>OU342954.1:5450654-15450654 GCA_910592335.1 Adalia bipunctata
GCACACTGTATTTGGCAATTTTTATGTCAGGAATAACTGACAAGATGTTAGTCAATTTACTTGTGAGATTTGGTATGAATGGCATAGAAACATATTTTAGAGGCATGTTAGGTAGCACCCCGGTTGTGCTGCCAATGTCAAGACCTTACTTAGTTTAGGACCTAAGTTTTCTTTACCAGTGAAACCGGGAAAAAATTGTTCAATTTCTGTATTGTTGGCGGATGTTGAAAATATAGTAAAAATTGCCCCAAATGCCTGTCAGGACATCTTAAGGGCCAAGTGCACAAATGCTATTACCAACCATATACATGCAGGAGATAGTTCCAACTCATTCATTAACAAGTTAGCAATGGAAACAAGGCTGTTTCTAAGATCACACGACGATATAATCATCACCTCAGCCGATAAGGGTAATGTGACGGTGGCACTAACTAAACAACAATATACCGATAAGATGTTGGAGCTTCTTGGAGATCAGGCAGTGTACAGGGGATTGACTTCCAATCCTACATCGAGGATCCAGAGGCAGAATAACAGTATTGTTAAAAGTCTGAAGGATGCGGGATATATTGAACCAGAGACAGCAACAAAACTTACTAACTACAAGGGAATAGCCCCAAGAATTTACGGGTTGCCTAAGGTGCACAAGGAAAACATTCCACTCAGGCCAATTGTTTCCACTGTCAATTCTCCAACGTCCAAATTGAGCAAATATATGGCCAACATATTATCTTTGGCATTCAATGACTTTCACGACTTTGCAGTGAGGGACTCGTTTCAATTTGCAACAGCAGTCAACAACATTCAGATACCACCAGATTATGTTGTGTGTTCCTTGGATGCCGTTAGTCTGTTCACTAACATTTCATGGGACACTACATCTGGAATTATCTCCGATCAATGGGAGCGGATCTCAGTGCATACCAGAATTCCTAAAGCGGAATTCTTGGAAATACTCAAATTTCTATTTGATTCTAATTACTGTGTCTTTGATGGGAAGTATTATTCTCAGGTTTTTGGATCTCCTATGGGCTCCAGCCTGAGCCCTATATTGGCTTCAATTGTCATGTCCTGCTTGCTCAAATATTGTGTATCGAGATTATCATTCATACCGGCCTTTTTGTATCAATATGTGGACGATCTGATCATGTGCATACTAAAGGATAGAATACATGAGGTACTTCATATGTTTAACTCATACGACACCCACATTAAATTTACTGTGGAGGAAGAAAAAAACAGAACTGTTCCCTTCTTGGATAGCTTGGTAGTCAGAGACCATAACAACATCATAAAGTTGGACTGGTACGTCAAGCCTACCAGTTCAGGCAGATATATTCATGCAATGTCCAATCATGGATGGAACATCAAATGCAACACTATAGTCGGTATGAAAAATAGAATCGAAAACCTGACTCATCCTGACTACACCGTCGCAGCCAAGAATAAACTAGCGGCTACAATGGTTGCCAACGGTTACCACCCAAGAACAGCCAATAACCTCATCTTCAACACCAGCACAGAGAGAGCCAACACAATACAGGAATCTGCTAACAGTGAGCAACCTGGCGACCAGGGCAGCACAACCGGGGTGCTACCTAACATGCCTCTAAAATATGTTTCTATGCCATTCATACCAAATCTCACAAGTAAATTGACTAACATCTTGTCAGTTATTCCTGACATAAAAATTGCCAAATACAGTGTGCAAACCAACAGATCGCTCTTCACAAAGCTCAAGGACCCTGTTCCTGTCTTCTCCAAATGGGATGTAGTTTACTCAGTACAGTGTAAAAGCTGTCAGGGCGTTTATGTGGGACAGACGTCGCAAGCTTTACAACTCCGCATTAATTTGCACAAAAGTGATATTCGCAAACATCCTGAGAGATGTGCCTTGGCCTCACACGCTAGCAGCCTCGATCACCCCTTCGATTTTGAAAATTGTAAAGTACTGAATTCATGCTCTGATAAAAATAAACGGTTGTTTCTGGAAATGTGCCGAATAGTGAACACGGACAATAGCATTAACAAAAGGACGGACATTAGTGGAATTAGTAGTATTTATAGCTATCTTTTGTATTTGGATAAAAATAGGTGAGAATATAGCTAACACCTTTTTATGTATAATAGTTTGTGTGTATATGTTGTGCATTTTCGGCTGAAATGCTATAATTTAATTGGCCAGCACAGTTGAATTAATTGTTAGTCGACTCGATGGTTTGTTGATGACGCTACTTTTCTATGCTTCATAACCTAAAAGTGCAACTGTCAGACATGCCGGTTTTCTTATTTTAATTGTGTATTTTTAACATGTAATGATGATTTCTCTTGATCATGGGTCCTCTAAGATCAATGATCTGTTTGAATACCTTGCTCTTGCAGTTTTTTTAAATGTCAACTGAGTTGCTCGGTGAGTAAGACTCCTTGTTGCATTGGGTTCATCCTTTTTTGATTACAAAACAGCTTATTGTGTGTATATTTTAGTGTCCTGATGAAGAGCCCAACAATAGGCTCGAAATATAGACAATCGAACGACAAATAGTTGTCTCTGTTTTACAACCAAGCCCTTGCCGAGTACCCATAGTATCTCAACATATAATATACGGCAATACTTCCAATTCACCATATTCAGATGGGTTTCTATGATGATATACATACCAGTTTTGGAGCTGAAGCTTCTGACCACCTCAAAGAATGGGCCAACATCAATAGAAGAATTGCAAGAAAGACAGCAAGAAGGAACTTTCTACTGAGTTGCAGGTCACAAGGACTCATGCCGAGACACATCAAGCAGAATATCAGTTGCGTCACCAACCTCCTTGGAACAGGAACAAAATATGACCAAACCGTGTTATCATTCAGTAACAGGGTATCTTCCAAAATTCTTAATATGGAGATTTCCATTACCATCCAACAGTTAAAAGGGCTACAGTTGAGGCTGGTCAACATGATCTCGGTTGCTGGGAATATCCTTCCTGAACATGTTGTCAACAAGTTTCATTCCACCCAAGATAAAGCCTATTCCCGATATTTTCTAAATAACAGGAGATTACTTGACATCAAACTTGGCAATCTTGTGGCAAAAAAGGTTAAGTCTGTCACCACCAAGGATAATTGGTTCTGTAACCTTACATCCTATAATTTTCCCTCCAATGTCAAGACCTTACTTAGTTTAGGACCTAAGTTTTCTTTACCAGTGAAACCGGGAAAAAATTGTTCAATTTCTGTATTGTTGGCGGATGTTGAAAATATAGTAAAAATTGCCCCAAATGCCTGTCAGGACATCTTAAGGGCCAAGTGCACAAATGCTATTACCAACCATATACATGCAGGAGATAGTTCCAACTCATTCATTAACAAGTTAGCAATGGAAACAAGGCTGTTTCTAAGATCACACGACGATATAATCATCACCTCAGCCGATAAGGGTAATGTGACGGTGGCACTAACTAAACAACAATATACCGATAAGATGTTGGAGCTTCTTGGAGATCAGGCAGTGTACAGGGGATTGACTTCCAATCCTACATCGAGGATCCAGAGGCAGAATAACAGTATTGTTAAAAGTCTGAAGGATGCGGGATATATTGAACCAGAGACAGCAACAAAACTTACTAACTACAAGGGAATAGCCCCAAGAATTTACGGGTTGCCTAAGGTGCACAAGGAAAACATTCCACTCAGGCCAATTGTTTCCACTGTCAATTCTCCAACGTCCAAATTGAGCAAATATATGGCCAACATATTATCTTTGGCATTCAATGACTTTCACGACTTTGCAGTGAGGGACTCGTTTCAATTTGCAACAGCAGTCAACAACATTCAGATACCACCAGATTATGTTGTGTGTTCCTTGGATGCCGTTAGTCTGTTCACTAACATTTCATGGGACACTACATCTGGAATTATCTCCGATCAATGGGAGCGGATCTCAGTGCATACCAGAATTCCTAAAGCGGAATTCTTGGAAATACTCAAATTTCTATTTGATTCTAATTACTGTGTCTTTGATGGGAAGTATTATTCTCAGGTTTTTGGATCTCCTATGGGCTCCAGCCTGAGCCCTATATTGGCTTCAATTGTCATGTCCTGCTTGCTCAAATATTGTGTATCGAGATTATCATTCATACCGGCCTTTTTGTATCAATATGTGGACGATCTGATCATGTGCATACTAAAGGATAGAATACATGAGGTACTTCATATGTTTAACTCATACGACACCCACATTAAATTTACTGTGGAGGAAGAAAAAAACAGAACTGTTCCCTTCTTGGATAGCTTGGTAGTCAGAGACCATAACAACATCATAAAGTTGGACTGGTACGTCAAGCCTACCAGTTCAGGCAGATATATTCATGCAATGTCCAATCATGGATGGAACATCAAATGCAACACTATAGTCGGTATGAAAAATAGAATCGAAAACCTGACTCATCCTGACTACACCGTCGCAGCCAAGAATAAACTAGCGGCTACAATGGTTGCCAACGGTTACCACCCAAGAACAGCCAATAACCTCATCTTCAACACCAGCACAGAGAGAGCCAACACAATACAGGAATCTGCTAACAGTGAGCAACCTGGCGACCAGGGCAGCACAACCGGGGTGCTACCTAACATGCCTCTAAAATATGTTTCTATGCCATTCATACCAAATCTCACAAGTAAATTGACTAACATCTTGTCAGTTATTCCTGACATAAAAATTGCCAAATACAGTGTGCAAACCAACAGATCGCTCTTCACAAAGCTCAAGGACCCTGTTCCTGTCTTCTCCAAATGGGATGTAGTTTACTCAGTACAGTGTAAAAGCTGTCAGGGCGTTTATGTGGGACAGACGTCGCAAGCTTTACAACTCCGCATTAATTTGCACAAAAGTGATATTCGCAAACATCCTGAGAGATGTGCCTTGGCCTCACACGCTAGCAGCCTCGATCACCCCTTCGATTTTGAAAATTGTAAAGTACTGAATTCATGCTCTGATAAAAATAAACGGTTGTTTCTGGAAATGTGCCGAATAGTGAACACGGACAATAGCATTAAATAAAGGACGGACATTAGTGGAATTAGTAGTATTTATAGCTATCTTTTGTATTTGGATAAAAATAGGTGAGAATATAGCTAACACCTTTTTATGTATAATAGTTTGTGTGTATATGTTGTGCATTTTCGGCTGAAATGCTATAATTTAATTGGCCAGCACAGTTGAATTAATTGTTAGTCGACTCGATGGTTTGTTGATGACGCTACTTTTCTATGCTTCATAACCTAAAAGTGCAACTGTCAGACATGCCGGTTTTCTTATTTTAATTGTGTATTTTTAACATGTAATGATGATTTCTCTTGATCATGGGTCCTCTAAGATCAATGATCTGTTTGAATACCTTGCTCTTGCAGTTTTTTTAAATGTCAACTGAGTTGCTCGGTGAGTAAGACTCCTTGTTGCATTGGGTTCATCCTTTTTTGATTACAAAACAGCTTATTGTGTGTATATTTTAGTGTCCTGATGAAGAGCCCAACAATAGGCTCGAAATATAGACAATCGAACGACAAATAGTTGTCTCTGTTTTACAACCAAGCCCTTGCCGAGTACCCATAGTATCTCAACATATATATATATATATATATATATCAACGAAGGTTTATTCCAGAAGGAAGTATCCCAGAGGGAAATTTAATATATCAAATATATTCTCGATTAATCAGATACATCGCGACAATTGATATAAATATCAACCATCGCCATGGATCCGACTCGAACTTGCCACACATCATCTACCCGCTTCGATGAGATTGGAACTTTCGTTAGTTTCTGGATGATGATGTGTGGCAAGTTCGAGTCGGATCCATGGCGATGGTTGATATTTATATCAATTGTCGCGATGTATCTGATTAATCGAGAATATATTTGATATATATATATATATATATATGTGAACTGTTCCCTTTGGCGCCACCACCGTATAAATTTATATAACTTTAGACGTATAAATTTATATGAAATCTTATATATATCGGTTATTTTGGCGTCGTCCGAATGAGTGTATAAATTTATACGCCGAAGATGCTTCGATTACTTTGGCGCCTTTCGAATGTGTTTAAATTTATACGCTGAAAATGCTTTGATTTCTTTGGCGCCTTCCGAAACTGTTTAAATTTAAATGCTGAAAATTCGTTTCTCCACTTTGGCATTATTTGAACACGAGGTCGTTACGTCTCTTTGAACCTTCCACGAATTGGGTCCATATGGATCTTTTGTTCTTCAACCCTACTTCTTCATACAAGATTAGGAGGCGTCAATGATATTGACAAAACCGACGACCTCCACAGGAGCCTTGGCCGTTACTTCGTGAGTATCCAGTTTTGGGATTCTGTATCGTCAAAGCGATCGATCACGTAACGAAAGGAAGCTATAACTATAAACTATTCTTTCATTTTATAAAAAGACACGGGATGGCCCCAGCTTCGCCCGTGCAGAAATTTGTTTCACGCGACTATGGAAGAAGTTCAGACAGCCGTACAACAACTCAAAAATCGGAAATCACCCGGAACGGATAACATCACAAATGAAATGATCAAATACGGAGGAAGAGAAATACATCAAGAAATAACAAAACTCTTCCAAAATATCATCAGAACCGGTGAAGTGCCTCGTGAATGGAAAACCAGCTTATCCGTACCAATATACAAGAAGGGCAAAAGAAAGGACCCTGATAATTATAGAAACATAACTCTGTTGAACACCACACACAAACTGTTCACTAAGATATTGACTAATAAAATCTCCAGCCAAGTTAATATATCCGAAGAACAACAAGGATTCAGACGCAACAGGTCAACGGTGGACGCGATTTTTATTTTGCGGCAAATGATAGAGAAATCAATCGAGTTCAACAAACCAATGTTCACATGCTTTCTCGACTTAACAAAGGCTTTCGACAGAATTAGACTCCACGACGTTCTTGAAACCCTTCAAGCTAAGAATATCTCTGAAAAATACATCAGAATTATTAAACATCTTAATACCCACAACACCACCAGGATAAAAACACAATGTGGATTATCTGAGGAGATCAGCATATCCACTGGCATACGACAAGGGGACAGCCTGAGTCCACTACTTTTCAATCTTGTAATGGACCGAATTGTTGAAAGAGTGAAGAAGATACGGGCAGGCTATAAGATGGGACGCCGCTCATTGAACATCATGTGCTATGCTGACGACGTCTTTCTAGCAGCTGAAGATGAAGATGACCTCCAGCGCCTTGCATACGAATTCACAAAAGCTGCAGAAGAGCTGAATATGATTATCTCATGCGAGAAATCCAAGACCATGGTTTTCGCCAAAGAGCCTATCCGATGCAAGATAGTAATTAACGGAAAAATCCTGGAGCAAGTGTCAAGATTTATCTACCTAGGAGTGACAGTATCCAGTGAACGACGCATCGTAGAAGAAGTCCGAACACAGGCGCACAAAGCAGCTAAGATCGGAGGCTGCCTCAGAGATATAGTCTGGAACAACAAAACCATGAGTCACAAAGCGAAAACTCGCATATACAAAGCGTGTGTGAGACCAGTGCTCACATACGCCGCCGAAACGAGGGCAGAAACGTCGACAACGAAGAGAATGGCGAGAACAACCGAAATGAGGATACTAAGATCAATCAAAGGGATAACACTCAGAGACCATGTGAGGAGTTCAGACATAAGGGAAGAACTGGAGGTGCAGGATGTCGTCAGATGGGTGAGAGCACGCAGGAGGTTCTGGAGAGACTACGTGGAGAGGATGCCGGATGAGAGACTAGCCAAATGGGCGGAAACACAAAAACCCAGTACACGCAGACCATTAGGGCGCCCTCCAAAGCGTTGGAAAGAGAGCTGGAACTCGTTGTCCCAGGAAACACAATAACAGGCAGAAAGCAGAAAACACAGGACATAGTCCTATTCAAAGTGGAAGAAGAAGAAGAAGCGGCGGTTTCATCTTCAACACTTCAACCTGCCATATCTTTTGATGTACCTACTCGTTGTAATTGTATGATGTGAAGGGCAATTTCGTTATTAATTAAATACTGGGGGTAAATAACGTATTAGGTTGGATGAGGATCAATACCCAATTCATAAAAACGCACTCCCAAATAGCGCATAATTTTGGAAAACATCATCTGATTACCATAAACAGGTAATAGCAAGTCAATCTAGATTGCTATCGCGGACTTTTTTGTAGAACTATTCAAGAGGTACATTTCTGTCAGACATTGTATCCACGTAAGTCTTAGGGTTTCTGCAGCGCACCTGGAAATAGCTGATTATTGCTGATTTTGTTACTTTTTTTGTAACTATTGAAGTTATAGTAGGTATCCTAAATTTTTCGGGTGAAAAGTATAGCCTATGTCACTCAGGGATAATGCAGGTTTCTAAGGGTGAAAGAATTTCTGAAATCGGTTCAGTAGTTTTTGAGTCAAGTCATGTCAAACACACAAAAATACAAATATTTCCTCTTTATAATATTAGTATAGATGCTAGGAGCATAGTCTAAATTTATATGAAATCTTATATACAGGGTGTCCCAGAAGTACCGCACTTCCTTCAGGGGATCGAAAGTGAAAAATATTCTAAGCCCAAATATCCATGTTTAAAATTTTTTGATAACGTAGTTAATTAGTCATTAATTAATGAAAGTGACCAATGAGGAGCGCCCAACAGAAGAATAAGTAGGCAGAGGGGACGCGAGAGAGAGAGACGCTAGATCTGCGGCCGGCTTTTCACGCAGTAAACAGAGACTAGTGTCTCGCTCTCGCGTCCCCACTGCCTACTTATTCTTCTGTCGGGCGCTCCTGATTGGTCACTTTCATTAATTAATAACTACTTAACTACGTTATCAAAAAATTTCAAACATGGATATTTAGGCTTAGAATATTTTTTACTTTCGATCCCCTGAAGGAAGTGCGGTACTTCTGAGACACCCTGTATATATATCGGTTATTTTGGCGTCGTCCGAATGTGTTTATAAATTTATACGCCGAAGATGCTTTGATTACTTTGGCGCCTTTCGAATGTGTCTAAATTTATACGCCGAAGATGCTTTGATTACTTTGGCGCCTTTCGAATGTGTCTAAATTTATACGCCGAAGATGCTTTGATTACTTTGGCGCCTTTCGAATGTGTCTAAATTTATACGCTGAAAATGCTTTGATTTCTTTGGCGCCTTCCGAAACTGTTTAAATTTAAATGCTGAAAATTCGTTTCTCCACTTTGGCGTTATTATTATTATTTGAACACGAGGTCGTTACGTCTCTTTGAACCTTCCACGAATTGGGTCCATATGGATCTTTTAGTCTTCAACGACTTCAACCCTACTTCTTCATACAAGATTAGGAGGCTGTCAATGATATCGACGAAACCGACGACCTCCACAGGAGCCTTGGCCAGGGGCGGATCCAGATTTTTTTGTCAGGGGGGTGGGAGGGGTCACAAGGGGCGGATGGGCAAAAAGTCAAGAATAACAAGTATGTATATATGAACTCAAAAAAAGTATATGTATATATGGAATCTATAAAGTAAAATATGGAGTATACTACCGTCTGGGGGGAGGGGGCACATAAAAACACACTCCCAAATAGTGCATAATTTTGGAAAAAATCTGATTACCATAAACAGGTAATTAGCAAGTCAATCTTGAGAGATAGATATATGCTATCGCGAACTTTTTTGTAGAACTATTCAAGATGTACATTTCTGTCAGACATTGTATCCACGTAAGTCTTACGGTTTATGCAGCACACCTGAAAATAGCTGATTATGGCTGATTTTGTTACCTTTTTTTGTAGCTATTGAAGTTTTAGTAGGTATCCTTAATTTTTTCGGGTGGAAAGTATAGCCTATGTCACTCACTACTCAGGGATAATGCAGCTTTCTAAGAGTGAAAATTTCTGAAATCGGTTCAGTAGTTTTTGAGTCAAGTCATATCAAACACACAAAAATACAAATATTTCCTCTTTATAATATTAGTATAGATGCTAGGAGCATAGAATAACTGGAGGGAAGGCTTCATACGCTCGAAAGATCATTTTGAACTTCCAATGACGGCGGAGGTTAGAGTTTCGTGTGACGCCCGATAGATGAGCGCTGTGATCGTTTATAGGGCTACATGTTCGATGACTGAAGACTGAACACATGGTGTTTGCACTGATTAGATTTTGTTTCGACCAAATTGAGAATATCGGCAATATTTCGTTTTTTCCACTTCAGGTGGCGCTATTCACAATTTATGACAGATTGTTATTAGATATTTCAAATATTTGAATTTATTCTGGTGAACGTGCTGTGTCAATAGCTGATAATTTTGTCAAGCAATAATTTGGGAATATATTCTTGACATTATAATTCATATTAGTATGGAGGAAAAGTATAAGACTTTCACAATATAAAAATGTCATTCTGTGGTCATGTCATAATTGACTTCGGCAGATCAGCTGTTGATTAATCAATCAAATCGATCAAGGGAAAAAAGACCCTATTGACGTTGTATGACATTGCGGCGCCTCCACGAAACATTGCCGATATTCTCGATTTGGTCGAACGTCATTCCATTCAAAATTCGACGAGTGCTTACACCAGTATTCTAGGCATCTTAGCTACATGTCACATATCTTGTTCTGTGGCGCTACAGTTGCAAAGATTGACAATGTTGACATATCACCGCATTCTAATCAACTATTTATGATTCATGCGCAATTATATGGGAAGTCTATGATCGGAAATAAATTTGTCAAAACAATATCCTTATCGAAAAAAGCGAATTCATTCAGGTAAGTATTATTTTTATTATTATACGGGAAGACTGAGGTTTTATCTGTTCTCAGGAATCTCATGTATCAATGTATCATACGGAGAATTGTATGGTACCCCGTTTACATTCCTTCTGCTAACACTTAGATTCGGAGCGGGAAACAGATTTTTTCTTCCTATATTCAATCTGTTCCTTGTAGCCATTTCTTCACACGTGCTATATGCATTATATTGTCGGAAAGTATATAGTGCTCTCTTTCAAAAGAATATATATTATGATATAGTAACAAATCGTACCTAATAAGTAATGACAACTAAAAATCATTACCTAAAGATAATTTTATAGGATAGCCATGCTGGAGCTACGAACGACTTTGGCGCCACTCGTGACCTTGCGGCGAACTGACAAGTTCGGACGTTTTTGGCAGTTCATTTTTGTAGCGGAGCCTTCTCTCCACTTATTCTATGCTCCTAGATAGATGGGTTGTGTATTCGACTTATTCATCACTTTTCCTCGTGTTCCAGTTCTTATGGGAATATGGGATGTTCATAATCTTCAATTCTATACATTTCGGTAATCCTGTTGTTTCATCAAGTGAGGTCTCGGCCACGGTGAGCGGTCCGGCCAAATTTGCCGCAACGTTGCGAGATTGGGCAATTATTCCGGTATTTGAAGTTTGAAGAATAGATCAGTTCTTTTCTTCAATTGAGGGGGGGATTTACAGGGGGAGGGGGTAAAGTGGGTAACTACCCCACCCACGAGTAGCGAAGACCTGAGGAAAAGTTACGCAACACTAAATATTTCATACATTCTGTACCTGATTTAATGGTTTTCAATCGTTATTACCACCCCATGATCGTTATTACTCCCTCCATGAAAAAGAGCTATATCCGCCCTTGCTTTCCTTCATAAGCACTTCGAACTAAGCAACTCTGAATAAATCATAAGAAATCATCAACTTCTCCAAAACAATTCTAACCTCCAATTTCAAAAATCAGACTCAAATAGTTCAATTTGCACAAAAGAAAAGCTAACATGTGTCGACAACTAGGCTAATGTTTTTTATCACTCATAATTTATTTTCAAATAGAGTTCGTTAATTTCATCAAAAAGATAGTTCCAGGTGGGCCTACATTCCAATAAATCGCCAATAAAAATAACTCTCCCTGAACGAAGTATAAGATGATTCTTATTCCTATTCTACAACATTACAAAACACTAAAGAAACGGATTTCTACAATCTGGCAACAAAATCCGCTTATGACACTGTTCGCGCACGCGCAAATCGGCCTCCAAATCTCACTCGATTAAACAATTAAAACCAGGATTCAGGATTACCATCCAAAGATATTAGAATATCTTTGTCACCATCAGATCAATTGGATTAGCCGACTTTGCACTCTTTGCCTTTTAGTATCGACAACATAGCCTCTCAAGATAATATTTTTCGAAGTAATTGACACTACCAAAACGTCGGTTATAAAGGCACTTATTTATTACAAATCAATTTTCTCATAGGAAAGTAGAATTATTAGAATTTCTCGAGAAATTTTCAAAATGTCAAACAAAATTCGTGATAAATGTCAATCAGAAATGTCATAATATCAATCTTCTGAATTTTGGGTTTCCTCCGATAATACCTCCGTGAAATTTATGTTTACAAAGCTCAGCTTAGTATTTGACCCTAGTTGGGAATCATTATTATTTTTTGAATTCAAATTAGGTATGCATTAGCTATGCATAAAAACATGGCTTGGCTTCGGAATAACATTAAACACGTATGCAGTACGTAAAGACATAACAACGGAACATGGCCGAGATCGAACTGCTGATCGTACTCGTCAAAATATTCTGTGATCGAATGTTTCTTTACAAAATATCGAATTTTCTATCTAATTTTCCAAGAAAACTGCCTGACGCCAGAAATCGGAAAGCCAAACGGGGCAGACCGATTCTTCCTCTTTCGTTTCGTCGCAGTATAAGCAAAGAGTATCTACTCTTGTTGATTCTAGTATCTGGTATGATTTCTCTGCTAAATTGAAAAACAAGCTATAATGAAAAAAACCTCAATTTTGTTTAATATTAATAATTGACATCGAACTCGATCTATTGAATTGGTTGGAATACATGCATGACCTTTTTAAATGGAAGAAGACATTAGAAACTTCACGACTGCTATTTGATGAGAAAGAATTATTCTAGATAACACCAAAGAATCAGATAATTACATTTGCATACTTTCTAAAATCGATGCCACATTTCGAAATTCTCGACAATGAGAAAGAAAATACATTTGGAAGATTTCCATAAATATTCAATGTTTCCTTACAGATTTTTCAAATATTAAAATCTACCAATAATGAAAGTATGCAAATTCAGAAATCGATTTAAATTCTCTGAGAATTGGATCCAGAATTCGGAGAGAAGTTTTTAAGTAATTCAAGCACATTAATGAATATTTGAACTGTATATAAAATTGTAACGTTAACTGTTAACACTGTTTGTTCAATTAAACATGACTGAAAGTACTGCATATTATTGAAAAATATAACAAATTGCTTGTGTTTAATCTTTATCTACTTTCTATTAGAGCCTCCGATTTCATTCATTGGATTGTCATTATATTCTACATATTGACATAACAAATATAATTATATCTTAATCTGAATAATAACAAAGGAGCGGTGGTAAATATTTATTCAATCAATTCAGCACATTATCTCATACATATCACTTCTATTGCTACATTATTCTTCCTGAAGCTATAAAATTATTGTAGGGTGACAAAATTCAATCATTCACTACACCGAAATCTGCAAAGGAGGTTAGTTTCAATATTTAACTGAATATATCTAGAGGGTTTGTTACAGCTGACACCATCTCCCTTCCTTCAACCAGACTCTCCAACCTCTTTGGTCCTCCCATTATTTGAATGTCAATCCTAAAATTGGAGTAAATTTACTTATAAAACATATTCCATATATTTTTATACTATGTTAGTCGATCTTTCATGCTACGTTGATTACATTGACTCATAGATACATTATGTTCAAGTAAAATCAGCTGACATAACTCATAACATTAATAAACCAACCTGTAGTATTACTTCTATTCCATTTATAATAAATATCCTTCTCATTAGAAGCATTTGTCGCAGTTCTTTGTTGGACATAGTCAATACTCCTATTGTCGTCAGCTCACCAAGACTCAAATTCTTCTTTGTTCCTTGAAAAAATCATGAGTGCATTTTTCACAAATGGTTGAATAATTCTTCATGAGAGCCAAAAGATATTTAGTCCTGTACAGGGCAAAGTGGGCACTTCAAATGAATAGAATGTCTTTTTAATCAAATGGTACAGGTTCTTCATGATGATCTTGAAAAATGCTTTTGGCACACGAGATACAGCAAACTTTCACTGAAAATTAATAAACCAAATGGGTAACCAAGTATATATTTATACTGATTAATGATATACTCACTTAACTTCGTCCATGCCTATTGCTTATTATAAAACAGAACTCCTTGTCAATATGATGCAGCAATTAAAATTGCTATTTGTAATAAAATTGAATTGAAATTCTGATTTCGGATGAGCAGAAAACAATGAGAATTTCTCAAACCGCAAACGTCAAAACAAAAACAAATCATGGAAATAGAAAGAAGCACATTTGACATTAGACAAGGAAAGAGAACGGAGAACCGTGAAATAACAAGTCAGGTGCAGATATTTCGTAACTGTGATTGGTCAGAAATTCGGCACCGTTGGTTTCTTTTAATGTATCTTTGTTTACAACACAAGTGAGATTTTAGAGCCGAATAGCGCACGCGTGAATCGCGTCATTCATGAATTTTGTTGCCAGATTGTGCAAGACCTTATCTTCAGAATAACAATCAAAATTTTTTTGTTTAATCAAATTATTGAAATTATTCAAGTTAACACTTCATGGAACTGAAAAATGATTTAAAATAATTAATTTGAAGTTTATAGTTCCTTTGTCCAAAGTACTTATGAAGGACGAAGCATCACGCAAGCACCTGTTTAGAAAATCATCATATATATTTTCGTTTCGACAAGGAGTTCAAGACTTCAAGATTTGAATAATAGTATATTGTTCTATGAGCGGTAATGTAAGTCATATCCTCATAACACACTACACACGCAGATGAATTTTGCAGCCCGAGCCGTCAGGCGAGGGGTATACCATTAAGTGTGTGTGTGTTATGACCATTACCGCGAATTGAACACTATACTTTATTGGAATTGGTTTAACGTCTGTAAATATAATTAGGGAAAGAAATAACGGCATGCAGACAATTGAATATTTTTTGAAATTCCGGAAAAAGTCACACACCGTGCATGAATCGAACCTGCGTCTCCCTACTTTCCGGGCGGGGGCCTTGACCACTGGGCTAACGGTATATAATAATATAATGATACTTTTCCCGGAAAGTAGGAAGACGCAGGTTCGAATCCTGCACGGTGTGTGACTTTTTCAGGAATTTCAAAAAATATTAAATTGTCTGCATGCCGTTATTTCTTTCCTTAACTATACTTTATCTTCGACTTCTTCAGTAAAATTCGAATAGACCAATCCAACGATCTGTCACGATCAGCTTTTTCAAAATGGTTGCTGAAATAAACAAATATCAAACCGAGGATATTCAGTTACGAGGTACGTGTTTCAGGGTAGTTTCTGTTGGTTTCTCAATTTTCAACTTCAATGTCTTCAATTATGCCATGTAAAATGATAGTTATAATAGAGAAACACTATTTCAGAAATGTTTGTTATTTGTTTGTTCCAGCAGCCATCTTGAAAAAAGGTGATCAGCTGTTTTGTTGGATTGGTCTATTAATCTGTATTCTCAAAATTGACAACAGTTGTCAAAAGCGATTTCTGTGGTCGAAAATCGAATCGATATCGAATCCCGTAGAAAACGTCAAAAATTCACGTTTTCCAAATGAAATTTTTGGATATTCAGACCTGAGAAAATGTAGAAAAGGATGGCGAGAACGTTACCTTGATGTCTGAAATAAATAGAGTTCCCCATTAACCCGACTTTTTTATTCATTTCGTAAGCTACATTTTTTATTAGAGTGAGTTATAGGCGTGAATTATTATTACCTCACACTATTGGTTTATAGAGACTATTACATATCATTATCTATCAAATTCAGTTGAATAATGGATATATTATTCTATGGGAGTAGATTAACTGAATTACAATTGATTATTATTATCAAATATTCAATGAAATGAAAAGAAAACATCCTCTTGAATAATATTGCACATCATCTTTGAATACCCGAATAATCGTCCGATCTGGCAGCGCTGCTGCGACCCCAGCCCATGACCATAAATCTTCAAATCGTTGTTTCGGGCTGCCAGAGCCCAGATTTCCGTAAACGAAAAGCGGGAGGAAAAATTTTCAATTCCTCCCCCCCCCTAGGCAGGGATTGCGACAAACAACAAATTTGCAGAGGACTAGACCACGAGTTTTCAGCGATCGTCAATCTGTAACCTATGTGTAATTCGATATTCATATTTATTCATTAAATCTATGTAAATTCGGGATTTCCTATAAGATTCCCGAAAAATCGGGAGGTTACAAGATCAGTTTGAAAAGCGGGAGGGACTATGAGAAATCGGGAGGTATGACAGCCCTAATTCGAGGAAATACATAAATTGGATCTTTTAATGATGTGGAAATACATAAGACATGAAATTCTATGATGCCTCAGTTTTGAAGGAAGAGAATCAAATCCTACTTGGATTTTGTTGAACGAAAGTGCATTTTCGATATATAGCGAAGTCGGATTTATATCATTATTATATGAGTACCCCTGGTCCAGTGGTTAGGACCTTGAACTCATACCCGGCAAGTCCAAGTTCAACCCCGAGCTGGGCTAAGAAATTTTAATTCCAAACGTACGTTAACAACGTCATTTCTTGACTGACAGGATTATCGAAATAGTATATTATAATATTATAAGGATTAATAGTGCATATTTTTTTTACGAGCAATATTTGCAGTTGCGAGGCGGAGCGCAGCGCAAACGAGCGAATGCAAAATTGCGAGTAAAAATAATGTGTGTGAAGTTGACCCAGCACTTTTTGATTTTCGAAAAAAAAAAATTGTGCTGAATTGTGCTCGGTTTGTGCTGCTTTGTGCCGTTGAAATTTTTTTTAATTCCATTTGGTTCTCAAGATATTTCGAAAATCAATAACATTGGGCTTGCCCAGCACTTTTCGAAAAATTGGGTTTTAATGACTGAAATAGTTTGTGTTATACCTACATGTGCTGAGTTGTGCCGTTCAAATTTTTCTGAAAGTACCTCTAATTTTCCAGAAAATCGAGATTCAAGAAAAAGTTAGCCCAGCACTTTTGTTTTTCTTTCCCAAATATGTGGAAAAATTTGTGCTGTCTTGTGCCGTAAATATTTTCACGAAAATTCCTTGTTTGATGAATTAGGTATATCCCTCGCCTGACGGCTCGGGCTGCAAAATTCATCTGCGTGTGTTATGAGGATATGACTTACATTACCGCTATAATAGAACAATATACTATTATTCAAATCTTGAAGTCTTGAACTCCTTGTCGAAACGAAAATATATATGATGATTTTCTAAACAGGTGCTTGCGTGATGCTTCGTCCTTCATAAGTACTTTGGACAAAGGAACTATAAACTTCAAATTAATTATTTTAAATCATTTTTCAGTTCCATGAAGTGTTAACTTGAATAATTTCAATAATTTGATTAAACAAAAAAATTTTGATTGTTATTCTGAAGATAAGGTCTTGCACAATATGGCAACAAAATTCATGAATGACGCGATTCACGCGTGCGCTATTCGGCTCTAAAATCTCACTTGTGTTGTAAACAAAGATACATTAAAAGAAACCAACGGTGCCGAATTTCTGACCAATCACAGTTACGAAATATCTGCACCTGACTTGTTATTTCACGGTTCTCCGTTCTCTTTCCTTGTCTAATGTCAAATGTGCTTCTTTCTATTTCCATGATTTGTTTTTGTTTTGACGTTTGCGGTTTGAGAAATTCTCATTGTTTTCTGCTCATCCGAAATCAGAATTTCAATTCAATTTTATTACAAATAGCAATTTTAATTGCTGCATCATATTGACAAGGAGTTCTGTTTTATAATAAGCAATAGGCATGGACGAAGTTAAGTGAGTATATCATTAATCAGTATAAATATATACTTGGTTACCCATTTGGTTTATTAATTTTCAGTGAAAGTTTGCTGTATCTCGTGTGCCAAAAGCATTTTTCAAGATCATCATGAAGAACCTGTACCATTTGAATAAAAAGACATTCTATTCATTTGAAGTGCCCACTTTGCCCTGTACAGGACTAAATATCTTTTGGCTCTCATGAAGAATTATTCAACCATTTGTGAAAAATGCACTCATGATTTTTTCAAGGAACAACGAAGAATTTGAGTCTTGGTGAGCTGACGACAATAGGAGTATTGACTATGTCCAACAAAGAACTGCGACAAATGCTTCTAATGAGAAGGATATTTATTATAAATGGAATAGAAGTAATACTACAGGTTGGTTTATTAATGTTATGAGTTATGTCAGCTGATTTTACTTGAACATAATGTATCTATGAGTCAATGTAATCAACGTAGCATGAAAGATCGACTAACATAGCATAAAAATATATGGAATATGTTTTATAAGTAAATTTACTCCAATTTTAGGATTGACATTCAAATAATGGGAGGACCAAAGAGGTTGGAGAGTCTGGTTGAAGGAAGGGAGATGGTGTCAGCTGTAACAAACCCTCTAGATATATTCAGTTAAATATTGAAACTAACCTCCTTTGCAGATTTCGGTGTAGTGAATGATTGAATTTTGTCACCCTACAATAATTTTATAGCTTCAGGAAGAATAATGTAGCAATAGAAGTGATATGTATGAGATAATGTGCTGAATTGATTGAATAAATATTTACCACCGCTCCTTTGTTATTATTCAGATTAAGATATAATTATATTTGTTATGTCAATATGTAGAATATAATGACAATCCAATGAATGAAATCGGAGGCTCTAATAGAAAGTAGATAAAGATTAAACACAAGCAATTTGTTATATTTTTCAATAATATGCAGTACTTTCAGTCATGTTTAATTGAACAAACAGTGTTAACAGTTAACGTTACAATTTTATATACAGTTCAAATATTCATTAATGTGCTTGAATTACTTAAAAACTTCTCTCCGAATTCTGGATCCAATTCTCAGAGAATTTAAATCGATTTCTGAATTTGCATACTTTCATTATTGGTAGATTTTAATATTTGAAAAATCTGTAAGGAAACATTGAATATTTATGGAAATCTTCCAAATGTATTTTCTTTCTCATTGTCGAGAATTTCGAAATGTGGCATCGATTTTAGAAAGTATGCAAATGTAATTATCTGATTCTTTGGTGTTATCTAGAATAATTCTTTCTCATCAAATAGCAGTCGTGAAGTTTCTAATGTCTTCTTCCATTTAAAAAGGTCATGCATGTATTCCAACCAATTCAATAGATCGAGTTCGATGTCAATTATTAATATTAAACAAAATTGAGGTTTTTTTCATTATAGCTTGTTTTTCAATTTAGCAGAGAAATCATACCAGATACTAGAATCAACAAGAGTAGATACTCTTTGCTTATACTGCGACGAAACGAAAGAGGAAGAATCGGTCTGCTCCGTTTGGCTTTCCGATTTCTGGCGTCAGGCAGTTTTCTTGGAAAATTAGAAAATTCGATATTTTGTAAAGAAACATTCGATCACAGAATATTTTGACGAGTACGATCAGCAGTTCGATCTCGGCCATGTTCCGTTGTTGTGGCTTTACGTACTGCATACGGGTTTAATGTTATTCCGAAGCCAGCCATGTTTTTATGCATAATTTGAATTCAAAAAATAATAATGATTCCCAACTAGGGTCAAATACTAAGCTGAACTTTGTAAATATAAATTTCACGGGGGAAACCCAAAATTCAGAAGATTGATATTATGACATTTCTGATTGACATTATCACGAATTTTGTTTGACATTTTGAAAATTTCTCGAGAAATTCTAATAATTCTACTTTCCTATGAGAAAATTGATTTGTAATACATAAGTGCCTTTATAACCGACGTTTTGGTAGTGTCAATTACTTAATATCGCATATGTTAATTATTCTAAAATATTTGATATAAATCTACTCAAGACTACAGCTGACACCAACAATGGGCATTTCCAGTTTCCTTTCGACCACTTCGAAGATGGCACGAAGAGATTTTGGTCTAATAAAGAAACTCTTTTATTGGGTGGATGAAATTACTCTGAATAAGCTGAATCTTTCCAGAGTTGTTAATATATTCGAAGATTTTTGTGGCATACATAAATCAACACCAGAAAAAAAAATTTAAAGATAGCATTTATTTCTTGATTAACTTTCGCTTTATTCAGGTTGATAGTCATGAATAGAATAAGTCTAGCAATATTATGCAGGACTCCGCAAGCCACAAAAATGATAGTTGTTTTCAAATGTAATCAGATCCGGAATGAAAGAAGTTCTTTTACAAGCCAGGGAGTCTTTAAATTCAATTCATAGTTCATATGTGAGCTTCATTGAATAATTGATCATCCATTGATCTGCGTGATGGGATCGGTGCCATCAATCATTTCTTTAGTGTATATTAAACATTTTCTATGATGAGAATTACCAAATTTATAAGCTTAGCAACTTGGAAATTTGAAGAAAAGTAATCCTTTTCACATCTGAAGCATTCAGCATTTTCACAACCCATCAAAATAAGCATGCACCTGTACTATAATATAATAATCAAGAAATCCTTCTAGAACGTTGAGTGAGCTCCAGCAACACGGTTCTAATACATCGAAATTTGGTTAGTCAATACAACCTTTCCCTTGTTAGTTGCTATTCCTGTTGATTGCTTGGCATTTTTATAGAATGATAAAATAAGCACTAGAATACTTTTTGAAAATGTCAAAAGTTCTAAACATTTCACAACTTTCTGACTTTTTTCTGATGTTGATTTATGCATACCACAAAAATCTTCGAATATGTTAACAACTCTGAAAAGATTCAGCTTATTCAGAGTAATATCATCCACCCGATAAAAGAGTTTCTTTATTTGACCAAAATCTCTTCTTCGTGCTGTCTTCGAAGTGGTCAAAAGGAAATGTGAAAACATTCGATTGGTATCTTTCTTATTCACTATCGTTACTATCTTTTGGATGCCTTGCAGTTATTTCATTATTATCATAACTAGAGTTATTTTCGATATTATATTCACACAGGAACCTGGGAGTTATACCTATCCCTCGAAGATAAGGCACAAAAATTCAGTTTCAATTCAGGAATATCTTTCCAAACACCAAAGATTAATTATTAATAACATAGCAAACCTACAGAAGACTGTGATTAATATCAGGCATTCTATCAATATTATATCATATAATATTTTCATTCCAATCAACTTCAATGTGCCAAAACAAAATGTTTTGTTTTGTTTTTAACATAAAGTGAGGTTAGTTGTTGGCCATCTAGAAACGTCAAACGTTTCAATCCTCGGTTCATACACGGCCTTCTCTAGACAGTAAGTTAAAGATGGCTATGGTTCATATCTCAAACTATAGTATTTGCTCAAACGGAGCTATGTATATTTACCGGTTGAGTCAATCTCGGGTTGAACCTTGAACCCGAGGTTGGATGTTTATAATACGGAAATCGACATTCGACGGCGGATTTGGGCTCAACCGAGGATTGAAATTCTTTTATAAAACCGGCCCCTAAGAAAGTAACCCTCTACTTTAGCCTATAGAGCAGAAAGTCTGATCACTGATGTCTGATCTGATCCCAAAATCCCAAATGTTTTTTTTGCTCCATCGTTTTGTTCGACTGGTCTGTTGGGCTGGTAATTACGTGACTCATAAGTCACGGTTTCACCAACGATATCACGTTCAGGGACGATGCAGGTACTTTTATTTCGGTCGGACTGGACGAATTTGTTAAGCCGAGCGTAAACATAATATAAGGATATGGAGATAATTATAGTTTTCAACGTCTTTTACGAAAATAAAAAGAGAATCATCGGCATGCAATTTTTTTCAATTCCGGTAAAAGTTACATCTTACATCTCGAGCAGGATTCGAACCTACGCCGGTTGCTTGCTAGACAACCTCCTTGTCACCTAATCCAACAGCGCGTATAACTCTTCCTCTAGAATTCACCGTTCACCGATATGTGAGGGAGTGTATAGAGAGACGTATTATCGTCAAACTTGGGAATGGGAATCCACTCATCTTTCATCTTACGTAATCGACAATTTTTCGATTTCAGTGGGTAGTAAATTCGTAATTGTTGGGAGTATGGATTCCGACCAATGACGAATTTACTAAGAATATGTTTTTTAACGTTATAAATATAGTGGTCGGAGTCCATAGTCCGGTCCCAACTGAAATCTAAAAATTGTCGATGACGTGATATGAAGGATAAGTGGATTCACTGGCTGACGATGATACGTCTTTCTATACACCCCTCAAAATAATATAAACGTTGAATTCCGATCAAGAAGTTATATGGACTGGTGGCTTAGATTATAAAAGAATGTTGACTAGCAAACAACAAGCGCAGGTTCGAATCCTGCTCGAGGTATAACTTTTTCTGGAATTTCAAAAAATTTATGTGCATGCCATTTTCTTTCTATTAACATTGTTTAAATTTGAACAATGCTATAATTGTCGCCGCATATTTCCTCAATAAACTCACAGTGAAATTTAGAAACATCTACAGGGTGTCCCAGAAGTCGCGCACCCCATTGAGGGGATCGAAAGTGAAAAATATTCTAAGCCCAAAAATCCATGTTTGGAATTTTTTGAAAACGTAGTGAAAGTTACCAATCAGGAGCGCCCTACAGAAGAATAAGTAGGCAGTGGGGACGCGAGAGTGGGACGCCAGTCTCTGTTTACTGTGTGAAAAGCCGGCAGCAGCTCTAGCGTCTCACTCTCGCGTCCCCATTGCCTACTCATTCTTCTGTAGGGCGCTCCTGATTGGTCACTTTCATTAATTAATTACTAATTAACTAGGTCAAGGGCGTCGCCAGCCAGGGGGGGGGGGCAATTGAGCTATGGGGGGGGCATAAAACAATCAGAATAGAAAAAATGAACTGATTTTCGTATATTATGATATTATTTCATAAGTTTTAAGGGATTTTTGAGCCCCCCTGGCGACGCCCTTGAACTACGTTATCAAAAATTCCAAACATGGATTTTTCGGCTTAAAACCTAGTTATTTCATATACAAGAAATGATATTTTCATGTTGATTTAAAAAACATTTTTCAAGACAAGCTTTTATAATAACACACACACGCCATCTTGAATTCCTCAATTTTGAAAAATCGTAATTTCCTACCCAGAAATCCGCCAGATACTAATTTTGAATGGAATCGGATGATAATTTCAAAACTCATCCGCCATTTTGTTTTTTTCTAAAACAAATATTTCATGATGCATTGTCACCACTCACCAGAACTATTTAATATAAGGAATTTTCGGTAAAATGACTTATTTTGATGAGTTCTATCACCTGTCAAAAGAAAAGCCTCACCTTAAAATACACCCTGTTTAGCTACCCTAGTAACAAATTGTCATATATAATACCATTATGTTGAGGCCACACCGAGCGCTATGCTATGGACGCTACGTATGTTTTGTTCGGACATAGCGGACATAGCGTACCAGTGTCGGTGTGGCCGGGTACATTTAAAATACCGATGGCTATATTTGAGATGCATCGCGAACATAGCGAACATAGCGTACGTAGCGCTCGGTGTGGCCGCGACATAAGAGATGAAATTTTGCCGGCCAAGGCCGTAGCTAGAAAAAAATTTCGGGGGGGGGGGTCCGTCCGAGGCAGTAGCTAGAAAAAAATTTCCAGAGGAGGGGGGATGTCCGTTGAACTGAGCTCTAGAAAAATTTCGGGGGGGATCCGGACCCCATCGGACCCCCCCTGGCTACGGCCTTGTTGCCGGCAAAATTTCTCGATTGTAAAATGAAAGTTTGTTGCTTTCGGTTCGAGGGTGTTTTCCACCCTTCAATTAACGGCTCAGAAATTCGGATGCTACCGAATGATGAACTAATATTTCTCCTCCTCTTCCACCATTTTACTATAATTTTTCCTCTCATCTCTTCACATCACATTGGTCACGTTAGTAACGTTGTATGGCTAGAAGCTAATTTGTGTAAGATCATCGCTGTAAAAGTATTTGATTACAGTTGAAAGTTTGACAAGGCGCCATTCAGCACATTACATGACAAATCTGAATGGCATTTTGGCGCCCTGCAAAATGCAGATTATTATTGGTCACTTTGGCACCTTTTTCTCATTGATGGTGCCAAAGGGATCATTATTTGAGCCTGGCATTTCGGCGCCTGGCGCCAAACGACCCAAAAGGCGCCGAACGGCTCATAGCATATCACACAAAGGCGCCGAACAACCCTCTTCACGTATATAAAAAAAAATATATATATATATATATATATATATATATATATATATATATATATATATATATATATATAATATATTAATATGGGTATTCTGTGAAATCTGTCGTTGGGCCTAGGGATCGGGAAATTTTATAAAGTTGCATAATGTTATGTAATATTGTGTTAACACATTTCCACACCATCTTGCGGTAGAGTAATCGGTGCGTTTTTTTATGTGGTTTCGCCAAGAGTCCTAATACACAAAAATCTTCATAATTTCATTTTTATCTTGTCCGTGATGTACTAAATACTTTGCTCCCTATTTCAATCCATTTTTTGTCAAAAATATCGCACATAAAATACAAATTTTTCATCGACTAGTCAATTTTATAGGGTACCTACGATAAATTCAAATCAAAATCAACTTATTCGAAGACCTGTATTCATTCATGCTACGTGAGGGAGAACAATGTTGAAAAAAATATATTGTAGTCGCTACTTCATTAAGTGATGAAATTTCTATAATTTCACACAGCACAGGCGGCAAGTTCTAATACGACCAACATATTATGTGACAGTAGTATACATTTTTGTTTTATGGTGCCAAGGAATTCGAAAGAATTCCTGAAATTTAGGCGAAACTATGTACCTACTTCCCATTGAAATGAGTTTTAGTTCACTGAAGATGTTATTGGTACACAATAGGTATTGAAAAAGTTGATATACCACGATCCCTCCGAAGTAGGCACCGATTAAATTTATGACACCCCATTAGGAAACATTTGGAATGCAAATACAGCTAACAGAACGTGATTTTTTCCTCAAGATGTGAAAGACAATAAAAAAACAGATGATAAGAAAAAGCGTCCTTGTTGAAACTTATTGAAAAAATTTCAGAAAGCTTCTTGCTATTCAGCTGGTCAGACGAATAACTTTCCTCAAAGAGTAAAAAGTATTTTAGTGTTTGCTGTGTTGTGTATATTTCATTAGACGAGTTGTGCTGTGAATAAGTTTGTCCCATCAAGAATATTTGGAGAATTAATTCAGAACGTAAGAATTTCTAAAATATCTAAAATTTCGAATGAAACCGAATATAAGTGCGAAGATCAAGGAGATAAAATTATTGCACTCCTCAAGGAGATGGGTGCAAAAAAATCTACGCTCGAAGATCATG
The DNA here is from genome assembly GCA_910592335.1 of Adalia bipunctata. Taxonomy (NCBI): domain Eukaryota; kingdom Metazoa; phylum Arthropoda; class Insecta; order Coleoptera; family Coccinellidae; genus Adalia; species Adalia bipunctata. The sequence continues at coordinate 5,476,147 of OU342954.1, forward strand.
ACCAGTGGAAATTGATATTTCATAAGATCTTTTTGAAATTTTCTCTGCAGAATTGTGAAAAAAATTGCAATAAATATAAAAAAAGAATCCTTAGAAGATGGGAACGATATGAAAATGAAAATTTCACAAGAGTTCAGTCATTTCCATCAAAAGTAGAACATTTTGATGCTATATCATCTGACATAGGCAAGGAGATCAACAATGTTTCCGGAAACCATTCAATTCAGAATTCTTCTGAAATCGAAAATATAAAACCCGATATTGCTTCCTTCAATAATATTTCGTACGTAGAGTTACCTAGTGATAAACTACAGGATAGAGATGAAATATCAATCACGAAAACTCCTGACAAAAGTAATTCAAGCAGAGAATGTAAAGATCCTTCATTGAGTATGGAAGAAACACCACAGATACTGGTTGACATGGCTAAAAATAATGTTTCGAATTTCTTGAGGCCCGCAAATTGGATTAATCTCAAGAATTCTGACTTGATCCGTCTTCCTTTCTCTTCTTGTCAACATTATTTAGGACAATTTCAAATTTCGTCTCAAGAATTTTCAGCAATGATCCACAATGAAAAACTAATCAAGAGTTGGACTTTCATTATCGCAAATAAGTTTAAAATTGTGAACAATATATGCAGCATAAATATTAAACACAAAAGATATGTCAAAAAGAAAGATTGCTTGAAAATTTATAGTTATTGTACTCATAGAAAATGCAATTCTTACGTACTAGTATTGAACGAATTTTCTAAGCAGAATTCTGACCATAACGTATTAGTGTATTGCTCCTCGGCTAATTTCAATCATTTGGAATCAGTAACTACCTATGTAAAAGGTGCTGATAGGATAATTAGTAAGAAGGAATTATTGCTGATGAAACCGTCAAAGTCGAGAGAGAAAAGGATCAAAAATAGTAGTTCACAATTAATTAAAGTTGGAAATTTACAGACTATAAAATCAGACTCAGTACTCCGAAAAATGAGATCAGAAGCATTAGATCACAATGATAGACATAAGGATGATCTGTACGATATGTGCCTTATGCAACGTGAAAATGCGGAATATATAAAATGTGTTGGTCAGCCTTTTCATGTTTACATATTCAGTTCTGAACAACTCGATATTCTGATGAGGAATGAAGGTGAATTAATAATACATCTGGATGCTACAGGAAATGCTATAAGAAGACCGAAATTCGTAAATAAAAGAATTTTCTATTATGCCGGTGTAATTGTAACTTCCTTTAATAAAAGAGTATGTCCCATATTTGAGATGTTCAGTTGTGACCATGATACAACTTCCATTGGAGTATGGCTAGCAAAATTCAAATCGTTTGCAATACAGCGGAAGAAAAAATGGCCATTGTTCAGGAGGGTTGTGACCGATTTTAGCTTCGCACTCATTAATGCAACCTTACTATTCTTGAATAACATGACAATGAGCGATTACCTTAACTGTACATATCATTGTCTGAAAATGAATAAAACCGATAACTTGAAAAATAAAATAATTATAAATTTATGCTGCAATCATTTCATCAAAATAGTTACCAAAGATATCGACGAAAATGAGAAAAATAATGATAATAGAAAATTTCTCAGAGAAATAATTGCAACTTGCATGAGTTTCAAGAGTTTTGAAGCAATAGAAAAATGGTTTATCAGCATGGGAATATTGCTACTTTCACGAAATAAATCCATTTTTGTTGAGAACGCAATCAAAGGTTTACTCTCACTATGTCGACAGAGTGAACATGATAGTTCAATTGAAATTTCTAAAGATGATTACACAGAGAACCGTTCAGAAATAGAAGAGTTTACTCTCTACGGAAATAGTGAGTTTTATCAACATTTTCGAATGATTGCTGAGAATCTCAAAGAAGAAGTTTCCAAAAATGATGAGGGAAATACTGAAAACGAATATTTCAATCCAACTTTTTTTGAGTTAGTATTGAAAAAATATATGACATATCTGCCCTTATGGACTGGTTTGTTCATCGAAAATAATGACATGAAAAGAGTCAGTAATGCTCCTGTAGAAAATTGGTTTTGCGTTGTAAAAAATCTCATCATAACCACAAACAACCTTCAGAGATGTAGTCGTATTGTGAGACTCATTCGGAAAAGAGTTTTGTCTTACCATAAAGAAATTACTCTAGATATTCCCAAAGAAAGGTGTACATCCAGAAAAAACAAGGACTCTGCACAATCTATTCTGCACGAAGAGCTATCACAAACAGAAGAATGGAAAAAGAAAGGAAAAATGAAAAATCCGAGTAATTTCGATCAGATGACGTTGAAAAAAATGTCTTTGATAATGGGTCTCGAGGGAAGAAGAGAAAATACTGAAGAGGTACGTCAAACTCTTGAAGATAGATGCATGAAATATTTGTCCAATTTGCCTTCAAATATTGAGGAATTGGAGAAAATTGAAACTGAGACCAGAAAACAGCGCAAAGCCCAGTGTTGGTTTGAGGAAAGAAAAAAACGACTCACAGCTTCTTATTTTGGAGCAGTCTGCAAAGCTCGCAGCGAAAAATGTAAAATGAATATTGTGAAACGAATATTATACGCAGATTCATTAAGAACTCCAGCCATGAGACATGGAATTAAATATGAAAAAACATGTTTGAATGTGTACATGAAGAGAAATCCATCATATAGAATAACTTGTTGTGGCTTATTGGTGAGAGGGAATAGTCCATTCTTGGGTTGTTCACCTGACGGTTTAGTGAACAGCAATGGAATTCTGGAAATAAAATGCCCCTACAGTGTGAGAAATGACTGCCCACGGAAGGTGAATTATTTGGATAAGAATGGAAATTTATTGAAATCCCATGAATATTTTTATCAAATTCAGGGTCTCCTGCATATTTCAGAAAGACAGTGGTGTGATTTTCTAGTATGGACATTTAAAGGGTTCCACACTACAAGAGTAGAAAGGAATGAATCTTTCTGGAATGAAAAGATGAAGATTCCCATCGAAGATTTCTATTTATTTTATCTCCTTCCTGAAATTGTAGATCCAGCTTTCCCTCATAGCCCGGGAGCCAGTGACATTTTTTAGTCATTTTAACCCTGGCCATAATTTGTATATAGCTTGACTTGGTTGTTTTCTTAGCCAAAGTGACCGTCAGCTGGCTCAACAGTGGTGGGTTCGCCAACAGGAGCAACGAAAACATGTAAAAAAAATATCGAGTTTCAGTCATTTTAACCCTGCTGAAATTTACAGAGATGGTAGTTTGTATAATTATTCGAATAAAAAAAATCGTCCGCTGGCTGTACGCTGGTGGAAAACCCGTCCGCTGGACATGGAAACTTGTAAAAAAAATTTTGAGTTTCAGTCATTTTAACCCTGCTGAAATTTACAGAGATGGTAGTTTGTGTAATTATTCGAATACAAAAAATCGTCCGCTGGCTGTACGTTGGTGGAAACCCCGTCCGCTGGACATGAAAACGTCCGCTGGACATGGGAACTTCTGAAAAAAATTTGAGTTTCAGTCATTTTAACCCTGCTGAAATTTGCAGAGATGGTAGTTTGTATAATTACTCCAATAAAAAAAATCGTCCGCTGGCAGTACGTTGGTGGAAAACCCGTCCGCTCGACATGAAAACTTGTAAAAAAAATTTTGAGTTTCAGTCATTTTAACCCTGCTGAAATTTACAGAGATGGTAGTTTATATAATTATTCGAATAAAAAATATCGTCCGCTGGTTGTACGTTGGTGGAAAACCCGTCCGCTGGTCATGAAAACTTGTAAAAAAAAATTTGGGTTTCAGTCATTTTAACCCTGCTGAAATTTACAGAGATGGTAGTTTATATAATTATTCGAATAAAAAAAATCGTCCGCTGGTTGTACGTTGGTGGAAAACCCGTCCGCTGGACATGAAAACTTGTAAAAAAAATTTTGAGTTTCTGTCATTTTAACCCTTCTAAAATTCACAAAGATGGTAGTTTATATAATTATTCGAACAAAAAAATGGTCCGTTGGCTGTACGTTGGTGGAAAACAAGTTTTCATGTCCAGCGGACGGGTTTTCCACCAACGTACAGCCAGCGGACGATTTTTTTTATTCGAATAATTATATAAACTACCATCTCTGTAAATTTCAGCAGGGTTAAAATGACTGAAACTCAATATTTTTTTTACGTGTTTTCGTTGCTCCCGTTGGCAAACCCACCACTGGTGCGCCAGCTGACGGTCACTATGCTATAAGACAAATACAAATTAAGCTATATACAAATTATGGCCAGGGTTAAAATTGGTCACCAAAAACTATCACTGGCTCCCGGGCTATCACGCCAACATAGAAAAAAGGTGTTGGTTATCACAGGATAAACAAATTGTATCCACAACACCTGAAACAACCCTTAAACGGGTAATAAAATATGCAGAAAAAAGTGAATGCTCAAAAGGAATATTTAAATATTCTTATTTCTTTCACCTTGTTCTGAGAGTTTTAATTCTCATTTGATGAAAATAGTTTTGCATTGAAAATCCTGAAATGTTCAAATGTGAATATTCATTTTCTCAACATAAATTTTCACTTCAAGTAAATATGTTTCATTCAAACTTGAAAAATTATTCGATTCAAGTATTGGTTATCTCTATTCAGTTAAATGAACGATTTTCAGGATGAAAATCGCGTGCTCTTTAAATGAGACTATAACACCTCATTCTGAGTATATCATTTCACTCAAACTGAGTTTTCGACAGATTCCATTCATATATACCATATTTTTAAAAGAACACTACTCCATTTCATGAGTGGTAAAAACAAAACTCTTCAACTCAAATTGAATCTCAAATATTCTTCATAACGCTAAATGGAATGTTCAATATAATGATATTTTTCTGATGAGAAGCTCGAAGTTAAGTTCAAATTTCTCTGATATACTTGATTTGTATGTATACTTTCTCTGTTTGAGATTCAATCGCGTTCTCCAATCTCAAATGAAGTATGTATATTGTATATTTCTTGGCATAATCGTTGGACAGGTCCAGACCTATCTTTTTATTCTATTCGCCGAAGTATACGAACTACGAAGCATGTGTCGAAATTCATTTCGCTTTCGTTCACGTTGAGTGTATCTAGTTCAGAATGGAGGAGAAACTTGGGAATTTTTGAAACTTGAGTTTTTCTGGTTATTCATTTTCAATACGTTTCACGGAATAATGCAGAAGACTTCGCAGGTGGATATTGGTGATGTTCTAAAGGATTGATGGGGTTGTGAGGGATCGGTTATTGAAGTATTCAAAGGTAAGTGAATTTGTTCAATCTAACATATTGTCAGGGATGTTTTTAGTAGTTTCAAGAAATAAATTTCAAATTGAATCGAGCGCACTGAGAGTATTAGGGCGATTCACTGCGAGAGCTCTATTAGACGTTCATTTCGAAAACTAGTCATAATTTTCTGCTGAAAATTTGCATTTACAAAAAATATTTCTAATGCATGCCGTTAACGATTGATTTATGATTATTTCACAGACGTGAAAACCCATTTATAAATATTTCTAATTTTCAACTTTGCCATTTTCTATGGATTCCGGAAATTTCAGATAACCTACTCAGTTCAGAATTGCGGGATTTACCTATTGATTGAAATGTGTTCATCATGGTTATAAGGTTTACTGTAGCAACCCCTTCTTTATGGGGAAAAGAAGATATTATCGAAAGCCTCTACGTGCAGCTTGTTTTAAAATTGTATTTTTCAGCTATGAATAACGAGGATATTGTTTGGCTGCAACTCAACGATGAACCTTGGACCAACGTCATAGGAAAATGAAGAAACACCTTCCGCAATGTAGAAAGAATACAGTGGCACATAATTCTAATGAATATTTTATAAATATCTTCAATTTTATATATGAGAACTGTGTTATTTAGAATATATTTTTCAAATGAATATTCTATTTTTGATGAGTGCTCCTTAATTTTTTCAGCATACCACCCCTTATTCAAAATCTGCAGAATGAAGCCAAAGGCCAAATATTTCGGATTGAACTACAATAATTAACCTACAAATAGATATTTCACAGACGTGAAAACCCATTTATAAATATTTCTAATTTTCAACTTTGCCATTTTCTATGGATTCCGGAAATTTCAGATAACCTACTCAGTTCAGAATTGCGGGATTTACCTATTGATTGAAATGTGTTCATCATGGTTATAAGGTTTACTGTAGCAACCCCTTCTTTATGGGGAAAAGAAGATATTATCGAAAGCCTCTACGTGCAGCTTGTTTTAAAATTGTATTTTTCAGCTATGAATAACGAGGATATTGTTTGGCTGCAACTCAACGATGAACCTTGGACCAACGTCATAGGAAAATGAAGAACCACCTTCCGCAATGTAGAAAGAATACAGTGGCACATAATTCTAATGAATATTTTATAAATATCTTCAATTTTATATATGAGAACTGTGTTATTTAGAATATATTTTTCAAATGAATATTCTATTTTTGATGAGTGCTCCTTAATTTTTTCAGCATACCACCCCTTATTCAAAATCTGCAGAATGAAGCCAAAGGCCAAATATTTCGGATTGAACTACAATAATTAACCTACAAATAGATATGCTTAATAATTCTTAAATTCTCTCCACCTTTACCTTTTCAATATGAGATTGAAATATTCGGACGGAAATATTTTCAGAATATGCACGATAATATATAGTTTACTAGCATTTCAGAATGAACGTTATCAAAATATCAATTCAAATATCGAGTAATTTGCATCTAAGCAATATCTTTTCATTTCTAAATTATCAATATTCTTCAATTGAAATGAAATCATCTTTAATATACTCAAAACAATCATATTTCTAAATGAGCAGGGAAAACAATGATTCACTTTAAGAATGTATAAACTTGATATAAGCTTTTCAAATTCTCAATGTAAGTATTGTGAATTTCCTTCTACGAACCATATTCTCAATATGATCCTACCATATATTCTGAATTATCAGATAGTATACTTCATTCTATTTGCCATGTACTACAATTGAGTAATAGATTTTATTCAATTTTAGACTACGTGTTCATAGATTGAGTAGTAAATTACTCTTCGCGTGAGCATCGAAATATCTTTGAATTGAAAAAATCATTTGCTACATTAGAAGCTGAGCCTTTGAGAATATGATAATCTAAATTGAAATAGATATCCTCTCGGGGATATACAAATCTAACATCAGCTTGAATTGAAAGGTATTGCTTTGAAACAAGCTTTTATTTTTTTCCGTGAACATAGAAAAAAGGTGTTGGTTATCACAGGATAAACAAATGGTATCCACAACACCTGAAACAACCCTTAAACGGGTAATAAAATATGCAAATGGCATAATTAAAAATGATGGATATTATGTGAACTTGAAAAAGAAATATGTTATTGGTCATTTTCAAGATGCTTTGTGGCCTGAACTCTCAAATGAAGATTTTCACTCTTTACACTCGAAAGAATGGGTTATGGATACAATAATTAACCTTTCATTCCACTGTTTATTTCAGGAATATAATCAAGAGCGATTTATGTTTTTAACAACTGATAAAGTGTATGCAATTTTCAATCACCTTTGGGAGTTAGAAAGTGATTTTTTCAGTTCGACGCCAGATTTTAATGAAAAAATTGTTATTATGCCTTTATCTGTAGGCAGAAACCATTGGTGTTTAGCGATTGCTGACTTCCTGAGTTATGAATTTTCATTTTTGGATCCCTCATTAAGTACTGAAGTGAAAACTGATGATCATAAAAAACATTTCCTGAACTTCATAACATTGTATAATCGGGAGAGAGGACAGTCAATTCCTGTCGAAGGCTGGAGAAACAAAATGAAAAATCATATCCGACAAACAGATACTTAAATAATTGTGGAATGTTTATCATCTATTTCGTGAAACAAATTCTCAGCGACCATTCCCTAATGATTTCAGAAAATATGAATAGTTTGCGAAAGAAAACAATGAATATGTTGCTGAGTATGCCGATGATATGACTTCCAAATGCCTTATATGTGGTGAAAACTGTCCGAATATAATAAATGAAAACATACTCAAATGTGAAAGCTGTGAGAGATATCACCATTCAAATTGCGACAATGGGGATAAAATTTGTATTTTATGTGCGATATTTTTGAAAAACATGGAATGAAAGCGGAAGAAAAGTATTTAATACGTATAGGACAATATTAAAATTGAATTACAAAGATTTTTGTGGAATAGGCCTCCTGGGGAAACCACATGAAAAAAAAAGCACCGATCACTCTACCGCAAGGTGGTGTGGAAATGAGTTTTTACACAATATTACACAACATTATGCAACAAATTTCCAGACCCCTAGGACCAACGACAGATTTCATAGAATACCCATATTTGTTCTTATGATAGTTAACACCAAAAACTCGTTCAAGATTATGCGATATGGATGTTATCGAACGCACCATTCTGAATTTTCAAAGTCCTACCGCGACGCTCCTGAAGCCCGACAATGGGATTCATCGATTAGGAAAGTTTGTTCTTATCACAGTCAACACCAAAAACCACCTCAAGATGAGCGACAACTCCTGTTTTGATTTTTATCGAACGTACCATTCGAAATTTTCAAAGTCCTACCGCGCCGCCCCTGAAGCCCGACAATGGGATTCATCGATTAGGAAAGTTTGTTCTTATCACAGTCAACACCGAAAATCAACTCAAGATGAGCGACAACTCCTGTTTTGGTTTTTATCGAACGTACCATTCGAAATTTTCAAAGTCCTACCGCGCCGCCCCTGAAGCCCGACAATGGGATTCATCGATCAGAAAAGTTTGTTCTTATCACAGTCAATACCGAAAATCAACTCAAGATGAGCGACAACTCCTGTTCTGGTTTTTATCGAACGTACCATTCGAAATTTTCAAAGTCCTACCGCGCCGCCCCTGAAGCCCGACAATGGGATCCATCCATTAGGAATTTTTCTTGTCATTTTAGTCAACGCCAAAAATTACCTCAAGATGAGCGACAATCCCTGTTTTGAATTTTATTGTACTGACCATTCGAAATTTTCAAAGTCCTGCTGCGCCGCCCCTGAAGCCCGACAATGGGATCCATCCATTAGGAATTTTTCTTCTCTTTTCAGTCAACACCAAAAACTACCTCAAGATGAGCGACAACTTCTAATTCGAATTTCATTGTACTGACCATTCGAAATTTTCAAAGTACATTCGTTCCACTTCTAGCGCACGGCAATGGATAGCGTCGATTTTTATTCACCATTTTGATATCCGATCCAATATCAATATCAATCACATATACATAATATATTAAAATATCAATATAATTCATGTCAATTTGTTTTTAGGTTTAAGGGAACGTAACATTCAGCAGTGTTTTATTTTTTCACCCTCTTATGACCACCTTATTTAATCGATCTCGAATGAATGTCGATGATATCATTGAGAGTTTGAATATTATCTAATAATTCTGCAGTCGCCAGCGAAATTTCAATAGCGAATCTTTCAACGAGGCATATTCTCAGCTGGGATCAATAGTTACGGTGCACCCGCTAAAACCGTTGCTAGCAAAACCGTTGCTGTTTTCACGCCGATAATAATTGATGGATTAGGGACCATAATAAAGAGTATCACTGGTAATTCAGATGCGAATGATGCATTACATTATGAATCAACTCTAAGAGAGCTTCAAGACAACCAGAAAGGAATTATGATAAATTTAAATGCAGGTATCTCATTAACCGTTGAAGTAATTTAAATCCCAACTTGAAGGAATCTCTGAAAAATTTAATCAATTGAGTGATAATTTTTATATGTATATTCAGATAACGAATCTCATGGATCAAATTGGTATTTCGGTCAATATTATTATAGAATCGATGAAATTGAAAATGCCATTAGTTTTTCAAGTCTTGGAATATTACATCAAAGCATCATTAAGTTTTCAGAATTGAATTCAATAATCGCTGAATAAAAACTTTATATTCTCCAGATAACTTAATATTCACTGACGAAAATGAATATCACAGATTTAATGGATTGATGAAAGTAGATGCATATTTCGTCGAATGCAGAATTGTTTTCATTCTTCATTTTCCTATTGTTCACCCTGAACTTTTTTCTCATTACCATTTATTTTCAGTCCCAACTATCAACAACACCATTCTTATTCCCAAGAATACCTATCTGACAATCAATGAAAAATGGTATCAATACGCTTCTCCGCCTTGTGTTGATTTACACCCACTATATTACTGCGAAAACGATAAATTTAATGATGGCTCAGAGGTAGAAGATTGCTTGTTCCAGCTGTTGCATCTCCAAAAATTCCTGTCGAAACCATTCTGTGGAAACCAACAAGAATGTTATCCAGCAAATTGGCAATGGTAGATTCATCATGATAGCTCCGAGTGGAATAAAAATCCGCACAGTATGTAGAAGAACTGATGTTAGCATATTGAAGGGAAACTTCTCGATAAACGTTTCGAAAGGATGCCACTTCGAAAACTCAGAAGAAAAATTTTACAAACGAAAAGGAAATCCTGAAAGGAGAACCAATGTATCTTTTCAAATTGCTGCTGATCTGCTTGCAACAACCCTTACTGCATTCAAAATAAAACTTAAAGATTTTTTACTGGATCAAATACACAAACTGAGGAGAAAACAAGAAGTCTAGAGTTGTGTACAAATTTATCAATAACATCAACATTTACAGTGACGAATTCAAATCTGATTTTGTCATTTCGCTAAAAAAAACCTAAAAGCGATAAGTTAATTTTCGAATATGTGACCTGGTGATTTGATATCAACTAAGCATAGCACGAGATATTTTTTCCAAATGCAAAAGCGCAAAATCTTTCTGTTCGCTGATGAATAAGAGATCATAAATTCATCTCCCTTACAGATTTGAAGCATACTACAACGATAGTACTCGTGAAAAACGCCTCCTACACGTCTGGACGATACAAATATGAGGCTCTCATGAGAAAATATATAATGAGAACTCTAGAGTTGTGTACATATTCATCAATGAGATCAACATTTACATTGACAAATTCAAACAAGATTTTGTCATTTCACCAAAAAAAAACCTAAAAGCGACAAGTTTATTCCCGAATATGTGACCTGGTAATTTGATATCAACTTAGCAGAGCACGAGATATTTTTTCCAAATGCAAAAGCGCAAAATCTTTCTGTTCGCTGATAAATAAGAGATTATAAACTTCATCTCTCTTCCAGATTTCAAGAATACTACAAATATAGTATCCGTGAAAAATGCCTGATACCCGTCTCGACGATACAGGATTGTATAAGAAACAATATTATAATGAGAAGTTTAGAGTTGTGAACATATTTATCGATCAGATCAACATTTACAGTGAGAAATTCAAATCAGACTTTGTTAATTTGCTTAAAAAAACCTGAAAGCGACGGGTTTATTCCCGAATATATGACCTGGTAATTTAATATCAACTTAGTAGAGCACGAGATATTTTTTCAAATGCAAAAGCGCAAAATTTTTCTTTTTGCTGATGAATGAAAGATCATAAATTCATCTCCCTTCCAGATTTCAAGAATACTACAAGGATAGTATTCGTGAAAAACGCCTCATACACGTCTCGACGATACAAATATGAGGCTTTCATGAGGAAATGGGTAATTCTCATCGAATTCAAAAATTTAAGTCCACCGCTATTGATACAGATACCCGTGTAATTATTATCGATGTTAGGTTTTTATTTTGACGCTAGGTATCTTTTCTTCCATCACCCCGAAAAACGAGATATCATTAAATGCAATGAAAAAGTTATTACTAATTTTATATCATAAAAATCATTCCCTCACGTTGTCCCACCATCCCAATTTCCTGCTGGAACTCAATATTTTCATCCTATTCAGTAATTTTTTGTAAATCAAATTTTAGTCAAATATTGTAATGGTAATTTTCGTTATATTTAAACATCAATTCAAGCCACGACAAATACTTATTGAATAACTATGGGATTTCAATGTATGTCCCTTTGGATAAAATCATTCCCTCACCTTGTTACAAATATTCGATCTATGGTCATATTGAGCGAATTCTATGAAAATAGCTTGAGTTTTTCTAGCATGTGAATAAGCGAATTATGTTATTATGGTGATTCTGATTAAACTTCGACTCGGTTTTGTGCAATAGTGTATTCAGTTACAATTATTACTATATTACTTTTTACACATCATTCCCCCATTAGACATTATCAAAAAATAAGTTGAGTATGAGTAAAAGTTACATTATATTTGGATGCGAATTGGGGGGTAGTGTTCATAGTTCAAAATGTTTTCATAAGGTCAGGGCTATATGTATCTATGTTATCTTAGTTTTCGTGTTATTTCGTCATTCCCTCACCGTTATTCCCTCACTTCAGTTTGAAATGAGGGAATGATGATTTATGAGGGAATGACTTTTAAACTAAGATAACTCAGATTTTTATTTCTTTTGTCATGTGGTACGTGAGTTTATCGTTTTTTCTCGTTTAAGGAGCAAATAATGGCAAGAAAAAAGAAATTGTCCGATACAGAGGCAAAATTAAAAAAGAAAGAGTACGATAAGAAACGCCGAGAAGAAATGAAATCTACTGCAATTATAAGTAGTACTTCATAGTTTTCTGATTTAATATTCTTCAGATTAGTTATAGAAACATTATGAAAATAAATAACAATATATTCTATGAAGAATTAATCATTTTTAATTGATAAAGGTTCATGAATTGCATGTTAATATCATTCCCTCACATTCGTCATCATTCCCTCACTTTACATTTATAAATCATTCCTCTGAGTCGCTTTAAATGACTTAAATCTGGGGACCACTATATCAGTGAAATCTAGTATCATATGTATTACAAAACTGCCACAAAAAAAGTTCAAATTTATTGAAAAATTTTTTGAGAATTCATTCCTGAATAATTTTGGAATTTCATGAGAATTACCCAAATATATAATGAGAACTCAAGAGTTGTGTAGATATTCATCAATGAGATCAACATTTACATTGACAAATTCAAATAAGATTTTGTCATTCCACAAAAATAAAACTAAAAGCGACAAGTTTATTCCCGAATAGGTGACCTGGTAATTTGATATCAACTTAGCAGAGCGCGAAATAGTTTTTTCGAATGCAAAAGCGCAAAATTTTTCTGTTCGCTGATAAATAAGAGATCATAAACTTCATCTCTCTTCCAAATTTCACGAATACTACAAATATAGTATCCGTGAAAAATGGCTGATACCCGTCTCGACGATACAAATATGAGGCTTTTATGAGGAAATACATAATGAGAACTCAAGAGTTTTGTAGATATTCATCAATAAGATCAACATTTACATTGACAAATTCAAATAAGATTTTGTCAACTAAAAGCGACAAGTTTATTCCCGAATATGTGACCTGGTAATTTGATATCAACTTAGCAGAGCACGAAATATTTTTTTCGAATGCAAAAGCGCAAAATTTTTCTGTTCGATGTTAAATAAGAGATCATAAACTTCATCTCTCTTCCAAATTTCACGAATACTACAAATATAGTATCCGTGAAAAATGGCTGATACCCGTCTCGACGATACAAATATGAGGCTTTTATGAGGAAATACATAATGAGAACTCAAGAGTTTTGTAGATATTCATCAATAAGATCAACATTTACATTGACAAATTCAAATAAGATTTTGTCAACTAAAAGCGACAAGTTTATTCCCGAATATGTGACCTGGTAATTTGATATCAACTTAGCAGAGCACGAAATATTTTTTTCGAATGCAAAAGCGCAAAATTTTTCTGTTCGATGTTAAATAAGAGATCATAAACTTCATCTCTCTTCCAAATTTCACGAATACTACAAATATAGTATCCGTGAAAAATGGCTGATACCCGTCTCGACGATACAAATATGAGGCTTTTATGAGGAAATACATAATGAGAACTCAAGAGTTTTGTAGATATTCATCAATAAGATCAACATTTACATTGACAAATTCAAATAAGATTTTGTCAACTAAAAGCGACAAGTTTATTCCCGAATATGTAACCTGGTAATTTGATATCAACTTAGCAGAGCACGAAATATTTTTTTCGAATGCAAAAGCGCAAAATTTTTCTGTTCGATGATAAATAAGAGATCATAAACTTCATCTCTCTTCCAAATTTCACGAATACTACAAATATAGTATCCGTGAAAAATGGCTGATACCCGTCTCGACGATACAAATATGAGGCTTTTATGAGGAAATACATAATGAGAACTCAAGATTTTTGTAGATATTCATCAATAAGATCAACATTTACATTGACAAATTCAAATAAGATTTTGTCAACTAAAAGCGACAAGTTTATTCCCGAATATGTGACCTGGTAATTTGATATCAACTTAGCAGAGCACGAAATATTTTTTTCGAATGCAGAGCGCAAAATTTTTTTGTTCGCTGATAAATAAGAGATCATAAACTTCATCTCTCTTCCAAATTTCACGAATACTACAAATATAGTATCCGTGAAAAATGGCTGATACCCGTCTCGACGATACAAATATGAGGCTTTTATGAGGAAATACATAATGAGAACTCAAGAGTTTTGTAGATATTCATCAATAAGATCAACATTTACATTGACAAATTCAAATAAGATTTTGTCAACTAAAAGCGACAAGTTTATTCCCGAATATGTGACCTGGTAATTTGATATCAACTTAGCAGAGCACGAAATATTTTTTTCGAATGCAGAGCGCAAAATTTTTTTGTTCGCTGATAAATAAGAGATCATAAACTTCATCTCTCTTCCAAATTTCACGAATACTACAAATATAGTATCCGTGAAAAATGGCTGATACCCGTCTCGACGATACAAATATGAGGCTTTTATGAGGAAATACATAATGAGAACTCAAGAGTTTTGTAGATATTCATCAATAAGATCAACATTTACATTGACAAATTCAAATAAGATTTTGTCAACTAAAAGCGACAAGTTTATTCCCGAATATGTGACCTGGTAATTTGATATCAACTTAGCAGAGCACGAAATATTTTTTTCGAATGCAAAAGCGCAAAATTTTTCTGTTCGATGTTAAATAAGAGATCATAAACTTCATCTCTCTTCCAAATTTCACGAATACTACAAATATAGTATCCGTGAAAAATGGCTGATACCCGTCTCGACGATACAAATATGAGGCTTTTATGAGGAAATACATAATGAGAACTCAAGAGTTTTGTAGATATTCATCAATAAGATCAACATTTACATTGACAAATTCAAATAAGATTTTGTCAACTAAAAGCGACAAGTTTATTCCCGAATATGTAACCTGGTAATTTGATATCAACTTAGCAGAGCACGAAATATTTTTTTCGAATGCAAAAGCGCAAAATTTTTCTGTTCGATGATAAATAAGAGATCATAAACTTCATCTCTCTTCCAAATTTCACGAATACTACAAATATAGTATCCGTGAAAAATGGCTGATACCCGTCTCGACGATACAAATATGAGGCTTTTATGAGGAAATACATAATGAGAACTCAAGAGTTTTGTAGATATTCATCAATAAGATCAACATTTACATTGACAAATTCAAATAAGATTTTGTCAACTAAAAGCGACAAGTTTATTCCCGAATATGTGACCTGGTAATTTGATATCAACTTAGCAGAGCACGAAATATTTTTTTCGAATGCAGAGCGCAAAATTTTTTTGTTCGCTGATAAATAAGAAATCATAAACTTCATCTCTCTTCCAAATTTCACGAATACTACAAATATAGTATCCGTGAAAAATGGCTGATACCCGTCTCGACGATACAAATATGAGGCTTTTATGAGGAAATACATAATGAGAACTCAAGAGTTTTGTAGATATTCATCAATAAGATCAACATTTACATTGACAAATTCAAATAAGATTTTGTCAACTAAAAGCGACAAGTTTATTCCCGAATATGTGACCTGGTAATTTGATATCAACTTAGCAGAGCACGAAATATTTTTTTCGAATGCAGAGCGCAAAATTTTTTTGTTCGCTGATAAATAAGAGATCATAAACTTCATCTCTCTTCCAAATTTCACGAATACTACAAATATAGTATCCGTGAAAAATGGCTGATACCCGTCTCGACGATACAAATATGAGGCTTTTATGGGGAAATACATAATGAGAACTCAAGAGTTTTGTAGATATTCATCAATAAGATCAACATTTACATTGACAAATTCAAATAAGATTTTGTCAACTAAAAGCGACAAGTTTATTCCCGAATATGTGACCTGGTAATTTGATATCAACTTAGCAGAGCACGAAATATTTTTTTCGAATGCAAAAGCGCAAAATTTTTCTGTTCGATGATAAATAAGAGATCATAAACTTCATCTCTCTTCCAAATTTCACGAATACTACAAATATAGTATCCGTGAAAAATGGCTGATACCCGTCTCGACGATACAAATATGAGGCTTTTATGAGGAAATACATAATGAGAACTCAAGAGTTTTGTAGATATTCATCAATAAGATCAACATTTACATTGACAAATTCAAATAAGATTTTGTCAACTAAAAGCGACAAGTTTATTCCCGAATATGTGACCTGGTAATTTGATATCAACTTAGCAGAGCACGAAATATTTTTTTCGAATGCAAAAGCGCAAAATTTTTCTGTTCGATGATAAATAAGAGATCATAAACTTCATCTCTCTTCCAAATTTCACGAATACTACAAATATAGTATCCGTGAAAAATGGCTGATACCCGTCTCGACGATACAAATATGAGGCTTTTATGAGGAAATACATAATGAGAACTCAAGAGTTTTGTAGATATTCATCAATAAGATCAACATTTACATTGACAAATTCAAATAAGATTTTGTCAACTAAAAGCGACAAGTTTATTCCCGAATATGTGACCTGGTAATTTGATATCAACTTAGCAGAGCACGAAATATTTTTTTCGAATGCAGAGCGCAAAATTTTTTTGTTCGCTGATAAATAAGAGATCATAAACTTCATCTCTCTTCCAAATTTCACGAATACTACAAATATAGTATCCGTGAAAAATGGCTGATACCCGTCTCGACGATACAAATATGAGGCTTTTATGAGGAAATACATAATGAGAACTCAAGAGTTTTGTAGATATTCATCAATAAGATCAACATTTACATTGACAAATTCAAATAAGATTTTGTCAACTAAAAGCGACAAGTTTATTCCCGAATATGTGACCTGGTAATTTGATATCAACTTAGCAGAGCACGAAATATTTTTTTCGAATGCAGAGCGCAAAATTTTTTTGTTCGCTGATAAATAAGAGATCATAAACTTCATCTCTCTTCCAAATTTCACGAATACTACAAATATAGTATCCGTGAAAAATGGCTGATACCCGTCTCGACGATACAAATATGAGGCTTTTATGAGGAAATACATAATGAGAACTCAAGAGTTTTGTAGATATTCATCAATAAGATCAACATTTACATTGACAAATTCAAATAAGATTTTGTCAACTAAAAGCGACAAGTTTATTCCCGAATATGTGACCTGGTAATTTGATATCAACTTAGCAGAGCACGAAATATTTTTTTCGAATGCAAAAGCGCAAAATTTTTCTGTTCGATGATAAATAAGAGATCATAAACTTCATCTCTCTTCCAAATTTCACGAATACTACAAATATAGTATCCGTGAAAAATGGCTGATACCCGTCTCGACGATACAAATATGAGGCTTTTATGAGGAAATACATAATGAGAACTCAAGAGTTTTGTAGATATTCATCAATAAGATCAACATTTACATTGACAAATTCAAATAAGATTTTGTCAACTAAAAGCGACAAGTTTATTCCCGAATATGTGACCTGGTAATTTGATATCAACTTAGCAGAGCACGAAATATTTTTTTCGAATGCAAAAGCGCAAAATTTTTCTGTTCGATGATAAATAAGAGATCATAAACTTCATCTCTCTTCCAAATTTCACGAATACTACAAATATAGTATCCGTGAAAAATGGCTGATACCCGTCTCGACGATACAAATATGAGGCTTTTATGAGGAAATACATAATGAGAACTCAAGAGTTTTGTAGATATTCATCAATAAGATCAACATTTACATTGACAAATTCAAATAAGATTTTGTCAACTAAAAGCGACAAGTTTATTCCCGAATATGTGACCTGGTAATTTGATATCAACTTAGCAGAGCACGAAATATTTTTTTCGAATGCAGAGCGCAAAATTTTTTTGTTCGCTGATAAATAAGAGATCATAAACTTCATCTCTCTTCCAAATTTCACGAATACTACAAATATAGTATCCGTGAAAAATGGCTGATACCCGTCTCGACGATACAAATATGAGGCTTTTATGAGGAAATAGATAATGAGAACTCAAGAGTTTTGTAGATATTCATCAATAAGATCAACATTTACATTGACAAATTCAAATAAGATTTTGTCAACTAAAAGCGACAAGTTTATTCCCGAATATGTGACCTGGTAATTTGATATCAACTTAGCAGAGCACGAAATATTTTTTTCGAATGCAGAGCGCAAAATTTTTTTGTTCGCTGATAAATAAGAGATCATAAACTTCATCTCTCTTCCAAATTTCACGAATACTACAAATATAGTATCCGTGAAAAATGGCTGATACCTGTCTCGACGATACAAATATGAGGCTTTTATGAGGAAATACATAATGAGAACTCAAGAGTTTTGTAGATATTCATCAATAAGATCAACATTTACATTGACAAATTCAAATAAGATTTTGTCAACTAAAAGCGACAAGTTTATTCCCGAATATGTGACCTGGTAATTTGATATCAACTTAGCAGAGCACGAAATATTTTTTTCGAATGCAGAGCGCAAAATTTTTTTGTTCGCTGATAAATAAGAGATCATAAACTTCATCTCTCTTCCAAATTTCACGAATACTACAAATATAGTATCCGTGAAAAATGGCTGATACCCGTCTCGACGATACAAATATGAGGCTTTTATGAGGAAATACATAATGAGAACTCAAGAGTTTTGTAGATATTCATCAATAAGATCAACATTTACATTGACAAATTCAAATAAGATTTTGTCAACTAAAAGCGACAAGTTTATTCCCGAATATGTGACCTGGTAATTTGATATCAACTTAGCAGAGCACGAAATATTTTTTTCGAATGCAAAAGCGCAAAATTTTTCTGTTCGATGATAAATAAGAGATCATAAACTTCATCTCTCTTCCAAATTTCACGAATACTACAAATATAGTATCCGTGAAAAATGGCTGATACCCGTCTCGACGATACAAATATGAGGCTTTTATGAGGAAATACATAATGAGAACTCAAGAGTTTTGTAGATATTCATCAATAAGATCAACATTTCAATTGACAAATTCAAATAAGATTTTGTCAACTAAAAGCGACAAGTTTATTCCCGAATATGTGACCTGGTAATTTGATATCAACTTAGCAGAGCACGAAATATTTTTTTTCGAATGCAAAAGCGCAAAATTTTTCTGTTCGATGATAAATAAGAGATCATAAACTTCATCTCTCTTCCAAATTTCACGAATACTACAAATATAGTATCCGTGAAAAATGGCTGATACCCGTCTCGACGATACAAATATGAGGCTTTTATGAGGAAATACATAATGAGAACTTAAGAGTTTTGTAGATATTCATCAATAAGATCAACATTTACATTGACAAATTCAAATAAGATTTTGTCAACTAAAAGCGACAAGTTTATTCCCGAATATGTGACCTGGTAATTTGATATCAACTTAGCAGAGCACGAAATATTTTTTTCGAATGCAGAGCGCAAAATTTTTTTGTTCGCTGATAAATAAGAGATCATAAACTTCATCTCTCTTCCAGATTTCACGAATACTACAAATATAGTATCCGTGAAAAATGCCTGATACCCGTCTCGACGATACAGGATTGTATAAGAAACAATATAATAATGAGAAGTTTAGAGTTGTGAACATATTTATCGATCAGATCAACATTTACAGTGAGAAATTCAAATCAGACTTTGTTAATTTGCTTAAAAAAACCTGAAAGCGACGGGTTTATTCCCGAATATATGACCTGGTAATTTGATATCAACTTAGCAGAGCACGAGATATTTTTTTCAAATGCAAAAGCGCAACATTTTTCTTTTTGCTGATGAATGAAAGATCATAAATTCATCTCCCTTCCAGATTTGAAGAATACTACAAGGATAGTACTCGTGAAAAACGCCTCCTACACGTCTCGACGATACAAATATGAGGCTTTCATGAGGAAATATATAATGAGAACTCAAGAGTTGTGCTATTCATCAATGAGATCAACATTCACATTGACAAATTCAAATAAGATTTTGTCATTTCACTAAAAAAAACTAAAAGCGACAAGTTTATTCCCGAATATGTGACCTGGTAATTTGATATCAACTTAGCAGAGCACGAAATAGTTTTTTCGAATGCAGAAGCGCAAAATTTTTCTGTTCGCTGATAAATAAGAGATCATAAACTTCATCTCTCTTCCAAATTTCAAGAATACTTCAAATATAGTATCCGTGAAAAATGACTGATACCCGTCTCGACGATACAGGATTGTATAAGAAACAATATTATAATGAGAAGTTTAGAGTTGTGAACATATTTATCGATCAGATCAACATTTACAGCGAGAAATTCAAATCAGACTTTGTTAATTTGCTCAAAAAAACCTGAAAGCGACGGGTTTATTCCCGAATATGTGACCTGGTAATTTGATATCAACTTAGCAGAGCACGAGATATTTTTTTCAAATGCAAAAGCGCAAAATTTTTCTTTTTGCTGATGAATAAAAGATCATAAATTCATCTTCATTGTCTATAAGAATCGGTATAATTATAGACGAGTCTCTGATGTTCATGGTTATTCAACTAGAAACGTGGAGAACTTTTATGTGAACTTTGCCAGGTTAGATGTAAGTGTTTCTGCTCCGGATCATATAGGCTTCAAAATATTCAATAAACTTCCTACTCAGATCAGGTCTTGTGGTACTTTTAAGTCGTTTAAATCTAGTTTGAGATCCTTTTTGATCCGTCAATGTTTTTATACACTTGAAGATTTTTTTAAATGATTTTGTAATTAATCTTTATAAGTTTATTCATGTTAATAATGTCCAATTTTTTTGTATTCTATATTTTAACCGTGACAATTCCTACACATTTTCATGTCATTTTCAGGAAATAAAGCTTTTTGATTTTGATTTTTTGATTTTTTTCTCCCTTCCAGATTTGAAGAATACTACAAAGATAGTACTCGTGAGAAACGCCTTCTACACGTCTCGACGATACAAATATGAGTCTTTTATGAGGAAATACATAATGAGAACTCAAGAGTTGTGTAGATATTCATCAATAAGATCAACATTTACATTGACAAATTCAAATAAGATTTAGTCAACTAAAAGCGACAAGTTTATTCCCGAATATGTGACCTGGTAATTTGATATCAACTTAGCAGAGATCATAAACTTCATCTCTCTTCCAAATTTCAAGAATACTACAAATATAGTATCCGTGAAAAATGTCTGATACCCGTCTCGACGATACAAATATAAGGCTTTTATGAGGAAATACATAATGAGAACTCAAGAGTTGTGTAGATATTCATCAATAAGATCAACATTTACATTGACAAATTCAAAAAAGATTTTGTCAACTAAAAGCGACAAGTTTATTCCCGAATATGTGACCTGGTAATTTGATATCAACTTAGCAGAGCACGAAATAGTTTTTTCGAATGCAAAAGCGCAAAATTTTTCTGTTCGCTGATAAATAAGAGATCATAAACTTCATCTCTCTTCCAGATTTCACGAATACTACAAATATAGTATCCGTGAAAAATGCCTGATACCCGTCTCGACGATACAGGATTGTATAAGAAACAATATTATAATGAGAAGTTTAGAGTTGTGAACATATTTATCGATCAGATCAACATTTACAGTGAGAAATTCAAATCAGACTTTGTTAATTTGCTTAAAAAACCCGAATGCGACGGGTTTATTCCCGAATATATGACCTGGTAATTTGATATCAACTTAGCAGAGCACGAGAAATTTTTTTCAAATGCAAAAGCGCAAAATTTTTCTTTTTGCTGATGAATAAAAGATCATAAATTCATCTCCCTTCCAGATTTCAAGAATACTACAAATATAGTATCCGTGAAAAATGCCTGATACCCGTCTCGACGATACAGGATTGTATAAGAAACAATATTATAATGAGAAGTTTGGAGTTGTGAACATATCTATCGATCAGATCAACATTTAGAGTGAGAAATTCAAATCAGACTTTGTTAATTTGCTTAAAAAACCTGAATGCGACGGGTTTATTCCCGAATATATGACCTGGTAATTTGATATCAACTCAGCAGAGCACGAGAATTTTTTTTCAAATGCAAAAGCGCAAAATTTTTCTTTTTGCTGATGAATAAAAGATCATATATTCATCTCCCTTCCAGATTTCAAGAATACTACAAAGATAGTACTCGTGAAAAACGCCTCATGCACGTCTCGACGAAACAAATATGAGGCTTTTATGAGGAAATATATAATGAGAACTCTAGAGTTGTGTACATATTCATCAATGAGATCAACATTCACATTGACAAATTCAAACAAGATTTTGTCATTCCACTGAAAAAAAATAAAAAGCGACAAGTTTATTCCCGAATATGTGACCTGGTAATTTGATATCAACTCAGCAGAGCACGAAATATTTTGTTCGAATGCAAAAGCGCAAAATTTTTCTGTTGGCTGATAAATAAGAGATCATAAACTTCATCTCTCTTCCAGATTTCAAGAATACTACAAATATAGTATTCGTGAAAACTGCCTGATATCCGTCTCGACGATACAGGATTGTATAAGAAACCATATTATAATGAGAAGTTAGAGTTGTGAACATATCTATCAATCAGATCAATATTTACAGTGAGAAATTCAAATCAGACTTTGTCAATTTGCTCAAAAAAAAACTGAAAGCGACGGGTTCATTCCCGAATATATGACCTGGTAATATGATATCAACTTAGCAGAGCACGAGATATTTTTTTCAAATGCAAAAGCGCAAAATTTTTCTGTTCGCTGATAAATAAGAGATCATAAACGTCATCTCTCTTTCAGATTTCAAGAATACTACAAAGACAGTATTCGTGAAAAATGTCTGATACACGTCTCGACGATACAAACAGAAGGTTTGTATAAGAAACCATAGAATGAGAAGAATAGAGTTGTGTACATATTTATCAATCAGATCAACATTTACAGGTAATCAGATTCTGTCATTCCACTAAAAAAAAACTGAAAGTGACAAGTTTATTCCCGAATATGTGACCTGGTAATTTGATATCAACTCAGCAGGGCACGAGATATTTTTGTCAAATGCAAATGCGCAGAGTCTTTCTGTTCGCTGATGAATAAAAGATCATAAACTTCATGTCTCTTCCAGATTTGAAGAATACTACAAAGATAGTATTCGTGAAAAACGCCTCATACACGTCTCGACGAAACAAACAGAAGGTTTTGTATAGGAAACCTTATAATGAGAAATCTAGAGTTATTTATCAATAAGATCAACATTTACATAGACGAATTCGAATCAGATTTTGTCATTTAGCTAAGAAAAACCTAAAAGCGATGAGTTTATTTTCGAATATATGACCTGGTCATTTGATATCAACTCAGCAGAGAACGAGATATTTTTTTCAAATGCAAAAGCGCATAAACTTTTTGTTTGAACTTTCTACCTTGTCTGAGAGCCGAGATCTTGGCTGTTTGGAGCATCTTGGGACACCCTGTATACTCATATGTATCTAGGGACCGGATTATATGCGTTTGCATCTTTAGGACAATTTCAGCCGTATTTGAATATTTCAGCTAAGATCCAGTTATGATGCATATTATCGGTACATATTTTCTTTCCTGCGTTCCGAAATGCGATAAAAGTGATGATATCGCGTATCCGACCAAATTCTACACGACCAAATTCCACAAAATATTCCCAAAATGAAGCCTACAGAGAAAAATCACCAAATTTGCCAATCCTTCCCGAACCAGTCATAACTCGATGGGGAACATGGATCGAAGCAATGTTGTTCTACCTACAATGAACGTTTTGAGACTATCAACGGTGTAGTGAATTACTTTGACAGTGCCGACTCACTAGCAGTTTGTCATTCTAGCATTTGACACATTTTCAATAAAGAAAAATATAGCAATTATTTGCACTCATTTTGCCCATGTGAAACCCATACACCGAAAGGTAATAATGGGATAAAGATTAAATATATATATATATTTTGCCCATGTACCTGGAAGCATTAGGTAGCTTGAAACTCAAGGTACGGCCTTAATTGAATATATCCAAATAATGAGTAAAACACGCCAAATGAACTCCACTTTGCCTAAGGCATTGCCAAATAAACTTAAAGAAAAATTGGAGAACATATCGAAAGGAAATCCAGGTTTTGAAGATTTGTGTCTAATCGATAGTTTTATTTATCGGACAGCAGATGTTTGACCAGAAAACATAATGGAGAACGTAGCACCGAAGTTCAAATTTTGCCCAGTCACGTCCGTGCATATAAATATATCCTGAATGATCGAAGAGACAATCTCGAAATTGAACATCTGCAGCAATACATACTTGATTGTTAATGTCCAGAAAAACATTAAAAAATTTCAATACCATATTATTAGGAGTTACTGAAATACTGATATTGAAATAAAAATAACTTCTCTCCTTTTTTTAGTTCCTAAAATTCATTATTCAGTTTTGCATTTTCTGCATATTTTCGTGCATATTCTGCCTATATTCGTGCATATTTCAAGCATTTTTCATGCATATTTGCATGCATTTAACAACCTTTTTATTCTGCATATAATCCGGTCTGTACTTATATCAAATTATCATTTATTTGATTTGAACTTCATAAAGCCTTGATGTTATTGCCTTGAATTCAAACCAATAAACTATTTTTTTAATTCGATAATACAAGGTGCGGCACGGAGGGCGGACGTTTTTCAGATGGGCATAACTTTCCCCCACTGAGGACGAGAGAAGTGGGGAAGGTGCCGTTAGACTCGTGTGTTCCTAGCATTTATTTACCAGTTGTCGTCATGGAGCCTTGGACGGTGGAGCATCGTGTTTTCGCATATGATAGTTTCGTCCGAAATAATGAGTCAGTCACGGTCGTGCAGCGTGAGTTTCGTCGCCATTTCCACATTCATCGGAATAGAGCTATTCCCTCTCGAAACACCATCCTTCGTTGGGTTGAATCACTTCGCAGACGTGGTGAACTGATCAACAGAAGACCAAGAGGACCTGTGCGAACAGTTCAATGGACGTTATTCGCCCTCTCTTCCCTGGTCGCCTTATTTCCAGGTTTGGCGATGTTCATTGGCCTCCCCGGTCCCCAGATTTATCCATATGAGATTTTTTCTTATGGGGACACCTCAAGGCTAGAGTATACGAGACCAAGCCCCGAACTCTGGACGAATTGAAAAGGGCTATTCGCGTGGAAGTTGCCCAAGTTGAGAGAGCGATGTTGGAGAGAGTCTACGCGAACTTCCAAGAGCGCCTCCAGCACTGCATCACCGATTTCGGCCACCACATGCCTGATGTGATTTTCCACACTTGACTGTCTCAAATGCTATTTCCTTGAGAATCTGATTCCGTCAATAAATGTGTTTTTGAGTAAAAATTAACGCTTTTATTATTTTTTTAAAACCATCCATCCTCCGTGTCGCACCCTGTACAACAGGTTTTCAAACCTGCATATCGCTTCAGTTGGGTGAAAGAATATGTCTTTGAAAAAGCCAAAGAAGATGTATTCTTCAGATAACAAACAACTTTGTTTCAGCCTATTGAAAGCTTTAATTTATTTAGTTCAAATCATTTTTAGTTGTTTCAAACAAATCTTGATCCTCAAAAAGGTCGCTTATAAATATAGAGATTAAGCAACCACGTATGAAATCGTGGAAGAAAAGTGGGCAAAATACGGGCAGTTTATGGCGGTGAACCAAAACATTCAGACAAGCAATTCCAGGAAGATGGAATCCCTCGACCTGATGAAGTCCCTCGTCAACATTCAGCGCGGTCGTAACCCCGTTGAGATCTCGCCGATCTCGATCGTCGAAATGGTTGCCAATAAATTCAGAGATCTCTCACCAGGAGAATAAAATTATGAGATAAGATAAGATGAGAAATAAAAAAATGGTGTGAAAGTCGTGACACACAATACTTCAATTGTTATGCCTCAATTACACTCAGCCACTTCCACTGCTACTCGCGCTGCCAGAAATATTTCCCGGAATACTTCTGCGGCAGTATGGAAAGGCAGTGAGTATTTACACTCAGCTCAAACATTTTTCTCTTGATCAAGTTTTGGCAATGGCGGACGACGAAATTGCAGCCTCAGCGATATGTCTGTTTCATTTAAATAAATATGTGAGTGTCTCGAAAACATATAAACTCCAAAAGAAAGTTCATCGTCGTAGAAGATGGTGGATGATATCAATTCATCGTGCACTTTGTGCAAAAGTTCATGGTTTTCATCAGAAGAATCCCATATCACTCTTTCGATCTCAAGGAGTTCTAGAAATGATATTATTTTTTCGTTGCTCCTCTCCGTCGACATTTTTCGCAACAATTAACAACGTACGCAACGTTCACACGACAGTAACTGGGCAGAATGTGATCACTCCCTGCCACTTGCGCTGCCGTTCATTTGACTGCCGCACGAAAAACCGCTAATTTAGGGAGTGACCGGCAGCGCGAGTGGCAACGCGAGTGGCAGCAGAAGTGAGGTGATTACATTCTCACCTCGCTCATTTCCCTGCTCACTTCCCTGCTCCCTGCCGTGGAAGTGGGCTGAGTGTAATTGACGGGTTAGGATTATATTCAACGGAGAATTCCATGTGAAGAAACACAAACGGTTCTCAGAAGTAGGCACTGCACTGCACAAAAATTACGAGTCCTGTATCAAATTATTTTTAGCACTGAATTCAATAGTACGAGAAACTACGTAGAAAATCGATACCTAACTCTGACTTTCAAAGGAATTAAACCTGTTTGATCAAAACTCAGAAATATAAATTATCAGAGAAGCGGAAAATAGATCATGGAAATCAAAGAGTCAGGTTTCCCCCTTTTGAAGGCTTTGAAAATGGTGAGGTCATGATGCGCTGAAAATTCAAAATTTCTGAAAGAAGGCAACAATCCAGTCTCCTGATTGGCTCAAATTGATGTCAGATTGTTCAAGAAATAATTCAAAAGAATTCATACTACATTAAAATTCGACAATGTTTTTTTCAAAACACCGGCCGTTGAAAAACGCGAAATCAACCAGGATACGGGCGCCTTATCGCGATGCCTAGCATGTGCTCGGGCGTTTTTATACTTGCGGTTCTGTTTACAAAATTGAATTCATCGCATTTAATTTCCGTCTAATGGGAGACTTCGGTTCAAGTTGCCAACACAAAATTTCGTTTTTTTTTCTACGAATGGGGAAGGAAAATTTCAGAACAAATTTGTAATGATCACTTCACATTATTCATAAATATCCGTAACTTTCGACTCGGCTTTGCAAACCAGGTAATTAGAGCAACATATCGATATTTGTAAAGATCATCTCTGATTGGCTGAAAGTTGTGTTGGATCTCCTGTTTCACGTCAACAATGTCAATTGTCAATGTAGTTCAAATTGAACTACAACTTGAATTTCAAATTAGGCCGGGTTTCACGAATGATTCAAATCTCGTTCAAGACTATCTTTATTCTTTTGTTCACTCGTATTACTCGTCCATCAAAAAACATTGACATTGACATTACATATACGTAAAAGTCTGATACCAACCTAATATTCAACCAATCAGAAGCGATATTTTTTTCAATAACTGATTTTCAAGACTCGAAAAGAATTTTACAGCCATCAATAGGTAGGTAAATCCAATTTGTTCATGCAAAATTTTCTCGGAAAATCTCATTCCCCAATGGTAGAAGAAATACGAAATTTTTGGGTTGGCTACTTGGACGTCTCCCATTGACATTGTTGACGTGAACCAGGAGATCCAACCAAGGGCGGATATAGGTTTTTTCATGGGGGGGGGGTAATAATGATTGAAACTAAGGTACACAATGTATGAAATATTTTATGTGCACTACATTGCGTAACTTTTTCTAAGGACTTCGATACTCATGGGGGGGGGTAATTACCCCCTCTTCCCCCCTCGTAAATCCGCCCTTGGATCCAACACAACTTTCTGCGAATCAGAGATGATCTTAACAAATATCGATATGTTGCTCTTATTACCTAGTTTGCACAGCCGAGTCGAAAATTACGGATATTTATAAATAATATGAAGCAGATCATTACAAATTTGTTCTGAAATTTCCCTTCCCCATTGGTAGAAGAAAAAAGAAATTTTTGGGCTGGCAACTTGGACCGAAGTCTCTCATTGAAATCATGAATATTTATCGGGAAATTAAATATGAGAACAGGACTTTGATGAATGAAAATTACGGGCTTCATTACATGTTGCAGGTTATCTTCAATTTCAATTTTTTCTTCCAGAATTTTACACGACTATTGAATTGAGCACTTAAAATACTAAGATGTGGCCAGCAACTGTCATTCAAAATGCACGCATAACTCACCACAGTTAACAGAATATAGCTCAAAGGTTATATTGAACACTCTGTATCTCGCCAATGCTTCGAAAACAGGGTATATGTCGACAAAATTACTTTCTTAGTGTCTTCCACACGGCTATATGTTTGTCCACTGTTTATGGTGAAACACAAAAGTAGTATTATACAAAACAAGACATTTTTATAATTATACAAAATGGTGTGCTCTAAAATCAGGGAAATTTAATTATTATAGATTCAAATAAGTCATTAATAAAAATTGTTGACAAATCTTTCGTATTATTTATATTAGTGTTTCATTCGGAATCAATCACTGTTTCAACCGAGCCTGAGGAATATTATACCAATTTAATGATTTCCTAATTGGATTCTGAACAAAGTGAATAAAACGTCCAAATACCTGAGAAGCTTTTCAATATATTACATAATATTATGGACGATAATGAATTTAATGAATTTCTTAGCGTCTCTCGAAAAAAGAGAACATGACATGTATCTTACTTTTTCTCTATCTTTCATAGTTTAGGAGTTGTAGTACTAAACCATCGAAATCTGGCCACCCTGTCCATGGATGCTACAAACGAGAGAAAGTAAATTCAATATTCAATACAGTATTATTTAGACTTTAATCCAACTGCATAAAACGTCACAGCCACGAGAAACAAGCTGTCGCAGATAACTAACGATAAAAGAAGTATCCTTGCTGGTTTTCCGAATGAATTAGTTGATGATTGTGGCAATTTTGAAAGACTTAATGAAGGAATTTGAAATAAACGCAGAAAAAATTTCTGGAACCCACCATTATCCGATGAAGGGGGGCTTCTTGATATCAGTAAAACAGATTGATGTGATTTTGTGATTTGTGCGTAATCTCTTACCATTTTATTGTAGGACTTGTTCACTCGAGTTTGGCACACAAAACGAAATTGTTTTCCGGTCAAGAAACGCATTGAAAATCGTTAACGAATTTCAACACTCTCGAGTAACGACAATGAAACTACGTTGTTCTCTTTAACTCAAGATAACGAGTAAACACACGTCAGTATTCCGATGCTACCGAATGAGATAAGAACAAGTTCGCACTTCGGTTCAGCCCGATCCCCTACCCGCCAGCATGATTTTGAAATGTTAGAGCCAGTGTTGCCGCTCCTACTGATCTTCCGGTAGATTTACTGATTTCAAGCTGCGTATAGTCTACAGGTTTTGGTGGATATCGAAATTGAGAACAGAATGTCAACGTGTTATCAGTCATTTTTGATATATACAAAAATAGAGTCTATGCCTATCTTTTCAGATTCCTGGAGACCTGGAAAATGTGATTGAAAAAAAAAGGACACTTTGACAAAGTATAAATTACTAATAGTTATATCGGGTTCTCAGTTCTCATTTATGTGAGTTTTGACTGAATCATATACAAAGTTAATACAGTCTTGAAAGCGTCAGATATATGTTTTCAGTTAATACATGTGTTAAACTTAATTTATCCATTGGAATCTGAACATATTTGGATGTTCATCCAATTGTCAGTGTACGATTTGAAAACAAAATTTGACAATATATCGAATATACTTGATATAGTCAATAAAATGAAAGTTCAGTCAAAAGGACTGCAGTAAACGGATTTTTTTTCCGAAATATTTTCATCATCATAATATTTTCATCGTCATAATATTTTTATCATTACCTATTATATATAGTTTAATTAATTTTTTCGAAATGCAATGTAAAACATGCTTTGCTAAATTTTCTGAAGACAAGACATTCATTATACACATGGTAGTATTGGTAGTAAGCCAGATATCTAAATGCATATGAATGTGGATATATAAATTGTTTGAAATCTTTCAATAATCTGTGCGTTCTAATTCACATATTGATTCTTCTAAGGTAGATACTTTTTCTGTACACAGAAGTAAGAATTTGTCTTCATTAAATCATGTTGAAACAAAACATGATGATATATCTGACACCAGCCACCAGCCACACATATTCAGAGACCGATTCTTATGACGAAAGCGATATTATTAAACAGGCAGAAATGCATTGTTTACTATTTGTCACCAAACTGTATAAAAGTGATACAATAAATATACTTCATTCACTTTCATAAGTCTCGCGATTGGCCAAGTTTTAGGTTTATCAAGTTTTTTTACCCGACTATTTCCCTCGTTCCAATTTCCGCCGATCAGAAACGCGCAATTTTGAATCACAAATGGTTTCTAGATGGAAAAACTGTATGCCTGCAGCTGTCAGCAGTTTTTTCGGGATTACCCGCGGCAAAACTTGACAGTTGTTGTCAACGAAAATTAACAATACATACCTACATAATGCATCCAGAATAATCTGTTACTCATGAAATAGTCCTGTGAAAAAAATCGAAAGAACACAATGCTAAGTAATATTTTCTGAAAGGATAATGAAAGTCTAAAATCT
Source organism: Adalia bipunctata (assembly GCA_910592335.1). NCBI lineage: Eukaryota > Metazoa > Arthropoda > Insecta > Coleoptera > Coccinellidae > Adalia > Adalia bipunctata. The sequence goes on from OU342954.1 coordinate 5,507,309, forward strand.
CTTCTATTTGTGTGGAACCTTTATTATTTTTTCAGGGCTTGACATGTTTCGGCATCTATGCCATTTTTCAATTGAATAAACGGTTCCACAAAGTCATATGATGATCTATTCTTCATCAAGTCTCAAAAGGGGGTCGAAAACAACACATTCATAACATTACACAATAGACAATAAGAAAAACAGGCTATTTTTCTTTACTCCTGAATTTTTCAAAATTATCTTTATTGTGTAATTTTATGAATGTGTTCTTTTCGACCCCCTTTTGAGACTTGATGAAAAATAGGCCATGATATGACTTTGTGGAACCGTTTATTCAATTGGCATTTGAAAATGGCGTAGATGCCGAAACATGTCAAGCCCTGAATAAATAATAAAGGTTCCACACAAATAGAAGAGATTTTATACTTTCATTATCCTTTCTACACCAACTCTTCAGAATGGGATGCTATGAATTGGTTTCTCAGGTTGAATTCACTATTAAAACCTCTACAGTTTGGACAACACACCGCGATACTTTAGCCGTTACGGCCTTTCCTACAGACCATGCTAGGTTTATTTTTATCTTTTGTAGTATTTCAAAGATGATCATCTTGTTTCCTGAGTTCATCGAGTATTTTTTGGCGATTTGGTGCGTTTTTAGGCAGGAGGGCTAAATTTTTTACCTATTTCTCATTTTTATGTACTGTCATGTGATCATGTGATGCCTATAAATTTTGAAGACTTGTTTCTGACAAAACAAACAGCAAGATTTTTTGGGAATCCTTCTTCCTTCGTTGTACTGAAATAAAAAAAAATATATGAATTTAGTGTATAACACTTTCTAGTTTGCTTTGTTTCTTATTTCATGGTGCAAAATGAAAAATTAGATGCCTAATTCATATTTTGGAGCTGCCGTTAGAAGCATGATTATGAATACGAATTTTCAAAATTCAATTCTGTAACAAATAATGAAGGCAGAGGTCATTTCAAGTGAATTGGAGTAGGTGATAGTCACCACCTACTCCTCAGTGAATTTTAAAGTTCATATTTCTTGGTTAGCAAGTGATTTTTCGTCCTTCAGAGGAAATAGTATTCTGTTCAACTGTTCGAATCTCACGAATGTTCTCAAAAATATTTAAAAATTACGTTACTTCAGCGTCACTGATGAAGGAATAAAGGAAAGGAAAGTTCTGGAAAGGACTCACCTTGGTTTATCTTTTCGATGTCTTTGTAACTTGGCAAAAAAATCGAAGACGCTTCTTGTTAAAAAATATTACCAATTCATAGCATCCCATTCTGAAGAGTTGGTGTAGAAAGGATAATGAAAGTATAAAATCTCTTCTATTTGTGTGGAACCTTTATTATTTATTCAGGGCTTGACATGTTTCGGCATCTATGCCATTTTCAAATGCCAATTGAATAAACGGTTCCACAAAGTCATGTCATGGCCTATTTTTCATCAAGTCTCAAAAGGGGGTCGAAAAGAACACATTCATAACATTATTGGCAAGGTAAAGTTTTGGGTGAAAAAACCAATGGGCACACAGAGCTCTGCGGCTGCTGATGAGGTGGTCCCTGCGGAATCAGGCGCTGTGGCTCCCGCTCCTGCCTCAGCGGGAACGGAGCCCTCGGTGTCATCCCAGGAGACTGCTGCGTCGGCTCCGATGGAAGTAGCCCAAACTCCCACCATGGCGAAGGAAGAACCTAAGCCAGAAAACACATCGGCTCAAATGAAGGGCCAACAACAAAAAGGAAGATCGCCTCTACTCCGGCAGGAGAATGACAGGCGACCTATTCCCCGAAACAAGGGGAAGCCGTGGAAGCACCATGGCGGAGACCGCAAGGAACTCCAAATGCCTCCAAATCAACCTCCATCATGCCAAGGCTGCTACAGATGCGGCCCTCTGGAGGTTGATCAAACAAGACCTCGATATCGTATTAGTCCAAGAGCCTTGGGTTATGGGAAACAAGATAAAAGGACTACCAAACGGTTCAGGTAAACTAATTTATCATGAAGGGGTGGCTGCGCCTAGAACGGCACTCTTTATCAATAAGAATATACAATATCTGCCTCTTTCTAGATTTATACAACGCGACATTGCAGCAATAATCCTAGATGTCCGACTTCCCGGAGGTAACGTCAAAGTTGTTATAGCTTCAACGCACCACCATGAGGAGGAAGCATCCCCACCCGAGGAGGTGGCCAAATTAGTGACATATTGCAAAAAGATGAATATGCAATTCATCATTGGATTTGATAGCAACGCACACCACTCAGTCTGGACGAGCTCTAATATCAACAAAAGAGGTGAGTACCTTTTAGATTTTCTTATAACTGAAGGGGTGGGAGTAGCAAATCGGGGTACTAAACCTACGTTCCGTTATGCGATCAGGGAGGAGGTATTAGACCTTACCCTTGTCAGCCCAGCCCTACATCACGAAATATCTAACTGGCATGTCTCAGACGAGGCTTCTCTCTCTGATCATAGACAGATCCGGTTTGACTTCGACATCGAAACAAAACTACAGGAGTCTAAAAGAAATCCCAGAAGGACGGACTGGGAGCGCTATCGTATACTGTTGGAAGACGACGAAGATCTCTCAGGGGTCCGGGGTATGGACTCTGTGGATGGCATAGACCTAGCTGCGGAGCACCTCCAAGGCCGAATTCTGACGGCTTATGAGGATAGCTGCCCGCTAAGGCGGTCGACATCCAATATGGACGTGCCCTGGTGGAACTCCAATCTAGCAAAGCTACGGAAAAAAGCCCGCAAGCCGTATAACAAGTGGTCTAACTCCAGGGCACTGGAGGACAAGACCGCATATAGAGCGGCAACAACCAAATATAGTAAAGAATTGCGTGAAGCCAAGAGAAAATCATGACGTACCTTCTGCCAAAACATTGAGGACACGCCAACGGCCTTCAGACTACATAAGGCCCTCAAAAGATCATAGCAATGGTCTGGGACAGCTAAAGGGAATGGACGGTGAGATGACTGGCACAGACGACGAAACGTTGTCACTCATGCTAGAAACTCACTTTCCGGGTTCTCGACTCTTTCATGGCAGCAAACCGAGTCAAGGTGTCTCGGCACCCAGACGAGGTGCCAGAAAGATAGCTGCCAAACTCTTCACAAAGGAAAGGATTCAATGGGCAATCGAATCCTTCAAACCTTATAAATCTCCAGGCGGGGATGGCATGTACCCGGTGATGCTTCAGAGGGGACTGCAGGTCCTATTACTGGACCTCGTGAACCTTTTTCGTCGAAGCTTCATCTGGGGATATATCCCAGAATGCTGGCGGGACGTGAGAGTGAGTTTCATTCCCAAGGCTGGCAAGCGGCCGGGGACTGATGCTAAATCATTCCGCCCCATATGCCTCTCCTCCTTTCTCTTGAAAGCGACGGAGAAGATAATTGATCAGGATATCAGAGCGGGACTACTATCTAAGTACCCTCTGCATAAAGACCAATATGCATACCAGGCAGGAAAATGAACAATCTCTGCTCTCCATAGCCTCACCAGGAAACTGGAGAAGACCTTGGAATACAAAGAGATTGCTTTATGTGCTTTTATTGATATTGAAGGCGCGTTCTCGAATACGCCACGACAGTCCATTCACCGTGCGCTGGTCAGAAGGGGTGTGGAGCCGGCAACGGTGACTTGGATTATGGCATCGCTGAGCAGTCGGATAATCAATATGCAACTTGGCGCGACGTCCCTAACTGCGACACCCGGAGACGGGTGCCCACAGGGGGGTTGTTTATCACCACTATTGTGGTCACTGGTCGTCGACGACCTCTTAAAAATACTTTCGAAAGCGGGTTTCGAGATTTGTGGGTATGCCGATGACCTTGTGATAGTGGTTCGGGGCAAGCATGATAACACGGTCGGTGATCGGATGCAAGCCGCTCTAACCCTAACTCACGAGTGGTGTATCCGAGAAGGTCTCAATATAAATCCCAAAAAGACAATACTGGTGCCATTTACCAGGAGAAAGAAATTTTCTCTCAAGGCATTAATAATGAACGGGACTGCCCTAACCCCAACGAACCAGACCAAATATCTAGGTGTTATATTCGATCAAAGACTCTCTTGGAGTCCACACCTCGAGGCTGTGATCAGTGAGGGCCAGCAAGCTCTCTTCACATGTCAGAGAATGGTCGGAAAAACGTGGGGGCTTAAACCAGAACTGACCAACTGGATCTACAAATCCATCGTTCGGCCAATCATTAGCTATGCAGCTCTCATTTGGTGGCCGAGAGCAAAACTAGTGTCAGGGCAATCAGCCTTGGAAAAACTACAACGAACAGCGTGCTTATCTATCATAGGAGCAACACGCTCTTGTCCAACTGCTGCCATGCAGGTCATCTTGGACCTGCCTCCTCTAGATATCTTTCTGGAAGGTGAGACGGTCAGGGGGCTCTCAGGATGGCAAAAGAACAAGAACTGAAAACTGGCGACTACTCAGGACACCTTCGTATTCTAAATGGGTGCAAGGGGCTCCAGGATGTGGTCACAGATAACCTACCACTGAGACTCGAGTTTCAGAAAAACTTCAACACGACATTTCCAAGTCGTGAACAATGGGCTAATAATGAAGTGGTTTTCCCCAAAGGGTCTGCGGTATTCTATACCGATGGCTCGAAAACCGAAGATGGACGAGTGGGAGCCGGCGTACACGGTCCCTTGATCCAATTAGCCATACCTATGGGTTCTTGCCCTTCGGTATTTCAAGCAGAAACATTTGCCATTAGGGAATGCGTTGCGCTGTGTACAAGACGCAACTACCGGAGGGCAAGAATATTCATAATATCGGATAGCAAAGCAGCCCTGCTAGCGCTTGACTCCCCAATAGTTAAGTCAAAGTCTGGGAATGTAAAACGTCCCTCAACACACTCGGAGAAAGAAACCAGGTCAACCTTATTTGGGTACCTGGCCACTCCGGGATAGATGGCAATGAAGCGGCAGACCGACTTGCCAGGGAAGGGGGGTCTATTCCCTTCACCGGTCCAGAGCCATTCTGTGGCTTCCCAGCCAGCCATCAACCGATGGCAGTTGAGAAATGGGAACAAAAGAGAAAGCTTACGTTCTGGCAAACGATCAATGGCCAAAGACAGGCCAAGTCATTTCTCTCCTACTCGACGAGCTGGACTAAAAAAGTTCTCTCACTCAGTAAACAGGAACTGAGGAAACTAACAGGCGCACTCACGGGACACTGTCCCGTGAGGTATCACCTGAAGAACATAGGTAAGTCGCTGGAAGACACATGTCGCTTCTGCCAAGAAGCCACTGAGACAGCCAAGCACCTTGTTATGCGAATGTGAAGCTGTTCATCGGAAAAGACTACAACACCTTGGCTTCTGGTTTCTAAAGCCGGAACAAGTGATGGATATAGCCCCCAGAAAGGTGATAAAGTTCATGGAGACACTATTGCCTGACTGGTAAACAGCGCGGGGATGCACAATAGATCTTTATATTAGGTCAAGGTGCTTGCGAGTTCAGATGATCTTCCGCCCCTCCTCTAATCTAATCTAAGATTACCAGGTAAAAAGAACGGGCCGACAATGTTGTCACCAAATATTCCAGCCCAAACATTGATTTTTTGTGGTTGTTGAGTATAAACTTCGTGGAACAATCTCGGATTAGCATCGGCCCAATAACGACAATTGTGTCGATTTACTGTGCCGTTTAGAAAGAACGAACACTAATCGGAGAAACAAAAATTGTACAGATAATTGGGATTAGCAGTTACAGGTTCACTCATTGTATCACAAAATTCAACACGACGGTCAAAATCATCTTCGTTTAGTGCGTGTGAAAGATGGATTTTGTAAGGATGGAATTTATGATGCTTCAAAATATTTGCAATTCGAGTTCGTGTAAAACCAGATTCATGTGCTAGCTGCCTCGTACTCGTCATTGGATTCAGAGCAATCTGTCCAAGAACAGCTACTTCAGCTGCTTCATTTCTTTCCATGTTTCGTTTTTTATTAGCCACGGACCCGGTTTCTTGAAACTTTGACACTAATTCCAAAACATACTTTATCTAAATGTCGTTGATTGAAGAATTCTGCGGTTCTATTCGCACATTGATTGTTTGCAAAAAAAAATTATTTCCACCCGCTCTGCAATTGAATAAACTATGTCGAACAATGAATTAGAACACATACAAGTCTCGATTCAAAACTAAGAATAATTCACATGTCAAAGAACCAGTAAGCCAACTTAATGATCTGTTCGTAATAAATAAAAAATTATCGATTCTCATTTTTTTTGAAAAAGATATGAATTCAATAATCAACAAAATGAAAACATTATTGAAGCCAACTGAGAAAACACTTCATAATTAAGTCGGAAATCGTTTCACGAATTGGGACTGGAATATTTCTGTGGCATCATTAATGATTTGATTTTCTTACCTGGTAATCTGATTAGAGATATGTACGTATTTGGACTTTTTGGAGATTTCTATCGATCGAGTGTTACCGCATGTTATTGGAAATACTGCAAATTATATCGAAGATAATTTAGATTGAGTTTCAGCAAGATTGAGCTCCTTCGCAATACGCTTTGTTTGTTCGACATCTTGATTAAAGATTTCTATGTCAGTGGATTGGAGGAAGGAAGCCACAGTCATGGTTGTTTTGAAACTCAAAATGTCGATTTTTCACAAAAAAACACTACAAGTGCCATGAAAACACCACTTCATTTTCAAATACTTAGTTAAGAATATTTCGAGAACTAATGCATAAAATGAAAAAACAATTACTGTGCTGAAATCAGTATAAAAATACCTTCGAAATGAGGTATCACTGACCCCATCTGAAGAGATGACACGCGATCAGGAGCTCCTAACTCAGGAGTTCAATAAATTAAACAAAAAGGTCATTATTCATATTTTGGTGACCTTTCCAGTGAAGTGTTGAGAATTTATCTCACGAGTTTGATTTCTCCTAATGTGAATGATGGGAAACAGAAGTGTCCAGAAGATACCGAGACGAATAATCATGGAAGTAATAACAGTGAAACTGATTTTTCAATGAAAAATGGTGGTGAAACGAAATAATATATATATAAGCTACTGGAAGTCGAAAGTGGATACCTAAAGAAATTAGTCCTGGAAATGGAAAGTAAGAATAATATCCTAATGCAACACAATGAACACAATGTCAATGTCAGAAATGTCAGTGACTTATCAAGTGAATCAGATGTCAACATCAAAAATCACAACGATGAAGAGCAAATCGGAGAATTCTGAACCATTACCAACGTAAACAAGACACCGGCAATGGAGTGAAATTGTAATGGAGAGAGAACAGGGAGATCACTTCAAGAGATCTCAGCATAAAGAGAACGATTGGTACCTTGCGCAAAATAAAAAATCGCGAAAGAGAACACACAGAAAGCAAGATAGTATCTGCACTGGATCGAACAAAAATGCTGCCAGCAAATCACTGGGGGTGAAAAAGAAGCGTTGGCTGTATGTGGGGAAGATTGATGGAAAGGACACAACAGTCGAAGATGTAACAGAACACTTGAAAGACATCAGAGGTGAAGAAGAAGTGGAGATTCGAAAACTAAACACAAAAGGTAAAAATTCAGCATTCAGTGTTGAGTTTCTGATAGCCTATATACGTCAATATGCAATCCAGAAACCTGGCCAGAAGGCGTCATAATTAGATAATTTTTATTTCGTAATGTTTGCTGGAAAACAAGTAACTCGGGCAACAAAAGTCAGAACTCTTCAACTTTTCGGGAAGGAGAGAGGAATCTTGCAACAACATAAACCTGAGTTCGGAACATATGAATTCACATTCAGAATGGAATTTTGGGAGAATTAATCTAACTCATGTAAACATACAGTGTCTTAATACTTCATATAGCAGATTGGGTAGTTTTATTAAAGAATCTAACATTGAACATCTTAGCAACAACTGAGCATTGGCAAAGTGAGGAACAATTAAGTAAATTCTTGTTTGACAATGTTAGTTCAATATCTAGTTTTTGTAGGGAACATGGTAAACATGGTGGTTTTGCCATCTATTCTCGAAATACATTGAAATGTAGGAAAAGAGCCGATTTTGAAAATTTTACTATAAAAAATGTAATTGAGTGTTCATCTTTGGAGTATAACTGCGAAAAGGGTATTAATTTGGTGATAGTTTGCATTTACAGGCCTGCTACTCCTCCAGTAGCAGATGCTGATCTCTTCTTTGAAAGACTTCTTCTCATATTGGATAAACTCACTAATGAAAAAAATACTAAATATGCAATAGTAGGTGATTTTAACATAAACACTTTGGATGCCATAATAAAAACACACAAACCTTGATCTCTTTTTTGGAGACATTCAAGTCAGAAATTAAGGTAAGTGAAGCAACCCGAATAACCTCTAATTCTGCTACTTGTTTGGATAATATCTTCACCAATATTGAGGGTGGTGTTGTTGCAGTTGAGCAACATCATTTGTCTGATCATTGTACTCAAATACAATCAAACACGAAAAATTATGCACAGATTTCAGAAGTCCATAGTGAATATTGAAATAGGGATAACCATGTGGAAATTAAAGGTTGTTGTCAAAGAATTGGATAATATTAAAGTGAGTTTACGGGAAAAACTACCGCACAATTTGTATAGAAATTTTTGTAATAGATGTAATAAGAATTTTCAAAAACTGTTTGCTAGGATCAAATGTGGAAATATAAAAAAACTGAAAGAACTTTGTAAGGACTCTTCCAGGGTCACTGTCGGCTCTGACTCACATTCGGGTTTCCTGTTTAATTACACTAATGTTACATTGCCTGAGGATGTTGCCTCTATTTTATCTCTTGGTCCAAATTTCAGTGTTCCATTGCTACAAGATTTTGTACCTATTCCGACAATAATAAAAGAGTTTGAGTCCGGTATACAGAGCTTAGAATTGGGTGATGATGCCAGAGATGTTTTTCGTGCTCGTGGGGTCAATATCATTACCAATTATTGGCAACGCCCCTACACTTCGGAAAACAGTGAGCCACTGGTTAAATTATTTAGTAGGGCCAAATCGTTCATTAAAAATCACCCAGAGATCATAATCATGAGAGCGGACAAGGGGAACTCAACTGTTATCATGTTGAGAGAAGATTATGATGAAGGCATGATCGAAATGTTGTCTGATTCTAATACATACAAGAAAACCAATAAAAATAACACTGATAAATTTCAAAGAATGGCCAATCAACTTGTGAACGAGATGATGGGAGAAGCGACTATTGATAGGGGTGAGTCGTCAAAAATGAAAAAATATAATTCCGTACCTCCGAGATTATATGGCCTCAGGAAAACACACAAGGAGGGTTTGAGTATTCGTCCAGTCGTGTGTTGCATAAATTCCCCATCTTATAATATTTCCACGTTTGTGCATCACATTTTGAATCTTGTGAACTCTACATCACCCTACAATGTCAAAAATTCTTTTGAGTTTGTGTCCTTGATGCGCACAATTTCGATTCCTGAGGGTTACCGCCTGGTATCCTTAGACGTAGTTTCTTTGTTTACCAACATTCCTAAGACATTCGCCCTGGATATTATTAGAAAGAGGTGGAGATATATTTCTGCATTCACGGACATGTCAAGGGAACTATTTCTGAGGTGTGTGGACTTCTACCTCTAGTTTTTTCACTTTCCGAGGTGAGGTTTATGAGCAGGTGGATGGAACCGCTATGGGGAATCCGGCCAGTTCATCCCTGGCCAATATGGTGATGTCTGAGTGTGTTGAGGTATGTGAGTCTAAGTTATCTTTTCCTATACCCATCCTGAAATTGTATGTTGACGATACGTTCCTGGCTGCCCCGGCTGACAAGCTTGACGAACTTTTGGGCGTGTTTAACAACTATCACCCAAGACTTCAATTTACAAGTGGAATCGAGGTTGATGGTACCTTACCCTTCCTGGATGTATTGGTGAGGAGATATGACGATGGTTCTCTTGTATCGTGTTGGTATAGTAAACCAACTAGTTCTGGTCGAATTTTAAATTATAAATCATATTGTAACTTTTCTTACAAATTATCAACTATTCAGAATTTAATTTATAGATCTAGAACTTTAAGTGACGCAAGGTTTTACGAAGACAATTTGAAGAAAATTCAACATATCCTTAGACTGAACAATTATCCTGCGTCCCTTTTAAAGAAGATTTTGAACGGCTATACCTCTCTTTCGTCACCTGGAGAAATTAATCCAGCACGGGAGATACGCAAAAGATACATTAAATTTCCCTTTATCGCGGGACTCACAAATAAAATTTCTCACTTGTTCGGTCGGTATTCGGATGGGGTGAAACTCGTGCCATACAACGTTTGTTCGTCGCGTTCTCTCTTCAGTAGGTTGAAAGATAGAACGCCGATTACTGAGTGCAGCAATCTCGTTTACAGAATACCCTGCATGAATTGCCATAAATGTTATGTTGGTCAAACCAAACAACTGTTAAAAAACAGAGTCAGACAACACAGATACGATTGCAACGAGGTTAATAGAAGTAAAGAATCAAAAACGGCTCTGGCCGATCACCATTTCCAAGAACACCATCAATTTGATTTTGACAATGTCAAGATTTTGGATTTTGAGGACAGCTGGGTGAAGCGCAATATTAGCGAAATGGTGTTTATAAGATTAAACGAAACAGTCAATAATAGAACGGACACCCAGAATTTAAGTTCCATATATAAAAATATTTTAGAAGTTTTCAAAACCAGAGAACGCGGGGGTCACCTGTCGGTTATCTGATAGCGTATACCTACATATGTGGGTGGCACGGTGTGTGTATATTCTTTGTACCCTGCCTGGTTCATTTGATGACTGTTATCCGATTGGAATTGATGTCGAACACTCCAAATAACAATTATTTTCGATGTTTCACCGTCTGCTTTCCCTTTTTTAGTATTTATTATTTCAAGAGCATTGTTTAGCTTTGGTAAGTGAGTCTCAGTGCTGATTGTGGCCCTGCAGTTTTCCATCGTTTTTTGTACATGTTGGTTTGTGTGGTTCTGTGTGTTGTTGTTGTCTTGATCATTCATTTTATACATGATGACCTGTATTTTTTAGCCCTGAAGAAGCGACAATATATGTTGCGAAACGTTGGCATTAGCTGAGATTTGCTGGTTTTTTTACACCTTCCTAAGTCCCATTAACGTACACCTACATTGTACTCAAAGCTTTGTTTTTGATTCTGGGAATTTCATCAAATTTGCAACACAAAGTCATAAAACTGTTAGAATATATAGTAACAGGGCCTTCGAAGAGTTTGAAACTAAGTTGTCTTAAATAAATTGGGACAAGTTGTATGAATTTATTTATAATGATATCGATGGCATGTGGAACTATTTTAGTGAAAGGTTCAAGACTATTGTAGAAAACTGTTTTCCGAATGTTTCAGTTCCATATAGAGTAAGCCATAAAAAATTTAGTGTTGATGAAGCGCAACTTGGGGTATTAAAGGATAAATTGGACTTGCTATATGTAATATCTAGGAGGGATCCTAAGTTCTTGCAATCATATAAACGAGCAAAGAAAGAATATGATATCATTTTAATTTCCAACAAACAAAAATATTAGATATGGACAAAAAATAATTAACTCCGGTAACAAATCCAACCTGGAATATAATTAATCAACTAACTGGTTAAATAAGAGACATAGATAATATTGAGGTTAAACCTGAAGAAGCGTATAGCCTTGTTGAATAATTTAATGATTTTTTTGTTGATATAGCTCCTAAACATTACCAGCGGGCAAGACAACTTGATATAAGATTAGTACACAATGAAAATTCTTTTTTTATGTTCGATGTATCCTCAGATGAGATCATAAAATTGGTCAAATGTTTGAAAAATAAAGCATCTTATGGGTATGACGAGATACCTATATCAGTAATAAAGGGGTGTATACACTTAATTTGTGAACCTCTACCATGTATTATGAATAGGGCCTTTGTGCAGGGTATTTTTCCTGATAATTTCATAATGGTTGTAATTAAACCTTTATATAAGAAAGGTCCTCATGATGAAATCGAAAGCTACCGACCAATTTCACTTCTTACTTCTTTTTCAAAACTTTTCGAAAAATTGCTTGCAAACCGCCTTTTGAGTTTCTTCAGAAAGTTCAAGATTTTTATTAGACACCAGCATGGATTCACTAAGAACAAGAACACGGAGACTGCTATTTTCGAACTTATTCAATCTGTTTTGACAGCACTCGAGGAGGGTAGTTCACCAATTGGTATATTTTTAGATCTATCGAAAGCATTCGACTGTGTTGAGCATGATAGATAAATAGTAAAGTTAGAAACCTAGGGTGTGCGGGACAATCAACTAAAGTTGATAAAGAGCTACTTGAATAATCGGAGACAAATGACACAACTGAAAATGGGTAACAAAGTCATTGCATCTACTAGGAGGTTAAGCATGGGAGTTCCTCAGGGCAGTATTTTGGGACCGCTACTTTTCATCATCTATATCAATGATTTGCCAAATATTCTGCAAATCACTTCACATAATTGCATACCTACAATATATGCAGATGATACAAATCTAGTTGTGACTCCTTCATATGTTGAGAATATGACGTCCAGTGCACAGGAGATTTTCGATCTCGTAAATAAATGGTGTTCAAATAATAATTTGATTTTGAACACTGAAAAAACAGAGTGCCTCATTTTTCATACCCATCACTGCACTGTTGAGCTCCCACAAGTTATTGAATTTAATAATTGTGCTGTTGCTATTAAAGATACTACTAAGTTTTTCGGCGTTCGTCTAAGCTCAGATTTGAAGTGGAGCGATCATATTGTGTCCTTGAATAAACGATCAACATCTGCTGAATATTCACTAAGCGTTCTGAGGTATCATGTAGGGGAAGATGTACTTAAAATAATATACTACGCAAATTTTTATTCCTTAATGGTATATGGAGTAATTTTCTGGGATGATAGCTCTCTTGCGGATAGAATCTTCATCACGCAGAAACTCGCTTTGAGAAGAGAGAATCATGCAGGGGTCTTTTCAGACAAAGAACATCTTGACGGTGCGTGCATTATACGTATACAGGTGTTTATTTGTCACCATCAAACATAAAGAATATTTCATCCAAAATAAAAACGTCAATCACACCAGAAGAATGCACACTTTTCTTTATTCGCTCCACGCGTTGTCTCTTGCACAAAATGGTGTACATAGTGTCTGTATGAAATTGTTTAATGCCCTCCCTATTAGGTATCAAAGACTATATGAGGAGAAATCTTTCAGACGAGAGATCCAAAAATTTTTAGTACAATGTGAGCCATATTCCTTGACCGAATATTACAATTTTGCCGAATGCAACATAGTTTGTAGTTTTTTTTTCACTGTAATTTCCTTTTTTCCTCTGGACTTGTTTCACCTTTGTTGTCTGCACAGTTTACTGTTGTAGCTAGATAATTTTTGAAATAAATGAATCTATCTATCTGTCTATCTATCTATCTTTATACCAAGAAATTCAAGATGCCTGCTTGCTCTATACGCGGACGGTACGGGCATAGCAATTAGGCACAGAAATACAAAAATAATTCCCAAAAGACTTCAAGAAGTTGCAGATGATATCAGTCAATGGTGTAACAGATGGAAAATCAAAATCAATGGAGAAAAGAGTCAAGCAATACTTCTTCAAAAGAGAGTGGAAACAGCACATTGAGTATGCAGTGGATAAAACGAATGTAGCAATGAAAAGATTATACCCGATTATAGGCAAAAGAAGCCAAACGAACAAAAACACGAAATTGAGGATCATAAAAGCAGTCGCCAGACCGCAGCTAACATATGGATCAACAGCATGGGGATATGCAGCGAGAACCCATATAAAGAGGATACAAAGTACAGAAAACAGATTTCTGAGATGGGCTTTAGACGCCCCCTGGTTTGTTAGGAATGAACAAATCCGAAAAAGACATAAAATGGGAGTCCATTACTACATTCATCAAACAAAAAGCTGCAAAAGCCTATGAAAGAGCTAATGAACATCCAAATGACGACCTTAGAAGGTTAGTTGACTATGACCCCGCTGAAGATGAAAAAACAGCTAGAATTTACCGCAAAAGACCTAGAGACCAATTGCGAAAATGAAGATATAGAACTCCACACTTAGTAAGAGATATCCAATTGAAGGATGTACACAAACACTCAGCATAAAAGAATGCGAAAGAGAAAATACCAGATAAGATGGTGGAAGGTTTATAGGCTTATGCCCGGAACCAACCGCAGGAGAGGTGTTTAGTCGGTAAGAATCCGACAATGTCCAGAAAGACTTGGTGTCTGATGTAATATCTCTTCTAGAATAAAAAAAAAAAGTTCAAACAGGGCGCAAGAAGCACCATCCAACCATGAAATGAGTTGACACAACAAATTTGACAGATATTCAGTCATACAGTTTGGAAATTATTCATGTAGGAAACATACACCATGCTGCACGAATAAGGTCCCACTTGGGAGCATTTGGAAAACTTTTATTGGCAGCCAAAGAGATGTATCCTACTTGATGCCATTCCTCTCATAATCGAAGCAATTAACGAAATAAGGTCTCAATGAAAAAACGAGACAGTATCGAGCACCAGCGACTGCCATGTTATTAGGAACAGAACTGAAAAAACTCTGTAGACTACTCCAAATGGAATTCATCAAGACGTCTGATAAAGACAAAATATAAAGAGTATGAAGAATTTACTAAACGTTTTCGATTTGGAGTTCAATGTTACGATAATTAAAAATGGAATGGAAAGTCAAACAAATTTGAAGCGCCGTAAAACGACTATTCTCCCTAAAACAGGAGTGATTGATCAGTTCAGAGATTTCCTAGAATCGAAAATAGGATTTTATATAGGTAGACTAGGAAAAGATTTCTGCAAAGGACAGTGAATAAAATTAGCTGAATACACTCTGTTCATTTAGCTGTTTTCAAAAGAAAACGTCCAGGGAAGACCCAGAGAATTCTTATAGCTGACTTCAATTCAAACATTATTAAGTAATTGAGGATAATGAAATTGAAAAAGAAGACTGTATTACCACAGAGCAAAACAGAAAATGGGCAAGAATTAAATCCACCGGAAAGCTTGGCAACGATAACGATTTACTGGTGCATAAAGATTTGGGATTCGGAGCAACAAATTCAATCCTAAAATTCAGGGGAGAGGCGGGCGTTAATAAGAGCAATAGATCGGTATTCGGTGAACCGATCTCAAAAAACCTTTCAGACTTGCACATCAATAAGAAGATTGTCAAAGGAATCTGGAATATCTAATAGTGAACTGATGAGAACCAAGCTTCTGAGACAACATTTGGCAACAGAATCACCATCACATAACGTTGATTTCAGATTAGAAAGTAGATTGTCCGATTTTATGTCACATAATGAAAAAATCGAAAAAAAAATTTTTTTCGTTATTTTGCGAATATCTTCGTTCCTCTCAGCTCTTAGCTTAACTATAAAGTACTGTTATGGTTCAAAATATCATTTCAAAATTAATTCCGATCTATTGAGGCCAAATTAAAATCGAAAGATTTAGAAACATCATTTGAAGTTTGTACATAGAAAATAGATTCTGTTAATAGTTAGGATTAAATTAGAAAAATCAAGAACGTGGAAGATGTGTTGAAGGATAGAAACCAGGGAAAAAAATGTAATTGAATTGAGAAATCAGAAAGAAAAGTCAAGTAGTTAAATTAGAAAAAATCAGAAAGAAAAGTCAAGAAGATTTAAGGGTAAATAAAGAGGAACATTGAATGGTATAAACGAAAAAGTCGCTCATCAAATATAATTGAAAGAATAGTATTCAGCAATTGCTCATAAGATGTGCTCGTCGTGTTCCGGCTATTTATAAACAGAAGAGAAAGAGACTGCGTGGAAGGAAGAACAAGCAATACTATAGGGAGCTCTAATTTAATTAAATATAAGTGAGTTAAATAGTTTATTAGAATTGGAAAATTTACAGATTTCGCAATCCTTGCAACCATCAGAGACATTGGAAATGATAACACCACATGTGAATATTACCAACATTTATTTGCATTTGAACTTGAAATAAAATAGTATTTTCAATAATAATAATCTCCTCCACGGTGCCAAATGTGCAACTCCCAACTCACCACACGTCATATAATCATAGAATGCCAACTATTCGAAGCCCAAAGAAAAGTACACAACGTTAGCAACAAAATGGAAGAAGCCCTCAACATCAGTTCACCGTACTGCACCAATACAATAGCATTCATTAAAAGCATCAAATTTAAAATATGATTACATCTATGACACAATACCATGACATGTATAATACCTATATTATGAATGATACTAAACATTTTGTAAACATATCAAACTGAAACCGCTAATGGCCTTTTAGTCGAAGCGGCAAACAATAAATAAATAATAATAAATAATGATAATAAGCAATAATAATTGCAAGAAACAATCAACATTCCTAATTCCCAACATAAACATGTAAAAGGAAACTTGTCACCGTATTTTAAAACAAAAATGTTCTTTCTAAAGTAAGTATTCTTAAGATATAATAATAAAAAATAAAGATATAAATAATTGGATGAAGCTGGGTCCATCCTGTCATTCCTGTCCAATAT
Source organism: Adalia bipunctata (assembly GCA_910592335.1). Classification (NCBI taxonomy): domain Eukaryota; kingdom Metazoa; phylum Arthropoda; class Insecta; order Coleoptera; family Coccinellidae; genus Adalia; species Adalia bipunctata. The sequence goes on from OU342954.1 coordinate 5,523,933, forward strand.
TTTCGAAGTGAATTCTGATTTTAGCAAATCTGGGTTTTCATAAAATTGGCGTTAGATAGAAGGATTCAGTTTTTACTAAAATTTATGAATCTTATATGTACTTAGATCAACTCTCATCAGGAGAAGCTGAGTCCACCCCGTCCAATATTTTCGAAGAGAATTTTTATTTTACCAAATCTGAGTACCTATTCTCGAAATTAGCTTGAGATAGAAGGATTATGTTTTTACTAAAATTCATGAATCTTATATGTAGGGAGGACGGGGGAATTCCACGCACCTAAGGGAAAATGCTCACAAAAACCTTCCTATGTACTTACACACAAACTTTCATAATTTAACTGCTGAATCATGAACCCATTTGGAACTTTTTCATCACAAGGAAAAGGTTCAACTACCTCTACCAATTGAGAAAAAAAAAATTCTGAAAACTGTCTTTTCGCGGTATTCCCCCACGTACTGGGTTATACCGCGCATGCGATGGTATAATTATACGCATACATTGAGCAGCTGAGAAACTAGAAAAAATATATTTAATTTTTTAGGTAATAACCAACTACAATGTAAATTAAACAAATTTCCATGAATAGGTACAAAAAAAATATTATTGAAGAATTACCCCGCTACAGCTGCGCGTTATTCCCCCGGTGTGAGTCACCTAACCTAACTAATCACTGACAGTAGATGACGAAATACAATTAATTGTTCTTTTGCATTAAATAATGTACACATATGTAGGAAAATAGTCATGCAATAGATTCATTAGAAATTAATAATAGAAGTACTTTCCACGATTCCAATTCCTCTCGAAAATTAGATCAGAGCGTCGTGAAACGAACAATCGGCTCCCTGATCTAAACCGAAAACACGAATACCTTTAAATTACGGGAGGATGTTGGCAAGGCAAATACGAGATGGTGCGCTGTATCTAAATTTTGAAATTTAACTGAACTGAGTTGCAGAATATCAATGCGCAGAAATCCCCCGTGCGCGGAATTCCCCCGTCCTCCCCTACTCGGAGAAAATATCATCAGATGAAGCTGAGCCCCCTCCGTCCAATATTTTCGAAGTGAATTTAGATTTTAGCAAATCTGGGTATTCATGTAATTGGCTTTAGATAGAAGGATTCTGTTTCTACTAAAATTCATGAATCTTATATGTACTCGGATCAACTATTGACCTATTCTTCAAATACCGAAATAATTGCAAAATCTGGCAACATTGCGGCGAATTTGACGGACCACTCACCGCCAGATCTCACTTGATGAAACAACAATATAAACACTCGAAGTGCTAATGAAGGAAATAAAACAATAATCTATCCTTCAAATACAGGAATAATTGCCCAATCTGGCAACGTTGCGACGAATTTGACGTACCTCCCACTACGGCTCACTGGTCGCCGATTCTCGTATGCTGGCCCGTTGGGATACATTGAATGACAAATAGGCAGAGGCACGAGAGTTGCAGAATGCTGATGTAAGGCAAAACTTGACCTGCGCGCTGGCCGGTTTCTCATCGCATCGCCAACATCTGATTTTGACACTGACCTGTCGTCGGTCAGAAATCAATGAAATCAATATTGAATATTATAAGGCTATGTCAGAAATACAATGTTGGAAACGAAAATAGAAATAATAAACATTTCAGATTCTGGAATACCACGCGAAATCAATCAATCCCTTCCCCACTGAAGCATAATTTCAACACGTTTTACCGAAACCGTGAGTCAATTAGGTCTTGGATTTTGGATTAATTGAAGTAAGTTATCTGTTGAAATTGTAACCTGATTCAATTTCAGCTGTACACGTTATAAATCGATCAAATTTCTCTTAATGTGAGAACCGATTACTGAAAATCATTTCTCAGCATGCATTTCACTATGGTACAGTTTCAAGCATTATTCGCTCCTTCGAAATTAGAATTTTTACCTAATCGAATTTCGATCCAATTGCCATATTATTTTCCATATTTATTTCGCAATTTAAGAAACTAAGAATTTCATATGCATATAGTAAGTGAGGTGTAGTGGCTTCACAATAATAATCTATTTCAATTCCTTTTGCAATTGAAGAAATCAATATGATATTGTTCCATTTTAAGCCCTAGAATCGGGATGGAATAGGTATGCATTGTAGAATTCAAAATGAAAGAAAAAAAAAATTCACCAACATACATTATTCATTGTTTTGATTGAGAGCAATGAATATATAATACGAAAACAAAAAGAAAGTGTTTGCTGGAGTTGGTGCAATGCTTCTCTCAAAAGAGAAACCGAGCCTTCTCCAAGATACCCTGAGTTCAAATCTGATAAGAGAAATGCAAGAGCAGAAAAATGAACAAAATAATCTCTTCACCATGCTGGCTAAGTAGTTTCCTGGAAGATGATTTGAAATAATATGCTCAGTAAAACTCTGAAAATATTCTACAACTTCAGTCGAAGAAATTTTACTATAGAACACTTTAAAAAATATTCTATTGTTTGCTCGGATATGTATGCTTTGCTATTCTCCGTTTTTTTCAAATTTCACCTTGGATTTCTGTGCAAGCCATGTGTTTAATTTCTCCCTACCTTCCTGGTCCAATAATTTAATTCTTTTCATTAAGAAGGGTATAAAACACTACCAAATATTCAAGAGAAAAACTCGAAACAGTTTGAACTGCATTACATTTTCATCGTAACAATTAAATGACGTTGAACTTTCTGGTTTTGATGCTAATTCTTCTATGAAGAATTTCACATCATCCTGGTATGCCATTCGACTAGTTGAGGGTTCATAATATACCAATCTTCATCTGAAACAGAATTCCTTCTTTCTTACGAACATTCTCCATATTTTCTTCAATCATGAGGACATGATGTGCTTCCACAGTAACCCTATGATAGAATAGAATTCCATTTATATTTGTTTGCATTTGGTCTTTCTTTGTGAAGAATTTGTTTCCACATTTTCACATACACTATTCTGTCCAATTAATCCAATAGCTTTTCTACCCTAAAATAAAGCAATATTCAACGAGGATCTCAAGTTATAACTACATAACCATAAATACCTTATATCCTTTTTTCCTTCCATTTTATCGTATTTCAAATATTTATATCAACTTTCTATTATAGCCATATAGGTATTTATTCCAGCTCCTTTTCTGCCATAGAACAAAATTGCTTCTCTTTTACTCAATAAATTTGAGAATAATACATAGATTAAAGAACTATGATATAATCAAAGAAATTCTACAATATATATGTGGAATATCTTTGGATATAATAAACACAAAGTTCTCAATCGCTGAAGACTCGAATAACATGACAGCTAGAATATTGTTTATAAACAATGCGCTTCGGAATGCGGATCGTAGTTACTAGCGTTGCGGTTGTCTCTGGACTCTCTGGTTGCGGTATTCAAATGCCGTGTCGGAGATTCACGAACCGATCCGAACCTTCCCGATACAATTTGTCATTTAATGTATCCTCCCAACAAACCTATCTTAATAAATAACGCGATAACTTTCGAATGCTGTTTTGGTCTACTGGCGACACTTTTGTCTTTTGACCTTGAACGAAAACTCGCAACTTGCCTGTAATATACGAACATAAACATTTCCAATGTAAATAAGTTGTTTGTTTGTTTTCGTGAATTTGAATTAAAGGGAATTATTAATTTCAAGTTGGACTCTCAAGTGAGATAGAATTACCGGGCAAAGCAAAATTTAAATTTTCATAAATTTGTTTGATTCCAAATTCATTTTATGCGTACTATATAGAGCTTGTAACGGAGCAAGTTTTCCGGATGAATTAGAGGGTACATCAGCTCGCGGCAGCCGTCGCGCTGGTCGATGCGCGATAGGTCACAGTCGCGGGGTCAACCGCGTTGGGCGTGGTCAGCGCCGCGACCCGGAAACGTATAAGATCGGACGCGCGGTCGGTAATTGATAGAATTCAATTTTCAAATTAATCGTGGTACCGCCAGTCTTGAAAACTCGCAATAAAATCCGAATCCAGTGAAAGAGGCATTAGTGCACCCCAGGTTCCAGGTCCCAGGTCTTATTAATCCGAAACAGTGAGTAAACCGAAGGGTTACGCGTGAGCAAGGTATGATTATTTCATTTAAATATTATTTTGTTGATTTGTCGGTGTATTACTGTATTTTCCCATTTCGATCCTTTACCTCTCTGGGTCATGGAATTGTGTAGTAGCTTCAAACGGCCTGCATAATTCTATGAATTTTCCAGTATGCGGGGATGTACATGTTAGCTTGAAACGGCGCATTTACATCTTCGTTCCTTTCCCAACATCCATGGTGCCAGGTAGTAGCTTGAAATGGCGTGCCTGACTCGGTGGATTTTTCCTAGTATACAGGGTGGTGTATGTTAGCTTCAAATGGCGCATACACAACCCGGTATTGTCTCCAACCTTCCAATTCCCCATGGCTCCGTACAATAGCTTTAAATGGCCTGTATGAGTTCATGGTAACCCCAAGAGTACAGGGACACGCATGCTAGCTTCAAATGGCGCATTCAGTGGCCCTGTATTCCCCTTGTTGTACTGCCCGAGTTCTTTGGATTCCGAGTGTGTGGGATTGTACGATGTTAGCTTAAAACGGCGCATCTCACAGTTCTATCCAAGTACATTCCTTTCTTTATGTCTCCTACCAATCGTAACGCACCGACAATGAAACTTTGTTCAAGCGTTCCATTGCCCACGTTATTACCTGCCGTAGTTCTGTTTTCTCACAATATTTTCTGCTTGCACTCTTGCTTCATTTCGCGTATTTCCGCTTGCTACCGCACGTTACTTTGACCGCTTTCTCATTTTCGTAGTAGTATATATTTTGAATCTTTGCATGTATAATTTTCCATCACAAATGCACGTTACACCCCGCCTCCGAACAAATTGCTCCTCCTATTCCTGAATGTGAGCCATATTCCTTGACCGAATATTACAATTTTTGCCGAATGCAACATAGTTTGTAGTTTTTTTTTCACTGTAATTTCCTTTTTTCCTCTGGACTTGTTTCACCTTTGTTGTCTGCACAGTTTACTGTTGTAGCTAGATAATTTTTGAAATAAATGAATCTATCTATCTGTCTATCTATCTATCTTTATACCAAGAAATTCAAGATGCCTGCTTGCTCTATACGCGGACGATACGGGCATAGCAATTAGGCACAGATATACAAAAATAATTCACAAAAGACTTCAAGAAGCTGCAGATGATATCAGTCAATGGTGTAACAGATGGAAAATCAAAATCAATGGAGAAAAGAGTCAAGCAATACTCCTTCAAAAGAGAGTGGAAACAGCACATTGAGTATGCAGTGGATAAAACGAATGTAGCAATGAAAAGATTATACCCGATTATAGGCAAAAGAAGCCAAACGAACAAAAACACGAAATTGAGGATCATAAAAGCAGTCGCCAGACCGCAGCTAACATATGGATCAACAGCATGGGGATATGCAGCGAGAACCCATATAAAGAGGATACAAAGTACAGAAAACAGATTTCTGAGATGGGCTTTAGACGCCCCCTGGTTTGTTAGGAATGAACAAATCCGAAAAAGACATAAAATGGGAGTCCATTACTACATTCATCAAACAAAAAGCTGCAAAAGCCTATGAAAGAGCTAATGAACATCCAAATGACGACCTTAGAAGGTTAGTTGACTATGACCCCGCTGAAGATGAAAAAACAGCTAGAATTTACCGCAAAAGACCTAGAGATATAGAACTCCACACTTAGTAAGAGATATCCAATTGAAGGATGTACACAAACACTCAGCATAAAAGAATGCGAAAGAGAAAATACCAGATAAGATGGTGGAAGGTTTATAGGCTTATGCCCGGAACCAACCGCAGGAGAGGTGTTTAGTCGGTAAGAATCCGACAATGCCCAGAAAGACTTGGTGTCTGATGTAATATCTCTTCTAGAATAAAAAAAAAGTTCAAACAGGGCGCAAGAAGCACCATCCAACCATGAAATGAGTTGACACAACAAATTTGACAGATATTCAGTCATACAGTTTGGAAATTATTCATGTAGGAAATATACACCATGCTGCACGAATAAGGTCCCACTTGGGAGCATTTGGAAAACTTTTATTGGCAGCCAAAGAGATGTATCCTACTTGATGCCATTCCTCTCATAATCGAAGCAATTAACGAAATAAGGTCTCAATGAAAAAACGAGACAGTATCGAGCACCAGCGACTGCCATGTTATTAGGAACAGAACTGAAAAAACTCTGTAGACTACTCCAAATGGAATTCATCAAGACGTCTGATAAAGACAAAATATAAAGAGTATGAAGAATTTACTAAACGTTCAATGTTACGATAAATAAAAATGGAATGGAAAGTCAAACAAATTTGAAGCGCCGTAAAACGACTATTCTCCCTAAAACAGGAGTGATTGATCAGTTCAGAGATTTCCTAGAATCGAAAATAGGATTTTATATAGGTAGCTGAATACACTCTGTTCATTTAGCTGTTTTCAAAAGAAAACGTCCAGGGAAGACCCAGAGAATTCTTATAGCTGACTTCAATTCAAACATTATTAAGTAATTGAGGATAATGAAATTGAAAAAGAAGACTGTATTACCACAGAGCAAAGCAGAAAATGGGCAAGAATTAAATCCACCGGAAAGCTTGGCAACGATAACGATTTACTGGTGCATAAAGATTTGGGATTCGGAGCAACAAATTCAATCCTAAAATTCAGGGGAGAGGCGGGCGTTAATAAGAGCAATAGATCGGTATTCGGTGAACCGATCTCAAAAAACCTTTCAGACTTGCACATCAATAAGAAGATTGTCAAAGGAATCTGGAATATCTAATAGTGAACTGATGAGAACCAAGCTTCTGAGACAACATTTGGCAACAGAATCACCATCACATAACGTTGATTTCAGATTAGAAAGTAGATTGTCCGATTTTATGTCACATAATGAAAAAATCGAAAAAAAAATTTTTTTCGTTATTTTGCGAATATCTTCGTTCCTCTCAGCTCTTAGCTTAACTATAAAGTACTGTTATGGTTCAAAATATCATTTCAAAATTAATTCCGATCTATTGAGGCCAAATTAAAATCGAAAGATTTAGAAACATCATTTGAAGTTTGTAAATAGAAAATAGATTCTGTTAATAGTTAGGATTAAATTAGAAAAATCAAGAACGTGGAAGATGTGTTGAAGGATAGGAACCAGGGAAAAAAATGTAATTGAATTGAGAAATCAGAAAGAAAAGTCAAGTAGTTAAATTAGAAAAAATCAGAAAGAAAAGTCAAGAAGATTAAAGGGTAAATAAAGAGGAAAATTGAATGGTATAAACGAAAAAGTCGCTCATCAAATATAATTGAAAGAAATAGTATTCAGCAATTGCTCATAAGATGTGCTCGTCGTGTTCCGGCTATTTATAAACAGAAGAGAAAGAGACTGCGTGGAAGGAAGAACAAGCAATACTATAGGGAGCTCTAATTTAATCAAATATAAGTGAGTTAAATAGTTTATTAGAATTGGAATAAGTTGTTTGTTTGTTTTCGTGAATTTGAATTAGAGGGAATTATTAATTTCAAGTTGGACTCTCAAGTGAGATAGAATTACCGGGCAAAGCAAAATTTAAATTTTCATAAATTTGTTTGATTCCAAATTCATTTTATGCGTACTATATAGAGCTCACATATTGGGAATTATAACAATTGGCGCCCAACGTGGGGCACAAAACTTTTTGGTTATTTTAAATTCAATAGTATTGAAAAATTTTAAAAAGTTTCTTGATTCAACGCTCATCTTAATAAAAATATATTATATATTCCGAAGCATTGAAAACATTAATAATATATTTAAAGAAATGGCTAACCATAAAATGGAATTGAGAAATAAAAGAAATGGAGAAGTTATAACTGAAGAGGAAGGAATAACCAGAAGCAAGATTTACAGGGAAGCCAAATGGAAATAATTTTAAAATTATTAAAGAAAATGAATACTAAATATGATAATACGGTAGCAGATTCAAAGGACGCACTAAATAATGAGAAAAGAGAAAATCTAATGAAAATGAAAGATAATGAAGATAAAACCAATGAAACAAATAATGAAGAAAAAACAAAAATGGGTATTGCTAAAAATGAAATGAAAAAATATGTGTGTTAAATAGTATATTAGGAGTTGTTTGTTCGTTTTCGTGAATTTGAATTAGAAGGAATAGTTATAATTCAAGTTTATAAAAATCTAAATTTCTCCTTTTAAGTTGGACCCTCAAGTGAGATAGAATTACAGGGCAAAGCAAAATTTGAATTTTCATAAATTTATTTGATTCCAAATTCATTTTATGCGTACTATATAAAGCTCACATATTGGCAATCATAACAGTTGTGAAGATCCCTTAATTATGGGGAGTTCTTCAAGTGCGCAGTCACCTTTACGGGAAATAAATGCTCGAGCGCCAGCCACAATAGGTTCAACAAGGTTGTGGCGCCTTGAACTCTCCACTTCTACCAAGGTAGCTTTTATACAGTGGAGAAGGGTTCGGTTTAATCTAGGAAGTTAGCGATTAAAAGTTCTGTTTCTATCGTAAATGTTGCCAGAATTAAAGGTTCACTTAAAACACCAAAATGGATTTTACAAAGTTTACTGCACTCAAACAGAAATAACAATCTATTAATACAATGCGAATCAAAAATTAAAACTGATTTTATCTAGAAGTAAACGTGAAATTGAAAGAAATGACTTAAGTATCGGTATTTTACAGTGATCAATAAATTTGAGAAAAGAAACGGTGATCGGGTGAACAAGACGGTCGGGCGAGGTGAGCGAATGCGAGAATTGGACGTTGAATAGGGGAGTACGGGAGTAACACAGCAAAACTTCAAGAATCGGCAGGCCACGGAAAATATCATACAATCTAACTACTTGCAATGGGGTGTTCCACACTCAAATATGGAGGAAAATTATCGGACAATACTTAGACTGTGGCGGATATGACAGGGGAAACAAGGGCAGCGGTGGCAGCAACGACGTCCGGACAAGGGACTCCAGATAATGGAACCTCTCGACCTGACGAAGCGATTCTAGTAAATCCGCAAACGTCCAGCGGGTTGACAAGGGGTGAAGCGCGGTCGTGACCCCGTTGTGATCTCGCCGATGTCAACTCACAAGGACGTCGCTGTGAAATATGAATCTTCGAGCACCGCTAAGTGGAGGGAAATCGGATACGGTGGAGAACCAACCACGCCCAGCCAAGTAGCCCCAGGAAAATGGAACTCCTCGACCTGGCGAAGTCTCTAGTATTTTCGTCAACCCTGAGCGAATTGAGAAAGGGTGAAGCGCGGCCGTAACCCCGTTGTGATCTCGCCGATCTCAATCCCCAAAAGGTCGCTTACAAATACAGAGATTAAGGCCCCACAAGGGAATCAAAATATAAGATGAAATCTTGAAAGTAAAATGGGATCGAAAATAAGCTGGGTACGGTAGTGGACCAACAACGTCCAGACAAGTGGCTCCAGAAAATGGAACCCCTCGGCGTGACGAAGTCTCTTGGATTTCTGTCAACCTTCAGCGAATTGAGTAAGGGTGAGGCGCGGCCGTAACCCCGTTGTGATCTCGCCGAACTCAATCCTCCAAAAAGGTTGCTGATAAATCCAGAGATTAAGGCCCCACCAGGGAATCAAATTACAAGATGAAATCTTGAAAATGAAATGGGGTCGAAAAGAAGTCGGGTACGGTCGTGAACCAACCACGCCCAGGCAAGTGGTCCCAGAAAATGGAACTCCTCGGCTTGACGAAGTCCCTTGGATATCTGTCAACCTTCAGCGAATTGAGTAAGGGTGAAGCGCGGCCGTAACCCCGTTGTGATCTCGCCGAACTCAATCCTCAAAAGGTTGCTGATAAATCCAGAGATTAAGGAATCACGAAGAAATATAATACAGTATGAAATTGAGAAAATGATGTGGAAAAACTACGGGCAGGTTACGGTGGTGGACAAACGCCCAGACAAGTAATCCCAGCGAAAGGGTATCACTTGACTTGAAGAAGTCTCTCGTATATCCGTCAACCTTCAGCGAATTGAGCAAGGGTGGAGCGCGGCCGTGACCCCGTTGTGACCTCGCCGAACTCAATTCCCAAAAAGGTTGCTGATAATTACAGAGATCAAGGTATCACCAAAGAAATAAAATCATAAATCAGGGAAGAAATAATAAAAAATGGTTTAAAAGTAGTGGAACACACAATGATTCAATTGTTAGGATAATATTTAACGGATAATGCCATGTAAGAAATATGAACGGGGCCTTACCGGTTTACTGAAGTATGCAATGCACAAACTAATTAGAAGTCCTGTCTCGAATTTCACTAGCACTGATTTTATTTTTCACGGAAAATCAATGCTGAATTTATTAACTGTTCAAATCAAACTGGAAAATTATACTACTATTCAAAATAAGGAGAAGTGTAAGAATAATTCTAACAATGTTAAAACGAGTGTAGAACAGCAAAAGAGCGCAAAAGAGAGTAAAAGAGGCCTTCCGCAGGTCGTGTCGCCCTTATAAAACCTTCGGAAATGGTGGGGTCATGACGCGCTGAAAACTCGAAAAGGGGAACAATCTCGTCCCCTGATTGGTTTAGATTGACGTCAGATTGTTCCAGAAATAAATCGAAAGAATTCATACTATGTTAAAATTCGACAATTCCATCCCCGTTTTTTTCAAATCCCCGGCCGTTGAAAAACGCGGAATCAACCAAGATACGAGCCCCTTATCGCAACGCTCAGCATGTGCCCGAGCGTTTTTATACTTGCGGCGATGTTTATATTGTTACATTTATCGAATTAAATTTTCTTTTCTTTGGAATCACGGATATTTTATTGGGAAAATGATAAATGAGAACAGGACTTTTATGAATGAAAATTAATTACGGGCTTCATTACAACTTGCAGTTCTGTTCACAATATTGAACTTATTGAATTAAACCTTCCTTTCATTGAACGCGTGAATAATCATGGAAGGAATAATATATGAAAATAGGCCTTGAATGAATAAAAATGACGAAGTTCATTACACAGTACCTATACCTCCAAAAAAAGAGCGCGAAATTCTCTACAAAAAATGTAAATGGAATTCTCGAACAAGTAATTGCTACCAAAAAAAGGGGTGAAACATCAGATCGAGTTTTCTAGTTGCCGCGGCGCCCGTTCAGCGTTCTGTATAGCCACATTCGTTCACGCATGATGCAAGGCCGCGGCAACCAGAAAACTCGATCTTATGTTCCACCTTTTTTTTCAGTGGCAATTACTAGGTCGAGCAATTCTATCCTACCTTTATGTAGAGAATTTCGCGCTTTTTTGTAGGTATATCGTCAAGTGGGCCGGACACGTGATATTGTTTGAAAATTGATTTTTGAAACTATTTTTCCAAGACAGAGGCGATAGTATACAAGAAACGAGGTGGTAAGGTTGGTGTATACATATATGAAGCATGTATTTATGTTTATAAAAACAAGCGCTCATTTCCTGAGAACAGAGTTGATCACGTGTATTCAACCCGCTTCAAATCGCCACTATTACCAGTGCAACATAGAACCACTTTTTACCAAAAGTATTTTATTTATATGAGTTGTAGGCTTTTCAATGCCCTAGGGCCTAGATACTGATTTAAGGAATGCACCGTCTCTGTCTGTTTTCAGAACAGAAATGAGATGCTTTCTTATTAGGAAAACTTTATATTCTTTTGAGGAGTTTTTTGGATTGTAATTTTTTTTTCTGACTTTTTCTGTGTTATTGTTATTTTTTTTTGTACGTCCGTGTGAGGGGAAAACCCTTTTTCATTACACCGCACTGAAAACTCTATCAAAACATGTAGATTTAGAACATCGAAAATGACTCTTTTCCGTGCGGCCGCACCGCAAAAAGTTTTACGGTGCGCTGAGGCATAGATGCATCCTATGATTCCTATGTTGGGACACAGAGCAACGACTGCGTGACAGTAGATGTCAGTGTTTTGAATAATTATTGTTTCACAATATCGAAATGCTTTCTGCTGAAAATTTTTTCCGTGTTATTGTTTTCAGAGAGGTGTAATGAAAAATATCGTTCATTACACGTCCAGAAAGGCTTTTTCCGTGCTTGCACGAGTTCCCGTGTTCGGCTCCGCCTCACACGGGAACACATCGCGCGCGCACGGAAAAAGCTTACTTTCTGGACTAGTAATGAAATATACTATATGAGCACCGGGAGGGTCCGCACTCTCGGTAGTGTGAGAATCCAATTTCTTGTTTGGTTACTCACTAAAAACCCCTCACACTTAAATGGAGGAGTTCTTCATCCTGCCCTCGTAGCGTCCCTCAACAAAAGAGATGAGCTGCAAGTGGCTTCTAGAGTTCATGGGACCTGATGATATGAAGTGACCCGAGCAACACGGCTTTCTGCATTCTGTGCGCCAATACCTCGGCCAGTGATCTACAGGCCGGAATAATCTTCAATTCATCCACGTAGTTGGCTCTCATTCCACCCAGACATCCTATGATTAGTAAGACCATCCTAACTTTATGACCTGGGTATAAAGTTCCAAGCTCGAACATAAGATCTTTGTACTTTTGCCTCTTCTGTTCTTATTTCATCACAACATTATTTTCAGCAGGGGAGGAGAATTCCACGACAAATAACTCCTTCAGCTCCTTGTCCAGAAGAAGTATGTCTGGTTTAACAGCATTGATCTGTCGTGTTGTTGAGACAGGATAGTTCCAGCATATGCGAGCTCTTTCGTTCTGGACCACCGCTTCAATCTCCAGAGGCACATACGGTAGCACCAGTTCCTTGTCTATCTCATACGCGGCTCTATATTCTTCCATCTGAGAGCCGCGTATGAGATAGACAAGGAACCGTTGTGTCTCTCTACATATCCTGATGGAGCATGGACTCTGCAGGCGGAAAGGATGTGCATAATCGTTTCCTGTTGCCTATGGCAAGCTCTGCAAGTTGTTCGGGTATCCATTTTCATGATGTACTTTTTATACTATCTCGTATTTAGTACTCCATCCTGACACGCCATCACAAATCCCTCCGTCTCTGACTTGAGGCTAGCGGACTTCAGAAAGGCGAAAGACAATGCCTCAGACAGGTCCTGGTCTTTTAAACTCCTGAAATATATGGAGTGCAAGTTCTTACTCATATGATGTTCGAGTAATTTATCCGCCTGAGACTTTCGGATCAGTCTCGCTAGGCTTCTTTGTTCCGCCTGAGTGATCGGTGTTCCAGCGAGCTCAGGATTGATCGATACGCCGGTTATGCTGAGCTTCTCCACGGCCCTGGAGCTCGGAAAAGGAAGGCTCCATGGTTCGCAATTTCATGCTGAGCAACAAATTTTAGGAGCGGATCTTCACTTCTTAGAATCCTTACTGCCATTTCCAATGTTTGTTGATAGTGTTGATATTCCAAACATTGCAATCCTCTACCCCCCTGGGTTCTGGGAAGGTATATCCTCTGTATTGAACTGTTGGGATGAAGGCTACGATTTATGTTCATCGTTTTCCTTGTTGACCTATCAAGATCCAGAAGTTCGTTCACCGTCCAGTTCACCACCCCGAAAGAGAAGGTGAGAATCGGGATGGATAGCATATTTGTAGCAGATACTTTGTTGTTCTTTCCCGACAGCTGCGATTTCCAAATGTCCCTCAGCTTCTTTTTTTAGCTGGCTGTTAAGGCATCCTTTATCTGGGTTGTCTCCAGTACACCCCTCTGTTTCATCCCAAGAAATTTGTAAGTTTCTCCGTCTTCAAGGTGTCGAAAAGTCATTCCATCTTCTAGTCGAATATCTTCCCCTGCGCAGATGAAAAACAGCACTTTTGTCCAAACCGAACGACATTCCCATTGCTGAGGTGTAGTCTGAAACGATATTCAGCAGTTGCCGTAGTGTGGACTCGGAGGGAGCGTAGAGCTTCAAGTCGTCCATGTACAAGAGATGCGAGATCAGGTGGTTCCTTCTGCCTGGTGGTCCGGCCTTGTATCCTATCTTGCTCTCCCTTAACTCAATTGTTAGTGGTATTAGAGTTATGTGAATAATAACGGGCTCAGCGAATCTCTCTGGAAAACTCCTCTTCTGTATCTCACCCATCCCGTATAAACGGTTCGACCCTCTGCTCAGATGGCAAACTTCGTTTTCCACAGCGCTATGATGTTTTCTATCGCGTGGATGATGTTAGGGTACACTTTCAGCATTTTTAATAACCGTACTATCAGTTCGTGCGGCGTGGTGTCATATGCTTTCGCGTAGTCCAACCATGATGTGTGTAGGTCGCGCTTGTAGTGTCTGGCGTCTAGACATACGCTCTTGTCTATGAGCAGGTTGTCCTTGCATCCTTGTACTCCTTTCTTTGCTCCCCTCTGTTCGTAGATACTGGTCCAATAACCCTTGATCTTGAATTACACTTGTGAGGATCTTATACAGTGTATTGAGGCAAGTGATTTGGCGGTAGTTCTTTGGTTGCCCTAAATCACCTGATTTTGGTATCAGCACTGTTCTGCCCTCCACCAGCCATGACGGAATAGGCTCACGGCGAGTCAGCATCCCGCTGAATAATCTTGCCAGGTGTTGGTGTGTAGCTGGAAATTTCTTCCACCAGTAGTTTTGAATACCGTCCAGTCCAGGTGCTGTGAAATCACGCTTGTTCTTGAGGGCTTGTCTTATATCTTCGGTTGATATTTCAGAAGGTTCATCGTTCTGCTGCTGTTGGTTTTGATCACACATTTGCTGGAATCTGAGAAGTGCTGGAGTATCCCTGATTTCTGCTTGTTGCTCATACAGGCTTTTCCAAAATTCTTCGACCTCTTGAGGTGATGATGGGTTCTGTGCCTTTTGTTGTGGGGACTGAAATAATTTCGATGGTTCTGCGGTGAAGGTGTTGTTATCTTCAATCCATTTTTGCCTTTTTATCAGTTTCTTTCGCGCTGCAGCAAGTGATCTTATTCTATCTACAGCTTTCTGCTTCAGTAGATGGACTGAGGGCAAGTCTACTGTACGATGTATGGAACGAAGCTCCTTGATCATGTCCTTCATTTTCTTGCTTGATTTAATTTTGCCTTTCAGAACATCTATGATACATTGGTACCAAGATGCCTGCTGCCTCATTGATTTTATTTTGATGTCGAGCCGACTGAGTCTCAACCTATGCTTATCATAATTCGTAGCTGTACTTTTCGGTGGACATAGAAGTGAAGAGGCCGCTCTCACTGCAGCCACCACATCTTCTAGTGAACAGGTCTCGTTAAGATGATCTTGAAGTATTTTATCCAATACGGCTAGATCTTCAGCCTTATGTCTTGTTTTTATTCGGGTGGCCTTGACAAGTGGGTTTCTAACGGCAGCCTCGAATGCTTCCCTTGTATTGACGATCAACTTCGGAACATCTGTCACCGTTCTTGGCATTTGTTGCTGTTGGTCTGGAGCATCTGTCACCTGCCCTTCAGCGTGTTCTATTTCTGGAACATCTCTCACTTGTTCCGCTCTTGGCCTTGCCCCCAGGGCTATTTCTTTGTGTTGTTGGTTTGGAGCATCTGTCACCTGCTCTTCACCATGTTCTATTTCTGGAACATCTCTCACTTGTCCCGCTCTTGGCCTTGCTCCCGGGGTTATTGCTCGATGTTGTTGGTTAAGAGCATCTGTCACCTGCTCTTTACCGTATTCTATTTCTGGAGCATCTCTCACATGTTCTGCTCTTGGCCTTGTCCCCAGGGCTATTTCTTGGTGTTGTTGGTTTGGAGCATCTGTCACCTGCTCTTCACCGTGTTCTATTTCTGGAACATCTCTCACTTGTTCCGTTCTTGGCCTTGTCCCCAGGGCTATTGCTTGATGTTGTTATTATTATTATTATCTAATCAGTGCCAATACCAGGTACCTATTCTTTGCCTTAAATATTTGGCAGTAACCAATTCATATTTATTCCAGTAGAACAGAATGTCAGAGGGAAACAAAAAAAACATAGCTGAGTGTACTGTCATAAAAGTATGTTTAAAATCTATAGGCACTACTTGACAGTCCATAAAGATGAAAAAGAAGTGAGAGATACAGCCCTACTCCCTAAAAAAACACCGAATCGTTTGGCATTGCTGAACAACCTGAGGAAACGAGGCGATTACCTTTTTACGACATAACAAAAAGTGCGAATGATCCGAAAATTGTATGTAAAAAAGGTAACGCCTCAAGCAGCACAGTGTCCCAACTGTAAAGGATTTTATAGTGAATATTTATTGTCTTCGAATCCACCTATGCCGTTGTGCCCCTGAAAAATTCTGCGCGAAAAAAAGTAAAATAAAAATTCAACCTGAGTGCCGGAAGTTGGAGAACAGACTTCATCATTAAGCGTCTGAAGATTTGAAAAACAAAATTTTCCCTTACATGGGAGAAGACGTTTCTGTTGAGGTTATTAGATACGGTGAGGCAGTGATTCAATATGGAAATCACTTGTGTCGGAAGCACACTTCAGAAGATCATGCAGCTCAAGTTAGAGCCCACTTGAGAGCATTCTGGAAGCTTATATTAGCAGCCAAGGAAATCAATTCGTGCATTGAAAATATGTATGACCTAGCATGCTAGAAATGTTCCTCTAATTATTGAGGCAATCAATAGAATAGCAGGTCTAGATCATAAGACTGGATTGTATAGAGCACCAGCTCTGCCACCTCACTCGGAACAGAGCTGAAACGATTGTGCAAGTTGCTTTGAATGGAATTAATAAAAACGCATGGATAATTTGAAGAGAATGAAAAATTCAATGACAGTTCTCGAGTTAGAATTTAATGTAACTATCAATAAAAAAGTTCTAGAATCTCAAAAAGTCATTAAACGTCGTAAAACGACCACTTTTCCAAAGACAGAGGTCATTGATGAATTTAGGGGTTTCTTAGAGTCGGAAATTGTATTCTATTCAAGCCGACTCGAAAAAGGCTTTTCCAAGACGGACTGGGTGAAATTAGCAGAATTCACATTAGTTCATTTGGTTGTTTTTGATAGAAAGCGTCCTGGAGAACGCGAAGAATTCTGATTGAGGATTATAAGCACTAAGAAGTGCTTGATGAGAACGAAATGAAAAATGAAGATCTGATTTCGAAGGAACAATGCAAAAAATGGGCCAGAATCAAATTTACAGGAAAGTTAGGCAACGACAATGCATTACTCATTCACGGGGACTTGGGCTTTAGAACAATAGATTTAATACTGCGATACCAAAGGGAAACCGGGGTAGATGAATCCAATAGGTATACAGGGTGTTTCACCATAAACTGGACAAACATATATAGCCGTGTAGATGACACCGAGAAAGTCATTTTTGCCTTATGACATATACCTCGTTTTCGACGCATAAGCGAGATACAGGGTGTTAAAGTCAACTTCGAGCAATATTCTGATAACTGTTGTGAGTTACGCGTGATATTTTAAATAACGGCTTCTGGTCACATGTGAGTATTTTTGAGGGCTCAATTGAATTGTGGTGTGGAATTTTGAGAAAAAGAATTCAATATGGCGGAAAACCTGCAAAGTCAGAAATTTTTTTTTCTCGGTTGCCAATTTGGAAAGCACTTTTTCAACGTACTCGATTTTCTAAGATTTTCCGTAAAAATTTTTTTTCAAATTTCGAACTCAACTTTTTTTTACATGTCTTCAGTGAAAAAAAAATTTCGCCCAAAATCTTTGGAATTTTTCATGGTTGAACTATATTTAATTCTAAATACTTGGGTGGAAGCAGAATGAAAAAATATGAATTGGTTTTCTTTTTGTAGCCTTCCGAAGATTACGCTAGGTGTACTTTCTTAATTTTTATTTGAGAAACTGGAGGCCGTACGAAGGTCAAAATTGTGCTGCAGGGCTGCCAGAATGACCCAGATAGAAATATGAATTTATAAGCAAAAAAAAATTGTTTCGAAAAAATTAAAAAAAAATGAAAAAAAAATTTTTTTTTTTTCATTTTTTCCAAAAAACTTTGGTAAGGTTCGAACTCTACACTCTCGATTAACTAGAGTTGCCTTGGTAACGGAGATTTATAGGATTAGAATTAATCCAATTCATACTCGTAGAGTTCGATTCCAAAATTGATATTAACTCAGAAAATATCCATTTTAGGGCAAGGGTGTGATGCATACACTCACATTATTTTTTAACGTAGATTCAATACCTGCCATAAAAATGGGGTTCTAATTTGAAAAAAATGATTTTTCACGATTTTGTCGTCCCTAACTTTGAAAGCGATTTTTTCACCCCCTGTCTCATGTATCGCGATTTCGATTTTTAAAGTGGATACATCAATCTTACATGTTGAAAAATCCCAAAAATTAAAATTTTCCATCCAAAAACCTCGAAGTTTCAGCGGAGCTCTATTTTCGATTTTTTTTCGAATTTTCCCGCTCAGAGAGAATTTTCCAACCAAAACTGAAAAATGTTACATCAAAATAACTTGAAATTTTCTGAGGAATCTATTTCTGCAATAAAAAAATGGTGTTCTCATTTGAAAAACGGAAGTTGACGTCATTTCCGGAAAAACCGGAGGTGCTCATGCCTTGAAAATATTTTAGATTTCATCAGCATCGTGAAATACTTATAAGTGCTGAATTTCGTGAAAATACGTTCAGTAGTTTCCCGTATAAATATGGGTGAGGTTCCTCGTGAAAGAACCTGTATAGATCAGGTACCAACACTCAATAATACAAAGTATACACCCAAAATGTTATAGTACATAATTATATTGTATTTCCTACTTATGTTACTCCAACTTTGTGAACAATCGTCTGTGCTAATGACTATCAGCGGTCGAAGCACAAGAATCTTTTAAATAAGAAAAAAAGTTCTTATTTGATTTTCCCGTTCAAAACTAAGCAGACTCATTTTTTCTATTTGATCTGACAACTTTTTCACCTTCTACTCACTCTCCTCTTCAATGTGAAAAATTTTCTCTTCCAAATTCTTAATTTTCTGAGTAATACTCTTCCAGAATATTCTGGCGAAAATCTGAAAATGAAAAATTGAAGTGCTATGAGTTTATAACAATCACTTACTTAAGTGAGATTAGATTAGAGCTTTGCAACATGTAGCTAAAGAAAATGTTGATGCCTATCCGTGGAAGCCTCTAAGTCAATTCGTGAAAATTTTTATGTTGATGAGTATTTAGACGGCAGAAACGATGAATCTGATATAATAGAATAGAAAAAGTCTCTATTTCAAATAGAGAAAGTTCACACATAACTCGAAATGAAACAGGGTCAAAAATTTGGAAATACAATTACAATCGGCAGTAACTCAATTGTTGCTATAAACAAGTTTTCAATTAAGAAAGTTCCTCAAATATAATTTATTGAACATTTCAATATTGATACCTAGAAGCATAGAATGAATGGAGGGAAGGCTCCGCTACAAAAATGAACTGCCAAAAACGTCCGCACTTGTCAGTTCGCCGCAAGGTCATGAGATGGCGCCAACGTCGTTCGCGGCTCCAGCATGGCTATAACGATACATATTCAAAATGAAATTCGTTTTGACAAATTTATTTCCGATCATAGAATTTCCATATAATTGCGCATAAATAATTGATTAGAATGCGGTGATATGTCAAGAATATTGTTATGATTAATATTTGGTGTTATTTTGAAGGGTGAGACTTAAAAAAATTATTTTATTTAAGTAACGTACAGGTCTTCTTCTAGAAGCTGAAAAAAACGGAGATGGAATTGTCGAATTTTAATGTAGTAAGAATTTGTTTCGATTTCTTCATATGGAACAACCGGACGTCATTTCAAGTCAATCAGAAGGCGTGATTATTCTTTCTTCAGAAATTTTGAATGCGTCATGATCCCACCGAGGCCTTTTTGGCTAAAATAGGTAATAATAAAATTGTTCAATATGTTTTTATACTTGTCAATAAAAATTCAAACTGTTTACCTTGTTTTTTCATTCAATAATTATATAGTAGGTACATAGCATAATAAATCACACTATATCAATTAAAAATATTATACTTAGCAACAAACGTTGAAATGAACAAAACCAACAGGTAAATTAGATAGTTGAAGCCGCAGAAATGTTTTTTTTTATCGAAGCCGATTCAATTCGTATATTATAGTAACTTCAAACAATATTCGAATTCAATACAATTTGTTTCGACCTCCTTTAGTCCTTTCAGTCAACAACAAAAAGTTTTATTATTCAATCACTTTGGTGTTGGTCGTAAAAATGTATCAATAAAAATGACAACCACATAATATTCTTTGCAACTGTAGCGCCACAGAACAAGACATATGTGACATATAGCCCTATTTGCGATCACAGCGTTATCTATTGGGCGCCACACGAAACTCTAACCTCCGAAATTGGAAGTTCAAAATGATCTGTCGAGCGTATGAAGCCTTCCCTCCATTCATTCTATGCTCCTAGTTGATACGAACGTAAAGTCTAGCCATAGAACCTATAGTACATGGAATGCTATTAGCCTTGCTGCTCAGCTCAAAATAATGGATAAACATCTCAAGTTGGAGGAAAACCGAAATTTCCATATTTCTATGGATACGGACTTGTCATACAGAACAGAAACACAGAAATACTATGAATTTAATCGTCAAGATTCACTTGGCATTTCGGCAAACAGTTCTGTGTGACAGGTCATATCCATGAGAATATGGAAATTTCGGTATTCCTCCAACTTGAGATGTTTATCCACTTTTTGATCTGGTAATAGCATTCCATGTACTATAAGTTCTATGAGTCTAGCATACTCAATTTAAGGGAAAATAAAAATAGTAAAACGTTAGGCGTATAATCTCAAATTAGTGTCCTCCAAGAATAATATTGAAAATGAATTTGTGGGAATAGGACAAATGAATGCTTAATAGTCTTCACAGCATATATTTAGCGACGTGTATAAAAAATCTTCAAGCTCAGGTCATCTTAAATCATCTTAAATTATTTGTCCACACATTCCATCAATTATGAAATCAATGCTATCTGGAACCTGCTTCACAGATCCATTAACTTGAGTGCCGACTACATACCATAGCCAGAATATAAAGAAAGTAAAGAGCATACTCGAAGATAACAGATACCCCAAACATTTCATGAACATGACAGTTTCTGATTATTTCATGAAAATTAAGAACAAAAAAGAAAACATAATCAAAGAAACCAAAACCTTTTATTAAGATGCCGTATGTCCCAGATCTTTCATAAAAAATGAAAATACATTTGAAAAGAGAAAATAAGGAACTTGTTTTCTATAATATGAAAACTGTTCGGGCTCTATACAGCCAGATCAAAGACGCTACTACAGAAGATCAAAAATCCGGGGTAATTTATGGTATTCCATGTTTAGATTGCGGTAAAATATATGTCGGACAAACTAGACAACATTTGTGCAACAGAATGAAGCAGCATAAATATGATGTGGGGGACATAAATAACAAAAAAAAAACGGCACCATGCTCACACTATTTTCTAGAAAACCATACTTTCGATTTTAAAAATGTTGAAATGCTTGATAGTGAGAAACAACCTAGGAGGTGAAATATTCTGGAGGTGATTCACATCAACTTGAATAATTCCGTCAATTTAAAATCAGACACAAATCATCTTTATACAACCCAATATTGAATAACTATAAAAGCATAAAAAAGAAATGAGACTAAGTAAGAACAAGAATGGAAATTATTTTTCATAATAAGAGAGAAATTTTGGCCTTTAGGTGGTAGAAATATTGCTCGTAAAATTGATCACGATGCATTGTGTGCTTTGGCGCAACCAAAGACATGCGAATACATTATAGGTAACCTACTTTTAGAGTGGCTTTCCTTTCCCAGGCATTTCCTTTTTTCTACGTTGGCTGCGATTACGCTGGTCCCTTTTATCTAAAAGACAGTAAGTCTCATAAGGCAGGTATAGTAAAAGCTTGGATATTCATATTTGTATGTCAACAAAGGCAGTTTATATTGAACTGTAAAATGAATTAACTACTCAAGCGTTTTTTGCCTGCTTTAAAAAATCCCCAGCGACTCAGCGAGAAGAGGTAAGCCAAATACCCTTTTTTCAGACAATGGCACTCAATTCGTCGGTTCTGACAATAAACTTCTCAGGTTTTTCAAAGAAAACAATGAATTAATTACTAAACATTTTACCGATGAAATGATAATTTGGAAATTCATTCCACCCAAAGCACCTAACTTTGGAGGAATTTGGGAATCATGTGTAAAGAGTACCAAGCATCACTTGAAGCGCGTTATTGGCATCAATCAATTGCGTTTTGAAGACTCTGCTACTGTTTTGTGTCAGATTGAATCTATACTCAATTCTCGACCACTTACCTCTCTATCTTCCAGTACCTACTAATGATTAAGCCCCACTCACTCCTGCATATTTTCTAATTGGACGACCTCTCACAAGCTTACCTCAAGTCAGCTATATAGTGTTGAGATAATATTCTATGATCATTCATTCCTCCCGTCTATGTACTAGATATTAGGTTAGGTAATGTTCTATGATGGTTGTCAGAAGAACGTGCTCGAGTTGAGAGCAAAAGAATGTAGATTCGTTTTATGGGAAATAAAGCTGTTAAAATAAACCCGGATGACTATTATTTAACATATAGATATTCCAGATGTGTGATTAAAACTGTACCAGCAGAGGCAAAAGATGGTGCAATTATTGTGGAAGCAATGGAGCGTTGAATATATCAACGGTCTTCAAGTGAGACTGAAATGAAAAAGCAATGGCTCCAATCTGGTCTAGAAAGGAGCCCTGGTTTTAACATTGGAAATGTTTATGTTCGTATATTGCAGGTAAATTACGAGTTTTTGTTCAAGGTCAAAAGACAAAAGTGTCGCCAGTAGACCAAAAAAGCATTCGAAAGTTATCGCGTGATTCATTAACGTAGGTGTGTTGGGCCAGCATATGCCAGCATACGAGAATCGGCGAACTGCGCCGAGGTGGGACTCAGGTGGGAGGTCCGCCAAATTCGCCGCAACGTTGCCGGATTGGGCACTTAGTCCGGTATTTGAAGGATAGATCATTGTTTTATTTCCTTCATTAGCACTTCGAGTGTTTATATTGTTGTTTGATCAAGTGAGATCTGGGCCGCGGTGAGCGGCCCGTCAAATTCGTCGCAGGCAATTATTCCGGTATTTGAAGGATAGATCATTGTTTTATTTCCTTCATTAGAACTTCGAGTGTTTATATTGTTGTTTAATCAAGTGAGATCTGGGCCGCGGTGAGCGGCCCGTCAAATTCGCCGCAACGTTGCAAGATTGGGCAATTATTTCGTTATTTGATCCACTGAAGAAACGGATTTGCACAGTCTGGCAACAAAATCCGCTTATGACACTGTTCGCCCATGCTCAAATCGGCCTCTAACGCCCGTTTGCACCGCTTACCCTTAAAAGTTCCTCGTTGCTAGGTACCACTTAGACTTAAGTTCCACTCAAAAATATTTCCATTTGCACCGGTACCACTTAACAGAAATTTAGCTAAGGATCACTGCCATTTGGCAACGCTGTAAGATTATTCAAATATTGATACATTAGACCTACTTGAGAATTGAAAAGAAGAAATTCTATGCCGGTTTCTATGATCTATGACTAACCTATAACATAACAAATAACAGACAACGTACAAACATCGTACAGATAATTTGTGTTTTTCGGTTTTTCCTTGTGAAGTGTGAATTCAAAATGGATAGTGTTGAAAAGAAATCAACAAGAGCTCCAAATTTCTCTTCTAATGAGAAAAATAAACTTTTAAATTTGGTGAATAGTTTCAAGGGCACCATTGAAAATAAAAAACGAATGCAGTTACTTGGCGTGAAAAGACGGAAGCGTGGCAAGAAATTACGAATTTATTCAATTCACAATCCCCTGATGGACATCATAGGGACAAAGAATCTCTAAAAAAATTTTATGAGAATATAAAAAAGGACACGAGGAAGCACATCGCGGCAGAAAGAAGAGAGGTATATCTGACCGGTGGTGGAACAGCTCAGGTGCCCCCTCAAGACCCAAATCTGGATCTTGCTCTGTGGCTTATGAATAAAAAAGGCGTTGAAGGATTTAAGAACATATTCGATTCTGACAGCATAGTATTTGAAAACCCCTCAGCATCTCGAACGATGAATGAAGATGAGGTATGTGCTACAATTACATCCCATGAAAAGGAATCTTTAAAGGGAGTGAAGATCACTGAAGAAGTGGATACGCCTGCTGTAAGCATTAATTATTTTGTGATTGCTGTTTATTCCAATTTAAACTTCATTAATTTCATTTTGTGTTATTTATAGATAAGAATAATCGAGGCAACTCCTCAATGTACTGGAAATTCCTCATTCTTATCAAGAAGGCGACCAGCCATGACAAAAACTTCTGGTCAACTTTCAGAGGAATACTTAAAAGTAGCTCAAATAAAATTAGAGTATTTTGAGGAGGAAAAAAAATTCCAAATAGTCCGGAATGAAAATGCTGCTATTGAAAAGGACATTCTGAATGTACAGAAGCAAATTGCAGATGAGGAACTGCGAAACCTAAAGGAAAAAAATGAGAGAGGAAAACAAAGGGAATTGGAAGAAGATACTTTCAGAAGAGCAAAAAATAATGCAGAATTGGAATTGCTAAAAATCAAATTGTTGCATGCTAAAAACGAATTAATTGTAGTGAAATCATAATAGTTGCATTAAATATTTATTCTGAAATAGGTTGATTTTATTTACACAGCCTTTTGAACAATTTTTAAATGTTAATTTCAAATATGAATATGTATATAAAATAAAATACAGTGGGATATAATAAAGCTCAACAAAAAAGAAATATTCTTATACCTATAAAGTAATTGTTATATGAGTTCAAACTAATGACAACAAATACTTTCATAAATTTAAAATTATTGAATTATTATTTCCTTTTTGTTCTAAAGCAGGGAGATATTTACTTTATATTTCATTAGAATCAGTACTCAATTCCCCAAGAGCATAGTACTGATTTGCAATAAATTCATTATGTCAAATGTTATTGATACATTGTTCTTATGAAATGAGACAAAAATTGTAGAAATTTTAACATTGGAAATGTTTATGTTCGTATATTACAGGCAAGTTTCGAGTTTTCGTTCAAGGTCAAAAGACAAAGGTGTCGCTAGTAGACCAAAAAAGCATTCGAAAGTTATCGCGTGATATAGGTGACATAGGGTGTATTGGGCCAGCATACGAGAAGCGAGCATACACGAATGCCTAACCAATCAGATTCACTCGATCCGAGTGCTTCCGAATGTGCCCGCGTGAAAGATCGTGAGAAGAAGCCGTTGCTTGTTATTCAGATCGCGCGTTTTGTCTTATTTATTCGTTCTTCATAAACGAATCTGATAGTGAAATAGTTGAAAACGGTTGGAACTTCGAACAGTTTTATTTTTATTGAATAGAATATCTAGCAAAATCTATTACAATTTCTCATTATGGACGTTTCAAATAAATGCTCGACTTTATTGCAGAGTGAATCCACTTATTTGCATTTGCGGCATATGTGGAAAAGAGTTTACCAGCGTATCTGTTAGAAACAGGCATATCCGGACAATCCATAATGATGATTCCGCTAAAGTGGTGAAGAAGCAATATATTTTGTGTTCTCTTTGTTCTACTGATGAAAACCAGGAAACGTTTTCTACATATGATCATTTGAGAATAATTCATGGTGTTCTGTATGATTGATATTTCTTACATTTCCCCCATCCAAGAAAACTATGATACAACACACAGTTATATTGCCATATTTCAAAATACATATGCTAAATTACCTACTTAAATTCTCACTTTTGAGGTTTTTGTAAGCGCATATGTGCTTTTTTCACAAGCTTTTATTTAGTTGACAGTTAGACTGTCCCGGTGTCTGTCTGTCTGTAATCAAATCTTGCAAGTTAAATATGACACACTTCTAATCGTCCGATTGATTTGAAATTTGGCAGATGTACATAATTCTGGTGACAATGCATCATGAAATATTTTTTATAGAAAAAAACAAAATGGCGGATGAAATTCGTAATTATCATCCGATTTCATTCAAAATTAGTATCTAGGGGTTTTTGGGTTCGACAATGATGATTCTTCTGTCAAAATTGAAATTGAAATATTCAAGATGGCGGCTAGAATAGGGCGGACGAGTTTCGTAATTATGATCCGATTCTATTCAAAATTGGTATCTAGGGGTGTTCTGGGTCGGAAATTACGATTCTTCAAATTGAGGAATTCAAGATGGCGGCATCAAAATGGCGGATGAGGGTTGTTTTCATAAAAGATTGTTTCAAAAAATGATTTGTTTATTATAGCTTGTTCTTAAATGCAAGGGCGGATATAGCTTTTTTTCATGGGGGGGGAAAATAACGATTGAAAATCAGGTTAACAATTTATGAAATTTTTTTATGTGCACCATATTGCGTAACTTCTTCTAAGGACTTTGATACTCATTGGGGTAATTACCATAATATAAATCAAACTGTTCGAAGTTCCAAGTTCCAACCGTTTTCAACTATTTCACTATCAGATTCGTTCATGAAGAACGACAAAAGACAAAACGCGTGATCTGAATAACGGGCAACGGCTTCTTCTCACGATCGTCCTCTCGGGTGCATTCGGAAGCACTCGGAATCGAGTGAATCTGATTGGTTAGGAATTCGTGAGAATTAATGTATGCTCGAGAATCGGCGACGGCGACCAGTGAGCCGCGGTGGGAGGTACGTCAAATTCGCCGCAACGTTGCCAGATTGGGTAATTATTCCTGTATTTGAAGGATAGATCATTGTTTTATTTCCTTCATTAGCACTTCGAGTGTTTATATTGTTGTTTCATCAAGTGAGATCTGGGCCGCGGTTAGTGGTCCGTCAAATTCGCCGCAATGTTGCCAGATTGGGCAAATATTTCGGTATTTGAAGAATAGGTCAATAGTTGATCCGAGTACATATAAGATTAATGAATTTTAGTAGAAACAGATTCCTTCTATCTGAAGCCAATTTCATGAATACCCAGATTTGCTAAAATCAAAATTCACTTCGGAAATATTGGACGGAGTGGACTCAGCTTCATTTGATTTCCTCCGAGTAGGGGAGGACGGGGGAATTCCGCGCCCGGGGGAATTCTGCGCATTGATATTCTGCAACTCAGTTCAGTTATTTCAAAATTTAGATACAGCCACAGAAATATAATAAACATATAAATAAATAAATATTTCATTATATTTCTGTGGATACAGCGCACCATCTCGTATTTGCCTTGCCAACATCCTCCCGTAATTTAAAGATATTCGTGTTTTTATTTTAGACCAGGGAGCCGATTGTTCGTTTCACGACACTCTGATCTAATTTTCGAGAGAAATTGGAATCGTGGAAAGTACTTCTATTATTAATTTCTAATGAATCTATTGCATGACTATTTTCCTTCATAGGTATGTGTAGATTATTTAATGCAAAAGAACAATTACATAATTGTATTTCGTCATCTACTGTCAGTGATTAGTTAGGTTAGGTGACTCACACTGGGAGAATAACGCGCAGCTGTAGCGGGGTAATTCTTCAATAATATTTTTTGTACCTATTCATGGAAATTTGTTTAATTTACATTGAACTTGGTTATTACCTAAATAATAAAATATTTTTTCGAGTTTTTCAGCTGTTCAATATAAGCGCATAATTATACCATCGATTGCGCGGTATTACCCAGTACGTGGGGGAAGACCGCGAAAAGACAGTTTTCAGAATTATTTTTTTCTCAATTGGTATAGGTAGTTGAACCTTTTCCTTGTGATGAAAAAGTTCCAAATGGTTTCATGATTCAGCAGTTAAATTATGAAAGTTTGTGTGTATATAGGAAGGTTTTTGTGAGCATTTTCCCTAAGGTGCGTGGAATTACCCCGTCCTCCCCTACATATAAGATTCATGAATTTTAGTAAAAACATAATCCTTCTATCTCAAGCCAATTTCGAGAATACTCAGATTTGGTAAAATAAAAATTCTCTTCGAAAATATTGGACGGGGTGGACTCAGCTTCTTCTGATGATGTTTACTCCGAGGAGGTACATATAAGATTCCTGAATTTTAGTGAAAACAGAATCTTTCTATCTCAAACCAATTTCATGAAAACCCAGATTTGGTAAAATGAAAATTCGCTTAGAAAATATTGGACAGAATGGACTCAGCTTCATCCGATGAGAGTTGATCCAAGAACATATAAGATTCATGAATTTTAGTAAAAACAGAGTCCTTCTATCTCGAGCCAATTTCGAGAAAACTCAGATTTGGTAAATGACTCAGCTTATTCTGATGATGTTAACTCCGAGTACATGTAAGATTCATGAATTTTAGTAAAAACTGAATCCTTCTGTCTAAAGCCAATTTCATGAAAACCCAGATTTGCTAAAATCAAAACTCACTTCGAAAATATTGGACAAGAATGACAGGATGGACCCAGCTTCATCCAATTATTTATATCTTTATTTTTTATTATTATATCTTGAGAATACTTACTTTAGAAAGAACATTTTTGTTTTAAAATACGGTGACAAGTTTCCTCTCACATGTTTATGTTAGGAATTGGGAATGTTGATTGTTTCTTGCAATTATTATTGCTCATTATTATTATTGAAAATACTATTTTATTTTAAGTTCAAATGCGAATAAATGTTGGTAATATTCACATGTGGTGTTATCATTTCCAATGTCTCTGATGGTTGCAAGGATTGCGAAATCTGTAAATTTTTCAATAAAGGAGGATAACTAACCTCTAATGGCATGAAAGATGGCCAGAATCGAATCTTCCTAGCCTGGTGCTGACGGCGTCATTCGAGTTGTCTCAGTACGTAGCAGTGATGATAGTGTTTTTAAAAGACCGATGACTGAAATTTGTATACTATACCCATTGACGAAGATGAAAACTCACCTTCTGAATAGTTTTTGATATTATTAAGTAATTTAGTTATTATCTTATTATTTTTGTTGAAATGTAGTAATTTCAAGGCCGGCAGTATATTAGCGAAACCGGCAACACTGTGATTAACCAACGGTTGTTGCGAATCCCGCCAGCTAGTCAGTACAGTCCACACGCTTCACGAGAGTACATGTAGAAACTTCTTCGGTGTTACATATTCTGTTCAGAAATTCAGAATGTGTTCTTATGAAAAGGAGCAGGAGCGTTTGCAACGTTTGATGGAAGAAGTTTCTCAAGATGATGAAATTCAAGGAACCATATTCGATGACGAAGAGGA
Organism: Adalia bipunctata; assembly: GCA_910592335.1. Classification (NCBI taxonomy): domain Eukaryota; kingdom Metazoa; phylum Arthropoda; class Insecta; order Coleoptera; family Coccinellidae; genus Adalia; species Adalia bipunctata. The sequence goes on from OU342954.1 coordinate 5,553,169, forward strand.
GGAAGGTGAAATGGATAATTTGGAAGAAAGACCCGATGGTGGTGATTGATACTGAGCAGGAGTTTTCTGATGAAAACCTTAGCGTTGGACCTCACTTTCTTGGTAAAGACAAAATAACCAAATGGCAGAATTATATTCCCTCAAGAAACGTACAAACGCGCTCTGAGTACCTACTAAGTTATTTGCCATGCGGACTGTCAGTCCGCGCGCCAGCATTCGTTTCCCGGATATGATAGATATATGATAGACATATAGCATCGCGGACTTTCTTGTTGACCCTATTTAGAGCCGTTTCACATGCGACTGATGGTCGGTCCTTGGTCAGTCGCGGCCGGCGTTTGAAATGAATTTTGCAATCCTTTCACATGCATGCGTATCATCAGTCGACCGATGGAACAAGCACGAGCATCGGTCCATCCCGCTGCGTTTGCGTGTCGTAAAGGAGGCTTTCACACGTATGCGCACCATCAGTCCGTATGCGATTGGGTTGTTGCGCATGTTATTGAATATTTTGAGGATTTTTTACGTCTTTACGAATGGGTAGGAAAAAAGTGAAATTCTAAAAGTAGCAGGAAACGAGCTATGGGAAGCAATAAGAACCCTACTTAATAAGTGCATTGAGGAACAAAGGATACCCGAACACTGGCAAAGAAGCGAGGTAATCCTTCTCTTTAAAAAAGGTGACCAAACGGATCTCGATAACTACAGACCAATCAGCCTACTCTCGCATCTATACAAGCTCCTCACTAAGATTATTACAAACCGTCTAACAACTAAATTGGACTCCTACCAGCCAGTGGAGCAGGCCGGCTTCCGTAAAGGCTACAGTACGACCGATCATATACAAACTCTTCGTTTACTGATTGAAAAGGCGAACGAATACAACATCGATATCCACTTAGCGTTTGTCGACTACAAGAAAGCATTTGACTCGGTGGAACATTGGGCAATCATGCATTCCTTAGATAACGCCAGGGTAGACTCAAGATATACAGGACTCCTCAAGTCTATATACGAAACATCAGTAATAATAGTTAAGTTAGACGAAGATCTGAAAACTGAACAAATAAAAGTAAAAAAAGGAGTAAGACAAGGTGATACCATCTCACCCAAACTATTTACTCTGGCGTTAGAAGACGTGTTCAAGGGTCTGAACTGGGAAGGGAACGGAATTAAAATTGACGGCGAATATCTCCACCACCTGCGTTTTGCGGACGACGTGGTTCTGATAAGCGAAGACCCATTGGAACTGAAGACTATGATCAAACAACTACACCATGCCTCTCAAACAATAGGACTCCAGATTAACATCACAAAAACAAAAATCCTCAGCACGAAAAACATTCAACTCTTAATCGACGGAAAAGAGATCGAGAATGTGGACGAATATATATACCTGGGACATAAACTCAAAATTGGTAAAGAAAATCAAACAGCAGAAATACAGCGAAGAATAGGCCAAAGTTGGGCTGCATTCAAAAAATTAGGATTCATACTCAAGAACAGGGATGTTCCTACGAACCTAAAAAGGAAAGTATACGATAGCTGCATACTTCCGGTAAACACTTACGGGCTGGAAACAATGAGCCTCACAAAAGACAGTCTACGTCGCTTACAATGCACGCAGCGAGCTATGGAGAGACAAATGATAGGGGTCAGTTTGAGAGATCATGTGAGAAATGAAGAAATCAGAAAAAGAACCAGAGTAACGGATATAACAGAGAGAATAGCCAGACTGAAGTGGCAATGGGCAGGACACGTGGCTAGGATGGATAGCAGCAGATGGACATCTAAAGTGTTGAAGTGGAGACCCTGGGAAAATAAGCGAAAGTTGGGTAGGCCAATGAAGAGATGGGCCGACGATATTAAAACTGCAGCGGGAGGAAACTGGACACGAAAAGCGCGGGATAGAGATATCTGGAAGGAACTTGAAGAGACCTATCTCCAGCAGTGGAGAAAATACGGTTTATGAAGAAGAAGAGGAAAAAAGTTAATTCAGAAACTGAAATGCTGATTAGTAGGTATCACGAAAGAAGAGAAATTCTGGGATCCTCAAAAAATTATTAAAATATAGATTTGAATATTGGGAGGATGAGGCTCAGATCTGTGTATTGCAGGAAGATTTCAAAAATCTTTTTCAATGACAACAGCAAGAAGCAAGTATGTTCGCATATCATCAACTGATTGATCGTCGATAATGACGTCCCTCCTCATATTTTCGTCTGAGGTCCTTGGGTTTTGAAATACAGGATGATGGAATGGAATTTAAAAATTCAATACAACTTGAACCAATCATTGAGCAGATTTCCCATATAACTTTTTCGAACAAAGAATTCTCATAATAATAAGAATTCCCAATATAAGAATTTCGGAATACGGAATACTTCGTGCGGGAATCGGACGGTTCTCGCACAAATCGACAACCGTGTCACGTTCCAAATCCACAGCCGTAAATGGTCTTTGAAAGCGGCGACTGACGATACGCATCCATGTGAAAACAAATACCGTTTACTGATGATCAGTTCGACCGACCTTCAGGACCGATCATCAGTCCCATACTCCCATGTGAAACGGCGACTCAGGAGTACAATACCGAGTACATTATTTTGATTTATCTCGTGGGGTTCAGTCAGCGTTTGCAATGTAAGCGCAAAGAAATGTGTTTATTTACGACATCACATTGTAAACCTGTTAATTCATCAGTGTTTCTCTGCAATATTATGCATGTATCATACATATAAACCTTCCTCTTGAATCATTTTATCTATTAAAAAAAAGGCGTTTCAAAATCCGTTGCGTAGTTTTGAAGATTTAAGCATACATATGGACAAACAGCGATAGCGACTTCGTTTTATACTATGTTATGATTTCAGGAAATTATGAATAATATATTATGAAATTGGTAAAAATAGAGTGAGATGCGAGACGACAAGGAATTTAATATAAAATTCGTGATCCTTGTAGGGAAATATCCCGGTCTCTACGATAATTCACGGGACGACTATCACCTAAGCCATGTTCAAGAACAAGTCTGGGCTAGAATTGCAAACGACATGGAAGAGGAAGTGTTTTCTCGTAACTCCGAAATCGACAGACTGACAGAGTCTCTGAGGATTTGTGGACCGGAGACTGGTAACACAGTTTCTACGAGATGTAGAGTGCAAGAAGGATTTGTCGGATATTTCCGGTTTCTTCTTGGACTGGATTTCCCAAACTAATGAAAAATCCCTTTAAATGAAAAGAGGTTGTACAACTTAAAACTTTATTTCCACTATGTACACCTCGGATGTCTGGTTGGCACATATAACCTCCTCTTACGACCACAATGAGTCAACACACTCACTAGAAATGTTGTAAATATTTCTCTAAATCTTAACCTTAGTTCTAGTTATGTTAACTGGTCAAATCAAACAAAAACTTGAAATATATACAAGTTCCCCCTCTTCTAAAGGGGGCGTAAAAACGGTTTGACCAAATAAATGGAAAGTGCAAACGTACAATTCTGGCCTTTCCCGAAAATACCCAGGCGGAATTCCAGCATTCGACAAAGGTTCAAATATAAAAGATCTATTACCTGGTCATCCGGTCATAAACTCATACCGAAAGTACCTCGTTGTAAATTATATCACTTTTGAAACTACTTGGGGTACTTCGGATATTGCAGTTCCATGCCCGTTACAAATCTTAACAGGAAGGTATGTGAAAATATGATTTTTTCAGAATTATTTTTAATACTAGACATAAAAATTATAACTATTATTCAACTTGTTGAAAATCATAAATTTTTTCTTATTCCATACGCAAAATTTTTTGTGGTCCTTGAATGAACCACTCATGGTGGAAAAAAATCGCAAAGTTTTTGACGCGTAGTAATTGCTGGGTTGGTGGCTCGCCTTTGAAATGACAGTACTGAATCACCGTATCAGGTAATATCGATCAGTAATAATGAAAATCATACAGAAAAAACTATGACCGAAGAGGTAGAGCTTGAATGTGAAGAATTTTTACTGTCAACTCAACTGATGAAGATGTAATCATGTTTCCGACGTCGTTTCATCTGATGATCAAGATTTTTCCAAACAGAATGAACAACAGCAAGAAAATTTGAAAAAATCATCGGCCATAAAAAAATTATAATGGAAAGAAATGAGAATGACCATAATAACGTATCTCTCGAGGATGTTAACAAACCAGCGTTTGAATATTTCGAGAATAAAAAAAAGACGACTTCTAGATCAGAAGATGATACTGATGCTCAATTTTTATTGAGCATCTTGCCAGATATGAAAAAAATGACGGATGATCAAAAAAGAAGTTTCAAAGTCGAAGTAATAAAAATAACTGATAGGATCTTGGACAAGCGTGTAAGAGTGGTTTCATCTCTTTTTTCAGAGTCCTCGAGGAGCTATGAATCGAGCAGTATTCTACAGAGCATGACTTCAAAACGTTGGTCAACTTGTACCACCTTTAATCCATGTGGGGATTCACCCCCTAACCTACCATTTGTTGACCATAGTTCCTACACCGTCTGGGTGGTGATTTCTTGAAAATGTATACACCACAAAATTATTACAGTCGGGTCCGGTTATAACGAGTACCACTTACAACGAGAGTTTGGTTTGAACGAGCCAATTCTGAAGGTACGGACTGCCGCCTATCTGATGCAATGCAAAAATAAGTTCCGGTTAGAACGAGCCCGGTTATAACGAGAGCTCGGATATAACGAGTCAAAATTTTATGTAAAAACATTCTTAGTGCATCGTTCATAACGAGAGATTTTCCTTCTTAGCTAAATCGCTTTTGTTAGAACGACCGTTTTTTGTTATTGGATGATTTAGCCAGGAACATGTAGAAACATGTCTGTTTCATCTATACTATCCTTTCCTTTGCATTATAGGTGAGTTCGATTTCTTGTATTCAGTTCCAATGATCACATAGTTTAGTAGACATGTCGAAGGTGAGACGGTCCTTAACGCTTCAACAAAAACTATTATCAGCGAAATTGAAAACGGTCCTCCAAGTGCTGATATTTGCCGAAAATATAACTTGTCAAGCTCAACTATTTCGACCATTCGGAAGAACAGAGAGAATTCCAACGTTTCCAAACTGAAAAGAATAAGAAAGTCAGTCAACGAAGAAACGGATAGTCCGTTGCTCGAGTGTTTCCAGCAAAAAAGAATCCAGAATATTCCCATAAGTGGACCTCTACTCCAGAAAAAAGCTAAAGAGTTCTCTAGCTTGCTTACTCCAGATAAACCGCCTTCCTGTTCCAAGGGTTGCATCGAACGTTTCAAGAAAAGGTATCGTATATCTTCGAGTGAAATTCATGGCGAGGCAGCAAATGTATCCATTGAGGTAACAGAACATTGACTCAAGAACGTTTGACCAAACTTAAAAAAAAATACTCAAATAACGACATTTTCAATGCGGATGAGACTGGACTTTTTTATGTGCCAAATCAAACTTTGAAATTTCAAAGAAAAAATGTCATGGGGGCAAGAAAAGTAAAGAACGAATAACAGTGCTAGTTTCTGCCAATATGTCAGGCTCCGATAAGAGAAAATTGCTTGTGATTGGCAAATCGAAAACACCTAGATGTTTCAATTCATGCAAACATTCACCAGTCGATTTTACATCGAATAAGGAATTCTGGAAAACATCGAAAATTTTTGAAGACAAACTGAGGAAATGGGATGATGAATTACAGAAAAAAGGCAAAAACTCTACTAGTAGACAATTGTCCGCTTATCCAAGAGTAGAAAATTTGAATCTTGTTTGTTTTTCTTCCTCCTAATACAACTGCGGTTTTGCAACCGATGGACCAAGCAATTATTACTTCTATGAAATCTCATTACAAGAAAATTTTCACGAAATGATATGTCATTTGGATAGGGGAGTAAAATTCAAATTTACCCTGTTGCGGTAAATAGAGCATGGAATCTTGTATCCCAAAAAACGATAGTATAAACAAGCCGGATTTCATCCTGCCGCAGAATTCGACGAGTATGATGAAATTCCTTCAGCTGAATGGTTAAGGCAGAATGAAAATTTGGAAGATGTGGTGGACTTTCTGTAACTTTATGGGCAGAAACAAACAATTTATAAGAACATATCAGCAAGGAAAAATTGAGAGCTTTCGAAAAAGTCGAAGATCATTTAGAAGTTTGCGAGTTTTTGTCAGATCATGACATCGTAGCTTCTGTAAAATCCACTCAATTTTCCTTTCATAATGATCAAGTTTCCTCATTATCATCTCTCTGTAATTGCAATCCAAACAGTTTTGGGATGTTACTGTCATGTGAGGAAATGTTGATTTAAGATTTTATTAATGTAAAAATGTAGAGCAAGATCCCAGGGCTGCCAGACGTCACGTATTTTCAGTTTACTCGTATCAATCAATAATTGATATTTGTAGAAAAATCAGCTTGAAAGTGCTCATCTAACCGCAATAATTGTAGAATTTCGACCTGCAACCTGTTTCAATAAAAATCGAAATGATTCCATTCATCGGCAATAAAAAAAATTTTATAAATTTTCGACAACACCGTACTTTCGCCGTGGTCAACAATAGAGTTATGACTAAAATCCATGCACATTTATCGTGTTCCTAGCATGAGGAAGCTGATACAAAGATCGTATACCTTGTTTGCAACATCGATGCCCAGGCTGATTTTGTGATACAATGTTCAGATACTGATAGGTATAGCAGAGATAATGCTAGGAAATATGCAACATTTGAAAAATGATGATTCCCATGTTTGGATTTTGACCAGCACTGGTAACAAGAAGAGATACGTTGATTCAAATAATATCTATGAACAATTAGGACAGTCGTTGCTTACTACCATGCAAAAGTGAGCTCTGGCAACAGTTCCGACGTGCTAACTAAATTGCTAGTCTTTGAAACAATACTCGAGTTTATTGAAACAGCTTGCAGGTCAAAATTTTAGAATTATTGCGGTCAGATGAGCACTTTTTTACACGTCGATATTTACCTGATTTTTTAATATATTAGTTTTTAGCGGATTTTTCTACGAATATTAATTATTCATTGATACGAGTAAACTGAAATGAGAGACAGGCGTCTGTTAAGCAATTCGGCCGACTGGAAGTGTCTGGCATTATTGAAAACTCATTTTAAATGGAATTGTCTAAAATATATGTGAAAATCAGCCATGAAAATTTAAGTGAGGTATGCAATGTTTTTTTGCAACTTGATGACCTGATATCTTCAAATTGGCCGTCTGAGCAAGGTAGCCGATAGGCATGTGATCGTAGTACATACTAACACTATTCAATCGTCCACGTTTCGTTCATCAGAAAATACGTGACGTCTGGCGGCCCTGGGATCTTGGACTAATGAATTCGTACAACATTGGCTCAGGGCTTAGTGCTTAGTAATCCGCAAAAGTGCTCGGGAGCACTTTTGAGATTACTAAGCACTAAGCCTTTGGCCGAGGCACTCCAATTACAAAGCACTAAGCACTGCTTTTGAAAAGTGCTTGGGAGCACAGTGCTCGGGAGCACAAAAGGACTCCGAGTACTTTCACGAGCACAAAGCACAATGATTTGGCACAGCTCTGGATACAGCTTAAGATATCAATGAAATCCTACATTTTGAAAATAATAAATAGAAGAGATATCTCACTGATGTTAGTGGGATTGTCTTATCGACACACCCTGTCTGAAGAGGCTACTTCAGACATAATTGAATTCATTGAAGTACTTATACGTCAGAAAACTGGTTCAACAAACTATTATATTGAAAAACAGTTCACACCTCCTGAAGAAGTATTACTGTTTAATTTTTATTGTGAAAACTGTCAACAATTGATAAAGCGAGTCACAAAGTCAGGAAGAAAGCATCAGAATGTTATGTGTGAACAGTGTGAATCAATGAATGAGATATCACCTCTTTCAAATAACTATTTCATCCCTCTGGATTCATGCTATGAATTTAAAAACTTTCTAGAAGATGCAAAATTACAAATCTTTATATCAAATTACAAAGGAAATGATGAATATTCCACTATTTCAGATGTAACTGATTCCGAGCTTTATCAAGCTGCCATGGAAAAATATTAATTTGATTTTTCTTTCAATTTCAATACAGATGGTGTATTCCATTCTTCAAAATTTCAATGTGGCCCATTCATCTTGCTGTGAATGAATTACCACCAGAACAAAGCCATAGAAATATTTTACTGCCTGGTATTGGTTTGGAAAATCAGGACCAAATATGAATGTATATACTCCATTCACATTTACAAAGTATCCCGGTTGGCCAGGTTTTAGGTTTATCAAGTTTTTTCCCCTAGAACAGACGCAGGTTGGCACTCGTGAAAATTAAACAACGTTGCCAATGTTAATTCGCTAATTTATCCCCTCAATATTCTTGAAGTGATCTTGAAGTCTTCAAATTATTTAATTAGTGTGCTGATAAGAGAAATGTCAAGTTTGATTAATAAACAATAAAAGTCTGATTCACTTGAAAGATATTTCGCATTCTGAAATAAAAAAACTATAAAAACTGTTCGGTAAGGGTTGATCACATTTACTTTAACAAATATAAATATATTCATCACGCCAGGAAACTAAAAATGCCGAAGGTAGTGACGAAAAAGCAGAGACAAACTATGAGGAAGAATTGAAATCGGCTCATTCAAAAAGTATCAATTTGGTATCAACACTTTATCATACCAGCTATCCAACATTTTTAACGTATGTGTGTACAAACCAAGGTATTATATTTTATGAGAATAGATATTTATTTTTTAGCTGCACATAAACACAAACAGGAGGATTTTAAGTGAAAGAGACGACAAAGAATTTCCTTCTATTGGTGCACCAAAAAAGACATTGACTGAAGACTTCATTTTGAAAAAAGATCTGCAACGACAAATTTGGAATTATAATTCGAAACATGAACATTTTTCGATTGATAATCTACTCACTTTTGCAAAATAACATTTGGAATATAACGGAGGACGGACATCACTTAAATCATGAAATCAATGGGTTACAAATACAAAAGGGTAAATGAACGCAAAATTTTATGTGAACAAAAACATGTTGTTGCAGACAAAATTACTTTCCTGCGCAAATTTTGATTTGTGTTTCTACATGAAACTTGGATTTACCAAAACGATACTTCAGTTCGTCGCTGGACACATGAATCGGATATGATGAGTTATCCATCCAAAATTGAATCAGAAGGAAAACGTTTCACAGTTCTACACGCAGGAAGTAATTTCGGGTTTTTAGAAGGTTCTGATTTCATTTTAGATTAAAAAACAATGACCGTGACTATCACAAGACAATGACCAGTGAAATTTTTCAGAATTTGGTTATTAATCAACTGATTCCATGTTTAGCTAAGATTCCTGTGAAATGTGTGGTGGTAATGGACAATGCACCATATCATTCGTTTCATTTGGATAAACCACCCACCTTTTCCAGCAAAAAAAGCGAGATGCAGGATTGGTTGAGGATTGATTTTAATCAAAATTTTACCAAGAAACAACTTTGGAATTTGATATTACCTCATCGAACTGACAGACAGAGACGCATGAGGTTCTTAGATAACCCCCATACCATTGTCACTACAATCCTATTGAAATGGCATGGACGTTTTGTAAGAACTTCTATAACAAAAACATAAATTCGCATCCCTATACAACGGATATAGTGTTGAATTTATGGAGTCTGGCTCTTTCAAAATGTACATCAGATATGTGGCAAAATTTTTATTTACATTGTGAAAGAGTCAAAAACTTATCACAGAGGACTGGACGAAACACATGGGTAATCTTCCAATGGCAGATATTCCTCCATTCGTTATTTCATTGGGAGAATCTGATTCAGATTCAGAATTTTCTGAGGGTTACTCTGACTCAAACAATGATCTAATGGATATGGAATAATATGTAGAGGAAATTCTGAGAACTCGTCTCTTCCACTTAAAATGGGGAGTTCAAAATGGATGGAGGTTCAAAAACTCCAAAAGGAACATTACTAGTGTAAGTTCAACAGAACCCTTTATCCGGCAGTGTGAAAGACCTAACGTTTGGATATTCTAGTAGTGCAATAATGTCGAATACCCTCCTTATTCAACTTGTACTGTATCGAAGATTTTCTACGATCAAGGAGGTTCAACTGAATCAAACAAAATGACAAAAAGCCTATACTATGGAAAAGGAAGTTGCTGCAAACCACCTAGATAGAAAAATAACCAATCAGGAATCTGGGAAAGAATTGCTTGGAGGGCCAGATCTGGTCAGAAGACCTTCGTTGTCAAGGACCAAATGTAGGTTATATTATTTATTATTTCCTGATGATTTTCTATCTCCTTTTCTGTTGCAGATATGATTTCAAGATATTTTGTCAGTCTCAATCCAAAAGAAAGATAAAATGTTATTCCTGAAGAAGATTCCATCCATTATAAATATGTCAGCCTATTCTTTGAAAAAATTCCAAAACTTACTTACTCAGAGAGGTTTTTATCTTTGTGCTCTTGTATCATAGTTAAAAATGTATGGTGTCCTGTTCGAATCTGTTTTGCTATTACTGTAATTGCCTTGAACATGCTATAATGTTTGATACATCAAATAACCTAACGTTTCTTTTCTCAAAGAAACATATACATGTAACAATGTTAGAAAATAATGTTTTGCGATTGAAAATTATGGACGTTTTATATATTCAAATCCAATTTCTTTATTGAGTTACCGTTTTCTCAAGTTTTTGTATCCAATCATTATATGCCAGTTCGAAAAAGAATCTTTATTAATGATTGTATTCATAGCCTCCATGAGTAGACTTTTTTGAATTCAATATTAGGTACTGCTTACATCAGAAGTTTTCACCTGAACTCTTCCATGTGTGCAATTCTCTTGAAAAATTACTAATTGAATATTGTTAAAAAATTATGTCTTAAGCTGTAATGCCATTGAAATTATGTATGGAAATTACATTATGAATTATACTTATATCTTATTATATTATTATATCTTATTTCATCCCATTGTACTTTGATTTTTTTTTCGAATAAACTATCACAAAGTAACGGACTATTCTGGCCATTATTTTTCAGTGAAATTTCAACACTCGATTCTTGTCTTCCATACAAGTAAATAGCATAACTGAATCTTCCAACCATGTTAATATATGTGAAATATTTCCAGTATTACCAGAGAAAAAAGTTTCTTCAACATTCGCCAGGTCTCTGGAATTATTGAATTCACATAATATTTTCTCAAATTCATTATTTTCCCAAAGTAAATAATTATTTCGATAAATACGTAATTACTACGACTCTTATGAAGAAAGGGCAACATTGCTCAATCATCTGACAGAAAAATGACTATAACCTAACATTTTCAAAAAATACACGGTGAAATCTGTCAGAATGTCATGGCCAACCGGTATACTTTATAAATGTGAATGGAGTATATTTGAATGTTTTTGCTGAAAACAGTAATTAGCAAATGATGGTGTTAATTGGAAAATGAATGGGGAATTGAAGAACTCAAGAATATTTCCATTGTTTTGTTGTGTTGATTCAGTTGCAAGGCCGATGATTCAAAATGCAATTCAATTTAATGGATTCTATGGATGTAGCTTTTGCTATCATCCAGGTAAAGGAATCAACAGACAGGTGAAATATTCATCTGATGTTCCTCCATATACCATTCGAACTTCAGATGAGATTTTGAATGATATGAAGGAAGCAGTCTCATCTGGAAGGAGAATTCGTGGCATCAAGGTAGTGCATCCATTATAAATTTGCCAGGTTTTGATCTACATAGTATGAGGTTATCCTATAGACATATATGGTACTATTGGGGGTATTTCGTCAAATGTGGGAAATCTGGACCACTTATGGAAAGGAGATGTACATTGGATCTCCATCAGTACTGAAGATCATCAATGGAAGATTATTAAATATTTGTCCTGCAAACCAAATTCACCGTGCACCCAGACCACTTTCTGAAAAAGCGAAATGGAAAGCCAGTGAATGGAGATCTTGGCTATTATTTCATAGTGTACCATGTCTATCCAAGAGCCAAAATAGTTACAACAATTTTGTTTATTGCAAAGGTCAATTTATTTACTCTCGAAAAGAATTATAACGAAGGATGATTTAGAACTAGCAGATGAATTATTGAAAAAATTTGTTGATGATTTCGAGAAGATTTATGGGTCATCTGCGATGAATTTCAATGTACATCTTCTTACCCATTAGACAATGAGTGTCCGAAAATCAATTTGGAAATGTTTAAACAAATTTCGAAAACAATATTCGGCATTTGGGTATCGGATATCTAGAACAATTTGATAACAGTTGTGTGAATTCTTTTAAAAGAATTATTTTTAAAAATACTGTGACAAGTACGGCGCTGTGCATTCAGCGCTACGGCCCGATCGAGAGGTTTCTGGAAACGCGTGGAGTGTTCCATCGGACATAACGGCCGCGGATGATTCGGGAAGGTTCCAGAGGGTCCGGACTTAACTAGAAACAATCGGCTTGATACATATAAGGGGCCCATCGACGGATGAGGAATTCATTCAGTTAGAGACAAGCGACGAGTGAAAATAAATGCTAGTGCAAATAAATCAGTTGAAATAAATTGTACAGACTTTTGTTGGAATAAGTTCTAAGTTGTTAATTATTGGTGTTATAAGTAATGTAAATAAATAGTTTAATTATCCCGGACCTTTTTTTAACGAAGGAAACGTTACAATACCTTGTTATGCACTGATGAATATTGCAAAACAAAAAAAAATAATTCATGTGTTCAATTAACAGATGGATATTTTGCTAAAATATTGAAAATTTATATGTTGAATAATTCTTACAAATTCAGAGTGCAGAAGTTTGCATGTGAATCCTTTTCTATTCATGGATATTCTTTTGAAAACTGTTGGTTGATCAAAAATGTTCACTGTGGAGTTGATATTGAATAATTTCATATAATACGTAAAGCATTGTTAATGAAAATAGATGATAGCACTTCATACATAAGTATATTTCCAAATATAGTTGAAGTTCAGTAAATTATTGTTTTGTTTAATTTTAGCCTTATATTGAGCGACAAGATTTTTAGATTTGATTCCAGCCTCATTAAATCAGATACACAATAAGTACCCAATAAGGATGTGAATTTTGACACATTTCTGATAGTTAGGTCCTGAAGTTGTGTGAATTGGAATACCTGAATCTCTTAGCCTCCTAAAACATACTCTGCCTTATACAGACTCTTAAACTCCACATTTGAGCTTCCTCGTTAAAACTTGTGAATTCTGAGTTAGTTTGAGCCACATAAAAACTCGTAAGATCCACAACGAATCAGAAGAGGAATTTCTGATAGAGATCATCAAATACTGAACCCACTCTCAACACATGATGAGGATTATACTTGTGAATTTCCACGAATTAAGGATGATTCACATTATCAGACATGCAACGACACGGCACGGACCGACAAAGACACGACAAAGTGACAAACCATTCTTTCTAGATAAATAAATACTGATGTACACACTCACCGACAACGACGCAGCAACGACACGTAAAGGCAGCGACGGAGCGGACCGACATTCTTGGCAAGAATGTTTTTCGTGTCTGTGCCTGTACGTGACGCGTACTTGCTGGAGAGTGTGGACAGTTTATTTGGATTTTCGCGATACTTCAGTGAAGTTTGAGGATTTGTATTTGTATTACAAAATGGATAATGAAAAGTTAATTGAATTTGTTCGTGAATATCCGGAACTGTATGACATGTCACATAATCGGGGCTATTCACTAAGCAAAGTTGTTATGGATAGCAACTGTAAATCGTCGTTATCCCATGTAAAAAGCATGGGATCACGACTATTTAAGCCTTGTTCGGACTAGGCCAGTAGATTAGTCGAGTAGCGAGTGATTTAGTAACTTGCCGTGTGCGAACGCCAAAAATCGAGTCGAGTGGATTAGTCAGTGGGCGAGTCGAGTCGATCCATTTCATTCTATTTTCTCGGGCGAGTAGCTTCCCCCACCACGCGCCACTTGCCACTGGAACGCCAGTACTGTCACAGGCGAAAGGAAAAGTCAGTCGTTTTTCAAAAATGTTTCGTTGGAGCGAAGATATAACATATAGATTATTAAGATTAGTTCAGAAATGTCGTGATGAAATGTTCAAATGGGGCATAGTGGACTCAGCGGGGTGCGATTGTGGCGCAACGAGACAGACAATGGACCACATTTCGAACGAATGCCCGATAAGATCCCATCCTGGTGGTATCCATGAGGTTTTCTCCGCTTCCCCAGAGGCAGTGGACTGGGTTGAAGGCCTGGATATTCGCGTTTAGATATATTGCAAAGTTGTTCATTTATCCTTTTATTATTTATCATTTGTATACAATGTCCTTTTTTATGTGTGCTTCTCATACGAAATATATATAGTTCAGAAATATTTGGATCACGAATGTTTATGGAACATTAAGTCGAAAGACTACAAAAATAAAATGATGAGGCAATCCTCATCAGAGGATATAGAATCCGAAATGCATTTACCCGGTTACTTATATAATTATGTACTTGAATATTTCACGTCTGTAAAGTTTTATTAACAGAAAATTTACACAACTTTCTGACATTCTCAAAGTATCGAGGTATTCTTTGGGATCTTCTAATGCCAATTCCTTCAGAAGACAATTCGTAGTTCCTAGTTCGTATCTTCTATTACCATTTCCGTACCCAAAGCTTCTTTTTACGGATCTCACATATTTCCTCATCCACCTCTTCTAAAATAGCCATTACGATGGGGTTTACCACTTTGTTTACTTTTTTGCATTGCATGCTCTTCGTTCTTCGAAATATCACTCACTTTTCACTTCACTTGTGAACTCGACTCGACCAAAGTGCGAACGATTTCCTGACAGTTGTGTGACAGTAGTAAGTAGATTAGCTACTCTCTACTTTCCACTCGACTAATCTACTGGCCTAGTCCGAACAAGGCTTTACAGTTGCTATCCATAACAACTTTGCTTAGTGAATAGCCCCGATTAAGTATAGTGACAACAACAGAAAAGAAGCAGTATGGGCAAAAATAGGAGAAAAATTAGAACAGACAGGTAAGCTTATCTACTTTTATTTTTATATACATATAAATATAATGAAAAGGATGTTACACTGAAAAAACTCTGTCCTGCCATTCAACACGGCCGCTTTCGGACGAAAAGTAATTTTTATATTTTTCTCAGACTTCGAATGCAGATGCAGACGCACTACGTCCTTGTTTCGGAATATTTGTCAAATTGCTTGTTACAGTTACAGTATGCGATTCTGTTACAGTATTCATATTTTCTGGACGATCTTTGATAAAATTATGTAAAATTCATGTCGCAAAGATAACTATGTCGGCATTTTTTGGATATAACTTTAACCTTCGCTGGTAAATCCTGAACTTTTGACTTAATATACCAAACGCGTCTTCAACTACATTTCTTGCAAGTGAAAGCCTATAATTATATGTTTTTTTCGGATTATCCAATTGAGATCCTGGAAATGGTCTTAATAAATAGGTTTTAAGAGGAAATGCCTCATCGCCTATAATAACATATGGTGCTGGAGTGTTCGTATTGGGTAAATTAGTTTCGTTTGGTATGCTACACCTTCCATTTTCCAAGTTTTTTCCCAGCTGTGAATGAGCAAAAATACCACCATCACTAATTTTACCATAGGCTCCTATGTCTACAGCAATAAACTGATAATGGGCATTGACCAAAGCCAGAAGTACAGTGGAAAAAGTTTTCTTATAGTATAAAAACTGAGATCCGCTATTAGCTGGACATTCTATAACCACATGCTTTCCGTCGATGGCCCCTATGCAATTTGGGAAGTTCCATAGAAGCCAAAAATCAGAAGCTATAACTTTCCACTGGTCTTCACTTGGACATGGCATTACTTCAGATTTTAATCTGTAAATGATTGCTGTACATACTTCGTCCACATTATGCTTGACAGTAAAATGTCCTAGGAGGTAGCTGGTAGCTATGGTCATAGGACCAATCTCCTGTTGCCAAAAACCTACAAATATATATATATATACAATTATTATCTTTTATTTTAATATCTATACAATTAATACTCGATATATGATATATTGTTTATCCTGATTACTCCTAGGTCTCCTGTGGAGACCCCTCTGAAATTACAAGCTTTGAAGCTTGTAACTTGTGCCGAGTTCGGAGTAAGCAGTTGTGTTCTGTGTAGGCTTTGTTACTGTGTCCTTACGCCACCTTAGGCACAGCACTGTTAATTTTTGACCCAACAGTGAGAATGGTGGCCCCTACCGAGACTAGAAAATTTCTTTCCTAGCTCGGGATTGAACTTCGGACCAAGGTCCGAATTCCACCGCTCTACCACTGAGCCAGGGGCACTCATAATATAATAATACAAATTCCAGTTTTATTTTTTTTAGGGCAATGTTGCAAAAAAAGTTGGATCAACCTAAGAGATTCATTTCGAAGGTCGATTTAGAAAAGAAAAGAAACCAAAAGTGGCCAATCAGCTACAAAAATCCGCAAATGGAAGTACGAAGAACATATGCAGTTTTTAATTCCATATTTTCATGAACGAGAAACTGTTACAAACTGTGCAAATATTGTTCAAAATGATGAAGAATGTACTAGAGCAAATTTAAAATCTATGGACTTAGCATATGATGACTCATTGGATACCAGCTCGAGAACACCTGGAACTATTGAAGAAACGCAGCATGCATCAGAGACACTTCCACAAGTGTCACACAGAGCTGAAAGTTCTCAAACAACGCAATATGTAACACCAAAATCCAACAGAAAGCCAAATATTCCTACAAAAAAAAAATGCGCAGCCTCCAAATGCCACAGCAGTTTTAATGGAGTATATCATAAGAAACAGAGACGCAGAATCGATTGATAACAAAGCACACCCAATTGATAAATTCTTTTCTTCCATGGCAGACACAGTCAAATCATTTTCAAAGATTAACCAGTACAAAGCCAAAACAAAAGTTTTTGAAATCATTTCGTCCATCGAAGACGAAGAAATTCTCTCTATTTCAGAAACTGGAAACAGGGCGTCGACTCAGTCCCAGGCTCGAAATATCAATGTGGACAATGTGATGGGAAATCCAGCTTCTCTCACACACCAATCACATAATCTTCACTTTCACCAAAACTCTACCCAAAAAACTTACACTGACCTATCAGGCCCTAATTACCAGTCACAACATGGCAAATTTCAAGAAAATCCTTTTTCCTTTGATGCTGGGTTTTATGAACAAGTTTCGAAGCAAATTGGGATGAGTGACGAAGATGATCAAATATAATATCTTATATATCTTATAAAAAATGAAATTCACACATACCTCAGACATACTGCAAGTTTTTCTCTAGGAGATATAGCCTCTCGAAAAGTAGTATTTTTTTTCTTTATGTCAATATATATTTTATCTAGCAAATAATAAAATTGATACTTTGACATTCGGAAATATTGGTGAAATTTTCTTTCGTCGTCTACCAGTTCTTTATATAAAGTATGATATTCTCCTTCAGTTTTACGTTTTTGTAACATTTTATGCACCCATAATCGTTTTTGTTTCTTCTTTACGGCTTCGTCATCTTCATCAAGCAATACAGCCATTATGGCTAGATCTTTATTGGTAAAATTTCTAAACATGACACACGAGCGTTGCTCACTTTGTAGCACTACGCTTCTAATTTTGTTTAGCAAAAACTAATTCATTACAAACAACCCGTCGAGATGTCGAATACCTATAGTATAATGTGAATTGCTGCCGCAACTATCGGGTCTTTGTCTGTCCTTGCCGTGTCGTTGCAGGTCTGATAATGTGAATCATCCTTAACTCATTAATTCTGAGGCTAGTGAATGCGCATGAAATATCATCGTAATTGAAATTGAAATACCTCATTGAATCCCATAGATTCCAAAATCATACTCTGCCTTATACAGACTGTCAAGCTTTACATTCAGCATCCTCGTTGAAACTTGTAAATTCTCAGTTAGTTTGAGCCACATAAAATCTCGTTACATCCACAACAAACCCGATGGGGAATTCCTGATAGAATCGTATACCTGAAACTGAGCCTGCCAGATACAAACTCGTATACCATGTATTCGGGAATACTTATAAATTACATATACTTATAAATCCTCAAAAAAACTTTCAAAAAGTTTACGTGTCATGGATAACGTACTTATAGGATACAGTTTTGTCTCATAGACTCTTATCGAATCTCATAAATTGTCTATATTTTTTATGAGAGGTATTTTTGGCAGGGGTAGTAGATGCAAAAAATTTAAGAAAATCAAATGTAGATACTAGCCCCAAAAAAAGGATGAACAAGATCGGCAGGCTCCAGCAATCATTGAAAAACAATGCTACATTTTTAAAATCATCTGAAGAGAAAATCAACTGTGAAAAAGAGTAAAAGAAAAAAAAATTACTTTTAGAAAATGAATTTTTCAAATTTTGTATTATAGAGGAAAGCTGTGGCACTTGAAACCATGGTCAATGCCAACACGCAATGCAATGGATATCCAAAACTATTAAGAAAGTGATGACTGAAAATCAAAATCGTTAGATAAATTTCTTCCCATGAAACTAATCTTTGAAGATTATTATTTATAATTATTGTAGTAGCTAGCCGATATGAATGATTTAATTTAATTCAATCCGAGCTTTGTAGAAATCTTATAAACCAAGGTAGATATAATGAAAAGCACAAAAAAAGAAAGGAGTAGGGTTATGTATCCTGAAATGTTAAATTTCCACTTGCCAAACAAAAAGCCTTACATTCAAAAACACTCTGTATAATTCATAATCTGCAGAGGTGTTTTTTGAATTGAAAACTTTTTTAGGCGCGTTGAGTTTTTTTTTGGGTGAACAAATATCACGTAACTCATTGTCACCCAACGCTTTCCATGTGTGTCGGCATTCTCTTCAACGTCACCAAATGATCGTTTTACTGCTTTTAAGGCGGCTTCTTCAATGTGGAATTTCCCAAGGGGCTTCTCTCATATTGCAATTATTATTTTCATTATCCAATAAGGGTGTGTTCAGAGAGTATTTTTAGTGTCTTTGACCTATAAATTGTGTTAATAAAGGTACATGTAAGTTCTATAAATAATTACGTAGCTGATCTTTCAGTTGTTTTTCGTATTTTAAAGTGAAAAATTTCAACACGTTTTGGGTTAACAGAAATGATGGAACTCGCGTCATCGTCACCCAAAGCTTTCCATTAACTTTATGTATATTGTATACAGTGTGATCCACATTCCACAGTGTACATAGTTCACAAAATACAAGCACGTGTTTTATATACTTTTATATTCTTCCTTTTAATTTCAATATAAATTCACAATATATGTAAAATTTCTTTTGATTATTTCAATTTGAATAGCTACAAATGTTGCACCATAAACTTAACTTACCGATGAATCAATGTGAAGTTTCTGCTTCACACTACTATGGTACTAGTATGTCTAAAAAAGCATTACGGAACCGTAGCGCACGTGACTGAACGGCCTACTGAGAATAGAACCATAATGACCAATTTGAACTTCAATCCTAGATTATAAGCACTCCTTTGTAAACCAAAAGTCATTCGAACGTAATAATCGTATAATGTATTGAATTATATTATTACTGAGTTTGCGTTATAATTGTGGAATGGGAAATCTGGGGGAAAACAGATGTCGACTTTTCTCTCCTACAGTCTTAACACCTCAGTTGTATTATGGACCTTAAATAAAGCGTATAGTAGTAATTGTATCTATAAGTATTATTTCCTACAACCTTTTACGAATATATCACAGTGGCGACGAGGATTAATTCATAATGCCGAATCCACCGGATAGTGATATTGGTTCCGATGCGGGCAGTGCAACAGTGTTGGGCCACCTGCAGGAATTTAATTTCCAGCAATCAGACTGGACAATATACAGGGTGTCCCACTAGTGCCGCAGCGGACGATATACGCGTAACGGTCTGAGATTGGCAAAAATTTTTGATGCAGACTTGATATACACCAAGAAGAGCACAACCTAAAAATATTTTCGAATATATCGGGTGGCCCACAAAAGAGGAATAGCAGGTGACTTTGTTTTTTCAAATGGGACACCCTATATTCAACAGTGTTTTTCAATTCTCTGAAACTTCCTGCATGCTTTCGTATACTTTTCACATATTTTTATTCGACAGTTTTCGAAATATTGGCCATTTTGACAAAATAATGATACTTGTAGAGGCTATGTTATACAATTATATTTCACGAACCCCTGCACATACCAATAACAGTTTTATATGGATTGAAAGACAAGACTTCAAAGTATCCTACCCAGCTATAATAAAGCATCTTCAGCATACAGAGTGTTCACAAAAAGACTATCAACATGACGAATTTCGAATCGATTTTTCTTCATTTTTTCAAATGCAATGCATATAATTTTTTTTCATCATTGTAATCAACATTCATTTTACTTCATTTTTTGTCAAATACATGATATGCATATCTCTAACGGAATAGGAGTTTTAGGCGCTTTTTCAAAATGTTTCCCTAAAATTCACATATACCTTCGAATTCAAATAGCAGATTTGGCTTTTCTGTGGTTATTGAGAACTGTCAAATTATTCAACCCAGAATTAGCATTATTGAAGCTTCAATTCATATTATAGCGAAATGAGGAACTAGAAGGTTTTGATGTATCTACTCAAAAATGTGATGAAATCAGTTACTGAAGACAGAAACTTGCTTTCTGTACCCATTTTTCAAAATACATTTTTGATAATTTTCTATGTTTCTACTTGGAACGTCGAATCTTCCAAAAATTTCAAACAAGCTTTGAGCTTGCGAGCTTGAAGATCTGCGTGCGTGCCTGTGAAACTTATGAATATAATTTTTCGAAGAAAGTTGTATAAGGATAAGAGCGGGCACTTTTTTGTATCCTGAAGTTTTGAAACGCGTTTTTTTGAAGCATTCATAACTTGTACATTCAAACTTATTGGTATTTTTTGAATTTTTACATCATTGTGTGAGTATTCATCCAATCCGTAAAAACTATGATGATTTGAATTGAAGCTGCAATGATGTTAATTTTGAATAGAATAATTTGACAGTTCCCAGTAACCACAGAAAAGCCAAATCTGCTTTTTGAATTCGAAAGTAAATGTGAATTTGGAGGAAAAACTCTAAAAAATCATATTCCGTTAGAGATATGCATATCATGTATTTGACAAAAAATGAAGTGAAAGGAATGGTGATTACAATGATGAAAAAAAATTATATGCATTGCATTTGAAAAAATGAAGAAAAATCGATTTGAAATTCGTCATGTTGATAGTCTTTTTGTGGACACTCTGTATGCTGAAGATGCTTTATTATAGTTGGGTAGGATACTTTGAAGTCTTGTCTTTCAATACATATAAAACTATTATTGGTATGTGCAAGGGTTCGTGAAATATAATTGTATAACATAGCCCCTACAAGTTTCAGTTTTTTGTCAAAATGGCCAATATTTCGAAAACTGTCGAATAAAAATATGTGAAAAGTATACGGAAGCATGCAGGAAGTTTCAGAGAATTGAAAAACAGTATTGAATATAGGGTGTCCCATTTGAAAAAACAAAGTCACCCTGTATTCCTCTTTTGTAGGCCACCTTATATATTCGAAAATATTTTTAGGTTGTGCTCTTCTTGTAGTATATCAAGTCTGCATCAAAAAATTTTGCAGAACGCAGACCGTTACGCGTATATCGTCCGCTGCGGCACTAGTGGGACACCCTGTATAAGGCTCGATTGTATAATTACTTCGACGCTAATGATATTACGGACAACAAAAAACGTGCAATATTCCTAAATATGCTCAACGAAAAATCATATAGACTAATGTTCGATCAGTGTAGCCCCACAAAACCTGAAGAAATGGAGTTCGAGGCACTAATCGCAGTGTTTGACCAACATTTCGCGCCGATTAAAACACCTTTTGCAGAAAGAATAAAATTTTATGAAGCCAGTAGACGTTCGAACGAGTCGGTAAATGACTGGGCAGCACGTGTTCGTAGATTAGCAGTGGAATGCGAGTTCGGAACGCATCTTGATATGGCATTGCGGGATAAATTTCTCTGTGGATTCGGAAGAGGACCTGTGTTAGATAGATTATTGGAGGAGAAGGTGACAGCGTCACTAGCAGACATGGTAATTCTGGCGAACCATAAAATGGCGGCGATGACGTCATACCAAGGAATCAAGGAAGATGGTGCAGGTGCATATGGGGGTTATTCAGAGCAGATGGAGATGAAGCAGGAAATGCTTTATATGCGCAATGAGACCGGAGGTGACAGAGACAGCAGAGGTACAACCAATCAGTACGAAGAAAAGGACAAGAGGCAAACGCAGTTCAAGAATGGCGAGCATAGACGTCAAAGTAATTACCAACACACCAATCAGCAGCGAAGAGATGACGACTATTGCGCAGTCTGTGGTCGCACAGGACATGTCAAAGGTAAGTGTCGATTTACTAATTTTTCTTGTAACTTTTGTCATGCTAAAGGACATCTTGAAAGAGTTTGTTTTAAAAAATTGAGTTTAATGAAAAGAAATTTCAGTGGATTCAATAATAACTTTTTAACAGAGGAAGATCACCACCACGTAGATGATGACGATCTAAAACTCTATAATTTGAATGATTCAAAAGTCAAACCTTATTGTATTGAGGTAAGAGTTGAGGGAATATTGTTGAATTTTGAAATTGATACTGGCTCGGGCATAAGTGCTCTTTCAGCAAAATTGTTTCACGAGTCATTTCCTGATAGAGAATTGTTTCCGACTGACAAAGTGTTGTATTTTTACAATGGAATGAAAATAAAGCCGTTAGGTTTATTCAAGGCTAATGTTGATTATAAAGGTCTCAAAAAGAATATAAATTTATATATCATTGAGGGAGGAGGACCTCCATTAGTGGGAAGAGATTTCCTTCAAATTTTTGAATGCGCTGTGGTAAATGTAAATTATCATAAACTGGATACAATGAAAATTGATAAATTTCCTTTACCCAAAATTGAAGATATATTCAGCACCTTGAGTGGGGGAGAGAGATTCACAAAATTGGATCTTTCGCACGCTTATCAACAGGTAGAAGTAGAGGAATCGTCTAGAGAGCTTCTTACAGTCTCCACGCACAAGGGGCTATACAGGTATAACAGATTAGCTTTTGGTGTATCGTCGGCACCCTCAAAATTCCAGAAAATCATGTATTTCCTTTTCCAAGGTATAGATGGCGTCGTCTTTTTCCTTGATGATATCTTAGTAACGGGTAAGGATGATCAAGAGCATTTAGATAGATTAACTCAAGTTTTTAAAATTTTAGAAAATGCTGGTTTCAAGTTGAGTATTGAAAAATGTGAATTTTTTAGAAATCAAATCAAATATCTTGGCTACATCATTGATAGGGTAGGTTTACATCCGCGTGATGATAAAATTTTGGCAATCAAAAGGGCCCCCCGTCCCAGTAATGTAGCTCAACTACAAAGTTTTTTAGGAACAATTAATTATTATGGGAAATTTGTAAGGGGATTGTCTAGTATTTTATATCCACTTTATGGATTGTTAAAAAAGAGGGTTACTTTCGAATGGACAGTGGATTGTGAAAATTCATTTTGTGAAATTAAAAGAAAATTGATGTCGGCGGAGGTTCTGGTGCATTATAACCCCGAATTGCCGGTAAAATTAACTGTGGATTCCAGTAGTTATGGGGTAGGAGCGGTGCTCAGCCATTTATTTCCATCCGGGGATGATAAGCCAATAGCTTTTGCTTCTAAAACTTTATCTAACGCCCAGCGATCGTACTCACAGCTAGAAAAAGAAGGGTTGGCTATCATTTTTGGAGTTGTTAAGTTTCACCAGTACTTATTTAATCGAAAATTCAAATTATGTACCGATCATCAACCGCTAATAACAATATTCAACCCAAGTAAATCTATTCCGGAGTAGGTACGCAGCAAATCGGTTGCGGCGTTGGGCAGTTATATTAAGTAACTATAATTATGAGATAGAATACGTCAAGTCGAAAGAAAATAAAGCGGATTGGCTGTCAAGGCTACCTTGCGAAGTAAATGAAGGTGATGATGTTTTCGGGGAGGAAGACGTAGAAGTTGATTATTATCATTTTTTTTCGAATAGTGACGAATTGCGTATAGATTATGGGAATATCAAGGCGGAATCTCAGAGGGATTCAATTTTCGAAAGACTCAAGAATTTTATAAATTTTGGATGGCCAGGTACGTGTCCTGAACCAATTCTGAAACCATTTTTTCAAAAAAGATTTGAGTACGCGATCAGAGTGACTGTATCTTTTGGAATCATAGAATTTTGATTCCAAAAGAGTTGCAGTCAAACGTGCTAAAGGAATTGCATTCGACACACATGGGTGTGGTAAAGATGAAATCTTTGGCTCGGTCTTATTTTTGGTGGCCAGGCCTAGATTCACAGATAGAGAAATTGACTAAACAATGTGATTCTTGTATTAGATTCCTTCCAAGCCCGCCGAAAAGGGTATTACAGAAATGGGAATATCCAAAAGAATGTTGGGAACGCTTGCACATAGATTATATGGGGCCTGTAAATGGTAAATATTATTTTATTCTGATGGATGCTCATACGAAGTGGGTTGAAGTCTATGAAACATCCTCAACCAGTTCTTTTAATTCAATTCAGATATTAAGAAGAATTTTTTCAACTTTTGGACTTCCTTATTGTCTAGTCTCTGACAATGATTCAAGTTTCACTTCTCATGAATTCCAAAAATTCATAGATATTAACGGAATTAAACACATGACGACGCCACCTTACCATCCAGCCTCGAATGGGGCAGCCGAAAATTGCGTAAAGACTGTAAAAAATGCTCTAAAAAAAAGTTTGATCACAAAAGACAGCATACATTCCAATGTTATAATCACTAGATTTTTAATGGATTATAGAAATACTCCACATTGCACCACTGGGGTATGCCCGGCAATACTTATGTTCAACCGGAAATTAAGAACAAGGTTAGATCTGATGTTACCAAATCGGGTTAAGAATAGTATGGAAGTTGAACAAACCAAGTTATTTGAAAATGTTAAAAAAGCAGAATGTAACCAAAAAAGGAACTATGTAGGGCGTAAGAATGTGAAATATTTCGTGGGGGAAGTAGTGTTAGCTAAGGATTATAGAATTGTTAACAAAGTTAGTTGGATAAGAGGTATTGTAAGCAAAATGATTGGCAAATGCACATATTTTATAGAAATTCCAGAATTGAAAGTTAGTTGGAAACGACACGCAAATCAACTATGTAAAACTTATCAACCCCATCATGTTAATGGCACTTATGTATCACAGGAACATTCTAAAGATGTTAAGGAACATTCTAATGAAGATGTTGATGAAAATGTTAATATAGATAGTAAGGATGATTGTTTGGAAAATAAAGTAGAGCTCAAACAGGACCTGTTGGTTACAAATAGACCGAAAAGAGAGATTAAACCGGTGATCAGATTTGGTTATGATTGTAAATAGATAGTAAGAACAATCAGGGCCCCCGCTACCATGTGTGCAAAGTGTGCAATGCACACGGGCGCCATCCTTTTAGGGGCGCCAAAATCCTGGGTCAAAAATCGCAAAAATATTTGCAAAAAAAAAATAAACAAAAATTAATGCTAAAATAAAAATGCTTGTATTTGATGCGTCTCTGTAAACGTTCTTCAACGCACAGGTACGCTTTCCCCGGACTGGACGTTGTAATGAAATTAACGCTTTAAAATTGTTTTCATTACCTGATGATACTGACCCATTATTTACAATATATATTTGAAAACAATTTAATCTCGAACCTTCCAAACCTAAGCATTTCACTGTATCAGTAGCTTCTGGCGAGCGATCTATCTCAAAGTTAAAAATCATTAAAAATTATTTAAGATCGACAATGCTTCAAGAAAGATTGTCTGGACTAGCAATATCAGCAATTGAATTGATGGTATCAATTTTAGCGATGTAATTGATGAATTTGCAACAGCCAAGTCTAGGAAAATACCGCTACTATAATATAGCTATTTTTATTTTTCTACTGTACCTAGCTTTCATTTTTGATTTTGTGAGGAAGTAAACTAGGTATTTTTTTAAGAAGTACTTGCATATTTTTTAAAATACCTAAGTATAAATAGAAAGTGATACTTTTATATGAATATATACAATACAGGGTGTCCCGGAAAATGTGGGAAAAAATAAGATGACAAGTTCCCATATTTTTTTTTCCTAGTGGCCCTCCCTACGGAGATAGGGCCTCCTAAAAATGACGTCACTGGAAATCCATTTTACTGGAATAAATCTCAAACTATTTAATATAATTAAAAAAAAATTTGATATGATGAGCAGTAGCAAGGACCTCTTAAAACACTGCCCTAAAATTTAAATTAGCTCTTTTAGTTTACCAGGGGCGGACTAGGTTGTACATTTTAAAGCTTACATTTTCAACACCCTGTATGATGAGTAGAAAAAAACAAATTTGGATAGCTTGAACATTAGGCTAAAAAAAAGGTACTCATTGTCGATAAAATGAACCGTTTTCGAACAACAAAATGACAAAGATTCTTAACTATGCAGTTTTGGCACTGAAAGGCACGTTAACAAAAATTATTTTTTAGAAATGTTCTCTTATGAAGTTTTTAATTGATAATTTATAACAAGCGTATTCATATTCAATCGTTGCCAGCTTCAGTGAGAGTACATTTCTAAAAAATAATTTCTGTTAACGTGCCTTCCTGTGCCAAAACTGCATATAGTTTAAGAATCTTTGTAATTTTGTTTTTCGAAAACGGTTCATTTTATCGACAATTAACGAAAGTACCTTTTTTTTAGCTTAATGTTCAAGCTATCCAAATTTGTTTTTTCCACTCCTTATCATACAGGGTGTGATAAATGTAAGAATTGAGATGTACAACCTAGTCCGCCCCTGGTAAAGTAAAAGAACTAATTTGAATTTCAAGCACCTAGCTACCTACCCACCTAATAAACAAAAAAATCCAAAATGCCTTAAGGGGCGCCAAAATTCTTTTTTGCACACAGGCGCCAGTAGCCCTTACGGGGGCCCTGAGAACAATTTTAGAATTAGGTAAAGTAAGAACTTAGGAGGGGAAGTATAATGTATTGAATTATATTATTACTGAGTTTGCGTTATAATTGTGGAATAGGAAATCTGGGGGAAAACAGATGTCGACTTTTCTCTCCTACAGTCTTAACACCTCAGTTGTATTATGGACCTTAAATAAAGCGTATAGTAGTAATTGTATCTATAAGTATTATTTCCTACAACCTTTTACGAATATATCACAAATCGAAAATCGAATAGCTCCACGATACATACAATTCACAAGTTACTCAGTTTTCACTTTTATCGGCAGTCCTCAAAGACTGTCCCGTTTTTTTGTTTGTTGAGAGTCACTTTTATTTATGATAGATTTACCTTTGGAAAATATGGATATTCGAAAATTTTTCAAAATGAAATCAACTGCCGATGAAGATTGCAATAAGTCCCCTAAAAGTATTATGCTTCATACACAAATTCCGACTCATTCCTCCAGTACCAATAAAGAAGTCAAACAAGAACAATATAGCGAAGTTGATCGTGCAACAACTGCGAATACCTTTCAACATCAACATGCGATCTTGAATCTTTCCGAATTTTGCCTGTGCACTTCAAACAATCAACATATTATATTGGAAATTTTATAGCTATCTCATCTTGTCTTGTCTTGAATAGATATTCAAGACAAACAAAAATATATTTATTGACTGAGAATGCCATATAAGCCATCTCCACCTTACCTATAATTTCAGGCAAGATGTTGGACCCAATAAAGGACCATTTAGTCATAAATGGCTTGATCAATATGTATGGATGGTTTATTCCAGAGTCCTTGAAGGTGCACTGTGTAAGTACTGTTTAATATTTCCATCATCTGTGACCCATGGCAGTAGTTTAAGCGCATTTATAACAAGACCATTCATAGCATACGAAGATTTACACACGCAGGCCAGAAATCATGCTAGTTCCGCTTGGCATAAGGATTCAACTGTCCGTGCTAAAAGTTTTATTGATGTGTTATCAAATGACGAACCTGACATATTGTCTTCATTAGATGAAGGTAGAAAAAAAATGTTGCAGAAAATAGGAAAAAAATTTTACCGATTATAATTACGATAGTTTTTTGCAATATGCCTATACTGCTTCGCTACCAAGAAAGGTCCTATCTGCAAAATTTGGCAAACTGACTGTAGAGGTTCAATATTCTGTGATGAAATATTTTGTGACAGTCACAGAAAACATAATTATAAATTATAATAGTAGTCGACATTCAGAAATTATACATAGCAGTTGTTCAGATATAAAAAATATAGAACTGTCATAAATCTCTACAATTGCTTTTTATTGAAGATACATTATAATTGGTGACCCCTACGATTGATTTTATCGTGCATACATCTTCAAGAAGCAATGACGAGTGAATGTATACTCCATTCACTTTTATAAAGTATCGCGGTTGGCCATGATTTAGGTTTATCAAGTTTTTTCCCCTAGAACAGACGCAGGTTGACACTCGTGAAAATTAAGCGACATTGCCAGGTCTACTTTCTATTTACTCTTTTTCAACTTTGTAAATGGAGTTAGTTCTTCGAAGATTTAACTGTGGCGCAGGTTTCGTAGAACTACTACATTTTCATGCTGGAGTATTTCAGGTTGTGCAAAAATGTATTTAAATGGCTTCTGAATTAACATGATATTTTCTCAAATTCATTAATTTCCCCAAGTAAATGAGCATTTTGATAAATAATAAGTAATTACTACGATTTTTTAGCAGAAACGACAACGTTGTGGGCGTATCTGCAATGACCATAACCTAACATTTTCAAAATATACGCGGTGAAATGTGTCAAAATTTCATGGCAAACCGCGATACTTTATAAAAGTGAATGGAGTATACTAAGAACGATGAAACTGCATGTCCAATTACAGAAGAGCAAAGTACTACAGGCAATCAAGATTCTCCTGAAATCAGTAGAAGTACTTCAAATGATCTCAAAGAATGGAAATCAAAAGTTGCTGAGCTAAGTAAAATTATATGACTTTTTTGGCTCAGAGTAAACATAGAATTTATATATGTACAAAATAAAATCGTCCTATAAGCTTCTTAAGTGCCTTAATCTTTACTTAAATGTTTTGTCCAAACTGAATAAAAAGCCATGTTGACTAACGTAATTTGTCCAATCCCACATAAATATGTACTAAGAAAAATAGTCCGTTCTTACTTTGAAATACAGTTAGGACAATTTAAGCTAGCATTTTGTACTGATCGAGATCATTTAGGACAGTAGTATGACACAAGCACATAAGTGTAACATAACCTAAAATAATTTATTAGGAGAGGTGTTTGTTATTGTCAGACATTGAGTGTTTTTTTTATGTTTTTTGCAATTTAACTCAATAAAATCTGTGAGAACTAAATGCAGCGTAAGTTTTACAATGTTACTTTATGTTTAGGCAATAACTGATTGAAATTCTGGATTTTAGTCCATCACATAGCAGGAACAGCGATAGCCGTTGTAAACGATTGGTATTTCTTGCTTTACCAACTTAATGAGAAAAAAATGTCATTAAAAGTTCTAAGCAAAGTTATGAATTCACAAGTGATAAAGATTCAGATTATACACCAGGGCTGTCCAATAAATTCGACGATAATACAAGTGAAAGTGAGTCTGAGTCGAGATATGAATATAGCCAAAATACTCCTCCAAGTAAAAAAATACACGTATTGTCCAATACATTAGCAGCCCCAGGAAGGTCATATCAGGGAGCTATGAGTATATCAAGTTATTCGAAAATTGATCAAGAAGAATGTAAAGAGAACCTATCCGATATAGAACCAGAACAAAACGAATTTAACTCCGTTCAGGATTCTATTCGAGGCGATATTTTACATGATTTCCAACTGTCTAAAAACTCTCTCACATGTTGCAAATAAAACATTCTTGCGCAGATATGGTGCGAATATTACAAATATTTAAACATACATTACACAAACAAAGTGCAAAAAAAAAGTAGACATCTAAAAAACAAACATCATCGAGAGTGTATTCCTATAGGGCCCGTATTCTCGACAACTGATCTTTCGGTGCGTACACGTTTGGTATAACAGAAAACGTATACGCACCGAAAGATCACTTGTAGAGAATACGGGCCCAGGATACTATTTAGCATCAGAGAAGGCCGAAGAGGTGTGTATTTGTAAGATGTTTAGCAAAACTGGGCTATGAAAAAGATAATGACAGAATGGTAAAAATATACGTTGAACGGATTCGAAATTGATAGCCCCTAAAACAGATGGGAGAAGGCGCTCACAACCACAGAATGTAGACAGAACATAATTATTAAACATGTTAATTTATTCAACCCAACAATATCCCATTACAGAAGGAGCACGCTCCTATTAGAAAATATCTCCCCAGTGATTTGAACAAAACACTTATTCATGTATGAGGATTTTGGACTGCAAAATCCAAATACAGATTTTCCTTACGAATTGTACAGAAAAATCGTCACTAATGACCTAAACATATCCTTTGCCAATCTGGGAAATGAAGAATTCTGGGACTGCGAAGAATTTGAAATACACAGAAAAGTCTCATGAAGCTGATGTAGAAAACCTTGCTAACTGTTATGTGTGCAAGGAATGAAAAATTCATAAAATACAAGCAACTAACGCCAGAAAAAATTATCAACAGAAAGCAGAGAAAATAAAACTAGAAAACAAGATGATGAGATTTTTGTAGCTGCTGATCTGCGAATGGAAAAAAGTTCAACACATTTAACTCTTAAAGATTACTTCAAATGTTACGCAAATAAAGATGCTAATAACTGGGATGAATTTCTGAATTTTGCAACCTTTACTTATAATACGTCAATTCAAAAATCAACTCAAAGAACTCCGTATGAACTTGTTTTCGGCCAAAGAGCACGAATTCCTTCTCAATTCAAACATCCACATACTCTTGCTAATTATTCAGATCTTGCAAATGATATAACAAATAAACTCAAAATATTAAGGGAAAATGCACGCGAAAATCTCATTAAGTCAAAACACAAATCAAAAGAATTCTTTGATAAAACTCATAATCGTACCTATGTATTCAACGAAGGAGACCTTGTCCTTCTATATGATTGTCAAGCCAAAGCGAAAAATAAGAAATTGGCTCCGAATTATAAAGGTCCATATAAAATAGAGCAAATTCATAATAATAATACTGCTCTTAGAATCAGTCCTTCGAAGCTTAAAACTTATCATTTTAATCAATTAAAGCCTTATATTCTTTCAGATAGTCAGAATGGAGAAAATAACGGTTCTCCTCCTGTCATTCACATTCCTAGTCCTACTCAAGGCTCATCAAACCAATTATAATATAACTCCTATAAACTCTTCTTCCGGACTTCTTTATCATAACCTAGGAAGAGCACAAATATCTAATGAGAAACATGTCATATTATCATATCATAATCTAACTCGTATAAAGTATCATGTCGAGCATATATTAAACTTTTATACCGCATCTGTCAACATATGTAACGGCGCAATGATCGAACATATGTCTAATAATTGTATTAATCAATTAAATTACGTCAAAACAAAAATCAGAACTATAAATGAGTTATACAGAATTATTTCTCACCAAATAAGTTCAAAACGAACTAAAAGAGGTCTTATTAATGGAATCGGAACAGCTGTTAAATGGTTGATCGGTACACCCGACGCTAATGACGCTGAATTCTACTAAGATTGTATTAATGAATTAATAAATAATCAAAAACAAACTAAAGTTCTTATGCAGCAGCAAGTTACTATTCTCTCTTCTACAATTTCTAACTTCAACAATTCTTTTCATGAAATGAATGAAAATATCGAAGTCTTAAATAAAAACTTGAAGGAATTGAATCAGTACTCAGAAAATCTTGATAGTATGATTCATGTATATCAGATGAAATCACAGATCTCAGATCATCTCATATTATTAATCGACATCTCACTAATACAACATGGCATTGTGAATTATAGAATCTTACCTCCAGAATCTCTTTATCAAGAATTATTAAAAATATCCTCTAAATTCACCTTACCTATTTCTCCAAGTATCGAGTCAACTAATTATTATTATAAAAGTATGACTTCATTCATAAAAGATAATATTCTGATTATTGCCTTTGAAAAACCCCTTACTTCTTTCCAAAGTTTCGATCTTTATCAATTGTTATCATTACCTAATCGTCATTTCGAAAACAATACATTGTTTTCATACATCGAACCTTCAAAACCCTACCTATTGATTTCTACTATGAAAACAAGTTATTTGATGTTGGATGAATTGTCAAACTGTGTGGAGTATCATCCTCAAGAATGGATTTGTAAAAGTATGCCAACGATGAGGAGAGCTGACAACTTATGTGAAGTACAACTGCTAACCAAGATGACCGACCAGATTCCTAAATCTCATTGCTGAAGCTGAAATATGGCACGAACTCGATGAGAACCAATGGCTCTTCTCATTATCCAGTCCTACTCCAATTTCCATAATA
The DNA here is from genome assembly GCA_910592335.1 of Adalia bipunctata. Classification (NCBI taxonomy): domain Eukaryota; kingdom Metazoa; phylum Arthropoda; class Insecta; order Coleoptera; family Coccinellidae; genus Adalia; species Adalia bipunctata. The sequence continues at coordinate 5,585,869 of OU342954.1, forward strand.
TGTGGTGAAGAATCTCTGAAGCAAGAAATCTTAAAACAGATGGATATCCTTAAACTTAATTCAAACTGCAGAGCTTTCACTGATCTAATCAGTCTATACCTTTTCAACTTCAAATTGAGACTAATCACAATCAAATTGGAATCAAACAAATTCAAAATGAGAATATGCAACTTTAAATTGGTAAACGAAGTCGAATCGGGAATAAACACATTCATATTGACACTAAACAATTTCATATTGAGAAGAGTCATTTCCACTTAAATTTGATACAAAAATATTGTCAAATAATAAATGTACCTGTTGATCAGATCATTTTGAGTGTTTTGTGTTATAACTTATTCATTATGAAATATGAAGAGGTGCAATTAGAAGAGAAGATGCAAAAGAATTTGTGCGGAACCGCTTACGTGCTGCCTATACTATTTATCAGTCGCATGTGGTGTTGGTAGTAGATAATGCTCCTCGTCATGCAGGATTAGAAGAGGTCTTTAATGCCGGCCATCCACGAAGCGACCGATCCGAGCGTTTTGTGGCCTTTTATGCCATTTAATGAGCCCCCGACCAATCACAGAGACTCTTTTCGCTCGTGGTCTCATAAAATGTCATAAAACACCCGGATCGGTCGCTTCGTGGATGGCCGGCATAAGGAACCAGAATTTCTGGACAATAATCTACTCAGACTCAGTCCTTACAGTCAAATGCTGAACCCTATAGAATTTGCGTGGTCAAGTTTTAAATCTGGAGTTAAAAGGGCAATGTCTACAAGGATGCCACAGATTTTGGCTGGTGAAGAAAGGACAAATCTTCCTCAAAACCAGTTCCGCTTGCGTGAATTGGAAATTATATTGCGTCATAATATAAATATAATAAATATCAACAACTGTGTGCAATATGTAGCACATATACAGCGATATTTTTCTGATGTTTTAAACTTAGTTGATATGGTTGTGTGATTTTCATTGTTGAAGAAATATTTTTATTTATCGTATCGATTCTCACATTTATCAACTTGTTCATAAAATAGCATTATATATTAAGTTTATCAACTCCTCTGCATTGTAAAAAAAATAAAAATAAATTTTTTCCCCATTTGAATTCTTAGTTACTTCAGAACAATTCTCTTGAACTATGAAATAAAACGGAAAATGACTTTTCTCAATATGAAATTGTTTAGAGTCAATATGAATGTGTTTATTCCCAATTCGATTGTGTTTACCATTTTGAATTTGTTTATTACCAATTCGATTTCGTTTACCATTTTGAAGTTGCATATTCTCATTTTGATTTGATTAATCCCAATTTGAATGTGATTAGTCTCAATTTGAAGTTGAAAAGGTATAGAAACTGGTTCAGTATTAATGTATTCTAATTCCAGTTATGAAATTCATACTTCAAGTATCGTTGAAGATGAGTGTTGCATCAAGCTACGAAAGAACCTCTCACTTCATGCCATCCATATGGAACCAATCAAGTTCACACACATCAACCTCCATGAATTGAAGCGCGTTTGCTCAGTGACGAACAAAAAAACTAGTTCGACAGACCACTTCACAACGGTGTTTGGACATGATAAAGCGTGATCCTGTTGATTTTTGGCGTCGATTAATAACTGTTGATGAAACGTGGGTCCACCACTACACACCTGAAACCAAAAATCAATCAAAACAATGGGTGGAAGCTGGTGGAAGTGCTCCGAAGAAGGCGAAGGCAGTGAAATCGGCTGGCAAGGTTATGGCCACTGTAATTTTGGGATGCACACGGAATATTGCTCATCGATTATCTTGGAAAAAGATCCACAATCACAGGAAAGTATTATCGTGCATTATTGGACCAATTGAATGATTCATTCAAGAAAAAACGACCACATTTAAGGAAGAAAAAAGTGCTTTTTCTTCAAGACAACGCACCGATTCACACAGCATTAGAAACGATGCTAAAATTACGTGAAATACACTTCGAATTGATTGAATCATACACCTTATAGTCCAGATTTAGCTCCTAGTGACTTTTTCCTGTTTCCAAACTTGAAAAAATGGCTCGCAGGAAAAAGATTCATCTCAAACGAAGAAGTGATTACCGAAACTAAAGCGTATTTTGAGGGATTCCCGCAATCGTATTGATGGTAAAAAAAAGTTGGAATATCGTCTTACTAAGTGTGTCAAAGTAAGAGGAGACTATATGGAGAAATGAATGGTTTTTGAAAAAAAAAATGTTTTTCCTACTTGGGTGCTTCATTATCAATCCGCCCAAGTATGTTCTTCAATATTCATCAATTATCAATTGTTAGATGATTCTGATTTGGAAATTAAATATTCCTCTCAGAGTCCTATTAGCACCAGTTCTTTGTATTTAATGCTGTTTTTTATCAAATTAATACAATGTTTTTCATAATAATGCTCTATTTAAGCATCAAATCAGAGGTGTTTATTAGGGCATGTCAAGAAATTTCAAGACTTTTTCCCAACGAAACACAGGAGATATATTTTACGCCCTATGGTGAGTCCAGCTCCATTCTGAGGGAACAAGCACCTAGAGGAAAACTCTGGTCAAGTTTTATTCACGTTAAAGCTGGTCTGAGGTTAACAGAAAAATTTTCGAATCATTCGTCATAAGAAAAAGTGCCATTATGCACAGAACCTTCTGAAGAAGTTATGTCAAATTTAAAATTGTTAGAATCAGATGCAATTGATTTCCCACGATTGTTGCTTGCGTTGAAACAAACATTTGATGAGCGAAGGGATTTCATTCTCCAAGAAGATACACTTATACCTGAGAAATATCCAATACTGAGAACACAGAACGGTATTCAGTTTGTAATTGTGAAAATTTTTAATTCAGCATGTAGTGAAGTTGCTTTTCAGTTTTCTATATAGGTATTTGGCTTATGAATGACAAAAAATCTTTCATAATGTTCATTTATTACAGTATGAATCTGCCTTCAATATGGAGAATTAACATTTGCGTTAGTCAGTAGCACTTCATCCCAGTTAGATGTCATATCTCCAGACATAATACGGCCCTACCCCAAAGCAGAGAAAAAGAAACCAAATTTGAAAGGAAGACAGCCTGGAAATTCACGAATTCTAACAGAGACGTCGGAAAAAGAGAGACTAGAAGAAAAAAAATAGCCAAGCAAAAGAAGAAGCGATAATGTTCGATAATGTAGGGCAACAAGCGAATGATTCTGTTTTCCTGAATAGACCTACTTTTAATATAGTTTTTTTTGCAGGAGCACGAAAATGTTGGAAAAATTTAAGGCAAGAATATGGAAAGCAATTGAAGAAATTTCAGGGTAGGTCAGGCGATGGAGCAGAAAATGAGATTGTTTGTCAGTGGCCTTATTTTGGAAAATTACATTTTCTACACGATCAGTTTACCCCTCGTCATTCATCTACAAATTTAATGGATGAAACGCAGAACACTGTGGACAGCAATTTAGAGGATTCAAATCTAGAGGAATCTAATAGTGACGCTGAACAATCCACCTCCACCTCAATAATGAATGTGATGAGTCACAAGATGTGGTTGCAACAGGTTCAAATGTAAATAAATCATGCTTCTTTGGGTTCAAAATACACTGTTTCTCGAACGGGTTATAAACGGCGACTTACGCCACAAATCGAAATTGGGAGACAGCTAGTTGACTTTGAAAAAGAAAAACTAGCATAACGGGCAAATAAAATGTCCCAGGACCCCGATGATGAAAATGTTGGATTTTTCAATTCCCTTCTTCCCTATGTAAAAAAAATTGGAGCCTAGGGATAAATTGAAATTTCGAATGGATATGCAGAACTTTCTATTTGAAATTCTGTTTCCTTCAAATAAGCAGACGCAGGCTCTTTCAGTACCTACTGCAACGCAGATAGAACACACCCCACATACGCAACCAGGTCTTTTTCAACCACTGTGGAGTACGCAGTCTTTCCTGCCGTATGGCTTTTCCTTCCTATATCGTGCTCTATATCCCACAGAAAAAAATCCACGATGTATATCTAAGTATCCTCATTATTCGAAAGGTTTGAAGTTGAAAGGGATACAGTTTCCAATGACCATTAAACAAATTGCAAACTTTGAGAGACAAAACCAGATATCCATCAACGTCTACATCTTAAAGAAAATAGAGAAGATATTCAAGACACTACCCTCATACCTAACCAAAAAAAAGAAGGAAACACATGTGAATTTATTGCTGATTCAAGACCATTATGGGGATGATGATACTCCTGTTCGATACCATTATGTATGGATAAAAAATCTCTCCCATCTCGTATCGAGTAGAGAACAGAAGCAGAAATTTATATGTGATAGATGTCTACGTTATTTCCGATCAAAAGATAAACTTGAGAATCATTCGGAGGATTGTAGCAAAATGAATAAAACAGCTATCAAAATGCCTACGTTTGGAAATAAAATGATGAAATTTGTAAATCATAAGAATAAGGAGAAGGTACCTTTTATTATTTATGCTGATCTGGAAAGTAAATTGAAACCTACTTACACTAAAAACTTTGGAAATTTACAGACTATAAAATCAGACTCAGTACTCCGAAAAATGAGATCAGAAGCATTAGGTCACAATGATAGACATAAGGATGATCTGTACGATATGTGCCTTATGCAACGTGAAAATGCGGAATATATAAAATGTGTTGGTCAGCCTTTTCATGTTTACATATTCAATTCTGAACAACTCGATATTCTGATGAGGAATGAAGGTGAATTAATAATACATCTGGATGCTACAGGAAATGCTATAAGAAGACCGAAATTCGTAAATAAAAGAATTTTCTATTATGCCGGTGTAATTGTAACTTCCTTTCATAAAAGAGTATGTCCCATATTTGAGATGTTCAGTTGTGACCATGATACAACTTCCATTGGAGTATGGCTAGCAAAATTCAAATCGTTTGCAATACAGGGGAAGAAAAAATGGCCATTGTTCAGGAGGGTTGTGACCGATTTTAGCTTCGCACTCATTAATGCAACCTTACTATTCTGGAATAACATGACAATGAGCGATTACCTTAACTGTACATAACATTGTCTGAAAATGAATAAAACCGATAACTTGAAAAATAAAATAATTATAAATTTATGCTGCAATCATTTCATCAAAATAGTTACCAAAGATATCGACGAAAATGAGAAAAATGATGATAATAGAAAATTTCTCAGAGAAATAATTGCAACTTGCATGAGTTTCAAGAGTTTTGAAGCAATAGAAAAATGGTTTATCAGCATGGGAATATTGCTACTTTCACGAAATAAATCCATTTTTGTTGAGAACGCAATCAAAGGTTTACTCTCACTATGTCGACAGAGTGAACATGATAGTTCAATTGAATTTTCTAAAGATGATTACACAGAGAACCGTTCAGAAATAGAAGAGTTTACTCTCTACGGAAATAGTGAGTTTTATCAACATTTTCGAATGATTGCTGAGAATCTCAAAGAAGAAGTTTCCAAAAATGATGAGGGAAATACTGAAAACGAATATTTCAATCCAACTTTTTTTGAGTTAGTATTGAAAAAATATATGACATATCTGCCCTTATGGACTGGTTTGTTCATCGAAAATAATGACATGAAAAGAGTCAGTAATGCTCCTGTAGAAAATTGGTTTTGCGTTGTAAAAAATCTCATCATAACCACAAACAACCTTCAGAGATGTAGTCGTATTGTGAGACTCATTCGGAAAAGAGTTTTGTCTTACCATAAAGAAATTACTCTAGATATTCCCAAAGAAAGGTGTACATCCAGAAAAAACAAGGACTCTGCACAATCTATTCTGCACGAAGAGCTATCACAAACAGAAGAATGGAAAAAGAAAGGAAAAATGAAAAATCCGAGTAATTTCGATCAGATGACGTTGAAAAAAATGTCTTTGATAATGGGTCTCGAGGGAAGAAGAGAAAATACTGAAGAGGTACGTCAAACTCTTGAAGATAGATGCATGAAATATTTGTCCAATTTGCCTTCAAATATTGAGGAATTGGAGAAAATTGAAACTGAGACCAGAAAACAGCGCAAAACCCAGTGTTGGTTTGAGGAAAGAAAAAAACGACTCACAGCTTCTTATTTTGGAGCAGTCTGCAAAGCTCGCAGCGAAAAATGTAAAATGAATATTGTGAAACGAATATTATACGCAGATTCATTAAGAACTCCAGCCATGAGACATGGAATTAAATATGAAAAAACATGTTTGAATGTGTACATGAAGAGAAATCCATCATATAGAATAACTTGTTGTGGCTTATTGGTGAGAGGGAATAGTCCATTCTTGGGTTGTTCACCTGACGGTTTAGTGAACAGCAATGGAATTCTGGAAATAAAATGCCCCTACAGTGTGAGAAATGACAGCCCACGGAAGGTGAATTATTTGGATAAGAATGGGAATTTATTGAAATCCCATGAATATTTTTATCAAATTCAGGGTCTCCTGCATATTTCAGAAAGACAGTGGTGTGATTTTCTAGTATGGACATTTAAAGGGTTCCACACTACAAGAATAGAAAGGAATGAATCTTTCTGGAATGAAAAGATGAAGATTCCCATCGAAGATTTCTATTTATTTTATCTCCTTCCTGAAATTGTAGATCCAGCTTTCCCTCACGCCAACATAGAAAAAAGGTGTTGGTTATCACAGGATAAACAAATTGTATCCACAACACCTGAAACAACCCTTAAACGGGTAATAAAATATGCAAATGGCATAATTAAAAATGATGGATATTATGTGAACTTGAAAAAGAAATATGTTATTGGTCATTTTCAAGATGCTTTGTGGCCTGAACTCTCAAATGAAGATTTTCACTCTTTACACTCGAAAGAATGGGTTATGGATACAATAATTAACCTTTCATTCCACTGTTTATTTCAGGAATATAATCAAGATCGATTTATGTTTTTAACAACTGATAAAGTGTATGCAATTTTCAATCACCTTTGGGAGTAAGAAAGTGATTTTTTCAGTTCGACGCCAGATTTTAATGAAAAAATTGTTATTATGCCTTTATCTGTAGGCAGAAACCATTGGTGTTTAGCGATTGCTGACTTCCTGAGTTATGAATTTTCATTTTTGGATCCCTCATTAAGTACTGAAGTGAAAACTGATGATCATAAAAAACATTTCCTGAACTTCATAACATTGTATAATCGGGCGAGAGGACAGTCAATTCCTGTCGAAGGCTGGAGAAACAAAATGAAAAATCATATCCGACAAACAGATACTTATAATTGTGGAATATTTATCATCTATTTCGTGAAACAAATTCTCAGCGACCATTCCCTAATGATTTCAGAAAATATGAATAGTTTGCGAAAGAAAACAATGAATATGTTGCTGAGTATGTCCGATGATATGACTTCCAAATGCCTTATATGTGGTGAAAACTGTCCGAATATAATAAATGAAAACATACTGTTAGAACCCGTTCCTTCTACGACGCTGATCCAAGTGAGACAGCGATAGTATGTTAGAGCCCATTTCTTCTACACCGCAACGCCGCTGAACCCAAGCGATGCGAGCGAGTCGCCAAAGAGGAGGGGATAAGGCAAGCATCTACAAGAAGCGCGGCAATTTATTCATTCGTCTACTATACACGCTAATGCAAACATGTACCACATCTTTCACGTTAAATAAACGTACATATATATTCGACATTTTCTTTTATTGAAAAGTAACAAATAATTCAGAAAATTGGTGTTGTCTTCATACACACAACACACACACAAAACATATGGTCCTTCGAGCCGGATTAACATTTCCTTTGAAAACAGTGGAAATTTGTTGAAAACACCTGCACCTGATACATCGTAAGATCCCGTTCAGCCGCTGCGTCCATCTTCACAGTCAAGACACGTGATCAACCCCTCGACCGGAGGCAGCTACCTACATACACTTTCGCTTCGACAACGTCTACAACAGAAGTCGTTCACACAGCTGGTTGAAATTCTTGGAAAAAGGTCAGTGCGCAATCCTTTCCTATACCAATCCTTTGAAAATACAAGCAAGATTTTATTTGACTCTTTGTTGTACACATTTTTGATTTATCGCTTTACAATTCTCAATTTACTATGTCAAACCCTAAACAAAAGAGAACAGCCGCTAAAGGCGCCCTTACACGTTTCACGACTTACTTCAATAGCATTAAATCGCTCACACCCGATCAAATAAATATCTGTGAACTGCAAATCAGGTTGAATGCAGCTGAAAAGTTGATACATGATTTCAATAATGCTCAGTCAGAAATAGAATTCGCGGATCAACAATATGACAATAACATAGATACATTACACGCTACAGAACGTGAAACTTTCGAAAATCTTTTTTATACAGTCACAGCAAATGCTACAAAATTCATATTTGATTTCAATAACGATCAAAATTCAGCTAAGGCGTGTACCTCCAACCAAATTTCTACCAACGACATAAAATTACCTTCACTCAATTTACCTAGCTTTGATGGAGCATACGACCAATGGCTTTTTTTTCGGGATACTTTTATTTCAATAATTCACCAGAACTCTTCCTTGTCAAACATTCAAAAATTTCATTATCTGCGCCTTTCTTTGAAGGGTACTGCCGCAGAAACGATCAAAGCCTTAGAAATATCTGCTAATAACTATGATGTTGCCTGGAAACTCATCACTGAACGTTTTGAGAACAAACAGATTTTAGTAAATAATCACATAAAGCATCTTTTCAATTTGCCTAACATTTTGAGAGAATCTAATCAAGGGCTTAGACAACTTTTAGATGGATTGCAAAAACACTTGGGAGCACTTGAAGCACTTAAACTTCCCATTGATAAATGGGATGCATTAATAATTTACCTGATATCGACAAAATTAGATCACGCTTCAAGGCGTGAATGGGAGCTGTCCAATAACTCGACAAACTTACCGTCACTCAGCGAATTCATTGATTTCCTAAAGGGTCGCTGTAGATTCTTAGAGTCACTTGAACTGAATAATGAAAAAACTGAGAAAACCCATAACAAACAGTACACTAACGTCAATACCAAATCATCCAGATCGTTTGTGACCACTCATAATCATTCCTGTTCATTTTGCAAAAACGATCACCTAATTTACGCTTGTCCTGAATTCTTGAAATTAGAATCCACTTCGAGATTGGATGAGGCCAAACGATTGAGATTGTGTGTAAATTGTCTACGAGTGGGGCATTTAACAAGAGAGTGCAGATCTGCTGGTTGTCGAAAATGCAACAAACCTCACCACACTCTTCTTCACTTTAACAATAGAGCAGATACTTCAACATCATCTGCATCTACACAACGCTCTTCCAATTCTGAAATTCAATCTACTGCATCTAGTTCACAACAAAATACTTCTGTGAATAACTCTGAAATAGTTCTCACATCCACGAATACCTATATGAAACCCATTATTCTACTTTCCACAGCACTTGTCGAAATCTTAGACAAACATGGTGATCCACATGACTGCAAGGTTCTGCTCGACTCTGGATCACAGAGTAACTTCATATCAGAAAGAATATGCAAAACACTAGGTTTACAAATGAATAAAATTAATTTCTCTATCTCTGGAATCAACCAAGTCAAGTCCAACATCAACTACACGACATTTGCAAACATTCACTCCAAAACAAACGATTATCAAGTACCACTACCATGCTTCGTTCTCTCAAATATTGCTGGTAATTTGCCTTCCTTCACATTCAATAAAAATATTGTTAAACTCCCGCAAAATATTACTTTAGCTGATCCAAATTTCCATGAATCCACCCCTGTTGATTTACTAATAGGAGCTGAAATCTTCTGGGAACTTGTCAGTATTGGTCAAATAAAACTTGGCAACGGCCAACCAATTCTCCAAAAAACCAAATTAGGTTGGATTCTTTCGGGACCAATTCACACAAAAAGGCAAACAAATCCTGAATATCAGTGTAACCTCAGTATTGATACCCTCGAATTGAACGAACAACTCTGCAAGTTTTGGGAGATTGAACAATGTCCGGAAGTGAAGTACTTTTCCGAAGAGGAGAATGCTTGCGAAACTCACTTTAAACAAAACACAATTCACAGACCTGATGGACATTTTTCAGTATCTCTTCCCCTCAAAGAATCACCTGTAAAACTGGGCGATTCAAGGACATCTTCTACCAACAGATTTCTTGCCCTGGAACGAAAACTACTGAAAAATCCAGAATTACAGGCCCAATATCATGATTTTATGACTGAATATCTTACTTTGAATCACATGTCTCTAACTGACAACCAAACGGACGAATCTGGTTTTTTCCTTCCCCACCATTGTGTCCTGAAAGACACCAGCTCTACCACAAAGCTACGTGTTGTCTTCGATGGCAGTGCCAAATCCTCTTCTGGTCTGTCCCTCAATGACATTTTGATGGTAGGTCCAACAATACAAGACGACTTATTCTCAATAGTTCTACGATTCAGAAGACATAAATTCGTTCTTAGTGCTGACATAACCAAGATGTATCGGCAGGTCTACATCAACCACGAACATCGTTTTCTGCAAAAGATTCTTTGGCGTTTCAATCCAAATGAGAAAATCTCAACCTTTACTCTCAATACTGCTACTTACGGAACTGCCTGTGCAGCTTTCCTGTCTATTCGATGCCTACATGAAGTAGCGTATCTTCATCAAGTTGAATTTCCGAAAATTGCTTCAATCATACTACAGGATTTTTATGTAGATGATCTACTTACTGGAAGTGATTCACTCGAAGAACTTCTTTACATAAAACGAATTTTATCCAATCTTCTTGAACAACACGGTTTTACCTTGAGAAAATGGGTATCAAACTTTCAAGAAATACAATCACAAGAAGACTTTCTACTCACCATCGGCAGTAGAGAACAAAATAAAACCTTAGGTTTACTATGGAACTCTTCCTCTGATGTTTTAACCTATACTATCTCCAGTAATAATTTTACCGAAAAAATCACAAAACGTCAAATACTGTCATCCATTTCCCAAATTTTCGACCCACTCGGTCTTCTCTCACCTGCTACGATTGTTGCCAAGATCATCTTGCAACAACTGTGGAAATTGAACATCTCTTGGGATGAAAGCATTCCCATGGATCTACATTCGAAATGGCTATCTTATCGTTCACATCTCAACAAACTGAATGAGATTAAATTCCCTCGACATATTCAATGCAGCGATTCTACTTCGATAGAACTACACGGTTTCTGTGACGCTTCAGAAGCTGCATATGGGGCATGTGTATTCATTCGTTCTATTGATGCTTTCGGCAATTATACTTGCAACATTCTTTGTGCAAAAACGAGAGTTGCACCTTTGAAACAAATCACAATACCCAAACTGGAACTTTGTGGAGCCACACTGTTGTCTGATCTCATGAACAAGGTGAAAGACTCAATCAAAATATCATTCAATAAAACATACTATTGGAGCGACTCCACAATCGTATTAGCTTGGATAAGGTCTTCTCCGAGTTTATTGAAAACCTTTGTTGCCAACAGAGTAGCTCAAATTCAGAATTTAACCGATCCCGATTGTTGGAATTACATAAACACCTCAGAAAATCCCGCAGACTTACTGTCACGAGGAGTACCCCCTACAAAACTCATTAATTCCAGTCTTTGGTTTCATGGTCCCAAGTGGCTTGTCCACTCGGACAGCGATTGGCCAATGAATGAACTTTCAATCCCTACACCAAATGATCTTCCCGAAATGAAACATATCAAAACTTTTCTCAGTATCGACCACAACTTCCTGGAAAATATCGGCAGATTTTCATCCTTCTTGAAATTACAAAGGACATTCGCCTGGATAGTCCGTTTGAAAAATAACCTCAAGACTGAACCCAATTCCAGAAAACTTGGTGTTTTAATGCCTTCAGAACTCCAAGAATCCTCGAATCTATTGATACGCATTGTCCAAAGGCACGCTTTCCCTCAAGATCATAATGATCTTTCCAAGGGACACAACGTCAATTACAAAGGTAATCTCGCAGGTCTGAACCCATTCTTGGACAGTGAACAAATCATCAGAGTTGGTGGTAGAATACAAAATTCGAACTTCAACTTCCACAAAAAACACCCAGCCGTGCTACCAGCCAACAACCATTTCACGACTCTTTTAGCTCGACATGAACATATTCGCCTATTGCATGCCGGTCCACAGCTATTATTAGCATCTCTAAGAGAAAGATACTGGCCAATCTCTGGTCGAAATCTCGTAAGGAAGGTCGTACATGAATGTACACGATGTTTTCGCTTCCAAGCGAAACCCGAACAATATCTTATGGGCAATCTTCCCAAAGAACGAGTTTCGCCATCGCGTCCATTCTCGACATCTGGCATTGACTATGCAGGTCCTTTTTCAATCAGAGACAGAAAAACAAAAAATTATAAAACTACGAAGGCTTATATAGCTCTTTTTGTATGTCTCAGTGTTAAGGCAATTCATCTAGAGGTTGTGAGTGATCTAACCTCCGAATGTTTTTTAGCTGCTTTGAGGAGATTTTTCGCGAGACGTGGAAAATCGGCTACCTTATTTTCAGATAATGGCACTACATTTGTAGGTGCGAATAATGAAATGAAAAACTTCTTCAAACATAATAGTGAAATCATTGCAAACAATTTAACCTCTGATGGAATCTGCTGGAACTTCATTCCGGCAAAGGCACCCCACTTTGGTGGTATATGGGAGGCTGGTGTGAAATCAGTAAAGCACCATCTATACAGGGTGATGGGAGATTCAAAATTAACCTACGAAGAATTTTCTACGGTATTATGTCAAATAGAATCTTGCTTGAATTCACGCCCGCTTTATCCTCTTTCTAATGACCCAAATGATACATTACCTCTCACTCCTGCGCATTTCTTAATTGGTGGATCCTTAAACACCATACCTGACCACAATCTGCTAGATACGAAAATGAATCGTCTCTCACGATTCCAAAGATGCCAGCAAATTCTGCAACACTTCTGGACCAGATGGAAAAACGAATACATATCCAGCTTGCAACAGCGTACGAAATGGAAAGAGCGCTGCAATGATTTGCTGAAGATTGGTGTTCTCGTACTGTGCAAGGAAGATGGGCTTCCCCCTCTAAAATGGAGAATTGGGAGAGTCATCGAGATCCATCCGGGAAAGGACAACATCGTCCGAGCCGTCACCATCAAAACCGCCACTGGTATCTTCAAACGACCAGCGGTGAAACTGTGTGTCCTACCAAATCAAGAATAGCCTTATTTAAAGCCTGGAGGCTTTCAAGGGGGGCGGTATATGTTAGAACCCGTTCCTTCTACGACGCTGATCCAAGTGAGACAGCGATAGTATGTTAGAGCCCATTTCTTCTACACCGCAACGCCGCTGAACCCAAGCGATGCGAGCGAGTCGCCAAAGAGGAGGGGATAAGGCAAGCATCTACAAGAAGCGCGGCAATTTATTCATTCGTCTACTATACACGCTAATGCAAACATGTACCACATCTTTCACGTTAAATAAACGTACATATATATTCGACATTTTCTTTTATTGAAAAGTAACAAATAATTCAGAAAATTGGTGTTGTCTTCATACACACAACACACACACAAAACACATACTCAAATGTGAAAGCTGTGAGAGATATCACCATTCAAATTGCGACAATGGGGATAAAATTTGTATTTTATGTGCGATATTTTTGAAAAACATGGAATGAAAGCGGAAGAAAAGTATTTAATACGTAACGGACAATATTAAAATTGAATTACAAAGATTTTTGTGGAATAGGCCTCCTGGGGAAACCACATGAAAAAAAAAAACGCACCGATCACTCTACCGCAAGGTGGTGTGGAAATGAGTTTTTACACAATATTACACAACATTATGCAACAAATTTCTAGACCCCTAGGACCAACGACAGATTTCATAGAATACCCATATTTGTTCTTATGATAGTTAACACCAAAAACTCGTTCAAGATTATGCACCATTCTGAATTTTCAAAGTCCTACCGCGCCGCTCCTGAAGCCCGACAATGGGATTCATCGATTAGAAAAATTTGTTCTTATCACAGTCAATATCGAAAATCAACTCAAGATGAGCGACAACTCCTGTTTTGAATTTTATTGTACTGGCCATTCAAAATTTTCAAAGTCGTGCCGCGACGCCCCTGAAGCCCGACAATGGGATTCATCGATTAGGAAAGTTTGTTCTTATCACAGTCAACACCGAAAATCAACTCAAGATGAGCGACAACTCCTGTTTTGATTTTTATCGAACGTACCAGTCGAAATTTTCAAAGTCCTACCGCGCCGCTCCTGAAGCCCGACAATGGGATTCATCGATTAGGAATGTTTCTTCTCATTTCAGTCAACACCAAAAACTATCTCAAGATGAGCGACAACTCCTGTTTTGGTTTTTATCGAATGTACCAGTCGAAATCTTCAAAGTCCTACCGCGCAACCCCTGAAGCCCGACAATGGGATTCATCGATCAGAAAAGTTTGTTCTTATCACAGTTAACACCGAAAATCAACTCAAGATGAGCGACAACTCCTGTTTTGGTTTTTATCGAACGTACCAGTCGAAATTTTCAAAGTCCTACCGCGCAGCCCCTGAAGCCCGACAATGGGATTCATCGATTAGAAAAGTTTTTTCTTATCACAGTCAACACCGAAAATCAACTCAAGATGAGCGACAACTCCTGTTTTGAATTTTATTGTACTGGCCATTCGAAATTTTCAAAGTCGTGCCGCGCCGCCCCTGAAGCCCGACAATGGGATTCATTGATCAGGAATTTTTCCTCTCATTTTAGTCAACACCAAAAACCACCTCAAGATGAGCGACAACTCCTGTTTTGATTTTTATCGAACGTACCATTCGAAATTTTCAAAGTCCTGCCGCGCCGCCCCTGAAGCCCGACAATGGGATTCATCGATCAGAAAAGTTTGTTCTTATCACAGTCAACACCAAAGATCAACTCAAGATGAGCGACAACTTCTGTTTTGGTTTTTATCGAACGTACCATTCAAAATTTTCAAAGTCCTACCGCGCCGCCCCTGAAGCCCGACAATGGGATTCATCGATTAAAAAAGTTTGTTCTTATCACAGTCAACACCGAAAATCAACTCAAGATGAGCGACAACTCCTGTTTTGAATTTTATTGTACTGGCCATTCGAAATTTTCAAAGTCCTGCCGCGCCGCCCCTGAAGACCGACAATGGGATCCATCCATAATGAATTTTTCTTCTCATTTATGTCAACACCAAAAACTATCTCAAGATGAGCGACAACTCCTGTTTTGGTTTTTATCGAACGTACAATTCGAAATTTTCAAAGTCCTACCGCGCCGCCCCTGAAGCCCGACAATGGGATCCATCCATTAGGAATTTTTCTTGTCATTTTAGTCAACGCCAAAAATTACCTCAAGATGAGCGACAATCCCTGTTTTGAATTTTACTGTACTGACCATTCGAAATTTTCAAAGTCCTGCTGCGCCGCCCCTGAAGCCCGACAATGGGATCCATCCATTAGGAATTTTTCTTCTCTTTTCAGTCAACACCAAAAACTACCTCAAGATGAGCGACAACTCCTAATTCGAATTTCATTGTACTGACCATTCGAAATTTTCAAAGTACATTCGTTCCACTTCTAGCGCACGGCAATGGATAGCGTCGATTTTTATTCACCATTTTGATATCCGATCCAATATCAATATCAATCACATATACATAATATATTAAAATATCAATATAATTCATGTCAATTTGTTTTTGGGTTTAAGGGAACGTAACATTCAGCAGTGTTTTATTTTTTCACCCTCTTATGACCACCTTATTTAATCGATCTCGAATGAATGTCGATGATATCATTGAGAGTTTGAATATTATCTAATAATTCTGCAGTCGCCAGCGAAATTTCAATAGCGAATCTTTCAACGAGGCATATTCTCAGCTGGGATCAATAGTTACGGTGCACCCGCTAAAACCGTTGCTAGCAAAACCGTTGCTGTTTTCACACTCGTTAGTGAACTTACTACAGAAGCGTTCATAGCAGCATTCAAACGTTTTTTCGCCAGGCGAGGCATGTGCTCGGATCTCTATTCTGACAATGGAACCAATTTTATTGGCGCCCACAATAAATTCGAAGAGATTAATGAAGTATTATCAAGCAAGCCTTTTCAAAATTATTTCAACGATAGCCATATGCAATGGCATTTTGGAGGTATCTGGGAGGCTGCTGTTAAATCTCATGAATATCATCTGAAACGCATTTTATCAACTGACCCTTATACTTTTGAAAAATTCATAACTACTCTAGCTCAAATTGAGGCGACTTTGAACTACTGTCCTTTAGTTCCTCTATCCTCAAACCCTCATGACCTTGAGGCAATAACACCAGGGCATTTCATCATTGTTCAGCCATTAAATGCAGTTCCTCAACTTCTCATCGAAGACAGGTCCGTCACCCACCATAGGCGTTCCGAACATCTGCAGAGGCTAGTTCATACCTTTTGGACTAGATGGAAGAAAGATCATCTTCAAACCCTCTATCAAAAGAAACAAGTGGCAATTCAAGAAAGAAACCCAGAAGCTCATAGGAAGCTTAGTCCTTCTCCATGACGACAGAACTCCCCCACAGCAGTGGACACTAGGACGAATTACAGCAGTGCATCCTGGGTCAGACAATATTATTCGGGTTGTAAGTGTTAACACCAAAAGCGGCATCACAAACCATATCGAAGATAAGTGCTCTACCCATGAACTGATCAACCTTTGTGTAGTTCTTGTTGAAAGACGGTGCTTTCAAGGCCGCCGGTATGTTTAGTGATGAATGAACTGTACATCCCTGGAAACTTTTGGACATTCCTACGTGACGCCAAAACCGCTGTCAACTCGCGAAAGTTCTCGCCCCTAAGAGGCGATAGTCGACGCAGTCGTAGAATAGTACACGCATGACACAGTACAGTACACACATGTAACCTTTGTTGAGTTCACGATAAAGTCCACTCTTGTAAAGTCAAATAAAGTGTAAAATTCATAAAATTAGAATCTTGCAATACACAACCAACCCCCATTTCAGATTCCCTTTCGTCAGCTGTTCCGGATGCCTCCCGGTGAAGTCGTTATAAAGGGAATATTTCCATCCAGAAAGTGGTTTGTCCTCGCAATTGTTCACGTAATGAAAAGCTCGCATTACTTCAATATTCATTTCGCGGCTCCACTTGATCCGTGCGTTGCGAGCTCCCGTGCGGGCAGTCCTCCTCACGGTGGTCGAGCCAGCAGGAGGAGTGGCATTCCGTCTTCTGCCATGATATCGGTTTCCACTTTTCGTTGCTGTCTCAATATTTTCTCCATTTTCATGGGTTTGCCACCATTAACCCTTGGTGGCCCAGGTACTCGGACCATGGGGACGTCACCCCCCATTTGGCGTGGCAAAAACCAAACCACACCCGTAATATTCCTATTTTTTTTAACGTCCGTGTGAGGATAAAACCCTTTATGGTCGCCGAGAGGGTCCGCACTCTCGGTAGTGTGAGAATCCAAGATCTTGTTTGGCTACTCACTAAAAACCCCTCACACTTTCCATGGAGAAGTTCTTCATCCTGCCCTCGTAGCGTCCCTTAACAAAAGAGATGAGCTGCAGTGGCTTCTAGAGTTCATGGGACCTGATGATATGAAGTGACCCGAGCAACACTGCTTTCTGCATTCTGTGCGCCAATGAGGTCGGCCATTGATCTGCAGACCGGAATGATCTTCAGTTCATCTACTTAGATAGATCTCATTCCACCGAGACATCCTATGATTAGTACGACCATCCTAATTTTATGACCCGGGTATAAAGTTCCAAGCTCGAACATAAGTTCTTCGTATTTTTGCCTTTCCTGTTCTTCTTTCATCACAACATTATTTTCATCAGGGGAGGAGAATTCCACGACGAATAACTCCTTCAGCTCCTTGTCCAACAGAAGTAGGTCTGGCTTAACAGCATTGATCTGTCGTGTTGTTGAGACAGGATAGTTCCAGCATGCGAGCTCTATCGTTCTGGGCCATCGGTTCTTTGTCTATCCCATACGCAGCTCTCAGATGGAAGTATAGCATTCGGAGTGCCGCGTTGCGCCTCTCTACATACCCTGATGGAGCACGGGCGCTGCAGGCGGAAAGGATGTGCATAATCGTTTCCTGTTGCCTATGGCAAGCCCTGCAAGTTGTTGGGGTGTCCATTTTCATGATATTCTCTTTATACCATCTTGTATTCAGTACTCCATTATTATTATTATTATTAACTTCATGACTCAGTCTTCGGTGCTTCACTTTTGTCTAAGTTTTTCATCCTAATTTGTTTAGAGTCCGCTGTATCTTTGATTTAACCTCCGTCTGTCAGCGTACCCTCTATTCATCGGTCGCATTGTTTGTCCCCGCTTTTTAATCTATTATGATTTCTTTTTACATGAAGTATTGAACAATTGATTTGGGTTCTGATGAAATGATTTTCGGAAGATACACTTGTCTGGCTTTTAAGTAATTTGTTTATACTCTCTTTTGACAGGTGATGAAACTCATCAAAATAAGCCATTTTACCGACAATTTCTTATAAGAAATGTTCAATTTATAGAATAGCGGCATAATATGGCAAAATGATCTGTTCTACGCACTAGATTTTTTGCAAATTTGTTAGATAAGAAGACAAAAACAAGAGATGTTGATATCTACGGAGGAGTAGGCGAGGGAGCAGGTTCGGACTGAGGAATTTTCAGATTCACCTAGAAACCAGAAAATGTTCTAGCTTTATTTTCTCGAAACAGGGGTATAATTCATATCGAAAATTTTTGGTAAAATGACTTATTTTGATGAGTTCTACCATCTGTCAAAAAGAGAGCCTCACCTTAAAATACACCCTGTATATTACTTTTTTTAAACCTAAATAAACTTTCATATAGTGTTTCGTTTCATTGAAAGTTTAAATTATGCCAGACCATCATTTCTCTGATATTTTCTAGTCAATAACTTATAGTCATGCTCATCTTTCCTTTATCAATGGTCGCATTCACTGGACGAAGCGCAAAGTAACGTTCCGCTACCGATACCTAGGGCAAATCAAAAGCGCTCCGAAAAATATGCCTGCTCCAGAACGTGTTGAGTGAGTAGCGCATGTGCCACCGGACGATTGCGCTAGTGTTTCGGAACAGTTGCCCAACGGTTACGTCCGGTGAATGCGACCAATGTTACAAATCATGTTTTCCGCCAATTTTTTAGAGCCCTGAGGATGGAAATAAATTTTTTCGAAACGTTGGCGAACTGAAAGAGAATCGTTTTTCTGTTTCTCTATTCCTACACCACTAATTTATCTTGAAGTAAATATTTTGGATCACCACTTCAGATCTTGTGAATACATCCAAACGTGGTAGGGTCTTTACGAAGTTCGTGTTTTTGGAAAACGGAATGTCAAAATGAGAATCAATCAAGATCAAACAAATGGGATAATGCCCTGAAAAATGAGTACTCCAATTTGAATATTTCCATTCAGAAGTCACTATGATTGCGAACGATTTCGACGCAATATCTGTTTTGTCATCAGATTATGCCTATACTAAGCATGCAAGTATGCATCATCAAGGATTGCACCTTTATGGTGAGCAAAGAATTGAGAAACAAAATTTACAAATTAACCCACGATAATGCTCCTCAACTTTAACATGGGCATTTTTCATAATTCCACGGCCCATTAAGGATCCTGTATATCCTTGAATGCGATATCATATCAACGATGCATAATGGTTTTCATCAGACCACTTCCTTAACATTAATTTCCTTCATTCATCTTTTTAAGACTACATCGGCGTTGGCTTTTATATGGAGTCATCGGACTCCTCGCAAGTGTTTGCACTTGTTTTTACACGAAGATAGCCAAGGAATTTCGTTGAAAAGTGGTTCTTCAACTTTCTGGTTCGATATCTATCAGGCCAAGGAACTATTTATGCTATTTATGGAGACACCATGAGAAATATTGTTTCTCCTTCCTCTGTTCATCTTGAAGATCATTTTAACTGGTGATTTTATACTTTAAATATGTAGAAATCATAAGAATCATGCCATTTCATGAATGGAAAGACTGATTTTCATATAAACATTCATAGATTGGTTCCGATTGGTTCAAATATCTAGCAAGTCCTGTTGTACTCAGATGTGACGTAAGCATCACGAAGTGTCAAGAATATAATGGTGGTATAAGGGTCAAATAGCAGGAAAATGACACACTGTCAGTTCGCTGACGTTTCGGAATTGAATTTTTCCATCTTCAAGGCTCTAAAAAAGAAGTAGAACACCATGAAACATAATATCTACAATAATCTCACACAAATAGGGAAATTACGAGCTACACCTTAAATTATTGACTAGAAAAATGACAACAATGCACACTATGATATAAATAGAGATACATACGGAGACATATAAACATTGTTGAAATATATATGAAACATTGTATAATATATTCAAGCACTTACAGACTAGACAAAAGTGTCTTCCCAAAGTCATCTCATGAACATTCAAATCAATCATCCAATAATTAGCTTGAAAAATAGCATAACCGTTTAAAAGCAGGGACAACAATACGACCGATGCAGAAACAAAATGCAGACAGACGTGGGTGAAGTCAAAGAAACGAAAACTGGAAACAATGTAGGGTAAAAAACATATGTACTACCTAGCATGGCACAAGCGTCATCAAATAAAGTTTTGGCAGGAAGGCGGAATGACGCTTCTGTGTAGTTAGGTATTCTGTGTTAATAGTAGTAGAACGAAGTTCCACGGTATTAAATAGAAATGCAATAATAAAATAGAACGTTGTGAAGATATAAGCCATGAAGTAGTCTAGGAAATTCAGAAATGGTATAGACTAGAGTATGAATGGCGATGTATACAATTATTGTGTAATTTGCATAGAAGTCATAGAACTTATAATAACATGGAAGGCTATTATCAGATCAAAAGCGGGTAAAGATCTCAAGTCGGTGGAACAGTGAATTTTCACCGGAATGTCAAGTAAATCGGATTTTGACGATCAGTATCAATCGTTAGTTGTCCATTTTCATCTTTTCCCTATATTTCTGAAATGTTTTTGATTTATGTTTGGGTAATAAATATATTTGCGGAAATAACTGAATTCAAAATTACCCATAATTAGTAATTGACATATTATTTTTGTATTTCTGTTTTGTGTGACAGCTCATATCCGTGGAAAAGATGACAGTTGACAGATGACGGTTGACAGATGACATTTGACAGATGACATTTGACAGATGGCATTTGACAGATGACATCTGACAGATGACATTCGACAGATGACGTTTGACAGATGACGTTTGACAGATGACATTTGACAGATGGCATTTGACAGATGACTTTTGACAGATGACATTTGTCAGTAGACAGATAACTTTCGACAGATGACATTTGACAGAACTTTTATAATGCCTTATTTATCTCCTGCTTGAAAAAATAGCAATGGTAAGTTTAACGGGGGTTTCACAAAGCATATCACCGGTGATCGGAGCTTGATCAAGAATCAACTCGATTTGACAGTTCAGAAATCTAACCAAGCCGTTGATCTCCGATCACTGGTGATTACGATTTGTGAAATCCACAGTAAGTATAGGCACGGCCTTCTTAAGATAAAGATGGCTATGGTATAGGTATCATTTAGGCGAAACAAAGTTCGCCGGGCCAGCTAGTCAACAATAAAATTGAAATTGAAATGGGGCCCAATTCTCACTTAAATTTACGTTTTTCAGCTGTTTGTTCGTTTTTTTAATAAAGAATAATAAAATCGAGTTGTTGAATATCAGACCTAGAATTTACTGAGTCTTGCACAGATATTTGCAACATATCAAACATCAACCGATTACCTAAGTTCTTTATTCAATATTTGAACGTCTTCAAAATTGAAGCTATGACCTGTGCTTATCCAATGTTCAGCCAAAGCTGTTTTGGGGTTATTGATCGGCAAATGAACAGATTGTATATGTCCCTGGATTCTGGACTTCAAATATCGACCTGTCTGTCGTATATGAACTCGGGAACAATTCGAACAATTGATTTTATACACTAAGTTTGATTTCAAAAAAAGTAGGTGTCGGGTACTTGATAACATCGAAAAAAAGTCTACCTAGTGTGTTCGAACTCTTGAAGGACACTCTCGAGTCCTCCTTTTGAATAATTTTAGAGAGTCTTTCTGAAGACATGTACACAAGTTTATGGTAACGTAAAACTGTTCCTGACGAACCTCCAGATGCCGAGAGGGTTAAGGAGATTCCCCCAATATTTTATGGATTAGAGAGACTTGCTCAGAAGAATTGATTTAATGTACTGAAGGTTTTTTTCATGAAACCTTCTGTCAGATAAACTAAGAGCTCGGAACAACATAACGCTTATAAATTGGAACGATGAAAGGCAACCGAGAGAGACTAACGTCATGAAGCCTCTCCATAACGATGTCGCAACAAATGGGTGAAGTACAACCTCCCATCCCAAAACCGAAAATTTGACGATAAAATTGCCCATTGAAACAGAAAAAACTGCTGGTTATCAAACAGTTTTATATCAACTTGTTGGTATCAAAATCAAACGAGGGATCAGAAATCATACTCCAACTTTCCTCAATGATCTGCAGCGCTTAATCAGTTGGTTTGTTGGTATAATCTATTGAGATTTTAACCCTAATTTTCCCGTGCTGTCATTCTGTCGAAAAACATACGTTTTTGACGCCAAGTGTGATTGCATTGTAAACAATCTGAGGTTGAGCAAGGTTTTTAATTTTTTTAAAGAGAATTATGTTTCTGTCACTGTCGTCAATTTTTGACTATTTATCTGCTTCTCCAAATAGCAGATGCATTGTAGAAGGTGAAGCTGTTCTGGCAGCGAACCATGTTATTGTGTGTGGAGTGAGAGAAAAAGTGGACAAAAAGTGGAATATCAGATCGTACTGTTTGCAAACTAGTGCAGTGAAAAGTGATCCCCATGAGATCAATGGAATATTTTCAGCTATTTCAGATTGCAAGGTTGAAATACAGACATTTACTTGCAGCTGTAAGGCAGGCACATCGGAATCTTGCAAACATGTAGCAGCAACACTACTGTTTTGCTCAAGGTGGTATTATGACTGATTTATTAGATGGCTAATCGTGCCCATTGTAATTTATAAGGTTTCTGCAACCTTTTTTTATTTTAGGTTTCCTTTTTCTGTGCTTGTATTTTTGTTTCAGAAAACCATTAGAAGAGTTGTCCTCTACAGACACTGAATGTCTATGGAAAGTTCAGAAAACCAAAACAACAAATAAATATTTGCCACAGCCACTGAACAAAACTCAGTGTTTCGGGCCATCAAATATGTTGGCTAGAAAAAGATCGTTTGCGAAGGAAGAAGTTGAAGAAATGTTTCAGTTGGCCTCGTTAGCACTCCCAAATTCTTCCTTTGCATTGAATAGGTAAACTTTCATCTGTATACTATTAATAAACAATTGAAATATATCGTAGATATTTGAATCTTATTGTTACAGACAAGGGCGAAGAAAGAATGTCAAGAAACCCAAATTGACTAAAGAAATGCCTTCACATATTACAGTAATTTTTGACCATTCTAAAGATTCCCCATTTATTGACAATTTGAATATAAGTATTCCATCTCTATCAGATTGTTGTTTGATGGTGTTGGAATCATTTAAGAATGAAGACGTTTTAGAAAGCATATGCTGCCACCAAGGAACATTGGAATGGAAAAGAAGGCGCAAGAATAAAATAACAGGTATTGAATAAGAAATCTTTATTTTTCTCTTTGACAAACAACAAAGTTTTTAGAGAATTAGTAACAATGAAAACTTAATCCTAATCTAATTGACATGCAGAAAATTATGATGCGAATGATGTCTACAAACTTATATTTGTTTATTAACAACTCGTATTCACTATTCATCATGTTTATCTAGCTGCTACTGATGTACATACAATGAAGTTCTCTTGATTCACTTCCAGTAATTATGTTAATTTTTCAGGATCTACTTGTTATTCAGTCTATACCTTTCAAAAGCAGGATTGGACAAAAATGTTGGGTAACTTTTTCAACCCCAAATCGTTGATAACAAAAGAGATAGGATATGGAACTGAACAGGAATCTTTTGCACTTGAAGCATTCGAAAAAATGAATCCTAATCTCCAAATTAAAAAGATTGGAATTATTATATGCCAAAAATATCCTTGGTTGGCTTATTCTCCCGATGGAATAGCATTTGAGGATGGAAAGCCAAGCAGACTTATAGAGATCAAGTGCCCATATTTGGGTAATGTCAATAATGATTCAAGACTTTCCTTACGCTTATTAATTTTTTTAGGAAAAATCAAGTCAGAAACTGAGGTGATACCAACACTGAGGTATCTGAATTCAGACTGCACACTCAAACAGAACCATCCTCATTATGGTCAAATTCAGTTTGGGATGGCTTTGCTGAATTCGAGAATGTGTGAATTCATAGTATATTCTTCAAAAGAATAGCACTATTTACAGATTTCTGTTCCATTCGATGAGGGATTTGCAAAACATCTAATAGAAACAGTTTCAAAGAAATATTTTGAGAAAATGATTCATACTGTTTGTGGTTAGTTGTTTTGCAAATACCTCATCATTTTCATGAATAAAATATTTAAAATCTTTGAATTGATTTATTCAAATCTTCGAAATATTTAATTATATAGGTATAAACTATTGGTTAGCAACAACAATTTTTTAGAAGAATTGAATTATTTCAAGATCCATCAAGTCAGAAAAACAGTTATGTTCTTTTAAGGGATTTTTCACACTTGTATGAGAAAACAATATTTGTCAAAAATAATCTGACATTTCCTGTACACAATAAAAATATGGAATTTCTGTGTATAGCTGTGAGTATGTTTTTGTTGAATCGTATGACTCTCACTGCATTTGACTATATTATTTAATTTACCCTGCTCAGTGGTAGAGCGTTGGAATTCGGACTCAAAGGTCCAAAGTTCAATCCCGAGCTAGGAAAGAAATTTTCTAGTCTCGGTAGGGGCCACCATTTTCACTGTTGGGTCAAAAATTAACAGTGTTGTGCCTAAGGTGGCGTAAGGACACAGTAACAAAGCCTACATAGAACACAACTGCTTACTCCGAACTCGGCACAAGTTACAAGCTTCGAAGCTTGTAATTTCAGAAGGGTCTCCACAGGAGACCTAGGAGTAATCAGGATAAACAATATCATCATCACCCACACACCAAAAGCACAGTATAGACACCAACCAGTAGTCGCACTCCGTGGATTTCCTTACTCCATTCCGGACTCGGGCATACCTCATTCGTCATAACCTCAAATCATCCAGCATTACTCGGAAACATGTCAGGTCCCCGCATATTGCTAGAGATAGCCTGCTGTTATAGTCATCCTTATCATATTATTTACAACTATGTTGCCGCTTTTTCTGATAAATTGAACCCAACTTTCCGAGACGGGTTATTTTCTGAATTAAATTCCATTTTAAGAGTTCAGAGACGACAAAACTTTCTTCAAGAGGATTATACTGATTTTCCAATTGATATTGCTATGCTTTGGTTGGAGTTATCAAATTATATACAAAGTTTTTTTGAGAGCCAAGGCTTTTATTTCGGTAAATTTGACGATAATTCTGTGGCCGTGGCAACAACTGAATGCATATCCTGATGCGCGCAGAGGTATGCGCCAAATCCCGTTGGAGTAAAAATTTCAGTTCATTTTAGCGTGAGTGCGACTACTGGTTGGTGTCTATACTGTGCCAAAAGGTATTATTGGGGAATAGATTATATACAGGGTCTTTCACGAGGAACTTCACCCATATTTATACGGGAAACTACTGAACGTATTTATTCATGAAATTCAGCACTTATAAGTATTTCACGATGCTGATGAAATCTAAAATATTTTCAAGGCATGAGCACCTCCGGTTTTTCCGGAAATGACAGTCTTGATTGCCAGGTGAAATTAGCTCCTGCTTTGTATTCTGATAGCAAAATTGCCGCAAAAATATCATGTGGACGCACAAAAGCTGCAGCAATAGCACGAAATGTGCTCGCCCCATATGCACAAGAACAAGTCGTCACTGAACTAAAGGAAGTGGAGTACTTTTCGGTCGGAAGCGACGCGTCTAATGTTGGAAACATGAAAACCTATCCGTATGCTGTCCAATTTTTCAATACTGAGAAAGGGATATCCAAAAAGCTGCTAGACTTTTATGAGGACTCATTCGAATCATCAAAGGATATATTTAAAAAAATCAAAACAGTGACGGAAGATCATCACTTAAAACTGACTCAATTAACTGCGTAGAGTGCGGATAACGCTTCAGTGTATTATGGCGTAAATAATTCCGTGTTCCAAAAACTGAAAGAGACCAATGATCATCTAATTAAAGCCAATTGTAATTGCCATGTCATCAATAATTGTGTCAAGCATTCCCTCAAAGCTTTGTCTGTCGATATTGAAAGCATCGTGATAAAAACTTTCAATGAATTCAGCTCATCCGCTAGGAGAACCGAGAAATTGAAAGAATGTTTCTTATTTGCAAATGTCGAGTATAAAAACCTTCTTCGACATGTCCCAACAAGGTGGCTATCTCTTTTGCCTGCTTTAGATCGTCTACTACATTCATGGCCTGCTGTAAAGCAGTATTTTTTGTTGAAAGGAGAATTCGAATGCCGAAAAGAGATATGGGAGTTTGTAACGAAGAGTCAAAACTCTTCGATAGATGAGGGTGACGAATGCAAAAAGGAAGGTATTTTAGAGGCTTATCTATACTTTGTACATAACGTGATGACAGAGTTCCAAACGGCAATTTTAGCTTTGGAAAGTGATACATGCACTGTCATGGAAATAAATAATGTTAATCTTAAAAAAAGGTTGCAAGATAAATTCTTCGGTAGTAAAAATAGAATTGTATTGAAGAATGTTTCTGATGTTGAGAGAGTCATATTTTGCACCGAAGCTGAGCAGTTTTCAAAACGAGCCATCACATATTTGCAAGAGCGGAAAAGTCTTTATATAAAAAATATGTTTTGTCTCTAAAAAATGAAAAATTATTCACATGGGAAGAGTTGTCCGCAATGCCCGAAATACTCAATATTTCTAAAGATATAGACCAAGACGCTTTGTACACAGATTATTACTGCTTGCGGGAAATATTCGAACACCTTCCGAAAGATAAAGATGTGTCCAATGACAAAATTTGGGCATTTTTTTTCAACAAATGCAACCAGAATGAGTTAAAGAACTTAAAAAGAATCATATCGTTTGTGTTATCGATTCCTGTGAGCAATACTTACTGCGAAAGGGTGTTCAGTTTACTGACTAAAGTATACTCCAAAGAGAGGAATCGAATGGCCATGGACCTGATAAAAGCCGAATTAATTATAAAATGGAACTTTGAGCAACAGTGTTCGAATTTTAAATTATTTTTGGGTAGCACTGAGGGAAAAAAAATTGTGGACTCTGTGAAATCAAATGCCAAATATATGTGGCAACCAAAAGATTAAGTTTCAATTTCATTTTATTTTGTTAACAATGACCAAAATTGCTCATTAAATTAATTTTTTTTTCAATGTGTATTTTTCCCGACAACAACCCCTAAATCCCGACATTTTCTAATTTTCTCCAGATAATTCGATCTTCCGATCTGGCAACCCTAGTATGGTATAAGAGTATGAGACCTAAGCGTAATTCATTTGAAGTTCGGTATTTATCATTTTATTCATCTAATTGAGAGTGGAATTATTCCAAGTAATGGATGAATCTTTACTGGTAATATAGGTAATTTATTTTCTACAGCATCCAATACTTTGGAATACTTTTGAGATGAAGAGTTATAAAGAAAGAACTTTTCAATTTTGAAGCAATGAATGGAAACAGGATACATTAAAAGACACCAACGGTGCCGAATTTCTGACCAAGTACAGTTACGGAATATCTGCACATGACATGTTAATCTTTCACGGTTCTCTTTTCTTGTCTAATGTGCTTC
Organism: Adalia bipunctata; assembly: GCA_910592335.1. Lineage (NCBI taxonomy): Eukaryota > Metazoa > Arthropoda > Insecta > Coleoptera > Coccinellidae > Adalia > Adalia bipunctata. The sequence goes on from OU342954.1 coordinate 5,613,905, forward strand.
TTCCATGATTTGTTTTGACGTTTGAGAAATTCTTATTGTTTTCTGCTCATCCAAAATCAGAATTTCAATTTAATTTTATTACAAATAGCAATTGCTGCATCATATTGACAAGGAGTTCTGTTTTATAATAAGCAATAGGCATGGACGAAGTTGAGTGAGTATATCATTAATCAGTAAAAATATATTCTTGGTTTCATTTTGATTATTAATTTTCAGTGAAAGTTTGCTCGTGTGCCAAAAGCATTTTTTGAGATCATCGACAAGAAATCGGCATATGAGAAAAATTCATCATGAAGCTGTACCATTTGATTAAAAAGACATTCTATTCATTCGAAGTGTCCACTTTGCCCTGTACAGGACTAAATATCTTTTGGCTCTCATGAAGAATTATTTAACCATTTGGGAAAAATGCACTCATAATTTTTTTAAGGAACAAGGAAGAATTTGAGTCTTGGTGAGCTGACGACAATAGGAGTATGACTATGTCTAACAAAGAACTGTGACAAATGCTTCTAATGAGAAGTATTATAAATGGAATAGAAGTAATACTACAGGTTGGTTTATCAATGTTATGAGTTTTGTAAGCTGATTTTACTTGAACATAATGTATCTACGAGTCAATGTAATCAACGTAGCATGAAAGATCGAGGTACATAGTATAAAAATATATGGAATATGTCCCTCAACACAAGAATTTCAGTGAAATTTAGTGCTTCTGGTGGTAACTGTTCACTGTTAATATAGCATGTTAGTGTTTTATAAGTAAATTTACTTCAATTTTAGGATTGACATTCTAATAATGAGGACCAAAAAGGTTGGAGAGTCTGGTTGAAGGAAGGGAGATGGCGTCAGCTGTAACAAACCCTCTAGATATATACAGTTAAATATTGAAACTAATGTGGTTCACTATGATGAACTTAGTTCCAAACGTTTGACGCAAGATCAGCAAGAAAATTGATATTTACTTTCGCATTGTATATTTCGTGTAGAGTTTTAGAAACCGTTCATGAAAAAGGTGGGCTAATATTTTATTCCATAATAATGAATATAATATGTATATATATCCTACTACCTGTTAGATTGATATTGGCTTGATTAATAGAATTGCTAGAATTTATACAATGGACTTAAATTTGTACACAAGTAGAGAAAAATGCACAATGGTGACAAATTCAGTGATTGAACCTTATTTTAAATAGCAAAAGTTAATATTTAAGAATTGTAGATTAACATGTAATTAGTATGTAAATATTTACTTTGCTTGTGGTATAGAGTTTTTACAAAGCATTCATGTAAGTCATAATGGCATTCAAATCCATAAGTAATTATGCTTTCGAGGAACTCCTTTGCAGATTTCGGTGTATTGAATGATTGAATTTCGTCACCCTACAATAATTTTATAGCTTCAGGAAGAATAATGTAGCAATAGAAGTGATATTATATGTATATGAGATAATGTGCTGAATTGATTGAATAAATATTTACCACCGCTCCTTTGTTATTATTCAGATCAAGATATAACAGCCAATAAAGCATTCTCTCTCTCATAATTATGTCAATATTCACAATATGTGAAATCCAATGATTGAAATGGCAAGCTCAACTAGTATACTCCATTCACAATTATAAAATCACAGCTCTGGCCTTGGAAATTTGACACATTCCACTCTGTATCGAAGTTAAGACGTTTTTCAAAATATTTTTATGTTCCAAGTCAACACTATGTTGCCCTTTCTACATTCTTAGCGTATTTCTCAGAATGTGAATGAATTGGAAAAGATGTGATGGACGAAAATAATTAACGTTTATATGAATTGATAGAAAGGAGTCCTTTTCTAGTTATTTGCATGAAAAGTACAAGAGATCACTGTTGAAATATATTATTTTTCGCCATGGAAAAAAATTGCATTGCTTTCACATAATTTTCATATGCATGCTTGTGAAGATTTAATGTTTATTATCCTCTTGAACTGAAAGTTCAAGACTTGACGACATTTTATTTATTTGATCTTATGAACAAGGAGTAAAATATTCTGATTGTATAGTAATTTATTGGATTAAAAAATATTCATACATTACTACCACAGTAGGTTTGTACAAATAAAATGGAATAGCTTAAACATATGCTTCACATTATCATTCACCTGTTCTAAAATAAGACACAAACTCCTGGAATATGGAAAAAAACCGATGTATTCTGGTTCAATATAGCCTTTTTCTACTTTCGGCAAAGGAATGAAAGCTCCAGTGACACATTTCAATTCTACCTGAACCATATTTTCCGGTCGCTTCCGTTAGAAGATCGTATATGAAGCCTTTCTTGTCCATTTACACATTCCAAATAAATTTTGAGCACCAAAATCGATACTGAAACTAACCAAACTTCTGGGGGACCGGAATTTCGTTTGAAATCTTTCAAAACGGCCAGATACCTAAAAAAACTTCGTGAACAAGTGTAAAAAGGTCGATTAGTACTTACTTTCGCTTTATTTATGCTTATGAATCGATTTTTGGTCCAATTCAAATTTGCCGTTCGTACTCACGCCAAAACTCGTGAAAGGAAAAAATGACACTTGCACGAAACTTCTTCTGGACGCCGAAGAACGGAAAAATAGGCGATTTCCTATCGATATTTCTCCCCAAAATCGCCGATCGATACGAACTAACAAAATGTGGAAAATCTTTGATACTTTTACTTTGATGTAAACAGAAAAACTGGCATCGTCGTTTTGTCATAAACGATATTCTATGTACGCGCACAGATTTTTCATCAGGTGCACCAATTCCTGAAAACGAAACCATGGCCAGAGTTGTGATTTTATAATTGTGAATGGAGTATACGTTCCACTTGGCGTTCACAACGATCACAATGCTCCATTAGCCGTTCCACATGGCGACTGCGATCGTTGTGAACGTGGCGAATACGTCACTCATGACGTCATTGTTTTAGCTCACGCCAAGCCCACAACGCCCCTTCCGAAGACGTGGGTTTTTGCGGTCGTTCGAGGAGTGGGGATGGTTGGTCTGTGATAATTTGGCACATTCGAGATCAGATAGTCTGTACTCTTGGTATTTTTATATTTCTATGATCATGTTCAAGATCCAGACTCAGAACTTAGGTTATTTCATTAGTTTCATTTTCAGTAAAGTTAAAGTTAGTTAGTTATTAGCAGTTTTAGTTTATGCCGACATGAGTGAGAGTGTTGAATTGTATGACGCTGAAGAGGATGTGTTGGTTGTTGTACATCTTTCTAAAGAAGATGCAGCTCGTGCGAGAAGAGGTAAATATAAGTTTATAGATTATTATCTGAATTTAATAAATGGGTACAAATGTATTCGTCGCATGCTTATGAGATAACTAAATTAAAAATTTTCGTTTTTGAAAATATAAGTTCCTAATAAAAAATTCATTATATAGACGTCAGATTTGCTCAGAAAATACTAAAGGAGGAGTTATGCAGAGAACGTTCTCTCCAATGTCCAGTAGAAATGGATTTAACTGCAGGTTATTGGACAGGAGACGAAACCTCGGAAGCAGAGGTGACTGCCGGAGGATGCTTTATTGAACCTCCGGAGGAACACTATTGGACAGGAGAGGGAACGTCCAGAGCAGAGGTGGTAATGGCCCCGAAGAAAACAATTCTCAACCACCGGAGAATGAAGGTACTCTTGAAAATAATTATTTCTTCTTTCTTGTTTGGTAACCAAGAATGTGAGTTTGAAATGAGTATGTTTCAGTCTCTTTATACAGGTGGAGCCCACCATGCGTAAAATTTCTCCTGGAGCTATACAAGAATCGAGAAGAGCTCCTGCATAGTGGCAGAATGCCACAAAAGAAAGTGTGGCAGGAAATTTCGAACGAAATCAATTCAAATGGATATTCAACAACAGGCCCTCAGTGCTCCAGTAAACTGAGGAGCCTGAAAAAAACGTACAAATCGATTAAGGATCATAACAAGAAGTCAGGAAATGACAGGAGAACCTGGGCTTTTTTTGAGGTTTGTATGAATTTTTCAAAGACCGCTAAATTATCAGATGTAGGGGTAGCTAGTTTTAATGGTTTAAATATGATTTGACTTGTATTTTGATATAATTTTACTATTATAATTTTTAGATAATGGAGGATATATTTGGCAAAAAAGCTTGGTGTGAACCTGTTGCTGTGGCATCCTCCAGCGGGATGTCTGTTAAGAAACCAAGCGAAAAGCCGCCACAAGAAGAGACGACAGAATCGGACAGTGGATGTTCTTCTATAAGTAATCATATATTTTTCTAAGCATAGGAATTTTATATAGATTTACTTTTAATTACATAATTTTTTTTCAGAAAAAGTATCCATACAATCATTACTCCTGCGGAGGCTGAACCAAAAGGAGATATATGAGGGCAGAAAAGAGAAGAGGCACAAGGAGAGGATGGAGATGGATAAAAAGTTTCTAGATGTCTTAGAAAAACTTGCTAATAAATGAATATTTTCAATTATGAATAAATTTATTGAAATAATCTAAAGATTTGGGTCATTACTTTTTTCTCACAACTGCAGAAAGAAAATTCACATTTTTTCCTTACAATTTCATTTATTAAAAACTCAATTATTTGAACGTATATAATATTTTCATTGGTGAGGTGACATGTCAAAAGAATTAATCGATGAATATTTCACATAATTACCGAAATTTCAATTTATTCAATGCCTCAAAAAATTTCATTAGATATCAATAAGTTGCACTATTCTTCATAAGTTAACAGGAATTCAAAATTATTAATGTTTACAAAAACAATTATAGGAAAATAAATATAACTTATAAGTTTCCAATATTCAACATGGAGTTCATTATAAAATCTCTTTTATAATTTCGCCTTACTTTATGAGAGCTATTTGAATTGTTATTTTGACTACCAGATAATGACATAATCCTGAGATAAAAGATGTAGCACGAGCAATTTGTCATGTTTTTCATCAACATGCTGAAATTTCATTTTTGTTGAATTGAACAATTAGTGTCAACAGTTGACGATACAATCTTACACAAAACAAATATTCATTAATGTGCTTGAATTACTAACAAACTTCTCACGGAATTCTGAATCTGATTATTAGAGAATTCAAATCGATTTCTGATTCGAAGTACTTTCATTAATGTTTTTAATATTCTCAGGAAACCTAGGACTAATCAGTATAAACAATATATCATAATATCTGTAAGGCAACAATGCAATGAACATCTATGAAAATTAAATATAAAAATGTTATTTGATTCAGATATCTCCAATAATTTTTTGTCATCAAATGGCAGTCGTGAAGTTTCTAATCTCATCCTCCATCAAGAAGATCCTGTTTGTATTGCAACAAATTCAATAATCAGTCTGTAATTAATATTCCAACCAAGACCTTTCCTTAATAAATGTAATATGAATTTCGATAAACATAACCAAATTTCACGTTGACAACTGTTGAATCGATTTTATACACGTAAACCATGCTGACGTATGACGTGGAGAGAAAATCAAACGGGATAGCGTGCTCTCCTTCTATTGGCAGTGGCGGATTTACGTCTTCAGGGGCCCTACGCTTCAAAACTTTTGGGGCCCCTCTGAAACATTTCCGATTTTTTTCAAAGAATTTTTTATTGAAACTCACTTCTTTAAAAACAAAACATAAAGTTAATTAATAAAATACAAGGTAGGAAGGTATGTATATCAAAACAAAATATAAAAGATGAATAAAAATCTTGAAAATATCACCAAAATTCAAATACAAAATATCTCTAGAATATCATATCTGCAAATTTTTTATTGCGGCATCGAGATTAAGGAATTGATAAAATCATCACAAAAGATAAAAGTATGGTAAAGCTGTAAATCAGTTACCTACAACATAAAATTCCATTTAAAAAATTGATTCTTTCTTATTTTAATATCAACAAATTCTTTTATTGCAGAATCATAATCGATACTGCTCGTTATATCACTTTCGATAGAAAGTATTCCTGAAAAATGTAGTCTATTTTCTATTTTCATAACAGTTCTATATTTATTTTTTATCAATGAAAGTTTGGAAAATGAGCAAAAAATTCTGTCAATTTTGGATGCTTAGCTTTACTCTGCTCTTTACTCTCCCTGAGCTTTCGTTTTTGGTAGCCGCTCATATAACGCCTGTCAGATGTGGTGTCACGTCAATATTACATATGCAACTAGCAAATGTAATCATAGGAAAATGTTAAATTTTATTTTATATTCTGTAACGAATGACACAGAAATTCATTGACTTCGCTCTATCGAAATATGAAATTCGAACCGATGAGCTAATATATGAAAAATTATTATCTAACATATGTTTCAGTTTCATCAATGATCAATTAATAATTAAAACGTTATCAGGCCAGTAGACTATTATTTATTTTTCTGATCCTTCTAGATACAAATATTTACCAACGTTTCGGCAGCATTCGTGCAAAGGCACGAGCCTTGATAAAGATCAAGGATCAAGGCTCATTTGTCCTTTAAGAAGTCACAGATATCGTCAGTGTTTTAGGGTGTGACATGAATTGACTTGATGTGGACAGTTTTCGGAAATTTTCACAAACTTTATTGTTCATCAGCGTAACCAAGAAAACAACAATTCCGAATTATTATCTAATTGATAAAACAAAAGAATGGTAAAATATAAATATATAATATTGAACATAGTGAATGAGTCTATCGGAGAAAAAATTGCAACAATTAAATTGATAAATATCTAAATATACATCCATATTTTGAAACGAAATTATTTGTTTTGTTTTGTTTCGTCCAACAAACACGTAGGTACAGGTTGAATAAAATAATTTCTGTGAATCGTATCATGTATTTCCTTTTCCCGGTATTGAACCAATATTATGTCGTATGCCTTATATCGAAAATGAATTTCACTGGTCTGTCTTGCCTCATTATCGCTCGAATTATGTTTATGCCGCATTGCCGAAAAATTGGAAGAATTTTATTTCTAGCATATGAAACTGCACTGTAAAGCTCCTATATCAATTATATCGTTCAATGAGAGTACAAGGATTTAAAAGACCAAACACAAACAGAAATAGTTCAATTCACCAACACTTCTCAGTTTTTCACAATATTGGAATCTTACACGAAACTCGCCCGTCACTGTCAACACTTTTCGAATCTTGTGAAATGATTGTAAGAAAAAAATATGCAGACCTAAGAACTTCTGCAGAAGTATTTTTCACTTTAAAACCCTAAACGAATCAACATCTGGTCGGCCGTTCTGTTGCACATTCCTAGATTTAAGAGGAAATTTATTGAATTATGATGTAATTGTAAATATTGGAATTCGGCCGCCATCCTTGACTGAATTTATCGCAGGCAGACAAGATAATTAGGGATATTACGCTGAATCCCGGATGGTGTGTTTTTTCCAACATCTGAGTTTTGCTCTGAGGCTCTTGTTCGTTGTTTTTCAAATTGTTCAAAATCCCCACAACGGACCCTCTCCAGAGTTTCCGATCACTCGCCTGTCGTGACGCAGACGCAAAACTCGAATCGACAAGTTTCTCCACAACTTCGCTTCTAGCGGGAAGGTGATCGCACTATTTTCTTTTTCCTCCGGGTTCACTCTGTACCATTAGGATTAGGCCGTCCATGGGATTCTCAGCATTTCAGGTTACTGTTTTTACAGTGGAAGGACAGGTAAATAAACTATTCTCAGTAAATTGCCAACGTTTCGATCACTTTATTATGGTCTTCTTCAGGGCTAAAATATAAAACCGAAGAAATATCAGAACAGCGACACCAATTCTTTCAACATCACACACAAATTGAAACACTCGGACATCAAAACTAACCCCCTCAACATACTCAAACATATTTCAAAATGGAAAAAGGTGCGAATTCACTTGCAACAGAATACTCCGAACGAACCAAACACGCAGCGCGCGCTGCAACAAATTTGTCTAGTCAATACGTTGCGCAGAACAGAACTGAACTCAGACACAGATGTTCCACTTGACTCGGCAATAGCAAAATCGGAAAAGATAGGGGAAAAATTGAACCTCATACAACTTTATCTGTTGATGAATTTTTACAGCTGTTAAAATTTTTGCATCGAAATGGTTATTTTGTGTACAATTATACATTTTTCAGGAAGATCTTCGGACTGGATATGGGGAATAATTTGGCACCGGTAACATCTGACATAGTAATGGTGGAATTCAGAATGTGGCCATTGATAAATTGAATATTTCGTTAACATTTTCCAAAAGATACGTTGATGATATTGACACTTGTATGGCTTTCGATAAAAAGGACGAAATCCTAGCAGCATTCAATAGCATTCATCATCGCTTGGAATTCACCATTGAATTGGAATCACAGGGTATTTCACTACCATTTCTAGATACATACTTAGTTGATCAGACGAAATAATAGGATTTCAACAGATTGGTACCAGAAACCAACTTTTTCCGGGAGAATACCTAATTTCACCTCAAAACACCATATGGCACAGAAAATTAACATCATTAATAATTTAAAACAGAGAGCTCTCAAACTTTCGAACAATGAATTTCACGAAAGAAACATTCTCAAAATACAGTCAATTTTGGAAAGAAATTACTATCCGACCAAATTCACAAAAAGAATTCTGTACGAGAGAGAACCTGAGCACCACAGACCACAAGAGGAAAAAGAAAACCAAGAATATTTCAAGATAACTTATGTTGAAAATCTAGGAGAGCAAATCAAGAATATATTTACCAGATTGAACATAAAAATTGGATTCAAATCTAACAATACTATTAAGAAACTTTTTACAAAAACTAAGAGTACAACTCCAAAAAAATTACTTACACCGCGTTTACATTAGTCAAGTCAGTTGAATTCAAGTGAGTTAAAAGCGAAATGAATGTGTAAACACTGTAAACCCCCCAATTCGTTTCACTCGATCGGCTGAATTGAACGGCTTCTCAGTTGAAGCACGGTCAACTTTGTGGATTCAAATGGATCAACAAATTCATAGTAAAATGGCGGCAATTAGATGGTCGGAGGAAAAATCGAGTAAGTTCATCAACATTTATGAAAAATATGAATGCCTATGGAATTCAAGAAGTAAGGAATATAGAAATAGAGATGCTAGAGGATCTGCAATTAGAAGAATAATAGAAGATATGCAAGAATTCGGTATAATAATGAAAAAAGATGATGTTAGGAATAGAATAAAAGCGATTCGTACAACCTATATGGCAGATCTTCGTAAAGTAGAAAAGGCTGCGAAATCTGGAGCTTCCGTCGATGATTTATAACAACCCACCTGTTATTGGTTTAAAGATGATGATCGATTTTTACGACACGTGGTATCCCTTCGTCCGGTGTTTGAAAATATTGTAAGTGAAAAATAAACATATATAGTCCAATTTTTGCGTGTTACCGTGTTACAAACGGTTACGAGGTTTTTATCTTTTTTGTATTTTTTCATGAGCGGTAGGGTAAAACCCGGATAGATGCCCTAGTTGGATAGATGCCCCATTTTCAAAATACCTAACTTCCCAAACTCGCCACTAGTGACTAGGAATTAAAAGTGTAAAAATGAGCGACTGCCACCCTAGACCTCAGTTGGTCACGAAATATTGTACAATAAGGACGCGTTTTTCAAGTGTATGTGATTATCTCCGCAGCGAACTTCGAAAACACGTAAAAGTTTCAAAGGTTAGTAGGTATTTGCCGTTGTAGAACTTTTGAAGTAGTTATAAATTCTGTTATATTTTTTATTATATCAATACACTGGTTCATTAAGTGTGCATCTAAGTATGACTAGTTGCTTTTTTGTTTTTAATTTGCAAAAAAAAATGCATGGGCATCTATCCCTATCAAAAAAGATAGTTGCCCTGATTTTCCGAGGTATAGAAGCCCTTAGGGGCGGCTATCCCTCTATACACCCTGTACCCCTTATAGTCTGAGTGTTAATTAGAAAACCCAAGATAACAAAAATGGAACCAAATACAAAAAACAAACCAGAAAAAATTAAAATATTACACAAAATAATAATCATTCTTCTAGTGATAGCTTTAATGAGGAAACAGCTGATTTCTGTGGAAAGTAAGATAATAATTATTCAAAAGTAAAACGGAAAGGAGCTTCACTAAAATGGCAAATTATTCTTAGTTCTAACAGCGAAGATGAAAACAAACCACCTAGCTTCATACTCAAAGGAAAGAGAACAAAAGGATTGCCCATAAAAAATGATAGAATAGATGAACACAATAACTCTAAAGACGAAGAGGGATGTTATTGCATAAAGTAGAGTGTTTCGAGAAACATGAAAACACAAAGTCTCAATTCGACTGGATTCAGTGAATAAGGTGTCACAACTGGCTTCATGAAACCGGTACACTCTTTAGGAACTACTGCTCAAGATGTGGAAAACTTAAAGCACTGTCTGACTGATCTTCTTTTCGTTGTGTTGTTTTGTTTTTAAAAGAGTATTTCTATTTCTGTTGAAACCTATTATTTAATATTTTATAACAATGCGAAATTCATATACCTACCTTTTTGTTGTTACCTAACTAATATTTTATGTTATAAAGAATTGATATTTTTGTTTTATAAATGCTTCTGAAATTTGATTAAGTACGCTCATCTATGTTATATTACGATAATAATAACAGACATAACGATAAGAGATTTCATTGAATTGGGTTGGGTTTTTGGATAACACAATATCAAGGGCATCTATCCCGGAGTGTAGGCATCTATCCTTCTCAGTAATTTCATGGTGGGGCAACAATACATACCTGTAGGCATCTATCCCCAAAAAAAGTGTTCCACAAAAATCAAAATTCTGTAAAATTTGCAAATGCTAGGTCAGAAAAAACTAACAGTATTTCAACTCGAATAATAAGGCTAGCTACTTTTATAGAAATTATTCATATAAAATCGATATTTTCGAAAATATTAGGCAATTTCAAAAAGTGGGGCATCTATCCGGGTTTTACCCTAATAGAGGGGAAGGTACTTTCTCGAAAAATTCTTCCATACGAAGCTCTTCCTTGTGCACCAACGTATATGTATGTAGCGTCGACCAATGCTAATAACACGATACCATTCTCGGTCAGCCATCTCTATTCTTGCTGAAAAAACTGCCAATGAATTTTGATATTTCTGTTCATATTACTACGGCTGATGGTCAAATGCAAACTGTCTTTGGTTATGTTTGGCTACCTATACTGCGTCCTAAGCCAAAAAGCGGTATCTCAAATTTTTACCATTTTCGAATTTCATCTTTATATAATAACTAGCTGGCCCGGCGAACTTTGTTTCGCCTAAATAATACCTATACCATAGCCATCTTTATCTTAAGAAGGCCGTGCCTATACTTACAGTAGATTTCACAACGTAATCACCAGTGATCGAAGATCAACGGCTTGGTTAGATTTCTGAACTGTCAAATCGAGTATTCTAGATCAAGCTCTGATCACCGGTGATATGCTTTGTGAAACCCCCGTTAAAGTTGTATGAACTTACCATTGCTATTTTTTCAAGCAGGAGATAAATTAGGCATAATAAGAGTTCTGTCAAATGTCATCTGTCAAATTTCATCTGTCAAACGTCATCTGTCAAATGTCATCTGTCCAACGTCATCTGTCAAACGTCATCTGTCAAACGTCATCTGTAAAATGTCATCTGTCAAACGTCATCTGTCAAATGTCATCTGTCAAACGTCATCTGTCAAATGTCATCTGTCAAACGTCATCTGTCAAACCATGGATATGAGCTGTCCCACAAAACAGAAATACAAAAATAATATGTCAATTACTAATTATGGGCAATTTTGTTATTTCCGCAAATATATTTATTACCCAAACATAAATCAAAAACATTTCAAAAATATAGAGAAAAGATGAAAATGGACAATTCACGATTGATGCTGATCGTCACAATCCGATTTACTTTACATTCCGGTAAAAATTCACTGTTCCACCAACTTGATCTGATAATAGCCTTCCATGTTATTATAAGTTCTATGCAAATTACACAATAATTGTATACATCGCCATTCATACTCTAGTCTAGTCTATACCATTTCTGAATTTCCTACCCTTCAAGAAAATTAAATCCACCATTGCCAGACTACTTCATGGCTTATAACTTCACAACGTTCTATTTTATCGAAAATAGCGAGTCCATTTCTCTCGTTCTATTTTATTATTGCATTTCTATTTAATACCGTGGAACTTCGTTCTACCACTATTAATCCCCATAGAATATTCTCATACCGTTGTTAGGTATTCTGTGGTGAGACCTACTGCACTTTTAACTATTCACTCGACATGCGATTCTGTGGAAGAAAAACTAACCTCCTTTGTCCAAATGTCAAAACCTACATAAGTTCTCTATGATTGCTCGAGAAAAAGGAATGTCTTTTTTTCTTTTCTGTAGGATTTTTTTGGGAATATTTTGATATATAAACCTTGCCCTAACAATAATAAACACAACAAAAAAAATTGTCGAATTTGGTGCGATCGTTTGAACAATATGGCATTTCGAAGTTTTGAACCAACCATAGATCGCCTTTTATTAATATAGATTATATAAAGATCAAATTCGGAACTGATATTGATTTGAGATACTGCTTTTTGGCTTAGGACGGCAGTATAACATTGTTGGAGGTTACGAAAGAAATAAAAGTTTCAATAATTCCTTCAATGAGACAATCTCTAATTTTGGGAATGGATTTCATTCATTCCTGCGCCTTTGAATCTCTCAGCTGTTCGTGCTATTAAGAGCGTTGACAATCTGTCAGATCTTCTAAAAGAAAAGCTACAGGGCATGATTGACTTAAATAAAACTATTGCACCCACAGATCGTTTAGGTATAACCCATGTGTATATACATAATATCGATACAGAAGATGCAAAACCTTTAAGACAAAGACAGTATCCCTTATCCCCTGCAATGCAGGAAATTTTAAATAAAGAAGTTTACCGATTGTTGGCTTTGGATGTGGTTCGCCCGTTTCCAGAGTGTTCTCCGTGGTTAAGTCCTCTTTGGTTAGTTAAATTAAAAAATCTGATGATTCTGATGCTCTGATGGACGCAAATTGAACTCTGTAATACAACAGGATGCATATCCTATGCCAATGATCGATTCAACTATAAGTAAACTCAGGGACGCTGTTGTTATCTTTAGACTTAAAAAAATGCCTTCTATCAGATTCCTCTTGATAAGGAATCACAGTTGAAAACTATTTTTGATATTCTTGGTAGGGTATTGTTTTGTTTCAAAGTTTCACCATTCGGTCTTAATAATGCTACGCAAGCGATGTCGAAGGTAATGGACACGCTGCTGCATTGCGGCCCACAGCACCTTTTGTTTTCTATGAGAGAAAGTTTCTGGCCAATAGCGGGCAGGAATTAAGCTCGTAAAATAGTGCCCAAATGCGTAACCTGCTTCAGAGCAAAACCAAAACAAAATCAATATATCATGGGAAATTCACTCTCAGAAAGATTAATGGCCGGTTTCTGAGGTCCATTTAATGGTAGTTTATCTATTCGATAAATTTGACGGAAGGTTAACTGGAGATTTCGGTTTCTGAGGACCTCTCGTAAAGATAACCTATCAATAAAGTCCGTTTATTTTAACAGGGAAGAAATGGCCGGATATCTGTTCATTAACTATCTGACGCATGAGCAAATAGCCTTCGTGACGTTTCCAACCTCACTTTTGCCGTGTTGTTTGTTGTCATTTTCTATTTTCAAGTTAGGTACCAAGTTTCAATGTGAAAGTTGATTGTGCTGTTGAGTGATAATGAAAAATTCAAGAAGATTATCGTCATCATATAGTTCTAGTTCTTCATCAGATGACGAAGCAATGGAATTCATCAACAATATTTCAATACCCAGATTTATGCGAGTTCGTAGATCCCCTCTTGAAATGTACACAGATGATGAATTCAAAATGAGGTACAGATTCAACAAACAAACCGTTTTACATCTATGCAGTATAATGAATAATGTGCTAACGCCAATATCTGGAAGAAAGTTCACCCTAAGTGTCCTTGAACAAATACTTATATCTCTAAGCTTTTATGCGACAGGAACTTTTCAAATCGTCATTGGTGGTGACCTGAATATTCACAAAACCACTGTGTCCAAGGTGGTATATAAGGTCAGCAAAGAAATCGCCAAACTGTCTCCTAGACACATCTTCATGCCAAGAAATGAAGTGGAAATAGAACAAACAAAAACCCTCTTTTATGAAGTAGCAGGAATTTCCTAATGTGATAGGTTGCATTGATGGATGTCACATACCGATCAAGTCTCCAGGCGGAAACAATGCTGAGCTGTATAGAAATAGAAAAGCCCATTTTTCTTTGAATGTACAAGCAGTGTGTGATGCTTACCTAGTCATAAGAGACATAGATGCAAGGTGGTATGGGTTCCACACATGATAGCACTTTATACCACAATTCGTTTATACGGGCTCGACTGCTCGACAGGAAAACAATGAATTTTCCAATGGATATCTTTTAGGAGATAGCGCTTATCCATGTAACAGGAATGTGCTCACACCATTTTTAAATCCAGTTGGGAGAGCAGAGGAAAAGTACAACAAGGCTCAGATCAAAACAAGGAATACTGTTGAAAGGACATTTGGTGTGTGAAAACAAAGATTTCCCTGTCTTTCCCAGAAACTTCGTGTTCAGCTGGATTGTGCACTTGCTTTTGCGGATTTATTAGCCCTGATATTTTAAAGAGTAGTGCCCCTTCAAATAGCGCATGACACAGTACTTCTCTTTTCTTGTAGCAATGGATGTCAGAATACCAGATAAAATCCAAGACAACGTGGACCGTGGCAAAAACTATTCAAAACTCCATTGAAAGAGCCAAGAAAAATATCTTCAAAAGGTATTATCAATGCCACTTTAATACAAGACAAATACGTATAGCCGCACGTAATAACAGAAAAAGAAAACATCCTTCAAAAAATATTGATTGTCCTGCTAAAATTATAATAGCAATAAACAGAGAACCCACTCAGTATTCAAGGGCTTCAGACAAGACGCAGCATACGCTCATCAAAAATTGGCCATGCATTTTATCAATCGAAAACAGTCATAATCATACAATTACTAGTGCAGCTGCTTTAAGTAAACGGCCAATCAGTGAAAATACTACTCAAGAAATTTTGGAGTATTTCAACAGAGGTCATTCCGTTGCTTCAGCCTACCATAGTTTTTGTTTTTCCAAAATGGAGGAGTATGGTGATGAATATCAAGAATTAATGGCAGACAGAGAGAGTTTTCCTAAGACAAAAGACTTTTCAAATATATGGCAGAAATATTTCAAGGCTACTTTCGGATCTAGATCGGGAAAACATACCTTGGAAGATCTGGAAAAACACTTATCAATTACAGACACATTGTTTAAGATCCAGCAAATTGATGACCATTATTCTGTTGCATTATGCACTTTTCAAATGCAGAGGGCTGCCAAATTACTAATTCAGGCTTCTGAGATTATGTTCGTGGATGCCACCGGAAACTGTGATGTGGAGAATCACAAAATCTTTTTCTTTGTGACGCAGTCGTCTGTTGGGGGAATTCCTATTGGATGTGTCATAACAACATCCGAAAAAACGAAGGTATTTGAGGTAGCACTGAGAAATTTGATCAGTATTATGCCTACAAAGGTGACACCGAAAGTGATAATGACGGATGATGATTTGAAGGAACGAAAAGTTCTCGAAATGTTTTGGCCAAATTCCACCCTTCTGCTGTGTACGTTCCATGTGTTAAAAACCGTGTGGAAGTGGCTTTGCACCTCTATTAACCAAGTAGGTCAAAATGACAGGCAGAAATTGTATCGCAGTTTCAAAAATATTCTACAAAGCACTGAATCCGAGTTGCAAGTAGAAGATAACATTTATTACTTGAAAATTCAGTCCAATATCCACATTTCAAAAACTACGTACAAAAACTCATCAATCGCAAGCACATGTGGTGTTTATTTTATAGAAAGCAATTTCTAACCAGGGGTTCAAACACTAACAATATGATTGAAGTCATATTCCGATTATTCAAAGATATTCCATTGGAAAGAACAAAAGCTTATAATCTGGTTCAGCTTGTCGATTTTATCGTGGTTAGCTTCAGCATGTATTATAAACAAAGACTTTTAGATTTGGTGCTAAACAAAATAAATGTTAAGCGATATGCTCCAGATAAAAAAGACGATGATCCCCAAAACATCACGAAAATAGGATATTTGCAATACACTGTGTTGAGCTGCGACAAGAAAGAAGTTTATTTTGTTGATATGGAAGTTTGCATTTGTTCTTGTCCTCAAGGTAAAAGCAGTAAAGTGTGCAAGCATCAGGCTGGGGCTATTAAGAAATTCAGCATCAATAGTGCCTGCAATTCCTTGTAAGCACAGCAGAAACGGATTTTATATGAAATCGCTAGTGGTAGTGAGCCACCTTCACATTTGCTCCAGCCTTTACGTCTTGAAAATGTACCGGATTAAACCTTCGAGTCGGATAAAGATGATCAAAATAATAGTAAGTCAAACCTGATGGTAGTTGGTATCGAAGATGATACAAGTGCTGGGCATTCTGAATCCAGCAGTGAAACAATAGAAGATGGTAATAATAATAGTGACGCTAAATTCAAAAATTCAAAAATCAAAAACTCAAAAACTCGAAAATTCAAAATTTCAAAAATTCAAAAATTCAAATTTTCAAAAATTCAAAAACTCGAAAATTCAATCATTCAAACTAATCAGTTATTCAAACTATGACTAAATTTCATCATTCAACCGAGCTCAGTCTCTCCGATCAAAAAGTCCCGAGTGAAAATCAGACCAATAAAAAAATCTGAATTTCTGGGGGAACTGCTGGGAATAATCAGATTCTTTGGATGTTTTTACTCATAATCATTCAAACTATGTTTAAAATTCATCATTCAACCGAGCTCAGTATCTGATATCAAAAAGTCTCGAGTGAAAATCAGACCAATACAGAATCTGAATAATCTCGAGTCGAATTTCAATGTTACAAAATCTGAATTTTCGTGTGAACTGCTGGGAATAATCGGATTTTTTTGGATGTTTTTACTTATAATTATTCAAACCATGACTAAAATTCATCATTCAACCAAGCTCAGTCCCTCAGATCAAAAAGTCTCGGGTGAAAATTGGACCAGTACAAAATCTCAATAATCTCGAGTCGAATTTTAATGTTACAAAATCTGAATTTTTGGGTAAACTGCTAGGAATAATGGAAATTTTTTGATGTTTCCAATTATAATTATTCAAACTATGACCTAGGAGCATAGAATGAATGGAGGGAAGGCTCCGCTACAAAAATGAACTGCCAAAAACGTCCGCACTTGTCAGTTCGCCGCAAGGTCACGAGATGGCGCCAACGTCGTTAGTGGCTCCAACATGGCTATAACGATATTTAAATGAAAATTCGTTTCGACAAATTTATTTCCGATCATAGACTTTCCATATTATTGCGCATAAATAATAAATAGTTGATTAGAATGCGGTGATATGTCAACAATATCGTTTTGATTAATATTTGGTGTTATTTTGAAGGGTGAGAATTAAGAAAATTCTTTTATTTAAGTAACGTACAGACAGGTCTTTTTCTGAAACCTCTACGGCAACTGTGGAGTTTAAGACATCCCTTGAACGTTCTGAGTCTGGTCGTTCAGTGGCCTCAACATTCAAGCAAGTGTTGCTTCAAATCAAAGAAACAACAGGTATTGTGAATCTTATTTAAAAAAATTTAAAATGAATTAATGAATATGTTTCTGAATAAATTTCTGTATATAGATATATTTTATTGCTTAATGATCTTTGCATTCGTACCAACAAGTTGGAGCTAAAATAATATTAAAATTGTTCAATATGTTTTGATACTTCAATAAAGATTCAAACTTTTTACCTTGTTTTTTCATTCAATAATTATATAGTACATAGCATAATAAATCACACTATATCAATTAAAAATATTAAACTTAGCAACACACGTTGAAATGAACAAAACCATCAGGTAAATTAGATAGTTAAAGCCGCAGAAATTTTTTTATCGAAGCCGATTTAATTTGTATATTATAGTAACTTACTTCAAAAAATATTCGAATTCAATACAATTTGTTTCGACCTCCTTTAGTCCTTTCAGTTAACAACAAAAAGTTTTATTATTTAATCACTTTGGTGTTGGTCGTGAAAATTCTTTGATAGATGCATCTATATTCTTTGCAACTGTAGCGCCACAGAACAAGATATAATGTGAAATATAGCCCTATTAGCGATCACAGCGCTATCTATCGGGCGTCACAGGAAACTCTAACTTCCGCCGAAATTGGAAGTTCAAAATGATCTGTCGAGCGTATGAAGCCTTCCCTCCATTCATTCTATGCTCCTATCTATGACTAAAATTCATCATTCAACCGAGCTCAGTCTCTCAGATAAAAAAGTCCCGACTGAAAATTAGATCAATAAAGAATCTGAATGATGGCGAGTAAAATTTACTGTTACAAAATCTGAATTTTCGGGTAGACTCCTTAACATAATCGAAATTTTTTGATGTTTTCATCATATCGTATTGAGAGACTGGAAAAATTTCATAACTGACCTGAACAGTAGAGTTATAAAGAACCTCAAAGATGATCCTGAAAATTTCCAAGGTGGAGTCAAACCTTGCCTTCAAAATCACGCGAAAAATATGAATAGTTCGTCTTCTCTATTGAGTGGACTGTACACGGCATTCAAACCATGTTCTTCTCTGAGAAGGCGAATGGTTCCTACACAAAGAAAAGGTGTGAAAATTTCTGTACAGCCAACTAGTGTGGCTAGAAGGAAATCGAAGTTCACCGGTAGAAGGCGATTTCAGTCGGGAAAAAAACCTGCAAATTTCAGAAAAACTGAAACTCTTGCTCCCCATAGTCTGGATACGTGTGTAAAACAAAATCGAACCTTGGGAGCTCGAAAGATTGCAAAGTAATAAATTATTTTTTAGAAGAGCAAGATCATTAGTGTCATGACATAACATCATGCTTGTCTTATTTTGTAGAATAATTAGTATTATATTAATTTTCTCCTTCGCCGCAGGCTTTATTATGTGAATATCAGCATCAGATCAAGACCAGCTTGGTTTGTTATATGTCATGACAAAAATGCTACTCTAAGATTTAATTTTGGTTTTAAAATTTTGTATTAGATAGGAATTCATAACTACGTTCCTTGATATTAACACAATTCTGTTTCTTTTTTGTTATTTTATCTAACTACGCGAGAGGCTATTCTGAGATAACGTCTGCTGTTTAGCTTGTGTGTTTTGCGATCATAGCTGGCGTTTAGGAGCTGACGTTCGGCGCGAGCCGAATTGAGATCACGTCTGGCAAATAGAAATACGCGGCCGGGTACGTGTAAAATACCGATGGCTAATTTTGAAATGTATCGCGAACATAGCGTATACTCCATTCACTTTTATAAAGTATCGCGGTTAGCCATGATTTAAGCCATTTTTTCGCGTCAATCACGGTTTAAAACTATTTTGAAAACATTTCGAAGTGAACGTCAGCAGTTCATTGATCGCTAAAATGCCACTATTTCAAAACGGTGACGTCACGAAAGAAATGTCAATTCAATTTTTAAATCCATAAGTTAGAAACACGATGCACGCACATAATTTTAATAATATTTATAATTCTTGTGTGTGTTTATAGTTTATATTTTTTTTCTGAGGATAAATCCTGTATATTTAAAATGGATTCCAGATTCCCATCAGCTTATGATTAACGAGTTGCTACTTGAAGAATATACAATATATTCATATTGGTTGAACAAGAAGAACCAGTAATATCAATTCAAATTTGAACATACATACATACTTTTTTAGAATTAATAATATTTAAGAATTCTCAAATAAAGGTCTGCTCCACTCGAAATGATTTATTCCTTCATAGGTTATCACAATGCATTTCCGCAAGATAACTTGCCATATTCCAGTATTCTAAAAACAAAGTTACGAAAATTGTATGATGACCTTCTTCAGTTATAACAGTATATTTTGACGGGTTAAGGTCAGTAAATCCAAAGGCTTATTTGGAAAAAATGCCGACGTTTCGATTTATTTAAAATCTTCTTCGGGGCTCTGAAACATTACCAACACAGTAATGAACTAAACACAAAAATATCACTTCAAAAACACAATATTAAAATAAATTGGAAGCCACCTACATTTTCAGTTGGCCTTTTTAGTCACATTAAATATTGAAAATCGTATTATACGATGCATAAAAACAGAACGATACATGCTTCCTCGCAGTTTAACCATAACTAATTGTTGTCGAAGAGCAGGTGGGACATCAAAACAATGAGAATGACATATTATGATGTATGGATGAAAGGACGGAACTAAAGTCTCGTCATTTATTCAACCCTCTTCTTTAAGCTTGCCAATTAAGTTGAAGTACGCTGTATTTAGATTATCAATATCAGTTCTTTTGTTGATTGATCTCCTGCACTGTTTAACCGACACCATTTCATGTAATAATCGCTTTTTTAAGTTCCTTTCAAATCCCACAATGGAAGCCTCGTCGAAATTGAAAGAATGTAGTTCCTTGAGAGAATGTTCCGCTAGTGCCGTGTTATTGTCTTTTCTTTTAAGGGGGTTGTGTATGTTGATGCTGTCACGACGATGTTCGGATATTCTAGTCTCCAGATAGCATTTTTTCCAAATAAGCCTTTGGATTTACTGACCTTAACCCGTCAAAACATACTGTTATATCTAAAAACAAAGCTGTCATATTTGAATAATATTCAAAATAAAAACGGTGAAGACAAAATAAATCCAACAAACATAACCAATATTCTTCAAACAGCTGATTCCAAACTTCAAGCTTCAGTTCGAACTATTCCACTACCTGCTTTCAAACCGCTGCAAATTATTTCGAACCATTTGGTGCGTGACGTCACCAGTTCGACGCGAAAACACGAATATTTCAAAACGGACGAAATAATTTTAAAATATTGTCACGCGAAAATATGGCTTTAGGATTATCAAGTTCTTTCATTTAAAACGGACGCAGGTTGGTACTCGTGAAAATCAAGCGACATTGCCAAGTCTACTTTCTATTTATTCTTTTTTAACTTTGTAAATGGAGTTAGTTCGTCTAAGGTTTAACTCTGGCGCCGGTTTCGTAGAACTAGTACATTTTCATACTGAAGTATTTCAAGTTGTGCAAAAATGTATTCAAATGTCTTCTGAATTCACATAATATTTTCTCAAATTCATTAATTTCCCAAAGTAAAGGAACACATTTCGATAAATACATAATTACTTCGATTTTTTAGCAGAAACGGCAACGTTGCTCGTTCAACTGACATAAGAATGACTATAACCCAACTTCTTCAAAACATACACGGTGAAATGTGTCAAAAACCGCGCAAACTTTATAAAAGTGAATGGAGTATACGTAGCGCTCGGTGTGGCCTCGGCATTATACAAATAGGAAAAATGTAGCTTACGAAATGAAAAAAAAAGGCGGGTCAATGGGGAACTCTATTTCAGACATCAAGTTAACGTTCTCGCCATCTATTTCTACATTTTCTAAGGTCTGAATATCCAAAAATTGCATTTGGAAACCGTGAATTATTGACGTTTTCCTATCGATTCGATTTTCGACCACAGAAATCGCTTTTGACAACTGTTGTCAATTTTGAAAATGCAGATTAATTCGAATTCGAATAAGAAGTCGAAAATAAAGTATAGTGTTCAATTCGCGGTACCTAATGGTCATAACACACTCAATAAATTAAACCCCCCGAATGACGGCTCGGGCTGCAAAATTCATCTGCGTGTGTTATGACTTACATTACCGCTCATTGAACAATATAGGGGAGAGCGGGGCAAAGTGGGGTAGCGGGGCAAAGCGGGTTTTCCCCATCACAGCCAAATGAAATTCCGAGCAGAGTTTCAAATAGCTCGATTTGATTGGAAAACGATCGGCACGTGGTCTTCACGCCACTTCTAAAGTCATTTAGCCAGTGTGACTGAAAGACTGAGTTCGTTATTAAAATCTTCAGTATTGAACGGCAGTTTTTACGAGATCCTGAGCTCGAATAATTGTGTTTTATTTTTATTACTTTTTATAAAGGTTCCATATAGAATTAATTATTGAAAATTCAAGAGAGACTGCGAAAGAGGTAAGAATTTTCAGTTCATGTTCAGTACTTGAAGTCACATAGGGGCAAAGTGGGGTACATTAAAAGGGGCAAAGTGGGGTATTGCTTGAACGGTTCCCCACTTTGCCCCTTTTCAAAACAATTCAAATATTAATTTCGTTCATTAACTAAAGCAACATCTTTTCAGTAAATATGGTTCGAACGTATAAGAGGACTACAAAAAAGCTGCCAACTTACACATCGTTCCCTGAACCACACTGAAACGGTATGATTCCATTATGCAAAAAAAAAACTGGGCCGTTTCAAAACCGCAGCTAGAGCTATGGGATTCAATAGAGTTTCCGTTGAACAGTTTTTTCGACTATTGGAAAAGGTTTTGAACGAACATAAATTTACTCCACAGCGAATTTATAACGTTGACGAGACAGGAGTTTCAACTGTCCCTAAAGCCGGCCATAGACATCGTTATTTTTCATCCGTATGAACCGCTGCGATACGAACCGTCTCGGCAAAAGCGCCAAAAACCGATGCGTGTGGCGAAGAACCGTCGGTACGCCTCGTCGGTAGAAATATCTGCCGATGCTTGATTTTTGTCATGACGATTCATCGGTGGTCGTGCCATACCGAGTGTGTGTGGGGATTTCGTCGAGAATCGGCGGTTATTTTCCATTAGCGTAGTACAAGTCCCAGGAGCACCTGTCTGCAGCCCTCTAATACGATGTTGCCAGTCCATCATTTCGTAATCACAGAAATATCCTATCCCCTCTTTTTCTGTTTTGGACTACCTCGGTGGTCCAGTTGGCTGAAGAGTCGGCTGGGGTGCTGAAGGTACCGGGTTCGAATCCCGGTTGGTCATGGATGTTGTATATGTCTGGTGGTGGTCAATTTGAAGAGTTTGAGAAAAGATTGTTAATTGTGTAGATGGTCCAAGTTACCGAACACATTGTAAAAAGAGTTTAAAAAAAAAACTCTTTTTCTGTCTCCTCTGATCTGTGTTACGTTATGATGATTTCGAAGAAACTGACAGCAACGACAGATTTGTTCGAGAGTATTCGTGACATTCATCGGCCTTTGGCGCCTTTTGTATTATTGTCTATTGCTTATTTTGATTTTTTAATTAAGCATTATAAAAGTGTATTAAAAAATTTAAATATCAGTTGAGTGAGTTATCTATAATAACAATGCCGGTATTTTGTTTCAAGTGTGAGAAGTTATTCTCAACTCAGCCAAATCTCAACAGGCATGTATGAGAGGTTCATTTTGATAAAGAAAAAGTGGACATGGACACGACTATAAACTATTCTTATGAAGCTTTTCCATTTAAGTGTTGTGAAGGGTGCGATAGGTCCTTTAAATTTAATAAAGACATTAGAAATCATTTGAAAATGTTTCATAATTTCGAAACAGCCAATGAGACATTAAGTGCTTTCCAATTTATCAAGCACTTTGTGCACGAAACCCATGGGCTCGACGCTCATGAGCTTGGCACACAAGAATCAATTGGAACAAACTTCGATGGGTTTTGTGTCAAGTGTCAAATTTTAAAACATAACCACAAATAATTTGTTTACTTGTTGTTGTGCCCGAAATAATCGATTAATTAAATAAAAAATACGAATACTATGGAAGCACTCATTTTTAAGTATACTTGGTATACTGCATTATACTTTATTTCAAATAATAATGTAATAAATATTTACCAATTTATTGTAATGCATAATTTTTAGTTTGTGCATCAGATACTATCGGGGCTATTCACTAAGCAAAGTTGTCTGGCTGGCCCACTTCTTCATCTTCAGATGAAGAGGAACATCTTAAAATTACAAAAATAGAAAATTTTGTAGAGCAAACAGTCAAGCAATACGATCCCGACACTTTTAAACGCCACTTCCGAATGAAACGAGAAACAATCAGTGAACTTATTGGTATGTGCTTATTAGTACTAGTCTTGTGCATTGTTGATTGTTGAATGAAAAATTTGAGTGGATTTTAATAAAAAACGTGGTGAAATGAACATGTTTTTTCCTCATTCAGACAAATATAGTCCGATCATTTGCAAAGACAGTCTTTTAAATAAAATGAAGATGAATAAAACTTTATTTAAATTATAGATCCTTCCATCCTTTTCGGCAAATTTATCAAAATATTAATCAAATACTGTGCACACACCATATAAACAAACAGTGAAATAAGTTGTGCTTGCACTTGATATCAAATACTTTAAGTTGACACGCACGAGACTAATTTGTAAATTTCACTAAATTCCAGTTAAAACATTTTGTTCTTTTTACAGAAAACTTTGCAACAAGTGAGTACAGTACCAACACTGTTAGAGGGATACCTCATATATCAAATGAAACCAGTGTGCTTTTAACAATGTGGTATCTTGCTAATACAGAGTTTTAGGCAAATATCCGATCGGTTCAATGTCAGCTTAAGTTCAGCACATAGGTCTCTATTTCGAGTGATTGACTTTTTAATATCTATCAAAAGTAGATACATAAAATGGCCCAGTGATGAGGAAAAAGAGATAATTGCAAGCAAATTCAAAAACAAACAACAATTTAATGGAGTTATAGGCGCAATTGACTGTAGCCATGTGAAAATCAACCGACCAAACAGAGATCAAGACTCATATTGTAACCGAAAGGGTTATCATAGCTTGATTATACAAGCAGTTTGTGATACTGATAAAAAATTCTTGGATGTATACTGTGGGGAACCAGGATCTCTTCACGTTGCGAGGGTATTAAGAAAATCAGCAATTTATCAGAAAGCTGGAAATCCACAATTTTTCAAACATTATTACCTCTTAGGTGATTCAGCATATCCAAGTATGTCGTGGCTAGTACCTCCTTTTAAAAACACGGATGCCCTATCAGATGAACAGAAACAATTTAATTATAAACATTCGTCTACTAGAATTTTTATTGAAAACGCATTTGGTTTGCTAAAAAATAGACATAGAAGACTTCTCCATTTGAATAATAACAATGTGAAATTTTGCGTTAAAATTATAATGGCGTGTTGTGTATTACACAATATTTGCCTAATAGATTCTGATGAAATGGAGGTGGATGAAAATGACACAGATGAAGAAAATATACCTAACCATGATCTGGTTGCAGAACTGGTTCAAAATAATGTACCTATGAAGAGAGAAGAAATATTTAGAAAAATGTTTTCTGTATGAATTTCTAAATAAATGTATTAATTTATAATAATAGTATGGTATGAATATAGTGTAGAATAAATTTTTAGTAAAAGTAGAAAATATATTGTAACGAATTTATTTTTGAAAAAAAAATATCTATTTTACATGGCATTATTTCGGTCTCAATATTTGATACATTCATTAAAAGAATACTAACAAAAATAAATGTGATTTTACAGAAAACAAAACATAAAATATTAACAAAAATAAATAATCACAACTTTTGGAATAAACGAAAATAAATTGAATTATAGCATACTTCTTAATTCTTGTTATTTTCATTGAGCTTCAGCAATATTTCTTGTAATATTTTCACTTTTTGTTTCTCCACAGTTAACTTTTCTCTTTCAATATTTATTCTGTCTTTGTGTCGTTTTTCTTTATTCTCTTCTTTTATTTCAACATTCCGCTTCCGTTTCCGAAAAAACTTTGTTCGGCTGTCGGCACTTTTTTCGTTCTCTGAACTTACTTCCAAGTCAGGTTCTACATCAGTATGGTTTTCAATGAAACTCATATTGTCACTTGTATTAATATCTGTAATTAAATTACAATTTGCTTTTGAAGATTCCATTGTATGTTGGGCGCTGATGGATGGTTTATCTCCTAATGAATTATCCATTTGTTCAAAAAACTGGAACTTTCGCTAGTTCCTGGATGATGATTTGTGGCAAGTTTGAGTCAGATCCATGGCGATTGTTGATATTTATATCAATTATCGCGGTATATTATGATTTCTATGGTATAACTGTTGGGAGCATTTCGCGAGATTTCGAGATTATCGAAATCGAAAAGTGTGTTATAGAGTGTAGCTAGACCTAGACAAGCACATAAACTAAAACCACTGTTTGAAATTTGGAAATGGGGAGATTAATAACAAGTAAATATTACTATAATAATCCTCTAACTATTATTTTATTTCTGGTTTTCATCGCTGAACTAATAATTTCGAATCTGGATTTGAAGTTCAATCTTTGATTAGATTCTATTTTATTAAGTAGTTGATCCCGTATTCTTGTATTGGTTCGAACAATTTTGTTCAGAGATAACTAAGAAATCGTTCTGTTTTCCAACAACTCTTTTATAAATTCTAATGAAATTTTTTTTCAGGATGTTTAAAATAGTCCAAACACTTGAGAGAGGCAATAAAGAGTTGACAATAGTTCCTAGTGCCTGGGAAAGAAGTGGTGTTCTCTTTTGGCCAAAAAGCAGGGCAGATAAATTTATTGAAATAAATTCCATGCCAGAAAGCAACTGGTTTGAAATGACTTGTGTCCTAAAGAGGAGTAAGTTGTTAGATTTAGAGTCCGCAGAGAAAGAATTGGAGAAAATGCTCCATCACTATGATGCAGAAGAAGAAAATCCAAAATTTCAATATACTACTGCACCAGAAAAAAAAAGTACAGTGCGTATTCCGAGAAGGTCTGAAAATGTGAATGATTTGGTAAAACAGACTATTACTGAAAATCAAGAAACACCTTCAACAAGCGTTATGAATGATTTGAGTGAATGTACGAAAAATATTTATATTCAGGACTCCAGGATATCAAATCCTGATCTCGAAGGGTTCATTACGCTGGATCAGAATAAAATTGAATTCGGAAACAGGCATTATTGATGAAGTGATGAAGATGAAATTAATGATTTGTTCGCGCAATTGAACATGTTGAAAGAAAATCAAGAAAAAATAATGTATGTCAACTCGATTCGAAACTTCATTTGAGATTATTGTTTCATAAACAAAAACATCTCAAACCTGCTCATGTTCAGGAAAAGACATCAATGAAAAAGTTAATCCTTTGATGGCAATTCTTAGCTTAGAGGACTTGGATAAGCTGGAAGATGATTTGAATAATAAAATATTATTTGACGAATATGTTGATAGGATGTCGACCATCTGTGACAAAAGTGGAAAAGGAAAAGGAGTCGACATGTTACATTCTGGTGGATATGTTTTTCGATCGAAAATTTTTAATTAACTGTTCTTGGGCTGGAGGTTCGAGAGAAAAGAATAAATTCCCTTCAAAATATACAAGAATGTCATCAACTTATTCTTTGAGATTGTTCATTTAGGTGACAACGATTTCACTCTTGAACAGTGCCATGAATTCTTCAAAAATATCATTCGTAATGCTGTCGAGAGAAGTGAAAGTTCCGTTTTAAGGACTTCTAGGAGTAAAAGAAGACCGAGTAAGCTGTGTTATAAGAAGAAATCATCGCCTCAGATTATTACCCATTCATCGATAAATGAAGATTTTGGGTTGATTGATACTAATGGAAATGATGTTGGAACTGAAAACGCGTTAGATGTGATACATGATGAGATTAATGAGAATAGTTCGTAAAATCATTCGACATTATGTTTTCGGATTTGTAATATCGTTATTTTTGTTTTGAGATTCAATGTAGGTATTTTTGCCATTCTTATGCTCAATATATGCATGATTATTAGATTAATATTCAAAATGTTACTTTGGACATATTGGCAATGAAAGATACAAACTATTTGTTTATTTTAATTGAATACCATAATAGAAATTTAATACATCACTATTGATTGTAACTATGCAGTAAGGGTATAAAAACTTTAGTATTTTCTGAGTTTCAATTGATATCAATTTAAATTTCACATCACTTGATTTGAAAGTAAGTAGATTTTTTTCAGAATATTTTACATTTAATTCATGAATATCTAGAAATGATGATCTGAAAGGGATTACAAAAACATCTGATTTCTCTTTCAGTGCATACCCAGCTATTATTATGCTGTCTTTTTTTTTGCATAATTTATAGCAACAATTTTGCTATCTTTAGAAAGGAACCATTTATTGTGTTCGTTTGACTTGATAGAGAAGTTTTCGAATTGAATCTTACTGAAGTAACCAGATTGAAATTGTTGCAAATAATTTGGATATTCTTCAATGTTCGCAGATGTAGGTGAGAGTTCACGAAAGAGAATGAATAATCAACGGTCTCCATGGCAACGCTAGCCTGCTTATAATTCAACAGTGAATCGGAACGCAGGAAAAGTATTATAATTTTTTTCTCAGGTGATATTAATGTGGATTGTGACAATGATACATTTTCGAAATCAGCAGAAAATTCGCAGCAAGATAAAATAACTTTCGACAATAGTTTACATTTGAGAAATCAAAAATCCTTCTCATTTCTCGAAAACAGCTGGATGAAAAAAAAAATATTATATTTGAATAACTATTAAAAAAAGTGCATGTAGAATGTAACAACAAATTTCCAATAGGAGTTCAAAGGGGCGAGTTATTCAGCATTAATGAAAATGACAATTTCTCAATTTTCGCTCATAACTCAAAATCTATGAATGATAGGTCGGATCTGTTTTAAGATTTGGATTTTTCAGGAAAAGAGAGCTCGATAAAGTGTTCTCCTTTTCCTTCCAGCTGCTGTAGTTCTCGGATCCCCTCAGTAGACAACGAATTTTGCCCACCCCGTACAGAAGCAAATGTCGAAGAATTCAGCAGTTTCATAATGACCTGATATACGCCGTTAAAAGATAAAGCGTCCTACACCAAAGTTAGTGTTGTGATGCTTATAAAGCTATACAGGGTCTTTCACGAGGAACCTCACCCATATTTATACGGGAAACTACTGAACGTATTTTCATGAAATTCAGGACTTATAAGTATTTCACGATGCTGATGAAATCTATAATATTTTCAAGGCATGAGCACCTCCGGTTTTTCCGGAAATGACGTCAACTTCCGTTTTTCAAATTAGAACACCATTTTTTTATTGCAGAAATAGATTCCTTAGAAAATTTCAAGTTATTTTGATGTAAAATTTTTCAGTTTTGGTTGGAAAATTCTCTCTGAGCGGGAAAATTCGAAAAAAAATCGAAAATAGAGCTCCGCTGAAACAAGAATAACTTCGAGGTTTTTGGATGGAAAATTTTCATTTTTGGGATTTTTCAAGATGTAAGATTGATGTATCCACTTGGATATTAACTCAAAATATCCATTTTAGGGCAAGGGTGTGATGCATACACTCACATTATTTTTTAACGTAGATTCAATATCTGCCATAAAAAAAATGGGGTTCTAATTTGAAAAAATTGATTTTTCACGATTTTGTCATCCCTACTTTGAAAGCGATTTTTTCACCCCCTGTATCATGAATCGCGATTTCGATTTGTGTGGATACATCAATCTTAATCTTGAAAAATCCCAAAAATGAAAATTTTCCATCCAAAAACCTCGAAGTTATTCTTGTTTCAGCGGAGCTCTATTTTCGATTTTTTTTTCGAATTTTCCCACTCAGAGAGAATTTTCCAACCAAAACTGAAAAATGTTACATCAAAATAACTTGAGATTTTCTAAGGAATCTATTTCTGCAATAAAAAAATGGTGTTCTAATTTGAAAAACGGAAGTTGACGTCATTTCCGGAAAAACCGGAGGTGCTCATGCCTTGAAAATATTTTAGATTTCATCAGCATCGTGAAATACTTATAAGTGCTGAATTTCATGAAAATACGTTCAGTAGTTTCCCGTATAAATATGGGTGAGGTTCCTCGTGAAAGACCCTGTATAACTATATCCCCATGATTTATGATTATCATAAAGATGTCATACAACTATTCTTAAAACCTTTTAAAAATAATTATATTTCAATCATAGAGAGCTATATAAATGATACTGTATGAACATCTATGAAAACACACTATGAGTTCTCTATAAAACTATTTTATTATTTCATCATATAAATGTTTTTCCAAACCAAATGAAGACAAAAGGGTGAAATGTTTATATTGTGGTCAACAGTTATCAGTGGCAAATAAATCAACAGGTCCTTTGATCCGACATATCTCAAGGAAGCATCCTACCCAACAAATAGTAAGGCAACCGTCATCTCAAGTGCAAGTGAGAAAAGAAATTAGTGCTAGTGCTTCCAGATCCTCCACAAGTGCAATCGTTCCTGAGGAACAAATTCGAAATAGTACGCAAGCAGTTGGCACAACAATACGCCCTGTTTATGAATATTTCAATAGACCACTACCTGTATCGAAGCAAAGAGAAGTTGATCGTCAATTGATCGCTATGATCACAAAAGAATATCATCCTTTCAGAATAGTGGAGGATGAAGAATTCAAATAACTATTAAAATTATTGAATCCTAGTTATAATTTACCAACTAGGAAAACTGTGTCGCAATCTCTAATTCCCACCATTTATCAAGAAACTGACGACATTGTGGAGTCGCGACTAGCCAGAGCTTCGGCTATATGCTTAACAATGGATGGCTGGACCCTCGACTTCAAGGAATAACGACAGTTTTTTCAGTATAACCGCACATTATATTGTAGAAGAGAAAACATTTTTATCCTCAGATTTATGGGGTTGTGATTCTTATACCGAAAGACACACAGGGGAAAATATTTGTACAGAAATTACGAACTCTTTATCCCAATGGAAAACAGCGAATAAAATATCAGCCGTTGTTACTGATAATGCCTCCAATATGAAACTGGCAGTAAGAACAGGTGGTTGGCGTCATTGGGGTTGTTTCGCACATTCCCTGAATTTGATAACCCAATCTGGATTGAAGGAAAAAGAGGTACAGACAGTGGTGGAAAAAATAAAAGGCATGGTTCGGTACTCCAACAAGAGTAGCCATGCTTTGGTAAAGTTGAAAGAAATGCAGGAGCGGTGGGGCTTCCAATTCTGAAGCTCAAAAATGACGTACCGACAAGGTGGAATTCCACTTACGATATGATAAGACGAGTGCTTAATTTGAAGGATGCCTTAATATCCACTGTGGCAATGATTAACTCTTCTTCATCTAGGAGCGCCGATGAGGAATATATTGAGATGCTGAGCAATGAAGAGTGGATTATCGCCGAACAATCTATGGAACTCCTTTCAATGTTCGACATGGTAACAGAAACCATCAGTTCTCAGAAAAATGTCACACTTTCCTCCCTTATTATATTATATTACTTATAAGAAATTGTCCAGGCAGCGGTTAAAAATTGTGTAAGAAATTGCATAAAATGTTTTCGAGCTAATCCACCCAGCTTAGCAACGAAAATGGGCCAGTTACCAACATCTCGCGTCAATCCAGCTCCTCCATTTTTGCATTCTGCTGTTGACTTTGCTGGACCATTTGACTCAAAGGATAGTAAACTTAGGAATCGCAAAACTATCAAGGGTTATTTTTGTGTCTTTGTTTGTCTGAGCACAAAGGCCGTTCATATCGAATTGATTTCGGATTTGTCTAGCGAAGGATTCCTGAGTATGTTGAAACGGTTTGTTTCTAGACGAGGTATTTGCCCTGATTTATATTCCGATAATGCGACTAACTTTGTCGGAGCTAATAACGAGTTGAAAGCCATTCAAAATATTACTCGAAGCGATGAATTTTCAGATTATTGGTAACAAGATTGACTGGCATTTCATACCAGCTCGGTCACCTCATTTTGGCGGTTTGTGGGAAGCCGCCGTGAAATCGTGTAAACGACCACTTGAAAAGAGTTGTGGGAAGTCAATTGTTGTCTTATGAGGAATTTTATTCGGTTTTGACGCAAGTGGAGGCCGTTCTGAATTCTCGACCTATAGTAGCCCTCTCCACTACACCCGAAGAGTTAGAAGTGCTGACTCCGGCTCATTTTTTAATTGGTCGACCACTGACTGCTGTGCCCAGGGGGGTGGCACTTCCATAGAAAGCACAAATCTCAAATAATCTCAGTTACACAAACACCCTCTATAAGGCACACGGGGAGTACAACCAAATAATTCAATGCCGATATATAGGATTCTTTAATTATTGCAGACCATCCATGTCATAGACAAATGTCTGTTTCTCTGTCATTGTATATAAACAAAAACAATAAAAGTTAAAAAGTTCGCATTGTAAATGTGGTTTATAATATACTAGCTGGCCCGGCGAACTTTGTTTCGCCTAAATAATACCTATACCATAGCCATCTTTATCTTAAGAAGGCCGTGCCTATACTTACAGTAGATTTCACAACGTAATCACCAGTGATCGAAGATCAACGGCTTGGTTAGATTTCTGAACTGTCAAATCGAGTATTCTAGATCAAGCTCTGATCACCGGTGATATGCTTTGTGAAACCCCCGTTAAAGTTGTATGAACTTACCATTGCTATTTTTTTCAAGCAGGAGATAAATTAGGCATAATAAGAGTTCTGTCAAATGTCATCTGTCAACTGTCATCTGTCAAACGTCATCTGTCAAATGTCATCTGTCCAACGTCATCTGTCAAACGTCATCTGTCAAACGTCATTTGTCAAACGTCATCTGTAAAATGTCATCTGTCAAACGTCATCTGTCAAATGTCATCTGTCAAATGTCATCTGTCAAACGTCATCTGTCAAACCATGGATATGAGCTGTCACACAAAACAGAAATACAAAAATAATATGTCAATTACTAATTATGGGCAATTTTGTTATTTCCGCAAATATATTTATTACCCAAACATAAATCAAAAACATTTCAAAAATATAGAGAAAAGATGGAAATGGACAATTCACGATTGATGCTGATCGTCACAATCCGATTTACTTTACATTCCGGTAAAAATTCACTGTTCCACCAACTTGATCTGATAATAGCCTTCCATGTTATTATAAGTTCTATGCAAATTACACAATAATTGTATACATCGCCATTCATACTCTAGTCTAGTCTATACCATTTCTGAATTTCCTACCCTTCAAGAAAATTAAATCCACCATTGCCAGACTACTTCATGGCTTATAACTTCACAACGTTCTATTTTATCGAAAATAGCGAGTCCATTTCTCTCGTTCTATTTTATTATTGCATTTCTATTTAATACCGTGGAACTTCGTTCTACCACTATTAATCCCCATAGAATATTCTCATACCGTTGTTAGGTATTCTGTGGTGAGACCTACTGCACTTTTAACTATTCACTTGACATGCGATTCTGTGGAAGAAAAACTAACCTCCTTTGTCCAAATGTCAAAACCTACATAAGTTCTCTATGATTGCTCGAGAAAAAGGAATGTCTTTTTTTCTTTTCTGTAGGATTTTTTTGGGAATATTTTGATATATAAACCTTGCCCTAACAATAATAAACACAACAAAAAAAAATTGTCGAATTTGGTGCGATCGTTTGAACAATATGGCATTTCGAAGTTTTGAACCAACCATAGATCGCCTTTTATTAATATAGATGATACATCATTTCACTGATATAAATATATTTTTCATATTATTTTAAGATATGCGAGTCGCATATAATTTATCTTTGTATAGGGGCATAGCAATCTCTTTTATCTGTGAAGAACTGAAAATGAAGAAGATTGTGAGGTTATGTGGTTCTCTGGTTTTTTCAAAAAAAGTATGTACCATGTCGAACAAAATGAAAACATTTTTTTTAATTTTAAATCCATGCAAATTACAATTCAAAATATCAGTCCTACATTCAAGTGTTGAAAGTTTTTCAAGAATGACTCCAAATATAAGAAACTGTTCGGTTCCTGGTTGGTAGATAGAATTAGTAAGAGGTAAGTTATTGTAGTTTGCTTCATGATAATTTCTATAATTTATACTCTATATTTGTTTAGGTATACAATTCCGACTCTAAAGGCATGCAAGAAAACTTGGTTGCAACGAATAAAAAATCCAAAATTGTCAAGTATGGAACTCGACTTGATACGCAACTATGTGGTATGCAAATCTCATTTCAACCCTTATTGCATTCTAGAAAGTGATAAACTCAAAAAATTTTCTCTACCAACACTGAATTTGCCAGGTGAGCAAAACCTTAATACCTTACATTTAAATTTGTTTGAAAGAACAAAACTGATACCTAATATTTGTAATTCATCTCTCTGAATGTTTGAAAATCAAATTGTCTTCTTTTTCAGATTATGTTCATGATATAAATGCAAGAGACATATTTTTATGTGAGTCATCAAATCGAACTGCTGCTGTAGCACCTGAAATTCTGAAAGGTATTTATCTACTTATTCATTGCTGACCCCTAAACAACAATTTTTACATTGCTGTTATCAGGGCTCAAATTAAACAAGCTTGCAAACTTTAACGTCCTGGAGTAATGATTTCCTTAATTTTGAGCGTTTCTCACTTTATAATTGTGGCATTCATTAACATGTTTTATTGTCAAGTTGGATTTTAGCATGTTATTCTGGATGTTGTAGATGATTTTAGTCTGTTCAAATATTTTAATTTTCTTGAGATTCCAAATTTTTTTTTTGTTGACATACTTGATGAGTTGGTGTGTAGTAATCAATCTCATATATTATTTTCACTGCTCTATTTTGAATTCTCTGCAATATACTAAATAAATACCCTGGCATGTTTCCCCGACAAGGGATTAGATATGTGATATTTATTAGCATTATTCAGTTCATGCTTAAATAAAATTTTAAGGTTCGACAAGCGAAAGAAGATGCTATTTAGAGGAGAAAGAGGAGCTGAAGGTCCTGAAGCCCACAAAAACCTACCAAAGAATAAAGAGTAGAAGTCTGATGAACACCTCATCAGATCCTAATGATGTTGATGCTGACGAACTGTCTTCTGTATCCAAACCCAATACAGTAACTGGTCTGTTTAGGTTCAGTGAAGAACCAAAAGGTCTAATTGAACTAGAATCAGATCGATTTCCAATTCCAAGACCATTAATGGATACTAGGGTGCCTAATGTTGATAGAAACCGAAAAGGTATTTATATTCACTTCATTTCCATATTTATATTCCTATCTAAATTACATTTTTTCAGTGCCCAGGAAGAAATTCAAGAAAATGACCCCAAGGGAATCTGATATGATGAAGGAGCTGAGGAAACTAAAAAAACTCTTCAAGAAGGCAACTTCCAAGATAAACACTCAAAAAAAAAACAGTTGGAAGCACTTGGAAAAACAAAATATTTTGATAGTCTCAAAAATATTAACCGAACAACTCTTGACTTCTTCATGTCCCAGTTAAGGAATCAAAAATTTAAACCAAGGGGTCGTCGTTTCACAATAGATGATAAAATTTTTGCTCTTTCTGTTTATAAGCAGAGCGGTAAGGGATACAGGTATTTATCTAAGATTTTCAGTTTACCTTCAAAACGCAGTCTGTTAAAATTATTGAGTAATGTCTCACTGAAATGTGGAACAAATGCTAAAATTTTTAACAGTTTGCAAAATACTGTTGAGAAATTGGAATTCTTAGATAAATATTGTGTCCTCATGTTTGATGAGGTTTCCTTGAGTCCTGGAATTTCTTACAATTTTTCTGGAGATTTTTTGGAAGGAATTGAGGACTTTGGGGGTAGTGAACGTCGAGTGGCCTTGGCAGATCATGCTCGTATTTATGCTGAAAGGTATTTTCAAAAAATGGAAACAACCTGTATGTTTCTATTTTTGTGAAAGTACCACACCAACTGTTGACTTGGTACACATCATCAAAGAAGTAGTATCAAGTAGTTCGTCAAACAGGATTAGATATTGTAGCTACAATATCAGACCAAGGATCAACCAATGTGGCTGCGATCAACAAACTTCTAGGAGAAACGAATGAATATTGTTTGATAA
Organism: Adalia bipunctata; assembly: GCA_910592335.1. Taxonomy (NCBI): domain Eukaryota; kingdom Metazoa; phylum Arthropoda; class Insecta; order Coleoptera; family Coccinellidae; genus Adalia; species Adalia bipunctata. The sequence continues at coordinate 5,649,871 of OU342954.1, forward strand.
AAAAAAATAGAAAATAAATTCAAAGATTATTTGGTTAACGAAAAAGAAATAGTGCATTTATATGATCCTCCACATTTGATCAAGGGTATAAGGAATGCTTTCTTGACAAAAGATATGCACTTTCGTCAAGATGGCATTCAAAAAGTTGCCACTTGGTCTCATATTGTAGATGTTTATCGATTAGATAAAACTTTACAAACCTACAATATGTTACCCAATCTGACTGATGAACATGTGATACCAAATAATATATTTTTTCTAATATTTATCGTTGAAAGCTGGAATTGTCAAAACATAGGTACTTTTGAGAATTTGATCAATCAAATATTTTTGTGTGTACGTTTGAGTGAAATATTATTTGCCTTGACACTAATTCATGTAGATATTCAAACATTTGAAAATAAATAATATTTTTCCCCCATATAAGACTTTGATTTTTATCACTGGTGTTCTCAATTTCAAGCTTCTTATTAGATTTGATGAATTCTCTAATACTCATCATATCTAATAAGAAATTTGAAAAATATATTTATTCAAATAATGCGTAATGAAACGGTTTCCCTTGTTTTTTCTACAAAAACCGCTAGATGACGCTGCTGTTTTTTTTTTTTTGAGCCGATATCGGCTGTTAGTACTAAGTGTGCAGTATAGATGGCGCTGACGTAATGGACAGAATTTGGATTGAGAGTTGCCTATCTATAGTTTGTCTATGGCAGCAGATCATCTGCTGCATCAGACGATAGCGAAAACTTTGAAACATCTGCTGCAGATGTTTCAAAGTTTTTGGTCCCGTTGGGTCCAGGAGTATCTCCACACGTTGCAGCAGCGAACAAAATGGCAGTTCCAGAAAGATCCTGAAGTCATGGTTGGTGCTTTGGTCCTCCTGAAAGAAGATCACGTTCCTCCCTTGTGTTGGCTCAGGGGTAGAATTGTCGAAGTGTATCCTGGGCGAGACAATATTGTGCGTGTGGTGAAAGTAAAAACAAAGTGCTCTGTGTTCAAACGCTCTGTAGCCAAGCTATGTTTACTGCCACAGCAGGAATAATTTGTGGATAATAATGTGTTGATACGGGCAATAATGTATATTGTACCGATTACTATTCATGTTTATTATATTATGTAATTCAATAATTTAAGTAGTTCGATAATTTCAAGTAGCTTTGGTTTATTGAAAGGTCCGACCTTTCAAGGGGAGCGGCATGTTGAACGTATTTTATTTGTTGCGTTTTTGTAGGATTGTATTTCAACGTGGCAACGCCGCATACCCCCGTTATGGTTATCCCTACCATCTAACGGCCGTTTTCAATAACCTAACCAAGATAAGGGATAGATCGCTATCTCCGGTTTGTCGGCTTATCTATCCTTGTGGTTATCTGTCTGTGGTTTGCATTTCACAATCATGGTTTAACCTTATCTATCTCAAGACAAGGATAGATAGGACCTCTTCAGATCAGACCTCAGAACACAGAACAAGAATTGTCTATTTTATTTTTAGATTCATAATTTACATATTCTTGAATGAGCACTGAATTGAGGGTCGTATTGAAATGTAATAATTTAATTTTATTTTCCTTCCACTTACACAACTTTTGTTCAATATCAATAGATAAAGATCTTATGGTCACTTCTATTTCTATGACTAAAACTTAGGTTAGATTCTTGACTCGTCATTAGGTTATATTTTGTATTTTGGTGTTTCCGAGGGTGTTTCGTATTTGGTTTATCGTGTTTGGACCGAGTGAAGAAAATTTGAGATACAAAAATGAGTTCCTCAACCGTAAGTACCTTTAGATGAAAGTAACGTTGTTATCTATATTCATTAAATTTCAAGTTCTGATGGCAATAATTTTTTCAGTCTAAATCAAGACCGATGTCCAAAGAGGAGGCGATGCGTCTGGTAGAATTAGTGGCACTTGATGATATAATTACAAGCAAAGCAACAAATGCATCAAACAATAAATTAAAAGATGAGAGTTGGGCGAGCTTGACCGGCTCGTTTAATGCGTCTGTTTCAAATTTCCCACGTACCACCCAACAATTGAGGTTGAAGTGGGAAAACTTGAAAAAGAGTGCCCGAAAACGTGCTGCAAACATGAGGCGTAGCCGTTTAAAGGTTAGTGATTAGTTTAATTTGTATATTGAACATCATCGTTATAACAAATATTTTGGACAATTATTATGTGGTTCCTGTTTTCAATTATAATATCCGTTTCAGACAGGAGGAGGAAACGACTACTTCCCACCAGATGAAGTCCTAGATAAAGTGGCTTCCCTATTGGGAACCACATGCGAGGGACTTCCAGTCCGTTTAGGTGGGGATGCCCTTGACGAAGTTCCTATTGTGGATGTGCCCTCTTCTTCTGCTAACATGCAGGAGGAAATAGAGGAAGAAGAAGAAGGGGCTACTGAGACACTAGAAAATATTCTGGAAGTGTCTCCTATAATAACAAAACCAACACCCAGTCACCAAAATAAATTCCACTTGCATAGAGCAAGTGGAAATAAACAAACTCGTGAGTATTCTTCATACCCATTATAAGACATATTAAATTAAATTATATTATCAATGCATATGAAGCAGTAGGTAATTGTCTTTATTTACAAAAAACTTTTTTTTTATAGTTAAAACAAAGCAGAACCTCGAAAGGGAGAGGATCCAAGCGAGAATAAAGAGGGATCTTGCTGTGGCAGAGTATATGTCATCAAAAAAAAAATTTTTCGATGCTCAGTCCGAGATACATGATTTGCAGCTGAAAACTCTTAAGGTCGAGTTGGAAAATTCCAACTTGGAAAATCAAAGATTGAAAAAATTATTAAATATCCAAGGAGAATAAATTAAAAGAATTGTAAATAATGTCAGCTTTTCAATTAACCATTTCACAATCCTGTTGAAAACAAAAATGAGCAATATTCTACTCAGAATATTTTGCTTTTATTTATATCCGAAACTTTTTCAAATCAACCGAATTTTTAAATATAACAGTCATCTTGCTTTTTTATAGTCTGGTCTCAGGAGAATATAGTGAGAAATGTTTATGACCATCATCAAAACTATATATTTATATTCAAAATTAAAACCCCAATGAGAATTATAATAATCATTTGAATATGGCATGAAAAATTGTTAGGTGAAAAAATTGCCCAACCAATACACTGATTCCAAACTATTTAATAGAAAGATTTTATTAAGTTAAATTTACAAAAAATTGCATTATAATGTTGAAAACCAACTGTCTACAAGGGTTCTTCTCTCATTGGCCTCATTTGATGATGAATGAATTATATCCTCATCAATATATAATTCATCATTTGGAATATGCACTTCTGCATCTAATTCTTCCAAATTATGGCTTCTGGCAATATTGTGAAGTACACTTGTTGCTATTATAACAGCTTGCATGTTTTCAAGCTTCAACCTCATCTTCAAAGCTAGGACAGGGAATCTCCTCTTCCAAACTCCAATACACCTGGAAAAGTATTTACCTTGAATCTTAATAGTGCATATCCTAATTGAATTTTTCATTATTTGCGGTGAAGTGATATTTAAATATAGCAAAAACATATTTTACTTTGTCACCTTTGAATGTTTATTGATGATTAGGGTTTTTGTTATTATAAGTTAATGAATATTGTATTGTGACATTATATATGGATATATTTATTTCATGAGTGTAATTTCCTCAAAAGTAAAATAATCACCTTTCAATTGTGTTTCTCGTTCTTATATGTGCATCATTATACAGTTGCTCTCCTCTAGTGGCCGGATTGAGTATGGGTGTCAAGAGGTAAGATTTGCACGGATAGGCGCTATCACCAAGTAGCCAGGAACTTCCAAGCCTACCTTGTTCACAATAGTCTGTAAGTAACGAGGAATGGTTATTTAATGGTACTGGTAAAAACATTTGAAGAAATCACCTTTCAAATCTGAATGATTGAATATTGTGGCATCGTGACTTGATCCTGGCCATCGAGCAACAACATTCTGAAATCTAAGTGATGCGTCACACACCACCTGTACATTCAGAGAAAACGTGCCTTTACGATTTCTGAACTCCTCTCCTATGTTGGAATCTGCAAAAGTTAAATATAATATTTAGACTAATTCTGAATCAAAGTTATACGATTGCTTATTGATTTTTTCAATCTGAAAGTGACTACTTACTAGGTGATTGTATTAATATGTGAGTACCATCTATGACACCTCGTACTCTAGGGAACCCAGCAACTTCATAAAATTCTTCATGGCAGTGTCTTTCTATTGAAACGTACCTTGGGTACAGTTGTGCAATAGCCTTTGAAACATCATTTACCACACGACTGGCAGATGCTATTGACACACCTATGAAATCTGCAACAGAGACCAGCATAGTACCTAACGCATAAAATCTTAACGCTAGAAGAATTTGATGCAGAGGGGATATTCCATGGTTTCTGTAAGATGAAAACTCGGTGATGAGAATATGTTTTATCTAATTTGCAATTTATGCATGTAAATATTATTTTGATATATAATATTTTTGAGATGATCACACCACATTTGTTGCAAAAGTTACATCAAATATGAAAAATGATTCTGTAAAGATTGTAAGATGTTTTGTTGATATTCACGCAGAATAGAATAAGGTTTGATTTTTAGAAAGATAACCGTTATTTATTTTCGAACAGTTTTTGAGGAGTTTAACACAATATACGTTGTTTCAAAAGATCTTACCTTGGAGATTTCACCTTCAAATGTGGATGAATTAAATCTAATAATTCACTCACTGCACCTTTGTTTAATCTAAATCTATATGTGAACTCATATTCATTTAAAATGATCATGTAATCCACACGAGGTTTATACACTTTTCGAATTATCGTCTCTTCCTCTTCACTTTCTTCATCGAACTCCTCAATCATCTCTAATAATTCCATGTCACTGTCGTCGCTACTCAAATAATCCATTTTTTAAAATTAATTTATAATTAAATAGTCAAGAAATCAACGCTGAATTGCACTAACAACAATTTTCATTGCTTGTCTCTACCCCTTACTGCTCGAACTCCTCAGATAAACAAACAGAGCTACTAGAGATATTTCTGGCTATCTGTGGTTAACTTGAAAGTTCTTTGAAACGCAGGTAGGCGCATAAACAATGAAAGTTCTTATCCATCTGACCTCTTTTCGGAACAAGGGATGGATCGCAAGGACCAGTAAGAATCCTTACCTGCAGATACAATATTGAAACGGAAACAGGTACAAAACGGGGGATTGCTCGATCTCTAGTACCTATATATCGGCCGTTTCGAGGGATAGATCGGTTATTGAAAACGGCCGTAAGTAATTTCAGAGGTTGCTCAAGCCCCCAGATAAATATATCGCTCTCTCGCCTCTCGGTACTCATTGTGAAAGATTGTTCACGAAATCAAAGTTAAGGAATCAACCAGCTGTAAATTACCCTGTGTTTTTTTTACCCCTCACGTAACTCTCAACCTCTGACAAAGCAAGTGAGATGTGGTAAATGTCCGAGAAACCAAGATAAGAAGACCAGATATAGGTGTGTTGATTGTCAGACTCCTATTGGCGGTTAAAAACTGCCTTTTCTGAATTGTTTAATTTTTTTTCTATTTTTTCATATTACTTATATATCCACCCTTATTGTGCAATGACAATTTTCTTGAGTTTATAACATTTAATTCTTTCAAATACATACGAAAATGTATGAACATGTTATTTTTCCCCATTCATCTCAACACTTCGAATAAAATCTGAATGAAAAACCATTTTTAGCATTTCATTAATGATGAACTTTTTAGCTGGGAAAGAGACCATCTAAAAATGGTTCACAAATATTTTTTTTCATATACATATGTGTGGAATTACATTTGGGGTTTGTCAGACCCCACCTCACCAGTAACGTGACAAAAATTTCACCTCACCAGTTTAACATTGAAAACATTCTTTCTAAGCTTTGAATCCTTCTTATTCCCATCGAATAGCACAAGTCACGCAGAATCCATAAAATTGTATAACAGGATTCGATTTGCACATACATAATTGCTTGTTTTTTGCCAGGGCCCGAAAATGAGCTGTTTGGGCTTACCCTAATGAAAACTGGGATGATGAGGCAGCCTTAGTAGCCTTGTACAAATGAAGTCGAGTGATCTGTAGTGCTCATTTTGAAACTGATTCTTTTACTGCCCATGCTGGTCACCACCTACACTTGAATGCATTTCCTGAGGATATAGATGATTGTCATGGTAACGAAGACTTAACCTCACAGACATTAGAGATCACACCCGACTATGCTTCAGAATCAATAGAACCTGTTCCACAGACATCGACAAGTGAAAATACTGCACAGTTTTCTACACATTTTTCTGAACCTCTTTGTACTCCTTCTATTAAACGGAAATTGACGCCTAGATCTATTCTACGTGAAATGAGTGAAATGAGGCAACAAGTGTTTCCCACCTTACTCCTGGTGAACAGTTTCTTCATAGGTGTTGGAAGAAACAAACAAGAGAAATCCAGAAGTTGCTTAAAACTCCACAGGTAAAGTTGTGCTGGATGATTTAAGCAGCAGTTCACAAACATATAAGTTCCTGAAGCAAATGAGACCAGCAGCTGCAACTTTTTTCGAGGCCCAACTAAGAGTTTCCGACAAGAAACCTAAAGGGAGAAGGTGGATGTTGGATGAAAAATTATTGGCCATCACAATATTCTAGAAATCCCTCTCAGGCTATAGGTTCCTCCGTGAATTGTTCCTATTGCCAAGCCCCAGTACTCTGAACAACATTTTGAGTTCATTTTGTTTGCGACCTGGTATAAGTGAAGACGTTTTACGGACAATTGCAAAGCCAGTGGAATCTATGGCAAAAGGTGATGAAGTGTGTGCCATAATGTTTGATGGAATGTCGATTAAGAAGCACTTATCCTATAACCAAAAGGAGGACATTATTGATGGGTATCAAGATCATGGCACCCAAGGACGATCAACAGAGATTGCATCCTATGCCATCGTTTTTATGGTTACCGGGCTTCGAAAACATTTGAAGCAACCTGTGGCACACTACTTCAGTGCCTCTGCTATTTCATCCACCAGATTGAGGCTCTTGTTGATCGAGGTAATACAAAAATTGTTATCGATCAATCTGAAAGTTGTAGCTTCGATTTCTGATATGGGCACAAATAATGTAGCTTGCTACAAACATTTTAGGAAAAATGAAGAAGATTGGTTTTGCATGATGCAAAAACGATGAACTGTGAAGCAGATGATAACAGCCTTTTGTGTAACCTTAGAATTTTGTTATATAAAACTAGTTTTGATTGGGAAGGAGAAGGGTCGAAAGAGGAAGATGAAAGCAATGACGATTTATTCCAGATTTTGAGGAAAGAAATGAAAGATGTACGCAAAAAAAATGAAGAAATGGGACGAACATTCTCTCAGGGAAACACAGATATATTATCAGTGGCGTATGTTGCTGGTTTCATTATCCGTCGTCTCCTGAAGCAGAGAAGCTGTGATATTTGCCTTGCCTTGTCTTCTGCACATGAGATTTTCAACGAGTTCATCAACTTCAAAGAGTACAATGAAAACGGGGTCAGTCTGACACGACCCTCTCTTGAGGTTGCCATTTCAGTCGGAAATTGTGCTACTAAGTTGATGAATATCTTGATAAAAAGGCTCATCTTCCTAAAGTCAAGGCTAATATAATCGCTTGTCTGCAAAAAGAGATTGATTTCACTTGGCTCTCCTCATGTATGGTACATTTCAATATTAATGTTTCCTGTATCAAAATCTACCTGTGCAATCTGGTTGAAATGGTGGCTAACCAGGAAAAATAGGGAATTTTCAGAAGAGAAAAAATCAAGAAGCCAGGCCAATAGAAGGAAATATAAGAATATATCTCATCTCTGTCTTGAAATTATTGCATAAAATTGTTGGAAAAATTTCAGTAATGTAAAAATATGTGTTTACATAGATGGGCTACCATTTCCAAAAAGTTCTGGTAGCCAGATTCATCCCATACTTTGTAATTGGTACGTGAACCCAAGTGAAGTAGAAATTATCGGTAATTATATCATGATTTTGAAAAGCCAAGACATGCCAATGAATCACTTACATCCTTTTATCATTCATTTGTGATGTACCAGCCAAAAGTTGCATCACTTACACCACAGGACATACAGAATATATAGGTGTTCAAAATGTCATATGAAAGGACAATCTGGTGAAAATAGAATATGTTTTACTGATATGGACAATTTACTAAAAAGAACTGATGCTGGATTTCAACAAAAGGTTAATGAAAAACATTATGTTGGTACAGCTCTTTTAGAAAATTTACCCAATTTGATTATGATATCTGGAGTTGTCTTGGACTATATATGCATTTGATTTGTTTAGGTACTTTACTTTAGGAAACTCATATATCTGTGGTGTTTTGATACAAAATCTGGCAGTAAATTATCTCAAAGAGATATATCAAGAATTTCACATTCCTTAAAAGCACAAAGGATAAACATACCCAGTGAACTTTCAAGGAAGCCTAGAACACTTTCAGAAGTGAAGCGTTGGAAAGCAACAGAATTTCGACAGTTTCTGTTTTACACTGGTCCTGTGATTTTGAAATCAATTTAACCTCCAGATAATTAGAGAAATTTTATGTCTTTGTTTGTGGGAACTGTCATTTTGACAAACTCTAAATACATTTCCAATAAGGATAATGCTGATACTATGATGAAATATTTTGTGGATAGTTTCCAAATTTTAAATGGACCTAAAAATGTATCTCATACCGTGGATATGCATGGATAAACTATGGATATACCGTGGATATACATGGATGTACCTCGATTCATATTCAAATGCGCATGATCACTCCCTCGCGATGTTAAAGAAGTTCAAGGACAACTTGAGAATATTTGCTAAGCTATCAAATGATGACCTAAATGCAATTTGACTCATACTATACTGAAATGGTAACTCGGTGGACAGGCCCGAAGAAGTCTGTCGAAAAGTGAGTCCAGAAGAATTTTAGAATCGCAGCGAAGCTGCGATTCGTTGAGAAAATTTTCATACGGTCGGAAAGAGGAATAAACGATTCATAAGTGGGTGAAATTTCGATTCTCTAGGCGATGTAGAAGTATTTACAAAAAATTCGCGAAAATTGCCAAAACAACCGACAAAAAGAGCCATTTTAAACTCGATAAAAATTTTTTCACAGAAATCCTGACCGTGATGTGAATATACGAATCGAAATAGAAAAAGTCGATGCAAAATAGCTTGGTATTACTATTTTTCCAGAATTTCTCCATTTCTTCAGGAAAATTGATCAAACTTTGACATTTCGCCTATAAAAATCACTCGAGTTCCACGATGAGGATAACTACTTTAAAAGGTAGATCTGCTGACCCATACTAGTAATATACTAACTGACAATAAAACTGCAAGAACCAGAAGGAGCCTTATGAATTTTTTTGGTGGAAAAAAGATAGTATACCAAAGAGTAAATGATCAAATTTGGAAAAAAAAATTGTGAAGGTTTTTTCATGTAAACATTTTTTGTCACCTAAATATTGTTGCTGTTCGAGGAGATCCGAAGTCGATGTTTATTACTATTATTTGAACTGGGGTCGATTATGACTCAGTTGGCCTTCCGGGAACTGCGACCACGTGGAGTAGCCATCGGACATCGAAGAGGCCCAAATGAAGTTCAACATCGACGTCTAAGACCTATGACCATTGGAGACCAATTTACGACAACTCGATGTTTGGCTGATGAGTGGTTAGGAGAACACAACCATTCTGTAACTGTCCGAACGCTTTACCGCCGGATAAGGTCTTTTGACCCCATCTTGTGTTACTCCTGACGGTTGAGCATCGCCGGCAACGATTACACTGGTGCAGATAACGTCAACATTGGAATTTGGAATGGCATCAGGTCGTCTTTCAGGAAAGGGAAAATCAAGGAAATATTCTCTTAATTCAGCACCTAGTCAAAGCTCAGAAGGTCGGGGAATAGGGTGCTTATGTACCTTCCACAAATTAGAAGGTGTAAGACTCATTAAGCAAAATATAAAACATACATTCATAGATATCGAGAATTATTTGGGGTCCATAACTACACCAGATGTTAATGAGCTTCAATAAGCATACTATCCACAGAACTGATTGAAGTTATTTCTTTCACATTATATAAAAATTAGTGATTATTCGGTGAACAAAAATGTGATAAAAAATACGAGGAATTCAACTCAGATTTCAAAAACCAAAGTTAAAAATACGGCCAAGTGCCTCAAAGACTAATGCCTGAAAAAATTTATTATTTTTATAGAAGAGAGTATCTATTTTACGTTATTTTTTATGTTGTTTTTATATTGCTTTTTATAATGTGTATGTCGTTTTTTCATGACATTGTTTTTTTATTACGTATATTTTTTAATAATGTTTTTCATATATTGAAGTATTTTCAAAAGTTCGGATTGATTTTATTCAATTGTGAATTTTTTTATTTTTTGAGATCACAAAACCCTAAATTGATCAAAGGATTGATCTATTACAGTATTTTTTGTAATAAGTTTTTTTGTTTTGTTTCATACACAATTTTGGAAAATACCAGTGCATCTAGGTCTAGCACAGTGGAAAAAGAAATTATCATCTGGTTCTATATTCAATGGTGCAGTTGAAAAATGTAATTGTTGTGCAATTTACAAGCAGAAAGCTGCTAATAATAATGGTATATAATACCTGTATGTGTATACACAAGGATGGTTGTTAGGTATTATTAATCATCTTTTTAAATTCACAGGTTTTCTTGAGCAAATAATACGGAAATTAACAATTATGGAGATGGATATATGCGATATTAGGAAAATTTATAGATACAACCCATGTTACCATCCCAGCATCAGAAAATGTTTGGGGGGAATTCGATATTCCATTCACCACTTTAGAAGGCTTGACTTCCTTTGAAGAATATCTCAGCAATGAGGAAAACATGAGAAAGTTACGGTTATTAGATCAGAATATAAAGTCATCCAAATAAAAATCGTGAATATCCAAAAATGGTAAAAATAAAGTCATTATAGTTGCAAAAGTTCTCATAGGAATTTGGATGAATTGAAATAATAATAATGATGAGTAATGTGTATTCAATTCTGCATTGCAGGTAACTGAATTGTCCAGAATTGGGGGCGATTATGCCAATGAATTTATGAAGAGAGCTATGTCAAAATTGATTACCCACAAATTGGCAGTGGAATTCAGCTGGGTTGGGCTGAACAAGAGAAAGATATTTTCGAAAATGTACATATCAAACCTTCTAACACGTAAGTGTAAGCCACTTTTTTTCCAGAAATATCCTATCCCCTCTTTTTCTGTCTCCTTTGATCTGTGTTACGTGATTTTGAAGAAACTGACAGCAACGTCAGATCTGTTCGAGAGTATTCGTGACATTCATCGGCCTTCGGCGCCTTTTGTATTGTCTATTGCTTATTTTGATTTTTTTTAATATCAGTTGGGTGAGTTATCTATAATAACAATGCCGGTGTTTTGTTTCAAGGGTGAGAAGTTATTCTCAACTCAGCCAAATCTCAACAGGCATGTACGAGAAGTTCATTTTGATAACGAAAAAGTGGACATGGACACGACTATAAACTATTCTTATGAAGCTTTTCCATTTAAGTGTTGTGAAGGGTGCGATGGTCCTTTAAATTTAATAAAGCCTTAGAAATCATTTGAAAATGTTTCATAATTTCGAAACAGCCAATGAGACATTAACTTTTGTTGACATTAATGGTGAGTAGATTATCTTGAACTTTTATATATTATCATATTAGGGATGCTCTGGGTAGTTATATGGCAAAATTAGATTAGCTAAACCTAGGAAATACCACCCAGAATATTTCTTGTCATAAGAAATGAGGAGTAGAAAATTTGATGGTGATTGGGTTTTATTTGTAGAGTTCGAAGATTGGTTGGAACAAATTGAAATTAGGAATAACTTAAAATATTCCAAGCATAGAGGCATAAAAAAAATTGAATGATAAAGAAGAAATAATTTATTTTAATTGTAGCAGATCAGGTAATGGAGTACCGATTTAACTGCCTTATAGAATGCATGCATTAAAGATTGTCTTCTTAAAACATAATTAACAACATTTTCAGGGAAACAAAGAATTCTAAGTAAGGATGTTCGAAAGCGTAGTCTGAAGGTTCAAGGATCAGCTAAACTGGGACAGGGTTGTACTAGTCAAATAATATTAACAAAGAAAAATGGCGAGTTTAAAGTAGACTATTTTAAAGAGCATTATGGACACAAACTGGAATTAAAGCATCTCATCTCAATCTATCAGAAAATTGCAGAAAAGAAATTGCTCCTAAGATGAGAATGGGCATCACTCCACAACAGTAAGTAGCCAGAATTACATTAGATAGCAGGTAATTCAATTACATTAGATAGTAGGTAATTGAATATTCCCTAATTCCTTGAAAATAGATATTTAACTGTACTGTTTGGATAGACGGATGGTCACTCTTGAAAAAATAGTATATTATATTATAAGGATTAAAAGTGCATATTTTTTTACGAGTAATATTTGCAGTTGCGAGGCGGAGCGCAGCGCAGCCGAGCGAATGCAAAATTGCGAGTAAAAATTGGCACCTTTTACGGTGGGTTTCACAAAGCGTAATCACCGGTGATTACGCAACTCGATTTGACAGTTCAAAAATCAAATTTGAACATCGAATCAAGCCGTTGATTCGATGTCTAAATGTTTGCGGTGATTTCGCAATTAACGGCAGTTGATTCGCGATCAAGGGAAAAATGGGTTTCACAAAGCTTTTTCAAATTTTGATTCTCGATCAACGTCCCTTGACAGAAGAAATATTTGATTGTAGAATTTTGGGCGATCAAGCTGATTTTCACTGGAATGAAATCAATATTGTGAATGAATTTTCCAATGATGCCTCCATTTTCTACAATTTTCGCACCCAGAAATCATCAAAATGAAGGCATATCATCGTTTTATTCGAAAAAGAAACGAATTCAAACACCGTTAACGGAATTCTGGAGAGAAATGTATCTACACTCATAGGTCCATTATACAAATGGGGCAATCAGGAATCACATGGATAGAATGCAATGTATATTGTATGCAGAATAATACAAGATATCAAAAATCAATACAAAGGTATGTGTGTGGTGCTGTTGTAGGATGCATAGATACCTTGTACTCATATTGCAATCATTAATCCTCCAGAGAATAATGAAATTTACCCCGGGGCTGTTTATTATAACTGAAAGGGGTATGCTAGTATAAGTACCTTTAACTTTTTTCTCAATTTTATCTCTTATTGTTTTCTTAGTTTTGCACACGCAGTCACGCATTCAGACAATTTAATGGTAGATTTGTAGTTCGAAATTATTTCAGTTAGAAATTTATTCTGAAAGAACATGTTTTTGATAATTTGTTTAGTATTTTATGCAACGATTGGAAAATGGAGTAAACATGGACGGTAGTTGAATTCTTGGAAGAGAATTCCGTCGAAGCAATCCCTACACACTGGTTGGTGGGGAATACATGTGTCTGGCCATCCTACCCCTGGGGAAAGTGATCCAATCCATCAGAAATTATGAGGACAAAGACACATCTTGGCCAAGCTATAAAATATCAATCTTTCGCAATGCAACATGTAGATTGTTCTGTAAGGGAATCTCTTTTATGACAGGATACATTTTATACAATGTGTTAGTGTAATCATCTACTGGTAAATTAATTATATTCTAATTCTTTCATATAGTTACTAGGAAGCTAGGAATTAAACTAGGTTGGCAGAATATACAAGCGACTTAAACGAGGAAGATTCTAAGTCTAGGAAATATAGAAAAAAAAGAACCAAATATTTTCCTCTGATGATGAAGGTGAAGGTGTAACAAGGAAATTACCTCCTCCTCCATGCAAACCGAAATATAAAAATACCCCTCACATCTCACACGATGAGGTAATATCCAATCTATCACCGACTCCAATAAATGAAGGTGAATAATAATTTAAAATTTTTCTATAATAATAAGCTGGACCCCAATTTTACAACTTCCTAATTCCATTTATAGTAACATGATAGCCATTCAAAAATACCACAATGATTTCTCTTCCTTTCATAACCTTATTTATATTGATTCATCTACAAATATTGATTTTAGTACTGGATTTGTACAATTTCCTGAAAAGAATTATGGATATTAATTCTATGAAAAATCAATGATATTCCATAATTTAATTATGTTAACATTAAACATCTATGGTTAACAGCACCACTGTAATCACTCAGTGATTTTGCCAAGGAGAACAGTTGCCTTTGCTGCCCGATTCATGGGAAGCAAAACATGGGTGAGTAGATAAGTCCTTAAATAAGTAATAGATAATTTATAATATTCTTTGCTCTTTTTCAAATTTTATGTAGGGTAAACTTACCAGTTATTGGACATGTGGTAGTTATTGGACATTTGGACTTTAATTATAAAAAATAAGACTCCTACTCAACCTTTCAGTTCATCCTCTGCTCCCTATATGGCACCAATCTATGTTTATGTTTTTGCTCTTGGCCGCGATACCTGTAGCATTTCTGTTTTTTTGTGGCACTCTGATTTTTCCCGATGTATGATGAGTGATTTTAGTAATTCAACTTTTGTTAAGGAAATGCGTACTTCATTATTGTGCTCATTCGTTCCGCTGAAGGAAATTCGGGGGATTTAAGATACTACATATATTTTATCGTGAAGAAAGGTAAGTTCTTTACAATTTGTATAGCGCGGTAAGTGGAGTTAGGTCAATTTTTGTGGGTGTCCAATAACCGAAACAAAAAATTCATTAATTTCAGTTGTTGGATACCTGTCCAATAATTGATCCCTGCATTTTGCTTCAAGTTTATGCAACAGCTGTACCGTCTTTTTACGCTGATTCTACAAATATGATATTTTCTGGAATATTTCTATTTCAACTAGTTATTGTACACGTGTCCAATAAATGAATAATAATGTGTCCAATAACTGAAATTTCCATTTCAGCTGTTGTATTCAGTTATAAATAATGCCAAGAAAGAACCCATATGATGCCGACTCTATGAGCTCGGCTATAAATGACTTCAAAAACAATAATATAGCAGCCGCAAAAAAATACGGTGTGCCAAAATCAACACTGGAGTTTAAATTGAAGAATCCTGGACATGAAGACACTTGCGGTCCATCACCCATATTGACACTGAGAGAGGAATTGAAAGCTAGTTACGTATGATGATTAACAATTTTATTATCGACATGTTTTCAAATTGACCGAAAATAATATAGATTCAGGGAAGAAATCAGATTTAATAGCTGAGGCAAAAAAGTTATATAAAATCTGTGTTATCGAAAATGTCGCGATGTGGAACGCGTTTCATATGCAATAATTTCAAGATTTCATACCAGGAACATTATGAAGCCAAAATAAAACTCAAGTTAGATGAAAATAAAAAAAGTTGGAGAGGAAACGTCTAAGAGCAGAAAAAGCTACAGCTAAAGCTAATTCTCGAAATAAAAGTGTTCTGAGGTCGAAAGAGGATATGAAAAATTGTTTTGTGTGTACAACAAAATATAACTGAAAGTCATGTTTTGACTGCCTTGAATTTTGATTATTTGACGAATTTTCGGAAGATTGTAGCTTGTATCTTAGACTTGAGAATAGAATTGTAGTAGAAAAAATTCCGAAACTAGTCGTCAACTATATTTAGTTTTTAATAAAGATTGTGGGATAAAGGACCTTTTCTTCTTTTCTGCAATTATGAATTGCCCACATTTATCAATCTTTCAATTTATTTAACTGAAAGTAGTCTATATTTCCCATGCATTATTTGTAAGAAGCTTGTTCATCATCATTGCATTCCAAATAGACACGAAGAGCATGTTCCAGATTTGGAATACAATGATCTTTTTCTGTGTCATATTTGCTTCAAAGAAGAAAGCGAAAGGAAAATAGCTTCGAATCAGGTGATAATAAAAATATCATGAATAATACTGAGAACAGAGGAGCGAATGAACAAAATCACGATGAAAAGCTGGAAACTGAAGGAAATGAGGAGAAAGAAATAGATGGATTATTCAATATGTACAAGAATAAGTATGCCAAATATAAATGAATAGATCATTACGTGTTAATTATATTCCAACTTCCATCCCTTGTTGCTTGTCTAAATGAAAAATATTGAAACACTTTTTTGTCCGATAACTAAATTAACCCTGTCCAATAACTGAAAAAAATGGCCAATAACTAATTTTTTTGTCAAGAATTTCTGGTTTGCCTGTGAAGAAAAATGTCTTAATTGAAAAGTGGATGTAAATAGTGTTGCTTCAAGACCACTGAACCAACACATTTTTGGTAATTTGCTGGTATTCATAGGCCTGGAAACAAAATTATCACGTATGTTTCAATTTGAAAAAAATCTTAACTGTCCAATAACTGGTGAGTTTATCCTATATTTCAGATGAAGCGATCAAAAAAATGAGTAAATAATATTACCTCATCAGTAGCATGTTAACTGATATCAGTGCCAAATTGGACAACCTCCGAATAAATGCGCCGGTGGAAGAGGTTGAATCAATTTTTACCAGATTTTCATTGTTCTCTCTGAAAAATCCTGAAGATCTCAATGTCACTGAAGAACATTTGGGAGAAGAGGGCAATTTTAGAGAAGTAGTGAGTACATGAAAACAAATATTTCGGTTGCGAATACAACTAGCTTTATTCTTTCAGTGTAATGAGTTGTCTAAAATGGGAGGAGCTAATGTATATGAAGTTATAAAGAGGTGCATGTCAACTTTTAAGTAATTCCCTGGTACCTACTTATAGCTATCATGGAAGGAAACTGAAATTTGTCTCTTTAAAAATAGCTGACCTTTTCTTGTATAAGTAAAATAAAATATTCATGCATTTTCCAGCTTATCAGTTTTTTAGTAAGATTTAATGTTAACAACTGAAAAACGCCCAATGTACAATTTGATTAACTATTCATTAGAATTTCTGTAATTTTAATCCAATTGCCCATCAATTTTATTCCACAGGTGCTGCAGAGAAGGCGTATCCAAATAATTCCAAGAAGGTAATAAAGGATTCTATAATTAAATGGCGGAGGAGAGCCAGTGAAAGGAAATAAACAGAAAATTGCAACTTCTACGATTTTTTACTGGCGTGCAATGTTTAAGCCAAAAATTCAGAGAACTTATTCATTTACAATAACATGAGTTTGAAATGTTGATATGTGTTCTTACCAAAGTATTAATAAAATATATAGGGGGGAGAGGGGGAATTTCGACCGTCGCTTAAAATCGACCAGATTCAAATCTCACAAATTTGGTTCAATATACTCCATTCACTTTTATAAAGTATCGCGGTTGGCCATGATTTAGGTTTATCAAGTTTTTTTACTTAAAACAGGCGCAGGTTGGCACTCGTGAAAATCAAGCGACATTGCCAAGTCTACTTTCTATTTACTCTTTTTCAACCTTGTAAATGGAGTTAGATTTAACTCTGGCGCAGGTTTCGTAGAACTACTACATTTTCATATTGGAGTATTTCAGGTTGTGCCAAAATGTATTTAAATGTCTTCTGAATCAACATAATATTTTCTCAAATTCATTAATTTCCCAAAGTAAATGAACTTTTTGATAAATACGTGATTACTGCGATTTTTTAGCAGAAACGACAACGTTGTGGACGTATCTGACAGTGCAATAACTATAACCTAACATTTTCAAAATATACGCGGTGAAATGTGTCAAACTTTCATGGCAAATCGCGATACTTTATAAAAGTGAATGGAGTATACGTGAGAATTGTGCTTATCGACCGAAAGAGGGATTCGTATATTATGTTCAATTCAAACGGCCAGTTGGTCGCAGTTCTGTGGATTCTGCAGGTGTGCTTGCGGAGGTTTTCTCTCACGTCTTCACTCCCGAGTTACCTGGTCCACTGCCATCACCGAGTTCACGGCGGTCTCATTTCGATATTTCCGAAGTCGACATAACCGAGGAGATCGTTGAGAGACACCTTTCCGGATTGAAGACTTCATCGGCACCGGGCCGTGATGGAATATCACCGCTTCTCTTGAATCGGTGTGCCAGTGCATTTGCTACCCCTCTTACTATTATATTTCGTGAATCTTTGTCCTCCTCTTCCCTCCCTTCTGATTGGCTATTTGCCTGTGTAACCCCAATCTTTAAAAGGGGGGACAAGCTATCACCTCACAACTATCGTCCCATCAGTCTTCTGTCGACGGTTTCCAAGGTTTTGGAGAGAATAATATGTGAGCAAGTCCTGAGGTTCTCTCTCGAACACAAGTTGATACCAGACCAGCAACATGGATTTGTTCCGGGGCGCTCAACTATAACAAACCTTCTCTCCTGTTTGTCTGACTGGACCGAAGCGTTGGACTCCGGTCGGCCAGTGGACGTTATCTATCTCGATTTTTCGAAAGCGTTCGACAGAGTTCCACATGGTCGACTTATAACTAAACTGGAACACCTGGGTATCAGAGGGGGACTGCTGGGCTGGATAAAGGCTTTTCTATCTGACCGGTCGTATCGCGTTCGAGTTGGATGTGAGCTCTCCTCGCGATCCTGGCGGGTGCTTTCTGGTGTGCCGCAGGGATCAGTCCTGGGTCCAATCTTGTTTCTTTTGTACACTTCCGATTTACCACTCCACCTAAAATCTGCTGTCTCTCTATTCGGCGACGACCTTAAAGTGTACAATTTCCCTTCTACAGACCATTCAACACTTCAAGATGACCTAGACCGCTTAAACACCTGGTGCAACATCTGGATGCTTCCTCTCAATATAAGCAAATGCTCCACTCTGCATATCGGGAAAAACAACCCTCGTCTTCCATACAGCATCGGTGGTCGGGCTCTGGTTCCTGTTTCCCAACTGACCGACCTTGGCATCATAGTCTCCGAAGACCTCAGCTGGCGTAGCCGAACATATTTCCTCCAAGGCCAAACAACTAACCTACATGTTCTACAAATCCTTCAAGGGCTGCAACGACAGAACTTTTGGTACTTTATTCAAGACCTACATTCGCCCCACCTTGAAGTACGGTGGTCCGGCTTGGTGGTGTACAACAAGAGGAGAGATTAACTTACTCGAGACCACACAGAGATGGGCCACTCGTGTTGGCTATGGAACAATTCGACCCTCATACCAACAGCGACTTGTATCCATGGGACTGACCTCTTTCGAGGAGAGGCGAGCTCGAGGGGACCTGATATTTTCGTTCCGGGCTATACGCGGATTTCTGGGTGAAAGAGTCAGAGATATGTTCGTCCTCAACAACAACAATCTAAGAGGTCATGGATATAAACTGAAGCGGGAAAATTTCAGGACGACTCCACGTCAGAACATCCTTCAGAACAGAGTCTTCAGTGATTGGAACGGTCTTCCCAACTACGTTGGTCAAGCACCTTCTATCAACACATTCAAAAATAGATATGACGGATGGAGGTCAGCCCTTTGACTGTACCCAATGGATGGTCTAGGGGTCAGCCCAGCAGGGAGGTGTTAGCTTTTCTTATCTTCCTTTCAAATTCTTTTTTTTTTAAGTGCAAGTGTACCTAATAACCATTATTTTGTTCATTTTGAGTTTATAGGTTATGAACCTCAACTCTTATATTTTTTATAATAATAATAATAATAATAATAATACATTTGGAAATCGCAGCTGTCGGGAAAGAACAAAGTTTCTGCTACAAATATGCTAGCCATCCCGATTCTCACCTACTCTTTCGGGGTGGTGAACTGGACGGTAAACGAACTCCTCGATCTTGATAGGTCAACAAGGAAAACGATGAACATGAATCGGAGCCTACATCCCAACAGTTCAATACAGAGGATATACCTTCCCCGAAGCCAGGGGGGTAGAGGATTACAATGTTTGGAATATCAACACTACCAACAAACATTGGAAATGGCAGTAAGGGTTCTAAGAAGTGAAGATCCGCTTCTGAAATTTGTCGCTCAGCATGAAATCGCGAACCATGGAGCCTTCCTATTCCGAGCTGCACAAAGGGCCCTGGAGAAGCTCAGCATAACCGGCGTATCGATCAATCCTGAGCTCGCTGGAGCACCGATCACTCAAGCGGACCAAAGAAGCCTAGCAAGACTGATCCGAAAGTCTCAGTCAGATACATTACTCGAACATCATATGAGTAAGACCCTGCACTCCATATATTTCAGGAGCTTAAAAGACCAGGACCTGTCTGAAGAATTGTCTTTCGCCTTTCTGAAGTCAGCTAGCCTTAAGTCAGAGACGGAAGGATTTGTGATGGCGTGTCAGGATGGAGTGCTGAATACGAGATGGTATAAAAAGAATATCATGAAAATGGACACCCCAACAACTTGCAGAGCTTGCCATAGGCAACAGGAAACGATTATGCACATCCTTTCCGCCTGCAGCGTCCATGCTCCATCAGGGTATGTAGAGAGGCACAACGCGGCACTCCGAATTCTATACTTCCATCTAAGAGCCGCGTATGGGATAGACAAAGAACCGGTGCTACCATATGTGCCTCTGGAAATTGAAGCGGTGGTCCAGAACGAAAGAGCTCGCATATGCTGGAACTATCCTGTCTCAACAACACGACAGATCAATGCTGTTAAACCAGACATACTTCTTCTGGACAAGGAGCTGAAGGAATTATTTGTCGTGGAATTCTCCTCCCCTGCTGAAAATAATGTTGTGATGAAAGAAGAACAGAAGAGGCAAAAGTACAAAGATCTTATGTTCGAGCTTGGAACCTTATACCCAGGTCATAAAGTTAGGATGGTCGTACTCATCATAGGATGTCTCGGTGGAATGAGAGCCAACTACGTGGATGAATTGAAGATTATTCCGGCCTGTAGATCACTGGCCGAGGTATTGGCGCACAGAATGCAGAAAGCAGTGTTGCTCGGGTCACTTCATATCATCAGGTCCCATGAACTCTAGAAGCCACTTGCAGCTCATCTCTTTTGTTAAGGGACGCTACGAGGGCAGGATGAAGAACTCCTCCATTTAAGTGTGAGGGGTTTTTAGTGAGTAACCAAACAAGATCATGGATTCTCACACTACCGAGAGTGCGGACCCTCTCGGTGCCCATAAAGGGTTTTCCCCTCACACGGACGTAAAAAAAAAAAAAAAAAAAAAAAAAAAAAAAAAAAAACACCTCCTCATGGGTATGGGAGTCAAGCACCCAAGGTTGCAGAAACCATAGGAAGGGCTTACAGCTTCAATCGCAAACATCTTAATAAGACGATTGAGATCTTCAATAGAGACATAGAACGTCTACATTGGGAGACTAAAGATGGACCCTTCCCCTTTGACGAAGTGCATGGGAATTTCATTCCTTTCGAGGCAAGAGCAATGGTTGAGGAATTTCTGAAAAGAAATCAGCCATTCCTAGATAATTGTGTCGAGGACATTATGAATAAAATATTGGAGTCGAACTCAGATATCTTGACAAAGGGAAGACAGACATATTGTCCTTTCACGAGCCAAAGCACCACCTCAGCCATCGCATATAAGAGGATGTATGAGTTCCTATGTGAGAACACTGGGATGCAATGTTACAGCTGTTTGGAATGGATTCAGGCTTTCTTTATTTTGTTCGATAAAAAAAAGTATAAAATATGAAACCACTATATGGAAGACAGAAAACAAAACCATATACAACAGATCCACCAAGCAACGCATTAATGTGCTTAGAAAGGTAAAGAAGAGAATTTCAGTCCAAACATCGACAGTTGAAGAGACAAGGAATGTTCTTTTGAAAATAGCAACTAGATTTGGATCTTATATAAAACATAAGGAGAGAGGAAAGAAAGACAGGAGGGCCATTGCATCAGCAAACATGATTCTCAGGATGTTCTTGTATATAAATGAGGAGTTTCATCTATCACTGTCCACTAAAGTAGAAGGGGCAACTATCTCTATAGGGGGAGAAGAGAAAAAACAAAAAATCTCGAACAATATGTCGAACTCCTCTCTGCCTTCTGGTCCATCAGAGATCTCTTGCCAGGGTACAGAGGATGCGACAAAATGGAATGAATGCCTCTCACCCGCAATCTTTGCATTGATGCATAAATACTTTTTTGATAAGGACACAAGAACAAGACTCAATCTGCCTCAACCAACAGAAATGGGAAGGCTATTTTCATTGATAGCTGTGGCCGGCAACTTCTTAATGGCAATGAAAGAGATCCAACTGGGTGCTGGTCTAATGATTTATAGCAAAGATGAGTATTCCAGGTTGGAGTGGACAGACTCTCACATTCCAATGATGAATAATCAGACAAAAGAATGGTATGAGATGATAAGAGATAAAATCACAGATGATAGAGAACACTTGAGAGCCAGCCCTGGCATGTTAATGGATCAAGTGACGATTCAATGTCTTTGTACATGGGGCATAGAAGGGAAGATAATAAAGCATGTGTCGAGATGAATAGAAGAAACCTGGGAATGCTTGGAATCAACTTAAGTCCAGACAAGACATTTTTCTTCAGGGAAGGGTTAGGAGAGTACACGTCTTGGTACATGGATAAAAAGTTTGTGGCACAATTCGGGACAGAAACATCAGCAATCAGGCCCAAGGGTGTCAACCCGCACGACGACTTTTACTCAGTAGCTAAAGAGACTGCTACTTCTTTGACAACCTTGACAACAAATCCCGTAGGGGCATCAATCAGACTCCGTCTTGGGATAGATGGCACACGAAGACTATGGAGGATAAAAAGAGAAATAGGGAGAAGAGATAATATTTCTGAGGAGATACAATTATTGGCTGATGGAGGAAAACAGCCATGGCATTGCTGTAACAGCCATCTGGAGGAGATCAGTTTAAGAGAGAGGAATGTATCCAATGATTTCGAGAGAAAATACCTATTAAGAATTCAAAATCCTATAAACCCTTTTGCACCAGAACCCACAGAAGAAATGACTTTCTCCAAAGAACATGGGACTCTTATAATGGACACCATAGAGACACCTAGAACCTGTTTTAACTATTTGGAGAAAAGCAACAGGACCCTTGACAGGACCGAGAAAAGAGAGGAGGCAGAATCTGAAAAAGACCATCATGAAGCCTCAAAACTGGTGAATCTTGTTGACCCAACTACTCTTATTTCATATCCATCAACGAGTGTTAATATCGCCTCCCATCTCAGTAGCATTTTGAGAATAGAGATGCAGGATATGGAATTGGATGACAATGAATCACAAATGGTTGAACATGCTCTAGAAATTTTGGATACCGGAAATAAAGATTTATTGGAATGCTCGATAATAATAACTTGTTCTATACGCGTGCGCTGCATCTTTGTCAATATAACTTTGATATTCAAGATACACCAGATATCTGTCTTCAATTTCGATGTAGTTTGATGCATTTCCAATCTTCACGTTTTGTGAAATATATTTTTAGGTTAAGCGTACCGGGTAAAACCGACCATACTGGTCGATATTACCCTCCAGTGATCGATATTACCCGCCGGTGGTCGATATAAACCGCTAAAGTATCTAAATGCATAGATATGAATATTGCATATTATTATGTATACACCGTGTCCGTAAAGTATGGAACAAATTCATTTTTAGCTAAACAGGTCATTTTGAGAAAAGATCCTGGAACACGTCGATTTTTGATGTTAATTTACCGTATTTTGAAATAATAATAATAATAATAATAACCGCACGGGTGTGGTCTGGTATCTGCCATGCCACATGGGGGGTGACGTCCCCACGGCCCGAGTTACCTGGGCCACCAAGGGTAAATGGTGGCAAACCCATGAAAATGGTGAACTTAATGAGCCTCGGAAATGAGTCGCTGCCTGGGGAGCGCCAGGGCATGTCCGGAGCCGACGCTGGGCATGACAGCATGCGATCCGTCGGTGGCAGGGTGCTGAGGAAGCGGGCCCCTGTCATTCAACAAAATACAGCTCCACCAGAACATCAGGAAGTGGAATCCCAAAACATGGCAGAAGATCAAAATGCCACTCCACCTGCTGGCTCGACCACCGTGAGGAGGACTGCCCGCAGGGGAGCTCGCAACGCACGCATCAAGTGGAGCCGCGAAATGAATATTGAAGTAATGCGAGCTTTTTATTACGTGAACAATTGCGATGACAAACCACTTCCTGGATGGAGATACTCCCTCTATACCGAGTTCACCAAGAGGCACCCAGAACTTCAGTTAACAGAAGGAAACATTGCGGATCGTAAAAATGTTATTATACGGAAAAGCTACCTGACAAGACAGGAACTAGATGAGATCAAGAGAGAAATGGGCTACACAATCAATCAAGAACAGATTGTCGGAAGTCAGAATGAAGAACCCACCGAGCCGCTAGAGAGACCAGCAGATACGGCGAGGGACCTGTCTGTCACACGAACTACTCACCAAGACTCCCCACAATATCGCCAACTGTATGACACCTTCCATAGTAACCTGGCGCAATACGAATATACTGATCCGCTCAACCGCCCAATCCTTCCAAAATTGAACTTCAACTCTACGGCCAAAAATAACATCGAGAGGCTCAACGAAATATTGGCGGAACACCTGAGCACTCAATGGACGTTGGAACAAGTCCACTTATCTCTGTACTGTGCTGCCATCACAGTAATCGGACAAAATGGACAAAAGATCTACATTCCCAGAACCAGTGAACAGAAGGTTAAAAATGAAACTCCTGCCTGGAAAAGAAGATTGATGCAGGACGTCGATAAACTTCGAGGAAAAGTTGATGTTCTGGATGAGTTCCTGAAGGATAACAAATCGCGTAAAGTATTAAACAAAGTGCGAAAAATAGCCACATCCGCGGGGGTGGACCTGAGATCTCCACGTCATAAGGAGTTGATGGTTGAACTGAAAGATCGCTTGAGACAACAAGCTAAAGCCAAAGGTGCTCGCCTACGAAGATACAACGAGCTTTCAAAGCGAAAACAACAAAATGCTGAATATGTGAGAGACAGAAAAAAGTTCTTCAGAAGTCTTGAAAAGCCATCCGAAATCTCCTCCAATCTGCATGCTGGTATCAGCAATGGCGAATTTCGGCAGTACTGGAGTTCCTTATGGTCGGAGACTGGTCGATTTCAGGGAAACACTAGCTGGCTTAGGGACATTGAACACCAGGCTTCCGAAATCGTTGAGATGAGAACTGATCTTTTCACAGTCGAGGAAATTTCCAACATTGTCAAAAACACTAGTAACTGGAAAGCGCCAGGACCCGACCGACTTCACAACTTCTGGGTTAAACAGTTTACATCATGTTTCCCAAGTCTGGCTAGATGTTTTTCGGAGGCACTGGAGGATCCCGTCAAGATACCTACTTTTCTCACTCAAGGCAATTCCTATATGCTTCACAAAAGAGGAGATCGCAGCAAGCCAGATAACTACAGACCCATTACGTGTTTGTCAGTGTTGTACAAGCTATTCACCTCGCTTGTTAATAATGCGATATATCGTCATTGTGAAGCCAATAACATTCTGGAAGAAGAACAGAAAGGCTGCTCTCGAGGATCTGCGGGATGCAAACATCAACTCACCATAGACGCTGTAGTGTTAAAGCAGGCCCAAGCGAGGAGAAGGAATTTGAGTCTATGTTATATCGACTACCAGAAGGCCTTCGATACGGTGCCCCACGATTGGCTTGTGAAAGTACTGGAGATTTATAAGATCTGCCCAAAAATAAAAGCTGTGCTCCAACATCTTATGAGTACATGGAGAACGAATATTCTTATAAACAACATCAATGCTGGAACCGTAAAAATATCGAGGGGGATATTTCAGGGAGATGCCCTGTCGCCGATGTGGTTTTGTATGGCACTGAATCCTCTTTCTACTCTTTTGAAAAACACCAACATAGGATACAGACCTGCAATGAGGAATCCGCGAAAATTGTCCCATTTATTGTATATAGATGATCTGAAGCTATTTAGCGAGAACCAAAACCAACTTCACTCGCTCATAGATATAGTGCGCTCCTTCAGCAGAGATATTGACATGTCCTTTGGTCTCGATAAATGCGCTATCATCAACATCAAGAAGGGTAAAATGGAGAACACCCAGGAACAATTTCAGGACATCTGCAGTTTGTTGCCAGAATAGACCTACAAGTATCTGGGCATTCCTCAAAATCAACGGATTGACCACACCCGTTTGAAAGCTGAGTTCACTGCGAAATATAAAAACAGGGTTACCAAAGTGCTCAACACCAAGCTGTCTGCTAAAAACCAGATCGATGCCTTGAACTCTTGGGCCACGCCAGCACTGACTTACACATTCGGAGTCTTGAAGTGGTCAGATGCTGATTTGAATGAGTTGGACCGACTCACCCGTCGCCTAATGACAAAATTCAGATGTCTGCACACCAATGCATCGGTGAAAAGGCTGTATCTCCCTAGAAGAGATGGCGGACGAGGTCTGTTGAACATCTATAGACTCTGCAGAACTCAGGAGAAAAACTTGAGACGGCGACTGCTCGAATCTGAAGATAGCCTGATGAAATTGGTGACAACAGAAGATAAGGGATACACACCTCTGAACCTACAACACAGAGAACTGACGTTCGATATCTCTACCAGAAGCGAAGATTTCTATCTTCGCTTCTGGTATGGCGAGAACAAGCATTGCACGGCAGATTTCCCAAGCACCTTGAGGGGGAAAATGTCGATAAATTAGCTTCTTTGTCGTGGTTGAATGCGGGACACTTGTATCCTGAAACTGAGGGATTTCTGACAGCTATCCAAGATCGAGTTATAAGAACTCGCAACTACGAGAAACACTGTTTGAAGCTTAACGTGGAGGACAAATGCAGGAAGTGCGGCGCAGTTGGCGAATCTATTGAACATGTAATCGCCGGCTGCCGAGTTCTTGCCGACAACGCATATCTGGGCCGACACAACCAAGTGGCAAAAATTGTTCACCAGCAGTTAGCTCTTCGGCATGGTTTTTTGGATACTTGTCCACCATATTATAAGTATCAACCTGCAGCAGTGTTGGAAACGGACGCAGCGGTTCTATATTGGGACAGACCCATAACAACGGATAGAACAGTGGACTACAATAGACCGGACCTTGTGTTCATTGAGAAGGATCAGAAGTATGGGGTGATAATTGATGTGGCAGTACCATTGACTCATAACATCGGAAAAACGGAGTCCGAAAAAATAACGAAATACGAGAACTTGTCAATAGAACTGAAGAATATGTGGCAATTGTCGAAAGTCACTATTATACCATTGGTGATTTCGGCTGAGGGAGTCATGTCAAAATCATTCAAGAGGAATCTTCAAAAGATCGAATTATCCCAGAGGATCGCGGGATATGCACAACAGGCTGTAGCATTGCAAACCTGTCACATCGTGCGGAAATTCCTGAACTAGTGGGAGGAACTGAAATGTTTTTTCACTGGTTCATAGGAGAAATACCAGCTCAAGCTGAGAACGGGAGACCGATGAAGAAGAATAATAATAATAATTATTTAATCATGCTATTACATCACATATATGTTTGCACTTGTCAAGCAACTTTCAAAGTCACAATTAAAAGTAATATTACAAGTATTCAGACAGTACATACAGAACTGATACAAAACAAACAGTGCTACACGCTGGACCAAACCGTACCTGTATCGAAATTCAGGAACTCGTCAACATCATAGAAGGCGCAATCACACAACATTCCCTTTAGAGTAAGCTTGAACCTATCTGGAGGCTGGACCCTGATGTGATTGGGAATTTTATTGAGAAATTTTTTCCCGATATAAGATGGAAATGATTGTGTTTTGGAAAGACGACATCGTTCATATCTGATCAACTGCCTTCCACGCGTGGAGTAATCGTGATACGAGCCATTCACATTGTAGTTAGCCATATTTTTGTGAGCAAACATCAAAACTTCCAGCACATATAAAGATGGTAGAGTTAAAATCTTATGGGAAATAAATGCCGGTCTGCAATCATCCCTGTACTTAAGACCAACCACTATCCTGAGAGCCCTCCGCTGCAGCGCAAAAATTCTCTTTCGTTGGGCACAGTTACCCCAGGCTAAGATACCATATCTTAACACAGATTCGACCAGAGCAAAGTAAGCTATTCTCAGAACAGCGGGTGACAAACGATTGGACATGTTTCTCAGGAGAAAGATGTTCCCACACAGCTTCGATGCGAGCCGATCAGCATGACCATCCCAGCGAAGAGCCGAATCCAAAATGACACCCAGGAACTTAGCATCACCCAGAAGATCGCCCTCGTCCACATGACGCAACGTGAAAAGCAATCTGACAGTTTTGTCTTCATTGACCATGAGTCTATTTGAAGCGAACCAGTCGGGAGCTCTCTCCCATATGCCCCCAGCTTCCCCACCAGAATCATGCGGGCCACACAGTCGAAAGCCCTCGCCAGGTCCAGGAATATAGATAGGGAAAACTCACCGTTCTCGAAGCATTGCAGAGTATGCTCAATAAAACTCATGACAGCACTGGTGGTGTTCCTGCCCCTTCTAAACCCAAACTGTTCGGCACAGAGCAAATTATTACCTTCAAAGTATTCAAGCAGCTGAGAACACAATAGCTTCTCGAACACCTTTGAGAACACCGGCACCAACGAAATTGGCCTGTAGTTTTTTATATCCTCCCTACTACCCTTCTTGAATATCGGGATCACCTTGGACACCTTTAGGCAATCCGGATATGTACCATTATTGATACAAAGGTTGAAGAGCCCTGCAAGCGGAAACACCAGATTATTTATATTTTTTTTTATTAAGTACGTTGACAAGCCATAGAAATCTGTACTCTTAGATGGCTTCAGAGACATTATGGCGTCTCTAACATCATTATAGGAGACATTTCTAAAATAGAAGACAGAATCCACTGCAGCAGGAACATTAGTCACTGGGTCAAAAATTTGGTCTCCCAAATTTTCAACTGTATTTTTTGCAGCAGTTATAAAAAAATTATTTAGATCGTTAGATGAGAAGTTGAATTCTTCATCTTTCTCCTGGCAGTTTTCAACTTTTATTAGGTTCCAGATTGTTCTAGAAACATTATTGGAATGTCTTATAATCCGGTCATTAGCCTGTGTTTTGGCCAATTTGATTTTATACTTGTACATGCCTTTCAGCCTATTGTAGGAGGATATCAGATCATCGGTCTGATAGCGGACAGAAAGGTCCCTCATCAATCCCAGCTTATCCCTCATATCACGCAACTCCTGGGAAAACCATCTGATACCTCCATCACGAGAGTTAGACTTAATCTCTCTCTCTGGGAAGCATTGTGCAAATAGGTGCACAAATTCATCATGGAAAATCTGAAAACGCTTACCCACACTAAGGTGATCCCGGTCAAGGTAATCCCATGTAAGTTCACTAAGTAAACTATGAAAGGCGTTCAAACCTCTCTGCGTTAGGGGTCTAGACTTCCTCACCACGGCACAATTGACAACTTCATCCACCGGGACAGCCACACTCACCAACTGTGCAGAATGATCAGAGAATTCAAAATCAATGACCTTTGCATCGAAATGATCCCTGGCAAAATTTATGAAAATATTGTCTATACAATTTGGTCCACGTGTAGGCCGGAAAATAGTCCTCGTAAAACCATTACATGCTAAAATATCACAAAATAATTTACAGTTACAGTCAGGTTGATTAAAAGGAAGATTGAAATCTCCCATAATTACCACATTACACTTTGAGCCCTTCAAAACATCTAAAATTTGATTGAAAATTTCCAAAAATATGTTAAAATCGCCATTAGGTGCTCTATAGACTGATAAAGAGATCAGATTATACCTAAGTATTTTTACAGCTGATACCTCGCAATGAGATTCAGTTGACAAAACGTTAAATTCATCTAGACATTTGAAGAAAACATCACGTCTGCACAAAGTAATGACTCCGCCCCTGGTCTTCTTCTTACGGCAGAAACTATGGGCCGGTCGCCAACCATCAAGTGTATATGCTGCTGCCTCATTTTCAGAGAGCCAGTGTTCAGTGAGAGATAAAATTACAACATCTTTGAATTGATCTAGTAAGGCCTCCAAAGCACCATTCTTGTCAGATATTCCTCTGATGTTCAAGTGGAAAAAACCTACTTGGTTATGATGTGCTATTTGTCCTGCTGAGCTATTGGACGAGTCACAAAAAAATTTTTAAGTATCACGCCAGCAGGCCACTTACTCTCATCCATGACTTCTGCTTTGTGTTTAGCATCGAGACTTATTCTGAAACTACTGTTAGACCCCTTATTATTCAGCTTCGTACATCTTATGTCAATATTAGTCCAAGTAAGCTTGAGAAAATCGCTCATATCCTTCTCTGGTACTTCACCCAAGACCTTTCCAACATATATACTGGCAAAATTGGGAGCCCCTTTAATTTTATGTGTTCCATTAGTACATTTCCCAGTCACAAATTTCTTTTTACGGACCTGTGAGTTTGGAAACTGGACTTTGTTTACATTTGGGGTTAGACACGTCAAACTAGACGTCGTAGAGTCGTCCTTGGTACCAACTCCTTGCGCAGGCTTGGATGCTGCTGTCATACGTATGTTTGTCAGCGGTGATTGTTGTTTCGTTACGTCAGAGTAGGCAGTAGAGACAATTACATTATCAACACTGGAACTACCAGTCGTTTGGGAATCGTAGGCAGACTTCATACTGTTTTGCGGTTTTGAGACTTCGATGTTACAGGTGTCAAGGTCGTTATGTGATGGAAGGCCAGAATTTGTTTTTTTGCTGTTTTGATTATTATCTATATTATGACGTACTTTTTTTACGTGGGTCAATCCAGTTGAACTCGGCTTTCTATCCTGGAGGAGATCTATTATAGTTGCTTGATCCCTAATTCGAAGACCTAATTCCTGATTTAAGGCTTTCATTAAATCCATTTGTTTAGTTAGGAAATTCAACTCGGTTTCAAGTTTCACTTCGTTCGTTAGAACTTGTACATCACTCACAGATTCGCATTTCTTTTCTTTATTACAGGCATTACCGAAAAGATCCTTGAAGAATTCTATCACTGATTTACTAACAACGCTTTCCGGTACACATTTACTGACCAGAATGTCGATTATCACATTTTTACTAATTTTATTCAGCTCGGTTGCGAGAGCCTCAGTTTTCTCGACCACCGCAGACGGCGCCATCTTAATGATCTAATAATCTAATAATAATGATTTAATAATCTAATATACAGGGTGAATTACGTTCGAGTACCTAATGACGTCACCGTCATTTTTTTTAAATGGAACACCCCCATTTTGTCTCCATTTTTCGGATTACTCCAGCTGAGCTGATTCCAAAAATGTATCACATGTTGATTCCAATTGGTACAGGGTGGACAAAAATACAATAGTTTTGTGTGTGGTCACAAAGTAACGCGTAACATTCTTTATTGAGTAAATTAACAATAGTATCAAAAATACTTATTGTCTAGCGGCAATTGGTTTAAATGTAACATCCCGTAGTTTGTTACATGTTTAGAGTAATAAAAATGAGCTGTCTCCAAACATGTTTGCTACTTGTGGTCTAGCAGACTATTGTATTTTTGTCCACTCTGTACCAATTGGAATCAACATGACATTTTTGGAATCAGCTCAGCTAGAGTAATCCGAAAATTGAGACAAAATGGGGGTGTTCCATTAAAAAAAATGACGGTGATGTCATTACTCGAACGTTATTCACACTGTATATTAGATTATTATTTTAAAATACGGTAAATTATTATCAAGAATCGACGTGTTTCAGGATTATTTCTTAAAATGACCTGTTTAGCTAAAAATGAATTTGTTCCATACTTTACGGACACAGTGTATACGAAACATGGGGGAATTGGTAGATTTACCTAAGGAAGGTACTGTTGTGAAGTGCAAGTGGGTCTATAAGATCAAAAGTGACAGTGATAACAAAGCCAATTACCGTGCGCGACTTGTGGCGAAGGGTTATACCCAGAAGAAAGATGTGGACTATACCGAAACTTTTTCACCAGTAGTGAGACAATCGACGTTAAGACTTCTAATAGGTTTAGCTGTAAAACTTGACTTAAAGATTACACATTTAGATGTGAAAACTGCTTTCCCCAACGGATATTTAAATGAAACCATTTATATGCAACAACCTGATGGTTTTGTTAGGAAAGGTTTAGAAAGTAAAGTGTATAGGTTGAGAAGGGCAGTTTATGGTCTCAAAAAAGCAGTAGAGCTTGGTATTCCAGAGTAGATAAATTCATGTTGTCTCTCGGATATAAAAAATCAGAACATGAACCTTGTTTATTTACAAAAAGAGAAGATAAATCATTAGTAATTGTCGCATTATATATATATTGATGATTTTTTTGTTTTTTCAAATAATGATCATGAAACTAGAATATTAAAAGAAAGATTAAGTTCCAAATTTGAGATAAAGGATTTAGGAGAAGCGAAAAATTGTTTAGGGGTAAGAATAACAAGAGATCATAAAAATGAGTGTATTTACTTGGATCAAAAAGATTACATTGAAAAAGTTTTGAAACGTTTTAATATGTCACAATATAAATCGATCAGTACACCATTGGATTGTAATATAGATTTAAGTAAATTGAAATCTGATGATATTTGTAATGTAAATATTCCATTTCAAAGGGCAATAGGAAGCCTCCTGTATCTTGCTGTCTTGACAAGACCTGACATTTTATATTACATAAGTTATTTGAGTCAGTATAATAATAGTGTGACAAGTACGGCCCTGTGCATTCAAAGCGCTACGGGGCCGATCGAGAGGTTTCTGGAAACGCGTGGAGTGTTCCATCTGACGTTACGGCCGCGATGATTCGGGAAGGTTCCAGACGGTCCGGACTTAACTAGAAACAATCGGCGTGATGCATATAAGGGGCCCATCGACGATGAGAGGATTCATTCAGTTAGAGACAAGCGACGAGTGAAAATAAATACTAGTGCACATAAATCAGTTGAAATAAATTGTACAGACTATTGTTAGAATAAGTTCATTAGTTAAATTCATTCATTAAAATTTATGAAAGATGGTTGTGATTTGGAAGTGTTTTGTGATGCAGATTGGGCAAATAGTACTGATGACAGAAGGTCTTATACAGGCTATGTTTTTTTGTTAGCTGGTGCAGCTATAAGTTGGAAAAGTTGTAAGCAAAGAACTGTGGCTCTATCGAGCACAGAATCAGAATATATGGCTCTCGGAGAAGCTGCCAAAGAGGCTATTTATTCAAAGAATTTGCTAGCCGAGTTGATTGATTATCAAAAACCAATAGTAATTTTCAATGATAATCAAATTGCTCAGAAATTATCACAAAACCCTATCCATCATGAAAGGTCAAAGCATATTGACGTAAGGCATCATTTCATTCGTGATTGTGTTGAACAAAAATTGTTAAGTATAAAGTATATTTCAACTAATGAAATGATTGCTGATATTTCAACTAAGAGCCTTCCTAATGTGAAAAATTCTTATTTTTGTCAAAAATTAGGTCTGACCAATTATTGTTGATAGTGGGGGTGTTGGATTGATCCCCAAAATTGGTTATGTAACGCCATCTATGAGTTTCTGAAATGATATATTATCTCTGTGAGTCGATACAAAAATCTGTATTATCGACTCCTTGTTCTCTGTACTGTCAGTCTGTAATAAATCGTTCAACGAATAAAAGCTGTTCGCAGGTGTAGTTAATTATCAACAAAAATCTATTGCTCAACGTGAAATTCCACTATAAAAAACCAATTATAATAATAAAGAATCCATTTGTGCTTACGACAACTTATAATGCAAATAAAAGACAAGACTCAGACCAATCAGTCATGTCATAGTGTTAGAGACTTAATGGATGAAAATAGAAAAAAACAGGTGGCAGGAAACAGATCTAAAATTAAACCAATTATTGAAGCTGTATTATTATGTGGTAGAGAGGAAATGTCACTCAGGGGACATAGAGATTCCGGAGAACTGAAAGTAGATGATAATTCCGTTAATGAAGGAAAATTTCGATCAATCTTGACTAGGGCTAGGGGTGACGCAACATTGAGGGAAACACTTGAGAAATCGAGTAAAAGAGAAACCTATATAAGCCCAAAAATGCAGAATGAGATATAATCAATAGTATAAATGGCATAATGCTAAATAAATTGGTTTCTAGAATTAATGGGACAGGAGCCTCTTCTGTTTTAGTGGACGAAACAACCGATATATCGACTACGGAACAAGTTATTTTATGTGTGAGGTACGTTGACGCCCAGTTAACACATGATATCTTATGGATGTCCATTTCAAGTCCTATTCAAGGCGGGATATCCGTGGACATAAAATGTATATCCATAAGATATCCTATTGCGCATGTACTTAGGATATCCGAAACGAATTCCTTGGATACATCCATAGGACATCCAAATAAATTTCATTCTGGATATCCATATCAGGTAACATCCAGGCATCTATAAGATATCCATAAGAGATCAACAATGGATATACACACCTATTGTGTAAATAAGTGAGAAAAATTTTATGTAACTCCGGTCTGTTATATCAAATGATTTTTTTTAAGGGTTGAACGGATGAATATTGGGCCAAATTAATTCAATACCTATACTACATTTACTCTTTCGTCAACGTTTCGGTTCTGTTTTAGAACCTTCCTCAGGACTACAATAATAATAAACTTTCAAAATCATTTTAACTAATTATTTATATAGTTACTCAAAATTTCATTAAATTGATAATATTGATATAGGATATAGAAATATATTTCTCCAAATAATCGAATAATTAACTGACAGTACCTAACACGATCATAATCATTAGAAACACCGCGAGATGGAGTTACATGTTTATAGTGAAATTCTGAAATGCCAATCGGTTCTCATATTTTATGAATTTCGAAGTGCTTTTTTGTGAATCCGTCCAAAATTTGATGCAACCGACAACTGATCACAGAACATCTACGATCTACTGATCTATATTCGAATGTACGAAGGTACGGCCAGATATATGTCTATTTCAAGTCAAACTGTCAAACGTCCCGCGTTCCCGCGTAATCGGCCGATCGGCGTAATCGCTGCCATCGCATAACCGCCAAAACGCATAAACGTGCTAAGCAAAGATTGTGATTGATTTAATCCTTGGTGCTAAGCTGAGCGTCTTGTATGTTTATTTTGTATTTGCATTATAAGCGTTATACCTAATTAACAATTAGATCACCTACATTTTCATTTAAGTGCGAAAGATTGTTGTTGAGTTAGCTTCACTGTGGCTGATGTTTTGAGTACATATTTTACAGTAAGTACCTAAATATACTGTCGTATTGAGTAGAAATTTTGCATAAAAAACTACAAAAATGGCCGAATTTCGTAAGAAGAGAACAAAGTTATTTCACAAGTTCGTAGTTCAGTCAGGTGGAGAAATGGTCAAAAATGCATCATTCGATAACTTTTGATTAATAACTCGGCATCTGTTGTTGATCTCAATTCTTCAAAGCCCGCTGATGCTAGTGCTGCTTCCTCTTTTTCACATGTTGACTGTAATAATAGTTATACTAATTGTGATTCGGAAGAATCAGATTCGTCTGCAACGAAGTGTACCTTATTACATCCATCACACATTGAAGATTCAGATTCCGATGAAGTTAATGAAATTCAAGATCCAATCACTGAAACAACACCGGGAATGTCTATTTCCGAAAATTCTTTGGAGTTGCAATTAGCAGAATGGTCACTTGAAAACAATATTTGTCAATCAGCTCTGAAATCACTCCCAAATATTTTGAAGCCCTTGCATCCTGAATTGCCTTCAGACCCAAGAACTATGTTGAAAACTGAAAGAACTTTAGAATTTAAATGTGTACAACCAGGACAATATTTTCATTTCGGCTTTCAAAAAGCTGTTGAGAAGTTGATAAGTGTTCGTTCTGGTCAAATGAAGCAGAATTTTGTGGATTTATGTATTAATGTTGATGGATTGATTACCCCTAACTAAGAGTTCCAGTAGTCAGTGTTACCCTATATTATGTAAATTGTTTGGTGTCACTAATAATGTCCAGGTGATTTATCATGGGAATGACAAACCCAATAGTGCTAACAATTTTCTTGAACAGTTTATAGGTGAGGCCATTGGTATCATCAATAATGGCATTTCATACAATGGTCAGCATTACAATGTGAATATAAAAGCTTTCATTTGTGATGTACCTGCTAAAAGTTTCATTAAATATACAAGAGGTCATAGTGGTTACAATTCTTGTACCAAATGTACAGCAGAGGGTTCTTATATTAATCGAAGAATTTGTTTTCCAGAGACAAACAATCTTATCATTAGAACTGATTCAGACTTTAGGAATAAAATCCATGAAGAACATCATACAGGCACCTCTATTTTACAAAATTTGCCTGGTATAGATATGATTCGAAATTTTCCCAATGAATATGCATCTTGTTTGTTTGGGTGTGGTAAAGAAACTAATAGTCAATTTATGGATTGATGGAAAGCCTGGTACAAAATTGTCTTTTCAACAAGTTTCAGAGCTTTCAAACTCTTTATTAAATTGTAAAACAGAAATTCCTTCAGAATTCAATCGCAAGACCAGGTCATTGACAGAGGCCAGGAGATGGAAGGCAACAGAATTCAGATTATTCTTATTCTATGTTGGCCCTGTTGTTTTACATAATGTATTGAGCAAGGATAAATATATAAATTTTCTCACATTACATGTTGCTATGACTATCCTAGCAAGTGAAAAATTAGTTCACCAAATTGAATATGCAAACAGCCTCCTTAAATATTTTGTTGATACCTTCAAAACCATATATGGTGATGAATATGTCTCACACAATATCCACAATTTGCTACATCTTAGTGATGATGTTAAATATTTCGGCGTGTTAGATTCCTTTAGTGCTTTTCCTTTTGAAAATCACATGCAGGCAATAAAACATATGGTTAGAAAAGGAGATAAGCCATTACCACAAATTTGTAAAAGAGTTATGGAGCAAGAATATATACATTCGCAAACTGAAACTTATGTCCAAGCTGAAAAATATGTACCAACCATTGAACATTATAGTGGACCACTTATAGATATGAACATTGTTAATAAACAGTATAAGAAATTACAATTTTCAAATTTTTTGTTATCAATAAATCATGCAGATAATTGTTCTGCACTCACAGATGGTACCATAGTGGTGATCAGAATTTTTGTTTCAATTGAAAACAAAATAAAAATTATTGGTAATAAGTTTGAAATTCTGGAAAACTATTATTGCATACCATGTGAGTCATCTAATTTGAAAATATATAAAGCAAGTGGACTGGGCCCTCTGCAATATTTTGATCAGAAGGATATTGCTGACAAATGTATGAAATTATCCATTTCCCATGATGAGTATGTAATTTTTCCATTAATTCACGTCATTCACTAATAAAATGAATTATGTGTATTCATTTTTTTTTTGGTTTCCTATCTATACTGGCACTCTGTCAGTGTGTCCGAAAGTTTTTTTGAGCTTCCAGGAAACAATTTTATCTCTTTCATATTGATTTCTAAAATCATTTCTTATTTTTCTAAATTACTCAATTCTTATATTCATTTTCGGTTCAAATATACCTTTTCTAAACTGTATTTATATTATTCAATTCTTTTTTGTAACTTTCCGGAAAGCACTTTTATATATTTTGGTTTTGTTCAAATTTGATTTAACTACATTTGACTCACTTCTTATTATTTTGCAATTTATCAGAATATATTTAATATCTTATTTCGTACAAAACTAATATCTGATCTTCTCTCTACGCGTGCTCGAGTAACCATCGATATCTGAGGAACCTCTAGATCTAGAACCTCAAGGAGGATTTTCATCTGGGCTACGAGAATCTGTATTTTGGACGCAGATTGAAAATTATCCAAATACAAGTTTGGCAATTCGACATCAATTTATAGTCGAGGCTGAAATTTCCACCCAAGAGCACATCTGTCGATTCTGAGAGAACCACGTGAGATAACGACAGTTTTCCAAATTCCATCTGGCATTGAACATCAAAATTGCTTATTACTAGAGCATCCACAAAATTTCAAAATTGGACCATATCACGTGAGATCAAAATTTTCTCTTCAATACTGGTTATTTTTCCAAATTCTGTCTGGTGCCCACAAAATTTGAAATTGAATATCAGAGACTATCAGATCTAACTTGCATTTGTAAATGCTCTGAATACATTGTTTTTTTTTTCCAAATTCACAAAATTTTTTTTGGTCAAATTTATTTTCACTCCATGTATAAACGGAAAGTGCTTAGGCTCTAAAAATATTTTAGCTCGGTAGAGAATTTCGAACAAAATCATAATCCCAATTTTCAGATTTCTTAAATGTCCAGTTCTCCAGAAACGTCTAATAGGCACTCGAACTCAGGATAACCTGTTTACCCTTTCAACTTCAATACTAGTTTGTTTCAAAATTTCAGCAATAATATGAAAATTGGCCTAAATAATATCTTATGCTTATTATATCCCTTTTGTATTATCAACTGAATGGGATGCTTTCTGTTCAATATTTTCTGACCATTATATTTTTCTGACCATTATATTTTTCTGAGAGAATCATGGAAGAAAAAACTTGGACAATTGTGAAGTTTGTCGATGAGGACATGGTTGTGGAAGCAGTCCCAACCAAATGGCTGGTATCAAATAGATGCTACTGGCCACCTTATACGAAAGAAAAATTGATCAACTCGATAAAAAAAACTAGAACCGCCAAATTCCTCTTGGCCACAACATATTGTGGAAATATTTCGCAATGGGACGTATGGCGAGTAAACATGACATAATAACAATTTCCTTGCAGGATTCATTATTCATCATGAATGAGCTGTATATTTCTCGATTCAATCATGTGAATCATTTTCTGATGACTAAGCCAGAGCAAGAAATAAGTGTAAAATCGCTGAAAAACTATAGCGACTTAAATTCAGAAGTCGAGGAATTTTCGAACGGAAAGAAAAAAATTATTCGAAGAAAAAAACCAGTCTTCTCATCCTCAGATGAAGATGATGATGAGAACCACAGAAATATAATAAATACTAGAATGCTATTAGGTACGTCCGAGATTCAGTAAAATGACCCCACATAGCGATTAAACACCTACTACTTGTACATGCGCAGCTCGTCTTTTCTTGCCACGTCGTTGCCAAGCATTATGGTTTCAGATGAAGTTCGGAAGAAATCTTATTGTGAAACCAGTGAATTCGGCAACACCGCTACGCAACGAAAACAAACACATCTTCACATCAGAAAAAGAGCAGTGTCGTATTTTAGGATTTGTTGATTCCCTTTGTTGTGTGCTTTCCTGTTTATTCATTCGTATAAATTCGCTTGCCTTTTTCTGCTCCATTTTCGGTGTTTCCTCGTTGTTTTCTTGAACATTGTGTAGTACTGATACTCCTTTAGTTCAGTTTTGTACTTGAGTTTTACTAGTTAATTTTTATAGTCGAGTGCTGTGACAAATTATAGACAAAATGAAGTGCATGGTTCTTTTTTGCGCAAATAAAGGAGAAACCCATTTTATGAAAGTAAGTTTAGTTTAAGTAAGATACTACAGCTATTTTATTATTATTGCAAATGTTGATATCGACAACTTATTCATACCACATTCACGAAGTCAAAAATTTTAAGTCCTACCCAGATGACACGTTCACATATTGCGCAAACTCTGTAGTAGGTCAGTTTTCCCTATGAGGTGCCAGGAATTGTGAACTGATTGGCGTTCTAGTATTTATTATATTTCTGTGGGAAGAACACATAACTGGAGGTTTGACACTTCCTCCAAAGCTCATGGCTCCCAAAATAAATGAGCCAAACAAAATACGATGAAATCTCGTCCACCTTCTGCCCAGAGTTTTTCTTCAATGGAAGGAACATCAAGTGATATGGGAGTTAATAAAGGAAATAATGATTCTTGTTCATGTTGCTGTGCTGAGAAATATGGTGTGTATGGTGACATTTATTGTCTCATCGAATTTTTATATTCCTGAATTCATCTATTTGAGATGATTGTGATTTTTTTAGCAGTTTGAAAATTTTCTTTTGTATTAGTAACATTCATCAGGTATAATTATTTTTAGGCGACATACTGAAAAGTATGTATAGGCAGCAGATAATGTTGAAAAATATATGTGGTGATATTTTGGAAAAAATAAATAAAATCAGCATAGGGAACCCTTCAGATGGTGAAAAACAAGTAACATCAATATTTATTACTTTTCCCTATTTTCCCATAAAATGTGACGATGATATGGAGAATTTGAACCAATGTTTGTCTAACACTGAAAATTTTGATGTAGCGTTGAGTACAGATAATCAATCATTGACATTGGCATTCATATTAAACAGAATATCTAGAAATTGTATTCAACAGTTCATGCGTAATATGTAGGTACTCAAATGTCATGTTTCAAAATACTGTAACTGATGAGAACTGACTGAATTTCTTTAAAATGGCAATGTATATGTACATTTTTTGGTATTGAAATATAATAAAACTGAAACTAATTACTTAATAATTTTTTCAGGTAAAGGAACTCTCTAAAATAGGGGGTAATAATCTGTATGACCTCATCAAAAGGTGTATGAGTCTGCTTATCACCAACACCTATGCGGATGAGTATAGCTGGTTGGGTGCCAAAAAGAAAAAAAAATTCGGTGTGCAGAAAATGGCAGAATTGTTACTTGGTAAGTGTGACTAGTACAAACTTTATTTCCTACTCTATTGTGTTTATATTATGTACCATTTTTCCATAATTATGAAAAAAATCCAGATTTTTTAAATGAAGGATTTTTTGTGTCAAAACTATTCACTATTGGTCAAAACGGCTTTTGATTTACTATCTACGGAGACATTTCATTTTAACAGATACAAAATGCACCATTCGGTTCATTTAAATGTCGGTAGATAGTAAATGAAAAGTTAACATAGTGTCATGGAAGAGGTTTTAACCAATAATGTTTCAGCACAAAAATTCAAAATTCCCATAGTGTTCCATTTGAAATAACAAAGTTGTTGCTACTTTTCGATAGAAGCGGCATCGTCGCAGCGCTGAAAATATTTTAGATCGATAAAACAGAATTGTTGAAATGACCAACAACATATATTTTCTAATGATTGTTATAACAATAATTTTTCTATTTTAGTTGCTGCAGACAAGAGCGGCTTGTCAGACACTAGGAAGGCAACAGAAATTGCCATCAAAAACTGGTTGCGACGTGCCAAAGAGAGGTCTGGGAAAGCATCAACGTTGGTCCATACAGAATGATTAAAATCTATATGTATATTGAATATCTATACATATTGTGTTGAAAACTCAGATTAAATGTGTTTAATGCCTATAAACATTTCATTTTTCTACCTATATATTATGCACTGAATTGTACATCCTATGGATGTCCATATCATATTTTCTGGACGTCCATCGTACATCTTCCGTCCTTTGACGGATATCCTGAAGACATACATAGTATATATGCTATCTCTTGTGTATATCCGTAGTTGATATCTCATGAATATCCATGATGGATATCTATATGACATCCAAAAAGGTCACACTGTCACATCCCATGGACGTCCATAGGATATACCAGAGCTTTTCTCGGTTAACTTATGGACATCCACAATATCCTTAAAGTGTGGTTTACACGGGTAGAGTAAATGGTAGAGTTCACTAGCATACTTTTTTGCGAAAATACTCTACTCTACTCATTTCAGTAGAGTAACTGTTTACACGTTGCTAGTAATTTGAAATGATAGTTCGATTTTACGTGCCTTATAATGAAAAAGCAGGTTAGGCAAAAATATGGGGGCGTTATTAGAAAATGTTTAGTGCAAGCGGCAAATATTGTATTAAATGCATGGAGTTGAGGAAGTTATGGAGGAAGAAAATAGATGGGAAAAAAGAATTTGGGCAAGGAATTGGATTGAGAGACGTGATACATTGGAAGAATCTGCTAATTTTTTAGGAGAACTGGCATCGGAATACCCAGAAGAATATAAAATGTGCTTGATATTGGCACCTGAAAGTTTTGAAACTTCTGAACTTCATAAACTTTTTTGATTTTTTTATTTTCCCGAATTCTTGGTTATATGTATATCTGAAATTTTCATTTATTGTTTTAATTCGGCAACACCAAAATTTTCTCTGGCCATATATGTATTTGACAATTTCGACGTAGGCGGCTGATCTCATTGCCCTATTTCTATAATCAGGACTGCTAATGTTCCATATACATTCGTAATTTTTGTACACTGAGACTAATTTCATGGTTTCATTTTCCGCCCACTTCATTTTCGCTTGTACGTAAACAAAACATCAAACGGAAAATTGTCCGAATAACACTAGGGTGTCCAGTAACACGCACTATACTCTACTGAAACCAGGCAAGTGTCTGTTTACATTGGGATAGTCAACTAGCAAACCAATAGAGTAGAGTAGAATTGTGGAAGTGGGGATGGGATAGTCGAGTGTACTATCCACATGTGCTATTCACTCTACTCTACCGTGCACTATCTTTAGTACTCTACTGTCACTAGCTCAGCCTGTTTACATTATGCTAGTAGGGGGATAGTAAGT
The DNA here is from genome assembly GCA_910592335.1 of Adalia bipunctata. Lineage (NCBI taxonomy): Eukaryota > Metazoa > Arthropoda > Insecta > Coleoptera > Coccinellidae > Adalia > Adalia bipunctata. The sequence continues at coordinate 5,692,534 of OU342954.1, forward strand.
ACTCTAACACCGTACTCTACCATTTACTCTACCCGTGTAAACCGCACTTAATGGATATTCATAGTATATCCATAAGATGAGCTTGTGTTATCTGGGCGACCATAAGATCCGCGAGGATTTCTTACAGTTTATTCCTGCAGAAAATTCAACTGACGAAAGTTTGTCAAATTTGATAATGAAAAGTTTGGAAACATTTGGATTAGATCTGAATGATCTTGTTGGGCAAGGTTATGATGGAGCGAGTAATATGTCAGGAAAATTTAATGGCGTTCAGGCAGTTATTCGTCGTAGCTACCCTAAGGCGATTTATGTGCACTGTGCTGCCCACTCATTAAAGGACCCCGCACTTTTTATAGGTAAAGTGGCGACCGGTCAAATTTTCTGAAAATTTGGTATGTTATTGTACCCGACTCAGTGACCAAAAGTGTCAATGGGTCCAACCCAATCCTATGGCTAGTTTTCCAAATACGGGGTGTTAAAGTTGAAAATTTCCCAAATTTTCGGACTCATTTTTTAATTATTAAGAGATAGACTGGATTTCTGTTGCATACACACGTTTACTACATGTTCTAGTAATGAAATTAGTGGATACGTATGATAAAAAATATTTATATTTACAGAGTGATTCACGAATGTATATGACGGTAGTTTTTTGACAAAATTCAACTTTTCTACTGTGACGTCAGGATGGCATATTTTTGAAATGTTCTTTTCGATTTAGTATTATGACGACCAAATATTGCACAGTGCATATTTTTTATACAGGGTGTTTCACAGAGAGAACCACTAGACATGGTGGTTTCAAGAAGAAAGTCAGTCATCTGCTGTGTTCATGGCAAATCAGGGAAATGGCAGAAAGTTCAACAAGCAAATGAATGGAAAACAAGGGAACGTCGCAGGAAAAGGGGCAAATCAAGAAGCATTTCCATACAGCTGCTATTTTTGCAACAAACCTGGACAAAAGAAGGCTGAATGTAGGAAGAGGTTGAAATTGATGGAACACAAGACAGGTCAGGTAAATGCTGCCTCCACAAGTGATGACAAAGATAAAATAGATGATTTTTGCTTTGTTTGCAATAGTGATGTGAATTCAGACTATATAAAATGGTATTTGGATCCAGGTGCTACTGAACACCTAATTAGCGACTGTAACTTACTGAATGATGTTAAATTATTGAATAACCCTATGAAAATTAAGGTTGCAAAGTCAGGACAGTTTATGAATGCACAAAAATATGGTTTCATAAAGGTTAAATCTGTAGTTGAACAGAAGTCATTCAATATTAAGATCACTGATGTATTATTTGTGCCAAATTCACAGTATAATTTGTTGTCAGTTAGGAAATTAATGACTTTACTATAATTTTTGAAAAAGATCACGCAAAAATTGTAAAAAATGACATAATTTTAGCAATTGCTATGCGTAAGGAAAAATTGTATGAGTTAAATTTTGAGAAGGTAGTGAGCGAGGCTTAAACACATATTACAGAAACTGAGGTTAATCTATGGCATCGTAGATTGGGCCACATAAGCATGGGTAAATTAATTGAATTACAAAAATTGGTTGATGGTATGAATGTGAACAGGACATCGAATATTCAAAAGGTTTGTTAGGTATGCGTAAGTGGTAAACAAACAAAACTATCACATAATGAAAATCGTATCAGAGCTAGCTACAAGACCATTAGAACTGATACACAGTGATATAATGGGACCCATAAGTATAACATCATGGAATTCTAAAAAGTACATACTTTGTTTTGTTGATGACTTTACTCACTTAACGGCAGTCTATTTTCTAGAAAATAAATCGGAAGCATTAAAATTTTTCAAGGTTACCAAAGCGAGAGTAACAGCACATTTTAATTAACCAATCTGCAGGTTTAGATGCGATAGACTTTAGGGTATATGCATTGTATTTTTTGATTTGTATTCAATGGATAAAGTTTATTCATACATGATATATTGTTTTGATATATGATATGATATATTGTGTATGTTTATCCTGATTACTCCTAGGTCTCCTATGGAGACTGAAATTACAAGCTTCGAAGCTTGTAACTTGTGCCGAGTTCGGAGTAAGCAATTGTGTTCTGTGTAGGCTTTGTTACTGTGTCCTTACGCCACCTTAGGCACAGCACTGTTAATTTTCGACCCAACAGTGAGAATGGTGGCCCCTACCGAGACTAGACATGGTAGCAAAATTGAGGGGAGTTGTTGAAGAATGAAACAATTTTGCTGAGGTGACCATTAGTTCTAAGTTTATTATGTTCTATGATCTAAACGTCAATTTTCAATTTGACTGTTCTGTGTTAACCAAGAAAGACCATTCACTTCACTTCTCAAGTTAGTTGAGCAAGCTGTACGAGTTTCATTAAAATAAATCCATTCTAAACTAAGTAATCCTGTTTTGTTTCTTCTAATATAATCTTTGTTAATAACCAACCACTGCATCTACATATTCCACGACAACTATCATCATGATGCAATAGCAAACAACGCGATTTTATTATACATGGTCGATTCACAATGACGTACAAGCACGTAAACGTAATCCGTCCATAAACGAATCTAATGGTGTTCAGAATGGACGTTGGGCTCAGAAATCAAATAAAGACATTGCTCAAAGGAAGAAGAAGTTACAGGAGATATGTTGTTCAAATCTTTCGCTTTTGTGAGATGAATGGAGCATTGGGACTTTTTCATTGCTCCGTCGTTTGAAACCCTTTACTGCGCAACGCAGCATATATGCTACGCCAGCTTCCATGTACTTCATTTCCGTAATAGATTCAAATTGAAAAGGTCTATGAAGAAAACTTCACTCGAAAACTAATCTGCTTCGATAATTCAAAAGTTAATATGTAGATGGCAGTCTATTTTACCGTAAATGTCAGTTCAAATCACAGCGACTGCGTATAAGACAGTTCATTCGAATTTGTCGAACTTTTCTATCTTCCTGGAGTGAAATTTCGTAGTGAATTTGTGACAAAAAAAATTCAGTGAATTTTGAATATGGTAAGTAGTATTACAAATTCATAATTTCGATAATGTAAGTCTCAATTGAAAGTTTTCAGCGCTATTTGAACGTTGCATTTATGCTACAATGCCCCGTTGAGCATAAAGTATTTTCATTGTTGCATATCTGCAACTGTGTCCATTGTATCTACGATAGAAATATTCTGAATCATATTTAATTTTTTTCAGGAGAACGCAACAAAAAACAAAAATTTGACGCAGGCTGAGCTGGAATACTTCGCTGATCACTTATCCGAAATCAGTGAAGACGGACAAAAATTTTCAGATGATGAAATGGACGTTCTTGAAGATCCGGAAAACATTCTGCCCTGTGATATCGAAGATGAAGACTATGAGCTTTTCGATATAGACCAAATGCCTTTGATTCTACTGGATAATTTGCCGGCAGATCCATCTGAACAATCAGATAACTCGGAAATATTATCTCCAGAAAATCCGTCAACGTCGGAAAATATAAAAATCGATTGGGTCCCACGATCCAATCGAAAACGCAAGAACGCCGAAGAAATCAGTGATACGGAAATGGAAAGAAGAAAAAATCAGTCGAGGATCATAAAAAATTCCGAAATATATTATCAAAGCTGGAATGGAGAAAGGACCACCTGATTAAGCAAGAGGAATTAGTTTCATTCAAAGGAAACGAAACACTTTCTGGTAAAATTTGCGAGTTAGAGACACCATATCGATTTTTTGATTTATTTTTCGATGAATATATTATTGGACTCATAGTAGAACAATCGAATCTTTTTTCGGTTCAGTTAGATCCCACCAACCCCGTATGCCTTCAGGAAAATGACGTAAAAAAATATATCGGAATATGCATTTTTATGTCGGTGATACATATGCCAAATATAAGAAGTTATTGGTTCAGTTCGATTGGTACACTGAGAGAAATAATAGCCAAAATGAATACTATTGATTTATTAGCGGCAGATTTGTTTATTGAAAAGATAGTTTCTTCACAGTAAATAAAGCTTTCAAAAAACACAGGCTAAATGTGAAAAAATGGTTCTCTATAGCAACGTTTAATGTTGAAGAACAAATTTCTTAGTAGTCAATATATTCATTTGATTGTCAATAAATTCCTTCTAACAATGAAAAATACATTTTCCTTGGAAATATTCGAAAATTTATTATTTAAACCATAACATATTTGATTCTTTTTTCCCATATTCCTTTATAGTTATTCAAAATTAGTTTATAATCAACGAATTCGGCAGTGGTGGGGTGGGTTCGAAAGAGTTCGTTCAACATGACGCATGACGTCGGCCAACTGTATCGCCTGACAGTCTGGCTCCAGGCCCAGGGCGCCTGGCTAATACAAGAAAATAGGTCTAGTGGTGCTCAGATTATTCTGAAATCTGTGGTGGTGTTGTGGCTTGGTTTGGCGCATGCGTTTCATTTCGCGGTTCATTTCTCGGCGTGGCGATCTGCGACTGACTGCAGTTTCACTGTTTCAGATATTCAATGTTGAGTAAGTGCTACATTATAGATATTAAAGATTAACGCTTTTAATGTAATATCTATAGCGTCGTGTTTCGGTGAAACGAACAGTGTATTTTTACAGTGATGGAGAATTTACTTATGGAAATGGGAATGGGTGAATATGTGGAGGGATTCAGAGGTTTGTAATTATGTACATTAGACTTCAGTATTTCCAGAAGACCTCGGTTCCTCTGGAATATAGCTATTTTGATTTGATTCACATTCATGTTTACTAGAGTACTAGAGGACTAGATAATAATAATAAATTATTATCGAAATTGGAAAGTTCTGAAAAGCGTCTTCCCTAGCATATTGACTGTTAAAATATTTATTAATAACAAAGAAACTATTTGATATCCACTAAAATTTCTTGACTCAAAACTAAGTTTTTTTATTGGAAGATAATTCTTCATCAATAAGATAATGTTAAAAAACGTGTTTTCAGATGAAGGCGTCACTCTCGAAGTATTGCCTGAATTGTTGGAGAGCAAGACTGCACTAAATGAATTATTTCCGCGAGTTGGAAACTTAAACTAATGGCCTGTGTGCAATTAATATTCACAAAACAGAATAAATAATATTTTTTTGTTATATACCAAACATGTATTGTGTACCTATATTGTTGAGTTCTGAAATAAATATATGAGAGCAATTGTTTTTTTATTTATTTGTTATTTATTATATATTATATACATCTTAATAATCAATAATAATCAAATAGCAACCAGTTAACAATTATATGGCACCATTTAAAATGTCAATTTTATACATAAAGAATGAACTTTAGGTATTAAAAATTAATGAGTTAAATAACAAAATGACTTATTTTAAATAATGAAACTGCTGCTTTAATTATAACAATTATATGATCATAATTACAAAATGTTTTTTAAATATTATAAAATATTTATTCACTAAGAAAATATATAAGTATACCCAGTAAATAATATTTTTTTAATGAAAAATAATCGTTTGTTCGCATTAAAGACATGCACTGTAAGAAATCATATGTTGAATATTAATACAGGTAAGTTAGTCCATATTTGAAACAGTTATTTGTTAAGTATAAATAAAATTCATTGAATATAAATGAAGATTTCTCTCAGTGTATAGATATATTATTAGAAATACCATGTCAATCAAGAAATTCGAAAAGATAAAGAGGAATCTTCACTTCAATGATAACTCTGAAATGTTGCCAAGAACACATTTGATGCATGATCGCCTCTTCAAAATTCGACCAATAATTGATCATCTTCTGACTCGCTACCGAAATGTACCTTATGAGGCATGTTTATCAATAGACGAACAGATGTGCCCAACAAAAATGAAGATTTACCTGAAACAATACATGCTAGCAAAACCGCATAAATGGGGCTTCAAGATTTATGTGTTGGCTGGAATTTCAGGGTATTCTTATAATTTTGAAATTTATAGTGGCCAAGAAAATAGAACAAATCCAAACGAGAACGACTTAGGGGCATGTGCTTATATTGTGACCAGACTATTACGTAACGTTCCAAACAATTTGAATTATCATGTTTACTTCCATAATTATTACACCTCTCTTCCACTGCTCGCACAACTATTCCATCGCGGTGTGCAAGCAGAAGGAATCGTATACCTAAGTGCCCCCTTCCAGCAGAAAAAGAAATGAATAAAAAAAGTCGGGGATTCAGTAAAGAATATATTTCTGAAATGGAAGGTGTGCCAATTAGTTTGGTGTCATGGAAGGACAATAAAACAGTATCTCCCGCGTCGACATTTCGCGGGACCCTTCCAAAAACGAAAATCGAGAGGTATGACAGAAATCAGAATAAGAGAGTGGAAATCGAATGCCCGAAAATTGTAAAAGAATACAACAGACATATGGGAGGAGTAGACCTTATGAACAGTTTAATTGGTCGATACCATATAAAGGTAAAATCCAAAAAATGGTATTTCCGTCTCTTCTATCACCTGCTAGATATGACTATTGTAAATGCCTGGCTTCTGCATAGAAGAGTAGAAGCTCAAAAGGGAAATCCAAAACAATGGGTCTCGCTGACTTCCGATTGGAATTAGGGGAAACACTTTTAAATTGGGAGTTCATCGTGAATCAAAAGGGCGAAGATCAGGTTTAGAGAAACAGCTGCAACAAAAACAGCGATCTCACCAATGTACTATTCCCCCTAAAGAAGTAAGAGTTGACGAGAGTTCACATTGGCCTGTTTGGAGGGAAAAACGTCTCCCATGCAAATTCCCTAAATGTGGAGGTTTAACGTTCAAGCTCAATCGAGCTCTTTATATGATAAGGGTGTTATCTCGACGGGTAGATAGGCAACTTTTAAGGTCTATATATTTTGCGAGTTTTGATTCAATACTCAGGTACGGAATCGTGATTTGGGGAGGTGGTTTGATTGCGGAAAATTGTTCGTGCTACAAAAGTCTGCTTTAAGATCTATATATTCCCTTTCATTTTCCGATACATAAGATGACGCTAACTGAGAAAAATACCAAGTATATGTGTATTAAATTTTGTAATAGTCTACCTAAAAATATACTAGGTATGAATAATTTCAAGAAAAATCTCACAGAATTGATTGTAAATATCGAACCTTACTCAATTCCAGAATTTTTGAATCATTGTAGTACCTAATATTGTGAAATCTGGAATGTAATTTAATTTTTTTTCTTTGTAATTGACGGTTTCCCGTTTCTTTGTATGTGTGTTCAGTATTCAGGTAATAAAGCTATTGTTATTGTTATTATTATCAGTGAAAACGGAATCAGTCCTAGTAAAAAAAAATCCAAGCAATCTTAGATTATCCAATACCACAAAGTTCAAAGGAACTTCATAGATTCTTAGGTTTAGCTAGTTATTTTCGGAAATTCGTGAAGCACTTTTCTCATATTGCCAAACCATTATATGATCTCATTCACAAAGGGGTGGAGTGCAAATTTAACAAAGAGGAACTAAATTCTTTTGAACAGCTGAAAAATCTTATGTCAAAAGCACCAGTTTTATCGATTTATTCTCCTAATGCAGAAACAGAATTGCATTGTGATGCAAGTTTGGTGGGTTTTGGCGCAGTTTTGCTGCAGCGGCAAAAAGGTGGCAAATTCAAGCCAGTTTTTTATTTTAGTCAACGTACAACGTCAGTAGAAACAAAATATCACAGTTTTGAGTTGGAAACACTCTGTGTCATATATGCAATAAAGCGTCTTCATGTGTACTTAGCAGGAATTAAATTTACAATCGTGACAGATTGTGATAGCTTCAGGTTAACTATTAGTAAACAACAAATTAATCCATGAAGTGCAAGATGGGTATTGTTTTTACAGAATTATGATCATAATATTGAGCATAGGGCAGGTAACCGCATGGCTCACGTTGATGCCTTACGAAGAGTCACAGGAATTTTAATAATAGAGGAAAATACCCTAGAAGATAACCTCTCAATTGCCCAGGGACGAGATTCAGTCATTGCCGAGATAAAGAATAGACTTATGACACAGTATAGAAATCACACAGTAGTCCCACTCGACCAATATTTTGAAGCCATTTTTTTAACCAATAGGAGCGTTTTATTCCTAGTTCGCGCATGCGAATCGATGTTTTCTGTACAGAGAAGTATTCGGCCAATTCAGCCACTTTCTTTTCTCTTCTGCGTTTGTTATGATACAACGTGTTTCGTGCAACAAGTGTTTGTGTTTACAACTATTGTGGGAGTGTTAAGAAAAGTGCTCAGCATCAAATACAAGGAAGCGATTTATCTATTATTTTGAAGATTTCCATTGCGGATTATTTATTTTATTAATAGTATTTGTTGCAGTGAGGAATAATTAGAAAACAATATGGGTTTCAGATGTCTTTTATGTAAAAGATATTATACCGACAACCCAACTTTGAGTTTTTTCAGGTTTCCAAATGACAATTTGTTATGTAGAAAATGGTTTGAAGCCATAAACATCAGTCGTGTCGAAAAATATAGAACTGAGTTTTGTCATAAAAATATCAGGTTATGTTCATTACATTTTGATTCCCGTGATATCAATATATTTGGTTCTAGAAAAACTCCAAAATTGAATACATTGCCATTAAAATTAACTGAAGGTTCAGAGGAATTTTTAGAAGAAATTATGGAGCCAGAGAATGAAGAGAATCTGAGTTTTCAGACCTCAGAAGTTGATCCAGGTCCTTAGACTTCAGCAGTATATTCAGTTCCTTCAAATTCAGCAGTAGAATCAGAACTTTCGACTTCAGGACAAGAATCTTCACATAAAATATCAGTGAGTACTCAAACTAATTACAATATGTCCCAGATGAGTAGGCCCTTTGCAAGCAGTCACACTACACAAATTTTAAGGAATAAGCTCAAATTAATGAGGCAACAAGTAAGCAGGCTGTCCCGAAAAACACCATCTATAGATTTTAATCATGTCAATGAATTCCTTGATCAGAAATTTACACCAAATTCAGCAAACTTCATCAAAATGCAAATTGCTTTGTTGAGAAAGAGGCCAAGGGGAGCTCGTTACGATGATAGCTATTGACAATTTGCACTAAATTCATATTTTCTTGGTCCTAAGGCGTATGATTATTTATCAACAATACTTAGATTACCTGGTAAATCGACCTTGTGTAGAATGACCTCAAAAATCCCTATAACTTCAGGTTTAAATGGTTTTGTGTTTGATTCAATTAAAAGGTTTACTTGCAATCTGGATGATAAAGACAGGGATTGTGTTTTGTGCTTGGATGAAATGTCATTACATTCTCATTTTTATTATGATACGGGTTATGACGAAGTTGTAGGATTTCATGAGACGATTAATGAAAAATCTCTTTATTCTGGCAATAACGCGTTGGTTTTGATGTTGAGAGGTATTGAATCAAATTGGAAGCAACCTTTGGCTTACTTCTTTGTTCATTCAGTGTGTCCAACTGTAGATTTAAAGATAATTCTGTTAAATTCAATTCAAAGACTCTTTTCTGTGAATGTTAGGGTAAGGGTGGTTATCTCTGATCTAGGAACAAATTTTGTTTTCCTAAAGGATAGTCTGGGGGTGAGTATTGAGTCTCCTTTTTTTATTTTAAATAATAATAAGATATATTATATGTTCGATGTACCTCATTTATTGAAATCAACAAGGAATAATTTATTCAAACACAAATTGAGAATAGACAATAAGTACACCTGTAAGGAATATTTGGATATATTTTATGCCAAAGATAAAACTAAAACCTATCGACTAGCTCCTAAATTAACAGATGCGCATTTAGATCCTTCAAATTTTCAGAAAATGAAAGTTAAATATGCTTCTCAAATTTTTAGTGCAACTGTTGCAGCAGGAATGAATACATATATCTTTCGGCGGATTAAAATCAGACGCTATTCATACTGTAGAACTCATAGATAAGATGGATAAACTCTTTGACATTTTCAATTCTTCAAATTTTAAAAGATCAAAATTATCAAGAAAACCCTTCACCGGTAGTGATAATCAAATAACTTTTTTAAATGAAATGTCCTTATTTTTTTCGAAATGTGAAATAATTAATCAAAAGGGTCAAAAAGTTAATGTAAAGTTTACTTCAGGGTGGATGTTGAGTATTGCTAGTTTATTAGGTTTATGGAATGATTTAAAATCAACAGGGACAAAATTTCTTTTGACAAGACGATTAAATCAGGATAGTCTTGAGAATTTATTTGGCAAAATTAGACAACAAAATGGAAATTGCCGAAATCCCAGCCCGATTCAATTTAGGAGATCATTCAAAAAAATGTTTGTGTTAGGTTATTTTAAGCAATCAGAAGGAACAAATTGTATTGAAGATTTTGATAGTATCATAAGTCAAATTGATGTTAGTGATATAAATTCTTTCAGTATTGTACCAATGAAAGATAATTGTGAATTTAGTAAAATTGTTCTCTCAGATACTGATTACAGGCAACTAAATGTTAGTCAAAAAAATGCTTTTTTTATGTGGGTGGTTATTTTTTAATGAAATGTTTAGCCAAACATAGTTGGAAAATATGTGACAGATATTCTAATTCCAACAAAGAGTTGTCTGAGGAATTTATTTATACTTAATTTAGAGCCTACACTGATTCAGCTAACTCAACTTTTGGAAAGTTAAAAACTGCTGATTCAAGCTATTATGAATTTTTAGGCAGTTGTGAAACTGTCTTTTTCAAAAATTTTCAAAATTATTCAATTCTTCCTGATGTAGGCAAGAAATTGATTAAAGATATATTAATGTTACTTTTTCCCATTCATGTAGTAATTTTCCAAGGGAATATTTTGCTTCACTTTTTGTGCGAACTAGAATATATTACACCCTTGAATTTCTCAACAAAGATTTGAGTGCGGTAAAAACAAGGAGCGAACCATCTGCCAAATTAAATATTTTGAAACATTTGTGAAATTCTTTTTCATAATTATATGTATTAGTTATAATTTTTTTTTGTATCGATTGTTGTTCATCAATTATCATTGGAATGGTAGTTAATTCCAAAAATAATGTTCATGTATAGAGTTTAGTTTCAGTTTTAAGTTGAATTGATTTATGTATCGTGAGAAGTTGTAACCTTTTATTTGTTATTTGAATAATTTTTCAATAAGAATCAGTTTTGAAGCAGCTGATAATGTGATAATGCTATTGGGGGTTACAATTACTGCCAATTGTCTCTGAGGACCATATCAATCCTAAAGGATGAAGTTATATCAAAATAGGTATATATTTTTTTTGGATGATAATAATTAATTTCATTGGGTAATTTCACATATTAACTATCAGAATTTTTTTTCAAACTTTGGTAAATTTATCAAAGTAGTGGTTCTTTCACATATCAATTCATTTTTACAGATACAATGAGTTCTCTTGGAAAGGGTGCAGGTGAAACAGCTGAATTATGTCAAGGGAATAATGCTGACAGGACTCTTCTTCTGAGGTTTTGACTCAAACCAGGTTATACACCAATTTCTCATAAAGTGGGGATTATACCTGAGAAAAGAGGAGGATGTCTTAGTGGATGTAAGTCCCACATGAATCCGCAGCAATCATCTTAACGGCCTGCTGCGGAGAAGGAATTAGCTTCCCCTTACCTCAGGCCCAAAAAAGAAACAAGCAAAAATCCACACATTTTAAATTTTATTGTTTTTATATAATCGATTCATATTCTGTAAATTGTGAATTCCTTATTTATTCAAAGTCATTATTTATATGTCTGTGCACATTTCAGATTTTATTTTATCTCCGTACATATTTACTTAACTCTTCGAATTAGTAGGTATTTGTTTTATTATGTAAGTAGTAGATTCCTGATTTCTTGAATTTTATTATTTTTATATAGACCATTACGATTTTTCATTGAAATGTAGATTTTCAAGCATTAAATTTTATTATTTTATTATAATCAACCTATATTTGTTCATATTCCATGAATTTTGAATTCGTTATGTATTCAATTTCATTATTTGTATGTAGGTAATTATTCATATTTGTCTTCACAAAATTCTGTATTTTGTGGATTTCTCACATCTTGAATTTGATTATTTATCTTGAGAATTTATAATAAATTTTTTTTTTAATACAGAAATGTTTCTTTGATTTCATCTACTCCCACATATTATTTTTTAATTCAATCAAAAAATTAGTTTTTCCCTTCTGAATAAGATTGAGTTCAAAGCACATTTATTATTCAAATAAAATGAATATTTCTTACTGTAGTTCCTCAATCATTCAGTAATGAACCAAATAAATGTCACCCATAATTAGGGTTGCCACCTTTTCCCATAAAATAAAGTACATTACATTAGTGATAAGAGCCAAGAAAAAGAGTAAATGTCGTTATAAAGAATATTCTATTTTTCTTCAGCACTATATTCAAAAACCAATTTTTTTTTGCTCTTCACAAGTATTCACATACCATTGTTATCCCTTGTATAGTTATCAGTTAATCATTGTTTATCAATTTCAGGGATAATTTGATTTGTCCCGTCATTTGCAATTCTTCACAGAAAAAACTCTTTCCATCAATAATGATGTATGAACATTGAAAATGAATGTTATGAAACTAATTGGGCAAGTACGAGACAACCCTACTCAAGATTATTATTAATCAGAAAATTTTTGATATTTAAGCTAAATATGAGATGAAATATTTTTAGTACGCTCCTGTTCACAAACTGTTCATTTCACCGAAAATGGCTTGAATTACGCATGCGTGAACGAGGAGTAGCTTCAAAATTTAGCACTGAGTGGGACTACTGTGTGATTTCTATACTGTGCTTATGACAAATGAAAACAAACGTTCTGAGTTTCACAATGGTTTTGTGTACAAGAAAGTTGAAAATCGTGATTATGTATATATGTAATGATTAGTAATATATTCCGTTGCTGTCAATCAACAATCATTAGACACCATGGTATAAAATATCACTGTAAGTATATTTTTATTTGAAAACTTCAAGCACACTGTACAGACCTTTGCTTCAAGGGTAGAGGTTGCACACGTGACACGAACCCAACAATGCATGCATATGCGCAGTACGGCACTAACGACTCTCGTCTGGCAATCGTAAATCGTCTGCTAGTGGTTCTCGAAAAAAATACGTTATCCGCGTTATTTCGTGTCGTGACTTGTTCAGTGAATTCAGTTTAATTAGCTAGAAGTTGGTGAACAGAAATTAATTAAGTTGAAGTCGTTTTAATCTGTAAATTACGACGATAAAGAGTAAAGACGAAAGACAATGTTTTATACGAATCCTTGTTGGATGATTGGGGACTCTCATCGTTTATTGCTTTCTTCAAAGGTAAGTGCCAAAAATTATATTTTCAAATCATCTGTTTTCTCAGCTCATTATATTGAGTTTTCTGGTTATAAGTATGTACCTATTCTCAAAAGCATCATGCATGAATACAAAATGAAATGAACAATTATCTGAAGCAATCCAAAAATATATAACCATCAGAATTTCCTTCCACTATTTAACATGTCATCATGGTTACTTCCTATTTTTTCAGAGGAAGGAATAGATGATGATAGCTTCAATATTCTTGATGGAGAAACAATAAGAACTGTTTTGAAAAAGAGTGGACCAAGATAAATTTTCAAAGCCAAATATTGATGATTATTTGAGATCTAAAACTTGTATTTCGTCAGATATTCAATTGGTGAGTTCTGATTTTCTTATTTTGTTGCCTGGTATTTAAAAAAAATGGCGTCATTTTATGAAAAATGGCCTCTAAAATGGTAGCCGAAATATGTTTTCACTAAAGAAAGAGTAGTGTCGAAATTGACTGCAATTGCTGCAGTCACAATTGTTCCAGAAGAAACCCCAGTGCAGCCCATAAACACATCAGAAACGAAAACGGCCCATTCTAGTATATGGGACGAATTTTACGAATCTGTTCAGGACGTCCTTACACCAATTAACCCTAGATCAGCGAGTATAGTAGAAATGGACAAATATTTGAAATTGCCTCTTCTGCGCAGAACGGATGATCCGTTGCTTTGGTGGAAGCAAAACAAATATATGTTTCCACTATTATTCGAAATGATGAGGAAGCGTTTATGCATTATGGCCACATCGGTGCCTTTTGAACGTATATTTTCAAAGCAGGGACAAGTAGTGACGGAAAGAAGGACTCGACTGACTAGCGAAAAAGTTTCCAAAATTATGTTTTTGAATTCTAATATGTAGGTTTTTAATTTTTTTTTAAATTTATCTAGTCTTTAGGAAATACGATTTTGTTGATTTTATGCACATTTTATTTTTTTGAATGGTCTTTTATTTTTTCGTATTAATTTATACAATGCACCAAAATTCATTTTGTTATTTATCAGAATTTTTTTTTCGTTGTTTGACATATTCTTTTATTTGCATATTTTATATAATAAATATATATTTTTTTCAGTGGATTCTAATTTTTTCGAAAAAGTGCCGATAACATGTTGCAAATTCAATCTTTACTTTAGTCACCACTGGTATGACTGAAATCTGCCAAATCAATACAATAGGCAATACTGGCAATAACTTTTACGCTATCTTTTACGGAATCCAACGACCTGTCAATTATTTTTTGGGGTACAAGGGTGGTCAAATAATGGAAATTTTGTGGTCGTTTACAAATTGAAAACGTGTGAAAGGGTATGCGAGTTACAGTGGGCAATGTTCCTATCAATATTCCATTTCCACTACATCATTCTTTATTCAAACTCGAGATCATAATAATAAAAACAAAGATATGGTTTTCAATATCTGTTTTTGTGTTTTTACGTCCGGCAAAAAACGCAGGTTCGATTCACTCGATTTCACTTCTTCCGGAAGTTCAAAAACTTCTCTGCAACATTGAATGTAATCCGTGGCCGTTTTTCCTCAGACTATAAAAGTATAAAACCATTAAAAACTCTCAACTTGCTTGCCTAATCCGCATAAAGTTCATAATATTTTACCATTAACCCAAGACCTGTTATTTTTTTGAGGTTATACGAAATGAGTAGTGAATCGATTCTTTGAATCGATTCACTTGTATCGAATGAATCGTTAGTCACTACTCCTCGAAAAGAGTGATTCTGCCCATCTCTAGTTGAGGCGGTTATTCTGTGCTCACTCGCATCACTACACTGCAAGAAACCTTGATAATTTTGTCATCCCCCAGCACAGAACTGAAGTCTTCCACAGATCATTCCATGTAGTTTCTCCCCAGATGTGGAATGAGCTTCCAATTGACGTGAAGCAGTTTTCGACAAGTAGGTTCAGGAGAACGGTCAGGGCAATATGTCTTGAGAGACAGAGGGTGCCAGTTGAATATCGTGGTTTGACAGTTCGGTTTGATCATGTCCAGGATTGTTGACTCCCCCCTGCTTGCGCGCGTACCGTCCATGCCGCCCTCATTCGAATTGTTGATCCCCCTTCGCGGCGCGCATGATTATTATTTTTTTTTTACGTCCGTGTGAGGGGAAAACCCTTTATAGGCGCCGAGAGGGTCCGCACTCTCGGTAGTGTGAGAATCCAAGATCTTGTTTGGCTACTCACTAAAAACCCCTCACACATGCAATGGAGGAGTTCTTCATCCTGCCCTCGTAGCGTCCCTTACCAAAAGAGATGAGCTGCAAGTGGATTCTAGAGTTCGTGAGACCTGATGATATGGAGTGACCCGAGCAACACTGCTTTCTGCATTCTGTGCGCCAATACCTCGGCCAGTGATCTGCAGACCGGAATAATCTCCAGTTCATCTACGTAGTTAGCTCTCATTCCACCCAGACATTCTATGATTAGTACGACCATCCTGGTTTTATGACCTGGGTATAAAGTTCCAAGATCGAACAAGAGTTCTCGGTTTCGTATTTTTTTCTTCTGTTAGGTGCACCAAGTGTGTAGTACCTCTCTATGACAAATAAATTATAATTATTATTATATCTCTTTTCCCCTATTACTGTGGAAAGTGGTGAATCTGGTCACTTGCGTCCATCGCGAGCGGACTGCGGAAGTACAGGAAAGCTTTTTTGTTAAACTGAAGGTATCATATTTTTGATACTACTTCTTTACTACTTCATTCAAAAAATTAAACAGGTAGAAACTGATTGAATCACCCCAATTTTGCTTAACCTGATAGTGATTGAGAACTGAGAATTTGGTGTTCAACCTTTCTAAAAAAGTTCTTGCCGTCAGTAAGATATTATGTTTTTTTTCAATTTCTGCACCTTATTTCAGGATTTCTCACATATCTCAGAATTGCTAGAGAGGAGGCTTGTCAAGTTATTTGCATATAATCTCCCATTGCAACCCTTCGCTGTTTATGTCTTAGAAACTAGTACCTTCTATATTTTTATAAGTGAGACGGAATTCTCATGTGGGACTGCTGTGAGATGAATACTCTAGTGAAAGCAAGCATGTGTGGTACTTCATTCAAGAAATGATTTTCCAAACAAAAATTGAGAATAAATTCAGTACAACATCTTGCGTCATAGCCGATATCTCATACCATCTGAAAAAAATGCAATGATTGAAGATGATATAAATTGATAAAGAATGTGATATTATAAAATAAATGGAGCTTCTTCATGTAAACTAAACATATTTTTTTTGAAGAACTGACTTCGTGTTGGAACATTGAAACTTTCATTTGTGCTTGATAGTTTCGTTATTTAGAGTGGGAAAAATGCCTTGTTGTATTCTGCATTCCAATCCACTAAACAAATGGGTTTGCACAATCTGGCAACACAATTCGCTTATATATATGAAATTCAGTATTTCCAATAATTGTGGGTATTATATTTTAATCCGCTATTGCAGAGGCTGAAGGATGGCCAGTTGCTATGATCAATAATATACAGTTACCACTACAACTATTACAGGAATCATCATACTTTCCAGTACCATCAGTAGATGAAGAATATCAGGAAGATGACCCATTGGAAGGATGTTCTTACCAGATAGATTCTGCTTCTGCAGTTTCAGTTCAAACTGACCTAAATTCAGCAGATGTAACGAAACTTTTTCAAGATCTGGAATTCTGCAATAGTACAGGGTGCGGCACGGAGGATGGATGGTTTTAAAAAAATAATAAAAGCGTTAATTTTTACTCAAAAACACATTTATTGACGGAATCAGATTCTCAAGGAAATAGCATTTGAGACAGTCAAGTGTGGAAAATCACATCAGGCATGTGGTGGCCGAAATCGGTGATGCAGTGCTGGAGGCGCTCTTGGAAGTTCGCGTAGACTCTCTCCAACATCGCTCTCTCAACTTGGGCAACTTCCACGCGAATAGCCCTTTTCAATTCGTCCAGAGTTCGGGGCTTGGTCTCGTATACTCTAGCCTTGAGGTGTCCCCATAAGAAAAAATCGCATATGGATAAATCTGGGGACCGGGGCTTGTCGAACGCGTTCAACATTTTCAGGCGTTCGAACTGTTCGCACAGGTCCTCTTGGTCTTCTGTTGATCAGTTCACCACGTCTGCGAAGTGATTCAACCCAACGAAGGATGGTGTTTTGAGAGGGAATAGCTCTATTCCGATGAATGTGGAAATGGCGACGAAACTCACGCTGCACGACCGTGACTGACTCATTATTTCGGACGAAACTATCATAGGCGAAAACACGATGCTCCACCGTCCAAGGCTCCATGACGACAACTGGTAAATAAATGCTAGGAACATACGAGTCTAACGGCACCTTCCCCACTTCTCTCGTCCTCAGTGGGGGAAAGTTATGCCCATCTGAAAAACGTCCGCCCTCCGTGCCGCACCTTGTATAATACATGATCTCCAAAAGAAATTGAATTTGGAAGAACTTTTTCTCTAGTCCCTTCAGAATAATGATTCACAGACTCTTTATTTTACTGGAATCCCTAAATATGAAGTCATGTTGAAAATTTTTAATGTTATTAGTCCACATCTGTTCCAGAATAGTACTCTACCTCCATTCAAACAGTTTTTGTTAACATTAATGAAACTTCGGCTGAATTTGCCCTTCAAATACTTGACATATAGATTTGGAGTATCCCCTCAAACATCATCTCAAATATTTTATAAGTGCATAGATGTTCCTTATGTGAGATATAATCCTGGAGATACAGTACTTACAGATAGAGGTTTTTCAATTAGAGATGATGTTGAGATTCTAGGTGCTCACTTGCAAATTCCTCTTGCAAATACAAGAGGTAAAAACAAAGGTAAATAGCAAAAAAATTAGCATTGAAACGCACAAACGCTACCCAGTTGGTGAAAAAAAATTGGGAATTATATTCAAAGACGAATTAATCAATGAGCTTGAGAAAAAGAGAGTTTTTTTTTCAAGTGTGATGAAACAACAGATGTAAGTGGTATTAAGCAATGTGCAATTGCTGTTATATATTGGAGCAGTGTGACTCATACTGTAACCACCAAATTCTTCGATTTGCTTGAGACTCCTTCGAGTTCCGCTTTCGATTTATTTAATAATTTAAAAAACAGTTTTGAAAAACACAATGAGGAATGTGGTGGGGTTCTCCTCAGATACCACCAATGCTATGGTTGGGAAACATAATTCGGTTTTGTCTCACCTCAAAAAAACCATTCCCAATATAGCATGCATATAGTGTTTATGCCGTATGATACACTTGGCAGCCTCAAAAGCTTATCTGAAACTTCCACGATCTGTTGAAGAATTCTTGAGATACACTGGATCACATTTCCATAGAAGCTTCTTGAGACAAAAAAAGTTCCAGGAGTTTCAAGAATTCTTCAAGACAAGATGCTTCCAACAAGCAATACAAGATGGCTGCCACTGAAAGCATGTGTCGATAGGGTTCTGGAGCAATATGAACCATTGAGGGCATACTATCGGGAATTGGTTCATGAAGACCCATCCAAAACTACAGAAAAAATGTTTGCGACTAAGCAAAATTAATTTTATCAAGAATTACTGAACCACTCAGAATTCAACATGTCGATTTCACTACCTGCTGATGAATACTGGAGAAGAGTATTTCAACTCAAAAATTCTGCTGATACTCCTATGTTCCCTAATTCAAAAAAAGTAATGACTTTTCTTCAGGTGCTGCCTTTTTCAAATGCATGTGTTGAAAGAATTTTCAGTGCTTTGAAAACTGAAGACCATAGGAATAAATTAAATTCTGAAACAATTCCAGCAATTATTGCTACGAAAGATGGTATTAAGGAGAAGGGTCGTTGCCTCAAATTCAGCCCAACGAAAGAAATGAAAAAATCAAAGATATGGCAACAGACGTGATCTGCCATACCTTAGGCCTTATCACCAAATATGAATTTTTTCATTTATTTTCAGAGAACACTAATGGCAGTTCGTTTAAACTTCGATTAAAAATGTAAACGTTGATTAATTTGACATTTTTTGTCAAGGGAAATCACAAATTACCTGATCAACGTTTAAATTTTCAATCAAAGTTCAAACGAACGGTGCAACTGGTCATCAGAATTTTAGTATCAAAGATTTTATTGTTTGTTGATTATAATATTAGTTTGTATTAATCTATCCATGTTTGCCTGAGATTTTTTATTTTCGAATTTTTTTTCTATTTCTGCTTTTAAGGAACTCTCTGCTGAAGAACAGATATCGCTAGAAGCGACAAAAATAAGTGCACAATAACTGCCCACTAAGTCATGTGAGAGATGAGAGATACGAGATATAGTTTGAACAATTTTGCAAGTGGCGACAGCAAAAAAATGTTAGCACAGTGAGTGATGATATTCTTCTGGTTTATTTATCGGAGAAAGCTTATCCATCAGTTCTTCAACTTTATGGACCAAATTCTCTAGGATAAAAAGTTTTCTGGCACTTAAAAAGAAAGCGAACGTTGGTTGATTTTCAAAAAGTATTGCATTTCTTAAACGACAAAGTGTTGGTTACAAACCAAAAAAATCAAAAGTATTGAGTGTAAAACAAGTTACCAAATTTATCTTTGGAGCTCCTGATGAAAAGTGGTTGTTAACAAAAATAATTTTGATATTTGGTATTTTTAGGGCATGCCATAGAGATGACCTAATCCGATTAACTTTGGAAGACGTGGAAGATAATGGCCGTTTCTTAGAGGCAAAACTCACCGATCGAGAAGCTTCACTATTATAAAGGTAGGATGTGAATTCGACCCATGCAGTTTCTATCGGAAATATATCTGAACGAATTATGATTTTGTCTATGAATTATTAATTATCTATGGTTGCAGATGTCATGTCAACTATTATCTGTGACAAATGTCAGAATATTCCAGAATGAAAATTTGATGTAGCACGTGGATGAATATGATTTAGATTTTATAAGTTAATAAATAGATTTAGGAGTACAAGGAGTTATAATCAGGTCATCAATTATAACATGGTAGCAGAGGTCCGTGGTTTGTAAAATGGAAGTTTAGGTTAAAATTATTCTTGGAAATGAAAGATTGCTATGAAGTGATAGTAATGGAAAGAAGACCAGATACCATTACAGAGGTTACATGGAAAATGAAAGAAATTAAAGCAGAAAATTTTATTGTTAGTCGTGTGTCGAATTCCCAACTACACCATTTCCAAGTGTATTTCAGAAGGCGCCAATTGTATTTCAGAAAACATCACTTGTATTTCAGATTAGTCAATTGCATTTCAGAAAACATCAAATGTATTTCAGATTAGTCAATTATATTTCAGAAAGCGTCAATTGTATTTCAGATTATATCATATGTATTTCAGAAATCATCAATTGCATTTGAGAAAACATCACTTGTAATTCAGATCAGTCATTTTAATTTCAGAAATCGTCAATTGTATTTGGGAAATGGTCATTCGTGTCCCGAGACTGAAAGCGAGATGTCTGTGATATTTGGAAAATCGGTTTAAGGTGGCACAATAAAGAAACTGTGGAAAACTCTTATTCGAGCATATTTCAAATATTCGCCACAACTGTTTTCTGGAAGACTGTGGGGTTCGTGGATGATTCATAGAGCATGGGGGGATTGCCTCTGGTAGATATTGATGGTATTTTACACAGATCGAACGAAAAACCGAAAAAGAATAAGATCAAAGCAGTCCTACAGTCAATCATGAATACAATTATTATGAAGAAATAACGCAACACTTCAGCATAGCTCTTCTTCAGCTGCGCGCGCGTCACGTGCATCGATATTACCAATACGTTGGACAGAAGGTTTGGCCAACGTAAATTCAGTACTCGTCAAAAAATATGATAAAATCGGAATGTCCAATACATTGGACATCAGGAATCTGAAATACAATTGACGCTTTCTGAAATTCAATTTACTAATCTGAAATACATTTGATGTTTTCTGAAATACAATTGACTCATCTGAAATACAATTGACGCTTTCTGAAATTAAATTGACTAATCTGCAGCAATGTAAATTGATTGTTTGGGATGAATGCACGATGGCACATAAAAAATCTTTGGAGGCTTTAGACAGAACCTTAAAAGATCTCTACGGAGCAATAATAACCGATTTGGTGGTGCAATGATTTTATTAGCAGGAGATTTTCGTCAAACATTGCCAGTGATTCCACGATCAACGCCAGCTGATGAACTCAATGCATGTCTAAAGTCCTCCAATTTGTGGAAACATGTCAAAGTACTTCATTAAAGCAAGAATATGCGTGTCGAGTTGCAAAATGACCAATCTGGAAACATATTCTCTAAACAACTCATTGACATTGGTAATGGCAAATTTCCTATAGACATGTTGACTGGCTGCATTAACTTTCCTCAAAGTTTTTGTCAGTTAACTCGATCAAAAGATGAACTTATTCAGAAGGTGTTTCCAGATGTTTCTCAAAATTACAGAAACCATGATTGGTTGAGCGAACAAGCT
Organism: Adalia bipunctata; assembly: GCA_910592335.1. Classification (NCBI taxonomy): domain Eukaryota; kingdom Metazoa; phylum Arthropoda; class Insecta; order Coleoptera; family Coccinellidae; genus Adalia; species Adalia bipunctata. The sequence continues at coordinate 5,714,365 of OU342954.1, forward strand.
ATACTGGCTGCAAAAAACATAGATGTAAATGAATTAAATTTCAAAATTCAAGAACAAATTACAGGCGAATTGAGGATATATAAATCAGTTGATTCGGCTACTAATCAAGATGATGTAGTCAACTATCCACCGGAATTTTTAAACTCGCTGGATTTGCCAGGATTGCCACCTCACAATCTTCAATTAAAGGTTGGATCGGTGGTTATAATGTTGCGAAATATCAACCAACCGCGTCTTTGCAACGGTACACGGTTAGCGATAAAAAAATTACTAAACAATGTGATAGAAGCAACTATACTCAAAGGAAAGTACAGGGTCCGGCAGAGATGTATGACGTTTTTTGGATGCGTATAACTCGGCCAAGGGGAAGCCTAACTTTTTCGAAATGGTTGATATGTGACCGCAAGGAGTTGCCATTTTTTCTTGTTCAGTCGCCATGGAGACGTGGTCGCTAGAGCAACGGGTGTTTGTATACGAAAGTTTCATTAAAACCGATCGTTCTGTGGTAGCAACTCAACGTAGATTTCGAACACATTTTAATGTTGGAAGGCATGGACGTGTTCCTTCACGAAACACCATCCTAAAGTGGGTGCACGAGAGGATCGTTGAGCCCTAGTGTACCTAGGGGCAGAGAAAGAACTGCTAGAACTCCGGAAAATGTCGGCCGTGTTAGAGCAGCTATCGAAGCAAGTCCGCGACGATCTGCTTTGCAGCATGCTCGTGCTCTACGGATGAGTGACAGATCAGTAAGAAGAATTTTACACTTTGACCTTCATTTCCAGCCTTACAAAATTATGGTTGTTCAACAACTTCAACCAAATGATTATGCACGGAGGCTCCGATTCGCTGAAAGAATGCTGCAAGAGATGACGGATGACATCATTGTCATAATGAGTGATGAAGCGCACTTCCATTTATCAGGGTACGTAAATAAACAGAACTGTCGCTACTGGTCAGACGTAAATCCTCGGGAACTCCACGAAACACCTCTTCATAGTGACAAAGTTACTGTTTGGTGCGCTCTTGGCAGATTCGGAGTAATCGGTCCGTACTTTTTCCGAGAAGGGGGGCGGACAGTGACTGTAAACACACAGCGCTACGTCACGATGCTGCGTGAATTTTTCCTTCCTGAATTGAGAAGGCGTCGTATAGCCATTAGAAATGTTTTCTTCCAGCAAGACGGGGCAACTTGTCACACGTCACGGGAATCTATGGCATTTTTGAGACAGCATTTTCCTGGACGACTGATTTCGCTAAGAGGGGATATTGAGTGGCCTCCACGATCGCCTGATCTCACCCCATGTGATTTTTTTCTGTGGGGCCACCTAAAAGCTCGTGTATATATTGACAAGCCACGTACCCTTGACGAACTTTGTCTTGCAATCACCCGCGAAATTCAAGCAATTCCAAACAACATGCTGGAACGATGCATGAACAACTTCACAAATCGGCTGCAGGAGTGTGTGGAAAAACAGGGCAACCACTTAGATAACATCATCTTCCGTTCATGATTATTTTTTATCCTTTTTTTTTGATGTGGTATAAATGGCAAACTCTCATGTACATTTAAAAAAAATAAAATTTCATTTTCCTCAAAATCTCACTTAGTTATGATTTTTTCAAAAACGTCATACATCTCTGCCGGACCCTGTATAAAGGAGAAGATGTTCTCATACCGCGCATCCCAATGATTCCGACTGATGTGCCATTTGAGTTTAAACGACTACAGTTTCCAGTGCGGCTTGCTTTTGCTATGACTATAAACAAGTCCCAGGGGCAATCATTAAGTGTTTGTGGTATTAATCTAGAGAACCCATGTTTCTCACATGGTCAATTGTATGTTGCCTGTTCCCGTGTTGGAAAACCATCAGATTTGTTTATCTATGCGCCATCAAACAAAAAACATCGTATACCACAAAGCACTACAATGATAATAATAATAATTATGATTCACATGATTAACAATAAAGCGATTACTTACTTTTAAATACTTATATATGTTTTATTTAATTATTTTTTATTCACAACGCCCTATCACCAGGGTGACGGTTCTGTTCAGGAGATTTTTTTTAAATACGTAGGCAAAAAAACTGCCACATTACAAATCTTTTTAACAGGACGAAGTCTGTCGGGTCAGCTAGTAAGTTAATAAATATATTTAGGAGTAAAAGGTGTTTTAATCAGGTCATCAATTATAACAATATCAATTCAAAGCCTAAAAATATAAATAGTAGAAGACTGTTCATTGCATATCGCAATGGCAGATGTTATGCTCAGCCTATAGGTAGCCATACTATAAGTGGTGCAACGAGACAAGTTGCAGAATATCTGAATTTAGAAAGCCCGGGAAAATATACAGGACACGGTTTGAGAAGATCTTCAGCATAAATGTTAGTTGAGGGAAATGGGGATTTACTGAGTCTAAAGCGACATGGTGGTTGGCGTTCCTCTACTGTAGCTGAAGGCTATATCGAAGAATCGGGAAAATCGAAATTTCTAGTAAATTATTTGATCGTGCAATTGCAGAAAGCTCAATCTCAACACCCGAAGTAGTATAAATATTTCGTTCAATAAAAATTGAAGATTATACAGGGTCTTCCACGAGGAACCTCACCCATATTTATACGGGAAACTACTGAACGTATTTTCATGAAATTCAGCACTTATAAGTATTTCACGATGCTGATGAAATCTAAAATATTTTCAAGGCATGAGCACCTCCGGTTTTTCCGGAAATTAACTCAGAAAAGAGACTATTTCCGTGCTTGCACGAGTTCCCGTTATCGGCTCCGCCTCAAACGGGAACTCATCGTGCGCGCACGAAAAGCTTACTTTCTGCACTGGTAATGAAATATACTATTCCTTACAGTGAGGAAATGGACATTTTCTAACAGTTGGGAAATCTTGACTTTTTCTATGACAAATTTTGTTGAAAATGTCAAAATTTTCTAGCGATTTGCGCAAAAAAAATATCCGAAAATCCTGAATATGGCGATGCCACTAATCCAAATTCACAGAAAGATTCAGAGAATTATGTCCCCTTCCCGAAAATTTAAGAATGATGGAAAAATACATTTGCTGACAGGAAAAAAATACTCCTGAAAAAAGATGATCCTGCTGATTTCATTAGATCTATTAAATAAATGTTTACTAGTTGATAATGGACTAGTTTTGGTAATGCAATTTGGAAGAAAAGTTTGTAAAACAGTATATAAATCTTTTCATTTACAATAAAAAGCTGATTTCAACAGGAAGTATCCAGAAAAAATCGATATTGTGAACAAAAATTTGCCCAAAGTTGCTGAAGCAATAATTTCAGAACTCACAGAAAGGGGTGTTCATTTGGGAGAATGATAAACATTAGGAAAAATAAGGAAAATTTGCGTCCCGGCCGGGCGAAAGTTACCCAGTAAACATACAGAGGTACATTCACATTCTGAGAATGTGCGATTGAGATCCAACAACGGATATACGAATAAAGAATGTTCATAGTAAATGCTATTCACATATCTTTCAGAGAATGTTCGTTAAGCGACCGTCCTATGAATATATGTGAATATATATGTTTGCGAACATTCCGAACGGGAATGTTCTTAGCACATCCATATAAAGGATATCCTTTAACGTATGTGCTAAGAATATTCGTTGTAAGGACATTCCGAAAGGAAACGTTCTTGTCACATGAAAGTAACATTCCACCAGGTTAGTGAAAAGGACATCCTTAGCATGTGCTTAACATGTACCTATCACTGTGATTATTCGTGTTTGTTTTACTACTAAAACTGATGAATATTCCTATCTCAAATCAATTATTGTATATTAGGACAAGTATACCTATACGTATTATTATAGACATATAAATCCACTGAAGTTTTCGATTTATAAGTGTTCTCTCCTGCTTCATAATTTATTTTGGCGAATTTATCATAATTTTTTACTGTCTCGCTTTCACGTCGTCTTTGTCGATTGATTATATGAGAGTGAGAGAAATAACTAAACTTGTTCCAGTTGTTCGTTCAAGCGGTGTTGTTGGCTGCTGTTTTATAATATCTCGTAACCTATTTGTGAAAAAAGCATGAAATAATAGAAATAGATAATAATATGTGATTATTTGAAAACGAAGAGTTGGGGCGTTCAGTGTAATATATAAATAACATATAATACTTTAAGATGCGTCGATAATAAAGTAATAAAAATCTTTTTATTAGTCTATGATTCAGTGCAATTTACCGATGCCCAACAAAAAGAAGAAGAAAGATAGACCGCTGCTCTATGCTTCAGAGCTTGATGCAACAGGGACTTCACGCCCCCAATCAAGCTGATGAGAAAACCATTATTAGTTTTTTCTAGGTGGTGCTTCAGGGAAAAGGCATGATTTAAACTTCAAAAAACTGCTTAATACACAAATCTGTATGAAATAGTATTCGAAATAATATCAAATGTAACAATAATGTTGACATTTTGAATTCGATTTTCGCGGCAAAAGTTATCGACATGACGTGACCTGCGCGAAATGGACGAGTTTACGAAGCTAAGATGGCAGCTGGCGATCTGATCTGGCATAAAGCCACCCCACCCGCCACCGGTGTTAGGTTAGGATAGTTTGTCCGCCCGCCATTTTCGTTGTGACTTTGTGTGCCGCCAATAATTATTAGGGCTCTAAGAATTGTTTCTAACTCGTAATTGTATTAGTGAATATTTTCCCAGCGCTTTCATACTGAGTTGGAATAAGCAAATCATTCTAATTGCAGTATAATTATAAGGTTTCTAAGTAAATATTTAAATTACATGTGTAGTTTCGAGATTACGTTTCTTGCCAATTTTCACTAAATAGGTAGATAGGTAAATACTATTTTTCGTTATTTCTGTCTGCTATAACTGTATAATGGCTTCCAAACGAACGAAAGAAAGATTCGGGGTACAGTTTAAGAGAAAAAGAAAAAATGAAAGAATAACCTCACTTTTAGCAGCCCATCGTAGGACACCTGATAGTAGAATATCGGATTCAGAATTGAGATCTAGGGGGGTAATAAATGTTATTGATACAAATTCGACTGCAAATATTGAAAGAGTAAGTTCAGGTACAGATATTCCTCAAATGAACGAATGTGCTGATCACTATCCAAATCAAAATAACACTTCACTAGTATTGGAATCTTCAGATAATACCTCACCTCCTTCTTTTGCAAAAAAACTGGCTAGTTGGGCTGTTAATGAAAAAAGTGACACATAATTCTTTACAAAGCTTGTTGCGTCTTTTAAAAAGTGATGTCACAACAATAGAGGATTTAAAAAACATACCTTTAGATCCTCGAACACTATTAAATACACCTTCAAGAACAAACATAATAACTATGGGATCAGGTCTATATTATTATTTCGGAATAGAATATTGTATTGATAATTTGTGTAAAAAATTTTGTATAATCTAAATCAACAGTCAGAGTTCAAAATTTCAGTAAATATTGATGGTGTTCCACTTTTTAAAAGTACAAATCAGTCTTTTGGCCTATTATTTGTCTTGTAAAGAGTATTGATTGCCTAAAATCTGAAGTTTTTTGTGTGGCATTATATTTAGGCAATTCAAAACCAGACTCAAATCAATATTTGAAAGATTTCGTTGAAGAATCGATAAACTTGAGTGAAAAAGGTACTTCTATGAATGCCCAAACATTTCCTTTCAAAATTGAAATGTTGATTTGTGATGCTCCGGCGAAGTCATTTATTTTAAATATCAAGGGGCATAATGGATATTACAGTTGCACAAAATGCACAGTAGAGGGCGATTTTGAAAATAATTTATATTTTTCAGAAACTAATTTTACTAAAAGGACAAATCATTCTTTTAGATGCTTCAGCCTGAGCATCACATTAGGAGAACATTGATAGAAGATATATCAGATTTTAATATGATTGACGGTGTACCTATAGATTATATGCACTGCATATTATTAGGTGTAATGAAAAGATTACTTCGTCAAGAAATTTTTGGTTGGATTTTTGGAAAGCCTCCTTTTAAACTAAGAGCCCAAAAGGTTTTTCAGTTATCTCATGACATTTGTAAATTCAAAGAATATATACCATGTGAATTTGCCCGGAAGCCTAGATCCATTCTTGAATGTAAGAGGTTACAAAGCAACGGAATTTAGATTATTTTTACTTTATACAGGAATGATAGTTTTACAAAAAATTATTTCACCTAAATATTATAACCATTTTTTGTGTCTCACCTTAGCAACACGAATATTACACTGAGAAAACGAAATATAAAGTTTTCTTTGCTGAGAAGATTTCAGCTATCGCATCAAACTTTATATTTGTTGTAGCAAATACGTTCTGATGCGGTCGAAAAGACCATTTTACAGATGGCACTCAGCTGTGGAAGCAAACGGACTCTCCTAATATAAAATATAACGCTTGCAGTAAACTGTATAGACAACTCGGGTTAAGATCGCAGCGCCATGACGGTGACAGCTGAAAGCTAGCTAAGTACCATTCACCAGAGCATTTACGTTTGTGTTGTGTTATCAAATCGGTCTCTTTTGTGTTTTTTTATTAGAATTAGATAATTTGAAGGACATTTAAATTTTTATTTTCTTGTAGGTAGTTTAGTAGTGTCAGGTAAGCGACTAAATATAAAGTGGAAACCATTACTCCTTTTAAAAAATACTTTTTATTTTTAGAAATGAAGCTAAGCATTTTGGAATACATGAGATTTTTGGATGGCTCCACAACTTCTAAATGCGTGGTAGAAGGTGAAAATGTGGTTAATGCAGGACATTTAATTTAGGCAGGAAAAACAGAAGTCAATAGTGATAGCATTTATTTGTATAGTCTGTGTTTGCAGTCTAGTTCCTTAGATTCTAATCCTCACGAAATATCAGGAAAAATATCAATTTCCAGTGGCATCAAAATTGATTCCATGTTATGGTTCCTGCAAAGCTGGAAATAGTGGCAGATGTAAACATGTGTCTGCCTTACTTATCAAATGTATAAGGTGTATATAGGTCCAAAAAAAAAAGCGCAATCGTGCAAGAGTGATTTTGAACAATATATGAATAATTTATTAATTCACTTTTTCTTGTTTCTGCTTTCCTTTTTTTGTTTTAGGGAGGATGTTGAGTCACTGGAGTATGTATCCAAAACAGATAAAAAATGTATCTGGTCAACTCAAAAATTTGTGACAAAAGACAAATATAAACCAGTACCTGTGAAAGAAATACCATGTTTTCAACATAAAATAAAAGAAGTCTGTGTTTCTGTAGATGATGATGATGTTAGGAACTCTTGCAATTTACTGGCAGATTCAGCTATTGTCATGCACAGGTTTGTTATTATTTACAATCTTAAATTGAATTTAATCACTATTTTATGTTCTAGACTAGGGCGTCGAAATGTAGAGGAAGAAGATGTACATGAAATTGACAAAATAAATGATACATCTTCTTATAAGTCCCATTTGACAGAGATTTTAAGGAACTCGTATCAATCAATTATAATGATGTACTTGGCGTCAGGTAGTATTACCCTTCAAAAAGATTGTTGTGCACAAGTGCTAATTTATGTAGTGATGATCTAGAAGCATGTGTAGAGTCATTCGGGGTAACTGAGCGCAGTGGGTAAGTGAGCGCAGTGCTTATATCAAAGAGTAAATACAAGAGACCTCACTCCCCCTATTTATGAAAGAAATCGCGAACATCGTTCGTTTGACCTTGAAAGTCATATGTGAATGACGAGGTCTAATCGAGGGGTGCCAGTAACAACCCAGCTTGTTGTAGTTAAATTCAAGGTCGACGAACCAATGTTTCGCGCCAAACCGAAGTGATCTCTCTTGTATCTACTCTTTGCTTATATCTCTGAAACGAGGAGTGGGGGAACCAAGGTTTGTTTGGGCCACAGAAATATAATAAATACTAGAACGCCAATCAGTTCACAATTCCTGGCACCTCATAGGGAAAATTGACCTACTACAGAGTTTGCGCAATATGTGAACGTGTCATCAGGGTAGGACTTAAAATTTTTGACTTCGTGAATGTGGTATGAATAAGTTGTCGATATCAACATTTGCAATAATAATAAAATAGCTGTAGTATCTTACTTGAACTAAACTTACTTTCATAAAATGGGTTTCTCCTTTATTTGCGCAAAAAAGAACCATGCACTTCATTTTATCTATAATTTGTCACAGCACTCGACTATCAAAATTAACTAGTCAAACTCAAGTACAAAACTAAACTAAAGGAGTATCAGTACTACACAATGTTCAAGAAAACAACGAGGAAACACCGAAAACGGAGCAGAAAAGGCAAGCGAATTTATACGAATGAATAAACAGGAAAGCACACAACGAAGGGAATCAACAAATCCTAAAATACGACACTGCTCTTTTTCTGATGTGAAGATGTGTTTGTTTTCGTCGCATAGCGGTGTTGCCGAATTCACTGGTTTCACAATAAGATTTATTCCGAACTTCATCTGAAACCATAATGCTTGGCAACGACGTGGCAAGAAAAGACGAGCTGCGCATGTACAAGTAGTAGGTGTTTATTCGCTATGTGGGGTCATTTTACTGAATCTCGGACGTACCTAATAGCATTCTAGTATTTATTATATTTCTGTGGTTTGGGCGAAATGGAACTACCACAGTGGAGATTTAGTTCTAATATAACACTCTGCAGTGCGCGGTTCCGCTAATTCCTCATTTCGAAATAACCGATTTCGCCCTCTCAATTGGAAAATTTCATCATCTCGGAAAATAGTGGTACGTTCAAGTTTCGCATCCTATCTTGGTAAGTACTTTTTTATTCGATTAGGAGTTAATTCCTTTTATCATATTAGAAATAATTTTGGGGTTATGATTGCTGTCTCAAACAGTAGCCGGTGTTATTCCTGATATGCTTGGCTGGGGAAAGTGTGCGCATGCGTACACTTACTCCAATAATCTTAAATTAAAACTTTTTTGTGATTCATTCTTCAATTTACAGGTTCGTCATGCCGCGAACGTATATTAGGAAGAGGCCTGAACGAGTACCTGCAACAGAGCAACAAATTTCCAGAGCTGAAGAACTTATTCGTCTTGGAAAAAGTAAAAGAAGTGCTGCAAATGCCGTTGGTATAAGCGAATCATGCCTGAGAAAAAGAATCAAACGAGGTGGAGCTGCCTATTCAATGGGCCGTTTCAAACCAACCTTCGATAAGTTTCAAGAAGAATTTGTAAGGCATTGCAAGAAAATGGATGAAAGGTCTTTTGGCCTTACCATTAATGATTTACGGCGATTAGCATATGAGTATGCTGAAGCTAATAAGATAGACAACAGATTTGACCAATCATCGAAGATGGCGGGACGAGATTGGGTAGAGTGTTTTTTGAAACGCCATCCAGATCTAGTCATTCGGCAGTCTGCTGCGACTAGCCTTGCACGAGCTATAGGTTTTAATAAGATTCAAGTTGACAGATTTTATAACAACTTGAAAGATTTGTATGAAGAATATAAATTTCAGCCTAGCCGCATATATAATGTGGACGAGACAGGTATGAGCACCGTACCGAAAAAAACTCCTAAGGTGGTGTCTGCAAAAGGAAAAAAAATAGTATCAAAGGTTGTCTCCGCAGAAAGGGGTATCACCATTACAGCTATGTGTTGTATGAATGCAAATGGACATTATATCCCACCTGTATTTATATATCCCCGTAAAAGACCTCGTGATGAGTTATTGGACGGAGGCCCATCTCAAAGCATCTGCATGGTGTCTGACAGTGGTTTTGTGAACTCTGAACTTTTCGTTAAATGGCTACCTCATTTCAATCATTTCGTTCATCCCACTGAGGAAGATCCGGTCTTACTTATACTGGACAATCATTCTTCTCACATAAGTCTGGAAGTGGTAAAATATGCTAGAGAAAATAACATTGTAATTGTGACGCTTCCTCCACATGGAAGTCACAAACTTCAGCCCCTTGACCGAAGCCTTTTCAGTCCTTTAAAAGTGAAATATTCGATAGAATGTGATAAATTCATGTCACAACACCCTGGCAGAGGAATCACCCAATATAATGTGGCTCGCTTATTTCAAGAAGCTTATAAAAAAGTTGCTACACTCGGAAATGCTGAATCTGGCTTCAGAGTGACTGGGATATATCCCTTTAATGATGACCTTTTCGACGAAGCAGATTTTGCGCCTTCATTGGTTACAGATCAGATGCAACAAGATCATTCATCAGATGAAACTGGAGTAAGCCTGCCTGAAATGAAAGAAACTGAGGTTAACAATCCTACAATAGAAGAATCTCTTAATAATGGTAATCAAGTTCAGTTGAATCAAACTTTAGAAGTGGTCCAGACTGAAATAGAAGGAACTGAGGTAAACAACCCTACGGTAGAAGAATCTTCTAATGGGAGTCAACTTCAGTTGGATGACATTAATCTTTCATTAGATATAACTGACACAGAGATACCAAACGAGGAAGATGAGATTAATAATCGCCAGTATGTACCGGTATCTGATTTATCACCTCTTCCTCGGATGAAAGAAAAACGCCGAGGAGGGAGGGTTACTATGAAATCACAAATAATTACAAAGAGTCCGTATAAACGGGAGTTAGAAGAAAAAAAGCGCCTTGATGAAGAAAAAAGAACAAAAAAAAAAGAAGGTTCCCGCTTTGTCATTTACTGCTTGTAAAAAGAAAAAAGAAAATAAAGACAAGGAGAAACCTTCTACCTCCAAAATGGAAGAAAGGGAATTCTACTGCCCACTCTGCTCAGAAAAATATGAAGAGCCACCAACAGAAGAGTGGATTAAGTGTAGAGCTTGTGAGGAATGGTGGCATGAGCAGTGCACTGCCTATGAAAGAGGTGTTTTCATATGCGACAATTGCATAGATAATTAACTCTGTTTTTCGTTCAATGTATTATTTATTTTTATTTGTAATGAAAACATCCTGTAACCTCCTTGTAAGAATACATCTTTATTTTTAGCATTTTTAGTGCATTTTTTAGGAATACGTTCACTGACCCCACATGCGTTTACTTACCCCGTTAGGGTGCGCACGGTTACCCTCAATGCGGGGCAAGTAGACGCAACTTGAATTTTTCTATTTAATTGTTCATCATGAAAAAAACTGAATTGGTTTGGCTTGACTATATGTTTTCATTTATAGACCAGGAAATGCTCTATATGATAAACTAGCTGGCCCGGCGAACTTTGTTTCGCCTAAATGATACCTATACCATAGCCATCTTTATCTTAAGAAGGCCGTGCCTATACTTACTGTGGATTTCACAAATCGTGATCAACAGTGATCGGAAATCAACGGCTTGGTTAGATTTCTGAACTGTCAAATCGAGTTGATTCTAGATCAAGCTCCGATCACCGGTGATATGCTTTGTGAAACCCCCGTTTAAGTTGTATAAACTTACCATTGCTATTTTTTCATGCAGGAGATAAATTAGGCATAATAAAAGTTCTGTCAAATGTCATCTGTCAAAAGTCATCTGTCATCTGTCAAATGTCATCTGTCATATGTAAAATGTCATCTGTCAAGTGTCATCTGTCAAATGTCATCTGTCAAATGTCATCTGTCAAACGTCATCTATCAAACGTTATTTGTCAAATGTCATCTGTCAAATTTCATCTGTCAAATGTCATCTGTCATCTGTAAAATGTCATCTGTCAAATGTCATCTGTCAAATATCATCTGTCAGATGTCATCTGTCGAATGTCATCTGTCAAATGTCATCTGTCAACCTTCATCTGTCAACTGTCATCTTTTCCACGGATATGAGCTGTCACACAAAACAGAAATACAAAAATAATATGTCAATTACTAATTATGGGCAATTTTGAATTCAGTCATTTCCGCAAATATATTTATTACCCAAACATAAATCAGAAAGATTTCAGAAATATAGAGAAAAGATGAAAATGGACAACTCACGATTGATGCTGATCGTCACATATACTTTACATTTCGGTGAAAATTCACTGTTCCACCAACTTGAGATCTTTACCCGCTTTGGATCTGATAATAGCACTCCATGTTATTATAAGTTCTATGCAAATTACACAATAATTGTATACATCGCCATTCATACTCTAGTCTATACCATTTCTGAATTTCATACCCTTCAAGAAAATGAAATGCACCGTTGCCAGACTACTTCATGGCTTATATCTTCACAACGTTCTATTTTATTATTGCATTTCTATTGAATACCGTGAAACTTCGTTCTACTAATATTAATCCCCATGGAATATTCTTTTACCGTTGGTAAGACCTACTGCACTTTTAACTATTCACTTGACATGCGATTCTGTGGAAGGAAAACTAACCTCCTTTGTCCAAATGTCAAAACCTATATAAGTACTCTATGATTGCTCGATTGGTGGTAACACATAATTCTATGGGTGGTAAGAAAAAGGAAGGCTTTATTTTCTTTTCTGTAGGATATTTTTGGGAATATTTTGTTATATAAACCTTGCCCTTACAATAATAAACACAACAAAAAAAGAATTGTCCAATTTGGTGCGATCGTTTGAACAATATGGCATTTTGAAGTTTTGAACCAACCATAGATCGCCTTTTATTAATATAGATAGACTTGTTTCGGTTAACCTACCTTTAGTTTTTAAAAATGTGTGGGATCCGAAAGGCAAAAGTGCGCACAGTTGCCCCGAATGATCTATGAGAAGGTATGCACAAAGTACCTGCGTTTCTGGTTGAATAAGAATGGAAATCTGATAACCTAACCATAGTATCTTCATTTTCTTTAACATAAAGTAAACATCTATATATGTACAAACTCGAGAGTGTGAAGAGTTCATATTTCCTTAAGGTAGGTCTACATGATTCACGAGAATCCAAATTGAAAATAAGACGTAATATTCTTTTTTGTACTATAAAAACTCTGTTAGAATCTACAGAATTACCCCACAGCAAAATGTTATAATTCATAAAGCTATAGACTAAACTATAATAAATGGTAATAATGGAATGAATTAGGAGAGAGTTTTTCACCCTACTAATGGCATAATAAGAACTCCCCAACTTCTTACAAACTGCCATCACCTGCTGATCCCATCTTAAAGAGCAATCTAAGTATATTCCCAAAAATTTCACATATTCACAGGAGGTCATTTGCATGCCCAAACAATTTACCTCTAAACGTTCCGCAGTAGGGTTTCTAATACGAAAGTAAATGCACTCAGTTTTTTCAGTGTTCAATATGAGAGCATTGGAGCGACACCAATTCTCAAAACCTTCAATAAGCTGACTACATAAGGACAAGAGTGCCCCAAGGCTGTGCGCCGAGACCGCCATTGACGTGTCATCAGCAAATATGATCAACTTTACTGAAATATCGGAAGCAATATGATCAGGTAGATCATTAATATAAAGAAGAAACAATGATGATTTCAATGTTGCTCAACAGAAAGCAAGGAAGGCAATGATTTCTTCTGATATTTCATCAATGGTTGAAGAAGCTATTTTAAATAAAAAATAAGAGGAGAAAAGAAAATAGGAAATATTATAGTGAACCAGAATCCTCATCGGAAAACTCTGATGATAATACTTATCCTGCAAAGAGTGTTTCACTGTGTAAGTTCCTTAGGCCAAAACTTTTTCAGCTTATCAGGTGTTATTATTTGGAGTGTTTTATAATACATAAAAACGCAATTTTAGCAATGTTTACACAAGAAAAAACACAAAGACAAGAAAGCCTAAAAGGTCGAAGAGTTGGTCACCTCAAAGACCGACTTCAATGGAATTAGGTAAGCCAAACTTATTAATCAAACTAATAATATAATTAAAATTTCCTACCAGTTTACTCATATATTTATATATTTATATTTATAGGAGATTCCGATTCAGCTGATAATCGACAACAATTCTCACATCCTGATCAGGACTCTTCTGATCATTTAGGTAGTATTCATTTAAAAATTCGTATATACAGTTTTCTTAATTTATATTGTGTAAACTATCTTTTTAGGTAAACAAACAGGAAACATTCAAGAGAATTTAAAAGAAGTGACCGCATGTCAATCTGGTATGTACTATGTGGTATGAAATTTTTTCATTTTGATTTTAATATATTTGAATCTAATCGAAGATTACTTCAATATTAGAAGCAAATTGCTCACGAGTGGGTTCAAGAAGCTCAGAGACATTGCCATCCAGCAGCGTATCTTCAGATAATGGTAACAATCAATAAGTGGTGACTATGATAGGTACCTGATAATCTGTGTCGATGTTTCTAAACAATATCCTCTTGAAATTTTATAAACTCACTTCACGGTTTTTATCGCATTAATTCCCTTTCACTGATAATCTTTTCACATCAACTTTTCGCATTCTCCACTGTGAGTAAACAAATCGACAAATCTCCATCAAGCCGCTTCACGCAATGCTTTACGCATGCTTACTTCAACTACCACAGATCAACGTTCTTGCGTATTAAGATCGTAGCGCTCTATCGGCGAGAATCAGAACATTTCCAAAGAGGCACGACAAGACGCCATCAGCCAAATGTAAACAAAACTAGTGCCTTTGCGTTAGTTCATCTGTTAATGATAGAGGACCTATTGCTTCGTTGTGGAGAAAATCAACACAATCTGGCATCGTCTCCTCAAACGTTCTATGATAAGAATTCATAGAATATGGTTCGATGGGTTAGGTAAGGCATCGACCTGTAATCGTTTGACCTAATTTAATGGAGTTATGTTCAATTAGTGTAAAAACATTTCTTTTTGAGATAGTTTTGGGAGAAAGAGGAGAATATAAACAAGTTATTAGTGCCCACAAACTAATCTTAATGTAAATCAAAGGAGGAACTTATTCTGGTAGGACAAATGTTAAATGCAGATATAATCGAATGAAACTTACTGTTTTTGTTAAGAAATATCGTGTTTTTAACATTCTTATTCGAATAAGGTTAGTACTCGAGTATTTCCTAAATGTAAAAACTCAATTTCGATCGAGAAATATGAACTTTGCATCAATTCCAGAAGATCGTTTCAGGGCCGTAGTTAGCACAATTTATTTTTTAAAATGGCTATATCTTTTTAACAGAGCCGAATTCGGAAAAATGGAAAATGAAAAAAGGTTTCTTTTTACCTCAAGAATCAAAGACTCACCCTGTATATGTCCGGCGCGAAACTTCCAAGAACTCGTTGTTATGGAGGCAACTTATATGATAGGAATTCCAATAGTGCGATCTACAATGACAATCAATAAATTTGAGCAGATTAAAAGTATGATCCACTTCAATGATAACTCGAAAGCACGAGAAAAGAATGATTCACAGTATTCATGAAATACGACCAGTGGTTATAGAATTGAATGATCGATTTTCTCCAATACCAGAAGAAATTAAACCTTCCGTTGATGAACAAATTTGTTCCACAAATGCAAAACACCATTTGAAGCAGTACAACCCCATGAAGCCACATAAATGGGGTTTCAAGTTATTCCTACTCTGCGGAACTTCAGGATTCTCCTACAACTTCGAAATATATAATGGATCATCACTCGAGTCCTGCCTGATGAAAATGATTTATGGGCAAGTGCCAATGTTGTTTACCCGACTGACAAGAATTATTTCCAAAAATATTAACTACCAAATTTATTGTGATAATTATTGAACGTCAATTCCATTATTCACTACCATGGCTAATCAAGGGATGCATATGCTGAGTACAATTCTTCGAAATAGGATTCCCAATAGAAAACTGAAACCTCACAACATCTTCAAAAAAGAACCTCGAGGAACTTGGGAAGAGTAAATTGCCCACATTGATGGCATTGATTTGAGTGTCGTTACCTGGAATGACAATAAAGTGGTCACACTGATCTCCACTTGTTTTGGAGAACTTCCACATCATGACGTGAAACGTTATGTTCGAAAAGAAAAAAGACAACTGTTCCTTGTCCTCACGTGATAATTGAAAACAATTAGCATGTGGGTCGGGTAGACTAAAGGGTCGTGTATACTGGCCCGTAACTTATGCCCTTAACTTATTCCCTTAACTTTAGTTGTCTGGTTTATACTGGATAACTTATTCCCTTAACTTTAGATGTCACAGAAAACTAATATGGATGTTTACGCAATCATAGAATCGGAAACAGGTTTTTTTTCTAACCTTAATCTTCTTTTAACCTTAAACTAAAATAGAAGAATTTTCCAAATAGAATTCTAAACATGGTTGTCTCTGTTTTTATGATTATGAAACATCTGTTCAATATGTTGTGTACAGCAATATTATTAGTAGTTAGTCACTCGTTTTCTCGTGTAGTGTTTCGATGATTTTCAAAGATGGTGTTTTTAGATGAGAATGCTATTCCTACAGCAGCAACAATTCTTATATTGACTGCAGCTAGCATCGAAGTCAATCGAACCCAAAAGCGTCGAAGAAAGCGTCGTTGGAGCGTGAGGCCTTTGTTTCGTCAGAGGCAAATTGGGGGACATTTCACAAATTTGTTCGGCAACATGAAGACCATGGACCCTGAGCAATTTTTCTCATACTTGAGAATGGATAAAATTAGTTTTTATAAACTGTTGCAGTTGGTAGGACACAAATTAATGAAGCGTGCTACCAGAAAGACTTTGAGCCCAGAGCAACGTTTAGTAATGACATTATAATAAGTTGACTAATGAGCAATGCCCATGGTATAGCTATAATATATGTTTTCTTTTCCAGTTTCTTGGCGCATGGGTGTAGCATGCAATCTGTTTCCTGGTCGTTCCTTGTTGGCAAGGCCACAGTGTCTGTGGTGGTTAGAGATGTAAAGCTATTTGGGATGTTCTCAGTCCAATATATTTGAAGCGCCCGACTATGCAAGATTGGAAGGCCATCGCAAATGAATTTTAGGAGAAGTGGAATCTACCACACTGTTGTGGTGCTATTGATGGTAAACACATTGTGATGCAGGCACCAAAAAATTCAGGATCCAAATTTTTTAATTATAAAAAAACCTTTAGCATTGTTCTGATGGCTGTCTGTGGTGCATCCTATAGATTCACCTTGGTGGATATTGGATCCTTTGGGTCCCAGAGTGATGGGGGTGTATTCCGGGAATCAGCTTTTGGAAAAGCCCTTGATTCAGGTAGTTTAAAACTACCCCCTGAAAAAAGTCTGCCTGGGTCTGATGTGAATTTTCCATATTTTTTTGTTGGAGATGAAGCGTTTCCGTTGAAGCCATATCTTCTTCGTCCCTATCCAGGAAGAAATTTGGAGGAATCCAAGAACGTATATAATTATCGCCTATCAAGGGCACGCAGAACGATAGAGAATGCCTTTGGTATTCTGGCTTCTCGTTGGAGAATCTTTCGGCATAACATAATTGCAGACGTAACAACAGCCGAGGTAATCACTGCAGCTGCCATTACTTTACACAATTTCATGAGGACAGAAGTATTGGAATCCAAGGGCCAAATGCCAAATTATAATGCAGATGATGAGAATATTATAATTGAATCCAATCTTTCAAGGTTAGGACGCTTGGGTTCAAATAATTCTGATAGGAACTCTCTTGCATCAAGAGACATCATAAAAAACTACTTAAATAATGAAGGAGCGGTACCTTGGCAGGTTACTTATGTTAGGCGTAAGTCTCAACCAAATATATCATCTTCATAATCCACACGTCGTTTGACATGTGGCTGTTCAGAATCACCATCATCACGAATCAATGTAGCTGTTCTCTGTTATGTTCTCATATAATAATTATGTTAGAGAATTATTTTTTTATAAATGATTCCTTATGTACACTAAAACCATTTACTTGTTTCATTTATTAGAAAAGCTATTTATTGAATCATTTTTGTGCTCATCAAGAAACTTGTTTCATATATCAGAAATATTTTTTTGCTTTTGAACATATTATTTACTTGTTTTGTTTTACATCATGTTCAAACACTCTGTTTGTTTAATAAATAAAAAAAATTTTATGTTTTAAATATACATATTTCTATTTTTCTCGCAAATGACCCATTACCCAAATCTCAACTTATGGTGAAAATATCGCTTTCTTGAGTCTTGTGAAAAATTTGTCTGATGTGATGATTAGAATTTAAGGTTTTAATATCATGTCATTCTCTATGCCTAAATATAAATACAGAAACTCAAATGAGATCAGTAAAGACACTAATGGAGCCCAAAATTATTATCATTTCCTGTGATGTTACTGCTAGGAGGGGAATGGTTAAATAAGAGAACGAAACAAATAAATTTAGTAAACAATTTATTCCTTTTATCATGAATATAGGAAACTAATCGTCTGAATATTCATCAATAAGCCTCAAAATGCCTTGTTTACACTGTCTTAATTTTTTTGCGTCCATCTTCATCAAGTCATCATATAAACTATCACAAAAATTTTTAACAGATAGTCCTTTGGAGCCCTGTTTGCCAGATGAATTGGCATCATATCAGGACTTTTGGAATTTTTATTTTTAGGAGTACTTTGTTCCACAATATTTTCACAAGATACCTCCCCAAAAATTTCATTGTCCAAGGAATCTTGAGTGCATTCCAAATCACTATCTATAGTTTCACAACTAATAGTGTTAATTCCTGAACAATTCTCTCCAGACACTACTCTTGTATTAGGAACTTCGTTCTCTTCAGGCAAATTGCCAAACGTTTTTCTTTTCCTCATGTGGGTGTGTAGAAATTGCATGTACTTCAATAGTTCCCATTCTTTGGACCTGCCTGAAGAGGATCCAGAAGGGGTTATTTTATTTCGTTCTTTGGAAAACCTGTTAGGGCATTCCACCTATTCACACAATCTGAAGCTGCAAAATTCAATTCATTAATTAAAACAATAACTATTCAAATTATTCATTACTTACCAGGAGTTTTCATTTCATTACAAATAAAAGACCATGAATTTTCTAGTGCCAATTTATCCTTAAAGGAAGGATCTCTTTTATCGTAGATATGAGGGAACTTTTCAACTAATTGGATTAGTTTAATATCGGCATCAAATTTTTTCGATATATCACACATCTTCACGTTGATAAATACTTTGCGGTAGTGAAGCTAAATTTGTATGTTTTCTCTGGGGTAAACACAATGAAATGATATAACCATTAACCAAAAACTATATAACAATAACAAAGTACATGACAGTTGACCATAGAGAAGGGAAAATTTGTATGTAATGCGCATGGAATAAACTCTCGCATGCTATTGGATGCCCTTAAATTATTCCCGTAAATTTCATTCATTATAGGTAAGGGAACAAGTTAAAGTTCGAGTATAAACCATAGCATGAAATTTCTATGTTTCAACTCTTAGGGTAAGGGGAAAGTTAAAGTTACGGGCCAGTATAAACGACCCTTAATTCGATAGTCATATTGGTCGGTACAAGATTCTATCCGATCGAAAAAATGGTACCTACCTGGGACTGTTTTTCCATTTGCTTGATGTGACAAACTTTTGGCTACTTTACAGGAGGGTACAAGAGGCAAAAGGTCTGCCAAATGATATGTCCCTGTGGCAGTTCAGTGTCGAGGTTGCGGAAACCTTATGCCGAATTGATATTCTTATACAGATAAAAAACGAGGAAGACCATCCACAAGCCAAGTCGAGGAGGAATTGAGAGCTAAACGCCATAGATAGAGAGGACCTGTAGCCTGTAGCACATGCTCCTCCGGAAAATGTGAGAATGGGTCAATTCTCACACTGGATCAGATAAGATAGATGCAACACGACAAAGGTGTGAAATGCCAAACTGCAATGGATTTTCACACTTCAAATGTGAAAAGTGTGCATTTATGTTTGAATAAGAATAAAAACTGTTATACTAATAACCATTTGAACTTTGAGAGTTACATTTTGTTGCAAATAAGCTACAAAGTGTTTTTTGTTATTTAACACAAAAAATATATTATTTTTCATTTCATGTGCTGTTTTTGGTGTCTTTGAAGCAAAAATCAAAAGAAAACTTTTTCCACGCAAAAATTGATAATTCATGAAACGAAGGGTTAATTTATCATAGAATTTCGACTGCTCAATAACACCACCGTCGGAAATTCTTCCTTTGATGCCAAATTCACATACGATAAACTCATAATTAGCATTTATTACTGCCATCAAAACCATGCTTTGAAACCCTTTATAATAATAAAAATAGGAACCACTTCCTTGTGGTCGTACAATTCGTACATGCTTTCCATCTACTGCTCCCAAGCAATGAGGGAAATTCCATTTTTGCTCGAAGTCTTGTGCTATTTGTTTCCATTCTTCTTGTGATTTTGGTACCTGTAAAATGATTATTCTTTCAGGGTGATTCACAGACATTGCAATCACCTCCTCCTCGCCCACCTAAGCAGTTATTACATTAGGAAAACTCACCATCGTCCACTAGTACTTGGTAAACACCAAGTACCCCTAACGTGGAAATACACCTCGACACGAGCGAGGTAAAGAGCGAGAGATGATAGTGATGACCTGGATGGGACCATCACGAACGTGGGAAAATGTATTTCGAAGTGGACACACCCTCAACCGTTGGACAGGCATGATATTATCGGCCAAAACTTTGCTCATAAGCTATGAAATATGACAAATAAACAACGTATTTATGCAGAAAAGTTGATCAATGAAGCCATTTATGAGGGGGAATTAGAAAACTTGAATAGAAACTGTTACATTTTCATACCATCTCCTTCTCAAATTGCTTCAAATGTATCGCCAATGAACAATGTACCACCAGTTCGAAATGACACTCAAAATACCTTCAACTATGCATCGGACGACACTGAGAAACAGCAGCCCAATCGTATTTCGGGAAACAGACTACACAATAATAGCAATCAGAACCAGAATTTGATTTTTGAATCTGTACCAGGGTCTACAGTTCTGCTAGAAATTTTGTGTTGACGTATTTGCCATGAACGTAGGTATCTACTTATCTATGACTGATTATAAATAAAGGTCATTCAACCCACTTTCATGTATTCCTTGTAAATGGTCCTACATGTGTCCAGAATTATTTCAGATAAAGCTTGTTCTGCAATTGCTGTAGAAAACCTTAAATCTTGGTACGACCTTCCAGTAGCCAGAAACCCCATATAGTGGGGACTATTTCGTGTGGCGAAATGCTCTCAAGCATAACTGTATTCTGCCTTTGGCTGAGAGGTGTAACTAGTCGTAATAAATCAACGTATGCATTTTCATCTCGATTTTCATCCATCCGTAAATAGTTTGGCAAATCAATTGGATCCTCTCTTAAATCTGTCAGTAGATTGAGGGTGTACAGTATTTCATTTTCATAGAGTAGACTCGAATGGGAATTATCAATGGATCTGTGTTGGATTTTTGGAAAAATATTTTCAGAATCTCCTGAAATTTGAATTTGAAATCGAGAAATTTTATAAATGATCATATCTCCCAACACCGAAGTTTTCGGGAAAAAATCAATACACAGAAACATTCCAATTTCAAAGAAGTTTTCTTAAATATAAATTAAATTTTTTTTTCTAAATGATATTGAGTGTAGAGTGTGCTAAAGTTTCGAAGTTCTTAAAATTCACGCCTCCCATCTAGCACCGCCTCTAAATATCGGAATAACCAATGAAAACGTACATCTTCAATTTAATTTTGATTTATGGCTTTCAAAAGGGCAATATTTCACTCAAAGAAGTTTTTATGATAGGGTAATGATGCCAACGATTGTCGGTACATTTGATCTGCACTTGATTTCAATACCACAGGAAATTTGACAGTTTTTATGACCCTAAAAATTTCACTGGGTTCTTAGCTGAATATGCTCGTACCTGAACGATAGATAAGGATTGAAATTTGTCGTCAGGTGACAAGGCGGGTTACAAACCCATTACCTAGCGATGACGATTTCGTCATCTATCAACAATAGTAGGGAAGTTTACAACCTTTAATATTCAGTTTCCAAATTTCACTTGTTTATGCATAATCCTTCCAAAGGTAAGAGGGGGGGTGTGTAGGGACTTTTGAGAAGCACTATATATTCCAATTGTGTGAAGAAAGAACTCATAGCTTAGTATATTTCCACCTGAATTACCTCGTGTTCTAACGGAAGGTTATATATAAGGGTACTTATTAATAATATTCACATAATTTCATTTCGTGCAACTATGGCTAAGTATCGCTCAAGAGTTCACAAAAGATCGGCTAGGTCGAAATTCATGAAAAATTTACAAATTGCAAGGTATGTATATCACATAAATTCACCTATACTTTTAATTCTCTCATAACTAAACTTGAAAGATCTTTGGCAAATCTGAAGAATCTACGAAAAGTGTTATCCATTAATTGATTTCCATTTCAGACAGAACGCTTTAGCTAAACAAGAAGGTTATAGTGAATTGCTCGAGTCTACAGAAGGTGGTAGAAATGAGTAAGTAATCCATTAGATAAAGTCATCATAGTGAACAAAATTCAGATAGTATACTTTTTAGGGATGCAATAGAAAATCTGCCAGAATTGGAAGTAGAAATTGACTCTTCTCATATCTCTATAAGGCATTTACTGAATGGACGCCGTATAGTGAATTTAGGTCACATTCTTTATGAATACGAGCAGATCATAAGACATAGTGATAAATATACTATGGGCAAAATGGCTTTCGTGAAGGAAACGAAATTTGGGATGAATTCGCGACTCCATTTCTTCTGCAATAACTGTGGAAAATCTACTATTTTGAATACCGATCCAGACTATAAGCAAAATGATTTGTCTAGTGCTATGGTATGGGGCAATTTATCAATAGGTATTGGAAAAAATCAATGTGAGGAGTTATTCGCCATGATGGACGTTCCATTCATGACACAGAAGACATACAACCGTAAAGTGTTTCAAATAAAGAAGGTGAGGATATTAGCTAATGTTCGAACAGTGAATTTCATCAATTTACTTATCTCTGTGCAAAACGTTCATTACTAAGTATCAGTTGAATATATAATACGTTGATTTCGGATTTCCAGGTCCGCATAGAATATTCATCACATCAATAGTTTTTTTAGCACGAAATATCACGGTGTTTGCTCTATTAACATTTTGAAAAGCTTAAAGTTTCACCACTAAGATCATACTTTACGCTCAAAGTGAGATCATGAAACAATATTATGTTTGTCATTTTTCAAGTAAGATGCATGGAAATATCGAAATTATGTTCACAGCTTCCCTAATACTCAAATTCTATTTAAGAGAATCACTTTCGATAAAATAAATGTTTATGTAAACACTTAATACAGTATCGACAATATTTTAGATCTGGGAAGAAAAATTATTCGAAAATATGCAAAAGGCTGGCGAAGAGGAAAAAAGGATTGCTATTGAAAAAGGGAACGTGTGTGCAGATGGAACTCCCTACATAACTGTCATAGTAGATGGAGGATGGAGCAAGCGTAGTTATGGACATGGATACAACGCACCTTCGGGACTTGTGAGTATCTATAAACATTGAAACTGATAACTGTTATAACGCGAATAATTCTTATGATCTTCGCTCTCGGGTATCAAAAATAAAAAATAAAACAATGGGATGCTAATTTTTCAGGGAATTATTATTGGTGCACAGACGAAAAAACCACTATTTCTAGGAGTAAGGAATAAAACGTGTTCTGCGTGTGCATACTACAAAATGCGAAATACACCTTCCCGGCCACATCATTGTGCACTCAATTACAGCGGTCCTTCAACTGGAATGGAACAGGAAATAATTGTAGAAGGTTTTTGTAAAAGTGTCGAACAGCACGGACTTCTATACAAATACTTAATAGGTAAATCAGCAGACAACAATATTCATTTTTAATATTAACTGGACAATTCTAAAATGTTATAGGTGATGGAGATTCGAGCGTGTATGCAAGGGTAGTAGAAAAGGTACCTTATGGTCGGCAAGTGATAAAAATTGAATGTGCCAATCATATGACCCGATGTTTGAGCGACAAATTGCACAGACTTGCTAAAAACACTTCTTTCGGTATTTCTAATAGAAAAATACTTACGAGGAAGAATAAAAATATAAATAATATCGAAAGACTCGTGAAATCTGTGAGGATCATCGTAAAAAACAATGAAGATGATTCAGCCATATTGCGACAAGATTTGGGAAATGCTCCTTACCATGTTTTTGGGAATCACAGCAATTGCAGGTGAGTACTTATCGATTTTTTCTCAACCTCCAGTACCAGAGAACATAAGTTTGATAAATAGTAATTTTGTTCTCACAGAGATTCATATTGTAAGAGAAAGGATTCAGGAGAGGAAGATCTCACCAAGATTATGAATCAGTCCTTTTTTCAAGAAGTTCTGAAAATAGTGGAACCGATGAAAAATAAGGCTGATCGATTAGTGTACAATGAAACCACAAACCAAGCCGAAAGGTATGAGAGTTCAATTTAAATATTTCCAATATATTTTCCATTCATTCTACTTTTATCTACATATTGTTATTCGCAATAGCCGAAATCGGCCAATGTCCGAAATTTTTGCTCACAACGCGTTATGGGTATCTTATTTACCCACAATGCGAACATGTGGTTTTTTTCGAGCATTGAGTGAAATGCAATTCCCAGAACGCGACGTGGGTAAAATGAATTGTCCACAACGCAGAATGAAAGCGCGCTAAAATAGGATTCGCATTGTGGATTATCAAATTTACCCACAACGCGTTCTGGGTATTCCGCTTTACTCAGTGCTCGAAAAAAATTATCTATTCGCATCGTGGGTAAATTTGGATACCCATAACGCGTTGTGAGCATAACTTTCGGACAGTGGCCGATTTCGGCTATTGCGAATAACATATTCATACCTGAATTTTACATAGATATATATTGAAATTTGTTGATTTTTTAGGTATATGGCACTCGTCGCTAAATGCACGGGAGGAAAAAGAGTTAATTATAGTAAATCCATTTCATATACCACTCGTGCTTATGGAGCTGCTATTTCTCACTCTGTTGGACCTGCGTGGCATCTCCATACTTGGAAAGGCCGTCTTGGGGAGAATACGCGTAAAATTTTGGCGAAAAGGAAGCGGATTCATGATAAGAGAAATGAGGGTACAAAAAGCCAACCAAAAAAGAGAAGAGATTTTTCAAATGGTCCTGACATGAATTACGGACCAAATGCTGCCCAGCCTGACATTCCTCAGGGGGAAATGTCAGTAAAGAAAACCCTCTTTCTGAACAAACTGAAAGATAGAATTTCAGATCGTTCAAAATTGGAAGAAATTGAGGAGAAAACTCGTGGGCAGCATGATAATTCCTTATGGAGGGAATTGAGGCAGGACTATCTGACAGCCTCGAACTTTGGTACAGTGGTCAAAAGAAGAGCAACAACCCCTTGTCATAATTTAGTAAAAGCTTTACTGTATAAAAATCCGGTGAATACTCCCGGTATTTTGTATGGAAGGGTGAATGAAAAAGTCGCTATAGAGATATACGAAAGACTGAAAAATGTCAAAGTCAAACGATGTGGATTGTTTATTGATGTGGATTTTCCATTTTTAGGTGCTTCTCCCGATGGATTGATTGGAGATGATGGTTTGATAGAGGTAAAGAGTTTCCAGTCAATCAAGGGAAAACTGAAAGATTATTCGAAACCACATTGTTATACTATCAATGGAGAAGAAGTAAGGTGAGAAATCAGATTTCAAACGCCGTTTCATATTTTATTAATCTTTTTTTTTTCAGGTTGAAACGAAACCATAATTATTTTTTTCAGATCCAAGGTCAACTGAATATATGCAGAAGACGATACTGCGATCTGGTTTTCTATTCTGATGATGATTTTCATGTCCAAAGAATCGAAGTAGATATAAACTTCTGGCACAGTATCATGATTCCGAAATTGGAAAAGTTTTATATTAATTGTATTCTTCCAGAAATTATCGATCCAAGAATTCCAAGAGGATTAAAAACTCGGGAACAGGAATAAACTGTTATAAATATGGTGTGCCTTACATTGTAAACGCAAGCGTGACGTTGAATTTGCAAAAGTAATGACTCTAATTCATTTCGCAAATTCCGCATTGTTTGAATGCGTAATCGCAGGTTTTTATCGAAACTTTATATCAATAAAATTCTTATTATATCAATAAAATTTTTCAATAAAACCATATTGTCTTTCATTTGATAATATTTTTTCGAACTAACTTCTGTTATGATGAATTAGTTCATTGATAATCCCTCCTGGATCTTATATTGGTCCTCTGTTCCTTCTGTCTTCTAAATTATTTTCAGGTGAGTGACACCATTGACACATTAGAGGAATACTCAATGGAGACATTTTGGGTTTTACCAGGAGAGGAGAGAATTTCCAATACGTCATTTATTCAGATTTTTCATCCCTAAACATAAATGATCCTACTCTTCAGTGAAATAATAGAAAAACGAAATATTTTTGAGCGCTCGATGGGCTCATTATAACTAGTGTCAAATCAATTGAAACAGCCATTTTATTTCGAATATTCGTATTCTTTCTAATATTCTATATTATTACATTGTGTATCAAACAAGACTATGAAATGAAATTGAAAACCATTTGATAATACGTAGGTATCTCTGAACCTCTGATATAAACAAGGTCTTAGAATATTCATTTAATAATTGTTATCATGGAATTTGGTGAAATACTTTCATGATGTTATTGATAGGTAGTAAGGTATGAAAATAAATAAATTTCACTATTTCTAAATATATTCCAATGACGCAGTTTCGGTAATTCTATCGATCTGAGGAAACGATGCCCACACAATTCTTCTTTCTATACCAGAATTGACGAACGTTTCGATCCTTTCGGTTCCCTTTTACATCAGGTAAATAGAGCGGTGGGCTTTATTATGGTGTCATAAATTGCAATAATACCAGATGTTCATTCTGTTCTGTCGAAAATTTTGTTCGAAGTAACTCGGCAAGAATAGGCGGGGCTATTGAAATATTGGGAGTTTTGAATTTTTATTGCTGGGTATTTTCATGTAGTGCCATCTAGCGGAATTCGAGCTTTCTGGCAAAGGGTGTAACAGCCTTAAAGTGTGATTGAACAGAAGCCATTGTTGCGTCCATTTAGAACGTTTTCTTTTCGAATTTTCATTTTACTTTTTTTCATCAGCAAACATTGAAAAAATTGCAGCTGAAGAAATAGTTCTTCGTTCGGACGCATTGTTATCGTGTCGACGACTTCGTCAAGAATGAGGTTTGCACTTGCATGTCGTGTTCAATCTTATCATTAAGGCGGACTCCCGCTACTCTTATATTTGGCAAGTACGCAAATATTTGCGTACATCAGCTAGTCAATAATGATTTTATGATGCTGTCTTTATGTTCTATTTATTATTTATTCAGATGCCGAAATCTTCAAATGAATGGAAAAAAATTGCAATTGAATTCGAAAATAAGTGGAATTGCCCTCACTGCTTGGGAGCTTTAGACGGAAAGCATAATATACTGATTCAGAGTCCAATAGTGGATCAGAACTTGTTAATTACAAACACACGTTCAGTCATGGCCGTAGCCAGGGGGGGGTCCGATGGGGTCCGGACCCCCCCCGAAATTTTTCTAGAGCTCAGTTCAACGGACACCCCCCCTCCACCCGAAATTTTTTTCCTGCTACGGCCTCGGACGGACCCCCCCCCCGAAATTTTTTTCTAGCTACGGCCTTGCGTTCAGTGTTGTTATGATGGCACTTGTGAACGCCAATTACATGTTTACATTTGTGGATCTTGGTTGCCAAGGCCGTATAAGTGATGGAGGTGTATTCCGGAATACCGTTTTGGGCAGAAAACTCGTAGAAAATGGTTTGATGTTACACGACGATAAAACTCTACCCAATTATAATCAAACCACTTTCCCTTACGTTTTCCTCGCATCAGTGGTGGGATTCTGTATCGTCAAAGCGTATCGATCACGTAACGAAACGATCGTTTTCCAGGTATCGGTATTCTGTAAAGACATTCGGGAACCGTCGTGAAGA
This sequence comes from Adalia bipunctata, assembly GCA_910592335.1. Taxonomy (NCBI): domain Eukaryota; kingdom Metazoa; phylum Arthropoda; class Insecta; order Coleoptera; family Coccinellidae; genus Adalia; species Adalia bipunctata. The sequence continues at coordinate 5,742,325 of OU342954.1, forward strand.
GCCGAAGGGCATTCGGATCTTCTAACGATAACGTAGCGTAAAGCTGCGTACAGATGTGCGAGCCGAACCTATCGCGAACCGCTCGCGAAGTGTTCGTGTCATGTTCGTTAATTTCACGTACACACTTGCGATCCGCTCGCGAACCAATACCAACGACGGCTTACGAATTTACACTGGGCTCGCGTTGTGTTCGTGAAAAGCTGCGTATACATGTGCGAGCCGAACCTATCGCGAACCGTTCGCGAAGTGTTCGTGTCATGTTCATTAATTTCACGTACACACTTGCGATCCGTTCGCGAACCAATACCGACGGATTAACGAAGTAACACTGGGCTCGCGTTGTGTTCGTGAAAGGATCCGACTATCGATGGATCGGCGCGAACGGTTCGCGAGCGGCTCTATAGAGGTTCGACATGCCGTCCAAATAATTGTCGCTATTGGTTCGCGAGCGGTTCGCGATAGGTTCGGCTCGCACATCTAGACGCAGCTAAAGAATCCGACTATCGATGGTTCGGCGTGAACGGTTTGCGAGCGGCTCTATAGAGGTTCGACATGCCGTCCAAATAATTGTCGCTATTGGTTCGCGAGCGGTTCGCAATAGGTTCGGCTCGCACATCTGTACGCAGCTTTAAGCTGCGTACAGATGTGCGAGCCGAACCTATTGCGAACCGCTCGCGAACCAATAGCGACAATTATTTGGACGGCATGTCGAACCTCTATAGAGCCGCTCGCAAGTGAACCTATCGCGAACCGTTCGCGAAGTGTTCGTGTCATGTTCGTTAATTTCACGTACACACTTGCGATCCGCTCGCGAACCAATACCGACGGATTAACGAACTTACACTGGGCTCGCGTTGGGTTCGTGAAAGGATCCGACTATCGATGGATCGGCGCGAACGGTTTGCGAGCGGCTCTATAGAGGTTCGACATGCCGTCCAAATAATTGTCGCTATTGGTTCGCGAGCGGTTCGCGATAGGTTCGGCTCGCACATCTGTACGCAGCTTTAGGTGTCGCTTGCGTTACGAATCTCTTGACGACAATTCCGATTGGTTGAATTTGCTCACGTGACAGCAGTAAAGTTTTTGATTTTAAATTGTTGTTTACGTTCGTTATGACAAACTTTCTCGTTCAGGTAAAGAAGATGAAAAGGATTAAAAAGAGGAACCTCTTTCACGCTTCAATTCCACTAATTGGAAAAATTTTATGATCTTTTTCATTCCCATTTCGGGAAACAACAAACAACCCTCATTTCTTTTCCAAAGTTCTTTGCGAGTGGTTTTGAATCTTTTAGTTGGGTGCTATACTGAATAACATATATAGGTAAATAGAAAACATGAATTTACGTTCGAAACTAGTTAGAATAGAACATTTTCTGTTAAACATTATTTTTTTCTTTCTTTCTTTTAGAATGGATATTGAAAGGTGCAAGAGGACCAATCCACTACAATGGTCGACATTCCTCGATTACGCTGAGAGGAATCCACAGATATTAACCAAGGCATTCAGTGGATTGGATGCCAACAAATATTATGAGCAGAAGTGGTTGGAGGTATCGACTATACCAAACAGTTTGGGGTACCAACAAAAATCTGTTGATAAATGGCAAAAGGAATTATTTATAATCGGTAGATTTCTGACGGAACGTGCCCTGTAAGCACAGAATGGGTGAACAAATAATTTAAATGTCAACGGACGGACGAAGACAGTTTGTTGTGCGCCTGACATATAGGTTAGATTGTAGCATGTATTAGTAGGAAAATAGATTAGAAGAAGAATTGATGTTATTTCGGAATAGAGCAAATTTGAGAATGTCAGAGTATAATGTCGTAATGTTTAAAGTATTGTTTTGAAATATTGCATATATTTTCAGTGTAAGTGTGTTTTGGTAATCGTTGAAATCTTTGTGTGTTCATTAATGTAATAGTAATAGTCTTTGGCTGAAGATGGAAACAAGTTTCCGAAACCGGTCCCATTAATCAATAAAGATTAAAAAAGAATTGTTGGTTCTAGACACCATTACCCATCCCATTAGTATTACAGTAGACTCTCGAAATAGTGAACAATGCTTATAATGAACTACTCCAAATAGTGAACAGATAAATATTTGCATTGGTACCCTATGCAGTGAACAACCGAAGCCTCGGAATAGTGAAATTGAAGAATTCGACAAGTCATAACAAGAATATCATGGAAACGTTTTCTTTTATTTACATTCGATCATTTGTGTTGAGTACGCGGTATCAAATTGTTGTCCAGTTTTAGAGTAGGCATAAATATGGCCAGGGTTCATTTAAAGCTTAGTCAAAAAGGGGAAATAGTCGAACAGTTAGATAAAGGTGTTGGAGTGACAACTTTAGCGAAAAAATATGGTGTGGCTAAGTCTACCATTTGTGCAATTCGGAATAGAAGAGTGAATATTCTGAAGAAGATCAGCAATACCTACGTTGGACCAGGAAAAATGAAAACACTACGATCTTCTGAATGCCCTAGAATGGAAAAAGCTTTGTATCGGTGGTTCTTGAAACAAAGGGAAAAACATATTCCAGTCACAGGTTTCATGATTAAAGAAAAAGCAAAAAAATTGCACGAAGAATATAAAGAGACTCCATGTTTCAATGCGAGCAGCGGGTGGTTACAAAGATACAAAAAACGTTTTGGGATTCGTTATCTCAAAATCTCAGGAGAAAAACTGTCATCTGCAAGTGAGACGGTCAATCCATTCAAAAAGGCTTTTTTTGAAAAAGTGGATGAACTTCAGCTGTTGAAGGAGCAAATTTATAATGCTGATGAATCTTCCCTATACTGGAAATTGCTTCCAGACAAAACATATGTAGGTCCTCAGGAAAAGACAGCTCCCGGAAGAAAAACAGAAAAGCAGAGAGTTACCTTCTTAGCCTGTACAAATGCAGCCGGCAATCATAAATTGAAGCCACTAGTCATCGGGAAAGCGAGAAATCCTCGATCATTCCGTAATTTCGATTGTCCTGTACATTATAGAAATTCTAAAACAGCTTGGATGACTGGATTCATTTTTAAGGATTGGTTCTTTAAGATGTTTATTCCAGAGGTGAGTTGCCATCATTAGTTTGAAATTTGAGGGTATTGAGCTGGATTCATTTTTCTAGGTTCAAGAATTCTTGACTGACAAAAAACTTCCTGTTAAAGCAATTCTTTTGCTGGACAATGCGCCATGTCATCCGCCAGCGGAGGACTTAAAAAGTGCTGATGGTTCAATTTTCGTTATGTACATGCCACCTAATATAACACCACTGGTACAGCCTATGGACCAGAATGTGATAAGGCTAACAAAACTATTCTACCGTAAGACTTTGTTGTCACGCATCATAAATGACAACGTAGACTGTATCGGAACGGCTCTAAAATCTCTCTCTTTGAAAGATGCAATTGTTAATTTAATTTTGGCATGGAATTCTTTGAACCCCGATGTTATCGAGAAATGCTGGAGTAAAATACTATCGCCATTGGAGGAAACACCAGACTTCGATGATGAAGATGACATTCCCTTATCTGTATTAAAGTTGCGATGGTGTAATAAGGAAATAGACCATGTGACGACAGAAATTCAAATTTTGCTTCGTCATGTAAATCCTGATGTTGAAATTGAAGAAGCTGATATTGATGAGTGGAACAGAGATTACGTTCAAGATGTGGAGGAAGCTGAAATTTTCATTGAAAGTGATGAGGACAATGATATACCAGATAATTCTGGAAATAATCTACAAGCCGTTACGACAACTGCTGCATTAAAATCATTAAATGAGGTGATACAGTGGACGGACGGTAATCAAAATCGTATTGACTACTCCACAATACTAGTCCTACATAATTTGAGACATACAATGGTTCAGATGGGTGTAGAGAAATCACATAAACAAACGAAAATCACCTCATTTTTTGAGAAAAAAACATTGAAATAACAAATTTAGGTAGTAGGAACTTTTTTTGTATGATATCAAGTCAATAAACTGTTGTTCATTCCAGTAAACTATATCGTTTCATTTGAACTTCGTTTTAGTGAACAAATCAAAATAGTGAACTGGGCGTGCACTAATTAGTTCACTATATCGAGAGTCTACTGTATTTATAAGTTTTTGAAATCATGAAGTCATTTCGGTATGAAATTTTCCATTTTTTCCACAACATAAATTTATGTAAATAACGGATACTAACACTACTATTTTTATTTGGCTTTAGCTGTATCGGACTGGAAATCCAAAGTAAAAGGAAAAGCAGCCTCCATTAAAAGGGGATTGGCAGCGACAGGTGGAGGTGGGTCTTCTTGTTCATTGAACGAAAATGAACAGAGGCTGTTAGCCATTATAGGGCGAACGACAGTGTTGTTGGTGTTGTGGCAAACGAAACAGGAATTGTGAGTAAAAAAAGGATATCAAATGCTACTGATATTATTTGAAGCATATTTATTATTCTGTTCTGTTAATTTATAGAAAATGTATAATTTTTTTCTTTCTAGATACAAGAAGAAATAAATAATGATTCATTGGAGGATACCTCACCGTCTCCATCTGCAACCCACTCTACCCCATGTCCACCACCCCTGAGACCGCTGACCCACTCTACCCCATCTCCACCACCCGTGAGACCACTGACCCACTCTCCCCCATCTCCACCGACCCACTCTTCCCCATCTCCACTGGCAGTGGAGAGTGGAATAAAAAAACCCTTAGAAAGAAAAAAACAAGGCCAGATTTGGACATCAGCACCCTCAAAAATTTTCATACAGAGTCGCTGAAGGTGATGAAGGAGGTATCGAATAATTTAGCTCTCCTTGCAGAGAGCACAAAAAGCCTGGCCGAAGCAAACTGGCAACTAGTGAGGCATTTAGGCAATCAGGAAAACAAAATTTGATAACTGAAGTTCAGGAGGATCAAGAAAATTAGAACATATTTATTTTATACTGTACTAAACTGGTATGATAATAAGATATCTATATTCAATAGGAATGGTTGTTTATTTACATATGTTATTTTTTTAATTATATTTCAGTTTTACCTGAAATAGGGTCAATTCTGTAAGAACTGGTTAAAAATTAAAGGCACGTTAAAAAATGTGTTTTTAACGTCAATATTTAAAGGATCCTTTAAAATCATTCATTTTAACGGTGGTGTTAAATGTGGTTGAATAAAGCAGTGTTGACAGATCGTACTCGTTTCATTTGAACTATTTAACTCGAAAAGTAGATCAATGATCTATGATTTCTAACCCTTAATAAAGTGACAGAGCAACAGAATCACTGTGCAAATCGGTGACTGTGCGGTAAACTAGACCTTAAAAGTTTTGTAGTTTTGTGGTAAGTGTTTTTGCTTAATAACTATACCGAGGTTACCTTTTTCTTTTTTTATAATTTTCAGTTTTCAATAAGTAGTTACCATAATTATAACAATGTCAATGACAAGAAGTGCCAGAATGAACAAAAAACAAAAACAGCTATTAATATCTTACTTGGAAGTTAATAAAGAAATGCTGAAATTCAAGCATCCAATTTCAGAGCTACCTACTATTAAAAAGAAATGGGAAGAACTGGCATTGATGTTAAATAATGAGCCAGGAGCAAATAAAACTGTTAAGCAGTGGAAAGAGGCAAGTACTTGCAATCTGAAAAACTAACTAGAGCCTTGAGTAATATATTATCATGAATTATTTTTCAGGCACTTAATGAATTGAAAACCAATGTCAGAAGAAAATCCAGAGCACTGGTGTATGAGAACACTGGAACGGGAGGGGGGCCAAAAAAGTTGAAAGAATTGGATGAACTAGAAGAGAGACTTCTGGCGCTACTATCAAAAGTTGTGATTCTTGGAGCACCTAATGTTGTGGAAGCTGGACTTCAAGATGATGCTGTACCAAGTGCTGCACTTGATAATAATCATTTTGCTTTAGAATCTTTAGATGCTACAATGGATGCAGAAAACGAACAAATACTAATTGAGGTAGGTAATTTTGTGAATTTAGTTTTATTGCTGAATATTGAGGTAAAATAACAGAAATTATTTTACAGTATGTTCCAAGTACATCACAACAAAGCAATGAGGAAAATGTCAATGCCACTGAAAGTGAAACATTTACAGTACAGGTAACAATAAAAAAATATATATCATGTGTAGTTTTATACAATGTAAAATCATTTTCAGGAGACAATATCTCATGAAAAAAGAAGTAAGGACACTCGTTTTGTTAAGAGCACCAAGAGGACCAGAAATTCAAGCAGAGCAGATCCCTTGAAAGATTTAACAAATCTTCATGCGGAGTGCTTGAAAGACTTAGCACAGTCTAACAATAATATGGCTGCTGCTATTTCACAGTTAGCAAAGCAAATTTCTAAAAGAAATGGCTACAGGAGTCCTCTTAGTAATTTGAGATTTTAATAGACATTTTAATTCAGATTTTTCTCACTTTACATTCATGTGTACCGACTATTTAAAAGCTAGTCCTTGCCAGTATTTTTTATTTTTATTTATAGGAAATTTTGGCGATTCTGTTTTTTTTCATAATCGCTTTACTTCCTGAGTTACTAGTTATATATATATATATATATATCTTATTTCAAAACTAGTCTTAACCAATGTGATTTTTATCTGAAGAAATATTATGTTTTAACCTAGGTTTGATTAGTGATTTTTATTTTTTTATACTTTTTTTAAAATAAAATACCAATATTTTCAGTGAGGCCTTTTTATTTAATCAGTGTATTTAATTATACAAGAAATTGTTGAGTGATATTGTTACGAATTTGCATTCCAGCCTGCAACCATTGGTTTCCAATAACATTTGAATTTGGTCTATTTTGTGCTACATTATAATTGGGATTTATGATTACATCATCATCTGGTAATTCTATATTATGTTGAACTGCCAAGTTGTGCAAGACGCCACAACTATAAATTATATTTGCAGCACGAATTGGGTCAAAATGAAGTGCCCTGTGACCCAATAGACATCTAAATCTTGCTTTTAGAATTTTCGATTATTTTTTACAGAATTTAAGATGAACGAATTCATCGTCGTCCAACGAGAAAATGAATGCCCTCAATCGGCTCAAATATTCGACAGGGAAAGAACTTTGAAGCTCTTGGAGCTGTATAAACCATATAAAAAAAGAGTTGGTACATTTGAAGTGCGGTCAATAAGAAAATTGTGGGAGTTGGTCTCCAAAGATCTTTCCAATTTATATGGAACAAGTATTTCACCAAGCAAGTGCGAAAATAAATTCAAAGTTCTCGAGAGGACTTATAAAAAGGTTATAGACAACAATAAAAAAACTGGAAGAGGGAGGATGAAAAACTTCGAATTTGAAGCTGAAATGGATGATATATTCGAGAAAAAGAAAAATATACATCCCATTATATTATTATCAAGTGACACAACATTTACTGCAAAAAATGTTGATAATATTGAAAATGCCCCCAGCAGTTCTACAACAGAAGTAAGTGTTACTACCAAGGATAGTGTTCCCTTCTTCCCAGTTCCCGAAATATGTATTTCAGAAGTCGAGACTGTGCCTTGCATCTCGATTGGTGAAGAGATCTCATGTGAAGCCCCAAAACCAACTTCTTCAAAACAAAGGCATCAAAGGACGTCATACAAGAAGAGGAATGATATCCTTATCGAATTGAAGGATGATTTGAAGAAATTTTATCAAAATAGGGAGACAAGGGAAAAAAAATTAAAAATTGCGAAAGAAAGACTTGAAGAAAGGAGAAAGAAAAATTTGATGCTGAGGGAGTATCTAGATCTCCTTAAATCAAATCAAGCCCAGTCAACTTCAAATTCACAATAAAGTACCTATTTCAATCTGTTCCGTATATATTAAAAATATTTCCGTTCCTTTGAGTGAAATAAAGTCTGTGATAATTAGGTCTAATTCATGTTCATAAGACCGTTTATTTGAAAGACTGACAGCCGGTTTCTGAAACACTGATCAAACTGTATGTCAACTGACACAACAGTCAACTTGACAGAGATGTCAAATCAATTTGAGTTGCTGAAAGGTTGTTCTTTCTTCTCTGCACCAGCTTCACCGTCTGCACTCCCCCAGAACTGAAAGGTTGTTCAGTGCAAAATTAACTAATCTGTGATCATTTTGATTTGACATGAGGTGACCCTGTTGCAAGGCTATCGAACCACAGATTCTGTGAAAAACCAATATTCTGTGATCGAACAGCAGGTTATAGGTTACAATTCTGAATCATAACATAACCTTCGTTTTCATGTTTTGGAAAGTCTCTGTTTGAAATCAGTATAGTTCTTTAATCTTATGAATCAGTATTCACTTCGCGACGTAGCATGTTACAATATTCCAATAGCTCAAAATGAATTCAGGTGGTCGTAATTTCACCGAAAGGGAAAAGTGCAGACTCTTGGATCTAATTCAAAGGTAAGTATTTGTTACGTCGTCAACAACTGGATAACGATAATATTCACGTTATGAAATCTTCATATACATTTGATAGAGTATTCACTTGACCAATTCTTTCAGATGGAAACATGTTATAGAAAACAAGTCCACAAATGCAATAACAGTTGCAGCAAAAAACCGAAAATGGTTGGAGATAACGACAGAATTTAACAGTACGGCTGAAGTGCCAAGATCTCTGAAACAATTGCACACTGCCTATCTGAATTTAAAGAGAACCACTAGGCAGAATGTTGCAAATGAAAACGTGAGTAAACTAGTCTTACTCAGGTAACTACTCGTTCAAACATATCTACCTATACTCCTATGGTAAATTTCCACTTAATTTTTCAGTATAGTAGAAATTTGAATTATCACAACAGGTCTGAACGTTGCAATAATTAATGTGAACATTTATAAAACAATACAACACACAACTTGACCAACAAATGTAATAATGTAAAACTTGCAAATACAATGAAAACGTATCTTTTTAATTAATTCCAGGTTAAGAAATATCTGCAAAGCAGAGGATCAAATAATGATGTAGGAGCATCACAAAAGCACGAGGTATGTAGAAATTCAGGAGAATAATCTCTTACTATAGAGATGTGAGTGAAGTTGATATTATTTTTATTGTGAATAAAAGGCTGCGTTGATGGCCTTCTGACTCCGGCAGCAAAGAACTGTTATAATTATTATTATTCAAATCTAAGAGGATTGTTTTGTTTAAGGAACCTGTTTTACAAAAGGATAACGAAATCGTGGAATTACAAAGGATTGTTAGGGAATTGAAGAAGGATGAAATAGCTGATAAGGTTTGTATGCATATCCATGTTTATTGAAAAAAAACTGTGAATAAAATGAGCGATATTTTCAGAGAGGGGTCCTAGCAACAGGTGGCGGCTTGTACCAGCCTGTGCAGAGTACAGTTGGTTCCCAAATGTTGGCTGTAATGGGGGACCAAATTGAGCCACTGTTGAATAAATTCGACAGCGCTTCAAGCTATTATAATATAGGTATATACGTATTAATTATATTTTTAAAATGATCCTTGTTTTATGCTTTCTTTGTTTTGCAAACATTAAATATCTTTTAGATGGGGAAGTTGGAGATGATGAGGAGGTACAACCCCAAGGGGAACATCATGGAAAAAAACAAGAAGAACTTCCTCCTCCCGAAAGGATGGAAGGACTTTCTCCTCCCGAAAAGAAGGAAGAACTTTCTCCTCCTGAAAGAAAGGCGAACAATACGAGAAGGAAGGTGGTAAAGAAGAGTAAGAAAAAACATGAAAATGGAGATTTGAAACATAAAATTTACCGAATAAAATTGCAGACTGCAAAATTAGAGAGAAGTAAACAATTGGAAGAATTGAGGCTCACAAAGAAGAAGCAGAAGCTCTTAGATATAGACATCAAGATAAGAGAAAAGGAGTACGAAAATCTATGTAATAAATAAAACAATAAAACTTTTAAAATGCTTTATATATTCGAAAAACATTACTGAATACCCTTGTTATATCCCTTAAGTGACCTGAAAAATAATTCAATATCAATTTGCTTAACAGTTGTTTATTTTGAGATTTTCCCAATAAAATTATTTGAATAGGTTTTTTTCTTGAAACTTTTCAGTTTAAAAATAAGATCAGTGTTGATCACCAATTTATTTGAACATTGGTAACTGTTTCTCAATATCTACATTTTCACTTCACTTCGATGTATGTTGTATCGTGATGGATTATATTTCCTTTGTCGTCTCCCACAGTCATTAATGATTATTGAAATGTGTTAAAACTAATGATGATCTGACTGATATATTTTCATCACTCGTAGATGTATTTGGAGAATCTTCTGGAAGGTTGTCTCCATTGTCAAACTCTCCTATGTCATCATTATGACTCAATGCTAAATTATGCAGAACACAGCAAGCTACTATAATGCTCATTGTTGTCTCGATTTTCACTCTGATCCCCATAGACAAACATGGAAAACGTCTCTTCAAGACACCAAAGCACCTCTCCACAGTATTTCTCGTTTTGATCTGCGCTCTGTTATAGGCTTGCTCCCCTGGCGTTGATAGCCTTAGAAACGGTGTCAATAGGTATGAGCGACAAGGGTAACCACTGTCCCCCAATAAATAGTCACTGCCGAACAATCCACTTTCAAAGTCAGCTCCAATATGTGAATCATTTATGATCGTCGTATCATGCACTGAACCTGGCCATCTACAAATGACATCCAGTATTTTCAAATTTGCATCACATATAGCCTGAACATTTAGAGAAAAGTAACCCTTTCTATTCCTGAACAGCTCAGCTCGTGGACCACCAGGTGACTGTATTTTAATGTGTGTACAGTCTACTGCTCCAATCACATTGGGAAATGAACTTATAAAATAAAATTCTGATTTAATCCTATTCCGTTCCTCCTCTGTTCTTGGCATTGATATGAACTGGGGTCGGAGTTCGGCAATGACTGCAGAAACTTTTTTTATCATTCTACTAGCTGTAGACTTATGGACCCTTATATGGTCGGGCACAGTTATTTGGAATGCTCCTGTTGCAAATTAACTTATTGTTAGTAGCACTTGCTCCAGGGCACTGATTGACTTGTTCCTCAATGTGAATGGTTTAATTTTGTGCTCTATCATATGCACAAGAACCATTATAATAACATCCTTGGACATCCTATACCTATTTTTGAACTCCACATCGTTGTAGAATTCAAAAGGGTTCATTCTTCTCTTAAAAAGTTCGCTGCTGCCTTTGGTTTTCTTCACTGCTGCTGCCACTGCTTGAATCACTAGAAATGCTTATATCCAAACTGACATCCATGATTATCTACAACAACAAAATAGAATCACGAATTGTTGCAAAAATAAATGCCTTTTCAAAGAAAATTATATTATTCACATTATTATTTTTCTACATACATACAACAAGAAAATAGAATCACAAATTGTTGCAAAAATAAATGCCTTTTAAAGAAAATTTTTATACATACCGATAAAATTTCCTTGAAAACTACGTCGATTTCGTTGAAAAACAATATCTCCGGTAAGTTAATTCGCCGAACAGCGCAGATTAGTTGACCACCTCTTTGACACTTCTTTAATCACTGATTAAGCCTTAACTTGCGTTTCAGAAACTCAAAATGACGCTCGACGTATAATTCACGTTCAATATTTGACCAGTGTGTTAACTGACAGGATGATCAAATCAGAGTGTTTAACCATACTTTCAGCAACTGAAATGACGCTTGACCATAGAATTGACATCTGATTAGTTGATTTTTACGTTGAACGGCCTTTCGGAAACCGGCTGTGAGTGTTAGGACTTTGTTTTAAGTTCACACCAGACTCTTGTTTCGAATAGTGATGTTATAATTCGAATGAAAAATAATCGATAATCCGATTATTGAAATAATCGGTGTAATCCGATTCTCGTTTTTGGAGAATTCGAATGAAAAATAACCTGGTTTTGAAGGTATTTTAGCTGTCAGCTGTCAATCCTGTTATGTGGAGAATTGACATCTGACGGGACACATGACAACTGTTAGTGAAAAATGACAACTATACGAGTGATATTTAATTCGAAAGATAATTCGATTTTTTCAATAATCGAATCGCTAGAATTCGATTATCTAAATAATCCGATTATGAACAACACTAGACTTTCGAACTAGTTAGAGGTTAAAAATTTTGGCATTTAGGTTAGAAGGGATCACAGACATGGATAACATAACACACAATCAAAATTCTTTGCAACGTTGACATGTTTCTTCGTGTGAAATCGCCACATCTCGTAAACGGAATCGGAGCGTAGAGATAACGAAACGAAAGAGATAAAATAGGCGCATTCGGTATTACCAATCCGGGAGAGGAGCGAGAGAAAACGGACACAGAAATATAATAAATACGGATCTCTCTCTCTTTCCCCCTTTCAGCCAGAGAGAGAGATCCGAATTATTATATTTCTGTGTCCGTTTTCTCTCGCTCCTCTCCCGGATTGGTAATACCGAACGCAGTTAGTGTGATATAGAATAGGGCCTTACTTCGCTTGCGATTCGCCGCGTTACGTTTTCGTATTCGTTTACTAAGCAAGCGGAAGTTACAGAATCCCCCCACAGATGATACTTCCACTTTGGGACCTCATCTGTTAAAACCACTCCAAGGACTTTATGTGCTTCATAAAGGCAGCGTGAAAGAGTCTTCAAGCACCGGTCCAATTACCAATGTCGACAACGTCGACATTGTCAACAATGCCTGTCACAGAACTCACGTCACAATTTCAAGGTTAGATCAAATCTAACCTTAAACAGGTTTGTTTAAGGTTTCAAATTTTATGAAGTGATATTTGTTTTTTTTTGAAATATTTTGTATACGTTTCAGTCCCAGTGAACTACAGTCGATATGAAACGCACACACCACGAGTGGCAGAAGGTGTACTGAAAATTTTTACCAACTGAGGTATGATTTGATTGAACTGAACGGCAGACACGCTGCGAAGTGCAGATTTTGTGGAAGTAATCTAAAAAATACCGGTGCACTAAGATTGCACACTCCTCTAAGAAATAGGTTGTCGTTTGAACATTCAAAAGTGTTGATGCATTTAGGTATATTTCTCACAACTGAGTGACAATTTTGAGAAAAATTTGGACCCTGATTCAGCCTTTGATTTACCCAGTGACAACTGACAATTTCGTAGAAGATTGAAAGTAGAATATATTTTAGTTGCTTCGTTATGAATAATAATTTTTTGTTGTTGTCGAAAGTTGTACCAAAGTTTTATTGAAATATTGATAAATTTAATTTTTCTCGACATTGTCGACGTCACTTGGAAAGTCGAAATCGACACCATAGATGACGCGTCAACAATTAATTGTCGACATGACATTGTCGACGTCGCCCAACACTGTTGGCTCATAATTCAGGGTGTATTTTATTTTGTGAAGCTTAATTGTAGTGATAATATAGTTCCCAATATAGAAACAAAAACTTATTGATCGATAAAATGAGTGGACGATCTAGTCCGATTTGAAATTTTTTTACAGTGAGTGACGAAGTGGGGAAAGCAAATTGTGATAAATGCAAACAAACAATCTGCTTCAAGTCGACGGTAACGAATTTAAAAAAAAACATATCCAACAGTGGATACTAATGACTTTCTTTATTGGTTGCTATAAATTTCTGAATTCTAATGTTCTTCTAATCCTTGAAGAAATCAAGAGAAGAACTTTCAGAGTTGGAGAGAAAAACAAGAGGACAGGCAGCAATCCTCTTTGGAAGCAGGAGCGTCTTACTCGCTCGACTGCTTCAAAATTTGGGGAAATTTGTAAATTGAGGAAGTCAACTTCTTGCGAGAATGTTGTGGAGAATCTTTAATATTCCCCTTTTTTTGGAAACACATCTACAAAATATGCAACAGGACATGAACCAATTGCTATAAGGACCTTCCAAGAGTCGTTTGGTTCCTTGTGGCCTATTTGTAGATGAGGAGCATTACGTGTTCGGGGCTAATCCAGATGGTTTGGTCGGAGAAGACGGCATTGTGGAGGTGAAGTGCCCTAAAAATTGCAAAAATATGAATCCTGAAAATGCCATCCAGAGGAAGGTTATAACATTCGCAACATTAACTGAAGAAAAATCATTGAGTTTGAAAAAATCACACAATTACTGTTACCAGGTTCAAGGCCAACTACAAATAACCAAAAGAAGTATTTGCTATTTTGTGGTTTGGTCTCCCTGTGGCATGCTGGTAGAAATGGTGAGAAAAGGTGGATTCAATGAAATATTTCCGCTTATGTGTATTGATTTCAAGTTTCCTCCAAAGCAATCTTATATATTTCAACTATTGCTTTATATTTTTCAGATTCGAAGAGATGATAAGTTCTGGGAAGAGAAAATGGTATCAAAATTGAGGAATTTTTATTTTGAATGTCTTCTACCGCAGCTAGTTGATCCACGATATCCCAGAAAACTGAAGATAAGGAATCCACCAAGAAATTTTCGAACAGTGAAACAACATTGTTACAAAAAATGGCTCATATACATAAACAATGAACAGCAACGTGGACAGGAGCACAGAAACGATATAAATTGATTATGGAATAACTAATTTTGAAGATAAGTATAATTTTTTTTTAATTGGTGTGCTCAAACAATTTTTTTTTCAGAGAAAGTTAACAATTGTCAAGTCATTAAAACCCAGATGTTACTACCGTCCTTTTAAAAGGCATTCTAAATAAAGGGCTCTGGGTTTTAATTCTTCTTGACCATAACAGATGTCACTAGAAACAGCAAGGCGTAATTAGATAACCTAACAATCGTGTTATACCAGTATTTGAGTGTTTTGTATTATATCTGAGTGCCAATCGCTGTTCGAATCGTAAAATTTATTTCGTCACGAAAATGTATGAATGGACGTAAGTTTTTCGATCTCGTCTTATTATTTAATTCTTTTTTCCCGGCCATTTTTATATTATTCAAATACGTAAGAAACTTCTGGCAACATCATTTTTGAGTTTATAGTTCATATGGTGGAAAACTTTATCGTCCTTTTAAAAGGACGGTAGTTATATGCACTACTAACAGGGTGACTGATAGTTATTCATTCTGGTTTTCAGAAGACCATTGAAATTGCATGAAATACTTGATGAAATAGAAAATATCGAGCGAACGCCCATTCCCCCTGATGGTATTGTCGTTTTTCCAACAGAAAACGCGAACGATGATGTTACAGATTGTGATTCTGGAGATGAAGATTTTGTAACAATGAATAATTTACCTGGTAGCCTGGAGGTTGAAGTAATTTTTGATAACCATGACATCCGAAAAAATTTTGAATCAGATGAACCGGATAGGATATTCAACGGAAATGAAACAGGTTTTTCACTGTGTCCAAAAACTGGTTAAGTGCTGGCTCCCAGGGGATACAAGAATGTATACGAAATAAAAAATAGTGAAGAAAAAGAAAATATCACCGTGTATGTCTCGTTTAACGCCAGCGGTAAAATATGCCCACCATTAGTTGTTCTTCCTTATTTACGTCCACCCGAAGCTGTGGTCAACAATATACCAAAATGGTGATAGGGAGGTCCGATACAGGTTGGATGAAAGGAAGCATTTTTTATGAATACATGGCGAATGAATTCAACGAATGGTTAGGTAGCAACGAAATCAAGAAACCCTGTCTTGTATAACTTGTTGATGGGCACAGATCACATATGACTGGCACTTAGTGAATTTTGCGATGCAAATCAAATTATTTTATATGCTTTGCCACCGAGGGGAACAAATAATTTACTAGAATTTGGTAGAATTTAGTAGAATTTAATAGAATTTAGTAGTAGGTACTGTTATGTAATCGATTGTTTTGATTTTGAATTTTTTTTTACTTTAATTAGATCCAATAACAATTATAAAAATTTTGAATTTTGTTTGCCGGCGACTCTTATCTCAATTGAGAGTTCTCTGAATTGTAATAAATTAACCTCTTGAATTTTGAATTAAATGATTTTAATCAATGAAAATTAAAAATGAACAAATACAACAAAAATCCTAATATCTATTCCTAATTATTAACTAAATTTTTGATACCCATTTAGAGTGTAGACTAGGCCTTAGTTCTTCCGTCATTCATATCATTCTGTGCCAACCTGCCAACTCCAATCTTGAATTCTATGGTTCTGATCCTAACCTCTCATTTGATTATCTTCGTCCAGTTCAAGTTTCAAGTTCCTTGTAATATTTATTTACAACTCCAGAATTAAGTGTACCAATATAGATTTTCACCAATATCAATGCGATTTCTAAATTTCTTCAGATTTGGTAAGTTTTATCTTCTTATTCCAATTATCCAATTATTATTTGTTTCGTTTGCAGGTTACTTTCAGCTTCAATTCAAAATTTGCAATTGAGAACAGAAATCAACGATCTTTCTGTAAATTTTCGGAGATGATCTGCTACAGTCTCTACGATGGTTTATAATAGACTGACCGTCTGTTGTTTAAAGACTTCTATTTATACCTTTTCCAATTTTCGTTGAAAATCAAGCTTGCTTTGGCTGTCAAATTTTCTTCCAAAATGATGCTTTCGCAATTTTCTTCTTTGAGGTGAGTTTTCCTTCTTCTGGACCACTTTGGAAAATTCGGCCACATTTTTCCCTACATTTTGGTATCTGTTTAGCCTAGCTTAGTGAATTCTAACATATAAAATTTTACAATTTCCTGCTCAAATTTTACCATTTTACAAAATTTTCATTTTCATTTATCTAGAATTTGTTAATTTCCAATTAAATTATGCTTTCTTTATATAAAACAAATCTTCTTACAACATAATAGATGCAATTTGTATCTATCAATCACCTTTATATTACACAATCTTTCAACGGAATGATCAATATCAGATATCTATTATAAATTACATTTTCTTTAAAGTTCTATATACATTTTCCTATTTGAATTTGCTCTTTGTTTTCAATTTCAAAATATCATTCCATTTTTCCATGAAGATTAAGAAAAATCATTATTATTACTTATTTTGAGCTTAAGTTGAATGAATTTCTAAAATTCAAGATGTTAATTCATATTGTTCTTTATTTTCAGAGTTTTAAGAGTCTATTTAATGGATAATTATCAAGGTTTATGTTAACTGAATCAACTACCGAAATATTGGAATAATATTGACTTATTTGTTATTGGATCTTGTATGAATTTAACTTTTGGTGGATACGCT
The DNA here is from genome assembly GCA_910592335.1 of Adalia bipunctata. NCBI lineage: Eukaryota > Metazoa > Arthropoda > Insecta > Coleoptera > Coccinellidae > Adalia > Adalia bipunctata. The sequence goes on from OU342954.1 coordinate 5,759,490, forward strand.
AATATAATTAATGTGTGAATTTACTTATATGGTGATGTATTTAAAACTTAATATATTTTTAAATGAATTTAGCTTGTTTAGCTTTCCATAACAGTACATATTTGATTTCCTTGCTAACGATATTCCGAATAATTCTGCCTTTCATGCAACCTCAGCCGAAAAAATAAAATCATATTTTGAAAATAATCAACGTGCAGATTATGCCTATGTTCTGATGGCCCAACCTTTGAATCCGAAATCGCCCCCATTCTGCATTTGCGCTTTTTCTACTGACAACAGATTCACAAACCACGACATATCTATGAGATGTTCTTGGAATCAGAAGCAGAGAAATTTGGTATCAAAATTCTTGAATTCTCCTCAGATGGAGATACCCGCCTTTTATAGCTATGAAAGTAAAAGCAGGCTTTAAACGGCCAGGGTATTCTAATCTAATTGGTGCCATCTAGGAAGAGCATGATATTTGATTTATCCAGGATTCGGTGCATATAGTGACTAAGCTCAAAACTAGGTTGTTGGAACCAAATGTCATACTTCCGATGGGCAATTTTGAAGTTCAAGTGAGTCACTTATAAAATCTGATAGAAATCCTGAGCAAAGACAAGCATTATTTAACTGAAACAGATCTATCATCTCAAGACAAGATGAACTATGAGAGTGGCAAGAAGATTTGTCAAACTCAAGTTATTAATTTGCTGACAGAGATTCCCGACAGCTCTGCTACGATTCAATATCTCAAGATAATGCGTATGGTCATAGAATCATTTATAGAAAAACATGACTCTTTGGAAAAGAGGTTAGAAAAAATTTTATATTATATATTTTTTCTTCGATTTCAGAGGACCTGGATACATGAGCATTCAAGTTTCAACCTTCAAGATAATTTTAACACATATACCTGTGTCGAACTTAATGGACACGCATGCTGATCAAATTGATAAGAAAATTTCAAGGAAATGAAGGGATGGATAAAATTGACCCTGGTTGTTCAGTAGCCAACCATATCGACGAAATATTCTGTGAATCTCGTTCAATCAAAGAACTTTGTGAAAGGCACCATATATCTACTATTTCTTGAACCTTAAAAAGAGATGTTTCGCAATACCTATCCGCTCATTTTTTTATTGAATGTAGAAACGACATCGCAAAGTAACAGTCTCTTTTTGGCTGGAAAATATATCTCCATTGGAATTACGCGCCAATGAGAAGAAAAAAAAAGATTGTTAGAAATACCGAGAACAAGAAGAATCCGAGGAAAAATCCAACAGATGGCGATGTTATTTTGGATTCTAGCTCGGATTCTAGTCAAGAAAAGGTGTCGAATTTTTAGGAAGTGAAGATATCGAGGAGACCAATATTTCCACTATTCCCAAAGTCTCCAATAATTACCCCTTATCCACCAATATCGGGTTGGAAAAAAAATTTATATAGCAGAAACTCTAAAAAAAAGGAGATTGCAAAGATCAGCAGAAAATAATCCATTCATTACGAACTTCTATGATTATTTTTGCGACCCAAATATCGACCAATAGAATTGCACCATTCGACGTCACATGGTACAACCTACATGGTATTATACTGATTATTTCATTCACACATGGCTCCGCCAATGAAAAGTCACAAATTGGGTCACGCGATATGCAATATTATCGGATATTCAGGTAAACAAAGAAATATCAGCGGCTATTTGAAGTGTCAAAATTTGACATAACATTTATTCAGAATTGAAAATGTCCCGAGTTCAAAACTTGGTCGGGATAGCAATTTTTTGCAAAATAATTATAAATAAGTCCGACCACTCGGTCGAAAATACAAAAGACTGCAGATCCGAGCGTTTGGAGCGTTTTCATGAAATAATCTTCCTGAATATCACTCGACTATGACAAAAGCGACTATTATTTTCTTTAATTCATCTCGAGCAACTTGTATTTCAAGACAATTCAATTCGACCATATGAACATTAATAATCAAAGAATAACTCCCTCGAGCTAAAGCTCTCAGGAGTTATTCAGATTATTAATGTTCATATGGTCTTATTGAATTGTCGAAATACAAGACGCTCTCGATTGAATTAGGCCGAAAATAATAGTCGGCTATTTGTCATAGTCTTGTGATATTACCTCCGATAATTTTTTGAAAATTTTCTCTGGTAGTTGCTATATATAAAAAACAAAACATGATCCAGTCAAATTAATCACACGTCAAACTGACAGGTTGAATTCAATCGTGAAAATTGGAGATTTTGCATGAAAATGAGTCGATTTGGAGTTTGTTCTCTGTCCACCATCGATAAAAAAGTCAAAGGAAATGTTCCCATTAATACGGAGAAGTCAAAAAAAACAGTTTGGAACCAATTTACTACTTTTTGTACTGAGAGGGAATACACATTGAGTGCTGAAACGAGTGAAGCGCAATCGGCAAACATTATGAAAGATTACGCTTACAATATGAAGAAAATGGATGGAGAAGACTATAAGGAAGGTACAATAAAAACAATGTGGAATCAGACTGCAAAATTACTTCAAGAAAAGTATTTGAACGATTTCGACATCAAAATCAACCCATTTTCGGATGCTGCATTCAAGACCGCTCGAGGAGCTCGTGATGCCAAGCGTAAGGCTTTACAATCTATTCCGGAAAAACGGAGGGCAAGTGCAGCAGCGTTGGAGGAAAAAGATTGGGATGCAATGACCACTGTTTGGGACGAGGAAACTCCTGATGGCCTCCAGAAAAAATTATTCATGATAATATCAGTGGAATTGGCTTGGAGAGGTGGTGAGGGCAGCATGGCGTCAATACATCACTTCAAGGCAGAACAGCGAAATGACGGGGAAACAACTGGGAGAATTGAATAAATCCAATTTTCAGCAAGACCACACAAGGTGGTGATAAAAAATTATCAGACAGCAAGTGGCTGGTGGAGAATCGGGAAATCCCTGACAAGTGCCCAGTGAGACTGTTCCAGAAATTGAGAGAGAAGAGAGATGCCAATATCAAGAGCGACAGACTATTCCTGACCCAAAATCCATTCTGGAATAAAGTTCCAGGCGCTAGGTGGTACAAGGATTCCCCAGTAGGCCAAAACACGATTTCAAAGTGGGTTAAGGAGTCAGCACAAAAAGCTGGGCTTGACCTTGGTAACAAAAAAATCACCAATCACTCCAGTCGTGCAACAGCCGTCTCCAATCTAGCGAAATCGGGCCTGGGAGAGCAGCAGATAATCAAAATAACTGGACATGCCAACAGTAACTCCATCAAGCCGTATCTCCAACTCGACCAGGAACACCACGAATTAATTGTCAAGAAACTGCGAAGGAGTGAGCCTACTGCAGAAAATGCCATCAACAGCATAAACCTCATGCCATCTACCTCTTCTGGGACCATTACCGATAACTCTGACTTGAAGAAAACATGCACCAATGTTTACAACAATTGTATTTTTAATTGCACTAGTCTTTATCTTAATTAAATGTTGTTTTATTCATTATGAAATTCTTATTTGTTAACTGTACATTTCGTCTCATGGTGCAATTCTATTGGCCGACATTTGGGACGGAAAAATAATCCCCCGAATACCACACGAGCTTCAAAATTATCTAGCATTTCCCTCAAGGTTCCCTGCAAACAAATAAAGTCGTCAAGTTTTTCAGGAAAAATCACTCGCGCTTCGCGCTCGTGATTTTTTAACCTGAAAAACTTGACTCCTTCATTTGTTTGCAACGAACCTATCGGGAAATACCCGATAATTTTGAAGCTCTTGTGGTATTATAAGTGAATATCTCGACGAGATTTCAATTTTAATCAAACAAAATAGAGATTTAAGTTCTCGACTTTCTGAGGTTTCGAGATCCACCCAAAATCTTTCTAATGTGAGACAAAATGATAAAATCAATTCTGTGTTAGGCTTACTTTTGGACACTGCAAAAAAATATTGGAAGAGTAAAAAATAATCAAAACGATTCAGAACTGGGGCAATTTTCAATTTACCTATTTTTAATTTCTGGGAGATTGGGTTAAGAAACCCAATATAAAAGGCTGTTTGCCTTCTCCTTCTGTGGTATGTAAGGGAATTCCGTCTTTTGAACATTTTGATTAGGGACATGTTAGAATGGAGCAACTGAGTAATTTCCTCACTGAAAAAGGATTACCAAGAGTTGTATGGAGAAGTGAAGACGGAAATCAAATTAATGGGAAAATCCAATATAGTGCTGAAAAAGACTGCTTAGTTGGATTTGTTACTCCATTGGGTCCCAACGGTTATCCCGCAGCACACAGATTTCCTGCAAATTCCGCTAGTGCAATAAGCAAATATTTTGAAGAAAATACTATTGTCCATTACGCTTATGTTACAGTTAGCGCTCCAAGATTCTGTTTGAATATATTCGGTACAGATAATCGTTTCACATATGAAGATGTTATAAAAAGATGGCAGTATCTAGATTCTCAAGCACAACGATTCCATATTACTATTTCGGGCTTCTCAAGCGATGAAGACTCTAGTCTAGATTGATGAAAGCAATGCGTATCAAGTCCCATTTCCAAAAAGCTTCAGGAAATACATGGGACTGGTTCAATATGAATATATCAGAGGGAGTCATTTGTATACAAGACACCATACATATAATAACTAAATTGAGAACAAGATTTTTGAATGAAAATGTAGAAATGAAAATGGGTGACTATACACCCAACAAAGAACTCTTGGAATACAAATTTATTTAACCTTGATGAGGAAAATCATTGATTCTTTCCTGAATAGAAGATTGTCGTGACACGGAATTGCCGTTCCAGAACAAGCTTTGCTATTGGTCAATTGCACGGCCTGAGCTTGGAAGCATATTGTTTATGCCTGGAACGGCAAAACTTTTTGGAGCACGTCACAAATCAAGTGATCTCTCGGAATAACGGCGTAAAATAATTCAAAGTTTTTGTGATATTGTTTTCAGTTAAAGTTAACTAACAAATACCGCGACTTTTATTGGTGAGTAATAATTATTTACATTTTTATAACCATATACGCTTCACAATACAAAATATAAGCCTTTATTTCATCACTTTGTTTTTCACGAAAAAATAAAAAAATTTTAATTGAAATAACCCGATTAATCTAACAATGGCTCAATCAAAAAAAAGTGTAGACAATATAGTATGGAATATTTGAAATATGGATTTATTGAGTCACCGGCAAACAATACATTACCAATGTGCCTGGTTTGCCGGAAAGTTTTATCAAACGAAGCGATAAACCTTCCAGACTACAAGAACATTCGACGAAAATACATGGTGATAAAAAAGATAAGGATTTATCTTATTTCCAGACACTTAAAGACAAATTCATCAAACAAATCAATCCAATAAAACACCCATGCATCAAACCCAACGCTATAATATAAAAATCATGTCATTCTTGTGGAAGCTCAGCTCATCTCCGCAAAGAATGCCCCTATAGAAATAAAATTTGTCACTCATGCAATACTCTTGGTCATTTAAAAGCGGTTTGTTCCAAGAATGTGAAAAGAGAAAAGGCAGTTTATGCTATAGAGTCTGATAAAGATAAACTGATGAAAAATATACTTGTTGATGGTAAGCCTCTCACTGCTTTCATCGACCTTGGCAGTGACTGTTCCATTATGAGAAAAGATGTTGCTCTCTCTGCTAATATATAAAATCCAAGTAAAATCATTAGAAAAAAGTATCAATTTGTCAGGATGTTTAGGATTTGGCACAACTGTGCATAAATTTGTGGAATGTAATGTTAAAATAGACGAAGCTCAATTAACGTGTAAATTATACATGATTGATGATTTTTCATTCAACCATGATGTGCTGATAGGAAGAAAATTTTCAGAAAATGAATCCATAACATACTTCAAAGAATTTAACAGTCTCAAATTTTCACAAAAGCACATTGATAATGTGCTCGGTTTTACAGTAGACCATGACAACTTGACTGAAACTGATTTGTATAAAATTTTAAATGAATTTTGCTTGTGTATATACAGGGATTTGAAAAACTTAAGCAAAGTGGCATCAGTTTCATCGAAAATCCAGCTACTATCAGATTCCTGTTCATCCTGATTCGATTGAAAAGACAGCCATTATCACACCAGACGGATTATTTGAATTTCTAAGGACAACCTTTGGATTGACAAACGCTCCTTCAGAATTCCAGAGATTCATGTCTATAATTTTTGAACCATTGTTCAAATCAGGAATATTGGTTTATATTGATGATATTTTAATACCATCAAAACTTTAACTTACTCATCTTGTCTCATGTTTGCGGATAATTTCAAGTTGTATAAGTCAATTTCCTCATTGGACGATTGTATGAAGCTTCAGTGTGACTTGGATGCAGTTTGCCGTTGGTTTGATAGAAGTAAGCTATGTTTGAATACTGACAAGTGTTATGTGTTGACCTTCACTAGAAAAGTTAACTACATTAACACCTCCTATAATATAGCCCATGAAGAACTTGTCCGAAAATCTAATTGTAAGGATCTAGGTGTTTATTTTCAGAGTGATCTTAAATTTAACGTTCACTATGAACATATTGTAAATAAAGCATATCGGTTACTCGGCTTTGTTATAAGAAATACAAGGTTCTTTAGGGATATTGATAGTGTTGATTGTTTAATGCTCTTGTAAGACCCCATCTTGAGTATGCTTCTGTTGTATGGTCACCACAAGCAGAAACCAACATAAATCTAATAGAAAAGGTACAGAAAAGATTTCTTAGGTACCTATACTTCAGAAAGTATAAAGTGTACCCATTTATGATTTCATACAGAAGCATGCTCAAAGATTTCAATATTGTATCCTTGCAAAGCCGCAGATCATTACAAAGTGTACTCTTTGTATACTTTATTGTCAATGACTTGAAATATAGGGGTCTACACTTAATAAATTTTATTATGATATCAGTTCCTAAAATAAACTTGCGGATGCTAACCCAAAAAATATTTTACATTGATAATGCTGATTGCTCTCCATTCAGAAAAATGATGGAGCAGAGCAACTTGTTCTTGCAAGTATGTAGCATCGACCTGTTTGATGTAATCAATACCAAAGAAATTAAAAAAACTTACTTCCTCTCACAGCAGTGATTAGTGAACTATTTTTTATTAAGTTTGTGTTCAGATTGTTAACTTTATATATATTTTTTTTTCTTTTTCTTTGTCTTTCTCCTTTAACTACAATTTATATTTGTGTTGGTTTGAGAATAAATAAATAAATAAATAAAATCAGTTGAAGGAGGCTTAAAAAACTTATAGCTGTTTTAGAAATATTGAGAGAATATAGTTGACTTTGAAATTGCAGAAATGTACATTCTTAAAAAGGATAAAAAGAGAAATAGAATATTCAGGATATAAAATATCAAAGGACAGAATCTCTCCAAACGAATTAAAAACTGATGCGGTGAAAAAAATTCCATTACCAAAATCCGTACACCAGCTACGTCAATTTATGGGATTAGTAGGATATTTTAGGAAGTTTATACCTGATTTTTCCAGAAAAACTGCCCCTTTAACAAAACTCTTCAAGAAGGACCAACAGGGACTGGACAAAAGAACGAACAGAAATAGTAGATTATCTGAAAGATGTCATCACGTCTAGTCCAGTTCTAGTCATATTTGATCCGAACTTAGAGTGCATAATTCATACAGACGCTTCCAGAGAAGGCCTAGCTGGTATACTAATACAGAAAACCGAGACTGGAGAAAAACCTGTAACTTATTTCAGCAACTACAACCAAAGAACAAAAGAATTACCATTCTTTCGAATTGGAACTTCTAGCTGCAGTGTATACCCTCAATCGTTTCATTCAGACACTATTTAATAGGCAAACCATTCGTAGTTTTCACGGATTTCAATTCAGTGAAAAATTGTTTGAAAAATAAATCATTTGTACCAAGATTCGCACGATGGGTATTATCAGATTTGTATTGAAAACGATGAAGAATTGAATCGTTTGCTGCTTCATACAGAAGTTCGTTGGCCATCAAAGGGTGCATGTTTAGATAGGTTTTATAACCTTTTTGACTCGGTACTGGAATTCTTGAAAGAGAAAAATGACGATTTAATCCAATTTAATTCAGTTCAAAAGTGACATCGCTTATTTGACCGACTTGTTCCAAAAATTCAATGAAAGCAATCTTCAGCTTCAAGGTGACGAACTGAATTTAATAAAAACAAAATCTGTTATTTCTGCATTTGTGACAAAACTCCTTCTGTACAAACGAAATTTTGGACGAGGGGAATTCATCCAGTTTCCAAATTTATCAGGAGCAGAAATATGGGCTGTAATTCATGAGTTCCTTATTGCGTTCCCGTCATCGTATTTAGTGGAACGCGAATTCAGTGCAGTTAACAATTTATTAACAAAAAAAGGAAATGTTTGCTAGTAGTCAATCGCGGATTTAAGAATGCTGTTGACAAAAATGGAACCAAATATTACAGAATTCGTAGCAGCCCACCAGGTTCATCCTTCGCATCGAGATCTTTTTTTAGCTTTTTTTTGTATCAACTTTTTCTTCAATAAAGAGGTCCATAACTTCAAATTTCAATGCTTCTGATTAAGATCTTTCTTCACTATATTAAAGGAAAAGGTATAAATAATAGGCAAGCCGCACGTCAAAGGGAAGGAAAGTGAATCATGAAATATGTTCTCAAGTTTATAAGTGTTTTGAATGGGAATCTGCAGACAAATGCGTTTTGAGTGACGTCAGAGAGAGAAGCTGAAACCTGCGATCAAGTATACTTGATTGCAGGTTTCTATACGTTGTAAAGCGGCCTACAGACGAACAACCTAGTTGTCAACTATGTTGTCAACACGCGGGTGTTGACAACCAAGTTGATCGTCTGTGGGCCGTTTGTTGGTGATACCGAAGACCAACCGGCCCACAGACGATCAACTTAGTTGTCAACACCCGCGTGTTGACAACATAGTTGTCAACTAGGTTGTTCGTCTGTAGGCCGCTTAACGCGAGAAATTGAAACATGAAATAAGAAATATAACAGAATCTATCTCATATTGCAGGTTTCAATACGATTTGTTTTTCTCCTTGATGTCACTTGAAGAGCATTTGACAGCGAATTCCCATTCAAAACACTAATGAAATGAGAATATGTTTCTTGCTTCACCTTTCCTTGATGTGTGGCTTACCTTGAAGCTCAATATTAATATTAAGGGGGCGCTGGGCAATGTTTTTATTAAAAGGGGGCGGTGAATCAAATAAGTTTGGGAACCACTGTTTTTAACTATTCACTTTTCGTTGCAGGTGCTATTCAAATAAAATCTTCAGCTGTCACTCATAAGGTAGAAAATGCAATCAAAATTTGGTTAAAACATGCCACACAAAGAATGCAAAAAAATTCTACCCTTAGAAATCGTATTATGTGTGCCTAATAACTAGTTAGTAATAATTCACAATTTTAAAAAACGAGTTAGCTTATATTTTTGAATCTTTTATTTTTTGAAATTTTTCGATATATATAAGCGCAAAACCAAAGATTTTGTAGGTCCACGACAAAAAATAGAAGAGCTCTAAAAGCCAGAGAAAAAGAATTTGTTATTGACAACATTGCTAAAATTTCTGTTGAAAGCGAGGTAGAAAGTTTACATGCAGAAAATTCTGTTGATTCAAGTAGTAATATTGATAATAATCCAAAGCAGGGACCTTTTTTATTAAATGACTGTGATTATATTGATTTTGAAATGTCTATGAAGTTAGCAGTGCCATTTTCGAGAAAATCAATAAAACCTATTGCATTATTTGTCGAATAATTGTCGAGAATGTAGGTTATTGCTTTGGTCTTTCTAGTGAGTTAATGTCATGTTGAAGTTGTAGATGTTCTGTGATTTGTAAAAATAAAATAATAACGTCAGCCATCCAGTTATTTTATTTATCTTAAAAAGAGGTGAAACCAAAAGATTTAAAAGTAAAATCCATCTGATGGATTTTACTTTTGTTTGAAGTTTTTGGTGCTAGCTTCACACTTGGCACCAACATTTTCTTATTTCGAAAAAATTTTAATGCCAATGTTTAAAGCCTAATTTGTGCCCATTTTTGCCGTTGAAATGGCTTCGATATCTTGGATAGTTTTCGAGTTATGAATATTGTGTTTCATTAACGGCACCATCTATGGAAAAAAGCACATAATGTTTCGCTTCATAATAGTTCAAAGATGTCGGCCTCACATATGTGATTTATGTCTATAAAGTTAGCAGTGCCACTTGCGAGAAAATCAATGTAACCTATTGCATTAATTGTCGAGAATTTGTCGTGAAAGAAAAAAATTTGTCGCGTCCTTAGTTTTTTTTCTACGGGGTGGCTTTGCTAACTTAACGTTAAGTTAGCAGAACCACTTTCTCAATATCGACCAAATATCATGAAAATGGTTATAAATAATTTTCGAGTAATTGTCGAAGTACCTACATGTGAAGTAAAAAAAAAACACAAATAAATTTAATTAAAAAAAACCGTTGAAAAAAAACTTTTATTTAAATGCTCTAAAAAGACAAAAATAAAATTTTCCTTTTAAATTTTAACTATCAACCTATAACTTCATTATACACAATTTATATGATCATAAAAGCTTGCCGCGCGATTAACTCGTGCAAATAAACTAGTACCTATTCAATTGAGTATCTTTATCTGCTAAATTAAATTTTTTTTCAGTTCAATTGAATACTTATAGGTACTTACGCAAACCTCGCCCTCGCGACAAGCTTTTATGATCATATAAATTGTGTATAATGAAGTTATAAGTTGATAGTAAAAATTTAAAATGAAAATTTTATTTTTTTTCTTTTTAGAGCATTTAAATAAAAGCTTTTTTTAAAGGTTATTTATTTTAATTTATTTTTTACTTTTTAGTTATGCTATTTCGCCATCTTGGATGTTCCGCCATATAGCATTCAGAATGACGTCAACATTATTTTTCGAATTACTCCCAACAAGCTCTTTCATTTGATACCCATATTATAGAAATGCATCACAAAAAAACTATTCCGCCATCTTGTATTGTCCGCCATATTGGATATAGAATGAAGCCATAAAGCTTATCGTGTATTGTCATCCAAACTGAACGTGTATACAAAATTTCAGCTTAATCGGTTGAAGATATCTGCTTCAAAATTGAGTAGCAAGATTCCACCCGAACACATACATTGTATGTATGTACGACGTACATACATACAATTCAAGTTAAATAAAAGCTTTTAAAAATCCATTCCTTCTTGTTTATTTTTAGTCTTTTTCCCGCAAGATCGAGATATTTCTAGAATTATCGCATTTTTGGCCACAGCGCATTCGTTATTGACTTTTTTTCGATCGCATTAATTGTCGAATACCTATTTTGAATTTTTCGTGAAAGAAAAAAAGTTGTCGCGACCTTAGTTTTTTTTCGACTAGGTGGCTTTGCTTACTTTATATTAATTTAGCAAATAGTGGTCGAATGTCGAATATCATCACGATGATCATGAAAGATTGTCGAGTAATTGTCGATGTTCAAATAAAGTAAAAAACACACCACAAATTTAATCTTTCTAGCAATTTCCACTCCATTTTCTCGCGATTTCCCTATATGTATTTCTGAAAATATCGCGTAAAGCCACCCCGTAGAAAAAAATTGAGGATGCGACAATTTTTTTTCTTTCACAAAAAATTCGGGACAGGTATTCGACAATCAATGCTATAGAAAAAGAGTCAATTACGAATGCGCTGTTGCCAAAAATGCGATAATTCTAGAAATATCTCGATCTCGCGGGAAAAAGACTAAAAATAAACAAGAAGGAATGGATTTTTTGTGTCTTTTTTTACTTCATATGGCCTTCGACAATTACTCGACAATTATTTATAACCATTTTCATGATATTTGGTAGATATTGAGAAAGTGGTTCTGCTAACTTAACGTTAAGTTAGCAAAGCCACCCCGTAGAAAAAAAACTAAGGACGCGACAAATTTTTTTCCTTCACGACAAATTCTCGACAATCAATGCAATAGGTTTCATTGATTTTCTCGCAAGTGGCACTGCTAACTTTATGGACATATGTGATTTCTGTTACATATAATAACTTCTCATGAACTTATGAATAGAACTCTGATGATTTATTTAGCAAAAAATTTCTTGCGTTGATCTATCGTTTTCGATGGTGAAAATATGTTGAATTATGAAAATTGTTAAAGAATATTATTTTATTATTTCTAAATAATATTATACAGTGCGCGTCAAAATTCTGGAACAAATTCATTTTCTCAGAAGAAAAATATTTGGCAACAAAATCCTGAAACAGGTCAATTTTAGTTTCACTTTTACCAAAGGACCCCGTACAAATTGAATGGGAAATGGATCCCAGTCGAATTGGCTGAAATTTGGATATGTTGCAGTTTATGTCTTTCTGATCAATAGTCTCCATGTGCCCGAGACATAAAAATGGACAGTTTTTTCGGTATCGCAGGTCGAAAGTTGCAACTAGTGCACGCAATCAAAAATGAATTCCCATCTATTAGGTACTTTGGGCGACGGCATGCATACGTCGCATGAAATTAAAATATGTATTTAAATGTGAATTACTGCGGGGTTTGAATTTTCTTGTTGTGTTCTGTTTCCGGCACCTAGCACTGTTTGAATTAGTATAGTTGAAGGGTAGCGAATAGCCTGATAACGTGCGTAATAGATGCGAATTCATTTTTGATTGCGTGCACTAGTCGCAACTTTCGACCTTCGATACCGAAAAAACTGTCCATTTTTAGGTGTCAGGCCCATGAAGACTATTGATCAGAAAAGTATTAACTACAACATATCCAAATTTCAGCCAATTCGACTGGGATCCATTTCCCATTCAATTTGTGCCATCCACATCAACCCTCTAATCTTTTTGAATAGGGAAAGTGGGTTATGTGGTACGTTTCTGGCAAGGTTTTGTATCTTCTTTACAGGCGTGCAGAAATAAGTTATTTCAAAGAGGTTTTCAGTATGTGCACTGGGTCATGGCTCATTTACTTTGACACGATGGTACCTGATGAAATTTGTCACCGAATGAAAGTCGACCATTACAGTTTTGTTCATGCACAACTTTCAACCCCCTCACGTGAAAAGTCAGGGGGTTGAAAGTTGTGCATGAACGAAACTGTAATGGTCGACTTTCATTCGGTGACAAATTTCATCAGGTACCATCGTCTCAAAGTAAATGAGCCATAACAAAGTATATAGTTATAGTGAAAAGGGGTTACAGTTCACTGCGACCTTAAGGTCTATTGTGCCCCCTATCAGAGCTGTTATCATCGCGCCTCCTACAGCTCGCCCTCCAGTTCCAAAGATTTGATGAAATCCATTATCTGGGATGGCTTCAAGGAGGGTAGCTCCCCACTTCTACAAGTTTCTTGTCCAAAGCACTCTTTCCTTTGGCTTGCAATGGCATAGCATTCCGTAACCAGGTGAATAGGAGTTTCTTCCTCCTCCCCACAGAATCTACACTCATCAGTGTCCGATAAACCCATTCTCAACAGATGCTTCTTTAGGCGACAATGTCCTGTGAGAAAGCCAGTGAGTAAGTGAAGTTGGTTTTTACTGAGATCCAGATATTTTTTGGATCTAGCAGTTTCAAAATTCCGGAGGAACTTTTTGGAATGATCCATCCATGGGAGATTCCGCCAGAGTTTTTCTCTTTCGGTTCTCTCCTTTAGCATAAATTCCTTCTTATAGGTGCATTTTCCTATACCACAGAAGGGTTCTGGGCCAGTAAGTGGCGTTTGTGCGCTCTTTCTGGCCAGTGTATTGGCCTCTTCGTTTCCTACGATTCCCGAATGACCGGGAGCCCACATTAAAAAGACCTTATTCTTCTTGCCTACCTCATTGAGTTTGTTTCGGCACTCCCAAATCAGCTTTGAGTCAATGATGTAGGAGCTCAGTGCTTTAATAGCAGCTTGACTATCTGTATGAATAGCTATATCGCACTTCTGATACTTTCCTTCTGGATTTATATCTAGACATCTTCCGATTGCAAGTATTTCCGTTTGAAGGACGCTTGTACAGGAGCCTAACGATAGCGCACACTTGGTACTTGACCCGTAAATCCCAGCGCCAGCTCCTGTAGCGGTTTTGGAACCATCTGTATACCATTTTATTGTATTTTCTTTGAGATTGTAGTTGGTGTATTCCCTTTCCCAATCCTCTCTTTTGCTTAGCAATGTACTGAAGTTTTTCTCAGTGCTTACTTTCTTGATCATTACATCACTAGGAAGGTTTGCAAACAAGTGGATATTGAAATATCCATTTTAGGGCAAGGGTGTGATGCATACACTCACATTATTTTTCAACGTAGATTCAATACCTGCCATAAAAAAATGGGGTTCTAATTTGAAAAAATTGATTTTTCACGATTTTGTCATCCCTAACTTTGAAAGCGATTTTTTCACCCCCTGTATCATGAATCGCGATTTCGATTTTTAAAGTGGATACATCAATCTTACATCTTAAAAAATCCCAAAAATGAAAATTTTCCATCCAAAAACCTCGAAGTTATTATTGTTTCAGCGGAGCTCTATTTTCGATTTTTTTTTTCGAATTTTCCCGCTCAGAGAGAATTTTCCAACCAAAACTGAAAAATGTTACATCAAAATAACTTGAAATTTTCTAAGGAATCTATTTCCGCAATAAAAAAATGGTGTTCTAATTTGAAAAACGGAAGTTTATGTCATTTCCGGAAAAACCGGAGGTGCTCATGCCTTGAAAATATTTTAGATTTCATCAGCATCGTGAAATACTTAAGTGCTGAATTTCATAAAAATACGTTCAGTAGTTTCCCGTATAAATATGGGTGAGGTTCCTCGTGAAAGACCCTGTATAATAAAAGTCCATTACACAGCAAGTCGAGGCGACGAACATTGTGGTAAGAGACAATGCCGAGGAGATACGAGAAAGAAAATAATGGATCAATTGAAGATCAAATCAACGGAGGCTTATCGCACTGACAAAGCAGCAGAAATGATTCAAGAGGGCGACTGCAGAGAACCGCCTCATTTGTACTCTGCTACCGTATTAAGACAGGCAAAATACGAAGCTTTGCAGCGAGAATATCGACATCCGAATCCGATTTTAGCTCTTGAATGTTTGAAGAGGTCACCTGAAGGACGAAACATTATCCGAAGCATTGGTCTGGACCCAGTTTTCGTGCATTTCTGGTCGGATCATCAACTGCGCATTTATAAAGAACTCAGAAAACGCGGACATATAACAATCTGTATAGACGCCACAGCTCAATTAGCCAAAAATTTGACCCACCTTGATGGCAAAAAATCGCAGTGCCTTTTTTATTATTTTTTTTCGTGCTGAAGCCATTTTTCGAAAAGTTGTTTCGCCAACTTGATATCAAGTCAGCGAAACATACAATATTTTTTTAAATACAAGAGTGGCGATGTTTTTTCTTCAGGTATTATTTACGGATAAATCATTGAAATAAATTAAATTATTTGTTGATTGCTGAAATGATTTTTTCAATATTTCACCTGGTAATTTGATGTACACGTGCATACGTGCACGTGATATTTTGTTAAAAACAGGAGCGGCAAAATTTTTCTCTTCACGGATAAATGAAAGATGTAGAGCTACATCATCTCTCCAAATTTCAACAATATTGCTTCCTTAGTTTTCGAGAAAAATGCATAAATTATTTTCCGTCGGCTGCTGATCCATCAATCAGATTT
Organism: Adalia bipunctata; assembly: GCA_910592335.1. Taxonomy (NCBI): domain Eukaryota; kingdom Metazoa; phylum Arthropoda; class Insecta; order Coleoptera; family Coccinellidae; genus Adalia; species Adalia bipunctata. The sequence goes on from OU342954.1 coordinate 5,775,201, forward strand.
TGTCATTTTTCATCGAAACCTTGAATTATACAAAATTTCTTTTTTCACGGATAATTTACGGATAAATCACTTAAAAAGATGAGCTATTTTGTTTCGTGCTGGAGCCATTTTTCGAAAAGTTGTTTCGCCAACTTGATATCAAGTTAGCGAGCGAAACACCCAATATTTTTTTAAATACAAGAGTGGCGATGTTTTTTTCTTCACGGATAATTTACGGATAAATCACTGAAAAAGATGAGCTACTTTTTTTCTCGCTGAAACCATTTTTTGAAAAGTTGTTTCGCCAACTTGATATCAACTTAGCGACACACCCCATATCTTTTTAAATATAAGAGCGGCAAAATTAATTTTTTCACGGATAAATTACGGATAAATAACGGCAAAATTTTGAGCTATTCCGAGTTCGATTCGTGAGAGTTTTTTTGCTAACTTTATGTACAGGGTGGCCAGATTTCGATTAATTAGTACTACAACTCCTATACTATCAGAGATAGAGAAAAATTAATATACATGTCATGTTCTCTTTTTTCGAGAAACCGAAATTGCTGAAAACCGGAAGTTGCTACGGCGTCTAGTTTCCGAGCTACAGGGCGATTCTGGTATTTGGCCAATTATTATAATTGACTATAACTTCCGTATTACAGAATCTACGCTCTCGAAATTAACACATCTTTAGGGCACTTTTTTTACTGCTTTCCAGCGGTGCTATTGGATTTTTTGTATCTGCTCAAATTTCGGAGCTATAACAAAAAAAATTTTTTTTCAAATGGAAACCATAATGGGAAGTGATATTTCCGAATAGATCTTTCTTCAACGATTTCAAAAATATATATCATGTTATACTTCCTAGTTCACTATAAATCGAAAATTTCGAAAAAACACTTTTCGTTCAACAAAATCCAAGCAGGCTTTGATTCACTTCCTTCAAAACTGTCTTAGAATTCCATGTCTTATTTATTTTCACCTGTCAAATTCATTTCAGTTTCATCATTGTATCGTCTGGCGCTTCTAAAGTTCTTATTTATAATTTATATGACATCATGCAATTTATGTATTTCCTCCAATGGACAACGATTTGAACATTTGTTGTGAATATACTTTTTTTCAAATAAATCCATATTTTTTCTTGAAGGAGCTTTTTTTTGCCCCTCATGGAAACATTAATTATTGCTATCAACGGGTTACATAAGTAGGTATTCAAATGCTTTTCATTTTTCAATTTAGCAGAGAAATCATAGATACTAGAATCAACAAGTTTCGCGAAGCCCCTCTATTGGTCTGAGTAATAATGAAGGTAATATTTCCTGAATCAATTTGGCAGCTTACAATAAATGTGAGATATCGAATTCTATGTCCTTATAAGAATTTTAGAAGCGCCAGACGATACAACAATGATGAAACTGAATTGAATTTGACAGGTGAAAATAAATAAGACATGAAATTCTATGACCGTCCCAGTTTTCAGGGAAGTGAATCAAAGCCTGCTTGGATTTTGTTGAACGAAAAGTGTTTTTTCGAAATTTTCGATATGTAGTGAACTCGGAAGTATAACATGATATATATTTTTGAAATCGTTGAAGAAAGATCTATTCGGAAATATCACTTCCCATTATGGTTTCCATTTGAAAAAAAAATTTTTTTGTTATAGCTCCGAAATTTGAGCAGATACAAAAAATCCAATAGCACCGCTGGAAAGCAGTAAAAAAAGTGCCCTAAAGATGTGTTAATTTCGAGAGCGTAGATTCTGTAATACGGAAGTTATAGTCAATTATAAAAATTGGCCAAATTCCAGAATCGCCCTGTAGCTCGGAAACTAGACGCCGTAGCAACTTCGGGTTTTCAGCAATTTCGGTTTCTCGAAAAAAGAGAACATGACATGTATATTACTTTTTCTCTATCTCTTATAGTTAAAGAGTTGTAGTACTAAATCATCGAAATCTGGCCACCCTGTACATCCAATAGGATCTGCAGGAAGTGCAAATCCTTCTGGCTGGATGCAAGAGGAAACATTTATTAATTTCCTGGAACACTTCAAGAAACATTCAAATGTTTCTCCTTCACACAAAGTCTTGATAATCACTCATCACATATTCATATTAATGCACTGGACTTTTGCAAGACCAATGGAATTGTTATTCTATCTTTTCCTCCTCACTGTTCGCATAAGCTCCAACCGCTGGATAGATCTGTGTTCGGTCCACTGAAGAGAGCTGTGAATTCATTCTGTGATGGATGGATGAGAAGCCACCCTGGCAAGACCATGTCAATATATGATTTTAGCTGCTGCTATGCCGCTAGCTCTTACACAATCCAATATTCAAGCTGGCTTTCGCAATACTGGGATTGTTCCATTTAATCGGAATTTGTTTACTGAACTCGATTTTGCACCTTCATTTGTTTCGGATAGACCAAATCCTGGGAATGCAATCGAGGCATCTGATGGACCAATTGCTCCTGAGGGTAGAAGGCCACCCTCATTACCTTCTATTTCAACTCTTGAACCATCCAAAATATCAAAGGAGCTTGCTGGTTCAGCTATTTTAGTACAAAAACCTAATATAAATGTACCACAGTGTTCATTACCTTCTATTTCAACTCTTGAACCATCCAAAATATCAAAGGAGCTTGCTGGTTCAGCTATTTTAGTACAAAAACCTAATATAAATGTACCACAGTGTTCATTACCTTCTATTTCAACTCTTGAACCATCCAAAATATCAAAGGAGCTTGCTGGTTCAGCTATTTTAGTACAAAAACCTAATATAAATGTACCACAGTGTTCACAAGTTCCAGACATAGAACAGGAAAATATTATTATAGACCATGAATCTTCGATCACACTTCCCGAACACCAAAGTAGTGGTAGTGTTCAGCAAATTCCATCTGAGCCCTCTACAAGTTTTCAATCCACTCCTGTGTTGATAAATAAAACGAAAAATATAGCAACGTTTTCTCCGGAATTAGTTCGTCCACTACAGTGGCGGCTCGTCGGGTGAGGCAAGTGAGGCGGCGCCTCACCTATCATTTTCCTCACAATCTCAGAAAAATAAAAGAACAGGGAGCGAACACCAAAATATTAAAATATGCACCATATCTAATCAAAAATCAAAATCAGCAATAATTTTCTTCGCCGCCACTGCTCAATAACATCCCATGAGGACGCAGAGGCGACGATGAACATCGTCTCATCCAGTTCAAATTCGAAACAGCCGACGGAATCCGAAGGAACTCGAAGGTGTCGCTATTTTTCGATCTTTGAGGCGACGATCTCATCGTCTCTATCCAGTCCAAATTCGAAGCAGCCAACCGAATCCGAGTGACGGCGAAGGAACGCGAAGTTGTCGGTATTATTCGGTTTTTGAGGCGACGCAACTATCGCCGATCGGACCTTTCCGTGATTCTACGGGATTCGAGGATAGGTTCAATAGATGTCGCCACTCCCCATCTGCTGATTTGTTTATGTAATCCACCTGCAACTTGCAACATCGTCTGCTCATGTTCAGTTGAGTTACTAGTTACAGCATTTCATATCGTTAGATATTTCGATTATTTCTTTGAATTATCTCATATTACTTTCGTTGTGGTTTAATTAAGAGTGTAATTGAGCGATAATCCTACAGTTGAGTAGTTTGAATATTGAGTTATGCATAACCCAAATAAATATTGCCCTTGAGAGGTTACAAGGAAAGCGTAATGAAAATTCTGTAAAGCAGATTTTCGAAAAATCAAAGGCACTCACAGGAATACCTTTTGACCGAGAAAAATATAATTTGAACGCAGTTGAACTATTTGAAAAATAGAAACGTTTATTTTATGAAATTTTAGATTGTATCATTCACCAAATAAAAATTAGGTTCGAGAATCTCAGTGAGATTAAATTTTTAGGATTACTTGATAGGACCAAATATCAATTATTTTCATCAGAGTTGAAACATATTTGCGGAATACGATATTCCAAGATAGACTCTCGGCTCTCGCAATGATGTCAATAGAGAAGGCATTGTTTGTCGCCATCAGCGAAGATAATGGTCAATTTTTTGAAGACATTAGGTATATAGATAAATTCAATTTATAAAAAGTGATATTATGGCGCATTTCCGAAATTCTCATTTTTCAGCTTTTATTTTTTTTAAATTGAATCTACTACTGAGTACACCTCTGAGGATTTCTCGATACAAAAGTTACTGTTATTATACTGAATAACATTGAATAATACTGTTCTCTCTCAGTAGTTAGATATGAAAATAATGTTGTAGTCAACCACTACATGTATAAATTTTTTTATATAATCGCCTCACCAGCTCACGAGGTCACGAGCCGCCACTGGTCCACTACCAATATCTTCCCCAAGGAAATTAACAAGCAGGAGGCGAAAAACCAGAAAATCTACTATCTATACTGATACTCCTGCAAAGGAGGAGATGAGAAGAGAATATTATGAGAGAAACGAATTGAAACGAAAAAAAAACCAAGGTTGTGAAGAAAAGAATACTTGGGCAAAAGACTAACAAAACTGCTAAAAACAAAACAAAAACTAAAATGCAACCTAATACATCCTCATCAGACGAAGAATACTTCTGTCTTGCATGCATGTCGGCTTATTCAGAAAGCCGACCGAGAGAAAGATGGATACAATGCAAAATGTGGGCTCATGAAGAGTGCACAGAAGCTTTTATTAGTTATGTCTGCCATAACTGTGATTCGGAATATTCGGATTGAAATCGTTACTAGTATTATTGTTCCAAAGATTTATTTTCATAGATTTACTTGTTTTTTTTTTAATCTGTTAAATCTAATATTATATTTTATTCAGCTTTTATATTTAACTATTACGATTATTGTTTTCTCCAACTAATTAATCTATTTTTTTTTTCATATCATTTAGTTTTTGTATTCAACCTTGCCAAGTGTACGATTAGAAGATTAATAAAATATATATTTTTTTTTATATTTTCCATAATTTGTATGTGTTTCAATTGACCCCAGGCTCTGTTTCAATCGACCCTGGCATGAGGACGTTTGAAACAAAAAAATTTTTTTTTTCAATTTCATTTTACACGTGAACTACTGTATGCTGATATCAAATAATGCTGTCAATTCGTAGACACTAAGATGCCTAGAATACTGTGGTATAAGCACTCGTCAAATTTTGAATGGAATGACGTTCGACCAAATTGAGAATATCGGCAAGATTTCGTTTTTTCCACTTCAGGTGGCGCTCTTCACTAATTATGTCATACAACGTCATTACGGTCCTTTTTCCCTTGATCGATTTGATTGATTAATCAACAGCTGATCTGCCAAAGTCAATTATGACTTGACCATAGAATGACATTTTTATATGGTGAAAGTCTTATACTTTTCCTGATATGAATTAAAATGTCAAGAATATATTCCCAAATTATTGCTTGACAAAATTATCGGCTATTGACACAACATGTTCACCAGAATAAATTCGAATATTTGAAATAACTAATAAAAATCAGTCATAATTAGTGAAAAGCGCCACCTGAAGTGGAAAAAACGAAATCTTGCCGATATTCGCAATTTGGTCGAAACAAAAATCGATTTCAAGCGAATGACCTGGTCTTGATTGGTCAATGACCAACTATGACCAACTGCATTTAAGCGCTTTTGGTCATCGTTGTTCATTTTCTATGACGTCATGAATTAGCCCTTCAACGTCATCGATTAAGACCGTGGATAACCATACTCGAGAGCCGGGTCCGAGGCCGGGTCAAGCTTCTGGTCATTGAAGAAAAGCTGAAATATGATTATATTTATGTTTATATTTTATGATTGCACATGTTTTATTTTTCCGTTAGCTGTTAGATACCGGCCATTATACAAACGCACCACAGCGATATTTCAGTATTATTTGATTTCTTTCTTTCATTTTCATTTTTTTCTTTTGTGATATTTATAGTAGTAAGTAGTTAGTTTATTCATCGTTATATATTATAGTTTAGTTTATTTATAGTTAATAGTTTTTTTTTTAAATGGAAACCGAACAATATCAAGTCGTCCTTAATATTGAAGGAGAAGATAAAGTTGTAGTAGTGCCAAATTTATGGACGGCACAGTTATTACTGAATGGTAGATATTTTGTCGAGAATGATATTCATACAGTAATATGATATTATTTTTCTTTCAAGATCCTGATGCCGCTCTCTCATATTACAATGGTCAGCTCCAACAGAATGAGCCATTAAAAAAAATTGAAAGCGGGCCATCAGAAGGCGATCAGCGAGAAGATGAAGGTATGTTGGGATCATCAATTATCGAATTTACAAAACTGAAATGGAATTTTTCTTCATTTGGCAATTTTTAGAAGGTGGGGAATGCATTCCTTCCAATGAGGAAGGATCAATATGGCAGAGAAAAAAACCCACCGAGTTGGATATCGAGGCAACTCAACTCCTCTTAAAATGTAGGGAGGAGAAGCGAGTTGCCTTTGATGATAAAAAGACAAATAAAAGGCAATTGTGGAATTCCATTGCGTAAAGATTGGAAAAAAACAATTTGGAGGAAATGGGGGTGAGAGGTGCCGCCAGAAAGTTGCGAATTTGACAAGGGCATATTTAAAGTATCAAAGAAATCAAAAAACTACAGGTGCTGCATTGATGGAGGAACCGTTAGAGATATGCATATTATGTATTTGACAAAAAATGAAGTAAAATGAATGGTGATTACAATGATGAAAAAAAAAATATATGCATTGCATTTGAAAAAATGAAGAAAAATCGATTTTCCACTAACTGAAAAATTGCTGTCCCAAGCTAATTTTTTGTTATAAATCCGGATATATTCCAGTTTTTTGTATAAATAAGGCTCTAGTATTAGGCATTAGTGGGATACCACACCTTATTCATTAATTCAATAATGTAGTTTTTGAAAAGTTGAACCCCAAACACCTCAAGACACAGTCCCCTGTATGTCCCTTTCCCAGAATCACACATTTTGTTACCGATATCTATTTATTTGCTATTTATAACCAAACAAAAAATATCCAATTAAATAAAAGAAAAGAGTAGGCATTTTGCTACATCACAATTATTTTTTTACATTGGAATTTTAAACAAAATATCTATGTGCGAAGGCTGTCCTCAAATTCTTGAAACAGTCCCCTGTTCAATTTGGAAATTCGCGCCAAAGTGAAATCACGTTTTCGCGCGAAACAGTTGGATCATGAAACGGAACATAATCGGTTTGAAGTTAGTGCAGTTGTGGAGCGAAATGGGCAACCGCCTTTTTTTTAGTGCTACTTCTGCCTTTGCTGGTGAACCACGCGTCTTGGGCATTAGCGAAAACAGTCCACCTCGCAGTCCACTGGTAAGCGTTCTTTTTACTATTATAACTGTTTTGATAACGAAAGTTTGTTTATAATAATTGATTATATAGTATTTAGTCACAGACATGATTCATTAATGAGTTATATTGAAATAATGTTGTTTTAGTAAATATTAACGTAAAAATGTCAGTCCCCTGGCCAACATTCCCCTGTCATTCCATAAGACAGGGGACTGTTTGTACCTCAGGGGACTGTTTGCTTCGTTTCTGTCATGCCGAACTGCGCTTCTATTTACTAACAGTATCGTCTTTTCCGTAGGTATTATCTTAAAATGCCCCCCAAAAAGAATCCACCCAAAACTAAAGCGGAAATATAAGAGCAGAAACGTATAGCTGAACGTTTAAGGTATCAAAGGCTGAAAAATGACCCTAAAAAAAAAGAAGAAATTAAAGAAAAAGAAAGGCGGAAATATCAAAGGAAAAAAGAAAAAGGCACAAGAAAATTAGTTAAAGATATGAACCGTCGTGAGCATAATGCCGTAAAAAAGAAATGGAAAGAGCATTGTGCCAAGTATCGTGCAAAAAAAAGCCATGAAAGACATAACGAATAATTTTATAAGGGAAAATACACCTGATGCAGACGATGCTGCAGATGAACGTCCGGCATCTTCAAGACTAACAGAAAGTGCAATAGTTGCAGCGAGAAAGAATAAGGCAAGAAAGAAACGCGAAAAGATACTGAAAGAAAAGGATTTGAAGATCCAGGAATACAAACGGGGAAAATGGAAAAATATAAAAAAAGGCTACAGCGGTTGGAAAAAAAAGCTAACGACAGTAAAAATGATGAAACACCTAACACAAAACTAACAAGAATGTGTGATTCTCCAGTAACTCGCAAAGATGTCGTTAACCTCTTCCAGCCCATAGGCACATATGTGTACGTTTGAAACTTATCGGCCTCACATTAGTGCATCCCTAACAATCGCCGATTTCAGTGGCTCATATGAGTCCACATTAACTGCTCTCATATTCCCAATTGAAAAAAGGAGCAAAATCGCTTGTACGACCTGCACGTGTGCCTACACGAGGTTTCGCGCCCTCTGTAATGAATTCCTGGGTTTGTGTCATTTCTGCAGTTCTCTCTTACGCATTTTTTGGGTGATTTACGTGAAATAAAAATGGGCTAGTAATCTATAACACTTCTTAACCTCGTCTATGGTTTTAGTTTTATTCAGAGTGATTCGATCCGCTCAGAAACTGTTTCAATGTTGATGTACACGTATGTGTACAATGGGCAGATGTGGTATACGATTTCCGTCAATTACACTGTCTATCTAGGATTCTTTCCATTTCATGAATCATTATAAGACCTGTTTCTGTTGTAGATTTCTTGTCAGAAATATTGACAACGAGTTTTTACGGTAGGAAAACAGAAAATATCAAAATTTTGAATTCCGTTTGGAAGATGTAGATATTGAAGATGAGCCCTATCGGACCATAAGACACATATGTGGACAGTTTTTTTTTATCATTTTTCTCATATAAAAAATATTTTTTCATTAATTTTGGCTGACATGTAATTAAAGTTGGAAAGTTTACCATCAAAATAAATTTTTTGTTTCCGATTTTTTTTTCAAAAATAATTCGTCCCTGAAGAGGAAGGCGCTTTTCGGGGAAGTGTTAAATAAACTCTAGTTCCTTCAAAAGTACAAATATTTCAAAGTATTATATAAATATAAGATATTTGTTGTAATTATAATGTTTCTATGTTTATTTTTTTATTTTCCGTTTTTATAAATTCTGTTAAAATAAGAAGTTTATTTTGTTGATGTAACCTAAACTTTATTAAAGTCGATATAACAGGTAAAATTTGTTTTAATACTGTTGATTCATTCAAAAGAGAACCTTTTATTTTGAAAACGACTAGAAAAAATGACGTATTTGATCACTGTTATAATTAAAGTAATCTTTTATCTATCAAAACAATCCCCTGCGAGCTAACAACAGTGCCCTGTCATGGTTTTGCACAAAATCGTCAATAATTCATAAACCAAGAGAAAATTAAATGGGCTTCTTCGAAATGTATATTTAATTTACTATTGCCCATCATTTTATTCACAAATAATTTCAATATTTAATAAAATTTGTTGAGGACAGTCTTGTATGGACGAATTTCCAAATATCGGAGAATCACCCGGGGGTGAGAGGTGCCGCCAGAAAGTTGCGAATTTGACAAGGGCATATTTAAAGTATCAAAGAAATCAAAAAACTACAGGTGCTGCATTGATGGAGGAACCGTTAGAGATATGCATATTATGTATTTGACAAAAAATGAAGTAAAATGAATGGTGATTACAATGATGAAAAAAAAATATATGCATTGCATTTGAAAAAATGAAGAAAAATCGATTTGAAATTCGTCATGTTGATAGTCTTTTTGTGGACACTCTGTATGCTGAAGATGCCTTATTATAGCTGGGTAGGATACTTTGAAGTCTTGTCTTTCAATCCATATAAAACTGTTATTGGTATGTGCAAGCGTTCGTGAAATATAATTGAATAACATAACCTCTACAAGTATCATTTTTTTTGTCAAAATGGCCAATATTTCGAAAACTGTCGAATAAAAATATGTGAAAAGTGTACGGAAGCATGCAGGATGTTTCAGAGAATGGAAAAACACTATTGAATATAGGGTGTCCCATTTGAAAAAACAAAGTCACCCGCTATTCCTCTTTTGTGGGCCACCCGATATATTCGAAAATATTTTTAGGTTGTGCTCTTTCTGTAGTATAGCAAGTCTGCATCAAGAAATTTCGCAAAACGCAGTCCGTTACGCGTATATCGTCCGCTGCGGCACTAGTGGGACACCCTGTATAAATTGCATGATGTGATATAAATAAGAACTTTAGAAGCGCCAGACGATACAATGATGAAACTGAATTGAATTTGACAGGTGAAAATAAATAAGACATGAAATTCTATGACCGTCCCAGTTTTGAAGGAAGTGAATCAAAGCCTGCTTGGATTTTGTTGAACGAAAAGTGTTTTTTCGAAATTTTCGATATACAGTGAACTCGGAAGTATAACATGATATATATTTTTGAAATCGTTGAAGAAAGATCTATTCGGAAATATCACTTCCCATTATGGTTTCCATTTGAAAAAAAAAATTTTTTGTTATAGCTCCGAAATTTGAGCAGATACAAAAAATCCAATAGCACCGCTGGAAAGCAGTAAGAAAAGTGCCCTAAAGATGTGTTAATTTCGAGAGCCTAGATCCTGTAATACGGAAGTTATCGAGGAAGTTATAGTCAATTATAATAATTGGCCAAATACCAAAATCACCCTGTAGCTCGGAAACTAGACGTCGTAGCAACTTGGGGTTTTCAGCAATTTCTGTTTCTCGAAAAAAGAGAACATGACATGAGTGCCCCTGGCTCAGTGGTAGAGCGGTGGAATTCGGACCCAAAGGTGCGAAGTTCAATCCCGAGGTAGGAAAGAAATTTTCTAGTCTCGGTAGGGGCCACCATTCTCACTGTTGGGTCAAAAATTAACAGTGCTGTGCCTAAGGTGGCGTAAGGACACAGTAACAAAGCCTACACAGAACACAACTGCTTACTCCGAACTCGGCACAAGTTACAAGCTTCAAAGCTTGTAATTTCAGAGGGGTTTCCACAGGAGACCTAGGAGTAATCAGGATAAACAATATATCATATATCATATCATATCACTTTTTCTCTATCTCTTATAGTTTAGGAGTTGCAGTAGGTACTAATTCATCGAAATCTGGCCACCCTGTACTTCAGGAGGGAAACATAAAACAAGTCCATATTATATATATTATATAATTACGTAGCCGCACCCCATATTGATAGGATTAACCTCCTTATCTTCTCCATAAGCTCCACATATGACCATGTTGCAGCTTGCTAAGTCAGCATCGGACACCTGCGATGCTGAGTCTCATTGAAGATAAGCCGTTCCTTTATAAACGGCTTCACCCATGTTATTCATTAAGAATTAGATTTGCTTTCTTAAGAATTAGATGTACTCTATTAAGTAGTAGATTTGTTTTACTCTTGAGTGTAACTAGTCTTTCACCATAAGTTGTATTCAGTAAATAAATTGTTTTTAAAAACAAGGTCTTCAACTCAAAATTTATAATTGGCGACGAGGTCTGGGATTGTGCAAGTGCTAGAATTCTGCGTGTGTGCCCCTGAAGAAAAGAAGAGGTCCATCCAGAGAGTCCAGCCACTTTCAGTTTCAACTGTTGAGCGCAATCGAACTACGAGAAGAAGACGAGAAGCCCGATCACCTGAGTAGCGCCCCGTGACGACTTCAGAGAATACACTTTGGGTGAGCATTTCCTAGTTCTTCCCAGTTTCCCTTATTCTGGTTAAAAAATAGTGTAAATTTGTATAAGTTTTTCCTAGGTTTCTTCATAAAACCGATTTTAAAGTTTTCTCTAGGTTTTTCTTTTCTAAAAACCGATATAAAGTTTTCCCTAGGTTTCCCTTAATTAAAAAACCGAATTCAAGAGTATTTACTCATATTGTATACTCATTTATTAAAATTACTTCGATTAAACACTTTCGTAATAAAAGAGGCAAAAGGCCCATTCAATCAGAAACAATAATGGCAAACGAAAGGATCGATTTATCTATCGCAGAAAAGTTTGGGATGCTTTTACCACAGTATAGACACCAACCAGTAGTCGCACTCCGTGGATTTCCTTACTCCATTCCGGACTCGGGCATACCTCATTCGTCATAACCTCAAATCATCCAGCATTACTCTGAAACATGTCAGGTCCCCGCATATTGCTAGAGATAGCCTGCTGTCATAGTCATCCTTATCATATTATTTACAACTATGTTGCCGCTTTTTCTGATAAATTGAACCCAACTTTCCGAGACGGGTTATTTTCTGAATTAAATTCCATTTTAAGAGTTCAGAGACGACAAAACTTTCTTCAAGAGGATTATACTGATTTTCCAATTGATATTGCTGTGCTTCGGCTGGAGCTATCAAATTATATACAAAGTTTTTTTGAGAGCCGAGGATATTATTTCGGTAAATTTGAAGATAATTCTGTGGCTGTGGCAACAACTGAATGCATTTCCTGATGCGCGCAGAGGTATGCGCCAAATCCCGTTAGAGTAAAAATTTCAGTTCATTTTAGCTTGAGTGCGACTACTGGTTGGTGTCTATACTGTGCTTTTACCCCGCTTTTCCGGCATTGAAAATGAGTTACATTCATTCATCAAAAGTGCGGAAAATTACCTTTTGATGTTCGCTAATGAACAACCAATGATTAAAAATTATTGCTACGCTGTTGTCAAATCGAAATTAGTTGACAGAGCCCTAGCTGAAGTTTCGACTTATGATATACCCGATAATTGGGAGATACTGAAGAATTTCCTCTATAATAAATTTGGTGATCAGATCAATTTAGACGTTCTGATACACAATTTGCAATTTTTAACAAAAAGACCTAATGAAGATTTACTGTCCTTCATTGAAAAAATTATTTCTATGAAAATTAGAATCAATTATAGGATCGATGCTGATCTAATGCCTGATCCTGAAAAACAACTTTACAAAACAAATATTCTCAAGATTTGTAGAACAGTATTAATTTCAAATGCCCCTGTAGAACTGCGAACGTACTTAATCACGAACAATGGTCTTTCATTCGATGAAACTGTTAACGCCGTGAAAGATTATGTTAGCAATATGGCACAGTATGAATTACTAGATAGGAGCCGTCGAAATAAAAATTCGCAACCTTTCTTAAAGAACAATTCGTTGATTCAACCCACATACAGAAATAATTTCAATCATTTTAATCATCAACCGGTGCAACGAAATATTAATTACAATGAGAGATTTCAGTCGAATCAAAATTTTCCTTCGCAACCAATTCAATTTCAACAAAGGAATGTGAAACCGCATTATCCTACGTATCGTGAAGTTTTTGAGAGACCCTCTAATAATCAAAATACTAATGTTTTTAAACCCAATCCAAATTATAGAAATCATAATCCTCCAGAGAAAATGTCTATACAAACAAGAAATTATCCTCAAAAACGTAATAATTATTCTACTCAAATCATTCCAAATCCGCAAAGAAAATTTTTCGATAATAATCAAAGTCCCCATTATACTTTTGAAGAATTGACTCATTTAGAGCAACCTTCAACTTCTAAAGCTCAAGCAAGTACGAGTTACGATACTAAGAGAAATTTTCGAGGAAACGCCTCAAACGAAAAATTGACTTGAATTCTACCCTTGATAACACTAACCAATTACCTTTTATTCAATTTCAAAATCCTAAATGTAAACTTTTGATAGATAGTGGATGTTCAGTATGCCTAATAGATCCTAAATTTGCTTATAATAATTTTCAAAAGAATATTTTCAATGAATCCACGACATTAACTGCGTGTATGAAACAAAAAACTTCTGATGAGAAAGTATTGATACCTTTATTTTCCGAATTTAATATTGATGATTTTCATCCATTTATTCTTTATAAATTTCATAAAAATTATGACGGATTAATAGGAGCAGATTTCCTAAATAAATATTGTTTATCCTTGGATTTCAAAAACCAAGTAATCTTTAATGAATATTGTAGAATCCCTTTCAATTTTCAACAAGTATGCCAGAAGAATACGGTTATACCTGTCGAATTAGGACATTTGGAACCCAAAATAAGCAATCAATTAATGAAAATTTTGATCACAAACGAAGATGCTTTACAATTACCTGGTCAACCATTAAACTTTTCTAATAAAATTAAACATAAAATTCGTACAAATGATGAAAATCCTGTTCATTGTAAGATATATCGATATCCAGAAATACATCAGGAAGAAGTTCAAAGACAAGTTCAAGATATGCTTGAAAAGAAAATTATTAGACCTAGTATTTCTCCTTGGTCATTTCCAGTTGTTGTTGTTCCAAAGAAACAAGATTTATCCGAAAAGAAAAAATGGCGAATCGCGATTGATTATAGAAAATTAAATGATAAAACAATTGATGATAAGTATCCACTTCCTCAAATTGATGCTATTCTTGATAAATTAGGAAATAAAAAGTATTTCACTACTCTTGACCTTGCGTCCGGTTTTCACCAAATTGAATTAGATGAAAGTTCTATTGAAAAAACCGCTTTTACGGTAGATAACGGACATTACGAATTTTTACGTATGCCCTTTGGTTTAAAAAATGCACCAGCAACTTTCCAAAGATTGATGAATGAAGTTTTGAAAGATTATATTGGAAAAATTTGTTATGTTTACATGGATGATGTTGTTATTTTCTCAGAAACAGTCGAGCAACACTTAGCCGATATTCATAATATTTTAGAAACATTTAAAAATGATAATTTGAAAATTCAGTTGGACAAATGTCACTTTTTCAGAACTGAGATAGAATTTTTAGGTCATATTATTACTCGAGAAGGAATTAAGCCAAATCCTAATAAACTTCGAGCAGTTAAGAGTTTTCCAATTCCTAAAACTCAGAAAGAAATTAAATCTTTCCTTGGTCTAGTTGGATATTACCGGAAATTTATTCCGAACTTTGCAAAAATTACTAAACCATTAACTATGTGTTTGAAAAAAGACGCGAAAATTAATATTCATGATCCTAAATACATCGAAGCTTTCGAAATTTGTAAAAGAAATTTGATAAATCACCCTGTATTAAGATATCCGAATTTCAATGAACCTTTTATTCTTACTACAGACGCATCAGGATTTGCGGTAGGTTCTGTATTATCGCAAGGTGATTGTCCGAACGATCTTCCCATTGCTTTCGCTAGTAGAACGCTGAATGAAGCAGAAACTAGATACAGTACGATCGAAAAAGAACTTTTGGCAATCGTTTGGTCTTGTAAACATTTTAGGCCTTACCTTTATGGAAGAAAATTTATTATCTATACGGATCATAAACCCCTAATTTGGCTATTTTCATTAAAGGAACCAAATTCTCGACTTATGAGATGGAGAATTAAACTCGAGGAATTCAATTACGAAATTAAATATCGTAAAGGTTCAATGAATAATGCTGATGCACTCAGCAGAATAAATTTAGATTCAACGGAAGACTTGAATTATAAAAATTTTATGAAACTTTATGAAAATGATCATATTCCTAATTCTTTAAAATTAATAGAAAAACAAGGTGACTTATTCCAAGCACCTAAGAATTATTCATTCGCACATTGTGTTTCTAAAGACTTGAAGATGAGTCAAAGTATTGCTTTAGAATTTAAAAATAAATATGGTGAAGTTGATGAACTTAAATCACAAAATAAATCTATCGGTGAGGTAGCATTCCTTAAAACCGATGAAAGAAATGTTTATTATTTAATCACGAAAGAATCATTTTATGATAAACCGGAATATGAAACGGTATTTAAAACATTATTGAATTTGAGAAAAATATGTGAATTTAATGGAGATAAATATTTAGCTCTCCCTAGAATTGCTTGTGGATTAGACCAATTAAAATGGTCAATAATTTTAAGTATGATTAAATACATATTCGCAGAATCGAATATGAAGATTCTTATTTACTTTTTATCTGATACACATAATAATCATAATTTTGATTTTAACGCTAGTGAAGATGATAGAATATCATTAGTAAATCACATTTCCGATGATGAATTAGATGAATGTGTTAATTTACTTGTTGACCCAAATAATGAATTACCTGTTCTTGATAAAGAAAATTTAAATGAATTAAAAAATGTTATAATTCATAGTGATATTACAATTCACAGTAGTATCGAAAATCCCATTTTGGAGATTCCCTATACAGAAAGAAGTTTGAATTCAGCTTCTGTTCAAGTTATATTTAAAACAGCTTCGAATTTTAATGTAACGAAAACCAAACCTTTCGGAGAAAAACTCAGATTCCGAGTTTTGATTAATTCAATAGAAAATGATTTGTTCACATTCATTAAAGAATATATCCAGCCTAAAAAGTCATATACATTTTATTTTGTATCTCAAGAGTTAAAAAAAACCATTGATTAAAACATTACAAGAAAAATTCGATTATAAATCCTTTGATTTAAAAATATCAAAAACCTCTTTAGAGGATGTCGAAGACAAAGAAGAACAAATTCTCAGAATTCAACAGTACCATGAAACGAAAACGATACATCGCGGTCTCAAAGAAAATTTAATAAGTTTGAAACGGAAATTTTACTGGCCGAATATGAATAAAGACGTACTAAATTTTATTAATTCATGTGAAATATGTCAAAAGAGTAAATATGAGAGAACTCCTATTCAACTCAATTTTAAACCTAACCCTCTTGGTTCTAAACCATTTAGTCATGTTTATTGTGATTCGATAAGATTCAATCAAACATATTGTTTAACTATTGTCGATTCGTTTTCCAGATTCGGACAATGTTATCCCCTTCTTCAGAAAACGGGTACTGAAATTTTAGATAAACTATTGGTCTATTTTAGTCATTATGGCATTCCATCTAAAATTACTTGTGATAACGGATTAGAATTTAAAAATCATGTTATTCAAGATTTTTGTAAAATACATAAAATAGAAATTCACTATATTACTAATTATAATCCGAATTCAAATGCAATCGCGGAAAGATTTCATTCTACGTTAATTGAGCAATTAAGAACTATTGATAGTAAAAATTCTACTTTCCAAAATCGATTAGCACAAGCTCTTTTAAGTTATAATAATGCATTTCATTCTAGTCTTGATATGACTCCAATGCAAATAATCAAAGCCGATTTAAATTATTCTTTACCTATTGAAAAAACGCATAATGAACAAATTCAAGATTATGTCGGAAATTACATGAAAAATTTAGGTGAAATTTCAAATGAATTAGAAAAGAAACAACGGAAAAAATAGTTGAATATTTTGTTTCAGATTTAAAGATGCGAATCATCACATCTCTTCTCGAGGGGGTACTCACTCCCGAAATCGATGTACTTTTAAAGCCCGAAATCCCGAAATCACCATCCGAAATCGCGAAATCATTATTCGAAATCACGAAATCACTTCGAAATCCCGAAATCATCATCCGAAATTCCGAAATCATCGTCGAAATCCCGAAATCTTTTACGAAATCCCGAAATCAACACCGAAATCACATTTCTCGCAATCGATAGAGTATGCGCACTGACCTGTTCAATCATGCGTATTTGTGATATCAATATAAATAGGACTGGAAATAGGATTATGTCGAAAAAATATGAGGAAGAAACCGAAAGTGAAGGAAATAGTATCGAGTTGGAGAGATACTACTGTGTATATTATGATACAGACTCCAATTTACATTGGTATGTTGGTCGTGTCATCAGCAAATCTGAAAATCAAAAATATAAAATCAAATTTCTCAAGGAAGAATTGAATTATTTAATTTGGCCGAAGACTGACGACATCCAAATTGTAGAAAAAAGGTTTATTTTTTACGGACCCTTACAACTACAAGGCATGGGACCGTTCCACATAAAAAGAGAAGATGTAATTAATATACAGAATACTTTCAAAACAATCAAAAAGACTGAAAATTCCTAAAATGAAGGCTGCTTTATATATTTATATAGAATATATTTTATTTACAGCATATTTTTATTTTTATTCATTTTTATTTTTTATATACAGGGTGTTTCACCATAAACTGGACAAACATATATAGCCGTCTAATTGACACCGAGAAAGTCATTTTTGCCTTATGACATATACCCCGTTTTCGACGCATAATCGAGATACAGGGTGCTTAAGGCTGTTACACCCTTTGCCAGAAAGCTCGAATTCCGCTAGATGGCACTACATGAAAATACCCAGCAATAAAAATCCAAAACGCCCAATATTTCAATAGCCCCGCCTATTCTTGCCGAGTTACTTCGAACAAAATTTTCGACAGAACAGAATGAACATCTGGTATTATTGCAATTTATGACACCATAATAAAGCCCACCGCTCTATTTACCAGATGTAAAAGGGAACCGAAAGGATCGAAACGTTCGTCAATTCTGGTATAGAAAGAAGAATTGTGTGGAAATCGTTCCCACAGATCTATAGAATTACCGAAACTGCGTCATTGGAATATATTTAGAAATAGTAAAATTTATTTATTTATACCTTACTACCTATCAATAACATCATGAAAGTATTTGACCAAATTCCATGATTACTATTATTGAATGAATATTCTAAGACTTTGTTTATATCAGAGGTTAAGTGATACCTACGTATTATCAAATGGTTTTCAATTCCTTTTCATACCTAGTCTTGTTTGATAGACAATGTGATAATATAGAATATTAGAAAGAATACGAATATTCGAAATAAAAAGGCTGTTTCAATTGATTTGACCCTAGTTATAATGAGTCCATCGAGCGCTCAAAAAGATTTTGTTTTTCTATTATTACACTGAAGAGAAGGATCATTTATGTTGAGGTATGAAAAATCTGAATAAATGCAAGATGAGATGAATTTGACGAACCACATAAATTCAGAAAATCTCAAATAACTCAGAAATTACTGTATTTAGGAGCAAGAAGAACATCACAGAGTGTTATCACTATTTTTCTTCGCAGAATTCAACGCAATCATGAAAAAATAGGGTTCCAATTTGAGAAACAGAAGTTATGGCCAATTATCGATCACAGTTTTCGATACAAAATTTGAAACACCTTGTGATGATATTCATGAATGATGTATGACCTTTCTACATTCTTCTGCTTCGACTTTGGGAGAACGGTTCACACTCGGGATATTCAAAATAAGAATAATGAACATAACACTGACTATGAATATTTGACATTTTTTCAGGTTTTTTTTCGATATTTTGAAAACTATTCGTATGAATACAATGGTTTTTCCAGAAATGTTTTCAGCTTTGAATACTAAATCATAGATATCAGAAACGTAAAAATTTAAAAAACAATTTTCAACAAATTTATTTTCACTAACCGAAAATGCTCAGGCTCCAAAAATATTTTAGGTCTGTAAAGAATTTCGAACAATATCAAAATGCCAATTTTCATAGTTCAAATATGTCCAGTTCTCCAGAAACGTCTAATAGGCACTCGAACTTGGGACACCCTGTATAGGTATTATCCTGTTGCTGACATTGAATTGTGTTGGCCTCTACTCGGTTGAAACCCATAGTACACTAATGGAATAAAGTACATATAATATGTTGATTTCTGTTTATAATGACTTGAAACATATTATCGCGTTTCAGCTACTTCAGAAACGGACAGAGTTTATAGTCTCGACCGTGCGAGTTGCCATTTTTGCGCCTCCCTTCCGAGCGAATCGCTTCTTTCTGTATGACACATTCAAAAAAGAACAGGTGAAACCGAAAGATGAGCACTTTCAAAAACTTACGCTGGTTTTTGTAATGACTGCAATCGGGACCTAACGTTTAAAATAATAATTGCAACAAGAATAATTCGCAATCCTTGTAAGACCTGATATGATACTGAAAACGGCTTTTATTGATATCGGTTCTGTGGAAAAAGTTTTTAGCTCATTCATTTCCCTGTTTGACTACTGTCATACTGTGATTCGACCCTGCTCAACTAATGTCTCAAAACATCGAGATAAAGCCCATAACAGACGGGTAAATATCACTTATGATCAGGCACCCACCCAATTTGGAAAATAACAATAGATTATTTATTTTATTGCTGGCGGTTCCTTGGAGGATCTTGCTCCCATATCTCAAGTCCGGTATACATCTGGTACGGCCTTTTAGTTACAATACAGTTTTTATTCATTTGGGGCAATGCGACAATGCAGTTATTGCTCCTAGATGAATAAACAATTAAGATGGAAATTTTATAATTTTGTCTGGTTCCTTCAGAGCCTCAGTCATTGGAAGCAATCAAGGAATATACAGCATGACGAAACAAAATTCTCTAATTCACCTCTGGTGCAATATTTCGGCATGGTTCTTTGAAAACATCTGAAGCGGTACAATGTTGCGAAACGCATTATGTTTCAACTCTTGATAACTAGAAATCAACATATACAGGGCGAGATCTAATTGATAGATAATCCGTCGCCTGGGTATCAAGACTAGGAAAATTGGAGGTACAAAGAGTGGAAATTCCTTGCATAATTTAAAAAAAAGCCGCATTTGCGACCGCAAACGTTTCGTTTTCATTAATGTTTGACTTTTTTCAAGATTTTTTCTCTGATGATTATAAACTTCATCGAATCTCTCAATCATTGCTTCAGAACGGAAAAATAATGATGAAACCAACGATGAATCTATTCATCGAAGATTACTACTGGATTTTCATGACTGTTTGTATTTTTCTGAGGATTTTTGTGAGTTTAGTTGTTTAGTTAAACAACAAACCTCTTTTTTACAACTTTTCAAACTCCCAGTGGCTCACCAAAAAAAGAATCTGGAGCAGCTAAGGGAACAAGTGACCCATAAAAATATTTCACCCTGTAAATTTGCAATCGAAATTAGCATGTCGAATGGTGTAAACTCTACATTGTTTTATTTATGCCAAATTTCAGTGGATATCTTATGAACTGCAGGAACTGTTAGAATAAACTTGGAACGCAAACCAGACTTTGATATCCTGTACCTCGAAAACGAAAGGTTTGCGGTCCATGTTTTTGTGATTACGGTTGTTGAATAGGCAGGGAAGAATATTACTCAAAAATAACTGAAAGCGTCATAAAACCATAAAAGTTATTGAAGCCCGAAGCTGGTACTTCCGAACTATGCGAATAAAGGTCATGACAAATTTCCTGTGGTATTGAAATCAAGATGCAGATCAAATGTACCGACAATCGTTGGCATCATTACCCTATCATAAAAACCATCATAAAAACTTCTTTGAGTGAAATATTGCCCTTTTGAAAGCCATAAATCAAAATTGAATTGAAGATGTACGTTTTCATTGGTTATTCCGATATTTAGAGGCGGTGCTAGATGGGAGGCGTGAATTTTAAGAACTTCGAAACTTTAGAACGCTCTAAACTCAATATCATTTAGAAAAAAATTTTTTTATTTATATTTAAAAAAACTTCTTTGAAATTGGAATGTTTCTGTGTATTGATTTTTTACCGAAAACCTCGGAGTTGGGAGATATGATCATTCATAAAATTTCTCGATTTCAAATTCAAATTTCAGGAGATTCTGAAAATATTTTTCCAAAAATCCAACACAGATCCATTGATTATTCCCATTCGAGTCTACTCTATGAAAATGAAATGTATCCATCGAGCCAATTTTGAGTTAGAATGTTCTAAAATTAGCATTGAGAAGCATAGGGCGAATGGAAGTACTGTACACCCTTAATGTCAACTTTGAGCAATTATTCTGTGAACTGTGGTGAGTTATGAGTGATATTTGAAATAACGGTTCCTGGTCACATCTTAGTAATTTTGAGGGGTCAATTGAATTGTGGTGTAGAATTTTGCTGAAAAAAATCAAAATGGCGGAAAACCTGCAAAGTCGGAATTTTTTCTTCTCGGTTGCCAAGTTGGAAAGCATAATCTCAACGTACTCGATTTTCTAAGATTTTCCGTGAAAAAAATTTTTCAAATTTCGAACTCAACTTTTTTTTTACATGTCTTCAGTGAAAAAAAGTTTCGCCCAAAATTTTTGGAATTTTCCATGGTTGAACTATCTTTAATTCTGAATACTTGGGTGGAAACAGAATGAAAAAATATCAATTGGTTTTCTTTTTGTAGCCTTCCGAAGATTACGCTAGGTGTACTTTCTCAATTCTTATTTGAGAAAATGGACGCCGTACGAAGTTCAAAATTGTGCTGCTGGGCTGCCAGAATAACTCAGATTAAAATATGAGTTTATAACAAAAAAAAAATTTTTCGAAAAAATTTAAAAAAATTTAAAAAAAATTAATTTTTTTTTCATTTTTTCAAAAAAACTTTGGTAAGATTCGAACTCTACACTCTCGATTAACTAGTGCTGCTTTGGTAACGGAGATTTATAGGATAAGGATTAATCCATTTCATACTCGTAGTTCGATTCCCACCAAATTTTTTTTGAAAAAATTTTTTTTGGTTTATAATTTCATATTTTTATCAGGATCATTCTGGCAGCCCATCAGCACAATTTTGACCTCCGGAAGGCTACAAAAAGAAAACCAATTGATATTTTTTCATTCTGTTTTCACCTAAGTATTCAGAATTAAAGATAGTTCAACCATAAAAAATTTCAAAAATTTTGGCCGAAATTTTTTTTTTCACTGAAGACATGTAAAAAAAAAGTTGAGTTCGAATTTTGAAAAATTTTTTTTACGAAAAATCTTAGAAAATCGATTACGTTGAGATTATGCTTTCCAAATTAGCAACCAAGAAAAAAAAATTTCAACTTTGCAGGTTTTCCGCCATATTGAATTTTTTTTCGCAGAATTCTACACCACAATTCAATTGAGCCCTCAAAAATACAAAGATGTGACTAGAAACCGTTATTTCAAATATCACGCGTAACTCACAACAGTTATCAGAATATTGCTCGAAGTTGACATTAAACACCCTGTATCTCGCTTATGCGTCGAAAACGGGGTATATGTCATGAGGCAAAAATCGAGGCAAAAATGTCTTTCTCGGTGTCATCTACACGGCTCTATATGTTTGTTTGTCCAGTTTATGGTGAAACACCCTGTATATGTATGTATTCGTATATATCTTGTATTCCTTTATTTATATTATTTTTTCATAGGAGATATAATATTGTTTTTCATTCAAATAAAATTGTCAATAATTTTCATTACTTTTTCAACCTTTTCGTACAAGCAATTCTCTTTCGAATTAATTGAGTTTTTTGACGTGGTTTTCACGTATTTCGATATAGCGTACCTTCTTTCACCTGAATAAATTGATGAAACAAGAAATTTTCACGATGATAGTATAATATATAACCGTTCGCAATCATCCGAAATCACTCACAATCATCCGAAATCACTTGCAATCATCCAAAATCACTCGCAATCATCCGAAATCTCCCGAAATCACTCGCAATCATCCGAAATCATCCGAAATCTTCCGAAATCATCCGAAATCATCCGAAATCTTCCGAAATCATCCGAAATCATCATGATTTCCGAAATCGCTGTACATTTTTCAAAGAGTGAGTACCCCCTCGTCTCTTCTCATTATACTCGAAGTAGTTGCTGAAATAATCCCTTTAAAAATTATACCATTGGAAAACAATGTACTTCCAATTTTATTAGGCAAAGCCTATATTACTAAAAGGCATATTCAATTGATATATCATATTGACTTGAACCAAATTGAGAATCTAATTGGCAAATATCAGAAGGAGATTGATAATTTTAAAAATCAACAACTAGGGTTTTCTCAAACTGCACATTACAAATATTTAGAACATTCAAATTCTATAAATGTTAAAACGCTAGAAGAGCTTTTAAATGAAAAAATTAGACAAAAACGAGGTTTGATCAATGTTGGAGGCAAAATATCAAAAATACTATTTGGAACACTAGATTCTGATGATGAAGCACTTTACAAAAGCTATTTTGATAGTATAAACAAGAATGAGGAATCACTCATGAGAAATCAGAAACAGATTGCCACTATTGTTAATGATTTGAAAAATAAGTATATTGATAAATTTAAGCAATTAATGAATAATTTCAAATTACTTCAAATCGTACCGGCATTACAACATGTTGAACAAATGCATCTCATGACTTTTGAACTCAAAGATATAAAAAACGTTCTTGATGAAATCCAAACAGCAGTAAGCTTTGCAAGACTTCACATTTTGCATGAATCTATTTTACCCTATACAAAATTCGCAGAAATAGTTAAAAATGATACTATTATTCCAATGCACCATTTGAAAGATTATTTTCAATTGTGTCATACTAAAGTCTTATTCAAAGATAAAACATTACTTTTTCTCATATCCATCCCTACGGTCTATGAAGAAAGCTATAATCTTTACAAGTTTTACTATTTGCCCCAGAGAAATCTTACCCTTTCTTTCACCAATCCTTTCATGCTCACTCGAGATGAAGAATTGAAATGGTCCACGAAACAGTGCCATCCAGTTGAAGAAGATTATCTATGTGATCAAGATTCTCTAGACAACCCTCCAGAATGTATGAAGAATATATTGAAAACTTATTTGGAAAATTGCCCTAGAAAAGAATTCTCCTCTACGTCAAATTTGAAGACATTGGAAGATGGAAGCATTTTTTCCATCAATAACTTGGAAATACAAGAAAAGTGCCCTCAACAAACAAAATATCATTTCACTCCGCCAATGGCGATAATCCAGTCAAAATGTATAATTAGCAACTACCAGAAAGAAATCTACCCCATTCAAATAAGGAATGAAGAAAAATATGTCATTCTACCCAAACTACCATTTTCAACGTTGGACAACCGATCCAAATCCAAAGAAGAAGAAGAAGACTTCCCAGATGAAGAAACTCCCAATATTCTACTAGAAGAACTTGAAGAATGGAAATGGAATTCACCATTATCCACATTCATGATTGTTTTAATTGTTTTGATAATTTTTATAATAATTTGTATAATTCACAGAATTATTCAGCTTAAAGCTACACCTCAATTAGGTGATACCTTTATCCAAAGGGGGGAGGAATTACGTAGCCGCACCCCATATTGATAGGATGAACCTCCTTATCTTCTCCATAAGCTCCACATATGACCATGTTGCAGCTTGCTAAGTCAGCATCGGACACCTGCGATGCTGAGTCTCATTGAAGATAAGCCGTTCCTTTATAAACGGCTTCACCCATGTTATTCATTAAGAATTAGATTTGCTTTCTTAAGAATTAGATGTACTCTATTAAGTAGTAGATTTGTTTTACTCTTGAGTGTAACTAGTCTTTCACCATAAGTTGTATTCAGTAAATAAATTGTTTTTAAAAACAAGGTCTTCAACTCAAAATTTATAATTATATATTTTTGTATGTTATGATGTATCTTTTCTCCATTTAGTATAAGAGGTTCAAAATATTTCTAATTGTGTGAAATGAGTTCTTTTATAATGGCCCATCAGTGTTAATTTTTTGGTCATGGCCATGAAAACACAAATTCTATGCACGAAATACAAACATTAATTAAAATATCTGATTAATTTGAATCAACTTTTCAAGAAATATTTCACATTTCTGATAAGTGATAACTAAGAAAACCCTTGGGAATTTTTGTTGGAAATAAGAGTTGAAACTTTACTATCAGGTTTATTCGACAGTTGTGCAAAAATACATTATATCTAATGAAGCACTGACTATGGAGGAATATTATAAAAGATGGCAAAAAATTTCATAAATTTTGGCAACACTTTTCACATTAATTCCTTGTTTCCTTTGTATGAGTTTAAGATTGAAAATTGTCTACTATGATAGCATAATGCGTCCCATACAATGTACAATTTCTTGTTCAAATCGCATTGTTGTTAACGAAGCGGTAAAGAAAATTGTTGTTTGTTTTCATTCACCCTAACCTATATTAACGAAAATGGTAGACATGACCAGAACTGCGTTTGAGCGGAAGTAGGTCATTCGTGGTCATTCCTAATCCTAAAGGGCCAAGACCAAGGGAAGGACCTGCCATGACCACGGTCTTTACTGGTCATTCGCTTGAAATCGATTAAAATCTAATCAGTGCAATCACCATGTGTTCAGTCATCGAAGTAGACACTTAAATGGTCTTTCATTTTTGATTTTATATGTTTCTGTGATCTCTTACTCAACGAATCCCGATGCTATGAACGATAAACCCGAAAATGTTTCAACCGTACTCAGTTTCCCTTTTTCCGAAATTTTTAAGTAATATGAAGATCGTGAAATAATGTCTTACCCTTTCATTGCAGAACTTGCTCATTTTTCTTGTTTGTGCACTCAACCCAAAACAAAATTTTCTTCCAGTAAAGGTCAAGGCGACGACAACCCGGAACGCATTCAAAATCCTTAACGGATTTTAACTCGACACTAGCGAATCACGATAAATAATCCACAACGGAACAAATACACGTGCGTCGGTCGAATGAAGCGGAATTATGATAACGACAAACGACTATAACGAGTCTGAGCGGAACGACACAAACCACAAGCGAACACTAAAAACGACTGACTGCTCCCCTCCATTGTCCATTTCCGAACGAAATCAACTTATCTCTTCGGTGCAGCCCGGGTACAGCCCGATCCCGATCCCCCAGCTGATTTCCGAGAAGATTGACAGTTAAGCGGCCTACAGACTACAGAGCAACTTTGTTCTTGTTGTCAACACGCCGTGTTGACAACCAAGTTGATCGTCTGTGGGCCGGTTGGTGGTTCGTTGATACTCGAGATCATACAGAGTGTAACAGCTAAATAGAATAAATTCGATAACGAATAAATGAGGGCGTGTTGGGAAAAACGCTCGGACACATCGATCTGTAATTTTAAATGCGCATATTTTTCAAGATAATAATATTATATAGGGTGAAATGATTCTTTCAGGTATTTGGACAACTTTTTATTTTAAAATTCCTTTTCACATCAATTCACCGACGTTTCGGTCTCCAATCGGACCTTTTTCAAGGCTAAAAATTTTTAAAACATTAAAAATATTAAAAACATTGACAATCTCAAGAAACATGACAAATTCAAAATAGACCTACATTATTGATTCACAGGAATTGGGTCAACAAAATAAAACACATCTATCTGCTCCATCGCAGGCTGATCGTGAATTTAAAAAAAGGTTTTTTCCCTTCTGAACACCTAGACTGATTATAAGTGAAACAAGGTAAATATTCAAGAAAAAAGAAACAAATCGCATATAACAAATGTGGAGAAAACTTCAAAAACATGACCTAGATTAGGATCACAGAGTTCATTTTGGGATCACAGAAGTCAGCGATAGGAATTCAGGCTACTTTCTTAAAGGAACCAATAGACTATTATAGATTGCGCTGAGTCCATTAACATCCTCTCTAAAATTCACTGTTTTATTGAGTGATATGTGAAACATTTCACTTATGTTCCTACGATAGTTGATGTTTTCGTGGTCCAGTATTGTTGTTCCTTCGAATTCGAATTTGTGCCCCTTCCCTCCCTGTGTGTATGTGATGTGAGAGCAGTCTTCTCCATATCAGTGACGGCTCGTCAGGGTAGGCAGGGTCGGCCCGGCCGACCCAAGAATGATCTTGGGAATAGAAAATAAATCTATCTACAAATTTTATTTTTTGAACCTTATTCTGAATTATTAATTTCGAAATTCAAATCTCGATTATTGCCCCCAAAATTCTATATTTCCACTTAGAACCGAAAAAGTTATTTCTCATCAAATATTTCTGTATACTATAACCGCCAGTCGACGGAGCGCTTCCCACAAATGAAACATTCACGCTGCTTGAAACATACAGGCACAGTATAGACACCAACCAGTAGTCGCACTTCGAGGATTTTCTTACTCCGATTCCGACACGCGCATCATTTCGGTGCGCATCATTATGCCCAATATTTACGATACTGCCGGTTGGCGGTAAAATGTAAATTCAAAGGTCCCTCTGAATTTCTACTGCGCACAGAAATGGTGCGCGAGTTCTCGAGAGAGTAAAGATTTCAGTTCATTTTATCTGGAGTGCGACTACTGGTTAGTATCTATACTGTGATACAGGCCACAGGCTCGGCCCGCCGAGCCTGCCGCAAGAGAGCTTCAGAATATCGCAATACCAATGGCACTATACATCACCTACGCCGTACGCAGTTGCTACTAAGAAGAAGGGTACAGACCTCAATATAAGGTCGCTGCTTGATACATACAGGTACGGCCAGCCGGTCCAGCTTCATTACATAGGAACGCTTTCGCTGACTGTCCCTATGTATTCTTAAATCTTCAAAACTACGCAACGGATTTCGAAACGGTTTTTTTTAATAGATAAAGTGATTCAAGAGGAAGGTTTATATGTATGATACATGCATAATCTTGTAGAGAAACACTGATGAATTTACAGGTTTCGAATGTGATGTCGTAAATAAACACATTTTCTTGCGCTTACATTGCAAACGCTGACGGAAACCCACGAGATAAATCAAAATAATGTTCTCGGTATTGTACTACTAAAAAGATCAACAAAAAAGTTCGCGATGGTATATGTCTATCTCTTAAGGAAAACCCACAATAACCATTTTTTATCCTTTAAATTTCACGAGAAAAAATGGCTTATTTAGGAAGTTATTGTAAGCAATACAGCATTAATCCTTATCCAATTAAGTACCTTAAATACATTGTCCATTCAATATAGATCAATATGGTACTTTACAGCATGTAATTTAAATGAATATTTCCGAAGATATTACAGATTTAAAATTAAAAATGCAGGGACATAGCGCTACTTCACTAGGCCCGCTAGGTCCGCCAGGTCGGCAGGCCGAACCTAAGGGGGGGGGGTTGTAGAGTAGAATCGCATCGAAGTTTGCATAGTAGGATTGAAGATTGAAATGATTGAATTGAATTAGGTCAGTGTCTCAAAATAATAAAGCCGCCCTCGTGTTTTTTAGGTTATTATTCGTTTCGTGAATTCTCATGGCAAATTTAAGGGAGGTAGTATTGAGTAACGGCGAATTGGTAAGTTTTTTAATTGATAATAAGTTTTTCACATTTTCATACGATGACAAGAAATTTGTGAAAGACTTACTAGTTCCTAGACCCTCTATGTCTAATCTGGTTCAGCGTACAACTCGTCATAATCGTGCATTTTCCAAATCGATCTAGGAAAAATTCATTTGGTTAACCGGTAGCGAAACGCGAAATAAACTATTCTGTTGGTACTGCCTGCTATTTTCCGACCAAAAAAGCGGTGAATTTCAAGGTGGGGCTTTTCTTTTGACAGATGGCAGAACTCATCAAAATGAGTCATTCCACCAAAATTTTTTTAAATGAATTATGCCTCTGTCTCGACTCTCGAGAAAATGAAACTAGAATATTTTCTATTTTCTAGAATCTAGATGAATCTGAAAATTCCTCAGTCCGAACCT
Source organism: Adalia bipunctata (assembly GCA_910592335.1). NCBI lineage: Eukaryota > Metazoa > Arthropoda > Insecta > Coleoptera > Coccinellidae > Adalia > Adalia bipunctata. Next base: position 5,804,522 of record OU342954.1, read on the forward strand.
GCTTCTCCGTAGATATCAACAAATTTGCAAAAAATTCTAGTGCGTAGAACAGATCATTTTGCCATATGCCGCTTTTTTATAAATTTTTTGAACTGAACATTTCATATAAGAAATTTCCGGTAAAATGACTTATTTTGATGAGTTCTATCACCTGTCAAAAGAAAAGCCTCGCCTTAAAATACATCCTGTATTCCTGTGTATACCTACATATACATATTGGGTCTGGCCGACCCACTCCTGAAGGTCACGAGCCGTCACTGCTCCATATGTATGATGTTGTTGGAGTCTGTTTTGTGTTGTCTAACTCTCTCTTTCAGCAATTGTCTCGTTTGTCCGATATAGGACCTGTCACAATTAGAGCATGGGATGTTATAATATACCACTGATGATTGTGAACCTTTGGGAACACAATCTTTCAACTGCGTGAAATATTTCTATGGAGCTATGGAGCCTAGGGTGAATGGTCTCGGTGTTGTCCGGTAGATACGGTTAATTCAGCTGAAATACCTATGTCATTTTGTCCGTTCACTGTTTATATGTCATTTTGTCCATAAAGCGTTATTAAACTAGAAATATATCGAACTGATACAAAAAGTATATTTAACATAACAAGAGATCCGTAAATACAATGACAAATAAGTAAAGTTCGAAATGAATGCAACATAAATGAAAAAAAATTGAAAACTGGCCATTTCTTCCAAAAATTTGGCGCAATAAAAAAACTCGTGACCTATTATTTTCTGTTATCACTCATAACGACCGAATGAACTACAGTAGGGCTTGCGAGTTTTCAGAGGTTAATTGAACCCACTCGGGTCGTGTGATTTGGTAGACAGTTCCGCATTTGATATCTCCAAACTCAAATTATGATGCCTATGTCATTTTGTCCATATATGTCATTTCGTACGTATTTCCCCTATACTGATTATTTCCTAATTATTAAAAAAAAAAAAAAACATTACTGTCAATGTAGGAAATGTTCAAAATGCTCGACGCCAACGTCTTGGCAACATGCTAATCTGGTGTAGAATTGTCTTCTAACGTTACTCAACGTTTCCTCTCAGTAATGGTTTTTGCTTACTTTCTTCATACCAAGATGTAAATGGGAAATAAGTATTGAGTGTAATGTATCGAATTTGTGAAATAAAATAATTTTCATTTAAAATGTTAATTTTTGTAAAAAATCTGAAAACACTTAATATTTCCGAAAAAGTTGAAGATAGGTATAGGACATTGCGCATGAATTGTGTCCAGAATTCTCTGAAGACTCCAAAAAATAGATAATATACAGGGGGGTTGCATTCGAACTAAGAAAGTTGGTATTGGCCACGGTCACATGGAACACCCTATGTAATTTTATTTTCTTGAAAAATATGCGCATTTAAAATTACAAATCGAAGTGTCCGAGCGTTTTTCCTAACATTCATTTATTCGTTATCGAATTTATTCCATTTGGCTGTTACACTCTGTTTACCTAATACCAATATGGATTATACCTCTGCTTTTCACAGTCACAAAGTGAAGCCAAATCTTTGGTAAGGCTTGAGTTGAACGCTTGCGTCAACTGCGAGAAATTCAGAGGTTATGCATATTTCGAAAGACGACAAAAAATAGATATCCAGAATGAAAATATGTCACTCAAATACTTTCAGATCCATTTTAGAATATGAATAGGCGTCAACAATAATATTGAGGACTTGAAGGAAACGGAATAAAGCGATTGAAACATTTCACATTCAATTGTGAGGTTACGATCGAAAATGAAGTTAAGAATGACATACGTTTCACGACAGATAGAATTAAAAATGCCAAATGAACAGAAACACGAAATTTAGGATCATAAAAGCAGTCGCCAGACCGCAGCTAACATATGAATCAACAGCATGGGGATATGCAGCGAGAACCCATATAAAGAGGATACAAAGTACAGAAAACAAATTTCTGAGATGAACAAATACAAAAAGACATAAAATGGGAGTCCATCACTACATTCATCAGACGAGAAGCTGCAAAAGCCTATGAAAGAGCTAGTGAACATCCAAATGACGAGCTTAGAAGGTTAGTTGACTATGACCCCGCTGAAGATGAAAAAACAGCTAGAATTTACCGCTAAAGACCTAGAGACCAATTGCGAAAATGAAGATATAGAACTCCACACTTAGTAAGAGATATCCAATTGAAGGATGTACACAAACACTCAGCATGAAAGAATGCGAAAGAGAAAATAACAGATAAGATGATGGAAGGTTTATAGGCTTATGCCTGGAACCAACCGCAGGAGAGGTGTTTAGTCGGTAAGAATCCGACACTACCCATAAAGACTGGGTGTCTGATGTAAGATTCACCCCTTCTAGAACAAAAAAAATAGATTACCAAAGACTATAAAGACGAATCTCTGCCGAATCTGAGCCGAATCCGTCAGATTGACCTTGGGTATTGGGCGTGGGGTGGAACATTGGTAGTAGAAGAAAATCCAAGAAGCGGGAAATTGCCGAAATTTGAATTCAAATAATTGAATTTCAGTTATATTATAACCTGAAATTGTGAAACGTTGTGAAACAGTGAAAAAATTCTTGATTCCAATTTTTTTAATTTTGATCTATAAATTATGTATTAGGTATTATTGGCATATAGGGCTTTTTGTTTGCTCTGTGGCGACATAAATCCACCGGCGTGCAGAAGTCTGCTAACCGCGCTTCACACGCCGCCCGCGCTTGAGCACGTGCTCGGCAGGGGGCACCTCTCCCTAGGCGGGCAGATTACTGCGGTACCATATTCTTTATAGACACCACGTCAACTACCCAGTACCCTCGCTCGCCTCGAGCAGGGCAGCTGTAACATCTACGTCATTGGCAGGCCTCGCTTACATTAGCCAATCTGATGAGTCCATCGTAAGCGAGGCTGGGACGAAACGTAGCCCCATCCCGATTCACAATTGGTAGCAACACACTATAAATTGGTGACCCCGACGTGATCGGGTATGGGGATTTAACAGCTCAACTTTCGTCCCCACATACGATGTCTGGATCAACCTTCGAGGCAACTTCTCAGGTCTCCAGGCATCGTCCACTGTATCGTGTCGTGACCAGTTGTCCTGTTCACTGGGGGAGAGTCATGTGGCGACATTAATCCACCGGCGTGCAGAAGTCTGCTAACCGCGCTTCACACGCCGCCCGCGCTTGAGCACGTGCTCGGCAGGGGGCACCTCTCCCTAGGCGGGCAGATTACTGCGGACTGCGGTACCATATTCTTTATAGACCGACCACGTCTACTACCCAGTACCCTCGCTCGCCTCGAGCAGGGCAGCTGTAACATCTACGTCATTGGCAGGCCTCGCTTACATTAGCCAATCTGATGAGTCCATCGTAAGCGAGGCTGGGACGAAACGTAGCCCCATCCCGATTCACAATTGGTAGCAACACGCTATAGCTCGATTTTTTCAAGAAATTTCTGCTTTTTCTCTGAAATATATTTCATATAAATAGTTGGTTGCATGCTGCATGTGAATATGGGTGATAAATTAAAATGCAGTAAATGCTGCATTAAAAAGTGTTCCCCAGAACGTCTGAATGATGGTTCTGCGGGTAAAAGTTTTTACAGATTCTAGAGAATCTGTAAAAACTATCCTAGAGGATAGATAATATGCAAAGACTTGTCCAATGGAAATTAGCTTGCAGTGATGACCATATTATAAAGATTGATCGTTCTTTACTGAATATGAGCTATAGAATTTGTTGTGATCATTTTGAAGCCTGCTTCATGGCTGGCCGCCGTTTAAATAAAACTGCAGCACCCACTTTGAATCTATTTCTAAAACCAACGACCGAAATGGGTACACAAACAGATGACTGAAAATGATAAGTCATTTTCAGATGAAATTAATGTGGTTTCTACCCATATTGGTTTCAAATTTTAGCAAATGAATATCTTCCAAAATTAGCATCCATTTTGATAAAAAACGATTAAGTGAACTACATATTTGGTTTCATAGTTCGTGATGAAATCAAAGGCCTCTAGGCCTCCTTCATAAAATGTAAGCTTTGATGTTAGTAAACAAAAATTCCTGATGATGACACTTCTGAGTGATATTTTGAAATCAAACCGAAGAAACACCTCGTGCTTTATCGTTTGAAGCCGGTCATAGACATCGTTATTTTTCATCCGTTTTCCTCGCCGCGGTTCGAACCGCCGAGTCATATCGCAAAACTGTTTTTTCCACACACTTCGGTACCGTTATTTTGCTGTCGTTCACGATTAAGCACGTCACGAAGAGGAAACATCTCTTAGCCGTGGCGGCCGCGGTTTCGGTGCTGAATAAAAAAGAATTAATTTTATTCTTCACTGTTTCAATATCAGCGCCTGGCCGGCTTTAAGCCGGCCATAGACATCGTTATTTTTCATCCGTTTAAACCGCTACGATACGAATCGTCTCGGCAAAAGCGCCAAAAACCGATGTGTGTGGCGAAGAACCGTCGGTACGTCTCGTCGGTAGAAATATCTGCCGATGCTTGATTTTTGTCACGACGGTTCATCGGTTGTCGTGCCATACCGACTGTGTGTGGGGATTTCGTCGAGAATCGGCGGTTATTTTCCATTAGTGTAGTACAGTCGCGTTCTTTCCACAAGTGCGTCTACTTCTGCTGTTTCTTAATCACTTCTTCTAACACTATTTTTGACCGGGATGGATCAGAAGACGGCGAATAAACAATTTATTATGGATTTCATCCATTTGGACAGGTATCATCCTTGTCTATGGCGAATTAAATCAGCAGAATACAGGGATATAAACAAGAAGAGGGAAGGTTTTGTAATATTATTGAAAAAATATCATGAATTGGACAAAGGCGCTGATATTAAAACAGTGAAGAATAAAATTAATTCTTTTTTATTCAGCACCGAAACCGCGGCCGCCACTGCTAGGAGATGTTTCGTCTTCATGAAGTTGTCAATCGTGAACGACAGCAAAATAACGGGTAGAATTTACCGAAGTGTTTGGGCAAAACAGTTCTGCGATATGACTCAGCGGTTCGAACCGCGGCGAGGAAAACGGATGAAAAATAACGATGCCTATGGCCAGCTTTAGAATCAAACCCGATAAAGCACGAGAGATCTTCTCTCGTGTTTCGTCGTATTTCCTATCTGTATTCTGATTGACGCGCCATCACCAGAAGGGAGTGCTCTTTGGTGATGGCGCTGAGCTCTTCGGTAAAATTAGCAGTGTTGCATATACTATTACTATAGTAATAGTTCTATTACTTTCGGATCCCATCTATTACGTACGCTTTTACGTACACTCTCAAAAAAAATTGCCAAATTGACAATATTTACGAAGAAAACATGACATCTGGTGAAGAAACTGAAAAACAAAGTGAACCTACAACTAGGAAAAAACAAAAATCATAGAAACAGAAATATAAAGTCAATTGGGCATCAAATGAGGACTTTTCATATTGGCTGGAAAAAACTTCACAAAACCAAGCAAAATGTAGAATATGCAATAAAGTTCCAGCTGGTGGTATCACACACATACGGCGGCACTCCCAGACTACAACAAATTCCAGATTAGTTCAGGCTAGCCGGAAGACTCCAAGTATTTCAAAATCATTCGAAAGTGACAAAGTTAAACAATTCGATGACGAAGTTAGAGAGGGGGAAATTAAATTAATTTTGTTTTTGGCAGAACATAATTTGCCATTTTTACTTCTTGATCATCTTTCTAAATTATTGTCTTCTATATGCACAGACTCGAAAATTGCAAAGTCTGTGCATCTCAGTAGATTCAAAGGCACAGCCCTATGCAGTGGCGCACCCAGGGGGGGGCTTTGGGGCTGCAGCCCCCCCCCAAAAGCTACCAAAAGTTTCGATTTTTCGCAGTTCATTTCCAAACAAACGTCGAGCATTATCAAACAGTCTTCTTCAGCCCCCCCCAAAACAAAATCCTGGGTGCACCACTGGCCCTATGTACCAACCTAATTGGTCCCCATAATTTAGAAATGTTTTCAAAGGATCTGAAACAAAATTATTTTTCGCTCATAATCGACGAAACCACAGATATTGTGTCAAAAAAAGTTTAGCAGTTGTAGCAAGATATTTCAAGGAAGCAGCAGGTGGAACTCAAAATAGATTTCTTTCCCTGCTCGAGGTAGCTGACGGAACTGCTAAAGGATTACACAGTGCCATAAAAAATCTTCTGACTCAACTTCCCATCCCTCAAAAAAATATGGTTGGATTTGCTGCAGACAATGCAAATGTGATGATGGGCAACAAAACTGGTATTCAAGCCCTATTCAAAGAAGAACAACAAAATATTTTCATTTTAGGTTGTGTGTGCCACTCATTTCATCTTGCATCCTCTGCAGCTTGTTGTTAGTTATCTAATAGCGTTGATTAGTTATGCAAAGACATCTGCAATCACTTTGCACACAGCTAAAAAAAAAAATTTACCAGCTAAGAGAGTGTCAAGTATTCCTCAATTTGAAACCTCGCAAAATGCTCCGTGTAACCCAAACCAGATGGTTATCATTAGAAAACGTTGTTAACCGAATTTAAGACCAATGGCAGGCTTAAGTATTACATTTCACATCTGCTGTTGCTGAAGATGCCAAATCAACAAATTCAAAAATAATTTCGAGTGCGTTAAATAATGACATTTCCAAACTATATTTCAGTTTTTTGAGTTATGTACTGGGCATGGTCAACAAATTGAACATGGAGTTTCAGAGTGAACATCCCAAAAAACATAAACTCATAAGTAGAATAACAGGACTCCACACAACATTATTGAAAAACTTTATAAAATATGAAGTTTTTGAAGACAGAACATGCAAGCTTGGAGATGAGAATTTAGATAAATTTGAAAAGATCAGAAATATAAATTTATGAGAACCAAAAAACTATAAAAACATAAACGAAATTTATATTGGTTCCAACTGTGAGCTAATAACCAAAATATAACCCCGGTATTGACAAGAAAGAAGTTTATAATCTGAAGGTGAGGTGTTTAGATTTCTACAAAGAATTATGTGGTCAGATAAAAACGAGATTTTCAGAATCTTGACCCCACTGTTGTTTTATCAGAAAAAGTCAGCATTATAAATTATTTTCCTATTCTTGTCAATAATCCAGAGGAGTTAAATTCTGAATGGAGACAACTAGCTGATATAGAAGAATTGAAATCTCTCCGAATTTTGGAAAGTAAAATCAGATAAATATTCAAACTTCAAAGACCGAGATCAAAAAAATGGAGCCTGCGACATTCTTCTGGAAACATACAAAAAAATTGGTGCAGACGTGCACCTTGATAGTCTTCAGTCTAAAACTGAAGAAAGGAGTAAACAATATGAAAACGACATATCGGAGGGAATTAAAGAAATTAGAACAGAGCAAGAGGTCTGGAGCCGGTGCCGAAGACGAATATGTCGATGTGGGTGTTGTAATACATTATTTGAGAAGTTTTTTAAATATCTTTTCAGCCATATCAATATGTACAGTAATTAATTTGTGTATTGTCACAGATATTATTGATGAAATTTCAACATATTTCTTAATAAAATGTATCAAGTATTGGTATGATGTATTTATTGATACACAAAAATGAATTTCCCTTTGTATTTTTAGCTGAAAGTAAACAATTTGAGCACTTTATTCAAGTTTCGTTGTATTTAATTATTATTCCTGAGTGGCATAGGCTATACTTTTCACCCGAAAAAATCAAGGATACCTACTATAACTTCAATATTTACAAAAAAAATCAGCCATATTTTCACGTGCGCTGCAAAAACCGTAATACTTACGTGGATACAATGTATGACGGAAATATACCTCTTGAATAGTACAACAAAAAAGTCCGCGATAGCATATATCTATCTCTCAATATTGACTTGCTATTACCTGTTTATGGTAATCAGATTGTTTCCAAAATTATGCACTATTTGAGAGTGTGTTTTTATAAATTGGGTATTGATCCTCATTCAACCTAATACGTTATTTATTCCAAGTATTTAATTTAGAACGAAATTGCTCCCTTACAATACAATTATAAAGAGTACATCAAAAGATATGGCAGGTTGAAGTGTTGAAGATGCGTGATACAAATTCCTACCCGGGCGGAGATGGGACGGCTGGTATTAAATACTTATTGAAATAATAAAATTTCATTAATTTTTCAAACGAATACAAAAATCACATACTGTACATATTGATATGGCTGAATAGGTATTCAAAAGACCTTTCAAATAATGTATTACAACACCCACATTTCCCTTTAAAAATTATAGCGATGGCTTCATCACGCTCGCATAGAATAAAGAGGTCCCCTTACTAATTAGCTCGTTTCAAAATAAAAATCGACGGGTTTAAGGATTTCTCCTTGAAGCCGCCAGTTTACGAAATAACGAATTTATTCCTTTCATTTGCACCATGCCGTATAAAAAAAGATCTTCCTCCATTTTCAAATAATTCCTCCGGCTGAAACGACTAGTTCACTCGACGGAAACCTCCACTGAAATGATGTTTTTCTACAACCGGGACTAACTAACTACTTTCCCGCATTGTTTTCGATTCGGAAAGTGTCACTTTCCCTCACTAGTAACTAACACAACACTAATATGTGTTGAATTTGGGTATAATAATACCTTCAACATGGAATCTCAAATTTCAAATTATGCAGTTTCATCCATGTCAAACTAATTATTAATGCAGATTTCCGTTTGAAAATTATTGCATTTTCAAAGAGAGCTTGACATCCTTCAAAAATTATGACTGGCATACATGGATCTGTGTATTTATTAGTATGTCACGGTCTATTTATATTTTATTATATTTTCCGCAAAGAATCCCAAACTCCTCAATTAATGTGTCAAAACAAATACTCGAGTTGTGTAGAAGTTTTTTTTTCATTTTATAATACGGTTGTAGAATAGTACATTGTTTACCGGGTAGGAAAAGCGTAACATTCCTGGACGATTGTGAAAATTGTCAAGTCGAGGCGCAAGCCGAGACTTGGCAACACAGAGTCCAGGAATGTGTCTTTTCCTACGAGGTGAATATACTATTTTTCCGCAAATCGTTTAAAATTCGACAGATTCCAATTAATTTTGATAAAATCGCGAATTATTTAATTCATAAATAAATGATGCTTCGAAATTCGTATTGAAATTGGTTACGTTACTATGGAAACGTACTTATGTTGAGTTGTCAAAGATGACGCATATAATTAATTTAATTGCTAGTGTTTTCGAATTTAAAACAGTGTAAAATGATAAGTGATGATGAATTTGTTATTTCTGGGACTCCTCCAGAGCTGGTTGATGTAGTGAAAATACTACTTCTTCAGAATAAGTGCCGAAGGAATCATGAGAAAAGTTCTTATATGCATATGTCGAACCAACTGTAAGGAAATATCATTTCCTTACAGTAAGGAAATGGATATTTCCTAACAGTTAGGGAATCTTGACTTTTTCTTTGACCAATTTTGACTGGAATGTCAAAATTTCCTAGCGATTTGCGGAAAAAAATATTGTTGTATCTTGAGCGGAAAGTACTTTCCTGCACTCGACTGCTTGCCCGAACTCCGCTCCGCGTCGTTCGGAAAAGTTCGGGTAGAACGAAGAAATGCAATAATAAAATAGAACGAGAGAAATGGACTCGCTATTTTTGATAAAATAGAACGTTGTGAAGTTATAAGCCATGAAGTAGTCTGGCAACGGTGCATTTCATTTTCTTGAAGGGTAGGAAAGTACAGTTTCAACATTTTATTTTTTTTATTTTTTGTTTTTTCATTATTCAATCACCTGACAGCTTGAATATATAGTCTTACTATCTGAGATTCATATAAAAAAATTTCAGATGATTTCATCTGATGTTTCAACCATAATTATGATTTAAAACTAAATCTGGAATATGCATCATGTACGAACCTGCCCCACCAACGGGGCACCTACATACGGTCAGTATAAATACGTGATTTTCCTGGCCGTCGTCCTTTATTTGTTTTATTACTTCTCACAACAGTCGGATAGGGTTGAATTGCCTCTAGTCGTCTAGTGTCAAGACTGTCTTCAAAGGAGCTACTATTATTTGATGGAATGATGAATTATTCAAAGTATCTAAATTAAACCTCTGTAGTTCATCATAAGTTATCAATGGTGAGTTAATAGTTTGTTCTCGCGGAACTTCGGAACCTCCAAGAAAGAAGTTAATGCAAAAATTAGCAATAAGTACACTAACATACTAAATCGTACCTAGTTGGGGCACATTCTTAAGCGTCCAAATGTGCCCCATCTAGTTCTCTACCCCACTTACTAAATAACAGCAAAATATATCCTCTTTCAATATTGATAGGAAAACGTCATAAATTTATTATTGAAAACGTATCTTAAGTATATTTTGCTAGTTACTGATAGGATTCTCTACACGAAAACCTATCTTATCTTCGGTAACAATAGACAAAAACATTGATCAAAATAGTTATTTTTCTAACAAGTGCGGAAAGTGATATTTTCCCGCACGAAACTGCCGTTACCCGAACGACGCGAAGCGGAGTTCGGGTAAGCAGTTGAGTGCGGGAAAGACACTTTCCGCACGAGTTGGGAACCATATTTTTTCTACAAGCGCTTATACGATATCAAATTGATTTCAGCTCACAGATCAAATTTGATTATATCAATTCATAATACGCATGAATGACAAACGTAATTCTACTATGTCGTTACCATATATCTAATAATTCCTATATAGGTAATAGGCCAATCAAAATTGAAGCTGGGCTTTGGTAACAATCCAGATCTGCGCATGTGCAGAAATATTAAGAATAAAAATAACGTGGTTATTCTATCTCTCTCTGGCACATTTTATTATGTCATAGACGTAAAATTAATAATGTGATGTATTATTTCATGTGGATATTTACGCTCATAACCAAACAAATTATTCGTTGTTGTTCATTTTCGTGTTTGATATAATGATATAATCGAAGTTTGTTTCCCCAGTTTGATCCGTTTGCGTTTGCTGTTCGTTGTTGTTATTGTTAATTTTCGCGTTCAATATAATCAAAGTATTTTTACCTAGTTGAGTTGGTTAGTCTTTATAGTTATAGTTGGTCCGAATAATACTTATATCTATTCGAAAATTTTGTTGTTGTTCCTTTATTCAATAAGGAATTAAACATGTCTTGAAGGAGTTCTACTTACAAATGTTACATTTGTGACCCTACATGCTCGAATTCATATCACAGGTAAAACATTCAAATACTACTGTTATACGTTCATGCTTTCTCCTTTACCACTATATTATTTTCAGGTTCCCTAAGAATCACCTGCAAAGATCTCAATGGATGGCTCTACCTATGTCACATAAATGCTGATAATGATGTCGCATAAATGAGGATTTGAGGAAGACATTTTGTTGAAAGTTATTTTACAAGGAAAGGTACTAATAGAAAACACTTAGAGAAGTCAATTTTGGTTTGGATGGAGGACATCTTATAAAGTATAAATCTCTTTTTGAATAGTAACCCACTGAAAGGGTTGGCTCTAAGTTTTTAATGGCAATGTACCTCTAGGTGAAAAAACTGTAACACACATATTGGGTGCGTTTTTCTTTTCATCAAATGAATGAAATCAGTCAGTTAAACTGACTCTAGAATAAATGCATTCTGAAACTTGATAAATTATTTGTCACATATTATCTGGGTTCTGTATTTATGTTCATCGTATTGAGAAGTAAATTTGCCTTGGCTTTTGATTACGTCATATAAACACAGTGGAACCTTGATATAACAAATCGGTGGGGAACCAGTAGAGATTCGTTATAACAAGTAATTCATTAAACTAAGGTGATATTGGTCTAAAATGTGTTATATCGAGGTTCCACTCTAGGTTTATACACCACAACATTACGTACTCATCTTGTTTTAGCAAAAAATTTGCATGATTTTAATCTTCCACTGTTTACAGACAATCCACTATCTTCCTTCCAATCAACGGTATGTCTTTTTAGATCACATATTATCCTCCTACTCACTATTCAGATGGTATTATTGAAAATTTAACAAAATAAAGCAACAGTGTTTTTGCAATACTGTATTACTTAGTGTATGTACTGCTACCTCCACTCTCATGTTCTCACTTTGTCATAATAATAGCCTCTCATTCAATTTTAATGGAACATGCAGTCCCTGGGTTATTAAAAAATTGCACATTTCTATGAGGGTACTACCAACAAACTCCTTTTTCATGCCATAATCCAAAACGCATAATAATCCAATCAGAAAAGTTCAACTTGTTCTCAAAAGTGCCCTTCTGAGAATAATTTTGGATTTACCCTTATCTGACGGCTATTTCCCTTACTATGTAAGCAATTATAATATGGATCATGGACTAAAAATTCATAGTTTACCTGAAAACTCATAGTAAGAAAATATTTCTAATTTCATGTACCATTTTAAAATTGGAGGAGGATTCAAACTTTTCTAATACTTTACTCATATTGAATATGTCATGAAAGCTTGTTTCCCAAAAAACCTTATCGAAGAGGCCCCATATTTTCCAATCCACCAAAGTAAACAAAACGTCATATGTCTCAATTAAGAATAAGTTCATCCAACTCTACCTACCTCAGCATGTAAACTTGTTTTTTCTCTTCCTTAACAATAATTTTCGGTATGAAGTTGTTATGAAAAAATGTATAAATAAACTGTAAAATAGTTATTATTTGTTTTATTACATAGAATGATTGAATACATCATTTAAAGAAATTGCAAATTTAAATAATTAATGTTTATGGCCTCTACTTGATATTATCTTCAATAGTTGCTATAAGTGGGATCTTAAAAAGGAATGTTTGAAGCAAAGAAAGAATTTTTCATTCAGAATTGAAACCTCATCGAACCCTGAGCAAGTAGATCAACAAAACGAGACAAAAATTGTAGACTTCTTATCAAAAAAAAATTGTGAAGAGAACAACTATTGGGATGCAACATTGCAAATAAACATATCCTTGAATACCTAACTGAAAAAACACATTTCAATTTTGTTTCAGCAATGAAATATTCACTATTCAATTAACCTAAAACACAGAATCTTTTTGACTTCTACATTACTTTGATAACGAGAGTTTATTTAACTATGTGAGTTACCATTTTATCAACCTTAATTCTCACAGCAATGATGTTCAGGCATACCTACGTATTATTTTATCGGAATTCCATTAAACCTCTGACGAAAATTTCTCGATAAATCCTTGATACATGAATTGAATCATCAATATTTATTCCGGCTAAAAGAATGCATTCCCTTCGATACGATGAATCTAATAGTTTTCTGAAATCTTATAACATTTATTTCTTTGTGAAAACTAAAATGGAAATGTTTTAGTAGAACGTTTTCATGCAAGACATATCTATGCAAGAAAATCTTGAAGTCTAAAATAAATAACATAACCTCCAAGTCTATTGTCATTTTCGAATTTCGAGTTGACGCATGCGTACAAATCAATCGTTACCAAAGATCTGGCTTCACTTTCAGACTCAGATTAGCAGGCGTATAAGCCATATAGGTATTAGTAGATATATGGTCGTTACCATAGTACTCTAATCGTTGACGTTCGGTGCATAGAGACTATAAGCGTTTGAAATAAATCTGAACTGAAATATTCATAAATTCTTTATTAATTGAAAAGAAAACGAGACTAACAGCACACAAAAATGATTTTCAATAAGGAATCTAAGTACATTTGGTTTCTTTTTTTTGTAGTGCTCGCAATCAAAATCATATACCTATACCTATTATAAATGTATTCATTAGTAATATTTAAAGATATTTACACTCAATGGTAATATTATTATTATTAGTTATATTTATTGTAAACGTGCAGTTGGTCGCGTTATGCAAGTTTATAGCAGAAGCCATCATATTGGTCGAAGTCAGCTGCTTCTTGAAAGATGATTCTGGATTACAGTTTGAAGAGGACGGAGCATTCAAACTGAGAATTTTAGTGGACATTTCTTTTTTCTGATTTACAGATTCTTCCAAGTATCCCTCAGCAACATGAAATTAGTCTCAGTGTATAAAAATCACGAATGTATATGGAACATTAGCAGTCCTGATTATAGAAATAGGGCAATGAGATCAGCCGCCTACGTCGAAATTGTCAAATACATATATGGCCAGAGAAAATTTTGGTGTTGCCGAATTAAAACAAAAAATGAAAATTTCAGATCTACATATAATCAAGAATTAGGGAAAATCAAAAAATCAAAAAAGTTTATGAAGTTTAGAATTTTCAAAACTTTCAGGTGCCAATATCAAGCATATTTTATATTCATCTGGGTCTTCCGATGCCAGTTCTCTTAAAAGATTAGCAGATTCTTCCAATGTATCACGTCTCTCAATCCAATCCCTTGCCCAAATTCTTTTTTCCCATCTATTTTCTTCCTCCATAACTTCCTCAACTCCATTTAATACAATATTTGCCGCTTGCACTAAACATTTTTTAATAACGCCCCCATATTTTTGCCTAACCTGCTCTTTCATTATTAGGCACGTTAAATCGAACTATCCTTTCAAGTTACTAGCAACGTGTAAACAGTTACTCTACTGTAATGAGTAGAGTAGAGTATTTTCGTAAAAAAGTATGCTAGTGAACTCTACCATTTACTCTACCCGTGTAAACCGCACTTCACTCATAAATTTTGTTATGTCTTCTTCAGTGAAAATTTTGGCCTTTTTTGGACGAAATCCAATATTCTGTATTTTGATGAAGGCAGTTAATTTATGGAATTTTCCAATATCCAAATTTTGTTTCACTTTACCAACACTCTCTATCATAGAATATCGGGACCATAACGTGTTCGGTTTCCAAATTTTGGACATTTCCATGAAATATGCCAAAAACACTTCCTCTTTTCTCGGTTTCACCTTTATGGAATTACACCATTCAATGAAATCAGAATATTGCTTCTCATATTTCTCCTTTGACTTTGATGGTAGCAAATTCAAACTGGCTTCATAAGATGCTACTAATATTTCTGAGGGCAGGTCATCATCAGATGTATCCATCCGGAGATTTTAACACGCTGATCAAATTCGACTTGATATATTCAAATGATTTCATACAAATGACAAATGTCAATTCACATTCGTTTCCATAGCAACGTCGTCGGTGGCGTTTGGTGCATAGAGATATACTAGTATGGGCCAGCAGAACTACTTTTTAAGTAGTTATCCTCATGGGTAGAACTCGGGTGATTTTATAGGCGAAATGTCGAAGTTTGATCAAGTTTCCTGAAGAAATGGGGAAATTATGGAAAATATGAATACCAAGCTATTTTAAGTTGACTCTTCCTCATTCGATCCGTATATTTACATCACGGCCAGGATATCTGGGAAGAAAGTTTTATCGAGTTTAAAATTGCCCTTTTTGCCGAATTTTTTCGCGATTTTCGCGAATTTTTTTAAAATACTTCCACGTCGCCTAGCTAGAGGATCGAAATTTCGCCCACGTACGAATCAATCATTCCTCTTTCCGACCGTGTAAAAATCTCTTTCCTGTAGCGCAGCTTCGCTGCGATTTTAAGATTCTTCTGGACCCACTTTTTCGACAGATTCCCTCGGGCCGGTCCACAGAGTTACCAGTTTAGTATAGTATAGAATCATAATTCAGTTTATTCTTTAGAAAAAGCGTGCGGGAAAAACCCCTGCTATTCCTTTCTCGCAGTGTGCGGGAATGGAATAGCAGGGTTTTTTTTCGCACTGTTTGGCAATGTGACTCTTTACGAATTGAAATGCGTGCGGGAAAAGGGTTGAAAGCGCACGCTTGTAGAAAAAATTACTTATCGAGCGTGAAAACACGTTCGTGCCTGATACTTCACTCTCACCAGTGCGAATGGCGCTATAGTACGTTGACGTAAAGTTTGGTACCTCCACTCAAGCACACATACAAAAGCAGGGCCGTACGTGGTAGAACTTATAATAACATGGAAGGCTATTATCAGATCAAGTTGGTGGAACAGTGAATTTTTACCGGAATGTAAAGTAAATCGGATTGTGACGATCAGCATCAATCGTGAATTGTCCATTTTCATCTATTCTCTATATTTCTGAAATGTTTTTGATTTATGTTTGGGTAATAAATATATTTGCGGAAATAACTGAATTCAAAATTGCCCATAATTAGTAATTGACATATTATTTTTGTATTTCTGTTTTGTGCGACAGCTCATATCCATGGAAAAGATGACAGTTGACATTTGACAGATGACGTTTGACAGATGACGTTTTACAGATGGCATTCGACAGATGACGTTTGACAGATGACATTTGAAAGATGACATTTTACAGATGACGATGACTATTGACAGATGACGTTTGACAGATGACATTTGACAGTTGACAGTTGACATTTGACAGAACTTTTATTATGCCTAATTTATCTCCTGCTTGAAAAATAGCAATGGTAAGTTTATACAATTTTAACGGGGGTTTCACAAAGCATATCACTGGTGATCGGAGCTTGATCTAGAATCAACTCGATTTGACAGTTCAGAAATCAAACCAAGCCGTTGATCTTCGATCACTGGTGATTACGTTGTGAAATCTACAGTAAGTATAGGCACGGCCTTCTTAAGATAAAGATGGCAATGGTATAGGTATTATTTAGGCGAAACAAAGTTCGCCGGGCCAGCTAGTGTATAATATTACAGAGTAAAGTATGCATACTGAATAAACTGAAGGACTGAATTGTTATGTCATTTCAATAAAACTTCTAAAGAAATATGTTGTACATTTATGTATCTTTTTTTACATAAGAAGGAATTACCCTCGATTTATTGAAGGATTCTGTTGAAGGAAAACATCTCTTGGAGTCGCTGGTTCCAAGATTTGGTGACCGTTTAAGACTGGTTCAAAAAGTACAGGATTATTTTCATGCAGGAAAGGAATCAGAATACACAGTGATGTAAGTCAATTAAATGTGTATAAACAGTGTCCGCCAAAAAGTTTGCCTCAAGAGAAAAGTTTTTTAGCACGTTGTATTGCAGAAAAGTCTTTTTGGTTGAATTCTCTGGTTTTGTAAAGATGTAAGAGAATATAGTGACAACGACTTTCATATTCTTGTCGAATATGAAATGAAATTACATTTCAAAGTCAATAAGTGTTCCCAACATAAATTTCAAGAAAATTGCAAATTTCAGTCTCAAATCATCATTTTCATTTTGTTTATCCAAATCTTTCACTTAGAACCGGCTGCAACAGTCCGTTGATCTTTGTTCAAAGTTGAACTGTAGTTGATGCTGAGAATGATGAACTACAGTTCATCTTCGAAAAAAGAACAGAGGGTTTATGCACCCAGATCTAAATCTATATATATAAAACAAAGTTGTTGGTTACACTATTTATAACTGGAGATCGGATGGACTGTTTGTTATGAAACTTCATTTATGGATTCGTCTGCGGTCTGGTTATTATAAAATACATTAAAACTCTGAAAAATTCGATGAAGAATTTGTTTATGTAGAAAATGCTTTTCCTCCTTTTGAATAAGGCCACTAGGTGTCGCTACGGTTAATGCCTCTTATCTAGACACTGTAGCGTAGTCGTGTAGGTACTTTATTTGATATTATCGCCACTAGATGGCAATGGTAATTACGATTTGTGAAATCCACCGTAAGTAGGTATCATTCAGGCGAAAAGAATTTCGCCGGGCCAGCTAGTAATATATGAATAAGTAAATATTTTGTGTAGGTACATTTTTGTGAATATTTTTCCAGTGAAATCATAACTTCACTTGATATTGTCATCGCCATCAGTTTCCGTATCGACTATTCCAACTCCTGCGACACATCCTTTGATTTATTAACTGAACCACCTCCAAGAAAAAAATCAAATGATTTGAATAATTTAATAATAATAATAATAATAATAAACACTTTATTTCCATTGAATGTTGGGATACATTGTGGAAAAGGTCAGAAACAACAAAAAACAAAAAACACGTGAACAATCTGATTCACATATAAGCTAAGCTATATTTAACATTCAAAGAAAAAATTCTTCGATGCTATAGACGCATTTATCAATTAAAAAAGATTTTAATCTTTTTTTAAATAAGAATTTATTTTGCGAGTTCTTTATTTCCTCACTCAAATTATTATACACCTTCATTCCCAAATACATTGGTGATTGACGTCCTATTCTATACTTGAATGCTGGAATAATGAAGTCATTACGATTGCGAGTGAAAT
The DNA here is from genome assembly GCA_910592335.1 of Adalia bipunctata. Taxonomy (NCBI): domain Eukaryota; kingdom Metazoa; phylum Arthropoda; class Insecta; order Coleoptera; family Coccinellidae; genus Adalia; species Adalia bipunctata. Next base: position 5,822,760 of record OU342954.1, read on the forward strand.
ACTGGTGGTAATCACTGTTTTTGTTGAAGGTACTATTATATTCATATACCAATGTAGCCAATTCCAAAATAAAAATTGACGGCAAAGTAAGGATATTCAGAGATCTGAAAAATGGTCTACAAGAATCTCTCTGTTTAATGCCCACTATACATCTTATCACTCTCTTCTGACCTATAAACACAGCGTCAACAGCAGAAGAGGCACCCCAAAAGGCCACCCCATACCTTAACCGTGATGAAACCTGCGCATGATATAATTGAAGTAACTGTTCAAGTGTTAGAATATTTCTCAAGTTTCTAAAGAGAAAACTAACAGAGCTAAGTCTTTTACTTAGATTTTCACAATGGCATTTCCAATTCAGATGTTCATCAATATCTATACCTAGAAATCGTGTATTCTCCACTCTAGTTAATTCTTGTTGATTCAGATTAATATGTATATCAATGTCCTTATTATAGTTGCGAAATACCATGTAAACCGTTTTATTCAAATTCAGGTGTAATGCATTCGTGGAAAACCAATTACAAAGAACACTCAGTATATTTTGCGAGTTCATTTGCAAGGAAGGATTATCATTCCCTGATGCTATTGCAGTAGCATCATCGGCATATAGAAATAGTTTGTGTGCTGTATTTCCTGCGATGTCATTTATATAGAGAATAAAAAGAACTGGTCCCAAAATGGAACCTTGGGGGACACCTATTTCTGTTGAAAGTAATTTCGAGTTTACATACTTTCGATCTGCATTTTTTATTGAGACAAACTGTTTTCTATCCTCTAGATAACTCTTTATCCAATTAGAGGCATTTCCGCGTATACCAAATTTATAAAGTTTCATAATTAGTCTTTCGTGATCCACAGTATCAAACGCCTTGCTTAAATCACAGAAAATTCCGGCGGAAGTTGACCCTTTCTCTAATTGTTCTACAACACATTTCAAGAATGCATAAACTGCATCGTTCGTACTGAGATCACGACGGAATCCGAACTGGTTATCATTGAGAATCTTATGAATTTCCAAGAACTTGAGCAATCTCTCAAGAAAACAATATTCGAAGATTTTAGAAAATGTCGAGATTAATGATATAGGTCTGAAATTATTCATTATTTCATCGTCACCTTTTTTGTGCAAAGGAATTATCTTCGTTATCTTCAAGTTTTGTGGAAAGGAGCCATTGACAAAGGACATATTTACCAAGAAAGTAAGAGGCTCTGAAACTTCCTTTAAGCATCTTCTCACCACGTATCCCGAAATATCATCAGAACCGGTAGAGTGCTTACATTTGAGCTTTGTGTTAATGAGATTGAAAAATTCCTCTACTACATATGGTATAAGAAACATTGTGTTATCATTAGATTTAATTTCATTGATACCGTCTGTCGATGAAACATCAGAACGCATGTCTTCAACAGATTTGACAAAAAAATTGTTAAATTTATTTGCAACATCGAAACTGTTCTCAAAAACGATGCCATCTTCCTTTATTTTCAAAGAGTGGTATCTGTTATTCAATCTATTGCTTAAGTCGTTAACAACACTCCAAGCCGCCTTCACTTTGTTAGTAGAATGTGAAATTTTATTTTGATAAAATGACTTTTTCTTGTTTTCAATCAGAAGAGAGTGGTAAGATTTACAATCACGATACGTCCCAATTAAAAACGGAAACTTTTTGCACAGTAGATAAAGATCTTTCAAATGGCAACTGGACTGTCGAACCTCCTCGTCAACCCATGAACTATTCTGCCTTCTATAAAATTTCCTCAATGGAAAACTTAATTCAAAATAAAATATGAATGTATAATAAAATGACTCGAAAGCTCCATCAAAAGTAGGTGAATTATAAACCTCATTCCAATCTTCATGAGCAAGCTGTACAAGAAAGTTATGTATACTATCTTCACTGAAATTTCTACGGTAGTCGTAGTTAATTTTGGTTGCTTTTTCCGAAATCATATACATTAGAAGTCCTTTATGATCAGAAAAATGAATATCACATACATCAGTTGTGGATGGAATATTAGTAAATATGTAATCTAATGTATTATTATTACGAGTTTTTTCGTATACAATATTTTTCATTTTGAAACATTCAAAAATATTTGTTATTTTAAAATACATGTTCTTATCTCTCAAAGGATCGATATTGAGATCACCACATAGTATAATATCTATGCCAGGTTCGTATAAAAGTTCTAATAGGTTGATTAAGTGATCACAAAACAAATTAGCATTTGTACTGACACATGAACGGTAGCAGCTCAGAATTAAAGTTTTTTTACCTGAATATTTGCATGCAATCCCACATACTTCAAATTCCCTTTCTATACAGATATTTTTCAAATTCAAACACTTAGAATATACAGAATTCCTACACCACAGAGCAACTCCTCCACCTTTCAAATTAGATCTGGAAAAGTTTGCGGCTCTGTAAAAGTTTGGAAAATGTATACAGTCAATATTGAGTTCAGTAAGCCAGGTTTCACTAATACAAATAAAATCTAAAGTATTGTTATCTTCAAGAAATTCTGAAGTTATGAAGTCAACTTTAATAGCTGTTAAACATTGAGAATTCAGTGAGAGTAATTTATACTCAGCTTGGTTTTCAGTTTCTTCATTCACGTTTTTTCTTGAGTCTGATTCCTCTTCTGAAAAGGTCTGGTCACCTACAAGACTGCCCATTGAGTTGAGTTTCTGCTGGACAATATTTGAATTCATCACAAACTTCGACTTGAAAGAAATATTAGAATCATCTGCTTTGGGAAAAGCTCTCCTGAGCTGGTACTGTATTGAAGGAGTATTAGATGCCGCAAGACAGGGCTACCTTGTTGACTTATAACTACTGTAACTGTCAACAGAGGTTTCACGTGAGTACATATCTTTTATCTATTTCAAACTAGCTGGCCCGGCGAACTTTGTTTCGCCTGAATGATTCCTATACCATAGCCATCTTTATCTTGAGAAGGTCGCGCCTATACTTACTGTGGATTTCACAGATCGTAATCACCAGGAGATCAACGGCTTGGTTAGATTTCTGAACTGTCAAATCGAGTTGATTCTGGATCAAGCTCTGATCACCGGTGATAGGTATGCTTTGTGAAACCCCCGTTAAAGTTGCACAAACTTATCATTGCTATTTTTTCAAGCAGGAGATAAATTAGGCATAATAAAAGTTCTGTCAAATGTCATCTGTCAATAGTCATTTGTCACATTCCGGTAAAAATTCACTGTTCCACCAACTTGAGATCTTTACCCCTTCCATGTTACTATAAGTTCTATGCAAATTACCCAATAATACAGTGGCTATATTACCACAGTGACGACAACTCGTGTCTCATTTTCTATTGGTCGGCCGCCATGTTTTGTCGAAATGACAGTGCGCAGATTTTCTAACCCATCTAAGATTGTTATTGTTTATTTTCTTTCGAGAGTTATGGCCATTAAGCCAATGACTGATCAATCGAGATGAATTTACTATTGGCAAATAATAATCTTCACTTGTGTATGTAGCTCTTCAGTTTTTTCTGAATAATAATTTAAGTTCGAAGTTAAAGATAACCAGTATTTTCGATCTGTATCTTCGGGAAAATAGATAGCACGATTCAGTTCATTTGCAACGTCATATCTTAGATCGAATTCATGGAACATAATGTTACTTCCTAATGAAATTGAGACCTATAATATGAAATAATGCCGTAAGTTACCGATGTAAAATTCAAAAATACCGCCAGAACATCTCGACAAAACATGGCGGACTTTTGACAGTTTTATAGCCAGTTGTCGTCACTGTGGTTATACAGTCACTGTACCCAATAATTGTATACATCGCCATCTAGTGGTGATAATATCAAATACAGTGTCTAGTCACTGTACGCTACAGTGTCTAGATAAGAGCCATAAACCGTAGCGACACCTAGTGGCCTTATTCAAAAGGAGAAAAACCATTTCCTACATAAGTAAATTTCTCATCGAATTTTCAATGTATTTTATAATAACCAGGCCGTAGACGAATCCATAAATGATGTTTCATAACAAACAGTCCATCCAATCTCGAGTTAATGGTGTAACCAACAGCTCTCTTTCAAATATATATATACTCCATTCACAATTATAAAATCACAACTCTGGCCTTGGAAATTTGACACATTCCACTCTGTATCGAAGTTATGACGTTTTTCAAAATATTTTTATGTTCCAAGTCAACACTATGTTGCCCTTTCTACATTCTTAGCGTATTTCTCAGAATGTGAATGAATTGGAAAAGATGTGATGGACGAAAATAATTAACGTTTATATGAATTGAAAGAAAGGATTCCTTTTCTAGTTATTTGCATGAAAAGTACAAGAGATCACTGTTGAAATATATTATTTTTCGCCATGGAAAAAGAAAAAAATTGCATTGCTTTCACATAATTTTCAAATGCATGCTTGTGAAGATCTAATGTTTATTATCCTCTTGAACTGAAAGTTCAAGACTTGACGACATTTTATTTATTTGATCTTATGAACAAGGAGTAAAATATTCTGATTGTATAGTAATTTATTAGATTAAAAAATATTCATACATTACTACCACATTACTTGTACAAATAAATTGGAATAGGTCGAACATATGCTACACATTTATCATTCACCTGTTCTAAAATAAGACACAAACTCCTGGAATATGGAAAAAACCGATGTATTCTGGTTCAATATAGCCTATTTCTACTTTCGGCAAAAGAATGAAAGCTCCAGTGACACATTTCAATTCATCGGAATCTGAATTCACCAACTGTGGAATGCAATATAGTCATATTTCCTCTTTTTTTTAGCTTTTTCGACGTGTTTTTTTCTGAAACGTGAAAACGATCAAGAATAATCATTTAGAGACCGATGATGGCCATCCAGAACCCGTTTACTTACGAAAATCGTGCAATTTCATTCCTCATAATTCCTCGAAAATCCTACCTGAACCATATTTTCCAAACGCTTTCGTTAGAAGATCGTATAAGGAAGCCTTTTTTGTCCATTTACACATTCCAAATAAATTTTGAGCACCAAGAACGATACCGAAACGGCGAAACTAACCAAACTTCTGGGGGACCGGAATTTCTTTTGAAATCTTTCAAAACGGCCAGATACCTAAAAAAACTTCGTTATCAAGTGTTAGAAGGTCGATTAGTACTTACTTTCGCTTTATTTATGCATATAAATCGATTTTTGGTCTAATTCAAATTTGCCGGTCGTACTCACGCCAAAACTCGTGAAAGGAAAAAATGACACTTGCACGAAACTTCTTTTGGACGACGAAGAACGGAAAAATAGGCGATTTCCTATCGATATTTCGCCCCAAAATCGCCAATCGATTCGAACTAACAGAATGTGGTAAATCTTTGATACTTTTACTTTGATGTAAACAGAAAAACTGGCATCGTCGTTTCGTCATAAACGATATTCTATGTACGCGCACAGATTTTTCATCAGGTGCACCAATTCCTGAAAACGAAACCATGGCCAGAGTTGTGATTTTATAATTGTGAATGGAGTATATATATATAATGTTTTGAAATTCTGAAAACATTGATAGTTATTTTTGGCTAGTCTCACACAAATAGGATTACATTTTTCAATTCCAGCTTATTTATATGAAGGTCAATGTTTTTCATCTTCGGAGTAGAGAACACCTGTTCGAACTACTAGAATGCAATTTTCTGATATAATAAATAATATTTCATTTTTCAGTCACCTCGCCAATAACGATTACAATATATTGAGTCAGAAGATAGTGGAAGTAACAGAAGTTTATTATTTGGCTCCTGTAAAAAAAAGATTCCCTGATAAATAAACCAGGATTGGCAAAGAGAAAATTAGTCGATAAATTTCGCAATAGATTAACATTCCTAAGGGAAGCAAGATTGCTACATTTGCTACCCTCTCGTACAAATACTGGTGTACTTTCATCTACTATTAAGGAAGCAGAAGAAGGTAGGTATTTTAGAACCAATCAATTATGGCGCTTTGGTGCGGCACTTCATTTGGTGAATCTGATTTTCAGAGCATGTTCAAGACCAATCGTTAGAGAAACATATTCAGTGGTTGTACCATAACAGAGAGCCACTTGAGGAGGTCTTTAAGCATTGGGATTCATCATTTGCTTCACGACGTCAAAAATTACTGAAGGAAGGGGGAGATTTAATAGAATTTCACAAAGCGTATTCAATATTGTGAGCTATGCTTTTTGTTATACCATTTCTGGTTTTAGGAATTGAAGAATGATGACATATTGAACTTTTGAAAATGAAAAATCCCAAAATTTTAAATAATTTTAATTTTATTCAGATCGAAAGAGACTTCGATAAAATATTTGCGACCAAAAAAAAGCTTATTTCTCACTTGGGAACCGACCATAACGAAACTAATAACACTTAGAAGACAATAGGCCGTATTTATAAAAAGAAGCCGTACCTTTTACTTTCAAAAAATGAAGCAATTCCTTCAAGGTATATGCATAAAAAGAATTGAAGGAAAAGGTTTTGCTTCGAGGAGTTTGCTTCGAAGTAAAAAGTTATACGTTCGCCGTATTTATAAAAAGAAGCATTTGCTCACAAACTGAAGGATTTGCTTCCGAAAATAGGAATCTAGGTTCACAACAACTTTTCTCACTTCTTCTGATCGATTGTACCCTTCAACTTTGTTACTAAAAGAGGTACAAAAAAATGTTTTTCACAAAAGTTGCACGAAATCGACTAATGTTTTCTGAAATGATTTCACAAAATGAAATATACAGGGTGTAACTGAATAAGTGTAAAACATTTAAGGAGGTGATTCCTCATCGAAAAAAGATAGGATCTTTCATATAAAGAAACTTCATTGGAGCATCCCTTGTTAAGATACAGCCCCTTAAAGGGGGTACATAAAATTTGTATAACAATTTTTTTCACAAGCACTGAAAAAGTTACAATATTGAAATTAACCTGACGTTTTGTACTACCAAAAAGACACTTAGCCAGGATTTTATTTGGTTTACCCCATGGTTGTAAGGGGTGAAAAACGCAACCCCTAAAATTTATTTCCAATGTAACTTTTTGTCTTATTATTTGTTTACCATTTAAAAATTTATTTCCGATAGCCTGTTTCATTCTAAACAAAAAATGTCTCTTGGATTTTTTGCCCAAAATAAACCAGTAAGCAGCAAAACATTATTTTACGAACAACTACAGAGATACATCGTCATAAATGCGAACTGGATTTATTGTTATTTTGTAGTTAGTACCTGCATTAAACTGGCTAAGTGTCTTTTTGGTAGTACAAAACGTCAGGTTAATTTCAATATTGTAACTTTTTCAGTTCTTGTGAAAAAAATTGTTATACAAATTTTATGTACCCCCTTTAAGGGGCTGTATCTTAACAAGGGATGCTCCAATGAAGTTTTTTTCCATGAGGAATCACCTCCTTAAATGTTTTACACTTATTCAGTTACACCCTGTATACAGAGAGGGCAACATATTGATTGCATCTTCATTTTTTCAAATGGATTACCCTGTATACTTTTCTATATTTGGCAAGTATCCTCATTTCGAATATATAACATGTTTGGTCTTTCTCTGTTATTCTGAGTACCTACCACAAAGTTTTGAATTTTAAGAACCAATTTCTTTAGCTGATATTATTTATTCTATACTACCATTCATAGTTTATTATTTTTTAATTTTTTATTGGCTACTGTTAGGCATTCCTTGAAAAAATATTGCTTTCGAGTAAATTGTTTGAATATAAAGAATTTCGGAATGATTTCTCCTATACTCCATTCACTTTCATAAAGTATCGCAGTTGGCCAAGTTTTAGGTTAATCAAGTTTTTTTACCTGAAAAAATCGCAGGTTGGCACTTGTGAATGACATTACGTCAATGTATAAATCTCGTATAAGTTGCCGACGTTTATTTTTCATTATTAATTATTAATTTTCAAGCCTGGAATGCCGAAGGTAGTTTCGAAAAAGCAGAGGCAAGTATCAGGAAGTGCTATTCAGAATTGAAATCTGCGCATTCTAAAAGTACCCCTGATAATTTTCTTAAATTCATTATTTTCCCGAATTAAATGAACATTTTGTTAAATACCTAATTACTACGACATATATGTAGAAATGGCAATGTTGCTTGTTCAACTGACAGAAGAATGATTACAACCTAACTTTTTCAAAAAATACACGGTGAAATGTGTCAGAATTCCATGGCCAACCGGTATACTTTATAAAAGTGAATGGAGTATATGTATTTTTTTATTCCGCAGTTTCATTTCAAAATTTTGAAACTCTGGAAATGAAAGAGACAGACCCACATACGCATATATATTCGATATGAGGAGAAAATTTAACATTTAAAATATGGAAAAAAATACAGGGTGTCTCATTTGAAAAAATGTATTTGCATTCAATATGTTGTTCACCCTGTATAAATCCCCATTGTCGTAATCATTTTCAAAAAATTTATTTGATTTCGCACAATTTTTGTATGAATTATTTTTACGTACATATCTGTTTTTGTAACAGAGTTAGAGGGGGGGGGGCAATTTATAGTGAAAAACCCGGTACAACACTGAAAAGCAGATCACGCAGGTCAAAGAGAAGTGGTTGACCAGGTTCCATTCCCCAACAGCTATTGGGGTTGTTGAATGCACGCACATTCGTATTGAAAAGCCAGCCCAATTTGGAGACGAATACGTAAATCGGTTTACCTTTTACTTCACTTAGCCGAAGCATTTCCTTGGAAGGAAAAGGTGGAGATTATGAATACGAATTGAAGCAAAACCTTTAACTTCTACCTTTTACTTGTGAGTAAATGCTTCATTTTTATAAATACGGACTATTATGTAACATCTCATACTGACAAGGTTCTTTTAGATCTACTACAGTCTAGTTGTTTGAAAAATGGTAAGAAATACTCTTGAAATAAAATTGGCTATCCTGAATTTCTAATTTGAAGTTTTGAAGGAACACTGAAATACTAAAATTTCCTTTCAGACTACCGTATATTTTGAATGTTCAGTTTGCTCCCAACGCTTTTGCCAAATAGATCCAGGCATGTTTATGTCAGGAGTCGAAAGCAGTGGCAACCTACGACCAGTGATTCCAGAAATGGTATCATTTCGAGAGTTGATGTAAGTTATGGAATTCAATCAATATACTTTTCAATTAGATTTCGAAACCTAGTTTCTTTAATAATTTTTTAAACATTTTTATTACGGCTGCCAGGAGATATTGAACATCCTCTGGAACTAAGAAAAGAAAAACTAAAAGGATTCAATATAGCTTTGCAACCCTTCATCGTAGTCCATTGTAATGGTACAACTGTTCACAATGTATATTTATATGTAAATGACCAACTGTATAAGGTAGGAAGTGTTTTAAAAGCTATTGACCTTTGTTTCAAGTGTTATCATAGTTTTCATTTGAAATATCAGACTGAAAGTGAGCATATTTGGTTTTTTATCCAACGAGCTTTATATGATATAAAATCCAAATGGGATACAGCTATTCCGAATATTTTAGATCTGGTCAACAAAACGAAGACTAAGTGAAATTCAAAATTGTCATATTTTGTACCTGAAGAATAATTTTTTATTTCAAAAATGTTTGATTGCAAATGCTGCCATATTACTTTTGTCAGTGTCGATTCATTCATACTTCACAACAAGATATGTCATAAATTCGCCGACTTCTATGTTTGTAATTTTAATGAATGCAACAAAATATATGACGCCCTCAAACATTTAAAAAAGCACGTATACCGGTATACACTATACAGTCATGAAAACCGCAGACAGTTGAGATATCACAAAATCGCAAACTCCACAGATCGGGGACGATCATCACTAACGTCGGCATACCGCAGGGTAGCATCCCCGGAACGTTGCTTTTCATTATTTACCTTAACGACCTAGACAACTTCCCAATAAGCATCCACCAACACAGAACCATCTTCATAGATGATACCAATCTCCTGGCTGGAGGTGAAACGTTCCCGGAAATGATGACAAGCAGTGAAGATTTATTCCATAAGACTAAAAACTGGTTTTCCAAAAACCAATTAGTATTAAATTAAGCAAAAACAGGCATAATTCTCATCAGAACAGACCTCAATGTAACACCACCTTCAAAAATAGACATCGATGAGTCGTCAATACCGTTATAACAAAGTTTTAAGTTCTTGAGAGTCCGCATCGATGGGTTCATGAAATGGTCCTGTCATGTCGACAATCTGGCAATAAAACTCACTAGAATATCCTACGGACTCAGGGTAACATCTAGATATCTAGACGGAAGTGCAGCCAGGGCGCTATACCTGGCAACTTTTGAGTCAGTGGCTAGGTATGGAAAAATCATTTGAGGTGGCAACAGTTGCATCAAGAAGATTTTCATCATCCAGAAGAGAATGGTCAGAGATTAGAACAACATGAAGTACAATCAATCATGCAGAAAGTGTTCAGAACTTCAAAGCTGATGACAGTTTACGCTCTCTATATCTACGAATGCTTAATGTTTATATTAAAAAATCCGGAAGCTTTCCAGGAAAATAGTACCCCACATAGATACCCCTCAAGAAGCAATACATACATTATACCCTAATCATCGGTTAGCGACAACAGAGAAAAGCGCCCACTACTCAGCTATTATAGTTATTTAATCAACTAGTATATTAATGACAGCGATCAATGGTCGAAATATTTTAACGCGTGAGCGGAGCGAGCGCGTTAATGTTTGAGACCATTAATCGCTGAATTAATAAACGAGTTGATTACAAGATTTTTCCGTCGATCTCATCACGAATTGAAAATGAATTATCGATAGAAATGAATTTTTATTTTGCATAATAGACAAATTTGACATAATGTAAATTTCTATGTTCATTTCGATATATAAAGATTTATGCTCCCTATGGAACAATTCGAAAAATTCATAGAGGGAATATTGGACATGTTGTGACATTCTGAATAGTTTGCATTCATATCATTACCTATGATATCCGATAAGAAACGTGTGGAGGAAGTGGAAGTTGAACTATTATCTACTTTGCAACTTGTATCACCTGAAATTTTTTCTGCACTCTATTTTATTTCGAATGGAGTTGTCAACATAACCTTCTGTGACAGAAGTTGATTGCCAACCAAGCTGGATAGTGCTCTGACTGAATATTTTATGTTCGGTTGCCATGATAATCATGCATTAATAAGAAATCATGCATTAAAATAGGTCATTAATGGATGATTTCGAGTGCGTTAAAATGAGCTTTTATTCTATGGTCGACAGAAATTTTTTTTAACAATCTACCAACTAAAATGAGCATTTTCGATCAAAAAATCAAGGAGCTGTTCACGCCAAGTGAACGGTTCGAATTAATTAATCTGAATTTTCGAAATTCGAATTATTGAAACTTATTTCTCCATACTAGGGAATTCCAATATGGATCATCCTTTATGTATAAGAACAATTCGTCAGCTGTGGAGCACATATGTCGTATATTTGTTTTGTTTCCGTATAATTGATTCAGTTCACTGATTGACTTGATCGTGAATAATTCTGCTTCCGATAATTGTTAATTCTGCTTCCTTTCGTGAATTCCGGAAAACTTCAGTTTTTCCTGTGATTCGCTGTTTGTAGTGATTTCGATATAATCTGATAAACACAGAGATTAAGGCCCCACAAGGGAATCTAAATACAAGATGAAATCTTGAAAGTAAAATGGGGTCGAAAACAAGTCAGGTACGGCAGTGAACCAACAACGTCCAGACGAGTGGTCTCGGAAAATGAAACCTCTCGGCCTGACGAAGTCTCCTGGATTTCCGTCAACCTTCAGTGGATTGAGCAAGGGTGAAGCGCGATCGTAACCCCGTTGTGATCGCGCCGAGCTCAATCCTCAAGAAGGTCGCTGATAAATCCAGGATAAATCCAGGAAGCACAAAGAAATAATTATACAAGACATAATCTTGGAATAAAAGGGATGTAAAATACTAATCGGGTACGGTTGTGAACCAACAACGCCTCGACAAGTAGTTCCAGAAAAATGGAACCCCTTGACTTGACGAAGTCTCTCATGTTTTCGTCAACCTTGAGCGAACTGAGAAGGGGTGAAGCGCGGTCGTAACCCCGTTGTGATCTCGCCGATCTCAATTCTCGAAAAGGTCGCTGATAAACACAGAGGTTAAGGAAACACAAAGAAATATATAATATAATAGTATGAAGTCGAAGAAATAATGTGGATAAAATACAGGTAGGTTACGGCGGTGGATCAACAACGGTCAGGCGAGTAACCCCGGCGAAAGGGATTCACTCGACTTGGCGAAGTCTCTTGTATATCAGTCAACCTTTAGCGAATTGAGAAGGAGTGAAACGCCGGTCGTAACCCCGTTGTGATCTCGCCGATCTCAATTCTCGAAAAGGTTGCTGATAATTACAGAGATTAAGGTATCACCAAGGAAATAAAATCATAAATCAGATAAGAAATAATAAAAAAAATGGTTTGAAAGTCGTGGAACACACAATGATTTAATTGTTAGAATGATATTTAACGGATGATGCCATGTAAGAAATATGAACGGGGCCTTACCGGTTTATTGAAGTATGCACTGCACAAACTAATTAGGAGTGCTTTCTCGAATTTCACTCGCACTGATTTAATTTTCGGAAAATTAACTCGGATAAATCAATGTTAAATCTCTATAATGGTTAAATCGAAGTGGCAAACTATGTTGGTATTCAGAATGGGGAGAAGCGAAAAATAATTCAAACAACGTCCAAACGAGCGTAAAAGAGCAAAAGAGAGCTTCTGCAGGTCGTTTCGCCCTTATAAAACCTTCGGAAATTGTGGGGTCATGACGCGCTGAAAACTCGAAAGTCTTGAGAGAAGGGAACAATCTCGACCCCTGATTAGTTTGAATTGACGTCAGATTGTTCCAGAAATAAATCGAAAGAATTCATACTACGTTGAAATTCGACAAATCCATCTCCGTTTTTTCAAATCCCCGGCCGTTGAAAAACGTGAAGGAAAATGCTCACAAAAACCTTCCTATGTACACACAAACTTTCATAATTTAACTGTTGAATCATGAACCCATTTGGAACTTTTTCATTACAAGGAAAAGGTTCAACTACCTATAACAATTGAGAAAAAAAAATTTTAAAACTGTCTTTTCGCGGTATTCCCCACGTACTGGGTAATACCGCACATGCGATTGGGTAATTATAAGCATATATTGAACAGCTGAGAAACTCGAAAAAATATTATTTAGGTCATAACCAACCACAATGTAAATTAAACAAATTTCCATGAATAGGTACAAAAAATATTATTGAAGAATTACCTCGCTGCAGCTGCGCGTTATTCCCCCGGTGTGAGTCACCTATCCTAACTAATCACTGACAGTAGATGACGAAATGCAATTAATTGTTCTTTTGCAGTGAATGAACATATGAAGGAAAATGTCATATTATCATATCACAATTTAACTCGTATGAAGTTTCATATCGAGCATATATTAAACTTTTATACTGTATCTGTCAACATATGTAACGGCGCAATGATCGATGTCTAATAATTGTATAAATCAATTAAATTACGTCGAAACAAAAATCAGAACTATAAATGAGTTATACAGAATTATTTCTCACCAAATAAGTTCAAAACGAACTAAAAGAGGTCTTATTAATGGAGTTGGAACAGCTGTTAAATGGTTGATCGATACACCCGACGCTAATGACGATGAATTCTACTCAGATTCTATTAATGAATTAATAAATAATCAAAAACAAACTGAAGTTCTTATGCAGCAGCAAGTTACTATTCTCTCTTCTACAATTTCTAACTTCAACAATTCTTTTCATAAAATGAATGAAAATATCGAAGTCTTAAATAAAAACTTGAAATAATTGAAATATTGAATCGGTACTCAGAAAATCTTGATAGTATGATTCATGAATATCAGGTGGAATCACAGATCTCAGATCATCTCATATTATTAATCGAAATGACTGATGAAATTTTAAATACTTTGGAAAATTATATAAACGACATCTCATTAATACAACATGGCATTGTGAATTATAGAATCTTACCTCCAGCATCTCTTCATCAAGAATTATTGAAAATATTCTCTAAATTCACCTTACCTATTTCTCCAAGTATCGAGTCAACTTATTATTATTATAAAATTATGAAATTGACTTCATTCATAAAAAATAATATTCTGATTATTGCCTTTGAAATACCCCTTACTTCTTTCCAAAGTTTCGATCTTTATCACTTGTTATCATTACCTAATCCTCATTTCGAAAATAATACATTGTTTTCATACATCGAACCTTCAAAACCCTACCTATTGATTTCACCTATGAGAACAAGTTATTGGATGTTGGATGAATTGTCAAACTGTTTGGAGTATCATCCTCAAGAATGGATTTGTAAAAGTATGACAACGATGAGGAGAGCTGACAACTTATGTGAAGTACAACTGCTAACCAAGATGACCGACCAGATTCCTAAATCCTGCAAGAAGTCTCATTTCTGAAGCTGAAATATGGCACGAACTCGATGAGAACCAATGGCTCTTCTCATTATCCAGTCCTACTCCAATTTCCATAATATGTGGTGAAGAATCTCTGAAGCAAGAAATCTTAAAACAGATGGGTATCCTTAAACTTAATTCAAACTGCAGAGCTTTCACTGATCTAATCAGTCTAGAAACTGGTTCAGTATTAATGTATTCTAATTCGAGTTATGAAATTCCTACTTCAAGTACCGTTGAAGATGAGTATTGCATCAAGCTACGAAAGAACCTCTCACTTCATGCCATCCATATGGAACCAATCAAGTTCACGCACATCAACCTCCATGAATTGAAGTATGCCCAGCACAAGTTGAGTGAATTCGATGAATAGCTCCAACAACTGAACAAGCCATTCATCATCCAGCATTCTTCATGGGTCACGACAGCACTGTCCGTTGTGTGTGGTACCACTCTACTGACCATCCTGTACAACCTCTTCAGATGGTGTGGTTTCAATAAACTACTTAGAAGACTCTTCTGCTGTACCAAGGAACCCAGAGCAATTGAAGCAAGTCCATGCTTACAAATATTCAACCAATGCCATAGGAGACCAATCCAGCAGCCAGTCCAAGTATTATACGATGCCGAACTTCACAGCCTACATGGTCCAAGCAATTCTCTCAGTCCACAGTCGAACCAAGAAGATTCATCCAGCACAGGGTCGCAAAACCAAAGGAGAACACGAAGAAACTCCGTCAGAATCAATCCTAATTAATCTTTTCAATTTTAGTAATTTGTGAAACTTAAACGCTTATTGTAACTTGTAAAGTAATTCAAATCATTCAGCTGCATAGTTCTATATAATAATATAAATTCATTCTTTTACTCTCAAATTCCTGAATGCTCAAGAATCTCTTTAAATCGAATAATATTTACACCTGTATCTCTCTAGTGATCTTAATTTATTTCTATCTTATGATTTATCTTATATCTTAACATTTTCAATTATTATAAGTCAATATTCTATGTCCTAACTCATATTAAGAGTCTTTCGCCTTCAATGTAAGAAACATATACCGCCAGATGGCAGTGCATTGCATTATTCAGCTTAATAGAACAAATGTTGGGGCACAGGGAATATAACTAGAAATACTACCCTGAACTAGATATCATACTGCCTGTATAATTTGGTATAATACTCTCTTTTTCCTTTATCAGTCATCTGGGAGGAGATACCTGCGGGGCGTGTCATTTAAAAGAAATTCAATTCCATGTCAAAATCCATAATTGTTATTATTAATTGATTTTCACTAATCGACGGCTAAAACAAACCTTAATGACTTGTCTTTGAGAAAAATGAATATTTATCATTTCGAATAGAAAAATTCAAGGAAATAAATTTCGCGAAAACAACACATTCTTGTAATATCATTTACAAAAAAAACGGTAAATTCTAAAAGAAAAAAGAGATAGACATTGCATTAACTAAATGAAAGACTTCAATACTGAAATGAAAAAACACAAAAATATTTATCAGTTTTGATGGTGGAAATGTTGAAAAATAACCAAAAATGATGAGGAATATCCTTTTCGTGCATTTAATACTTATAAATTTTTTTTTATTATTTTTATCTTTATAACTCATACATCCTCTTCATCAATCGGAAAAAATAAATCGTTTCTGACTCCCTTTTTTTCAGGAATGTAGACCCTGAAGCAAATAATACCCTTTTAATTGGATAATCATAATTAACCAACTTTCGACTATTCAATAATTAATATTTCAACTAATCAATATAATAATTCTGTTAATTTCAAGTCAGTTACTGCTAATGAAATTCATTCAATCTTGACTCACATATTTTATACATTTTGATATTCTCAATTCTAAATCATTTTGAGGTGTAATTCTGCTTCTTTATTATTCTGAAAATATTTTTGCTTTTTTCAAAAACCATCAAAAATCTTATTTTACGGGGGAGGTGTTGTCATCCCCTAAACAAAGGCATCATTGTTTCAATATTAATGTTTAGCTCAGCATTTCTCGAAATCATATATAAGAAGCAGCGTAACGCCATCAGTTCAGTTCATTTTCTTTCTTCGAGCAGTCCGTTTCTTTTCTCCGATAATTTCATCTCGCTTCTCCGAAAAGCTCGCTCAATATTTTTATTCTGTGCTCTATTTCCGAATAAATCAATCTTAAATCATTCAAGTGTTTCTATAAATGAAATAAGTGCGAATCAGTGTATTTAAGTACCAATAAGTACTTCAAGTCAAAATAAGTGCTATAAAGTGCTACAAAGGTGTTACGGAGCTTTGTCTTCATAAAGAATAAAGCTGCCCTAGTGACAGCGGAATTGCCAAATTCCACTATTGTTTTGTAATCTGAAAGGAATACAACAATGTACTTTTGAATATTTCCAGCTTCATCCACAGAGAGGACGATGACCGGCTGACCTGACGCTGTTATTAATATTAGTTGATCGGCGATCCCAATTTGATGATAAAGTCATCTCTGTTTCTATCATAGTACGGAGTGACGCCAACTTTTTGCGGGAAACCGGGAAGGAGGTTAAACTCTTGTGGTTTAGGGAAAGATTCAACGGCATGCAGACATTATTCTCACAGACGTTAAAATCCATTTATATATATTAATTCTCTTGTGCTTTGTGCTTCTATTATAGTTGTTGGTTTAGCGACGTCTTATTCTCTCTAATTTGCGAATTTCGGCAGAATTAAATTAGTACTAGTGGCTTCTGTGGCAATATTGTTTTATTCAAGGTATGCATAAACCAATTAAACATTTGTCCCAGAGACAAAAACGTAATATAAGATATAAAATTGTGAGAAGTTTAGAGAATGCATGCTTATTTTCATTGGCAAGAAGATCAGGATTGGCAGATAAATTACCTTATGTACCCGAGGCTGCGAATATTAATAATTCAGTACCCACTGAAAAAGCCTCACCTGCAGTTTCAGACGAAGGCCAAAATTCAAAAGTTAATAATTTGGATGAGGAATTCGTATTTGATGCAAATGATGATAGTTATGGGTCTGATACAAAATCAGAATGCTGTGCTTGTCCATGAATGCATATCATAACTTCCACTTCGAGCAAAATATCAGAATTCAGGCAAGATCTAAAAAAATAGGCTATCGAGTGCCATGGAGGTACTGTTAGTCATATTTCTAAATTACTCGAAGTATTAATCGATTATGGCCTAGAAATCCCATCAGATGCTAGAACTTTACTAAGTACTCAACGTAAGGGAATAATGAAAAATTTTGAGACACTCCCGATTGATAAAATACCTCAGAAAGTAAAAATTAATATAAATAATGATGAGTTGCCTTTAAGTAAAAGCTCCGGTAGTCAATTCTGGCCCATTTTAGGATGGTTTTCTCCAAATTTATCTGAAAATTTGCATAATTTGTATAAGCCGTTTGTCATTGGAGTATATCATGGATGTCACAAGCCTGATTCTGCAAATGCATTTTTAAAATTTTTTGTTGACGAATTTCTAGAGCTTAGGGAGGCAGGATTAATATGTCAGGGTAAACAAATTGATATAGAAATTAATGCTGTTGTTTGTGATGCACCTGCCAAGTCATTCATTAGCTATACAGAAGGGCATCTGGTTATCATGGATGCAGTAAGTGTATTCAAGAAGGAGATTACATCGGAAATCGTATGGCCTTTCCTCAGCTAAAAAGTGCTCTAAGACCAGACGAATCATTTAAAAATAAGTTAGATCAAGAACATCATTCAGGTGCATTTATTTTAGAAAAATTAGGTATTGGTATGGTATCTCAAATTCCGTTGGATTTTATGCATCTTGTTTGTTTAGGTGTAATGAAAAGACTTTTACAGTTCTGGGTTAAAGGAAGACAAGATGTGAGGATACCGGTCAGGCAGATTCAAGAATTTGATAATTTAACGTTTTCTTTAAAGAATTGCATAACAAATGATCTTTCAAGGAAACCTCGAAGACTTAATGATCTTGACAGGTTCAAGGCAACTGAGTTCAGACAAATGGTACTGTACACTGGTATAGTAGCTTTTAAAGGTTTTTTACCTCAAAGGACCTACATCAACTTTTTAAATCTCAGTTGTGCCATTAGAATATTAGTATCTCCAGTTTTGTGTATTAGTTTAAATAATTGTGCATAGAATTTATTGAAAAGCTTCATCGGAGAGTATAGTTTAATTTATGGTCGTGAATACATTACACATAACGTACATAATTCATCCCATTTGTGCAATGATGTTTCGCGTTTTGGTTGCCTAGATAATTTTAGCGCCTTTATACCAGAATCCCACATGAACTTTTAAAAAAAGAAAATATGTATTCAATCGGCCAAACCTTCGCAGCAACTTTTTAAAAGGCTCAGTGAAGGAACTGGATATACTACAGATATATTTAAATTAGGGATAAACATTAGGCAAAATTTCATTGAAATTCATACAAAAAGTTTCATTTTGACAAATAGACATCCTGAAAATTATTGTTTGAAATGGACATTTTTCGCAAGTAGACGAAATATATGAACAAAATAATATAATTTTCATCAAGGGAAAGATATAACACCTATTGATAGTTTTTTTGAGAACCCTATTGATTCTAGAAGACTAGTAATTCAATAATAAAAGAACAAGATTTGCCGGATCAGCATTTATTTTTTTTGCGTTATTACTAAGAATTGAAAAATTATTTTGTTTGCTAAGGAAATGACTATTTGCGAATAGCAGGTAATTAAATTATCGATGATCTGCCGTATTTTCCTAGAGAGAGAGAAAAAATAACTTTATTGATATATATCTATCAAATGGCTATCGACCGAAGTCTTCCTGCCAGTTATCTACATTTGTTTGTGGTGTGCATTTTATACAAAAAAAGAAAATATGAAGTGTTTGACTATTATTCCATAGTGAGTAGGTGTTCATAAAGTGGGAGTGCTGGTAGTTTTGCCTCTTCAGTGGTTTCTCTATCATAGCGGTGTTTCCATAATGTTTCTATTGTTCTGTTTCTTCATGAATTTCACGCCCAGCCTCTGCATTCTAGTCGGTATTGGCTCCACTTGGGTTGTCTCATATAAAAGAGTGTTAGAAGGGTTGTGTAAGGGGTTGTTGGGGTGTCTTAATTTAGTAATCTTCCTAAGGCAAATTCTTTCTGCTATTTCCAGGTTACGAAGTGAGGTTTTCATCGCAT
The DNA here is from genome assembly GCA_910592335.1 of Adalia bipunctata. Classification (NCBI taxonomy): domain Eukaryota; kingdom Metazoa; phylum Arthropoda; class Insecta; order Coleoptera; family Coccinellidae; genus Adalia; species Adalia bipunctata. Next base: position 5,842,488 of record OU342954.1, read on the forward strand.
TTGAGAATATAACTTTTCCGTAGTCCAATAGTGGTCTGTCTGCATATCATCTTGTGAATTGCACTGGCTGTTTTGATGTTGATTCCTAGGTTTTTGTATGTGAGTGACCTGAAGTGACCGTCTCGCGTGATGGCTGCTTTTTTTCTGTTTTTTTATATGTTGTTTGAAATTAAGTCAGTTATCTACATGTATTCCCAAATACTTACACGTAGTTGCTGGTCTGATTGTGTCATTAACAATTTTTATATTTGGGGAGTTGTTCTTGATATTATGATAGAATATTATTAAGTTAGATTTGTTTGAGTTTGGTTGTATTCGTCAGAGTCTCATCCATGCTACAGTGCTATCTATGAGTTTTTGAAATATTGAATCGGTACTCAGAAAATCTTGATAGTATGATTCATGAATATCAGGTGGAATCACAGATCTCAGATCATCTCATATTATTAATCGAAATGACTGATGAAATTTTAAATACTTTGGAAAATTATATAAACGACATCTCATTAATACAACATGGCATTGTGAATTATAGAATCTTACCTCCAGCATCTCTTCATCAAGAATTATTGAAAATATTCTCTAAATTCACCTTACCTATTTCTCCAAGTATCGAGTCAACTTATTATTATTATAAAATTGTCCGTTGTGTGTGGTACCACTCTACTGACCATCCTGTACAACCTCTTCAGATGGTGTGGTTTCAATAAACTACTTAGAAGACTCTTCTGCTGTACCAAGGAACCCAGAGCAATTGAAGCAAGTCCATGCTTACAAATATTCAACCAATGCCATAGGAGACCAATCCAGCAGCCAATCCAAGTATTATACGATGCCGAACTTCACAGCCTACATGGTCCAAGCAATTCTCTCAGTCCACAGTCGAACCAAGAAGATTCATCCAGCACAGGGTCGCAAAACCAAAGGAGAACACGAAGAAACTCCGTCAGAATCAATCCTAATTAATCTTTTCAATTTTAGTAATTTGTGAAACTTAAACGCTTATTGTAACTTGTAAAGTAATTCAAATCATTCAGCTGCATAGTTCTATATAATAATATAAATTCATTCTTTTACTCTCAAATTCCTGAATGCTCAAGAATCTCTTTAAATCGAATAATATTTACACCTGTATCTCTCTAGTGATCTTAATTTATTTCTATCTTATGATTTATCTTATATCTTAACATTTTCGATTATTATAAGTCAATATTCTATGTCCTAACTCATATTAAGAGTCTTTCGCCTTCAATGTAAGAAACATATACCGCCAGATGGCAGTGCATTGCATTATTCAGCTTAATAGAACAAATGTTGGGGCACAGGGAATATAACTAGAAATACTACCCTGAACTAGATATCATACTGCCTGTATAATTTGGTATAATACTCTCTTTTTCCTTTATCAGTCATCTGGGAGGAGATACCTGCGGGGCGTGTCATTTAAAAGAAATTCAATTCCATGTCAAAATCCATAATTGTTATTATTAATTGATTTTCACTAATCGACGGCTAAAACAAACCTTAATGACTTGTCTTTGAGAAAAATGAATATTTATCATTTCGAATAGAAAAATTCAAGGAAATAAATTTCGCGAAAACAACACATTCTTGTAATATCATTTACAAAAAAAACGGTAAATTCTAAAAGAAAAAAGAGATAGACATTGCATTAACTAAATGAAAGACTTCAATACTGAAATGAAAAAACACAAAAATATTTATCAGTTTTGATGGTGGAAATGTTGAAAAATAACCAAAAATGATGAGGAATATCCTTTTCGTGCATTTAATACTTATAAATTTTTTTTTATTATTTTTATCTTTATAACTCATACATCCTCTTCATCAATCGGAAAAAATAAATCGTTTCTGACTCCCTTTTTTTCAGGAATGTAGACCCTGAAGCAAATAATACCCTTTTAATTGGATAATCATAATTAACCAACTTTCGACTATTCAATAATTAATATTTCAACTAATCAATATAATAATTCTGTTAATTTCAAGTCAGTTACTGCTAATGAAATTCATTCAATCTTGACTCACATATTTTATACATTTTGATATTCTCAATTCTAAATCATTTTGAGGTGTAATTCTGCTTCTTTATTATTCTGAAAATATTTTTGCTTTTTTCAAAAACCATCAAAAATCTTATTTTACGGGGGAGGTGTTGTCATCCCCTAAACAAAGGCATCATTGTTTCAATATTAATGTTTAGCTCAGCATTTCTCGAAATCATATATAAGAAGCAGCGTAACGCCATCAGTTCAGTTCATTTTCTTTCTTCGAGCAGTCCGTTTCTTTTCTCCGATAATTTCATCTCGCTTCTCCGAAAAGCTCGCTCAATATTTTTATTCTGTGCTCTATTTCCGAATAAATCAATCTTAAATCATTCAAGTGTTTCTATAAATGAAATAAGTGCGAATCAGTGTATTTAAGTACCAATAAGTACTTCAAGTCAAAATAAGTGCTATAAAGTGCTACAAAGGTGTTACGGAGCTTTGTCTTCATAAAGAATAAAGCTGCCCTAGTGACAGCGGAATTGCCAAATTCCACTATTGTTTTGTAATCTGAAAGGAATACAACAATGTACTTTTGAATATTTCCAGCTTCATCCACAGAGAGGACGATGACCGGCTGACCTGACGCTGTTATTAATATTAGTTGATCGGCGATCCCAATTTGATGATAAAGTCATCTCTGTTTCTATCATAGTACGGAGTGACGCCAACTTTTTGCGGGAAACCGGGAAGGAGGTTAAACTCTTGTGGTTTAGGGAAAGATTCAACGGCATGCAGACATTATTCTCACAGACGTTAAAATCCATTTATATATATTAATTCTCTTGTGCTTTGTGCTTCTATTATAGTTGTTGGTTTAGCGACGTCTTATTCTCTCTAATTTGCGAATTTCGGCAGAATTAAATTAGTACTAGTGGCTTCTGTGGCAATATTGTTTTATTCAAGGTATGCATAAACCAATTAAACATTTGTCCCAGAGACAAAAACGTAATATAAGATATAAAATTGTGAGAAGTTTAGAGAATGCATGCTTATTTTCATTGGCAAGAAGATCAGGATTGGCAGATAAATTACCTTATGTACCCGAGGCTGCGAATATTAATAATTCAGTACCCACTGAAAAAGCCTCACCTGCAGTTTCAGACGAAGGCCAAAATTCAAAAGTTAATAATTTGGATGAGGAATTCGTATTTGATGCAAATGATGATAGTTATGGGTCTGATACAAAATCAGAATGCTGTGCTTGTCCATGAATGCATATCATAACTTCCACTTCGAGCAAAATATCAGAATTCAGGCAAGATCTAAAAAAATAGGCTATCGAGTGCCATGGAGGTACTGTTAGTCATATTTCTAAATTACTCGAAGTATTAATCGATTATGGCCTAGAAATCCCATCAGATGCTAGAACTTTACTAAGTACTCAACGTAAGGGAATAATGAAAAATTTTGAGACACTCCCGATTGATAAAATACCTCAGAAAGTAAAAATTAATATAAATAATGATGAGTTGCCTTTAAGTAAAAGCTCCGGTAGTCAATTCTGGCCCATTTTAGGATGGTTTTCTCCAAATTTATCTGAAAATTTGCATAATTTGTATAAGCCGTTTGTCATTGGAGTATATCATGGATGTCACAAGCCTGATTCTGCAAATGCATTTTTAAAATTTTTTGTTGACGAATTTCTAGAGCTTAGGGAGGCAGGATTAATATGTCAGGGTAAACAAATTGATATAGAAATTAATGCTGTTGTTTGTGATGCACCTGCCAAGTCATTCATTAGCTATACAGAAGGGCATCTGGTTATCATGGATGCAGTAAGTGTATTCAAGAAGGAGATTACATCGGAAATCGTATGGCCTTTCCTCAGCTAAAAAGTGCTCTAAGACCAGACGAATCATTTAAAAATAAGTTAGATCAAGAACATCATTCAGGTGCATTTATTTTAGAAAAATTAGGTATTGGTATGGTATCTCAAATTCCGTTGGATTTTATGCATCTTGTTTGTTTAGGTGTAATGAAAAGACTTTTACAGTTCTGGGTTAAAGGAAGACAAGATGTGAGGATACCGGTCAGGCAGATTCAAGAATTTGATAATTTAACGTTTTCTTTAAAGAATTGCATAACAAATGATCTTTCAAGGAAACCTCGAAGACTTAATGATCTTGACAGGTTCAAGGCAACTGAGTTCAGACAAATGGTACTGTACACTGGTATAGTAGCTTTTAAAGGTTTTTTACCTCAAAGGACCTACATCAACTTTTTAAATCTCAGTTGTGCCATTAGAATATTAGTATCTCCAGTTTTGTGTATTAGTTTAAATAATTGTGCATAGAATTTATTGAAAAGCTTCATCGGAGAGTATAGTTTAATTTATGGTCGTGAATACATTACACATAACGTACATAATTCATCCCATTTGTGCAATGATGTTTCGCGTTTTGGTTGCCTAGATAATTTTAGCGCCTTTATACCAGAATCCCACATGAACTTTTAAAAAAAGAAAATATGTATTCAATCGGCCAAACCTTCGCAGCAACTTTTTAAAAGGCTCAGTGAAGGAACTGGATATACTACAGATATATTTAAATTAGGGATAAACATTAGGCAAAATTTCATTGAAATTCATACAAAAAGTTTCATTTTGACAAATAGACATCCTGAAAATTATTGTTTGAAATGGACATTTTTCGCAAGTAGACGAAATATATGAACAAAATAATATAATTTTCATCAAGGGAAAGATATAACACCTATTGATAGTTTTTTTGAGAACCCTATTGATTCTAGAAGACTAGTAATTCAATAATAAAAGAACAAGATTTGCCGGATCAGCATTTATTTTTTTTGCGTTATTACTAAGAATTGAAAAATTATTTTGTTTGCTAAGGAAATGACTATTTGCGAATAGCAGGTAATTAAATTATCGATGATCTGCCGTATTTTCCTAGAGAGAGAGAAAAAATAACTTTATTGATATATATCTATCAAATGGCTATCGACCGAAGTCTTCCTGCCAGTTATCTACATTTGTTTGTGGTGTGCATTTTATACAAAAAAAGAAAATATGAAGTGTTTGACTATTATTCCATAGTGAGTAGGTGTTCATAAAGTGGGAGTGCTGGTAGTTTTGCCTCTTCAGTGGTTTCTCTATCATAGCGGTGTTTCCATAATGTTTCTATTGTTCTGTTTCTTCATGTATTTCACGCCCAGCCTCTGCATTCTAGTCGGTATTGGCTCCACTTGGGTTGTCTCATATAAAAGAGTGTTAGAAGGGTTGTGTAAGGGGTTGTTGGGGTGTCTTAATTTAGTAATCTTCCTAAGGCAAATTCTTTCTGCTATTTCCAGGTTACGAAGTGAGGTTTTCATCGCATTTGAGAATATAACTTTTCCGTAGTCCAATAGTGGTCTGTCTGCATATCATCTTGTGAATTGCACTGGCTGTTTTGATGTTGATTCCTAGGTTTTTGTATGTGAGTGACCTGAAGTGACCGTCTCGCGTGATGGCTGCTTTTTTTCTGTTTTTTTATATGTTGTTTGAAATTAAGTCAGTTATCTACATGTATTCCCAAATACTTACACGTAGTTGCTGGTCTGATTGTGTCATTAACAATTTTTATATTTGGGGAGTTGTTCTTGATATTATGATAGAATATTATTAAGTTAGATTTGTTTGAGTTTGGTTGTATTCGCCAGAGTCTCATCCATGCTACAGTGCTATCTATGAGTTTTTGTAACTTTGTATTTTCCTATTTTCAGATGAGTTTTGCTGTAGTGAAGTTAATCAATGAGGGGACAGATTCCGAAGATGAGGTTGTATCAGAGGTGCCAGTCTCATGGCTAGTTAAAGATAATAAATTTTGTAAGTGGCCAACAGACAATAAATGGGTAATTCTCATGAAATTCCAAAATTTTTCAGGAATGAAATCTCAAAAAAATTTTCAATAAATTCGAATTTTTTTGTGGCAGTTTTGTAATGCATATGATACTAGATTTCACTGATATAGTGGTCCCCAGATTTAAGTCATTTAAAGCGACTCACAGGAATTATTTATAGATGTAAATTGAGGGAATGATGACGAGAATGTGAGGGAATGATATTAACATGCAATTCATGAAACTTTATCTATTAAAAATGATTAATTTTTCATTGAATACATTGTTATTTATTTTCATAATGTTTCTATAACTAATCTGAAGAATATTAAATCAGAAAACTATGAAGTACTAATTATAATTGCAGTAGATTTCCTTTCTTCTCGGCGTTTCTTATCGTACTGTTTCTTTTTTTAATTTTGTCTCTTTATCGGAAAATTTCTTTTTTCTTGCCATTATTTGCTCCTTAAACGAGAAAAAACGATAAACTCACGTACCACATGACAAAAGAAATAAAAATCTGAGTTATCTTTGTTTAAAAGTCATTCCCTCATAAATCATCATTCCCTCATTTCAAACTGAAGTGAGGGAATGACGGTGAGGGGATGACGAAATAACACGAAAACTAAGATAACATAGATACACAGCCCTGACCTTATGAAAACATTTTGAACTATGAACACTACCCCCCAAAACGCATCCAAATATAAAGTTACTTTTACTCATACCCACCTTATTTTTCGATAATGTCTAATGAGGGAATGATGTGAGGAGAAGTAATATAGTAATAATTGTAACTGAATACACTATTGCACAAAACCGAGTTGAAGTTTGATCAGAATCACCATGTAGTAACATAATTCGCGAATTCACAGGCTAGAAAAACTCAAGCTACTTTCATAGAATTCGCTCAATATGACCTAGATCGAGTATTTGTAACAAGGTGAGGGAATGATTTTATCCAAAGGGACATATCTTGAAATCCCATAGTTATTCAATAAGTATTTGTCGTGGCTTGAATTGATGTTTAAATATAACGAAAATCACCATTACAATATTTGACTAAAATTTGATTTACAAAAAATTACTGAATAGGATGAAAATATTGAGTTTCAGCAGGAAACTGGGATAGTGGGACAACGTGAGGGAATGATTTTTATGATATAAAATTAGTAATAACTTTTTCATTGCATTTAATGATTTCTCGTTTTTCGGGGTGATGGAAGAAAGGGTACCTAGCATCAAAATACAAACCTAACATCGATAATAATTACATGGGTATCTGTATCAATAGCGGTGGACTTAAATTTTGGAATTCGATGAGAATTACCCAAATATGCTTCCATAATAATAACGAAAAACCAGCCACCCCAGAGACAGTGAAAAGAATTTCTGGTGGAAGTTGAATATTTTTGTGGTTAGTACCATTAAATTATTTGACAAATATTGACTGAAGATATTCTAAAATGGTTTTTAGATTCATCAGCTGAAGCTGAGCTAATGATGGAAGGTGAAGAGAAAGACGAAAAGGTGGGTAGAGGTTTCAGGAAGTGGCAACCAACATATTATTTCAGTCCTGCTGGGGGAGTGAAAGAACTTGAAAAATTGAGAAAACAAATCCTGGAATAAAAAAAGTAAGAAAACATGTTGTTACGTGTAAATTAGGCGATTTGAATTGTTCCAATGTGACAGGCGTAACAAAGGTGACCAGCTAGCTCACTCAGAGGGGGTTTTCCCTCATAAGCACGGATAAAGTTTATCTTAACGGGCGCCAGGTAATTTAATTATCTGGCCACCTAGTGCTCTAAATTACCAAAAAAATGTCAATTCAAGAATAATCGAATTTGAATTAAGTAATTGATTCGAGAGGTGAAGAAATGAAAAAAGAGTCAAGGCAAAGTTCACCAAATCTATTAACTAATCTTAGAAATATGCTATCTAAACCTATTTCTTTCTAAACCTATTCCTAACTAAACCTACTCCTACCTAAACCTATTCCTATTTAACTAACTCTTATATTAAAGATTCTAATTTTAAGTGAATAACAAAATGACAAGCACAAATCCCCTGCGGGGTACTTATCCACAAATCGTCGATGGTGTAGATGCCCTTATATTGAGGGACCAATGTCCAGAGAATTGTAGAAAAATTAATCTACAGCAGGAATAAAACAAAAACCCTAAAAAGAACATAATAAACTACAATTAGAATATTCCCTCTGGAGAACGCAGGTATATTTAATCTTACCCTAGATGGTGTGCGGGGTTGAGTCTGGTAACGATAAATTCAATCTCCAAAATCCTCATTAACGAGTTCAGCCAGTGGAAAAATATGCCAAGCTATTTATTAAATTTAGCAATTGAGGGAGATTAGTTAAATCCCCGAAGGAAATCTCGATCAAAAGCCAATAGATATATCTCTCAATCTTGTTACCAGGATAATGAATTACATTACGTATCTTTATTAACATCGTAGCTCCAGAAAGAATATTCAAACAAAAAAATATTAAAAACAGAAACGTTCGAACTCGGCCGCACGAATAAAGGAACATATACTGCTCAACCGAAATTCAAAAATACAGTGCTACACTCATATAATGAAATGAGGGTAACAATGAACATGTATAAATATTTGCCATTAAAAAATATATGACTTGTCAAAAAGAAACTATAAAAATATACACTTGTATTACGACAATTATAAAGATCGAGGACAAATGGCGGAAAATTCATTCAGATCATAGATCGTCTTCTCTATATAAAAGCAACTCTTTCACGTTCCTGATAAATGCGGGTAAGCTTAATTCTTTCACATAATTTGGTAGTTTGTTGTATAATTTAAGACAACACACACCTCCATTCCCAAGAATGAATTTATTGAAGCAGTCCAGCTTACATTGGGCACATGTTATTTTCAATATGAGGACGAATTTTATCAACAAATCGACGGGGTAGCAATGGGGAGTCCAATTTCTAGCACGGTCGCACAACTGGTTATGGAACATTTGGAAGAGGAAATTTTACTGAACAATAACTATGACATTACCATTTTCAAAAGATATGTTGACGATTGTCTGATCGTAACTTCAGAACATGAAATTCAAAGAATTTTACTTGATCTAAATAGTTTCCATACCAGAATAAAATTCACATTAGAGACCGAAACCAACAAATCGATCAATTTTCTGGACATGACTGTTATAAGAGGAAGAAATTCAATAAGAACAAAACTCTACAGAAAGGAAACCACCACCGATAGAATTTTAGATTATAATTCGGCACACAATGGAAGACAGAAGAAAGCCATCATTATTGGGTACATCGACAGAGCTCTCAAACTTACATCACCAGTTTACAGACCAACTATTATACAAGAGATAACTATACTATTGACCAAAAACAACTATCCCCTAGCACTCATAAAAAGAATACTCAAACAACGTACACATAAATTATACAACACGGTAGAAACATCGAATACGGGTGAACCTATCACTTACATACCTATTCCATACATACCAGGACTGTCCGATAAGATAGACAACATTCTTAAACCGTATAAAAGCCTAAAGGTAGCACATCGACCACACATTCAGATCAGAGAACTATACACCAAGTTAAAAGCACCAACGCCCACTAATGAAAGATCGCATGTAATATACGAAATACCATGCAATGATTGCAACGGAGTGTACATAGGACAAACTGAACAAAGACTGAAGGATAGATTGAAAGGACATAAATACTCGAAAACCCAAACGGCATTATACAAACACAAGGTTGATAATGAACACACATTCAATTACGACCAAACAAAGATCTTAGATAAAGAAAAAAATAAGAAATCTAGAGAGTTCCTTGAGATGATACACATTAAACAAAACGAAAACTCTATAAATGATAGAACAGACATAAAGTACTTGCACCGTGTATATTCTTCTCTCATCATGACCACAAGGCCAACATCCTGACAATAATGAGCAGAGAGAATTCACATATTGTTACCACGGGTAGATCATCGTAACCTAACAAATTATTCAATGCATTGACATCTCAACAAGACGAAGTAAACACGAATTGAATAATAGGTAATACTACTCGTACATCAGAAAAATCTTGGAATAGTGTTTTATACTTAATTTTAATGTGTTGTAATTGTTTTAGGCTTGAAAAAGGGCACTGCCCGAAACGTTGCCTACGATTTTATTGATTATATCTTCGATGTTTTCAAGTATATGATTGAAGATAAAATAAGTTTTATTAACCCCAAAAAATCAATTAGACTATCCTGAAATATATAATGGATGGGGTAAATACCACGAATTGACAATTTAAGACAAGTATACTTTGGACCTTGTTGTGTCTTCCCTATTCTCGAGTGCGGGACAGTGAAGTTCTGTTTCTCTCCTGTATTAATTATAACTGTGGTAGTACCAGTTTTTAGGGAATTTACCCTGATGTTGGTGAACATATTCGACGCATGTGAGAATGAAAATAGACGTAGTTGTAAGTATCCTCTCCCTTTCAAAGATTTCTCTACAACTGTCTGTTATCTGCATTTTGTAAATTGCTCTTAAAGCACTCTTCTTTTTAAGAAGGACTTTCTTGGCTTCTGCAGATTGCCCCCATAAGATAATACCATATGTTGTCAGACTATGGAAACTTGAATAATAAGTCATTTTAGCGACATTGACATCATTTGTCTCATTCTTCTGATCAAGAAAATGGAAGTCGATAATTTTTTGCAGAGGTTGGTGACATGTTTAATCCAACTCAAAGATAGCTGAAACTCCAACCCCAAATAACAGGGTGTTTCACCATAAACTGGACAAACATATATAGCCGTGTAGTTGGCATCGAGAAAGTCATTTTTGCCTTATGACATATACCCCGTTTTCGACGCATAATCGAGATACAGGGTGCTTAATGTCAACTTTGAGCAATATTCTGTGAACTGTGGTAAGTTATGCGTCATATTTGAAATAACGGTTCCTGGTCATATCTTAGTATTTTTGAGGGCTCAAATGAATTGTGGTGTAATATTTTTAAAACAAAAATTCGAAATGGCGGAAAACCTGCAAAGTCGGAATTTTTTTTCTCGGTTGCCCATTTGGAAAGCACTATTTCAACGTACTCGATTTTCTAAGATTTTCCGTGAAAAAATTTTTTCAAAATTCGAACTCGACTTTTTTTTTACATGTCTTCAGTGAAAAAAAAATTCCGCCCAAAATTTTTGGAATTTTCCATGATTGAACTATCTTTAATTTTGAATACTTGAGTGGAAACAGAATGAAAAAATATCAATTGGTTTTCTTTTTGTAGCCTTCCGAAGATTACGCTAGGTGTACTTTCTCAATTTTCATTTGAGAAACTGGATGCCGTACGATGGTCAAAATTGTGCTGCTGGGCTGCCAGAATGACCCCGATAGAAATATGAAATTATAACCAAAAAAAAAATTTTTCGAAAAAATAAAAAAAAATAAAAATTTTTTTTTTTTTATTTTTCCCAAATAACTTTGGTAAGGTTCGAACTCTACACACTCGATTAACTAGAGTTGCTTCGGTAACGGAGATTTATAGGATTAGAATTAATCCAATTCATACTCGTAGAGTTCGATTCCTACCAAAATTTTTTGAAAAAAAATTTTTGTGGTTTATAATTTCATATTTTTATCCGGATCATTCTGGCAGCCCATCAGCAAAATTTTAACCTCCGTACGGCCTCCAGTTTCTCGAATAAAAATTAAGAAAGTACACCTAGCGTAATCTTCGGAAGGCTACAAAAAGAAAACCAATTGATATTTTTTCATTCTGTTTTCACCCAAGTATTCAGAATGAAAGATAGTTCAACCATGGAGAATTCCAAAAATTTTGGCCGGAATTTTTTTTTCACTGAAGACATGTAAAAAAAAAGTTGAGTTCGAAATTTGAAAGAAAAATTTCACGGAAAATCTTAGAAAATCGAGTACGTTGAGATTATGCTTTCCAAATTGGCAACCGAGAAAAAAAATTCCGACTTTGCAGGTTTTCCGCCATTTTGAATTTCTTTTTGCAAAATTCTACACCACAATTCAATTCAGCCTTCAAAAATACTAAGATGTGACCAGGAACCGTTATTTCAAATATCACGCATAACTTACCACAGTTTACAGAATATTGCTCAAAGTTGACATTAAGCACCCTGTATCTCGATTATGCGTCGAAAACGGGGTATATGTCATAAGGCAAAAATGACTTTCTCGATGTCTATTACACGGCGATATATGTTTGTCCAGTTTATGGTGAAACACCCTGTATAGTATCGCCGAATCAGTTTTTTCTTTGTTTTTATTATGTATTATATTATGTATATTTTTTGATATATAGATAAATCCAAGGAATTATTTTGAAAATGTGTTCATATTTCATAATTTGAAAACACCATATAATTTGTCCTTCGATATATTGTACTCTGAATTTACTTACGGGTTTTTCCAACAACAAATCACTCAAATTTTAATATTTTCTTCAATATCGAATAGTTCCTAGTTTTAAATAATAATTTTTTTTTGTTCATAAGTTTATATTTTCAGGTCCATCAAATGAAAATGAAATTAATGAATTCATGAGAGACATTAAGGTCGCCGTTTGATGCGCGTAGGACAAGTCGACCGATAGAGGCGCCACCGTGCATTTTACGGAATATCTCCATAGAACTTACATTATCTCTATGAGTTCTATGAATATCTCTCTAATTATGAATGAAATGTACAGGGTGGGCAAAATTGGTGCTACATGAACTAAAACTTTTTAACCCGAGGAGATAGAGAAAAATGAATGGCACCTTATAGTCCTCTTTTTTCGAGAAACTGATAATGCCATCAGCTGCATTCCTCTATCTTCTTTTGTTTCCGAGTTATAGGCCAAAATTGAAATTTGGGCGATTTCAACTTTGGTCATTATCTCCGTTTCTGTTTATGCTAGGATGTTGAAATAAAAACATTATACAGGCACTTTTTTGATAGCAATCCAGTGGCGTACTCTGATTTTTTTTAAGAGGTTCATTTGCTGAGTTATAACATAAAGTTGTATTTTTTCTTATGGAAACAGTAGTTTGAAGTGACTTAGAAAGAATCGCCATTTTTTTTTCCGTTTCAGAAATGTATCATATGTTATACATCGCCCCCAGATTCCATAAGATATTATGAAAAATATGGTTTGTATATGGAATTCAAATTATTGAGTAATAAAGTAGGCTGAATCATAGAATTATGTGTCTCTACGCATGATGTAATTATTATTTCTTTATTTCAGTATCGTAATGAGTTCATTACAGTACTAAAAACAGTGCTGTAATGAACTCATTACAGCATTGTTTTTAGTTATATTTTTCGTTTCGTGGTTGGAGCACTGGCTTCCGGTCCTATCAATTTTCAACCCACGTCAATTTGGAAATGTCAATTTCGTAACAGTCACCAACTGCCAAGATACAATACAAAAGTCACTAGGATGTATAATTGTATAATCTGAATTTTCCATTAAATTTCAACGAAATTTGACTGAAATAGAGAAAATATTGTACTCATTGCAGAATGCAATTCCAACACTCATGCGTTTCGCATTCGTATTGGAATAGGAGCCCATTCTGCAACTAGTTTTAGAATATACTATTCACGATTGAATAATTGATGGTGCGATCTCTGTTTGAAGCAACTGTCAGTTAATTTGAAGTCATCGTTGGCGGCATTATGGAGATATTCCATAAAATAACGAAAAATATGCTATGTTGAAATGTTTCATTTTAGCGAATGAGAATAGTGGGGCAGCAAGTGATTCAACTGTGGAATAATAATTGCACCATGCGTAGAGACACATAATTCTATGATTCAGCCTACTTTAATACTCAATAATTTGAATTCCATATACAAACCATATATTTTTCATAATATCTTAACGAATCTGAGGGTGATGTATAACATATGATACATTTCTGAAACGGAAAAAAAATGGCGATTCTTTCTAAGTCATTTCAAACTACTGGTTCCATAAGAAGAAACACAACTTTATGTTATAACTCAGCAAATGAACCTCTTAAAAAAAATTAGAGTACGCCACTGGATTGCTATCGAAAAAGTGCCTGTATAATGTTTTTATTTCAACATCCTAGCATAAACAGAAACGGAGATAGTGACCAAAGTTGAAATCGCCTAAATTTCAATTTCGGCCTATAACTCGGAAACAAAAGAAGATAGAGGAATGCAGTTGATGGCATCATCAGTTTCTCGAAAAAAGAGGACTATAAGGTGCTATTCATTTTTCTCTATATCCTCGGGTTAAAAAGTTTTAGTTCATGTAGCACCAATTTTGCCCACCCTGTACAATGGCGCTTTCTATCCGAAACTCGCTGAACTATAAAATTAGTGAAAATGTGGGTAAAGCAGGAACTTTTTCCCGCGAAAATTTGAATTTGGCCATTCTCTGCCAATTCCGTATTTCAAGTTGTTTTTCTGAATGAAATTATCTGTAGATTCACTTTTAATCGGAAGTCGAACTATTTTCATGGGTCTTTCGTTTGAAATAATAATAAATAATAATAATAATAAATGGCCTTTATTGATTCGAATCAAAAATACAGAAATATACAAAATGTAGTATGCTGCTCAGCGTGGCGGAGTCTAGCATAGCTATTCTTACTCAACCACAACCAACAAATAAAACAGAAGCATGAGTTGGCTCATCTTCTTCTATTTTTCAAAGAAAAAAAATGAACTGTTGAAATGCAATTAATCTCAATTATCTCATTAAGAACTTCAATCCTTTCTGAGTTCACCCACAAAATTTCAGTTCTCAAAGTGAAACTATTTTCAAATGCAACTTGAAATAAAAACACACTACATTGAACGCCCACCTTAATGGAAATATGGAGCGAGTTCAAGGTAAGTTTTTTTTGCAACACAAGAATAGTTTTTATTTTGTGCTTCAGTTAGAAGTCAAGATTTTTCAGTTTCCCTGATTCTGGAAATCTTCGAGAAAAAATTGTTTTATTCGGAGAAGAGATACATTTCTGCTTGTCCTTATAAACTTCCTCCACAAACACACCATTCTTACTCGCAAAAAAACTATTCACTGATTTTGTTTTCGAAATATTTTGCCAAGAGAACTTTCTGTCATTTCATCTTATTGAAAATATTCAAAACATTTTTTTTTATGGAGGAGTCGAAAAAATGTATTGATTCATATTTTTGGCAGTTTTGGGGACAGTCGAAGAACAAGCTCTGATGATTCCCCAAACGCCTCAAAAACAGCAAATATATCAAGAAAATACTGATATAACACAAGGTTAGTTTGATTTTTAGATTCATATCACGGCAACACAGAAACTTCTCTCAATGGTTTGCTCAGGGACGGGCCAAAGCCAAATCCCAAGTAAACAGCATTTTGTTATAAGAAGAGTTGAATGTAGCTCAAGACTTACCTAAAATTCTATTATTTTTTCTTCTTCTCAAAATTTTTAAATAATTGCAGAGAATGGAAAAAGTAATTTTAAAAAAGCTTGAGCATTTCATTAATATTATTCCTACTAAATAAACTTATATAATATTAACTATTTCTTTGTTCTAGTGGATGACATAATATTTCTTCCTGCACTTAAGGCAAGAATCCATTTGTTTTCTGTTTTTTCTTTAGGCTTCAGATAACAAAGGTGCCGCATATTTTCAGAGCTTTTTTTTTGTAAACTGTGTATTTAATGATATCATTGTAGAAAGTTTTTCAGCAGCTAAATATTCATGAAGATTTGTTCACATGATCTTTTATAAAAGTAACTAAGATATAATAAGTAGTAACCTTTGATTATTATAAGGCCAATTTATTGGTCAATAAACAGCTTTGTTATTATTATTTTCATTATGAATCTGTTAACTAATGTCTAGTTTGATACACACTAAAATTCTTTGATTTTAATATAGTTCATATTTTCAGATTGAAAGTATAAGCTTCCCGAATTATTATTTGTCCAATGTATTTCAGGATGCAGCAGCAAAATGAGTGCAGTCGCTTCTGAATGTAGTGAAAATGCAGGTTTGTTGTGATTTTCTCATTAGCCATTCTGGTTAGGTTTCTTGAAGAAATTCTTCATTGGTATTTCTTTTAGCTTCATTTCGATTTTTGGTTTATTTCTAAATATGATTTAACAAGGAGCCCATGATTATTTCTTATATTTCAGAATCAACTGACAGTTCTGCTGATAAAAAACTGGACACTGCCTTAAAATTATTAACAGAATTGGAAGGGATATAACAAGCATACATTTTTTTTTTGGGAAATTTGAAGCTGGACATGAATGAGCTAAAGCAAACAATTAATGAAACATATCAAAAATCAGAAAAGTCTGAAATAGATGTTTCAAAAATAGATCTACCAGTAAAAACATTGAACGAACTGGAGCAGTTGGAAATTCTCGTGACAACTAACAAAGAACAAAACAGTTCACTAGTAATGTTAAACACTTTAACTTATTCAAAGGTTTAGCGAAAATGGAACATTTCTCTGAAAAACTGATTTTGTCACCTATTCCACATAATTATTTAGGTATTTAGCATACCCTGCTGAAAATAATCAATTAATTCATAATAAAAGGTTTTCAGGTGTCATTTCACTCAATGAGTTCAGTGAGTTGATATTAATTACTACTTGTAATGAGCTGTGCCACAGTGTAGACACTAACGTTAGTGTACAACAGATGTGAATTTATGGACTGAAATATAACTGAAAAATACTCGGACCGACAGAATTGCCGCAATCACTAAACGGAACCAACTATTTGGATTCTTTGAGAAACAATGTACCCTTACTCTTGAAAGATATACTACTCGAAATGCGAGGTAATCTGTGGTTTCAACAAGACGGATGCCCAGCACACTACAGTCGTCATGTAAGGGAATATTTGGACCAAACATATCCTCACCGGTGGATTGGAAGGGGTGGTGAAATGTTTTGGCCTTCCCGTTCACCAGACTTGAATCCTCTAGATATTTTTCAATTAGGATTTTTTTAAAAAATGAAATTTATTCGAAACCCATAAAAGATGAAGCAGAACTAAGGGACCGTATTCGTTCCTTCGTCGCTCGTTTTCGAATTTCGCATTCGTATTGGATTAGTGGCCCATTCTGCATTTAGTTTTAGAATATACTATTTTACACCACATCAAATCGAATTCGGACCAAAAAAACACTTTCTCAAAAACGTGAATTTCAAAATTATTTTAGGAGAATCCCTGTATAATATTTTGTGCTATTTTTCAGTGTATCAAGTGAAGTTATCATTCAAAAATATTCACGGAAAAAAACTGATTCGACCAGGGCCGGATTTAGGGGGAGGGGGGCAACAGGGGCAACTGCCCGGGGGCCTCCACAAAATAGGGGCCCCCACAAAAAGAAGCCAGCACTCAAGAAAATTCGGAAAAATTTTAAATTTCAACTAGGAAACACTAGTAAAAAAATTTTCCTTCAATATTTTTTATAATGTAATTAAATCATGATGAAAAAAAAAGACGAAAGTCTTCTACTGGACAATAATTTCTGTTGTGGTATTCGATGAGTGAACGTAAACGAATTAAACGTGCAGCGCAAGCGCTCACGCTCAGGCAGGCGTATGGCGGCCCACTGTTCAATTTTACGTAAGGGAAGCGTTAGGCATAGCATAATACGCGTGTCCGAGTGAAGTGATAACTGATAAGTGAAGTGAAGAGTTTGTAGCAGGGAATCCCGAAGTTTTATACATTCACCTGCGTCTGAGGAGCTAAGAACTTGCGAACATTGTGCAAATAAAGTAAATTCTATCGAATTTCTACGGTCAGACCAGACGAGAGTATTCTCAACTTTATCTTTATCTCGTAATCCACAACAAACAGTGTCTTTTTCAACATGGTGATAGCGAAAATGTGAATGTCATCACTATTTTGGGTGACGAAAGTGCCACATTGCCTCCAAGCTCAAATAAATTATTTGAAAATTGCTATCCTTAGATATCTATCCTAGTTTCGATAGAATCATATTGAAGATAAAGGCCGATTTACATCAGAGGAGCGAATGCTCATTCTATCCCCATTCTATCATATTCTCCTAGTGTGAATAGACGAGGATCGAAGCGAAGATCATTCTTCTGCTGTTCTACTTATTTACGTTCTTGGAATATTCTGAGAATGCTCAATCTATCTAGATCTGGAATTCTAGTTCCTAGTTCTCGTTTTTGCTCGCTGATATTTTGTTTTCGTTTACACTAAAAGATCGACAAATAATGTTCTTATTCTTCGTTCTTTTAATTAAAACCCACATTTATAGGATGTAATATTAATAGTGATTCACAATGAAGTGTACTATAAATTAGGAAAAACATTATTCAGAATAGAAATTTTCGTACCTACCTATTAAGTTTGAAAATTAACATGAGTTGAGGACCTTCGAATTAAATTTCATCTAGATCAGTCACTTTCAATAAAATGAATTAGTATTTTCTGTTGAAAATAAATGGGTAATAATTATATTGTGGTAAATGAATAATTTTGGCTATATGCAAAGAACAAGAATATAAAAGACGGTTGCGGAGGGGTTATGATTTTTTATTTACCATGTCATGCGTGTTTTTGGTTCAGCTTCTGTTAATTATTCGATCACTAGCCATGTTCTTCATATCTCTTTCATAGTGGAATCATGGGTGATCGTCACAAAACTCCTCGAGCTTTGCCTAGTGGCTCTCAGAAAAGGAAAGTGCGAGCAGAACGAGTAAAAAAATCTGGAGAAACTATAGCTAAAATACCCAAATTGACCAGTTTTTTTACGTCGTTAAATAAAGAAGCTCAAGATCCTGAACAAACAACAGAAGATTCAATAGTAAATAGAGATGTGGTAGATATTATCCAAGATAATCCTGGGGTTGGCGTTTCATCAGATGACACTACACAATTTTCTATAACTGAATATCAGTCTCAGGAGGAAGCAAAATTTTGCGGTCTCAAAAATGACATAGGTCTTTGGCCTGTTGATATAACTGAAGAAATGATAGAATATTGGGCAACAAAAGGTTCAACGGAACTTCAAAATTGCGATGAAGTATCTCTGCAAAATTCAGTTCCTCAATATCATCAGCGGGATAATGTCAACATTGTTCGGAAATTTACAAAGAACATGTTTACACGTCGCAACAAAAATCAAGAGACCGTCAATCGATTCTGGTTGTGCTTTTCTCCATCCACGGGGAAAATATATTGTTATGTGTGATTGTGTGTAAATTAATGTCACCTCTAAACAGTAAACTGAGTGGGGAAGGTTTTAGTAACTGGAAGCATGCATCCGATCGTCTATGTGAACATGAGATTTCGAAGTCTCATTTGGTAGCAGTAATGAGTTCGGTTCAACGGGGAAAAGTCAGAGGACGCATCGATCAGGAGCTAGCGATTGAAGAGGCACAACAAATCGAGTATTGGCGAAAAATACTCAGAATTATTGTCAGTACCATCAAATTCATTGTTGAACGCGAATTAGCTTTCCGAGGTGAGAATGAAATTGTTGGCTCACCAAGAAATGGAAATTTTCTGGGAATTTTGGAATTGTTAGCCGAATATGAACCAATCTTGGCAACCCATTTGAAAGAGCATGCAAACAAAGGGAGTGGCCATGTAAATTATCTTTCGTCCACGATTTGCGAAGAACTGATCAGTTGTATGGGTGATAAAGTACTAAATGAAATAGTATGCAGGATAAAAAAATCGAAATATTATTCTGTATCAGTGGACTCTACTCCGGACGAATCTCACATCGATCAACTAACTGTAGCTGTTCGATATATGGAAGGATCGACACCAAAAGAAAGATATCTCACATTTTTACCAAACTGTGGTCATACTGGCGAAGCCACCGCAAACGCTCTACTCAACTTTTTAAGCGCCCATCAAATAGACATTATGGATTGCCGTGGCCAATCTTACGACAATGCTGCAAACACGAGTGGCAAATACAAAGGCATGCAGGCTCTTATTTTGGAAAAAAATCCTTTATCGGCGTTCGTACCATGTTGTGGTCATTCTCTCAATTTGGTTGGAAAGGCAGCTGCCAATTCATGTCCATCAGCTGTTAAATTCTTTGATTTTATTCAGAAATTATATACGTTTTTCACAGCAAGTACAGAACGATACGAAATTCTGATCGAGAAGTTATCCAAGAAAAAAAAAGGACAGTTTTACGTCTTGAAAAAGCTTAATGACACCCGTTGGTCTTGTCGAGCTGACGCTACGAAAGCCATATTCGACGGTTATTCGGAAATCAAAGAAGCTCTATCCAGCATATCTTCTGATAAGGAGCAAGAAGACATTGCAAGGCACGAAGCAACGCACCTTCTGCAGAAGATGAACAGTCTCGAAACCGCTTTATTCGCAATCTTCTGGAACGACATCTTGGAGCGATTCAACGCTACAAATAAGATGTTTGTAAAAACCCGCCGAAGGTCAACTCACCGGTTGACTCTAGCTGAGTTGGTTCCTACTTTAATTCTGAAGCAATATAAGCGGAATTAAATACAGATTGACTTTTCAAATTCAACAGCTCTGACAACTATATTTTTTATTTTTCGACAACACACTTGATTGCAAATGCATATTATTAGATGAAACGCAACATTCTCCCACCCGAGAAATTAATTAAACATAAGCAATTTCTCGTGACAAATCAAAAAACGTCCACAATTCCAACAATGAAAACCAAATCTCGGACAAAATTTGCTAATACAACTTAATCCAAAAACTTTACAGGAGTCTTAATTCTACGTCCACTTCTCGAGATTCTTTCGACACTTGAAACGATATCGGGTGCTCTGCTTTTATTCACTCCCGCACTACCCGAATCATTTTTGTCTTCACCCTCGCTCACATCTTGATGCAAATCGGTGTCTGGTTCAGGATCATCCATAGTATCTGCTTTTTTCTGAAATCCAACCACTTCTCCATCTCCATCAAATTCGAGAGGATGCAACCGTTGCACCGGACGTAAGAGTTCGCCAGAAGACGTTTTAACTCGTGCAAGTCTTATTCTTCCGTCTTTTCCATGAATTACCTCGGTAACGCGCGCGAGTGGCCAATCAATTCGTTTATTGAAGTCATTTCCGATAAGCACCACTTGTCCTAACTTAACGAACGCACTAGACTTTTTGTCGTGAAAAAGTTTGAGCTGCCCTAAATACTCTATGCGGAACCTATTTCGTAGGTTCTCTCTAAGTCTCTGCTTGTTTCGCATGCTTCTCGACAGACATGTTTTTTCGACCACGTCACACTCCGGTAAGTAGGCTCCCACTTGGTCTCTCAAAAACATAGCAGGTGTTAACGCGGATAAATCATTCGGATCGTTCGAAATATAAGTAATTGGTCTAGCGTTCACTGTCGCCTCGCAATCACATAATATAGTCATTGAATCCTCATAATTAAGACATGCGCACCCTAAGACCTTTCTCAGCAATCCCTTAACGACGCCAATAAGTCTTTCAAAAAATCCTCCCCACCACGACGCAGTTGGAGGGTTAAAACGCCACTCTATGCGCTGTATAGAGATTTCGCGTAATATTCTTTCCCAGTCCAACTTCGAAAATAAATTTTCGCAGCCACGGAAATTGGTGCCATTGTCACTATATAAAATTTTCGGTCTTCCTCTCCTAGCAACAAAACGACGGAAAACTTGTATGAACCCCTTGGCAGAAAGGGACAACGTCAGCTCCAAGTGAACAGCACGATATACAGCGCAAGTAAACAGGCACACCCAAGCTTTTTCGCCGGTCTTTAAATGCAATGGTCCTGCAAAGTCAACTCCAGTGACTTCAAAACACATTGCGTCTCGAACTCTGTCTGCTGGTAAGGGTGGTGATTCCACTGTGAACGGCTTCGCACTGAATCTTCTGCAAATCAAGCAACTTCTAACAATAGATCTTAAAGCACGCCGGCCCCCAATGATCCAATATGTTTCCCGAAGTAAAGCTAAAAGCCCCTGGACACCTACATGACAAGACCTCTTATGTATATACAATATGAGACTTTTGATTACAGGATGCCTTGCAGGCAAAATGACTGGAAATCTAAAGTCTTTGGTGTCTAGTCTATTTGCCACTTTTGTCACCATTCGCAAAAGACCATCATCATCATGGAACGGTTTCAACTGCTTTATTTCTTCTAAATTTGGAAAACTGACCTCCTGTATCATTTTGAAAATGAATTTTTCAGCCATATTAATTTCCGTCACAGTAATATCTCCTTTTGTTCTATGCTCTAATCCCTTCTTCTTGATGTTGTGAATGAATCTGAAAACCCATGCAATCATTCTTATTGTCTTTGGATAGTCACTAAAATGATCGAAGTGAAAATCGACACAGCTTGAATAATTGTCAAGAAGAGCCTTCACTGTCTTTTTCCTCTCTTCAAGAATTTCTGCTTCATCGACGTTCAACTGCTTGGTCACAGGCCAGTCCTCTTCCTGCTCATACAACCAATCTGGGCCCTCCCACCATCTTGACTTCAGTAGTTGTGTTGGAGAACACCCACGTGATGGTAGATCAGCTGGATTTTTACTTCCTGGTATATGATGCCAGCTCCCTGAAGGCGTTAATCTTCTAATTTCCTCAACCCTATTATGGACGAACGTACCCCACTCTTCATTTCTTTGAATCCAGGATATAACTGTTGTGGAGTCACTCCAAAAGAAGCTTTCATAATGGTGTGACAGACTTTCAGCTACTTGTGAATAAAGCCTAGATCCTATTGTCGCAGCAAGCAATTCCAAACGTGGAATGGTAATTGTTTTACTGGCTTTCTCGATCGGTGCCACTCTAGACTTGGCTGCCAATAGGTGAACTGAAACCTTGCTTGATTCCTTTATCCTACAGTAGACTGCTGCCGCAAAGGCATCTTTCGAGGCATCAACAAAGGTGTGTAGACTAACATCTTCAGGCTTGGCTCCCCCAATCTCCGTCCAACGCGGTAATTCTATTTTCAATAGATTAGGTACATCTTGAATCCACTGCTTGGATAGAATGGCAATACCATCATCTATCTCAGTATCCCAACTGATCTTTCTCGACCACAATTCTTGCAACCATAATTTTTGTTGAAGTGTTGCGGGGCATGTGAATCCAATGGGATCAAAGATCTTTTGTGCCATAGATAATAGCTTCCTCTTTGTTACTACCATGCCTTCTGTTGCTATATTGAGCAAATCCTTATTAATAGTTAAAATATCCTCAAACGGATACCATCTAAGTCCAAGCACAGATATTCCATTCGTCTGATTTTCTACGTTACCTGAGAACTCCCACCCTCTAAGCTCGAAACCTCCTTCTGCCATTGCTCGTACCGAATCGCCGATGAATTGGTTCAAAACCTCTTCATTTGATACACTGGTGACACAGTTATCAACATAGAAGCTCTTTCGAAGTCTCTCTATATTTTCCGTTGAAAACTCACAATTTTCATTAAAAGACATCTTGAGATATTTCGATAGATGGTATTCTATTGTTGCGCCAAGCAAAAAAGGACTGCAGTTGACTCCAAAGACGACCCTGTTGTGTTGGTAAACTATTTCTTCACCTTGCTTGTTTACCCACAGAAACTTCAAGAAATGACGGTCTTTTGGATTCACGCTAATCTGCAAAAATGCCTTCTTAATGTCAGCTGTGACAGCAATTTTATTTTCCCGAAATTTAATGATGAGAGAAGGTATAAACTCAATGAGATTCTGTCCCTTTTCCAAGCACTGGTTGAGTGAAGGATTATCCTTGTCACGGGCAGATGCGTCGAATACAGGTCGCACTGCGGTTGTTGATCCCTCTTTCACAACAGGTCGATGGGGAAGGAAATGACCTTGTCCATCACCCATGTCAATTTGTTTGATGATACCCGCAGATTCCCATTCTTCAAATACAGTGTTGTACCTAGTGGTAAGCTTGCTGTTCTCTAGACGCTTCACAGTACTTGCAAGTCTTTTCCTAGCAATGTTGAGATTACTGGTTAGAACAGGATGATCCTCAATCCATGGTAGCCTCACTTCATATCTGTCTTCTTGATTAATTTCCACGGTCTCCTCGAACAACTTCCTAGCAGCCAACGCCATTTCCTCCTTAGATATGATTTCCTTTGGGTCAGAAATACCTATGATGTCCAATTGCCAAAGTTCTGTTATCGTTGGATTTGATAGCATTGAAATTGTTGTGAGCATACTGACAGAAGTGGATACTGGTACTTTACCTTGTAGTGTCCATCCAAAATGTGTTTCATATGCCACAAGACCACTCTTCAGCATGTGCCTCTTACCAGTGTACAACAGCCCAGCTACATCTGCTCCAAATAACAGCTCTATTGCACCTGAATCTTTCACATCTGATACATCAATATGGGCCATATTCAGTTCCTGCATCCATGAACCAAAAAATACTGTTGACACTTCATTGCAAATTCAGGACTGATCTAGAACTTCAAATGATTGTTTATAATGACCTCTAGATACGGAAATTTCATAGCAATTGTGTGTATTCTCAATTTGTGTACCTCCAAAGAGACAATGTGTTAGTTTTTCTTTTCTTTTTGGCTTCAAATTGAGTGCAACAGCTGTAGACCTTAAAATATAGCTCCTCTGAGACCCTGAATCGATTAAACACCTCACAGATCTGTTACCAGTAGACCCTTTTATTGTCAGTCGCAATGTCTGAAGAAACACATGTGTATCCAAACATTGATTTGCCATAGTGTGGTCCTTATCCCTTTCGCATTTCTCATTTGATGGTTTGCCTCCTCGCGGTTTATTCAATAACTCCTGGCACATCAAAGGCACATGAGAAGACCCACAAATGATACATTTCAAACGCATTTTGCATTTACGAGATTGATGACCAATCTTCAAACATCGAAAGCACGCTCTTTTCTCCGATAAAATTCTTTTACGTTCATCGAAAGTCATTTTCTGCGCTCTAAAACAAGATTTACTATCATGATCTCCGGAACAAAATATACATTTTGCAACATCTCCATGCAATAGTCCAGCTGCAGTCTTTCTTGACTCGAAATTTCGCCCATTCTTCTTCTCATAATTCGATTGTTTTTTGACAGTTTCAGCCAAACCAAAACCTTCACTTGCCAGGTCAACTCGTAATTCATTTTCTACTTCTGACCGCAAGAAACGCATTAAATTCCTCAATCGAATCTCTAGAGAAAACTCGTCATTTTGCGAAACAATTGATAGGTTCGAATTTGAGCATGACACGTCCTGACTGATATTGAAATTAGAACGCTGCCAAATTCGCATAAGGTCTTGTGGTAAGCATGACTCAATTAGAGGAAACAGTAGAGCCGCATATCTATCACTGGAGATACCGAGAGTATCTAAAGCCCGTAACTGTGTCTCTATTTGATCATACAAATGTGTTAGATCATGTTTACCCGGCGATACCGCGTTGTTGAGAACTAGCTTCAGCAACTCGCGCACGTACACTTCTATTTGCAAGTCTTCCCGGCCGAATCTAGATTTCAAACAGTCAATGATTTTTTCATAGTTTTCGCCGACAGAAGGAAAACTTTCAACAATTTTGCGTGCACGACTGCCATCGACAGTAGCTTGAATTATATATTCAATTTTGTCACAAGCATCAATGTCTGTATCCTCGTGGATTTTACGGAACTGCGACCAAAACCCAAGCCAATCACGAATGTTCCCATCGTATGGTTTGAATTGGATGGTAGGCAATTGAAACTTCCGCTTACCTTTTGGGGTATCACTGTCAGACTCACCCCTACATCCACCTTTGGATCTGTTTTCTAATGGATCAGGTGGCTGTACCATTAGCTTCTCGATTCGCAGCTTCAAATCGACGAATCTTCTATGGTAGGCATCACCCTGTTCCATCTCTGCAATGAGTTCCTCCTCTGAAGCATCCTCTTCCAGCAGATGATTGTAAATTGTATGATCCCCGACACTCAGCTCCTCATATTTCTTCTTCAAACACTCCCAGAGTACAGCTATTTGATCATATGAGATCGGTTCGGCCTTCACCAAATTATCTAATTCATTAGCTGATTTGGTAAAGATACAACGCAGCACTTTACGACTTTTCCTTCTAGCTTCAATTGTATCAGCCATTTCAGAGGATTCTATCAGCCCTCAGGATGAACGAAAACAGGTTGCACAATCCGCACTATATAGCAATTTAGAACTCAAGTCCTGTCACGGTCGCCAAAATATGTAAAAACCCGCCGAAGGTCAACTCACCGGTTGACTCTAGCTGAGTTGGTTCCTACTTTAATTCTGAAGCAATATAAGCGGAATTAAATACAGATTGACTTTTCAAATTCAACAGCTCTGACAACTATATTTTTTATTTTTCGGCAACACACTTGATTGCAAATGCATATTATTAGATGAAACGCAACAATGTTGAAAGACCCGAAAATGATTCTTGAATCAGCAATGCGTGCCCTGGAATCATTGAAATCATTAGTGGAATCCAAAAGAAACGATTTTGATAAATATGAGGAAGCTGCCAAAAAAATATCTGGGACTGATGAATACGTACAATCACGCACCACTACGAGAAACGTGAGGTTGAATCCGCTAGATTACGGGAAAGCACAGGAAGCCAATCTGTCACCGAGGGAGAAATACAAAGTATTTGCCTTTATACCAGTAATCGACCAGCTATGTATTTCTCTCAGTGAAAGATTGCATGCCTATGAAGCTGTCCGTTCGAGATTCGGATTTCTGAATCAAATCGAAAAGATGAATACTGAAAACTTGCAGGCTGCAACAGAGGCTTTGGTAAAAGTTTATGAGAATGATTTAGAACCAAGTCTCGGAAATGAATTAGTTCAATTTGTCTCTTTTATTGAATCATATAAAAGAGACTTTGGAAAAGACCAATCTCTAGAAATGTACTATTACCAAATTCTCGATGATCAAAATCTTTGAGCTACATTCCCAAACATCGAAATCGCGTTGAGAATGTATTTGGTTCTTATGGTATCCAATTGCACTGGAGAGCGATCATTTTCGAAAATGAAAATCATCAAAAATAGACTCAGAACGACTATGGGACAAAATCGTCTCTCAAAGCTTATGCCGGCCATACACGTTACGGTCTACCGGAGAGGTATACCTGCGCAGGCATGCCTGTGCAGGTCAACCGGAGCGTGTGTGGGATTAGACCTGTGCAGTTTTTTCAACCTGCACAGGTGACCGGTTACGGTCTACCGGAGAGGTATACCTGCGCAGGCATGCCTGTGCAGGTCAACCGGAGCGTGTGTGGGATTAGACCTGTGCAGTTTTTTCAACCTGCACAGGTGACCGGTGCAAGATCGAAAATCAATATTTTTGAGTGACACCGTACGATGTGCCTATGCATGTGTGCATGTACAGGGTGGGCAAAATTGGTGCTACATGAACTAAAACATATGATACATTTCTGAAACGGGAAAAAAAGGCGATTCTTTCTAAGTCAGTTCAAACTACTGTTTCCATAAGAAAAAACACAACTGACGCCACTGGATTGCTATCAGAAAAGTGCCTGTATAATGTTTTCATTCCAACATCCTAGCATAAACAGAAACGGAGATAATGACCAAAGTTGAAATCGCCCAAATTTCAATTTTGGCCTATAACTCGGAAACGAAAGAAGATAGAGGAATACAGTTGATGGCATTATCAGTTTCTTGAAAAAAGAGGACTATAAGGTGCATTTTTCTCTATCTCCTCGGGTTAAAAAGTTTGAGTTCATATAGCAACAATTTTGCCCACCCTGTACACCGGTCGCCTGCGCAGGTCACGTCATTTGCTGTCATAAACGTTGTCGCCGTCAGTTGTCTCCACGTCGAGTAGTGAATGATATCGTATTGTCACCTGTATCAAAAATTAATACGCAAAAATGGCACCAACAGATTCTACTGAAAATTTCCTTGAAGATTTTATTGAAATATATAAAACGCATTCATGCCTATCGCAAGTCAAAAACAAAGCGTACCATGATCGAGACAAAAAAGAAGCTGCAGAGACACGACCGACGTCCGGTATACCTGCACAGGTATACCTGCGCAGGTATACCTCTCCGGTAGACCGTAACGTGTATGGCCGGCATTACTCTCCTAAGCATTGAGAGCGATATACTCCGTGAACTGGATTTTACTGAACTAATTGACGATTTTTCAGCCAAAAAAGCTCTGAAGGTTCCGTTCATTTAATGCCACTCAATTATTGTTTTTTCATACTATTTTTGTTAAATAATAAAAGAATTTAAAAAATCATCCATTTTATTTTGAAAATAATTCGAGGCTAGGGGGCCCCCACTTATTTGTTGCCCCGGGGCCCCCACATCTCTAAATCCGGCCCTGGATTCGACAAGTATTCAATTCTACCTATGGCAAGAACGAAAGTATTTGAGGTAAAAAAAATTCAACATTTTCATAAAACATCAAATATCAGGAAAACTGTGAGACTTTCATATGAACGATTTTCTCATATAAGTATTATCAGATAGAGAACATTCTGAACTACATTCCGTTTTCGTTCGACGTGGTCTTTACGGGACACCCTGTATAGTAATAAATCTACTATTAAATGTTGCTCTCGATATTGCTTCATTTGTGAATTTTTCAAATTGAAATATTGTCTTTCGGTATTCTCGTATTTTTCAAGCGTCTGATTTTTATTTTAGTAATAAAAAGATGTTTGGTTGATTTCATTCTTTCAGATTCTTCAGAGAATTTATTGGATTCGCTTCCATCGGATTCAAAGAATATCCTGGAAATATCGGGATTCTTGAATGTGGAGTCATTAGCAGATTTATCAAAATTTGCTCAGAATGATAACCTGAATTGATTGGAGAAGAAGATTACGAAAAATATTATGGTTGCTACAAAAAAAGCAGAGAATTTCAAAATACTACAAGGATATAAAAAAATTTGAAAAATCTATCTAGAAAAATTTCCGAAAAAACACGAGGTAACTTCGGAGGAATAAGGCCAAAAGATCTCTGTTCATGATACAGAAGGCCTTCAGCGGATGCGAGCCCACAACATGTGCTGTCCTGTTTAAGACCCATTTTGGAGTTTGCTGGCCCGGTGTGGTGTCCGGTACTGAGGAAGGATTTGACTTTGTTGGAGGGTATCCACTATCCAGCGTCGAGCGTGACGTCTGCCATATGGGATTTTGCGACCAATTTATGAAGAGAGACTATACAGGGTTTTCATTTCAAAACTTGCCACCCCTATTATTTCCATATATATATATATTTTTTTTTTAAATCGCCGAGACCCGTCAATTTTGTTTTGGAGGGTGAACAATTTTGACGTATAAATTAGCTCTCCCCCTTTAACCCCCTACCCTCTAGAGCCACCCCTACAAAAATCTTAAATGAGAAAGGGGGTCGAGTGATACATCATTTTAAAGGGCTTTTTATTTTCTATATTTTGGCATATTATTTTTCAAATTTGGGTGTTGTTGGTTTGTTGCGTTAGGCGCAAGATCGCGTTGATGCATCGAGTGAGCTCGTACGTAGAGTGTAAGTAAGTATGCGTACGCTTATCAGACGCATAAAAAAACAATTTTTTTTGTCGAAAATATTTATCTACATGTATCGTCGAGTTACAAGAAAAACATATTCTCATTTTTTTGCTGTTTTATAAAAATAGTGTAATAATAGGTGGTGGGAACTTTTCAAATTGACACACGCCTAACTCGGCAACGCAACACCCAAATTTGAAAAATAATATGCCAAAATATAGAGAATAAAAAGCCCTTTAAAATGATGTATCACTCGACCCCCTTTCCCATTTAAGATTTTTGTAGGGGTGGCTCTGGAGGGTAGGGGGTTAAAGGGGGAGAGCTAATTTATACGTCAAAATTGTTCCCCCTCAAAAACAAAATTGACGGGTCTCGGCGATTTAAAAAAAAATATATATATATGGAAATAATAGGGGTGGCAAGTTTTGAAATGAAAACCCTGTATGCCCGTTTACACGAACAGTGTTTCGGGCAGTTTTGGAGCGTTCTCTCCATTTCTTAACTCCAATATTGTGCGTGTGAATGCTAGACCATCGTGAGTCCAAAAGCGTCGATTTGATGCGACGTGCCAAATGTGCTGGTTTGTGATTTCAACGTCGTATTCACACGCACACTCCGATCTACCGAGATATTAGTCCGTATTCATAAAAATGAAGCATTTATTTGCAAGTAGAAGGTAGAAGTAAAAGGTAAAAGTAAAAGGTTTTGATTTAATTCGTATATATAATCTCCACCTTTTCCTTGCAAGGAAATGCTTCGGATAAAAGGAAGTAAAAGGTACAGCGATTTACGTATCCGTCTCCAAATTGGGTTGGCTTTTCATTACGAATACTGAAAAGAGTGAGAAAAATTGTTGTGAACCTAGATTCCTATTTTGGAAGCAAATCCTTTAGTTTGTGAGCAAATGCTCCTTTTTATAAATACGGCGAAAGTATAACCTTTTACTGCAGAGCAAACTCCTCGAAGCAAAACCTTTTCCTTCAATTCTTTTTATGGCATAAGCCTTGGAGGAATTGCTTCATTTTTCGAAAGTAAAAGGTAAGGCTTCTTTTTATGAATACGGCCTATTATGTAGCAGCAGATGCTTATCGTTCTCTCGAATTTTCGTAGTTGGAAATGTGTATTTATGTTTATAAACTTGAATTCTGGTCATTTCTACCAGTACCTACATACACAATGTGGAATAGGGATAATTTAGAATTATTTATAAACATGTACAGAGGCTTTCCGGGTTTATGGAAAATAAAAAGTGACGACTATAAAAATAAGAATTTGAGGAATAACGCCTATGACAAATTGCTTGAGTTTTGTAAACAAAATGTAGATCCGGGAGCAAATCGAGAATTCGTTTTAAAAAATACAAGGTATTTGAGGTGCTTTCCGGAAGGAATTAAAAAAAATAAATGATTCCAAAAAAAGTGGAAGCGGAACAGAAGATGTTCACAAGCCAACTTTATGGTATTTCGACCTACTTCTATTCACAAAAGACCAGGAGCAACCTTCTGAGAGCATCAGTAATATAGATTCTGAGGGGATGGCTGTAGCGGAGTGCGAAAATTCAGAAATCACGGAATTGACTGATCCAGAAAGGCAGGGTGTTCAAAACACACAAGTGAGTAGGGGAGAAGGGGGTACCTTTCAACGAGGGCGCCTTTGAACAATTGCCATTATTTTTTAATCGTGGAACTATCTTACATTATTTCAACTTGGCATCGTTGTTCGAGAAGTGCTAAACATCCCACATGCGTTTCAAACCTCAATCCGCCGATAGCTAGGATATCACGCGTATGCGTTGTTTTGTGACGATCTGCTGTAAAATTGAACGAGTGTAATCTAGTCAAATATTCAGAAAGTACAGAAGATACATAGGATGTCAGGATTTTTCAGATAGAAAATATATTCGGAAGAACAGGAGAGGTGCTGTTTCAAAGGTAACATAACTTTTTTTTTCTAATCCTTCTGGTAAAAAATTTCATTGCTTGGGGCAGATTTGGACAGCATGCAACAGGATTGATAAAACAAAAAAATAAAGATGGCACCTTTGAAATACAGTTCTTAAGAAAAACAGGGCTGAAATTTCAGTTTCTCCCTGTAGATGTTGAGGACATGATTCGGAAACTACAACGTCCTGTTACTGACACAGGTACTGGAAGAACCTCATCCTCGTTGTATTTTCATTTCAATTATACCCGATATAATATAGGTACGTTAGTTACTTAAATCTATTTTGTGAATGATTCGACTGAATAAAATTTATTTTTCATTATATTATTCACTTTGTTCAAAACTGCCCCTCTTCAAGTTCAAATGTGCCCCGCGGAGAAGCACATTTGAACATTAGTTGTCACCCGAATTTTTCAATTATAACACTCAGATTTTCTGGTTGATAATAAAATTTTTTGTTGAAAATGGACCACAATATATATTGAAATCATAAAGTGAAATCAAATTTTGCGTTCTTGAAATAAAACAAATAAGGCAGTCTTTCAATAAAATTATGTTGAAAGGTTCCCCCTTCTCCCCTAGATTGTCTCTATTTATATTCATATAAATCCATTTCTCAACAAATCGTCCTGCCATGACAGTTTTCCATCATCATTAAAGTATTCCATGTAGTCGTTTCGATTTCTTACAGCTTCAGAAGAAACATTAGTAGGCCTATAACTCTGCAAACTCACTGAAAAGTTTACTCCATCTTGCAATTCCCCAGAGATTTCATTTCTATTAGCATTATCTAATGTTGATTCTGATGGCACATAAGAAGGAGAGATTCTAACTTAACAATTGTGTAATACATAAATTGCTAGGACGATATAATTGATTTTTGAAAGAGACATATTGATGGATGTATTCAAAACTCTGAACCTAATTCACTAAACCGAAAGCATTTTCAGACACATTTCTGCCCCTCGCTAATCTGTAATTAAAAATGCGTCTTTCTTCGGTTAATTCTTCTTGGGGAGAAGGTTTCAAAAAATTGGTGTAGAGGTTCGGTATATAGGCAAAAAACTTCTTTAGTCTACTGATGATTTTATGACGCAACAGTTATAACGGTGAGTCACTATTGTAATCACGGTAAAAGATGTTTTTAAAATAAATTTCGTCATTTTTGTAGCCTGAAGCAGGAAACAGTTTGGTTTCCGAAACTGTTGCGTCATTAAATCATCAGTAGACTAAAGAAGTTTTTTGCCTATATACCGAACCTCTACACCAATTACCATTTTAAGGCAATCCATGATATAATTTGAAGATATTTCGGTGAATTACTTTCCAACCTATCCTGGCATTATGACGTTTTTTGAAGACATCAAAAACCATTTTGGCGAAGAAGCCAAAAAACAACTTAGGAAGTGGTCTTCTTTGAGGAAAAAATTAGTGAAGTTAGAACATAGAAAGATTTTCCTCTTATCATGCAGAAATAAGAAACTCATACCGAGACACATCAAACAAAATTTTGGTTCCATCTATGGTATGCTCACTCAAGACTATCCTCACAGAAGAGAGGTAGATAAAGTAGTCCTAGGGTTTCAATCAAAATGTTTAAACTTAGAGATCAAAATAACGTTTTGGAGAATCCACAATATCCATAAACAAATCAGAAAAACTATTACCAGTGCTCAATCAATCTTACCTCATATAATAATACAAAATTTCATATTTATGGAGGATTCTTATTTTGCCAAATTTAGTAAGACTCTTACGGCGACATTGAATGCAAAGTTAGAGTGGTATAACATTACAACAGAACTCAGAATGGTTGTATAACTGTACATCGGTGGCGTTACCCTACAATGTTTGTTCACTGTTAGCATTGGGCCCTAAGTTCATTCCACCAATCGAAGTAAGCAAAATTCCTATTATGGAAGTGCTTAAAGATGTAGAAGATATAATCCAGAGGGAACATACAACAGAGTTGAAAGATGAAAAGAGAGCTTTGTGCACAAATATCATTGTTAATTTCATGAACAGACCAAAATCCGTGAGATCATTGAATCCTTTAGAACAGCACATTAACAGCTTAGTCAGAGAAACAAAGGTATATTTGAGGCACCACCAGGAGCTATTAGTGTGTAGAGCAGATAAGGGAAACCGTACTGTAGTGATGCATAAGGATGACTATCTTGAAAAAATGAAAAATCTAGTTGATGACGTTGATACTTACCAGTTACTGCAAAAGGATCCAACTATGACACTTCAGAGGGAGTCTAATAAGCTTGTTTTGTCATTACATAGAAGTAATTACATTTCAGATGACCAAAGGAAGCTAATGACAAAGTACAATTGTGTTCCACCTAAATTATATGGGATGTGTAAAATACATAAAAATGGCTTACCTATGCGGCCTATTGTTTCTTATATTGGATCACCTGGGTACAACATCTCCAAATTCATAGCTGATATTGTGAGTGGTATCTTACCTTCGTTTAATTTTAATGTTAAAAATTCATTTGAATTTGTGGATCTACTTAAGGATGTCAGGGTACAAGAAGATTACATCATGGTATCTTTCGATGCGCAAAGTCTGTTCACGAACGTTAAACAACACCTCATCTTAAACCTATGCCGTAATAACTGGCATTTGATCGAAAACAATACTTGCTTAGATTTTTAAACATTTTTGGAATTGGTTAATTTTTGTTTCAAATGCAGCTACGTCAGTTTTAATAATCAGATATATAAACAGACGTCTGGTTGCCCGATGGGTGCCCCTTGTTCAGCAATATTTGCTAACATGGCTATGCATTACATCTTATGTGAAGTAAGAGACAAGTTAAACTTTACATTGCCACTTTTAACTGTTTATGTGGATGATGTCTTCACCATAATACCTAAAGACTCTGTACAAGATGTACTCAAGCTATTTAATTCCATTGACCCACATATTAACTTCACGTATGAATTGGAAAATGACAAGTTTTGTCTTCCCTACCTAGACGTTTGTGTTATCAGAGATCCCAGAGAAGGCACGTTATCAGCAGATTTATACAGGGTGAGTCTTTGACTTGTACATATATTTTAACTGTAGATTCTTGAGGCCTAAAGAAACCTTTTTTTCATTTTCCATTTTTCCGAATTCGGCTCGGTTAAAGAGATATAGCCATTTGAAAAAAAAAATTGTGCTAAATGCGTCCCTGATATTATTCTCTACAAACACCTCAAAGTTCATATTTTTCAATTGAAATTGATGTGATTATTAGATATTCTGGGTGATACATTTAGAAAATACTCAAGCACTAACCTTATTCGAATAAGAATGTTACAAACACGATATTTCCTAACAAAAACGCTAAGTTTTGTTCCATCATTTCTGCAATTGAAATGCCATATTTCTCACACCAAAATAATTTCCTTCTTCGATTATCCTGAAGATTAGTTTGTAAACACTAATAATTTGTTCATATTTGCCTCGATACCCTGAAACTATCTTATAAAAATTAGTTTCTCACTAACCTAGCCTAACTCCATTAATCAGTCATCTGATTCGAGGTCAATGACCTAACCTAATCCATCTCCTCTATGGGCTCTATGATAGTGATCACAGAATTCTAGAGAAGACGATGCCAGATTGTGTTGATTTTCTCAGTAAAAAATGGTATAGGCGAACTCAAGAAAGCAGAACGTCCCCTATCGTTAACGGAAGAACTAGTTTTGTTTACTTTTCGCTAAAGGCCTCTACGCATTGCTCTTTGGAAATGCCAAACGAGTAGTTTTGATTCTCGCCGATCTGAATTTCAGTCGTGGTGCGCTGCCGGCTGCGATGTAGCCGCCACGCAAGACAAGCCGTTGTTCTGTGTCTCATCACATCACACTATCACAGGCCAGCCAGTCTGTGATAAAATGAACGACGCTTAAACGCGATAACCTTTCTACATGGATTCAATTCATTTATTTATTTACTCGCAGAGAATAAAGCAAACAGGTGTGAGGTGATGCTTGTGATATGTGATGTGAAAACCGTGTAGGGTCGATTAAAAATTCCAAGAGGATATTGTTAAGAAGATAGATATTTTCCTGAAGGACTGGTATCAATAAATTTTTAATAGAAACTTGCTTATAAACTGTGTAATTTCATGCTTCTCGGAATTCAGTTGATAAACATTGACAACATTGTTAATTTGTTAAGAGACCAGAGAAGAAACAATATTCGATGATATTTAATTCAGGGAAGCATTCAGATTTTTTATGAAATTCATGGTTTTTTCCTCAAATTTCTTCGTATACATTTAGGAATAACTCGAAAACGACGCGTTTTTTTGAAAAAATATAAGAATACTTTTATTCTCTAAAATGGTTGATTCTTTCGAAAATATGAACCGTTTATCCTTTTCAAGTGATTTGATAGTGTTTTTGTATGAATTTATGAGTCGACCACCCTGTAACTTTCGAACTAGGAGAGATATTGAATAAGTTTCGATTGAGGAATATGCACAATGAATAGAGTAAAGAATCAACCAAAATTCAGTTCATTTGAAATAACTGTTCCGGAGATATGAACAGGAAAGTGTTTTTTTCGTGGATTTTCGACACCCTGTATCTCCCAAACCAAACCGAATTTTGGAAAATGGTATGGGAAAAAAGTGTTTCGTTTGATGAGAGGAATCTACAGTTAAAATATATGTACAAGTCAAAGACTCACCCTGTATAAAAAACCAACTAGCACAAACAGAACTATAAACTTCAGATCGTTACATCCTTTAACCAAAAAGTGAATATTGTAAAACAAGCTCTATTTAGAATTAACAATCTCTGCAGCAATCAATTTAAAGCAAAAAACTTATTGGCACTAAAGAAAGATCTCAAAGGTAATGGATATCCAACCGGATTTGTGAACAGGATCATCAATTCGTATAATCCTCCTAACATGAGGGAAGGAATTTCGAACACACAACTTGATCAGCCTAATATTGGATTTCTCAGACTATTGTCAGTTCCTGGTCTATCGAATAAACTGAATGGAGTCCTTAAAAAAGATAATATGAGAATAGTTAACTATTCAAAAAATACCTTAAACAACATCATATTCAGTCGACTGAAAGATGCAATTCCTAAACAATACCAATCCAACGTCATTTATCAGATAAACTGCAGCCACTGTGAAAAAAGTTATGTAGGCACAACCAAGCAGTATCTGATTAATAGAATATCCAATCATAAAAATTCATGTAAGAATATTTCAAATCAAAGAACAGCACTAGCAGAACATCACTTGGCTACAGGACATTTGTTTGACTTCTCTCTAGACAACGTGAAAATACTCCATAAAGAAGAAAACTACAAGAAGAGATTATTTGCTGAAATGATATGTATAAAGAAGTCCAATTGTGTTAATTTTAGGTCTGATTTAGAAAATTTGAGTGCCATATACAGTAATATTATCAATAGGTGTAAAATTTAGATGCTTTCGGTTGCTGATTGTTATTTTTATTGTTTGTTGTGCTTCCGGAAGATTTCAAGAGGTTAAATTACGACAAGTAGGTTAACGTTACATATTGTTGTTGTTATAGCTACTAATACTCTGTGTGTTTGTCACTGTTCGTTTTCTTGTTCTTTTTCTGTAGTTTTTGACACTTGACCTATTGAGGGTATATGACGGATTTTATGTTATCCATTTTAAATCAATGATGTATCGGTTAGATAGTGTGGAAAAAATTTTGAGATATATTTGGACTTTTTCGAACAATAATTAGATTTATAACGGTGAGTCACTATTGTAATCACGGTAAAAGATGTTTTTAAAATAAATTTCGTCATTTTTGTAGCCTGAAGCAGGAAACAGTTTGGTTTCCGAAACTGTTGCGTCATTAAATCATCAGTAGACTAAAGAAGTTTTTTGCCTATATACCGAACCTCTACACCAATTACCATTTTAAGGCAATCCATGATATAGTTTCAAAAAATGTTTTCCGAGAGCAAAAGCTTCGTCCCCTAGAAAAACAAAATTCAAATTTTTTCTCGTTTCGTGATTTTCAGGTAGATTGAGTTTGTTAGATTGTAACCTACTAAAAAATTCAGTATATTCAATTACTCCTCCATCAGACATTCTTCCGTTTTCACCAACATCCACAAATAGAAACTCATAATTGGCATTAACGATAGGTCGATAGCCATCAAAATAATACTATAATAATTTTTATGTTCGACTGCTTCATAAACACTTGATTCATGAATTCGTTTAGCGTCCATAAATGACTACTTTATTGGACACCACTTTATTGGACTCATCTGTCACAGTCTTCTCTCGATTTTGCAATATTTTCATTTCACAGTTTCACACCACTTGTTATAGGCCGCATACGAATTTTCATAAGCACTTCTAGTGGGTAGGAGAGATTCTTTGGCACTTGCGGCTAAATTTTTTACGCTTTCCTCTCCCGAACTATCCACTTTTGGAATTATTGTGAAGTTTGTCACAGAATTGACAAAGTGAACAACTTTGTTCAGTGAGGTTGCTAAGGTCGCTGATGGTAACTAAGGTAAGAAAATCAAAAGCACCCTTAATGTTTTCTTGATGAATATATCAATTGCCATTTCAGCAAATAAAATTTCTGCATTGCAGTCAAACATAAAGCTTTGTATGCAACTCGTACATAATTAGGCTTATGGACTTGCCCAAATTATTGGCCTCGCTCGCTTTGCTCGCTCTGCCATAAACTTTTGGACTCGTCCATAAAAACCTAATTTATGTACTTGTTACATAAATAGCTATTATAATTGTAATAGTGCGCTCCTGAATTCGGTGGCTGAACAATTCGAATGTGCTTTCCATCTATAGCTCCTCCACAGTTAATGAAATTCCACTTTGTCCCGAATAAGTCTGATATTTTCAACCAATCTTCTTTTTTTCAGGAAACTGAAAAACAAAGGAACAAAATATTATCATCCGCTGAGACACCCTCAAAACGAAAGAGAATTACGCAAACTTTAGAATTTATGGAAGTTTGCAAACGAGCATTAGAAAAACCTGATACCTCTGAATATAAAGCTGTGGGGATAAACGGGACTAGGAAATTGGAGAAGATCGACAGACTTCAAGCAATTTATGCTGAGAGTCTTATCAATGGTATTTTGACCAAAGGCTTACTGAACCAGATTACTCCAAATACGGAAATAATGGAAAATCACCATCCACTACTACCACACTTGATTTCAAATAGAATGTATACGTTAGTTTATTTTCGAGTTGTATAGGCTTGGCCTCATTTCTGTATCCTTCCTAAATAAATAAATAAATAACAACGACAAGACCTACTGAAGAACCTATGAAGGGAGAAAAGCATGAGGCAATCGATTTGAATAATGCATCAAAAGCGCTGAGAAAAGAGCTTCTGAAAACATCCAAATCAATTGTTGAAGATTTTTTCAGACAAGAAGCATTAGACATAAATACGAAAAATGATATTCTCAATAAATTGAGAAATATAGAAATGACCGTAAAACTTGGACATTGCGAAGAGATGTATGCAGTAAAATGTTTTATATGTTCTTCGAATATAAAAGTATTTTTCGAACAAAAAAAGTAATTGCACTCCTCGATGGTTAAGGGGCAACTTATATAAACATCTGAGAGTCCATATGAGGCCTCAGAGCCCCGCTCTAAGCAGGAAAAATGAACCCCCTGAAAAAAATATCACCACCATATTTAATTTTTCTGAAAGAAAAAACATAATCTCGAAGATAATATGGGGAATACAGCCTTAAATGCAGTAAACATCAGTGAAGATTCAAATGATGTCCAAGAAACTGGAAATTTTATCAAACCATGTAGTTTCACTGTTTCTGAACAGCCGTCTATTCAATTCGAAAATCGTGGTGAGAAATCCAGTGAAATAACCGTTCTCGAAAACATACTGGTACACGAAGTTATCACCTGAGGTCGAGCCTCGGCTGGCATTAATGAGATAGGAATAATAATAAATGCCAAAAGTGATCAGTTTGAACCTGGATTTGAACGGAAACCTCGAAGAAATTTGTTGAAGTTACCTGAAAATCAACCCTTCATAACTTCGTTTTTCGATTATATAAATGAAGCTGAAAATATTATGGCAGAAAATTCTCATCTTAAAAAAATTCTTCACGAGAACTGCGATAAATTGCAACTTTTGTTACAAGTAGAGGAGAACAAAAGATTCCAAATGATATCAAAAATGTGATGCAACTGATAGCTGACACTGCATCAATAAACAAAAAGTAGAGGTAACCGGTATGATGAATCGCTGAAGAAATTTTCAACCTATTCATTGTCGGCGGTCGACTACTTTATGAGACGCCATACCATAATTTACGTTGAGCCCTACCTTCCATATCAACCATTCAAAGAGAAGAAACTATAAAGAAGGTAGGTACTTGTTAATTGTATCTAACATTTTTCTCCTTTCAGGCAACTTCAATAGAAGAATTGCAGCGTCAATTCAGAGAAGAAAGTAAGGCAAACTATGCTTATGCATTGGTGGCACAACCTTCAGTATAAAACAGGTCTTCGTTCTGTTATTCGGTTTTTGGCACGGATAAAAAATTCAAAGCTACTGATGTTCTCAAGAGATGGAAAACTACACTGAGCAATAGGGATGTTGACCATTTTTTGGAAATGATTTTAATTTTTAGATAAGCCCTATTCGAACACGAAAAAAATATTTTCATGGAAAAAATATAGCAAAAACCAATAAAAAATGCGTAAATAAAAATAGTTTTCAAAATTCCCGCTGAAACGCTTCATACTGTTAAGTGATTATGATTACGTCACTATACGGTAAACAGACTTCACCGTCTGTCAAAGCGAACTGATCTTGTGTGATTTTTTGCGAACAAATCGTTTTCGTAAAAACAAATAATCGTAAAACAGTTCGCTGGTGATACTTTTTTTACTCTCTTCTGTTCTTCGTAAGTTCGTACTGGTGATGACACATAGGATACAATAAGGTTATAGGTTCGCTTGCTTACAGAACAGTGACGTCACGTATTCTCATTCGTGTTTGCAGTCACGTGATAATCGGTAAAAGATTACACATTTTAAATAAATTTAATTTAATTTAATGGGAGTAATTTGATCACTAAAATATTTTTTTGTATTTCAAAAACTACCACCAATGTGGAAAACCTCAATTTATATGAATTTGTAACATGTTTCAACATCCCCATTCGGGAATACAAATTCTCGGTATATCTTCTGACGGCAACAGTCATGAAATATGTTATAACTGTTATAACTATGTTCAAAGCAAGGGCGGATTTACGGGGGGAGGGGGTACTGTGGGTAATTACCCCCCCTCCATAAATATCGAAGATCTGAGAAAGTTACGCAACATGGTGCACATAAAATATTTCATACAATAATTTTACATTAGGTACATAGTAATTTCCCAAATATTTCACACAATGACAATTTTCAGCCATTGTAGATTTCGAGATTTCGATTAACCGGGAAACGGACCAAATGAATACATAAACATAATCTGTGTGGTGTTGCAAAAATGCATCTGTGGCGACAAGTCACCGGCGTGTAGAAGTCTGCGACAGCGCTTCACACGCCGCCCGCGCTTGAGCACGTGCTCGGCAGTGGGCGCCACCCCCTAGATATACCTGGGTGCCATTTACCATGACGCTATAAGACGGACCACGTCTTGCATTTGGCACCCTCGTTCGCTTAGAGCAGGGCAGCTTTAACAGCTACGTCATTGGCAGGCTTCGCTTACATTAGCCAATCTGATGAGTCCATGGTAAGCGAGGCTGGGACGAAACTTAGCCCCATCCTGATTCACAAATTGGTAGCAACAAGCTCCAAATTGGTGACCCCGACGTGAACGGGCATGAGGAAATAACATCTTAACCTTCGTCCCCGCATACGATATAAGGAGCGACCTTCGAGACGGCTGAGGCCAACGGACACAAGGTGTGCGACCTTTCCTCGCTGGAGATGACACGAGCCCAGCCCAGCGACGGTTCAACATGAGCACCTGCAGGCCCTCTCGGGTCTTCAGGCATCGTCCATCGTATCGTGACCAGTTGTACTGTTCACTGGGAAAGTCATGTGACAAGTCACCGGCGTGTAGAAGTCTGAGACAGCGCTTCACACGCCGCCACGCAGCTTTAACAACTGCGTCATTGGCAGGCCTCGCTTACATTAGCCAACCTGATGAGCCCATCGTAAGCGAGGCTGGGACGGAACGTAGCGCCATCCCGATACACAAATTGGTAGCACCACAGTATAGACACATATGGTGTCTATACTGTGGTAGCACAAGCTACAAACATCTATAAGGACGTTCTGATTTCACCGACGACCCCTCAGATTGCTCCGAATCGTTCGTTTATGACATCCACATGTAGGAGGGTATATTTTCTTTGGACTGATCGAGGGATGGATATTTCGATGCTACAGATGCCGCTTCTTATGTAAAGATCTAATAATTGTATGAATGTTCGGCAAGTTGGAGAGCTCACTTTTCAGATTCTTCTCGTATCTCGTACACTCGTACAGTAGTTACCTACACTTCATCACAATTAGATTCGAACGCGCTTACGAATGAAATGAGTACTTTTCGCATTCATATTGTTTTTCTGTGTTACAAGTATAAACATTTGTCGCAAAGGCAAAAGCGTGTACATGAATAATTGTATTTCTCCCGAAAAATTAACAGTATTGGTGAGGTTCGTGGTAAAAAGTTTTTCAGATACTGAGCACTGAGGTAAGAATAACTTTCATTTCAATTAAATATTACAGTAAATAAAACAAAACTTATGGTCGTTTTCAGTTTGAAAATGAGCAAGAGATGAAGCACTCTAATAGGTTTCATTGAAAAAAGAAAACTAAATTGAGCCACACATCTGCTACAATGCTACATCTTCATCCTCCGATGTATCTTGTGAAGTAGGTGATGGTTATATTTCAGAAATCGAAGTCCCCACAGTAAGCACTTCTTGTTGCAGTAGCACTAGCAGTATGATCACTGTGACTGCACAGGTATTTGAAAATAGGGCTATGACCAGCATAGCCTTGAATTCTGAGGCACGTAATGTTGATGATGGACACTATGTGGCCAACGCAAATTTGAGTGATGCGGAAAAAATTAATTTGTTAAGAAACACCTAGGAGCCTCCAGAAAGTTTCATATATCCGTTCAGCAGTCACAGAAAAAACAACAAGGACATTAAATGTTATCTGTCAAAAAACCTTTTGATCAGTTTCGTAGGCTTACATATTATTCATGTCATTTGCAGGGCTTATTTTGTAAGTTTTGTTTTTTATTTGCAAATCAAGACGGTGTATACCAACAAACAAATTTGAAGAAATTGGTCAAATCTCCTTCACAAAAATATTCTAAGCTTCTGGGCGAAGGTGGGGATTTAGTTACACATAATTGCCACAAATATCATAAGGGCAGCAGAGCAAGCGCAGTTGTTTTAAAAAAAATGATAATCCTCAACAGTCAATTGAAATTTGTTGGATCAAATAGGAAGCAACAAGTTTTGGAAACTAGGGAAAGATTGAAACCCATTATCCACGGCGTTATTTTAATAGGACAGCAAAGCATGCTTTCAGGTCTCATCGCGATGATGGTTTCCCTAGTTTGATAAACTTACAAGAAGGGAATGAGAAAAAACAACCCGCAGAAGATTCTGTCGTCAATCGCGGTAGTTTTAAAGCAATTTTGGAATACCGAGCCAAAGGAGATCTGATTTTGAAAAAAGCATTCAATGACTGCAACGTCAAGATCCACTTAGTGAAACAATTCAAAACGAACTGAAAACGACTATTGGGGAAGAAATTACCGGTATTATAATAGAAAAAATTGGAAAAGCAAAGTTTTACAGTTTAATAATCGATGAAACCACGGATATTTCTAATACCAGTCAAATGACTCTTTTCGTTCGGTATGTTGGCGTTGATAGTCACAGAATTCATGAGTACTTTTTATGGCTTCTCACAGTGTCGTGTCACAATCGAGAAACATATAAAGACAGTGATGTGACTATAGAGCCCATTTTGTCAGGAAAGGTTTTAGCGGACACTATTTTAAAAATCATGAATGACTATGCTCTTAATTTCGCGTACTGTATAGGTATTGGAACAGATGGGTGCAATGTAATGTTGGAAGAAAAAAAAGGTGCAGTACAGGGTACAGGCGCTCAAAAAAACATCGAAGAATGCTTTCAAATCACCTTGTTATAACCATGCTTTAAGTTTGTCTGTTTCAAAAACAACAAATGTTCAAAGTGTCAGAAACTCAGTTGTCAAGATGAAAGAAGCCATACATTTCTTTAACGCATCGCCAAAGCGTTTGGTAATTTTTAAGAAATATTGTGATTCAAATCTCATTGAACTTCGTGAGACACGGTAAAGCGTCATGAATCCATTTTTCGGTTTTGTAGTTTTTTTGAGTCAATAATATCAGCATTGGATACTATCTCAAACTGGAAAGACCCTGATTCTTCTTCTTAAGCTGATTTTAAATACAGAATTCATAATCACAACTTTCTGCCTTTCGGAAATTTTTCTTATACATCATTCATTCATCGAACACCCGTCGATGTAAACGTAGCTCATCTGGATAGCTCCGTTATCGCAAATATAAAGTGTTTAAATATAATAGAAATCGTTTTCTCTACTGTTCATTTCGTATTTGTTGAGATAATATTCTATGATCATTCATTCCTCCCGTCTATGTACTAGATATTAGGTTAGGAAATGTTGTCAGAAGAACGTGCTCGAGTTGAGAGCAAAAGAATGTAGATTCGTTTTATGGGAAATAAAGCTGTTAAAATAAACCCGGATGACTATTATTTAACAGTATTCTCAGTATTCCCTAAAATAAACTATATTTCAAAAATGCCGACAAGAGGTTCGAAAGTGCAAAAAAGTGATCCCGCTGATTTGAATATCCGCGTTGACAAAATGGAGGAAGCTCTTAATGCTGGTCTATGTGAACTCAGGACCGAGGTCACCAAAATGCTCAAAAATTCGAGCTTGGGTGATCCAAATGTTTCTCCTCTATCTCAGTGATATAATGACTAAGCTCAACGGATTTGAAAACTTTATGAAGGAGAATTTGATCACCTTAAGAGTCTTTCGCCTTCAATGTAAGAAACGTATACCGCCAGATGGCAGTGCATTGCATTAATTTTTATTTATTGGATTACTCAGCTCAATAGAACAAATGTTGGGGTACAGGGAATATAACTAGAAATACTACCCTGAACTAGATATCATACTGCCTGTATAATTTGGTATAATACTCTCTTTTTCCTTTATCAGTCATCTGGGAGGAGATACCTGCGAGGCGTGTCATTTGAAAGAAATTCAATTCCATGTTAAAATCCATAATTGTTATTAACAATT
Source organism: Adalia bipunctata (assembly GCA_910592335.1). Lineage (NCBI taxonomy): Eukaryota > Metazoa > Arthropoda > Insecta > Coleoptera > Coccinellidae > Adalia > Adalia bipunctata. The sequence continues at coordinate 5,887,273 of OU342954.1, forward strand.
GATTTTCACTAATCGACGGCTAAAACAAACCTTAATGACTCGTCTTTGAGAAAAATGAATATTTATCATTTCGAATAGAAAAATTCGTTGAAATAAATTTCGCAAAAACAACACATTCTTGTAATATCATTTACAAAAAAAAAACGATAAATTCTAAAAGAAAAAGGAGATAGACATTGCATTAACTAAATGAAGGACTCCAATACTGAAATGAAAAAACACAAAAATATTTGTTAGTTTTAATGGTGGAAATGTTGAAAAATAACCAAAAATGATGAGGAATATCCTCTTCATGCATTTGATACTTATAAAATTTTTTTTTTATTATATTTATCTTTATACACTCATACATCCCTTCATCAATCGGAAAAAATAAATCGTTCCTGACTCCTTTTTTTCAGGAATGTAGACCCTTAAAGGATGATATCCAAAATATAAGGACTCAAATGGAAGATGGCAGGCAGGAGACTTTGAACAGTCAGCTAATTATTCATGGAATTAAAGAGAATGAAAATTTATACAAAAAGGTTTGTGAAATTGTAAACAATCAAATCCTCAAAAACTAAAGTGATAAGATAACAATTGATGACTTACACGTGTATGTTACCGTATTGGAAGAAAAAGTGATCAACAAAGGAATTCCCGATCTGTTTCCATACAGCCTTAGGCTAGCCGCACATTGTGGGCAGCGTAGCCTAGCACAGCCCAGCCGAGGAACAACAGAAGAAAACTATTTCTGTGCTCTGCCTGAGCGATGACCGCATATTGAGAGGAGCGTAGACTAGCCTAGCATAGCATAGCATAGTGATCGGATGCATATTGTACGTAGATAGTGGTGCGTGTTTTGTTTAGTTATTCAAGAAAATTATGTATCCAGCCGCTCAGTTGAACCTACTTCTGGATTCGGATTCAGATTCGGATATTGAAAATATTCTGTTTTTATATAGTTTGTCCAAAAGGCATAAGAGGTCAATATGGAAAAATGATTATTTGAAGAAAATAAGCACTTATGGAGAATTCAATTTATTGAAAGAACTAAATGATGCTCAAATGAAAATGTATTTTCGTCTAACTAAACAAGAGTTCGAGGAACTACATGAAATTATTAAAACTAAAATTCGAGGAATAGGTTGTAACGCACAACAGCCTATCGAAACTGAAATAAAACTCGCAGTATGTTTCCTTTCAGGAAAAAATATCCTGGGAGGGAAACTTCTTCGGAAGTTTCTGATATATTGAATGATTGAGCTGGACGTAGTATTTCGTAAGTCAGTTTTTGTGACTGCGCTGATGAACACTGTTCGTATGTAGAACTACTATTCGATGAAGGGCTAGGTACCGGCAAATTTGTTAGGCGATGTTCTGGTTGCAGTGGCGCACTTACTTGGGAAGAATTCATCGTCAAAGTTCGTTCTTCCTCAAGTTGAACAGCCTCAAAAATCTTTCGTCTGATTCGCAATTGCGATATTTTAGACAATTTTCTGGTGTCATTATACGAGTACATAGCGATGAAAAACTGGTACAAGCCATCTTCGTTTTGAGTACCAGAATTTTTTTCAAAATATGTCAATATTCGTTTTCTTTCTTCGTCCCTTTCTTCGTTTTCGACTGGTATAATTTTCAAGGGTGTTCTGAAACATGGCATCAATTTTTCTTTTTTTTGCTCTTGTGCTTGGTGTTCCAGCAGTAGATCCTATATCGCCTTCAGAAGGTATGTCTTGGGATTCTTCGGCGTGGTATACTACTTCATCATCTTGCCTTTTCTCATTTGTTCGTCAATGTCTTGCATTGCAGGTGAAACAACGTTATTTTCAATAAAGTTGTTTCTTTCATCCTGCGAAATATCAACATTTCCTGTTGTTCTTCTATTAGACATATAAGGAAGCAGATATTCCATTAGTCCATAACTTAATTGGTTTTGCAGCATCTCCGCGTCTCAATGCATCGCGATGACAGTCTCTTAATTTTCTCCAAATTTCTTTTAGTTCCTGTCCTAAAAATGTTGCATAATATCAGTTAATCAGATTTGCCCCATTTTTACAGGTATTTAGCCACAGGAGATACATTCAGAACTATTGCCTTTTCTTATAGACTGGGGGAAAGGACCGTATCAAAAATATTGAAAGAAGTTTGTGAAATAATTTGGGAATGCTTACAACCGCAATATATGCCAAATCCCACAACAACTAATTGGATCAATATCGCAAAAGAATTTGAAAGAAAATGGCAGTTTTATAATTGCCTAGGTGCGATAGATGGTAAACATATAACGATAAGAAAACCAGGTCGAAGGGGATCTTCATTTTTTAATTACAAGCATTACTGTTCAATCGTCCTAATGGCCACTGTAGATGCGAACTATCGGTTCATTACTATTGATGTAGGTTCAATGGGTCGATTTAGTGATGGCAATATATTCAGCAACAGTAATTTAGGAATAAAAATGAACAATGGCACCTTAGGATTACCAGTTCCCAAGCCTTTACCAGGCCAAGAAGACAATGCGCCCCATATGTATTTATAGGGGATGAAGCTTTCCCTTTGAAAACTAATCTGACCATTTCCAAAAGTTCAGATAACCAACAAAACTTTTGGAAGGAGCAGTGTTTCAACGTGGGAGTTCCTGTTCAAAACTTACATACGTCCCATTATGGAGTATGCTGGACAGGTGTGGTGGCCAACGACCAAGTTCGATGTAAACCTCCTGGAGTCCACCCAGCGTTGGACCACGCGACAACCTTACGCTTACCCGCGCCCATCATACGAGGATCGCCTTCGCATTTTTGGTCTCCCTAGTTTTTCCGAACGTCATAGCAGAGGTGACCTAATATTTACATACCGCGCTGTGAATGGTCACTTCGGAGAGGAGCTAAAAAACATGTTCCAGCTAAATATGAATAGCTTGCGAGGCCATGGTTTCAAACTGAAGAAGGAAGTATTTAGATCTTCCACAAGACAGATGGTCCTCTCCAACAGAGTGTTCTACATATGGAATCAGCTCCCATCAGTTGTCGTGGAGGCTACATCAGTGAACGCCTTCAAGAATAGACTCGACGATTGGCGCTCTACACGATGATTTGTTCCGGTTTATTGCTATTATTGTTTTTTTTTTTTTTTCAATTTACCAATTTGATTGTTTTCGGATTATTTTGTTTTTTTTGGGTTTATAGGCTTAACCAACCTCAACCCTTGTTAGTTATGAAATAAATAAATAAATAAATAAAATTACAGAAATAAAGTGTTTAATTACAGGTAAAACTACTTCCATTTCAATTCTGGCCGAATTTCTTGTTAAATTTTATCGTAGATTATCTCGGGCTCGACAAACCGTGGAATGCGCCTTTGGAATACTGGCAGCCAGATTTCGAGTATATCGAAGACCTTTTGAATGCAAATTGGAAACCGTAGATGAAATTGTCAAAGCTACATGTGTACTTCACAATTTTCTCTGCGTGAATAGAAATTACACTTTCGAAGAGGATAACGATACGCAGCTGTCAGATTCGCAGTTAATTCCAATCATCCAAACAGAATAAGAAGTTCTACCGAGGCATTCTCAATCAGAGAATAATACAGAGACTGCTTCAATTCTGTACCTGGATCTGTGCCATGGCAGCAACATGCAGTCCAACGTGGGCATTTTTAGTCAAATGAAAAAAAAATTACTTTTCATTTAAATAAAGAATATGTTGATGTCTATCCCGATTTTATTTCAGCTCCAACCTTTATTATATACAGGGTGTCCCACTAGTGCCGCAGTGGACGATATACGCGTAACGGTCTGAGATTGGCAAAATTTTTTGATGCAGACTTGATATACTACAAGAAGAGCACTACCTAAAAATATTTTCGAATATATAGGGTGGCCCACAAAAGAGGAATAGCGGGTGACTTTGTTTTTTCAAATGGGACACCCTATATTCAATAGTGTTTTTCCATTCTCTGAAACATTCTGCATGCTTCCGTATACTTTTCACATATTTTTATTCGACAGTTTTCGAAATATTGGCCATTTTGACAAAAAAATGATACTTGTAGAGGCTATGTTATCCAATTATATTTCACGAACGCTTGCACATACCAATAACAGTTTTATATGGATTGAAAGACAAGACTTCAAAGTATCCTACCCAGCTATAATAAGGCATCTTCAGCATACAGAGTGTCCACAAAAAGACTATCAACATGACGAATTTCAAATCGATTTTTCTTCATTTTTTCAAATGCAATGCATATAATTTTTTTTCATCATTGTAATCACCATTCATTTTACTTCATTTTTGTCAAATACATGATATGCATATCTCTAACGGAATAGGATTTTTAAGCGCTTTTTCGAAATGTTTCCCTAAAATTCACATATACCTTCGAATTCAAATAGCAGATTTGGCTTTTGTGTGGTTATTAAGAACTGTCAAAATATTCCACCCAGAATAAGCATCTTTGAAGCTTCAATTCATATTATAGCGAAATGAGGAACTAGAAAGTTTTGATGTATCTACTCAAAAATGTGATGAAATCAGTTACCGAAGAAAGAAACTTGCTTTCTGTACCCATTTTTAAAAATGCATTTTTGAGAATTTTCTATGTTTCTACTTGAAACGTCGAATCTTCCAAAAATTTCAAACAAGCTTTGAGCTTGGGAGCTTGAAGATCTGCGTGCGTGCCTGTGAAACTTATGAATATAATTTTTTCGAAGAAAGTTGTATAAGGATAAGAGCGGGCACTTTTTTGTAACCTGAAGTTTTGAAACTCGTTTTCTTGAAGCATTCATAACTTGTACATTCAAACTAATCAAAATCATTGGTATTAACGAATTTTTACATCATTGTGTGAGTATTCATCCAATCCGTAAAATCTATGATGATTTGAATTGAAGCTGCAATGATGGTAATTTTGAATAGAATAATTTGACAGTTTCCAATAACCACAGAAAAGCCAAATCTGCTTTTTGAATTCGAAAGTAAATGTGAATTTGGAGGAAAAACTCTAAAAAATCCTATTCCGTTAGAGATTTGCATATCATGTATTTGACAAAAAATGAAGTGAAATGAAAGGTGATTACAATGATGAAAAAAAATTATATGCAATTCATTTGAAAAAATGAAGAAAAATCGATTTGAAATTCGTCATGTTGATAGTCTTTTTGTGGACACTCTGTATGCTGAAGATGCCTTATTATAGCTGGGTAGGATACTTTGAAGTCTTTTCTTTCAATCCATATAAAACTGTTATTGGTATGTGCAAGCGTTCGTGAAATATAATTGAATAACATAGCCTCTACAAGTATCATTTTTTTGTCAAAATGGCCAATATTTCGAAAACTGTCGAATAAAAATATGTGAAAAGTATACGGAAGCATGCAGAATGTTTCAGAGAATGGAAAAACACTATTGAATATAGGGTGTCCCATTTGAAAAAACAAAGTCACCCGCTATTCCTCTTTTGTGGGCCACCCTATATATTCGAAAATATTTTTAGGTTGTGCTCTTCCTGTAGTATATCAAGTCTGCATCAAAAAATTTCGCAAAACGCAGTCCGTTACGCGTATATCGTCCGCTGCGGCACTAGTGGGACACCCTGTATATATTTATTATCTTTATACGTAATAATTTTAGGAAGTATATTATGAGTAAATTAATTTGCGCATATACAAATGGAACAAACGACACATTTGAATGTGAAAAGTTGGTATATTTACCACTAGAATATGTAATTTAATCTCTTGCTGATCTCTTCCCATATTTCGTCTTTGTACTTCGTTCGCATGAAGTCATTGTGACTTGTATCGTACAACACCTTATATTCACGCACTATTTCGATGAGCAACTCCATCCTCTTGCAATTCATCCGTTCCATCCGTATCAACTCTGCAGAAGAAGCTGTGCGAGCTCCACAACTGACGAAGGCCAGACGGAGTACTCTGTTACTACGTCGCGTAGGCCTATACTCTGCTACGTCCTATATGCGGCGTTCTATTCTATTGTTGGTTGATACCGAAGACCAACCGGCCCACAGACGATCAACTTGGTTGTCAACACGGGCGTGTTGACAACATAGTTGTCAACTAGGTTGTTCGTCTGTAGGCCGCTTAAAGCGGCCTACAGACAAAAATCCTCTGCTAGGCTAGGCTCGGGTGTGCTATGCTGGACTGCGCTCAATGTGCGGCTAGGCTTACTCTCAGTATTGCTCGCTCCATTGCCCTCTGGCAGACTCGAAGGCGGTTGGCGCTGTTCATTGTAAGGGTGGCTGTTTCGAGTCCGTATGTTGCCACGGGCAGGATGCAGGTATCGTAGACCTTCCTCTTTAGGTGTACTGGGATTTTTGGTTGGCGAAGAGACTGAAGACAGTTCAGATACAGAAAATCACGGTAACATAAACCGAGACATAAAAAGTTGCTGTGATCTGAACTTTTTGAGACTGAATATGGAATTGAAAGAAAATGAGAATAAAATAAACCTGAAAGACTTTTCTCCCTCGAAAGTTAATCTATCCAAAGATAGTCCCTATTTGAAAGTTGAACTTCCAGACAAAAGTATAAGAATATTGAAAAATATTCGTATATCTGGTTATTAGATGAGGGAAAAGGAAATGTGAGTACTGACAGAATACGAAGATTTCATGTCAATAGAAGGGGCCTCTAATCAAACCTAAACCCAGAGAAATTTTTCATCATCCCAAAGTAGAAAAACATCTCGAAAATCTACATCGAGTGAAAAGTTCCAATGGAAATTCAGAGGAAGAAGTGTTGAAATTGGATGATTCTGATGAAATAGAAGACACAAAAATGAGGATGAAAATCAGAACACCAATGCAATTGAAATAGAGCTTGAACGATGGTACTATGCAATTTCCTATAAGGATAATAATTGGTACATTGGGCGCGTGATATCGTTAATCGAAGGGATCAATTATTCCGTCAAGTTCTTGAAACAGGCCCATTTGGCCCAAAAACCCCGAGTATCAAATTGTAGACAAATGTTATTTTTTTTTGAGGTCCCATTGAGCTTTTAGGGATGGGACCGTTTCAGCTGAAAACAGTTTACATGATCAGCATTAAAAAAGGATATAGGGAATTCTCATTAAAAAATGAAAAAATTTTGTTTCAGTTTTTACATATAAATGTTATGTCATTGAATAATATATTCATAATAGGTTCTAAGAGTATAGATATTTATTTTTGTTTGTTAGACCAATAAATATTTTTTCTAACAATTGTTGTATGCATTTCCTTGATGATCATTTTGTCGACGTCTTATCTAATGTATTTTTATCCGATTTTTTTATAAGCTTATTAAAAAATGTATAATATAGCTTAAATAAGTGAAAATGAGGGGTAAATGAGAGAGAGGGTATTTAGGAGACAATGAAGGGGAATGGGGGGAACTGAGGAGGCAATGAGGGGGAATGAAGGCAATTTTGGGAAAATTAGAGGAATTAAGGAAAATTAATGGGGAAATAAGGAAATTTTTTGTCGAAGGGGCAATTTAGTGTACAAAATTCAGTCAGTGAGATACCTCTCGTTAGGTGATGTTAGGGTTAGATGTTTTATGTGTCCCAAAATTAAGAGTTAATTTAAAATCAATTTCAACTATTGAGAAAGCAGGATTTAAAGTTGTTTGTTTTAATAGCTCCATAAAGGTCAAGAGAAATAAAGTCATATATCTTGAAGGTCAGAGATCAGGTAATCTTCATAAAGTTTATTTGTACCAAGATTGTAATCAGGGAAAAAGCGCAAATGTAGCTTTCAATAAAGATGAAGAAATATGGCACAAACGATTTGGTCAACTCTTTCAAATATGAATGAATTAAACTTAGTACATGGTATGAATTTCAATACAAATTCTAAACATGAGTTATGTGAAGTTTGTGTCTTAGCGAAACAAAAATGTGTGCCTTATCATTCAAGGAAGTCCAGGTCAAGTAGAGTTTTGGAAATTGTTCATACCGACATCTGTGGCCTTCAACTCCTGAGTCAAATAGCGGAAATAAATATATCATCACATTTATAGACGATTTTTCAAGGTTCTCAGTCGTGTATGTCATTAAAAATAAAAGTGAAGCATTGGGTTGTTTGAAGAATTATAAGGATAAGGTGGAAACTTTACTTGGTTATAAATTATTGAAAATAAAATGTGATGATGGAGGAGAATTTTGTTCAAAGTCATGGCAGGATTTTTGTTCAGAAGCGGGAATTCAGATATTGTACACTCCTCCTTATTCACCACAAGTAAATGGGATAGCCGAGAGAATAAATCAAACTCTATTGAATAAAGAAAGATCAATGATATTGCAGGCAGAAATGAAAAAGTCTCTTTGGGAAGAAGCTGTATTAACTGCCACTTATATAATCAATAGAACACAATCTTGTTTACATGAAAATAAAACACCTTATGAGTTGTGGCTAGGAAAAAGGCCAAATGTGATGAATATGCGGATTTTTGGGTGTATTTGTTATTCTAGAATCCTCGATGCGTTGAGGTCAAAATAAGATAATAAAGGTGGAAGATGTAGATTTGTGGGCTATACAGAAAAAGGAGGGTACAGGTTACGGGTTTTAGAAAATAAAAAACTTATTCACTCTAGAAATGTCATCTTCAATGTAATGAATCTTGATGAAGTTGAGAATTAAGGTGATGAGGTAGATTTCAATACAAAATTTGACTCCAATGATGAAACAGAAAATTTAGAAAATAGAAAAGATAAAATTTCTCAGAAAAATACATGTTCAAAAGTAAATAACATAAAATTGCCATCTAGACTTGAAGATTTTGAGCCTTATTAACTGAATTGAGCAATGCGCCTACCTCCTATTCAGAAGCGACAGCCAGCTCTGAGTGGAAATGTTGGGAAGAGACAATAAAAGAAGAATTAGATGCTTTGCAAGAAAACAATACGTGGGTATATGTCGATAAACCAGTCAACAAGAAAATTATAAGTACCAAATGAGTTTTTAGGACTAAAGGAAATACCGAAACCATTTACAAGGCAAGGTTAGTTGCTAGAGGTTTTGAGCAAAATATAAACGATTAATCTTTGTTACACCATGTGGCAAAACTGTCCACTGTGAGAATTTCATTATCTGTTGTTTTGAAATACAATATGCAATTGGAACAATTAGATGTCAAGAATGCCTTTTTAAATGGCTCCTTGAATGAATAGGTGTACATGTCTTTACCAAAAGGTTTAGAAATGAATGAACTGAATGAAAACAAAGTATGTTTATTGAAAAAGACAATACATATATGGTCTTAAACAGGCCCCCTAAGTTCTGGAATGAAATATTCAATGAGTTTATGCTATAATCAAATTTTAATCGGTCAAAATCTGACTATTGCTTGTATAGGATAAAGATAAAGATAATTTAAGGTGTTATTTGCTGTTATATGTGGATGATATTCTTTTAGCTTGTTATGAAATTGCTTTTTTGAAAGATTTCAAATCTAGTCTGTGTGAAACGTTTAAGATGAAAACTTTTGAAAGGATATTTAGTTTCTCGGGTCTTAATATAATTTTTAGACCAGAAGAAAACCTTATATAAATTGATCAGATAACAGCTATTTGAACATTGATCAAGGAATACCATATTGAAAATTGTGAAACTTTTAAAACGCCTATTGAAAAAGATCTGAATCTTTAAAGGAATGATAGTGATTCTTTAAAAACAAAACTACCCTATGAAGAACTTTAAGGCAGTCTGATGTATATAATGATAGGATCAAGGCCAGATATGTTATAGCGTCTGCTATTTTAGTAGATTTCAGGATTGTGCTACAGACGAACACTTTACATATCTCTTGATGGTTTTAAAATATCTCAAATCAAACATAAACCTGAAATTACATTTTTCTCATTCCAATAAAGAACTAATTGGTTATTCCGATGCAGATTGGGCCAATGATAGAAATGACCGTAACACTATCAGTGGCTATTGTTTTCAGTTATTTGGAAACTTAATTAGTAGGAGTTCAAAGAAAAAATCAATAGTTGCTCTTTCAACAACTGAATCGGAGTTTATAGCAATATGTCATGCAATGTGTGAATTATTACATATTAACGGTGGGTTTCACAAAGCGTAATCACCGGTGATTCGAGCTTGATCCCGGAATCAACTCGATTTGACAGTTCAAAAATCAAATTTGAACATCGAATCAAGCCGTTGATTCGATGTCTAAATATTTGCGGTGATTTCGCAATCAACGACAGTTGATTCGCGATCAAGGGAAAAATGGATTTCACAAAGCTTTTTCAAATTTTGATTCCCGATCAACGTCCCTTGACAGAAGAAATATTTGATTGTAGCATTTTGGGCGATCAAGCTGATTTTCACTGGAATGAAAACAATATTGTGAATGAATTTTCCAATTTTCGCACCCAGAAATCATCAAAATCCTCGTTTTATTCGAAAAAAAAAACGAATTCAAACACCGTTAACGGAATTCTTGAGAGAAATGTATCTAAACTCATAGGTCCATTATACAAATGGCAATGGGGCAATCAGGAATCACATGGATAGAATGCAATGTATATTGTATGCAGAATAATACGAGATATCAAAAATCAATCAACTGGAGTTGATTCATATTCCTGCCATAATGGTTAACCGAACATGTTTGCTGCAATTTTCAGTGAATTTATAGTTTTGGATACATGCTCCCACAACCAGAAAACTTGATCATTAGTAATATCATTGTATGAACAAGGGTAATATCAATATTCAACAAGTTGAACAGAATTTTCTGACGACACAAGTAAAGGACATATTGGTTGCTTAATTTCTTCAACGAAGGGTGCTACAGGAACAATTACCTATTGATTTTCACTGAAACATTGAATGCAGTTCCTACTGCATACAATTATGACTAGATTTCTACCAGAATGTATTTCAGCCATGTGATACAGAAATAAATTGACATTACGTTACCTGTATTAGACTTTACAAGGTTGTTCTTCAAACAATGACTGATGAATCATTATCATGCAAATACAGGGTGCCGCACGGAGGATGGATGGTTTTAAAAAAATAATAAAAGCGTTAATTTTTACTCAAAAACACATTTATTGACGGAATCAGATTCTCAAGGAAATAGCATTTGAGACAGTCAAGTGTGGAAAATCACATCAGGCATGTGGTGGCCGAAATCGGTGATGCAGTGCTGGAGGCGCTCTTGGAAGTTCGTCCAGAGTTCGGGGCTTGGTCTCGTATACTCTAGCCTTGAGGTGTCCCCATAAGAAAAAATCGCATATGGATAAATCTGGGGACCGGGGAGGCCAATGAACATCGCCAAACCTGGAAATAAGGCGACCAGGGAAGAGAGGGCGAATAACGTCCATTGATGCTCTGGCTGTGTGGGCGGTCGCCCCATCCTGTTGGAACCACACACGTCGGATTGGAACACGATAAATAAATGCTAGGAACACACGAGTCTAACGGCACCTTCCCCACTTCTCTCGTCCTCAGTGGGGGAAAGTTATGCCCATCTGAAAAACGTCCGCCCTCCGTGCCGCACCTTGTATAAGCAAACTGTATTTTATGATTAGTATTTCTCTATTCAATATGTGTGGAATTTAAATAATCCTCAATAAAAAAATGAAGCCTCATAAAATTAATTTACTTGAAGAAAATTTAAATCGAATTGGTAAATACATATTCAATACTGTAGTAAAACATATCTTTATTATCCGATTTACATTCTTCATATTGCAATTTAATTATAAACAATGATATACTTGAAATCCAACAAAAATTAAGCTCCATTAATTAACCGAGAAAATCATTGCCACTGCCTTGAACCATACCATCCAGTATCGTTGGCCCCTTATGATTATATATATATATTATATACATAATATGTTTTACTATGCCGAGCATACTCCAAGTAAACCTGGGGAGAGCCTACGCGGCGCATGATATGGTGTGTGAGGTAGTCAAGAAGAGGGACGTGGACATCGTTGTGATATGCGAGCCCAACAAAAAACTTTGCTCGAGTAAAGGTTGGATATCGGATAAGGAAAGAGATGTCGCTAACTATGACTGTGGAAAACTCGGTTCCGATAGATAACTCATACAAACACGATGAATTTGTGCCAATCGAACGTTTCAAAAAAAGAATGGACGCGGTCTTCACAGACGCTATGCAACATAACAGGGAGGCTCTTATAGTCGGGGATATCAACGCGAAGTCCACGATGTGGGGGGCACCGGCGAGCGACCAGAGAGGTGAATACGTAGAGGAGTGGCTGGCACAGATGAGCTGGAGGGCGGCAAACAATGGGGATCCTACTTTCCGGCGGGGAGTTTCTGGCACCCATATAGACGTGACGCTTGCCCCAGAACGAGCAAAGTTCCGTTTGAGAGATTGGGAGGTCGTGGATGAAAACCCGTTCACCTATCATGGACACATATATTATAAAGTGGAGAACACCGGGGCAGGAAGAAAAAAGCCAAAGAAAAGGCACATCCTGGACGCTACTAAGTTGAAGGAGGAACTAAAGGTGCTCAGGGAACGAAAAACAGAAAACCTGTATAAGGAAATTGTGGCCGCAAACAGAAGATCCACTATGGGCGAAAGAGGGCAGACCACAAGAAGTCCATACTGGTGGAATGAGGTGATTGGGGAGCTGAGGGACTCATATATTGCCAGGAGGAGAACGTTTACGCGTAGGTTTATTGGGGTCAGGACGATTACGAACAGAAAAGGCAAGAAATTAGGGAGCTGAAGAAGAGGCTGAAGAGAGAGATACGGGCAGCGAAGAGAGAGGCGTGGAAGAGTGTTTTGGAGGACTTGAATGAGGATATATGGGGAAATGTCTATAAAATAGTAATGAGGGATAAAATGCAGCCGTGCCAGTTGAATACGAGAAAAACAAAAGAGGTCATTAGAGCCCTGTTTCCCTCGTCCGCAGGGCAAGGAGGCAGTGGGGGGGCCCAAGGTGCACGGGATCTCAGCGAGGAGGTGGTAGATTTCGACCTGGCAGAGCTGAAAGGAGCACTAAGCTCTACAAAGAACGGGACGGCACCGGGTCTAGATGGCGTAACGGTAGCAGCTGTGAAGATCGCATGCGAGGCTTTACCGGACGATGTACTGGAGATGTACAATCGACTGCTGAGGGAGGGTAAGTTCCCTAAGGAGTGGAGGGAGGGGAGAGTCGTCCTCATACCGAAGGCAGGCAAGGACCCAGCTGTAGTATGTTGAACACACTGTATATTTCGTACGTGATATAATAAGATTAGTGCGACCTCCCTTCAAGACCTTAAGCGGCACGTGAAGCCAGAGCTCTAGGTCTCATCATTGCCAGTTATGTTATCAAATATAATGTTATTAAAACAAGTAAACATTTATAAAATATATATAACAATTGGCTAGGGAGAGTCATTCAGTGATTCATTCAGAAGCGTATACGTTTGACCGCTTGTTAGTCAACAGCGAGAATCTGTAGTAAACATATTGTATTCAATGTAAGTTCAGTGAATTAAATCCCTTTGATGAGTCTGCCTGGTATTATTCTTCACCATCCTTAACTGCATAACGATTGGTCGAACCTACCCTAGCTGGGTACATCACATGGCGATCCTGCCAGTTCTATGCAGTTAAAGGTCCAGGGTCCAGAAGGTTTTCATCAGGATTTGGATATGGGCATGTGACTTCATTGTTCAATTCGTAGTTCAACCAACAAGCAAGATGGGATCAGGCCAGTCCAAACAAGAGGAGATCATTATTGCCCAAACAGGGAACAGTGCAGCCACTTCATCAATTGCGGACAAGGCCCTATCAACACCAGAAATCTTGGGAATAGCAGCATTTCTACTAGTATGTATTGGAGCTGTGATGTATGTGTACTGGAAAATCAAAAAAGCGGTGGAGAAGAAGATTCAACTCGAGATCAGGAGAAGCCACCAGGACTTAGTGTAAGAACTATTTCTTTTCCCTTGTTAATTATCCATGAAAAGTGAGGAACTATTTGTTGAGTTAAGGGGTGTGTCCATTAAATTTCTTCAGAATATCAAGAAGGAACCGCGAGAACGTAGGGAACGGGCCGATAGAGTCGAAAAATTTCTTGATGAATTAGACAAGTTAGAATTTAAATTTAACAAATTAAATGAAATTGTCAAGTCGGAACCAAGTTCTCTCGAAGCATTGAATCCCCACCAAAAAATTATTGAAAATTCACTTGCAGAATCTAAAAAATTGCTTAACGAAAGAATTAAATTAATTAAAGATAAACGTCAAGCAGAAAAATTTACAATGGCTGAGAAATTTGATTTAAAGACAGCATCCGCTTTATTGCCATCTATGACAAACTCGGAAGATTCTGTAGTGCAATTAATTGATGCCATAGAATTATACAATGAGATGCTCGATGATGCAGGAAAAATTTTTCTAATTAATTATGTGCTGAAAATTAAATTGACTGCTAATGCAAAATTACGATTGAGGAAAGAGTATAAAAAGGTTGAAGATTTGGTACTGGATATGAAAAAAACCCTAATAACTAAAAAGTCACCAGCAGCTTTATCAACTCAACTCCATAGCTTAAAACAAGATAGTAAGACTATAGAAGATTTCGCGAAACTGGTTGAACAATTATCTCTCGATTTAACGATCGCCCAAGCAGATAATGTACCAGAAGCATTACCTGTTTTAGCCAAGGTGAACGAAAAAATTGCTCTAGGCGCATTTTCTAATGGGTTACGGAATACAGAAATCAGAACTATCATTAAGGCCAGAAATTTTGACAACCTCAAAGATGCTGTAGCATCAGCTAAAGAAGAGGAGCTTGTCAAAATTTCAGCTCAAACACCTAGCCAGAAAGTATTCCACATGAAGAATTTCAATCGAAATCAGAATGATTTTAATCACAAAGGAAATTCGTACCAGTCAAATCGAGGTCGTGACCGCAAGGAATACCAAACCAATCGAAATTTCAATTCAGCTAAAAAGAGTTTTGGTCAAGGTCGCGACCGTCAATTCTCGAACCAGTATAAAAACAATAACAAAGGGTACTCAACCCAACAAAGAGCATATTTTGTCGATAATGACACAAACTCTTCCACAGAACAAAATCCCGTAGCAGATAAGTTTTTTCGTGACCAACAGTCATGTTAGTTACAATTTGAATGCTTTGAATTTCGTTTCAGTGAAACATGACGGGGATGAATTGAATTTTTTAATTGATACAGGTGCGAGTATTAGTTGTATACAGGGTGAGTCTTTGACTTGTACATATATTTCAACTGTAGATTCCTCTCATCAAACGAAACACTTTTTTCCCATACCATTTTTCAAAATTCGGTTTCGTTTGGAAGATACAGGGTGTCGAAAATCCACGAAAAAAACACTTTTCTGTTCATATCTTCGGAACCGTTATTTCAAATGAACTGAATTTTGGTTGATTTTTTACTCTATTCATGGTGCATATTACTCAATCAAAACTTATTCAATATCTCTCCTAGTTTGAAAGTTACAGGGTGGTCGACTCATAAATTCATGCAAAAACACTATAAAATCACTTGAAAAGGATAAACGGTTCATATTTTCGAAAGAACCAATCGGTTTAGAAAATAAAAGTATTCTTATGTTTTTTCAATAAAACGCGTCGTTCTCAAGTTATTCTTAATTGTCTAAGATTAAATTTGAGGAAAAAATCATGAATTTCAAGAATAATCTGAATGCTGTCCTGGGTTAAATCTCATCGAATATTATTTTGTCTCTGGTCTCTCAAAAGTTAACAATGTTGTCAGAATTATTATCAGTTTATCAACTTTGTCAAGACGAAAATCTCTATGATGAAAAAAGTTTGATGTAGAGATATGTAATAATAAAATCCCACGAATGTGGGAGATAAAATTGAATTCTAAGAAGCATGAAATTATACATTTTATAGGCAGTTTCTAACTCGACACCAGACGACACCACTATTACACCAATTCACTAAGTCATTTACAGAATCATCACCTTTTTGCTTTATTCTCTGTCAATTAATCATTGACCTAGAATGTTCTACATACATACATCAATGCAATTAATAAATAAATAAATCGAAGTCACTGACTAACGTTGGAGGTTAGAGACACAGAAACTCTGTATGTCTTGCGTGGCGGCTACATCCACTCCACAGCCTTCAGAAGCATCAGAAGGGAAGAGTTGGCCGTGGCCCGTGCTACATCGCAGCCGGCAAAGAACGTAGCGCTATATCGGCGAGAATCAGAACTACTATCGTTTGGCGTTTCCTACAGTGACTCTAATATCAAACTCTATCAATGATAAAGTCACTGTAGCGTTTCCGAAGAGCAACGCCTAGACGCCTTTAGCGAAAAGTAAACAAAACTGGTGCCCTTGCGATAAATGCGATAGTTCTTCTGGGGTACGTACCGCTCCCTTGGTTTCGACTATACCATTGTTTGAAGAGAAAATAGACAATCTGGCATCGTCTTCTGTAGAGTTCTGTGGAATATAATATCACAGAAGATGAGTTAGGTTAGGTCATTGACCTCGAATCATATGACTTAGGTTGATGGAGTTAGGATAGGTTAGTTGAAACCACTTTTGATTAGATCGTTCCAGAATATCGGGGAAAATATGAACAAATTATTAGTGTTTACAAACTAATCTTCAGGAAAATCGAAGAAGGAACTTATTTTGGTGTGAGAAATATGGTATTTCAATTGCAGAAATGATGGACAAAACTTAGCGTTTTTGTTAGGAAATATCGTGTTTGTAACATTCTTATTCAAATAAGGTTAGTGCTCGAGTATTTTCTAAATGTATCACCCAGAATATCTAATAATCACATCAATTTCAATTGAAAAATATGAACTTTGAGGTGTTTGTAGAGAATAATATCAGGGACGCATTTAGCACAATTTTTTTTTTCAAAAGGCTATATCTTTTTATCAGAGCCGAATTCGGAAAAATGGAAAATGAAAAAAAGGCTTATTTTGGTCTAAAGAATCTACAGTTAAAATATATGTACAAGTCAAAGACTCACCCTGTATTTCCTGAATATTTAACTAAAGGAGAATATTTAGACACTAAAGAAAAAATAAAAATTAAAGGTATAGCAGGATCCACATCTTCCATGGGCTCCGCAAACATTTCAATTATTTTCAAAAAACACAAAGCAGTAATTGATTACGAAAATTTCATTTTAAAACTAAGAAGTAATAATGTAGAAGTGGGCATACCGTTGGAATCCAAAGTTGAACAGTATACTATTATACCACCTAGATGCGAAATAATTCATTATTGTCATACTAAGAAAACTGAAGAATGTGTCAGTCTAAACGAACAAATATGCGAAGGAGTTATCATCGCGGGAATGATCGCGAAACCCGAAAATAATAGAATTCCAATTAGATTGTTAAATGTGAATGATAGAGAAATAAAGTTGAAAAATTTTCTTCCAAAACTCGACAGTCTTTCAAATTTCGATGTTATCAATTATGGTAAAAATGAAATATCCGTACAAAGAGTAGATGAAATATTAGATTCAATCAATATGAAATCATTGAACAAGGAAGAAATAGCTTCCGTACAAAAAATTTGTGCCAAGTATGCAGATATCTTTCATGTTGACGGGGATCCTTTAACGGTTACTAATTCATACCGACAGAAAATTCTACTCAAACCAGAAGCTCAACCGGTTTATGTAAAACCGTATAGACTGCCACATTCACAGAAAAATGAAATTCATAAGCAAGTAGACAAAATGCTAAAAGATGGAATTATAGAGGAAGCCAAATCTGAATGGTCCTCACCATTACTGATTGTACCAAAGAAACCGGATCAAAACGGAGTAAAGAAATTTCGAGTAGTATTAGATTACCGATTATTGAACAAGCAAATTAAAGGTGATAAATTTCCATTGCCAAACATTACTGAAATACTAGATTCATTGTCAGGAGCAATTTACTTTTCTCATCTAGATTTAGCGCAGGGATATTACCAGTTAGAATTACATCCCGATAGCAGACCATATACAGCATTTACAACTGAAAGAGGTCAATATCAAATGAAAAGACTAGGAATGGGATTGAAAACAAGCCCCAGCTCATTCTCGAGACTTATGACGATAGCTATGTCAGGGTTAAATTATGATTAATGTTTCATTTATTTAGATGATTTAATAGTCTTTGGAAATTCTTTGCAAAGTCATAATCAAAATTTAGTGAAAGTATTACAACGCCTGAGAGAGGTTAATTTGAAATTAAATCCTAGTAAATGTAAATTTTTGAAGAAGGAAATGTTGTATCTGGGTCATATCATTTCGGATAAAGGCATTTTGCCAGATCCAGAAAAAATTCACGCTATTTCACGATATCCTGTACCTACAAGCGCTGAAGAAGTAAAACGTTTTGTTGCATTGGCTAATTATTATAGAAAATTCATTCAAAATTTTGTAGCAATTCCCCAACCTTTGAACAACTTGTCACGCAAAGGAAAAGTTTTTCAATGGACGGAAGATTGTGAAAAAGCGTTTCAAACCTTAAGGCAAGTCCTTCAGACAGTCCCTATTCTTCAATATCCAGATTTTTCAGAGAATAACGAGTTTATTCTCAGAACGGATGCTAGTGGATTTGCATTAGGTTCAGTTTTATCTAATTCTAACGACCATCCAATAGCCTTTGCATCGCGAAGTTTGAATCCAGCAGAAAAGAACTATTGTACAATTGAGAAAGAACTCTTAGCAATAGTTTGGTCAGTCAAACATTTCAGACCCTATTTATATGGTCGGAAATTTAAAATCTTAACAGATCACCGACCACTGATTTATTTGTTCAATATGACTAATCCGTCTAGTAGATTAACAAAATTCCGTTTGATTTGAGAAGAATATGACTTCACGGTTCATTATGTAAAAGGTTCAGAAAATGTTACAGCAGATGCCTTATCGCGTATTGAAATAAATTCAGAAGAACTCAAGGAAATGACAAACTGTGTAGTTGCAAACATCAGCGTTATGACGAGATCTCGAGCTAAAAATGAAGTAGGTTCTAAAGAACACGAGACGAATGCCCCCGATGACAAGAGGATTGATCATCCTGTTGTTGTGGAAGTTTTAAAACGTCCAATAAAAAGTATCGAGTTAAGACCACTTTCAGAAAAAGAATTTCATAATTTGAAAAATCAACATTCAGAGGATTACAATGAGAATTTAATATATAATGTGAATTCACAAATTATTTTCATTAACCAGGACATCCGATCAGCGTACGACTTAGGTACATCGTTGAGGAAACTGGAAAAATTATGCGCAGAAAATAATATATCAGAGTTGTACCTCATAAAGCTAGCTAGCAATATAAAATTTTTGAATATGTTGTCAAATTATAAAAATGAAATTCTAGGAACATCCCTAAAGATTAATATAATACGAGATGTAACGCGTATCCAAGACACAGAGTTAAGGCAAATTATTCTGAACGATTTTCACATGCTTCCAACCGGTGGACATGCAGGCATCGAACGCATGTTTAACAATATAAAAAGAGAGTTTTGTTGGAATGGTTTAAGATCCGATGTTGAAAAATTTGTAAAGAAGTGTGATGATTGTCAACGCCATAAACATTCCTTGCCTAGGAAAGAACCTTTGACAATCACAACCACAGCTTCGTCTGCTTTTCAAAAAATTTTTTTAGATCTCGTAGGTCCACTACCTATGGATATTGAAAATAACAAATATATACTAACAATTCAGTGCGATCTAACCAAATTCGTAGAGTGTTATCCACTACCAAACAAAGAAGCAGAGACAGTTTCAAAATCTTTTATTCAAAACTTTGTTTTAAGGTATGGTATACCTTCGGAAGTTGTTACAGACCAAGGCACAGAATTCTTATCAAGAATATTTAGTGAATCGTGTGATCTGCTCAAAATTAAGCAATTCAATTCAACAGCTTATCACCACGAAACACTAGGTGCGCTTGAAAATTCGCACAAACACTTAGGAGCTTTCCTCCGTATGCACGCAGCTAAGGAAAGTAACAACTGGAGTAATTGGGTTCCGTATTGGTGCTTTTCATATAACAATACCGTGAACTCTTCAACTCGCTATACTCCTCACGAGCTAGTTTTCGGAAAACCTAGTAGATTTCCTCAAAATTTAAAAAGCCAAGTAGATCCAATCTACAATTTTGACAACTATCCTATTGAATTAAAATATAGGTTGCAAACGGCATGGAAAGATGCTAGAGAAAACTTGGTGAAGGTAAAATCGAAAAGGAAAGAAATTTTCGACAAAACATGTAATGAAATTAACTATAAAGTAGGAGATAAGGTGCTCTTGAATAATAAGAACATTGACAATAAACTTGACCCCTTATTCAACGGTCCCTACGAAATAGTGAAAGTGCAAAACCCGAACATTATTGTGAAAACGGACAAGAACAAACTCAAGGAAGTGCACAAGAACAGAGTGAAACCGTATTTCTCATAACAAGTGATTATAATTAAGAGACTAATGAAAAAATTAATTTAGGTAAATATCGAATTAAACCTTGTAGATTTAAGACCCATTGAGACTGATATTATAGATATAGATATTAAGCTATAGATAAGTCAAAAAAAAAATATTTTTACATTGTATAGCAAAAAAATTTTTTTTCTCTCAAAGAGGGAAGGTGTAGTATGTTGAACACACTGTATATTTCGTACGTGATATAATAAGATTAGTGCGACCTCCCTTCAAGACCTTAAGCGGCACGTGAAGCCAGAGCTCTAGGTCTCATCATTGCCAGTTATGTTATCAAATATAATGTTATTAAAACAAGTAAACATTTATAAAATATATATATAACAATTGGCTAGGGAGAGTCAAGCCCGCCGCAAATTGAGCACAGGCCACGGACAGGCGAGGCCCATGCGACGCGTGGCTTGTTTTGTATTACATGGTTTTCAATGGAGTGCCGCAAATTGAGCCTAGGCCACGGCCAGGCCGGTGCCAAGTCATTTTCGCGTGGCTCGCGCTGTGCTAGCAACACAGTTTTGTAGCCGTGGGTGCCCACGTTTGTCAGTTTATCTGCATATAATGTAAATAGATGGACGAACTGGAGAAATTCATCGAAATTGTTTAATCAATTCGTGAATCTCGCTAAACTTCTATTCAACTGAAAAGATTCCCTAAATACATTATCTGCAACTTCACTGCATAACTTAAACTCTCCATGACTCTTTCTTTTTCGTATGCACTCGTTTTACCTCTTTTTCTTCTCTTGCTTAATAAGTGTAATAACATCAATCTTTCCTCCTCCTCAGATTCAGATTCTAAATCGAGATGATCGAGTAATTTTTGCTGTTCATCCATCATATTGCACATCGGAAGACCTAGGAACTATGAATATCTGCATGCGAGCGTGGCATCGCCTGTGCTCAATTTGCGTTACTCTTGAAAAACCTGTGCAGGTGCTTGGCATGGGCAGCACATCGCATGGACCTCGCCTGTCCGTGGCCTGTGCTCAATTTGCGGCGGGCCTCATTCAGTGATTCATTCAGAAGCGTATACGTTTGACCGCTTGTTAGTCAACAGCGAGAATCTGTAGTAAACATATTGTATTCAATGTAAGTTCAGTGAATTAAATCCCTTTGATGAGTCTGCCTGGTATTATTCTTCACCATCCTTAACTGCATAACGATTGGTCGAACCTACCCTAGCTGGGTACATCACACAGCCCTGCCGTCTAGTTATAGACCAGTTTGCCTCCTGAACACCTTCGGCAAGCTGTATGAGAGGCTTCTCGTCGAACGTCTCGTTGGGGAGCTGGATGATAGAGACGTACTCTCACCAAGCCAGCACGGCTTCAGGAAAAAGAGATCAACGGTAACTGCGATGCTGGAGCTGAAGGGGGCCGTTCGGGATTGCCGCAGCAGGTGGTCCGTGGCGGTCACTCTGGACATAAAGAACGCCTTCAATATGGCCGGGTGGAGGGATATTGTGGATGACCTAGAAGAAGCAGGGATAAGCGGGTACTTGGTGGAGGCGTTCAGAGATTACCTGAACGGGAGGACGGTGAAGGCAGGTGGTTTCTGTCACAGGTGCAGCAGAGGGGTTCCACAGGGTTCAGTGGCAGGCCCGGTGTTGTGGAACGTATATTACAATGGGGTGTTGAACATCCCTCTGCCGAGAGGAGCTCGCCTGATAGCATATGCGGATGACCAGCTGTTGGTGGTGGGTGGAGACAGCGAGACGCAGGTGGGAGAGACTGTTGCGGCGTCGGTAAGGGCCATAAATGGATGGATAAGAGCAAGAGACCTGGAGGTTGCGCTCCACAAGACAGAGATGCTAGTGCTGAGGGGGCCGAGGGGGGCTCGGCTTACTGTGAATTTGGGGGGGTCGGTAATCAAGTCGGAGCCACATATGGACTACTTTGGGGTGAGATTCTCCCGCAATATGGAGTTCTCGATACACATAAAAGCGCTAACCGAAAAGGCGAAAGCGAAGGTAGAAAAGCTTAAAAGAATAATGCCGAACATAGGTGGACCGGTATACCTGAGGCGGCGAATACTCTGCGCAGTCCTGCACGGGCAGCTACTGTACGCCGCGCCAGTTTGGAGGGATGCTCTAAAGGTGCAGAGAAACCTGGCACGAATGATCGCTGCGCAGAGATTGGGCCTGCTGCGGGTCGTTTCGGCCTACAGAACCGTGTCAGCGTGTGCAGGTGATATCGGGGTTTCCCCCGATCGATTTGATGGTGACAGAAAGGTGTTTTCTTTTCACCGTGGGGGGGGGGGGGCACTGCCGGGTAACCGACGCATGGCTCGAGGAAGGACAATGAGGAAATGGCAGGAGCGATGGGTGAGAGGTGGACAGACAGCAAGCTGGACGCGCACGTTAATAAGGAACTTGTGCGCTTGGGTGGAATGCGAGCACAGAAGTACAGGATACTACTTTACCCAGTTCCTGACAGGCCATGGGTCGTACGGATCCTTCACGATGAGAATCGGGAAGACCACAACCGACCTTTGTCATGAATGCCAAGTGAGAGACGATCCGCAGCATATATTTTATGCCTGCACGAGGTGGCAGAAGGAGAGGAATACCTTATGTCAGAACATAGGTAATTTGCCGGAGGTGGAGGATATAGTGCGGGTCATGGTCGAGAGCAGAAGGATCTGGCAGTATGTGTATGAATATGTTCACGGGGTTATGCAGAGGAAGGAATCAGAAGACAGGGAGAGACAGGGATAGGAATGCAGAAAGGATGGGTATGATCGCTGAAGTACGGACAAAAAAGTATTTTCCGGTGATACATACACCCCCCCATCAGTTGTGGTTTTTTTAGTCCCGAACTTTAACTTATTCCCTTAAAGAGAACAAATTTTAAGGGCATAAGTTACGGGCCAGTATAAACGACCCTTTACGATTTCGTTAAGGAAAAAGTTTTATGCTTCCCTCAACTGCATTTTTCGTCCATAATTTTCTCTACTGGAAGAATCTCACCGTCATACAACAACAATATTCATTTATACGTCCGCCGAATTATTTGTCAGCAGTCAATCCTACGATGACGTATATGAGGCTATGAGCTCAGTTACGCTCGAGAATCTCGAAATACGCGGCGTTGTCGGATTCAAAGCTCAATCAGTTGATCGTTGTTTCTGATGCCATGAATTTAGATTGTGAAACGCGGAGGAAGATAAACATCTGCTGTTCTCTTTAATTGAATGGTAAGTAAGGAATTGTAACAATTTCAAGATCTTCGGCGTTGGGAGCATAACCTAACTTTCCCATGAATATCCAATTTCCCTGCATTTCAGCCAAAAACACATATTGGAGAGCAGAGAGACCAATAGTGTTAGTGTGAAGGAAAAAAAGGAGGCATGGGCTTCAATAACAAGCCTATACAATGCGAATACCGCAGTTACAAGAACTCCTTCACAGCTGAAAACCCTATATACGAATTGCAAAAGGAGGACAAAGAAGGAAGTTGCTGTGAGAAATGTAGGTGTGAGATCATCAATTTATTATTTATATATGTATTTACTTATATAACATTCATTACTAGGAAAATAGCCCAAATAACTACATAAATAACATTGCACCCTTGTATTTATTGAGATTTTCTCTTTTGTAGAAGGAAAGATATAAATCGATTATGTTCCCAGAGACTTCTGGTCAGGAAACTGATCCTGAAATAGCTGAGGACGAATTAGGGGAGTGCAGAAGACTGCAAAAGATTGCAAACAGGGAAAAGGTTTTTAATTTTCACCAGAAAAATTATTATATTTGATGTTGGTATAATTTTAGAATGAAATGAAGAAAACTGGAGGAGGAACGTTTACTTCCACAATGACTGAGAGAGATCATATGGTATTGTCCATTATTGGAGATACCGTAAGACCTCTCTCGAATCTTTTTGACGATGCTCATTCTTATTTCGGTAAGTTGAGAGCACTTTTCCTGGGGGGTGTTCTACCAATTTTGGAAGCATCTATGTTAAATAAAGAGTGAGTAAAATGTAATGCACACAATTGATATCTTCAGTATTTACTATTTTCTGGAAAGTGCTTGAACAGGTAAATTTTTAATTTGAATTATGCCACTTTTCATGTATATTGAGATCAATGACAGTTTTTGTTACCATTCAATGCTGGGTTTTAACAGTGCTCTGTCTAAGATGGCCAGAGTACATCCGATTTCCCCAGCTTTTACAGCGCTACAATGAACTGATCAATTCCACCAAAACCTAGAGGAATCCTTCACCAATATTATGTCAATTGCTTGCAATAACATTATATCTGGAGGTATCTGAAAATGATTTAGTTTCTATTCGACAGGTTTGTTGTAATTACGAAGGTATTCTCTTCCTGAATCTTTCTTGAAACTAGATGGATTTCATCATAACATATTGATGAATGAGAAAAAGGATTATGTTGATTCTAAACCATTTTTGATTACAGGGAATTATTGCAGTTATTGAAAATTTTGTACTATTCAATGGATTAATCAACTATTTTTCAGACAATGCCGATCTCATCCCTCAACCACCCTCTCCCACTGCCGAAAGGCAAGTAATCACACCAATCCCGATTTCCTTTTCGCCCTCCCATGGTGAAAATTCTGTTAAGCCGAAACCAAAGGGAAGAAGAAAAAGGATATGTGTGACAAAAAAAAATAATATAGAGAATATAAAAAAAAATTATTATCAACAGAAGTTGAAAAATGCGAAACTGCAACACAGAGTTCTAGAAGTGGAATACCGATTAAAAAAAAATGAGCTTCAGAAAGCATTAAGAAGACAATGAATACAAATTTATGAAATGTATTATTTTCGAATAAATTATATTTTGTATTGAAGCTTGTACTAATTTTTGACTCGCTTGAAGGAATTTTTTATTCAGCATCTGAACTAGGTATCTGAAATTACAAGATGATGGTAATGTTAATATATAAGTTACAAAAAAGACAAAACAACAGAAATCATCAATTATAATTCCTCAATTATCAATTGCAAATATCCTGTTCATGACTCAACAATGTTCAACGATTCTCCATTGAATGTGTAGATTAACTGAAAACAAACAATTATTATTTGCTTATGAATTCATTTTTTTATTAAATACCCTCCGAAAATAGCTTCTACTATAGCACTTCTCACAATCGTATTTTGGTTTCCAGAACTCAATGGCTCACTCACTTCTTCATGACTTTCAAAATCATCTAAATGCTCATATTCGTCATTAGACTCAATGAAAAATTGTGAAGCACGCTGTAGGCAACAATTATTATTAAAGCGGTGTCCAATTTATAGTTTTCAGATTTTGAGAATCGAATTGAAAAAACAAACTATTTTGATGGAAATCTCATGATTATATCAAATAATAATCATAAGGGGCCAACGATACTGGATGGTATGGTTCAAGGCAGTGGCAATGATTTTCTCGGTTAATTAATGGAGCTTAATTTTTGTTGGATTTCAAGTATATCATTGTTTATAATTAAATTGCAATATGAAGAATGTAAATTGGATAATAAAGATATGTTTTACTACAGTATTGAATATTTACCAATTCGTTTTGAAGTTTCTTCAAATAAATTAATATTATGAGGCTTCATTTTTTTTATTGAAGGTTATTTAAATTCCACACATATTGAATAGAGAAATACTAATCATAAGATACAGTTTGAATGATAATGATTCATCAGTCATTGTTTCGAAGAATTTATTTCTGGATCACATAGTAGAAATCTAGTCATAATTGTATGCAGTAGGAACTGTATTCGATGTTTCAGTGAAAATCAATAGGTAATAGTTCCTGTAGCACCCTTCGTTGAAGATATTAAGCAACCAATATGTCCTTTACTTGTGTCGTCAGAAAATTCTGTTCAACTTGTCCAATATGGATATTAC
This sequence comes from Adalia bipunctata, assembly GCA_910592335.1. Taxonomy (NCBI): domain Eukaryota; kingdom Metazoa; phylum Arthropoda; class Insecta; order Coleoptera; family Coccinellidae; genus Adalia; species Adalia bipunctata. The sequence continues at coordinate 5,913,620 of OU342954.1, forward strand.
CCTTGTTCAAACAAAGATATTACTAATAAATAAGTTTTCTGGTTGAGAGAGCATGTATCCAAAACTATAAATTCACTGAAAATTGCAGCAAACATGTTCGGTTAACCATTTTAAGAGGATGGATAGGTACATATTATGGCAGCAATATAAATCAACTCCAGTTGATTGATGTCTTGTATTATTCTGCATACAATTTACATTGCATTCTATCCATGTGATTCCTGATTGCCCTATTTGTATAATGGACCTATGAGTGTAGATACATTTCTCTCAAGAATTCCGTTAACGATGTTTGAATTCGATTTTTTTCGAATAAAACGAGGATATGCCTTTATTTTGATGATTTCTGGGTGGGAAAATTGTAGAAAATGGAGGCATCATTGGAAAATTAATTCACAATATCGTTTTCATTCCAGTGAAAATCAGCTTGATCGCCCAAATTTCTACAATCTGTAGGATGGATGGGCGGATACGTGGGTTGAATAGATAAGACTTTCACAGATTAGTTTTTAATGAAGTTTTTGCACACAGATATATAATAATGGTCTAACACACATAATAGCCCGGGAGCCAGTGATAGTTTTTGGTGACCAATTTTAATCCTGGCCATAATTTGTATATAGCTTAATTTGTATTTGTCTTATAGCATAGTGACCGTCAGCTGGTGCACCAGTGGTGGGTTTGCCAACGGGAGCAACGAAAACACGTAAAAAAAATATTGAGTTTCAGTCATTTTAACCTTGCTGAAATTTACAGAAATGGTAGTTTATATAATTATTCGAATAAAAAAAATCGTCCGCTGGCCGTACGTTGGTGGAAAACCCGTCCGCTGGACATGAAAACTTGTTTTTCACCAACGTACAGCCAGCGGACCATTTTTTTGTTCGAATAATTATATAAACTAACATCTTTGTAAATTTAAGCAGGGTTAAAATGACTGAAACTCAAATTTTTTTTTACAAGTTTTCATGTCCAGCGGACGGGTTTTCCACCAACGTACGGCCAGCGGACGATTTTTTTTATTCGAATAATTATATAAATTACCATCTCTAAATTTCAGCAGGGTTAAAATGACTGAAACTCAAAATTTTTTTTACAAGTTTTCATGTCCAGCGGACGGGTTTTCCACTAACGTATAACCAGCGGACGATTTTTTTTATTAGAATAATTATATGAACTACCATCTCTGTAAATTTCAGCAGGGTCAAAATGACTGAAACTCAAATTTTTTTTTACAAGTTTTCATGTCCAGCGGACGGGTTTTCCACCAATGTACTGCCAGCGGACGATTTTTTTTTATGGAATAATTATACAAACTACCATCTCTGTAAATTTCAGCAGGGTTAAAATGACTGAAACTCAAATTTTTTTTAGAAGTTCCCATGTCCAGCGGACGTTTTCATGTCCAGCGGACGTTTTCATGTCCAGCGGACGGGGTTTCCACCAACGTACAGCCAGCGGATGATTTTTTTTTATTCGAATAATTATACAAACTACCATCACTGTAAATTTCAGCAGGGTTAAAATGACTGAAACTCAAAATTTTTTTTACAAGTTTCCATGTCCAGCGGACGGGTTTTCCACCAGCGTACAGCCAGCGGACGATTTTTTTTATTCGAATAATTATACAAACTACCATCTCTGTAAATTTCAGCAGGGTTAAAATGACTGAAACTCAATATTTTTTTTACATGTTTTCGTTGCTCCCGTTGGCGAACCCACCACTGTTGAGCCAGCTGACGGTCACTTTGGCTAAGAAAACAACCAAATCAAGCTATATACAAATTATGGCCAGGGTTAAAATGACTGACTAAAAAATGTCACTGGCTCCCGGGCTATAAATACGACACGCGGTCCAAAATCACGCTATATATGCCTGAGCCCTCTCAGGTAGCTGTATATAGCAACAGTGACTTTGGAACCGAACCCGACAAACAACCGTTGCGTTAGAACCGAATAACCGAATCAAAACAGACCTGTTGTCTACCCTACTGCTCGAGTCTTCAGCTCGAGGCACAGAACAATCATAAATGTCATAGAAGACTGAGTGTTCTTCTCAACACATGACATACATAAACATTTAAAATTAAAAGATACTAACGGGTGATCCAACTAGAGGTACTTTTTTCAATAGCCTTTTTTTGACAGATCACGCGTGAGTCGTGTCAAGCTGTCATATTATTTTTGTTCAGTATTGTTTGGCATTTCGTCATGGAAAGACCTACGCCTGAACAACGTTTACAAATCGTTCAACTTTATTACGAAAATTCACGTTCTGTAAAGAATGTGTTTCGCGCGCTTCACTCAACTTATGGTCAACATAATCGGCCTACTGAGCGTACTATTCGCAACACCATCACCCATCCTGAGACCCAGCATTCATTATTGGATAATGTTCGACCCAATAGACGTCCAGCACGCAGTGAAGAGCAACCTGAAGAGATTCAAGAGCTGCCATTATATCCAGAAAAAACAACGGTTTGGTGTGGTTTGTGGGCCGGTGGAATCATCGGTCCATATTTCTTCAAAAATGATGCCGGTGAGAACGTAACCGTCAATGGCGACCGTTATCGCGCCATGATAACCGACTATTTGATGCCTGAAATTGAAGCTCGTGATCTCAGCGACATTTGGTTTCAACAAGACGGCGCCACTTTCCACACATCGCACGAATCAATGGATTTATTGAGAGAGCATTTCGGTGAACAGATAATTTCACGTAATGGGCCGGTCGATTGGCCCCCAAGATCGTGTGATATCACACCGTTAGACTTTTTTTGTGGGGATACGTAAAGTCTAAGGTCTATACGGATAAACCCGCTTCGATTCAGGCCTTGGAGCATAACATCACGCGTGTCATTCGCCAGTTACCAGTCGAAATGCTCGAACGAGTCATCGAAAATTGGACTCAACGGATGGACCATCTGAGACGTAGCCGCGGCCAACATTTGAAAGAGATAATCTTCAAAAAATAAATGCCAAAGAATGTTCTTTCGAATGATAATAAACATTCCCCGTTAAATTTTAATTCTCTGTTTTTTTTTCCATAAAAAAGTAGGGAACCTCGAAATGGATCACCCGATACAAATCAAATATTTCCTCTGTCAAGGAACGTTGATCGAGAATCAAAATTTGAAAAAGCTTTGTGAAACCCCTTGATCGCCCTTGATCGCGAATCAACTGCCGTTGATTGCGAGTTGATTGCGAAATCACCGCAAAAATTTAGACATCGAATCAACGGCTTGATTCGATGTTCAAATTTGATTTTTGAACTGTCAAATCGAGTTGATTCTGGGATCAAGCTCGAATCACTGGTGATTACGCTTTGTGAAACCCACCGTATGAATGTGTTAGATGATTCGAGTGTTCAATGCACAGATCTATACGGCCGCGTGAAGTTAGCGAAAAGTTGGGGAAACAAATTCTGAAACCAAGCTAAATATTTAGTACTGAATTTGTTCTAATTTGTTCTGTATCAATCATCCCCAGCACCCTCATGGTTTTCGAGTTATTCGCATGTCTTTGATTTAGTGCTGATGACTTCACGCTCAGCACCAACATGTTCGAATTTGGGAAAAAAATTTATGCCAATAATTAGTCCCGAATTTGATCATGCGCGTCACGCAGCCGCTCTTATCACGTTTGAATGCAGATTTAGATTCAGGACCAATTCGTTTCTTATTCTCGCTCATCAAATTGATAGAAATTAATTATTTATATCAACGACTTCTTAATTTGTAGTTTCCGTTATCTGGACTCAGTGAAATCCTCTTTATACGGAGGCAATTTTTCAGTTTGAAGCAAATTATTCAGTTAGATAAATCGTCTGTTATACAGGGCGAGTTTTCGACCGTTCTTTTTGGAACAAATTGAGTACTTATGTTGAAAAAAAAGTGATAATTTAAAACTTTATCGCTAACTTCACGCTCGCTCAAAACAATTGTTAATAACTCGAAACCTAACAATGGTATTTCAACAAAACAACTTCTACTGATTGGAACAAATTGGGTACTCAATATTTGCATCAAAATTTCTTCGAATTTCTTGGAGAACGAAAAGCTTTGGAGCTGGGTGTGGTTTTGTTTATAGTGTGAACATGTCACAAACCGCCAAATTAGACATAGACAACGTCACTCTATGGTTTTAAGGTTAGTTGATAGACATAATGGAATACTGTGTTAAGTTGAGATGGTGGCACCAGAGTAGTTTAAGGGAGAGTGCCAGGGAATCCTACCTACTAGGACTACTAGGAGAGAGGGAATACCACATCATCTTGGGTTTCCCGTTGCCGATACATATTCAGTCTATAATAAATAAATAAGAGACCAACTAGTGCAGCTGAATCTAAATCATCAGTAACTCCAATAAAGTTATTTTCCTCAGATTGGGGTTAGACCACAAAGTACATCCGAAGTGTCAACAGTGTCAACTATTTTGGGAAGGTGCGCATTTCCGATCACAGAGTACAGAAAGCGTGACGCGTGAAGGATTGTTTCATTTTGCCTGTGATAAGTCCTGAAATAATTCCAACCATAAATCACAATACTGTAAAGTAGCTCTATGTTTTTTGCACATATTAGATTTGAGTGTCCTAGTGTCCTCTGAGTTATGTTCTTCTTTCAGACAGTTGAAGGACAACATTCTCAAGCTTCAACTTCTACAGCAAGCTATGGCAAAGCATCTTCTCTTCAGACTGAGGAAGTACATCACATCAATTATGCAAAATATGATATTGGCAATTTCGTTGGTGAGCCGAACATTAATATTTGCAACGAGGATAGAGAAATGTTGCTGAGAAAACTTTGGGGGCCATTACCATCCCACAAATTTCATATTCAAGTAATTGGTTGAAAAAAAGAACCTTTCAAATTCAATGGCTACATCGGTTTCCTTGGCTGGCATATTCTGAGAAACTTAGCGGTGCATTTTGTAAGTTTTGTGTATTATTTTCTCAAACTGAAATAGGTCGAGGATCTCATGTGTCGTCAGAAAACCTGGTTAAGAAACCTTTCAACAAGTAATGCGTTTGAGTTTATAGATACATTGGGTTACATTTTTCACATTTTTGTTGAGCTTCATTACCTACTTTACTTTATACATTTTGTAAATATAAACGACTAAAAACAGATGACAATTATGACATGACAGCATTGTACGTCGAAACATTCGTATTTATTATTGGTCAAGAAATTCGGCAACGCTGTAGTTTGGTTCTCCCATTTCATGCTCCTAGGCAGTCAATTCCTCGCCGTGCACAAGAACTGGGCCTTTCGCAATCTTCAACTTGGCTGGACTTTTTCTTGTTGGATTTTCTGAAGAATTATCCAAAAGAATGCTCAGTGGCGATTGTTGCCATATGGCATTCAAAAAAGCTATTTGCGAGCCGACAAGATAAGAAGAAGAAACACAACTTTGGTTATGGTCAGTGGTCTTACTAAATTTGAAGGTTAAATCAACTTTTCATTTTGGCGCTTTCGATTATTCGAGGCAAATTTCTAGTTAAAACTATATCAAAGTAAATTGAGACTCATCTCTTTATTTGAAAAAATATGTCTTTCAAAGTAGTCGAAACTATTGAAGGGGATGAGAAACTATTATGTTGTGTACCATCCTTTTAGAAAGAATATGGTATCCTTTACTGGCCTCCCAGTAGGTCCGCAGGATTGATTCAGAGAAAGGATCGTAATTCGAAACCAGACAAAAGCAAATGGTCCAAACAAAGTTGCAAAGTGAAGGTATGTGGAATGGAAACATTCGGAGAGGCCGTGAAGCAAGAGAAATTTCTCAGTGCATTTCCTGACTCGTAGGCAGAAGAATCTTTCTTCCAGCAAAAAACAATGGAGCCAAAGCATCCACTGCAGAAATTTAATACCGACCTTAATAATTACGATAACCTGCTTGAAGAAATACTGGAAAATTTAATGATAATCCGTCCATGAAAGCAATTGATAATACTGAAGTGGTGGAACATGAAGTAATTTCGTACGAAAGTAAGCAACTTGAATATCAATGAAGGTATATAATTATGAGGTTTTTCTTATTAAAATCAAAGATATAACTAGAATATTTGTTTATCTTGAAGTTCAATAGAGTATTCTCTTCAAAGGATATTGAAATAAAATGCTACCGTGAAAGTATTTTTGCTTCCTTGATTTCAGATCCGCATTGGTTAACATTACAACAAACAACAGATTCATTGAAGATTTATTATTAAAAATAGATAAATTAGGTGAAGAAAGTAGAGAGATTCTCTTAGAAATTGGGAAGCTCAAAGATGCAGTTACTGCAATCGACATCAAATTTGAGAAAATCATCAATGTATTAATGAACTTAAACAAATCTAGAACGCAAGAGGAAGATAGGACTAAAATAAATGAAGAATTTAAAGAGTTTAATGGCATATTGCCAATTGATTCCATAAAGGAATTTACATCATTAGAAGCAAATCTACTAAATCACCCGAATTATCAAGATTGGTTCGTAGAAAATTTATTATCGATCGGTGGAGAGGATGGATGTGAAAATGGGATGAAAATAGCATATACATTACTAGATGCTATTTTCTCTTTTCTAACCAAGTGCTCTTGGACTGGATAAAGGGCCTGAAAAAGTATGCTTTTATGAATTTCACTATATTTTTAAATACTTTGTTCAAAATTGTTCATCTTGCTGACCCAAGATTCACCTTGGAGGATCAGGAATTATTTTTCAAAAAAGTTTTAAAAAATAGCAATAGCAGAATAAATAGAAAAAACTGCCAGTATATCTTGTTGACAATGAGATTCCTAATGATGATGTGAAGTCTGAAGATGAAACTTAGATTTATTCTAATAACTTTAAAGATTATGGATTAATATGTGAAATAAAACTAGTGAAGTACAAAATTGAATTTTCATTGAATATATGTTGAAGTCTAATGAATGTTATGAATAAGTGGAAAATATCTAGTGGTTTCTTAATACTTAAGCGGAACAAGTTTACATTTGATATTATTCAATTTGTGCATGGTAATAAATACATTTTTTTCATCAGTACAATATGAAATGGCAGGGACGGGCCTAAGGGGGGGATGGGGGGGGACGATCCCCCCCCAATGTTGAACAGAGTTAGCAAATTTTAAAAGCAGTTGGAATTTTTTCGTAGCTGTTGAAAAATTTTCGAAGCGGTTGGAAAAATTTCGAAGCAGTTGGAAAAGTTTCGAAGAAGTTGGGAAAATTTCGAAGCAGTTGGGAAAATTTTGAAGCAGTTGGAAAGATTTCAATTGAGTTGGAATACATATTTCTACAAAAGTCCCCAATGTTGAACAGAGTTGGCAAATTTTAAAAGCAGTTGGAATATTTTCGTAGCTGTTGAAAAATTTTCGAAGAAGTTGGGAAAATTTGGAAGCAGTTGGGAAAATTTTGAAGTAGTTGGAAAGATTTCAATTGAGTTGGAATACATATTTCTACAAAAGTCCCCAATGTTGAACAGAGTTGGCAAATTTTAAAAGCAGTTGGAGTATTTTCGAAGCTGTCGAAAAATTTTCGAAGCAGTTGGAAAAGTTTCGAAGAAGTTGGGAAAATTCCGAAGCAGTTGGGAAAATTTTGAAGCAGTTGGAAAGATTTCAATTGAGTTGTAATACATATTTCTACAAGAGTCCCCAATGTTGAACAGAGTTGGCAAATTTTAAAAGCAGTTGGAATATTTTCGAAGCTGTTGAAAAATTTTCGAAGCAGTTGGAAAAGTTTCGAAGAAGTTGGGAAAATTCCGAAGCAGTTGGGAAAATTTTGAAGCAGTTGGAGAGATTTCAATGGAGTTGGAATACATATTTCTGCAAAAGTTTTCTTAAAATGTGAATGAATTTTTTTTCTAAATGAAGTTTTAAATTAATGTTTATTAAACCGGTAGAACTAAGCCCACGTTTAGCCGGACAAAAGCATGCAGAGAATAGCGACAATTGTACAAATTCTTGTTAGAGTATATTTAGAGTATTTGGCAGATTTGGCCCAATGTTTAATGTGTATAACCAGCAATAAATGGTATTTATTCCGAATTGCTACCAAGTGTTTGAAAAGATGAACAATTTTTCATCTTTTACGTTATCCCTCAGCAGGTAGTTGTGAATTTCTCAGTTTGGCCGCATCGACTGTGTCCATCTGGTACCAATTTGCGCTATTTCTCTCGGTAGGGCAGTAGGCAGTATTTTTTTCTCATTCTTAATTATTCTATCAAATCTCCGTTGAACACGTAAATCTGTTAAGGGGCCGTTATACTTTGGCCGACGACACCGATTCTCCATTCAAAAAGTGCCTTTCATTTTTCCATTTTCATTTTTCACGTCCTAAAATCTCCACCTGAAAGCTTGATTTTTTTTTAATTCTCCTGGAACTTCAGACAGTTCTCTGCGATTTCACAGTTTCTGGAAGTCTTTTCAGTATTTTCATAATTTTTTGCATTAATTAAGCGTATATCCAAATGGATTTTTTTTAAATATAGAAAATTGATTTGTCGAGGGCACTCCAATGAATTTTCTAAAAAAATGGATGAACAACCGCCGAAAAACGATTATGAAGTCAATTTTCATAGACTCTCAAATTCAACCCGATTTTTTCATGCGAAAAAATGATTTTCTCAAAGAGAAGAAATCGGAGTTCCCTCAAGACATCCTTTAACTTCAATTTAAAGAAAAGAATCAAGCTTTTAGCTTAAAAATTTAGGACGTAAACTTGGAAAAATGAAAGGCACTTTTTGAATGGAGAATCGGTGCCGTAGCCGATTTTTTCATGCGAAAAAATAATTTTATCAAAAAGAAGAAATTGGAGTGCCTTCAAGACATCCTTCAACTTCAATTTAAAAAAAAATCAAGCTTTAAGGTGGAAAATTGAGGGCGTGAACTTGGAAGAATGAAAGGCACTTTTTGAATTGAGAATCGGTGCCGTAGCCGATTTCTTCATGCGAAAAAATAATTTTATCAAAGAGAAGAAATTGGAGTGCCCTAAAGACATCCTTCATCTTCAATTTAAAAAAAATCAAGCTTTTTGGTAAAAAATTGAGGGCGTGAACTTGGAAAAATGAAAGGCACTTTTTGAATGGAGAATCGGTGCCGTCGGCCGAAGTATAACGGCCCCTATGCAAAAATGGACCCAAAAAGATTCAAAGTGAAGTGTGTAGTATGTGGATTTTTTTCAGTTCACTTGAATAAATCATTTATTTTTCTTCGGAATTGAACTTAAAAATCGAAACATACAAAATAATGATAACAGATGCTGTATAATCCTGTAGAGTGTGGAGTGTGTTAATCTAGTAATGCAGAATTAAAAGAATTAAAAAACTACACTACAAGATTTTCTAAATATTTTTAATGCTCTCGGGGAAAAAAAAACATCGACACGCAATCCAAAATACCACTCCCCCCTTCAACCGTTGGTTTTCTAATCCTTTAATGCACAGTTGGAAAATTTTCGAAGCTATCCCCCCCCAAAAATTTGGCTTCGGCTCGTCCCTGTGAAATGGAAATATTTAAATAGCTTGATTTTAAAGGTGTTTTGAAAAGATTAGTGTAGTGGTTTAGAATTTTTCCATATATTAAGGTTTCGTTATTTTCCACCATAAAATTCTGGCATGAAACTATTTGCTTATCATTTGTCAAAAACCATTTGTCCTTAAATTTTCGAGTTAGTTTGACACCTTTTTCAATTTCTATTGTGTGAATATTTTCAGAATGTGAAGGATAATTATTTTTAAATCTCAGAATTGGATATTGAGGTGTTTCCATCATAATTACTTTTCGTCTCTCTCAACAATTCTCCTAGCAGCTTGCTGCAATGTATTATTGCCAGTTCTAATAGATCTGTTCAATGTTTGTAGATTGGTTTCAAAAGGATAGGAATTGAAGCTTGATAAAATGCCGAACTCTTCTACTTCATCTACCAAATGACATAAGTTATATGTATATTGCTGGTTATGGAGTCTTCCCCATAAATATTGATATAATTATAGATGAAGTTTAAGAAACATTCTCGAGCAATACTCAAATATTTCTTATATTTATTAGCGCTGCAGATAATTGTGCTGTACAATAATAAAAGAAAATGGTGATATACATCAGAAACTAAATATTCTTCAAGAATAACTGGACCAAGATAAAATAGGAAAGTTCGGAATTCTGTTCCTTTTCAGAACTTCAAAACATCAAGAGATCGAGGTTCTCTATGAATTTCTGAAGACATTTCTACACATTTCAAAAAAGTAGAGATTCGATCAATTTCGAACGCTGACCATTTGGTCCGCTTTGTCAAATTTCCCTGTGTCCATATTATCAGTAATCTTTTCATAACTCCCAAGTCGATTAAATGTAGTGAATCACCAATTGAAACACTTTTTATCATATCTATTGGCAACAATTCAAGAGGAGTGCTATATTTATGATGGTCTGTGTCTTCTTTTGATCTAAAACTCAAATCGGTTCTCAATTTGCAATCTGCCCTACGAAAGCTCATTTTATGTTTATCAGCAAAATATTCTGCAGTGTGAACACATTTCAAGCAAGAATTGTAACCGTTGAAGTTTGTAGTACCTAAATGAAAATATATACAACTTTTTTTAGATTTTTAACGAAATTTCATCTTTTATAAGCGATCTAGCTGGAGTAGGTATCACAGATAAAACACCTCACACCAACTTCAATTTGTTTTTCCTTCATCGTAATACCCCTTTCAAGTATTGGTAGTAGATCTTGGACAAATGGAGTCAAAAATTCAACTGGAGAAGGTGGTTTAGAGTCCCCACAGAAAAGTCTTAGGGGGTATCCTTGTCATCATAAACTGTAACCAGTATTGACCACAATTGCACCTTTGAGCTGTTATAAATTGGATCAATATTGAAATTAAGAAGTATGTTATCTGGAGGTTTATTGGAATATTATTTCAAATTTTGTCTCAACCCCAATATGCCAATATTCCCCATTGCCCATTTTGATTACTTCAATATGTTTAGGAGTACCTAAGATTGTTCTTGGATCTTTTGGGATATGGGGAATGTTTATTTTATTGAGAAGAGTTAACAAATCTTTCAGAGCGGAATGACTTATATTATGAGATAAAGCCCACTCTTTCAGATGTTCCCTTAGAGAGAATGATTCTTCTTCACCTAAGCTTTCCTCAGAGTCGCTTATTTGGTTTTTATCGAAGTCAAACTCATATTCATATTGCTCCTTGTCCATGGAAGACTGTACTTCTTCCAGGTTATTCAAAAATGAAGTTACGTCATTTGGCAATTTTGAACATTCAGGAGATAACTGCCGGGAAATGGGCACTTTTGTACTTGAAATGTTACTTTCATTCACTGTTTTCAAGCGTTCTCGAATTTGTTCAAAATATCGGCCACTGCGCTTGAATGAGCAAATTTTTTTTATTCTATTCAAAATATTCATCTGGTTTTTGTCCATTATCACTGAATGTATGAATGTAAGAGAGCAGCTGAATCAAATCAGAATCAGAACAGTTTTTTATTTTTAGGTTATTTGAGAGTCATGTCTCCATTTGGAAAATAGTGTAGCCATCAAGTCCAAACAAATGCTTCTTAAATGCCATATGGCTTTGGAATTACTTCGGCATTTTGTTTAGCATTGAATGCTATCCTAATGCTCCGAATAATTCTTTATGGCTTTCGAAATACTTTAGTATTTATTCAAGCTTAGATGCTATTTTATGGCTTCGGAAAATTCTATGAAGCTCTGGAATTGCTTTGGCATTTTTTTCTAGCATTGCATGCCACTTTATTGCTTCAAAAAATTCTATATTGCTTTTAACCTAATTTGGCATTAGTTTTAGCAGTGAATTTCCATCTCAGTGCTCTAGAAAACAGCCATTTGGCTTTGACATGCTTTTGGCATAGAATTTGGTTTTCAAGGCGAATTGATGACATGAATGAAAGAAAATGAGAATTCTCAAGGAACAAAACAGTTTGGAACAAATTCTTTTATTAAGTGTCTCTTTTATCTTTTATCACAGATATCTGGTCCTGAATTGACTTGTTCAATAGGTCATTGGCCATTTTTTCTTTATGCAATGGAGTTTTGTTTAATTGTCCTCTTCTTCTGGAAAGTGGACGTACGGCTTGTATTTTCCGTATCCTCATCATTTTCTATATTGTTATTATTTTTTGTGCCCTCTAAGTTTGTGTTTATCATTTTTTGAAGTCGCGAGAATACGTTAGAAAAAACCTAATAAACTCCCCCAAATCTACTCTTTGCGCAGGGATATCCGTGCTCTTTGCGTCTTTGGTTAGAAATAAAATGACATTTGGAAGAGCTCCTCTCGCTTCTGAGCGGGGGCGAATATATCTGATCTTCCTGCTCGCTCGGATAATAAAAGATCACGATACAGAGTGAAATGAGCGAAGAGGGCATAATAAAAGATCGACTGAGAGCAAGAAGTGTGCGCCGAGCAAAATATTCAGACTTAGCATAAGAAAGGATATTCCTACAGCTTGTAGAATCGTAGCTCACAAATTAGTGGATAGGTTTCCCATACTGAAAGATGTGTAGGTACGAAGGTCTCACCTTAGGAGATGTTTGTCATTCTGTTTTTTCGAAAATGATGGATAAAATTTACTATCTTAATTCTTAATCGTCCTCACAAAAGAAGGCCTAACGAATCATCTCCAGCAATTTCGAAAAAAACAAATACAAATTGGAAACCTGATATAGAATTGGACAATTCTTTCGACATGAAATCATCATCACAGCAAAAAAAACCAAGTGATCCTGATTATTGGACAATCATTGAAAAATTATATCCGGAACACAGGAAATTTTCAAACCAGATGGTCACAATTCAAGAAATTTTAAAAGAATACCCGGAACTTATGGTTGACTAAGTTATTTTATGGCATTTCAATAAACTCACTTCTGTTGATTTGAAGAATTTTTATGAGACTGTAGGAAAAAAAAAACTAAAAAAATCATTGATTTTGCCTTGCATCAAAAATTATTGAGCAAGGAAGATCAATTGGAATATTCAGATGATTTCTCTCCTCTCCCTTTCTGCTCTTTCCAAATATTTCAAGGAGGACATTACAGTATTCTACCATGTAAATGAGGGTATTAAGTTTCAATATATTTGATTTGAATCATTGATGTTTAATTATTTCAGAATGAATATGAACTGGATCGGAACCAAATGTCCTGAAATTAGGTAAGGAATTTTTCTATTATATTTTAAACAGTGAAAATGAAGAAGCTAAATAGGTGTTCTGCACAAAAAATATTTTGAAAACTTCCCTCATTCTACTCGAGTGAAAAATCCAAAATTATAAATAAAATGATTCCTCTTATACTATGCTGAATTTCTGTATATCAAAATGTGGTTTTTGTATTTTTCTTAAATGAAGGTTTCTTCATTTCAGATAACAAATATCGAGTGTTCATGATGTGACTAATATTTGGGACATTCATGGAGGCCTTCATTATAAGCTTCTGCATTTATCCCAACTTGAACCTGAGGTACCCCAAAGGTCTCTCCACAATCACCCGGATGGAAGCGGATCGAAGTACCAGAAAAAAGAAGCTGAAGAAAAAAAAGTTTTAGGTCTTAATAAATAAATTGAATAATAATTAATGATTTAATGAACTTTTGCTCGAGTAGGCACACAGTTGAAGAATCATGGAAAAAGTAATGCCACCTGGCACGATGAAAGCTAATAGCGATCCAGCAGAGAAATGGCGTTTTTTCAAACAAAAATTTGAACTATTCTTGCAAGCCTCGAAACTAGCTGCAGAAACCGGAGAAGTAAAATGTGCACTCCTGCTGAATCAAATTGGAGATAAGGGACTCGAAATATTCAACACATTGCAATTTGATAAACCGGAAAAATCATCATCATATCCGGATGTCCTGAAGAAGTTCTGGGTATTTCAAACCGTCTAAAAATGTCACATGACATTTTTTTCTCACAAGAGACATGAAACCCAACGAATCAGTAGACGAACGTAACTTCCCTGCGACAACGTAGTGAGTAGGTATTGCAAATTTTCTAATCTCACAGATAGTCTCATAAAATACAGATTAATTTTGGGAGTTAAGGACGCAGCAGTCAAAGATAGATTGTCACGTACTAAGAAAGCAATGGAAATTTGTAAGGAGCAGAAACTTCAAAAAACGTACATTTTTTACCGAGTTGGAAAAGCCTAACATTCCTGGACGATTGTGGATTGTGGCTTTTCCTACGAGGTTAACATACTATTTTTCCGCAAATCGTTTAAAATTCGACATTTATTGATTGATTTTGAAAAAATCGCGAACCAATTATTCATAAATAAATGGTGCTTTGAAATTTGAGATGAAATTGTTTGCATTACTGTAGATACGTATTAGGCAGCTCGTAGACCGGTACGACGCTACCGCTACGCGACCGTGATTTCTGGTCGCTCACAGGTAGCGCACGTTATTTTGGATGGGAGCGCGCACACCGGGGATACCGCGACGCGACCGATACGCGACCTGTAAGCTACCGATCTCGGGAGACTGAAATGAGTGAATGCTCGATCGCCAGCATTGCGCGACCGCTAATTCTGGTCGCTGAGAGATCGCGCCCTTTATTTTAAATAGGTGCGCGTATACCGGGGATACCGCGACGCGACCTGTAAGCTACCGCTCACGGGAGATTCGACATGTCGGTCGCCAGGGGACAGCGACGCGACTGAAATGAAATTTGTTCTAATTCTGCACTCACTACTCATGAGGTATTCCCTCGGGTATTCCTATGGTGAGAGGGACTCTTCATGTCGACCTATGAGGTCGACTCGTGGCATTTTTGTAGACGTGTCTTGGGGTGTGAGTCTCTTAACTAGATGCGGATGAACAGTGGTGCACAAGACCTGAGTTCAGCCCAGAGAAGGCATTCTGGAGCCTGAACACTCTCGGTTATACAAGGAGCGAAAATAAATTTGTTCAAATAATTTTTGTTCTATTTTTTCGTTTCTGATATTATTGAGTATTCAATGCTGAATACATTTCTGTTAAAATATTCAAATAGTTTTCAAAATATCGAAAAAAAAACCCGTAGTCAGTATTATGTCCATTTTTCTTGTTCTCAACATCCTGAGCGCAAACCGTTTTCATAACATCAAAGTAGAAGAATGTGAAATGGGCATGCATCTTTTGAATTTCAGAAATATCAAATTTCCAAATTTTGTGTCGATAATTGGGTTTTCAAACCAAAACCCTATTTTTTATGATTGCGTTGGATTCTGGAGAGAAAAATAATGATAATACTCTGAGTTTTTTTTTATAATTTCATTTTCATATATTACTTTATTAGAGTAGTATCATTATTTTTCTTCGCAGAATCTTACGCAATCATAAAAAAATAAGGGTTTTCCTTTGAAAAACAGAAAAATATGGCCAATTTTCGATCACAATTTTCGACACTCCCTGTTATGATATTTCCAAAATTCAAAAGATGCATGTCCTTTCCACATTCTTCTACTTTTATGTTATGATAACGGTTCACGCTCAGGATGTTGAGAACAATAAAAATGAATATAATACTGACTACCAATATTTGACTCTTTTCCGTTTTTTTTTTTCGGTATTTTGAGAACTATTTGAATGGTTTTAACATAATGTACCTATTCATCATTGAAAACTCAATCATATCAGAAACGAAAAAATAGAAAAAAAAAATATTTGAACGAATTAATTTTCGCTCCTTGTATACCTTACCGGGAGTGTTCAGGCTTCAAAAATATTTCAACTCAGTAGGGAATTATGAACAATATCATTATTCAAATTTTCGGATTTCAAATATGTCCAGTTCTCCAGAAACGTCTATAGGCACTCGAACTTGGGACACTCTGTATATCAAGAGTCTTTGTGAAAATATTCACCGATAAAATATTGGAGGAGTATTTACTACTAAATACCTTTGAAATGTGTCGAATACATAGGTCGGATACGAATAATATGCTCGAGATAAATTCCACTACTTTCGCTGTTATTTGATTATCAATGGATATTTTGAAGCGGAATTTTAGGGTCAGATAGTACTCGATACGAATCTTCAACATTGGTTATCGCAACACCCCTTTTTCCAATTCAAAATCAAGGGGTTATACTCACCCTCGTTAGAGGGTTGAAGTTACGGGTATGAAAAAAGCGGAAAAGTTCTTCCCCCTCAAATCAGAAATTGACGAGTCCGAGAGATTTTCCACATTTTCATTTTGAATTTGAAATATTGTGGTGCTAATTTTTTGTTGGACCACCCGATATCATATACATATTCTGTGCTTCGGCCTACTTAATACTCAATAATTGAAATTTCACATACAAACAATATTTTTCATGATATCTGGACGAATCTGAGGGTGCGATGTATGATGCATGATATATTTCAGGAACGGAAAAAATGGCTATTCTTTGTAAGTCATTTGAACAACTGTTTTCCTAAGAAATTACACAACTTTATGTTAAAGCTCAACAAAAAAAACTCTTGGAAGAACTCATGATACTACACTCGATTGCTATAAAAAAAATATCTGTATAATGTTTTTATTTAAACATTCTGGTACAAACAGCAACGGAGATAATGACCAAAGTTGAAATCGTCGAAATTGAAATTTTGGCCTATAGCTCGAAAACGAAGGAATGCAGTTGATGGCATTATCAGTTTATAAAAAAAGCCGTAATTTGCTGTTCATTTTCCTCTATCTCTTTGGGCCAAAAAGTTCAAGTTCAGGTATCGCCAATTATGCCCACCATGTACAGAACAGTTTATTTTCGATTGGTGCACTTCGGTGACCTATAGTTTTGTGGAGTGGAGACTCTTTTTCAAATAATAATAAGCTGATATTATGCATTCATCACTGCTTGACATTTTTGACAATGGAGAGTTTTTTTCATAACATAGAAACCGATCGCGTATCGGTCGCGTAGCGGCATCGTAGCTTTGGTGTGAACGACCCATGTTACTGATCGCCGCGACTCAAATCTCGTCGCGGTCGCGTAGCGGTAGCGTCGTACCGGTCTACGAGCTGCCTTACTGTTTAATTGTCAAACTTAAAATTTAATTGCTAGTTTTCTGAGAACAAACTGTGGAATGATGAGTGACGATTAATTTTCAATTTCTGGGACTCCCCCAGAACTGGTTGAGGCAGTGAATACTGCCTCAAAGGAATCACTGCCTCAACGGAATTATTACCAAAGAAAAGTATGAATATGCATATAAAAACGATTTATGGACTATCGTAAGAGTAAAAACACGAGTTCTTTCTCGGAAAATTGTTGTAATGGCATACTTCCTAGAGTGTCCTAGATCTTTGTTTAAAGATGAATCGTCAACATTTTGGGCCAATTATTCAATGTTGTAGTCAACCCTTTCAATTAAACACGATGTAGATATTATCTACATATTCTAAACTTCGTACTTTATTGAAACGGCAAGCTCAAGGTTATAGGGCGAAGAAATCTAAGATTTTATTCAAAGAAGAAAACGAAAAATTTATCCAGGAAGCTCCAGATGAAGAAAATTTAATGAGTAAGGTAATTTACCTACGAGGTTTCAACTTCTATTCAGATTACACATTCATTCATTTTATAGATTGCTTTATTATTTGGTATTTCTGGGGCCTGTAGAGTGGATGAATAAGTCCGAATGATAATAGATAAGCATACCTGATTCGAAGACCAACAAACCAAGAGCATTTACAGTTAATCAGATGCACTTGAATCTTTATCGAAAGTATGTTTCGTTGAGACCAAAAAATATGAATAGTGACAGTTAGTTGGAATACATAAATTTAGAAAGATGCCTAGAATAGCTGCTACTCTGCTAGTTATTCAAACTTGGAAAATCCGACGGAATATACTGGTCACTGCTTCCGTCGGTCTTCTGCAACAATATTGGTTGACTATGGTGCCGACATAACTAGTTTGAAGAGGTATGGCGGATGGAAATCATCGAACGTTGCTGAAGGATATATCGAAGAATCTCTTGATGAGGTGGCAAATGAAATTTTCACCCAACAAAATATCTCTACTACTTCACATGTCCAAAATGTTTCTAATAGTTCAAATAATGTTCCTCCAATTTTCAATAATTGTTCTAACTGTCAAATAACTGTTAACATAACAAAATAATTTCATAATGTAATGTGCAATGATTCGAAATTTTCAAAATATAAATTTATTCATTATAGAAAAAGTGTTTTCAATTATTTACTGAACTGTAAGGAAATATCATTTCCTTACAGTAAGGAACATTTCCTTACAGTTAGGAAATCTTGACTATGACAAATTTTGTCTGGAATGTCAAAATTTCATATTGATTTGTAGAAAAACCATTTACAAGCCATTTGTTCCAATTTTCCAGACATGAAAGTCGAAGAAAATGAATATATAATTACTTAGCCGCACCCCATATTGATAGGATGAACCTCCTTATCTTCTCCATAAGCTCCACCTATGACCATGTTGCAGCTTGCTAAGTCAGCATCGGACACCTGCGATGCTGAGTCTCATTGAAGATAAGCTGTTCCTTTATAAACGGCTTCATCCTTATTATTCCTTAGGAACTAGCTTTGCTCTTGTAAGTTATAGAATTGTTCATAATAAGTGTTAACTAGTCTCTTACGATAGTTGTATTAATAAATAAATTGCTTTCAAAAACGAGGTCTTCAACTCGAAATTTCTTGGCGACGAGGTCTGGGATTGTGCAAGTGCTAGAATTCTGCGTGTGTGCCTCTGAAGAAAAGAAGAGGTCCATTCAGAGAGTCCAGCCACTTTCTGTTTCAACTGTTCAGCGCAATCGCACAACGAGAAGAAGACGAGAAGCCCGATCACCAAGTAGCGCCCCGTGACGATTTCAGAGAATTCACTTTCGGTGAGCATTTCCTAGTTCTTTCCAGTTTCCCTCATTCTGGTTAAAAAATAGTGTAACTTTGTAAAAATTTTTCTTTGGTTTCTTCATAAAACCGATCTTAAAGTTTTCTCTAGGTTTTTCTTTCTTAAAACCGACATAAAGTTTTTCCTAGGTTTCCCTTAATTGAAAAACCGAATTCAAGAGTCTTTACTTATATTGTAATACTCATTTATCGTTAAAATAACTTCGATTAAATACTTTCGTAATAAAAGAGGCAAAAGGCCCGTTCAAACAGAAACAATAATGGCAAACTAAATAATCGATTTATCTATTGCTGGAAAGTTTGGGATGCTTTTACTCTGCTTTTCAGGCATTGAACATGAACTGCATTCATTCATTAAGAATGCCGAAAATTATCTTCTAATGTTTGCAAGTGATAATCAATTAATTAAAAACTATTGTAATGCTGTCGTTAAATCGAAGCAAGTAGATAGAGCCATAGCTGAAGTGTCGACTTCTGATATACAATTGGGAAATATTAAAGAATTTTCTGTATAATAAATTTGGCGACCAGATCAATCTAGATGTTTCGATCCATAACTTACAATTTTCAACCAAAAGACCCAATAAAGATTTCTTTCTTATCCCTTATTGAAAAAATTATTTCCATGAAAATTAGAATAAATTATAGAATCGATGCAGATATTGAGATATGATGCCTGATCCTGAAAAACAACTTTATAAAACTAATATTCTTAAGATTTACAAAACTCTTCTCATTTCCAATTCCGCTGTGGAATTGAGAACTTATTTAACTACGAACAATGCTCTTTCATTCGACGAAACAGTCAACGCCGTGAAAGATCATATCAGCAATATGCCACAGTATGAATTATTAGATAGGAGCCGTCGAAATAAAAATTCGCAACCTTTCTTTAAGAACAATTCATTGATTCAGCCTACACATAGGAATCATTTTAATCATGTCAATTACCAACCCGTGCAACGAAATAATTGTAATCATTTTCAGTCTGATCAACTCCTTCGCAACCAATTCAATTTCAACAAAGGCATGTCAAACCACATTTCCCTACATGTCGTGAAGTTTTTGAGAAACCAAGTCCCTCTCATAATCAAAATACGAATGTTTTCAAGCCGAATCCAAATTATAGAAATTATAATCCTCCAGAGAAATTATCCTCAAAAGCGGAATAATTACTCTACTCAATGTAATCCAAATCCGCAAAGAATATTTTATGATAACAATCAACGTCCCCATTATACTTTTAAAGAATTGACTCATTTAGAGCAATCTCCAACTTCCAAAGCTCAAGCAAGTACGAGTAACGACACTTGAAGAAATTTCATTATGTTAGAAAAACTAGACCGCACATCTGAAGAGTTTACTGATATGGAAAACTTTGAAATGGAATTATTTGAAGTAGGACCCAGAGTTTGAATGTCGAGACGACATAGGCGGTGAGAACGAAGTTGATACTAACGAGCAAGAAGATCAAAATTTTCAAACATTAGCCTACAATCCCCACACGACTTGTATTTTATGAAAGAACATTTGGCAACTTTACCATTCATTAAATTGGAAAACCCAGCCTGTAAACTATTAATATTAATTGATAGTGGTAGTTCAATGTGTATAATTGATCCAGCTTTAGCTTACAGTTTATTCCCTGAAAATATCTATAAAGAACACTCCAGTGGCGTATATAGGGGGGGGGGCAGGGAGCCCGGGCCCCCCCCAAAATGGATAAAGAAAACTGAACTACTATAATAAATTAGACAGGCTCGAGAAGCATTTGATGGTGTAAGCATCTCGGGCCCCCCCCGAAAATATTTTCTATATACGCTACTGGAACACTCATATGATGCAATGGGACACAATTTGAAAAGCGGCTTCGAAGCGACTGGTGTGTATCCATTCAATCCTGAAAAGGTGTTGAATAAAATTCCACACGAAAATAAAGAAAATAAGTCATTTTCAGCCGAGTACGAAAATAATTTGGATACATTTCTGAAAGAGAAACGATACAATAACACTCCTGTCCGCGGCCCATCGAAAAAAAGAAGAGATTGAATATCGTTGCTGGAAAAAGCGTTTCCTGTCCGGAGTGCGAATCTAAGAATGACGATGATTTGACGAATCACAGTGAGGATACGTCAGATGAAGAGGTTGAATACATCTCTGTTGAACCAAATAATATTGAAGAAGGGACATTTCTCCTTGTACGAGTTCTCTCAGGCAAAAGAAATGCGACATGTTATCGGTACATAACTATTGTTGCGAAAAACTGGAGTATGATGAATACGATGTTGTGGGTTCGAAGTCCACTAATAAAAAATCCATTTTCAAAGAGGTGGAAAACGATAAGTTCACTATTGCTCGAACTGACATAATTGCTGTACTAAGTGAACCGAAAATAGAAAATTCTGGAACTCGTCTCAAAAGATATATTTTCACGAAACCAGTTTATGTTTTTGAGCGTTGAACATCAACTCAAAATTTCAGTGACGTTAGTTTCACGGCAATTTACCTGATCAGTTATTTTCACGATTTGTTTTATTTGCTTATTCTACAAATATGTAAGAAAATGAATTGAGTTGAATTAATGTTCTTCGAATAAATATTTGTTTTTGAAGCTGACTATTGCTTTTTAATCACCAAAGAATATATTCTGTATATCCAACCAACGTAAACGATAATGTATCCAACCTAAATAATTGGGGGTGACTTTGATGAAACACTCATCTCATACGGTCAATTTCACCCCAATGCGATGCTGATTTGATAAAAAAAAAGACTGCACCAAAATCGTAAGATATAACATTGATATAATTTTGATAATCCTGTACAATAGGCGCGAGAAAATTCGACCTATCAAAGTCACCCCAAAATAGGTGTTGGTTTGATAACGTGATTATGACTTTTTTCCGATTGTTTTCATCAAAAAATGATTGAATGCTCATGAGATTTTATCCTACATGGATATACAAATCGTGTAGGATTTCTATTCTACTCAAAATCTTTATAGGTTCAATTATATTATTCGAGAACATGAAAAAACTATCAATTCCACCCCATTTTACCAGTATGTCATTTTTCTCGAAATCATAGTTTACGTATTATAAAAGGTAATAAATACTAATTTTGGAGTTGTGTCAGTTTTATTAATGTTATAATTTCACTACTGATTTTTAGAAAAGGCAGGGTCACAAGCAAGATTAATTTTGGAGATGGCGATGAAGCAGAAAGTCAATACCACATCCAGTGATCATCAGTGGCGGTCCTAGCGGGTAGGCCCGGGCCTACCCAAAAATTTTATATTTATACTAGTGGAGTGGATCTCCTCGCAAGCGTCGATTTAAGCGCTTCAACTCGGCGTTTGGTTCATCCCACAGCGCCAATTCTGCTTACCAAAAATGGCCCACTTGACACTCTGATCCGAAATCTCGCTGCTTCACTAATTCAAGCAAGCCGGAGATCTCACCCATTTAAAGTTTGAGAATAGGTTGAGGTCGTTTCCACCCCAATGCCTCTAATCATTCGCTTTACCGGATGAGACTCGTAGGCTATGTCCGCCTATTTCCAATTCCGACGACCGATTTGCACGTCAGAATCGCTAAGGACCTCCATCAGGGTTTTCCTGACTTTGTCCAGACCAGGTTCACCAGTTCACCACCTTCTTCTTGCAATCTCCTTTTTTCTTATCGCCCAATATCAAGAAACCATCAGGCGAGCATTAATATTGAAAGAAATAAGACACAAATCATTTCCCATTATAAATAATGACAAATGAAATGTGAATACGAACTAGGTCTCCGATACTGTTCACCCCATCAGACCGAATGATCCAACGTCAACTGAGAATCGCACCGACTGCAGTTTCGTCCTATTTAGGACTCATCAGGGTGGACTATCCCAAAAGTCGACGCTGGATGGAAAATCTTTTCGTCAAGATATGGATATCTGTCGTGCATTATATCGGATGACTATTAATGAGCGACATCTATCCACCTTCAGAAAAGACCCCCCCTCGGTGACTGAATGAACAATTGTTCATTGACGAAAAGATTTTCCATCCAGCGTCGACTTGGATCATTCGGTCTGATGGGGTGAACAGTATCGGAGACCTAGTTCGTATTCACATTTCATTTGTCATTATTTATAATGGGAAATGATTTGTGTCTTATTTCTTTCAATTGTATGGGTAGCTGCCTTCTCAGCTTGATGATTTTATTTCATCATTTTTCTTTATCGAGCATTAATATTGTCAAAATCCTCATAAAATATACCCTATGATTGCTCGCTCGGTTGAACGAAAATACTATTTTTTTTGCTGAAAACAACGAACACAACAATTTGGCATAGTAGTTTGGACGTAATGCCGAATGCGCTTACATAATATCCATTGATTTTCTTTTATTCATCATATTTTCACTTCCTTCCTTTCCACCCAATCGCTCTTAGCATGCTCATGCATGCCATGGAATGACGAAAACATGCGTAAGAATTTCATGTTTGATTTAGTTATGGAAAACGCACAAAGTGAGGTGAAAACACTGCGTCTAGAGCAGTCTGTCAGCATACGACAGAAGCCCAATGAACAATTTTTGTTTCATTAAAGTTGCATAATGGTTTAAAGAACGAATTAATAAAACTTAAAGCTTCATTTATTGGTGCTGTCAACACTAAAAAGCCAATTATATAACCGTATAAGCACTTGAATGGAGAGAACTATAAGAGTTATGAACACCTTGATTTAGGTAACGATTTACAACCCAAGGTCTCATAGTGGTGTTGGTGTAACCCCCTATACACCTCTTATAAAACCCAATGTTTACGACGCTGCTTAAAGAACTATGGTGCAATTGACTGGTGTTTTAGAAACGTTTAACTCACTTTTATAGGACCATTTAATAAAAGATCCGGAAACGTTTACATACCATGCACTGTGTACCTACATCCTCTTTATTTTGTCTCACTTCATATGCCTGTGATATAACTATCTCTCTTATACGCATGAAAATATTATATATATAAACTCTGAATATTGGACAATAGATAATATTTACTTATGGAATTGTGAGAACTTGAATCGTGTTCAACCTAATTTATCATGCGAATACTATTTTTATTGTGAAATCGTGTATTGTAGGCCTCAAAAACTTAAGTGCTTCAATAACAATAAGAATACACTGATTCCAATAGAAAATAAATGAAAAGTTCACGACCTTGAACTTCAACTTTGTTCATATGATTGGAGGCAAACTTTGGTTTATTAAACAAATAGCATCAAATTCATAATAAACAGACTCTTGGATGAGATATTTCTCACGAAAACATGATTTTATAATTTGTTCCGAAATTTGATTCGTGGATTAGTCCAATTAAAATGGCGGAATTAGTAAAAACACTTGATTTGTTTTAAGAAACGATTACAAGTTCTAACCATTGTTAGCTGATTCTGTCGGGCCTGTTATACACCGTCTGTGATGTTCTAATGAATGTAATTAAATCCTTTATAGGCTGCAAGAGCACATTAAAGTAAAAAGTACTACAAATCACACACCAATGCTCTTATTATGGTATCGAAGATTACTTGGAGTGATAATATACCACAGAATATTTATAGTTCCATGCTGCTCTGTGGTTATGTAGCTCAATGTGGAATACTGGTTGCCGCTACGGGCGCTACGGCTACGAGTGCTACGAGCTACGACGCTACCCGGCGAAATTCTTAACCTTAAAATTTCCGCAAGTACGCGCCAAGTTGATTTTGATTGTACTCAATTTTAAATATTTTGAGTTTCGAAGGCAGAATAATGTTCACAATTGTGCAAACATTCGAACCAGGAAATGAAAGGCCTTCTTATGTGCGGTTCCCGCATCATGGGAACGAATGAAAGTGCTTTCATGGCCGAAAACAAAAAATGTCTCAATACTGTCGGCACTTCTAAAAAATCCAAAATCACAACCAGGTGCAGATTGGTCACATCAACTTTGTGTCAAAAAAGGGATGGTTTTCTAACATATTCAGCAGCCAAAGATGAAATGGTAATGGTTCAATGTCATGGAATGTTTTAGGGTTTGAATGAATTTCCGAAGGGGTATTTTCAGGCTCAATCTGTCCAGCGGTTGAATTCAAAATTTTCTGTAAATTTTGCTTCACTTTACGATGGAAAGCGCCGCTACTCTTCACTTTCTTCCAACTTCGTGTTAGCCTATCCGACGACATTTTCTTGTACTTAAAAGTAAAATAATAATATAAATATTTCGCGTTGCTTTCAAATACTGTAAAGGTGGATTTATTCAGCAACTAAAATAAAATAAGAACTAAAATAAAATAAAATAAGAATGTTCACTTCATGCAATTCAATGACAGCGTTTATACAGGAAATAAGCTGAAATAAGGAATAAGAATTAGAATAAGAGATGGTCAACTTTTATCTTTTTCGCTTATTTTATTTGGAAAATGATAGTGCGCATGACCCAAATCCACTCCCAAATCTTTTCCGTATTTGACAAGTTCTAGTTTTCTAACCTAAAACTTAATGAATATTTTTTTAAATCATTGTTGATAATTATATTTAATATGGATGACCAGAAAATCATGATGGGAGCGATGTTGTTATTGATGACAAGTACTGCGATTATCGCCTTGAATAAAAGGCGGAAGTCATTGTCAACAAATCTGCGATTTGATTGGTTCATTCTTATTTCTTATTTTACTCCAGTGATCTCTATAAACCTATGTTGTCTGCTCTTATTTCTTATTTTATTTTAGTTCTTATTTTATTTTAGTTGCTTATAAATCCACCTTAAGTGTTGGAGATAACGTTCGCGACAGATTCAAGTCCTATAAAGTGAAAGTGATCACCTGACAAAACTGAAAGCAGTGTACTTCAATGTTCTCGATGATATATTATGTGAAATGAAGAAAAGGTTGAGTATAAGGTTGTCGGGTTTTAATGAAGTCTGTTTTTCCTTTTGGTTTTATTAGCTCTTTATTTAATCCTGAGGTAATAAAACCAAAAGGAAAAACAGACTTCATTAAAACCGGACAACCTTATACTCAATCTAATAGTAAAAGTCGATAGCATATCATTAAGAAGAAAAGGTTTACTGACAATGACTTCCAAATTGCTTGCATCACAGCTTGTGACCCAAAATCGAACGACTTCTTAAATCCTGAAGTCCTCTGTCATTTTGCAGAACTTCATGTGGCAAGGATGATGACTTTATATCTAACATAAAAGTGCAGTGTGGTTTAGGCGAACCAATGTTTAGCGCCTCTGCAAGTAGTATGGATATGTTGAAAGAATTAGCCGATTTCCCATCATTTGAAGAACTACAACATGTTATGACAATTTTGTTGACAATGCCTATCTCCACAGCCACTGCTGAAAGAACCGTTTCTACAATGAGGAGGATCAAATCAAAGTTGAGGGCTACAATGGCTGGAAAAAGATTGAGTAGTTTGGCAGTATTGTCCATTGAAAAGGAAGCAAGCTGTGAACTTTTTAACCACCCTGATCCTGTCGTTGATGAATTCGCTTCTCAGAAGGGCAGAAGAATGCAGTATATATGGAAGTGAATAATTCTTTTGAACACTCAATAATTTGTGTATTTTCTCAATGTTGCACATATTTCATTGTTTATTTTGACTCATCCTATGTATTATTAGTCCTCTTTTAGTGGTTTTTATGGTCAATAAAATATTTTTTTTTGAAAATCAAGAGAACAATGTGAACATTAATACCGATTTCAGTGCCGTCCGTGACATCTATTGTAATATCCTTGACCTAGTAAAGAACAAAAGAGCTGGCAATCGGTTGAGAACTGAGTACACGGAGTCGGGGGGATAGAAGAAGAAGAAAAGGTTCCTGTGACGTCACCTGCCAATTGAGTTTTGGCGTCGCTTTTGGCGGGTTTTGTGACATCTCTCCTGACAGACGAGAACATATTGTATTGTAGTTGTAGATTGTTTGAAATATTAATTTTAATATTGTATACGTGAATTGAATAACGAAGTTTGAATTTTTGGTTTATATCCAGAGTTGTATGACAGCCAATACACTCGAAGGGTTACACTTGAACATCCCCTAGATACATGTGGTTTTGTGACGTGAAGATCATGGTACTCCCCTTTTTATGTTTCAGATTGAATGTGAGTGTTTTCATTGTGATTGTCATTGTGAAGTTTCTTAATGTCGATATTTAATTTTTAGTCCCTGAATAAGTTCTAAAAGTAGAACGAAAGCTTGGAAATCGATAAAGAATACACAGATAAGTCCTAGTTTTCGACTTATTTCCCGAAAAATTTTTTTCACAGTACCCGTTAATACCCGAAGAAATAGCAGATGCGCAACAACCCGAATCACAGAAGAAAAGAAAGAGGAAGGCTTAGCCAAACACATAAAAGAAAACTGCTGCCAAGATTTTCGTGATTCCGGGAAAGAGTATGTATCCAGTTCGAAGACCAAGAGGATTTATGATGCCAGAGAAATTGGAAAGGCTAATAAATGCAAACTGAAGTGCCCTACGAAAATACGAGAAGCAGAAAGGCAAAAAATATTGGATGAGTTCACGAAACTAGGCGATATCCAAAGACAGCGTCAGTTTATCTTATTTAGTATGGAAAGCATTACACCTCAATACCAATATAAGAGAGAAAACAGCAATAGAATGTGCAACGATGCATTTTATTTTCAATTGGAGAAAATAAAATACGTGTATGCAAAACATTTTTTAAGGGGACCTTGGCTATAACTGATCGCCCAATTTGAACTGTTCTATTTTAAAAACAGCAATTAGTGAGTGGAATAATAAGCACTGAATTTATATATTTCAGAGAGTTTAGCGAATTCAATATCTCCTTCTTTTAGCCCAAAGAAGACATGTGTGAAGATTGCGTAACATTTACAAACGCATCGGAAGAAGAGAAGGAGAAGTGTAGGGTGAAGTATGAAAAGCATCTTCTAGAAAAAAATCTAGCGCGAGAAGAAAAGAGTAAAGATAAGAATAGTGTAAATAATGATTTAGTTGTCGCCGTGTACGACCTACAGGCGGTTCTGCAATGCCCTAGAGGAAATAGTTCTTCTTTTAATTATACCTCAAGAATGAATGTATTTAATTTCACGACGCCAATCGTGGAGTTAATGAAATAGGAACCTGCGTATTGTTGTATCTGAGAAGTATAGAAGAACAAGCTAGCAAAACTTCTAACAAGGTAGATGTCATATTTTATTCAGACAATTGCTGCGGTCAGCAGATAAACCGTTTTATGATGTCGATGTACCTATTTGCTGTACAAAAATATCCGCACATAAATTCGATTACTCATAAGTTCCTTGTAAAAGGCCATAGTCAGAACGAAGGCGATAGTGTACACGCGACAATTGAGCGGGAAATTACAAAATCACTTAGGTCGGGACCACTCTATGTTCCCCAACAATACATTACAATCATCCGGGAGGCTAAAAAACAAGGCAATCCTTATGAGGTAGGTACATGAACTGAATTATGATTATTTTTTTATTCAAAAGATTTAGCT
Organism: Adalia bipunctata; assembly: GCA_910592335.1. Lineage (NCBI taxonomy): Eukaryota > Metazoa > Arthropoda > Insecta > Coleoptera > Coccinellidae > Adalia > Adalia bipunctata. Next base: position 5,942,026 of record OU342954.1, read on the forward strand.
TCAAGGTTGGGTTTTAATGTCCACAAAGCCATAAATGGAGAACTTATAAAGATTGGCGATATATCTATATTACGAGTGGAAAACATTAAAAAAAAAACATTAAGAAAAAGATTTTATATTACCATTAGATTCTATGGTTACGATATTGTTAGGTTAGGGAACGTTCTAGAAGTAGTTAGTTGAGTTTTTGAGTTGAGTAGCGAATAGTTGTGTTGAGCTGTTGAGAAATTGAGAATAAAGCCATTCAAAATTACATAACTTTCATTGAACATGAGTGCGAAAAAGTGGGATATTCCGAAAAAATCTACGTGAGAAAGCAGATTGCAGAAAATACAACGAGAAAATTCGAGAACATGGCCTCTCAAAATGGCGAACACCTCGTGGTAAGCGAAGAAGATTCTAAAATTTCCAAAGAAACGTGCGTGAAGAACAAGCAGCAAACGGAGATCAGAATGCAAATCAACCACAGTCATCCAAACCAGATTTGATGAGTACCTACTATTATGACCTTAATAAATCAAAATTCCATGTTTAGAACACGATGATGCAACAACAGAATTCCAGTTGAAATGCCGCCCAAAATTACCACGTGATGCCCGATCTAAGTAAAACCATCGATAATTTCAATGGTGAAGATGGACCTCAGCAAGCACAAGTATGGATAACCAAATTAAAGACAACTGCAACACTTCATCAATGGCTTGCAGAATTTATATTCGAAACAGCAAGAATTCACCTTGTTGGAGGTGGTATGAAGGTAGGATCGAATCGATTATAAATTGGTCTGAATTCAACAGAAGCTTTAGAAAAACATTTTTATTCAACAAGTCCAAAACAGAGAAATGGAACGAAATGCAAAAACGAGTACAGGTACGTGGAGAAAGTACCAATGTTCATTTTCATGAGAAAGTTTCCTTGTGCAAGCAATTAGATTTGGATTTTAACGAAATCAAGAAGCAAATCATTGAAGGATTATTGTCAAAAGAGTTGGGTCAATTTTTAGTTAGCCAGAGTCATATAGATGAAGATGAATTATTGGGAGATATTATCCGAGCAAGACCAAAGACAGATATGATAAGCATAGACATGCAGTTACAAATTACCAAGTTGGTATGAAAGCCAATAAGGTATCAACAGGAGAATCCACAACACTCCAACCACGATATAAGGGACCATTTTTTATTATTGTAAAAGTATAACTGTCATATACATACCAAATTACGCATCTTAGTGACGATAACCATAAACATGTTATCACAGACCATGTAAGTCAGTTGAAAATATAGAAAGCAACTGAAAGTGATGAAGAAGACGAAGAATCCATAGAAGAAGTTGAATAATTAATGGAAGAAAAGAAGATCCAGAAGAGACAGAGATAAATCCAGAAGACACCCAAAGTAGACCCAGAAGAAGATGAGCAGAAATACGACAAAGGAGAGAACCAAGAAAATCAAGGAGAACCTTTTGATGCCACACCCAGAAACCGAGAAGAAAGAAGAAGAAGACTACCAAAATATTTACAAGATTATTCTGTTTATTAAATGTATTAATTAACATCAGGATAGGCTGAGTGTTATAATAATTTTATCAAGAAAAAGATTTCATTTCACCATTAGATTCTATGGTTACGATATTGTTAGGTTAGGGAACGTTCTAGAAGCCGTTACTGCAGTTAGTTGAGTTTTTGAGTAGCGAATAGTTGTGTTGAGCTGTTGAGAAATTGAGAATAAATCCATTCAAAATTACATAACTTTTATTGTGTATGAGTGCGAAATACCAAAGATAATAATTATAACAGAACCTTCATCAATAATTACAACTGAACTCAAACAAATCTACAATGCAAAACAAAAGATTGAAGATAACAAAAAGGCAGGCTTATCAAAACTGCTGGAAAAAAACATTATTCCAAAGTTTTATTCATATTTCTATACAAACCTTCAGTTTTTTGGTTGAAAATACCTATCGATATAGTTTATTAAAAAATTATTTAGCTTTTAAGCAAAAAAGGTCTGTTGATTTGAAAGAAACTGTTAGAAGGTTAGAAGGTTTTGGCAGTTTAAGACGCCACGCTTGCCGGACGGGTTGGCGAATGGTAGAGGAGTATTGTGAGAAGGATATTATTTGTTGAAGGATTTAGAATTTGGTTCGGACATTGGTTTCCCCCGGTGAGTAAGTTATTAAAATATTGGTTATTTTGAAATACTTTTGTTTTATTTTCCCATCTATTACAAAACTCAAGGGATTCAAAGTACCTACTTCATCTTTATTTTAAGATACCAATGTAGTATTTCTTGTTTATTGGGTGTTTCATCCTCAGAAAACAAAACCCAGATACACCGGAATTATTTAAGTACTGAACATGTATCACGCACGCTCCCAGATTTTCAGCTCTGAGAGTCTATTTCACCTATCCTATTATCTTAATAAGATAAGGAGTTCTATCTCACTAATGCCGGCCATCCACGAAGCGACCGATCCGAGCGTTTTATGGCCTTTTATGACATTTAATGAGCCCCCGACCAATCACAGAGACTCTTTTCGCTCGTGGTCTCATAAAATGTCATAAAACGCCCGGATCGGTCGCTTCATGAATGGCCGGTATTATAAAAGGCGAATCGAGGATTCAACCGTGCGCCAACTACCAGATAGTGAGGAATTTACCATCAGCACATGGTAATGGAGGAAATAGAGAAACATATGTCAAAAATTGAAGAATTGAAGTCAGAAGTGAAAATTGGTACAGCAAAAGACAATGAAATTTAAAATGCTAGGAAAAGAAATAAATATCCAAGAGGTATCAAATGAAGAAATGAATGATATCGAAGTATAAGAAAATGAATCAGATGAAAGCAGACAAGATGATTTGGAAAGCTCAGATGATTGTTTATCAGAAACAAATAGAGGAAGAGAAATTAAACCATCAAAATACTTGTATTAATATGAAGTTTATTCAGCTTATTGTCTGATCACATCAAGTAACAGTGATTCTTTAAAATATGAAGAGGCAGTTCTTAGCTCAGCCTATAAATTGAACGGTTCGCCAACAGAAGTTGATGGTGGAGAAGCTCCAGCTCAGTGATTAAAAATCATTAAATGAAAGACTTAGACTCTAAAAAAGAGATATGCTTCAACAGATAAAAATTTGGCAGATATACTCACCAAATCTTCATGAAAGGATATTTTCACCTTCATAAGAGATAAGAAGTGTATTTCATGAATGTAATAGTAATCTTAGTTTAACGATTATCATATTTTATTTCTTTGCTGATTGGAAGAATATATTTCTAATCGAGGAGGACTGTTATGAATGTTTCATAATGTAATTTTGAGTTCAGTCGTTGTAATATATTGGATTTGTCATTAATCCTGAGTAAAGGACACGAACATTTCCCCCTATATAATCGTTACACAAATCACAAAATTGAAATTAGTCATTTTCTTAAGTACTGTTTTATAAGAATTACCTAAAACCATTAAAAGTTGACAATACCCTTAACGGCTACCAAAATCGAAAATATTCTGTTAACGTAATTTTGAAAGCGATTTCCTACGGAACTGTTTTTTTTAATTTCGTCACTTTTCTCGAAAAACATAGATATAGGTAAAGAGGTACATATTTCAGGTAATTAAGTCTTACAATGATTCTGTATTTTTCACAATCAAATTGACTTCACATCAACAGTTGCGAAATATTTTACTTTTCGTAACCAGTTGCGAAAAGTAAGACGTTTCAAATCGAAACAGTAAATTTTTGTGCTTGAAATTATTTTATAATCATTATTATTTGCTTGTAGATATCTAACGATTGGTAGTTTGGATCCATTTACACTCGTAAATTTCGATTCGAATTACAGCATTGATAGCATTCTGCCAGTAACATATCCTGATTTATTTGCATATATTGTGAACTCACAGTAATTATAGTAATGAACAAATGAAAGCCTACAAGACTCTTGACTTTCATAAGTATTTTGCAGCAGGTTTTGCCTTGAAAGTAGAAACCAAGATTGTGAATAATTTTTACGTCATGGTTGGAAAGGTAATTTGTTAACCGTACTTTATGCTCATTTAAGCCATCATGAATGCTTTCTTAATTCACCTCATACTCCATGTTAACAATCAAAATCTCAAACTATTTTTTTTAGGAGAAACATTCGCAAAAAGCAAATGCAAAACCACTTGAGGCCTGGTGCATTATTACCAAGGATGGTTCGATTTCAGGTGGTCACTGCATATTATTACGCAATAGTTAAGGTAGCATTCCTTAATAGTAATATGATATAGCTTGTAGTCAGCATTTTCCATTAGATGGACAGTTCGCTTCGCATTAGAATAATAATTCATTTCATTGTTAATTAGACTTCCAAAGAATAAACTTGCTTCAAAGATTCCTTTGTTTTTTTTAAAAAAGTGATTTAAGAGAGGAACAAAATAATTGGCGACGAGGATGGGATGTTGCTAGTGTGTTAAGGAAAGATCAGAAAGACGTTAAATTCTTAAGAAGAAAAAACCGATCCAGATCCAAGAGGCACACGTGGAATTCATTCCTTTGAGCAACAACCGAAGAAGAGAATCACAGGTACGACGTGAACCAAAGGAAACACCGAGCACCCGATTCAAACAAGTGCAGTGATCGACCAGCCAAGAAGAGTTGTTGAATCCCAGACCGAAGAGGTAGAGGACCAACCCCGACTGGAGCGACGCGAGCATCCCCTCACGAATCACCCTGTGGAGTTTGGAATTAGCAACCCAAGCACTAGGTTCAAACAAAAGGTCAAGAAACAGAGTAAGTGGAGAATCTCGTTTAACAATCCCAGTTTTTCCTATCCCTGGCCCAAAAGATAGAGAAAGAAGTGAAAATCACAAAAATTCAAAAATTAAATTTAAATTAATTATTTTTCAATTTTAAAGAAAAAATTGATTCCTTAATAAATAAATTCGATTCTTTAAAAATCGATTTCCCGAAAAAGTCAAAGAAAATGGCAACCCAAGGTAATTCAAATACAACCCAAGGTAATTCATCAAATTCTAACACAATAATTGTAGATTTAAATACAGTAAAGTATTTTGGAGAATTACTCCCCAGATTTAACGGTAATTCACATGAATTACAGACCTTTTTAATAGAAGTTGATACTTTCATGAGCCAATTCGGAAGTACAAATAATGTATTGATAAATCAATATTGCTTCGCCATGGTAAAATCAAAATTAATAGATCATGCAAGAACCGTTGTATATTCTGGACCAAGTTGCAATAATTGGACTGATTTAAAACAATTGTTGAATAATAAATTTGGTTTCAAAATTAATTTTGATGTATTGCAAAGTGAATATCAATATATGAGAAAACGTGCTAAAGAATCGTTATCTGAATTTATTGATAGAGTTAAACAGACCAAACTCCAATACGACTACCAAATTCAACTGATTGGACTGAGTCCCACAGAATTAAGCGTTTACAGAGATTTATCGGATAAAATCGGTAACACGGTCTTATATAATAATGTTGATGAAAATTCTCGAAATCTCTTGGACTTACAACCCCAATCGTTTGACGAAACATGTAAATTATTAGAAAATCGCGAAATTAAGAGACAGCAATTATATTTGCAGCCATTTCCAAGAATAACACCTTCAATTCAGATTCAAAATAATATACCACATACGTTTACAAAAAATGAAATGCTCTCTACCAGTCAAATCAATAATTTTCCATCACAACCTATTCAATTAAAATTTAACCCCAAAAAGCAGGAAACAAAATTTACTACCAATAGTCAAGTGTTTGGTAAACCAATAGATGTTTTCAAGCCAAGACCCAATGCACAAATTAATTATCCAAAACCCGAACCAATGTCGATAAGAACCCGAAATTATCCGGTTAAAAGACCTGCAAGTACCCAATTTAGACAGGAACCTCCAAACAATCGACATTTTTTCAAAAGAACAGGTCCCGCTAATTTTTATTCTGAAGAACTTACAAACACGGAAGAAGTTCAAGCGGTAGATGATGAACAGAATGAGGAATTCGAATATAAGTATGAAGAAGACCCAGAAAATGAAGATTTCAGCTCATTCGAAAATGAAACGGAAAATTTTCCAACGGAAGCCCTTCAAAATTACAAGACCTAAATTTCAATATGGATCATTTAGCCACTTTACCATATTTAGAATTAAATGACCCTCCTATAAAATTATTGATAGATTCAGGAAGTTCCATGTGCATAATTGACCCGGCAGTAGCTTTCAATTTATTTCCAGAAAACATCTATGAAGAACGCACAGATTTCAAGACAGCTATCGGAAAAGATTTCAGCCGATATAAAGTAGAATTTCCCCTTACATCTTTCGGATTTGATAACACCTATCCTTTTGTAATCTATAAATTTCACACTCAGTACGATGGTGTTATAGGCGCAAATTTGTTGAAAGACTTAGAGCTAAATTTTGATTGGCAAAATCAGGAATTGAGTAACAATGTCAAAACTCAGAAATTTTATTTTCAACAAACTCATCCTAATGTTAAACTTCCCGTCAAGTTAGATCATCTTGACCAGAATCTCAAAAATCAACTCACTAAAATTTTACAACGTAATAAAGAGGCTTTACAACTTCCAGATCAACCCTTAAATTTCACGAATAGAATCAAACATAATATCAGAACAATGGACGATAACCCCGTATATGTCAGGCGTTACAGATATCCAGAGGTGCATAAACAAGAGGTGAAAAATCAAGTGCAAGATTTATTGAACAAAAATATCATAAGACCTAGTAACTCTCCATGGTCTTTTCCCATAGTTATGGTTCCCAAAAAATCAGATCAATCTGGAAAACAGAAATGGCGAATGGCCATTGACTTTCGAAAATTAAATGAAAAGACCATTGATGACAAATTTCCGATACCAAATATCGATGAACTTTTAGATCAATTAAAAAACGCGAAATATTTCAGTGCATTAGATTTAGCCAGCGGTTTCCATCAGATAGAGTTAGACCAAGATTCAATTGAAAAGACAGCATTCGCAACAGACGAAGGTCATTTCGAATTTCTAAGAATGCCGTTCGGACTGAAAAACGCTCCGTCGACTTTCCAACGGGTAATGAACCAAATTCTCAGACCCGTAATAAACAGAATTTGCGTTGTATACATTGATGATATTTTAATTTCTTCAGACACACCCGAAAAACATCTTGCAGATATTCAAACCGTTTTACAGCTTTTGAGAAAGGAAAACTTGAAGATTCAATTAGATAAGTCGTACTTTTTCAAGAAAGAAGTCGTGTTCTTAGGATACAAAATATCGGAAAGAGGTGTAGAGCCGAATCCCGAAAAAATTGACGTAATCAAAAATTTTCCTCTTCCAAAATCAGTCAAAGAAATTAAGTCATATTTAGGTATGATCGGATATTACCGAAAATTCATACAAAACTTTTCCAAATTAACAAAACCAATGACTAAATATTTGAAAAAAGACAACAAATTAGATATTAATGATACGGAATATATTGAGGCATTTAATTGCACCAAAAATATGTTAATTAATTATCCAATATTACAATATCCTGACTTCGAAAAACCATTTGTATTAACGACAGATGCTTCTCAATACGCTATAGGAGCGATATTATCACAAGGAACACCCCCGAATGACCTGCCAATCGCATACGCAAGTAGAACATTGTCAGAGGCAGAAATAAAATATTCTACAATCGAAAAAGAGTTACTCGCAGTAGTGTGGGCTACGAAACATTTTAGGCCTTATTTGTTTGGTAAAAAATTTACAATTTTCACAGACCATAGACCTCTTACATGGCTTTTCTCATTAAAAGATGCATCATCACGTCTCATGCGATGGAGAATTAAATTAGAAGAATTCAATTTAGAAATTAAATACAGAAAAGGCGCAAATAACAATGCAGATGCCATATCACGGATCAAATTAGAAGAATTAAATATAAACGAAGATTCCGACGACGATTTGCAATCAATTATACCACAGATATCACATGAAGAGCTGGAATTAACCCAAAAAGAACTCGAAGATTTAACTCAATCATGTTTACCAGATCAAGATACAGAATCTACAGTTCACAGTAATATAGAAGGTCCTATTTTGGAAATTCCCTACTCAGAACGTACACTTAATACGAATATGAATCAAATCGTTTTTCAAAAAGCCAACAATTTCAAAGTAGAAAGATTGAAACTACATAAAAACAGTCGTTTGAGATTTATTGTTTCAATCAACGACCCGGAAGATTTTTCCAAATTCCTGAAAGAATATATCAAACCAAAATGTCAATACGGTATCCATTTCAAACAAAAAGAATTAGAGTCACCTTTTATAAAGTTCGCGCAAAACTTGTTCAAAGCTAAAGCGTTTTTATTCAAAATTCATAATGTATTCGTAGAAGATATAGAAGCAGAGGAAGATCAACAAGGAAAGATCAAACTCTTTCATGAAACTAAAACGAAACACCGAGGTTTTCACGAAAATATAGAAAGCTTGAAGAAAAGGTTTTATTGGCCCAAAATGGACAAAGATGTGCAAGCATACATAAATTCGTGCGAGATATGTCAGACACAAAATTATGAAAGACAACCAAATAAACTCATTTTCAAAAGTAACCCGGTTGGCGAACGACCTTTCTCACATTTATACATCGATACAATCGTTATGGAAAGAACACCTTGCTTAACAATCATAGATTCTTTCTCTAGACACGGTCAATGTTATGTTTTGAAAACAAAAACTGCAATAGAAATTGCAAATCAATTAACTCAGTATTTTTCAAATCATGGAATCCCAGAAAAAATTACGTTTGATAACGGCACAGAATTCAAAAATCAAATTATTCAAGATTTGGGAGAAACCCACAAAATTGCCCTTCATTATATAACAAATTATAACCCCACATCTAACGCATTAGTTGAAAGATTTCACTCAACTTTAATTGAGCAAATAAGAGTAATAGTTGACCAGAATATTTCTTTGGGAGAAAAATTAAATAGAGCTCTCCTGAGCTACAATAATTCTATACATTCATCGACTTCATTTACCCCATTACAAATTATTAAATCAGATATAAATTATAGTGTCCCAGTCGAACGCACCACTCAAGAAAAGATTTCGAATTACATTCAGCAATACCGCGAAAATATGAAGGAAATTTCAGAGCACCTTGGCTCACAGAAAAAGAAACAGGAAGAAAAACTTGACAAAATTAATCAGAATAGAGAACCCGATAAGGAATTAGACGAATCAAAAGCAGCTTATTTAGCTATTCCTAAAGGAGCAAAACTCAACCCAAAATTCAAGAAAACCCAGATTAAAATCATTGATAACGTCTTGATCAAAAATCCTGATACAGGAAAAGTTTATCATAAGAACAAAATAAAACAGAGAAAGTAATAAATTCTTCTTTTCTCTTGCAGGAAAATGCGACCCTGTCTTCCAATTCTAATAATACTATCAATGTTATTCATTCATTCTTCCGTTCAATTGAAATTCATGAAAATTAAACATAATATTCTTCCATTTTACGTAGGAAAAACGTATATAAGCCAATCGAAGCATATGTTGATGTATCATTATAACTTGACAAATTTCAGAGAAATATTACAAGTTCATTCAGTTCTAATTGACCAGATAAATGCAGTCAGTTCAAGTAAAATTTTGAAAACTTATGTGGAAAATGTAAAGCATCAACTTCAGCAAAATTATATAATTTTGGATAACCTGTCAGTTACTAGAAGTAAAAGAGGTTTAATTAACGTAGGTGGACATGTAGCAAAAGTATTATTTGGCACTTTAGATAGTGAAGATGAATCCCTTTATTTGAACTACTTTCAAACCATTCAGAAAGATCTTCAAATTATGAAAACCAATCAAGACAAAGTAATTAATATTATCAGATCCATGACCAACCAATACTCTAATGTAACTAATCAGATCATTAAGAATTACAATCAATATCGATTAGTGCAAAATGATATCAATCGAATAATTTTAATTCAATTTGAACAAATCACCATTAATCGAATCTTAAGTGAAATAAATACGGCAGTTACTTTTGCCAGATTACATGTTTTACATGAAAGTATTCTTCCTATGAAGACATTCCAGGAATTTGTGAAATCAGTAGATATTATGAATCATTTACAATTTTTAAAGGATTTCTATTCTATCTGTTATACTTCGACAAAATTTCATAACGGAAATGTGATTTTCATCATTGAAATACCCATCATTTCTCCAAACTCGCTAGATACCTACCATCTTCATTATATCCCCTATAAAAATGTGACCCTAATCGAGAAGTCTCCATATCTGTTGACTGAAAATGAACATGCCCGATGGTCCATAACACAAGAATGTCCAAAAATCGAGGATTGGTGGATTTGTCCTCAGAATGCTCTACGACCAGTTCCTGTTTGTATAAAAAACCTCATTTCCCACAAGTACGAGAACTGCCCGAGAAAACGTACCCAAACCAGTGACGATCTCCTGATGTTATCACCAGGAAAGTTTTTATCAGTGAACAATGTCGAAATAAGTGAAATGTGCAGTGAACATACTGAGTACTATAAACTAACAGGGATATACTATATTGAAACACCCTGTAATATAACTAATAGTTTTAAGTATTTTTATAACGATAAGATTTCGACAATATTTTACCATGTAATGCTTCCAAATATGAAGACCGAAAATATTGATAATTCAACGATGCCTAATTTATCATTTGATAATTTTACAACACAAGAATTAATTTTCAATTGGAAAATGCTTCGGCATCGACTACTTTGGTCATTAGCCGTTCACCACCACCAGACATTCACAACATCCATGACCAACCGGGATTCGAACCCGGTACCTTCAGTACCCCAGCCGGCCAATCAGCCCACTGGACCACCGAGGTAGTCTGTAAAACTTTTTTGTTCAGATTTTCCAAAATTGTGGAAAAACATAAAAATAATTCAGCCCCAAAAGCTGAACTCATTTCTTTAAAAGGGGGAGGTATTACGCAATAGTTAAGGTAGCATTCCTTAATAGTAATATGATATAGCTTGTAGTCAGCATTTTCCATTAGATGGACAGTTCGCTTCGCATTAGAATAATAATTCATTTCATTGTTAATTAGACTTCCAAAGAATAAACTTGCTTCAAAGATTCCTTTGTTTTTTTTAAAAAAGTGATTTAAGAGAGGAACAAAATAATTATATGTATGGCAGGCAATAGCGAAGTATGCAGCCACATAGGTGCTCTGCTGTTTTCTGCTGAATATGCAAATAGAAATAAAGGTACTGTTTCATGTACTGACGTTGCTGCATTGTGGCCCATGCCATCACTTTCAACAGTTGTTCCTATTATTCTAATATAAGAAGTGAATTTTGGGAGACTACCTGTTAACCGAGAATGTGATTATTCTACACCAACAATTAGCAAAGAAGGAATCATAAATATAATGCAAACAGTTGATAGTATTCAAAGCACCACTGTCATTGGGAGGTTAACAAGTAAATTGAAGCAAGCTTTAGATGTACCTAACATTACCTGTGATATTCGATATTTTCGAAGAAAGTTACAGTTCTAAGAGTCATGCTGAATTAATGAAAATATCAAAATCAGTGGATATATCTTTGACCACAGAGCAAATTATATTAATTGAGCAGAATACCCGTGGACAACATGTTTCCAATCACTGGTACCATCAAAGATCTGGACGAATAACTGCTTCAAAGTTTAAATCCGTTTGCAGGACGAATAAAATCTCACCTTCTCTCTCCCTTATCAAAAGTGTTTGCTATCCAGCTAAACACTTGTTTCGAACAAAAGCTACTGAATGGGGATTAGATCATGAATCTGTAGCTGTTCTTCAGTATAAGGAGATCATGAGAGAAAAACATGAGAATTTTATTATTAATGATGTGGGTCTACATGTACATTCGAGGTGGGCACAATAATTGGGAGCATCTCCTGATAGAACAGTGTTCTGTGATTGTTGTTCCAATCGGGCTTTAGAGGTGAAATGTCCCTATGTTTTACATACAGTTGGAATCAAAGACATAAAGGAGTATTCTAAGTACAAAAATACCTGTGTGGATTTGATAGATGATAAAGTCACACTGAAAAAGGATCATTCCTATTATCAGGTGCAAATGCAAATTTTTGTTTGCAATGTGGAGTATTGTGATTTTGTAATTTGGCATTTATTTATTATCAAGAAAGAATTTTTCTTCGATTTTTGGAATCAAAATTCTCGAATTGCATTGAGATTTCATGCTGAAATTATAATGCCTGAGCTGTTAGGAGTATATTTCACTCGAAGTGAAGGAATGGCACAATTGAACTATTGGTGTAAATGCAATAGTGTTGATGATGGAAGCCCAATGATTAATTGTGGAAATGTTGAGTGCGAAATTCAATGATTTAATTTCAAATATGTAGGCCTTTTGGGAAATTTTGTAGATGAGACAAGTACAAAGTGATTGCCACATCAATATGTATCTAATAAAATACAACATTGTGGTATCTACTTAATAAAATTAAGTTTTAATTCAATATAGAGATTTTCATTTATTCAATATAATTATTGGTCACATATACAATAATTATATTTTATTGAATTGGTATAATGGTATAATGGGATTCAACATAAATTTAATGAAAATGCAGGAATATATTTTAAATATTTTCTCACTCATTTGGAAGACTTTATGAATACATATTTGGTCAATGATCACAGCACAAATTTTTAAAATATAACTTGAGTATCCTTATACTAATTTAAACTATTCCATAAAAAATTAAAACCGTATTAGAAAAGCAAAAGACAGCAATCACAGCCTGAATAATTGCCAACACAGAAGTAAACTTATACTATCAGGAACTCAACAAGAAAAGTACCAAAACATAATGCATTAATCACAGTCTGAATTAATACTAACAAATGTTTTCATCAACAAGATTCCACATACGGTCAAAAATAGTTGATAGAGAGGATCTCACATATCCCTTTAGCCGATGATGATATCATGGTTTCTTTGGATGTAACGAACCTTTTCACGAATATACCTGTTCAGGAGGTACTCATTAAATCACTGAATTCAGATGAAGACCTGGAAAATATACAGGAGAGTGACCCGAGAAACATGAGTGGAAAATCTTCAGAAGTACAGAGACCAGGTGTCGATAAGAGTGGAAAAAACCCGAAACGGGAATTTAAATCAGAATGGACAGAAGAAAACCCGGATATGTCACTATGGCTTGAAAATGAGGATAAAAAACCATTTTGCAAATTTTGTAAAAGGACGCTCGAAGGTGGATTGACTCATTTAAAAAGGCATATGCACTTTCAGTGGGGCATAAAAAGAAAGAATTACTTGCCAAAAGGTGTCGTAAACTGAATGATTTTGTCCAGCCATCAAAAGAAAATGAAACAAGGAATTGGGTGAAGGAGGCTGAAATCAAAATTGTGGTCTTCTTGGCATAACACAATTTACCTTTTTTGTTGTTGGATCACTTACCACAGTTTATATCATCTGTTTGTCCTGATTCTGTAATCGTCAAGCGTATTAATTGTGGACGAAAAAAAGGAACTAATATTTGTAACTTATTAGCCACAGAAAACCTTTTTAATGTTGTGCGTGACCTCCAGCAAAATAAATACTCTCTGATAGTGGATGAAACGACAGACATCAGTAGCAAAAAAAGTCTAGCCATGTTAGTGAGATATTATAAAATGATCAAGGTTGTTGATAAATTTTTGGGTTTGGTTGAAGTGGAGACAGGAACAGGTGAAGCACTATTTAATAGCATACATTCATTTTTTGAGAAAAATAGTATTCCTATGGAAAACATGATTGGTTTTGCAGCAGATAATGCCTCTGTTATGCAGGGTAATATAAAAGGATTAGCCACAAAAATGAGTTGTTCACCTGATATTTTTATATTGGGGTGTGTGTGCCATTCGGTGCATTTGTGTTCTAGTGCAGCATGTAAAAAACTCCCAATATCTGTGGAGCAACTAGCCAGGGATATTGTTTCTTATTTTGCACATAGTTCAAAAAGAATAGGACAACTTAAAGAGTGTCAAATATTTATTGATTTGAAACCACACAAGTTATTGAAACCAAGCCAAACACGCTGGTTATCTCTCCAAGCAGTAGTCGATAGAATTATAGAGCAGTGGTCAGCACTGAAACTATTTTTTACAAATGAGGCATTTGATGAATCAAAATCTTTGAACCCATCAAACATTTTGACAGCACTCGAAAATGACCTTTTCAAATTATATTTCAGTTTTCTACCGTATGTATTGAATATTGTCAACAAAGTCAATGTAGAATTCCAAAGTGAATCACCGAAAATTCATGTTTTGAATATCCGGTTTATTCAAAACATTACTGCGTAATTTCATGAAAACAAAGTATTTGGAAAAGAAAGATATATGTGATGTGAAGTTTCTTCCAGAAAATTATATTGACCTAGAATTTCTATATTGTGGAGCAAATTGCCAACTCATTGTTTTAGAGGGAAACATACCACAAGAAGATTAAAAAAATTTCAAAGTGAAATGTCTGGCATTTTATATTGAGGTATGTACCCAATTAAGACTGCGTTTTCCATTTGCTGACCCAGTTTTGAAAAGTTTAACCATATTAGATCCCCAAGTCGCAATGTCCGGAAGTATAACATCTTTGGTTCTCCTCATGAAACGATTTCCATAATTGTAATTAATTTGGAGAAGGAGATTCGGAATGGCGTCACTTGATTGATTGTGATGAATTAAAAACTGTCACAAACCCTACATTTGAGGTTTTTTGGAGAAATGTTTTTGAGATGAAAGATGGTGTGAAAGAATATGTGTTTCCGAATCTCACAGCATTCATAAAAGGGCTTCTGTCCTTACCCCATTCATCAGCCACTACAGAACGTGTGTTCAGTCAGTTGTGTTTGATTAAATCAAAAACAAGAAATAAATTATTAGTGGAAACATGCGAGTCTTTGATACATACCAAAGAACTTCTTGGGAATGAAACATGTTATTCTTTCAAGCCTTCAGCACAATTGTTATCAAAAAATGCCCCACAAGGGCAAAGCAAAATTTTAGGTGAAATGGAAAATGTCAGTTTCTGATCTCTGATTAGTTCATTGTTAATCATTGATTGATTCATTGTTTATAATTTATTTGATATTGATTAGTTTTATTTTGATGATGATCTCTGTTTAGTTCATATAATTGTGTTGGAAGGTTATTTGGGCTATTTCCATTATCTGGTTAGTTTGGCGTGAATACATGAAAAAAGATAGATAGTTAATGGAAACAGCCCAAATAACCAAACAAATACACTATTAACAAGAATATCCCGTTCAAATATTATTGTGATTTATTATTTGTTCCTTTTATACCGGAGTTTATTATTTATTTGATATTTGATATTATTTATTGTAATAAAACAATGTTTTCATTTGCAATTTTAAGGCAACCATCATAGCACATCGACTAATTTGGTCCTTGCTTTTTAAAATTCCCGCCATGTTACATTTTCTTACAATTTGGCCAATTATTGTGGTACGCCTGACAAACCTTCGAGAACAACACTGCACTGGTAGCTCAGAGGCCAGACCATCCGCCCAACAAGTGGAAGACGCAGGTTCGATTCCTGTTCGGTGTGTTACTTTTACCGGAATTTCAAAAAAAATTGTCTGCATGCCGTTAAATCTTTCTCTAATTACGAATAATTTTCTTTTATAATGAAGAAATTTCATCCATTTTTCATAATGTACCCCTACTTGATATGAAAACAGAAATAATTGAAAATCTGACTATACCAGATTAGGCATTTGACAATGCGACTATTCAGGAAACGATTTTTAATTGGAAAGTCCACCCTAAGCATGTATCTTCTATTTATTTCATTTAATAATAATTTAATAATAATAATTTATTTCATACAGTAATAGTACATGTATAAAATATTTTGTCATCAAAATTTCATGACTTGTCAATTGAATAGATATAGTATAAGTTATACACAATGAATACACACAGAATAGATAAAAAACAAATAGACACTACAATGTATAAATAAGAAACTTAAATAACACTGTACAACAATCAGATCAATGCAGGAATTCGTTTATATGATAGATGGTTTTCATCAGCAATAATTTCTTAACTCTTTCACCAAATTGTCCCATACCTAGGTTTTTTAATTCATCAGGCAGCTTGTTATAGAGCCTTAAGCAAATGTAATTAGGGCCTTGCTCTTCTTTTTTTAGACGAAGACGGGGTATGGTAATCTTATTTTTCCCTCGGGTGTTATGAGAATGTGTGTCCTGGTGTCTCATGTAAATTCCGCGGTTAGCATGAACATATTTTACGCAGGTGAGTATGAAGACAGATGTGATGGTAGTATGCCTTCTTCGATTTTCAACCTAATTATCATCTTAAGAGGGGTACATACCGTTCGACGTTCAGTTCAAAACGCGATTCGGGATTTTTCACGATAGAGACCACCGATTTAAATGGGGTTTTCACTATTAGTCAATTTGAAGAGTTCTCCAAGTGGAAAAGTTCATAACTTTTTTTTTCCTCGAAAAAGTACATTTTTTTTTCACCCGACGAAAAACGTTATAGACCCCTCTTAATGATAACACATTGTATGTATATTTTTATTGATAAATTCACAAATATTGTGAAATCTCATAAAAATAATTCAGCCATTAATGCTGAAGTTATTTCTTGAAAAAAGGGGGGACGTGTTATGTATAATATAGGCTTAAGTATTCCGTAGAATAAGGTGAATAATATCCTCAGGAGGGCCGCGTGAAGTTAGCGAAAAGTTGGTGGAACAAATTCTGAAACCGAGCTCAATATTTAGTACTGAATTTGTTCTGTATGAATCATCCCCAGCACCCTTATGGTTTTCGAGTTATTGGCATGTCTTTGATTTGGTGCTGACTTCACGCTCAGCACCAACATGTTCGAATTTGGAAAAAAATTTTATGCCAATAATTAGTCCCGAATTTGTTCCAATTTGTTCTGAAGAAAATTCTCCGATATCATTTTTCGTTAACGAGTTATTCACATTCGTAACATTCGGTGGTGACGTCACACCCAGCTCCAAAGCTTTTTGTTCTCTAAGAAATTCGAAGAAATTTTGATGCAAATATTTAGTACCCAATTTGTTCCAATCAGTAAAAGTTGTTTTGTTGAAATACCATTGTTAGTTTTCGAGTCATTAACGTTTTAAGCGAGCGTGAAGTTAGCGATAAAGTTTTAAATTATCACTTTTTTTTTCAACATATATTAGTACTCAATTTGTTCCAATTTGTTCTAAAAAGAACGAATCAATTTCATTATTAGTTTTCCAGATATTAAGGATTTACGAAGATTTGATGACGTCACAATAGGTGTAGCGTGGAATCTCCATTCGAGTCAATTCGAGACCATACCACTGCGGCAGCCGCTCTCTTCACGTTTGAATGCAGATATGGATTCAGGACCAATTCGTTTCTTATTCTCGCTTATTAAATTGTTAGGAAATAATTATTTATATCAAAAATTTCTAAATTTGTAGTTTCCGTTATTTGGACTCAGCAAGGGCGTAGCCAGGAATTGTTTTCGGGACGGTTTTGAAATTTTGGCAATTGACTTTTTAAGAGCCGGGAATTGTGAGGGTCGCTTTCTGTAGCGAGTATTTGTTGTTTTTAAGAATTCAGTAACCCTTTTCCTACTTCTGAAACAATATTCAGCATATAGATATTCCTGGTTAGGTTAGGTAAACCTGTTTTTCAAATATGCTTCAGAATTTAATTTTTATTCACTCAAACAGAAACTTTAAAAAAAATATTTATTTCCCAAACAATACTTACAGGATGAATCAATATGAAATTAATGTGGATGTGTGCTTTCATTGGAACTAAATAGAGTTTTTTAATGTTTTATTTCAACATAGTGCCAACAACATATAAACAGGTATTAAAAATGAAACAGTGAGAAAACTCAAACAATATTTCATTATGATGAATTCCTTCAGTTAAAAACTTATCCTTCTTTTTTCTAGCGAATTGGTCTACCACTTCATTTTCATCAATTTTCACACTATAATGAATATTCATAAGCACCAACCCATTCAATCTATACCTTTTCAACTTCAAATTGGGAACTATCAAAATCAAATTGGGAACTAACATATTATTCAAATTGGGAATAATCAAAATCAGATTGGGAATAATAAATTTCACATTGGAATGACATCCGTGTGAATCAGATCTTTGAATTATTCGATATGTAATTAACTCTCAAATTTGTTCGAAGTAAGTAACGAACGATAAGTCTACACTTTCTTTTTCGTAATCATGCCTTATACAGGGTGCGGCACGGAGGATGGATGGTTTTAAAAAAATAATAAAAGCGTTAATTTTTACTCAAAAACACATTTATTGACGGAATCAGATTCTCAAGGAAATAGCATTTGAGACAGTCAGTGTGGAAAATCACATCAGGCATGTGGTGGCCGAAATCGGTGATGCAGTGCTGGAGGCGCTCTTGGAAGTTCGCGTAGACTCTCTCCAACATCGCTCTCTCAACTTGGGCAACTTCCACGCGAATAGCCCTTTTCAATTCGTCCAGAGTTCGGGGCTTGGTCTCGTATACTCTAGCCTTGAGGTGTCCCCATAAGAAAAAATCCCATATGGATAAATCTGGGGACCGGGGAGGCCAATGAACATCGCCAAACCTGGAAATAAGGCGACCAGGGAAGAGAGGGCGAATAACGTCCATTGATGCTCTGGCTGTGTGGGCGGTCGCCCCATCCTGTTGGAACCACACACGTCGGATTGGAACACGTTGCCGTCGTAATTCGGGGATAAAGAAGTTGTTGATCATTTCGACGTACCGCTCTGAGTTCACGGTAACAGCACGACCATTAACGTCTTCGAAGAAGTAAGGACCGTCCAAGGCTCCATGACGACAACTGGTCTAACGGCACCTTCCCCACTTCTCTCGTGCTCAGTGGGGGAAAGTTATGCCCATCTGAAAAACGTCCGCCCTCCGTGCCGCACCTTGTACAAAGAAGAAAGCAGATTCAATGAAAAAGCAGGTAATTGCGGTATGCAATGGAAACATAACACAGGCAGAAATTCGTCTTCAAAGAACGGAAAATTTGATAAGAAGAAATATATCAACCATGAACCATTACAGTTAGTACCTGTACAAGATATGTGGCCCATATCCAGAGGTTCATACCTGATGTTTTGACATGAAATTTTTTAAATACCTACTTCTGTGTACCTGTTGGAGAACAGGATTGTCCAATTATTCTTTGAAAACAAGGTTCATTTATAGAAATCAAAAAATGAAAAATCAATTAGACTTCAAAATTATTAACGAGTAGGACCTCCTCTGGTTCTTCGCAGAGTATTTTTACTATTAGACAGACTCCTTGTTAAATTATTCGGAAAATCTTGCGGTATAGCTAATCAAATTGCCCGCAATTATTAGCTGAATTCTCTAATATTTGGGGAGGGCGAGAGATTTGATTTAACCGCCTCGACATTTCGGCCCAAACATATTCAATACAATTCATGTCCAGGGGCGGATTAACCATGTGGGAGGCCCCTAGGCAGTGCAATTTATGGGGCCCCTTTTCAATTCAATTTTTTTCGTGCACAGGGCACGCAGGGCACGCGGGGCCCCTAGCTGATGCGGGGCCCCTAGGCAGTCGCCTACTCTGCCTAATGGCTAATCCGCCCCTGTTCATGTCTAGTGAATAAGGTGGCCAATCCATTCTTGTGATTCCATGATATTATATGCGGTCATTTACAATTCTCGCTCGATGGGGACGAGCGTTATCAATGTTATCATTCATGAGAATTAATAAGTCATTGCGGCCATCAAAACATATTTCTCCACAAACAAAAACTGATCCTGCTCCAAAAGATGTGCTTTCAAGTATGCAACTCTCATTGTTTCGTTGATTTCTTTCCCTCCATACCAATATGCGTCCAATGTTTGTATATGAACGTTATCTTGATTCGTCAGTAAATAGACAATGCCTGCAATTTTCAAAATTCCAGTTTCTGTCTTCTCTTGCCCACTGCAATCTGCACGCATGCTGCTGCGCCGTCAATCTAGGATGTCTAGCTGGTCGTCTAGATCTCAAATTAACAGCATGCAATCTTCTTCTACTTAACTGTTTGTCCACTAATTATTGTTCCAGTTGCTTGTCTAAAGACACTGTTGATTCGGGAAGCAGTGAATTTTCTTGCGACAAACAATCAATTGTGTGAGTTGCAAAATGAGGTGTAGCGCCATTCTGTTGAAACCAAATATCTTCCAGAGCAATATTCCTTAATTCAGGCTACAAAAATTCGTCTAATGGACATTTCAGGGTCTTCTGCAACATTTTCACGAACCAAATATTTCCTTGTGAACGACCGCTACGACTGTATTTTCCACTTTTTTGATCTTCCACCAAATCGGTCTCTTGAAATTCTTCAGTAATTCGACTAATACTGCTTCAAGATGGACGATTATGTAAACCATAAAATTCACGTAATTTTTCGAAAACACTCTCCACAGAACGCAGATTTCCATAAAATAATTCAACAATTTGAACGCGTTGTATCGTGTACGAAGCCATTTTTATTAATGTCATACATCACACTTCTCAAATGTCAAAATACCCAGACGTACCCAGTGCGCCATCTATATTTTATTCATTCTTAAACAAAAAACACGCAATTTGAAACATCAAATTCGGATCAACTGGCTAACTCATACCGTTCCTGGAGATAATTCGTCCAGGAAATTTTGTCTAAAAAACAATTGTGTCATTTGCAAAGTGAGGTGTAGCGCCATCCTGTTGAAACCAAATATCCTCTAGATCAATATTCATTAATTCAGGCCACATAAATTCGATTATCATCAATATCATCCGATGGTACCTAACACCATTTCACAGAACGCTTATTTTCATAAAATAATTCAACTGCATGCGGCGCATGATCAAAGAGACAACGGCTCTTTTCATGTTTGATTTATGACCAATTACAGATGGCTTTGCATGAGCCAAAACTGCCGACAGTGGTATGGTCTGGAATAGACTCGAATGGAGATTCCACGCTACACCTATTGTGACGTCATCAAATCTTCGTAAATCCTTAATATCTGGAAAACTAATAATGAAATTGATTCGTTCTTTTTAGAACAAATTGGAACAAATTGAGTACTAATATATGTTGAAAAAAAAAAGTGATAATTTAAAACTTTATCGCTAACTTCACGCTCGCGTCCCTCGCTCAAAACAATTGTTCATAACTCGAAAACTAACAATGGTATTTCAACAAAACAACTTTTACTGATTGGAACAAATTGGGTACTAAATATTTGCATCAAAATTTCTTCGAATTTCTTGGAGAACAAAAAGCTTTGGAGCTGGGTGTGACGTCACCACCGAATGTTACGAATGTGAATAACTCGTTAACGAAAAATGATATCGGAGAATTTTCTTCAGAACAAATTGGAACAAATTCGGGACTAATTATTGGCATAAAAATTTTTTCCAAATTCGAACATGTTGGTGCTGAGCGTGAAGTCAGCACTGAATCAAAGACATGCCAATAACTCGAAAACCATAAGGGTGCTGGGGATGATTCATACAGAACAAATTAGAACAAATTCAGTACTAAATACTGAGCTGGGTTTCAGAATTTGTTCCACCAACTTTTCGCTAACTTCACGCGGCCCCTCAGGAGTACGTCGAGGAATCGTCACATAGCTTAAGTCAACAGTTTTGATTTCCTTTGTTAGAGAAATTAATAGTCTTGTGCATTATTTTTATTCAGACCTGCTTGAAATAAACTTGCTTCCAGAAATAAATTGTTTTTTCCAAAAAGTGATTTTAAGAGTAAAAATCATAATTATATATGTTACGTGCAATGTAATTATTTGGGTCAGTATTCATAATGCTTGGTTTTTATGAATAATGACCTTTGAAATTGGGCAATTTGATAAATTTGAATTACTTCACGATAATTTCTCCAGCGTA
Source organism: Adalia bipunctata (assembly GCA_910592335.1). NCBI lineage: Eukaryota > Metazoa > Arthropoda > Insecta > Coleoptera > Coccinellidae > Adalia > Adalia bipunctata. Next base: position 5,964,097 of record OU342954.1, read on the forward strand.
GCGTCCATTTAAGCTTCCGCGTGCAAGAACGAAGAGTCTCGAAACGCTTCGGCCGCTTAAGGAAAGTCCCGTCGACCATCCACGGAGACTGTTTACAAGCTTCTTGCGAAGCTGGCAGCTCGAAAGTCCCGTAAAAACGCATCGTGTGTGGCCTACCCAAAGGTGGATATGAATCCGACAAGTGCAGGTGTCCTAAAGAAAAAGGTATGTAACTCGAAATGTCACCGAAGTGGAAGCTGCTCTGATAAATAGAACCTCAATGTATTGCTACATATTGACATTTTGTCTGAATATAAATTTTCAATCACGTACATATCTAATACATTATTTTTATTTGGACTTAAGTTTTGTTTGTACCTACTTATTTCATCGCCACCCGTTTGTTTGTCAGCATGTGAAATTTTATTTGTTATTTTCTTTGTTACTTTGTCAGTAAGGCATGTTAAAATTTGTTATTTTTTATAAGAAATATGAATAAAAATGGTTTTTAAATTGCCCACTTGACTTGAAGCATTATACATAATGACCGGGCAATGTAATATTTGCAACATAATTTATCATTTTGTCATATCCTTTTGGGCACTTTTCAAATTGTCCGGGCATTATAAACAATGCCCAATTATTTACATTGCCCGGAACATATAATTATGTAATACTACCCCTTACTAATTAGATTGATTTATATTCCATATACTATTCAGCCTGTATATTACCATATTATAAAAACAGCATGGTAAGCTTTTTCATTGTTCTTTGTTTAGATTTGCAGGTGGTTATTATTTGCGTATATTCCATGGCACGTGTAATCGGCCATCACCACCTACTCGATTGATAAACCTATAAATATTAGAGATGTCCCTTTAGACATCGGAATTGACTCTGAACGATTATCTCATTAGTTGTAAATCTATTTCATGTACAGTAGATTGGTAGTTCCGAAATAAAGTTGTTTTTTAAAAACATAGTTTTCTCCCCGAAAAACATAATTGGCGACGAGGTCTGGGATTTTGTACCGGTCTTTTTGTGCGAAGAAAAGTGTGTCGATTTCGTTCGTGAAAACGTGAATTTCGTCCACGAAAAATCTTCCAAAGACTGTCAGTTTCAACTGTTAAGCCCGCTCCACACTCATGGCAAGAACGTCGGCCAATACCGCGAACGCGAGTGTGGATAACTTTCTTGTGTCACGTTCGCGCTTCGCGGCGTTCTCCGCTTCGTTGCGGTCTCCTGTCCCGCGACAAAGGCTTCGCGCCTAAGCACAAATGTTCCATCCACACTCACAGGCGTTCGCGGTACCAGCGCAGTAATGATTTAATGCTTGTTCACTGACTTTATTTGCTTTTGAAATGAATGGTTTTCTTGTAGCAATGAAGTGAAATTAGATTAGATTTAGAGGAGATAAGTGAAATGAGAATTTCTTGATTATTATCAGAATGAACCTTCTTTATAGGGCCGAAAGTCTTCGCAGACAGCGAGGATGCCGTGAACCAAAGTGCGAATATTTGTGTGAGTGTGGATGACTTATTTGGCCGCGAATTCTTGGCCAGGTTCACGGCAAGAATTCTTGGCAAGATTCGCGCCATGAGTGTGGAGCGGGCTTTAAGGTGCAAGACGAATCAGGAGAGAAACCAGGAGTCCGATTGGTTGGGTAGCGTCTCCAACGACTCAAGGAACCAACGTGGTGAGAAAAATCCTTCATTATCTTTCCCCCAGTTTTACCTAACCTGGCCCAAAGTTAGTCAACCTTTTTCCCCACAGTTTTGAGCGTAAAACTTGTGTAAAGTTTTCTCTAGGTTTACTTTCAAAAAACCGATTACCAGAGTTTTTCCTAGGTTTCTTATAAGCAAAAAACCGAAAACGCGAATTTATTAATCATTATAATCGTAACAATTAATTTAATCAAATAAATCAAGATTACGTCAATCAAACAATTTTCAGGACGTAAAGGTAAAAAACATATTAAAATGGCAACCGAAAAAATTGATTTAACCCTTGCCGAAAAATTTGGTGTTTTACTACCTAGATTTTCAGGTGTTGAAAATGAGTTGCATTCGTTTATAAAAAGTGCACAAGAATATTTAACCATGTTTGTTCAAGAACCTGAAACAGTTAAAAGATATTGTTATGCAGTCGTAAAATCAAAATTAATAGATAGAGCTTTGGCAGAAGTTTCAACTTCAGATATTCCTGATAATTGGGATCTTCTCAAACAATTTCTCTATGCTAAATTCGGTGATTCAATTAATTTGGATGTACTTATCCATCAATTACAATTTTTAAGTAGAAAACCTCATGAAGATATAACGAATTTCATCGAAAGAATAATTGCTTTAAAAATACGTATAAATTATCGAATTGATTCAGACCCTATGTCTGATCCTGAAAAAAGAATCTACAAATCGAATATATTGAAAATTTGTAAAACTGTTTTAATTTCTAATTCTCCGATTGAATTGAGAACTTATTTAATTACAAATAATGAATTCACCTCTGACGATACAGTGAACGCTGTTAAAGATTATATTTGTAATATGGCCCAATATGAATTACTTGATAAAAGTAGAAAAAATAAAAATCCTGAATTTCAAAAACCATATTTTCCAAACAATTATAGAAACAACTATTCGCATTTTAATAGACAAAATGCTCGAACTAATCATGAATCAAATAATTTCAGAAATAATTACAGTAATAATAGATTTCCTTCACAACCTGTTCAGTTCCAACAGAGACCTGTGAAAACGTTTTATCCTACAAGTCGACAAGTTTTTGGTCAAAATGATCCTAGCACATCGCAACAAAGAAATGTAAATGTATTCAAGCCTAATCCAAATCAAAGAATAAATACACCGCCAGAAAAAATGTCGATTCAAACGCGAAATTATCCTCAGAAAAGGTCGGATTACTCAACACAATATCAAATGAATCCTCAAAGAAAGTTTTTCAACAATACCAATCCTAATTTTACATTTGAAGAATTAACTCATATTGAATCTGATGAAAATTTTTCCAATAATCGAAGTAGATAATATCATGAAAATTTTCAAGAATTGCCTCCAGAAAATGCATTGACTTAAATAATACTTTTGATCATAAAAACCAACTCCCATTTATTGAATTCCAAAATCCTTCTTGTAAACTTTTAATTGATAGAGGATGTTCAGTTTGTCTCATTGACCCTAAATTTGCGTATAATAATTTTCCTAGAAATATTTTTAATGAAAATACTACATTAACTGCATGTATGAAGCAGGAAACCTCTAATGAAAAAGTATTTTTACCAGTATTCTCAGAATTTCGAATTAATGATTTTCATCCATTCATTTTATACAAATTCCATAAAAATTATGATGGATTAATTGGTGCAGATTTCCTAAATAAATACGGATTTAACTTAGATTTCAAGAATCAGATGTTAATGAATGACTATTGCCAAATTCCTATTGAATATCAACAAGTTTGTCAGAAACCAACTAACATTCCTGTTGACTTGAGTCATTTAGAACCAAAAATAAGTAATCAATTAATGAAAATTTTCCAAACAAACGAAGATGTACTTCAATTACCTGGACAACCACTAAATTTTTCAAACAGAATTAAACATAGAATTCGTACAATTGATGAAGTCCCTGTTCATTGTAAAATTTATAGATACCCCGAAATTCATAGGGAAGAAGTTCAAACCCAAATTAAAGAAATGTTAGACAAGAAAATTATTAGACCAAGTATTTCCCCATGGTCTTTTCCAGTAGTTATTGTTCCTAAAAAGCAAGATTTGTCCGGAAAAACGAAATGGCGAATCGCGATCGATTACCGGAAATTGAATGACAAAACTATCGATGATAAATATCCTTTACCTCAAATTGAATCTATTTTAGATAAACTCGGAAATAAGAAATATTTTACAACCCTTGATTTAGCTTCGGGTTTCCATCAAATTGAATTAGATCAAGAATCAATAGAAAAAACAGCTTTCACTGTTGAAAATGGTCATTACGAATTTTTGCGAATGCCTTTTGGACTTAAAAATGCTCCAGCTACTTTTCAAAGATTGATGAACGATGTTTTGAAAGACTTCATTGGAAAGTTTTGTTATATTTATATGGACGACATAATAATTTTTTCAGATACTATCGAACAGCACTTAGCTGATATTCATAATGTTTTAGAAGTACTTGAAAAGGATAAATTAAAAATTCAATTAGATAAATGTCATTTTTTCAAGACTGAAATTGAATTCTTAGGACATATCATTACCCCTGAAGGAATTAAACCTAATCCGAATAAATTGAAAGCAGTTTCTCTTTTCCCAATTCCAAAAACTCAAAAAGAAATAAAATCATTTCTTGGTTTAGTGGGATATTATCGAAAATTTATTCCTAATTTTGCGAAAATTACGAAACCTTTGACCCTATGTTTGAAGAAAAATGCTAAAATCAATATCGAGGATCCAAAATATGTAGAAGCATTTGAAATATGTAAACGAAATTTATTAAATCATCCTGTATTGAGATATCCGGATTTCAATAAACCCTTTGTATTAACTACTGACGCATCAGGATTTGCGGTAGGTTCAGTGCTTTCACAAGGAGATCCACCAAACGACCTTCCAATTGCTTTCGCTAGCAGAACGCTGAATGAAGCGGAATCTCGTTATAGTACGATTGAAAAGGAACTTTTAGCTATCGTGTGGTCATGTAAACATTTCAGACCCTATTTATACGGAAGAAAATTCACAATTTTTACAGATCATAAACCTTTAACTTGGTTATTTTCTCTTAAAGAACCTAATTCACGCCTTATGCGATGGCGAATAAAATTAGAAGAATTCAATTATGAAATTAAATATAGAAAAGGCTCGATGAATAATGCAGATGCCCTTAGTAGAATTATTTTAGAACCAACTAATGAATTAACGTATGAAAATTTCTTGAAACTTGATAACACTACAAATTTTGAAAATTGTACAAATATAAAAGAGAAAGTAGGTAATTTATTTGAAGCATCTCAGAATTTTGCTCTAGCACATTGCGTATCGGAAGATTTCCATATGAATAAAGGCATTGCCTTAGAATTTAAAAATAAATTTCGTCAAATAGAAGTACTCAAATCTCAAAATAAATCATTAGGAGAAGTTGCAATGATCCAAAAGGATAATCAAAATATTTATTACTTAATTACGAAGAAACTTTATTATCAGAGACCTGAATATGAGACGGTTTTCAATTCATTGATAAATCTTAAAAAATTATGTGAATTCAATAATGAAAAATATTTAGCTTTACCACGAATTGCATGTGGCTTAGACCGATTAGAATGGTCTACAATATTGAAAATGATTAAATACATTTTTGCTGATTCCAATATGAAGATAGTTGTTTATTATCTATCAAATCAAATGAATACTAGTCATAATCTTATAGAGTTAAATAGTATTGAAGAAGCTAATTATAAAGAATTTGAAGATTTTAATTATGATATTTTTGAAGTAAACGGAATTGAAGATGATTTAATTTCAATGGTAAATCAAGTAACTGACGAAGAATTAGATGAATGCTTAGAACTTTTGGATACGGGTAATCAAAATGATACATCTGAAGATGATATAATTGAAGAATTAATTGATCTAGAAACAGAAGATTTTACTGTTCATAGTAATGTTGAAAATCCAATATTAGAACTTCCTTATACAGAAAGAAGTTTGAACACATCTCCTTTGCAAATAATATTCAAAATAGCCCCAAAATATACTGTTACAAAGACAAAATTATTTGATGATAAAATCAGATTTAGAGTTTCAGTAAATTCCATAGATACTGATATATTCAAATTCATTAAAGAATACGTACAACCACAAAAGTCGTATATTTTATATTTTGCCTCTCAAGAGCTTGAAAAACCTCTTATACGAATTTTACAGGATAAATTCGATTATAAGTCTTTTAATTTGAAAATCACGAAAACATATCTAGAAGATGTGGAAGATAAAGAAGAACAACTTCTTAGAATTCAACAGTATCATGAAACTAAAACGATACATCGCGGATTACGAGAAAATTTAATTAGTTTGAAAAAAAAATATTATTGGCCAAATATGGATAAAGATGTTCGAAACTTCATTAATTCTTGTGAAATATGTCAAAAAAGTAAATATGAAAGAACTCCTATTCAATTACAATTTAGACCTAACCCTTTGGGATCTAAACCCTTTGCACATATTTATTGTGACACAATTAACAATCAAACGTATTGTATCAGTATAGTTGATTCTTTTTCTAGATTGGGACAATGTTACCCATTATTACAAAAAACGGGTACAGAAATTATAGATAAATTATTAATTTATTTCAGTCATTATGGTATTCCGAATAAAATAACATGTGATAATGGTTTAGAATTTAAAAATAGCGTTGTTCAAGATTTCTGTAAAATACATAATATTGAAATTCATTACATAACGAATTATAATCCAAATTCTAATGCTGTTGTAGAAAGATTTCATTCTACACTGATTGAACAATTAAGAACAATCGGAAACAATAATAATACTTTCTCCAATAAACTTTCTCAAGCCCTACTCAGTTATAATAATTCAAATCATTCAAGTTTAGAAATGACTCCTATGCAAATAATCAAAGCGGACATGAATTATTCATTACCCATTGAACGAACACATAATGAACAAATCCAAAATTATGTTGAAAATTACGTTGAAAATCTTAATGATATATCCAAACAACTTGAAAAAAGTCAACAGAAAAATATTGAACGTTTAGAAAAAAGAAATGAAAAGAGGTCAGCAAAAGAAGACCACCCTTCAAATCAAAATCCTACTTATATTAAAAATCCTATAACACGCAAACTAGACCTAGTTTATAAAAGGATAGATGCTCGTGAAATTGATAAAAATCGTATTCAAGATAATAAAAATAAACATGTGTATCATAAGAAAATTTTGAAGCAAAGAAAGCATTAGTTTCAATTTTGTTACAGATTCGAGAAAATGGATCTTCAATTATTCCTTATAATATTATTCAAGATAATCATCTTTACGAAATCATTAGAAATTATACCATTAGAAAATAGCTTATTGCCCATTTCATTAGGCAAAGCATATGTAACCAATAGAAATCTACAACTTGTGTATCACATAGATTTGAATGTTATTAAAGAAATAATCTTTAAGTATCAAAAAGAAATAGATAATCTAAGTGATCAAAATTTGGGTTTTGCACAAACGGCAAATTATAAATACTTGCAACATTCGAATAAAATGAATATTTATGCACTTGAGGAACTTCTAAATGAAAATATTAGAATCAAAAGAGGATTAATTAACTTAGGAGGAAAAATTTCAAAGATATTATTTGGAACCTTAGATTCTGACGATGAAGAATTGTATAGAAATTATTTCAATAGCATTGAGAAAAATGAGAAGACACTCATGAGGAATCAGAAACAGATTGCCACTATTGTGAATGACCTAAAGAATAAGTATATTGAGAAATTTAAAAATATGACAGAAATCCTTAAATTACTGCAAATCGTTCCAGAATTAAGAGAAATACAACAAATGCATCTCATGACATTTGAAATCAAGGATATTAAAACCATTTTAGATGAAATCCAAACAGCTGTAAGCTTCGCGAGATTACATCTTTTACATGAATCTATTTTACCCTATTCCAAATTCTCAGAATTAACCAAAAATGTCAGTATAATACCTTTGCATCATTTGAAAGATTACTATCAATTATGTCATACGAAAGTTATTTTCAAAAACAAAGTTTTACTATTTTTAATATCGATTCCTATAGTTTACAAGGAAAGTTACGATTTATACAAATTCTATTATCTACCTCAAAACAATCTTTCCCTTCCTTTTACCGATCCTTATTTACTCTCACAAGAAGAAGTATTGAAATGGTCTACTAAAGAGTGCCATCCAGTCGAAGAAGACTACCTATGCGACCAAGATTCCCTAGTTAGATCACCGACATGTATGCAGAATGTTCTGAAAAACCACTCAGAAAACTGTCCCAGAACGAGAATGGTTCGTCCTCCAGATCTGAAAGAACTAGAAGATGGAAATATCCTCTCCGTCAACAACGAGAAAATTATAGAAAAATGCCCACATCAAACAAGGTATTATTTCGTTCGCCCACTTGCTATTCTAAAATCGAAATGTTCCCTCAGCAACACCGAAAAAGAAATCGTTCCAACTACCACGTTAGATGAAGAAAAATTCATCATCCTGCCCAAGATGACGTTGCAACCCAAGAGTCCTCTAGATGAAGAAAACTTCAAGAAAGAAGACCTGGACATCCCAGATATCAAATTGGAAGATTTGGACCAATGGAACTTCCAACCCTCAAGATTTTATGTTATAATATTTTTATTGATACTTATTGCTATCATTTATTTTATTTTCAGATATTTTAGAAATAATAATTTTTTCAATAAAGCTACACCCCATAAAGGTGATACCTTTAACCAAGGTGGGGAGGAATTATGTAATACTACCCCTTACTAATTAGATTGATTTATATTCCATATACTATTCAGCCTGTATATTACCATATTATAAAAACAGCATGGTAAGCTTTTTCATTGTTCTTTGTTTAGATTTGCAGGTGGTTATTATTTGCGTATATTCCATGGCACGTGTAATCGGCCATCACCACCTACTCGATTGATAAACCTATAAATATTAGAGATGTCCCTTTAGACATCGGAATTGACTCTGAACGATTATCTCATTAGTTGTAAATCTATTTCATGTACAGTAGATTGGTAGTTCCGAAATAAAGTTGTTTTTTAAAAACATAGTTTTCTCCCCGAAAAACATAATTATATATAATGTTGAATTTTGAATTATATAGGAACCTACTATTCCCCATGTAGTACCTAAAATGTGTTGCTCCGAAAAATGTGGTGGCACTGAGATATGCTCATTATTATAAAATTGGAGATTTCATGGTCCGATGTTCTAGAAAAGTCGATTGAATGATATCTTTCAGATAACTGTTCACTAGTGAATAACTTTTGATTAGGTACTTACTACTCCCTGTAAATTATAACATGTGTTCTACTGGGGATATGATTAATTATTGTAAATTATTGTGTAATATTATTCATAGAATGATCATCTGAAGGAGTCTTCTGAATGATGTCTTTTGAATGATATTTTTTAATAACCGTTCTATCGAAATGTTATGTCTGTTATCAATATTTCGAATACTCTGTTTTATTATCCCAGATATATTAATTATAAGGCTAGGCTAGGCTGAGGGACCTCAGGTCGATGGCCATGAATAAACCTTTCCTATTATATAAGGTAAAGTGGGGTAAGTGCAATCATGGGGTAACTGCAATCAGGAACCATCATTAATAAATTATGAGAAAATACGGTACTTTTATTGACTATGCTCACAAGAAATTATATATTCTACCTAATGTTAATAGTTGACAACCCAAGTAGCAAAAGTGTTATCAGTAAGGATTGTATCGACGTATATACAACAATTCAAAACAGCAATAGCATACATAAATCAGTATGAAATTGGTATATAATAACCTCAGTAGCACGGTTGCTACAACAAAAATGGGAATTACTTCACTGAATATACGCCTGTTGTACCAATGTCATAAAAACTTCTCATACAACCAATATCTGTAAATATTCATTTCAGTTTTGCAGTATGATTATATGACTGTTGTACAGGTGTAATAACAACTGCTTATATAACTGATATATGTGAATATCTATATTAGGTTTTGAAGTCTAATACAAAACCATCCTAATATATGTTGATACTACATAGTTAATAACGTTTATACAACTTTGCAATAAAAAGAAAAAATAAAATTTTTCATGTGATAGATGCACAGGCGTATTGTTTCTATGCTAGGAGTTTTATATTCTTATCTGAGAACCCCCATAGTTAAGATCATGAACCTTTTACATATTAACACTTTAAAGACCAGACGAATAACCTAAACTTTTTCTATCTTCCCGCCGGGACTCGAACCTTCGTCAACTACTGTCAAACCAAATGGAAACCCTATCCTCTGCACCTACGCCAAACTATACCATGTCAATTGTTACATAAATTATGATGTTGTATGTTAACATAGTCTTGCTAATCATATGATTAATTTTTTATTATCATTCAAATTTATAATAATATGTATTATAAAAAGTTATAACACCATTGCAAACCACCTGATATTCCAAACAGACATGTAATCTGTAGACAATATCAATGATAGATATTTTACTCTGTTATCTGTGATATCACCTGATATCAGGTGATATGTACAAAAGAGTCTTTGATATAAGATTCAGAGACAACAGGTTATCTTTTCTCTTTTCTTTTCATATTTTACGCGGTACGGGTACGGCGTCATCAAGTATTAATCAAATTTTCGTTCTGTGAATAGCAGTTAGATACTTAAGTACGATTTTGAAAAATGTTTCGAATTGTGAAAACTTTGGAGAATGGTGAGGTGTTTTTTACATCAGTGCCATCATAGTGGATTAGAGAAAATTTTTTATATTTTCCAATCGGTAATTGGAGAAAATTCAGAAAAGAACTACGAGCACCCGAGAGAGATTGGACTAAAATACCTTATTCTGAGGTAAGGAAGGAGGTTTATGATAACCTTGCAGAAGCTCTAGCTGCGGAAAAGAAAATTGCAAACTTTGAAAACACTGAGGAAGAGGAAACGTAAGTATTAATCAGTTTACTGCCCATCGTATTTTTAATGATTTTTCGTGAAGAATAAGCGTTCATAGGTGATCCATATGAATATTTCACTTTGAGTATCTGAGAATATTGAAAAAATAGTGTGTTGAATCTATTTAAACCTGATCTTACCTAATGGAGGCTCTGTAAGATCAGAACTATAAATCAACTGAAATATTAAAATGCTTTCAGGTATCTTGAAAATAAAAAGTCTCAAAGATTACATCCTGCTAGGAGTATTATGAAAGAGGTCAGAAGGAACTTTGATTATAACGATGAAGTGACATATTACCAGAACCCAGTGGGCCAATCTTCTAATCCAGTGTCAAGCCCTGCAGTCTCTGGAGGTTCAGATGAAATAAATAATATCACACTGGAAAACAATTCATGCTTTCTTTTTCAAGATGAATCATTAAGCAATGCTACCAGTCATGCAAATAGTATTTTTGATCTAAAAATTCCAGAAATTTCTGAACTGAAAGAAGATGTCCATGAACTTCAAAGAAAAGTGGATAAGAATAGTGAAGAAATTTCCAAACTGACTTATGAAGTAATAAAATTACACTCAAAAGCAGACCAAATATTACACTTACTGAACAACAGAGTCACTATAATGGACAATAGGACACTAATTGGGTTACAAGATAATAACAATGAAGTCTCTAGCGAAAATGAGCTCTTTATATTTCCAATTGAGAACTCAGAAAACTTACTAGAGTCCAAATTGACAGAAAAAAAATTTTTCAAACAAATTTTTCTAAAGTTCAGTCCAGAATTTTTGAATACCGGTTATAAATCGAAACAGATTGCCTATATTCTTGAAGATCGAATATTCAATAGGCAATTATTAACTGAATATTCCTGGACTGGATTTTCCAAAAACAGTAAAATAAAAGTTTCAGCAGCTTGGTTGTCGTGAACAGATTATTTTTCCAAATTGTTAAAAAAGCAGATGCTTCTTACACCGAACTACTACACGAAGAATTTTTCAAAATGGCCATCCTGAAGTATAGTAGCATTAGAGCAAAAACGGCTCTAAACCCAAAACGAGCCTCAGCACCAAGAACCAAGATTTCGAGAGCAAAACTGCAATTGGATTTGCATGATGAAGAGAGCGACGGGGCAAACGAAGAGGAACCCTTAAAGGTACATAGGCATGATAAAACCAATGTTACTGGGTATGAGGAATGTGATTAACTGATTAGAAACAGAAATGAAATATGTAATAAAAGAATAAAAGTTTATATTTTAGCCTATTTCTTTGATCCAAACACTTTCTTACACTACCTTGGGTTAGTTTCGATAAATTGTTCTATTGAATCAAACAAAAATAATGAGTACATATTTTTTAAAGTGAATATCTACATTTCATTCAAAAGTATGCATTAATGAAAAAAAAAACAGTTTCATCTTCAGAATTACAAGAAAACAATTCGCATTTTACTTCACTGATATTGTAAGACTTTGCAGTGTCGAACATATTTTTATCTACACAGTAAATATCCAAGTACGAAGAATGAATAGGTTGTTCAAAAAAATTCCTTTTGTTCCTTATTTCTTTACCAAAAATAATATTATTTTTGTCTGTAGATATGGCATACTCCATTGCAATAATTTCATCATTATGAGTCAAAAACCATTTGTTTTTTCTATCACTTCTCAATTCTAATCCTTTTCGAACAATTATTTCCTTCAATTCTGAATCCTTATTTTCGAATAATCGTTTTTTTTTGTTGAGCTTTTCTGCTTGGATACTGAACTTTGAGAATTCTATTAATCGCATGGCAACTTGCTGTAGAGGTGTCCACTTCTAAGCATTGACTTTATATAGCCTAAATGATTTTCAAATGGGTATGTGCTAATATTCTAAATTCGGTTCCTTTCCAAAATCTGGTCCAGCCCTCTTACTGCTCTATGGATATCAGTAGGCAACATTCCGTTACATTTAATAAGATTTTCAGACATTTGAGAAATTTGAATGGCACTAAATTTATTTCTTTTGAAATTGAAGCTACCATGCGTCCATCCAACCAGACATTTTTTCATTATTCCTAAATGCAGCAGATGCAGGGCATCGGCAACCACAAAATCCTGTACCATGTCAATGTCAAGATCCTCGAGTGGAGTATCTTCTTTATGGTGATCCTCATCTAGACGCATTCGAAAGCCCTGATCTGTTCTCAAAGCCGCATTCAAATGTTTATGGAAGCTGACATGATGTCCTTCTTTGAAATACTCGCCTTCAACTGTGCATTTCAAACAACCATGCTTGTGATTAAAATTGACAGTTCCTAAAACATGTTGAGATAGAAATATTAATAAGAAATATTTTCAAGCAATATATAGCTTACCTTTGATGAATGCTCTAGCTGGAGAGTCGCATATAAAGCAGCCTATTTTAATATCGTACCTTTGATTATCAATAATTATGCCAGTACTTTTAATTTCCTTCAACTCTTCAACAAACAATTTGAAAAATTCTTGTAAATTTGGTTTTTCTTTGCCGAAATAAATTGCTATTGTCATTGGGGGCATATCAATTACATCTGAAATAACTGCTAAAATGGGCCTGAATTCATATTTGGAACTTTTATATATGGGTATTCCGTCGACATTGAAGTTCAAAGTCAATGGACTTTTTACTTTGGAACTTTGTAAATGTATTTCTAGACAGTTCTTGATTCCATGGTACCAAAATTTGCCGTCTTCGGTGGGGCCCATTTTCACAATTTTAACTTCCTTGGGAGTATCCAACAGAGTTCTGCTATCTTTTGGTAATGAACTGTGTCCTGATTCCAGTAAAATACCCAATAATTCATTAAGTGCATTATGTTTTATTTTACAACGTATCGCCCAGGACTTCAATTTGTTTTTGAATTTCATTTTATCAGCAATGGCAGTGAACACCTCATTAACATCCTTATCCTCAGTATTGTCCGACGATTCTTTGCAAAACAATTCTTCAACAGAATCATTTTCAGCATCCCCTTTATATCCTTGTTCAGTCCAAAAGAGTTCTGTTTGATTTGTCGAACTTGGGGAATGAACATTAATTGTTTTCATTTCAACGAAATTCCCATATTTATAATCATCGCATTGTCGGTACTTCTTAATGCGGTTATAAAAAGAAGTTGAATGCTTATATTGTCTCTTGCGATTGCGATACTTGTTCATTTTATAAAATAGTATGCAAATTCTTCGAATATGGAAATGAAGGAAACATAAACATAATATGACAGCGAAGTAACTGATAGGATTAGATGGAATACCGTTGAAATTACCTTTAAGTAACCAGTGTACATATCTTACATAATAGAAGTTGATATGTAGTGACCTTATAGGTTTAGCTTATATAATTTGAAATATACTACAACCACGTTACAACAAATTCTCGTTATAAGATGTATATCCCTATAAAATGAATAAAATGAAGTTGTTGTTATCAACGCATGAAAGTTGTATAGCAGTTACTGAGTATTTATGTAAAACGTAACTGATTTATACCAGATATATGACTACGTTAGAAGTTATTACAGCTTTCTTAAAACATAATGTTACTTGGGAACCCTGCGCAGCATCTGTAAAGTTCACTACCGAAACGATCTTCGCGCTGTACCTACATAATTTTTCAGCTTGTGTGTAAATTGACAATTTTTCACGGTAAGTATCTGTTTTGCTATTTTGGCCGGTTATGTATGATGTATTATTAATAAATGTAATGGAACTATTCAGTTTTACTTTGTATTTAAGGTATTGAAAGTATGATTACACTTACCCCACGAAAATGGTTAGTAGGGAAAATGCAATCATAACATGATGGGAAAGAGAAGTAAACTCATTAAAATCAAATAATTATGTATTCCCTGATAAAGACGACCTATCAGTTGGGCACATGTGCACCAGGATCAAATAATTAAGGTATTTCGGTTACCTGTAACTGAAAAAAGAGGCCGTAATTATTTTAAAGAATGATATTGAACCAATGTAAAAAGAATGCCATAAGAGAAATATTTAATTTGTTATTATATTATTTTTTGTACGATTAATAAAAAAATATAAAATTTATATGGTTATCATTACCTCTTAATTAATCGATTGCACTTAACCGAAGATCTGATAAACAGAGTTCAACGTGAAAAATGTTCATATTGGGGTAAAATCTATAATCGAAATAAAAATGTCTCGTGCACAAAGAAAGGTGCAAAAAGCGCTAGAGTCGTATAATGCAGAAAACAATGTTGAGCAGGAATCTGGTGTTACACCATCTACGGAATGTTTTGAAAAGAACATCAATACGAGTAAGTTGATAATATTTGATTTTAATTGGGATTTTTTAAATAATTTGGTACGATTGCAGATCAATTTGTAACTTTTACTAACCCTAAAACGTTTGCAGGGAAAGATGAACCTACTTATCATATCTTGTCCACGTTGCAAGATTATAATATGCAAGTCTTGTCAGGACCGAGCGGTGGTACGGATTTCTCACTTCAGTACGATGATGTACAAGTGGCGCAGGATCAAGTGAAGGTAAGCAATAACCACAGAAATATAATAAATACTAGAACGCTAATCAGTTCTGCATACCTGGCACCCCACAGCGCAAATTGACCTACTACAGGGTTTGCGCAATATTTGAACATGTCATCAGGACAGGCCTTAAAATTTTTGACTTCGAGAATGTGGTATGAATAAGTTGTCACTATCAACATTCGCAATAATAATAAAATAGCTGTAGTATTTTACATATTTACATAAAATAGGTTTGTCACAGCACTCGACTATCAAAATTAACTAGTAAAACTCAAGTACAACACTAAACCAAAGGAGTATCAGTACTACACAATGTTCAAGAAAACAACGAGGAAACACCGAAAACGGAGCAGAAAAGGCAAGCGAATTTATACGAATGAATAAACAGGAAAGCACACAGCAAAGGGAATCAACGAATCCTAAAATACGACACTGCTCTTTTTCTGATGTGGAGTGTGTTTGTTTTCGTCGCGTAGCGGTGTTGCCGAATTCACTGGTTTCACAATAAGATTTATTCCGAACTTCTTAGGGCGGGTTTCACAAAGATGCGTTGATTGCACGATTAACAGATTCCTCCGTCAAATTTGACAATCCGATCAACTACAATCGGGTTTCACAAAACTTGATCCCACAATTTAACGACTCCGTCAGTTGACGGTGGAAGACAATCCGACAACGTTGCATTTACTTAGGAAAACGGCTGCAAATCGGTTCTCGTTGATCGCGCGATTAAATTTTAACGGTGAACACAGACGACAGACAAGCGCTAAGAATCCAAGCAAGAATAAGGTTAGATTTTTGTTTACGTGGATTTCAACTAAACAACTTGGTACAGTGCGTTGATTTTTTCCGAATACCTCATTATTTAAGTATTTAAATAATCATGGAACACCAGAAAAAAACTATGAGAGGCAAGAACTATACCTCCGAGGATAAGAATTTGTTTCTTGCACTTATAGAAACGTGAGTTGAATGTATCGTTGTATTACTGAAAGTAATGGTTTTTTATTCTTCTACGAAACCCCATTTCCATCATCCAATAACCGCCCAGAAATATTCCTTTAGCCATTCCTTGTTCCCTTGTCTTTTTCAGAAAAAAAGATGTAATTGAATGCAAAATATCGAACCGAGTCAGCTTGGAGGCCAAGAAGGAGGCTTGGTTCGATATAACCAGGAAATTCAACGCAGGTTCAATAGAACAGCGGAGCATGCAGCAGTTAAAAACTTTTTATGAAAACATAAAAAGGAAAACGAAGAAAGAAGTGGCTTCAGAAAATGTAAGTATATGTGCTTATTTAACTCGATTCATATTCTGAACACCTTTCTTTGTAGAAGGAAAGATATAAGGAATTACTCCATTCTGGGATGAAGTCACAGGATGAAGTTGAGGGCGAGGTTGAGGGGGTTGACCTGAAAGACCTCACAGAGAGAGCCAGGCAGGAGAAAGTAAGCCTGTTGATATTTATTGATAGTTCACAGAATTTGTGGATATGTAGATTTTCTTATCAATAATTTAGATCAACATTAATAGTGGTTTATATTACAGAAAGAAATCTACCGAACAGGTGGTGGTAGCTTCAACACCACACTTACAGAGGCTGATCATAGGATTTTATCACTTCTAGGTGATAATATAAGACCTCTTGATAATGAGTACGATGATGCAAATATATACTTTGGTAAGCTCATACAATTATTGTAATTGTATTCACATTATCCAGTTCGAATGAACTCAGGAATATGAGGTAATAGTCAAAAGATAGATAGAATTTGTCTATCAATACATTTGATGTTTTATGATTGCTTCCGCATGTCTGCAAGTGAGTAATCCAAAATTCTTACGATTTTTTCTTTAAATGAAGATACAGTGTTCCTAGAAATAGAACGATTATTTTCGATACATTTCTCAGTGGAATTCCAGCATTGTTAGATACAATGGTATTCCAAAATGAAACATATATGCATAGAAACTCATCAGTTCAACTTCATGGTATTACATTCATTTTATTTGATTCACTCGATAATGATTTAATTTTTGTGATTACATAATTAGATATGCATGTCAGGTTAATGTTTTAGCTTGTTACAGTTTGATAATTGCAGAACTATCCAGGATACTTGGATACTGTTTTTTGCCAATTACTAACATAAATTGCTTTTCAGCAAACCCTGCTTCCTTATATCAAGAGGTCAACCTTATCCCAACACAAGAAGTGGTAGACTCTGCTCCCTTGATCCAAGACTGTGACCCTGTCCTGGCTGTCCCATCCCAAGAAGTAGATCCTACTCCTCAAGGAGGTTCCTCCTCCCTTCCTTTCAAAACCCAACATAAAAAAAGGGCCATAAAAAAAAGAAAACCAAATGTTTTGTGTCCGAAAGACAGGTATTATTTGCAAAAATTAGCAAATGCCAAAATAGAAGGGCAGATTTTGAAGTTACAATTAAGAAAATTGAGGAGAGATATGTAATTCCTAAGTAATAAAAGTTTTGTTTCATAGAACCTGGTTTTTTTACGATTTCCCAACAAATCTTGTGATTATTGATTCCTTATTTTTTTTCATCATTAGTTGTAAGTGGATTTTTGAAAATTACAAACAATAATAATATCCAAAACAGTCAGATTTATTTATTTAGAGAATTAGGGATACAAACAGGTGTGAAACCCAGAAACAGTATCCACTATTGAGAACATGAACTACATTTTAACCCAAAAAGAAAAATAGGTCATACAATAACTTAAGATGCATCAATACATTATAACATAATGAAGTTGAGAACAAATTCACAAATAAGATATAATAAAAGAAAAATAAACTATAACATCCTTGTAAACAGATATTTTGAGACAGAAATAATCTAATGTTTTTTGCAGGGTCAATAACCACTCTTGAAAGAATAGCTACAGCGTTCAAATAAATTCAGTTTAGTATGAAATGATCACTAAATAGCAATGAAACTGTTTTTTTATTTAAATATGTGTTGTGATAAAAAAAGAGATAAAGGAAATAATAGTGCATTTCGTAGAGAAGAACAATCAATCAGATTATTTTTTCCTTTTTTTAAATTATAATGAACATAAATTCAAAAACCGTTTGCGATTCCATAAAACCATATTTATGCAGAATAGTCAAAAGGGTAGTAGTACAAATTGTTGAGCTGCTACAGTTGTTCCCAAATCAAGTTCTCTTGTGCACATGTTACCTGAAAGTGAATACAATACAGTTATTGAGTTGTAGTTTGACCTTGCTCAAGATTTACCTTTCGAAAATATCCGATAACAATGCAGTTCGTACTGCAGTGTTTTGATGGTGATGATTGAACTGGTGGTCTTCTTCTCTTTCGGTGTTAAGTTCCTCAATCTCTTCCATTTCATCGAACTGGCTCAGGGCGTAATTATGCAGCACACTGATGCAGGCAACTATGATACATAGCAGTGTGTCCATTTTGTTCCTGAGTCCAAAATGCAAGCAAGGAAATCTTCTCTTAAGGGTACCAAAGCATCTTTCCACTGGATTTCTAGCTTTAACATGAGCTATATTGTACCTCCTTTCAGCTTCATTTCTTGGACTCAGAATAGGTGTCAATAGGTAGGGCTTACAAGCGTAACCACTGTCGCCCAAAAGGTAACTGCTACCATATAAGCCCTGCTGCAGTTCGACTATCAATGGGGAATCATTGAAGATCGTGGAGTCATGTACAGATCCCGGCCATCGTGCTATGATGTGCATTATCTTTAATTTGGCATCACACACTACCTGCACATTTATGGAGAAGTAGCCTTTACGGTTTCTGAAATTCTCCGCATTCGTTCCTCCTGGTGATGTAATTCGGATATGTGTGCAATCAATAGCTCCCAACACTCTTGGCAAACCACTTATTTCGTGGAAACCAGCTGCTACTTCCACCCTTTCTTGCAGGGTAGTTGGCATAGAAATAAAGCGGGGTTTCAATTTGGCAATTTGCACAGACACTCTTTTCACTATCCTGCTTACAGTCGATTTAGAAATATTAACGTGATCGCCTATCGTCATTTGAAAACCTCCTGTTGCAAAAAACCTCAAAGCCACCAATATTTGCAATCTTGCATCAATGGATTTATTTCTCCTTGTGTGTGCTTCAATTTCGCTTCCTATTTCATGCACTAATTCCATAACCGTACTCTTGTTGAATCGAAAACGGTTTTTAAAATCATGTTCATTATAATTTAGAAAAGGATCGTTTCTGTCTCTGATTGTCCTATATATACGATTCCTACGAATTACAACGCTATTTTCTTCCTCTGAGGAGGATGAACTAATATCGCTCAACATTTTTAATTTCAACGGCCGTCAACTAGTTTGATTGCTCAATTTCGTCGAATCAATTTGATTATGAGCACAGACGCGGTTTGTTCGTTAATCAGATGCCAAAAATGTTTTGTGAAACGCATTTCCTCCTTAATCGACCGTCAAAGCGCGTTGATTGTGCAATTTTTGATGGCACCGTCAAATCCTTGATCGCACCGTCAAATCCTTGATGGCACCGTCAAATCCTTGATGGCACCGTCAAATCGGATGATTAAGCGGTTAATCGTGCGATTAAAGCTTTGTGAAACCCGCCCTTAGACTCTAGACCCTTTCCTTATCTAAGCCGAACTTCATCTGAAACCATAATGCTTGGCAACGACGTGGCAAGAAAAGACGAGCTGCGCATGTTCAAGTAGTATACTCCATTCACTTTTATAAAGTATCGCGGTTTGCCATGAAATTTTGACACATTTCACCGTATATATTTTGAAAATTTTAGGTTATGGTCATTCACTGTCAGATACGCCCGCAACGTTGCCGTTTCTGCTAAAAAATCGTAGTAATTACGTATTTATTAAAATGTTCCTTTGGGAAATTAATGAATTTGAGAAAATATTATGTTGATTCAGAAGACATTTAACTACATTTTTGCACAACCTGAAATACTCCAGTATGAAAATGTAGTAGTTCTACGAAACCTGCGCCACAGTTGAATCTTCGAAGAACTAACTCCATTTACAAAGTTGAAAAAGAGTAAATAGAAAGTAGACCTGGCAATGTCGCTTAATTTTCACGAGTGCCAAACTGCGTCTGTTCTAGGGGAAAAAACTTGATAAACCTAAATCATGGCCAACCGCGATACTTTATAAAAGTGAATGGAGTATAGGTGTTTACTCGCTATGTGGGGTCATTTTACTGAATCTCGGACGTACCTAATAGCGTTCTAGTGTTTATTATATTTCTGTGGCAATAACCCAAATTCGAATAGATACGATTCTTGTTTATTATTTCTGTTAGCGATCATAGTTGAATCAATGGAAGTGACTTCTCTTTGTGTTTCATTTTATCATTTGCTAAACTACGAATTCGACTAATTTAAATTTCAGTATTTTCAGGGACTTACGATGTCTACCAGTCAAGTGGCAGCGGCTTCCAACCAAGCCATCCAGAATCAGATAATGATTTTGATGAAGATATCCATCAATCGAGCCACCTATGTGAGAGTGGAAATGCACAGTTGGAATCAGAAACTAAAGATAAACATATAATGAAAACGTATCCTACTTTCGATATCGATAGTAAGGAAATACTGAACAATGAAAAGAGTATAACTACTAGGGGTACAAAGAGGATTAAAACATTTCCTATAAAGCCCAAAAATTCGAACCAAAACCCCGGATTCTTGAAAAAGACGGGATGCGAAACTCTGCAGAGTTACACTTCAAGTAAAGGGAATATCGTAGCCCCCCAAAACCATTTTCTCTGGCTTTTTATGCACTGAGGAGTGCAGATTAAAATGCAGTACCGTTCACAAGCGGAAATTAATACTAGATGATTTTTATCATCTTGATGTAAACACCAAAAATGCCTCATTATTCAGATGTATCACTCCTCAGAAGGTTGCCCATGTACGTGATAATGCTGTGAAGCATAAATCACATTCGTACGAATATTTACTGGTTTTGGACAATCAGCAAATTTACGTGTGTAAAAAGGCTTTTGTGCTTTATACCAAATTAGCCGTAATTAAGTAAAAAAAAGTAAACGTTATTGAGACAAAACTAGAAACTGAAGAATCAGCTCCTTCCGCAGATAAACGTTGCCGACATATGAACAGACCCCACAAAATAAGTGATGCAGTAGAGCAAGCTATAATATCGCATATCAATAAATTTTCCAGAGAAGAATCACATCATTGCCGTAACAGTAATCCACATAAATGTTATATGTCCCCAAATCTGAACGTGTCACTCATGTTTAGATTATACAGGTTGGCCAAGAGATTGACGTCAAAAAAAACAGGTCCCTCGTGTTATGGGCTATTCGAATCACCCCCATGTATATTATGTAATTTTTCACGGTTTTCGAGTTATGAATTTTTTTTATGAACTTTGAGAATTTTCGACTTGACCATTTCAAAAAAGATATAAAAAAAGTACAAGACTTATCTGTGAAATTTATTTTGTAGCTTAATCTCCATGAATTGTCTTTCATACATAAAATAACCAGATTCGTAACTTCAATAAAAACTATGGAAATGTTGGTCTCAAGTGAAAAAGTTCGTGAATTGAAATATGATCTGAATTTTCGAATCAAAATTAAAAATGTGAAAAGGCTAATTCACGCCCAACTAGCAAAGTAGTCCCCTAAAAGAACGAAATTATTTCATAATCATTATATTGCGCAAATTGAAACAATAAAATTATTTTTTAATGCGTCCAATACGACAATTTCATCATAAGATATGAGTATTTCTATAATGCGGTTGTATAGACGTTCTCACAACTCATATCATACGATAAAGAAATAGTCTGAGTGAACAAATTTTATAACAGTTGCATAACGTCCTATAAAATTCTTATAAAATAATTTTAAAGCAGTCTTATACAGATTATAATACGGTTGCATAGCTATTTTGTTACTTATAATAGCGGCGTTAAAAGCTGGTTGTAAAAGAATCTGTATAGATAGTTGTAATAGAGTTCCATAAAATTCTTATAAAATAATTTCAAAGCAGTCTTATACAGATTATAATACGGTTGCATAGCTATTGTGTTACTTATAATAGCGGCGTTGAAAGTTCGTTGTAAAAGAATCGTATAGATAGTTGTATTAGAGTTCCATAAGAAAAGTAATAAGATTGTTGCTTTACGGAGAAGTAGAACATTACACAATAAATCTTAATAGATTTCATAATCATCTGATAACTACTAGAGAATTCTCTCGAAGAGCTTATAGAATAAAAATGTAGTTCCCAGGAATGAATTTATCTCAAGTCATGCGTTATAAAATAACTTTATGTTCGACTCCTTCATAAACACTTGATTCATGAATTCGTTTAGCGTCCATAAATGACTACTTTATTGGACACCACTTTATTGGACTCATCTGTCACAGTCTTCTCTCTATTTTGCAATAGTTTCATTTCACAGTTTCACACCACTTGTTATAGGCCGCATACGAATTTTCATAAGCACTTCTAGTGGGTAGGAGAGATTCTTTGACACTTGCGGCTAAATTTTTTACGCTTTCCTCTCCCGAACTATCCACTTTTGGAATTATTGTGAAGTTTGTCACAGAATTGACAAAGTAAACAACTTTGTTCAGTGAGGTTGCTAAGGTCGCTGATGGTAACTAAGGTAAGAAAATCAAAAGCACCCTTAATGTTTTCTTGAAATGAAGCGACGAATATATTAATTGCCATTTCAGCAAATAAAATTTCTGCATTGCAGTCGAACATAAAGCTTTGTATGCAACTCGTACATAATTAGGCTTATGGACTTGCCCAAATTATTGGCCTCGCTCGCTTTGCTCGCTCTGCCATAAACTTTTGGACTCGTCCATAAAGACCTAATTTATGTACTTGTTACATAAATAGCTATTAAAATCTCCATATATCTCTACCTACAAACATATATGAACATCACATACATACTAGAAAAATTTCGCGGGTTTTCTAGCAGGTTTCGTTTACAAATTAATTCGGCAATATCTGATTGTGAGTGCAGGAAACGAATAATAAAGAGTGGTCATTCTAAAAGATCAGTTAAAAAGATGTACCATGGAATACTTCAGACACAGAGTGCGCGTGGAAAAATATCCTCGTATAAAATCTATTTCTTTAAATATAAACATGGACCGGCTGCGATTTGCGAACAGATGAGGGTTTCCGAAATAGAAAAAAATGGAAAACATCATGAAACTGAAACTGCACTAGAGGAATTGCAAATAGATATATGGGAGAAGATTTTCCTGTTAGGTATTCCTTACATTTCATTGATCTAGGTGTAATGAAAAGATGTCTAACATCAGGGTGGAGAGATATGAATTTTAGAAATAAAGTATCAAGACTTTAAGAAAATTGTGAGATGCCTTTCCAAATAATCTGTATACAGAAGTTATTCGAAACTCAATATAACTGAATGATTCTTTACTGTCGTACCACAAGCCAGTAAGCGATAATTCTGTTCTATTATGTATTTTGCCAACACGCTATAGGAAAACGCGGATATCTCACGTACAGTGTTGCTGGCTTTGGCAGTTAGTAGTTATATTTTACCAACAGGCAACATTCATAATATTAGGTGCAATAAATAGGAAGTGGACTATTTATTTTATTATGATGCATCTTAAAGTTCAAAATATTTTGCAATTCAATTGAAAAAGTCATCTCTTACTAGGACAACATTTTTTTAATAATAACTGAAAAAATATTTTTGCACGCATCAATGTGTTGAATCATTCATCATACATAGTCGTGGTTTGTAGTATAAAATCTGGCAACATTCGAAGGTGGTCAAGAATCAAAACATAGCAATGACTCTTGGGACTATCAAAAGCAATGATATGGCGCTGTGATAAACAACATAATAAAACTTTAATATCGTATAGAGCTCAGGAGGAAAAAGAATCATTCTATAAGGTCTCTTAAATGTGTTGTATAATATACGCCATTTTATTAAACGGTCGGCTATTCAGAAACCGCCGCCATTGTGAAAAAATCACACATAAACGTAAAAAGGTGAAATAAAAATTGATTTTTCAGAGAAATGTAGAGATTTTTCCCTGCTTTAACAACAGCCACAATATATATGTTTCGGTCTTAGTTGACAATTAAACAAATGAAACATGATTTGTTAATTTTTATTTTTTAATATTACCAATAAATGTATACTAAACTGAGGCGCTTTCATTTTTTATCAACAATATATGCATATATTATCAGAAAAGTTAGCTGCGCAAATAAATTTAGCCCCTGGAGTGGCGATAAAGATCCTTAATATGTTCAATATGATTAACAACAGATACAATACCTCCATTACCCACCGCCATATAATGCCTGTGGCATTATGATATTGTCTCTGTCATGACACAACGCAAACGTTGACCTAATAAAATATTCTTATGACAATTCTATTCCGAATTTCAACAGTAGAGAACAAAATTATTTTATTAGCGATTCTTTCTGCATTATAAAATACTTTCTTAGTAGTTTTATAAATGTTCGTTGAATACTGCTATTCAAAAGTTTTATAGCAGTTCCCAAATGGTTTTGTAAATGCATTGTATAAGTAATTTCGAAGACATTCTTATAAGACAGTTTTATAGTGATTATCTTATAACGGTTGTATAGGTTCCTAAAGAATTGTCCTAAAAGAACTGATCTGTTGTATAAACTGGGGCCCTTTTTGGTTGTAAAGACATTGTATAGTGGTTTATAGCCACATAATAAGATTTTCACGGTTCTATAAGATATGCTGTATAGCATTTCTCACAGCCTTTATGGAATTAGTTTTGCTAGTTGGGCGGTTTCTCAGTATGCTTGAAAACTGCGCTCAACAGTCAGCTTTTGGAATCATTGATAAAAAATGGTACTTAACACTCTACTTTTGCCAGAATTGGCCTTCAAAGTCATCGAGGTCGAAAAAATCAAAGAACTAGACATTTACTGCAAAATTATTTTTTGCCATTTTGATTTTTCTGATCGAGTTATGATAGAAAATGCTGAAAATTAATGAAAATTAGCTAAAAATGTTGGTCAAGAACACTGCCGTGTTAATAGACCTTTCCAGAATTACCTGTGCAGGTGAGAGTTGCGCGCGTCTTTTGTGGGCTAAGAATGAATATTATTGGTCGTCAAAATTTCCCCCCTCAAATCGTTGACATTTGACAATTGATATTATTATTTGTTGTTATTTGTTGTATTGTTTTTCGAAAATCAAAATTTTATTATGC
Source organism: Adalia bipunctata (assembly GCA_910592335.1). Taxonomy (NCBI): domain Eukaryota; kingdom Metazoa; phylum Arthropoda; class Insecta; order Coleoptera; family Coccinellidae; genus Adalia; species Adalia bipunctata. The sequence continues at coordinate 5,989,616 of OU342954.1, forward strand.
CTTAACAATGTTGTATTACTAAGTAAGGGTCACGGTACGATAAAAACAGTAGAATCAAAGTGTTTGGTAGAATCTCATTTCATTGCTTCCCTCTCTCTCTTTCTCTTCTCTCTCGCACTAAGGTTTGCGCATCATTTAAGGCTGTTACACCCTTTGCCAGAAAGCTCGAATTCCGCTAGATGGCACTACATGAAAATACCCAGCAATAAAAATTCAAAACTCCCAATATTTCAATAGCCCCGCCTATTCTTGCCGAGTTACTTCGAACAAAATTTTCGACAGAACAGAATGAACATCTGGTATTATTGCAATTTATGACACCATAATAAAGCCCACCGCTCTCTTTACCAGATGTAAAAGGGAACCGAAAGGATCGAAACGTTCGTCAATTCTGGTATAGAAAGAAGAATTGTGTGGGCATCGTTTCCTCAGATCGATAGAATTACCGAAACTGCGTCATTGTAATATATTAAGAAATAGTGAAATTTATTTATTTTCATACCTTACTACCTATCAATAACATCATGAAAGTATTTCACCAAATTCCATGATAACAATTATTAAATGAATATTCTAAGACCTTGTTTATATCAGAGGTTCAGAGATACCTACGTATTATCAAATGGTTTTCAATTTCATTTCATAGTCTTGTTTGATACACAATGTAATAATATAGAATATTAGAAAGAATACGAATATTCGAAATAAAATGACTGTTTCAATTGATTTGACACTAGTTATAATGAGCCCATCGAGCGCTCAAAAATATTTCGTTTTTCTATTATTTCACTGAAGAGTAGGATCATTTATGTTTAGGGATGAAAAATCTGAATAAATGACGTATTGGAAATTCTCTCCTCTCCTGGTAAAACCCAAAATGTCTCCATTGAGTATTCCTCTAATGTGTCAATGGTGTCACTCACCTGAAAATAATTTAGAAGACAGAAGGAACAGAGGACCAATATAAGATCCAGGAGGGATTATCAATGAACTAATTCATCATACCTAACAGAAGTTAGTTCGAAAAAATATTATCAAATGAAAGACAATATGGTTTTATTGAAAAATTTTATTGATATAATAAGAATTTTATTGATATAAAGTTTCGATAAAAACCTGCGATTACGCATTCAAACAATGCGGAATTTGCGAAATGAATTAGAGTCATTACTTTTGCAAATTCAACGTCACGCTTGCGTTTACAATGTAAGGCACACCATATTTATAACAGTTTATTCCTGTTCCCGAGTTTTTAATCCTCTTGGAATTCTTGGATCGATAATTTCTGGAAGAATACAATTAATATAAAACTTTTCCAATTTCGGAATCATGATACTGTGCCAGAAGTTTATATCTACTTCGATTCTTTGGACATGAAAATCATCATCAGAATAGAAAACCAGATCGCAGTATCGTCTTCTGCATATATTCAGTTGACCTTGGATCTGAAAAAAATAATTATGGTTTCGTTTCAACCTGAAAAAAAAAAAGATTAATAAAATATGAAACGGCGTTTGAAATCTGATTTCTCACCTTACTTCTTCTCCATTGATAGTATAACAATGTGGTTTCGAATAATCTTTCAGTTTTCCCTTGATTGACTGGAAACTCTTTACCTCTATCAAACCATCATCTCCAATCAATCCATCGGGAGAAGCACCTAAAAATGGAAAATCCACATCAATAAACAATCCACATCGTTTGACTTTGACATTTTTCAGTCTTTCGTATATCTCTATAGCGACTTTTTCATTCACCCTTCCATACAAAATACCGGGAGTATTCACCGGATTTTTATACAGTAAAGCTTTTACTAAATTATGACAAGGGGTTGTTGCTCTTCTTTTGACCACTGTACCAAAGTTCGAGGCTGTCAGATAGTCCTGCCTCAATTCCCTCCATAAGGAATTATCATGCTGCCCACGAGTTTTCTCCTCAATTTCTTCCAATTTTGAACGATCTGAAATTCTATCTTTCAGTTTGTTCAGAAAGAGGGTTTTCTTTACTGACATTTCCCCCTGAGGAATGTCAGGCTGGGCAGCATTTGGTCCGTAATTCATGTCAGGACCATTTGAAAAATCTCTTCTCTTTTTTGGTTGGCTTTTTGTACCCTCATTTCTCTTATCATGAATCCGCTTCCTTTTCGCCAAAATTTTACGCGTATTCTCCCCAAGACGGCCTTTCCAAGTATGGAGATGCCACGCAGGTCCAACAGAGTGAGAAATAGCAGCTCCATAAGCACGAGTGGTATATGAAATGGATTTACTATAATTAACTCTTTTTCCTCCCGTGCATTTAGCGACGAGTGCCATATACCTAAAAAATCAACAAATTTCAATATATATCTATGTAAAATTCAGGTATGAATATGTTATTCGCAATAGCCGAAATCGGCCACTGTCCGAAAGTTATGCTCACAACGCGTTATGGGTATCCAAATTTACCCACGATGCGAATAGATAATTTTTTTCGAGCACTGAGTAAAGCGGAATACCCAGAACGCGTTGTGGGTAAATTTGATAATCCACAATGCGAATCCTATTTTAGCGCGCTTTCATTCTGCGTTGTGGACAATTCATTTTACCCACGTCGCGTTCTGGGAATTGCATTTCACTCAATGCTCGAAAAAAACCACATGTTCGCATTGTGGGTAAATAAGATACCCATAACGCGTTGTGAGCAAAAATTTCGGACATTGGCCGATTTCGGCTATTGCGACTAACAATATGTAGATAAAAGTAGAATGAATGGAAAATACATTGGAAATATTTAAATTGAACTCTCATACCTTTCGGCTTGGTTTGTGGTTTCATTGTACACTAATCGATCAGCCTTATTTTTCATCGGTTCCACTATTTTCAGAACTTCTTGAAAAAAGGACTGATTCATAATCTTGGTGAGATCTTCCTCCCCTGAATCCTTTCTCTTACAATATGAATCTCTGTGAGAACAAAATCACTATTTATCAAACTTATGTTCTCTGGTACTGGAGGTTGAGAAAAAATCGATAAGTACTCACCTGCAATTGCTGTGATTCCCAAAAACATGGTAAGGAGCATTTCCCAAATCTTGTCGCAATATGGCTGAATCATCTTCATTGTTTTTTACGATGATCCTCACAGATTTCACGAGTCTTTCGATATTATTTATATTTTTATTCTTCCTCGTAAGTATTTTTCTATTAGAAATATCGAAAGAAGTGTTTTTAGCAAGTCTGTGCAATTTGTCGCTCAAACATCGGGTCATATGATTGGCACATTCAATTTTTATCACTTGCCGACCATAAGGTACCTTTTCTACTACCCTTGCATACACGCTCGAATCTCCATCACCTATAACATTTTAGAATTGTCCAGTTAATATTAAAAATGAATATTGTTGTCTGCTGATTTACCTATTAAGTATTTGTATAGAAGTCCGTGCTGTTCGACACTTTTACAAAAACCTTCTACAATTATTTCCTGTTCCATTCCAGTTGAAGGACCGCTGTAATTGAGTGCACAATGATGTGGCCGGGAAGGTGTATTTCGCATTTTGTAGTATGCACACGCAGAACACGTTTTATTCCTTACTCCTAGAAATAGTGGTTTTTTCGTCTGTGCACCAATAATAATTCCCTGAAAAATTAGCATCCCATTGTTTTATTTTTTATTTTTGATACCCGAGAGCGAAGATCATAAGAATTATTCGCGTTATAACAGTTATCAGTTTAAATGTTTATAGATACTCACAAGTCCCGAAGGTGCGTTGTATCCATGTCCATAACTACGCTTGCTCCATCCTCCATCTACTATGACAGTTATGTAGGGAGTTCCATCTGCACACACGTTCCCTTTTTCAATAGCAATCCTTTTTTCCTCTTCGCCAGCCTTTTGCATATTTTCGAATAATTTTTCTTCCCAGATCTAAAATATTGTCGATACTGTATTAAGTGTTTACATAAACATTTATTTTATCGAAAGTGATTCTCTTAAATAGAATTTGAGTATTAGGGAAGCTGTGAACATAATTTCGATATTTCCATGCATCTTACTTGAAAAATGACAAACATAATATTGTTTCATGATCTCACTTTGAGCGTAAAGTATGATCTTAGTGGTGAAACTTTAAGCTTTTCAAAATGTTAATAGAGCAAACACCGTGATATTTCGTGCTAAAAAAACTATTGATGTGATGAATATTCTATGCGGACCTGGAAATCCGAAATCAACGTATTATATATTCAACTGATAGTAATGAACGTTTTGCACAGAGATAAGTAAATTGATGAAATTCACTGTTCGAACATTAGCTAATATCCTCACCTTCTTTATTTGAAACACTTTACGGTTGTATGTCTTCTGTGTCATGAATGGAACGTCCATCAGGGCGAATAACTCCTCACATTGATTTTTTCCAATACCTATTGATAAATTGCCCCATACCATAGCACTAGACAAATCATTTTGCTTATAGTCTGGATCGGTATTCAAAATAGTAGATTTTCCACAGTTATTGCAGAAGAAATGGAGTCGCGAATTCATCCCAAATTTCGTTTCCTTCACAAAAGCCATTTTGCCCATAGTACATTTATCACTATGTCTTATGATCTGCTCGTATTCATAAAGAATGTGACCTAAATTCACTATACGGCGTCCATTCAGTAAATGCCTTATAGAGATATGAGAAGAGTCAATTTCTACTTCCAATTCTGGCAGATTTTCTATTGCATCCCTAAAAAGTATACTATCTGAATTTTGTTCACTATGATGACTTTATCTAATGGATTACTTACTCATTTCTAGCACCTTCTGTAGACTCGAGCAATTCACTATAACCTTCTTGTTTAGCTAAAGCGTTCTGTCTGAAATGGAAATCAATTAATGGATAACACTTTTCGTAGATTCTTCAGATTTGCCAAAGATCTTTCAAGTTTAGTTATGAGAGAATTAAAAGTATAGGTGAATTTATGTGATATACATACCTTGCAATTTGTAAATTTTTCATGAATTTCGACCTAGCCGATCTTTTGTGAACTCTTGAGCGATACTTAGCCATAGTTGCACGAAATGAAATTATGTGAATATTATTAATAAGTACCCTTATATATAACCTTCCGTTAGAACACGAGGTAATTCAGGTGGAAATATACTAAGCTATGAGTTCTTTCTTCACACAATTGGAATATATAGTGCTTCTCAAAAGTCCCTACACACCCCCCCTCTTATCTTTGGAAGGATTATGCATAAACAAGTGAAATTTGGAAACTGAATATTAAAGGTTGTAAACTTCCCTACTATTGTTGATAGATGACGAAATCGTCATCGCTAGGTAATGGGTTTGTAACCCGCCTTGTCACCTGACGACAAATTTCAATCCTTATCTATCGTTCAGGTACGAGCATATTCAGCTAAGAACCCAGTGAAATTTTTAGGGTCATAAAAACTGTCAAATTTCCTGTGGTATTGAAATCAAGTGCAGATCAAATGTACCGACAATCGTTGGCATCATTACCCTATCATAAAAACTTCTTTGAGTGAAATATTGCCCTTTTGAAAGCCATAAATCAAAATTAAATTGAAGATGTACGTTTTCATTGGTTATTCCGATATTTAGAGGCGGTGCTAGATGGGAGGCGTGAATTTTAAGAACTTCGAAACTTTAGCACACTCTACACTCAATATCATTTAGAAAAAAAAAATTTAATTTATATTTAAGAAAACTTCTTTGAAATTGGAATGTTTCTGTGTATTGATTTTTTCCCGAAAACTTCGGTGTTGGGAGATATGATCATTTATAAAATTTCTCGATTTCAAATTCAAATTTCAGGAGATTCTGAAAATATTTTTCCAAAAATCTAACACAGATCCATTGATAATTCCCATTCGAGTCTACTCTATGAAAATGAAATGTATCCATCGAGCCAATTTTGAGTTAGAGTGTTCTAAAATTAGCACTGAGAAGCATAGGGCGAATGAAAGTACTGTACACCCTTAAAGCTGCCCACAAGTTGATCATGAAATATACCTGTTTCTCTCTCATTCTGGTTTAGTTCACATCTTTCATCTTTGTTCTACGTATTCTGGAAAGGTCTATTAAAAGGGGCGTATCTGCAAATTTCATCGAAATTGAGTTAGGCGCATTTTCATGTTGCTCTTCATAACTTATATCTAATATTTGAGTCTTAAGGCGTGTATTTGTTAGAAGATGAAGGCGTTATGACTATTTTGAATAAGGGCGTATGTGCAAACTTGTCTACGATGTTAGGAAATATTGGCGTAATTGACTTTGTTAGAGAATCAGGGCGTATCTGCAGATTTCTTATGTAGATACGACTTTTATCTCTAACATGCTGTGCTCTGTCGAAAGTTTTATTGAGGTTATGTATGTTATATTCACGTTGGTTTCAATCGAGTAAATAGTTCTTCATTTGGCACGATGAATCGTGGAAAAAAACTAGTGTTTTTAGCGCTAAATAACAATCAAAGGGACAAAATTGAAAATATCAAAAATGCGAATAGACATCAAAGCAAAAAGAAGAAGTTAGCAGAAGATCCTACTTATGAACCAACTCCTAGTGAATCCAGGTTCATTAGTGATAGAAATGAAAAATCGAATTATGATTTGACTTCTCAGAGTGGTAAGACAATCATTATTATATTTCATTCTGCTGAGCATGAATGACCTCATAACATATTTTCAGAAATGAACTCAGGAGGTACTTGTGAAGTTCGCTCGCAATCCAAAAAAATTATTGTTTTGAGTGATATTCGTATTGAATGCTCCTCGGAATGCTTGAAATCGAATAACCTATCTGCATTGAACAATTCAGTTATCCAATCTTCTCCATTAGCCACTAGCATCGATATTGTAAGCGATGATGAAGTTTTTGAATTTGCGTTCCAGATTGTCGAAATTATTTTAGAAAATGTTGAGAAATCTGTACTTGAGCTAGAACTGACGAAAAATGGAAATCCGATATAAAACAACATCTTCTGTTGTTTTATATCTTGATTATATGACTGACAAATTGTGATGTTCTCTACGATTTATTTATTTATTTATTTATTTTCTATTACAAGTTGACCTAGATTTCGTTCATACTCTGTTCGATGATTCGTATTACACCTATAAGCCTACAACAATTAGTTATTGGCCTGTGAAGAAGTCCAAATATATGGACGAAAAGTCGCTTAATCAAAGAGTTGTATTACTGAAGGCTGTCCTAATCCCGTTATCCATTAGATTATTTATAGCTGGAGGACGTGAATTGTATACTAATATTATCATAACCCATATATTCTGGAATCGAATAATGAGGCTTGCTGAGAAGAAATTTCCTAATTTCATTTTTAAATATAAATTGGAGATCAACGTCTCTGAAATAATAAGAGAAAATCATTAATCGGTATTCAGACGGATTTTTTCGAATTCCGGAAAAGTTTTTCACCTCAGGCGGGAGTTGAACCCGCGTCCTCTAATTTCCGGTAAGAGATGTTAACCAACTACACTACCGAAATTACTCATTTTTCCTGAATTCGATGTTAATGATGCCACGTAGACTAAGATGTCTGCGCGGGTGAGGACCCCTGCTGATGTCGACAAAATATCGATGACGCAAAGGAGAAGGATGGAGTGGGGATCCTTTGACCGATGAAAGCGAATGAGTTTCCCCCCACCTATTATTTATTTGAATATCATCCTCACAATTCTCTTCTGGTAAATTGAAATTCTATTGAAGTCTATAATGCACTTCCCCAAGTTAAAATATTGTACGAGATATGGGGAAAGCATAAACAATAATACATGTCCACAAGAGACTGCAACGGAAATAATCTTTTAATTTTGTTAATTGCGAAATACGAAATGTTGAGTCTTCCACACACTGCATCAACATCACGCACCCCATTGAACGCCCACCATAGGAGTCGGGCAAGCCAAATCTTTAATCCTGGATTTAATAAATTAATCGACACTAACGCTTGGAACCATTACGACCAATCGGCCCTTAGAAGGAAAAAAACATAGATTTTAACTTAGTACTTCTAGATAGAAAGTTTAAAATAATCAAACTAACAAATGATTTAGGCAGAAGAATGAGCCTTTTCAGTTATTTTAAGCGGTGGAAAGCCGTCGAATTCAAAAATTTCATCTTATATTGTCCTTTCATTGTGAAGAATCATATCAAGTCGGGGCAGTTTGACCACGTTTTGAAATTACATGTTGCTATAAGTATACTAAACTGCAATAATCGTATTCAAAAATATTTTCTATTTGCGGAAAAATTGTTGTAGGAATTCGTCAATGACAGTAGTCAAGTTTATGATAAGTATTTTATTAGTTACAATGTCCATAGTTTGTACCATTTATGTGATGATGTTAAAAAATTCTGAGTTTTGCCGAATTTTAGTTATTTCCCCTATGAAAATTATTTGGGTCAGTTGTAAAAAACTATAAGAGGGACTACAAATCCATTGAAACAACTTCAAAATAGAATTGTGGAGGCAAAAAAAAGTTATTCTCCGCCAGAAACTATTGAGGAGAGTGCTTTCCCTTTCACTCCGAAAAATAAAACATTATGTTTCTCATTCTACTTCGAATGTGAGTACCTTGAAATAAAAGGAATATTTAATATTTCAATCAAAAGTCCGAATGATAAAGTCATTGTCAAAACAGGGTATTCAGAATCAAAGAGATTTATTCCTTCACAACCGCTACTTTTGCATGGGTACTCCATTTCGAAATATGAATGATTTGTACAAACGTCCAATTCCCTCATCTCATTTGAACATTTACTACGTCAGAGGGAAAGGCAATATGGAGAATTTTGATGTTACTTCAATAACCTCTAAATGTATCTATTTATCATAATTACAAAGAAGGTATTTCTGTGTTTCCAATATTGCATACTTACATATGAGCCCGCTAAATGCAGAACTCTGTATTTGCAAAAAAAATGAAAAATGAGGTTAATTGTGAGTTAGATAGATTCAGTAATGGACAAAAGCACTGTACAGATTGTTCGATGCACAACTTCATATTTTACATGTTACAAGTCAGTAAATGTTAACGTCAGATGCAAAAATCTGTAAAATATTTTTCTACAAGCGTACGCTTTCAACCCTTTTCCCGCACGCATTTCAATTCGTAAAGAGTCACATTGCCAAACAGTGCGAAAAAAACCCCTGCTATTCCATTCCCGCACACTTTCCGTGCGAGAAAGGAATAGCAGGGGTTTTTCCCGCACGCTTTTTCTAAAGAATAATAGTATATTGTATAATTAGTGGGAAAAGCATAATATTCCCAAACGACTGTGATAATTACCAGACGAGGAGCGTAGCGACGAGTCTGGTAACACAGGAGTTTGGGAATATGCTTTTCCCACGAATTATACATACTATTTTTTCTCCGATCGTCGATTTATATTTGAAAAAATTATTAAAAAATATTTCATTCAAGATGTAATCAAGTAAGTTTAAATAGGTTTCTCTATGTTCATATTTAAATATAGAAGTGGTAACTATGGAAATTACTTTGTTATGACAGAAGTAAAATAATTTTCAAGCCGATTTTGTTCGATTCGTTGTATTTTATAAGAAATTAAAAAAACAGTAGTAAACATGGACACTGATGGTGATTATTCGTTACCTTGCACGCCTCCTGAACTTGTAGAAGCAGCGAACGCGGCTTCACTTGATTTACTTCCGGCGAAATCCAGAGAGAAGTATGAACTTGCGTACCAACGCTTCATGGATTTTTGCAGAAAAAACAACAGTGTATCCTTTTCTGAGAATGTACTGATGGCGTATGTTGCTGAATTGGCTAAAACAATGAAATCTTCGACGTTGTGGGCACATTATTCCATGCTTCGATCAACTTTGTCTATTAAAAATAATATTAATATTGCCCAGTACCATAAACTGAGAGCATTTTTGAAACGTCAAGCTATAGGATACAAACCGAAAAAATCTAAAATTTTAACCCAGGAACAAGTTCAGAAATTCATTTTAGAGGCCTCAGATGACATATTTTTATCGACGAAAGTAAGTAGATAAAGATTAAATAGTATTACTTAAATTAAATGAAATACGAAATATACAATGTTCGATTAATTTTTAGGTGGCTCTGATATTTGGAATAGCAGGAGCCTGTCGACGAGATGAGCTTGTCCGAATAAAAGTTCAGGATATAGAAGATTTCGGTTCAAAAATACTGGTAAAAATACCAGAAACAAAAACAAATAGACCTAGATCATTCATCATCAACGAAACCTATTTAAATGTTTATAGAAAGTACGTATCATTCAGGCCTAATGATTTTGAAAATCCTAGATTTTTTTTTAAATTCAACAAGGGAAAAGGATGGAAGACAGTCATTGGAATTAATCAATTTGGAAAAATGCCGCAAATTGTTGCAAGTTATTTACAGTTGCCAAATCCGACAGAATATACAGGACATTGTTTCCGAAGATCATCGGCAACACATTTGGTAGATGCTGGAGCTGACATTCTTTCTTTAAAGCGCCACGGAGGATGGAAGTCTTCCCATGTGGCGGAAGAATATATTGACGAATCACTTAATAATAAAGTAGAAGTGGCTAATAAAATATTCAACACCCCTGCCTCGACTTCAAATGAAAATGATCGAAACGAGATAAACCAAACAACTAGCCATGCAGCTTCAACGTCTATAAATTCTCGTTGCCCTCCAGTACAATTTACAAATTGTACAAACTGTACAATAAATGTAAATATTAACAACAATTAATTGTGTTCAAGAATAACGTTATAAATTAGATGTTTCTTTTATTTATTTCATACCAAATTTATCAATATTAAAATGAAAACCATACTTTGTTTCATTTCATTGTAATAATCCATTTGTAACATTACCGCACGCTACAGCAGTGCGGTAATTATTACCGCACTGTTATTTTCTAATTGCTTAGCAACTGCCCACTGTTCTGGAATGTTGAGCTTTGCGCATAGAAATCAGGTCAAAATAGTGTCACTTTTCCCACGATCGGAGAAAAACTGAATTATGATATATCTCTATGCACCAAACGCCACCGACGACGTTGCTATGGAAACGAATGTGAATTGACATTAGTCATTTGTATGAAATCATTTGAATATATCAAGACGAATTTGATCAGCGTGTTAAAATCTCCGTTAAAATGGATACATCTGATGATGACCTGCCCTCAGAAATATTAGTAGCATCTTATGAAGCCAGTTTGAATTTGCTACCATCAAAGTCAAAGGAGAAATATGAGAAGCAATATTCTGATTTCATTGAATGGTGTAATTCCAAAAAGGTGAAACCGAGAAAAGAGGAAGTGTTTTTGGCATATTTCATGGAAATGTCTAAAATTTGGAAACCGAACACGTTATGGTCCCGATATTCTATGATAAAGAGTGTTGGTAAAGTGAAACAAAATTTGGATATTGGAAAATTCCATAAATTAACTGCCTTCATCAAAATACAGAATATTGGATTTCGTCCGAAAAAGGCCAAAATTTTCAATGAAGAAGACATAACAAAATTTATGAGTGAGGCATCTGATGAAATTTACCTAATGATCAAGTTGGTAACAATTTTCGGATTAGCTGGGGCCTGCAGACGAGAGGAACTTTCAAAACTCGAAATCGACGATATAGAGGATAAAGGAAACTTGATCATCGTCAATATTAAGGACTCCAAAAATCATTCATCAAGATCCTTTGTTATATCCCAAGACACCAACGATGGATATTTTCTGAATATATACAGAAAACATACAACATTACTTCCAAAGAAAACACCTCATCGCCGATTTTTCATAAAGTACATTCAAGGAAAATGTACAATTCAACCTGTAGGAATAAATACAATAGGAAAAATACCGTCCGAAATTGCAGCTTACTTACGCCTAGAAAATCCGCAATTATATACAGGTCACAGTTTTAGACGCTCTTCTGCTACTTTCCTAGACAATTGTGGAGAAGGTATCACAAATATCAAACGTTTAGGAGGATGGAAGTCAACTTCTGTTGCTGAGGGATACTTGGAAGAATCTTCCAAGAAGCAGCTGACTTCGACCAATATGATGGCTTCTGCTTTAAACTTGCATAACGCGACCAACTGCACGTTTACAATAAATATAACTAATAACTAAATATTACCATTGAGTGTAAATATCTTTATATATTACGAATGAATATATTTATAATAGGTATAGGTATATGATTTTGATTGCGAGCACTACAAAAAAAAATAAACCAAATGTACTTAGATTCCTTATTGAAAATCATTTTTGTGTGCTGTTAGTCTCGTTTTCTTTTCAATTAATAAAGAATTTATGAATATTTCAGTTCAGATTTATTTCAAACGCTTGTAGTCTCTATGCACCGAACGTCAACGATTAGAGTAGGGTAGACCCACAGAAATATAATAAATACTAGAATGCTATTAGGTACGCCTGAGATTCAGTAAAATGACCCCACATAGCGAATAAAGACCTACTACTTGTACATGCGCAGCTCGTCTCTTCTTGCCACGTCGTTGCCAAGCATTATGGTTTCATATGAAGTTCGGAATAAATCTTATTGTGAAACCAGTGAATTCGGCAACACCGCTACGCGACGAAAACAAACACATCTTCACATCAGAAAAAGAGCAGTGTCGTATTTTAGGATTTGTTGATTCCCTTCGTTGTGTGCTTTCCTGTTTATTCATTCGTATAAATTCGCTTGCCTTTTCTGCTCCGTTTTCGGTGTTTCTTCGTTGTTTTCTTGAACATTGTGTAGTACTGATACTCCTTTGACCTTTAGTTTAGTTTTGTACTTGAGTTTTACTAGTTAATTTTGATAGTCGAGTGCTGTGACAAATTATAGACAAAATGAAGTGCATGGTTCTTTTTTGCGCAAATAAAGGAGGAACCCATTTTATGAAAGTAAGTTTAGTTTAAGTAAGATACTACAGCTATTTTATTATTATTGCAAATGTTGATATCGACAACTTATTCATACCACATTCACGAAGTCAAAAATTTTAAGTTCTACCCTGATGACACGTTCACATATTGCGCAAACTCTGTAGTAGGTCAATTTTCCCTATGAGGTGCCAGGAATTGTGAACTGATTGGCGTTCTAGTATTTATTATATTTCTGTGGGTAGACCGGGCGAAAGTAACAGGGGGCGAAAGTAACACAACGATTTTGTTCTAACACGTTAGATGGAGGCACGCATACTTTGGCTGTTTTGAAAGAGAATAATATCGGGCTTAATCACAGAAATATAATAAATACTAGAACGCCAATCAGTTCACAATTCCTGGCACCTCATAGGGAAAATTGACCTACTACAGAGTTTGCGCAATATGTGAACCTGTCATTAGGGTAGGACTTAAAATTTTTGACTTCGTGAATGTGGTATGAATAAGTTGTCGATATCAACATTTGCAATAATGATAAAATAGCTGTAGTATCTTACTTAAACTAAACTTACTTTCATAAAATGGGTTTCTCCTTTATTTGCGCAAAAAAGAACCATGCACTTCATTTTGTCTATAATTTGTCACAGCACTCGACTATCAAAATTTACTAGTAAAACTCGAGTACAAAACTAAACTAAAGGAGTATCAGTACTACACAATGTTCAAGAAAACAACGAGGAAACACCGAAAACAGAGCAGAAAAGGCAAGCGAATTTATACGAATGAATAAACTGGAAAGCACACAACAAAGGGAATCAACAAATCCTAAAATACGACACTGCTCTTTTTCTGATGTGAAGATGTGTTTGTTTTCGTCGCGTAGCGGTGTTGCCGAATTCACTGATTGCACAATAAGATTTTTTCCGAACTCCATCTGAAACCATAATGCTTGGCAACGACGTGGCAAGAAAAGACGAGCTGCGCATGTACAAATAGTAGGTGTTTATTCGCTATGTGGGGTCATTTTACTGAATCTAGGACGTACCTAATAGCATTCTAGTATTTATTATATTTCTGTGGGCTTAATGAGTCAGTTCGTTTTCGACAGCCATATGAGAATGTACTGACTAGGCGCAAAAGTTTGGTTTCGGCATCGCTATCTAACTATTTCAATCTGTGTTTGGACGCAAATAAATATTTTTATACTCAAGGTAAGCACTTTTTTTCATCTATTCTATATAATTTATTTATTTTTGATTATCTTACGTATTGACATAAGGTAATATTTCCATGTTATCGACATGAAAATGTTGTAAAATATTCGAAAGCCTGGTCGGGGTCGTTTGTAACATCACTGCTCGGGGTCGATTGTAACATGTTACAACCGACCCCGGTCAATGAAATTCACTATATTCTTATTTTTGAACACGTTTTCTTATTCCAGAATGCCTCGTACGAAAACTAGAAAAACAGAGAGAGGCACCAAAGATATATCTATATATGAGCAGGCATACGAGGAAGTTAATAATGGAAATTTATCAATACGTGCTGCTTCGAAAAAATATGGTTTATGCCATGTATCCTTGTTCAGATTCAATAAGAAGAAAAAGGAAATAATAACAGGAGGAACAAATTCTTCGGTAAATATCGGATATAGAGCCTGGAACAAGGTTTTTACAGAAGATCAAGAGCAAATAATCGAAGACTATATAATTGAGGCGGCCAATATCTACTACGGCTTTTCACCGAAGGAAATGACGAGGTTCTCATATGAATTGGCAAAAAAATATCAACTGTCAATTCCACCTCAGTGGGAAGATATCCAGATGGCTACTGAAGACTGGTTTAGCCGATTTATGAAGAGGCACCCAAGGCTATCCCTAAGAAGTGCACAACCGACTAGTCTATCTCGTGCCACAAGTTTCAACAAAACCAACGTGAATTTATTCTTCGATAATCTGCAGAAAGTAATGGATCGACACAAATTTGAAGCCAAGGACATCTACAATATTGATGAGACAGGCATTACAACGGTGCAAAAGCCTAATAGAATTGTAACCAAACGGGGAACAAGACAAGTTGGAGCTTTGACTTCGGCTGAAAGGGGTAGCTTGGTCACTGTTTCTTGTGCAGTGAATGCTGTTGGTAATTTTGTTCCACCAATGTTTGTGTTTCCAAGGCTTCGCTACCAAGAACATTTTGTCCGAGATGGCCCAATTGGAAGTATTGGTAGTGGAAACGCAAGCGGTTGGATGCAAAAAAAAGACTCCGTCATATTTTTGAAACACTTTCAGAAGTATACTTGCGCATCAACTTCACAAAAAATTCTCTTATTATTGGACAATCACTCATCTCATATTTCCATTCAAGCCCTCGACTATTGTTCTGAGAATGGTATAGTGATGCTTTCCTTTCCACCGCACTGTTCCCATAAGCTACAACCTCTAGATCGTTCCGTTTATGGACCATTAAAGAAGGCAGTTAATACCAGCTGTGACGCATGGATGCGCAGTAATCCTGGAAAGACAATGAGCATTTATAACATTCCTTCCATAGTAGCGACAGCGCTTCCGATGGCGTTAACACCGAGTAACATTCAAGCAGGATTTCGATGCACAGGAATCTATCCCTATAATAGAAGTATATTCACAGAACTAGACTTTGCTCCGTCTTATGTTTCAGACCGACCTGCACCCTCAACTGAAATTATCAATGAAAATGATGTTGTATCAGCCGTATCAACTGAAGGAGCAAATGAATCATTATCATTTGCTACACTGACCTCATCTGACACTACCAACTCAACATATTGTTCTGCATCAGATAAAATAAGCAATCAAGCGGAAAATGAACCCGTACCTTCAACTTCTTCCAGCTATGCTCTGGAAGAGTTCGCTCCAGAAAAGGTCCACCTAGAAAACAGGACAATAGAGGAAAAAAGAAAAGGAAATCTGCCATATACACAGATACACCAGAAAAGGAGACAATTAGAAAAGAATATGAAGAGAAGAAGAAGGGGGAAGTGAAGAGAAATTTTTCCAACTCTGAACCAAAAAAGAATACAATGAAACAGCGAAAAGTAAATAAATCAATAAGGAAAAAGAAAATGCAGAAATCGGACAGCGACGATGACGATGATCATTTTTGTCTAGTCTGCGTAGAGCCTTTTCGTGAAAGCAAACCGGGCGAAAAATGGGTTCAATGCATGGATTGTAAAAAATGGTCACATGAAGAATGCACAAATCAAGATGCCATGTATATTTGCCACCATTGTGATGGATCAGACTGATTCAAGCTAACATATTACCACGCTGTACACTGTTAATCGACCCCACCTAGTGTTACAATCGTTGCGGGTCTGGGGGCGGTTGTAACACATTGAACACATTTAGTTTTTCATTAATATTTTCAGTTCTATAATAGAATTAGGAAAAATGTTACATTTTTATTAAGCCAAATATATATACGATATTTTTCTAGAAAACGTTTTTCATTTATTGCTTTAGTCTTCTAGTAACTCCAATTAGAACTCAACTTGTTACTTTCGACCCCGGTCTACCCTACTATCTTAACGACATAGAATATTTCTATGCATCTATGTAACGACATGTAGAATTACGTTTGTCATTCATGCGTATTATGAATTGATATAATCAAATTTGATCTGTGGGTTCAAATCAATTTGATATCGTATAAGCGCTTGTAGAAAAAATATTGTTCCTAACTCGTGCGGAAAGTGTCTTTCCCGCACTCAACTGCTTACCCAAACTCCGCTTCGCGTCGTTCGGGTAACGGCAGTTTCGTGCGGGAAAATATCACTTTCCGCACTTGTTAGGAAAATAACTATTATGTGTCAAATGCAAAACTTCGTACTTTCAAACAATTCTAATCCCATGGAGTTGTCACGTGTTGACACACGTGAAAACTCTTGATGCCGCGTGTCGATAACGACATGACATAAATGTCGTTAATCAATCAACATTGTTGATTGTTTCGATTAGTACCGGTTTAAAATCAGATTTCTCATCATTTCAACGAAGGAAAGTAATTGTCCAATTGTACCTTGTGAGAGTGGAAAAGGCCGAAAACGACCAGTTCAAAAATATAATTGGAAAAGGCTTAAATTGAAGGCCCAGAGGTAAGTTTGGTTTAGTTTTTTGAAAGAATTTATGATCAAATTATTACTGTTTATAGACGGCAACCAAAAGGTTTACCTGTTTACCCGACATGCAGTCATGACAATAAAACCAACGCATGTAAAACTAACAATGATGGATATCCAGCAATTCACGAACTACTTTAAGTGCTGGTTTCGCTAGTGCGTCCGACGCATGCAGCGACTTCAGAAAGTTGCTGCACCGTCTTTCGAATAGACTGCTACTTCGGAAATACGAAGAAGTGGTTTCGCTTTAGCGTTCGACGCAACAGCACTGCAACAGCCAAACGGCTGACTGCTTGAGGTACCAGTCTGTGCGAGTTGCTGCAGCGTCAAGAAGGAAAAATAAGTATGGATAAATTCTCGAGATGAGAATTATAAGAATAATTATATCAAAGATAATATATGGAAAATGATCGCTACAGAAATGGAGGGAAAAACAGGTAAAATGAAGTTATATTTGAAAAAAAAAAATATTTCGAATTCTGATTTGAACAGTTTTGTACAATTCTATTTTCATAATTTCGTGCTCTACGTTCTTGTAACCATTAATTCTTGCCAAGCAATTTGACCCTCAGAATTTCTGAGGGTTATATCTTTCAGGTCGTTTTCAGACGGAGGAGGCAGTAATACATGTAAAAGGTGAACATGCATGGCAGTTAAAACCTCAGTATAGGAGCTTTATTTCTAGATGAAGTATGAAGTGTGCAAAAAAGGTGGCGGTCGATTAGAGACACCCACAAACGATTAAAGAAAAAGATCAACTGGGAACAGGCTCAGCAGCTAGAAAAACAATGAAATAGCCATTATCATGTTATTTAACATTTCTTGATAATGTACAGAAAGAGAGAAGGTAGTTACTGTGAAATTACAAAAATCGCTTCATACCACTGACAATGACATGATTTTCAGAAGTTTCTCGAACATTGTTGAGGAAAGCTTGGATGTTCAAGAAGATAATAATACTGAAAGTGAGAGCGAGGGTCATCAGGCACCTGACGAATGGCCAAATCAGAGCACACCTTCTGCGAGTTCGTCCAGAAAGAGAAAAAAGTCGCACACTGAGGAAAACGTTTATTTGGGAATAATATATTGATATGTTAAACCCGTATTAGTTCAATAACAATATGCCATATTTCCGGTTAAAATGATTACTTACATATTAATATGCAACCATATTCCAAGTAACTCCTCGAAGTAGTGGCATTGAACGCCAATGTGCTTAGTAGACATAATTCATGAGTTTATAAAAAGCTTGTAGATCTGCATTACATTAGGTTGGTAGATACATCTGAATAAAGCTCGTCATAAGTCCCAGGCAACACAAATACGTCCCATAGACATCTCTGCGACTTCTTTTTAGGAAGTTGTGACGCCTTTTGTGACATCTTTGAGAGGTCGCGGAGAGCTCTATATCTGCTCCAAATGTCCGCCACAAGAGATCTCCCAGAGAGCTCTTGGCGATGTCCTACGTGGATATTCTCAAACAAGTCACACTAGGAGTTCGCATACACCTCCCGCGGCGAGGACTTTGAGAATTTCGCATTAGGCTCCTTTAGTGAGATCTATGCGAGCTCGCATTGTGAGATCTATAAGATATTCTCAAATAGGTCACATTGCGACATGTATAAGATGTTCCTATACATGTTGCATTGCGAGATGTATAAGATATTCTCAATTAGGTCACATTGCGAGATCTTTAAGATATTCTCAAATAGGTCACATTGCGAGAAGTATAAGAAGTTCCTAAACAGGTCGCTAATATACAGATTTTTATCATATAAATAAAACTTACTCCATTTGTTAATTATACAAATTAAGTATGATACACTGAAAGTACCATGATCGACCATTTCCTGTAGAAAGGTGTAAATAGAACAGGTGTACCTTTCTACAGGAAATGATCGATCATGGTACTTTCAGTGTATCATACTAGATTTGTTTGATTAACAAATGGAGTAAGTTTTATTTATCTAATAAAAATCTGTATATTAGCGTATGACTTTTATTTATATGATAAAAATCTGTATATAAGCTAATATTATTGAGTTGACCTACACAACAAACAGTGTTGAAAGTTATTTATTATTTTCGGCAGCAACAGAAGGTATACTTAAACAATCGAATAACTCCTATAATCTTTATTATTTTATTGATAACGAACAGAAAAATATAAAAAATATTTCAAATCATCCGGTTTCTTTCTTCTTTCCTCTTCTTTCTTCGGCTACAATGGCGTAGCCAATTTTGTGAAAAAGCCTCGAATTCCTTCTCAGTTGTTTTCCATGTCTGCTTCATTACATCTGGAAGAATGAAAATGACATGTATATAGTAATGCACTTTTGTAAGATCAGTTGTTTATACATTCATCAACGCGAATGAAAACTGTAACAAGTTCTTCTGGAGCACAAATTGAATAGAATTTCAACAACAAAAATTTTATATGCCCATTTATATGTATAATATCAGCTAGAAACATAATAAGGTATCATTCCAAACATTATTATGGCAAAAGATATTCATTTGAAACATTAATCACCAATTCGAAAAATTATATTCTCGGTGATATTTCAGCAAACAACATAATTATCATCCTCTGCACCTCTGCAGACTTGCAAAGTTTCTTTCATAATATTTATTCAAGCAATTACTATTGAGAATGAATGACTTTTTGAGTGATATCAGAAGATCTGTTGTTAGTAGAAAGTAGATAAATTTAAATTAATCACTTCCGTTATTGCCAGTGGTTGAATTACTCAGAAAGACCTAAAGCGGCAGAAATGATAACGGTATATATCCTAACTGGTGAGTGGTAGGTTGAAACTCAAGAATTTAATAAAAATAACACTTACCTTCGAGTACAAATATCCTCTTCGAAATTGTAAACAAAAGCGAACCTTGTACAGCACAGGTACACTTAACTATAATTATGCACAAAACGTCTCTTAGCTCAACAGTAAATCAGAACAATGAGAGCATCCTACACATACAAGTACAAGATATGGTCTGAAAATAATAAGGGAAGCGGGAATTGAGAAAACGAATAGACAACGTTATTTTCCGTAATCCAGAATACACCAACCGAAATGGACGATGTCCATGATCCGCGACTATGAACCTTAATACTATTATCAATTGGGTTCAAGTTCCCGATTCAGTTGAGCTCTATATTTCCCTCTTGTCGCGTAAAAAATTGAAGACATAGGTATGCAACTATCGTACAGATGGGCGGCACATCAAAACAAGCGAGTAAATAAATCTTATGGAGACGTTTTCGGACTTTTCGGCTGGAGATCCCTTTGTCGGCCTGCGTAATCATGCTGACACAAATATGTCACATGGCGAGGTCCCCGAGATATCGCATGGGCACATCAGTGGGAACTTCGCTTAGTAACCTCGCAAAGAGATCTCTGGGACCTCGCGGTAGGATCTCGCATGAAAGTCGCATTGTAACCTCTCAGAGATATCGCATGGGAGAGCTCTCAAAGATATCGCATATCGAGGTCTCCAAGATATCGCATGGGTACATCGCTGTGAACTTCGCTTAGGAACCTCACATAGAGATCTCTGGAATCTCGCGGTAGGAGCTCGCATAAAAGTCGCATTGTAACCTCTCAGAGAGCTCGCGGAGAAGTCTGTGTTTCCTGGGGTCTTTCCGTGTTTTTTTAAAAACGGTTTTTCAAGTTGTAAAAATATATTTGGCGACGAGGATGGGATGTTGCTAGTATTTCGAAAAAGAATACGTGAAAATCATTTCTTTGAGCAATAACCAAGAACTGTTGTGAAAAGTTTGTGACGTCAATCGGAAAAGTGAAACCGATCAAAAATAACAACAAACCTACGAGCGAGCAAGAGTCCACGACGAAAGGCTGAATCCCTGAAAGAAGTGTAAGGTGAACCCTCTCAGGTCTGCTTGTGAGCTTATCAACATTCGAAAACAACCCTGAGGATTGATCGAGTAGCGCCCTTCAAACCAGGACCGAAAGCAATAGAGTGAGTTGATCTATTAACCTCCTAGTTTTTCTATTCCCTAGACCAAAGAATACTTGATTTTTTATTTTTAAGTCATAATTGTAAGAAACAAATTGGTAAAATACCCGAAATCAAAATAGACGATTTAATTGAAAAATTCAAAAACCTAAATACCAAAATGACTCAAACACAAGCTTCAGGAAGTCAAAGTAATATAATAGATATTAACGACCTCAAGTTATTTGGAGATTTGTTACCTAAATTCAATGGTAATTCAAACGAACTCCAATCATTTATTGTAGAAATAGAAAATTATATTTCCAAATTCGGAGGCACGAATAATGCTCGAATTAATTATTACTGCTTCGCGATGATAAAATCTAGAATAATTGATGAAGCAAGAATAATAATAAATTCAGGCCCCATCCCTAATGATTGGCAACAATTAAAACAAATTCTAATTGATAAATTTGGATTTAGAATCAATTTTGATGTTTTACAAGACGAATATAAAAACATGCGAAGAGCTTATAAGGAACCTCTTCTAAATTTCTTGGAAAGAATCAAACAAACCAAATTACATTTTGATTATCAATTGCAGATGCAAGGATTCAATAATAGTGAACTTGTGATTTACAGGAATATTTCTGAAAGAATTGGGCAAAGAGTAATTTATAATAATGTTGATGAAAATGTCAGAAATTTGTTAGATAACAATGAACGAAATTTCGATGAAACATGCAAAATGTTAGAAAATAGAGAAATAAAGAGACAACAACTAAATTTCACTCCAAATTTTAATTTATTTTCACAAACTCCTCATACTAGTAGAGAGAAAATTAACAATACCTCTTATCATTCCACCCATAATCAAAATTCTTTCAAACAGAATACGCGCCCACATATCAGTTATATTCCGAATCAGAATTTCCCAAGTCAACCAATACGTATGCAACCAAATCAAAATTCAAGTCAACCAAAATTTTTCACTAATGAGCAAGTATTTGGAAAACCTTCAAACGTTTTCAAACCCAATCCTAATTATAAACCCACCAATAAACCAGAACCGATGTCAATAAGGACACGAATTTTGCCTCAAAAACGTCCCAACGAATCATCAAGTATTCGACAACCAAAACCAAATTTCCAGCCTAGAGAAAATTATTTCAGACCTAGAGCGCCTCCAAATTTCATATCTGAAGAATTAACGAATACGGAAGAGCAAAATGAATTTCAATCTGATGAACAATTTACCGAAAACTATGATGAAAATTTTGAGCCAGAATACTTAAATCCAAATGAATTTCAATCCCCAGAGATAGAGAACGAAAATTTTCAGGAAATTCCTCATCAAGCACCCATGACCTAAATTTTAATGATGAAAGAATAGCAAGTCTGCCATACATTAAATTGCAGAATCCTCCATGTAAATTACTAGTCGATTCAGGCAGTTCAATTTCAATTATCGATCCAATAATTGCTTATAACTATTTTCCAAATTCAATTTATAAAGAAAGCACATATTTCACAACAGCTACAGGAAAAGATTCTTGTAACAATAAAATGCTATTCCCTCTTGACATATTTGGCTATAATACATCCTACCCATTTGTTGTTTATAAATTTCATCCCCAATATGATGGTGTCATAGGTTATAATTTAATGAAAGATCTACAACTTACTGTGGATATGAAAAATAATGTTTTAACTAATGGAATCGTTTCCCATAACCTTCATTTACAACAGGTGAAACCAAGAGAAGAATTACCTTTAGATTTAAATCACCTAGACAAAAATTTGAAAAATCAATTAACAAAAATTTTGCAGAGCAATAAATCAGTTTTACAATTTCCCGGAGATCCACTGAATTTTACAAGTAAGATCAAACATAATATCAGAACTGTTGATGATAACCCAGTCTTCGTTAAACGTTATCGATACCCGGAAATTCACAAAGAAGAAGTCCAAAATCAAATTAAAGATCTTTTAAATAAAAATATAATTAGACCGAGTATCTCACCCTGGTCTTTTCCTATTGTAATCGTTCCGAAAAAAGCGGATAAATCAGGTAAACAAAAGTGGCGAATTGCAATCGATTACAGGAAACTCAACGAGAAAACTATTGATGACAAATTCCCCATTCCGAATATTGACGAAATGTTAGATAATTTGAAAGGAGCAAAATATTTCAGCACTATAGATTTAGCATCAGGATATCACCAAATTGAACTTGACGAAGAATCCATAGAAAAAACTGCTTTTGCTACGGATGATGGACATTTTGAATTTTTGCGAATGCCTTTTGGTCTCAAAAATGCCCCATCTACATTTCAGAGAGTAATGAATGAAGTTTTAAGACCTCTTTTAGGAAAAATTTGTGTGGTATACATGGACGATATTTTAATATTCTCCAAAGATCCCGATAAACACTTAGCGGATATTCAAACTGTGCTAGAAGTACTAAAAAAAGAAAGTTTCAAAATTCAATTAGATAAATCATATTTTTTTAGAAATGAAGTTATGTTTTTAGGATTCAAAATTTCAGATAAAGGAGTCGAACCTAACCCAGAAAAAATAGAAGCTATCAAAAATTTCCCAATTCCGAAAAATCCTAAAGAAATTAAATCGTATTTAGGCATGATTGGTTATTACCGAAAATTTATTCCAAATTTTTCCAAGCTTACTAAACCTTTAACACAATGTCTAAAGAAAGACGCAAAGATAAACTTAGAAAATCAAGAATATTTGGAATCTTTCAATATTAGCAAGAATATGTTGATAAATCATCCTATTCTTCAATTCCCAGATTTTAATCAACCTTTCATTTTAACGACAGATGCTTCGAAATATGCAGTCGGTGCTATTTTATCTCAAGGAAATCCACCGAACGACTTGCCCATAGCTTACGCTAGTCGTACTCTCAATACAGCTGAAATAAACTACTCAACCATTGAAAAGGAATTATTGTCTATTGTTTGGGCGACTAAACATTTTCGACCTTATTTATTTGGAAGAAAATTCATTATCTATACCGATCATCGACCTCTTACTTGGTTATTTTCACTAAAAGAAGCCTCTTCAAGATTAATGCGTTGGAGAATAAAACTCGAAGAATTCAATTTTGAAATAAAATATCGAAAAGGTGTCAATAATAACGCAGATGCTCTATCTAGAATTAAAAATGATGAATTCAATGTTACTGAAAAGGAACAATTATTTTCGGATCTCGATTCAATTATTCCACAAATTTCACATAAAGATTTAGATTTGAGACAAGAAGAATTTGACGAATTAATGTCAATAGATGCAGATGATAACTCAGATAATGAAACAGTACATTCGAACCAAGAAGACCCAATTCTAGAAATTCCTCACACTGAACGAGCTATTAATATTTTTCAATACCAAATCATTATCAAAAGTAGCAATAATTTCAATGTTTCTAAAATAAAATTACATAATCAATCGAAATTCAGATTAATTTTATCTGTTTCGGAAGAAAATCAATTTACCAAATTTTTGAAAGAATTTATTTCACCAGACAAAACGTATGGAATATACTTCCAGGATAAAAACATCGAAAAGCCATTTATTCAGTATGCACAGAAACTTTTCCATTCAGGAAGTTTCAAATTCAAAATTTCAAATATTTTATTGGAAGATATCGAAGATGAAGAAGAGCAAATTGAAAAAATCAAGCTTTATCATGAGACCAAAACTACTCATAGAGGTATCCAAGAGAATGTGGAAAGCATTAAGAGAAAATTTTATTTTCCCAAAATGTTATCGAAAGTCCAAAACTATGTGAATAGTTGTAATATTTGTCAACGTCAAAAATATGAACGTCAACCGAATAAATTAATATTCAAACAAAATCCTATCGGTGAAAAACCTTTTGAACATTTATACGCGGATACAATAAATATTTCGAAAACACCCTGTCTCACATTAGTAGATTCATTCTCAAGGCACGGGCAATGTTTCATTCTGAAAAGTAAAACGTCAGTAGAAATTGTAGAAGCACTTATTCGTTATTTCTCAAATCATGGAACGCCTAGAATAGACCAGGGCCGAAACCTTCAAAAATGGTAAAAAATGAAAAAAAATTACAGTAGGATGAAACCCATTAGAAAAGGAGGGGAATATGATCAAAATGAAAGGAAAAATAAATTACGGTCGATCCGAGTTCGGGAAGTGGGAGGGGTGAGTTTTTAAGGGTGAAAAATGATTTTCCTTGATTTCCGGCAAAACTACAAGTCCTATGGAAAAAAGTTAAATGGCAAAGTTGTAGGTAATGAAAAGATCTACAACTTTTGTATTTGCAATTGTTTCACATAACTTCAAAATTAAGGTGAAAAATTCAAAAAACCAAGTTTTTGGTTTTTTATTTATATCTTTTTCAAAAAAAACTTTTTTTGTACGAAATTTTGTGAAAACTTACCTTATTATGTCCCAAATACACTGTAATTTATTTGATTTAAAATTTTTATGTTTTCGTCTTATTTTAACTTAATATCAAAAAAGCACCCTAATTTTCAATCGAAAATTCTGACGTCAAAATATCAGCTTTTTTCAAAAAGTTTGGGGGCTTTTTGTTCGTTGAAATATCTACTCTCTGATGGTGTGAAAAAAATATACATTACTATAAGGAGTGTTCTCAGAAAATGCAAAAAATTGAAAAAACTCAAATTCGAAAATTTTTTTTAATCACTATGTACAATTTCATCAAAAAAATGATTGCCAGAGATACTAATAAAACTGTCATAGTTGTGGGTCAAGATATTGATATTTTGGTCCTTTTAAATCAATTAAATTCAAATAATCATGACATTTATTTTCTCAAACCAGGCTCTGGGAATGGAAAGGATCTATTTTTCACGTCTAATAGTTTCAAACATGAATCCTTCAAAAATATTGTTGCATTTCTGCATTGTTTTTCTGGTTGCGATACAACATATGGATTTGCCGGAAAAGGAAAGAAAAGTATCGTTAATTCGTTATTAGATGCGAAAAATTTGTCAAATTTGGCCAATGTTTTTTATATTAAAGATGAAAGTAAAGAAAATATAAAAAAAGTGAATTACAATTAATAAAATCTATTTATAAACGTGAAAAAGAAAAAATAACACTAAATCAATTGAGGTTTCAAAAATATCAATTGGCAAAAATTAACTCATCTTTCACTTTGGCAAACCTCCCACCCACAGAAAGAGCAGCGGAACAACATTGTAACAGAGCATATTATCAACTTCAAACTTGGTTGGGTAACGAATTGACAGCAACAGATTGGGGCTGGAAGCAACATCAGCGTGGCAGTATGCCCAAATTTACAGAAAAGGATTTAAGTCCGGAAGTATTGCTCAAAACTATTTGCTGCAGCTGCGAAACTGGATGTAACAGTTTGAAATGTGGCTGCCGAAAACATGGTTTAAAATGCACAAATTTATGCACTAATTGTCATGGTTTTGAAAATTGCTCCAATATAGAAGAAAAATTCTATGGGGAAGTAAATGATTCAGGTGAAATTGTGGAAGAAGAAACAATGCAGATTGGAAATAACATTGGAGACGAAAATGATGGTCTTGAAGATTTCGACGATCAACTAGAGTTGGAAAGGTTTTTCGAATCTGACGATGAAGAAATGCCTTCGAAGAGACAAAAACTAATGAATAACTGATTAGAATTTCAGATAAGGTATTTATGAATAACAAGATTAACGTTTTTGAAAAAAAATAAATAAAATCCGTAATCAGAATTAAGTATTTCAATAGTACGATTTACCTGTATGTTTATGTTGTATAAGATTTTCTATGACATGAATGTAATTCGAATTAAATAAATAAACTTTTTATCCTAAAAAAAATGCAGCAATCACATTTTTTTGATGTAATTGTACATGGTGATTAAAAAAAAATTTCGAATTTGAGTTTTTTCAATTTTTTGCATTTTCTGAGAACACTCCTTATAGTAATGTATATTTTTTTCACACCATCAGAGAGTAGATATTTCAACGAACAAAAAGCCCCCAAACTTTTTGAAAAAAGCTGATATTTCGACGTCAGAATTTTCGATTGAAAATTAGGGTGCTTTTTTGATATTAAGTTAAAATAAGACGAAAACATAAAAATTTTAAATCAAATAAATTACAGTGTATTTGGGACATAATAAGGTAAGTTTTCACAAAATTTCGTAGAAAAAAATTTTTTTTTGAAAAAGATATAAATAAAAAACCAAAAACTTGGTTTTTTGAATTTTTCACCTAAATTTTGAGGTTATGTGAAACAATTGCAAATACAAAAGTTGTAGATCTTTTCATTACCTACAACTTTGCCATTTAACTTTTTTCCATATGACTTGTAGTTTTGCCGGAAATCAAGGAAAACCATTTTTCACCCTTAAAAACTCACCCCTCCCTTTTCCCGAACTCGGATCGACCGTAATTTATTTTTCCTTTCATTTTGACCATATTCCCCTCCTTTTTTAATGGGTTTTATCCTACTGTAATTTTTTTTTGTTTCAAAAATTATCGACCCTGGTCTAAGAAAGATAACAATGGACAATGGAACAGAATTTAAGAACGCGATAATCCAAGAATTCGCTTCCACTCATAATATAGAGTTACACTACGTCACAAATTATAATCCCACATCGAATTCCATTGTCGAAAGATTTCATTCGACATTAGTGGAACAAATAAGGGTGATCGAGGATAAAAATTTGAGTTTAAGAGAGAAATTAAATAGAGCCCTTTTGAGTTATAACAATTCTATACATTCCACCCTTAAATATAGTCCTCTCCAAATTATAAAATCAGATCTGAATTATAGCCTTCCCATTGAATACACGGATAATGAAAAGGTATCCAATTATATTGAACAATATAACCAAAATCTCAAGGAAATTTCCAAAGTTCTAACAGAAAACAACAAGAAAAATGACAAAAAGCGACAGAAAGAAAATGAAAACAGATCAGAAGATGTTATTTTAGATGATAACCGAGAAGCATTTTTCAAATTACCGGCAGACGCTAAATTGAAACCAAGATTTAAAGAAGTAAATATCAAAATTTTAGATAATGTCCTCATAAAAGAAGCAAATAAAGGACATGTTTATCATAAGAGTAAAATCAAACAACGAAAAAAATAATTATCATTCTGTTTCAGGATGGTCCCTTTCTACATAACGATAATCCTTCTTTTTCTTGAAACACAATTCTGTCTGAAAACGAAAGAAATCCGAAATAATATAATTGCATTCAGTGGTCCTAAAACATTCATAATTGAAAAAGACCATGTTCTTATGTATCATTATGACCTTTCACGAATAAGTTCAATCCTCAACAAACATGAAGAAATTTTAAATGATGTTATTAAGAAGAATGAACCAAGGGATGAAGCATCGAGATACTTATATGATTTGACATTAAATCAAATACTTACAAATAAACAAATTTTACATGAATTAATTCCATCAAGGAAGAAAAGAGGCCTCGTTAATATAGGAGGAAGAATTTCCAAATTTCTCTTTGGCACTTTAGACGATGAAGACGAAACTCTTTATCAAGAATATTTTCGGACATTGAGAAATGATGCAGATACCATAAAGATAAATCAAAATCGAGTTGTGAGCATAGTGAAATCGATGTCTGATAGATTTCATAATCAAACCAATATCATGATAAAACAAATTGATAAATTCATGAAATTACAGCAAATCTTAGATAAAGTTTTCCTTTTGCAATTTGAACAGAATAAAATATCCAGAATTCTTTCAGAAATAAATACTGCCGTTAGTTTTGCCAGACTTCATCTACTACATGAGTCAATATTGTCATTAAGTTATTTCAGGAATTATATTCAAGATGATAATTTATTGAAAAATTTAGTCTACTTGAAGGATTTTTACTCAGTCTGTTTCACATCAGTTAAAATTGAGAAATCGCAGATTACATTCATTATAAAAGTGCCTTTGGTAAACGCTATTCCTTATAGTACTCTTGAGTTGAAATTTGTTCCCTTCCTAAATACCTACCCAATAGATCAACCGAAGTATTTGCTTTTAAAACAAGAAGAAATCATATGGTCCCTATATGAAGAATGCCAGCAAGTGGAAAAATGGATGCTGTGCCCACAAAACAGACTAATGAAACCACCCTCGTGTTTAAGTGCATTTGTGCGGGAAAAACGTGAAAACTGTACAAGAAAGCCAACTACAAGTGTTGAAGACTTACAACTGTTACCTAATGGACAATATTTATCATTATTCAATGATATTCTGAGTGAAAACTGTTCAGGACTCTTATCATATGAACATGAACCGAAGAAGATTTTAATGATTGAAAGTAATTGCATTATATCCAATGGACTCAAAACATTTCAATTATCTAAGATTGATAATTTGTATCATGTATTTCAACTGAAGGATTTAAATATTTCACAGATTCAAGATTTAACTGTGGATCCATTAAATGAAACAAATATTTCTGATTTGAAATTGTATGAATGGAATTTACATCCAAACCATATTTCAACCCTTTACTTCATTTTAATAATTATCTGTTTAACCATAATTTTCTTTGTAATGTATAAGATTTTCATAATTAAATTTCAAATGATTGTAAATAAACGGAGTTCAAACAATGAGATTGAACTCAGTTCTTTAAAAGGGGGAGATAATATGTAACCATATTCCAAGTAACTCCTCGAAGTAGTGGCATTGAACGCCAATGTGCTTAGTAGACATAATTCATGAGTTTATAAAAAGCTTGTAGATCTGCATTACATTAGGTTGGTAGATACATCTGAATAAAGCTCGTCATAAGTCTTTCCGTGTTTTTTTTAAAAACGGTTTTTCAAGTTGTAAAAATATATTTATATAAATATCTAAATTAAATTATTCAGCTTTGAGATGAATATTGTTACGCCTTGAATTCCTTTTAAATTAAATGAAGGAATTGGGGCAAATGAATGTTTTTATTCAAAATCTCAGGAGGTGGGTAAATAATATTAATAATAGTGTGAAGGTGATTCTTCCTAATCTCGGTTTATTTATCTTTAGAACAATTTAATTGATGTAATGGGATGGTCAAAATCAATATGTTCAAATACAAAGTGCACTCAAATAAATTGGCCAAGTAATTAAGGTACCATATAGACGTCTATATACGTACTTACAGTTATTAAGTTTCTTGTGAAGATTTCAAGAATAAATGAAGACCAACGGAGGATGGTGATTGTTAGCTTCAGCCCTGGGACTAGGAGTCCCTCTTGAAGATAAATAATTACTGTATGATGTATCCAATAATGAAGTAATCGGTATTCTCCTTAGGTAGGTCACCGTTGACAAGCTGACGAATGAAGATGGTACGGAGAGTTAATAGTTCCAGAGATGGCAAATTGTTAAGGAACAAGAAGTTGCTCGTACGGTCCAAACTGATCCGAGGAATACCATACATCCAAAATGTAGATGTCGATGAAATAACGAAAGTGATAGTTGTAATTGAAGTGATGTTTATCTCAAATTAAAATTAAAGGGCCTAAAAAGAAATACGCTTTTGTTAATTTGACCTCTCCTCCAGTATCTCTGTCTTACCTAAGATGTAATGCGGCCTCAGGTTATTTTCCACCTTGTGTTTCCGCAGTTTAGTCCTCGACCCTCAATCTGAGTACATTTTTAATCTCCAAATTATTCCGAACTGAACTAGGATGAACACTTTTAATTTATTCAAAATCCGTCTATAACGATTTTTCGATTCTTCTCAAATCACGCTGATTCCACAAAATGCTACAAAATGGCGAATCGTTATCTAAAACCTAATCTCTGGCTTTTTTCTTCATTAATTTTCCTTGTCTTAATTCGACGTTCCTTCTTTCTTTTATTCAGGAGTAGATAAAGCTCAGAGTAGTTCAAATGATTTGACAGATTAGGAGGAGGAGCCAAATGAACCACAAGTTGATGATTTATCTTTTATTCTATGACCACTAATTTGAATCTAATTGATTCGAATTACCGACCAATGGTAGTTTTCTCCATGAATAAATTACCGTTCTAAAATTCGTTTTTGTTCCGTAACAATATTTGGAAAGCTAATTTTTTTTTCCTGTGCTTTATTTCAACCCAACAAATCATGTTCACCTGTAACCTTATGAGTTGCAGTTTAACTTCGTATATTTACGACAAACCTTTCCGTGTTTCATAGTAATATTGATTTGTTCCCCATTAGCATTCCATTATGGGTGAGACATATGTTTATGAGAACTAAATGTTATATTCCACACAGGGATGTTGCGGATATTCGCATCCGCATCCGTAAATGCGGAGCTTCCGCATAATTTTGGACTTCTGCATCCGCATCCGCAATAAATCAATGCGGATTTTTATGCGGATGCGAATCTTGCTATGATGCTAGATTCATCAAGTGAGGATGAGAGTGAAGAAGCCTTGAAAATAGTAGCGCTGAAGCTCTTCTCAAAAAAAAATTAATTTCATACAGATCTCAAAAAAGAATAAATGTTGATGAAAATCCTCTTAAGTGGTGGAGTGTTAATCGGGAGGAATTCAAGATGTTATCCCCGTTAGCCCGAAAATTTTCATCCAGTCCACCAGGCTCTGTTCCTAGTGAACAACTATTCAGTAGCGCCGGTTTAATTTACGAACCTTGCGTAACCGCCTGGAATCAGAAAAGGCTGCAATGATCATCAAATATAATGCTCCCATTTTCAACTTTAATTACTAGTATGAAAATTACTTACTGAAGAAAAATTGCTGTATCATACTAATTACCTACTACTTTTCACTAATAAGAATGTCAATAAATACTTCATAATTGTTTTAATTCTTCATGTTAAGATTATATTTATATTATTCATATAAGATTTTGAACATCCGCATCCGCGGATGTGAGCCTTCAAAAAATCGGCATCCGCAACATCCCTGATTCCACATCAATTGATATAGAATATAGAGGTCCCCAAATATTTCACCTGTTTATATTTAACATACCTTTGTTTGTCCCAACCTTAGTAAATTTTAAATTATTTCAGTTAGGTTGTTCCTGCATCGACTTGACCCAATAACCGTTGAGAAACATTAATATAGTAGGCGCAAGCGCCTTGATCCAATCTGTTGCCGTTTGCCGACCACGCTAGTGTATGCGATTGCGTGGTGTGCTTAGTGTGCATTTGTAATATTGGTCGATTGTAAGTCGTCGAATAGGCGAAATGCCTCCCCGCGAAGATGCTACACTTTTCTGAGTATTACCACTTACCAGTCGGCTCTAGAGTCATCCAATCTATCGATTTTACACGGTTTACGCCGGGCGCTATGAAACATGGTTTTGGTCGTCATCTCTCGTACTATCAGCATAGAGCTTTCATAACAACAAACGAAAATCCAGGATTCTTGGGAGAATATCCTAGGCAAACTGACACTTTCAATAATAATTTTCAACATTGATTTTTATGTGTCTTATGTTTTTATTTTTCTTTTTGTTACATTCGAGGATAGAAAATTTCATTTATTGCATTTATGGAAACACGTTTAGTTTATATTTGTTTTTGAAAAATAAAAAATCAATAAACTTAGCTCAGAGTACCAGCCAATTTTTTTTCAGGTGATATAGGCCTTGTCACAAAGGAAGTTGACTTCTTTGTTAATTTTTCTTCGATAGCTTCTAGCACAAAATTGAACTGGTTTCTGTTCAACCGAAAAAAACTCTGGAAATTCTCTTCATTATCTAGAAGATGTTTCGTTATGAGGTTATTATTGAAGGTACCTTCTTCATCCCTGTTTTTATAAATTAAATGCACAGGTCGTCTTTTTTTATTTTTTTGCTTTACATATTTTAAAATTAATTCACCCTGCCCTCTTTCCAAAATATGAAGCGCAAGTAAATAGCGGCCCACACACGACCACTTCGGAGCGAAGGTTTAGTGCGCGCCGTTCCAAACTTCCGTGTAAAAGTTTTGGTTAGTTCGATCAACGCTCCAAGATTAGGCGTTGTTGAGCCCATTCAGAATAGAAAGGCTGGCATGCAATATTTTTTTGAACGGAGAAACACCAAGAGAAAAAAAGGAGGAGACAGAGTTGAAGACAAAAATTACCAAATCAAAAAGTCTATGAAATCTTTCATAGAGAGCTTGACATGCTTCTGAATCACTTTATAGGCGTAACCATACAACTAGATTGTACCTTCCATGTCACCTAAATTTCAAAAAACTCTATGATCTCTATTGCGGAAGGAATAGTACTTACTCAACATGTTAGATTATGTTATTTCAGAAACTATGTCGACCGCCATTATAATTTGGCTTTTGGTATACACCCCTAACAGATGCATGTTCTACTTGTGTTCTGGCAAAACACAATATTGCTAAGGCAACCTCTGCAGAAGAAAAACAAAATTGATAATTGACCATAGGTTTCATGTATTGAAAGCTGAAGCATTTTACGGTTAACTTAAGATGTCTGGAAGAAGATGTGCAAATCTTTGCATTCGACTGCCAAAAAAAAATGGACATTGCCAAAACTCAGACCAATCGGCATATTTTTGTCAAGAAATAAATCTGTATAACTTCAAAGTCGTTTGTGGAAATTCGAAATGCAAATTATTGCCTGAGAATTCAAGATCTTTCGTGTGGTTAGAAACAGAATTTCAGCAGTCCATCATGTTTTGGTCTCTCACCAGTTCCAACAAAATATTGGAA
Organism: Adalia bipunctata; assembly: GCA_910592335.1. Taxonomy (NCBI): domain Eukaryota; kingdom Metazoa; phylum Arthropoda; class Insecta; order Coleoptera; family Coccinellidae; genus Adalia; species Adalia bipunctata. The sequence goes on from OU342954.1 coordinate 6,023,343, forward strand.
AGGTTCAGCTCTTCGCGGATGGTTGTAGTGGGCAGAATAAAATGTCCATGTTGGCCTATTGGCTTGAGAGGGAAGCACCCGCTCGTATAAAAAAAATTGGAGATATTTTCTATAGTATTCTTTTTCCCCCGACCGTGTTTTTGGTTTGGTCGAAAAACTAAATGTAATTATCGATCGGAAGGAGTATGAAGATATTATAGGGATATATTCTACCATTGTGAGATTACCAAAAAATTGTAGTAATCAGTGGAAAATTTACGACTGGAAAGCTGATAAAGTGGCATTTCAAGTTCAATCTATCCAAAAGATTCATTTTTGCCAAATCTCAGACCAATAATGTTACCATTCAGGGTGAAATTCATTATCCTTACCAGAACTAGGGACCCCTCGTACTGTAACAAAAAAAAATTATAGAATAGCCGATATGAAACCCAGGCAAATGAGAAGAGGTAATTCTTTAAAAGGGGATAAGTCTTCCATTGATATTGTAGTGAAAAAACATTATGGGAATGAGTGGCGAAATTTACCCGAATTGGAATTTTACAAAATAATTGACAGGAATACTACAGCAACTGGAAATAGAGAAACAAACTCAGAAGAGGAATACAGAAGTGAAGACGAAGAACCAATAGTCAGGATTTAGGAAATTTTTCTTTTATTTCGTTGGGATAATTTTGTTTAATTTTTTTATTTTTATGTTCTATGTTGTAACAAATTATAAGAAGAAACAGTAGTCAGGATTTGGGAAAAATGTTCTTTTTCGATTATGTACACACAAAAAACACTGTTAGTAGAAACAATGGCATAACCATTGAATCAATGATATACTGTATTCCCTATTCCTGAATGATTACTATATTTAATTCAATGCTTATCTTGTTCTTCCTATGCCAATGCTGCCTATTTTTGATTCAATTATAGGTCTCATTGATTTGATCTAAGCAGTAAAAGTATTCAATGAAATGCTATATTTGGGACAAGAAAAGCGTTAGTTAGTTTCAATGAAAGAAAACAATTAAAACAAACCCAACTTTTTTTCTATCGATTAACTATAATATTTCAGAAGAATAAATATATTATTGAATAACTATACATTTGGATTGTTTTAAATGTAGGATATATTAAAACTGAAACAAGATGTAATTTCTTGAAAGGTAGCTTACTATAAAAAGAATGAATGCTTGATTTTGATTTAAATAAACTTCATATTGGAGATAGAAACTACATCAATTGAATCAATATGATGCAGTTGTTAGAAATATTAACTATATTTGAATTGAAAGTTTATTATTGTTAATTTAACTCCTTAATTTATTGATTGAATGATGAGATGTATCAAATAATACTATTTTGAATGTTTCACATTTGTTTATTATTTTATCAACAAAATCATAAATGTTGTCTCAAGAACACAATAACAATAAGTAAACAGTAACATACTAATATTCATAACAAAACAATAACTTATTTCCTCTAATTTGAACATAGTTATGGTACTGTGATAATGAGCGACAATATTAAATAGGGATCTTAAGGGATATTTTTCTTTTCGATTTTCTAAACCTCAAAAAACTACATAAGCAAAACCTTGTTTGAAAATAGAATGAATGTTAGAGACTTAATAAAATTTTTACTAACATCAAACTCTGTGAGTAGTGGATAACTGTGGGACACAGTTGTATGATCAATACCCAGTTTCATAAAAAAACAAAAACAATTTTACAAGTAATGCACATTAAGTGAATTTCACCAAATACTGCTCCCACTTTTAGTTGGATTACAATTTTACGAATCAATTTAATCGGTATTGTTACCTTAGTTCTTAGTTAGTTATTTTTATGGAGCGGATATTGGACAAAAAACTTACAACTCGCAGAATATCTGCCTGTTAACTTATAACTTGTTTTATGAAACAGGCCCAGGTATATCAAAAGCAACCACTAAGATTTGGTTCAATTTAATCTTGAAAATGGATGTCCCTCCTTCGAAAGCGATGGTGCACCAAGTTTTAACTTAAGGGGTTGAAATAGTGAAATAACTAACATCCTAGCAACTATCGGTAAAATAAGTACCATTATTAGATTGTCTTTCGTTTATGGCACACATTCACAATAAAACAGAAGGCTTTGAGACATTTTTATATGAATATGAAGGTACTTACCCTGAAAATGTGGAACTAGAGATTCCATTCCCCACTTATTCAATAGCTCTTCCATTTTCAAACTCTTTCTTCGCAGTAACACACACACACGCAACACGCAACTAAATACTAAATCAAAATCCTGTCGCGTCTTGTCTTGATGCCGTCGTCTTCGTAGCTTTATTTACTATTTTTGAATCAATCATAGGCTTCATTGGAATAAATCTAGTTATTGTTCCGTTACTTTTTTTAGCTATTGAATGAAATGAATCAATTCATTCAAATATAGGTTGTATTCAAAGCAAATATAGTTCTTTTTTATTTCAATATTATTCTGATCGATTCATTCAAATAGAAGTCTTATTTAACGAATATGCAGTTCTTCCTTATTTCAATATTATTCTGACTATAATTGAATGACAGCCGTATCATTCAATGAATTATCTGAATTTAATTACTTCAAAAATAATTTATTGATATAACAAGAAGTTTTATTGGGCCAACTGAAACGATGTCAATGAAATATCTACTATTGCCGTTAGCACAGTCTTTTTTGTGTGTAGGAATAATTTTTTCATTTTATGTTCCATGTTGCAATTAATTATAAAGAAACGTATGGATTTTTTGTTGTGATTGAAATTCTGATGAGAAAATCAATTTTTTACAAGCGTGCGCTTTCAACCCCTTTCCCGCACGCATTTCAATTCGTAAAGAGTCACATTGCCAAACAGTGCGGAAAAAACCCCTGCTATTCCATTCCCGCACACTTTCCGTGCGAGAATAGCAGGGGTTTTTCCCGCACGCTTTCTTTAAAGAATAAACTGAATTATGATATATCTTTATGCACCAAACGCCGTTAAAATGGATACACTGAGATAAATGATAGCCAAAATGACTAATATTGATTTATTAGCGGCAGATTTGTTTATTGAAGAGAAAGTTTCTCCACAGTAAATAAAGCTTTCGAAAAACACAGGCTATATGTGAAAAAATGGTTCTCTATAGCAACATTTAATGTACCGTAAATCCTGCCAACTTTGCCCTGCGACTACAACTTTGCCCACTTGCAAGGTCATATTCACTTTCATTTTTAAAGCACGGCAAGACTGTTAGAACGTTGTATGGTACGTCTAGGCGTTCCTAGGAATTGGCGGGAATGTTCAGTGATCCTGCAACCACTGCTGGAACGTGTCAGGCTCGAACATCAGGTAGGGAAAATTATCATCTTTTTCGTCAATTCCGAAGCCCAAAAGCTAAGGTTCAGACAAGTATTATTTGTAGAGAGATTCAGATGAAATTTTGACTTGATATGCTTTGATGCTTTGTGACCAAAAGGGATATTTCGATTTACAGCTCAATCTAATAGTTTTTATAGCGTGCTGAATTATCAGAATGGGCAAAGTTGCCACCTGAAGCATTGTATTTTCATTCTTTATTATTTTTTTTTAAATTGATAGTTAATGGTTTCATGGGAACATGAAATGAGTGATGAAACTATAAATTCATTTTTCAACGTCTTTCTTTGCAGTATGCCACGACCTAGCAGAAGGGTTCTTGGCGCTCGCCACTACAAAAACTACTCTGAAGAAAATCTCTCACAAGCTATTTCTGCTGTCAAGAATCGGCAAATGAGTTCGAGGGAAGCTGAAATTAGATTCAAAGTTCCCAGAAAAACAATTCTGAATAAAATAAAAAACAAGCACACTGAGAATGTGGGTCGCCCCACAGCACTTACAGCGACTGAGGAACGCCACTTCGTAGATGTTATCATCGCGTGTGCTGAGTACGGTTCCCCTTTAACATCATTGGATGTCAGAATGCTGATCAAAAATTATTTAAACTCCAGAGGAGTTCGAAACCCGATCTTCTCAGATAATATGCCTGGCAAAGTTTGGGTAGAAGGGTTTATCAACAGACATCGGCATCTCTTAACAAAAAGACACTGCCAAAATTTAAAACGCTCTAGAGCAGAAAAAACTGATGAAGAAATGGAAGAATATTTTAAACGGCTAGAGAAAAGTCTCAATGGGGTCAAGCCTGAAAACATTATCAATTACGACGAGACGAACCTAAGCGACAATCCCGGAACTCAGAAGTGCATTTTTAGGAGAGGGACCAAATACCCAGAACGATTTATGAATTCGACAAAAAGTGCTGTTTCACTAATGTTTGCCGCAACTGCATCTGGTGAAATGTTGCCTTTGTATGTTGTGTATAAATCAGAACGTCTATATGATAGGTGGGTCACTGGAGGACCCCCTCGAACAGTCTACAATAGGAGCAAGTCAGGGTGGTTCGATTCATCAACGTTCCAAGACTGGTTCAACAAAATAATTGTTCCTTGGGCAAAAAAAGATAAAGAAGTAAAATTGCTCATCGGTGATAACTTATCATCACACATCAACATTGATATAATTCAATTATGCCAAAGGCTCAACATAAGATTCGTTTTACTCCCGCCTAATTCGACGCAATTGACTCAACCTCTTGACGTCAGTCTTTTCAGACCTGTTAAACAGGCATGGAGATCAATACTGACAGATATCAAATTGAAACAGCCATCTATTAACTGCGTAGAAAAAAGTGTTTTTCCTCAACTTCTAGCTAGATTATTGTCTAAACTTGAAGAAAATCTTGAAAAAGTAATTAAAAGTGGATTCCGGGCTACAGGAATTCACCCTTTCAGTCCACATGAAGTGTTAAAGAAGATGCCTAATGAGAGGTTCAAACAGCACGTGACAGAGACTATTGACAATTCACTTCTGGACTTTTTGAAAGGAAGAAAAGAGCAGGGACAACGTCTTAAAAGGGGTAAAAAGAAAGCCTTAAGAATAAAGCCTGGAGAATCCATACGATATGAGGATCTTAGAAGGGACACAAACGAAACTGAAGAAATTGATAGTGACGAAGATGGGAACGATGACTTGAACGCCGAAGAAGCTACCCAAATTGAAGAAGAAAAAAATGATGACACAATGACAAAACCTACAAGTGGCAGAGATAATCAATTCAATGAATCCAGGCTCTCTAGTATTTCAAATTCTTCGGAAGAATTTGGTCCGTACGATCTTACGCAAGGAGCCTATGTCATAGTTCGTTTCCCAACTAAGAAGACCATCAAACATTACATCGGACAAATCCAATCGGTCTCCGAAAACGATGATAATTATACTTTAAAATTCCTCAGAAGAGACAACACTTCCTTTATCTATCCAGACTGTGATGACATTTCCGAGGTGAATTTTATGGACATCGAAAAGTTATTAAAAGCACCCAAAATAAGAAGAGGACACCATTTTTTTGAGACTGATTTGAAAATGTACAACCTTTAAGTCTTTAAGAACTTGCAAGACTGATATATTTTTTTGTGATAGGTACTTATATTTTTGTTGTTCTTGTGAAGTTTATTTTTGATACGTTTATTTCTTTATATTTTGATATTCGAAAACTCACTGAGTTGAAGAAGCAATGTTTATTTTGTTAGAATTTTTTGGAAATAAATTTTATATGGATTTTTTTCACATTCATAGCACCCAAGCATCCTTCTGATCAATAAATGGTGGGCAAAGTTATTAAATTGGGTGTTCAAAATTGATTCTCTACGTTTTTCGAATGTGTGGGTAATGTTGAAAGATTTGCTGACAACTTTGCCCACCATATATTTTTTTTTTTTTTTTACATTGAGGCTATACCTGGAAGAAGCCAGCTGCTTAAAGCTGTTTCGAGAATAGAGAGACATCATTAGACGAAAAAAGAATCATGAAAAAATAGATAATAAGGAAAATAAAGACAAAAAACGATTTGCACCTAGGCAAAGTTGGCAGGATTTACGGTAGTAGAACAAATTTCTTAGTAGTCAATATATTCATTTGATTATCAATAAATTCCTTCTACACTCAGAAAATTTTCTAAGTAAAATTAACAGAAGCGCTACTGTTGCAAGTCTAATGTATTGAAATTGTGAATCCAACAAAAAACGTTCACGATAACAAAAAATTGCTGTACCTACAATAGAGCATTCATGTTATCCTGAATATCGTTTGTTAACACTATAAAACAACAACTACTATGATAATAGTATAATTTTCATTAGGGCTACATCATACACTAATATTGAATGTATTGCTGTTTAATAGAATTGAAAAATTCTATGAAAAGAAGTCTGAATTTCTATTACCCCAATGTCATTAATTTTGTACAAATAACACAAATTATTTGTATAGAATATCGAATACACTATTATATTCACAACCTTTATTATTATATTTACAATCCTATTGTTATTCCTAGTTATACTACCCCAACAGTATGTTTCGTTGAATTGGAAATCATATACTATTACATGGATGAAATATTCGTTATGTTAATAGTTAAACGTTACCAGAAAACATTGGTCAACCGTATAACTGATAATATTACACAATCCGCTGTTGATTTAACAGTCCTTCTGTAAGCGAATACCACGAACTGCTACGGATAAACGCGAACAGCATAACAGCAAGCGATAAACAGTGCGTGAATACTGAATACAGTTGTATTTCAGCAAGGTTTCGCGTTTAACGTGAGTTATGGTGATATTAAAAAGGAAAAAGAGTAGTAGAAATAGTTTTAAAAGGGCACTAAAAGTAATATTCACAAAAGCAGGAATTTTTGAAGCTGAAAAGCTTGCGAAGAAGTGTATTGGTAAGTACTGAAATTTTTTTCTCTTCGTTAAAATATAGGTATTCAATCTAATATACAAAGATGCCGAAATAGCAAATGCTGAATTGAGATTCAGTTAACTACATGCCAAAACTTGATGAGAAATACGATCATTGAAAGATATTGTTTGTCAATGTCGCAGAAATTTTGTTAAATAGTGAATTCGCTTGTCGGTCACTCTTTTCGAAATGAATCTTTCTATTCTATTCTATTTTTTTTAATACTGTAATTTTTTTCAGATAATAGATTCACTTTTGAAACGTTTTTATTGATAACTGCTCGTCATATCAAGGAATTCTGTTCTGAGGAGCCACATATTTCCTGGAGGGATCGGATTATTCTCGAAGAGCTTGTCAGAATTACGCAGAATTTGGCGAAATTGAGGTACATTAGACCAATGCAATGATTTGCTTTCGTTGCAAAAAGAATTTTCACGGCCTTTATGTATTGATCAGGCATCTCAAACTGGTCCATGGCTTGAATACAAATGATAAATTAACTTGTTTAGAAGATGAATGCTCGCAATCATTTCCCAATCTGAGCAGTTTCAAGAGACATGTACAGAAAAAACATACAACTTCTTCCCAAAATAATTCAGAATTCGTAGTACATGCCAGCACATCTAATAGTACATCTAAAAATATTGATAATTCGCAGAATCTCCAGACAATTTATGATCATTCTGAATGTACGAATAATTCATGTGAAACATCAACCCCTGTTTCTGAGGATATTGGGATTATTGATGTTAATGAATGTCTCAAAAATATTCAAATTGCTGCTATGAACTTCTCTTTAAAACTTCACAGTATAAATAATTTCAGCAAAAAAGATGTTCTGACGATACAACAAAACATAACAGACTTTTTGACAGATTCCATTATTGGTTTTATTCAACTTTTGTTAATCAGACGTGTTCCAAACTTCAAAAGAGACTATTTGGATTTGAATGAAGTATTAAATGTCTTGAAAGATCCATTCAAATTATGTAAATCTGATTTTAAGCTCAATTCATCATTAAAATATTGTAATCTACTGAAAAACACTGAGAAAGTTGTTATAAACACTGACATTGTTCCTGTAAACAAAAGAGGGGATTTTATATACGATGAAAAAAAAAATTTAGGCATTATTTTACCATTAAAATTTCAGTTCCAACAAATTTTCGAAAAAATATACGACTTAGATGAATGTATACAATTTCTAAGAAAAACGGAAAACAATGATTCCATAAATTGCTTCTCACAAAGCAGATTATGGCAGGAAAAATTGAAATTTTTCAATGATGAAATTGTAATCCCATATTTCTTATATTCAGATGATTTTGAAATAAATAATCCTCTTGGAAGTCATTCAACTTGCCAAGCGCTGACGTCATTCTACTATTCTTTTCCGTTGTTTCAAAGGAGTAACTCCAAACTGAAAGATATTTTTCTGGCTGGAATTTTCAAAGCTTCTGACATAAAAAAATTTGGAAATAACACATGCCTCGATGTTCTCATCAATGAAATTAATTCTTTGCTAAATGAAGGTGTTATAATAAATTCTAGATCGGGAAGTGTCAGAGTACATTTTGTTTTGGGTCTCATTTTGGGGGACAATCTGGGTATAAACAGTATCTTAGGGTTTTCTTCAAGCTTTAATTCTAACTATTTCTGCAGATTCTGCAGAATGCATAGAACGGTCTGTCAGTCAAGTAATAGAATATGTGATTCACTATTAAGGAATGAAGAAAATTACGACAGTGATATCAAGTTGAACGACTTATCTAAAACTGGTATTAGAGAAATTTCTGCACTTAACAGAATCAAGGCTTTTCATGTTGTACGAAATTTTGCTGTGGACATGATGCACGACATATTCGAAGGCATTTGTCATTACAATTTATGCCAAATCATAATTTATTTTACAGACACATTGAAACTTTTCAGTTTAGAGCAACTCAATGTAAAGCTGCGTCTAGATGTGCGAGCCGAACCTATCGCGAACCGCTCGCGAACCAATAGCGACAATTATTTGGACGGCATGTCGAACCTCCATAGAGCCGCTCGCAAACCGTTCACGCCGAACCATCGATAGTCGGATTCTTTAGCTGCGTCTAGATGTGCGAGCCGAACCTATCGCGAACCGCTCGCGAACCAATAGCGACAATTATTTGGACGGCATGTCGAACCTCTATAGAGCCGCTCGCAAACCGTTCGCGCCGATCCATCGATAGTCGGATCCTTTCACGAACCCAACGCGAGCCCAGTGTTACTTCGTTAATCCGTCGGTATTGGTTCGCGAGCGGATCGCAAGTGTGTACGTGAAATTAACGAACATGACACGAACACTTCGCGAACGGTTCGCGATAGGTTCGGCTCGCACATGTATACGCAGCTTTTCACGAACACAACGCGAGCCCAGTGTAAATTCGTAAGCCGTCGTTGGTATTGGTTCGCGAGCGGATCGCAAGTGTGTACGTGAAATTAACGAACATGACACGAACACTTCGCGAGCGGTTCGCGATAGGTTCGGCTCGCACATCTGTACGCAGCTTTAGAAAACAATATTTTGATTATGGTAGAACCGAAATTGGAAATATTTCTCCTGAAATTGAAACACATCATCTTCAAAGGCGTCGTTTGAAAATGTCTGCAAGAGAAATGATGTGCTTTGTTCATTTCTTTCCATTAATTATTGGTGATATAGTACCAGAAAACAACGATGTTTGGATTTTTTTATTAGAATTTGTAGAAATAATCGATATTCTCCTATCCTCCAGTATCAGTTTAGATTTTTTGAATCGTTTACAGTTTCTGATTGAAAGGCATTTAGATATGTATTGCAAATTTTTTCAAGATACCTTAAAACCAAAACATCATTTTCTCTTACATTATCCAATGGTCATAAAGTACTCCGGTCCACCAAGATTTTACTGGTCTTTCACATTCGAATCAAAACATAAAGAATTCAAAAGATATGCCAACATAACAAACTCAAGGGTCAATATTCCTGTAACCATTTCAAATAAATATCAACTTAAATTTGCTCATCAGATAATGAATACCGACAAAACTGCAGATTTCACTTTTCCAGAACAGAATAAAATAAATTCCGAAAACGTAGAATTTGTTTATGATATTTTAAAAGATAAATTTGCTGAATTTTATACCGCTGTAAGATATAACGAAGTATTGTACAGGAGGGATGATTATTTCTCCAAGTTCCAGCAAACAATATTTATTTATAAAATCATTGAGTTTGTCATTTCATCTGATAAAGGAGTTTATGTAGTTTGTGAAGAAATGGAATCTGACTACAATGAACATTTCTCTGCTTACGAAATTAAGGATTCAATGAAATCTGGTAAAAAGTTAGTTAACTTTAGACACTACATTTCTGGTCCGCCTATTCATGTTAACAAAACAGCAACTTCTAAGAAATTCCTGAGGTTGAAAGAATATTTTTGTTAGAAATTTCATTAAGAACTCAACCGGACCTGTTGCAGTTTGAATGCCTTTACGTACTGAATAGATTTGGTACAAATATTTGTAACACTGTCAAGACACGGGTTGTTTGTATTTTCCCTCAAAATATATCTTGCAGTTGAAAATCTAACATTATTTTCATCCTATCGATCTACTGCTATAAAAAGTGATATAAGGACTTTAAAGAGGTTGGTGGTTTTTTTAAATACAATAATTTTCAGTGGCAAACATACCTTTTTTTAAGATTATCAGAACGTGTATAATGGAGTCCTTTCCAAACACAAGTTGGTCACTTCTTAACACTAGTTGGCAGCTAGAAGGATCAGAAAATTTTCTAAATGAAGCTACTGAAATCATGCTAAACAGTACATCTGAAGCAGAGTATTTACTGACGGATATTTCTGAGAATACACCAAAGAAAAACTTACAAGACAAAGCGGTAGAAGAAAATGTAGCTAGCCTTCTGCAGAAGTGGGAGGTTTCAGAATTGGAAGAGCATTTCATTAGTGAGTTGGATAAAATATTGTTTGAAGAAATATTCAAGGAAGCGTTTTGTTTTTCAGATAATAAAGTTGACTTGAAATCTTTGAAGTATGCAAGACTCCATCAGCTACCGGATTTACTTCAGAATATACCTTGGGGAATCAAAGTCAAGTTTGAATATTGCCTGTTTGAATGGCAAAAACAAATTGTAATACTTATACTGAAATAATACATCAAACGTTAACAGTTTATTTTTAGGGTACCTATGTTCACGAAGATCCGAGTAGGTACAGCAAACAGAAAACAGATGTACCAAAAGAAACCTTGACATGCAATAATCCGGATATGTCGTTACTGAAAGATCGATGCACTGAAGTGGTATGGGATGCAAATGATCACAATAAAGGTAGTATCTTACAGTTATTTTTTCAGACTGACATAAAAGAGGTGTTGGGGAATTACAATGAGGGGAAAACAATACTGAAGCTTCTAGATCAGAATAAGAAGGAACTGTAAGATGCCCAGAGACAAATTATGGTCGACAAAATCGTGGACTACTTCATCCAAAATAATAAGAAAATGTCAGTCTCAATAGCGAAGAATTTAACAGACCAAATTTCATATTTATTTCCTGAAGAAATTAAGGCAAAAAACTTTCATTAATTTCGTAATTATATGTTTTATTTTATATTCTTGCAGGAATATTACTTCGCTCCTCAAAAAAATAAGGCCCCTAAAGGAAAACTTTTAGCAAAGTATTATAATAATGTCAGAAAACTCAAATCAATTGGGCTTATGGAGACACTGTCAGCCAAGAGAAGACTGTCTCCAGATTCGCCAGGTATTCAAATTATTTTCATACGTGTTTCAAACAAAATATATGTATTGAGTACTTTTATTATTATATTTACATATTATATTCTTCATTATATCATTATATTTATAAATACTTCTCTTTTACGTTTCGATAGTAACACTTGAAGCTGAGGAAGGTGCCGAAACTCTGAAGGAAAAGTTGAGGTATATAAAAGAAGAAGAGAGATGGGACGAAATAAAGGATTTATGGAAGAAGTGCCAAATATATAGAAGGAAATATTTGGTTGAAGATGAAAGCAAGAATCTGATAATTATTTTCAACGAATGGCCTCTATATAAACACCCTCTGGGGTACACCTTGGTATAAATTCGTTCTTTCGTTTTTGCAAACCAAATCATAATTACATTCTTCATGATTCATGAAGATAATCGAATATTTGTTTTCAGATCGATATAGATTTCGAATATTTATTTCCTGCTGCAGGCAGCATATATTCGAGGTGGCAAATATTTGCCAATGAGGTTTTAGATGTTTTCTCCCATAAAATAAAAGAAAAGAAGTCTCTTCAGCTTCTGGAAAAATTGAAGACACAAAAGGATATTTCTGAAGGTTTGTTCAAAATACATAAAAATATTCACCGTTGCCCAACATGAAAATAATTGAAATTCGATTTTGATTCTCGAAGTTTCATGGCATGTGTATTTAAAACTGTTACACCAAGCAATTTCAACTTCTTGATACTAAATTGTAATATTTATTTCAGATGGACGAAATATTGGTATATTGCTACTTCTGCACGCAGCCATAGCACCAACATCTAAAAAAACCCAAAAATTCGGCTCCAAAAAAGTATTAATAAAATTCACAATTACTGACTCTCAAGATGCATTTATGATCATGGGTTCCAGTGCTGCGGAAGTAGAGACTAAGCTCTTAACATTGAAAAACAAAAACATGCCCATTCAACCACATCTAGTCGTCATTTATGACGACAATTTCTTGAATCCGAAACAATATTTAGTGTGCTGTGACCAAATTAAATATACATTTTTTTCTCCAATTTCGGCAATAAACAGTTGTTTTAAAATTTTTCATACCTTCGATTTAAATTACCCGTTAGAATGTTTGGCCGTATGGCAATTTTTCCAAATTTATTTTTTCGATATAAAAACTAAGCACGATGTGGTTCTACCGAACATCAATATGTTCATAAATGCACTGAAGAAAAAAATTGAAATGTGAAGTAGATAAGAGACTTCCATCGATTTTGTATATGAATAATACCTATGTTCACCTCATTTCTTAGAAAAAAAGTATTATCGTTGTGTTATTTTTATGAATTATATTTTATTTTTCTATTTTAATAAACTCATCATTATAAATTAGTTTGTTTTAACTGACTTATACCTAGATTTTGAATATACATTCAATATACCTATAACTAAATACTGAATAATAATGTGACGTGATCTTCATTTTCATTATTGAATAATAATATTTTCAGGAATCTGACATCACAGCAATATCGTAAATTCAGCAACATTTACTGGATGCAGTTGTTCCATAAGTCGGTTGTCTGCCTCTTTGCATTTTTAACAATTTCACTGATAAATCGTTAATAATTGTTTTCTATAAATTAAATCGAACATTCTGAATGAAGCAAAATATATTCTATGGAGAATAATATTCAGATAATTGTTAAGTAATATAGTATGAATATTACATTCTAACAATATAATAAAACCCTCTATCATATTAAAAAAAATACTATTGTCGAAAAAGTATGAATTTGTATATTTAACAATCCCACTTTCCATCGTACAAAAAGCAGTGTTATTGAAATCATTACATAAAACAATTTCGATCAACCTAACAGTATATTTTTATTAACGTGAAAGAATATATTATTCATGTTAAAAAAAGAAATTGTTATGAATATCTATATGTTCGTTAAACCTGACAATTGTGATATTAGCGGAAGAACTATTTTATTATAATGGTAACAGAAAATTCTTTATCTATAACGAGTTCGCATTCAATGGGACAGCTAACAAAAGTGCTTCTGTTAATATAATAGAATTTCAGATTGACCAAATAGGGATCTTCATTTTGTTATCTCTACATACATTTTTCGTTTGTATACTAGAATAATTTTCTGAGTGTAACAATGAAAAATACATTTTCATTGGAAATATTCGAAAATTTATTATTTAAACCATAACATATTTGATTTTTTCTCCCCATATTCCTTTATTGTTATTCAAAATTAGTTTATAATCAACGAATTCGGCAGTGTTGGGGTGGGTTCGAAAGAGTTCGTTCAACATTACGCATGACGTCGGCCAACTGTGTCGTCTGACAGTCTGGCTCCAGTCCCAGGGCGCCTGGCTAATACAAGAAAAGAGTGTCTAGTGGTGCTCAGATTATTCTGAAATCTGTGGTGGTGCTGTGGCTTGGTTTGGCGCATGCGTTTCATTTCGCGGTTTATTTCTCGGCGTGGCGATCTGCGACTGACTGCAGTTTCACTGTTTCAGATTCAGAGATTCAATGTTGAGTAAGTGCTACATTATAGATATTAAAGATTAACGCTTTTAATGTGATATATATAGCGTCGTGTTTCGGTGAAACGAACAGTGTATTTTTACAGTGATGGAGAATTTACTTATGGGAATGGGTGAATATGTGGAGAGATTCAGAGGTTTGTAATTATGTACATTAGACTTCAGTATTTCCAGAAGACCTCGGTCCCTCTGGGATATAGCTATTTTGATTTGATTCACATTCATGTTTACTAGAGGACTAGATAATAATAATATATTATTATCGAAATTGGAAAGTTCTGAAAAGCGTCTTCCCTAGCATATTGACTGTTAAAATATCTATTAATAACAAAGAAACTATTTGATATCCACTAAAATTTCTTGACTCAAAACTAAGTTTTCTGATTGGAAGATAATTCTTCATCAATAAGATAATGTTAAAAAACGTGTTTTCAGATGAAAGCGTCACTCTCGAAGTATTGCCTGAATTGTTGGAGAGCAAGACTGCACTAAATGAATTAATTCCGCGAGTTGGAAACTTTATCTATAATGGCCTGTGTGCAATAAATATGCACAAAACAGAATAAATAATATTTTTTTGTTATATACCAAACATGTATTGTGTATATTGTTGAGTTCTGAAATAAATATATGAGAGCAATTGTTTTTTTATTTATTTGTTATTTATTACATATTATATACATCTTAATAATCAATAATCAAATAGCAACCAGTTAACAATTATATGGCATCATTTAAAATGTCAATTTTATATATAAAGAATGGACTTTAGGTATTAAAAATTGATAAGTTAAATAACAAAATGACTTATTTAAAATAATGATACTGTTGCTTTAATTATAACAAATATATATGATCATAATTACAAAATGTTTTTCAAATATTATAAAATATTTATTCACTAAGAAAATATATAAGTATACCCAGTAAATAATATTTTTTTAATGAAAAATAATCGTTTGTTCGCATCAAAGAAATGCACTGTAAGAAATCATATGTTGAATATTAATACAGGTTAGTTAGTCCATATTTGAAACAGTTATTTGTTAAGTATAAATAAAATTCATTAAATATAAATGAAGATTTCTCTCAGTGTACATCTGATGATGACCTGCTCTCAGAAGTATTAGTAGCATCTTATGAAGCCAGTTTGAATTTGCTACCACCAAAGTCAAAGGAGAAATATGAGAAGCAATAACATTCTGATTTCATCGAATGGTGCAATTCCAAAAAGGCGAAACCGAGTAAAGAGGAAGTGTTTTTGGCATATTTAATGGAAATGTCTAAAATTTGGAAAACGAACACGTTATGGTCCCGATATACTATGATAAAGAGAGCTGGTAAAGTGAAACAAAATTTGGATATTGGAAAATTTCATAAATTAACAGCCTTCATTAAAAGACAGAATATTGGATTTCGTCCAAAAAAGGCCAAAATTTTTAATGAAGAAGACATAACAAAATTCATGAGTGAGGCATCTGATGAAATTTACCTAATGATCAAGTTGGTGACAATTTTCGGATTAGCTGGTGCCTATAGACGAGAGGAACTTTCAAAACTCCCAATCGACGATAAAGATGATGAAGGAAACTTGATCATCGTTAATATTAAGGACTCCAAAAATCATTCTTCAAGATCCTTCGCTATATCCCAAGACACCAACGATAGATATGTTCTGAATATATAGAGAAAATATACAAAATTACGTCCAAAGAAAACACCCCATCGCCGATTTTTCACAAAGTACATTCCCTTGAATGTACAATTCAACCTGTAGGAAAATACCGTCCGAAATTGCAGCTTACTTAAGCCTAGAAAATCCGCAATTATACACAGGTCACAGTTTTAGACGCTCTTCTGCTACTTTCCTAGCCAATTGTGGAGAAGGTATCACAAATATGAATATCAAATGTTTAGGAGGGTACATCTGCTGATCTGTAAATCAGAAAAAAGAAATGTCCACTAAAATTCTCAGTTTGAATGCTCCGTCCTCTTCAAACTATGATTCAGAATCATCTTCCAAGAAGCAGCTGACTTCGACCAATAAGATGGCTTCTGAGATAAACTTGCATAACGCGATCAACTGCACGTTTGCAATAAATATAACTGAATATTACTAATGAATATATTTATAATAGGTATAGGTATATGCTTTTGATTGCGAGCACTAAAAAAACCAAATGTACTTAGATTCCTTATTAAAAATCATTTTTGTGTGCTGATAGTCTTTTCAATTGATAAAGACTTTATGAATATTTCAGTTCAGATTTATTTCATACGCTTGTAGTCTCTACACTGAGAGAAATGATATACTTAATAAATAATAAATATGTATTTGAATCAGATTTATTTAAATATAATGAATCATATTCCAGGAGAATATTTTGTATTTATTGATATAGAATAATTGAGTTATAATAATGATTTATGATAAACTTATGATCCATTCAAAGCTAATTCATTAATGAGAAATATATTTTATTCTATACTATGAAATTAATATTTCCATTTCGGTACTCAATTCAGGATTCACTGTTAATGAGGATTGGTTTCTGACAAGTATGGAATGAATACTCAATAATTAATATATTATGTATTATATTTGAAGTGTTCTGGCAATGCTATAGCGCAGTGGTTGGATAGTCGCCTTTTCGATCTATATCTACCTGCGTGCTCGGGTTCGATCCCGATTTAGGAAAATTAGGGTGAGAAGTATACGCACTGAGCAGTGAGGATATTTTGTGTTCTGTGGTCAGTGAATAGAGGCGTCTAGTGATGGAGGGTCCGTCAAATTCGCCGCAAAGTTGCCAGATCGGGCGATTATTCCGGTATTTGAAGAATAAGTCGGTTCTTTTCTTCATTACCACTTTGAACTAAACAACTCTGAATAAATTACATATTAGAAATCATGAAATTTCTTTCAATATATGATTAATCACAAAAATCCCTCCAACACAATTCTAATTCATTAAATTAGAATTTCCTAATTTTTTTTTACTTGACAATAGATACGATGAGAAACAATGAGGTGGAATTGAATATATTTTTCCTTTGCATTTTATTTCACGCCGAGGTGAATTTCAAAGAACAAATGGCAAAACAATAGAGGCTTCCAAATGCCAAGACTAAAAAAAGAAATGACGAAAGTTTTATAACACTATTTAGGTAAAATAGAAAAACAAACATTACTTTTTGGAGGTACCAAAATTTTCTCTACATACTGGTCTATTATATATTCCTTTGTAGTTGTACCTCTAGAATGATGCAAAATATCTCAGAATGCTGTCAAGATAATGTTAATTTTGTCTTGAATACTCTTAACCTTATATAGGCAATGCTTACCTTCTTTAAACCACGATTTCAATTGAAAAAAGAATGCATGCAAAATTTTTCGTAACAGCACTTCAAATTCTGACTACTGACCATCAAAATTTCTATTCTTTTTTTCAAGGAGGCTCACTAATGAAGATTTCAGAAATTCGCCACAATTAATAACAACTACTTTCCCCAAAGAGCTGCCTCAAGTTTATTTTACTTCGCCTATTAGGAAAAGATCTTCAAAAGATAATAAATCTGGAGTGGCTAGAGGAAAGCTTGTAGACAAATATAAAAATAGAATAACATTTTTGAGACAGTCAGGAGTTTTGGAGTCCAATTCCTCAACAACATCTGAAGAAGTGGATACAGAGGAGAAATTTGAATTCGGTAAGAAACTTTTTTTTTTTTTTAAAAGAATTTATGAAATTGAAGAACATCCTCAGGTTAATCTTAGGTGAGTTTCGAACTATATAGTTTGTCTAAGTATTAAGTAACATTCCTATTTTAGTTTGTCTCCGAAAAAATCCAATCACAAGAAATGCCACAGAACAGAAGGTTAAAGTGGCATCAAAGTGTGGCTAAGAACAGCTGCGGATCGACAAGGTGGAAGATACGAGGAGAAAACAAGAAGTTGGAACAGATATTTGAAATTTTTTTAAGAATTGTTTTTTAATTTGATCGTTAATTTAATACCAGAATTTTTATTTTGTTATTCAAATTATACAAAGTTTACTACGATTGTTGTTTTAGTTTTGAATTAGGTTGCAAACGAAATGATATCTGTTTGGTGTAAGGGTAATAATTGATCTCTAAAAAAAGTTTCAACTTCAACAAGGTTGCAATGTCATCTTTTATATATTTCGCTAATAGTATAAACATTGTGTCTTTGTCCTACATTCAATGTTTTCCACGTTTAGTGGAGTTAAAGTGTCATCAAAGTGTGGCTAAGAACAGCTGCGGATCGACAATTTTATAGTCTGAAATTCGAGGGGGTAAACATTAGCTGTTTTATGACAAAAGTCACAAACTTAGTAGCCAAACTGAAGCAACAAGGTGAAGAAATCCAAGGGCGGTCATAAGGGGGGCCATGGGGGCCATGGCACTGTCGTGCAAACAGAGGGAACTTTTCTGCAATTTTGTGAAACTTATAGAAGCAAAAGTGCTCAAAATTGGTGATGGTACGAATCTTAATGCAGAAGGAATAGGTAATATTGGTGTATTA
Organism: Adalia bipunctata; assembly: GCA_910592335.1. Lineage (NCBI taxonomy): Eukaryota > Metazoa > Arthropoda > Insecta > Coleoptera > Coccinellidae > Adalia > Adalia bipunctata. The sequence continues at coordinate 6,042,055 of OU342954.1, forward strand.
GCGCTTATAATGGCAGATGTTTTCATAATTTTCATACTGGAGAAATTTAGATTCCTGTATTTATATCTAGTATTTGGAAAGTAGTCCGATAGATGGCGCCAGCCTCGATAATCATCATCAGTAATTCATTAATTTCATTTCTTAATTGTATTCTCTTTCATGTAGGTATATTTTCCATAAAGATGGTACATTCTGTATAATTTAATGCTTAATATCTTTCTTAATTTCATGTTCATGTGCTTTGATCTCTTCTTCTTTTCCATGTTGAAGTTCTATGTATTAGTCAAATGTTGATGTGCCTATTTCAAATATTTAAAATAACTCTTTCTTCAATCTACTAAAGAGTAGGTAGATATATACAAATTATACTCGTCAAGTCGTCAATCTACTGTGAGTTGCAGTTAGATTATTAGATGTTCTGTGATTTGCAGGCATTTATATGCGTTTATAGTTCTATACTACACTAAACTGGTGTAAACATACCTTAATTGGTTGTGTGCTTAATTCTTCTTGAAATAAACTGTTAGTGTTAGTACACACGTGTTTCTTTTAAATTAATCAGCGCAGGAAAAGAAGCACATACAGTCCACTACGTCGAAATAAATCCACATACTTTATGATGTTTTTTATGTACCAGACTTGAAAATTGAGGTAAAGCCTTATATATTAGCCCTTTCGAGACGACCATACACGATCGTGCACTACATTTCAAACAATTCCTATGTCTAGTCTTATCAATTTTCCGGGCTCAGAACGATAGCAAACGATCGTGCACACGTCTCTTCATGATTATCGCCTGCAGGTGTCAGTGAAACAGTAGTCAGTGTTGGTTGGCCTTACTGTTAAGATGTCGGCTTATCTGGTTGAGCGAAATGGTCGTAGAAAGTATTGAAAACTTTGCAGTTTACTCGATTATTTCTATTGTTTTTTATTTTTAGTGTATTAATTAACTAATGAGGTTATTCGGCAAACAATATTTTTGGCTTTATTCACTTAGTTTTAAGAATACAACCTCCCAAAACTTTGTTTGCACGATCGTGACTTGCTGACGCAAACTTAACTTTCGTTGTCTTATTGTATACGGGGGTCGGGCATTCTTTTTTAGCCTTTAATAAAAGTTTTTCGATTTAAGGGACGGAACTAACAAGTGAATTGGTGCTCCAGCTCATTGGGGATTGCAACGATTCCGAAATTGAAGAGGTAGAAGATGACGATAATGATCTTCAAGAAAATTTTTTGCCGTCGATGCATGTTGATGATCCTGGGCTCCCTTCGAGTCCAGGTCCATCGTCATCAAATGCACCAGAACCCCGTTTAAAGTCGACGAAAAGGACATTCGCAGAAGGATCTGGAAGCAGATGCCATTCAACCAGAAAGAACATAACTATCCTGTGCGACCGTCAGCAGTAATAAGATCTCCTTTGGCCTACTTTGAGGACTATTTCAACGATAAGTTTTATGAGCATGCTGCAGTATGTACCAATAATTATCACATGCGCAAAACAGGGAATGTACTGAATGCAAATGCTACAGAATTGAAAAAGTTTGTCGGAATTCATTTTATTATGGGCTGTATTCCATACCCACGAATTCACATGTACTGGCGGACAGAAATGCGATTAGCTCTAGTGGCTGACAAGATTTCCAGAGATCGATTCAAAGTTCTGCGTATGGCTTTCCATGTTGTTGACAGTGATGAGGCTCCTGCTGGAAACAAGAACTCGCTCTGGAAAGTGCAACCTGTTCTTACTCAGGTGAAGAAAGCTTGCGACAAATTAGAACGTCAGCCAGGTTTTTATTCAATTGATGAGCAAATGATTCCATTCTGTGGGACATGTCCACGAGGTTTGAGGCAGGTAATAAAAACAAAACCTCGTCCACAAGGACTGAAGGCTTTCGTCGCTACTACTCACGATGGTTTGATGGTTGACTTCGAAGTTTACAAGGGTGCTCAAACAAATTTGGGGGACAAATCTCTAGGTGTTGGAGCTCTGTCATTCTTCATCTCTCACAGTCTATTCCAACCGGTAGTTGCATATACTTTGACAGGTTTTTTTCATCGATACCTCTACTCGAGAAATTGAATGAAATAGGACTTCATGGGACTGGCACAATTATGTTGAATCGAATTCCCGAGAGAAAGAACATTGACTTCAAGCAAGACCGAAAAATGAAACGTGGCGAATCTGAACAATTCGTCAGCAATGAGGTTGTTATTGTCAAATGGATGGATAACAAATCCGTTTTAGTAGCCTCGAACTGTACATCTGAAGATGATTCTAGTCTTATTAAACGGTGGGATAAAAACCTATCAAGCTTTAAAGATGTAAGATGTCCGAATGTGATCATGAACTACAACAAGAATATGGGAGGGGTGGACATTCTTGATCAGTCGATAGAATACTATCGAACATTCATGAAAACTAAAAAGTGGACTCTAAAAGTCATACTCCATTTTTTCGATCTATCGGTCTCAAATGCCTGGCGACTATATGTTTTGGAATCAAAGTCAACAGGATTACCTAAAAATAAAATAATTGACTTGTTGGAGTTTCGAATGCAGGTAGCAGAAGGTCTAATCAACGCACCAGATCGTAAGAGAAGACCTGATGCCGAAGAACAAGATGAGAACCTGCATCCGAGTACGTCGAAGTTCCGTCGGCCGAAAACACCATCTGAGGCCAAAAGGTATGATGGATATGACCATCTTCCATCATTTGACGCAATAGACAGCCCAAGAGCATGCAGGATGGAAGATTGCGGTAGTAGAACGAAGATATTATGTTTGTCATGAAAGCAAAATTGTTTTATGGCGTATCATACGCATCCTAAAAGTTTCGGAATGAAAAAATAATTTTCGACCATTTTTATAAGATTTTGAAGAGATTTATATTTTTTTTATTGATGTTTTGTTATGATATGAGAGTTGTTATATCATTAAATAGTATTAATTTTTTTTTCTAAGAAAATCTTTTTTTATAGTATTGAATGTCTGGCAACGTCACGAGCGTGCACTAAAGTAATTTAAGCCTGAACGTCACGATCGTGCGGGTACCCCCCTCCTGAAGGGGCTGGAGGGGGATTTTCTATAATAATTTTTTGGGTACCTTATACAGTAATGAAAGGTCTTCGAAAGTTGAAAATCTCGATTTCAAAAAATTTAAAACCAGGCCTGAAAGGGTTAGATGAAGGGTCAACTCTAGTTTCAGATGCTAAAAGTGCAAAATTCGATAATTATGAAAATAATATTGTAGCTATAGCAAATCGTTTAGATAAATTTTATAAAATGAAATATCATTTTGATGGGGGGTCCAAGGGCATTATAGAGGAAGTGGTCCGAATATGGGCCATGCATTTAATATGGGCCCCCAAAGTATCTATGAAACCGGTAGCGTCATCTTATAGAAGATATCAAAATATACTTCAGGTCACCTCTTCTAACCTATATTTACAAATGCCGCGGTCAGTACACGATTTGATGTTGAATTATGCGGTGCTTTTGTTTTTGACCTCTGACAGAATTTTATTGGGTAAGTTTATACTGCGTGATATTTGTTCTTTTTGATATTATTTAGGAACTGATACATATTAGTCTCACAGAAGAAAGGATGAAAAAGAGATGCTAGTGTAGATTATCAACAAAAAAAATTTACAAACATCATAATCTGATATTTTTTATGAATGTGAACATTTTGAAATATGGGCCCCTTGTGTGAGTTGAATATGGGCTAGGGGCCCATATTCAGAGCCATCTATTTTTTACAGGTTAACAATGTCTGCCAGCAATAGAAAATTATCTAAGGCAGATTTGAAAAAAAAGTAAAGAAACCTAAAATCAAAGCAAATACCAGATCCAGCTCAGATGAAGAAGAGGAAGATGAATTTTTGCCTGCTGACGATGACCTTGACCCAGACCAGATCGGCGAGTACACTCCTGGCAGTAATGATGCTACATGTCTATTTTGCGAAACACGACTTTCAGATGATACCATGATACTAAAACCCACACTGTGGGTTTTAGTATCATGAGATGATACCAGAGGAGAAACCTGGGTTCAGTGTTTAATGTGCAATCTCTGGGCTCATGAACAATGTTCCGGAGCAGAAAAAGACAAATACGTTTGTGATTTTTGTCAGTAATTTAGTTAGTTTTTTTTATAAAACATGTTTATTTTTACTCAGAGATTTATTTTTGTTATTTTCTTTTGTATTTTTTTTGTGGCAATAAAATTTGAATATTTCTTAGGGGGCCCATATTCAGTACCGTCTGACCGTTCTCGAAAAAAGTGTCCCTCTTCATATATTTCTCTGTAAAACCAAAAATCTTCATTCAAAAAAGAACAAGTTTTGCAGTTTTGTTACTAAGGTCTTATAGTATACATAGTATAGATGATTCAAGACATTGTTAAAAAAAAAATAGTAAGTTATGAAGAAAAAACAAATGGGGGGGCCCATATTCGGACCACTTCCTCTAGTTATAGAAATTTAGAAGTGAATAAATGTTTTTTTGCGCACCCAACTCAAGACATCATGTGGTGGCACATCAAAATTTTAGGTATATTAGAAATACTCTACAAAATCAAAACATGATCAATTCGGTAGTCATTGTATTCAAGGTAAGCACTTGAAACCATTTGAATATAAACAAAGGTTGCTCAAAACATTTAAGTGATTTACTAAATGTAGACTTATGTGGTCCGATGGAGCAACATTCATGGAATAATGCAGGGTATATTTTGTTGCTGAAAGACGATTTTAGTTATTACAGATTTCAATATTTTCTGAAAAATAAATCTGATGTATATGAAACATCGAAAGAGTTTTTAATTTTTTTCGAAAAACAAACAGGTAACTCAGTCAAAATCATAAGGAGCGAGAATTGTACAGAATTTAAAAATCATGCTGTGGGCACGTTATTGAAGAGCAACGGGATTAAGCATCGATACACTCCACACCAAAATGGTAAAGCAGAGAGAGAGTTTCGTATTATTATTGAGGCAGTTAAAGCAATGCTTGCAGATAGTAACTCACCGAAGCCTTTTTGGGCTGTTTTACTGATAAACAGAACACGAACAAGTCCGATCAAAGGTCAAACATCCTATGAATTAGTTTATAATAGAGCTTTCAATATGAAAATGATAAAAGGTATTTTTGGTACAAGAGTTTGGTCTTATATACCGAAAGAAAAAAGGAGAAAATTGGATGTTAAAAGTCGACAGGGAATATTTGTTTGTAATATTCAGATAATGCGAAAGGATACAGGGTCTTTTAGGAAAGAAACAACAGAGTCGAAATAGGAAGAGAGGTAATATTCACACCACAAAATGAAGAAAAAGACATGAAATACTTGGTACTCAACAAAGAAGAAAACGGTGGCGAGGTAGAAGAAGTGTAGCAAAGACAGAATTAGATTCCACTTCAGACTCATCAAGAGATGATTCAACATCCATTTTAGACACAGCACAACACAGTGGTGAACAACTGAGGCCACGTAGGACACACAAACTTCCTCAACATTTGAGTGATGATTATGAATTAGGCTACTTCGGCCTAGATAGGGGTGAACCAATGTCCTATGAAGAAGCAATGGAGAGTAAGTATGCTTCAAAATGGAAAGAGGCAATGGAGGATGAGGTAAAAGCTTTATTAGAAAATAACACTTGGGATATTGTAGAGAAACCTGACGAGGGCAAAGTTATAGACAGCAAATGGGTATTTGAAATATAAAAAGATGATGAAAGTGAGAATGTAAAATTTAAATGTAGACCTGTTGTCAGAGGTTTGAAACAAAATATTGATCAGGACATTTATAGTCCAGTGGTTAGATTGAACACTATTGGAGTATGTTGGTAACACTGTCTGTCAGTTGAAAAACGCTTTCCGTTTTCCGGCATAAAACAAGACTGTTGTTGCAAGACACGTGCTGATGTTAACAGATTAATTTGGGTAAAAAAAGCTGCAGAAGACCCTTTAGCGCCTTACGTAACCGTATGGTAACGGTAACAGACTCCTATTCCAAGCTCGATTACATGCTTAGATGAACATACTTCTAATAGGTAGCGCTGCATTTCATAAAAGAATGAATGACTGTGTCAGATTTCAGGCGCGTCAGTATCTGATTGTCTTTCATATTGTTCACACCGTACTTCAAATCTGCCCATATTTTTTCTTCGTGAAAAGTGCGATGGATGTAAGATTCGAGTGAGTATATTATATCTAAATATTCATATATCGTTTTCATTCATTGAGAACTATAACTTGAGAATCTTTCAGAGTATATTTTGATTATTAGCAAAAATGTTCGTTTTTTGATTCTCAAGTTACAGCAATGTTTACGTCGATGTTACCGTATGGTAACGCTAGGTGTTGCAATTACTTACTTTTTGGCGTAATATCATATTTTTATTTCAGGCACGGGCTCTCATTACAAGAAGCTTTGGAAATAGCATATCGAGATGATGTCGATATAACTGACATATTTATAGAGCCACCTGATTGTGGATTACTGTCCGATGAAGATTCCGGAGAGGAAGATGGTGGCGGTTTACTGGATAACTTGCCTGGATCACAATTGCGAGCTCCAGCAGAACTAAAATTTTCTGATGGAAACGGTCTAGGTAGTTGCTTCGGACAACAAATAGAAGAGGAAGAGGTGGTTTCAATCACTCCTCAGGAATCCATGCGAAATTTTGAAACTCCAAATCTCAAAGAAATTGAATGGATTCGGGGTGATTTTCAACCGAATCAACGTGATTTTCCAAAACCTTCTTTCCATAATAATAACAGGGATAAAAGTCCGGCTGAATTATTAGAAATGTTTCTTGATGATTCAATCATCAATCTCCTCATAGAGCAATCTAGCAAATATGCCTTATTTTTAAATCAGGCAGATCCGAAAATTAGTAAAGAAGAAATCAAATGTTTCATAGCCATTTTGCTCCTGACAGGCTATAACGAGCTCCCTGGAAAGAGATTTTATTGGGATGAAGGAGCAGATATGAAAAATGAATTGGTTTATAATTCAATGCGGCGTAATCGTTTTCTCGAAATTTGCCGTTTTATCCATTTTTCGGATAATACCCATCCTGATGCGCATGATAAAATTTGGAAATTGCGTCCACTTATGGACAAAGTGAAGAGTAATTGTTTGAAGTATTTTGAGGTGGAGGAAAATCTCTGTTATGATGAGAGTATGATAAAATACTATGGTCGTCATAGGTGCAAACAATTCATTAGAGGCAAACCAATCCGTTTCGGATATAAAATGTGGTGTCTCAACACTCCTTCAGGATATATTGTCGATTTTGAAATGTATCAGGGCAATAACCCTCGGCGATCTGAAAACTATGAGAAACTGTTTGGAAAATCCGCTGCTCCTCTAGTTTCTATGTTAGATGAACTTCAATCCAATAAGGGTTTCTATCCATATAAATTATATTTTGACAATTTATTTACAGGATTCACTTTACTAAAGTTCCTCAGAGATAGTGGCTATCAGGCTACTGGAACTGTCAGAGAAAATCGTCTTCCCAAAAGTTGTCCTCTCAGTTCTAAAAAAACTATGGCTAAACGCTCACGGGGTTCTCATGAATCCATTATAGATAGGAATAATGGTATTCTAGTTGTCAGGTGGGTAGATAACAGTATTGTCACATTTGTTCAACCTGTTTTGGTGTAGAGCCAAATGCAAAAGTTCGTCGTTTTTCTCAAAGTGAAAAAAGACATATTCTAGTAACACGACCACATCTCATCTCTAATTATAATAAATATATGGGGGGAACAGATCGCATGGATCAAAATATCGCCCAGTATAGGATTGGAGTACGTGGAAAAAAATGGTGGTGGTGCATTTTCACATGGGTTTTAGACGTATGCGTCCATAACGCATGGCAAATCCATCGAAAGTCAGGAAATTTGACTCAATTACAATTTCGAAGGTCGATAGTTCAAACGTATCTACGAACGTATGGTATACCACCTCGAGGATCGGGGAGGCCAGCTATTTCAAAGTTATCACTTTCTCTAAACAGAGTTTCCGACAATATACGTTACGATGGCATGAATCATTTTGTTATTCAAACCCCATTAAAAAAAAGAAGACGTTGCGCAGGTGAGGGATGTGCCTCGCATGTAAGAACAATGTGCCAGAAATGTAATATTGGTTTATGTATCGAATGTTTCAGTATATTTCACTCTCAATAAAATAATATATTATTATAATGTACTAGAAATGTAATATTGGTTTATGTATCGAATGTTTCAGTATATTTCACTCTCATTAAATAATATATGATATGATTTTCATTATTTTCATTTCTACCGAAAACATGCACCTATGCGCCTAGCGTTACCATATGGTAACACCATTTTTTGGTTGAACTACTTCTTCTTTTCTCTCAATTCGAAAAATATGCTATAGCAGAATATACAGTCATTCCAAATTTATCAAAAATATCAACAATTTCGAAAAAAAAATAATTCGGGCGTTAATGGGTTAATTAATAAGCTTTTTATTTCTTAATTACATTACTAAAAATACGCTAATTAACCAACCAAATTTTTGTCTATCATAGAAAATATCTCGGATGCAAAAAGAATCATGGACGAGATAATCGGCACAGTAACCACAGATAACAATGACGAACAAGACTCTACGGAGATATTTGAGACTAAGTAAGAATGCTACCTTAAAAATATGTAAGTTGATTTGAAATATTTCAATCTGTTTTGCAGAAATGAAGAGGCTGATGAAACATTAGAAAATCTGCAGGAAACAACTCTTAATGATATGGCATAGTGAGTTAATTGGTATAATGTGTTCTCAAATCTTGAACAATTTTTTATTATTTCAGTTCATCGACAACAGAATCCAGATCTTCGAGCATCATGAGATGTCCAAGCCCAGGAGCTTTCGCAGCTTCGAAGTTCTGCGAAAAGGTGTTCATGAGATTGGAAGCCATTTCAGAAGAAGTTGCACAGAATACCTACAGAACTCAAGAAATTCTAAGAATATTGAGTAACAACCAAATGAAACATATGGCGAAGCCTCCAGTTTTTCCGGAATTGCCCTTTAAAAAGACGCGGGACGTGAAGGCCTTGGAGGAAAAGCTGGATGACCCAATCTATGCCGATTATTCGGTAAGTATACTCCATTCACTTTTATAGAGTATCGCGGTTTGCCATGAAATTCTGACACATTTCACCGCGTATATTTTGAAAATGTTAGGTTGTGGTCATTCCACTGTCAGATACTCCCACAACGTTGTCGTTTTTGCTAAAATATTTATCAAAATGTTCATTTACTTTGGTAATATTATGTGGATTCAGAAGACATTCAAATACCTTTTTGCACAACTTGAGATACTCCAGTATGAAAATGTAGTAGTTCTACGAAACCTGTGTCACATTTACAAAGTACCAACATGCGTTAGTTTTAAGTGAAAGAACTTGATAAACCTAAATCATGGCTAACCGCGATACTTTATAAGAGTGAATGGAATATAGGTTCTCACTCACCAACTAGATTTCCTTCTCACTGAATATTTTTCAGAGAAAAAGACTGTCTGTCAACCATGGCTGGTAACACAATTAAACATGCCACCACGAATATGTTAAAATTCTAACTTTCAAATAGGTGTGCTAGAAAATACAGTTGGGCATTCATTCAATCGTTGAAATGCTGTAGGATATTGATTGGTCACTGAGAGAAAGGTTTATTTGCATGTAATTTTCCAGTTTGTTAAAACCATATAAATTGAATAATAACAATCAATATTTAATATTAATGAATTTTGTTTAATACAAATGCTGAAAATGAAATTAGCAGCTTAAATACAAGTAACGTTGAAGTTATAATCGCGTTCTCGTATGTATGTTAGTTGAAAAGAAAATATATTTCAGGAGAAGATATATGTTTCGGTGCAACTCGTTATGTTCACCTCAAATATTTTGATTTATTAACACGAAGAAGTTTCTTATTGTATTCAATCTTGTATAGTTCAAAACAATCTAAGTTGTATTTGCAACAACGATTGCTTCCATCTAACAAATATTTGTTGCTATCAATAATCGAAACTTATATCCAACCAAGCGTATCTTCCCTGGCGCGGTAAATTACGTCCGAGGTCCGAAGAAGGAGAAAAATTACGTCAGCTTCTTTTTGATTGGCTAATTTATTCTGTCTCATATGTTCCATCCTGCGCGTGCAGGCCTGCAGAGCCCTTAGGCCCAGTGATGCCATGGCTACCGAAATTTCGGTAGATCTACCGATTTTCGGAACTTTCTACCGATATACCGATTTCAATTGAATTTCTACCGAATTTTGTGGACAATGTCGATCACAAAATTATTCGTCCAGATTTTAATTAACATAAATCAATTCATCCACAAGAACGTTAATTACTTAATACAGTTTTCGTTAATGGGGAAAACGGAAGGAAAAAGCTGCTTGCTCACTTGGCGTAGTGGCGTAGTAGAGAATTATATCCGGGGAATCACCGAATCATCAAATTCACATATTGTTTGGCATCTGGCCATAGTTAGTTATTAGTTTTCATTGAATTTCATAAGTTTCAATATGAGTGATAGTGATTTAAATGTCGGTGAAGGCACTAGTGTCTTTAAAAAAAGGAAATACGATCAACACTTCAAGGAAGAATGGAAAAGCGAGGTTAGCTTTAGGGGTTGGTTGGTGGGTAGTGATAAAGGCAGTAAATATGGAAAATGCAAAGCATGCAATAAGGACATTAATGTTGCCAGTGGAAAAGATGCTTTGATAAAACATAGTTTGGGTCAATTCCACTTGAAGAAGTGCAAAGCAAGCACTAGTCAGCTGGCTATCACGTCCTATATTACAAATGCAACAACTTCAAAATCAAAATTGGAAAAAGATATCAAAGAAGGTATGCTGCTTTTGATCAGAATTATTTATATTATGGAATGTTGAATTCAAAAACTATTTTTCAGGTGAAATAGTCTTGAGTGCTATGATAGCAGAGCATAATTTGCCATTCACTATTATGGATCATCTGATTAAAGTTATTGGTAGAGTATGTCACGATTCAGAAGTAGCCAAAGGATTAGCTTGTGGCAGAAGCAAGACATCAGCAATCGTGAAAAATGTTTTAGGATCTCACAGCTTCGAAACTCTGTGCGACTTTCTTAATAAAAATAAAATTTCGCTAATCATTGATGAATCTACAGATTTGACCACAAAAAAAAATTTATTTCTAGTCGCTAGGAGAGTGGTCAACTGTGAGGTAAAAGATGATTTTTTAACTTTGATAGAAGTAACAGATGCTACTGCGCTTAAATTATATAAAAATATAGAAAATTTTTTCATAAAAAACGATATTCCCTATAAGCAAAACCTAATTGGGTTCGCATCAGACGGTGCCAATGTAATGATGGGGAAACATAATTCAGTAATGACCTTGTTAAAAAATGATATACCATCCTTATACCACATGAAATGTATATGTCATTCATTTCATTTATGTGCTTCATATGCTTCCCAAAAAATTCCTAGATTTGTAGAAGATGTAACACGTGACATATATAATTATTTCTCATCCGGTCCTAAAAGGACAGCAGAATTATCCTTGTTTCAAGCATTTTGTAATGTAAAAATACATAAAATATTGCACCCTTGCCAGACTAGATGGTTATCTGTTCATTCGGTGATTGGTCGCATTTTAGAGCAGTACAATGCACTTCAATTGTATTCTACAGATGCTGTCAGTAAAAACGATGTATTGGCGTCTGAAAACATTCTGCGAAAATTGAATGATCCTGCAACAAAACTTTTTCTGTTATTTTTAGATTTTACTTTACCATTTTTCACAACACTAAATAAAGAAATGCAAGCAGAAACACCAAAACTTCATTTGATATATAAAAACATCTCTAATGTTCTGAGAACAATATTTGACTGTTTCATTAAGAGAGAATACTTACAAATAACGGCAATTGAAGATGTGGATTTCAAAAATCCCCATTATCACATCAATATAGAAAATATATATTATGGTGCAAATGTAGGAAAATTCATTTCATATGGGTATTTTTCCACAGATAAATTGAAATTTTTCAGACTGAGAGCATTAGAATTTTTTTTATATTGAAGCTTGTTCACAAATTCTACAGAGATTTCCATTGAAGAATAATACATTGAAAAATTTTGAGTTTTTGGATCCAGATGTAGTCGAATCGGGAAATATTCCCTCAATATTGAATGTAGCTATAATATTTCCGAACTTGGTTAGTGAAAAAAATCTTCTATTTGAAGATTTTTTTCACTAACTATTATTTATAGATACAGACAGAATGGAACTACGGAATATAAAAGAAATCGAATCTTTTCCTACCGATATGCTTTGTTTTTGGCAAGAGGTTCGCAGAGTGGAATCCGGTGATGGTACCTTAATGTTTAATGTCCTAACAGGCTTTGTGTTCGACCTGCTTTGTCTTCCTCATTCGTCCGCAAATGTGGAAAGAATTTTTTCGGCCATAAACTTAATGAGGACAAAGCAGAGGAATAAATTAAGCACTGAAACCATATCAGGTCTTTTACACACCAAAAGTTATATTGGTAGGAATGATAGTTGTTACGATATCCAAGTGACAGCAGAACATTTCGCAAAAATGAGTGATAAAAAGGTTCTATATGAAATTCATGATAGGTAGAATTTGAGATATTTCATAATCTGCATTTTATATTAATTAACATTTTTGTTATTTTGATTTAATATTTATACCTTTTTGTATTTTTTTTTAATTAAACTCTTTTTTTACTTTTATGTTATGTTATTTATTTTTAGCATCTTTGAGTATATTACAATTTATAAATAAATCTCTCAACATAGTTCTCTGTTTCTTATGAAGTCAATTTAATGGCATGGATTTATGCTTATTTTGGTTTTCTCGTATGAAATTCCGATAATGATTCATTATTATAAGAGAAGGTAAGAATAATGATATTACATTGTAATTTTGAAGCAAAAACCCTATCCCATTCGACGCCTATGGGTGGAATGATAGATCTACCGAAAATTTACGGAATCTACCGAATTTTCCCCGACAGTTCTAGCGAAACTTCAAAATTGTCTGTGGCAAAACTGCATAGGCCCATAGTGTACAAACACAGTGGAAGCAGGTTTCTGCTTGCCGATAGCCAGCGCCGACTCGCGCTTATAAGCTGTAAAAATTAATACATGTTTTCATATTGAGCAGAACACAGTCAAAACAGGTCGCGACGGTTACCAGCGTTCTCGCTTTGATCGGAATTAAAATTAAGTTGTTTTCCTGCTTTTATACGCTCGGGTCGGTCCTGTGATGGTCGATGGATAATGGATAAGGAAACACTTATAGCAGCAGTTTTTCAAAAAACCCCTATTTGGGACAAAAGGCACAAATTGCATAGCAACCGAAATGTTATAGATAAATTTTGGAAGGAAATAAGCGCCGTAATGAAAGAAGATGGTGAGTGTATTTTTTTTTAATTTGGTAAACACAGAATCTAAGGCAATGAATTCATCATCCGAAGAAGACGTCATATTTGGTGGAAGTTATTTTAAAACCCACCACACTGGTGGGTTTTAAACTATTTTTCTCGCTTTTATCGTATTCATTGTGTGATACATCTGCGCGAGAAAATAGCGCAGATCGGCGCTGGCTACCGGTAAGCGAGAAACCTGCTTTCACTGTGTCCGTAGACATTAGTTATTCGTTATTCCATTCCATAGATAAACATAATTGTGCATATCGTGCGTCCTGCAGTTTCCCGCGATTTGAAGTCTCTGCTTTTGTAGCTTGTCGGTGTGCCATTATTAAATCGATTAAATATTGATATCGACGTAATACATATATTATTCTGCAGTTATTATTTATGTTCTGTGAGGTGAATTCCTAAAGTGAAAAAGTATAAGTAGTTTTTTTGGAAGTTTGTCATGGAGTGCCAAACGCCATGCCACCATTCCACCATCAAAACACTTCTTCAACGGTGGAATTTGGAGGAATATATCAATGTGTTCGAAGGTGAGTAACGTAATTATTCTGTTCCTTATAATGAAGCTTATTTTTAACAACAAAATGAACTGAAGAGGTAGTAATCTGATCTGGATCTTTTCAATCGTAAAACATTTACTTCCAAGGATTAAAGCTTTTCTTGTAATCTGATGTTTTATATTAAACTTGAATAAGTTTTTAATGAAACAGTTGTTACCTATTGGTAATCATCTTGTCATTCAATCCATATAAAACTGTTATTGGTTTGTGCAAGGGTTCGTGAAATATAATTGCATAACATAGCCTCTACCAGTATCATTTTTTTGGTCAAAATGGCAATTATTTCGAAAACTGTCGAATAAAAATATGTGAAAAGTATACGAAAGCATGCAGGAAGTTTCAGAGAATGGAAAAACACTATTGAATATAGGGTGTCCCATTTGAAAAAACAAAGTCACCCGCTATTCCTCTTTTGTGGGCCACCACCCTATATATTCGAAAATATTTTTAGGTTTTGCTCTTCTTGTAGTAAATCAAGTCTGCATCAAAAAATTTTGCAAAACGCAGTCCGTTACGCGTATATCGTCCGCTGCGGCACTAGTGGGACACCCTGTATAATCAAATCTTCACAGCATATTCTACCATCTTAGAATGCTTTATACTGCCGGTATATTTAGAACTGACAGAAGAAGAAAGAAGTAAAGCCAATGACATTTCAAATGCCAAGGAAGAAAAAATATTAAACGTTGACGTAAATGACGTTGAGACCCATATTCCAATATTCGAAACATATGTAGGTGGAATGGTCCCAAACTTGATTCGGTTGAAGAGGAACACTCAAGAGTTGACCGACGATAAACTGGCAAATTTTTACAGAAAATGTAAAGAATTTTACATCGAAGCAGCGATACAAATCAAACGAAGATTTCCTTTCGTTGACAAAGAACGTCAGGCCCTGAAGTTTTTACGGATGTTGGATCCGGAAACAATTCTCAAACGTGATTCGGGCAAAAAAAGAATGAATTCCATTTCAGATTTATTTTATTATTTTCCAAGTATTTGCCCGGAAAACATCACTGAATTGGATAGAGAATAGCGGCCCACACACGAACACTTCGGAGCGCGCATCAAGCATTTGGCGTTCCGGAGCGTCACTCCTGAACGATACACGCTGGAGTGTCGCTTGCCCACTAACGTACACAAAATATCTTGATTCTGATGTGACAGTATTGAATGTCACGTTCAAAAGTGATGGTTAGTGGGGTAGAAGTTTCCAAAATTGAAAGGTTTGGAGTGGCTCGTTGAGTTTTAGAAATTTTAAAACTTTTGAGGGTAGTGTGTACTGTGTTTTTATTAATATGTTTTCGAGAAGAAATAACGAAAAAAGGAAAAAAGCAATTGTTTGCAGTATGTTATATGGTTATTATACTAATTATATAGAAAAACAAAGCAGAGAGCGTTCTACTTGGGCGAAGCAATGGTTATTACAGAGATCCACATATAGTCATATGTCTCTTTTGAAAGAACTTAGAGAAAACAGTCCGTATGATTTTCGAAACTATTCAAGACTGTGACACGTTTGAATACTTATTAAAATTAACTGAACCATATTTATGGAAGCAAGATACCATAATGAGAAGTTCCATTTCTCCAGAAGAACGTTTGATGGCAACTTTAAGGTTTTTAGCCACTGGGAGATCATATGAAGATTTGAAGTTTTCTACGGCGATTTCACCACAGGCTTTAGGCTACATAATTCCAGAGACTTGCAAAATTATAATTGAGGAATTAGAAAAAGATTTTTTGAAGGTGCATGCATAATTCTGATAAAAATAATTATCATTGAGAACACCTTCAGTTGTAGAATAAATTTGAGATTTCCATAATGTGCGTTAAATTTTTGCGCAGTGTTTTTTGAATATATAACGTTCCGGCGTGTCGAATTTCATCCACGTTGAAGCGACACTCCAGAGCGCCACGCCAGAGCGTCACGCCTAACCTTGGAGCGTTGATCGAACTAACCAAAACTTTTATGGGCCTACCACACGCTCAAGCTTCACCACAGTTTGGCTTGCGCAAACCGGCTTGAACACTGAACACTGAGCGTGTGGTTGGGAGAATTGTATACAGTTTCCCTCAGTGTTCAGTGTTCAAGCCGGTTTGCGCAAGCCAAACTGTGGTGAAGCTTGAGCGTGTGGTAGGCCTATTACACGGAAGTTTGGAACGGCGCGCATCAAACCTTCGCTCCGAAGTGTTCGTGTGTGGGCCGCTCCCACACACGAACACTTCGGAGCGCGCATCAAGCATTTGGCGTTCCGGAGCGTCACTCCTGAACGATACACGCTGGAGTGTCGCTTGCCCACTAACGTACACAAAATATCTTGATTCTGATGTGACAGTATTGAATGTCACGTTCAAAAGTGATGGTTAGTGGGGTAGAAGTTTCCAAAATTGAAAGGTTTGGAGTGGCTCGTTGAGTTTTAGAAATTTTAAAACTTTGGAGCGTCACTCCAGAGCGCCACATCAGAGCGACACGCCAGAGCGCCGCGCCAAAGTGAAACGCCTAACCTTGGAGCGTTGATCGAACTAACCAAAATTTTCACACGGAAGTTTGGAACGGCGCGCATCAAACCTTCGCTCCGAAGTGTTCGTGTGTGGGCCGCTGCGAACGCTGCGGAATACAGACTTGAATTTCGACGATACAACCAATGTCGAAAAATTTTGGAGCCATGTTTCGAAATTGAAAAAAGGCGATGGATCTGCTGCATTTCCACTTTTATCGATCACTACAAAAAAACTTCTATGTTTACCTCATAGCACTGCTACAGTAGAACGCTTGTTTTCTAGCATAAACGCTATGAAAACGAAACATAGGAATAAACTTTCTACAACCACAATAAAAGGCATTCGAAATCCGAAATGAAAAATTGTTATGAATTCGATGCAAGAAATTTTCATTTGAAAAAATTCAATAAAAATATGTACGATTTCAAAAACAAGGATGATGTGGAAAATCAAGAAGACTAATATAACTAACTAACGGGTGATCTAACTAGAGGTACTTTTTTCAATAGCCTTTTTTTGACAGATCACGCGTGAGTCGTGTCAAGCTGTTATATTATTTTTGTTCAGCATTGTTTGGCATTTCGTCATGGAAAGACTTACGCCTGAACAACGTTTACAAATCGTTCAACTTTATTACGAAAATTCACGTTCTGTAAAGAATGTGTTTCGCGCGCTTCGCTCAACTTATGGTCAACATAATCGGCCTACTGAGCGTACTATTCGCAACACCATCACCCATCTTGAGACCCAGCATTCATTATTGGATAATGTTCGACCCAATAGACGACGTCCAGCACGCAGTGAAGAGCAACCTGAAGAGATTCAAGAGCTGCCATTATATCCAGAAAAAACAACGGTTTGGTGTGGTTTGTGGGCCGGTGGAATCATCGGTCCATATTTCTTCAAAAATGATGCCGGTGAGAACGTAACCGTCAATGGCGACCGTTATCGCGCCATGATAACCGACTATTTGATGCCTGAAATTGAAGCTCGTGATCTCAGCGACATTTGGTTTCAACAAGACGGCGCCACTCTCCACACATCGCACGAATCAATGGATTTATTGAGAGAGCATTTCGGTGAACAGATAATTTCACGTAATGGGCCGGTCGATGGTCGATTGGCCCCCAAGATCGTGTGATATCACACCGTTAGACTTTTTTTTGTGGGGATACGTAAAGTCTAAGGTCTATACGGATAAACCCGCTTCGATTCAGGCCTTGGAGCAAAACATCACGCGTGTCATTCGCCAGTTACCAGTCGAAATGCTCGAACGAGTCATCGAAAATTGGACTCAACGGATGGACCATCTGAGACGTAGCCGCGGCCAACATTTGAAAGAGATAATCTTCAAAAAATAAATGCCAAAGAATGTTCTTTCGAATGATAATAAACATTCCCCGTTAAATTTTAATTTTCTGTGTTTTTTTCTTTAAAAAAGTAGAGAACCTCGAAATGGATCACCCGATACTACTATATAAAATTATAAAACTTATTGTTGATGTGCATTATTTTTTTCGATAATTATTCTTTTATTTTCGTTTCAAAATTTTTGTCATTAATTTGATTAAAAAGTATCTAATACCATGTTTTTATGAATCCTTTCTCATAATATTCGATCCTGGAATTTTCATTTTGTGCTTCATTCATTACTACCACTGAAAACGAATACAGTTGCTTTCAAAACTTTTGCGTGCACTTTTCTATGTAACAAAAATTTATCTGTGTAAATTGGCCATTTTCAAATTAAATCATGGTGCCTAGTATTTTATGCATCTATGTCAGGGATGATACAGACACAGACTAATTGTTACAGAACCCTAACGGAAGTTCCGGAATCTGACATCTTCATTTTTAATGTGTCAATTATAGATTTCTGTAACATTTAGGAACACGCCCATTTACAGTTTTCTACAGTTTTTTTGAACAGTGTTTGCAGTTTCACTATAAGATTTGGTTGGCAACACTGAACGAGTTCTCGATTCGGCATACGCCATTGCCATTCCATTCGACGGTTTGTGCCTGAGAAGAGAAGTGTGCGTTACCTGTTGAGTATTTGTTTTTATCGTGAAGAAAAATATGCCTAGGTCTAGAGAAAATACCGTGAAGAACATAAATTGCTGTGTTTATGGATGCAGTTCGAAAAAATCGAGAAATCCTGAAAAACATTTCTATTATTTTCCAAATAAAACTGAAAAAGTTTACTACTACAAAAGGGGAATCGTAGAAGAAGTTAATAAATGTGAAGCTTGGGAAAACATTTTAATGATGGGAAAAGCAGTAAACCAGCATATGCGAGTATGCTCACGACATTTCAAACCTGAAGATTATAGGATGAAAACAGGTAAGAGTGTAATTGATTTCAATTTTGAGCAACTCCTAATGTGTCTTGTAATAATATCAGGAACTTTCGCTAAGAAAATATCACCGCGATTGAGAAAAAATGCTGTACCTTTCCAAAATCTACCAAAAAAGTCATGTCAAGTGGAGATTTCTCATTCCTAGTATTCAGAGAGTTGAAAGAAAATCTGAATGATAACGAGGTTATAATACTCATGGACTTTTCAGAGAATTACTGCACCAAGTACAGCGAACAAATACAGGCATATCATTTTGGAAGGTCTAGACTGCAGCTGAGTCTCCACACTGTTGTAGTTTACACGAAAAACTGCACAAAATCTCACTGTACTGCTTCGCAAAAAACTGCACATTCTCCAACTTGAAACTTGAAACCTATTTTCAAAACTTTATCGAAGCATAAGGTACTTGTTCCAAAATAAGGCCACGTTCCTAATAAGGCCAATGTTTTTTTTTTGGCATCAAACACTACCCATGAGATTTAGCCACTTGATAAGAGCGTTTGAGCAATATTGGGACGGGGAAGTTCTAAACTACTGGACACGGGAACCCGAAAGGAGAATAACTAGAGCACGATTTGGCCACATTCTGAGCATCGTATGGTCCAGGGCCATGTCACCGACTAATTTAATGGCTGGATTACGAGCCACGGGGATATACCCCTAAAACCAAGATGGTATCCCCGATATTGTTTATGCACCCAGCAGCCTTACAGAAAAACCCTTTGTCGAAATAACAAGTAATGTTGTTAGTGAACAAAACTTCGAATCTGGAAGTGATTCTGAGTCCGATTGGTCAGATTCTGACAATGTGCTGCTCTCAGCCTTGTGGGAAAACCAAGCATCAATTCCACCAGCGCTCAGCCAAGATGTCAGCAAACCTCACCTGTTCATACAAGAAACAGATTATACCTGAGCATGCGCAAAATTCTTCATCAGAGAAACATGACATGATGGACTAACTACCTTCACTGAAATACTCCCTACACCAGAAATGAAGACGTCATCGAAGCCAAGACAGAAGGCAATGAATTCATCTGTACAAATTCTAACTAAAGACCAGTTTGAACGAAAGAAGGAATGTAAGAAATCGGCAGTGTAGAAGCCGATGGAAATCAGCACAATACCAAGAAAACCTAAAGCATGCGCAGAAGGAAAAGCTAAGACTGAGACAGAATCTTGGTACTGTTTTGTCTACAACGAAGATAAAATTTTAGATATACGGAGATGCGTGGAATGTGCAGTTTATGTCCACGAAGAATGTGTGGGCCTTACGAAGGCCGATAAGCAGCTATTTCTGTGTCCTAACTGCTCGCCATAATTTTTGCGGCTTTTTTTAAAAGAGTTATTTTTAAAATGATTCATGTATTTACAAGATTCATTTCATGTAACTGATTTTGAAGAATAAATATTTGTTTCCTTTTATTCATACAACAATTTCAAACTTTTACAGCTGTGGCTTTATTATGAACACCCTGCGCCTATTGAGGCCACTGAACACAGTTTTTCTTTCCTAGAATAGTTTTATATGAGGGTAGGGCTAAGATAAAAAATAACACATTTACTGAATGATATAGCTGTACGGTAAACCAAGTTTCGATTCTCTATTTTGAAAATTAACTGATAAAAAAATTATTGAACCCTTAGGGTGGCCTTATTTGGTACATATACTTTATTACCTGCATCCATTTTGTTCTATTCATTGGCCTCAAAGCTTCATGTAGAGATTCGAAATATACAAAAGTTTTCCTGGAACTTTTCAGAGAGTGGTCATGGCAAAAGTGCCGCTCATGGTGTTGGCGCTACGTGCAAATTAAAGCTGCTGATGCTACCGTTGCTGCAGAAGGTGATATTGACAATTTGCAATCTTATGTGGATTCTGTGCAACAAAGATGTTCTGCAATATCAATGTTCACAATTGACGATGATGCAATTATTAAAATGACTAATGATCATCAGAAACAAACATATCAAGTATTCGAAAAGTTTCAATGGTACACTTAGGATTCATCAGGTTGAAGGTAAAATATAACGATGCCCTTTTGGCCGAAAACCGCGAGGTGCTGAGAAGCTTTTAATGAAAAGTTCAAGCTGCTTTTGTGATGAAGGTGTCAGCAGTTTAATCTAGGGGTCTAACAAGCGAAGTTGAGGACGTTTACACAGATTCAGAATCTGAAAATAAATCTGGACTAGTCCTTAACTTGTCGGATAGAAGCAAAAGAGGAACTGAAATGTCACGACGCCGACGGTGTGAAAATTTCAATACCGTGACAGTCTTTGAGAATAGGTACTGTAGGGTCCAGTACAACCAGCCAACAGCAAAACGTGAGTGGTGATTACGTTTTGATCAAGTATTTCGTCAGAAACACCGAAAATATCGCTATGCTGCTGTTATTAATCGAGTGGATGAGGAGGAAGGCGAACAGTAACATTCATTAAAATCTGTGATGATAATGAGGGCCACAAGTTCAGAATGGTCGAAGATGATATTTCTGATGTTTGTTTCGACCAAATATTAGAGAAATTACCCAATACAGGTCTGAGTCTTGAAGGGAGAAGATTATTATATTATTTTCCAATACCTGTATCAGTTTTCGAGAAATAAGTTAATTTGAAGCATTTTCCTGACGTGAAATGTTGAAACTGATTTCGTTCTACAGGGTGGGGCAGAAGAACCTATCCGATTTCAAATCCCTTTTTCTCAGAAGAGAGAGCAGGTAGAGTAGTGGGGTAAAAACCGTTAGAAAGCTGGTTTTATGCCATTTGTCAGTAGTCAACATGCCTTGGTCTGGTGAACATCGTGCTTTTGTTATTGAGCGGTTTATCGAATGCGGCGGTTCCATAATTGCTACACAACGTGCTTTTCGAATTCATTTCGGACTCGGGCGTCATGATCCTGTTCCACATCACGCTACGATTAAAGTGTGGGTGTCAAATTTTAGACAGACGAGTTCAGCATTGAAAAAGAAGTCGCCTGGACGTCCCAGGACAGCAACAGGACCTGAAAACGTGGCCAATGTGAGAGCCGCGATTGAACGTTCCCCGCGTCGTTCGGCGCGAAAACATTCGCTCGCTTTGGGGATTTCCAACCGCAGTATTCGGCGAATTTTGCACCGGGACCTCAAAATGCATCCCTACAAAATGGTTGTTGCACAGAAATTAAGTGAAAGGGATTTTGAAACCCGTACGAACCTGTGTCGCGATCTCCGAGAACTGCCAAACGACGATGTTGTGCTCTTCACGGACGAAGCCCATTTTCACCTTTGTGGCGCCGTAAACAGGCAGAATTTGGGGTTACCTCAAATCGAAGGTTTACCAGCATCGACCAAGGACCCTTCTTGCTTTACGAAGGGAAATTGCTCGGGCAATTGAAGAAATTCCTGTGGAAATGACGGTGAAAGTCATGGAAAGCTACCGCGAGCGCCTAAATAAGTGTATCCGCTCCCAAGGACGACATTTGAGTGATGTGCTTTTCAAAACTTAAATTTAAAAATGGCATAAAATTTGCGATATGTTAATAAAAAAAATTTTTTGACAAGCTGAGTGGTTTTAATTTTATAACGTTTTGAAATCGGATAGGTTTTTCTGTCCCACCCTGTATAATGCGTTGTGCAATTAATGTTATTTTTTATGAATTACTCGAGTTACTTCGAAAGAACAAATGTTTCAAAGTATTATATAAACCTAAGATATTTGTTGTGATAATGAGTTAGTATTTATAATGTTTTTACAAATACTTTCAAAATAAGAAGTTGATTTTGTTGATATTTTCAAGCGGGATCTTCTTCCGGTTCTACCGGAAACGAATGTGAACTCCGTTATTTACCAGTCAGGCTGTTTTGAAAATGTAAGTTCTGTACCGATTCCTGACATCAGAGTTTGAAAATTCCTTCCAAATTCCTTCGTCCAAAATATTGCACGAATGTTTCGAAGATAGAGGTGTCCCTTCAGAAGTTTATGGCAGATATTGAGTTCATTATACAACGTAAAAAAGATGTTAATGAGGAACAAAAAAAATTGTTAGATCTCTAACAACAAACACAATATCTAACTTCATTAGAGGGTCGCCTATCACTGAGAGCACCTTCCACAGGGAGTACTTTCACTGCAGAAGTTATTTGAGGGAACATCCTGATATCCTTATTTTGCAATCGATAAGGGTAATGTCACGGTTGCAATAGCAACATAGCCATTTAACCTATGATTTACTCAATGATGAACGTTATTATGAGGTTTCACAGCGTGATCCAACCTTGACAATACAAAATGAAGCCAATGCATTAATAAAGAACCTAGCTAACCATAATTACATTACACCACAACAGCAGAGAAGATCTATTCCATTCTGTTCGTCTGTAGGCCGCTTAATGGTGTTCCTGCCCGTTTTCATGGGCTACCAAAAATTCATAATCCTACTTTGTCGCTTCGACTAATAGTTTCCAGCATTAGTACTAGTGATAGAACGATCACTTTTTTTTGCCGATACGATATATCGGCCGATACCGATATTTACGTGCCGATATATCGTACATATCGGCAAACATACGCCACGAGTGAAAGACTCTTCAGTGAATTAGGCAATATTTACGAGCCAAAAAGAAATAGACTGAATGAAGAAAGGACCGAAATGTTCGTATTTTTACACCACAACATAAAAAAATTAAATTTCAGTTATGAAGTATTATTTTTATGTATTTATGTAATGTATTTTGTACCTGTCATATAACGTACCTACCTATGTTTGTTAATATTGTTGTTAATTTTGATGTTATAGGTTTTGTTTCACTTTTTTGATAAAAAATATTTCCCTTAGAATGAAAAAATTTTGTTTGATAATGTATTTCATTTATGCACTGAAGAGGCAAAAAAATTGCCGATATTTTTGCTGATATCCCTTTTGAAATACTAAAAAAATATTTTGGTGATCTTATTACTCTCATTAAATTAATCACAATCGATTTAAAATGTGTTATGTATTACCGTTTATCACGTGACTGCAAACACGAATGAGAATACGTGACGTCACTGTTCTGTAACCAAGCCAACCTATAACCTTACTGTCATCACGAGTACGAACTTACGAAGAACAGAAGAGAGTAAAACGTATCACCAGCGAACTATTTCACGATTATTTGTTATTACGAAAACGATTTGTTCGCAAGAAATCACACAAGATCAGTTCGCTTTGACAGACGGCGAAGTATGTTTATCGTATAGTGACGTCATCATAATCACTTCGTTTCAGCGGGAATTTTGAAAACTATTTTTATTTACGCATTTTTTATTGGTATTAGCTATATTTTTTCCATGAAAATTTTTTTTCGTGTTTGTATGGGGCTTATCTACAAATTAAAGTCATTTCCAAAAAATAGTCAACATCCCTATTGCCGATATACCGATATCAATATCGGTATCGTTCTATCCCTAATTAGTACTCCCTCAGCACTGTCCTCGTTCATTACTTCTATCTTGTCCCAGTCTGTACACAATGCCAATTACAGATGTTTTGTAGAAGACAGTTTCGAATTTCAAATTATTTCATCTTTGAGAGTAGAATCTATAGTCAAGTTTTTGCATCCCCCATGGGCTCTATCTTCAGTTCCATAGTAGCCAGGATTGTTATGTACTTAATAGAGTATCGGAAGATATTACTTTCGATATTCCCATAATTAAGAAATACGTTGAAGACATCATTTGTTCGGTACAAGACTCAGTTTAAATTAGATTTAATTGACAGTGACCCTAGCTGAAGTGTCTACTTCTGATATCCCTGACAATTGGGAAATATTAAAGAATTTTTTATACAGTGTATTTGGAGATCAAATCAGTCTAGATGTATTGATTCATAATCTACAATTTTCGACTAGAAAGCCTAATGAAGAATTATTATCATTTATTGATAAAATTATTGCGATAAAAATTAGAATCAACTCTAGGATCGCCGCAGATATAAATGCCGGATCCTGAAAAACAACTATATGAAACTAATATCCCTAAAATTTGTAAAACCGTTCTTATTTCAAATTCCCCAGTAGAATTGCGAAAGTATTTGATAACAAACAATGACTTTTTATTCGATGAAACAGTCAACGCCGTAAAAGATTATTCAAGCAATATGGCACAATATGAGCTGCTTGATAAAAGCCGTCGAAGTAAAAATTTGCAAACTCTCTTTGAGAACAATCCAATGATTCAACCTATTCATAGAAATAATTACAATACTTATCAACAATCAGCCGAATTTTCCTTCACAACCGATACAATTTCAACAGAGGCAAGTTAAAACCCACTATCCACATATCAAAATACGAATGTTTTAAAACCAAATCCTAATTATCAAAATTTTGATCTTCCACAAAAAAAATTTCAATCCAAACAAGAAACTATCCTCAAAAGATACTATACGAGCAGATGTATGAATACTGTATTGAGAATGTTATACCTGACTCTCAGTGTGGGTTTCGAAAAGGTTTTGGAACATCGGTAGCGCTCACAAATGTGTTGGATGATATATTTAGAGCATGTGACAAAAAACTTAATTCCATTCTAATCATGTTAGATTTTTCCAAAGCGTTTGATACTGTTAATCTTGATCTTTTAGTGTCCAAGTTTCACTATTACGGTTTCTCCTCGGAATCAATCGAGCTTATGAGATCATATCTGACTGGCAGATTTCAGACCTTTTTTTCCAATGATTTATTTTCGGAAAGAATAAGTGTTAAATCCGGAGTTCCCCAAGGATCTATCCTTGGGCCTTTATTATTCCTCATTTATACTGCTGACTTGGTCAAATCGTGTAACTACTGCGAAGTCCAGTCTTTTGCTGATGATACGCAGGTTTATATTTCTTTTGATTCAACTCAACACAGAGAAATTGAAAAGTTCATCAATGAAGATCTCAAAAGTCTATGCGAGTCCTCGGCAGCTCATAACTTGAATCTTAACCCTGATAAGTCAAAGGTAATTATTTTCGGTAGTAAGAAAAAATCTGAGTTTCTTATGGAGAATTTGAATATAATCATAAATAACAAAAGAATATCCTGTGTTGATACTGTACGAAACTTGGGCATAACTGTGGACAATCAACTTCGTTTTAGGGAACACACAAAAAATCTGATTCAAAAATCATATTCAGCCCTAAAGGTTCTGTACTCTAATAGGCATATTTTGAGTAAATCACTTAGGAAGAGTTTATGCGAGACTCTTGTTCTTTCGAATTTCACTTATTGTGATTATGTTTATGGCTTTTGTTTAGACAGAGAGTGCAGGGATCGTATTCAGAGGGTGCAGAATATGTGTTTGAGGCTTGTCTGTGGTCTGCGAAAGTATGATCATATCTCCCATGTGTACAGGGAAATTGGTTGGTTGAAAATGAATGAGCGCAGGATCCTCCACTTTTCAGCTTTCATTTTGAACATCATAAAGAATCCGCAGTCATCAGATTCTTTAAAAAGGCGCCTAATCTTTCGACGGGATGTGCACAACGTAATTTTAAGAGATGTATCAAGGTTGACTATGCCCCATCATAGCACGGCAATTTTTCAGCGATCTTTTTCGTACAATGCCGTGAAAGTTTTCAATTCGATACCCCAGAGTTTTCTAAGTTTGAGTTCCCAAGCCTTCAAGAGAAAATTTGGGCAATACTTATCGAACGGAAGCCATAATTTGTAATGAGGGTATTTTTTTTTTTTTTATATTTGTGTAGGTATATAATTTTCCTTTGCTAATTTGCTTCCAAATTGAGAATGTAGATTTCATTGTTTTCAGGGAGTTTTTTTTTTCTTTGTTTTGTAATGGATGTTTTTCGGGTGATTGACAAATCTATTGTAAATTGTTAATTGTTTTCGTTTGGTTCAGTTGAGTAGCCTTGAGCTAGACTGGCGCCAGACGTTAACTAACTAGAGGAAGTGTAATCTAATTCTGATTTTCTATAACTGTACAATTTGTATCCTCTCAATAAAGACATTATTATTATTAAAAGCGGAATAATTGTTCAACTCAATATAATCCAAATCCCGAAAGAAAATTCTATGATAATAATCAAAGTACTCACTATACATTCGAAGAATTAACTCATTTAGAGCGTCCGTCGACTTCTACAGCTGAAACAACGAGTACTAGTAGTCTAGATAATACGGATCAATTACCTTATTTCTAATTTGAAAACCCTAAATGTAAACTTTTGATAATAATAATAATTGTGGCTGGATGCTGAGGAAGCGGACTCCTGTCATACAACAAAAAACAGCTCCACCAGAACATCAAGAAGTGGGATCCCAAAATGCCACTCCACCTGCTGGCTTGACCACCGTGAGGACTGCCCGCAGGGGAGCTCGCAACGCACGTATCAAGTGGAGCCGCGAAATGAATATTCAAGTAATGCGAGCTTTTTATTACGTGAACAATTGCGATAACAAACAACTTCCTGAATGGAGATACTCCCTCTATACCGAGTTCACCAAGAGGCATCCAGAACTTCAGTTAACAGAAGGGAACATTGCGGCTCGTAAAAATGTTATTATACGAAAAAGTACAGGAACTGGATGAGATCAAGAGAGAAATGGGCTACATAATCAATCAAGAACAGATTGTCGGAATGAGGAACCCACCGAGCCTTTGGGGAGACCAGCAGATACGGCGATGGACATGTCTGTCACACGAACTGCTCGCCAAGACTCCCCACAATATCGCCAACTGTATGACATCTTCTATAGTAACCTGGCGCAATACGAATCTACTGATCCGCTCAACCGCCCCATCCTTATAAAATTGAACTTCTTACTCTACGGCCGAAAATAACATCGAGTGGCTCAACGAAATATTGGCAGAACACCTGGGCAGTCAATGGACGTTGGAACAAGTCCACTTATCTCTGTACTGTGCTGTCATCACAGTAATCGGACAAAAAAGGCAAAATATCTACATTCCCAGAACCAGTTAATAGAAGGTTAAAAATGAAATTCCTTTTTGGAAAAGAAGATTGATGCAGGACGTCGATAAACTTCGAGGAAAAGTTGATGTTTTGGATGAGTTCCTGAAGGATAACAAATCGCGTGAAGTATTAAATAAAGTGCGAAAAATAGCCACATCTACGAGGGTGGACCTGAGATCTCCACGACATAAGGGATAGTTGAACTGAAAGATCGCTTGAGACAACAAGCTAAAGCGAAAGGTGCTCGCCTACAAATAAAATTTCTGAAACCACATATGAAGAATAGAAGTATGATGTTTGTCCTACTTCTGCTAGTTCCCCTCGTGAAGAGTGTCATATGGAAGAGTCTGATATTGCACTATCTGAAACACGCTTCAATGAAGAAAAAACTGATAATGAAACAATAGATCCTTTTGACAGAGCCGGGCCCAGAAAACCAAAAAAATTCTTAGGTACTGATCCTGTTATGCAGAAATTCATTGAGGACAGTGATATGAGGGCAAAAAAGAAGGATGAATATCGTCAAAACCTTATTGCGAAAACGGAACAGCAAAAAGATATACATGATGACGGGTTGTATAAATTTTTCATGACCCTGTATAACTCAACTAAAGGTCTTTCAACAAAATACCAAAAGCAAGTCAAACGAAAAATTTTAAATGATTTCTGATGCTGAGGATTAGATCAGAGACAAGGAGGAGTTCGAGCAAAATTCAGAGATGATCAGAACACGTCCTCTTTACCCAACATCCTGCCCTACTGATGCATTCTCTCATGGCATTAGGCATGACTTTCCTGAATTCTTTTCACCATCGAGTTCCACAATGGAATTAAAGGGAGGGAGCTGTGCAACAAGAGAAGATGATATATTTCTGTGTCCGTTTTCTCTCGCTTCTCTCCCGGATTGGTGATACCACAGAATACCTAACTACAATAGTTAGGTATTCTGTGGTAATACCGAACGCAGTAAGTGAAGCTAACTTATGGTGTATCAGATGAAATGATCAAGTTACCCATTATTAGAAAGTTATCAGGACAGGCAATGAAATGGTTCCATTCATCGCCATCTCATCCAGGACTCACCTACCAAAACTTAAAGGATCAGATGACTCAAATGTTTAAATGTGAAGAAGACAAAATCACCTTAATGAGAAAATTCGAGTCAAGATTTTGAAGAAGGAATGAAAAGTTCCGTGACTACTATTTTGACAAAGTTCTGTTAGGAAAGCAGATACAACTGTCCGAACCAGATTTAATTCGCTATGTCATTGAAGGCTTCGATGATGCACATTTGTAGGTACAAGCCAAAATCAAGGAATTCAAATCATTGTCGCATCATTTAGAGATTATGAATACCATCACTCAATCAGAACGACGTGTATTTAACACCAATAAACCCAGCAATGCCCATAGGAAGTCATTCCAATCCCAACGTCCAGAGAACGCTAAGCCTAACTACACTAAACGTTGTTTCAATTGTAATGAGGAAGGACACTTTGCCAATCAATGTCCTAAACCGAAACGAGAAAAAGGATCTTGTTTCTCGTTTTCTGCCACTGATAATCAAATCAAGAACTCTCCGAAGAAGAAGAGTTATGGAAACCCAGACCAATCGACCAACCTAGTGGATTAACCGGAGGTGATACCATCTTATCAGGTGGTCATGCAGGTAGCGTTAGGGGGTGAGGATGTTGAGATAAGCGCTGTTTTGAATACGGGTAGTCCGATTTCGTTAATAAGAGAATCTTTAATCCATGAACAATATATTGACAGAGATAGCAATTTTCAGAATTATCAAGGCATTAATAATTCGGTATTGAATATTGTGGGTAGATTAAGCCTTGCCGCACATTGAGCGCAGCCGAGCACAGCACAGCCGAGCCTAGCCTAGCAGAGGTTCTATTCAATTGCGTGTGTTACAAAATCCTCTGCTAGGCTAGGCTAGGCTCGGCAGTGCTGTGCTCGGCTGCGCTCAATGTGCGGCTAGCCTTAGAACAGATGTTTTTATCAGAAATTTGAATTTATGTTGTGATTTCCATGTTGTTAGCGATAATACCATGAAGTATGCATGTTTATTGGGTTGGGATTTCATTACTCAGAACTCTTTAAATGTAACGTTTGGCGAAGAAGTTCAGATTTCAAGAAAATATGTTTTTGAGAAGGAGGAACATAATGATATAACATAATAAATATAACAGTCATAAAAGTTTGAGTACGAGGATCCAGGATTTGAGGCACAATAACATTGTTACTACCTTACCGATATAGTAAACAAATGTTACAGTCCGAATTAAAGCAAATTCAATATCTTGCACCGTCTCCTAGAGAGGAGTGTGTTCGCCTAAGTCAGTGGTGGAAATGAAGGCAGCCGGGGTTCCACTCGGACTCATGTGCGGCATAACGGAGAGAGTCCTTCAAGGATCTTCGACGAACTGGACCCGATAGAATCGAATCACAATGTATGCAATTCCACTCGACCAAGCATGGCATTGGTTGAGGCTGACTAAGCTGGGGCAAACATTGGGCAACATCCGCCCACAACATCTTTAGCCGGCTGGAGGAAATAGAGCCGCACTCAGTACATGATATTACGGAAGTATTAGTACTGAGTCCGAAGGGGTTTTAGTGAGTGAACCTGAAAGAAGAGGGAGTCTCACACTGTTCCACCAGAAGAGGTGGTTCGGCTATATCAGCTTCCTCTTCGTAAAAAAATGATCCCCGAACGAACTTCCCATTGCTCTCGCTAGTAGAACGCAGAATGAAGCAGAAACCATATATAGTACGATCGAAAAAGAACTTTTGGCTATTGTCAGGTCGTGTAATCAATATAGGCCTTATCTTCACGGAAGAAAATTCATTATTTATACAGATCATGTGTAGTGTACCTAACGTTGGAATGTTAAATAGATATTTCTCAATATTGCGTACTCAGCACTGTACCCATTGTCTTATATTAAGTAGGACAGATAGAAGAAGGATTGATCAGTCATTAGTCATTTATTGTAGAAGTAAGACATCAGTGTACCTAATGAGCTCAATAGATAATTTTATAGTAAAGTGTTCTCCTTCAAACCCTAAGTAACAACCCCGTTACTACATGGCGATCCTGATGGCGAAACCTTGGAAATTTTTGAATATTTAGTGGAGAGTAAGGAGAAAAGTAAAAATGGGGTCAAGCCAAGCTAAGCAAGAAAGAGAAGAGATTATCATCGCACAGGCTGGTAATAGTGGTGGCCAAAATGGACAAATCAGCGAAAAAATTTCCACTCGAGAGGTATGTGAATTGGTAATCTTCCTTCTGGTTATAGCAGCGGCCGTATTCTACACTTTCAACTTATGTAAGAAGAGGTTGGAAAGGAAAATCAGGCGAGAAGTCACGAGAAGCCAGATGTTAGCTCCCATCAACAACGCCTAGGTGATATTAACAGACTCCAAAAGCTTGTTTGATATAAATCAGGTGAGCTTCCAAAGGACACTCTGTAGCCGCACCTTTATTTTTCGTCCACATAAGCGGAACCGACGTAGCACCGGACAGTTGTACAAATTCATTGGTGACGCCCGTGTCATGTGGCAATTGCAAAGTTCGTGAGTTGACCCAGATCATAACGATATACATAATATGCAATGAATAATGATGACATTTTTATTTGAATTTTTATTGTCTCAATTTGATTTTTGATAATACCTTATTAGAAACTAGAGAATTAGCATTATTTTTTTAAATTTTATGTATGGCAGTCAATAATTTAAAGGAAATTTTGGAATCCCTGAAATCAATAAAAGTATATCTGAGGAAAATTGGCCCTGAGAGGCGACAGAAAGAGATTCTCAAAATTAAAATCAAGGGAGCTACAGTTATTTATGAACGGTTCGAGATTGTTCTTCAGGAAATTCAACAAAGTATTTCAGAAATCCCACCCGATGTTTTGAGCGCAATTCAGCAATTTTCCTCCGAAATACGGGAAATATATAGTGTAATATCAAAGTTACAGATCAAGGAGAGCCCTAGTTTGATAGAAATGGAGTCGTTTGATTTGAAAACCGCGTCATCTTTGTTACCGATGCTCAATGATAGCGAAGATACAGTTCGACTATTGATAGATGCTATAGAGTTCTATGATTCAATGCTTAAAGCGGACCAAAAGCAGCATCTAATAAAATTCGTATTGAAAACTCGGTTATCTTCAAGTGCTAAACTTCGTCTTAATAAGGATTATGCTTCAACATCTTCGTTAGTGGCTGATATGAAAACCCATCTCCTCACCATTAAATCTGATACTACTCTCCAAACTAAATTAATAAATTCACGTCAAGGAAATAGATCGATTGAATCTTTCGGTAAATCTTTAGAAGAACTTTTTGTCGATTTGACTATTTCACAGGCTAAAGGTGACGACAATGCATATTCGGTTTTGAAACCTATTAATGAGCGGAATGCTATAAAGCAATTCGCAGACGGATTAAATAATAGAAGATTAAGTACCATTATTGCAGCACGCGATTTTTCTTCACTTAAAGTTGCCATCCGCACAGCACTAGACGAAGCTTCTTCATCGGAAAATATGCATTCTGTGAATCATTTTCAAGTGCAAAGAGGTAGAAAATGGCAAAACCGAGGCAGTGGTAGATTCAGAGGCCCGTCGCATAGATTTCATGGTAATAATTCAAGATATAATACCAATTATAAGCCAGATAAATTTGTCGGTCGGGCACCATCAAATGATAATACGCGGAATTTTGCAGGACGCTCTCGTGGTCAAACACAGAGAAACTTCAATTCTCGAGGAAGACAATCGAGTTATCATTCACAAGAAAACAGAGTCTTGTATTTGAATCGAGGAAATAACGAAACCGAAAAGAAAAATTCAAACAATCAGCAGTTTTTTCTTAACTCCGATAACTGAGTCTATATTCGCTTGCTTGGGTTTGAATAATGTAGAATTTTCAGTGGGATCTCAAAAATTAAAATTTTTAATAGACAGCGGAGCTTCACTCTGTGCAATTAAATTAGATTCTATTAGAGACAAATCTCTGATACGCAAAGATAATCTTACTGTGAACGGTATTTGTGGAAATATAACAGCTATCGGAAATGTTTCATTAAGATTGCATACCAACGGTGTTACTTTCGAGCAATTATTTTATGTGTTTCAAGATATCCCTTGTAATTACAATGGTATTTTAGGTCAAGATTTTTTGCAAAAATATAAAGGTATATTAAATTTTGAAGAGAATACGTTAATTCTGGATAACCGCCATAATAAGGTGGAGGTTTCTCTGAACTCTAAAACTGATTCTGTTTTGACTATTCCACCTAGATGCGAAATTATTGAATACTTATCAATAAATACAGAAAACGAATGTGTTGTAATTCCTCAGGAAATATGTGGAGGCGTTTTTCTAGCAGGAACCGTGGTGAAACCTAAGCATAACATCATACCTGTCAAAATTCTTAATACAAGAGAAACCGAAGTAACCCTCAAGAATTGTGTACCAGAAATTCATAATCTCGATAATTATCAAATTTGTTCGTTTACAAAGAGTACCGAGATTTCACCTACTAGAGTAAAAGAATTATTTTCATTGATAAACTTGAACGGTTTGAATAAGGAAGAACAATTGTCTATCGAAGAGTTATGTGCTAAGTTCAGCGACATTTTCCATCTTCCAAATGATACATTAACCACAACTAGAGTTTTCGAGCAAACTATCACCTTAAAACCAAATGAAGCGCCAGTATATAGAAAACCGTACCGCATTCCTCATTCACAAAAACAGGAGATAGACAAGCAAATTGAGGATATGATAAAAAACGACATTATAGAGGAGGCCCAGAGTGAATGGTCCTCTCCAATTTTATTAGTCCCTAAGAAAGCTGATAAAAATGGCAATAAGAAATGGAGACTTGTAATCGACTTCAGATCATTGAATGAAAAAATTCAAGACGACTAATTCCCCCTTCCCAACATAGTCGACATTTTCGATTCGCTTACCGGAGCGGTATATTTTTCTCACTTAGACTTAAGTCAAGTACCAGGTAGAGCTGGCAGCTGACAGCAGACCTTACACAGCGTTCGCAACCCACAAAAAACAGTATCAAATGAAAAGACTGCCTATGGGATTGAAAATATCCTGCAGTGCGTTTTCACGGCTAATTTCAATTGCAATGACCGGATTGAATTACGAAAAATGTTTTTGTTATCTGGACGACTTGATTGTTTTTGGTAGAAACTTAGAACAACATAATAAAAATCTTCTGAAAGTGTTTTCCAGACTTAGAGAGGTAAATTTAAAGTTAAACCCTTCAAAATGCGAATTCCTTAAAAAACAAATTTTATATTTAGGTCATCTCATATCTTCCGAAGGTCTTTCACCTGATCCTGATAAAACGAAAGTTCTTAAGTTGTACCCAGTCCCAAAAAACACCGATGACGTCAAAAGATTTATAGCCTTTGCTAATTACTATCGAAAGTTCATTAGAAATTTTGCGGAAATAGCTAATCCTCTGAATAAGTTATGCAGAAAATATTCAGAATTCCATTGGTCAGACGATTGTCAAAATGCTTTCGAAAAATTGAAAATTGCTCTTTCTACAGCTCCAGTGCTTGATTATCCCGATTTCTCAGATGAAAACGAATTTATTGTGCAAACTGACGCAAGTGGAACATGCGCTGGTGCAGTCCTTTCTAACAAAAATAATAAACCGGTGGCATTTGCTAGTCGCCCTTTCAATAAATCCGAAATCAACTATTCTACTATAGAGAAAGAATTAGCGGCAGTGGTATGGGCAGTAAAATATTTTCCTCCATATTTATTTGGTAGACATTTTAAAATTCGTACTGACCATAGGCCTCTTGTTTATCTTTTTAACCATATCGATCCTTCTAGTCGTCTAACAAAATTTCATTTGTGTCTAGAAGAATATCAATATCATATTGAATATGTTAAAGGTTCAATGAACGGACCAGCAGATGCTTTGTCTCGCATAACATCAAAGGAATTAAATGAAATGAATCGGAACGTACTTGCTGTTTTAACCAGGGCCCAGGCTAAAGCATCGAGAAACCTTCCTGATTTTGAAAATAAAACTTCAACGAATAATGGGTCAGATCAACCAAATGTTGTTGAAATTTTGAAAAAACCCAATGAAGGTAACGAATTAATTGTTCTAAAAAGAAACGATGATTTAAGTAGTTTTGGAAATTCTGAGAATATATTTTCGAAATCAAAATGTGTATGTTATGAACCGAATACGAAGTTAGTTTATATACATCCAGATACTCCATCGATAATCTCGCGAGAAGAATTATTGAGAGATTTGGAAGAATTATGTACGAAAAGGATTATAAAAGAGCTAATCATAGTGAAAAATGAATATAATGCATTTATAGTGGAATTTTTTATGCAGACGATTGCTAAAATTAAATGGACCGGTCCACGAATTTGCGTAATTACAGGTGTAAAAAGAATTTTCAATCCAGATACGAAAAAACTTATTCTAAACGACTTTCATATATTGCCGACGGCAGGTCATTCGGAAGTGCGTAAAATGATCAATAATATACGAAGATATTATTATTGGCCTGGATTATCAAATGATTGTGTCTCTTATGTTAAGAAATGTGCTAATTGTCAAAAACAAAAGTTTAGTAAACCCATAAAAGAACCGATGGTAATAACACCAACTGCGCATTCAGCCTTCGAAAAAGTTTACTTAGATATTGTCGGCCCCTTAGAAAAAGATGACGATGGTTTTATATATGTTCTAACTCTACAATGCGATCTAACGAAATTTGTCGAAGCATATCCCTTAAAATCAAAGGATACAGTAACAGTAGCGAAAGCTTTCGTAGATAAGTTCATATTAAGATATGGCGTTCCCTCTGAGATTGCTACTGATCAAGGAACAGAATTCATTTCCAGTACAATGTCGGAGATTTGTAAATTTTTAAGAATATCTCATATAAAAGGTACAGCATACCATCATCAAAGCATTGGATCTTTGGAAAATTCACATAAAACATTAAACTCTTTCTTAAGAATACAAATGAGAAACTATGGCTCTTCGTGGTCTTCATGGATCCCATATTTTTGTTTCATGTATAATACATCGTATCATTGTAGTACACGATATTCACCTTATGAGCTGGTTTTCGGAAAAAAGTGTAATTTGCCTAATAATCTAGTGAATAGTGACACTGTCGAACCCTTATATAACGCGGATTCGTATCCTTTAGAACTCAAATTTAGATTGCAAAAAGCACAACAAGATGCAAGGCAGAATTTAGAATTAGAAAAATTCAAAAGAAAAGTGATATATGACAGACAGATAAATCCTATAAAATACGAAAAAGACGATTTAATTTTATTGAAAAACGAAAGTGGAAATAAACTGCAAAGTGTTTACGAAGGTCCTTTCAGTGTAATAAAAGATGATTCTCCGAACGTTCGAATGAGCAAAAACGGTAAAGAGTGTGTGGTTCATAAGAATCGAACTAAACCTTTTGTGCGCGAGGTCAAGGACATGTAACTATTACAAGACAGTGTTGTGAATTAAAAATGACAATAGTGAAATCCTGAATGTGAGACTAGCCATCCGATATTATTACGAGTTAAACATTTTTATGTCTAGTTAAGCTAGGTTAGTTAGGTATATGAAGAATAAGCGAAATGGGTTTATTATTCTATTGGGATTAGTTTAGTTAGTTATAAGAATTGAAATTGATAGAATTTTTATCCCCAAGTAATAAAAATTCTTTTTGAAATTTCGGGAAAGGTGTAGTCTACCTAACGTTGGAATGTTAAATAGATATTTCTCAATATTGCGTACTCAGCACTGTTCCCATTGTCTTATATTAAGTAGGACAGATAGAAGAAGGATTGATCAGTCATTAGTCATTTATTGTAGAAGTAAGACATCAGTGTACCTAATGAGCTCAATAGATAATTTTATAGTAAAGTGTTCTCCTTCAAACCCTAAGTAACAACCCCGTTACTACACATGAACCTCTAATTTGGTTATTTTTCATTAAAAGAACCTAATAATTCTTGACTTAGGAGATGGAGAATATTGAAGAATTTGATTATGAGGTTGAATATCGCAAAGGATTGATGAATAATGCTGACGCACTCAGTAGAATCAATTCAGATTCAACGGAAGATTCAAATTATGAAACTTTCATGAAAGTAACATAACCCTTTTTTTCTTTGAAATAACAAACCCAATGTGGACCCCTATTTTGTGAACTATCCAAATTTACAATAGCACATTCTTTTATTCACGGCATTTTCGGTAAGGTGTCAAGGATAAATACTCCACCAAAATGTTTAATTTTAAGTTTTTTGGCATGGTTCATCAATTCATGGTAATGCAACGCACGATTGGGTAGCTTCAAAAGTTTTTGGACTTCTTCAGGTAAAGTCCGTAACCTCGTTTGGATTTCTTCACGTATAATCCATGACCAATCGATTCCATAGCTATGTTGTGACGTCTTTTTTCCCCTAATTTTTCAGTAGCATTTTAAGCCAAGTACATCATAACAGATGATGATATTAAATATTACAATGCTTGGACGCAAGTAATGAATGTGGAAAACAAACCCAGAAGATTGTATGCACATGGCACGTTGTAAAGAACTGGAATATACAAGGAAGGGCTAAATTGAAAATAATAGAAAATAAACGTACAATGAAGATGGAAATGAGGAGAATCTTGAATGGAATGGATATATCAAATGTTATGAATTTGAAACAGAAACATTTTGAGCATTTGGAAGGCCAAGGGGAAACTGAATTTCTCAGAATTCAACTACATTTCCATTCAATTATTTTTTCTTTCAGAAATTATTTCCAGAGTGAAGAAAGAATAAAGATGTGGGCACATTGCTATAGGAGAAATTGTGGAATCAATACAAATATGGCAATTGAAAGTTTGAATAAAGTGTTGAAATACAATAAACTGAGAGGAAAACAGAATATTAGGGGAGTTGTTTAATTCAATTATGAAAAGGTAAGTCATTATTGAATTTCTAAAGTGGAGAAATTGTTGGACGTGTTATAAGAATTGTGAAAAAATGTGGAAGAAAATTATTGAAACAGAGAGACCTACAGCAAATTCAACATCGAGTGAATGTCGAGGCACATGAGAAAGTTGTCCATCATTTTGTAACCAAATTAGACTCAGGGGAATTTAAGGTAAAGTCAAGCTCAGTTAGTGGTAAGTGTTATACTATTTCCTACAATGAACTATGTGATGATGGATGTAGAGCTGTGCACTGTGATAAGTGCAAAATCATATATATAATCATACATATGTTCAAGTGTGATTGTTCAGAATATGCTGTGAAAACTGCTCTATGTAAACACATACATGCAGTTGCTTTGGTCAAAAAGAGAAGCGAGTCTGTTTCAGATGGAGATTCCGATGATTTTGAACTAGTCATCTCTGAACCTTCTACTAGTAACTTCTTGAGTAAGTTTTGCACCTTTGTTAGAATAATATATATTTAGTTATTGGGTAAAGGTGGCCAAATTTATTCCAGTGAAATACTCTTTATTTTCATTCAGTAATGACGACGTTTCGGCTATTGGTTTTATCCATTTTCAAGTCTAAAAAAAACATACACAATCCTACTTTAGATATCACAATAAATACTATAAAACTTTATATATTCCTTAAAAACACAAAAAAATCAGACTTTTAAAACACAAACAATAGAACACAAGATAGGAAACTAGAGAATTCTCTCACCACTATGAAATAAGTATTTCTACAACAGAGCGAGCACCATCGTTATTATTATCTCTATCCATGATCTCTGAGATGTGTACTTCAATTATATTCTAGGGAAATCTTCTCGTCAACCAAATCTTTCACAAAATTTTCGGGAATATCTGGTGAAAAAATGTATGTTCTCCATGCAACGTCAGATAAACAAACAATCCATCATTCATCCTCCTTCAGTCTTTAATCACCAACCATAACTCGTTCCTGTATGTTAGGTTGTCTACTTCGTCTATTTTCATCCTTGATCAAATTGGAATAAATTGAACTGAAATTCGCACAGTCTGTTATTCTATTCATCGAATTTATTTCTCGTTTTATAAAAATTTTTTCCGCTATTTCTCTTTTGTTCTTTATTTTCTCTCTATATAGAATGCTGGTTTCCTCAAAATCCATATCATGGCCTAGCTTCAGAACATGTTCGGCTGAAGCCGTACTTTCTCCCTTATTCGTCCTAATTGTGCTCTTATGTGCGGAAATTCTGTTTTTCAACTTTTGTTTTGTTGTTCCAATATATTTCAGGTCGCAGGTTTTACAGGGAATTGAATAAACTAAATTTGATTGATCCCATTTTTATGTTCTATCCTTAATTTTTGTATAAATAGTATTCAGCTTGTTATCATTTTTAAAAACTACTGTATATCCATATTTTTTCATGATGTTTTTAATTTTTTCTCCAGCACCCTTTATGTATGGTAGTACTAACATTTTTGTCAAATCTATTTCTTTTTTTGTTTTCTGTTCCGTGTTGTAATGAAGGAAAATGCGGTTCTTCATTATTTTCTCTATTAGTTGTTTAGGGATGCCATTTTTCAAGTAGTACTCGCTTTACCAAGGCCAATTTTTCTTCTCTATGTATAGTTGATGTAAGTTTTATTGCTCTATCACTGAGGCCTATAGCCACTGTTTCCTTTTGCTTTTTTGAGTGGCATGATGAGTAATGAAGGTACCTTCGGGACCAAGTGGATTTTTGGTACCAGCTTGTTGATAGACTTCCGTTGTTTCTTCTCAACAAAACATCTAAAAATGCGATTGTTCCGTTTTTTTCTTCTTCAATTGCGAATTTTATGTTCGTATTAAAACCGTTGAAGAATTCTAAAACTTCGTTTTCTTTTCCCTTTTGTAAAGATAAAATAATGTCATCCATATATCTTTTATAGAAACCAACATTTATTTTTAGCAACTTCATTATTTCTCCCTCTACTAGTAAGGTTCATTATCAGAATGAAATCAGTGATTTCTTGGAAGGAAATGTAAATAAACAAAAATCTGGATGTTCCTCTTGATGAAAGAAGACAACGAGAGGTTTCTATATTTATGTCGAGTAGGAAGCTTATTAACAATGGTGATAGGTGATACATACTTAGAAATTCCATCTTTATAGATAATGCATGAACGATTTTGTGAAGGTTTAAAAGCAGTAGATTTTGCAACATTCAAAAAGCCTTATAATGCATTCTTAAGAAGAGAAACAAGAAGGAAATCCATCGAAAAAAGGAAAATGGAGAAACAATTATATTTCCCCGGAAAAAAGTAGAGTAGTGTAGTTTATTTATAATTTGGGTGATAAATTGTGTAATAAGTTAAATAATGTATCATGCTTGATTTATTAACAAAGTATGTTTGCATGTGTTCAAGAGGAAAACAAAGAATTATTTTATTTTTCAAGTAGATAGCTATAAATTATGAATGTATGTGTAGTATAGTAAGTTATCATGTCAAAATTTATTATCATCGATATTTTTCAAATGAGGTGGTTTTCTTATGCCTTTCTTTCCACTCTTATTCTCAATAAATTTGTCTGAATGGCTAGGATTCTTTCATTCATCATTTTTATGATTAAGCATGGTAGTGGTGGAGGTCGTGGTGATGGCAGCTTTCATTATGAATAATAAATAATCAAACAGTGATTGCTCAAAAACTGTGAAGAATTCGAATAAATGTTATATAATGAAATAAACACTTCTTTTCTTCTCCTTTCCTCTACAAGCGAATTTTTAGCATTTCATTCAAAACAAAATCAGAACAGAGAACCGAGTCAATTTCACTGTAAAGAATTATTTGCTGTGGTGTCACAAATAGAATTACTTGACACGAATGAATTGTCTGAGTTAATTAGTATATTAGTAAATTTAAAATTATTTATTCTCTTATTTATAGATATGTTACGGGCAATGTAATTATTTGGGTCAGTATTGATAATGCTTGGTTATTATGAATAATGACCATTAAAATTGGGCAATTTGATAAATTTGAATTACTTTACGATAATTTCTCACCTTGCCCGGTCATTATAAATACCGCTATTATTTCTTTGGACACTTTGATTAATTGACAGCAATGAGACATCCACGTGCGTGTGGTGTGCTTTTGGATATTTTTGCAATTTTCGGTACGCCCAGTATTCTGCAAAGTGATAATGGGAGAGAATTTGCTAACAGTACTATTAGCGAACCATGTAGCATGTGGCCCGAGTTGAAGATGGTGCATGGGAAGCCCAGACACTCTCAAAAGCAGGATTCCGTAGAACATGCGAATCAGGACGTAGAAAATATGCTTTGTTCGTGGCAATGTGCAAGATTGTCATTCAAGGCTATAGTCGATGTGGCTGTAAAGCCGACCATCCACGAAGCCTCTTTTTTCGAGCGTTTCACGACCTCATCTGGACGCGTGACTTTTCAAGCTTCCAACCGGGTCTTTGAGCATCGTGAAATTCACCACCGACGTAGCGTCCATAAGCTTCCGCGTTCAAGAAGGTAGAGTCTCTAAACGCTTCGGACGCTTAAGGAAAGTCCCGTCGACCATCCACGGAGACTGTTTACAAGCTTCTTGCGAATCTGGCAGCTCGAAAGTCCCGTAAAAACGCATCGTGAGTGGCCTACTTAAAGGTGGATATAAATCCGACAAATGTTAGGTGTCCTAAAGAAAAAAAGCTATGTAACTCGAAATGTCACCAAAGTGGAAGCTGCTCTAAAGCCGGCCATAGACATCGTTATTTTTCATCCGTTTTCCTCGCCGCGATTCGAACCGCCGAGTCATATCGCAGAACTGTTTTGCCCACACACTTCGGTAAATTCTTCCCGTTATTTTACTGTCGTTCACGATTAAGCACGTCATGAAGAGGAAACATCTCTTAGCAGTGGCGGCCGCGGTTTCGGTGCTGAATAAAAAAGAATCAAATTTATTCTTCACTGTTTTAATATCAGCGCCTTCCTTCCAATTCATGATATTTTTTC
This sequence comes from Adalia bipunctata, assembly GCA_910592335.1. Taxonomy (NCBI): domain Eukaryota; kingdom Metazoa; phylum Arthropoda; class Insecta; order Coleoptera; family Coccinellidae; genus Adalia; species Adalia bipunctata. The sequence goes on from OU342954.1 coordinate 6,083,932, forward strand.
AATAATATTACATAACCTTCCCTCTTCTTGTTTCTATTCCTGTATTCTGCTGATTTAATTCGCCATAGACAAGGATGCAACCTGTCCAAATGGATGAAATCCACAATTAATTGTTTATTCGCCGTCTTCTGATCCATCCCGGTCAAAAATAGTGATAGAAGAAGTGATTAAGAAACAGCAGAAGTAGACGCACTTGTGGAGAGGACGCGACTTGTACTACGCTAATGGAAAATAACCGCCGATTCTCGACGAAATCCCCACACACAGTCGGTATGGCACGACAACCGATGAACCGTCGTGACAAAAATCAAGCATCGGCAGATATTTGTACCGACGATTCGTACCGACGGTTTTTCGCCATACACATCGGTTTTTGGTGCTTTTGCCGGGACGGTTCGTATCGCGGCGTTATAAACGGATGAAAAATAACGATGTCTATGGCCGGCTTAATAAATAGAACCTCTATGTATTGCTAGATATTGACATTTTGTGTAAATATAAATTTGTAATCACGTACATATCTAATACATTATTTTTTTTTGGACTTAAATTTTGTTTGTACCCACTTATTTCATCGCCACCCGTTTGTTTGTCAGCATGTGAAATTTTATTTGTTTTTTTTCTTTGTTACTTTGTCAGTTAGGCATGTAAAAATTCGGTATTCTTTATAAGAAATATGAATAGAAATGGTTTTTAAATTGCCCACTCGACTTAAAGCATTATACATAATGACCGGGCTATGTAATATTTGCAACATAATTTATCATTTTGTCATATCCTTTTGGGCACTTTTCAAATTGTCCGGGCATTATAAACACTGCCCAATTATTTACATTGCCCGTAACAGATATATAAAGAAGAGTCGCTTTTCGGAACAAGAACTTCCTTATTTTAATAAAGTCATCTACTCCCTCTGATACTTCTGATATTTTCAGATCAGATTATAATTCGAAAGCGATTTGGTCTCGTACATATTCTTCTAGCAGCAAAATTGAAATTTTCAAGGAATTATGCTGAAAATCTTCTTAAAGAGAGAATAAAACTTTCGGAATAAATGTCAAATCCAAGAGTAATTTCCTCGTTATCAAAGAATATCATGTCGAATCGAACTGAGTTCAGGGTGAGATTTAACAGTCAGTATGTAATTAGTATCTTTTTTCTTCACTTTGTTTATAACTGATCATCATGGAAAGAACGGTAACTATCAACTAATGTTGATCATTTTCATTTTGACATTCGTACAAAACAAAACATCAAAGAGTTAGGTTAGATTACTCTCCAATTTTGGGTAAACATTTCGAAACGCATACGCGGGATCAGCTTCTCTCTGATTGGTTTGTGACATTGGACAATATGTATGCTCATGATTTCTAGACGACACTTAATCCCGGGAAAACCTCGGAGAAGTTCGGCAAGTTCCGTTGATAATCGCAAGACTAGTTTCGCGGTAAAAATCGTCAAATTGTCAACCTTATCCTCATAAGACAATTTAGTCTAGTAACTGAAGAAGTGAATAATTGTGAGAGTTGGGAAGTTTTAAGATAGATAAATTGTGTAATATGGAAAAGCAAAACAAGGTTTGCTCACTTTGTGGTGTGGAGTTTTCTACAATTTCATCGAGAAACAGACATTTGCGAAGTATTCATGAAGTGAACACTACTCCGACTTCGAAATCGCATATTATGTGCTCACTTTGTAAAAGAAATGAAAAGATCGGTGGAACTTACAAGAAATTAGAAACCCATTCAGCATTAGAGCATAATATAAAATTAGAGTTTGAGACCTATCATTTTCACCAACAACGAAAGTTATGAACACTGGTTTGAGACAGAAAAACTAGAAATGGTACATGCAGTCCACGGAGTGAAAAAATATAAAGATTATACGCTGAAAACAGAAGCAATTCAAAAGGTAATTGAAATTGATTTTCTATCAAATATAAGTATATAACTAAATACCTATATATATCTATATACAGGGTGAGTCTTTGACTTGTACATATATTTTAACTGTAGATTCCCCTCATCAAACGAAAAACTTTTTTCCCATACCATTTTTCAAAATTCGGTTTCGTTTGGAAGATACAGGGTGTCGAAAATCCACGAAAAAAACACTTTCCTGTTCATATCTCCGGAACCGTTATTTCAAATGAACTGAATTTTGGTCCATTGGTTACTCTATTCATGGTGCATATTCCTCAATCGGAACTTATTCAATATCTCTCCTAGTTTAAAAGTTACAGGGTGGTCGACTCATAAATTCATGCAAAAACACTATCAAATCACTTGAAAAGGATAAACGGTTCATATTTTCGAAAGAATCAACCATTTTAGAGAATAAAAGTATTCCTATATTTTTTCAATAAAACGCGTCGTTTTCGAGTTATTCCTGAATGTATACGAAGAAATTTGAGGAAAAAATCATGAATTTGATAAAAAATCTGAATGCTTCCCTGAATTAAATATCATCGAATATTGTTTCTTCTCTGGTCTCTTAACAAATATATATAATAGATATAAAAAAAAAAGATATAAAAATGGCGGTCGAGATAAACAAAGCGTTTCTCACGGCTCAACTAATCCGTATGAATAAGGAGCAGTTAGTGTCAATTATAGTTGATAAAGTTGTAAGTTTTGATAGTGTCACAGGTATGAGTGCTGTAACATTTGAAAAAACGAAAGAAATGGTGGACATTCATCTTGGCATTTCGATGCAGGAACCTAACCTCGAAACGGAGAAAGGTGACAAATTATTGCTGAAACTGGTGAATCAATTGGAAGAAAGAGTTGAAGATCAAAAACTGATCATCAGGTTGCTTCAGAAAAATGAAAACATGGAAAAAGTTCCTGTTGGTAATTCGGTCCAATCTAATGAAGGAAATTTACCTGTTGTTGCGAATTCTGGTATTTCTAACAATGTTGCCGGATCAGACAACCATGACCGCTTAAGGAATAATGAAAATATCCAACTTGCAGAAGATTCTGTACAAGATTCAAATAATAAGAGAACCAAGTTGACGAAGCCTAGAGCAATCATCAAGAAGCCAAAGGGGAAGAAAAAGGACGACAAAATTATTGGATCCATTGATGTAGGAGACCCATCAGGAGATGGTATAAGTTTCGCAGCCGTAACAAAACGAGCCTGGTTACACGTAGGTAGAGTACAACCTGGTGTAACTAGCGAACATATACAGAATTATCTGAGACTAAAATTCCCTGGTGCCAGTTTTCTTGTAGATAAAATACAGGAAAAGGAAAATACATCTAGCCTATCTTTCAGGGTGGGAGCTGATTTCACTTTACTTGAGGAAATGAATAAACCGGAAACTTGGCCGAAGGGTGTAACCATCCAGAGGTTTCGATTTTTCCGACGATACGATCAAAAGTTGTAACTATAGAATGGCCAATCTAAACTGTCGTTCAATCAGGGGAAAAATCGAACAAGTAGAACAATTCTTAAAGGAAAATTCAGTGGATTTTGCAACTCTTACGGAGACTTGGATGCCTAATGATTATTATTCCCAACTGAATATACCGGGATTAAGAGTTGCTTCATTTTATGCTAGATGTAGTACGGCGCACGGCGGTGTTGCTATTGTAGTCGAAGATCACCATGAGACATCAAAAATAGGTGCCTTGGAAAAATGTGAAATGGACAAAAACTTTGAAGTGACTGGTGTTAAAATCGATAGATTGCGTATACAAGTGATTGGCATATACAGAGCACCCTCTTGTGCCAGACATGATATCGAAGATTTCTTCAGCAGATTGATGGAATGTTTAAGGTTAGTTACTGAAAAGGCTAAAGATCAAACAACTTTTATTAGTGGGGATTTCAATATCGATTTGTTGAAGGCTTCTAAGGACTCTCAGAGGTTGTTGAATCTGATGAAGGAGTTCGGATTTGAGCCTCTCTTTAGGACGGCATCGAGAATTACCTCAGAGTCGTCAACGTGCATTGATAATATTTATCACAATCATTATAAAACTCATGGCATCAGTACCAGCACGTTTAATCCTCATATCTCTGACCATCTAGCCCAAAGGGCAGAGTTCAATATTTCTGGGTCTGAAAAAACACAAAAGCAATACAAATATGTGAGAAAAATATCCAATGACAGAATTAGTGAACTTATTACCTACCTTAGTAGAATTGAGTGGACAAAAGACAAATATCAAATTGGTGAACCAAACCAGATATTTGAGACTTTTCACAATGAGATTCTGGCAGCATTGAATCAACATTGTCCATTCAACAGGAAAGAAATGAAACCACCAGAAAAGTCCAGACAACAACCTTGGTATAACGATGAGCTGAAAAAAATGAAGAACCAATTAGATGCACTACAAATACGCATTCATGTGAAAAAAGAAAGCGAAGCGGTGGGGCTTTATAATAAATTTGTATCACATTATAAAAAATCATTGGAAAATGCTAAAAAGGAATATTATTCCATGCGAATTGATGGATCTGAAAATAAGCAAAGAATGGCATGGGAAATCGTCAATTCTCTCAGGAAAAACAGGAACAATGAGAAGGTCGTAGACTCTGAAAAATTCTTCAAATTCCTTGAGAATTCGAATAACGAAACGCAATATGTCGAAGTAGATCAGTCAAAGCAGTTTATGAACAAAGTGGAAGTCAGAAGTTTCAAATCCTTTTTCTTGGATCCGGCAACGCCAGATGAAGTAGCGATGATAACAAATTCACTGAAAGGCAAATCAACACTTGATACATATGGTCTATCCACCTGTATTTTGAAAGATATTATAAATGTTATCGCGGAACCGCTCACATTGATTATCAACAGATGTTTCGAAGAAGGTATTTTCCCGGAATCCCAGAAGAAAGCGAAAGTTGTCCCTGTGTATAAACAAAGCGGTGATAAGAACATGCCCAATAACTATAGGCCGATTTCCATTCTCCCGGCAATATCGAAAATTATGGAAAGTTTAATAAAAAATAGGCTGGTTAAATACCTGGAAAAACACAACTATTTGACGAATAAACAGCATGGATATAGAGAAAAGAAGTCGACTGTTACAGCTTTGGTAGAAGTCATAGAAAAAATTGCAGAAGGTCTTGATGAAGGTAATAAAGTGGAAATGAGTTTATGTGACCTGTCAAAAGCCTTCGATAATGTTTCCCACGTGATCCTCCTGAGAAAACTCGAACATTATGGAGTACGAGGCCTACCTCTTAAATTAATTGCTTCTTTCCTGGAGAATAGACAGCAACATGTTCACGCCAATAACAAGTCAACATCTTGGATGAATGTTCTGAAAGGAGTACCTCAAGGTTCTATTTTAGGACCTTTACTGTTTATTTTATATATAAACGATCTCCCGAATAATGTTACATGTGGACATGTATGTAATTACGCGGATGACACCTCTTTCTTGAACGCTGGTAAAAATTCAGTTAGAGCAAAAACTAATAGAACTCTTCAAGAGGCCAAATCTTGGTTCAACTCAAACGGCCTTCTTCTGAATCTAGAGAAAACTAATATATTAGAAATAGAAATGGGATCAAGAAGTAATCGGAATGTCAAAAGCGCGAAATTTCTCGGAATAGAAATCCAAGAAAACCTGAAATTCAACTGCCACATAGAAAAACTTGTGAAAAAATTATCATCTACAATATTCCTATTGTCTAGACTGAGAAAAATCACTCAAGAAAACGTCTTAATAAACACTTACTTTGCTCTGTTTCACAGCAGTATGTCCTATGCCGTCCTAATATGGGGCGATGCTTCGGATGCAAATCTTATCTTCCTGAAGCAGAAAAGAGCTATAAGAACAATTGCAGCAGTTAATAACACCACTTCCTGTAGAGAATATTTCAGAAAATATAGAATACTCACCTTCTATTCTCAATTTATATTTTCATTTTTAGTCTATGTTCATGAGAATAAAAACAGATATCTTACGACGGGCGGATTCCATCAGTACGCTACAAGAAAAGGGAATGATCTCTGTATTCCATATCATAGAATCAAGCATGCTCAGAACGCCACGAACTACCTTGGCATCAAGTTGTATAACCACCTTCCTGTAGAATTCAGAACAACTAAAAACTTCAAGAGGCAGATACGGGATTTGCTGGTTTCCAAGGCTTATTACTCCATTGAAGAGTTTCTGTCCGATGGGTTGCAGTAGAGTTATTTTATTATTTTGGTTTCTTAATTTTTCTTCAGGGTTGTTTTGTATAATTTCTAATTTGACTATTAATTGTTACCATTTGTTTTGTAACTATTTGTGAAATAAATTTGAATTTGAATTAACAATGTTGTCAATGTTTATCAACTGAATTCCGAGAAGCATGAAATTACAAAGTTTATAAGAAGTTTCTATTGAAAATTTATTGATACCCGTCCTTCAGGAAAATCTATCTTCTTAACAATATCCTCTTGGAATTTTTAATCGACCCTACACTGTTTTCACATCACATTCATCACCTGTTTGCTTTATTCTCTGCAAACTTCAAGTAAATAAATAAATAACAAGCTATAATAAAAAAATCATTTTTTTAAACAAGCTTTTATAATAACAACACTCATTCGCCATTTTGAAGCCGCCATCTTGAATTCCTCAATTTTGAAAAATCGTAATTTCCTACCCAGAAAACCCCCAGATACCAATTTTGAACAGAATCTGATCATAATTACAAAACTCGTCCGCCATATTGTAGCCGCCATCTTGAATTTTTCAATTTTGACGGAAGAATCATCATTGTCGAACCCAAAAACCCCCAGATACTAATTTTGAATGGAATCGGATGATAATTACAAAACTCATCCGCCATTTTGAAGCCGCCATTTTGTTTTTTTCTATAAAAAATATTTCATGATGCATTGTCACCAGAACTATGTACACCTGCCAAATTTCAAATCAATCGGACGATTAGAAGTGTGTCATATTCAACTTGCAAGATTTGATTACAGACAGACACCGGGACAGGTGAAACTAAATAAAAGCTTGTAATAAAACGAATCCATGTAGAAAGGTTATCGCGGCGTCGTTCATTGTAATCACAGACTGTAGACTGTACTCTGGAGACACAGAAGAACGTCTTGTCTTGACTTGCGTGGCGGCTACATCGCACTCGCAGCCGGCAGCGCACTTAAATTTAGATCGTAGCGCTGTATCGGCGAGAATCAGAACTACTCGTTTGGCATTTCCAAAGAGCAATGCGTAGAAGCCTCTGTGATAGTTCTTCCGTTAACGATAGGGGACGTTCTGCTTTCTTGAGTTCGCCTATACCATTGTTGAAGAGTAAATCGTCAATCTGGCATCGTCTTCTCTAGAATTCTATGATATATCACAGAGGAATGGATTAGGTTAGGTCATTGACCTCGAATCATATGACTTTTATGACTTTGATTAATGGAGTTAGGATAGGTTAGTGAGAAACTAATTTTTATAAGATAGTTTCAGGGTATCGAGGCAAATATGAACAAATTATTAGTGTTTACAAACTAATCTTCAGGAAAATCGAAGAAGGAACTTATTTTGGTGTGAGAAATATGGCATTTCAATTGCAGAAATTATGGAACAAAACTTAGCGTTTTGGCTAGGAAATATCGTGTTTGTATAACATTCTTATTCAAATAAGGTTAGTGCTTGAGTATTTTCTAAATGTATCACCCAGACTATCTGATAATCACATCAATTTCAATTGAAAAATATGAACTTTGAGGTGTTTGCAGAGAATTGTTTCAGGAGCGTATTCAGCCCAACTTTTTTTTTCAAATGGCTATATCTCTTTAACAGAGCCGAATTGGGAAAAATGGAAAATGAAAAAAAGGCTTCTTTAGGCCTCAAGAATCTACAGTTAAAATATATGTACAAGTCAAAGACTCACCCTGTATATATATATAGGTATTTAATGTAGGGGTAGTCGCGACTGACAGTTAGGAATTGAATAGATAAACCTTGACTGCTATCCCACGATTATCTATTCAATATAGGTATTTAGTTATATACTTATATTTGATAGAAAATCAATTTCAATTACCTTTTGAATTGCTTCTGTCACAAATATAAGTTTTCAGCGTATAATCGGCATCTACCATCCCGTTGAGCCTCGAAGATGAGATTAAGCTTGCCGACTCTATATGCCACGAGGATTGTATGTAATTCAGACAATAAACAGGATAAAGAGATTGAAATCCAATTTTCTGAGGATGAATCTGAAAAGGAATCTTCCGACTCTGATGACGACCAGCTTGAGTTGTTGTTACAAAATCAACCCGACCGAACCGGCTCTCAGACAAAGGGTTTAATATCTGATCTCAAGGATGCAGCATATAAGGAGAACCTAATATTAAGCGGTTCGCTTAATAAGCCGGTAATGGAGAGGGAGAAGAAAACTACTTTCAATCTTCCTGAGAACGATGATAAAGAAGATGGGGAGGACAACCTTCAGAATCCCCTCGGAGCAGGAGAGAGAGAGACTGAGGTCCAGCAATCAGACCTAGTACTGCTAATTGAGAATATGGAGGCATCAGGATGGAAGACCCCTTTCGACCTATTTTCGTCAAAGTGCAATAAGGAGGTCATATACGCTACGACGCTTGTTCTCATGAATAAGCTCTTTTCTAGAATCACCGATCTAGAGGAAGAGGTGAGAGGGCTCAAGGAGAATCGTGAGGCTGAGTCTAGTAATATGCTCAGCGTACTTCAATCACTGGATGATAGGATGAATATAATACCCAACCAAGTTAAATCCCTATCCGGCTCTATTACGGAAATGCAGAATAAAATATTAGAGCTGAAGACGTGTATCGATAGAGTTGATGATAAAGTGGATAATATATAAGTGTATTACTAATCCTTTGACCGAGAGATCCTAATAAACTTTCAAATTATATATATAACTGTAAATAGATTGTTGCAGGGTTTGAAAGTAAAAGTTCTCAACGAATGGAGAAGGCAGGTAGTTCTATTAAGATCAATGGAGTATGTCCATCTCGTATTGAGACTAAAATTCTGCAAACAGGTGATTTCAGTAATAATCCGTTCAGTTGAAAATATGTAGATGATACTTGATTTTTTGCACTTTCCTATTTATTCATAAATTAGATGCTCTCACAGCAGATACACTAATAAACAGATATTTCAAACTGTTATCCTCATATAGGACAGACCACTTCAAGGTTTTGGAAAACCCATATAGGTCATGAAGAGGAAATAAGGAACCAACATTTATCAAATATTGATAAAAAAAAATAGTTCAAAAATTATGTGATGGAGTTACAGTAGAAAGAATTATCTCTGATGCCAGGAAAGTAAAATCTGAGAAATTATAAAGGTTGAATTTATCAGACAGAAAAGATATAGCTTATTTATCAAAAAAGCATAACATATTACAAAAGAAACATAATAATACCATGATAGCAGTAAATCTCAAAGTGAAAGAATGGAATAATAATGGAAAAAACTACTGCTTCTTTTTTAAACAGAAAGGTACTATACAGGGTCTTTCACGAGGAACCTCACCCATATTTATACGGGAAACTACTGAACGTATTTTCATGAAATTCAGCACTTATAAGTATTTCACGATGCTGATGAAATCTAAAATATTTTCAAGGCATGAGCACCTCCGGATTTTCCGGAAATGACGTCAACTTCCGTTTTTCAAATTAGAACACCATTTTTCTATTGCAGAAATAGATTCCCTAGAAAATTTCAAGTTATTTTGATGTAACATTTTTCAGTTTTGGTTGGAAAATTCTCTCTGAGCGGGAAAATTCGAAAAAAAAATCGAAAATAGAGCTCCGTATTGTATTCACTTTAAAAATCGAAATCGCGATTCATGATACAGGGGGTGAAAAAATCGCTTTCAAAGTTAGGGATGACAAAATCGTGAAAAATCAATTTTTTCAAATTAGAACCCCATTTTTTTATGGCAGATATTGAATCTACGTTAAAAAATAATGTGAGTGTATGCATCACACCCTTGCCCTAAAATAGATATTTTCTGAGTTAATATCCACTTTAGGGCAAGGGTGTGATGCACAGATGCATCTATGTCGAGCACTATCGAGCTGCCATCAGTTATTTACAGGCTTTCAATCAGAATCTGATTTGACCAGTTAAGCTATCATCAACAATGAATATCCATTTGACACCGCCAGATGTGGCAAAAACTGCTGAAGCAGCAACTTTGAGTCTGCTACCTGAAAAGAGCCGACATTTATATGATGAAACCTACCCAGAATTCAAATCTTGGTGCAAAGAGAAGAACGTTCTGAACTCTTTTCGGAAAAGGGGCATCTAGCAAGTTTATGGCCAAGGTATTCGATGCTGAAAGCAACACTGAATGTCAAAGAAAATATTGATATAAGCAGATACCGTAAAATGGGGCGAAGTCGGACAGTAGGGGTGAAAATATAACATAAAAATTACTTCTTTAAATAATTCCTTTTGATAATAAATGAATAGAAGAGATTTAAGAAATTTCCCTTTGTAGGGATGAAGGCGGACAGAATGGGTCGGCAATATAAGGCTAAAATTGGCATTTCATTCATGAATTACACCCATGAAAATTTATAAAAGGCTGTGAACGATGTTAAAAGTTATCGAAAAACACTTAGAGAAGCTGCCGAGTGTTACGGTATACCAAAGTCAACGTCATATGATAAGGTGAAAGGAATAAAAACAAAAAAACATGGAGGACAAACAAAACTGTCTGAGTAAGACGAATAAAAATTGGTCGACGGAATTATCCGAATGGGGTTTTCCAATCACTAGAAGCGACATTCGTCTTTCAATGAAGAGCTTTCTTGATAGAAAAGTGGTGAAGATTGATCAATTCAAGGATAACTATCCCGGAATTGATTGGTTTTATAATTTTATGAAACGGCGTAATAGAATCTTGACAGAAAGACTAGCCCAAAATATAGAAAGAGCACGGGCAGGCATAACAAAAGATATTTCGAAAATTTGAAAAAAATTCGTTGAGAATGTTCTAGTAGAATAAGATTTATTTTGTTCGTTATATTCATTTCCTGTCAGAATATATTTTCCTTATACATTGAAAATGTTGTAGTTGTAAGAATGAGAGCTAATTTGTAATGTTTCTATTTATTTTTTCATCAGAATATATTTTTATATTTTTTTATCTGTTACCAATAAAAATTTCAAACAAGATGAGAGTTAAATTGATATCCATTGGAATGTCACCTATTTTTGAATAATTCAAAGATGTTTTTGTGTCCGTCTTCATCCAATACGAGGCTCGAAGACGTTTCTGAATTGAAATATACGTCTGTCCGCCTTGGCACCACACATAGGGGTGAACGCGGACACTCTTTACCACAAAATTATAGTGAGAAGCTAAAATTTCAGGATAAAGAAATAATCAGATTATATTTGGGGGGCATCATGGAAACTTAATTTTTTTTCAGAATTTTTCTGCTCAGTTTATGAAAGTTATTCACAAAAATATTTGAAAATCGTCTGACTTCGCCCCATTTCACGGTACCACAAACTGGTAATGTTTATTGAACGGAAAAAAGTGGGATATATTCCAAAAAAGTCGTAAGTTCTCGAAAAGAAGATGTGAAAGTGTTATAGCGAATGCTCCTGACAGTATTTTATTGATGTCGAAGGTAAAAATAAAACTTAATAGAATCGCCATTTCAACTTTTCTCATCATCTCGTGATGATAACTTTCATTGTTTGATTTGTAGGTCGTTTTGATATTCGGAGTAGCGGGTGCATTGAGAAAAGATAAATTGTTAACCCGATACCAGCCATCGTCCCATTTTTGGGACTTTTGGAAAGATATGGATGTTGAAGATATTGATGTAGCAATAATTCCTCCAGATCCGGATGTTCTAACCGATACAGAAAATTTTGAAGAGAATGATCTAGAAGGAGAATAGTGGATGTCGCAGGTACTATGGAATTGTTTACTTCTAACCCAGCGGCCGAATCCGAGTTTGACAGCGACGACGAACCTTTATCGGAAAAAATAGTAAAGTGGACCAAAGAAAAGAACACAAATGGTGAGAATTCCATTCCTCAGAACGACGATACTCCATCGTGGACGAAAGGGCAAGTCAAATATTCAAAAAGAAATATTATTTCCCAAGATAATTTCGAAAATATTATATCAGCCTTCTCTGGTAAAACAGCAGTCGAAATTTTCGAGGAAATTTTCAGCGACCAAGTTGTTGAATTTATAGTTCAACAAAGTGAATTATATGCGAGACAAAAAAATGATCAAACTTTCTCAGTAACTAATGCCGGCCATACACGTTACGGTCTACCGGAGAGGTATACCTGCGCAGGTATACCTGTGCAGGTATACCGGACGTCGGTCGTGTCTCTGCAGCTTCTTTTTTGTCTCGATCATGGTACGCTTTGTTTTTGACTTGCGATAGGCATGAATGCGTTTTATATATTTCAATAAAATATTCAAGGAAATTTTTAGTAGAATCTGTTGGTGCCATTTTTGCGTATTGATTTTTGATACAGGTGACAATACGATATCATTCACTACTCGACGTGGAGACAACTGACGGCGACAACGTTTATGACAGCAAATTACGTGACCTGCGCAGGCGACCGGTGTACAGGGTGGGCAAAATTGTTGCTATATGAACTCAAACTTTTTAACCCGAGGAGATAGAGAAAAATGAATGGCACCTTATAGTCCTCTTTTTTCAAGAAACTGATAATGCCATCAACTGTATTCCTCTATCTTCTTTCGTTTCCGAGTAATAGGCCAAAATTGAAATTTTGGCGATTTCAACTTTGGTCATTATCTCCGTTTCTGTTTATGCTAGGATGTTGGAATAAAAACATTATACAGGCACTTTTCTGATAGCAATCCAGTGGCGTAAGTTGTGTTTTTTCTTATGGAAACAGTAGTTTGAACTGACTTAGAAAGAATCGCCTTTTTTTTCCCGTTTCAGAAATGTATCATATGTTTTAGTTTATGTAGCACCAATTTTGCCCACCCTGTACATGCACACATGCACAGGCACATCGTACGGTGTCACTCAAAAATATTGATTTTCGATCTTGCACCGGTCGCCTGTACAGGTTGAGAAAACTGCACAGGTCTAATCCCACACACGCTCCGGTTGACCTGCACAGGCATGCCTGCGCAGGTATACCTCACCGGTAGACCGTAACGGTCACCTGTACAGGTTGAAAAAACTGCACAGGTCTAATCCCACACACGCTCCGGTTGACCTGCACAGGCATGCCTGCGCAGGTATACCTCTCCGGTAGACCGTAACGTGAATGGCCGGCATAACGATGAGTTGAAATCTTTCATTGGAATTTTGTTGATAAGCGGTTATCACAAGTTGCCTCAAGAAGATATGATGTATTGGCAGCAAGCACCCGATGCAGGTGTACCTTTAGTTTATTACTCCATGTGTAGACGACGATTCAAAGGGATGAAAAATATATTCATCTGTCGGACAACTCGAAAATTGATAAAAAGGATAAAATGTTCAAGGTGCGACCGTATTTCGAAATGCTGAAAAAAAACTTCTTGAAATTTGGCGTATTTAATGCAAATTTGTCTATAGATGAGATGATGGTGCGATATAACGGAAGACATTCTGCCAAAATGTATATGAGTGCAAAGCCGATCAAATTCGGCTATAAACTATGGTGTATGTGCAGTTCAACGGGATATCTATATAATATTGAGCCTTATTGTGGTAGAATGATAACGAAAAATGTCCTTTGGGAATTAGGGTCGTAACAAATTTGGTTTCCGCTATTCCTGATGAGCAATATGGAAATCATGAACTCTTTTTTGATAATTTTTTCACCAGCCGTCAACTTTTATGTAAACTAAGGGACATGAAAATAAAAGCCACAGGAACAGTGCGCGGAAATAGAACAGGAAAGTGTCCCCTAATATCAAAAAAACAAATGGAAAAAGAAAAACCTCGGGATATTTCGACTACCAGTTGGACAAATCGAACGAAATCCTGGTTCTAAAATGGAATGACAATAAACCCGTTTCAGTAGCTACTAATTATAGCTATATCGAACCATTAGGTACTGCTAAACGTTATTCCGAAAAGAAAGGAAGCAAATACAAATTCCAATACCGAAATTGATCCAAGAGTACAATTCACATATGGGCGGAGTATACAGGGTGTAACTGAGCATCCCTTGTTAAGATACAGCCCCTTAAAGGGGGTACATAAAATTTGTATAACAATTTTTTTCACAAGCACTGAAAAAGTTACAATATTGAAATTAACCTGACGTTTTGTACTACCAAAAAGACACTTAGCCAGTAATTTATTTGGTTTACCCCATGGTTGTAAGGGGTGAAAAACGCAACCCCTAAAATTTATTTCCAATGTAACTTTTTGTCTTATTATTTGTTTACCATTTAAAAATTTATTTCCGATAGCCTGTTTCATTCTAAACAAAAAATGTCTCTTGGGTTTTTTGCCCAAAATAAACCAGTAAGCAGCAAAACATTATTTTACGAACAACTACAGAGATACATCGTCATAAATGCGAACTGGATTTATTGTTATTTTGTAGTTAGTACCTGCATTTATGACGATGTATCTCTGTAGTTGTTCGTAAAATAATGTTTTGCTGCTTACTGGTTTATTTTGGGCAAAAAACCCAAGAGACATTTTTTGATTAGAATGAAACAGGCTATCGGAAATAAATTTTTAAATGGTAAACAAATAATAAGACAAAAAGTTACATTGGAAATAAATTTTAGGAGTTGCGTTTTTCACCCCTTACAACCTTGGGGTAAACCAAATAAATTACTGGCTAAGTGTCTTTTTGGTAGTACAAAACGTCAGGTTAATTTCAATATTGTAACTTTTTCAGTGCTTGTGAAAAAAATTGTTATACAAATTTTATGTACCCCCTTTAAGGGGCTGTATCTTAACAAGGGATGCTCCAATGAAGTTTCTTTATATGAAAGATCCTATCTTTTTTTCGATGAGGAATCACCTCCTTAAATGTTTTACACTTATTCAGTTACACCCTGTATATGTTAAATAAACAAGTATCTCTTTACCGAACAAGAATTCGTTCCAAAATGTTGGATATATCGGTGACAAATACTTGGCGACTTTACCAGATTGCAAATCCTAAAGAAATGGCTACTCTGCTACAAGTACGTAGAAAAATTGTAATGGCATATCTTGCCAAAAATACACCTTCTGCGCCAAAGAGACCAGGCCCACAAAAGTCCAAATTGCTTGGAGGAAGAGTAAGTGTGGACATACGATATGACCAAATAGGTCATTTAGTTGTACCTATCACGACACAGAGGAGATGTGCATTTTGTGGAAAGAAAACCACTAGAATTTGTGGAAAATGCAATGTTCCACTGCATGATATATGTTTTGTACCATTTCATAAAAAATAAATTTTTACCAAATCATTTTTTTGTTCTGTATATTGTTGGTGTGAGTTTATTGAAAACATCATTCACGCTCGTCTGGTTTTTTTTTCTAATTTTCTTAATTTATCATTTTATCCCCTTTCAGCCATAGTCCCAAAAATGGGACGCGATTTTTCTGGCAATTGAAAATTTTTTTTTTCTAAATTTCAGTGAACTTGTCTGTGGTGAATACTTAGCAACCAGTTTATCCAAAAAAATCAGACTTTTTCATCCTATTTGAGTTCTGGCTAGTATTGGGTTAAGGTTGCAGAGAAATGACGTACAAGATATGGGATCGAAATTTTTGTTGACGTAACCCTGCACCTGGCCCTCCACAAGAAAACTCTAAACCTGGCACTCGCAGGTTAGTTGAAATTAAAATTTGACGAATATCCTTAGGTCTTAGGTCGGATAAACGGATTCGTAGGTTCTCTACTATATGTAATTAATTTAGCTTCTATACTACAATAATTTTGTTTTGCTGGTTCATACTACAAATTTCTTTGAAAAATGTAAGTTCCCAGAGCTAAAATTTCCAACTTGTCACATATTTGACATACAATTTCAGCATGGAACTTAAGCCGATGAAAGCATATTCTTCACACGTTCATACCCATACAGAAATAATCACAAATAAACACAATACAGAGATAGCTTCACATTGTTTTTCATTTTACAGATTCTAAAGTTTGGCCTGATGAAGTGACCTTAGCTTTTATTGCTCTGGTAAAAGGAGTGAAAAAAAATGTTTCGTGTAAAATTGCTACACAATTAAATGGCGAACTTGGAAGAAACTACTCCATCACGCAAATTGAAACGAAGTGGAAATCGTTAGTGAGGAGTTACAAAGACGTCAAACGACATAACGATTTCACTGGCAATAAAAAAAAATTGGAAATTGTGGCTGGTGATGAACGAATTATTATTCCAGAAGCCAGAAATTGTAGCCCCAGGGTTTGATTATCCACAATTTAGAGGGCACGAAGAATGAAATGAATAAAGAAAATGAGGAAATTACGGAAAATTCAAACCGTACGTCCACTTTTCAAAAGAAGAGGACAATAAAACAAAACTCAATTGCCAAAGACATAAAGAAAAAATGGACAAAATTGACCTATTGAACTAGTCAATTCAGGACCTGATAATAGTTATAAAAGACTATTCCACTCATTCCATTTTTAGTGAGGAATTTTCCTTAGCAACACTTGTTTCTCATCGATAAAACATGGTAACGGGCAAAATCAACAACTTGGTTTTTCAGCGATAAAATTTTTGACGTTTCTCAAATTCATAGATAGCTTCGGGAATGAATACCATAGAGAAAACAAACAACGTTTAGTTGATCTATGATGAATACTTATTTGTCAAATAGCGCAATACAAGCCCAATGTGACCATCTTCAGACACATTTTCTCGAGAAATAGTCATTTCGAATACCACTCGAGATGAAATTTAAGCAGGTAAAATTTCTCTCTTGTAATATTCAAGTTTGTTGCTTCTCGGCAATTTCGCTCATGACATTTTTCCAAAATCACTCGCCTGAAACTTTCATTTTACAATCGAGAAATTTTGCCGGCAAAATTTCATCTCTAGTGGTATTATATATGATAAAAATGACACTAAATAAATGTTGAGATTCAATTCAAGTATTATTTTGTTACGTTTATGTCATTGTAACAATCAAAATTAGTTATAAAAAGGGAAAAGGAGGGTAAGATGACGAATAGGGTAAGATGACGAAATCTCGATATTTCCAAAATATATAAGTCTTTCAGCATCAGCTTCTGTCAGACCTGAAAACATAGTCCTATTCTTCATGCCTTTTATCGGCAGCAAAATACGACGAGAGTTCAGTAAGATACGGGAGTTGATACATGTCGGGTATTGGTTGAGACAATATATTTGATTCCGAGTATTACTGTTTTTAGTGTTTTCTTCATTTCGTTTTCTGTAAGTCTATTTTTTTTTCGAAACTATCATGTTTCAGGAACAATTTGAGTATTGAAAACATTTGTTGGGAATGATGAATTTCATTTTATGATTTTTACAAATTAAAATGCCAAATTCAACTACATAGTTAAAAATATCTATTAGGTCAAGTTTTTAACTTCAGGTTTGAATAAATATGGGTAAAATATATCAAAGAAAAACTGACAGGCAATCATGGTCGAAAGATAATATGAAAAGAGCACTCACTAAAATAAAAAAATCAAGGGTCGAGTGTTAATGCAGCTTCAAAGGCATATCAAATTCCAGAAGCTACTCTTAGAAGATATGTTAAGAAATATCCTGATGAGGTAAACTAAACTCGTTTGATCATACTCATATCTTTTTTTAACGAACATCATTCTTTGTATTCCAGAATTTTCCTGAAAACGCTGGTCGTTTCAAATCTGCATTCTCAGGCGAACAATTGAACCTGAAAAAATATGTCTTGGATATAGATAAACGGGCATTTGGTTTAACCAAAGATCAATTCAGAAAAATTGCTTTCGACTTTGCTGTTCACTGTGGAGTTGCAGATAGGTTCAGCACTACTAAAAGAATGGTGGAGAAAGATTTTGCAGAAGATTTCATGAGAAAATTCAATATATCTCTACGTAAACCAGAAGCAACTTCCGCAGCTAGTTTTTTTCACACCGTAAAATGAGCAAATATTCGTTTTATGAATTTTTCTTAGCTTTCTGTCGTCATCTTGCCCCTCCTTCCCCTACATTATGTTGGGAACTCTGATATATTTAAATATGACAACACTGTTTCTGCGCATGCAAGTTGTACTCCGTAGTAACGCGCAAGTTAAGTAGTAGTCTAGTAGTCGTTGTACTAGTTGACGAGAAGCACTGTGAACGTAATCAACTATCAGAAGAATAAATATTATTTTTACTTTCAAGAGTATTTATTTATTATCACCACAAAAATGAAAAGCTTCCATCAAAGGTTATGGGCCCAGCAAAAAAAGCAAAATTGTGGTGATAATCCGAGGTATTTTCAAAGAAAGTAAGAATACAAAATGGACGCGACAGTTACCGCTGTGACTGCTGTGAGCGTCTGTCGGCTCAACAATACAAATTGGAATGTTTGGAAGTTTCAAATCAAGGTTGTACTGATGGCCAAAGGTGTATATGGAATTACCCAAGGAACTGAACAAATTCCAGCTGAGGATGAAGAAAAAATCGCAAAATGGAAAACAAAGGATGCACGTGCTCAGGAAGCCCTCGTCACCCGAATGTAGGACAACATTATTTCTCACGTGATGCAATGCCAGACATCGAAATAAATGTGGGAGAAGTTAGAAATTATTTTCGAAAGAAAATCCGAAGTCAGTAGCCACTTGCTGAATGAACAATTCTATAATTTAAAGTTTCAAAATGATACTGTAAATGGATTCATCACAAAATTGGAAAATATTCGAGCAAAACTAGAAGCGATAAATGAAATTATCCCAGAAAAATTGGTTATAACGAAGATCATCATGTCTTTACCAGAGAAGTTCTAACATTTCAGATCAGCATGGGAAAGTGTAAGTTCTGAAAAACAGACCTTAAATCATTTGACAGCCCGCCTTTTAATCGAAGAAGAGGTATAGCTCACCCCCTATTCCCTATTAAGAATTTAGGGGTGATAGCCCCTACACGTAGGGTTGAGGAGATTTTGGCTTACAATTCTTCTCAAAATATGCCCCCCTCCGAATGAAAATTGACCTGTTCCGGAATTTTCTCTGAAAACATCCATGTCGCGATATAATTGGCCTGACAAGTTTTTGAATTATCACTCTGTATTCATTTTGGGTACAGTGTTGTAATGGCAATAAAAGTAGTTTTGTAAAACTCAAGTACCATCCTATATAAAATATAATTCGAGCCACAGAAAGTGCTTTTACTCCGAGTAGAACAAGCAATTCTCACCATTTGTAAGATAAACTCAAGAGAATATTTTCAAGAGAGATTGCAGCGCAGCTGATCGATTTTCAAGAATGTCAAACTAAATTGATGTAGTTGAAGCGTCAGCGTACAAAAAATACTGAGCGTACAGAAACTGAACCTTTATGTGAGCCGAAGCCAGAGAAAAGTGATGTCAACAAGAATAAAGAAGATAATTAAAAATTGAATTATTCGATTTACGGATACTCCCTCACCTATTCATCTCGATGTGGTTCTACGATTCATTTATATGAAGGAATTCATATTTACATTAGAAATTTTTGATTTTGAATTGTTTTCATCAGGAATTAGTGTACTCATACTGATCTAGAGGAGGTAGGGTCTATAAGAAGTTCGAGTTTTCAAAAATCGGATTGTGAAAATGAGAATCAATCAGATAAAAATGGATTAATAATGCCTAGCAAAACGAGTAGTATAATTTGAATATTTCCATTCAGAAGCTACCATGGTTGCGAACGATTTCGACGTAATATTTGTTTTTGTCATCAGATTATGCCTACTAAGCAAGTACGCATCTTATGGTACGCAAAGAATTGAGGAACAAATGAACATATTCGCTAACGATAATGCTCCACAACTTCAACATGCAGTTTTCTTAATTCCACGTCCCATTGAGGATCCAGTTGATCCTTGGAGGCGATATCATATCAACGATGCATAATAGTTTTCATCAGACCACTTTCTTAACATTAATTTCCTTCATACATCTTTGTAAGACGACAACGGTGTTGGCTTTTCAAGTGTTTGCACTTGTTTTTACACGAAGATTGCCAAGGAATTTCGGAAAGAAGTGGTTCAACCATTTAATTTGATATCTATCAGGCCAAGGAGGAACTATTTATGCTATTTAAGAAGACACCATGAGAAATATTGTTTCTCCTTCCTCTTTTCATCTTGAAAGATCATATTTACCGCAGGTTTCATACTTTATATATATGTAGAAATCGTTAGAATCATGCCATCTTATGAATGGAAACGGATTTCCATATAAACAACTAGATTAATATTTTTTCACAATTTCACATTCCGATTGGCTCGAAAGTCAAGTTAGTAAGTGGTGTCCGGAAGTTGAGGACGACGTGAACATTATAACGTGTGTATGCACTTACTCAAAGGTAAGAGCATCCATCTATCGTTAGGGATACGACGCAGTAGCACGAGCTAGGGCTGTTGACAAAATATCGATATCCGATATCTCTCATAGACCGTTCAATAGGATTTCATGGATGATAATTGAAATTATTGCTTTTGATAAGTGTGATTTGAGATGAGATTTTATCTATAAGTGCTCTGAATTTGTGGTTCTCATCCTCATGCCTATATAAGATTAAAAATTGAGTTGGCTGGTAGTTTGAAGATCTAACTATATCATCGACATCTTGAACCTGAATAATTCAGGCTATGTTTCAAGATCTACATCGAGCTAAACGCATTGAGAACTAAAATCACAACCTGCAAAGCACCAAATGTATAATATATTTTGGAATCAAAATAATTATCAACGGAAATTATGTGAACAATTTCTGAAACAATTATGAGTAAGTATTTATGTATTAGTTCGGACTTTTACAACATCAATTTATTTATTTATGAGACGATGTTTTTTCCGATATATCGACAAATCGGTTGCAACATAATTTCCTTCTCAATATCGATAATTTCAAAAATATCAACAGCCCTAACAAGAACTGAAGAAGGTTGTGTAATGGACACGCCCGCTTGAAATCAAAGCAAGACGCAAACGTAGGCTTCACATCGAAAAGAATATGAAGAGGAATTAAATACGAGTCTGTCCAGAAGGAACGCTAACCTAACAGTATATTTAAGTTACTACTATGAGGTCTATGTTGACATCTCTTACCAATATGACCGTGGCTCACAAAGGTGGTGCTTCATCTGAATTTATGAATTTTGAAAAAATGTGTAGGTTTTTTTTTTGTGGGAACCTTTTTCTCAGAAAGACAAAAATTATCGACGTCAGATTGATTTCACAGACGTCTCTCCTCCTGTCCATAGAATATTCTATGCATCTATGTCCAGTCGAAGCGTACAGCAGGATATTATTTCATAAGGAGGAGAAGTGTGACTTTTCATGGCGAGCTTTAATTTGCCGCCGAACGTAGTGAGGCGGGTCATTGGAAGCGAGCCATAAAAAGTCACTTCTCCTTAGAATTAAATATGATATTTTATTTCCAAACGTTTTCAAATTCATGGAAATCTGAATAATATCCCCTTTCGGATTGATTTACATTCACGATCGTTATAATTAAGTGAACAATGGGACATTTGTTTGGTCATGGTTGTCTAGCAAAATTCATTCTGACAGACATGAAGTAGAATAAGTGATATCTAGTTATCATTTGCTAGCTGTTTGGAAGTGAAAATGTCTTCAGAAATTGAGGTTTTGGCCAATGAAGCAGTCTCTTCCCTTGGGCCATCGAAGTCTTCTCAAAAATATGCTGCAGCTTAATATGATCAAATTCGTGAATTGGTGTAATTTGGAAAATGTGACAGTTTACCAAGAGAATGTGCTTCTAGCATATTTCAACTGAATGACTAGAGAAAAAAAGGAAATCATCGACTTTGTGGGCCGGATTTTCAATGATAAAGTCACAACTAGCGATCAAACATAATGTAGGTATTTGAAATTACGTGCATTTTTGAAGAAATCTAATGGAGGTTATCATGCAAAAAAAATCAAGAGTTTTCACTAAGGAGCAGTTCGAAAGTTGAAGCACCGGATGATGCATATTTGGGATTGAAAGTAACTGCCATATTCCAAGTAATTTTAATTTTGTATTTTGATCATATGGTTGTTGCAGATTGTTTTATTATTCGGAGTAGCTGGTGCCTGCTGATGTGACGAAATGGTGAAAATGAAAACCACAGATATCGAGGACAAGGGAAATATTATCATAGTTAATATTCCTGATAGTAGAAACTGGAAAAGTGCAATAT
Source organism: Adalia bipunctata (assembly GCA_910592335.1). Classification (NCBI taxonomy): domain Eukaryota; kingdom Metazoa; phylum Arthropoda; class Insecta; order Coleoptera; family Coccinellidae; genus Adalia; species Adalia bipunctata. The sequence goes on from OU342954.1 coordinate 6,106,233, forward strand.
TTCACAGTTGTTGGAGAGAATAATCTCAATATTTATCGGAGATACGCTGCTTTACGACCGAACAACTTCATCGAAACTAGATTTTTTTTTTAACATAATTCTGGAAATTGCTACAAGCTACAGAGCTGTGATGGGAATACATGGTATATCGCACTCCGGCGAGAACAGTGTCACAACTCAAAAAATACGAATTCTGAGCTCATAACAGCAATGAATGCGTATTTTGTATCCTCACGTGCACGAAAAACGACACATCTCTAAGTCCCAATCCATCCGCTAGGGGGCAGTTGTGCCAGTTTTACTCTCAAGCTAATTCACGTTCATCACTGCCAGAACAGTGTCACTTCAGTATTGTTACAGGAAGGTGTGCATGTTGTCGGTCAAGAAAAGCGTAACATTTCGAGTTGTGACAGTTTTCGTGCAGTAAGGTAAGTGAAATATAATTTTTGATATTGTCATAAGCATAAAAGTGTCAGTTTTCTTGAATCAATTATCCCTAAATCTATTTTCTTGTTCCGTTGTATTTCGATTTGTGCCACTTTTCTTGATTGAAAGTGTTAGTGTTTTGTGTTATGTCACTTTTCTTGAATCAATTATCACTATATCTATTGATTTGTACCGTTTTATTTCGATTTGTGCCACTTTTCCTGATGGAGACGGTCAGTGTTTGGTGTTGTATCACTTTTCTTGAATGAATTATCTCTAAATGGATGTTATTGTATTGTTTTATTTCGACTTGTCTCACTCTTCCTGACTTAGAATATCGGTATTTTGTGTTGTCACTTTTCTTAATTCAAAAGTACGTCTCACATTGTAGTCACCTAACCTTGTGATTGCGAATAATATTACTCTACGAAATGAACATCAATAATGTAGCTTGAAATTTATTTGTTGTAGATTCGTTATGAACCCAGAGCAAGGATACCGAGGTAGAAAAATTCTAGCAGCTGCTATTGCTGCTGCTGTTGAAATTGAAAAAGGACTAAATGGGGAATTTCAGCAATTAAAACATACGTGTCTAGTGTCTGAAATCTCCACGAAAATCCCGAAGAGTGGGCTGAGTTGTGAATTAAAAAACGAGGAAGGAAGCAAAAAACTTAAAACTTCTGACATGGAAGTCGAAGAAACCTGCTTGATTGGTGAAGTGGAGAACACTTTAGAAAGCGTGAAACCTAACAGAGACCTCGGCGAAAAAAGGCTGCAAACTGAGTCAAACGACGACGAAAGTCAGATTTATGAAGAGAATAATAATATAGAAGAAAGCGAAGGACAAGAAAATGTGATTGAAGTGCCGGATTTTTCCAAAGTGATAGTACAGGAAGATCAAACGACACATTTTAGACCAAAGTATGGTGCAGAAGAAACCACAGAACAAGAAAGTGCCACGAAAGAGACGGAATTGAACAACGACACAGTACCAGAAGATCAAGGATCGATCACATTCGAAATGGCAGTGTGTTGAAAATCTGCATACAATGCGATTGAGGCTCCAACGGGTCAAACCAAGTCCACAACAAAAAGAATCATTAGATGAAAGTGCAGATGATTCAGACATAGATCCAGATTTTCATTATACATCATCTCCTAATTCTGAAAACACGTCCGAGTCATCAGGATTGGAAGAGAATGAAAATATTATTACTAACAAGAAAGAAGATAATAAGCGAAAAGGTAAGAAAAGGAAAGCCAATCCAGTTGAGTGGAAGAAGACTAAAGCAAAATTTCTCCGAAATGCTGGAAAACCTTATACATCATCATCAATTCGCAAAACAGAAATGCAGGCAAGAAAGGTACGGCCAGCGTGTGGTGAAAAATGTAAGCTAAAATGTTCAAGAAAAATTGAAGAAAATAAAAGGCTCGAAATATTTGAAAACTACTGGTCACTCGAAAGTCTGAAATCCCAACGAGAATTTATCTGTAGAAGTATGACCGCCGTTAGACCTCAGTATCAGTACAAGAAAGAAGGAAGTAGGCGCCAATGTAACCATGCATTCCATTTCGTAATCAACGAAGTAAACGTACGTGTTTGCAAATTTTTCTTTATGGCCACGCTGGACATCAACAACCGAGTTATTAGAACTGTAGTAACCAAATTAAACGAAGGATTTCTTCAAGAAGATCTAAGGGGTAAACACGGACACCACTTCAAAGTAGATTCTGCAATAAAAGATGGTGTTGTTGCTCATATTAATACTATCCCAAGAATTGACAGTCATTACCTGCGCGCGCAAACTTCTCGGGAGTTCATAGAGGGTGGAAAAAGCCTGGCTGATTTACACCGTGACTACAAAAACGAGTGCATTGAAAAAAACCTTCCGTTTGCAAATCTGACGATGTATTCCCGAATTTTCAATACCAATTTTAACATCTCTTTTTTCACCCCCAAAAAAGATCAGTGCGACTTATGCAGCTCGTATAACAACGCAAGGCGATACAAGAGAAATATGATAAACATTTGAAGGAGAAAGTTTTGTCAAGAGCAGAAAAAGAAGAGGATAAAAAGAAGGCAAAAGAAAGCGAAGGAAAAATTATAGTCGCCACTTACGATCTCCAAGCGGTGCTACCAGCACCAAGAGGAGATACGTCTACCTTTTATTATAAAAGCAAAATCAACAGCTACAACTTAACCATAAATGAACTTCAGTCAGATAAAGTCGAGTGTTTTTTTTTGGCATGAGGGTCAAGGAAATCGAGGTGCCATAGAAATCGGCACTTGCATTCTGAAATACTTAGAAGAAAAAGCTAAAACCAGAAATGACGATAACCTTGAAATTGTTTTCTACTCCGATAATTGTTGTGGCCAGCAAAAGAACAAATTCATAATGGGCATGTACCTGTATGCTGTGCAAAAATTTAAAATCAAATCGATCACACATAAATTTTTGATCAGGGGACACACACAAAATGAAGGAGACAATGTGCACTCTGTCATAGAGAAGTCAATTAAAAGAGCTCTTAAATCGGGTCCCATCTATATTCCTACTGATTACGTCAGATTAATTCGGTCTACGAGGAAAACTGGAAATCCGTAAAAAGTAACAGAATTGAGTTACGAGGATTTTGTCGACTTAAAAAAACTCTCTGAACAGATAGGATCAAATTTTAACAAAACATCAAACAACGAACAAATAAAAACTAGCGAACTAAAAGTATTCAAAGTGCAGAAGACTGATCCTGGCATTATTTTTGTGAAAACTACATACGAACAAAAAGATTATGGGCAGATCAATGTCAATAATACCCAGGAGAAGGCAAGAGGGCATCTCTACAATAAAGTGCGTTCCGGCATATAAGAAAAAAATGGAGATTTCTGCCATAAAGAAAGCTCATATCAAATCACTTATCTCAGCAAAAAGTATTCCCACGTTGTATAAGCCCATTTATGACTCGATGTTTGCATAAATTGTGTACTACTCTATTTTCATGTAATTTTGTTGTATTTTGAATAAGCTAATAAAGCACTTAATTTAAACTTCCTTTTTATTCTAATTAAGTGGGCTTGGAAAGTGACATAAGTATTACTCAAGGGGTCACAACACAAAACAACTGATTTTAGAAAAGCAAGAAAAGTGACATAACTCAGAGACCTGACCTGGTAAAACCACATATTTAACAAAAACTGATTTACAGGTCCATGATATTATTCTATAGATTTTAATTGAATTCACTACCAAAAATAACTACTTGAAATTTAAAAGGAGCTTATACTATTTCAATATGAGTTTTGTAGTTTTCTTTCATTTGTTATTTCTCAAATACTGCATTTTTGAGTTGCGTCACTGTTCTTGCCGGGGTGCGTATTGGCATTGTTTACTACGGTGCAACGCATACATGGTGTTGGAACGCGGTAAAGAATGGCTGAACCGAATACCCTGTCTACTCAGACATATCTTACTACGACTCAGCGCAGCAGGGTGTTCAGGCGTAGTAACCATTGTAAATATTATGGATACACGTCTCTTCTCGGGTCTCATTGTTCACCGCTTTCCAACTCAACTAAGTTCAAAGTTGCTTTCTTTCGCAATTTTGCAACCCGCGTTCATAAAGATAACAATATTATATTATCGCCAAAAATAGTTCATTGAACCACACTAAAATAAAAAAATATTATTAGAAAATAATACATAAACATAAGCATAAAGATCTTGAATGCGTTTTGCGTCGCATGATAAACCACGTCTAATTTTTCTTTGGCTCACTGATGTTGGCTGAACAGTAATGTTCTTTTTTCGTGAGATATTTTTTGATGCAAGAATGAAATTTAATGCGTCGGATGGTGTAACAATTTTGTTTGAAGTCTGATTAAATTTTTTCATGGCATTAACCATATCAACCGATTTATTTTCGCAGGCTATTTTAATAATGCGTTCAAAATTTTCTGTTAGTTCTGCTGCAGCTGAGTTCTTCTCCTAAATTTGTTTCATTGGCATTCTCGACAGTGTTTATTGGTACTACAGAAAAATTATCTTGTTGGGTAGAAACATTACTTTGTTGATTTGTAGTAATTGGCAAGTCATTTTCTATACCCACATCAGTTGACATGTCGTCATAAAGTTCTGAGGATATGTTTTCTCCTAGAGCTAATTTTGCTACTTCTTTTCTGTCTTTAGCGTTTATTCGCATACAGGTCCTGAAAGTAATTCCATAGATACTTATTCTGAATGGCGCGAAGGTCCTTACAATACCTTCCACCCTGTCCAAAAACACAGCCGCAAAATGCAATATCTACATATGCAGTATAAAACATGTTATCATCGGTTTCCGAAGAAACACATTCTCGTGGATTCTTTCAACGGAGACTAAGCACAATGTGACATTTTTTCAAAGAGTATCCCATTCTTTGAGTTCCGGAAACAGGTGAATGACAGCGAGTGACGTCTTTGATAGGATAGGACTCGAAAACATTGGCAACCAAGGCAAAAGCATTGAACGCTTTACATATTTGTAGAACAATGTCTTTAAAAATGCGAATAATAGCTTCTATGTACATAATTGTTCGTATTATTTCCTCGTGTTAATGAATGACTTTTATATGCCAAAGCCCACTCTTCCATTCGATCCTAATAATTGGCTATATGAGCTTGAATATTATCATATTTTTCAAAAATGTAATCATTTAGAATATGATCATAATTTTCACGAATCGTATCCATAATACAATAGTTACTACGCCTGAACACTACGCTGCGCTGAGTCGTAGTAAGATATGTCTGGATAGAGAGAGCATTAGTTCAGCCATTCTTTACCGCGTTCCAACACCATGTATGCGTTGCACCGTAGTAAACAATGCCAATACGCTGCCGGGGTGCGATATGTTCCAAGAAAGGTTGCCACCTTCTTACAATTGGATCATCCAAACGAATACACAGGTCACTAATTGAGGCGAACAACATTGAGTCTTGAGTCATTGAAACGACACGGTGGTTGGAAGTCAAGTAGTGTAGCAGAAGGCTACATCGAGGATTCGCTGCGAAATAAGAATGAGATTGCCGGTAGAATATTGAACTTCAGCGAATTCTCTGGAACCAGCAACTCAAATGAATATTGTGCAATCAGCTATTGAACAGAATCCGAGACAGAAGACTACCAGTTCATTTTTACATGGTTTCAATTTTCAAAATGCAGTATTGACCGATTGTACCTTTAATGTGACTTTATCAAATACAAATGACGTGTGAATTGGAGTTTTTGTGTTCATGGTAACCAATTAATCATTTGCATAGCAACACTTTCCCTGCCGCCCGTCGGCCGGAGGGAAAAGTGAATATTTCTCCGCCTAGGCGTAGGTGGAGAAATAAAACCTTTTCTATGACCCTGTTATCGTACGTTTGGAAATAAAATAGTATATTTCATTACTAGTCCAGAAAGTAAGCTTTTTCCGTGCGTAAGATGAGTTCCCGTGTGAGGAGAAGCCAAAAACGCGGGAGAAATTTTCAGCAGGAAGCTGATAGGGATTTCAGAGCGGTGAAATTAGAAAGTATTTTCATTACACCGCTCTGAAACCACTATCATAACATGTCGATTCGGAATATCGAAAATGACCCTTTTCCGTGCGGCCGCACCGCAATAGTAATTTACGTAACAAGTCCGGAAAATAGGGTTTTTTTGGACGAATAGACAAAATTCTAGTCTGTGAGTCCAAAAAACAATTTCCGGACGTGTTGCGTACAATATTTTTTCGGCAACCGTGTAGAATTACGAATCAATGGGATGACACATTTCTTTATTATACATTTTGATTCTTATATGAATTAATCAAAACAGAACTGTCATCCGTTATTTCGTTGCTATTGTGATGATCATAACAATGACAACAACGACGGAATTTCTCAAAGAAAAATCTTCCGGGAAGTGGGTACTTCCGGACAGTTGCCGAAAAAAAGTTTTTCCGCAAATCGCTAGGAAATTTTGGCATTCCAGTCAAAATTGGTCATCGAAAAAGTCAAGATGACTAACTGTTAGGAAATATTCATTTCCTTACTGTAAGGAAATGATATTTTCTTACAGTTACATATGTCGGACATATGCATATATGTACTAACTTTTCTCATGATTCCTTCGGTACTTATTCTAAAGAAGCAGTATTTTTACTGCATCAACCAGCTCTGGAGGAGTCCCATTAATAGCAAATTCATCATCACTTATCATTTTACACTGTTTTAAATTCGAAAACACTAGCAATTAAATTAATTATATGCGTCAACTTTGACAATTCAACATGAGTACGTTTCCATAGTGTTCACGCCAGTGAACGGTTAGAATAAAATATTCAGAATTTTCAAAATTCAAATAATTAAATTAAATTCTTCATGCTTGGAATCCCCATATGGATTTATCATTGTTTAGGTGCGAAGAGAATTCGCGTCAGCTGTGGATGAGTACAGATGTCGTATATTTATTTCCTTCTCATATTTAATTTCAGTTCATTGATTGACTTCATGAAATATTCTGCTTCCGTATTGATAATTCTCTGCTTCCTCTTCGTGAATTCGGAAAAGTTTAGTTTTCCTGTGATTCGCAAGTTTTAGTGATTTCGATTCAATCGAGTTACATTCTTTCAAAACTTTAATTTGTGCGAATTATTTCGAACAAAAAAAAACTGTTACCAGTGGCGTGGTTATTTTATACTACAAGGATAAGTGTACACAATTTGACATTTTTAGCAACGGATTTTCACGTCAGCTTCATTCCATATTCGTTTGACGAGCTCGTGCAATCTTTATATAGGAATAGAGGTCATCGACAGGATCCTGTTTGCTGATATATAGGTAACTATATTTCATTTGTTATTTTTGAGTGCATTTATCCTTTCATTTGTGTTGGGTTTCAATTGATTACATATATATTATACAGTCCACAGCTCTATCTCTTTCTCATTCAAAAATTATAATTCGAAAAATAAAACTTAATAATTGAACCACACTTTCAGTTGGTTAACTGAAACTCGCCCCAACACATAGTAACATAACCAATATCAATACGAATTTCGAAGCATTATTCATTTATGAATTGAATAATTCGCGATTTCATCAAAATTAATTGGAATCTGTCGAATTTTAAACGATTTGCGGAAAAATATTATGTTCACCTCGTAGGAAAAGACACATTCCTGGACTCTGTGTTGCCAAGTCGAGGCTTGCGCCTCGACTTAGCAATTTTCACAATCGTCCAGGAATGTTACGCTTTCTCTACCCGGTAAACAATGTACTATTACGGTGCGCTTAGACAAAGATGCATCCTAATATCCTATGCTGCGACACAGAGCAACGATTGCGTGACAATAGATGTCAGTGTTTTGAATAATTATTGTTTCACAATATCGAAATGATTTCTGCTGAAAATTTTTCCCTTGTTTTTGTTTTCAGAGAGGTGTAATGAAAAATATCGTTCATTACACGTCCAGAAAGGATTTTTCCGTCCTTGCACGCACAGAAACAGCTTACTTTCTTGACTAGTAATGAAATATACTCATACATACTTCCGTAGTGTACCTACCTAACGTTGGAATGTAAAATAGATATTTATCAATATTGCGTACACAGCACTTTACCCATTGTCTTATATTAAGTAGAACAGAAAGAAGATTGATTGATCAGTCATTAGTCATTATCGTAGTAGTAAGACATCAGTGTACTTAATGAGTTCGATAAATAGTTTTATCTACTCCCATAGAATAATATATCCATGATTCAACTGAATTTGATCTGTAATAGTCTCCATAAACCAATAGTGTGAGGTAATAATAACTCTCGCCTATAACTCACTCTAATACAAATAGGAAGAATGTAGCTTACGAAATGAATTAATAAAGTCGGGTGGGTCAATGGGGAACTCTATATCAGACATCAAGGTAACGTTCTCGCCATCCATTTCTACATTTTCTTAGGTCTGAATATCCAAAAATTGCATTTGGAAAACGTGAATTTTTGACGTTTTCTACGGGATTCGATATCGATTCGATTTTCGACCACAGAAATCGCTTTTGACAACAGTTGTCAATTTTGAAAATGCAGATTAATTCGAATTTTACTGAAGAAGTCGAAGATAAAGTATAGTGTTTAATTCGCGGTAATGGTCAAAACACACTTGATGAATTACACCCCTTGCCTGACGGCTCGGGCTGCAAAATTCATCTGCGTGTGTTATGACTCACATTACCGCTCATTGAACAATATACTATTATAGTAAAGTGTTCTCCTTTTAACCCTAAGTAACATCCCCGTTACTACATGGCGTTACTGATGGCGAAACCTTGGAAATTTTTGAATATTTAGTGGAGAGTAAGGAGAGAAGTAAAAATGGGGTCAGGCCAATCTAAGCAAGAAAAAGAAGAGATTATCATCGCACAGGCTGGTAATAGTGATGGCCAAACTAATGGACAAATCAGCGAAAAAATTCACACTGGAGAGGTGTGTCAATTGGTAATCTTCCTTCTGGTTATAGCAGCGGCCGTATTCTACACTTTCAACGCATGTGAGAAGAGGTCGGAAAGGAAAATCAGGCGAGAAGCCAGATGTTGGCTCCAATCAACGACGCCTAGGTGATATCAACAGACTCCGAAAGCTTGTTCAATATCAGGTGAGCTTTCAAAGGACACTCTGTAGCCACATAAGCGGAAACGACGTAGCACCGGACAGCGTAAAGGCAAAAGCCTGTGTAGAACAGAGCGCGAGGTTCGCGCGACGCTCTGTATCACTCGTGGTTTTGTTTATGAATACGCTGCATTGCGTGTGACAAATCGCAGTAAGATACAGAGCAACTGTCAAAATTCCTCGTCCGGCTCACTTGGAATCGTAATATTGACTAGTTACTATGTAGTTGAATATTTCACGTTCACGTTGTTATAGGTTATAATTTCTATTTTCTCTTGATTCAATCGCGTGCATCATGGATGAATCAACCTTAAAAAGTTTGTTCGGGCGTTTATGCCAAGATGTTAACATTCTCAATATAACCGCTGTGGACAACAACGAAAAGATCAGTATTTTAGTGCAGTGTAAGCTTTCAGGAGTGGGCACAGTGGATGAAAAATGTGACAATTGGGTAAAAGATTTTTCATACTCGACCAATACAAACTGGATAACGTTAAGACGTTATCCTAATGCAACTCGCTATGATTTTCGAAAGCTATACGTGTGTCAACACTCATCATTGAATAAAGTAGCTGAACGAAAACGGCAGTCGTGTGAAGTTAGGAACAAAAATTGTAAAGCACAAATAGACATTAAATTCAAAAAAATTGATGGAAACACAATAAAAAATGATGTGCTGTTAAAAGATGGAATTAACGTAGTCATAAAAATAAAATCTCAACATTCCCATAGGATGCTTGTCAATTTTTCTCCATAGTAAGTCGGGAGACGCCTTCGTACCTCTGTAATAAAATCAGATTCCGATGTGACGTGCACAACATCAATATTCGGTTCAGGCCTCAGGGGGAAACTAACTATACCACCACATTCAATGGAACTCTTCGAGCGTTCATTTTCCTATAACATTGCTAAATGCTTGAATGAGTTTCCATCGACTATGCTGATATTTCTAGTTCATTTTCGAAAAATAAATTTCGGGAGATGGCGTTGAGTTTTGTTTTGGGTGCCTGAGTGCAAGATTCATTCAGTTTGACTTTTTACTTGGGGTATACCTTTTTGAATTTTTTTCGTTTTGATTTATTGAAGTAAAGCAGTAAAATGTTATGGTGAAATATCTAATATCCTGTCCATTAATTGAAAATTTAAACTATGTTGTTTGTGATCACTTGGTAGGTGGGTTAGCTGAACAGACGTTCGGGGTATTGTGAAATACTTCGATCGAACTGAATCTCGCCCACTATAATGTTTTTATAATTATTGTATCTGCTATTTGGTTATCGAATAAAAGACCTTTTATTATTATTACTATTATAAATGTGGCACAAGCTTTTCGATACTTGCGTGTGAACAAGACAGTATAAGACATTTTTGAGTCATACTTTATTTCGGGAATGACTCCGTCAGCTGCTAGATTTTATCATGAAATGAAAATAATAGAATCTGGTTCTAAAGAAACGAAGGAAATACAGAATGTAATATCTTCTTGCTAATGCTAGAGAAAATCCTACTGAGAGGCAGATAAAGTATTTGTATGATAAGTGGCGTGTCTCTCAGTACGGTAGTCGAGAAGAAAAAAGTATGATAGAAGTTCTCAAGAACAGACAGTTCTTGTTGCAGAAATCCGGCGGTACACTAGTCATCAAAGAAAATCCTTTCATCGCAGTTGTTATCACTCCAATAATGCGACGCGCATTTCTTCAAAATTTATCCACTGAAATGGTTTTCGTGGACTCCTGCGGATCTTGCGATCAGACAAATACTTGTGTCACATTTCTATTCACTTTAAACAAAACAGGGGCTGTTCTTATCGCATGCATTCTTCACATATCCCAAACTGAAGCGAATTATACTTTAGCTTTTGCGTCTTCATGACAGAATACAATTAGCGAAATTAGATGTTGGGCATTCAGCACCAGAGGAATTTTATAAAAATATGGATTCTAACACAACTGATCTTGAAAACTTTGAAAACTTAGTTCAATCAACTAATTCTGTTCCTGCTGGAGTAGACTGAGCAACATCAATGGATTTACAAATTACGCCGAAGAATGTGGAAGCCGATTCAAAGAAGAAATTATAAAAATGCGCTGTGACTTTGAGCGCATAACAAGTACGACAATCAAAGCCCAGTAGCTGCTTTATCCATCATTGAGTTTAATGCAGTAATGAACAGCTTGAAAACCCCTTCCCAAATTTTACACTTTTGGAAGCTAAAAGTCGAATATGCGGGAGAAAATCTAGAAAAATTCGAGTGCAGCCAACGTCAATTTCGCGACGTAAAAAAGCATTGCTTCAATCTGGGAGAATTCAAGCTGGCAGGCCTTCCAAAATTGAAAAACTAAAACGGAAGCACAGCCTTGGAAGCAACATTTCGCATAACCTACCAAATGCTAAGTTAGATTGATCCTAATTCTGTATTTCGTTATTTAAAATATATAATGACTTATGTATACAGGGTGAGTCTTTGACTTGTACATATATTTTAACTGTAGATTCCTCTCATCAAACGAAACACTTTTTTCCTATACTATTTTTCAAAATTCGGTTTGGTTTCGAAGATACAGGGTGTCGAAAATCCATGAAAAAAACACTTTTCTGTTTAAATCTTCGGAACCGTTATTTCGAATGAACTGAATTTTGGTTGAGTTTTTACTCCATTCATGGTGCATATTCCTCAATCAAAACCTATTTAATATCTCCCCTAGTATAAAAGTAACAGGGTAGTCGACTCATCAATACACGCTAAAACACCATAAAATCACTTTGAAAAGATAAACGGTTCATATTTTCGAAAGAATCAATCATTTAAGAAACTAAAAGTATTCTTATTTTTTTTCAATAAAACGCGTCGTTTCCGAGTTATTTCCAATTTTACCCGGAGAAATCATTAATTTCAAGAATAATCTGAATGCGTCTCTGAATTAAATATCATCGAATATTATTCCTTCTCTGGTCTAAACGAGTTCAAAATGTTGTCACAATATTTATCAACTTTGTCGAGATATTTCAATGAGAAAATCCCGAAAATGTGGGAGATAAAATTGAAATTAATGAAAACTGAAATGATAGGGGAGGTCCTTGTACCTCAGGACGCCTTGTACCTCAGGACAACCACGTTACGACGAAAATATAACTCCGCGAATGTACTTGAAGCGCCATCTAACATCCCTATCCGCCTAACAACTGAAACGTCACAATTAAAGTTGGCCATTTTTACTCCGATCTGCGATCAGTGCAAGACGTTGTGTAAACACGTGCAAACTATTTTATTTACACAGATTGAAATTCGATTTTGTGAATTTGTGTTGAGGTGAGTGATTGAATTATGTTTTAGTTAATAGGTATACACATTCATAATACTGTATTTCAACGGAAATCACATCATTTTAGCGTCTTTTATTTTCCCACGTAATTTGAATCATCAAGGCAGGAATTTGTACCTTGGGACAGATAAATAATTGTACCTTGGGACTGTCCCATGGTACAAGCCATCCATTCACAAGGTGAAGTCTTCAATTTTTTAAAGTTATTTATTTGTTATTTAATTTTCAGATGCCGCGAAGTAAAAACAAAGTGACCCGGTCAAAACCGTGTAAGGAAAATGTTATGAATGCAGTTCAAGCAGTTCTTGATCGTCGAATGTCGATGCGAAAAGCATCGGAAATCTTTAAGGTATCGAAGACATTGATTGGTCGTTACGTTAAGAAGCAAAAAGAATCAGAAAATGTCGAGTTCATTTACGATCCCCACAACGATGTCAAGCGTGTCTTCACAGATCAAGAAGAAGAACAGTTAGTAGATTATTGCTTGAAGGCATCGAAGTATCACTACGGTATATCAAAGGAAAATTTCCTCAAGTTGGCATATGAATATGCAATGCTGTTAAATAAATCTTATCCAGAGGCTTGGGATAAAAACAAAAGTTCTGGTAAGACATTTTACCAATATTTTATTAAACGACATCAAACTCTGAGTTTGCGCAAACCAGAAGCAACTAGTTTGGCACGTGCAACTGCATTTAACAAAACAAATGTTGAATTATTCTTTACAAAATACAAAGAGTTGTTGTCAAGATTCGAATTTACCTGCGATAGGATTTATAATGTGGATGAAAGTGGTCTGTCAACGGTTCATACTCCAATGAAAATTTTAGCTGCAAAAGGTACTAAACAAGTGGGCAATATAACATCCGCAGAACGAGGTAATAATGTTACCGTTATTGCATGTGTTAATGCATTTGGAAATTCTGTTCCACCTTGCATGATTTTTCCAAGAGTCCATTTTAAGACTCATATGATTAATGGTGCCCCTCCAGAGACATTAGGGCTTGCAACTCCTAGCGGATGGTCGAATTGTGATAAATTTGAAGAGTTTTTACGTCACTTCATCAAACATGTTAAGCCGAACAACGAGAACAAAGTACTCCTTATATTAGACAACCACGAGAGTCACCTCTCAATTAAAATTATTGACCTAGCAAAAAATAATGGCATTGTGATGTTTACATTCCCACCACACACCAGCCATAAGCTTCAACCCTTAGACAGAGCGGTGTTTGGTCCTCTCAAGAAATTTTATAACAAAGCGTGTAATGAATGGCTTTTGCAAAATCCTGGAAGACCACTTACGATCTATAATGTCGCTGAGTGCTTTGGCAAGGCATATCCACTCGCCTTTACACCATCCAACATACAAAGCGGCTTCAAGGTTTCCGGAATATGGCCAATTAATGAAAATATTTTTGGCGAAGATGAGTTTCTATCCTCTTATGTTACTGACAGGCCACTAGACGAAAATGACAACTCAATTGTTGAGAATACCACAAAAAATGAATCTACGACTGACAACAGACAAACTAATAATAATAATAACACTGCTTCACAAGAAAATATTTCTATACCAAAACCATCAACATCATCTGGTGGTGAAGTTCAGCCAAGTGATGAAATACCAGAAATACTCAAGTCACCTGAAATAGTTCGCCCGTTTCCAAAGGCACCACCACGCAAAAATATAAAGACAAGAAACAGGAGAGGTAAAACAAGAGTGTTAACAGATACTCCTGAAAAACAGGAGCTAGAGACATTGGCAGCAATGAAAAGAAAGAAAGCAGTTAATAAAAAAAAGACAACTGTTAAAAGGAAAATTATCAAGAAAAACAATACCAGCAGCACTGAAGACGAATCTGATATCATCTGTGAAAGTGACGACTCTTGTGAGCTCGTTCATGATGAAAACATTTGCGTGGGCTGTGGTGAAAACTATTACGAAACCTCTAGAAAAGAGGATTGGGTTCAATGTATTAATTGCAAACGCTGGGTCCATGAGGATTGCACTTCTTTCGACAATTTCTGTCAGGAATGTGGAACCAGGACAGAACACTAATTGTTTAATAATTTCCAAATTCCTTTAAATTTTTTCAACATGTTTCAGTTTAATGAATACATAATTTCAGTTCTCGAAATAATTTTTTTATTTCAACTACCAAAATGACCCCTTAAATAAGTGTCCTATGGTACAATATTCACTGTCCTAAGGTACAACCCTAGTTTGTACCTTGGGACAAAATTAACCTTTTTGTTTTTCTGAAATAAGTTCACAAATATATTATGAATGCACTTCATTTCACTAATAAACGTAAGGTTATTGACTATCAATGGGTTTAAATCATAAGTTCTAGATATTTCATCAATATCTATAAAAATATAGCTGTTCAAAAAAAAATGTCCCAAGGTACAAGGACCTCCCCTACCTTATAATCTGAGTCGATGTTTTCATCTAAACAATATCCTCCTGGAATTTTATAAACTCGACACGGTTAAGATTATAATAATTCACATCACATAATAAAACACATTAGAACAATAATCCACTGAATGTATTCAGAACTTCACATAATAGCGGCCCACACACGAACACTTCGGAGCGCGCATCAAGCATTTGGCGTTCCGGAGCGTCACTCCTGAACGATACACGCTGGAGTGTCGCTTGCCCACTAACGTACACAAAATATCTTGATTCTGATGTGACAGTATTGAATGTCACGTTCAAAAGTGATGGTTAGTGGGGTAGAAGTTTCCAAAATTGAAAGGTTTGGAGTGTCTCGTTGAGTTTTAGAAATTTTAAAACTTTGGAGCGTCACTCCAGAGCGCCACATCAGAGCGACACGCCAGAGCGCCGCGCCAAAGTGAAACGCCTAACCTTGGAGCGTTGATCGAACTAACCAAAACTTTTACACGGAAGTTTGGAACGGCGCGCATCAAACCTTCGCTCCGAAGTGTTCGTGTGTGGGCCGCTATTGTTTACAGTTTGTTCAGAGACTTTATGATGGATACGGCAAAATTCATAGATATTTATACCACGGTACACAAGTGTATCGTGATTTATTCTATGGTTCGTAATAAATCGTTAACCTCAATGGAAATATCAGAAAGCTGACAACATTTCCTTGAAATTTCTGTGCGAACATTCACAGAATGGATACAAAATAGATTAGGTTAGGTTGTTTAATAATGAATTCTGATGATCTGAATTAAAAGTATTTTTTCATGATATTGTTCGGGAATTTCGTGGAAGATATGAACAAGTTAATAGTGTTCACAAACTAATCTGCAGAAAAATCGAAGAAGGAACTTATTTTGGTGTGAGAAATGTGGGTTTTCAGTTGCAGATATAATTCGATGAAACTAACTGTTTTTGTTGAAATTATCGTGTTTGCAACATTTTTATTCCAGTAAGGTTAGTACTTGAGTATTCCCTAAATGTATAAACTCAATTCCTATCGAGAAATATGAACTTTGCAACAATTCCAGAAGATCATTTCAGGAACGTATTGAGCCCAATTTTTTTTTCAAATATATCTTTTTAACAGAGCCGAATTCGGAAAAATGGAAAATGAAAAAAAGGTTTCTTTTGACCTCAAGAATCTACAGCTATAATATATGTACAAGTCAAAGATTCACCCTGTATATGACTTTTATTGTACGAATATCTACCATTTATCAGGAGGATGAAGGTAGGAATTAATATATTTTGAAATTTACGGACGAACCTATACTGTTTAATTGGGAATTTCGCCACACTATTCTCAATTAAATAAAAAATAATTCAGTATCATATGCCAAATCAATGTAAAATAATATGAAAATGTTGTGTTGCAAAATACCTAATTAAGCACTTATAAATATGAATACGAGACAAAGAGATATATAATTTATTGGCTCTGTATTACACTGTAGTTTGTCTTCTGCTATGCAGCGCTAAACAAAGCCACGAGTCATCCAGAGCGCCGCGCGGACCTCGCGCCAGAGCGCGAGGTTCAGAAACTGTACAGGCTTTTGCCTTTACGCCAAAGAGTAAATACTCTTTGTTTACGCCACCGGACAGCTGTACAAATTCATTGGTGACGCCCGTGTCATGTGGCAATTGCAAAGTTCGTGAGTTGACCCAGATCATAACGGTATAATATGCAATGAATAATGATGACATTTTCATTTGAATTTTTATTTTCTCAATTTGATTTTTGATAATACCTCATTAGGAACTAGATAATTAGCATAATTTTTTTTTAATTTATGGCAGTTAATAATTTGAAGGAAATTTTTGAATCCCTGAAATCAATAAAAGTATATCTGAGGAAAATTGGCCCTGAGAGGCGAAAGAAGGAGATTCTTAATACTGAAATTGAGGAGGCTACAGTTATTTATGAACGGTTCGAGGTTGTTCTTCAGGAAATTCAACAACGTATTTCAGGAATCCGGAATCCCACTCGATGATTTGAGCGCAAATCAGCAATTTTCCTCCGAAATACGGAAATATATAGTGGAATATCAAAGTTACAGGTCAAAGAGAGCCCTAGTTTGATAGAAATGGAGTCGTTTGATTTGAAAACCGCGTCATCTTTGTTACCGATGCTCAATGATAGCGAAGATACAGTTCGACTATTGATAGATGCTATAAGAGTTCTATGATTCAATGCTTAAAACGGACCAAAAGCAGTATCTAATAAAATTCGTATTGAAAACTAGATTATCTTCAAGTGCTAAACTTCGTCTTAATAAGGATTATGCTTCAACATCTTCGTTAGTGGATGATATGAAAACCCATCTCCTCACCATTAAATCTGATACTACTCTCCAAACTAAATTAATAAATTCAGGCCAAGGAAATAGATCGATTGAATCTTTCGGTAAATCCTTAGGAGAACAGATGGATTAAATAATAGAAGATTAAGGCCGGGTTTCACCAACGATTTTAATCTCGTTTAAGTCAGTAAACGAGATTATCTGTGGTTTTTAACCTAGATTAAGGTTAGAAACGTTTAACCAAAATATTAAACCGGTTTATCTCCTTAAACAAGATTAATTTTTAACTGCTCATTTTTTCGGAGTTTATCCGACCTTAACTTTGGTTAAGTAGGAAAGTTTGGTTATGTTTTATTTATATTCTGATGTCAGTCCCGTGTATTTACATTTTGTACAAGAGAAGCTAGTCTGGAAAGAGAATCAAAAATTGAAATTCAGAAAATATTAAATAAAATAATTACTGGTAAGTAGAGATATATGTTTCATAACTTAATTTTTGATAATCCTGATTTTGTTAGTAGTGTACAAGTTTCTGATGGCTGCTTTACTTCGCCTGTATGATCTTACGATGAGCGATGATGATGAGTTTGCTGTACGACGTCCTCGATGGGTTCGTGAAAGAGAGGATCACTTTGATATATATGATGATACTGATTTTATGGTGAGATTCAGACTATCGAAAGAAGCTGCCATCCACGTCTTGGAATCCATAGAAGATCCAAGTAATAGGTAATCCATCATATTTAGTTCATTTCACATATTTCATTCACTATTTTTCCAGAAATAATTCGGTGTCACCGATAAATCAATTGCTGCGCACCTTGCGCTATTATGCCACTGGTTGTCATCAATTATCATCTGCTGATTTTGGTGGGTTCAGCAAGTCCACAGCTCATAGAATCATACATAGAGTGAGTTCAGCTATTGCATCCCTTTCTCCCCTTCACATTACATTTCCAAATACACATGAGGAGAAGCGGAGAACTCAAGCAGATTTTTTGAAATAGCAAGTTTTCTAGAGTGTTAGGTGCGGTTGACTGTAGTCACATTAAGCCAGTAGTTTTCAATGTATCGTTCTTGTCTGCCAGGGAACAGATCCGCTTTCGACAAAATAATTTGCATAACTCTCCCGAAGATCAGTAGACCTTTGGGATGAACGGTTACTTAAAGACGTTGGTAACGGTTGCAATCCAAGAGACTCTGGTTTATCATTCCAATAACCAAGAATGATGTTTCCTGTGTCATAATTTTCTTTGTCTACTGTTTATTCATAATTTTTGTTCTGTAATTTTGTTTGACGGAGCCAATTGTGTAGAGCGCAACATGCCTTTACAATTTTGACAACTTTTTCAGGACTATAGGGCAAAGGTTTTTCAAACACTCTGAATCTGGAAGCTAATATACCTAAAGCGTTTTCGACTATTCTTCTAGCCCGCAATAATCGATAATTAAAAATTTTTTGCTTTAAAGTTAATCGATTTCCTGGAAAAGGTTTTAATACGAACACCCACATCTACCCCTAAAACAAAGAGAAAAAAATTGACTCAGCTCACAAGCATGGAACAAAATTTGAAGGAGATAACAACGAATTATGACAAAGATGAAAATGAATTTGATACATTCGGAAAACAAGTTTGTCTCCAACTGAGATTTTTGCCCCTAATAAAGCGAGGGGCGAAAAGCCTAGGGAAGTCATTGTACATTCCGTGGGAAGTCACCGGGAAGTCATGAGAAGTCATAGGAAGTCATGGGAAGTCATAGGAAGTCATGGGAAGTCCCGGGAAGTCATGGGAAGTCCCGGGAAGTCATGGGAAGTCCCGGGAAGTCAAGGGAAGTCCCGGGAAGTCATGGGAAGTCCCGGGAAGTCATGGAAGGCCCGAGAGAGTTGTGTGGAAATTTTCGATGGATTTATGTAACTTTTCTGTTGATCCACTTGTTTTTTGTGACATACGAATATGAATTACTCAAAAACCCAACTGATTCATATTGTTTTTTTTCGAGAATGAACCTGAATTCATCATATGAGGCCAAGATAAATTCGAATATGAAGAATGCGTCTTGCGCATGTCATGAAATGGATGCGCTTGCGCCCTGACTACTTCAAATGCATCATATGTTTTCGCAAGTTAACCCAATCTAAACCGAAATCTAACCCCTCGATAGTGAAAGTTTTTTTTGTGTAGAATATTATTGAAGAAAAATGAGCAGTCCACAATTGAATGAAAAGGTAAGTTTAATTCGGCTTTGTCTGGTAGAAATGTTATTACTCCGATTTCCTTGACGAACGTGGTGAGATGAATTGTCACAGACGCCTTTTTTGAATTTATAGGTATTTTTCTTTTGGGGATCTGCCTTTTATTCGTCATTCCGCGTACCAACACTTCACAGCACTGTTAATCTTTACCCAATAATGAATAGTAGCCATTATCGGGGCGCAATTTTCGTCTGATTTTAGAAAATTCGAAAGTGGCGCTCTGTTGAAACATAAAAAAAAAACGTTTTTTGTCTTCCGCAAGAACTAAGAACAATAATTCTGTTACAAAATTAGAAATTATGCAACGGGAAGTCACAAAAGCGTTGTCAAGGTAAGCAATTTCGAAAACTCATTTTTTCCAATTAAGAACCTCATTTTTACAAGCTTTTATTCAGTTTCACCTGTCCCGGTGTCTGTCTGTCTGTAATCAAATCTTGCAAGTTGAATATGACACACTTCTGATCGTCCGATTGATTTGAAATTTGGCAGGTGTACATAATTCTGGTGACAATGCATCATGAAATATTTTTCATAGAAAATAACAAAATGGCGGCTCCAAAATGACCGATGAGTTTTGTTATTATCATCCGATTCCATTCAAAATTAGTATCTGGTGGTTTTTGGGTTCGACAATGGTGATTCTTCCGTCAAAATTGAAAAATTCAAGATGGCGGCTACAATATGGCGGACGAGTTTTGTAATTATGATCCAATTCTATTCAAAATTGGTATCTGGGGGTTTTCTGGGTAGGAAATTACGATTTTCCAAAATTGAGGAATTCAAGATGGCGGCTTCAAAATGGCGGATGAGTGTTGTTATTATAAAAGCTTGTCTTAAAAAATGATTTTTTTTATTATAGCTTGTTTATAGTCAAAATGGAATCTACGTTGAAAAATAATGTGGTTGTGGAAAACACCAATGCTCTAAAATTCATATTTTATAGAGATATAATCTCTATCATGATCGCATTTCGAATTTTATTTTTCTAAGAAAGAAAGTTCTTTCCCAATAATGTAATATTATATAATCAATGATTTCTAATTTTTCATTGCATTCCAACAAAAAAGATAAAACCCAGATAATGCTCATCTTGAATTATCTGAGATGATATGGATATGTTCTTTTGTTCTACTCTACGAAGTGATTCGTGCAACTTCAATCAGAAAAATCTATCAAATTTGAACTGACTAATTGTCAATTTTTCTGATTGAAGAACATCCGCATGATGTAACAAGATTATTTATGCGATTTATAAATGTTGAAGAGAGGACCTTTTAACATTCATTTTAGGTTGCACTCATAGAAATGCTTGATTTCTCTTTTTTTGTTTTTATTTTCGAGAAGATTGATATTCGAAATATAATTGCGACTGCATAATTATCTCAGAAAATAAACATTTTAGGGCATTATTGATGTCATTTCCACACATTACATCATTTATCATCGTAGATTCAATTATGGTTTTGAAGAAACTGAGATTCTAAATCGAAAAGGAATATAAATTGAAATCAGTTTTCACTTTCTCGAAATCTCGAACTTTGACAACGCTTTTGTGGGATTCTGTATCATGATTTTTAATTCTGACTGTTCTCCCTTCTCACAGAGCCTGAAATCGAAATTTGTTTCAATCCTTCCCAATTTCACGTTGAAACTGAAATCTGAATAACTAATAATTTCATGACGAATAATTTTTTTTTTTCATAAAATATGGGACTTCTTGTTTGAACAACGAAAGTTGATGGTCCGGTAAAACCGAACCTAAGAATCTCAAAAACTTTTTAGAGAGTTATCTCTCTAATCAAAGCTTAGCTCCGAAATTGTTATAGTGAATTGCGCGTCCTGCCCAAAAATATTCAAACGAACGGTATTCGTGGGAAACCTGGTATATTTTCCAGTTGATCTTAGTGTGCGTTCTGCATGAAGGATGCTCAATATCGTCAATCTTCCGAATGAGGGGTTGACAGCTATTTTGATGTATTGGGCTTAACATATGTTTCAAAATGATGATTGCTTATCATTTCAAGAATGTGTTTATTTCAGATCGAGGTACTCAAATCATCCAAGGAGTCATCCAAGCAGAATTTCGTCAAATCTCTAGATTCCTTGGAAAAGATCGAAGAGTTTTCGAAAATTCCTATCCCTACCTCGCTCAAGAATATTCTTGAAGCAAATGACTTTAGCACTTGCTTACATTTTCTTAACATTGATGATAATGTTATTGAAAATATTGAAGGATTTTGTCTAAATGTTTTGCCTCATCTTATTGATAAAAATGAATATAAGCAATATTTTGGTATCTACCATTTAAAACCAGAAGAATTTCATTTAACTCAAAGCCATAGAATGATAATTACGATGATTGCTAAAGAACTGAAAGAAAAATATAGATCTTTCGATGAAGATATTTCTGATTCGAAAAAACCCTTGAAGCTTTTACCATCAGTTAACTAATCAGGATCACAATCGGAATCTCTGGAAAGTTGCGACGAAAAAGAAGATAACAGTGTAACTTCTATCAGGCAGGCTATAAATACATGGGTGAAATCAAAAACTCATACAAATTTTCACGAAGATATTTTCAAGAGCCTATCTAGCTTAGTATTCAAAATCGAACGCAGAGCACAAGGCAAGGTGGTGTGTGGGATTAAATGTTTTTGTGGGTCAACTGTGGTCATTCAGAAACTGAGAAAAAATAATAGTTATAGATGGATTTATTCAAATTACCATAAGCATTTTCTTAAATTTCATACCGGCAACACCGAAAATTCAACTAAAATTCACAGCGAGGAGACTACAGTAACCGAGAAAGTAACAAAAAGAGGCAAATCTCAACAGCTTTTACTTACACATTTCGCTAAGCCTATAAATAAGTGCGAACAAAAAGAAGTGGAGGTAAAACAAAAAATCCATATATTGCAAGATCTCATTATTTCTCCAGCAAGTGATGCATCGCGTGAGGATCATGGAAATGAAGTGAATTCAGTAATTAAAATTGATACTTCGATGGAAACCGACAAGACGACTGCATTGGGAAACCATATTTTCGATCATAAGACTCTACAATGTGAAAACTCAAACTTTGAAAAAGAATTTCCAAGAGAGACATCGGAACAGGAATTTAATCATAGAACGAAAAATCATGATGAGAGATTGACAAATTTAGAAGAGAAATCCGTTGAAAATTTTGTACCAAATGAGGATAATTCGTTGAAACGAAAAATACGAGACTGACATCCAGATCAAGCTACAATCGTTTCTTCAACAATGCTGCAGAAACAAGGAAATACTGATTCATTAAAAAAATTTTATGATGAAAAAAAGGCCATCAAAATTGAACAATCCCAAGAAAAATTGAAGTGGAAAACCAAGTATAGTAGACTTGAAAGAAAAAAAAGGTTGAGAGAAAAAAACATTTCCACAGCCCAGTCAAAAATAACCGAATATTATGTTACAATACAAAAACTTGAAAATTTTTTGGAGAACAATACAGATTTGAAAAATGAGTTAGAAGAACACTTCAATTTCAACCGAGATTTCAACTCTGTGCACAGCGAGGTGCACAGTGGGAGGAGCAAGCTTCTAGATTTCATTTTGAATATTGCTGAAAAAAATCTTAAACGAAATAAATTTGCCAATAGATACGATGATGTAATGAAGCAATTCTGCTTGTATTTATATTATGTCGGAGGAAAACTGCTTTATGAGACTCTTCAAGTAAATTTGCCAGATGCTCTGCCTTCAATAACCACGTTGAATAATTTTATCGAAGAAAATAGTGAGCACTATGAGGAAGGTTACTTCGATTTCTCAGGATTATCAGAATATTTAACGCAGCGTAATCTTCCACTGAAGATGCTACCAGAATATCTGGCAAAATAGAGTATGATCCAAAGACAGATAGAATTGTTGGATTTAGTCCACCGCTTGAATGTGGATTACCAAATGCAGGAATATATCAGGCATCATCTGAGAAACGAATAAGAGAAATATTCGAGAGCGCTAAAAAAGCAAATTATATAAATGTTTGTATGGCTCAACCTTTATCTCCGGAGGCGCCAGCTTATATTCTTTCGGTCTTCGGAACAGATAATAAGTTCCCTTTTCGGGATGTGAGTGCTAGATGGAGATATATACAGGAGAATTTGACAAAACACAATATTTCATTGATTGGAATTTCTACCGACGGAGATAGTAGATTCCTCAAGTCTATGAAAATATCATCTCTACTTGAAAATGTGAGCAGATTCACGTATTCCATTTCGACAGCTGAAACATTAGACTGGAATTGGTATCACATGGCATTTGATGAAACAGTTCCATGTTTTATTCAAGACGAAGTTCATATCGGTACAAAACTACGCACTAGACTAATCAAACCTAATATCATATTACCAATTGGAGATTATTTCATTTCTATCGATCACATACAAGAGCTCGTGGACAATATTGCAAAGAATGAACATTTTCTGTCCAAAGGAGATTTGAAACCCATAGATAAAATGAATTTTGAAGCTGCTGATAAAATATGTTCCAATAGGGTAATTCATTTACTTGAAACTAAAATAAAGACTACTAAGGGAACAGTCATATTCTTGAGACATATGAGAGCCATTTTAGATGCATTTTTGTCAAAAGATATTGATATCAAAGAACGACTTCATAAACTTTGGTGTGGAGTATTTTTTTTCGAATATGGAAATTGTGGCTTAAGGATCAAAAGAAATACTGCATGAAAGATAACTTTATATCAACAAGCTGCTATGATGCTATAGAATTGAATGCTCACAATTTCATAAAGCTGTTAAGGCTATTTCGTATTAAGAATCTTGACAACACCTCATTCTGTCCTTGGATGTTCAGTAGCCAAAGCTGTGAGAAGCTCTTTCGTGCTGCCCGATCTATGACCTCTACATTCTCTACTGTGATAAATTTCAGTCTGAAGGATTTTTTGAATCGAATAAGTCGTCTTAGAGTATTGAACAATATCACCTTTGACCTTCAAGATGATGTGAAATTTCCTCGCGAACTGAAAAAATACCAAGAAAAGTATTCATTTTCATTGTGTGATTATTTAGAGGATTATGAAATTAAACATATTGTAGAAAAAGCTTTGGAAGACACAATTTCAGGCATGGCTGATGTTGGAGTTGTGGTTGATCATCACAAGATTACTGAACCACATCTCAAAACGAATTTCTCAAATGAAAACGAGACCGCCCAGCCGAATTTCCAATATTATGATAATGACGAGAATGAGGATGATGATTTGAATAACAATGAGGAAGAAATGATGGATATAGAAGACTGTGCAATCAAAGACGATGAAAATAGTTCAATATGTCCACTCCTTGAGAATGAGATTTCGTTGCAGCAGTCTCTAGCAACAAACGCAAGAGAACTCGCCTCAGAAACCTCAAAAAATAAGAACATTTACATCAACTTAAAGACTGAGAATGGCTTTGAATTAATGAAAAAATCAACTTTCATCTGGTTGCTCGATGAAAATGATGGGAAACCTAGCAACGACAGGTTGAAACGCTTCATTCTTCCGAAAAAAACTGGAAATAAAAGCAAAAAAAAAATGTAAAAAAACGAAGACATCTCTCAACCTGTCATACAACTCTTCTGGCGACAGTGATGATTGCTCATTTCTTAAAGAACCTGGCGACAGTGATTCCACATCTGAAGAACAAGCGGATGATAATATAGATAACTTATACTTATATAAAAATAGATACCCTGACAGTTATCTGAAGATTGAAATCGACAAGTTTTACGCTGTCTACTATAATGATCCAATTAGGCAATGGTTCATTGGACAAATTAAAAAACAGATTAAGGATGATATTTTCCAAATATCTTTTTTGAAGGACAATGAAGGTGAATTCATTTTCTCCAGAGTACCGGATGTTACTAATGTCAAGAGACAATTTATATTCTATGGGCCCTTGGCCCTCCAAAACAATGAAAACCACAATTATTTGTTGAAAAGAGCTGACTTGGTGAAGATAAAGCAAATATTCGAAAATGTTTAGTACCTTCTGTTCAAATTTTTTCTTATTTTATTTATTTTTCGTTGCAATAAAATATAAACTGAAAAACTATGTTTCAATCAACTTCATACCCGAAAGTTAACTTCAAATCTCAACTCGAATCCCAATAACCTTCAATACTTATATTTCTTCGTAACATCAAGTTATTCAGATTGTCTATATCTATCAAGCAAATGACCATTACCTGAACGAACAGTTTAAATGAATCATTGAAATTCGAAGTTTTGAATGATCTGAAGAAGTTAATTCATTTGGGAAGATCGTTTAATTCTTATAGTTTCTCAAAGAATGTATCTAGATCTAGATACAATTGCTATAAAATCCCTACTATGCTATTAAAAGATTGTACTGTTATGATTCTGAATGTTTAGCGAGTTAATTTTGATGAATTGCATTGGATTTCAATTAGTTTTGAATCAAACAAATTAATTATTTATACTTACCAATCACTTCCTACCGATCATAAAGAACACCGACTGTTTTTTATTTTATTCATTCATATTCATTACTTTCAAATCCCTGATTCTTCAAATATAATCAAATATAAAAAGATTAACTGATTTAATCAAAATTTCTTTAAGTTATGACCATATGGAGTCTTAGAAATTCACAGAGAATCGTGGGAAGTTATGGGAAGTCATGGGAAGTCATAGGAAGTCATGGGAAGTCATGGGAAGTCATGGGAAGTCAAGGGAAGTCATGGGAAGTCATTGAAAGTCTTGGGAAGTCCTAGGGAAATCCTTCAATGACTTCCCAAAATAGGAAGTCATTGTACAATTTGAGGTACCTTTTCGCCCCTCGTAATAAAGGCATTAGATGCGCAAGAGCACATTCACATATACCTTGCTAAAATTCGACGACAGCATCTGCAAGATGAGGCCCAAAGCATAAGGACGCCACAATCGCCATTGTCAACGTGCCCTAATGGTGCGAATCCACAATGATATTATATCATGAGTTTATTGACTCAATCTCACGAAGCCAAGAATTTCATTGTGGAAATAGGCATGAGTCTTGAGATTATTTCATGAAACCGTGTATCATGAGTGTTTTGACGCATGAACTGGACTCACCGTGTCAACACGAGGTATCGCGGATCTCGCATGCATCATTTCGTCCCTTGAGATCAGAACATGTCCAAAATTTCGGTTTTTCAGATTTCGTAACCTATGTACTAATAAAGTGATGCATTTTCTGGCCAAGAAGTATTATATGTCCACGCCGCAGGGGAATCCCAGAAATGGTCAGAATATAATCGGGGCGTTATCCCATGTAATAAGCATGGGATAACGACGATTTACGGTTGCTATCCATAACAACTTTGCTTAGTGAATAGCCCCGAATAAGCCTATCTCGACAAGTTCTTACGCGCTCAGTGCAGAACTATTCTATCTTAACAGCGTGCTACTTAGTGTATCGTAAATTGGACATAGCATATTTCTCCCTTAAAACTGTGTTAGTATTCATTCTAGTGGACATAGGCTCATTCTCGATATATCGAAAATGCTTACCCGTGCTCAAAAAATTATGAAAATGATCGGCGACAAAAAAGGTAAGTACTTATCGTATAGTTTTTCACTGATTCCCTATGAGTTATTCGCATCGTTTCAGGTTATATTGATTTGAAACCGGAATATGTCCTTTCGAGGAATGATAAAATGAGTAATCAAGACGACTCTCGGGTGATCGTTAACACGGCGAGTACTTCTGGTCCAGCTGACCCATCAGCTGATCTTCAGCCTCCTGATTACATTATACATTGCGAAACTCAGACAACGTTTGACATAAGGGATGAGGAATTTTACCGCAGGTTGAATGAAGTTCTCCTTCCACAAAAATGTTGTACATCTAGTCATGACATGACCATTGATAATTATTCGCCAGAACCAGGTCCTTCTGCATTCACCAAATCTGATGCCAATGTTCTGTTCAACGTGTCTGTCTATTTTGCATGATGACTTGGCATTATCTTCTTCCGATGCAGATCCGTTTGAAGCAGATGATGAAAGAGACCCCGATTTTGAATTACACACTGAGCAATCGATAAAAAGAAAATCAATTGAACAAAGCACAAGTTCAGAAAGTGAAATACCCGAAGAAAATTCAAAGAAATCACGAAAACGCCTTAGACGCACTGAGAATTGGAAGTGCAATAAAATAAAGAGGTTGCGAAATAGTGGAAAAGCTTATATTGATTGGAGAGGAAATCGGAAAAGTGAAAGAATGATGAAAAAAGCTTGTCAATGCAGACTGAAATGTTACGAAAAAATATCGGAGGAATGGAGGAAGAGAATTTTTACAGATTTTTGGGCTTTAGGGGATATAAATCGCCAAAGAGATTATATTACTAAAAATGCAAAATGTGGCGAGAAAGCAAGAAGCAGAAAAAGAACCAATAACCAAGAAGCTGAAGAAGTTGGAGAGAGTAGGAGAAAATTGACCTTCACTTATTATCTCCCAACGGCATATGGAACAATACATAGGGTATGTAAGCTATTCTTTTTGAATACCTTGAGTATAAGTAGCCAAACTGTAAGAACTTCTTTCAATAAAATTGATCCAACGGGAGTTATCAAAGAAGATCGAAGAGGAAAAGTATGCAAAAATTCATTGCTTGACGACTCCGTAAAGCAGACAATCCGTGATCATATCAATATGTTTGAAACTGTTGATAGTCATTACTGCAGACAAAAAACTACTCGTCTGTATTTGTCAGAAACTCTTAATTTGAGTAAAATGTTTATTTTATATGAGGACTTTTGCGAGGAAAATAATATTTATACGAAAGCGACGGAGAGCATGTATAGGACAGTATTCAATACTGAATTCAATATATCTTTTTTTCGACCAAAAAAAGATTTATGTGATACTTGTCACAAATATGAACACAGTTCTCAAGAAGAGAAATTAGAGAAGGAACAGGAATTCCAACAGCATATTGAAAATAAGAATTTGGCGAGAGATCTTAAAAATATGGATAAAGAACAAGCTAAAACAGATGAAACTATGTGTTCTGCTGTGTTCGATCTACAGCAAGTATTATCTGTACCCAAGTCAGAAGTGGGTCTTGCTTACTATAAGTTGAAATTATCGACATATAACTTCACAGTTTTTGACTTAGCTTCAAAAGACGCTTCTTGCTTTATGTGGTATGAATGTATTGGGCGGAGAGGCTCTTCAGAAATTGGAAGCTGTTTAAAACTTTTCATTCAAGACCGAATTCTTAAAGGAGTGAAAACTTTCTCCTTTTTCTCTGATAACTGTCCTGGTCAAAACAGAAATAAATTTATATACTCCCTCTATAACTGTCTAACTCAAAAATATAAAATTAGTATCAGGCACACATTTTTAGAACGAGGCCATACACAAAGTGAGGGTGATTCAGTGCATTCGGTGATAGAGAGAGCCGCTCGCAATGTGCCAGTATATACACCAGATCAATGGTACACTATTGTACGGACGGCAAAACGAAACAAACCATACAACGTCATAGAAATGGATCAAGAGAATATAATGGATTTGAAAGATCTACAACAAAATACCGCCATAAATTGGGATAAAGACGAAAATAATGAAAGGATAAATTGGAATCAAATCAAGGTAGTCCAAACAGAACCAGATAACCCTAATATAATCATGATAAAAACAAGTTATAAACATGAAATTCCATTCAGAAGAGTAGATGTGAGTAAAAGGGGTAGAAAATTTAGTTATGTGGCAGTTGAATCTTACAATCTCAAAAAGCTGTATGCAAGAAGAAATGGGACCATCTCCAGTATTTATGTGAAAAGCGCGTAATATTAAATCAGTACCATAACTTTTTCAAAAATTTGCCATACGATGTTAATCTTCGACATGACCGCGATGGTGATGAATAATCATTTTTTTGTGTGTTCTCTTTATTAGAAATGAATATTGAAGTACTGCCCTGTGTTATTTGTTAAATAAGAAGTTTTCTTATGTTTATATATTCTTGAGTTTCTGACTGAATAAAATCAAATAAATACCACTTTTTTAATTTATTTAAAATTCGAGGGCGGAAAACAGAATCATTCCTTGACACATTCGAATTATTCTATGTCCATTTATAGAGTACTTGTATAATTTGGATCTATTATATGTCCTATTTTTTCCGTGAGAACTATTCAATGTCCATTTTTTTTTTCGAAATATGCTCTTCAGATTCGAACACCCATTTTACTTTGGATACGATATTAATGTCAAACACAGCCATAATATCATTTTGTATGAATTCGCTATAACAATACTAGTAAACGAAAAAATGTGTCTCCTGAAAAATTGCTTTTTTGGACATAATATACTTCTGATCTCAAGGGACGATTTGCTTCACGCGCTGCACGTGAGTCCAGTTGCATATTGCGAGTCTCTGATTTCGTTTCGTGATGAATTCCTCGAGTGAAAAGAAAAGAAATTCTTTCAGATGGACAAGGAATGATACGATAAAGTTGATTGAACTTTACGAATTGTATACGCATTTGTGGGATTGCACGTCCATTAATTACAAAAATAGGAATTTGAGGCGGAAGTC
Source organism: Adalia bipunctata (assembly GCA_910592335.1). Classification (NCBI taxonomy): domain Eukaryota; kingdom Metazoa; phylum Arthropoda; class Insecta; order Coleoptera; family Coccinellidae; genus Adalia; species Adalia bipunctata. Next base: position 6,136,265 of record OU342954.1, read on the forward strand.
GATAGACGAAATTGCCGACAAACTGGGAATAGCGGCTCCAGAAGTAAAAGACAAAATACATAGTCTTCGTTACCAGTATTTGAAAATAAAACGAATGAAACCGAAAAGTGGTCAGGCTGCGGGAGAGAACGAAGTAAAGTGGGAATTTTTCAATTCCCTGAAATTTATAGAGGGACCAACAGGTCAAAATAAAACAACTATCGATTCATTGGTGAGTTTAATAATAATTTCCTTCTATATGAAGAGTATTAGCGTAAATTATTTATATATATTTGTATTGCCATGGAACTTCTCCTTCTCGGTGAAAATATTGTGTGAATTCCTTTTGCACTTCCTTTGCTTCTAGATTTCCGCGAAGGTTCGGTTGAATTTGTAAATTCATCAGGCCTTGGTTATTCTGTCTCCATTCTCCTGGTTGTAGTGTACCATTTTCGTGGTCCTCCTCATCAAAACTACCATTAGGAGCATACACTTTTTTGGAGCGTGTCATTAAAAAATTTTGTAACACACATATTGCTGATATTATTGTAACCACTTTCTTGGGTTCTAGTTCAATTGGTCTTCTTAGTAAACGAAATCTAGCTGAGGCTAAACCAAACGCATTTTCAATTATTCGTCGTGCTCGTGATAGACGGTAGTTGAATATTCTTTGCTCACCATGTAGATTTCTAAATGAATATCGCACACTTGCTTCAAAAGTGACACGGTAACTCAAAATTCGGTTTTTTTTCTGGTAATGCTACGAATGAGATTAATAAACAAGCCTACATCAAACATCAAAATTGTTTCAACTTCGCTTACGACAGTCCGCACCAGATGGCGACTGTGACATTTTTGATGTTTCTAAACAGAACTATATCTCTCCAACAAAAGTGACACAATGGTTAGTTGTGCCACAGTATAGACACCAACCAGTAGTCGCACTCACGCTAAAATGAACTGAAATTTTTACTCCAACGGGATTTGGCGCATACCTCTGCGCGCATCAGGATATGCATTCAGTTGTTGCCACAGCCACAGAATTATCGTCAAATTTACCGAAATAATATCATTGGCTCTCAAAAAAACTTTGTATATAATTTGATAGCTCCAGCCGAAGCACAGCAATATCAATTGGAAAATCAGTATACTCCTCTTGAAGAAAGTTTTGTCGTCTCTGAAATCTTAAAATGGAATTTAATTCAGAAAATAACCCGTCTCGGAAAGTTGGGCTCAATTTATCAGAAAAAGCGGCAACATAGTTGTAAATAATATGATAAGGAAGACTATAACAGCAGGCTATCTCTAGCAATATGCGGGGACCTGATATGTTTCCGAGTAATGCTGGATGATTTGAGGTTATGACGAATGAGGTATGCCCGAGTCCGGAATGGAGTAAGGAAATCCACGGAGTGCGACTACTGGTTGGTGTCTATACTGTGGTTGTGCTCTGGTCTTGACGCAAGGAGGATGCCTCTAGATCATCGAAACTGCATTATTTTGAGTTGTGACCTTTTTGAAGATTGAAAGTGACTATCTTTTTCTGAATTATTTAAGTTGATACAGTTTTGAAGACTCATATTGGCATATGACAGTGAGTTATTTCGGATTGTGTCATTTAAGGAAATTGGGGTAAGTGAAATCTAGCATTTATATTTCAAGTTGTGTCACTCTTATTGATTATTATGATTCTATATTATCTTTCTGCCTTTTCACAGTGTTCAGGTTTGAATTTTTCAAAGACTGTTCTAGAACTCATCATACTGTTTGTCTATTTTCTTATCATCTAGCTGAACTTAATTTTATTTTTTTCCGGTTGTTTTCAGAAACGTCATAATTAGTTTCATTTTTCTAGAAAAAATGGATGAATCACAAGGAAGGACCGCTAATATTTTGAAACTGGCAGCCGAAAAATATAAAATGGACGAATGCAGGACTGATTTATCTGAAAATTCTGATGATACAGAAAACTTGTGTTTCGAGAATTTAACTTATACTATCACTGAGTTACGATGCAGCGCCATTGCTGAAGATGTCATAAAAAATAAGCAAACATCAGATTTCGGAACTTCGTCGCAAAATCAACTTTGCATTGAAAATGTGCCTTCTACCTCATTTCAACAATCTATTGCTGGCCATTGCACTGTACAACCAGAACATAGTATTAATATTTGCAATGTGTCTTGTAGTTCTGAGCGCCCTACTCTCCTACGTTTCAAAAAACAGAATGAAAAAAATTATTACGTCTCACCTAAGCACAGCGGTGAAAGCGACGTAGACGATTCAGATGCCGATCCGAATTACGCCACGAGTTCAAGCAGCTCGTCTGACTGTGAATCACTGCTTTCAGCTGAAAACTCACTTGAGGACGAAGTTCAGGATGGTAATCAAATAGTTGAAGATGGGAAAAAAGGGAAAAAAAGAAAAGCAAACCCTGACACGTGGAATATAAAAAAAATAAAATATCTGAGGAATTGTGGAATGGCTTATGTATCCTCTTCAAAATCTAAAAAAGAATTCCCAGCAAGAAGATTACGTCCACCTTGTGGGGATAGGTGCAGATTGAAGTGCAGCACGAAAATAGATGAGACCACTAGAGAAAAATTTTTTTCTAGTTACTGGAAACTTGGAGATGTCCAGCGGCAAAGAGAATTCATAATTGCCCACGCCGAAACTATCAAACCAAAATATAGATACTCAAGGTGTTTCACCATAAACTGAACAAACATAATATAGCCGTGTAGACGACACCGAGGAAGTCATTTTTGCCTTATGACATATACCCCGTTTTCGACGCATAAGCGAGATACAGGGTGTTTAATGTCAACTTTGAGCAAAATATTCTGTGAACTATGGTAAGTTTACAGTGGCTTTATACAGCCACTGTATAGGTAAGTTATGCGTGATGTTTGAAATAACGGTTTCTGCTCACATCCATGGGCACCCGCAGGGGGGGCCAGGGGGGGGGGCCGTGGCCCCCCCTGAGATTTTGATGGCCTTGTCGTTTTTCAGCACAACACCCTTCATAATCGGCAAATGCGTTTTTTGAATTGAAAACTTTTTTAGGCGCGTTGAGCTTTTTTTGGGTGAACAAAAATCATTGTCTCATTGTCACCGAATTTTTACCATCTGTAGATGTGTATCGTGTATCGGCATTCCCTCAAACGACACCAGATGATCGTTTTATGGGCGGCTGCTTTTATGGCGGCTTCTCTGATGCGGAATTTTTCATGCGGCTTCGCCGGCTTCTCTCATATTGCAATAATTATTTTCATTATCCAATCAGGGTTTTTGCCGAGAAGCAGGGGGAACTAAGAGGGTAAATATAGAATCTTCTCATTTGTATTCACATTCTAGAGAAACAAGTACCTATTCGAATTGGAAACCACGTTGAGAACTTGTTCAGAGAGTGATTTTAGTGTATTTGACTTGAAAATTGTGTTATTATAGGTAAGTTCTATAATAAATTACGTAGCTAATTTTTCAGTTGTTTTTCGTATTAATCGTATTTTGAAGTGAAAACTTCACACACTTTTTGGGTCAACAGAAATTATGAAACTCGCGTCATCGTCACCGAACTTTTTTCATGAGCTTTATGTATATTGTATACAGTGTGATCCACAGTATATACAGAGTGTATCTGAATAACACCGAAAAAATGAAAGAAGAGCAACAAAAAAAATTGTTTTTCTTTTTTATTTTCCTTGTCCCTGTATATTAAATGAAGTCTGAACGGCCTAGTGAGAATAGACCCATAATGACCAATTTAAACTTCAATCCTTGATTTATAAACACTTCTTCGTAAACCAAAAATGATTCGAACATAATGATCGAATAGCTCCACGATACAATTCAGCAATTCACAAGTTACTTAGATTTCACTTCTTTCGGCAGTAACCAAAGACTGCACCGTTTTTTTTTGGTTTGTTGAGAGTCACTTTTAATTATATTTCAATTTTTATGATAGATTCACCTTTGGAAATATGGATATTCGAAAATTTTTCAAAAGGAAATCAACTGCCGATGGCGATGAAGATTGCAATAACTCCCCTAAAAGTATTAGGCTTCATGATCATACACAAATGCCGACTCATTCTTCCATTACCAATAAAGAAGAAAGGCAAGAAGAATATAGCGAAGTTGATCGTGCAACAACTTCGAATACAAATCCTTGCGAGCTTGAATCGTCCCAAATTTTGTCTGTGCCCTTTAAAGAATCAATGGATATTGGAAATTTTTTAGCTATGTCATCTATTACAGACAAAAAGAAATATGATTTATTGAGAATGCCATATAAGCCACCTCCAACCTATAATTTTAGGCAAGATGTTGGACCAAATAAAAGACCATTTATTCATAAATGGCTTGATCAATATGAATGGATGGTTTATTCCAGAGTCCTTGAAGGTGCACTGTGTAAATACTGTGTAATATTTCCGTCATCTGTGACCCATGGCAGTACTTTAGGCGCATTTATAACAAGGCCATTCGTAAAATACCGAGATATACACACGCAGGCCAAAAATCATGCTAGTTCCGCTTGGCATAAGGATTCAACTGTCCGTGCCAAAAATTTTATTGATGTGGTATCAAATGAAAAACCTGACATATTGTCCTCGTTAGATACAGGTAGGAAAAAAAATGTTGCAGAAAATAGGAAAAGAATTTTACCAATAATAAAAACAACAGTTTTTTGTGGAACTCACGATATGCCTTGTAACGTAGCAAGTTTTCCGGCTGAATTAGTGGGTACATCGGCCCGCGGCAGTCGTCACGCTGATTGATGCGCGATAGGTCACGGCCGCGGGGTCGACCGCGCTGGGCGTGGTCAAACGCCGCGACCCGGAAACGTATAAGGTCGGACGCGCGGTCGGTAATTGAATTCAATTTTCAAATTATTCGCGGTACCGTCAGTCGAAGGAAATCCGAACCCAGGCACAGTTTTAGTGAAAGAGGCATTAGTGCAAACTCCAGGTATTCCAGGTCCAGGTCCAGGTCTATTATTCCGAAAAAACAGTGAGTAAACCGAAGGGTTACGCGTGAGCAAGGTATGATTATTTCATTTAAATTTTATTTTGTTGATTTGTCGGTGTATTACTGTATTTTCCCATTTCGATCCTTTACCTCTCTGGGTCATGGAATTGTGTAGTAGCTTCAAACGGCCTGCATAATTCTATGAATTTCCCAGTATGCGGGGATGTACATGTTAGCTTAAAACGGCGCATTTACATCTTCGTTCCTTTCCCAGCATCCATGGTGCCAGGTAGTAGCTTGAAATGGCGTGCCTGACTCGGTGGATTTTTCCTAGTATACAGGGTGGTGTATGTTAGCTTCAAATGGCGCATACACAACCCGGTATTGTCTCCAACCTTCCAATTCCCCATGGCTCCGTACAATAGCTTTAAATGGCCTGTATGAATTCATGGTAACCCCGAGAGTACAGGGACACGCATGCTAGCTTCAAATGGCGCATTCAGTGGCCCTGTATTCCCCTTGTTGTATCGCCCGAGTTCTTAGAGTCCGTGTATTAGCTTGAAACGGCCTACATGTCTCTTTGGATTCCGAGTGTATGGGATTGTACGATGTTAGCTTAAAACGGCGCATCTCACAGTTCTATCCGGGTACATTCCTTCCTTAATGTCTCCTACCAATCATAACGTACCGACAATGAAACTTTGTTTAGTTTTATTCAAGCGTTCCATTGCCCACGTTATTACCTGCCGTAGTTCTGTTTTCTCACAATATTTTCTGCTTGCACTCTTGCTTCATTTCGCTTATTTCCGCTTGCTACCGCACGTTACTTTGACCGCTTTCTCATTTTCGTAGTAGTGTATATTTTGAATCTTTGCATGAATAATTTTCCATCACAAATGCACGTTACACCCCGCCTCCGAACAAATTACTCCTCCTATTCCTGGTACATTGTTAAAAGTATACTATATCAGCGACATCATTGGTTACAACACTTCGCCATTGGTAATGTGTGTGGATATGATCCAGTTACCAGTTTTCATCAAGAGAGACATCATGTACGCCTAGGCGTAAATTTATCATTTCATATCATGTACGCCGAGACGAAAATTTATCATTTACATCATGAACACCGAGGTATATAGACATCATTCTACGACATGTACGCCGAGACACCAGCATAGCATCACACACCAGGAGCACCGCTACGTACACCACATTACCATTGGCCCCGACACATTACACTTCAACTATCGAAATCATTGTACCAATATCGTTTTCCATTGATTTAACATCATTGTGTAATTGTGCATATCTATTCATTTTCATTGATATCATTCGCTCATTGTATATATTACCGAACCTAGAATATAAGTGTCCTGGTCATTGTGAGTTTTATTTTCCCGAGCAGAATTTTTACAATAATTTTCAGAGATAGGGAATAAAATATATTAACATCAGGCCCCTGGGCATAATCTTCTCTGACTGCAGCTCCTGGACACCCGTAGGAGTACCGCCTACGGGTTCCGAGTGTCCTCAACACTTTAAACTAGAGGTGGCGCCCGAGGTTTCTGTCTTCGGAAGGTAAGATGGTAAAGAATAGAAACGGAAGGTCGTCACAAATGGCGCCCGAGCAGGGACCGAATTGTTGCCAGCCTTTCCGTGAAGTCCCCGTCAACTGGACAGACCAGAGGAGGAGCAAGTTCCGAAGAATCTACAACTACCCACTGAGAGGATGAGATTAGAAGATTTGTTGAACACCATTGTTCGACTTCCGACTTACCAGGTTTCCGAGTTATCCTGCATTCCGACCCGCTTCAAATTTCGATCAACTTCGAGTCCTGGCCACCCGATGTTCTGCGCATGGGTGACCTCCCACCACCACCTTATGGAGAGGAAAAATCGTTTATAAGGAGTTGCACAAGAAACTAAATTCAATAATTAAACCAGCCAGCGAACCGAAAAGAATAATTGAACCAGCCAGCGAACCGACGAGATTATTAAACCAGTCAGCGAACCGACGGAATAATTAAACCAGCCAGCGAACCGACGATAATAATTAAACCAGCCAGCGAACCGACGAAATTAGTAAACCAGCCAGCGAACCGACGAGATTCTTAAGCCAGCCAGCGTACGATCATTCTGAAACCAGCCAGCGAATCGAGGAGAATAAATCGACAATCGCAAGCCAGCCAGCTATCCGAGAAGAAGTTTGCAAGTCGCCTAGTCAAGAAGGAAGTTTTCAAGAACGCTACCAGACCGCCGACATGACCAACAACTCCGAAGAAATTCCACCGGCCGCCGGATCGACAGACCAAAGTACCAGTTGGATTTATAAGTTGAAGAAAGACGAACTCGAGGTAGAATTGGACAAATTTCATCTCCAGCGGGAAGGAACTGTCGACGAAATGAGGAAGAGACTGGTCAAGTTCATAAAGAGTGGACAAGCCACCCCAAATCCGCTCGTATACCTGAGGCCACCAGTATTTCCGACAGTACCTCCGCAAACGCCGAGTACATCCAGTCATCCGGACCCCATAGACCTGCACAAGTACGGAATAAGTTTCGACGGAATTCAAGATCCAGCCGCATTCTTGGAGAGAATAGAAGAGATTCAGAGTCAACTTCACCTGGATCCAGAAGGAATATTAGCAGGCCTACCTCAAATCCTAACCGGTGATGCTTCTTTATGGTTCCGGAATAATAAACGCGATCTGACAAACTGGTCCGCATTTATCGAGGCATTCAAGACGTTCTACTTCCCAACCGACTACTACATCACTTTGGAGGAAGACATCCGCAGGCGACAACAACAACCGAACGAGGCCGTCACCAAATACATTACCGACCTGCAGACGATGATGAGGAGACACGGAGGTTATAGCGACATTCAAGAACTATCAACGCTTCAGAGAAACCTGCTACCCGACTATCGCCAAATGCTATGGGGACATAACATACAAGATATACCCACGTTTCTGAAGAAAGTCCGCGAAATCGAGGCCCTGAAAATTGAGATCCGACATCAGAATAATGTTCCATCAACATCCAGGGACCCGGTAAAAGGACCAACAACGCCAAACAGGCCACGCCCAACTTATCCGGCGAATCAAGAGCCTCCGAAACGGCCTACGTCTACAACTTGCTGGAGATGCGGACAAACCGGACATCTAAGAGGAGACTGTCGAAATCCACCGCAGTTGTTTTGTTCTCGATGCGGACGAAAAGGAGTCATGAGCCGTGATTGTAGCTGTCCCAAGCCGGGAAACTAAGCAGGGAAAGATTTGTCACGAGGCCAGATCCGATACCCGTACCCTCCGCCTCGTTTGCCGCCGTCGAACACTATGTAGACCACCGCCCACACATAGACATCGAACTATTTGGAAGGAAGTTCCGAGCACTTTTGGATACCGGAGCCTCCAGATCATATTTCGGAGACACAATAAAGGACTTATGTAATGTCGAGAAACTGCCGACCATCCGAGAGAAAATTCCAAACGCCCTCCTAGCCGATGGAAGTATATCGAAAATACCATTTGCAGTCAACCTTCCGCTCGGAATCCAAGACGAAATATTCGAGATGCCGCTGATGTACCTGCCGAGACTAAACCATGAGATTCTACTAGGGATGGATTTTCTACTACTCAACAACGTACAAATATTCCCAGCCGCCGACGACATCGTGATTAATGGAAAACCGATCCGAGCTTCAAACCTGAACGTTATTACTGACGAAGTCGTAAGACCTAATTTGGAATTAACACCAGAAGAACAACAACGACTACAGGACTTTCTAAGGAGAGAACTAGTAAAATTTAAGGACATTAAAGGAACTACGCCGCTAGTGGAACACCGAATTCATCTCTTGAAGAAAGAACCGATAAAACAGCGTTACCGGCCACAGAATCCGAAAATGCAACAAATTATGGATCAGGAAATCGACAGGATGCTAGCCGAGGGAATCATAGAACCTTCCAACAGTCCTTGGAGCAGCCCGACAGTCCTCGTACAGAAAAAGGATGGAAAACCAAGATTCTGTATCGACTTCCGCCAGGTAAACGAAGTAAGTCGTAAAGATGCGTACCCACTACCATACATCTCCGCAATACTTGATCGCCTTCGAACTGCAAAATACATTTCAAGTATCGACCTACGACAGGGATATTGGCAAATTCCTCTAGCGAAAGAAAGTCGACCGATAACTGCTTTCACGGTTCCATCTCGAGGATTGTTCCAGTTCAACGTTATGCCCTTTGGATTGCACTCTGCACCAGCCACTTTTCAACGATTGTTGGATCGTATCATCGGACCAGACATGGACCCACGAGCATTCGCTTACTTGGACGATATCATAGTGTTAGGGGAAACTTTCAGCGAACACTTAGAAAATCTGAAAGAAGTATTTCGCCGACTTCGAGAAGCCAACTTACAACTGAATCCGGACAAGTGTGAATTTGGGAAACGCTCTCTGAAATACTTAGGCCACGAAGTCACAGCCGAGGGAATCCGAACCGATCCTGATAAAGTTAAAGCTATTTTGGAGATGAAACCACCAACTACTGTTCGTACGCTACGTCGCTTCTTGGGAGTTTGTTCCTGGTACCGGAGGTTTATAGCCAATTTTTCAAGGATCGCAACACCGTTGACGAGTCTACTAAAGAAAGGAAAGAAATGGTCGTGGGGTGAACAACAACAGGGAGCATTCGACGAGCTCAAGAAATTCTTAACGGAATCGCCGGTATTAGCCTGCCCAGACTTCAGTCGACCATTCCAACTACAAACGGACGCTTCGGACGATGGACTTGGGGTAGCACTCTTACAAAATCAGGATGGACACGACCGAATAATCGCCTACGCCAGCCGCACTTTACATCCCGCCGAACGCAATTATTCCGTCACCGAAAAAGAATGTTTGGCTATTGTATGGGGCATCGAGAAAATGAGACCTTACCTGGAGGGTTATCACTTCACCGTCATTACTGATCATCAAAGTCTAAAGTGGCTGCATTCTATCAAAAGCCCGACCGGAAGAATAGCCCGATGGAGTGTATTTCTACAACAATACGACTTCGACATCAAATATCGAAAAGGAGTCCTAAACAAGGTAGCCGACGCCCTATCACGAGAACCTTTACATGAACCAACCTCTACGATACAGGCCGACACTCAAGAGACAAAGTTTCCACAGAAATGTGCTTGGTACGACCGGAAAATGGAGGAAGTTCAACGAAACCCGGAAAATTTCCCGGATTATTCAATTCAAGAAGGAAAACTTTTTCGTCATTTCTGGGATTTCTCCGATCTGAAAGAAGAGGAAGACTCCGAGCCGTGGAAACTATGTATACCTACCTACCAACGTGAAGCAGTATTGAAGGAGAATCATGACCAACCGACCGCAGGACATTTAGGAATTGCGAAAACCGCCGCCCGCATCGCCCGACATTACTACTGGCCGAATATGTATAGGGAGATTAGCAAATACGTCAGGAATTGCGTCGTTTGTCAAGCTTATAAGCCGTCACAGCAGCAGCCGCCTGGGAAAATGCAACCGAGCCCCGTCTCTCTACCATGGGAAACAGTAAGCACCGACCTTGTAGGACCACTTCCCCGTTCATCAAAGGGAAATTGTTACTTAGTGATGTTCCATGACCGCTTTACCAAATGGACCGCCTGCCGACCAATCCGCCGAGCCACCGCAGCCGCCGTCTCCAAGACACTCTACGAAGAAATAATCACTCGTTTTGGTTGTCCGAAAACAGTCATCTCAGACAATGGATCGCAGTACGACAGCAAGATATTTCGAGGAATGATGGAAGAACTAGGTATTCAGCACCGGGTAACGCCCGTCTACACGCCCCAGTGCAACCCAGTCGAACGAGCCAACCGTACTATAAAGACTATGATTGCACAATTCTGTGAAAACAACCACAAACACTGGGATAGTCATCTACATGAGATTACGTTCGCCATCAATAGTTCCCGTCACGAGTCCACAGGATTTACCCCGGCATTTCTGAACTTCGGTCGAGAGTTGGAAGCACCGAAGACAATCTACCAGGAGGCTACGAGGGACACCAGAGAATGTGAAGATGTCGACCCGGACCCAACTACTATTCAAGAACGCACTAGCCGTTTAAAGAGGCTGCAAGAGACCTTCTCATTGGTACGCCGTCATTTAGCACAGGCCTTCGACAAGCAGAAAAGACACTACGATCTACGCCGCCGTGCTTGGAGATGTCATCCGGGTGATAAAGTGATGAAACGCGAACATCCTCTTTCTCGCGCGATTAATGACTTTGCAGCGAAATTGGCTCCTAAGTTCACCGGTCCATATACGATTTGTCGAGTAATATCACCCGTGGTCTACGACCTGCGAGATGAGCAAGGAAAACTGGTCAAACGCATACATATAAAAGACCTTAAACCCTACCATGAAAACATTAACTATGTTACAGATATGCCGAAGTCGACGATCCCGGCCAAGATGAGGCCCTCAAAACAATCCAGGGCGAATATACCACCCTGGAGGGAATTCGTGGTGCCACGACCCCTCAGCCCCCTGCCGCCGACTCCTCCACCCCCAGCTCCGACCAGAGGGGAACTCCTGGAAGAGTTCGGTAGACTCCTGGAAACGGTCCCGCCAGGAGACAAAAACTGGACACCCAGGCTATGGGAAGTCGCCAGAGAACTTCGTCCCAAAGATTGGCCGGCGGAAAAATACTTCCGGGTGAAGGTGGCCATAGGTGGATCATCCAGATGGGTTAAGATTCCGGCGCAGCGATGAAATTGTCGACCAATGATTTTGTTATTTTTATGAATTTTTATTTGATTTTAGTATTGTATATATAGGGAAAGTAAATTTTTTATTTTCAATGTTACAGATGTAAATGCCTTAGAAAAGAGAAAACTAGTTTTCTCTTTTCTATCCGAAGAAGGAGGGGAATGTAACGTAGCAAGTTTTCCGGCTGAATTAGTGGGTACATCGGCCCGCGGCAGTCGTCACGCTGATTGATGCGCGATAGGTCACGGCCGCGGGGTCGACCGCGCTGGGCGTGGTCAAACGCCGCGACCCGGAAACGTATAAGGTCGGACGCGCGGTCGGTAATTGAATTCAATTTTCAAATTATTCGCGGTTAGGCATGTGACGGTTTTAGCGAAACCAAACTGAAAACCGTTTTCAGTCAGAAAACGGTTCGAACCGTTCTCATCATCTGAAAAAACCGTTTTCGCAAAACTGAACTATCACAGATCACAAGAAAGAAACGTTATTCAAACAAGCGAAAACGATTAAATTCGGAACTGAAACCAACGAGAACCGGACCATCTCCTTCTATATATCGGAAAACATTGAGAAGAAGAGAGATAGTGCAGTTACCGTTGCCAAAACTGACGCCAAACGATATGAAAACCATACGGGAATAACAACTAAAACTAACGAAAACCACACTATCTCTTTCCATACATTAGAACGCTTCGAGAGCGAGAGAGATGGTGCGGTTTTCGTTTTCAAAACTGACGCCGAACGATATGAAAACCAAACCGGAATGAGAACTAAAACCAACGAAAACCACACTATCTCTTTCCATACATTAGAACGCTTCGAGAGCGAGAGAGATGGTGCGGTTTTCGTTCCAAAACTGACGGCAAACGATATGAAAACCAAACCGGAATGAGAACTAAAACCAACGAAAACCGCACCATCTCTCTCGCTCTCGAAGCGTTCTAATGTATGGAAAGAGATAGTGTGGTTTTCGTTGGTTTTAGTTCTCATTCCGGTTTGGTTTTCATATCGTTTGCCGTCAGTTTTGGAACGAAAACCGCACCATCTCTCTCGCTCTCGAAGCGTTCTAATTTATGAAAAGAGATGGTGTGGTTTTTGTTGGTTTTAGTTCTCAACCGGTTTGGTTTTCATATCGTTTGCCGTCAGTTTTGGAACTAAAACCGCACCATCTCTCTCGCTCTCGAAGCGTTCTAATTTATGAAAAGAGATGGTGCGGTTTTCGTTGGTTTCAGTTCTTATTCCCGTATGGTTTTCAATTTTCATATCGTTTGGCGTCAGTTTTGAAAACGAAAACCGCTCTCGCTCTCGAATCTCAATACTTTGCGATATATGGAAAGAGTTTGTGCGGTTTTCGTTTGTTTTCAGTTTTTTGAGTTTTTATTTTAGTATTGTTTTACTATTTTACTAACGGCAGTCGATATAAAACTAAAATCATTGAAATTTTGAATTCTTTTGAACTTTTTCTATATAATGTCGTTTGAAGCCGGAAAAAGTTGAACAGCTTGCTTTTCTGAATGCTAATTTAAATACAGAGCGTTTCGATAAATTAGTTTGATGTTAGATTCTGATTTAATTTGTGAAATGTATTCATTTGTAAATTGAAAGTGATATTTTTCATATAACCCTTTTTTATTGTCGGATATATTTGCAGTTATTGAATAATAAATAATAACATAACATAAACTGCCCGATAAAGTGTTGAATTTTTTACAGTTTCGAATTTTTCTCACGATTTGATCTTCAATCTTGTAATGTGTAATCGATACTCAAAAACCAAACCAAAAACGGTTTTGAAAACCGTTTTGAAATTCTAAAAACGGTTTTAAAACGGTTTGCATAAAAATCTGAAAACGCCCATCTCTATTCGCGGTACCGTCAGTCGAAGGAAATCCGAACCCAGGCACAGTTTTAGTGAAAGAGGCATTAGTGCAAACTCCAGGTATTCCAGGTCCAGGTCCAGGTCTATTATTCCGAAAAAACAGTGAGTAAACCGAAGGGTTACGCGTGAGCAAGGTATGATTATTTCATTTAAATTTTATTTTGTTGATTTGTCGGTGTATTACTGTATTTTCCCATTTCGATCCTTTACCTCTCTGGGTCATGGAATTGTGTAGTAGCTTCAAACGGCCTGCATAATTCTATGAATTTCCCAGTATGCGGGGATGTACATGTTAGCTTAAAACGGCGCATTTACATCTTCGTTCCTTTCCCAGCATCCATGGTGCCAGGTAGTAGCTTGAAATGGCGTGCCTGACTCGGTGGATTTTTCCTAGTATACAGGGTGGTGTATGTTAGCTTCAAATGGCGCATACACAACCCGGTATTGTCTCCAACCTTCCAATTCCCCATGGCTCCGTACAATAGCTTTAAATGGCCTGTATGAATTCATGGTAACCCCGAGAGTACAGGGACACGCATGCTAGCTTCAAATGGCGCATTCAGTGGCCCTGTATTCCCCTTGTTGTATCGCCCGAGTTCTTAGAGTCCGTGTATTAGCTTGAAACGGCCTACATGTCTCTTTGGATTCCGAGTGTATGGGATTGTACGATGTTAGCTTAAAACGGCGCATCTCACAGTTCTATCCGGGTACATTCCTTCCTTAATGTCTCCTACCAATCATAACGTACCGACAATGAAACTTTGTTTAGTTTTATTCAAGCGTTCCATTGCCCACGTTATTACCTGCCGTAGTTCTGTTTTCTCACAATATTTTCTGCTTGCACTCTTGCTTCATTTCGCTTATTTCCGCTTGCTACCGCACGTTACTTTGACCGCTTTCTCATTTTCGTAGTAGTGTATATTTTGAATCTTTGCATGAATAATTTTCCATCACAAATGCACGTTACACCCCGCCTCCGAACAAATTACTCCTCCTATTCCTGGTACATTGTTAAAAGTATACTATATCAGCGACATCATTGGTTACAACACTTCGCCATTGGTAATGTGTGTGGATATGATCCAGTTACCAGTTTTCATCAAGAGAGACATCATGTACGCCTAGGCGTAAATTTATCATTTCATATCATGTACGCCGAGACGAAAATTTATCATTTACATCATGAACACCGAGGTATATAGACATCATTCTACGACATGTACGCCGAGACACCAGCATAGCATCACACACCAGGAGCACCGCTACGTACACCACATTACCATTGGCCCCGACACATTACACTTCAACTATCGAAATCATTGTACCAATATCGTTTTCCATTGATTTAACATCATTGTGTAATTGTGCATATCTATTCATTTTCATTGATATCATTCGCTCATTGTATATATTACCGAACCTAGAATATAAGTGTCCTGGTCATTGTGAGTTTTATTTTCCCGAGCAGAATTTTTACAATAATTTTCAGAGATAGGGAATAAAATATATTAACATCAGGCCCCTGGGCATAATCTTCTCTGACTGCAGCTCCTGGACACCCGTAGGAGTACCGCCTACGGGTTCCGAGTGTCCTCAACACTTTAAACTAGAGGTGGCGCCCGAGGTTTCTGTCTTCGGAAGGTAAGATGGTAAAGAATAGAAACGGAAGGTCGTCACAGCCTTTACGAGAGAGCAACAAGAACTCTGGCAATTTTAGTGATCTTTTGAAATTCAGAGTAGACGCTGGTGATAAAGATTTAGAGAACCATTTATCCAACGCAGCTGGTAACTCGAAATATACTTCTCATAGAATTCAAAATGAGATAATTTCGATAACGGGACATGTAATACTGAGAAGTATTGTAGAAGAAGCAAATGCTTCCAAGTATTTCAGTGTAATGGCTGATGAGTCTGCTGATATTTCTGGACATGAGCAGTTATCTATTGGAATACGATATGTACATGAGCAAAATGATAAGTTTACAATGAAAGAGGAGTTTCTTGGGTTCGTACAATTGAACAAATTAAATGCTGATTGCCTGGCTGCTTCTATCCTTGAGTTCATCGAAAAATCTGGTTTGAACTTGGACAAACTTGTAGCACAAGGTTATGATGGATGTTCAACAATGGCTGGTGAAATTCACGGGGTTCAAAAGATCATAAGAGAAAAGTACAAGAAAGCAATTTATTTCCATTGTGCTTCCCATAGGTTGAATTTAGTAATTAATGACATCAGTAAAATTACTGAAATTCGTAATAGCATTGGTACCGTTAAGGACATTATAGTGTTTTTCCGAGAGAGTACTTTAAGAAGAAATCTGATTCCAAATATTCCTCTGTTTTGTGAAACTCGTTGGTCGGCTAAATATAAATCTTTGCGAGTTTTTGCTGAAAACTCTGAAACTATATTCAGAACTCTTTTTGATATAAAATCTGGAGAAATTTCAATGAATTCTTCAACAACAAAAAGAGCTGCTCAGTTATGGGCTGCAATAAACTCTTTTACTTTTGTGGTTTGTTTGACGATATCAAGTAAATATTCCAATATATTGGAACCAATAGCAAATACACTACAAGGCGTGTCTATTAATTTTTCAGATGTTCACCGTCATATAAACTTAATTAAAGATATATGTCGAAAACATCGATCCGATGATGCATGCTTCACAGAAATTTTTTCCAAAGCATTATCTATTGCTCAGAGTCTCAATATAGAAATTAGAAAACCACGAATTTGCAGTAAACAAATTTACAGATCTAATTATGAAGCAGAGTCAGCTGAAGATTACTTCAAAAAATCTATATTTTTCCCATATTTAGATCATTTAATTTCAGCCCTTGATACGAGATTCTCAATAGAACATGAAATGCTTTTTTCTTTGTTCAATATTTTGCCAAAGAATTCAAAATTTCTGGATATCAAATCTTTTGCATCTAAGGTCGGCAATATGTATAACATTGAAAATTTAGAAATTGAGTTGAACATTTGGAATGAGTTCTTATGAAAACATTAAAATTGAAGATCTTATTGGACAATGTGAATTTTTTCCTGCTGTCAAAGATTGCCTTACGCTTCTCCTTACATTTCCATGTACTACTTGTACTATAGAGCGTAGTTTCAGCACGTTGCGCAGAATTAAAACCTGGATAAGAGCAACAATGGGGCAAGACCGACTTGTTGGTTTAGCATTGTTGAGTATTCATCGAAATAGGATTTTGGATATTCCCAATTTTTCAAATTTGTTATTGGACGAATTTTGTAAGACTAACAGAAGACTGGTTTTTAGTTTAGAATAAAATATGCCTACTCTGTGGTATTACAATTTAGTATTTTGTTTTCAGAATTAATAATGTTTTTATGTGATATGTTTTTTCCAATTCATCAGTTGTTAATTATGATAATATATTCGTTGATTCGGTTGATTTACAATCTGAAGCAATTCTGTGATATTTTGAATCATATTTTCGTATCTAGTTTTAAACTTTTCTGTTTGCGTCATTCAGGATTTATATTCATATATTATTTTTATAAACATCGTTTTATTAAGCGTATAAGTATATATTTTTTTATTTCGTTATTACTCGTTGATTTTTCTCTATTTAGTACTGTAGTAGCAATTTTGATATTTATTACATTCCGCTCTCCATATTTTTATATTTTATTTTCTTTGTGAATATTGTTTCATGAAATGTTATTTGTTTCGAGTTACTGTATTAGTTTACATCCATCACCTTATGACGTTGGCGTTATTAAAAAACTGTTGGAAGTGCAAAACTTCATTATTTTTATCTTGCACAGCCCTCCCCTCACTTGGAAAAAAATTTCCTGAGCTCCTATCCATGAATATAAATACAGAAATTGAAAAAAACGGAATATTGATGTCGCCTCCGACAACCATGGACGTCTCATCGTTTTTCAATAATTTTTATTTGGCCCCCCCTGAGAAAAATTCCTGCGGGCGCCCATGCTCACATCTCAGTATTTTTTTTGGCTCAATTCAAATGTTGTGTTGAATTCTGAAAAAGAAAATTCAAAATGGCGGAAAACCTGCAAAGTTGGAATGTTTTTGCTCGGTTGCCAATTTGGGCTATATTCGGTAAATCAACTTGGTTGGTTTGGTTGTTAATTTTCTGTTCCGTAAAAATGATATTCACGGTTGGTTCCTGAAAAAGAGGTTATTTACGGAATCCGGTTCCTGAAAAAGCGGTTAATATTTTGCTACCAGAACAACCGAGGATATTATTTGGTTCCTTTGGTTCGAATTATGTTTTATCCATAGACTTATCAATACGTCAATGGTTTTATCTTTTGTGAATTGGGATTTAGGTTAAATCAGCTGTGATACGAGTCTTGTATGTTTTCTCTGCTTTTTAATCGTTTTTATTTTTTATTATATTCAGGCAGTGATGGAACGAGCTAAATTAATGTATGATCGAATAATTCAGGGTTAAACGGTTTATTTTTAGGATAGTATTGCGTTATCATGTGGATATTGTGGATCAGAATTTGGGACTTGGGAAATCATAACACAGGAAAATTTGCTTGGAGACCATGAGTACCTCAAAAATTGTGTTAATGTAAATAATAGATTATGGAACTGGATTCATTTATAAAGCCAATATCGAGGATCAGGAGAATATTGAGCCGCCCTACCCCATCAGAAAATTCTTCTTCAGTAAAATCATCTGCCAATGGATTGAAACAATCCTATTATTGGACAGATGATGCCGTAAAACTTTTAATCCAGCAATACAAAGTACATAATAAGGAGAAATTTTCTTCACCCTGCTTTACAAAAAAAAAGGTGTGGGAAGTGATAAGTGTTGAGCTTAACAAACACGGATATACCAAAACTGGAGTGAGGTGTGACTAGAAGTGGAGGAATTTAAAAAAAATTATGACAAAGTCAGGAATAAAAATGCTAAAACGGGAAATTCAAGAACGACCTGGAAGTTTTATGAGGACTTCCAGGAAATATATTGGAAGGATCCCCAGTTTATCCCGATTGCAACTTCCTCCACTTCTGGAATGAGCATACAAAGAAATGAAAAAAATTTATCTCCTGACGAGAAAAAAATTAAACACTTGTCTCCTGGCGAGAAACACAATAATCGCTTACTGAAAGCAAATGAAATAGAAGCTAGGAGGCGAAAGAGGGATGAAGAAAAAATGAAAATGAAAAAGGAAATGTTTCAGTGGTTTAAAGAAAATTTCTCAAAAAAATAATTAGAATGAGGGTAGAGGTTTATATTTTTTAATTGTATCTTTAGAGAATTCCCCTAGGGGTACTTGTTTCATTTACTTCTTTTTTTATGATATATATATATTTCGTATGAGAAGCACACATAAAAAGGGACAATGTATATAAATAATAAATAATAAATGAATAAATGAATAAATTTGCAATATGTATATCTACATCTAAACGCGAATATCCAGGCCTTCAACCCAGTCCACTGCCTCCGGGGAAGCGGAGAAAACCTCATGGATACCACCAGGAAGGGATCTTATCGGGCATTTTTATGATTATACCAATGTACATAAATTAGACTGAATACTTTTTTATTCAGTTTCTAGTCGATTTTTTTTTGTTTTGTTTCATAAATTTAAGATTTTATTTTGTCAGAAGTTTGTTTGACTTTTTTAAAGTGATAATTCTGTATTTCAAACAATGTACCTGAATTAGACTGAATACTTTTCTCATTTTGTTCCTAGTCGATTTATTTTTTCTGTTTCATAAATTTAAGATTTTAATTTGTCAGAAGTTTGTTTAACTTTTTTGAAATGATAATTCTGAATTTCACAATGTAGGTACCTGAATTAGACTGAATACTTTTCTCATTTTGTTTCTAGTCGATTTACATTTTCTGTTTTTTCATAAATTTAAGATTTCAATTTGTCAGAATTTTGTTTTCCTTTTTTCAAACGATAATTCTATATTTTAAGCCAACGGATGTACCTGAATTAGACTGAATACTTTTTATATTTTGTTTCTAGTCGATTTATTTTTGTTTTGTTTCATAAATTCAAGATTTTATTTTGTCAGAATTATTTTGAACTTTTAATTCCTTGTGTGGGTTTATGTTACTAAAATAAATATTTTATCAATCCACTCTTCTCATTACGAAAAAATAATTTCTGTGTACCTTTTTCTTAGTTGGTTCAGTGAGAACAATACCTGGGTAAATGACAAAATTGATTTGATTGAGAAATTTTACTTATAATAACTAATCAATTTGAACCAAATAACTGTTGAGACAGATTATCTCTTTTTAGGCTACCCGAATAATTTCTTCTTCTGTCTTCCGTTGTTGCAGGATTCTGTTGACTATCATTTTCATCTTCTACAGGACTAAATTCTAAATCAATAATATTATCATTTTGCATGATACATAATTTATGTAGCACACAACAAGCAATTGTATATTTTGGTGTCCATTCCAAACATCTCATATCTAGTAAGTCTTTTAGACATCTAAATCTTTTTTGAAGGAGGCAAAAAGCTCTTTCAACTGTCGATCTTGTCCTCGATAATAAGACATTGAAATTTTTTTGGGCTTGAGTTAAGTGGCCATTATCTTTGTATGGAGTAATAATTCTGGGAGACATGGATAGGCTTTGTCTCCTATGAGATGTGTCTCATTAGTAAATTTTCCATCATTTGCACTCATGTATATGTATAGATTTCGCTACGTCTGAGGACTGTGGCATCATGATTCGTATAAATATTGTTTTCAAAAAATTTTAAATAATGCCGTTAATAAACGTGGACGACTTCAAACTTAGAGTGCAACGTGCAAGTTTGTTATTATGAAAATGAACCTAACCTATGCAGTATGCACATTGCACATAGTAACCGAACTCCGTTCCGTAAATAAATTTCAACCGAAACAACCAGCAGATGACCGCTGTCAAAATATTATCGACCAGTCCTGAAAGCTTTGGTTGCTTCGGTTGATTTACGGAATATACCCTTGGAAAGCCCCTTTTCAGCGTTCTGGATTTTCTAAGATTTTCCGTGAAAATTTTTTTCCAAAATTCGAACTCAACTTTTCTTCTACATGTCCTCAGTGAAAAAAAAATACGGCCGAAATTGTTGGAAGGTAAAAAACCTTATTTATAAATGTGGAGAAGCGGAACCAAAAAGAAAAAGGCGTAAAACAGAAAATGGTGGCAAAGAGACAAATGAAGTAATTTGTAGCGACCATGACAATACTTCAACATACGAAGACAATTGTGATTACATTTGGCTGCAAATTAATAGGGAACCTTGGGACGAAGTGATTCGCAGATGGTCCAATACTTACCACCTGAGGCAAAGAAAAGAAAAACCAATAACGGTGCATGAAATTTTCGAAATTTGGCCCGTATTAAAGGACTCACGAAGTCATATGTTGGTTAGTACTGAAAGATCAAAAACGATTCCAAAAAATTTGAGTATCAAGAGTTATAATACATATTTCATACACCTAGTTTTTAGCTGTCCAATTTCCAATTGAATAATAATTTTTCTATTATATTTCAGATTAATTCTGATTTTAATCGTATATATTCCGATAAAGAAGTCAGACTACTTTCAAAGTGGCAGCCATTTTATGAAGAATTTTTGCAGCCAAGCGAAAGAAATATAAAAGATTCTTCTTCTGCTGATGTACTAGAAAATGCTAAGGCAGAAACTGAAGGTAAGAAACTGCACTCCATATAGCTCCAATGATTTTCAGATGTAAGATTCGTACACCAATTGACCAGTCTTCCATTTTTGCTTCCTCCAAAAGGAAGATTAATACAGAACAAAACTCACTGGAAATTTTCTATCCAGGAGGTTATCCAAGGTTTTGTTGTTCATGCTAAGGTATAATGTTCTTTTCTGAGAGAGTTTTCGTTGGAAGTGATCAATTTTAAACAATTCATTTTTCTTACAGAGCTCTGGAGATATAGAAAATATCATACAAGAACAGAGGCAGAAAGCCCTACAGAAGAAACAAACCGTGCAGCCCTATTTATTGGTTTTGGGACAGTCACTGTTGGAACCCAAAAGCTTTTATATTGTTGTGGATAGCCTCTACCACCAGTTTTCCTCTGCACGTAAGGCCTTCGACATACGACCTGAACAAAATATTATCTTCACTCAAGAAAGATGGGTCTGCACGCAAAACAGAGGAATACTTCAAGAAGAAATTCATGGCGGCCACAGATCTACTGAACAATTTTCAAGAAAATCATAACGAACTCCGGAAATCCCTTGATGAAGAGCATTCCTACTTCAAACAAGATTTACATGGGCAGATATCCAAATGCTACCAGGAAATCAAGAACTATATCAATACATGGCAGAAGTCTAATCCGATGTCAGAAGAAGTCAGCTACCAACACCCTTCCATCCTTCAAATTCAAATAAAATTGGGTTTATTCAAGAAGGAAATGGAAAGGGCACAAGATAAAATAAAAAGCAAACTACATCCCAAAATATACAACTTCCTTGAAGAAAACCTAACCAGGATCTGGCGGGACATAGAAGCACTCTATGAACAGATGCTAGCTATCAATGAAGAAGAAGTAATCAAATACAAGAAAACCGGAGTCTTCGAAAAATATAGAACTAAATATGAGGAAATCATAGAAGAAATAATCACTGCTTCTCCTACTGATACTAAAACATTCCAAAACAAAAACATTTCCATAAATTTACCACGGATCAGCATCCCTACCTTCACTGGTGACTACGAGACTTGGATCACATTCCGAGATATATTCCTTCAAACTATACACCAAAACCACGAACTTCCGGGGACGCTGAAAAAATGCAGTACCTGAAGAGCCAAACCAGGGGTGAAGCAGCGAAGCTCATTCAACATTTAGAAGTATCATCAAGAAACTACCCCATCGCCTGGGAATTAATAACGAGGAGGTACAACAACAACAGACTTCTCTTCAGCAAGTACGCCGACAACATCTTAAATCTACCAATTTTGCAACAAGAGTCGGCAGCATCCATTAAAAAACTTCACGACACTGTTCAAGAAAATCTCAGAGCCATTGAAAATATGGGAATCACAGCCGAACAATTGGGTAGCAACATAATAGCGCATATGCTGCTAAAGAAATTAGACAGCGATTCAAGAAGACTCTATGAACAATCTACCACAACACATAAGGATATTCAAGAACTGGCAGACCTCTTGGAGTTTCTAGAAAATCGATTCCAATCCCTCGAAGCACTCCGAGGCACAATCAAAAAATCGGATCATCCATCAACAGGACAAAGGCATAAGTTTCAAAACTACCATACTGACTTACAATCATGCAGTTTATGTGACAGCAACCATGAAACTTATCGCTGCCAAAAATTCAAGGATATGTCAGTAAAAAAACGAAACGACTTTGTACGAAAACAACACCTCTGCAAGAATTGTTTGAAGCATCCGAGCAATGCGAAATGCCCAAGCAAGAATCTCTGCTCCAAATGTAACAACTTTCATCACTCATCATTGCATTGGGAAAATTACCGGAACTTTAAAACAAATTTCGGTCAGCAAGGACAGAAGCAAGAGACGTCCAGAAATCAGCGCACAAGAGAGCATGAAAATGGATTTGGGTCCCATCTAGGAAAAGCTACAAATAACAATGATGGACCAACCATCCCCATCCTGGCCACAGCATTCGTCAATGTTATAAACAACAAAGGGTACCAAGAACTTATGCGAGTCCTTATTGATCCAGGCTCCCAAGTATCATTTATAACTGAAGGAGCCGCAAATACCTTAGGAATGCCCAAGCAAAGGCATCATGCAAACATAACAGGGTTAGGATCTTGCGACGCAGGTACTTCAAAATGGAAAATCCACACCGTGATGAAACCAAGATTCTCAAGCGACTTCAAATTACAAGCCGAGCTATACATCCTACCAAAATTATCCAGCTCCATGCCTCAACAACCGATAACTGCTGATGAAAATTGGAACAATGTAATCCTTGCAGATCCCACTTACTTCAGACCCGGAAAAATCGACATTCTCCTAGGAATCGACTTATACACGGAAATCGTACAGGATGGTGTTAAAAAAATCTAAAAATGGTCTGCTTGCACAAAACACCGAGTTAGGATGGATTCTCTCTGGTAGCACATCAGCTGGTCCGAAACTCCAAATAACCAGTATGATTGCCACCACTGCACCGGAAACACAGTTAACAAAATTCTGGGAAATAGAAGAAGCGGATACTCTCACAAACAACAATACCCAGAGAAAGAGTTAATCCATCTCACCCATTCACTAATGTTGGGATAGACTATGCTGGCCCGATACAAATGAGATTAACTAGAGGTAGAGGATCCAAATCCTTCAAGGGATACATCTCCATCTTCGTCTGTCTTGCAACAAAGGCAATACATCTGGAAGCAGTAAGTGACCTTTCTACAGAAGCATTCATGGCTGCCTTCAGAAGATTCACTTCGCGACGTGGATTATGCTCTGCAATATTCAGTGATAATGGAACCAATTTCATCGGAGCTAAACGTATACTTGATAAAGAATATCAAGAAGCCATTAATGAAGGTTCAATAGAGAAGGCATTAGCAGAGAAATCGATAAAATGGCACCGCATACCACCTGGCAGTCCTCACTTCGGCGGATTATGGGAAGCCGGCGTAAAATCTATGAAGTTTCACCTACGAAGAATTGTTGGAGACCACAAATTGACCTTTGAAGAAATGAGTACACTCCTATGTCAAATAGAAGCATGCCTCAATTCTCGCCCTCTTATCCCAATCACTGAAAACCCACAAGAATTAGATGTGCTGACGCCTGGACATTTTCTCATAGGAAAATCACTACATTCAATCCCTGATCCAGAGATCAATGAAAAGAATATTACCCTACAACATAGATGGAGGCTTGTACAAAAAATGAAACAAGATTTCTGGAAGAAATGGACATCGGAATATCTCTTCAGATTACAACACAGGAGCAAATGGACGGATAAAAAAGAAAACATCAAAATAGGAGATATCGTACTGGTCAAACAGGACAACATTAATCCCAACTGTTGGCCCTTGGGAAGAGTGACGCAGAGTCACCCAGGAAACGACGGATTTGTGAGAGTGGCTACGATACGATGCAAGGATGGGAAAGAGATCAGAAGACCTATAACCAAAATTTGTAAACTTCCAGTTGAGCAACAAGAAAGAAGAATCGATAAGACTAAGAAAGTCGGATCTTCCTCGAACAGTGGACTGATACAAACATTAATGATGGTCACGTTACTATGTGTAGCCAATACTAAAAACGCAACAGCGCACCACACAATTCACAAACTGCCGCCTGGATTCTACGTGGAGCATTTAGGCAAAGCATACATAAGTGGAGGAGAGTTGAAATTATCAACACCGTTTTCTCTTGATCAACTACACTTAGACCGAAAAA
Source organism: Adalia bipunctata (assembly GCA_910592335.1). Classification (NCBI taxonomy): domain Eukaryota; kingdom Metazoa; phylum Arthropoda; class Insecta; order Coleoptera; family Coccinellidae; genus Adalia; species Adalia bipunctata. Next base: position 6,161,296 of record OU342954.1, read on the forward strand.
ATCTTAACAGAACAGTTGAAAACTTTCGAGGGTTATGTACTACAGCTTCCCAACTATCGCAGACAAATCACTGTCACGAGTTTCAACACCATATCGCAGAAATGAAGTATGAAAATAACCTGCTCATCGACAGCATCCAGATCCAGGAGAGGAATATTAGGAGAATTAATGACATCCATTTTCGGCGTAAACGATGAAGTCTATCACGATATAGACGACCTTCAGGAAAACCAACAACACCTCATAGAAGTCACCAACCATCAGAGAAAACTAATGATTTCCACAACGAATGACGTGCGACAGATCGAAGAAAAAATAAGCCAAAAATTAGAACATTTTCGTGTAAAATTCAACAAGGGCATAGCTATGATCAACGAAATGCATTTATGGTACAAAAATGTTGATGAAAACAACATAAATCTTCAAATCATTCAGAACTACCAATTAGCTGTCAACTATTTGAAAGAAGTCAATAACAAATACACAAAAATCATAAACATCTGTCATGGCCACATCACGGATTTACTTTCTCCAAGCGAACTAGCAAAGCTGATCCAGAAGGCTGAAACAACCATTCCATCAGACATACACATACTACTCAAACCTGTGAGCAGGATGGAAGTCTTCTATGATGCGAATGAACTAAGAATAGTCACCTTCTTCTTCATTATTCAGAGACAAAGTTACGACATAATCAAAGTATTTCCCGTTCCGGTTAAGAAGACAGAAAACATATTCATAGCACCAAAAGTATCCAATGACTTACTAGCAGTAGAGTACAACAGTCAAAAATACTTCGAAATAAATGAACAGGAAGTGAGAGAAGCCGTAAAACTACGAGAGGGCCTATACATTTATAATCCTGGAATAGTCAAAAACATGGAGCAGCATCCGAATTGCATCATTCAAAGCATCTACTAGAAAAATGGGAAATTCGACTGTGAACTCTCCAGCATTCGAGTCCAAGACGTATTATGGAAAGAACTACTCAAACCAAATACGTGGATGTTCATTTCCAACCAACCCTCCACTATATCAAAACTATGCGGAGGAAAACGAGAAGAAATAACCATCAATGGAACGGGCACAATTCACATAGGAGCAGACTGTCTCCTCCGAACGCAAATCATAATTCTTCGAGCGAGGTTCACGAATGAGATGCAATCAACAACGACGTTCAGCAAGCCAATCCCATTGAACTTATGGCAAGGGAACTCGAATCCTTCAAACAAAAACCTCATCGAACCCGAGATAGCAATGGACAATATCTCTGCAAACATAACAAAGATAATTATGGAAGAAGAGGAACCAAATTCACATATCTGGAGGCATTTTTCACACCCTCCTGCCACAACCACTGTGATAGGAATCTCCGCGATAGTCACACTAGCTGTAACATACCTCTGTATGCGATATATAAGTCCACTTCTTCGGAACAGAAGAGCTAACAGATCCACCACGGAAATGAATGAAGCAGAAGCCGAAATTCCGTTGACGGAAATCACACCAAGTTCAAAACCACGCCAGCAATGTTTCGACCTTGACCAGCTCTACGCCGAGGCAAAAACAGAATTCCAGACGTCAGCACCCATTCCTGACCATGCACAATAAAGCATTCGAGGGAGACACGAGTTAGAATAGGAAATTAGGAAATAGGACAATAGAAGTAACAGATTGCCAACACTGGAGCTCCAACATCATAGCCCGCAGCATTTCGGCCTTGGGAGTAATGTTCGAAATTCGAACATTATTCTAAAAAATATTCATCTTCGATGATATGGAAAATTCCATTTAAATTATTAATCAAAAGTGGGTCACGACCGAGTGAGCCGCCGATCGACCAAAATCTGCTGACTGGCTAGAAACAATTGATGCAATTGATGCAACCGGGGACTCCGCTAGTGAAATGATACCAAATAAGGCAATGTTATTTTTATCGTCAATATTCAATTTAGTATATAAGATTAGATTGTAATCAATAAAGACATCATTCATCATTAGTCTGATCAATACACCTCTTCGGCAACTGTGGAGTTAAGACATCCCTTGAACGTTCTGAGTCTGGTCGTTCAGTTGCCTCAACCTCAAAGCAAGTGTTGTTTCAAACCAAAGAAACAACATATAAGATTCCATGTTGTAATTGTGATAGAAGTTATATCGGACAAACTGGACAATACATAAAAGAACGAATTAAACAACACAAGTATGATTGTAATAGTTTGAATAACAACAATAAAACCGCCCTTTCAGCCCACTCATTCACCACAGGCCATAAATTTAATTTTGACCAAGTTAGTATTTTGGATGTAGAACGTAACAAATACTCGAGGAATATAAGTGAAATGATATACATAAAAAGAAACAAAACTGTAAATTTTGTAGAAGATGTCAATAACCTTAGCATAATTTACAACCAATTGTTAGTCGATATGTGATTAGTATAATATAGTGTAGTTAGGTGATTTTAAATTTCCTTTCACTTTTAACTGGTGTTGGTGGTGTCGAATTTCCTGCATAGATGTCTCTCGCATCACTTCACAACTGGTGAAGTAGCAAAGTATAATATTCTAACTTAAGTAATAATAAAGAAGAATAATTGTTTCTATGTCCGTAACCTCAATTGTGATGATTGAGTTTTTGCGAGATTCAAATTTCTATGAATTGCACGCCGCTACACCATGATTTTTGTTAATGTAAAGTCTGTTTCCCTTAGATATCACGACCATTGTTCAACCATTTAGTTATTTAATAAGGTATGTTATTGATTGTTGTAACGCCGGCATTGTGATTTCCAATGTGTGTTTTTGTAGCCTTGATAAAGGAGGAAGATTCCTCCGAAACGTCGGCAAATTAAAGATTGCTTCTGAATATACCTGTCCTGTTGCCTGATAACTGACTTTTGGTTTCAAACATGGATGATACTGAACAAACAGAATTCGTAATTGTTGATGCTACATCTTTTTTATTCGATTATGGATACCTATCCAAAAACTAATAATTCATATAGTGCGATAGGTAATAAAATAATTCGGAATATGCACCTGCAATAATGAGATTTCAAGAATTCTATAATCTTGAACCGAGTGGAATACTATATAGATGACTATTCCACTCACTTTAAAAACTGACCAATCACAGTCCAAAGACAGCTCGTATTATCGCGATAATACCAACTGTCTCTGAATTTTGATTGGCCTGACAGCTTCGGTGTTTTCAACGATTCAACCAATAGAACTATAAGTTCTATGATGTGATGGAACTATGGAAACGGTTTGACAACTAATAAATATAAATTGTAGACGTCAACATGAGTCGCTTCGGTGAGATTTCGAACGAAGATATCAACCAAAATATCGATATAAATATACCAAGAAATACAAAAAAATCAAAATCTTATATATGGAGACAATTCATGACATTCTGCGGGGAACGAAACTACAAGCTAGATGCAGATAATACTAATGAAAAACTAGCGTTCATTTTGAAGGACTGGGCATTCAATATGAGACGAATTGATGGCACTGATTACAAACAGAGTGTAATCAAAACTATATGGAATACCACTGCAAAATTGGTGCAGGAAAAATATTTCGAGGAATACCAGAGAATTCTGGATCCTTTTAGAGATATAATGTTCAATGAGGCGAGAGCGGCTCGTGATAGTAAAAGAAAGATTTTACAAGTTCAACCCGAAAAACGGAAGATTAGTTCTGTAGCTCTGACTTCCGACGAACATAAAAATATGTGTTTGCAATGGGATGAGGACACGCCGGAGGGACTTCAAAAAAAGTTTTATCATATAGCTGCAGTTGAACTAGCTTGGAGAGGAAACGAAGCAGCTTTCGCCATGTTGCATTTTTTCAAAGAAGAATTGGACAACAAAGGCTATTTGACGAATAGGCTTGCATATAACCCTATATTCTCCAAAACTCGCCAAGGTGGAGATAAAAACTGTGCAGATACTAAATGGCTGGCCCAAAATTTAAAAAATCCTGAATTGTGTCCTGTGAGATTATACCGAAAACTAATATCGAAAAGGGGTGTTATCGCTAATGACAGGCTTTTTCTCACTGTTAATGGCAAGTGGAATAAATATAATGGTAGTAACTGGTATAAAAATTGTCCGATCGGCATTAATAAAATATCGCAATGGACAAGACTGTCTGCAGAAAAGATAGGATTGGACACTAAAAAAGTAAAAATAACAAATCACTCTAATCGTGCCACTGCAGTAAGTCAGTTACTAAAATCTGGCGTAAGTGAACAAGAAACCATGAAAATCACTGGACATGGAAATTCGAACTCAATGAAACCGTATATACAGCTGAGTACCGAACATCATCAAAATATAGTGAATACTTTCAGAAATACTCCAACTACATCAAGCAACAACCATCCACCTAATGCTGCTAGTACTATTCAAAATTTTTACAATTGCACAATTTATAATAATTATAGTCGAGAATAAGGTATTTTGTTCGTATTTATGAAAATTGTTTATTGTTAAGCATATCGCATAATAATTGTTACAAATTATTTCAGTTTGTGATACCTTCTTGGAATAAATTCATTATTATTGCATGTTTTTCAATGCTTCCTCTCGAATGTGAAGTTTCTGACCTTTCATTTTGTTCGTGAAATAGTCTTATAAAATATCACACGAGATTGAATTTACCTCATAAGTCTATCTCTTATTTCCAAACTCAAATGAGTTGCTTTAAGGAAACACCACTCGTCCTTCGGACTCGTGATGTTTCCAAGCAACTCATTTTCGTTTGAAAATAAATCGATAGACTTATCACGGAAATTCAATCTCTTGTGATATTACTACTGACTATACTACCAATCTAAAGCAAAAACCTCGTATTCTATGCATCTATATTTTTGACAATCGAATGATTTCAGAATTGACAGACCTTCGCGAAACCCTTCGTTAATATAATAGCTAGGCACACACGAAAGGGAAATCTGTAAGATCTGAGCCGCAGGCCAGATCTGCTACAGATCTGGACTGCGGATCGGATCGCTCGGCCGATCTGGTCTGTCGCGGATCATATATCTATATTGTTAGAAACATAAGAATTTGTAAGAGCCGCTGCCGGTCGTGAAACAGTTTTTTCACCTATATGATTAATTTGTGATATCTGGTAACCTGGCAACGATGATCATGGAAGATGACAATACGTCATGAACGGAGAACTGAGTGTAGTTTTGAAGAGTATCGAGTGCTGGTGGAAGCTCTATTCACGCTCGGAGAACAAGTCGTGAAGTTCGAATTTTATTCGATAATGACAAAACGATTTTCGAAACATGATGAGATGTTTGGCACACTCACAACTAGTTTTCGACGAGCAATCGATAGGAATTACAAAATTATATAGTTCCTATTTGAAAAAAATGAGATTTCATAGTTTTTTTGAGGCTCACTTTGAAGCCCTGTTTCAGACACCCTGTATAATTTTTCCTCATAATTTATACAAGAAGCAGTATCAGCGTACTGTCTCTTGTTCCACTGAGGCGAAAACAATTTCTTACAATGAGGGATTTTGGAGATATTTTAACTAATTCGTGTCACCCTTTCTGTCGACAAATTCCACAATATAACTCAACAATCGCTTGAAGTGGTTGCACATATTATATATCAAATCATATCAAATCAACGAAGAATTCAAATATGTTTGAATATACAGGGTGTTTTATTTGAAATAACGAAAATCACATGCGTTTCCGGTAGAACCGGAACACGTTCATGTACACCAAAACAGAAATACAGAATCTTGAATTCGTATTGGAATTCCTACATCGAATACTTCTAATGAAACACTTAGAGAAATCAAGGCCGTAGCTAGAAAAAAATTTCGGGGGGGGTCCGTCCGAGGCCGTAGCTAGAAAAAAAATTCGGGAGGAGGAGGGGTGTCCGTTGAACTGAGCTCTAGAAAAATTTCGGGGGGGTCCGGACCCCATCGGACCCCCCCCTGGCTACGGCCTTGAGAGAAATCACCCTGTATATGAGTAGATAAATGAACAGTGAGCTCCAAACACTGATGTTCGAATTTTTCGGTCGGATCTATAACAGTATCAGTCTCTTCAATCGGCTCCGACGTCGATGTGTGTTTATCGAGTACCAGGCTTCTAGACTTGTAATCGAACCGGCAACGGTGAATTCCAGAGCGCCAAGTTGAGTCATCAATATTGTATATTGATAAGGAACTGCTTATCTCGAGCGAAACTATTATATAGATGCAGGTGTTCGAATTCGTATTAGAATCGAGTGGAATGAATTATTTGGCTATATCTTAAGTTGAATCAAAACGAATTCGTGAAATAATTCCATTAATTATAGGAGAGTCGATCAACTGAGGGGTTGTCACATGAAATTTCGTATGAGTACAGGGTGGCCAGATTTCGATGATTTAGTACTACAACTCCTAAACTATAAGAGATGAAGGAAAAGCAAGATACATGTAATGTCATCTTTTTTTTTTTTTAAACAGAAATTGCCGAAATCCCCAAGCTGCATCTAGTTTCCGAGCTACAGGGCGATTTCGGTATTTGGTCCATAATGAATCAGTCCAATAGGGCACACAGAAGTCGTTAATTGGGAAAATTGAATTTTTTCACATATTAAAATATCGTCGAATTCATCTGAGAATCATAAAAGAGGGAATATCAATTAGATCTTATTTTGAAGAATATATTCATAATAAAATTTTGAGTCTCAATAGCAGAAAGACAATTAATAAAATCAAATGATTTGTTCGGAACCACCTACACCTTAGAAGTAATTCACTGTTTATTGAAATGTTATTTGGAGGATTTACATCATTTTCTTCTTTGTTATTCAACGTTTGGGTCAGCATTCGCCAGCTGACGTCAGGAATCACACTTTAGACTTGGTACTTTCAAAAAAGCAACTTTCGTTACTTTTTGAAATAATTGTCAGACGTAACGAAAGATGAATTTTTGGAAGTTTCAAGTTTATGAAGTGTGATTAGTGCGATGAATGGTGGCCAAAACGGTGAATAGTATAAGAGAAAATAATAATTCATTCATGTAGTGTATTTACGTGGAAGCTAAAGGACTAGTTGAACGCGCACTGTTCGGAATTCGAACAGTTTTTCATTAAATTTCAATATTCTCGATGGAAAATAACGCTGGCGAATTTGATCGTTTTGAAGCGAATTCCATAGAATCAAATTAGTATATATAAGCTTAGGTTGTAATTAACAAAGGAATCATTCCACAATAGTCTATCATCGATTCGTCCCTACATTCAAGTGTCGATTCAAAACCACAAGAAACGACACGCACTGCTATCTATTCACTAATATCAAACTGTCATATATTGAGGAACAATCGTTATTTGCTTTTCATCTCTCCATCCAATTACTTTGCAAAGGCGTTATTTCTGTATACGTATTTATAATGTCACTCGAAACAATATTTCAAATCTACCCGAAGTCAACGAATTTTAAAATTAGCTACATCTCATCCAATAGATAGGGGAACATCAACAGGTAAGTGAAGTATGCAATCCTTAATTGGCAGCTTATTCAATTTCTCTCAGTGACAGAAAAATATGAATTCGATGGGAACACAGATGATCCCTGGCATAGAATCAAATTGTGGAGAAATAAAAAGAATGCTGAGAAAGAAATCGAAGTGAGTAATTATTCAGAATGAGGAAGGGAAAAACTAAAGATAACATATCATTTCAGAATCTCACCGAGAGGGAAATGGTTACGGTAATTTAGAATTTCATGATTATTCTAATATGGAAAGAAAATTTGTTAGGATTCAACGGAGTCATCATCATCAGTCAGTGGATCATGTACTAGAACAAGTCTTCATTCTTTCAAAAGACCGACGTCATCTGATTCAGATTTATCTGAATATTCCAACTCGATTACCGAAACAACTTCCTGGAATGAAAATGAAAACACTGAGACCATGAAAGAGGTGAGTAAAACATTTTATACTAAAATTTATTATTTTTCAACGATTAATTAATGGAAAATAGATTCCCACTCAGTTTATCATTGAAAACGATGAATCACGAAATGAAGGAAAAAATGTTTTTTAATATCGGATTGATGCTCATAAAATCTTGGCCAAGTAGATTTAAATATGGAGTTTGAAATTTCATATGTTTGTCCCTTCAACTCCGAAAACTTTCATCTTTTCAAATGAAGCATTCATCATTATTCAATTTCTATTAATGGCGGATGAACAATCGCACATGAGACTCCTGACTCCTCGACACTACTGGATTTTTTTACAGGCCCACTATTTTAAGTTGTATACAGGTAGCACATCAGGACAAATATGTACTGAAAATGCTGGAGTGATGTTGGATATTGAAGGAACAGAAAATCAAAACCATCAATCCATTGCTTCAATTCAAATCAGGAAACCTAACGCTATATTGGTGAGCGATACTCGCAAAAATCATTGAAATTTATATTTCCTATAATGATCCTATACAAATGCCCAGTATTGATAATAAATTGTTTCATGAATATATATTTATGAATAAAGGGTGTCTAATGAGGTGGGGTCATGGCGCCCTGGAAACAAAACATCACTGATGTTCGTATTAACTCCAATTCAAAATTGAGAATCAAATTAAAAAAACTATTACAATCGGTCAAGTCACTCGGAAGATATCGCACAAGAACTGAAATATGTTAGTACCATTTCGTACATATCTTCATAGGGGAGTCGAGAAAAAATATTAATTTTTCGTTTTTATGAACTTTATTCACATCTGAAAGGGAATTACTTAGCGCCGAGACACCCTATAAAAATTCTGTCATTATGCACCACTAATGTGACATGGTGAACCCTATTCGGCATTATTGTCACCGCCACTGGTGCGTGGAACCTCCGGCTATCGTAAACACGTGACAGATAATTATCACTTCTTTCTCCGACGTGTGTTGATATAACGGTTCAAAAACTTCTGAAAATTTGAATAATCTTCTTAGTAAAAATAGGAATTCGCGTCTAAATTTGTACCCTTTTTTCATTTGTTTATTAGTGCAAAAGCAAACAAGTGTGATATTGAACAATTTTTGAGTGAATTGCCGGCTAATTTCTCTCAACTAGGCATAGAAATAAAGTGTTTCCATTATCTTCCTATCCTAAAAAACCCAACTTCTGTTTGAGAGCCTTCTGGATTCCTGATTCATCATCACATTAGGTTAAAAGCATTCTCAGTTATTGGATTGTTCAATATCAATAACCCTCTGAAATTGATTGGAATAACCATCTGCAATCATATAACTATACCAGAATTATACTTTTTCGATTATTTTACATTTTCATTGGGTTCTTTCTATAGCATGCTATTGTTGAGAAATGCTGTAAGATAGGTTATCCACCTGAAATGAATTATAATATGTAAATAAAACAAAGTCCAATTTCAGAATATTTCATATTAGATTCATTATGAGTTGAGCAAGTGCAATAATTATTAGATTACGCTTCCGAAACTTCTGAATTCGATAAAGCTCATAAAACTCTTTTATGTTCGACTGCTTCATAAACACTTGATTCATGAATTCGTTTAGCGTCCAAAATTGACTACTTTATTGGACACCACTTTATTGGACTCAACTGTCACAGTCTTCTCTCGATTTTGCAATTTTCTTCGTTTCACACCACTTGTTATAGGCCGCATGCAAATTTTTATAAGCACTTTTAGTGGGTAGGAGAGATTCTTTGGCCCTTGCGACTAAATTTTTTACGCTTTCCTCTCCCGAACTATCCATTCTTGGGATTATTATGACTTTTGTCACAGAATTTACGAAGAAAACAACTTTGTTCAGTGAGGTTTCTAAGGTCGCTGATGGTTACTAAGGTAAGAAAAGCAAATGCACACTTAATGTTTTCTCGAAATAAATCGACGAATATATTAATTGCCATTACAGAAAATAAAACTTCTGCATTGCAGTCAAACATAAAGCTTTGTATGCAACTCGTACATAATTAGGCTTATGGACTTGCCCAAATTATTGGCCTCGCTCGCTTTGCTCGCTCTGCCATAAACTTTTGGACTCGTCCATAAAGACCTAATTTATGTACTTGTTACATAAATAGCTATTATAGTTCAGTGACTTCTAAAGAATTTTTTTTCATGTATCATTAAATACGATGAGTTCCACGTGGGACACCTTGTATAACAAAATTTGATCAAAATATATTTTTCAGTAAGGCGACTACTCAATGGAATTAAGTACCTAATAGAAAAGTACGTGTGTGGGATAAAAAAAAGGGCGGTGTTTATTCTCTAATAAAGATGATACAAATTTCTCCAGACATATTTATCGAAAATATTCTGATGAAGAAAGCGTAAAAAAATATTGCCCAAAAATCATCCGAACCGAAGAGTAATGATCAATGCATTCAAAAAAGATGGCAATTTCAGTATGTATGTAGAAAAAACTATAAGGCCTGTGCAAAGACCTACAACATCGATATCTGGAAACTTGAATTTTTTACCGTGTGAATTCTGTAGAGGGTTATACAAAAAAACATCACTGAAAAAACATTCAAAAAGTTGTGGAATGCGAAACGAAAATATTAAATTGAAGAAAAGATATTGTAGTGAAGCATTAATGATGCTTCCTTTCGAGGAATTAAGAAAACCATATTTGAATGAATTACGTCTCAAGGCAGAGGTATTTGGCAGCATACATGCTGATAGAATAGCCTTAGAAGGTATGAAGGATCCCATCGCTTGCCAATATGCTGAAGATTATATGAAACAGCATAGGAGGCCACAGATTAAAAATTGAGTGAGTAATAAAATCAGAGAACTCAGAAGACTCTTGATTAAGTTAAAGGATGAGTTTGGGCTGAAATCTCTATTAGTACATGTGTGGTATAAAAAAGATCGGTATTCATTCTGTGATAAAGATTATACAAATTTCTCCAGACATATTTATCGAAACCATTCTGATGAAGAAAGCGAAAAAAATATTGAGCTTTCCAAAAAATCATCCGAACCGAAGAGTACTGATCAATTTATTCAGAAAAAAAGGCAATTTCAGTATGTATGTAGAAAAAACTATGAGGCCTGTGCAAAGACCTACAACATCGACAAACTTGAATTTTTTACCGTGTGAATTCTGTAGAGGGTTATACAAAAAAAATCACTGAAAGAACATTTAAAAAGTTGTGGAATGCGGAACGAAAATATTAAATTAGGGAAAAGATATTGTAGTGAAGCATTAATGATGCTTGCTTTCGAGGAATCAAGAAAACCATATTTGAATGGATTACGCCTTAAGACAGAGGTATTCGGCAGCATACATGCTGATAGAATAGCCTTAAAAGATATGAAGGATCCCATCGCTTGCCAATATGCTGAAGATTATATGAAACAGCATAGGAGGCCACATATTAAAAATTTAGTGAGTAATAAAATCAGAGAACTTAGAAGACTCTTGATTAAGTAAAGGATGAGTTTGGGCTGAAATCCCTATGCAATCTCAACATTTCGATAAAGTCGTTACTGCTGCACGAAGAAATAGCGGATATAATGAGACATCAAAGAGTTTCAAAGCTCCTTCATTGGCACTACACTTCAGAACAAATTTAGTGCAGATCTGTGCAACCGCCCAGACTATGATACTCCCATGCTTCAGGTTGATGACCAGAATAAAACACTTAAAGATATCAAATACTTATTTCAAATCATTAGTCGCATCGAATTGGAAATTCGAAATGAGTAGATTAGAACTGCACAGAAACTGCCACTTACAAAGGATCTTATATTATTCAATAAAGAGAGAGCTGCTACTGATATTAAATCTGACATGAATAATTTAAAATCTTTCAAACAACTTTCAGAGACTGTACTAGTAATATCTATATCTATAAACCGCAAAAAAGTGGAAGATCCACAATACCGGAAATATAATAATACAATGTAAACCGAGCAGAAAGTGACTATCTGGATATGCTAACTGAATCAGAAAAACAAATCACTAAATCTTTCAGAAGAATTTCAATTATTGGAAAGGGTAATGAAGCTGTTCCTTTTCTATTCCCCAAAAGAATCCAAAACTATAGAAATGTTCCAAATCAAAAACTAGGAAGTGCTTCACCATATCAGAGTCATTTCGACAAGAACTGTTTGAAAAATTTTGGTCTGATATGAACTGGAAACTAAAACGGTATATACCGTAATAAAAACACCCAGAGCAAGGTCTACAAAATCTGGAGAAACATCAAGGCGAACTGGAAGTTTAAAGTACAGTATAAAAACTCCCGAAGGGCAAATTCTATCTGTTTGTAAGAAGTTCATCCTATCAGCATTCGGTTTGAAAGAATGGACCGTATTGACGGTTATTGAACTGGGCCCAGTTATTGAACTGGGCCTTTAATTCCTATTCGGGAATGCACACATCTCAAGATGTTCTCAATACATCTCTAGACGTGAAACAAAGAATAAGAAACCAAAAGATGTGAACCTCACAAAGCAGTACCTCATGGATTCCTTGACAAAACTCCCTTCCCACTATTGTAGAAAATCTAAAATGTATATTGAGCCAATATATGGAGAGTCTATGTGATCAGTCTATAGAGAATACGCAAGAATGTGTTATGAAAAATATCCTGATTCGATGCAATTCTATACACGTCGAAACTTGCATCGGCATCACCGACTTGGCATCGTGGCTCGCCGACCAATATGGGATTCCAGACTCTGCATCGATGCAAACCGCAACTGATGCTAAATACGTGATTCCGTACTACACACACTGCTACTTGCATCATGAAACATAAGAATAGTTGCCTCATTGCAGCATACATCAAGGTGTGTATGGGTTGCTTAACTTCCATGATGGAAAATGATCTACAATAGTAGATAAGATATATGAGAGAGAGTTCTGGCTCACTTATGAACCATAACCTCACATTTCGCTCGCACGCCGTAATGGAACCCTGAAATCTGGCGCCGCGCCTCTCGGACTCCCAGAGAAGTGGCCCCCAGAATACAGAGCTTGGGATCTTTTTCGTTCCATTCATAATTCATAATTGTTAATGCTACAACTTTTTTATTCGATTATGGATATCTAAAAACTAATGATTCATATAGTGCGATAGGTAATAATTCGGAATATTCATCTGCAATTATGAGATTTCAGGAATTCTATAATCTTGAACCGAGTGGAATACTAGATGAAAATACTACCAATCTGAAGAAAAAACCTCGATGTGGAGTAGCAGATTTTCCTGAAAATTTTTCCCTCGGGGGTAAGTGGACAACGAGAACGCTAAAATGGAAATTCTTTGAAGGTACTAAAGAAGGTGAGGTGAATGCTATGTATGCCTTCAACGTTTGGCGAAGAGATCCAAATAAACTTCTATATGGTTACTACTTATCCAGATATTCTCATTATAGTACGAGAGATGACGACCAAAACCATGTCTCATAGCGGCCCGGCTAAAACCGTGTAAAATCGATAGATTAGATGAGCCTAGAGCCGACTTGTAAGTAGTAATACTCAGAAGTGTAGCATCTTCGCGGGGGGGCATTTCTGCTGTGTAAAAATAAAATGGTCGACGGTCGTATAACGGCCCGTCTGATATTGAAATTGTACATAGATTTTGTTATTTTATCACTAAAATTTGTGTTTTCAGACATTTTGTGCGTAGCGTTTGACCTGAGTGTCTCTTCAAAAATGTCAAAAATCTGACCTAAGTGACTCATAGCGGCTCGGTTCATTTTTGTTTTGAATCATTCGTATGGATGCCCAAAATACAAAAAAACGGTTTTCAGACATTTTGAGTGTCGCCTATAACGAAAAAATGTGCTGGAGTCGCCCGGCAAAAACTCCGGCTACACTAGTAAGAGAAAGACATATGCGATCTTATCGCAAAGAAAAGAGATGAACCAAGTGTGTGGTCAACTTGTCAAAATCATATGGAAGATGTAAACCAATATTTATATGGCCACAGGCTTGCTTTGCCCACAAGCTCTGACCACAAGGAGTTGATGCGTTGAATATAATTCATGTAAAACTGATTTCTGAATTAAAGTCATATATTTTTTTATATATTTCATTTGGAATATATCTATTTGGTGTTAGTGACTATAATCAAAAGAATTTCTGTGAAGTATTTCGAAAATTTCTCAAATTATTTTACGGACTTGGATCAGGAATATATTAGAAATGATTTGAGTTGAACGTTGAACAAATTCATAATATCTAAATAAATATAATGCATATATTTTTGCTGAATAATTAATGTTTTATTGGCCACAAACTACAAAAGTAAGTACGTATTATCATTTCATTCCTCCGAATTTTCAATTAGTAAATTTGGTAGCTACCTCAATTTCATGTTCAGTGCTAGTATTTCTATATGATTGCGGCTATTCAGCATTGATTTCTTGTGCTTGAGGAAAGAAACTTGAATTCAGAAACACATTAGATAAATGTTTGATAAATATGTGTATGACAAAATTGGACGATACCCTTGAGGTAATTTTACTTCACGTTCATGCAACCGGGCTAAGTACTGCAAATTGAAAAGTTGTCTGATTAGTTAAATGCTACATTCAATTTGTCTGATATAATTTTTTTCCACATCTGTGGAACGTATTCAATCATTGACGACGAATTTCAGACAGGCCGCTATGAGTCACTTAGGTCAGATTTCTTGACATTTTCGAAATGCTATAAAAATGTAAGGCGACATGTTTTTTGTCTGAAAATTGATCTTTCCACATCAATTGACACGGCTTAATCTATAAAAATCATTTTCAGACGGGCCGCTGTAAGTTTTTTTTTTATTTTATTTTTTACTTTTTTTTATTGGTCTCCTGGGTACACGCTACAATCTTGGTGTCTGAAAACTGTGTTATTGGTATCTCAGGGCTATTATCTAACTACATTCCGGAAATCAGACGGGCCGCTATGAGTCACCCATGTCGTTTTTTTGACATTTTTGAACATGCGCTCAGATCATACGCTACGCGCATTTCTGGGTACAGGGTCATATAATCTATCGATTCCGTGCGGTTTTAGCCGAGCCGCTATAAGTCAAAAATCTTGGTCGCCATCTCTCGTACTATTACATTCAGTAGGTACTATGAATCATACTTTCATTAAGAATTGTAAAGGAACGTCAGCGTCTGAAAATGGCCATTCAATTTCGATGGTAATGGGTATGTATTAGGACATACATATTTTCCTAGTGGAAATAAATGTCAAGAAATTCATTTAGATTTATCGGAAAAATGTTTGAAACATTACCAAGTCCCTCCTTCCAGATATGTATTATTATTCATTGTGTTAGTACATGAGATAGGACATGCTCTGGGACATACTCGAGTGATACTACTCCTGTTATATATCCATTTTGAAAAGATGCAATTCAATCGTTGTATGGACCTCGTCTTACAACGGCCACAAAAAAACCCTAAATCTACAAGAAGAACTACTGCTTTTCGTACTAAAACAACAACAACGAAAATGAATACAAAGATGAAGCCCAATTTATGTGAAATAAAAGCTAAAATTGAACGAGTTTCAATTTCAATGATCATTTATATTTGTTTTATGCGGAATGGGTATGGATCATATCTTTGATTGATAAAATTATTTCAACTCCTGTACATATATTAAAATACATTCCTTTGGCACATTTAAATTTGGGTAATGGTGATGGACATTTTTATCTGGTGAGAGTTCTCTTGTATGATGGACATTATCATAAGATAGATTCAAATAATTTCGCATTCATTTAACGAGAGAGCTATGCAGAGAATGATCTACCAGGAAATGCTGAGGTGTTATAAACATCTATAGAGGAAAAACGTTCATATTCTATGATAATAATTTATGTATGGAACTGGATGAATGTACATCAAGAAGAGAAATGAAATTTATAAGAAGTGGTGTATTCCTGAGTACGAGATGGCGAGTGGCGATCTTTTCTTCAGCTCTTATCTCCTCTGTGATGGAGATCAGAAGGTTGGTTTCAAGGTCCGGACATTGACACCCGGTTTCTGAAACACTGATCAAACTGTACGTCAACTGACACAACAGTCAACTTGACAGAGATGTCAAATCAATTTGAGTTGCTGAAAGGTTGTTCAGTGCAAAATTAACTAATCTGTGATCATTTTGATTTGACATGAGGTGACCCTGTTGCAAGGCTATCGAACCTCAGATTCTGTGAAAAACCAATATTCTGTGATCGAACAGCAGGTTATAGGTTACAATTCTGAATCATAACATAACCTTCGTTTTCATGTTTTGGATAGTCTCTGTTTGAAATCAGTATAGTTCTTTAATCTTATGAATCAGTATTCACTTCGCGACGTAGCACGCGTTGTAATAAATAAAACAATAAAACTTTTAAAATGCTTTATATATTCGAAAAACATTACTGAATACCCTTGTTATATCCCTTAAGTGACCTGAAAAATAATTCAATATCAATTTGCTTAACAGTTGTTTATTTTGAGATTTTCCTAATAAAATTATTTGAATAGGTTTTTTTTTCTTGAAACTTTTCAGTTTAAAAATAAAATCAGTGTTGATCACCAATTTATTTGAACATTGGTAACTGTTTCTCAATATCTACATTTTCACTTCACTTCGATGTATGTTGTATCGTGATGGATTATATTTCCTTTGTCGTCTCCCACAGTCATTAATAATTATTGAAATGTGTTAAAACTAATGATGATCTGACCGATATATTTTCATCACTCGTAGATGTATTTGGAGACTCTTCTGGAAGGTTGTCTCCATTGTCAAACTCTCCTATGTCATCATTATGACTCAATGCTAAATTATGCAGAACACAGCAAGCTACTATAATGCTCATTGTTGTCTCGATTTTCACTCTGATCCCCATAGACAAACATGGAAAACGTCTCTTCAAGACACCAAAGCACCTCTCCACAGTATTTCTCGTTTTGATCTGCGCTCTGTTATAGGCTTGCTCCCCTGGCGTTGATGGCCTTAGAAACGGTGTCAATGGGTATGAGCGACAACTGACAAGGGTAACCACTGTCCCCCAATAAATAGTCACTGCCAAACAATCCACTTTCAAAGTCAGCTCTAATATGTGAATCATTTATGATCGTCGTATCATGCACTGAACCTGGCCATCTACAAATGACATCCAGTATTTTTAAATTTGCATCACATATAGCCTGAACATTTAGAGAAAAGTAACCCTTTCTATTCCTGAACAGCTCAGCTCGTGGACCACCAGGTGACTGTATTTTTATGTGTGTACAGTCTACTGCTCCAATCACATTGGGAAATGAACTTATAAAATAAAATTCTGATTTAATCCTATTCCGTTCCTCCTCTGTTCTTGGCATTGATATGAACTGGGGTCGAAGTTCGGCAATGACCGCAGAAACTTTTTTTATTATTCTACTAGCTGTAGACTTATGGACCCTTATTATGGTCGGCCACAGTTATTTGGAATGCTCCTGTTGCAAAATAACTTATTGTTAGTAGCACTTGCTCCAGGGCACTGATTGACTTGTTCCTCAATGTGAATGGTTTAATTTTGTGCTCTATCATATGCACAAGAACCATTATAACATCCTTGGACATCCTATACCTATTTTTGAACTCCACATCGTTGTAGAATTCAAAAGGGTTCATTCTTCTCTTAAAAGTTCGCTGCTGCCTTTGGTTTTCTTCACTGCTGCTGCCACTGCTTGAATCACTAGAAATGCTTATATCCAAGCTGACATCCATGATTATCTACAACAACAAAATAGAATCACGAATTGTTGCAAAAATTTCAAAGAAAATTATATTATTCACATTATTATTTTTCTACATACATACAACAAGAAAATAGAATCACAAATTGTTGCAAAAATAAATGCCTTTTAAAGAAAATTTTTAAACATACCGATAAAAATTCCTTGAAAACTACGTCGATTTCGTTGAAAAACAATATCTCCGGTAAGTTAATTCGCCGAACAGCGCAGATTTGTTGACCACCTCTTTGACACTTCTTTAATCACTGATTAAGCCTTAACTTGCGTTTCAGAAACTCAAAATGACGCTCGACGTATAATTCACGTTCAATATTTGACCACTGTGTTAACTGACAGGATGATCAAATCAGAGTGTTTAACCATACTTTCAGCAACTGAAATGACGCTTGACCATAGAATTGACATCTGATTAGTTGATTTTTACGTTGAACGGCCTTTCGGAAACCGGCTGTGAAAGTAGGAAATGAAGTTGTATCCTCCGAACTGGTAGGATATGATCCCAAACCTGACGAGATGGAATATTTAAAAGTGCTTGTCGTAAGGGGGAATCGCTCTCTCCCTTGCGTCGTTCTACCTGACGTTAACCTAAAGGTCGATCTGGCAACATTTTTCAGCGGTACCATCGCTGGGGAGAAGCAGAAAACCACGGCATTCATGCGAAAAGAAGGGTCTGGTCTCAGGAATGGGAAAGTGGTGACGGCCTTCTCGATCGAAAGAACTATGGAACTGTCGCGAACAAAACAATCTATAAAAAAGAATGTCTCTTGTTAAATTCCGAAGGTCTTCAAAGAAACTTAAGAAAGACTTCAGGATTCCTGATGAAGTTAAACCAGAGGAGCTTCCACGTGATGAATTGGAGAGCATATCTACCATCATCAATATGAAGACCTGACAAAATTGACACATTGTTTCATGTACAGGAATTATCAATTGCGGCAGATGAAAATCAAATCTACATGATTGATTTTTCCAAATTTAAAGAAGACATTAATGAACTTTTATCCAGGCTGGGTACGGAGGGCGATTCCGATACCGTGGGAACAAGTCAACTCGGACAGAAACAACGTCAGAAACACCCTCCAGCAATTTCAAACGATCTGCAGGAGGATTGCATCCCATGGAGTTGAAACGCATTGTAAGGAGTTCGAGCATCACATAAGAGAAGTCGAAAAGGAAACCACATCTTTGATTGGAAGCCTTCTTGATGCAAAGACAAGTCAAAAAAGAGGGATCTTGGCAAATTAATGACTGCTGTATTTGGCGTAAACGAGGAAGTATACCGCGACATCGATGAAATACACGATAATCAGTAACACTTGATCAGTCTCACAAATCATCAATCAATGATCATGATCTCAACGATGGTAGCCATGAACACATCAGAGACCCGAATCAACCAGAAGCTAGAAAATTTCTGGCGTAAATTCAACAAAGGAATAGCCATCATAAATGAAATGCACAAATGGTATAAACCAAAGGACGAGTACACTTTGAATTTACAAGTTATAACCAATTTCAAACTAGCCAATAACTATGTATCTTCAGGAAATCTACACAAATCAGGAAATAATAAATACCCATTACATCTCATGGATGAGTGCTTGTTGCGCTTTTATAATTGTATTTTAGTTTTTTATTTCCCTTTTTCGGTGTTATTTTGTAATTCCACGATATGTTTCCATCAGTGTAATATGGCTTTGCCGTATGATTGCATAAATAGAATAAAATTTGTACAACGAACTGTTATCGGTGAACGAAATTCCGTTTTGTCAAGAATTTCTGAAGAACTTAAAGAGAATATTCAACCAACAATTTTATGTTTCTGAGAAGCAAACAACAGAAATAACCTGAGGAATTACATTTTTGGTGTTACTGATCGAGCACAATCTGCATCTGATGAATCACGTGATGTTTCTGATGAATCAAAGGTTTTTGATGAAGAGAATTTTACTTGTATTTTAGTTCTTACATTTCAACAGCTCGATGGTCTTGTGGTTGCACGACAAGGAATTATATGGACCAGAAAGGGAGTCCCAGAACCCGGTCAGTTGATATTTTACAACCTGAAAATTGAACGAAAATTAGTTCGAAGAATATCACCATATTATACAGGGTGAGTCTTTGACTTGTACATATATTTTAACTGTAGAGTGTAGATTCCACTCATCCAACGAAACACTTTTTTCCCATATCATTTTCCAAAATTCGGTTTCGTTTGGAAGATACAGGGTGTCGTAAATCCATTAATTTAACACTATTCTTTCCATATATTCGGAACCGATATTTCGAATGAACTGAATTTTGGTTGATTCTTTACTATGTTCATGGTGCATATTCCTCAATCGAAACTTATTCAATATCTCTCCTAGTATAAAAGTTACAGGGTGGTCGACTCATAAATTCATTCAAAAACACTATCAAATCACTTGAAAAGGATAAACGGTTCATATTTTCGAAAGAATCAACCATTTTACAGAATAAAAGTGTTCCTATATTTGTTCAATGAAACGCGCCGTTTTCGAGTTATTCCTAAATGTATACGAAGAAATTTGAGGAAAAAATCATGAATTTCATAGAAAATCTGAATGCTTCCCTGGATTGAATATCATCGGATATTGTTTCTTCTCTGGTCTCTAAACAAATTAACAATGTTGTCAATGTTTATCAGCTTCGTCAAGACTAAAATCTCTATGATGGAAAAACATTCGATGTAATAATTGAATTCCGAGAAGCATGAAATTACAGTTTATAAGCAGTTTTTATTGAAAATTTATTGATACCCGTCCTTCAGGAAAATATCTATCTTCTTAACAATATCCTCTTGGAATTTTTAATCGAACCTACACTGTCTTCACATCACAATTATCACCTGTTTGCTTTCTTCTCTGCAAATAAATAAATGAATAAATCGAATACATGAGGAAAAGCGTTTAAGCGTCGTTCATTGTATCACAGACTGGCCTGTGATGAGACTCTGGAGACACAGAACAACGGCTTGTCTTGCGTGGCAGCTACATCGTACTCGCAGCCGGCAGCGCACCGCGACTGAAATTTAGATCGTAGCGCTATATCGGCTCTCGTTTGGCATTTCCAGAGAGCAATGCGTAGAAGCCTTCAGCGAAAAGTAAACAACACTAGTGCCTCTGCGATAGTTCTTCCGTTAACGATGGGGGATGACTGCTTTCTTGAGTTCGCCTATACCATTGTTGAAGAAAAAATCGGCAATCTGGCATCGTCTTCTCTAGAGTTCTGTGTAATAAATAACACAGAAGAGACGATGGATTAGGTTAGGTCATTGACCTCGAATCATATGACTTTGATTAATGGAGTTAGGATAGGTTAGTGAGAAACCGTTTTTCGTTTCAGGATATCGAGGAAAACATGAGCAAATTATTAGTGTTTACATGTTTTCAAACTAATCTTCAGGAAAATCGAGAAAGGTACATATTTTGGTGGGATGAATATGGTTTTTCAATTGCAGAAATAATCGGACAGATGTTTTCGTTAGGAAATATCGTTTTTGTTACATTCTTATTCAAATAAGGTTGGTGCTTGAGTATTTTCTAATTGTATCACCCAGAACATCTAATAATCACCTCAATTTCAATCGAAAAATATGAACTTTGAGGTGTTTGCAGAGAATTGTTTCAGGAGCGTATTAAGCCCAACTTTTTTTTTTCAATGGCTATATGTCTTCAACAGAGCCGAATTCGGAAAAATGGAAAATGAAAAAAAGGTTTCTTTAGGCCTCAAGAATCTACAGTTAAAATATATGTACAAGTCAAAGACTCACCCTGTATACAGGTTGTCCCAGAAGTCGCGCACCCTATTGTGGGTATCGAGAGAGAAAAATATTCGAAGCCCAAAAATCCATGTTTGAAATTTTTTGACAACGTTGTTTATTTCTTATTATTATTAATTAATGAAAGCGACCAATCAGGAGCGCGCTACAGAACAGTAAGCAGTAGGGGAAGCGGGAGTGAAAGGCCACTCGCCCAGAACTGCTGATGCTTAATTTTTCTACTGCAGCGCGCTTCTGATTGGTCATTTTCATTAATTAATTACTTATTAACTACGTTATCAAAAAATTTCAAACGTGGATTTTTGGGCTTAGAATATTTTTCACTTCCGATCCCATCAATGGGGTGCGCGACTTCTGGGACACCCTGTATATCTAATAACTAGCGACCCGCCCCGTAGATGACGCTTAAGATATATGTAGGAAAAAAACGGTCTTTAAAACACGATATAGATGAAAATACCTGGGATAAGAATAAAAACAGTTTGAATAAAGAAAAAGGGAAATCTTATAGAGGAAAGAAAAAGGAGAATGGAAAATGGAGGTACGATATACTGAAAGAGCCGAGATCCACGAAAGGGAGTTGCAACTGTAAGTTGAGTAAAAATGAAAAACCTGCCACAATGTGCTGTAGAATTAATGAGCATGAGAGGAAAAAAATTTTCGAGGACTTCTGGAAATGTACATGGTCTGAAAAAAATATGTTTGTGAGAAATCATGTATGTGTAAAGGAAAAATTCAGAAAACGGAGCGTGAATGAAGTGTCAAGAAGAACTTTTTCGAACACATTCTTTTTAGGTTCCCCCAGAATAAGGGTTCGTTGAATAATGTTTCTGAACACCCTCGGAGTGAAAGAATGGGTTGTGAAAAAATGGGCCAAGGGCGGAATCAAGGAACCTATGCAAAAGCGACAGGAGCAAGGGCGTCGCCAGGGGGGGCAGAGGGGGCAGCTGCCCCCCTCCCCTAGAGCTCCGAAAACTTATGAAATAATAGCACAATATACGAAAATCAGTTCATTTTTCTATTCTGATTGTTTTTTTGTCTCCTCCTTGCTCAATTGCCCCCCCCCTGGCTGGCGACGCCTTCGAGCAGAAGACTGAAATCGGTAACGACGTGAAGAAGATTCAAATATTTTTCGATTCTTTGTCAAAAATGGAGTCACATTATCGTAGAGCCACAACCTCGAAGCTCTACTTGGAACCAATCTGGACCAGTAAGAGTCAGTTATACAAATTCTACAGATCTGATTTCCGCACGACTTTTCATAAACAATTTGACAGAAATAAACTATCTTTGTATAGACCGAAGAAAGATCTGCGATATTTGTGTATCATTTCAAACAGGAAATATCTCAGAAAATAATTATATTGAACACCCCCGGTGGTGGTGAACAGTGCTAGTGTAAATTCGTTTAAGAACAATTTGGACCAATTTATTTCAGTTTAGTTAGATAGATTAAGTTTGGGCTGTATCTGTTGTTCGTTTATATATGTACTGAGTCCTATAGATATTTATCTTGACTCTTATCCCTAATGAATAATAATAAATAATAAACATCAAATTCAAAGATGAGGCAAGAGCTGAAAAATTTTTGACAAATCATCACAGAATGAATTTTCACCATGGATCTTCAATCCGTTCTTCTTTGTCCACTATATTATAAAACAAAACTCATCGTACCTACATAACTTCACAGTTTATGATATTAAACGCCAAAAAGGTTTTTGCTACTTGTGGAACGAATCTGAGGGTGGGTTAACAAGTAAAGAGTTCGCCTGTGTTATTGTTCATTTTCTGAAGGATCACGTTGAAATGTATAATTTAAAAGAAATGAACCCTGAGGAAATTCAAGTTATATTATGTAGTGACGGTTGTGGGTACCAAAATCGAAACGGTACCCTAGCCGCTAGCAAATGGTCTTTGAACTTTGCCTTAGAGACTGGTATAACTGAATTACAGAAGTACTTACAGAAAGGTCACACACAGAGGAAAGTCGATAGTATGCATTCATTTATTGAGCGACAAATTCAAAATAAAAAGATTAACATTCCTGCCGACTACGCAAATATTTGCAAAACTGCTTGTCATAAGAGTCCTTATAACGTTGAATATCTCACTCACCATTTCTTCAAAAAATATGACAACTTACAGTCAGTTAAATCTTTAAGACCAGGTAAAGCTATTGCCGGTGCACCCGTAGTGAATGATCTGAAGGCGCTGAAATATTCCAAAAATGGCATTTCTTTTAAGCATTTTTTTAAGCTTCGTCATACTGAAGATTGGCAACCATTTCCGATACGACTGAGTATTAGTAATCTTGTGCCAATAAAATTTTGTGAACTGCCCCAATTGCACAAAATTAGGCTCAAAATACAAGACGAAAAATTCAATCACCTTCAGATACTGAAAAAAATCTTAGAACGTGATTACCATGAGTTTCACGATAATGTACTCCTTTTTTGAATTGAATTATAACATTAATATAAACATTATTGATTTAAATTTGAAATTAACTGGTCCATAAAAATGAAATATTTTTCTCTAATTGAGCTCACTTCAATTCCACCTGAAAACAACACCGTAGCTCCAAATTATTGTTAATCAAACTTGACCGAGAAAAATGCCTAACTTCTTTTTTTCGTTCAGAATCATTCTTGAGAATTCTGGAAATAACTCCTATGATTCAATGTACCTAAGTAGTAACACAAAATTGTTTGCATACACCCGGTGAAATATAAAAAAATCAGTTTTTCACATTTCCTGAAAAGTAATAGGATTTGGAGTTACGCATTCTGAGAATTAAGCCAACGTTATTCTACTGCAGCGCGCTTCTGATTGGTCCCTTTTTAATTAATTAATTACTTACTACGTTATCAAAAAATTTCAAACATGGATTTTTGGGCTTAGCATATTTTTCACTTCCGATCCCATCAAAGGGTTGCGCGACTTCTGGGACACCCTGTATATCTAATAACTAGCGACCCGCCCCGGCTGCATATTCATATGTTACCGACACAACCAAGCACCGCGAGAAGCCGAATGATATTTCATACAGGGTCTTTCACGAGGAACCTCACCCATATTTATACGGGAAACTACTGAACGTATTTTCATGAAATTCAGCACTTATAAGTATTTCACGATGCTGATGAAATCTAAAATATTTTCAAGGCATGAGCACCTCCGGTTTTTCCGGAAATGACGTCAACTTCCGTTTTTCAAATTAGAACACCATTTTTTTATTGCAGAAATAGATTCCTTAGAAAATTTCAAGTTATTTTGATGTAACATTTTTCAGTTTTGGTTGGAAAATTCTCTCTGAGCGGGAAAATTCGAAAAAAAAAATCGAAAATAGAGCTCCGCTGAAACAAGAATAACTTCGAGGTTTTTGGATGGAAAATTTTCATTTTTGGGATTTTTCAAGATGTAAGATTGATGTATCCACTTTGAAAATCGAAATCGCGATTCATGATACAGGGGGTGAAAAAATCGCTTTCAAAGTTAGGGATGACAAAATCGTGAAAAATCAATTTTTTCAAATTAGAACCCCATTTTTTTATGGCAGATATTGAATCTACGTTAAAAAATAATGTGAGTGTATGCATCGCACCCTTGCCCTAAAATGGATATTTTCTGAGTTAATAAAAAATAAATAAATACTTATAAGTGCTGAATTTCATGAAAATACGTTCAGTAGTTTCCCGTATAAATATGGGTGAGGTTCCTCGTGAAAGACCCTGTATAAGTTACCGACGTAACTTTAGGATTCTGTTGGTAACTTTTTCAAGCAGCAAGTCCATCGGCACCTTATATAAAAATGATATGAATTTGTACAAGTTTTTCGTAGGTTTCTTCATAAAACCGATCTTAAAGTTTTCTCTAGGTTTTTCTTTTCTAAAAACCGACATAAAGTTTTCCCTAGGTTTCCCTTAATTGAAAAAACCGAATTCAAGAGTATTTACTTATATTGTATACTCATTTATTAAAATTACTTCGATTAAACTTAAACACTTTCGTAATAAAAGAGGCAAAAGGCCCATTCAATCAAAAACAATAATGGCAAACGAAAGAATCGATTTATCTATCGCTGAAAAGTTTGGGATGCTTTTACCCCGCTTTTCCGGAATTGAAAATGAATTACATTCATTTATCAAAAGTGTAGAAAATTATCTTTTGATGTTCGCAAATGAACAACAAATGATTAAAAATTATTATTACGCTGTTGTCAAATCAAAATTAGTTGACAGAGCCCTAGCTGAAGTTTCGACTTCTGATATACCCGACAATTGGGAGATATTAAAGAATTTCCTTTACAATAAATTTGGTGATCAGATCAATTTAGACGTTCTGATACATAACTAAAGACCTAATGAAGATTTACTGTCCTTAATTGAAAAAATTATTTCTATGAAAATATGAATAAATTATAGAATCGACGCTGATCTAATGCCTGATCCAGATAAGCAATTGTATAAAACAAATATTCTCAAGATTTGCAAAACTGTATTAATTTCAAATGCCCCTGTAGAATTGCGAACATACTTAATTACAAACAATGGTCTTTCATTCGACGAAACTGTTAACGCCGTGAAAGATTATGTCAGCAATATGGCACAGTACGAGTTATTAGATAGGAGCCGTCGAAATAAAAATTCACATCAACCTTTCGTCAAGAACAATGTATTAATTCAGCCTACGCACAGAAATAATTCCAATCATTTTAATCATCAACCGGTGCAACGAAATAATAATTACAATCAGAGATTTCAGTCTAATCAACATTTCCCTTCGCAACCGATTCAATTCCAACAAAGGAATGTAAAACCGCATTACCCTACATATCGTGAAGTTTTTGAAAAACCAAGTCAATCTCATAATCAAAATACGAATGTTTTTAAACCCAATCCAAATTATAGAAATTATAATCCTCCAGAGAAAATGTCTATACAAACAAGAAATTATCCTCAGAAAAGGAATAACTATTCTACGCAATTCAATCCAAATCTGCGAAGAAAATTTTACGATAACAATCAAAGTCTTCATTGCACTTTCGAAGAATTGACTCACTTAGAGCAACCTTCAACTTCTGAAGCTCAAGCAAGCACGAGTTACGAAACTAAGAGAAATTTTCGAGGAAACGCCTCAAACGAAAAATTGACTTAAATTCTACCCTTGATAACACTAATCAATTACCTTTTATTCAATTTCAAAATCCTAAATGTATAAACTTTTAATAGATAGTGGATGTTCAGTATGTTCGATAGATACCAAATTTGCTTATAATAATTTTCGAAAGAATATTTTTAATGAATCTACGACATTAACTGCGTGTATGAAACAAGAAACTTCTAATGAGAAAGTATTGATACCTTTATTTTCCGAATTTAATATTAATGATTTACACCCTTTTATTCTTTACAAATTTCATAAAAATTATGACGGATTAATAGGAGCAGATTTCCTAAATAAATATTGTTTATCCTTGGATTTCAAAAACCAAGTAATCTTTAATGGATATTCTAGAATCCCTTTCAATTTTCAACAAGTATGCCAGAAGAATACGGTTATACCTGTCGAATTAGGACATTTGGAACCCAAAATCAGGAAGAAGTTAAAAGACAAGTTCAAGATATGCTTGAAAAGAAAATTATTAGACCTAGTATTTCTCCCTGGTCATTTCCAGTTGTTGTTGTCCCAAAGAAACAAGAATTATCCGAAAAGAAAAAATGGCGAATCGCGATTGATTATAGAAAATTAAATGATAAAACAATTGATGATAAGTATCCACTTCCTCAAATTGATGCTATTCTCGATAAATTAGGAAATAAAAAGTATTTTACTACTCTTGACCTTGCATCTGGTTTTCACCAAATTGAATTAGATGAAAGTTCTATTGAAAAAACTGCTTTTACGGTAGATAACGGACATTACGAATTTTTACGTATGCCCTTTGGTTTAAAAATGCACCAGCAACTTTCCAAAGATTGATGAATGAAGTTTTGAAAAATTATATTTAAAAAATTTGTTATGTTTACATGGATGATATTGTGATTTTTTCAGAAACAGTCTAGCAACACTTAGCCGATATTCATAATATTTTAGAAACATTTAAAAATGATAATTTGAAAATTCAGTTGGACAAATGTCACTTTTTTAAAACTGAGATCGAATTTTTAGGTCATATTATTACTCGAGAAGGAATTAAGCCAAATCCTAATAAACTTCGAGCAGTTAAAAGTTTTCCAATTCCTAAAACTCAGAAAGAAATTAAATCATTTCTTGGTCTAGTTGGATATTACCGGAAATTTATTCCGACCTTTGCCAAAATTACTAAAACATTAACTATGTGTTTAAAAAAAGACAAATAAGAAATTTCCGTTGAGGTTGAAAGGTTTAATTGTCTCACTTATAAAGCGTTTAACCGGAAGTTAGACAGAGAGTCCCCTATTCCTTTTACAACAGGTCTCCTCTATATTGTAAGATTTTCAGTAGACAGGTTTTTTCCTAAATTGTAACATCAACACTAAAAATGGCTTCAAGGTGATTCATGGACAAGAACTTTGCCCGGTAGTCACTATGATTACCATGGAAAAGACAAAAGCCAAGAAAGCTGCACCTATAAAGAGTGAAGATGTCTTGAGGAATATTAGAATCTGCCCAGATGTTAGGACAGGGCCTCTTCCTTCCTTTGAAGTATTTGAACGACTCACTAGTGATGCTGATCCTCTGCACTATAGGAAAATTTTATTAAAGTTAGCAGCATCTGAAGCACCAGCATCAACAATAGAGTGGACTCAGATATGGTTTAACTTACATTGTGATGTCTTTCCAAAGAGAGCAGAGGCATCTCTGAAATGATTCAAGGATGCAGGATATAATCTATTGTTAAATACTGAAATAAGAGACTTTATTGCTACTTCCGGCTTTATAGATGTAGATATCAATGATTTAAGTGAATTCGATGATTTAACTACTCAACATGTGATAGCTCTATTAGGAATCACTGCTGTCTTAATGGGGAGAGCATTAAACTCTCAGAATTACACGACATGGATGGCTAGAAGATTAGAAGCATTTGCCCAATCCATCAGTGTGTGATCCTACGACTGCTGGGTACCTTTTTGCCCAGCCGAGCCAACCATTTTGTGCGTCGTCATATCGATTTCTGAGTAGCAATCGATCCATCCGAAAAGTTGTTTTCTTAGATATTTATAGGACTGCACAAAATGGAGATAAAGGAATCTTCTCGAGGTCTTACAAGACGTCCTTAGTTTATTTATCTGGATCGGAGATGTCTATGTTTGTAACGATCCTAAGATTCATAGTTACAGAGAATTACATCTTGCTAGCATGGAATGAACTAGCAAAACACTCAGATAAGCTTATTGCTGCTTATAATAAATGGGTCAGGTTTGGAGCTATGGCTCCTTATTGTGAACTCTTCACCGAAGAAAATGAAGTGGAAGAGTTTAACAGGAGAAACCTGTCAATATTCACCGATGTCGCAGTCGCCATTGCTAGGGAGAGCGGAATAGCTTCTATGGCGAACTATAGAGGGACGGTAGACGATGAGCAGACATCCCCTATAGTAAAACATGCTCTGCTTATTGTTAAGATGTTCGATGGTGCACAGACATTCGTGACAAATGCGGTGGAGAAATCCTCACTAATAAACACTGAAAACTCCAATTGTACGTAAACTAGATCCGGTCTACAAAAAGGTAGATGCGCGAGAAATTGACACTCATCGTGTTCAAGATTTGAAAAATAAACACATTTATCATAAGAAAATCTTGAAACAACGGAAAAATAGTTGAATATTTTGTTTCAGATATAAAGATGCCATCACATCTCTTCTCATTATACTCGAAGTAGTTGCTGAAATAATCCCTTTAAAAATTATACCCTTAGAAAAAAATGTAAATTCTATTAGGCAAAGCCTATATTACTTAAAGGCATATTCAATTGATAATATATCATATTGACTTGAACCAAATTGAGAATCTAATTGGCAAATATCAGAAGGAGATTAATAATTTTAAAAATCAACAACTAGGGTTTTCTCAAACTGCACATTACAAATATTTAGAACATTCAAATTCTATAAATGTCAGAACGCTAGAAGAGCTTTTAAATGGAAAAATCAGAGAAAAACGAGGTTTGATCAATGTTGAAGGCAAAATATCAAAAATATTATTTGGAACACTAGATTCTGATGATGAAGCACTTTACAAAAGCTATTTTGATAGCATAAACAAGAATGAGGAATCACTCATGAGAAATCAAAAACAGATTGCCACTATTGTTAATGATTTGAAAAATAAGTATATTGATAAATTTAAGCAATCAATGAATAATTTCAAATTACTTCAAATCTTACCGGCATTACAACAAGTTGAACAAATGCATCTCATGACTTTTGAACTCAAAGATATAAAAATTTTTGCATGAATCTATTTTACCTTATACAAAATTCGCGGAAATAGTTAAAAATGATAGTATTATTCCAATGCACCATTTGAAAGATTATTTTCAAATGTGTCATACTAAAGTCCTATTCAAAGATAAAACATTACTTTTTCTCATATCCATCCCTACGGTCTATGAAGAAAACTATAATCTTTACAAGTTTTACTATTTGCCCCAGAGAAATCTTACCCTTCCTTTTACAAATCCTTCCATGCTCACTCGAGATGAAGAATTGAAATGGTCCACGAAGCAGTGCCATCCAGTTGAAGAAGACTATCTATGTGATCAAGATTCTCTAGACAAAACCCTCCAGAAAGTATGAGGAATATATTGAAAGCTCATTTGTAAAATTTCCCTAGAAAAGAATTCTCCTCTACGTCAAATTTGAAGACATTGGAAGATGGAAGCATTTTGTCCATCAATAACTTGGAAATACAAGAAAAGTGCCCTCAACAAACGAAATATCATTTCACTCCGCCAATGGCGATAATCCAATCAAAATGTATAATCAGCAACTATCAAAAACAAATCTACCCCATTCAAATAAGGAATGAAGAAAAATATGTCATTCTACCCAAACAACCAATTTCAACATTGGACAACCAATCCAAAGAAGAAGAAGACATCCCAGATGAAGAAATTCCCAATATTTCACTAGAAGAACTAGAAGAATGGAAATGGAATCCACCATTATCCACATTTATGATTATTCTAATTTTTTAAAACTGAGATCGAATTTTTAGGTCATATTATTACTCGAGAAGGAATTAAGCCAAATCCTAATAAACTTCGAGCAGTTAAAAGTTTTCCAATTCCTAAAACTCAGAAAGAAATTAAATCATTTCTTGGTCTAGTTGGATATTACCGGAAATTTATTCCGAACTTTGCCAAAATTACTAAACCATTAACTATGTGTTTAAAAAAAGACAAATAAGAAATTTCCGTTGAGGTTGAAAGGTTTAATTGTCTCACTTATAAAGCGTTTAACCGGAAGTTAGACAGAAAGACCCCTATTCCTTTTACAACAGGTCTCCTCTATATTGTAAGATTTTCAGTAGACAGGTTTTTTCCTAAATTGTAACATCAACACTAAAAATGGCTTCTAGGGTGATTCATGGACAAGAACTTTGCCCGGTAGTCACTATGATTACCATGGAAAAGACAAAAGCCAAGAAAGCTGCACCTATAAAGAGTGAAGATGTCTTAAGGAATATTGGAATCTGCCCAAATGTTAGGACAGGGCCTCTTCCTTCCTTTGAAGTATTTGAACGACTCACTAGTGATGCTGATCCTTTGCACTATAGGAAAATTTTATTAAAGTTAGCAGCATCTGAAGCACCAGCATCAACAATAGAGTGGACTCAGATATGGTTTAACTTACATTGTGATGTCTTTCCAAAGAGAGCAGAGGCATCTCTGAAATTATTCAAGGATGCAGGATATAATATATTGTTAAATACTGATATAAGAGACTTTATTGCCACTTCCGGCTTTATACATGTAGATATCAATCATTTAAGTGAATTCGATGATTTAACTACTCAACATGTGATAGCTCTATTAGGAATCACTGCTGTCTTAATGGGGAGAGCATTAAACTCTCAGAATTACACGACATGGATGGCTAGAAGATTAGAAGCATTTGCCCAATCCACAGTGTGTGATCCTACGACTGCTGGGTACCTTTTTGCCCAGCCGAGCCAACCTTTTTGTGCGTCGTCATATCGATTTCTGAGTAACAATCGATCCATCCGAAAAGTTGTCTTCTTAGATATTTATAGGACTTCACCAAATGGAGATAAAGAATTCTTCTCGAGGTCTTACAAGACGTCCTTAGTTTATTTATCTGGATCGGAGATGTCTATGTTTGTAACGATCCTAAGATTCATAGTTACAGAGAATTACATCTTGCTAGCATGGAATGAACTAGCAAAACACTCAGATAAGCTTATTGCTGCTTATAATAAATGGGTCAGGTTTGGAGCTATGGCTCCTTATTGTGAACTCTTCACCGAAGAAAATGAAGTGGAAGAGTTTAACAGGAGAAACCTGTCAATATTCACCGATGTCGCAGTCGCCATTGCTAGGGAGAGCGGAATAGCTTCTATGGCGAACTATAGAGGGACGGTAGACGATGAGCAGACATCTCCTATAGTAAAACATGCTCTGCTTATTGTTAAGATGTTCGGTGGTGCACAGACATTCGTGACAAATGCGGTGGCGAAATCCTCACTAATAAACACTGAAAACTCCAATTGTACGTAAACTATATCCGGTCTACAAAAAGGTAGATGCGCGAAAAGTTGACACTCATCGTGTTCAAGATTTGAAAAATAAACACATTTATCATAAGAAAATTTTGAAACAACGGAAAAAATAGTTGAATATTTTGTTTCAGATATAAAGATGCGAATCATCACATCTCTTCTCATTATACTCGAAGTAGTTGCTGAAATAATCCCTTTAAAAATTATACCCTTAGAAAACAATGTACTTCCAATTCTATTAGGCAAAGCCTATATTACTTAAAGGCATATTCAATTGATATATCATATTGACTTGAACCAAATTGAGAATCTAATTGGCAAATATCAGAAGGAGATTGATAATTTTAAAAATCAACAACTAGGGTTTTCTCAAACTGCACATTACAAATATTTAGAACATTCAAATTCTATAAATGTCAGAACGCTAGAAGAGCTTTTAAATGGCAAAATCAGAGAAAAACGAGGTTTGATCAATGTTGAAGGCAAAATATCAAAAATATTATTAGGAACACTAGATTCTGATGATGAAGCACTTTACAAAAGCTATTTTGATAGCATAAACAAGAATGAGGAATCACTCATGAGAAATCAAAAACAGATTGCCACTATTGTTAATGATTTGAAAAATAAGTATATTGATAAATTTACGCAATCAATGAATAATTTCAAATTACTTCAAATCTTACCGGCATTACAACAAGTTGAACAAATGCATCTCATGACTTTTGAACTTAAAGATATAAAAAACGTTCTTGATGAAATCCAAACAGCAGTAAGCTTTGCAAGACTTCACATTTTGCATGAATCTATTTTACCTTATACAAAATTCGCGGAAATAGTTAAAAATGATACTATTATTCCAATGCACCATTTGAAAGATTATTTTCAATTGTGTCATACTAAAGTCCTATTCAAAGATAAAACATTACTTTTTCTCATATCCATCCCTACGGTCTATGAAGAAAACTATAATCTTCACAAGTTTTACTATTTGCCCCAGAGAAATCTTACCCTTCCTTTTACAAATCCTTCCATGCTCACTCGAGATGAAGAATTGAAATGGTCCACGAAGCAGTGCCATCCAGTTGAAGAAGACTATCTATGTGACCAAGATTCTCTAGACAACCCTCCAGAATGTATGAGGAATATATTGAAAACTCATTTGGAAAATTGCCCTAGAAAAGAATTCTCCTCTACGTCAAATTTGAAGACATTGGAAGATGGAAGCATTTTGACCATCAATAACTTGGAAATACAAGAAAAGTGCCCTCAACAAACGAAATATCATTTCACTCCGCCAATGGCGATAATCCAATCAAAATGTATAATCAGCAACTATCAAAAACAAATCTACCCCATTCAAATAAGGAATGAAGAAAAATATGTCATTCTACCGAAACAACCAATTTCAACATTGGACAACCAATCCAAAGAAGAAGAAGACTTCCCAGATGAAGAAATTCCCAATATTTCACTAGAAGAACTAGAAGAATGGAAATGGAATCCACCATTATCCACATTTATGATTATTCTAATTGTTTTAATAATTTTTGTAATAATTTGTATAATTCACAGAATTATTCAGCTTAAAGCTACACCTCAATTAGGTGATACCTTTATCCAAAGGGGGGAGGAATTACGTAGCCGCACCCCATATTGATAGGATGAACCTCCTTATCTTCTTCATAAGCTCCACGTATGACCATGTTGCAACTTGCTACGTCAGCATCGGACACCTGCGATGCTGAGTCTCATTGAAGATAAGCCGTTCCTTTATAAACGGCTTCATCCGTATTATTCACTAAGAATTAGAAGTGCTCTCTTAAAAATTAGATTTGCTTTCCTAAGAAATAGACTTGTTCTCCTAAGTAATAGATTTGCTCTCTAAGTAAAGATTTATTCATAAAGTGTTAACTAGTCTGTATCGATAGTTGTGTATTCTGTAAATAAATTGTTTTTTAAAAACAAGGTCTTCAACTCAAATTTATAATTATATAACAGGTATTGAAAAAAAACTTGATATATTAGCGAGGATGGTTGATTATTAGTCTGAACAAATATACAGGGTCTTTCACGAGGAACCTCACCCATATTTATACGGGAAAGGGTGTGATGCATACACTCACATTATTTTTCAACGTAAATTCAATATCTGCCATAAAAAAATGGGGTTCTAATTTGAAAAAATTGATTTTTCACGATTTTGTCATCCCTAACTTTGAAAGCGATTTTTTCACCCCCTAGATCATTAATCGCGATTTCGATTTTTAAAGTGGATACATCAATCTTACATCTTGAAAAATGGAAACTTTCCATCCAAAAACCTCGAAGTTATTCTTGTTTCAGCGGAGCTCTTCCATTTTCGATTTTTTTTTTTCGAATTTTCCCGCTCAGAGAGAATTTTCCAACCAAAACTGAAAAATGTTACATCAAAATAACTTGAAATTTTCTAAGGAATCTATTTCTGCAATAAAAGAAATGGTGTTCTAATTTGAAAAACGGAAGTTGACGTCATTTCCGGAAAAACCGGAAGTGCTCATGCCTTGAAAATATTTTAGATTTCATCAGCATCGTGAAATACTTATAAGTGCTGAATTTCATGAAAACACGTTCAGTAGTTTCCCGTATAAATATGGGTGAGGTTCCTCGTGAAAGACCCTGTATTATGCATGTATCATGCATATAAACCTTCCTCTTGAATCACTTTATCTGTTAAAAGAAATTGAATTGAAGATTTTGTTTTATACTATGTCATGATTCCAATATGGGGAATGAGCCAAGCTGGGCTTTGGTAAGAATCCAGATCCTCGCTTGTGCTCCAATATTGAGAATAAAAATATTTTCCTAATTCGGTCTCTCTCTGACACATCGTATTATGTCGTGAAACGTATGTCATTCATAACTTCATGTGAATACTTTCGATCACTTAGAAAACATCTGAACACCATAGGAATACTTGGAGAACATTGCGGTGACGAGGAAGAAACAGCCTCTCACATCATCTTTGAATGCGACGCCCTAGGAAGAAGGCGTCACAGAATTTTCGGAGGAATCGGAGGTATCAACCCGGAAACGGGAATGAATCCGAAAAACCTCATAAATAGGCTACTAAACCTGATAAAGGACACGAACCTATTCTCGTGAGGAACCACTGACGAAAGAGTGATAGAATAGACCCAAGTTGGTCGCAGTGTCTTAGGGAGGCCAAGCGCTTACCCGGTCTCTTGTTCGTCAGCAAATCAATCAATTCGATCACGACTTCACAATTTCATGTGAGATGTTTCATTCGCTTTATTTCGTTTTTTTAGGTCCTGCATATCATTGTTAACTCCTATTCATTTTTCAGAATTGAACGCAAAATATTTAACTGACATATTTTCATCCTCGATATCTATTCTCTTGTCGTCTTTCGAAATATACATAACCTCTTCATTTCTCGCAATTTTTGAATTTCTGGTTGACGCAAGCGTACAACTCAATCCTTTCCCCAAAAATTTGACTTCACGTTGTGACTGTGACGTTGTCAAAGAAATTCAATATCATTGGAATTAGCAACGGCAGTTGTACAAAATTTTGTCCGGTCCCGTAAAACCCTTTCAGCTAGTTACTGTGCCTTGAGTAGACGATCAGTTTAATATTGCCAAAAACATTTACCGCATTGAACTCCAATAGCTTTGTTATGTTAGTTTAGTGAAAAAGCAATTTTTTATGAAATAATTTTGGGATATCGAGGAGAATATGAACAAGTTATAAGTGTTTACAAACTAATGTCAGGATAATCGAAGAAGGAGCTCATTTTGGTGGAAGAAATATGGCTTTTCAACTGCAGAAATAATCGAACAAAACTTTTTTTTTATTAGGAAATATCATGTTTTCACATTCTCATTCGAATAAGGTTAGTACTCGAGTCTTCCCTAGATGTATCCACTCAATTTTAATCAAGAAATATGAACTTTGAGGTCTTTGCAGAGAATCGTATCAGGGACGTATTCAGCCTATTTTTTTTTCAAATGGCTACATATTTTCAACAGAGCCGAATTCGGAAAAATGGTGAATGAAAAAAGGCTTCTTTTGACCTCAAGAACCTTCAGTTAAAATATATGTGTAAGTCAAAGACTCACCCTGTATATTTCACTTTATGGCTATATAAAACTTACTCAAAATAGGAAATTCACGTCTGTTAGGACCCTCCACTAGGGACATAGGTACAATAAATGAGAGAAATGGACCAGCAAAGTTCCGGCGATTTACTTCTTGAATTAGATCTTTGCTAGTCCATTTCTCTCATGAAACTTACTTTTGTCGCTAGATATACCTCATCTGGGGCTTCTTTAAAAAAATTATTGATGTCATTTGCCGTAAAGATCTTCGACTTCTTGGGTCTATAGCCATCGGACTGTCGCTTAATGAATGCTTTCAGTTTTAAGTACCTACTTTGCAATATCTATATTATTATGAATACTGAGAGTCGTCCTCAGCATTGAATATTGTGTCCATAATGTGGAACTTTTTAATCTTTTCGCCAAGTCACCAAAATAAGCCATTAAGCGTTCTCAGAAAACGATTTGGCGTTTCGATCTCCTTTCCACTCCAGAAATAGGTTGGTTATAAGCCCGATTGTACATTTTCTTGGAAGTGTCCGGTAATAAATTTAGTGTTGTTAAATTTGCTGTTTCTCTTATACTTGGAGGTGTCACTATCACTACTATCACTTTTCATATTAATTGTCTGATATCTTCAAAACTACAACAAAATTATTTGTCCAACATGTGACAAACAAATTTGTCGTTTGGCGTCCTATCACAGAACTGGGTTCTGTGGTCCTATTGTCTAAGTTACCTTAGTTTGTTATCGAGATTAGCAGATCGATTAGGATATATTTAATTGCGCATTTGTTACAGGGGATCTTGCCTAGCAACCAGTGCAAAATGAAATTCAGTACAAAATGTAGCTAATTATGATTCAATTTACACTCTCGATCAAACATTTTTGTCGTGAAAAAAAAATAAATACTGAACTAGCGAACACAATAACAGAGTGCAATCTTTGCTTCATTCAATAATGAACAAGTAAGTTTCTCACGATGTGATTTGATTTCATACATTCAATAATATAATTTTGCAGATATATCATCAAGACAAAGCCAAAAAAAAGAAATTGAGAAGAATCTGAAGATTGCAGGCCCTCCACCTCCTCGTCTGTGGGTCCATTATAAACAGAACTGGTGCCCTTACAGAAGGAGGCGAATTATGTAGAAGTCCAATTAGAAAATGAACAACCACGAACAAAACAAAAGAAGTATATTCAGATTTCAGGGCAGCATGGTCCAATGAATTCATATATTTACAGTGTGTGAATCGAGTTGCGTCTTGTGAATTATATGAATAAAAATTACCTTGTAACTATAATCATACCCAGATTTTATAGTTTCTTAACCAAAGACCACGTCGTCTCAAACTAATTCCTTCTAGAATATTCCAAGGGGACGAAATGGCAAGGGAGAATTTGATTTAAATAGAGAAATTTTCGGGAACTAAGGGAGTTCCGACGGTGGCGTGAAGGACAGAAGCACGACGTGTGCATAAGAAGGGAAAATGCAAATTGAATCGTAGGAAGTACCTGTGTTGAGTGGAAGTAAAGTTCGGTCGGTTCTCCAAAATTTGTAATGTAACTTCAGGGTAATTTGTGAGTGATTCAGTTTTTTTTTTGTGATTAACAGCAAGCGTTTCCGCGAGTGTTTGTCTGGTAAGAGAGAAACTTTATAACTGAATGAGAATTTTCGACGATTTGATGTAGGAAGTTACAAAAAGGTACTACGTCACTCTCTAGTTTATTTGTTTTTTTTGTTCTATTTTTTTTATTTCTGTTGAGTACTTGAAAAGGTCGAGAAATTACACTTTTATTTTTCATTGAATGTAGAAGAGACCAATTTTTTTGGAATTTAATATATTGTTAATGTTAATGAGAAGGTCTTTTTATTTCATCCCCTCTCAGAAAAAGATTTAATTGTTCATAGACCTTGCGTCTGCTCAAGGCACGAGTCCAGGTTCCCTTTCGGCTGGAAAAGTGTGCAGGTTTTAACGGTAAGATATCTCATATTTTATTTGCGGTAACAGGTGTGTTTGGAAACACCCCCCGCAGGTATTACAAATCAATACCTCACCGAATTGAAGAGTCTTTCAGAAATAAACAAATTTTATAGTTTAATAATTGATGAAACAACTTATATTTCTACAAAAAAATCTCTAGCAGACTCAATAAGATTTCATGATGAAAGAGATAGATTTTTTGGTCTGTTAAGAGTTGAAGATTGATCTGCAAATGGTTTATTCCGTGCTGCAATAAAATTTATTGATGATAATGATGTTCCTGTTGAAAACATGATAGGATTTGCCGCTGATACTGCATCTGTGACGATGTGAAATAAAATAGGTGTACAAACCAGATTTAAAGAAACTAACCCAAATATAATGATAATAGGTTACATATGTCATTCCCTACACCTGTGTTCTTCAGCAGCAGCTTTGAAATTGCCTACGCCTGTGGAAGAATTCTTGAGGAATATTTTGAATCACTTTTTTAACAGTTCAAAAAGAATTGAAAGCTTTCAAGAATATCGAGAGTTTGTTTATATAAAACCACTAACGGTTTTGAAAACCAGCCAGACAAGGTGGTCGTCATTGCAGGTAAATGAGATTATTTTCGAAAATGCTTTTGACAAAATATTGTTGTTTTACAGGCAGCTGTTTAAAGGGTTCTACAATCGAGGGACGCACTGAAACTGTATTTTACAAATGCAGTTTACACAGACAATCTCAGGAATCCAATATATAGGATTTACTCTTTTTGTCTTATTCTTTAGGATTTCTTAATAATCTCAACAAAGAATCCCAGAGTGAAATTATATGAAAAAAGAGTACATGATGAAACAACACCTGTTCATTAGCTGAATATTGATAATCAATTCATTAAGATTGAGAAAATGTATTTCGGGGCAAAGGTTGAACAGATCATTGATAGTGAATCTCTGAATGAAAATGGGCTCTTGAAATTCAGAACCAATGCTCTTGGCTTTTACATAGAATTATGTAAAATGATTAAAAAACGCATTGATTTCAATGATCCTCTGTTGCACATCTTGAAATTTCTTTCTCCCGAAGAAGTTATGTCCGGAGATCACCTTTCTGTTACTATAATCTGAATTTTTTCCCCCAGTTAATTCCTCGTGTGGATGTAGGGAATTTGAATTCAGAGTATCGTTTAGTCAATTCTGTGAAAGATGTGGAAAAAAACGTTGATGAAAACAAAACAGAGGAATCGCTTGGAAGTGGATACTTGTGATTCGATAATGCACGTGGAATCACTTCTTGAGAGACGACATGATAGGTGGCCACTGTTATCAATTCGAACTTTCGAAAGGACTTTTTTCAGACATTAGGTCAACAAACTCTTATAAGGTACCAAAAAAATCAAGTCCGATTTACACGGAAGTGTTGATGAGATAACTGAGCCTGTGACATATTTGTATTTTCAGGATTTCTTCATATTTTTTGAGTTTATAATAAGTTTTGTCTCTCTAAGCCAAGTTATGAGCTTGTGATATATATTTTCTGAATTTAAAATAGTTTTCGTTCGTTTCAAAGCCAAGTAATGAGGTAACTGAGCTTGTAATATATTTGTTCATTAGAGTTTTACATGTTTTCTGAGTTAATAATAGTTTTTGTTTTTTAAGGCAAGTTATCAGTGATATATTTGTTTCTTTAGTTTTTCATGTTTTCTGAGTTCCTAAAATTTTTTGATTGTTTTCCAAGTTATGAGGTACCTGAGCTTGCAATATACTGTAACGAACGCTCCTAAATACGCCCCTGACGCGACTACGCCTTGCAGTTAGTTTCTGGAGAACTCTAGAAAAAACGCGACTATTCCAGACGTTTCGAGAAAGACGCGATGCGAGGATATATGGGAGCGACGGTTGAGCGGAGGGGGACAGTCTAGAGATAATCGAGATCGAATCGACAGTGCTCGAAGAGACTCTTTTGTGTGAAAATAAATATCTGTGTAGATGAACTAGAGTTAGTTAATAATTGTACATAAATTAGTGATTAGTGTAGTAGCTCCTGTAAATAAATTAGACATTAATAAATTGGACAATTTAATTAACCCGAGAACGTAACAATACAGTAGAGTGGAGTGAAAAAATCCACTTTTGAAATTCAAAATGCCTGTATACATAAAAGTGGTCTATATAATTGTTATAATATCCAGCAAAATTTTAAATTGATCGGACTTTGTTTAGCGGTGCACCCACTCCTCTGAATTTCAAGCTCGTTGACCCCCACTTTCAAGCATGCGATTGCACAGGAGTGTCTGGTAGAGCTGCATCTATATTAACAAACTCTGTTTTGCAAGATCTAAATGTCATTCCAGTGGAAAATCAAGACAACATCATAGATCGGAAATAAATTAGGCGGGAAAGAAAAAAAGGCCAAACCAAATTGAAACAGGAAATTTTCAGTTTCTTCATGGGATATGTTTCGATGGAAGAAAAGATAAAACTTCACAAAACCAATTGAAAGACAATGAGTACTACAAATGCACGGTATCTTAGGTCTCTGAGGAACTCATCGTTTTAGTCTCCGCGTCCAAGTCAAAATATATAGGACATATTATGTTATCGTCGGGTAATGCAGAAGAAATCAGCAACAAAATGTTAGACTTTCTGAAGACAAATGTGGACCTTGACAATTGAGTACCGATTGGATGTGACGTAACTGCTGTTAATACAGGTAATCACAATGGTGTTATTCGTAAAATAGAACTTGCAATTGGTCGATCTATGCAATGGTTCACTTGTATTTCACATACAAACGAATTACCTCTGCACCATTCAATAAGGCATTTGGATGCAGAAACTGTCGGACCACGTGAGTTTTCAGGAACTATTGGCAAAGAACTACAAAACTGCGAGAATCTTCCTGTACACAGAAAAAACAAATCTATATCAATTTTAATGAGAAAATACATTCACTGAACTGATCTTTGATATTTTTTAGAGTGGAGGACTCGTTTCTTACTTTAATTGAAATGAGACATTCTAGAGCTGCTGATATCCATAAGGAAATAGTGGATTTTTTTGAAAAAAAAGCAAATCCCTTACTTAGAGAACCTTATCGGCTTTGCCTCAGACGGTGCCAACGTAATGACAGGCATGCACGATTCAGTGATGTCAAGGTTTAAAAAAGATATTCCGCACATATTTCTGAAGAAATGTACAGGGTGCGGCACGGAGGATGGATGGTTTTAAAAAAATAATAAAAGCGTTAATTTTTACTCAAAAACACATTTATTGACGGAATCAGATTCTCAAGGAAATAGCATTTGAGACAGTCAAGTGTGGAAAATCACATCAGGCATGTGGTGGCCGAAATCGGTGATGCAGTGCTGGAGGCGCTCTTGGAAGTTCGCGTAGACTCTCTCCAACATCGCTCTCTCAACTTGGTCAACTTCCTGTTGATCAGTTCACCACGTCTGCGAAGTGATTCAACCCAACGAAGGATGGTGTTTCGAGAGGGAATAGCTCTATTCCGATTAATGTGGAAATGGCGACGAAACTCACGCTGCACGACCGTGACTGACTCATTATTTCGGACGAAACTATCATAGGCGAAAACACGATGCTCCACCGTCAAAGGCTCCATGACGACAACTGGTAAAGAAATGCTAGGAACACACGAGTCTAACGGCACCTTCCCCACTTCTCTCGTCCTCAGTGGGGGAAAGTTATGCCCATCTGAAAAACGTCCGCCCTCCGTGCCGCACCTTGTATATGCCACAGTTTTGCCTAAAGCAGTGGAGGATTGTGTGCGGAATATTTATAATTACATAAGCAACAGTCCCAAAAGGGTGGAGGTTTTAAAATAATTCCAACGTTTTACTCAAACAAAAATTCATAAGATCCTCCACCCTGCTCAAACTCGCTGGTTGTCTCTAGAAGCTGTAGTCTGTCGTATAATAGAGCAATTTGATGCTTTAAAGCTTTTTTTTTCATCGATGCAGTTACTACTGATAGATTACAATCAGCGGAAACAATTTTACATTCTTTACAAGATCCTTTGACCTTGGCTTTTTTTTTTATTTTTAGAGCATATTTTACCTCTTTTCAATAATTTAAATAAGGAAATGCAATCAACTCATCCCAAACTTTATACCCTGCATTCTCGTATGTGCAATACATTCAAAACTCTTCTTGATTATTTTGTTAAAAGAAATATATTAGATACGGTTCCTTTGCACGATATAAACTTCAAAAACACAGACAACTTCAAGCCGGTTGAAAAATTATATTTAGGGGCGAAAACTGCCCAGTATATATTAAAGGAAAAGTTGACAAATGAACAATTACATATTCTCCGGGTCCGTTGTCTGGATTTTTATATTGAGGCAGCATCTCAAATTGTGAAACGATTTGATTTCAATAACATAATTTTAAAAAATATGGCACTGATCAATCCGCATCAGATTTTCAGGGGCGATGATGAATCTTTGATGCCTTTAGCAATTCATTTCCCAATTTAATTGGGGAAAATGATTTGCAGAAAATTGATAATGAATGGAGAATGCTAAGAAACTCAGATTTGGGGCAAAATTTGAGTGATGGATGTATAACTTCATTTTGGTTGAAGGTTCAAGGTGAGAAATATGCCGATGGCGCCTTAGTATATCCACTTCTGTCAAATTTTGCCTTCACAATTCTAAGTCTTCCACATTCCTCCGCAGATGCTGAAAGAAAGTTTTCTCGAATAAATTTAATGAAAACGAAGCAAAGGAATCGCCTTTCTACAAGTAGCATTGTGGGCTTGATGCATTTCAAAGAGTATGTGGTTGGTGAATGTTTCAATTTAGAATTGAACAGAAAATTGTCACACCATAATACCTACTAATATTTATAAAAATCTGAGCAGTTTTCAGATTCAGAGTGATAATAATTTTCTGTTCTTCTATACAGGGTGTCCCACTAGTGCCGCAGCGGACGATATACGCGTAACGGTCTGAGTTTTGCAGAATTTTTTGATGCAGACTTGATATACTCCAAGAAGAGCACAACCTAAAAATATTTTCGAATATATCGGGTGGCCCACAAAAGAGGAATAGCGGGTGACTTTGTTTTTTCAAATGGGACACCCTATATTCAATAGCGTTTTTCAATTCTCTGAATCTTCCTGCATGCTTTCGTATACTTTTCACATATTTTTATTTGACAGTTTTCGAAATATTGGCCTTTTTGACAAAAAAATGATACTTGTAGAGGCTATGTTATCCAATTATATTTCACGAACCCTTGCACATACCAATAACAGTTTTATATGGATTGAAAGACAAGACTTCAAAGTATCCTACTCAGCTATAATAAAGCATCTTCAGCATACAGAGTGTCCACAAAAAGGCTATCAACATGACGAATTTCAAATCGATATTTCTTCATTTTTTCAAATGCAATACATATAATTTTTTTTCATCATTGTAATCGCCATTCATTTTACTTCATGTTTTGTCAAATACATGATATGCATATCTCTAAACGAATAGGATTTTTTATAGTTTTTCCTCCAAATTCACATTTACTTTCGAATTCAAAAAGCAGATTTGGCTTTTCTGTGGTTATTGGGAACTGTCGAATTATTCTATTCAAAATTAACATCATTGCAGCTTCAATTCAAATCATCATAATTTTTACGGATTGGATGAATACTCACACAATGATGTAAAAATTAAAAAAATACCAATGAGTTCGAATGTACAAGTTATGAATGCTTCAAAAAAACGAGTTTCAAAACTTCAGGATACAAAAAAGTGCCCGCTCTTATCCTCATACAACTTTCTTCGAAAAAATGATATTCATAGTTTTCCAGGCATGCAAGCAGATCTTCAAGCTCGCAAGCTCAAAGCTTGTTTGAAATTTTTGAAAGATTCGACGTTCCACGTAGAAACATAGAAAATTATCAAAAATGTATTTTGAAAAATGGGTACAGAAAGCAAGTTTCTGTCTTCAGTAACTGATTTCATCACATTTTTGAGTAGATACATCAAAACTTTCTAGTTCCTCATTTCACTATAACATGAATTGAAGCTTCAATGATGATAATTCTGAGTGGAATAATTTGACAGTTCTCAATAACCACAGAAAAGCCAAATCTGCTATTTGAATTCGAAGATAAATGTGAATTTTAGGGAAACATTTCGAAAAATCGCTTAAAAATCCTATTCTGTTAGAGATATGCATATCATGTTATCGACAAAAAATGAAGTGAAATAAATGGTGATTACAATGATGAAAAAAAATTATATGCATTGCATTTGAAAAAATGAAGAAAAATCGATTTGAAATTCGTCATGTTGATAGTCTTTTTGTGGACACTCTGTATGCTGGAGATGCTTCATTATAGCTGGGTAGGATACTTTGAAGTCTTGTCTTTTAATCCATATAAAAC
Organism: Adalia bipunctata; assembly: GCA_910592335.1. NCBI lineage: Eukaryota > Metazoa > Arthropoda > Insecta > Coleoptera > Coccinellidae > Adalia > Adalia bipunctata. The sequence goes on from OU342954.1 coordinate 6,206,095, forward strand.
TGTTATTGGTATGTGCAAGGGTTCGTGAAATATAATTGGATAACATAGCCTCTACAAGTATCATTTTTTTGTCAAAATGGCCAATATTTCGAAAACTGTCGAATAAAAATATGTGAAAAGTATACGAAAGCATGCAGGAAGTTTCAGAGAATTGAAAAACACTATTGAATATAGGGTGTCCCATTTGAAAAAACAAAGTCACCCGCTATTCCTCTTTTGCGGGCCACCCGATATATTCGAAAATATTTTTAGGTTGTGCTCTTCATGTAGTATATCAAGTCTGCATCAAAAATTTTTGTCAAACTCAGACCGTTACGCGTATATCGTCCGCTGCGGCACTAGTGGGACACCCTGTATATTCGTTATATTATTATAGAGAAATTTATGTGTAAAATGATTTATTTTTATTTATTTCCTCTTCTTTTATTCATTTTCGTTTTTTTATTTATTTCCGTTTTTTTTTATTTTTATTTATATATACGTGTTCAATGTTCGGTTGTTATCTATTCAATATACTCACACACAACATACGAATTGTTTTTTACTGCCCGAACAAAATTGAGGTAAATCTACCGTTTTATTTTTGAATCTACCGCTTTTTTTCAATCATGCCTACCGCTTTCCTAATTTCCGACCTGGCAACACTGCGCAACAGTTAGTTGGTTGCAGAAGCTTACAGAGCAACGACGTAAAGACGTCAATGATGATCAACATTCGACAGCCGAGTCGTAGCATTGATATACGTATTTGTTCAGTGGTGGACGCCATTATTACACTATAAACTGACTGTGCCTTGTGATTCTACTGTACCAGTGTAATAATTATACAATAATTATTCTATTGCATCTGTGGCCCGTTTCATTTACCCTAGACAACAGAAACAATCCTACAATAATGAGGAAATTTCAACTGCTGAATTGGAGGAATGGATATCAGGAAATATGCACGAGACTGAAATCTTACTGACGGATAACGAAATTGTGGAGGAGACAAGAAATGAATTTGAATCCAATGATTCCTCAACTGATGATGAGATATCAACTGTCACAAGAGTGAAAAATGAAGATGCAGTATATGCCTTCAACAAGTGCATTCAATGGGCAACAGAAAACAAATTTTCAGACGAGCAGATAAAGATGCTGTTTGAAATGAAGAACACAGCAGTGAGAAATGAAGCAGACTCTAAAGTTCAAACAAAAATTTCAGATTACTTCAAATTTGAAAATACATAGTAAATGAATGGATGAATTCAAATGTGATCTCTTGCTTTCCGCAATAAGGATTCAATTTATGTTTACTTCAACTTTTTTGAATGATATTTTTCATTTTATTCCCTTGTATTCTCATGTATTTGAGAATTCAAATGAATTAAATATTTTCTGTTACTTTTTTGAATAATGTATTTTATTTAATAAACGACCTATAAGAATATGTAATTTTTTTTCTATAATCCGGACAAATCGAAAATCCGGACAACTACCTTGCCATCAACTGTCCGGATTTAGGAGGTTACACTGTATTTCGACTGACAATGTCTATGTACAGATTTAAATTTTTGCAACAACATATAAGATTCGATGATTTGGATACAAGAGAGGAGAGAAAACAGTTGGATAAATTATGTCCAATTCGAGAATTGTTTGAACTATTTGTCTCCAAGTGTAAGCATGCTTACACGCCTTTCGAATACGTCACAATAGACGAAAAATTGGAGGCATTTCGGGGAAGGTGCGGTTTCAGGCAGTATATTCCCAGTAAACCGAATAAATACGGCATAAAAATTTTTGCACTTGCAGACATTTTATACCTGCAATTTGGAGGTATATCTGGGACAACAGCCTCAAGGTCCCTTTTTTGTGAAAGATTCTCCATCCGAAGTGGTGAAAAGATTATGCGAGTCCATAAAAGGAACTAAGCGAAACCTGACCTGTGACAATTGGTTCACAAGTCTCCAATTAATTCAAGATGTGAAGAAAGATTATAATCTCACATTTTTGGGTACATGTCGCAGCAATAAGCGCCAATTACCACTTGAATTTTCGAAACCCCAGGGAAGACCCATTGGCTCGAGTATGTTTGGTTTTCATCAAGATGTCACACTGGTATCGTATATCCCGAAGAAAAATAAAAATGTTTTACTTCACTCAAGCTTACATCACGACGATAAAATTGATGAAAAATCTGGTAAGCCGGAAATGATAATCGATTATAATTCAACTAAAGGTGGAGTAGACACTGTGGACAAATTATGCGTCACTTATGACCGCGCACGAAATACAAGACAATGGCCAATGGTAATTTTTTATGCCCTGTTGAACATAGCTGGCATAAACGCAATGGTTTTGTTTCATTGTAATAATCCCGAAATTCGATTTAAACGAAGAAAATTCTTACATGACTTAGCATTTGCCTTAGTGGAACAGCACCTCAAAGTTCGTGCTTTGGAAAAAAACATTCCTAGGATTATGGCTGCAAGAATAAAAGAAATCGTCAAAATGGACACCACAGAACTAGCACAACCAGAACAAGAAATAACGAGAGGCCGATGTGCCTTCTGTGATAGGAAAAAGAACAGGCCAACACGGATAACACGCCGAAAATGTCGGAAACTTATAATTGTGGAGAACACTCTATACATATTTGCTCAGAGTGCTATGAAGAACATTTTCTTGAAGAAATATGAAAGAATAAAGTACTGAGACTTCATAATATAAATTATTCGTAATATTTTGCGTTTTTGACTGAAAAAAAATCGATTTATTTAGAAAAATACGAAAATGGATGTATATTGATTTGACTTCATATTTTTTTATTAAGAAATGCTGTATTTGTTTTTTTCTGGAAAAAAATTCATGTTGATAGAATGTTGATTATGTTCTCGTTGTTTAATCTACTTTATATGGAATATTTTTTTGAGAAAAACATGCGGACTGTCAGTCCGCGCGCCAGCATTCATTTCCCAGATATGAGCGCCAGCCCCGAAAGGTTAAGAAGATTGAAAGGCGAGTACCTTCATGGTATCTGCAGTTGAACTGTGTTATCAGAAGATAAAAACGTTTTTGAGTATTTTAGTTCACTTTGCACGCCTCAATTATGGAGACTTATCCGAAAACATTCCAGTACGAATTGTTTTTCACATTGCAGGGAGTGATCTGGATATAATCTGGAAACGTAGGATTCAATCACATAATACAATTTTTGTGTAAAAAACAATTTCAGTTTGAAATTGTTCATCATGCATTTAAAAAAATTTCATGATATGAGTACCTACTATTTCATATCATTAATTAATAATGCGGTGATTGCACACAAATATTTCAGATTTTGGAATCAGGATTCAGACTGGTAATTCGCATTCAAATATTCATCTAATGGTCATACATACATCAGTGCAACACCAGAACTGCTGATCGGTTTCATATTCCCACTGCAAGATTAAAAGTAGCTACTCAGTCTCCAAATTATTATGGTTTGAAATTGTATAATCATCTTCCTGATAAAATCAAACTTTCCATGAGTTTATTTGTGTTCAAGCGAAGTTTGAAACAATTTTTGTTGAAGGGATCTTTTTATCGTTTGAATGAATATTTGTGTCCTAAGTAGTTTAGTTTAATGGTTGTATTTTTTCTCCTTTTCTTTTTGACAAAGCCCATACAATGTAATGTTGTCGAATGGTTAATAAAGAATATTATTATTATTATAACAATAATATAATTATTAATCGTCAGATAGACATGGACTTTGATGTAAAATACAGCAACGGCGATGGTCTCCTTGATAATTAGGAAAAGGAAATTCAAAAACTGGTCAACTTTCTTGACCAAAATGTGAAATACAAACCTATCAAGATGTTATTAGTACTTATACATACTGCTAATTTTCATAGTTCGAGAATGATTGATTCTTGTATTTCATATCCAATTATCGAATGAGCAGACTTGAAAAAAAATCTTATTCCTGATAAACTCGCAGCTTATGTTCATGCATACTTTATCCACATCCATACATATTTCATTATTCCATTAAGCCGCAATAAAAGATATTTCATTTAAAAATATAATATATTTGTTCATTTCTAGACGGTTGAGATGCGGCACTTTTATGTGCCATGCATGGTTATTTCATACCTACGACTAGGGTGATCAAGAAAGATGGAAAATCAACTAGCACCAAATTTACAATTAGGGATTCTCAGAGATGGAATGGAGAGCAGTGACACCTTCAGCACTAACTTTTCGACATCACCATTAGTGTTCACTTATGATGATAGTTATTCAATAATTCATGGAAGTCAAGAGGACTGCGACGGATAAAAACACAAACAAATGCGAAAAAAAGAGATCCAGTACTGACCTATGCCATATACCAATGAAGAAGCCATTTCAAAACCAATTGGCCGACTTGAATATTTCGGATATTCTGAAGTCGAACTGTGTTGGAGAAGCCATAATGAAAAATTATCAACGAGATTCAATTTTACTGCCAAAATACCAAAATAAGGTGAAACTGTTGTCCTGCATGTTGTTACTAATTTTTAATTTTAAGCATTAGAATGCGTACCTGATTTGATTTTTATATTGGATATAAAGGTTTATTGTTTATATATTTTTTATTGAATAAATTACCTACTTCAAATATAGAGATTAAATACCTATTTCATTTGGCCATCACATTTTAACTTCTTCCATAGATACAGGTTCATTAAAATTTTTGCTATATTTGCAATATTTGATTCAAGATATTTTTGTTTATCCCTTATTATGAAAAATGGTGATTATATTTCTATACTCCACTCTCTGCAAATGAGCCAGATTCATTTAAAAAAAAATAGAGATTTCCTTCAATTGAAGGTCGGTTTTGGATGAAGCTTGCTGTCATCTTAAAAAAAGTGCATGTATGTCTTCAGTAGGAAATAACCTTATTATTTGTGAATTGAAATGATAGTTGACTCATGCATGGTATATCATTACCAATATGCTAAATTATTTAGATATAATATAACATTTTGCATGAGGCACCCTGCACAAGCCAAACCTATCATGAATTATTCCTCTGAAATAATAAATTTTAGTCAACCTAAAATTGATATATGTACATGGTGTTCCAAATTCGGTGATCACTGAAAGCATCTTAATAACTGTAAGACTTGGAGAAAAATCTTCAAGGACCACCGATCTCTTTTTTTGCAAAAATAAGATATCAGAAAACAAATCACTGATATATCGCGTTATTATTCGTTCTCGAGTTACAGGGCATTTCTGAAGAATTATTGTTTCAAATATTTCCCTATAACGATTATTATTCCATAAAAAAAACGAAGATAGAGCGAAATATTTGAAACAGTTAGTTTTATAGAAACACCCGTATAACTTGAGAACATTTCGAGATATCTATGATCTGTTTTTGTTATCTTATTATTTCGAAAAAAGAGATCATGCCGGGTCCTTGAAGATTTTTTCTCTAAATCTTATAGTTCTCGAGATGCTCTCCAGTAAGCAACGAATTTGGGACACCCTGTACAACCCCAGCATATAATTTATTTAGAGCAATCATATTCACATTCACTTAACTACAGAGCAGGTATTGTTCGAATAAAAATTTGTTTCAAACAATTAAATGTACAATTGACACAAATTCTCCATTCTTGAGATGATCTAAGGGTTATATTGCTAGAATCTTGTCATTGACTCAACAACTCATCCATTTCCTCCAACCAAATAGAGGTTTTGATAGTTATAATCTTGTTTCCTTGGAGTCAGTCAAACAATTTGGATGAATAGTTTTTTATATTCCAGAAGTGGGGTACAAGTTTCTATGAATATATTCATTAGTTCAGAGAAATCATTTTCATATTCACTGGACTACAGAGCAGGTATTGTTCGAATACAAATTTTTTTCAAACAATCAATTGTACAATTGACACAAATTTCTCATTCTTGAGGTGGTTATATGGTTATATTGCGAGAATCATTAATGTCATTGACATAAAAACTAACTAATTTCCTCCAACCAAATAGAAGTTTCGAACGATATAATCTTGTTTCCTTGAAGTCAGTCAAGCAATTTGGATGAATAGTTTTTTATTTCCCAGTGAGGTACAAGTTACTAGAAATGTATTCATTAGTTTGGAAGAATGAAATAAGGATTGATATTCCATTTAATTTCAAGAAATTTATTTTATTCGGTGAATTAAATATTTAATTGCTCGTTATCAATCCCAATATTGAGTTGGCACAAGTTCAAATTCAATTCTGTCAATTAAATAGTTCTCTGTGTGAAGTAGGCGTGTTATAAGTAGTGTGCAGTGCACGCGTGTATTAGTGGTGTGGTGCTGTATTTAGCAGATATATAACATTAATTTGGTATGATGAGTCAAAAATTTGAAAATACATATTTCGATTTCTTGAAGATTAGAACACCTCATTCAATCATTTGAAGGTAAGTTCGCTGGTGCATGGGAATAGTCTTAGCGGTTTTTGGCCAAAATATTTTCCGGTTATTAAATCTCACGATAAAATTCCATTATTGTACTAAGTACTTTTCTATTTGGAGAGGTTGTGAGTTGTAAAATTATATTTATTCCTATTGGTTGCATAAATATGGGTAAATTTTACGATGAGTTGATGGAAATTGAAGGTCTTCAAAAGTTTTTCTTTACAGATGGAGGTTATAATGGTACTGCACTCTTTGATACTGCCTTCGATTTACTCGATGGGCAAACATTGAAGGAACTCATTCCAAAAAAAAGCACTTTCCTTATTTTTAGATCATTTAGATCATTTTTAGAGTACATATTAAATTAGTATTATTAAGCTAGAAACACTTTATATTTGTATCTATCTCATCTCAACTACTCGGAAGTGAATGGCATTCTAGTATACATAACCTCATTTTGAAGTACGATTCTACTTCATTGCATTTCTACTAGTGCTCGTTTTATTCTCATAAAATGCAGACAATTATTATGAAAACTATTGCCATATAAAACCTTTCAACTTATATAACATTGTACTCTAAATTTAATCACATATACAGGATGGCCAAGAGATTGACGTCAAAAAGAAAAAACCAGGTCTCTCGTGTCATGGGCTATTCGAATCACCCCCATGTATGTTATACGATTTTTCACGGTTTTCGAGTTATGAATTTTTTTATGAACTTCACCATCTTGAAAAAAAAATTAAAAAGAAGTACAAGACTTCTCTGTGAAATTCTTTTTGTAACGTAATCTCCATGAATTGTACTTTCAAACATAAAATAACCGGATTCGTAACTTCGATAAAAATTATGGAAATGTTGGTCTCAAGTGAAAAAATTACGTCAATTGGATCATGATCTGAATTTTCGAATCGAAATAGAGAATGTAAAAAGGCGAATTCACGGTTTCTTCGTATGCTTGAAAACTGCGCTCAACAGTCAGCTTTTAAAATCATTCATAAAAAATGGTACTTAACACTCTACTTTTGCTAGAATTAGCCTTCAAAGTCATCGAGGTGGAAAAAATCAAAGAACTAGACATTTAGTACAAAATTATGTTTTGTCATTTCAAGATTTTTCTGATCAAGTTATGATAGAAAATGCTGAAAATTAATGAAAAATAGCTTCAGATGTTGGTCAAGAAGAGTTCTAGATAAAAAAAGGAATAGGTATGGCAATAAATCACACATATTAATGTGAATAAAAAGGAATTTATTCATAAAATTTACAGTAGGTTTTCAAAGTGGCCACCTCTAGCCTCAATACAAATTGTACACCTTCTCAGAAAATTTTCTTATAATCGCATAAAACCTGCCCTGTTCTCTCTTAGGACACGTTCTGCTCCTCTTAACTTCAGTCGCAGCTCGTCCTCACTCGAACATTCTCGGGCGTAAACAATTTCTTTGAAATAACCCCAAACGAAAATATCCATGGGATTAAGGTCAGGTGAACGTGGGGGCCATTTGATTAGACCGCTGCGTCCTATCCATCTGTTCAGGTATCGTTCATTCAAGTGATTACTGAGAAGGTGTAGAATGTGTATTGGGGCTAGAGGTGGCCACTACCTACTGTAAATTTTATAAATAAATTTCTTTTTATTCACATTATGATGTGTGATTTATTGCCATACCTATTCCTTTTTTTATATAGAACTCTTCTTGACCAACATCTGAAGCTAGTTTTCATTAATTTTCAGCATTTTCTATCATAACTTGTTCAGAAAAATCTTAAAATGGCAGAAAATAATTCTGTAGTAAATGTTTAGTTCTTTGATTTTTTCCACCCCGATGACTTTGAAGGCTAATTCTAGCAAAAGTAGAGTGTAAAGTACCATTTTTTATCAATGATTCTAAAAGCTGACTGTTGAGCGCATACTAAGAAACCGTAAATTCCCCTTTTCGCATTTTTTATTTCGAATTTAAAATTCAGATCATAATCCAATTCACGTAACTTTTTGACTTGAGACCAACATTTCCATAATTTTTTTCGAAGTTACGAATCTGGTTATGTTATGTATAAAAGTGCAATTCATGGAGATTAAGCTACAAAAAGAATTTCACAGAGAAGTCTTGTACCTTCTTTTCAATATTTCTTTTAAGATGGTCAAGTCGAAAATTCTCAGAGTTCATAAAAAAATTCATAACTCGAAAACCGTGAAAAATCGCATAACATACATGGGGGTGATTCGAATAGCCCAGGACACGAGGGATCTGTTTTTTTCTTTTTGACGTCAATCTCTTGGCCACCCTGTATAATATATGTCCAGTATTCATTTCATTTTGATGTTGTACACAGCTTATCTTATCTTTAAATTAGAGTATTTTTTTAAAGGTTAGTTTTAGTTTTTCACTGCTCTGAAGAATGTGTGATTTTATTTACAAAAAATAACCGATTATGATCATTCCATTGTTTTTTGTCCACTCACCCATAAACCTAAAAAAAGGCATTGGAGTGATGTAGGTTTTATTGTGATGATTGAATAAATTTAATTCAGACGATGAAATGAGTTCTTTGATGCAGTTTTAAAAAAGTTATCATAATTAATGAGAATGAGAATCATCATGATTAAATTATGCAAATGAGTTCAATTTGACAGCATTAATTGTAATAAAGAAATAGTTCAACTAAACTGAATTAATTGTAATAAAGAAATAGAATTGATACCTATAATTAGAGAAAGTTTAATTGAAATAACAAAAATAGTTTGATTGTTTCAATTATTTCGAAGCAATGACAATAAATCAGTTGGTTCTATTAACTGGCTACTTGAGGCTATATTTATGAAATTTTTTAATTGCCAAAATGCTCTTTTTCTGTCAGTGTACTAATTAACTACGTTATCACAAAATTTCAAACATGGATTTTTGGGCTTAGAATATTTTTCTCCTTCGAACCCCACAATGGGGTGCGCGACTTCTGGGACACCCTGTATATACGTATACGTATACTTATTATATTAGTGAATCTCAAAGTTACTGTACACTCCTAATACAAGGTGCGGCACGGAGGGCGGACGTTTTTCAGATGGGCATAACTTTCCCCCACTGAGGACGAGAGAAGTGGGGAAGGTGCCGTTAGACTCGTGTGTTCCTAGCATTTATTTATTGATCAACAGAAGACCAAGAGGACCTGTGCGAACAGTTCGAACGCCTGAAAATGTTGAACGCGTTCGACAAGCCATTCTTCGTAGTCCGTCGCGATCTGCTCGGAAACATGCTGCTGCACTTCGCCTCAGTGATCGTTCGATGAGGCGAATTTTGCATATGGATCTTCGCTTTCACCCCTACAAATTGGCCATTGTGCAACAGTTACACCCCGGAGATTATGCACAACGAATGAACTTCGCACGTGAGATGGAAGCACTGATCGATCAAAATGAGAACCTCATTTTGTTCATGAGTGACGAAGCCCACTTTCACCTCAACGGCATGGTTAACCGGCAGAATTGCCGTTATTGGGCTAATGAAAATCCGAAACACTTACACGAAAGACCGCTGCACAGCCCACAGCGCCTCCAGCACTGCATCACCGATTTCGGCCACCACATGCCTGATGTGATTTTCCACACTTGACTGTCTCAAATGCTATTTCCTTGAGAATCTGATTCCGTCAATAAATGTGTTTTTGAGTAAAAATTAACGCTTTTATTATTTTTTTAAAACCATCCATCCTCCGTGCCGCACCCTGTATTTACAACAGCCTCAAAGCCCTTAAAATTTTTTTAATGTTATCATGGATGGAAACACATTCATGAAGACCTTAACGAATTGGAGGTATGGAGGCATATGTGGGGAGATTTATTGGTATACTATATAGGAAGTAGTAGTAGTTCTTTTTTACCTACAACAACAGCATTGTCAGTTCCTTTTATATATTTATATCCCGGTCATCTTTTCTGCTTTTACAAGGGTTAAAAAAAAATAAATATGCAACTTTCAAAATCTAAACATAAACTATTTATAATGGAACATAATATATAACATGTAGGTACTCAATGCTATTGATGAGCTGACGAGCTGTATTTATTGATCTTTGGAGTATTTACACAGGTACGCGAATTTTACGCGTTGATCCTTGGGAGCCTTCACTGTGCGATAAAGCATGTTAGGTACGATTTTCTCATGAACCTAATGCTCTTTTTAGATGAAGGCATAGATGACTCAAGTTTTATGTTGATTGAAGACGAAACAATCAACCAAATTTTTGAGAAGGCTGGACCCGAACTGATTTTCAAAAAAAAATTCAACGAAAATAAAGAAAATTTCGGATATAATTCAGATAAGAGTCTACAAGAAATCAACTTTGTGGCTGTTATTATGAATGAAATTTGCCTGAAAAAAACTAGACAAGTTTAAAATTATTTAGTTATTTTATTTCCAGAGAGTCGAAGAGGGAAGCGAATCTGAAAAAGAGGCATTTTATCCAAACTCAATTTCCAATGTGCTTTCTTCAAGTTCTACATCTACATGTTTTATCATATGAACCTGATGAAGAACTTCTATTTATTCTAGAGGATTCTGATAATTGTAGTAGCAGTAGTACTCCCAAGAGAGGAAGATTTGAATCTAAGTGCTCCATATCCTCAAAAAGTGTATACATTATTTGTATAATTGGATGGAATATATGCCTTTTTTTAGTAACGACATGCTGCCATCTATAGTTTGCACTTCGAAATGCCTCTGCCTGTTCACTTCATACTGTTACCGCAGTGTCTGCATTCAGTGTTCTTGTTTATCCGTTGTACGCAGGTCATCACGTGTTCAGCGGTTTTCGATATATCAGGTGCCTTCGAAATAAAGAGACCCGACTTTTACAAGGTGAGTTCCATAAAAATCCGCATAATTTAAACACACTGAAGTACCTATTTGTTTTTAATAAAGTGCCGATCGCTTTTTGTCGGAAGCTTTTGTAATTTTTAGGTTACAGCCATCTTATTCACTCTTTGTTGTTGTTCCTAATTTGGAATACTCGTTCATTTTAATATGAAATATTTCATATAGGGGACCTAAAATTAGTATCATATTATTTATTCGTTGTTTTTGCAGAATGTCCTCGTCGACAACTAAAGGAAAACCTAAAGGTGGCCATACAAGAGAAATGGGATATTTGAAAGTACAACAGATATTTGGTATTCCAAGAGCCACTCTGCACAGATTTCTGAAATTAGTAAACAACAATGAAGATAAAAATATTGATGCAATTTTGGAAGTTAATTTAGACAGAAGAACATTCTTCTCAGCTGATTTGGAAAAAGAACTAGCAGCACACTTCCTTGAAATGGAACGTAAATTCTTCGGTCTCACAAAAAGTGACGTAGTGAAATTAGCTTTTCAATTAGCAGAAATTCGCGGCGTATCAACACCCTTTAATGGGGACAATAAAGCTGCGGCTAGAAAGAAGTTTGAGAATTTCATAAGTAGAAATCCAATTTTGTCCTTGAGAACTCCGCAAGCCACATCAATCGGACGTGTTAAAGGATTTAATAAAGGAAGCGTGTCAGAGTTTTTTAAACTATTAGAGTTGGCTTACGAAAAACATACATATCCCGCCAAGAGAGTGTCCAATTGCGACGAGACTGGAGTCACCATTGTTCAAGGAAAACAGGTGAATATCGTTGCAAAAAGAGGTAAGAAGCAAGTTGGTAGCTTGACTTCTGCAGAAAGAGGAAGCCTGGTCACAATTGTTGCTTGCATGAGTGCAGGAGGAACTTATATTTCCCCATTAATTATTTTTCCACGTGAAAGAGCTTGTCATATATCCGGATGGATGGATTCAGATGGAAATGTTCACCACCTGATTCAAGCATTTTGTGAATTATAAAAAACCGAGTGCTGAAGATCCAGTTGTCTTGGTTTTGGATGGACATTTTTCACACACCCGTAATTTGGATGTGTTTTCGTCTAGCATTTTGTTTGGGGGACAATTTGGGATTGAATACATTACTTGGTTTCATTACGGGCAAATTGTTTTATTTCCAAACGTTCGATAACAACGTCATTTCTAGACTGACAGGAGCACAGAGAAGTTCTATTTCTCCGCCTATGCGGAGAAATAGTTGCTATGGCTTACTTTTCCCTCCAGCGGCAGGAAAAGTGTTGTTATGCAAGGGACTAATTTTGCAAGACAACCGTAACTATACAAATGTTACATTTTTCACTCAATTATAACGATCGAAAATGTCAATATTATTCAGATTTCCAGGAATTTCAAGATGTTTGAAAATAAAATAACATATTTCATTCGAAGGAGAAGTGACTTTTCATGGCTCGCTTTCAATTACCCGCCTCACTACGTTCGGCGGGCAAACTGAAGCTCGCCATGAAAAGTGACACTTCTCCTCCTTATAAAATAATATACTATTATTTCCAAACGTTCGATAACAACGTCATTTCTAGACTGACAGGATCACAGAGAAGTTCTATTTCTCCGCCTAGGCGGAGAAAAAGTTGCTATGGCTTTCTTTTCCCTCCGGCGGCGGCAGGAAAAGTGTTGTTATGCAAGGGACTAATTTTGCAAGACAACCGTAACTATACAAATGTTACATTTTCCACTCAATTATAAGGATCGTAAATGCCAATATTATTCAGATTTCCAGGAATTTCAAGATGTTTGACAATAAAATATCATATTTCATTCGAAGGAGAAGTGACTTTTCATGGCTCGCTTTCAATTACCCGCCTCACTACGTTCGGCGGGCAAACTAAAGCTCGCCATGAAAAGTGACACTTCTCCTCCTTATAAAATAATATACTATTTGTAGGTTTTGCAAAAGTAATAGAAGTGAGACTGAGGAAGATATGTATCGAAAAATCAATTTATCACGGGATAAAAAAATTATTGTTCAGATTTGAAAAAAAAAATCTTCCAATTACTGGAATAAAAGAAGAGAGTGTCTTCAATAGAATCCCTGGGTTTTATGTCACTGAAAATTGGGCAGTTGATATAGCTGATGATATATTCGAAGGAGTTGCTCTTTTTGATATTTAGAGCTTTTTTATCATTTCGTTTTCAAAGAAAAATTTTCAACTCCAGATGATCTTGATAACGCCTTGAAATTAACTGCTCCACATGAGTAAGGGATATTGACTTGAATTGCAAAAAATTAAGTTAAAATAAGATTTTTGTAATGAAAATTTATATTGATATGATTTCAAGTTGCAAATTAATTTTAGCCTGTAGATCTGCAGCGTATACAGGGTGGTTAAGAAAAATAAGAGTAAAATAACGAAATTTCATTCCTAGAGAATTCAAGCATTTTTAGACTTTCAATACAATGTATGGCCTCCATGGGCATCAATACCAGCTTGCACACTACACACGAAGTTGTTGAACATTTCTTGAAGAATTTGGTTCCATAAACGGGGCAGAAGCTCTCTCAGATCTTTTAGGGATTCTGGGGTGGGTTGATGATTATCTAATCTTCTTAGCAGTATATCCCATGCATGTTCTATGCAATTCAAATCTGGTGAGTGCGGAGGTATTGGTAAATGTGGAATACCAAGCCCCTCGCGCGCATTCTCAACTATGGCTGCAGGGTGTGTTCTAGCTTTATCGTCTAGAAATTGAAAAGTTTCACCAATAGCACGGTGAAATTTTGGCACAACATTTTCAATGACATGCCCCCTATAGTGTAAGGCGGTCAGATTCCCAGGATCAATGTGTAGATCTGTGCGCACGTTGAAACATATCCCGGCCGCATATACGTATACTGCGGAGGCATAAGGCATAGCTGAACGATTCGGCTTTTCAAGATCTATCCGACCAATAACAATAGCAGTAAAGTGAAGACGTAGATTGTCCTTATACGTCTGCAGTTTATACGGTTGGTCAACATAGGCAAGGGCAGACGTAGTTTATTTAAATCAACATAATGACAAATTAACATCCGCTAAAAATCACTGTTTCCTAAATTTATTTCCACCTAGAGCTAGATCAATGTTACTCTCTACACACAGTTGCCATTTGTGTGGTGCTCTTTTTTGCTGTTTTCTGTTAGATTTTCCAGGTTTTCGTCCAGCTAACGATGCTCTTCTACCTGTCAATGTAACCTTACGTCTCGATATTGGAGTCGGTTGTACAGATATGTTTTTTCCTTGTTTTAATACTGCCTAAGTTGATGAAAAGAAAAATATTGATATAGAAGCAATGAAAACTAGATGGACGGCACATTCGAATTTAAATATGTCAAAGCATGAAACTGATACTGAATCTTCTGGACCCGCTATAATGAAATATTTGGACAACTGTACCATCAAATCAATCATTGATGTCAGGCTTGCATTGTGCTTTCAAATACAGGGTTGGGATGAAGCATGGAACCAAGAGAATATCTTTTAAACGAAAAAAAAACAATAGTTATGAAAATTTGCAGGTAAGTGCAATAAAACAAAATGCATCTGATGTACATTTTTCCGGTTTAACCAGAAACGCCATCAAATTCTTTAATTCAAATAGGACACCCTATATATTTCTACAGATTTTGAAAGAGCTTGTTATTTTGAATTCATACTTACTGAGTTTAGTGAAAAAAAATTGTAAAATCGAAAAATATAACACTTTAATCAACCTCCTTTGAATTTTTTGCATTAAAGCTAAAAACTATTTAGATAAACTAATTGATGTTTATATAAAGTAGTTGACAGGAACTAGGAATCGGGAATGAATTAACAGACCTTAGCTAATGCCGACGTTTCGCAAATATATCAGAATCAGACAGCACAGGTATGATTGTAACGAGACATTCAGGTGTAAGGAGAATAAGACAGCGCTGGCCGTTCATCACTTTCAGGAGGGTCACCAGTTTAACTTTCAAAATGTTAGAATTTTAGACTTCGAGTCGAACTGGTTAAAGCGTAACGTAAGTGAGATGATACATATAAAATTAAACAATACAGTCAACAACAGAACAGACACCCAAAATCTAAGTTTGATTTACAATAATATTTTACATGGTTTCAAAAGAGTAAGGAATGGCGCGGTTTGATTGTGATTTCTTTTGATTCGATTTCTTTGTATACACACATGTATAAATATTAATTTGTGTGGGCGTGTGCTGTTGCTCGAGAATTTCAGTATGCATTTGTCTTTCGCTGTTTGAACAGTTGATGTCGTATTTTGAAGTTTTATTTTATGAACGAGTTCTTCCGAATTTCTCGATGGTTTTCTGGTTGGTTGTACATTGTTGCACCTTGGGGAGAACATAGTTTGGCTTTGGTAAGTTTCGACTGGTCGTGACGTCTGAAAGTTGTTTTAAACCATTCTAATGTAGTATTTGATAATAAATTTGATTTTATTAATGTTTAGTCTAATGTATAAGTCTTCACAAAATTTTTATTTTGTGTGGTTTTAAATGATGTTATCTCTATTTTAGCCCTGAAGAAGCAAAAATATATTTGCGAAACGTCGGCATTAGCTAAGGTCTGTTAATTCATTCCCGATTCCTAGTTCCTGTCAACTACTTTATATATATATTAATCAAGGAAGTTATCTATCTATTAATGTCTAATTGATGTTGTTTTTATGTATAGTAATAAATAAACGAGTACAGTATAGTACGAGGTTTAGTATGTCTTTTGTTCTTCAAGTATCAAATTTTAATTGACGGATATAAATTTTACAATTAGGAATGATTCAATTAAGTGAAATTGAAATTTTAATGATTATCGGTTATGGTGATCGTGTTAAAACCCATGAAGAAGTGTGTCATATTTTTAATAATTGGCAACGTTTCAATACAACTGGGATGGTTAAAAATTCGCTAAAACCTGAAAGACCGCGGACTGCAACGAACGAAAGTGTTAAACAAAATATTGCAATCGATTTAGAAGAATCACCTCAAACTTCCACCACAAATTTGGCACTAAACCATGGTATCGAAAAACTCAAAGGAGTTTGATTAAAGTGCTATATTCCTTGTTTTCATAAATTTTTTCACACTATACTCAGTATGTATGAATTCAAAATAACAAGCTCTTTCGAAATCTGCTAAAATATATAGGGTGTCCTATTTAAATTGAAGGTATTGTAGGCATTTCCGGTTAAAACGGAAGTATATTATTAACGAAAAAATGTACATCAGACGCATTTTGTTCCATTGCACTTACCTGCAAATTTTCATAAATATCGTTCTTTTTGTTTAAAAGATATTTACTTGGTTCCATACTTTATCCCAACCCTGTATAATTATAGTCATAACCCTCTGGCACTACATTCTCCATTGTTCATATCATGTTTGTAACACCTAAATACCTAATGCAAATTGCAGACGTGTAAGATCGAACCAGATCCAATTACGTCGCCAGTTTACGCGCCTGCCGTGATTACTACACCGATCGTAGCCGATTATATGCGAATTGTTTGCGCATCCCTTGTGCGTCTGCAGTATACCGGTCCATACCATTACACTATCCCCTCGGAATACATGGACTTCTTGGACATATCGACGATTACGGGGTATGCGTGGGATTGTCCATACCCTTATTTTTCGAGAATCTGAAAATCGTCCATATCTGGATTCATCAGTGAAAAGGACACTACGCCATTGATCGTTCCAATTGATATGTTGCCTTGCCCATTCCAGTCTTTGACGCTTATGGTCACGTGTTAATGGAACTCCTCTTAATGGACGTCAAGAACCTAGATTCACCTCTCTCAAATGGCGTCTGATGGTCTCGATGGGAACTTCGACCCCATCTGCATTTTGAAGAGTATTCCGTAGCATTCTACACATAGATGTAGGGTTTCTTGTCGCCGAAACGGTGATGAAACGATCCTGAGCAGGTGTTGTTTTTCATCGCCCACCAAGCCTTGGTCTTTCCAACACGGAACCTGTCTCCATGAACCTATTCCAAAGTCGAGATATCACACTTTGGCTGACTTGGAGCCTTTTCGCTACAACAACCTAAGTTAGGCCACCCTGTAGCATCCCGATAGCCCTATTAGCCTCAGGGTTTGTTGATTTACGTCTTGGCATCTTCAGAAAACTCGTTTAAAATCGAAGCCGTTGATGAACTGACTTCATTTCAGAATAAAAACAACCATGAAGGGCAAAGAACCAAACTTCAGAAAAAAGGCGATCAGATTGACGAAATGTCTCATACTGATTTTTATTGGATCGATTCGAGTTGTTATTGACTTTTAAATGATTTTACAGCGATTTTCTCGAAGGTTACATACTTTTAAAAACGATTGAATACGATATCCCTGATTCTTGTGGAGCAATATATTTAAGGTCTGTAGAGAAATTCGAACAATATCAGAATCCCAATTTTCAGATTTCAAACATGTCCAGTTCTCCAGGAACGTCTAATAGGCACTCGAACTTGGGACACCCTCTATATGTTTGTCCAGTTCATGATGAAAAACCATGTAGGATTTCGAATTCCGGAAAAATTTTCCGGATTTCGAAATTCTTCCGAATACCTAATTAATTTATTTGTTCACTCGTTACAATTCCGTATGCATGGAAGAATGTCATTGGAAATTGAAATATTACTCGGGTATTCCTAAATTGGAATTCATAAATCTATAAACAACCTGCCAAACAGGATAACTGGATTCTCAATGGAATCCGCTGAAATGGACAATAGAACAGAAATTTCATTTGATTAAATAAACACATTCGCATTCTGTTTTGGAATTGATTTCGGGAATGCAGCATAGGTTTGAAATTTGATATCGACTTATAATTCGATAAAAATAATGTTGCTTGCAGTTTTACCTGCATTTATCATTGGTATGATACAGTCTGCTGCGAAAGGAAGAAATACATTAATTATTTCTTACTTGTATGAAATGAAAGAAATATACTGAATACAGTCGTTTTCTTTTTTCGATGGCGAAATGTGCATTCTGTCATAACTTAGTTCTCTATACTGATACAATAATTCTGCGCTTTATGAGTTTATGACGTTATCAGTAATTTTTGAAACATCATGTTGATAGTGTGATTCATGATTTGAAAAATCAAACAATGAGCTACCCAACCATATGGATATATCCACCAAATTAGTTTAATAGGGAAATGATATATATTGTTAAGAATGTGATTGATTTGATTTGGAAATTTTAATTAGACCCAATAACAATTATAAAATTTTTAAATTTTGAATTTTCTTTGCCTGCGACTCTTATCTCAATCGAGAGTTCTCTGAATTTGAATAATTTACTTCTTGAATTTTAAATTAAATGAATGAATGAAAATCAAAAATGAACATATACAACAAAAATCCTACTATCTATTCCTAATTATTAACTAAATTTTTGATACCCATTTAGAGTGTAGACTAGGCCTCAATTCTTCCGTCATTCATATCATTCTGCGCCAACCTGATGCCAACTCCAATCTTGAATTCTATGGTTCTGATCCTAACCTGTTATTTGATTATGTTCGTCCAGTTCAAGCTTCAAGTTCCTTCTCCTTGCAATATTTATTTACAACTCCATAATTCGGTTTACCAATATAGATTAAGATTTTCACCAATATCAAAATTTCTTCAGATTTGGGTAAGTTTTATCTTCTCATTCCGATGATCCAATTATTATTATTTATTTTGTTTGCAGGTTACTTTTCAGCTTCAATTCAAATTTTGCAATTGTGAACAGAAATCGACGATCTTTCTGTAAATTTTCGGAGATGATCTGCTACAGTCTCTACGATGGTTTATAATAGACTGACCGTCTGTTGTTTAGCGGCTTCTATTTCCAATTTTTGTTAAAAATCAAGCTTGCTTTGGCTGTCAAATTTTCTTCCAAAATGATGCTTTCGCAATTTTCTCCTTTGGGGTGGGTTTTCCTTCTTCTGGACCATTTTGGAAGATTCGGCCACATTTTTCCCTACATTTTGGTATCTGTTTAGCCTAGCTTAGTGAATTCTAACATATAAAATTTTACAATTTCCTGCTCGAATTTTACCATTTTACAAAATTTTCATTTTCATTCATCTAGAATTTGTCAATTTCTAATTTAATTATCCAAAATATGCTTTCTTTATATAAAACAAATCTTCTTACAACACAGTAGATGCAATTTGTATCTATCGATCACCTTTATATTACACAACCTTTCAACGGAATGATCGATATCAGATATCTATTATAATTCACATTTTCTTTAAAGTTATTTATACAGGTAAAGATTTAACGGCATGCAGACAATTTTTTTTTTTAATTCTCGGCTTAGTTCTTTATACATTTTCCTATTTGAATTTGCTCTCAGTTTTCAATTTCAAAATATTATTCACTTTTTCCATGAAGATTAAGAAAAATCATTATTATTACTTATTTTGAGCTAACGTTGAATGAATTCTTAAAATTCAAGATGTTAATTCAAATTGTTCTTTATGTTCAGAGTTTGAAGAGTCTATTTAATGGATAATTATCAAGGTTTATGTTAACTGAATCAGCTGCCGAAATATTGGAATAATATTGACTTGTTTGTTATTGAATTTTGTATAAATTTAACTTTTGGTGGATACGCTAATATAATTAATGTGTGAATTTACTTATATGGTGATGTATTGAATACTTAATATATTTTTAAATGAATTTAGCTTGTTTAGAGCTTTCCATAATAATATTTTCAAATTATTTGTTGTAAGTAATATCATAAGGGCATCCAATTTTTCCGAAATAAATCGAAAAAACACGTTGCTAAGTAATATTTTAACAAGAAGCATGAGTGCTGGTCGCAACAAAAATCCGAGTCGAAGACGAGGATTTCTGTCCTGCACGAATGCTTTCTGTTAATAAAATATTACTCCTCATTGTGTTTTTTCGATTTCTTTCACAGAAAAAATTTAGATTTTTTCCCCCTTTTTCCCCCTTCAAAAATTAGATGCCCGAATGGTTTTTGACAATACTATTTCATGAGTAACAGATTATCCTGGATGCGTTAATTATAAGTTTTAATTTTCGTTGACGACAACAGTCAGGTTTTGAGGCGGGTTAGCTCGAATAAACTGCTGACAACTTCTGCCATACTGTTTTTCCATCTAGAAACCATTTGTGATTCAAAAGTGCGCGTTTTTCATTGGTGGAAATTGCGACGAGGGAAATAGTCACCAGTAATACCATTATTTCCGAAACTTTTTTCGAGTCTATGAATATTCTGAAAATTTCCCGAGTCGCAGAAGAGAATTGTCCACGAATTTTTGCATCTTAGCTTCGCAAAATTGAAAGTTCTGAATGGGACAAAAGTAGGTAAATAAATTAGTGTCGAAATATTAAATATATTTTGTTAGACGTAATCGCCAAAAAATGTTCAGTAGAATTTGCCATTAGGTATCCCACGAGAAAAATTTTACTAACATACGTCCGTTGTCATGGTGATCTCTCAAAATAACATTGTGATTGGTTCAAAATTACAGGTGAGGAATTTTCAATCGACTATTTCGCTCGTCCTAATTTCCACCAATCAGGAACGCGCAATTTTGTATCACAAAAATGATGTCTAGATGGAAAAACTGTATGGTAGCAGCTGTCAGCAGCTTTTTCGAGTTTACCTACTGCAGAACTTGACAGTAATTAGTTGTTGTCGCCAAAAATTACACTAATTACGTTTGTAGTAGTTTGTGATGAAATAAGTTACCTGTTTTTCAGTTTTCGAATTAATACCTATACCAAATGCATGCCGAATAACCTGTTACTCATGAATTAGTCTTGTCAGATACCATTCGAGCATCTAATTTTTCCTGTGAAAAAAAATCGAAAAAACACAACGCAAAGTAATATTTTTTTAACAAAAAACATTCATGTCTGGTCGTGTTGTTAATGCTTTGGTAGAGTTCCTCCAGTTGGGTGAATGTTGTAATTTTGTCTGTTACTTGTTGCAAAATTCATTCTTTGCATAACGACACTTTTCCTGCCGCCGGCGCCGGAGGGAAAAGTAAGCCATAGCAACTATTTTTCCTCTTAGGCAGAGAATTAGTACTTTTCGATGATCCTTTCAGTCGAAAAATGACGCTATCGTACGTTTGAAAATAAAAAAAAACATATTTCATTCGAAGGAGAAGTTACTTTTCATGGCTCGCTTTCAATTACCCGCCTCATTACGTTCGGCGGGCAAACTAAAGCTCGTCATGAAAGGCGACATTTCTCCTCCATATGAAATAATAAACTATTTCTTAAACAAGTTAAGACACGTCTGTCATTTCCTATCGCAGCGATAAAGCTCTCGAATTCAGTTTCGGTTTCGGCCTTAGTTTCGGCTGGATAGCAGCCGAAACCGAAACTAAGCCGAAACCGAATGTTCGGTCGGACTCTAATTAGTTCACTGTTTACATCCATTTCCCAATTTACTTCTTTTGTGTATTATCATGATTCCTAAGCAAGCATTTTATTTTGATTCAGTATAAAAAGAGAGGCATTTGTGAAAGTGTGCGAAGAAATAGTACAGCTCTTTCCCAATGAAGTGACTGAAACATATTACATACCGTATGTTTCATCCAAACATTATTTATTATTATTATGAAGAAGATTTACAGAGTTGAGGCATACCTATGAACACAAAGATAGGTAATAAATTTGAAAATGCTACAAGTAGAGAAATTAGAAAGGGAAAATAAACAAACAGCATAAAAAAGAAACATCGTGAACTCTAACACAGAAGTAATGCAACTAAAAAGTAATGTTCAGGTGCGAAATTCACTGGCAAACCAGGCGTCAAGCCTGTTTTTGAAAGTATTCACCGAGGATTAAGAAAACAGGCAGCAAGGGGGAAGTTATGGTCTCGTTACCTAAATGTAAGGGCGTCTGATAAAAAAAAATTGAATCTGAAGTTGAGGGAGAAAGAGAAGATTCAGATGAATTGAAAAATGATTTGATATTCTTGGAGAATGCAGTGGAACCTTTTGTTAGAATTTTGGAATCATGGGACAGAACTTCTGATTACAGACAAAATCTTTCAAAGAACCAAGCTTTGAAATCGATAAAATCTTTAATAATTTTCCATGTTTAAAAATGCCTTATGCCTTAGAATTGGTGAGTTAGTCTCAAAACTTTTTGTGTTTTTAAATAAGAAAATTTATAAACACTGCTTATTATCCTTCTCTAATTCATCGTTAATTAATATAACAATTAAAATATTTTATTAATTTCAGTTTCAAGCAGACCTCAATCAGTTATACCCTGAGAAAATTGATATTGTATATTCAGAGGGCCCAAAAATATCGCGTTATTTGACGGACGTTCATTGTACAGGGTGGGCAAAATTGGTGCTACATGAACTAAAACTTTTTAACCCGAGGAGATAGAGAAAAATGAATGGCACCTTATAGTCCTCTTTTTTAGGGAAACTGATACTGCCATCAACTGCATTCCTCTATCTTCTTCCGTTTCCGAGTAGTAGGCCAAAATTGAAATTTGGGCGATGTCAACTTTGGTCATTATCTCCGTTTCTGTTGAGGCTAGGATGTTGAAATAAAAACATTATACAGGCATTTCTGATAGCAATCCAGTGGCGTACTCTGATTTTTTATAACAGGTTCATTTGCTGAGTTATAACATGAAGTTGTGTTTTTTCTTATGGAAACAGTAGTTTGAAATGACTTAGAAAGAATCGCCATTTTTTCCCGTTTCAGAAATGTATCATATGTTATACATCGCCCTCAGATTTGTTAAGATATTATGAAAAATATGGTTTGTATATGGAATTCGAATTATTGAGTAGGCTGAATCTTATGCCTCAATTACACTCAGCCACTTCCACTGCTACTCGCACTGCCAGAAATATTTCCCGGAATACTTCTGCGGCAGTATGGAAAGGCAGTGAGTATTTACACTCAGCTCAAATATTTCTCTCGCGATCAAGTTTTGGCAATGGCGGACGACGAAATTGCAGCCTCAGCGCTCTGTCTCTTATTACACTTTCATTTAGGTATATAAATATGAGGGTGTCTTGAAAACGTATAAACTCCAAAAGAAAGTTCGTCGTCGTAGAAGATGGTGGATGATATCAATACATCGTGCACTACGTGCTTACGTTTATGGTTTTTATCAGAAGAATCCCATATCACTCTTTCGATCTCAAGGTGTTCTAGAAATGATATTATGTTTTCGTTGCTCCACTCCGTCGACATTTTTCGCAACAATCAACAACGTACGCAACGTTCGCACGACAGAAACTGGGCTGAATGTGATCACTCCCTGCCACTTGCGCTGTCGGTCCTTTGACTGCCGCACGAAAAACCGCTAATTAAGGGAGTGACCGGCAGCGCGAGTGGCAACGCGAGTGGCAGCAGAAGTGAGGTGATTACATTCTCACCCTGCTCATTTCCCTGCTCACTTCCCTGCTCCCTGCCATGGAAGTGGGCTGAGTGTAATTGACGGGATAGAATTATGTGTCTCTACGCATGGTGTAATTATTATTTCACAGTTGAATCACTTGCTGCCCCACTATTCTCATTCGCTAAAATGAAACATTTCAACATATCATATTTTTCGTAATTTTGGAATATCTCCATAATGCCGCCAACGATGACTTCAAATTTTAATAACTGACAGTTTTTTCAAACAGGGATTGCACCATCAAGTATTCAAACGTGAATTAAGAATTAGACCATGCGTAGAGACACATAATTCTATGATTCAGCCTACTCAATAATTCGAATTCCATATACAAACCATATTTTTCATTATATCTTAACTAATCTGAGGGCTATGTATAACATATGATACATTTCTGAAACGGGAAAAAAATGGCAATTCTTTCTAAGTCATTTCAAACTACTGTTTCCATAAGAAAAAACACAACTTCATGTTATAACTCAGCAAATGAACCTTTTATAAAAAATCAGAGTACGCCACTGGATTGCTATCAGAAAAGTGCCTGTATAAAGTTTTTATTTCAACATCCTAGCATAAACAGAAACGGAGATATTGACCAATGTTGAAATCGCCCAAATTTCAATTTTGGCCTATAACTCGGAAACCAAAGAAGATAGAGGAATGCAGTTGATGGCATTATCAGTTTCTCGAAAAAAGAGGACTATAAGGTGCCATTCATTTTTCTCTATCTCCTCGGGTTAAAAAGTTTTAGTTCATGTAGCACCAATTTTGCCCACCCTGTACATTCTAGGTGTGTTATAATAATAACAATAACTATCATATCAGTTTATTAGTAGAATGAGTTCGCGAAGTGTAAAACTTCTGTAGATGCTAAACATTAAGTTGCCAAATCAAAATCGTACTGTCCGAACAGTTAAAAACGAAGATAATAATATAATAAAAAAAGAGCAGTATTTCTTTAAGGATGAATATATTTTGACACCATTTCCTTTCGAGACAGGCAATGTTTTCACAACAATTAACCAGGACACACACCAAATGTTACAATCAGCATTATTTCCTTATGAAAATGTTGAACTTGTCGAAACATCAAAAAATGATTCAGTCAGTGAAAATCGAGTGAACGTGCCATTATCGTCCTCCCGTTCCTCGTCCAGAACATCCTCAACCAGCGGTTCTTCATCTTCCTGCTCTTCGTCCTGCAGCTCTTTATCTAGCAGTACCACGAGACGAAGAAATTCTACATCACCGGTTGACGACAGCAATGCAGATCCGGATTTTTCACATAACGGTGATGACTAACTATCAGGTGAAGGTAAATTAATATTTAGGCCAATATGATATTTATTCTGATTTCGTACATGATTTTGATTACAGATGAAGGAGATGAAAAAGATGTCTCCGCAAAAAAAACAAGGAATGTTGCAAAAAGAAAACGAAACCTAAGAAAAGAGTACACTTCTAAGTCTACAAAAAAACTTGTTCCTTCAAGAAAAATAGGAGCAGGATGTACAAACTGCATTCATGAATGTACGACCAAAATTTCTGAACACGAACGTTTTAAACTTTTTCAAAAGCCGTCACATTAAAGACATTCCACCGCTTCTCCAGAATAAAACGAGACTTGGAAATGTCACGTATAATTTTAAAATAAACGGAAATGACATTCGTGTGTGCAAACGTTT
Organism: Adalia bipunctata; assembly: GCA_910592335.1. Classification (NCBI taxonomy): domain Eukaryota; kingdom Metazoa; phylum Arthropoda; class Insecta; order Coleoptera; family Coccinellidae; genus Adalia; species Adalia bipunctata. The sequence goes on from OU342954.1 coordinate 6,231,539, forward strand.
TTTTTTGTGCGACTATTTCTATTTCATCAACAACAGTTACGACAGTTAGAAAAAAAATTGTTGATGGATTATGGTGTTCTTGAAACTGATAACGGTGGAAAACATGCACAGAGAAAACCATTTTATTGAATCTATATTTTTGCTTTCTTCGGTTTCAATTTTTGTCGATCAACAAAAATTACTTTCCATGAAATTAATTTCTGTTGGAGTAATAAACTAACATTTCTTGAAGTAAGAAACTGTTTTCTTTGAATCAGTTATGAAAGTATTTGTAGATTGGAAGAAATAATTCGTTCACTGAAAAAAATGAGTTTATATGACCGCCCTTCTGCTCTTTTTCCTATACGCAGTATCTGAAAATCCGATCAAGTGTAGATGAAAGCATGTTGACTCTGAACACCCATACAATACTGATTAAAAACCAAATCTTTCTAAAAGTGATCATTTAGCTTCAGTAACCTCTATTATAATTTCATACAAACGCCTTATAACCACAATAGTACGGGTTTTTGAAGTTATACTCCGGAGCCTACTGAAAATTGCAGATTCCCCTTATACACCTATCCTATAAACTAGAACAATTTGGGTGTTAGTTGGAAACAGCCGCATATTTAACTTAGAAGATCTTTCCTCTGCTTTTCCATCGGAGATTCACGAAGAAAGTGCGAATGATCCCGATTCATTCGGGATGCGACTTCGATCGCCCTTCAGCCCTTAATTGATCGTAAGACTTGGATCGCTGCGGTGCATTGTGGATTCTCGCGTATATGTCGATTTCCCTCCTTTTTAGTCGAGTAAAATCAGTGTGATACTGTGATTGTGTGTGATCATAAAGTCAAAAGTGTTAATATGGATTTCGATACACTCCTTATTAGTTTTGGGCTCACTGAAGATATAATTCAACGTTTTAAAGGTAAGTATGAAATTTTTATTCATTTTTGGATAACATCTATAGGTAGTGCATCAAAAAAAAGGTTTCTTCTGAGATTTGATTCCCAGATAGTTTGGAGTTTGGAAATTTAATCAAATATTTCCAAATTAGAGTGCAAATTGATCAATTCAAAATCATGCGGCATATGGCGACAATCGGTATATAGTTACACGAGGTTGATTTTGCATACTGCAGTTCTAGATATCTGGTATTCTGGTACATCGGAGAAAACAATAATTTCTCTTATATAGTTCCTGCAGAAAATTTTGAAATTATTTCAGATAATATGTTCAAACTATTAGCTTATTTCAAAAACGCCAAAAAAACGCGCGGGAAATGGGAATCAAGGTCTTTTCAAACCACGCCCATCACGCCATCTGAAGCTGAAGGATCCCCCCATCCCCCTCAACAGAGCGGTACTGTTGGAGCGAGAACTGGAACGAACTGAAGGAAGCAGTATATTCTTTTTGGTATCGATTTCTTATTTTCTTGACCAGAAAACAAACATCTTTACGTTACCGGCGATCTTTTTTTCTCAAGCACTTTGATATCAAATTAACTTATAGGATGTAAATTCTGAGTTCTGACTGTTAATAATTATTATGATATAATGAAAAAAGGTTACCGCATACTTCACCACTTTAATGTAAAAAGAAAAACTTTCCACTTCCTGCAATGCACTGTTTCGTTTCCATTACCGCTCCTGCACTCCGCAGTACGCGTTGGTGTGATGTGAAGTAGGTAAACGGTCAAGTTATTATTACCACATTTTTTGAATTTTGAATAATATGTTTTGTTTAAATCGAACAAATTGAATCACTTATTTTTATAGTGAGTTTTACGGTTTTACTCACAGAAAAAGTGAATTATAATAATTGAAATTAACTTCTTCACATCAAATTTGAGAATTTCATTCAAAATAGATGTTCACAAAAATTTACTCATTGCTGCACTTTTCAGATGAAGGAATAGATGAAACTTCGTTCAAAATGTTGGATGAAGATACAATATCGGTATTAATTCCAAAAATAGGCCCTCGACTAATATTCAAAAAAAAGTACCAAGAGTACCTTTTGAACTTGGAAATTCCTGAAGTAAGTTATTTTTAATTGTAATGAGATGATGAGTTTTTTACGAACACAAATTTTCCATTGATCATTAATTTATTGTCACTTTGCAGTGATGAATTTCAATTTAATTACATATTATGTAATTTGATGAAAAATGGGGGGATTTTGTCTTAAGTTTGAAAATGATTTTAAAAAATAGCTGCTATTACTAATTACCAAATAAAATGTGTAGATAGGCACCCACACTCATTTTGTTCGAATTAAAATTTTAATTTTTCATGTCAACAAAAACAGAATATCCAAGTAAACGAATGAAAGTGTAGAAAAATATTCCCTTTTAGTAAAAAAAAAACCTGCAAGCCTAAAGATTACTCAGTATAAATTCAATTCATTAATCTTGTTAAATTAGGTGTAAAAAATTTTTTCTTTCTATTACTTACAGGTTAATCATACAAATATTGGAAGTTTCTCAACTATAACAGCAGAAACACCTTCAACGTCATCTTACCAGTCTATGTCAATAGAGTTCTCCCCAGGATCAGAAATTGAGAAATTATTCAATGAATCCTCTGATGTTCAAGAGATTAATCTGGGAACTCTAGCAAAAAGAAGAAAAATAGACTTTTCTCCAGAAACATTGGAGCCTATTCCAACAAAAACCCTTAAATCTAGTCGTCTATTTCCACAGGTTTGTTGAAATTGTATAATTCACAAATTTCTCAAACTATGGTTACTCATAATTCCAATCAATGTATGAGTTCTATATTCTAATTGCTTTCTACAATAAGGACTGCTTTCAGGGATTAGAGGCTTTCCTCAAATCATCTGTTGATGGACGTTTTGTTCTATCTTTTAAAAATAACTTGGGTCACAAAAATAATTTGCCAAGAAGAAAATTGGTGAAAGAAATTGTGAATAGATTTCTACAGCTAGAGCATGTGGACAAGTAAGAATCATTTTTTCTAACTGCTCAGTAGCTGTTTTTATAATAAGTAGTTGAGTAATTAATACAAATAACATTTTTCTCTTTTCTAGTGTTTCAAAAGAAATGTGGATGTTTGAGGAGGCCTCAGTAGAAATCACAAAATTGTTCCCAAACGAAAGGAAGGAAATTTATTACATTCCTTACAAAAGGAAAACCGAATCAAGCCCTAAGAAAGCACCAAAGGGTCGTTTATGGTCAAGGTACCATAATGTTAGAAGTTTATTAAAAATTGCGGAGGGCACACCCAAAGGATCTTGCACTGACATTAGTTCGACTGAAGGGACGGGAGGTATATATAATTTTATTGATATATATCAATATATATTTTCAAAGTTATATATTGCAAGTGGAGAGGAAACCAATGAGTATGCTGTTTTCTGGAAATGTCAACTGCTTTTGCTTTAAAAAACATAAAAGGTTTCATAAAATCTGATGAAATCAATGATCAGATTTTCTCAGCTTATCCAAGTACTTAATTTATTCTGTACTAATTTTTTTTTCAGATAATAATAATAACGATACAACAAATTATGAGCTACTTCATAATATAGTTGAGCCGAAAACAAGGGTACTGGAATTGTGGGAATCTACCTACCATTTCAGAACTAAGCATTTTAAAGATCTATCAATTGATCAGATCTTTTCAGAAGTTGCAGCACTGAAATTAAATATAGGTGCAGAGCTGGTAATAATTTTTTTTTTATAATGAAATATATTTCTAAAATTTGATATACCTACCTATTTTTGATATTTCATAAATTATCTGATATGTATAAGGTTTAGTACTTCACATAAAAACTTATAGTGTCTACAGCTATTTATCAATTTTATTTTCAGATAAATTCCGATTTCAACGAAAAATTCCCTGACAAAATAGATAGCATATATTTAAAATGGCCACAATTATCAGATGCCATTATAAAGGAAAGTGAACAACGAAAAGTAGTTGCCTTACAAGACACTGTTGGAGTTGGTGAGTTATATTTTCCTACTGAGCATCTGATTCTTTTTTAGGACTGAATATGTTTGATTCGAAAATAATAATTCCCTACAAATACCAGAGAATACTTGATCTACTAACTTAATATTGAATATTTTCCACCAGAACCATCTATCATAGCTTTATTAACCCTACCATACTTGGTGCCACCAGTTACCTTGAGAAGGAGCAAAGATTTCAACTGGAGGCCAAGCAGGAGCGAAATTCAGGAAAGCTTCTTCTTTCATGCTGAGGTATTTAGTTTATGCATATTCATTCATAATATATCATATTACAGATTTACCCAGTTAAAAAGACACAAGAAAAGGTAATTATGCAGTTCTAAAAGAACTCTGCCAGCGATGTGAAAAAAATTGTATTTTCTATGTTTGGGTCTCAGATTGCAACAATGAAGAAAAAAAGTCTGCAATCATTAGAGTTTTTCCAAAAAAAAAATAAATTGTAAAGTTTGGTATTTCGGAGTGAGGTTATTTCGTGTTTTAGCCAGTGTACTATTCTCACTACAAATTTTATTTGGAACATCTATAAGGATTGTGACTTCTTGTTTTCATTTTCGTAATCTGGGACCCAAGCCCTGTAAATGCAACTTTTTTCACATCGCTAGCACAGTTCTTTTAGTTTTGTAGAAAACTTTTATGGGTTTTCACTCACTGGGAGTGAAAACCCATAAAAGTTTTCCACAAAATGACGAATCCTCCCAGAATAAGTTTCAGTTCTTTTAGAACTGCATAATTACCGAACGTGTTTACAATTGTCATTTTTATTGGCAGGTATTATTTATTTTATGATGAATTCAATGCAAAGTCTGTGTCTCTGAAAAAGCATTCTGATTTGTTCATACAAGTTTTGAAGATGAACTTCAATAATCTTTTTTCTCCAATTGAGAGGTGCGTGCCATCTGAGTTATAATGAACATGGCTGAATGTTTTTTTTAATAGTGCGTGAATTTTTAGAAGTTCAGATTTCTAAAGCATTTTTTCTTGGGCTTTTCAGAGTGAGGAAGATGTAGAAAAAGTACTAACAAGAAGAAAACAAAAGTTGGCATGGGCCAATTCAACCCTCCAACCGTTTGGTGTTATTATAGGACCATTAACTATGGTAACAGAATTCAGGGTTTATATTGGCGATGTTTTTTACACATTTGAGTCCATGATCAGAGCTATTGAAATATTATTTAAAAGTTTTCATTCTCTTAGTATTAAATATCCTATTGAAAGTCAACATATATGGTATTTTTTGGAAGCTATGTTATATGACATGAAATGTAAAAACAGCTCAGCTGCTGCTCTGATAGCTGACATAAAGCCATATATAATGAAGTAAACAAATCAAAATTTAGTATATATTTTCAGTATTATTTTCATTAATATTTTCCTCATTATCATGCCATTTTGCGCTTATTGTTTTAAACATTTAGAAAACATTAAATATCTGGTGATTCATCTAAAGAATATACACAATTGTATAGAGAATCAAAAATACCAATGTGTTGAAAATGGTTGTTCTAGAAATTATTCTTGTCTGAATTCTTATAGAAAGCATTTGAAAATCCATGACTCTAATTCAGAGAATAATACGATTGCATCAGTTCAACAATGTCAACCTAAAGAAATTACACAAGCTGCAGTACCATGTGAGCCAGTCATTGAAGGTAACGAGGTGCCTAAAGAAATTACTAATTTAAATTCAGAAGTTTCAGAACTTCAAAATCTAACAGAGAATTTGAAGACTTCATTTTTTTGTAAAATGTATGGAAATACTTGTTTCAATAGGAAAAATGTTCAAGATATCATAAACAGCACTAAAGACTTAATAGAAGAACCAATCACACTACTTAAAAATACTGTTTCAGTGTTAGCTAGAGAATATAATTTCACCTCAAATCACACTGAAGCTCTGAATTGTATGTTTGATTCAATAACTAATATTTTTGATGATGTAAACTCCGACTATCTACGTTTGAAATATTTAGAAAAATGTAAATATTACATTAGCCCTATAGAAATTATTATTGCCGAATTTGCCAGGGAAACTGAACGTGGAATTGAAACTGTGAAGCATAATGCCCAGCTAATCCCTCTAATTGATGTGTTGAAAAATTTTTTTGAACTTCCAAATGTCTTGGAGAGTATATTACTTTATATGAAACAACTAAATTCTTCTCAATCAGGCAGAAAAACTCATTTCATACAAACAGATTTCTGGAAAGAAAAAATTAAATGTTTTTCCTTGAATTTTGATAACGAATTTGTTTTGCCCATAGTTTTTTATTATGACGACTATGAAGTAGGCAACCCCCTTGGATCCCATGCAACGATTCACAAACTTGGAGCAATTTATTACTATATTCCCATACTTCCCCCAGTTTTTCAAGCATCTCTAAATAATATATTCATAGGTTTACTTTTTCATTCTAGTGATCTGAAATTATTCGAACCGAGTGCAGTTTTGAATAAACTCATTGAGGAAATAAAAAAACTAGAAAATTTTGGCATTGAAGTATGTGTTGGTGACAAAAAATATAGACTGTTTTTTTGCATGCCTTTCATTTTGGGAGACAATTTAGGTTTACATACTATGTTAGGATTCACAGAGAGTTTTTCTGCCACATATTGCTGTCGATTCTGTAAATGTTCCAAATTGCAAATTAAGTCATTAACAAGAGAAGATGATTCTGCCCTAAGAACAAAACAAAACTACAAAGAAGATTTAGAACTTAATGACATTTCTTTAACTGGGATTAAGTTGCCAAGCGTTTGGAGTGAACTTAAAACATTTTCTGTTACTGAAAATTTTATCGTAGACGTTATGCATGATCTCTTTGAAGGTGTGATTCTCTTTGACATTTCCTTGCTGTTAAATCAATTCATATTTGTTGACAATTTTTTCAGTGTTGACACTTTAAATCTTGAAATACAATCTGGCAAAATCGGTGATAATGTTTCAAACATACCTCCTTTGTTCAGTAAGGAACAAATCAGGAAAAAACATTTAAAGTTGAGTGCTTCTGAATGTAGAACATTGATTTTATTCCTTGGTTTATTGATTGGACATTATATTCCGGAATCTAATGAATATTGGACAATTTATATTTTGCTCAGAAAAATGTTGTCCATTATTTTGTCAGAAACTATATCAGATTCGGATTGTAATTTGTTAGCAACCTTTATTACTCAACATCATGAGTTGTATTTGAAACTTTTCATTGGTGAACATCTCAAGCCCAAACATCACCATTTGATTCATTATCCGAAAATTTTACAACGAATTGGGCCTGTCAATTATTTATCATCTTTTAGATTTGAATCTAAGCATAGACAAAGCAAACTGTCAGCAAATGTAGTTGCTTCAAGAAGAAATATAGTTAAGACATTGGCAATAAAACACCAACTCCAAATGGCTGAACAGCTTTCATCCAAAAATAGATTTGAAATTGTAGTTGAGTTCAATCGCAATTCTGTTAAGTCTAGTATTCTTGACATGTTTCCTAATATTGATATGCTTGCTCACTCTGACTTGATACAAACAAGATTTTCTCAATCTTTTATTTTGAATAAAGTGACTGTTTATAAAACGACTTATAAAGTCGATCAAGTTTTACATGTTGAAGGCACTCCGATTACTAGTTTTTCAATAATAAAAAAAATTTTAGTTAATGACTTCAAAGAAGTTTGTTTTATTATTTCTGATATGAAGTCGACTTTTTCTCAACACTACAGTAGTTTTGAAGTGTCTACTACGAATGTTGTTCGTTTAATTTTACATTCAGAGCTCTTTTCTCATAAGCCTTTAAAAATTTTCAATCATAGCAATGGAAAGAAATTTGTCACTGTCTTCTAAACTACCTACCTAATTGAACTACTGGTCGCCTAATTGGATGGAGTCATGGGTTTTCATTGTTTTTTCCCTATGCAAAAACCAATTTACTTGTACGAAAAGAATTTATATTTATTTGTTATACATATATTTGGGACACCCTGAATTTTCAGAAATGAATTTATAATTATCTTGTTGTGTTTTATATTTTATTATCAGTCTGTTATTTGTAATATACACAGATGACATAATATAAAAATATTACAGTAGGTACATGTTTTATTTTTACCAGCTCATATGAATAATATGATTGGTTTCCAAGTAAGAATAATAACTCACTAATATTAGATATATATGTAGATCCCTAAAGACATTCAGTTACATAATTATTATACATATAGAATAATCTACCTACTGAACATGTTAACACGGGAAGGAAAAAAATTCTGATAGAACTCAATTTTCACCATGGTCATTTTAGGGGGGGCCAGCAGAATTTTAGGGGGGCCCGGGCCCCCCTGGCCCCTCCCTAGCGTCGCCACTAGGTATACCTATATTTAATCTATTGTTCATCTAAGCCAATTTTACGGATTACCTGGGTTAATTAGCCTGGTTCAGGTGAACTGAACAAATCAGTTGTTTAAGGTTATACCACTGGCGTCTGGTACCAAACTGGATGGTTACTCGAATTCATTGAACAGAATTTCGAAGGCTATAAAACCAGTCATTTAATTTTAAATGGCATGCCTATAGAAACAATCTGCTGGATAATCTGAGAGTGAATAGAAACATTCACCTGACTTTATATGACCGTCAACTTAAAACAATAATCCTAAATGGTTTAGGATAGTGAGCCAGGATATTGAATACAATCCAATTGTTCACTAGCATTCAGTAGCTTCTGTATATTCGAATCAGTATCCTGCTTCAGATATTGTTAAGAAAGCGTTTATTTGTCCCACCGAGTATCAGAAATTCATATACGGGATATATGAATTTCTGATATCCAGTATAGGATTTTTTTTCGGTGTTGATTCAATGCAAGTATGTTTTGAAATTTTGAAGATATTGATTGGAATAATATTTTACTTGAAAGAAGAGAATCAGCAGACGTCTTCAAACTATTGAATGCCATTTTCAAACAAATTATGCTTTGAAAGTGTTACGCGTAAATGATCAGACTGAGGGTATTTGTTCTTTAATTCAATATCTTATTTTCTTTGGCCAAGTTAAGAACCTCTTTGAATCGAAGAAATAAAAGTATTTAATTACGCAAGATTTGCTTCACTTCTCTCAAACCATCACGCGATGAAATGGCACCAATAACAGCTCGTTATGACATATTATGGTCGCAACCGCGCACTGCGCAGTCGCGTCGCCTCTGCGTACTCCACATGATTCGTTGTTCGTTTCGTTTCGGTTATCACCTATCAGTATTATTTACTGCATGTAAGCTGTGAGCGTGCTCGTACAGGATGGAATTAAATGAATTTCTTCAGAATTGTGGAATCGGTCATCTGACTGACATTTTCAGAGGTGAGTTTCATTTATTCCATTAGGTATCTATACCTATAATTAACACTCATGGTAAAATTAAATTATTTCGGTCAGTTCATCTGCATTATAATATAATCAATTCATAAAAAAATCTTTGTGGTTCACTGATCAAATTTCATTTATAGAACAAAATATAGATTCACTGGATCTCTTGTCCGACCTGACTACAGAACTTATAAAAGAGTTAGTTGTAAACGTTAGCGATCGTCTGAAGTTTTTGAGGGGATTGAAAAATATATCAACATATCGTACAGGTAATAGTATATTTCGTTACTAGTCCAGAAAGTAAGCTGTTTCCGTGCGCGCGCGATGTGTGCAAGCAAGATTTAATGGAGATATTTCAAAATTTAGTATAAAATGTTTTCTGATGAGGATCGAGGAACTACGTAAAGCGAGACATGTGTCTTTTGAAGTCTTATTTGATTCGGCTATTGATTTATTTGAAGGTCAAGATTTGACTTGGTTCCGTCGAGTCCAAACTAAGGTTTCCACTTGGAATGAGCTAGTTGAGCGCCTTAAACTCGACTTTGTGGACATGGACTATGACGAAAAGTTATGGCAGGAAATCCGGGCTAGAACTCAGGGTGAAAATGAGCCAGTTGTCATTTTTATTTCATCAATGATGGGGTTGTTTGATCGTTTGACGGAGACTCCCACTGAGGAGGTTAAATTCAAAGTAGTTAAGAATAATTTATCACCTTTCTTTCACCCCCATCTGGCGTTGAGTAGAATTGATAATTTGGACGATCTCGAAACTCCTTGTAAAGCACTTGAACAATCACACCTTCGTGCTTGTTCAGGTATAAACCACCACCCTCTTGCTCGGACCTTCTGGAACCTGATTTGGCTTGTCTGAGCTATGCCTCCATCTCGCAGGCTTGTGCCTTGTCTGCCCCCATCACCTCATCCTGCTGGAATTGTCGAGAAGTAGGTCACTTGCATCAACAGTGTACGAAACGACGAAGGTCCTTCTGCTTCAAGTGCGGCAGACCCAATGTGGTGGTGAGAACGTGTCCACGATGTCAACCTGGTCCTGAGTCAAAAAACGTAGCTCCAGCTCCCGGAGTGGCGGGAAGCTCGAATCAGTAAAATCCACTCATCTATCCCCATTTGGTTTGTCTGAATGGAAGGACTGGCTGGGTGAGATTGAATCTTTTTACTCCTCTAAATCTGTCTCGCCAATATTCGCCCAACTACCCAATGATAACCGACAATACCTTCAGGTTCAGGTGGGCTCCTTTAATTTGAACGCCATATTTGACTCGGGGGCTAATGTTTCGGTTGTGGGTTCCCCGGGAATGTATATTATTGATTCATTGAAGTTGACTCCCGAGAACGAGTCCTTCCCCTGTCAAGTACCAAGTACCATTCAATATTAATAATATGGCTTTTGAAATGAAATGTTTAGTTGTCCCTTCTATTAGTCATGCTTTGATTTTGGGAATAGATTTTTGTCGACTATCTAAAATGCGTGTCAATTTTGAGGATAATTCTTATCATATGGTAGGTACTACTTCACCTGCGTTGGAAAGAAGATCTTCAAAATATTTTTCATTGAAATTGACAGTCCAACCAATACCTATTACAGTTGGTTTCGACGACATAACATCGAATGTTTCAATAAATGAAGTATTATACAAAATAGAAACACCATTGAAAGCAGTTGAACTGTGTTTCAAAGTTTTCCATGCACAGTGGATATTAACTCAGAAAATATCCATTTTAGGGCAAGGGTGTGATGCATACACTCACATTATTTTTTAACGTAGATTCAATATCTGCCATAAAAAAATGGGGTTCTAATTTGAAAAAATTGATTTTTCACGATTTTGTCATCCCAAACTTTGAAAGCGATTTTTTCACCCCCTGTATCATGAATCGCGATTTCGATTTTTAACACGTTGAGTGCCACCATACCTTCTGAAAAAACTGGCCCAGTGGCCACGATTTTTTTTTTGCATATTCATCTTCTCTGGTGTTCAATTGAATGAAATTAATATATGGAACATTAATTTTCTCATTTTTTGATGTACTTTTGATTCCGATTGTTTGTGATGACACATTGGTCTCACGCGGCCCCTAAATTGTCTCAACGTTCCAGCAAGCCACGCGAGACCAACGTGTCACCACACAATTCCTGTATTGACTTGCATTTTCGTCGTCTGATGAATAAGCAATTGTTCAATTTTCTATGTTCAAATTTAATTCAATCAAAATTTTCAACGTCTAAATCACGTAGGTCATCGTTGCCACGGAAACAAACATAAAAACATTCAACAGTTGAAAAATTAGAAAATTCATTCGAGATATTCAATTCTTCCATCATTAGACAATAAAATAGTAGTATTGTGAAAACTTATTCAAGATTGAGTGTGAATTGTGAATTGAGTGTGAATTACGCTATGTCTTATGAAGAGAAACAAGCAAAACTGCTCAAATTGTGGCAGGAGTGCATGTCTGATGAAGAACTGGATGAGTTAGAAGATGTTTTCGAAGCAGATGATTCAGCAGATGAATATCATCCAGATGAAGATATGTCCGATTCAGAAATGGATACAGCACTGCCAAAATCGAAAAGAACGAGAACAAATGCACAAAACATAGATACGGCGACTGTTTCCACGCAAGAAAATAACAGTATAGATGAAATAATAGAAGAAGTGATAAGAAATACGAATTTCGAAATGCGTAGCTCAGAATCTGAAGGAGGAAATGAAATGCAAATTGAACAGAATAATTTCGAATGGTTTCCTTGCACCGGACAGTATTTGAAAAATATAGAATATAATGGGCCACGTTCAGGTTTACAGACGGACCTGTATGAAAAATTCGAAGAAGAACCCTACTATTTCTATAAGATGTTTATCACAGATGAAATAATTCAATTTATGGTAAATTTCATTCAGTTATCACATTCATGCGTTTTGAGTTTTTTCAATATTTGGAACAATTTTGAATGTTGTAGGTACATGAAACAAACAGATATGGCGAACAGTGTTTACAGAAAAATATACAGGCAAACTCAAGAATTTCGAAATGGATTCCCACAACACCAGAAGAAATGGAAAAATTTTTAGGAATTGTTATATGGATGGGTTTATTCTCTTTGCCAACAATTTCTTCGTACTGGAAACAAAACGAGATCTACAAAAATTTTGTTCCAACCATAATGTCGCGAAATCGGTTTCAATTATTACTGAAAACACTGCATTTCAGTGATAATGAGATTATTTCTGAAGATCGACTCCAAAAATTAACGCCATTGTTGACTAGACTGAAAGAATCATTTCAAAATCCAATAATTCCTTCGGAGTACATATGTATAGATGAAACGCTCGTTCCGTTCAGACGAAGATTGAAATTTCGACAATACATTTCTAACAAAAGGCATAAGTTCGGAATAAAGCTCTTCAAACTATGCTTGAAAGATGGATATACATATGACTTTCAAGTATATTGTGGAAAATCCAAGGAAGGGAATTCTGCAGTATCTACCTCCGTCGTGATGAAGTTGATGAACAATCTTCTGGATTGTGGAAGAACTCTATGCACAGACAGTTATTACACATCAGTCAGCCTTGGGTGTTCTCTACTACAAAGAAATACCAATCTTATCGGGACCTTGAGAACGAACAGAAAGTACAATCCAAAGGATGTAATAGAAAATAAATTGAAAATAGGAGAAACTATTACTAAAGAATGTAAACAAGGAATTGTTGTCCAAAAATGGAAAGACAAAAGGGATGTTTTAATGTTGAGTACAAAATACGGAAGTGAAATGGTGACAGTAATAAAAAGAGGAAAAGACATTCAAAAGCCCAAAAACGTAGTAGAATATAATAAATATAAGTCGTACATCGACATTTCGGACCAACTAAAAGCATACAACACTTCGCTAAGACGAAGTATGAAGTGGTACAGGAAATTAGCATTTGAACTTCTGACCGGAACGGCAATAGTGAATGCATACTTAGTTCACAAAGAAGTCACTAATAGAAGAATAACAATTACCCAGTTCAAGGAATCAATTGTAGAAGGCCTCCTCAAGATTCAAAATAATGAAAATTCTGCCGAAAATGAAGACGATCAACATGTAATGAAAGATTTCGGACGAGCCAAGAGACGTCGATGTGTTAAGTGCTACATGAAAATTTTCGCCACAACTGATAGAGATACTGCTAGCAGAAAAACTCCTCAAAGTACTAAAAAATGCTTGAAATGTGACAAACACTTCTGCCTAGAATGTTTCTTCGAAGTGCATAGTGCGCGAATGAAAACATAAAAGAGTTCATGTATAATTGGATCTTTGATTTTTTTAATTTTTTATATTCTGTTTTGATCTTGAAGTTTGTTATACTATTCTATTTTGATCTTGTTTCAAGTTAATTGCATTGTATTTTGAGAGAAATAATAATAAATAAATGGTTAAATAAGAATGAAGAATATTCACTACCTAAAAAAACTCAAACCCTTCTAGATAATAACATAATGCATCATATCGCAGGCCAAACACAGAATTTGTCGTAGCAGGCCATGCTCTACTATATACATAACTTTCCACATGTAAACGTAAGACCACTGGAGAAATACGCGATTTTGATATGCGTCGTTGGTCGTGAGACCAGAGTGGTCTCACGCGGCTCGCCGCTCCCAAAAAAGTGTGATACCTATGTGGTCGCACATGGCACTCAACGTGTTAAAGTGGATACATCAATCTTACATCTCGAAAAATCCCGAAAATGAAAATTTTCCATTCAAAAATCTCGAAGTTATTCTTGTTTCAGCGGAGCTCTATTTTCGATTTTTTTTTCGAATTTTCCCGCTCAGAGAGAATTTTCCAACCAAAACTGAAAAATGTTACATCAAAATAACTTGAAATTTTCTAAGGAATCTATTTCTGCAATAAAAAAGTGGTGTTCTAATTTGAAAAACGGAAGTTGACGTCATTTCCGGAAAAACCGGAGGTGCTCATGCCTTGAAAATATTTTAGATTTCATCAGCATCGTGAAATACTTATAAGTGCTGAATTTCATGATAATACGTTCAGTAGTTTCCCGTATAAATATGGGTGAGGTTCCTCGTGAAAGACCCTGTATATGAATCGAATCTGTCGAAAACTCAGTTTGAGTGAAATGACATACTCCGCTTTAGGAGTTATATTCTCATTTGAAGAGCACTTGATATTTGCCCTGAAAATCGTTCATATTACTGAATAGAGATTACCATTATTTGAATGGAATAATTTTTCAAGTTTGAATGAAAAATATTTACTTGAAGTGAAAACTTTTGTTGAGAAAATGAATATTCACATTTGAACATTTCAGGATTTTCATAAGTAATATCATAAGTGCATCCAATTTTTCCGAAAAAAATCGAAAAAACACGTTGTGCTAAGTAATATTTTAACAAGAAGCCAGTGGCGGCTCGTGACCTCGTGAGCTGGTGAGGCGATTATATAAAAAAATTTATACATATAGTGGTTGACTACAACATTATTTTCATATCTAACTACTGAGAGAGAACAGTATTATTCAATGTTATTCAGTATAATAACAGTAACTTTTTTATCGAGAAATCCTCAGAGGTGTACTCAGTAGTAGATTCAATTTAAAAAAAATAAAAGCTGAAAAATGAGAATTTCGGAAATGCCGCTCCCAAGACAATTTATCGATATTATTGAAAGTAAGGAATACGAAAGTGTTAGATTAAGTATTGACCATTATCTTCGCTGATGGCGACAAACAATGCCTTCTCTATTGACATCATTGCGAGAGCCGAGAGTCTATCTTGGAATATCGTATTCCGCAAATATGTTTCAACTCTGATGAAAATAATTGATATTTGGTCCTATCAAGTAATCCTAAAAATTTAATCTCACTGAGATTCTCGAACCTAATTTTTATTCGGTGAATGATACAATCTAAAATTTCATAAAATAAACGTTTCTATTTTTCAAATAGTTCAACTGCGTTCAAATTATATTTTTCTCGGTCAAAAGGTATTCCTGTGAGTGCCTTTGATTTTTCGAAAATCTGCTTTACAGAATTTTCATTACGCTTTCCTTGTAACCTCTCAAGGGCAATATTTATTTGGGTTATGCATAACTCAATATTCAAACTACTCAACTGTAGGATTATCGCTCAATTACACTCTTAATTAAACCACAACGAAAGTAATATGAGATAATTCAAAGAAATAATCGAAATATCTAACGATATGAAATGCTGTAACTAGTAACTCAACTGAAGATGAGCAGACGATGTTGCAAGTTGCAGGTGGATTACATAAACAAATCAGCAGATGGGGAGTGGCGACATCTATTGAACCTATCCTCGAATCCCGTAGAATCACGGAAAGGTCCGATCGGCGATAGTTGCGTCGCCTCAAAAACCGAATAATACCGACAACTTCGCGCTCCTTCGCGTTCCTTCGCCGTCACTCGGATTCGGTTGGCTGCTTCGAATTTGGACTGGATAGAGACGATGAGATCGTCGCCTCAAAGATCGAAAAATAGCGACACCTTCGAGTTCCTTCGGATTCCGTCGGCTGTTTCGAATTTGAACTGGATGAGACGATGTTCATCGTCGCCTCTGCGTCCTCATGGGATGTTATTGAGCAGTGGCGGCGAAGAAAATTATTGCTGATTTTGATTTTTGATTAGATATGGTGCATATTTTAAAATTTTGGTGTTCGCTCCCTGTTCTTTTATTTTTCTGAGATTGTGAGGAAAATGATAGGTGAGGCGCCGCCTCACTTGCCTCACCCGACGAGCCGCCACTGCAAGAAGCATGAGTGCAGGTGGCAACAAAAATCCGAGTCGAAGACGAGGATTTTTGCACCTGTACGAATGCTTTTTGTTAAAAAAATATTACTTCGCACTGTGTTTTTTCGATTTTTTTCACAGGAAAAATTAGATGCACGAATGGTATTTGACAAGACTATTTCTTGAGTAACAGATTATTCTGGATGCATCTATGTATGTATTATTAATTTTCGTTGACAACAACTGTCAAGTTTTGCCGCGGGTAAACCCGAAAAAACTGCTGACAGCTGCTGCCAAACAATTTTTCCATCTAGAAACCATTTGTGATTCAAAATTGCGCGTTTCTGATTGGTGCAAATTAAGACGAGGGAAATAGTCAATGCAAAACTATTTTCATCAAATGAGAATAAAAACTCTCAGAACAAGGTGAAAGAAATAAGAAAATTTAAATATTCCTTTTGAGCATTCACTTTTTTCTGTGTATGAGTTTGAACAGTTGGCTTCCTTCACTGGCTCGATCATATACGATGCTGTCACCCCATCCACCACGAAAAAGAGAGGGGAGAGCGTCTGCCGCGATCAACAAGTTCTTGGTCACAGTTCAATCGGAGTTTTTAATAAGTTCATAGTTAGCAGTTAGAAGCAAGTAGACGAATTTATAGAAATAACATTGCAAGATACGGTACACATACAATAAATAAATAAGTAACAATTACGAGTTTCAATTGATCATATTAGCGACGAAATCTACCATAACATTGGACCTTTTACCGGATTCAAGCCGACGATTCAAGAAAAATTCCAAGACGATAGACGCAATTCAAGTCACGACGCCATTCCTGAAGCCATCGAAGTCAAGGTCAAGACGCCATTTCGAAAAAGTTACAAGTCAGTAAGTACAGAGTGAGTCCTTTCCAATTTCCCATCCAATACAAGTCTTTTTACATTTATTTACAAGTTATATTGACTCTTCTCATCGTTGCCTATTACTCAATTCTGTGATTCATTGTGAAAATGAGTTCCATTAACGAATTACGTTTCAAGCGAGGGTTGAGCAAGGGAGCTTCAACAAGACACAAAACTTTATTGACAAAATAGAAGTAGATAGTCTAGCTAGATGTAAAAATTGTTGAACAGCTCAAGGCGAGGTTAAGCATGTTGCAAGATACATACTTATTCCGAGTTTTCAAAGTATCAAGATCTGCTGGAATACGATTACAAGTCGCTGACTCACAAGATATCGAAGCAATGGTGCGTGAACAAAAAGAACGTGAGCTTTTTGAACATAACTATTTCGAGGTACTTTCCTTTGTCAAAACTCTAATTATTCAATTTGAAGACTCTAATGAGAGTGTTCATAATATCAACACGAGAAGTCCGTCTAATGTTGAAAACATGTCAGTAAATTCAGACGAACAATTAGCTAAGTTGGCATCACTTGTGTTACCTCAATTTTCAGGATCACTAAAAAATTGGCTGGAATTTCGCGATATCTTCGATTCACTAATTGAAAACAACAAGTCTCTGGACGATGTTCAATGATTATACTATCTGAAATCATGTCTAAAAGCAGCTCATATCATTGAATCCATTGTTATTACCAAGGATAACTATAAGGTTGCCTTCAATTGGTTGAAAAAAAGATACGAAAATAAGAGACTTATTATTGAAAGGTATATTAATATGTTATTACAAACTATTCCAATTCAGGGAGAACATGCAAGTGAATTAAGAAAATAGTACGATACGTTCTAAAGTATTCTACGTTCGTTGAAGGGTCTAGGTCAGCCCACTGAATACTGGGACACTTTCATGGTCTATTTAATTGTTTCAAAACTGGATAGTAGAGTTTCAAAATTCAAGGTGATCACATAGTTTCCTTTGATAATTTTTTCAATAGTGTACCGTTATTAGAAGAACTGAAGGAAAAAAATATACATGCTGTAGGAATCGTAAATATTGCAAGACGTAACCTGTATTTAAACTCGATAAATATATGAAAAGGGGTGAATCGCAATGGTTTACTAGCAATACAAGTTTAGCTGCTATGAAGTGGAAAGATAAACGGTCGGTGGACATTCTTTCTAACTATCATGATCCGGAAAAAATTTCTGAAGTGAAAAGGAAAGAGAAAGAGCAGAAAATGGAATAGCAGTTCAACCCCTAGCCTGTGTTCTAGGATCTCTAGAAAATCCAAACGCATACTACATTGTTGTCAACCAGAGATGTGACTTATCTGAGATACAAGTATCTGAAATACAGATACAAGATACAAAACACGTATTTGTATCTTGTATCTGAAATACTTTTTTGAAAATGAATTTTGTATCTTGTATTTAAATACCTCTTCTTTGGTATCTTAGTATTTTGTGGATACTTTGTTTGCTAAGATACTTTTAATAATAGATAACTGATTCTATTGTGGCATCTTAAGCGTCTTTTGGGGCTAAATTGATAGATGGCGTGGCAATTATTTCTTTCTATAAATTGTAATCGGCTACGCCCCTTGCATGATTTGTGTTATTTTTAAATTATTATTCCACATCTGTGTTTAAGGAAGACACGTAAATGTGTGGTCGGTCGTCCGAAGCTATTAGAAGATTGAGTCTTTTCTTGAGCTTTGACTTTTTCTTAACACCATTCAACAGTAAACAGTGATTTTGCCAATCACTACACTGCCACAGTTTGTAAACTGTGACACTGCTAAGGGCCAGTTGCATAAAACTTAAATCTGCAGTTCAACAACTTGTTGAACAAACTCTTGAGAACAGTCTGAACTGGTTCGCAAAAGCAATTTCAAATTTGCTTCTCTATTTCGCGCTTGCGCGTATAATACTATTTTTCTTCTTTTCATGTCAGAAAAACCTTAGGGGAAAAGTAGAATTCGATAGATGGCGCTCAATGACATTTAGCAACGGGTAAACAAATCAGCTGCCGTAAAAGCCTTTTGATATTTAAGTGGTTTTATTTTGCTGACACAAAATTAAACAAAGATAGTACGAATTTACGATAATTACGTTGACTGGCATATAATACAAAAACAATGCAAAACAAATTAGAATTAGTTTTACTCAAATCTCAATTGGAACATTGACTTTGAAGATATATTACCCTTGTGTCACGTTTGTGAAAAATAAACTTTCTTTAAATTTGTTTTTGTTACAATATTTATTTTCCTTACAAGTGCGGGAAGTGATACTTTCCCGCACGTGACTGCAGTTAACCAGAACGACGCGAAGCGGAGTTCGGGCAAGCAGTCAAGTACGGAAAAGACACTTTCCGCACGAGTTAGGAACAATATTTTTTCTAGAAGCGCTCATACGAGATCGATTTTATTTCAACACACTGATTAAATTCGATTTGATATTTATATTCAAACAATCTCATACTAATGACAAATGTTAATTCACATGAAGTTTCCATAGTACCCACTTTCCCGCACTCATTTTAGTTTAGGTGTCACTTTCCCGCACTAGTGCGGGAAAACTCGTTTTTCTGCACTAGTGCGGGAAAGTGACACTTTCTAAACTAGAATGAGTGCAGGAAAGTGGGTAAAGAGTGTAAAAACGCACGGTCGTAGAAAAAAAGTATTTTATCTATGAAAAGTATTTGAAAGATACATATCTTGTATCTGGTATTTCAGATACCATTCCAGAAAGTTATTTGTATCTGGTATCTGAAATACTTATGCCCACTTGCACCGTCGAATCTAAGCCTGCCTTAAGGACGTCTTTAAATGTAAGTAGGGTTTGAGACACAGATTCTCTTGCACCACAGATTAAGTGCAGGTAAAGTCCTTCTTATTTAAAGCCGTGATATTTCATGGCTTAAGGTCCTTAAGGAAGACTTAGGGCCGTCTTGAGGATTCATAACCCCAAAACAGAACTTGTGGTATTCAATACCACATACAATAAATAGGTTCAATGAAATCTACGACATACAGGGTGTGTCAGCAAGGCGTACGGCTGAAATAGCGCCTAAACTGTACCGTGTGGAAAAAAAACTTACATGGCACGGATATAAGGTTGACAAGAATCAACAAAATAAAAATGAGTTTACATATACAGGTTGCGTCAAATGAAACACCCTATATTTTTGTCTTTCATGAAATTTGTTTTTCAAATGTCTATATTTTTTACAAAATATGTCCCATACTTAAACTGCTCTTTTTTGGAATATTTCACATTCTTTAAAAAAAAAGATGCCAATAAAAGCGCATTATTTAAACAAATTAAGTGTGATCGCATGAACTGAACTGAATTTTTGTCTTATCTCCACATAACCAACACGAAAATTAAATTACTCGTGAGTTTTATAAATGAATAAAATAAATTATTATTACCGAATTAATGTAAACTTATACAATGAATTTTTCAAAATTATATTGTGATCAGAAACCATCACACAAATGTTGAATATATTTTATTGAGGTTGTGAAGAAAATACATCTATTTATCTTGATCTCAAGATCTGACTGAAACTGCAACTTTCAACGCTTCCTCCTTCAATGCCAGTTGCTTCTTTTGCGACTCCACTTCATTCTTCAATCATTTCTCTGTCAAATCTGCTATAGCAGTTCTCTTCTCAGGTAGAAAACCGACAAAATCATCAAACTGAGCCATGTTGCCAGATTCACCATTCCTTAACACGTGCTTCACTAAGTCGTTGTTAGTGAGAGCGCGGTGCAAGCCAGGGGTATGAAACTCTAGTACAAATTTAGGAAGCAGTTTGTGATTGGTTGCCACCTAACATGGCCGCCAAGCATGCGCATAACTTGCCGGTGGCCGGTGTCAACTGTCAGTCAGTTCTTGTTTACTTTTGCCAGGTGATTACGTGATTGTTTTGTTTTCAAAGTTTGAATATATCTAAAGTGAAATCATTATTTGTTCAAGAACCTGGATATAAGATTCGACGTAAGTTTCTCCTGATTGACATGATAAAGTTTATTTGAAAAAAAAATTAAACAAATTATGTATTTCAGATCTCTTGATCCCCCTTTTGTAATGGAGGATTGAAAATTGAAATCCTCCGAAATTTAATTGAAAGAGTGTTTGCATGGAGTTAGCCTTTTCTCGATGTATGCAGGTAATTAGTCAGGTAAGTATTTATTTAAACATAGTTAATATTATTGGTAAAAGTACCGTTCCTAGCCATTGATTCTAAGTGAATGTTCCTAAACTAGTTGACTGTTTTCTTAGTTTAATTTTACGCTTATGATTCCTCAAATATGTCTGGAAGTACAGTGAAGTCGTCATCTGCTCGTAAGATTTCTTATTCTTGTAAATATCCGTCCTGCAATAGTGCCTTCAGAAGAAAAAAAAATATTTTCCCAGAGATCCCTCAAGAAGAGAAACTTGGATGAAAATTTGTGGCTTAGATTCCAGAGTCAACGTTTCTGATTTCAGAATATGTCAGGATCATTTCAGATCTTCAAATTTCAATAATCCTAGGGAATCAATGTATCTTAAACATCTCTCAATTCCTAAACCTCCTATAAATCCACCTTATCATCAAATTCCCACTTCTAATTCTCCAAATTCGAATGCCAATATTTCATTCAAAAACATTCAAAATTCCAAACGAATCTTCCATTGTGAATTCTTTATCCAACTCGCCAATCTACATAACGCACAAGGTGGACAATTATCATCAGATATCAGGATTCGAAGATTTGGGTTCCTTTATTATTTCTCCAAAGATAGTGTAAAATCCTGTAATTTAAAACTTCTAATACAAGAAATAATTGAGGAATTACAAGCACTAGGATTAAACATTATAGCAACAGTTTGTGACGAAGGCAGTATGAATAAAACTGCCTTGAATTCCTTAGTTTCAGTTACCACCGATGAAAAACCTTCTTCCTTCCACTTTGTAGTAAATGGACAGAGAGTTTTCAAAATATTTCATGTTCCTCATCTTTCAAAGTGTACTCGTAACTCCATTATTGATGGAAAATTAGAGATTGAGAAAGGGAAGTTTGCTTATATGGACCATATAAAGCAAGCATTTCTTTTCGATAATTCTAAGAGAACGTATAGATGCTGCAATAAATTGACAGGAAATAATTTTAATTTTTCAGATTCCTACATGAAGGTGAATGTGGCAGCCCGACAATTAAGTCACTCTGTAGCAGCAGCAATTGGGACATTCTGTGCATCAGGATATTTGGAGACAACTGCTTTACATACCTCTGAGTTTTGTCACTTAATTGATAATTCATTTGATTCGTCAAATAGTTCGCATGTCAGACAAGTTATTAAATGAAATAATTATAATAATTTAAAGCTTTTCACAAGTATTGTATTTGTAATAATAATTTTATGTAGGTGTTTATTACTCATGTTGAAAATAACATTCATTCAATAAATTGATTTATCAACATTCTTGTTTTCATAATTTCCCGCTTTTATTCAAGTGTAAACAAACAGAAGAGATTCAAATCCTATTTGAATATTCCCGCCTTACCCCCTCTACTTAGCCACCTAACATGGCGGCCAATTTTGTTGCCAACATTTAGTAGGGAGTTTGCATTTCTTAATATTTGTGTTCTGTGGTGCAAGCTTAGATGCGCAAAGGCGAGGATAAGACCAACTTAAAGTTAAGGCACTTCTTAACAAAGTCTGTCCTAAGCATAAAACGGTGCAAGTGGGCATTAATTTCAAAGTATTTTGTATTTCAGATACTTTCTTCAAGGTATCTTGTACATCTCTGTTGTCAACGAACATACTTTCAAGGTAGACTCAAGTATTAAAGCATTGGAATTATTATATAAAGTATTCCACGCTTTAGATTTAGAATACCCTCCTGAATGTGAGGCAGTTTGGCTTTTCATCCAGGAGTTGGTATTTCATATGCCTAGTGTGAAAAAAAACTCTTCAACCACCTCGGTTATCAGTGATATTAAATATCATCTTTTACCTACCAAATAAAAAAAAACATTCTTGAGGATTACAAAAAATTAGAGTCATGACCAGTGCTATTTCTGCAAACAAAGTTTCTCTACATCTAATTTCTTAATCAAGCATATGAAACTTTTTCATAGATGTGAAAAAAATGGTACATTTATTTGTGGTGAAACAAATTGTTGGAGAAATTTTCCTAATTCGAAAACATTCTGAAAGCACCAGAAATGTCATGACACCCAAAATTATAATATTTCGCAAACAAGTGATACAACTGAAGAATTTTTTAATGCAAATTTAAGTGATTGCCAAAGTTTGGAGCATGAAGGGACTGTAACCTTACCGCCAAACTCGATTAAATCAGTGATTTCAAACAAAAATGTTGAGCATAAAGATCTTTCTAGCGATTTCAAACAGAAACTCTGTGAAAGTAATATTCCATTCATAAACAGCCTCCATTATGAAAACACAAATTGTAGAAAAGATATCGATAAAATAACAACTAAAATTTATAATTTGCTTTCTCCTTCTATTGATATTTTTAAGCAATTTGTAGGTATTCATTGATATTTTCGACAAATACAATTTTTCTGAAGAAGATAAAATTAGAATCACAAAATTTTTTGATGATTCTGATAATTTATTTCATTCGTTCCGTTCTGAGCACTTAAGATTCGAATATTTGAAAAATTTGGGAGCATATGTTCCTCCAGAACAATGCCTCATTGGTCAGCGTTTGGAGAAGAATAGTACTAATGCTCCTTTCCCTCGTCCTTTCCCTAAAAATTATACTTTAGAATTCATACCACTAAGAAATGTACTCGAAAAATTCTTATCTTTACCAAATGTTTTGCCAAAAATTAAAAAATATATAATATTTTTGAAAAATGAAGAAACTATTTATAATGTGATCCAAACCGAGTTCTGGAAGAACAAAACTCATGATTTTGAGGTGAATAATCGTCTTGTCCTTCCAATCAAGACGATTTTGAATATGGAAATCCACTAGGATCACATGCAGGAATACATAAAATATCTGCTGTTTATTATATAGTATTGGCTGTCTACCCCCTTCCGTTCAATCTCAGTTAGAAAATATATTTGTAGCTCTATTATTTATTTCATTCCTCAGACTTGAAAGAATTTGGAGAATCTGTAACTTTTGGAAACCTCATTGAAGAATTAAATCATTTGGTTGAAAATGGCATAGAACTGGAATTACCAGCGGGAAAGTTCCGAATTTACTTTTGTGTTCCTTTATTTATCGGAGATAATTCGGCCTTGAATGTAATGTTGGGGTTTCAGCAAAGCTTTTCCGCAAATTCATTTTGTCGGTATTGTAGAACTACACGTATAGAAACTCGGACTGTTATGCCGGGTTTCCACCAAGCGGACAGGTCAAAACAAAACATGAACTGTTCGATCGGACAGAAATTCCGAACAGTTTTGTTCGGAAAATGTTCGAAGACTGTTGGGGTCCCCAACGGACTTTCTGTTTACACCAGTCGCGGACAGAAACGAATGAAAACTGTTCGTGTTTTGTTTAAGTTTCATTCAGTTTCCATAGAGACACCGGACATGTAGTTGTGAAAATGTGGTGCGCTGCAAAATTGAGGGAACAAGACGACGAGGATTTATTTTTGCTGGCAGTTACATTTTACATTATTAAAAAGAACAAACTAAACGTCGGTTTTGGATTAGGCCGTCCTTAAGGCAAAAAGGAGCAAATGTGACGTCTAAACTGTTACAAGATCTCAGAGGAGATGATATGAGTTTAGGAGGTGAACTTCGATCAAGTTTTAAGAACTTTTTGCGAATGTCGAGCACAGATTTTGAAAATCTGCTATGTTTAATTGGCCCTATCATAAGCAAGAACAACACCAACTACAGAGACTCTATCCCAGCACAGGAACGTTTTGCCATCACACAGAGAGGTTCCCAGCAAAAGGAGATTCGTACCATAGTTTAATATTAATGTATTTATTTCGGTACCATCTATATCAAGAATTGTGCCAGAAGTATGTAGCGCACTGATCGAAGTTTAAGTATACAATAATTAAGGTAGGCATATACTAACAGTAAGTATATTTCTTCCCTTCAAGCACCGAATCAAACTACCACTAGATCGCAACAACGTGAATAAAAACAAACTGGGCGTTTACACCAAGCTGACAAACAGTCCCCGAACTCGTAAATCCTTTGAAGTTTACCGACATTCGATCCACAAGTTCTAGAACAGTTCGCAAACAGTTCGCGGACTGTCACAAACGGACCGAGTTCGTGTTTTGTTTTTGTCCAGTCCTCTTGGTGGAAACCCGGCATTACACTTGAAAATCCTTCAATGATGAGGAATAGAGTAAACTATGATGAAGATCTTCTAAAGAATATTCCTTTTCTAACTGGGATAAGACACAGATCATATTTAAATCACATCAAATCTTTTCATGTCACAGAAAATTATGCTGTTGACATTGCCCATGATATATTATGTTATATCTTGCACCAATTTGTTTTCATTGACAAATTTTTCAGTTTAGAGATACTCAATAAAAAAATCGAATATTTCAATTTCAATTCAGTTCACAATAAACCACCATTGATTTCTCTAGATCAGCTTAAAAAAAAACATCAAGATGTCAGCCTCTGAGATGAAGCATCTTCTTTTGAATGCTTCATTAATATTCTGCTATTTAATACCAGAAGCATTGGGAATTGTACTTGCTATTACGAAAAATATTACATATTATTTGAAAAAATTTTACTGGATTTAAAATGCAGGCAATATTAGCAACAACAATTGAGAGATTTAACATAGGTATTATACAGGGTGTCCCAGAAGTCCCGCATTTCCTTGAGGGGGTCGAAAGTGAAAAATATTCTAAGCCCAGATATCCATGTTTGAAATTTTTTGATAACGTAATTAATTAGTTATTAATTAATGAAATTGACCAATCAGGAGCGCCCTACATAAGAATAAGTAGGCAGTGGGGACGCGACAGTGAAACGCTAGTCTCTGTTTACTGCGTGAAAAGCCGGCCGCAGCTCTAGCGTCTCTCTCCCTCGCTACCCCACTGCCTACTTATCCTTCTGTTGGCGCTCCTCATTGGTCACTTTCATTAATTAATAACTAATTAACTACGTTATCGAAAAATTTCAAACATGGATATTTGGGCTTAGAATATTTTTCACTTTACAGGTTTTTCAATATACAGGGTGTCTGGGACACCCTGTATATTGAACTATTCTCACTTGGTTTTAAACCAAAGGCTCAATTCTTGATGCACTACCCAATAATTATGTCAAAAATAGGTCCATTAATACAAACCTGTGCACTTAGATTTGAATCAAAACATCGACAGTTAAAATTGGCCGCGAATGTTGTTTCATCCCGAATCAATATCACTCGAACTTTGGCCATTAAGGGTGTACAGTACTTTCATTCGCCCTATGCTTCTCAGTGCTAATTTTAGAACACTCTAACTCAAAATTGGCTCGATGGATACATTTCATTTTCATAGAGTAGACTCGAATGGGAATTATCAATGGATCTGTGTTGGATTTTTGGAAAAATATTTTCAGAATCTCCTGAAATTTGAATTTGAAATCGAGAAATTTTATAAATGATCATATCTCCCAACACCGAAGTTTTCGGGAAAAAATCAATACACAGAAACATTCCAATTTCAAAGAAGTTTTCTTAAATATAAATTAAATTTTTTTTTTCTAAATGATATTGAGTGTAGAGTGTGCTAAAGTTTCGAAGTTCTTAAAATTCACGCCTCCCATCTAGCACCGCCTCTAAATATCGGAATAACCAATGAAAACGTACATCTTCAATTTAATTTTGATTTATGGCTTTCAAAAGGGCAATATTTCACTCAAAGAAGTTTTTATGATAGGGTAATGATGCCAACGATTGTCGGTACATTTGATCTGCACTTGATTTCAATACCACAGGAAATTTGACAGTTTTTATGACCCTAAAAATTTCACTGGGTTCTTAGCTGAATATGCTCGTACCTGAACGATAGATAAGGATTGAAATTTGTCGTCAGGTGACAAGGCGGGTTACAAACCCATTACCTAGCGATGACGATTTCGTCATCTATCAACAATAGTAGGGAAGTTTACAACCTTTAATATTCAGTTTCCAAATTTCACTTGTTTATGCATAATCCTTCCAAAGGTAAGAGGGGGGGTGTGTAGGGACTTTTGAGAAGCACTATATATTCCAATTGTGTGAAGAAAGAACTCATAGCTTAGTATATTTCCACCTGAATTACCTCGTGTTCTAACGGAAGGTTATATATAAGGGTACTTATTAATAATATTCACATAATTTCATTTCGTGCAACTATGGCTAAGTATCGCTCAAGAGTTCACAAAAGATCGGCTAGGTCGAAATTCATGAAAAATTTACAAATTGCAAGGTATGTATATCACATAAATTCACCTATACTTTTAATTCTCTCATAACTAAACTTGAAAGATCTTTGGCAAATCTGAAGAATCTACGAAAAGTGTTATCCATTAATTGATTTCCATTTCAGACAGAACGCTTTAGCTAAACAAGAAGGTTATAGTGAATTGCTCGAGTCTACAGAAGGTGGTAAAATGAGTAAGTAATCCATTAGATAAAGTCATCATAGTGAACAAAATTCAGATAGTATACTTTTTAGGGATGCAATAGAAAATCTGCCAGAATTGGAAGTAGAAATTGACTCTTCTCATATCTCTATAAGGCATTTACTGAATGGACGCCGTATAGTGAATTTAGGTCACATTCTTTATGAATACGAGCAGATCATAAGACATAGTGATAAATATACTATGGGCAAAATGGCTTTCGTGAAGGAAACGAAATTTGGGATGAATTCGCGACTCCATTTCTTCTGCAATAACTGTGGAAAATCTACTATTTTGAATACCGATCCAGACTATAAGCAAAATGATTTGTCTAGTGCTATGGTATGGGGCAATTTATCAATAGGTATTGGAAAAAATCAATGTGAGGAGTTATTCGCCATGATGGACGTTCCATTCATGACACAGAAGACATACAACCGTAAAGTGTTTCAAATAAAGAAGGTGAGGATATTAGCTAATGTTCGAACAGTGAATTTCATCAATTTACTTATCTCTGTGCAAAACGTTCATTACTAAGTATCAGTTGAATATATAATACGTTGATTTCGGATTTCCAGGTCCGCATAGAATATTCATCACATCAATAGTTTTTTTAGCACGAAATATCACGGTGTTTGCTCTATTAACATTTTGAAAAGCTTAAAGTTTCACCACTAAGATCATACTTTACGCTCAAAGTGAGATCATGAAACAATATTATGTTTGTCATTTTTCAAGTAAGATGCATGGAAATATCGAAATTATGTTCACAGCTTCCCTAATACTCAAATTCTATTTAAGAGAATCACTTTCGATAAAATAAATGTTTATGTAAACACTTAATACAGTATCGACAATATTTTAGATCTGGGAAGAAAAATTATTCGAAAATATGCAAAAGGCTGGCGAAGAGGAAAAAAGGATTGCTATTGAAAAAGGGAACGTGTGTGCAGATGGAACTCCCTACATAACTGTCATAGTAGATGGAGGATGGAGCAAGCGTAGTTATGGACATGGATACAACGCACCTTCGGGACTTGTGAGTATCTATAAACATTGAAACTGATAACTGTTATAACGCGAATAATTCTTATGATCTTCGCTCTCGGGTATCAAAAATAAAAAATAAAACAATGGGATGCTAATTTTTCAGGGAATTATTATTGGTGCACAGACGAAAAAACCACTATTTCTAGGAGTAAGGAATAAAACGTGTTCTGCGTGTGCATACTACAAAATGCGAAATACACCTTCCCGGCCACATCATTGTGCACTCAATTACAGCGGTCCTTCAACTGGAATGGAACAGGAAATAATTGTAGAAGGTTTTTGTAAAAGTGTCGAACAGCACGGACTTCTATACAAATACTTAATAGGTAAATCAGCAGACAACAATATTCATTTTTAATATTAACTGGACAATTCTAAAATGTTATAGGTGATGGAGATTCGAGCGTGTATGCAAGGGTAGTAGAAAAGGTACCTTATGGTCGGCAAGTGATAAAAATTGAATGTGCCAATCATATGACCCGATGTTTGAGCGACAAATTGCACAGACTTGCTAAAAACACTTCTTTCGGTATTTCTAATAGAAAAATACTTACGAGGAAGAATAAAAATATAAATAATATCGAAAGACTCGTGAAATCTGTGAGGATCATCGTAAAAAACAATGAAGATGATTCAGCCATATTGCGACAAGATTTGGGAAATGCTCCTTACCATGTTTTTGGGAATCACAGCAATTGCAGGTGAGTACTTATCGATTTTTTCTCAACCTCCAGTACCAGAGAACATAAGTTTGATAAATAGTAATTTTGTTCTCACAGAGATTCATATTGTAAGAGAAAGGATTCAGGAGAGGAAGATCTCACCAAGATTATGAATCAGTCCTTTTTTCAAGAAGTTCTGAAAATAGTGGAACCGATGAAAAATAAGGCTGATCGATTAGTGTACAATGAAACCACAAACCAAGCCGAAAGGTATGAGAGTTCAATTTAAATATTTCCAATATATTTTCCATTCATTCTACTTTTATCTACATATTGTTATTCGCAATAGCCGAAATCGGCCAATGTCCGAAATTTTTGCTCACAACGCGTTATGGGTATCTTATTTACCCACAATGCGAACATGTGGTTTTTTTCGAGCATTGAGTGAAATGCAATTCCCAGAACGCGACGTGGGTAAAATGAATTGTCCACAACGCAGAATGAAAGCGCGCTAAAATAGGATTCGCATTGTGGATTATCAAATTTACCCACAACGCGTTCTGGGTATTCCGCTTTACTCAGTGCTCGAAAAAAATTATCTATTCGCATCGTGGGTAAATTTGGATACCCATAACGCGTTGTGAGCATAACTTTCGGACAGTGGCCGATTTCGGCTATTGCGAATAACATATTCATACCTGAATTTTACATAGATATATATTGAAATTTGTTGATTTTTTAGGTATATGGCACTCGTCGCTAAATGCACGGGAGGAAAAAGAGTTAATTATAGTAAATCCATTTCATATACCACTCGTGCTTATGGAGCTGCTATTTCTCACTCTGTTGGACCTGCGTGGCATCTCCATACTTGGAAAGGCCGTCTTGGGGAGAATACGCGTAAAATTTTGGCGAAAAGGAAGCGGATTCATGATAAGAGAAATGAGGGTACAAAAAGCCAACCAAAAAAGAGAAGAGATTTTTCAAATGGTCCTGACATGAATTACGGACCAAATGCTGCCCAGCCTGACATTCCTCAGGGGGAAATGTCAGTAAAGAAAACCCTCTTTCTGAACAAACTGAAAGATAGAATTTCAGATCGTTCAAAATTGGAAGAAATTGAGGAGAAAACTCGTGGGCAGCATGATAATTCCTTATGGAGGGAATTGAGGCAGGACTATCTGACAGCCTCGAACTTTGGTACAGTGGTCAAAAGAAGAGCAACAACCCCTTGTCATAATTTAGTAAAAGCTTTACTGTATAAAAATCCGGTGAATACTCCCGGTATTTTGTATGGAAGGGTGAATGAAAAAGTCGCTATAGAGATATACGAAAGACTGAAAAATGTCAAAGTCAAACGATGTGGATTGTTTATTGATGTGGATTTTCCATTTTTAGGTGCTTCTCCCGATGGATTGATTGGAGATGATGGTTTGATAGAGGTAAAGAGTTTCCAGTCATTCAAGGGAAAACTGAAAGATTATTCGAAACCACATTGTTATACTATCAATGGAGAAGAAGTAAGGTGAGAAATCAGATTTCAAACGCCGTTTCATATTTTATTAATCTTTTTTTTTCAGGTTGAAACGAAACCATAATTATTTTTTTCAGATCCAAGGTCAACTGAATATATGCAGAAGACGATACTGCGATCTGGTTTTCTATTCTGATGATGATTTTCATGTCCAAAGAATCGAAGTAGATATAAACTTCTGGCACAGTATCATGATTCCGAAATTGGAAAAGTTTTATATTAATTGTATTCTTCCAGAAATTATCGATCCAAGAATTCCAAGAGGATTAAAAACTCAGGAACAGGAATAAACTGTTATAAATATGGTGTGCCTTACATTGTAAACGCAAGCGTGACGTTGAATTTGCAAAAGTAATGACTCTAATTCATTTCGCAAATTCCGCATTGTTTGAATGCGTAATCGCAGGTTTTTATCGAAACTTTATATCAATAAAATTCTTATTATATCAATAAAATTTTTCAATAAAACCATATTGTCTTTCATTTGATATTTTTTCGAACTAACTTCTGTTATGATGAATTAGTTCATTGATAATCCCTCCTGGATCTTATATTGGTCCTCTGTTCCTTCTGTCTTCTAAATTATTTTCAGGTGAGTGACACCATTGACACATTAGAGGAATACTCAATGGAGACATTTTGGGTTTTACCAGGAGAGGAGAGAATTTCCAATACGTCATTTATTCAGATTTTTCATCCCTAAACATAAATGATCCTACTCTTCAGTGAAATAATAGAAAAACGAAATATTTTTGAGCGCTCGATGGGCTCATTATAACTAGTGTCAAATCAATTGAAACAGCCATTTTATTTCGAATATTCGTATTCTTTCTAATATTCTATATTATTACATTGTGTATCAAACAAGACTATGAAATGAAATTGAAAACCATTTGATAATACGTAGGTATCTCTGAACCTCTGATATAAACAAGGTCTTAGAATATTCATTTAATAATTGTTATCATGGAATTTGGTGAAATACTTTCATGATGTTATTGATAGGTAGTAAGGTATGAAAATAAATAAATTTCACTATTTCTAAATATATTCCAATGACGCAGTTTCGGTAATTCTATCGATCTGAGGAAACGATGCCCACACAATTCTTCTTTCTATACCAGAATTGACGAACGTTTCGATCCTTTCGGTTCCCTTTTACATCAGGTAAATAGAGCGGTGGGCTTTATTATGGTGTCATAAATTGCAATAATACCAGATGTTCATTCTGTTCTGTCGAAAATTTTGTTCGAAGTAACTCGGCAAGAATAGGCGGGGCTATTGAAATATTGGGAGTTTTGAATTTTTATTGCTGGGTATTTTCATGTAGTGCCATCTAGCGGAATTCGAGCTTTCTGGCAAAGGGTGTAACAGCCTTAAACATCAGCTGCAATTATCTTATAGGTTCATAACACAAAAGGGATTTTCTGATGAGTTCAAATATACAATTACTGATACTGCCACAAGTGAAATTTTTGAAAATTTACTAGGATTGTTGAAAGAGGAACATCATTTGGGTGGTGAAATCAAGTCATTCATGAAAAACTACCGAAAAGCTTCAAAATTAACAGTTAATACTAGGATCTTTCGTGTGAATGATATAATTTTACTGAAATACATGGCTTATCTTAGATTTGGAAAATAAACTATATTTTGATTAATGAAGAAGAAAAATTTTTATTGATTTGTTCTAAAGTAGAAGTTGTACGCTTTAATGAACATTTATCTTCCTATGAGATTTTGTTCAAGAATGAACTTTGTAGTACTCTCTTGGATGATCTGAATGTTTACGATACTTTCTCTGCAGTTGATCATGACTCAAAAATATACATCTCAATTTTTTGATTCCTCAAAGTGTTACTTCGTGAAACTTATGGCTGTTCTATAAACTTGTCATTATTCTATTTTATAGTAGTTTATCAAAGGTTTGTTCGTTGTGTTTGCTCTAATTACAATGTTGTACACTGGAATAACAGAAATACAAAACTAACAATCATTATTATTTCCATAACCTGACTGAGCAAAAAACGTAGACATAGAAATATTTTGTAATCTATTAGGCATTCTAATGACCTGTCAAAACAAATTCTCAATATGGCGGCTGAGGGCAAACCATAGAACTCATAGTACATGTACTATAAGTTCTATGGGGCAAACAACCACTTAAGGGTCGTTTATACTGGCCCTTAACTTTAACTTTTCCCTTACCCTAAGAGTTGAAACATAGAAATTTCATGCTATGGTTTATACTCGAACTTTAACTTGTTCCCTTACCTATAATGAATGAAATTTACGGGAATAATTTAAGGGCATCCAATAGCATGCGAGAGTTTATTCCATGCGCATTACATACAAATTTTCCCTTCTGTATGTATGGTCAACTGTCATGAATTGAGTTGATAGCACGTTTTCATTTCATCTACTTTGTTATTGTTATATAGTCTTTTATTTCTAATGAAAAATGAAAACTCCTGGTAAGTAATGAATAATTTGAATAGTTATTGTTTTAATTATTGAATTGAATTTTGCAGCTTCAGATTGTGTGAATAGGTGGAATGCTCTAAGGAACAGGTTTTCTAAAGAACGAAATAAAATAACCCCTTCTGGATCCTCTTCAGGCAGGTCCAAAGAATGGGAACTATTGAAGTACATGCAATTTCTACACACCCACATGAGGAAAAGAAAAATGTTTGGCAATTTGCCTGCAGAGAACGAAGTTCCTAATACAAGAGTAGTGCAGGAACTGTCTGGAGAGAATTGTTCAGGAATTAACACTATTAGTTATGAAACTATAGATAGTGATTTGAAATGCACTCAAGATTCCTTGGACAATGAAATTTTTGGGGAGGTATCTTGTGAAAATATTGTGGAACAAAGTACTCCTAAAAATAAAAATCCCAAAAGTCCTGATATGATGCCAATTATAAATGAAGCGGTAAACGTTCTGAAGTTACTCTCTTCATCTGGCAAACAGGGCTCCAAAGGACTATCTGTTAAAAATTTTTGCGATAGTTTATATGATGACTTGATGAAGATGGACGCTAAAAAATTAAGACAGTGTAAACAAGGCATTTTGAGGCTTATTGATGAATATTCAGACGATTAGTTTCCTATATTCATGAAAAATAATTTGGTTGTAAATCGGTATTTTTAGAGTTGCTCTATTTAGTTGCTCATTATGGTGATGATACTCTTAATATGGAATTATTACTATTATTTGTGTTACTTTTTACTATTGTAATTACTTTATTTTTGTAAAATTTATTATAAAAGGATATTTGATTCGTTGACTATAAAATAAAATAAAAAAAATAAAAGGAATAAATTGTTTACTAAATTTATTTGTTTCATTCTCTTATTTAACCATTCCCCTTCTAGCAGTAACATCACAGGAAATGATAATAATTTTGGGCTCCATTAGTGTCTTTTCTGATCTCATTTGAGTTTCTGTATTTATATTTAGGCATAGAGAATGACATGATATTAAAACCTTAAATTCTAATCATTACATCAGACAAATTTTTCACAAGACTCAAGAAAGCGATATTTTCACCATAAGTTAAGATTTGGGTAATGGGTGATTTGCGAAAAATATGTATATTTGAAACATTAAATTTTTTTTATTTATTAAACAGAGTGTTTGAACATGATGTAAATCAACTTTTTCCGATTCTATGATTGCGTAAACATCATATTAGTTTTCTGTGACATCTAAAGTTAAGGGAATAAGTTATCCAGTATAAACCAGACAACTAAAGTTAAAGTAAAAAGTTAAGGGCATAAGTTACGGGCCAGTATAAACGACCCTTTATGCTTATGACACTTCAGAAAGTTGTTTGTCTATGGTTTGCCCTCAGCAGAAGCCATTTTAGGTCACGTGATTTAGAATGCCTAATTTGGAAATGTAGAAAGCGGCCGTGAGACTATGGACATTTCGAAATAGGTTATTCCATAACTAAAATCTTCTATGTCTTCGATTTTCGCTCAAAGTTAGGTAATGAAAATTAATAATGATCGTAAGATTAGTATTTCTATGTTATTCAAGAGTACAATATTGTAGTTAGTGTAGACACAAAGAACAAACCTCAAGTCATTGTCAGACAGACTCTCATTGAAAGACTGAATCTGAAAAAGTCATTAATTAGTCGTTATTAGATATATTCGAAGTTCAGAGTGATATAGTGTTTACAAGTTATTATTTTGAATATCTCAGTTGAAGATAGTCATAATTCATTTAGTTAGATGAGAATTCAAATATTGTTCTTGTTATTATAGTTCCTTATAAGAATATGTATTTTTTTATTATTTCTCTCACCATGTTAATACATACTGTTATTTTCAAATAAATTGATTTGAAAAATTAAATATTTTTTTAATACCTTCAAAGATTGAAGAATATCATCTTTACAATAAAAAAACTCCATATAACTGTTGAAAAGAGCACTTTCTATGCTCAAAAGACCAGAATATTGTCCCAATATGATTAACATTTTTAATGCTGAAAAGCAGTAGTATGTATTAGCATTACAAGAATATAATTAAACGACTAGCTATGCCAAAAGATCATATTATTGTCCCTAAATTCTAAATGATTAAGTTTTTACCACTGAAAAGCAGTATTATTAGCATTACAAGAATATAATCAAACAACTTGCTATGCTCAAAAGATTAGACTATTGTTACTGAATGATTGAGTTTTTTACTACTAAAAAGCTGCTGGAGCCTATTTAATACAGATATCTTTTAAGAGTAATCAGAGTTTTTTTGAGGGTTGATGGAAATTTCTCTCAGTGTAGTTTAAAGGATTATTTTAGTCTAGAAATTTTGAAAATCTATTTTTTTTTCTTAATTCTATTGTTTAGTTATTCAAAAATATCTCCCAAAAAGCATTTGTCAAAATTCAAATCATTTTCAACGTTAGTGTCGTCAGTTACGCTGATTGGATGTTGTGAAAAAAACTTTCTATTTTCTACTCAATTTAGAACTTTCGAGCTTCTTGTCGTCCAGAGTACCCCATTTACCAATAAAAAAACCATCTTTGTACATAATAAAATATTTTATAAAAATGTATGCCTTTTATTTTCATATGACACATAAAAATGCACTTTTTATACAATCTCATTAGAAATATTCCAAATATTTGTGCACTTTTTTCTACTATGTTTGTGGAAACAGTGCACAAAATTGTATAGTAAAGAACTAATAATTTGGGTAGTTTTTCAGGTAGTTGTGTCAAAAGAGTACACAAAAATTTGGTGAATTTGACCTGATATTCCAAACTTTTGTGCACTTGTTTCTACTATGTTTGTGGAAACAGTGAACATGATTGAATTGTAAAGAACTAAAAATTTTGGTTGTGTCAAAAGAGTACACAAAAATTTGGTGAATTTGACCTGATATTCCAAACTTTTGTGCACTTGTTTCTACTATGTTTGTGGAAACAGTGAACATGATTGAATTGTAAAGAACTAAAAATTTTGGTTGTGTCAAAAGAGTACACAAAAATTTGGTGAATTTGACCTGATATCCCAAACTTTTGTGCACTTGTTTCTACTATGTTTGTGGAAACAGTGAACATGATTGAATTGTAAAGAACTAAAAATTTTGGTTGTGTCAAAAGAGTACACAAAAATTTCGTGAATTTGACCTAAAATTGTGACGGAAACTAATACAGTAATTTTATGCATTTTGCCTTTTATTGTATCAAAAAAGTGTACAATGAGTGTGCATTTTCTTATATAACTAGAGAGAAAAGTTCTTAGATTTATGTACATTTTCTCAACAATTGTTCGAAAAATGGTATCAATATTCTTCAGTATTCAAAGACAAAACTGCTAACAGAACTGAAACAATAATTGTTAAAAGATACACAATTTGTTTTCAATTATTACACAATTGGAATCAAACAAAAATTCGGATATTTTATACACAAAATTGGTGCTCTACCTATTCTAGCACCAATTTGTGTACATTTGGTCTACATTGTTAAAATATGCAGAGATTTTTAAGAGTGTACTTCAACAAAACAGCACTTTGTAGAGTTTGTTACCATGTTTGATTTTTCCTTGTCATTTGGTTTACTGTTGAAGGAACCTGAGGATGGGATGCGTCTAAGGGCCGGTATTATAAAGACCAACCGAGGATTCAACCGTTGCGCCAACAACCAAATTCCTCACTATCTGGTAGTTGGCGCACGGTTGAATCCTCGATTCGGCTTTTATAATACCGGCCCTAAATCATCCCGAAACCGGTAGTATTTATATGAATGAATTTGTGAGATATAGACCTTTTTGATTTTTTCAATTTTTTTCTGTCAATAATGGTTAGAAAAGGAGATGAGCCATTATCACAAATTCGTAAAAGAGTTATGGAGCAAGAATATATTGTTGTAACACAAAAAACCGATAAAAGATACTCAAAATAGAAAAGCTGACACAGCAATTCATATAATAATATAAAAGGAGTTAGAGCCGACCCTATTCAGTTCTGTTGAATCTCTGCTCCGGTACTACATATTCAAATGTTGTTCTACTTAGTGGTAGCATCGTATTGTAAAGATACACAATTTGTTTTCAATTATTACACAATTGGAATCAAACAAAAATTCGGATATTTTATACACAAAATTGGTGCTGTACCTATTCTAGCACCAATTTGTGTACATTTGGTCTACAATTGTTGTTAAAATATGCAGAGATTTTCAAGAGTGATACTTCAACAAAACAGCACTTTGTAGAGTTTGTTACCATGTTTGATTTTTCCTTTTCATTATTTGGTTTACTGTTGAAGGAACCTGAGGATGGGATGCGTCTTAGTCATCCCGAAACCGGTAGTATATATATGAATGAATTTGTGAGATATAGACCTTTTTGATTTTTTCTATTTTTTTCTGTCAATAATGGTTAGAAAAGGAGATAAGCCATTATCACAAATTCGTAAAAGAGTTATGGAGCAAGAATATATTGTTGTAACACAAAAAATCGATAAAAGATACTTAAAATAGAAAAGCTGACACAGCAATTCATATAATAATATAAAAGGAGTTAGAGCCGACCCTATTCAGTTCTGTTAAATCGCTGCTCCGGTACTACATATTCAAATCTTGTTCTACTTATAGTACGAGAGATGACGACCAAAACCATGTTTCATAGCGGCCCGGCTAAAACCGTGTAAAATCGATAGATTAGATGACCCTAGAGCCGACTGGTAAGTAGTAATACTTAGAAGTGTAGCATCTTCGCGGGGGGGGGGGGGGGGGGGGCATTTCTGCTGTGTAAAAAAAAATGGTCGACGGTCGTATAACGGCCCGTCTGATATTGAAAATGTACATAGATTTTGTTATTTTACCACTGAAATTTGTGTTTTCAGACATTTTGTGCGTAGCGTTTGACCTGAGTGTCTTTTCAAAAATGTCAAAAATCTGACCTAAGTGACTCATAGCGGCTCGGTTCATTTTTGTTTTGAATCATTCGTATGGATGCCCAAAATACAAAAATACGGTTTTCAGACATATTGAGTGTCGCCTATAAGGAAAAAATGTGCTGGAGTCGCCCGGCAAAAACTCCGGCTACACTAGTAAGAGAAAGACATATGCGATCTCATCGCAAAGAAAAGAGATGAACCAAGTGTGGAGTCAACTTGTCAAAATAATATGGAAGATGTAAACAACAAATATTTATGTGACGACAGGCTTGCTTTGCCCACAAGCTCTGACCACAAGGAGTTGATGCGTTGAATACAATTCATGTAAAACTAATTTCTGAATTAAAGTCATATATTTTTTTATATATTTCATTTGGAATATATCTATTTGGTGTTAGTGACTATAAAAAAAGAATTTCTGTGAAGTATTTCAGAAATTTCTCAAATTATTTTACGGACTTGGATCAGGAATATACTTATTAGAAATGATTTGAGTTGAACGTTGAACTAATTCATAATATCCAAATAAATATAATGCATATATTTTTGCTGAATAATTAATGTTTTATTGGCCACAAACTACAAAAGTACGTATTATCATTTCATGTAAGATGCATTAATTTAGGCGGATGTAGGAACGGTTGAGACGAAATACGTAAAGCTGACTCAGGGCTGAAGTGCCTCAAGTGGTCGGCCAGACGCCTCGGCCCTTGGTGGCAACGGGGAGAGAGGCAGTCTACGACGGGCATTCCAAGAGAAATAAGTGTAGATGATAATATAAACATTAACAGTTGATTACGTAGTCGATAACCGAATAAAGTTTAGTTTTGATTCCTCTGAGAGTATCATTTCTGAAATACGAAGTAAAACGATTCTTACAGTGCAGCGGTGGGATATTAACGCTCTATTCGAAGTGACCGGTGGTTATTGAATTGTGTGGTGGAAAGTTTTCGTGTGGTGGTTAGTTCTCCATTGATAATGGGACGTAAATCGAAAAGACGCGATTCTTCCTCGTCAGACTCGAATTCTGACAACGATTACGGAAGGTATCGTCGGAAAAGTGGACATTCAAGCAGAATGGCAAGGAAACGTTCTTTGTCGCGTGATGACGCATCTCTAACGCCACCTCGGAAAACTTCAAACCCGATTCGGTTTCAAGAAAGAGATCAGACTACGAATTACTCGAACTCTACACTTAGAAATGCCTCGAACGAACTCGTGAGTGATCAAAGTGATACAGTGCGAGAACAAAACGAGAAAATAAAACAACTCGAAAGCATGTTATCCGAAATTCTGGAGAAGAATACAAATGTTGCTCGTACTTCGCAATCACTGATTGTTCGAGCCGATTGCATTCCTGAATTTTGTCCTGGCAAATCGCAGCTGACTTCGAAGAAATGGCTGGACAAAATAGATCAGATTGGCCAGATAAATGGCTGGAACGATTCTGTGAAAATTTACAATATGCAGTCTCGTTTAACAGGTATGGCTAAATCCTGGTGGAATAGTTTGGAAAACTATAAGCATTTGTGGACGCAATGGAAACAAATGATCGAAACTGCTTTTCCTGATCATCGTGATTTTCCATCACAACTGAAAAAACTAATTTCAAGGAGCAAAATATCATCGGAGACATGGACTGAATATTATTTTCATAAGATGGAACTCCTCAGGTCATGTGAAATACAGGGAAAGAATGCAGTGGCCATGATTATAGATGGAATAAGAGACAGCGCAATACAAAATGGGGCTAAGGCTGGAAGATAAAGTGATCCCGAAACGCTTTATAGCGAATATCTTTCTTCTCTTGCACCTGTGGAAAGTCTGCGGTGTGAGATGAACGAAACCTCTAGTAAAAAGTTTGCTAAGGTGCGTCGCGAAGATCGCAATAGGTTGCCATTTTTTGAAAAAAATCAAAAATATTCCAATAATGTGCCAAACAAAGAGGGAATAAAGTGTTTCAATAAATTGTAATCAATTGGGACACATTAGTAGAAATTGCTCGAAACCACGTAATGAACGCTAATTCTGCAAAAGTTTGGGGCACAACGAAAGCAAGTGTCCCCGTAAACAATGCATTCTTCTAAGAACGTGAGGAAATGCACCTTGCCCTCAGGAAATGAGACAACCTACATCATACCTTGCAGTATCAATGGATATGAAACTTGTTAGGAGAACGTCTCCGAAGGGGTGAGTGTTCCAAAAGTATCTGTTACAGTGTTACACAAACACGACTATTTAGAATATTTGATATCAATTGTAACTACGATCTGACCGATGAGAAAAATGAACTTCTTACTTCAATTAATAGGTAAATATCGAGTTTGTTTTGCTGAAAATTTGAACGAATTGGGCAATGTGAAATCATCGGAGATGATTATTCGTCTCAAGGACGATGAACCCATCACTTATGGTATAGGCTTTATCGCTTATCGATGAGTGAGAAGGGTACGGTGAAAGATTTTTTTTGATAATAATATCATCGCTGATGAAAAGGAAGAACTAGGATCAATGGTAATTTGAAGCCCGTTTTATACTTCAGTCGACAAACAAGTAGAGAGGAACAACGATACCACTCTTATGAACTGGAGACAATGGCTGTAGTCAATTCGATGCAGAGGTTCCGAGTGTATCTGCTGGGAATTGAGTTCAAAGTGGTTACTGATTGTAATGCACTCAGAACCACGTTGTCCGAAAGAGATTTGATACCAAGAATAGGACGTTGGTGGGTGGTAACGCAAGAATTCACATTCCACGTCGAATATAGGCCAGGGACTCGAATGGCTCATGTAGATGCATTGAGTCGAAATCCTGTAGATGAACCAGAAGGGTATCAAGATATTCAGATACTGACCATCGATATCACCGAAAGCGACTGGGTGCTGGCTGTTCAGTTGCGTGATCCGCGATGTAAATATCTGCATCAAGTGTTATCACAAAAACCAAATGATAAGGAGGAGGAGATAGTGCACAAGGAATATAAACTGAAAAACAATAGAGTTTACAAACTCACGTTTGATGGCCTAAAATGGGTAGTACCTAAATCGGGTAGACATGCTGTCACCAGATACTGTCATGATTCAGCTGGACATTTTTCCCTGGATAAAACGTTATCTCTCATAAAACAAAATTATTGGTTCTCGAATATGAAGAAATACGTTTCAAAATACATACGATGCTGCCTAAATTGCTGCTATAATAAGGAATCTACCGGTAAGAAGCCTGGGAAACTGCAGCCTATAAAGAAAATTTCTGCACCTATGGATACTCTCCATATTGATCACCTTGGGCCTTTTGTCAAAAGCAAGATAGGAAATTCTTACCTTATTGTATGTGTGGATGCATTCACTAAGTATGTTTCCGTTAAGGCAGTTAAAAATACTAAGGCAGCACCAGTTATCAAGTTCCTAAAGGAAATCTTCGAAACGTTCGGAGTTCCACGACGTATAATCTGCGACATGGGAAGTGCTTTCACAAGCGCAACTTTCAACAACTTTACCGAACAATTAGGAATAAAGGTAGTCCATAACGCAACAGCAACCCCAAGAGCAAACGGACAGGTCGAAAGGTATAACCGGACTATACTTTCGGCCCTGGCAACCATGACTGACGATGAGCAAGGATGGGACGAAATCATAAGCAAGGTCAAATTTGGAATTAATTCGTCAATCCAAAAGTCCACGGGAAAGACACCACATGATCTCATGTTCGGTTATGTTCCAAGAGGTATGAGTGACTCATTTCTCTCGAACGAAATTCAGATTCCTGAATCTAACGAAAGGATTCAAGAATATAGGAAGGAAGCAGAACGCCAAATCGAAATTTTGCAGGAAAAACAAAAAACTAGGTACGATTCCAAAAGGAAGGAACCTGTTAAGTATTCCGTTGGACAGCAAGTGCTCATTAGGCGAACTGTCAGCTCTAACGATGGAAAAAGTAAAAAACTTCTGCCGAAATACAGTGGACCATTTGTTGTGAAAGCTGTATTGGAACACGACAGATATCTCATAGAAGATATGCCACGAGCTGATAGATCCAAAAATTTTTATACAGGAGTATGTGCAGTAGATAAAATGAAACCATTCATAACGAGGAGAGACAGTTTCGACCAGTCGAGCGATGAGGAACAATACTCACCAATAGGAATACAAGGAATAGCGAAACAGCAACGTGCTGTTAACGAACAGCAAAGTGCTGTTGACCTCCAGCAAAGTGCTGTTGGTCATGGGCAACGTGCCCTTCATCAGCAAC
Organism: Adalia bipunctata; assembly: GCA_910592335.1. Classification (NCBI taxonomy): domain Eukaryota; kingdom Metazoa; phylum Arthropoda; class Insecta; order Coleoptera; family Coccinellidae; genus Adalia; species Adalia bipunctata. The sequence goes on from OU342954.1 coordinate 6,274,108, forward strand.
GTGCTGATAACGAACAGCAAAGTGCTGTTGACCACCAGCAACGTGCTGATGGTCGTGAGCAACGTGCTCTTGGACAGCAACGTGCTGTTGACCTCCAGCAACGTGCTGTTGGTCATGGGCAACGTGCCCTTCATCAGCAACGTGCTGATAACGAACAGCAACGTGCTGTTGACCACCAGCAACGTGCTGATGGTCGTGAGCAACGTGCTCAAGGACAGCAACGAGCTGTTGGCCTCCAGCAACGTGCTGTTGGTCATGGGCAACGTGCCCTTCATCAGCAACGTGCTGATAACGAACAGCAACGTGCTGTTGACCTCCAGCAACGTGCTGATGGTCGTGAGCAACGTGCTCTTGAACAGCAACGTGCTGTTGACCTCCAGCAACGTGCTGATGGTCGTGAGCAACGTGCTCTTGAACAGCAACGTGCTGTTTACCTCCAGCAACGAGCTGTTTACCTCCAGCAACGTGCTGTTTACCTCCAGCAACGTGCTGTTGGCCATGGGCAACGTGCCCTTCGTCAGCAACGTGCTGATAACGAACAGCAAAGTGCTGTTGACCACCAGCAACGTGCTGATGGTCGTGAGCAACGTGCTCTTGAACAGCAACGTGCTGCTGACCTCCAGCAACGTGCTGTTGGCCATGGGCAACGTGCCCTTCATCAGCAACGTGCTGATAACAAACAGCAACGTGCTGTTGACCTCCAGCAACGTGCTGATGGTCGTGAGCAACGTGCTCTTGGACAGCAATGTGCTGTTGACCTCCAGCAAAGTGCTGTTGGCCATGGGCAACGTGCCCTTCGTCAGCAACGTGCTGATAACGAACAGCAAAGTGCTGTTGACCACCAGCAACGTGCTGATGGTCGTGAGCAACGTGCTCTTGAACAGCAACGTGCTGTTGACCTCCAGCAACGTGCTGATGGTCGTGAGCAACGTGCTCAAGGACAGCAACGTGCTGTTGACCTCCAGCAACGTGCTGTTGGCCATGGGCAACGTGCCCTTCATCAGCAACGTGCTGATAACGAACAGCAACGTGCTGTTGACCTCCAGCAACGTGCTGATGGTCGTGAGCAACGTGCTCTTGAACAGCAACGTGCTGTGGACCTCCAGCAACGTGCTGATGGTCGTGAGCAACGTGCTCAAGGACAGCAACGTGCTGTTGACCTCCAGCAACGTGCTGTTGGCCATGGGCAACGTGCCCTTCATCAGCAACGTGCTGATAACGAACAGCAACATGCTGTTGACCTCCAGCAACGTGCTGATGATCGTGAGCAACGTGCTCTTGGACAGCAACGTGCTGTGGACCTCTAGCAACGTGCTGTTGGTCGTGGGCAACGTGCCCATCATCAGCAACGTGCTGATAACGAATAGCAAAGTGCTGTTGACCTCCAGCAACGTGCTGTTGGTCGTGAGCAACGTGCTCTTGAACAGCAACGTGCTGTTGACCTCCAGCAACGTGCTGTTGGTCGTGAGCAACGTGCTCTCGAACGATCACGCTTAGGCGAAGCTTAAGAGAGCTTGTACCTAAGAAGAACGATCACGCTTAGGCGAAGCTTACGAAAGCTTGTACCTAAGAAAAAATTAAGTGGTAACAAACTGTAAATGTGAAATGTTCTCATTTTCAGTACCTGTTACCATGGTGTGCATGATGTGAGTAATGTGTTTTTCTGTTTCAGAAAAGCAACAACTGTCCTCGGGACGAGGAGTTGGTAGCTATGGCCGACTGTAAGATGCATTAATTTAGGCGGATGTAGGAACGGTTGAGACGAAATACGTAAAGCTGACTCAGGGCTGAAGTGCCTCAAGTGGTCGGCCAGACGCCTCGGCCCTTGGTGGCAACGGGGAGAGAGGCAGTCTACGACGGGCATTCCAAGAGAAATAAGTGTAGATGATAATATAAACATTAACAGTTGATTACGTAGCCGATAACCGAATAAAGTTTAGTTTTGATTCCTCTGAGAGTATCATTTCTGAAATACGAAGTAAAACGATTCTTACAGTCATTCTTCCGAATTTTCAATTATTAAATTTGGTAGCTACCTCAATTTCATGTTCAGTGCTAGTATTTCTATAGGATTGTGGCTATTCAGCATTGATTTCTTGTGCTTGAGGAAAGAAACTTGAATTCAGAAACACATTAGATAAATGTTTGATAAATATGTGTATGACAAAATTGAACGATTCCCCTGAGGTAAATTTACTTCACGTTCATGCAACCGGGCTAAGTACTGCAAATTGAAAAGTTGTCTGATTAGTTAAATGCTACATTCAATTTGTCTGATATCATTTTTTTCCACATCTGGGGAACGTATTTAATCATTGACGACGAATTTCAGACAGGTCGCTATGAGTCACTTAGGTCAGATTTCTTGACATTTTCGAAATGCTATAAAAATGTAAGGCGACATGTTTTTTGTCTGAAAATTGATCTTTCCACATCAATTGACACGGCTTAACCTATAAAAATCATTTTCAGACGGGCCGCTGTAAGTTTTTTTTCTTTTTCATTTTTTACTTTTTTTTATTGGTCTCCTGGGTACGCGCTACAATCTTGGTGTCTGAAAACTGTGTTATTGGTATCTCAGGGCTATTATCTAACTACATTCCGGAAATCAGACGGGCCGCTATGAGTCACCCATGTTGTTTTTTTGACATTTTTGAAAATGCGCTCAGATCATACGCTACGCGCAAAATGTCTGAAAATCGCATTTCTGGGTACAGGGACATATAATCTATCGATTCCGTGCGGTTTTAGCCGAGCCGCTATAAGTCAAAAATCTTGGTTGCCATCTCTCGTACTATTAGTGGTAGCATCGTATTGTAAAGATACACAATTTGTTTTCAATTATTACACAATTGGAATCAAACAAAAATTCGGACATTTTATACACAAAATTGGTGCTGTACCTATTCTAGCACCAATTTGTGTACATTTGGTCTACAATTGTTGTTAAAATATGCAGAGATTTTTAAGAGTGATACTTCAACAAAACAGCTCTTTGTAGAGTTTGTTACCATGTTTGATTTTTCCTTTTCATTATTTGGTTTACTGTTGAAGGAACCTGAGGATGGGATGCGTCTTAGTCATCCTGAAACCGGTAGTATTTATATGAATAAATTTGTGAGATATAGACCTTTTTGATTTTTTCAATTTTTTCCGTTAATAATGGTTAGAAAAGGAGATAAGCCATCATTTGTTTGTGGAATATATTATTGTAACACAAAAAACCGATAGAAGATACTTAAAATAGAAATGTATGTATGTATGTACAGATATGTGGACGATATATTCTGTTGCTTTATAGGTACTAATAGACAGCTGAGCATGTTTATGAAGTTTATCAATGAAATACATCCTAACATGAAATTTACAGTAGAAGAAGAAATTAATAATAGAATAAACTTCCTAGACATTTCAATTTCTAAACTGAACGACACACATAACTTCAGTATATTTCACAAACCTACCCATACTGATACCACCATTCACATCACTTCTAATCACCCATATAGTCACAAGATGGCCGCTTACAATTCTATGATCCATAGACTAATAACTACACCTATGAATCACGATCATTTCAACACAGAATTAAACTTAATCAAACAAATAGCAATCAATAACGGTTATAACCCTTCCATCATAGATGAGATCTTGTCCAATAAACAAGTAAAACATGCTTTGCTGTTAGCGTACCCTTCCCCCATAAAAGATGACACCAAAAAGTATATATCTTTAACCTACGTTAATCGAACTTCCGAGCGTATTGCTAAATATTTCAAAGATAAATTCAATCTCAAAGTATCCTTCAAGACAGACAATAATTTGGGAACTTTCGTCAGAAATAATAAAGATAAAACAAACAAAGATAACAAATCTGGAGTCTACAAGCTGAAATGTGGGGATTGTCACATGGTTTATATAGGCCAAACCGGAAGATCTTTCAAAAAGAGAATCCATGAACATCAGAAGAGCTTCACATCTAACACCACCCATTCTACATACGCCAACCACTTGAAAGAATGCGGACATGAGTTCAACAACAATTATCAGATTCTCCATACAGAAAACAAGAGTTCTAGACTCACACTCTTAGAATCTCTAGAAATAAACAGGTATAATTCTAAGAAGGTCCTATTGAATGAACAAACAGATGTGAATAGATCACCGCTATTGAACATCTTTATACAATCCTGGAATAACCAGCGGCACCCTCCAATATAATTTTATTACCTCATTTAAAACACATTTTCTGCTCAACTATGTTATCAATACCTATTTAAACGAATGTTATAATTTGGGAATACTCAGTTCAGCATCCGACTTGAAAAAGCTACAGTGTAGTGAAACAATTGTCGTCATTTAACATCAATAAATTTTGTGGAAATTAGCAGTTTATTATTATTTATTTAAAATGAATTTCCATCAAGTGAAGACCGAATCAATCAAATATTTAAAATAGAAAAGCTGACACAGCAATTCATATAATAATATAAAAGGAGTTAGAGCCGACCCTATTCAGTTCTGTTAAATCTCTGCTCCGGTACTACATATTCAAATCTTGTTCTACTTAGTGGTAGCATCGTATTGTAAAGATACACAATTTGTTTTCAATTATTACACAATTGGAATAAAACAAAAATTCGGATATTTTATACACAAAATTGGTGCTGTACCTATTCTAGCACCAATTTGTGTACATTTGGTCTACAATTGTTGTTAAAATATGCAGAGATTTTTAAGAGTGATACTTCAACAAAACAGCACTTTGTAGAGTTTGTTACCATGTTTGATTTTTCCTTTTCATTATTTGGTTTACTGTTGAAGGAACCTGAGGATGGGATGCGTCTTAGTCATCCCGAAACCGGTAGTATATATATGAATGAATTTGTGAGATATAGACCTTTTTGATTTTTTCTATTTTTTTCTGTCAATAATGGTTAGAAAAGGAGATAAGCCATTATCACAAATTCGTAAGAGTTATGGAGCAAGAATATATTGTTGTAACACAAAAAACCGATAAAAGATACTTAAAATAGAAAAGCTGACACAGCAATTCATATAATAATATAAAAGGAGTTAGAGCCGACCCTATTCAGTTCTGTTAAATCTCTGCTCCGGTACTACATATTCAAATCTTGTTCTACTTAGTGGTAGCATCGTATTGTAGAGATACACAATTCGTTTTCAATTATTACACAATTGGAATCAAACAAAAATTCGGATATTTTATACACAAAATTGGTGCTGTACCTATTCTAGCACCAATTTGTGTACATTTGGTCTACAATTGTTGTTAAAATATGCAGAGATTTTTAAGAGTGATACTTCAACAAAACAGCACTTTGTAGAGTTTGTTACCATGTTTGATTTTTCCTTTTCATTATTTGGTTTACTGTTGAAGGAACCTGAGGATGGGATGCGTCTTAGTCATCCCGAAACCGGTAGTATATATATGAATGAATTTGTGAGATAAAAACCTTTTTGATTTTTTCTATTTTTTTCTGTCAATAATGGTTAGAAAAGGAGATAAGCCATTATCACAAATTCGTAAAAGAGTTATGGAGCAAGAATATATTGTTGTAACACAAAAAACCGATAAAAGATACTTAAAATAGAAAAGCTGACACAGCAATTCATATAATAATATAAAAGGAGTTAGAGCCGACCCTATTCAGTTCTGTTAAATCTCTGCTCCGGTACTACATATTCAAATCTTGTTCTACTTAGTGGTAGCATCGTATTGTAAAGATACACAATTTGTTTTCAATTATTACACAATTGGAATCAAACAAAAATTCGGATATTTTATACACAAAATTGGTGCTGTACCTATTCTAGCACCAATTTGTGTACATTTGGTCTACAATTGTTGTTAAAATATGCATAGATTTTTAAGAGTGATACTTCAACAAAACAGCTCTTTGTAGAGTTTGTTACCATGTTTGATTTTTCCTTTTCATTATTTGGTTTACTGTTGAAGGAACCTGAGGATGGGATGCGTCTTAGTCATCCCGAAACCGGTAGTATTTATATGAATAAATTTGTGAGATATAGACCTTTTTGATTTTTTCTATTTTTTTCTGTCAATAATGGTTAGAAAAGGAGATAAGCCGTTATCACAAATTCGTAAAAGAGTTATGGAGCAAGAATATATTGTTGTAACACAAAAAACCGATAAAAGATACTTAAAATAGAAAAGCTGACACAGCAATTCATATAATAATATAAAAGGAGCAAGAGCCGACCCTATTCAGTTCTGTTAAATCTCTGCTCCGGTACTACATATTCAAATCTTGTTCTACTTAGTGGTAGCATCGTATTGTAAAGATACACAATTTGTTTTCAATTATTACACAATTGGAATCAAACAAAAATTCGGATATTTTATACACAAAATTGGTGCTGTACCTATTCTAGCACCAATTTGTGTACATTTGGTCTACAATTGTTGTTAAAATATGCAGAGATTTTTAAGAGTGTACTTCAACAATACAGCACTTTGTAGAGTTTGTTACCATGTTTGATTTTTCCTTGTCATTATTTGGTTTACTGTTGAAGGAACCTGAGGATGGGATGCGTCTTAGTCATCCCGAAACCGGTAGTATTTATATGAATAAATTTGTGAGACATTTTTGATTTTTTCTATTTTTTTCTGTTAATAATGGTTAGAAAAGGAGATAAGCCATTATCACAAATTCGTAAAAGAGTTATGGACCAAGAATATATTGTTGTAACACGAAACACACATAAAAGATACTTAAAATAGAAAAGCTGACACATCAATTCATGTAATAATATGAAAGGAGTTAGAGCCGACCCTATTCAGTTCTGTTAAATCTCTGCTCCGGTACTACATATTCAAATCTTGTTCTACTTAGTGGTAGCATCGTATTGTAAAGTTTGTGGATAAGAGTCTTACTGTTAACCAGTATAGCTAGTGAAGAAAAGTGAACATCAACAAACTCTTCATTCCTCGTCAAGCCATTCGACGAGTTTCTGAGCTACTCCAAAAAGCTGCCTTGGTGTCAGAATAACGTTTTTTTCAAAAAGCCAAAAGTTCAACACAGGAATACGACACGAATTTTTGGTGTCAACAGAGCAAGTTCACCCACAGAGGGAACCGAATCAAGTTCATCCCAGAGGGAACCAAATCAAGTTCACCCACAGAGGGAACGGAATCAATATCACACACCGAAGGATCCAATCAAATGAAAATCCAAGGGTTATCCAGAGGAATCTACAGGACCGCCAGATAGGGATCACCTAAACCTAAGACGATAAACCACTACTTCCTGATGCAAAGTCAGAGGAGCACCTCGAAGGAAGGTCCTGCCCAAAGACCACAACTTAAACAAATTTTCGGGAAATAGAGAGTAGGTCAATCCTTATGTGAGGTATATAACTCCAGCACAAATATGTCTTGCAAGAAGAAAAAACCAAGCATGTCAAATGATAACATAAGCGATGATGAACCTTTTGAGGAACTACCACTAACAGTATTATTCAAATTCATAAAAACATTCAACGGAGACATGATCACACAGCGATCATCTGTAACCAATAACTACAAGTTATTCTTGGGGAATCACCCGAACGGAGGCAAGGAAAATACCTGTTTTCAATCCAAAAATGCAGTTTTTTGTTGACATTTTATTCCGTGCCGGCCGATCTGTTTTAGTGCATACGTACCTATAGTAGTAGCGTTTTACGTATTGTTGAAATAAGTTCACAAAAAAGAAAAGTTTTGTCCATCCAGGAAAAAGGCCTAATAATTTGCAGACTCGAGCAAGGTGAATCCAATATTGCTATTGCAAGAGAGTTAGGCTTATCGCATTCAGGTGTTTCTACAATTTGGAAGAACCGGGATGCATTCATTTAATGAAAATTTGTTGCCAAAGAAGAAACTAAGGTTATCCATGTAGATATAGATGAAGCATTATTTGTTGGATAAAACGTTTTCGAAAAAGGCATAATATTGTTTATGGAAAAACTGGCTTAAAACTGTATGGCCTGAAATAAGAAAAGGGTATACAAGTGATTTTTAACGCAGATGAGACAAGTCTGTGCTAGAAAATGCTTCCAGTTATGACACTTAAATTCAAAGGCTGTTACGTGTTATTTATTTGTTCACGTCGATTACGAAGTATATGTGGAGGTTATAGGTCACAGCCGGCTCCGTGGCTAGTGTGAAGCATTTGCATTTCATATCGCAATTCTATGTCTCTTATGTCTGTCAAGTTTTCGGTGGAAAACCGGAAAAAGACAATGAAGGTTATCGAAATCGAGAAGGTGAATGTGGATACGGATTTTCTCAATTGATAAATGATTTATGAAATCTTCCTTAGGGGATTATAATTGCGAGACCGTTGGAAAGTGATACTGAATACAGGGTCTTTCACGAGGAACCTCACCCATATTTATACGGGAAACTACTGAACGTATTTTCATGAAATTCAGCAGGATAATAACTATTATGATTCAAGGTAAATACTTTTCCAGGTGTATTGGAGTTTGGAAGAGGAGATTCCCTGTCCTGGCTTTGAAGATGAGTTTGAAGCTTGAAAACATGCAAGCTGTTATAATAGCAACAAGTGTACTTCACAATATTGCCAGAAGCTATAATTTGGAAGAAGTAGATGCAGAAGTGCATATTCCAAATGATGAATTACATATTGATGACGATATAATTCATCATCAAATGAGGCCAATGAGAGAAGAACCCTTGTAGACAGTTGGTTTTCAACATTATAATGCAATTTTTTGTAAATTTAAATTGATAAAATCTTTCTATTAAATAGGTTGGAATCAGTGTATATTGTATATTGGTTGGGCAATTTTTTCACCTAAAAGTTTTTCATGCCATATTAAAATGATTATTATAATTCTCATTGGGGTTTTAATTTTGAATATAAATATGTAGTTTTGATGATGGTCATAAACATTTCTCACTATATTCTCCTGAGACCAGACTATACAGGGTCTTTCACGAGGAACCTCACCCATATTTATACGGGAAACTACTGAACGTATTTTCATGAAATTCAGCACTTATAAGTATTTCACGATGCTGATGAAATCTAAAATATTTTCAAGGCATGAGCACCTCCGGTTTTTCCGGAAATGACGTCAACTTCCGTTTTTCAAATTAGAACACCATTTTTTTATTGCAGAAATAGATTCCTCAGAAAATTTCAAGTTATTTTGATGTAACATTTTTCAGTTTTGGTTGGAAAATTCTCTCTGAGCGGGAAAATTCGAAAAAAAAATCGAAAATAGAGCTCCGTTGAAACAAGAATAACTTCGAGGTTTTTGGATGGAAAATTTTCATTTTTGGGATTTTTCAAGATGTAAGATTGATGTATCCACTTTAAAAATCGAAATCGCGATTCATGATACAGGGGGTGAAAAAATCGCTTTCAAAGTTAGGGATGACAAAATCGTGAAAAATCAATTTTTTCAAATTAGAACTCCATTTTTTTGTGGCAGATATTGAATCTACGTTAAAAAATAATGTTAGTGTATGCATCACACCCTTGCCCTAAAGTGGATATTAACTCAGAAAATATCCATTTTAGGTGGATACATCAATCTTACATCTTGAAAAATCCCGAAAATGAAAATTTTCCATCCAAAAACCTCGAAGTTATTCTTGTTTCAGCGGAGCTCTATTTTCGATATTTTTTTCGAATTTTCCCGCTCAGAGAGAATTTTCCAACCAAAACTGAAAAATGTTACATCAAAATAACTTGAAATTTTCTAAGGAATCTATTTCTGCAATAAAAAAATGGTGTTCTAATTTGAAAAACGGAAGTTGACGTCATTTCCGGAAAAACCGGAGGTGCTCATGCCTTGAAAATATTTTAGATTTCATCAGCATCGTGAAATACTTATAAGTAGGGATGGAACGGATCGGTAATTTTTGACCGGACCGGATTTCAGTATTTCCCAGGATTTGGCCGAACCGGATCAGTAATATGGCCGGATCATCAGCCGATTTACTGGCCGGATCGTCGGCCGGATCGCCAGCCGGACCGTCAGCCGGATCGCTTGATATAGTTTAAAGCATATCTTAGGTGCTACCTGCCCCTTCCATTTTCTTACGCGAATGCATCATACCAACAGTCGTATTAAAACGTTTCTACAAGTCTCTGCGTGTTCACTGCCAATTCCTCGTATACGTATACAAATACAATGTCTAGTAAAGTGTGGACCTATTTCTGCATTGATAAAACGAAAGCAAAATATGCTACTTGTAAAATTTGTAAAACGAATATATCGAGAGGTGGTGAAGGGAAAAACGCATCCACGAGTCCCTTACTGAATCACTTAAGAAGACACCATAAACACGAACATGATATACTAGTGGAAAGTAATATTAAAACAAAAAATACACAGTCGTCCGCCAGTTCACAAACAAAGATAGCGGACTTCAAACAATGGGATGTACAGGACAAAAGAGCCCAGAATATTCATCTTTTAATTGGTGAGATGATTTGCCTTGATCAGTGGCGTAGTGACCAGTGTTCGGCGTGTTCGAAGTACACGGGACCGGGCCCCTATAAGGGGCCCGGACGCTTGGGACGACTAGCGCTAATAGGGAGGGTAGGGGCCTGGAAAATATCTTGAACACAGGCCCGTGGTGGCGTTACCACGCCGCTGGCCTTGATAATCAGCCATTGTCTATAGTAGAAAATAGAGGATTCAAACGCCTAATGGAGAAAATTGTGACGGCATATAAAATTCCTTCAAGAACATTTTTAAGGGATTCTGTGATTCCACAAATATTTGATAGGCTTTCAAGTAAAGTATCCAATTTGTTATTGACTACCAGTTATTTGTCCCTGACGTCTGACATATGGACATGTACTTATACAAATGACTCTTTTATAAGTGTGACAGCACACTTTATTTCCGAAGATTGGGAACAGCACAGTTTGGTACTCAGCTGCGAACATTTCAACGGAAGCCATACAGGTAGCTTGATATCTCAAAAAATTTTCAGCTCATTGAATAAATGGGGTATTGAAAGAGACAAAGTTCATCTTGTGATAAGAGACAGTGCAGCCAACATGAAAAAAGGAATGAGAGACTGCGATTTCAATAGTGAAAGTTGTTTTAGTCATACACTTCAATTAGTTATCAACGACGCACTGAAGAGCCAAAGAACTGTTAGCGATATGATAACCATAAGTAGAAAAATTGTTAGCCATTTCAACCATTCTAGTCAGGCCTGTGATAAGCTAACTACAATTCAAAGAGAGCTCTCTGAGGACTTATTGAAAGTTATACAAGATGTTCCAACCCGTTGGAATTCAACATTTTATATGCTCGAAAGGCTTCTGAAACTAAGAAGAGCAATCACTATCTTCAAATGAAAACACGAGCTCTTTTTCTAATTTGACCAATAACCAATGGGATCTACTAAAATCTATAGTTTCACTTCTGAAGCCTTTCGAGGAAATAACTAAGGCCATCAGTTTGGAATTTTCTTTGATATCCGATGTATATCCCTTCATAGTGACATTGAAAAACTTTCTGGGCTTTTTTTGATGGCGAGGTGAAAGAAACAGTTAGAAGAAATATCAATAGAATAATCGAAGAAGATGAGTCACCAATAATGGATGAAAAAGCTGTGGGAAGCGATGATGATGCCAGCGAAGATGAACCGCTTTCCAAAAAGAAAAAAGAATCCAACATTTGGGATCATTTTGAAAAGATTAAAGAGCCATTTGTTGGTAACACATCAATGCAGAGCACGTCAAGTTCTTGTCAACAAGAAGTCGTGGATTATTTGGCATTTCCAGTGATTGCTAGAGTATCTTCACCAATTGAATGGTGGAAAAACCAGAAAATAAAGTATCCATCCCTAGCCAAGCAAGCATGCAAATTTCTTTCCAGTCCAAGCACCAGTGTAAGTAGCGAGAGACTATTCTCGGAAATGAGACACATATATACTGACCGCAGATCCAGACTATCACCAGAAGTAGCAGAAAAAATTCTCTTTATACACAGAAATTCTAAATACTTGGATATGGATACTAATTTGGATTGATTTGAACATAATGTATTAACTAATAAGATAATAAGTACAATTGCAATATTTTCAGTTCTCACTTTATTTTTTTATTCATAAGTTATTTTCAGTTCTAGAGTTCATTTTATTTTATATTTATTTACAAATAAATGATTTTTACTATATAATCGTATTTATTCAAATTTGGAAAATCCGGCCGAATTTTCATATTAATCCGGCCGTACCGGATTCCGGCTAATTTGGCCGGATCGGCCGGATTCAGTAATCCGGTTCCGGTCCGGTTCCATCCCTACTTATAAGTGCTGAATTTCATGAAAATACGTTCAGTAGTTTCCCGTATAAATATGGGTGAGGTTCCTCGTGAAAGACCCAGTATAGGTTGTTGAATAGTTTGTCAGTATCACACTCGGAAGAGAATTTATACACATTACCTCGGGGTGTGAGTTGGAGTTCTTCATCAGGATTGGTATCATTCATGTATTCCTGGGTGATTTTCACACAAGACGTGGAGTAAACCCCAAAAAATCTTGGAAAACAGCGAGTCTTTTCACTTCGTCCATGTGGGCGTCAACCTTAAAGAGTGGATACGAATGTGTTTTTTCATTTACAGTGCGAGCTTATTGTTTGAACTTTGATTTTTTTCTCGTTTCTTGTGTTTTGGATCAGAATATTCACAACTTTCAGGTAAGCCATGAAATTATTGAATACGGTGTAATGAACTTCAATTTCTCCGTCTAGAAATTGATCTTCATTTTAAATTAGTTCTTTTCCGAATTTTCATTTCAAATTCCTGCATTTCATTTCCGTTCAGAATTACAGCGAGAAGATCGAATATGGTCCGTTCGATATTGTTTTGCATGCAGGAAATATAGTAAAAACCTTCATAAAAACCACCGAATGTGGATAACGCCGTTTTTTTGGTTCGTACGGACGATCAGCCAGATTCACAGAAATTTTACCGAGATACTTTTCGAGAAAAAGTAGCATTTGTGCGCAGATCATTCCCTTCCCCCCAGGGAAGTTATAAAAGCCGATGTTCCCCTCAGCTGGGATCCTTTTAAGCCATATCGATTTAATTGATTTTGAATTCGAGTCTTGAGTCTTGCTTTGCGATTTTTTTATTTACGATTTTTGCTAACTGTAGATTAATTACCTTCCGGATTTACTTGAATTATAGTTTCCGCAGGAAAGTCCTGAGTTGATTTTATTTAATTGATCGAAAGTGAGTGCTTTGTCCTGAAATCGTAAGTACTGAGCCGATTTATTGCAGTCCCATCTTGATCCTCGTTGAGTCTATTAAAATAGCTGTTCCGCCGAAATTCATTCAATAACTTTGCAAGCGAGTACTATAGCACGTTTGGCCGCATAGTCGGTGCCCGAAAATCTGTCCTTTATGGCGTGTGAACTCATAGTCAGATCGACGGACTCATACAAACCAATACTATAGTACATTACGTCGTGCAAACGTAAAACCAGCTAAGGAGACAATATAACTCTTTTGTGTGTTGGGACTGAAAAAAAATCGAAGTTAAAATAACTGCTGTACCTTTTTTTTATATACTGCGCACCTGTCTTATCCGTTTGACATTTTTTTTATACAACTGGATATTCGAATTCCTCCGTTTAATTGATATTTCCCCCTTCTGTTCTGGCTGACCCGTACTCGTGAAATATTTATTGCTTACTGTGCTCGCGATCATTCGAAACTGATCACCTTATTAAATTTGTGTATTTATATATTTCATTTATTTTTGGCATTACTGTTTATTTGTATTCTCATTTCCATCAACTGAATAAACTGTGGAAATTGTTCTATTTATGAATTATCATTTATCCCTAACATCCTAGATAATAAGGGACTCTGTCTCCGACTAGCAGCTGCCCTCGTAGGTTTGCTATTCTCCCTATTAGTAAAAGAATAGCTGGCGCTCGAGGTAAGGTTCTCCGAGAAAAGCTCGTCACAGCAGAAGCCAGGTTATGGTATGACGTTTGGGCAGATAAGGATTGCTCGGAAAAAACAAGTCTACACGATATATTGAAAGAAACAACTTTTTACCCAGCGGTAAAAAAAAATTATCATTTTCTATATCACATTACCTCCCACAACTTGTACCGTGGAGCGTTCTTTCAGCACTCTACGTAGAGTGAAAACTTGGCTGAGGAGTACCACTGGCGAGGAACGTCTTTCAAGCTTGTGCCTGCTAAGTGTCCACAGGAAAAGAGCAAGAAGACCTGACTTTGAGGACAAAGTTATTGACTTGTTCGGCAGGAAGAAAAGAAACTTAAAATTTGCTTTTTCTGATAAATACTGAACACTATGTAGTTCTATCAATTGCGCTAAAACTATGAATTATCTTCAGTTTTTTCTTCGTTAGAATTTGTTTCAATAAAAATTTATTATAGAGCAATGTGCTTTTTCTTGACCTTGAATGCTGTGGCCTAGTATTTTAATGTAGGGAAGTTTTTCGAACATAGTTCAAACTAGAGTTTTCAAGGTGCTCAAAGCCAAGTATACAAAATGTAATATGCAATATCATTACGTCTGGGCCCCCCTCGGGGCCCCCCCCTTTAAAAATTTCATATGGGCGCCCATGTCGACCGGTTATAACGACCCTTGTTCCTTGGTCCCTTCGCCGTCGTTAGATCTTGCTTTTACTGTAGTTTCTTTCAATGTTGATAATTCACCCACAGAAAAAATTTAATTTCTGATTGATAGTGGAGCATCTATTCCTTTGATTAAGCATACTGCATTAATACCAAGTATAACTAAATTAAATCGAGAAAATACTGTCTCGTTCAATGGCATAAATCCAAATCAACCAATTGTTTCCTTAGGCACAATTGATTTGATCCTGAAATATGAAGATTTTATTTTTTCTTTAACATCACAAGTCGTAGTAAGCCATGAAATTCGATTCGATAATTATGACGGAATTTTAGGCGTTGACTTTTTCCGAGAAAATAATGCCGTAATTGATTATAACAAAAATGCCTTGATTGTCAAAAATTTAACTATACGATTCGAAAACACTGAAGAACGTCAGCGTATCAAGAAAATAACTTTACAACCACGCACTGAAACAATTATTCAAACCAAGATTATTATTAATTTATCTGAAGGTATGATTAAAAATCGCGAAATCGACAAGAACGTATTTATTCCAAACGCGCTTGATGAAAACAAAGAACAAAAGGCTCATCTACCCATTCTCAATTTAAGACACACCGCCATAGAGATTGATAAATTCCACTGAACAAATAGCACCTGAACAACGAGAGGAATAATTATTTGAAAATCTACGTATTGATCATTTGAATTCTGAAGAAAAACAATCTTTATTACAAATCTGTCAACATTACCCAGATATACATTCACCTGCACTGAAAGAAAAGGTTCAATGCGAAAGGTTTACCAAGAATATTTTAATTAGTGTTGAAATGTTTCTTACTACGCGGTTAAAACAATTCATTATTCATTGTAAATTGATGTACTATAGTTGCTAAGCAGATTTTACTACAAATTTCTCATAACACCTATTAACGTGTCTTATTTCCATTTTCAAATGTGGAATTACCACAGAAAACTAGAGTTTTCTAATATGCGCCGTATTGCCTCAACAATTAAGGGTTACTATGCGGTAAATTCCACTTCGAGAAATGTTATACAGTTTTACTACTACAGTACAGTGTTACGTTGATTAATAACAAAGCCGAATTGGAAGCGAATATATCCGAACGCAGTGTCTATACTGTGGTAAAGGCTACGAACAAAGTTCCTCTTTGCTACGATTGCTACGAAACCTATCCGATCCGCATCATTCTGCTGATATCTTCATCTTCATGTGAAATAAGGTGGTCTTACTGTTCTTGTTAATTTGACGATCGAGAACTTTTCCAGCACTAGGTAATTACAATCAGTGCATCGAATCGAAATTATTGACCTATAAAGTTAAACGTATAGTGTTTTTCAACATTGTTGTATTATCTAAGTTTACTAAATGGAGTGTTCAAAGTTTACAAGTTTACTTCTCAGTTGGGGTTTAGGAGATTACACCCAAAAATTCAATGGTAAGTTACATTTCTGTACCTAAGTATTTATTGTTTGGGCATTAAGGATTCATTAACCCCTTAGTTCTTCAGATGCATGGGTTTTAGTATCAGTATGTACTATCAATTCGAAACGTTTGAGAATACGAGAACGTTAATATTCGGCTGCGTATGCGTCGTCTGTTTTCGATTGGAGCAAGTCAAAAGGTTCCATCTTATCTTATCTAAGCTTGCGCTTATGCGCTTCCATTTTCAGATAATGCGCAAGCACTTTCTGTGGCGCAAGCGTGGGACTATTCTTAACTGTTCACTTGTTCACTAATTCCAAAGAGGAATTTAGTCTTTGCTAACATGGCGGAAGAATACATCTATTCTTCCGCCATGTTTGCTAATGCTTTCACAAGAATTGGATAAAAGTAGGAGGAAGTGACAGAACCTTTTCGACTATACGTATGCATTTTTCATTTCAGATGAGGGTATCGATAATAATAATTTCGAATTATTGTACAGGGTGTCTCAAGTTCGAGTGCCTATTAGACGTTTCTGGAGAACTAGACATATTTGAAATCTGAAAATTGGGATTATGATATTGTTCGAAATTATCTACAGAGCTAAAATATTTTCGAAGCCCAAAAACTTCCGGTTATACAGGGAGTGAAAATAAATTCGACGAAAAAATTTTTTTTCAAGTTTTCCATTCCTGGTATGATCGAGTATTCAATGGTGAATACATTTCTGTTAAAACCATTGTATTAAATCGAATAGTTTTCAAAATATCCAAAAAAAACTGGAAAAAATGTCAAATATTCACAGTCGGTATTATGTTCATTATTCTTATTTTAAATATCCTGAGCGTAAACTGTTTTTACAACATCGAAGAGGAAGGATGTGAAAAGGTCATGCATCTTTTGGATTTCAAAAATATCATCACAGGGTGTTTCAAATTTTGTGTTGAAAATTGTGATCTTAAATTGGCCATAACTTCTGTTTTTCAAATTAGAACCCTATTTTTTTATAATTGTGTTGGATTCTGCGGTCGAAAATAATGAGTTTTCTCACATGATTATGCTCCTAAATTCAATAATTTCTGAGTTATTTGAGATTTTCTGGATTTATGGTGTACGTAGAGTCAAATTGATTCCATCTAAAAAAAATTCAATGAATATTCTTTCGAAACCATGGGAACACTCTGTACCCATAGAAGATAAATTATCTGTTAATAATTCATAAGTGTCAGGTGTTATTGTTATTCGTTATCTTCATTTCTCGATTTAACAAAATGAACCGTTATTCTAATTACGAACTTCTGGATCTATTTTATATACATGGTGAATGTGACAGAATTATTAGTAGAACCTGCCGGGCCTTCAACGAGAAGTATCCCCACATTTACCTTCCATAACGGAGAAGATCTTTAGAAAATATGTTTCAAACTTTCAAAGTTTTGGATGTGTAAGAGCCCCTAAAGAATACAAAAGAAGGGTAGTTGATGATGAAGAAAATGAAATTAGTGTTTTGACTTATTTCGAAGCGAATGAAAATGCATCTATTCGAAGTGCAGCTCATGAAATCGATTTAGACAGAAATTCAGTGCACCGAATTTTGAAAAAACACAACATGCATGACTACAAATATGAGAAAGTTCATACATTAGAACCAGGTGACTACACAAAAAGGTTAAATTTTTGTAGAGGAATATTAGAAAAACTTGAAAATGATGAAAATTTTTTTAAAAAGATCATTTGGACAGACGAAGCAAAATTCAATAATGAAGGACTATTTAATAGAAAGAATTGCCACATTTGGAGAAGTGAAAATCTTCATAGAAAAAGACAGAGAAACCCCCAGAACAAATTCAGTTTTAATGTGTTTGCTCTTTTGATGAACAATAAAGTGCGGTACTACATATTTTATGAAGAAAATTTAAATACAGAAAAATTTTTGGAAATCCTGAGAAATTTTATTTCTGAGTTTTTGGATGAACTGCCGTTGAGAATGTCGACTACCGCATATTATCAATTGGATGGGGGGCTCCGGCACATAGTTCGCACGAGGTGTCTGAAGAACTGAATGCAATGTTTGGTAATCGATGGATCGGACGCCGTTCTTCACTGTTTTGGCCCCCCACGATCTCCCGATCTTTTATAGTTTATAGTAAAAAGGGGTTACAGTTCACTGCGACCTTAAGGTCTATTGTGCCCCCTGACAGAGCTGTTATCTCCCGATCTTACTCCCTTAGATTTTTATTTATGGGGTAGAATAAAAAACATAGTCTATGAATCTCCTATTGAAAGCAAAGAAGATTTGAAACGGCGTGTGGAGGATGCTTTCCACTCACTAAAGGAGGAGGAAATCGAGCGAGCGACTAACCGAGGTGTTTCAAGACGTATTCGAAAGTGTGTGGAACAAAATGGTTACCATATTGAAACTTTTACCTGATCATTCATTTTGTTAATTTGAGTTTTGAAACGTGTTTTTATTTTTATTATCATAATTTATTTATAATCATAATTCGGTGTACTGAGAGAGCGAATCTATTTAAAGTGTTTCCTATTGAAGAGATGAATTCTCATTCGCTTCGAAATAAGTCGAAATACTAATTTCATCAACTGCCCTTTTTTTGTATTCTTTAGGGGCTCTTACATTCCAAAATTTGGAAAGTTTGAAACATCTTTTCAGAAATTGTAAAAAAAAATGGGGATACTTCTCATTGGATACTCAACATTTTGTGTCATCCACCATGGATTTGAAATAAACAATATAATTAAGTGCATTTGAATGTGTATTTCGTATACAATTGAAAAAATACAATATAAGAAATAAATCCAAAATCTCATTATTCGAATAGCAACGATTCATTTTGTGAAATAAAAAAATTTCCATAACGGCTAACAATAAGACCTGTCTGACACTTGTGAATTATGAATGGGATGATTTATCTTCTATGCTCACAGAATATCCTTATGAATCAGATTCGAAGAATTTGACTCTACGTACTACATAAATCCAGAAAATCTCAAATAACTCAGAAATTATTGAATTTAGGAGCATAATCATGTGAGAAAACTATCATTATTTTCGACCGCAGAATCCAACACAATTATAAAAAATAGGGTTCTAATTTGAAAAACAGGAGTAATGGTCAATTTAAGATCACAATTTTCAACAAAAAATTTGAAACACCCTGTGATGATATTTTTGAAATCCAAAAGATGCATGACCTTTTCACATCCTTCCCCTTCGATGTTGTAAAAACGGTTTACGCTCAGGATATTTAAAATGAGAATAATAAACATAATACTGACTGTGAATATTTGACATTTTTTCCAGTTTTTTTTGGATATTTTGAAAACTATTCGATTTAATACAATGGTTTTAACAGAAATGTATTCACTATTGAATACTCGATCATACCAGGAATGGAAAACTTGAAAAACAATTTTTTCGTCGAATTTAACTTCACTCCCTGTATAACCGGAAGTTTTTGGACTTCGAAAATATTTTTGCTCTCGAGAGAATTTCGAACAATATCATAATCCCAATTTTCAGATTTCAAATATGTCTAGTTCTCCAGAAACGTCTAATAGGCACTCGAACTTGAGACACCCTGTATTATGAAGACGATACCCTTAAAGAAATAATTCCTAAAATCGGACCAAGAATGGTATTCAAAAAGATGTTGAGAGATCTGCAAGCAGAAAAACGACAGCCATGTTTGAATGTCGTTAATCGAATGGTAATAATTATTCGTAAATATTTGAACAAAATTATTGTTGAATTAGTAATAAAAATGTTGGGTTGCAAACAAAAGAATTATACAATTCATTTTCCACAAAAGTTTTAACTGGGGTTCTCTATCAACATAATATGATGATATATTGTTTATCCTGATATATTGTTTATCCTGATTACTCCTAGGTCTCCTGTGGAGACCCCTCTGAAATTACAAGCTTCGAAGCTTGTAACTTGTGCCGAGTTCGGAGTAAGCAGTTGTGTTCTGTGTAGGCTTTGTTACTGTGTCCTTACGCCACCTTAGGCACAGCACTGTTAATTTTTGACCCAACAGTGAGAATGGTGGCCCCAACCGTATTACCTATTTATGTTTAGGGTTTTGGGTGGGTAAATATACTTGATTAAGTATTTTGTTCACATGCAGGTTGACCCTGATGCCCAGTCGACCTCTACTGAGGCTTCCAACAATAATATTTTAATTGAACTAGATGATGATCTGAAATCATTGTTTGAGGCTTCACAGGTTTCGAACATTTCAGAAAGCTCCTCTGTATCAGAGAGTGTCACAGTCACAGAGGGTATCAAAATCACTTCCATATTCGCGCCCTTAGTAAGTTTAACAGAAAACAATTTTTAATAGATATTGAAACTACTTGTATGAAATATTCGAGTTCAGATATGATGAATTATGTTATACTTTGCAGACTCTGGAACAAATTTTGAGAAGGGATACAGAAGGTAGAATTATATTATTGCATCAGCATAAGCTTGACAATAATTTAAGGAACAAATTGGCAAAAATTATAATAAATGAATTAATACAAAAATTCTCAAGTAGCAAGTGAGTTCAATTTAAATTTCTTATTTTATGGTAAAGCATCATTTAAAGAACGACTTGACAATCTTGACATCTGTGTAGATTTTGGAGAGGACTTAATTATCGGTTAGCAACTTGCATATTATAGCATAATATAGAATATGGAAGATTTGAGTCCTGTCAGACTGAGGGTTCCATATATGTTTTTCAATATTCATTATCAATTGTGAGCTGATTCTGATTCGGAAATTAAATATTTCTCTCAGAGTCTTATTACCACCAGTTCTTTCGTACAAATTATTTAATGCTGTTTTTATCAAATTAATACAATGTTTTTCATAATTATGCTCTATTTAAGCATCAAATCAGAGGTGTTCATTAGGGCATCTCAAGAAATTCCAAGACTTTTCCCCAACGAAACACAGGAAATATATTTTACGCCCTATAGTAGGTCCAGCTCCAATCTGAGGAAACAAGCACCGAGAGGAAAACTCTGGTCACGTTTTATTCATGTTAAAGCTGGTCTGAGGTTAGCAGAAAAATTTTCGAATCATTCAAAGTCAGAAGAAAATGTGCCATTATGCACAGAACCCTCTGAAGAAGTTAGGTCAAACTTAAAAATGTTAGAATCAGATGCAACGATTTAGATTATAATCTAAATCGTGGTAAACCCAGATGAATTATGGAAAGTAAAAAGTTTTGTTGAGGCATATAGTATGTGAATTTTTTTAATGCTGTTATTATATTTTTTTTCAGTGTGGAGATTATTTAACGTATACGGAAAATACTTGAATTCAGGTACAATATTTCATTAAAATTAGTGGGTATGACACTATTTGTCGAAAAGCAAAATCATGCAGAAAAAAATTTCAAAAAATAATCGTATTTGAAAAATTTTAGTGAATTGAAATGAAAAAACTGGAGTTTTGAATTGAGATGAGGTATCTGCTTTTCTCATTATCCTAATTATCTCAAAATAAAGAAACATTCACATCGAAATTAGAAAACAGAGGTTCTCTATTCAGATTGGACGATTACTCATTCCAATATTTATATTGGTTCCAAACTTGTCTTAAGTGATTCAAAAGGATTCAAATTTCGAATTATAGAATTTATTCACTTCATGCAATATTCTAATTACCTCAAACTAAAGAAATATTGTTTCGAATCAAAGATAAATAACATTGTTGGATTGAGAATATTCATGTACTGTCTTCAAAACATTGGTTTTCTTCGAAAAAGGAAAAATATTATCAAAAGAAGAATACCTAATATGTATTTTGAATTGAAATGGGTCAGTTGTTCCCTTCGAAATATTTTTTTTTCTCAGACGAAGGAAATTTTTTCATACCTAATAAGAAAATGACATGAGAAAATTAAATACTCGATTAGGAATATTCAATGTTCTCCGAGTGAGAATATATTCTTGAAATGAATCGTTATTATTTTCATCTAAGAAAATATATTCAAGAAAATACACATTCTTATTTCAAGTAATCTTTTTTATGTGTGTACCTAAACCTATATATTATGTACGGAATTGTACATTCTATGGATGTCGACTATGGATATCCATATCATATTTGAAAGTATATCATCTAAAAGAACTTTTCGTCGAATTTACTCGTCATTTGGCAAATTATAAAATTGCTGGTCCAATATTATTACTCTTCGATGGAGCCAAGTGTCATCTGGATTCTGGATTACACAATAGTCGAAGAAGCTGATGAGCATGCAATCACATTGATGTGTCTTCCGAGCAACACCACCCATGACCTCCAGCCGCTTGATAAAGCCATTTATAGATCATTTGAAGCTCACTGGGACCTACATGTGCTTCTTTATTGTGAAAAACATCCAGAGAAGATTATAACTAAATCGAGATTCAACCATATTTTTTCAAAAGTATGGTGTCGCTGCATGACCAATGAAAATATTGTAAGTGGTTTTCGAGCGACTGGATTGTATCCCTATGACCCATCAGCTACTCATTTTTCTGCTTTCGCCCCAAGCACCCTATGAGAACGTCCAGATAATAAGGCTAATGAAGTGGGAGACAGTAGTCGTGATAGTGAAGATGATTGTTCGTTAGCTATGCTACAACAAAGGCTGAAAAAGAACAGTGAGGATAAGGAAAACTTCAATAACTCTTTCCATAAATTGATGGAAACTCCTGACTTGTCAAAAAAGAAAGAAGAAGAAGCTCCAAGGCGCAAGGCTCTAAATTATAAAGCTCAAGTCGTTACAAAAAGTATGTTTCAGCAAACACCTTAATAACCTTAAATAATATTTTAATTATTTGAACCTTAGTGATGGTCGAGTAGGTTACATAGGTATTAACAATCAGATATTTTTGCAGGGTCGAAATAAGTGAACGTGCAACAAAAATTGTGCAAGCCGCTCGTGAAATGGTGGACGAGGAAATTGACGGAGTAAATTTCTCATTTGCTTGAAATGACCAATATATTCATGAATCAATCCATTGCGACATTATGGAGTCAACTCCAACAACAGTTAGTCTGAAAAAATGTGACTCACCCGATGACTGATCTTTGGATGATATAGTTTCATCAGGTTCTGGTGAAATTTAGGATCCATCAAGCAGTAGTGATGATCTTCAAGCAGTAATTCATCGTCTTCTGTTCCATTACCATCTATAAAGGACATTGCTGGGTTTTATAGAGCTTTTTACGATTCCCTCAAGTGAAAGTATTGTGACATTTATGCTGTTCATTCGAAATTATTCTGGATACGCTTTTTTTTCTCTAATTCTTCTCTCAGCTGTGTGCTTCACTATAAGGTATGATTTTATAATGTATTATTATAGCTTTCACAGTTTCATTTTTTTACTGTTTTGCGGCGAAAATTTCATGAAATCACTGAAGAAATAGTAGTACGTCTCTACTGGAACAACGAACAATTTTTAGAAAAACAACGACCCAACTTTAGAGTTTGAAATTGAGGGTTGAAATAGGGTTGGTTGAATCCTGATATTTGGTGACTGAAATAAAACTATATAATCTACATAACTCCCAAAATACCTTTATTTTCTGACCCTTACACGCTTCTCAATTAAACATTTCATACAGTTGCAAATCGTTCTTTCACTCTCCTGTGAAATTGTACTTTTTGCAGTTACGTCACCGTCCTTCCGGAACGGCGATATCAACGAGATATTTCAAGGAAACAAAAGCAACTACGAATATTCCATGCATGTCATCTAAAACTTACCAAAAGCGCCATGACGAAGTTTGTGAAAATGTTGAAGATCTTTCAAATGTTATAATGCAGGAAGCCGCCAAGAAAGAGGCAAAGTTGGATGTTGAAAACGGAGATGTAGATATTGATGGAATGCCATATACAGGGTGTTCCTAAATTGAACGTACAAACGAAAAGGGGAGATTCCTTAAGTAAGTTTAAGAAAAAAAGTCCCATAAACATGGAGTCGCAAACGTTTCGTTTTCGAGATGCAGAGTGTTGAAGTTTGAATTTTTCTCAAGTTTTTTCCTCATAGTATACTTTACAAGAAATTCAACTGAAATTTGGCATGGATAAAATATTTGAGTTAGGAATAAATACTGCATCATTTGTGTTCGGAGCAGAAACGAACTTCCAGAGGATCATAAATGTTTCAAAAACTGGGGAGAAAACCAGTGCGAAACATGCACCGTTTATAATCTGGCAGACGAAGAAAAGAAAGAAAAGATGAAAAGTGATTATAACTTGCACTTGCAAGAGCAAGAATTGGCACGGCTAGAAAAAAAATGGGACAAAGAATACTCCAACGATAATGTAATTGTCTGTTGCTATGACTTACAAGCCGCCTTTCCGACGCCTCAAGGTGAGGCATCTGCATTTTACTACAAGAGTAAGTACATCGTACAATTTGTCTATTTACAATATCAAAAATCGAGAAGCAGTAAATTACGTATGGCATGAAGGTGATGCAAATAGAGGCGCTAACGAGATAGCTACTTGTGTATACAAATTTATTGAAGAAAAGGCAACTTCCACAGATGAAAGACTGAAATTCATCTTCTTTTCTGACAACTGCAGCGGTCAGCAAAAGAACAAGTACGTTTTTGTGATGTA
Source organism: Adalia bipunctata (assembly GCA_910592335.1). Taxonomy (NCBI): domain Eukaryota; kingdom Metazoa; phylum Arthropoda; class Insecta; order Coleoptera; family Coccinellidae; genus Adalia; species Adalia bipunctata. The sequence continues at coordinate 6,298,830 of OU342954.1, forward strand.
CATGTACTGTATACGAAGATTCCAAAACATTGGCTCCATTCCTCATAAGTTCCTTGTAACTGGTCATACGCAAAATGAAGGCGATTGCGTTCATTCTGTAAAAGAAAGAGCCGTGAAACGGGCAAAAAAGTCCGGACCTATATACGTGCCAAATCAGTTCGTTCAAATAATTAGAACAGCAAAAGTTTCGGAGCCATTCTACGCCGTGAAAGAGTTAACCTTCAATGATATTCTTGATTTTAAAACCTCACCAGCCTTTTGGGGGGAAACTTCAACTTGAATAATTAAAAAAAAAAAAAATTCATTCTCTGGCAAAATTATTCATGATTACCAAAGAAAATCCTTTCCAGTTTCATTATCGCACTTCTTTTGATGGTGAACTGGAGGTGGTGGATATTTTTCTTGAATCCTCTTCTAGCATCCTTTCTCAAGCTACGCCCAAGTCAAAAAAAGTCCGAAGAACTGCCAGGAACAGAAAATCAAGTACTGATGAGAAAGTTGATAATGAAGAATGCCACCAAAAAAGACTGAAGATGAATGGGATGGTAAGAAAGCTTACGGATCACCTACTGGTATTTCGAAAAAGAAAAAAAAAGATTTATTGAGTTTAATGAACACTGGAGTCGTCCCTGAAGCTTATAAACAGTTTTACGAAAATCTTCTCATCCGAAAGGACAATGATAAGAAAAGGCCTCTATCCATCGAAGAAGACTAATATGTACGAATATATTTTACAATCCCTTTGCATTGACAATACTCAAACTAAAGTTGAATTCATAATCATATAATTTTCCTCTTGTTCCTTCAAGTTACCAAAAATTATTTATCGTAAAATGGAAGACTGAGTTGCTATGTTAATTTTAGTTTTTATTTTCTTACGTTCTCTCAATTTTATATTGACTTACCTTTATTAAAAGTTTGAGAATTACATGTTTATCATTTTTTCCTATTGTTCATAAATTTCTCATAAACTTTTGTCAGATAGAAGAGGTAAAGGTAGTAAATGTATTCTTCAAGCAAGTGTACAATGCTGAAAACGTAGTGCAAATTTCGAAACTGATAATGGAATTTCAACAATATTTTCAGTCAAAACTGTGACAACTCAAATATTTTTGTTTTTGTTTTTGAAAAGTCATGATAGATAGTAAATTTTGGGAAAATAGATACATAGCTATATAAATAAGGCTTTCAGCTGAAATAAAAGTTGAATTTTTCGGTAAGAAATCGTTCGGAAGGTTTAATGTTTTACGAAGAAGAACTGCAAAATTTAATAGTCAATTTTCTCGAAAACACCTTTTTGGATTTGTCCCAGTATTGCTCTCACCGTGCGATATGACAATGACGTGAAAACCGTTACATCTCTTGTGTGAGGACCAATTTCTCCCTATATTCGGTAGTCGGTCTACGGATTCTAAGTCAATGGTCAAAATCATGGAATTCATGGACAAGTGGTTGAATACTGTGAGTACCACAACGAAAACTATCTTCACATAGGTATATCTAATAATTGCCTACTTGTTTTAGAAGCAAAATAATATACAGTGAATATTGCTTATAACGACATCGGATATAACGACATATCGCTTATAGCGACGATATTTCAGATCCCCGACTCAGTTCTTTGTAAAAGCCTTTGAAGACGTATCGCATATAGCGTCATCTCATATACTGATATTATAGCGCCTGAAGATTTTACCTAAAATCGATTTCGATTGATGTTGGTTCTTGGTTGGTTCATGAATTGGTCCGTCATTTATGGACCAACCGCTTTCGATTGATATTGGTTGGTTTATGAATTGATGACGTAAAAAATCAGCTTTTTCAGGGTTGGTTAACCGAAACTCGAACCGTGCTCTGCAGCACGGTTCGATCTCTGGTTCATGGTTCTATCTCTTTTTATTCTACAATCTCCCGCCATCGGCCATAACTTAAAATCGCTTTATTTGTTTTGTAACTTCAAAATTTTTGGGTTTGTTATTATTGGTTGAAGATTAAAATAAATTAGAGTTTTGGAAATTGTTGAGTGTTCGCCTTCTATTAAATTAATAAAGTGATAATGTCGTAATCTCTGAATGCTGTGGGTTTCAAGATTGATGAAAAAATCGTATATTTCATGGGTGATGAAGAAACTGTGAAATTACTTCTATGTGATGACGAATACTCCATCAACAAGAGCAGCACTGAGTGGGCAATTATGTCATTATGGAATTACTTCCACAAATTTTGGGCAAATGACAATTTCCAGTCTCCCTGTTCAGGAACATGTAAACTTGCCTGGAGAACAAAATCCTGAATCGTGTATATTTGAAAGGGAAAATGTCAACAACGAATATGATGTAGGGATAACTCAACGTTTAACCCCTGACCCTGACTTCCATTTCGAATCTCAGCCCCAGCCTGGATATAGCAATATATCATCCGATATCACGAATAGAAGTTCAACAGGTAACATAGGACACATATCGTTTTTTCTTACTTCTAAATGAATGAATTCCATTTTTAAAGATTTCTGTATTTTTCATTTAAAAAAAAATGTGTCTGGTCCGGGAAAAAAGATTGTTCTGAGGATATGGAGGCAACTGACTTGCGTCTAGAACTTAGAGGTCCAGAAAAATATTTCAAATTATTTTCTGATAAAAAAACCACAAAACAAAAATTATGGACCAAAAAAGGGGAAGAAATTGAGTGCTGCTGCCATTGAAAAGCCACCTCATTTTGATAAACTCCATGAAATTTTACATGATAAGCACAAGAATATATGATAAGAATTTAGAGAGGAATGATTGTATGCCTTGTGATGAAGGTATGCCCAATGATGGAAATATAAGCTCTAAGCCAACGAGAGAAGTTGAAAATGAAAATCATAACAATACAGCCACAGTAGATTTTCAGTAAATGAACTGAATAAAAAACCAAAAACCGCATCTTTCAAATTATTGGAAGAGATGAACAGAAATCAGGCAAAGCACAATAGTTTGCAAATGAAGATTTTAAATGGTATGCTGGCAGAAACAAGAAAAACATAATAAATAGATTAAAAATAGATTAAAAAGACAAATGATAAGTACAACTAATAATTATTATGTCCTTGAAAAAAAAGGAAAGGGCCATCCAAATGAAATCTTTAAGACTGATAACATGTGATTCATAGTAATTTCTTTGTTTTTTTGATATTTTGAGATTTTATGAAATGTTTTTTGATATACATACCCATTTTTGTTGATGAAAATATCTTATGTTCCTACCTTTTCAATGTATTAATTTTTTGTTACTTAATTTTAAGAGTTGTTTTTCATTTTATATATCTTTTTGAGAGTTCCTTCTTTGGTTGATATATTTTTTTTTGAAATGTATATTTTTATCTGTTGTTTATTTTGAGGAGGTTCTTTTTTTGCGAACTTGTGATAGTTATTTATTTTCAAATGTATATTTCTAAGATTCTAAGATTAAATAAACAGTGTTTATGAATTGAAGTTTATTCATTGTGGAAACAATTTATTGCAGAATTCATTTCCTTTATTCACACCTATTAAATTGTCCCTATCCCTGGAGTGCATAATATTAGATGTGTCACTTGATTCTAGATCGTCAGCCTCTTCATTATATACATCTTTATTTACCAAGCAAAAATTATGTAGCATACAGCAAGCTGTAGCTATATATACAACTTTTTCAATTGAGTATGCATACACATATTTCAAAATCCTCCAACGTCCCTTCAGTAATCCAAATGCATTTTCAATTACAACTCTAGTTGAACTTAAAACACTATTGTGGTATTTCTCTTTAATTGATAGGCGACCAGTATCACTAAAAGAAATAGCAAATAACAAAAAATTTCTATGAGTGAACATTCATTATACCGATAAGGTGTCACTAACCACTCCAAACAAGGATAAGCAGAATCCCCCAGTAAATGGTAATTTCAATTTGTTGAAAAAAAGAATTATTTACCATTTGAATGGATTTGTTTGCATAAAGAACATTCTTTCAAGACCTGAAAATTGTATTTAAAAAGTTTTGCTAGTAAAATATAAATCTTTGAATTTTACCCTTGCTTCATGAACAGATCCTGGAAATCCAATACAAACATTTGTGAAAATTTTAGTCATCGAGCAAATTCCTTGAACGACTTTTGAATGCGTCAACTTTCTGTTTTGATAGCTGTCTTGCTGGTTTTCTGGTACTGAACAATTGATATGCGTACCATCAATCGCTTCAATAACATCTATTCGCCAAAAAAAATCTTAACCAATGTTATAAAATTATTATTTTTCTTACCTGGATACCCTTTTACACTGAACTCATCACATATGGTTTTCCTTTCATATTCATTGGTATTTGGCCAACAAATGAATTTTTTTGATAGCAGTGCTAACAGTTTTATATAATGATACGGAAGATCGTGCATAGCTATATTAAACCTGTCAGCAGTGGAGATCAGTGTACCTCCTTTAGCAAGATACCATAGGGTGAATAAAAGGGCCTTTTCCGTAGCAACCTTCCTTCCGCCAAAATGAATTGTTTCTTGTTCATGTTGCATTTTCATGCAATTAACTTCCTTTAATAATAAATGGAATGCTTCTCTGGTCATTCGAAAATGTAGGTAAAAATCATGGTCCAAATATCTATCAATCCAATTTTCAAAATAATCGGTAATCCTCGTGTGCTTCTCTTTAAATAAGGTTTTTACGTCCATATAAGAGATATTCGCACTTGTATTATCTGTCAATAATAACATTTTTTTTAATATTCGATGAATCGGCATCATCCAATTCATCTAATAATAGGAGTGCTGTAACTGCCTTGCGTTTAGCATATTTCAATTATTTAATTAACAATAAAATATATCGAGACTGTATCGAATTCGAAGAGTGTTATGAGCAAATTGTCAATTTGAATTGAACTTAAAGCGGCCCCTAGACGGTCAATCATGAATGACAGTCTGACTGAACAATAGGATTGTCAATCCTGCCTTCAATCTTGAAGCCCCTACACATATCATTCAAACTGACAGTCTGATTGAAATGACTTCAGCTCAGTTGAACTTTAAACACCAAATAGTACGCTTCTAATTATTATAAGTATAATGTCTCCAAATGAAAAAAGTAAAGATAAGGCTTGTTTGGCCATTATCCTTGCATTGGGCACCAAGAAGACAATAAAACGTCTTTCACTGTGGCATTTGGCTTTATTTCTTTATATATGTTGAGGAATTTTCCCAATGCAACATTTTTTTATATTTATTCATGTAACTGGGATGGGATTTATTCCACAGTTCGGGGAAAGATTCATAAACACTTTGAACCTTTGAAGGCAGTTTCGTTCGTCAACCCTTTGATTGCATTAATAAGACTGAGGAAAAGAATGATAGAATCACTACACCACCATTCAGACTGTCAGTCTCCCCTCCACTGAACGTGATTGAACCTCGGACTTCAAAATATTTGGAAATTCGTCAGTCCATTCATCATTCCATCAGTATAGACCTTACACCTTCAATCGGAATGTCAATCTTCGCTCTGATTGTCATTCCGAATGATCGTGTAGGGGCCCTATAACAGCTCGCCGATCAACCAACCGTTTCGTTAAGGATCGAATGGGTCGGAACCAACCGGAGGTCGGACGTCATCGTCTATGAACCGACCGGTCAACCATGAACCAACCGCAAAAGCCATTCGAAATCGCTTTAAATTGGTGCATGTTATCGGTTATTACGACGTTGCAGTTCATCAATTGGAATGACAGATAACTCTGAACTACTTCTGTGATCTGTGGTTGAATTAGGTCTGATGAAGGATCTTCTTCTTTCAGAATGGCTTAAACTCCAAATACATACTCCTGAGGATGAACAGATACCTCTTACAGAATGGGTAGTTGGAGGCGACACAAAAATGAACACATCGCTTTCTGATGACGTCACTTGAAGATCGTCACGTGGACACGCCGCTTTCTCTGGGCATGCGCATTGATATGACATTTCTGTGTTTATTCTTCAAGATTTGAATTTGATTTCTGCGATCTGTTTATTTTCGAATGATTATTGGCTTATAAAGATTCATAAATTTCGTATTTAGAGACTTCTGTTTGTGTGTGTGTTAAACAAAGTTTAACTTAAACCTGTTGTTGTTAAATAAAAATTAATAGTGGATCAAAGATTAGATTTTTAAGAAAATCATGCATCAGCCACAGCCAGATCCTTTACCTTCTACATCCACAGCAGTGCCATGTACTTTGTGTGGAGATAAAACTTTCAAGACTATAAAATTGCTGAAGCAACATGAAATACGATTTCACAAAATAAGTAGAGTAGTGGAGTCGAAACAACACATTATATGCCCATTGTGCGAGGAAAGGACTGAACTGGCGACCCATGAAGCCCTCATGCAACATATTCAAGATACTCATGATATCAGCATCGAAGTAACGACTTTGGTCTTTTTAAGCAATGAAGAATTTGAGACATGGACAAAATCGGAAAAGATTGAAACCAGTTATGCCAAGCACCGAAGTAATCAAAGGAAGGACCATAAAGCAGTGTATTACCATTGCAATAGGAGTGATATTAAAGGTTGGTATAGGACCGATCCTTGCAAGTGTGCATCGCGTGCCCCGCACGCGGGCGGCAAAAACACGGGGCGGCCGCAGGCCGGTACCTTATTTGTATGTCAGTATGTGAAAAATATGATTTTTCACAAATCTTGAATGATGATTGTTTTCAATTATTGATTATTACTTTCTAACTCTAATCATCCCAATTTTGAATGTGACGGCAAAAAAAATTAAATGAAACTGAATTTTTCAATCTGGTCAAATCATATATTCCTTGTTCCTCTCATCCACAAAAAGAAACAACGGAATGCTTGTTTCAGAAGAACGTGATGCATACATCGAACAAACGATCATCTGATAGCAATTATCGTTATTAGGTGTGCAAACTCATCGAATGGTACAGTAGAGTACTTTATCTTTACTCCCACAGAATTATACATATATCCATTATTCAACTGATTTTGAGCTATAATAGTAGATATCTATAAACCAACAGAGTGAGTTATAATAACTCACGCCTATAACTCACTCGATCCAATAGGTACAAAAACGAAAAACGAAATTGCACAAGAGATTAATAAAAAAAGGCGGATCGATCGGAAACTCTATTTCAGATACCAAGGTAACGTTCTCGCCATCCATTTCCACATTCCCTTGGGGTCCAAAAATTGCATTTGGAAAACGTGAATTTTCGACGTTTTCTAAAGAGATCGCTTTTGACAAATGTTTCCACTTTTTTTTTTTTTTTTTTTTTTTTTTTTTTATTCAATTTGTGTGTCTCGACAGCAGAGGTCATTGACACGGTCACAGTCTAATCAAATCAATATGTGACAATATTATAAAAATTTCAAATCTGGTTGTACAGTTGAGTTGCCTTAAGATAATTCATCAGGTTTTCAAAGTTTGTGGTGTTGTGTAAGATTTCTTTTAGGTTTAGCTCAATTTTGTGGATTCTTCTTTGGTTTCCACTTTTTAAAATGCAGATTAATTCGAATTTTACTGAGGGCATAGTAGATAAAGTATATATTCAATTCGCGGTAATGGTCATAACACGCGTGTGCTTGTATTTATAATTTTTTGTTACATTTAAGTTTGCTCTTTCTAAGTATTCAGTTTGTGTTTCCTATAAATACTTACGTATTGTTAATTGCATGTTTTTTATTTTGTTGAAATGGATAGTGCATGATACATCATCTAGAAGGTATACATGAATAGAGTAGTAACAATATATATATGCAATTTACTTCAGATGTAAATTGCATAAAAAAGATAAATTTTATTGTCTTTGGGGCGGCACATAAGGATTCCGCACGTGGGCGGCCAACACCTTAGCATCGGCCCTGTAACTAGTATACCTACATAACTGATTATTTTGCAAGCACAAATAACAAAGGAGAAGAATAATTATTTGGAATTATTGTATATATTTAGGATACACACCCACGTACCAGAAATACACAGAGAAAGCTGGTGGGACAATTAGGATAAAAGGAGTTTGCCCTTCAAGAATTGTCTGCAAATTTTTTAATGATGGAAAAGTTACTGTAACCTTTTGGAAGACACATGTAGGGCATGATGAGAAGGAGTTACGTAGTAAACATTTGTCATCAACAGAGAAGGAAATGATCATTGAAAAATTGGAGTCAGGTGTACCAAGCAGTAGAATTCTGGAAGATGCAAAAAAGATGGAGAAAACGGATTTGGAACGAATAAACTTGTTAAATAGCAAAGATGTGGCATACTTATATCGAAAGCACAATATAGAAAAGAAAAGGGATAAAAATGAAATGGTAGCAGCAGCATTGAAAGTTCAAGAGTGGAATGCTGGAGGAAAGAATTTTGCTTTTTTTTTCAAGCAAGAAGGTAGGTAATAATTCAGTGCAAGAGAATCAAGGGATTTAGTAAGACAGTAGATAATTAGTAGATATTTGGGTATTATCCAAGGTATTGGTAAATGGTATTATAGGTTTTTATCTAGTTAAATCTAGCAATTAAATATATTTTGTGTAGAAAATTACCTACCTAGCTAAGTTTTCATAGCTGGTTACCCTTTACAAAAGGTGGAGGTAATTTAGATATTGTAAATACAAACTTAGATAGTAATGTAAAGTGGTGGTGTATTTGTATATACATTGTGGTGATGGTGTATTTATATACATTGTGGTGGTTGGTTTTTAATAGGAGAAGAGCATGAAATTCTCAAGAAAGAAGATTTTGCCCTAGGATTTATGAACACCATCATGGAAGATAAACTAAGGAAATTCTCAAACATCATATGTATGGACGGGACCCATGGCACAAACAGAAGAGGAATGGACTTGACGGTAATGCTCATAAAGGATGATAGAAATGCAGGATTCCCAGTAGCGTTTTTTCTTTCTAATAGGCTTGATCAAGTAGTTCAGGAAGTTTTTTTAGGTGTGGTACCTACAATCTTTCTAAATACTTATTTATTTAATTGTAATAACTACATGTTACAGCTGCTCTTCGGGAGAAATTGCAACAAGATATAAGTCCAGCCTATTTCATGAGTGATGATGATCCTAAATATTTTAATGCTTGGGTAAAAACAATGAATAATCATCCAAAGCGACTTCTATGTACATGGCATGTGGTAAAAAATTGGAACCTTCAAGGTAAAAAGAAAATTAAGGACTTAGAAATTCGAAAAGAAATGAAGAATGAAATGAGGAAGATAATTACGGAAACTGACGAAGATAGGATGTTAGAGATTACTAATATATATATATATATATATATATATAATATACAATTATATATATATAGATATATATATATATCTATTAAAATTGCAAGAAGCAAACGAAACTGAATTTGTCAATTACTTAACTAGGTAAGGTTTACATAATTTCATCATATTTTCTTAATTCATATGACATTGTTGTTTTTTATTACTAGGTAGGTCAATATTTCATTAATTTTGCTAATGAACTAACATTATTTTAGATATTATCTTCAGGATGAAGAGAGGATAAAAATGTGGGCTCATTGTTATAGGACGAACTCGGGTGTGTACCATAACCTTCCTAAATGTGTATTTTACAAAAAATAACAAATTACCCTTTAGGTATAAATACGAACATGGCAATAGAGAGCTTAAATAACATGCTGAAGACAAATCAACTTAGAAGAAAGACCCATATAACTATTGAAAAGCTATTGGATGCCATTGAAGATTTAGTGGATATAAAAATGTGGAAGAGGGTTTTAGACATTGAGAGGCCAAATGCTAATAATTACCAAGATAGGGTAATCATTAAGGCACATAAAAAGGCAAAAAAAAATGCAAAACAAAGTAGAGATAAAAAAAGAATCGGGGGATTATGGTCGGTTCAAGGTACAATCGTTAAATGATTCTAAAATATACACGGTGTGTTTGAGGCAAGTATGCGAGAGTCAATGTAGAACATTATACTGTCGGGTTTGTAAAATTTGTATTCACCGATACGAGTGTAACTGTCCTGAGTATTTGGTTAAAAATACCTTGTGTGAGCATATACACTTGATACGCATGTATGAGGAGCACATGGACACTAATTCTGTAGCAGACGATTTCTCCAAGACTTTAGGTGAAAACTCTACTATCAAGGCTCAAAATGAGGAAGAAATATGTCAGTTTATTGAAGACAGAAGAAACCGGGAAATCACATCAAATGAAGAGCCTCTTCAGGACCGCGACAAGAGAAATATTCAGCTGAGGTATTATTTCAATTGGGCAGAAGATCTTGATGATGAAGACTTCGAAATTTTTATCAACCAGCTACAGTTAACAAAGCAAAAAATAGATGGAAAAAGAGGTACAGCCTCGAAAAAGAGGAAAATGGATACGCAGGAATATTTTCCTTCCAATAAGCGTTCAAAAGTAAGAGAATTTATATAAAAACATCCTATTTAACATTGACAACCATTTCTCTTTTCAGAACTGATAGAGTGAAAAAATATCCTCATTTTTTATAATGTAGTTATAAATAAACTTATAACAAATTCAATAGTCTTGTTTTTCGTAATAACATACTACCATCAGAGACAACCCTACCATTAAGACTAATTCTGAGCCATCCAGAGAATGAGAGAAATAATCTCGTTAAAATATCTCAATGCATAATCTCTGATTCATTCTGATGTTCAGGAATTTGAAATTTCCCGCCTAGTCGGCTCGGTTCGGTAGGCGTTCCGAACACGTACGAACTATGGTAACGAGCATGCCCGAAGCGAGGTACGTCCTGGATTTATGCCCTCCTCTCCTAATGCGCGACCTTCACGTGACGTCATCAGAAAGCGATGTGTTCATTTTTGTGTCGCCTGGTAGTTGGCTTACCTATCACTGAATTCACTAGCCCAGAAGATTGGAAAGATTTTGTTGACGTCGATGAAGTTTCGACAACCACAGAAGAATTTACCTACCAGCAATTTATAGAACAACAAAATTCAGAAAACAGTGATGAAGAAGAGGCGCCGGAAATTGAATATCGACCACCAGACATTGATCAGGTTTAGTTATAGTGAAAAGGGGTTACAGTTCACTGCGACCTTAAGGTCTATTGTGTGATCAGGTTTATTCGGCAATAGAAATGGTTCGGAGTTTTTTTGTTTTCAATAATGATAAAGAAGAAATTGTGAATCCTACTCTAGTATTCTTGGAGAATATAGGGAAGGCATATTTAAATTCGAAAAAAAAAACAAACTAAAGTTACTGATTTTTTCAATTCACAAACTTTGGGTTTTGAAATTTGTTAACATATTATTGTTTGATTTCATACTTTCATTTTTTCACATGTACAGGGTGGCCAGATTTCGATGAATTAGTACTACAACTCCTAAACTATAAGAGACAGAGAAAAAGTAATATCCATGTCATGTTCTCTTTTTTCGAGAAACCGAAATTGCTGAAAACCCGAAGTTGCTACGGCGTCTAGTTTCCGAGCTACAGGGCGATTCTGGTATTTGGCCAATTATTATAATTGACTATAACTTCCGTATTACAGAATCTACGCTCTCGAAATTAACACATCTTTAGGGCACTTTTTTTACTGCTTTCCAGCGGTGCTATTGGATTTTTTGAATCTGCTCAAATTTCGGAGCTATAACAAAAATTATTTTTTTTCAAATAGAAACCATAATGGGAAATGATATTTCCAAATTGGTCTTTCTTTAACAATTTCAAAAATATATATCATGATATCATGATACTTTCATAGATTTCACTATATATCGAAAATTTCGAAAAAACACTTTTCGTTCAACAAAATCCAAGCAGGCTTTGATTCACTTCCTTCAAAACTGGGACGGTCATAGAATTTCATGTCTTATTTATTTTCACCTGTCAAATTCAATTCAGTTTCATCATTGTATCGTCTGGCGCTTCTAAAGTTCTTATTTATATCACATCATGCAATTTATATATTTCCTCCAATGACTCGCTACAATGGACAACGATTTGAACATTTGTTGTGAATATACTTTTTTTCAAATAAATCTATATTTTTTCTTGAAGCAGCTTTTTTTTTGCCCCTCATGGAAACATTAATTATTGCTATCAACGGGTTACATAAGTATTCAAATGCTTTTCATTTTTCAATTTAGCAGAGAAATCATACTAGAATCAACAAGTTTCGCGAAGCCCCTCTCTTGGTCTGAGTAATAATAAAGCTAATATTTCCTGAATCAATTTGGCAGCTTACAATAAATGTGAGATATCGAATTCGACGAATTCTATGACCTTATAAGAATTTTAGAAGCGCCAGACGATACAACAATGATGAAACTGAATTGAATTTGACAGGTGAAAATAAATAAGACATGAAATTCTATGACCGTCCCAGTTTTGAAGGAAGTGAATCAAAGCCTGCTTGGATTTTGTTGAACGAAAAGTGTTTTTTCGAAATTTTCGATATGTAGTGAACTCGGAAGTATAACATGATATATATTTTTGAAATTGTTGAAGAAAGATCTATTCGGAAATATCACTTCCCATTATGGTTTCCATTTGAAAAAAAAATTTTTTTGTTATAGCTCCGAAATTTGAGCAGATACAAAAAATCCACTAGCACCGCTGGAAAGCAGTAAAAAAAGTGCCCTAAAGATGTGTTAATTTCGAGAGCGTAGATTCTGTAAGACGGAAGTTATAGTCAATTATAAAAATTGGCCAAATACCAGAATCGCCCTGTAGCTCGGAAACTAGACGCCGTAGCAACTTCGGGTTTTCAGCAATTTCGGTTTCTCGAAAAAAGAGAACATGACATGTATATTACTTTTTCTCTATCTCTTATAGTTAAAGAGTTGTAGTACTAAATCATCGAAATCTGGCCACCCTGTACACATAATATATTCTATAGAGCAGATCATATCATTTATGTAGTCAATTTTTCTCGTTTTTTTTTATAATGAAAAGCATTGTTGCAATAATTTATGTTGGTTTTGTGTTATAAAACGTTGCTTTTGCTTATAACGACCGGATTTTGACGGCCCCTTCAATGTCGTTATAAGCGATATCTACTGTACCAGGGGCAATGGCGAGTACCAGTCAAATGCAGACCCAGACTTGCAGTACTATGACTGCCAATGTTGATATTATTGATGAAGAATGTTCAGATCCTGAATCAATAATTACAAATCAAGAAGAAACAAGGCCACCAAGAGTTATCAAAACCATTACACGAAATAAGTTCCGTATGGAATTGATGGATATTAATGAATTCAAACCCTGGTTGACATACTGTAACTCTAATAATCCTATTCTCAACAGAAAAGCTAATCCTAAGGATTCAGGTGATATGGCATACTGCAAAATCTGTCAAAAAAAATACCTGCTCATAGAAGAGATATTCATATTTCATAAATATAGTAATAGTATATTGTTCAATGAGCGGTAATGTAACGGCCGTTTTCAATAACCTAACCAAGATAAGGGATAGATCGCTATCTCCGGTTTGTCGGCTTATCTATCCTTGTAGTTATCTGTCTGTGGTTTGCATTTCACAATCATGGTTTAACCTGATCTATCTCAAGACAAGGATAGATAGGAAGGAACCTCTTCAGATCCACTGAACTCTGTACCTGGAACGGATCCGACTGTATACTTTTGAACGTAAAGTGAGACAGGGGCAGCTGAAACAGAGATAGCCTTATTTAGGGTAACCTGTCTTTGTCCTACTCAGTCAAATGAATTACGGTTGTATGCATAAATTATCTTTTAAGTGAAAATTAATTAGTTTGGGGATTCTTTTTGTTAAATACGTACAATATTAGTGAAGTTTGTGTTCTACTGTGATATTAGTTCCGTTTCCTTCCTCGTGTAAAGCAGCATATTGCGTTAGTGTAATTTGTTGATTGCTTCGGCAATAGTTTCGATTTGAACTATATTTGAAATTCGAATATAAAAAAACAATGGTAGTGTCTTGTGTAGCGTTTGGATGCAAAAACGAGTACGATTATCGGAAAATATCTTTTCACGGGTGAATTGATAATATTAGATTTTGCTATTTAATGAATAATTAGCGACTTGGCTAGCAAGAGTAAATTCATTTGGTACAGTTTTCCATTCAAACGACCAGATATCCTGAAGCTATGGATGAAGGCGGTTCGCTGGAAGAATTGGACTCCATTCAGAAGTAGCAAACTTTGTGGAGATCATTTTCTTCTTGTTTTATTTAAAAATTGTTAGATTCATAGTATTAGCAATGAATTGTGAAATAAAATAAAAATTTCGTTCCTAATTTTCTATTCATTTTATTTATCAACATCGTGGAAGAACAGTAAAAATTTTACATGAACGTTGTACTGTTTGCATTATTACTTTTTTCCTGAAAAACAATTGAGAAAAAATAATCACATTTGTTCAAAAATAAATTTAAAAAAATAAAATGCTTCCTCTTCACTTTCTTCATCAAACTCATCAATCATCTCTAATAATTCCATGTCACTGTCGTCGCTACTCAAATAATCCATTTTTTAAAGTTAATTTATAATTAAATAGTCAAGAAACCAACGCTGAATTGCACTAACAACAATTTTCAACGCTTATCTCTACCCCTTACTGCTCGAACTCCTCAGATAAACAAACAGAGCTACTAGAGATATTTCTGGCTATCTGTGGTTAACGTGAAAGTTCTTTGAAACGCAGGTAGGCGCATAAACAATGAAAGTTCTTATCCATCTGACCTCTTTTCGGAACAAGGGATGGATCGCAAGGACCAGTAAGAATCCTTATCTGCAGATACAATATTGAAACGGAAACAGGTACAAAACGGGATATTGCTCGATCTCTAGTACCTATATATCGGCCGTTTCGAGGGATAGATCGGTTATTGAAAACGGCCGTAAGTCATAACACACGCAGATGAATTTTGCAGCCCGAGCCGTCAGGCGAGGGGTGTAATTCATCAAGTGTGTTATGACCATTACCGCGAATTGAACACTATACTTTGTCTTCGACTTCTTCAGTAAAATTCGAATCAATCTGCATTTTCAAAATTGACACTTGTCAAAAACGATTTCTGTGGTCGAAAATCGAATCGATATCGAATCCCGTAGAAAACGTCAAAAATTCACGTTTTCCAAATGCAATTTTGGATATTCAGAATCAAGTAAATCTAGAAATGGATGGCGAGAACGTTACCTTGATGTCTGAAATAGAGTTCCCCATTGACCCGAGTTTTTTTATTCATTTCGTAAGCTACATTTTTCCTATTTGTATTAGAGTGAGTTATAGGCGTGAGTTATTATTACCTCACACCTAGGAGCATAGAATGAATGGAGGGAAGGCTCCGCTACAAAAATGAACTGCCAAAAACGTCCGCACTTGTCAGTTCGCCGCAAGGTCACGAGATGGCGCCAACGTCGTTAGTGGCTCCAACATGGCTATAACGATATTTAAAATAAAATTCGTTTTGACAAATTTATTTCCGATCATAGACTTTCCATATAATTGCGCATAAATAATAAATAGTTGATTAGAATGCGGTGATATGTCAACAATACCGTTATGATTAATATTTTGTGTTATTTTGAAGGGTGAGACTTAAGAAAATTCTTTATTTAAGTAACGTACAGGTCTTCTTCTGGAACCTCTACGGCAACTGTGGAGTTAAGACATCCGGATCTTGAACGTTCTGAGTCTGGTCGTTCAGTGGCCTCAACCTTCAAGCAAGTGATGCTTGTAATCAAAGAAACAACAGGGATTGTAAATCTCATTAAAAAAAAATTTGAATGAATTAAGGAATATGTTTCTAAATAAATTTCTGTATACAGGGTGAGTCTTTGACTTGTACATATATTTTAACTGTAGATTCTTGAGGCCTAAAGAAACCTTTTTTTCATTTTCCATTTTTCCGAATTCGGCTCTGTTAAAGAGATATAGCCATTTGAAAAAAAAAAGTTGGGCTGAATACGCTCCTGAAACAATTCTCTGCAAACACCTCAAAGTTCATATTTTTCAATTGAAATTGTTGTGATTATCAGATATTCTGGGTGATACATTTAGAAAATACTCAAGCACTAACCTTATTCGAATAAGAATGTTACAAACACGATATTTCCTAGCAAAAACGCTAAGTTTTGTCCCATCATTTCTGCAATTGAAATGCCATATTTCTCACACCAAAATAAGTTCCTTCTTCGATTAGTTTGTAAACACTAATAATTTGTTCATATTTGCCTCGATACCCTGAAACTATCTTATAAAAATTAGTTTCTCACTAACCTATCCTAACTCCATTAATCAAAGTCATATGATTCGAGGTCAATGACCTAACCTAATCCATTACTCTGTGATAGTGATCACAGAATTCTAGAGAAGACGATGCCAGATTGTGTTGATTTTCTCAGTAAAAAATGGTATAGGCGAACTCAAGAAAGCAGAACGTCCCCTATCGTTAACGGCAGAACTAGTTTTGTTTACTTTTCGCTAAAGGCTCTACGCATTGCTCTTTGGAAATGCCAAACGAGTAGTTCTGATTCTCGCCGATACAGCGCTACGATCTAAATTTAAGTGCGCTGCCGGCTGCGAGTGCGATGTAGCCGCCACGCAAGACAACTAGACAAGACAAGACGTTCTTCTGTGTCTCCAGGTCCAGAGTACAGTCTGTGATTACAATGAACGACGCCGCGATAACCTTTCTACATGGATTCGTTTTATTATTTATTTATTTACTTGAAGTTTGCAGAGAATAAAGCAAACAGGTGATGAATGTGATGTGAGAACAGTGTAGGGTCGATTAAAAATTCCAAGAGGATATTGTTAAGAAGATAGATTTTCCTGAAGGACGGGTATCAATAAATTTTCAATAGAAACTTCTTATAAACTTTGTAATTTCATGCTTCTCGGAATTCAGTTGATAAACATTGACAACATTGTTAATTTGTTAAGAGACCAGAGAAGAAACAATATTCGATGATATTTGATCCAGGGAAGCATTCAGATTTTTTATGAAATTCATGATTTTTTCCTCAAATTTCTTCGTATACATTTAGGAATAACTCGAAAACAACGCGTTTTATTGAAAAAATATAGGAATACTTTTATTCTCTAAAATGGTTGATTCTTTCGAAAATATGAACCGTTTATCCTTTTCAAGTGATTTGATAGTGTTTTTGCATGAATTTATGAGTCGACCACCCTGTAACTTTTAAACTAGGAGAGATATCGAATAAGTTTCGATTGAGGAATATGCACCATGAATAGAGTAACCAATGAACCAAAATTCAGTTCATTTGAAATAACGGTCCCGGAGATATGAACAGGAAAGTGTTTTTTTCGTGGATTTTCGACACCCTGTATCTTCCAAACGAAACCGAATTTTGAAAAATGGTATGGGAAACAAGTGTTTCGTTTGATGAGGGGAATCTACAGTTAAAATATATGTACAAGTCAAAGACTCACCCTGTATAGATATATTTTATTGCTTACTGATCTTTGCATTCGTACCAACAAGTTGGAGCTAAAATAATATTAAAATTGTTCAATGTTTTGATACTTGTCAATAAAAATTCAAACTCTCCACCTTGTTTTTTCATTCAATAATTTTATAGTACATAGCATAATAAATAACACTATATCAATTAAAAATATTATACTTAGCAAAACACGTTGAAATGAACAAACCCATCAGGTAAATTAGATAGTTAAAGCCGCAGAATTTTTTTTTTATCGAAGCCGATTTAATTTGTATATTATAGTAACTTACTTCAAACAATATTCGGTTTCAATACATTTGTTTCGACCTCATCTAGTCCTTTCAGTCAACAACAAAAAGTTTTATTATTTAATCACTTTGGTGTTGGTCGTGAAAATGTATCAATAAAAATGATCACATAATATTCCTTGCAACTGTAGCGCCACAGAACAAGATATATGTGACATATAGCCCTATTATCGATCACAGCGCTATCTATCGGGCGTCAAACAAAACTCTAACTTCCGCCGAAATTGGAATTTCAAAATGATCTGTCTAGCGTATGAAGCCTTCCCTCCATTCATTCTATGCTCCTAGCTCACACTATTAGTTTATAGGGACTATTACAGATCAAAATCAGTTGAATAATGAATATATTATTCTATGGGAGTAGATAAACAAATTTACATGCAAGAAATACAAAGCGTATTTCAAACAACAACAAAATTGAAGATGTCAGTCAAAGCCAAGCAAACCAGTTAGACGAGCCGAAATTAAATTAGTTGCATCAACGCCATCTTTGAATTTGTCATTTAGTACAATCGATAAGTTGAGTGAAGCATTACCGATAATTTTCACAGATTCAGATATTGTTAAAAAATATCCTTACATCGACAAAGGCAACCAAATTATTGCAAAATGTATTAGCACCTCAGTTTCCCTCTTCCCTCTGAACTTAAGCTAGATTTAGGGAATAATAAATTATTTCTCGCAATAATAGTAGATGAAACCACAGATGTATCAAGTGAAAAGCAATGTGCCATAGTGCTGGTTTTACTGTGATGATAATTTTTCAGTTAAGACAAAATTCTTTCAATCAGTTGAAATAACAGATAGTACTGCCAAAGGTTTATTTGATGGCATCATTTCTTGCCTTGTCGAAAATAATATTTAATTGGAGTGTCTTGTAGGATATTCGAGTGATACTACAAATGTAATGTTTGGTGAGTTCCATTCATTAGTAAATTTTTTGAAACATCAATTTCCACATATTGTTTGTGTTAAGTGCTCATGCCACCTGATACATCTTGCAACATAACATGCATGCCTCAAATTGCCTAGATCTGTGGAAGATTAACTAAGAAGAAATAAAAAATTCGAAACAGACTTTCATAAAATTTTATTACCAAGTACAACAAGGTAGTTGAGTTTGAAGGCTTGTGTAGACAGAGTTTTGGAACAAATCCAACCTTTAAAATACTATTTTATTGAGACACTTGCAACTGATTCCTCTAAAACAGTCCAGGAACTGATCAATACTATGAATAACTCCTTCACTTTAATATGTACACATCGTCACCTTAGAGCAGAACTATTCTAACTCCAGAATTCACGAAAATGGGTTTTTATCATATTCCAAGAAGACTTTCCTCATTCCATTTGGTGCAGAAGTCTTATAACTCCACCTCGCCGGGGAATCCCCGAATTCGCGCCGTGCCGATATACCGGTATAGACACGATCAGAATCGCTCAGTGCAGAAGAATTTATTCTAAGTGCCATTCGATGTATTTAGTATATTTCTGTATTGGATTTGGAATAGTTCTGCTCTGTTGATGTGTTATATAGTATTGTGTTTGAAGGGACATAAATTAGTTCTGCTTCTGTGAAATCCTAGTATTCAAAGTGTTAGTGATTGAATGAACAATTACCAAACAGGGAGATGTTATCGAGAAGCCAAAAAATTTTAAACTTGTTGCGGAAAGAGGAAGGTAAGTTTGAAATTAAATGGAAAGCATTTTTCAAATTGACCAAATCCAATAATTGCCATAAATTTGTAGATTGATCTTTTGAATCTCGTGATAGGGTACCATTACATTGGTTTGGTTTCATGGAAATTTAGTGGAAAATCATCAATATTTTATTCCATTGTCATCACCAATGATAAAGATGATAATCAACAACGAAACCACAAATTTATTTAGCATCCTTTGTTTCAGATGTGGAAAAAGAATCGAGTGTCCCGAAAATCGACAAGTTTGTTAACGGATCCGCTGACTTACGAGTACCCACATATTTACTTTCTGAAGAAACAAGAATAACATCATAACATGATATTTCGAATCTTTTACTTGTCTTGGAAGAATATTCAGATTCTGCACAAGCTGGACCCTCTAATCCGAACGAGTGTGAAAACAGCAACGGTTTTGCTAGCAACCGTTTTAGCGGGTGCACCGTAACTATTGATCCCAGCTGAGAATATGCCTCGTTGAAAGATTCGCTATTGAAATTTCGCTGGCGACTGCAGAATTATTAGATAATATTCAAACTCTCAATGATATCATCGACATTCATTCGAGATCGATTAAATAAGGTGGTCATAAGAGGGTGAAAAAATAAAACACTGCTGAATGTTACGTTCCCTTAAACCTAAAAACAAATTGACATGAATTATATTGATATTTTAATATATTATGTATATGTGATTGATATTGATATTGGATCGGATATCAAAATGGTGAATAAAAATCGACGCTATCCATTGCCGTGCGCTAGAAGTGGAACGAATGTACTTTGAAAATTTCGAATGGTCAGTACAATGAAATTCGAATTAGGAGTTGTCGCTCATCTTGAGGTAGTTTTTGGTGTTGACTGAAAAGAGAAGAAAAATTCCTAATGGATGGATCCCATTGTCGGGCTTCAGGGGCGGCGCAGCAGGACTTTGAAAATTTCGAATGGTCAGTACAATAAAATTCAAAACAGGGATTGTCGCTCATCTTGAGGTAATTTTTGGCGTTGACTAAAATGACAAGAAAAATTCCTAATGGATGGATCCCATTGTCGGGCTTCAGGGGCGGCGCAGCAGGACTTTGAAAATTTCGAATGGTCAGTACAAATTCAAAACAGGGATTGTCGCTCATCTTGAGGTAATTTTTGGCGTTGACTAAAATGACAAGAAAAATTCCTAATGGATGGATCCCATTGTCGGGCTTCAGGGGCGGCGCGGTAAGACTTTGAAAATTTCGAATGGTACGTTCGATAAAAATCAAAACAGGAGTTGTCGCTCATCTTGAGGTGCTTTTTGGTGTTGACTAAAATGAGAGGAAAAATTCCTGATGGATGGATCCCATTGTCGGGCTTCAGGGGCGGCGCGGTAGAACTTTGAAAATTTCGAATGGTACGTTCGATAAAAATCAAAACAAGAGTTGTCGCTCATCTTGAGGTGGTTTTTGGTGTTGACTAAAATGAGAGGAAAAATTCCTGATGGATGGATCCCATTGTCGGGCTTCAGGGGCGGCGCAGCAGGACTTTGAAAATTTCGAATGGTACGTTCGATAAAAATCAAAACAGGAGTTGTCGCTCATCTTGAGGTGGTTTTTGGTGTTGACTGTGATAAGTACAAACTTTTCTAATCGATGAATCCCATTGTCGGGCTTCAGGGGCGGCGCGGCAGGACTTTGAAAATTTCGAATGGCCAGTACAATAAAATTCAAAACAGGAGTTGTCGCTCATCTTGAGTTGATTTTCGGTGTTGACCGTGATAAGAACAAACTTTTCTAATCGATGAATCCCATTGTCGGGCTTCAGGGGCGGCGCGGCAGGACTTTGAGAATTTCGAATGGCCAGTACAATAAAATTCAAAACAGGAGTTGTCGCTCATCTTGAGTTGATTTTCGGTGTTGACTGTGATAAGAACAAACTTTTCTGATCGATGAATCCCATTGTCGGGCTTCAGGGGCGGCGCGGTAGGACTTTGAAAATTTCGAATGGTACGTTCGATAAAAACCAAAACAGGAGTTGTCGCTCATCTTGAGTTGATTTTTGGTGTTGACTGTGATAAGAACAAACTTTTCTGATCGATGAATCTCATTGTCGGGCTTCAGGGGCGGCGCGGTAGGACTTTGAAAATTTGATAATGGGTCTCGAGGGAAGAAGAGAAAATACTGAAGAGGTACGTCAAACTCTTGAAGATAGATGCATGAAATATTTGTCCAATTTGCCTTCAAATATTGAGGAATTGGAGAAAATTGAAACTGAGACAAGAAAACAGCGCAAAGCCCAGTGTTGGTTTGAGGAAAGAAAAAAACGACTCACAGCTTCTTATTTTGGAGCAGTCTGCAAAGCTCGCAGCGAAAAATGTAAAATGAATATTGTGAAACGAATATTATACGCAGATTCATTAAGAACTCCAGCCATGAGACATGGAATTAAACATGTTTGAATGTGTACATGAAGAGAAATCCATCATATAGAATAACTTGTTGTGGCTTATTGGTGAGAGGGAATAGTCCATTCTTGGGTTGTTCACCTGACGGTTTAGTGAACAGCAATGGAATTCTGGAAATAAAATGCCCCTACAGTGTGAGAAATGACAGCCCACGGAAGGTGAATTATTTGGATAAGAATGGAAATTTATTGAAATCCCATGAATATTTTTATCAAATTCAGGGTATCCTGCATATTTCAGAAAGACAGTGGTGTGATTTTCTAGTATGGACATTTAAAGAGTTCCACACTACAAGAATAGAAAGGAATGAATCTTTCTGGAATGAAAAGATGAAGATTCCCATCGAAGATTTCTATTTATTTTATCTCCTTCCTGAAATTGTAGATCCAGCTTTCCCTCACGCCAACATAGAAAAAAGGTGTTGGTTATCACAGGATAAACAAATTGTATCCACAACACCTGAAACAACCCTTAAACGGGTAATAAAAAATGCAAATGGCATAATTAAAAATGATGGATATTATGTGAACTTGAAAAAGAAATATGTTATTGGTCATTTTCAAGATGCTTTGTGGCCTGAACTCTCAAATGAAGATTTTCACTCTTTACACTCGAAAGAATGGGTTATGGATACAATAATTAACCTTTCATTCCACTGTTTATTTCAGGAATATAATCAAGAGCGATTTATGTTTTTAACAACTGATAAAGTGTATGCAATTTTCAATCACCTTTGGGAGTTAGAAGGTGATTTTTTCAGTTCGACGCCAGATTTTAATGAAAAAATTGTTATTATGCCTTTATCTGTAGGCAGAAACCATTGGTGTTTAGCGATTGCTGACTTCCTGAGTTATGAATTTTCATTTTTGGATCCCTCATTAAGTACTGAAGTGAAAACTGATGATCATAAAAAACATTTCCTGAACTTCATAACATTGTATAATCGGGAGAGAGGACAGTCAATTCCTGTCGAAGGCTGGAGAAACAAAATGAAAAATCATATCCGACAAACAGATACTTATAATTGTGGAATGTTTATCATCTATTTCGTGAAACAAATTCTCAGCGACCATTCCCTAATGATTTCAGATAATATGAATAGTTTGCGAAAGAAAACAATGAATATGTTGCTGAGTATGTCCGATGATATGACTTCCAAATGCCTTATATGTGGTGAAAACTGTCCGAATATAATAAATGAAAACATACTCAAATGTGAAAGCTGTGAGAGATATCACCATTCAAATTGCGACAATGGGGATAAAATTTGTATTCTATGTGCGATATTTTTGAAAAACATGGAATGAAAGCGGAAGAAAAGTATTTAATACGTAACGGACAATATTAAAATTGAATTACAAAGATTTTTGTGGAATAGGCCTCCTGGGGAAACCACATGACAAAAAAACGCACCGATCACTCTACCGCAAGGTGGTGTGGAAATGAGTTTTTACACAATATTACACAACATTATGCAACAAATTTCCAGACCCCTAGGACCAACGACAGATTTCATAGAATACCCATATTTGTTCTTATGATAGTTAACACCAAAAACTCGTTCAAGATTATGCGATATGGATGTTATCGAACGCACCATTCTGAATTTTCAAAGTCCTACCGCGCCGCTCCTGAAGCCCGACAATGGGATTCATCGATTAGGAAAGTTTGTTCTTATCACAGTCAACACCGAAAATCAACTCAAGATGAGCGACAACTCCTGTTTTGATTTTTATCGAACGTACCATTCGAAATTTTCAAAGTCCTACCGCGCCGCCCCTGAAGCCCGACAATGAGATTTATCGATCAGAAAAGTTTGTTCTTATCACAGTCAACACCGAAAATCAACTCAAGATGAGCGACAACTCCTGTTTTGGTTTTTATCGAACGTACCATTCGAAATTTTCAAAGTCCTACCGCGCCGCCCCTGAAGCCCGACAATGAGATTCATCGATCAGAAAAGTTTGTTCTTATCACAGTCAACACCGAAAATCAACTCAAGATGAGCGACAACTCCTGTTTTGGTTTTTATCGAACGTACCATTCGAAATTTTCAAAGTCCTACCGCGCCGCCCCTGAAGCCCGACAATGGGATTCATCGATCAGAAAAGTTTGTTCTTATCACAGTCAACACCGAAAATCAACTCAAGATGAGCGACAACTCCTGTTTTGAATTTTATTGTACTGGCCATTCGAAATTTTCAAAGTCCTGCCGCGCCGCCCCTGAAGCCCGACAATGGGATTCATCGATTAGAAAAGTTTGTTCTTATCACAGTCAACACCGAAAATCAACTCAAGATGAGCGACAACTCCTGTTTTGAATTTTATTGTACTGGCCATTCGAAATTTTCAAAGTCCTGCCGCGCCGCCCCTGAAGCCCGACAATGGGATTCATCGATTAGAAAAGTTTGTTCTTATCACAGTCAACACCGAAAATCAACTCAAGATGAGCGACAACTCCTGTTTTGAATTTTTTTGTACTGGCCATTCGAAATTTTCAAAGTCCTGCTGCGCCGCCCCTGGAGCCCGACAATGGGATCCATCCATTAGGAATTTTTCTTCTCATTTTAGTCAACACCAAAAACCACCTCAAGATGAGCGACAACTCCTGTTTTGATTTTTATCGAACGTACCATTCGAAATTTTCAAAGTCCTGCTGCGCCGCCCCTGAAGCCCGACAATGGGATCCATCCATCAGGAATTTTTCCTCTCATTTTAGTCAACACCAAAAACCACCTCAAGATGAGCGACAACTCCTGTTTTGATTTTTATCGAACGTACCATTCGAAATTTTCAAAGTCCTACCGCGCCGCCCCTGAAGCCCGACAATGGGATTCATCGATTAGGAAAGTTTGTTCTTATCACAGTCAACACCGAAAATCAACTCAAGATGAGCGACAACTCCTGTTTTGGTTTTTATCGAACGTACCATTCGAAATTTTCAAAGTCCTGCTGCGCCGCCCCTGAAGCCCGACAATGGGATCCATCCATCAGGAATTTTTCCTCTCATTTTAGTCAACACCAAAAACCACCTCAAGATGAGCGACAACTCCTGTTTTGATTTTTATCGAACGTACCATTCGAAATTTTCAAAGTCCTACCGCGCCGCCCCTGAAGCCCGACAATGGGATCCATCAATTAGGAATTTTTCTTGTCATTTTAGTCAACGCCAAAAATTACCTCAAGATGAGCGACAATCCCTGTTTTGAATTTTATTGTACTGACCATTCGAAATTTTCAAAGTCCTGCTGCGCCGCCCCTGAAGCCCGACAATGGGATCCATCCATTAGGAATTTTTCTTCTCTTTTCAGTCAACACCAAAAACTACCTCAAGATGAGCGACAACTCCTAATTCGAATTTCATTGTAGGTACTGACCATTCGAAATTTTCAAAGTACATTCGTTCCACTTCTAGCGCACGGCAATGGATAGCGTCGATTTTTATTCACCATTTTGATATCCGATCCAATATCAATCACAGATTATACATAATATATTAAAATATCAATATAATTCATGTCAATTTGTTTTTAGGTTTAAGGGAACGTAACATTCAGCAGTGTTTTATTTTTTCACCCTCTTATGACCACCTTATTTAATCGATCTCGAATGAATGTCGATGATATCATTGAGAGTTTGAATATTATCTAATAATTCTGCAGTCGCCAGCGAAATTTCAATAGCGAATCTTTCAACGAGGCATATTCTCAGCTGGGATCAATAGTTACGGTGCACCCGCTAAAACCGTTGCTAGCAAAACCGTTGCTGTTTTCACGCCGATCTAATCCGAGAGTTGATCGTAGTAAAATTTCGAAAGATATTCTAGAAAACGATTTGATGCTTTCATCATCTGATTCAGATCCTTATGCTGGTGATGATGATCAGGATCCAGATTTTACAGTGCCAGTTATTCCAAAAACTGTGTTGATTAATGCAGTCCCGTCAGATTCCAGTGCTAGTGATGATTCACAAATGAAAAACACGAGAAAACGTTTGAAGAAGACAGAAACATAATAATAATAATAATAATAATAACCGCACGGGTGTGGTGTGGTTTCTGCCATGCCACATGGGGGGTGACGTCCCCACGGCCCGAGTTACCTGGGCCACCAAGGGTAAATGGTGGCAAACCCATGAAAATGGTGAATGAATCAAGCCTCGGAAAAGAGTCGCTGCCTGGGGAGCGCCAGGGCATGTCCGGAGCCGACGCTAGACATGACAGCATGCGATCCGTCGGTGGCAGGGTGCTGAGGAAGCGGGCCCCTGTCATTCAACAAAATACAGCTCCACCCGAACATCGGGAAGTGGAATCCCAAAACATGGCAGAAGATCCAAATGCCACTTCACCTGCTGGCTCGACCACCGTGAGGAGGACTGCCCGCAGGGGAGCTCGCAACGCACGTATCAAGTGGAGCCGCGAAATGAATATTGAAGTAATGCGAGCTTTTTATTACGTGAACAATTGCGATGACAGACCACTTCCTGGATGGAGATACTCCCTCTACACCGAGTTCACCAAGAGACATCCAGAACTTCAGTTAACAGAAGGAAACATTGCTGATCGTAAAAATGTTATAATACGAAAAGGCTACTTGACAAGACAGGAACTGGATGAGATCAAAAGAGAAATGGGCTACACAATCAATCAAGATCAGATTGTCGGCAATCATAATGAAGAACCTAGCGAGCCCCTAGAGACACCAGCAGAAACGGCAAGAGTTCCTGTCACCCGAACTGCTCACCAAGAGTGCCCACAATATCGCCAACTGTATGACACCTTCTTTGGTAACCTGGCGCAATACGAAACTACTGATCCGCTCAACCGCCCCATCCTTCCAAAATTGAAGTTCAACTCTACGGCCAAGAATAACATCGAATGGCTCAACGAAATATTGGCAGAACATCTCAGCACTCAATGGACGTTGGAACAAGTCCACTTATCTCTGTACTGTGCTGCCATCACAGTAATCGGACAAAATGGGCAAAAGATCTACATCCCCAGAACCAGTGAACAGAAAGTTAAAAATGAAACTCCGGCCTGGAAAAAAAGATTAATGCAGGACGTCGATAAACTTCGAGGGAAAGTTGATGTCTTGGATGAGTTCCTGAGGAATAATAAATCGCGTAAAGTATTAAACAAAGTGCGGAAAATAGCCACATCCGCAGGGCTGGACCTGGAATCTCCACGACATAGAGAGTTGGTGGTTGACCTAAAAGATCGCCTAAGACAACAAGCTAAAGCGAAAGGTGCACGACTACGAAGATACAACGAGTTAACAAAGCGAAAACAACAAAACGCTGAATATGCGAGAGACAGAAAGAAGTTCTTCAGAAGTCTTGAAAAGCCCTCCGAAATATCCTCCGATCAACAAGCTGACATCAATAATGACGAATTTCGGCAATATTGGAGTTCCCTATGGTCGGAGAGTGGTCAACTTCGGAGGAATACTAGCTGGCTGAGGGACATTGAACAGCATGCATCCGAAATCGTTGAAATGAGGACTGATATTTTCACTGTCGAGGATATTTCCAACATTATCAAAAACACTAGTAACTGGAAAGCGCCAGGACCCGATCGACTTCAAAACTTAAACAGTTTCCAGCATGTTTCCCAAGTCTGGCTAGATGTTTTTCGGAGGCGCTGGAAGACCCCTTAAAAATTCCAGCTTTCCTCACTCAAGGCAATACCTACATGCTCCACAAAAAAGGAGACCTCAACAATCCAGAAAACTACAGACCAATAACGTGTTTGTCAGTGGTGTACAAGCTGTTCACGTCGCTTGTAAATAATGCGATATATCGTCATTGTGAAGCCAATAATATTCTGGAAGAAGAACAGAAAGGCTGCTCTCGAGGATCTGCAGGATGCAAACATCAACTCACTATAGACGCTGTAGTGTTAAAGCAAGCCCAAGCGAGAAGGAGAAATCTAAGTCTTTGTTATATCGACTACCAGAAGGCCTTTGATACGGTGCCCCACGATTGGCTTGTGAAAGTGCTCGAGATTTATAAGATCTGCCCGAAAATACAAGCCGTTCTCCAACATCTTATGAGTACATGGAGAACTAATATTCTTATAAACAACATCAATGCTGGAACCGTAAAAATATCGAGGGGGATATTTCAGGGAGATGCCCTGTCACCGATGTGGTTTTGTATGGCGCTGAACCCTCTGTCTACTTTTTTGAAAAACACCAACATAGGATATAGACCAGCAATGAGGAATCCGCGAAAACTATCCCACTTATTGTATATAGATGACCTGAAACTATTCGGCGAGAACCAAAAACAACTTCACTCGCTGATAGATATAGTGCGCTCCTTCAGCACAGACATTGACATGTCTTTCGGTCTCGATAAATGCGCCATAGTCAACATCAGAAAGGGTAAAATGGAGAACACTCAGGAACAATTTCAGGACATCCACAGTTTGTTGCCAGAAGAGACCTACAAGTATCTGGGTATTCCTCAAAACCAACGGATTGATCACACCCGTTTGAAGGCTGAGTTCACTGCAAAATATAAAAACAGGGTAACCAAAGTGCTCAACACCAAACTGTCTGCTAAAAATCAGATCGATGCCTTAAACTCTTGGGCTACGCCAGCTCTGACCTACACTTTCGGAGTCTTGAAGTGGTCAGATGCTGATCTGAATGAGTTGGACCGACTCACACGTCGCCTAATGACGAAGTTCCGATGTCTGCACACCAATGCATCGGTGAAAAGGCTCTATCTACCCAGGAGAGATGGCGGACGAGGTCTGTTGAACATCTACAAACTCTGCAGAACCCAGGAGAAAAACTTGAGGCAGCGACTGCTCGAGTCTGAAGATAGCATGATGAAATTGGTGACAACAGAGGATAAGGGATACACACCTCTGAACCTACAACACAGAGAACTGACATTCGATATCACCACGAGAAGAGAAGATATAAGTATATGGCGGGAACAAGCTCTGCACGGCAGATTTCCTAAACACCTTGAGGGAGAAAATGTCGATAAATTAGCTTCTTTGTCGTGGTTGAATGCGGGACAATTGTATCCTGAAACTGAGGGATTCCTGACGGCTATCCAAGACCGAGTTATAAGAACTCGCAACTATGAGAAGCACTGTTTGAAGCTGAACGTGGAGGACAAATGCAGAAAGTGCGGCGCGGTTGGCGAGTCTATTGAACATATAATCGCAGGTTGTCGAGTTCTTGCCGACAACGCATACCTGGGCCGACACAACCAAGTGGCAAAAATTGTTCACCAGCAGTTAGCTCTTAGACATGGTTTTTTGGATACTTGTCCGCCATATTATAAGTATCAACCTGCAGCAGTGTTGGAAACGGACACAGCGGTTCTCTATTGGGACAGACCCATAACAACGGATAGAACAGTGGACTACAATAGACCGGACCTGGTATTCATTGAGAAAGATCAGAAGTATGGGATAGTCATTGATGTGGCAGTACCATTGACTCATAACATCGGAAGAACGGAGTCCGAAAAAATAACGAAGTACGAGAACTTGGCAATAGAACTGAAGAATATGTGGCAATTGTCGAAAGTCACTATAATACCATTGGTGATTTCGGCTGAGGGGGTCATGTCAAAATCATTCAAAAGAAATCTTCAAAAGATCGAATTATCCCAGAGGATCGCGGGATATGCACAACAGGCTGTAGCATTGCAGACCTGTCACATCGTGCGGAAATTCCTGAACTAGTGGGAGGAACTGAATTGTTTTTTCACTGGTTCATAGAGATGATACCAGCTTGAGCTGAGACCGGGAAACCGATGATGAAGAATAATAATAATATTTATTATTATGGAAAAGAAATAAAATAAAAAAACTAAGGAACTCCGGGAAAGCATATACGAGCTGGAAGGGAAAGGAGATCCAAGGGAGAACACTCAAATCACCTTGTGTGAATTGTCGCATGATATGCACAGAGAAAGTGAATGAATCTGAGAGAGAATTAGGGCTGTGAAGTTAGCGGCCACTTTCCATCGGCCATTCTCAGATTCATCGGCCAGTTCACCAGTGGCGTCGGGTATTTATGTACATAGTGATAAAAATTATTTAGAAGGCGAAAAGTTCGGAATTTTTGCCTGAAATGAGTTCATTGATTCTCTGTTGATTGTAAACCATCGAAATTTCCATTGATTTCAATGGTTTGAAAAAGTAATGATGAATTATTATGTGTATGAGAAATCTGATTTCGAGCATATTGAACGGATATACGTCAAAAATGATTAACCTGAATGGAATTTGGTAGGAATGTTGCTAGTGTGGTCCAGAATCTTATTCCAAGAGGTTCTTCATTTGCCGGACTTTGGAGGGGAGTTTCCACCCCCACACTCAAGATGCAACAAAACATCGAAAGTGGGTCTCAAAAATGATTAACTTGAATGAAATTTGGTAGGAATGATGCTAGTGTGGTCCAAAATCTTATTCCGAGAGGTTTTTTATTTGCCGGACTTTGGAGGGGAGTTTTCACCCCCACACTCAAGATTCAACAAAACATCGAAAGTGGGTCTCACAAATGATTAACCTCAGTGAATTTCGGTAGGAATGTTTCTAGTGTGGTCTAGAATCTTATTCCAAGAGGTTTTTAATTTGCCGGACTTTGGAGGGGAGTTTTCACCCCCACACTCAAGATTCAACAAAACATCGAAAGTGGGTCTCAAAAATGATTAACCTGAGTGAATTTCGGTAGGAATGTTGCTAGTGTGGTCTAGAATCCTATCCCAAGAGGTTTTTTATTTGCCGGACTTTGGAGGGAAGTTTTCACCCCCACCCACAAGATTTAAACAAAACATCGAAAGTGGGTCTCAAAGATGATTAATCTGAATGAATTTCGGTAGGAATGTTGCTAGTGTGGTCCAGAATCTTATTCCAAGAGGTTTTTCATTTGCCGGACTTTGGAGGGGAGTTTCCTTTCCACCTTCACACTCAAGATTCAACAAAACATCGAAAGTGGGTCTCAAAAATGATTAACTTGAATGAAATTTGGTAGGAATGTTGCTAGTGTGGTCCAGAATCTTATTCCAAAAGGTTTTTCATTTGCCGGACTTTGGAGGGGAGTTTCCACCCCCACACTCTATATTCAACAAAAAACATCGAAAGTGGGTCTCAAAAATGATTAACCTGAATGAAATTTGGTAGGAATGTTGCTACTGTGGTCTAGAATCCTATCCCAAAAGGTTTTTCATTTGCCGGACTTTGGAGGGAAGTTTTCACCCCTAACCACAAATCCTCCAAGATTCAACGAAACATCGCAAGTGGGTCTCAAAAATGATTAACCTGAATGAAATTTGGTAGGAATGTTGCCATTGTGGTCCAGAATCTTATTCCAAAAGATTTTTCATTTGCCGGACTTTGGAGGGGAGTTTCCACCCCCTCACTCAAGATTCAACAAAACATCGAAAGTGGGTCTCAAAAATGATTAACATTAAAATTTCAACTATCAACTTATAACCTCATTATATACAACTTATATGATCATAAAAGCTCAATTGAATAGGTACCTACTAGTTCATTTACACAAGTAAATCGCGCGACAAGCTTTTATGATCATATAAATTGTGTATTATGAGGTTATAAGTTGATAGAGGTTTTTCATTTGCAGGACTTTCGATGATTTGTTGAATCTTGAGGGTGGGGGTGAAAACTCCCCTCCAAAGTCCGGCAAACAAAAAACCTCTCGGAATGAGATTCTTGACCACACTAGCAACGTTCCTACCAAATTTCATTCAGGTTAATCATTTTTGAAACCCACTTCCGATGTTTTGTTGAATCTTGGAGGATTTGTGGATAGCGGTGAAAACTTCCCTCCAAAGTCCGGAAAATAAAAAACCTCTCGGAATAAGATTTTTGACTACATTAGCAACATTCTCACCGAAATTCATTCAGGTTAATCATTTTTGAGACCCACTTTCGATGTTTCGTTGAATCTTGAGGGTGGGGGTGAAAACTCCCCTCCAAAGTCCGGCAAATGAAAAACCTCTCGGAATAATATTCTGGACCACACTAGCAACATTCCTACCAAATTTCATTCAGGTTAATCATTTTTGAGACCCACTTTCGATGTTTCGTTGAATCTTGAGGGTGGGGGTGAAAACTCCCCTCCAAAGTCCGGCAAATGAAAAACCTCTCGGAATAAGATTCTAGACCACACAAGCAACGTTCCTACCAAATTTCATTCAGGTTAATCATTTTTGAGACCCACTTTCGATGTTTCGTTGAATCTTGAGGGTGGGGGTGAAAACTCCCCTCCAAAGTCCGGCAAATGAAAAACCTCTCGGAATAAGATTCTAGACCACACAAGCAACGTTCCTACCAAATTTCATTCAGGTTAATCATTTTTGAGACCCACTTTCGATGTTTCGTTGAATCTTGAGGGTGGGGGCGAAAACTCCCCTCCAAAGTCCGGCAAATGAAAAACCTCTCGGAATAAGATTCTAGACCACACAAGCAACGTTCCTACCAAATTTCATTCAGGTTAATCATTTTTGAGACCCACTTTCGATGTTTCTTTGAATCTTGAGGGTGGGGGTGAAAACTCCCCTCCAAAGTCCGGCAAATGAAAAACCTCTCGGAATAAGATTCTAGACCACACAAGCAACGTTCCTACCAAATTTCATTCAGGTTAATCATTTTTGAGACCCACTTCCGATGTTTTGTTGAATCTTGGAGGATTTGTGGATAGCGGTGAAAACTTCCCTCCAAAGGCCGGCAAATAAAAAACCTCTCGGAATAAGATTTTTGACTACATTAGCAACATTCTCACCGAAATTCATTCAGGTTAATCATTTTTGAGACCCACTTGCGATGATTTGTTGAATCTTGAGGGTGGGGGTGAAAACTCCCCTCCAAAGTCCGGCAAATGAAAAACCTCTCGGAATAAGATTCTGGACCACACTAGCAACATTTCTACCAAATTTCATTCAGGTTAATCATTTTTGAGACCCACTTTCGATGTTTCGTTGAATCTTGAGGGTGGGGGTGAAAACTCCCCTCCAAAGTCCGGCAAATGAAAAACCTCTCGGAATAAGATTCTGGACCACACTAGCAACATTCCTACCAAATTTCATTCAGGTTAATCATTTTTGAGACCCACTTGCGATGATTTGTTGAATCTTGAGGGTGGGGGTGAAAACTCCCCTCCAAAGTCCGGCAAATGAAAAACCTCTCGGAATAAGATTCTGGACCACAATAGCAACATTTCTACCAAATTTCATTCAGGTTAATCATTTTTGAGACCCACTTTCGATGTTTCGTTGAATCTTGAGGGTGGGGGTGAAAACTCCCCTCCAAAGTCCGGCAAATGAAAAACCTCTCGGAATAAGATTCTGGACCACACTAGCAACATTCCTACCAAATTTCATTCAGGTTAATCATTTTTGAGACCCACTTGCGATGATTTGTTGAATGTTGAGGGTGGGGGTGAAAACTCCCCTCCAAAGTCCGGCAAACAAAAAACCTCTTGGAATAACATTAAAGACCACACTAGCAACATTCCTACCAAATTTCATTCAGGTTAATCATTTTTGACGTATATCCGTTCAATATGCTCGAAATCAGATTTCTCATACACATAATAATAATTCATTATAACTTTTTCAAACCATTGAAATCAATGGAAATTTCGGTGGTTTACTATCAACAGAGAATCAAAGAACTCATTTCAGGCAAAAATTCTGAACTTTTCGTCTTCCATATAATTGTAATCGCGATTTTTATAAATACCCGACGCCACTGGTGAACTGGCCGATGAATCCGAGAATTGCCGATAGAAAGTGGCCGCCAAGTTCACACTGATGAGAGAATTGATCTTCAAATCGTTTTGGAATCTGGGAGATATCAATCGCCAGAGAGACTTCATAGTGAGAAATTCGGAATGCAAAATAAAAGCAAGATGTCGGTCAAAAACAGGAGAAGAACAGGAAAATGCACGTAAAAATTTCAGTTACTTTTATTACTTCAATATTGGTGGCGTGAAACACAAAGTTTGTAAACCTTTTTTTCAAAATACCCTAAGTATCAGTTCTCAAATGATAAGAACTGCTTACGATAAATTGAACGCGGCTAATATATCATTACACTCGATCAACGTGGAAAAGCTTGTAAAAACTCCCAACTAGATGAATCGGTGAAAAAATCTGTACGAGAGCACATTAAAATGTTTAAACCAATAGAGAGCCATTATTGTAGGAAAAACAGTAACCGCGTCTTCCTACCACCAGATTTAAATATCACCAAAATGTATAGAATGTATGAAGATTATTGTCAAGAAAATAATATTAACAAGAAAGCAACCGAAAGTATGTATCGTCACATTTTCAGTACAGAGTTCAATATTTCTTTTTTTACACCTAAAAAAGATCTCTGTGATATATGTCACAAATACGACAACAGCAACACAGATGAAAAGCAATTGCTTGAAGAGGATTATCAGGCTCACTTAAAAAACAAAGATCTAGCACGAACCATCAAAAATGAAGATAAACAAGCTATAATGAAAAAAACATTTTTCAAGACAAGCTTTTATGATAGCAACACTCATCTGCCATTTTGAAGCCGCCATTTTGAATTCCTCTATTTTGAAGAATCGTAATTTACGACCCAGAAAACCCCATGATTACAATTTTGAATAGAATCGCATCATAATCACAGAACTCGTCCGCCATCTTGTAGCCGCCATATTGCAGCCGCCATCTTGAATTTTTCAATTTTGACCAAAGAATCATCATTGTCAATGCCAAAACCCCCCAGATACTAATTTTGAATGGAATCGGATCATAATCACAAAACTCATCCGCCATTTTGAAGCCGCCATTTTGTTTTTTTCTATAACAAATATTTCATGATGCATTGTCACCAGAATTATGTACACCTGCCAAATTTCAAATCAATCGGACCATTAGAAGTGTGTCATATTCAACTTGCAAGATTTGATTACAGACAGACACCGGGACAGGTGAAACTAAATAAAAGCTTGTAAAAAAAAGAGCAGAAGGAGATAGGAATTATGTTTCTGCCACTTTTGACCTACAACAGGTATTGCAAGTTCCAAAAACAGAGGTTGGGGTGGCATATTACAAGCTGAAGCTGTCCACCTTCAATTTCACAATTTTTAACTTAGCCAGTAAACAAGGATTCTGCTACATGTGGCATGAATCCATAGCCAAACGTGGTTCATCTGAAATTGCCAGTTCTTTGCTTCTTTTTTTGAAAATGAATGTTGAAAAAGGTGCCAAAGAATTCAGTTTCTATTCTGATAGTTGTCCTGGACAAACCAAAAACAAATATCTATTTTCTTTTTATAATTATGCCGTCCAAAAATATAAAATCAAAATAAAACACACATTTCTCGAAAAAGGACATACCCAAAATGAAGGAGATTCTATGCATTCAGTGATAGAGAAATCTTCAAGAAATATACCAATTTATACGCCCGATCAATGGTATACACTGGTAAGAACTTGTAAGAAGAATAATCCATACATAGTGGTAGAGGCGAGGGGGTAACCACTGGGGAGATTTTCTGCTCCTAGCGGGGGGAGATCCGAGGAGATCCAGGGAGATCCGAGGAGATCCAAGGAGATCCAAGGAGATCCGAGGAGATCCAAGGAAATCCGAGGAGATCCAGGGAAATCCGGGGAGATCCAAGGAGATCCGAGAGGAGATCTGAGGAAATCCGAGGAGATACGAGGAGATCCAAGTCAATTGGTGTATCTTTTTTGGATGTTTCTGATGTTAATTTATACTTCAGGGCCCACTTCTATAGGCCTCTCAATAGCCCTAGATGTTCATACTTCAGTTTGCATCTTTTCACTAAAAAAATCCTTGCCGAAAAAGCTCTGAATAAGGGAAATAACCTCGGAAATAACAGTTCTACGTGCACTATCTCTATCTCCGAGACTCACTCCCTCTCACTCTAGCCGCATACGAATCCATTTCGGAATCGGCGGTTGAGAACGAGATGGAGAATGTTTTTATTGTTTATATCTCTACTACGCGAGATTTATAGGTTAATTTTGAGCTTCAGTGTGAGATTTGTTTGAAAATATAATATTCTGTGTGATTTTGAAGCTGGTATAGATGATTATCCGAGGGAATTATCTTTCATTTCTAAATACAGTTTCTTAGCGCTTTGCTCACAAAGGTTTAGTCGTCGTCCTCATATTTCCTGAACATCTTTCGGCGCGATATCTAATTCACGCTTTAGCTCGCGCTCTAGTCATCGACGCCGATCGCTTCATTTTATTCAATACAAGCAGGCCGTCCCAGCTCCGCCCGGGTAGAAATTTGTTTCACGCGGCGGCTTCATCTTCATAACACCTTTTCTTTTGATGTACTCGTTGTAATTGTATGATGTGAAGGGCAATTTCGTTCTAAATTAAATACTGGGGATAAATAACGTATTGGGTTGGATGACGATCAATACCCAATTCATAAAAACACACTCCCAAATAGTGCATAATTTTGGAAAACATCTGATTACCATAAACAGGTAATAGCAAGTCAATCTTGAGAGATAGATATATGCTATCGCGGACTTTTGTGTAGAACTATTCAAGAGGTACATTTCCGTCATACATTGTATCCACGTTAGTCTTACGGTTTTTGCAGCGCACGTGAAAATAGCTGATTATGGCTGACTTTTTGTAATTATTGAAGTTATAGTAGGTATCCTTAATTTTTTCGGGTAAAAATTATAGCCTAGTCACCCAGGGATAATGTAGGGTGAAAGAATTTCTGAAATCGGTCCAGTAGTTTTTGAGCCTATTCGTATCAAACACACAAAAATACAAATATTTCCTCTTTATAATATTAGTATGAAATACTTTTTCGGTTTTCCGAATATTAAATCTTCTAGAAAATCTATATCTGAGTGATATTCAAGATGGTCAAAATATAATCGTATTGTATTCATATTTGGGCATTAGGATCTAATGCAAGTAGCATTGTTCTTAAGTAAAACCGAGAAAACTTATTTTTCTGAATTATTTTATCCATTGAAGCGAGGTTTGAATAAACCCGAGAACTCGCCCGAGAATAAACCTCGGAATGAAAGAGCATTCAAGAGAGCAATAGAATTAAAATGAAATCATTAATAGAAATTGTAAAGCACAAATAATTAGAATTATACAGGTGTCCCGTAAAGACCACGTCAAACGAAAACGGAATGTAGTTCAGAATGTGCTCTATATAATATGAGAAAATCGTTTATATGAAAGTCTCACAGTATTCGAGAATCGAGATATTTGATGTTTTATGAAAATGTTGAATTTTTTCACTTCAAATACTTTCTCTCATATCATGGGTAGAATTCTCGGTAGAATTGAATATTTTTTGAACCAGTTTTTTTTTCGTGAATATTGTTGAATGATAGCTTCCATTTATACACTGAAAAATAGCACAAAATATTATACTGGGATTCTTAAAAAAAATAACTTAATGGAAAATATTTCTTGAAAATCGTACGAAAATATATTTTAATCGATAACGTGAGAATGTACATCAAAAAAGAAGGTGCAGAATATTTCAAAAGATTATGTAGATTCCATATTATATTTCAAGATTTTTTCATAAGTAATATCATAAGTGCATCAAATTTTTCCGAAAAAAATCGAAAAAACACGTTGCTAAGTAATATTTTAACAAGAAGCATGAGTGCAGGTGGCAACAAAAATCCGAGTCGAAGACGAGGATTTTTGCACCTGCACGAATGCTTTTTGTTAACAAAATATTACTTTGCACTGTGTTTTTTCGATTTTTTTCACAGGAAAAATTAGATGCACGAATGGTATTTGGCAAGAATATTTCATGAGTAACAGATTATTCTGGATGCATCTATGTATGTATTATCAATTTTCGTTGACAACAACTGTCAAGTTTTGCCGCGGGTAAACCCGAAAAAACTGCTGACAGCTGCTGCCATACAGTTTTTCCATCTAGAAACCATTTGTGATTCAAAATTGCGCGTTTCTGATTGGTGGAAATTAAGACGAGGTAAATAGTCAACTAAATAGTCTTGACTCGAACTATAAAATATATCTCACAAAGATCCATAAATAATACTATGTGCAGCCTACCTTCCCCGATAATTTCTGAAAATTATTAGTGAATTTAAATATATTCGTTTGTGTTGATTAATCCCTTGAAAATAGTAAGAGAAGTTCAGAAGAAATCCGGGGAGATCTAAGGAAATTCGGAGGATATCCGGGGAGATCCAAGGAAATCCGGGGAGATCCAAGGAAATCCAAGGAAATCCGGAGGAGATTCGGGGAGATCCAAGGAAATCCATGGAGATCCAAGGAAATCCATGGAGATCCAAGGAAATCCGAAGGAGATCCGGGGAGATCCAAGGAAATCCGGAGGAGATCCGAGGAGATCCACAGGGGAGGAAATCTTTTATCGCAAAAAATTTCCAGTGGTTACCCCCTCGGGTAGAGGATATATTTGTCAAGAGGATATATTTGATATGAAAGACCTATGCAAAAAAACCTCAATAAACTGGACAAAAAACGAAAAAAATGAAAATGTTCATTGGAATAAGATTAAAATTGTGGAAATTAGTCCGGAATTTCCTAACACTATTTTGTATCGATATAATTTCGAAGATGGGGAAATCGAAAAAATTAATATCCTTAAAAAAGGAAGAAAAACTTTCAGTTACAAATTGGAGGAAACAAACTTGAGAAAACTCTTCGACGGCCCAATACCCATAACCAAAAAAAAATTCGAACATCTACAATATTTATGTGACAAAAATGTCATACTGACACAGTAGACAGTACCACAGTTTTTTCAGGACTTTGAGGTTCACTGATAGAAATGTGTCGTCGGATTCAGAAAACGACTGAAATTGTATTTTTTTTATTGTGTTCGATATTGCGTTCAAGAATGACTTTTGATTTTATTTCTGTATGATTTGAATAAATTTTTTGAAAAAAAAAACCTTTGAGTAGTATTATCGGATTTTTCAGAACTAGACTAAGTCCACCACGAAAGTGAAAATTACATCATCATAGTGAACATAGGATACTTCAAAAATGACAGCAATATTCTAACTCCATTTTTTTCTCAATTAGACAGTACTTAAGTACCGTAATATACGCATATAACAAACAGAATAGTGTTCAAAAGGAATCACTAAAAACAAAAATCAAAAATGATCAAATCTTTACTCCAAACACAAAAATGCTTCCACTGTAAAAATTCCCAAAATGTGACATAAAATCGAGCATAAAATAGTTCTGCTCTAAGGTGACGACATATTTAGAATTCATGAGCTATGTATGGAATTAACCAATGATTTCAATTTGATGTTTCAGAAAATTCTCCTCTGTTATATAAATTGAAACCTGCTGTGAAAGATCTTGTGAATGTCTTGTGTTCTAACTGTTACCCCTATTAACTACTCTATCTTTATATCTTAAGAAAGAAGCTTAAACAGGTCAATTTTTATATTAAACGTAGTATGTTAGGACATAAAAGTTTCGAGCCTGACATAATCCCTCTTCATGGGGGTGTCACCCCTTCGATTTTTTCAAATGAGAAAGTGCATCATGCGACACCTCATTTAAAACCTATTGAAACACTGATTTCAAAAATGTATAACACTCTGTACAACACTTTGGTTACTGTTAAAGTTTAAAATTCATTTAGTTTTCAGTACTCCCTTAGTTGTTACTTGTAATTTATCACATTAAATGAATAAATTCAGTTACCAACATTTACAATGTAGGAAAAATTTATTTGAATACAAAACACTTCCAATCCTCCAATGAAAAAACCTACCGTCAAGCAAACAGAATTCATTGTATTCTTGCAAGGTAAGATTAAAACTCTCCAATAGTAACTCAGACTCCGTTAATTTGAACCAAAGTGTTATACATTTTTGAAATCAGTGTTTAGGTTTCAAATGAGATGTCGCATGATGCACTCGTGAAAATCAAGCGACATTGCCAAGTCTACTTTCTATTTACTCTTTTTCAACTTTGTGAATGGAGTTAGTAAGTTAGTTCTTATAAGGTTCAACTGTGGCGCAGGTTCCGTAGAACATTTTCATACTGGAGTATTTCAAGTTGTGCAAGAATATATTTAAATGTCTTCTGAACTCACATTATATTTTCTCAAATTCATTTATTTCCCAAAGTAAATGAACATAACGTAATTACTACGATTTTTTAGCAGAAACGACAACGTTGTGAACGTATCTGACAGTGGAATAACCATAACCTAACATTTTCAAAATATACACGGTGAAATATGTCAGAATTTCATGGCAAACTGCGATACTTTATGAAAGTGAATGGAGAATATGAGGAGCATGCACATACAAGTAAAAAAATCATCATCAACCATTTCCGAAGTTTCAAGGTAATATGGAGATCGTGAAATCTCTTACCCTTACATTGCAGGACTTGTTCATTCCTCTAGTTTGTGCACTCAAAACAAAATCGTTTTCCGGTCAAGGTCGAGGCGACGAGAAACCGGCATTAAAAACCGTTAACGGATTTTTCAACTCGACACTCGCGAATCACGATAAATAAACCAAAAAATGACAAACACACGTCAACAGGTCGAATGAACGATGAATGAATGGAGCGAAATTCATGTAACACGCGGACCGGCGGACACGATGTGTCGTCGTCGATCTCGGATCTACTACTTCCCGTATTCACGAACTTCGCTCATCGGTTCAGTTCGAGTACAGCCCGATCCCACAGTCACAGACACACACACACGCCGCCGTCATGTTTGAAATGTTGGAGCCAGCCGTGACGCATTGTTGCCGCTTGTTGTCGAGAAATAAATCGGACACCGATATTCTTCAATCTTTTTACACGAATGCGCCAGGAAGGGTAATGGTTTTATGATTAGAGTATATGTTTATTTATTTTATTCAAGCTCTACAGCTTGATGGATCACAAGAGTGTTACTCAATCTATCACTATTCGGGCCCAATTTTCAATCACAAATTTAATCGCGCCCCCTATTGTAAAGTGGTTCCAATTCTTGGCCAAGCTAGAACTCCGGAAGAAATTGAGAAAAAATGTTGTCCTCCAGAGTCCAGAATACTCGAATAACTGAAGTTGATGGAGAAGAAAGACCCTTGTGTATAATTCGCTCAAAAATCTTGGCGCCAGACAGCATGAAATCCAATAAACTCAAAAGATATTTGGAAACGCATCTTAGTGAATACCTACGTCAACAAACACAAAGAATTCTTCAAATTGAAATTAAAAT
Organism: Adalia bipunctata; assembly: GCA_910592335.1. NCBI lineage: Eukaryota > Metazoa > Arthropoda > Insecta > Coleoptera > Coccinellidae > Adalia > Adalia bipunctata. Next base: position 6,339,989 of record OU342954.1, read on the forward strand.
CATATGAGAAACAAAAATAGTTTTTCAAAAAAAGTTTGTCTGTGAATGAAAAAGTTCTAATTGCGTCTCAGTTAAGAAAACTTCACCAGAGAAATCCGCCGATGCAAGGGAATTGACCATATTCACCGTCGCCATACTCTTGTGTGACAATACCAACTACCCAGGGTTCTCAACATCGAATAACGAAAGTCACTAATTTCTTAGGACCGCTTAAGTTTAAATGGAAATATTTTGGTGTCAGTTTTTTTATTTTTAGTTATATTTCTTGCCCAACAATTACTGACACAACAACCATGGCCTCCACTATACTGATATCTACCCATATTTCCTGGATATCATCACAAAATACTCAACCAAAGTTTACCACCAATTTTATATAACCTCTCATACCATACTTACCTATAACATTAAACAATGCTAATAATCTGATAGTATTTTTGATAAACAGTTGAAAAAATTTCGATGCAGTTAGAAAAATTTCGAAGAAGTTGTAAAATTTCCAAGCAGTTGGAACAAAGCAGTTGAAAAAATTTTGAAGCAGTTGGAAAGATTTCAATTCAGTTGGAATACATATTTCTAAAAAAGTTTTCTTAAAATGTGAATGAATTCGACTCTTCTATATTAATAAAAGAGGATCTATGGTTGGTTCAAAACTTCGAAATGCCATATTGTTCAAACGATCGCACCAAATTGGACAATTCTTTTTTTGTTGTGTTTATTATTGTTAGGGCAAGGTTTATATAACGAAATATTTCCAAAAAAATCCTACAGAAAAGAAAAAAAAGGCCTTCCTTTATCTTACCACCCATAGAATTATGTGTTACCACCAATTGAGCAATCATAGAGTACTTATATAGTTTTTGACATTTGGACAAAGGAGGTTAGTTTTTCTTTCACAGAATCGCATGTCAAGTGAATAGTTAAAAGTGCAGTAGGTCTTACCAACGGTATAAGAATAATACAATAGAACGTTGTGAAGATATAAGCAATGAAGTAGTCTTCTGGCAACGGTGCATTTCATTTTCTTGAAGGGTAGGAAATTCAGAAATGGTATAGACTAGAGTATGAATGGCGATATATACAATTATTGTGTAATTTGCATAGAACTTATAATAACATGGAAGGCTATTATTATCAGATCAAAAGCGGGTAAAGATCTCAGTGTACAAACACAGTGGAAGCAGGTTTCTGCTTGCCGATAGCCAGCGCCGACTCGCGCTTGTAAGCTGTAAAAATTAATACATGTTTTCATATTGAGCAGTACACAGTCAAAACAGGTCGCGACGGTTACCAGCGTTCTCGCTTTGATCGGAATTAAAATTTAGTTGTTTTCCTGCTTTTATACGCTCGGGTCGGTCCTGTGATGGTCGATGGATAATGGATAAGGAAACACTTATAGCAGCAGTTTTTCAAAAAAACCCTATTTGGGACAAAAGGCACAAATTGCATAGCGACCGAAATGTTATAGATAAATTTTGGAAGGAAATAAGCGCCGTAATGAAAGATGGTGAATGTATGAAATATTTATTAAGTATTTATAAACGTGGATTTAATGTGATTGACTATAACATAATTTTGTGTAACATTATTTCAATAGTAAGATGAAGGATGTTGTGAGAAATAGGTGACAAAAATTTCACGAATATTTTTTGCTTCATTCAGGGGTCTTCCCGTCATCTGTCCGGTCCTATTTGCCTCGCAATTTTCGACAGATACTTCACTAAGGTGTCTTTGAAAACCTTCACTGGCGGGTTTTAAACTATTTTTCTCGCTTTTATCGTATTCACTGTGTGATACATCTGCGCGAGAAAATAGCGCAGATCGGCGCTGGCTACCGGTAAGCGAGAAACCTGCTTTCACTGTGTCCGTAGACTCAAGTTGGTGAAACAGTGAATTTTCACCGGAATGTGAAGTGAATGTGACGATCAGCATCAATCGTGAGTTGTCCATTTTCATCTTTTCTCTATATTTCTGAACTGTTTTTGATTTATGTTTGGGTAGATAAATATATTTGCGGAAATAACTGAATTCAAAATTACCCATAATTAGTTATTGACATATTATTTTTGTATTTCTGTTTTGTGTGACAGCTCATATCCGTGGAAAAGATGACAGTTGACAGATGACATTTGGCAGATGACATTTAACAGATGACGTTTGATAGATATGACGTTTGACAGATGACGTTCGACAGATGACATTTGATAGATGACTTTCGACAGATGACGTTTGACAGATGACATTTGTCAGTAGACAGATGACTTTTGACAGATGACATTGGACAGAAAAAATAGCAATGGTAAGTTTATACAACTTAAACTGGGGTTTCACAAAGCATATCACCGGTGATCGGAACTCGATTTGACATTTCAGAAATCTAACAAAACCGTTGATCTCCGATCACTGGTGATTACGATTTGTTAAATCCACAGTAAGTATAGACACGGCCTTCTTAAGATAAAGATGGCTATGGTATAGGTATCATTTAGGCGAAACAAAGTTCGCCGGGCCAGCTAGTTTTTAAATAAAGTTCGAAATTAACGCTTATTAAACCGGTAAAACTAAGCCCACGTTCAGACGGACAAAAGCATGCAGAGAATAGCGACAATTTTACAAATTCTTGTTAGAGTATATTTAGGGTATTTGGCAGATTTGGCCCAATGTGCAATATGTAGGTATAACCTGCAATAAATTGTATTTATTCCTTAGACCATAGACTTTCTATGGTCTAAGATTTATTCTGATATTGCTAACAAGTGTTTGAAAAGATGAACAATTTTTCATCTTTTACGCTATCCCTCAGCAGGTAGTTGTGAATTTCTCAGTTTGACTAGGTTGACCGCAGGCACGTAGCCAGGGGGGTGCTGAAATGTCCAAAAAAAGTCAAAAAATGCCTGTATATTTGACTAAATTGGCAATGTTTACTCATTGTGGGCCCCCCGAAAAAAAAATCCTGGCTAGGTGCCTGGTTGACCGCATCGACTGTGTCATAAAAAACCATCTGGTACCAATTTGCGCCATTTCTCTCGGTCGGGCAGTAGGCAGTATTTTTTCTCATTCCTAATTATTCTATCGAATCTCCGTTCAACAAGTACCTGAATCTGTTAAGGGGCGGGGCCGTTATACTTCGGCCGTCGGCACCGATTCTCCATTCAAAAAGTGCCTTTAATTTTTCCGAGTTGAGGTCCCCAATTTTACAACTGAAAACTTGATTTTTTTTTAATTCTCCTGGAATTTCAGACAGTTCTCTGCGATTTCACGTTTTCCGGAAATCTTTTCAGTAATTCCATACTTTTTTGCATTAATTAAGCGCCTATCTAAATGGATTTTTTTTTCAAAATATAGAAAATTGATTCATCGAGGGCACTCCAATGAATTTTCGAGAAAAAAATTGATGAGCAATCGCCGAAAAACAATTATGAAGTCAATTTCCATAGACTCTCGAATCAAACCTGATTTTTTCATGCGAAAAAATAGTTTTTTCGAAGAGAAGAAGTCGGAGTGCCCTCAGGACATCCTTCAACTTCAATTTAAAAAAAAATCAAGCTTTTAGGTTAAAAATTGAGGGCGAAACTTGGAAAAATGAAAGGCACTTTTTGGATGGAGAATCGGTGTCGTAGCCGATTTTTCCATGCGAAATAGTTATTTTCCTATCAAGGGCGGAAAGTTGTACTTTCCCGCACTAGATTGCCGTTGCCCGACGCGGAGCGGAGTTCGGGCAAGCAATCGAGTGCGGGAAAGTACTTTCCGCTCAAGATAGGAACAATGTTTTTTCTACAACCGTATTATAAAATGAAAAAATACTTCTACACAATTCGAATACATATTCGTTTTGACACATTAATTAAGGAGTTTGGGATTCTATGCGGAAAATCATAGACTGTGACATAGAAATGAATACACAGATCCATGTATGCCAGTCATAATTTTTGAAGGATGTCAAGTTCTTTGAAAATGCAATAATTTTCAAACGGATATCTGCATTAGGATGTTTGACATGGATGAAACTGCATAATTTGAAATATTTAACTAGATATATAAGTGAGTAGATTCAGAGATTTCATGTTAAAGTTATTATTAAACCCAAATTCAACACATATTTACTTTCCCGCACTAGTGCGTAAAAGTGACACTTTCCGAATCGAAAACAATGCGGGAAAGTAGTTAGTTAGGCCTGGTTGTAGAAAAAAACAATTTTATCAAAGAGAAGAAATCGGAGTGCCTTCAAGACATCCTTCAACTTCAATTTGAAAAAAAATCGAGCTTTTGGGTGAAAAATTGAGAGCGTGAACTTTGAAAAATGAAAAGCACTTTTTGAATGGAAAACCGGTGCCGTAGCCGATTTTTCTATGCGAAGAACTAATTTTATCGAAAAGACGAAGTCGGAGTGCCCTCAGGACATCCTTCAACTTCAATTTAGAGAAAAAGTCAAGCTTCTAGGATAAAAATTGAGGACATTAAGTTGGAAAAATGAAAGGCACTTTTTGAATAAAGAATCGGTGCCGTAGCCGATTTTTTCATGCGAGAAAATAATTTTATCAAAAAGAAAAGATTGGAGTGCCCTCAAGACATCCTTCAACATCAATTTGAAAAAAAAAATCTCGCTTTTAGGTGAAGATTTGAGGCGTGAACTTTGAGAAACGAAAGGCACTTTTTGAATGGAGAATCGGTGCCGCAAAAATGAACCGAAAAAGATTCAAAGTGAAAAACTTGAATAAATCATTTATTTTTCTTCGGAATTGAACTTAAAAATCGAAACATACAAAATAATGATAATAGATGCTGTGTATTCCTGTAGAGTGTGTTAATCTGGTAATGCAGAATGAAGAAAGTACACTACAAAATTTTCAAAATATTTTTAATGCTCCCGGGGAAAAACATTGACTCGCAATCCAAAATACCACCCCCCTTCAACCATTGGTTTTCTAATCCTTTAATGCACAGTTCGAAAATTTTCGAAGCTATCCCCCCCCCCAAAATTTGGCTTCGGCCCGTCCCTGTGGGTAGTTGGTATTGTCGCACAACAATATGGCGACGGTGAATATGGCCAATTCATATTCGAGCGTGGAAGTGCTACTCGACTCGCTATTCTAGGAATTAGATAATCGATGGCCTAACTCTGAAAATTTTGAGATTTTTATTGTAATAGATTTGTTGGGTTGCCTATCACGTTGTGTGAACATCCTATCTATACCTATTTTTGGTTTTCCTCACTGCTACATCCACTGCTAGAAGCTAGAATAACTGGAAATGCTTATTATCCAAGCTGGCATCCATGATTATCTACAACAACAAAATTTAATCAAAAATTCTTGCGAATATAAATGCCTTTTCAGAAAAAATTATATTATTCACGATATGATTATTTTTCTACAAACATTATGCAACAGAAAATAGAGCCACAAATTGGGGATTAAAAGTAGCGTTTCTAAACCTAGGACCTAGGATAAAAAGGGTTGCTAAGCAACGAGCAAATTTTTTTACGTTAAGGGAAGGGAATTGATAGTTTTTGCACCTGAAAATAGTACAAAAATGTCAACATTTTTTGATGGTTGGAGAAAAATTGATTTTATTTCCGTATCGTGAATCTTCAGTGATGTTGTGTAATGATCGGTATAATGTCTGTTTTGATAACACTTGCCGTACATGTTCGGCCCCAACCATCTTTGTTCTGGTGAAAATATGGTCAATACAAGATTTACTACGATCGGTGACTCAGGTGTATTTCTTAACCTGAGATACAAAGCCGTTTTTATATAGAATGTTCAAATACTCCTCAGCATAACAACTCAAGTCATCATTGTTCATATATCATCCACGATGAGGAAGACATCAATGCCTGCATATTTGAACGTTCATAAAAAGTTTTCTAAATCATTATTGAACTCATTCGGACATGTGGATGGGGACCTATAAATTGCATACACAACTATGAATTTCGTTTCAATGTGCATCTTTACAAAAATCCCTTATCCTGCACCCATCGTCTCATCTATATTTTTTTCGGATAGACTAAAATTCCGTCGGATTCATTTATGCATTCATTATTAATGTGACAAGGTTGAAGTCGTTCATAGCATTATTAATATCACAAGAGCATCTAATTTTTCCGAAAAAAATCGAAAAAACACGTTGCTAAGTATTATTTTAACAAGAAGCATAAGCCTGCACGAATGTTTATGTTAAAAAATATAACTTTTCATTGTTTTTTCCCTTTTTCTCACAGGAAAAATTAGATGCCCGAAGGGTATTTGGAAAAACCTGGAAGAGGCCTATATCCGACAATGGATTGACACAGGCTGAAGACGAAGAAGAATGGTATTTGGCAAAACTATTTCATGAGTAACGGTATAGATATTAATTTGTAAACTGAAAAACAGGTAATTTATTCTATCGCAAAATACTACAAACTTAATTATTGTAATTTTCGGTAACAACAACTGTCAAGTTTTGCCGCGGATAAACTCGAAGAAACTGCTGACAGCCGCTGCCATACAGTTTTTGCATCTAGAAACCATTTGTAATTAAAAATTTGCGCGTGTCTGATTGGAGGAAATTAAGACGAGGGAAATAGTCGCTGTTAAATCATTTGTCTCATTTCAGGTTTCTGTCAATACGATGCAGTGAAGAAAATGGATGCCAGCCTAACTACACAGAGAAATTCTTCAAAATGCTTATGAATACCTCGGATATTATTGTGAACGAACGAAAAACCATCGGACTAATCTCCCTGCCCACCATACAAGACCTCACTCATTTCACCATACGAATCAAACTCCAGGGTGTCAATAGATGGCGCCTGGAAATCCCGCAAAAAGTACAAGCAAAAAAAAACTATGAAACAAAAGTTTAAAATAGAAAAATCTGGGTTATTCTCAATATGAAACAAGATAAATAGAAAAGATCAACAGAAATACAGTCTTACATTCCATATACACATTGAATTTCCAAAATATCATCAAAGGGTGTTTCAAATTTTGTGTCGAAAACTATGATCGAAAAATGGGCATAACCTCTGGTTTTCAAATAAGAACCCCATTTTATTATGATTGCGTTGGATTCTGCGAAGAAAAATAGTTGAAGCACTCCCAGATGTTTTTCCTAAAGTCAGTAATTCCGGAGATATTAGAGCTTTTCTGGATTCATGTTGTACGTAGAGTCAAATTCATCTTATCTTTCGCATGAGAATATTCTGTTACCATAAAAGATGAATTATCCCATTAATAATTCACAGGTGACAGGTCTATTTATTAATTGTTAATATGGTTTTATAAGAATATTTATCGAATCTCTTCAGATTCGATGAATTTGACTCAACGTACAAGTACTACGTACTACGATTACATACATAGATTTTGGTATCTAAGAAACTGATACAGTTGTTATCGTTTTTTCCCTCTACTGTGAATTTGATGAAATGGTCGAAATTGTTGAATTGTTCAAGAATTAACTCAGTCTTCTGGGTCTTCTGGGACTGCACAGATGATGTCGTCCACGTACTTTTCTATGAGATGTAATTCAAAGGTGTAATTTTAAAGTATTTTGTCTAAAACAAAGTCCATGACCATGATGGCTGTGGCGGCTCTATGTGGTTCCCCCATGGGGGTGCCAGATATTTGTATGGTTATCATCAGGGAAAGATGTTAAGTATTGGACTTTATTGTGTGACGTCCTTCCGTTTCTATTCTTTACCATCTTACCTTCCGAAGACAGAAACCTCGGGCGCCACCTCTAGTTTAAAGTGTTGAGGACACTCGGAACCCGTAGGCGGTACTCCTACGGGTGTCCAGGAGCTGCAGTCAGAGAAGATTATGCCCAGGGGCCTGATGTTAATATATTTTATTCCCTATCTCTGAAAATTATTGTAAAAATTCTGCTCGGGAAAATAAAACGCACAATGACCAGGACACTTATATTCTAGGTTCGGTAATATATACAATGAGCGAATAATGTCAATGAAAACAGGAAAGATATACTCAATTACACAATGGTGTTAAATCAATGGAAAACGATATTGGTACAATGATTTCGATAGTTGAAGTGTAATGTGTCGGGGCCAATGGTAATGTGGTGTACGTAGCGGTGCTCCTGGTGTGTGATGCTATGCTGGTGTCTCGGCGTATATGTCGTAGAATGATGTCTGTATACCTCGGTGTACATGATGTGAAATGATAAATTTCCGTCTCGGCGTACATGATATGAAATGATAAATTTACGCCTAGGCGTACATGATGTCCCTCTCGATGAGAACTGGTAACTGGATAATATCCACACACATTACCAATGGCGAAGTGTTGCAACCAATGATGTCGCTGATATAGTATACTTTTAACAATGTACCAGGAATAGGAGGAGTAATTTGTTCGGAGGCGGGGTGTAACGTGCATTTGTGATGGAAAATTATACATGCAAAGATTCAAAATATACACTACTACGAAAATGAGAAAGCGGTCAAAGTAACGTGCGGTAGCAAGCGGAAATAAGCGAAATGAAGCAAGAGTGCAAGCAGAAAATATTGTGAGAAAACAGAACTACGGCAGGTAATAACTTAGGCAATGGAACGCCTGAATAAAACTAAACAAAGTTTCATTGTCGGTGCGTTACGATTGGTAGGAGACATAAAGAAAGGAATGTACTTTTGGATAGAACTGTGAGATGCGCCGTTTTAAGCTAACATCGTACAATCCCACACACTCGGAATCCAAAGAGACATGTAGGCCGTTTCAAGCTAATACACGGACTCTAAGAACTCGGGCAGTACAACAAGGGGAATACAGGGCCACTGAATGCGCCATTTGAAGCTAGCATGCGTGTCCCTGTACTCTTGGGGTTACCATGAACTCATACAGGCCATTTAAAGCTATTGTACGGAGCCATGGGGAATTGGAAGGTTGGAGACAATACCGGGTCGTGTATGCGCCATTTGAAGCTAACATACACCACCCTGTATACTAGGAGAAATCCACCGAGTCAGGCACGCCATTTCAAGCTACTACCTGGCACCATGGATGTTGGGAAAGGAACGAAGATGTAAATGCGCCGTTTCAAGCTAACATGTACATCCCCGCATACTGGGAAATTCATAGAATTATGCAGGCCGTTTGAAGCTACTACACAACTCCATGACCCAGAGAGGTAAAGGATCGAAATGGGAAAATACAGTAATACACCGACAAATCAACAAAATAAAATTTAAATGAAATAATCATACCTTGCTCACGCGTAACCCTTCGGTTTACTCACTGTTTTCGGATAAATAACTAGACCTGGACCTGGACCTGGAAAACCTGGGGTTTGCACTAATGCCTCTTTCACTAAAACTGTGCCTGGGTTCGGATTTCCTTCGAGTGGTGGTACCGCGAACAATTTGAAAATTGAATTCCTAATTATTTTTTTTTTTTTTTTTTTTTTGTTCTAGAAGAGGTGAATCTTACATCAGACACCCAGTCTTTCTGGGTAGTGTCGGATTCTTACCGACTAAACACCTCTCCTGCGGTTGGTTCCGGGCATAAGCCTATAAACCTTCGATCATCTTATCTGTTATTTTCTCTTTCGCATTCTTTTATGCTGAGTGTTTGTGTACATCCTTCAATTGGATATCTCTTACTAAGTGTGGAGTTCTATATCTTCATTTTCGCAATTGGTCTCTAGGTCTTTTGCGGTAGATTCTAGCTGTTTTTTCATCTTCAGCGGGGTCATAGTCAACTAACCTTCTAAGGTCGTCATTTGGATGTTCACTAGCTCTTTCATAGGCTTTTGCAGTTTTTCGTTTGATGAATGTAGTAATGGACTCCCATTTTATGTCTTTTTGTATCTGTTCATTCCTAACAAACCAAGGGGCGTCTAATGCCCATCTCAGAAATTTGTTTTCTGTACTTTGTATCCTCTTTATATGGGTTCTCGCTGCATATCCCCATGCTGTTGATCCATATGTTAGCTGCGGTCTGGCGACTGCTTTTATGATCCTCAATTTCGTGTTTCTGTTCATTTGGCTTCTTCTGCCTATAATCGGATATAGTCTTTTCATTGCTACATTCGTTTTATCCACTGCATACTTAATGTGTTGTTTCCACGTAAGTCCCTTGTCTAATATTACTCCTAGATATTTAGCTTCATTCTGCCATTCTATTTCATTATCGTCTATGGATATTTTCGATTCCATCTTCAGTTTTCTCTTTTGAAGGAGTATTGCTTGACTCTTTTCTCCATTGATTTTGATTTTCCATCTGTTACACCATTGACTGATATCGTCTGCAGCTTCTTGAAGTCTTTTGTGAATTATTTTTGTATTTCTGTGCCTAATTGCTATGCCCGTATCGTCCGCGTATAGAGCAAGCAGGCATCTTGGATTTCTTGGTATATCATGTATGTATATGTTATAGAGTAGCGGTCCTAGTATGGATCCTTGGGGAACTCCTGCTTCCAAATATCTGAGTGTGGAATGAACATCACCTATTTTCACACAAAAGTTCCTATCTCTCAAATAATTTCTTATTATTCTGCATAACTTGGGTGAATAACCTGCGGTTTTCATTTTATATGCTAGTCCTTCATGCCATACTCTATCAAAAGCTCTGGTTACATCTAGTAGTAGTAGTCCTGTGGCTTGTTTATTCTGAAATCCTTCTGTGATATACTCGGTTATTCTTAGGAGCTGTTGTTCAGTTGAATGTTGTTTTCGGAACCCAAATTGTTCACTCGGTATCGTCTGCAGGGCCTCTGTTTCTTCATTAAGTCGTCTGGCTAAGACTCTCTCCACAATTTTTCCTAGGGCTGGGAGCAGGCTTATCGGTCTATAGTTCTGTGGGAACTTTTTGTCTTTACCTGGTTTATTGAAAACAATCACTTCGGCAGATTTCCATCTTTTTGGAAAGTGCTCTGTTCTCATCACGCCATTTGCTATGCTAGTGAGAGCTGCCGTTCCTTTCTTTGACATTCTCTTCAGCATGAGATTTGTAATTTTATCTTTTCCAGGAGCCTTTCTTGTTTTCAAATTATTGATTATCTCTTTGATTTCTGCCGGAGATGTTGGGTGAGGGATTTTGTCATCCGGTGGTGATTCTTTCATTTCTTCTTCATTATCTTCTATTAATTCTTCTAGGTCCTCATCGTCTTCTTCACAATAGTTTATTCTTGACTCCCTTTCTATAGTATCGGCAAGAGCGTTAGCTTTATCGCTTTTTGAATATGCCATTCCATGCATTCCATGCAGTGGTGGAATTTGAGTTTTTTCATTGCGTAAATTTTTTTGCATTTTCCATGCAGAGTGGTCTTCTGTGTTGAGTTCACTGATTTTCTTATTCCATCTATTCGTTCTGAGCTCCCTTAGTGCATTTTTAAGTATTTGACTATGTCTGTTCAGTCTGATTTTATCATTATCTGTTTTATACATCCTGTAGTTCTTTCTTAGTCTTCGATTGACTTTAATCAGTTCTTTCACCTCTTTTGGAGTATCGCCATAGGGATGTTTGGGAGTAGGTTTAGTTTTTCTAACCGTGCTCTCTTCATAGGATTTCATAATCGCACTCTCCAAAGCTATGACTGATTGATCTAGTTCATCAGGAGTGTTAATTTGTGGAATACTCGTGATATTTTCTTGGAGTTTATTCTTATATTCGTCCCAATCGGTATGTTCTCGTGTTCGAGTCACTTCATTTCTAGGTCCATGTCCTAAAATGAACTCTATCGGGTTGTGATCAGATGTTCCATCCTCTATCGTTTCAAGAGCAAAATCTTGCTTTATATTCTTCATTATAACTATGTCTAGCACATCAGGGGTTCCATTGCCACTAGGTAAAAATGTCGGTATTTCTGGTCCCACGATTATAGTATCTTCCTTTTCGGCATATTCTTTCAATTTCTTGCCATTTGCATTCTCTATTTTAGAATTCCATTGTTGAGATTTACAGTTGAGATCTCCAAGTATTATTCTTGGAAAATGACCCTCTAATAAAATCTTCATCTCTTCCTCTGGCAGATTTATTTGCGGCGGTTTATACACAGAGAATACCTTAATACTTTCTCTTCTTATCTTTATTGTGATCGATAGTGCCTCTATAGATACGTCATTGTCCACAGGATTTACAACCGCATTCAGGTAGTGGTTCACGTCTCTTTTAACGAGAATAGCAACCCCTCCACCGTTTCTTTCATTTCTGTCTCTTCTGTATATTTCGTAGTTTTCGGAGGATATTTTATCTTTAGGAGTTAATTTAGTTTCCTGAAGCGCCATAATATCAGGATGTCTTTCTTCTAACAATTGTTCAATATCTGATTTACGGGCTCTGATTCCGTTAATATTCCAGGAAACTATCTTCAGATTTTCTAGCTGTGATAGCATGTTCATAAATTATTTATTTCCAAATAAGTTTTGAAATTTCTTCTCGAATTCTTTTTCAAATTTCTGCATTATTCTGCTGAATATTTTCTCAGTGAGTTTGTCAAGTTCATCTTTAGGGTCTTCCCTTCTGGTTTCAATTGGTTTTGTGGACGATTTCTTTGTTTTTTGTACCTGTGGTTTTTCAACAGTAACAACAGTCTCTATTTTTTCAGCGATTTTTTTGGGGGGGACTTCTTTTTTTGTCGGTGTTTTCTTCTTCGTAAGATTTTTATATGCGCTGCAGCCTTTATAACTGGCCGGATGTCCACTCTGGTTACATAAAACGCATGCCGCGTTCCTTTCGCCTTCTTTTTGCGTCAATGCACACTCTTTTGAGCAATGCGCTCCTAAGCATTTCACGCATCTCCACGGAAATGTACATTTATTTTGGGCATGTCCATATCTCTGGCAGCGATGGCACTGTCCTGGACCTTCTGGCTTCTTTTTTGGTTCGATTTCGATACAAAGGCTGTAGATCTTTTTGATTTGAAATATTTCCTTGTGCTGCGTTTTTACAAGGTAAAGAGGAATTGCTTTTTTGGTTTTATTTGACGTCATTCTCGTCACTTCGGCATCTTTAATACCTTGAAGTCCTAAGTCGTTTTTAATCACGTCAATATCCGCGTCAAGTGGCAAGTACCTTATAACGGCGTATACTCTCTTTTCTTCTTCCGTTTGGTAAGTAAAATATTCCTTACCTTGTTGATCTAGGAATTTTGTTAGTTTCCTGAAATCTTCTGCGGACGAGGCAATAATTTTAATGCCGTCTCTGACAACCGTTGCCCGGTTATAATTTATTCTTTTGCTGTACATCGCTTTGGATATTTCCGTCCAGTCTGAAGTCCCCATCATTGTTACTGGGGGGATTTTATCTTTCACAGGTGACTGAGACGTCACCGTTAAATTTTTCAAGTTGTCCTCAATTGAGGACGAACTGTCTTTCCTGGCACGCTTGGCCCGAGGAGCTCCTGGGGGTTGGAGGGCTTTTTTGTTATCCTCAATATTTGTGGCCATCTTTTTGGGAAGGACAACTGGGACAATCTTGGAATCGGTTTGGGTCGATGTCCCAGGTTCAGAAGTCAAAGCCTGGGAATAACTTTTTATTTGATGATTTGGGGATTTATTTTTCGAGAGTTCTTCTCTCAGGAGTTTCAACTCGCTGGTCAAATTTGCCATGCAGGTTGTAAGAGCAGCTAAGTTTGCTTTGAGCTCGTCATTTTCCTTTCGGAGCCTGATGAGTTCCTTAAGTTCATCACTTTCATCCTCAGAGGTCGTGTATCTGTCCTCCGTATCCATGAAGGATCCATCGTTATCCGAATTTTCATCCATGATCAAACGCGGATAATAGAATAATTAATAGTCACTTACCCTTTTTTCAACTTCACTAAAGAGTCCGTGAATCACACACGCACGGAACCAACGATCCTTTCGGACCTGGACTCAACGCGCGAGAAAACAAAAACCTTTTACAAGCACTAACTTGGATGATGCGCATCAACGTGGCGTACGGCGCACTGAACTGGTTTACACACAAACTCAACTCTCGGTACGTGTACACTAGTCGACGTCTCGGTCAGTACTGATTCCTAATTACCGACCGCGCGTCCGACCTTATACGTTTCCGGGTCGCGGCGTTTGACCACGCCCAGCGCGGTCGACCCCGCGGTCGTGACCTATCGTGACGACTGCCGCGGGCCGATGTACCCACTAATTCAGCCGGAAAACTTGCTCCGTTACAATTGTCAAAAATAATTTCGTAAAATAAAATAAAAATCCTTTGAATGATTATCAGAAGATGTTCAATAACAACGTTCAAATCTACGGTCCCAAATTGTGCGAGAATTACCGGAAATTTCTCCCAATGAACCATCACCCTCCAAGACTACATGGCTTAACAAAGATTCCTAAGCAGAGTCTTTGCATCCGACCGGTCGTATCTTTTCGTGGAACTCTAGCCTACGAAGTAGCCCAATGGCTTGAAGCAATCTACAATTTCTTTCATCATTGACAGATATCAGTGGCGTATCCACGGGGGGATAAGGGGGATATATCCCCCCCAGAAAGATCCATTGTTAGGTCCAAAAGTGTGTTATTTGATAAAAGCGAATTCTCGGTAGAATCCAAGAGAATTGTAAAGTTTCTGACAATATAATATATTCGCTTCGGTGACTGTATACCAAATTATTAATAAAAAATGAAAGACATAATTATAAAGCAATAAAGCCTTCCTGGTGCCGCAACTATCGCAGCGATTGGCGGCACATAAAAACAAGCGAATTAAGTGTGAATGAATCTTATCGGCTCCAGATCCCTTTGTCGGCCGATAATACTGCGTTAAATTCGCACTTGGATCAGTAGGGTGATATTTTGTTTACTGATATGAAGTAGATGAGTAGACATTTTTCTATTTCATTCCTTGAGAACCTGTAGGAATTTGTCCTGAGTTGACATTGCCTTCCATTCATCATAATTCGTTCAATTGTTGTATTTTGTTAATAGAGGTCCAGGAAAAAATCATCATAAGTAAACAAACTTCTTTGGCGGACTTCATCAAACGAAGGAAATTTGATGAATGCGAAACAAAATCGACATGTTGGGCTGCTGGAATCCGCTAGCCATGATGTCTATACACATGGAATTGCCAATTTCCGAGATTGAAATTATTGATGATATAGCAAGAAGACCAAGGCGACTTTACTTTGTTTTATGATAGCAAACCAAAATTTCTGATAATAGTATATTATTCAATGAGCGGTAATGTAAGTCATAACAGTAATAACACACGCAGATGAATTTTGCAGCTCGAGACGTCAGGCGAGTGGTGTAATTCATCAAGTGTGTTATGTACGTTACGGCGAATCGAATACTATACTTTATCTTCGACTTCTTCAAAATTGACAACAGTTGTCAAAAGCGATCTGTGTGGTCGAGAATCGAATCACGTAAAAAACATAAAAAATTCACGGTTTCCAATTGCAATTTTTGGATATTCAGACCGAAGAAAATGTAAAAACGAATGGCGATAACGTTACCTTGATATCTGAAATAGTGTTCCTGATCGATCCGACTTTTTTTATTCATTTGGGAAACTGTTTTTCGTATTTGTATTAGAGTGAGTTATAGACGTGAGTTATCATAACTATCAGGGTTGGTTTTTAGATACTATTACAGCTCGAAATCAGTAGAATAATGGACACATCATTCTATGGGAGAAGATAAAAATTTATTCTTGTTTTGCAATTACAAAAATATTATTATTATTTGTTTCATATCCCCCAAGACGAATGTCTGGGTACGCCACTGACAGATATTCATATTACGGATGATGCAATCTTGGTATCTTTTGATGTATCCAACCTATTTACGAATGTACCAGTGGGCTCAAACTTTGAAACTGTTCAAGCATATGTTGTGCACATCGTCTTTAAGTAATGGAGAATATGAAAGTGTTTTGAATTTTGTGAATTGTGCTTAGAACAGAATTATTTTAAATTCGAGAATGTTTTTTATAGAATGAGCGATGTAAGTGATATGGGTAGTCCACGCTCGCCTTGTTTTGCGGAGATCTTCATGTCTTTTCTCGAGAGGAAATTGGCGTCCAACACGAATAATTCTTCAAAAAATAAAATAATATTTTGGCACCGATAAGTGGACGATATAATTGTTTGCTGGACAGGTGATCGTAGCGAATTGACCGATTTTTTAGACAACCTTCATCTCAAGATGAATTTGACCATGGTAGTGGAGCAAAGTTCTGCTGTTCCTTTGATAGATCTCTTACTAAAACGGGACAATGGCAGGATTTCTTTCAACATTTATAGAAAATCGACCCAAACAGACCACCTCATTTTTCGTCATCACATCATTTGAGCCAGCGCCTGTCGGGAATAAGATTCTTGGTACTTACATAGGTTATTTAGCGTTCCTCTTTCGTTTGTTGATTTCCAGTCTGAGCTCGACATCATAAGACATTTGGACGTTGGGAACGGATACGACCTACACTAGGTGGAATTTTTGGTGAGAAGGGAAGAGATGAAACGTCTCAACAACGATGCTACGACTCTGCATCCGGAAACTTCAGATTTAAAATATGCAACTTTCATATATAGGCCCTGTATCGACCAAGATCGGAAGTATGTTTCACAGATGGAATATAAGGACAGCTTATACAAGTCTTCCAACACTTTATATGATGTTCTTGTATACAACAAAGATAGGATATCTACATTGCAAAAAAGTGGTGTCTACAAATCTAGCTGTGGTGATGCTGGTTGCAATAGTGTACATTGGTAGGACAGCAACGTATTTCTGAGCACCTTCGCAGTCAGAAACAGGAGAATTGTGATATATATATATATATATATATATATAGTAATCTTGATAAGGGTATGCGGCAAGGGCAGAATTGCAAGACCTTTTAAGCAAAAAACCTATATTTCGATACCTTATTTTGTATCATCATCAGGGTCTGAAATGAACATTGTCAGAACGATCTTATACATAAAATTTCAATTATACGGACTTACAGCTAGTGGTCAGGATTTAAGCTTCAGATTCATTACAAACAACATCGAAGTCTCCAATCTATGCATTAATCTCATTTGACTTCAGCAAAAGCGTGTCGCGCGGTACCGCTAGGTTAGAGTCAGAACTTTGAGGTTATTACTAGTATTCTATGGTTAACGTCAACTTGGACATATCGTCCACAGAGCTGAATGACAGTGACTCCGAACACCAGCGCCACCACGCTCCAGCATTCAACATTTCCTCAAGCGAACTTCATCAAAATTTTTCTTCTACCTTAAAATTCCGACTCACAATAACAATTTGTTTTCTTCAATGACAATTCGCAAAATTCTACACAAAATTACAATTATTCTACCCATTTAACATTTACTAACACTGTTATCACATTTCACAATTTAACACAATATCACATTACTAACAAGTTAAAATTTCTTTTTTCTTTTTTATCTCCTATTCCCTAACAATCTCTTCCAGACTAACTTACACGGCCAGGCTGCTGTGATCCACGACTCTCCCGTCCCCCACGATCTAACTCCAAAATATTACAATAGATACTACTAAGATTTTTTATATCATTTTTTTCATTTATAGCATCATTACCTGCTTCTACAATATAGCACATCTCCAAGAATTTCCTATTTTTATTCTTTTTATGTTTGTCCAAAATTTTAACACCATCAAAATCCATACTGTGACCGGTGGTATGTACATGTCTGGCCAAGGCACATATTTCTGGGTGAAGTCTAGCATCACTTTTGTGTTGAGTGAGTCTTTTGGACAAATGTTGTTCTGTCTGTCCAACATATAACTTACCACAACCATTACACTCAATCTGATATACAACATTGAAAGACTTTGTAGTCGGTATCTTATATTTAGGTGTGATAAACAAAGATCTATTAGTTTTTGCATTTGAGTAAGCGATTTTAAAGTTCACACCTTCAATATGGGAGAACACACTGGACATCTTGTTAGACAGTCCTTCTATATACGGTAATGAGACATAAGAAGTACTACGCGCTCTGCCCTCATCTGTTTGAGGCTCAATTTCACCTCGATTAAAATCTACCGGAACTTGAGGTTCAATCCCCACATTTACATTATTAAATAAATTGTTGATAAGTCGTATTGGGTAACCATTATCTATAAGTGTTCTCTTTAACCTATCCAAAGAAGCAGTTCTTTTGCTATCATGGGAGACATCAAAAATTCTCCTCTTCATTCCCAAAATAAAATTAACCTTGACCTTGAATGAATGATAAGACCGAAAATTAATGAATCGGCCCGAACTAGATGGCTTTGAGTACCAGTCCGTAATGACTCTGTTATCACCCATTCTCTCAACTAATGTGTCCAAAAAAGGAACCGTGTTATTTGTCTCCGTTTCGACAGTGAAGGTAATAACGTTCTCGAAAATTGAGTTAAATTTGGCCCGCACATCCTCGATCTTTTCCTCCGGGACAGACATAATTAAATCGTCAACATACTGGAATATGAAAGGAAATTCGAAATCAGCAGTATCACAAACTCTTGTGATTATCTCAGTCATAACTATATTGGCCAAAATAGGGCTAAGATTATTTCCCATTGGGCAACCTTCTTTTTGCTTGTAGAACTGATCATTGTAAACAAAATAATTGGAACTGAATAGAAATGTAATGACATTCAAAAATTTCTCTTTAGGAATTGAGCAGTTAGGTTCAATTCTTTGCCAATGTATCTCAATAAGATGTTTAACCAGTTGAATAGTTATATTGGTAAACAGTGACACTGCATCTAAGGACACAAGTACAAAGCCGACTGGAAGTTGTAAGTCTCTCACCTTGTCCACAAACGATTTTGAATCCTTAATAGAAAACGTAAAACTATCACTAAATGAAGCCTTAAGTATACGAGCCACAAAAATACTCAATTTAGTTGTTGGCGAACTAATTGTTGACACTATTGGTCTACCTGGGAACCCGTCTTTGTGAACTTTGACCAAAATATAAAAGTTAGGTGGCAAGGCAGTATATGTGTTAATGTCCTTGCACTCACTTGGACTAATGTATTTACTATCTTTTAATCTCTTAGATATTTCATTGTTCTTACGCAATATAGTGTTAGTTGGGTCCCGTGCCAGCCTCTCATATACATTGTTATCATTCAACAGTTCCATCACCTTTTCATGATATTGGCTCCTTGTGAGGAACACAGTGACACCACCCTTATCAGACCTACCAACCATTATTTCAGGATGATTTTTCAGAAAAATTTTTGCTTCAAAGTATAATTTGTTGAAAAAGGATGAGCAACCTTCATTCTTTTGAAAATAGTTAGTGATTATATTTGTAATTTTCGCTCTTACCACATTTTGTTGATCTGACGGGGCGCACGCCAACGTGCTCTCCACCACTGCCAGTAGGTGCTTTATTGAAATTTCATTATTATTTGGTTTGATTGCAAATTTTGGGCCCAGAGACAGTATGGACCTGATATTCTCGGGAATGTTAACATTGGATATATTCTTGGACCAATTGTCCTTAACTTTCACAGAATTAATTGTATGTGAATTCAATTTATTGAATTTTTTAAGATTTTTATTCTTCAACTTGCTAAACTCTTTACCATAGGAATATCTGAGGCGTTCCCGAAATTCGCGGACCAAAGAGCCTGGCAAAACCGATTCAGCCTCCTCTGAAAGCTTCACTACTAAATCTTCAAGATGTTTAACATATTTAACCGTTAACTGAATTTCCAACTTGAGTATTTTAAGTTTTAACCTGTTGTTCATACTATCAAGTTGTGTGCTGGCACCAACACTCTGCATACTCAGGTTGGCATAGAGTTTTCTAGTGTTGTCTCCAATGTGTTTGGGAAAGAGACCATATTTTTTGCATTGTAACAAAAAGATCCTTCTGTTCCTGTAATGACTCAGCTTGATATTCGTGTTGGCCCATCTCTTCAAAATTCTCACTGCTGCCTGACCATATGTTCTGGCAACATCCTTGTAGAAACCCATACTACTATGATCCTTGCCGCATACCCTTATCAAGATTACAGTATTAATACATTTCGGCAATTACTTCCGTCCTCGTATTATATATATATATATATTGTTATGATTCTCTTTTTTTATGACTTTATATTTCGAATGAATTTAATTTTGAATCTAACAAATTAAATGAAAATTTAAATTTTGTTTTTCCCGGTCATTTTCTTTCTCAATTGAGGGTCCAACTTAAAATCAAAAATTTAGATTCATACAAACTTTATTTCTACTCTCAACTTTCTTATTCTAATTCATAAAACACAACTTATTCTATCTCTAAATAAAAAATCAAACTCACTTATTATCTATTTAAATTGTCCATATACTTCAATCCTGGTTTCAAATTTTATTCAGTCGCACTCATACGTCGATCATTTCTTCTTATATCAATCTTTTCAATTCAGCACTCGTACCTATCGTGTTCTTTCTTGTTGTATCTCTCTTAACAGCTCACTACTTCATATAATATTCCAATTTTCCTTCTAATGTTGTTTTCAATTCTGAATTATCTCATTTATATCCATTTACCCTTAATTTTTCACAATTTATCTTCTGACTTTTCTCTCTGATGTTTCTTTTTTAATTTCCATTTTTCGTCTCCCTGGTTTTCATACTTCGAAATAACTTCTACCTCCTTGATTTCTTAATCTAATTCGAACTATCTATATAAACTATTCTCTATGTACAAAATTCAAAAATGATGTTTCTGAATCTTTCATTTTCAACTTTAATTTGGCCTCATTAAATCGAAATTAACTTTTAATTTTGTAAAGATATTTTGAACCATAACAAATCCCCTAAATTTTGTTTAAATTTGAATAATTTGGAAAATTAGGCAAATTAAAACTAATTTTATCAAATCTCTTGATTCATCGTTCTTATACTAAAAATACTTTCTATAATATATATTCCTTTTTTTTTTTTTTTTAATTTTGATTTCTTTTTCTTCCTCTTCTTCCATTCCTCCTTTTTCTTTCTTTTCTTCTTATTCTTCCTTTTCTTCTTTTCCTTCCATTCCTTCTTTTTCCTCCCCTTCTTCTTTTTCTTCCTTTTCTTCTTCCCCTTCCTTTTCTTCTTTTTCTTCCTTTCCGTCATTTCCTTTCTTCTCTTCTTTTTCTTCCTTATCTCCATTCTTTTTAAATATTTTATGACATTTATTTCCACCTTTCTATTCACCCCATTCACAATTTCTTCTATGTTGTTTTCAAATTCCCATTTTCTTTCAGCCAACCCATTTTTTATCATCAATATCAGGCATTCTTCGGTATTTTCATTTCTATTTGTAGAAATCTTCTTCATTAGAATTTTATTTTTCTCGTCTTGTTTTGTTTGAATATACTGATTTTCTTCTTGTTTTTGTTGATTGAGTTGTTCTGTTACTTCTTCTGCAAAATCTTGTTCTTCTTTCTTTATTTTATCTTCAGCAATATCCATTTGTGTTTTTACTTCATTATTTGTTTCATTGGTTTTATCTTCATTATCCTCTATTTCTGTTAGATTTTCTCTTTTCTCATTTTTTAGTGCGTCCTTTATATCTTCTACTATTGCTACTACATTATCACATTTTTTGTTTTGTTCATCTATTTTTGTATTCATTTCTTCTAGTATTTTTAAAATTTTATCCAATTGGCTTTCCTGTAAATCTTGGTCATTTGTTATTCCTTCCTCTTCAGTTACTGTTTCTTCATATTCCATTTTATGGTTGGTCATGGTTTTTTTTTTATACGGAATATACAATATATTATTTTCTTTACATCCGTAGAATCAAGAAACTTGTTAAAACTCTTTTATACTATTAAATTTCAAATAACCAAAAAGTTTTGTGCCCCACGTTGGGCGCCAATTGTTATGATTCTCTTTTTTTATGACTTTATATTTCGAATGAATTTAATTTTGAATCTAACAAATTAAATGAAAATTTAAATTTTGTTTTTCCCGGTCATTTTCTTTCTCAATTGAGGGTCCAACTTAAAATCAAAAATTTAGATTCATACAAACTTTATTTCTACTCTCAACTTTCTTATTCTAATTCATAAAACACAACTTATTCTATCTCTAAATAAAAAATCAAACTCACTTATTATCTATTTAAATTGTCCATATACTTCAATCCTGGTTTCAAATTTTATTCAGTCGCACTCATACGTCGATCATTTCTTCTTATATCAATCTTTTCAATTCAGCACTCGTACCTATCGTGTTCTTTCTTGTTGTATCTCTCTTAACAGCTCACTACTTCATATAATATTCCAATTTTCCTTCTAATGTTGTTTTCAATTCTGAATTATCTCATTTATATCCATTTACCCTTAATTTTTCACAATTTATCTTCTGACTTTTCTCTCTGATGTTTCTTTTTTAATTTCCATTTTTCGTCTCCCTGGTTTTCATACTTCGAAATAACTTCTACCTCCTTGATTTCTTAATCTAATTCGAACTATCTATATAAACTATTCTCTATGTACAAAATTCAAAAATGATGTTTCTGAATCTTTCATTTTCAACTTTAATTTGGCCTCATTAAATCGAAATTAACTTTTAATTTTGTAAAGATATTTTGAACCATAACAATATATTCTTATGAAATGGAGCTGTTACAGATATGTTTTTAATTATGGCATGTCTCGAAAAGGCAACAAGGAACAGATCATTCAAACAAACATATTGATCCATTCCCCGCTCCTAATCTCAGTATTAGCAGAGGAATTTCAAACATTTCTGCGTATGATGCAAGAGCACAGATAAAAACCTCAGCAAAAACTATGTCTCCCCGTATAAGTGTAGGGTTATTGGATTTGTTTTCAGATATTCATATTGAAGGGCATCTTCTTCTACGAATGTACTTCTTTCTTCATTTCTTCAAAGAGGTTGACAAAGCATTTTTAAATTATCTGAAACAAAAACCAGAGGGAGAAAAAACGGAAAAGCAAAATCCACTAATATATTCAAATTGTTTTGAAGGTACCAACCCATCTCAAGAATGAATCAGATACTGAGTGAATAGAGTTAAAACCATCTGGAAATTTATATATTGAACAATTATTGACCAAATGGTCAATAGTTTGCTCCTCATGCCCACACTCACATCTCGGGCTATCAATGGCATTCCATTTGAAGAGCATACTATTACAACGTCCATGACCTATCCTAAGACGATTCAATAGACACCAATTTTTCCTAGACAGATGAAAACCGGGAA
This sequence comes from Adalia bipunctata, assembly GCA_910592335.1. Lineage (NCBI taxonomy): Eukaryota > Metazoa > Arthropoda > Insecta > Coleoptera > Coccinellidae > Adalia > Adalia bipunctata. The sequence continues at coordinate 6,363,125 of OU342954.1, forward strand.
CTTTCTCAGAAGGATCGAGAATTAAACTTTTATTGAAAAAATCATATGAAGTCCATTCCGAACTCCAAATTTCTTTATGATTTATCATTTATCCATAGAGGCTTTCGAGATTTCAATCTAGCCAGTCTTGTATCTGGCACATAACTCATAATAGGAAATGAATTTGGAAAGGAATGAAATTCATCCCAAGACTTCATGGCAGCAACCTGTCTACGAATATGAGGAGGTATTATGTTAGAAAGAACTGGTAACCAAGCTAATGGAGTAGATTTAATGGTTCCAGTTATAATCCTCATAGAAATATTGAGTTGCCCATCAATTTTATGGACATGGGAACTATTCAACCAAACAGAACAGCAGTATTCAGCTGCAGAAAAAACCAAGGCTAAAGCAGCCGTACGAAGAGTGGTAGCATCGGCACCCCAGGATGTACCAGCTAATTTTTGAATTATATTATTCCTCGTCTTCAACTTTAGACGTAAACTTTCCAAATGAGCCTTAAAAGTCAAAGAAGAATCTAGTTTTATTCCAAGATACTTGGGAGTGAAATTATGATTTAAAACTGTATTTATTTATGCAGATGATATTGCTCTTGCCTTCCGTCATTCTGATTTCAACATTCAATAAATTTCTCGGAGGAAGTATCAGAATCAGGAATATCACTCAAATATAAATTAAAAAGAAGGGGCGACAACACCGATCCTTGGGGAAGTCCGTTATTCAAAGTCTTGAAACTACTACTATCACCATCAATAAAAACAGGAAGTCTCCTGTCCGTCAACATATTCTCAATTAAACCAACCATTTTCCCACATTTCAAATGCTTAAGAAGTTTGAAAATTAAACCATCTTTCCGAACAGTATCATAAGCCGATGATAAGTCGACGAATGCTGTTCCTGTTTTTAATTTCTTATCAAAACCTGATTCGATGAAAGTAGTGAGACTAAGAACCTGATCAGAACAATTCCCATTTTTCCTAAAACCTCCCTGACAATTCTGCAAACCATCTTCAACATGGGATTCAATCCTAAAGAGAATCAATCGTTCTAAAATTTTGAAGGGGACACTCAATAAACTGATAGGACGATAACTACTTGGATCAGAAGAATTCTTACCACGTTTAAGAATCGCTATAACTTTTGCTCTGCGAAATTCAACTGGAAAAAGACCAGAATTCAGAATATCATTATAAAAAGACAATAACCAGGATAAAGCCTTCTTTCCCAAATTTTTTATAAACTCAGGATAAATTCCATCAAACCCAGCAGCTTTTCTAGACCTAGTACATTTAATTGCAGATGTTAATTCTTCAATGTTGAAAGGGCTAGATATATCACCTGAAATAGATGTCGATGTTCTTAACCTATGTGCATTTTTCTTCATTTCTTTCATTTTAGATCTAGAAATTTTTATTGAGTTCGAAACATTTAAAAGACGGCGAGCAATTAATTCAGGATTCACTTTCGAAGAGGGCTTTGTAAGAGGAGCAGCTTCACCTAATTTTCTCAAAACATCCCATGAACTTCTACTGGAATGAGTAAAATTCATATTGCTCACAACATCATTCCATTTCTCCTTGCGACTAATGTTAATTGAATTTAACAACTTTTCTGACTTCTGATCCGTTGGAAAATTTTGGAAATCCTGATATAAATTTTCAGTATCATTTGACCACCCAGGAATATAGTGTAACGTTTTCTTCGTTATTAAAACGTCCGGGTTCAATTAAACTATTTATTTACACTACTTGTAACACTAATAATTATTAACTAATGAACTTATTCTAACAAAAGTCTGTACAATTTATTTCTACTGATTTATTCGGCACTACATATTTATTTTCACTGGTCGCTCGTCTCTAACTGAATGAATCCCCCATCCGTCGATGTGCACCTTGTATGTATAACGTCAATTGTTTCTCGTTAAGTCCGGACCCATCTAGAAACTTCGCGTATCATTCAAGCCGCTATGTCGTCGGATGGAACACTCCACGCGTTTCCAGAAACCTCTCGATCGGGCCGTAGCGCACAGGGCCGTACTTGTCACACTGTCCCCTCCTTAAGCCTGTTCTGTCCCAGAACAGATCGCATGGATTCTTCAGAGGACCGTGGCGAAATCTGCAGTCGGCTCCTTCTCTACAGTAGCCCCTTTGATGGAAATAGCATTCTATAGTTTTGCCGGGGAGTTGGATACGATTTGGGTAGAAACTGCATACTAGGATCTGTATACCTGCCGTCTGGAAAATTACTTCAAGCATGCTTCGTACTACCCTCCAATTCAGTAGATCCAGTCCACAACCAAGCTTGGGAACTGCTAGTTTCCTAACGCCGGAACGCTGAAGATCTTCTTTCAAGCCATGCAGCGAGGTCCATAAGTTCTGGTAGGTGGGCTTCTGGAAAGGAGTGCAGCTTGGTAACCAAATAGTAAATAAACCGACCTCCGGACTTCAATCTCAAACATTTCCCGATTCTGGGCTGCTGTCCCATTAGTTCCTCTTGCCGACCAAATCTGTTTCTGAATACTTTTGCTATTCCCTTACTCATACGTAGATCGGCTGCTACACAATGAGCAAGCGAGTATTCCTCGGGGACTGTGAACAGGTCCTGATGAACTTCCTGCGTGACGCCAAACCTTGCGATGCGTGTTCCCCCATAGGTGTTCATGAATTCCTGGAATTCGCAGCTTTCCTGTGCTGGAACCTCGACGAGACGAACTTCTTCTTCGTTCTGCGAAGACGCATACGGAGCCAATCGGTTGAAATGGACGACTTTCGGTTTTCCTCTGGGGAGCTTCCGTATTCGGTAAACTACATCATTTAATCTCTTCACAACTTCGTACGGCCCTTCCCAATGTCTCTGCAGCTTCGGTGAAAAACCTTTTCTTCTTTGTGGGTTATACAACCATACCAGATCTCCTGCGGTAAACCCACCTTCAATGGCCTTGATGTCATAGCGCATTTTCATCCGGTCACTTGCTTGCTGCATTTGATTACGCACCTTATCATGGATGTAGTCTAGCTTGCTTCTGAGATTACTAACGTAGTCCTCCCCAGCTACATCTTCTCCAGGCTTACACCCAAACTCGAGGTCGCAAGGTAATCTTATTTCTCGGCCAAACATTATATTGGATGGAGTCTCCTTGGTAGATTCTTGAACCGAAGATCTATAGGCCATCGTGAATAAATGCAAGTATTCATCCCAGTCCCTTTGATGGTCAGAGACAACTTTGGCCAAGTGTTTTCCCATAGTCCGGTTCATTCGTTCCACCATGCCGTCTGACTGAGGATGCAGAGGTGTAGTTCTGGTCTTACGTATCCCCAATGTTTTGCAAACTTCGACTCGAAGTTTCGGCCTTGATCACAATGCAGCTCCAGGGGAACTCCAAATCTGCAGAAGAACTCTTTCACCAATTTGTCAGCTACTGTACTTGCCTCTTGGTTAGGAATACCGTACGCTTCCACCCATTTGGTAAAGTAGTCCATCGCTACCAAAATGTACTTGTTTCCATTGCCTGTTTCTGGAAAAGGGCCTGCGATGTCGATAGCTACTCGTTCCATGGGGGATCCGACGTTATATTGCTTCATTGGTGCCTTTCCTTTACCGTAGGGTCCGTTGGCCGCAGCACAAACTTTACATTTTCTACACCAATCCTTAACGTCCTTCTTACAATTGATCCAATGAAATCGCTGCCTGACCTTCTCCAGAGTCTTAGTAATCCCAAAATGGCCACCCGAAGTTCCATTATGTAGTCTGGTCAAAATGTCCGGTACCCTACTCTTGGGCACAATTAACTGAAGCCTCTGCTGAGATCCATCTTCATTTTCCCAACAACGTTTCAGAAGACCTTCATCAATCTTCAACGTTTCCTATTGGGCCCAATACGACTTGACATTTTGGTTCAGTCTGGATACTTCTTTCCAAAAAGGTCGTCTGCCACTCTTCTTCCAACTTAGGATTACTCTCAGATCTGGATCCTCCTCCTGTGCTCGTCGAATTTCTGATGGTAGCCAGTCATCTTCGATCACAGTGGTCCGCCTCAAATTGGCCTTATCTTCCACACGAGAGCAGTGGCTGCCATTATCGGGGCAAGGACTTCTTGTCAAATCTTCGGACGTGATTCTACGGATTATCACGTCGGAGGCATTTTTAACCTGGGTCGATTTATGCACCTTATCACCAACCCTCTTTAGTTTATCTGCTATGTCTCTTTTTCCAATCCTTGGGCCATTTCTCTTAAAATGCCTACTCTTGTTGCAATACCAGCACACAGCATCCTTTTCCCTAGCATTCAATAATTTGCTAACCTCTTCTCGGATGATTTCCTCCACAGGTCGGTCTATTTCTTGGACTCGTCTCACACGAAATTGTCCTCTATGCGACGCCTGTTTCGCTGCCTCAAATTCTAGAGCTTGAGCCAAGGCATCATCAATGGTCTTAGGGCGTGCAAGTCTCAAGGCTTGTTGAGTTTCGCTGTCCTTGATCCCGTCGACAAACGTCTGGATTGATAGCAGTTCGTGGAAGCTCTCTGGAGCTGATGGATAAGCCAGCCTCACTAATCTGGCGACATCGGCCTCGAACTCCTGGAGGCTTTCTCCTGATTTCTGCACCCGGTTCCTTATTTGAGCATGGTAAACTTGCTGTAGGTGAGCATCGCCATATCTCATTTGAAGTTTGGATGTTAAAACTTCATAACAGGCCTGTTGACTCTCCGGTATCGTCTGCAGAATGTTAAGTGCATCTCCTCGTAGAGCTATTATTAATGCTGTGGCTTTTTCGTTGTCGTTCCAACTGTTTGCCAACGCAGCAGCTTCAAATTGTTTTTGATATGTCGACCAAGGAACTTTTCCATCAAGTGTAGGTGGCTTGATCTTCATTTTACCACTTTCTGTTATGTTTTCCGATTTCACGAAGCTATAGGATGGTGGAGTTTGAGTTTCTTTCCTATTTGATGTTCTTTTAAGTGAGTCTATCAGCTTGGTATGCTGTTCAATTATTCCTGATATTTCCTCAAATTTTCCATTGACTTCTTCAACTACTTCGTCAAATTTTTCGTCAACTTTATCAAATTTTTCATTGACTTCTTCGAATTTCTCGTCGACCTTATCGAATTTTTCATTAACTTCATCTATTATTACTTCCTTGATGGTTTCCATTTTCTCATCCAGTGTACTAGCGATTTGACTCACCAATTCATTACAATTGTTCATTTTTTCCTCCACCTTATTTTCCATTTTATCCATTTTTTCCTCCACCTTATTTTCCATTTGATCCATTTTTTCTTCTAATTTCAAGCTCATTTCCCGAGAATTTTCTTCCATTTTTGAACTAATCTCTCGAGAATTTTCTTCCATTTTCGAGCTCATTTCTCGAGAGTTCTCTTCCATTTTCAAGCTCATTTTTTCAAAGGCTTGCTTGAAAAATTCCATACTCGCCTGGTCCATTTTCTCTTTTTGTGATCTGGTTATCGGCATTCAAATCCTCAAATCCACCCCACACCTGACACCAATGTAACGTTTTCTTCGTTATTAAAACGTCCGGGTTCAATTAAACTATTTATTTACACTACTTATAACACTAATAATTATTAACTAATGAACTTATTCTAGCAAAAGTCTGTACAATTTATTTCTACTGATTTATTCGGCACTATTTATTTTCACTGGTCGCTCGTCTCTAACTGAATGAATCCCCATCCGTCGATGTGCACCTTGTATGTATAACGCCAATTGTTTCTCGTTAAGTCCGGACCCATCTAGAAACTTCGCGTATCATTCAAGCCGCTATGTCGTCGGATGGAACACTCCACGCGTTTCCAGAAACCTCTCGATCGGGCCGTAGCGCACAGGGCCGTACTTGTCACAATAGTTTTGACCGAAGCCTCTTGGAACGAATTTCTTTGCAGCAGCTTTAACTACACCAATAAATCTAGAATAATTTTTATATGAAGGACGAAACCATCTGATATCACTATCTATTTTTTCCCCTAAATTTATCCCATCGAGCTTTTTTGAAATTCCATCGAGGCTTAGGTAGAGATGAATTAATATGAATAGCATCACCTAAACAATGTAAAATTGGTCGATGTTGACTATGTGGGAAAGCACTCAAAACTTTACGACTTTAGTTTGAGACAGTCTGTGCTGGAAGAGTTAGAGATATTTTGTCGCATCATCGATGAATCACTGAAGTCACTCAACGCCTTGTCAACACACTACTTTCCACGCTTTTTAAAAGCTTTTATTTAGTTTCACCTGTCCCGGTGTCTGTCTGTCTGTCTGTCTGTCTGTCTGTCTGTAATCAAATCTTGCAAGTTGAATATGACACACTTCTAATCGTCCGATTGATTTGAAATTTGGCAGGTGTACATAATTCTGGTGACAATGCATCATGAAATATTTTTTATAGAAAAAAACAAAATGGCGGCTCCAAAATGGCGGATGAGTTTTGTAATTATCATCCGATTTCATTCAAAATTAGTATCTGGGGGTTTTTGGGTTCGACAAAGATGATTCGTCAAAATTGAAAAATTCAAGATGGCGGCTACAATATGGCGGTCGAGTTTTGTAATTATTGTCCGATTCTATTCAAAATTGGTATCTGGGGGTTTTCTGGGTCGGAAATTACGATTTTTCCAAATTGAGGAATTCAAGATGGCGGCTTCAAAATGGCGGATGAGTGTTTTTATTATAAAAGCTTGTCTTAAAAAATGATTTTTTTATTATAGCTTGTTTAATGTATTATTGGAGGCACCAGATCTACTGAATTGGCCACTGTATTTAATGTGACGTTGTTAGGTTTTCTTTTGCCTGTTCATACTTCTGTTTTATCGGCCGTGCCGCCACTGTACGGAGAGATGTTTTGACCTTATAGTTATAGTAAAAAGGGGTTACAGTTACAGTCCACTGTGACCTTAAGTTCTATTGTGCCCCCTGACAGAGCTGTTATCATCGCTCCTCCTTTTTGACCTTGATAATTCAGATTTACGAATTTTATAGTCCGCTCCACACTCTTGGCGCGAATCTTGCCATGAATTCTTGTCGTGAACCTGGCCAAGAATTCGCGGCCAAATAAGTCATCCACACTCACACAAATATTCGCACTTTGGTTCACGGCATCCTGGCTGTCTACGAACTTACGAAGACTTTTCTCCTGTTTAGCCAGCTATAACAAGGATTCATTCTGATAATAATCAAGAAATTCTCATTCCACTTATCTAAATCTGAATCTAATCTGATTTCACTTCATTGCTACACGAATCATTCATTTCAAAAGCGAATAAAGTCAATGAACAAGCATTAAATTATTGCTCATTGCGTTGCCGCGAACGCCTGTGAGCGAAGCCTTTGACGCGGAACAGGAGACCGCAACGAAACGGGGATGGCCGCGAAGCGCGAACTTGACAGAAGAAATTTAAAGCGGAAACACATTGTTGTCACGTCATGTGAGCTCATGTGACGTCACGTTGAAGGGGAGATCACGTGATATTGCGCTTAGAGACACACTATTCAACATTCGCGGTGTCGTGAGGACGTAAGGTAGCTATTCGGGCAGTTTTTAGGTCAGTAGTGATGCAGCGAAACAGAGTTTCTTCTCCATCAAGCTCTTCGGAATGGAAAGAAGATATAGAGAACACAGCTGCTTTTACAGTTGCTGGTGATTCTCATAGAAAGGATTGGATTCACTAAATAAATCAACGAAGAGTGGAAGTGGGAGGATTCCATCAATTATTTCAAGAATTATTGAATGAGCACCCAGCACCCAAGAAGAGATCACGTGACGTGACAACAATGTGTTTCCACCTTCATCCACACCCACGTTCGCGGTATTGACCGAGGTTTATGCCATGAGTGTGGAGCGGGCTTATGACGGAATTTGTTGACATGCGTGTTGCTGCTTTTTTGTGTGTTTTATTTTTGACATAATCTATTTCATTTCAATGTTCATGTTTTGACGAAAGTTTTATGATATTTGTTTCTAACTTTTGGAATGTTTCCTGATCGATTGTTCGGCCTGATTGTGAATTTGTGCTGCATCGTTTCTCAAAATCAATTTTTACACCATTTGACTTTTACATATTTTTCTCTCGTTGCAGTTGTTTTGTTACTTCGCTCTTGGGAATGGTAAGTTGGACTCGCCGAAACTAGTCAACAGGCAAGCTTCTGCAGTCAATAATAAATTAGATCCACCGTAAATAAGGCTTTTGATTATGTATTTTTCCCTATTAATATTGGAACTGTTTTTCGATAATTCGCTAGAATTAAATATGGTCCTGCCTACGCTATCTGGAAAAAATACATATGTCTTGAATACGTCATACTCCACCTGAACGCAGAATTCCACCTCGATCAAATCCGCAGGTTTGAAATTATTAGGAAATAAGAATTTCTATCGGCTTTGTTTGAGGAACTTCTAATTTTGTTAAAAAATGGCCGAACCTACTGGTTCGGAATCAAGTTTCTAGGTATTTCCTTGCGACACCAAAACGGATAGATGGACAGAATACAATTTGAACACGACTGCGACATCAGCGAGTCGAACCTTATCGTTTGAAATCATTCTCGGCTCAAAATACCAAAAATACGGACATCGCAACAAAATTATTACGCCTCGTTTGAGTAGAACGAGCTCTCAAAAATGATTTTAAAATAAAAGTTTCCACGATAGTGTTCTATTTGTTGCACCTTCGTGCAACAATTTACGAGGATGTATTGATATCTAGTTAGCCTAGACCAGTTCCATGCATAAACAAAATATTGCGATACCATATAAACGAACATTAACTCATTAGAAGTGTCAGTGAAGAGCTCGACGTCAAAAAAGTAAACCAGAGTTACGCAATAAATTTAAAAAAAAGATGTCCACCGAACTGGTAAAAATCGAAAAATTGGAGTATCGAGCCATCATCAAGTACCTGTATTTAAAAGGTTTAAGAGGTAAGCAGAGGTTTAAGAAGATATGCTTAATACCCTTGATGATCAATGTCCTTCGTATGCGACCGTGAAAAATTGGACTGCAAGCTTCAAAAGAGGTAAATTTTCCATTGAAGATGATGACCGATCAGGAAGGCCAGTTTCTGTGTCAGTCCCCGAAAAAATCGATGCAGTTCAGGACATGATTTTATCAGACCGTCGAATTGGGCTGAAACGGATATCTGAAGCATTGAAGATTTCATACGAACGCGTTCATCATACACTTCACGTCAATTTGGACATGAGAAAAATTTCTGCAAAATGGATCTCCAAATGTTTGAATGTTGACCAAAAGCGTGCAAGGGTAGAATCATCGCTTTCGATCTGTGCTCGATTAGAAAACGATGTAGACTTCTTAAACCGAATTGTTCCTATGTATGAACCTTGGGTACATTTCTACGATCCAGAAACAAAGCAACAATCGATGGAATGGCGACACTGTGATGGTTCTCCAAGACCTAAAAAGTTTCGTATCCAAAAATCTGCTTCAGTTCTTTCTTCAGTTTTTTGGGATTGCCATGGAGTAATCATGATAAATTTTTTGGATAAGGGTAGAACAATAACTGGAGATTACTATTCGACATTACTGACCTCTCTACGGGAAAAAATTATACATTAAAGACGCGGAAAGCTATCCAAAGTTGTTTTGTTTTCACAGGACAACGCCCCAGTACACAAATCTCATGTTGCCATGCAAAAAATTCGTGATTTAGGGTTATAATTACTAGAACACCCCCCTTATTCGATTTGGCTCCGTTCGACTATCATCTCTTTCCTCAACTGAAAAAAAATTTAAAAGTTCGTAAATTTTCTTCCAACAAGGAGGTTATAAAAGCTGTGGAGGACTGGTTTGCAGAGCAAGAAGAAACATTTTTTTTGAAAGGTCTAGAGACCTGCAGGTTCGCTGTACTAAATGTATTCATGTTGAATAATAAAATATTTTGACATTGAAATTTCGTTTGGTTCTATAGTAGGCTGAATATTTGTCAATATATCCTCGTACGAGTTCGTCATGCAACTCAGACAGATGCAAGAAATGTCGAAAGATGTTTTTTGTAGAAAATGATTCGCTCATTCCAGAAGAAGTATAAAATTTGAAAGTAGACAGGCTAGTATTGTTAATTTTATGTTAGTGAAAACCCTCAATTTTGGACCTAGGTGATGTCTTGACCTTATCCATGAATATGACACTTTACATTTACAACGTGCTGTACTTAATTTGGTTCAAAATATCTCCAGAGGTTGGGATTCTATACACATTTAAGAACGCGATTATGGACTTATGTTGCAGTCGTACTAGTACGAAGTGATAATTCAGAGATAATCGAAAGTACCTATCTATTCAAATCCCATCCCTTTGCATTTTCGTGGATCTTGCTAAGGCATTTGATACCGTATCGCATCCGGGTTCCATGTGCGAGCAGTGAAATGCTCGTATATATGGACGGAGTGAAGTACCGACCCGGCGCGTCTCCAGGTGGCGGATAGGAGGTGGCCTCCAACGATGACTGTATATGAGGAAGAGGCCTGCAGGGAAATAGAATCGGCTCGTTGTGCCTAAAAACTCAACTGGTAGCCTTTTAATACCTTGCCGCGGACCAACTTCTCCTGTCCCGGCTGTAGTATCGTGGCCAAGGGATTGCACCAGGATTACGATGCCAGGTGGGATCCCGAGCTCACCTCGGGACCATCCTGTAATACCAATATTCCTTGGCTGTCTGTGGTCATGTCTCGCGGGCCAATGGAATGGGTGGGGAGGGTCTTGGCTTGACCGCCTAGACCGAGAGGAAACAACCTCATTAAAAATTCTAAATCCACGGTGGGAAACCAGGCCAAGGGATGCGTGGCTAGATAGAGGACTAGTCTCCACTGGTTTCAACCTTGGAGCACAAGGGGGAACTCCATTGTATTAAACCCCTTACCTCTGCATGCGGGGCTCTGCAGAGGTGGACTGTTCAGACCCTTGCTTCTCGTGGGACCAAACATGGATCTGAAAAAAAATAAAAACACCACCGGAAAAAGGGTGGAGAAATCCTCCGCCTCTTCTTCCGGGCACCCTTCACAGGGGAAGGTCAATAGACCGAAAAAAGCGCGACTGCCATTCCAGTTGCCCCAACTGGGACAACCGGGTGGCAGGGACGACCCGCTAAGGAGGGGTCTTAGTGGGGCGGGAGTTCGGAGGTACCTGCGACTCCTCCACCAGGGTATTAAACCTGAGGAGGCTAGGGAGCAGGCCCTTCGGCGCCCGGCTCCGGAGACCACTCCTTTGAGTAGCAAAAGAGGCCCGGAGCTTATGACACCTCCGCAGCGGCCTCCAGCAAAGAAGCTGAAGACGGCTGCAGCAAAAACTGGGCAAGCCACCGGTTATGCAGCAGCTGTCAAAGCAAAGAAAACCTCCAGGGTAGGAATTATGCCTAAGGACTTACCCCAAGGCTACCCTGGAGGCCGAGCAACTTTCCTCCCTAGAGGATATTTTAGTGGAGGAGATGTGCCAGAGCCAGGAAAGGGGGATCCACTTTGCTGGCGTTCATTTCAAAAATGGAATGATGCTGGTAGACTGTGGATCTCAGGGATCTGCGGAATGGATCAAGCGATCAGTTCCGCAATTGAAATCTTGGAAGGGGCCTGAGTTGGTGGTGCTAGAGGGAGACGACATCCCCAAGCCCATCAACATCACGGTCTTCTTTCCAAGAAGCCAAGAGATGGAGTCTGAGAAAATCCTCAGACTCGTGGAAGTTCAGAACTCCAACCTCAATACTGGGGCATGGAGAGTTCTGAACTCCAAGAAAGAGGGCAAGGGAACAGTCCTCACGATTGGGATCGATCCCCAATCAGAGGAAGCTCTGAAGGCAGTGGAATGCAGCCTAAACTTCCGGTTTGGGCGCATCCCAGTCTCAGGGCTGAAGAGTAGAATTGTCCCTGCGGTGGGTTCAGTGGACGTGGAGATGCCCTCCACATCCCGGGAACCCAAAACGCAGGGAGAAAAGGAAGACGCAAGTCTGGGTCAACCCGGTGGCTCTACCGGGACGCCAATGGAAGCGGAGATTCTCTCTGCTTTCCAGGGAACCGAGCTGAGCTGCCCGGTGGCCGAAGGTACCGACTCAGATTCCGGAAGGGAAATACCCCACAAGGAATCTGAGGAGGGACAGGAGAAGATGAAGGTTAGGGCGTAAAGGGACTGGGTACCCACCATCCTTCCACCCAAATATCAATAATCATCTTCTCAAGAGTATTACAAGCAAACCTGCATCACGCGAAGGGATCTTCAGCGGTGATGGCAAGGTTATTTGCGAGACTGCAATTGAACATTGCTCTGATCCAGGAACCCTGGATCAACAAAGAAGGCCAAATCCTGGGCTTGGGATGCAAAGACTCAAGACTGGTTTATGACCAAAGGCAAACGTCTCCACGTGCCTGTGTGCTCATAAGAAGCAATATCAAGTATACTTGTGTTTCAGAATATATGTCTCGGGACCTAATTCCGATTATGGTACACCTCAATGTTGGGGGCACTGACCGAGACATTGTCATAGCATCCGCATACTTCGCTGGAGATGGGCCAATAACACCGCCAGAGGAAGCACAGCGGTTAGTACGTTACTGCAATAGCAGAAAGTTGCCAATCATAATTGGATGTGATGCCAACGCACACAATACTATTTGGGGCAGCACGAACAATAACACCAGAGGTGAGTGCTTGCTTGAATATCTCTTGGCTAACAATCTCGAGACATTGAATGTAGGGACTACACCAACTTTTGTCACGAGAGCAAGAGAAGAGGTCCTGGACGTGACAATTGTCAACGTCGCTGCCAGGAAGTATGTCACTTCCTGGAGAGTGATGGATGAACCTTCACTCTCTGATCATAGAATTATCGAGTTTAAGGTGGAGGGAGATACTACCTTGCCACCCGTGATTCGAAATCCTAGAAAGACAGATTGGTTTCTTTATAGGAGCCATCTGAAGAATAATTTGGATCAAATCGTAATAGGGCGGGAAAAACACCGTTGTTACGATTTGGAGCAACATGTTGAGCAGGCAAGCGAGGCAATGATGGAGGCTTTCCACTCCAGCTGCCCATTGACCAAAGCTCGATCAAGTAAAGAAGCTCCTTGGTGGAATGACAACCTGTCAAACCTCCGAAAGGAAGTCCGTCGGCTCTTTAATAAAGCCAAACGGGACAGTAACTGGCAAGGGTACACTGAGAAACTTACTCAGTACAACAAGGAAATCAGGAAGGCTAAAAGACTTAATTTTCAAGCCTTTTGTGAAAGCATCACTTCCACTCCCACAGCAGCCAGACTTCAGAAAGTCATGGCAAAAGGGGGAACTAACCCCACTATGTCGCTTAAAAGGCCAGACGGTTCGTACACTGAAGGAGAGAAGGAACGATCCAGTCTTCTTCTCGAAACACACTTCCCGGGTAGTGAACCAATAAGTAATACTGTAATAGCAATGAAGCACACCAAGAACTCCCGCAAGGAGGACTGGGACATTGCTAAGAGTATATTCACAAGGCAACGACTCGAATGGGCAATAAGCACCTTTCAGCCGTATAAATCCCCAGGAGTAGATGGGGTGTTTCCGATACTCCTACAAAAACGAGTGGAGGAGATCCTACCTCATCTACTGAAGATCACAAGAAGCAGCTTAGCATTGGGTCAAATACCTGAAAAGTGGAGAAGGGCAAAAGTAACCTTCATTCCCAAAGCAGGGAAAAAGGACGGGACTGACCCTCGTTCCTTCAGACCCATTTGCCTGACATCGTTTCTTCTTAAAACGATGGAGAAAGTCGTAGATAACTACATAAGAACGGAGCATCTGGAAAAAACACCACTTCACAATTCTCAGCATGCTTACAGAGCGGGACGTTCAACGGAGACCGCTTTGTATCAGCTGACTGAAGTCATCCAGAGAACTCTGAATAACAAAGAAATCGCCATGTGTGCCTTCCTGGATGTATCTGGGGCCTTTGACAACACAACACACGTGTCTGTCAGAGATGCACTTGAGAGGCGAGGAGTGAATAATACCATCTTGAAATGGATGTATGAGGTGTTAACGACGAGAATAGCTGAGACATCGATGGGTGAGGAATCCGTCTTCGTCAAAGCTACTCGTGGAACACCTCAGGGTGGGGTGTTATCCCCCCTCCTATGGAGCCTGGTAGTGGATGAACTTCTACACAGGCTAACGGAGCTTGGCTTCGAATGTGTAGGCTATGCTGACGACATAGTATTAATAATTAGAGGCAAATTCGAAGGCACTCTCTGCGACCTATTGCAGAAGGGCCTTAGAATCATTGAGCAGTGGTGCTTGTCAGTGGGGCTTAACATCAACCCAACCAAGACCACATTGATTCCGTTCACTCGGAAGAGGAAACTTCCAGCCATGAAAACGTTAGTATTAAACGGAAATATCTTGGAGTGGGGGTCTGAAGTCAAATACCTAGGAATAACACTAGATAGCAAACTTCTGTGGAATAAGCATGTTGATAATGCTACTGGCAGAGCTACAAGAGCTCTGATGGCATGCAGGCGTCTATGCGGCAGGAACTGGGGCTGTAACCCAAAAATACTGCGATGGATGTACGTCATGATTGTAAGACCTATAATCACATATGGGGCAGTAGCCTGGTTTGCTAAGGCAAGTCAGGCAAGTACGAGGAAAATGCTCGATAAAGTACAAAGGCTTGCCTGTGTGTGCATCACGGGAGCTATGAGAACGTGAGAGCTTGGTCCTCTCTGAATGACTACACCTCATCTGCAAACCTTCCTAGTGATGTTATGATCAAGAAAGTAAGCACTGAGAAGAACTTCAGTACACTGCTAAGTAAAAGAGATGATTGGGAAAGGGAATACACTAACTACAATCTCAAAGAAAATACAATGAAATGGTATACAGATGGTTCTAAAACCGCTACAGGAGCTGGCGCTGGGATATACGGGACAAGTACCAAGTGTGCACTATCGTTAGGCTCCTGTACAAGCGTCCTTCAAACGGAAATACTTGCAATCGCAAGATGTCTAGATATAAATCTAGAAAGAAACTATCAGAAGTGCGATATAGCTATTCATACAGATAGTCAAGCTGCTATCAAAGCACTGAGCTCCTACGTCATTGACTCAAAGCTGATTTGGGAGTGCCGAAACAAACTCAATGAGGTAGGCAAGAAGAATAAGGTCTCTTTAATCTGGGTTCCCGGTCATTCGGGAATCGTAGGAAACGAAGAGGCCAATACACTGGCCAGAAAGGGCGCACAGACACCACTCACTGGCCCAGAACCCTTCTGTGGTATAGGAAAATGCACCTATAAGAAGGAGTTTATGCTGAAGGAGAAAACCGAAAGAGAAAAACTCTGGCGGAATCTCCCAGGGATGGATCACTCCAAAAAGTTCCTCCGGAACTTTGAAACTGTTAGATCCAAAAAATATCTGGATCTCAGTAAAAACCAACTTCACCTACTCACTGGCTTTCTCACAGGACATTGTCGCCTAAAAAAGCATCTGTTGAGAATGGGTTTATCAGACACTGACGAGT
This sequence comes from Adalia bipunctata, assembly GCA_910592335.1. Taxonomy (NCBI): domain Eukaryota; kingdom Metazoa; phylum Arthropoda; class Insecta; order Coleoptera; family Coccinellidae; genus Adalia; species Adalia bipunctata. Next base: position 6,378,635 of record OU342954.1, read on the forward strand.
GTAGATTCTGTGGGGAGGAGGAAGAAACTCCTATTCACCTGGTTACGGAATGCTATGCCATTGCAAGCCAAAGGAAAGAGTGCTTTGGACAAGAAACTTGTAGAAGTGGGGAGTTATCCTCCTTGAAGCCGTCCCAGATTCTGGATTTCATCAAATCTCTGGAACTGGAGGGCGAGCTGTAGGAGGCGCGATGATAACAGCTCTGTCAGGGGGCACAATAGACCTTAAGGTCGCAGTGAACTGTAACCCCTTTTTTACTATTACTATTACTATTACCGTATCGCATGCAAGACTGTTGGATAAACTTGATAGGTGCGGATTTCGGGGAAAAATCTATGAACTACTTAAAAGTTACTTATTGGATCGGGAGCAGGTTGTTGAGATTGATGGACACAAAAGCAAACAGGAGTGTATTACTTACGGAGTTCTCCAGGAAACGGTATTCGGACCACTTTTATTCCTAATATATATATAAACACCTTATTGAAAATTCGCTGCAGCGGACAGATTATCGGCTTTGCAGATGAAACTGTGATCCACTTACAGGCAGAAACCTGGGATGAACTGAAAATGAAAACAATAAACAACTTCAAACTGGTGAAGGGATGGCTGCAGTACAGCAAACTCACCTTGAATGTGGAAAAAACCAAATATGTTCCGTTTGCTTCATACGAGATTGGCTTGCCAAGGTTTGGGAACGTTGAGATAGATGAAAATACCACAATACCAGAAGCTATTATTAATAATTATATTACCGTTATTAAAAATGCTGAAAGTAAATCCTAAGACCATCCACGCGATAGAAAACGAAGTTTGCCATCCGAGAAGAGGGTCGAACCGTTTATACGGGATGGGTGAGATACAGAAGAGGAGTTTTCCAGAGAGATTCGCTGAGCCCGTTATTATTCTGCATAACTCTAATACCACTAACAATTGAGTTAAGGGAGAGCAAGATAGGATACAAGGCCGGATCACCAGGCAGAAGGAACCACCTGATCTCGCATCTCTTGTACATGGACGACTTGAAGCTCTACGCTCCCTCCGAGTCCGGCAACTACTGAATATCGTTTCAGACTACAACTCAGCAATGGGAATGTCGTTCGGTTTGGACAAGTGTGCTGTTTTTCATCTGCGCAGGGGAAAAGCTGAAGACGCAGGAGAAGATATTCGACTGGAAGAGGGAATGACTTTTCAAGTTTTCGACACCTCGAAGACGGAGAAACTTACAAGTTTCTTGGGATGAAACAGAGGGGTGTACTGGAGACAATCCAGATAAAGGATGCCTTAACAGCCAGCTACAAAAAGAAGCTGAGGGACATTTGGAAATCGCAGCTGTCGGGAAATAACAAAGTATCTGCTACAAATATGCTAGCCATCCCGATTCTCACCTACTCTTTCGGGGTGGTGAACTGGACGGTGAACGAACTCCTGGATCTTGATAGGTCAACAAGGAAAACGATGAACACGAATCGTAGCCTACACGGAAATAAATCTATTCTCTAACCAAGTGGATAATATTTGATTGAAGTAAATGATAGATTCATATATGAGCAAGAATAAGATTTAGTTGATTCAAGTATACCTTATTCTCCGAATTCAAATAAAATAATTCTTTCGATTAAGTATATCATATACTTGAATTTAATAAACCACGTATTATTGATTCAAGAACATTCAAATATTCCTTGTAAGTAAAATGAAAATTTTGAAATGATTATTGGAAATATTTCGTCTAAGGCAAACATAATCTCAAATGGAATTATTGTACATCTTAATCTCAGTGGTTTCTTCGTTCGAAGCAAAGATACCAAATACTTGAATGAACTCAATAATTTTACTCAATCCAACATCAGAAAATTGTTGAATTGAGTATATAATACTTTCAAATCAAATTTCTTTCCATAATGGTTTTGAGTAAATATTACCTTCAGATTTAGTTTTCGGTCTACTTACAAGAAGTAAATACCTGTTTGGTCGAAACCATTTATATTCTCACTCTGAACCAATGAGATTTCTTCATTTCAGTTTTTACTATACTCAGTAGAAATGAACTTCATACTTAATTCAACTATTAATTATTATATTATTATATGTAAATGCTTGTTGAAATAAGTAGATATATTATATCAACTGAAAATTCATTTTATGCTTGTTTTGACAAATAGTGAAATTATTTGGAAAAATATATTCGTTTAAGATTGCTGTGATTTCTGGTTAAGGATTATATTCATAAAACAAGGCTTATGAGAATTACAAACAAATTTATTATTCCTCTCAAATAATCATAAACAAACAAAAGTATAAAAGTGATCACTGAAAACAAATAGAGAAAAAGCTAAATTAAACATATAATCAACTGGACTAGGTACAAATAAACACAACAATGACTGAGGTGAAAAAATAAGTACCAAAAATAAAAATTCTATTCTATATGAAAAATCATAATCCTAAGAATATCATCACATATACATGTACATATACATATACATGTATGTACAAACAACAGAAGAAATATCAGAAAAACTACAAATAAAAAAATTACATAGGTACACACCCCTGTATAAAAACACATAAAGGTACTGGCACTGAACGGGATAATTGATATTCAAAACGTAAAACAATTTGAAAATAATGTCGAATGCCTTACGTGCAGGGAAAAACTGATGTTAGAGGTTATCAACAATAGAGAGAGAGAAGTAATAGAGACTGTCCCAAAACCAACAAATAGGGCGGCACCATTCCCTTCCTTTGTATTGCTTTCTGCCTCTGCTCTTGGAATAATTTTCTCCAAACCTCTGCAAGAAAAATGCTTATAAATTCTGTATCCTCTGAATTATTATCCGCATTCTATAATGAGTGATATGAAGGGCTATTCCCCCAAGAAAAGATACGACAGTACTGTACGAGACCATTTCAATCTAATAATTCAAAATTCGAAAGATACATAAGAAAATATGGTATAACTGGTTGATTATCGCTGGTATAGTATTGTCTAAATCGAAAAATTATTTTTAAAAGTAGTGAGAGCAAATTTATTTGATAAAAATAACAAATACTTATTTCACTTATCGACTTCAGAATTCATCTCTTTAATTTTCCTTGAAATCAATGTTCATTCCTAAGGTAGGTATGAGATCCCAATGTAATAGGATTTTTGAAAATGAATGTTCTTAGAAATGTGATAGATGCGCACCTAGAGTATTTCAAGTATTAAATTTATTGAAAGAGAAAACAGATTTGTGATTCAAAACGTATACGATTCAAACTAGAAATTCAGTTTTTTTTTTCTAAATCTCAATATTATAGATTTAAATCAATACATATAACATAGCTTACCTTGAAATAGCTTGATAACACTGCCCGAGCATCTCCATTCTCTCATAATTTTTCCACTTTTCACTAAAAAAATGGTTGAATTTTCTTCAACACACTGAACTTGGACGAAATAAGACGCGGTATGAACAAGTCGAATCAAGATCGAGAGTGATATCCCCTTTTGCGTACTGAATAGAGGGCGCTTTTTAGTATATTGTTGAATAATTTACTTGGATCTAGTGGATGGAGAAATTTATATACTTGGATTACGATAAAACCTAACTACCGGAGAATTGGCGTATTAGTATATCGCTGAATATTATACTTGGACCAAGTGAATGAAAATTTGATCAAGATTAATAATGGATTCACTTGAATTTTCAGTTATAAAGATTTGTTCTACATTTTTTTCCTTTAAAATTTTGTAATTTGTGAGTGTTCCAGATTTGATGATTTCTGTTTACATCGTTCAAGAAAAATTTTTAGGATACTTTGATATTTACCCTTACGAAAGATTACTCAAAACGAAATATTTCATAGTAGGTACGTAGAAATTTTTATCGATGGTCAATAAGCAGGCTTCTTTCCAATGATATTAGTAACAGTAAATATCAGATATTATTTTAAATGGTACTAGAACTGTGCTGAATATCGAAAAAATTGTGTAGTTGGATTGTAGATTTGAGTGTGAATTCTAAAAGTTAATGCGTGGATATGAAAACGTCATATTTATTTCGATTATAGGGATTAACACTTGATGAAGCGTGATGGCGTTGAAAAATATGTGAAAATTAGATATATTTTCTTAAATAACAAATCATTAAATGAAGTTGGCTTTGAAATAACCTTGAACAGGTTAAGGTTAAAACAAAATATGATAGCTAACAATTTTCACTCAAAACATATTTTCCTTAAGTTCATAGTTTTTCAGATAATTCACAGTCTCAAGTTTAATGCCTACTTATAATCAAAATCAACAAGTAAGGGTGCTATAGAGCCCTCATCAATACTAGGCCATTTCTGGGGTTGTAACATCCTAGGACGATTTCGACACCACATTCAATACCAATACTTTATTTTTATAAATACAGAAGTAAAGAGGTTTAGCATTGTTAACCTAAAGACGGTATATTGTCGAATAATTCACTTTGATCTAGTGGATGGAGAAATTTATATACTTGGATTACGATAAAACTGCCCGCAAAACGGATCAGAGGGTTTTCATTGTTCCTTTTATTCATGCATGTTGCCTAACTACCGGTGTGAAGATCCCTTAATTAGGGGGAGTATTTCAAGGGCGCAGACACCTTTACGGGAAATAAATGCTCGAGCGCCAGCCACAATAGGTTTAACAAGGTTGTGGCGCCTTGAACCCTCCACTTCTACCAAGGTAGCTTTTATACAGTGGAGAGGGGTTCGGTTTAATCTAGGAAATTAGCGATTAAAAGTTATGTTTCTTTCCTGAATGCTGCCAAAATTAAAGGTTCACTTAAAACACAAAATGGATTTTACAAAGTTTACTGACTTCAAGCAGAAATGACAATGAGGAAAAATATATTAATACTAAGAATCAAAAACTAAGACTGATTTCATTTGAGAGTGAACATGAAATTTAAAGAAATGACTTAAATATCGGTATCTTACAGTGAATAATAAATTCAAGAATAAACGGTGATCGGGTGAGCAAGACGGTCGGGCGAGGTGAGCGAATGCGAGAATTGGACGGTAAATAGGGGAGTACGGGAGTAACAAAGCAAAACTTCAAAATTCGGCAGGCCACGGAAAATATCATATGTATAATCTAACCACTTGCAACGATGTATTCCACTCAGATGTAAAAAAAAGGATAGGGAACAGGACAGCTGTGTCAGCACAACGTCTGGACAAGTGACTCCAGAGAATGGAATCCCTCGACCTGACGGAGTGATTCTAGTAATCCGCAAACGTCTAGTGAGTTAACAAGGGGTGAAGCGCGGTCGTAACCCCGTTGTGATCTCGCCGATGTCAACTCACAAGGACGTCGCCGTGAAATACGAATCGTCGATCACAGTTGAGAGAAATAGAAATCGGGTACGGCTGAGGACCAACAACGTCCAGACAAGTAGCTCTAGGAAAATAGAGCTTTTCGACCTGACGAAGTCTCTCGTGTTTTCGTCAACCCTAAGCGAACTGAGAAGGGGTGAAGCGCGGTCGTAACCCCGTTGTGATCTCGCCGATCTCAGTCCTCAAAAGGTCGCTGATAAACACGGAGATTAAGGCCCCCACAAAGGAATCGGAACACAAGATGAAATCTTGAAAGTAAAATGGGGTCGAAAACAAGTCAGGTACGGCAGTGAACCAACAACGTCCGGACGAGTGGTCTCAGAAAATGGAACCTCTCGACCTGACGAAGTCTCCTGGATTCCCGTCAACTTTCCGTGGATTGAGCAAGGGTGAAGCGCGGTCGTAACCCCGTTGTGATCTCGCCGAGCTCAATCCCCAAAAGTCGCTGATAAATCCAGAGGTTAAGGAATCACGAAGAAGTAATGATACAAGATATAATCTTGGAATGAAAGGGATGTAAAATACTAATCAGGTACGGTTGTGAACCAACAACGTCTCGACAAGTAGTTCCAGAGAAATGGAACCCCGCGACTGGACGAGGTCTCTTGTATATCCGTCGGCCTTCAATGAATTGAGAAAGGGTGAAGCGTGGTCGTAACCCCGTTGTGATCTCGCCGATCTCAATTCTCAAAGAGGTTGCTGATAATTACAGAGATTAAGATGCCACCAAGGAAATAAAATCATGAATCAGAGAAGAAATAATAAAAAAAATGGTTTAAAAGTCGTGGAACACACAATGATTCAATTGTTAGAATGATATTTAATGGATGGTGCCATGTAAGAAATATGAACGGGGCCTTACCGGTTTTCTGAAGTATGCACTGCACAAACTAATTAGGAGTCCTGTCTCGAATTTCACTAGCACTGATTTTATTTTCTACGGAAAATTAACTCGGATGAATCAATGCTAACTCTCTATAATCGTTAAATAAAACTGGAAAACTATACTGGTATTCAAAATGAAGAAAAGCGAAAAATACTTTTCCGCGATAATCCCGCGGATCCTATCGAGGAATACACCCTTGATACTGTTACATATGGCACCTCATGCGCATCCTTCCTTGCCATCCGATCTCTTCAACAATTAGCAATGGACGAGGGTGGCCGGCACCCAATTGCGGCTGCAGTCTTAAAAAAGGACTTTTACGTGGATGATCTGTTGACCGGTGCAGCTACCAAACACGAAGCTGAAATTCTCCGGGATGAGCTCCTCGCCTTATTGAAAAAGGGCAATTTTCCTCTTCGAAAATGGGCTTCAAATGAACCCACCTTAATACCAGATCACCTATCTAATCAGAACCGTCCCCATCTGTCTCTAGATCTCGATTCGACTGTAAAAACGCTTGGGCTTCAATGGAATTCCCGAGAGGACAAAATATTCTATTGCGTGCGTCTATCTCGAATTTCAAATACCTTTACGAAGCGCACAATATTGTCACAGATTGCCAAATTGTTTGACCCGCTAGGATTATTGGGCCCTGTTATCTTGCACGCGAAAATCATTATCCAACTGTTGTGGAAGGCTGGAGTAACCTGGGACGAGTCTATTCCCCTTGAAATTCATACCCTCTGGTCCACATATCAAGATCAGCTACCCTTGATAGAGGAGATACAATTTAACCGTTTCATTTCAAATAGTAGAGCAGTTGATATTCAATTACACGGTTTCTGCGATGCTAGTGAAAAGGCTTATGGTGCTTGCATATACATAAGATCTGTAGACGACATGGGAAGGATTACCGTTCAGCTTGTTTGTTCTAAATCCCGCGTAGCCCCTGTCAAATCATTGAGTCTACCACGTTTGGAGTTATGCGGTACACTGTTGCTATCTCGGTTGTTCACCACGTTGAATCAAGCGCTGTCGCTAACATTTAATGCCATTTACCTGTGGTCGGACTCAACTATTGCCCTTTCTTGGATAAATACCACATTTATTGAAAACCTTCGTTTCTAATCGCGTTTCAGAAATAAGACGATTGTCACAAGCCGGTCATTGGAGACACGTATCGTCCGTGGAGAACCCAGCCGATCTTGTATCCCGGGGTCAAACACCATACGAATTTACGCAAAGCCGCATTTGGCAACACGGCCCACTATGGTTAAATCAAGAATCAGACACTTGGCCCACTGGCCATTTCACAATGTCTGATGTACCCGAAATGAAGACGCTTTTCCCCTCAAAAATTTGCATGAAAATCGAATTATTAGATAGAGGAGCACTATTAGACAAATACAGCTCCGTGTCAAAACTCCGGCGTATCGTAGCCTACATACATCGCTTCACAAACAATGCGAGAAAACCGTCGAAAAAATACGTCGGTCAGCTGAGTAAATCCGAATTGGATAAGGCTCATAAAACAATTTTGAAGGTTACTCAAAGCTCCTTTTTTCTAAAGGAAATAAATCTATTAATGAATAATGAAAATATACATGATAAAAGCCGTTTGATTCCTCTCAACCCATTTATTGATGAAGAAGGTATACTGAGAGTGGGCGATAGGCTATCTCGAGCGTCGATACCTGCTGAACAACGTCACCCCATTTTTACAAGCTTTTATTTAGTTTCACCTGTCCCGGTGTCTGTCTGTAATCAAATCTTGCAAGTTAAATATGACACACTTCTAATCGTCCGATTGATTTGAAAATTGGCAGGTGTACATAATTCTGGTGACAATGCATCATTAAATATTTTTTATAGAAAAAAACAAAATGGCGGCTCCAAAATGGCGGATGAGTTTTGTAATTATCATCCAATTCCGTTCAAAATTAGTATCTGGGGGTTTTTGGGTTCGACAATGATGATTCTTCTGTCAAAATTGAAAAAGTCAAGATGGCGGCTACAATATGGCGGACGAGTTTTGTAATTATGATCCGATTTTATTCGAAATGGGTATCTGGGGGTTTTCTGGGTCGGAAATTACGATTCTTCAAAATTGAGGAATTCAATATGGCGGCTTCAATATGGTGGATGAGTGTTGTTATCATAAAAGCTTGTCTTAAAAAATGATTTTTTTATTATAGCTTGTTATTACCTCCCAATCATACAGTAACGCGTCTCATCATACGCGAAGAGCACTTACGGCTTAAACATGCCGGTGCCCAAGCAACCCTGTACTCGGTCCGGCAACAGTACTGGCCTTTAAATTGACGTAACATAACCCGAGAAATAATACATCAATGTATTCCGTGCTTCAGAATTAAGCCTCGAGCAACTGATCACGCTGTTGGAATTCTTCCGAGGCATCGAGTAACTGCTTCTCGCCCCTTTTTGAATGTCGGGGTTGATTACTGCGGTCCGTTTTATATAAAGGAAAAACGGTTCCGGAACCGTAACAAAATAAAGGTATACGTGGCCGTGTACATTTGCATGTGTACCAAGGCCGTTCATCTAGAGCTGGTAAGCGACCTCACTACCGAGGCCTTCATATCCAGCCTCAAGCGTCTCTTTTCCAGACGAGGAAAATCCGCCGCGATTTATTCAGACAATGCCACCAACTTTGTTGGCGCAAAAGGTAAGCTCAATGAGTGGTACTCCCTATTTAATTCAGATAATCACAACAAGGCGTTTCAGCGATATTGTGAAGATGAGCAAATCTCTTGGCATTTTATACCCCCCAAATCTCCTCATTTTGGCGGAATTTGGGAGGCGGCCGTAAAATCATTCAAACATCACCTTTTGCGCACTGTAGGTGACACCCTGCTCACATATGAGCAATTAGAGACCTTCATTGTAGAAATAGAAGCAATATTGAATTCTCGTCCCTTATCGCCCATGTCATCTGACCCAAATGACCTCATTCCTCTGACACCTGGTCACTTTCTTATTGGTGGTACTTTGACGAGTTTTCCTCAGGAAGACTTGACTGATTCCTCATCCAATCGTTTATCGGCGTGGCAGCATGCACAGAAATTGAAGCAGCATTTTTGGCAAAGGTGGTACAAAGAATACCTGAACCATAATTTGTTTCAATAGACGTATGCCCAATCCCGATAAAATCCAAGTCGGCACCTTGGTTTTAATTAAGGAAGATCATCTTCCTCCATTAAAGTGGGCTCTGGGGCGCGTAATCGATACTCACCCAGGTGAAGACGGCGTCATCAGAGTGGTAACGTTAAAGACAAAAACCGGAGTGTATAAACGATGTGTAAGAAAACTGTGTCCTCTACCTCTAGAGAAAAACTGATCATATGTTTTTTTTATGCCTTCATTGTGATTGTATATATACTGTAACCATGTCACATTTTTTTTATTGTATTGCTATTATGTAAATATTTGTTATTTCTCATTGGTGTTGAACTTTGATAGTTCAAGGCCGGCAGCTATGTTGCGTTTCACTTTGCAACATGTATAACATAAATTTCCTCTTCTTTGTTCAGTCACGTTTCAGAAAATATTTTATTGATTTTTAACTGCATAGATTGCACCCTTGAACGGCCATATTCCCATCTGTTTTATTGTTACAACTTTCGTTCCTTTTGCTTTAAAATATCCTTTTACAATCAATTTTGTTTCCTATTGAAAGGTTTCTCAAGCTCAATAAATTAAGGTCAAGTTAAGGGTTCCATCCGGGATGAACCTTCATTTAGTGCGCAGTAAAAGCTCATAAAATGAAACAGATGGTGAATTGTGGCCACATCTGGGAAAGGTACATGTCAGGAGAGAGTAGCAAGTCACCGAAGCGCCCTCATTGGCTTAGTTTTAAGAAAGTGGGTTGTTTTTTCCCACCATGGTCCAAATGGCAAATGAGTGCATTTTGTTGGCTTAGCGAGGCGTTGTTCGATCCTTACACCCAATCAATTGCTGATTTTTTCCACCTTGATTCTGAGGAAATGAACCTCCCTTATTTTCGATCCTGTCTTTAAAAGCCCATGTTAGGGAGACAAGCAGTCAGTAGAGTACAAGTAAATTCAGTTAAAGTAACTTTTGTATTAGTTATCATAATTCCTCCTTGCTGCGCATTGTCACGTAGAAGGAGTTTATAATCGTCGTTCAGTTAAGTTCCCATTTTTGGAATACATTACAACACTTTGCTCCCTTGCTATAAAAGCATATAGAAAGGTAGATTCATACTTATTCATAATATTTGTATAATCGTTTCGTGCTTGTTACCTGAGTTGAGGTAGCAAGAAAAATACATTTTATTGTTTGTTGAGAGTGCGTTACATTTTACCACTTCCTCATCCTCTTCGTCTTTGTTATCAACTTCGGATAACAAATTACCGCAGTAGTCATCAAGATTACCATAGGGTGCTTACAATTAAGTATTCCCCTTACATCTGTTGTGAAGTCACAACAATCATCGACATAAACGTGGATCAACAGCGTCCATCAAGCAGAAGCAGTGCAGGTAACCCATTATCCTGATAAAATAATCAGGGTACAAAAATAAACCCAGAACAACCTAGGTAAACCAACCTAGGTACAAAACAAGGAGATCAGGAAAACAGAAGATTAAAAACCGAAATTCATTACTTAAAGATGCTTATAGAAGAAATTAAAGATAAAAATAAAGTTCTTCAAATGAACAATGATCTGTTAATTGATAAACTAAATGAGGCTCAAAAAATAAGATGACAACATCGAAGGGGATTCCCAGCAAAAAGTATAAATATGGAAACGACATGTCAACACATCATGATAATCGTACAGATCAAAAACATAAGCAAATTCCAGTCATCAAAATCGACGATGTCCGTGATTCAATTAAGGATGCTGCAACTGTCGATCTCCAGGTGTCAGGGAGGGAAAAGGACGCTTTGTCTGAGCCTGAGGGTACTGCAAGTATCAACAACAAATCTACATCATGGGCTGAACTTGAACAGGCTCAGCGTAAGAAAATGAGTGAGGTTATAAATCTTGTTAACGAAACAGATGAAGCGAATTCGAAAACCCTAGACAACTCAGCGTGGAATACAGTAGTACGAAAAAAATCTATGAAACGTAATACAGTTCTCTGCACAGGATCTAAAGTAGATCCTAGCTGTAAGATAAAAGGAGCCCCAAAAAGAAAGTGGTCATATGTTGGTAGAATATATGGAATCCAAGTAACAGAAAGGGATTTGCCGGATTATCTTAAAAGCTCTACCGGCACCGACAATTTTGAAATAAAAAAACTTCCCACAAAGGGTACAAATTCAGCCTTCAGTGTGGGCGTTCCTTCAGATGAACTATTTGAGGAGCTGTTGAGTCCCGAAAGTTGGCCTACCGGTGTTTCGGTGAGGGAATTCAGCTTCCTAATTTTTTTTCGCTCCAACAATGGCAGTCATAGAAGGGAGGAAACGGTTCAGAGGTCCCACTGAATTGTGCTTCATCCATCAGAATCTTCAGGCCATGGGTTCGGCTTTTAGCCGACTACAATATATGTTGAGCCAGCACAGCGTTGATCTTCTAGCAGTCACGGAACATTGGAAAAGCCATGAAGAAATACAGTATTATAAGCTTCAGGGATACAATCTCGTATCAAATTTTTGTAGAAAGAAGGGTCAACAAGGGGGAAGTGCAATTTACCTCAAGGATCATATAGTTTTCAAAACAAGAGGGGATATACAGAGCTATAGCATTCCATTCGTAATTGAATGTAGCTCAGTCCAGATGTGTATGAAAACTAAAAAGGTAATAATCCTGTGTATTTATAGACCTGATTCTTCTGCAGAAAATTTTGATATTTTCATAGAGAAGTTGTCGCAGATATTGCTATGTTGTATCGGTGAAGGGGCTGGAGTTATACTGGCGGGTGATTTCAATATAGATTTGTTGTCGGACACACCGAGAACAAGGACATTTCTTTCTCTTCTCGATAGCTTTGGCCTGAAGACTACCATTAAGGAACCCACAAGGATTAGTAAGACAGCCTCCACACCACATGTCTTGATAATATAATTACGAACATAGAAGGGTGCTCCTCAGTCATCGAAGAACACATCTCAGACCATTCTGCTCAGAAATTTTTATTTTCCCTCAATGAAATCATACCACATAACACCGAAAAGAAACAAATTCGGGATGTAAGGCAAGAGACTCTAATAAATTTTAAAGATTCGCTGTCTACTGTAGATTGGTCAATCGTTTATGAAAATCAAAGTGATGTAAACTCCTTATGGCACACTTTTTTCAAGGAATTCAAAGGAAACTACGAATCTAGCTTTCCAATGAAGACTGTGCTTGCCCGAAGAAATTTAAAGTTTTCTCCTTCCTCAGACGCTACTCAGAATATGAGGAAATGAGGAAGGTCTTAGACTATCTTTTCATCAGGTCCACTAGATCCGAAGACTATTCAGCATACAGAAAAGCAAAAGTAAAATACGATAACATGATAACGGAAGAAAGACGGAAACATTTCAGAGATATGATTCAAAAGTCAACAAACAAATCGAGAACAGTCTGGAATTTAGTGAATGCTGCGATAGGTAGGCAGAAGAAACCAGGATATAATTTCAACAACGAACCTGAGCCAGATAAAATAATAGAAAAATTCAACCTATTCTTTGCCGGCACCCCACCTCAAATGAAAAGAAATCCGCATACAGGACACAGGTCCACATCAGTCAAGATCGATAAAACACAATGATAGGTCCTTTTATTTGTTTGAAATCACCGAATCAGAAATTGTGAGGACCATCAAAAATATGAAAAATGTCAAATCTTCAGATTGGGATGGTGTTCAAATGAAGGTTATAAAGGAGAGCATTGATTTCATGGCAAAACCTCTGGCACATGTTATGAATAAATTTTTTACTGATGGTGTATTCCCTGATTCTCTGAAAGTAGCTATAATAAAACCTATATACAAAAAAGAAGATCATAAAGACCCAAATAGCTATCGTCCAATAAGTCTTCTGTCATCATTTACTAAGATATTTGAAAAGATACTGGCTACCAGAATAATGGACTTCTTCCGTAAATTCAAAGTAGTAGCAGATTCTCAGCATGGTTATATACCAGGGAAAGGTACCGAAACAGCCATTTTTGAATTATACCAAGCAATACTGGCAGCTTTGGAACGGAAAGAACTACCATTAGGACTCTACTTGTATCTATCAAAGGCCTTTGATTGTGTGGATTTGGATATATTGCTCATGAAACTTGAGAAATATGGAATTAGAGATCAGCAATTAAATTTGATTCAGAGCTACTTGAAGAACAGACCCCAATCAGTTGTTGTGGATGTCGATGGCATCACATATGAGTCGACGTCGAGAATAAAGAGCACGGGTGTGCCACAGGGAAGTATTCTTGGTCCCCTTCTTTTCCTGATTTATATAAATGACCTTCCCTTGGCAATTAATACTCAGTTGGCTGGAAGTTCCTCAGCTTTCCTGGTTTCGTTTGCAGATGATGCCAACGTGCTGCTTCGTTCGCCTTCACTCCAACTCACGGTCGACAGAACAAATTCGATCTTGGGAGATATCAATGAATGGTGTGAGAATAACAGTCTTCTGATGAACATGACTAAGACTGAATGTATGGTCTTCAACTGCGATCGCTCTACAGCCACTATTCCAACCAAGCTTAATAACAACATCTCAATCTCCAGTACTACGAAGTTCCTTGGAATAAGTCTGGATGAAAACCTCAAATGGAACCCACATACGGAAATGCTGATTAAACGCCTCAACTCAGTTATATACCTACTCAGTTAATGTTCTGAAAAATAAGATTGACTTTCCAACGTTGAAGATGATCTATTATGCGAACTTTCAATCCATCCTATCTTATGGGATAATCTTGCGACCGCAAAGAAGATGGCTTGATGATGTTAAGTAGCATGCAGGAAGGTGGTGGTTTCAGATAGCACAAGACCGATCAGTATGGAGAAGCATGGGGGAGGCCTAAGTCCAGCAGTGGATAACGGAGGGCTGAATAAGAAGAAGAAGAATCTTTTGGGGTGGTAGTGCGGGAATTGAATCTGTCTTTCTGAGACAAAAATTCATTTTGAGGGTCATGTTAAGGTTGGGCTTTAGAGAATCTTGTAGAGGTCACTTCAAGGCAAATAATATTTTAACTATATACGGCTTATACAGGGTGTCTACTTTTAAAACGGCAAAACTTCAAAGGGAGATTATTCAAGTGATTTGCAACAAAAAATGTCATATAACACATGGTCGAAATCTAGACGGTTATTCTTCAATTTAACAATTCTCGTTTTCACGAAATATTTCAATTTTTTCCATCAAATCTTCAATATATCAGTTATGCTTGTGACTTCATCGAATTCGATCACATATTTGAAAAGGGTAATAAATTTTCTACAAGAAAAGAATTTCAGTGTGCCAAAAATATTTCTATTGCGGGTTTGGTGAGGAGATGAATATCACGATACTGAAGTGAACAAAATCAGTCATATTTTTCCAATGGGGTTTTTGTTGAAAAATTATTTATTATGGACATGTTTTCTTTTCAGCGAAAAATACCTCATTTAGAGTACTTTCGAATGACATATCAACTTTTTTGCTAACTGCTTGTTTTCTGCCATAATATCATGGCTAACAAGATAAAAACGAAAAAGTCGAAAAATTTCAAACCTGAATTTGCTCCATTTTGAAACTCATTATGATTGAATATCGAAGTAATTCTTATGGAAATAATGAATTTATCAATGAAATAAGAATAATTCAGAAGAATGAAATAATTTTTAATAATAAATACAGATTTTATGAAAAAATGTAGAAAACAGACTATTACTATTTATAACAATTGTTCGAAATGTCCACCTCCTTGTTCAATACATTTAACACATCTTTTTCGAACAAGTTATACTTCCCGATGAATTCATAAGATTAATCCAAAGCAGCTTAACAGACATTTTGGATGAAATAGCTACTGACTGACTGGCTACCAGACAAAATGTCTGGTTTCGAATGGATGGCTGTCCATCTCATAATAGCCAAAACGGACGACAGTTGAGAAATGGATTGGAAGGTACGGTCCGATAAGATGGCCACCAAGGAGCCCAGACCTGACGCCTTTGGATTTTTATGTCTGGAGCACCTTAAAAGAAAATGTGTACCGAATTCGCGTTCAGAATCGAGAGGCTCTGATCGAAAGGATTAAATTGTGTTGTGCAGAAATGCGTCAGAAACTTTGCAAACTTCGCAGGGTTGTTGATTCAGTAGATACGAAAAAGATGTGTTAAATCTATTGAACAAGGAGGTGGACATTTCGAACAATTGTTATAAATAGTAATAGTCTGTTTTCATATTTTTTCATAAAATCTTTTTTATTAAAAATTATTTCATTCTTCTGAATTATTCTTATTTCATTGATAAATTCATGATTTCCATAAGAATTACTTCGATATTCAATCATAAGGAGTTTCAAAATGGAGCAAATTTAGGTTTGAAATTTTTCGACTTTTTCGTTTTTATCTTGTTAGCCATGATATTATGGCAGAAAACAAGCTGTTAACAAAAAAGTTGATATGTCATTCGAAAGTACACTAAATGAGGTATTTTTTGCTGAAAAGAAAACATGTCCATAATAAATAATTTTTCAACGAAAAACCCATTGGAAAAATATGACTGATTTTGTTCACTTCAGTATCGTAATATTCATCTCCTCACCAAACCCGCAATAGAAATATTTTTGGCACACTGAAATTCTTTTCTTGTAGAAAATTTATTACCATTTTCAAATATGTGATCGAATTCGATGAAGTCACAAGCATAACTGATATATTGAAGATTTGATGGAAAAAATTGAAATATTTCGTGAAAACGAGAATTGTTAAATTGAAGAATAACCGTCAAGATTTCGACCATGTGTTATATGACATTTTTTGTTGCAAATCACTTGAATAATCTCCCTTTGAAGTTTTGCCGTTTTAAAAGTAGACACCCTGTATATCTACAGAGTACTTGTTTTCATGGCTGATCATTCTGATTACTTTAAGAACTATTTAACCTGTATAATACAAGGCACATTGAGCCTTACTTGTATCCGCGTCACACTTTGTCTCTTACAGAAAAGTCCCCCTTATACATGGGTCTTAAGTTGTTCAATGCTCTGCCTCACAAATTGAAAACCTCGAATAAAAAAATTTCAAGAATAATTTATTAAAAATGCTTCTTCAATATGAGCCATATTCTTTAAAGGAATTTTTTGAATGTAAGAAATAATCAAAAGTTCAATGTTCTTCAAAGCATACTTTGATTGTCTCAAGAAAAAATAGATTTGACGAATTCAACCTTTATTGTACAATTTATTGTAGCAATGAGTTCTTGAATTGATAAACATTATGAATTATCAAAATGAGAAATTATGAATTGTTTGTTGTTATTTATTTTTCCTGGTCAAGTTCATATATAGGTAGTAATAATTGTAAAGCCAGTGTACGTGTAGTATATGTAGTTGGTAATTCATGTCAGTTTGTCCATTGTATTTTATAGTTTCGACTCAAACCTCCAAAAATGCAGTATTGAACAACTTATAATTAAGGGTAAGTTTTATATGATAGTGGTTGAGAGATATTGTTTTCTCGACAAATGCTGTACCTCATTTCCAGCCTTGCTAAAGTTAGAATATCTAACGAAACGTCGGCATTATAAAGTTGTTTTATTGAGCCTGTCCTAATCCTGTGATAATACCTTCAGTAAGGTTAATATCATATTCATCGAAGTGTTGACACGAGTGTTCACGAGTAGCTCCTCAAAAGTCGAATTTTCTGTGCGAATTAAATAATTTTTTTTAATATCCGATATCCTGTGTACCATTTTTAGATGTATGCAAGGTAGGAAATCCGTAACATTTTTCGCAAAGATCTCCTTTTTCGCGTTACTTGCTTCTGGCGTTTTTCTAATTGCTTGCTTGTTTCTTTCGTTGTTTACATTATTGCGCACGACGATTGCGTCGATAACCCCACTTGTGACTCTTGTGAGATTCCGAGTTTGACCTCTTATCACGGATACTCAAACTCCGGTCAGCGCCCTTTCATCCCCTCCATTCTCGCAAACATGTGATGACGTCAAATTAGCCAACGATTTGAATTTTTGAATGAGATGAATGGCTTTTATCGCTAATAATAGCGTATGAACGATTTTTCTATTATAATTTTGTTTGTAAGATAAACCTTATTGTCCTAAAAAACGAATTAATATGAAAATATAATTGCCACAGCTATATTTTCATTAAATTCTACCTTATTTTGCCCCGTTCTCGTCTTATTACTACAGTACTACGCGGAAAAAAATATAAGATTTTTCGGTCGTAGGGTGCTCCAATTCCAATATTGTGAATTTAAATTAATTGATTCAAGAACAAAATATTGGTAAAAGCAGTTTGCATTCATTAAGAAAATTAGGTCCTCGAATGAGCTAGAGGTATAGGTACTCTAATCCGAGCAAATAAATACCAGACCAGAAATATTTTTGTATGTTGATAGATAGTACATTTTATGTCTCACCACTAGAAAAAATGTTTTCAAGTTCATATAAAAACTGCTTCAACATAGAAACTCAAAAAAAGGTTTATTCGAATTGAAAACATGACAACCTGGTTATTAAGTTCTGATTTGGTAATTTTTTCTTAAATAAAAACAAATCTGTGAAAATGTTTTATTTAAAATGAGCATGAGACACTACAATTTTTAACATCGACCATAAATATGGCATATGTATGAGATATTGTTTGATATATGTTAGAGCTGTCTGCTCGTCTTAAGTTTTACTAATTGAAATAGCTGCCTTAGCATCTCAATTTCTTTCTGTTGCTGACTATTTTTTTCTAGCTGCTGTTCGTATTTAATTTTCCAATCAATTTTTCCTACGGATGAAATATTATCTGTAAACGAAAAGATCAAGAATGAGAATATAAGAATAATAATAATCGATATATTTAGAACTAAAAGAACCGTGTTGGAGACGTGAAAAAATTTTTACTCACCAAGTTTAAGTCTCAGATTACGAAAATGAAAACGAGAAGTCAGCAATTATCCTAGTTTTTCCAAGAAAAAATCCCAAAGTTACGTTTGGAAGTTAAGGTTATACATAGTTCTAGGCAGTTTTCTTGTATTTTCTCAATTAAGACTCATCGGAAATGTTTTATTTCTAATTCATGAACTGAAATAATATCGAAAAGTACTGTTTTTCACCCACAAAACCAAGAAAACTTCAAAAAACTTACACACTACAATGTAAACACCGTATCTCTTGGCTAATTGTACGTCACAACATGGATGCCAAAAAGTGGTGAAAGGACGCTGACCGGTGTTTGAGTATCCGTGACCTCTTATATAGTTCGATTCGAATTCATCAGTACTTGATATTGGTTGGAGGTGGATGTATAGTGCGTTGCTACGGAGTCTCGTCCGCATTACTACGCAATTTTCAAGCTCGCCAGATATTTCTCCAGTTCAAACCTCCCGATCCTTTTATTGTTTGTTTGCCTTTCCCATTCCGTGGCCTACCAAATCTGTTTTTAAGTCTTTCTTATCGGCCCAAGAGAGTGAAATCTGTAATCATCCTTTCTCCACTTTCCTCATTCCGTTTTGGTAATTTTTGTCTGGGAGAAGATGGGCAAATCTCACATATGCTCAAAATAAACAACTCTTTCGAGATGTATTAGTTGCTCCAAATGTAGAAACTCGTTTCATTTTGATAGTCTCAATTTGCTACCCAACGAGTTGAATTCGGTCGGCAACATTTGAGTGTGTAATTGCTGCCAGAAGGAGGGCCGGTCGCTCCGTAGCGGAACGGTTCCCTGGACTGTTCAGCCTTCTAGTGTGTCGACTCCAGCAGTCGATTCGCACTCGGTATTTCCACCTAGTGGTGACCAGTTTGCGGCACTTATGTCCGAACTTAACGAAATAGCATCTGATATTTCTTCAATAAAGGCTACGCAGTTGGTACTGCAGACTGACCTGTCGGAGTGCAAATCTATTCTCGAAAAACACTGAGCAGATATTAGACGTCATGAGGACATTCTCGGAAGCCATGCAAAATCGATCAGCAAACACGATTGCGAGATCGGAGCATGCACTTTCCAAATAAGCCATTTAAATAAAACACAAAAGGATCTCAAAGATGCTTTTTTTTTATTTAAAGTTTATTGTGCTTCGATATCGCAGATCATTAGCAGAACGGGACAATTACATCTTATTCATATTTACAGTATAGGTCAAAACTTTTATCTAACTAAATAAGGAATTCAAATGCTGTTGATTCCGCTTGTTTCAAAATATCAGAAATTCAATCTTCAAAGTTGCCTACTACTAATAATTCAGCTCTCCAGCCAGCCAAAATGCTCGAACGTGTACGTAGATCTCACAACATGAGGAATTCCTGAATCAAACTTCGAGACTGACGAAACCATTGTCTCTCAGGTACTTGATCAATTATGTCCGAATGCTATTACACATCGCATTTCTATTATATATATGCAGTATAGGTAATTCAGCTACCAATCGCGTCATTTAACAATCCACTGGTGGTGTCGAGGGCTATCGCGAGTGTGCCGGAGTGGCGGAAATGCAGCATCACCGATGATAAGTCTCCAACGCAGGGTAGGGGGCTTAACGATTTGCGTATCGAACTGAAGCGCAGGATTCGTGAGGGAGAGTCCAACATAGATATTAAGTATATATCCGGTCAGCCCACAATTGTCAACATTTCTGGTCGTAATGACTGAATAGCCGTCACGAGTGGACCATTTTCTATACCAACGCTCAATCATTGCTTTCTAAGTTTCACGAACTGTTGGCTTTTGTCAATGTTTATCATCCAACTTTTCTTCTGATCTCTGAGACCTCGCTTCACCCTGGCATTCCGGACACACTTGTTGCAATACCTGGTTACTCAATTTATAGGCAGGATAGCACGACCGCCGTCGGTCATGGTGGCGTATGTGCTTTCATTTCAAAAGAGGTTGTTGATTCATTTTCTTTAACGATTTCGAGTATAGATTCACCAGGAATTGATAATTTACTCATTGATCTCACGAAGGGTAGTTTCTGCGTTTTTACCATTGGTAGTATCTATAGACCACGTCTCTGTCAATCTGATGCAGCAGTAGCAAATCACCTAGGTGATCTTTCTAACATCAAACGAAACCTTGTCATAGCTGGTGACTTCAACATGCCCGATGTTCAATGGCCTATTCCATCCAGAACTTGCAACTCATCATCCAGTGCCTACATAGACTCTTTCCACAACAACAACTTGTTTCAGCTGATCGATTTCCCAACGCGCTTCCGTAACTTACAAAATCCTTCTCTTTTAGATCTAATTCTAACCAACGATGCTGATCTTGTTTCTAAAATTGAGCAATGTCCACCTTTGGGAGAATCCGATCATATCGTTCTGATGACTACTCTTCAGTTGCAATTCCCAACAACTGCCGGAAAATTAAGTAAAACTGTGAAGATAACTGACAATCAACTCCTTAGCCATAAACTTAAGGAGGTCAATTGGAACACATTGATGGCGACTACTTGCGATGTTGAGGAGTGCTGGACCACATTCACATCAGTCCTTCAGAATTTGCTAGATGAATGCTCCCATGAAAAAGAGATTATTCAAGTTCCATCCAAACCTTGGATTGATCGAAATATCCATAAATTAATACGGCAAAAAGTCAATATGGCAGCGTTATCAGCGCCATAAACGGATGGAAGATTACAACGAACATCGAAGATTCTCTAATTTTCTCTCTTCCTTCATAAAAAACGCCAAGAAGGAATATATTTGCTAGATGAATGCTCCCATGAAAAAAAGATTATTCAAGTTCCATCCAAACCTTGGATTGATCGAAACATCCTCAAATTAATACGCCAAAAAAAGTCAAAATGGCAGCGTTATCAGCGCCATAAACGGATGGAAGATTACAACGAACATCGAAGATTCGCCAAAAAGGAATATGAATATAAATTAGTTCGTTCGAAGGATAGCAAAAGATTCTTTAAGTATGTAAGATCGACCCTCAACTCCAAAGTGGACATTCCGCTCGTCAACGACAGCAGCGGCCAGCTGTGCTCCGGTCCCGAAGAGTCTGCAGATGTGTTGGCTGATTGTTTTGCCACCTCTTTCACCGGAGTAACTAATAACCTTCCGGAACTGATCGATCCGCACAACTCTCCTGAGATCACCGTCATAGGTTTTCCTCCTTCGATCGTTGAAGCGCATCTCTCTGCTCTGAATGTCGGCTCCTCGCCGGGTGCTGATGGTTTCTCTGCTAAACTTCTGAGGGAGTGTGCTGGATCCCTTTCATACCCACTTTCCCTCTTATTTGAGCGTTCGTTTGAGACCTATTATCTGCCTTCTACTGGGCGTAGTGCGCTGGTGAGGCCAATATTCAAGAAGGGTGACAATCGCAATGCTGAAAACTAACGTCCTATCAGTTTGGTGCCGATCGTGTCCAAGATATGTAAGAAAATCATTCACGAGAGAGTCCTCAACTTTTCCCTTGAAAACAACCTTTTACCAGACAGTCAACATGGTTTTCTCCCGGGACGTTCCGTCGTTACCAACCTTCTCGAGTTCCTCAATTCCTGGTCAAAGTCCTTAGATGGGTTCCATCCTGTTGACGTGATCTACCTGGATTTTTCACGGCCATTCGACCGGGTACCTCATAGACTTATCCTTCATAAGCTGAGGCATATTGGAGTCCGTGGCCGCCTACTCTGGTGGATCGAGGCATTTCTGACCCAAAGAATCTTCCGGGTGCGCGTTGGGGAAGCTTTCTCATCACCAAGACCAGTTCTAAGTGGTGTTCCTCAAGGATCTGTATTGGGGCCACTTCTTTTCCGCCTCTACATTTCTGATCTACCGAGAACTTTCTCAAATCTTAATGTTCGCAATTTGCTGATGACACGAAGCTGTTTGGAAATCCAATCAATGCCGTTGGCCAACTTCAGGAGGATCTTGATGCATTGGGTCGTTGGTGCCGTGAGTGGCAGTTGCCGCTGAACCAGGAAAAATGCACTGTTTTACACTTGGGT
This sequence comes from Adalia bipunctata, assembly GCA_910592335.1. NCBI lineage: Eukaryota > Metazoa > Arthropoda > Insecta > Coleoptera > Coccinellidae > Adalia > Adalia bipunctata. The sequence continues at coordinate 6,400,981 of OU342954.1, forward strand.
TTCCATAATCCCCGTCATCCGTATTACTTGGGCAAAATATCGCCATCGCTATCTGCAGCAGACATTGTGACCTTGGTGTGATTATTACTGAGAATCTCAGTTGGTCGGACCTCATTCTCACCACTGTGAACAAAGCTGAAAGATCTCTGTTCATGATACAGAAAGCTTTCGGCAGATGTGATCCCTCAACATGTGCTGCCCTGTACAAGACATATGTCCGTCCCATCATGGAGTTTGCTGGCGCTGTTTGGTGCCCGGTACTGAGCAGGGATATGGCATTGTTGGAGGGTATTCAACGCCGAGCTACTCGCCTTCCATACGGGATCTTGCGCCCAAGTTATGGGGAGAGATTATCCCTTATGAACATGCCAACGTTTGCGGACAGGAGAAGAAAGACCTTTCAGGATCAGAAACAGAAAATAAAGAAAATGAACCAATTGAAAGAAGAAAGATTTACCACCAGAAATTCAGAGACGAGTGGAAAATAAGATATTCATGGTTGCGGAACAAGAATGGTTCTTATTGCTGTATCTGTGACAGGTCAATTGTTGGGGGATTTTCTGATTTAGAAAGACATGCAAAGAGTGAATTTCACAAAAAACGAGTGAGGGCCTGTGCTAAAACCAAAGACGTTCAAAAATTGTTAAGGCATGAGGAAGATTTCAAAAGATCAGCAGAGTTAAAAATGGTTATGTTTGTTGCTGAACATAACTTGCCATTCAGAATCTTGCAGCATATGCCAAAATTGGTGAGCAACATGTGCCCAGATTCAGAAATAGCCAAAAACTTGAAGTGCAGCAGAAAGAACCAAGGGAACTGCCTTGGTTTGTAAGCATTGTGCTTCTGAGGACCTTGAAAATATTTGCAGACTCCTACAACACTGAAAATATTCTCTCGTGATTGATGAAACAACTGACATATCCACATCTGTTTAGCTGTTTTTGTTCGGGTATATGATAATTTCAGCATCAAGGATAAATTCCTGACATTATTAAAAGTGGAAAATGGGGTTATTGAGTAGTATATTATGTTTTTTCAAAGGAAACAACATACCCATCTCATTACATGATTGGTTAGTCCCGTAGTAAACATACCTAAATGTTTTATTGATCATCAAATATTTTTTCAGGATTTGCAGCAGTCAATTGTAGTGTTATGATAAGTAAAAAGGAAGGACTACAATCAAAATTAAAAGAAAAAGTGCCCAATATTTTACTGATGGGGTGTATTTGCCATTCTATGAATTTGTGTTCTTCTGCAGCCTGTGAGAAACTTCCCTCAGGCCTCAACAATAGAAGATTTGGCTAGGGATGTATATGTTATTCGCAATAGCCGAAATCGGCCACTGTCCGAAATTTTTGCCCACAACGCGTTATGGGTATCCAAATTTACCCACGATGCGAATAGATGTTCTTTTTTCGAGCACTGGGTAAAGCAGAATACCCAGAACGCGTTGTGGGTAAATTAGATAATCCACAATGCGAATCCAATTTTAGCGCGCTTTCATTCTGCGTTGTGGACAATTCATTTTACCCACGTCGCGTTCTGGGCATTGCACTTTTCCCAGAAAGCGATGAACCAGAATTTGTCGTCGAAGTCAGCCTGCTGTAGATTGTGTACTGACAGGTATGAGTAGCGAGTATTACTAGTAGCATGAATAGATTACTTACCACAGTGCCTGGATACCTGGTGATTTCTTGAAATTGGTTTGACTGTGTTTTGGTTTTAGTGCGTGTTTTCGAAAATATTTCAATATGAAAGCTGAATTCGAACAAAAATTAAGTGAACAAGTCGTTATTATTACCAGACGGAGGTCATTTAGATATTATGTATATGAAACCAAAGTGACACTATAAAGAAAACAGGATGGACTTGAATTATTATTCGAAAAATATCATAGATTAAAACGGTTTGATCCATTAATAGGTGGAGAGAAGGATGAGCTTGTTAACATAGGACGTTTAGCAAACCAATCTGGCCTAGATTTTCAATGTGCAGCAAATGAAATGTGTGATGTAATACTGATAACTCATTGAAGAATTGGACACAAAAGAGAAGAAGCTATCTGTCCATTTCGCTTTACCCAAAATACGTTTCAAGTGAAACAATGATTACAAAAAACCTTATATTGAAATTAGAATAAGTTTAACGTCTGTGAATATAATTAAGAGAAATAATTTTCAAAAAATATTCAATTGTCTGCAAGCCGTTATTTCTCTTCTTACTTACATTGAAAGTTCATAAAGGTGAAACAAAACGATATATCAACAACTTATTAGGACTAAAAACAAATAGGTATTATGTATTTATTTTCACAAGTACTTTTATGAAATCTTGAATTATATTTTATATTCAATTTCACACATGCACACGCCTTAGTTTGACATCTTTTCAAACAATTGCATTTTATAAAGCCAGATTGGTTTCCTGAACGTTCCTTGTTAACAAGTTTTTTTTTGGCCAACTGTTAATAAATCATATCTTTTCAATCTTCGATATTTTTTGGATGATAATTGAAGCCCATCCTGTTTTCTTTGTAGTGCTTTTTTTTTCTAGCATAATTTCACTTAGTTTGTGTTCAAATTAGGTTTTCATATCGATATAATTTCGAAAACAGGCCCTTCAATCAAACTTGAGAATTCACAAGGTGCGTAATCTATTCACGTTAGATACTGATGATAATGGCTTCTCGTACTTGCCAGTACTCAACCTACAGCACACTGACTTCGACGACAAATTCTGGTTCATCGCTTTCTGGGTAAAGTGCGATACCCACAACCCGTTGTGGGTAAAATGAATTGTCCACAACGCAGAATGAAAGCGCGTTAAAATCGAATTCGCATTGTGGATTATCTAATTTACCCACAACGCGTTCTGGGTATTCTGCTTTACTCAGTGCTCGAAAAAAGAACATCTATTCGCATCGTAGGTAAATTTGGATACCCATAACGCGTTGTGGGCAAAAATTTCGGACAGTGGCCGATTTCGGCTATTGCGAATAACATATACAACTATTTGAAACAGAGCTCCAAAAGGCAATCGGAAATACAGGAATTCCAAACCTCACAAAATTCTTAGAACAGTGGAATGTCCTAGAATTATTTTTCCAGAGCTGCTTTGGAAAACAATTTACAAGCTGCGAAGTGTATTATTAATGCTTCGAGGAATCCAATCTACAAAGTGTATTATTATACGTGTTTATCATTCATTTTGAATATCGTTAATAAACTCAATTTTTTGTTTCAAAGGGAGAAGCCTTTAATAACAAGTTTACTAAGTGTATTGAAAAAGCATTTCAGAACTATACACTGAGAGAAATCTTCATTTATATTTAATGAATTTTATTTATACTTAACAAATAACTGTTTCAAATATGGACTAACTTACCTGTATTAATATTCAACATATGATTTCTTACAGTGCATTTCTTTAATGCGAACAAACGATTATTTTTCATTAAAATAATATTATTTACTGGGTATACTTATATATTTTCTTAGTGAATAAATATTTTATAATATTTAAAAAACATTTTCTAATTATGATCATATAATTGTTATAATTAAAGCAGCGGTATCATTATTTTAAATAAGTCATTTTGTTATTTAACTCATTAATTTTTAATACCTAAAGTCCATTCTTTATATATAAAATTGACATTTTAAATGATGCCATATAATTGTTAACTGGTTGCTATTTGATTATTGATTATTAAGATGTATATAATATATAATAAATAACAAATAAATAAACAATTGCTCTCATATATTTATTTCAGAACTCAACAATATACACAATACATGTTTGGTATATAACAAAAAATATTATTTATTCTGTTTTGTGAACATTTATTGCACACAGGCCATTAGATAAAGTTTCCAACTCGCGGAATTAATTCATTTAGTGCAGTCTTGCTCTCCAAAAATTCAGGCAATACTTCGAGAGTGACGCCTTTATCTGAAAACACGTTTTTTAACATTATCTTATTGATGAAGAATTATCTTCCAATCAAAAAACTTAGTTTTGAGTCAAGAAATTTTAGTGGATATCAAATAGTTTCTTTGTTATTAATAAATATTTTAACAGTCAATGCTAGGGAAGACGCTTTTCAGAACTTTCCAATTTCGATAATAATATATTATTATTATCTAGTCCTCTAGTACTCTAGTAAACATGAATGTGAATCAAATCAAAAAAGCTATATCCCAGAGGCACCGAGGTCTTCTGGAAATACTGAAGTCTGATGTACATAATTACAAACCTCTGAATCTCTCCACATATTCACCCATTCCCATTTCCATAAGTAAATTCTCCATCACTGTAAAAATACACTGTTCGTTTCACCGAAACACAACGCTATAGATATTACATTAAAATCGTTAATCTTTAATATCTACACTGAGAAAAATGATTATTAATATTCAACTTTCCGATTTCTTAGTCCAATATTCATTTATATTTAACAACAGAACTTATCAACTAAAAAATTTTACTACTTATTAATTTGACTGAATCTTGAATATAAAAAAACGGTTTGTTTTGCTTATATTCTTTATATATTAACAAATTTATTAACAAAAAATATTTCATTTTAGTATTCAAATGTTATTTCTTACTATCAAAGATATTGTCCAGTTTAGTGGTGAATAATTTGAGCAGAAGATATAAAATACAGAGATAATATTATTAGTAAATTATGTTTCTTAACCAGAAAGTGGTATTTTAACAATAAATAAAGAAAATTTAACCGTTCCACTTCGTTCGTTTCCGATTTCGTTCGGCTCATAAAGACGCGGAATCATTCTGATGGAACATGGCGTCAATATGAACAGCTCTTTCGAACAATTATTGAGAGTTAGTTCGTTACCAAGAGTCTTATGGCAATTCTGAAAATTATGGAAAATTGTTGTTGAGTGTGTTCCGGTGGTGTTATGAAGTTAAAATTTGCATGAAGTCTTAGGACAGCTGAATAATGTTGTGTACGTGAAATTCAAGCGTGGTGTAAAAAACAGTTTGTTCCATGTGTGATCAGCCAAGCACATATTAAAAGATAGAGGGAGAGTATACCTGCGGATTATACACTTCATAATAATTCCTCAAAGGTGAGCTATTGTTTTGATTCAATTTATTAGATTTCATATACCTATACATAAATTACACAAATTCCCTGATTAGATATCCCTTTAGTTGATGCTTTTCGAGCTAATTTCAGTTTCATTTCTTTCGATTCAAAATTTGAGTTTTCATTTCTTTTTGACTATAGATTACACAATTTTTTTTCTCTACAATTTTTTTGAATATCATTCATTCTTAACAGTTCAATAAAGGAATTATTTATTCATCAATCGTTTTTAGACAAGGAAATATTATTACATATTCATTATTTGTGGGAAACTAGGAAAAAGATTTAATGAACGTGATTATTTATGAAGTAGAAGATTGTGGAAATATTCAGGTTTAAAGGATCAGTATTTCACTTTTATACATTATACATCCGAGCTATCGATCATTTTCATAACCTTTCTCAAGGCTGGAAAAAATGAAAATATACATACACAAAATTCTGATAATACAGATGGGATTTTTTTCATACTGAAATTTTATGTTCTTGCAACTTGGTGCTAACAAATTTCAACTGCAGTAAATTCTTTTCAGGATCAACCAATCAGCTGATAGTGTGCTTTTATTTTCGTCTGAAGGTGTGCCGGAACCTCCCAGTCCCGGTGCCTTCCACCCAGTATGATGTTTTTTTTATATTCATGATGTTTTTGACATTTCAATGAATATATTTTGTTCACTCCATAATAGATTTTTATTCTACCCCTGATAAGTATCTCATGAACAACTAACTAATGATACATAACAGTTATGCAACATTTTATAATTTTAAATATCATAACATAAGAGCTAATACAGTTAAAAGTACTATTTCAGCAATAATAATGCTATTTGTTTAATATTAAAAAACTTATTAACTGTTTAACATGAGATAATGACAACAAATATTTGATTTCTTAACTATAAAGAATACTATGTATTCATGAATTCCGAAACATTAATTCCTAATTGATTATTTTCTATATTAACAATCGTTCAATAACAGTTAAGAAATCTTTCATATTCCCTAAATCTGGTTATTTGTATTAACATACATGCGATCAATATAAAGAAATAGTATCTTTGGAGTAATCTAATATCTAATTCATCACAAATGAATGATTTCTTAGTATCAAGATGTCAATGCTGTAAGAAACCAAAACATATCTTTTAAGAAATATTTGTTGGGACGTATAGTGAAACAGATATTTCTTACATACATTCGAAATTTCTTAGTGGTGAATATTTGTTTTTCTGAGTGTATAATGTAGCACTTATTTAACATTGAATCTCTGAATCTGAAACAGTGAAACTGCTGTCAGTCGCAGTCGCAGATCGCCACGCCGAGAAATAAACCGCGAAATGAAACGCATGCGCCAAAACAAGCCACAGCACCACCACAGATTTCAGAATAATCTGAGCACCACTAGACACTATTTTCTTGTATTAGCCAGGCGCCCTGGGCCTGGAGCCAGACTGTCAGACGACACAGTTGGCCGACGTCATGCGTCATGTTGAACGAACTCTTTCGAACCCACCCCACCACTGCCGAATTCGTTGATTATAAACTAATTTTGAATAACAATAAAGGAATATGGGGAAAAAAATCAAATATATTATGGTTTAAATAATAAATTTTCGAATATTTCCAAGGAAAATGTATTTTTCATTGTTAGAAGGAATTTATTGACAATCAAATGAATATATTTTCTACTAAGAAATTTGTTCTACTACATTATCGGTGGGTTTCACAAAGGTTGAAATCAGTTGATCTCGAATCAAAATTTGAACATCGAATCAACGCTGATCCGGTTTCACAAACGAAATTGGAACCATCAAAAACAACGATCAACTGATTGAGGTTTGAATCCGACAACGCCGCGTATTTCGAGATTTCTCGAGCGTAACTGAGCTCATAGCCTCATATACGTCATCGTAGCAAAGACTGCTGACAAATAATTCGGCGGACGTATAAATGAATATTGTTGTTGTATGAAGGTGAAATTCTTCAAGTAGATAAAATTATGGACGAAAAATGCAGTCATGGGAAGCATAAGACATTTTCCCTAACGAAATCGTAAGTAAAAAGCGTATTCTTGTGATATGTCCATAACCTACATTATTGTTATTGCTTTATTTTTCTATTTAAGAAACAGAATGAAATGTGAGGAAAAACATAAAAAAACTATGTAGAATTATAAGGAATCCTGGAACTGCATTAACAACATACAGAATTATGCACCTTGTACAGTAGAAGAAGTAATATCTATTATGATAAACAAACATATTGCCTGTGTTATGGTTTGTTTACATTCACAGCACAATGTAATTGCTCACAAAGAAATGTGCTAAATGAAATGAAGGTAGTTGCATGAAAGAATTAGTATTCTCATTTCTTAATAAATTTTATAGTTTTCAGATTTTGAGATTCGAAGTGAAAAAACAAACTATTTTGATGGAAATCTCATGATTATATCAAAAGAAGTATATTGTCATAATACATGGACAAGTATTCAAGATACATAATTAAATCCATTATTATTGATTTACAAGAAATAATCATAAGGGGCCAACGATACTGGATGGTATGGTTCAAGACAGTGGAAATTATTTTCTCGGTTAATTGATGAAGCTTAATTTTTGTTGGATTTCGAGTATATCATTGTTTATAATTAAATTGCAATATGAAGAATGTAAATTGGATAATAAAGATATGTTTTGCTACAGTATTGAATATTTACCAATTCGTTTAAAATTTTCTTCAAGTAAATTAATATTATGAGGCTTCATTTTTTTATTGAGGATTATTTAAATTCCACACATATTGAATAGAGAAATACTAATCATAAAATACAGTTTGCTTATATTTGAATGATAATGATTCATCAGTCATTGTTTCGAAGAACAACCTTGTAAAGTCCAATACAGGTAACGTAATGTCAATTTATTTCTGGATCACATGGCTGAAATACATTCTGGTAGAAATCTCGTCATAATTGTATGCAGTAGGAACTGTATTCAATGTTTCAGTGAAAATCAATAGGTAATAGTTCATGTAGCACCCTTCGTTGAAGATATTAAGCAACCAACATGTCTTTTACTTGTGTCGTCAGAAAATTCTGTTCAACTTGTCCAATATGGATATTACCCTTGTTCATATAATGATATTACTAATGATTAAGTTTTCTGGTTGTGGGAGCATGTATCCAAAACTATAAATTCACTGAAAATTGCAGCAAACATGTTCGGTTAACCATTTTAAGAGGATGGATAGGTACATATTATGGCAGGAATATAAATCAACTCCAGTTGATTGATTTTGATGTCTTGTATTATTCTGCATACAATATACATTGCATTCTATCCATCTGATTCCTGATTGCCCTATTTGTATAATGGACCTATGAGTGTAGATACATTTCTCTCAAGAATTCCGTTAACGGTGTTTGAATTCGATTTTTTTCGAATAAAACGAGGATATGCCTTCATTTTGATGATTTCTGGGTGGGAAAATTGTAGAAAATGGAGGCATCAGTGGAAAATTCATTCACAATATTGTTTTCATTCCAGTGAAAATCAGCTTGATCGCCCAAAATTCTACAATCAAATATTTCTTCTGTCAAGGGACGTTGATCGAGAATCAAAATTTGAAAAAGCTTTGTGAAACCCATTTTACCCTTGATCGCGAATCAACTGCCGTTGATTGCGAAATCACCGCAAATATTTAGACATCGAATCAACGGCTTGATTCGATGTTCAAATTTGATTTTTGAACTGTCAAATCGAGTTGATTCCGGGATCAAGCCCGAATCACCGGTGATTACGCTTTGTGAAACCCACCGTAAATGTTGCTATAGAGAACCATTTTTTCACATTTAGCCTGTGTTTTTTGAAAGCTTTATTTATTGTGAAAAAACTTTCTTTTCAATAAACAAATCTGCCGCTAATAAATCAATATTATTCATTTTGGCTATTATTTCTCTCAGTGTATTAAAATGTTTTCTGAAACATGATTATGTTGAAAAAACCTCGGAAAAAACTAGAATTGATTCTATAGATCCTCTCAATGTTCATCAATACTTAAATAGTGAAAACATGTACTTTGGTGCTAAGACTGAATTGTTGTATGCTACAATGTCCAAAGATGAGTTGTTAACTTTTAAAAAACGGGCATTGGATTTTTAGACTACTCTATCGTTACAAATAAAAAAACGAATAGATTTTAATGATACCATACTAAATGCAGTTGAGGCACTCGATGGGGTAATCACGGAGCAAAATTTTGTACAATATATCCAAATATATAAATATATCCAGGTATATCCACGTATTTCCAGGTATATCCTCGTACATCCAAGTATATCCAGGTATATCCATGTATTTCCACGGCATATCCATGTAAATCCACAGTATTTCCATGCATTTCGAACTACCCTATAGTCACAAACACTTTTCTCCACGACTGCTATAGAATATAGCTCATTTAATAACGAATTTGATTCCAGAATGTCAGTATTCAAACACTTGATATGAATTCGACAGATTTCCTCGGGCCGGTCCACCGAGTTACCATTTTAGTATAGTATAGGACGTAACCCGCATATTTGAGAATATTTTGGCAAATTCACCATCAGTTTTTCGAATACTGTTTCCATTGCAAATCTGAATTGAATGTACAGGGTATTTCACCATAAACTGGACAAACATATGTAACCGTGTAGACGACACCGGGGAAGTCATTTTTGACTTATGACATATACCCTGTTTTCGACGCATAAGCGAAATACAGGGTGTTTAATGTCAACTTCGAGCAATAATCTGATAACTGTGTTGAGTTATGCGTGACATTCGAAATAACGGTTTCTTGTCACGTCTCAGTATTTTTCAGGACTCCATTTAATTGTGGTGTAGAATTTCGAAAAAGAATATTCGAAATGGCGGAACACCTGCAAAGTTGAAATTTTTTTTCTCGGTTGCCAATTTGAAAAGCACTATTTCAACGTACTAGATTTTCTAAGATTTTCCGTGAAATTTTTTTTTCAAAATTCGAACTCAACTTTTTTTTTACATGTCCTCAGTGAAAAAAAATTCGGCCGAAATTGTTGAAATTTTTCATGGTTGAATTATCTTTCATTCTGAATACTGTAGTGAAAACATAATGAAATAATATTTATTGGTTTTCTTTTTGTAGCCTTCAAAAGATTACGCTCAGAGAACTTTCATGATTTTTATTCAAAAAACTAGAGGCCGCACGAAGGTCAAATTTAGGCTAATCAGCTGGCAGAGTGACCCGGACGGAAATATGAATTTATAAACCAAAAAAATTTTTTTCAAAAAACTTTGGTGGGAATCGAACTCTCCACTTTCGATTAACTGGCGTCGCTTTGGTGACGGAAATTTATAAGATTAAAATAAACCCAATTCATACTCGTAGAGAGTTCGTTTCCTACCAAAGTTTTTCGAAAAAAATTTTTTGGTTTATAAATTCATATTTCCGTCCGGGTCATTCTGGCAGCCCATTAGCACAATTTTGGCCTTCGTACGGCTTCCTTTTTTTTTAATAAAAATTATGAAAGTTCTCCGGGCGTAATCTTTGGAAGGCTACAGAAATAAAACCAATGGATATTTTTTCATTCTGTTTTCACCACAGTATTCAATTCGGAATGAAAGATAGTTCAACCATGAAAAATTTCAAGAATTTCGGCAGAGATTTTATTTTCATTTAAGACATGTAAAAAAAAGTTGAGTTCGAATTTTGAAAAAAATTTTTCACGGAAAATCTTAGAAAATCTAGTAGTGCTTTTTGAATTGGCAACCGAGAAAAAAAATTCCAACTTTGCAGGTTTTCCGCCTTTTTGAATTTTATTTTTCCAAATTCTACAACACAATTGAATTGAGCCCTAAAAAATACTAAGATGTGACCAGTAACCGTTATTTCAAATGTCACGCATAACACACCACAGTTTTCAGAATATTGCTCAAAGTTGACATTAAACACCCTGTATCTCGCTTATGCGTCGGAAACGCCGGGGTGTATGTGTATGTCATTAGGCAAAAATGACTTCCTCGGTGTCATCTACATCCCACACGGCTAAATATGTTTGTCCAGTTTATGGTGAAACACCCTGTATAATGGAATTATTATTCACTTTGGAATAATTAAGATGAAATTGAACTTTTATGATCCAGTTTATCAACAATCGAAAGCACTATAACTACGGAATTATATTAAATAACATCCGTTACACTAAGAGAAATAATGAAAAATAACCTTGAACATAACCTATAAAATCACGAGGGAGTGAGCATGCGCATTTGAATATGAATCGAGGTACATCCATGTATATCCACGGTATATCCAGGTATATCCACTGTATATCCATGTATATCTACGGTATATCCATGGATATCCACGGTATATCCATGTATATCCACGGTATATCCACGTATATCCATAGTATATCCATGCATATCCACGGTATATCCACAAATTTGTACAAGGATATCCACTCGTGATTACCCCCTCGGAGGCACTACATCCAGAAGCTGTTATGACGGAACCGGAAAAGCTGCAACATTCCATTGTACCTTTGCTGAAACCATTTCCAAATAAAATCAGAGAAGATGAATTTGAAATTTCAAACTCAGAATGGCGTTTGAATACCAAGATAATCTAAAAACTATTGACGATCTCGAAGAATTTTGGATGAAAATCAGCAAAATCAAGGATGGGGAAAATTGCTTCCTATTAAAGAATATTGGTAATTTTGCATTGAGTATCTTGTCTCTTCCTCATAGTAGTGCCTCAAAAGAGCGCATTTTTCACTGTTCGATCTCATAAAAAATAAAATGAGAAGTAGGCTCCATGTGACAACATGTGGTGCGTTATTGCATACCAAACGATTTTTAGAAGGAGAAATATTTTGCAATTGAAATCTGAGTGTCTATTGAACAAACATGTTTCCACAACCGAAACGTCTCAAATGGAGAATGCAGAAGTAGTTGTAGATGATTAAGCAACAACCACCCTTTTTCTCACTTGAAATGTTTTCGTTTTAATAATTTTTTCTATATATATATATATACACTCATTATTGCCGTTTTGATATTTAATTTTCTAAGTGTTTTAATGTGCAATGATTTTTCATTTTATATCTGTTTCTTAGAAACTTTTTTTGCGTTCAGAGTTTAAAGTTTTCATTTATTCCTTGTTAATTTATTTTTGAAAGCACTTTTGTGCTAAGATAAGTTTCTATAATGCTCAGTTTATTTTATTTTGTGATTTATTTCTTTATATTAGTATTATTATATTCTAAGGTTGTTCTATATATATGCACTCATTATTGCCGTTTTGATATTTTATTTTCTGAGTGTTTTGATGTGCAATGATTTGGAAACTTTTTTTGTGTTCAGAGTTTAACGTTTTTATTTATTCCTTGTTTATTTATTTTTGAAAGCACTTTTGTGCTCAGATAAGTTTCTATAATACTCAATTAATTTTATTTTGTGATTTATTTCTTTACATTAGTATTATTATATTCTAAGGTTGTTCTATATACATGCACTCATTATTGCCGTTTTGATATTTTATTTTCTGAGTGGTTTGATGTGCAATGATTTTTTATTTTAAATCAGTTTCTTGGAAACTTTTTTTGTGTTCGGAGTTTAAAGTTTTTATTTATTCGTTGTTAATTTATTTTTGAAAGCATTTTTTTTGTGCTCAGATAAGTTTCTATAATGCTCAGTTTATTTTATTTTGTGATTTATTTCTTTATATCAATTTTATTATATTCTGAGGTTGTTTGTGTTCAGAGTCTGATTTGTTGTTTTGTTACTTCTTTTTCATTATATATCAGTTTTCAGTCATTCATTACCAAATATACGAATACGAAAATTCTCGATGTTCAATGTTATTATTTTCTCTTTCACTCTCAAGGAGCTTCTGCTCCTGACTTTTACTAACAGGACTCATAAGTAAATATCTTAGATATATAATTATGAGTTCTGTGGTATCCCTCTTAGGGATATATTGTTAATGGTCGATTCACAATGTACGTAAAACGTAACAAATGACGTGCAGATTTACGTTTTACGTCCATTGTGAATCGACCATTAGTACCTAAGGTTTCAAGAATAAGGAATCAAGGTAGGGCTGCCGTACCTCCCGATTTTTCGGGAATCCGATAGGTTATCTCGAATTTACATTGATTTAATCGATAAATATAAAAACCTCTTGGTCCAGTTCTCTGCAAATTTTGTTGTTTGTCGTACTCCATGCCTAGGGGGAGGGGGGCCTTAGGAATTGAGAAGTTTTCCTCCCGCTGTTCTTTTTTTTTCCGTTTCAAGCCAAGAATTCGAATATTGCGATTCCTTGAGAACTGTTCCTGGGTGTCGAGACATTTTCTCAGAATGTCATTCTCACACTCCAACGATTCCATCTCGGTTTGCAATGATAGAATATTTTCCTCCATCATCTTGAATCGGTCATTGAATCCCATTTCAATCTTCTTCAGAAGAGATTCAACTATCCTGGGAATCCTGGCTAAGTATAGTGGTTGTAATCTGTTCAGAAACATTTCTGCGGATCTCTTCAATATCGAAGTAACACAATTTTTCGACCGAGTGAATCAACAGTTTGATAATTCAGAATTAGAAAATACTGCACTGAACTTCTTTCTCTGTTTAATATTATATTATAAACTTAGGAACTGAGCGGACTACGAGGATAAACACTTCCTACTCGGCTGGCATATGTGTGACAGAATCATCAATTTTACTGTGATTACCGACCACATGAGCCTCCGTTGGCTACAATCCATCAAGTCACCAGCCGGCAGGATCGCCCGTTGGAGCGTTTTCCTGCAACAATTCGATTTTGAGATAAATTACCGGAAGGGTGCTTTGAATCGGGTAGCTGACGCCCTGTCACGAGATCCGTTGTCCACAGTCTTATTCAGTAGGAAGCACTTCATCGTGCTCCTGGTACAAGAAGAAATTTCAGGAAGTTGACAAGGATCCAACCGGACATCCCGATTACCAGATTCAATAAGGCAAATTATACCGCCATTTCTGGGACCCAGGAAACTTCACCGAAACGGAAATGGGTAACCCGTGGAAGTTGTGTATTCCTATCGAGCACTGCCAGGCCGTGTTAGTGGAAAAGCATGATGAGCCGACTGCCGGCCATTGAGGAGAGAAAAAACGATATCCCGAGTGGCTCGGAACTATTAGTGCCGGGAATGTTCCGGGAAGTGGCACAGTATGTTAGGAGATGCGCGAGATGCCAGCGTTATAAGGTCAGCCAACAGAAACCTGCGGGCAAAATGCAACCGTACACTATCCTTGAACCGTGGAACACCGTCAGTACCGATCTCATCGGACCCTTACCGCGCTCCAAAAAGGGAAACACCTTCCTCGTCATGTTCCAAGACCGATTCTCGCAGTGGGTAGAATGTAAACTCCTCCGGACAGTCACGAGTAAAGTAGTGTTCCGAGCGTTCTACGAGCAAGTTGTGCTAAAATTCGGCAGTCCATCAGTCGTTATCAGCGACAACGGCTCACAATTTGATTGTCGTCTGTTCAAAGGCGAACTCCAGGATTTGAAAATCGGACACCGGTTCGCACCCGTTTACTTCAAAACTTGCCCCTAAATACTCCGGCCCGTATACCGTGACGAAAGTCGTTTCACCCGTAGTCTATGACCTGAAAGACATGTTCGGAAAACGTATTCCTAATATCCATATTGAAGATCTCAAACCGTGTTACGGAGGTGAGCAAGGCAAAGAGAATTCCCATATCACATTACCAGAATCCGAACGAATCGGTATTTAACCGGTCGACCGTCAGCGCCGTTGATTCAGCTTCATTATGTTGCAGGTTATGGAAGCTATCATAGGAATTTCTGATTCCGCCGAGACTTCTGGGCCTCTATTCTTGAAAACCAGGGAGTAGAACGATCGAGAGAACGGCGACGTGGCCCTACTAATCAGTAGGGCCACGTCGCCGTTCTCTCGACTGTTCTACTCCCTGGTTTTCAAGAATAGAGGCCCTGGACGGGCGGAAAGTTCTTCCGGGGACGAATTCCTCCAGTTCAAGACAGTCCGTTGTCTGGGAAGTGGCGCATTTGGCAAAGTGTACGAGGTGGCCGATCCGAGGGCGGAGCGAACTTCGCCATGAAGGTCGCTGAAGTCAGCGAGTTCGCATCTAACGAAGGGGATATGTTGAAAAAGATCAACCATCCAAACGTGTGTCGCTTCGTGGCGGAGTACCACGCCAAAGATACTTATGCCCTGGGCCTGGAACTCATGGAGGAAGACCTAAGACATCATGTAAACCGGTGTAGGCCCCTCGACGAGAATAGGATCCAGGATATCCTGGGCCAAGCGCTCGCGGGACTCGCGGCTTGCCATCAGGCGCTTTTTGTGCACCGGGATATAAAACCAGAGAATATCTTGGTGAAGGCCGGACAGGCGAGTCTGACGGATTTCGGCCTAGCGGCCCAACTGCCGACACCAGACGCCACCCTTAACCTCTGCGCGGAAACTCTGTCATACATGGCCCCAGAGGTCTGCTGGGGGCTCCCATACGGTCTGCCGCTGGACGTATGGTCGATGGGCATGGTCGCCATCTTCACGGCCACGGGTGCTGCTCCCTTCAGATACGACCTGGACGCCTAAAGGAAAATCATGGCGTTGGAAGTGCAGTACCGCGACCCGGAGTTAGATTCTATGCCTGCGGGTCTCGCGGTGGGAGTAGGAAAGATGCTCAGGGTCGACCCAAAAGAACGGGCAACGGCGGCGGAAAGAAAGATTCTTTTCGAACCGCAATCATCCTGCCGGAGCCGAGGTGATGGCAGCCGTCGTAGCGGATCATCCTTGTACGAGGTAACCCCCCAACAGCAAAACCCCCGCGGAACATCAAATGGGTCACTCAATCTTTCCGCGACGCACTGCAGCGGCAGGAAGGGACGGCATGGACACCGCGATTCCGTAAGCGGCTATTGCAGTACCGACCCGCGAACGACCGCCGAAGGCTACGCATTCGGTTCGGACTCCCCGATGGTACTATCCGGGCCTTTAACATCCCTAGGGCTTGAGGTAATTCCGTTTCTGCGTACGCTTACCGTGGCGACTCGTTGAGGACGAATACGACGGAAGTCGCTACGAAGTTCGAATGGCCCATCCCGACACTAATTCTATTATTTTCCAGAATTACATCAAGATGAACACCTGCCGCAGTGCAGAGGCTACCCCGATTTCGTCCCCCGAATACGAGATCGACGAATGGGATCTTGGCGATTGGGACCTAGATCAGTTGTCACTCAGCCCAACCAGAAAGGAACGGGGTGAAGACATCAACCCATTGTGACACATCCGCCGTCAATTATCAACACGTCAGCTGTCAGCAAGCGTCCGCCGATAGGGTCGCCGAAGCATTCAACTCAACATCGACGCAGAACGCCGTCCGAGTCCCAGAGGGATATCGAGTACGAGGCAGACGCTACCGCCTCTTCTATAGTGCAAGTCGTCAAGAGCGAGAATTGGAAGCGTTAGCTGCGATCCGCAAGTCGAACGCAATTCGAGGTCGAGACACCCAGCGACGGAGACCTGGAACTCCTGGAAGACGTCATGGACAACGCCCGGAGAATGTAACGGTCGCCACCGCAGATCGTCGGCAGGAATAGACCGGGCTACATCGAGGTCCAAAAGGGGGATTGCTGAGCTGTGGACTACCTGGACAATCGAGAAGGGATTGCCAGAACCCGCCAAAGCGGTTTTGTTCACGGCGTGGACGCCTGGACGTGCTCTCCCGCAATTGTCCTTGTGACAACCCAGAGCAACCTCACAGAGAGAGAGAGAGATCGGAGGTCCATTGGAATCCAGTCCAGTGCGAATTAATACAACGCCCGGACGCCGGTCTCTGCCGGTTTTCCTGAAGTGGAGGCCAGGTATCTTCTGGGACATCATCCGTGGAAGGGACGAGTAAAGTTCAGTAAGGGTAGAGCGAGGTAGAGACTTAGAAAAAAAATTAAATGTTTAATTTTTTTCGAGGTGGAAAGGGGGGTGTAACGAAGTTACTTTTTTTGTCAGGGGAGGCCTGTCTCATAGAAAATTTTTCCGATCGAGTTTCATTCAATAGATTCGATCTGATAAATCAAACCCGATAGATCGAAAATTCCCAATCCGCATGTGAAAGAAATCCCATAAGGTGGCATATGGCCGCTGATAAGGTCCGATAAATTCGCGAATTTTCATGTTTTTCAGACGGCCGCGAATCCAAAAAATAGCGGCGGACTCCGAATTCTGTTACCTTATAAGGTAACGTTTTAATTCTTTTTTCGAATGACGTGATGTCATGACGGCCAATCAGACGGTGCCTTAGTTCCCTTCTTCTCGAAACTCTGAATTTTTGCAGGCTTCATCACCCCACGTTTTCGGTGTAAAAAGGGCCATCAGAGCGGATCCGAGATCCTTTTTGACTTGCATTTTCCGTTTAAACAGATCACTGCGTGAATTTTCCATTAGTCTTTCGAAGACCGTGACTGATTAATTTGAATAGATCAGTGAGAGTGAAATAGGACTCCGTTTTGAAAGTGAAAAGTGTGAAATTTCCGGAATCGGCCTCCGTTCTCATTACTTTTATGCTGATTTTTTCCGTTGAAATTTCGTTCCAACATTTTTTTTGTGTTTCATCAATATTCTTATATTTACCTTCCGTTGTGTGCATACTTCATAATTCTTGCGATTTTCATCTGAATTGACCTCGGCAAGACTATATAGCGTTGTTACGACACCGTGTCACCCCTGGTCAGTCTACTGAGAGTTTGCAGATTTATTGAAGGCAGTTCGCCAGGTTGAGGAGTTTCATTGTTGAAACCATTCTTCCGGACGGTGCTGTTGGTATCACTGTACCATTCAAATATTTTCCTTCCGTTGTGTGCATCCTTCATAATTCTTGCGATTTTCATCTGGATTGACCTCGGCGAGACTAAATAGCGTTGTCACAGCACCGTGTCACCCCTGGTCAGTCTACTGGGAGTTTTCAGACTTACGGGAGTCACTACGTCAGGTTGAGGGATTCAATACCAGAATCACTCTCCTGAGCGTTGTGGGTAGCACAACCTTACCTGTATCCCATTTACCCCCGTTACAATTATTAATTCGACCCTGATCGGATCTGAACGACTAGAGTGAAACACACTGGCATCAGGTCCGTTGTCAGCATCGGTTTTGAACGATTTTTCACCGTGCCCTGCCGATTCTCCCTATTTTTGCTGCACTGTTGCCGTCATCCCCTTTAATTCCATTCTGCCGTCACTCCTGCTCACCTCGCCCTGCTGCCTTAACGAATCGTAAACCGTTATTGTTTTATCATATTGCATATATTATTAATTTCTTCTTTGAATGCCTTCACTGTAATCTTCATTTTGGATGGTAAATTTCATTTTCGTTTGTAATAGATAACGTTCGTTTATTTTAGTTCTGGGATTTCATTGTTAAAAGGATTGAAAGTCTACTCATTATAAGTTCAATCTCATACTGGTGTTCTATTCGATTCATCAGACACGTTCGTGAAAGAAACATTTCCTCAATCGCTAACAACTTAGATTAAAACCGAACCCTTCTCCACTGTATAAAAGCTACCCTGGCAGAAGTCAAGGGTTCTAGTCAAGGCGCTACAAACTTGTAGAACCTACTGTGGCTGGCGCCCGAGAATTTGTCGACCGAAAAGGTAGTTACGCCCTTGGATTCCTTCCCCCAATTAAGGGATCTTCACACGCTCTCAATTATAAAATCATCCTTGTATGAGTTCCTAGCCACTCCAGTTTTCTCTCATAAGCGATCAATCAAAATTGGCTTTAATGCAATTTAAAAAAAACCGCTTTCCCTTTAATAGAAAATGAAGAATTATTGG
The DNA here is from genome assembly GCA_910592335.1 of Adalia bipunctata. Taxonomy (NCBI): domain Eukaryota; kingdom Metazoa; phylum Arthropoda; class Insecta; order Coleoptera; family Coccinellidae; genus Adalia; species Adalia bipunctata. The sequence goes on from OU342954.1 coordinate 6,419,992, forward strand.
ATTTATTTGAGAAAAACGAAGAATATAGGGAAAAAACGTTGCAAGGTGATCACGGTAAGACACCACAGTATTATACTCTGTACATGAATTTAGTTGAATATTATATATTGCTGAACGCAAGTTTTCGCGGAAGTGATTTCGAATTGTTCAAATTTACATTATCAAAAATGAATAATTTGTTTTTAACACTTTTGATCAGCCGAATTATTCGCGTTATTTAGTCAAGTATCATGATAATTCGATGAGAATTGATGAAACGCATCCTGGTCTGCGTTGTCAGCTTGGCGAGGGATCATTCGGGGTTAAGAGAACAAAAAAACTATTTTCAAGGCAACCGATTGATCTCACTCTTGAGCAAACTATCAATGCCGATGCAGCGAATAAATTAACTGAAAGTTCGTACATTACCACATCAATATCAGCTAGGCAGCGATGGTGCCGCAGCCACACCAGTCGATTAGCAATTATAAGTCATACAACACAGCAAAGAGGACTAATGAAAAAGCAAGAGCTAAAATGGAGTGAGATAATGAAGAGCAATGAACAGCTCGAAAGATTTAATGATGCAGTTAAAAGAAATATCAACCCATTTGATAGTGAATTAAATAATAATATATAATATTTCGACTGGTCCAGCTGCACCTGAAAATGTTGCGAACTTTTTATTAAATGTCGAAGAAAATGGTAAATAACATAGAGAAATTTTTATCAAAATGTGTTCAGAAGATCCGAATAGTTTTGATCACGCCATATCGAAAAACAAATTATGCACATTTGCAAGCACAACAGATAGAAATAAATTGTCGATTGCTGGAGAGCAAGTGGAAATGAGGATGCAGAGGGATATTTTTGGCCAACTTCCTCGAATTTCTCTAAAAAAAGAACTCGATTTAGCGAAGGTTCTTTCATATCCATTAACTCCAGTCCCACTGTCGATGTGCCACCTTGACGGTTCGATCTGCAAAACAGACAAATCAGCGTTTAAAATCAGTAGAAGCTGAAGTAACATCCGCTGCACCTGAAAACACGGATGTTTTAATTTATGATGGATTTTTCATGCAGCATTCAAAGAAAGAGGTGCCGAATACTTTCGGAAATATGTATTTCGAAACAATTACTACAGAGGATATGTTCTTCCGGGGAAGAATTCCTCTAGTTCAAGACAGTCCGTTGTCTGGGAAGTGGCGCATTTGGCAAAGTGTACGAGGTGGCCGATCCGAGGGCGGAGCGAACTTCGCCATGAAGGTCGCTGAAGTCAGCGAGTTCGCATCTAACGAAGGGGATATGTTGAGAAAGATCAACCATCCCAACGTGTGTCGCTTCGTGGCGGAGTACCACGCCAAAGATACTTATGCCCTGGGCCTGGAACTCATGGAGGAAGATCTGAGACATCATGTTAACCGGTGTAGGCCTCTCGACGAGAATAGGATCCAGGATATCCTGGGCCAAGCGCTCGCGGGACTCGCGGCTTGCCATCAGGCGCTTTTTGTGCGCCGGGATATAAAACCAGAGAATATCTTGGTGAAGGCCCGACAAGCGAGTCTGACGGATTTCGGCCTAGCGGCCCAACTGCCGACACCAGACGCCACCCTTAACCTCTGCGCGGAAACTCTGTCATACATGGCCCCAGAGGTCTGCCGGGGGCTCCCATACGGTCTGCCGGGGGCTCCCATACGTTCTGCCGGTGGACGTATGATCGATGGGCATGGTCGTCATCTTCACGGCCACGGGTGCTGCTCCCTTCAGATACGACCTGGACGCCGAAAGAAAAATCATGGCGTTGGAAGTGCAGTACCGCGGCCCGGAGTTACATTCTATGCCTGCGGGTCTCGCGGCGGGAGTAGGAAACCACCCCAACAGCAAAACCCCCGCATGACATCAGATGGGTCACTCAATCTTTCCGCGACGCACTGCAGCGGCAGGAAGGGACGGCATGGATACCGCGATTCCGTAAGCGGCTATTGCAGTACCTACCCGCGAACGACCGCCGAAGGCTACGCATCCGGTTCGGACTCCCCGATGGTACTATCCGGGTCATTAACATCCCTAGGGCTTGGGGTAATTGCGTTTCTGCGTACGCTTACCGTGAAGACGAATACGACGGAAGTCGCTACGAAGTTCGAATGGCCCATCCTGACACTAATTCTATTATTTTCCAGAATTACATCAAGATGAACACCTGCCGCAGTGCAGAGGCTACCCCGATTTCGTCCCCCGAATACGAGATCGACGAATGGGATCTTGGCAATTAAGACCTAGATAAGTTGTCAATCAGCCCAACCAGGAAGGAACGGGGTGCTCAGTCTACTGAGAGTTTGCAGATTTATTGAAGTTTGATATTATTGAAGGTTGAGGAGTTTCATTGTTGAAACCACTCTTCCGGACGGTGCTGTTGGCATCACTGTACCTTTCATATATTTTCCTTCCGTTGTGTGCATCCTTCATAATTCTTGTGATTTTCATCTGGATTGACCTCGGCGAGACTATATAGCGTTGTTTCAGCACCGTGTCACCCCTGGTCAGTCTACTGGGAGTTTGCAGACTTACTGGAGTCACTACGTCAGGTTGAGGGATTCTATACGTCACGCCTGCTCACCTCGCCGCGCCCTGCCCGCCTTAACGAATCGTAAACCGTTATTGTTTTCTCATATATCATATATTAATTTCTTCTTTAAATGCCTTCACTGTAATCTTCATTTTGAATGGTAAATTTCATTTTCGTTTGTGGTAGATAACGTTCGTTTATTTTTAGTTCTGGGATTTCATTGTTAAAAGGATTGAAAGTCTACTCATTATAAGTTCAATCTCATCCTGGTGTTTTTCTCGATTCATCAGACACGTTCGTGAAAGAAACATTCCCTCAATCGCTAACAAGTAACAACTTAGATTGAAACCAAACCCTTCTCCACTGTATAAAAGCTACCCTTGCAGAAGTGAAGGGTTCTAGTCAAGGCGCTACAACCTTGTAAAACCTATTGTGGCTGGCGCCTGCGAATTTGTCGACCGAAAAGGTAGTTACGCCCTTGGAGTCCTTCCCCCAATTAAGGGATCTTCACTAGCGCTCAATTATAAAATCATCCTTGTTCCCAGCCACTTCAATTTTCTCTTATAAGCGATCAATCAAAATCGACATCAAAATTGGCTTTAATGCAATTTTCAAAAAAAAATCCGCTTTCCGTTTAATAGAAAATGAAAAATTATTGGATTTATTTGAGAAATACGAAGAATATAGGGAAAAAACGTTGCAAGGTGATCACGGTAAGACACCACAGTATTATACTCTGTACATGAATTTAGTTGAATATTATATATTGCTGAACGCAAGCATTCGCGGAAATGATTTCGAATTGTTCAAATTTACATTATCAAAAATTAATAATTTGTTTTTCACTTTTGATCAGCCGCATTATTCGCGTTATTTAGTCAAGTATCATGATAATTCGATGAGAATTGATGAAACGAATCCTGGTCTGCGTTGTCAGCTTGGCGAGGGATCATTCGGGGTTAAGAGAACAAAAAAACTATTTTCAAAGCAACCGATTGATCTCACTCTTGAGCAAACTATCAATGCCGATGCAGCGAATAAACTAACTGGAATTTCGCTCATTACCACATCAATATCAGCTAGGCAGCGATGGTGCCGCAGCCACACCATTCGATCACAATTATAAGTCATAGAACACAGCAAACAGGACTTATGAAAAAGCAAGACGTGACACAAGAGCTAAAAAGGAGTGAGATAATAAAGAGCAATGAACAGCTCGAAAGATTCATAGATGTAGTCAAAAGAAATATAATAAATTTGATAGTGGTGTAAATAAAGACTACTTATATAATATTTCTACTGGTCATGCTGCACCTGAAAATGTTGCGAACTTTTTATTAAATGTCAAAGAAAATGGTAATCAACAAACAGAAATTTTTATCAAAATGTGTTCAGAAGATCCGAATAGTTTTGATCACGCCATATCGAAAAACAAATTATCCACATTTGCAAGCACAACAGAAAGAAATAAATTGTCGATTGCTGGAAAGCAAGTAGAACTGAGGATGCAGCCAACTTCCACGAATTTCTCTGAAAAAAGAACTTGATTTAGATAAGGTTCTTTCATATCCATTAACTCAGTCCCTCTGTCGATGTGCCACCTTGACGGTTCGATCTGCAAAACAGACAAATCAGCGTTGCTAAAATTAGTAGAAGCGGAAGTAACATCTTGCACCTGAAAACACGGATGTTTTAATTTATGACGGATTTTTCATGCTGCATTCAATGAAAGAGGTGCCGAATACTTTCGGAAATATTTAGAAACAATTTCTGCAGAGGATATGTTCAACTTCAGCGAAAGTGATTGTGGTCGCTTTTGATCAATACATTTTCTTTTCCATAAAAGACACGGAACATAACCTCAGGGGTATAGAAATATCTAATTTTCATATTGATGGTCCTGACCAATTGAGAAAAAGAGATTTAGCAATAGAACTGAAAAATCCAAAATTTAAATAAGCGATAGTGAATTTTTTCATTCCACAGTGGGCAAAAGATCATATGTCGGTATATTAACAATAAGACGATATACATAAATTCAGACCTGTCCCTCCCACGAAGAAGCCGATACCAAAATGATATTTCACGTTTGCAAGATGGATTTCGATGCAAACGTTACTATCCGATACTCAGATACTGACGTTTTGGTAATAATGCTGAGTAACATGAACCATATTTTTCACAAACTCCAAATATACATGGAAGTTGGCACCGGCAACCATCATCGTTTCATTAATGTTACGAAACTTTATGAAACTATTGGAAGCGATCTGAGCGCAGCGCTGTCAGCTTTTCATGCTTTCACAGGGTGTGATTTCAATCGATCCTTCGTTAGAAAAGGTAAAAAAGGCCACTTTCAATAATGAACGCGATTGGAGCTTTTAAATGAATGTCTTGTCCATCAGATGACCAGAAGGAAGTTTTTTTAGTCATAGTAGAATTTGTTTGTTTGGTGGGACGGGCAGGTGGAAAATGCAATCATTGATAAGAGACAGAACTATCACAAATTCTTGACAACTAAAGAAGGAAACGATAAGGTAGACTACAAAAGATCACAAGCCGTAGTTAGAAAATTGATAACCCAAAAAAAGAACGAAATTTGGGAAAAGAACTGCCAAAAAATTAACACCTACATTGGGGGAAGAAAGAGTACAGAAAGCTGGAGACTAATACAAAAAATGAGAACAAATAGGAAAAAAGAATTGATATCACCTATAACAACACAACAATGGGAAGAGTACCTCAAGGATCTATTAACCGAACACAGACCACAGTTTTCCAACGAAGATAGCACAACAGTAGTAAGTATCATTTCATCGCCCTTGAAAGTTACAATAACAGAAATTGAGGAAATAACCAAATCTCTGAAAAATGGAAAATCTTCTGGCCCAGGTAATATCTACGCCGAGTTAGTCAAAGCTGGAGCAAAAAAACTCTATGAACACCGCAGAAAATTATTTACTGACTACATAAATGGTGAACAGATACCGAGTGAATGGAAAACCTCAATTATGTCAGCAATCCACAAGGAGGGCAGCAAAGATCAGTGCGAGAATTACGGAGGAATTGCTGTAACCAGTACAGTCAGCAGAATGTATGGTAAACTCCTAAGAAATAAAATTGATCAAGATACCAAGACTACGAGGCAGAAGAACAAGCTGGTTTCAGAGTAGGACGATCTACAGTTGACCATTTATTTTGCATAACGCAAGTCTTTGAGAAGAAAACAGCAGTCAACCAAGAAGTGCATCTACTTTATGTGGTTTCGCCGTTTTCACCAAGAAAATTTGACTTTCATTTTCACGATTGGTAGTTGCTTGTATTCACGCAGCATTGATTATAGAGAGAAAGCTAACACCTGCTCACCTCTGTATTTCGGTATGTTGTTCTTGTTGTAAATGTTATTTAAGTTAATTTATTGTATGCAAAATTTTAGAGTCCTGAAGAAGATCCCAAACGGGGTCGAAACGTAGACAGATGAAATAAAGAAGAGAGGAAAAAAATCACTCTTAATCATTTCCCACACCCCTTAATCCACCACTTTATGTGGACCTATACAAAGCATTTGATAGTGTCCTCCACGGAAAGCTGTGGCCAGCACTACAGCAAACAAATATCAGATATGGCCTTATTGAAGCAGTTCAAAATTTATACACGGACGCAAAAACGAAAATTAAAGTGGGAAACCAAATTTCTGGCGGATTTACTTCTACCAAGGGACTGAAACAGGGGTGCTGCCTTTCGCCAACGCTTTTTAGGATATACTTAGATCAGGCTCTCAAAGTGTGGAAGAAAAAATGTAAGGACATGGGAATTCCCCTCAATGATGAAACAACATTATACACGCTCTGCTTTGCCGATGATCAAATCTTGATAGCACAGGATCAAGATGACTTAAGCTATATGACTAGAAAATTAGTAGAGGAGTACAAGAAATGGGGTCTCGAAGTGAACGTTAAGAAGACGAAATCTATGTGTATTGGAGGGATACCACAAGAAATCACATTGGAGGATGGAACAGAAATTTCTCATTGCTCTGAATATAAGTACCTCGGCATGAAACTGTCGCATGATGGGACACTGGACGCTGCTATAAAGGACAGAAATGTCCAAGGGAGAAAGGCGATATCCATGATGAATGGCAAACTGTGGGATCAATCAATTTCCAAATGCAACAAACATCGTATATACAGGGTGTTTCACCATAAACTGGACAAACATATATAGCCGTGTAGATGACACCGAGAAAGTCATTTTTTCCTTATGACATATACCTCGTTTTCGACGCATAAGCGAGATACAGGGTGTTCAATGTCAACTTCGAGCAATATTCTGATAACTGTTGTGAGTTACGCGTGATATTTGAAATAACGGTTTCTGGTCACATCTGAGTATTTTTGAGGGCTCAATTGAATTGTGGTGTAGAATTTTGAGAAAAAAAATTCAATATGGCGGAAAACCTGCAAAGTTGGAATTTTTTTTTCTTGGTGGCTAATTTGGAAAGCATAATCTCAACGTACTCGATTTTCTAAGATTTTCCGTAAAAAAAAATTTTCAAAATTCGAACTCAACTTTTTTTTTACATGTCTTCAGTGAAAAAAAAATTTCGGCCAAAATTTTTGAAACTTTCCATGGTTGAACTATCTTTCATTCTGAATACTTGGGTACAAACAGAATGAGAAAATATCAATTGGTTTTCTTTTTGTAGCCTTCCGAAGATTACGCTCGGTGTATTTTCTTAATTTTTATTTGAGAAACTGGAGGCCGTACGGAGGTGAAACTCGTGCTTATGGGCTGCCAGAATGATCCGGATAAAAATATGAAATTATAAACCAAAAAAAATTTTTTCAAAAAATTTTGGTAGGAATCGAACTCTACGAGTATGAGTTGGATTGATTAAAATCCTATAAATCTCCGTTACCAAGGCAACTCTAGTTAATCGAGAGTGTAAAGTTCGAACCTTACCAAAGTTTTTTGGAAAAAATTAAAAAATTAATTATTTTTTTTTCAATTTTTTTTAAATTTTTTCGAAAAAAATTTTTTTTTGCTTATAAATTCATATTTCTATCTGGGTCATTCTGGCAGCCCAGCAGCACAATTTTGACCTTCGTACGGCCTCCAGTCTCTCAAATAAAAATTAAGAAAGTACACCTAGCGTAATCTTCGGAAGGCTACAAAAAGAAAACCAATTGATATTTTTTCATTCTGTTCACACCCAAGTATTCAGAATTAAAGATAGTTCAACCATGAAAAATTCCAGAAATTTTGGCGGAAATTTTTTTTTCACTGAAGACATGTAAAAAAAAAGTTGAGTTCGAAATTTGAAAAAATTTTTTCACGGAAAATCTTAGAAAATCGAGTACGTTGAGATTATGCTTTCCAAATTGGCAACCGAGAAAAAAAATTTCCGACTTTGCAGGTTTTCCGCCATTTTGAATTTTTTTTTGCAAAATTCTACACCACAATTCAATTGAGCCCTCAAAAATACTTAGATGTGACCAGAAACCGTTATTTCAAATATCACGCTTAACTCATAACAGTTCACAGAATATTGCTCAAAGTTGACATTAAACACCCTGTATCTCGCTTATGCGTCGAAAACGAGGTATATGTCATAGGACAAAAATGACTTTCTCGGTGTCATCTACACGGCTATATATGTTTGTCCAGTTTATGGTGAAACACCCTGTATAATACTATACTCAAGAGTATAATGACTTATGGAAGTGAGGTCTGGCAAATGAAACAAAAATTCTGAAAATATGTTGCTGGAAACAGAATAATATATTCTGTAACAAGGGCAGAATGAAAATCCGATACGAGTGAATCATTCCGAGGGCGAGCCGGAGGCGAGCCTGAGGAATCACGAGTATCGGATTTTCATTCTAACCGAGTAACAGACTATACTTTCTCCACGAATGTTGAAATAAAAGGAAAAAGAATATTAAGATGAATTATGACGTTTCGAAAACCGCAATAAATATGACAATCAGAGCGGCTGACACATAGATTTATTCTCTATGTTTTCAAAAGTGTTACGGAATGAATATTCTCACACACTGTGCGAGAATGAAATCCAGTCGAAATGCTTAAAAAACAAGGATTATACTCAAGCTCGAGTTGGTTATTGGTGGTATTCTATAAAGGGCGAAAACCAAGGACCAAACTGAACAAAAACCGCGGTCATAACTGGTTATTTACTCGAAATCGATAAAAGTGTTGTAGAATGAATATTACATATTCAAGTGATGGAATATTGACATTCTATGGTCAAATTCGATGTTGGAAGAGCTGTATTCTGTGGCAGTCGTGGAGAAATGGATTTCTGGCGACGGTCTGCGGTCATATCTAGAAGGGATCATGTGCGCAATGAGAGAATCCGGGAGATAATGGAATCAAAACATTGATGACATAAAAACGAAACAGTTAGTATGGTATGGCCACGTGCAGAGAATGCCTGATAACAGACTGCCCAAACAGGTTCTAACATGGACACCACAAGGCAGATGGAAAGAGGTCGACCAAGGAAGGTATATAGAATTCGTTTGTGCTGTTTATGGCTTTCCAAAATTAAAAAATAATAATCAAGCAAGAGAGGCTACATTCCATAAGAATTATAAAATTCCTGAGAACGGAGATTTCCAATTACCAAAGAAGAATATTGATGGGTCAGCTTTACCACCATGCCGAAAAGAACTATATCAGCAGTTTTTAAGAGCATGTTTCATTGACCAAACTTGGACACAGGCACACCTGAAAGTGCCTAATGGAAAAAATCCATCAGAGTATGACTGGACAGAAGTCGATAATAAGTTCACCTTCACTTGGTTCACTGGGAGTCAATTACCAGCTTCAATTAATGACATTACAATTCAGGCGGAAAAAGGTAAACTATTTTCAAATTTAATTATTGAATATTAATTGTATATTGTATTCAGATAGTTATGGGTGAATTCACTGCGAATGCCAGTTCTGATAGCGAATCTGACAGCGAATCAGAAAATGAAGACAGTGCTATGAGCCAAAGTGACGATGAGATGGATGAATTGATGCATCAAAAAATTTCAGTTTTTTTATTTGTATTTTGAGGATAAATTTTGATTATGAAAAATAAATTATAATTCGTATGTTAAATTTTCTCTATTTTTATGAATAATTGAAATATTCGAAATTTATATCACTTTATATTCTCAAATACATGATAGTCCAAGCTTCCAAGGTTTTAACCTCCGATTTCCATGAACCTTCATCAATTTTTATGAAATTTCAACAGGATGTGGAGGATACCTCAAAAAAATATTTACCCAATGCCGATGTGCGTTTTTCCTTGGGGGTGACTTCCACCCCAACTAGTGGATGAAAATTTATATGTTGAAAATAACCACGGAAATGGATAGAGGACCGAATCGTTATCGTAAACAAAAAATGCAGTCAATAGTTTTTCGAAAAATCAATGGTTTTTTAGTTGTCGGCGATTGAAAACTCCAATTTTCCCTGAAAAATAAAAAAATTTTAATCAATTTTTTATGAATAACTCAAATACTTTTGATTGTTTGGAAAAAAATGTAGGGCACAAAGATAAAAAATAAAAGTTATTGATTTTTTGAAATATGCTGTGGGCCTAATACAAACCGAGCTTTGGTTTATTGAATGTTGAAAATATTAATCGAAAGACATTTTTTTTTCGAATTCAAAGTTGAATAACGGAAAAACGGTCAATTTTCCTAGAAAATTGCATATTATTTTTTTCAAAGAACCTTCAAAACGCTTCGAAATAAGAATCAGTAAGACTATCTGGCATGAAAAATAATATGGTTATGGCCGAAATTAAAACGATCCATAATCTGTTTTGTAGAGATAACCTGAATTTTACCTATTAGTACAGGTAATCAAATTGCAATAAGAAGATAATCCATCGACGATTCACTTTTCTTACGTACTAACAATGACTTCAGGTGTTTATATTGCATCATTTCGGAAAAAATTACGTTCAGAGTGGAAAAATCATTTTAGAAATTTTCGAAAATTTCACACATTTTTCGAAATTTCTGAGAAACTACAGGATCGTAAAATTACTGGAAAACAATAATAATAATAATAATGACTTTTATTTTAAATCATCACCAAAATAACACATACATTACAATGCATACATCAAAGAAATGAAATGAAACTGCGTTCACAAAAAAGTTTTCAGTCCAGATTATCTCCAGCAATCATCCAGACTATGGGGCTCTCTGCGTACCAAATGATCGTACAGCTTCTTTTTGAAGAATCTATGGTCTTCTAATCCTTGTATTTCTCTTGGTAGGTGGTTATACCGGCTGCGGGGCGCCGCCCTCCCTAGAAAAATGAAAATAAAAAAACAATCAATTTCTATATTTCCTATTCGTGGTTTTCTCCTCAAACAGGATATAATTAAATTTCAAAAATTTTTACCTAGCCGTAACGACCCCCGTATTTCACAATTAAGAGCGTAAAGCCAAAGAGGAACGTAATCGGAATATGCTGGTCTGCGATTATGGGCTGAATCTCGAACGCCCAAGCGATATAGCAGGTTGCCATGGCAACGGGACGCGTCTCCAGTCAGAACCACGCGCGGTCCTCAGTGACCATTCGAGCCGTTGCGCTGTGTTTCGGGCGTAGAAAGATGAGCCCTTCGAAGGAATAAATGGAGTCTAATGGACAGATTTCGAAGGTGCCAATTGTTCCGTGTGGTAAAGTTGCGTTGAGGATTGAAGGACTGACAATGAGGGGGTGTTCTCTAACGAAATTTAACTTAACTTATTTTAGTTTGCGAGAGATATCTGCCACATTATTATATTTCAGATTTAGGATTGTTTTGCTTTTAAACATCATCTCTATGGTGATATTTTCTGCAATGCAATTCATATGGTTCATAAGCCCTGAATTTGGAATTATCGATATTTTACTCGCGGCCAGAAATAACACAAGAAAACGGGAACTTTAATTTTGATAGTGTCGTACGGTTTGGATTCAACGTTTTGTGGAATATATAAAGTTTCGTTTCAATGCCAATAACAGCCGCAGAAACTGAAAACGGCTTCTCTACTTTGAAATTGATCAAGTCGTTTCTAAATACGATGTCGGACGAAAGACTGACGGCGCTCGCAATGTTGTCCATCGAACAAAATTTTTGAAGCCATTCCTGAATTCAACGAAAAGGTGAACGCAGATGAATTGCGACAAAACTCGAAGGATTGACTTTTATTTTCAGAAATAGAATATTGTTAAGTACCTACCTATTCAAAATCTATATACTTTTTTCAAGAGCGGATATAGCTCTTTTTCCATTAAATTCGGTACACAACATTTAATCACCTCAAATAAACTATGAAACGCATTTTTTTTCAACACGAGGCATTCGATTCTCATAGGGGGTATATCCCCCATTGCCCCCCCCCCACCGTAAATCCGTCCTTTACTTTTTTTTATCTTGAATCATCGCCCCCCTGAACAAAATCATCACCAGCCGCCACTGCTGATATTTCTATAAGCCTCAAATCTTTCTCGGTTTTTATGGAAGAAGAGGAGGCACTTCTAAGCGTAAACACCATATAAAGTAAGTATTCCCATTCTCTTGAAATGACCCCTACAGGATTCGTTGTATTTCAGACCGCATAAAATCCTGATAACTCTTTTCTGGAGTTTGAAAAGCGATGATATGTTCCCTGATCCATAGAACATAATTGCAAATCTGAACTTCGATTCTATGGTGGCATGATAAACTGTTTTCAGCAATTCAGGATTTATATATTTCGATGTTACTCTGAAAGCATATTATATTGTGGTATGTAGTCGTTCTTCCAAATAGGCAATGTGTGTTTTCCAATTGAGTTCACTGTCAAGATATACTCCTAGGAATTTTGTGCTATTAGATAAATCATATTTTGTGTTGTTAATATTGACTAACTCTGGGTCATGAATACCTGAATTCATTGGATGAAAGGAAACTAGTGTAGTTTTATCTGTATTTAATATGAAGTTGTTCGAGTTGAACCATTTGCTGGCTTCCCTAATCGCAGTTTCCATCAAGATTTTTAAATCTGGCCACAGTGATTTCACCAAAAGGACATTCGTATCATCTGCATAGTTTAATCTTGAGATTCTGTTATCCCTCCACATTTCTCCTATGCCAAAATCATTTATATACATTATGAAGAAGATTGGGCCTGCTGCACTTCCTTGCGGTATTCCTAAAATTATCTCCTGTTTATCAGAATATTCTACACGATTTTCCACTTGTATTTCCACTTGTTGTGTTCTTCCATAGAAGTAGGAGGTTATCCAACTCAGTGCTGGTCCACCCAGTCCATTCTTCTTCTGTGCGGCGCCCTTTGTCGGCAGAACGTAGGCCTTGTGGCCCATTCCGCATCTACTGATACTAGAGAGATTCAGACCCGAAGGCACGCTGACAAGAATGCCGCGAGCCGACAAGGAGGAGTCCCTCTCACCATAGAGATGGAAGGTGTAGGGTTCCCTAGGTGTGTTGACCTCACTACAGAGAGATTTTCGCACGTGAACAGTATATGTTCCGCCGTTTCATCCGCGTTCTTGCACCAACGGCACAGGGAACACTCTGTTAGTCCCATTCTATATGAATGTTTGTTGAACAGATGGCCAGTTAAAGCACCAGTCACCAGAGATAATTGCTTCCTCTCGAGAATCAAGAGTTTTTTGACCTCCGGCTTAGAAGAAGGCCCCTTGATGAGGAGTCTCGACTGCCTGAGATCCGTTCTCATGTTCCACTCAGAGGAGAATTTCTCATCAATCCATCTCTTGAAGAGGTTTTTGATATATGTGGGACAGATAGGAAGCGCGGGTTCCGGCCCTGTAAAAGTCGAGCGAGCCCCTTGTTTGGCTAAGTTATCTGCTTTCGTATTGCCAGAGATAGACGCATGTGCCGGGCACCAGATAACCTTGAGAGTGTTATCTGAGCCTAGCGCGCGCAGAGCCTCTCTGCATTCATAAACTAAGTTAGAGGTTACTTTTATTTCAGAGAGGGTTTTCAGTGTACCCTGACCGTCGCAACATATGTATATGTGTTTCCCAGAGTACCCTCTGCGGATACTCTCTACCGCACATACCAAGACAGCATATAGCTCTGCTTGTGCTATTGAGCAGTCTTTTCCGAGAGGAATGGACCACTTTGTTCTGGGTCCAACAATCCCAGCACCGGCACCCGTGTTACAAACCGAGCCGTCGGTGAACCAGGTGGGGCCCTCAGGTTTAAGTAACCTGGTTCACTCCACTGATCTCTGTCAGGGACAACTACTTTGTAGTCAGTCCATTAGTTTTCAATTTTTCCATCAAGAGTGTACTGTCAAGGCAATCGTATGCTCTTGTCAAATCAAGGAACAAACCAAAAGCCAGATTTCTATCTTCAAATGCTTCAGTGATTTTCTCCACAAAATCATATATTGCTGTTTTTACTGATTTGCCTTTCAGATATCCATGTTGACATCCTGAGAAAATTGCATTGTCTACGATTTCTGATTTAAAATTCTGGTTATCCCTTATGTTTGTTTGTGTCAAATTATATGCAGCTTTGGAGAAATATTCATTGAAATCGTGCGCCACTTTTTTTGTATCTGTTGTAGATGGATATGTGTTCTTTTCAGATCTTTGTTTTAATGAATTCACTACTGTCCATAGAGCTTTGTTCTTATTATCTGATGTTTGTATTATTTCACAATATTTATCTTTTTTCTGTTTCATTAATTCCCTATCATATTCGATCTTAATGTCGTTATATTCATTTTTAAAACTTGAATCTTTTTTACTAAGTATAAGTAATAAATCTAAACGGTTTTTCAATAGGTTCACAGTGTCATTGTTTATCACATTGTTTTTGGGTCGTGCATTCAAATCTACTCTTATGAAAGGACATGCATAATTTAGATTTTTCAAAAAGATTTGTTGGAATGTATTGAACTGTTCATCCACCATATTTTCATCTATTTTATAAACAGGGGACCATTCTTGGGATCCAAAGTACTCCCTGAGCTTTTCAAGATTTCTTTCAGAAAACATTCTTCTATATACAAGATTTTGTGTTTTTTCCAATTTAAAAGTTATTTTCTGAGCAGAGTGATCTGAAATGTGTGTTTCGATGATGTCAGTTGAAAAAAAGTGGTCCACTCTGGTATATATTCCATCTAGTGATGTTGATGACGTTGTTGTTTTCCTAGTTGGCTCGAATATGGTTTGTTTAATGTTGTTTTCTTTCAAGAAACCTAGCCACTCTGATTTCTTCTTAGATTCTTCCAACATATCTATGTTGAAATCTCCCAAAATTACTATTTGTTGGTCTTCATGAGTTAGTTTATCCAATATTGGTGTAAGCTCCGAGGTGATTACATCTGTGTTTCCACTGTTGTAAACAACTAGACATATCCAATTTTTCATTTCTTTCTTGAACTGAACGCAGCACATTCAAATTGCCCCTTTCTTGAGCTTTCACTAATTTCTTTCAATTCTTTTGCCTGGAAACCGTCCCGAACATATATTGCCACACCATCATGCTGTTTACTGTGTCTACAAAACTTTGCTATCAGCCTGAAGTTCTTTATTGAATGATTCATAAGTTCTGACTTAGTCTTCCAATGCTCTGATACGCATAAAATTTGGGTATCTTTTTCATCTATTAGTAGTTGTTCTATTTGTTCTGTGCTGTTACCAATGGATCTCAGGTTTTGATGTAGAATGCTGAATGGTTCCTTTATGTGTTGAATTTTTTGTGGATTAGAATGTTGTTGTTTTGTATCTTTTGAAAGTATGTTCATTTCATCTATATATTTTAAGTTATTCAGTTTTTTGAAACAGAACTATCTAAAAACATTTTTCCTCTGATAAAGTTGAATCTAGCGTAAGAAACCCCCACTTGGCCAGAATTCACTAGTATATACAACTTGTTTTAAGTTCATTGGAACTCCTATCATGCAACTGTTATATTTCCCTCCTAAGGGAATCTCTAATTTTCTAACGGAAATTTGTTCTCCCGGTGTGTTTGATTTTTCGCTAATATATGAAAATGAATCAGAGAAAACGATCGCTTACGTACTCGTTTTACTTTTGCTGCCGGCCTTTTGAACATTTTACTAGTTTTCTATAGCATAAATTCGATATTCTGGTGTCAGTTGGTTCCAATCGTGGTGGTTGCTCAGGTAGGAGTGGAAATTCAACCTTTTATTGTATTTTCCTATACCAATTTGTATTGTTTGCGTCTTCAAGGACCACATTAGCGTGACGCGCATACAGTTTGATTGATCCCCTCCCCATCAGATAATTCTTTTATCTGATTGGAATCCGGTTCCGTTCTCCGGCAATTGTCATTAGTGTATTACACGCAGCTGTGGAGTGTATGATACTTTGATGAATTTTGATTCAGATTCCGACGTACGGAATATTTTAGCGTAATTTATTGTTTCAATACATAATCGCCTTTCCCCAATATCCGTGGTCCTCCTTATCTGTGAAAGTCTCTTGTAAGGATCCACAAGAGTGAAAAGTCTCCTTTCCTGTTGAGTGCTAATTTCTCCCCTGTTACTAATTTTGCACGTAAAATACGCTCAATTTACAACAAACGCTGCAAGTGTTCTAAACCGATCAGCACCGCAAGCGATATCTCTTCGCAATGTACTTCTTGCCGCAAATACTTTCACGCCTCTTGTGTCGATTTGTCCGCAGCGGACACGGAATTTTTGAAAGATTCAAAAAGTAAATGGAATTGTCCGTCATGTTGGAGTAATAAGCGTTCACTGCGCAGTACCTCTCAATCCGACCTACCTATCACTCTCGAACCTTTCTCTCTTTTGATGAGCAAAATCAATTCAATATCAGAAGATATGAGAGCTATAAAACTGAGTCAGTCCGAAATTTTATGAGAGCTCAAATTATGCAGGTCCACTAAAAATAAATACCTCCCAATTGAACGATCATGGTTCGCTGATGAATGAATGTCAGAATAAGCTGAGCGATATGGAAGCATCTCAAAATTCCATCTCTTCAAAAGTCGCTGACCTGACAAATGACATCGAGCAAATTCAATCCAGCTTGTCCTCTGTTCCTGAGACCCCGCTGTCAGGCGATGCTTTGGACTCGACAGAAATTGTCGAACGCGTGAAACGTTCTTTCAACATCATTCTTAAGGGAAACTTCTCAATTCTAATGATTACAGAGCAGTCGTAGTTTCTGATGATAAAACCCCTCTCCAGCTATCTGCATTGGGACGACTGCGTCAGGAGTTGAAAAACCGCGAGAAATCTGGAGAGAAAGGTTTGACAATTAAATATGTCAAAGTCAAGGGGACGCCTACTATCGTATCTGTGTCTTCGAAAAACAGAATTGTGTAATGAACGAGTGGAGTTTCGTTTACACTAATATTCAATCCCTATTCAATTCGTCACTGTTTGCAACCCTACGTTTATTTTTATTGCCGAATCGTGGTTACACGCTGACATGCCGGACTCACTGATCGATTTTTCAAATTACAGGCTGTTCCGGGGGGATAGTGTCACTACGAAGGGTTATGGAGGTGTTTGTGTGTATATTCAACTTGATATTTATAATAAATCCACTGTTGTTCTCAAACAGATTGATGCACCGGGTATAGATAACATTTTTCTTCACCTCACGTTTAATCATCGTCAATTTGTACTTGGTTGCGTTTATCATCCTAGGGCTTGCAGCAGTGAGAACGTCCTATACAGATACCTCTCCGAAATTTCTAACTCGCCAAGCAGTGTTTTAATTACTGGTGTCTTTAATCTTCCGCAGTTATCTTGGCCACATACAGGGTGAGTCTTTGACTTGTACATATATTTTAACTGTAGATTCTTTAGGCCAAAATAAACCTTTTTTTCATTTTCCATTTTTCCGAATTCGGCTCTGATAAAAAGATATAGCCATTTGAAAAAAAAATTGTGCTAAATGCGTGCCTGATATTATTCTCTACAAACACCTGAAAGTTCATATTTTTCGACTGAAATTGATGTGATTATTAGATATTCTGGGTGATACATTTAGATAATACTCGAGCACTAACCTTATTTGAATAAGAATATTACAAACACGATATTTCCTAACAAAAACGCTAAGTTTTGTCCATCATTCCTGCAATTGAAATGCCATATTTTTCACACCAAAATAAGTTCCTTCTTCGATTTTCCTGAAGATTAGTTCGTAAACACTAGTAATTTGTTCATATTTTCCCCGATATTCTGGAACGATCTAATCAAAATTGGTTTCAACTAACCTATCCTAACTCCATCAACCTAAGTCATATGATTCGAGGTCAATGACCTAACCTAACTCATCATCTGTGGTATTATATTCCACAGAACTCTACAGAAGACGATGCCAGATTGCCGATTTTCTCTTCAAACAAAAGTATAGTCGAAACCGAGGGAGTGGTACGTACCCTATCGTTAACAGAAGAACTATCGCATTTATCGCAAGGGCACCAGTTTTGTTTACTTTTCGCTAAAGGCGTCTAGGCGTTGCTCTTCGGAAACGCTACAGTGACTTTATCACTGATAGAGTTTGATATTAGAGTCACTGTAGGAAACGCCAAACGAGTAGTTCTGATTCTCGCCGATATAGCACTACGTTCTTTGCCGGCTGCGATGTAGCACGGGCCACGGCCTACTCTTCCCTTCTGATTTCTGATGCTTCTGAAGGCTGTGGAGTGGATGTAGCCGCCACGCAAGACATACAGAGTTTCTGTGTCTCTAACCTCCAACAGAGAATAAAGCAAAAAGGTGATGATTCTGTAAATGACTTAGTGAATTGATGTGATAGTAGTGTCGTCTGGTGTCGAGTTATATTGTTTTGAAAATTTTTTTGCTGAAGAACCGGTAACAATGAATTTTCAATAGAAACTGCCTATAAAATGTATAATTTCATGCTTCTTAGAATTCAATTTCATCTCCCACATTTGTGGGATTTTATTATTACATATTATCTCTACATCGAACTTTTTTCATCAAAGAGATTTTCGTTTTGACAAAGTTGATAAACTGATAATTATTCTGACAACATTGTTAACTTTTGAGAGACCAGAGAGGAAATAATATTCGATGAGATTTAACTCAGGACAGCATTCAGATTATTCTTGAAATTCATGATTTTTTCCTCAAATTTAATCTTAGACAATTAAGAATAACTTGAGAACGACGTGTTTTATTGAAAAAACATAAGAATACTTTTATTTTCTAAACCGATTGGTTCTTTCGAAAATATGAACCGTTTATCCTTTTCAAGTGATTTGATAGTGTTTTTGCATGAATTTATGAGTCGACCACCCTGTAACTTTCAAACTAGGAGAGATATTGAATAAGTTTCGATTGAGTAATATGCACCATGAATAGAGTAAAAAATCAACCAGAATTCAGTTCATTTGAAATAACGGTTCCGAAGATATGAACAGGAAAGTGTTTTTTTCGTGGATTTTCGACACCCTGTATCTTCCAAACGAAACCGAATTTTGAAAAATGGTATGGGAAAAAAGTGTTTCGTTTGATGAGAGTCAAAGACTCACCCTTTATAGCTAATCAACAAGCTGGATCTACCACCTCTAATTTCTGCAACATGTATTTGAATTCTAATTTTGTGCAATTGATCGATGAACCAACAAGATACCGCTCTAATCAATTACCATCGTTGCTAGATCTAATATTGGTGAATGACCGTGACCTGTTGTCGGAGATCGAATATCTCCCACCTTTTGGGAAGTCTGACCACATAACTCTTCGCTCTACCATACAATTTTTTTCTAACTCGTCCAATGCTGTCAACAAAAAATATATAACCGTTGTCAATGAGGCTCCACCCAGCAATGACCTTGCTGCTGTGGATTGGGAATGTCTCTTGCAAAACCTGACCATTGATCAAATGTGGGATAAGTTTACGGAGGTCCTCAACGAATATATCCCTTCCAACTCGTTTCGCAAAGAAATTCTTTGCAATCGTTAAAAGCCTTGGTTCAGCGGGAAAATACACCATATGATTCGTCAGAAGAAGAGTCTCTGGCAGAGATTCCGCAGATACAATAAACAGGAAGATTATGTGTTGCACCGTGACTTTTCCAACACTCTGGATGCTACTATTGCCTCAGCAAAAAAGCAACAGAAGCTCAATATTGCTTCTTCTAAGAGCCCGAAAAAATTGCATAAATATGTTCGTTCCTTTCTAGATCCAAAGTTCTCTATACCAGTTGTCAGAAACTCTGCGGGCGTTGTCTGTCAGGACGAGTTCGAGAGGGCCGATTCATTCCAGTCTTCTTTTACGTTGGAGCCCCCCGGCACACTGCCTGCTGTTTTAACGCCTCGAGGGGTCCTCGATCTTAGCCGAATTTCTTTTTCTGCTGAAACTGTCGAAAAATATCTGAGAAGGCTGGATAACAGTTCAGCGCCGGGTTTGGATGGCCTCACTCCCAGAATTCTGAAAGCATACCATACAGTTGAAGACTATCTATGTGATCAAGATTCTCTAGACAACCCTCCAGAATGTATGAAGAATATACTGAAAACTATCATTTCGAAAATTGCCCTAGAAAAGAACTCTCCTCTACGTCAAATTTGAAGACACTAGAAGATGGAAGCATTTCGTTCATCAATAACTTGGAAATACAAGAGAAGTGCCCTCAACAAACGAAATATCATTTCACTCCGCCAATGGCGATAATTCAGTCAAAATGTATAATTAGCAACTACCAGAAAGAAATTTACCCCATTCAAATAAGGAATGAAGAAAAATATGTCATTCTACCCAAACTACCATTTTCAACGTTGGACAACCGATCCAAATCCAAAGAAGAAGGAGACTTCCCAGATGAAGAAACTCCCAATATTCTACTAGAAGAACTTGAAGAATGGACATGGAATTCACCATTATCCACATTCATGATTGCTTTAATTGTTTTGATAATTTTCATAATATTTTGTACAATTTTAAGAATTTTTCAGCTTAAAGCTTGTTACGGTATAAATTTCGATTAATTATTTTCATTAATTATTTCATGTTGTATTCCAAATTCTGCATTCTAATAATTAATTTTCATTCTTCTAATTTCATTGTAAGCCAACCCTGTTATTTTCATTCATTCCGTTTACCTAGTAGCGTTATTATAGTTCATAGTAAAATTCTGATTTAAATTAAAACATGTTGTCATTCTGAAAATTCCCGTATTTTATCATTGAGTCATAGTCGTATCATTATCTTCATGTCAGCTTAAACCTTCATTAATTCATATTTCACTTATTGAGTTTAAAATCATTTCCGAACAATATGCAGATATACTCCTCCATCTCAATTTAACCCATTCTCTCCCATCGTACTCATTTGAGTACAGTTCAAATTTCTCTCTGCCTGAGCCATCTTTTGAAATATTTCAAAATTTTAAGAACTTGATAGTGTTGTACAATAGACATGGACCCTCATACTCCGAGGTTTTGTTATGGATGCTACAGATGACGATAAAATCGAATGTATTGTCTTTCGGAACACGTCCTAACTAGTTGCAGATTTTCAAAGTGATAATTTTGATCGTGTATTGCGGGTTATTTCATTTGGCCCTACTTTTCTAATTACTAGGTACGTATTTAAGTTATTAATACTTTTTTCAGGAATAATTATTCTTTTTTCCTCGAAAAAATGATAAAAACGTGGATGTACTCGTTTGAGTACAGTGGGAGAAT
This sequence comes from Adalia bipunctata, assembly GCA_910592335.1. NCBI lineage: Eukaryota > Metazoa > Arthropoda > Insecta > Coleoptera > Coccinellidae > Adalia > Adalia bipunctata. Next base: position 6,441,256 of record OU342954.1, read on the forward strand.
AGGTATACAAAAATTTTGAATTTCATTCCAGGTTGAATTCGATATGGATGGCGATTTTGGGCTGATTCCTTCGGAATGTTTTCACGAAAAGCGTTTCAAAACTTTAGGAAAAGCAATGGACGAAATACTTCACTTGACTATCGAACCTGATATCATTATTCTTCATCTGATGTAGATTGTCGAACCGATGATGAGGAGTTTGACGAAGATGAAATGGAAAAAACGAACTTTCCGAACGATATTCCTGGTAAGATAGAAATTCAATATCACACTAGTGAGCTTTCATCATCGGAAAATGCGGCCGAAAAAAAATAACTGAATAGCGAGGATAGTTTCAGTTCAGATGGCAATGTGCCGCTACTGCCGCTTTCAGCATTGTTTCCCAAGAAACCGAAAAATATCAGAAAAACTGAAGATTTAAGAAAACGACATCATCAAGAAAGAAGAATGCTTCAATTCTTGAGAGTATTACAGAAGATAGCCAAGGGCATTTTCCGAAAAAACTTGAAAAGCAACAGAGATGCTGCCAGTGTCACTTACGTTCGCGATGGAGTTTCCTGAAGTGTGGGTTCACCCTATGCATTGAGCGTGACTATTTTATACAATTCCATTATGATCATTGAAAAAAGTTTATGATTAACATTTTGCAATAAAGAATTTGATTATTCGTTCAAATTTGTTTTTATCATGGATCCTCCCAGTGTACTCATTCGAGTACACCATATTTTTCTTAAAATTTGGAACAGAAGAATTTTTTCAATATTTTTCCTAGTACTTTCGTATCAAATATGCACCGAATAAAAGACGAATATCATGAAAATGTAGAAAAAAATCCGTGGGAGGTAATGGGTTAAATATTCGGTAATGTTCTGGGTTCGGATACGAAAGGTTCCTTTTTTAGTTCAAGTTGGATCGTTTTATGTGGTACGCCATTGATTATATTAAATTGTGTTCTTAGTTACTTTAGTTATGATATTGGCAGTACGTACCGACATGTAACGATTCCTACCGATTCATTAGTTTTTTTTTAAACATTTTTCGGAGAGGGCCCCGATCTTAAATTGGACCTCATCTATAATATAAAAATGAATCGCAAAATGTGTTGGTAAGCGCATAACTCAACAACGCCTCGACCAATTTGGCCAAATCTTTTTTTAAAATGTTCGTTGAAGTTCAAGGATGGTTTTTACGGCGAGAAAAATTAGAATTATTGCTGGAAAAACCCTAAAAATAGCCCTTTTCTTTTTTAGTCTATATTAATAAAAGGCGATCTATGGTTGGTTCAAAACTTCGAAATGCCATATTGACATTTGGACAAAGGAGGTTAGTTTTTCTTCCACAGAATCGCATGTCAAGTGAATAGTTAAAAGTGCAGTAGGTCTTACCACAGAATACCTAACAACGGTATAAGAATATTCTATGGTAGAACGAAGTTTCACGGTATTCAATAGAAATGCAATAATAAAATAGAACGAGAGAAATGGACTCGCTATTTTCGATAAAATAGAACGTTGTGAAGTTATAAGCCATGAAGTTGTCTGGCAACGGTGGATTTCATTTTCTTGAAGGGTAGGAAATTCAGAAATGGTAGACTAGAGTATGAATGGCGATGTATATACTCCATTCACTTTTATAAAGTATCGCGGTTTGCCATGAAATTTTGACACATTTCACCGGGTATGTTTTGAAAATGTTAGGTTAGGGTCATTCTTCTGTCAGTTGAACGAGCAACGTTGCCGTTTCTGCTAAAAAATCGTACTTATTACGTATTTATCGAAATGTTCCTTTACTTTGGGAAATTAATGAATTTGCGAAAATATAATATGAATTCAGAAGAATTTAAATACATTTTTGCACAACTTGAAATACTCCAGTATGAAAATGTAGTAACCTGCGCCACAGTTAAACCTTAGACGAACTGACTCCATTTATGAAGTTGAAAAAGAGTAAATAGAAAGTAGAGTTGGCAATGTCGCTTAATTTTCACGAGTGCCAACCTGCGTCTGTTCTAGGGGAAAAAACTTGATAAACCTAAATCATGGCCAACCGCGATACTTTATAAAAGTGAATGGAGTATACAATTATTGTGTAATTTGCATAGAACTTATAATTATATCATGGATTGCCTTAAAATGGTAATTGGTGTAGAGGTTCGGTATATAGGCAAAAAACTTCTTTAGTCTACTGATGATTTAATGACGCAACAGTTTCGGAAACCAAACTGTTTCCTGCTTCAGGCTACAAAAATGACGAAATTTATTTTAAAAACATCTTTAGCGTGATTACAATAGTGACTCACCGTTATAAATCTAATTATTGTTCGAAAAAGTCCAAATATATCCCAAAATTAAATCATCAGTAGACTAAAGAAGTTTTTTGCCTATATACCGAACCTCTACACCAAGAACTTATAATAACATGGAAGGCTATTATCAGATCAAGTTGGTGGAACAGTGAATTTTTACCGGAATGTAAAGTAAATCGGATTGTGACGATCAACATCAATCGTGAATTGTCCATTTTCATCTTTTCTCTATATTTTTGAAATGTTTTTGATTTATGTTTGGGTAATAAATATATTTGCGGAAATAACTGAATTCAAAATTGCCCATAATTAGTAATTGACATATTATTTTTGTATTTCTGTTTTGTGTGACAGCTCATATCCATGGAAAAGATGACGTTTGACAGATGACGTTTGACAGATGACGTTTGACAGATGACGTTTGAGAGATGACATTTGACAGATGACATTTGACAGATGACATTTGACAGATGACGTTTGACAGATGACATTTGACAGATGACGTTTGACAGATGACGTTTGACAGATGACGTTGGACAGATGACATTTGACAGATGACGTTTGACAGATGACGTTTGACAGATGACGTTTGACAGATGACGTTTGACAGATGACGTTTGACAGATGACATTTGACAGATGACATTTGACAGATGACGTTTGACAGATGACAGTTGACAGAACTTTTATTATGCCTAATTTATCTCCTGCTTGAAAAAATAGCAATGGTAAGTTTATACAACTTTAACGGGGGTTTCACAAAGCATATCACCGGTGATCGGAGCTTGATCTAGAATACTCGATTTGACAGTTCAGAAATCTAACCAAGCCGTTGATCTTCGATCACTGGTGATTGCGTTGTGAAATCTACTGTAAGTATAGGCACGGCCTGTGGTAAACTGTGGGGAGCTGGTATATTCAAACTCAAACACTAAAACTACTTATTATTTATTCCTCGAATGACATCTTGTACATTGACTAGTAACCATTAGACTGACTCCTCTTTGTTATAACTCTAACGAGCTACCTTATTGTCATTATTGATGACTATGATGTTTTTGTACAATTCAGTATTGCAATCGAAGATTTGCCTAATTCTAACATACTTATTGTGCTTACTACCTAACCTACTTGAGTGCCCCGGTGTTGTAATATCCTTTCCTAATTGGAGTTATCATCATATTGAAACAATATTAAATGAGGGCAAGGATTACATCACAGGCCTTCTTAAGATAAAGATGGCTATGGTATAGGTAATAGGTATTATTTAGGCGAAACAAAGTTCGCCGGGCCAGCTAGTTCATTATTAGTTTTTTTGGAAGTCTTAAGCCTGTGAGAGAAGCGACGCTTTTATCGAAGTAAAATTTAAACGGCGTAGAAATTTTGAGGCCGGATCAATTTCGAAAGCGAGCTAGTACCTAGATTCAACGGCTTTGCCGGATTTTGGCTTTTCGTTTTCCCTGGTGGACTTCAATATCGATAGAGCAACTAGAAGTTATCGAATAAATCCAAAGAAGCATTATCTTTCCTGACCACAACGTATGCTCAGACCAACCGAGCACATTTTGGGATATTCCCCTCGATAAACCATTTCCTGGGAATTATTCAAGTACTGGAGTTATTTTTCTGTAATCACGAACTGGACCGTCTCCGACTCCCGAATGTTTACTTGGCCACAAGAGGACAAAAGGAACAACGTGCGAACAACAGTCAGCCATTTATAGGACCGAGAGTTAAGTGGTTAATTTTTTTTCCTTGTTCATTTTTTTTCATAGAGAACCTACGACCCAAGAAAATATTACTCAAGACATTGCTATTTCCCTTTCTTTTTTTAATTTTCTCTGTTGAGTATTAATTGATTGTATTTGATCTTCGGATTAGGGCACTCGCCCGAAACCTTAACAAATTATTTTGTTCATTGATTTGATTGATTATATTATAAATGTGATTTTGTTAATAAATTGATTAAAATTGACTATTTCCTTACTGCAGTAGAAGTGATTGGTTGATCAAACGTCTCAAGCTACACCTCAATTAGGTGATATCCAAAGGGAGGAGGAATTACGTAGCCGCACCCCATAAGCCATGAAATAAATTTCCAAGTTGAAGATGAATGAATGGATTAGTACCCTATTATTGGCTGGTCTTTCCTATGAGTATAGACCAATTATTATGGGACTGGAAAGTTCTGGTATGGCTATAACTAGAGGAATCACTGATGATGAAGTTACTTCAAGAGGTGAAGTCTGACGTAAAATTAAAAATAGTGAGTCTCGAACTGCACTAGTTGCCAAGTGGAATGATAAGTCCAAGTTTAAGAAGAAAGGCCCTGAATGCTACCAATGTAACCAGTTTGGTCACTATGCTAATAACTGTCCTGGGAAGAAAAATTCAAAAAAATCAGGCGAAGGCAATTCAAAAGCCTTTTCTGCCAAGGCCTCGTTGGTCGAGGCAACAGAAGATTCAAAATGGTATCTGGGTTCGTGTGCATCATCACATATGACATCAAATTCAAAGTGGTTGGAACAAAGTAGACAGTCTGAAGGTGTCCAAATTTCAACAGCTGATAACAGCAAAATGGAAGCCAAAATGGTTGGCAATATTAAAGTTGCAGTTCTGGCTAATGGTTGACCTGATGAAGTTATGGCTAAAGACGTATTATATGTGCCCAAAATCGCCGCTAATCTCTTGTCTGTAAGTAAAATTGTGGAAAAAAGCAATTCAGTTTTTTTTTAGCTCAAATGGTTGTAAAATAATATCCGAAAATGGTTGTGTACTTGCAACTGCCAAAAATTCCAATGGAGTTTTTGAATCGGACTCGCCTTCCATTCATGTGGCATTGAAGTCAACTAAAGTTTCCGATGAAGAGCTATGGTTAAAACGTTTGGGTCACTTAAACCTTAAAAGCATGCGTTTAATGAAGAAAGATCTGGTTTGAGGTTATGATCTTGAGCAGTGTAGTGACGGTCCATGTAAAACATGCATAAAAGCAAACACCAAAAGTCTGTTTTCAAGTCAAGTAGCAAGCGGGCCGTAAATGTTTCAAATTTAATACATTCCGATGTGTGTGGTCCAATGGAAGTGGATTCAATTGGTGGTGCCAAGTATTTTATAACTTTCATCGATGATCACTCCAGAAAGGTATTTATATATTTTTTGGAAAATAAAAGTGATATTCCAGCAGTAATAGAGAACTTCAAAAGTTATGTCGGAAATTAAACTGGCAAAAAAATGAGATGTTTCCGCAGTGACAATGGCACCGAGTATGTCAATAGGCAAGTCAGTTTGTTACTACAAAAATCTGGTATCCGACATGAGACAAGCACTCCATATACCTACTCCACAACAAAATGGTTTGGCCGAGAGGATGAACCGAACCATTGTGGAAAAGGCGAAGAGTATGGGTATGAAGCCAATGGTTGGACACCTGAGAGTTTTTGGCTGTGAAGCATTTGTCCGTGTCCCATCTGAAAAAATAATGAGATGAGAAGTCCAAAGAAATGCTTTTTATGGGTCATTGTGAAACTACTAAAGCCTACCGGGTAATTGATCCTGAATTGGAAGTCATTACAAAGTCCAGAGACGTTGTGTTTTTCGAAAACGAGTTTAACCATCAAAGTGACAGTTCGGCCAAGTTACCTAACAAGTCGAAGTCATTTTTCAGGAGAAAAAAACGAAAGTACAAATGAATAAGAATATTCCGAGGTAGAATCAAGCTCTGATGTTACTAGTGAAAATGAGTCTTCAACCAGTGAGACAATCGCAGATAACACTGATGATAGTGATTACCAAGATGCAGATGACACACTAGACAAAGGAGGTGACGAAGAACCACGTAGATCATCCCGAGTACCGAAACCAAAAAACTATGATGATTACGTCAGTTATTTCGCTCCAGAAAGTTCATCTGATCCGAGTACTGTTGAAGAAGCCTTAAATAGTCTTGGGAAAGTAAAATGGAAGAAAGCTATGGATGCGAAGCATAGATCCTTGCTGGAAAATGACACCTGGGAATTGGTCGATCACCCCAAAGGCAAGAAACCATTGAGAACGAGATGGGTTTTCAAAACAAAAAGAGATGCTGATGGAAATGTTGAGACCCGTTTCACATGCGACTGATGGTCGGTCGGGGCCCGCGTTTGAACTGCATGTGAAAGGATTTCAAAATCCAGTTCAAACGCCGGCCCCGACCGACCATCAGTCGCATGTGAAACGGGTCTGAGAGATATAAAAGTCCAGATTAGTCGTGAAAGGTTGTGCACAAGTCAAGGGCATTGATTATTCCGAAACCTTTTCTCCAGTTGTTCGATATACTTCAATTCGCTTGCCTTGCCAGACAGCACCGGATACTCATAGAATATTTCCTGAATGTGCAAAACGGGATAACTATATTCTGAATATTTATAGAATATTATAGAATATCTATATACCATGTAGCATACTTCGAGAATATCTCCATATGCGAAATTAATTTGAAAATAATTGAAAAAAGAATTGATATTCAGAAAAACAGAAGATAATCATTTATAAAGGAATAATTGATCTTGCGTGACCGAAACACCATTATTAAGATCTTTATATGAGTTTTTCAGATTTCAAATAACATTGTACGCATTTCCCCACAAATATTTCCAAGTATTTTTACGAAAATCGCTAATCAGAATAGTAGGTTAATTAGTTGAATTAAAAATCGAAAATAACTTGAAAACTATTAGGTTTAGGTATAGGAAAACCCAATGAAGATAGTTTCGATATTAATTTTTACGTTCACAGGGTACAGAAATTTTGGGTGTGCCATTTGAAATAAGAAACTTTTTGACCATTATGTATTTGTAGTTAATGTTTGAACATTAATTATGATCAATCAGTATATTCCAAAGTTAATTTTTTTTCTTCTGCATAAGAGTAGCCAATATGTCTACACGAAAAAACATTGTCTGTCTCGTTGGCTTGAAGGGTTTATTCATTAATTGCAAATTCAAAATACTCTTTTTTTTCGATTTTTCGCCATTTTCTCTACAATGGTTCTTCTAAGGCAGTAGATAGGCAACACCGTTTCTGGGCCAAATTCGACCATTTTTACATGTAAATTCCCGAAATCTAAGGTCCATTTTGGAGAAATCATACCAAAATCGAAAAATTTTCTAAGTCCAATTGACGTAGACGTGGATGAGGGTTTTTCAAGGTCATTGGGAGTGAGGGGTGTTTGGTGGGAGGGTATCAAAAATGACAGGTTTCCAAAATGACAGGTGTCAAAATGATAGGTGTCAAAAGTATTAAACAGGTATTAAACAGGTACTGAACAGGTATTAAACAGGTATGAACAGCTTTTGATCAGGGCAGTCTTGACGGGCCAAATTTGACAGGTCCATCACGTGACATCAGTATGACAGGTGGCTTGACAGGTAAATCGGGAAATATCCAACAGGTATTTGACAGGTAAATCGGGACCTATTGCTTTCATTCAAAAATTAAATATTCAATGATCTAATATGGGTATGAATATAGACTGACTATATGCATTTATCGGATATAACTTCGCTTGTGTTATTAATAAACATTTGCTTTTTTTAGGATAATTTAAGGATGTGCTGGATACTATCACTCAACTATGCTCTCTAATGCCATCTTATTCCATTGTTTTTTTATTAGATTCGAATAAAAATGTCAGTTAACAATTTGAATTATTCACTTTCAATTAAAATCAATAGTTTTATTTCAATAATAATCGAAGAAACATTCTGAAACGACACAATAATATTTTTAAGTGTTTTTTTGTCCGACTGAAGATTCGCCGCATTTTATATGGTGGACCGAGTTGTGGACAGTTGTTTTTTCTATTAGAGGAATCTTCCAAGAAATAAATTCATTCTTGTCCGACATTAATGAATTTACCAACTCGAAAAAATCGTCGTTTTCGATTTGTCGGACAAGAAACACGCCATTTTTTTGTCGGACAATTGCATTTTCATATCTCATATGGTTATATCAACCGATTCTGAAAAAATCAGGAATGTATGTTTAATTTGAAAAAATGCGATTTTCAGTCATGTTCATGTTGGTAGACACGCTATTTTTGTCGGACAATCATATTTTCTCATTTCTCCCAGATTGTTCTTATGATTGCATTCTACAGAAAAAGAGTATGTATGATTTAAAAAAATTGAAAATATGGTCGACTTACGAGAGGTTTACTGAAAAAAAGCCGCGACTACAAAAATTTTCACAGAGAAAAAATGTGGTAGACTCTACCTATTCAGATAGAATGAAAACTTTATTTAATTTGCAATTTGTCCCACTGATACCCAGACTAATAGGTGTAATACCTAAGCGTAATTCAATTGAAGTCGGTATTTATCATCTTATCCATCAAATTGAAAGTGAGATTATTCCAAGTGATGAATATAGGTAATATAGGTAATATATTACCTATATAGGTAATATAGGTATTTATATTCCAAATGGAATTTTCAGATGAAGAGTTATATAGAAAGAACTTTTCAATTTTGAAGCAATGAAATGGAAACGTCGAGTTTGAATGGGGTACAATCATTTCGTACGTTTTCTAAACATGAAAATGGCATAGCGCTATTTGCGTTTGGTGCCGTACGTGAGTACGGAATGTCTAAATGCCTACGGCAAGGCTGTGTTTTGGAATTCTCACTGCCGCTAGTTCTATTACCTTTTCTATAGATAGCTTCTCAATCTCAGTAATGGCTCTGAAAGGAATGTTTTTTCCAAAATTACTGCGGCACCGCCGTGTCTCGATGATTCTCGACAGAAAGCGCTTGCAAGTTTGAAATTATTTAAATTGATCCTTTCAAAAAAACCAACAGATAGCCAATGTTCCGTTATACATGCCATGTTTACTCTTTTCTCATTTAAAAAGTGATCAAATGCGTCAATTTTATTCGCCAACGATTGCAAATTAATATTTGCAAGAGTCAAGCTTACATGTTCCCTACCAGCTACCTGTGCGCCCGAATAGGGTGGGGATTTTCGAAATCGATAATATTTCGGAACATTTGATAAAATCAAATTCTCAACTTAACTATCAAAATACCATCACTGGTGGAAATCTTAACTATGATTTTATTGAATTCAGCGCTCTCCAAAACCTATATTTTGGTACTTACCGAAAATTCAATGAAATCATAGTTAAGATTTCCACCAGTGATGGTATTTTCATAATTGAGTTGAAAATTTGATTTTGTCAAATGTTCCGAAATATTATTGATTTTGACAATCCCCACCCTATTCGGGCGCACAGGTAAAACACGTCGTCCTTCTAATGATGTTTTTATCACCGGATGATAATAAACAGCTCATAAAAATCACGGCTCAAGCCGGCTTTCGCCTTATTATTTGAAGTTGGTATGAAGGGATTTTTTCTATACCTTGAAATAGTATATTATTTTATAAGGAGGAGAAGTGTCACTTTTCATGGCGAGCTTCAGTTTGCCCGCCGAACGTGGGTAATTGAAAGCGAGCCATGAAAAGTCACTTCTCCTTCGAATGAAATATGTTATTTTATTTTCAAACATCTTGAAATTCCTGGAAATCTGAATAATATTGACATTTACGATCGTTATAATTGAGTGAAAAATGTAACATTTGTATAGTAACGGTTGTCTTGCAAAATTAGTCCCTTGCATAACAACACTTTTCCTTCCGCCCGCGCCGGAGGGAAAAGTAAGCCATAGCAACTATTTCTCCGCTTAGGCGGAGAAATAGAACTTCTCTGTGATCTGTCAGTCTAGAAATGACGTTGTTATCGAACGTTAGGAAATAATAGTATATTATTTTATAAGGAGGAGAAGTGTCACTTTTCATGGCGAGCTTTAGTTTGCCCGCCGAACGTAGTGAGGCGGGTAATTGAAAGCGAGCCATGAAAAGTCACTTCTCCTTCGAATGAAATATTTTAGTTTATTTTCAAACATCTTGAAATTCCTGGAAATCTGAATAATAGTGACATTTTCGATCGTTATGAGTGAAAAATGTAACATTTGTATAGTTACGGTTGTCTTGCAAAATTAGTCCCTTGCATAACAACACTTTTCCTGCCGCCGGAGGGAAAAGTAAGCCATAGCAACTATTTCTCCGCCTAGGCGGAGAAATAGAACTTCTCTGTGATCCTGTCAGTCTAGAAATGACGTTGTTATCGAACGTTTGGAAATAAAATATTTTAAATTCTGTTGTATTTGTGGAAGTCATAAAAATTTGCATATCATTTTCCACAATTTCTATAATAAGGTTCTTGGAAATTATTTTCAAGTTCGACCTACCCCTGGAGGTAGATCATGAAAAAAAACATTACGAATCGATTATCCCCAAATCCATGGTATTCTTCATCCATCTTGGTGGTGGAAATACAAAATATTAGTGGATATTCGAAAAGTTTGATGTTAACATCTCTCGACTAAAGTTCTTCGCCCAAAATATTTGTTGGAAGATCTCAGTTTCTACACACTTGAACAGTTGTATGAAAACGAAATGATTGTGCGAGCATAGACGGTGGTACGAGCATAAGCAGTGGCACGAGAATAAACAGTGGTAGGTACCTACGAGCAAAAACAGTGGTACCTACGAGGAATACTGAACACCGTCACAAGGTTCATATAAAAAAAACAATGAATACGACTCATTATCGTCCAAAATCTAATTTCATCAAGAAATGGCAAGCAGAGTTCCTCCAGGAAAAAACCAGTGAACAAGGAACAGTCGACGAAAATCAAACAATTCGATTTTCCTTCATATACTCGAAAAACGGTGGCTAAGGTTAAACTAAAAAAAATATGGAAAGATTTTTATTTTCACTTCATACAAGAGCATCCAAAAGTGTTCTTCAAAAATAGATGGCAAGCAGAGGAAAGATCAGAATACAGCCAACAGACATCGAAAATAGAAAAATTTGTACAAGAAACACCAAACACCGTGGCTGAAGTTGCACCTGAAAAACCAGTGGGAGATACGCATTTCCGCTTCATACAGCCACCTCCAAAAGTGGTCTTTAAAAATAATGGGAAGCAGAAAGCACGATGTACAAAGAAGAGACAGTGAAAATCGAAAAAATTGATTCGCCTCAATCAAAAACGAAGCACCGAGGCAGAAAAACCAATGAAATTGAAAGCTCCAAAAAAGAGTTTCGTACCGAAAAGATTGACCATGAGGACACAAAGAAGAAAATCGAAAGTTCTCCGATCAACCAGGTTATTGCCTTAATCGCAGTATCATCTGAAATTTCAGTTCCAAGTAAAAAGACCGTGAATAAAAACAAAAAGGGAGTAACTAAAGAGAATGGAACAGTTCCGAACAACGAAGTTGGCTTGATCGGAACAGAAAAAGAAGCCTTCATAAGTGTTAATATTCTCAAAACAAGGAGAAATACATATCTAAAACCAAAGAACCTCTTGACAAAAGAAAACCCACAGACGGTCAGTGTTTAGAAGCCATTGCCATTTGTATTGTTTGGCAATATACCTACTATTTTGTGGTATAAAGATTTGTACAATACTCAGTTCCCTTGAATGATGTTTAAGGTATATTATTTCTCGATTTTTTTTAATTTCAAATATATTTACAGAATTGTATTGCATAAAATAACTTTTTTCATTCAACGATATTAGATGCTCCCAGTGTTCTTCCAGTTTATGGTGTAATAAAAATTTTTATATTCAACCTCTTCTTTGATTCCTCTTCCTTTCCATCTGATAGATTTTGAAGAGGATCCGTGGCATTCCTACATAGGTTGATAATTTTTTGAAAATATTACAATTTTTCTTGAACTCCATACATAAAAAAGCCCTTTGAATAGAAAATAATTTAATATTTTAACCTTGAATTCGTTTGCACAATAATATTTGGTTACCAAATTTTCTTGAAAAGAATCAAAAACTTTTGAAAAGCGATAAAAATTCAATAATAATTTTGATAATATCTCCTTGAAATTGACACTAAAGACAAAAAGCAAAAATTATTATTTAAATCCCCTATTCACTTTATACGATTTCCGCTTTGAAAATTCAAAAAACAACAAAAAAGAAGATTTATCAATGCTAGAAAATACAGGTAAGTATAGGAAGTATAGGAACAACATTTCTATGAACTAGTTGATACCTGTCTATGTCTAGGTCTAGGTATCAAGAGTGCCATTTTTTGTAACAAATGATCATCACGCTGACAAATGTGACAATCAAACACAGTTTTCTGTTAAAAATCAATCTATATGCAAAATAATCAGCACCTGTGTAAATCAATTTTTTGGGAAATACGGCAGTCCAGAAATGACCTAATTTTCGCGATTTTTCGACTCCAGGTCGATAATTTCCCAAACTACGCGTCGAAGGAGAATTCTAATTACAGATTCGTAATCTTCGTGTCCGAATAGGTAGATAAAATGACCCAGGTCGATATACTCCCAAGAAAAAAATTTTCGATCGGACTTGAAAAAATTTCAAACGAGATAAAAAGGACCTTCGCGAAAAAAATCAGAAAATCTTAACTAGACTCTGTTGGATGAAAATTGGTTTTTTGATTCACAAAGGATCAATCTATAGGTGAAAAATCAGCATCTGTATAAATCAATTTTTCTGGGACATACGGCAATCCAAAAATGACTCAATTTTCGTGATTTTTCGACTCCAGGTCGATAATTTTCCGAACTACGCGTCGAAGGAGAATTCAAATTGAAGATTCGTGATCTACGTGTACGAATAAGTGAACAAAATGACCCGGGTCGATATACCCCGAAGAAATAAATTTTCGATCGGATTTAGAAAAATTTCGAACAAGATGAAAATTTGGACCTTCGCGGAAAAAATCAGAAAATCTAAACTGTTCGACTCTGATAGGAGAATTATAATTATTCGATAGATTGATTCTTTGTGAATCGGAAAAAAATATTATGCATCAGAGTCGAACAGTTAAGATTTTCTAATTCTTTTCGCGAAGGTCCAAATTTTCATCGTGTTCGTTTTTTTTTTCGATCGAATTATTTTTTCTTCGGAGAATATCGACCCGGGTCATACTATTTATCAATTCGGACACGTAGATCTAATCTATAATTAGAATTCTCCTTCGACGCGTGGTTTGGGAAATAATCGACCATGAGTCGAAAAATCGGTAAAAATAGGCATTTTGGATTGCCGTATTTACCAGAAAAATTGATTTATACAGATGCTAATTTTTTTGCATATAGATAGAACCTTTGTGAATCGAAAAAAGCAATTTATCTATCAGAGTCGAACAGTTAGGATTTTCCAATTTTCTTCGCGAAGGTACAAAGTTTCATCTTCTTCGAAATTTTTCCAGGTCCGATCGAAAATTGTTTTCTTCGGAGTATATCGACCCGGGTCATTTTATTGAGTGACTCGCACACTTCGATTACGAATCTGTAATTAGAATTCTGCTTTGACGAGTAGTTTGGGAAATAATCGACCTTGAGTTGAAAAATCGCAAAAAATAGGTCATTTTTGGACTGCCGTATTTCCCAGATATTTTGATTTATACAGATCCTGATATTTTGCATACAGATTGATCCTATGCGAATCAGAGTCGAACGCTTAGGATTTTCTGATTTTTTTCGCGAAGGTAGAAATTTTCATCTTATTTGAAATTTTTTCAAGTCCGATCGAGAATTTTTTTCTTCGGGGTATATCAACTAGGGTCATATTATTTATGAATTCGGACACGTAGGTTACGAATCTATAATTATAATTCTCTTTTGACGCCTAGTTCGGGAAATAATCGACCTTGAGTCGAAATTTTGCGAAAAATATGTAATTTTTGGACTGCCGTATTTTCCAGAAAAATTGATTTATGCAGATGCTGATTTTTTGCATATAGATTGATCCTTCGTGAATCGGAAAAACCAATTTTCTTCATCAGAGTCGAACAGTTAGGATTTTCAGATTTTTTTCGCAAAGGTACAAATTTTCGTCTTTTTCGAAATTTATCCAAGTCCGATCGAAAATTTTTTTCTTCGGAGTATATCGACCCGGTTCATTTTATTCACTGATTCGGACATGTAGATTACGAATCTATAATTATAATTCTCCTATCCAATATTTTCGAAACGAATTTTTATTTTACCAAATCTTGGTTTTCATGAAATTGGCTTGGGATAGGGGGATTCTGTTTTAACTAAAATTCATGAATCTTATATGTACTTGGATCAACTATCATCGGATAAAGCCGAGTCCATCCTGTCCAATATTTTCGAAGTGAATTTTTATTTTACCAAAACCGGAATTTCATGAAATTGGCTTGAGATGAAAGGATTCTGTTTTTACTGAAATTCATGATTCTTATAATGTACTTGGATCAACTTTCATTGGATAAAGCTGAGTCCATCCTGTCCAATATTTTCGAAGCGAATTTTCATTTTCCCAAATCTGAGTTTTCATGAAATTGGCTTGAGAAAGAAGGGTTCTGTTTTCACAAAAATTCATGAATCCTATATGTACTTGGATCAACTATCATCAGAAGAAGCTGAGTCCACCCTGTCCAATATTTTCGAAGCGAATTTTTATTTTATCAAATCTGAGTTCTCATTAAATTGGCTTGATATAGAAGAATTCTGTTTCCACTAAACTTCATTAATCTAAAATGTCGCTCATTGAATGCAGAACTTGCTCAAGTCCATTTTTGCCAAACTCGCATTTGAAACACCATCTTATACAATCAAGCATGGCGAATTTGGGTGCAGAACTTATTCCATCTCTATCCCCTCTTATACGTCCACAACAATTGTCTTTCCAACTATCTGTGTACAACAAGGAGTTCTGGCCAGCAGGAGTAATCCTGAGAGAATTCTCATTTAAAAATTTTTTTACCAACAGAGAGAGGACAATTCCAGGGAAGTAATACATTCTCAAAAAATTTTTTGTGTAATACAACAAAATGTTCAAGCCTTAAGTACAGCATTTAACAAATTTGATCTAGTTATAAACAAACAAAAAACCTGATCTATTCGCAATCACGAAACATTGGCAGGATATCGATGAACTTAGAGCATTTCATTTTGAGGAATATAAATTAGCTTCAAGCTTTAGTAGAGAGAGAGGTGAACATGGAGGTTCTGCTCTGTACGTACGCAACTTCTATAATTTCAATGAGAGACTAGATATAACATCAATCAGTGTTTACAGGTCTCCTCAAACCGATGTTAACGTGTTTTTCGAGAAAATAACAACCATTCTCCAGAAGTGTTTACAGGAGAGAGCAGAGACTCTAATAATGGGAGATTTCAATATTGATATACTTTCTGATAGCAGAGAAACACGTGAGTTCGTTTCTGTTGCAGAGTATTTCGGTCTAAGGTTCACTATCAAAGGGCCTACACGTCCAGTTTCTGGATCATGTTTGTACAATTTTATAACGAGTATAGAAGGAGAAACAAAAATAGCTGAAAACCATATATCAGATCACTCGACCTGTGCTTTCAGGTTTGTTCAGAAGGTAATGGAAGGTAAAAGCAAGACAGAATACTCCAAACGAAAAATAAATGAAGAAACGACAAAAAAATTTCTAGACTGCCCCCAGGAGCAGGACTGGCTGAATATTTTTGGGATATAAACACAGGAGGTTTATGAGATGTGGAACAGTTTTGAGAATAAATTCAGAATTTTATTTAATGAATGTTTTCCTTTAGTAAAAGTAACTAAAATATCGAAATTTAACAATTTTATAGAAACTCCGGATTTAAAACAAATGAAAAATGTTCTGGACTATTTACTGATTGCATCGACCACGAAAAAGGAACTGAAAAGCAGCTACATTGAAATGAAGAAAAAATATAATAGGGCCATCTTAGAGGCTAGACGCGCTCACACAAGCAATTTAATAGCTACATCAGACAATAAAAGCAGGGCAACATGGAGGTTAGTAATCTCAGTAACAGGAAAACAACATAAGAACAACGAATGTCACATAAAAACAATAGATCCGAAACAACTAGCGGAGGAATTTAATAGATTTTTCGCTAATGCTGCACCGTCACTGGTTGAAAATGAAAATCCCCCCATGAAACCACAGAATAGAAAAATGAAGCAGAAAAACATAAAAAATTCCTTTTTTGTCTTTGACATTACTGCGATGGAAGTGATTTCGGTCGTAAAGAAACTGAAGAACACATGCATGTGGTTATGATGACGTTCCAATTAGCTTGTTGAAGGCCTGTATCAACATACATAATATCTCCATTAACTCATATCTTGAATTGCATTTTAAAAGAAGGAATGTTTCCAGATGCTCTGACGGTAGCTATTATAAGACCAATATTGAAGAAGGGAGATGTAGAGGAATTTGGGAATTACAGACCCATAAGTCTACTTAGTTCCTTTTGGAAGATTATTGAAAAGGTTATAGCAACAAGAATAATAAAGTTCTTCAGGAAATTCAATATCATTTCAGAGTGTCAACATGGCTATATGCGGAATAAAAATACAGAGACGGCTATTTTTGAGCTAACATTGGCTATTTTAGATGCCTTAGAAGAGGGAGATGTGGCATTGGGCTTGTTTCTTGATCTCTCCAAAGCCTTTGAATGTGTGGACCACCAATTGCTTCTGGATAAGCTTGAAAAATCTGGTATTAGGGACAAACAACTTAACCTACTAAGAAGTTATTTGCAGAACAGGAAACAGAGAGTAGTTATAACTAGAAATAGTGAAAAGTATAACTCAGAAGACATTGCTGTAACTGTAGGAATCCCACAGGGTAGCATACTGGGACCTCTGCTTTTTATAGTGTATGTTAACGACCTGGGCCTGGCACTACCTGATAATTGTCACCTTGTAAATTTTGCTGATGATACCAACATCTTGATGAAGAGTAGGAACCTCCAAACATCGCTTGATTTATTCAGCTCGGTTCTGGATGAGGTGGGCAGCTGGTGCTATGAAAACAAGCTAATCCTGAATATGCAGAAGACTGTTTGCACCTACTTCTGTACTGATCGCTCTACACAAGTCTTTCCTAACGCTCTGAGATGCAAAGATGATGAAGTCAGCGTCAAGGATGTGGTGTCTTTCTTGGGAGTTGCTGTTGATCGCAATTTGAAATGGAGAGATCATGCGGACCAGCTGGGTAAAAAATTAAATTCTGTCATTTATACTCTGATGGTTTTGAAAAGACAGCTTGATGATGATGTGCTGAGAATGGTGTACTTTGCAAATTTTCAGTCACTGGCGACTTACGGCATCTTATTCTGGGGTAGTTTCACGATCATGAATAGAATATTGTTGAAACAAAAATGGGCGATTAGAGTAATATATGGTAAAAAATATCGAGAGAGTTGTAGATCTCTCTTCAAAATGAACAATATATAAACAATTCCAGGTCTATATATCGATTGATGTTGTTTTTTCATAAGCATAATGAATATTATTTAAGGATCAAGAATTGCAACAATACAAGACTTATCTTTCACTGGTTTTTTACTGATCTTTAACAAGTTTTGAAAAGCATCCGTTATATATGGCAATAAAGGTTTTTAACGTGTTACCAAGAAGAATGCAAAATATACAAGATTATAATGTATTCAGGAAGGAGATATATGAGCTTGTAATGAATTGTGAACCTTATGATATTGGAGAATTTTTTCATTTTTGTGGTTAGCCGAAGGTTATTTGACTTGTTTCATTTTTGTAACATGTAATTGGTTTCAATTATTGAAATAAATGTGTCTATCTATCTATCTATCAAATCTCAGATCTCCTTCGCTGATTCAGTGCAGAAGTATCTTTCGATGGGTGAGTATAAGTAATTTGTGGACAGAGGTTCATTCTGCCCAGCGATAATGAATTCCAGAACGAAGAAAATTTTTCAGATGATCAAGGAAAATAAGGAAAATTCAATAACAGATGAGTTACAATATACACTGTCTAGAAAGTTTTTTCTGCCAAAGCAGCTAATGCTTTGAAAAATGATCTAATTTGGAAAAGACATTTTGTAGCTCATAATTTTTTAACAATTCCTGAATCTTTAAATAATGATTGCAGCTATGCCGATGAAAAATTCCGTCCCACAATTTCCAGTTCATGAAAAAAAAAGGCGAACCCGGGGATAAAAGTGTTCATTTATGTGTTGACAAGTTTCTCTCTTATTCATTTTTATATTGCAGATAATTTTCCACATGATGGTAATGCAGCAACAAAAGACATAGCCAGATTAATGAACTCAAGTATAGCACTCCAACCTCCCTCATTTTTAATTCCTTGGGAAACTTCAACATATTTAGATTCCCCCGACTATCTCATTTCTCGAACTGAAGTTCGATCGCATGAACCACTGTACATTAATAATTCCAATGTACTGAATTTGAAAAGTGTAAACACCTCGCAAAATTAAACGTATACCTATAATACCGTAAATATATTTGGTATCATACAAACCAGCAATGATTCATCTTGTATTGGGGAAATCAGAAAAAATGGTGAACCAATCTATCGATATCGAAAATGATCTTTTTCTTTCCGGATCTGAAGAAGATCCATTCGCATGTAATGACAGTGAGGACTCAGATTATACGCCTACAAAGGAACTCTCTTTGCCAAAACAAGATGCGGTTGGTAATGGAAGTTCATCTGATAGTGATCAAAATCAACGCAAATCTAAGAAAAACACACGCAAAAGACAAAAAATCGGAATGAATGGAAAAGAAATAAAATAAGGGAATCAAGAAACCTTGGAAAGCAGTATACGAATTGGAAAAGTAATCTACGTCATAAGAGGCAGCTGAAAAGTGC
Organism: Adalia bipunctata; assembly: GCA_910592335.1. NCBI lineage: Eukaryota > Metazoa > Arthropoda > Insecta > Coleoptera > Coccinellidae > Adalia > Adalia bipunctata. The sequence goes on from OU342954.1 coordinate 6,460,308, forward strand.
GTGTAGCAACTGTAGACATAAGTGCAGTGAAAAATTCACAGAAGAAGAAAGATACAAGATTTTACAAGATTATTATTGGCAGCTGGGAGATGTGAATAGACAACGCGATTTTATCGCCAAGCAGGTCAATATGACAGAAAAATCAAGAACATGATTGAGAAAAACAGGAAAAGGAGATAGGTGCGATGAAAAATATGGCGAAAGTAAAGAAGCAGTCGAAGCAATCCAAGAAGGAAACAACACATTTTCTTTCCAATATATGTTTTTCAATCCAGGAAAGGAAGTGAAAGTATGTAAAACGTTTTTTTCTAAATACATAAGGGGTAAGGGCCCAAGTGGTGAAAACAGTTTTCCGTAAAATGGGAAGGACGGGTATAGTTGCAGGAGATCGACGAGGTGAAATATGTAAAAACTCTGAATGAGAAGATTCAGTAAAGCAATCAGTACGGAAACATATCAATTCATTTGAAACCGTTGAGTCACTACTGTAGGAAAACTACATCCAAATGCTGTTTGCCTACAACTCTCAATATATCCAAGATATATGGTCTTTATCTAGAATTTTTTCAGGATCATAAAATTAAACCAGTGACTGAAAGTATGTATATAGGAATATTTTCAATCGCGAATTCAATTTTTCGTTTTTTATTCCCAAAAAAGATATGTGCGATATTTGCAATAATATAATGAGAGCACAATGGAGGAAAAAAATTAAATAGAAGTAGAATACCAATCACACATAAAGAACAAGAATATTGCACGACAATTGAAAAATGCCGATAAGCAGGAGGCCAAGTTAAATAATAAATTGTGTGCTGCGGTTTTAGAACAAGTCCTTCCTACTCCAAAATCCAACGTTGGTTTGACTTTTTATAAACTTAAATTGTCGACATATAATTTCAGGGTATTCAACATGGCTAATGGTGATGGCTTCTGTTATATTGGTACGAGTCAATCGGAAAAAGGGAAAGCTCAGAAATAGGTAGCTGTTTGATGGGTTTCATAGAATATAATGTTGCAGAAAAAGGTACGAACGTATTTTCCTCCTACTCCGATAATTGCGCACAAAAGCATGGAATTGTTATCAGACAAACCTTGTTAGAAAAAGGTCATACAGAAACTGAAGGCGATTCGATGCATAGTGATATTGAGAGATCATCCAAACATATTCTCATTTTCAGTGGTATACTTTAGTGCATGCACACTGCAAACAGAAATAAAACTTATGTGATTGAAATGGACCAAAATCATTTTTTCTATCTCAAAGCTCTTTCTAAGGAAACCACCGTAAATTGGGATCGTGATGAAAAAAATAACAAGGTTAATGTGAAATAAATACGCCTAATAAAGGCAAATTATAAATTCCCGAACAAAATTCTATTCAAAGATAACTATCATGAACCATTCAGGACAATTGATTTATTGAGAAAAGGAAGAAAAAAAATTGATGTCGATGTGAATAATGTTCGACTGAAAAGATGCTATGTTGATCTTCTGCTACTGACAAAAAAAAAACATGAGCATTTACAATTTTTATGCCATAAAAAAGTTATATCTGTCCAATATCAACAGTTCCACTTGAATTTGCCTTATTCGAGTGTTACTAAAGATGATGATTCCGAATAAATGTTTTTGAGGGGCTATTCAAAAAAATTTTATTTTTGTGTTGGATTTGTTTTATGATATAGAATGTATTATTATGCTGTATTTTGTTGATAAAAAATCTCAATTGTGGAAATTTTTTTGTAACTCTTATTTTTTGCTATCAATAAAAAAACTGTATTTCAACATGTATTTTCATGAAATTATTCGTGCAACAAACCCCTCTTATATTCATTCCACTTCCTCATGCTGATTGTTCAAAGATCAGAACTAGCCCAAGTTGAGATAGAAGGATTCTGTTTTTAATAAAATTCATGAATCTTATATGTACTCCGAGTAAATATCATCGTTCGAAGTTGAGTCCACTCCGTCCAATATTCTCGAAGTGAATTTTAATTTTACCAAATCTGGGTTTTCATGAAATAGGCTTGAGATTCAAGGATTCTGTTTTCACTAAAATTCATGAATCTTATATGTACTCGGAGTAAATATCATCAAATGTAGTTGCAGTGACAATTAAATGATAGAAGCAAACCGAGTGAGGAACCAGACTTTTATTCTTCCCCCTTTTTATCATCAGATGAAGCTGAGTCCACTCCGTTCAATATTTTCGAAGTGAATTTTAATTCTACCAAATCTGAGTTTTCATGAAATTGGCTTGAGATTGAAGATTCTGTTTGAACTAAAGCTCATGAATCTTATGTGTACTTGGATCAACTATCATCAGATGAAGCTGATTACATCCTGTCCAATATTTTCGAATCGAATTTTTATTTTAGAAGGATTCTGTAGTTACCTACTGAAATTCATGAATTTTATATGTACTCGGAGTAAATATCATCAGAAGAAGCTTAGTCCACTCCGTCCAATATTTTCGAAGTGAATTTTTATTTTACCAAATCCTAGTTTTCATGAAATTGGCTTGAGAGAGAAGGATTCTGTTTTCACTAAAATTCATGAATCTTAGTAAGTAAATATCATCAGATGAAGCTGAGTCCACCCCGTCTAATATTTTCGAAGAGAATATTTATTTTACCAATTCCGAGTTTTCATGGAATTGGCTTGAGATAGAAGGATTCTGTTTTTACTAAAATTCATGAATCTTATATACCTACTCGGAGCAAATATCATCAGATGAAGCTGAGTCCGCCCCGTCTAATATTTTCGAAGAGGATATTTATTTTACCAAATCTGAGTTTTCTTGAAATTGGCTTGAGATAAAAGGATTCTGTATTCACTAAAATGCATGAATCTTATATGTACTCGGCGTAAATATCTCATTAACATCTATCGAACAGAAATCTGTGAACTATTTGGAAGAAAAAACACCACGGATTACGATATACCTACTGATGGTTTCATTGATTATGAAAAGTTGAATGAGATTTTGAAAAGTATTTTACAAAATGATGATATCGTTTATGTTAATGGACATCAGAAGTATGATTATTTGAAAAGTATGATGGATTAAAAAGAAGTTCAAGTACTGAATGTGGAGCAATTTGGTTGGACTCCACCGATATTTGTTGAGAAACCACCAAATTGTATGAGCCATATGATTGATAATTGTATGTGCACCCTCAGTAATTGTGATGATCTATATCGATGGGCTGTTTGTTATGAAACTTCATTTATGGATTCGTCTACGGCCTGGTTATTATAAAATACATTAAAACTCTGAAAAATTCGATGAAAAATTTGCTTATGTAGGAAACCATTTTCCTCCTTTTGAATGAGACCACTAGGTGTCGCTACGGTTTGCTTATGTAAGGAAATGATTTTCCTCCTTTTGAATGAGGCCACTTGGTGTCGCTACGGTTAATGGCTCTTACTACAGTGACTAGATAAGAGACAGTGGCGACAATAGGGATATAAGCCCCGCCCATCCGCCATGTTGCAGCAAAATTCAAACGAAATAGTACTATAGAACACCGGAGTTTTGTGATTAAATATCTAATAAATAATATATAGACTGAAAAGTTTCGAATTTTTATTGTGAAGTCCTCTAATTATTGAAATAGTTACTCAATAACCCCATTATTCAAGCTCTAGGTATCTAAATAAATTAACTGCAACCGTTTCAATACCTGATAGCACTTTTCTAAATATTTTAATTTTTTCTCAAATGGAATGAGTATTGTATAAAGATTGCACTGTGAATTGATGAACCAACTATTCAAATTCGAATGACAGATAAACCAATGCAAAGACAGGAGAATTTTTCAAGTTTGAATTGTTTCAAATCACACTCAACAATCGCATGATGTGGTTGCGCATATCATACATCAAATCATTGCTGAAGAGAACAATAGGCACATTCTAATTAAATACCAAGATGCTTTGACTTCTGAGAATAAGAATATTAGAATAAATGTTTTCTGAACAAATTTTTAAGGATACCACAAAAACTTTGGGACCGACAGACACCATGAAATCTCAAGAAGTATAAACTTTTGATGGTAAAAAAAAATTGAAAGTGCTTTAAATGAACAGATCTTTTCTTTTCACTCGAAGGAAATGGGTTGGTTATTATCAAATGTGAGATACACTAGAACACTTTGTTTTTAGATAATACCTTCATTGTACAGTTTTTCTTTGAAATAAGCACAATTCTATTTACAGTCCACTTATACAAGTAAAATTTAAAAGCTCTTGAAAAAAAAACCATATTCACAGATTCTTGGAGAGAATGAATCTCTCACACTGAATGTCCAGCTATCCGTAGCCTACCCCTGCCAAAAATACCGCATGAAATCTCATAAGAACATGTAGACAATTTATGAGATTTCATAAGGATCAATGAGAAGAATCTGTATCCTATACGTACGTTATCCAAGACATGTAAACTTCTTATAAGTTTTTATGAGGATTTATAAGTATATGTAATTTATAAGCATACCCGAATACAAGGTGTACGAGTTTCTATCAGGTAGGATTCGTTTGAGGAGGCTATGAGATTCTATACTGTATTCCAGTTTCAATCATAATAAGGTTTTATGCTCATTCACAAGCCTGAAAACCTACGAGGAGTATGTGGAATGTATCAGGAATTCCTTATGTAATTTTATGCGAATCCTATGAGTTTTAATGTGGATCAAATAAACTGAGAATTCACAAGTTTCAGTGAGGACGCTCGGCTGTGAAGTATAAGAGTCTGTATCAGGCATTGTTAGATTTAGGCGGCTACGAGATTCAATAGTGTATTCCAATTTCAATCATTATTATGTTTTATCCTCATTCACGAGCCTGAAAGCCTATGAGAAATATGTGGAATGTATCAGGAATTCCTTATGTAATTTTATGCGGATCTTATGAGTTTCAATGTAGCTCGAATTAACTGAGAATTCACAAGTGTCAATGAGGAATGTCGAGTTTATAAGAGTCTGTATCAAGCAGCAAGGGCGGATTTACGGGGGGGGGGGACTGTCAAAAATGTCTCATAGAAACTGATAGAAAATGTATGTACGAGAACTTATAAGATCCTAATTGGATAGTGAACCATATACGATATTCATCAGTATTTAATGGAGACTACAGATACACATTGCTTCAGTTTCTAATGGCATTTCCTAACGTAAATCATATCCGTTTCTATAAGCGATTCCTACAATGAATTGTCCTTGTTCCTACGAGTTTTTATAAGACTTTATAGTTTTCAAATGTGTTTTTCACACATAAGACCTACCTGTTTCTAATGTGTTTCCACAGATAACTCATATCCGTTTCTACGAGTTTCTATAAGAATCTATAGTTTTCAAATGTGGTTTTCAGACACAATACCTACCTGTTTTTAATGTGTTTCCACAGATAACTCATATCCGTTTCTACGAGTTTCTATAAGAATCCATAGTTTTCAAATGTGGTTTTCACACACAATACCTATCTGTTTCTAATGTGTTTCCACAGATAACTCATATCCGTTTCCACGAGTTTCTATAAGAATCTATGGTTTTCAAATGTGGTTTTCACACACAATACCTACCTGTTTCTGATGTGTTTCCACAGATAACTCATAGCCGTTGCTACGACTTTCTATAAGAATCTATAGTTTTCAAATGTGGTTTTCACACACAATACCTACCTGTTTCTAATGTGTTTCCACAGATAACTCATATCTCTTTCTACGAGTTTCTATAAGAATCTATAGTTTTCAAATGTGGTTTTCACACACAATACCTACCTGTTTCTAATGTGTTTCCACAGATAACTCATATCCGTTTCTACGAGTTTTTATAAGAATCTATAGTTTTCATATTCTATTGACTTCAAAAAAGTGTAAATAATAATTATATTTTTCAATCCTTTGAGACATAACAATGCATAGGACAACTCAATTAAAAAAGGAAATAACATTTTCATTTACAAGTATACACTTGTCGTCCAGATGGCACACTGGAGAAATTTCAAATTTAAATGTTACATAAGATAGTGTATGCTCAAGGTTGCATCATTTCTCGATAATCAAGAAAACTAGATTTCGCCACGACTGCCACAGAATACAGCTCTTCCAACATCGAATTTGACCATAGAATGTCAGTATTCCATCACTTGATATGTAATATTCATTCTACAACACTTTATCGATTTCAAGTAAATAACAAGTTATGAACGCGGTTGTTGTTTAGTTTGATCCTTGGTTTTCGCCCTTTATAGATTACCACCAATAACCAACTCGAGCTTGAGTATCATCCTTGTTTTTTAAACATTTAGACTGAATTTCATTCTCGCACAGTGTGAGAATATTCATTCCGTAACACTTTTGAAAACATAGAGAATAAATCTATGTGTCAGCCGCTCTGATTGTCATATTTATTGCGGTTTTCGTCATAATTCATCTTAGTATTAAAAGATTAATTATCTAGCTTCGTCGTGGAGAAAGTATAGTCTGTTACTCGGTTAGAATGAAAATCCGATACTCGTGATTCCTCAGGCTCGCCTCCGGCTCGCCCTCGGAATGATTCACTCGTGTCGGATTTTCATTCTGCCCTTGTTACAGACTATTCTTGAATATTGTGAGGGCTAATAATTTTTCATTCAACATCTACCTTCCCCTTTTAGGTTTCTTGTCGGAAATTCTTAGTGGTGCCTGGAAAAAAGTTGCAGCTGCTGGTGTCATTTGCTTCAGGAACTTATTTATTTGTGAACTGCTGCTTAAATCGTCGAGCACTGCTTTACCTGTGGAGTTTTTATGCTTTTTACGCAACCTCTGGATTTCTCTTGCTTGTTTCTTCCAACACCTATGAAGAAACTGTTCACGTGGAGTAAGGTGGGAAACTCTTGTTGCCTTCATTTCACGTAGAATAGATCTACGCGTTTAATAGAAGGAGTACAAAGTGGTTCAGAGAAATGTGTAGAAAACTGTACAGTATTTCCAGTTGTCGATGTCTGTGGAACGGGTTCTATTGATTCTGAAGCATAGTCAGGTGTGATCTCTAATGTCTGTGAGGTTAAGTCTTCGTTACCTAGACAATCATCTATATCCTCAGGAAATGCATTCAGATGTAGGTGGCGACCAGCATGTTCAGTAAAAGAATCAGTTCTGAAATGAGCACTACAGATCACTCGACTTTTTTTGTGGAAGGCTACTAAGGCTGCCTTATCATCCCAGGTTTCATAAGGGTAAGCCCAAACAGCAAACAGCTCATTTTCGGGCCCTGGAAAAAAACAATTATGTAGGTATGTGCAAATCGCATCCTGTTATAAAATTTTATATATTCTGCGTGACTTGTGCTATTCGATGGGAATGAGAAGGATTCGAAGCTTAGAAAGAATCAGTTTGGTTTTCATCCATACTATTTATTTAAATTAAAGTACTTATCAGAAACTTATTAGAAAGAATGTTTTCAATGTAAAACTTGAATAAGTACCTGGCTTTATTTCGTCCATCAGGTTTTGGGAACCAGCAGAAGAGCGAACTAACACGGGTGCATTTCGAAGTTGGGAGTTGGAAGGGGTTGCTCTTACTTAGACTAGAGTACAGTGACTATATAACCATATAATATAGTCACTGTAGACTAGAGAAGGGAGAGAATGCGTAACGCCATGCGTCTCTGTGATTCAATCTGGCCCATAATGGGATACACCAGTGGCGATATTCCTGGTTCCTTTTTCTCGCTCCTGCTTTGGCACTGATAAGCGCAACATATAACCATTGTATTTAGATGAAAATTGACTTCAAAAACAACGTATTTAGATGAAAATTAACTTGAAAAACAACTTAAAATCACAAAAATCGACAAAATATTCTCGCACTCCACTCGATTTGTTGGTACCATAAAAAATGGCGGCCACTCTGAAATGAGCTTCACTTTCGTCCTTTGCGTTTAAGCTATGCGCGGTATCCTCTCCCTTCCCTTATCTAAGGGCTCTTATCTACACTGAATAGATAAGAGATCTTGTCTAGTCACTGTACTCTTATCTAGACACTGTAGCGTAGTCGTGAAGGTACTATATTTGATATTATCGTTACTAGATGGTGATGTATACGATTATTGTGTAATTTGCATAGAACTTATAATAACATGGAAGGCTATTATCAGATCAAGAAGCGGGTAAAGATCTCAAGTAGGTGAAACAGTGAATTTTTACCGGAATGTCGAGTAAATCGGATTGTGACGATCAGCATCAATCGTGCGTTGTCCATTTTCATCTTTTCTCTATGTTTCTGAAATGTTTTTGATATTATATTTGGGTAATGAATATATTTGCGGAAATAACTGAAATCAAAATTGCCCATAATTAGTAATTGACATATTATTTTTGTATTTCTGTTTTGTGTGACAGCTCATATCCATGGAAAAGATGACGTTTGACAGATGATATTTGACAGATGACATTTGACATTAGACAGATGAACTTTGACAGATGACATTTGACACATGACATTTGACAGATGACATTTGACGGATGACATTTGACAGTAGACAGATGACTATTGACATTTGACAGATGACATTTGACAGAACTTTCATTACGCCTAATTATTCTCCTGCTCGAAAAAATAGCAATGGTAAGTTTAACGGTGGGTTTCACGAAGCATATCACCGGTGATCGGAGCTTGATCTAGAATCAACTCGATTTGACAGTTCAGAAATTCAACCAAGCCGTTGATCTACGATCACTGGTGATTGCGTTTTGTGAAATCCACCGTAAGTATAGCTATCATTCAGGCGAAACAAAGTTCGCCTGTGTGAGAATTTTTGAAATACATATTATATATCTTATATATTATGTAAGAAGTATTGTGTCCTTTAGATATAGATTTCAGGTATGTTTTTGCAAAAACATACCTGAAAACTTATATATTATTATATATCTTTATCATGTATATATTATTATGAAAATAAGACATTTAAATTTTTTTTTATTTCAAACTACCTGTCACAATCTATAATGATTTAATCACCATTAAAAATCACTGACATCTTTTATATTTATCCTGATAATGGAGGTGGTGGCGGATGCTGGTGATAACAATCCGGTGTTTTTTTTTAATAATTCCACCTACATATATGGAATTAGATGATCATACATTTTATAGAGAAACTATTAGACTGATTGAAGATGATTTTCCAGGTATTCCAAAAAATATTGATGTTATATTGATGGAATACTTTATTTTTTCAAAGGTAACGTATATAAATATTCAATGAATTTACAGGTAAAATAAATAAAGTTTCCAAAATAAGTTTAGAGAAAACATTTGATATACCATGTCAAACAGAGGGGGTATTATGTCAATTGAAAAATTTATTGTATATGATAATATCAAAAAATTTGATTATATCTGGGGATGATGACGATGATAATTAGTATTCGTTCAGTGGACAATGAGATATTCTATTGAGAATTTATGAGAGGGGGGATTGTATATATGTAAAAGTGTTCAGTTTCAAACAGTACAACAATAATAATAATAATAATAAAACCGCACGGGTGTGGTTTGGTTTCTGCCACGCCACATGGGGGGTGACGTCCCCACGGCCCGAGTTACCTGGGCCACCAAGGGTAAATGGTGGCGAACCCATGAAAATGGGGAGAATACCAGCAACGAGAAGTGGAAGCCGATATTATGGCAGAAGATCTAAATGCCACTCCACCTGCTGGCTCGACCACCGTGAGGAGGACTGTCCGCAGGGGAGCTCGCAACGCACGTATCAAGTGGAGCCGCGACATAAATATTGAAGTAATGCGAGCTTTTTATTACGTGAACAATTGCGAGGACAAACCACTTCCTGGATGGAGATACTCCCTCTATAGCGAGTTCACCGGAATGCATCCGGAACTTCAGCTGACGGAAGGGAATCATTCAAGAAAAAGATCGAATTATCCCAGAGGATCGCGGGATATGCACAACGGGCTGTAGCGTTGCAAACCTGTCACATCGTGCGGAAGTTCCTGAACTAGTGGGAGGAACTGAATTGTTTTTTCACTGGTTCATAGAAATAATACCAGCTTAAGCTGAGACCGGGAGACCGATGAGGAAGAATAATAATAATAATAATAATAATACCGCACGGGTGTGGTGTGGTTTATGCCATGCTACATGGGGGGTGACGTCCCCACGGCCCGAGTTACCTGGGCCACCAAGGGTAAATGGTGGCAAACCCATGAAAATGGAGATTATATCGAGCCTCGGAAAAGAGTCGCTGCCTGGGGAGCGCCAGGGCATGTCCGGAGCCGACGCTGGGCATGACAGCATGCGATCCGTCGGTGGCAGGGTGCTGAGGAAGCGGGCTCCTGTCATACAACAAAATACAGCTCCACCAGAACCTCGGGAAGTGGAATCCCAAAACATGGCAGATGATCAAAATGCCACTCCACCTGCTGGCTCGACCACCGTGAGGAGGACTGCCCGCAGGGGAGCTCGCAACACACGTATCAAGTGGAGCCGCGAAATGAATGTTGAAGTGATGCGAGCCTTTTACTACGTGAATAATTGCGATGACAAACCACTTCCTGGATGGAGATACTCCCTCTATACTGAATTCACCAAGAGACATCCAGAACTTCATCTAACGGAAGGGAACATTGCGGATCGTAAAAATGTTATTATACGAAAAGGCTATCTGACAAGACAAGAACTAGATGAGATCAAGAGAGAAATGGGCTGCGCAATCAATCAAGAACAGATTGTCGGAATTCATAATGAAGAATCCACCGAGCCGCTGGAGAGACCAGAAGATACGGCGAGGGACCTGTCTGTCACACGAACTGCTCACCAAGACTCCCCACAATATCGCCAACTGTATGACACCTTCTATAGTAACCTGGCACAATACGAATCCACTGATCCGCTCAACCGCCCCATCCTTCCAAAATTAAACTTCAACTCTACGGCCAAAAATAACATCGAGAGGCTCAACGAAATATTGGCGGAACACCTGAGCACTCAATGGACGTTGGAACAAGTCCACTTATCCCTGTACTGTACTGCCACAACAGTAATCGGACAAAATGGGCAAAAGATCTACACCCCCAGAACCAGTGAACAGAAAGTTAAAAATCAAACTCCTGCCTGGAAAAGAAGATTAATGCAGGACGTCGATAAACTTCGAGGGAAAGTTGATGTCTTGGATGAGTTCCTGAAGGATAATAAATCGCGTAAAGTATTGAACAAAGTGCGAAAAATAGCCACATCCGCAGGGCTGGACCTGGAGTCTCCACGATATAAAGAGTATATAGTTGATCTGAAAGATCGCTTGAGACAACAAGCTAAAGCGAAAGGTGCTCGCCTGCGAAGATACAATGAGTTAACAAAGCGAAAACAACAAAACGCTGAATACGTGAGAGACAGAAAGAAGTTCTTCAGAAGTCTTGAAAAGCCCTCCGAAATCTCCTCCAATCAGCAAGCTGACATCAACAATGACGAATTTCGGCAATATTGGAGTTCTCTATGGTCGGAGAGTGGTCAACTTCAGAGGAATACTAGCTGGCGGAGGGACATTGAACACAATGCATCCGAAATCGTTGAAATGAGGACTGATATTTTCACAGTCGAGGATATTTCCAACACTGTCAAAAACACTAGTAACTGGAAGGCGCCAGGACCCGACCGACTTCACAACTTCTGGGTTAAACAATTTCCAGCATGTTTCCCAAGTCTAGCTAGATGTTTTTCGGAGGCACTAGAAGATCCCTTCAAGATACCTACTTTCCTCACTCAAGGCAATTCCCATATGCTTCACAAAAGAGGAGATCGCAGCAAGCCAGAAAACTACCGACCCATAACGTGTTTGTCAGTGGTGTACAAGTTGTTCACAACGCTTGTGAATAATGCGATATATCGTCACTGTGAAGCCAACAACATTCTGGAAGAAGAACAGAAAGGCTGCTCTCGAGGATCGGCAGGATGCAAACATCAACTCACCATAGACGCTGTAGTGTTAAAGCAAGCCCAAGCGAGAAGGAGGAATTTAAGTCTATGTTATATCGACTATCAGAAGGCCTTCGATACGGTGCCCCACGATTGGCTTCTGAAAGTACTGGAGATTTATAAGATCTGTCCGAAAATAAGAGCCGTGCTCCAACATCTCATGAGTACATGGAAAACAAATATTCTTATAAACAACATCAATGCTGGAACCGTAAACATATCGAGGGGGATATTTCAGGGAGATGCCCTGTCGCCGATGTGGTTTTGTATAGCACTGAATCCTCTATCTACTCTTTTGAAAAACACCAACATAGGGTACAGACCAGCAATGAGGAATCCGCGAAAACTTACCCATCTACTGTATATGGATGATCTGAAACTATTCGGCGAGAACCAAAAACAACTTCACTCGCTGATAAATATAGTGCGCTCCTTCAGCAAAGACATCGACATGTCTTTCGGTGTCGATAAATGCGCCATAGTCAACATCAGGAAGGGTAAAATGGAGAATACCCAGGAACAATTCCAGGACATTCACAGTATGTTGCCAGAAGAGACCTACAAGTATCTGGGCATTCCTCAAAATCAACGGATTGACCACACCCGTTTGAAAGCTGAGTTCACTGCGAAATATCAGAGCAGGGTAACCAAAGTGCTCAACACCAAGCTGTCTGCTAGAAACCAGATCGATGCCTTAAACTCTTGGGCTACGCCAGCTCTGACCTACACTTTCGGAGTCTTGAAGTGGTCAGATGCTGATCTGAATGAGTTGGACCGACTCACCCGTCGCCTAATGACAAAGTTCCGATGTCTGCACACCAATGCATCGGTGAAAAGGCTCTATCTACCCAGGAGAGATGGCGGACGAGGTCTGTTGAACATCTACAAACTTTGCAGAACCCAGGAGAAAAACTTGAGGCAGCGACTGCTCGAGTCAGAAGATAGCCTGATGAAACTGGTGACAACAGAGGATAAGGGATACACACCTCTGAACCTACAACACAGAGAACTGACATTCGATATCACCACGAGAAGCGAAGATATAAGTACATGGCGGGAGCAAGCTCTGCACGGCAGATTTCCCAAACACCTTGAGGGGGAAAATGTCGATAAATTAACTTCTTTGTCGTGGTTGAATGCGGGACAATTGTATCCTGAAACTGAGGGGTTCCTGATGGCTATCCAGGACCGAGTTATAAGAACTCGCAACTATGAGAAGCACTGTTTGAAGCTGAACGTGGAGGACAAATGCAGGAAGTGCGGCGCCTTTGGCGAGTCTATCGAACATATAATCGCAGGTTGTCGAGTTCTTGCCGACAACGCATATCTGGGCCGACACAACCAAGTGGCAAAAATTGTTCACCAGCAGTTGGCTCTTAGACATGGTTTTCTGGATACTTGTCCGCCATACTATAAGTATCAACCTGCAGCAGTGTTGGAAACGGACGCAGCGGTTCTCTATTGGGACAGACCCATAACAACAGATAGATCAGTGGACTACAATAGACCGGACCTTGTATTCATTGAGAAGGATCAGAAGTATGGGGTGATAATTGATGTGGCAGTACCATTGACTCATAACATCGGAAAAACGGAGTCGGAAAAAATAACGAAGTACGAGAACTTGGCAATGGAACTGAAGAATATGTGGCAATTGTCGAAAGTCACTATTATACCATTGGTGATTTCGGCTGAAGGAGTCATGTCCAAATCATTTAAGAAAAATCTTCAAAAGATCGAAATATCCCAGAGGATCGCGGGATATGCACAACAGGCTGTAGCTTTGCAAACCTGTCACATCGTGCGGAAATTCCTGAACTAGTGGGAGGAACTGAATTGTTTTTTCACTGGTTCATAGAAATAATACCAGCTTAAGCTGAGACCGGGAAACCGATGATGAAGAATAATAATAATAATCTTTATTCATTCCCTTTGGACATATAACAAACATGTATGGGACAAGTCAAAATGCAGCAAACAGAGAAATACATCCTGCAAAAATGGGGAAAACAATGTCATCTTAGCTATCAGCTATCAAATCATCATCAAAATATTCCTTTAGACTATAATAGGCTTTGGAATATAATAGTTTTTTCAGGCGTTTTTTAAAGGCAGTATGCTCGAGCATTCGTATCTCTATTGGCAGATGATTATAAAGTTTTATCCCCTGATAATATGGGGAGTTCTCGTATTTCGAGGTTCTGTGCCGAGGAATAGTGAGAATACATTGCTTCCTCGTGTTATATTTTGTACCATCAGATAACTTTTTGTAGGTGCTGAAATTTTCCTTCACATAGAGAAGACATTTATATATGTAGATGCAAGGAACGGTCATAATTTTATAATTCACAAAGAAAGGTCTACAAGAATCAGGAATGCGCACCCGAAACATCATTCTGAGTACTCGCTTTTGGGCAATTAAAATTCTGTGTACACTCATTGAACTACCCCATAATAATATGTTGTAATTCAGGTGTGAGTGAAACAAGCCATAGTATATATTTAGAACAGATTGAATGGGAAGTTGTAACATTCTTCTGCTGGAATATCAGAATACTTACAAAAAATTATAGTATCCTCCTTTCTCGTTAAGGAGAACACTTGCCCCAGCTCAGAAGGGTTGGGGTGGATTCGTTTCTCGAGTGGTTTTTGTGATTTTAATGAAACAGAGATCTTCGTTTCATGCGGGTGATGCCCTTATTTATTAAGACCTATGACAATTGACAAATGATTCTGGTAATGCCTACGGAATTCGAATTCAGATGATATATACATATACAATCTATAATTATACAGGATATCAGGCGTCAAATAATCGTTCTTAATACATTTACATTTACAGTACCTTCGTAGCATTCATACAAGTCCTTTCTGGTAAAGTTGTATCTCAAATCAAATGGAAGAGGTGGTTGTTCGGAAGAGGTAGAGAACAGGGTATACTCGGGTAGCGATGGACCCCTCGACGCGAAGCCTCGGTTGTTGTGTGGCTTTTTTTTTTAGTTAATGCTTATCTTGCTCTATCCCGGATTCCGGAGAATTTTTACCAATACTACAACAGGTAGGTAATCTTTATGAGCACTGTGCAGGTGAATTTTATATCCCAATAATCTGGATTAACAATTCTCAGAAAAATTAATTTCAAAATTATGAATCGTCTATACTTCATTCCCTTACGCATTAATTCAAAAACTAAAAATTTTCATGTGTTGAATTCCGATATCAACGCTGATACATCATTTATTCTCTTCGTCTCTGTCGCTCCCGCCATGCCCGCATCCAACTCACTTCCCCTCATAATCCCATACATCAAATTCTCGTGTTATAATTATTTTATTCTTCTGTCGCTCGCAGAATTGAAACTGTAACATACCATCCCTACTTTCCCTAAAAAAATGAGAATCATTTTTTTTCTAGCACAGATTATCCTTGCTGAAATTTGAGTTTTTCCTTTCTTTCATATTTTTAATTTTTTTCTTTAATTTTTATAATTTTATGATTTTTTTCTGCTTTTATATTTTTATGTTTTTTTTTAATTTTTTCCATTTATTTTACTGAAGCTACTTATAAAAATCTCAACTCATCCGAATGAAAAAATTCGAACAAATTTCGATAACCGACATTATTCCGGAGGGTGACTTTTCAAATCTTTTATATTATAAGTACCACAAATTTTTCCTTTTTCATCCTTCAGTATGTAAGTCCAAAGCGAAACCTTTTTATGGACCGTAAGTGGACCTATGAATTTTGGACATAATTTTTTTGAAATATATTTTGATGCGTCAGATAAAGTGAAATTTTTTCGCCAAACTTTCTGGCCAACGCTAAATTGTTCGTTGCGGTGTCTGAGATTATAAGTTTTTGAAGCTCTTATGGAGGCTTTATCAAGATTTTTCCTAACCTCTTGAAAAACCGATTTCAACTCTTTAGCTCTCTCCTCCTGATGTGGCTCATCCATCGTGACTTTTATATCCGTGCCCGAAATTTCAGCATAACCCGAACCCTCACTGGTTATATTCATTTCTCGTCCGAAATTTATAAAATATGGTGACATTTGCGTGGCTTCATGTTTAGCCGATCGAATTGCGCAAGCTACTTTCTGAAGATTTTCATCCCAATTTCTGTGATTGCCGTCTGCATAGCAACCAAGCATTGTATTAAGGACTCTATGAACTCGTTCTACAGCATTCGATTGTGGGTGATATAAGGCGGTATACTTAATTTCCACATTGTAGAGTTTCGCCAAATTTTTGAGAGTCGAAGATCTGAATTGTGGGCCATTATCGGTCACTATATATTTTGGGACTCCAACGAGCATAAAAACATTATCTTCTAATATTTTACTAATGTTTGAAGCAGTCGCTGTTCTGAGCGGAAAAAAGAAGACAAACTTGCTAAAGTAATCACACACGGAGAAAATATAAATGAAACCTTTAGATGATTTCGGAAGCGGACCAACTAGATCTATAGTTATCAATTCCCAAGGTTTCGTAATGTTCATACGACTCGACATTTGTCCTAAAGGTAATTTTTGTTCGGATTTAAACGCCAAACATTTGTGACAATGATTTATATAGCGGGTTATATCGGCTTTCATTTTAGGCCAATAAAATCGATTAGCAATACGATGGAATGTCTTGAAAATGCCTGAATGACCACTGGTAATATTGTCATGATTATTCTTTATTATTATATTGCGATGACTTTTTGGAACCACAGTCTTCCAATTATAATCAGAATTGGCTAAAATGGGAAATCTGTTTCTCGTTTTATAAAATATGATATCATTGTCAACTCGCCATGCAGGGTAAGAAAGTGGGCTTTTCTGTATATTATTCCTTAACCTATCATACCAAGGATCAACGTAGTCCTTAAATAATTCTGCGTTATTTGATTCAATATCTACATTAATTTCATCTATCTGTGGGACTGATCTAGACAAAATATCCGGAACAACATTTTCCTTTCCGGGGCGATGCACAATAGAAAAATCATACTGTTGGAGTTTCAAGCTCCATCTAGCCAAACGACCTGTGGCATTTTTTATTTCATTCAACCACTTCAACGAGTAGTGATCCGTGTAAACAGTGAAATGCGTACCCTCTACGTAAGGACGAAATTTTTCAATCGCGAAGAGAACAGCTAAGCACTCTTTTTCGGTTGTGGAGTAGTTTCTTTCGTTCCGTGTTAATGATCTGCTTATGTAACTTATGACGTGTTCACCATCATCCAACATCTGAGACAAAGTTGCTCCCAGTCCGTAATCCGAAGCATCAGTTGAAACTATGAACTCTTTTTCGTAATCAGGGCATGATAGTACAGGAGCGGAAACCAACAATTCTTTAATTTTTTTGAAAGCTAATTCGCATTCGGAAGTCCACTCAAATCCTCTTTTCTGACCTTTTTTTGATTTTAATAAGGACGTTATGGGTGCTATAACGGAACTAAAGTCTGGTACGAAACGGCGGTACCATGATGCCATCCCTATAACTCTTCTTGTCTCCCGAACATTCTTTGGCGCAGGCAAATTTAAAATAGCTTCAACTTTTTCTGCGTCCACATGCAATCCCTGTTTATTCACAACATATCCCAGATATTTTAATTGTGGTCTACAAAATTGACATTTTTCTTTACTGACTGTTAAATTTGCTCTCGTCAATCGTTTTAAAACTTCTTCTATTATTTCTAGATGTTTTTCGAACGAATCCGTCACAATTATGATATCGTCTAAATAGACGAATACGAATGGTTCTAAATCGTGACCTAAGATTTTATCTATCGTTCGTTGCCATGTTGCACCCGAATTGTTCAAACCGAAAGGAACTCTTTTGAATTGATATAACCCTCTGTTGGGAACTACGAACGCTGTAATAGGACGCGACTCTTCTGAGACTCTTATTTGCCAAAATGCCGATTTTATATCTAATGAGGAAATGAACTTAGCATTCCTCAATTTATCTAAAATACTACTGACGAAAGGTAAGGGATATGCATCACGAACTGTTACTTTATTAACCTGACGATAATCTACGCAGAATCTATACGTGTTATCTTTTTTTTTCACAAGTACGATTGGAGACGACCACGGTGATGATGAAGGTTCGATTATATCCTCATCGAGCATTTTTTTGAGTTCGATATCTACTTGCTTCTGCATTGCAGGAGAAATCGGATAGTGTCTCTGTTTTATTGGTTCTGCGCTGGTTATTATTTTATGTTCGACAACATCGGTGCATCCGATGTGATCAGGCATGGTTTCGAAAATTTTCTTTAGTAAAGAATTTAGCCTTGAATACTCAAATGGAGTCAATTCACTACAGTCCGATATGTTGGCAATCTCATATGAATTTTTAGAAAAAGTCCATTCTCCGTGACGTAAATCTGGAACGATTCCGAATGCTTTCCAAAAGTCAGATCCAAGTATTAAAACATGAGGCAATGACGGAACTATGAGAACGTCTATTAGTTTAATATTCCCTCTGAGGTTGAAAGGAACACAAATGCCACCGAAAATTTCACATTGCTCACCGTTTGCAACCTTAACATTTTTGCAATTGATAGAATTAACTTGCAGGTTCATGGACTTCAAAATATCCCAGCCCTTTTTGCCAACTATTGTCTTCGATGCACCGGAATCTAGCAAACCTTTAATTTCTATTCCCAAAACATTTACTGTAAGATATGGTCTTTCATCGTCCACCACATTATCTAGGACAAAATCTAAACGAATTTTCAAGCTATTACTCAGATCGGGAAAATTTTTCGTATCCGAGGAATTTTTGCTGATGACGGTTGCACCTCGAGTAAACAACCCATCTAGAAGTTTTTTTGGAAGCCTCTGTTACAATTAGGGCAAGATTTTACAGTAAAATCTTCCTTTCCGCACTTAAAACATTTTAAATTCCGCCGTTTGAGTTTCGGACATTGTATTTTCTTGTGACCCTGCTGATTGCAATTAAAACAAATTATATCACAACTTGATTCATTTTTTTGTACCCTGGTGCTTGAACATGGTTGCACGTAAGCTGAATCAGGCTCTAAGAGCCTAGAATTACTGGGAGAAGGTGGATGTTCGAACTTTTCCAACTGTGTTCTCTTCGCTTCCAATAATCTACACAATTTTAGAAGCTCGGGCTTAGATTTAATTTCGGTAAGACCCAATTGTGTCTGATAAAAGGGGGAAATATTGCGTAGTAAAATTCTCAACTGTCGATTTTCTGAAATTGTACAGGACAGCCTACTGAACAAACTATCCATAATAGCTAAGTAAATTCCAATGGTTTCATTAGGGCCTTGTGTGCGAGCTTTGATTTCCTCGTATAACTTTTCGTCATAATCTGCCGGTTGGAATTCTTCTCGAAGTAATTCTACGAGTGACGGCCAATCTACTGCTAACTTGATATTAGCTCTAAACCAAGTGAGAGCTTTTCCGATAAAAAGGTCATAGGCGGATCTGAATAGCTCTTCTTGATCGACATTTCGAGCTTTACTGAGTTCATCGACGCGTTGTAAGAAAGCACTCAAGGACATATCATCTTCACCGGAAAATTTGAGATTCCATTTAATTACAGGTGTTGACTTAGACGTGCTAGGCAAAGATACTTTAACCGGAGTTGACTGAAAAATATTATCCGATTCTGAATCACCATCCGATTCACTAGACGACGAACTATTTTCTGGCTTAACCATATCAATAGATGTATCTGCGGACGAACGGTTAAATTTTCGAATCAATTTTTCGACATCAGATTTCAAATTAGTCAACTGTAATAAGGCTTCATTTTTTTCAGAAATTTGAGAATCTACAGAACCGGGGTCACTATTTTGAATTCTTCGCCCATCATGCATAACCAAAGCTGATATTCGTGAAAACTTTGATGACTTTAAATTGCCATCGAAATCGGATATGAGCTTAATTATTTCATTATTATTGAGTACAATATGAGCAATATCATCGTCAAATTTGATAGGATATGAAATCGTTGACCATTCTCCTTTTGCTTCCAATCTCAGAACATTTCTGAAAGATTTCCTATTAGCCTCAACCGTACCAGGTTTGAGTCCTCTACTTTCTAATTCATAACTTAATTCTTCCTGATTTAATCGGTTTATCTCGTTTTTCCAAATGTACGAGTAAGCCATGATAAAAATCCAATTGAGTAATCACAACAATATCCAAATGTTAATAATTTTGCGTGAATATATGCCGATAATGTTGAATTAATGAAAATTTCGTAGGTTCTAGTAAGTTAATGTCATGTTGAAGTTAAAAATGTTCTGTGATTTGTAAAAAATAAAATTATAAAAGTCAGTCATCCAGTAATTTCATTTATCTCAAAAAGAGATAAAACAGAAAGATTTAAAAGTAAAATCCATCAGGTTATGGGCCCAGATGCTCGAGGAATTGTAAAAGTAAAATATCAACGTTGATCCCGAGAAGATTGGAAAAGTAAAACCTGAAAAAGAATTCAGACATCAGGAGATCGCTACAAAATGGCTACGACGAACATGGAGGATTTGGCGTCTATTGAAAAACTGGTTGATGGCGAATCATTTCAACTGTGGAAGTTCCAGACGACAATAATCTTTAAATCACAGGGCATTTGGGAAATAGTCAATGGAGATTTAAGAGTAGAAACTTTGACAACAGAAGCAAGTAAAGCCGAGTGGATGAGAAAGGATGCCAGAGGTCAAAAGGTCATCATCACGACGGTAGATAAAAAGATACTAATGCACATAATTAATTGCAAAACTTCATGCGAAATGTATCTAAAACTGTGCAGTATATACGAAAAAGAATCTGAAGATCAGAAATGTACACTGTTGAGAGAATTTTTCAATTTCTCATATGTAAAAGGTACCGATATATCACTTCATATAAGCAGGATTGAAAACCTAGCATATCGTCTCAAAAACTTAAAACAGGACATCGATGATGAGATGATAATGTCAAAAATCTTGTCTACGTTACCTGAAAGATTCAGATATTTCGGCACTGCATGGGACTCCGCTCCGAGTTCAGACAGAACCCTAACGAAGTTGACATCAAGACTCATTGCAGAGGAATCCAGAGGAAAGAACAATGAAGATGAGGAAGTGGTTGCATTCAAGAGTAGTGAAGAGAAAAGAAGCAGATACAAGCCCCAGGATCAGAGAATGAAAGACTTTAAGAAGGTAAAATGTTTTAAATGTAACAACTATGGTCATTTTGCTAAATCATGTTCTAAGAATTTTGAGAATAAACGATGCACGATCTGCAAGAAGAACAATCATGCAGAAGAAGATTGTTACTTCAGAAAGAATAATAATAACAGGGTTGCATTTTTAACACAAACAGAAACAAAAATTAATAAATTTCAAAGCTTCGTTGTAGATTCAGGGTCCTCAAGTCATATGTGCAATGATGTTGGAATGTTTAATGGTCTAGAAAAAGGCACCTCGAATATCTCAGTAGCAAAGAGAGGTGAAAACATGAGAAGCATTGGTAAGGGGTCAGTTGAAGGAAAGAAATGTGTATTGACAAATGTTCTTTACGTCCCTGACTTAAGTAAAAATTTAATATCAGTTAAAGCAATTACAGAAAATGAAGGAAAGGTGATATTCGAAAAAGAAAAGGTAACCATAATGAAGAATGAAAAGGAAGTGCTGGTAGGACAAAGAGAAGAAAATGGACTTTATGTTGTAAGTTTGGATAATAACCTGGAAAGTTTCCTCACCACAAAGGAAGATAATGCGGAAATGTGGCACCGGAAGTTGGGTCACTTGAGTATGAAAAGTATTAAGAAGCTGCGAAATCTGTCAACTGGAATTAATATCAGGGAAGCAGACTGTGATGAAGCAAACCAAATATGCAAGACATGCCTAGAAGCCAAGCAAACTCGACTTCCATTCGACAAAATCAGATCCAGAGCAATGAGACCACTTGAAATAATCCATACTGATTTGTGTGGACCAATCGATCCAGTTACTTGGGACAATAAAAAGTATATTCTAACCTTTCTAGATGATTTTACCCACTTCGCTATGGTGTACTTACTGGAAAATAAGTATGAAGTTTCAGAGTATTTGAAACAATATGTACTAGAAGTTGAAGCTTATCACAATCTAAAAGTATCGAAAATAAGAAGTGATAATGGTGGTGAATATATTGAGTCAGGTCTAAGAAATTGGTACAAAAATAAGGGAATTATCATGGACACCACTATACCCCACTCTCCTCAGCTCAATGGTAAAGCTGAAAGATTGAATAGAACCATTATGGAAAAGGCAAGAGCATTGATGTTTGACTCTGGTCTTAGTAAAGTTTTTTGGGGCGAAGCTGTAAGATTTGCTGTTTATTTGCTTAATAGATGCCCAACTGAAACAGTAAATGTAACACCAGCTGAAAAATGGACAAATAAAGTACCAAATTTATCGAATTTACACTTATTTGGGTGTAAAGCACATGCAAAAGTTCTTGGTTATTTGAAGAAACTTGACTCAAGGAGTAAACAGTACACTTTCATTGGATATTCCCCAACAGGATTTCGTTTGTGGGACAATGTAAAGAATAAAATAATCATACATAGAGATGTTATTTTTGAAGACAAGATTGAGAGCAACTTATTTAATGAAAAAGGAGAATCAAAAATAAAAATAGAATGGGAAGATGATGAATGCAGGAAATTGACAGATCCAGAAATACCATCAGTGAACGAGAATAACAACTTGGAATCAGACCGGGAAAATAGAGAAGAATTAATGAACCAAGAAGAATTTCATGGAAGTGAAGAAATGATAAGATTAGGAGAAGGCCAAATTACTACCAGAGGAAGAGAAGTAAGAGCACCAAAAAGATATGATGATTACGTACTTTTAACATATGAAGAAGCAATAAATTGTGAAGAAAAAGACAAATGGATAAAAGCAATCCAAGAAGAAAAAGAGTCACTCGACAAAAATGAAACCTGGAAATATGTGGATAAGAGTGAAGTAAAAGATAAGAAAATTTTAACAAGTAAGTGGGTGTTTCGTGTCAAAGATTCAGGAAAATATAAAGCAAGACTAGTGATACGTGGCTGTCAACAAACGAGTGGAATAGATTACACAGAAACATTCAGTCCTGTAGTGAGTACAAATTCAATCAGGATTTTGTTCGCTTTATCAGTTAAAAGTGATATGAAAATCACAAAATTTGATATAAAAACTGCGTTTTTGTATGGAAACCTGACAGAAGAAATCTACATGTATATACCAGAAGGGTTTAGTCAAGAAAACCAGTTCAATAAAGTGTGTAAGTTAAATAAATCGTTATACGGACTTAAGCAAGCTCCACTAAAGTGGAATGAGAGATTCACAATATTTTTAAAAACCAATGGATTAATTCCACTCAAAAGTGATCGGTGCATGTTTACAAACGAAATGAAAACCCTATATCTAGCAATTTATGTAGACGATGGACTCTTGTTAAGTTCTTGTGAAAATGAGCTTGAAAGATTGTTGACCAATTTAAAGAATGAATTTGAAATGACTATTGAAGGAAATCCAGAAAAATTCTTGGGCATAAAAATCAGAAGACAAACTGGTAAACTATTTTTGAATCAAGAAGAATATGAACAGAGTACATTAGAAAAGTTTAAAATGGAAAATTCGAAACCTGTATGCACTCCTATGATACAAGAAACTGATTCGAAAAACACAAATTCAAAAATTGAATACCCGTTTAGAGAAGCAGTGGGTAGTTTGCTCTACCTGAGTAATAAATGCAGACCGGATTTATCATATGCAATAAATTACTGCAGCAGAAAAATGGAAAAACCTTCAGATGCAGACATAGTGAACATAAAAAGAGTGTTTCGTTACTTGGTAGGTACGAAAGGTGATGGAATATGCTATGAAAAGACAGAGTATGAGAAACTGATAGCATATTGTGATGCAGACTTTGCGGGAGATAGTGAAACTCGTAAAAGTACCACGGGGTACATAATTTTTCTTTGCGGTGGACCAATAGCTTGGTGTTCGCGAAAGCAACCTATTGTGTCACTATCAAGCACAGAATCTGAATACATAGCTGCTGCTGATTGCATTAAAGAGACAATGTATCTAAAAACAGTGATTGACGAACTTACAGGTGGTGATATAAAAATTGATTTGTTTATGGACAATCAAAGTGCAATGTCTTTAATCAAAAATGGACAATTCAATCGTCGCAGCAAACACATTGACGTTAGATTTCATTTTATAAACGAAAAGGTGCAGGAAGGCTTGGTAGACCTACAATACTGTGCAACTGAGAGACAAATTGCAGATATTTTTACAAAACCACTCGGTAATGTAAAATTTCGAAACTTTAAAGATCAATTCATGAGAAAGTCTTGAATTTTTTTTGTATTAACCTTGAAATTTGGAGAAGGTGTTGAATTAATGAAAATTTCGTAGGTTCTAGTAAGTTAATGTCATGTTGAAGTTAAAAATGTTCTGTGATTTGTAAAAAATAAAATTATAAAAGTCAGTCATCCAGTAATTTCATTTATCTCAAAAAGAGATAAAACAGAAAGATTTAAAAGTAAAATCCATCAGATAAACAAAACCTTATCAGTGTAACATATGTTCTCTACCTTTCTCGAATTATTAGACTGAAACAATTGTGAAAATGAAATGGCTTAGGTTAATAAATTTTCTAGATGAAATATTTCCAATAAATTTCGAATTTCTATTTACCACTCAAGAATTTGGGCGCCATTTTGTAACATTCTTCTGCTGGAATATCAGAATACTTACAAAAAATTATAGTATCCTCCTTTCTCGTTAAGGAGAACACTTGCCCCAGCTCAGAAGGGTTGGGGTGGATTCGTTTCTCGAGTGGTTTTTGTGATTTTAATGAAACAGAGATCTTCGTTTCATGCGGGTGATGCCCTTATTTATTAAGACCTATGACAATTGACAAATGATTCTGGTAATGCCTACGGAATTCGAATTCAGATGATATATACATATACAATCTATAATTATACAGGATATCAGGCGTCAAATAATCGTTCTTAATACATTTACATTTACAGTACCTTCGTAGCATTCATACAAGTCCTTTCTGGTAAAGTTGTATCTCAAATCAAATGGAAGAGGTGGTTGTTCGGAAGAGGTAGAGAACAGGGTATACTCGGGTAGCGATGGACCCCTCGACGCGAAGCCTCGGTTGTTGTGTGGCTTTTTTTTTTAGTTAATGCTTATCTTGCTCTATCCCGGATTCCGGAGAATTTTTACCAATACTACAACAGGTAGGTAATCTTTATGAGCACTGTGCAGGTGAATTTTATATCCCAATAATCTGGATTAACAATTCTCAGAAAAATTAATTTCAAAATTATGAATCGTCTATACTTCATTCCCTTACGCATTAATTCAAAAACTAAAAATTTTCATGTGTTGAATTCCGATATCAACGCTGATACATCATTTATTCTCTTCGTCTCTGTCGCTCCCGCCATGCCCGCATCCAACTCACTTCCCCTCATAATCCCATACATCAAATTCTCGTGTTATAATTATTTTATTCTTCTGTCGCTCGCAGAATTGAAACTGTAACAAAGTGTGTCTTTAACTCTACTGATCGCATAGTACGCCTTATTTAGTTTTTTACTCAAGTGTTCGATTTGTGCATTCCAATTTAGCAGTTCATCAACGTAAATTCCTAAAAATTTCACAAATGGCTCTGAAGTAAATGCAAGTCCACTATGTACGAAGGTTGATGGAGAATTCTGAGATCTCATCTTGAAAAATATCCATTCAGTTTTGTCAAGATTAACAATTAGGGCATTCTGACGACACCAATCAGTGAAACTTTGCATCAAGAAGGTACACTTTCTCAATAATTCCTCTTGGTTTCTAGCCGATATAGCAAAGGAGGTGTCGTCGGCAAACATAGCGATCAAATCTGCCATTATATGATCAGGCAGATCATTGATGAACAGAATGAAGATGAGCGGTCCCAGTATTGATCCCTGCGGAACCCCCAAAAGCACACTGAAGAATTCAGAACAGCAATCACCGACCTTGACAGTCATAGCTCTGTCAGTTAGGAAAGAGTGAATCCAATCTAGGAAAACACCTCTGAAGCCCAAATGGTATAGTTTATTTACCACAAATTCGATGATGAGACAATCGAAGGCGCGCGAAAGGTCGAAGAAAAGGCCGGCAACACACAAACCACCGTCTAAACACCGATGAACATAATCGACAAATGAAAGTGCAGCTGTCTGTGTTGAATGTCCTTTACGGAACCCATGTTGACTGTTCTTTACTAGCTTGTGCTTATCAAGGAAGTCTACAATTCGATTATATACCAGTCTTTCAATCACCTTGGAGAAGACACTAAGTAAAGAGATAGGTCTATAGTTATTAATATCCTCAGGATCATTCTTTTTGAATATCGGAATAACCGTGGACAATTTAAGTGAAGAAGGAAACACTCCACTAATAACTGAAAGGTTCACAATGTGAGCCAAGTGGGGAGATATAGGTTCCGCTATTATCCTTAATAGTTTCATCGGTATATTCTCTGTATCACTACCTTTACGATCCATCATTGAAACTACAATATTTGTTACCTCTTCCCTTGACACTGGGAAGAAATAAAAAGAACTTCCATTCATTCTTGATGTCGTGCACGTTTGCGATA
The DNA here is from genome assembly GCA_910592335.1 of Adalia bipunctata. Classification (NCBI taxonomy): domain Eukaryota; kingdom Metazoa; phylum Arthropoda; class Insecta; order Coleoptera; family Coccinellidae; genus Adalia; species Adalia bipunctata. Next base: position 6,486,938 of record OU342954.1, read on the forward strand.
TATTAGATGCGTAATGATTTTCAAGGCTCTTTACAGCGTAAGTCGAAAAGAAATGACCAAAAAGAGATGTTGATTTTTTGGGATCATCACAAATCGAACCGTTCATGTTTAATGTTAGGGATGTCTTTAAATTGGCTTTTTTAGCAGTGGTTTTATTTACAATATTCCATACGGTCTTATTTACATTTGTTGACTCCCTCAATAAACTCTCATGATACCTAAGCTTTGAATCCTTCAGCATGACTGTGTACTTCCTCTTTTCAGCCCTATACAATTCAAAGAGATTGCTAGAATGAGTGTTTGTAACCAACCAGTGCAGTTTTTTCAATTCATTTTTTGTTTCTTTGATTTCCGGCGTTATCCATTTCACAGAATCATTTCTGAAATAGACACGTTTTGAAGGACAAAACTCCTCAACAGAAGAGCTTAGAATATTGTAAAAATGATAGAAGCTTTCGTCTACATCAAAGGTATTATAGACTTCACCGAAACAGTCACTAGCAATAGAATCACGAAGAGAATTCATATTTGAAATAGAAAAATCTCTCAATATCTTGGATTGGACCTGCTTGTAGACCTCACTTTTTACATTAGGTATTTTATAATATAAAGAAATTGCCCTATGATCGCTGATATGCGGCTCAAATATACAAGTGTTACAGTAGTCAGGATTCACATTTGTAAGAATATAATCGATTAAAGAAGAGGAAGTGTTCCCTCTATTATATGTATAAACTCTAGTTGGCTCAGAAAATGTCAACTTTAATCCGAATGAAGTCATAAGATCATCAAGAAGTCTTTTGCTACAGGAATTCGGACCAAGATAATCCACATTGAAATCTCCACAAACAAAGACACATTCAGACTTATCAAAAGCTCGAATTAATATAGAAGATAATTGAGTAATAAATGTTTCCATGTTTCCAAGGGGTGATCTATATACACTCAGAACACATACATTTTTATTTTGAAAGCTGAACCTCACAGCACCAACTTCACTGTTAATCTCAGTGCAAAGAGGAGCAACCTTCAAACTTTTATAGAGTAAACCTGATTTGATGAGAATCATTGCTCCTCCATGTGTACCAGTAGAGCGACAAAAATATGCAGCCACCTTATAACCTGGCAAGTTGATAGACGTAATGCTGTCCTCACTACACCAATGTTCCACAACACTGATAATGTCAGGCGAATTCTCACAGAACAACACTTCCATTGAGTTCAACTTATTCGTAATGCTCTGCACATTTAAATGCATTATTTTCAGAATATTTTCACTGGATTCACTTGATTCACTTGATTGACTCTGGAATTTCTGGGGTATCCTTGGGTTGATCGAGGATTTTTCTCTTCTGAAAAAACTTGGAAACAGTGGCTCCGTTGGGCCATATATCTCTTCTCCATATGTTTTTAAGATTTTCCTGACTAATTGATACTTTCATAGACTTATATATATTAGGATGTTTAGAAACAAGTGGTTCACAGATAACCTCTGGAAATTTATCGACGAGAAATTGCTTCAATTCTTCCGGTTCAGTATTTGGTGCCAGTCTGGTAACGTGCAAGGATACAAGTTTAGGTACTCCCTGAATAACTTCGTTACCCTTATTTTGTCCAACAACAAATTTTCGATCACGTCTACGGTGTATTCTGGTCCAACCTTGATCAGGAACATTTGAATTTTTAGATTGTTGCATACCTAATATTTCCGTATTATCATTATTCACGGCTGTATCAGTGGATTTAGAAAAATTATCAATCCTCTTTGATTTGTTTACATTCCTCAGATTTGACATATTCGGAATTCGAACAGTTTGTGCAGTAGCTGAGGCATATGTATGTTGACTCTGCATCAATGTTTGTTCACTTTCACTTCCAGACGGGATATTCGATACTGAATTGCATTCCACTTGACCTTGCTTATCTGAAGGTTGAGAGGAAGATTTCATACCGTTGTTTTCATTCTTTTCCGCAATTGTGTCTTCTAATGATTTTAAAATTTTCTTCTGTAGGCCATTTGAATACTCCATTTCTTGCAATAATTTATCCACTAGACCTTTTTCACGTTTCAAGCACTCATTTTCTCTCGTCATCGCTATTTGGCCGTTTATAGATATACTGTACTTACAGTTATCACAAATCCACATTATATTAGTGTTTTCACTGAAAATTTTATACCAGGCGTCTTTAATAGATGCACACATCAAATGTAGTTTCATTTCACAAAGGAAACATTTGATGAACTTGGTGTTTACAATAAAATTATCAGAGCATCGCTCACAGACGTGTTCATTGCTCGCCATCTTGAACATGAAAAAAAATATATTAAGACTAGTAAAAAATAATGGAGGTTTATATATATATATATTCTTATGAAATGGAGCTGTTACAGATTTGTTTTTAATTATGGCATGTGTCTCGAAAAGGCAACAAGGAACAGATCATTCAAACAAACATATTGATCCATTCCCCGCTCCTAATCTCAGTGTTAGCAGAGGAATGTCAAACGGGGCACCATACATTTCTGCGTATGATGCAAGAGCACAGATAAAAACCTCAGCAAAAACTCTGTCTCCCCGTATAAGTTTAAGAAATCGAAAGAATTTTATAATATTATTTGTCGAAAATTACATTTTGCGTTGATTCACCACAACATTGAGGAATTTTCGAGATGTCTATCAGATTTGGGAGTATTCACTCCAAACAATATTTTTCGAGATTTAGTGGAATACAGTGCACCAGAGACTACAATACAACTAGTGTTTGAGCATAAAAAGAGAAATGACTAATTTATTGAAGGAATTAAATCATCGATTAAGAAGAACGTATAGTGACATTGAATGAAGTGAAACTAATTTTGAATAATTTTGGTGATGTTTCCTCATATGATACAATGAATGTTCAGATACTGTCGTTGGATGACCCATCCGAAAAAATTGAAGTGGTAAATTTTCCAAAAAAAATATTTTTGATGACCATTTAATCCAAAAATGACCATGTTGCAGCTTGCTGAGTCTCATTGAATATAAGCCGTTCCTTTATAAACGGCTTCATCCTTATTATTCATTAAGAATTAGAAGTGCTCTCCTAAGAATAAGATTTGCTTTCCGAAGAAATTGACTTGTTCTCCTTAGAAATAGATTTGCTATAGATTTATTCATAAGTGTTAACTAGTCTTTCAAAATAGTTGTAGTCTGTAAATAAATTGTTTTCAAAAACAAGGTCTTCGACTCAACATTCATAATTGTCGACGAGGTCTGGAATTGTGCAAGTGCTAGAATTCTGCGTGTGTGCCCCTGAAGAAAGAAGAGGTCCATCCAGAGAGTCCAGCCACTTTCAGTTTCAACTGTTGAGCGCAATCGAACTACGAGAAGAAGACGAGAAGCCCGATCACCTGAGTAGCGCCCCGTGACGACTTTAGAGAATACACTTTCGGTGAGCATTTCCTAGTTCTTCCCAGTTTCCCTTATTCTGGTTAAAAAATAGTGTAAATTTGTATAAGTTTTTCCTAGGTTTCTTCATAAAACCGATCTTAAAGTTTTCTCTAGGTTTTTCTTTTCTAAAAACCAACACGAAGTTTTCCCTAGGTTTCCCTTAATTGAAAAAACCGAATTCAAGAGTATTTACTTATATTGTGTACTCATTTATTAAAATTACTTCGATTAAACACTTTCGTAATAAAAGAGGCAAAAGGCCCATTCAATCAGAAACAATAATGGCAAACGAAAGAATCGATTTATCTATCGCTGGAAACAGCTCTGATAGGGGGCACAATAGACCTTAAGGTCGCAGTGAACTGTAACCCCTTTTCACTATAACTATATATAACTATATCGCTGAAAAGTTTGGGATGCTTTTACCCCGCTTTTCTGGCATTGAAAATGAGCTGCATTCATTCATTAAGAATGCCGAAAATTATCCTCTAATGTTCGCAGATGATAATCAATTAGTCAAAAACTATTGTTATGCTGTCGTTAAATCAAAGCTAGTAGATAGAACCCTAGCTGAAGTTTCGACTTCTGATATACCCGACAATTGGGAGATATTGAAGAATAAATTTGGCGATCAGATCAATTTAGACGTTTCAATCCATAACTTGCAATTTTTAATTAAAAGACCCAATGAAGATTCATTATCCTTCATTGAAAAAATTATATCTATGAAAATAAGAAAAAATTATAGGATCAACGCTGATTTAATGCCTAATCCAGAGAAGCAACTTTATAAAACTAATATTCTGAGAATTTGTAAAACAGTATTAATTTCAAATGCCCCTGTAGAATTGCGAACATACTTAATAACAAACAATGGTCTTTCATTCGACGAAACTGTTAACGCCGTGAAAGATTATGTCAGCAATATGGCACAGTATGAGTTATTAGATAGGTGCCGTCGAAATTAAAATTTTCCACCTCTCTATAAGAACAATGTATTAATTCAGCCTACGCACAGGAATAATTCCAATCATTTTAATCATCAACCCGTGCAACGAAATAATAATTATAATCAGAGATTTCAGTCCAATCAACATTTTCCTTCGCAACCAATTCAATTCCAACAAAGGAATGTTAAACCGCATTACCCTACATATCGTGAAGTATTTGAGAGACCAAATCCCTCTCATAATCAAAATACGAATGTTTTTAAACCTAATCCAAATTATAGAAATCATAATCCTCCAGAGAAAATGTCTATAACTCTATACAAACAAGAAATTATCCTCAAAAGCGAAATAATTATTCTACTCAATTTAACCCAAATCCGCAAAGAAAATTTTACGATAACAATCAAAGTCCCCATTATACTTTTGAAGAATTGACTCATTTAGAGCAACCTTCAACTTCTAAAGCTCAAGCAAGCACGAGTTACGACACTAAGAGAAATTTTCGAGGAAACGCCTCAAACGAAAAATTGACCCAAATTCTACCCTTGATGAAACTAATCAAAACTACCTTCTATTCAATTTCAAAATCCTGAATGTGAACTTTTGATAGATGGTGGATGTTCAGTATGTCTGATAGATCCCAAATTTGCTTACAATAATTTTCAAAAGAATATTTTCAATGAATCTACGATTCTACGACATGAACTGCGTGTATGAAACAAGAAATTTCTAATGAGAAAGTATTGATACCTCTATTTTCCGAATTTAATATTGATGACTTTCACCCTTTTATTCTTTACAAATTTCACAAAAATTATGACGGATTAATAGGAGCAGATTTCCTGAATAAATATTGTTTAGCCTTGGATTTCAAAAACCAAGTAATCTTTATAATAATAATAATAATAATCCCTTTATTTCATAAATTACAATACATGATTGTGAAAATGAAATTTGTCATACAAAAGAAATCAATAAAACAACAAAAAGTGATATTTCTACCCATCCATATATCTATTTTTCCCCAAATTTACATTCAAAATATTCTGACAGGCAATATGGCTCCAGGGTCAGCAGTAATTGTTTAACCTGACTTTTGAACAGTCTTTCATTATCTATTGCTTTTATTGTTGTGGGCAACTTGTTAAAAGCTGATATACCCGAATATAAGCATCCTTTCTCGAATTTCGTTAATCGATGTTTTGGATAGTTATAGTTTAGATTTCTTTCACTTCGTGCTTTTAAATGACTGATCGAACTCTTATTCTTGAACAAAAATGTAATAATTTCGTACAAGTAGAGCCCTGTTAATGTGAGGATGTTGTTTTCTCGAAAGTGATTTCGGCAGGATTCTAAGTGTTTCAGATTCAGTATGGTTCTGAGTGTACGCTTCTGCACTATGAATAGATCATTGGTCTCACCTCTATTTCCCCAGAAAATTATTCCAAATCTAACCGTTGACTGAAAGCTCGAGAAGTACACGGTTTTTAGTGTGTTCTGATCGGAGTAAGGTTTCAATACTCGCAAGGTATAATGGACAAAGTTCAATTTCCTTCTCAGACCCTCAATATGCAGATCCCACCGAATATTTTCGTCGATTGTTAAGCCTAAGAATCTTGTTGACTTTACTGTCTTTAAAGTTTCATTTGCGAACTGGATTTCTCTGGGTGAATTTACGTTAGAATTTTCCGTTTTGAAAACAATCGCATAGTTTTTGTAGTGTTCAAGGTGATAAAATTGCTTTTAAACCAGTCAACAAGACGATCGCTACACATTTGAAGTGTCTGTGACAGAAGTTCCCGATTCCTTTCGCGGATCAGCAGATTGAAGTCGTCTGCAAAGTTTACTAAACTGCATTTCAAGTCTTCCACCACCCTCTCTGCATCATTTACGAATACAAGGAATAAGAGTGGGCTGACAATCCCTCCCTGACCGATTCCCACTTCGAGCAAGTAGACCAGTTCCGAAAAATAGTCCAGACCTTCGTACTCGACTACTACTTTCTGTGCTCGATCTTTTAAGTAAGATATTAATGAATATTGTAGAATCCCTTTCAATTTCCAACAAGTATGCCAGAAAAATACGGTTATACCTGTCGAATTAGGACATTTAAAACCCAAAATAAGTAAGCAATTGATGAAAATTTTAATAACAAACGAAGATGCTTTATAATTACCTGGTCAACCATTAAATTTTTCTTATAAAATTACATAAAATTCGTACTAATGATGAAAATCCTGTTCACTGTAAGATATATCGATATCCAGAAGTACATCAGGAAGAAGTTCAAAGACAAGATATGCTTAATGCTTGAAAAGAAAATTATTCAACCTAGTATTTCTCCTCGGTCATTTCCAGTTGTTGTTGTCCCAAAGAAACAAGATTTATCTGAAAAGGAAAAATGGCGAATCGCGATTGATTATAGAAAATTAAATGATAAAACTATTGACAATAAGTATCCACTTCCTCAAATTGATGCTATGCTTGACAAATTAGGAAATAAAAAGTATTTCACTACTCTTGACCTTGCATCTGGTTTCCACCGAATTGAATTAGATGAAAATTCTATTGAAAAAACTGCTTTTACGGTAGATAACGGACATTATGAATTTTTACGTATGCCCTTTGGTTTCAAAAACGCACCAGCGACTTTCCAAAGATTGATGAATGAAGTTTTGAAAGACAATATTGGAAAAATTTGTTATGTTTACATGGATGATGTTGTAATTTTCTCAGAAACAGTCGAGCAACACTTAGCCGATATTCATAATATTTTAGAAACATTTAAAAAGGATAATTTGAAAATGCAGTTGGACAAATGTCACTTTTTTAAAACTGAGATCGAATTTTTAGGTCATATTATTACTCGAGAAGGAATTAAGCCAAATCCTAATAAGCTTCGAGCAGTTAAAAGTTTTCCAATTCCTAAAACTCAGAAAGAAATTGAATCTTTTCTTGGTCTAGTTGGATATTACCGGAAATTTATTCCGAACTTTGCCAAAATTACTAAACCATTAACTATGTGTTCGAAAAAAGACGAGAAAATTAATATTCATGAGCCTAAATACATTGAAGCTTTCGAAATTTGTGAAAGAAATTTGATAAATCACCCTGTATTAAGATATTCGAATTTCAATGAACCTTTTATTCTTACTACAGACGCATTAGGATTTGCGGTAGGTTCTGATGTATTATCGCAAGGTGATTGTCCGAACGATTTCCCCATTGCTTTCGCTAGTAGAACGCTGAATGAAGCAGAAACTAGATATAGCACGATTGAAAAGGAACTTTTGGCAATCGTTTGGTCGTGTAAAGATTTCAGGCCTTACCTTTATGGCAGAAAATTTATTATTTGCACGGATCATAAACCCCTAATTTGGCTATTTTCATTAAAGGAACCAAACTCTCGACTTATGAGATGGAGAATTAAACTCGAGGAATTTAATTACGACATTAAATATCGTAAAGGTTCAATGAATAATGCTGATGCACTCAGCAGAATAAATTTAGATTCAACAGAAGAATTTGAATGAATTAAAAAATGTTATAATTCATAGTGATATTACAATTCACAGTTGTATTGAAAATCCCATTTTGGAGATTCTTGCCTAAAAATTCATATACCTTTCATTTTGTATCTCAAGAGTTAGAAAAGCCATTGTTTAAAATATTACAAGAAAAATTCGATTATAAATCCTTTGATCTAAAAATATCAAAAATCTTTTTAGAGGAAGAACAAACTTTGAGAATTCAACAGTACCATGAAACAAAAACGATACATCGCGGTCTCAAAGAAAATTTAATATGTTTGAAACGGAAATTTTACTGGCCGAATATGAATAAAGATGTACTCAATTTTATTAATTCATGTGAAATATGTCAAAAGAGTAAATATGAGAGAATTCCTATTCAACTCAATTTTAAACCCAACCCTCTTGGTTCCAAACCATTCAGGCGTGTTTATTGTGATACGATAAGATTCAATCAAACATATTGCTCAACTATTGTCGATTCGTTCTCCAGATTCGGACAATGTTATCCCCTTCTTCAGAAAACGGGTACTGATACTGAAATCTTAGATAAACTATTGGTCTATTTTAGTCACTAGGGCATTCCTCCTAAAATTACTTGTGGTAACGGATTCGAATTCAAAAATCATGTTATTCAAGATTTTTGTGAAATACATAAAATAGAAATTCACTACATATATTACTAATTACAATCCGAATTCAAATGCAATCGCGGAAAGATTTCATTCTACGTTGATTGAGCAATTAGGAACTATTGATAGTAAAAATTCTACTTTCCAAAATATATTAGCACAAGCTCTTTTGAGTTATAATGATTCATTTCATTCCAGTCTAGATATGACTCCAATGCAAATAATTAAAGCCGATCTAAATTATTCTTTACCTATTGAAAAAACGCATAATGAACAAATTCAAGATTATGTCGGAAATTACGTGGAAAATTTAGGTGAAATTTCAAATGAATTAGAGAAGAAACAACAGAAAAATGTTGTACGATTAGAAAAATTGAATCAGAAGAGGTCTGCTAAACAGGACCATCCTTTAAATAAAAATCCCACATATCTGAAAACTCCAATTGTACGTAAACTAGATCCGGTCTACAAAAAGGTAGATGCGCGAGAAATTGACACTCATCGTGTTCAAGATTTGAAAAATAAACACATTTATCATAAGAAAATTTTGAAACAACGGAAAAAATAGTTGAATATCTTGTTTCAGATATAAAGATGCGAATCGATGTGATGATTATTCATTATACTCGAAGTAGTTGCTGAAATAATCCCTTTAAAAATTATACCCTTGGAAAATAATGTACTTCCAATTCTCTTGGGCAAAGCCTATATTACTAAAAAGCATATTCAACTGATTTATCATATTGAGAATCTAATTGGCAAATATCAGAAGGAGATTGATAATTTTAAAAATCAACAACTAGAGTTTTCTCAACAGCACATCACAAATATTTAGAACATTCAAATTCTATAAATGTCAAAACGCTAGAAGAGCTTTTAAATGACAAAATTAGAGAAAAACGAGGTTTGATTAATGTAGGAGGCAAAATATCAAAAATACTTTTTGGAACATTCTGATGATGAAGCACTTTACAAAAGCTATTTTGATGGTATAAACAAGAATGAGGAAACACTCATGAGAAATCAAAAACTATTGCCACTATTGTTAATGATTTGAAAAATAAGTATATTGATAAATTTAAGCATGAATAATTTCAAATTACTTCAAATCGTAACAGCATTACAACATGTTGAACAAATGCATCTCATGACTTTTGAACTTAAAGATATAAAAAACGTTCTTGATGAAATCCAAACAGTAGTAAGTTCTGCAAGACTTCACATTTTGCAGGAATCTATTTTACCCTATACAAAATCCGCGGAAATAGTTAAAAATGATACTATTATTCCAATTCACCATTTGAAAGATTATTTTCAATTGTGTCATACTAAAGTCCTGTTCAAAAATAGAACATTACTTTTTCTCATATTCATCTTACCCTTCCTTTTTTACCAATCCTTTCATGCTTACTTGAGATGAAGAATTGAAATGGTCTACGAAACAGTGCCATCCAGTTGAAGAAGACTATCTTTGTGATCAAGATTCTCTAGACAAACCTCCAGAATGTATGAAGAATATACTGAAAACTCATTTAGAAAATTGCCCTAGAAAAGAATTCAACTCTACGTCAAACTTGAAGACACTAGAAGATGGAAGCATTTCGTCCATCAATAACTTGGAAATACAAGAGAAGTGCCCTCAACAAACGAAATATCATTTCACTCCGCCAATGGCGATAATTCAGTCAAAATGTATAATCAGCAATTACCAGAAAGAAATCTACCCCATTCAAATAAGGAATGAAGAAAAATATGTCATTCTACCCAAACTACCATTTTCAACGTTGGACAACCGATCCAAATCCAAAGAAGAAGAAGAAGACTTCCCAGATGAAACTCTTAATATTCTACTAGAAGAACTTGAAGAATGGAAATGGAATTCATCATTATCCACAGTCATGATTGTTTCAATTGTTTTGATAATTTTTATAATATTTTGCACAATTTTAAGAATTTTTCAGCTTAAAGCTACACCTCAACCAGGTGATACCTTTATCCAAAGGGGGGAGGAATTACGTAGCCGCACCCCATATTGATAGGATGAACCTCCTCATCTTCTCCATAAGCTCCACATATGACCATGTTGCAGCTTGCTAAGTCAGCATCGAACACCTGCGGTGCTGAGTCCTTTATAAACGGCTTCATCCGTATTATTCATTAAGAATTAGAAGTGCTCTCCTAAGAATTAGATTTGCTTTCCGAAGAAATAGACTTGTTCACCTAAGAAATAGATTTGCTATAGATTTATTCATAAGTGTTAACTAGTCTTTCAAAATAGTTGTATTCTGTAAATAAATTGTTTTTGAAAACAAGGTCTTCGACTCAAAATTTATAATTATATGAATATAATTTAGAAGTTTACTCGATCAGTACCCGACAACTGCTTGAAAAAATGGAACTGTATGAGTTCAATAAATCTAAAGTTTTCCATAGATATCTTTGTCAAGAGTTGCATTTTGCTCTAGTATATCATGACAGTGAATTATTTTCGAGAATTCTATCTGATATAGGATTATTCACACCAAACTCTATTTTTCGAGAACTCATACGATATGTTGCACCGAGGACAATTATAAAGCAAGTTTTCGATCATGAAAAGAAGTTCATCGACGATCTCCAATCATCTTTATTGAATCAAGAAGTGACATAGAGTGAAGTGAAGTGAGTGAAGTGCCATATGACATAGTGAACGTTGAAATGTTGTTAAATAGATCATTTCAAGAAAAAAACATGACTGCATCAGAAGATTTTCATATATATCATCCTATAATTATTATTTGGTTGAATTATAAACCGTTGAATGCATTTGCGGATGAAATAATTGGACTAGCTTCATATTGTGGTGAATTTACCTTGGTATGTGACTTATTGGATGAACTGCAGAATCATGGAATTTCCTTCAATTTTGATCCTGAGCATAATATTACTCATGCGAAGATAATGAGTAATTTAAAAAATCATGGTATTGCAGGAAATTGGTTTCATGATAAGCAACTTGGATTTTCAGGATGCCATAGTAATACTGAAGTATATGAATACAGTAATGTATGACTAATCCGAACAGAAAGTTGTCGGGACCCGTTCGGTTTATCAAATCATTCGGATTATAGAAATCATACTGAATGATATCTATAACCCGAACACGTTCGGATTATAGAGGGTGTTTGAAAAAATGTGACCATGTCTCTTGGATAGGTAGAAAACTGAAAAATAATTGGGGTTTGCTTCGTGAAGAACTTTCGTTACGCCATTTATTCAAGAAAAGGGTGTTGAAGAAAAAAAAATAATTGAATTTTTACGATTTTGCAGAAACTACTGGCCACATTGTAATGAAATTTTATACGAAAATGATTTGGAAGCTGATACATCCAATGAATTTGTTTTTATGTTTCACTCTCATAGAGCGCGCTTGTTATACGGTTCGTAGCAAGTAGTATTGAACATAATTTTTTTAATATTAGATTTATTGAGCAAAATTTCAAATGAACTTGAACATCCTTCAATTTTACACATAAAGGTACTCTTGGTAAAACTGTGTACCGTATTCGGAGTATTTTGATTCGAAAATTATGAAGTAATAACCGATGCTGGTATGAAGTAATGATAAATGTATTAATTAAACAAAAAATCACAAATAAGAATTTAGAAAAAGAAAGTAACATAAAATAGAATTCAATTAGAGTAGGTGTTCGAATGTCCTCCGTTTTTCCGAATACACATGTCTATACTTTTTTCTAAATAATCCATTGCTTATAAACGGTTGGAAGTTAGCTATGAGGCTTTTAAAATGATATTACTACGAAAACGGTGCGCAGTATCGAGTTGTACCAAGAGTACCTACCTTTTTGCTGTAAAATTTGATGATGTTTAAGTTCACTAGAAATTTTGTGAGAGAAATGTTCTCTTTTAGAAGCCATTATTTGAACTGTATATGTAAGGAGTACATCTCGCATAAAAAAAAACAAGATGGCGGGCGTTCGGATTGCAGAGTTCAGGCTGTTCGGAGTATACATATCATTTTACCAAGTGGGGGCGTTCGGATTATAGGATACTTCGGATTATCGGGAGTTCGGATTATCCATACATTACTGTATATAAAACAAAAATTATTGAGTTTGTAAATTATATTTATTGAATATTTTGTTAACATTACAAGGTGTTTCAATAACAATTGGTACAATTCTATTTATATTTTGAATATAAATAGAAAAACAACATTCAAAAAAGTGTGAAAAATCTTGAACTTCATATCAATTTTTTTTATTGAGATTATTATTCATTTGCTGAAGCCATAGATAACACATTAAATCAATATCTGTAACATACGGTTTCAAATCATTACTTTTCAATTAAAAAAAATATAACAAAGGGTGCTTAAGAGTATCTCGATTGGTCAGATTTGCACAGATTTTACACATAGAAAGAAATTTTAGTGTAGGAGGATTGTACGTTATTGTATTATTTTTCGAGTGGTCTTCCTTTTGAAGGTAATATTCAGATTCATAACCATAATTGATATCAATCGATAGCTCTGATTCTAAATGCAACATTTTTTTACTCTAATGATGCAAAAATGAAAGGTCTACGTAACAAAAAATATCTATTGAAAAATTGATTGTTTTCAATGGAAGATTATTTGCCAGACAAACCTTCAATTTTGATTTTTTGCTTCGAAATTGATTGTTGAATATTAATATTTCATTTATTGATCTCCATTTGCTGCTTCTCTCGAAGTAGTTCAATATTACATCATTAAAATCGAACATAACTAGATTTATGAAATGAAATGATTTTGCTTGGCCTTTTAAGAAGGCAATAAATTTACCCATAAGTACCCACGTTTTGCAAGGAATGTCGTTAGCTTCTTCAAATTCTAGAGGGAATTCTTCTTTAAATTTTTCAACAAGTTCAGGTTGGTAGCTGAAGTAATCTCGTATGGCACCTTCTCCAATATCGCGATGAATGATTTCATCTGATAGAAGAAAAACACAAAGTATTTTTATTGCGTAATGCTGTAATGACCCCAAGGCAGTTTGTTGTGGGATTGTGAAATTATGTAACGTTTGTCATCTTTATAGCATAGAGCAATCTTTTTCTGTCTTCATTATGACATTTAGAAACTATATTTCTCTGTTTAATATACATTACACTATCATTCAGTAAAAATCATTAAATGATAAACTTTTCACAACATTCTTTTTAATTCCCTTTATTTTTTCAAGTTCTTTGGAGTCCACACAATAAAAGTACATTTTTGAACGTAATCCAACGAAATCTGTCATTATTAAACCGTTATTTTCATCTTTCATAAATCCAAGAACTTTTTTATTCACTCTTGGAATATTGTATACATTATCAGGAGGATAGTCTGATGTATCGAATCGAGTAGGACAATCTTGTCTAATTTGCTCGTATGGATCTTGATTACTAATTTCATATGTTAAAGTATCAGTATCTACATAGTTCAATATACAATCCTTGAAGGTAGGTAAGAAATAATCGCAGTGGAATTCATATAGACATATCTTCGAAATATCTAATACTGACATTCCAACATAATTGGTTTATCAAATATAAGTAGTCGTTTTTGCATTTCGATTGCTACCAAATCATCATCTAATATTGTTCTACATTTGAAAAGGGGACTTGCAATAAGATTCTTGGCTGCATATCTTCCATTCCACTGATGAACTAATTTAACAGTTCGATGTTTCCTAATATTTTCAATAGTTTTTCCAAATACAGCATTGTTCATCAATTTGAATAAGTTTTTCTCGAAATCATTACACGCAGCTTGTCTGTGTAGAAGTGTATTTTTATTAATATAAACTTTAAGCCAGGCAGACTGTTTGAATTTAAGGACTCCATAAATTTTTTTGATTATCAATCAGTCCATGACTAAGAGCTTGTTTCAGATTTCGATAGTGTAGAATGTATTTTTTCTATAGAAATAAAGTTGTTAGTAATTTGGATTGTTTTTTTTCAACCTGGAGGTATGCGCGATTCTGCACAAAACCGTAGATCTTTATGAAGATCATGAATATGCTGAGGATATTCCAAATCGAGCTCTAATATATGACCTTCAGGAGCATCATCAGATATACCGAAGATATCAATATTTGTTTCAACCCACTCGAATCCCCCATAGGGTAAAAATTGACTCATAGCGAATCCGTTGTTCACATCAAGGTAGAGCAGGTATTTTTCTTTTTCCTGTTTATCATACTTAGATCCCATATATCTGTTATTTGCATGAGATAATCTATTGGAACATTGACTAATACCACCTCTTATTCCATCTTCTATGAAGAGTAACATATCGATATCCTTGATAATTTCTAATTCAATATTCGTGATTTTTAACATACAATCCCATGTATATCCATGCAAAGTATGATAATGAATTGGATCTAACTCATATTCTAAAATGCAACTATCACGGAATTGTTCAAAGATATCAGCTAAAAGTATTATAACGTTTTCTTCGTTATTAAAACGTCCGGAATAATTAAACTTATTTATTTACACTACTTATACCACTAATAATTAATAACTAATGAACTTATTCTAACAAAAGTCTGTACAATTTATTTCTACTGATTTATTTGGCACTATTTATTTTCACTGGTCGCTTGTCTCTAACTGATTGAATGCCTCATCCGTCGATGTGCTCCTTATATGTATAACGCCGATTGTTTCTCGCTAAGTCCTGGCCCGTCTAGAAACTTCGCGAATCATTCGCGACCGCTATGTCGTCCACGCGTTTCCAGAAACTTCTCGATCGGGCCGTAGCGCACAGGGCCGTACTTGTCACAGTAATATATCAGTTTTAAGATATAGCATTATGTAATCTTTCATTGTATGACACTTGAATGTGGACCAAACCTGTGGAGCATGAAGGTATTGTTCCTCACCTATCCCATCATAATTCAATTGATTATAAAATTTTTCTCTAGATGGCAGACAAGGTTCACGGTTCACATAATTTGTCTATACTATCTATGTAATCGTATGGAAAAACACCCTTCCTAGTTAACAGTTTCAAGTTGTCTACACTCAAATTAGAAAATTGATTTTTCAACTCAGTGTACTGATTTTCAAATATGAAGCTAGATTGTCAAGTGAACTGTTCAAAAAACGGAAACTATCGATAAACCTAAGCTGTAATTTTGTTTCAGAATCATATTTTGTGAAACTAATATATTCCATATTCAAAGGTAGAAGAGAAACAGAATCACGAACCAAAAATACACATATATAAAAGAACAATACATAAATATTAAATCGAGTTCTGAAAATCTTACAACGGCTGAACACGTCATTGATTGTGGATTAAGTGGTGTAAGAAATTTTGAACCATCTGTAAGGATATCCAATAATGAGGACTCTCAGAACTTAGGACGAAAAGTGTCTTATATCATTCGATTCTAAGCAATGGCTGCTGGTGATTGAGATCCACAAGCTGAATGAAGCCAACGACATCAGATTTATTGTAGACATTTCTATTGTAACTACCCCAGTAAATGGGTTCAAAATATTACGTGTTTCGAGGAATGATAATAATTTATATTTTATTTCACAAGATGTATCGAATATTGTAGAACTTCATGATCAATTTATATAATCTAGATTAGAAATGTTATTAAATCTCAATTTTCAAGCCTACTATAAAAATTTTTTGAATGCTTTAGTTGCTATGAAAAAACATAGTGTAAAGTCTATTGAGGAATTAATTACAATTTTTTTTAATCCCCATTCATCGATTGAAAATTTGATTTTATGTGAATGCATGATTTTCATCGAAGACAAAATACTCAATGAAATTGAATATGTAAACTGAATTAGTTATAATAAATAGAATTGTTCCTTGTTATCTCTTTGTTTGAAAATTATGTTCCAAGAATGATTCATCCTCATGAAGTCATAGTAAAGAATTTCCATTCCTGGTTTGTGAAATAGGTCTGAAATTAGGAAAAAGTAGTTATTTCAAGCTTCTAGAGATTATCTATGGTTATGTATGAGTAGCAAATTTACATGTTTATTTGGAATTTTCGAAGTACAAATGCGTGTGGGAACCACTGTGAATTTTTTATGCTTATCCATTTGCAGAGAAAACACGTTTACTGATAATTCATTCAGTTTTTCAAACTTAGATATATCTTTGAATGCTATTGGAAATTCAATATCATTAATTTTGAAGATAGCTCTCGGTAGGACGATGTTCTATAATTGTGTGAGTCAGATGTTGGATATAAACCTGCGATGATGCTCCACATGAAACAAAACTCATCATCATAGTTTTGAATATTTATACAAGCGCGTTTGCATGCTATTTCTTCAGGTAAACGTATAAATGAACTTCCACCATTTCCTATGTCAACTTTATTCATATTGACTTCTAATGCAACTATTAAATGAAGTGCAAATCCGCTTTCTTTCTCTTGAAACGATTGGAGTTTGACGTTTATTGGATCTACTCGATTTTTTCATACCACTCCTTCAAGTTTGTACTTTAATCGATAATTTCATTTTTAGTTGTAAAATATTTGAAATCTATCAGTTCTTCATCACCGCTTTTTTTAATCAATTGTCCACAGAAAATAGTATTAATTTTAACAATATCATTTTTTTCAAAGCAATTTGTACTCTTCGTTTCAAGAGGTGAAATGCATCTTGTAGAAATTCAGTGAAAAGTATAATGTTTTAAATTAATTACTACGCCTGTTCTGATCCGACACTTGAAAGATGAACAAACATCTTGCCATTTTACCCGATCGCTCTGTTTTCTACTGATTCCGGCTCCTTTAGGTATAATTAATAGAAGATTTCAGTTGGATTTTATATCGTTTCGAATGACATAAAGCTGTTTGAATTCTGATTTTCTGGCCATGATCCACATTATTGGCAATATTTTCATTGAATAAAAACAAATATGCTTATTTATCAAACGTATCCAAGTTCTTATTATATTTATGTCTTTCTCATAAATAAGAAGTTGCATAGCTCTATGGAATAAAGAAATGTCACATACCATTATTCCGTCAACTCAATCTGGAACAGCGGTGTTGATGAGAGAAATGGACTAGCAAAGATCTAATTCAAGAAGTAAATCGCCGGAACGTGCTGCTACCGAAGAAGGAAAATGACAGACCGGTTTCTGGCTTTTTATGCCGTCATCAGTGCCATATATCCCCTCATACGGTAGCAACCAAATGAAACGTCAGAACTTATATTACTCTCTAGTAGGAACTACTGAGTACTATGTAATACTACAGTGTCCCACCTAGCGGGCAAATGTCTACGTTTCATCCCAGACGTTCCTTCGAAAATTAGATATCTGCGTACATTCATTTTACCCTTCGTTTCCGGCGATTTACTTCTTGAATTAGATCTTTGCTAGTCCATTTCTCTCATTTATTGTATGTCCCTAGTGGATGGTCCTAACGGACGTGAATTTCTTATTTTTGAGCGGTGTTGATGTTGTGAGTCCTATGACTTCCTTCATTCCAATAAATTTGATGCCATATTTCTGACTGTTCAGCTCAGCCAGATGTTCTTTTAAAACCAATGTTGCTCTTTTTGGTGAAAACATTTTTTATCTTCAAGTTCTAAAAGAATACAATCTCCATATACGGTCGTTATCAGTTTTGCATTCAATATTGTATGAATGCAGTTGAGTTCCAGTGTGTTCAAAGGCACAACTTCTTTATTTTTAACTGAAAGAGCACTCATTTCATTAATTTTATCAAGATCCATTTTTTGTCTGAAAGTTAGAAAAAAATAGATTTCTTTATTTTTTCAATAAAAAGCAGATAATAGTCACATTTGATTTGGTAGAGATCAACAGAACACTTTGTTATTGATTTATCAACATCAACTGTTGAATTTGCTCAGTTTATTCAGCCTTTTATATCAGTGACATGGGTGGGTATTTTTTTCCACCGTAACCACAGATAATCTCTGGATGCTTGAAATAACTACTATTTCCTAATTTCAGACCTATTTCACAAACCAGGTATTGAAATTCTTTACTATGACTTCATGAGGATGAATCATTCTTGGAACATAATTTTCAAACAAAGAGATAACAAGGAACAATTTTATTTACTATAACTAATTCAGTTTACATATTCAAATTCATTGAGTATTTTGTCTTCGATGAAAATCATGCATTCACATAAAATCAAATTTTCAATCGATGAATTGGGATTAAAAAATTGTAATAAATTCCTCAATAGACTTTACACTATGTTTTTTCATAGCAACTATAGCATTCAAAAAATTTTTATAGTAGGCTTGAAAATTGAGATTCAATAACATTTCTAATCTAGATTTTATGAATTGATCATGAAGTTCTACAATATTCGATACATCTTGTGAAATAAAATATAAATTATTATTATCATTCCTCGAAACACGTAATATTTTGAACCCATTTACTGTGGTAGTTACAATAGAAATGTCTTCAATACATCTGATGTCGTTGGCTTCATTCAGCTTGAAGCTGAACTTGAAGATAAAAAAATTTTTTCACCAAAAAGAGCAACATTGGTTTTAAAAGAACATCTGGATGAGCTGAACAGTCAGAAATATGGCATCAAATTTATTGGAATTTAGGAAGTCATAGGACTCACAACATCAACACCGCTGTTCCAGATTGAGTTGACGGAATAATGGTATGTGACATTTCTTTATTCCATAGAGCTATGCAACTTCTTATTTATGAGAAAGACATAAATATAATAAGAACTTGGATACGTTTGATAAATAAGCATATTTGTTTTTATTCAATGAAAATATTGCCAATAATGTGGATCATGGCCAGAAAATCAGAATTCAAACAGCTTTATGTCATTCGAAACGATATAAAATCCAACTGAAATCTTCTATTAATTATAAACGAGCCGGAATCAGTAGAAAACAGAGCGATCGGGTAAAATGGCAAGATGTTTGTTCATCTTTCAAGTGTCGGATCAGAACAGGCGTAGTAATTAATTTAAAACATTATACTTTTCACTGAATTTCTACAAGATGCATTTCACCTCTTGAAACGAAGAGTACAAATTGCTTTGAAAAAAATGATATTGTTAAAATTAATACTATTTTCTGTGGACAATTGATTAAAAAAAGCGGTGATGAAGAACTGATAGATTTCAAATATTTTACAACTAAAAATGAAATTATCGATTAAAGTACAAACTTGAAGGAGTGGTATGAAAAAATCGAGTAGATCCAATAAACGTCAAACTCCAATCGTTTCAAGAGAAAGAAAGCGGATTTGCACTTCATTTAATAGTTGCATTAGAAGTCAATATGAATAAAGTTGACATAGGAAATGGTGGAAGTTCATTTATACGTTTACCTGAAGAAATAGCATGCAAACGCGCTTGTATAAATATTCAAAACTATGATGATGAGTTTTGTTTCATGTGGAGCATCATCGCAGGTTTATATCCAACATCTGACTCACACAATTATAGAACATCGTCCTACCGAGAGCTATCTTCAAAATTAATGATATTGGATTTCCAATAGCATTCAAAGATATATCTAAGTTTGAAAAACTGAATGAATTATCAGTAAACGTGTTTTCTCTGCAAATGGATAAGCATGAAAAATTCACAGTGGTTCCCACAAGCATTTGTACTTCGAAAATTCCAAATAAACATGTAAATTTGCTACTCATACATAACCATAGATAATCTCTAGAAGCTTGAAATAACTACTTTTTCCTAATTTCAGACCTATTTCACAAACCAGGAATGGAAATTCTTTACTATGACTTCATGAGGATGAATCATTCTTGGAACATAATTTTCAAACAAAGAGATAACAAGGAACAATTCTATTAATTATAACTAATTCAGTTTACATATTCAATTTCATTGAGTATTTTGTCTTCGATGAAAATCATGCATTCACATAAAATCAAATTTTCAATCGATGAATGGGGATTAAAAAAACTTGTAATTAATTCCTCAATAGACTTTACACTATGTTTTTCATAGCAACTAAAGCATTCAAAAAATTTTTATAGTAGGCTTGAAAATTGAGATTTAATAACATTTCTAATCTAGATTATATAAATTGATCATGAAGTTCTACAATATTCGATACATCTTGTGAAATAAAATATAAATTATTATCATTCCTCGAAACACGTAATATTTTGAACCCATTTACTGGGGTAGTTACAATAGAAATGTCTACAATAAATCTGATGTCGTTGGCTTCATTCAGCTTGTGGATCTCAATCACCAGCAGCCATTGCTTAGAATCGAATGATATAAGACACTTTTCGTCCTAAGTTCTGAGAGTCCTCATTATTGGATATCCTTACAGATGGTTCAAAATTTCTTACACCACTTAATCCACAATCAATGACGTGTTCAGCCGTTCAGTAGACTTGCATATATCCTGAAAAATAACTCTATACCTATAAACCTCAAAAGGAAGGTATACTACCAGTGTGTACCTACGGATTGGAGACCATGTCCCTCACTAAGAAGTCTTTTAAAAAATTGCAAACAACCCAGAGGGCGATGGAGCGAAACATGCTCGGAATATCGATAAGGGACAAAATAAGAAACACAGAGATAAGACGCAGAACGAAGGTCAGAGATATCGTGGAGGAGGTTGCGGC
This sequence comes from Adalia bipunctata, assembly GCA_910592335.1. NCBI lineage: Eukaryota > Metazoa > Arthropoda > Insecta > Coleoptera > Coccinellidae > Adalia > Adalia bipunctata. The sequence goes on from OU342954.1 coordinate 6,508,127, forward strand.
CACTCTCCTTCCACATTTCTGCAAATACCCGAGATACTTCTTCGGCACCTTTTGTTTTCAATGCTCTAACCCATATGAATTTGGAAAAGTAATCAATTATAACAAGGATAAATTTATGATTTCCATTTTCACTAGCAGAATCTATTCAGTTCTATTAAATCACCCTGCCATAAATCATCTATACCTTTAATGATTGTACGTCTACGTAAAAAAATTTTTCGAGCAGGTCTATGCAGTTCACTAACCACTTGAATTTTTTCTTTAGAGTTGTTAAGTCACAAAATGGACTTAACAAAAATTTCAATTAATTTAGGAAATATTTCATCCTAATCATGACATAAATATTTCAATGTTAGTAGGTTAAGTTTGATTCAATAGTTTTCATTGTAACACCGTCTGGCCTTGCACCAAATAAACGAAAGAAAGAATGCGTACGTAAGCAAGGTCGGTACGGTGAATCAGTAGGCTTATGACAATTGTTTATTATTTTCAATATTTAAACTATATAAACTCCAGCTCGTTGAGATTACACGAGAGTTTCTGCAGTTAGCTAGTTCAATAAACGGTTGACAGTGAATTCTCCACCAATCTTTCCAAACAATACGAACATCCCTCCATCCCCATACAAACTACCGTAGGATCAGTTCCCTGATTCTACAAGAGTGATGATGCTTCATTGCCGGTGATTGAATTAGGAGTGGAAATCCTGTTTTCTAAAGTCCTCAATTCATTTATTATCAGATTCAATTTCATATCCATACTTACTGTCATTGTTTTTCTGTATGTTCTCAATGTTTTGCGTTCGATAGGTGAAAATATGCAGGATCAAGAAAACGTTGTGCTCTGTACTGCAGCGTGTGTTTTATTATGTACTTTGTTAAAAAAGAAAATAAGAAATAAACAGAGAATGTTTCGATGAGGCTAGCAATTACTTTGAGTTATCTAGCAACTGGAGATTCTTTCGCAAGTTTGATGTTTTTATTCAAAGTTTCTAAAGAACTAATTTCTCGTATTGTCCTTGAGGTGTGTAAGGCGTTGATAAGCGATAATCCGTGATGATACTTTCATTTGGTTCATCCCTCTGATGAAAAAAATTCAAATATGAATATCCGAACCATTTTGGCTTATACACCTCCGATACTCCTGAACCAGAAGATTTTGAATCAGCGATTTTTTTGCGATCTCGCCTGTACTGCGACACAATAATTTTCCTCTTTCGCATAATCTCGGTGGAATCACAATCAATTTTTTTGGCCAACTCTTCAGCTGTATCGTGTTTTCTATTTCGGTTTTTGTAATGTTCATTATTACAATCCCACAATACGGGATATATTTCCATTTCTTGAATGAATTGGATTATCTTCTCATTATTCCAATCCATGTTCGCGAGCACAAGTTGATGTTTCCTCTATTGTAGCGGAAGCAAGACTGAGTTCGCGGTCAACATGTGTGTGTGCGTTAACCCGAGTCCACCGCTGGAGCAGTACGCGACAAAAGTGTGCAACTGTGCGTGAACTTTTCAAGAGAGTACGCGCACTTTTTGTTGCTGTTCACGTGTATGAGTCCACCGCAACGAACATTTGTGCCGTACACTGTGCACCACTGTGCCGCACAGTGCGTCACTCCGGTGGAATCGCACCTTAACATAACTTGGCGTTCTCGATGAAAAACGTCCGAATATTCGTGGTTTTTGAACGAGACTTCAATCCAAATATGTATTCCGAAAATAATTCAACCAATTAAAAGACTGTTAAACATAGTGAGGTAGAAGTTAAACATTTGTTTCACGTCGAAGCAAGAGCGGGGTGCTTGTTCAGACGCAAAAGAAGGATAGTCTCTCATTAAATAATAATAATAATAAAATAATAATAACCTTTATTTCCATAATCAACTCATACATTGAAAAGAAAATACGTCAACTTAACCAAAGCAACTAAACATAAACGCTCAGACTTGAAAACTGGAACTTAGGTACTCATCAACACTATATGGTTCCAGGTCTACTAGTAGTTTCCTAATTAGAGTTTTGAATTTTTTTATATCCCTGAGATCCTGAATATCCTTCGGAAGCTTATCAAACAGTTTCACGCACATATACTCCACATTCCTCTGTGTCAGTGTGAGTGAACACCTGGGAAAGTGAAAAGGGTGGATGCGCCTTGTCCTGTTGGTGTTCTCATACATCCCGAAGTAACCCTGATTGTTCCTCAAAAAAAGCAGGCAACTCAAAACATAAGTTGCGGCAACAGTTAGTATACCCTGGTTGCGAAAATGTCCTCTACAAGATGTTCTCGAGGTCAAACCGAGCATGGTTCTCAGTGCTCTTTTCTGAACCACAAAGATCCTCGAAACATCGGAGCAATTACCCCACGCTATTATTCCATACGCCATTATTGAATGAAAATTTGAGAAGTACACTGTCCTAAGCAACTCATAGTCCGATTGCAGCGCCAAAATACGAATTGTATAGAGAACAGAGTTCAATCTACTCTGCAACGAGCTTATGTGCTCAGACCAATTGAGCTGATGATCTATAACAACACCTAGAAAACTGGTACTAGTGGAAACCTTCACTGCTTGTCCAGAGAGAACATCAGTAGGCTTGTCAACTGTAGAATGCGAAGTACCGAAAACAATACATTCCGTTTTGTTTGAGTTTATGGTAATTTTATTAGAAAAACACCAGTTAGAAATATTATGGAATCCTTTATCAGCCAACTCAATCACCTCAGAAATACAAGGTGCAGCAACCAGTAAATTAGTATCATCCACAAACATGACGACCTCCGCCCATTTCACGTTGTCTGAACAAGCAGCCGCGCATACGCATAGACAGAAGACACCTGGGAGGAAAACGATCTTAACTGTATTTTACAACAAAAATGAGCGGGTCTGGGGCCAATAATATTCGAAAGTCCCCTAGCTCCCCTCGTGATTTCTTGAATACGACGAATTACTGATTTTTTTATTGCGCAAATTCAAAAAGCGGTTAAAATTGTTTTCCCCTGCGATCTTCAATTAATTTTCAGCAAATTTCCACACCACTCTTGAAGTATTGCCGTTGGTGCGTTGCATTTTTTTAGTGGGTCGTTCGCCATGAGCCCTACTTTCCCACAAGGATAAATACGGTAGGAACTCACAGTAGATGTTCAAAATGTCCTCCATCTCCATCCAAGCTTGCGCTCTTCTCAGTAGAGAATGTCTTACATTCTCTAGAAGTATCGGATTTTCCTTAATCCTTGCCGCAGCATTATTTACTCGCTCCCTGATTTGAATCAGGGGACCTCGGAGGCCACGACGCTGGACCAAAGCGTCCTATCCATCTGGTGCCATAATTTGCATCAAGCCATTCCGTTACCGCTCTGGAACTATACAGTGGCTAAATTACCACAGTGACGACAACTCGTGTCTCATTTTCTATTGGTCGGCCGCCATGTTTTGTCGAAATGACAGTGCGCAGATTTTCTAACCCATCTATGGATGATTGTTTATTTTCTTTCGAGAGTTATGGCCATTAAGCCAATGACTGATCAATCAAGATGAATTTACTATTGGCAAATAATAATCTTCACTTGTGTATGTAGCTCTTCAGTTTTTTCTGAATAATATTTTAAGTTAGAAGTTAAAGATAACCAGTATTTTCGATCTGTATCTTCGAGAAAATAGATAGCACGATTCAGTTCATTTGCAACGTCATATCTTGGATCGAATTCATGGAACATAATGTTACTTCCTAATGAAATTGAGACCTATAATATGAAATATTGCCGTAAGTTACCGATGTAAAATTCAAAAATACCGCCAAAACATCTCGACAAAACATGGCGGACTTTTGACAGTTTTATAGCCAGTTGTCGTCACTGTGGTTATACAGTCACTGTATGGAACTATGGGGGGGAGCGCCATCTTGCTATAGCTATAACCACATATTCGTGAGAATATTTAGTGGTACATCTTCCAATAAATCCTGTAGGTCATTTTGTAGGAAATTCAGATACATCTGACCTGTCAATCTTCTTGGTAATTCTTGGGGTCCTATCAATTGATTCCCCGCAATTGCAGCCCAAATATTCAAACCAAATTGATATTGTGTTATGGCAGTTGAAAATCCCCTCCCTTGTGAAGCCTGCTTCATCCGTAAATAGGATGCACTTCAGAAAATTTCCATCTTCACTATGTTCCCTCAAAATCCATTGAGAAAATTGGATCCTTTTTGGTCGATCCGCCGGCAATAGGGCTTGCACCTTCTGAACATGATAGGGATACAAACCTTGTTCCCTCAAGTTCCGATCTACTGTCGATTCCGATATACTAGCTTTATTCGGGTTACAATTTTCAGAACAGTCCTAGGATTGTCTTCGAACTGCGCCGAACTGATGCCCACTCGTTTCGATACCTAGAACTGTTCTAGGACTGGTTCAAATTTAAAAAAAACCCGAACCATCCAGGTAAAAGAGAGAGCGAAACAAGATATGAAAGATATCTGTGAGATGGTCGTTCTTCATCCTTCATCTGTGTCATAACATAACCTAATTTTATACCCATTTCGTTAAAAATCCATGCGCCAAGAAAAATCCTAAAACAGTACTTGCTCGAGAGTAGGTACTGTTCTTGGACCGTCCAAGAACAGTCCGAGGACGATTCAGGAAAAACTCGAACGCAAAACAATACAGTCCTCAAACAGTCCGAAGAGAACTCGAACACGTTCAACTCCATTGCGCAAACTCCTGACGGTCCTGGAACAGTAATGGTTTGAACCCGAATAAAGCTATAATATCGCGATGCCAGCCGTCGTGTGCTTGTATCTGGATGTTCCTCCACTTCTTCCATTATCCGTTCCACGGTGTTGATCATGGTCCTTGTTTGGACTTGACCATTATCGACCATAATGCCAGAAAATGACCCATAGTCCCGCGCCTTTTGAACGACTCTCACAAAGGTTCTTTCATTCGGAATCCTTCTTTCGGGATACTGAATGCTATATGCTTGTCTGGCTCTTCTTGCACTTCTTCCATTAACAAAATACATGTCCATCATGTCGACGAATTCATGGTTTGAGAACATTTTCAATTGTTATCCCACGAAAAGCAATTCAAACGTGCGTACTTTTGATCACAATATCTCGTTATGTAGATTCTATGAACGACATTGTCTGAAAATAACCTATCCTATGTGTGTACTGTGTTGATTAGAAATTGCTCTGCTTGTTTAGTTGTTCGAAATGAATATGCAAAGAGAGAATCTGCGTGAGTTAAATCTCACTGATGATGAGCACCTTATGGAACTTGTCGAATTAGAATCATTTCCCAGGAAAAAACGAAATTGAAAGGTGTTTTGGTGTTCTAAAAAGAAGATTTCCAGTACTAGCGTTGGGCATTTGACTTGATGTTGCTAAAGTGGAAATAATTGTCATCACATATGCTGTGCTTCACAATATTGCTTGTGAAAAAAATGAACCTGAACTACCCATCGATAAAGAAGTGGCAGCACTCATTGAAGAGGCACAAAATATAAATATACAAGTACCAGATATATCTAGTTCAATATGAACAATCTTATTAGATACAATATTACTACGCAATATTTCCAGGCACTCCTGTAACTCATTTAAACATTTTCAGGGCTAATATTTTTAATGTACAGAATGAAAATAAAACTGTTACCGAATGAATTGTTCATTTCATAGCTGAATTATCATTATATGACTCGAGGAGAAAAGCTACATCTTGAATTTTATACTTGTGTTATGTTTATGTACTGAATAAACAGATAAACAGTCTCGGAATCTGAATTCTGAATAAAAACTTACAGTCAGAGTGTCACAGATTACAGTCAGATTATGACAGAATTATAAAAATATTCAATGGATTCTGTGATCTGGGTTCAGTGTGGCCAATGAAAAGACAGAAAAGAGACGTTTACTTGACCATCATCTGATGTTTCATGTTACAACAGAAATTGACTTAACCTTACTTGGCAGGTTAACCATTGGTTTCAAGACCAACTGGTTAACCAACTGAGTTACAACCCGCCCTCAGTAGAACAGAAAAAGATTGCTCTATGCTATAAAGATGACAAACGTTACATAATTCCACAATCCCACAACACACTGCCTTGGGGTCATTACAGCATTACGCAATAAAAATACTATGTGTTTTTCTTCCATAAGATGAAATCATTCATCTGCGATATTGGAGAAGGTGCCATACGAGATTACTCCAGCTACCAACCTGAACTTGTTGAAAAATTTAAAGAAGAATTCCCTCTAGAATTTGAAGAAGCTAACGACATTCCTTGCAAAACGTGGGTACTTATGGGTGAATTTATTGCTTCCTTAAAAGGCCAAGCGAAATCATTTCATTTCATAAATCTAGTTGTGTTCGATTATAATGATGTAATATTGAACTACTTCGAGAGAAGCAGCAAATGGAGATCGATGAATGAAATCTTAATATTCATCAATCAATTTCAAAGCGAAAAATCAAAATTAAAGGTTTGTCTAGCAAATAACTTTCCATTGAAATCAATCAATTTTTTAATAGATATTTTTTGTTATGTAGACCTTTCATTTGTGCATCATTATAGTGAAAAAATGTTGCCTTCAGAATTAGGGCTATCGATTGACATCAATTATGGTTATGAATCTGAATATTACCTTCAAAAGGAAGACCACTTGAAGAATAATACAATAAGGTACAATCCTCCTACACTGAAATTTCTTACTATATATGAAATCTGTGCAAATCTGACCATTCAAGTTACTCTTAAGCACCCTTCGTTATATTTTCTTAAATTGAAAAGTAATGATTTGAAACCGTCTGTTATTGATTTAATGTGTTATGAATCTATGCCTCCAGCAGCTTAATAATAATATTAATAAAATTGATATGAAGTTCAAGTTTTTCACACCTTTTTGAATGTTGTTTTTCTATTTAGATTTAAAATATGTGTATGTACCAATAGTTATTGAAACACCTTGTAATGTTTACAAAATATTTAATAAATATAATTTACTAACTCAATAATTTCTGTTTTATATATATTCATATACTTCAGTATTACTATGGCATGCTGAAAATCCAAGTTGCTTATCATTAAACCAATTTCCTGCAACACCATGATTCTTTGAATTACTCATTATCTTCATATGAGTAATATTATGCTCAGGATCAAAATTGAAGGAATTTCCATGATTCTACAGTTCATCCAATAAGTCACATACCAAGGTAAATTCACCACAAAATGAAGCTAGTCCAATTATTTCATCAGCAAATGCATTCAACACTATCATGATAAACTATATAGAGCAAAATGCTCATTGTTATTTAATGATTGTTTCAATCACTGTTTTCAATCAGACGATTCAATATTATCACTACCGAATGTAGACATTTCCATACAATGATGAAGATTTAAATGCGTTATCATGCGACAGTCTCTATAACTTAAGATTTCAAAAAGTGGCCGTCGGATACAAATACCCCACCGAAAAGTTTCATTCTGAACATAATTGTATGAAGACGAGGACCTGATTATGGTGTGTGAAGTTCTCATCTTGAAATGTTGTTCCATCACGGGATATAACTTACGAAATTCGATGTGACATGATTCACATAGATCCAAAAAAACCAAACTATTTTTCTTTATTTTCATACATAGTTTTGAGTTACGATATAAATCTTGTCAATGTTTCGAATCCACTGATTAAATGCATAATTTTCGAACGGTATCATTTCATCTTCTTCCCGATGAAAGAAACTATCTGGACTGTTTTGAATCTTTCTCCACATAAATGCCATACAACTTCCCGGTGTCGGATTATTGTTCTAAAAAACACTGGTTTCGGTAGATTTAATTTTAAAATTTCTCTTTTTTCCATGGAAACCGAAACACATTCACTAACTTTATCCTGACACAATTGGAATAATGTTTCAGGATTCATTCTAATTATGAAACTTACTTTTTGCAGATTTGGAATAAATATAGGTAACGATGATGTCGATTGTGGTTTTGCGTAAAATATACTTTCCATTATCTATCGAAAAATAACATCATTCGATAAGGTGTTGTAACGAGATTTAATACCAAATTTGAACCTGAAATATTATAGTCCAGGTAAGAAATTGAACTCGCGCATCTAGCGTTGAGGTGGGGCAGAGAGAATAATTTCAATACGCGTGACGCGATTATTAAAGGTTAAACGTAGACGAGAGGAAGTTAGCAATCCCTGTGGAAGAGATTTCAAATTACACCTAGTGTGATAAGAAAATATTATCCTGGTTGCAGGTAAACAGTTCACTAGTTTAGGGTTGATAATGTTCTTCTGACGTTTTGTTTTCTGCAGACTTTTTCAGAGTTTTACTCAAGTTTTATCGAAACATTTGTTAGAAATAAACCACCAGTCATACGAGGAGTATTATTCCAACCCCTGTGTAAGAACCCATTCGTTACATCTGGCGCCCAACGTGGGGCACAGGGTTGAAATGGACAACCGAGAAGGTTATAACTTAAGAAGTTCTCGTACAAAGACGGGGGCTATAAGAAAAACAACAGTCCCTACAGAACAATCAATGGGTAATTTGAGCCATTCTGCAAATCATTCAGAAGATCTCCAGGAAGGACAAGGTAGGAGGAGTGATCTATCGAGGATCGAGGGATCAATCAACATTAACACTCCAAAAAGAAGAGAGAGCGTATCACATCCACTTCGCCTGTTTGAAGAACGGAAACAGGTAACCAGTATTCCGGGAGATAAGAAGAAAAAGTTTACACCTGGAATTAACCCTAATAATAACATTCATGTTATGAGTAATTTAAGAGTTGATCGAGAGGAACAGAACAGAAGTTTTGTGTTGTATAATCCACCTCATAATTTTGTATTTAATGTTCCACCACCAAAGATTCAAGTTGATAATTCAAATCAGCTAAGTAGAAATAAAAATAATTCGAATACTAACACTCCAGCAAGCACGTCCTTTTTACCAAATACAAATATATACAATGAAAATTGTAACAGAGGTCAAGAAAAACCACCTGAATATACTAGAGAGTATAGATTTACAGGACCTGCTTGTGAGAATTTGAATTATAGTCACGGAAACAATCCAAATAATATTTTACAAGATCAGAATTCCACTAACATACCAAGAGAATCTAGTAATTTGATACATGGTAGAGACATAGAGTCTATTGTAAGTAATGTAATTTTGTCAATGCAAAGGTTGAACTGTTTACCGGATACCAGGATAGCGAATGAAAACGCTTGTAATTTTCATGATCTCAACAAAATGTTGCCATTTTTTGAAGGTAAAAAGGGAATTCATCCAGTCGAGTTCATGCAACAAGTAGAATATCACTTCAGAAAGGGGAATGTCAATTTTGATCAATTTAAGTACATTATTTATAATCATTTCCAAGGAGAAGCTAAATTTTGGAGTGATGCGTGCCTTCATCAATTTCAGAATTTTGAGATATTTAAGACTTCATTTTTGAATCAGTTTTGGCATGAGGATATACAGGAGGAATGTCGGGAGAAATTATATAAACTCAAATACGACGAATCAGTACCATTAGTTGATCATTTTCTGAAATGTATGTCTTTGGTTAAACATTTAGAACCACCCTATACGGAACAACAATCAATTAAAAAAATCTCTCGTTTATTTCCACCTAACGTAAGTGCAGTATTAGCTATGACAAATAACTTTTCGGATGCCCTCGATCGCTTAAGACAAGCCGATTCATATTATAACAAAGGGTCATCGGTTCATTCAACAGAGAAGAAGTATAATTCGTTCAACCAGGCATATGTAAAAACGCACGATAACGAATATAAAAACAGATTTCGTTCGCAGAATAAACATCGCGGAGATGATAACTTTCCTCGAATTGCGTGTATTGAAAGAGATGGAAACGAAATTATTGAAGGAGCCTTGTCGGAAAACTGCGAGAAACTCCCGAATTAGGTCCGACTCCGGAGTTTTTTCATTGCAGGGCCATCCAAAAAATCTTAAATAATCCTAGCGAAGATTTGATTGAAGAAAGTGACCCTGACGAAAACATAAAAACAATGAAATCCCCAATGATTGAAGTAAAAATATTTCATTTTAATTTCGTGGCATTAATCGATACAGGTAGCGAAATTTGTTGTATCAATGATTACGTATGGTGTATGTTACAACCATTTCACGAACAAATGCCCACTTTTCCTTGTACAGGCGTTAAAATTACGGGAGCATTCAAGTCCAAACACAGGACTGTCAAACAGCAGTCTTCTATAACCTTTGAAATCAGTGGTAATTCGTTTCAGTATGAATTTTTGATTATACCGGATTTGCAGTACCCGATAATTATAGGAATAGACTTTTTACGCAGTTTATCAGCGAGAATCGATTTAAAAAATCAAAAATTGTTTTTAAATATAAATAATTGTTGGAAAGAAGTACCAGAAATGGTAAATGCCCCAATGGAAATCCGAAGATACGAAACTTGCGATATTCGATCGATAGCAATTAAGAATACTGACCAGGTAAAACAGATATCGGTATTGGGACTGAATGAAGATTTTGAGGAAAAGTTGAAGGGAATAACCAAAAGTAGTCCGTTAAATAGCAACCAAGCTGAGATTTTTTTTGATCTTCTTTGGAAGTATCGAACAGTTTTTTCTGATATACCGGGATGTACTTCCGTCTATCATCATGAGATAGTACTCGATAATTATGACAGTTTTTTCCGAAAGCAATATCCCATCCCAGTAGCTCATAGGACGGCTATCCAATCGCAGCTAGATTTGATGGAAGAATGGGGTGTTGTAAAAAGAATGCCCACTCAATATATTTCTCCACTGATGGCCTGTGTTAAGAAAGATAATACAGTGCGCATTTGCTTAGACGCTCGTTACCTGAATTCTCGTATGGTTAAAGAACACGATAGTCCTAAACCAATTGAAGAAATTATGCGTAGTATACAGAGTGAACAAATAAAATTCATGGCTTCGTTAGATTTCAGTTCTGCTTACTGGCAAATACCCTTAACAGAACGATCCCAAAAATTAACCGGGTTTATGTTCGAAGGAAAAAGCTATTGTTTTTGTAGATTGCCGTTCGGATTGCAAAGTAGTGTAAGTGCCTTCGTAAGATGCTTAAACAAAGTATTCGATAGTAGTTTTTCGAAGTTTTTGATCACTTATGTCGACAATTTGCTTTTGTTCGCTCCGACCTTCGAGAGTTTCATTACAAGATTAAAACTTGTATTGGATAAGTTATCACAGCATGGATTTACATTAAAGTTGTCTAAGTGTGATTTTTTCCGAGAGGAAATTTCTTTTCTGGGGTATGTGTTAGATTTCGATGGTATAAGACCGGATCCTGAGAGAATACAGGCAATAAATGATTTTAAGTACCCGAATAATAAAAAAGAATTACAGCGGTTTTTAGGTCTCGCAAATTTTGATCGTACATTTTGTAAGAATTTTTCAGAGACAGCGGAACCTCTGAACTGTTTGTTGAAAAAAGAGATTAAATGGAGGTGGTCGATCAGGGAACAAGATGCTTTTCAAAGATTGAAAAAATTAATATCACAGAGTACCCTTTTATATCACCCTAGGGATAATATACCTTTCTGTTTGGAAGTAGATGCTAGCGATACTGCTTTGGGTTGTCACTTGTTCCAGATAGTTGGAGATAAACGTCAACCAGTGGCGTGGGCTTCTCGTTTACTGTTGCCCAGAGAAACACGTTATTCTAGTAACGAAAAAGAAGCTCTAGCTGTTGTTTGGGCTTTGAAAAGATTTCGTATATATTTGTTGGGAAGGGCGTTCAAAATTTTTACTGACAATAATTCAATTACCTATTTAAAAACTTGTCGGTTGCTCTCTGCTAGAATATCTAGATATGCTTTAGCTCTTCAAGAATATGATTTTGAGATATGCCATATTCCTGGTAGTCAAAATTTGATAGCGGACGCCCTATCTCGTTATACTCTGCCTCGTCCACCCACGGCGCTGGAAAGACATTTCCGGATACTGTCTCTGTTAAGACTCCCGAAGAATATATTAGATTTGCTGGACTGTATGCCGGAGTACCAGCGAAAAGACAGTAAACTTAGAGACATTATTGATCGATTGCCTAACGACGAGAAATTGCAGAATAGGTTTGTGATGCGTCAGAATATACTTTATATCCGCGAAAATAACGAAAAGCGGTATTTACTGGCTATTCCTAGAGAACTGACGTCGGATTTTGTGAGGGCATATCATGAGGTTTACGGACATTTTGGTGTGTATAAAACTTGGAGAGCTTTGCGAGCAGAATTATGGTGGAGCAATATAACCAAAGATGTGAAACGTATAGTTAAATCGTGTCAAATTTGCCAGAGAGCCAAGTCATCTATTCTACCCAGGCCAAAAATTGAACCTATAGTACCGGAAAGTAAACATGACTTAATCGCCTTGGATATTTATGGACCGTTGCCAACCAGTAGAGGGGGTGTAGCTTATATTTTGGTGATCTTGAATGTTTTTACTAAGTATGTTAAACTTTTCCCATTGAAGAAAGCTACCACTAGGGCTATCGCCAATCGCGTTCTTAAGCAATATTTGCCTGAGTTTGGTCCCATTAAGAGATTGTTGAGTGATCAGGGGAGTCAATTTACGTCTGCAAAGTGGAAGAATTCATTCGACGGACTCAATATAGAAATAATTTATTGTTCAGTCCGCCATCCCCAAGCAAATCCCTCTGAGCGGGTTATGAGAGAGTTGGGGAGGCTATTGCGCACTTTTTGTCACGAACATCAAAGTCGATGGGCATGGGAATTGATTAAAATCGAGACTTTTTTGAATTCCGTGGTCCACGAATCCACCGGGTATACCCCCTTCGAATTACAATGTGAAGGTACTAAGCCCGGGTTGCTACCGTGTAAATTACAAGGAGAGGTTTGTGAATTACCTCTTCCAGAAGTGAAGTTGTATCTGGCTAAGGAGTGTCTGATAAGTTCAGCCGCGCGACGCAAGGCTCGTTATCCTGGCCGACCCTTTATTGAGTTTAAGGTTAACGATTTGGTTTTATTACGAGCAAATCCTATCTCTTCCGCGATCAAGGTAGAAACGAAAAAACTTTTGCTTCTTTTCGAGGGACCTTATCGGATTAAAAAGTGTGTATCGCCGGTAACCTATGTGTTAGAGCACCTGAACACTAAAAAGGAACGCGGGATTTTCCATGTCTGTCATTTGAAGCCATTCTTTGCGGGGTGACTATGAAAATCACATTCCAGAAATGTTTCGAGGAAACTGGGGGACGAGTTGTAACGAGATTTAATACCAAATTTGAACCTGAAATATTATAGTCCAGGTAAGAAATTGAACTCGCGCATCTAGCGTTGAGGTGGGGCAGAGAGAATAATTTCAATACGCGTGACGCGATTATTAAAGGTTAAACGTAGACGAGAGGAAGTTAGCAATCCCTGTGGAAGAGATTTCAAATTACACCTAGTGTGATAAGAAAATATTATCCTGGTTGCAGGTAAACAGTTCACTAGTTTAGGGTTGATAATGTTCTTCTGACGTTTTGTTTTCTGCAGACTTTTTCAGAGTTTTACTCAAGTTTTATCGAAACATTTGTTAGAAATAAACCACCAGTCATACGAGGAGTATTATTCCAACCCCTGTGTAAGAACCCATTCGTTACAGTATGGAAGCAAATTTCTTAATTTGCAAATTAAGTCAGTAAATTGTATGTTTCCTCATTTACCATTAAAATATTGGAAAACTGTATAATGAGAATTGGGAATACAGTGTTGCCAAAACAGATGTTTTAACTGCCAAGTCGAATGATAATTAACTATATCAAATTATTGAATCTGAGCATGTTTTCTCGTTTAAAAAAAATGCATAATGAGAGATGGATGACCTACATTTTTGAAGAATATTAAATGCTCTACGAAAAGCTGACATAGCTTCACTACATACCTACATTATGTTTTTACAACTCTACGAACTCGAATTGTGCGGTAGGGAAATCCATTCCAGTCTCTATTTGCTCAGTGACGATTAGTCCAAGTTTTCCGTCCTGAAATGACTCGAAGCTCTCCAGCACAGCTTCCTTCACCCTTTTTGGTAGGAATACCACGCTTTCCTGTAGCTCCAACAAAATTGTGTCTCCAAATTTTGTGGTAACTTTCCTAGCTTTTACTATTGGAAAGACCACGTTGTGAGGTAGATCTAATAGCTTGACGATTGGTTTGTTTGTATAAGTACAATTTGGATTCAAATTTGCAATGTTGATGGCGGCGGACATAGTGAACTGAAATGTTTGAAACAACTAAATATAAATTATTAATAATAAGAACCCCTACGGCAGAACAACAAAGAACTAGTGCTTATCCTCATGCCTATTGCATAATTATACAGGATAATGTACTAGAGTATCCCCCACTCAGTGAGACTATACGAAAAGTAGTGTGAACAGTTGATGTCGGAACATTGAGAAATTAAGGAGGTTGTAGTTGATCTACAAGGTTTTTGGATAGGGGGAGAATTTATTGTGAAGGAACTAGCGATTTACAATGGTTATCAAATACAACATTATATTTTCAAATACTCAGATAAACCATTTTCATCATTATCTGACAATGACAAAAGAACAATAAGATATTTGGAAAAACATCATCATGGAATCTCATATTCATGTAGAGATAGATGTTCCTCACAGGGCCAGTAAGGATATTTTGTTCGTTATCTCTTCCTATGAGAGAGAGAGAGAATGCTTTATTGCCTGAACACCGGACAAAGAGCCAACGACCTAGGGTCTTTCAGCTCATGTAAAATTAATTAATATAACGTATATTAAGTTACAAAAAAAAGAAATAAAATCATTGGATTCCTTTATAGTCATCTTCTAGTCTCTTTATTATTGTGGATGTTGGAAACTTCCTTGTAGGATTGGGGTGAGGATCTTCTTGGTAGAGTTGAGTGATGCTTTGATTATTTATGAGTCTTGTATAGAATTTTGTATTTAGTTTCTTGAATCTTTCTGCGATTGGTTCAATTTTGGTTAACCTGAAAAGGAGTTCATTGGGTGGGTTATACAATCTGTTGTTGGGATGTCTTATCTTTGTGATGATTCTTAGAGCTATTCTCTCTGCTGTTTCCAGGTTTTTCAATGCGGGTTTTCTGCAGTTGACAAAGATGGGATGAGCATATTCCAATATAGGACGACATATTGACTTGTATATAAGTGCTGCATTTTTTATGGAAAGTCCTTTGTCTCTTACGATTAATTTAGAAAAATGGTTTGCTCTTGATATTGTTCTCTTTTTCATTATATTGGTGTGCAGTCTTCCTATGATAATTACCCATTTAATTATCAGAGAAATACTATATATACCAAAATTATTGATTCGTGTTCAGTATGGAAGATTTGTATTATAACGAAGTTTTCGACGACTTAGAGATTTCGAGTATCGACAGTAGTGAAGGTGACTTATACGATATTGAATTATTCAAAGAATAAGAAGAGTTTATTGATATATTCCATGATGAGTGACATAGAGGTAAACGAAATCGAGGAGATCGAAGTAGTGAGGGAACCTCCAATGAAGAAAACAAAGGGCAAGAAAAAAGTGTTATTCCACGAAACACAGGATATTTTGGACAACTATCTGAACCCGGTGGACGGAGAATTGAACACAACAATATACATACTACAATTATTATGGATAGACACAATGAATATTCGGCTATTGATTCCGAAGCTGCAGGCTCAAGTACGTCAACAAATCAAGGATCGCCACTTGTCATTCAAGGTGAAAATTCAAACAATTATGCAAATTCTAAGCAAAGTCTTGAAGTGGTTGATTCTCTCAAAAGAAGATACAGAGAGTACATCGTGGGATAGTTTAAATTAGTAAGAGACAAAGGTTGGTATCGGACATTATTGAAGCAAACCTTGTTGGAGGAGGAGAAGCAAGCATTAATAGACTCCCTGTACAACGATACGGAGGATCAATTTTCATCGTCGCAAAACACCGTCACTCCAAATACGGCGAACATTACCACGTCATCTACGATTGTTCCTACTACAATTCCTACTGTTGCTGCGCCAGAATGTCTTCCATAAACGAAAAGAAAATCCTCTAGAAGTCTAGAAACATTATTTGGACAAGCAGCGTTACCGGAATATGGCTCTACAATACAACAGAGTATTTCTCTACGGAACCACGAGAAATTTTTTATTGTGAAATCGGAGGGCGAGACTGGACACGAGGTCATAAAATTAGAGGTGTACCCGTTCCAAGAGGTTGCAACTCTCGACTAAAGTCAATGGTGGAAGCATGCTTCCAGGCGTCTCACTTTTCTAACTTCTTCTCCTGTGGATCCAAAGAAAATTCAAATCGACAAGATAGTACACATGGTGACGAAGAATTTTCAGGCGATGCTAAATACAACAATGGAAGTAAAAGGGACAAACTTTTGGAATTCTTCAAGAAACATCCAACATCACCAATATCCGCCATATTAACTTCCACAGTTTTTTTAACTTCTTCTTTTGGATTTTATAATACGAAGTCTTTTTGATTTCAAAATTGTCGTATGGAATATATTCATTCATTTTTAAACTTGTGCATTGTAGACTTATACAATTTTACGAAAAAAGGTAATCCTTTAATATGCTTGTTCAAGAGGTGATGTGATGAAATATTATCATTCCATCGACGAAAGTATTTATATAATAGAAAAATTATCATTATTAATTCAACTTGGTACTTGGGATAATGTTCAGCAATTTCTATTAGATGTTTATAATATTATTGAATTATTGGTGTGCTTTAATGAATTGGGATGTTTATAATGATGGAATACCACCTTTTGCATATGAAATGAATCATGTGAAATATAGAAAATATATTGCATACAGTAAAGAAACAGATTATAAATTTAATTTCTGTGTTGGTTGTCGCTGTAGAATGGTGAAACTAGATCATTTTTCGTATTACTGTTTGGCAGAACACGAAGATGTACCAGATGAAGAATTAATATCTATGATACAAAGTCAAGAAAATTGGTGTGATGTCTGCTACACTCAAGCTCTGTTTGAAATTGAGGAAATTCACCGTTTTCCTATGTATTGTCATCATGATTTCGAATATAATTATGATACGGACAAAACAGAGTATACCAATTATCATCACAACTTTTATAAAATTTAATTTCAGATGAATAATGTGGACTTTGCTAGGCTTTTTGACGATTTGCTGGGAGATACTGCCGGACCATCTGGCATCCCATCCTGGAATATGGATCATGATTATGAAGGACCTGTTCAACCCCCAAGATCAACAAATAATGATGAAATTACTCCGAAAATGGTGGAAGAATTCTGTACCTCAGAGGTCAACTATCGTAAGTGTAAAATTTTCATTTTTGGGGTTTTTATTGTATGTGCATTGTTTATTCTGTCTTTCTACTGTGGTAAACTGTCGTATATGAAAATTTGATAGATTCGAAGATAACCAGTGTTAAACAGTCGTAAATGCAATACAGTAACGAAGGTAGACAGTCGTAAGGGACATCAAGATTGTTTACCACGGAAATATCTGCCGCGCACTTATCGTATAGGCTCTTACGATAGTTGACCACTGGAAACATAGTATTATGGAACTAATGAGGTTATGTATTATTATTTCTGTTTTCGTTAAATTCAGAACGATAATATTTTCCGGTTGAAATATTATTTCATGTGTGTGTAATATAAATAAAGAAAGACTATATTATTAACATTTTTTTAAATCCAAAATGCTACCCGTGAATAATAGATCGCGATTAATGGTGCAGTTAGCAAGGAAACAGGTAAGGTTCTCTTATTATTTGTTCATTAAGTACATAGTGGTTCATTTCATTTCTTGTTGGAGTAATCCGAGGAATAATCCCAGTAAAAACAATTTTTTTGCTGAAAATCCATCATTTTTCCTTACTTTTGTTATATCACCTTTCCAGTTCGAGATCTCTGATGTGAATCAAAACAACCCACCCCCTAATATACCCGAGTTTTGTGATGGAACGATCAATTCTGAACAGTGGCAGCGACAGGTAGGCGTAACTTATGAAAATAAATACTAAATATCCGTCTTTTCGTTCAAGTTGAAATATAGCAATGTTAAATTTTTGTGCTCTAATGAGGAGTATTCTGAAAGGCATCGGGTTTTTTTCATTCATTTTAATCTTCGCCAATCATTCCTCCATAGTCCTTCAGATTTCTCTTCAAAAAAAATTTGTATTTCGAGAAAAATCTTCTTTTAAAATCAGAGAAGTCCTAATAGGATGGTAGAAAATAATAAAAATAGCACCAATAATGGTATAATAATTAAGAGAATTTGGATTTTAGGAAACTGGTTCTGTGGTAGTAGAGTCCACTAACCAAATAAGTGATGATCTTATATTCATTTTGAACAATGAGCCAGCTGATGTACTAGATATTTCCCAAACTTATGAACTGACGGAGTTGAAATCAGCGTTCCATGAGGAGGTGAGTGCTCATATTCATATTCATTCATGGGCGTAGCTAGCCTTTTTTCCTGGGGAGGGCCTGAGAGGGCACACTGGAAAACGAGCAAGGAAAAACAAATGTGTTTTTCAGTAAGGGGGGGGGCACCGTGGATTCTGGGGGGGGCCGTGCCCCCCCAGGCCCCCCCCTATCTATGCCCATGTATTCATTCTCATATTCCTCTCAATATTTTTTACAGAATGTCAAAATAATTGTATAATTAATTTGTGTATAAGACAATCAGATATCTATAACATTCAGACATACAGTGTGACACACTAAAACCGATGCGACCCTGTCGTTCATTTTTGCAATATTTATTGCTTGTTTGTTTTAAGAAATAAATGAAATTGATTTGTTTGAAATTTCTAACCGCTCATTAAGAATGGTTTCAATTTCATGTCATTTTTCAGGTTGTTGACGATAATGGAATGGAGAATGATGAAGTAGAATATGACGAATTAGAATATGACAACAACCAAGATCTTGATTATCAACCACAGGAAAATGAGGCGATATCTGATAGCGAGGAAGAAATTTCTAGAAAAGAGTTTCGAAATTCTAACAAAACGTGTACCGATGATAGCAATCTTGTCATTTTCGAAAACTCTTGCGAGAGTATTGAAGGTCCACACACCACAATTTCACCTGCAGCCAATTCATCACATGAAAATGAATCTCGACAACTTAAGAGAAGTAGAAAACGGGTTAGGAAGCCAGAAAACTGGAAATGTAATATGAGAAAAGAACGGAAATTGAGTGGTAGAGAATACATATCAAAAAAAGGGAGTATGATTCAAGAGAAATCAATAAAACCCCCATGCAGGAGTTCTTGCAAGAAACTGTGCTCCGAAAAAATCGATAGTGCTGCCAGATTGAATATATTTGAAGGTTTTTGGCGGAAAGAGTACAGCAACAATATGAAAAGATTATTCGTAGCTTCGAATGTTGTTTGCGAAAATGTAAAGAGGAGAAATACTGTTCAGAATATTAAGAATCAAAGTAATCGACCCAGGACTGTTGGAAAGAACGAAAAGATTGTAAATGAGGACGCAAAACAACAATACCGCCGTAACAATACGCTTCAGTACTTCTTCGAAATGAATGGAGAAAAGGTTCACGTATGTAAAACTTTCTTCTTGAATACTCTTTGTATATCAGAAATGTTTGTAAAAACAGCCTTAGCTAAAAAAGGACCAGGTGGTATCATCACTCCTGACAAGAGAGGAAAAAAGGAGCCACCAAATAAGTTAGATGAAGAAATTAGAGAAAGTATAAGATCCCATATTAGCTCATTTCCAATAATAGAGAGCCATTATAGCCGGGAACGATCATCGAGGAGTTATCTCGGAAACCATTTGAACATATCGAAAATGTACAAAATGTACACAGAGAAGTGCTTAGAAAACAGAACAACTGTAGCCAAAGAGTGGCTTTATAATGAAATTTTCAATCATGAATTTAATCTTGGCTTCAAGGAGCCTTCCAATGACACATGCGACGAATGTGACGAATTTAATTGTAAGCTGAGAAATGATAGTTTACCAGAACAAGAGAGGAGCGAATTGAAAAGTGAATATGAAGCTCATTTAGCTGAGGCAAACAGAAGATACAGAGAAAAGCAAGATGACAAAGAAAGATCCAAAAAACCGGGATCTAAAGAAAAACTTATTATGTTCGATTTACAGAAATGCCTTCCTACTCCTCACCTCTCAAATTCTAGCACATTCTATCTTCGAAAGTTGTGGACCTACAACCTGACAATCTTAGATGTTACAGAAAATAAAGCCTACTGTTGCATGTGGGACGAAACAATTGGTGATCGCGGTTCACAAGAAATGTCTTCTTGTTTGCTTGTTTGGGCGCTTGATAATCTTTCAGATACTGAAACACTGACATTGTGGACGGACAACTGCGGTGGCCAAAACAGAAACTTTCCAATGATTGCTTCGTACTTTTGGTTACTTAGGGTAATTCCAAGTCTAAAATACATCAATCATAAGTTCCTACTCAAAGGACATACTCATATGGAGGTAGATGGCGTGCACTCGGTAATTGAACGTGCAAAAAAACGAATAGGGCCTGATGAAACCATTGCTATTCCATGGGACTGGCAACAATTTGTACGTCGCTGCAAATTTAAAGAAATAATACATGTGTATAACATGGAAATGCAAGATTTCAAAAATTTCTCGATCCTTTTCAAAGGTTTTTCAGCACCTCTAGTGAAAAGGATAACGAACACCATAAATGAAAAATTCTTGATTAGTCAAGTTATTCATTTTAGAATTGAATCTGACAAGCTTGGTTACTTTTATTATAAAACCACTGCTGATGAGAATTTTTCCGAAATAGATTTTACAAGGAGAACTCGTGGAGCAGTCTGGCCTGAAGAACTTTCACCTATAAGAACAGATTTAAAACCAATATCTGTAGAAAAGTATAGAGATATACAGAAGTTGATGAGATGGGTACCATCTAGCTTCCACGGTTTTTACAGGAATATACCCCAAAAGGGCATGGAAGAGGATGAGAGACAGGAAGAAAACCAAGATTTTTTAATATCATAAGATATTTTTTAGAAGGATTTATTAGTTACCCACATTCAATATTACGAGTTTTGTTTTTTTTTTCAAGAAATATTTCACGTTAGTATGTATTTAAGTTGAGTTTTTCCAATAATTTATTATTCGTTGATTTGAAACCGAAATGATGGTGTTCATTATTAATTTCTTTGAATATCGTATGTGCTTATGATTTTATGTGATGAACCAACAGAAATTTGAGTGGTCAACCATCGTAAGTGCTCCCGAGCCAAAACTACCAAAGGGAAAAAATAGAAAATTATAATTTGAAATTAAGATGTCAAACTATTATAAGAAACAAAATTTGGTGAAAATTGGTAATATAGAATAGATTCTAGAGAACAAAATCAGTGAGCGCTGTGAGTCTTTGGCTTCTAACTCAAAACTAGCATTTTGTCACTTACGATATGTGACCTCTGAGGTACAGAATTATCAACAGTGGCAAGTAGGCTCGCCCAGCAACTTGGAACGACGATGTGGAAAGACCATTCTGTTTATTACTCAATGTCTTCGCTTGTAATGGATCACGAAGAGCTAGCCAACTGTAATGACAGTTCGACATCATACGTTGAAATTGATGAGTTATTTGTGTTCATATACGAATTAATATGGTTTTAATGTGAATCGTTTTACAGAAGATTACTACAGGAGGAGATTAGGTAGAATACTACCCCAAAATCTTAGAGTCAGTTTATCCTAACATTAAATCATATGATCTATATATTGATATATTCCAGTCAAGGCCAATAATTTTTTTATTGGGGGGCCTCAGGGGGCTGTTCAAGTCCCAGGAGATATGAGTTTCCTGGGGCAGTATGGAAGTGCGAAGGCGTACTTCCAAACAAGCAATGAGGCTACCGTTGTGTGGGTGTATTCTTTATGAGTAAGTCATAATAAAACTTTTATATTTATTGATATCCTATTATTAATTATGTGATTTCAAATTTCAGACACTTACACAACCAATAAAAAAGCCTAAAAAATATTGATTTGATTTATTCACCCTGAAGACGTATGGATAGCTTAAATCATGAATATTTTATGTTTCAAATTCCATAAATTGACAACAACATTATGAATTAAGAGAAGATCATTAATGTATTCAGACGGATTTTCGAATTTCGGAAAATGTTTTCACTTCGAACTTGAGTTGAACCACGCATCTTTGGATTTACGGCCGGTATTGGGCCGGATTGGTTGATTACAAAAATATAGACATACAGCAATTCGATGATTATATCGAGGCTGGAACTGATTGTGCCCTGTTGGATCAGCATGTTATGGATATCCTTCATCGTATTGTGATCAGTCCTTCCGTTCCCTATATGGAGAAAGTGGTGAAAGAGATATTGAATCTGGGAGTGTCTACACTGAGAAAAATATTTATTTGATTTAATACTGCCTGCTTTGCCCATAACCAATGATTTCTTTAAAAATGGTTTTAATAAAGCTAGGTTTGGCCTGAATAAGGGATTTTGTTGACTTTTTCACTTCATATGAAATATATCTTTTTTAAACCAAAACATACGACTTATTCAAATTGAATGTATCCTTATTAGGGTCAAATAAATGTTCCTTTAGTCGCAAGAATGATTCTTCAGTACAAAACATAGTGAAGACTCTGTAGAAAAAGCAAATTTGTATTTCAATATATATATTCTGTTGATTCCAATAAGCAAATGATTTATTGTAAATTATGATTATTTAATTGTTCGTGTTCATTGTATTATTCATCAATAAATATTTTTTTGAATCAAACAAAACATTTGATTCCTTTCAAATCAATATATTAGTTCATTATTAGCATTTTTAACCTACTCCCTTTTTACCTGTGAAAATTCTAGGTAGCGAGTCAAATTGAAGGAAATTCAGAGGAATGAAATCAAATACTTACTAAGCCATATATTTATTCTTCAACTAATCAGATTTACAAATAAAACACAATATAACATATAATAATAAGTATGCCAAACTATCACTTTGGGGACATATTATATGTCAAACTATCATTTCGGGGACAAAATGCAACTTTGGGGACTGTCCCCAAAATTTAAAGATATGTCATACTATAAGTTTGGGGACATTATCATTTCGGGGACAGCAAATGAGTTTTTGAGGACAGCAAATACAAGTTTGGGGACAGTGACGCAAGTTTGGGGACTTGAAATGTCCCCGAAGTTGATGTCCCCAAACTTGCATCACTGTCCCCAAACTTGTGAAATGATTTCACAAGTTTGGAGACACCTATTTCGATCATATTAAACTTTATTTCCATCCAATAAGTTATTCAGTTTCTGAACACTTTCTTGGTTTACTTGGAATGGTTGATTATGGCTATTATTTAATATGAGGATTCACATAAATTTACTTCGTCTCGTCAGGTAAACCTCATCCGCGTGACTTATATCAGCTATTTTTTTTTCGAATAATACACGAAAAGCAACATATGTATTTATAACGTGAGCACATGAAAAGTCGGATGACGTCATTTTCTCCGAACCAGAAACTTGTTCTAAAAAACGTCTGAACTTAGGTTGCAGTTCGCGCGAAGACTGAGAGCAAAGACAGAGTCTGTAGGCCGAATTCACTTCTTAACTATGAGCTTTCCTCAAGGTGCCTGTCCGCACTGCGACAGAGACAGGAGACTGAGACCAGTGAGGCCTGAGACCGGGGCAAGTGTAAAGCTGCGTACAGATGTGCGAGCCGAACCTATTGCGAACCGCTCGCGAACCAATAGCGACAATTATTTGGACGGCATGTCGAACCTCTATAGAGCCGCTCGCAAACCGTTCACGCCGAACCATCGATAGTCGGATTCTTTAACTGCGTCTAGATGTGCGAGCCGAACCTATCGCGAACAGCTCGCGAACCAATAGCGACAATTATTTGGACGGCATGTCGAACCTCTATAGAGCCGCTCGCAAACCGTTCGCGCCGATCCATCGATAGTCGGATCCTTTCACGAACCCAACGCGAGCCCAGTGTAAGTTCGTTAATCCGTCGGTATTGGTTCGCGAGGGGATCGCAAGTGTGTACGTGAAATTAACGAACATGACACGAACCTATCGCGAACGGTTCGCGATAGGTTCGGCTCGCACATGTATACGCAGCTTTTCACGAACACAACGCGAGCCCAGTGTAAATTCGTAAGCCGTCGTTGGTATTGGTTCGCGAGCGGATCGCAAGTGTGTACGTGAAATTAACGAACATGACACGAACACTTCGCGATAGGTTCGGCTCGCACATCTGTACGCAGCTTTAGATACCGCAGAAATCGATCTCCGCGCGAACCGAACACCATAGCCGAATACGAAATTATTTGGTCAAATAGTGGATTCCGTCTCCAGTCTCTGTTTCTGGTCTCGTATCACTCGGTGACAGAATAGTCTGTATTCACCTTTACTTATATCCGTTGATCAAGCTTACTCTCAGCAAGAATAACGTTGAGTTTATGTGTATGAAAATTTTCAATTCCCATCCAGTATTATTAATTCAGTCAGTTGATTCATTAAAAAATTCAAGAAACTGACTTTAGAGTTTCTGTTTAATTTAGAGCCATACAACTTGAATGAATATTTTGTTTACACTTCTAGATAAGGTGTAATTACTATGACGTGTTCTCTTCTCATTGTATCTAACTTACTTGGTATATAAGAACCCGTTTACGACAAATAAAAATCATTAGGCGTATTGAAATTCAGATTTTTACTGAAATTTGCCGATAGTTCATAAATTTTGTCTAAAACATTTTTAGTTCTCATAACCTTGCAATAACTCCATTCCGCAAAGTTCTATTATTATCATGTCGATATTCAGTTCAATGAATAGTTATTAATACATAATTGATATGCTCATTTGCCTCATTTAGAACCATCGCCATAATATCAGATTTCCGAAGTGCCCATCTTGAAACCGGCACATTACCGCAGAACATTAATGACATGGTACGAAAATCTTAACCAATAAGCGATGTGTAGTTTTCTCCACATTCAATTTCCAATAACGCGAACTTTTACCTGACGAAATTGAACCCAGACAAAGACAATTATTTATATCTAGTTGGAATTCGGAAGGTCCACAAATTAGCAAAGTGGAATAAATTCACCAGGAAATTTTCGTCGTGTAAAATCAAAGATGCGGTGTCGACTGTCGGTAACTCGGTACGACCTTATGTTATGATGAAAAACACATGCGAACGAAGCAGCTGCAATACTCCGCACACGTGGCCGTTTGCCGCCACTGCATTGTTGCCGCGTCCAACGTTTCAGCCGGAGATATACCGTTCTAAACCTACCGTCTCCCACGTAATTTTCTGCCGCTAATAATAACGATATGATTAAATTATTAACATGATATTGTAGACGATGGTTGAAACTTCCAATGTAGATATGTATAACAATATTGACATGAAGGGTTTAACGACTCAAGACTTCAGGAAAAGAACTACTCTTTTTCTAACCAAGCTTTCGCAATAGTGCAATACTGTATATGTATAAATATTCCAAATTATTCTTTTGTTTCGACACTACATCAAACAAAACCAATTATGTATTGTTACCGCGTTCGTAATGAAAACTAAATGAAGAGAATATTTATTCACAAATAATATTGTTCTTTTGATGAATTGAAAAAAATATGCGGAGAGTGAATGTTTCAATTTGAAAATTGACCAATAATTGTTATCATATCATATGTACAAAAAATCGGAGCCGTTGAGCCCGTTGATTCTGAATAGGAGGTACCTCTACCGGCTCTACCTTTCTATGTTGAATCTTTTATTTTGTATTAGGTATGCAATAGATCAATTGATATTTTTTTGAATGAAAATAGGGTTTTCTTTTACTCTTATTTCAGATTCTATGTACAGCTGTACTTATAACATATCTACCATTTTATTTTCCAATCCACTCTTTTTTCGGTCATGTCAACCGCTTTCAACCCGACAACACCGGCCGCAACCACGCCAATAGGAAAATTGATTCATAGATTCTGAAGATTCATCGAATAATTTGTAATGATAAATGTACATATTTCTAATTGTAATAATATTCTTAAACAATATTCCTAATTCAACATTCACTTTTATAAAGTTTGCCATGAAATTCTGTCAAATTTCACTGCGAATATTTTGAAAATGTTAGGTTATGGTTATCCCACTGTCAGATACGCCCACAACGTTGTCGTTTCTGCTAAAAAATCATAGTAATTACGTATTTATCAAAATGTTCATTTACTTTGGGAAATTAATGAATATATTATATGAATTCAGTAATTTCAAAGATCTGGCGAATGCTGAAGAGAGTTTTTCTCTGTTAAAACTGGAAATATTTCACGTAATACGAAAATGGTTGGAAGATTCAGTTATGCTATATTCTTAAACGGAAATCAAGAAACGAGTGTTGAAATGTTACTGAAAAATAATGGACAGAATAGTTCGTTACTTTGTGATAGTTCATTCGGAAAAAGAATAAAAGTACTCGAATAACCCAGAAAAACGAACGGAACAGACGAACCTATGGAATTCTCCACTTTTCAAAATTCTCAAGAAATACCTACAGATGCCATTTGAATACCTCTTTGCACAACTTGAAATACTCCAGTATGAAAATGTAGTAGTTCTACGAAACCTGAGTCACAGTTAAAACTCAGAAGAACTTACTCCATTCACAAAGCTAAAAAAGATTAAATAGAAAGTAGACTTGGCAATGTCGCTTGATTTTCACGACTACCAACCTGGATTGAACTCGGATTTTCCGGACACAAGTATCCTAGTTCCTAACTTTTACGCTAGTGGCAATCATTTTGTTTACCTAATAGTTTCATTGGAATAGGAATTTTATATAGGAGAAGGCAAAATATAATAACTGAATGCCGCTTTAGTGGATCACGTGAATATATGGAATTCAAACATTACAGCTATTTGATATATAATTTAGTCAAAAGTAGAATTATTATTAACTGATTAAAGACCGAATATGATTGTGCGCAATGAAATTTCACAGAACACTATCTGTGACATCTCACGGCACACAACTTTTTAGGTATACTCCATAGACTAGGATAATATGTCTATGGTATACTCTATTCAATTTTATGAATTATCCCGGTTGGCCATGAAATTCTGACACATTTCACCGTGTATATTTTGAAAATGTTAGGTTATAGTCATTTTCCTGTCAGATACATGCGCAACGTTGTCGTTCTACATAGAGATCGTAGTATCATAATGTTCATTTACTTTGGGAAAAATAATGAATTTGAGAAAATATTAGGTATGTGGATTCAATCATTCCCAAGAACTGGCGCTGTTGAAGAAACTCGTTGATTCTCTGTTAATACCAGAAATATTTCACGTATATTAACATGGTTGGAAGATTCAGTTATGACAGTTATGCTAGTTTCTTGTACGGAAATCAAGAATCGAGTGTTGGAATTTTACTGAAATAATGGTCAGAATAGTCCGTTTCACTTTGTGATAGTTCATTCTGAAAAAGAATGGAAGAACTCGAATAACCCAACCAGAAATACTTATGAGCGAACAGGGGAACTCCCCACTTTTCAAAATTCTCAAGAAATAAGCCTACAGAAAGAAGACATTTAAATACCTTTTTGCACAACTTGAAATACTCCAGTATGAAAATGTAGTAGTACCTAGTACGAAACCTGTGTCACAGTTAATGAGTTAAACCTTAAAGAGACTAAATCCATTCACAAAGTTGAAAAAGAGAAAATAGAAAATAGCATCGGCAACATCTCTCAGAATTATTTGACTTTCACGAGTGCCAACCTTCGTCAATATTAAGTAAAAGAATTTGGCCAACCGCCTCCTACTTTATGAAAGTGAATGGAGTGTATGTAACCACATACTCAATTTATTCGATACTCGTTATAAGAACAATGGAAATGGAACTACTTTTATGCTTGAAAGAAGTTGATTTAGAAATATCAAGATGAATCATTTGATAACAAATTTTCATTACAAAATTTTTTTCATTATTTCCTAATCTCACATCGTCAATTGGAAATCTGTTACATTCACTTCTGACTTCAGTTCTTAATTTTGTATAATTCTTGATCAATGAAACAAAATGGTGTAATGTACCCAATACGAATTGTTAAATATTTATTAATTATTATTTGTACTAAGAGAGAGTTCTACCACGTGATTGAAACTGTCGAATTGTACTTAAAATAAGAATATAAGCACAAATTCTGAACAATGCTCAAGATTCCAAAATATTTAGTGCCCATTCTTGCCGTTCAAATAGCATCCCTATCAATTGTAACTAACTTGGTATATAAGAACGCGTTTACGATAAATAAAAATCATTTAGCTTATTGAAATTCAGATTTTGACTGAAATTTTCCACCCGATAGTTAGTAGGTATCCTAAATTTTGTCTAAAACATTGTTAGTTCTTTTAACCTGGCAACAACCCCATTCCGCAAAATTCTATTGTCATCATGTCGAGATTCAGTTCAATGAATAATTAATATTAATGCTCTTTTTGAACCATCGCTATGATAATATGAGATTTCCGAAGTGACCATCTTGAAAACGGCACATTACCGCAAAACAGAAATGACATGGCACGAAAATCTTAACCAACATGGGATGTGTAGTTTTTTCCATATTTGATTTCCAATATCGTGTACTTGTCGAAATCGATTTCGAAGTTCGTACACGACAATTTGGTATACCTAGTTGCCTAGTTCGATTTGATTTCAATGAATTCGGAAAGTCCACAAATTAACAAAGTTAATTCACTAGGATAGGATATTTTCGTGGTCTCAAATCGAAGATGCGATATCAGAACGACCTTTAAATAAAAAACACACGCAAACGAAGCCAGCTGCTAGATACCAACCGGGCAACCGCACACGTGTGTTTATTGTTTATATTCTCTTTGATAATGGCCGACGCGCCGACGGCCGTTTAGCGCCCCTACTCCACTACAAGTCCAGCGTTTTAGCGGTAGATATACCTATTACCTACTGTTGTTGTATCAGCTACCGTTTTCCATGTAATTTTCTACCGCTAAATAGTACACGATATGATTAATTGAATTTATTAAAATGATATTGTAGACGATTCTTGAAAATAACTCCCAATGTAGATATGTATAACTATTCCAAATCATTTTATTGTTTTGAAACTACATACATCCAACAATACCAAATACCTACATATGTATTATGACCGCGTTCGTAATGAAAACTGAATGAAGAAAATATTTATTCACAAATAGTAGGTATTGTTCGTGTGATGACTTAAAAAAAATATGGAGAGTGAATCTTTCAATTTGAAAATTGACCAACAATTGTTATCAAATCATATGTACAAAAAATCGGAGAAGTTGATTCTGAATGAGTACCTCTAACTTTCAATTTTGAATCTACTTTTATTTTGTATTATGCACTCAATTAAATTGTTTGATAGTTTTTTGTTAATTTGAAATAGGGTTTTGTTTTACTCTTATTTCGGATTCTATGTACAGCTGTATTTTCGGCTCAAATAGAGTAAGGGCATTATTTTATATCGTCTAAGGGCATATCTACCGTTTCATTTTTAAATCTACTATTTTTTGGTCATGCCAACCGCTTTCAACCCGGCAACACTGGCCGCAACCACGCCAATAAGAAAATGGATTCATAGATTCATCGAAGAATTTGTAATAAGAAATGTATTTCTAATTGTTTTTATTGAAATTGGAAACTTGCTGAATTCAACATCGATATACTGGATTTGGAAATAATACAATAAGTAGGACTTCAACAATTTCTCTAATTCAACATATTTTCTCCTCGAAATCCGATAGATAGATTCATTACCGCAATGCATTTTTCGCTAAATCTCTATTCAATCAATTAATATATTAATTATAATATATTTCGTCCTGTCCTATATAACATGTGGTATCCAAACGAATCTATTAGTGTTGTTACACGACTGCGACTAGCCTAGAACGTAGGACGTTAAACCAATAACCGGGAGGTCCGAGTTCAATCCCGAGGTTTGAAAACCTTTTTTTTTTGTCAGACGAACAAAAAATTCAACTTCGAATGAATTATATATCAAATAGCTGTAATGTTAGGATTCCGTATATTCACGTCAACTTGAGTCGTTACTCAGCTATCAATTATAAGATATTTCACGTTCTCCTATATAGAATTTGCTATTCAAATGAAATATCTATTAGTTATAATACACGACTACCACTATCTTAGATGGAAGGACACCATACTACCAAACGAGAGGTCCAAGTTCAATCCCAAGTCTGGGATTTTTTTTTGTCAGACGGTCAAAAAATTCGACTATCGAATGAATTATATATCAAATAGCTGTAATCATAAATCTAATAATTCTTATATGGGGAATGAGCCAGTGGTAACTGAAGCTGGGCGTTGTTTGTTGACTCTGTTTGAAATTTGCAGCCACCACGCAATTGGAAAATCGATCGATTGGAATAATTATTGTGTTTCTATTTATATTTATCGACTCTGGAAACATTCTGATTCAGATTCACATGTCGATATAGTCAATATAGAAATAATATAATTCAATAATTTTCCTGACTGAGGTTGGCATCTTTGACATATTAGTGTGCCGCTTGCCGCTAGGTTCGGACGTTAATCTAGATCTAGGGAGGTCCGAGTTCAAACCCAAAACTAGGAGAAAAATTTTTTAGTCAGACGGTCAAAAATTAACCGTGTTGTGCGTAAAATGTTGTGCCTGCACAGAATACAACTTATTCTCCTATCTCGCACAAGCTATACAAGCTGAAGAGTTATCAGAATAATAAAAATCATATACAGAGAAATTGGAATGGCTGATAAGTGCCATAATACTTTTGAATAATTAGTTTTCAAATGATCACTACTTTTAGTTTCTCCCACAAATTGCCGACTTTTCACATGACATTTCAAAGCATTCTCTGATCAATTTTCTATTGATATTCTCTGGTTCTCGGAATAATAGCCATTTCATGCGAGTAGAATATTCATTTTTGCCGACGACTTTCGAAAATAATAATTCGTGAAATAATCACAATTTCAAGTTCCACGAACAAATTGATGACGTTTCAGAATGAATAGACATTCTCTACTCAGACTAAAGTCTAATATACCATAAATTACTAGTGATTTTACGCTCATACGTGATTTATGAATTCACAAATCTTGATGAAACATATGGATTTTTAACACCATTTATAGATATGGACAATGCTCAATAATAGTAACAATTATAAATCCATTTATAAATCGCTTCAATATCGACCATCACTAATTAATTTTCCACTTTACGTGATCAATATTATAGTCCATAGTAGAGTTGTAACGAATATTCGCATTCGCATTCGCGGATATTCGCATATGTTTGGATATTCGTATATGCATTCGCATCGACAAAATTACTGCGAATGTTTTGCGAATTTGAATATGAGAAAAAAACTATGAAACATCAGTCTTTATACAGGGTGAATCCTGTTGAACTGTACATGCTTCCCACAGAGATATAGGACACTTATGTCGAGGCCACACCGAGCGCTATGCTATGGACGCTACGTATGCGATGTTCGGACATAGCGGACATAGCGTACCAGTATCGGTGTGGCCGGGTACATTTAAAATACCAATGGCTAATTTTGAGATGCATCGCGAACATAGCGTACGTAGCGCTCGGTGTGGCCGCGACATTAGCCGGTTCCAAAAATACCCCACAAATTACCTGAATATTGGAATACTTGAATATCGAGAGGATTCAAACTGATAATATTCTCCTGTCGTCAACTTTTGTTACATCTGGGTATGATTTTCTTTGTGAAATAGGCCGTCCAAAAAAAATTTATCTCCGAGTACGCTTATTCAATATGTTTTTTCTCTAAATCTGTAGGTGTGCCACGTGATTTTATTACTCTTTATTGAAGAGTATTCAGTGTAGTTTGAGCTGCCATGACAGGTTTATTGACTTTTTCATCTACAGGATGATTTTCTTTATAAATTCCGATAATATCAGAAAAATAGAGTCCGGTCCTAGAAACTGATAATCTGTTAACTCAGCTATATGGGGATTGATACAGTCCTCCTACGTACCAAATTTGGTGGATTTGTGATTATTCGTTCGTCCAATACAGCATTTTGAAAACATGACCCAAAACGTGAAATCGCCCTGTATAATCCAAACGAGTGACTAAAGACTCAACATGTGGGGTATTTTTGGAACCGGCTAAGTGTCCTCTACCTCTGGGGGAAGCATGTACAGTTCAACAGGATTCAGCCTGTATATAACTTTTTTATGTTTAAATAATCACAAACTGAACGCACGACAAGCCATAGACTATTGGCGCCAATTTCTACATTCGCATTCGCGAATGTCAGTAGCAGACATTTGCATTAGCATTCGCGAATGTTTAAAAAATGACATTCGTTACCCATAGGTATCTATCGTTCAAAGGCCCGTCCCAGCTTCGTCCGGGTAGAACTTTGTTTCATTAAAATTTTGCGATGAACTTAGGGTTTACCCTAAGTTCATCTACAACATTTATTCTGTTTATAAAATCG
Organism: Adalia bipunctata; assembly: GCA_910592335.1. Classification (NCBI taxonomy): domain Eukaryota; kingdom Metazoa; phylum Arthropoda; class Insecta; order Coleoptera; family Coccinellidae; genus Adalia; species Adalia bipunctata. Next base: position 6,540,809 of record OU342954.1, read on the forward strand.
TCGCGTGTCTGAAAGTTGATCCAAGCGGCTACTCTTTTATAGATATGTATGTCCCCCTCTCACACTTCGGTGCCCTCTCCTACCCGCCCACTTAGCACGGAGACTCTGTTTGGTCCGGTCGTGCGGTTTCATCTTCATCACTTTAACCTGCCATATCTTTTGATGTACTCATACTAATTGTATAATGTAAAGGGCAACATCTGATTACCATAAACAGGTGGCAGCAAGGGAATCTTGAGAGATAGATAATATACTTATGCTATCGCGGAGTTTTTTGTAGAACTATTTGAGAGGAACATTTCCGTCAGACATTGTATCCACGTAAGTCTTGCGGTTTTTGCAGCGCACGTGAAAATAGCTGATTATGTCTGATTTTTCTGTAATTATTGAAGTTATAGTAGGTGGAAAGTATAGCCAGAGATAAAGTAGCTTTCTAAGGATGAAAGAATTTCTGAAATCAGTCTAGTAGTTTTTGAGCCAAGTCGTATCAAACACACAAAAATACAAATATTTCCTCTTTATATATTAGAATAGAAAAGTATAGATAACAGATATTGACCTTTATGTGCATCGGTTGAAGTATCGCAGTGTCGAAGAAATGAGTCAGATCTTGCAATTCACTAAATATGTAGTTACATCCAGACAATCATATTGAAATTTTAGGGGTACTAAAGAGACCATACACATGCATTTTTAACCTAAGAATAATGATCGATGCCATTTTACTAGACAATCAAAATCCATTCTTTTTTTCATGACCTCCTTCCAAGGAAAATTTAATTATAAAATCCATTCATTATCATTTAAATCAAATACATAAGCATAAAACCAATAAGAATTCACCTTTCTATATAATGCCAACCCTTCCTTGAGATAAAACACCTTCACGATACGTATCATATGAAAAATAGAAATTTCAGTCGAAGCAAGGCAACATAATAATGATGTGATGTGAGAGATCCTATGATATACGAAAACTTCGGGGACAGTATATACATTTATACGATTTTATACGATTCACAAAAGTATGATTTCGAGGACAGTATAAAAAGTTTATTTGTTTACCAAAGTATTATTATGGGGACAGTATATACATTTTTATATGGAGCACGAAATTATAACTTTGAGGACAGTATATAAGTTTATACAGATTTTATATTGCTATATATGGTGCATAAAACTATCATTTCGAGGACAGTATAAAATGTTTCTATATACGATAAATGTCCCCGAAGTAATAGTTTGGCATACTTATATATATGTATGTTTAAATATAATAATATATTGTCAAAATAAAATAGAGTAACAAAGATTTATAAAAACAGCTTTTAAAATCCGGGAGTACTAAATCCTATGACTAAATCTAACTAATGGACCTACCTGCAATTTTCCAAAAACTTCTCCTACTTATCAAAAACTCGGAGGAACACTCTGCTATTATTGATTCCTCGATTATTTCATTCCCATTGGTCTGCAGGTTCTCCTTAGAAGTTTAATGTAGTTATTATAAAAAAATAATACCACAGAAATAGAAAAATACTTAGGGTAAACAGGGGGAATGGCGTTCACTTAAGGAAAACGCAATATATTTTTCAAATTAATTATTTTATTCTAAAATTCAGAACATTAACTTCGACTTTAACTATCAAATGATCAAACTTTTGAAAGGAATCGTATACATCCTAGAATAATTAGCAGTAGTAAAGGTTTGAAAAAAAAAAAGATTTGAGCGTCATTGCCCCTGTCAATGGGTAATACCGCTCAGGCAAAGCGGTAATGACGCCCATACCTGTTTCTTTGTAATAGAACAAGTAAGATCCATTATGATCATATGATATATATAGCTATAATCATAAAATGGCATATATTTTGGCTTTTTAGTCGATCCCCCAAAGTAGTGAATGGGATGTCATATTGTTTTGCGGCTAGTCTCTTGGACATCCCATTTTCAACCGGTTTGGAATGAAGAAAACCTCAAATCCGCTAAAACTAGCGGATTTGAGGTTTTCTTCATTCCAAGCCACTTTGGCGGTTGTTCTTTGGCGATTTCTGCGCATGTCTATAACAATAAAAGGAGAAGTCACTAAGGGCGGTAATAGCGCTCATGTGAGCGGGATAACCCCGAACGGTCGTTTTGAATTTAACATTAAATTAAACAAACATTGAAAAGCAATTCTTGAAAATTGATTAATTCATCATGAAATAGAATGATTTAGAACCTAGGAAAACTATATTGAAAATTTAATAAATATCAAAATTCTGAACTTACCGAAAAAAAGATCGCGACGAAAATTAGTTCAGCACAGCCTCATACAAATAAACGCACTTTTCCGTCGCTTTTCACCAGCTGACTACTCTTGCGCGTCGCCACTTGTTAGAGGCCCTTCCCCTTCCTCGTTTCAAGTTTATTGCATATTGTTTTGCACCATTTTCAAAAAGTTATAGAGGTGAGCGCCATTACCCGGTGAGCGCCATTACCCCTGCTTACCCTACTTCTTCCAAGGATTCCAAAGCATTACGCAATTTGATTTGGTGACCAATAATTGGGATTAGTGTTTGGATATCAGAATCTGAGAGTTTTCTCAAGCCTTTAAATCTAATATCGTTGTCTGAAACCACATAATTAATCAATTTTTTATCGCAGAATATAACAAGTTCACATGAAATGAGCTTTTTTATTGCACAATATAAGCTCGCATTAAGCCAAACAAGGTTTGTTTGGTATAAATAAAAAAATGAATCGAAATTGGCGCGAAATCTTCTTTGACGCCTAGTTTGATTTATTTCAACCAAAAGAACATTGTTTGGCCCAATACCTGTAGGAAAGATCATGAATCCAATCAGAAAAATATTTTCTATAATCTCCGAGGCCGTTTTTGATTAAAAAACTCCCAAGTGTATCTGATTCCTGATTACTCCATATTACCTATTCAAATCTATCGAAACACTGAAAGGAAAGATAGAATAATTGAAGAAGGAACTATTCTTCGATGCATCACGCACAAACGTATCTCGTAAAAATATTTTTATCTCAATTTGATTACACTCAGCACTTAGTAGTAGTGTTCCACTATGACTATGACGTCCTACTCTCCTACCTACGACCACTCACCACTCACTAATAAGTAATAATGTCCTACTCAAACTCCCCAAAGACTCCCCAAACTTTCGACACACTAACCTCTGCCCTAACCTAACTGACGAGGATAGGATCAGACGAGGATACGATACAGTACAACACAATTTCTTTCGGCAAGGTTCGGGAAGGTTCGGACCGGTTCGTGAATCTTCGATACGGCAATTGAAACATCGCAACTTCTATCCGCACTCCGCAGGTCCGCAGCGCAAGCGTGTTCTTTGTTCAATTGTTCATTACTTCATTCATTCAGCGATTGAGTGAATTAATGAGCTTCTTATTCTACTGTATCCTTAACTGACGAACGGAAAAAGGACAGAAGTACAAGAAACCCTCATTTCATTGGCTCCGATGATTGTAAAACGTTAACACAAATGTGTTCGCCGATAAGCGTATACGCCAATTATTGGCGGCGTATTCGTAACGACTAACGCCGCCGGTACGCGGAAAGTATGTTACCAAAGCTAACACTCGGTCACTCGGAGATAGTCAATACAAGTACAAGTACAGTATCCAGTCGCCAACATATTAATAGCAGTATTGCCCAAATTTAATCAGGCACTACACGGGTTTCATTTTTTATTTCTGAAATTTGCGCATATAATACATAAAAAGATTTGAAGTTGTTGATTAATTTATTAATTTTTAAACAAAACTTATGGTAAAACAGACGAAAATAGAGAACATAAAGTTGCTTTGTTTCTAGCGTTTCAATAATATTTCTACAAAGTAGTATACATGAATTATCTGGTCACAAATTATTGCCAAACAATTATTTCATTTAGAAATTCAATCCATCTTTCTTTGATCAAACTAATCCATTTGTTCCAACACAACTCTTTATATTTCATTCGAATAAGTTGCGTATTTAATTCCATCATTTTCAACAGAGATCAATTGAAACAAATCACCTTTTTGAATTAAAAAACTATATGTTTGAACACAACAAATATTTTTTAAGTTGAAATAAATTCGCTCAAATAAATCCCTTATGTGAGCCAAAAAAACTATGTTGATTGATTGTAATAATGCTCATTCACCAAGAAGAGATCTTATTTCATGAAATAAAATCATCAATTGAATTCAAAGAAAACCTCTTAAACAAAGCAATTTGTTGCTGGAACCATGTCTTTTTTCTCAATAAAAAAGCCTAAAAAATATTGATTTGATTTATTCACCTTGAAGACGTATGGATAGCTTAAATCATGAATATTTTATGTTTCAAATTCCATAAATTGACAACAACATTATGAATTAAGAGAAGATCATTAATGTATTCAGACGGATTTTCGAATTTCGGAAAATGTTTTCACTTCGAACTTGAGTTGAACCACGCATCTTTGGATTTACGGCCGGTATTGGGCCGGATTGGTTGATTACAAAAATATAGACATACAGCAATTCGATGATTATATCGAGGCTGGAACTGATTGTGCCCTGTTGGATCAGCATGTTATGGATATCCTTCATCGTATTGTGATCAGTCCTTCCGTTCCCTATATGGAGAAAGTGGTGAAAGAGATATTGAATCTGGGAGTGTCTATAGATTCAAAGACATATCAGGTGACAAAAACACTACGCTGCATTTAGCGGTCAAAAAAATTTTTCAAATAACGGATATTTTATTGTCAACAGGAGAAAATATTCTCCTCGAAAATAATAGCCCGGGCGTACTGCATTGGATAATGCACTTTTTGGGATGAAATTCGGAGTAATTGAAATTATCGTGACATTTACAGTAAGACAGAATAAACCAATAGGTGAATTCATGTTGAGATACAGACAACAGAAATATTCGATAGTTTATCCATCATTTACCGCAGTTGTCTAGAGTTCCAACGAATCAAAACCATGAAGGTTTCCCGAGGGGTATTTTATAGCGACCTTATCTAGTTTAGTGAGAGTAAATTCGCTTATCTCCTGAGAAATAAAGAAGTCTCCCTTCAGATCGAAGAGAATATCAATTGTGTCTCTGTTTTCAAGAGGAATTTCAAGCAAAGATGCGGAAGAACGCTGAAGATGAAACAATATTCTCTTCCAAGCTTTTCATTGTGGACTACCAGTGTTATGCATAGAGTAATCGTCAGTAAACTCGATACCAAGGAATTATAATTCTTCTAGCTTCAAATTTTAATGTTATAAAAACCAAACCTTCTGAAGAAAAACTCAGATTTCAGGTTTTGATTAGTTCAATAGATACTGATATATTTAAATTCGTTAAAGAGTATATTCAACCTAAAAAATCATATACCTTTATTTCGTTTCTAAAGAATTAGAAAAACCTCTGATAAGAATATTACAAGAAAAATTCGATTATGAATCATTTGACGAAAACATTCTTAGAATATGTCGAAGATAAATAGGAACAAACTTTGATAATTGAGCAGTACCATGAAACCAAAACTATATATCGTGGTATGAAAGAAAATTTAATAAGTTCAGAACAGAAATTTTTTTGGCCTAATATGAAAAAAGATGTACTCAATTATATTAATTCGTGCGAAATATGTCAAAGGAGTTAATAAACGAGAACTATACAAAATAACCTCTTTAAAAATTATTCTCTTGGAAAAGAATGTACTTCCAATTCTCTTAGCCAAAGCCTACGTAACTAAGAAACATATTCAATTAATTTATCATAATATTGCCTTTTGATTGAAGTATCTAGACATAATATTCTTATTTTCATGAAGATAATGAACTGAATTGTAATATGATAACGACTTTTGGATTCACATATTATCTATATTTTATTCGCTAACGATTGATGTTAATAGGTTTTACAGTTTATGTGAAATTTCGATGATGCTCGTTTTCGTTATCTACTTAATTGGACTGATTATAAATACTGAATCCAAAATAATTGTAGGGACAGTTCGACATCATACGTTGAAATTGGACATTGGTGAGTTATTTGTGTTCATATACGAATTAATATGGTTTTAATATGAATCGTTTTACAGAACATTACTACAGAAGACAATTGGGTAGAATACTACCCCACAATCTTAGAGTAAGTTTATCATGACATTAAATTCATATGATTAATATATTGATATATTCCAGTCTAGGCCAATAATTTTTCTGATTGGTGGGGCTCAGGGGGATGTTCAAGACCCAGGAGATTTCAATCTCCGGGGGCACTACGGAAGTACAAAGGCGTACTTCCAAATGAACAACGATGCCACCGTTGTGTGGGTGTATTCCATATGAGTAAGTCATAATAAAACTTTTATATCCTATTATTGATTCTATGTGATTTCAAATTTCAGACACACACACAACTAATAAAACAACATAAACTATATTGATTTGATTTATTTACCCTGAATACGTATGGATAGCTTAAAACATGAATATTTTATATTTCAAATTCCATGAATTGACAACAACATTATGAATTAATTTTATGAAGATGAAAAATATATTGATTTCTGATTTGATTTATTAACTTTAAAGATTGAATAGTTTAAAACATGAATACATATTTTATATTCCAAATTTCAAAAATTAACAGCAGCACTTTGAATTGTTTTTATGAAGATCATTTGAAATTTTCATTTTGAACTTAAAATTTATCTCAAGTGGTGGAACATTTTTAGGATCTTCTATTAGATATTTATGAGATCATCAAGGTAAGTACAATATTTCAATCACTATCTGAACTCGTGAAGTCAGTTGATTTATTTTTTACATAATCAAATCGTGAAAATTTTTAATGATTAATTCAGTTATCTTTCCTTGTGTAGCATCTAATTCGTACTGATTCGGAATCTCCATCATCGGATATGACTAGATTTTTAGCTATTATCGTAGATAATAAGTCTTTCAATTGCTTCAAAACAGACTCTGACTGACATGGAATTTTTAATGATGTTTCCAACTTGAAAATTGAGGATCCTTCAATTTGGTCAGTAAATTCATTATATTTATAATAATCTCCTGTCTTTGAAGAAGTAAAGCAATCCGTCGATATATCGAAATACGTGATCAATACCTGCCGGAATTCCAGGAAAACGTTGCTCAATGTAATGCACACCCTTTCTTCGACCGTACTTATCAAGTTCCATACAATATATGCTATCATAAAATATGAAGCTTCGACCTGTATAAGTGGTAACTGCACCATTAATAGTAGTATTCGAGGTCAAATACAATGAATTAATATTCCCACGTCTTGCAACATTATAACCATTTGGATCGATTGTGAGAATTTGGTTTGAAAAAATAAGATTGACATAATCATCTTCATGAAACATATGACCATCAGTTTTGAAGAAAATATTTGGAAAATATGGAATCATAGTTGATACCCTAACAGGCTTCTTAATTTTTTTTTCCAATTAGCGAAATAATCCACACCCATCCTTCATAAAATAAGTATATTTGTTTTTCCATCACAAACAGTTTATGTTTTTTGTGTTTTATTCGACATAAGTCTGGGGGGTTTAATATATCTATAGGTATCTTTGTTGAAGTTTCTATTCGTGGAGTCGTTGGGGGTGGTGTGACATTTTTTTTAATGGTTTCCCATAAGTTGCTTGAATCCCATCAATATCATCTTGAGATAATGTGAAATTCCCTTCATTGTAATATGGATACATAACTGAATCTTTCATGTTCGAATGATCTAAACCGAGCGAATGTCCTGTTTCATGTAAAAGTGTCCAATAGAGAGAAACTTCACCAATTGGAGTATTATCAGAACCTCGATACCAATTTTCATCTCCATCCAAATGGAGTTCTATACATTTTTTTCCTTCTGGGAAGTAGGCGTGAGCGAGTACACCACCATTTCCATTAAAGTCGAAATTACAAATTCCACTTCCATGACATTTATGAAAAGTACTATGTCGACGTTTTCCATAGCTGATAACTATATCAGGAGTATTTTCATCTTGAATGATTAATTCAATAGATACTGATATATTTATTCGTTATAGAGTATATTCAACCTAAAAAATCATATACCTTTATTTCGTTTCTAAAGAATTAAAAAAACCTTTGATAAGAATATTACGAGAAAAATTCGATTATAAATAATTTGATCTGAAAATAACGAAAACATTCTTAGAAGTTGTCGAAGATAAATAGGAACAAACTATGAAAATTGAGCAGTACCATTAAACCAAAAATATATATCGTGGTATGAAAGAAAATTTAATAAGTTCAGAACAGAAATTTTATTGGCCTAATATGAATAAAGATGTACTAAATTATATTTATTCTTGCAAAATATGTCAAAGGAGTTAATAAACGAGAACTATACAAAATAACCTCTTTAAAAATTATTCTCTTGGAAAATAATGTACTTCCAATTCTCTTAGCCAAAGCCTACGTAACCAAGAAACATATTCAGTTAATTTATCATATTGATTTGGGACAAATTGAAAATCTAATTGCAAAATATCAGAAGGAGATCGACTATTTTAAAAATCAACAACTATCTACGTTAAATCCATTTTGCAAGCCATAATCTTTCACTTTTAATGGTGCAAAATGTGGAATATATTTATAATTCTGTAATGGTGGTCTTACACCTCTAGTAGCATGGGTTATTTTTTGAAATTTATTCAAATGATAAATACCATGAATATTCAATGGATAATTTGCAGTCATATTTTCAGTATCATTAACTATAACCCAATATCCAGTCGAAGACCGAGGAATTCCCATTAATGTAGCAGACCAATTAACCATTTATCCCAAAATTTTTTAACTGGTAATGAATCTGTACCAGTAGGAACCATGGATGCTTCAGTAGATGTAGTAAATGTATATTTATTCCAAAAGTTTTTACATTTAAACCTATGCAGGACAATACACATGCTACATGTTCAGAGTTATTCCGGATAATGTACCTACTGCCTGTATCAAACGCTGTCCTCAATCCAACAAAATCTATTTTACATCTTACTTCTTTTACATAGCTGCCTTCTGGTAACGCTTGATATACCGAAGGAACCACCAGCGAAACGAGCAAAAGGACGCAAGAAAGTCATTTTCCACAAGACACAGGACATCCTGGACAAACTACCTGGAACCAGTAGATACAGAATTGAACACAACTATTTCAATTCTTCAACTAATTTGGGTCGAAACGATGAACACCCGCTTACTAATACCGAAATTGCAACAACTAGTGCGACAACAAATCAAAGAACGGAATCTACAATTCAAAGTGAAAATTCAGGTGATCATGCAAACTCTCAGCAAAGTATTTGAAGAGTCTAATTCTTACAAAAGACGATACCGAGAGTACGTCGTGGGACAGTTTCGAAAAGCTCCTAAGAGACAAAGGATGGTTTCGGATATTGTTGAAGCAAACCTTATTGGAGGAGGAGAAACAAACCTTGATCGATTGTCTGAGCAGCGCCAGCGATACGGAGGAGCCATATTCATCGTCGCAAAACATGTTGGCTCAAAGTACGGCGACCACTACCACATTATCCACGATTGTACCTTAGACAAAGGAAAGAGGAGACTCGGTATAGGATGATAAATCTTGAAGCCAAGATGCCACATAATGAAGAACGAACTGGGCGACTATATTACTACGAAACGAGAATTACGCCAAGATCTGAACAACGTTGCCACGTTGTCTGAGATTTCCGATTCATTAATGTCGAATCCTTCAAGAATTGCAATTAAGAATACAATTCTTTTAATTATTGCTTATGTAAATGTTTGAAATGGTTATGCATAATTTTTCAAATTTCAAACACTTATTATTCATCAAGCAATAATGTGCATAGAACTCAGACAACTTTTGTCTAAGGCATAGAACATAGCTCCTCTCTTTAGAATGCATCCCCTCTTAAAATTTACCTCCACCCTTAACTTGGGTCACATTATAAAAGCAGGTATTGACCCTTTTTGAAACCTTTCCTTCCTTGCTTTCAAAGCAGTCAACATAGCTTACGACGGCATTTTTAAATTTGTTGGTTGTTCAAGAGTATCCCATCGTGACAACACCGCGTGTTCCAGTTTCATTCATAAAATTCATATATTATTTCGCGACCAATCAGCGAATTTGGCCTTGTATTTGACATTTCATGTTTGATACACGTTGCCATGCCGATATCTAGTTGAATGTGTCAAATAAAATTTATAAATCAATACAAATAAGTGATTTTCTGAATATCTTGAGCAAAATACCTTAAAATAATGGTTCGTAAGTGTCAAGTGTGTGGCAAATTGGATTCCATCAACCCTAGTTTGAGTTTTCACAGGTTAGTTTCATGTTTGCAGATCAGTGGCGTAGATTGTTCAATGTTTATAATTTTTCTTCTAGATTTCCTTCTGATATTGAGAGAAGAAATATATGGCTTTCAATTTTGGACTTGGCTGATGCTAAAAACTTGCCTCAAAATCTGTTCATATGTTCGGAGCACTTCGAATCCAAAGATTTTGGTTTTCGATCGAATGGTACCAAATATCTTAAAAATGATGTCAATCCTGTTCCCATGAAACAACTCTGGGAACTAACGTCTTCAAGGTAAGTTTCTGTGTGAACTTCCAGAGATTAATATTTTAATTCAACCTGTTTGAATATAACTTCATGAAATAGAGTCAGAATATGTGTCAGTAAATATTGTTATATTATAATATTATTAAATATAATTCAATACATCAATTGAGAACTTTTTTGCAGCTCAAGCTCAACTGTCACCCCCCAAGATGCTAAAAGGTAATTATGCATTTATAATTTGCCATTTGACAATTAATATTCAAAGAAATATATTTACAGAGATCAAGTTTCATTCCTCGATGCAGAAATTTACCGAAATATTGCTTCTATTCCTTGTTCTCCAAAAAGAAGGTAAGACCTGTGTGTCATTATTGGCACATTCTGATTAACCATATTTGGTGTAATTTTGTTACAGTGAAGAAAATGTGAAATCAACTGTTCTAAAACTGGAGCAACCAGTGGAGAAATTTGATTTGAAGCCTTCCATCTCTACCGAAGAACCATCTACCTCTAAAATTAGAAGGGGAAGGTAAATATTTCATTCAAACGATGCCCACATCGAATAATTTTATAAAGTTCAAGACTAATTTCTCTGTTACATTACAGAAAGAGAGCTTACGTTGGTGATTTACATACCAGTGATTTTTCTACACCTGAGAAAAGGAAAAAGAGTATGAGTATTATCAGAAGGAGAGTGCAGGGTCAAAGCAAACAGATACGCATATTAAGGCAGTCTGTTCGAAGGATGAAGAATAAAATCACCTCGATGAAAACATTGATGGATTGTTTAAGAGAAAAATTGCTTATATCAGAAGCTTCAGAAGCAACCATATCTGTATGTTTCCTTTTTGTTTTTGGTGAAAGTGCAATAGCATGTAACTTGATTTTTTTATGATTTGGGATATTGGAGCCATTAGATTTCAAATAGTGTTGTGCATGGCTAGTAACAACATTTATGTCATTTGAAACCTTATCTCAGAAGTGGAAAACTAGTACAAAGTACAACGTATCGTAACTTCAGAAGGAAGATTATATTTTTCTGAGAATTAACACGTTACTCGAATATGAAGCTGGTCTAATATTCTCATTTAACATATATGTATGAGTTACATGGTATTGCACAGTCAAAGATGGAGTAGAAAAACATTTTGAGACAACCAGATGATAAAATTTTTCTTTTTCAGGCATCTGTCAATCCTGGAGCTGCTACTGATTTATTCGAGAGAATGTTGAAAGGGTCGAGTAGGCAAAAATTCAATCCAACATTGAGAGCCTTTGCTTTAACCTTGGCATTTTATTCACCGAAAGGATACAATTTTGTCAGAAAAACCTTCAACAATAGCCTTCCGCATTTAGATACTATCTCGAAGTGGTATAGGTCCGTAGATGGAAGCCCTGGATTCACAAAGGAAGCATTAACAGCCTTGTCTCTACGACAAAAAGGAGTCTCCTATCCTTTGTTGTGCAATCTTGTTATGGATGAAATGTCCATCAGACGTCAAGTTGAGTGGACAGGTTCTAAATTCACAGGATATGTTGATGTTGGTACCAACTTGGATTCTGACATTTTACCTGAAGCTCGAGAAGCATTAGTTTTCATGCTAGTGTGTCTGAATGGTTCCTGGAAAGTTCCTGTGGGATATTTTCTGGTGAATGGGTTAGTGGCGACAGAGAAAGCTGAGTTAGTAAAAAAATGTCTGGGTTTTCTACATGAAAGTGGAATCAAAGTAATATCATTAACTTTTGATGGTGCTCCTTCAAATTTTTCAATGGCTGAAAAATTGGGAGCAGATTTCAGTGATCCATCAAACTTGAAAACGAAGTTCGAACACCCAATTACACAGCATGATATATATATTAATCCTGATGCCTGCCATATGATAAAGTTAGTGAGGAATTGTTTTGCATCCCAAACTGGCTTACGAAATATGGAAAATATGGAGATTAGATGGACTTTTGTCTCAACTTTAGTTGATAAGCAAGATATTGAAGGTCTGCACGCTGCTACAAAAGTAAGGCAGAGGCATTTACAATGGATGAGAGAAAAAATGAAGGTGCGATTAGCAACTCAGACACTAAGCAAAAGTGTAAGTGATGCAATAGATTTCTTAAGAGATGATCTTAAGTGTTCTGAATTTCAAGGATCAGAAGCCACTTCTGAATTTATTCTGAAGTTCAACAACTTATTCGACATCTTCAACTCGAGAAATCCTTGTGCAAAATACTTTTTTAAAAAACCATTCATGACAAGTACAGCTGAAGTCTTCACAGATTATATGCATTTGATGAAAAGATATATTCTTGGACTGACATTGAATGGGGTCCCGATCACAAGAAGTGGAAGAAAAACAGGATTTTTAGGTTTCTTGATCTGCATTGAAAGTTTGGAACAAATGTACAAGAAATATGTCATTGAAGAAAAATTCCTCAAGTATCTTCTTACTTATAAACTGTCGCAGGACCATTTAGAGCTGTTCTTTGGATGTGTTAGAAGTAAAGGTGGACATAACAATAACCCCACTGCAAGACAGTTCGAGGCAGCATACAAAAGGTTGATTGTTCACTCGCAAATATCCGCTTCTGATACAGGAAATGCCATCAATCTGGAATCCATCAGTATCCTGACATGTGGATCTGCAGTTAGCATGCTCTCACCTGAACATGCAACCAATATTGAAAAAAATGAACAGTTCGCTTCAGTGATGGAAAGTGTTTTTTCAGATATGGATAAATATGAGTATGCAACTTCATCAGCATGGAATCTCACACCATATGTAGAAGATATTGTGGGATATATATCTGGATATGTTGTTCGGATGCTGGAGAAATTTATTTCATGTCGAAAGTGCCTTGATCTTTTGAGAAATGAAGTAGATGTCTCACTTCTCCAAAGAAGAAAAACATATGGAAGATTAATTAGGGCCAGCCAATTTGTAATTGATGTTTGCAAAGAGGGCGAAAAATTGTTCAAATTTTTCCATAAAACTTCGAACATTTTCAATAGAAAAGTTGAACATTTGTTACCAGTTTTGATCAGCCAAACTATGTTTAATGTTGATTCATCCATTTTGGACCATTTTGATAATCATCTTTTTGATGGAAATTTCATTGATGGACATGCTGATCAGTTGATCAAAATTATTTTGAAAAATTATTTTAGAATAAGGATTCATCACGAAACAACCAAACTCTTAGATGAGTCGATAAAAAATAGAGCAAGATCTATGCACACAAAACTTATATTGTTTAGGAATGAATAATTTTACTATTTCAATGTAACTATTAATTGTTACCATTCGTTTTGTAACTATTTGTGAAATAAATTTGAATTTGAATTAATGTGCTATTGTGGATTGTGATTTAACTATAATTATTGTTTCAATAAAACACCTTTGGATTATTATTTTGATATTTTATTGGGTAATTCATTTTCTGTAACATGATTAAATCTTCTGAATCAACATATTTTCGTGAATTTTATTGAGTAAATTCAGGTGAGCTCATTTTTTTCTTCAACCGGTTCATCTTTGAGGCGAATTCTTCGGCAAGTTCATTCAGTTAATATACATGTCAAATTGGAACGAAATTTCAGCTAATTGTGATTGACAGTTCCGAAGATATTGAGCTCCGAAGCAATAATTTTCAAATGTGAATAACTCCGGAACCACGCGAAAAAATTGGCCCATAATCGGACAATGTGAGTATATACATTTTTTTCCGTCGAAATTAATTGAATTCTGATTTCATCAATAAAAAGTTATTTACCTAACGTGCGCATATCAAATTGGAAACAAATTTCAGCTAATTGTTATCAAGACTTGTTATTGAAAAACAATAATCTTCAAATGCTGTTGCCAACCAAATTGATTCGAGTTATCAAGAATTCGATTTATCGAAGTTCGACTGTAGTTCCAAAGATATTGAGCTCCGAAGCAATCATTTTCAAATGTGAATAACTACGGAACCCCCTAAACAACACGGCAGATCCACGCCACTGGCGGCAAACGAATTCACGCGAATCTAGTTTCTGCATTGTTGCCAGCGCGATATCCGTGGAACAAGGACAGCTACGTCTGTCCTTGTTCCACTCATGGGAAATTGGTCGGGATGTTGGCTTCAAAAGTTCCTGAATTTATGAATGACATCCCAGGTCTCCTCTTTCCTTGGTCTGAGGATTGTACCTACTATAACTCCTACTGCTCCTGTGCCAGAATGTCCGTCTTCCATAAACGACGAAAATCCTCTAGAAATGTTGTTTGGACAAGTAGCCTTACCGGTACCTGGCTCTACAATACGACAGAGTATTTCGCTACGTCTCCAAGACAAATTATATACTGCGAAGTCGGAGGGCGAAACTGGACACGAGGTCATCAAATTAGAGGTGTACCCGTTCCACGAGGTTTCAATGATCGACAAAAGTCAATGGTGGAAACATGCTTCAAAGAGGCTCACTTTTCTAACTTCGTCGCCTGTGGATCCAGCGAAAATTCATGTGGACAAAATAGTCCACCTAGTAACGAAGAAGTTCCAAATACTTCCCAACACCACAAAGGAAGTAAACGGGACAAACTTCTCCAATTTCTCAAGGAACATCCCACAGCCCCATTATCAGCCATATTAAGTTCAACTGTTTTTTTAACATCATCATTTCGATATTATAATACGAAATCATTTTGGTTTCAGAATTGTTTTACGGAATATATACATTCATTTTTAGATTTCAGTATCGTTGATTTATATAATTTTACTAGAGATACTAATCCATTATACGCTTGTCCACGGGGGGACGTTATGATATTTCATAATAATAATATTTTATTATTCAATTGAAGAATCTATCTTTATAATTGAAGAATTATTACTCTATCAATTAGATACACTAGATAGGTAACGTACAACAATTTTTATTAGATGTGTATAATATTTTTGAAAAAAAATTAGCTGAACTCAATACTTTTCTTATTTGTGGTGAAGGCAGTTCCGGTAAATCTTATTTCATGGACATGGTAGTTAATTATAGTTTTAATTATGGTGTTGTGCAAAATTTTAATAAACATATTGGTTTTTCATTGCAGGATTGTGTTGATAAAAGAATATTGGCGTGGAATGAAATTCAAATTGATCCAGGTCAATTAGAAATTATCAAATTATTATTAGGAGGAGATATACTAACTGCTAGAATTAAATATGAATTGGGATTATTGGGACGATGGTATTCCACCATTTGCGTTTGAAAATAACCATGTTAAGTTTAAAAGATATATTGGATACAGCAAGGAAACTGATTTCAAGAAAATTTAGCTTAAGTTGTCGATGCAGAATGATACCATTAGATCATATGTACTACATGTTCTATGAAGAACACGAAGATTATACTGCTGAAGATTTAATGCCTATGATACAGACACAAAATAACTGGTGCGATGTATGTTACACTGAAGCGTTGTTTGAGATTGAAGAAACATACTTATGCCGAAAACATTGTCACCATACATTTACTTATGATAGTGATGATTCCATGCCAGAATACACAAGATACTATAGTAATTATACCCAATTACGATTTTCAGATGAAGGATGTGGACTTTGACGACTTTTATGACAATATGCTGGGAAATCTTGCCGGACCATCTGGCGAGTCATCCCGGCATATGGATAATGATATCGAAAGACCTTCTGTCACCTCAGGATCAGCAAATAGTTTTGAAATTGATGAAACGATGGTGGAAGAACTACCAACAATGGTCAGTCGGATCATCGATCAACTTAGAAAAACGGCGTGCAAAGACAATACCGTTCACTACTCCGATGTCTTCACTAGCAATGGAACAGGACGAGCTAGTCAATTGGCTGACAAATTGGCTGAACGAGCACGACGAACTTACCGAGGACAGTTTGTCGCAATATGTCAACATGGAGATCATGTCCATGCCATCCATGCCTGCACCTACTCCAACCGCTCCTGTCGATGTTCATTTAAGAAATTCCCGGAAGCGCAAGAGGACCTTAGACGACTTCTTCGGAAGCCTCGATACCTCCAAACGTTCCGAGACACCGATTGGAAAATTTTTGCAAAGTATCACTTTGGCTCAGGCAGGAGAGTCGCGGCATGTTTCCTCAATGGTACCGATTCAAGATTTGACTTTGCGACTACAAGTATTTCCAACGTTGGACTATCAAGCCAAGATGAAGGAGAAGCCGCAAGATGCCTGGAGAACAGGCAATATTAAAGAGTTTTTGTTAGCCTGTGATAGGTGGGGTATATCAGTAGGCTATGACTTGTTTTCTTTTTGGTGTATTATCTTTATGTATGACAATTATGAGAATAAATATTTATGTTATGTTATGATCCTGAACGACCTCCATCATTTCTTATGTATTTCGATGTTAATAATCTATAAGGTACTCCTATGACTCTACCTCTACCTATAGGAGAGTTTCAGTGGATAAAAACACAAGATATTCATAATGAAGAACACCTTTTTTCTGGAAATGATGATCAAGTTGAAGATTACGGAGTTGATCTTAGTTATTCACGAAATCTTTTTGAGAAGCATAAAGATTTACCTCTTTGTTCTCATCATTAAGTACCCCCTGTTTCTCCTTAAAACATTCTAAAATTGTTAACAACACTTTACGATAAGATGGAATATGTTATACATTATAAACATTTGCAACTAGTCCTCAGGTTGGAGTTGAAGGTTGAAAAAATTCATAGATGTTTGAAATTCAAACAATCTCCATACATGAAAAACCATATTGAAATGAATACGGAATTGAGGAAAAAAAGCTCCAACGAATTTGAAAAGATGTTTAACAAATTAATGAATAATTCTCTATTTGGTAAAACAATTGAAAATGTTTAAATTATCGGGATATTGAATTGCTGACGAGGTGGTCGGGTAAATATGGTGCAAACTATCACATTTCTCAACCTAGTTTTTATAGTTGTGCTATATTTTCGGAAAACATGGTGATGAAGAGGTTGATAGTAAGATTCAATAAACCAATATACCTCGGGATGAGTATAATGAATTTATCCAAAATTTACCTTTATAATTTTCATTACGAATATATTTCTAAAAAGTTTGGTTCAAACTCAAAATTACTATACACGGACAATGATAGCCTCATCTATCATTCTCATGTAGATGATATTTATAACCACATCAAAAATGACATTGATTATTTCGATACTTCCGACTATGCACCTAAAATATCTTTGAAATTCCTCAAAGGAACAAGAAGATGTTGCGGCAGGCTCATGAGGGACGAAAATAATGGGAAAATCATGACAGACTTCATTGGTCTGAGATCTAAATTATATAATATTAGAGTTGAAGTTGATGATTCGGAAAAAGAAAAAATAACGGGTATTTTCAAGAAAGCAAGGGGATTAGGAAAGCTGATATGAGACATAATACGTTTGACGATTATTTGAATAGTTTGTTCCATGACAACTAACTCACGAATCAACAACGTAGCATAATTTCGAAAAAATATGAGGTTTTTACAATAAGTTTAGAGAAAGCTGCTCTTAATCCAAATGATGACAAGAGAATGCTTATTCCAACAAAAACTGATACCCTGCCATGAGATTTATCCCCCCTTTTGTTTTTTGTTTATCTATTCTCTCGGTCATATTCATCAGGGTGATCTTGAATGTATCTATTATTTTTTCCCTTTCTCACTTGAATTTTTATTTTTTTCTCATTTTTCAGACTCTATTCTCAGCGGATTAAAGAAGATATTTGTCGATAGAAAAAGATTTAGGAATTTGAGTGGAGAACGAAAAGGAGGAGGGGGAGAAAAAAGGTACATTACCCCTCGCAGTCTCGAAAACAATAACCCTAACATCAACAACAACGAACGAAAGCCTACAATTGGATCTCAGTGGTGTAACAATTGCACGAAATTCTTCTGTTTCTGTGAAGAATCTATCAACACTCATCAATATCAAGAGCTTTATTGTTTTGAGAAATTACCTATAAACTCTGCATAAGAATGGTAAAGTTGATCGTGGATTCTTGGGAAAAGAATTGACTGGCTGTCTATTTCAAAAAAAGACCGGTTATCAGAAGAAACTTTCTCATGATGTGTAAGGTTTGCAATAATCCACGTCTAATGAGTGTCAATGATGTCAATAGAATTCTGGAAAAACACAGCTTCCAGCCCACGTGGAAAGTTTAATTATAGAACAATGTATCCTAGTCTTCCCGAAGAAATCCTTGAGAGTGATTATGCATTTGGTCAATGAATTCATAACATGGACAATTTTATGTCTGTTTTGATGCAACGACAGGGTACTTTATATAAGGAATTAAAACTAAATGATAGTTTGGTTTAATTAGATTTGTGCGCCGTGCGGATCATGTTACAAGTTACAACGAATTCAGTGAGCTATATCCCAAGATGAAAAAGCATATCAAGATGAGAAGAACCAGGGGAGTGTCTATAGAATCAAAGACATCAGGAGATAAAAATACTGCACTGCATTCAGCGGTAACAAAAAATGTTCAAATAACGGACATTTTATTGTCAAAAGGGGCAAATATTCTCCTCAAAAATAGCCGAGGGCGTACTGCACTGGATAAATGCACTTTTTGGGATGAAATTTGGAGTAACTGAAATTATCGTGACATTTATAGTACGACAGAATAAACCAATAGGTGACTTCATGTTGAGATACCATCAGACAACAGAAATATTTGATAGTTTATCTAACATTTACCGCAGATGTCTAGACTCTAGAGTGTCTTCTTGAAAGCAAAGATGCGAAAGAACGCTGAAGATGAAATAATTAATTTTCTCTTCGAACCTTTGCATTGTGAACTACCATTGTTATGCATAGAATGGTCAGTAAACTCGATACCAAGGAATTATTTTATTCTTTCAGTGAAAGTTGTTTCTTCCACTATGGGTAATCTATTATACTTTACTTTATTAAATTTGCCACTATACCGTTAATATCTAGTATCTTCAGTACTTGTACTATAAATTATTTGTTGCTAGGCTGTATTCGCGATCAAACACAAAGCTGGATGCACTCATTCTGACCTTCACATCTACGTGCGTCTCTTATCTATATTCATAAAGGAGAAGGTCAATGAATTGGTTGTCTATTCCAAAAAAAAGACATATGTTATCGGAATAGACTTTCTCATAATGTGTAGTGTAAGCAAAGATGTTCGTGAGTGAATTTGACTTTTTTTTGACAACTGGTTTTTCAAAATAATACGCCAATAATCAAACATCAATTTGAATTGCTAACCCTAATTCACTATAACATTTCTGTTTCCAGAAAAAAATGATATTTTTCATATGATGAAACGTAATGTTAAGAGAAGTTCAATATGAATACAACTCGTAATGAGTCATGAATAATATAAGCCACGCAATTCGAAAAAAATTAAAGATAAGTAATTTGAGTCCATTTAAGCTTGAATTATTTTCTGAACAATAATAGTGGGGTGTAAAAATGTCGGTGATTCTGGATTGTTCTTATTTACACCTCCATGACGAAAAGAGTTGAATGAATTGGTTGTATATAAAAAAAGACATGTTAACAGAAGTGACTTCTTCATAATGAGTTGTGTATGCACAGATCCATGCCTATCGAGTGTTAACGATGTTAATGATATTTTATAAAGAACACAGCTTCCCACCTAAGTGAAAAGTTTAATTAGGACAATGTATAGACTTCCTAGAGAAATCGCTGGGAGCGATTATAAATCTGATGAAACTCTTGTTGAAAAATGATTAAATTCAAGAAAAATTGTTTTATGTTACCTATATTTAAAAAAAGATGGGTGAAGAATCTACGAGTGAAAAAATATGGAGATATATTTTCATCACCATCTTTTCGATAGTATCATCTACCTTTGTTTAAATAATTGAGTGTTATCAAGAAATGATCAAGAAACCATCGCCACAAGGTAAATTACCTACATCATCGGAATTCATACAAGATGAAATTGATGATGATGTAATCATTATAGATTGAGGTATTTTCGAATAATAAATAATTTCGATACGTTTTCTTCATTTTCATAATATATTTCTGTTGATAATATACTTCTGGTTGAACTGAAAGTACCCTCAACTTTTTTAATTCATATGGGACCCCCTGGTTATATTTGCAGATGTTGAAAGAGCTTCGCAGTCCGCAATAAATAATCAATTTGAGGTGTTAACCAAAAAATCATGCACATCGAAAAATCGCCATACAGGGTGTTTTGGTAAGGCTATTCTTTTGACAGGTGATAGAACTCATCAAAATAAGTTATTTTACCCAAAATTCATTATATGAAATGTTCAATTTGAAAAATGTATAAAAAGCGGCATATGAAAAAATGATCTCTTCTACGCACTAGAATTTTGTGCCAATTTGTTAAATAAGAAAGCAGAAAACAAGCGATGTTGATATTTGCGGAAGAGCAGGCGGGGCAGCAGGTTCGGACTAAGGAATTTTCAGATTCACCTAGAACCAGAAAATATGCTTGTTTCATTTTCTCGAAACAGGGGCATAATTCATATAAGAATTTTTTGGTAGAATGACGTATTTTGATGAGTTCTACCATCTGTCAAAAGAAAAGCCTCACCTTAAGATACACCCTGTATATTCTCAACAAAACCTAATTCGGTAAATTAGAAAAAGTAATCTTCAGAACTAAAGTAGCCACGGCTAGAAAAATGTACTGGTCGAAGACACGCCGTGCAAATAACATGAATTTTACGACTTCTATAGCATACAAAATACAAATTCATTACTATTCATCAGTTTAAAAAGGCCCAATTTCGGAATTTCAAGATAATTTCTTTGTAGTAAAACTGTGACTTTAGTGGCGAGCCAAAGAAAGTGCTTTTGTTTACTCCGAATAGAACAAGCAATTTCGAATTTGAACGATAAGCTCGGGAGAATATTTTCAAGAGAGATTGCAGCGCAACTGATCGATTTTCAAGAATGTTAAACTTAATTGATGTAGTTAGTTACCTTCTGATTCGTTGGTCGATAAAGCGTCAGCGTTCAAATACTGAGCCTACAGAAATGTACCTTTTTGTACGTCCAAGTAGAAAAAAGTGATGTCCTGAATCAACATAAAGAAAGAAGAAAGTTGAAAATAAAATTATTGGATTTACGGATATTCCCTCTCCTATTCATCTCGATGTATTTCTGCGATTCATGAATGAATTCAAAAATGACATTTGAATCTTTTAGTATTGAAATATTTCCAAATGAGAAATTATCACACTCATAATGATCCAGACGAGTTAGGGTCTTTACGAAGGTCGTATTTTCGAAAATCCGATTGTGAAAATGCGAATCAATCAGATGAAAATGGATAAAATAAATGGGATAATTAATGCCCAGTAAAACAAGTCTACCTATTTAATTTGAATATTTCCATTCTGAAGCTACCATGATTGCCAACGATTTCGACGTAATATCTGTTTTCGTCATCAGATTATGCCTACTAAGCAAGTTTGCTTTTTCAAGGATTGCACCTTCATGGTGCGCAAAGAATTGAGGAACAAACTGAACAAAAGCACTCACGATAATGCTCGTCAATGTTAACATGCATTTTTCATATTTCCACAGGCCATTAAGGATCCAGTAGATCCTTGAATGCGATATCATGTCAACGATGTAAATGGTTTTTATCAGACCACTTTCTTTGCATTAATTTCCTTCATACATCTTTTTGAGACGACGTCGGTGTTGGCATTCATATGGAGTTATCGAACTCCTCACAAGTGTTTGCACTTGTTTTCACACGAAGGTAGCCAAGGAATTTCGTAGAAAAGTGGTCCAACCATTTGGTTTGATATCAATCAAGCCAAGGAACTATTTATGCTATTTAAGAAGACACCCTATGAAAATATTGTTTTTCCTTCCTCATTACTACATCTTGAAAGATCATTTTCTTCGGAGATTTCATACTTTATATATGTAGAAATCGTTAGAATCATGCAATTTTATGAATGGAAAGACGGACTTTCATACAAACAACTATATATTGATATTTTTTCACAATTTGACTTTCCGATTGTCTCAAAAGTCAAGCTAGTAAGTGGTGTCCGGTAGTTAAGGGCGACGTGAGCATTATGAAGTGTGTATGCATTTACTCATTTTTAATCAATATCAATAAAAGCATCCATCTATCTTCAAGGATACGGCGCAGAAGCAAGAGCAAGGGCTGTTGACAAAATATCAATAGACAATATGTCTTATGATGATGTGATGATAACTGATACTATTGGTTTTAATAAATGTGATTTGAAGTAAGATTTGATCCATAAGAGCTCTGAATTTGTGCCTATAGAAGATTGAAGAAAATTCTTCTTTCAAAATTAAGTTGTCTAGTGGTTTGGAGATCTAACTATATCATCGACATTTCAAACCTAAATATGTAATTCAGGTTATGGTTCAAGATCTTCATCGAGCTAAAAACATTGAGAACTTAAAATCACAACCTGCCGATCGCTGAATGTAGAATATATTTCTAAATCAAAATAATTATTAACGGAAATTGTGTGAATAATGTATTTATGTATTAGTTCGGACTCTCACAACATCAATCCGATATCTTTCTATAATTATTTATTCATGAAACGATGTTTTTTTTCTCGATATATCGACATGTCGGTTAGGAAATAATTATTTTTTCAATATCGATAAGGTCAAAAATATTAACAGCCCTAGCAAGAACTCAAAGCAAGACGCAAACGTAGGCTTCACATCGCAAAGAATATCAGGAGGAATTAAATACGAGCCTGTTCAGAAGAAACGACAACGCAGCGATTCAAATCGCACAAATCCCCATGGCTTACAAAAGTGGTGTTTCATCTGAATTTATGAATTTTGAAAAAATGTGTATATTTTTGTGGAAATTTTTTTCCCAGAACGTCAAAAAATATGGACTTCATCGCCGTCAGATTGATTTCACAGACGTCACTTATTTTGTCCAGTCGAAGCGTACAAAATAGTATACAGGGTGTTCCCAAATTGAACGTACAAACGAAAAGGGGAGATTCCTTAAGTGAGTGTAAGAAAAAGGAGTTTTATAAACATGGTGTCGCAAACGTTTCGTTTTCGAGATACAGGGTGTACTAGGTGTATTAGGGAGTATTTGGAAGAAATGTATGAAAACAGGTGTATTGGACATGGCCCGCCAGATCCCCAGACTTGAATAGTTCAGATTTATTTTCCTACTAACTTATCTTTATGACAATTTTGATTCTTCTGAGGATTTCGAGAGAATCGTTCAAAATTTTTTTCTCGAAAAAGGTAGCAGATATGACCAAACTGCAAAAGATAAGTAACAACAAAGCTTGTTTTTACATTTTTTCAAATCAACAGTTGCCCACCAAAAAAAAGTTCTGAAGGAAAACAGGTGACAGTGTTCGAGAAAAAATATCACCCTGTAGATCTGCTATCAAAATTGCCATGTCACGTGGTGAGAACTGTCAAATGTAATATATATGCCAAATTTCAGTTGAATATCTTGTAAAGTGTAGATACTATGAGAAAAAAATTTGAAAAAAATTAAAAGTTCAACACTCTGTATCTCGAAAACAAAACGTTTGCGACCCCATGTTTATGGAACTTTTTTTTTAACATACATAAGGAATCTCCGCTTTTCGTTTGTACGTTAAATTTAGGAACGCCCTGTAGAGGTACATTCATAATTGCGCTGCAATGTATATTGAAATTATTCCATTAATTGTCGTTTAGTTCGGTTTGAGAAAAATTTTATGTTCTTTTCACTAGCGAATCAAGGGAGTATCTTTTCATCAACATTTTCGAACGAAAGTACAGAGAATTGGACACATATGAATGGTAATGTCTAACGTACAAACTAGAGAAACAATAACGGATGCCGGTCTCATCGTTTTGGTTTTGGAGGGTGTTAATTGAAAATGTGCATATTTGATGTAACTTTTTTCCTGAGGAAAACTCTGCGTTTTTGTGAAATCATTTCTGTGGCACTTTTTTATGTACCATTCAATAGTGTCGGTCTATCTTCCTAAAATAATGCTCATCAATATTTATTTATAGAACAATATTTTATTTCAAATGGGATTCTGACACTTGAGACTTTTAAGTATTTCAGAATAGCTTGAGGTTAACTATTCAGAAAATATACGATACTTGATTTGCCTGAATTTTTCAAAATCTTAATAAGAATTTCACAAATACCATTAATTTCAGGAAACATTCCAATTCCGTTGCTCTCCACTTGCATAATTTACACGAGGAAAATTTCAGTATAATACCAAGCATGGCTTATTTTCGAAATTGGAATTTCAAGCTCTAGTGAAATATTTAGGATAACACCTTCGGATTGAGAAAAAAGGTAGGTATGTGTTTCCAGTAAATGGATGCCATTTCATTCCAAATATTTTACACCCCATTCGTCACTTGCCCTACAGCCAAATATTTTCGTATGAATTGATTATGTCAAGTTTTTTAGAAACAACTGACACGATTGAATTCTACGTAAAAAGAGTGGAAGAAAATAGGTTTGACGAGGAAAAAATCATAGCAACTTTACCAAAATGTACATTTGCGAATAACACCCTGTAACTCGAATATACATATGCTGTTTTCACCATGAAAATCAACTTTCAGCCTCCAGATACCGACATCAGCTATCTAGCAGCGCATATCTGCATCTTTTTTTTTTATTGATAAATTTATTGTTTATATCGATGATCGGGGAGTATACATATGATGAATTCCGAGCATTCCGACACCTTTCTCTGCATTTATGATTTTGTAGATTCTTGCAGTTTGAATGAAGTCGGATCTATATCAGATTGTTTCGTTTAATTCCAGTTGGGTGATATGCACAAATTAAACAAGAATTATTTGAATGATTTGTCTGTAATACGATTATTAGAAATTGATTGAACAACCATCAAGGGTTTATTGTCGACCTCGAAGTGGGGGGGGCATGCCCCACCAAATCCGCCAGTGGTTCTATTCGGAGTAAGGGCCCTTTTATGGCTCGGCTGAAATTGTCATCCTCGTAAGAGCCGTTTCACATGGGACTGATGATCGGTCCTGATGGTCGGTCGAACTGATCATCAGTCGACGGTATTTGTTTTCACATGGATGCGTATCGTCAGTCGCCGCTATCAAAGACCATTTACCGCTATGGATTAGGAACGTGACAGTGTTGTCGATTTGTGCGAGAACCGTCCGATTCCCGCACGAAGTATTCCGTATTTCGAAATTCTTAGATTGGGAATTCTTATTATTTTGAGAATTCTTTGTTTGAAAAGTTATATGAGAATCTGCTCAATGATTGGTTCAAGTTTTTATGAATTTTTAAATTCCATTCTATCATCCTGTATTTCAAAACCCAAGGAACTCAGATGAAAATATGAGGAGCGACGACATTATCGAGCATTATCTGAGCAGCTGAGCTGCATGCATCCTCCGAATATTCAAATCTATATTTTTATAATTTTCTGAGCATGTATCCCAGAATTTCTCTTCTTTCATGATACCTACTAATCAGCATTTCAGTTTCTGAATTAACTTTTTCCTACCCATTCGTAAAGACGTAAAAAATCCTCGGAATATTCAATAACATGCGCAACACCACAATCGCATACGGACTGATGGTGCGCACACATGTAGCCCGCTACACACTCATGGCGCGAATCGCGCCAAGAATTCTTGCCGTGAACCTGGCAAAGAATTCGCGGCCAAATTAGTCATCCACACTCACACAAATATTCGCACTTTGGTTCACAGCATCCTCGCTGTCTGCGAAGACTTTCCGCCCTATGAAAAGGGTTCATTCTGATAATAATCGAGAAATTCTCATTTCACTTATCTCCTCTAAATCTAATCTAATTCCACTTCATTGCTACAAGAAAACCATTCATTTCAAAAGCGAATAAAGTCAGTGAACAAGCATTAAATCATTACTGCGCTGGTACCGCGAACGCCTGTGAGTGTGGATGGAACATTTGTGCTTAGGCGCGAAGCCTTTGTCGCGGGACAGGAGACCGCAACGAAACGGAGAACGCCGCGAAGCGCGAACGTGACACAAGAAAGTCATCCACACTCGCGTTCGCGGTATTGGCCGACGTTCTTGCCATGAGTGTGGAGCGGGCTTGTGAAACTGAAAGCCTCCTTTGTCGGCTCGAGCCGACGACACGCAAACGCAGCGGGCTGGACCGATGCTCGTGCTTGTTCCATCGGTCGACTGATGATACGCATGCATGTGAAAGGATTGCAAAATTCAGTTCAAACGCCGGCTCCGACTGACCATCAGGACCGACCATCAGTCGCATGTGAAACGGCTCTAAAGGAGCTGTTCCATTGCGCGAGTTTGACTCGCGCAACTCATTCGCGAGTCAAATTTCGCGATGTGGATACGGCACTCGCGCGAGTAAGTTTCGCTGCGAGCCGATACCAGTCGGTTTTTGACCGTGCATCAAAGAGACTCGCGGCATTAAACTCGTGTCGTGGAAACGTGACGAGAATGAATCAGGAGGAGTGTATTCGTCTGATTCAGATTTATGAGGGCTACCGATTTTTGTGACGAGTGGCGGCTCACCCAACTATTCGTCTCGTGGAAACGCGTCAGGCCGAAACAGCGACTCGAGCATCAGCTTCGCGAGTGAGTTGCGCGAGTCAAACTCGCGCAATTTCGCACAATGGAACAGCACCTTTACGTTCGGCGGTCTTTCTACAAGTCACACTTTTACTCATAATAAAACAATATGGAACTCACAAAACGTGTAGGGGAGGACGGGGGAATTCTGCGCATTGATATTCTGCAACTCAGTTCAGTTATTTCAAAATTTAAATACAGCGTGCCATCTCGTATTTGCCTTGCCAACATCCTCCCGGAATTTGAAGGTATTCGTGTTTTTATAGTTCAGACCAGGGAGCCGATTGTTTGGTTCACGACGCTCTGATCTAATTTTCGAGAGAAATTGGAATCGTTGTAAGTACTTCTATTATTAATTTCTAATGAATCTATTGCATGACTATTTTCCTTCATATGTGTAGATCATTCACTGCAAAAGAACAATTAATTGTATTTCGTAATCTACTGTCAGTGATTAGTTAGGATAGGTGACTCACACCGGGGGAATAACGCGCAGCTGCAGCGGGGTAATTCTTCAAAATGATTTTTTGTAGCTTTGCATGGAAATTTGTTTAATTTACATTGTGGTTGGTTATTACCTAAATAATAAAATATTTTTTCGAATTTCTCAGCTGTTCAATATATGCGCATAATGACCCAATCGCATGCGCGGTATTACCCAGTACGTGGGAGAATACCGCGAAAAGACAGTTTTCAGAATTATTTTTTTTCTCAATTGGTATAGGTAGTTGAACCTTTTCCTTGTGATGAAAAAGTTTCAAATGGGTTTATGATTCAGCAGTTAAATTATGAAAGTTTGTGTGTACATATGAAGGTTTTTGTGAGCATTTTCCCTTAAGTGCGTGAAATTCCCCTGTTCTCCCCTACCCACAGTTTTTTCACTGCATTTGAAAGTTGTAGTTGCAAGTGTCCTACAAACACTGAAAATTTCAGACACAGGTCATTATTTTCTGAATTCCCTCCCAACCATGTTATAAACAACAGACTGAAAAGTGATCGTCACAGCCAATTATACAAATGAAAAATTTCAGGGTGAGTTTCGAACCACAGACACATTATGAGAAATGATCTTCAACAAATGTAATTAATTCGAAAATTATACTTATAGCAAATATTCCTTATGAACTCAAAATTGATGAAATCTTTAGATTTCATGATATGGGTAAGTCATTTTTTTTCATTAGATACCTTTAAATATATAAAATGCTTTTGTTAATATGGCAAGGGGAGTGCAGGCTAATTGGAAATAGCTTTTAGTATATTTTTTGTATAAACTCAAGCTGCAACTTTGCAAAACTATCCAATACTCATAAGATATTAAAAATGTCGTACTTGAATAAATGTGAGAAAAAATGGAGGAATCTCATCAGCATAAGGCACTGCCCATTTCTTAAAACGAGTTGATAAATTTTTTTATAAAGTGAACTAAAATGAAGAGTATTAATCAACAAAGAATACGATACACTGGATGCCAAGAATAAGAGGAATTTTTTTTAACATACTACAGAGTTCGCTAAACGAGTAATACTGGTAAAAAATATATCAGAGGAACATTTAAAAGCATACCTTGTTTTCAAATAACAATCAAGAGTAATGAGATTATGACAGAATCTGAAGGAAGAGGAAATGAATCGAAGCCAGACGTTTAAATCAATTGCACTGCAAACATTCCAGGTAAGAAAAGACAACAAGTTGGCAATACAGTAGGTAAATCCAGCGCCTATAAAGTTTATGCATGATTATTCATTAATGATGTGGATGACGAATATGATGATGAATAGGATTACAATTTACTGACTTAATTTCCAAATTGAGAAAGGACCCCGCACTTTTACTACGGGAAATGGCGTTCCGTAAAATTTTCTAAAATTTTGGTATAATGTAGTACTCGACATACTGATCAAAAGTGTCCATGGCCCCAACTCAATCCTATGACTAGTTTTTGAGATACAGGGCGTTGAAGTTGGGAATTACCCACTTTTACTACGCCCGTATCTCGGAACATAATCGAATGAACTTCAACTTTTCTCAAGAAACATTTCATTACATCCCCAAGGAGCAAGCATATAGAGGAATATGACCGAAAATCGTTACGAATACAGGGTTATCCATAATTGAATGCACTCCCGATTTCGAAAGTTTAAAATATGTCAATTCCAGAGCGAAAACGTTCGCAAAATGAACTATTACACTAGATATGTTGTTGTTACATCGAAAAAGTCTGAAATACCCAGAATTCATACTGGGTGATCCATTATTATAGAAACTATTCTCAAGGAAGTTTAAGTGGACACCCTGTATTTATGGGTTGATTCAAGGTGTTTGTTTAAGTTGTTTAGAACATATCATCATGGACTTCAAAGGATACAGGGTGATTCAGTCATGAAATGAACTTTGAACCTCACGAAAATACCCAAAAACCACCTTTTTTTTTCATCACCCTCTATTTCAAGATTGAATCCGACGAGGTGGGAGTTTTCTTTCACCACTGTAGTTTATTTGAAAACATCAATACGGCTGAGAGTTTTTATCCACTTCCTATGACCAGATTTTTTTTTATGTAATATGAAAATTATTTATTTATGTTATTCTATTCTTATTGCAGCAAAAAATCTGGTCATAGGAAGACGATGAAAACTCTCAGCCGTATTGATGTTTTCATATCGAGTACAGTGGTGAAAGAAAACTCCCACCTCGTCGGATTCAATCTTGAAATAGAGGGTGATAAAAAAAAGTTGGTTTTTGGGTATTTTCGTGAGGTTCAAAGTTCATTTCATGACTGAATCACCCTGTATTCTTTGAAGTCCATGATGATATGTTCTGAGAAAATTAAACAAACACCTTGAATCAACCCATAAATACAGGGTGTCCATTTAACCTTCCTTGAGAATAGTTTCTATAATAATGGATCACCCAGTATAAATTCTGGGTATTTCAGACTTTTTCGATGTAACAACAACATATCTAGTGTAATAGTTCATTTTGCGAACGTTTTCGCTCTGGAATTGACATATTTTAAACTTTCGAAATCGGGAGTGCATTCAATTATTGATAACCCTGTATTCGTAACGATTTTCTGTCATATTCCTCTAATGCTTGCTCCTTGGGGATGTGATGAAATGTTTCTTGAGAAAAATTGAAGTTCATTCGATTCTGTTCCGAGATACGGGCGTAGTAAAAGTGGGTAATTCTCAACTTCAACGCCCTGTATCTCAAAAACTAGTCATAGGATTGAGTTGGGGCCATGGACACTTTTGATCAGTATGTCGAGTACTACATTATACCAAAATTTTAGAAAATTTGACGGAACGCCATTTCCCGTAGTAAAAGTGCGGGGTCCTTTGCTTCCAAACCTTATCGAATGATGTTATTTTTCGATAGATAATGGAAAGTATTTTTTACGCAAAACCACAATCGACATCATCGTTACCTATATGTATTCCAAATCTGCAACAAGTAAGTTTCATAATCAAAATGAATCCTGAAACATTATTCCAATTGTGTCAGGATAAAGTTAGTGAATGTGTTTTTCGGTTTCCATGGAAAGAAGAGAAATTTTAAAATTAAATCTACCGAAACCATTGCCAATTACCACGTGTTATTGAGAACAATAATCCAACACCGGGAAGTTGTATGGCATTTATGTGGAGAAAGATTCAAAACAGTCCAGATAGTTCCTTTCATCGGGAAGAAGATGAAATGATACCTTTCGAAAATTATGCATTTAATCAGTGGATTCGAAACATTGACAATTTTCTGTTGGTTTTGTGGCAAGATTGGACTGATTTATATCGTAACTCAAAACTATGTATGAAAATGAAGAAGAATAGTTTGATTTGTTTGGATCTATGTGAATCATGTCACACCGAATTTTGTAAGTTATATCCCGAGATGGAACAACATTTCAAGATGAGAACTTCACACACCATAATCAGGGCCTCCTCTTTATACAATTATGTGCAGGATGAAACTATTTGTTCTGCCGTGGGGGTTCTGCCGCTGGGGTCCGTGGGGGAGGCGGCCGGAGTGGGGGTGGGGGTTCTACCGGGGTAATTATTCTCAGAATTGGTAATTAAAAAAGCTGTTTCATTTTACTCCCTTATCTTACACGGTCATCCATCTCTCATTATGCATTTTTTCGATATTTAAACGAGAACACAACTGGCAATTAGATTTCCTACCTAATCAAGCTAGATTGATCCAGTAATTTTATGTGTGACCTAACAAGGTAAGTCAATACTCATTATTAATAATTTATATTTAGATGTTTCAAACATTTCAGTTCACTATGTCCGCCGCCATCAACATTGCAAATTTGAATGCAAATTGTACTTATACAAACAAACCAATCGTCAAGCTATTAGATCTACCCCACAACGAGTTCTTTCCAATAGTAAAAGCTAGGAAAGTTACCACAAAATTTGGAGACACAATTTTGTTGGAACTACAGGAAAGCGTGGTATTCCTACCAAAAAGGGTGAAGGAAGCTGTGCTGGAGAGCTTCGAGTCATTTCAGGACGGAAAACTTGGACTAATCGTCACTGGGAAAATAGAGAATGGAATGAATTTCTCTACCGCACAATTCGAGTTCGTAGAGTTGTAAAAACATAATGTAGGTATGTAGTGAAGCTATGTCAGCTTTTCATAGAGCATTTAATATTCTTCAAAAATGTAGATCACCTGATTTGGAAAAATATTGGATTTCTCTCATTAAAAAAAAATCAAAATTATTCAATTCGCGCTTGAAAAAAGATATTCCTCACGGTCAGAAAGTCCAAATACAAACAAGTATTAGTCAGTTAAAATTTTTCAAAACGTATTTGCAAGCAACCGTTATAGGGGGAGGATTAGTAACTGTGAGAAAAAAAGAAGTCATAGAGTAAAATGGGAAGATATACATTCAGCATTCGAATGTAGACTAAGAACGGGAATCATAATAAATATTTCACATAAACAAGTTCCTTCTTTCTTTGAGGATAATAATAATAATAATAATATTTAATACCATCTCATGAGAGTTGGACTAAGAAATGCTTTGAAGAAAACACCTACCATTAAAGTCATTTTTGATTATAAATATTTTTCAACTGACAATAGTATTATTGATGCTGGTACTGATCTGAAAGTTTGGTTCAACGATGATATTGTAGAAAAACTCATATGTAAACTTGAGGAATTTCAAGAGATAGATTCAGGTTTCGCACTTCATTCGACAATTGGTCTTGAGGTTAATATAAATGTCTTTGAAATAAGCCTGGGTGGATCGTCATATATAATATCAACCTTCCAAAGGATATACAGAGTAAAAAAGCTTGTAGCAATGTACGTAATAATGATGATGATTTCTGTTTTATGTGGAGTTTACTCGCAGATTCTTCTCTTAGCTGATGTTTTTCAACAAATTCGTGAGAGTTGTCTGGAAAAATATGAGTTTGATCCTGTATGGTATTTCAGATTACCTGGATACACTTGGGACTGCATGTTGAAACATACTTAAATTAAATTGGAGATATTAAAAGATATCGATATTCTATTATTTGTTGAAAAAGGGATTAGAGGTGGAGTCAGTCAATGTTCAACAAGGTATTCAAAAGCTAATAATAAGTATATGGGGAAAGAGTTCGATTCTTCTGAGGATAAAAGATATCTTATATATCTAGACGTAAATAATCTTTATGGGTGGGCTATGTCCCAACATTTACCTTTTGGAGGGTTCAAATGGGTTGACACGAATGTTGATGTCACCCAAGTTTCAGATGATGCGTCTGAAGGATATATCTTCGAAGTAGATCTCGAATATCCTCATGAAATACATGATAGTCACAGCGACCTACCGTTTTGTCCGGAAAATCGTATTCCACCAGGAGCCAAACTATCCAAATTACTTACAACTTGTTACGAGAAAAAAAAATACTATTCATTACCGTGATCTCAAGCAAGCTCTACAGCACGGGTTGCGATTGATAAAAGTTCATCGAGTTTTGAAATTTAATCAAAAAGCTTGGTTGAAATCATATATTGATAAAAACACACTATTACGAAGTAAAGCTTCTAATAAGTTTGAAATAAATTTGTTCAAATTGATGAATAATGCAAACTTGTAAGATAAAAGGAATTAAAAAAACTTGCATGAAAACTATCACCCTCGAGGACTATAAAACTTGTTTGTTTCAGTCCGGAGAGAAAGTCATCAAACAGAGGAATATCGTTTCACAAGCTCACAATATTTATCTATTCAGTTGAACAGACAAAAATTGCTCTATCGAACGCCGATAATAAGCGTTACATACTTCAAAATTGTATGGACACTCTACCCTGGGGACATTATAGCTTGAACTGTTAATATTATTGCTTAGTTCTTAATAAAACACATAAGAAATAATTATTATTTTATTTAACCTTAGATATATATCATCAAGCAATTTACTTTTCAGGAAATACAAGCTTTCACATATTCCAAAAGTTTGAGTACATGGATAAAGTTCACAAAAATTTGATACCAAATCCTCTATAGGTAGTCTACTCATTTCTTTCATAGTTCGAATGATTTTTATGAAGTTGAAGTAATATTCTTTAAAATTCAAAGTATTCAACATTTGGATGCGAGCTTCCAAGAGTTTATTTAAACATATTATTCTATTAATCACATCCTCAAGAAAAACTTTAGTTTGGTTTTCTTCTTCGAGAACGGTGATCTTAAGTTGGTTACATGTATTTCTAGCAACTTGCACATTCCCAACACATCTACGTATGTTTTCATCAACATTCAGAACTTCAATGAGATATAACCATTCAAATTCATCGAAAGATATAATTCCTTCCCTCAATACGAGATTTATTGCACATCGAAAATCTCGTGCTGGACTTAATCCACATTGAATCACAAAGTTGTCTACTTGATAAGTAGCACATAAAATCAAATTTTTTTCATTTTTTACATCTTCGTTGTATGAACGTAAAATTTCAGAAATTTCACTATCGAAACCAAAATCATCGCTCATAATGATGTTAACGGTTGAATGTTCAAACTCAAACTGTTGTCATAAACGATTGGTAGCTTGAATCCAACTATTATGTGATTGATCTAGACCTAGCCATCGAACGAAAACCTTATCACCCTTCCGACGCAGAACTTTTTCCACCAAATATACATCAGGGTGTTTTGTCTTCTGTAATTCTTGCTCATAGAAAGCTCCTTTGATTGGTCGACCTTCAGTATCTTCAAGAAGGTAAGTAACAGGATTTGTAATTTTCACTTGACTAATTTTGAACAATTCAGTAGTCCAGTTGGGGGTATAATTTTTATCACATGTTTGTATTTACTTATCCTCACAATATCGCCCACTACTAATTTGTTTGATCCGGAAATCTTCATTTTCAGCAAAGTCTCCTCATTATTTTTCATGACATCAGAAGGTTTCATCCTGATAGTACGATGTTTGGTATGATTATGTTCATCTACAAGACGTTGAAGACTTTAGGTACCTCGGCTCTTCAAGTAGCAATCAGAAACCTTTCCTCGCCAGAAATGATTCAACTTATCCTTGTTAACGATCAAAATTTCGACGTAGTGGACTCAAGAGGTCTTACTCCTATGATGGCGCTCTTGGATAAATACACAGGTTCAAAATATGATGCTGTCCAATTGTGCAAGCGATTTCTGGAGAAGGGATGTGACCCCAACAAAAGGAGTATGGATGAATCCACCTCAATTCATTATACCGTTCGTAATGTCGAAGGTATTTTAAAAATGAAACATATACCACTGTTAGAGTTGTTAGTCCAAAACGGAGCGGATTTGAATGCCCAAAACTCATCAGGAGATACTATCGTACACATTATGGCCAAACAATGGCTTCATATAGCAACAGTGTCATTTTTGTTCAAAAATGGAATTAATATTGAGTTACGTGATAAGGACGAGAAAACTGCAATGGACATTCTAGCAGAAAGAAGTAACGGTATTGTCCCGTTTAGGATGATAATCAGGCAACTGGCATATCGTGAGTTCTATGGAAAATTCGAGTTTAGTGATAGTCTCAAGAGTCTGATATCTTCGAGACCATATTGTGAGAAATACTTTAAGACGTGTAGAAAGGAGCTTGAGGAATTCGCTTCTTCATGTGATCTTGATGATATTTTATCAAAGAATGAGAGGCAATTGGCGCAATACGCCAGGAATAGTGCATTCCAGGCACTTAATCGGATTGACTTAAAGAAGTTTCCCATATACGGGGCAGATTTGAAGAAGAAGCAGCACATGCTTACCTGGAAAGAAATGTTCCGTTGAATTCAGATTGTATTAGGAAAATCACCAATATGATTGGAACAGCGGATCTAGAGGTTTTTAAAAGCCTTGTAAGTGGGACAAATACTGCTAGTACTTCTACAAACAGTATGACTTCTGGTAGAAGAAGGCACCAGTTCGAGTTGGATGACCCCAATGATTCCACAAGCCGATCCAGAATAATGCGGATGCAAAGAAACAGACATCAAAGATCCTCCTCACCATACCTAAGCCAATACATACGAATGAATTGATAGTTCTGGCTGACATGTTCAACAATGTAACAAGTGTGTCACTTATATTCGAAAATTTATAAAGCCGGACTCCCACTACTCGTGTATTTGGCAAATATTTGCCACTTGCCTATATTCGGCATGTAGTGGGAGTGGTTCACTCTGCCAATACTTGTCAATCTTGTCATTCAAATTTGAAACTTCATCTACTTGCCAAGTACGCAAATAATTGCGTACTTTCCAAATATACGAGTAGTGGGGGTCCGCCTTGAGAAAAATACGCCAAATATTAATTTTTTATCATTTTCGGTTTTTTGTCTAATCATTGCGTGATGTTTACTTATGAAAACATTTCTAATGAATCAATCGGAGCTTCTACCAAAGAAAATTGTGGAACATGTTTTAATTAATTCAATATGGATATCTCAAACTGTGATATTTGCTTTTGTCAAATGTATAGTTTTCTATTTTTGGTTACCTCAATACATTTTTTATTATTTTATTAGTTTATATTCAGATGGACTTGAAATTATCTTTCTATAGTGCTATTCCTTGCTGTTTTTACTCTTGGAGGTCTGTTTCCAAAGAAGAATGTGGAACATGTTTTAATTGAGTGCCTGATGTTAAAATATGGGTATCTCAAACTGTGATATTTGCTTTTGTCAAATGTATAGTTTTCTCTTCACGGTTACCTCAGTAAATTTTTCATTATTTTATTAGTTTATATTCAGATGGACTTGAAATTATCTTTCTATAGTGCTATTCCTTGCTGTTTTTACTCTTGGAGGTCTGTTTCCAAAGAAGAATGTGGAACATGTTTTAATTGAGTTCTTATGACCCGTTCTACAATAGCTGCCTTCTTAGAACTGAAGGTATGATAATGGTTGATGGAATATTTTTGTATCAAATTCTGGAAACGAGAATTGAAAAATAACGGCTACTCTTTGAGGGTTTTCGTACCACCATATGGGTATGAATTTAAATTTGCTTCATATCTTCATACAATTTTAATAGTCCACTTTTTTGAACGCTTCCTCAACATTATTTTGTGTTTCGCTAAGTGCAGTTGATATCAGATTGAATCGATTTTCGAGCGAAATAAGTTTGATGTTGTTACTTTCAGTCTGAAGCGTTCGTTGTAAATAATTGGTTCTTTCTTCTTCTATAGAAAGATTGTCCTCAACTGTCTTCAATTTCAGCTGTATTAGATCTTCATTTTTCTCCGCAGTACTGAGTCTTTCATCAATAGATTTCAATTGTCCATGAATTCCAGTGGCAGTGGCAATATCAACATAAATTTTTGTAGCGGAATCATGATCGTTAGGTAGGAAAACCTGTAGAAGTTGGATTTCCAATTTCACATCTACCATAGACGATTTGAATGTTTCATCCCGCCTTGAACAATCAACAATGAAGAAAGCTCTTCTTTTGAATTCGAAATAGTCTGAACATGTCCTTTTCAACAAACCACTGTACATTTCACTGAACTTAGTGTAATTAAAATGTGCTTCTCCATAATCAGATTTTTCGAAATTTAGATTCAATTGCTCTTGAGGATAGTACTCTCCATTCAGTAGTATACGAATATCGGATACATTAATATGATCGAAAAGAGTGGCGTCACTATTGGAATTATTTTTACGATTCGTTTGAAAACAGCTTATCACGAATCTGGGACATTCCACAGCAGCAACAGTTTTAAAATTCCAGACTTCTTTCGTAGATCCAGTAGTAAGAGCAGGTAATTCGAAAAATTCCCATTTTCGTGATGGAATAAAGATAGGTCGATCATTTTTAGTAGCTTCGAGTAATTGAACCTTCAGAACATCATTCGGATATAATGTGCTTCACTTTCAGTTCCATACTAGATATTGTGATTTGTCCACTTGTGACTACTTCACCTGTTCCTGATGCTTGAGTTATTTGAATAGCGTTAACATCACTTCGTGCTCGGACAAATCTAAGCAATTGTTTTCCACATGTTGCTAATTTGTAATCATTAAACACATTCAAGAGATGACTTAGTGGTATTCTCAAATGGAAATTACCATTCTGATCAATTATCGGTTCGTCAGGATGATTCCAACCGGCAATTGCAAGTTCTTGATTTGCATTTTTATCATATGTTAAGAATCCTCGCACTGTACTCACTATTCCAGGATCTCTCACGCTATCTACTTCAAATCCACATAATTCATATTGTACTGATTCGAATAAAAATGCTCCAAAGTTGTTCACCAAATTTACTCTTTCTGATCCTGTTTTCGTTCATTTACCTTTTACCACTAAAGCAGCATCATACATAAGGAACCAAATATCCGGTCGATTTATTCCAATTTCAACAGTATCATTATTTTCGAAGGATTTTATAAAAGCTAAATACGTTCTCGTCTCAAGTTTCACTATGGATTCATCGTTGTCGACTTCCCGATATAGGTTGAATACTTGAGCGGACAACATAACCAAGCGATTGTAGGAAAAGCTTGTCTTGGAAGGCTAATTGTCTAGACGTCTTGGAACGACGTTTAATAGCTAATGATTCAACTGGCAATGAACGTTTATATTTAAAGTCTGATCGGTTAATGACTTAGACCATCTTTTGAGTTCTAATCTGATTATAATCTCTTCACCTCGGAAGTTTATAGGTATACAGTCTTGAACTACAACTGTCAAAGTAATGTTAGAAATTACTGACTTTGATACTGTCAAATAAATGAGATTCTGGGGTGTCTCGTCAATAGCGTATCCAGGATCAACTCCAACAGCAAACTCGTAAATTGTATGTAAAGGCTTTCCGTTATGATAAGCACCCTCAGTGAGATTCGTGTCTATATGTATTGTTCTCACGTTTATTATCTCCACAGGTAAATCTGAATGATGGACAACTCCAGGTTCCAATTTTCTTGGTGAGAAACCCAGTAAATGACTTAATTTTTTCGCTTTCGAGAAGTCAATATAATTAGTTTTATGAAATATTTCAACCTTCAAAGTATTGTTATTCGGTCTCAGAAAAAAATGTTTTTTTTTACTTTTCCCTCAGGATTTGTTAATCTAGTTTTCACAAATCCTTCAAGATCGGATATTTCATAAGTTCCAGTAGGTATTAAAATTCTTTTCTCTTCACTGTTTTCCTCGTATACAAAATATGTATTGTCTGAAATATTGGGTATCGAATTGTACGTATGGAATCCAATTAGAGCTAGACCATACTTTTATATGAAGGATCCAATTCTATACTAGGTGTGAAATCTGCTGAAAGAACTGACGAATTACCTCTCAGAGTGAATATCAGAGACATGACTGAAAAAAAGAATATCAAAACTTTCTTTTATAGTGTTTTACTCATCAAAAATTCCAAACATGATCGTCCACAAATGTTAGTATTATAATTCTGATAACGGTCTCTATTATAAAAAATGTCACCCTTCAAATAGGATGCTAGCTGTTTCGGAGGTTTGAGATTTCCAAATGAATAAAAATATTGGGAAATATTTTTTTCTTTGAAATAACAAACCCAATGTGAACCCCTATTTTGTGAACTATCCAAATTTACAATAGCACATTCCTTTATCCACGGCTTTTTCGGTAAGGTGTCAAGCATAAATACCCCGCGAAAATGTTTAATTTTAAGTTTTTTGGCATAGTTCATCAATTCATAGTCTACAAGGCACGATTGGGTAGCTTCAAAAGTTTTTTGACTTCTTCAGGTAAAGTCCGTAACCGCGTTTGGATTTCTTCACGTATAATCCATGACCAATCGCTTCCATAGCTTTGTTGTGACGTTTTGTTTCCTTTAATTTTTTAGTAGCATTTTTAGCATCAATCACAGTTTTGGTGACGGCGCTAGCTCCACCTAACATTGTTCCTAATGCTGATAATCCAGCAAATATTGGAATGAGAGGTAGAATTCCACCCGATTTTGCATCGATTATTCTGGGAACATAAATTCGTTTTCGTCCTCCAGCTTTTTTTATAGCTAGACGTGCAGCTCGTAAGGCTTTCGTTGATATTTTCCTGATGTCAATATCTTTAGATGTCTTGAGAGCTTCACAATAGGTAGAGAACTATGGATTTTCGGAAGGATTGCAAACCCAAACCGAGTTTTCGTTTGGCCTTCATTGCTCCAGTAATTAACAGTGCGCTACTTTTTCCCTTGAAACTCGCGTCTTTTGCTTTGAAACGATCCCAAGCCTTATCTTCAAGTACTTTATCTGCTTTATGCCTATCAAACAAATCTTTACTTTTGGAGTAGACTATGTCGTGTTCTTTGCACGCCTGGTCCAATCGATTTATACCTGGATCGTTTCGGAGAAGACGTTGAGAGAGCTTTGTTCCAGGTCCACAGTACTGATAACCAGGTAAATGTAGTTCGAAAGGTTTATCGATTGCTGTGTTCAATATACCTCCACCGGTTGGGGTCAGCATCACACTAAATGTTTCGAGAATCTTCAATGCTTAATATAGGTACAACATGGAATTGAATTTCGGATACATTTTTTCTTGGCGGCTTGCCTTTTGATTGAAGTTCCAGACATAATATTCTTATTTTCATGAAGATA
This sequence comes from Adalia bipunctata, assembly GCA_910592335.1. Classification (NCBI taxonomy): domain Eukaryota; kingdom Metazoa; phylum Arthropoda; class Insecta; order Coleoptera; family Coccinellidae; genus Adalia; species Adalia bipunctata. The sequence goes on from OU342954.1 coordinate 6,581,129, forward strand.
ATGAACTGAATTGTGAAATGATAACGACTTCTTGATGCACATATTATCTATATTTTATTTGCCAACGATTTATGTTAATACGTTTTATAGCTTATGTGAAATTTCGATGATGCTCGTTTTCGTTACTTAATTGGGCTGATTATAAATACTGAATACAAAATAATTGTAATGACAGTTCAACATCAACGTTAAAATGGGTGAGTTATTTGTGTTCATATACGAATTAATATGGTTTTAATGTGAATTGTTTTACAGAAGACTATTATAGAAAAAAGTTGGGGTATATTCCAGAGAAACCCAATTATTTTCCTAATCGGAGGGCCACAGGGGACAACTCAAGTCCCACCGGAAATGGCTTTCTTGGGTGAATTTGGAAGTACCAGAGCATACTTCCAAAGTATGAGTGAAGGAACTGTTGTGTGGGTGTATTTTGTATAAGTAAGTAATAACAAAACTTTTATATCCTATTATTAATTCTATGTGATTTCAAATTTCAGACACTTACACAACCAATAAAATTTATTCAAAAGATATTGATTTGATTTATTTACCCCGAATACGTATGGATAGCTCAAAAAATGAATATTTTATATTTCAAATTCCATAAATTGACAACAACATTATGAATTAATTTTATGAAGATGAAAAACATATTGATTTCTGATTTGATTTATTTAGCTCAAAGATAGAATAGTTTAAAACATGAATATTTTATATTCCAAATTTCATGAATTAACAGCAGTACTCTGAATTGATTTTATGAAGATCATTTTCATTTTGAACGTTAAATTTATCTCAAGTGGTGGAACATTTTTAGAATCTTCTATTAGATATTTATAAGATCATCAAGGTAAGTACAATATTTCAATTACTATCATTCTGAACTCGTGAAGTCAGTTGATTTATATCTTACATAGTCAAATCGTGAAAATTTTTAATGAGTAATTCAGTTATCTTTCCTTGTGTAGCATCTAATTCATACTGATTCGGAATCTCCATCATCGGATATGACTAGATTTTTAGCTATTATCGTAGATAACAAGTCTTTCAATTGCTTCAAAACAGACTCTGAATGACATGGAATTTTAAATGATGTTTCCAACTTGAAAATTGAGGATCCTTCAATTTGGTCAGTAAATTCATTATATTTATATAATCTCCTGTCTTTGAAGAAGTAAAGCAATCCGTCGATATATCGAAATACGTGATCAATACCTGCCGGAATTCCAGGAAAACGTTGCTCAATGTAATGCACACCCTTTCTTCGGCCGTACTTATCAAGTTCCATACAATATATGCTATCATAAAATATGAAGCTTCGACCTGTATAAGTGGTAACTGCACCATTAATAGTAGTATTCGAGGGCAAATACAATGAATTAATATTCTCACGTCTTACAACATTATAACCATTTGGATCGATTGTGAGAATTTGGTTTGTAAAAATCAGCTTGACATAATCATCTTCATGAAACATATGACCATCAGTTTTGAAAGAAATATTTGGAAAATATGGAATCACAGTTGATACCCTAACAGGCTTCTTAATTTTTTTTCCAATTAGCGGAATAATCCACACCCATCCTTCATAAAATAAGTATATATGTTTTTTCATCACAAACAGTTTATGTATTTTGTGTTTTATTCGACATGAGTCTGGGGGATTTAATATATCATATATCTATAGGTATCTTTGTTGAAGTTTCTATTCGTGGAGTCGTTGGGGGTGGTGTGAAATTTTTTTGCAATGGTTTCCCATAAGTTGCTCGAATTCCATCAATATCATCTTCATTATAATATGGATACATAACTGAATCTTTCATGTTCGAATGATCTAAACCGAGCGAATGTCCTATTTCATGTAAAAGTGTCCAATAGAGAGAAACTTCACCAATTGGAGTATTATCAGAACCTCGATACCAATTTTCATCTCCATCCAAATAGGTTTAGGGTATAAAAATTTCCATTTAATAATATTTTTAGACCATTTTGAATAGAGATTGAATTCTTGTGGACTATCTTTCACACCACATCGACTTTTCAGCATCAGCTTTTTAGTTTCATCATCTAAAATACCTGTAGCATTCAACTTGAAAAAATCTTGAAAATTGATTAACGCTTGTGTATAAGAATCATCTGTGCTAGTGCTACCAGTATCACTTAAACTCATGAGTGTTTTATTTTCGGATAGATATCCATACTTTTGTAGATAATTTGTAGCATTTTCGAAATCGAATGCTGCAACGACTGATAGGAGAAGCAACAAGTCTGAGAACTTCATGATTACTGACACTCATTTAGGGAGGAACCGTATTTATATCATTTCTTACCTACCAGTGGAATTACATATGTACTTAAATATATATTTTATTACTTGAGTGAGACATGAGTCATTACAGTGTAACTCATCTTTGAGAAAAGGTGACGGTGACGATGATGGAAGAATCTACGAACGAAATAATATGGAGATATATTTTCATAACAATCTGGATGATAGTATCATTTATGTTTGTTTTAATAATAAAGTGTTGTTATGATATATTCAAGAAATCATTATCATCATCATCATCTGCTGCTGCTGTTCCTGTTGGTGGTGCTGCGAAATATATATTCCATAAAAATCATGTCGAATGTCTCAGCTGTGGATTGACTATATTTTGCTTGGTGAATAATATTCAATCGGAATGTTTTAAAATGAGAGATCAGAGAAGATTTTTCATCGATGGTTTATACTACTGTTGTCCATTGAAATGTATTGCAAAAAGGCCGACTGATGATTCTGTTGATGGAATGGCCTGTTCTAAATGTGAATCCTTTGGAGATTGTAGATGTGATTGTATTATTTATCAATATTTAAGAAAGAATAGAAAATCAATGTTTATACACCAACAATAAATTGTTTATCTAAAAATAGTACTCAAATAATACATGGAAAAATATATATATGTTATTTAATGATTGTTTTAATCACTATCAGATGATTCAATATTATCACTACTGGATGTAGACATTTCCATACAATGATGAAGATGTAAATGCGCTAACATCATACAGTCTCTATAACTCATAATTTCAAAAAGTGGCCGTCCAATACAAATACCGCACCAATAAAATTCATCCTGCACAAAATTGGATAAAGAGGAGGCCCTGATTATGGTGTGTGAAGTTCTCATCTTGAAATGTTGTTCCATCTGGGGATATAACTTACAAAATTCGGTGTGACATGATTCACATAGATCCAAACAAATCAAACTATTTTTCTTTATTTTAATACATAGTTTTGAGTTACGATATAAATCAGTCCAATCTTGCCACAAAACCAACAGAAAATTATCAATGTTTCGAATCCACTCATTAAATGCATAATTTTCGAAAGGTATCATTTGAACTTCTTCCCGATGAAAGAAACTATCTGGGCTGTTTTGAATCCTTCTCCACATACATCGCCATACAACTTCCCTGTGTTGGATTATTGTTTTCAATAACACTGGTTTCGGTAGATTTAATTTTAAAATTTCTCTTCTTTCCATGGAAACCGAAACACATTCACCAACGTTAACTTGACACAATTGGAATAATGTTTTAGGATTCATTTTGATTATGAAACTTACTTGTTGCAGATTTGGAATACATATGGGTAACGATAATGTCGATTGTGGTTTTGCGTAAAAAATACTTTCATTATCTATCGAAAAATAACATCATTCGATAAGGTATGGAAGAAAATTTCTTGATTTGTAAATTAAATCAGTAAATTGTATGTTTCCCCATTACTACTTCTCAATTACTATTCGAAATATAATTGCAGAGATAATTACAAATTCGGAGGATAATTAACCATTCGAGATTTGATTAGGTAGGAAATCTAATTGCCAGTTGTTTTCTCGTTTAAATATCGAAAAAATGCATAATGAGAGATGGATGACTGTGTAAGATAAGGGAGTACAATGAAACAGATTTTTTAATTACCAATTCTGAGGATAATTACCCCCGGCAGAACCCCCACGGCAGAACCCCCACCCCCACAGCAGAACCCCCACCCCCACTCCGGCCACCTCCCCCACGGACCCCAGCGGCAGAACCCCCACGGCAAAACCCCCACGGCAGAACCCCCACCCACCCACACTATCAACACCTCACACTTCCAGAAGACCCACAAGAACTTCTTCACCACGCTCACGGACGCGACTCCAACAAATGTGACGTCACGAGAGAACTCGATGGCGCTGTGCCAGAAGTATGGTAGTATAACTACTTACCGAAACCAGTGTTATTGAAAACAATAATCCAACAACGGGAAGTTGTATGGCGATTTATGTGGAGAAAGATTCAAAACAGTCCAGATAGTTTCTTTCATCGGGAAGAAGATGAAATGATACCTTTCGAAAATTATGCATTTAATCAGTGGATTCGAAACATTGACAATTTTCTGTTGGTTTTGTGGCAAGATTGGACTGATTTATATCGTAACTCAAAACTATGTATGAAAATGAAGAAGAATAGTTTGATTTGTTTGGATCTATGTGAATCATGTCACACCGAATTTTGTAAGTTATATCCCGAGATGGAACAACATTTCAAGATGAGAACTTCACACACCATAATCAGGGCCTCCTCTTTATACAATTATGTGCAGGATGAAACTTTTTGTTCTGCCGTGTCTCATTATGCATTTTTTCGATATTTAAACGAGAAAACAACTGGCAATTAGATTTCCTACCTAATCCATTCTAATCTCGAATGGTTAATTATCCTCCGAATTTGTGATTATCTCTGAAATTATATTTCGAATGTTCATCACCACTATTCGAATAGTAATTGAGAAGTAATTACGGAAGGTATACCTAAATACCAATAAAGCGAGCATTGAGCTAGTCGCTTTTTCTACCAATCAAGCTAGATTGATCCAGTAATTTTTTGTGTGACCTAACAAGGTAAGTCAATACTCATTATTAATAATTTATATTTAGATGTTTCAAACATTTCAGTTCACTATGCCCGCCGCCATCAACATTGCAAATTTGAATGCAAATTGTACTTATATACAAACAAACCAATCGTCAAGCTATTAGATCTACCCCACAACGAGGTCTTTTCAATAGTAAAAGCTAGGAAAGTTACCACAAAATTTGGAGACACAATTTTGTTGGAGCTACAGGAAAGCGTGGTATTCCTACCAAAAAGGGTGAAGGAAGCTGTGCTGGAGAGCTTCGAGTCATTTCAGGACGGAAAACTTGGACTAATCGTCACTGGGAAAATAAAGACTGGAATGAATTTCCCTACCGCACTATTCGAGTTCGTAGAGTTGTAAAAACATAATGGAGGTATGTAGTGGAGCTCTGTCAGCTTTTCGTAGAGCATTTAATATTCTTCAGAAATGTAGATCACCTGATTTAAAAAAAATATTGGATTTCTCTCATTAAAAAACAATCAAAATTATTCAATTCAAGCTTGAAAAAAGATATTCCTCACGGTCAGAAAGTCCAAATACAAACAAGTATTAGTCAGTTAAAATTTTTCAAAACGCATTTGCAAGCAACCGTTATAGGGGGAGGATTAGTACCTGTGAGAAAAAGAAGTCATAGAGTAAAATGGGAAGATATACAGTCAGCATTCGAATGTAGACTAAGAACGGGAATCATAATAAATATTTCACATGAACTAGTTCCTTCTTTCTTCGAGGATGCATACCATCTCATGAAAGTTAGACTAAGAGAAATTATCCAAATTACTTACAACTTGTTATGAGAAAAAAAAAATATTATTCATTACCGTAATCTCAAACAAGCTCTACAGCACGGGTTGCGATTGATAAAAGTTCATCCAGTTTTGAAATACCTAGACACTGTAGCGTAGTCGTTAAAATATAGTACATATTCGATATTATCGCCAGTAGATGGCGGTGTATACAATTATTGTATAATTTGCATAGAACTCATAATAACATGGAAGGCTAATATCAGATCAAAAAGCGGGTCGGTGGAACAGTGAATTTTTACCGAAATGTCAAGTGAGTCGGATTTTGACGATCAGCATCAATCGTGAGTTGTCCATTTTCATCTTTTCTCTATATTTCTGAAATGTTTTCGATTTCTGTTAGGGTAATAAATATATTTGCGGAAATAACTGAATTCAAAATTGCCCATAATTAGTATTTCACATATTATTTTTGTGTCTCTGTTTTGTGTGACAGCCCATATCCATAGAAATCATGACAGTTGACCGGTGACATTTGACAGTAGACAGATGACATTTGACAGATGACATTTAACAGAACTTTTATTATGCCTAATTTCTCCTGTGTTGATCTCCTGTTTGAAAAAATAGCAATGGTAAGTTTATACAACTTTAACGGTGGGTTTCACAAAGCATATCACCGGTGATCGGAGCTTGATCTAGAATCAACTCGATTCGACAGTTCAGAAATCTAATCAAGCCGTTGATCTCTGATCACTGGTGATTACGATTTGTGAAATCCACAGTAAGTATAGGCACGGCCTTCTTAAGATAAAGATGGCTATATGGTATAGGATCATTTAGGCGAAACAAAGTTCGCCGGGCCAACTAGTTTCAAATAAAACAGACCATGAAACAACTAGTTCATGGTCTGACAGTCGATGTACTGGGGGAATTTTTCCCTGAGAATCATTCTAAAATTTGAAGCTAACATTTTACATTCAATCATGTTTTAGCCAATTATCCAATTGATGCGTAGCCCTCCGCCTCAGGTGATACCTGAGGATATGGACGAGCTTCTTCGGATAGATGGCCGGGGGCACCAAATCGTAATTTGGTGTCAAAAGGAGGTCCCGATCGCGTTCACTAATTATTGGCAATAATATTGCCAATAATAATTGGATGGTTGTGACCATCATATATCGATTTGCTGATCACAGACACATTTTGGGTCTTTTGTTCATTTTGACTGTTTCTATAATGTATTTCTTTGCATTCTACAGAAATAAATGATTCTATTCTATTCTATTGAATGAAATAAATAAAATATTTTCAAACCAAAAAGAAAAACATAAGTACAGAAGATCCTACATTATTTGATAATATTGATGTTTCCGATGTTCCACTGTTACTGAACGGTGAATTAATTCCTGAAGAAAATTCAAGATTGAACTTCTAGAAAAATGATTATGGTGAAGCCTATTATAATAACACCGAATTCACAACTAGTTATAATAACTTAAAAATCAATCCTTTAATTCAATATTCAGACTTCAGAAACAGATGCTTATTTGTTATTGACTGTTCAAGACGTAGTGAATCTTTCAAATCATCAACGGTTGATATAAAACTTGAGATAGAGTCTAGAGCAGGTTTCCCCTCCTCAACCAGAGCCTATCGCATTATCGTATACGACTGTAAAATGGAGTATTCACCTTTAACTGAAACAGTTCGAAAATTGACATCAATATGAGCACAATGATTGTTCTTGATATGCAAGGGTTTGTGATTGACAAAGAATTCATAGTGAAGGAATTGGCCGCATCAAATGGATATCAAAAATATCATTTCATTTTTAAACCACCGATAGACTTCGAAATGTTATCAGATAAAGACCAAACCGTTGTTAGATACTTGGAAAGTTTTCATCACGGATTACAATATAGTGAAGGTTTTGTGAACTATGAGGATCTGGATAACATTATTCGTGAAATTTTGTGTGGAGCTGATACTGTTTATGTGAAAGGCCACCAAAAATATGATTTTTTGAAAAAAATATTTAGATCCAGGACAACAATAATCAATTTGGACGATCAAAACCCAGCAAAATTTGAAAAGGAAACACCTAAATGTATGGCTCATCAAAGTGATTCGAAAAATTGTAGCATAAATAATTGTGAAAAATTGTTCCAATGGTTGCTTGATAATAAAAATATTCCAAGAACCAACACCGATAAATGGAATGATGTTTTCAATGATAGAAATAGATTTTCTTCATTAAAATGTAGTACCTCTAAACGTGTTCCATTAAATATAATATCATAGTTGATTTTACATTATTAGATAATACATTATGTTATTTTATTGTAATAAATGGTGAAATATTATGGTTTTGATTGTCACTGAATAATTTTATCAGCACCGGATGCACAATGCAATATCCAAATCTTCCCTATAAAAGAAGATTCTGAACTTCAGTTTCATTTCAAATCAAACAGACCATGAAACAACTAGTTCATGGTCTGACAGTCGATGTACTGGGGGATTTTTCACATTTTACATTCAATCATGTTTTAGCCAATTATCCAATTGATGCGTAGCCCTCCGCCTCAGGTGATACCTGAGGATATGGAGGACCTTCTTCGGATAGATGGCTGGGGGCACCAAATCGTAATTTGGTGTCAAAAGGAGGTCCTGATCGCGTTCACTTATTATTGGCAATAATATTGCCAATAATAATTGGATGGTTGTGACCATCATATATTGATTTGCTGATCACAGACACATTTTTTGGGTCTTTCGTTCATTTTGACTGTTTCTATGATGTATTTCTTTGCATTCTACAGAAATAAATGATTTTATTCTATTCTATTCTATCAAATGAAATAATGGTGAGATTTTACAAGTTTTTCATTTTCAATCCATATACAACTAATCATTTTTACTTATTACAATTTGTTTTGTAATTATCATATTTTAGAACAGATTTCAGTTGATTCAATAATAGATCCAGGACAACAATAATCAATTTGGAGGATCAAAACCCAACAAAATTTGAAAAGGAAACACCTAAATGTATGGCTCATCAAAGTGATTCGAAAAGTTGTAGCATAAATAATTGTGAAAAATTGTTCCAATGGTTGATTGATGATAAAAATATTCCAAGAACCAACACCGATTAATGGAATGGAGTTTTCAATGATAGAAATAGATTTTCTTCATTATAATGTAGTACCTCTAAACGTGTTCCATCAAATTAGAAAATTATAGTTGTTTTTTTTGTGTCAATTTGACTCCCACCTCTTTGCATTAGAATATAATAAACATAACGATTATTTCTTACCTACCTTCGAGGATTGTATATTGAACTATGTAGATACTGATACTTTAACATATGAAATTATAATTAATAATCAAGATCCATACGAGCAAATTAGACAAGATTGTCCCACTCGATTCGATACATCAGACTATCCTCCTGATAATGTATACAATATTCCAAGAGTGAATAAATAAGTTCTTGGATTTATGAACTATGAAAATAACGGTTAATAATGACAGATTTCGTTGGATTACGTTCAAAAATGTACTCTTATTGTGTGAAACCAAAGAACTTAAAAAAATCAATGGAATCAAAAAGAATGTTGTGAAAAGTTTATCATTTAATGATATTTTACAGTGCCTACTGAATGATAGTGTTATGTATATTAAACAGAGAAATATAGTTTCTAAATGTCATAATGTCCTCTCAGTAGAACAGAAAAAGATTGCTCTATGCTATAAAGATGACAAACGTTACATAATTCCACAATCCCACAACACACTGCCTTGGGGTCATTACAGCACTACGCAATAAAAAAAGTATGTGTTTTTCTTCTATCGGATGAAATCATTCATCTGCGATATTGGAGAAGGTGCCATACGAGATTACTTCAGCTACCAACCTGAACTTGTTGAAAAATTTAAAGAAGAATTCCCTCTAGAATTTGAAGAAGCTAACGACATTCCTTGCAAAACGTGGGTACTTATGGGTAAATTTATTGCCTTCTTGAAAGGCCAAGCAAAATCATTTAATTCCATAAATCTAGTTGTGTTCGATTATAATGATGTTATATTGAACTACTTCGAGAGAAGCAGCAAATGGAGATCAATAGATGAAATCTTCATATTCAACAATCAATTTCAAAGGAAAAAAATCAAAATTAAAGGTTTGTCTAGCAAATAACTTTCCATTGAAAACAATCAATTTTTTAATAGATATTTTTTGTTATGTAGACCTTTCATTTTTGCACCATTATAGTAAAAAAATGTTGCATTTAGAATCAGGGCTATCGATTGATATCAATTATGGTTATGAATCTGAATATTACCCTCAAAAGGAAGACCACTTGAAAACTAAATACAATAAGGTACAATCCTCCTACTCTGAAATTTCTTTCTATATGTAAAATCTGTGCAAATCTGACCATTCAAGATACTCTTAAGCACCCTTTGTTGTAGTAACATTCTGAAATTTGAAGCTTACATTTTACATTCAATCATGCGTTTTAGCCAATTATCTAATTGATGCGTAGCCCTCCGCCTCAGGTGATACCTGAGGATATGGAGGAGCTTCTTCGGATAGATGGCTAGGGGCACCAAATCGTAATTTGGTGTCAAAAGGAGGTCCTGATCGCGTTCACTTATTATTGCCAATAATAATTGGATGGTTGTGACCATCATTATATTGATTTGCTGATCACAGACACATTTTGGTTCTTTTGTTCATTTTGACTGTTTCTATAATGTATTTCTTCGCATTCTAAAGAAATAAATGATTTTATTCTATTCTATTCTATTCTTTTCTATTAAATGAAATAATGGTGAGATTTTACAAGTTTTTAATTTTCAATCCATATAGGTACAACTAATCATTTTTACATATTACAATTTGTTTTGTAATTATCACATTTTAGAAGAGATTTTAGTTGATTCAATAATAGATCCAGGACAACAATAATCAATTTGGAGGATCAAAACCCAACAAAATTTGAAAAGGAAACGCCTAAATATATGGCTAATCAAAGTGATTCGAAAAGTTGTAGCATAAATAATTGTGAAAAATTGTTCCAATGGTTGATTGATAATAAAAATATTCCAAGAACCAACACCGATAAATGGAATGGAGTTTTTAATGATAAAAATAGATTTTCTTCATTGAAATGTAGTACCTCTTAACGTGTTCCATTAAATAAAATATTATAGTTGATTTTTTTTTCTCAATTTGACTCCCACCTCTTCGCATAAGAATATAATAAACATAATCAGTTTGCAATCTGCATTCAAATCTTAAATTTCAAGATGATATCACAGGCTGTCTGACAGATGGCCTTTTCAATGAAAGGGAATTTGAGAATATCAATATTGTTGAATTTCATTGTGATTGTTGTTATATTATGATGAATTATGTATAAGAAAGTTGAGTTTGTTGAAGGATCGAAATCATGTACAATCAATCTGATGGTTTGTTTAATGGTCGTTTGCTCATAGAGAGGCAAATCAACATGAACTGAAGCAGATACCATTGGACTATTTGTTGCCAATCTTACTTTGATTCTGAATAGTATCATATATAATATAATACATTATGTAATTTTATTGAAATAAATGGTGAAATATTATGGTTTTGATTGTCACTGAATAATTTTATAAGCACCAGATGCACAATGCAATATCCAAATGTTCCCTTAAAAGAAGATTCTGAACTTCAGTTTCATTTCAAATAAAACAGACCATGAAACAACTATAGTTCATGGTCTGACAGTCGATTTACTGGGGGATTTTTTCCCTGCAGAAATGGTGAGTAACATTCTAAAATTTGAAGCTTACATTTCACATTCAATCATGATTTAGCCAATTATCCAATTGATGCCTAGCCCTCCGCCTCAGGTGATACCTGAGGATATGGACGAGCTTCTTCGGATAGATGGCTGGGGGCACCAAATCGTAATTTGGTGTCAAAAGGAGGTCCCGATCGCGTTCATTTATTATTGGCAACAATATTGCCAATAATTGGATGGTTTTGACCATCATATATTGATTTGCTGATCACAGACACATTTTGGGTCTTTCGTTCATTTGGACTGTTTCTATGATGTATTTCTTTGCATTCTACAGCAATAAATGATTTTATTCTATTCTATTCTATTGAATGAAATAATGGTAAGATTCTACAACTTTTTCATTTTCAATCCATATACAACTAATCATTTTTACTTATTACAATTTGTTTTGTAATTATCATATTTTAGAAGAGATTTTAGTTGATTCAATAATAGATCCAGGACAACAATAATCAATTTGGAGGATCAAAACCCAACAAAATTTGAAGAGGAAACACCTAAATGTATGGCTCATCGAAGTGATTCGAAAAGTTGTAGCATACATAATTGTGAAAAATTGTTCCAATGGTTGATTGATAATAAAAATATTCCAAGAACCAACACCGATAAATGGAATGGAGTTTTTAATGATAGAAATAGATTTTCTTCATTAAAATGTAGTACCCCTAAACGTGTTTCATCAAATAAAAAATTATAGTTGATTTTTTTGTGTCAATTTGACTTCCACCTCTTTGCATCAGAATATAATAAACATAACGATTATTTCTTACCTACCTTCGAGGTAGGGTTGCCAACTCTGAGCTATTGAAATAAAGGACATCAACGACTTGAGAATTGTGGACGGGAAAAGGCTTAGCAAAAAAGACTGCAAAGTCCTTTGACACCTTCCAAAAGGGCAAAGGACATGGTTTCAGAATAAAGGACTGTCCTTTGAAATAAAGGACGGTTGGCAACCCTACTTCGAGGATTGTATATTGAACTATGTAGATACTGATACTTTAACATATGAAATTAGTAATCAAGATCCATACGAGCAAATTAGACAAGATTGTCCTACTCGATTCGATACATCAGACTATCCTCCTGATAATGTATACAATATTCCAAGAGTGAATACAAAAGTTCTTGGATTTATGAACTATGAAAATAACGGTTAATAATGACAGATTTCGTTGGATTACGTTCAAAAATGTACTCTTATTGTGTGGACTCCAAAGAATTACAAAAATCAAGGGAATCAAAAAGAATGTTGTGAAAAGTTTATCATTCAATGATTTTTTACAGTGCCTACTGAATGATAGTGTAATTTATATTAAACAGAGAAAGATTGCTCTCTATGCTATAAAGATGACAAACGTTACATAATTCCACAATCCCACAACACACTGCCTTGGGGTCATTACAGCATTACGCAATAAAAAAACCTATGTGTTTTTCTTCTATCAGATGAAATCATTCATCTGCGATATTGGAGAAGGTGCCATACGAGATTACTTCAGCTACCAACCTGAACTTGTTGAAAAATTTAAAGAAGAATTCCCTCTAGAATTTGAAGAAGCTAACGACATTCCTTGCAAAACGTGGGTACTTATGGGTAAATTTATTGCCTTCTTGAAAGGCCAAGCAAAATCATTTCATTTCATAAATCTAGTTGTGTTCGATTATAATAATGTAATATTGAACTACTTCGAGAGAAGCAGACAATGGAGATCAATAAATGAAATCTTAATATTCAACAATCAATTTCAAAGCAAAAAATCAAAATTAAAGGTTTTTCTAGCAAATAACTTGTCATTTAGAACAATCAATTTTTTAATAGATATTTTTTGTTAATGTGTAATGTAGACCATTCATTTTTGCATCATTATAGTAAAAAAATGTTGCATTTAGAATCAGGGCTATCGATTGATATCAATTATGGTTATGAATCTGAATATTACCCTCAAAAGGAAGACCACTTGAAAACTAAATACAATAAGGTACAATCCTCCTACACTGAAATTTCTTACTAAATGTAAAATCTGTGCAAATCTGACCATTCAAGATACTCTTAAGCATCCTTTGTTGTAGTAACATTCTAAAATTTGAAGCTTACATTTTACATTCAATCATGTTTTAGCCAATTATCCAATTGATGCGTAGCCCTCCGCCTCAGGTGATACCTGAGGATATGGAGGAGCTTCTTCGGATAGATGGCTGGGGGCACCAAATCGTAATTTGTTGTCAAAAGGAGGTCCTGATCGCGTTCACTTATTATTGGCAATAATATTGCCAATAATAATTGGATGGTTGTGACCATCATTATATTGATTTGCTGATCACAGGCACATTTTGGGTCTTTTGTTCATTTTGACTGTTTCTATAATGTATTTCTTTGCATTCTACAGAAATAAATGATTTTATTCTATTCTATTCTATTAAATGAAATAATGGTGATATTTTACAAGTTTTTCATTTCCAATCCATATACAACTAATCATTTTTACTAATTACAATTTGTTTTGTAATTGTCATATTTTAAAAGAGATTTTAGTTGATTCAATAATAGATCCAGGACAACAATAATCAATTTGGAGGATCAAAACCCAACAAAATTTGAAAAGGAAACACCTAAATGTATGGCTCATCAAAGTGATTCGAAAAGTTGTAGCATAAATAATTGTGAAAAATTGTTCCAATGGTTGATTGATAATAAAAATATTCCAAGAACCAACACCGATAAATGGAATGGAGTTTTCAATGATAGAAATAGATTTTCTTCATTAAAATGTAGTACCTCTAAACGTGTTCCATTGAATAAAATATTATAGTTGATTTTTTTTGTGTCAATTTGACTCCCACCTCTTCGCATAAGAATATAATAAACATAATCAGTTTGCAATCTGCATTCAAATCTTAAATTTCAAGATGATATCACAGGCTGTCTGACAGATGGCCTTTTCAATGAAAGGGAATTTGAGAATATCAATATTGTTGAATTTCATTGTGATTGTTGTTATATTATGATGAATTATGTATAAGAAAGTTGAGTTTGTTGAAGGATCGAAATCATGTACAATCAATCTGATGGTTCAATATGGTCGTTTGCTCGTAGAGAGGCAAATCAACATGAACTGAAGCAGATACCATTGGACTATTTGTTGCCAATCTTACTTTGATTCTGAATAGTATCATATATTATATAATACATTATGTAATTTTATTGAAATAAATGGTGAAATATTATGGTTTTGATTGTCACTAAATGATTTTATCAGCACCGGATGCACAATGCAATATCCAAATCTTCCCTATAAAAGAAGATTTCAAATAAAACAGACCATGAAACAACTAGTTCATGGTCTGACAGTCGATGTACTGGGGGATTTTTTCCCTGCAGAAATGGTGTGTAACATTCTAAAATTTGAAGCTTACATTTCACATTCAATCATGATTTAGCCAATTATCCAATTGATGCCTAGCCCTCCGCCTCAGGTGATACCTGAGGATATGGACGAGCTTCTTCGGATAGATGGCTGGGGGCACCAAATCGTAATTTGGTGTCAAAAGGAGGTCCCGATCGCGTTCACGCCTGGTCCAATCGATTTATACCTGGATCGTTTCGGAGAAGACGTTGAGAGAGCTTTGTTTCAGGTCCACAGTACTGATAACCAGGTAAATGTAGTTCGAAAGGTAGTTTATCGATCGCTGTGTTCAATATACCTCCACCGGTTGGGGTCAGCATCACACTAAAAGTTTCGAGAATCTTCAATGCTTAATATAGGTACAACATGGAATTGAATTTCGGGTACATTTCTTCTTGGCGGCTTGCCTTTTGATTGAAGTGTCCAGACATAATATTCTTATTTTCATGAAGATAATGAACTGAATTGTAAAATGATAACGACTTCTTGATGCACATATTATCTATATTTTATTCGCTAACGATTGATGTTAATACGTTTTACAGCTTATGTGAAATTTCGATGATGCTCGTCTTCATTTCTTAATTGGACTGATTACAGAATCCAGAATAATTGTAATGACAGTTCGACATCAAACGTTGAAATGGGTGAGTTATTTGTGTTCATATACGAATTAATATGGTTTTAATGTGAATCGTTTTACAGAACATTACTACAGAAGAAAATTGGGTAGGATACTACCCCACAATCTCAGAGTAAGTTTATCATGACATTAAATTCATATGATTAATATATTGATATATTCCAGTCTAGACCAATATTTTTTTTGATCGGGGGGCCTCAGGGAAATATCCAAGTGCCTGCAGATATGCATTTCCTGGGACAATTTGGAGGTACAAAGGCGTACTTCCAATCAAAACATGAGTCTACCGTTGTGTGGGTTTATTCGTTATAAGTAAGTCATAATAAAACTTTTATATCCTATTATTAATTCTATGTGATTTCAAATTTCAGACCTTACACAACTAATAAAACAAAATAAAAAATATTGATTTGATTCATTTACCCTGAAGACGTATGGACAGCTTAAAACATGAATATTTTATATTTCAAATTCCATAAATTGACAACAACATTATGAATTAATTTTATGAAGATGAAAAACATATTGATTTCAGATTTGATTTATTAAAGATAAAATAGTTTAAAACATGAATACATATTTTATATTCCAAATTTCAAAAATTAACAGCAGCACTTTAAATTGATTTTATGAAGATCATTTGAAATTTATCTCAAGTGGTGGAACATTTTTAGGATCTTCTATTAGATATTTATAAGATCATCAAGGTAAGTACAATATTTCAATCACTATCTGAACTCGTGAAGTCTAGATGATTTAAAGTCATTTGTATACTATTCATTCCATTATGAAGGTCAAATCAGATCGAAATAGAAAAATTATAATTCAACAACTTATTCAGAATATTAAAAAAAAATATGCTGGACTTGAACTTGGGAAACTTGAGGGTGATGAAACATTGAAAAGAATATACTCTAATAAAAAAACAACTCAAACGTATAGAAGATGAGCTTGGCAGAACGTCTTCAGACCATAAAACTAACGAATCAGAAAATCTAAAAATAGTAGAAAAGATTTCAGATCCTCAATTTTCATCAACACCGAATAATAGAGTTTTAACTCATGAAAAGAATCTGGAAAAATTTTTGCAATAAAAAAAATAGGAGGTTTGTCAAAGAATCCTCAGGATATTTACACAGCCGATAAGAAGGCTATTGGCGATTTTACGTACGAGACGATCTACGGAAGAGACCCTGTATCTAAATTGCAGGCAGGTATCGGATCAGTTGGACTCGCTGCAAAACACGCAGTTGAAAAAGCAACAGGAGGAGTAATTTACGGTACTAATGTCTTACTATAATAAACCTCCTCCGTATGAACGCCCTAATTGGGACAGTATGAATGAAGGACAAAAAAGATATGCTATGGAGCAATATAATTTGGCGCTAGTTAGACGAGGTAAAGATTTTACTCCCCCTGTTGTAGGTAATTCAGATTCATCTATGCCGCCACCAGGATTCAATCCACCAATAGCTCCACATACGCTATGGATACGGCTACCACGGGGACTGGTGCAGTCAATGCAAAGCGGCCCGCTCCCAATGGAGATACACCCACTGTAAAGAAAAGTGAACCTGGAACTGGCTCCAACACTGATGGTATAAATGCAGGCGGTTCTGCAGGATTAGTATCCATACCTTGGGGTATTAAAATTTCAGAACATACGTTTTTATTTCAAAAAACTTGGAAATTATTGTCATATGGAGTAGCCGATGTTATTTTAGATGATACTGTCAGTACAGCTAATAGACTGGCATTAACTACTAGTTTAGCGAATATTCCATGGGAATATATGTTTTTTTATTGCAGTCCTGCGGAATGGGATACTGTACGAAGGTATGAAGGAATGAGAGCTGTAACATGTAAAATAGAACTCAATTTAACCCTCGTATTGCTTTTGAAACCAATGCATCTACTTCTAGTCTAGCAACGTTGAATCAAAACAAATTCATACGTGTAGCTAAGTCAAAAAAGTGCTCTATATTGTTCGGATAGAGATTATATATATGATGATTAACAACCCATGAAACCTACGGGATTTGATACGACTAGAGCTTTTGAGAGTAGAAAAACTTTATACGAACATTATTATGGTACGCAACCATCATTAAAAATCAATGTCAAAAATAGAGTACCCGCATATGCTACAGGTCATGAATTGGCCTTACAACGTTACCTGACATTATATACACCACAAGAAGGAGAAATGGGATTTCCAGTAGAACATATATAATATATCTAATATATATATAATAATTTAGTTGAAGAATATAATGCTGTTGATACTGTTGGTCGAACAATATTAACAGAGGAACATACATTTGGAGATGCTATTTTAACTCCAGGACATCCTATTGTACACGATGCTGCTCTTTATGAGTCTACTGGAGACGTTATTGGACATATGACAGGCTCCCTTGGTGTTATACCCCGAATGTTTAAATATAATAAAGATATTTTACATGATAACCCGGGTCAAGTATCTGACAATATGAGATTTGTGATCAAAGATACTGGGGCTGTTACTACTGAAGCTTTTGATAAAGAAAGTTTATACTATAAATTTCCAATGGAAAAATGTGGTACATATTCCATGTTATCTGGGACAATCAGTGGATATCACTCTCAAAAGTAAATACATGTTGGCATTCGGGCTGTTCCTCAATTAACAACAACTGCCAATGAGGTAGCTCCACAAGAATGGGCAGATACACAAATATATTGGACTGTCAATGCTTCTATTGTATTAGAACAAAAACAAACATTTCATTATATTCATAATCGTCCATATGACTCTGCCGATAGTGAACGATATGGTAATGTACATTAGTATACTAATGCAAAAGGATAGGCAGTATATCAACAAATATTACAAAGCCTGGATTATCCATTTCTAGCTGGTAGACCACCTATTAAGGCTTCCAGTGAGCAACCATTAACTAGAGAAGCTGATAGTGATGGTATTGCATCAAGAGAATTTAATAATGTTAAGGACTATGCAATTCGAAATTTCCGAGATATTAGTCATCCCGGCATGGATAATGATATCGAAAGACCTTCTTCACCTCAGGATCAGCAAATAGTTTTGAAATTGATAAAAATGATGGTGGAAGAACTACCAACAATGGTCAGTCGAATCATCGATCAGCTTAGAAAAACGATGTGGAAAGACAAAACCGTTTACTACTCCGATGTCTTCACTAGCAATGGAACAGGACGAGCTAGTCAACTGGCTGACAAATTGGCTGAACGAGCACGACGAACTTACCGAGGACAGTTTGTCGCAATATGTCAACATGGAGATCATGTCCATGCCATCCATGCCTGCACCTACTCCAACCGCTCCTGTCGATGTTCATTTAAGAAGTTCCCGGAAGCGCAAGAGGACCTTAGACGACTTCTTCGGAAGCCTCGATACCTCCAAACGTTCCCAGACACCGATTGGGAAAATTTTGCAAAGTATCACTTTGGCCCAGGCAGGAGAGTCGCGACATGTATCCTCAATGGTACCGATTCAAGATTTGACTTTGCGACTACAAGTGTTTCCGACGTTGGAGTATCAAGCCAAGATGAAAGAGAAGCCACAAGATGCCTGGAGAACAGCGAAGATCCGTGCGCAAGTAACTCTGAAGGAAAACTCAGAATCCTTCCAAAAAATTCTGGACATTCTCGAAATAGGAAAAAAAGAGATATCAAAATACCAGATGCAGGAAGATTCGGAGTAGTACGTAAATAATATTTATAATGTTCTTTCGCGACTGGCTATTTGTCCATTATCCGATGCTGTTTATACGCCACAATATATGATTGATGGAAACATTAATACGTTTGGATTAGATTCAAAAGAATGCAAAAATGCTATAGACCTTCGCGCGCGGGTTATCAATTCTTGGTCAATTTATCATTTTCAAGATTCTTACAATAATCCTACAACGATTAAAATTTGGTCGGCACGAAGTGAAGATAACTTATCAGCATATTATTATTCGTATGATGAAACCATTCCTTTAATTAAAAAATTTTCAGATTTTCAGATGGGTAATAGGGTAGAAGAATTTAAACGAGATTTACGTAATATTTAGATTGCAGTATACCTAAATTAAATTCGTTAATTATTATTAGTCCGCATTCAGCTGGAAAAAACTGGTATTTTGATGGGATCCGGGAATACTTTTTAAATTGTGGACAAATGAATAATCCAAACAGGAATTGTCACAATCGGCGCTTAATATTTTTGGAATGAACCGAACTACGAAAATAGTGAATTGGAAAATTTGAAAATGCTATTTGCTGGGGATTGGTTATCTGCTAATGTGAAGTGTAAACCACAAGCTAATGTTAAACGAACTCCTATTATTGTTTTATCTAATTCAGAACCTTCCTTCGTAAGACATTATTTTTTTAGATTTTATTTATACTAATTCTTATGTTTGAGTGCCTTAGTTCCTTTTTCAACTACTTCCAGTCTTCCAATACCTTTTCGTTCACCTAGAGAAGAAAAAGAGGAAGTGAATAGAAATGAAACACATGACGATGAACAAGAAGAAGAAGAAGAATATATATCCTCATCATTTACTCCAAAATAGAAATTCGATTAACCTCAAAAACTCGATTTGAAACGTCAGCTAGTGAATTTTTCACCTACAAAAGAAATTACTATATCAAAAAATGATGATGATGATGAAGATCGTAGAGGAAATGATTCAGTTTTATGGATGGAGACAATAATGAATCGGAACACTTTTTCAATGAATTGAGTAATTTCAATAATACTGAAACTTATTTGGAACAATATCCAGAAAGGGTTAGAGATTATGTTTATTCAGCGTTAACACATCGAGATAACTATAATCACACTTACGGACCCAAATATAATCATAAAGTTTCAAAATGGACATTAGGTAAAACAACTGTAGACTTTCATCAGAAAACTGGAGATTGGTTGGTTGGTAATGAAAGGTTTAGTGGTACAGATGGTCTTTATAATTTACTATTTAAAAAAAATCAAGAATATCTATAATAAATCCGTATACAACGACGAAATTAGCGACAATTGGTGGAAATTCTAAGTAATTTATCATTAAACTGTTCGGTTGCAACGACTTTGGCTATAACGACGAAGCCGCTCATAGCGACAAACATTTCCGTCGAAATTTTCTGATCTTGTTCGTGTCGTTACGCCGCGACGTACCACTTGAATTCGCCGCTGCAGGCACTGTCAACGTGATCTTCAGTAAATAACCGAGCGATGCAGGGGAATCCCTGTTTTATGTTACGTTATGAAAACATAAGCAGGTCTTAATTGGTTGACTTTAGTTCATTCGTCGTGTGAGTAAGTACACCAAAATGGCTTCAATGTCTAAATTAAAAAAAAATCCTTCTCAATTGAAGAGAAGGGAGCTGTAGTAGCTCGAATAGAATATGGAGAGAGTAACCCAGTTGGCTTTGGAATTTGGAGTTGCACATTCAACAATTTCAACGATGTGGAAAAATAAAGAAAAAATTAAAGAAGCATTTAATCTTAAACTTTGAAATCAAGAAAACTCCGCAGGACACCTCATGAAAACTTGGACAAGTGCCTGTTGGAGTGGTTCAAAAATCAACGCGCCAAAAATGATCCCATAACCGGCCCGATTTTGAGGCAAAAAGCGAACGAGTTTGGTATTTTTCAAAAAAAAAACTTCAATTGTTCGGAGAGATGAATTAATAGATTCCGAGTTCGCCATAACATTATCTTTGGAAAAATATCAGGAAAAGAGGCAAGCGTGAGTAAAGCTGTTTCAGAATCATGGTTGAAGAATGTTTTTCAACAAATCAGAAAGGGATATTCGGACGATATCTTCAATGCAGACGAGACTGGGCTTTTTTATAAAATGACTAATGATAAAACAATGAGGTTCAACTGTTGGAAACTATAAAAAATATAGAACTGGAAAAAGAAACTGCTATAACAATATTAGACGCAGTTTTAATGGTGTCGGCTGCTTGGGAAAAGGTAACACCTAAAACCATTCAAGGTGTTTTCGTCATGTGGGCTTTATGTCAAAATGATTCTGATGAAGAAAATAACACTCCCTTGGCCCAACTTAGGCAACGTTGTATTAATACAGTTGTTGCGTCGTGAACGTTGTGTTGCCTGCGTGACTTGATTCGGGATTCTTCGACCCGAGAGCTGGCGCCCCCAGGTGACGGTCCGCGAGAGCATTTTCTCGCGATTGCGTACGACAGATTGAATAATGTCGTTATTGTTGACATAGCGTGCATCTAATAAAATTCGAGTCAGTTAAAAAACTCATTTTTAATAGTGCCTTCTAAAGTAGAGAAAATCTGTTTTGAATACTTTCATCTCGAAAGCTTAAACTCGTCTGATCATATCGCAATCACATTCGTACCATCCTCTGATGAACAATTTCGCCTGAAGTTGAGCAACTTGGAAGTGAAGTGCCCTTAGCACCTTGGATCACAGGTGAATTGGTCGCTACAACGACCACGATAGTGCAAAGGAAGTTATTCCCTGTTTCCATCCCTTATACCCCCTTCTGCTGCTAACTTAGTGGTTGATCACATACGATCGACTTTGACTTCTACCTCTGAGGTAAGTGCCTTCATTTAATTGGTTGCTCAATTATCCAACGCATTTCATCTGAAGTCGATTCGCAGTAATTTACTTGCTGCAATCGTCTAACAGTATTATCAGATTATGAACTTTTGGAGCTTATAGATGTTGACATAGAATATTAAACCTACGAAGACTTAAATGAAGCGGATATTGTCAAGAATATTGAGAATAATGGCGAGCCAGTAGATGAAAACGACGATGAAGATGATTTTTTGTGTTCAGTGCGATCATGTGCCGAGGCTTTACCACAATTATCAATTTTAAAAAAATCCGTTACTTATGAAGGACTGAATGACCAGAAATTATTCAACAGTATTTCTATGATTGACCAACGACTAGAACGTGTCTTCTATGAAAATTATAGATTTAAAAAACGAAATAAGAGGTTGTATAACAAATGTGCTACAAAACACCAAGAATAAATATGAACATAATAAACGTGCTGATGTTCTCACAAAAAAGGTCAAAAAAACAAGGAACTTCCTTCGTGAACATGAAGAAATAATGGAACTCAAAGTTGATAAGGGAAACACCACAGCCATTGTTCATAAAGAAGAATATGAAAACAAAATGGCTCAGCTACTAAATGATCAGACTATACAGGGTCTTTCACGAGGAACCTCACCCATATTTATACGGGAAACTACTGAACGTATTTTCATGAAATTCAGCACTTATAAGTATTTCACGATGCTGATGAAATCTAAAATATTTTCAAGGCATGAGCACCTCCGGTTTTTCCGGAAAGGACGTCAACTTCCGTTTTTCAAATTAGAACACCATTTTTTTATTGTAGAAATAGATTCCTTAGAAAATTTCAAGTTATTTTGATGTAACATTTTTCAGTTTTGGTTGGAAAATTCTCTCTGAGCGGGAAAATTCGAAAAAAAAAATCGAAAATAGAGCTCCGCTGAAACAAGAATAACTTCGAGGTTTTTGGATGGAAAATTTTCATTTTTGGGATTTTTCAAGATGTAAGATTGATGTATCCACTTTAAAAATCGAAATCGCGATTCATGATACAGGGGGTGAAAAAATCGCTTTCAAAGTTAGGGATGACAAAATCGTTTTAGAATTTTTCAACGGTTTTTCATACAAACATAAAGTTCACAATTGAAGAAGAAACAAACGGAGCAATCGCATTTTTGGATGTTTTGTTGAGAAGAAACAACGGGAGTCTATCAACAAGTTGGTACCAAAAACCCACTTGGTCCCAAAGGTACCTTCATTATTCGTCATGCCACCCAAAAAAACAAAAGGAAACAGTGGCTATAGGACTTAGTGATAGAGCAATAAAACCTACATCACCTGTACATAGAGAAGAAATTAACCTCGGTAAAGCGAGTACTACTTGAAAATGGCTTCCCTAAACAACTAATACTACGTCGTTAGCTCTCATTCCACTGAGACATCCTATGATTAGTACGACCATCCTAATTTCATGACCTGGGTATAAAGTTCCAAGCTCGAACATAAGTTCTTTGCATTTTTGTCTCTTCTGTTCTCCTTTCATCACAACATTATTTTCATCAGGGTGGGATAATTCCATGACAAATAACTCCTTCAGCTCCTTGTCCAACAGAAGAAGGTCTGGCTAACAGCATTGATCTGCCGTGTAGTTGAGAAAGGATAGTTCCAGCATATGCGAGCTCTATCGTTCTGGACCACCGCTTCAATCTCCAGAGGCACATATGCCTTTGGTTCATCGTCTATCCCATACGCGGCTCTCAGATGGAAGTATAGAATTCGGAGTGCCGCGTTGTGTCTCTCTACATACCCTGATGGAGCATGGGCTCTGCAGACGGAAAAGATGTGCATAATCGTTTCCTGTTACCTATGGCAAGTTGTTGCGGTGTCCATTTTCATGATCTTCTTTTTATACCATCTCGTATTTAGTACTCCATCTTGACACGCCATCACAAATCCTTCCGTCTCTGACTTAAGGGTAGCTAACTTTAGAAAGGCGAAAGACAATTCTTCAGACAGGTCCTGGTCTTTTAAACTCATGAAATATATGGAGTACAAGTTCTTACTCATATGATGTTCGAGTAATGTATCTGACTGAGACTTTCGGATCAGTCTTGCTAGGCTTCTTTGGTCCGCTTGAGTGATCGGTGTTCCAGCGAGCTCAGGATTGATCGATACGGCGGTTATGCTGAGCTTCTCCAGGGCCCTTTGTGCAGCTCGGAATAGGAAGGCTCCATGGTTCGCAATTTCATGCTGAGCAACAAATTTCAGAAGCGGATCTTCACTTCTTAGAATCTTCACTGCCATTTCCAATGTTCATTGATAGTGTTGATATTCCAAACATTGCAATTCTCTATCCCCCTGGCATGGGGGAAGGTATATCCTCTGTATTGAACTGTTGGGATGTAGACTACGATTCATGTTCACCGTTTTAATTGTTGACCTATCGAGGAGTTCGTTTACCGTCCAGTTCACCATCCCGAAAGAGTAGGTGAGATTCAGGATGGCTAAACTTATTATTATTATTTTTATCATCTGAAGAGGGTGGCCATTTGTGGAATAAACGTTCTGAAAGAGTCAAGTGCGAGGTATTTCAACATCAATCACTTAAAACGTTATGAAACAATTTTGAAGCAAATGATATCATCTAAATAGGGTGGTCATTTGTCGAGTAAACGTTCTGAAAAAGTAAAGTGGGAAGGAGTACAATCAGCGTTTTCTGGAAGAATTAGAACGGGGATTGCTACCAATCTGAAACATGTTGAGATAAACAATTTCATGACTGATGCCTTCGTTCTCATCAGAAGAAGACCAAGTAATCTACTGAAAACACTGAATATTTTCAAAATGAATAAAACTTTTGTGGGGAATTCGTTAAAAAATCTGGTGAATCTGAAATACTGGACTGAATATTTCAAAACTTTATTTTATTGTTGATTCTAGTTCCGATCTCAATTAACTATTTACAGAATTTGTTTTGAATAAAGTCATAACTGAATTGGAAGGATTTTCTGAGAAGGATAGTCGTTATGCACTGCATTCTATTATCTCACTTGAAGTGAATATTTATAAATTTGAAATGGGGACTGATAGCTTATATATTGCATTACCTGAAGAAATAAAGGGAAAAGAAGCATGCATCAATATAAAAAATCATGATAGCACGTGTTTCGTATTGTATGTGTGCATAGGTATAAAAACATTGTTAAATATGCTTACCCTTTCACTGGGGGTTAGGTGGCCCCTCACCCTACTCAGGATGTTTTGTGAATGGGAATCAAGATCTGAAAAATAACAATCGCTATAATGTTGTTTTCGTTTTGAATATCAACAGTTAATATATTTACAATGAAAATTGAACACTTGAGTTAGATTTATAACACTGATTGAAATATGTAATTTGTTAATGAAGAATGTATCGACCCATGTTATGAACGAAACATGTACATCGCGAATCAAACTCGGAATAGCTCGAAATTTTGCCGTTTTCTATTCGTAATTTATCCGTGGAAATAGTATATTATATTATAAGGATTAAAAGTGCATATTTTTTTTACGAGCAATATTTGCAGTTGCGAGGCGGAGCGCAGCGCAGCCGAGCGAATGCAAAATTGCAAGTAAAAATAGGCACTTTTAGTCCGTATGATATATACTATTTTTTCTCCAACCTAGTCAAATATCTAATATTGTTGGTAAATATTGATTGTCAAGTAGACGTCAGTTGACTTCAAATTTCAATCAGAGAGCTCAAATGCAATGACTTTTAGTCCTAGGATTAAAAGTAGCGTTTTTAATCCTAGGATTAAAAGTGTTGCTGAGGAACGAGCAAATTTTTGTACGGTAAGGGAATTGATGGCTTTTGCACCTGAAAATAGTACAAAAATGTCAACACTTTTTGATGGTTGGAGAAAAAATAAATTTTGCCGCTCTTATATTCAAAAAAATATGAGATGTGTCGCTAAGTTGACATCAACTTGGGGAAACAACTTTTCGAAAAATGTTTTCAGCAAGAAAAATAGCTCATCTTTTTGAATGATTTATCCGTAAATTATTCGTGAAGAAAAAAACATCGCCACTCTTGTATTTAAAAAAATATTGGATATTTCGCAACTTGGCGAAACAACTTTTCAAAAGATGTTTTCAGTTAGAATAAAAGTAGCTCATCTTTTTCAGTGATTTATCCGTAAATTATCTGTGAAGAAAGAAAATTCGTATCACTCAAGGTTTTGCAGAATAATGACAAATTCCGATTGATCGATTTATCCGTGAAGAGAAACATTTTGCCGCTTCTGTTTTTGAAAAAATAACACGTGCACTGGTGAGTGTATATCAAATTAACAGATCACATACTGAAAACATGATTTCAGAAATCAACAGGTAATTTTTCTTTCAGTGATTCATCCGTTAATTATCCGCGAAGAAAAAAAGATCGCCACTCTTTTATTTTAAAGAATATTGGATGTTTGGCTAACTTGATATCAACTTCGCGAAACAACTATCCGGAAAATGTTTTCAGCAAAAAACAGGAGCTCTTTTTATCCAGTGATTTATCCGTGAAGAAAGAAAATTCGTATCATTCAAGGTTTTGCAGAAAAATGACAAGACCTGATTGATCGATCAGCGGCCGACAGAACGTTTTCATGCATTTTTCTCGAAAGCTATGGATGCAATATTGTTGAAATTTGAAAGGAAGATGTAGCTCTTCATCTTTGATTTATCCGTGAAGAGAAAAATTTTGCCGCTTCTGTTGCAAAAAAAAACATCACGTGCACTGGTAAGTGTATATCAAATTACCAGGTCACATATTGAAAAATCCAAATAACAAATCATTTTTTCTATATATGAAATCAATTATTCATGTAGAGAATATATCCGTAGTTCAATTGTATTGCGCGCTCAATTAGTTAAGATTTACGAATGTATGCCGTCGGCCAGAGTATAGCGTCCCCTTAAGCTGTCCCTGCGATGTTCACCAATCCTTGTTTCTAGGTATATACCCGTCTGTCCAATGTGAACACAATCACAGTCCTTACGAGATATTTCATAAATTATATTGGACAGTAATAGTTTTGGTGTCTCAGTTCTTCAACTGGAAAATAACTGCTTGACTGTGTTGCTTGGTTTAAGGGATATCATGGTGTTTGAAGTTTTTAAAACACCAGCAATTCTCTCAGAAAGACCCTATACAGGGTCTTTCACGAGGAACCTCACCCATATTTATACGGGAAACTACTGAACGCATTTTCTTTTCATGAAATTCAGCACTTATAAGTATTTCACGATGCTGATGAAATCTAAAATATTTTCAAGGCATGAGCACCTCCGGTTTTTCCGGAAATGACGTCAACTTCCGTTTTTCAAATTAGAACACCATTTTTTTATTGCAGAAATAGATTCCTTAAAAAATTTCAAGTTATTTTGATGTAACATTTTTCAGTTTTGGTTGGAAAATTCTCTCTGAGCGGGAAAATTCGAAAACAAAATCGAAAATAGAGCTCCGCTGAAACAAGAATAACTTCGAGGTTTTTGGATGGAAAATTTTCATTTTTGGGATTTTTCAAGATGTAAGATTGATGTATCCACTTTAAGAATCGAAATCGCGATTCATGATACAGGGGGTGAAAAAATCGCTTTCAGAGTTAGGGATGACAAAATCGTGAAAAATCAATTTTTTCAAATTAGAACCCCATTTTTTTATGGCAGATATTGAATCTACGTTAGAAAATAATGTGAGTGTATGCATCACACCCTTGCCCTAAAGTGGATATAAACTCAGAAAATATCCAATATCCAAAAAATTTTCCATCCAAAAACCTCGAAGTTATTCTTGTTTCAGCGGAGCTCTATTTTCGATTTTTTTTTCAAATTTTCCCGCTCAGAGAGAATTTTCCAACCAAAACTGAAAAATGTTACATCAAAATAACTTGAAATTTTCTAAGGAATCTATTTCTGCAATAAAAAAATGGTGTTTTAATTTGAAAAACGAAAGTTGACGTCATTTCTGGAAAAACCGGAGGTGCTCATGCCTTGAAAATATTTTAGATTTCATCAGCATCGTGAAATATTTATAAGTGCTGAATTTCATGAAAATACGTTCAGTATAGTTTCCCGTATAAATATGGGTGAGGTTCCTCGTGAAAGACCCTGTATATAATATGGTATTGAGATATACTTCAGCTCTGCATCATCCCCACCATTCGCCATTCTACTCACAGACTTACGCTCAGAGAGAATCCCGTTGCAGGAAATAGGTATAGCTACTGACGAAAGGGGCCGCCTAGACCCTGTGCAGTTAGATGAATTAATTTTTTTGAAGACACTTGATTTCGAACACTGGCGAATGTAATTCGATATTGATAAAGTTTGTTGAAATTATAACTGATTTAACGACTAGACAACTTTCTTGTCCTAGTCCTTTCAACTATGAATTCTATTCAATGATATATGTAATTCTCATATTTCTGGTTTCTATCATATTTGTATTCACTGTAATGTACTATTTTAGCGTGAATTAGAATTATTTTTTATGGTTCTTCGAAAGTAGGTACCTACTATTGAAAAATGTATTTTCTGAATCATTTTCCAAAATATCACGATTAATGTTCGATTTGAATCGATTCCAATATAGATTTTCTTTCAATCGGATCGACATGCCTAGTATGGGCCATTGGTTATCTCGCTGTTTACACAAGTGAGATATGAGAGCCAAATAGCGCATGCGTGAACAGCGTCTTTCGTATATTTTATTGACAGATTGTGCTAGAGCGTATACTTGAAATAACAATCAAAATTGTTTTGTTTAATCAAATACACTAACGGTGGGTTTCACAATGCGTGATCACCGGTGATTCGAGATCAACAGCTAGATTCTCTGATTTTTGAACTGACAAATCGAGTTGATTCTACATCAAGCTCGGATCACTGGTGATTACGCTTTGTGAACCCAACCCACTGTAAATGGAACAAAAATATTATTTCAAATAATTCATTTAAGTTCAGAGTTGCTTTGTTCAAAGTGCTTATGAAGGACGGAGCAAAGGGAACCATCACTCGAGCTTTCATAAAAAAAAATTTTTAATGACAAGCTTTTATAATACCGATACTTATCCGCCATTTCAAAGCCGCCATCTTGAATTCCTCAATTTTGAAGAATCGGTTCCGACCCAAAAAACCCCCAGATACCAATTTTGAATAGAATCGGATCGTAATTACAAAACTCGACCGCCATATTTTAGCCGCCATCTTGAATTTTCTAATTTCAACAGGAGAATCATAATTGTCGGACCCAAAAACCCCAAGATACTGATTTTGAATGAAATCGGATCATAATTACAGAACTCATCCGCCATTTTGAAGCCGCCATTTTGTTTTTTTCTATAACAAATATTTCATGATGCATTGTCACCAGAACTATCTACACCTGCCTAATTTCAAATCAATCGGACGAATAAAAGTGTTTCATATTCAACTAGCAAGATTTGATTACAGATAGACAGGACAGGTGAAACTAAATGAAAGCTAGTAAAAATCACATATCTAATTTCGAAGAATATCTATAAAGAAGGCAGTGCCTTTTGCGAATAAATCAAAGATACCAATTGTATTAACTGTCGAATAATTGTCGCGAAACGAAAAAAATTGTCGCGTTCTTAGTTTTTGATTTCTACGGGGTGGCTTTGCTAACTTAGCATAGAGTTAGCAGAGCCACTTTTTCAATATGGATCGAAAATCATGAAAATGATTATAAATAATTGTCGAAGTCCATCTGAAGTTTCTGAATTAAAAAGAAACACAAAATATCCATTCCTTCTAGTTTATTTTACGCCTTCTTCCCGCGATTTCGAAATATTTCTGGAATTTTCGCATTTTTGGCAACAGGGCATTATTTAATGAGTTTTCTTCGATTGCATTGATTGTCGAATACCCGTTTCGAAAGAAAAAAATTGTAGCGTTCTTAGGGCCGGTAATATAAAGGCCAACCGAGGATTCAACCGTTGCGTCAACAACCAAATTTCTCACTATCTGGTAGTTGGCGCACGGCCCTTAGTTTTTTTTTCTACGGGGTGGGTGGCTTTGCTAACAAATAAGAAACAGAGTCACCTTCTCAATATCATGAAAATGATTTTAAATAATTGTCGAAGTCCATCTGAAGTAAAAAAACACAAAAAATCCATTCCTTTCGGATTATATTACGCATTTTTTCCCGCGATTTCGTGATATTTCTGGAATTATCGCATTTTTGGCAACAGCACATTCGTTATCGACTTTTCTTCGATTGCATTGAGTGTCGAATACCCATCTCGATTTGTCGTGAAGGAAAGTAATTTGTTGCTTCCTCAGTTCTTTTTCTACGGGGTGGCTTTGCTAAGTTAACATAAAGTTAGCAGCACCTTTTCAATATAGATAGAATATCATGAAAATAATTATAAATAATTTTCGAGTAATTGTCGAAGTCCATTCGAAGTAAAAAAACACAAAAAATCCATTACTATCAGGGAAAAAGACGTAAAAACAAATTACGTCTTTTTCCGAAGATTCTTGATACCTACATCTGGAATTATCGCAACAGGGCATTTGTTATTGACTTTTCTTCGATCACATTGATTGTCGAATAACCGTCTCGAATTAGTCGTGAAGGAAAGAAAGTTAGGGTTTTTTCTACGGCGTGGCTTTGCTAAAAATTTATTGATAATTATTCATGACCATTGTGCTGATTTTCGATCTACATTGAGAAAGTAGTTATGCTAACTAAGCCACCCCGCCGAAAGAAAATTGAGGACGCTACAAATTTTCTTCTTCCACCTCAAATTCAGGACAGTTATTCGACAATAGAGATGTTGACTATTTTTTGGAAATGATTTCAATTTGTAGATAAGCCCTATACAAACACGACAAAAATATTTTCATGGGAAAAATATAGCAAATACCAAAAAAAAATTCGTAAATAAAAATAGTTTTCAAAATTCCCGCTGAAACGAAGTGATTATGATGACGTCACTATACGGTAAACAGACTTCGCCGTTTGTCAAAGCAAACTGATCTTGTGTGATTTCTTGCGAACAAATCGTTTGCGTTATAACAAATCGTTTGCGTTATAACAAATAATCGTGAAATAGTTCGCTGGTAATACGTTTTAATCTCTTCTGTTCTTCGTAAGTTCGTATTCGTGATGACAGTAAGGTTAGAGGTTAGGTTGTCTACAGAACAGTGACGTCACGTATTCCCATTCGTGTTTGCAGTCACGTGATAAACGGTAAAAAATACTAAGAAAACTAAAAAAATATTTTTTAGTATTTCAAAAACTACCTTCAATGAGGAATACCTACCTCAATTTATATGAATTTGTAACATGTGTCAACATCCCTATTAAGGTAATAGAAAAAAAGTCAATAACGAATGCGCTGTT
The DNA here is from genome assembly GCA_910592335.1 of Adalia bipunctata. Classification (NCBI taxonomy): domain Eukaryota; kingdom Metazoa; phylum Arthropoda; class Insecta; order Coleoptera; family Coccinellidae; genus Adalia; species Adalia bipunctata. The sequence goes on from OU342954.1 coordinate 6,612,726, forward strand.
GTCAAAAATGCGATAATCTCAGAAATATCAGGAAATCGCCGGAAATTCATGATCATTGTGATGATATTCGACTGAGTATTCGACCCATATTTGCTAAATTGATATGAAGTTAGCAAAGCCACCTCGTAGAAAAAAAACTAAGGTCGCGACAAATTTTTTCTTTCACGACAAATTCGAGACGGGCATTCGAAACTCAATGCAATCGAAGAAAAGTCAATAGCGAATGCGCTCTTGCCAAAAATGACCAAATTCCAGAAATGTCACGAAATTACGGGAAAAACTCGTGAAATAAACTAACAGCCTGTTAGTAACAGGGATGGATTTTTTGTTTTTTGTTCACTTCATATGGACTGCGACAATTACTAGACAATTTTTTTTCGTTTGACAATAATTATTCGACAATTGATGGAATAGGTTTCATTGATTTTCTCGCAAGTGGCACTGCTAACGTTATAGACATTTGCGACGAAGAGTTCCATCACGCTATCACATTTGAATCAATGAAGTACAATTGATTATCATTAAAAATTCATTGAAATAGTATGACACATTCTGTTCTGGAAGCAGTGGTATAGAATTATACAGTATGGTGCAAATGAAAGGAATAAATTCTGTATTTCGTAAACCGGCGACTTTGAGCCAAAATCCTAAAACCCGTCTATTTTTATTTTAAAACAGGCCTTTTTATTTTTGACGTCATCTATGCGAGCTTGATGACGTCACCGCTAAAATTTTCCAATGGAATGTGGGTGTTGTAATACATTTTTTGAAAGGTCTTTCAAATACCTATTCAGCCATATCAATATGTACAGTAATTATTCGCGTATCGTCACAAATATTATCGATGAAATTTCAACAGAATTCTTAATAAAATGTATAAAGTATTGGTATGATGTATTTATTGACACACAAAAATAAATTTCTCATTGTATTTCAGCTGAAGGTAAACAATTTGAGCACTTGATTTGGGTCTCGTATTTGATGAATAATACATATTGAAAATTTATTGTGAAAATAAAATTTCATTGATTTTTTAGACAAATACAAAAATCAATTACTGCACATATCGATAAGGCTGAATAGGTATTTAAAAGACCTTCCAAAAAATGTTTTACAACACTAACATTTCCATTCAAAAATTTTAACGATGACGTCATCACGCTCGCATAGATGACGTCAAAAATAAAAAGGTATCCTTACGAATAGCCCCTTTAAAAAAAAATTAGTCGCCAGTTTACGAAATAACGAATTTATTCCTTTCATTTGTACCATACTGTATAAGCCGTTAATTTTAAATCAACGATGGCGGAAAATTAATTCCCTCTTAAATAATATTGCACATAATCTCACTTGTGAAAAGAGTGATATTACCCGAGCCTTTTTTCCTTTCAATCTAAAGAACACGATAAACAAGAGTACGGTTTAATGGATTGTAGGTACGTATATAAGATAAAAATCGTTAAATCGCTTACCATTTCATTGCAGGACTTTTTCATTCGAGTCCGTGCACACCTCGGTGCACACAGAACAAAATTATTTTTCCGTCTATTTGCCGGCGATGACAAACCGAAAAGCATTGAAAACTCTTAACTGAATTCAACTCAACACCCGCGAGTCTCGATGAAAAACCACTTTGTTCTCATATCATAACAAGTACACGTCTGTAGTTAGAATGAAGGAGAAGGGAAATTGCGCATTCTGAAAACTACTCTTCCCCTCCATTTCCGACAAACTACGCTCTTCGACAACCGCCCGAACCCCACTCGCCGCCGTGATTTTTGAAATGTTGGAGCCAGCCGTGATGCATTGTTGCCGCTCCTACACATTTTCCGGTAGATTCACTGGAATTAGGTGACTATTAATTCCACTCATTTCAAAAACTGACCAACCACAAGCGAAAATACCTACTGTCTCTGAAATATGATTGGTCCTACAATTGGTATAAAAGAAACATCCAATTTATAACGATATTCTTGAACACAAATGAATTGTTGTTTGGGCGATTTCAACTTTGGTCATTATCTCCGTTTCTGTTTATGCTAGGATGTTGAAATAAAAACATTATACAGGCACTTTTCTGATAGCAATCCAGTGGCGTACTCTGATTTTTTCTACGAGGTTATAACTCAGCAAATAAACCTCTTAGAAAAAATCAGAGTACGCCACGGATGTTGAAATAAAAACATTATACAGGCCCTTTTCTGATAGCAATCCAGTTGCGTTCTCTGATTTTTTCTAAGAGGTTTATTTGCTGAGTTATAACCTCGTAGAAAAAATCAGAGTACGCCACTGGATTGCTATCAGAAAAGTGCCTGTATAATGTTTTTATTTCAACATCCTAGCATAAACAGAAACGGAGATAATGACCAAAGTTGAAATCGCCCAAATTTCAATTTTGGCCTATAACTCTGAAACGAAAGAAGATAAAGGAATGCAGTTGATGGCATTATCAGTTAACAGTTTCTCGAAAAAAGAGGACTATAAGGTGTCATTCATTTTTTTCTATCTCCTCGGGTTAAAAAGTTTTAGTTCATGTAGCACCAATTTTGCCCAGCCTGTACAGTTTGTACAATTTGTGAATTGTACTGGAGGGCAACGAGAATTCATAGACGTTGGCGGTTGGAGCTGCATGGCTAGTTGTTCGGATTATCTCGTTTCGATCATTTTCATTTGAAGTCGGGGCAGGGGTGTCGAATATTTTATAAGTCACTTCTACGTTATTATTAAGTGATTCGTCAATATATTCTTCCGCCACATGGGAAGATTTCCATCCTCTGTGGCGCTTTAAAGAAAGAATATCAGCTCCAGCATATACCAAATGTGTTGCCGATGATCTTCTACAATGTCCTGTATATTCCGTCGGATTTGGCAACTGTAAATAACTTGCAACAATTTTCGGCATTTTTCCAAATTGATTTATTCCAATGACTGTCTTCCATCCTTTTCCCTTGTTGAATTTAAAAAAAAATCTAGGATTTTCAAAATCATTAGGCCTGAATGATACGTATGTACTTTCTATAAACATTTAAATAGGTTTCGTTAATGATAAATGATCTAGGTCTATTTTTTTTTGTTTCTGGTATTTTTACCAGTATTTTTGAACCGAAATCTTCTATATCCTGAACTTTTATTCGGACAAGCTCATCTCGTCGACAGGCTCCTGCTATTCCAAATATTAGAGCCATCTTAACATTAATCGGACATTGTATATTTCGTATTTTATTTAATTAAAGTAATACTATTTTATCCATATCTACTTACTTTCGTCTATAAAAATATGTCATCTAAGGCCTCTAAAATGAATTTCTGAACTTGTTCCTAGGTTAAAATTTTAGATTTTTTCGGTTTGTATCCTGTAGCTTGACGTTTCAAAAATTCTCTCAGTTTTTGGTACTGGGCGATATTAATATTATTTTTAACAGACAAAGTTGATCGAAGCATGGAATAATGTGCCCACAACGTCGAAGATTTCATTGTTTTAGCCAATTCAGCAACATACGCCATCAGTGCATTCTCAGAAAAGGATACACTGTTGTTTTTTTCTGCAAAAATCCATGGAGCGTTGGTACGCAAGTTCATACATCTCTCTGGATTCCGCCGGAAGTAAATTAAGTGAAGCCGCGTTCGCTGCTTCTACGAGTTCAGGAGTCGTGCAAGGTAACAAATAATCACCATCAGTGTTCATGTTTACTACTACTTTTTTAATTCCTTATAAAATACAACGAATCAAACAAAACCGGCTTGAAAATTAGTTTACTTTCGTCATAACAAAGTAATTTTCATTGTTACCACTTTTATATTTCAATATGAACATAGAGAAACCCATTTAAACTTATTTGATTACATATTGAATGAAATATTTCTTAATAAATTTTCCAAATGTAAATCGACGATCGAAGAAAAATAGTATGTTTAATTCGTGGGAAAAGCATATTCTCAAACTCCTGTGTTTACCAGACTCGTCGTTTGGGAATATTATGCTTTTCCCACTAATTATACAATATATCTACTATATTATAAGATATCACACGAGATTGACTTTGCCTCATAAGTCTATCTTTTATTTCCAAACTCGAATGAGATGCTTTGCAACTCATTTTCGTTGGAAAATGAATCGATAGACATCATCAGTAGTAATATCACAAGAGATTGAATTTCCGTGACTATTTCACTCATTCCGATTTTAGTGAGAAAGTTTCCTCAACACTCGTTGCTCATCGTTAAAATTTCAAGCCGTCAAAACTAAAAGGTTGGTTTTCCAGCGATACAATTTTTGACGTTTCTCAAATTGATAGATAGCTTCGGGAATGAGAATGAGAACAAACAACGTTTAGTTGATGTATATGATGAATACTTATTATTTGTCAAAAAGCGCAATACGTGCACTATGTGACCAAATACGGTAAGACACATTTTCTCGTGAAATAGTCATGTCGAATACCACTCGAGATGAAATTTGAGCAGGTAAAATTTCTCTGTTGTAATATTTAAGATTGAGGCTTTTCGGCGTTTTCTGAAAGGGTAAGAAATGGGACTTTTATGAATCTAAAACATATTGAGATAGATGAACTATTTCATTACTCGTGCCTTTATGCCCATCAAAAGAATAAGAATTTATTGAAAAAAATTAGAATATTCGAAGTGCAACTTTTTGTGGGGAATTTAGATCTGAAATACTGTACTTCAACGGAGGTTTCACACAGGTCTGTCGAATCTGAGATCAGTATCTCGAATCTAAATTTGAACATCCAATCAACGATGACCCGGTTTCACAAACAAAATTCGTGCCATCAAATTCAACAATCAATGGATCAACTGAATTACATGAATTATGTCTGGAATTTTCTGAAGAATCCAAAAATTAAATAATATACAGGGGGTTGCATTCGAAATAAGTTGGTATTGGCCACGGTCGCATGGAACACCCTATATAATTTTATTTTCTTGAGAAATATGCGCATTTGAAATTACAAATCGACGTGTCCGAGCGTTTTTCCTAACAGCCCCTCATTTATTCGTTATCGAATTTATTCCATTTGGCTGTTACACTCTGTATACAGGGTGAGTCTTTGACTTGTACATATATTTTAACTGTAGATTCCTCTCATCAAACGAAACACTGTTTTCCTGTACCATTTTTCAAAATTCGGTTTGGTTTCGAAGATACAGGGTGTCGAAAATCCATGAAAAAAACACTTTTCTGTTTATACCTTCGGAACCGTTATTTCGAATGAACTGAATTTTGGTTGAGTTCTCACTCTATTTATGGTGCATATTCCTCAATGTATTGGAAACCTATTCAATATATCTACTAGCATAAAAGTTACAGCGTAGTTGACTCATCAATACACGCTAAAATACCATAAAACCACTTTAAAAAGATAAACGGTTCATATTTTCGAAAAAATCAACCATTTTACAGAATAAAAGTGTTCCTATATATATATACGACTATTTCCCTCGTCTTAATTTCCACCAATCAGAAACGCGCAATTTTGAATCACAAATGGTTTCTAGATGGAAAAATTGTTTGGCAGCAGCTGTCAGCAGTTTTTTCGGGTTTACCCGCGGCAAAACTTGACAGTTGTTGTCAACGAAAATTAATAATACTGTAACGTTTTCTTCGTTAGTAAAAACGTCCGGGTTCAATAAACTATTTATTTACACTACTTATAACACTAATGATTAACAACTAATGAACTTATTCTAACAAAAGTCTGTACAATTTATCTCTACTGATTTATTTGGCACTATGTATTTATTTTCACTGGTCGCTCGTGTCTAACTGAATGAATCTCTCATCGTCGATGGGCCCCTTATATGCATAACGCCGATTGTTTCTCGCTAAGTCCGGACCCGTCTAGAAACTTCGCGAAACATTCGGGGCCGCTATGACGCCACGCGTTTCCAGAAACTTCTCGATCGAGCCGTAGCGCACAGGGCCGTACTTGTCACACTGTCCCCTCCTTAAGCCTGTTCTGTCCCAGAACAGATCGCATGGATTCTTCAGAGGGCCGTGGCGAAATCTGCAGTCGGCTCCTTCTCTACAGTAGCCCCTTTGATGGAAATAGCATTCTATAGTTTTGCCGGGGAGCTCAACACGATTTGGGTAGAAACTGCATACTAGGATCTGTATATCTGCCGTCTGGAAAATTACTTCAATCATGCTTCGTACTACCCTCCAATTCAGTAGATCCAGTCCACAACCAAGCTTGGGAACTGCTAGTTTCCTAACGCCGGAACGTTGAAGGTCTTCTTTCAAGCCATGCAGCGAGGTCCATAGGTTCTGGTAGGTGGGCTTCTGGAAAGAGTTCTGCTTGGTAACCAAATAGTAAACGAACCGACCCTCGGACTTCAATCTTAAACATTTCCCGACTCTGGGCTGCTGTCCCATTAGTTCCTCTTGCTGACCAAATTTGTTTTTGAATACTTTTGCTATTCCCCTACTCATACGTAGATCAGCTGCTACACAATGAGCAAGCGAGTATTCCTCGGGGACTGTAAACAGGTCCTGATGAACTTCCTGTGTGACGCCAAACCGTGCAATGCGTGTTCCCCCATAGATGTTCATGAATTTTTGGAATTCGCCTTTTTCCTTAGCCGAAGCCTCGACGAGGCGTACTTCTTCTTCATCTTGCGTGGATGCGTACGGAGCCAATCGGTTGAAATGGACGACTTTCTGTTTTCCTCTGGGAGGCTTCCGTATTCGGTAAACTACGTCATTTATTCTTTTCACAACTTCGTACGGTCCTTCCCAATGTCTCTGCAGCTTCGGTGAGAAACCTTTTCTTCTTTGTGGGTTATACAACCATACCAGATCTCCTGCGGTAAACCCTCCTTCAATGGCCTTGATGTCATAGCGCATTTTCATCCGGTCACTTGCTTGCTGCATTTGATTACGCACCTTGTCATGGATGTAGTCTAGCTTGCTTCTGAGATTACTAACGTAGTCCTCCCCAGCTACATCTTCTCCAGGCTTACACCCAAACTCGAGGTCGCAAGGTAATCTTATTTCTCGGCCAAACATTATATTGGATGGAGTCTCCTTGGTAGATTCTTGAACCGAAGATCTATAGGCCATCGTGAATAAATGCAAGTATTCATCCCAGTCCCTTTGATGGTCAGAGACAACTTTGGCCAAGTGTTTTCCCATAGTCCGGTTCATTCGTTCTACCATGCCGTCTGACTGAGGATGCAGAGGCGTAGTTCTGGTCTTACGTATCCCCAATGTTTTGCAAACTTCCTGGAATAACTTCGACTCGAAGTTTCGGCCTTGATCACAATGCAGCTCAAGGGGAATTCCAAATCTGCAGAAGAACTCCTTCACCAATTTGTCAGCTACTGTGCTTGCCTCTTGGTTAGGAATACCGTACGCTTCCACCCATTTGGTAAAGTAGTCCATCGCTACCAAAATGTACTTGTTTCCATTGCCTGTTTCTGGAAAAGGGCCTGCGATGTCGATAGCTACTCGTTCCATGGGGGATCCGACGTTATATTGCTTCATTGGTGCCTTTCCTTTACCGTAGGGTCCGTTGGCCGCAGCACAAACTTTACATTTTCTACACCAATCCTTAACGTCCTTCTTACAATTGATCCAATGAAATCGCTGCCTGACCTTTTCCAGAGTCTTAGTAATCCCAAAATGGCCACCCGAAGTTCCATTATGTAGTCTGGTCAAAATGTCCGTTACCCTACTCTTGGGCACAATTAACTGAAGCCTCTGCTGAGATCCATCTTCATTTTCCCAACAACGTTTCAGAAGACCTTCATCAATCTTCAACGTTTCCCATTGGGCCCAATACGACTTGACATTTTGGCTCAGTCTGGATACTTCTTCCCAAGAAGGTCGTCTGCCACTCTTCTTCCAACTTAGGATTACTCTCAGATCTGGATCCTCCTCCTGTGCTCGTCGAATTTCTGATGGTAGCCAGTCATGTTCGATCACAGTGGTCCGCCTCAAATTGGCCTTATCTTCCACACGAGAGCAGTGGCTGCCATTATCGGGGCAAGGACTTCTTGTCAAATCTTCGGACGTGATTCTACGGATTATCACGTCAGAGGCATTTTTAACCTGGGTCGATTTATGCACCTCATCACCAACCCTTTTTAGTTTATCTGCTGTGTCTCTTTTTCCAGTCCTTGGGCCATTTCTCCTAAAATGCCCACTCTTGTTGCAATACCAGCACACAGCATCCTTTTCCTTAGCATTCAATAATTTGCTAACCTCTTCTCGGATGATTTCCTCCACAGGTCGGTCTATTTCTTGGACTCGTCTCACACGAAATTGTCCTCTATGCGACGCCTGTTTCGCTGCCTCAAATTCTAGAGCTTGAGCCAAGGCATCATCAATGGTCTTAGGGCGTGCAAGTCTCAAGGCTTGTTGAGTTTCGCTGTCCTTGATCCCGTCGACAAACGTCTGGATTGATAGCAGTTCGAGGAAGCTCTCTGGAGCTGATGGATAAGCCAGCCTCACTAATCTGGCGACATCGGCCTCGAACTCCTGGAGGCTTTCTCCTGATTTCTGCACCCGGTTCCTTATTTGAGCATGATAAACTTGCTGTAGGTGAACATCGCCATATCTCATCTGAAGTTTGGATGTTAAAACTTCATAACAGGCCTGTTGACTTTCCGGTATTGTCTGCAGAATGTTAAGTGCATCTCCTCGTAGAGCTATTATTAATGCTGTGGCTTTTTCGTTGTCGCTCCAACTGTTTGCCAACGCAGCAGCTTCAAATTGTTTTTGATATGTCGACCAAGGAACTTTTCCGTCAAATGTTGGTGGCTTGATCTTCATTTTACCACTTTCTGTGTTGTTTTCCGATTTCACGAAGCTATAGGATGGTGAAGCTTGGATTTCTTTTCTATTCGACGTTCTTTTCAGGGACTCTATGAACTTGGCATGCTGTTCAATTATTCCTGATAATACTTCGAATTTTCCATTAACCTCATCAACTACTTCTTCAATTTTTCCGTCAACCTTATCAATTTTCCCATTGACTTCTTCAAGTTTTTCATCAACTTCATCTATTATTACTTCCTTGATAGCTTCCATTCTCTCGTCCAATGTACTCGCAATTTGACTCACCACCTTGTTTTCCATTTTATCCATTTTTTCCTCCACCTTATTTTCCATTTGATCCATTTTTTCTTCTAATTTCAAGCCCATTTCTCGAGAATTTTCTTCCGCCTTATTTTCCATTTTGTCCATTTTCAAGCTCATTTGTTCAAAGGCTTGCTTGAAGAATTCCATACTCGCCTGGTCCATTTTCTGTTTTTGCGATCTGGTTATCGGCATTCAAATCCACCCCACACCTGACACCAATGTAACGTTTTCTTCGTTAGTAAAAACGTCCGGGTTCAATAAACTATTTATTTACACTACTTATAACACTAATGATTAACAACTAATGAACTTATTCTAACAAAAGTCTGTACAATTTATCTCTACTGATTTATTTGGCACTATGTATTTATTTTCACTGGTCGCTCGTGTCTAACTGAATGAATCTCTCATCGTCGATGGGCCCCTTATATGCATAACGCCGATTGTTTCTCGCTAAGTCCGGACCCGTCTAGAAACTTCGCGAAACATTCGGGGCCGCTATGACGCCACGCGTTTCCAGAAACTTCTGGATCGAGCCGTAGCGCACAGGGCCGTACTTGTCACAATACATACATAGATGCATCCAGAATAATCTGTTACTCAAGAAATAGTCTTGTCAAATACCATTCGTGCATCTAATTTTTCCTGTGAAAAAAATCGAAAAAACACAGTGCGAAGTAATATTTTTTTAACAAAAAGCATTCGTGCAGGTGCAAAAATCCTCGTCTTCGACTCGGATTTTTGTTGCCAGCTGCACTCATGCTTCTTGTTAAAATATTACTTAGCAACGTGTTTTTTCGATTTTTTTCGGAAAAATTGGATGCACTTATGATATTACTTATGAATAAATGATTCCGATGAGTGACTGTCACTCATCGGAATCATTTATTCGTTCTTGACTTCGCATAATTATTTTAAATTTATGTCTTTATTAGTTGTATGATGAGCCTTGAAAAAGGAACAATTAGTTCCGAAACGTCGGCAAAATCATAATTGATTTTATTTCATTTGTCCAAATTCCTGCGATACATTGCTTCACTTTTGAACATGGACGTGAATAATACAGTACCTATATTAAGAATGTATTCTAAACTACAAATTCACTGAAAATTTCAGCAACCATATTTGGTTAACCATTTTAGGAGATGGATACATATGGCAGGTATATGATCAATTTCAGATGATTGATTATGATATCTTGTATTATTCCCCATATTGTATTCATTGCATGTGATTCCTGATTGTCCTATTTGTATAATGGGCCTATCAGTGCAGTGTAGATACATTTCTTTCAAGAATTCCGTCAACGATGTTTGAATTCGATTTTTTTTTCAATAAAACGAGGATATGCTTTTTCATGATGATTTCTGGACTGAAAAATTATATAAACGGAGACATCATCGGAAAATTCATTCGAAATATCGTTTGCATTCCTTCGAAAATCAGCTTGATCGCCCAAAATTCTGCAAATCAAATATTTCTTCTGTCAAGGGACGTTGATCGAGAATCAAAATTTGAAAGAGCTTTGTGAGACCCATTTTGCCCTTGATCGCGAATGAAATGTCGTTGATTGAGAAATCACCGTAAATATTTGGACGTCGAATCAACCGCTTGATTCGAAGTTCAAATTTGATTTTTGAACTGTCAAATCGAGTTGATTCTGGGATCAACCTCGAATCATTGATGATAACGCTTTGTGAAACTCACCGTAAATATTTCCAAATTATAAATTTTACCTTTCTCAAGTAGTATTTTTTGTGGATTCAAGAGTTGGTAAGGCTGTATGTAAGTCAGGCAACAGAATAAGTATTCAAGAATTGTTGATTTAGCGAAATGAATCATAACTAGAATAATACATTCACCAAAATTCAGTTCATTCGTAATAACGGTTACTAAAATATGGAAAGAGTGTTTTTTCTTCGAGGATTTTCAAGAGCGTATGAAGATAAGAGCTCGACCAGTCTGGACTCGCAAACAGAAATTGTAACCGCAGGTTATTGATAAGAAAAGTGTTGAAATCTGAAGATAAAAGCCCGACAAGTCTGGATTGTCCAAGAGGAAAAAATGTAACCGCAGGTTATCGATGGTAACTTGTGAACAGGATGCTGATAAGAAACTAGTTTATCTCACAATGCAAGTTAATATTATAATTTTAAGATTGCAGTTCAATTCGAGTGAAAGAATAGAAGGCTTGAACGTTCAATTTATCCCTGATATTTTCAATGAATCAATTCATGCCTCCTCCCTGAGAAAATTCATGCCCCCCTCCCCCCTGAAAAGCTTTCTGGATCCGCCAAGATAAGGTCAAAAAAAGAATGAATGGAATGTTTTTGAGAAAGGCTGCTCCAAAAGGTGAATAAAATCTCGAATTGATACCCAAAATAAATAAATACAACAGGTGAAGAGAAAGATTGCGATACAAAAAAAAACAAAAACAAGAAATTGACAAGGTGACAAGGACACTCTCTGAATTTACTGCAAAGAGAAGTACTTTCATACTATCAAAAACGATGAGTGGATAAAATGCACTAAACGCGCAAAAACTGGCCACACGAAGGATGTACATTGTACAGGATGGTTAGAAGATGATTTCGTGTGTGTTAACTGTGGATAATACGCAGTACCCGGTATTGCCCCTTTTGCCATTCGGTCTGCCCCGAGGGTTGGGGAATAACCATAAAATCGAATATAATTCTTTTTGTTGGTTTTTTTCATTTTGAACTGGTTTCTAATAAGTTTAACTCATTTCACTTTATGGCTCATATGCTACGGCATAAACAAGTCAAGTGTCAACCAATAAACATAAATAAATAAAAAATTATTGCAGATTTTTCTTAGCTACCCGGTTTTGCCCCCCGTTCTCCTACATAAGTAACAATTGTTTTTTGACATTTGAATTCCCGGCTCCCACAAAAATAAACATAAATAGTAATACATACACTCCATTCACATTTATAAAGTATCGCAATTGGCGATGTTTTAGGTTTATCAAGTTTTTTCACCTGAAAAAATCGCAGGTTGGCACTTGTGAATGACATTACGTTAATGAATAAATCTCGTAGACGTTGCCGACGTTTATGTTTCATTATTAATTATCAATCCTGGAAACTAAGAATGCCCAAGGTATTTTCGAAAAAGCAGAGACAAGTATCAGGAAGTGCTATTCAGGATTGAAATCTGCGCATTTTAAAAGTAACCCTGATAATTTTCTTGAATTAATTATTTTCCCGAAGTAAATGAACATTTTGTTAAATACCTAATTACTACGACATATATGTAGAAATGGCAACGTTGCTTGTTCAACTGACAGAAGAATGACTATAACCTAACATTTTCGAAATATACTTGGTGAAATGTGTCAGAATTCCATGGCCAACCGGTATACTTTATAAAAGTGAATGGATTTCTCTACAATATTATGTATCATACATATAAACCTTCCTCTTGAATCACTTTATCTATTGAAAAAAAGCTTTTCAAAATCCGTTGCGTAGTTTTGAAGTTTTGAGCATACATAGGGACAGACAGCGAAAGCGACTTTGTTTTATACTATGTAATGATACCACTACAGATATTTCAATGAAATTTTTCATACATGTACAGGGTGGGCAAAATTGGTGCTACATGAACTAAAACTTTTTAACCCGAGGAGATAGAGAAAAATGAATGGCACCTTATAGTCCTCTTTTTTCGAGAAACTGATAATGCCATCAACTGCATTCCTCTATCTACTTTTGTTTCCGAGTTATAGGCCAAAATTGAAATTTGGGCGATTTCAACTTTGGTCATTATCTCCGTTTCTGTTTATGCTAGGATGTTGAAATAAAAACATTATACAGGCACTTTTCTGATAGCAATCCAGTGGCGTACTCTGATTTTTTCTAAGAGGTTTATTTGCTGAGTTATAACATAAAGTTGTGTTTTTAACATTGGAAATGTTTATGTTCGTATATTACTGGCAAGTTTCGAGTTTTCGTTCAAGGTCAAAAGACAAAGGTGTCGCTAGTAGACCAAAAAAGCATTCGAAAGTTATCGCGTGATATAGGTGACATAGGGTGTATTGGGCCAGCATACGAGAAGCGAGCATACATTAATTCTCACGAATGCTTAACCAATCAGATTCACTCGATCCGAGTGCTTCCGAATGCACCCGCGTGGAAGATCGTGAAAAGAAGCCGTTGCCCGTTATTCAGATCGCGCGTTTTGTCTTTTGTCGTTCTTCATAAACGAATCTGATAGTGAAATATGTAGTTGAAAACGGTTGGAACTTCGAACAGTTTGATTTTTATTGAATAGAATATCTAGCAAAATCTATTACAATTTCTCATTATGGACGTTTCAAATAAATGCTCGACTTTATTGCAGAGTTAATCCACTTATTTGCATTTGCGGCATATGTGGAAAAGAGTTTACCAGCGTATCTGTTAGAAACAGGCACAATCCATAATGATGATTCCGCTAAAGTGGTGAAGAAGCAATATATTTCGTGTTCTCTTTGTTCTACTGATGAAAACCAGGAAACATTTTCTACATATGATCATTTGAGAATAATTCATGGTGTTCTGTATGATTGATATTTCTTACATTTCCCCCATCCACGAAAACTATGATACAACACACAGTTATATTGCCATATTTCAAAATACATATGCTAAATTACCAACTTAAATTCTCACTTTTGAGGTTTTTGTAAGCGCATATGTGCTTTTTACAAGCTTTTATTTAGTTTCACCTGTCCCGGTGTCTGTCTGTCTGTCTGTCTGTCTGTCTCTCTGTAATCAAATCTTGCAAGTTAAATATTACACACTTCTAATGGTCCGATTGATTTGAAATTTGGCAGGTGTACATAATTCTGGTGACAATGCATCATGAAATATTTTTCATAGAAAAAAACAAAATGGCGGCTCCAAAATGGCGGATGAGTTTTGTAATTATCATCCGATTCCATTCAAAATTAGTATCTGGAGGTTTTTGGGTTCGACAATGATGATCCTTCTGTCAATATTGAAAAATTCAAGATGGCGGCTACAATATGGCGGACGAGTTTTGTAATTATGATCCGATTATCTTGAAAATTGGCATCTGGAGGTTTTCTGGTTCGGAAATTACGATTCTTCAAAATTGAGGAATTCAAGATGGCGGCATCAAAATGGCGGATTAGTGTTGTTATTATAAAAGCTTGTCTTAAAAAATGATTTTTTTATTATAGCTTGTTTTACAAGCTTTTATTTAGTTTCACCTGTCCCAGTGTCTGTCTGTCTGTAATCAAATCTTGCAAGTTAAATATGACACACTTCTAATCGTCCGATTGATTTGAAATTTGGCCGGTGTACATAATTCTCGTGACAATGCATCATGAAATATTTTTTATAGAAAAAAACAAAATGGCTGCTCCAAAATGGCGGATGAGTTTCGTAATTATCATCCGATTTAATTCAAAATTAATATCTAGGGGTTTTTGGGTTCGACAATGATGATTCTTCTGTCAAAATTGAAAAATTCAAGATGGCGGCTAGAATAGGGCGGACGAGTTTCGTAATTATGATCCGATTCTATTCAAAATTGGTATCTAGGGGTGTTCTGGGTCGGAAATTACGATTCTTCAAAATTGAGGAATTCAAGATGGCGGATTCAAAATGGCGGATGAGGGTTGTTTTTATAAAAGATTGTTTTAAAAAATGATTTTTTCATTATAGCTTGTTCTAAATGCAAGGGCGGATATAGCTTTTTTTCATGGGGGGGGGGGGGGAATAACGATTGAAAATCAGGTTCACAATTTATGAAATTTTTTTATGTGCACCACATTGCGTAACTTCTTCTAAGGACTTTGATACTCATGGGGGGGTAATTACCATAATATAAATCAAACTGTTCGAAGTTCCAAGTTCCAACTGTTCTCAACTATTTCACTATCAGATTCGTTTATGAAGAACGACAAAAGACAAAACGCGCGATCTGAATAACGAGCAACGGCTTCTTCTCACGATCGTCCTCTCGGGTGCATTCGGAAGCACTCGGAATCGAGTGAATCTGATTGGTTAGGAATTCGTGAGAATTAATGTATGCTCGAGAATCGGCGACGGCGACCAGTGAGCCGCGGTGGGAGGTAGGGGAGCGAGGGGCTTGTTGTAACAGTTTTCATGAAAAGTGATAAATCTTGAGATCCATTGATTAAATTGCTACCGAATGAATGTGGATGGATGCTGTAACTCTTCCTCTACCAAATCAAGTAAAAATAATAGCATAACTATCGGTCATTATTTCACAATCATTTATTTTCTAGAAGAAGTGCGGTGTTACAACTTACCTCGTGCTTGGGGCAAGTAGTAACGACAAAAAAAGACAACAATAATACCTCTGATCATTTATTTCTTGTTTATTTTTAACAAAATCTAAATCTTTCTAAAGTAGGTATTATTTAAAACTATCGAAAATCAACTTAAATACACTTTTTGAGTAATCAACACCTAAAAATTGAGTAATTACCAGTTTTATTGAGTTGAACACTACTTTTAAACATCATGGCACCTTTAAATCACCTCTTCGCTTTGTGTTGCCACTCTGGCTTTTTTATACACCCTCATTCTGAAAAAAAAATTTGGTATCTACATTATAACTTGGGGCATGTGTAGGTACCACGTTACAACAAGCCCCGGGATTTTGTTACAACTAACCCCATGGTATGATTTTTAACATTTATCAAGATAACTATTTCAACAATTTAGCAATCTTAAAAACGGTTACACATTATCGAATATAGATAAATTTGAATGTAAATAATAAACAGAAAGTTTGAAATCAGTCGAAAATATTAACGCAAACCAAAATTTTACGACAGTACAATTTTAAATTACCTGGCAAAAATGAAGCACGAGTACACTTCCGCTCACTGCGCAAGCTGGCGGGATACAGGCTATGGCAACGGTTTATAGGTAAAATCGAGTCAAAGAAATACGCTAAAAAAGTTTAAGATCCTAGTGAAAAGAGCCTGTTACTACTTGCCCCTGTTACAACAAGCCCCTCGCTCCCCTACGTCAAATTCGCCGCAACGTTGCCAGATTGGGCAATTATTCCTGTATTTGAAGGATAGATCATTGTTTTATTTCCTTCATTAGCACTTCGAATGTTTATATTGTTGTTTCATCAAGTGAGATCTGGGCCGCGGTGAGTGGTCCGTCAAATTCGCTGCAACGTTGCCAGATTGGGCAAATATTTCGGTATTTGAAGAAAAGGTCAATAGTTGATCCGAGTACATATAAGATTCATGAATTTTAGTAGGAACAGAATCCTTCTATCTGATGCCAATTTCATGAATACCCAGATTTGCTAAAATCAAAATTCACTTCGAAAATATTGGACGGAGTGGAATTCTGCGCATTGATATTCTGCAACTCAGTTCAGTTATTTTAAAATTTAGATACAGCCACAGAAATATAATAAACATTTAAATAAATAAATATTTTATTATATTTCTGTGGATACAGCGCACCATCTCGTATTTGCCTTGCCAACATCCTCCCGTAATTTAAAGATATTCGTGTTTTTATTTTAAACCAGGGAGCCGATTGTTCGTTTCACGACGCTCTGATCTAATTTTCGAGAGAAATTGGAATCGTTGAAAGTACTTCTATTATTAATTTCTAATGAATCTATTGCATGACTATTTTCCTTCATATGTGTAGATTATTTAATGCAAAAGAACAATTACATAATTGTATTTCGTCATCTACTGTCAGTGATTAGTTAGGTTAGGTGACTCGCACTGGGAGAATAACGCGCAGCTGTAGCGGGGTAATTCTTCAGTAATATTTTTTGTACCTATTCATGGAAATTTGTTTAATTTACATTGTACTTGGTTATGGTACCCCGTTTTTTTTGACCTCAGCTAGGACCTTTTTGTTTCACTATGTATTGTATTATTTTAGCTCTCTAATTCAAAAGAATATATATATATTACCTAAATAATGAAATATTTTTTCGAGTTTTTCAGCTGTTCAATATTATGCGCATAATTATACCATCCCATGCGCGGTATAGTACGTGGGGGAAGACCGCGAAAAGACAGTTTTCAGAATTATTTTTTTTCCTCAATTGGTATAGGTAGTTGAACCTTTTCCTTGTGATGAAAAAGTTCCAAATGGGTTCATGATTCAGCAGTTAAATTATGAAAGTTTGTGTGTACATAGGAAGGTTTTTGGGAGCATTTTCCCTAAGGTGCGTGGAATTCCCCCGTCCTCCCCTATATATAAGATTCATGAATTTTAGTAAAAACATAATCCTTGTATCTCAAGCCAATTTCGAGAATACTCAGATTTGGTAAAATAAAAATTCTCTTCGAAAATATTGGACGGGGTGGACTCAGCTTCTTCTGATGATGTTTACTCCGAGAAGGTACATATAAGATTCCTGAATTTTAGTGAAAACAGAATCTTTCTATCTCAAACCAATTTCATGAAAACCCAGATTTGGTAAAATAAAAATTCGCTTAGAAAATATTGGACAGAATGGACTCAGCTTCATCCGATGAGAGTTGATCTAAGAACATATGAGATTCATGAATTTTAGTAAAAACAGAATCCTTCTATCTCGAGCCAATTTCGGGAAAACTCAGATTTGGTAAAATAAAAATTCTCTTCGAAAATATTGGACGAGGTGGACTCAGCTTATTCTGATGATGTTAACTCCGAGTACATGTAAGATTCATGAATTTTAGTAAAAACTGAATCCTTCTATCTAAAGCCAATTTCATGAAAACCCAGATTTGCTAAAATCAAAACTCACTTCGAAAATATTGGACAGGAATGACAGGATGGACCCAGCTTCATCCAATTATTTACATCTTTATTTTTTATTATTATATCTTAAGAATACTTACTTTAGAAAGAACATTTTTGTTTTGAAATACGGTGACAAGTTTCCTCTCACATGTTTATGTTAGGAATTGGAAATATTGATTGTTTCTTGCATTTATTATTGCTCATTTATTATTATTGAGAATACTTTTTTATTTTAAGTTCAAATGCAAATAAATGTTGGTAATATTCACATGTGGTGTTGTAATTTCCAATGTCTCTGATGGTTGCAAGGATTGCGAAATCTGTAAATTTTTCTTATGGAAACAGTAGTTTCAAATGACTTAGAAAGAATCGCCATTTTTTTTCCGTTTCAGAAATGTATCATATAATATACATCGCCCTCAGATTCGTTAAGATATTATGAAAAATATGGTTTGTATATGGATTTCGAATTATTGAGTAGGCTCAATCATAGAATTATGTGTCTCTACGCATGGTGTAATTTTTATTTCACAATATTGAATCACTTGCTGCCTCACTAGTCTTATTCGCTGAAATGAAACATTTCAACATATCATATTTTTCGTAATTTTGGAATATCTCCATAATGCCGCCAACAATGACTTCAAATTTTGATAACTGACAGTTGTTTCGAAGAGAGATCGCACCATCAAGTATTCAAACGTAAATTGATAATTACACCATGCGTAGAGACACATAATTCTATGATTCAGCCTACTCAATAATTCGAATTCCATATACAAACCATATTTTTCATAATGTCTTAACGAATGTTCAACATATGATACATTTCTGAAACGGGAAAAAAATGGCGATTCTTCCTAAGTCATTTCGAACTACTGTTTCCATAAGAAAAAACACAACTTTATGTTATAACTCAGCAAATAAACCTCTTAGAAAAAATCAGAGTACGCCACTGGATTGCTATCAGAAAAGTACCTGTATAATGTTTTTATTTCAACATCCTAGCATAAACAGAAACGGAGATAATGACCAAAGTTGAAATCGCCCAAATTTCAATTTTGGCCTATAACTCGGAAACAAAAGAAGATAGAGGAATGCAATTGATGGCATTATCGGTTTCTCGAAAAAAGAGGACTATAAGGTGCCATTCATTTTTCTCTCTGTCCTCGGGTTAAAAAGTTTTAGTTCATGTAGCACCAATTTTGCCCACCCTGTACTATGAATTAAGAGGCATTTCTCAATGTATCACTTTTTCTTAAATTCACACCAGTAGCGTTCGTACGTAATTTGACCTGCCTATTTTGGCAGACAGACATTGATGGTACGCCTCAGATTTTTCCCTGAAATAAAAATCATTTTTGAAATTCCCAATCATCTTACCAAAGTTGATCACTTCATTTTATTAATCCGATACACAGTTTTCGCTTAAAAAATAAAAACCGTTTCTCTGTAAGATCATAACAATATCGTTAATACCTACATATGACAATATCACAATGTAGAGACATACGCCACTAGTGGAAATAAAAGAAAGTGATACTTTAAGAAATACCTTTTGATTCATAGTAGTACATAGTACATGTATGACAAATTTCATCGAAATATCTGAAGTGGTATTGTAGATATCCATAATAGATGATTTATTTTTGAAAACTTCACCACCCTGTATCTCAAAAGGTAAGACGTTTAGGACATATGTTCATATGAAGGTTTTTCTTTAAAAAAAGCCTATAAATCACCCCCAAAGATATAGACATTCAATTTGGAAACAACCTGTATATGATCCTACTTGTTCATTAAACATTTCATTGAATTCATAAACCTTGTTATATGAATTATAAGAATAGTTATCCATTCTACAAGGGAACTGCCAACTACAAGGGAATTGCCACGTTCCTTTTACAAATTAGGTACATAGGTTCACACAAAATAAATGTTACTAACAATAAATTCAAAGATGGTGATAATTCTATTCACACTACCAAGATTAAAGCTCAATCCGGGTTAGGTCAGGATATAACTGTTCTGTAGAAAACAAGGTGGCAGAGAAATACTTGAATTTGATTGGTTTATTACAATGAACAGGAAATCAATTACAAGATGCTTAGGCAAAACAATACGATAACAATCAACCAATTTGCAATGTTTTCTATGATGCACAATTATTCTTATTTAGTATAATGTTAAGTACAATTCAAAATTCAACGACGAGAGATTCCCAGTACAGCCCGAATATTATTAAGTCGAAATAACATGGGAAAAGAATTAAAGTTAGGCAAGCAACGGTGATACTTATAGTAAAATAAAATGAAGGACTTATCTCGGTCGTGAATGTCTCTACTGAGCTTCAGCTGCCTATTTCCAGAAGAACTGGTTGGCTGGAACTTTGGAAGATTTGGTTCCCCAATTTTTCCGAGTGTCGGAACCTCGCCAACAATGGTGAATGCTGGTATTCGATTCGTCGCTTGGTCCAGTCCAGTTGAAATGAATTAAAATGCCACAATGTTCAAAAGCAATGGAAGGCTATCCGAATTAAATCGTGTACTAAATTGCCTCTACAGCAGAATCTATCCAAATAAATCTACTATTTCCAAAACGTCGATACTAAATTACTCGCTGCATATAACTTTTAAACTTCTCGTAGAAAAAAACATCTTAAGAAAAAAAAACTGATAATGAGAATAACAATTGGAACGAGATTGAACCAAGCGACCATCAGCGACATCCACCACCGCGACAACGAACCTCCACATTACAGGAAACAATATTACACTTAATTGAAATTAAAGATTACTGTGAAAAAAATAAACAATCTGATTACAAGTGACTAATCTGTAATATGTATACCTACATAGCTGAAATTAGAAATTTAATGATTTATAATGTAATTTGAACACTAATCAAGAGTTTAGCAATTCTTTAAGAAATAAAAAAAAATGATCGTATCAAACCAATCAAATAATGACTGTAACAAAAAGTATTAGCTTTCAGCTTCGCGTCGGAAGACAAAAAACCGAGGGCTAAAATCTAATATTTTTCCCGTGTATAATACACTATTTTTTTCTGTGACAGGAAAAACGACGATTTAATAGTGAAAGAACATATTATCACAATATTGAAGTCAGAATGTTATCGATATGAAATTTGAATTTTCACACTAGTGAGTTGTTGTAGTTATAGGGACTATTAGAACTGCGTTGCTAAGGAAAACTTCAAACTAATCAATTATCTGTCGATTTAATTCCGTGATTTGATTCAAAAATTGCGAACACAGTGATTGTTTAGTTGTCATTTTGAATAATATTATAAAGTGAAAAAATGTCTGATTCCGAGTTTTCTCTGACTCCACCGAAGTTGAGAAAGGAGCGCAAGTAGCGTCACGAAAATTGTTGCCTGCTAAATCGCGGAAAATTTACGAAACAGCGTATTCAAGATTCAAGGAATGGAAAATGAAGAAGAAATGCAGTTCTTTCTCGGAGACAGTGTTATTGGCTTATTTTTCGGAACTGACACAACAACAAAAGCCATCAACAGTGTGGTCGAGTTATTCAATGATAAAAAGTACGTTACGATCCAATAATGATGTAGACATTTCAAAATATTTCAAACTAATTGAATTTCTGAAACAAAATGGAAAAGGTTACACGCCCAAGAAAGCTGCGATTTTTACGAGCACACAAGTTAGTGATTTTTTGAATAATGCATCCGATGAAGTTTATTTAATGGCCAATGTTGTTGTTGTATTTGGGATTGCAGGAGTTTGTCGAATTTGTGAAATCAGCCAGGTAACATTAGATGATATTGAAGATTCGGGAAAGTTATTAATTGTGAAACTGAAGCAAACAAAGAATGATGTAAACAGGAGATTTGTAGTTACTGAAGAATATATTGAATATTACCGAATGTCCAGCAGCAGCAAAAGATCGCCGCCTGTTTTATGCATAACGCAATGGAAAATGTATCAATCAGGTTGTGGGTAAAAATCAGTTCTATAAGGTACCTGAAACAGTAGCTAATTCCTTCAACTTGAAAATGCTAACTCATATACAGGTCATTCATTTCGAAGATCGCCTGCTACACTTTTAGTTGAATCTGGGGGAGACTTGATGACACTAAAGAAACATGGCGGTTGGAAGTCATCAACGGTCGCTGATGAATCGGTGGCAACAGAACAGAAATTGCTAATAAAGTGTTCAGAACGTGAGGATACATTAAAAGACACCAACGGTGCCGTATTTCGGCCAATAGGAGGAGAGCACGCTATCCCGTTTGATTTTCTCTTCACGTCATACGTCAGCATGGTTTACGTGTATAAAATCGATTCAACAGTTGTCAACGTGAAATTTGGTTATGTTTGTCGAATCGAAATTCATAAATCATAATATTTATGTCATAGGAAGGGACGGAAGGGTCGTGGTTGGAATATTAATTAGACTTATTATTGAATTTGTTGGAATACATACAGGATGTTCTTGATGGAGGATGACATTAGAAACTTCACGACTGCCATTTAATGAGAAAAAATTATTGGAGATGACTGAATCAATTAACATTTTTATAATTAATTTTCACAGATGTTCATTGTTGCCTTACAGATATTATGATGATATATGGTTTATACTGACTACTCCTAGGTTTCCTGAGGATATTAAAATCATTAATGAAAGTACTTCGAAACAGAAATCAATTTGAATTCTCTGATATTAATTAGATTCAAAATTCCGTGAGAAGTTTGTTAGTAATTCAAGCACATTAATGAATATTCGAATTGTGTGTAAGATTGTATCGTCAACTGTTGACACTAATTGTTCAATTCAACAAAAACGAAATTTCATCATGTTGATGAAAAATATGACAAATTGCTCGAGCTACATCTTTTACCTCAGGATTGTCATTATCTTATGTAGTTGAGCCTGCCATTTCAGTCATTTGATTCCACATATATTGTGAATATTGACATAATTATGATTATATCATAATTTTAATAATAAGTAACAAAGAATTGGTGGTAAATATTTATTCAATCAAGCACATTATCTCATAAATATCAGATCTTTTAGTACATTATTCTCCCTTAAGGTATAAAGTTATTGAAGGTTGACAAAACTCAATAATTCACTACTCCCAAATTTACCATTCAGTTCTTCCAAAACAGGCATTACTTTGGATTTGAATGCCATTATAACTTGCATGGATGGTTCCTAAAACTACACAAAATAAACATGCAAATTCTATATCAATTAGTGAATATTTACTTTCTCCATTTCAAGTTACGTGTAACTATAAAATTTTTCACCATAAAAGTTCACAGTAATTACTCCAGGCTAGCCATACATATGCAATTATTATCTAAATTTATCTTAATCCAACAGTTAGTATTATTTGCATTCATTATGGATTTGAATATGATCCCATCACCTTTTCATGGATGCTTCTTAAATCTGTACACAAAATATGACATACTAATTACATGCTACCTACAATTCTTAAATATTTACTTTCTCCATTTCAAATAAGGTTGAACTACCGATTTTTTCACCATTGTTAGTATTATTTTTACATGTGTATAAATTCAAGTACACAGTATTAATTCCAGGCATTCCATTCATCAAGCCAATATCAATCTAGCAGTTAGTATGATATACATTTATTATGTATTTAAATATTAGCCCACCACCTACCCCACCTTTTTCATGGACGGTTCCTAAAACTCTACACAAAATATAACATGTGAAAGTAAGTATTAACCAATTATAATGGTACATATACACATTATATATATATAATGTAATATTTACTTTCTCCACATCACACAGGCTTGAAAATATCTACTTTTTGCTAGGAAAATATAATTGTTTGTCAATTTTTCTTTTCCTGTTAGAATTGCTACCATTTACATCATCGCAGAATTTGTTAATAGGACCTGCTATCTTATGAAAATTTTCTTCACTCAATGATTTTAGTCTCATGCATACTTGTTCACACATAATCTACAAACTTTGTGCTAAAACTAATATTACCAACTTTTCCATATAACTCACCTCATGCTTTTGTCTGGAGTCAATAGAATCAGGAGTATTTTGACACTCCTTACTTTCTTTTATGAAATTTTCAATATCCAATTGGTAATTTGCCCTGCTTGTTGAGGGTTCCGAATTTCCGATATACATAACTCTTCATGTCCATGACTGATGTCTGGCCCTGCAACATAATCGCTTCCCGTTTCGATCAAGGCAACTGCATGTATGTGCTTACATAATGCAGTTTTTACAGAGTATTCTGCACATTGACATTTAAAATTATGTATACATATTTTACATTTATGACAATACATTGTCCTACAGTCGCTGTCACATATTTCATTATATTGAACAATATAAAATTTATCCCTTACTGAGGATGAAAAAACCTTATACTCTCCTGAATCTAAACATACAACCTTTCCTGCAAGTTTTTCCGCTTTTGCATGTGCTTCTCGATTCACCCTGGACTGATATGAATTAGCATTTGGTCTTTCTACATTCACAATTTTCTTCCACATTCGGTCGTTCACAAGTTCTTCCAATAGGTCCAGCAATTTTTCTATCCTAAAATTAGAATATAAGATAAATGTGGCCATTTTTTGATTCAATACTGCACCGTATAGTCTGATTTCCTTTCATTTTGTTGTACTTAATAACCTTGTTGAGGCTTTCAATGGCCATATTTGTATTAATCCCAACATTTAGTCTATGGCAGTGGGCCCACATCATAATTCTATCAATACTCTGGAAATAATGGCTAAAACAATAAATAAACCTGTATTACACAGGAATTGTGTGTCAAAGATGTGATGACTCACTTCTGTAAATACTTCAAAAATTCATTTTCGCCTTCATCTTCTAAATGCTTGAAATAGATGTCTTTCAATTGGTTGAATTTTGTTATGTCCATTTCTTTTAAGATTCCCCTCATTCTGATTTTCATATCTTTTTTGTTCTCAATCTTCTTCAGTTTGTTTCTTCCTTGTATGTTCCAATTTTTTATCACATGCCAAGTGCACAGTAAACGTCTTGGCTTTTCATCATCCACCATTGTTTCGCACCAAGCATTATAGTATTTAATGTCGTCATCAGTCATAATATAGTCACATTTCAAACCAGCTCCAATTCTCATTCTCAAGTATCTGAAAAAAATTGTTTGGATTTTTTGATCAACTCTATTTGAAATCAAAAATGCCACTGGAAATCCAGTGTTATTCTCATCCTTCACTAAGACGGTTGTCAAATCCCAATTCCTCGCATTCGTTCCATGAGTGCCATCAATACAAATAATTTTTTTGAAATCCTTCAGCTTCCTCTCCATATTCAGATTCATAAAACCCAGAGCAAAATCTTCTGTCTTCAATTCGGGGTGACTTTCTCCTAATAAGAATGATCATATTATAATTCAACTAAATTAGTAAAAATAGGAAGTTTAATTATGATACCTATCTGCTTGAATAAAAATACGTTTTTTTCTCCTGTGGCATTCCATTCCTTAACCTTTAACGCTGTTGCTATCATGTCATCTGCATCTCGTTGTTTATTTATGTTGAATTTACGCACAATATATGCCAGATCTCCTCTTGTTAAAATATTAATCCTCTCGATTTGGTTGTTCTTTATTATCCTGGCATCATCAAGTATCCTTTCCTTGGTTACTCCAGCAACCAGTTTGCTACTAATAAGTTCCTGCTGGTCTTTAGTTAAACGTTTGGAACGAAGGTCATCATCATGACCCACATGAGTTTCCACATATTTGACTGTTAATCCTAAAATTAAAATTATAAAATATATATAAAACACTAACATTCTATATTCAAAGTGGACAGTTACCAGAAGAACTAAATTTCACTGCAATTCTTGAGGGACATATTCCTGGTATCTTGATACTGCCTCCTGCTTTCATGCTACGTTCCTTACATTGACTTGTGAATCCTAAACATATTATATTCGAATAAAATCAGCTGACATAACTCATAACATAAATAAACCAACCTGTTGTATTACTTCTATTGCATTTATAATAGATATACTTCTCATTAGAAGCATTTGTCGAAGTTCTCTGTTGGGCGTAGTTGATACTCCTATTATCTGCAGATCTCTAAGTCTCAAATTCTTCAATATTCCTGAAATAATGTGACGACTCTTTGATATTCAAAGAGTGAAGTTTCCGCAAATGGTTCAACAAATCGTCATGGGAACCAAGAGATGTTTTTTCCTCTCCAGGGCAAAGTGGGCACTTCATATGGAGAGTATTTCTCGTTGTCGGCACAGGTTCTTCATTATGTATTTTTCGCATATGCCGATTTCTTGTAGAGGAACTAGAAAATTGTTTTAGGCACACGCGACACAGCAAACTTTCCCTGCAAATTCATTATCAAAATGAAACCAATATGTTTATACATATTAATGAAATATTCATTTAACTTCGTTCATTTTGCTTATCAACAAAACTCCTTGTGATATAGATTAGTAAGATTAGTTCAGAAATGTCGTGATGAAATGTTCGAATGGGGCATAGTGGACTCAGCGGGGTGCGATTGTGGCGCAACGAGACAGACAATGGACCACATTTCGAACGAATGCCCGATAAGATCCCATCCTGGTGGTATCCATGAGGTTTTCTCCGCTTCCCCAGAGGCAGTGGACTGGGTTGAAGGCCTGGATATTCGCGTTTAGATATATTGCAAAGTTGTTCATTTATCCTTTTATTATTTATTATTTGTATACAATGTCCTTTTTTATGTGTGCTTCTCATACGAAATATATATAGTTCAGAAATATTTGGATCACGAATGTTTATGGAACATTAAGTCGAAAGACTACAAAAATAAAATGATGAGGCAATCCTCATCAGAGGATATAGAATCCGAAATGCATTTACCCGGTTACTTATATAATTATATACTTGAATATTTCACGTCTGTAAAGTTTTATTAACAGAAAATTTACACAACTTTCTTCTAATGCCAATTCCTTCAGAAGACAAGTCGTAGTTCCTAGTTCGTATCTTCTATTACCATTTCCGTACCCAAAGCTTCTTTTTACGGATCTCACATATTTCCTCATCCACCTCTTCTAAAATAGTCATTACGATGAGGTTAACCAGTTTGTTTACTTTTTTGCGTTGCATGCTCTTCGTTCTTCGAAATATCACTCACTTTTCACTTCACTTGTGAACTCGACTCGACCAAAGTGCGAACGATTTCCTGACAGTTGTGTGACAGTAGTAAGTAGATTAGCTACTCTCTACTCTCCACTCGACTAATCTACTGGCCTAGTCCGAACAAGGCTTTAGAATGGCAAGTTTAAGATCCCTTTTAATTCCACTTCCAGCCATAATACAATAAACCGTCCCGGGAAATCTTTCAAAATGACGTTTGTAGTTATATTCAAATACTTGTTCGATTATTCCAAAGGACCCCGCACACTTACTTAGGAAAAGCGGGTCCAGTGAATTTTCCCCATTTTTATATATTATATTTATATCAACCTTAAGAACAATATATCAGATTTTCACGAAGGTCTTACATCCGGTTTGTTCTATAGGGCGTTCCAAAATTGCAGCTACGGAAAAATGAATCTTTAAATTTTGATGATAATTCTTCTAATTTTCAGAATTTCATCATGATGCCTAGGGTTCTGAATAACAATATATCATAGATATCCAAACACCGCCCACCACGTTAAGTTTCGTTATACAGGCTGTTCCATGAAGCTATATAAGTAACTGAATGTAACTTTGATAGTGACTTTGGGACCACCCTGAGTTTTTCTAAATATGATACTATGATGTATGTCCATCTCTATAGGAAGTTTCATTAATGTACAAAGAACAGTTGCAAAATTATTCAGGTTTAAATTAGGATTTCATACAATTTTTCTTTAAAACTCATCTGTAGTTGAGATTGCTATCAAGGAATAAAGGTTTTCATTCAGTACAATTATTATGATAGGTATTGACGGTCGGTTCAAAGGTGTTTCTATTAAGGAATGTACAGGATGGACATAATTCGGTGTCACTAATCTCCTCATTTCGCTATCTCACCATCTGGTTATATAGAAAAACAGTATTATCATTCCAGGTTGTTGTATCTTTGAGCACTCTAAGGATGCATATTATTTTTTTGAATATTATACCATAAAAGTATGTCGACCTTTGTGAAAAATTTCACTTGTGTACAAATAATTAAAAGATTGTTGCCAAATCATTCAGGTTTTAGTTCAATATATGGTGTATATACTTGAAATATAATAATTATCAACAATTTACATAAAAATGTATTGGCACAAAATATGAAATCTATTAATTCCAATCTTAAAATAGGTTTTATTAATACGACTGATTAAACAAGTGAAAGATTTAACAGTTGAAAGACCGAAGATTTCAGCTTTATATTTGTTACACCACTATATAATCTATGACAGACACCCGATAGAATATGAAACACTGATAAGCAAGCTCGAGGAAGATATATTCTATGAAAACTATGACGCAGATCACAAAAGAAAAAGAAAACTTCACAATCTGATCACAAACTATAACCGACAGAGGGATATTTCATCAAGACCACTCTCCACCACCAATACACTTGAGGGCGGGTCAACAACTGACAACTCCTCACATGTCTTCCACAGACGATTTACAAACCTTTCCAATGTTGAGTTCACGACTGGAGAAAGTGCCCTACTTAATCTTGGACACAAATTCGCGCCTACACCTCGAGGAATAAACGTTCACACCCTGGCTATTGACCTGGAGCTACAGCTGAGAAGACACCCTGGCTATAGTACGCTAAGTAAGGATCTCGTAGACATTTTGGAGAGTAATGTTAGAAAGTTGAACACACTAGATAGTCACATACCGGGTTTCACTAACAGACAATTTGCGGAAACCCTAAGATCGATCAGATCGAAGGTGGATGCCAACAATCTAACAATAACAAAAGCTGACAAAAATGCAGGTCTAGTTATTCTTCCAACGTCAACTTACAACGAGAAGACACTCAACTTCTTCGAGAACAACAACATCCGAGTCTCTAATACTAACCCTTTAAATAAATATACCACACGGCTTAATAAAATGCTCAGAACTGCTCTACCAACTCTTCAAAAATTCATCCCCCATTTAAATATTCACGGTCTGAAAGAAAAAAACCCAGAAATCCCTAATCTATATAGCCTGATAAAATTACATAAGGCAGATAAAAGTATTAGACCCATAACATCCGCTCTCCGTTCACCTGCTCACAAGGTTTCAAGAGTCATCAATCAGATCATAACAAAACAAATTAGATATAGGTCACCCATGTCAATAAGTAACTCTCTTGAATTAGTTAATGTTATTGAATCCACCAATCTGAGTTCAGATAATGAGTATATTCTGATATCGTTCGACATTGTGAACCTTTATACTAACGTTCCGGTCGTGGAATCCCTGAATATTCTCCGAGAATACCTAAACGACCGTAATTTCATTGAAGACTTCGACGCCACCCCTGAAGACATACACACACTAATGAATCTGATAGAGCTCATTACAGAGCAAAACTTTTTCACATTCGAAGAAAAGGTCTACACTATGACAGACGGTTTAGCCATGGGTTCACCATTGAGCGGTCTTCTAGCTAATATCTTCATAGACCATCTAGAGTCTCTGATCCGTTCACATTTTACTTTCCAGAAGATAATACTTTGGAGGAGATATGTCGACGACGTTTTCTGCATTTGGCGTGGAACCACACAAGAATTAAAATCTTTCCTAGAGTTCATTAATTCACTCTCCAAAATCAATTTCACCTTAGAGATTTCTAAAGAAAATAACATCAATTTCTTAGATCTCAACATAACCCTAAAACCCGATAATACGTTTGAATTCAACATCTACAGAAAGCCTACTCAAACCGACATCGTTATTCCTAAATACTCGTATCATTCTCCTCAAATCAAAAAAACCGCTTTTCACTTTCTCTTGAACCGTCTTATCAATATCCCGCTGTCTAAAGTGAACTATCACAGAGAACTAAATATTATATATAAAATAGCAACTGCAAATCATTACTCAGAACAATTCGTCGATGATATCTTGGCTTCTATAGTAAAGAAAAAACTTCTCAAGAAAATATACCCACATACCGCCATCAAGACGTCATACGTAGCCATCCCCTATTTCTCCAACCTCAACAGCAAATTAAAATCATTATTAAGAGGTTTTAACTTAAACCTTGTCAATACTTCGCATAGAACACTGGAAAAATCGCTCATTAATAATAAGCCCAAAAAAGACAACAATCAAAAAAGCGGTATATATAAGATAACTTGCGGTAACTGTCCGGCCTATTACATCGGTATGACGACGAGAGCTGCAAAAATCAGATTTGGCGAACATGTTAAGAATAGACCCGCTTCTGCCATGGGAAATCATCTAATTGAGAGCGAACACTCAACCTCATTGGAAAAATTAACTTTGCTCCATCAGCATAACGACTTTTATAAGTTAACACTCTTGGAACAGCTAGAGATTCTGAAAAACAAGAATGACGAACACCTTCTCAATGAAATTAAAGATTTCCCCTCAAATAATCTGTTCAAGATGATCAAACTTCCAACAACATAAACTTTCCACCCACCCCCGTATAAACTTTTATCTATCGGAAAACGACTCATACGCAGAATTAAGAAGAAGCAGAACATGTACCTCGATTGTGAACTGTCAGTGGTGGGTTTCATAGATAATAAAATCAAATCACCTATTCAACCTATAACCCTATAACCAAAAAACGATTTCTAAGAGTAAACAAATTTTCATAATTAATTGATGTCTTTTGAAACTGACTCATATTTCATTGACGGTGAGTTTGTAATGAATTCTCTTGTTTATATCAGAGTATATCACTCTCCAGAACATTTATAATTTTAAATTTGTAAAAATGTCCTGTTGTCATCTCGTAATCCTTGTTGTCTTTGTCTTTTTTCAGCTGACCTGATGATGGCCTAGTGCCGAAATCGATTGTCTTAGAATATAATTATAAGAAAACAAGTGTGTCTTCCTTTCCTTTCCTAAATTATAATTAATCAGACACACTCATGGAGTTTTTCATTCAGAAAACTATGACAGTTACTAAAAAAAGTCATAGAATAATCACTCCTGCATTCAAGATAGAATTCAAGAGTAGAGTTGAGGGGTAGTTAATATTTCGCATATGTCGTATCCAAGAAACCAGAGTAGTATAATATTTAAAAAAATATGCCTCCTTAAAGATACAACAACCTGGAATGATAATACTGTTTTTCTCTATAAACAGATTTTGAGATAGCAAAATGAGGAGATTAGTGACACCGAATTATGTCCATCCTGTACATTCCTGAATAAAAACACCTATGGACCGACCGTCGATACCTATCATAATAATTATACTGAATGAAAACCTATATTCCTTGACCGCAATCTCAACTACAGATAAGTTTAAAAAAAATTGTATGAAATTCGAATTTAAACCTGAATAATTTTGCAACTGTTCTTTGTACAATAATGAAACTTCCTATAGAGGTGGACATACATCATGGTATCATATTTTGAAAAACTCAGGGTGGTCCCAAAGTCACTAACGAAGTTACATTCAGTTACTTATACAGCTTCATGAAACAGCCTGTATAACGAAACTTGACGTGCTGGGCGGTGTTTGGATATCTGTGGTATCTTGTTATTCAGAACTCAAATCATAATGAAATTCTGAAAATTAGAAGAATTATCATCAAAATTTAAAGATTCATTTTTCCGTAGCTACAATTTTGGAACGCCCTATAGAATAAACCGGATGTAAGACCTTCATGAAAATCTGATTTACATGAAAACAAGGGGCCGTGGTATAATTCTCGCGGGGGGCCTATAAATCCTAGACACGCCACTGGTGGTTGCGCATATCATATCAAATCATTGTAGAATTGAACGAAAAATTCAAATATGTATAAATATACAGGGTGTTACATTTGAAATAACGAAGTTCACATCCGTTTCCGGTAGAACCGGAAGTAGATTCTGCTTGAAAATATTTTACAAATTGAGCTCATGTAGTCTAAAACGAAAATACAAAATTATGAATTCGTATCGCAATTCCTTCCTCGAAAACTTCTAATGAAACACTTAAAAAAATCACCCTGTATGTAAGGTTTCTGAAAAGATTACTGACACCTTTGATCTGGTGGGCGGTGTTTGGATATCAGTGATATCTTGTTATTCAGAACCCAAGGCATCATGATGAAATTCTGAAGATTAGAAGAATTATCATCAAAATTTAACACGTTGAGTGCCATGTGAGACCACATAAGTATCACACTTTTTTGGGAGCGGCGAGCCGCGCGAGACCACTCTGGTCTCACGACCAACGACGCATATTTAATTCGCGTATTTCTCCAGTGGTCTTACGTTTACATGTGGAAAGTTATGTATATAGTA
Source organism: Adalia bipunctata (assembly GCA_910592335.1). NCBI lineage: Eukaryota > Metazoa > Arthropoda > Insecta > Coleoptera > Coccinellidae > Adalia > Adalia bipunctata. Next base: position 6,645,087 of record OU342954.1, read on the forward strand.
GAGCATGGCCTGCTACGACATATTCTGTGTTTGGCCTGCGATATGATGCATTATGTTATTATCTAGAAGGGTTTGAGTTTTTTTAGGTAGTGAATATTCTTCATTCTTATTTAACCATTTATTTATTATTATTTCTCTCAAAATACAATGCAATTAACTTGAAACAAGATCAAAATAGAATAGTATAACAAACTTCAAGATCAAAACAGAATATGAAAAATTAAAAAAATCAAAGATCCAATTATACATGAACTCTTTTATGTTTTCATTCGCGCACTATGCACTTCGAAGAAAAATTCTAGGCAGAAGTGTTTGTCACATTTCAAGCATTTTTTAGTACTTTGAGGAGTTTTTCTGCTAGCAGTATCTCTATCAGTTGTGGCGAAAATTTTCATGTAGCACTCAACACATCGACGTCTCTTTGCTCGTCCGAAATCTTTCATTACATGTTGGTCGTCTTCATTTTCGGCAGAATTTTCATTATTTTGAATCTTGAGGAGGCCTTCTACAATTGATTCCTTGAACTGGGTAATTGTTATTCTTTTATTAGTGACTTCTTTGTGAACTAGGTATGCATTCACTATTGCCGTTCCGGTCAGAAGTTCGAATGCTAGTTTCCTGTACCACTTCATACTTCGTCTTAGCGAAGTGTTGTATGCTTTTAGTTGGTCCGAAATGTCGATGTACGACTTATATTTATTATATTCCACTACGTTTTTGGGCTTCTGAATGTCTTTTCCTCTTTTTATTACTGTCACCATTTCACTTCCGTATTTTGTACTCAACAATAAAACATCCCTTTTGTCTTTCCATTTTTGGACTACAATTCCTTGTTCACATTCTTTCGTGATAGTTTCTCCTATTCTCAATTTTTACATCCTTTGGATTGTACTTTCTGTTCGTTCTCAAGGTCCCGATAAGATTGGTATTTCTTTGTAGTAGAGAACACCCAAGGCTGACTGATGTGTAATAACTGTCTGTGCATAGAGTTCTTCCACAATCCAGAAGATTGTTCATCAACTTCATCACGACGGAGGTAGATACTGCAGAATTCCCTTCCTTGGATTTTCCACAATATACTTGAAAGTCATATGTATATCCATCTTTCAAGCATAGTTTGAAGAGCTTTATTCCGAACTTATGCCTTTTGTTAGAAATGTATTGTCGAAATTTCAATCTTCCTCGGAACGGAACGAGCGTTTCATCTATACATATGTACTCCGAAGGAATTATTGGATTTTGAAATGATTCTTTCAGTCTAGTCAACAATGGCGTTAATTTTTGGAGTCGATCTTCAGAAATAATCTCATTATCACTGAAATGCAGTGTTTTCAGTAATAATTGAAACCGATTTCGCGACATTATGGTTGGAACGAAATTTTTGTAGATCTCCTTTTGTTTCCAGTACGAAGAAATTGTTGGCAAAGAGAATAAACCCATCCATATAACAATTCCTAAAAAATTTTCCATTTCTTCTGGTGTTGTGGGAATCCATTTCGAAATTCTTGAGTTTGCCTGTATATTTTTCTGTAAACACTGTTCGCCATATCTGTTTGTTTCATGTACCTACAACATTCAAAATTGTTCCAAATATTGAAAAAACTCAAAACGCATGAATGTGATAACTGAATGAAATTTACCATAAATTGAATTATTTCATCTGTGATAAACATCTTATAGAAATAGTAGGGTTCTTCATCGAATTTTTCATACAGGTCCGTCTGTAAACCTGAACGTGGCCCATTATATTCTATATTTTTCAAATACTGTCCGGTGTAAGGAAACCATTCAAAATTATTCTGTTCAATTTGCATTTCATTTCCTCCTTCAGATTCTGAGCTACGCATTTCGAAATTCGTATTTCTTATCACTTCTTCTATTATTTCATCTATACTGTTATTTTCTTGCGTGGAAACAGTCGCCGTATCTATATTCTGTTCATTTGTTCTCATTCTTTTCGATTTTGGCAGAGCTGTATCCATATCTGAATCGGACATATCTTCATCTGGATGATATTCATCTGCTGAATCATCTGCTTCGAAAACATCTTCTAACTCATCCAGTTCTTCATCAGACATGCACTCCTGCCACAATTTGAGCAGTTTTGCTTGTTTCTCTTCATAAGACATCGCGTAATTCTTTCACACTCAATCTTGAATAAGTTTTCACAATACTACTATTTTATTGTCTAATGATGGAAGAATTGAATATCTCGAATGAATTTTCTAATTTTTCAACTGTTGAATGTTTTTATGTTTGTTTCCGTGGCAACGATGACCTACGTGATTTAGACGTTGAAAATTTTGATTGAATTAAATTTGAACATAGAAAATTGAACAATTGCTTATTCATCAGACGACGAAAATGCAAGTCAATACAGGAATTGTGTGGTGACACGTTGGTCTCGCGTGGCTTTCTGGAACGTTGAGACAATTTAGGGGCCGCGTGAGACCAATGTGTCATCACAAACAATCGGAATCAAAAGTACATCAAAAAATGAGAAAATTAATGTTCCATATATTAATTTCATTCAATTGAACACCAGAAAAGATGAATATGCAAAAAAAAAATCGTGGCCACTGGGTAAGTTTTTTCAGAAGGTATGGTGGCACTCAACGTGTTAAAGATTCATTTTTCCGTAGCTGCAATTTTGGAACGCCCTATAGAACAAACCGGATGTGAGACCTTCGTGAAAATCTGATATATTGTTCTTAAGGTTGATATAAATATAATATGTAAAAATGGAGAAAATTCACTGGACCCGCTTTTCCTAAGTAAGTTTGCGGGGTCCTTTCTAATTCTCCTCAAGCTGGAAAAACTTCTTTCTGGAGTAGCAGTAGATACTGGAATCGTAGCTAAAATTTGTAGTAGGATGTAGATGTTCGAATACATATTTTGATTGCACTCATCTAAAGGCGGACTCCCACTACTCGTATATTTGACAAGTTCCCAATTATTTGCGTACTTGGCAAGTAGACGAAGTTTCGAATTTGAATGACAAGATTGACAAGTATTGGCCGAGTGAACCACTCCCACTACATGCCAAATATAGGCAAGTGGCAAATATTTGCCAAATACACGAGTAGTGGGAGTCCGGCTTAAGCATTCTGATGCCGATTCTGCTTCAATTACGTTTTTATTTTTTTCTGGGAGCAGTGAAGAATACATCGCTATAGCGTCTTCTAATTCATATTCGCTGTCAAAATTCTGGGGTAGCAGACCAGATAAGGCTGATATTAATTTTCGATGAAGAAATTGATTTTGAAGAAAGTTGTTGTATCTAAGGCTGGAGCATTTGACCGGTTCTTCTGCCTGCTGACAATACGTGGCATCTGTCAATAATATTGAGAACTTTCACTCTGAAGGTCTGCTGAACACACACAACGAGATTTCAATTTCGAATGCTTTTTTCGCTAGGGCTAGAGGGGAAATAGAAATGAAATGATTTCGTATTTCCCTTATTCTGGAAACAAAAATTCCTCAGTGGAGAATGGACAATTATTACTTAAATGTCAGGAAACATGAAGAACCCTACATCAAAGAAACCGCCGATTAAAGATATCATCTGATGACTTTAATGGTAATGGGGTAATACCTACATATCTCCTGATCTCCTAAAGAGAATGCCGACACGCTTCATGCAAAGCGTTCGGTACGATTTCCACCAGGAGAAATATGAATATAAATAAGGAATTATTGGTTCGACGGATCCATTTGTGTGCGATGTTATGAAACTTTAATATCATCATTGAGTTTAAATATACATAGAGACACAACGCAGTTCAACGATTTGATGCATAAATTTTTGGCAGTTTCCTTGCCAATTTGCCAACTTTAGTGGCGGCACATTGTAGCTACTAAATGAACTATAATCTGCCGATCCATTCTTTCACTATTTAATTACAGAAATCTGTAGGATATTCATTTTCCTCTAATTCTATGAATCGTAGGCATCAGGGTCGGATTCATCCAAATAATATATCTCCTTTACAAACGGTATGAATCAATAATAATAAATTATTAGCCATGCATTTCTCCAAAGGAGTGTTCTCAGGTAGAAAATGAGGGGTGAAAATGTACCATAAATAGTCTAGTCCAGGGGTCGGCAACCTGCGGCTCGCGAACCACTTGCGCCATGCGGCTCTTTAGTCTTTGGAGGTGAAGCTGCGGATCTTCAAGTCCATTCGCCAGTATTATTTATTTGATCATCATCTAATAATGACATGTTCAGGTTGTACAATTGGAGGTACAAACATATTTCAAGAGAAGAAGTCCCATGAATATGGGATCACAAACGTTTCGTATTGAGATACATGGAGTTGAAATTTGAATTTTCTTCAAGTTTTTTTCTCATACAAGATATTCAACTGGAATTTGGCATGGATATTACCATTTAGAGTTTACACCATGTGACATGCCAATTTCGGTTACAAATCTACAGCGTGATATTTTTTCTGGAACACTATCCTGTTTTCATCCAGAATTTTTTTTTTGTGATACACTGCAAGTTTGAAATTGTAAAAAGAAGGTTTGTTGTTAGACTAAACTTTATGGTCTCTTAAAGTTTTATCGTATCTGCTACCGATTTAGAGACAAACGATTCTCTCGAAAACCTGACATTAGTCAGAGCCTGCCAGATCCCTAGACTTGAATAGTTCTGAATATACTAACTGAATGTTTATGATAATATTGATTTTTCTGAGGAATCGACCAGAATTTGTTTTCGAAATCGGTAAAACTACAAGAGACCATAAAGTTTAGTATAACAGCTGAGCTTCTTTCCACTATTTATCAAACTAACAGTGACTCCAGAAAGAAAGGTTTCGGAGGAAACCAGGGGATAGTATCCCAGAAAAAATATCACCCGGTAGGTTTGCAATCGAAATTTGCATACCACAGGCAGATACTATAAGAGAGAAACTCCCTGTATTTCGAAAACGAAATGTAATGTTTTCGGACACATTTTTATGAGACTTCTTCACTTTAAATTATTCATGTAATCTCCCCTCTTCATTTCAACCCCCAATTAAGAAAAGCACTCTGTGTTTGCCGATACTCTTTATTGGCGAGAAAAAAATTTGTGGCTCTTGGAAAATTTGGAAATTTTGCAAATTTTTGACTCTTCCGACTCATAAGGTTGCCGACCCCTGGTCTAGTCAGTCCTCAAACAGGGTATTTCGGCGCGAAGTGTATTCTTATTGAATCTTTAATTGTTTTATATAGTTATTTTCAAAAACATTTTTTTGGATTTGTCCACATCACTTTCACATACACATATACTGTTAATTTTTTCATTCCGTATTCATTGTAGCCCGAGACGAATTATGACTCCGAAACGTTGCTTTAGAGTCCAAAGAGTTTTATTCAGTTCCTTATTTCTTCATACATCAGTATTTTATATTCATGAAAGATCGAAAATAATTTTCGTTTCATTGCATCCAAAAAATCAGGTGATGGAATACTGAACATTCAATATTTCGTACGCCGGTCGGCCGGTCCTGATCGTCATCGCATTCGGCTTCGGAAATAGTGCTTCATAGTTCAGCTACTTACCGCCAGATGCGGGAGAAAATTTTTTTGCTTCTCTGAAACACACTTATCCATCTATGAACCGGTGAAGGAACTACACTAAATTCAGCTTCAAATCGTTGAACCGGGATGTGTCTCTATGTATATTTAAACTCAATGATATCATCCATATTGCTGATAGGAATTGATAATTTTAACTAGAGTTTTGGAGATAAGTTGGTTTAAGTGCAAAATAAAAGATTTATTCCGCATTAAAAATAACTCTGAAACATTCCTGGGGGGATATTTACCGAAATAACCAAATACAGGCAAAAGTTGAGAACGAACTCGCAGAATCAATAACCGTGGAAAGAGGGGGAAAGAGCCCACTACTCTTCAACATTATTATGGATGAGATCATAAGCAAAGTACAGAGGCTATCGAATGGGAAGCAGGGAGGTGAAGATTTTATGCTATGCTGATGATGCTGTCTTATGCCGGCCATACACGTTACGGTCTACCGGAGAGGTATACCTGCGCAGGCATGCCTGTGCAGGTCAACCGGAGCGTGTGTGGGATTAGACCTGTGCAGTTTTTTCAACCTGCACAGGTGACCGGTTACGGTCTACCGGAGAGGTATACCTGCGCAGGCATGCCTGTGCAGGTCAACCGGAGCGTGTGTGGGATTAGACCTGTGCAGTTTTCTCAACCTGTACAGGCGACCGGTGCAAGATCGAAAATCAATATTTTTGAGTGACACCGTACGATGTGCCTGTGCATGTGTGCATGTACAGGGTGGGCAAAATTGGTGCTACATGAACTAAAACATATGATACATTTCTGAAACGGGAAGAAAAAGGCGATTCTTTCTAAGTCAGTTCAAACTACTGTTTCCATAAGAAAAAACACAACTTACGCCACTGGATTGCTATCAGAAAAGTGCCTGTATAATGTTTTTATTCCAACATCCTAGCATAAACAGAAACGGAGATAATGACCAAAGTTGAAATCGCCAAAATTTCAATTTTGGCCTATAACTCGGAAACGAAAGAAGATAGAGGAATACAGTTGATGGCATTATCAGTTTCTTGAAAAAAGAGGACTATAAGGTGCCATTCATTTTTCTCTATCTCCTCGGGTTAAAAAGTTTGAGTTCATATAGCAACAATTTTGCCCACCCTGTACACCGGTCGCCTGCGCAGGTCACGTCATTTGCTGTCATAAACGTTGTCGCCGTCAGTTGTCTCCACGTCGAGTAGTGAATGATATCGTATTGTCACCTATATCAAAAATCAATACGCAAAAATGGCACCAACAGATTCTACTAAAAAAGTCCTTGAAGATTTTATTGAAATATATAAAACGCATTCATGCCTATCGCAAGTCAAAAACAAAGCGTACCATGATCGAGACAAAAAAGAAGCTGCAGAGACACGACCGACGTCCGGTATACCTGCACAGGTATACCTGCGCAGGTATACCTCCCAACTAGCAAAATAGTCCCCTAAAAGAACGAAATTATTTCATAATCATTATATTGCGCAGGTTGAAACAATAAAATTATTTTTTAATGCGTCCAATACGACAATTTCATCATAAAATATAGGGATTTCTATAATGCGGTTGTATAGACGTTCACAACTCATATCATACGATAGAGAAATAGTCGGAGTAAACAAATTTTATAACAGTTGCATAACGTACTATAAAATTCTTATAAAATAATTTTAAAGCAGTCTTATACAGATTATGATACGGTTGCATAGCTATTGTGTTACTTATAATAAGCGGCGTTAAAAGTTGGTTGTAAAAGAATCTGTATAGATAGTTGTATTAGAGTTCCATAAGAAAAGTAATAAGATTGTTGCTTTACGCAGAAGTAGAACATTACACAATAAATCTCAATAGATTTTATAATCATCTGATAACTACTGCAGAATTCCCTCTTATGAAGAGGTTATAGAATAAAAATGTAGTTCCCAGGAATGAATTTATCTCAAGTCATGCGTTATAAAATCACTTTAGAATCTCCATATACCTCTATCTACAAACATATATGAACATCACATACTGTAGTACATACTAGAAAAATTACGCGGGTTTTCTAGCAGGTTTCGTTTACAAAATGAATTCGGCAAATGGCAATATCTGATTGTGAGTGGAAACGAATAAGTGGTCATTCTAAAAGATCAGTACATCTTGTACCATGGAATACTTCAGACACAGAGCCCGCGTGGAAAGATATCCTCGTATAAAATCTATTTCTTCAAAAATAAACATGGACGGGTTTCCAATAAATAAATAAAGCTTCTAATGCTGATTGCTGGCTGCGATTTGCAAACAGATGAGGGTTGCCGAAATAGAAAAAATGGAAAACATCATGAAACTGAAACTGCACTAGAGGAATTTCAAATGGATATATGGGAGAAGATTTTCGTGTTAGGGATTCTTTACAATTCATTGATCTAGGTGTAATGAAATGATGTCTAACAGGGTGGAGAAATGTGAATTTTAGAAATTTCTCCACAAAATGGTGTGCTAATGGCATTAAAAAAGTATCAAGATTTTTAAAAAATTGTGAGATGTTTTTCAAATAATCTGTATACAGAAGTTATTCGAAACATAATATAACTGAATGATTGTTTACTGTTGTACCACAAGCCAGTAAGCGATAATTCTGTTCTATTATGTATTTTGCGAACGCGCTATAGGGAAACGCGGATATCTAACGTACAGTGTTGCTAGCTTGGGCACTTAGTCGTTATATTATACCAACAGGCAACATTCATGATATTAGGTGCAATAAATAGGAAGTGAACCATTTATTTTATCATGATGCATCTTAAAGTTCAAAATGTTTTGCAATTCAAATGAAAAAGTCATCTCTATTTCACACCAATAGACCATAAGAATACAATTCATATCATTCTCATCTCTGACGAACAAATCGTTTGGAGATGTAATTTCTTGAAGTTTGAATAACTTCGCAAAAAATTTTACAAGAGCGCCGAAGCAACCTGGCCTCACGTTAGAGTGCTTAAAACATTTTTTCACTAGGGCAACATTTTTTTAGTAATAACTGGAAAAATATTTTTGCACGCATCAATGTGTTGAATCACTCATCATACATACTCGTTGTGTGTAGTATAAAATCTGGCAACATTCAAAGGTGGTCAAGAATTAAAACAGAGCAATGACTCTTGGGACTATCGAAAGCAATGATAATGGCGCTGTAATAAACAACATAATAAAACTTTTATATCGTATACAGTTCAGAAGGGAATAGAATCATTGTATAAGGTCTCTTAAGTGTGTTGTATCATATACGCCATTTTATTAAACGGTCGGCTGTTCAGAAACCGCCGCCATTGTGAAAAAATCATATACAAACGTAACAAGGTGAAATGAAAATTGATTTTTCAGAGAAATGTAGAGATTTTTTCCTGCTTTAACAACAGCCACAATATATGTTTTGGTCTAAGTCGACAATTAAACAAATAAAACATGATTTGTTAATTTTTATCTTTCAATATTACCAATAAAATGTATACTAAACTGAGGCGCTTTCATTTTTTATCAACAATATATGTATATATTATCAGAAAAATTAGCTGCGCAAATAAATTTAGCCCCTGGAGTAGCGATATAGATCCTTAATATGTTCAATATGATTAAAACAGATACAATACCTCCATTACCCACCGCCATATAATGCCTGTTGCATTATAATATTGTCTCTGTCATGACACAACGCAAACGTTGACCTAATAAAATATTCTTGTAACAATTCTATTCCGAATTTCAACAGTAGAGAACAAAATTATTTTATAGCGATTCTTTCTGCATTATAAAATACTTTCTTAGTAGTTCTATAAGTGTTCGTTGAATACTGCTATTCAAAAGTTTTATAGCAGTTCCCAAATGGTTTTATTATGCATTGTATAAGTTATTTCGAAGACATACTTATAGGACAGTTTTATCGTGATTATCTTATAACGGTTGTATAGGTTACTAAAGAATTGTCCTAAAAGAACTGATCTGTTGTATAAACTGGGGCCCTTTTTGGTTGTAAAGACATTGTATAGTGGTTTATAGCCACATAATAAGATTTTCACGGTTCTATAAGATATGCTGTATAGCATTTCTCACAGCCTTTATGGAATTAGTTTTGCTAGTTGGGCTCTCCGGTAGACCGTAACGTGTATGGCCGGCATTAGTGGCAGAAAATGAGGATGATCTGCAAAGACTCCTCTTCACATTTAACACGGTCGCAAAATCGCTAGGGTTATCGATAGCAGTATCTAAAACGTACCTGCGCAATTCTTCTAGTGAAACTAGATTGCATGGGTTGGCGCTTATGAATTTTCATTATAGTGTAAAAATTGATCAAAATTAAGTGGTTGAACAATTCGCTAGAAAAAAGAGACGGATAAGTTTTTAACTGAAGGAATTTATCATAATGAAATATTGTTTGAGTTTTCTCACTGTTTCATTTTTAATACCTATTTATATGTTGTTGGCACTATTTTGGAATTAAACATAAAAATACTCTGTTTAGTTTCAATGAAACCACACATCCACACTAAATTCATATTGATTCATCCTGTAAGTATTGTTTGGGAAATAAATATTGTTTTTCAAGTTTCTGTTTGAGTGAATAAAAATTAAATTCTGAAGCATATTTGAAAAATAGGTTTACCTTCCTAACCTTACCAGGAATATCTATGTTGAATATTGTTTTAGAAGGAGGAAAAGTATTATTGAGTTCTTAAAAACAACAAATATTTGCTACAGAAAGCGACCCTCACAATGCCCGGCAATTACAAAATCAATTGCCAAAATTTCGAAACCCCCCCCTGAAATCAATTCCTGACTACGCCCTTGATACATTCTGTTCTGGAAGAAGTGGTACGGACAGGCACGTAGCGAGGGGGGGGGCGGGGGCCCGTGCCCCCCCCGAAATATCAAAAAATGCCTGTATATATCAAAAGATGTCTGTATATTTGACAAAATTTGCAATGTTCACTTATTGTGGGCCCCCCCCCGAAAGAAAATCCTGGCTACGTGCCTGGGTACGGAATAATATAATAAGCCTTTAATTTTAAATCAGCGATGGCGTAAAATTAACATCCTCTTAGATAATATTGCTCATAAGCTCGAAATACCTGAATAATCGTCCGAACATTGCTGCGACCGCAGCCCATGGAGGTATGTGGACTGTGGAGTTCATAGACCGTTTCCAGCTCGGTTTCCAGCAGATCGTTTGCCGGAAATACACGTTCGCATGGACCAGTGGCGTACGATCGAATTTATTTTTTATCGGAAAATATCGATCCCAACATCATGAAAATTCGGACGACGCGACGGTTCGGTACGATGATTTGATTATACCACATGAAAATTACAGAATTCCTATGGAACCATGGGGTAGTTTTCTCCACCCTTATAATGCTGAAATTTCGATATCGGGCATTATTCGCCGGAGCACATATAGATTCAGTTCGAGGTTAGGTTCCTGAATCGAAACTCCAAGATGAATATGCACCCTTTCTTTGGTTTTCTCAAATGCTACAGTACTCATACCTGTGACACAATCGAAATTCATGTCCTGGCATAGGGAATCTACCACCAAAATCTGTATGTGCTCCGGCGAATAGTTCCCGAAATAGAAATTTTTGAAGTTTAAGGGTTGCTAACACGACTTCTGAATCCCTCGGAAAGTCCATAATTTTTTCATCAGATGTTTGTCCCGGCATAAGGAGTCTACCACCGAAATCTGTATGGGCCAACCGAGGATTCAACCGTTGCGTCAACAACCAAATTCCTCACTATCTGGTAGTTGGCGCACAGTTGAATCCTCGGTTCGCCTTTTATAAAACCGGCCCTTAGTACTCCTGCGAATAGTTCCCGATATAGGAATTTTCGCATTATAAGGGTGAAGAAAACTACCCCGTGGATCCATAGGAATTCTATGATTTTCGTGTGGGATAATCAAATCATCATACCGAACCTGAGTCTGAATTTTCATGATGATGGGATCCATATTATCCGATAAAAATAAATTCGATCGTACGCCACTGGCCCGTGCGTGCCTGTATTTCCGGCAAACGCCGCAAAAGGTCTGCTGGAAAGTGTAAACGGTCTTTGAACTTCACACTTCACAGAAGTAGCCCATGGTCATAATCACTTGTGAAAAGAGCAAAGAGCGAGATTACCCGAGCCATTTGTCCTTTCAATCGATCGTACTTATGGCCATGCACATTAAAGTAAGTAGTGTTAGTGGAAAAAAATCGTGAAATCACTTACAACATTACATTGCAGGATTTGTTCATTTTAGTTCGTGCACACAGAACAAAATTGTTTTCCCGTCAAGTTGCAGGCGACGACAAACCGAAGCGTATTAAAAACTACTGTTAACGACTCAACAGTCAACACTAGCGAGTCACGATAAGAAACCACGTTGTTCTCCATATCACGACATAACATGTACACGTCAGTAGGTCGACTGGTCTAAAGCCGGCCATAGACATCGTTATTTTTCATCCGTTTTCCTCGCCGCGGTTCGAACCGCCGAGTCATATCGCAAAACTGTTTTGCCCATACACTTCGGTAAATTCTACACGTTATTTTGCTGTCGTGCACGTCATGAAGAGGAAACATCTCTTAGCAGTGGCGGCCGCGGTTTCGGTGCTGAATAAAATAGAATCAATTTTATTCTTCACTGTTTTAATATCAGCGCCTTTGTCCAATTCATTATATTTTTTCAATAATATTACATAACCTTCCCTCTTCTTGTTTCTATCCCTGTATTCTGCTGATTTAATTCGCCATAGGCAAGGATGCAACCTGTCCAAATGGATGAAATCCATAATAAGATGTTTATTCGCCGTCTTCTGATCCATCCCGGTCAAAAATAGTGATAGAAGAAGTGATCAAGAAACAGCAGAAGTAGACGCACTTGTGGAAAGGACGCGACTTGTACTACGCTAATGGAAAACAACCGCCGAAATGCCCACACACAGTCGGTATGGCACGACAACCGATGACCCGTCGTGACAAAAATCAAGCATCCGCAGATATTTGTACCGACGAGACGTACCGACGGTTCTTCGCCACACACATCGGTTTTTGGCGATTTTGCCGAGACGGTTCGTATCGCAGCGGTAAAAACGGATGAAAAATAACGATGTCTATGGCCGGCTTAATACATGTCGAATGAAAATGAAGTATGAAGTGCACTAGTGCAGTAGGAGAAGGGCAATTACGCAATTCTGGAGAGGATACATTAAAACACAATTTCTTTCGGACCGGTTCTCGACTCTCCGACACGTCATTTGAAACGTTGTCGCAACTTCGATCCATATTCCATGGTGGTATTATTTCACCTTGCTGGGATCCGCAGCGCATTGTTTATAAACAATGTTCTATCCACAGAAATATAATAAATACTAGAATGCTATTAGGTACGTCCGAGATTCAGTAAAATGACCCCACATAGCGAATAAACACCTACTACTTGTACATGCGCAGCTGGTCTTTTCTTGCCACGTCGTTGCCGAGCATTATGGTTTCAGATGAAGTTCGGAATAAATCTTATTGTAAAACCCAGTGAATTCGGCAACACCGATACGCGACGAAAACAAACACATCTTGGCATCAGAAAAAGAGCAGTGTCGTATTTTAGGATTTGTTGATTCCCTTTGTTGTGTGCTTTCCTGTTTATTCATTCGTATAAATTCGCTTGCCTTTTCTGCTCCGTTTTCGGTGTTTCCTCGTTGTTTTCTTGAACATTGTGTAGTACTGATACTCCTTTAGTTTAGTTTTGTACTTGAGTTTCAGTGGGTTTATACAGCAAATAAGATAAAATAAGAAATAAGATAAGAAAGATAAACATACGTAAATCAATGGGACCGTTTATACAACTACTCAAATAAAATAAGAAATAAGATAAGAGTTGGCCAACTTTTAACTCTTATCTTATGTTATTTGAAAATGGAAGTGCGCATATGCAGAAAAAATTGTTTCATGCTGTTGTTCTATCCTTATCCTAACCTTCATCGTTATTTCTGTGTTTTCTTGACAGTTTAAAACCTCAACCGTTGTGTTTTCGTTTGTTTGGTTTTCGAAATCGAAATTATTTGTTGGTAAAAAATGGAGAGAAACACCATAATGCTAGGGATGTTTGTTATGCTTTCGTCCGCGGCTGTCATGTTGATGAGGAAGAAGCTGTCCAGGTCAAAAAGGAGATTTAAAGTGCGGCCCATGAACCAGATACAGAGAGAAAATAGCGTATACCATAATTTACTCCTTTATGCTAAAACGCACGACAAGGAGCAGTTTTTCAAATATACGAGGATGTCACCGGAAATGTTTGAACACCTCCTCAATTTGGTAGAACCGCATTTAAGAAGGGACCCTACAAAACTGCCCATACAACCAGGACATCGGCTCGCTATCACATTACAGTGAGTACTATATTTGAAACAACAAACAATATTTATTCCATTTCAAAACCTTTTCCAGCTACCTAGCGGAAGGATGTTCTATGCAAGAGATAGAATGGAGCCATTTTATTGGAAAAACTACGGTCCATTTCATAATAGAAGAAGTTTGCCAAGTACTGTGGGAGGTTCTAGCACCAATTGTTTTGGCACCTCCAACAAAAGAAGACCTTTGTAATATTTCCAAAAATTTCTATAAACGTTGGAATATGCCTAATTGCATCGGAGCCATTGATGGCAAACATATTTCGATTCAGTGTCCAAATAATTCAGGGACAAGTTTCTATTCTTATAAAAAAAAATTCAGGTACTAAAATATTATTCCTTTCAATACATTTATCTTCACTTCAACTATTTTTGTTTTCAGCATTGTACTCATGGCAGCCTGCGATCCGTTTTATAAATTTACATATGTAGATATTGGTAGAGAGGGAGCCAATCATGATAGTTACATTTTTAGCCAATCTGACTTTGGCAATGCATTGCTGAATGAATCTCTAGATATACCCCCACCAAAGATATTACCTGGTACAAACGTACTATTTCCCCATTTTTTTGTGGCTGATGAGGCCTTTCCACTGCACAAAAATATAATGGGGCCATACCCAGGAAAATATTTGGATGAAAAAAAAGGAATTTTTAACCTACGACTATCAAGGGCAAGAATTGTAATAGAAATAGCTTTTGGTATCTTGGCCCAAAGGTGGCGCCGTCTGAGAAACCCAATTATTGCCAATGTGGAACTGTGCGATAGAATTGTAATGGCCTGTGTAGTTTTACACAATTATATCCAGAAGGGAGAAGAGGATCTTCCAGTTGAGCAAAGGAGATACTGCCCTACAGGCCTTCTGGCAGGATCAGAACCAAATATTGAAGTCCACCTGCCATCCATGGGGCGTGTATCTTCCAATAACCCAGGAAAAACCAATATCAAACTAAGAGATACACTGGCTGAATATTTTATTACAGGCCATGGAGCACTTCCAAATCAGTGGGACAAAATTCATAAGGGAGGTGCCCCAGATAATTTTTCATGTGATTCTATGATTGCCTGATTTTCAGTAACTTATTTCTTTTCAAAAATATATTTTTTCTCAAACCAGCCACAATTAGTTTTATTGAATTGACATCAAATAGGTACATACCTAGTTTTATGATGATTGAATGGTTCCCATTCATAAAACTAACTGTATAATTATTAATAAGAAGTCAAGTTCACACATTGATGTTGAACATTCAGTCAACATTCAAAGTATATAAAAGAAAACATGTAATTTGATATATTTCTATTAATAAGGCACTTCAAAAATATCAGGTACAAATAAAAAACATATTGAGACTCGGGTACAAATAAAATAAATCAAGGCTTTCAAATAAAAATAGTTATCTGTAAATAAATTAAAAATACATTCTTATAAAATAGAACAAAGAATACATGTAACAAAAAAATCAAATTTATCAGGTACAAATAAAAAAAATAAGATTCAAATAAAAATAAATAGTAATCTGTAGATAAAATAAAAATTCATTCTTATAAAATAAAACAACAAATATGTATCACAATAAAATCACAGATTGAGTGAATAAATACAGAATCATTCAACCACCCATAAAAAAAATTATTCTGAATCCTCGGATTCTAAATGATTTGCAATGACATTGTATATTTCCCTCTTAATAAGAATTTTCTTTTTGTGACTAAAGACTTTCAAGTCTTGAGCCAAACTTCTCACAAAAAATTCATCACTATCAGGTTGTTGTTGTGGATGTTGGTTGTTTTCCAGAACTTTCTGGAAAGTTTCGAAACATCCAGTAAGTTTATCTGTCAATAACTCAGTTTTTTGCTTTTTGAATGGAACGGTATGCCTGGGAATATTTGTTTCCAAAGTTCTCATATTCCTTGATGTTTCATTTTCAACGTTCTTGGAAGAAAGAACGGTTTTACTGTGAATAAAAGTTGATTTCTGTTTTGGGTTATGGAACGATGTATTAGGGCCCTCTTGAACAGTTCTCTCGGGAGAGTTCTCTTTTTCAAATTCTTGGGATTCATCTAAAATAGTAGAGATGGAATCCCACTCTTTGTTCTCAGGTTTCCTTTTTAAACTGAGGTTGGAATATGACCTGAAAATATAATAAATGTCATAACAGTAATTCAATTTACACAAATACACCTACTTTCTTGTTAATAAAAACGGGTCTAAGAATCTCATTGATTCAAAATAAGGCCAGGTAACTTCAGAGGCCCCAGAACCTGAAGGAATATAATTGAGTTCCCTTTTCAACGT
Organism: Adalia bipunctata; assembly: GCA_910592335.1. Lineage (NCBI taxonomy): Eukaryota > Metazoa > Arthropoda > Insecta > Coleoptera > Coccinellidae > Adalia > Adalia bipunctata. The sequence continues at coordinate 6,661,381 of OU342954.1, forward strand.
GGTGTATTTATTTCTGAGGGTCTTCCACCTATGTTCACATGCTTCAGCTGTAAAATAATGATAACAGTTAGGGAAATGTTCAAGAATCCGAATACTTTGAACTTACGTGTTTCCTCTAAAATTGCCGCGATGGTTTTCCACGCATTCTCTTTCAATCTTAAATTTTTGTATCGGGGGTCGGTCTTCACATACAATTGTGGAAATACCGAGACCTGCTCAATAAGTGCACCGTCATCCATGATTTGTAAAGGTAAAATATATTATACAACGAATAAATAACACTAGAAAAGACTGCAATTTCAAATTAAAAATAATATGTATTTCTTAATTCTTTTCGAATTTGCAAGCACAAATTGAAGAATGAAGTTGACAGTAGACATGAACGTCATCGTCAAAAAAGGCGTGATTTCATTGGTTGATTCTTATTCCTTATTTCATCTGTATAAACAGGTCTAATTTTGTCTTATTCCTTATCTTATTTCTTATTTTATCTTATTTGCTGTATAAACCCAGGGTTATACTAGTTAATTTTGAGTGCGAGTGCTGTGACAAATTATAGACAAAATGAAGTGCATGGTTCTTTTTTGCGTAAATAAAGGAGAAACCCATTTTATGAAAGTAAGTTTAGTTTAAGTAAGATACTACAGCTATTTTATTATTATTGCAAATGTTGATATCGACAACTTATTCATACCACATTCACGAAGTCAAAAATTTTAAGTCCTACCCTGATGACACGTTCACATATTGCGCAAACTCTGTAGTAGGTCAATTTTCCCTATGAGGTGCCAGGAATTGTGAACCTATTGGCGTTCTAGTATTTATTATATTTCTGTGGTTCTATCATATTCGATTTTTCAACGAGTGAGCGAATTGTTGAACTTGTGAACTTCAATAAAACCTCACATGTGTTCATTTGCATTCAAAACTATATTGGTGGTAATGGTATTTATTCATCCAAAAGACACAAATATAAATGTGTATAGGACAAGTCATATTATATAGATATTATAAATAATGATATTTCGCGGAATTGTCCAGATAGGATGTGGTGTATTAATTAAAATTAGATTGTTACCTCCTAGAGTTATTTATTGTGTAACTAGTTTCGCTCTGTATTGTCAGAGCATCCTCAGACAGACTACTGAAATTACCATACAAACATAAGACTTCAAAAACATATTAAAATATTTGAAATCATTCTCAAAACTCATCCCACCTGAACTCTCTCAACTTCGAATCCTCAAAAAATACAACAAATAAGGATAAAAATTACCGAAGTTTCCCATAAAACGTGTTTTCTCCAAAAAATTTATTAAAATTGAAGGTTTAAGCATAGAGAACATATTTTTTTAAATTGAAGGTTATGAGCATAGACAACATATAATATGACAAATTTCTATCTTAAAGTTGTTACATGACTTGACATTTTTTATTCTTATCATGATAAACATTTTATCAAACCACCATTGCCAAAATCTATTTGAGTATTTAACATAACATTATTGTCAAATTTTTTATGTCGTAAAATTTCCAATCTCTAAACTATCCATTACCCAATTATTAACATTAGTGTGTAAAATTTCAAAATTTTCTTCGGTATTAAAATCATGTTGACTTTCATATAAATGATTACCAAAATGTGAGTCGTTGTAACTATCTCCCAGTCCCAAGATTCTCATGCTGATTCTCAGTTTGAAGGTCCTCGTAGTTTTTCCTATGTAGTAGGAATTGCATGTACACGTCAACTTGTAAACTCCATTCTTGTCTAATTTTTCGGTTTTTTCTTTATTGTTTACCAATAATTTATTGATGTTATTTGTTGGTTTGAAAGCAACCTTTATGGAAGGATCTTTTTCTAATATCTTCTTTATTTTTGACGAAATTCCTCCGATATAATATGATAAGGGAACAAGTTTCTAATTTTCTCCATTGTCTTCCTCTATTATAAAATTGCCTCTAATTATCTTTTTCTGTACATAAATTGAATTATTTTTTCTTCAAAGCCATTCATGACTGCAGTCTGCTCAATAATCCCCAATTCTTTGCTAAATTTGTCCTCCTTCATGGGAATATTCATCAATCTTTCTGGTTAACTATGGAATATGGCTTATGTGCATGACAATGTTGGGATTGTGCTGAAATTGAGATGCCAGTCTGGGTCGGTTTTCTGTATATTCCAAATGAATGTTCTCCATCAATTATTTCCACCTATTACTGGAAAATTGCATAGAAAAAATTTCAACAATATCGACCAAATTTTTTTTTCGAAAAGTTGAGTTCGAATTTTGAAAAAATTTTTCCACGGAAAATCTCAGAAAATCGAGTACGTTGAAATAGTGCTTTCCAAATTGGCAACCGAGAAAAAAAATCAAACTTTGCAGGCTTTCCGCCATCTTGAAATTTTTTTTTCAGAATTCTACACCACAATTGAATTGAGCCCTAAAAAATACTGATATATGACCAGTAACCGTTATTTCAAATGTCAGGCATAACTCACCACAGTTATCATTACACAGTATAAAGCAGTCGATTTCGCTGTCTGTCCCTGTGTCCCCATGTCCCTATGTATGCTTAAATCTTCAAAACTACGCAACGGATTTTGAAACGCTTTTTTTTAATAGATAAAGTGAGGAAGGTTTATATGTATGATACCTGCATATAATTGTAGAGAAACACTGATTAATTTACAGGTTTCTAATGTGATGTCGTAAATAACTATTTTTGTAGTTTTGGTCCATGTAATAAGGCACGAATTCGCGTATCACCCATGTTATTCTTACGGTAATATAGGAAAATGATCCTTATGGTTTTGGTTGATGTTATATGGATCGCACGATCGCAGTGAAATATCAAATAGTACCTAACAGAGATTTAAGTTCATATTTGGAGTGAAGTGAATACCGAAATTCACCGTCCAAACAGATATCACGTCATTGTTGCTTTGATGCCAGTTACTGTGATCAAATCATGCTCTTCATTACTGGTACGGAACAGTGACTACCTGTGACTTTGAGATACCAGTGATTTAATCACAGTGAATGAAATATCGCTCATCCCTAATTTCACGTATATTATATTCACTTGCTTATCAAATTATGATTTTAAAAAAAGTAAAAAAAAACAATAACAATTCAACACTTAATATACAGGGTGTTTCACCATAAACTGGACAAACATAGATGACACCGAGGTAGTCATTTTTGCCTTATGACATATACCCCGTTTTCAACGCATAAGCGAGATACAGGGTGTTTAATGTCATTTTTGAGCAATATTCTGATATTTCTGGTGAGTTATGCGTGACATTTGAAATAACGGTTACTGGTCACATCTTAGTATTCTTTAGGGCTCAATTTAATTGTGGTGTAGAATTCTGAAAAAAATTCAAAATGGCGGAAAACCTGCAAAGTTTGAATTTTTTTTCTCAATTGCAAATTTGAAAAGCACTATTTCAACGTACCCGATTTTCTGAGATTTTCCGTGAAAAAATTTTGTCAAATTGAAACTCAACTTTTTTTTCACATGTCTTCAGTGAAAAAAAAAATTTCGGCCGAAATTGTTGAAATTTTTCATGGTATAAAGCAAAGTCGCTTTCGCTGTCTGCCCCTATGTATGCTTAAATCTTCGAAAATACGCAACCGATTTTGAAACGCTTTTTTTTAATAGATAAAGTGATTCAAGAGCAAGGGCGGTCCTACGGGGGGGGTAAAGGGGGTAATTACCCCCCCCAGAGCACTACAACCAATTCGATTTTTAAAATTTTATTTATAAAAAACTAACAAAAAAAAAATTTTATAGTCTTTTCAATTGTTCATTCAATTATTACCCCCCCCAGGAAATCAGCCTAGGACCGCCCTTGTTCAAGAGGAAGGTTTATATGTATGATACATGCGTAATATTATAGAGAAACACCTATGAATTTAACAGGTTTCCAATGTGATGTCGTAAATAAACACATTTTATTTCCAAACGTTCGATAACAACGTCATTTCTAGACTGACAGGATCACAGAGAAGTAATAGTTGCTATGGCTTACTTTTCCCTCCGGCGGCAGGAAAAGTGTTGTTATGCAAGGGACTAATTTTGCAAGACAACCGTAACTATACAAATGTTACATTTTTCACTCAATCATAACGATCGTAAATGTCAATATTATTCAGATTTCCAGGAATTTCAAGATGTTTGAAAATAAAATAACATACTTCATTCGAAGGAGAAGTGACTTTTCATGGCTCGCTTTCAATTACCCGCCTCACTACGTTCGGCGGGCAAACTAAAGCTCGCCATGAAAAGTGACACTTCTCCTCCTTATAAAATAATATACTATTTTTGCGCTTACATTGAAAACGCTGACTGAACCCCACGAGAAAAATCGAAATAATGTACTCGGTATTGTACTCCTAAAAAAGGTCAACAAAAAAGTCCTCGATGGTATATGTCTATCTCTCAAGGATAACCCACAATAACCATTTTTTATCCTTCACATTTTACGGGAAAAAATGGCTTATTTAGGAAGTTATTTTAAGCAATACAGCATCAATCCTTATCCAATTAGTCAGAATCTCGGTCAGAATATAGCTCAAAGTTGACATTAAACACCCTGTATCTCGCATATGCGTCGAAAACGGGGTATATGTCATAAGGCAAAAATGACTTCCTCGGTGTCATCTACACGGCTATATATGTTTGTCCAGTTTATAGTGAAACACCCTGTATATACAGGGTGAGTCTTTGACTTGTATATATATTCTGTAGATTCTTGAGGCCTAAAAAAACCTTTTTTTCATTTTCCATTTTTCCGAATTCGGCTCTGTTAAAGAGATATAGCCATTTGAAAAAAAAAAAAGTTGGGCTTAATACGCCCCTGAAACAATTTTCTGCAAACACCTCAAAGTTCATATTTCTCGATTGAAATTGAGGTGATTATGAGATATTTTGGGTGATACAATTAGAAAATACTCAAGCACCAACCTTATTCGAATAAGAATGTAACAAACACGATATTTCCTAACGAAAACATCTGTTCGATTATTTCTGCAATTGAAAAACTATATTCATCCCACCAAAATAAGTACCTTCTTCGATTTTCCTGAAGATAAATTTGTAAACATGTAAACAATAATATTTTTTTCATATTTTCCTCGATATCCTGAAACGAAAATTGGTTTCTCACTAACCTATCCTAACTCCATTAATCAAACTCATATGATTCGAGGTCAATGACCTAAACTAATCCATCTTCTCTGTGTTATTACACAGAACTCTAGAGAAGACGATGCCAGATTGCCGATTTTCTCGTCAACAATGGTATAGGCGAACTGAAGAAAGCAGAACGTCCCCTATCGTTAACGGAAGAACTATCACAGAGGCACTAGTTTTGTTTACTTCACGCTAAAGGCTTCTACGCATTGCTCTCTGGAAATGTCAAACGAGTAGTTCTGATTCTCGCCGATATTAGCGCTACGATCTAAATTTCAGTCGCGGTGCGCTGCCGGCTGCGAGTGCGATGTAGCCGTCACGCAAGACAAGCCGTTGTTCTGTGTCTTCAGAGTCCACAGTCTCTGAGTCTCATCACAGGCCAGTCTGTGATACAATGAACGACGCTTAAACGCGATTACCTTCCTAATACATGGATTCGATTTATTTATTTATTTACTTGCAGAGAATAAAGCAAACAGGTGATGATTGTGATGTGAAGACAAAGTAGGGTCGATTAAAAATTCCAAGAGGATATTGTTAAGAAGATAGATATTTTTCTGAAGGACGGGTATCAATAAATTTTCAATAAAAACTGTGCTTATAAACACTGTGTAATTTCATGCTTCTCGGAATTCAATTATTACATCGAACGTTTTTCCATCATAGAGATTTGTCTTGACGAAGTTGAGAAACATTGACAACATTGTTAATTTGTTAAGAGACCAGAGAAGAAACAATATTCGATGATATTTAATCCAGGGAAGCATTCAGATTTTTTATGAAATTCATGATTAGTGGAGTGCCTGGAGCATTCGAGCTCGGACTAGAGTTATAGTGAATGAATTGATACGATCGATGTGGGATATTGATTCTAAAACTATAAATTGCAATGTTCACCCATTTTTTTTGTGCAATCCATGTTTTCATTTCTGAAACGGGAAAAAAATGGCGATTCTTTCTAAGTCATTTCAAACTACTGTTTCCATAAGAAAAAACACAACTTTATGTTATAACTCAGCAAATGAACCTTTTATAAAAAATCAGAATACGCCACTGGATTGCTATCAGAAAAGTGCCTGTATAATGTTTTTATTTCAACGTCCTAGCATAAACAGAAACGGAGATAATGACCAAAGTTGAAATCGCCCAAATTTCAATTTTGGCCTATAACTCGGAAACAAAAGAAGATAGAGGTATGCAGTTGATGGCATTATCAGTTTCTCGAAAAAAGAGGACTATAAGGTGCCATTCATTTTCCTCATCTCCTCGGGTTAAAAAGTTTTAGTTCATGTAGCACCAATTTTGCCCACCCTGTACATAAAGTTAGCAAAACAACCCTCACGAATCAAACTCGGAATAGCTCAAAATTTTGCCGTTATTTATCCGTAATTTATCCGTGAAAAAATAAATTTTGCCACTTGTTAAGTACTATTTCCTATTTCTTAGGCCTTTTAGTAAAAGTGGCAACGCCTGTTAGGCGAATTCCAGCGCGCATGTGTTGACGACGCGCATTGTCATTCTCATTCTCGCCACAGACGCCGAGACGGCAGCATTGCTAATATTGTAACCCTTAATTTCTAAGTTTATAGTAGTTAATTGAAGTTTGAAAAATACATTATTGAAAAATTGAAGTAATAGTGTGTTTCACCCTGTTTTACAAGTGACAAGTTAAAGTTATACAGTCCACCAAGATCGGGAACAAAAAGCTGTCGACGAACAGCCAAGCTTGATCCCCAACAATTTTTGGTCCAATCGAGCCGTATTAGTGAACAAGCACCTTGGACAGCTAAAATATTGAGAAGAAGAAGCCGTACGACGAGACGGACTAGTCAGAAGAAGAGGAAGTTTTGAAGACGATTTTCAAGACATTCCAGGCATTTGGTAGCAGAAGAGGCGGACATTTTGGATCGTTCTGCAGGAAAGAGAACGACGAGCGGAGCGAGGCTAAAGTAAGGCGGCTGCGCAGATCCAGACACAGCGAGCAAGAGGACAAAGACGACGCTTGACACGGCGGCGTAAGAAGTAAACAAACAACAAACTGTGAGTTGATTCGATCTTTTTCCTTTGTTGTTTATCATCCTTATCTAGGGTTCAATATGGACGAATTAAAGCAATTGAGGTTTAAAAGGGCGCAATGCAAGTCTGCATTAACTAGGTTCATTAAATATGTGAACGATCTGAATTTAGATAGTTTGAATGAAAAACAAGTATCAGAATTAGAGATTCGAAAAAATAGGTTAGAGATTTCATTTGATGAATTTAATACTTATCAAGCAGAAATTGAATTGATCGAGTACAGTTCAAGGGAATCAAATGAAGAAAATGAAGACTTAGAGGATCCGGAGCGATCAGAATTTGAATTCAAGTATTTTAATGTGACTTCAGTAGCGAAAATTGCAATTGAAAGGTTCGGATAAGGCATTAAGGCAAATGAAAATTCAAACTCCGTTAGAAGTCTAAGCAGTATTAATGAGCAATTCATTCCAAATAATACAGCAAGATTACCAATTTTAAAACTACCGGTTTTTAGTGGCTCCATTGACAAATGGCTAGAGTTTCGAGATATGTTTCATTCCCTAGTAGAGAAAAATCAATCCTTAGATTGTGTGCAAAAATTTTACTATTTAAAATCCTGCTTAACAGGAGAAGCTGCAAGCATGATAGAATCAATTCCCTCAGTAAGCAGTAATTATAAAGTCGCATTAAGTATTTTAAAGGATCGATATGAAAACAAAAGAATCATAGTAGAAAATTATGTTTCGATGTTATTTAATGCTAAAGGCATGCAAAGAGAAAATGCAAGTGAATTAAGAGTTTTATTCGACATTTTTACTAGAGTTTTGAGATCCCTCAACAGCTTAGGGCAGCCCACTGACAAATGGGACACGTTGATCATATTTTTGTTGGCATCTAAATTCGATCCGCGCACAAGGAGAGATTGGGAAGGCTTCCAAATCGAGGATGAGCTCCCAACTGTAGATGAAATTTACACCTTTCTGAAAAATAAATGCGAAATGTTAGAAAAATTAGGATTCAAGAATGAAAGGGCAGAAAATTCTCAAAAAGATAGCGTCAAACAAAGAAAAACAAATTCCTTTGTGACCAGTTCCAATTCTAATTTTGCATGTTATCATTGTAAAGGTGCGCATTCAATATTTAAATGCCCTGAATTCTTGAAATTGAAGGTTAGCGAGAGAAAAACCGTAATTAGAAATAAAAAATTATGCTATAATTGTTTTGGGAAGCATGAGAGTAAGAAATGCGGAAAAGGCGGTTGTCGAATTTGTGACAAATTCCATAATTCTTTATTGCATAGCGAAGACTCGGGCGAAGTAGATACAACAGGTGGCGAACAAGGAGCATCAGTTGCGGCGCACGCAGCAGAAAACGAGAGCGTAGCAGACGCGGCTGAAGAAAAGGTGATCTCAGAGCCGTTTCACATGCGACTGATGGTCGGTCCTGATGGTCAGTCGGAGCCGGCGTTTGAACTGAATTTTGCAATCCTTTCACATGCATGCGTATCATCAGTCGACCGATGGAACAAGCACGAGCATCGGTCCAGCCCGCTGCGTTTGCGTGTCGTCGGCTCGAGCCGACAAAGGAGGCTTTCACATGTATGCGTACCATCAGTCCGTATGCGATTGCGGTGTTGCGCATGTTATTGAATATTCTGAGGATTTTTTACGTCTTTACGAATGGGTAGGATAAAGTTAATTCAGAAACTGAAATGGTGATTAGTGTCATGAACAAAGCGAAATTCTGGGATACATCCTCAGAAAATTATAAAAATATAGATTTGAATATTGGTAGGATGCAGCTCAGATCTGTGTATTGCAGGAAGATTTCAAGAATCTTTTTCAATGACAACAGCAAGAAGCAAGTATGTTTGCATATTCATCAACAGATTGATCGTCGATAATGTCGTCGCTCCTCATATTTTCGTCTGAGTTCCTTGGGTTTTGAATTACAGGATGATGGAATGGAATTTAAAAATTCAATAAAACTTGAACCAATCATTGAGCAGATTTCCCATATAACTTTTTCGAACGAAGAATTCTCATAATAATAAGAATTTCCAATATAAGAATTTCGGAATCCGTAATACTTCGTGCGGGAATCGGACGGTTCTCGCACAAATCGACAACACTGTCACGTTCCTAATCCATAGCGGTAAATGGTCTTTGATAGCGGCGACTGACGATACGCATCCATGTGAAAACAAATACCGTCGACTGATGATCAGTTCGACCGACCATCAGGACCGATCATCAGTCCCATGTGAAACGGCTCTCAGGCGTTTTAGCGGATATTTCAGACAAGGAGCAACGTCGCGAAGTGAGCGAAGGTTACAGCACGCATAGTTTAAACTCTGTTAACTGTGCTAGGGCCGGCGGTAGCGATATTTGTAAATTATCGATATTATCGACAGCAGTAGTAAATGTGAAAAATAAGCATGGGAAGTGCATGCCTATCAGAGTTTTATTAGATCCTGGTTCTCAAAGTAACTTCATTACGGAAAGAATAGCAAACATTTTGAATTTAAAGAAGATACCGGTCAATTTTAGAATTAGTGGCGTAGGTAATAGCGCAACCTCCGTCTCAAGACATAAGGTAAATTTAGAGATTTTTTCAAGGGTAGATGAGAATTATATTAGGGAAATATCCTGTTTAATTCTACCTAAAATAACAGAGTCTTTACCTCATAGGACTTTTGATTCTAATTTGATTAAGATGCCAAATAACATTGAGCTAGCAGATAGTAAATTTAATGAAAGCCAGGAAATAGACTTATTGGTAGGGGTAAGTTTATTTTACGATCTTATTCTTATGGAGCAGATTAGGCTGCAAAAAGGTCTTGTATTGCAGAAAACAAAACTTGGATGGGTTATAGGCGGCGAATTAAACAATTATTGTAGTAATTCTAGGAAGGTTTCTGCGTGTTTAAGCGTTGATGATATCAATGAAAACTTAGTTAAATTTTGGAAAATCGAAGAATGTTTACCACAGGACATGAAAGAAAATTTTTGTGAGCGTCATTTCAAGGAAAATTATAGAAGGCATGGGGATGGAAGATTCATAGTAAGCATTCCATTCAAGGAAAATGCAAAGAAATTAGGTCATTCTAAAGATAATGCATTAAATCGATTTATTAAATTAGAAAGGCGTTTAAGTAAAAATGAAAACCTGAAAAGGCAATATGATCATTTCATGAGTGAATATGTCAGATTGGGTCATATGAGAGAGCTTAGCTGTAGTATTGATGAACTTTCTGATCGGGAATCTTATTATGTTCCGCATCATGCTGTTTTAAAAGATACCAGTATAACTACCCCCTGTAGAGTAGTCTTTGATTTTTCTGCAAAAACAAGTGAAGGAGTCTCATTAAATGATATTCAGTATTCAGGCTCTGTGGTACAGAGTGAACTAATTGACATTTTATTAAGATTTAGAATACCTAAATATGTCATGACCGCGGATATTTCCAAGATGTATCGGCAAATTTGGATCTGTCCTGAAGAAACCAATTTTCAAAGAATTTTTTGGCGTTTCTCGGAAGTCGATGAAATAAAATGTTATGAATTATTAACGGTTACATATGGTATGGCGGCTTCGGCATTTCTAGCTACGCGAGTATTAAGACAGGTTGCATATGACAATGAGAAATTAAATCAGAAGGCTAGTAGTTCAATAGCGAAGAGCTTCTTTGTAGATGACTATTTGGATGGTGCCAATGACAAGCAAGAATTAATAGACCTACAGCGTAATGTTTCTAATGCTCTTAAGGGCGCAGGTTTTGAATTACGTAAGTGGCTTACTAATGACGATGAGGTTCTCGAGCATTTCGATGTGAATTCTGACATTGCGTCAAGTGTTTTGAATTTGGGAGAAAATGAAAATAATAAAACTTTAGGAATTTTATGGAATTCGAAAAAGGATACGTTTCAATTCAGTGCCAGCGGAATTCAGCATGAAGGGAGAGTTTTCACTAAACGAATTATTTTATCCATAATAGGGCAAATCTTTGATCCTTTGGGGATGTTGGCTCCTTTCACTATTAGGGCTAAATTTTTACTTCAAAATTTGTGGAAGGAAAAATTAGAATGGGATGAACCTGTACCGTTGGGCATGCAAAAAAAATGGGATGATTTTTTAGGAGATTTGAGAAATTTACAAGCTTTGTCTATTCCAAGACAAGCTATTATCAGTTCTTCCAGTCATTTTTCATTACATACTTTCGTAGACGCCTCAGAAAAGGGCTACGGCGCATGTAGCTATATCGTTAGCAGGAATAAAAATGAATTTTCAAGTAGGTTACTATTAGCAAAAAGTAAGGTAGCACCAATAAAACAAATTACACACGGAAAGAAATCTATTCTCTAACCAAGTGGATAATATTTGATTGAAGTAAATGATAGATTCATATATGAGCAAGAATAAGATTTAGTTGATTCAAGTATACCTTATTCTCCAAATTCAAATAAAATAATTCTTTCGATTAAGTATATCATATACTTGAATTTAATAAATCACGTATTATTGATTCAAGAACATTCAAATATTCCTTGTGAGTAAAATGAAAATTTTGAAATGATTATTTGAAATATTTCGTCTAAGGGAAACATAATCTCAAATGGAATTATTGTACATCTTAATCTCAGTGGTTTCTTCGTTCGAAGCAAAGATACCAAATACTTGAATGAACTCAATAATTTTACTCAATCCAACATCAGAAAATTGTTGAATTGAGTATATAATATTTTCAAATCAAATTTCTTTCCATAATGGTTTTGAGTAAATAGTACCTTCAGATTTAGTTTTCGGTCTACTTACAAGAAGTAAATACCTGTTTGATCGAAACCATTTATATTCTCACTCTGAACCAATGAGATTTCTTCATTTCAGTTTTTACTATACTCAGTAGAAATGAACTTCATACTTTTCAACTATTAATTATTATATTATTATATGTAAATTCATGTTGAAATAAGTATATTATATCAACTAAAAATTTATTTTATGCTTGTTTTGACAAATAGTGAAATTATTTGGAAAAAGATATTCGTTTAAGACTGCTGTGATTTCTGGATGAGGATTATATTCATAAAACGAGGCTTATGAGAATTAAAAACAAATTTATTATTCTTCTCAAATAATCATAAACAAACAAAAGTATAAAAGTGATCAGTGAAAACAAATAGAGAAAATGCTAAATTAAACATATAATCAACTGGACTAGGTACAAATAAACACAATAATAACTGAGGTGAAAAAATAAGTACCAAAAATAAACATTCTATTCTATATGAAAAATCAATCCTAAGAATATTATCACATATTATACATATACAGACTGTAACAGCCAAATGGAATAAATTCGATAACGAATAAATGAGGGGGTGTTAGGAAAAACGCTCAGACACGTCGATTTGTAATTTCAAATGCGCATATTTTTCAAGAAAATAAAATTATATAGGATGTTCCATGCGACCGTGGCCAATACCAACTTTCTTATTTCAAATGCAACCCCCTGTGTATTATTAATTTTTTGGATTCTTCAGAAAATTCTAGACATAATTCATGACAATGTCCCATACCTATCTTCAACTTTTTCGGAAATATTAAGTGTTTTCAGATTTTTTACAAAAATTAAAATTTTGAATGAAAATTATTTTATTGCACAAATTCGATACATAACACTCAATACTTATTTCCCATTTACTTCTTGATATGAAGAAAGTAAGCAAAAACGCCCGAAATGTTGAGTAACGTTAGAAGACAATTCTACACCAGATTAGAATGTTGCCAAGACGTTCGCGGCGAGCATTTTGAACATTTGCTACATTGACATTAAGGTTTTTTTTGTTTTTTTTAATAATTAAGAAATAATCAGTTTACTTATTAGGTTTTGAGTGTAATGTACCGAATTTGTGAAATAACGTTGATTTTTGCAATAAATCTGAAAACACTTAATACTTCCGAAATAGTTAAAGATAGGTATAGGACATTGTGCATAAATTGTGTCTAGAATTCTCTGAAGAATCCAAAAAATAAATAATATACAGGGGGTTGCATTCGAAATAAGAAAGTTGGTATTGGTCACCGTCACATGGAACACCCTATATAATATTATATTCTCGAAAAATATGCGCATTTAAAATTACAAATCGACGTGTCCGAGCGTTTTTCCCAACACGCCCTCATTTATTCGTTATCGAATTTATTCCATTTGGCTGTTACACTCTGTATGTACAAACAACAGAAGAAATATCAGAAGAACTACAAATAAAAAATTACATAGGTACACACCCCTGTATAAAAACACATAAAGGTACTGGCACTGAACGGGATAATTGATATTCAAAACGTAAAACAATTTGAAAATAATGTCGAATCTCTTACGTGCAGGGAAAAACTGATGGTAGAGGTTATCAACAATAATAAAGAAGCTTTTCGGTTCTAATAATAGAGACTGCCCCAAAACCAACAAATAGGGCTGCACTGTTCCCTTCCTTTGTATTGCTTTCTGCCACTGCTCTTGGAATAATTATCTCCAAACCTCTGCAAGAAAAATGCTTATAAATTCTGTATCCTCTGAATTATTATCCGCATTCTATAATGAGTGATATGAAGGGCTATTCCCCCAAAAAAAGATACAACAGTACTGTACGAGACCATTTCAATCTAATAATTAAAAATTCGAAAGTTACATGAGAAAATATGGTATAACTGGTTGATTATCGCTGGTATAGTATTGTGAAAATCGAAAAATTAATTTTAAAAGTAGTAAGAGCAAATTCATTTGATAAAAATAACAAATACTTATTTCACTTATCTACTTCAGAATTCATCTCTTTAATTTTCCTTGAATTCAACTTTCATTCCTCAGATAGGTATGAGATCCCAATGTAATAGGATTTTTGAAAATGAATGTTCTTAGAAATGTGATAGATGCGCACCTAGAGTATTTCAAGTATTAAATTTATTGAAAGAGAAAACAGATTTGTGATTCAAAACGTATACGATTGAAACTAGAAATTAAGTTTTTTTTTTTCCTAAATCTCAATATTATAGATTTAAATCAATACATCTAACATAGCTTACCTTGAAATAGCTTGATAACACTGCCCGAACATCTCCATCCTCTCATAATTTTTCCACATTTCACTAAAAAATGGTTAAACTTTCTTCAACACACTGAACTTGGACGAAATAAAACGCGGTATGAACAAGTCGAATCAAGATCGAGAGTGATATCCCCTTTTGCGTACTGAATAGAGGGCGCTTTTTAGTATATTGTTGAATAATTTACTTGGATCTAGTGGATGGAGAAATTTATATACTTGGATTACGATAAAACCTAAATACCGGAGAATTGGCGTATTAGTATATCGCTGAATATTATACTTGGACCAAGTGAATGAAAATTTGATCAAGATTAATAATGGATTCACTTGAATTTTCAGTTATAAAGATTTGTTCTACATTTTTTTCCTTTAAAAATTTTTTAATTTCTGAATGTTCCAGATTTGATGATTTCTGTTTACATCGGTCAAGAAAAATTTTTAGGATACTTTGATACTTACCCTTACGAAAGATTACTCAAAACGAAATATTTCATAGTACGTAGAAATTTTAATCGATGGCCAATAAGCAGGCTTCTTTCCAATGATATTAGTAACAGTAAATATCAGATATTATTTGAAATGATACTAGAACTGTGCTGAGTATCGAAAAAATTGTATACGTTGGATTGTAAATTTGAGTGAGAATTCTAAAAGTTAATGCGTGGATATGAAAACGTCATATTCATTTCGATTATAGGGATTAACACTTGATGAAGCGTGATGGTGTTGAAAAATATGTAAAGATGGTATATTGTATAATAATTCATTTGGATCTAGTGGATGGAGAAATTTATATACTTGGATTACGATAAAACTGCCCGCAAAACGGATCAGAGGGTTTTCATTGTTCCTTTTATTCATGCATGTTGCCTAATTACCAGAAGAAGAATTGGCATCTTAGTATATTCTGAAAATTACACTTGAATATTTCAATTGGAGTTCACGGGAACGAGGACAAATCAAACTGTGGTTTACAAAATTTTATTCATCGGTCAACGTTTCGTCCAAATTTCTGGACTTCATCAGGACTACAAAGGAGAAAAATACAAAATGAAGCAGGACAAAACGAGCATTCATGACGACTTACCCTTAAATAAATATTGTTAAAATATGGTTGTATAAATAAAATAAAACACTGAGACAAATGGAGCAATAAGTAGGAAGGTTCATCAGTCAATATTACTCCCACACACAAACTGAATTAAAATATGTACAATCAAAGAAATCATTCAGACAGACCAGGCAAACAAAAAATTATTTAATTTCTATCATGACACGCGTTCCTTGTATGCATTCAATAAGGAACAGTACATAATATTGAGACCCTGTGTGTCGGATCGATGATTCACCGTGTCATTCATATGTATATTGTTGTTATACCAAAAACCCATAAAAGATACTAAAAATAGAAAAGCTGACACAGCAATTCATAAAATAATATAAAAGCAGTTAGAGCCGACCCCGCTCCAGTTCTGTTAAATCTCTGCTCCGGTACTATTCTAACTTTGTTCTAATTAGTCATAACATCGTAGTGTAAAGTTAGTGAATAAGGAAGTTATTGTTAACCAGTATAGCTAAGTGAATAAAAGTGAACATCAACAAAGTGTTTTTATTTCTCATCAAGCCATCAGACGAGTTTCGGAGCTACTCTAAAAAGCTGCCCTGGTGTCAGAAACGTTTTTTTAAAAAGCCAAAAGTTCAACAAAGGAATACGACACGAATTTTTTGTGTCAGAAGTGGGATCGCCAAAAGAAGGATTACCCAGAGGAACCCAACAAAAGCAAGTTCACCCACACAGAGGGAACAAAAGCAAGTTCACCCACACAGAGGGAACAAAAGCAAGTTCACCCACACAGAGGGAACAAAAGCAAGTTCACCCACACAGAGGGAACAAAAGCAAGTTCACCCACAGGAAGGGAACAAATCAAGATCACCCACAGAGGGATCCAAACAAATTCAAACTCCAAGGGTTACCCAGAGGAATCTACAGGGATCGCCAGATAGGGATCACCTACAGCCAAGACGATAAACCACTACTTCCGGACGCAAGTCAGAGGAGAAATAAAGAGTAAGTTAATCTTATTGTAAGGTATATAATTCCTGCACAAATATGTCTTTTAAAGAAGAAAAACCAGGCATGTCGAATGATAACTTAAGCGATGATGAACCTTTTGAGGAACTTCCACTAACAGTTTTATTTAAATTTATAAAAACCTTCAACGGAGACAGAGCAGAACTCAACACATTTATCACTAACGTCAATTCAGCATTTTCCTTAGCTCAACCCCAACAAATTCCAAGTTTATTTCTTTTCGTTGTCTCACAGTTATCAACAAACGTCATAAATGAAATTGATATCGAAGAGATAAGTGATTGGACAACCCTAAAATCAAAATTAAAAACTTACTATAGTCAGACTAAACATGTTGCACAAACGCACGAGGAGTTAGAAACTCTTCGACAATATTCTAATGAGGGAATAACAGAATTTTTCAAAAGAGTCGAGAAAACAAAAAATGAATGCATACAAGCCGAATACCTATGTGCCCAACCAGATGAATTTACAGCTATTAAAAAAGTAATACAAAGAACAGCCTTGCGAAGATTCATAATCCACTGTAAATCCGAAATAAGCCAAATGTTAAGAGCGCGAGATATTGACAATTTAAATGAAGCATATAATATTGCACTTCAAGAAGAAAAAATTTTGAATTATACTAAACATAAATCGAGTAATCAAACAAATCTCTTTTGTAATTTTTGTAAAATGAAAAATCATACTACTCAAAATTGTAGAAAGAAAACTAAACAATTTAATGGAAAAAACGATCGTCAAAATAGTAATCAGAATAATCAGAGTCAAAGTACGTATAATTCGAATCAAAGCCACTCAAATTCATATAATCCAAATTATCGTAAAATTGTATGTAATTTTTGCAAGATTCCTGGACACACATTCGAAAATTGTAGGAAAAGACAAAATAGAAATAACCATTTTCATGATCCTAAGGTGAATCAATTAGGAAACGAATCTTTAAACTCGGAAGGCCAAACTCTGCCGAATGTCCCAGAGTCAGACCATGGCCAATATATGGAGGCATTCAAATAAATTATTGCGGAACACAATTACAAATAGTTTCTTTCAATGTTGATAATTCACCCACAAAAAAAATTAAATTTTTAATTGATAGTGGAGCATCTATTTCTTTGATTAAGCATGATGCATTAATACCAAGTATTACTAAATTGAATCGAGAAAATACTGTTTTATTCAATGGCATAAATCCAAATCAACCAATTCTTTCCTTAGGCACAGTTGATTTGATCCTGAAATATGAAAATTTCCTTTTTCCTTTAACATCACAAGTCGTAGTCAGTCATGAAATTCGATTTGATAATTATGACGGAATTTTAGGTGTTGACTTTTTCAGAGAAAATAATGCCGTAATTGATTATAACAGAAATGCCTTAATCGTCAAAAATTTAATTATACCATTTGAAAACACAGAAGGACTTGAACGTATCAAGAAAATAACCTTGCAACCACGCAGTGAAACAATTATTCAGGTCAAGATTATTAATAATTTATCTGAAGGCATGATTAAGAATCGCGAAATTGACAAGGACGTATTTATTCCGAACGCACTTATTAAAAACAAAGAACAAAAGGCTTATCTACCCATTCTTAATTTAAGACACCGCCGTAGAAATTGATGCTGACAAATTAAAATTTGAAATAGAGGAAATATTGCCTCATGTCATGATAAATTTCACTGAACAAATAAGGCCCGAACAGCGGAAGGAATTATTATTCGAAAATCTACGTATTGATCATTTGAATTCTGAAGAAAAACAATCATTATTACAAATCTGCCATCATTACTCAGATTTATTTCATTTACCTGGAGATTACTTAACGTCTACGCAAACTTTGAAACATAAAATTCCTACAACGACTCAAGTTCCAATTTCAGCAAAAACTTATAGATATCCAAAAATACATGAGGAAGAAGTGAAAACCCAAATAGAAAATATGCTCGATCAAAATATTATTCAAAATTCTCATTCGCCTTATTCAAGCCCCGTATGGGTGGTACCGAAAAAAGCCGATGCTTCAGGAAGAAAAAAATGGAGATTGGTGATTGATTATAGAAAACTAAATGAGATGACCGTTGGCGACAATTATCCTTTACCAAATATAGAGTCAATTTTAGACCAACTAGGTAATTCAATTTATTTTTCAACTTTAGACTTAGCTTCTGGATTTCACCAAATAGAAGTGGACGAAAAAGATAAAGAGAAAACAGCATTTAGTACCCCTTCAGGACATTTCGAATTCAATCGAATGCCATTTGGTTTAAAATCTGCACCCAATACATTTGCAAGACTAATGAACATTGTATTGTCAGGACTTCAGGGAACAGTTTGTTTTTGTTATTTAGACGACATTGTTGTATACGGATCATCATTACAGGATCACAATGAAAAACTCAGAAAAGTTTTTGACCAATTACGATTTCATAATTTAAAACTTCAACCAGACAAATGTGAATTTTTAAGAAAAGAAATTACATACTTAGGACACATCATAACAGATGAAGGTGTAAAACCAGATCCGAAGAAAATTGAAGTAATTAAAAATTTAAGAGAACCTTCTAATGCAAAAATGATAAAAAGTTTTCTTGGTTTCGTCGGATACTATAGAAAATTCATTAAAAACTTTTCAGCGATTGCAAAACCTCTTACAACATTGCTGAAAAAGGACGAAAAATTCAAATGGGAAGAATCACAACAGAAAGCATTTGATGAGCTCAAAAATATAATAACTACCGATTCTTTATTAATTTACCCAGATTTTTCTAAACCTTTTATTTTAACCACAGACGCATCAAACGAAGCTATTGGTTCAGTAATTTCACAAGGAAAAATTGGAAAAGATCTACCAATTGCATATTATTCAAGAACATTATCAAATACTGAGAAAAATTATTCAACGACTGAAAAAGAATTATTAGCGATAGTCGATTCTTGTAAACATTTCAGACCATATTTATTTGGAACAAAAAAAATTGAGATTTATACGGATCACAAACCTTTAATTTACTTAAAGAATTGTTCAGACCCGTCAGGAAGATTAGCTAGATGGCAAACTTTATTAATGGATTATAATTTTGAAATTAGGTACAAAAAGGGAAAAGACAATAAAAACGCCGATTTCTTAAGTCGAATTCCAGATTATAACATAAATTCCATTGATGATGGTAATGAAGAAACAGAATCTTACACATTCAATGAATTTAAACAATTTCATCAAATGAATTTAAATATTCCAACCCCTAAAAGTATAAAGAAACCATTAAATAAAATACGGAATTTAATAATACCTTTCTCAACAGACAAATCTGAACGGAATGAATTTCACGATTACGCCTGCAATTGTTTTCCAAATATACTTCTCCAAAATAATAAAGTTGCAGAAGTGAATCTTTAAAAATCATCCGAACAAACTCTATATATAATATTCATAAAAGAAGATGACTCAGAATCAACAACCTACGAAAAATTATTTGAAACCCTATATAACTTACGAGCGTTACTGAAATTTAATAATTGCACTAAATTTGTAATAACCGATATTCCAAAAAATAATAATTTTATACTGAGAGAAACATTCCATAGCCTACTTTTCTATCTTTTCAAAGATTTCAAATATACTATCTTGGAAGAAGAGCGAATTCCGATAACGGATAGAAATATAATTACACAAATACTTTACGATCATCATGATTCACCATTGTCAGGTCATCAAGGATTTGAAAGAACGTACCATAAAATCAAAGAAAATTATTATTGGGATAACATGAAAGAAGATGTTAGAAATCACATAAAAAATTGTCAAACATGTCAACTTTCCAAAACAGATTTCAGAAATAACAAGAGCCCAATGCAAATAACAACGACATCATCAAAATTCTGTGAGCAAATTGCAATGGATATAGTTGGTCCTTTACCAATAACGAGAAATGGAAACAGATTCATTTTAACCCTTCAAGATGATTTAACAAAATATGTTCAATTTTACGCAATGACTAATCATGAAGCAGAAAACGTCGCGATATATTTCTTAAAATTTTGTACTAATTTCGGTTTTCCAGAAATCATCCTATCGGATCAAGGAGTAGAATTTACATCCAAAACATTAAAAGCACTCAATCGAATGCTAGGAATTAAACATAAATTGACATCACCATACCATCCACAAACAAACGGATCATTAGAAAGAACTCATTTAACTCTAAAAGACTATTTAAGATGTTATGTTAACAAAGATCAAGATGATTGGGATGAATTTTTAAATTTAGCTTCTTATTCCTATAATACTAATACCCACAAGAGTACAGGATTAACTCCCTATGAACTTGTCTTCGGACAAAAATCAAGAATTCCAAATTCATTTCGTAAACCATCGGAAAAACCACATTACTCAGACTTAGCAAATTCAATCGCAAAAAAATTGAAGACAGCAAGAAACGCTGCGAGAGAAAATCTCATCAAAGCAAAAGAAAAATCGAAAGAATATTATGACAAAACACATAACCGCACGTATAGCTTTAAAGAAAATGATCTTGTTATTTTACAAGATTCACGCGCGAAACAAACCAGTCAAAAATTGTCCAAACATTTCAAAGGACCATATAAAATAATACAGATACACAACAATGAAACCGCAACAATTGAAATAGAGAGAAATAAATTGAAAACGTATCATTTCAATCAATTGAAACCATTCAATATCATTTCAGACGACGAAATTACACAGGATGGACGTATTGAAGACATTACTATGTATGACCCTTCTATCGATGACCCCGGGCCTAGCAACAGAATATAAAATCACTCCAATATCATCTTCATCAGGAATAATATTCCACAATCTTGGATTAGCGAAAGTATCTAATGAACATTTTACTCTTTTATCATATATCAATTTAACACACATTAATGAAAAAATTCAAATCATCAAAGAATTTTATACAATAACCCTTAGCACTTGTCATATTGCAATTAATGATCAATTAACAAATGAATGCTTCAATCAAATGAAATATATTCAGAAGAAACTGGAAACTGCTCAAAAATCTTTCAACATAATCACACACAAAATTAATTTAATTTCTCAACGGAAGCGCCGTGGCTTAGTTAACGCCGTCGGTACAGGAATAAAATGGTTATTTGGAACACCAGATAGTAATGACGCCCAATTTTACTCTGATTCAATTAATTCGTTAATTAATAATGAAAAACAAACAGAAGTATTATTGCAACAACAAGTTAACGTCATTTCGGATACAATATCAAATTTTAACAATTCTCTCACTAGAATGAACGAAAATATCAATATCCTTAATAAAAATTTGAAAAACTTCAATAAATTTCAAAATGAAATGATTACAATCAAAAATGGTTTTGAGTTAGAAATTGGATTATCCAATCATATTATCTTACTCATTGAAATGACTGATGAATTAACAAATTCTTTAACAGAATACGTAAATGATATTTCACTCATTTCCAATAATATCATCAGCTATAATATTTTACCCCCAGAAACCCTTTATTCAGAATTACACAAAATATCCAGAAAACAAGATCTTCCATTACCCCTGAGCATTGAGAATATTTTCATCTTTTACAAATTATTAGAAATGAAATCTTTCATTAATAAAGGCTTATTGGTTTTATCATTCGATGTACCTATTGTCACTATAGGAAAATACGAGATCTACGAAGTTTTATCAGCACCAGTACCACACCATGAAGATCCAATGTTATTTTCTTTCATTGAACCTAGTACCCCATATATGATTATTTCCAAAGACAAAACAAGTTATTACAATTTGAATAATCTTAAAAAATGTTTTGAAATGTACTCAAATAATTACTTGTGCAGAGGATTATATACTATGAGGAAGACAAACAATAATGATCAATGTGAAATAAAATTATTCAATGAACATTTGAACAAAATTCCAAAAACATGCAAGATCAAAAATTTCATTGCGGAATTAGAAATTTGGCATAAGCTAAAAAATAATCAATGGTTTTATAGTCTATCTTATCCAACACAATTATCAATTGTATGTGATGATAAATCAACTAAAGTCGAAGAAATTTCTAATATTGGACTGTTTGAATTAAGCCCAAAATGTAAAGCTTTTACAAGAACTGTTGTTTTAGAAGTTCAAGGACAAATTGGCATAATTGAAATGATGAATATTTTACCATTCACCGATATAAATCAAGATGATTGTTGTAAGAAGTTGAAGAAAAACCTCACACTTGATGCAATCAAATTAGAACCATTAAAATTGAGTAATCTAGATCTTAAAGAATTGGAATATGCCAAACATAAACTTTCCGAATTTGATGAACAATTACAGAATCAATTGAATAAACCATTTATAATCAAACATTCGAATTGGTTCACAACTATTCTCACAATAATTGCTTCAATAATTATATTTATAATAATTTTTAAATGTTTAAAACTTTTTGGATTCATAGAATTATTGAAAAGACTTTGTTGCAGAACTAAAAAGCATAATGATGAAAAATGTATTCCTTGTCTTCAAATATTTAATCAATGTGTTACCAAAAAGAAACCAACTAATGAATTCAAAGTATCTTTTAGAAGTGATAAATCAGAATCAATAGAATCAGACTTAGATGATGAAACACAATCAGCAAGATCTATACGAAGATCACAGAGATTGAATAAAATTAAAATCCAAAGAAATTGATTGTATTAGTTTTATCTCAAATTTTTGTTTAATTAAGAAAACACAAAAATTTTAATTACCCCCGGAGGTGTTGTAATACCAAAAACCCATAAAAGATACTAAAAATAGAAAAGCTGACACAGCAATTCATAAAATAATATAAAAGCAGTTAGAGCCGACCCCGCTCCAGTTCTGTTAAATCTCTGCTCCGGTACTATTCTAACTTTGTTCTAATTAGTCATAACATCGTAGTGTAAAGTTAGTGAATAAGGAAGTTATTGTTAACCAGTATAGCTAAGTGAATAAAAGTGAACATCAACAATTTTTATTTCTCATCAAGCCATCAGACGAGTTTCGGAGCTACTCTAAAAAGCTGCCCTGGTGTCAGAAACGTTTTTTTAAAAAGCCAAAAGTTCAACAAAGGAATACGACAATATACATCATTTCACTGAGGTTTCGTTTGTTATAAACTTTTTCACGATCTAAAATAATTACCTCATCGAAATCAAAATTATGTTGAAGTGAGAAATGATGTTCTGATAGGGCTGTTTTGTCGGTTTTACTAGCATTCTGTAATCGGCAATCATATTTGTGTTGTCGAATTCTATTTTTGAGAAGTTGTCTGGTCTGTCCCACATAACATTTAACACAGTCTCTACAAGATACTTTATAAACAAGATTTGAATTGTTACCTAGCTCCCTCCTATCTTTGATTTTCGAGAAAACAGAGCCAACAGTCTTAACATTATAGAAGGCCAATCTGATAGATTCGCTGTGAGTTTTGAAAATGCGGGTAATTTTTTGGGACAATCCGGGCAAAAATGGGAATCTATACATACGAGTATCGCTATTAGGTGTGTTATTTCCCGACGCGGTGTTCCGAGATGTTGAGAGTGTAATCATTCTGTTTATTAATCGGATGGGATAATTATTCAATCTCAGGATTTCTTTAACTCGTTTGATATCTTCGTTCAGGAATTCGTCACTACTCAAACGTCTTACTCTCAACAATAAGCCCTTCATTATACCCATATTTTAACAATATTTATTTAAGGGTAAGTCGTCATGAATGCTCGTTTTGTCCTGCTTCATTTTGTATTTTTCTCCTTTGTAGTCCTGATGAAGTCCAGAAATTTGGACGAAACGTTGACCGATGAATAAAATTTTGTAAACCACAGTTTGATTTGTCCTCGTTCCCGTGAACTCCAATTGAAATATTATTGCTAAGGACGTGATCACTACTATGAATTACACTTGAATCTAGAGAATGCATGTCATTTCACTTAAATTTACAAATACGATGACGGATGAATTGTTCTACAACTTCTTTCTCTCTCTTTCAAAATTATGGAATTACTAAGAGAAATGTTTCACAGAATGTAATAGATTTGGTGATCTTTTTTTTCTATGATGTTTTATCACATAATTTCATAATAAATCGATTTGTAAAAAGTGATTGAAATTTTCTTTCAAATTATTTTTTCATAATTTAAACTTCATATCATCCATACAATGTATAGATTGGTAACTTTTTTCAGATTTCTAACTTATCGTAGATATACATACCTATAATCTAAAATCTAAACGTTATTCTAGCAAGTAGCAATATTTTATTCTCGATTTTATTCCATTTGCCGAAATATTCTCGAATCATTATTGATTGATTAATTGATTATTCAATACATAATTTTATGTCAATCGAAATTATTATTTTGAGAAAACCAATTTCTTGAATATAACATATGGAATGAGGATATTCCAATTCTCGAACTGAGAATATTATATTTTCGAAGTCAAGATATCATATAGTTACCTGAAATATAGAAGTACCCTCGAATTGATTAAAGTGAATAGTTTGGATTGAATAAATAATTTACTTGGATAGAGAATTTCATTCTTCAATCAAGTATATGTTTTTTGAGTAAAATAAATTCATTCCAAGTATACAAAATTTACCTTTTTACTTGTTTCGATTCTATATATACTTGAAACAACTCTAATATTTCAAGAATATTAGGATTCTTGATTTGAGAATAGATTTCTTTCCGTGCATTGCCCCGTTTGGAACTTTGTGCGGCTGTGTTAGGCGTAAAGGTGGCTAATATAGTCAAAAGAGCGATAGACTTAAATTTTTCGGCTTTATATTTTTGGACTGACTCCTTGGTGACATACCATTGGATTCAGGGTTCACCAGAGAGATGGAAAGTATTCGTGGCCAACCGAGTTTCTGTAATTCAAAATTACTCTAGTGTAGACGACTGGCACCACGTGGGAACAAAGGATAATCCCGCTGATTTAATCACACGAGGTCAAACCATAGAAAATATGAATAGGGATAATTTTTGGTTTGAAGGACCGTCCTGGTTGAAGGGCGAGCCGGAAGGTTTTCCTTCGGCTAAATGCGAAGATGTAAGGCTTGAGGTGATACCAGAGCAAAGGGTAGTATCTTTGTCAATAAGCGGAAGTCAAGGATTCGATATATTTAAAAGGTTTTCCAGTTTCACAAAACTCATAAACGTGATTGTTTACATTTTTAGATTTATTCGCAACACGCGTGAACCTGAAATTAAGACTACCGGGAATATTGAATTAAAGGAGTGGATAGAGGCGCTGCATAGGGTCATAATTCAAGCCCAACATACCGAATTTGCGCAAAAAATAAAGGACTTGAAGAAAAATAGTTCTGTGTGTTCACAAAGTTCAATCGCGAATTTAAATCCTTTCTTAGATGATAAGGGAATACTTAGGGTTGGCGGTAGAATATTGAAGGGTTCTATGTCTTTCGACAAGACGCATCCTATTATACTGCCGAAAGGTCATTCACTAACCAAACTGATTATGAAACACGAACATAATAGGCTCTTACATTGCGGGCCACAGCAACTGCTATATTCAGTGCGCGAAAAGTACTGGCCTTTAGCTGGTAGAAATTTGGCAAGAAAATTAACTCGTGATTGTTTAGTATGCTTTAAGGCTAAACCCAAAACGTTACAGTGCTTAATGGGCGATTTGCCAAACGAGCGGCTTCAACAATCGTTCCCATTTTTCAATGTTGGTTGTGATTATGCTGGTCCTTTTCTGTTGAGAGATCGCAAAACAAGACAGCCAAAGATGACTAAAGGTTGGATTTGTGTTTTTGTTTGCATGTCTACGAAGGCCATTCATTTGGAGGTAATAACGGAGCTTTCAACAAATGCCTTCATTTCATGTTTTAAAAGATTCATAGCGCGCAGAGGAAAGCCGTTTGTTATTTTCTCCGATAACGGAACTCAATTTGTAGGAGCAAAAAATGAAATCTTTAACTTCATGAAAAATAATAAAGAGTTTATAGAAAAATATTTTTTGAACGAAAAAATCAAATGGAAGTTCATTCCGCCTAAGAGTCCGAACTTTGGAGGGATATGGGAGGCTGGCGTTAAAGCAGTCAAACATCATTTGAAGCGGGTTGTCGGTACTAATCACTTACATTTTGAAGATTTTTGTACTGTAATATATCAAATAGAAGCCATATTGAACTCTAGACCACTTACCCCCTTATCCTCTGATCCTGAAGATTTTAGTCCCTTGTGTCCTGGTCATTTCCTTATAGGACGATCTCTCACTAGTTTGCCAGAGAACAATTATGAATGCACTTCAGACAATCGTTTGAAGTGTTATGAGCTTCGCCAAAAGATGGTTCAACTTTTCTGGAAAAAGTGGACCAAGGAGTATATTGGTGAGCTTCAAACCAGGCTGAAGTGGAAAGGCAATTATTTGCAGCATCTAAAAAAAGACACGTTAGTTTTAGTTAAAGATAATGACTTACCTGTGTTGTTTTGGCGTACTAGTACAGGCAATCTGTCGAAAAAAATATAAAAATGGGCTAATAATTTCCAAGTGGATGAAACTTGGTAAGTCGTTAGAGACTAATGAAAGGAAGCTTACCTGTGACTGGCCAGGGCCACCTATTCGGGGATTCAAAAAAAACTCAAAAATATTTCGAAATGCATTTTTCTCGAAAACTATGCATTTCACAGAAAAATTTAGTGAACAAAAAATGTAGAGGATATCTTTATCTACAATTAATGTCATTGGTGCTATGTTGTAAAACAAAAAATGTGCGCAGTAGGTGGCGCTAAAGTTCCCATAAAAGTGTTTTTTCAATTTTTCGTCCAGAAATTTTCATTTTTCAGTTACGATTCAAATGGAAAAATTGTTCCTTTCAATTTTTCAAACAACTTTTATTTTAAAACTTTTTTCGTACGACTTACCGTTTCAAAGTTATAGTGGCATAGTATTAACAAAAGGGCCGAATCATAGAGCTGCCCAATTCTTCTAGGAAGGTACATTTTTCAGTTTCGGAGAGTAGTGACAGCAAAACTTTGCTCTGTGAAAATGAGTGAAAATATTCCTAGAAGAATTGGGCAGCTCTATGATTCGACCCTTTTGTTAATACTATGCCACTATAACTTTGAAACGGTAAGTCGTACGAAAAAAATTTTAAAATAAAAGTTGTTTAAAAAATTGAAAGGAACAATTTTTCCATTTGAATCGTAACTGAAAAATGAAAATTTCTGGACGAAAAATTGAAAAAACACTTTTTTGGGAACCTTAGCGCCACCTACTGCGCACATTTTTTGTTTTACAACATAGCACCAATGACATTAATTGTAGATAAAGATGTCCTCTACATTTTTTGTTCAATAAATTTTTCTGTGAAATGCATAGTTTTCGAGAAAAATGCATTTCAAAATATTTTTGAGTTTTTTTTGAATCCCCGAATAGGTGGCCCTGGCCAGTCACAGGTAAGCTTCCTTTCATTAGTCTCTAACGACTTACCAAGTTTCATCCACTTGGAAATTATTAGCCCATTTTTAGCCAGATTGACTGTACTATACAGCCAGAGTAGTGGAGCTTCATCTGGGCTCAGATCAGATCGCACGAGTTGCTTCGGTGCGTTTCAGTGACGGAACTATAGTAAAACGCTCAGTGCGAAATTTGTGTGTTCTTCCTGTAAATGATGCCTTACAAATTTAAATGAGACTTGTAATCTTTGTATTTCAAGAATTTGATTTATTTTTATATGCTTCTGTTGAAATAATATTTCAAGGCCGGCGGTTTGTTAAGTACTATTTCCTATTTCTTAGGCCTTTTAGTAAAAGTGGCAACGCCTGTTAGGCGAATTCCAGCGCGCATGTGTTGACGACGCGCATTGTCATTCTCATTCTCGCCACAGACGCCGAGACGGCAGCATTGCTAATATTGTAACCCTTAATTTCTAAGTTTATAGTAGTTAATTGAAGTTTGAAAAATACATTATTGAAAAATTGAAGTAATAGTGTGTTTCACCCTGTTTTACAAGTGACAAGTTAAAGTTATACAGTCCACCAAGATCGGGAACAAAAAGCTGTCGACGAACAGCCAAGCTTGATCCCCAACACCACTCTTATATTTAAAAAGATATGAGATGTGTCGCTAAGTTGATATCAACCTAGCGAAACAACTTTTCAAAAAATGCTTTCAGCCGGAAAAAAAGTAGATGAATCTGGCGTGGGTTTCCTGAAAATATGGGCATCGAATCTAGAGTCAGAGGTGGAGGCATCATGAACCTCGAGCAAGGTGACGATTTGAATCCAAGATTCCATCCAAAATTTGCCAAACGCCTTCTTCACCAAATGCAGACAATTCCCTTATGGTCCTGCATCTGTAGAGATGATTTTGGGTTTGGTCGAGTTCCGGCCAGCAGTGCTCCGGTGGAAAGTGAATTCAAAACACTGAAAACCCAAATTCTACCTAACGCTGTTAGGTTAGATGCAGCAGTGGAAAAAATAGTCAGATACTATGATGGAAAATTGAAACTGGTCGACTGTTCAATGCAGTCCACTGTGCGAACTAAGGAAAGCGCAGAAGCACAACTAACTTCAAGACCACTGCAGGACAAAAGGAAACAGCCTCAACCGGATTCTCCTGCAAGGGAGAGAAAACAATTTAAATTTGAAACAACTAACAATATCGTCGAAGAGGATAAAGAAAATGCTGATTTTGACCGGGGTCCGAAAACAGTGGAATTTGATGAGAATGAGGCGACAATGTGTAGAGCTTGCCAAGACGGAAATTTTCCAGGAACTGCACACATGTGCTTTATTTGCGGGAAATATGTACACATTCTCCCGGGTTGTTCAGTTGGAATAGGAGAAGAAGAAGGACATGGAGAGGAACGATTATGCATGCAATGCTTCGAGAATTCGACAAGAGATGTCCGGGTACCGGGTAGTAATGAATACATATGAGAACTGGGGAAATCTTGGCAAGCGTAAAGAAAAAATGAAACGCAATACCTACTTGGAAAAATGTAGACAGGAGTTAATTGATCGTGTGAATACGGAAAATTTTTAGAAATTCCCTATTCTTAAAAATGGAAGTTCCCCAAATTTAGGATTTGTGAATATCAATGAGGCTAAAGTCACCGTGTACAACACCTGTGCATTTGACAGTTTGTTTCAAATCATCTTAGCGGCCGTGAAAGACAGCCTGTATATGAAAAGCCACGTACAAAATTGGATTCAAAATAATAAACTGTATGAACTGGTGATGGACGTTGCAGAAAAAAAAATCACGTCAAAAACCTACCAAATGAGGGCAGAAATTCTTCTGCAATTTTTCAATAAAACTCCACCAAAAGATTGCATTTATAAACAAATCTGCAATTGTAATGTCGTTTCGTTGGCAAATTTTATTTTTAGAAATTCTCAGAGTTTCACTGAGAAATCCATTTGCCCTTTCGGGTATCCAGTCAAAATTACACCTCTTCCGACTGTTACTATAACGGAACAAGAATTAACACAACCTCTTGAAAAAGTGTTAAGGAAGCACATAGCCCTAGAAGGTGCTGAATGTGAAAGAAATGGCTGTAGTGCAATCAAGGACAATCATATGGATGCAATTGGTAATAAACAAATATCATATTGAAAAAAGAATGCTTTTAACGGTTCATTAATTTAATTGATTTTTTCCAGAAAATATTATTTTAATTGGAGTCGACATGGACCATAAAGTTGCGCTTTCTACGATACCCAATAGTTTCCTTTGCCCAATAACAAGGGAGACGTTTCAAATTTTGGGTATTGTAGATTATGCAGGTCCAACGGCGATCACAAGGAGATCCGATGCAGTTGGCCACTACACTGCTATTATTAAGAGGCAAGCAAACTGGGTGCGGTATGATGATTTTGCCGACAAATCATTAATAGAAAATGATGCATGTAAAGTGCATCCTGAATTGATGATTTATGCAAAGAAATTAAATAATTAGAACGTTTTTGAGATGCACATAAAAATAGAAGAATTCTCAGCCCTGAAAACTACAATAATTGTCATTTTTGTTTCCCCAATTGTTTGACTTGATATAAAAACATTGCATTCTAAAAATCCTGTTTATTTTCGTGTACTTATTACATATATTTGATAGTCTCTAAATCTGCAATTGTCTTAAAGGCTGTTGTTCATCCATCATACGTTTGTAATTAAATTACCTTTCCTGTAGAAAGCATTGAACATTGCTGATTAGTGAATAGTAATTTGTTGAGGTGATTATTGAGAAATCCATTACATTTCTTTGTTCACGTCTCATGGAAAGCATTACAGATATTGTAAAATGTAATGACCTGGTAATTTGATAGACACTCAGCAGTGCACGTGATATTTTTTTTGAAACATTTTGAAGCAGGTTTGAATTTACGTGAATTAAAATTGTCAAGGAAAATTAAAATAAATTCTTTATTGGCGAAAAATAGCAAAATTAAAATTCATGACGAGATTATTCCTGTTGACTCATTACTGCTGTTTCAACGTTTTCGTGTAAAAAAAACTGACGAAGAACTTAAAAATTATATGAATTACGAATTGGCACCATATCCACTTGCTGTATTTGAAGATGGTGAACTGCGAAAAACAAAAAAATCAACATTTTACGAATTATTTCCGGAAATTTCTATTAATTTAAAAAGGGTAGAAAATCTCTATTATGTTATTGACGGAGGCATATTACTACATCGTTGTAAATGGCAATTAAATGAAACGTTTGCAATGATTTGTGACCATTATATAAGATATTTGAAAAATAATTATAATAGTAACACATAATATGTGGTACCCAGGCAACACAAAGATATCCCATAGACATCCCTGCGACTTCTTTTTAGGAAGTTGTGACGCCTTTTGTGACATCTTTGAGAGGTCGCGGAGAGCACTATATCTGCTCCAAATGTCCGCCACATAAGATATCCCTGAGAGCTCTTGGCGATGTTCTACGTGGATATTCTCGAACAAGTCACACTAGGAGTTCGCATACACCTCCCGCGGCGAGGACTTTGAGAATTTCGCATTAGCCTCCTTTAGTGAGATCTATGCGAGCTCGCATTGCGAGATCTATAAGATATTCTCAAATTGGTCACAATGCGACATGTATAAGATGTTCCTATGCATGTCGCATTGCGAGATGTATAAGATATTCGCAAATAGGTCACAATGCGACATGTATAAGATGTTCCTATACATGTCGTATTGCGAGATGTATAAGATATTCGCAAATAGGTCACATTGCGAGATCTTTAAGATATTCTCAAATAGGTCACATTGCGAGAAGTATAAGAAGTTCCTGAACAGGTCGCTAATATACAGATTTTCATCATATAAATAAAACTTACTCCATTTGTTAATTATACAAATCTAGTATGATACACTGAAAGTACCATGATCGATCATTTTTTCCTGTAGAAAGGTGTAAATAGAACAGGTGTACCTTTCTACAGGAAATTATCGATCATGGTACTTTCAGTGTATTATACTAGATTAGTATAATTAACAAATGCAGTAAGTTTTATTCATATTATGAAAATCTGTATATTATCGTATTACTTTTATTTATACGATAAAAATCTGTTTATAATATTATTGAGTTGACCTACACAACAAACAGTGTTGAAAGTTATTTATTATTTTCGGCAGCAACAGAAGGTATACTAAAACAATCGAATAACTCCTATAATCTTTATTAATAACGAACAGAAATATAAAGAAAAAAATTCAAATCATCCGGTTTCTTTCCTCTTTCCCCTTCTTTCTTTGGCAACAATGGCGTAGCCAATTTTGTGGAAAAACTTCGAATTCCTTCTCTGTTGTTTTCCATGTCTGCTTCATTATATCTGGAAAAATGAAAATGACATGTATAGTAATGCACTTTTGTGAGGTCAGTTGTTTATACATTCATCAACGCGAATGAGAATTGTAACGAGTTCTTCTGGAGCACAAATTGAATTGAATTTCAACAACAAAAATTTTATATGCCCATTTATATGTATAATATCAGCAAGAAACATAATAAGATATCATTCCAAATATTATTATGGCAAAAGATATTCATTTGAAACATTAATCACCAATTCGAAAAATTATATTCTCGGTGATCATGATTTGCATTAATAATTAAAAAAAAATGAAATCTGTAATGATTGAAATGAAAAACAGAAGATTAATCGACATAAAGAGCAAATAAACTAGTATAAAATTGTACTCACTTATACATGCCTTCATGTTGGCCTGATCTTCTAATTTTATATTTTCCCTTTGGCCCTTCCAGTAGCAATTGATTCTCAGACCATTTGATATTAATGACTCGAACATGCGACTGTGATGATCCTCAGAGATAGAACCTCCAATACCCTTCAAATATAAACCATCTAGAATGAGATGGGATTTCGAATATCACTTATTGGGCAGAAATGTAATCAAAAATAACTATTGGATCAAATCAGGGGTAAATAAACGATTCCACGATCGGCAATTATCTGATATTTGAAGGTTTTAATGTCCGAAATATTGAAAGATTTATCGAGCATGTTCAGATTTTATTCTTAAAGGGGA
Source organism: Adalia bipunctata (assembly GCA_910592335.1). Lineage (NCBI taxonomy): Eukaryota > Metazoa > Arthropoda > Insecta > Coleoptera > Coccinellidae > Adalia > Adalia bipunctata. The sequence continues at coordinate 6,694,388 of OU342954.1, forward strand.
GAAATCCTTATTTCGACACCTTGAATATAACAATGTTATGTATAAAAAAGCTTATTGCGACAAAAATAAGTATGAATTTTAGGTACATACCAAATCATCGACGAGTCTGGGCTCCCCATCCAATGTTTCACATATTTTTTTAATGTATTTTCATCGTGAAGTGGGAACATGTCCTCAAATCTTTGGGTGTCCCTAGATTTTTCCTTACACTTTGAATAAAGAATATCGCTCATTTCACTGACTTGCAACCCTAGTTTCGAAATTTTTTTCTTCATTGAAACGATCTCTGTAAATATACAAATAAAAAATATTTTATTTATTATAATGATTGGTTTTTTTAAAAGTTCATTGCGGACAAAAATAATTCTTATTGATAAAACTATTCGAATGAGCGTTAAAAAAGCAAAGACAGCCTAAATACATATTTCAGCAATCAAGATATGATCCTCTGCAGACTTGCAGAGTTTCTTTCATAATATTTATTCGAGCAATTACAATTGAGAATGAATGACTTTTTGAGTGATATCAGAAGATCTTTTGTTAGTAGAAAGTAGATAAATGTAAATTAATCACTTTTGCCAGTGGTTGAATAACTCAGAAAGACCTAAAGCGGCAAAAATGATAACGGTATATATCCTAACTGGTGAGTGGTGGGTTGAAACTCAAGAATTTAATAAAAATAACACTTACCTTCGAGTACAAATATCCTCTTCGAAATTGTAAACAAAAGCGAACCTTGTACAGCACAGGTACACTTAACTAATTATGCACAAAACGTCTCTTAGCTCAACAGTGAATCAGAACAATGAGAGCATCCTACACATACAAGAACAAGATATGGTCTGAAATTGCGGGAAGCGGGAATTGAGAAAACGAATAGACAACGTTATTTTTCGTAATCCAGAACACACCTACCGAAATGGACGATGTCCATGATCCGCGACTATGAACCTTAATACTATAATCAATTGGGTTCAAGTTCCCGATTCAGTTAAGATCTATATTTCCCTCTTACCGCGTAAAAAATTAAAGACATATGTGAACTATGAAGCCTTCCAAGTTCCGAGTGCCCGGCTGGAGATCCCTTTGTCGGCCTGCGTAATCATCTAATATAATACATAATGCTGACACTCGGATCGGTAGGGTGATATTTTATTTACTGGTTCGAAGTAGATGAGTAGAAATTTTTCTATTTCATTCCTATGACCGGACCTGTAGGAATTTGTCCTGAATTGACATAGGCTATTAGCTTCCATTCTTCATGATTCGTTTAATTGTTACACAGGTGTGTCCTTTTTTTTAAATAGAGGTCCAGAAAAAATTATCATGAGTGAACAAACTTCTTTGGCGGACTTCATCAAACGAAGGAAAATTGATGAATGCGAAACAAAATCGACAAGTTCGGCTGCTGGAGCCTGGAATCCGCTAGCCATGATATGTCTAAACCAACACAGGGAGTTGCATATTTCCGGAAATGAAATTATGTATTGATGATCTAGCAAGAAGACCAAGGCGACCCTGACTTTGTTTCATGATAGCAAACCAAACTTTCTGATTAAGATTTATTCTTGTTTTGCAATAAAAAAATTATTATTTGTTTCATGTCCCCCCAAGACAAATGCCTGGATACGCCACTGAATAATCAATAGTTATCTCCTCTGTTGGAAGTTAGGCATGCGGGGGGGGGGATTCTGTTGATAAACATTTTTTGATGTGTTTTCATTTGGATAACTTTAGAGTTTAGGCAGTGGCGGCTCGTGACCTCGTGAGCTGGTGAGGCGATTATATAAAAAAATTTTATACATAGTGGTTGACTACAACATAATTTTCATTTCTAACTACTGAGAGAGAACAGTATTATTCAATGTTATTCAGCATAATAACAGTAACTTTTTTATTGAGAAATCCTCAGAGGTGTACCTACTCAGTAGAAGATTCAATTTAAAAAAAATAAAAGGTGAAAAATGAGAATTTCGGAAATGCGCCATAATATCACTTTTAATAAATTAAATTTATCTATATAATGTCTTCAAAAAATTGACCATTATCTTCGCTGATGGCGACAAACAATGCCTCCTCTATTGACATCATTGCGAGAGCCGAGAGTCTATCTTGGAATATCGTATTCCGCAAATATGTTTTAACGCGTTTCAAACATGAAATAGTTATTTTCCTATCAAGGGCGGAAAGCTGTACTTTCCCGCACTAGATTGCCGTTGCTCGAACGACGCGGAGCGGAGTTCGGGCAAGCAATCGAGTGCGGGAAAGTACTTTCCGCTCAAGATAGGAACAATATTTTTTCTACAACCGTATTATAAAATGAAAAACAACTTCTACACAACTCGAATATTCGTTTTGACACATTAATCAAGGAGTTTGGGATTCTATGCGGAAAATCATAGATCATAGACCATGACATAGAAATAAATACACAGATCCATGTATGCCAGTCATAATTTTTGAAGGATGTCAAGTTTTCTTTGAAAATGCAATAATTTTCAAACGGAAATCTGCATTAATAATTAGTTTGACATGGATGAAACTGCATAATTTGAAATATTTAACTAAATATATAAGTAAGTAGATTAAGAGATTTCATGTTAAAGGTATTATTATACCCAAATTCAACACATATTTACTTTCCCGCACTAGTGCGGGAAAGTGACACTTTCCGAATTGAAAACAATGCGGGAAAGTAGTTAGTTTAGGCCCGGTTGTAGAAAAAATCTCTTTCAGCTCGAACACTTGTAATAGTTATAGTCACAATTAATGTTGCAAGCTTATAAACCTCCGAAAATACTGAAACCATACCAAGATTATTTATCAATTTGAGGGTGCATTATATATCTTCCTTATGAAATTGTTCATCTCTATAAATTATATTTAATTCATTTCTCAATCGGTCCTCATCAAATACGACACGATAATTCCCTGTTGATGAATTCATCAACGTGGAAGGAAACTCTGATGGAAATAATTGATATTTGGTCCTATCAAGTAATCCTAAAAATTTAATCTCACTCAGATTCTCGAACCTAATTTTTATTTGGTGAATGATACAATCTAAAATTTCATAAAATAAACGTTTATATTTTTCCGAGTATTTGTCAAATAGTTCAAATTATATCTTTCTCGGTCAAAAGGTATTCCTGTGAGTGGCTTTGATTTTTCGAAAATCTGCTTTACAGAATTTTTATTACGCTTTCCTTGTAACCTCTCAAGAGCAATATTTATTTGGGTTATGCATAACTCAATATTCAAACTACTCAACTGTAGGATTATCGCTCAATTACACTCTTAATTAAACCGCAACGAAAGTAATATGAGATAATTCAAAGAAATAATCGAAATATCTAACGATATGAAATGCTGTTAGGTACTCAACTGAACATGAGCAGACGATGTTGCAAGTGGATTATATAAACAAATCAGCAGATGGGGAGTGGCGACATCTATGTGAACCTATCCTCGAATCCGGTAGAATCACGGACAGGTCCGATCGGCGATAGTTGCGTCGCCTCAAAAACCGAATAATAGCGACAACTTCGCGCTCCTTCGCGTTCCTTCGCCGTCTCTCGGATTCGGTTGGCTGCTTCGAATTTGGACTGAATAGAGACGATGAGATCGTCGCCTCAAAGATCGAAAAATAGCGACACCTTCGTGTTCCTTCGGATTCCGCCGGCTGTTTCGAATTTGAACTGAATGAGACGATGTTCATCGTCGCCTCTGCGTCCTCATGGGATGTTATTAAGCAGTGGCGGCGAAGAAAATTATTGCTGATTTTGATTAGATATGATGCATATTTCAATATTTTGGTGTTCGCTCACTGTTCTTTTATTTCTCTGAGATTGTGAGGAAAATGACAGGTGAGGCGCCGCCTCACTTGCCTCACCCGACGAGCCGCCACTGAGTTTAGGAACATGCAATAAAAATTGCAAATTCTCCCATTGTACCTATGTCCAATCACTACAGGAACTCGCCTCAGCTCAGTAAAAATGTTTCTTCTGGTTAAATTCGATAATTTCCAATTCATCTTTCATAGGTATATAATTGCGGAACAAATAACTACTTGTTCTTGTTGAATACAAGATCTTTTTGAAAATATTTCCAAATTGTAATATTAAGGACAACTTTCGAAGCACGCAGTAAGAATTTTTTGTTCTGATTTGTTTGTTATATTAATATTGACGATCTCGCAAAAAGATTAACCATGTCAATCGCATGGTGAGCTCTCAAAGATATAACATGACGAGGTCTTCAAGATATCGCATGGTGAGGTTTCAAAGATATCGCATGGGCACATCAGTGGGAACTTCGCTCAGTAACCTCACATAGAGATCTCTTGGACCTCGCGGTAGGATCTCGCATGAAAGTCGCATTGTAACCTCTCAGAGATATCGCATGGGATAGCTCTCAAAGATATCGCATGTCGAGGTCTCCAAGATATCTCATGGGTACATCAGTGGGAACTTCGCTTAGGAACCTCACATAGAGATCTCTGGAACCTCGCGGTAGGAGCTTGCATAAAAGTCGCATTGTAACCTCTCAGAGAGCTCGCGGAGAAGTCTGTGTTTCCTGGGTATTTGATGGGTATAAAAAAGATAGTATTAAATCAGCCGAACGGAATCGTCGTGCATTAAAAAATAAATGTGCAGATATTGAATTTGATGAACACCTTTAAAAATTGCTCAAGATAAATTTTTGACCAATAGTAAAAATACTAGTATGGGCCAGCAGATCTACCTTTCAAGTAGTTATCCTCATCTGTACAACTCGGGTCATTTTATAGGCAAAATGTCAAAGTTTGATCAATTTTCCTGAAGAAATGGAAAAATTATGAAAAATATTAATACCAAGCTTTTTTGCATTGACCTTTCGTCTTTCGATCCGTATATTTACATCACGGCCAGAATATCTGCGAAAAAAGTTTTATCGAGTTTGAAATGACCCTTTTTGTCGGATTTTTTCGCGATTTTCGCGAAGTTTTTTAAAATACTTCTACTCCGCCTAGACCATCGAAATTCCACCCACGTATGAATCGATTATCCCTCTTCTCGAACGTATAAAAATTTTCTCACAGTATCGCAGCTTCGCTGCGATTTCAAGATGCTTCTGGACCCACTTTTGGACAGATTCTCTCGGGCCGGTCCACCGAGATACCATTTTAGTATATATATATATATATATATATATATATATATATATATATATATAGTCGACAAATGTGCTACACTCGAAGTAAAGAGAGGCAAACTACAGGCTGCACGTAGCACCACTTTGATGAATCACAACACCATATCAGCTTTAAACGAAGACGAATCGTATAAATATCTCGGAATAAATCAAGCACTCGAAATAAACACCTCCGAAATGAAAGAAGTCTTCAGGCAAAAACTTTATAAAAGAGTGAAACTACTGCTGAAGTCTGGACTCAACTCGAAATCGTTATTCACTGCCATCAACATCTGGGCGATACCAAGCTTAACCTATTCCTTTGGAATACTCACGTGGTCTCAAACTGACCTCCGAGAGATCGATAGAAGAATAAGAAGCCTGCTAACAAGTAATGGCATTCACCACCCTCATTCATCTACCATCAGATTATACCTACCCAGGAAGAACGGAGGAAGAGGCCTTCTGAATTTGGAGACAACACACTCAAATAATATCAACGCCCTTAGAGTGTATTTCATGCAACTTGACTCACCTGTTGCCCTGGCCATCCGCGAGGCTGACGAACGCATCTCTGCATTGAAGCTGTCGGATCCAGATTATCAAGCCACCACGCAATCGCTGAGTGCTACGATGGAGGAGTGGAACAGCAAGGCTTTGCATGGCAGGTACCCTAGTAATCTGAAAAGTAAAGAAGTAGATGAGTCAGAATCTCTTACTTACCTTCGCGCTGGATACTTGTTTCCTGAGACGGAAGGACGTTTACTGGCTATCCAAGATCAAGTTATGCCAACTAGGATGTACATAAAACACATAGCCAAACAAGACATTCCATCCGACCTCTGCAGGAGATGCTCACAGGCCCGCGAATCTATACAGCACATAACTTCCTCGTGTTCTATACTGGCGCCAAAAGACTACTTGGACAGACACAATGCCATGGGTAAAATTTACCATCAACAGATAGCTCTCAAACTTGGTTTGGTTCAGGGCGAGGTCCAGCAGCATCTGTATCAGCCAAAGCCACTCCTGCGGAATCAGCGCTTCAGACTCTACTGGGACACAACAATCATCACGGATAGAGGGTCCGCCCACAATAGACCTGATATCGCCCTGTTCGACGCAGAAAGAGAAACGTGCCTGCTGCTGGACTTCACCATACCAGCTGACGAGAACTTGGCCAGAGCTTACTCCGAGAAGATATCTAAATACGGTGATCTTGCCTACCAGATCCGCGAAATGTACCGTCTGAAGTCCATCAGCATCCTTCCCATGATCATTTCCGTTAATGGACTGGTTGAAAAACACCTTCAAGAAAACACTGAAAGATTGCAGCTGGGTCGTGATATCATATCCAGTGCCCAGAAACAGGTTATCCTTGCAACAGTGAGGATAGTGAGAAAGGTTCTGCAAGGACCATAGCTGCAGCGTTTGCCTTGACAGGTTCTGTCCGGCAGGCGACTGAATTTAAAACCCTTAAAAAAAAAGGTGATAGGCAAAAAAAAAAAAAAAAAAAAAAAAAAAAAAAAAAAAAAAAATATATATATATATAGAAAAATTCGCTTGATAGAAATGTTGAGAGTTAAATTAGCTGACAACAATATTTTTACATGCCAAGCGGAAAGCGATACCGATAAAGTAATTGTTGAGACGGCAATGAATTTGGAATCAAAAGATGTTGTAATAGTTTCAGAAGATATCGATGTCTCAGTAATATTAACGGCATTGGTAGATAAAGATCCAGAAATATATTTTCTAAAACCATCCCGAGGAAGAGTTCAACAGAAGATTCATTCTGCAGTGTAGCATGTCTACAGTGCAGCGAAAATAGTTGTTCCAATACTTCCAGGGCCGGACTGGGCAGGCGGGGTACCGGGGAATTCCCCGGTGGGCCCCCTTATGTGGCTTGTGGGGGCCCTTGTCTAAAACCGTGGTACTCATTACATATTACATATTAGATTTATTTCGGTAGATGTAATAAAAGGTTAACCAAATATGTGAAGCCCGATGGTGGAGTATAAGGGCCTGGCTGTGCAAAATTTTTCTTCATACCTTACACCAACATCCAAATACCTTCAATCCTATGGAATTGATTTAGTTCAATCATACAATGGTTATGCATGCCGAGAGTGGTATTGAAAGTTTATTTGAAAAATTTGGACAAATGAAAAGCCAAACGAAGTAACAGACCAATTCACATATTTTATCAACAAAAAATTGAAAGAAGAACATGACATTGATATTGAGAAAAAATAAAGTTCAAAAAGGCAATAAAAAAATGTCATGGGAATTTATGGATGACTTCATTTTTGATAATGCTTGTAAAAGGTTTGAAGTGGCAACTTACAAAACTATTATGAATCAAATTTCTTGAAGTATCACAGATAGGTTTGCTAATAATGAAACACATTATAGAAACTTTCAATTGTTCGACCCAAAATATTTTCATCGAAAACGGAAGGATTTGTTAACATTTACGGAGGCTTTCACCACGATTTCTGAATTTTTAAATGTTGATTAATTTTCTGCAATATTTTCAGAAATGATAAGAGACTCAAATATAAATTGCCCAAATATATCTGTTAATTTTCGATGTCTGAGGTGCCTAAGGTGCTGTTATTTAGTATTAAAAAAAATGAACATGCATTCGTCGGCATATTTTAATACATAGGTATGTTGTGTATAAGTTATACAGGGTGTTTCACCATAAACTGGACAAACATATATAGCCGTGTAGATGACACCGAGGAAGTCATTTTTGCATCATGACATATACCTACTCCGTTTTCGACGCATAAGCGCTAGATACAGGGTGTTTAATGACAACTTTGAGCAATATTCTGATAACTGTGGTGAGTTACGCGTGACATTTGAAATAACGGTTTCTGGTCACATCTTAGTACTTTTTAGGGCTAAATTCAATTGTGGTGTAGAATTCTGAAAAAAAAATTTCAAAATGGTGGAAAGCCTGCAAAGTTGTTATTTTTTTCTCGGTTGCCAATTCGAAAAACACTATTTCAACGTAAGTACTCGATTTTCTTAAATTTTCCGTGAAAAATTTTTCTCAAAATTCGAACTCAACTTTTTTTTACATGTCTTCAGTGAAGAAAAAATTCCAAAAATTACGCTCGGAGAACTTTCATAATTCTTATTCAAAAAAATGGAAGCCGTACGAGGGCCAAAATTGTGCTAATGGGCTGCCAGAATGACCCGGACAGAAAACTATGAATTTATAAACCAAAAAAATTTTTTCCGAAAAATTGGGTAGGATTCGAACTCTCTACGAGTATGAATTGGGTTTATTTTAATCTTGAAAATTTCCGTTACCAAAGCGACGCTTGTAAATCGAAAGTGGAGAGTTCGATTTCCACCAAAGTTTTTAGAAAAAAATTTTTTTGGTTTATTAATTCATATTTCCGTCTGAGTCACTCTGGCAGCTAATTAGCCTAAATTTGACCTTCGTACGGCTTCCATTTTTTTTGAATAAGAATTATGAAAGTTCTAGTTTTTGGAATGACTATTCCACTCATTCCATTTTTAGTGAGGAAGTTTCCTTAGCAACACTGGTTTCTCATCGATAAAACATTCACATCGGCAAAACCAACAAGTTGGTTTTTCAGCGACAATTTTTTGACGTTTCTCAAATTCTTAGGTAGCTTCGGGAATGAATACCATAGAGAAAACAAACAACGTTTAGTTGTTCTATGATGAATACTAATTATTTGTCAAATAGCGCAATACAAGCCCAATGTGAGCATCTTCAGACACATTTTCTCGTGAAGTGGTCATGTCGAATACCACTCGAGATGAAATTTAAGCAGGTAAAATTTCTCTCTTGTAATATTCAAGTTTGTTGCTTCTCGGCAATTTCGCTCATGACATGCTCATGACTGTCATTCGCGAAATTGCCGAAAGCAACAAACTTTCATTTTACAATCTAGAAATTTTGCCGGCAAAATTTCATCTCTAGTGGCAAGGGCGGTCAAAAGGGGGGGTGGGCATGGCCCCCCCCAAAGGTGGCAATGCACTTAGAATAAATTCTGGAATACTAGATACTATTGTGACACCTAAAATGGTTAAATGATTTTTATTTTAAATATGTAATATAAAAAAATATCCCATTCTGCGTTTTCTGATTGAATTGGAATTGATGACTGATATTATGTAATTGTACAAAATGCCCCCCCCCCAGAATCAAGATATATGACCGCCCTTGTCTAGTGGTATTATATTATTATAATATGTATATGAAAATTATGAAAGTTCTCCGAGCGTAATTTTTGGAAGGCTACAAAAAGAAAACCAATAGATATTATTTCTTTCTGTTTCGACCACAGTATTCAGAATGAAAGATAGTTCAACCTTGAAATATTCCAACAATTTTCCAGAATTTGGGGTTGGGGATTATTGTGAAATTGGCGAAAACCAATACCTAGTGTCCAATTTTCGAACTCGACTATGGTGCACATCTTTAGAAAGGTTGATTTTCTACTTATTTTTCTGGGTTCACCTTAAATTACGTTATTCTTTCAGAATCTGAATCAGTACGCTGGTCCTTAGTCTTTGGAGGCACCCCCGTCAAGCGCTCTGGGCCTGGGGCCCCCTAAAAATTTTTTCCCGGTGGGCCCCCACCATACCAGTCCGGCCCTGAATACTTCACCCATTATACAGATAGATGAAATCGAAGAAAATATTTGATGTAGACAACAATTTCGTACTAATAATTTTTCTTTCATGGTCGTAATTACTTACATTATTTCTTTAAATGTACACAATAGAGTACGTTTCATTTTTAATTAAACTGGCCGAGAAATTCCATTCTACATAGCAGCTGTCGCTCCGCTCTCCCCTCCACGTTCGAGATCCCTACTGGTATTTTTATTCACAGGTATCTTTGAAAAATGTTCCTACATGTCCCTACAATATGGGGTCGCAAACGTTTCGTTTTCGAGATACAGAGTGTTGAACTTTGAATTTTTTCAAATTTTTTCCTCATAGTATCTACACTAAACAAGATATTCAACTTAAATTTGGCATACATATTAGATTTGAGAGTTCTCACCATGTGACATGGCAATTTCGATAGCAGATCTACAAGGTGATATTTTTTGTGGAACACTGTCACCTGTTTTCCTTCCAGAACTTTTTTTGGTGAGCCAGTGTTAGTTTGAAAAAATGTGAAAAGAAGCTTTGTTGCTACACTAAACTTTAGGTATGTTCTCTTGTAGTTTTGTCGTAGCTGCTTCCGATTTCTAGAAAAACATTTTTGAAGATTCTCCCGAAATCCTCAGATTGTTCTCACGATTTCGAGAGAATCGTTCAAAATCTTTTTTCTCGAAATCGGTGGCAGATATGTCAAAACTACAAGAGATCGAAAAGTTTAGTATAACAACAAAGCTTCCCTTTACATATCTCGTAAAGTGTAGATATGTACTATGAGAAAAAAACTTGAAAGAATCCAAACTTCAACACTCTGTTTCTCGAAAACAAAACGTTTGCGATTTCCACAAATTTCTATATTACGACAATCGATTCGCCAAAAAAGTAGCTTCATCAGGTAAATTTCAGTTAATGTACGAAATAAGTTGAAAGAAATTCTCGAGGATTGGAAATTGTCAGAAAAATGAATAGCAATTGTTCACGATAATGCAGCAAATATTGTTGCTGCTACTAGAGAACTTCCATGTTTTGCTGTAACTGTAAACTGTTTTGCTCATACATTACAATTGGTATTGAATAAAGGATTGGATGATCAAAATATTAAACCATTAACCGAAAAATGCAGTAATATCGTCCGACATTTCAAACATTCAAACAAAGCAATAAATGCTTTGAATTCAAAACAAATTCAGCTCAGTTTACCAAATCATAAATTGATCCAATGCGTGAAAACTCGTTGGAATTCTACATTTTATATGTAGCAACGGTCAATAGAACAGCGTGAAGCCATTATGGCTGTTTTATCAGATAGATCAACGACAACAAGGTCTCAAGCAGCACATTTTATAATTTCTGAGGAAGAATGGTCGGACATTGAATGCCTTTTACAATCTCTGAAACCTTTTGAGGTCGTCACCAATTTATTGTCAATGGAATCTCAACCTACCCTTTCAATGATTATGACGATAATTCAATCATTATCCCAAAATTTTATTGGCAAAAAGCATGATCAAGCGGATTCCGAAAAAATTAAATCTTTCAAAAATACACTTCGTGTTTAATGCCACGAAAGATTCAACAAGCTTTGCTCCTCTGATTCAGTTTTGTTAGGGAATGATTGTACTCCAGTTGATGTGTGTACATTTTCGGACCCCAGATTTAAAAAAAATTAAAGATTCGTAGGTTCGCTATTCAGAATCAAACAATATTTGAACAGTGAAATCGAGAAATGCCTAGGCATGGAAATGCATACGGAAATGGGAAGCAAAGCTTCAAATAAAGAAACTCTGCAATCAATGAAAAAGACGGCATTAGATTTCCTCTTCGAAAACGAATTAGATGATTCGCTAAATACCAATAAATGTAATACTGAAATAGATATTCACGCCGTAGATTATCCAATACCCAAAGATTTCAATCCACTAGAATGGTGGAAAAATAATCAAAACAAGTACCAAAAATTGTCAGAACTGGCAGAAAAGTATCTATGCATACCATCAACATCAACTTCGTCAGAAGAGAACGCGCGTTTTCTAGAGCTGGTAATATAATTACCGCTAAACGTGCATGTTTGAAAGGTTCATCAGTTCAAATGATTTGTTTTCTTTCACAGAATATATTAATAAATAAATAATCGGAGTGTGAATTATTCATTCATTACATGTGATATAATCCGAATGTAATATCTACTATTCACCTTTTATATTTTTTAATTTATCAAATCCCAATTCTATTCTTAATTCTTCGGAAGAATAGTTGTTTCTATTATTGAATAAAATAAAATGATTTACTCTTATTCAATAAATTTGTAGAATGAATGAAAAAATAAATTATATAACATAAATTTCAATATAATTTTCAACACCCATTTTAACAAATGTCACACATAAAACATATAAATATAATGTGGTTTGTCCGGTTGGATGAATTAATACCAAGTAAAACAACAGTTTGTGTTTCTCTGCAAAAGGATAATTTTATTTTATTTTGCCTATTTACAAATATTCAAATAAAAGTGGATATTGACTCAGAAAATATCCATTTTAGGGCAAGGGTGTAATGCATACACTCACATTATTTTTTAACGTAGATTCAATATCTGCCATAAAAAAATGGGGTTCTAATTTGAAAAAATTGATTTTTCACGATTTTGTCATCCCTAACTTTGAAAGCGATTTTTTCAGCCCCTGTATCATGAATCGCGATTTCGATTTTTAAAGTGGATACATCAATCTTACATCTTGAAAAATCCCAAAAATGAAAATTTTCCATCCAAAAACCTCGAAGTTATTCTTGTTTCAGCGGAGCTCTATTTTCGACTTTTTTTTCGAATTTTCCCGCTCAGAGAGAATTTTCCAACCAAAACTGAAAAATGTTTCATCAAAATAACTTGAAATTTTCTAAGGAATCTATTTCTGCAATAAAAAAATTGTGTTCTAATTTGAAAAACGGAAGTTGACGTCATTTCCGGAAAAACCGGAGGTGCTCATGCGTTGAAAATATTTTAGATTTCATCAGCATCGTGAAATACTTATAAGTGCTGAATTTCATGAAAATACGTTCAGTAGTTTCCCGTATAAATATGGGTGAGGTTCCTCGTGAAAGACCCTGTATAATTTGTCTAAATCCACATTACTGGATCTTACATTTTATCAATCATACCGACGCGACGTTCGTTAGAACGCGGTAAAATTCGAACTGAAGAATAAATTCTTTATATAAATAAACTTGAAAATATATTAAATCATGAATGAGTTGAATATTTGGGAATTACACGATTTAGTTTTGCCAAATATTATTTGGATATTATTTATGGGTACCTATTCGAAAATTTCAATGGACTCTAGAATCCAGATAGTTATAATAATTTTCAAATTTCTAGCATCCATCTAGTAAATATCGATTCGATCAGATAATTATCTTAATATTAAATGCTTTCAATTGAGTATCACATGAAGTGAACCTAACAACTGCAAAATTCACCAAAAACGTATCTTTTCCACTACTATTTAAAATTTTATAACCTTCATTGATTTCTTATCACATCTGAACATATATACTTTGTAATATTTGTTACTCTTCAGAGGTCCGATGTGGACATAATGTGAATATCGAATAATTTGTTCGTAACATCACGAATGATGGATTATTCAGTCCTGAATAAATAAATTCATAAACATTCATTTGTGGAGTATTCTGTGATTAGCTGAATATTCATCAAATAGTCGAGTATTCACTGATTATTCAAGTATTCACTGAATATTCAAGTATTCACTGAATATTCAACTATTCCCTGAATATTCGACTATTCACTGAGTATTCATAAATATTCGAATTATGCAAAACTTAATTATTCGAATAAATATTCAATGAATATTCGAATATTCAAATCATTCATTCATGATTCCCAGCCCTAATATGAATTGAAATCTACAATGATGTTAATTCCAAGCAAAATGATTTGACAGTTCTCAATAACCACAGAAAAGCAAATTCTGCTATTCGGATTCTCAATAGTCGACTGGTGCTCTCAAAAGCACGTGATTCTCCGGTGAGTAGGGATTGCAGAACGTATTCTTTTTTTTTGTACTTTGTGAGTTGTTATAAGATTGTGGGCCGTTTGGGTTTTTTATTACGTTTGTCAATTACGTGAAGAATAAGGATGAACTAATAGATTTAGTGTTTTGTATTCCTGCTCTTTGGGATAAGCGACATAATCATCATCACGAGAGACATGTTTTGAATAGGGAGTGGAAGAAAATAGCAGAAAAATCAAAAGTGACAGGTCTGTATATATTAATAACATACAGTTTTTCATATAAGTATAACATTTTTTATAATATAAGAATAATTTTGCAACCCTTTACAGTGTAATATAAAGGGTGTCCCAAGCTCCACTCGAAATTGGTAAACCCTGTATTATTATCATGATGAAAAAGTATTATTGTAAATTCGAAGAATTGCTGGCAAAATACTCTGTAAATTTTTGCCTAATTATTTTTGCTCTGGTGGTTGAAGCATTATGCGATCTAGACCGTTGTAATTTACATCTTTCAGGGATTGACGGAAGGTCCGAAATATTCAAAAGATATGACTCTTTACCGATGATTATATTATGTAGTAGGTATACATATTGCTTTAATGATACTATCCGCAGTATCTTCGCGTGTTTCAATTACACTACTCAAAATTCTCCATTTCGCAAATAATATTCCAAATGCACACTCGACGCATTTTCGAGCCCGCGATAATCGTTTATTGAAATTTTCTTGTGAGGGATTCAACATTCGTGCAGAATAGGGTTTCTTTAAGTTTTCTTTAAGGGAATAAGGTTCATCGGCAATAAAAACATGAGGTAATTTATAGTTAGATTGAGGTGATCTTTGTTCCTCTGGGATTCCAACAATTTGGAAAGTTTTGAAGCCTGGAATGTTCCTCCGTCACTCTGTTTTCCATAGCCACCGACGTCAATAGAAATGAATCTATAATGGTCATCAACTAGCCCTTGCACAACAATGGAGAAGTAATTTTTGTAGTTGAAAAACATGGAACCGGAGTGAGAAGGACACTTTATTCGAACGTGTTTGCCATCTAATGATCCAATGCAGTTTGGGAAGTCCCAAAGTCGTTCATATTCTTCCGATATCCTTAAAAAGTCAACCGTTGTGGGTTGTTTTATGTGAAGTGGCTGGAACACTTCCCATAGAGATGCGCATACTTCCTCAATAATTTTTGCAACTTTCGAGATTCCCATTCTAAACGAAAATGCCTCTGATCTGAAGCTGCATCCTGTCGCAAGATATCTGTAACAGAAAGATGTTGAAACAATGGAAAACTTTACTAATTAATTAATGTTTTTTTGCACTTGAATAAATTCATTTTTCAACTTATTATGATAACATATAAATGGATTTTAACGTCTGTGAGAATAATTAGGGAAAGATTTAACGGCATGCAGACAAATTTTTTGAAATTCCGGAAAAGGTTACACACCGAGCGGGAATCGAACCCGCGTCTTCCACTTGCCGGGCGGATGCTCTGGCCTCTGAGCTACCAGTGTGTATGATACCTTTCCCGGAATTCAATATCATACGGTTCACCTCGTATGTAGCGTGAGTGGGGTTCCTAGGTGGGGGGGAGCACTGATTCGTGATTCGTCATCATTGGTCGGAATCCAAAATCCGACCTGAAACTGAAATCGAAAAATTCGATGACATAAAAGTGAAGGATAAAAGGAGTCCTCTGGCTAATGATGACGAATCACGAATCAGTGCTCCCCCCCACCTAGGAACCCCACTCACGCTACATACGAGGTGAACCGTATGATATTGAATTCCGGGAAAGGTATCATACACACTGGTAGCTCAGAGGCCAGAGCATCCGCCCGGCAAGTGGAAGACGCGGGTTCGATTCCCGCTCGGTGTGCTGCATGCCGTTAAATCTTTCCCTAATTATTATGATAACTTTTTTTTTCCTGAATAGACCTACTTTTAATATAGTTTCTTTTTGCAGAAGCAGAATCACGAAAATATTGGAAAAATTTAAGGCAAGAATATGGAAAGCAATTGAAGAAATTTCAGGGTCGGTCAGGAGATGGAGCAGAAAATGAGATTGTTTGTCAGTGGCCTTATTTTGAAAAATTACATTTTCTACACGATCAGTTCGTCATTCATCTACAAATTTAATGGATGAAACGCAGAACACTGTGGACAGCAATTTAGAGGATTCAAATCTAGAGGAATCTAATAGTGACGCTGAACAATTCACCTCCACCTCAATAATGAATGTGATGAGTCCTAACTGCGAATCACGAGATATGGTTGCGAGTGTGGTTGCAACAGGCTCAAATGTAAATTATGCTTTTTTGGGTTCAAAATACTATGTTTCTCGAACGGGTTATAAACGGCGACTTACGCCACAAATCGAAATTGGGAGACGGCTAGTTGACATTGAAAACTAGCATCACGGCAAATAAAATGTCTCAGGACCCCAATGATGAAGATGTTGGATTTTTCAATTCCCTTCTTCCCTATGTAAAAAAATTGGAGCCTTGGGATTAATTGAAATTCGTATATGCCGAACTATTTATTTGAAATTATGTTTCCTTCAAATAAGCAGACGCAGGCTCCTTGAGTACCTACTGCAACGCAGATAGAACAAACCCCACATACTCAACCAGGACTTTCTCAACCACTGTGAAAAGCACGCAGTCTTTCCTGCCGTATGGATTTTCCTCCTACATACCCACAAATTAGACATCAGCAGATTCAGACGCTTCAAACAACTATACACAATAATAATAGAATGTAAATTAAATGTAAATATGTCCAGTTCTCCAGAAACGTTCAATATGCACTCGAACTTGGGATACCCTCTATACTATTTTCGTATTTATGTTGCTCAAGATGATTATAATTTCGGTATGTACGGCGAGGCATCGATTTAAAACTTGATTGCGAACGCGACCTCCACCACGCTCATCCTTGCATCTTCGGCATGTAGGTACCCTAACGGAGGTGAAAGCTATTCGCAGCGTGTAACGTGTTACGCCACTGTTTTTCCGAAATACTCCGCAGAGTTTTGGTAGAGAGCAGGCGCTGTACGTACATATGTAGGTACTTCAATCTGGGACAATTTGTTTCAGGCTTAGATAAAATCTAAAATTATTTGATTTTATGTTTGACCCTTACTTCACAAGGGGTAAGTTAACGAACTAATTTGCTTTCTCGCTATTTCAATTATTGCAATTCTTTTTATGGTTCTTTTGCTGCATGTTTTGCTCTTTTTCGATTTGATGTCGCTTGATGGAATTTTCATGATTGCTGCTTATGCTATGTCTGAACATAAAATTGTGCCTGCTTCGCGTGAATCATGAATTCATTCGTTTTTTTTATTTCATTTTTGAAATCTGAATCGGTGTTTTATATTGCCTCTTAGAATTCCTAAACATTCATATCAATTTTTTTTTCATTGTTATCATTTCAAGTTTTTATAGTACTTTGGTTGCATTTAAATATCGGGTTGGCTACTCAAAAAAAACGTTTGTTGTTTTTTTTTTCTTTCAATTTCATATGTTATCACAAGAATAGCTTCTGAATATTTTTCATAATTATTGTAACTCAAAATTAATGACCGTGGAGCAGGGGCAATTTGGATACGAGTAAAATTGTCTAATTGAGATGAAATTCCAGTGTTTGGTAAGGACCTTATTTTTGGTCAAGCCCTAGTTTTTGGTTGCGACCACATATTTGGTTTGGAGACAATCTATGGTTTCGAGGAAATTTACGATTTGGAGATATCTTTTGGATTTGGAAAGTAATAGCAATTCTCAGAAATTGAATCACGTGAACACCGTACCTACATCGGGGAGGCATCATTTGAAATCGACGCTAGTTCCACATCATCTGGAGCTGTCCTTAAGATCGACGCTTCGATGAGCGGAAAAACTAGAGATAAGTTGTAAATTCAGGCGCTGTTCATTATTTCCTAATTTCATTTTCGAAAACGTAATTTGTATTTTCATTTGGAATAAACAGCTGGTTGAATTCCTGTGAATATTCATTGATATACCTATCCATAGTTCTCTGGAATCATATTTGTATTGGTGGAAACTAAGAATCGCGACCACTCTCTGACTAGAGTGCCCGGCATTTGTAATAATTGTACCCAGTAGGGTTACAAGCGATTAGTTTTCGATATTCAAAACGCAATTCTGACTCATAGAGAAGTCTCTGCCAATTAATGTGCTTTCCGTTTATGTCATTTGAAATTGAGAGACAACTCGCGTAAATTATTTCGTTAACACTTTCGTACCAGAACAAAAATATATTTGATAGGTTTGCTCACAAGCCCTATTCCCGTGAGCATATGAGTCTAGGAGAATTTTTTATTTGGTACAATGTGGCTTCTTCTAGAATCGAAATTGAAAAAAGTCTGCAAGATAATGACGCTTATGAAACTGACAATGGGGACATGCCTAGTGGTCAATACATAATTGTGTTGGACAACATGGGTAAGAAGAGGAGGCGAAGGATTCGGACCCTAAACTACTCCTTAGTTCTGGCGCCTGTAGAGGCAGAATTGTAGGATGGATATAACTCTGCTAGAGAATTTCTCTGGGCAAAACAGAATCGACTTCGTTCATTGAAAGAAAAGTTTAATTCCGAAACGACAAGAGACTAAAATACAGCAAGCTTCAAGTCGTATCGTCGCTGAAGACTTGGTAGCAGTAGATCCGAAACAACTAAATGGTATCACAGATTATTGTACTTCCCATCAGCTCATTGATCGTGTTTTGGATGATGCCGATCAAATGAAAATAGATGCATTTCAAGATTTGAATGATGTTGGTATGTCAAACGATCAGTTGTTTCAGAAAAAATCTCAAAAGTTATTAGATGTGACGAATCCTGATCGAATATGGATTTTTGCTACGAGGGAAGTAGCTACTGGAAAAACATTCATTCTGAAAGTGATAACAAAATAAATTCGAAGATTGAATCCCGTAGATGCAGTCACAATAGCCAGAATGATATCCAATATCCGATAACAGATTGGCACTACCAAGAAGAAGAAGAAGAGAACATGCAAGAAAAAGTGTAGTAGTTACTGCGTCAATTAGAATAGCAGCCAGACCCATTTGTGGGGGGAGCACTTTACATTCAACTTTCGAGCGTCCTATGGAAAAGGGAAGAGCTGAAATCCTCTCGATGTTTCTCGATAAACTATCCGTGGAATTCGATTTGATATGCCTTACCGAGACGTTTGGTACAGACGGACAAACAAATATGGATAGATGCAGCATGATTAATAACCACGGCAATTTGAACAGAAACGACGGGGTAACAACCGTTCAGGTCAGAGCCAACATAAATCACGCAGCTATAAAATCTGTTATATCGATAATTGTAAATTGAGATTAGGAAAAGTCCCGAAATAGTTCGTCTCACGGTAATCTATTGGTCCCCACTGCTGTCGCGAAAAAAGATTTCGTTGAAGCTAACTTACATACTTACATTCAGTTAGCCATCAACGATAACAATGTGTACCTATAAAAATTACATGGCACGTCAAAATACATGTGGGTATACATATACAGACACACCTCAAAAGGAGTATAATACATAGAGAAGAAAAAACATCCATATGACAGAAAATCAAAATAAACAATTAAATTTGGAATTTAAAATTCAGGAATTCATCCAGGGTGTAGAATGCTAATAGAACTCGAGTTGATAACTCGAGTTGCGCGTTCACTCCAGTTGACTCGATTTGAATTCTTCCCAACTCGAGTTTCGATTGGTGTGAAACGAATGCGTGATAGAACATGTGTCTAGGATATACGCATGGCCGAAGAATACATTCTTCTGATTCTTCCGCTATGGATATACAGGGTCTTTCACGAGGAACCTCACCCATATTTATACGGGAAACTACTGAACGTATTTTCATGAAATTCAGCACTTATTAGTATTTCACGATGCTGATGAAATCTAAAATATTTTCAAGGCATGAGCACCTCCGATTTTTCCGGAGATGACGTCAACTTCCGTTTTTCAAATTAGAACACCATTTTTTTATTGCAGAAATAGATTCCTTAGAAAATTTCAAGTTATTTTGATGTAACATTTTTCAGTTTTGGTTGGAAAATTCTCTCTGAGCGGGAAAATTCGAAAAAACAATCGAAAATAGAGCTCCGCTGAAACAAGAATAACTTCGAGGTTTTTGGATGGAAAATTTTCATTTTTGGGATTTTTCGATTTTTCAAGATGTAAGATTGATGTATCCACTTTAAAAATCGAAATCGCGATTCATGATACAGGGGGTGAAAAAATCGCTTTCAAAGTTAGGGATGACAAAATCGTGAAAAATCAATTTTTTCAAATTAGAACCCCATTTTTTTATGGCAGATATTGAATATACATTAAAAAATAATGTGAGTGTATGCATCACACCCTTGCCCTAAAATGGATATTTTCTGAGTTAATATCCAATATTCATTATTTTCAGTTATATTTTTCGTTTTTGGTTGTCAGCACTGGCTTTCGATCTTATCAATTTTCAACACACGTCAATTTGGAAATGTCAATTTCGTAACAGTTACCAACTGCCAAGATACCTACAATACAAAAGTCACTAGGATGTATAATCTGAATTTTTCATTGAATTTCAACGAAATTTGAAATAGAGAAAATATCGTCTAATACTCGTTGCAGAATGCAATTCCAATACTCACGCGTTCGAAAACTCGCTCGTTTTCGAATTTCGCATACGTGTTGGAAAAGGAGCCCATTCTGCAACTAGTTTTAGAATATAAGTACTATTATCTATCATATATCCGCCATTTTGAAATTTTTTTTTCAGAATTTTACACCACAATTAAATTGAGCCCTAAAAAATACTAAGACGTGACCGAAAACCGTTATTTCAAATGTCACGCATAACTCACCAGTTATCAGAATATTGCTGAAAGTTGACATTAAACACCCTGTATCTCGCTTATGCGTCGAAAACGGGGTATAGAGTGAGATGGCCGACCCGGGTCACTGACACCAGTATCTCTACTTTGGATCACATATTTGATAATTTTAAGGAGAACGGTATCGTCTGTGTTTTGGATAATAATGTCTCCGATCCCCGAACAGTGTTTTATGAGATGAATATCTCTCAGTCAATGAATACATGTACGTCGAAATATAAAAGGTTATTCTCTGGCGAGAATATTGACAATTTTCAAAGAGATCTTTCTTCACAGAGTTGGTGTGACCTGTATACGGCCACACATGACCTCAATAGGCGGCTTTTGAAATATTTTACGATTTGTTTATTTACCATTTCAATGCGAATTTTTCCCTGAAGAAACATTTTATCAATGAAAACCGGAAGGGTTGGATGAATCAGGAAGTCAGGAGTTCAAGTTCTCAGCTAAAGAACCTTCACTCATTAAAGTATAAATTTCCTGAGCTGAAGCAGCGTTATCTAAGCGCGAAAAGAGATCATAATGAACTAGTTGAACGAACGAAACGAGAATTCTATCGGAACAGAATAGAGAACAGTTCAGACAAAAATAAAACAACCTGGAATGATATTTCTGAATTAGTTGAAAAAAAGAAAAAACATAAGATGAACCTTTCAATAAAACACGATAATGTTAGCATCACGGATCCTTTTTCTATTTCTAATTTGTTCAATGATTATTTTGAGAGTGTTCCGTATGATATCTATAATATAAAAATGAATCGCAAAATGTGTTGGTAAGCGCATAACTCAACAACGCCTCGACCAATTTGGCCAAATCTTTTTTTAAAATGTTCGTTGAAGTTCAAGGATGGTTTTTACGGCGAGAAAAATTAGAATTATTGCTGGAAAAACCCTAAAAATAGCCCTTTTCTTTTTTAGTCTATATTAATAAAAGGCGATCTATGGTTGGTTCAAAACTTCGAAATGCCATATTGACATTTGGACAAAGGAGGTTAGTTTTTCTTCCACAGAATCGCATGTCAAGTGAATAGTTAAAAGTGCAGTAGGTCTTACCACAGAATACCTAACAACGGTATAAGAATATTCTATGGTAGAACGAAGTTTCACGGTATTCAATAGAAATGCAATAATAAAATAGAACGAGAGAAATGGACTCGCTATTTTCGATAAAATAGAACGTTGTGAAGTTATAAGCCATGAAGTTGTCTGGCAACGGTGGATTTCATTTTCTTGAAGGGTAGGAAATTCAGAAATGGTAGACTAGAGTATGAATGGCGATGTATATACTCCATTCACTTTTATAAAGTATCGCGGTTTGCCATGAAATTTTGACACATTTCACCGGGTATGTTTTGAAAATGTTAGGTTAGGGTCATTCTTCTGTCAGTTGAACGAGCAACGTTGCCGTTTCTGCTAAAAAATCGTACTTATTACGTATTTATCGAAATGTTCCTTTACTTTGGGAAATTAATGAATTTGCGAAAATATAATATGAATTCAGAAGAATTTAAATACATTTTTGCACAACTTGAAATACTCCAGTATGAAAATGTAGTAACCTGCGCCACAGTTAAACCTTAGACGAACTGACTCCATTTATGAAGTTGAAAAAGAGTAAATAGAAAGTAGAGTTGGCAATGTCGCTTAATTTTCACGAGTGCCAACCTGCGTCTGTTCTAGGGGAAAAAACTTGATAAACCTAAATCATGGCCAACCGCGATACTTTATAAAAGTGAATGGAGTATACAATTATTGTGTAATTTGCATAGAACTTATAATTATATCATGGATTGCCTTAAAATGGTAATTGGTGTAGAGGTTCGGTATATAGGCAAAAAACTTCTTTAGTCTACTGATGATTTAATGACGCAACAGTTTCGGAAACCAAACTGTTTCCTGCTTCAGGCTACAAAAATGACGAAATTTATTTTAAAAACATCTTTAGCGTGATTACAATAGTGACTCACCGTTATAAATCTAATTATTGTTCGAAAAAGTCCAAATATATCCCAAAATTAAATCATCAGTAGACTAAAGAAGTTTTTTGCCTATATACCGAACCTCTACACCAAGAACTTATAATAACATGGAAGGCTATTATCAGATCAAGTTGGTGGAACAGTGAATTTTTACCGGAATGTAAAGTAAATCGGATTGTGACGATCAACATCAATCGTGAATTGTCCATTTTCATCTTTTCTCTATATTTTTGAAATGTTTTTGATTTATGTTTGGGTAATAAATATATTTGCGGAAATAACTGAATTCAAAATTGCCCATAATTAGTAATTGACATATTATTTTTGTATTTCTGTTTTGTGTGACAGCTCATATCCATGGAAAAGATGACGTTTGACAGATGACGTTTGACAGATGACGTTTGACAGATGACGTTTGAGAGATGACATTTGACAGATGACATTTGACAGATGACATTTGACAGATGACGTTTGACAGATGACATTTGACAGATGACGTTTGACAGATGACGTTTGACAGATGACGTTGGACAGATGACATTTGACAGATGACGTTTGACAGATGACGTTTGACAGATGACGTTTGACAGATGACGTTTGACAGATGACATTTGACAGATGACATTTGACAGATGACGTTTGACAGATGACAGTTGACAGAACTTTTATTATGCCTAATTTATCTCCTGCTTGAAAAAATAGCAATGGTAAGTTTATACAACTTTAACGGGGGTTTCACAAAGCATATCACCGGTGATCGGAGCTTGATCTAGAATACTCGATTTGACAGTTCAGAAATCTAACCAAGCCGTTGATCTTCGATCACTGGTGATTGCGTTGTGAAATCTACTGTAAGTATAGGCACGGCCTGTGGTAAACTGTGGGGAGCTGGTATATTCAAACTCAAACACTAAAACTACTTATTATTTATTCCTCGAATGACATCTTGTACATTGACTAGTAACCATTAGACTGACTCCTCTTTGTTATAACTCTAACGAGCTACCTTATTGTCATTATTGATGACTATGATGTTTTTGTACAATTCAGTATTGCAATCGAAGATTTGCCTAATTCTAACATACTTATTGTGCTTACTACCTAACCTACTTGAGTGCCCCGGTGTTGTAATATCCTTTCCTAATTGGAGTTATCATCATATTGAAACAATATTAAATGAGGGCAAGGATTACATCACAGGCCTTCTTAAGATAAAGATGGCTATGGTATAGGTAATAGGTATTATTTAGGCGAAACAAAGTTCGCCGGGCCAGCTAGTTTTGAATAAAATACCTCAGAATAGTGGAATGGATGCGTCTGTCATGCCACCTGTGGAGTGCACTTTTTCCCTATGCCCATTTACCGAGGAAGAGCTTTACAATTTGTTGTTTAGCAAACTTAAGAATAAACATTCATCGGGCGCTGATCATGTGCCAAGTTTTCTGGTTAGGAAGGTTTTGCGCTTTATAATTAAACCCATCACATTTTTGGTCAATCTTTCGTTTTGCTCTGGAACATTTCCTTCTATGTTGAAAACAGGTAAGGTGACACCGCTATACAAAAAAGGTGATATCATGAATATGTCCAATTATAGGCCAGTTACTGTCCCGATGAGTTTGTCCGGGGTTTTTGAATACCCATTTCTGGAAAGATTAAATAGTTTTTTACACAGAAACAAGATTTTAAATTCGGACCAGCATGGTTTCATGGAGCAAAAATCGACAATCACAGCCATAAACTCATTTTATCATAGAGTAATAAAACAGATAGAGGCAGGCGAGTGTCCTGTTGGGATTTTTTGTGATCTCAGCAGGGCGTTCGACTGCGTCGATCACACGATATTATTGGCTAAGTTGTCGAGAAGTGGGATTGGTGATTCTGCTCTGAGTTGGATAAGAAGTTTTTTGGAAAACAGAAAACAATATGTGAGCATTTTTTATAGAGATGAAAATACTGAACGACATGAATTCCAGATTTACAAGTAAAAGCATAGGTGTCCCGCAAGGTTCCATATTGGGTCCGCAGACGCAATGACTGTTTATGCTGATGATACCTCCTTTTTGGTGTCTGATAAATTGGATGGAAGTTTGGAACGCAAGTGCAATGAAGTGAATGATGCGGCGAACAGATGGTTTGGTAGCAATTCTTTATTTCTGAACAGCAATAAGACATCTCTTGTTCGGTTCCATAACTATCAAAGGAAGTGTTCTAGAATTAATGTCCGTGCAGGGGAGGATCTGCTTGAGCTAAGTGGTCACGTAAAATTTTTAGGTATCCTTATGGATGAATGTCTCAGTTTTAGAGACCACTGTGAATATGTTTCGGGAAAACTGAATAGTGTAGTTTATATGTTTAGAAACCTACGCACTGTTCTGAACGGAAAGGAATTGGTTTCGCTTTATTATGCCCATGCAGAATCGCGATTGAGGTATGATGTCGTTTTTTGGGGTTGGTCATCTCTCGCATATAAGGTTTTTTTTATCACAGAAAAGATTGATTAGATGTATGGCTCGTGTTCCCAGTACATATTATTGTAAGAATCTCTTCAAAAAATTTGGAATACTAACACTTCCAAGCTTATTTGTTTTTGAAATGTGTGTGTATGTTTTTAAAAATAAAGAAAATTTTAACTTGGTGAGGGACAAACATTCTGTTAATACTCGCCAGCAGAATAATTTGTATGTTCCTTTTAATAAATATAAGGTAGGATGTAAGTCGCCTGATTCCTTGGGGCCAAATTTTTTTAACAAATTGCCGAAAAATGTAGTCGAATCACCTAACTTGAAGATATTCAAGGCTAGATTGAAGATCATATTAATCGAAAAATGTTTGTATTCTGTAGACTCATTTTTTCAAGTTATGTAACCGTTTTGTTGTATTTAACTATTCCTATACAAAATTAATTTTGTCAGAGAGGAAAATAAAAGTATTTATTTATTTATTTATTTGAGCTTGCCATTCAAATTTTGAATTCATATATAGGTTATTCCATTTAAAAAAGTGTAACCATGGTCTATATCTTTGTTATCGAACACCCTGTATATGTGAAAACAATTTTAAATTGGGCATCTGATTGTCCTTTACATTTCACGAAAAAAAAATGTTCAAAATGTGTTCATTTACTGCCTCAAAATGAGAACCGCGTCTGGGGTGGGCCACCCTGTATACAGGGTGTCATTACCATTCAATCTCGGTACATGCCCTTAAATTTTTCTCTATTCTTCATCATTTTGTAGTTAAGCCATTTGTTTAAAGAATCATGTAACAAACTATTCATTTAAAAAAATATTTGCTCAGGCGATGAACCTGTGCTCCAGTCCAACATTTTCCCTATTCTTCAAATTTTCAATATTTTGAAGTCTTTACGAGATTTTCAAAAGAGATCTGTGATAGTGAACCTCTGGCCAGAGAGTGAGTTGAGTACCGAGTGGAACGAGTTTCACCAGCATAAGGACATTCAGTATAGTAAGGTAGTATTTGAAGGTATTTTGTGAACATCTTTGAATCTTTGAGTCTAGTCTACTAATACTCAATCCAACCATTGGAGATAACAAGTATGAAGAATCAAAGGTTCATCGCCTGAGCAAATATTTTTTTAAATGAATCGTTTGTTACATGATTCTTTGAACGTATGGCTTAACTTCAAAACGATAAGAATAAAGAAAAATTCAAGGACATGTACCGGAAAAGATTGAAAGATAATGACACTTATTACCTTCTAGGCGAAATTAATTTGAAAAAAATTGATATTCAGAAAAGCAGTAGAGTTTGTCAGATTTCAAATAATAGATATTGTAAGCATTTCCCCACAAATATTTTCAACTATTCCTATGAATATCGCTAATCATAATAGTAGGTTAACTAGTTGAATTAAAAATCGAAAATTACTGGAAAACTATTAGGTTTAGGTAAAGGAAAACCAAATGAAGGGTAGCCCATATGTCTACACGAAAAAACATTGTCTGTCTCGTTGGCTTGAAGGGTTTATTTCATTAATTGCAAATTAAAAATACTCCTTTTTTTGATTTTTCGCCATTTTCTCTACAATGGTTCTTCTAAGGCATGAAATGGTCCTTATAAACTCATCATTATTTGAGCTTGCCATTCAATTTTCGAATTCATATATAGGGTATTCCATTTAAAAAAGTGAAACTATTGTCTGTATCCTTGTTATCGAACACCCTGTATATGTAAAAACAATTTCAAATTGTGCATCGGATTGTCCTTTACATTTCACGAAAAAAAAAATTTCAAAATGTCTTCATTTACTGCCTCAAAATGAGAACCGCGTCTGGGGTGGGCAACCCTGTATATAAGTATATACAGGGTTGGGATAAAGTTTGGCACCAAATTGATATCTTCAAAACGAAACGGGCGATATTTTTGAAATTTGGCAGATGAGTGTAATGGACCACAATGCATCTGATGAGCATATTTTCATTAATGAAATACTTCCGATTTAACCGGAAATGACTAAAGAAAATTTTATTTAAATTTCTGCAGATTCTGAAAGAGCACTTTGTTTCGGATCTGTTCATATCGGGTTCCATGTGAAGATTCTCTGTAAAAAGAAGAAATTCAGTCTTTTTGTACATTTGAGAAAAAAATCCATTCAAATAAATAAATCGTTGTTATTTGTATCAATAGTGAGAAATAAAACGATATACTTTGTAGTAGGTAGTTCTTTCTGCTTTTCATGACGTATTTTTTATGAAAATCTATAAAGAGAAGAAATACAGGGCTTTTACTAGTAGAAAAAATTATTGAAAATAATAAAAAAAAATCATTTTAAATGTCCGAAGTGCTTGCCATTCACCTCCTGACAATATGCCAGTCTATTAACAAATTTTTGAGTAACTTTTCTCAAGACTTCTCCATGAATTAATAGCACATTCATCAAGAATCCGTTGTCTCAATTCCTGCAATTTTTACATGGAACCTGGTATGGACAGATCCGAAACAAAGTGCTCTTTCAGAATCTGCAGAAATATACAGCGTGTCCCATTTAAATAAAAAATCTTTTTGTCATTAATCTCATTGAAGAAAATATGCTCATCAGATGCATTGTGGTCCATTACACTCAGCTGCCAAATTTCAAAAATATCGCCTGTTTCGTTTTAAAGATATTAATTTGGTGCCAAACTTTATCCCAACCCTGTACATTAGCCATTATTTCTGTTGTTTGTTCCTAAAAAATATGTGATTTTTAGTTTTGGGTTATTTTATAGTATAAAATAAAACGACTGGTACTTCAGTGTGTTCTATATTTATGTAAGAACCGAGCGCTTTCGACCTTAGATCATCATCAGGGTTCCCTGAAAAGGCAATAACAAACACTATAAAAACCAGGATGACAATAAAATGAAAATATTACCCGTCCAGGAATGAAATCACAGGCACAAACATGTGAGAAGGTGCAATACAGAGGCGATGTCAGTGTGGTAAGATCAGTCAAACAAGGTTTCTCATAAATACAGGGTGGGGCAGAAGAACCTATCCGATTTCAAATCCCTTTTTCTCAGAAGAGAGAGCAGGTAGAGTAGTGGGGTAAAAACCGTTAGAAAGCTGGTTTTATGCCATTTGTCAGTAGTCAACATGCCTTGGTCTGGTGAACATCGTGCTTTTGTTATTGAGCGGTTTATCGAATGCGGCGGTTCGATAATTGCTACACAACGTGCTTTTCGAATTCATTTCGGACTCGGGCGTCATGATCCTGTTCCACATCACGCTACGATTAAAGTGTGGGTGTCAAATTTTAGACAGACGAGTTCAGCATTGAAAACGAAGTCGCCTGGACGTCCCAGGACAGCAACAGGACCTGAAAACGTGGCCAATGTGAGAGCCGCGATTGAACGTTCCCCGCGTCGTTCGGCGCGAAAACATTCGCTCGCTTTGGGGATTTCCAACCGCAGTATTCGGCGAATTTTGCACCGGGACCTCAAAATGCATCCCTACAAAATGGTTGTTGCACAGAAATTAAGTGAAAGGGATTTTGAAACCCGTACGAACCTGTGTCGCGATCTCCGAGAACTGCCAAACGACGATGTTGTGCTCTTCACGGACGAAGCCCATTTTCACCTCTGTGGCGCCGTAAACAGGCAGAATTTGGGGTTACCTCAAATCGAAGGTTTACCAGCATCGACCAAGGACCCTTCTTGCTTTACGAAGGGAAATTGCTCGGGCAATTGAAGAAATTCCTGTGGAAATGACGGTGAAAGTCATGGAAAGCTACCGCGAGCGCCTAAATAAGTGTATCCGCTCCCAAGGACGACATTTGAGTGATGTGCTTTTCAAAACTTAAATTTAAAAATGGCATAAAATTTGCGATATGTTAATAAAAAAAATTTTTTGACAAGCTGAGTGGTTTTAATTTTATAACGTTTTGAAATCGGATAGGTTTTTCTGCCCCACCCTGTACATCAAACAAATATTTTCTGAAACCGTCTCAAATTCAAATAAAACGACCCTCAACTGTCATCAAATATCCAACCAAAATAAACAAAAACTAGTGGAATTAAATTTTGTAGGTAACAAAGTTGGTAACAGTGTAAGATGACAATTCGCGTTCTCATTCAAAACGCAGGGGCGTGACATTCTGAGGGAAAAGTGAGACGGTGACAACATCAAAATAAAATACAGTTAAAAGCTTTTTCCATGAATGAGTGGTACAACACATACCTATTATGTTCAAGACACTCTTAATAAATACTAAACAAAAGATAAAACAGGTATAAAAAAAAAACGGGTGACGAGAGGATGACGAAAAACGTCATTTATTTAAGAGGTTGTAATTGCGAATACCGGTAAAAACCTTTTAGGCTGATTAGCCTAAAAGGTTTTTACCGGTATTCTCAATTACAACCTCTTAAATATAGGGGTGAAAAAATTGTTGAGGTTAACTTGAGTATTCACGCATCGGGTGTTCTGAGCGGTTTCGCGAACAATTTCGAGGTCCTCAAAAAGATTCATCTTGGTATTAAAGCTGTTACATGTGATGTTATGTAATATTTTGGAGTTTCTGTTGGGGCTAAATTGGTGTTTGGAAAAATTAAGGTGGTGGCCAAATGCTGACGACTGTGGTTTGCTTAAGTGCTCCTTGATACGTGTCTCAAGCTTTCTCCTAGTAATCCCGACATTCGCTAGAGTCAAAACATCAAATAATGTTCCCCACAACATCAGGGAGGACCTAGAAACGAAGCTTCTCAAAACAGCCATCAGTAAACATTATTCTAAGTTGAATAAAATCAATGTTGATATGAAGATCACTTACGACCAGTTAGTTCAATCAATGGGCTATGTCAACCTCCAAGATTTTTTGAATGACTGTTCTGACTTGGTCAACTTCCAAAGAAGTTTGAAGCGTGAAAAACTAGACGGTAAGCTACAAGGTTTGATTAGGGGAAGAATAGCAGCTGAGACGTCAAGGGTGAACAACTTCTCTAACCACGTTTTCCATGAGAGAGTCAAGAACTTGTCCGACACTCAGTTTACGATTTCTGAGATGGAGGTGCTTTCGCGTGGACTCAAGTTTTGTTTTGGTGGAGGATTGGACAGGAGGGCACTTCAAGAATTTTTTGTACATATAGATTGCGTTATAGAGCGTCTTTCAGACGACTCAGACTTTAAGAGGACCATTAGAGATCAATGTCTAGCGTTTATTCTTAGCGGTAGAAGCAATAGACATATCCGTTTAAAATTCGGTAAAGATTTTCGAACGTTGAAAGAAATTAGAAAGAAAATCATGGAAAACAACTTAACTGTTTCTAAAGCGGACAAAGGCAATTGCATAGTAATCATGAAGAAGTCCGACTACATTGATAAAGTTGAACATTTCTTAGAAGATAACAACTTTGAAAAACTCAATAACAACCCTTTGAACAGCTTCATTAGAAAATCTAAAACATACCTACGTATGTGTGAAAGTTTTCTTATTCAACACAATAGAAAACATATTTTACCCAGTAACCCCGCTATGCCCAGACTTTACGGGCTACCTAAGATCCATAAGTTAGGCACGCCAATTCGACCGGTAGTATCCTTTTGTAATACTCCTGTACACGGACTCTCTTGTTTTCTGAATAACCTTATCAAGAGAATAACCAACTACAAACCTCAATACTCGGTGATCAATTCCATAGACCTCACACAGAAATTGCGAAACCTCAAGATGGAAGATAGTTACATTATGCTATCCTTTGATGTGTGCAACCTGTTCACGTCAGTACCTAGAAATGAGTGCATTCCCCTGGTTTCTGAGCTTCTTCGCGAGCATGGCGTTTCCGACTCAGAGCGCACCGATATTCTCACACTGTTGAAGCTCACATTGTCCCAAGACTTTTTTATTTTCAACAATACTACATATAGACAAGTGGATGGACTGGCAATGGGTTGCCCCTTGTCTTCAATTTTGGCTGACTGTTTTCTTGAAAAACTTGAGGATTCCATCTTGAACTGTCGGAGTGGGGTGGTGCGCTGGTATAGATACGTAGACGACATTTTTGTCATACTCAACGGTTCCCCTGAGGATGCAAACGACTTGTTGGACTTTATCAACACAATGCATCCAAGAATAAATTTCACTCTTGAGCTTGAGAGTGATAAAAGAATAAATTTCCTTGACCTCACTATCTCCAGATCAGGTGGTGATTTCCTGAACTTTGATATCTATAGAAAGAACACACAAACTGACCACATCATCCCTTCGAGTTCTTGTCACCCCAGAGGCCATAAATTGGCAGCCCTACGATGTTATGTCCATAGAGCCCTCAAGGTTCCTTTGACCGACGATAAGCTGGAAAGGGAGCTCAACATAATTAGGCAAATAGCCTTTAATAATGGCTATGACCCGGAAGTTGTGAATACAATCAAGAACAACATGTTGATTAGACAGCGACGGGCCTTAGCATACAATGCTAACGTAGACGATGGCACCTCGAGATACTTTTCTCTGCCGTACATAGGCTACCTCTCAGACGGTATTTCTCATATCCTCGAACGCTCAAAGGAGGGAATGAGAGTCTCCTACTCGGGTGTGCGTTCACTAGGCTCATTCTTGCTGAACTCTAAAGATAGGGTTAACAAACTTAATTGTAGTGGCATTTATAAACTCCACTGCAGTGAGTGCGAGGTCACCTACGTTGGTCAAACTAGGAGAAAGCTTGAGACACGTATCAAGGAGCACTTATAAGCAAACCACAGTCGTCAGCATTTGGCCACCACCTTAATTTTTCCAAACACCAATTTAGCCCCAACAGAAACTCCAAAATATTACATAACATCACATGTAACAGCTTTAATACCAAGATGAATCTCTTTGAAGACCTCGAAATTGTTCGCGAAACCGCTCAGAACACCCGATGCGTGAATACTCAAGTTAACCTCAACAATTTTTTCACCCCTATATTTAAGAAGTTGTAATTGAGAATACCGGTAAAAACCTTTTAGGCTGATTGACGTTTTTCGTCATCCTCTCGTCACCCGTTTTTTATACCTGTTTTATCTTTTGTTTAGTATTTATTAAGAGTGTCTTGAACATAATATGTGTTGTACCGCTCATTCATGGAAAAAGCTTTTAACTGTATTTTATTTTGATGTTGTCACCGTCTCACTTTTCCCTCAGAATGTCACGCCCCTGCGTTTTGAATGAGAACGCGAATTGTCATCTTCCACTGTTACCAACTTTGTTACCTACAAAATTTAATTCCACTAGTTTTTGTTTATTTTGGTTGGATATTTGATAAAAGTTGAGGGTCGTTTTATTTGAATTTGAGACGGTTTCAGAAAATATTTGTTTGATGTATTTATGAGAAACCTTGTTTGACTGATCTTACCACACTGACATCGCCTCTGTATTGCACCTTCTCACATGTTTGTGCCTGTGATTTCATTCCTGGACGGGTAATATTTTCATTTTATTGTCATCCTGGTTTTTATAGTGTTTGTTATTGCCTTTTCAGGGAACCCTGATGATGACCTAAGGTCGAAAGCGCTCGGTTCTTACATAAATATAGAACACACTGAAGTACCAGTCGTTTTATTTTATATTCATGCTTAGTGTGCCCAACCATCATTTTAATTTATTTTATAGTATTTGTAAACAGAGTGTCTGTACCCTACTAGTCGAGGAAATACTTCAAAGTGGGTGTGAACAAGAATTTATTTTGAGTTATTTGTTTCGTTAAGATTTTATTCTGTTTGTTTGCTGTTGTGTTTTGTTTGTTTTGTATTTTAGTCTACAAAGAAATATCTAGTTTTTGACATCTAAAGTTTACATTTCCTTTTGAGAATTTACATGTGTTCGAGCTGGAAACTACGTTGGAATATGTGTTGCCTATCATGGTGCCCTATTAGAACCTTGTTTCTGTCCACAGGATTTAATTTCATGTAAGTTTGATCTATTTTTCTATTGCATTCCTATCGTATATTGTGGAACTTCGTTCTACTACTATTAACCCCCGTGGACTATTCTTATACATCCGATAAGAACTACTGCACATTTAACTATTCAATCTACATTATGGTATAGGCATTGGAGTTGTTGCTTTTAGACGCTGGTCTCCCCGGTCCCCGAACAATCGCTGCCCTCGACAGACGACAGACGAGGATCTGGCGGCCTGGCGCCGTACTTCCGACTGATACATTTGGAAAATCATGTCATAAATTCCCGAATGTTTCAGTCGGTAGTTGACGGCGGCAGACCCGCGTCCGTCGTCGGTCGCGGTTCGGACAGACCAGTGCGGGGATTCTGTAACTTCCGCTTGCTTAGTAAACGAATACGAAAACGTAACGCGGCGAATCGCAAGCGACGTAAGGCCCTATTCTACAGGGTCTTGAAAGCGATTTTTTCACCCCCTGTATCATGAATCGCGATTTCGATTTTCAAAGTGGATACATCAATCTTACATCTTGAAAAATCCCAAAAATGAAAATTTTCCATCCAAAAACCTCGAAGTTATTCTTGTTTCAGCGGAGCTCTATTTTCGATTTTTTTTCGAATTTTCCCGCTCAGAGAGAATTTTCCAACCAAAACCGAAAAATGTTACATCAAAATAACTTGAAATTTTCTAAGAAATCTATTTCTGCAATAAAAAAATGGTGTTCTAATTTGAAAAACGGAAGTTGACGTCATTTCCGGAAAAACCGGAGGTGCTCATGCCTTGAAAATATTTTAGATTTCATCAGCATCGTGAAATACTTATAAGTGCTGAATTTCATGAAAATACGTTCAGTAGTTTCCCGTATGAATATGGGTGAGGTTCCTCGTGAAAGACCCTGTATACTATGTACCTGGAACGGATCCGACCGTATACTTTTGAACGTAAAGTGAGGCAGGGGCAGCTGAAACAGAGACTTGTTTAGGGTAACCTGTCTTTGTCTTACTCAGTCAAATGAATTACGGTTGTATGCATAAATTATCTTTTAAGTGAAAATAAATTAGTTTGGGGATTCTTTTTGTTAAAAACGTACAATATTAGTGAAGATATACATTTTTTGTGTTCTACTGTGCTATTAGTTTCGTTTCCTTCCTCGTGTGTGGTTTAAAAAGCAGCATATTGCGTTGGTGTAATTTATTGATTGCTTCGGCAATAGTTTTGATTTGAACTATATTCGAAATTTGAACATAAAAAACCAATGGTGGTGTCTTGTGTAGCGTTTGGATGCAAAAACGAGTACGATTATCGGAAAATATCTTTTCACGGGTGAATTGATAATATTGGATTTTGCTATTTAATGAAAATATAGCGACTTGGCTAGCAAGAGTGAATTCATTTGGTACAGTTTTACATTCAAACGACCAGATATCCTGAAGCTATGGATAAAGGCAGTTCGCTGGAAGAATTGGACTCCATCCAGAAGTAGCAAACTTTGTGGGGATCATTTTCTTCTTGTTAGATTCAGAGTATTAGCAATGAATTGTGAAATAAAATAAAAATTCCATTTCTAATTTTCTATTCATTTTATTTATCAACATCGTGGAAGAACGGTAAAAAATTTACATGAACATTGTACTGTTTGCATTATTACTCTTTTCCTGAATAACAATTGAGAAAAAAATAATCAAATTTGTTCAAGAATAAATTTGAAAAAATAAAATGCACGGTGGTTCCATTAACCAACATGAGTTAGAAAGATATAAATTTCGTTTCTAATTTTCAATTCATTTTATTTATCAACATCGTGGAAGAACACTAAAAATTTTACATGAACGTTGTACTGTTTGCATTATTACTTTTCTCCTGAAAAACAATTGAGAAAATATAATCACATTTGTTCAAAAATAAATTTATAAAAATAAAATGCGCGGTGGTTCCAGGATCCATTAACCGACATGAGTTAGAAAGAGAAAAATTTCGTTTCTAATTTTCAAGTTATTTTATTTATCAACATCGTGGAAGAAAAGTAAAAATTTTACATGAACGTTGTACTGTTTGCATTATTACTTTTTTCCTGAAAATCAATTGAGAAAAAATAATCACATTTGTTAAAAAATGAATTTTAAAAAATAAAATGCGCGGAGGTCCCACATGAGTTAGAAAGAGATAGGTATACCTAACAGTTGCGGGTTGCCTATGCAGTGGTTTAGCCTCACTCCTCGCCCGATTCGGGTCCTTTCCAGGTATTGGGCGCAGTAGAATTCGATAGGTGGCGCTTTGAAATGTCAATGTCATCTTAGCAACGAGTAAAACAAATCAGATGCCCTTTGATATTTAAGTGGTTTTATTTTGCTGTTTTAGTTATTTTCAGGGGGTGTTTCGTGAAACTTTTGGTTTTTCTTTGATTGTGCTATGGTGCTTTGTGTTGTTGAACTAAATTTTGACTACTAATATTTTTATTTTTGGAGTAATGTAGGTATGGTTTATGTTTGTGAAAAGAACAATTAACTGTTTAGTTTTAGGTCTGATTTCGTGTTTTTATTTCATTTTTGATAGTCATATCTACAAAAGTTGCAGGGAAGGTACGTTTGTATTGAGTATTATTTGAAATTTTTAATATCGACTCATTTTCTCTTCGTTTTCTGGAAAATACTTCGCGGCTTGACTGTGGTAGTTTTAAGGAAGGTACTGCATTTAAAAGTAGATACTTTTTCCTACTAAGACCTGAAGAATATGTTACTCATTTATATATTGTTCACCTTCAGAAATATAAACAATACCAACTTATAACTATTACACACTTGGTACTAACCTTGACTATAGTAGTCTTCCCTTTTAAAATGTAAGGAACACACAGACATACTATCTGTAACTGGTTTTTCCATTTTTAGTTTCATTGCACAAGCCTTTCTTAGAGATATATTTTCCATAACTCCAAACGCATTTTCAATATTTACCATTCTTCCCATGGGAGGAAATTTATGGAAAGATACATCGGGATTTTTCCCAGTTTCGATTATGCAGCGACATAATTCAAAGTATAAAACTTTAAAAGAGCTACACAAACAATCAAACTTGATCTGCAATGAAGACAAAAAATAGAATAAAAACAATGCAATAGGAATTATTTTACTCGTTGCTTCAATTACAATTTTTTCCGCCAGAGGTCTCATTGAATTCTACTCCGCCCAATAGAGTTCACTGCCAGAGACAAATCACACTTTATCTCTTTCGTTTCGTTATCTCTTCGCACCGATTCCGTTTACGATATGTGGCGATTTTACACGAAGAAACATGTCAACGTTGCAAAGAATTTTGATTGTGTGTTATGCAGTGAACTCTATACTACATAGTTCAGTGGTGTTATGTTATCCATGTCTGTGATCGCTTCTAACCTAAATGCCAAAATTTTTAACCTCTAACTAGTTCGAAACGGTCCGGTGTGAACTTATATTTTTGTGCAAGTAAATCTTCACCTGTCTTCACCATGTTTTCAATATTCAGTTTAGTTACCGATGAAATCGAGAGGAGAATTCGACTGAGAATAACAAGAGAGGAGAGTAGATTTCTGCGAGACCGAAGTGATCCATTCAGTTTAAGTGAAGATAAATTTAAAGACTTATTTCGTTTATCCAAAGACTTAGTGTTGGTTCTATTCCAGGAATTGAAACCTTTTATGGACAATGCGTTGAGGAGGACAAGAACACCATTCGAACGAAGAATATTGGTTACATTGCGATTTTTGGCGACTGGAAATTATCAACGTGGTGTTGGACAAGAATATCTGCTATCACTTAGCCAAACCATGGTTAGTAGATGTGTCAATGAGGTAACCAAATTGATCAACCAAGTGTTTGAAGGAGAAATAAAATTTCCTAATGAGACTGGGAAAGCCCATAATAAACTGACATTTTATGAAAAATGTGGAATTCCAGGGGTAATTGGAGCAATTGATTGCACCCATATTAAAATGTTAAAGCCATCAGAAGAAGAACATTCGTTTCTGAATAGAAAAGGATATCATTCCATGAATGTGCAATTGATTTGCAATTATAATATGGAAATACTTAATGTGAATGCTCGATTCCCTGGAAGCTGTCATGATTCCTTTATATGGCGCCAATCGTCAATCAAGAATCATATGGAGGATAAATATAGAATCGGAGAAAGAAATACCTTTTTACTGGGAGATTCAGGTTATCCTTTGGAACCATGGCTTTTAACTCCAGTGTTAGGTGCTGCCTCAAATTCCCCTGAAGTTCGATTCAATTTTGCTCATGCCTCAGGACGGAATTGTATCGCAAAAACAAATGGCGTTTTAAAGTCTAGATTTCGCTGCTTACTTGGTGAAAGAGGACTTCGATATAGCCCTCAAAATGCTGTTAGCATTATAACTGCATGTTGCATCCTTCACAACATGTGTATAGCAGCAGCATTAGAATTCGATGGTGACATAGGACAAAATGAAGATATACACAACCAATTAACACCACAGTTAGAGGAAGCGAACCAGGAGGGAAATCTTGTACGGAACTCTGTGATATCGAATTATTTTCAGTAATATGGAATATTATGTTTATGCATTTATAATGATTATATATTTGAAAATGAATAATTGTTTTTGTTTCAATTGTTTTAGATAGATAAGTCTTTTCTCATAATCATACACAATGAAAAGAAAAAATGTCAACAATAATTATTAGATATGAATATGAATTTATTGGAAAATACCAATCTTTGAAGCATGCTTGCTATTAATAAAATTTTGCTTCTTTTTTTACATTACAGTTAACTCAAAAGTTTGAGTTACTTCTTTCAGGTTTTATCATATCTTAAAATGTAGTCGAAAGATTTAAGGAATAATCACGTTATGGTCAATTCAAAATGAACGTAAAACGTAACAATGACGTAAAGAGCACGTAAACGTAATCCGTCCATAAACGTAATGAAATATGTAATAGAATCCTTTATTTTCTTCATATTTTGGGCTCTTGTGCGGTGCACGCCTTGCACGCCAGCTCACAGTGGGCAAGCGGAAGTTACAGAATCCCCCCACTGTGGGGGGATTCTGTAACTTCCGCTTGCTTAGTAAACGAATACGAAAACGTAACGCGACGAATCGCAAGCGAAGAAAGGCCCTATTCTATATCTCACTTTATCTCTTTCGTTTCGTCATCTCTACGCTCCGATTCCGTTCACGAGATGTGGCGATTTTACAAGAAGAAACATGTCAACGTTGCAAAGAATTTTGATTGTGTGTTATGTTATCTATAGTCCATCCAAGAATGATTGACATCAGAGCAGGCCTTGAAAGTCCACTCGCAGCTTTATTTCTAGTTACAAAAAAGTAACTAAAAATTTTCTGTGCTTTCATCATAGATATAGAAATAACCTAAAAATTGAACGATATTTTTTTGAAGTAAGAAACTTTGAACATGAAAATGTTCCCAATTTTTACATACTATCACCAGCATGTGAATCTGTATACCAGCAGTATATTATTTTCATCTTGTATTGATACATTTTCGATCTTGCGATCAATTGAAGGAGCATACCGCCTGGAAATTCTGGTTTGATAACGAAAAATATCGTGGGTGATTAAATAGCACGGTCCTTTTCAATGTTCAATATGAATATTCGCTAAACCGAAAAAATCTAGTTGATAATTTGAAGCGTGTTACTGCATTGTGAATGGATTGGGAAATTTGTAATGGATATCAAAACAGAAACAAAACTTCACCAATGGATCTATTTAATATAATATGAAGAATTTCGTCATGATATTGTAACTTTCAATATTTGCGAACAATGAAGGTGTAAAATATGAAAAATATAACTATTCCTATTATTCTGTTTCAACAACCACAACATGTTATTTTTTCCTCATCTAGGCAGAACTCGTCATGTTCATAATAAAAGGTTTTGTCAGCAATATATCATAACATTCCTTATAGTTTGACTAATCTTTTCTCATTCCTTTTTCTACGTGCTCTGTGCAGGTTTTCCATTTTTTAGCTATTCACTCTTCAAGAGCCTCATTTCAAAGATATTTATTTCACTTGCTCAATTTTTTGCCAAATTTGTTCTAAACATTAATGACAGAACAAAATGTCAGTGTTATTTCCAACACCAACCTGAATTCTGCAACTCAAAATATTACTGAATGGGCATTACCAACATGATTTCGATTTTCCAAAGCCCCCCGAGATGTCAATCATTCTTGGATGGACTATATGTCTGTGATCGCTTCTAACCTTAGTGCCAAAATTTTTAACCTCTAACTAGTTCGAAACAAGAGTCCGGTGTGAACTTATATTTATATTTTCAGTTACACATATGGAATATTATGTTTATGCATTTATAATGATTATATGTTTGAAAGTGAATAATTGTTTTTGTTTCAATTGTTTTAGATAGATAAGTCTATTCTCATAATCATACATAATGAAAAGAAAAAATGTCAACAATAATTATTAGATATGAATATAAATTTATTTGAAAATACCAGTATTTGAAGCATGCTTGCTGTTAATAAAATTTTGCTTCTTTTTTCACATTACAGTTAACTCAAAAGTTACTTCTTTCAGGTTTTATCATAACTTAAAATGTATTCGAAAGATTTAAGGAATAATCACGTTA
This sequence comes from Adalia bipunctata, assembly GCA_910592335.1. Lineage (NCBI taxonomy): Eukaryota > Metazoa > Arthropoda > Insecta > Coleoptera > Coccinellidae > Adalia > Adalia bipunctata. The sequence continues at coordinate 6,734,190 of OU342954.1, forward strand.
GGTGGAACTTTTTCTGAATTAGCTGTGTTTTTCAAGTGAAATTTGTAGCGATGTACGAGATTTGGCTAATTTCATCAATAACAACTGTCTATAACTGTGCATGATGGTGATGCTCTTGGCTACTTGTTACGCCTTATAAAATAACATTTTGCCCAAAGTTCAAAGTGTTATAATTTTTGGCATTTTCTAGAAATTTCTCAAGAATTTTTTTATATAAAAATAAAATGATTCATTTTCTTAGTCTAGTTTTGTCTTATTCAGATTGAATCATTTTACCTGCTCAATGGAATAGTTTTGTTTTCACCCTTTTAAGGCATCCTTGCAGACAAAACGGTTTTTTGTTGAGTTATCTGATTATTAATGGTACATGTTACATACTATTGCGAAGAGTATTAACTAGAGAAGTTTTTAAAACCATTTCAAAACACCACACTATGTAAATTTTTTTTATTTAATTTTGTAAAGTGGATACAACATTATTTATTATTCATTTTGATGTTTGATACGACACTGTCAGGTTTTTTGAAGACGTTTGTAGGAAATTATGATTCAATGTGAATAAGACAAGACTAGACTAAAAAAATTAATCATTTTATAGGCACCTCCGAGCATTAAATTTGAAAAAATTCAAGATTTTAATGAAAAAAATGCCAAAAAAATTATAACACTTTGAACTTAGGGCAAAATGTTATTTTATTAGGCGCAACAAGTAGCCAAGAGCATCACCTATCCACCCTTTACCTATGGCTAGTCACCCTCCAAACACCCTGTATATATTATTATTATACCAGTTTAGTACAGTATAGAATAAATATGTAATAATTTTCTTGAGCCCCCTGGGCCCTGAATTGTGGATTCCTCTCAGCGAAACCAAGGAATGTCGACCATTGCAGTGGATTGGTCCTCTTGCAACTTTCAAATTCCATTCTAAAAGAAAGAAAAAAATAATGTTCAATAGAAAATGTTCTATTCTAACTAGTTTCGAACGTAAATTCATGTTTTCTATTTACCTCTATATTATGTTATTCAATATAGCACGGATAGCACCCAACTAAACATTCAGAACCACTCGCAAATATGTTTGGGAAAGAAATGCGGGTTGTTTGTTGTTTCCCGAAATGGAAAAGATCATAAAATTTTTCCAATTAGTGGAATTGAAGCGTGAAAGAGGTTCTCCTTCCTTAATCCTTTTCATCTTCCTTACCTGAACGACAAAGTTTGTCATAACAAATTCAACCAATCGGGATTGTCGTCAAGAGATTCGTAACGCAAGCGACACCTAAAACGCTACGTTATCGTCAGAAGATCCGAATGCCCTTCGGCCACTACGACGGTTCCCGAATGTCTTTATAGAATACCGATACCTGGAAAACGATCGTTTCGTAACGTGATCGATACGCTTTGACGATACAGAATCCCACCACCTGGGCCCGTATTCTTGACAAATGATCTTACGTTTTCTGTGGATTACGTCCACCTAACGTTCATTGTGAATCGAGCATTAGGTCGAACTTTTTCTGAATTAGCTGTGTTTTTTCAAGTGAAATTTGTAGCGGTAGTGCCGGCCCGCACCGCTAGGTCCTCGCATTTTGAATCTGTAATATTCATTTAAATTACATGCTGTAAAGGGCCATATTAATGTATATTGAATGGACAATGTATTTAAGTTCAATAATAAAGTCCAAATAGGAACGTCAGATAATTCAATGTGAAGTCAAAAACGAAAATTCCTAATAATATTCTTTATTGAGCACGGTGACCGGTTTCGCATCAGTATAACCTATGCATCCTCAGACCAAACCTACACACTACAAAAGAAACAACAAATAGTTCTAATATCAAGGGATAAAAGTAATACAACCTACTGCCTATACTCAGGGACGGGCCTAAGGGGGGGGATGGGGGGGGACGATCCCCCCCCCAATGTTGAACAGAGTTGGCAAATTTTAAAAGCAGTTGGAATATTTTCGAAGCCGTTGCAGAATTTTCGAAGCGGTTGGTAAAATTTCGAAGCAGTTGGAAAAGTTTCGAAGAAGTTGGGAAAATTTCGAAGCAGTTGGGAAAAATTTGAAGCAGTTGGAAAGATTTCAATTGAGTTGGAATACATATTTCTAAAAAAGTCCCCAATGTTGAACAGAGTTGGCAAATTTTAAAAGCAGTTGGAATATTTTCGTAGCTGTTGGGAAAACTTCGAAACAATTGGGAAAATTTTGAAGCAGTTGGAAAGATTTCAATTGAGTTGGAATACATATTTCTAAAAAAGTCCCCAATGTTGAACAGAGTTGGCAAATTTTAAAAGCAGTTGGAATATTTTCGTAGCTGTTGAAAAATTTTCGAAGAAGTTGGGAAAATTTTGAAGCAGTTGGAAAGATTTCAATTGAGTTGTAATACATATTTCTACAAAAGTCCCCAATGTTGAACAGAGTTGGCAAATTTTAAAAGCAGTTGGAATATTTTCGAAGCTGTTGAAAAATTTTCGAAGCAGTTGGAAAAGTTTCGAAGAAGTTGGGAAAATTCCGAAGCAGTTGGGAAAATTTTGAAGCAGTTGGAAAGATTTCAATTGAGTTGGAATACATATTTCTACAAAAGTCCCCAATGTTGAACAGAGTTGGCAAATTTTAAAAGCAGTTGGAATATTTTCGAAGCTGTTGAAAAATTTTCGAAGCAGTTGGAAAAGTTTCGAAGAAGTTGGGAAAATTTCGAAGCAGTTGGGAAAATTTTGAAGCAGTTGGAGAGATTTCAATGGAGTTGGAATACATATTTCTACAAAACTTTTCTTAAAATGTGAATGAATTCGACCTTTTTTAAATGAAGTTTTAAATTAATGTTTATTAAACCGATAGAACTAAGCTCACATTTAGCCGGACAAAAGCATGCAGAGAATAGCGACAATTGAACAAATTCTTGTTAGAGTATATTTAGAGTATTTGGCAGATTTGGCCCAATGTGCAATGTGTATAACCAGCAATAAATGGTATTTATTCCGAATTGCTCCCAAGTGTTTGAAAAGATGAACAATTTTTCATCTTTTACGTTATCCCTCAGCAGGTAGTTGTGAATTTCTCAGTTTGGCCGCATCGACTGTGTCCATCTGGAACCAATTTGCGCTATTTCTCTCGGTAGGACAGTAGGCAGTATTTTTTTCTCATTCTTAATTATTCTATCAAATCTCCGTTCAACACGTAAATCTGTTAAGGGGCCGTTATACTTTGGCCGATGGCACCGATTCTCCATTCAAAAAGTGTCTTTCATTTTTCCATTTTAATTTTTCACGTCCTAAAATCTCCACCTGAAAGCTCGATTTTTTTTCAATTCTCCTGGAACTTCAGACAGTTCTCTGCGATTTCACATTTTCTGGAAGTCTCTTCAGTATTTCCATAATTTTTTGCATTAATTAAGCGTATATCCAAATGGATTTTTTTTTAAATATAGAAAATTGATTTGTCGAGGGCACAATGAATTATCTAAAAAAACTGGATGAACAACCGCCGAAAAACGATTATGAAGTCAATTTCCATAGACTCTCAAATTCAACCCGATTTTTTCATGCGAAAAAATGATTTTCTTAAAGAGAAGAAATCGGAGTGCCCTCAAGACATCCTTTAACTTCAATTTAAAGAAAAAAATCAAGCTTTTAGCTTAAAAATTCAGGACGTAAACTTGGAAAAATGAAAGGCACTTTTTGAATGGAGAATCGGTGCCGTAGCCGATTTATTTATGCGAAAAAATAATTTTATCAAAGAGAAAAAATTGGAGTGCCCTCAAGACATCCTTCAACTTCAATTTAAAAAAAAATCAAGCTTTTAGGTGAAAAATTGAGGGCGTGAACTTGGAAGAACGAAAGGCACTTTTTGAATTGAGAATCGGTGCCGTAGCCGATTTCTTCATGCGAAAAAATAATTTTATCAAAGAGAAGAAATTGGAGTGCCCTCAAGACATCCTTCATCTTCAATTTAAAAAAAATCAAGCTTTTTGGTGAAAAATTGAGGGCGTGAACTTGGAAAAATGAAAGGCACTTTTTGAATGGAGAATCGGTGCCGTAGCCGTCGGCCGAAGTATAACGGCCCCAAGGCAAAAATGGACCGAAAAAGATTCAAAGTGAAGTGTGTAGTATGTGGATTTTTTTCAGTTCACTTGAATGAATCATTTATTTTTCTTCGGAATTGAACTTAAAAATCGAAACATACAAAATAATGATAACAGATGCTGTATAATCCTGTAGACTTGTAGAGTGTGGAGTGTGTTAATCTAGTAATGCAGAATTAAAAAACTACACTACAAAATTTTCTAAATATTTTTAAAGCTCTCGGGAAAAAAACATTGACACGCAATCCAAAATACCACCCCCCCCCTTCAACCATTAGTTTTCTAATCCTTTAATGCACAGTTGGAAAATGTTCGAAGCTATCCCCCCCCAAAAATTTGGCTTCGGCCCGTCCCTGCCTATACTATTCTCATCAGGGTCGTCAAATCCAAATAAATGAGATACATAAAATCTATAAATGAGCACAAATACATAAGTTCTTTAACAATGTGAAATAATAACCTTAATTTTCAATTATGATAATATATAGGTTAGTCTGAGAGCACAGATACACAAACAATATTTTTCAGTATACGTCAAAAATTTTACGTTTTCCAAATGCAATTTTTGGATATTCAGACCTAAGAAAATGTAGAAATGGATGGCGAGAACGTTACCTTGATGTCTGATATAGAGTTCCCCATTGACCCGACTTTTTTACTCATTTCGTAAGCTACATTTTTCCTATTTGTATTAAAGTTAGTTATAGGCGTGAGTTACTATTACCACAGAATACCTAATTACACAGAAGCGTCACTCTATGTGATGACGCTTGTGCCATTCTAGGTAGTACATATGTCAAAATTAAAATTAAACTTCCCGATGGACCGCTGAAGTTTGTTTTTTTTTGTATGATTCAGATTGTTGATAAATCAAAAACTAAAAATCCTTTGTTATGTGAACCATTGACCATACAAATCGAATTTGCCGCTCAAAAGTGACATATGTACTACCTAACAGAGAATGAAGGTCACGAAAATTTGCCCCTTGAAGATCAAAGTGCCGACGCTTACTGACGCTTCTGTGTAGTTAGGAATTCTGTGTTATTACCTCACACTTTTGGTTTATAGAGACTACTACAGATCGAATTCTGTTGAATAATGGATATAATATTCTATGGGAGTAGATAAAAAAGTTTGATTCATTTACGGTCAAACCGCAAGTGAATTTCAATTTTTGTTTTTCTCAGTTGAAGTTTCCTTGAACTTGAACGAATTGGGGGACATTTTTGTCTTTCGAAATGGCTGGGATAATCCATTGGAACAGAATGGGACACCCAGTATAGGAGTTTTGTAGTGTGAAAATTATAATGGAAAGCAATTAGTTTTCTAGAATTCAAATTAACCGTTTGCATATGTCACTAATTAATTTCCAGTAACTCATAAAATATTCCCATATGTATAATGTTGAAATTATTATTATTGCATATGCGAATTCTAGTTTTCACGATTGAAATGAATATTATCATATTCAATGATCACTACTTATTCAAGTTATAATCATAAAAATTCTATTCAACAATTGGAAATAAAATAATAAATTTAATCAACGTGGATTTGTGAACGTTTTTTTGAAGCTAATTGCATATGAAAAAATTTTCAGAATAATTACTTTTTCATTTCAAAAATTAATTATCGAATTGATGAGTATCAGATAAACTAAGTATGGGGATTTTCATGTTTTTTTCCGGAAAGTTCTTCCATCGCACAAAGGAATACATTGTTCTGGACTTTCAGGAATTGCTCTCCTCCTTGAATAAATAAACAAATAACCAAGTGGGCTAATGATTCGGAAACGAATTTCGGTGATGAACTATATTCCTGCTATACTTATAAATACATCTCATACTACCTGTAAAAATGTGTCCGTGAAGTTAGCACCCACATTTTCGAAAATTGGAAAAATTCTTTTAGCATTCGTTAGTTACTCGTTAGTAACTATTTGTAACCTCAAATTTTTCGTTTGTACCTCAAGGGAACTCATAGAAAAACGCCGCATTCCGCTGGGTGCTAACTTCACGGGCATCCACTTCTCAATTTTTTGCAGAAAAAAAACACGATTGGAAAGTCCTTCGTTAGTAACTATTTGTAACCTAAAAATTTTCGTTTGTAACCTAACCCTTACTGGAAAAATGACACCCGTAGAATGCGAAGTTAGCACCCACATTTTCGAAAATTCACAAATTTTCTATTTCATTCGTTAGTAGCTCGTTAGTAACTATTTGTAACCTAAAAATTTTCGTTTGTAACCTAACCCTTACTGAAAAAATGACACACCTTACATGCGAAGTTAGCACCCGCATATTCGAAAATGAAGAAAATTTTTTTGGCATTCGTTAGTAACTCGTTAGTAACTATTTGTAACCTCAAAATTTTCGTTTGTACCTCAAGGATACTCATAGAAAAATGCCGCATTCCGCTGGGTGCTATCTTCAGGGGCATCCACTTCTCAATTTTTCGCGAAAAAAATATACGATCGGAAAGTCCTTCGGTAGAAACTATTTACAACCTAAAAATTTCCGTTTGTAACCTAACCCTTACTGAAAAAATCCACCCCTAGAATGCGAAGTTAGCAGCCACATTTTCGAAAATCTACAATTTTCTATTTAATTTGTTAGTATCTCGTTTGTAACTATTTGTAAAAAAAATTTCGATGGGTGCTACATTCACGGGCATCCACTTCTTCGAAAATGAAGAAATTTTCCTTTCATTCGTTAGTAACTCGTTAGCTACTATGCAACATATAAATTTTCGTTTGTTCTATTATTCAATGAAAAAGCGACACTTCTAACATGCGAAGTCGCTAGCACCCTCATTTTCGAAAATGTTTGTTTCATTACACCGCTCTGAAAACCCTATCATAACATGTCGATTCAGAACATCGTAAATGACCCTTTTCCGTGCGGCCGCACCGTAAAAAGTTTTGCGGTGCGCTGAGACATAGATGCATCCTATGCTGAGACACGAAGCAACGATTGCATGATAGTGGATGTCAGTGTTTTGAATAATTTATTATTGTTTCACAAAATTGAAATGCTTTCTGCTGAAAATTTTTCCCGTGTTATTGTTTTCAGAGAGGTGTAATGAAAAATATCGTTCTTTACACGTCCATAAAGGCTTTTTCATTACACCGCACAGAAAACCCTATCACAACATGTAGATTTAGAACATCGAAAATGACTCTTTTCCGTGCGGCCGCACCGCAAAAAGTTTTACGGTGCGCTGAGGCATAGATACGTCCTATGATTCCTATGCAGAGACACAGAGCAACGATTGCGTGACAGTAGATGTCAGTGTTTTGAATAATTATTGTTTCACAATATCGAAATGCTTTCTGCTGAAAATTTTTCCCGTGTTATTGTTTTCAGAGAGGTGTAATGAAAAATATCGTTCATTACACGTCCAGAAAGGCTTTTTCCGTGCTTGCACGAGTTCCCGTGTTCGGCTCCGCCTCACACGGGAACACATCGCGCGCGCACGGAAAAAGCTTACTTTCTGGACTGGTAATGAAATATACTATTTCATTACACCGCACAGAAAACCCTATAATAACATGTAGATTTAGAACATCGAAAATGACACTTTTCCGTGCGGCCGCACCGCAAAAAGTTTTACGGTGCGCTGAGGCATAGATGCATCCTATGATTCCTATGCAGAGACACAGAGCAACGATTGCGTGACAGTAGATGTCAGTGTTTTGAATAATTATTGTTTCACAATATCGAAATGCTTTCTGCTGAAAATTTTTCCCGTGTTATTGTTTTCAGAGAGGTGTAATGAAAAATATCGTTCATTACACGTCCAGAAAGGCTTTTTCCGTGCTTGCACGAGTTCCCGTATTCGGCTCCGCCTCACACGGGAACACATCGCGCGCGCACGGAAAAAGCTTACTTTCTGGACTAGTAATGAAATATACTATTTCCGTGCTTGCACTCATCGCGCGTGCACGGAGAAAGCTTACTTTCTGGACTAGTAATGAAATATACTATTGCATTTGTTAGAAACTCATTATTTACTGTTTGTAACATATAAATTTTCATTTGTATAACCTAATCTTCAGTGGGAAAAAGACACCTCTGTTATCTGAACATTTTCAAATATGCTGTAACGTTTTCTTCGTTATTAAAACGTCCGGGTTCAATAAACTATTTATTTACACTACTTATAACACTAAATTACTAATAATTAACAACTGATGAACTTATTCTAACAAAAGTCTTTACAATTTATTTCCACTGATTTATTTGCACTAGTATTTATTTTCCTCGTCGCTTGTCTCTGAATGACGGACTTCCCTCTGCCGTGCGCTCGTATATATTGGGCGATTCCGTTTCTGGTAAAGCCTGGAAAGCGCCCAAAAATGGAAAACTCCAGAAGGCACGAACTACGGCGGGAGCGACGACCGAAGGGCGGGGGGAGGAAACTTCCACCGATATCGCGAACATTCCCGATCACGGGAGCGCTGAAGCACAGGGCCGTACTCGTCACAATACTTTAGTTTTTTGCTCTCGAAAGCATTCATTTAAGAACTATTTTTGACACTCAATTCAAATTTTTAACCCAATCGACAATGGAAAAACAATTCGGAAATTTCTTCAGAATTCTCAAATACTATATGTACCTACTATTGCTCTTGATGATACTTCATCTGTAATTTTTTTGTTGGATATGGAAGAGAATGGGTGTGATTCTGTCATTGAAGGTTAGGTTACAAACGAAAATTTTTATGTTACGAATAGTTACTAACGAAGGACTTTCCGATCGTATTTTTTTTTGCGAAAAATTGAGAAGCGAATGCCCGTGAAGTTAGGACCCAGCAGAATGCGGCGTTTTTCTATGAGTATCCTTGAGGTACAAACGGAAATTTTGAGGTAACAAATAGTTACTAACGAGTTACTAACGAATGCAAAAAAAAATTTCTTCATTTTCGAAAATGCGGGTGCTAACTTCGCATGTAAGGTGTGTCATTTTTTCAGTAAGGGTTAGGTTACAAACGAAAATTTTTAGGTTACAAATAGTTACTAACGAGTTACTAACGAATGAAATAGAAAATTTTTAAATTTTCGAAAATGTGTGTGCTAACTTCGCATTCTACGGGTGTCATTTTTCCAGTATGGGTTAGGTTACAAACAAAAATTTTTAGGTTACAAATTGCTACTAACGAATGACTTTCTGATCGTATTTTTTTTGCAAAAAATTGAGAAGTGGATGCCCGTGAAGTTAGGACCCAGCAGAATGCGGCGTTTTTCTATGAGTATCCTTGAGGTACAAACGGAAATTTTGAGGTAACACTAACGAGTTACTAACGAATGCAAAAAAAAATCTCTTCATTTTCGAAAATGCGGGTGCTAACTTCGCATGTAAGGTGTGTCATTTTTTCAGTAAGGGTTAGGTTACAAACGAAAATTTTTAGGTTACGAATAGTTACTAACGAATGAAATAGAAAATTTTTAAATTTTCGAAAATGTGTGTGCTAACTTCGCATTCTACGGGTGTCATTTTTTCAGTAAGGGTTAGGTTACAAACGAAAATTTTTAATTTACAAATAGTTACTAACGAAGGACTCTCCGATCGTATTTTTTTTTGCAAAAAATTGAGAAGTGGATGCCCGTGAAGTTAGCACCCAGCGGAATGCGGCGTTTTTCTATGAGTTCCCTTGAGGTACAAACGAAAATTTTGAGGTTACAAATAGTTACTAACGAGTTACTAACCAATGCAAAAAAACTTTTCCTCATTTTCGAAAATGTGGGTGCTAACTTCACGGACACTGTAAAAATATCTGTCTCGGGAACAGAAAACATGAAATTTATCACTCATAACGTTTCGGACTTATATTATTATTTCGACACCTGAAGAAAGTCTAATTAAAGTCCTAATCGTTGTAAAGTAGTAGTTGCATGTGATTTTTGTTCTTGGGACCGACATTTCCACTATCACTGTGAAATAGATATTTCCTAGCGAATATATCGTCTCTTGTTTCTTCAATTAGTACGTAATATAGAAAATTCGCATATTAATTAATTAATTTTTACCTCAAATCTGAGGGATTATTCAACAGAATAATTCGTCATAAAAAGTTCAAATCACCACTTATTCAATAGGAATACCTCATAAAAATTGATAGTAAAACGTTTGCGGTGAAAATGTAATAAATTCAGCTCAAGAAGTAATTATTCTTCAGCCTCTCTTACCTAAACGATATTGACATGAAAAATAATAAACGGTTCGGGAGAAATGCGAAAGTAATTCGCATATGTTGGCAAACCAGGAAGGATCAGGTAATAAATAGTTTCATGATGAGATGATTTTCTACTTTACAACCATCTGGTATTTCAAGCTACTGCTAATAGATGGCTTATTTCAATGTTTGAATAACTCGCCGTCAAACTTTGATTGTCGCTTCGGTCAACCTTGTAATTTGTGAAAGGTATATCGGGCCCTTAAGGCTGTTACACCCTTTGCCAGAAAGCTCGAATTCCGCTAGATGGCACTACATGAAAATACCCAGCAATAAAAATTCAAAACGCCCAATATTTCAAAAGCCCCGCCTATTCTTGCCGAGTTACTTCGAACAAAATTTTCGACAGAGCAGAATGAACATCTGGTATCATTGCAATTTATGACACCATAATAAAGCCCACCGCTCTATTTACCAGATGTAAAAGGAAACCGAAAGGATCGAAACGTTCGTCAATTCTGGTGTAGAAAGAAGAATTGTGTGGGAATCGTTTCCTCAGATCGATAGAATTACCGAAACTGCGTCATTGGAATATATTTAGAAATAGTAAAATTTATTTATTTTTATAACTTACTACCTATCAATAACATCATGAAAGTATTTGACCAAATTCCATGATTACTATTATTGAATGAATATTCTAAGCCTTTGTTTATATCAGAGGTTAAGAGATACCTACGTATTATCAAATGGTTTTCAATTTCTTTTCATAGTCTTGTTTGATACACAATGTAATAATATAGAATATTAGAAAGAATACGAATATTCGAAATAAAATGGCTGTTTCAATTGATTTGACACTAGTTATAATGAATCCATCGAGCGCTCAAAAATATTTCGTTTTTCTATTATTACACTGAAGAGTAGGATCGTTTATGTTTAGGGATGAAAAATCTGAATAAATGCAAGATGAGATGAATTTGACATACGAACCACATAAATTCAGAAAATCTCAAATAACTCAGAAATTACTGTATTTAGGAGCAAGAAGAACATCACAGAGTGTCATCACTATTTTTCTTCGCAGAATTCAACGCAATCATGAAAAAATAGGGTTCTAATTTGAAAAACAGAAGTTATGGCCAATTTTCCATCACAGTTTTCGACACTAAATTTGAAACAGCCTGTGATGATATTTATGAAATTCGAAAGATGCATGACCTTTCCATATTCTTCTTTTTTGACGATGTGAGAAAAGTTTACACTCGGGATGTTCAGAATAAGAAAAATGAACATAATAGGTACTCACTATGAATTTTCGACTTTTTTTCAGTTTTTTTTCGATATTTTGAAACTATTCGAATGAATACAATGGTTTTACCAGAAATGTATTCAGCTTTGAATACTAAATCATATCAGAAACGTAAAAATTTAAAAAACAATTTTCAACAAATTTATTTTCACTAACCGGAAGTGCTCAGGCTCCAAAAATATTTTAGGTCTATAAAGAATTTCGAACAATATCAAAATGCCAATTTTCATAGTTCAAATATGTCCAGTTCTCCAGAAACGTCTAATAGGCACTCGAACTTGGGACACCCTGTATAGGTATTATCCTGTTGCTGACATTGAATTGTGTTGGCCTCCACTCGGTTGAAACCCATAGTACACTAATGGAATAAAGTACATATAATATGTTGATTTCTGTTTATAATGACTTGAAACATATTATCGCGTTTTAGCTACTTCAGAAACGGACAGAGTTTATAATCTCGACCGTGCGAGTTGCCATTTTTGCGCCTCCCTTCCGAGCGAATCGCTTCTTTCTGTATGACACATTCAAAAAACAACAGGTGAAACCGAAAGATGAGCACTTTCAAAAAATTACGCTGGTTTTTGTAATGATTGCAATCGGGACCTAACGTTTAAAATAATAATTGCAACAAGAATAATTCGCAATCCTTTTAAGACCTGATATGATAATGAAAACGGCTTTTATTGATATCGGTTCTGTGGAAAAAGTTTTTAGCTCATTCATTTCCCTGTTTGACTACTGACTCAAGTCCGGTATACATCTGGTACGGCCTTTTAGTTACAATACAGTTTTTATTCATTTGGGGCAATGCGGCAATGCACCTTGCTCCTAGATGAATAAACAATTAAGATGGAAATTTTATAATTTTGTCTGGTTATCCATTCGATTCCTTCAAAGCCTCAGTCATTGGAAGCAATCAAGGAATATACAGCATGACGAAACAAAATTCTCTAATTCACCTCTGGTGCAATATTTCGGCATGGTTCTTTGAAAACATCTGAAGCGGTACAATGTTGCGAAACGCATTATGTTTCAACTCTTGATAACTAGAAATCAACATATACAGAGCGAGATCTAATTGATAGATAATCTGTCGCCTGGGTATCAAGACTAGGAAAATTGGAGGTACAAAGAGTGGAAATTCCTTGCATTATTTAAAAAAAAAGCGACCGCAAACGTGTCGTTTTCATTAATGTTTGACTTTTTTCAAGATTTTTTCTCTGATGATTATAAATTTCATCGAATCTCTCAATCATTGCTTCAGAACGGAAAAATAATGATGAAACTAACGATGAATCTATTCATCGAAGATAACTACTGGATTTTTATGACTGTTTGTATTTTTCTGAGGATTTTTGTGAGTTTGCAATTTTTTCTCGAGATCGGTAGCAGATACGACAAAACTACAAGAAACCATAAAGTTTAGTTAAACAACAAACCTCTTTTTTTACAATTATGTACTCCCAGTGGCTCACCAAAAAAAGAATCTGAAGCAGCAAATGGAACAGTGACCCATAAAAAAAATTTCACCGTGTAAATTTGCAATCGAAATTAGCATGTCGAATGGTGTAAACTCTACATTGTTTTATTTATGCCTAATTTCAGTGGATATCTTATGAACTGCAGGTACTGTTAGAATAAACTTGGAACGCAAACCAGACTTTGATATCCTGTACCTCGAAAACGAAAGGTTTGCGGTCCATGTTTTTGTGATTACGGTTGTTGAATAGGCAGGGAAGAATATTACTCAAAAATAACTAAAAGCGTCATAAAAGTTATTGAAGCCCGCCGCTGGTACTTCCGAACTATGCAAATAAAGGTCATGACAAATTTCCTGTGGTATTGAAATCAAGATGCAGATCAAATGTACCGACAATCGTTGGCATCATTACCCTATCATAAAAACCATCATAAAAACTTCTTTGAGTGAAATATTGCCCTTTTGAAAGCCATAAATCCAAATTGAATTGAAGATGTACGTTTTCATTGGTTATTCCGATATTTAGAGGCGGTGCTAGATGGGAGGCGTGAATTTTAAGAACTTCGAAACTTTAGAACGCTCTACACTCAATATCATTTAGAAAAAAAAATTTAATTTATATTTAAGAAAACTTCTTTGGAATTGGAATGTATCTGTGTATTGATTTTTTCCCGAAAACTTCGGAGTTGGGAGATATGATCATTTATAAAATTTCTCGATTTCAAATTCAAATTTCAGGAGATTCTGAAAATATTTTTCCAAAAATCCAACACAGATCCATTCATAATTCCTATTCGAGTCTACTCTATGAAAATGAAATGTATCCATCGAGCCAATTTTGAGTTAGAATGTTCTAAAATTAGCATTGAGAAGCATAGGGCGAATGGAAGTACTGTACACCCTTAAGAACTCCAATCCTTTCTCAGTTTATCCACAAAATTCAGGTTCTCAAAGTGAAACCATTTTCAAATGCAACTTGAAATAAAAACACACTACATTGAACGCCCACCTTAAGATCTTGTTCTTCTGTATGCAGACGATTCAAATTTCACCCCAATAGATCATAATATAGAAAGAGTGATTACATCTGCTCAAACTTACTTGAAACAATTAATTGAATGGTGCGATTTGAATAGAATAAAGCTAAACATGGAAAAGACCGAGGCAGTATTTTTCCATACCAAGAAACCCAATACCTCATTTCCAAGTACGGTTTGCGTAAATGGACAAAAGATATCTGTGAACGCCTCCACAAAATTCCTCTATTACTCTACATTGATAGTGACATGAAATGGGAAACTCATTGCAAATCCCTTAGTAAGCGTCTACATTCTGTTATATATTCATTAAATGTTTTGAGACATCGGTTGGATGAGTCAGTGTTGAGGGTTGTGTACTTGGCGAAGTTTGAGCCACAGATGATGTATGGTATTGTTTTCTGGGGAAGCAGTTCTCTAGCAAACAAAATCTTTATAGACCAAAAGTGGGCAATCATAACAATTTATGGAATGAAGTGGAGAGAAACCTATCGTGGTGTTTTCAGGAGGCAGGGTCTCATGACCCTATTCGGCCTGTATATTTACAAGTGCGTAATGTTCGTTTATCATCATACTGAATTTTTCATCAAGTTCAAAAATGAGAATAACACCAGAAAAATGGATAGCTATTTACTGCCAAAATGCCACCTGACATTGTCACAACATCAAGTAGAATTTATGTCCCTAAAGCTTTACAATAGATTACCCAAACAGTACCGTATAGCAAGCAGTGAAAAAATTTTTAAGAATGAAGTTCGGGAACTGATCAAAGGCTGTGAACACAACATTACAGAATTTTATCAATATTGTTCTTTAATTTGAATTTGTTCTTTCAGTTTGACTTATTTCCCTTTTATTGTTATACAATAATTGTGTGCAAATGATGTAACGGAGCAAGTTTTCCGGATGAATTAGAGGGTACATCAGCTCGCGGCAGCCGTCGCGCTGGTCGATGAGCGATAGGTCACGACCGCGGGGTCGACCGCGCTGGGCGTGGTCAAGCGCCGCGACCCGGAAACGTATAAAATCGGACGCGCGGTCGGTAATTAGGAATTGAATTTTCAAATTAACCGTGGTACCGCCAGTCTTGAAAACTCCGAATCCAGTGAAAGAGGCATTAGTGCAAATCCCAGGTTTTCCAGGTCCAGGTCCAGGTCTAGTTATTTATCCGAAAACAGTGAGTAAACCGAAGGGTTACGCGTGAGCAAGGTATGATTATTTCATTTAAATTTTATTTTGTTGATTTGTCGGTGTATTACTGTATTTTCCCATTTCGATCCTTTACCTCTCTGGGTCATGGAGTGGTGTAGTAGCTTCAAACGGCCTGCATAATTCTATGAATTTCCCAGTATGCGGGGATGTACATGTTAGCTTAAAACGGCGCATTTACATCTTCGTTCCTTTCCCAGCATCCATGGTGCCAGGTAGTAGCTTGAAATGGCGTGCCTGACTCGGTGGATTTCTCCTAGTATACAGGGTGGTGTATGTTAGCTTCAAATGGCGCATACACAGCCCGGTATTGTCTCCAACCTTCCAATTCCCCATGGCTCCGTACAATAGCTTTAAATGGCCTGTATGAATTCATGGTAATCCCAAGAGTACAGGGACACGCATGCTAGCTTCAAATGGCGCATTCAGTGGCCCTGTATTCCCCTTGTTGTATCGCCCGAGTTCTTAGAGTCCGTGTATTAGCTTGAAACGGCCTACATGTCTCTTTGGATTCCGAGTGTGTGGGATTGTACGATGTTAGCTTAAAACGGCGCATCTCACAGTTCTATCCGGGTACATTCCTTTCTTAATGTCTCCTACCAATCATAACGTACCGACAATGAAACTTTGTTTAGTTTTATTCAAGCGTTCCATTGCCCACGTTATTACCTGCCGTAGTTCTGTTTTCTCACAATATTTTCTGCTTGCACTCTTGCTTCATTTCGCTTATTTCCGCTTGCTACCGCACGTTACTTTGACCGCTTTCTCATTTTCGTAGTAGTGTATATTTTGAATCTTTGCATGTATAATTTTCCATCACAAATGCACGTTACACCCCGCCTCCGAACAAATTACTCCTCCTATTCCTGGTACATTGTTAAAAGTATACTATATCAGCGACATCATTGGTTACAACACTTCGCCATTGGTAATGTGTGTGGATATTATCCAGTTACCAGTTCTCATCGAGAGGGACATCATGTACGCCTAGGCGTAAATTTATCATTTCATATCATGTACGCCGAGACGAAAATTTATCATTTCACATCATGTACACCGAGGTATACAGACATCATTCTACGACATATACGCCGAGACACCAGCATAGCATCACACACCAGGAGCACCGCTACGTACACCACATTACCATTGGCCCCGACACATTACACTTCAACTATCGAAATCATTGTACCAATATTGTTTCCCATTGATTTAACATCATTGTGTAATTGTGCATATCTATTCATTTTCATTGACATTATTCGCTCATTGTATATATTACCGAAACTAGAATATAAGTGTCCTGGTCAGTGTGCGTTTTATTTTCCCGAGCAGAATTTTTACAATAATTTTCAGAGATAGGGAATAAAATATATTAACATCAGGCCCCTGGGCATAATCTTCTCTGACTGCAGCTCCTGGACACCCGTAGGAGTACCGCCTACGGGTTCCGAGTGTCCTCAACACTTTAAACTAGAGGTGGCGCCCGAGGTTTCTGTCTTCGGAAGGTAAGATGGTAAAGAATAGAAACGGAAGGTCGTCACAAATGGCGCCCGAGCAGGGACCGAATTGTTGCCAGCCTTTCCGTGAAGTCCCCGTCAACTGGACAGACCAGAGGAGGAGCAAGTTCCAAAGAATCCACGACTACCCAGTGAGAGGACGAGATTAGAAGATTTGTTGAACACCATTGTTCGACTTCCGACTTACCAGGTTTCCGAGTTATCCTGCATTCCGACCCGCTTCAAATTTCGACCAACTTCGAGTCCTGGCCACCCGATGTTCTGCGCATGGGTGACCTCCCACCACCACCTTATGGAGAGGAAAAATCGTTTATAAGGAGTTGTACAAGAAACGACGGGGATTATTATAAAACCAGCCAGCGTACGATCAATTATTAAACCAGACAGCGAACCGAAGAATTATTAAAACCAGCCAGCAAACCGACGAAATTACCAAACCAGCCAGCGAACCGACGAAATAATTGAACCAGCCAGCGAACCGACGAAATTATTAAACCAGCCAGCGAACCGACGAGATTATTAAACCAGCCAGCGAACCGACGGAATTATAAAACCAGCTAACGAACGATTCATAAATCAGCCAGCATTATTCTTAAGCCAGCCAGCATACGATCATTCTAAAATCAGCCAGCGAATCGACATCACTCTGAAACCAGCCAGCTAACCGAAGAGGATAAATCGACAGTCGCAAGCCAGCCAGCTATCCGAGAAGAAGTTTTCAAGTCGCCTAGTCAAGAAGGAAGTTTTCAAGAACGCTACGAGACCGCCGACATGACCAACAACTCCGAAGAAATTCCACCGGCCGCCGGATCGACAGATCAAAGTACCAGTTGGATTTATAAGTTGAAGAAAGACGAACTCGAGGTAGAATTAGACAAATTTCATCTCCAGCGGGAAGGAACTGTCGACGAAATGAGGAAGAGACTGGTCAAGTTCATAAAGAGTGGACAAGCCACCCCAAACCCGCTCGTATACCTGAGGCCACCAGTATTTCCGACATTACCTCCGCCAACGCCGAGTACCTCCAGTCATCCGGACCCCATAGACCTGCACAAGTACGGAATAAGTTTCGACGGAATTCAAGACCCAGCCGCATTCTTGGAGAGAATAGAAGAGATTCAGAGTCAACTTCACCTGGATCCAGAAGGAATATTAGCAGGCCTACCTCAAATTCTAACCGGTGATGCTTCTTTGTGGTTCCGGAATAATAAACGCGATCTGACAAACTGGTCCGCATTCATCGAGGCATTCAAGACGTTCTACTTTCCAACCGACTACTACATCACTTTGGAAGAAGACATCCGCAGGCGTCAACAACAACCGAACGAGGCCGTCACCAAATACATTACCGACCTGCAGACGATGATGAGGAGACACGGAGGTTATAACGACGTTCAAGAACTATCAACGCTTCAGAGAAACCTGCTACCCGACTATCGCCAAATGCTATGGGGACATAACATACAAGATATACCCACGTTCTTGAAGAAAGTCCGCGAAATCGAGGCCCTGAAAATTGAGATCCGACACCAGAATAATGTTCCATCAACATCCAGGGACCCGGTAAAAGGACCAACAACGCCAAACAGGCCACGTCCAACTTATCCGGCGAATCAAGAGCCTCCGAAACGGCCTACTTCTACGACTTGCTGGAGATGCGGACAAACCGGACATTTAAGAGGAGACTGTCGAAATCCACCGCAGTTGTTTTGTTCTCGATGCGGACGAAAAGGAGTCATGAGCCGGGATTGTAGCTGTCCCAAGCCGGGAAACTAAGCAGGGAAAGATTTGTCACGAGGCCAGATCCGATACCCGTGCCCTCCGCCTCGTATGCCGCCGCCGGACACTATGTAGACCATCGCCCACACATAGACATCGAACTATTTGGAAGGAAGTTCCGAGCACTTTTGGATACCGGAGCCTCCAGATCGTATTTCGGAGACACAATAAAGGACTTATGTAATGTCGAGAAACTGCCGACCATCCAAGAGAAAATTCCAAATGCCCTCCTAGCCGATGGGAGTATATCGAAAATACCATTTGCGGTCAACCTTCCGCTCGGAATCCAAGACGAAATATTCGAGATGCCGCTGATGTACCTGCCGAGACTAAACCATGAGATTCTACTAGGGATGGATTTTCTACTACTCAACAACGTACAAATATTCCCAGCCGCTGACGACATCGTGATTAATGGAAAACCGATCCGAGCTTCAAACCTGAACGTTATTACTGACGAAGTCGTAAGACCTAATTTGGAATTAACACCAGAAGAACAACAACGACTACAGGACTTTCTAAGGAGAGAACTAGTAAAATTTAAGGACATTAAAGGAACTACGCCGCTAGTGGAACACCGAATTCATCTCTTGAAGAAAGAACCGATAAAACAGCGTTACCGGCCACAGAATCCGAAAATGCAACAAATTATGGATCAGGAAATCGACAGGATGCTAGCCGAGGGAATCATAGAACCTTCCAACAGTCCTTGGAGCAGCCCGACAGTCCTCGTACAGAAAAAGGATGGAAAGCCAAGATTCTGTATCGACTTCCGCCAGGTAAACGAAGTAAGTCGTAAAGATGCGTACCCACTACCATACATCTCCGCAATACTTGATCGCCTTCGAACTGCAAAATACATTTCAAGTATCGACCTACGACAGGGATATTGGCAAATTCCTCTAGCGAAAGAAAGTCGACCGATAACTGCTTTCACGGTTCCATCTCGAGGATTGTTCCAGTTCAACGTTATGCCCTTTGGATTGCACTCTGCACCAGCCACTTTTCAACGATTGTTGGATCGTATCATCGGACCAGACATGGACCCACGAGCATTCGCTTACTTGGACGACATCATAGTGTTAGGGGAAACTTTCAGCGAACACTTAGAAAATCTGAGAGAAGTATTTCGCCGACTTCGAGAAGCCAACTTACAACTGAATCCGGACAAGTGTGAATTTGGGAAACGCTCTCTGAAATACTTAGGCCACGAAGTCACAGCCGAGGGAATCCGAACCGACCCTGATAAAGTTAAAGCTATTTTGGAGATGAAACCACCAACTACTGTTCGTACGCTACGTCGCTTCTTGGGAGTTTGTTCCTGGTACCGGAGGTTCATAGCCAATTTTTCAAGGATCGCAACACCGTTGACGAGTCTACTGAAGAAAGGAAAGAAATGGTCGTGGGGTGAACAACAACAGGGAGCATTCGACGAGCTCAAGAAATTCTTAACGGAATCGCCGGTATTAGCCTGCCCAGACTTCAGTCGGCCATTCCAACTACAAACGGACGCTTCGGACGATGGACTTGGGGTAGCACTCTTACAAAATCAGGATGGACACGACCGAATAATCGCCTACGCCAGCCGCACTTTACATCCCGCCGAACGCAATTATTCCGTCACCGAAAAAGAATGTTTGGCTATTGTATGGGGCATCGAGAAAATGAGACCTTACCTGGAGGGTTATCACTTCACCGTCATTACTGATCATCAGAGTCTAAAGTGGCTGCATTCTATCAAAAGCCCGACCGGAAGAATAGCCCGATGGAGTGTATTTCTGCAACAATACGACTTCGACATCAAATATCGAAAAGGAGTCCTAAACAAGGTAGCCGACGCCCTATCACGAGAACCTTTACATGAACCGACCTCTACAATACAGGCCGACACTCAAGAAACAAAGTTTCCACAGAAATGTGCTTGGTACGATCGGAAAATGGAGGAAATTCAACGCAACCCGGAAAATTTTCCGGATTATTCAATCCAAGAAGGAAAACTTTTTCGTCATTTCTGGGATTTCTCCGATCTGAAAGAAGAGGAAGACTCCGAGCCGTGGAAACTATGCATACCTACCTACCAACGTGAAGCAGTATTGAAGGAGAATCATGACCAACCGACCGCAGGACATTTAGGAATTGCGAAAACCGCCGCCCGCATCGCCCGACATTACTACTGGCCGAATATGTATAGAGAGATTAGCAGATACGTCAGAAATTGCGTCGTTTGTCAATCTTATAAGCCGTCACAGCAGCAGCCGCCTGGGAAAATGCAACCGAGCCCCGTCTCTCTACCATGGGAAACAGTAAGCACCGACCTTGTAGGACCACTTCCCCGTTCATCAAAGGGAAATTGTTACTTAGTGATGTTCCATGACCGCTTTACCAAATGGACCGCCTGCCGACCAATCCGCCGAGCCACCGCAACCGCCGTCTCCAAGACACTCTACGAAGAAGTAATCACTCGTTTTGGTTGTCCGAAAACAGTCATCTCAGACAATGGATCGCAATACGACAGCAAGATATTTCGAGGAATGATGGAAGAACTAGGTATTCAACACCGGGTAACGCCCGTCTACACACCCCAGTGCAACCCAGTCGAACGAGCCAACCGTACTATAAAGACTATGATTGCACAATTTTGTGAAAACAACCACAAACACTGGGATAGTCATCTACATGAGATTACGTTCGCCATCAATAGTTCCCGTCACGAGTCCACAGGATTTACCCCGGCATTTCTGAACTTCGGTCGAGAGTTGGAAGCACCGAAGACAATCTACCAGGAGGCTACGAGGGACACCAGAGAATGTGAAGATGTCGACCCGGATCCAACTACTATTCAAGAACGCACTAGCCGTTTAAATAGGCTGCAAGAGACCTTCTCCTTGGTACGCCGTCATTTAGCACAGGCCTTCGACAAGCAGAAAAGGCACTACGATTTACGCCGCCGTGCTTGGAGGTGTCATCCGGGTGATAAAGTGATGAAACGCGAACATCCTCTTTCTCGCGCGATTAATGACTTTGCAGCGAAATTGGCTCCTAAGTTCACCGGTCCATATACGGTTTGTCGAGTAATATCACCCGTGGTCTACGACCTGCGAGATGAGCAAGGAAAACTGGTCAAACGCATACATATAAAAGACCTTAAACCCTACCATGAAAACATTAACTATGTTACAGATATGCCGAAGTCGACGATCCCGGCCAAGATGAGGCCCTCAAAACAGTCCAGGGCGAATATACCACCCTGGAGGGAATTCGTGGTGCCACGACCCCTCAGCCCCCTGCCGCCGACTCCTCCACCCCCAGCTCCGACCAGAGGGGAACTCCTGGAGGAATTTGCCCGACTCCTGGAAACGGTCCCGCCAGGAGACAAAAACTGGACACCCAGGCTATGGGAAGTCGCTAGAGAACTCCGTCCCGCGGATTGGCCAGCGGAAAAATACTTCCGGGTGAAGGTGGCCGTAGGTGGACTATCCAGGTGGATAAGGATTCCGGCGCAGCGATGAAATTGTCGACCAATGATTTTGTTATTTTTATGAATTTTTATTTGATTTTAGTATTGTATATATAGGGAAAGTAAATTTTTATTTTCAATGTTACAGATGTAAATGCTTAGAAAAGAGAAAACTAGTTTTCTCTTTTCTATCCGAAGAAGGAGGGGAATGTAACGGAGCAAGTTTTCCGGATGAATTAGAGGGTACATCAGCTCGCGGCAGCCGTCGCGCTGGTCGATGCGCGATAGGTCACGACCGCGGGGTCGACCGCGCTGGGCGTGGTCAAGCGCCGCGACCCGGAAACGTATAAAATCGGACGCGCGGTCGGTAATTAGGAATTGAATTTTCAAATTAACCGTGGTACCGCCAGTCTTGAAAACTCCGAATCCAGTGAAAGAGGCATTAGTGCAAATCCCAGGTTTTCCAGGTCCAGGTCCAGGTCTAGTTATTTATCCGAAAACAGTGAGTAAACCGAAGGGTTACGCGTGAGCAAGGTATGATTATTTCATTTGAATTTTATTTTGTTGATTTGTCGGTGTATTACTGTATTTTCCCATTTCGATCCTTTACCTCTCTGGGTCATGGAGTGGTGTAGTAGCTTCAAACGGCCTGCATAATTCTATGAATTTCCCAGTATGCGGGGATGTACATGTTAGCTTAAAACGGCGCATTTACATCTTCGTTCCTTTCCCAGCATCCATGGTGCCAGGTAGTAGCTTGAAATGGCGTGCCTGACTCGGTGGATTTCTCCTAGTATACAGGGTGGTGTATGTTAGCTTCAAATGGCGCATACACAGCCCGGTATTGTCTCCAACCTTCCAATTCCCCATGGCTCCGTACAATAGCTTTAAATGGCCTGTATGAATTCATGGTAATCCCAAGAGTACAGGGACACGCATGCTAGCTTCAAATGGCGCATTCAGTGGCCCTGTATTCCCCTTGTTGTATCGCCCGAGTTCTTAGAGTCCGTGTATTAGCTTGAAACGGCCTACATGTCTCTTTGGATTCCGAGTGTGTGGGATTGTACGATGTTAGCTTAAAACGGCGCATCTCACAGTTCTATCCGGGTACATTCCTTTCTTAATGTCTCCTACCAATCATAACGTACCGACAATGAAACTTTGTTTAGTTTTATTCAAGCGTTCCATTGCCCACGTTATTACCTGCCGTAGTTCTGTTTTCTCACAATATTTTCTGCTTGCACTCTTGCTTCATTTCGCTTATTTCCGCTTGCTACCGCACGTTACTTTGACCGCTTTCTCATTTTCGTAGTAGTGTATATTTTGAATCTTTGCATGTATAATTTTCCATCACAAATGCACGTTACACCCCGCCTCCGAACAAATTACTCCTCCTATTCCTGGTACATTGTTAAAAGTATACTATATCAGCGACATCATTGGTTACAACACTTCGCCATTGGTAATGTGTGTGGATATTATCCAGTTACCAGTTCTCATCGAGAGGGACATCATGTACGCCTAGGCGTAAATTTATCATTTCATATCATGTACGCCGAGACGAAAATTTATCATTTCACATCATGTACACCGAGGTATACAGACATCATTCTACGACATATACGCCGAGACACCAGCATAGCATCACACACCAGGAGCACCGCTACGTACACCACATTACCATTGGCCCCGACACATTACACTTCAACTATCGAAATCATTGTACCAATATTGTTTCCCATTGATTTAACATCATTGTGTAATTGTGCATATCTATTCATTTTCATTGACATTATTCGCTCATTGTATATATTACCGAAACTAGAATATAAGTGTCCTGGTCAGTGTGCGTTTTATTTTCCCGAGCAGAATTTTTACAATAATTTTCAGAGATAGGGAATAAAATATATTAACATCAGGCCCCTGGGCATAATCTTCTCTGACTGCAGCTCCTGGACACCCGTAGGAGTACCGCCTACGGGTTCCGAGTGTCCTCAACACTTTAAACTAGAGGTGGCGCCCGAGGTTTCTGTCTTCGGAAGGTAAGATGGTAAAGAATAGAAACGGAAGGTCGTCACAATGAATAAACATTACTATTACTCAACAACAGGTAATCACAGCTTTAGGACCGGTGAAACAGCAAAAAAGGACAAAAACCTTTATTAAAATTGCCAACGTTTCGAATCCTTATTGATTCTTCATCAGGGCTACAAAAATTCAAAAAATTTACTAAAAATTGATGACACCTCTTTCGAGGAACAGAACAAAACAACAAATCAAGTTCATTAAATAATTTGTACAACACAGAAATTTCCCTACAGGAAGTATTTTTCAAAATAAATGAGATGACACAACACACAAAGAATAGAACAAAAAACTCAATAAGCCAGATGAAAGTTGTCCAAGGAAGTCAAAACAATAAAAGAGCAAAGTATATTCAATACTAGTCAACAATACAGATCTTATATGTACATAATAGGTATTCAACCTTAATGGGTTCAATCCCCTCCTAATTCGGCCCACATTCACCACTTTCATTCCTCTTTCCAAATTTAATGTGTGACTCACCTCTTTATTAGGTTTTGTAAATGCTTTCACCAAATTTCATCCCAGACCCATTCACATCCCACATCATTTTCAGCAATCATTCAAAGGTATCGCTCAGGCACCGTACTTTTCGAAAAGACAACTTATATCTTATCCCAGTTCACACTTATAACAAAAATCTTTAGGTCTATTTCTCCTCCTCTTCTTTCTTTTCAATTAATATTGTTATTAGAACTTCAATTAACGTGCATTCAATTCAGGCAAAAACGAAATGAAGAAGTGAAAGAACACCGAAAGATCGCCCACACATGCAACATACCTTGAAATGACCTGTCTATCCGGAATTAGGCAACACGAAATACCAACTGATTTGAATACCTCAGTGCATCCAAAAAACTTTCCTCTATCTTCTTCCTTTTTTCTTTTTTTTCCCCTCTTATATACAATATATTCCACCCATACACACACTCAGCTATAATTTTCCAACACACCAGAATATATCGCACTCAGGTTTTGCGTATCTGTTCTCAAATTCACAGTGTTGTTCGAGAAAATGTTGATCATCTCAGATACACACCGTTTGAAATAGTTCCTCTCAAAATCCACAATCTTCACCCCATCGAATTCAAATGAATGGCCTGTTTGAAAATGGTGTTCGGCCAACGCAGTTTTCTCCCTCTTATACTCGTTGATCGATCTACAGTCATATTCGTGTTGATATACCCGATTTTTCAAATATTGTTTGGTTATTCCAATGTAGCATTTGTCACATCCCCCACATTCGATCTTGTACACTAAGTTCGATCTATATGCATTTGGCGTCGGATCTTTAATTCTCGAAAAGACTTCACTCACTTTTCTGATAGGGTAGAAAGAACACGTAACTTCAGGGATCTTATTTCTAAGAATCCTACAAATGTTCTCAGATAAACCCCGAACGTAAGGGAATGCATAATAATTTGTTTTCGTTTTTGGTTCCTCTCTTGAAGTTATTGGAACTCGGCCATTCAATTTGTGTCGATAGTTGTTTATTATTCTGTTGACCCAATTAATCGGATAGTTGTTATCCCTCAACAATTTTCTGATCTTCACCTCATTTGCCCTATGAAAGTTATCATCCGAAAGGGTGTAAGCCCGAAACATAAGGTTCTTAATAATACCCACCTTTTGTACTGTAGAATGCTCGGAAAAATAATTCAATATTCTACCAGAAGCAGTTGGTTTGGTATACCAGTTGGTGCAAATCGAACCGTTAGAGTTTCTCACAACCGTGAGGTCCAAAAAATTGATTCTTCGATCTGTTTCCAGTTCCATGGTGAACTTTATTTTATGGTGAAAACTGTTAAATTTCTCTAATAGCTCACTAGTTGCGTTTTCCGGAATAGCCGCGATAGTATCGTCCACATATAGTTTTAAAAATTCTACCCTAAAGCTCAATGCATTCAACACCTCAAAAATCACCTCATTCACAACCACATTCGCCAAAATCGGACTCGCAGGATTACCCATGGCTGTACCATCAAGTTGTTTGTATATAATGCCATCAAAAGTGAAGTAACTAGTCTCGAAAATATGGACAATAATTTCATTAAATAATCTATAAGGTATCTCAGTGTATGCCGAAACAACAGACCAGTTCTTTTTAATTATGTTCTGAACCAATTGTTTTGGAACATTTGTAAATAGTGAAACAATATCAAGTGAAACTAACATGTAATTAGGAGGCAACGAGACCGTTTTAGCAAACTGTACGAATTCCAGTGAGTTTTTAATATTATAAATGAAAGTTGAAGTGAGAGGTGCCAAAGTATCATGCACAAAACAAGCCAAATTATAAATAGGTGAATCAATATTACTGACCACAGGTCTATAGCAAACATTCGGTTTATGGGTTTTACGTAGTCCATACATTTTAGGAATGACTGAATTATGCCTTTTTAGCTTTCTGGCGTAACCAGATTCTATTATCTCTGTCTCTAATAATTTCTGTATTAATTCATTCGTGGACTTTTGATATTTTTGAGTTGGATCAGAAGCCAAAATGACGTACGTATTAGAATCCTCCAACATCGTTTTCATGTGTTGTATATATTCAGTTTTGTACGTTATTACTGTGGAATTACCCTTATCAGAGCGTGTAACCAATATTTCGGGGTGGTCTTTCAGGAATTTTTTAGTAAAGAAGAAACTACATTCCAAGGGACTCAACCCGCTCAATTGCGACAGACCAGCATAAAAATTGTTAATTACATTCACTGATCTTGCCCTAATGATATCCTTATCTCTGACTGTTAATGGTTGACTATTTAGACAGAATTCAAGATCTTTGATCAACGGCCCAATGGGAGGTTTTACTGATTTGAAAGGAATACTAAATTGTGGACCTGCACTCAAAATTTGCCTAACCGGCTCGGGTAAGTCTACGGATGTGTAATTTATTAAGAACTGATCATGGGTATTCAGTTTTAGAGTGGAAGTGTCAGCCGCTAAATATTCCAATTTTTTCCTATTATTTCTTCTAATAGATCTGAAAAGCTTGTTGAAATTACTCATCGATCTTTCAATGAAATTGTCAAAAACATCCTCAGGCAACACACATCTGGCCTTCACAATAAGGTCAGCTTTACTACGCTGTAACATATCAAGTTTCCAAATAGTAATCTTAATCTCCAAGTTAAGAACAGTTTTCCTGAACTTATTCAACACCTTATCAATTGTTCCATAATATGGGTGCTGTTCTGATTTTAGTGAGTAAAAAAATTTAAAATTATTAGTTATATGTTTGGGAATCAGTTGCTTAGATCTACACTGCAAAAGAAATATTCTACGATTTTTTAAATTAGCTATTTTCTTATCTGTATTCACAAAAGCTTTCAGAGTTTTCACCGCCTGCGCCCCGAATGAGTCCTGGATCCATAGGTAGAAGCCACGTTCCATATTGGTATTCTAATCTCGTCCTTATAATTGATCAACAACAGGTAATCACAGCTTTAGGACCGGTGAAACAGCAAAAAAGGACAAAAACCTTTATTAAAATTGCCAACGTTTCGAATCCTTATTGATTCTTCATCAGGGCTACAAAAATTCAAAAAATTTACTAAAAATTGATGACACCTCTTTCGAGGAACAGAACAAAACAACAAATCAAGTTCATTAAATAATTTGTACAACACAGAAATTTCCCTACAGGAAGTATTTT
The DNA here is from genome assembly GCA_910592335.1 of Adalia bipunctata. Taxonomy (NCBI): domain Eukaryota; kingdom Metazoa; phylum Arthropoda; class Insecta; order Coleoptera; family Coccinellidae; genus Adalia; species Adalia bipunctata. Next base: position 6,761,994 of record OU342954.1, read on the forward strand.
TCAAAATAAATAAGATGACACAACACACAAAGAATAGAACAAAAAACTCAATAAGCCAGATGAAAGTTGTCCAAGGAAGTCAAAACAATAAAAGAGCAAAGTATATTCAATACTAGTCAACAATACAGATCTTATATGTACATAATAGGTATTCAACCTTAATGGGTTCAATCCCCTCCTAATTCGGCCCACATTCACCACTTTCATTCCTCTTTCCAAATTTAATGTGTGACTCACCTCTTTATTAGGTTTTGTAAATGCTTTCACCAAATTTCATCCCAGACCCATTCACATCCCACATCATTTTCAGCAATCATTCAAAGGTATCGCTCAGGCACCGTACTTTTCGAAAAGACAACTTATATCTTATCCCAGTTCACACTTATAACAAAAATCTTTAGGTCTATTTCTCCTCCTCTTCTTTCTTTTCAATTAATATTGTTATTAGAACTTCAATTAACGTGTTGTTGATCAATTATAAGGACGAGATTAGAATACCAATATGGAACGTGGCTTCTACCTATGGATCCAGGACTCATTCGGGGCGCAGGCGGTGACAACTCTGAAAGCTTTTGTGAATACAGATAAGAAAATAGCTAATTTAAAAAATCGTAGAATATTTCTTTTGCAGTGTAGATCTAAGCAACTGATTCCCAAACATATAACTAATAATTTTAAATTTTTTTACTCACTAAAATCAGAACAGCACCCATATTATGGAACAATTGATAAGGTGTTGAATAAGTTCAGGAAAACTGTTCTTAACTTGGAGATTAAGATTACTATTTGGAAACTTGATATGTTACAGCGTAGTAAAGCTGACCTTATTGTGAAGGCCAGATGTGTGTTGCCTGAGGATGTTTTTGACAATTTCATTGAAAGATCGATGAGTAATTTCAACAAGCTTTTCAGATCTATTAGAAGAAATAATAGGAAAAAATTGGAATATTTAGCGGCTGACACTTCCACTCTAAAACTGAATACCCATGATCAGTTCTTAATAAATTACACATCCGTAGACTTACCCGAGCCGGTTAGGCAAATTTTGAGTGCAGGTCCACAATTTAGTATTCCTTTCAAATCAGTAAAACCTCCCATTGGGCCGTTGATCAAAGATCTTGAATTCTGTCTAAATAGTCAACCATTAACAGTCAGAGATAAGGATATCATTAGGGCAAGATCAGTGAATGTAATTAACAATTTTTATGCTGGTCTGTCGCAATTGAGCGGGTTGAGTCCCTTGGAATGTAGTTTCTTCTTTACTAAAAAATTCCTGAAAGACCACCCCGAAATATTGGTTACACGCTCTGATAAGGGTAATTCCACAGTAATAACGTACAAAACTGAATATATACAACACATGAAAACGATGTTGGAGGATTCTAATACGTACGTCATTTTGGCTTCTGATCCAACTCAAAAATATCAAAAGTCCACGAATGAATTAATACAGAAATTATTAGAGACAGAGATAATAGAATCTGGTTACGCCAGAAAGCTAAAAAGGCATAATTCAGTCATTCCTAAAATGTATGGACTACGTAAAACCCATAAACCGAATGTTTGCTATAGACCTGTGGTCAGTAATATTGATTCACCTATTTATAATTTGGCTTGTTTTGTGCATGATACTTTGGCACCTCTCACTTCAACTTTCATTTATAATATTAAAAACTCACTGGAATTCGTACAGTTTGCTAAAACGGTCTCGTTGCCTCCTAATTACATGTTAGTTTCACTTGATATTGTTTCACTATTTACAAATGTTCCAAAACAATTGGTTCAGAACATAATTAAAAAGAACTGGTCTGTTGTTTCGGCATACACTGAGATACCTTATAGATTATTTAATGAAATTATTGTCCATATTTTCGAGACTAGTTACTTCACTTTTGATGGCATTATATACAAACAACTTGATGGTACAGCCATGGGTAATCCTGCGAGTCCGATTTTGGCGAATGTGGTTGTGAATGAGGTGATTTTTGAGGTGTTGAATGCATTGAGCTTTAGGGTAGAATTTTTAAAACTATATGTGGACGATACTATCGCGGCTATTCCGGAAAACGCAACTAGTGAGCTATTAGAGAAATTTAACAGTTTTCACCATAAAATAAAGTTCACCATGGAACTGGAAACAGATCGAAGAATCAATTTTTTGGACCTCACGGTTGTGAGAAACTCTAACGGTTCGATTTGCACCAACTGGTATACCAAACCAACTGCTTCTGGTAGAATATTGAATTATTTTTCCGAGCATTCTACAGTACAAAAGGTGGGTATTATTAAGAACCTTATGTTTCGGGCTTACACCCTTTCGGATGATAACTTTCATAGGGCAAATGAGGTGAAGATCAGAAAATTGTTGAGGGATAACAACTATCCGATTAATTGGGTCAACAGAATAATAAACAACTATCGACACAAATTGAATGGCCGAGTTCCAATAACTTCAAGAGAGGAACCAAAAACGAAAACAAATTATTATGCATTCCCTTACGTTCGGGGTTTATCTGAGAACATTTGTAGGATTCTTAGAAATAAGATCCCTGAAGTTACGTGTTCTTTCTACCCTATCAGAAAAGTGAGTGAAGTCTTTTCGAGAATTAAAGATCCGACGCCAAATGCATATAGATCGAACTTAGTGTACAAGATCGAATGTGGGGGATGTGACAAATGCTACATTGGAATAACCAAACAATATTTGAAAAATCGGGTATATCAACACGAATATGACTGTAGATCGATCAACGAGTATAAGAGGGAGAAAACTGCGTTGGCCGAACACCATTTTCAAACAGGCCATTCATTTGAATTCGATGGGGTGAAGATTGTGGATTTTGAGAGGAACTATTTCAAACGGTGTGTATCTGAGATGATCAACATTTTCTCGAACAACACTGTGAATTTGAGAACAGATACGCAAAACCTGAGTGCGATATATTCTGGTGTGTTGGAAAATTATAGCTGAGTGTGTGTATGGGTGGAATATATTGTATATAAGAGGGGAAAAAAAAGAAAAAAGGAAGAAGATAGAGGAAAGTTTTTTGGATGCACTGAGGTATTCAAATCAGTTGGTATTTCGTGTTGCCTAATTCCGGATAGACAGGTCATTTCAAGGTATGTTGCATGTGTGGGCGATCTTTCGGTGTTCTTTCACTTCTTCATTTCGTTTTTGCCTGAATTGAATGCACGTTAATTGAAGTTCTAATAACAATATTAATTGAAAAGAAAGAAGAGGAGGAGAAATAGACCTAAAGATTTTTGTTATAAGTGTGAACTGGGATAAGATATAAGTTGTCTTTTCGAAAAGTACGGTGCCTGAGCGATACCTTTGAATGATTGCTGAAAATGATGTGGGATGTGAATGGGTCTGGGATGAAATTTGGTGAAAGCATTTACAAAACCTAATAAAGAGGTGAGTCACACATTAAATTTGGAAAGAGGAATGAAAGTGGTGAATGTGGGCCGAATTAGGAGGGGATTGAACCCATTAAGGTTGAATACCTATTATGTACATATAAGATCTGTATTGTTGACTAGTATTGAATATACTTTGCTCTTTTATTGTTTTGACTTCCTTGGACAACTTTCATCTGGCTTATTGAGTTTTTTGTTCTATTCTTTGTGTGTTGTGTCATCTTATTTATTTTGAAAAATACTTCCTGTAGGGAAATTTCTGTGTTGTACAAATTATTTAATGAACTTGATTTGTTGTTTTGTTCTGTTCCTCGAAAGAGGTGTCATCAATTTTTAGTAAATTTTTTGAATTTTTGTAGCCCTGATGAAGAATCAATAAGGATTCGAAACGTTGGCAATTTTAATAAAGGTTTTTGTCCTTTTTTGCTGTTTCACCGGTCCTAAAGCTGTGATTACCTGTTGTTGATCAATTATAAGGACGAGATTAGAATACCATTACTATTACTATAACTATTACTAGCACTCAACTAAAAGATTCAAAACCACTCGCAAAGAACTTTGGGAAAGAAATGAGGGCTGTTTGTTGTTTCCCGAAATGGGAATGAAAAAGATCATAAAATTTTTCCAATTAGTGGAATTGAAGCGTGAAAGAGGTTCTTCTTCCTTAATCCTTTTCATCTTCTTTACCGGAACGAGAAAGTTTGTCATAACGATCGTAAACAACAATTTAAAATCAAAATCTGACACTTTACTGCTGTCACGTGGACAAATTCAACCAATCGGAATTGTCGTCAAGAGATTCGTAACGCTACGTTATCGTCAGAAGATCCGAATGCCCTTCGGCCATTACGACGGTTCCCGAATATCTTTATAGAATACCGATACCTGGAAAACGATCGTTTCGTTACGTGATCGATACGCTTTGACTACAGAATCCCACCACAGCGCCTTAAGCTGAATTTCCATGCATCCGTCATCCGATGATACGACCGTCCGCTCGTCGTTGTGATTGGCAGAAACATTCGAAATTGAAAACATCTGTCAATCACAACGACGATCGTATCATCGGATGACGGATGCAATGATGCATGGAAATCCAGCAATATAGTGCGAGAGATGACGATCAAAACCATATTTCATAGCCGCCCGGCTAAAACCGTGTATATATATATATATATAGAAAATTGGATAGTGGGAATTGCAGTAATTAATGAGCAAAGAAAAAAGAGTACCTCATTAATGACTGCAATTCCCACTATCCAATATTCTATCTAATAACTTATCAGCAACGAATTTTCGATTATATATGTTATTCGCAATAGCCGAAATCGGCCACTGTCCGAAATTTTTGCCCACAACGCGTTATGGGTATCCAAATTTACCCACGATGCGAATAGATGTTCTTTTTTCGAGCACTGAGTAAAGCAGAATACCCAGAACGCGTTGTGGGTAAATTAGATAATCCACAATGCGAATTCGATTTTAATGCGCTTTCATTCTGCGTTGTGGACAATTCATTTTACCCACAACGGGTTGTGGGTATCGCACTTTACCCAGAAAGCGATGAACCAGAATTTGTCGTCGAAGTCAGTGTGCTGTAGGTTGAGTACTGGCAAGTACGAGAAGCCATTATCATGAGTATCTAACGTGAATAGATTACGCACCTTGTGAATTCACAAGTTTGATTGAAGGGCCTGTTTTCGAAATTATATCAATATGAAAACCTAATTTGAACAAAAACTAAGTGAACGTATGCTAGAAAAAAAAAGACAGGTCGTTGTTATTTTTATTATCGGACGAACGTTATTTGGAGTTAGTAAATTAAATCAAAGTGGCACTACAAAGAAAACAGGATGGGCTTCAATTATCATCCAAAAAATATCGAAGATTGAAAAGATATGGTTTATTAACAGTTGGCCAAAAAAAAACTTGTTAACAAGGAACGTTCAGGAAACCAATCTGGCTTTATAAAATGCAATTGTTTGAAAGGATGTCAAACTAAGGCGTGTGAATGTGTGAAATTGAATATAAAATATAATTCAAGATTTCATAAAAGTACTTGTGAAAATAAATAATACCTATTTGTTTTTAGTTCTAATAAGTGATTGATATATCGTTTTTTTTCACCTTTATGAACTTTCAATATAAGTAAGAAGAGAAATAACGGCATGCAGACAATTGAATTTTTTTTGAAAATTATTTCTCTTCTTAATTATATTCACAGACGTTAAACTTATTCTAATTTCAATATAAGGTTTTTTGTAATTGTTTTACTTGAAACGTATTTTGGGTAAAGCGAAATGGACAGATAGCTTTTTTTCTTTTGTGTCCAATTTTTCAATGAGTTATCAGTATTATATCATACATTTCATTTGTTGCACTTTAAAAATCTAGGCCAGATTGGTTTGCTAAACGTCCTATGTTATTAACAAGTTTATCCTTCTCTCCACCAATTAATGGATCAAACCGTTTTAATCTACGATATTTTTTGAATGATAATTCAAGTCCATCCTGTTTTCTTTATAGTGTCACTTTGGTTTCATACATAATCTCTAAATGACCACCGTCTGGTAATAATAACGACCTGTTCACTTAATTTTCGTTCGAATTCAGCTTCCATATTGAAATATTTTCGAAAACACGCACTAAAACCAAAACACAGTCAAACCAATTTCAAGAAATCACAAGGTATCCAGGCACTGTGGTAAGTAATCTATTCATGCTACTCGTAATACTCGCTACTCGTACCTGTCAGTACACAACCTACAGCAGGCTGACTTCGACGACAAATCCTGGTTCATCGCTTTCTGGGAAAAGTGCAATGCCCAGAACGCGACGTGGGTAAAATGAATTGTCCACAACGAAGAATGAAAGCGCGCTAAAATTGGATTCGCATTGTGGATTATCTAATTTACCCACAACGCGTTCTGGGTATTCTGCTTTACTCAGTGCTCGAAAAAAAGAACATCTATTCGCATCGTGGGTAAATTTGGATACCCATAACGCGTTGTGGGCAAAAATTTCGGACAGTGGCCGATTTCGGCTATTGCGAATAACATATATATATATATATATAGAAGAATAATCAGAATCGTAGTACAATTAACTATATGGGATAAGGGTATTATCGATTCAATTAAGCAAACTCGTGTTACTCTTTTTTCTCAGCCAAGCTTTCGCAATCAGTTTATTGCTTCATCAGGGCTTCTACAATATAAAAAGTGTCACAAAAGCAACTTAGAATGACATAAAACAATCTTCTTACCAAAGTTGAGATTGAAGTGAAAACATGAACAGCTACTATAGAACATTAAAATATCAATAAAAATTGGAATTGAATTTACAATAATTTAAAATTTGAAATGTTCTAGTGTATCAAATTCAGACATTTTTATAAACAAATTAGACGTATGTCACTATTAATCAAAAATCAATATCACTGGAAATGGTCTCAGTAATTTCCTTTCTTTTCCACTCTATCTACCTATTATCCGTATTGTTATTCTTGATTTTCGTTAAGAGGTATGAATATATATTACTTAATTTCTGTACATCCGTTCTCTTATTAATTGAAGCTTCAAATTTATGAATTTGGATCATTTCATGTATGATTCTTTTATGGTAATTTCCTTCTTTCTTTAAAATTTCAGCGTTATCAAAATCTATTCGATGATCATTCTGGTTGGCATGTATTGCAAGTGCACATCTTTCTTTATTCGTTTTAACATCACTCTTGTGAATGGCTAATCTGCTTTTTAGCCATTGAGACGTATGGCCTATATAATTCTTTCTGCAGTCCAAACATCTTACTTGGTAAACTACATCACTTTGCAATCTTAAAGGGATTTGATCTTTGAGTTTGGAATATAATTTATTAACCGTTTTGGAATTATAAGTTGATATTTTTATATTCTCTCCTCTGAATATATTCTTAAGTTTTGGTGTAACATTTTCTATGTGAGGAAGAGATCCATAAAGAATGCACTGTTCCTGGTTTTGATCGTTGGGTTGGGTAGTTATTGTAGGTGGAGGCAATATATTATTCTCTGTGTAAGTTGAGGAAAACAGTAATTTATTTAACATAGAGGGTGGATACGAGTTATATATATATATATATATATCGCGACAATTGATATAAATATCAACCATCGCCATGGATCCGACTCGAACTTGCCATGGCGATGGTTGATATTTATATCAATTGTCGCGATGTATCTGATTAATCGAGAATATATTTGATATATTATAATTTCCCTCTGGGATACTTCCTTCTGGAATAAACCTTCGTCGTTATATATATATATATATATATATATATATATATATATATATATATATATATATATATATATATGTATATGAATTGGTCTTTTTGGGGACATTTCATATATTTTTTATATATCAACTTTCATGATATAGTTAGATGCGAATGGTGATTCTGAACCATATAATTTGATCGATTTGCCTATATGTGAATTTTTTTGCTATCTATAGGGAAAAATGCATGTATGAAGCTATTTGAGGACATAATTTTTTTTTCATTTTTCTTCATAACTGTCGGATATTTTTCTCATTTTGTGATAAATATTACTAAACAAACCATTTTTTACACTCTTCGGAAGATTTCTTCATTATCACGAACAAGGGCGTCGCCAGCCTTTGAGCTAGGGGAGGGGGGGAAATGGGGCTAGGAGGGGGGCAAAAATAAATCAGAATAGAATAATGAACTGATTTTCGTATATTATGCTATTATTTCATGAGTTTTTCTGAGGAGCTCTAGGAAGAGGGGGGGGGGTAGCCGCCCCCTGTCCCTCTGGCGACGCTCTTGATCACGAATATATGTACATGTATATGTAATTGCCATGAGACCACTTTCCACCTCGTTTTTTGGGTGACTGCAAATAACAATTGAAAACGTGATAGATATGTTCTCAAGGTCTATCGTGCCTATTACTATTATTATCATTATTTTAACTGGGATCGATTATAGCTCAGTTAGCCTTCCGGGAACTGCGACCACATGGATTTTTTGTTCACTAGCCTACTCAGTCATTGAAACTCAAGGAGGTCGTCTATGGCGTTGATAAGACCGACAACATCCTTAGGAGCCTTGGCCGTTACCTCGTGGGTATCCAAAACTGGTTTCCCCATAGGAATGGTTCTCAGACCAGCCAGTTCTGGAAACTTGGATACCATGTGTTCAGCTGTTTCTGCCTCTAAACCACAGAGTCTACAAATCTCATCTGTTGACTTCCCCATACAGTACAAATGATGTTTATACCGACAGTGCCCTCTCAGCAGACCTACCATCAACCTAAGCTCAGCTCGTGATAGCTTTAAGAGCCTACTGGTTTAGGTCGGTGGACTCATCACGAATTTATTGAACTGAATAAGTCCAGTAGTGTTTCTCCAGAGGGTTATTCTGTTGTTCGACTCCCATTGTTGAACCCCTGTATTATAGTGTTCTTTTCCAAGCCCACAGAAAGGCTCAGGACCAGCAGGTGTTAGCCTTGATGCACTTTTCACAAGCCCTTCGGCTTTTTCATTTCCTTCAACACCACAATGCCCTGGCACCCATAGTACACTCACTTTATTGCCTCTGGCCAGTTGCTTCATGGTGTAACGGCACTCCTATGTCAGCAGAGATCCCTGGCAGTGTGATTCCAGGGACCTCAGCGCGGCCTGGCTGTCCGTGGTAATGAAGATATGCGCCCCTTCGAGATTCATTTCAAGACACTCCTGAGCGCCTATGTACACAGCCAGTATCTCGGTCTGTGTAATAGTGTGATGGAGGGTTCACTTCCCAGGGCTTTAGAGATCCTCAATCTAGGTCCATATATCCCAATACCAGTGCTTCTTTCAGATTTTGATCCATCGGTAAACCATATGGAAGACTTTCTGTCCAAGCGATTTACGAAACTTATTGCTCTAGGTCTAGGACTTTCATAGCTGACCGTTTCGAGATCAAAGATTATTGGCATAACATCCGATGGTTTTGCCAAGAGGTTTGAATCCAGTTGATTCGATATCCTCATGTCTCCAACCCAATTTCCAGGTAGGAGTTTCCAGTTAAGGGATATTCTTATATTGCATCCAGCTGGCTGCATTTCCTCACATGTAGATGTAAGGGAGACAGATCGAGTATGACCCCAAGCGCTGCTGTAGGAGCTGTGCGCATAGTTCCCGTGACACCAATACAGGCAAGCCTTTGTAGTTTCTGTAACCGGATGCGTATGGTGACCTCTTCGGTTTTTGTCCACTATGCTAAGGAAGCATAGGTGACAATAGGGCGTATCACCGCTGTGTATAGCCACAGAACCATTTTTGGTTTCACGCCCCATGTCTTTTCAAAGAGTCTCTATCAGGCCCACATATGGCCGCCGTGGCTCTGGAAAGAGTTTTTTCTATGTGTTTCCTCCAGTTGAGTTTACTGTCCAGGATGACACCTCACTAGAGAAGTTCAGAGTATCTATGGCCATTTAGGATCGGCGCTGTGAGGTCGAGATTCTTCCTTCTAGTGAACGGGATTCGTGTTGTTTTCGAGGAATTGACATTTAGCCCCTCTTCCTAGCACCACTTTTCGATAATACTGAGGGCAAGTTGCATTCGGCTGCTTGATGAGCCTTCATGCTTGCCTCTAACAGTCACCAATATGTCGTCGGCATATGCCTGGGCGTTAAAACCATCGGTCGTAAGCTTCTCCAAAAGACCGTCAATGACCAGGCTCACAGCAGGGCTGATAGCACCCCCCCTTGAGGGCATCCCCTGTTCGTCAGCACAGTCACTTCAGTTCTCCCCAGGCAGGACTTGACGGTTCGCCCTGTCAACATAGCTGTGAGGGTTTTACCCCTTTCCGTTTTGCTGCATTGCATATGGAAATATGTAGGGTATCATCAAAGACCCCCCCAATATCTCCAAACATTGCAAGCAAAATCTCCTTTGAACCGTCTATGTACCATTAAATGATAGGTATATGTAATGGGTGGTGAGTTCTCTTTTCTCTTTCTTTGCTTTGTGATGATAGCCTCTATAGAGAGTTTTGTCACTCATAAGATTTACTGATGAAATGTTATTGATTGAAGAGTAAGGACTAGGCTGTCTGAGTCTTTGTTCTCTCATTAACTGTATATGCCCATCACTAGATGAAGGGGTGTTAGATCTGTAATAATCTCAAGATGTGCCTTAGTGAGGCTCGTTTTCAAAAATCCAGTGATGCACACACAGGCCTCTCAATTTTATCAAGGATTTTGCTTTTACCCTCCTGCCCCTTCTAACACTTCCCCATCAGTGATTTTTGGTTTTACAATCATGGTGTTCATCCATCGCAGTTTTTTGGGAGTTTTTTAGGACAGCCGTAAGCTTCACCAGCTAGACTAATTGATGGTAGCCTTTATTGCTTTAAAAGCTGAAGCTCAATGTCAAGGTTTATTCCTAGATATTCAATGAAGGATGGTCAGAAAGCTTTATTTACTGATTATTCAAATTGGGCATTTCTAACTAAGCAGTTCTATCCATGGTTATAGTTTCATTTCTTAGAGTTTAAAACGAGGTTTCAGCGCACTCCCAATGCTGACTTTGTTGATAATTACATAATTAGGATATTAGGAAGGTTCGCTCATGAGATTGTTCAGATGGGACCAGGCTTCGTCAGTTTGAATTATGTCTTTTCCTGGATATTCTAAGGAAGACCTCATGGGCTACCCTCTCAACTACTCAAGACGAGCTTACACCTCAATGAAAAATTCCTGAGAAATACGGGAAAAACGGACAAAAATCACGCGTTATTTACACATAATTCCCACTTTCGTTTTATTGAAATCGAATGATAAATTAATCAGTAATTTTCTATTTGTCAATAACAAATCACTGAAGAGTGCTGACTGTGCACATAAATTACGATCTGTACCTACAGAATTCTCATCATTCGTTGACTTGAAATCCAGGGATAAATAAATAAGGTATTGAGAAATGTGCTAGCTTATCAGGGATAGCAGTCACTAAAAAATTAATACCTCATGATATTGCGCGCATCGCCGTTGTATTTTAATCGTCTCATCAGAAATCAATATCATCCGAAAAAGTCATGGAATGAGTGAAATAATAAAAAATAGCGGAAATAAAATATTGACTTCATTCCCAATTTCAAGATGAAATTAAGCCGTACCACACGAGCAAACTTCATAGCGGATCATGCATCCAATCTGGGAAATCACAATAGATTATTTATTTTATCGATGGCGGTTCGTTTGAACTCAATTTTTTCCGATGAATCTGCTACGAGCCACACAACAAATGCCTCACACATTTTTGTTACTGCGAATTATATGTGAATAAGTGGGAAACCCATTTTTTGTGCATTCAAAAAATATTTATCATTCAAAATTGTGCTATCTTGCCGGGCATTGCGAATTGTGTTAAATTTCTGTGAGTACGGGAAAAGAATGATTCCGCTCATAAATCACACATAATTCCTGCATTTGTTTTATTCAAATCGAATAATATTTGAATCAGTTATTAAGAACCATAATCGAATATAATGAAGTAACAGATGTGTGTTCAGGTACGGCCATTTCTCGTTCGCTTGGTTGCGGTTGGCGGTACCCTCTGAGCGTAATAATTCAAATGATTGTAAATGTCACCGCTTCGGTGCTTCCGATAGAAATTGTTTGCCGCCCTTTTGCTGGTGTATTCAGGGTTGCCTGATGTAATTTTGTTAACGAATTGCAATTGAATACAATTCTTTCTGAAACATTTAAATAATAAGTATGGAACAAGTATAGTTTCATCATGCCTCATTCTAGGGGTGACGATTCGCATATAATATGGGAAAATGGAATGCCGCAATTCTTCAGCAAGAATTTCCCAAGAGATTATCCATTACAATGTGCAAAAAAATCGGAAATTTCTAGCATTCTGGATGGTATTGGGTTGAGACACAAACATTTAATTATTAGTTTGAAATGGGTGAGGAAAATGCAGGCAAAGATTCACTTTCAGTCTGAAAGGAAGTCAGAAAATGAATTCGTTATTGATATTCAGTGAAGTGGTTGCAATTTTTGAGGTTTTTGGTTGTCTATCCCTCTGTGAAATAGCGAACAATATCCAGTTAATTCTACGAAAAAAAAGATTTTGGAGTTTTTAATAATTTTTAACTCTGCACTCGTAAATAGAAAATCGTTTTGTCGATGGGCAAAATTGCAAAAATGTTTGCACGCGTTCCGATTTTGATTCATTGACTTAATTAAGCATTGAATTTGACCTACGATACTCGTACAATATTGAGCCATTGAATCTCTAATTGATTAAAAATTATTGTATAATTGCAGCGAAGGAATTATCCCGTTAAAATGGTTCGAAATAATTTGAATCGGTTTGAAAGCAGGTAGTGGGATAGTTTGATCTAGAATTGTAACGATTAATCCATTCACACATGGCTCCGCCAATGAGAAGTCACAAATTTAGAGACATGATATGCATTATGCAATATTATCGGCTACTCAGGTAAACAAAGAAACATCAGCGTCTATTTAAAGTGACAAAATTCGACATAAAATTCATTCAAAATTGAAAATGTCGCTTTTTGGTTCATGTTCCACTGCAGAAATTAGTAAGAATGTATGTAAATCATTCCTCTGAGGATTTGAAAGTGTATTGGGGTCCGAGCGGTCGGATTTTCGATCATTTTGTATTTTGGTCGAAGCCGTCGGAAAGGTCGGCGTCGTGATATACTCAGAAATAGCATTGTAACATGTTGATCATGGTGGCATGATGGGCAACGCTATGTCTTGCTGCACGGGGGGTTTCGAGTTCAAAGCTTGGTTGGGATAACAACATTTTTGCAAAATAATACGTTATCTCGCTGGAATGCATTACAACCTGTGAAGTAATAGATCATTTCGAGTGGAGCAGGCATCGATTTGATAATTCTGAAATATTATTCAGTTTTAAATATGTATGTTCAAATTTATGAAATTGATAATACTGGTTCTTCCTCTTGATTCAACCAATATGAATAGTTATATTGTATATTTTTTTCAAATAGCATCTCGTTAATCAGGACAAGAACATTTGAATCATACATAAGCTGATTGGGATCCATTTTAAAAATACCGGATTTATCCCAGTGGCGGATCCAGCTCTCGAGAAAGGGGGGGGGGTCACGGTCAGGTGGATTACATACCCGCCAATTGATTTCTTTTTATCAAACACAAGATTTGAGGGTTCGTCCAGTCCATGGGGGGGGTCATGACCCCCATGACCCCCCCCCTGGATCCGCGCTTGATTTATCCTAAAGAGGAAAATTATAACAATTAACACACATAAATTTTTTTCAATTATGTGCGTGTATCGTGTTTATGACTGATAAATTTGAAAATTGAATTGATATTTCTATGATGTCGTCACGCGAAAAAATGACTCAAATGGTTCGAAATATTTTGAAGCGCATTGAAAACTGGTATTGGCGTAGTTCGAACCTAAGATCGGACGTTTTTGAGAGCTTCTAGAATCAGGTGTTTGAAATTGTAGCATTTTAACTATACACAAACTGGTGACGTTCACTTCGAAATGTTTTCGAAATAGTTTTCTGTTCTTCGCTCGAAAAAATGGCTTAAAGTTCAATATGGTATATACTTCATTAACTTTTATAAAGTATCCCGGTTTGCCATGGCATTCTGACACATTTTACCGTTTATATTTTGAAAATGTTAGGTTATAGTCATTTACCCTTCAGATATAAGTATACGCAACGTTGTCGTTTCTACATAGAGATTAGAGATCGTAGTAATTACGTATTATTCAAAATTTTCATTTATCTACTCCCATAGAATAATATATCCATTATTCGACTGATTTTGTGCTGTGAAAGTACCTATCTATAAACCAAAAACCAATAGCATGAGTTATAAAAACTCACGCCTATAACTCACTCTAATGAATTTTTCGTATGAGAAGCACTCACTCTAATACAAATAGGAAAAATGAAATTGCTTACGAAATGAATGAAACAAGTCGGGAACTTTATTTCAGACATCAAGGTAACGTTCTCGCCATTCATTTCTACATTTCCTCTGGTCTAAATATCCAAAAATTGCATTTGGAAAACGTGAATTTTTGACGTTTTCTACGCGATTCGATTCTGGACGACCACAGAGATCGAAACCTGTGACACATTGGCAACGTCTCTGAAATTATTTTGCCTTTCACGAGTAACAACCTGCGTTAGTTTTTTGTGAAAAAACTTGATAAACCTAAATCTTGGCCAACCTGGATACTTTATAAAAGTGAAAGGGTTATGAATTATCGTTATTCAACCCTTTTCAAACTTCTCGATATCAGGGAACTAAGATTCAATATCAAGATAATATGGTGTTCATTTCATTATAAATACGAAGCTGGAATAAAATTGGAAATTAAATATCCATTTCTCACTGCATCTCCTAGAATGTTCAGGGCGAATATATTTCGAATCGGGTCAAAAAGACCGCGAAGTACTACTATTCGAATAAGATACGATGTCCAGCTGTGTTATCCAGGCCATCTGTGTGACGCGTGCCGCGTGCGGATATTTGTCGGCTGTTTTATTGCACTTTCGATTGAAAGCGACACGTGGGAGGTTGGCGGTATCTAGACTCTTGAGGTGGATTTCGTACGTATCATTGAAAATGCAGGTTAATCTTCCGTGATTATTAATACTTCGTGAAAAAAAATGATGAGAAACTTCTTGTAGGATATAGGACATAAGAAAAATATAACTCATCTCTGGAATTCCAAAATGTGGAAGAATTCATTAGCTGCATTTGGAGGTATATTATTCGTTGCGATATATGAAACAGGCAGTAATAATGAAAAATGAATTCGCCTTGATTCAGAATTTTTAGATCAATAATATAACCGACTTCCGTAAATGATGCAAGGGCGTAGCCAGGATTTATTTCAGGGGGGGGGGCAAACCATGGTCATGGTCCAAGGTCGTTCAAATGTTAAATTTTGGGATGAAAATGAAAGGCCCTACGCTGGCTACGCCCATAAATGATGACTGCATTTCATTGAATTGCCATACTGATAGAGAAATCTGGTAAAGATAGAAGGGTCATACGAAACATTGAAGCCAAGTTCCTTATAATATAATCATTAATCGCGCCATAAACAATGGAAAATGTCTTGGTCACGAACATCTGCTGGAACAGTATAACGACGGCACCATTGGACAAACTTCGATTCGGATTTAGCACGCAATTTGGGAGATATCAATCATACTTTTTTTGCTGGTGATTCTTTTGTACTTTAACAAAAATCCGAAGACAGATCCAATATGCATCGAGTACAGGCTTAAGCCTTATTTTCGCGTGACAATACCTACTTAAAAACTATTTCGTTCGCGGTTTGTTTTGAAATTTTCGTGTTCTCCGCCGAACTGGTGACGTCACACACCAAATGGTGAAGCGTTTTGAGGTAGTGGAATAGTTCGAACTGTTTGAACGTTTGGAAGCAGCTGATTGAAGAATACTGGTTATTTGTTTTTACCGTTTTTATTTTGAATGTTATTTACATATGACCGCTCTGTTTTTTGCATGCCTGAAGATGGCAAGTTATTGTAGCATGTGAAGGAATAAATCATTTCGAGTGAAGTAGAATTTTATTCGAGAATTCTGAAGTATTATAAAGTTTCAAAAATGTATGTTGAAATTCTTAAAATCTATATTGCTGATTCTCTCTTTTG
The DNA here is from genome assembly GCA_910592335.1 of Adalia bipunctata. Lineage (NCBI taxonomy): Eukaryota > Metazoa > Arthropoda > Insecta > Coleoptera > Coccinellidae > Adalia > Adalia bipunctata. The sequence goes on from OU342954.1 coordinate 6,778,135, forward strand.
ATTGAACCAATATGCAATATGAATACATGTATATTGCACTTGCACAATGCACCTTCGAATATATTGAACCTTCGAATCATAAATGAAATGATTGGAATTCTTTTTAAATACAGTATTTATCCTGAAGAAAAATTATAACAATAACAGAATTCTAAAATTATTATAATTATGTGCGTGTATCGTGTTTCTACTTATAAATTTATAAATTGAATTGACATTTCTAGGATGATGTCACCGTTTTGAAATTGTGGCTTTTTATTTAGCGATGCACGAACTGGTGACGTTCACTTCGAAATGTTTTCAAAATAGTTTTGAACCGTGATTGACGCGAAAGAATGGCTTTAGGTAGTACATTTCGATACAGATGACGCTGGCTATCAGAAATAAAAGAAAAAAAAATCATCTGAGTAGTCTAATATTTTAGTGATTAGATTATCTTTTGATTATTCTATGGAGATTGTATTATTTCACCCAACTAATGCACCCAGCATCGAAAACGCAATAAAAGAATCACCCAAAGATTTTAATATACGCATTCGTCTGTTCATTGCCGGCAGGGTAGCATGCCCTGTGAAAACAGCTAGTTGAAATCCAATATAGGTACTGAAAACACAAATCTTTGGAATTGTCAGAAAAAAATTGAATTTCTCACCGATAGTAGGAAAATGCAAAATAGAGTCGCGGTGTCACGAAGAGAAAAATTTAATTGAAAAGATTATGAATCGAGTATACTAAAACCACAAACTTTTTTTTATGGCTGTCGAAATGCAGCAAAAAATTACATTTGTCACTGGTAGTGGAAAAATGCAAGAAGGCGTCGCGGTGCCGCCTTTTCAAAAATTTTGTTGAAATGAGGATGCTTCCAGTACACTAAACCCACAAAAACTTTTTTTCGGATAGCCATCGAAGTGCCAGAAAAACTAGAAACCTACCACTGGTGGCAGTAAAACGCAAGATGGAGTCGCGGAGCCGCAAGAAGAATAGTTTCAAGGATCATGAATCCAGTATAATGAAACCATAAAAATTCTTTTTCGGATCGCCATCGAAATGTCAGAACAAAAATCAAAATCCCTCACTGGTACTTATAAAGTGATAAAATGCAAGATGGAGTCGCTGTGCCGAAAAAAAAATTCAGGTGAAAAGAACATATGTATATCCAGTATACTGAAACCCATGGGCGTAGCTAGCCTTTTTCCTGGGGGGGCCGAGGGGGCACAGTGGAAAACGAGCAAGGAAAAACAAATGTGTTTTTCAGTAAGGGGGGGCGCCGTGGATTCTGGGGGGGGCCGTGCCCCCCAGGCCCCCCCCCCCCCTATCTACGCCCATGCTGAAACCATAAAAACTTTATTTTGATGGCTGTCGAAGTGTCAGAAGAAATGTAAACCTACCGATGCTGGTAGGAAAATGCAAGATGGAGTCATGGAAACCTGAAAAAAAACTTAGTTGAAAAGATCTTTCCGATGACCTTCGAAGTGTCAAAAAAAAGAAATTTGTAACTAGTAACGGAAAAATGCAAGATGGAGTCAAAATTTCTCAGATGGCCCTCGAAGTATCAGAAAAAAATGAAATCTGTCAATGGCATTGGCGGATCCAGACAGTTTTTCAGGGGGTGCATGAATTTTTTCAAGGGGGGCCATGAATAGATAGAAATTTTTTACCAACATTACAGGACTACTAATAAAGAGATTATTGTCAATTTCAAGGTCCAAGGGAGGGGCCATGACCCCCATGGCCCTCCCCCTGTGTCCGCCAGTGGTCCATGGTAGGTGGAAAAAGCAAGATGGAGTCGAGGTGCCGCGAAAAAAAAACGCGTCGAATGAAAATTTGACAGAAATAACCGCTTGGCGATCAATAACATGCGATCCAAATGAAAAATATTCATATTCTTCAGTTTTCCCAAACGTCCCCAAAAAGCCGTCCCATTTGAGGACCGTCCTCAAATAGACCGATCGTTGCATCAGCAATTCGAGGACCGTCCTCAAATGGACCAAATGTCCCCGAATGGACCAATTCATGCATCGAAATGTCCCCGAAAAGACCGATTCATATACATATATATATATATATATATATATATATATATATATATATATATAGTTATAGTGAGCATGGAAGGTTCTATGCTAGCCTGCACCAGGAGGAGGTGGACTTACCAAGCTCAAACACCTACCTGACACAAGGTTATCTGTTCCCTCAAACTGAAGGTACATTAATGGCCATTCAGGATCAGGTTGTGCCAACACGTGCATACAAGAAGCACATTATGAAGCAGCAGGTGGAGTCAACCAAGTGCAGGCTATGCAATGGCGCCGAAGAGACGGTCCAACATCTTTCGTCAGGATGCTCCCAAATAGCAGGCACCAAGTATTTGTCCCGTCACAATAACATGGGGAAAGTGGTCCATCAGTTGGTGTGTCTGAGAGAACAGCTTCTCAATCACTTCACTCCACATCACTTGTATATCCCAAACACTGTATTGGAGGACGAAAACATTAAAGTCTACTGGGATCTGACAGTGATAACTGATAGAGGAGTGGAGCATAATCGACCGGACATGATAGTATGGGACAAAACAAAGAAGACCGCCCAAATCATTGATTTTGCTGTGCCACAGGACTACAATCTGTCAAAAGCATATGGCGAGAAGATATCAAAATATGAAGCACTGGCACGGCAGATGAAGGATATGTGGAAACTGACAAGCGTCACGATAATGCCCCTCATTATAAGCTCCAATGGACTAGTACACCGAAGAACTGTGAAACATATTGAAGAATTGAACCTGCCCCCTAACACCATCATGTGGATGCAGAAGGCCGTGATTCTGGGAACCGTCAGCATAATACGGCAGATTGTCTTTCCTCACTAACACGTTGGATTGCTCTTGGCGCTCGCGCCCGGGCAGTCTAAGCAAATCCACGAACGTGTGAAATTAAAAAAACAAAAAAAAAAAAAAAAAAAAAAGTTATAGTGAAAAGGGGTTACAGTTCACTGCGACCTTAAAGACTATTATAGTGCTACTGTCGTATAACAGCCCGTCTGATATTTAAAATGTACATAGATTTTGCCTCGCTTACAAGCTCGCTCACTTCTCTGGAACACCGTAGAAAACTGGGCGATCTGTCTCTATTTTATAGATATTTCCATGCTCTTCTGAATTATCAGCAATCGTTCCCCCTCTCTTCCAGACTAACCCGTCAAGTTAAGTCTTCACACCCCTTCGTGGTAACTCTGGAGACCTGCAGAACCTCTCTCTTCAAAGACTCGTTCATCCAACGAACAGCGAGGCTATGGAACACATTGCCTAGGGAGGTGTTCCCCGAGGCATATAACCTCCAGAAATTGAAGAAGAACACCAATTCCTACCTGCTTGCCCTCGGTTCTCACGATGTTCTCTGAACATTACAGGATATTCCTTTTCGTGAAAACCACAACATAAAAAAATACCACTAGAGATGAAATTTTGCCGGCAAAATTTCTCGATTGTAAAATGAAAGTTTGTTGCGTTCGGCAATTTCGCGTATGTCATTTGTATCAACACGAGCCGTCAGGCGAGTGATTTGGAAAATGTCATGAGCGAAATTGCCGAGAAGCAACAAACTTGAATATTACAAGAGAGAAATTTTACCTGCTTAAATTTCATCTCGAGTGGTATTCGACATGACTATTTCACGAGAAAATGTGTCTGAAGATGGTCACATTGGGCTTGTATTGCGCTATTCGACAAATAAGTATTCATCATAGATCAACTAAACGTTGTTTGTTTTCAGACATTTTGTGCGTAGCATTTGACCTGAGTGTATTTTCAAAAATGTCAAAAATCTGACCTAAGTGACTCATACATAGAACTTATAGTACATGGAATGCCATTAGCCTTGCTGCTCAGCTTAAAAAAGTGGATAAACATCTCCAGTTGGAGGAATACTGAAATTTCCATGTTGCTATGGTTACGACTTGTCATACAGAATAGAAACACAGAAATACTATGAATTTAATCGTCAAGATCCGATTCACTTGGCATTTCGGCAAACATTTCTGTGTTTCTGTTCGGTGTGACAGGTCGTATCCATGGGAACATGGAAATTTAGAGATTCCTCCAACTTGCGATGTTTACCCACTTTTTGATCTGGTAATAGCATTCCATGTACTATAAGTTCTATGGACTCATAGCAGCTCGGTTCATTTTTGTCCTAAATCATTTGCATGGATGCCCATAATACGAAAATACGGTTTTCAGACATTTTGAGTGTCGGCTATAACGAAAAAATGTGCCGGAGTCGCCTGGCAAAAACTCCGGCTCTCTTACTTGGCTGCACTAGTAAGAGAAAGACATAATATGCGATCTTATCGAAAAGAAAAGAGATGAACCAAGTGTGTAGTCAACTTGTCAAAATCATATGGAAGATATAAACAGATATTTATGTGACCACAGGCTTGCTTCGCCCACAAGCTCTGACCACAAGAAGTTGATGCGTTGAATGTAATTCATGTTAGACTAATTTCTGAATTAAAGTCATATATTTTTTTATACAGAGTGAGTCTTTGACTTGTACATATATTTTAACTGTAGATTCCTCTCATTAAACGAAACACTTTTTTCCCATACCATTTTTCGAAATTCGGTTTCGTTTGAAAATACAGGGTGTCGAAAATCCATGAAATTAACACTTTTCTTTCCATATATTAGAAACCGATATTTCGAATGAACTGAATTTTGGTTGATTCTTTACTCTATTCATGGTGCATATTCCTCAAACGAAACTTATTCAATATCTCTCCTAGTATAAAAGTTACAGGGTGGTCGACTCATAAATTCATGCAAAATCACTATCAAATCACTTGAAAAGTATAAACGGTTCATATTTTCGAAAGAATCAACCATTTTAGAGAATAAAAGTATTACTATATTTTTTCAATAAAACGCGTCGTTTTCGAGTTATTCCTAAATGTATACGAAGAAATTTTAGGAAAAAATCATGAATTTCATAAAAAATCTGAATGCTTCCCTGGATTAAATATCATCGAATATTGTTTCTTCTCTGGTCTCTTAACAAATTAACAATGTTGTCAATGTTTATCAACTGAATTCCGAGAAGCATGAAATTACACAGTTTATAAGCAAGTTTCTATTAAAAATTTATTGATACCCGTCCTTCAGGAAAATATCTATCTTCTTAACAATATTCTCTTGGAATTTTTAATCGACCCTACACGGTCTTCACATCACAAATCACAATCATCACCTGTTTGCTTTATTCTCAGCGAGTAAATAAATAAATAAATCGTAGAATGTAGAAAGGTTATCTCGTTTAAGCGTCGTTCATTTTATCACAGACTGGCCTGTGATGACACATAGAACAACGGCTTGTCTTGCGTGGCGGCTACATCGCACTCGCAGCCGGCAGCGCACCGCGACTGAAATTTATCGTAGCGCTATATCGGCGAGAATCAGAACTACTTGTTTGGCATTTCCAAATAGCAATGCGTGGAAGCCTTTAGCGAAAAGTTAACAAAACTAGTTCCTCTGCGATAGTTCTTCCGTTAACGATAGAGGACGTTCTGCTTTCTTGAGTTCGCCTATACCATTGTTGAAGAGAAAATCGGCAATCTGGCATCGTCTTCTCCAGAGTTCTGTGTATATCACAGAGGAGATGGATTAGGTTAGGTCATTGACCTCTAATCATATGATTTTGAATAATGGAGTTAGAATAGGTTAGTGAGAAACCAATTTACGTTTCAGGATATCGAGGAAAATATGAACAAATTATTAGTGTTTACAAACTAATCTTCAGGAAAATCGAAGAAGGTACTTATTTTGGTGGGATGAATGGTTTTTCAATTGCAGAAATAATCGGACAGATGTTTTCGTTAGGAAATATCGTGTTTGTTACATTCTTATTCAAAAAAGGTTAGTGCTTGAATATTTTCTAATTGTATCACCCAGAATATCTCATAATCACCTCAATTCCAATCGAAAAATTGAAAAATATGAACTTTGAGTTGTTTGCAAAAAATTGTTTCAGGCGCGTATTAAGCCCAACTTTTTTTTTCCAATAGCTATATCTCTTTAACAGAGCCGAATTCGGAAAAATGGAAAATGAAAAAAAGGTTTCTTTAGATCTCAAGAATCTACAGTTAAAATATATGTACAAGTCAAAGACTCACCCTGTATATTTCATTTGGAATATGTATATCTATTTGGTGTTAGTGACTATAATCACCCACATCACCCACAAATAATTCTGTCGTGTGTACCTCACCTTGCAAATGGTACAAAAAATTGCTGAAGAGTGCAAGACGAAATACATGCAAGTGACGTACGATCTAGCAATAGCAAGGATTGCATTTGAAATCCACTTCCAGGAAAAGGTGGAATTCAAAAACATTTTCATCCATCTTGGAGGATTTCATATAGTAATGGCGTACTTCAAAGCGATTGGGTCTTTTATTGAGGATAGCAGCATATTTTTTGAACAAATTCAGTATCACCACACACACACGGGGAGACAGAGTTTTTTCAGAGGATTTTATCTGTTCTCGTTTATCATACTCAGAATTGTATGGTACCCCGTTAACATTCCCTCTGCTAACACTTAGATTTGGAGCGGGAAACAGATTTTATTCTTTTATATAATCTGTTCCTTGTCGCCATTTCTTCACACGTGCCATATGCCATGTTCAACCATGGCTACAATAGAATACGAAGATTGATCGAAAAATATGACAATTTTAGGGAAGCAACTTTGCAAGGAGAGCATGGAAGAACCGCGCAGTTTTATGCCCTTCACATTCAATTCGTAAATTACTATGCAAAACTGAACAAAAGCATCAGAACAGGAAACCTGAAAATGTAAATGTATTTACATTCTTGCGAAAATTGCAAACTTTTTCTTCGTTTTCAATCACTGGAATTATTCACGTTGGTTGGTATATTTACGTTAGCAAACTTTGCAGCGTAGAGGACACCCTTCCAGGACTGCGCAATGCGCATGTCGTTAGAACAAGGATCATTCGGCGTACCAAGAACGGAGAAGTCATTTTCCAGAATTCCTGTTGATTTGACATTGAAACAAACAATTAACGGCGAAGCAGCTCGCCGATTAATCGGAATAGTTCACATGACGAATTCTCTAGCTGCAAGGCAACGTTGGGCAATCGATCATGGTTATCCAGATCGAATTAATTCACACGTGTTGAAGACAGCTGGAATCGCCGGGTTTCCACCAAGCGGACAGGTCAAAACAAAACACGAACTGTTCGTTCGGACAGAAATTCCGAACAGTTTTGTTCGGAAAATGTTCGAAGACTGTTGGGGTTCCCAACGGACTTTCTGTTTACACCAGTCGCGGACAGAAATAAATGAAAACTGTTCGTGTTTTGTTTAAGTTTCATTCAGTTTACATAGAGACACCGGACTTGTAGTTGTGAAAATGTGGCGCGCTACAAACTTGAGAGAACAAGACGATGAGGATTTATTTTTGCTAACAGTTACATTTTACATTATTGAAAAGAACAAAACTAAACGTGGTTTTGGATTAGGCCATCCTCAAGGCAAAAAGGAGGAAATGTGACGTCTGAACTGTTACAAGATCTCAGAGGAGATGATATGAGTTTCGGAGGTGAACTTCGATCAAGTTTCAAGAACTTTTTGCGAATGTCGAGCACAGATTTTGAAAATCTGCTATGTTTAATTGGCCCTATCATTATTCATCAGCAGGAACAACAACAACTACAGAGACTCTATCCCAGCACAGGAACGTTTCGCCATCACTCTGAAGATTCTAGCAACAGGAGATTCGTACCATAGTTTAATTTATTTATTCAAAGTTTCGGTACCATCTATATCAAGAATTCTGCCAGAAGTATGTAACGCACTGACCGAAGTTTTAAAGCATGGTAGGCATATAATAACAGTAAGGAGTTCAAATTATAGTTCTTCCCTTCACGCACCGAATCAAACTACCACTAGATCGCAACAACGTAAATAAAAACAAACTGGGCGTTCACACCAAGCTGACAAACAGTCCCCGAACTCGTAAATCCTTTGAAGTTTACCGACATTGGATGGGACACGGTTTGTGTCCGTAAAAACGCAATTCGCGGACTCTCGAGTCCGGAAAACAATCCACAAGTTCTAGAACAGTTCGCAAACAGTTCGCGGACTGTCACAAACGGACCGAGTTCGTGTTTTGTTTTTGTCCAGTCCTCTTGGTGGAAACCCGGCAAGAATGAGGACGTCATCTCCGAACTGAAGAGTTCTCGAATCAGGAAAAGTCACCAGCAAGTTAAAAAGTTCACAAGGTTTGAACAATACATTAATCCTTTCGATAATGCTTTGGATGGAGATAAGTTGTATAATATTTCTACTGGACAAGCTGCCCCCGAAAATGTTGCCAACTTTCTGCTCAATGTTGAATCTCGGGGTCAAACTTTGCGAGATAAATTCATTGCTGAAGTTGAGGACCTGCACGGTTCGACGAGCCTATAAAACATAATCCTGTCGCGATTTTCAACAGCATGGAGAAAAAGAGAAAGGTTGTACTCGGCAGCAAGGTTCAAGAAGTGATGTATTTGGACATTTCTTATCGTTATCGCTTCAACACAAAATCAGCATTGAACGAGCGCTCCCTTTTCCGATGACTCCGGAGCCGTTAGCATTCTGTCACACCGACGGCTCACCAATTAAAACCGAAAAATCGGTAATGATGCGCGACCTGGAGACAGGGCCGATCCTAGCAGGTGTGCAGCGCGTGCCACGCACGCGGGCGGCATCTTAAAGAGATAATTGTTTTCAATTATTGATTATTACTGTAATCATCCAAATTTTGAATGAGTCGACAAAAAAAATTAAATGAAACTGAATTTTTCAATCTTGTCAAATCAAATATTCCTTGTTCTCCTTCACCGAAAGAAAGGAACAAAGGAATGCTTGCTCCAGAAGAACGTGATGCAAAGATCGAAAAAAATACCATCTGTGAGCAATTATCGTTATCGATGAGGTCTCGGAATAGGATTGTTTAGTATTGGTAAAAATTACCAGATGTTGAAATAAAATCGCGTCGTTGTAAAAACAAAAACGACTGGGGTGCAATTATGATGGTGTGTAATGATGCTTTTTGCAGTTACTGTCGTAGCCGATAGTTTCATGTTTATTTCTCGTTGCAATCGTTCTGGGTTTCGGTCTCTTCCGTGTGAAAATTAATTATAATCTTAGCCTCTCGGTTTGGAGATTTGGGGGCTGGTTATAAAAAATGATGAAAAAAATTCATATCTCGGTGAAATGCATTGTTCCACGATCATATTCGAATGTGTTCCCTGAATAAAAGAATGAAATTCAATAAACCCCATCGTTGGTTAGCCCTCAGGTTTGGAGATTTGGAGGGTTGTTCATGAAAAATGACGAAAAAAATTAATATCTCGACGAAATGAGTGTTCCACGATTATATTCAAATATGTGTTTCTTGAATGCCGAAAGAATGAAATACAGAAGATTCCCTAGTTCGTTATCCCCCTGGTTTGAAGATTTGGGGGGTTGTTTATGGAAAATGATGAAAAAAATTTGCGTCTCACTTCCCAACATCTGGACGAATTGAATGTCATATCCTTTGTCCACCAGAAAATAGCTGTCGCCTTCAAAAATGTTGTATAGATAAAATGATTTTAATCATATGGGATCGAACCCTTGAACTGCAATATTGTTCCATATTCCTCTAGATACAATTCTCGTTCTTTGTTTAAAAATACCCTTTTTCGACTGATTGATGGTCAGCTATTGAAAAGATTTCTCAACCCAATAATTTAGGACAAGTTTGGGAAATTCGTCTGGTTTTTTGAGACAATAACCAGGTTCGGTGAAACTTCATTCAGTTTCTCCGTATAAGCGCGTAAATATATATGTGACATTTTTACTGTAGTTCAAGTTACATTTGTAAACACATGGCAGGATCGAATACCAAATCGTCCAAGGTTTCTCTCATTGGTCTGTAGATTCAAGAAATAGGTTGTTTTTCCCACTATAGTCAAAAATGGCAAATGAGAGCATTTTGTTGACACTCAATCAATTGTTGATCTTTCCCACTTTTATTTAGAAGAAATGAATCTTCTTATTTTCCAGCTTTTCTTCAAAACCCTTTGTTGCGGAGACAAGCAGTTAGTAAAGTAAAGTAGAGAAAAGTAATCGAACAGTAATGATTCAGTTGTAATTCAAAATCGTCGCTAATCAATCAGTTGTAAATCGCAACAACACCTTGCTACCTTGCTATATATTTTCATATAGAAGGTACATTCAATAATTCCTTCTCGCTATACATTTTCATAAAGAAGGTTCAGTTTATAATCGTCGGTCAATTACCAGTTGTCAATAAGTAATTAGTTACTTTTTCTAATGAACAACAACACTTTGCTCCCTTTCTATACATTTTCATGTAGAAGGTACATCATATTTCTTCCTTGCTATAGATACATTTTCATATAGAGGATAGAGTATTCGAATATGTATTTCTTGAATTTCGAAAAAATGAAATACAAAAGACCCCATAGATTGTTAGCCTCCAGTTTCGGAGATTCGTATTTCGCAGAAATGAGTGTGTTCCATGAAAGAATAATTGTGTCATTTGATTAATCCGAAACAAGCACAACCTATGCATGAGTCTTGTAGACATCTTACTAAAGTTCTCTCGACCTCTTGCGACCCCCCTACTTGCTTTGCGACTCCCTTGGGGGTCGCGACCCACAGGTTGGAAAATACTGATCTAAGTAAACATGAAATTGTCTTTGAACATGTAAATTCTGTGGAATCTTGGGGCGAGTTGAAATTGAGATTGTAAAAGAATTTCACTATTGATGAGGAACAACAAAATGTTTATAATCTAGAGAAAAGGCGATGGCGTGCCATCATTGAAAGAATGATTGCTGGAGTACAATTTTTGTGACATATAAGATTGTTTTTTTTTTCAGTATTTAGTTCGTGTTTCTTTCCTGTATTATTACATATTCTTCATTTTGTTGAAATGGATGTATCATGTATCTAGTGCATGAGTCATAATCTAGTACACGAATACAATACAGTACAATACAATATATGTATGAAAATATATATGCGTGTAAATAAATTGCATTTTTATTGTGTAAGACAACAAAAATCTTCAGAAAAGTTGCGGAGGGCAGAGGGAGCACCAAAATATTCACGGAAAAAGTAACGGGGTTATCCCCTCCTTATATCTAATATGTACAGTTTTTTCCTAACAATAAAAGAAGGCCTATTGAAGGTTTTTTAAATATATGTCAAAAAAAGGTATATTTTTTTGTCTTTGGGGCGGCACATAAGGATTCTGCACGCGGGCGGCCAACACCCTAGGATCGGCCCTGCCTGGAGAAACTAGTTGACAGCACTGAGCTCGAATCGACGGATGTATTGATTATTCATGGTTTCTTCTTATTACACACGTTAAAGGATATTCCGCGAACATTCGGAGATCTGTCGAAGAAAATTCCGAAAATCGTATGCAACAATGCATGGATAGATCTCGAATTTGATAGATATTTCACTCCGTCTATCAAGGATACTGAACACAGATTGCGCGAAAATGGTCAATGGACTTTCGTATCGCAGGATCTCAGCAAGTTCATCCTTCTGATTCCGCCACAGAATTGAAAAATATGAGATTTGAAGAGGCTTTCGTGAAATTTTTAATCAACCACTGGTCAGAGCAAGAAATGGCACGTATCATCGGCGATAAAACGATTAACATCAATCACGACATGTGCTTCCAATATTCGGTGGACAATGGTGCGGTCAAAGAAGTGATAAACGAAAATTTGACTTGTCAAGAACATGAGGAAGCGGATACAAAAAACGTGTATCACGTTTGTCAACTTACTGAACGATGTCGAGTGACAATTCGCTGTTCTGACACAGACATCCTCATAATTCTGCTCGGAAACATGGAATTTGTAAAAGCTCCGGTAGACATCTCGATGAACGTTGGTGTCAGTAATTCAAGGCGTTACATCAACGTTTCTCGACTGTATGACGTATTAGGACCATCATTAGCCAGATCATTACCTGGCTTTCATGCAATGACTGGCTGCGACTACAATCCCGCGTTTTACCGCAAGGGAAAAAAAGACCTCTAACCATACTAAAAAACTGTGTACGGTACCAAGAGGCTTTCGGAAAACTGGCTCTGATCGGAACGACGTCTTCGATACCTTAGGGGAGTTCACCTGCCGATTATATAATAAAAAAAAATCAACGACGTTGATACGGCTAGAACGGAAATTTTCATGCAGACGTACAAATTGAAAGAGCACGTGTCCACGCTCGCTTCGAATTTGTCGAAGTACGACGCTTGTAATCTGCCACAGTGCAAAACAGAACTCCAACAACATCTATTGCGAACGCAATACATTTCAGAAGTATGGAGTAACGCGCACAAGAAATGTCCAACTACATTTGATCCCACGAATTTCGGATGGTACAACAACGAGAGACAATTGGATTTCGTGTGGTTCTCCAGGAACCAATTACCAGATCTGTGGTGGGATTCTGTATCGTCAAAGCGTATCGATCACGTAACGAAACGATCGTTTTCCAGGTATCGGTATTCTATAAAGACATTCGGGAACCGTCGTAGTGGCCGAAGGGCATTCGTTATCTTCTGACGATAACGTAGCGTTTTAGGTGTCGCTTGCGTTACGAATTTCTTGACGACAATTCCGATTGGTTGAATTTGTCAACGTGACAGCAGCAAAGATTTTGATTTTAAATTGTTGTTTACGTTCGTTATGACAAACTTTCTCGTTCAGGTAAGGAAGATGAAAAGGATTAAGGAAGGAGAACCTCTTTCACGCTTCAATTACACTAATTGGAAAATTTTATGATCTTTTCCATTTCGGGAAACAACAAACAACCCTCATTTCTTTCCCAAAGTTCTTTGCGAGTGGTTCTAAATGTTTAGTTGGGTGCTATCCGTGCTATACTGAATAACATATAGAGGTAAATAGAAAACATGAATTTACGTTCGAAACTAGTTAGAATAGAACATTTTCTGTTGAACATAATTTTTTTCTTTCTTTTAGAATGGAATTTGAAAGTTGCAAGAGGACCAATCCACTGTTCAGGCGGCTTAAGAAAATTAGTACATATTTATTTTATACGTACTAAACTGGTATAATAATAATATATACAGGGTGTTTGGAGGGTGAGTAGCCATAGGTAAAAGGTGGATAGGTGATGCTCTTGGCTACTTGTTGCACCTAATAAAATAACATTTTGCCCAAAGTTCAAAGTGTTATAATTTTTTGGAATTTTTCTAGAAATTTCTCTATTTCTCATTTTAATCTTGAATTTTTTTAAATTCAATGCTCGAGGAGCCTATAAAATGATTCATTTTCTTAGTCTTGTCTTATTCAGATTGAACCATTTTACCTTATTTATTAGGCGCAACAAGTAGCCAAGAGCATCACCTATCCACCATTTACCTATGGCTACTCACCCTCCAAACACGCTGTATATTCAATAGGAATGGTTGTTTATTTACATAAATGTTATTTTTTTAATTATATTTCAGTTGTATCTGAAATATAACTCATCATGCACAGTTATAGACAGTTGTTATTGATGAAATTAGCCAAATCTCGTACCTCGCTACAAATTTCACTTGAAAAACACAGCTAATTCAGAAAAAATTCCACCTAACGTGATTATTTCTTAAATCTTTCGAATACATTTTAAGTTATGATAAAACCTGAAAGAAGTAACTCAAACTTTTGAGTTAACTGTAATGTGAAAAAAGAAGCAAAATTTTATTAACAGCAAGCATGCTTCAAAGATTGGTATTTTCCAATAAATTTATATTCATATCTAATAATTATTATTGAAATTTCTTCTTTTCATTATGTATGATTATGAGAATAGACTTATCTATCTAAAACAATTGAAACAAAAACAATTATTCACTTTCAAATATATAATCATTATAAATGCATAAACATAATATTCCATATAACTGAAAATATAAATATAAGTTCACACCGGACTCTTGTCTCGAACTAGTTAGAGGTTAAAAATTTTGGCACTTAGGTTAGAAGCGATCACAGACATGGATAACATAACACACAATCAAAATTATTTGCAACGTTGACATGTTTCTTCGTGTAAAATCGCCACATCTCGTGAACGGAATCGGAGCGTAGAGATGACGAAACGAAAGAGATAAAGTGAGATATAGAATAGGGCCTTTCTTCGCTTGCGATTCGCCGCGTTACGTTTTCGTATTCGTTTACTAAGCAAGCGGGAGTTACAGAATCCCCCCACTGGCCGACATATTGGACGACGAGTCATTAACACCCACCGAAGGTATCTTTGTCATGGCCTTTACCAAGGGCGTCGCCAGCCTTTGAGCTAGAGAGGGGCAAAAAACAATCAGAATATAAAAAATGAACTGATTATTTCATAAGTTTTCAAGGGATTTTTACGCTCTAGGGGGGGGGGGGGGGCAGCTGCGCCTCCCCCCTGGCGACGCCCTTGGTTTTACAGAAGGAGATGTTGATGATTCCTGTGACGACCTTCAAAGCGAAATTGAAGACGAAAGTGACGATGACGTGACAACGAAGAAGAGTCAGGCAGCAATTAAAAATTAAAATAAATTTGTGTGATTGTCAATAAACTATATAACTTTATCCTCGTACTGTACTCATGTCTTACAATTCATTTAGAAATTCACAGTTCCATAGATTCAGGCAACTTCATATTTTAACATCAAATTTTCAATTCAAATTATCAATACACATTGACACATTAATTAGATAAATGTGTGATAAATATGTGTATGACAAAATTGAACGATACCCCTGGGGTAAATTTACCTCACGTTTATGCAACCGGGCTAAGTACTGCAAATTGAAAAGTTGTCTGATTAGTTACATGCTACATTCAATTTGTCTGATCATTTCTTTCCACATCTGGGGAACGTAATCATTGACGACGAATTTCAGACAGATTGCTATGAGTCACTTAGGTCGAATTTGTTGACATTTTCGAAATGCTATAAAAATGTAAGGCGACATGTTTTTTGTCTCAAAATTGATCTTTTCACATCAATTGACACGACTTAACCTAAAAAAATCATTTTCAGACGGGCTGCTGTAATTTTTTTTTTTTTTCATTTTTTGATTTTTTTTATTGGTCTCCTGGGTACGCGCTACACTCTTAATGTCTGAAAACTGCGTTATTGGTATCTCAGGGCTATTATCTAACTACATTCCGGAAATCAGACGGGCTGCTATGAGGCCGCGTGAAGTTAGCGAAAAGTTGGTGGAACAAATTCTGAAACCCAGCTCAATATTTAGTACTGAATTTGTTCTAATTTGTTCTGTATGAATCATCCCCAGCCCCAGCACCCTTATGATTTTCGAGTTATTGGCATGTCTTTGATTTAGTGCTGACTTCACGCTCAGCACCAACATGTTCGAATTTGGAAAAAAATTTTATGCCAATAATTAGTCCCGAATTTGTTCCAATTTGTTCTGAAGAAAATTCTCCGATATCATTTTTCGTTAAGGAGTTATTCACATTCTTAACATTCGGTGGTGACGTCACACCTAGCTCCAAAGCTTTTTGTTCTCCAAGAAATTCGAAGAAATTTTGATGCAAATATTTAGTACCCAATTTGTTCCAATCAGTTAAAGTTATTTTGTTGAAATACCATTGTTAGTTTTCGAGTTATTAGCAATTGTTTTAAGCGAGCGTGAAGTTAGCGATAAAGTTTCAAATTATCACTTTTTTTTTTCAACATATATTAGTACTCAATTTGTTCCAATTTGTTCTAAAAAGAACGAATCAATTTCATTATTAGTTTTCCAGATATTTAGGATTTACGAAGATTTGATGACGTCACAATAGGTGTAGCGTGGAATCTCCATTCGAGTCTATTCGAGACCACACCACTGTCGGCAGTTTTGGCTCATACAAAGCCATCTGTAATTGGTCATAAATCAAACATGAAAAGAGCCGTTGTCTCTTTGATCATGCGCCGCACGCAGCCGCTCTTATCACGTTTGAATGCAGATTTGGATTCAGGACCAATTTGTTTCTTATTCTCGCTTATTAAATTGTTAGGAAATGATTATTTATATCAACAACTTCTAAATTCGTAATTTCCGTTATTTGGAGTCATTGAAATCCTCTTTATACGGAGACAATTTTTCAGATTGAAGCAAATTATTCAGTTAGATAAATCGTTTGTTATACAGGGCGAGTCTTCGACCTGAACATAAAAATTGCCTGGTTTTTTTCAAGAATAAATAAAATATAGATGGCGCATTGAATTCGTCTGGGTATTTTGGCATTCAAGAAGTGTGATTTATGACATTTATAAAAATGGCTTCGTACATTATACAACAACGTGTTGAAATTGTTGAATTATTTTATGAAAATAAGCGTTCTGTGAAATGGTGTTAGGTACCATCGGATGATATTGATGATAATCGAATTTATGTGGCCTGAATTAATGAATATTGATCTAGAGGATATTTGGTTTCAACAGGATGGCGCTACACCTCACTTTGCTAATGACACAATTGTTTTTTAGACAAAATTTCCTGGACGAATTATCTCCAGAAACGGTATGAGTTAGCCAGTTGATCTGAATTTGATGTTTCAAATTGCGTGTTTTTTGTTTAAGAATGAATAAAATATAGATGGCGCACTGGGTACGTCTGGGTTACAGTGACTTTATACAAGACAGTGACGACAAGGAGCTGAAATCCGCCATTAAGAGGCTAATGTCAGATTATTGGAGGTTAAAATTCAAAGATTATAGAGTACATCTTTGATACTAACCATATACAATTCTCATTTTCTCTATGATACTAACCTAAAAAGTTATAGTTCTGTGCACAGAACACTAATTATTCTGTTCTGTTCTGTGCTTCCAAAAGAAAACAAACACAATTAGCCTCTTAATGGCGGAATTCACCACGTAACATCCAACTACCAATAGAAATTGAGACATGAGCGTGTCGCCACTGTCTTGTATAAAGTCACTGTAGTCTGGGTTACAGTGGCTATATTACCACAGTGACGACAACTCGTGTCTCATTTTCTATTGGTCGGCCGCCATGTTTTGTCGAAATGACAGTGCGCAGATTTTCTAACCCATCTATGATTGTTATTGTTTATTTTCTTTCGAGAGTTATGGCCATTAAGCCAATGACTGATCAATCAAGATAAATTTACTATTGGCAAATAATAATCTTCACTTGTGTATGTAGCTCTTCAGTTTTTTCTGAATAATAATTTAAGTTAGAAGTTAAAGATAACCAGTATTTTCGATCTGTATCTTCGGGAAAATAGATAGCACGATCCAGTTCATTTGCAACGTCATATCTTAGATCGAATTCATGGAACATAATGTTACTTCCTAATGAAATTGAGACCTATAATATGAAATATTGCCGTAAGTTACCGATGTAAATTTCAAAAATACCGCCAAAACATCTCGACAAAACATGGCGGACTTTTGACAGTTTTATAGCCAGTTGTCGTCACTGTGGTTATACAGTCACTGTAGTCTGGGTATTTTGACATTTGAGAAGTGTGATGTATGACATTAATAAAAATGGCTTCGTACACGATACAACGCGTTCAAATTGTTGAATTATTTTATGGAAATCTGCGTTCTGTGGAGAGTGTTTTCGAAAAATTACGTGAATTTTATGGTTTACATAATCGTCCATCTTAAAGCACTATTAGTCGAATTATTGAAGAATTTCAAGAGACCGATTTGGTGGAAGATCAAAAGAGTGAAAAATACAGTCGTAGCGGTCGTTCACAAGGAAATATTTGGTTCGTGAAAAATGAAAATGTTGCAGAAGACCCTCAAATGTCCATTAGACGAATTTTTGTAGCCTGAATTAAGGAATATTGCTCTGGAAGATATTTGGTTTCAACAGAATGGCGCTACACCTCATTTTGCAACTCACACAATTGATTGTTCCTGGTTTGTCGCAAGAAAATTCACTGCTTCCCGAATCAACAGTGTCTTTAGACAAGCAACTGGAACAATAATTAGTGGATAAACAGTTAAGTAGAAGAAGATTGCATGCTGTTAATTTGAGATCTAGACGACCAGCTAGACATCCTAGATTGACGGCGCAGCAGCATGCGTGCAGAATGCAGATTGCAGTGGGCAAGAGAAGACAGAAACTGGAATTTTGAAAATTGCAGGCATTGTCTATTTACTGACGAATCAAGATAACGTTTATATACAAACATTGGACGCATATTGGTATGGAGGGAAAGAAATCAACGAAACAATGAGAGTTGCATACTTGAAAGCACATCTTTTGGAGCAGGATCAGTTTTTGTTTGTGGAGAAATATGTTTTGATGGCCGCAATGACTTATTAATTCTCATGAATGATAACATTGATAACGCTCGTCCCCATCGAGCGAGAATTGTAAATGACCGCATATAATATCATGGGATCACAAGAATGGATTGGCCACCTTATTCATCAGACATGAATTGTATTGAATATGTTTGGGCCGAAATTTCGAGGCGGTTAAACCAAATCTCTCGCCCTCCCCAAATATTAGAGAATTCAGCTAATAATTGCGGGCAATTTGATTAGCTATACCGCAAGATTTTCCGAATATAAATTGGAGATTAACGTCTGTGAAATATATAAGAGAAAATGATTAATCGGCATTCAGACGGATTTTTTCGAATTCCGGAAAAGTTTTTCACCTCAGGCGGGAGTTGAACCCGCGTCCTCTTGATTTCCGGTCTGACCGGAAATCAAGAGGACGCGGGTTCAACTCCCGCCTGAGGTGAAAAACTTTTCCGGAATTCGAAAAAATCCGTCTGAATGCCGATTAATCATTTTCTCTTATTTTCCGAATAATTTAACAAGGAGATTGTCTAATAGTAAAAATACTCTGCGAAGAACCAGAGGAGGTCCTACTCGTTAATAATTTTGAAGTCTAATTGATTTTTCATTTTTTGATTTCTATAAATGAACCTTGTTTTCAAAGAATAATTGGACAATCCTGTTCTCCAACAGGTACACAGAAGTAGGTATTTAAAAAATTTCATGTCAAAACATCAGGTATGAACCTCTGGATATGGGCCACATATCTTGTACAGGTACTAACTGTAATGGTTCATGGTTGATATATTTCTTCTTATCAAATTTTCCGTTCTTTGAAGACGAATTTCTGCCTGTGTTATGTTTCCATTGCATACCGCAATTACCTGCTTTTTCATTGAATCTGCTTTCTTCTCTGTATAAGGCATGATTATGAAAAAGAAAGTGTAGACTTATCGTTCGTTACTTACTTCGAAAAAATTTGAGAGTTAATTACATATCGAATAATTCAAAGATCTGATTCACACGGATGTCATTCCAATGTGAAATTTATTATTCCCAATCTGATTTTGATTATTCCCAATTTGAATATGTTAGTTCCCAATTTGATTTTGATAGTTCCCAATTTGAAGTTGAAAAGGTATAGATTGAATGGGTTGGTGCTTATGAATATTCATTATAGTGTGAAAATTGATGAAAATGAAGTGGTCGACCAATTCGCTAGAAAAAAGAAGGATAAGTTTTTAACTGAAGGAATTCATCATAATGAAATATTGTTTGAGTTTTCTCACTGTTTCATTTTTAATACCTGTTTATATGTTGTTGGCACTATGTTGAAATAAAACATTAAAAAACTCTATTTAGTTCCAATGAAAGCACACATCCACATTAATTTCATATTGATTCATCCTGTAAGTATTGTTTGGGAAATAAATATTTTTCTTAAAGTTTCTGTTTGAGTGAATAAAAATTAAATTCTGAAGCATATTTGAAAAATAGGTTTACCTAACCTAACCAGGAATATCTATATGCTGAATATTGTTTCAGAAGTAGGAAAAGGGTTACTGAATTCTTAAAAACAACAAATACTTGCTACAGAAAGCGCTTAAAAAATCAATTGCCAAAATTTCAAAACCCCCCCGAAATTAATTCCTGGCTACGCCCTTGCTGAGTCCAAATAACGGAAACTACAAATTTAGAAATTTTTGATATAAATAATTATTTCCTAACAATTTAATAAGCGAGAATAAGAAACGAATTGGTCCTGAATCCATATCTGCATTCAAACGTGATGAGAGCGGCTGCCGCAGTGGTGTGGTCTCGAATAGACTCGAATGGAGATTCCACGCTACACCTATTGTGACGTCATCAAATCTTCGTAAATCCTTAATATCTGGAAAACTAATAATGAAATTGATTCGTTCTTTTTAGAACAAATTGGAACAAATTGAGTACTAATATATGTTGAAAAAAAAAGTGATAATTTGAAACTTTATCGCTAACTTCACGCTCGCTTAAAACGTTAATAACTCGAAAACTAACAATGATATTTCAACAAAACAACTTTTACTGATTGGAACAAATTGGGTACTAAATATTTGCATCAAAATTTCTTCGAATTTCTTGGAGTACAAAAAGCTTTGGAGCTGGGTGTGACGTCACCACCGAATGTTACGAATGTGAATAACTCGTTAACGAAAAATGATATCGGAGAATTTTCTTCAGAACAAATTGGAACAAATTCGGGCCTAATTATTGGCATAAAATTTTTTTCCAAATTCGAACATGTTGGTGCTGAGCGTGAAGTCAGCACTAAATCAAAGACATGCCAATAACTCGAAAACCATAAGGGTGCTGGGGATGATTCATACAGAACAAATTAGAAGATTTCGCTAACTTCACGCGGCCCTGCTATGAGTCACTTGTGTCATTTTTTTGACATTTTTGAAAATGCGCTCAGATCATACGCTACGCGCAAAATGTCTGAAAATCGCATTTCTCGGTACAGGGTCATATAATCTATCGATTCCGTGCGGTTTTAGCCGAGCCGTTATGAGGCAAAAATCTTGGTCGCCATCTTTCGTACTATTAGGATATTGTACGTACAGGGAAACATGGTTTGGAGGTCTAAGGTAGACTGTTTACATCGCCAGTGCCTAAGGAAAACATCCACCCAGCATTGTGGTCGGAGACTTCCCTCTGAGAGTTCTACAGAAAAACATCCTCAGCAGAACAAGCCTTGGTCATCGGCCTTGGTGAGCTGGGCAAGTATCGTACGGAGGGATTGCTTTGTCCCGGTTCCAACGTTCATCAGTCAACAGAAAATCTAAAGAGTTTAATGACTACTTTCAAACCAATGCGAATAGGATCACACACAGAGCACTCGGAAGGAAGGATTCTCACACATGGAGCTGTAAGAGCGCTGCGTAGAACTGGGACAACAATACGGTGACACTCTATAGTCTATATGCCTATCACCTTTGAACAACTGTAGCTGTATTGTATTTTGCTGTTTGTTACGATCGTGCCAGTAACCATCTTACGTAAAGGAACCTCCATATTGTACATAACACTTGTGCTCATCTTACTAATTATTGATCAATGGATTTATAACATTTCATCTGTAATGATAAAAGGGTTTTTTTGCTTTCAAATACAATGATGAATTGGATTTGGTTCGTTTTTATCCCTTAAAAGACAAAGCTGTTCACTCGAACTGCTTCGCTGGACATCAGGCCTCTTCCACCTTTGTGTCCAAACAAGACCTGTATTATTTATCTATTTCGCCTCATCATTTCCCATCCTATATTTCACTAATCTGAGTTAGTACGAATCTGAATTACTACAACATAGCATAGAGTCCTACCAAACATAGACGATCACAAGCCAAGCCAAAAATACAAGTATAAAATCTCCTTCAACGTGAATACCCCTCAGCGCCACAGTGAAGGATCTGCCCTTTGTTTGTCCCCTTTGAAAATATCTCACGCTCAAATAGCTTGGAGTGTTACAAGTTGTACGCTTGCGTCAACTGGAAATTCAAAAATTTCGAGAATTGTATATTCTCCATTCACTTTTATAAAGTATCGCGGTGGTATTTTTGATAATATTGTTAATTTACCAAATAAAGAATGTTACGCGTTACTTTATGAGCACATATAAAACTATTGTATTTTTGTCCACCCTGTACCAATTGGAATCAACATGTGATACATTTTTGGAATCAGCTCAGCTAGAGTAATCCGAAAATTGAGACAAAATGGGTGTGTTCCATTTGAAAAAAATTACGATTATTTCTTGAAATGACCTGTTTAGCTAAAAATTAATTTGTTCCATACTTTACGGACACAGTGTATAATATGTTATAAATGACAAATAAATAAAAAAACAATTGCTCTCATATATTTATTTCAGAACTCAACAATATACACAATACATGTTTGGTATATAACAAAAAAAAATTATTTATTCTGTTTTGTGAACATTTATTGCACCCAGGCCATTAGATAAAGTGTTAATAAAAAATGCATGAAAAATTTCTAAATCTTTTAGTCTTATGTGAGCGACATTCTAGACAAATGAATTTTCGAAAATGTAAGCTTTAATATCAGGGGAAAAATCAATATGTATTATGAATCTTTCTATAGAGAAACCATACTTCACTTTTTCTGTTAAAATTATTTTCATAATAATACCGAATTCATTTGTTGGTAATCGGACAGCACAACCTTTTCTGAATAATGTGCCATTAAAATTTATCCATTCGACTTCAGAATTTTTAGTATTTACCAAGCTGTCAGGTACATCTTTCTGGTAATTAATTAATTTTCTACTTCCCAAGTGTTAAACTATCAACAAAATAAATTTTAAAATGTAATCGGTAACATAAGCGTAGCTGATAACGTAGAGAGAGAGTCTTGATTATATCAATCCTTGACGTTACAATGTGAGCGTTAAGGCTGTTACACCCTTTGCCAGAAAGCTCGAATTCCGCTAGATGGCACTACATGAAAATACCCAGCAATAAAAATTCAAAACGCCCAATATTTCAATAGCCCCGCCTATTCTTGCCGAGTTACTTCGAACAAAATTTTCGACAGAACAGAATGAACATCTGGTATTATTGCAATTTATGACACCATAATGAAGCCCACCGCTCTATTTACCAGATGTAAAAGGGAACCGAAAGGATCGAAACGTTCGTCAATTCTGGTAGGTATAGAAAGAAGAATTGTGTGGGAATCGTTTCCTCAGATCGATAGAATTACCGAAACTGCGTCATTGGAATATATTTAGAAATAGTAAAATTTATTTATTTTTATACCTCATGAAAGTATTTGACCAAATTCCATGATTACTATTATTGAATGAATATTCTAAGCCTTTGTTTATATCAGAGGTTAAGAGATACCTACGTATTATCAAATGGTTTGCAATTTCTTTTCATAGTCTTGTTTGATACACAATGTAATAATATAGAATATTAGAAAGAATACGAATATTCGAAATAAAATGGCTGTTTCAATTGATTTGACACTAGTTATAATGAGTCCATCGAGCGCTCAAAAATATTTCGTTTTTCTATTATTACACTGAAGAGTAGGATCATTTATGTTAAGGGATGAAAAATCTGAATAAATACAAGATGAGATGAATTTGACATACGAACCACATAAATTAAAAAAAAAATCAAATAACTCAG
This sequence comes from Adalia bipunctata, assembly GCA_910592335.1. Taxonomy (NCBI): domain Eukaryota; kingdom Metazoa; phylum Arthropoda; class Insecta; order Coleoptera; family Coccinellidae; genus Adalia; species Adalia bipunctata. The sequence goes on from OU342954.1 coordinate 6,801,709, forward strand.
AAATTACTGTATTTAGGAGCGAGAAGAACATCACAAATAGTTATCACTATTTTTCTTCGCAGAATTCAACGCAATCATGAAAAAATAGGGTTCTAATTTGAAAAACAGAAGTAATGGCCAATTTTCCATCACTGTTTTCGACACTAAATTTGAAACAACCTGTGATGATATTTATGAAATTCGAAAGATGCATGACCTTTCCATATTCTTCTTCTTTGACGATGTGAGAAAAGTTTACACTCGGGATGTTCAGAATAAGAAAAATGAACATAATAGGTACTCACTATGAATTTTCGACTTTTTTTCAGTTTTTTTTCGATATTCTGGAACTATTCGAATGAATACAATGGTTTTACCAGAAATGTATTCAGCTTTGAATACTAAATCATATCAGAAACGTAAAAATTTAAAAATTTAAAAAACAATTTTCAACAAATTTATTTTCACTAACCGGAAGTGCTCAGGCTCCAAAAATATCTTAGGTCTGTAAAGAATTTCGAACAATATCAAAATGCCAATTTTCATAGTTCAAATATGTCCAGTTCCCCAGAAACGTCTAATAGGCACTCGTACTTGGGACACCCTGTATAGGTATTATCCTGTTGCTGACATTGAATTGTGTTGTTCTCTACTCGGTTGAAACCCATAGTAGGTACACTAATGGAATAAAGTACATATAATATGTTGATTTCTATTTATAATGACTTGAAACATATTATCGCGTTTTAGCTACTTCAGAAACGGACAGAGTTTATAATCTCGACCGTGCGAGTTGCCATTTTTGCGCCTCCCTTCCGAGCGAATCGCTTCTTTCTGTATGACACATTCAAAAAACAACAGGTGAAACCGAATGATGAGCACTTTCAAAAAATTACGCTGGTTTTTGTATTGACTGCAATCGGGACCTAAGGTTTAAAATAATAATTGCAACAAGAATAATTCGCAATCCTTGTAAGACCTGATATGATACTGAAAACGGCTTTTATTGATATCGGTTCTTTGGAAAAAGTTTTTAGCTCATTTATTTCCCTGTTTGACTACTGTCATACTGTGATTCGACCCTGCCCAACAAATGTCTCAAAACATCGAGATAAAGCCCATAACAGACAGGTAGATATCACTTATGATCAGACACCCACACAATTTGGGAAATAACAATAGATTATTTATTTTATTGCTGGCGGTTCCTTGGAGGATCTTGCTCCCATATCTCAAGTCCGGTATACATCTGGTACGGCCTTTTAGTTACAATACAGTTTTTATTCATTTGGGGCAATGCGGCAATGCACCTTGCTCATAGATGAATAAACAATTAAGATGGAAATTTTATAATTTTGTCTGGTTATCCATTCGATTCCTTCAAAGCCTCAGTCATTGGAAGCAATCAAGGAATATACAGCATGACGAAACAAAATTCTCTAATTCACCTCTGGTGCAATATTTCGGCATGGTTCTTTGAAAACATCTGAAGCGGTACAATGTTGCGAAACGCATTATGTTTCAACTCTTGATAACTAGAAATCAACATATACAGGGCGAGATCTAATTGATAGATAATCCGTCGCCTGGGTATCAAGACTAGGAAAATTGGAGGTACAAAGAGTGGAAATTCCTTGCATAATTTTAAAAAAAGCCGCCTTTGCGACCGCAAACGTTTCGTTTTCATTAATGTTTGACTTTTTTCAAGATTTTTTCTCTGATGATTATAAACTTCATCGAATCTCTCAATCATTGCTTCAGAACGGAAAAATAATGATGAAACTAACGATGAATCTATTCATCGAAGATTACTACTGGATTTTCATGACTGTTTGTATTTTTCTGAGGATTTTTGTGAGTTTGCAATTTTTTCTTGAGATCGGTAGCAGATACGACGAAACTACAAGAAACCATAAAGTTTAATTAAACAACAAACCTCTTTTTTTACAATTTTTCAAACTCCCAGTGGCTCACCAAAAAAGATTCTGGAGCAGCAAAGGGAACAGTGACCCATAAAAAAATTTCACCCTGTAAATTTGCAATCGAAATTAGCATGTCGAATGGTGTTAACTCTACATTGTTTTATTTATGCCAAATTTCAGTGGATATCTTATGAACTGCAGGTACTGTTAGAATAAACTTGGAACGCAAACCAGACTTTGATATCCTGTACCTCGAAAACGAAAGATTTGCGGTCCATGGTTTTGTGATGACGGTTGTTGAATAGACAGGGAAGAATATTACTCAAAAATAACTAAAAGCGTCATAAAACCACAAAAGTTATTGAAGCCCGACGCTGGTACTTCCGAACTATGCAAATAAAGGTCATGACAAATTCCTGTGGTATTGAAATCAAGATGCAGATCAAATGTACCGACAATCGTTGGCATCATTACCCTATCATAAAAACCATCATAAAAACTTCTTTGAGTGAAATATTGCCCTTTTGAAAGCCATAAATCAAAATTGAATTGAAGATGTACGTTTTCATTGGTTATTCCGATATTTAGAGGCGGTGCTAGATGGGAGGCGTGAATTTTAAGAACTTTGAAACTTTAGAACGCTCTACACTCAATATCATTTAGAAAAAAAAAATTTAATTTATATTTAAGAAAACTTCTTTGAAATTGGAATGTTTCTGTGTATTTATTTTTTCCCGAAAACCTCGGAGTTGGGAGATATGATCATTTATAAAATTTCTCGATTTCAAATTCAAATTTCAGGAGATTCTGAAAATATTTTTCCAAAAATCCAACACAGATCCATTGATAATTCCTATTCGAGTCTACTCTATGAAAATGAAATGTATCCATCGAGCCAATTTTGAGTTAGAATGTTCTAAAATTAGCATTGAGAAGCATAGGGCGAATGGAAGTACTGTACACCCTTAAGGGTCGTTTATACTGGCCCGTAACTTATGCCCTCAACTTATGGATATTTTCTGAGTTAATATCCACTTTAGGGCAAGGGTGTGATGCATACACTCACATTATTTTTTAACGTAGATTCAATATCTGCCATAAAAAAATGGGGTTCTAATTTGAAAAAATTGATTTTTCACGATTTTGTCATCCCTAACTTTGAAAGCGATTTTTTCACCCCCTGTATCATGAATCGCGATTTCGATTTTTAAAGTGGATACATCAATCTTACATCTTGAAAAATCCCAAAAATGAACATTTTCCATCCAAAAACCTCGAAGTTATTCTTGTTTCAGCGGAGCTCTATTTTCGATTTTTTTTTCGAATTTTCCCGCTCAGAGAGAATTTTCTAACCAAAACTGAAAAATGTTACATCAAAATAACTTGAAATTTTTTAAGGAATCTATTTCTGCAATAAAAAAATGGTGTTTTGATTTGAAAAACGGAAGTTGACGTCATTTCCGGAAAAACCGGAGGTGCTCATCCCTTGAAAATATTTTAGATTTCATCAGCATCGTGAAATACTTATAAGTGCTGAATTTCATGAAAATACGTTCAGTAGTTTCCCGTATAAATATGGGTGAGGTTCCTCGTGAAAGACCCTGTATATAAGTTTGCAGAGGAAAGATACAACAGACTCTACTAGATCACAGTTAGTAACAGAACCATCGAATGAAAAATTTTTTCATTGTTATCTCTCTCTACATTTTTAACATGAGAATTCATTCGAACTGATCCATTTTCTAAAGGTTCAGTGGAACAAATTTGAAGATTTTTATGATTAGATGACATATGTTTTTTCAGAAGTGCTATAGTTTCAACTTTCTTGTGTGAACTTTTGAGCGATACTTAGCCATAGTTGCACGAAATGAAATTATGAAAAATTATTAATAAGTATAGGTAGTAGGTATACTTATATACAACCTTCCGTTAGAAATAGAGGTAATTCAGGTGGCCATATCGTCGCCGTAAAGTCAAAACCTCGTAAGTCTGAAAATAGAATTTCGAATAAAGCACGAATAAAAACCGTTTTTTTCGAAAAATATCAGACTAATTTCATCTAAGTCAACTGTATAATGTATAATGCCTCTTAAGCATCAGCGATATGGATATAAGTCTAGGCGCGCACCGAAGTGGCGTGGCTGTGGTGTGGCGGTGGTGTGGTAGCGAGGTGGCGAGCTGCATAGCTAAAGCACATGTAAACATATCTAGCTACGCGCACTGAAGTGGTGTGGCGGTGGTGTGGTGGATGCAATACGGCGTGGTGCCACACGGGTGCCACTAGTCTCGAGCATGTTTAATTCTGGAGTGGCAAGCATGTGGCAAGCGGGACGTCACCACATCGATTCGGCTTCTAATTATACTATTATTTCACGAAATTATAAATAATATATTATAAATCTGTATATTATTTTTAAAAATAGAGTGGGTTTATATTCTAAGATGCGAGACGACAGGGAATTTAATATAAAATTCGTAGTCCTCGTAGAGAAATATAATTTTATGAGTAGTCTTTCCTTCGGATACACACATTTTCTGTAGTTTGTATCCTTCTTCGGAGCATAGGTCGCACTTTTTTAACCAACTCAATGAATGTCTCTTTCTTCACTCTATAAAATATTTTGAATTTATTGCCCAAGTTGAGATCTCTTTTGAAGACATTGAATATTCCATATCTTTTGTTGTGTCGCCACAGGGGATGGACCCAATATTTAACTGTTCTATTTTTTTTCTAACTTCAGCATTCATATTAAGAAGTTGCACATAGGAAAGCACATCTTCATCAGACGATAAAATTTCAACAACTGATGAAGTGGTGCCATTTGCCATTTGCCACTTCAGTGCGCATTAAACCACGTCCTCACCATTTCGCCACCTATCCTGCACCATTCAGCTCGCCACCTCGCTACCACGCCACCGCCACACCACTTCGGTGCGCGCCTTGCCTTAGGCAAGGCGCGTTCTTTCGCGATGTGCAGAATGATCATTTCCGATAGATTGCGAAAATATCTGAGAACCTACCAAATTCGACATACGAAGTTTTGACTTTACGGCGACGATATACTAAGTTATGAGTTACTTCTTCACATAATTGGAATATATTGTGCTTCTCGAAAGTCCCCCCCTCTTATCTTTGGAAGGATTACACATAAACAAGTGAAATTTGGAAACTGAATATTAAAGGTTGTAGACTTCCCTACTATTGTTGATAGATGACGAAATCGTCAAAGATGACGTCATAAGGCCATTGTGACCAATATTTTCTGCAGCCCTTTCGCCTAGGACCTAGGTAATGGGTTAGTAACCCGCCTTGTCACCAGACGACAAATTTCAATCTGTATCTATTGTTCAGGTACGATTTATACAGAGTCTAACAGCCAAATGGAATAAATTCGATAACGAATAAATGAGGGGGTGTTAGGAAAAACGCTCGGACACGTCGATTAGTAATTTTAAACGCGCATATTTTTCAAGAAAATAAAATTATATAGGGTGTTCCATGCGACCGTGGCCAATATCAACTTTCTTATTTCAAATGCAACCCCCTGTACATTATTTATTTTTTGGATTCTTCAGAAAATTCTAGACATAATTCATGTACAATGTCCTATACCTATCTTCAACTTTTTCGGAAATATTAAGTGTTTTCAGAATTTTTAAAAAATTAACGTTTTAAATGAGAATTATTTTATTTCACAAATTCGATACATTACACTCAATACTTATTTCCTATTTACCTCTTGATATGAAGAAAGTAAGCAAAAACCATTATTGATAAGAAATTAAAAAAAAACGTTAGAAGACAATTCTACACCAGATTAGCATGTTGCCAAGACGTTCGCGGCGAGCATTTTGAACATTTCTTACATTGACATTAATGTTTTTTTTTGTTTTTTTTTTTTTTTAATTGAGAAATAATCAGTATTACTCATTAGGTTTTAAGTGTAATGTACCGAATTTGTGAAATAAAATAATTTTTACTTGAAACGTTGATTTTTGCAATAAATCTGAAAACACTTAATACTTCCGAAATAGTTTAAGATAGGTATAGGACATTGTGCATGAATTGTGTCTAGAATTCTCTGAAGAATCCAAAAAATAAATAATATACAGGAGGTTGCATTTGAAATAAGAAAGTTGGTATTGGCCATGGTTACATGGAACACCCCATATAATATAATTTTCTTGGAGAATATGCGCATTTCAAATTACAAATCGACGTGTCCGAGCGTTTTTCCCAACACGCCCTCATTTATTCGTTATCGAATTTATTCCATTTGGCTGTTACACTCTGTATACAAAAAACCCATTGTTGAGCATATTCAACTAGGAACCCAGTGAAATTTTTAGGGTCATAAAAACTGATGTCCCACAAATTTCCTGTGGTATTGAAATCAAGATGCAGATCAAATGTACCGACAACCGTTGGCATCATTACCCTATCATAAAAAGTAAAATATTGCCCTTTTGAAAGCCATAAATCAAAATTAAATGGAAGATGTACGTTTTCATTGCTTGTTCCGATATTTAGAGGCTGTGCTAGATGGGAGGCGTGAATTTTAGGAATTTCGAAACTCTCGGAAGCTCTACACTCAATATCATTCAGACAAAAAAAAATAATTTATATTTAAGAAAACTTCTTTGAAATTGGAATCGTTCTGTTGATTGATTTTTTTCCGAGAACTTCGGAGTTCGGAGATATAATCATTTATAAAATTTCTCGATTTCAAATTCAAATTTCAGGAGATTCTGAAAATATTTTTCCAAAAATCAAACACAGATTCATTGATAATTTTCATTCGAGTCTACTCTATGAAAATTAAATGTATCCATCGAGCCAATTTTGAGTTGGAATGTCCTAAAATATGCATTGAGAAGCATAGGGCGAATGAAAGTACCTACCCTTAAATCCCGGAATAACTATTAACATAGTCAATTACTCTTACAATCTATGAGAGATTTTAACGAGCTAGAATAATCATTTACCCATTACAGTAGAGCCCTCGGTGTCTGAGTCATTATTGGTAGGATCAAGCAGAAACATTTCGAATAGAATTCAAATAGAAACCTTGATATATTCATGGAAAAAAAGTACAACAAACGAAAGATTCAAGGAAGCAATCACTTTCATGGGCTTTCAAAGTAATAAAAAATACTCCTTCAAATCTGCGTCCTCAGAATTTGTTTGTGACATTTGACAATGTGATTTAAAGTACCCTTTAATGTACCGTCCAGGTAAAGAGATGTACACCTTTTTATATATCGCTGCAAATTTTGAAATGGTCAGATAGTTTCAGAATTTCGTAGTGATCGCATCTAGAGTTTCTTAAAATGTATTCGCAATGAAAAGTAAAAATATTTTCAAATCCAAACTTTCGTTAGTGAATCTCAATCCGGACGTCATATTTCGTAAGATTTCGTTTAGAGATCGAGAATATTGTGAAGAAATATGATATAAATTTCAACGCAGTCAACGGTAGTGGAAAGAGTTTGATGTCGCTGATAGTTGAGAACAACTTACATTCTAGAAGGCTGATCGAAATAGCCATAGGAAAGGGAGCTAATTTTTTGATGCAATTAAGCAACAGAAATCGAATGACTATAGCACATGCTATATTCGAAGCAGGGGGTGAGTTATTTTAAATGTAGATAGTATTTTGAGAAAATATTTCATTCTTTCCTCTAATTTTTTATGTTGATGTTACGTAAAATTTAAGAAGTTTCTAATGCAGACCTGTCTAAATTCGAATTTTGATTTTTTTTTCAAATGATCAATTCATACTCTACCAAAAATATCATGTCATCCTGCCACTGTTTTATCATGAAAATGTTTTTTATTGGATAGATTATAATTTCAGTTGAAACCCTTTCTCGAAAATTAGTATTATCAGAAAAATTCAAATTACAAATTAAATACACAAAAAAAATGAGATCAATTTAAAGTGAGTTTCTTAATATCAATTTCTGGAGGAGATTATTATTTCGTTGAGGCAAAAGTATAAAATTTGGTTTTGAACGCGACAGTATCGTTATTCTTGTTATTTTAAGGGTCTACATCCCTGAAAAAAGGGAGTCAGAAACGATTTATTCTTTCTGATTGATGAAGGGATAAATGAGTGTATGGAGATAAAAATAATTAAGAGAATTTTTTTATAAGTTAATGGTCGATAGGTAGGTAGAAATGAAACAAAACACACTCTGTTAGTTATTCGTTGGCGATCGATTTCGGTTTTCTAAAAAACCATCATCAGGCCAGCTGAAAAATATATATTTCATTCTTAACAATGTCACGATATGTGGATAATGAATCTAGGCAAGAGTGTGCAATTTTACTTACTGTCAATTGAGATAAATTGAAAAAACATAAATATATGGATCTTCGTATAATAAGGAAGAATTTTTATAATTTTAAGTCTTATTTTGTTTTTAAAAGAGATTTTTATAATCGAATTTTTGAAATGTGAATAAGACGTAATATTTAGCCGAGATAGAGAAGCCGGTGTTAACTCGAGTTGACATCTGTCGTGTGTCTGTCATCGTGGGATGTGTTCGGGAAATTTACCATTCTTATTAGGCTGTTATGTCGTAAATTGAAGTCGGATATTTCATTTAGTAGATACTGATTGTCTCTGTTCTTCATAATTTCTATCTGTTCGAGTAAGGTCAATTTGAAATAATTGTGTTCCTTGTGTAGTATTTTTAATTTGTTGAAGTCAGTGTTATGGTTTTGTTCACTCAGATGGCATCCTAGGGCTGATTTAGGCTGATTTCTGTGATGTTCGTTGAATCGTTTCTTAACATTTCGTGTCGTCATTCCAATGTAGAAGGCAGGACAGTCAGCACAGTTAATCTTATATATACCACTTTGTTCTTTTTGTTTGGGTTTTGTTTTATTGTTGATCAGTGAGTCTTCAATATTTTTATGTCGAGTATTTATTAGGGTAAACTCGTATTTATTGACAGTCCGCTGGATTTTTTCATCTAATCCCTTATAGTATGGAATAGTTAGGTATTGTCTCTTCTTTGTAATGTGTGGGTAGATTTTCTTCAGTGTCATTTTTCTTTTTATTGTCCGGTATATCTGGTCTATGTATTCTTTGGTGTATTGGTTATTGAAGCCTATTTGGTATATAATATCTTTTTCTTTATTATATTTTTCTGGGGATAGGGGGACATTAATAAGTCTGTGAAACAAGAAGTTAAAAGCAGCTTTCTTCATTGAGGGTGCATGATATGAATGGTAGGGAATGATAATATCGGTTTGTGTAGGTTTTCTGTAAATATCAAAAGAGAAGTTGTTGTTTTCATTGAGAGTAATTTTTAAATCAAGAAAATTTATAGTATTAGAGATTGAATGTTCAAGGGTGAATTTTATTTTGAACATAGAATTAATTGTCTCAAAGAACTCTTTAAGTTCGTCTTCAGTTCCTTCCCAGATGCAAAAAACATCGTCGACATATCGTTTCCATGTGATTATTTTGTTCTTGAATGGTAATTGCATAATTTGTTCTTCTGTGTGGTTAACATAAACTTCTGGATAAACACTGGATGGTGAACCCATAGGTAATCCGTCTTTTATCGTGTATATGCTGTCGTTGAATGTGAAAAAACTTTGCTCTGTTATTAGGAAACAGAATCTCAAAATATTTTCAATATCGGTATTATCTGAATTTGAGATATTGTCTGAATTAAAGTGTCTCATAAGTTGTTCCTTAATTAGTGTAAGTGTGTCACTGACAGGTACATTGGTGTATAGGTTGACTATGTCAAAAGATATCAAGGTGTAATTTTTATCAGGTTCTAATTTAAGAGATCTGAGATGTTTGATCAATTCTAAAGAGTTTTTGATTGAATGATCTGCGCAGTAATTTAATTTATTCGTGAAGAATTGGTTAATGAATTTGGAAATTTTATGAGCGGGTGAAGAAACTTCGGAAGCTATAGGTAGGATACTTTTATCAGGTTTGTGTAGTTTGATTGTACTGTATAATTTAGGTACTTGTGGATTTCTTTCTCTCAAACTATATTTAGATTGTCCGCATTTCACCAATGTAGTGTTTACTTCATTCAGTGTTTTGTTTACTTTGGTTGTGTATTTTAGAAGGGGATTATTTTTCATTTTTGTGATACCGTTATTTTTAAAGAAGTCGAGTGTTTTATCTATGTATTCTTTTTTCTCCACTAATACAAGTCCTGCGTTTTTGTCAGCTTTGGTCATGATAAGATCATTATCAGTAATCCTTTTTTGAATTTTCTTTATATTTTCATGTAAATGTTTGTTAGGTAAAAATTATTTTAGATTTCACACTCTTACCTTTGTATTTTTAATTGCTATTAAAGTGTCTGCCAAATCTCTTGTCATGTTGTTGTAGTTTGGGTTGTTTCTGATCTGCGTCTCCAGGTTCACAGTTGTTCTATCAATGTCGATCGTATTCGGGATTGGTGCAAATTTATGTCCCATATTCAGTACTTTCATTTCATTCTGCTCAATTGTAACGTTGGATAGGTTGGTGAATCTGCTGTGAAATGTATGAAGGTCCATTGTAGTTCTCTGCTGTATGTGATCTTGATGTGCTCTAGTTTTATGTGTTGCCTTGTCTTTGTCCTCGATCAATTTCCTAAGTTTCATTCTTCTCCTCTGGTCAGAATCATAGTTTGAATAGAAAACGTCCTCCTCAAACTGCTCTATGAGTATGTGATATTCTATGTAATGTAGATGTTTGTTGAGATAGTGGTGGAAGAATTTAAGTTTTGTGTCTACTATTCCAGATTCTCGCAGTTGCCTTCTGATTTCCTTCTTCAAAAATATTGTTTGTACTTGTTTTTTGTTGCAAATTGGAGGTAGTTTGCAAATTAGGAACTTTGGGATGACGTTATGAAATTTACACTGTTGGAGAAAGTCGATGTGGTGGTTAATGCGATGTCGTTTATTCAATATGTATCTCTGTATCTCAGCTGTTGGAAGACTTTGGATAACTCCAATCTTTCTATTTTGGTGATGTAGGCTTCCATAGTGTGTATCACTGTTAATGGTCGATAGGTAGGTAGAAATGAAACAAAACACACTCTGTTAGTTATTCGTTGGCGATCGATTTCGGTTTTCTAAAAAACCATCATCAGGACAGCTGAAAAATATATATTTCATTCTTAACAATGTCACGATATGTGGATAATGAATATAGGTAAGAGTGTGCAATTTTACTTACTGTCAATTGAGATAAATTGAAAAAACATAAATGTATCTTCGACTAATAAGGAAGAATTTTTATAATTTTAAGTCTTATTTTGTTTTTTAAAGAGATTTTTACAATCGAATTTTTGAAATGTGAATAAGACGTAATATTTAGCCGAGATAGAGAAGCCGGTGTTAACCACAGAAATATAACTCGAGTTGACATCTGTCGTGTGTCTGTCATCGGGGGATGTGTTCGGGAAATTTACCATTCTTATTAGGCTGTTATGTCGTAAATTGAAGTCGGATATTTCATTTAGTAGATACTGATTGTCTCTGTTCTTCATAATTTCTATCTGTTCGAGTAAGGTCAATTTGAAATAATTGTGTTCCTTGTGTAGTATTTTTAATTTGTTGAAGTCAGTGTTATGGTTTTGTTCACTCAGATGGCATCCTAGGGCTGATTTGGGCTGATTTCTGTAATGTTCGTTGAATCGTTTCTTAACATTTCGTGTCGTCATTCTAATGTAGAAGGCAGGACAGTCAGCACAGTTAATCTTATATATACCACTTTGTTCTTCTTGTTTGGGTTTTGTTTTATTGTTGATCAGTGAGTCTTCAATATTTTTATGTCGAGTATTTATTAGGGTAAAGTCGTATTTTTTGACAGTCCGCTGGATATTTTTATGTAATCCCTTATAGTATGGAATATTTATTTTATTTATTTATTTATTTATTTATTTATTTATTACATAATTGATTCGAGTTGAGGACAAGCCTATGAACTCGAGGGTACATTGACAATAGATCACATACACGTACACAAACAGGTGCGGATAATTAGAAAAATACAAGCGAAGTACAAAATTGAGATATCATATAAAAAAAAAAATACAACACCGCACAGCCACTCCCGCGGGGGCTCATCACAGCGAGGACCTCCACCTGTCATAACTGTTCTTGAAAGCGTTGACCGAGGACGATCGCACCACGGACTCGGGCAGGCGGTTCCATCTGTGAAAGATACGATTGGGGAGGAAGTGTTGGCGCTGGGAGGACCTGAAGTTTTCACGCTTAAGTTTGAAACTATGCCCACGGAGGTTATTCCTGTTCAGAGGAAACACACTGCGAACACCTCCGCCGAAGTGGCCCTGCATGGCTCTAAACGAAAAGATCAGGTCACCGCGCACACGTCTCTCCTCGAAGAGTGTCAAGTCCATTGCAGAAAGTCGCTGCTCATATGGAGGTCGCAATGGACCATAGTGAGCACGAGTGGCCCATCGCTGCGTGGACTCGAGGATATCACTGGCAGCCTTCGTGGAACACCACCAAACTGGACCAGCATACTCAAGCGTTGGTCGGACGTAAGTTTTGAAGATGGTCCCGAAAGTTCTGTCGTCGCAGCCCCTGAAGGATTTATTGAACATATAGGTAAGTTGTTTTGCTTTGGCTGAGATGCGTTCAATGTGGGCTAACCAACTCAGATCATCTGAAATGGTAACGCCAAGGTCCTCAATCTGGGATACGGGAGACAAGAATTCAGCACTGATGATGTAACGCAGTCGAGGATTGTTTTTACCTATGTGAAGAACGAAGCATTTACTTATATTAAGGGGAAGCAACCATTCTTCGCACCATTCGTTCAAGATGTTCAAGTCTGTCTGAAGATCAGCGTGATTCGATATAGGGTTATTGTAGAGTTTGATGTCGTCGGCAAACTGTGACAAGGTGGATTTAAAACGATGTGGAAGGTCGGAGGTATAAAGAAGGAAGAGCAGAGGCCCCAGAACGGAACCCTGAGGAACGCCAGAGAGTACAGGCCATGCGGATGAAGAGAACGCACCGCCGACGCGCACGCGGTATGAACGGCCAGACAGAAAAGCTCTAATCCAATCGAGCAGCCCCCCCCGAACACCAATGTGCTCCAACTTAGCCATTAAACGGTTGTGCGGGACCCTGTCGAAAGCCCTGGAGAAATCCAGATATATGACGTCCGTTGGCTGACCGGAGTCCATTGCTATTGTCCAGTCGGATATGCATAATAGGAGGTTTGTTGTCGTGGAGCGCCCAGGAACAAAACCATGCTGCTCGTCAGGAATCAGACCATTGGAAAGAGAAAACCCAAGAAGTTGCTCGCTAATTATCTTTTCTAGTACCTTTGCAACGGTTGACAGCAAGCTTATAGGGCGATAGTTTTCTGGGGAGAGCTTATCTCCTTTCTTGTAGATGGGGGTCACAGTAGCGAAAAGCCAATCCGAGGGAAGCGAACCTGTAATCATGGACTTGCGAAATATGATGGTAAGGGGGACAGACAGGGCACGAGCACAACGCTTAAGAAGGAAGGGTGTAATTCCATCGCTACCGGGAGCAGAAGAAATATTGAGCTTACATAGGTGATGCTCAACCACCGCTTCATTGATCTCAACATCTAGCATTTCCGAGCAGCAACGAGGTAACTGTGGAGCTGGACACGGACCTGGCGGCTCAGGGGAAAATGATTGAAAAAATGATTTCGCCAGGATGTCCGCCGTGTCCTCAAAGCCGCAACTTAAATTGCCAGAGTCGTCCCTGACGATCGGAACACTCACGTTGGTGCTCAAAGATGATTTAACGTATTTGAAGAATTTCTTCTTGTTCTTAGATGAGGCCAGTCTATTCTCAAAGTTCTTTTTCGAATTTCGCAAGGAGGCAGAAACATAATTTGAATAATTACGATGCGCAGTGAAGTCCTGTGCGGATCGAGTTCGCAAATATCTCTGCCAGAGAGATTTCTTCTTCCGGACCAGGTTCAGTGAGTGATCATTGATCCAAGGCTTCAGGGGATTCCATTTCTTCACCATAACCCGGGTGTTGGAGGAGACAATTTCGTTCACTAGACTCATAAAGGTCTTCCATTGCTTGTCAACGCCATCGTGAGATGGAAGTAAGGGGCTCCAATCCAATCTCGTCAACTCAGCGGAGATGTTCTCGTAATCGACCTTCTTTATGCTTTTCGTATCAAGACAATTGGCATCCGATGAACGAAACTGCAATTCGGTGGAGAGTGTGACATGATCAGATCTACCAAAGGGCTGCAGATAGCTGAGACCGGATGTGAGCAGAGGGTCAGAGACGAACACCAAGTCCAGGAGGGATGGAGTTTGACCTCCTCTGAATCTGGTAGGTTGTCTTACAAGCTGTTGCAAACGGGAGTTTGAAACTAACTCGGCGTAAGGAAATGATGGACAAGACGCAGGGGGTAACATGACAATCGGCCACCTCAGATCGGGACAATTGAAGTCTCCTGTGATGAAAATGTTGTCATAGGTTCTGGACGCAGAGGAGAGAAAATTGGCGCAGCTGACGTCGGCAGGACATGGGCGCAGTCGGTAAACACATCCAACAAACACAGAAAATTGGTTGTTAGAAATTTTCAGGAAAATGTTATCGATGTCGGTCCAACTTTTATGTATAGTTTCAACCTTATAAGAGTCGGCTATGTGCTGGCTGACGTATATGCAAACGCCCCGATAGCCGGGTGTGTCCCGACTGTCGGCCCTGTAGATAGTGTAACCCGGGATCAGCACAACCGAATCAGGAATAGACGGACGAAGCCAAGTCTCAGCTATGAATATAAGAAGAGGTTTGTGTAACTGCGTATAGACAAGAATTTCAGAGTGCTTCGATGATAAGGACTGTAAGTTTGTATATATGATGGGCCAAGAATTAAGGTTACCTAGTTTTTTGGTTTCACACTGTTAGGTGGAGGCGGAATGCTGACGATCTTCGGGTTTCCTCTAATATATTTGATGGTGAGATCTGATTCACCAGCGGTTAATCTGTCCCTCAGCTCTGCTCTCAACGATGTTAACTGGGACAACTGCTCTCTGGTTTTGTCGTCCTGAATTTTAACCGAACGGTATTGAGAGCTACCCAGAATTGAGTTCTTTCTCCTAAGAATGGTCTGAACTACCTCGGGGTTGGTGAAGGACACCCTCATCCAACGAGGCCGATTACTATCTCGGGACTGCAGTCTGACTACGTTGGCAATACGTTGGAATAGTTAGGTATTGTCTCTTATTTGTAATGTGTGGGTAGATTTTCTTCGGTTTTTTAGAAAACCGAAATCGATCGCCAACGAATAACTAACAGAGTGTGTTTTGTTTCATTTCTACCTACCTATCGACTCAACAGTTCGTATTTCGCAATTAACAAAATTAAAAGATTATTCCCGTTGCAGTCTCTTGTGGACATGTATTATTGTTTATGCTTTCCCCACATCTCGTACAATATTTTAACTTGGGGAAGTGCATTAGACTTGAATAGAATATTAATTTGCCAGAAGAGAATTGTGAGGATGATATTCAACATAAATCCACGATCCTCTTGCAGGCCGCATTTCGTTGATAACAATATTATGACTGCCATTTGCGTGTATATATTTAGATGTTTATTGTATGTCAAAAAAAACCATAACAATTTCACGAAGCTACCTGATTTTCATAATTACAATACCAGAAATGCCAATGTTCTGACTGTGTCTAATCACAGAACATCAAGATACGAACGTTCTCCTTACCAGAGTATCAGGCTTTTCAATCATATACCGAATTCTTGGAAATTGTCGACGTATAATGAATTTAAAAATATAATTAGGAAATTTCTTCTCAGCAAGCCTTATGATTCAATTTCAGAATATATGGGTGATAATATTATTTAATAATCATCATTTTAATTGTTTTATTTATAGTAATTTATTTTCTTGTTGTTGAAATTCTAGGCATTATAATTTGATTATTATTTGCTGTTAACATTGACCTTTTTGAGTTTTTATCACTAAAACTGGATTTTATCCAGGAGAACCACCCAGCAGCTGAAGTCATAATCATGGGAGACTTCAATGTTCACAACGCAGCCTGGCTCAAATTCTCCAACAAAACAGATGATCCAGGTCGTCAAGCTGAGGCCTTCGCCATCACTCATGGCCTAGAACAACTGGTCGAGCTACCAACCCGCATCCCAGATGTCAGCAACCACTCTGCCAATATACTGGATCTCTTTCTCACTACCAATCCTGATCCATATAGAATAGAAGTTTGCGCCCCACTTGGAAACTCGGACCACACCCTAATCTCCACAACTTGCTCTTTTCATGTACCATCAAGCCGCACAATACCACCCCGTCTCATGTGGCATTACAAATCGGCCGACTGGGAAGGGCTTCGTATGTTTTACTCAGCGTTCCCATGGAAGAGAGCTTGTTTCCCCTCAGAAGATCCAACAGAATGTGCCGAGACAATTTCTGAAATAATTATGTTGGGGATGCAAACTTACATACCGAACACAGCAAGGAGAACATTATCCGATAAGACCTGGTTTAACAAGAACTGCTCTAAAGCTGTCGCTTCCAAACAGGCAGCATTCCATCGATGGCAAAAAAATCCAGGCCCTGAGACTAGAGCAGAATATGTGGAGGCTAGAGGCATATGCAATGAGACAATCAAATCTTCAAAAGATGCTCACAATGCCAAAATAAGATCTAGACTTGTTGAATGCCCTAACGGATCCCGTTCATTTTGGTCCTTCGCCAAAGCTGTAGGAAGAAACTTCACTTCCAGCTCGTTTCCCCCTCTAACCAAGGAAGATGGAACACTAGCAACGACTGCCCTGGAAAAAGCCAACATCTTCGCGCATTTGTTCGCTGAAAATTCCACTCTAGATTCATCGGGAAAACAACCCCCGAATATTACATCTATTGACAGCCATATGCCCGAGATAACCTTTCGCCCACGTACTATCAGAAAGATTCTGTTGGGTCTCAACACCAACAAAGCCAGTGGATCCGACGGAATCCCACCGATTGTTCTCAAAAAATGTGCCCCCGAACTAACACCTGTCCTCTGCAAATTGTTCAACCACTCTTACAAATTGGGTGTTTTTCCATCCAACTGGAAAACCGCAAGAGTACAACCAGTACCTAAAAAAGGCAAAAAGACCCTACCTAGCAACTACAGACCTATCGCTCTGTTATCTATTATTTCAAAGGTCATGGAAAAAGCCATCAACTTCGAGCTCATGAAACATCTGGAACACTCAGGAATTATCAACGATAGGCAATATGGTTTCCGTCATCAGAGATCCACTGGTGACTTGCTCGCTTACGTCTCACATATATGGCAGCTATCTACCGAGAAATATGGTGAAACCCTAGCCGTAGCACTGGATATCTCCAAGGCATTCGATCGAGTCTGGCATCAGGGACTCCTCGCCAAGCTTCCATCTTATGGCGTGCCCCCAAAGCTATGTTCTCTGCTAGCTAGTTTTCTCTCAAACAGATCTCTCCATGTAGTGGTCGATGGAGTTTCGTCTGACTCTCTACCCATAAATGCTGGTGTTCCGCAGGGATCAGTTCTGGCTCCAACGCTGTTTCTGCTTCACATCAACGATTTGCTGGAAGCAACTTCGTGTCCAGTGCACAGCTTCGCAGATGATAGTACTCTCCATACCGCCTTTTCTTCTAGGGCTCCAATACCAGCCCGCCAAATCGAAAACGAACGAGGAAGAAATGTTAACAACATAAATATGGACTTGGCAACAATTCTTGAATGGGATTCTAATAACTTGGTAGAATTCAACGCAAACAAAACACAAGCATGTCTTTTCTTTAGAAAAGCCGATCTTACTGTGCCCAGCATAAAATTGTCGGGAGTGACCATACCATTGTAGTCATCCATTTCGATGCTTGGCATTACTGTCGGCAGTAACCTTTCCTGGGAGAATCACGTGAGATCCATTGCTAAAAGTGCATCCCAAAAACTTGGTTTTCTGTTTCGTGCCAGGAGCTATTTCACCCCAGGTCAGCTGCTTATGATCTATAAGGCACAGATTCGACCTGTCCTGGAATACTGTTCCCATGTTTGGAGTGCTGCACCTAAACACACCCTAAAGCTCTTGGATTCCGTACAAAAAAGGGCAATTCGTCTCGTGGGTGATGCATCGCTTACAAGCTCGCTCACTTCTCTGGAACACCGTAGAAAAGTGGGCGATCTGTCTCTATTTTATAGATATTTCCATGGGCGATGCTCTTCTGAATTATCAGCAATCGTTCCCCCTCTGGCAGTCTCTTCAAGACTAACCCGTCAAGTTAAGTCTTCACACCCCTTCGTGGTAACTTTGGAGACCTGCAGAACATCTCTCTTCAAAGACTCGTTCATCCAACGAACAGCGAGGCTTTGGAACACATTGCCTAGGGAGGTGTTCCCCGAGGCATATAACCTCCAGAAATTCAAGAAGAACACCAATTCCTACCTGCTTGCACTTGGTTCTCACGATGTTCTCTGAACATTACAGGATATTCCTTTTCGTGAAAATCACAACATAAAAAAAAAAAAACTTGTCCTATACTATTTGTCTTAAGGGATCAATAAAGTTTATTATTATTATTATTATTAACAGTGATACACACTATGTGTAATGAAGCGCCCTTCATTTTAAGAATCTCGGTAAGATCACTTTGAAATTTTCCGATAGGCAACCCGTAAATCTCATTCATGTCGTTCGGTTGCAATTTAAAAATCAGGGGCCGATTGTTGGCAACCTGGCGTTGTTATCTGTCTTCGTCGTTTCTTTTGTTGGTCGTTTGTTTTTCCATTTTTTTTAGAGTTTAAAATCTTGTATAATGGCGGCAATTTTTGCGTCGTAGTTACCTCTAGAAAGTTCTAGAATGTTCACGAAAAGTGGGAACTCAGGTAGACCAATAAGAGCCCCTCATGATCAATTTGTTTTTGAAAATTTGAGGAATTTTCGCGCGCGCGACTCCCGATGGTGGGGGGGCCTTCTGGAGGGGCTGGACGCGACGAGGAGAAATTCAATTGAGATTGGAGGATCGGGAAGGTGTGAAATTAAGATTGAATTTGGAGAGCCGGCGATAAATTAGATTGAGTGCGAAGAGAATTTGTGGTTTGAGTTTGAAAGAGATTAACAAAGAATCAGTGAATCAAGTTGAATTTTAGTGAAAGACGAATATTCAGTATCGAATCCGTGGAGAGGAGATCCATTGTTGAGCCGTTAAAAAGTTCTATTCGACCGGACAGTGTCCTGTGCAAGTTAGCAGAATCTCTATAAGGTAGGAAAAATCTTGATCTGGGCTTTTCCGAATTTTTATTCCGTGTTCCGAACCATCTTTGTATTTATTTTGTGTAAAATCATCCTCTTACTCGAACGACGTGTGATTTCCATTCTTATTTGCGACGTTCCCGTGAAAGAAAACCGGTTCCGCTTGAAACCAACCGGGGCCGCGGCGCGTTGGTATAGGCGGTCGAGCGTCCCGACCCAAGGTCACGCGGTTTTCACGCCCGGACTCGGTCCCCTGCAACCTGCAAGTTTCCGTGAATTTCGACTTCTCTGTCCGCTTATTAGGAAGTGTTGTACCCCTTATTTCTTCGGCGCATTAGTTTGATCGTACCCCTCGAGGTGTGACACCCGGTCGGTGCGATCGGCTATAGCTGTTGGACTAATTCTGGGGTGGATCACGGCCCTTTGAGCTTCGTGACCGGCAACTACATTTTGGCAGATGCGCTGCGCTGTTTTCCGGTTTCCCGTGGATTTTTGGCTTGTCACGTCGCTTTTTAGGCAGTGTTGGGTCCATTGTTGCTTCCGCACATTAGTTGAGCCGCACGGCGAGCGGTGGAACCCCGTTGTTGGGGCCGACTATTTGCTGGGGGTACTCTGGAGCGACACCCAACCTATAAGTGTCGTAACTCGCCTCGACATTTCGGTGGGTGCGTTAATTCTTTCGACCGATCGAATCCTCGGTTGCCTATTCGACCACTAATTAATCGTTCGAGTAGGAAACATTGTAGTGTAGTTTTTTTTACGAGTATCCAGACATACGGTGGTGGTTCGGAAACCGTAGCCCATTTCAATTTTTCTATACTATTTTTCGCTTTACATGCTCACTGCTTTGCTCCTTCACGGCTGCTTTGAATGCTCTCATTGTTCATTTATCATAATTAGATTTTTATTTTCTATCACCGCTTATCTTCCGTCTGTCTCACCTGCTCACCCCGTTAACCCGCAACCGTTTTCATCTCTTTTCATAATATCAGTAAGGCTTTTGTAACTTTCATACTTGCGTTTCAATCATTTAATAATTGATCTTTGGAAACAGATTAGTACTTTGATTTTGGGTGTTGCATACATTATTTAGTTGAGTTTTACATTGTATTACATTTTAATTTCACATTATAGTTGTTTAAGGTTTGACTTGTTTTATTATCCCAGCAACAGCTAGAAATATCCAATAAAGAAAATACTTATCAATCGCTAACACCTTAGATTGAGCCGAACCCTTCTCCAACTGTCTAAAAGCTACCCAGGCAAGGGCTCGAAGTGAAACTTTTTATAAAGGAGTCACAACCTTTTAAAACCCATTGTGGCTGGCGCCCGAGCGATTATATTTCCGCCGACAATAGCCAATAGGTAAAGAAAGCCCGTCACATATGGAAGCCTACATCACCAAAATTTTTTATAAGTAGGTATTAAATGAATGAAAAAGATATTCCTCATCGTTTTTGGTTATTTTTCAACATTTCCACCATCAAAACTAACAAATATTTTGGTGTTTAATCATTTCAGTATTGAAGTGTATCATTTAGTTAATCAAATGACTATCTTATTTTTCTTTTATAACCGTTTTTTGTAAATAACATTACAACAATGTGTTGTTTTCGCGAAATTTATTTTCTTGAATTTTTCTATTCGAAATGATAAATGTCTATTTTTGGGTTTGATTCAGCCGTCGATTATTGAAAATTATTTGTTTCTTACAATTTGTGGATTTTAACATGGAATTGAATTTCTTTCAAATGACACGTCCCGCAGGTATCTCCTCCCAGATTACAGGTGAAGGAAAAACAGAGTATTTTTTCAGCCAGTGTGAGATTCTAGTAATATTCCCTGTCCCCTAATATTTGTTCTATTAAGCTGAATAATCCAATAAATGAAAATTAATGCACTGCACTGCCATCTGGCGGTATAAGTTTCTTTATCTGAAGGCTGAAGACTCTTGAAGTGAGTTATCTTAATATCAATTATTGGAGGAGATTAATATGTTGTTCAGGCAAAAGTATAAAATTTGGTTTTGAACGCTAAAGTATCGTCATTTTCGTTATTTCATGGTATTAAATTCAACTCAAACACTGGTAAAATTATTCGTAATATTCCGCCATACAGAGTGTAACAGCCAAATGGAATAAATCCGATAACGAATAAATGAGGGCGTGTTGGGAAAAACGCTCGGACACGTCGATTTGCAATTTTAAATGCGCATATTTTTCAAGAGAATAAAATTATATGGGGTGTTCCATGCGACCCTTGGCCAATACCAACTTTCTTATTTCAAATGCAACCCCCTGTATATTATTTATTTTTTGGATTTTTCAGAAAATTCTAGACATAATTCATATTCAATGTCCTATACCTATCTTCAACTTTTTCGAAAAAATTAAGTGTTTTCAGATTTTTTACAAAAATTAACATTTCAAATGAAAATTATTTTATTTCACAAATTCGATACATTACACTCAATATTTATTTCCCATTTACCTCTAGATATGAAGAAAGTAAGCAAAAACGCCTGAGTAACATTAGAAGACAATTCTACACCAGATTAGCATGTTGCCAAGACGGCGAGCATTTTGAACATTTCCTACATTGACATAAATTTTTTGTTTTGTTTTTTTTTGAATAATTAAGAAATAATCAGTAATACTTATAAGCTTTTATGGGCTTGACAGGAAATTGCCTGCTTCAAATTAGTTTTTCTACTGAATCTCGGAGTCTTGTACAGATAGAACAGCTTGAAACAATTAATATCGGGTCAAATATGGAACCCTGCGGCACACCCACGTATTTCGAGCATACAACTTCATACTTAATGGAAAAGTGCTTCAAATCTCATAATTTATATTTTTTTCAGATATCGAGTCAACCCGAGCTACCTGAAGGACAAGAATTACCTCTTTCAATTTCATGGAAGCTTCCTCCACTTCTTGGTCCATCAAAACCTTCCACACGTCATCAAGGAACTTGAGGATCCTCCAACAGAAGATTTCGATTCTTCCCTCCTTCTGGCAATCAGGAAAGACAACCTGACAATAATCAAATTATTGCTGGAGAAAGGAGCAAATGCGAATGCCACCGACCAAAATGGCAACCCCTTTCTCCACATAGCTGCAAACAACCCAGAAATCTTGAAATTATTGCTGGACAAAGGTGCCAATGTAGACGACACCAATCGAGGAGGCTCTTCTGTCCTCCACGCAGTGAAAAATCCAGAAAGCGTGGAGCTGCTGTTGCAATTCAAACCCGACGTGAATTGCAGGAATAAAGTGGGTATCACACCCTTGATGTCGATGTGCTCTCGGTCTCAGAGTTCGGCGAGTGCTATGAATCTTCTGCTCATGGAAGGGGCAGATCTCCTTGCTTTCGACATTTGGAACTACACCGCTTTAAGTCATCTGATAGACCATCGTTTGAGTGGCAACGAACACGCTGTGGAGGTGGTTTACATGCATATCTTGGTGAAGACGGCCATAGGTGTACGATGGGAGTGTCCAAGTGTTAAAAATTTCAATTTGATCTTCCTGTCACAACCAAAATGGAGGACATTTGTAGAGGAGATCGAGAAAGGGATCCAGTTGATGAAGACAATAACTCTTGGAGACACTGCTACAACTTTGTGGGACATCGCTAAAGGATCTATCGATGAAATTTCCGATCTATTCACCAACTGGAAACTCATGAAGGCTGCTCTAGAGTGTTTTTCAAACTTTTTCATGATGCGACCCCCCTGGTATGAGAAAATGTTTCGCGACCCCCCGACCCTTCGCTTTTTTATCATGTATGGTTGTGTGTTGCAGTTTCACCAATATTCATTCCATACATCGATGAGAAGTTAGCCACATCCACACATACACTTAAAGACAAAAAATGGCTAATGGAAAAAAATTCATAACTCAGTGAAATGAGATGGTATTGCAATCAGATTTGGATTGGAGCTTGATGGGTGTATAAGAAATTGAATTTGGAGTCTTTCAAGACTCAGGGAGGGAGTTATGGGGGTTGTTGGGGGTGGTTTCTGACAAAAATCATAACTCGACGAAATGGGAGTGTTTCTCGATTGGTTTCGAATATGTGTTTTTTGAATGCCGAAAGAATAAAATGCAATACCCCTCATAGTTTGTTAGCCCCCAGGTTTGGAGATTTGGGGGGTTGTTTATGAAAAATGATGAAAAAATTCTTATCTCGGAGAAATGGAAGTGTTCCACGTTCAAATTCGAATATGCGTCTCTTGAATGCCGAAAGAATGAAATACAATAAACGCCATAGTTTGTTAGCCCCCAGGTTTTTACATTCGGGGGGTTGTTTATAGAAAATGACGAAAAAAATTCATATCTCGGTGAACTGAGATTGTTCCACGATCAGATTCGAATATGTGTTTCTTAAATGCCGAAAGGATGAAATACAAAAGTCCCCATAGTTTGTTAGCCCCCAGGTTTGGAGATTCGGAGGGTTGTTTATGAAAAATGGTAAAGAAAATTCATATCTCGAAAAAGTGAGGGTGTTCCACGATCTGATTCGAATATGTGTTTCTTGAATGCCGAAGGAATGAAATACAATAAATCCCATAGTTTGTAAGCCCCCTGGTTTGGAGATTTGGGGGGTTGTTTATGCAAAATGATGAAAAAAATTAATATCTCGACGAAATGAAAGTGTTCCACAATCATATTCGAATATGTGTTTCTTGGATGTCGAAAGGATGAAATACAAAAAGACCCCATAGTTTGTTAGCCCCCAGGTTTGGAGATTCGGAGGGTTGTTTATGAAAAATGGTAAAGAAAATTCATATCTCGAAACAATGAGGGTGTTCCAAGATCTGATTCGAATATGTGTTTCTTGAATGCCGAAGGAATGAAATACAATAAATCCCATAGTTTGTAAGCCCCCTGGTTTGGAGATTTTGGGGGTTGTTTATGCAAAATGATGAAAAAAATTAATATCTCGACGAAATGAAAGTGTTCCACAATCATATTCGAATATGTGTTTCTTGGATGTCGAAAGAATGAAATACAATGAAACCCATCGTTTTTTAGCCACCCGGTTTGGATAATTGGGGGGTTGTTTATGAAGAACGATGAAAAAAATTCATATCTCGGAGAAATGAGAATGTTTCATGAAAGAAGAATTGTATCATTCGATTAATCCGAAACAAGAACAACCTTCTATTACTAAGGCTCTCCCGACTTCTGGCGACCCCCCTATAGAAGCTTCGCGACCCCCCAGGGGGTCGCGACCCACAGTTTGAAAAACACTGCTCTAGACTGTAAGGTCGTCACTTTCAAGATCCTGGATGACATGGCGAAGAAGAAGATAGAGTTAGCTCACAAACGACGTATGTTTGCCATTCGAAGCTTGCCTATTTTAGAGAAAACTCTTCAGTTACCCTTACTGTATGAAAGGCATTTTGAGGCACTTGGATATGAAGACCATACAGAAACATTTCAAGTATTACAGTGAGATGACTGGAAAGACGGTCAGCATGAGCGCTATGTTTGAGAATGTAGGACTGGAAAACATGTAGGAACTTGTGACTTGTCCCATATATTGTCCTTCATGGAGAATCAAGTTAACAGTCTGGAGAATTGATGTTATTGTTGTTGTTATGATAATGATGCCATGTTGATCATTATTGTTATGGTTATATAAGAAATAAATGTCTTTTAACTCATTCTTTATTATTATTGGGCCTATTTCAGGTGAATATAATTTTCGTTAGCACTTGAGAATATTTTAACCAGGTCTGAATAGTGATTTGATGGAAAAATATAAAACGAATTGAAATAGTTTGTTGAGAGTTTGATCCGCTGTAACTTTTTACTTCAGCAAGTTTTTTCCTATTTCCAAAATCTAGAAAAGTGTGGACCAGGATAAAACTACCCCCCTCCTCTAACTGCCCTCACACCCTTCACACCCTTGCTATAGTTTTAACTTTCTTGTTACATGTTGAATATATCCACACACAAATATTTCTGCATACTTATGTATCAATTTATAATGATTTAAAACGGGGTCGGAATTATCCAAAACCAATGAACAGATTTTACAAATAAACATTTTTGTCTGGATTGTTGCTCTTGGATATGAAATGAACACATATAGGGTGAGTCTTCGACTTGTACATATATTTTAACTGTAGATTCCTCTCATCAAACGAAACACTTTTTTTCTATACCATTTATCGAAATTTGGTTTGGGTTTGAAGATACAGGGTGTCGAAAATCCATGAAAAAAAAACACTTTTTTGCTTATATCTTCGAAACTGTTATTTCGAATTAACTGAATTTTGGTTGAGTTTTTACTCTATTCATGATGCATATTCCTCAATCAAAACCTATTCAATATCTCTACTAGTATAAAAGTTACAGGGTAGTCGACTCATCAATACACGCTAAAACACCATAGAACCACTTTAAAAAGATAAACGGTTCATATTTTCGAAAGAATCGATCATTTAAGAAACCAGAAGTATTCCTATTTTTTTTCAATGAAACGCGTCGTTTTCGAGTTATTTTCAATTTTACCTGGAAAAATTTGACGAAAAAATCATTGATTTGAAGCATAATCTGAATGCGTCTCTGAATTAAATATCATCGAATATTATTCTTTCTTTGGTCTTTGAACGAGTTTACAATGTTGTCACAATATTCATCAACTTTGTCGAGATATTTGAATAATAAAATCCCACAAATGTGAGAGATAAAATTGAACACCAAGGAGGATTTAACACGCACAGTTTCTATTGAAAATTCATAGTTACCGGTCCATATTGAAGTTAAATGTCGATGAAATACAACATTCGGATATGAATGATGAATCTCGATACAAACTACTCATTAAATTGAAAATAATGAAAACTATAATGATACCTTATAATCTGTGTCGATGTTTCTATCTAAACAATATCCTCTTGGAATTTCATAAACTCGACACGGTTAAGATTATATTAATTCACTTCACATAATGAATCACATTAAGCCGGACTCCCACTACTCGTGTATTCGGCAAATATTTGCCACTTGCCCATATTTGGCATGTAGTGGGAGTGGTTCACTCGGCCAATACTTGTCAATCTTGTCATTCAAATTCGAAACTTCATCTACTTGCCAAGTATGCAAATAATTGCGTACTTGCCAAATATACGAGTAGTGGGAGTCCGCCTTTAGAACAATAATTCACTGAATGTATTCAGAACTTCACATAATGTTTTAATGTTTACAGTTTGTTCAGAGACTGTGCTTTGTTATTGTTTATAGTTGGCCTCCACATAACCAATCTTTCGGTTTTCGCTCTACGCATGCGTGGTAAATTTGGCGGCAAACTCGATTTATGATGGAAACGGCAGAATTCATAGATATTTATACCACGGCACACAAGTGTATCGTGATTTATACTATGTTTCGTAACAAATCCTTAACCTCAATGAAAATATCAGCAAGCTGACAACATGTTCTTGAAATTTCTGTGCAAACATTCACAGAATGGATACAAAATAGATTAGGTTAAGTGTTTGATAATAAATTCTGATGATCTGAATGAAAAGTCTTTTTTCATTATATTGTTTGGGAATTTCATGGAAAATATGAA
Source organism: Adalia bipunctata (assembly GCA_910592335.1). Lineage (NCBI taxonomy): Eukaryota > Metazoa > Arthropoda > Insecta > Coleoptera > Coccinellidae > Adalia > Adalia bipunctata. The sequence goes on from OU342954.1 coordinate 6,828,466, forward strand.
CAAGTTATTAGTGTTTACAAACTAATCTGCAGAAAAATCGAAGAATTAAGTTGTTTTGGTGTGAGAAATGTGGCTTTTTAGTTGCAGATATAATCCGATGAAACTGTTTTTGTTGAAATTATCGTGTTCGTGTTCGTTTATTTTTATTCCAATAAAGTTGTGAAGTGAACGTTTCAAGAAGTGCAGACGTGTATTATAGTTCTCTCTTTATTTCGTTTACATTATTGGTGTATCAGGCGGAATCGGAGAATTTCATTTCACAAGAAGTGAGTCCTTAGACCATTCATTATATATTCGCACTATTTGATGGGTGGTCGTCGTTGTTCTTCTGTGAAATCCAATTAAAATATTCATTTTCTTTCATATATTCACATTTCTATTTTCTCGTACGCACGCTCGATTGACGAATTTCCAAAACTGGTTGACCTTGACGGGTCTCTTCTCTTTTGCTCGTCGATCGTCTTCATTTCGGTATTCACCGCGTCAGTAATCCCAGTCTGGACGTTGGGGGTGCTACTCATCGCTTTTCCTATTCAACCTAGGAACTTTCGCGTGTTCCTGAACGTTTTCGTTTCCCCTCCTGAATTCCATTCGTTCGTGGCCTTCCTATCTGTATTAAGTCTTTTTTAACTAACTATCCTTCATTATGCCGAGTAATTGTGTCACATGCAAATTGTGGTTCGCAGGAGAGGAGACTACGAAGCAATTCTTCCAGTTCTCGTCATTCAGTTCAAACTAATACTCAGTTAACCCAACAACCTTCGACCGAAGATGGCAACATGCCGATTACCGCGCAGCATTTTAACACTCTTCTAGCAAACAATTCAGAAGGTTGCTGAAGGTGTTGAGCGTACCGAAAAACGTCAGGACGACCTCTACAATCAATTGGCAAATTGTAACACAAAGATCGATGAGCATGATGTTTCACTGTCTCAACATCAGAGCGCTATCGAAGACTGCCAATCGCATATTAGCAGATTACAACAGGCCAATTCGGCACTATGCGACGATGTTGCTGTCGTTTCTTCGAAACTGGAAACTGTTTTGTCTACTTTAGCTACTTCTCATCCTTCAGATCGCGATGATTCCACAGAAATTATTGAACGTGTTAAAAAATCTCATAACATCATTTTATGTAACGTCCCTGAGAAAGCTGACATCTCGCTCGACACTGCTAGTGTGTATGTGATATTGTCGAACATATTCAACATGGTGCTAGCCACACGCTCGTCCTTTCAACTCGACAGCCATCTGACAGTAGCAAACCAAGATGGATCCGTGCTACTTTCTCATCTCCTCAGAACGCTACAGCTATTTTGCGTAACAAATCTAAACTGAAGGGTCACCGAAGTTTCTGTCATGTATCAATTTATGACGATAAGACAAAAAAGCAAGTATCTGTTTTTAAATCTCTTCGTGTTGATTTGAGGCGCCGTCAGCAAGCTGGTGGATTGAATCTCACTATAAAATACTTGCAAGGTACTCCAACTATAGTATCGACATCACAACCTACTGCTGCTACTACTTCGTCCTCAAAAAACTGAATGATCTCTTGGTATGGCCACTGCTCTACACCAACATACAGTCACTTTCGTCCAAATGTTCTGAATTAATGTCCATTGTCCAACTGCAAAAACCGTGGGGGGTGTTCAAGGATTTAACCAATGATGCTGTATCTGCTTGTACCACTTTCTCAGTGGTGAAACTCAATCCTCTGAAACCATGGATAGGGCAGTCTATATTGAGTATAATTCTTAAAAAAAAAAATCATTGTGGCAGCGATACTTACGCAGCGGAGCAAATGAGGACTATCGTAACCATCGTTTATATTCCAACGTCGTTTCATATACTATCCAACAAGCAAAGAAAAAATTTGAACACGATTTGGTCTGCTCCAAGAATAAAAAAAAAACTTTATAAATATCTTCGTTTCACTATAAATAGTAAGGTGGGAATACCATTCGTGCTTGACCCTTCTGGGAAGCCTTGCGAGAGCCTTACTCAGGTGGCTGATGTAATGTCCGAAACATTTGCCTCCGCTTTTGTGCCGGAATCAGATAATATTACCCCTGATCCAAGTTTCCCGCGTTCTCTTGATGAGGTGGAGAATATCGGTATGAATGTTGAACTGGTCCTAAGTTACCTTTCCAAGGCGAAAAGGCACTCTTCCCCTGGTCGCGATGGTCATTCCTCATAGCTGCTACACTTCTGCGCCGATGCTTTGGCTGAGCCTCTGTCAATTCTATTCTCTTATTCTTTTCGCTCTTCATTGCTCTCCCAAGACTGGTTATCAGCTTCTGTTACACCTATCTTCAAGAAGGGCGACAAGTTTGCTGCTCAGAAATACAGACCGATAAGCTTAACATCTAATGTTTGCAAGGTTCTTGAGAGAATCATAAGCGATAAGTTGATAGAGTTCGCCCTGCAAAATAATATAATTCCCAAGGAACAACATGGGTTTCTTGAATATCTCGAAAACTAATGCGTTGAATGAGAAAAAAATTATTACGCTAAATTCATGATAGAAAGGCCTTTCAAATGAGGTAGCACTCACCCTATCTTTCCTATTCAAAATTTAGGGGTTGGTGTTCTAACACTAAGAGTTGTAGCGATAAAGTTGTGAATTTGACCTTAAAAGTTTTCCTCTTCGAAACAAAAATCGAAGTGTCCGAGCATTTTTTCGAAATAAATTTATTCCGCCCGTTATCTCGTCTGTTTCGTTTGAAAAGCCCACCCTGTATATAGAATTCCATGCTCTGATTGTACAAAAACCTATATTGGCAGACAGGACGTTATCTGAAAGTCAGACTATCTGAACATTTGAGAGACATGAGAAATAGTTCTAATCCTTTGAAACATAAATAAAATAATACTGCATTAGCTGAACACAGTAGGAGTACTTTGCCCACATTCGATTTTGAGAGAACTGAAGTCCTAGGAAAACAGCAAATCTTGAAAAAAAGGCTTTTACAAGAGATGATTGAAATAAAAAGAGATTTTAATACAGTTAACAAGAGAACCGATATTGAAAAGTTGAACACCGCTTATTATTATTTGATATCAAAGATGTAACATACGATTTCCATTCAAATTACATATTTGTATTAAACTCATTAGTTGATGCCTGCCTCTTACCTAGGAAATATGTTCTTGAATTCAATGCAGTGTTTTCGTCTGAATATATACGTTCTGACTTACCTTGAGTAAATTTTCAATTTTCCCACTACATCGTTGTAATTTGTCATGATTTTTAACAATCGGAAAAAAATAAAAATTTTGGAAGATTATACTTTTTGTTTCACACAGCAATTTTTGATGAATCATTATTTTGTAGTTCACTTTCATTCAGTAGAGATATTGATTATAGTTACCTTCCTACTGACTATTGTTTGTTTATGGAAGGTTATTAAAAAAAAAGAGAGAACTAAGCTAGAAGAAAAGCATAAGAAAAAAAATTTTGTAGAGATTTACGCTCAGATTCAAAAACAAAAAGAAGAGAATCGTGAGCGCCGCCATAAAGAATAAATTGACTTAATGAAAACTTTAATAAATAATATTAGTAGTGAAGCCTCCTAAACTTAGACGGCTGTGCGAAGAATCAAATGATTAATTAAAATTGTTAGTTTGTAATTTTTCAGAGTATTCAAATTGTTTTCAAGAAATATATTCATTTTTTGTGTGGAACTGAATTCATTTAGAAAAATGTGATATTTTTGGATATCAATTTGTGATAAAATATTTGTAGTTTGAACTGTATATTTAGTATTACACTATCAGAATAAACAAATTCATTTGGATAATCCTTTATTATTGATGCATTAATCAGTTTTGACAATAGTTTCAATGTACACTATTTATAGAGGCACATATATCATTGTCCTCTGTAGAAATGACTTCAAATAGTTCTTCTTGCTCAAATACTATTATGTCGTCATTATTTATACACATATTGTGCAAAGTGCAGCAGGCAATGATAAATTTTGTCATCTTATCAACTGTATTAAATTCCATTAATTGTAGTCGCCGGAAACGTGTTTTCAAAATACCAAAGGAATTTTCTATGAGCACCCTTGTTGCAGAAAATTCTTCATTATATAACCTATGTTCTGGGGTAAGGTTTCCATAATATTTTCAAGGGGTCAATAAATATTTCCTTAAATGGTATGCATTATCACCCAATATATGATAATTATCGCCACATATTTGTGGCAGTTGGTTGCTTATGAATGATAAGCGAAATATCCTACTTGTGTGCCTGTGAAACAATCTATAAATCTTCTCTTGTAATCACATATCGCTTGCTAATGTAAGTGATGTCTTATCATGGCGATTTACATATGTTGACCGGATTTTATAAGCAGGTGTTCGGATTTCCAAATAACTCCCATCTATACAGAGTCTTTCATGAGGAACCTCACCCATATTTATACGGGAAACTACTGCACGTATTTTCATGAAATTCAGCACTTATAAGTATTTCACGATGCTGATGAAATCTAAAATATTTTCAAGGCATGAGCACCTCCGGTTTTTCCGGAAATGACGTCAACTTCCGTTTTTCAAATTAGAACACCATTTTTTCATTGCAGAAATAGATTCCTTAGAAAATTTCAAGTTATTTTGATGTAACATTTTTCAGTTTTGGTTGGAAAATTCTCTCTGAGCGGGAAAATTCGAAAAAAAAATCGAAAATAGAGCTCCGCTGAAACAAGAATAACTTCGAAGTTTTTGGATGGAAAATTTTCATTTTTGGGATTTTTCAAGATGTAAGATTGATGTATCCACTTTGAAAATCGAAATCGCGATTCATGATACAGGGGGTGAAAAAATGGCTTTCAAAGTTAGGGATGACAAAATCGTGAAAAATCATTTTTTTCAAATTAGAACCCCATTTTTTATGGCAGATATTGAATCTACGTTAAAAAATAATGTCAGTGTATGCATCACACCCTTGCCCTAAAATGGATATTTTCTGAGTTAATATCCACTTTAGGGCAAGGGTGTGATGCATACACTCACATTATTTTTTAACGTAGATTCAATATCTGCCATAAAAAAATGGGGTTCTAAATTGAAAAACGGAAGTTGACGTCATTTCCGGAAAAACCGGAGGTGCTCATGCCTTGAAAATATTTTAGATTTCATCAGCATCGTGAAATACTCATAAGTGCTGAATTTCATGAAAATACGTTCAGTAGTTTCCCGTATAAATATGGGTGAGGTTCCTCGTGAAAGACCCTGTATATCCCAGAACTCCTGGGAAACCAGATATCTGAGAAAGGCATATTTAAATTTCTGCAAATAGAAAAAAAATATGTTTTCACCTTGTCAAACTCTTCTGCAAGTAATTCTTTCTCTTGAAGACTTTTTGGGAAAGTAATTATTTCAGCACGTATATCCATTAAATAAATCATTACCCTTTCAATTCATTAGGTTTTTTAATTTTAAACTTACTCATGTAGATCTTTTCAATCGAAAAGTGTTTTAAACTGAAATTATTCAGTGAAAGTTGAAAAAAAAATTACATTTCGAATATAAAAAACTATACCTGTTCTTCGGAATATTTTTTCACGACTTGTTCCACATAACCCTCTATTCGTGGTTTATTTCCGGTCTTTTCTTGGGTCAACATTTGTATTTCATTATCACTCGAAGATGATGAAGATTCTAAAAATGCTTCACAAAAAGCAAACATCTTATTATTCATCTTGTTATTATCCGCCATATTTGCATTGGAACTGATGCACTGACTCTGGGAGCCAGTGTCGATTAAGTTGCCCTAGGTCACAGAAATATAATAAACACTAGAACGCTATTAGGTACCTACGTCCAAGATTCAGTAAAATGACCCCATATAGCGAATAAACACCTACTACTTGTACCGGGTTTTTCACTATAAATTGCCCCCCCTCTAACTCTATTACAAAAACAGATACGTAACAATACTTGATACGAAAATTACACGAAATCAAATAAATTTTTCTAAAATGATTGCGTTAATTGGGATATATACAGGGTGAACAACATATTGAATGCAACCACATTTTTTCAAATGGGACACTCCGTATTTTCTTCCATATTTTAATTGTTCATTTTCTCCTGATATCGAATTCATATGCGTATGTGGGTCTGTCTCTTTCATTTCCAGAGTTTCAGAGATTTGAAATGAAACTACGGAATAAATAAATACATATGAGAAATCATTCCGAAATTCTTCATATTCGAACAATTTACTTGGAAGCAATATTTTTTCAAGGAATACCTATACTCGATTCACTTTTATAAAGTATCGCGGTTGGCCATGATTTAGGTTTATCAAGTTTTTTCCCCTAGAACACACGCAGGTTGGCACTTGTGAAAATTAAGCGACATTCAGGTCGATTCTGTTCGCATCTTGTTATAACATTGCTAAATCTACAACATTGTTATAATTATAAAATATAACAATATGACTGAGCGAACAAGTATTCTGTTTTAACGTTTTAAGCAAGATTGGTTATGAATTTTGGCGATGGCAATATTGTTGAAAAATTAGTGAATTTCGATCTGACAACACTGTTTTGAACTCATGTCAGGATAAGATACTGTCATTTCATAGAAAAAAAACACAAATTTCATAATAGTTCTATGTTCTATGGAAAAGAATAATAAATTAACCTCAAACTGAACCCATATTCAAACTTCAAACCGCAAGTGCTTTCCTGAGAAACGGAACGTCCAAAGTTAGATGCATCTAATTTGTCATATTTCGTTCGGTATTTGAATTTTGTCATGTCGAGAAATAAGAAGACGACAAAATACCAGATGGAATTGATGGTGAATTTCCTGGAAAATAACCCAATAGTTATATCTGGGAAAACTCACCCATTGGATCCAGATGAAGTGGACCGAAAATGGGATGAGCTGACGAATCTTTTGAATAATTCTCCTAATGGAGCTAGGAAATTAAAAAAACAATGGAAAACTGTAAGTTTTTGTATGCATGATGTCTTTTTATGTATTTGTGTTTACCCCGTTGTATTATTTGATATATCCTTTTCAGTTTCTTTATGAATGGAAATCCAAAACTAAAAAGAAGGCTCGGCTCCATATCAAAAACATTTCTCAGACAGGTGGTGGAGGATATGTATGTGGAGATCTGAATGAGATAGAAAACAGACTTATATCAGTTCTTGGTTGGGTCCACATCATTGGATGTGTAGGGGCCCCTGAAGAGGTGGATCCAGATTTTCATCTGGATGGAATTTATAGTGAAATTGTAGAACCTGCAGGAACTGAACATCTTGATGATTGCAATAATATTGAATTTATTATTGAGGAGAATGATGTAGCAAATGTTCCAATTGAATCCTCGAAAAGCAGATTCAATGAAGTAACATCAAAAGCCAAAAAGACAGGGACTGAACATCTTGATGATTGCAATAATATTGAATATATTTTAGAGGAGAATGCTGTAACGAATTTTCCAAATGAATCCTTGAAATGCAAAACCAAAGAAATAAAATCAAATGTGAAGAAGACAGGGACCAGCTCGTCATCAAAATTAGAAAGATCTGCTCAATTATATTGTCAGAGTACGGACAAAATGGCTTTGGCAGTGAAAGAACTGGCCAGTGCGATATCTACCTTTTCTGAGGCTATTTCTGGAATAGCAGAGGCTTTGAAATGTCCCAAAAAGGATTAATTATATTTTTTTTTCATTTTGTTTTTCTGTAGTAAGTGTTAATAATGTTAATGAGATTAATTTATTTTTGTTAGAATTGTTACAGTTTATTTTTACGTTTGGTATTATAAATTGAAGTACTCATCAAGTAGGTATCATAATTTTATTGACAAATCTCCTGAATCACTTGGCTTCTCACAAATCTCCCTTCGGCAAGGTCATCATTATCTGGAAAAAAGTACCAGTGTAAAATTTTGTACGGAAATTGGAACCAGCAGGTTGGTTAGAAGTAGAAAAAAACACCTGGGAAAGTAGGATTCTAAATTATGGTGTATTCTTTTGGAATAAAATAAGAAATGTAAAATGAAAAAAAAATTAAATTTTCTCCATAACTTCGATATGTCTGGACTATGAGATAAGTATGAAGGCCAAGCAGCATTAGCATATCATAATAAATTTATTCAACTTCAATACTTACCCATAACATTCATCAAGTTCATATCAATTCCCACAGCATTCTCTATATTTTGATTGTGATCATCATCATTTTCAACATCTGGCAAATTATGTTGTCTACAAATATTGTGCAACACTGCACAAGAACAAATGATGCGGGCTGCTTTGAGGTGGCTATAGTGAAGTACTCTGTCTTTTCGGAGACATCTAAAACGACTTTTCCATACACCAAAACCTCTTTCGACAACATTTCTTGCACGACGATGCACAATATTGTAGCGCTCTTCAGGGCTATTTGGTTGGGGGTTGAGAATTGGTGTCAACAACCATGGTTGTATTGGGTAGCCAGAATCACCTAGAAGGTAGCAATTTCTTCTGCCTTCTCCATATTTCCTTCTCATATGGTATTGTATTTTTGATACATTCCAAATAGCTGCATCATGGGCAGATCCAGGGTATTGAGCATTAACATTTCTTATCATCAGATTGGCATCAAATACCTAGAATATTATTGGTTTGAGATTTCCAAAAAACTGAGTGTGCTTACTCAGCTTTCATTGGCGAAACATTCTTTTAAGATTATTTAATAACTCAGTTCATACTCACAGCTTGAACATTTATACTATGAAATCCCTTTCTGTTGATGTATGCAACTGCTGGTTGTATTGGGTCATTAGTTTTCGGGGAAACTATTGCAACATGGGTGCAATCAATTGCACCTATTGCATTGGGAAAATGTAAGTTTTCATTCTGGAAGCTGAAATTATTATGATCAGAAATTAAATTGCTGATTAGAAAAGATCTATGAAACTTGCCTTTCCTTAGCAATTCTTATTTCCATTTCACTTGTGGGAAATTTAATATATCTTGCCAACAGATGGGTCGATATGAGATAGCTTATTCTATTTAATGCCCTACTCATAGCAGGCTGACTCATTCCAATATTCAAGTCTTCACCAATATTAGTTTGGTAGCTACCACTACTGAAGAAGATAAGACTTCCGAGAACCTAAGGAAATAGATGCTTTCATACTGTTTATTTGTATGGATTTTCACTCACTTGTAGGTGAAAAGGAACTGTATCTTTTCTGGTTGGTTCATCAACCAGTCCTCTCAACTCTTCTATCAAGCTAAATGTTGCTACCTTATTCAAGCGAAACAGCTTCAGAAACTTTTCATCAGGCAATTCAAAAGGATTGCTGGTGTCCCTGATATGTCGAAATTTTAGTCTCATATTCTCTCTATAAATAAAAAGTTCAAGTGAAGGTGTTCAAGAAGTTAATGAAAAGAAGCATGTATTATACTTACCTATTTTCTAAATTTTCCAACACTTGGAAGAAATGGAAAAATATGGGATTTACGGCCATTTTGAACTTTGTTATGAGATAGCAAGTACTAAAATGATGTTGCTGATATAGCAAACTGAAATAACAAGATCTTCTTAAAATTGACAGATCATATTGCTCGAAATCAATGATTAGAATACCAGTTTTCCAAACTTTGCTGTGATGGCAATATCTTTTCTATAACCATATTACTATTTCCAAACAGAATCGACCTGATTGCCAGGTCTACTTTCTATTTACTCTTTTTCAACTTTGTAAATGGAGTTAGTTCTTCGAAGATTTAACTGTGGCGCAGGTTTCGTATAACTACTACATTTTTATAGTGGAGTATTTCAAGTTATGCAAAAATGCATTTAAATGTCTTCTGAATTCACATAATATTTTCTCAAATTCATTAATTTCCCCAAGTAAATGAACATTTTGATGAATACGTAATTATTACGATTTTTTAGCCTAACATTTTCAAAATATACGCGGTGAAATGTGTCAAAATTTCATGGCAAACCGCAATACTTTATAAAAGTGAATGGAGTATAACAGTATCCAATAAAAATTAAAAAAAAATAATAAACTATGATAGTATAGAATAAATAATATCAACTAAAGAAATTGGTTCTTGAAATTCAAAATTCTGTGGTACTCAGAATACGAGAGAAAGACCAAACATATGTTATATATTTGAAATGAGGGGAAAAAGAACTTGCCTAATATAGAAAAGTATACAGGGTGTTCCATTTGAAAAAATGCAATCGCAATGAATATGTTGCCACTCTGTATATATTTCATTTTGTGAAATCATTTTGAAAAACCTTAGTCAATTTCTTGAAACTTTTGTGAAAAACATTTTTCTGTACCTCTTTCCATAACAAAGTTGAAGGGGGGGTCAAATTATGGTGGAAAACCCGGTACATGCGCAGCTCTACTTTTCTTGCCACGTCGTTGCCAAGCATTATGGTTTCAGATGAAGTTCGGAATAAATCTTATTGTGAAACCCAGTGAATTCGGCAACACCGCTACGCGACGAAAACAAACACATCTTCACATCAGAAAAAGAGCAGTGTCGTATTTTAGGATTTGTTGATTCCCTTTGTTGTGTGCTTTCTTGTTTATTCATTCGTATAAATTCGCTTGCCTTTTCTGCTCCGTTTTCGGTGTTTCCTCGTTGTTTTCTTGAACATTGTGTAGTACTGATACTCCTTTGGTTTAGTTTTGTACTTGAGTTTTACTAGTTAATTTTGATAGTTGAGTGCTGTGACAAATTATAGGCAAAATGAAGTGCATGGTTCTTTTTTGCGCAAATAAAGGAGAAACCCATTTTATGAAAGTAAGTTTAGTTTAAGTAAGATACTACAGCTATTTTTTTATTATTGCAAATGTTGATATTGACAACTTATTCATACCACATTCTCGAAGTCAAAAATTTTAAGTCCTGTTCTGATGACACGTTCAAATATTGCGCAAACTCTGTATTAGGTCAATTTGCGCTCTAGGGTGCCAGGTTATGCAGTACTAATTAGCGTTCTAGTATTTATTATATTTCTGTGCCCTAGGTGCGCACTGAAAGCAATTTAGACGTAAGCAGAAAACGCTAGCACTGAAAATGTTCGCACCGAAAAGATAAGCGCAAAACGATACACCCGAAAGGTGCAGCACCAGTGAAACAAGCAGAAAACGCTATTAGAAACGAGTAAAACAAATCAGCTGTCGTATAAGCCCTTTGATATTATTCAAGTGGTTTTATTTTGCTGTTTAAGTGATTTTCAGTGTAAAGTACGGATTCACGGTAATTACGTTGACTTGCATATAATACAAAAACAATGCAAATCGAATTATTTTACTCGTTGCGACAATTACAATTTTTCCGCCAGAGGTTTCATTTAATTGTACTCCGCCCAATAATACCCCACCCCACCACTGCCGAATTCATTGATTATAAACTAATTTTGAATAACAATGAAGGAGTATTGGAAAAAAAATCAAATATGTTATGGTTTAAATGATAAATTTTCGAATATTTCCAAGGAAAATGTATTTTTCATTGTTAGAAGGAATTTATTGACAATCAAATGAATATATTGACTACTAAGAAATTCGTTCTACAACATCAAACGTTGCTATAGAGAACCATTTTTTCACATTAAGCCTGTGTTTTTCGAAAGCTTTATTTAGGTACTGTGAAGAAACTTTCTTTTCAATTAACAAATCTGCCGCTAACAATTCAATATTATTAATTTTGGCTATTATTTCTCTCAGTGTAATGTTAATAGTTGACAACCCTGCACAGCATCTGTTAAGTTTAGTACCGAAACGGTCTTCGCGCTGTACATTTCAACGAACTCAAAATCATCCATTGATGACCTGTTTTAATGCATGATTGTCATGGCAACCGAACATAAAATATTCAGTCAGAGCACTATCGAGCTTGGTTGGAAATCAACTTCTGTCGCAGAAGGGTAAAATGATAACTCCATTCAAAATAAAATAGACTGCAGAAGAAATTTCAGGTGATACAAGTTGCAAAGTAGATAATACCACAGAATACGTATCTACACAGAAGCGTCACTCTATGGGATGACGCCATAGAACTTATAGTACATGGAATGCTATTACCAGATCAAAAAGTGGGTAAACACCTCAAGTTGGAGGAATCTCTAAATTTCCATGTTCCCATGGATACGACCTGTCACACCGAACAGAAACACAGAAATGTTTGACGAAATGCCAAGTGAATCGGATCTTGACGATTAAATTCATAGTATTTCTGTGTTTCTGGTCTGTATGACAAGTCGTATCCATGGGAACATGCAAATTTCAGTATTCCTCCAACTGGAGATGTTTATCCACTTTTTTAAGCTGAGCAGCAAGGCTAATGGCATTCCATGTACTATAAGTTCTATGGATGACGCTCCTGCCATGCTAGGTAGTACATATGTCAAAATTGAATTTAAACTTCCCGATGGACCGCTGAAGTTTGTTTTTTTTTGTATGATTCTGATTGTTGATAAATCAAAAACTAAAAATCCTTTGTTATGTGAACCATTGACCATTCAAATCAAATTTGCCGCTCAAAAGTGACATATGTACTACCTAACAGAGGATGAAGGTCACGAAAATTTGCCCCTTGAAGATCAAAGTGCCGACGCTTACTGACGCTTCTGTGTAGTTAGGTATTCTGTGATAATACTTCAACCTCTACTTTCTCCACACGTTCCTTATGGGATATCATAGGTAATGATATAAATGCAAACTAAATATAAAATATTGAGAATATCACAACATGTCCAATATTCCCTCTATGAATTTTTCGAATTGTTCCATAGGAAGCATAAATATTAATATATCGAAATGAACATAGAAATTCACATTATGTCAGATTTGTCTATTATGCAAACTAAAAATTAATTTATATCGAGAATTCATATTCAATTCGTGATGAGGTCGACGGAAAAATCTTTCTCGTTTATTAATTCAGCGATTAATGGTCTCAAACATTAACGCGCTCGCTCCGCCCACGCGTTAAAATATTTCGACCATTAATCGCTGTCATTAATAAACTTGTTTTAATAACATCATATTTGATAAACATAACTGGCAATGGTGAGACCTAGAGCTCTGGCTTTACGTGCTGCTTCAGGGCTAAAGGGAGGTTGAACAATCCTTGTTATCTCACGTACGAAATATACAGGTTGTTCATACATACTACACGGTCAATCTACACTATACCATTTGTTGATAATATCCCGAACTCTATGAAAATTTAACGATCCTCAAGAAAATATATCCACACACCCATGTGAAGAAATCCTATATTTCGGTCCCTTATTTCAGTATGCTCAACCGCAGATTACATTCCCTTCTTACCGATTTTGACCTCAATCTTGTCAACACCTTACACAACACACTAGAACGCATAATAATCAATAATAAACCTTAGAAAAAAACGGCCAAAGGAGCGGTATTTACAAATACAAGATAACCTGCAACAGTTGTCCTGCCTATTACCACAGTATAGATACTACTAGTTGCCGGTTGGTGTCTATACTGTGCTATTACATATACTCCATTCACTTTTATAAAGTATCGCGGTTTGCCATGAAATTTTGACACATTTCACCGTATATATTTTGAAAATGTTAGGTTATGGTCATTGCACTGTCAGATACGCCCACAACGTTGCCGTTTCTGCTAAAAAATCGTAGTAATTACGTATTTATGTTCCTTTGGGAAATTAATGAATTTGAGAAAATATTATGTTAATTCAGAAGACATTTAAATACATTTTTGCACAACTTGAAATACTCCAGCATGAAAATGTAGTAGTTCTACGAAACCTGCGCCACAGTTAAATCTTCGAAGAATAACTCCATTTACAAAGTTGAAAAAGAGTAAATAGAAAGTAGACCTGGCAATGTCGCTTAATTTTCACGAGTGCCAAACTGCGTCTGTTCTAGGGGAAAAAACTTGATAAACCTAAATCATGGCCAACCGCGATACTTTATAAAAGTGAATGGAGTATAGGTATGACCACCTCCAAAATTAGATTCAGCGAACATGTAAAAAATAGACCTCACTCTGCCATGGGAGAACATTTACTTGAACTCGGACACTCCACCTCACTGAGTAACCTTACTATAATAGTTCATGCTCACAGTGATTTCTATAAACTTACCCTCTCAGAACAACTCGAGATTTTGAGGAACAAAAACGACGAACATCTTCTCAACGCGATAAAAGATTTCCCAGCCGCCCAATTTGTTCAAGCGGATCCTGCCCCTCGACTGTTGACTCCTTCTTTTCCATGACCCCCTTTATATACAGGGTGGCCCACCCCAGACGCGGTTCTCATTTTGAGGCAGTAAATAAAGACATTTTGAAATTTTTTTTCGTGAAATGTAAAGGTCAATCAGATGCATAATTTAAAATTGTGTTCACATATACAGGGTGTTCGATAACAAAGAAATAGACCATAGTTACACTTTTTTAAATGGAATACCCTATATATGAATTCAAAAATTGAATGGCAAGCTCAAATAATGATGAGTTTATAAAGTCCATTTCATGCCTTAGAAGAACCATTGTAGAGAAAAAGGCGAAAATTCGAAAAAAAGAAGTATTTTTAATTTGCAATTAATGAATAAACCCTTCAAGCCAAGGAGACAGACAATGTTTTTTCGTGTAGACATATTGGCTACCTTATGCAGAAGAAAAAAATTTAACTCTGGAATTTACTTAGTGATCATAATTAATGTTCAAACATCAACTACAAATAATGGTCAAAAACTTTCTTATTTCAAATGGCACACCCAGTATTTCTGTACCTTGTTGAACGTAAAAATTAATATCGAAACTAGCTTCATTGGGTTTCCTCCCAAGTAACATTTTTGGTAACCGGAAGATTTATAAATTTGAAATTGGTGTTATTAGTGATTCATAATAGGGGAGCTTAATACCTGGAGTGTTTTAGTTCATATAGGAGTTGCAAAAATTATTGATTCTCAAAAGTTTCTATAAACTATAGATTTTCAACTGTTCATAAAAACTTCAGGTTATAGTACCAAAAGGTTCATAATATGGGTTTATAAAGGTGACAGGAACCCGCCTATGAAACATCAGGAGCAAGGTGATACAACAGTAATTATAGGGCGTTCTATAGAAGTGTTTGCAACTTCGTAATGTAACCGATAGTGTTCAGTGTTTTCAAGTTTATATCAAATCTTTTATATACATAAAAATCATGTATGTCCAACTGAGTACCCTTATAAATCAAGATGAGAATAAGTAATAAAAAGGTGTTTTTAAATATAATTTCATAACTACTTGAAAGTGTTTGACATCACTGCATTTCCATAGTTTGCAGGATAACCTATAAAAATTATTAAATTTACACCCAACAATCGGGAAAGAAATTTCTTTAGGTCCTTTTTGAAATTATTTATTATTATATTTAATACAAGAACATCTACTGTTTCCAGTCTTTATCAGGCTTTGAAGAAGGATTTCGTACTGCACTCGCTGCATTCCTTGATTTGGGCCAATAAAGGATGCCGTTTTGTTCCCAAGCTTCAGGAACAATTGTAAGAGAAGGAATATCTCTTCCTGGTTCTTCGGTTTGAAGTATTCTGAAAGACATGTCCACACCTAAACACAATTAATGAAAATAGTACACAATATCTTGAGCGTCAAGAATATTAGGTTCTTCTTCTTTCTCAATCAGACCGGGCTGCAACCAGAATTGCCCCTGATTGAAGTGGTCTGAATATGGGCTCAGCCTGGTAGACTATGTACCCAATCTCCGTCTTGAATTTTTTAATTCTTGATCCTGGGTCCTGGGGCTTCAGGAGTCTTGGTGTTCCAATCCCAGGATTGGTTTACTGAGAATAATCGTATTTACTTGTATTAATTTAATGATTAGTTATGTACTACTCTACTCAGCGAGATCTACAAGCGGTGGGTGTGTAGGATGACAAGGTTTGGAAAAAGCAACAAAGGTACAGTAACACAGGCAGCAATGAGTCTAGGCTAACAAGGCATGCCAGTTATAGTACTATTCTACTCTTAACCAAATAATCAACCAACCAATCCAGAACTTGTATATTATTGCTAAATAAGGTCTGATAGATGTTAATAGGTAACGGATAATCAAACGAGGAGAGAGCAGTATAAAGTACACTACTATTATTTGAGTTATTGGGACATCCGAAAAAAATGTGGTTTATGTCTCCCAACATCCCGCAATCACAGTTAGCAGACTCTCTCAGACCAATTCTATGTAGATGCGAGGGGGTAAGACAGTGTCCGCTTCTGAGGCGGAGTATCGCCGTGAAGAAGCGACGGGGGCGGTCAATCTTGGAAAACCATGGCTTCTTGGGGACTTCGTTAACAAAAGAGCCGTAAACCTTTCCCTAAACAGAGCAAATATCTAAGAATTCCGCTTTCCAGCGTTTCACGTCTTCTACCAAGAACCCAGGCCATAACTCCTGCGGTCCCGCAGGAATATCCGGAGGCCCCGTCTGATATCGTCCTTCATTAGCTAAGCGATCAGCAATATCATTTCCATGAATGTACGAGTGGCTGGGGATCCACAAACATTTTAGTGAAATTCCCTTCAGGGAGGTGTCGTACATGAGTTGGTAAGTGCGTGCAGTGATGGGATCTGTTTTGGCATCAAATTTTCCAGCCTTGAGCGCTTGAAAAACGCTAAGTGAGTCCGACACTATAAGTACTCTCTCAAATTTATGCTGTATTGCCAATTCGGCAGCACTGCCCACTGCGTACATTTCTGCGGTGTATATGGACCAATGATTCGGAAGAGGTGCAGATTTTTTAATTATTGGCGATGGACAGAAAATTCCATATCCAACAGAGTTGGGGTCCCTAGAAAGGGAGGCATCTGTAAAGAGTAATCGGTGATGAGGGAACTTTTCGCTGATGAGGGCAAGGAATCTCTGGGGGTTCGATAGGGCATTCTTGGGAAGGTCGGAAATATGAACATCCACTCTATGGAGCTTCACCTTTAGAGGGATTTCAAAGAAGGAAATATTCTGGGCTGCTCTGATGAGGTGCTTCTTGGGTGTTAGGTCGGCTATTGCCTGAAAAAGAGGTGGGACCACGGTGCGAGACCATAGGTGATCAAGTTCTGTATGATCGTTGATCAATTTCAAAACTGGATGTTCTGTATATCTCAACAACCTAGAGACATACCTGTAGGCCAGCCATCTTCGTCTATATGAAAGGGGAGTCTGAGCCGCCTCAAAGAGGATAATGTTGGTTGGGGTAGACTTCAGCAGAGAAAGAGCGGATCGAAGGAGGGCGTATTGTGCTCTGTCCAGGCGAGAGAGGTTGGCTTTGGAGCATCGTCCATAAAATATGCTTGAATAGTCCAGGTGTGGGAGAGCAAGTACCATATAGACTCTCACTAATACGGCCGGATGACAGCCCCACCTTGTCCTGCTGAGGGCCTTCAGTATATTGTGTGTTGCTGAAATTTTAGCACATGTAACCTCAATCTGACGTTTCCATCGAAAGTTATTTTCGAGGTGTACACCCAAGTATCTGATGCATGAGGACCATGGAATGTTTTGGCCGCAGCATGATATGTTAGGTAAATCCCTGGGGGCTCTTGCTTTCGCAAAAACTATCGCGGAAGATTTCTCTGGGGACAGGGATAAGTTCCTTTGGGAGAGCCATCTGTGCACCTCATCCAAGTCTGCTGTAAGGCACTCTGTCATCTGCTCTATATCGGTTCCGCTCATCAACAAAGCAAGATCATCAGCATATTGTAACGGTTGGGTGTCAGGGGATAGTAGGTCCGGGGGCATAAGAGAGTACAAGTTATACAGGGAAGGAGGAAGAACACCTCCCTGGGAAAGGCCGCATGAAGTGGTTACCGGGCCCAGTATAGTTCCGACTGCAGGGTGGGTTATAAATAGGGATCGATTGATCAAGAGTTCGGTTATAAGTTTCGATATAGGGGGAGGAATGGAGGCTGCCTCAAGATCTGACAGGAGTACTGTTGGGGATACATGATCATAGGCCCCCTTTATGTCCAGGAATATCGCCATGACTTTTTCTCCACGTGAGAATGCTTTATACACGAATGCAGTCAGGAACGCGAGGCAGTCGTTAACAGAACGCCCCCTTCGAAAGCCGAAAAGAGGCCGGTGAATGCCGATTTGATTCTCTATGAGTTCTTCGGTTCGTTGTTTTAGAAGGTTTTCAAGGATTTTTGTGATGCACGGCGATAGAGATATGGGCCTATAGCTATTTGGGATGTTAGGAGTCTTGCCTTTTTTCAGAAATGGAAGTATTAATGTTTCCTTGAACTCGGGGGGAATAACTCCCGATTCAAGAATCTGATTGAACACCCTCAGTAGCAATAACTTTGCTGACAGTGGGGCGTGGGTAAATAATGCGTACGATAGACCGTCTAATCCCGGAGCAGTATCCTTTCTCCTTACCAATGCCCTATTTAATTCGTTCAGTGAGAAAGGCTCGCAGGAACCTGGGTTTGGGGTATCTGGGAGAGCTATGTTATTAGGGCTTGATAAGTTGCGGAGAATGCTCGTTAGGCATTCTTTTGAGGGGGGGGCTGAAAAGGTGTCGGGGGTGGTGCCAGAGAATTTTTTCACAACCCTCCACATTTTGTTAAGCTTTACAAAGTCTATGCTCTCGCAAAATTCTCTAAATGTGGCTTTCTTTTTCGCCCTTATCAGACGCCTACAATGTGCCCTTGCCTCCTTGACAGCACAGAAGTTTTCCAGGGTGGGATTCAATTTGTATGTTCTGAAAGCTGTCCTCTTTTCCCCGACAGCGTTGGCTACATCATCGTCCCACCAATGAATTCGGTATTCTGCGGTGGTTGCGGCCTTCCGTTTGGGAATATATCTGTCAGCAGCCTGTGTTAACAGGTTGATAATTTTTTCGGAGTCCACCTCCACAAAGTTTCCCCGAAATATCTGTTCACTCAAATATGCATTGTACCCCATCCAGTCTGCCTTTTTAAGATTATATTTGCGAGTGCTAAATGTTCTTGCGGAGTTGTGTTGAGACTGCCTCCTACCAACCTTAATTAGGATGGGGAAGTGGTCACTCATGCTGCTATCCAGAATCACCGACCAAGTTGAGGTGAGAGATATCGCAGGAGAGCAAATTGCGAGATCCGGGGCACTAAGGTTCGCCCCTGGGGGTGTCAACCTGGTGGGACTGTTGTCGTTCAAAACAACAAGGTCAGTTAAATGGAGAAACCTCTCCAGTACAGCACCATTAGGATTTTTTATTCCAGATCCCCATAATGGGTTCTGTGCGTTGAGGTCACCTATCAGAAAAAAAGGGGCGACAAAATGCTGTGAGAGTGTGTCAAACTGACTCAGAGAGAGCCGTATATCGGGTGGTGAGTACATACAAAAGATCCTGATGGATTCGACCTCCAGTGCCATCAGCTGTACTCTGGGTGGAAAAAGCAGATTTGGCATCGGGACCATATGGTATGGAACATTCTGCCTGACTGCCACAGCAATACCTCCATAGCCATCGTTCCTGTCTTGTCTAATCAAGATATATCCCAAAATTTGGGCTTTAATGGAGGGGTTGAGATAAGTTTCATTCAGCAATATTAAGTCTGGGTTGTGATCCTTAATCATTATTTTCAGATCAACCAAGTTGCGCATCAAGGAATGTATATTCCAGTGCATGATTTTAAGTTCCATTGGGGTTGAGAGGGGTATATATTAGTATGTATCAATATCATTGCACAAGGGTGCAACGTGATTGATTTCTTGTTAAAACTATATATATAAATAAATACATACATATATTAATGATGCGATGTATTTCTGAAGCCAGGAGGGGACTCCTCCATGCTCCAATCAAAGTTTTCAATAGAGTTTTCATTTGTGTATTGGTTATTAGTTAAAATTATATTATTATCTTCGTCGTTGGGGGAGATGGGTAGAGGGGTATGTCTAATGATGTCTGTAATTATCTTTTTATTGGGGGGTATAGGGGATGAAGTGCCTGATTCAATACAGTTAGTGTTGGAGGGGGTATATGTAAAAAGAGCTTGAGTGTGTGCCTGACGATCATATCCCACTGATCTTTCCTTCCGCTTTTGGGGGGTTGTTTTGTTATTTGGTCGTGAATGGTCTTCTTGATGTTGTAGGAGGGGGAGAAGTATTGTTACGTTGTACTATGTTGTTCAGATGAGAGGGGAATTCAGATGGTACAGGAGCTTTCTGGGGTCTGGTGGCGGTATTCGCCTCAAACAAGGATAAATTATGGATGGCCATCAATTCTCTCATCTTTACCTGTCTGAGGTATTCGGAGCACATTTTGTCATCAGCAGAATGTGGTTCGCTACAGAATATGCATGATGGTGTTGCTTGGCAAGGGGAAGTGGTGTCATGAGATTCGCCGCATGTTACGCATCTAATATTTCCTCTACATTGCGTTTCAATATGGCCATATCGTATGCATTTACGACATTGGATAACAGGGGGAATATATAATGAAACTTCGGTGCGTATGCTGAAAATTTCGAAATATTTGGGCAAGGAGACGCCCTGGAAGGTTATTAAGCATGTTCCTGATGGAACCTTGGATGTTTGGTCATTCGATCTGATAGTGCGATTGAATCTACGCACCCTGAGTACGGGTGTGTTGGGAGACATACCTGTACCATGTTGAATAATGTCCTCCTCTGTGATATCCGATCCAATATCTCGCACGATTCCCATTGACGTTACCATTCGGGCTGGGATATAAACTTCGTAGGTTCTTGTACACAGTGAGTGGTTATCAACGAACCAGTTGGCTTGTTCTGCTGTTGCCATGTAAATTCCTGACCTTTTAAGGCCCTTTCTGCAAATATTTTTGATATCAATATTATTACTATATTGAGTCTGATGAAGGAGTTTACCGATGTTCATTGGGTTTAGATTGCCAATATTCTGGCTTATTGACTCTATTATTACACAAAAAGGTCCTTTATCAGTTGTTCTATATCTAAACATTTGTCTGGGACTTACCGTCTTATTGTGTTTATCCAACATTTGAGATAGGTTTTCAATTTGGTAAAGTAATTCATTATCCTGTGTTTCACAGGCTGTTCTTTTCAATAATGCTATCTCCTCGTTGAGAAGATTAAAGTCTATTCTATTAGGGCAGGGTTTCTCAAACTTTTGGCTCCACGAACCCCTGTTGAAGTTTCCCGATGACGGCGAACCCCTTTACAGTACTTTAATGCCCAAAAAAAAATAAAATTTCGCCTCCTACTCATCGAGACGCCATTAAGTAAATCTTGTCGCGAACCCCCTTCCGTCAGATGGCGAACCCCAAGGGGTTCGCGAACCCCACTTTGAGAAACCCTGTATTAGGGGATTCTAGATTATCCAAGGCGTTAGCTGCTCTGGGTGACAGAAGTGGTGAGACCCGGGGGTGCCCCCCGGGGCTCTCGTTGGACATGTTGTCACGAGGTGTGCCAAATTAGTTGGTTACAATATTTGAAATTACGTAAACTACTCTTTTCAACCTAGACCTTGCAAAAAGACTTACCAGGATCAACACACAAAACAGTCAATAGGATTAGGATTATAAGGAAATCACCGGCTTATTTTACAGTCGCTCTCCAAAATCCAGACTCCAATATTAGGTTATGTTTTCATTCAGAGAGCAATCAATTGGCATGCGTGAGAACTACTGGTCATTCGAAGGTGTTTTGAGTTACCATCAGTTATAATACAGGGATGGTGGTGGTGTAAATCACTTAAAGTTTATAAAGCTCCTACGTATATTTTATTCAGTAATTTTTATCACTTAAATTGGTGATTATGAATATGTCAAAAATTATTATAGAACAAAAAGGCAGTGTATTTACATAAGGGATGTGAAATAATTTATATGAGTCCAAGTGTTGAGCATGACTAAATATCCGACACGGCCATATTGTTATTGAAAATGTCGTGTTTTTTCAACTTTGTGAAAAATTTAGAACAAGGAAAAAAAGTTGAATTTGGATTGAAAATGAATTTTTTGTTAATTTTAAGATACTATTATTCAAAACTTAGTGTTTGTATTGAAAAATTGTTACATTTAGAAAAAAATAATTGAAAATGATGTGGATATTTTTCTATAAAAAATTGAAAACTTTCGTATATCGAGGGCGCACGTGTTATTCGCAGATAAAATTCGATTTTATACAGTGTAGAAAAAATTGCAAGTGTTTGTTCACTTACCTTCAAGATTTTCTCCGCGCTTATAAGAAATGTAACTTGTAAGCATTCAATAAAACCAACTACGTATCATCCCCAGTATCACCACTTATAAATCTTGAGACCATCCGCCTTTTTCAGTAACGGAAAAAGTATCGTCTACATATGGGAGTTCTATAACAGTCGTATAGATAGGGTTATAAAAGTGTTCAGATGGTTATCGGAAAAACCATAAGTCTTTGTCGACACTTATAGGGAAGTTATAAATTATATCATTTAAGGCCAATAAAGGATATATGAGGGACAGGGAAAATTTTTTGTATCTACATTATATAACTCTGAATTTTATAAGGCAGTGTCGAAGAGTGTATTCGCACTTTTATAAAACAAAAAATGCTACTTGGGCTTATACCTAAACCTAATAGTTTTCAAGTAATTTTCGATTTTTAATTCAACTAGTTAACCTACTATTATGATCAGCGATATTCATAGAAATGCTTGGAAATATTTGTGGGGAAATGCTCCCAATATTATTTGGAATTTGAAAAACTCATATGAAGATCTCAATAATGGTGTTGCGGTCACGTAAGATTTATTATTCCTTTATAAATGAAAAGTGGAGAATAGGGAAAATGTTAGACTGGAGCACAGGTACATCGCCGGAGCAAATATTTTTTTTGATGAATCGTTGTTACATTATTCTTCGAACGTATGGCTATGAATCTTGCGTGACCGCAACACCATTATTGAGATCTTCATATGAGTTTTTCAGATTTCAAATAATATTGTGAGCATTTCCCCACAAATATTTTCAAGTATTTCTATGAATATCGCTAATCATAATACCTATAGTAGGTTAACTAGTTGAATTTAAAATCGAAAATTACTCAAAAACTATTAGTTTTAGGTATGGAGAAACCCAATGAAGATAGTTTCGATATTAATTTTTACGTTCAACAAGGTACAGAAATACTGGGTGTGCCATTTGAAATAAGAAAGTTTTTGACAATTATTTGTAGTTTATTTTTGAACATTAATTATGATCACTCAGTATATTCCAGAGTTAATTTTTTTTTTCTGCATAAGGGTAGCCAATATGTTTACACGAAAAAACAGTGTCTGTCTCCTTGGCTCGAGATTAATTAATTGCAAATTTAAAATACTCCTTTTTTTCGATTTTTCTTCATTTTCTCTACAATGGTTCTTCTAAGGCATAAAATGGTTTTCATAAACTCATCATTATTTGAGCTTGCCATTATTCAATTTTCGAATTCATATATAGGGTTTTCCATTTGAAAAAGTGTAACTATGGTCTATATCTTTGTTATCGAACACCCTGTATATGTGAAAACAATTTTAAATTGTGCATCTGATTGTCCTTTACATTTTACGAAAAATTTTCAAAATGTCTTCATTTACTGCCTCAAAATGAGAACCGCGTCTGGGGTTGGCCACCCTGTATACATAGAACTCAACACCATAAAATTCTGCTCATGACAGTTGACATGCAAGTCACCGTAATCAACCTTTTATTGACATTACCGTTCATAAACTTACTCAGAGTAAGGATAGTTTACTCCGAAGCGTTCATAAATTTACTCTACCAGTGCTTTTACGTTCAGAAATCACGTGATCATACTCTTCTCTACTCACTGGAGTAAGTTTATGAACGTAGCCCTGAACACCGTTTCCCACTGATTGTTGAGACGCAGTAACCGGTTGAGAAAAAATGTAATAGCAAAATTTGAGAAATTTGATGATTGTACCCCATCACATTCTTTCAAACGCTTTTACAGATTCATGACGATACTGAACTTCACAGAACACATAATCATTGACGGTGAGTAGTAGATATATGAAGATAACCTAAAAAATTAAAAAAGAATTTTACACCTAAAGCCTGTCTCACGTGTTCATCTCCTCAAAAATTTTTTGAAAAATGTTTAATATTTTGTATTAGTCTGCCCTCTGCCATGCTATCAATATGAGTGAATTCTATTTGTTCCAGCTGACTTGATAATGGCCTAGTGCCGAAATCGATCGTCAAAATATATAATTACAAAAATCAAAGTGTGTTTCCCTTTTGCAACTTCATCTCTTTATTACCTAATAAACACTAATGGAGAAATTCATCTACAGAAGTGAATAACCTACGTCATAAAAAAGAGTTGAAGAAATCTAGTGAACTTTTTCCACTGTCGCCTTACATCGATGAAGATGGAATAATCAAGATGAGAAGTCGTTTAGAAATATCTCCTGAAATTGACCGAACAACCAAATTCCCAGCGATACTTGACGAATGCAAAGCAACAAGACTGTTAGTGCAGCATATACATACAATGTTTCTACATCAAGGAAGAGGATCTGTTGTAGTAGAATGAAGAAAAAATTTTTGGATTTTCAAAATCAAAACAATCGTCAAGAAAGTAAAAAATACTTGTTTCTGGTGTAAAAAGAAGATATTCTAAACCTGAAGTACCGGAAATGGGATCACTACCACCGTGTAGAGTAACAAAACCTCCATATCCTTTCTTTTACACAGGAATGGATTCCTCTGGGCCCATAGAAGTAACTGTTGGACGACGACATGAAAAACGTTGGTGTTCATTATTCACTTGTATGTCAATCAGAGCCATACATATTGAAGTAGCTCATTCATTATCAACAGACAGCTGTATAATGGCAACACAAAGATTCACTAGTCGTAGACCTTGTCCAAGAGAGATTTTCTGCGATTGTCGAACTAACTTAATCGGAATTGATAGAGAACTGAAACAACGAGTTAAAAATTTAGACGATCAGAAAATTCAGCAGACTGTCATTCATATGGCGGAAGGAATCAAGTGGATTTTGAATCCACCGCGCACGCCTCACATGGGAGGCTGCTGGGAAAGATTAATCAGATCTGAAAAGAGCTTTGTAACGTTTTGAATTTTCGCGGCACATTTGAAAGGATTTGTCAGAGTTCGAGCGCATTCAATACTGCGCCATATGCGCTGAATTTTTTGTTGATTCTCCTTTCCATTATGATCTTTAAAACGGAATCCATCTGAATTTGGTGACAGAGAGAAATAAGTAGCATTGAAGCGAACCGTCTTGGGATTTTTAATTTCTGCTCTCTTGATTAATCAAGCTTGTTTTTGATTTTGGAACTTGATTAAAACTCTTAGAAAGAGGATTTCAAGTCATCCGAATATATTGAACCCCGCTAAGATCAAGGGTAAGATGAAGTTCTCAAGAAAGGAGAGTCGACAAGAATTTATATTGTTTCAGGGTTTTTTTTGTATGTTTATCACTGTATTGGTGTGAGAACGCCATATCTATATTGCTGACTTTGACTGGTGGGATAATATACTGGACTATTCATTCATTTTGGCCTGCCTATTCAGTAGATTTCCATTAAATTGGGAAGGATAAGTACCCCCAAGTGGGATCATTAATTTCTATGAGTGTAACTAGTAAATTATGATGTATAAGATTGTGGCATGAACGAACGAAATTAATTCCTATTAAGATTAAGTAGGTAATAGATTTTTATAGTTTAGCTCAGGAATTCAAAATTAAAAAATCTAGAAATTTAGGTTGTAGATATAACCCTGAATATAGATTTACTTAGTCCTTCTGTTTTGGATTGTTCCCTCCTTGGTTCACATCTCCAAAAAAAAAATAAAGAAGAAGCCCATTATTAATTTGGTAATTTTCTACGATTATTTGGTGATCAGGCATTCAAATTACCTGGCGCCCACTTTATCTCAAATTGTTATTAATAATTTCAACTGTAAATTTGTTATTGTTTTGAGGGTGAAGAACCTACCCTTTACGAGCTAGCTGGTCACCCTTTTGTCAACGGGCAATTCTTTTTCCCTCATTGAAAAAATAAGTTCTTTTATTCAATATACCCGTTACAGCTTGAAATCTGTTTTAACTTCACGTTATCCTGGAGACGAAATGCTTCAAACATTTCTTACTTATGTGGAAAACATTAATAATTTCAGACCCCTAACTCCTGTTTCTTTGGACACAACAGATAAGACACCATTAACACCAAACCATTTTTTACTGGGAGGCAATTTTTAATTGTTTTTATCTGAGAATTTCCAAGAAGAGGATACATTTTCCAGAAAAATTGGAGAAAAGTGGGACAGATCATTTTTGGCGACGGTGAAAGAATATTTACCCACATTGACTAAACGTTCAAAATGGTTCCTGAAATCAAGACCCCTTGAAATTGGCGACGTCGTTATTGTATGTGACGAAGACTTACCTCGCAATTCCTGGTTAATGGGTAGAATTGTTCAGGTTTTTCCAGGAAAAGATGAACGAATTCGATCAGCAGAGATTGAGACAAGCCGGGGAACGCTAAGAAGACCAGCAATTGAAATTGCTTTCATCGGGGGGGAGAATGTTGTAGAGAATTATTAGTATTTGAAGATCCTTGAAACCGATTCAATTATATAGAAAGAATAAAATAAGCAGATGTCCCCAGAAAATGAAATCCATACAGAATATATAACATTCTTCCAAAACGCCCTTTCAAATGCAGTAATAAAACAAACTCCCACTTCAAAGAAAAAATATTACAGTCAAACACTACCCCCATATATTCTCAAGTTGGTGAGAATGAAAAAACAACTTTATCGTGAATTCCAAATTAATAATGACTCCAATTTGAAAGTAAAATACAACAACCTTAATAAGGACATCCACAAACTCATTTCAACATACAGGTCCCACAAATATTTAGAAGCATGCAAAGAAATAGAGGATCAGAAGGGACGAACCTACTGGAGAACGATCAAAAAATTATCCAAATACACAACACATAATCTCACAGATCCAATACAGGTCAATGGGAAAACACTAATAAATGATGAAGAGATTACTGATGCATTTGCAAAGCAATATCAAGAAATCTACAAGAAAACTACCAACACAGACTTTGACAATGAACACTATAATAAGATAGAACACTGGTATCAGAACAGTTTTTCCCAAATACAGGCAGAAACAAATATGGAATCAATCACGGAAGAAGAATACTACAAAGCTCTATATCACGAAAAAAACACAACACCTGGACACGACAATATACCCAGAAGAATATTGAGGAAACTGGATCCCCTTATACATAACCATGTAATTAAAATATATAATTTCTGCATCATCAACTCTCATTTCCCCAATGAATGGAAAAAAGGAATTCTTATCACCATACCAAAAGCAAATACAGACCATTCTAAAATAGAAAACTACAAACCGATAACATTACTTCCAGTGTTGGGAAAAAATTTTGAAAAAATTCTGACAGAGGATACGTTCAGCAATAGGAGAATCTATTCCTTCATATCAATTTGGTTTCAAAAGCCAAACCTCCACAACTCACCCTCTAACAATTTTAACATCAAATATTCAATGCAATAAGAAAAATGGAAAAAAGTCGGCAGTTCTATTTATTGACATCCAAAAAGCATTCGACAGTGTCTGGCAGAATGGTCTTTTATTCAAATTACGTAAACTTCAATGCCCAATTTACCTCCTGAAAATCATTTCCAAATTTATATCGGGAAGAACTCTACAGGTTAAAGTGAAAAAAGAAACTTCAGCTCCATTTGTGCCACAACAAGGTCTTCCACAAGGTTCACCACTCTCTCCATTGTTATATAACTTGTACTGCCATGATATATACAATCACAATCAAGAATCAGAACACCAGATTAACAAACAAGCATACATGCTGCAATTTGCTGACGACACAACCCTCATTACACATGGTACCACGATTAACAGCTGTATGGAAAAACTACAAAAACTAACAGACGTCACTGTGGCATGGATGAGACGCTGGAGAGTTCAAGCAAACCCTACGAAATCGAGACTTTTGATTTTTCATCACAAAATTAAACCCAACTCCAAAAGGATTCTGTTTGGAAATTGCACAATTACACCCACAAATATGTGTAAATATCTTGGCATCAAAGTAGATCATAAGCTCAACTTTAGAACCCACACAATAACACAAAAGAGAACAGCTATTACCCGAGCCGGACATTTTAGATCGCTTACATATAAAAATCTAGGTATCAGCACCAAAACAGCGAGCAAAATATACAAGATGCCGAAAGAACTTGCCTTAGAAAAATCACCAAACTGAGACACCCAAACAATCCACTCCACAACCCGTCTAATCAGCTACTATATGAGTATACAGAAGTGGAACCAATACTGGGAAGACTTGAGAATCTTAGCAAAAAATTCATCACCAACCAGAATAACATAAATATTATGGATCCACTGATTCACAACTACCAAAGGACAACACCAGCGAAAGCGAAACTGCCAGCACTCCCAATCTTTGAATACTTAAAATCTCTATAACACCTTGAAAATATAACAGATATTCTTGTAAATGAAAATGTTTTTTACTGGCAGGAAGACCTAGGTCGATAGCCGTTTGATTGTATTGATCAATAAAGTTTGGTTCTCTCTCTCTCTAAGCAGATGTCATTGTTTTTTGAGAAAGTTCAAGAGTTTTGTCAGTTTTGCAAATGAAAGAATATATCCAATTCAAGACTACCAGGGAATCTCATTTTATTTTATCGACTCGTTCCTGACGACGGAACAGCACCTCAGTAAGGGGTAGATTGCGCAAGATCCCTACAACGGCAGGCTCCGCTTCTTATCGGGCTTCGCCCGCTACATCTTTCCGTTATTCTTGCATCTCCTCCGGAAGTGGTACCGAATGACTGCGGGTATGGTGATCTCGCCGTCATCTAACCCTGCCGAATAAACATCTGTCGTCGTCTTCTCATCTGTTCTCTTCTAGTCATCTGTTTTCATCTCCGCAATCTTCCTTACGACAGACCAAAGATTCTGACCACCTCATGCCGACCGCTTGGATACGTCTTGGTAACTTGCGGAATGTCGTGTTCGGCCGCGCTCTACTCATCCACCCTGAAAATATTCAACTTGAGCACCTTGAGTAACGCGGATCAGTTTCGCATCCAGGGGTACGCATATGTCACCCTTTATCACCCAATCTTATTGTCAAGGCCTTTGTTATTGACAGCCACATAGATTCCTTTCCTGTCCGAGAGTTCAATGGAAGGTGGCCTGAGTTTCAGCAACTGATTCTGGCTGACCCACTCTTCTATCTCCCAAAAATCTTCTACGCCAAAATCTTCTTCCGTCAGCTCTGTCTCCTTCATCTGGAATGGGAACAACCTCTCTCGAATAAGGGTCAGCCTTCGTAGTAGCGGTTTCAGTCCCAGCTCTCCACATACCACGACTTATCCCTGCAGTTTCTTTCTCTGATTATCGGCTAATCGGCTTCTGTGACGCCTCTGAATCCGGCTACGCTGCAGTCGTTCATCTTCGCACTGCTGCATCATCTGGTCAATATCACGTGTCTATTCTAGCGGCAAAGTCCAAAATTGCTCCTTGCAAGACCGTGATCCTGCCTCTTCTTGAACTGTGCGGTGCCCATCTTCTCGTGAAGCTCATGCATCATCTGTTCACCAGAGTTCGGCAGCATCTCGGTGCTGAACAGGGTCCGGACACTTCCTTTCCCCCACTATTCAACAAGTTTTATTTTTGGGTGCAACCGCTATGAGCGCTGCAAGCGGCAATAGACGGCGCGGCGCCGTATCTGTCTTCTGTCGTTTCTTTCCTTGTTTTGTTTTGATTGTAGTCAAAGATGGCGATGATCATAACAGCTTACGCTATTACCTTACGTTGAATAAATATTCTCAGACGGAAAATAAGCCAAAGAAAATTAATCGTTTAGGTAGGTAACAGATCCTTATAACATTGTTTTTCAGACTTTTATCTAATGTTAATCAGTTGGGAGCTGTCATCCCAGAATATGGTTTAAAATTACTAACTCCTAATCATAATTGTTTCTTTTAGGTCCTCATAGTGTAACGGAGCAAGTTTTCCGGCTCGCGACAGCCGTCGCGCTGGTCGATGCGCGATAGGTCACAGTCGCGGGGTCAACCGCGTTGGGCGTGGTCAGCGCCGCGACCCGGAAACGTATAAGATCGGACGCGCGGTCGGTAAAGGAATTCAATTTTCAAATTAATGGTGGTACCGCCAGTCTTGAAAACTCGCAATGAAATCCGAATCCAGTGAAAGAGGCATTAGTGCACCCCAGGTCCCAGGTTCCAGGTCCCAGGTCTTATTAATCCGAAACAGTGAGTAAACCGAAGGGTTACGCGTGAGCAAGGTATGATTATTTCATTTAAATATTATTTTGTTGATTTGTCGGTGTATTACTGTATTTTCCCATTTCGATCCTTTACCTCTCTGGGTCATGGAATTGTGTAGTAGCTTCAAACGGCCTGCATAATTCTATGAATTTCCCAGTATGCGGGGATGTACATGTTAGCTTGAAACGGCGCATTTACATCTTCGTTCCTTTCCCAACATCCATGGTGCCAGGTAGTAGCTTGAAATGTCGTGCCTGACTCGGTGGATTTTTCCTAGTATACAGGGTGGTGTATGTTAGCTTCAAATGGCGCATACACAACCCGGTATTGTCTCCAACCTTCCAATTCCCCATGGCTCCGTACAATAGCTTTAAATGGCCTGTATGAGTTCATGGTAACCCCAAGAGTGCAGGGACACGCATGCTAGCTTCAAATGGCGCATTCAGTGGCCCTGTATTCCCCTTGTTGTACTGCCCGAGTTCTTAGAGTCCGTGTATTAGCTTGAAACGGCCTACATGTCTCTTTGGATTCCGAGTGTGTGGGATTGTACGATGTTAGCTTGAAACGGCGCATCTCACAGTTCTATCCAAGTACATTCCTTTCTTTATGTCTCCTACCAATCGTAACGCACCGACAATGAAACTTTGTTCAAGCGTTCCATTGCCCACGTTATTACCTGCCGTAGTTCTGTTTTCTCACAATATTTTCTGCTTGCACTCTTGCTTCGTTTCGCTTATTTCCGCTTGCTACCGCACGTTACTTTGACCGCTTTCTCATTTTCGTAGTAGTGTATATTTTGAATCTTTGCATGTATAATTTTCCATCACAAATGCACGTTACACCCCGCCTCCGAACAAATTGCTCCTCCTATTCCTGGTACATTGTTAAAAGTACAATTTTAAAATGTCTGATCAGTCAAACTGCTTGCAAGAAGATTCACTATAGAACAGAAAATACTAGCATTAACTCTTCATAAGTCAAGTCCTAAGGGCTACCGATTACTTGGCAAGATATTTGTCCTCCCTTCTAGCAGAGCTTTACAGAGGCTACTTAGAAAGTTACTTGAATAATAAACATAATCATTGAAACAGATATATGAAAGTAGTGTAATTATAATTATGAAAAAAACCGCAGTTCTAGAAATGGACTTGATGGAATGGAATCTTTTAGATTTTTGGTGCTACGTATGTAAAATTTCTTAGGGCTATGTTTTTCAAATTGACAGGTAGTTCAATTTCTTGTTTGTTTGACTTCTTGTAGTTTGTTCATGACATACAGGGTGCGGCACGGAGGATGGATGGTTTTAAAAAAATAATAAAAGCGTTAATTTTTACTCAAAAACACATTTATTGACGGAATCAGATTCTCAAGGAAATAGCATTTGAGACAGTCAAGTGTGGAAAATCACATCAGACATGTGGTGGCCGAAATCGGTGATGCAGTGCTGGAGGCGCTGTGGGCTGTGCAGCGGTCTTTCGTGTAAGTGTTGCGGATTTTCATTAGCCCAATAACGGCAATTCTGCCGGTTAACCATGCCGTTGAGGTGAAAGTGGGCTTCGTCACTCATGAACAAAATGAGGTTCTCATTTTGATCGATCAGTGCTTCCATCTCACGTGCGAAGTTCATTCGTTGTGCATAATCTCCGGGGTGTAACTGTTGCACAATGGCCAATTTGTAGGGGTGAAAGCGAAGATCCATATGCAAAATTCGCCTCACCGAACGATCACTGAGGCGAAGTGCAGCAGCATGTTTCCGAGCAGATCGCGACGGACTGCGAAGAATGGCTTGTCGAACGCGTTCAACATTTTCAGGCGTTCGAACTGTTCGCACAGGTCCTCTTGGTCTTCTGTTGATCAATAAATAAATGCTAGGAACACACGAGTCTAACGGCACCTTCCCCACTTCTCTCGTCCTCAGTGGGGGAAAGTTATGCCCATCTGAAAAACGTCCGCCCTCCGTGCCGCACCTTGTACATATAAAACTGATGATTCCTATATTTTAATGAACATAGGGGCAGATTTTCAATATAAATATACACATTTTGTACACTACTTGCCTTTGATGAGTATAGAAGTCTTGTACGATATAATCTGTCAACATCATATATTATTTTTGAAAGGTATTCATGTTCAACTACTAATTTATATAGTGTCTTGTTGTAAAGTCCTCATTACAAAAGTCTAATAATATCCAAGTATTGATTCCGCTATAGGGATTTATAAACTAAGATGAGAAAGTTTGTTCTCAGAATGTTCTTAATACATTATTATTATTATTTTTTTTAATCACCATTATGGCGGTAAATTATATGTATCAGATATTAATTCATTTCCAATATTTATATATTATTTCAAATAAAGGCGACCGTTACTGTACAAATTTGTATGTATACATAATGTATAGGTGAAAAGCATAATTTTGTATTCGATGTGTGTCCTTATGAATGAATAAATAATTATATTATTAACAGAAATTTTCTTTACTATTCAAAATTCCACCTATACGTTTAGAAATTCATTCTCAATGTAATTTAGACAACTTCAACAAAATTTTGACAAAATTGTTGGAGATTGTTGATTACATTGAAAATAAATTTCTACGAACTTCAAGATATTTTTTTACCTCCAAGAACCCAAAAACAAATTCAAATTTTCGCGCCATTCATCGGTAATGCAGTTTTCTATATCTCTATTTATATACTGCAAAAGTTCGGATCGCAACCGCTACGAAAATAGCGCCGAACTATATTCCGCCTATTAGAAGGGGAGTGTCGAATCTATATACTTCTTTAATCTATGGTGCTGAATGCATTGCTTTATGCGACTCTTCCGTTGCTTTGTCGTGGATCTGCTGTGAAAGTCATCGGTGGAAGACATTTGTTGGCAATCGAGTCGCGGAGATACAGGATTTGATTCTTTCGGAAGGCTGGAGGTTTGTGGTATCTGAGGACAATCCAGCAGATTGTGCATCTCGGGGATTGATGCCCGCGGACATTCATAGAGAATAGAATAGAATTTATTCATTTCTAAGTAAATATTCACAAATACAAAGGAATAATGACAAACAAAAAATACAAATCTATATAACCAGGTGTTTTTTCACCTTACAAAACTCCAAAAATTCCAACATATTATAATCACCCATTGGAGTGGCGTGGTCCTCCTTGGCTCTCTCTCGACTTATCTTCGTGGCCTCTTTCCTCTGTTGATTCATGTCAAACTAAGCAAGTAGAGGACGAAGCCAAGCCGATCCCTGCTTCAATGTCAGCAGCCATCTCCGCTGAACCCACCATGATAGAACGTTTCTCTTCGTATCTCCGTCTCAAGCGCATGACTACCTTTTGTCGTCGTTTTATAAGGAATGCTCGTTGTCATCTTACCCTCACTCAGATTTCCTCTCCTCTGTTGAGCTCCAGGAGGCTGAAATCTGTTCGATACGTCTAGTCCAGTCTTTCATTACGCTGAAGAACTAGATGAACTTCAAAAACCTTTATGTGGCAAGCATGGATTTTAACGGGTCGGAGGTCGCCTTTCAGCTTCCTTATTACCATATTCACAAACATCAAGTTCTCCTGACAAAAAAAATCTAACTCATCTGGTCATCGATGATGCCCATCTTCGTCTTCTGCACGCCGGTGCTCTGGCTACTCATTCGGTTCTGGATTTTGGACGGACGTGATGTGGTGTGTAATCATCTGCGCAAGTGCAACTGTTGCTTCTTTTGTAAATTTCGTTCTCTAATTCAGCCAATGGGAAATCTTCCACCTGAGCGGCTCGCCTCTGCTGCGGCTTTCCTCACCACTGGCGTTGACTACGCCGACCAGTTTTATGTGACGAATGCTCGACGGCGTGGAGCCGTTAGCACCAAGGCATCTCTGTTTGTCTTCATCTGCTTCACTACCAAAGCGGTTCACCTAGAATTGGCGTCTGAGCTATTCACCCCAGCTTTCATTGCGGCTTATCGTCGCATCGTGGCACGCCGAGGTCATCCTTCCGTTATCGTTTCGGACAACGGACCAACTTCGTGGGTACACATAACTACCTGCGTGATCTTGGCCGCCTATTGTCTGCTCCTCAACATCAGCAGAGTCTTCGCGATGCAGCCTCGTCTTCTGGAACCGACTGGCGTTCCATACCCCCATCCAGTCCCCACTTCGGCGGCCTTTGGGAAGCCGCGTTCAAATCGGCTAAGCAACGTTTCACTCGCATTATCGGCGAGCAAAAGCTCACTTACGAGGATTTTCTCACCGTCTGCACTCTGGTTGAAGCAATCCTGAATTCTCGTCCTCTGTATCTTCCATCGTCTGATCCTTCTGATTTTGTCTCGTTGGCAGCTAGTCCAGCGAAGCAGCATCCAACAATAAAGATCGACAAAACAAAATCAACTACAGCAACCACCAGGAGAGTTCAAAATCTCGGGGAAACACCATCTTCGGGAACATCAAATGACCAGTACATCTACCTCTTCAGGATCAGTTTGCCCAAGTACGAGCACTACGAGCAGTAAAATGGAATCCAATCCAAGAAAACAGATATATCAAACAACACTATTAATATTGCTAAAAAGATGACCTTCAAAGAAAAAAACAACATCGATGAGAAGCTCCCGTGTTTGATCACAAAGGATTTTCAACCCTTCTCCATTGTGGAAGACATTGGATTTCGTGAATTTCGTTCATCCCTAAACCCATCGTATGTTATTCCCAATAGATAAACACTTTCAGATATCTTGCTACCTGCAAAATATCTGGAGGTGTATAACCAATCAAAAATGCTCATAGAGGAAGCCGACTCACAACAGATTGCTGGACCTCCCGTAATAATGAGAGTTTTATCGGCGTTACAGCTCATTTCATTAATATAAATTTTGAAGTAGAATCCATACTATTGGAAGTTTCTTCTTTCAATGAAAGACATACTAGCTCTAATTTGGCAGCAGAACTGAATAGAATTGTTTCGGAATGGGGGATAGAGAATAAATTCTATAAGTTGTGTCTGATCATGCTGCCAATATTACGAGAACAATCAAAGAAGAGTTAATGGAAGTATTTAGGCAGCGTGGCACACTCCGTTAATTTAATGGTCCAAGATGGTTCAAAGAAGGTGGAACCATTATTAGAGAAAGTAAAAACTATTGTTTCTCACTTTTAAAAAAGTACCGTCGCAAACAATAAGTTGGATTATTTTCAACAACAGAAAAGGCTTGTTTCGAAAAAGTTGATACAATCAGTGCCCACTCGTTAGAATTAAACTTTCTACATGTAAGCAAGAGTAACTCTACTCAAAGAGGAAATAAGTTTGGAGCTTGCTTCTTTAAGCAAAGAAGAGTGGCCTACATTAACGAACGAAGAGTGTGTGACATTGAACAAATAGTTTAAATCCTGGAGCCATGGGAATTCGTCACCAAAATGATGAGGGGTGAAAAATATGTTACTCTCTCGTCTGTCATCATCATTGTGAATGGTTTGCAAGAGGTTTATAAGCATAAGATCAGTCTTTTTCAAGGAAACCATTGATGGTGATAGATGAAATACACAATGTTCTGAGTTCACGTTTCTAGAATTTGGAGTCCAGTAACTCTTTGCTGGTATCAACTTTTCTGGATCCCAGATATAAAAACATCGGATTCACAACCGATGGCGCGGCTGAGAGATCCAAAAATTTGGTCACAAATTTATTAACGCAAGAAATTGAGAGAAACGAACATATTGAACGCCCAGAAGAAAACCCAAATGATGAGCACGAACATGAAGCAGCCAGTTATGAAGAAAAGAAAAATTTTACATTTTTCAAGCTTTCGATAAGAAGGCACAGGACTTCAATCCAAAAGGAACATCAAGATCTCGTGCCGTTATTGAGGTACAAAGATAAATGGAGGAACCTCTATTGAATAGGAAAGATAATCTCCTGAAATGGTGGAAAAAGCACGAGTACAATTACCCAAACTTGAGTAAACAAGTGAGAAAAAAGTTTGGCACAGTGGCTACATCTGTGCCATGTGAGCGGTTGTTTTCCAAAACAGGTCAGCTCATTTGTGAAAAGAGGAATAGATTAGCACTTAGCAGCAAGTAAGGTGAAAAGCATAATTCTGATTAGTCAAAATTCATCTTGATTTCTTAAATATTTATTTCATCAACTATTGTACCTGAATGTTAATCATCCTATGTTTTGTTTCTAATTTGTTGCTTTTTCAAGCTTCATTTTATTACCTCGGAAGCAGTTAATGTCCTGCCAATTCTCCCATATAGAATTATAAAATTCGAAGATTGCAGTTTATTGAAATTCAAAATTCAAAGAGGTGATGTGTGTGTTTTTATTATAGAGCTTGAAAAAGCAACAAATTCGTTGCGAAACATCGCTTAGAGGATTGAAATAGTGTCTTATTTCTAACCTATTCCGATTCCGCTCCCAGATCCCACGACTAGATCAGTTATTTATTAGACATTAGGACATAACAGTTGATTTTCTGCGCATACGTTACTGCACAACCTGCGGCGGGGCGCCGCCCTCCCTATAAAAATTACCTAAATATACATAAACAAAAAATTTGTATATCTCGTATTCGTTCTTTTCTCCTCAAACTGGATCCAATAAAAATTAAAACATTTCTACTTAGCCGAGCGACCATCTGCACTTCCCATTCCCAATAAAGTTCGTAAAGAACACTATGCCCGAGCGAAATAGCCGGTTGCCATGGAAACGGCACGCGGGCACGCGTCTCCAATCATGAAATCCTCATTGACCATTCGAGCCGTTGCGCAGTGATACGAGGCATTCGGGCGTAGAATGCGTAGATGTATCAGCCCTTAGAGGATAGAGATAGGTTTTGCAGGTGCCGATTGTTACGTATTATAAAGTTGCGTTGAGGATTAAGAGATTGACAATGAGGCTGTTTTATCTAACTAAATTAAACTTTAGTTATTTGAGTTTGGCGGACAGGGTAAATATTAAAAACAATGAACGACCTGTGCCCGTATCGAATTTAAGTCAAGCGCAACCCGGATATGAGAATCGAGCGGGCTTTACGCGAAAGTTTGACGCAAATCTTTACGAGAAGACTTTATGGTTGTGCGGGTGTGAAGAAAAAATGCCTTTTTTTGTTTTGTTTGCATACTTTTTGGTGGAGACGATAACTGGACGAAAGAAGGTATACGTGATTTGAAACATCTTGTTGAAAAGATTAAAAAACACGAAAAATCGGCTAAACATATGAACAATATTGTAAGCTTCCAGCTATTGGGTACAACTAATATCGCTACTGGTTTGAGTAGTGCATATGCCGAAAATATTCGTAAGCACAACGAAATGGTATCAAAAAACCGTTACGTCCTGTCAAAAATCATCGATATTCTGAAGTTATGCGGCAAATGTAATCTTATTGTAGCAGGGAATATCGAACTTCGTTTGAAACCAAGAGATAGGTAAGTTATCGGGTATTAAGTTCCAAGGGCTCTTATTACGTGTACTTTTTATTGATTACAATTCCAAGCTTTCGGCTGCATGCCAGTCCGGTCCCTGATGACCGAGTTGGTGTGGGGGATGGTGAGCAAGTGGAGCTCGAACAAACTAATAACATTTATTTTTCACTACAGTTTTATAATAGGTTGACACCCAAAATTATAGCATTAACTAAACAAAAGTGTCCAAATTTTAAAATAGAATGTAAAATCCCAAATAAATTAGGTAGTGATGGATAAATAACAGTTGTTAAATAACAGGTTTGAGAATAACACCCCATCACTCGTCACAATATCGTCAAGTGAATTTTGAATAACTTTCTTTTAATCAGTCGAGGCGAAAAAATTACTTTTATTCCGCCTGGCGCACTGAATCATGCCGTTCCCAAGTGTTATACTCCATTGACTTTTATAAAGTATCGCGGTTGGCCAAGTTTTAGGTTTATCAAGTTTTTTTACCAGAAAAAAAATCGCAGGTTGGCACTTGCGAATGACATTACGTCAATGAATAAATCTCGGAGACGTTGCCGACGTTTATTTTCTATTATTAATTAGCAAGTCTGGAAACTAAGAATGCCCAAGGTAGTTTCGAAAAAGCAGAGGATTAACACAGAAAAAAGTTTTTTCGAAATTCGCCAGTTCTCAGAAATTATTGAATTCACATTATATTTTTTTAAATTCATTATTTTCCCGAAGTAAATGAACATTTGTTAAATACCCTATTACTACGACATATATGTAGAAACGGCAACGTTGCTTGTTCAACTGACAGAAGAATGACTATAACACAACATTTTCAAAATTATGTGAGATGTGTCAGAATTCCATGGCCAACCGGTACACTTTTTAAAAGTGAATGGAGTAAAAAATATTTCTCCTGGCACGGATTCGAACCCATTAATAATATGAACCATTAGGTAGCTTGGCTCCCTATCCATCTAACCACCAAGCAATAATGAAAAATTGATCATTTTGAGTCACGTGACTTTGAGACAGAGCGGCCATTTTGACCATATTGTCCGTGGGGCTTATAAGATCGTGTCCGCCATAAGAATTTCATTGTGATCTGCAGTTTTGAGTTGTTCAGTTCTAGTTTTCAGTGTGTGTATTGCATATTTATAAACTTTCTCGACAATATGGCTTGGAGTAAATACTACCTATCTCCTAAAGGAGACGTAAAATGGCGTTACGACTCTGAAATTGAAATTATAGACAATGTTGATCCCCCTATTCTCTTGGTGCAAGTGAACTAACCAGCAATTTGAATTTTTTGCCATCTGTGAGTTTGATGGACATGGTGAATTACCTAATTCTAACTCACAATTTTTATACTGGACAACAGATGAAGGCCTATAAGTCCCTACAGGCTCACAAGTATTATGAGGCTGGATTTGTTGTTGAAGTATTGGCCAAGAGAATTAATTATTGAAAATTTTGTCGTAGTAAGCAAGGTAAGCTTTTTTATTCCAATGAAGTTAATCTCATAAACTATATTATAATTAGCAAATCATGTTCTGTGACACCCAAGATTACCTTTATTAATTTCCTCTTTTGTTATTTCAGGTGGAACATTCCCAAAGAACGAGAGAAAAGCCCCTGCATGTTTGGGTCATCATCTTACCAGCTGGAGCTATATCCTGTGGGCTTGTACCTGTATGGCAGGCTTGAGCGAAGTTTGCAGCCATGTGGCAGCATTTGTAGAGTGGTGTTACCCCAAGGTGGAGTACCAGCCTTGAAAGGTGAGGAGTTGGTGACATTACTCCGTTATAATAAAAAAATTGATATTACATCAGCAATTATCAGAGTACATGAGCCATTTGTTTCTGAAATGTACCAGCCCCCAAAAAATTTACCAATGGTTTGGAGACACTTTTAAGTGATGATTCTAAAGAGTATGCATACAAAGAACTTAGCATAACCGATTTATTTCACAATAAGCGAAGAGCACATAAAAGAAATCGAATCTGCAACCCGAGATCAAGCTGAAAATATTTGGTTCGAATATAGGGCTGGTAGGATAACTGCTCCCAAATTCAAGACTGCCTGCAGGGCTTAATTGGAGAAGCCTCCTTTATCCCTCATAAAAGGTGTTTGTTATCCTCAGAAGGTAATATTTTACTCAGAACAAACTTCATATGGCATAAAATATGAAAAGGCAGCTTTGGAGGAATATTTGACTGAAGTTAAGAAGCACCACGAAGGAATGTCACTAAAGCCTGCCGAATTCTTCATATCATATGAACATCTACAGTTGGGTGCTTCTTCGGACGGAATTATACATTGTCAAAGTTGTGGTATGGGATGTGTTGAGGTGAAGTGCCTTTACTTGCTAAAAAAGTTGAATATAGCAGAATTCGCGAAGATGTTTAGTGTATAATAATGACAGTGAATTTTCTGTAGACAGAAACCATATATACTATTATCATATGCAATTGCGAATGTTTATCACCAAAACTAAATATTGTGATTTTCTAATTTGGTCCGAAAATTGCTTATTTATTGAAACAGTGAGTTTGATTGAAGAGTTCTTCAATAAACATTTGCAAAAATCATTAGACTTCCATAGATTTTATTGCCAAAAACTAAATATTGTGATTATGTGATTTCGTCTAAAAATTGCTTATTTATTAAAAAACTGAGTTATAATGAAGAGTTCTTCAAAAAATGTTCAAAAAAATCATTAGACTTTCAAGATTTTATTGAAAAAACGTTCAAACCCGATAAATATCAGTATGGTTTTCAGAAAGATAGCAGCTAGGAGCATAGAATAAATGGAGGGAAGGCTTCATACGCTCGACAGATCATTTTGAACTTCCAATTTCGGCGGAGGTTAGAGTTTCGTGTGGCGCCCGATAGATAACGCTGTGATCGCAAATAGGGCTATATGTCACATATGTCTTGTTCTGTGGCGCTACAGTTGCAAAGAATATTATGTGGTTGTCATTTTTATTGATACATTTTTACGACCAACACCAAAGTGATTGAATAATAAAACTTTTTGTTTTTGACTGAAAGGACTAAAGGAGGTCGAAACAAATTGTATTGAATTCGAATATTGTTTGAAGTTACTATAATATACGAATTGAATCGGCTTCGATAAAAAAAAACATTTCTGCGGCTTCAACTATCTAATTTACCTGTTGGTTTTGTTCATTTCAACGTTTGTTGCTAAGTATAATATTTTTAATTGATATAGTGTGATTTATTATACTATGTACCTACTATATAATTATTGAATGAAAAAACAAGGTAAACAGTTTGAATTTTTATTGACAAGTATCAAAACATATTGAACAATTTTATTATTACCTATTTTAGCCAAAAAGGCCTCGGTGGGATCATGACGCATTCAAAATTTCTGAAGAAAGAATAATCACGCCTTCTGATTGACTTGAAATGACGTCCGGTTGTTCCATATGAAGAAATCGAAACAAATTCTTACTACATTAAAATTCGACAATTCCATCTCCGTTTTTTTCAGCTTCTGGAAGAAGACCTATACGATACTTAAATAAAAGAATTTTTTTAAGTCTCACCCTTCAAAATAACACCAAATATTAATCATAACAATATTGTTGACATATCACCGCATTCTAATCAATTATTTATGCGCAATTATATGGAAATTCTATGATCGGAAATAAATTTGTCAAAACGAATTTCATTTTG
This sequence comes from Adalia bipunctata, assembly GCA_910592335.1. Taxonomy (NCBI): domain Eukaryota; kingdom Metazoa; phylum Arthropoda; class Insecta; order Coleoptera; family Coccinellidae; genus Adalia; species Adalia bipunctata. The sequence continues at coordinate 6,869,965 of OU342954.1, forward strand.
AATATGTATCGTTATAGCCATGCTGGAGCCACGAACGACGTTGGCGCCATCTCATAACCTTGCGGCGAACTGACAAGTGCGGACGTTTTTGGCAGTTCATTTTTGTAGCGGAGCCTTCCCTCCATTCATTCTATGCTTCTAGATAGCAGTACTTTAACCGCAACTGTAGATTTGATTGAATACGTGCTCGATGAAATGAATCAGAATAGGTACATCGTAATTGTTTTTATTGACCTCAAAAAAGCGTTTGACACTGTGGATATACAGCTATTATTGGAAAAACTAGATGCAATGGTGGGAGTAGCCCAGGGGTCAGTATTGGGACCTGTGATGTACTTGCTCTATGTTCGAAATACTTTATGTATGCTGATGATACTGCTTTGGTCTTATCGGATGCAAATATTGTGAACTCAAATCATAATATCAACTGTGATATGCAAAATTACTTGAAATGGCTGTGTCAGAATGAGTTAAGTATAAATACTGAAAAAACAGTTTATATGATCTATGATCGCTTAAAAGGTCACTTCCTCTCAACATTATGTAGGTGTACGTTAATGGGACTTAGGAAGGTGTAAAAAAAAATCAGCAAATCTCAGCTAATGCCAACGTTTCGCAACATATATTGTCGCTTCTTCAGGGCTTAAAAATACAGGTCATCATGTATAAAATGAATGATCAAGACAACAACACCACACAGAAACACACAAACTAACATGTACAAAAAACGATGGAAAATTGCAGGGCCACAATCAGCACTGAGACTCACTTATCAAAGCTAAACAATGCTCTTAAAATGATAAATACTAAGAAAGGCAAAGCAGACAGTGAAACATCGAAAATTATTGTTATTTGGAGTGTTCGACATCAATTCCAATCGAATAACAGTCATCAAATGAACCAGGCAGGGTACAAAGAATATACACCGTGCCACCCACATATGCTATCAGATAACCGACAGGTGACCCCCGCGTTCTCTGGTTTTGAAAACTTCTAAAATATTTTTATATATGGAACTTAAATTCTGGGTTTCCATTCTATTATTGACTGTTTCGTTTAATCTTATAAACACCATTTCGCTAATATTGCGCTTCACCCAGCTGTCCTCAAATTGGAATTGATGTCGAACACTCCAAATAACAATAATTTCCGATGTTTCACTGTCTGCTTTTCCTTTTTTAGTATTTATCATTTTAAGAGCATTGTTTAGCTTTGGTAAGTGAGTCTCAGTGCTGATTGTGGCCCTGCAATTTTCCATCGTTTTTTGTACATGTTAGTTTGTGTGTTTCTGTGTGGTGTTGTTGTCTTGATCATTCATTTTATACATGATGACCTGTATTTTTTAGCCCTGAAGAAGCGACAATATATGTTGCGAAACGTTGGCATTAGCTGAGATTTGCTGATTTCTTTGAACCTTCCTAAGTCCCATTAACGTACACCTAGTTTATATGATAATGAAAGAAAAGAACAGAACGTCCTGTGATCTAGATACAAAAATAAATAATATAAAACTGAAAGAAGTTGAAGAATACAAATATCTAGGATTAGTATTAGATAATAAATTAACGTGGAATAGCCATGTGATTACCGTGATATCTAAGATCTCTCCCATGATAGGTGCTATAAAAAGATGTTCTCAATTATTGGACAAGCAGAGTAGATATTTATTGTATAGTAGTTTCATAGCACCTCATATCAGATAACCTGCTGGCAAAACGCCCCAAATTGTGTTATCAATAAGCTGCAAATAACTCAAAACAAAGCAGTAAAGGATATCTTCAATATAGAGTACAGAACACCAACAGAATATGTAGGTATATAAAATAACTGAAATACTTGATATAGCTAAGTTAAAGAAATTAGAACAGGTAGAACTAATACATGGCATAAAGGAAAATAAATTCAAAACTCAAATAAAATTGAAACAGACAATGCAATGTCATCATCATTTGACCAGACAGAGAGAGACATTCAGAAATAAATTTAGAAAAACAAATAAAACTCAGAATTTCCCTATTTATTAAAAATATTATAAATGTCAGAAATTATAAGGAACCGTGCGATAACCTCAAAAATTTTTTAAAACTAGAATAGTCTTTTCAGTTGTTGTTGATAAGTTGAGAATATTATATTTTATTTTGTTTGTATTATATTCTAGTTTCTACTTAAAATATGTATTACTAGTAGGCCCTGGTGTCAGTAATGATCTTTGTTACTGTTTGAGGGTCAACAATAAAGAAGATTATCATCATTAAATTCGTCATAAAGCCTGAATTGCTGGCAAGATTTTCACCACCAAATGTGGTGTGGAAAAGGTCGAGACATGGTGCACCTGCAAAACACCTGACGATGGTCGACCTATGTCAAAGTGTGACAATGATGATTGTGAAGTAGGTTGGTTTAATTTCGAAGGAAATGATGGAGAAACCACAAAATGCCTGGTTTTGTGATTCTTGCCAGTAACCAGTAGTTTTTTCAGGATTTTGTGGTGTATGATTTAGATTTCAAGTATATATATGTAAATTATTTAATCATAAAAACTACACATAATAAATTGTCATTAAAAAACTACAATGATTAGTACAAATTTATCATAATACCATAATGAGACTATTAATAATAATCAATTTAATAGTATATTAGAAAGCAAGGTGCTTAGCACTAAACCTGTTTGAAATGAGATAAGGGATTTTTTTAATCCATGGGGATAACAGAAGGGCATAAATTGAGAAAGGTACCACATACAACTTAAATCTAATCTAAAGCCCTTAATCATCTCTAGATGCTCATAACATGATCACAGGAATGGGAACTTGACAAATTTTGAATTTCCTCTTGAGCAGGCCAATTATTCGTTCCACATGAATTCCTACATTTGCAACCTTACGGGTACTTTCTACAGGGTGGTCCAGATCGTAACCAAGAAATTTTAATCACGTATTCCACATCAAAAAGAAGTCCTAGTTTGTCATATTAACATATGTCGAGAAATGTTTCCTCTCCGAGATACGAGGTGTTAAAATTATCGAAAAAAAAAATGTTTTTTATCAATAATTTTCACACTGCTTGAAATATTTTCATGAAATTTGAGCGTCAAGGAGCGCTTTTTGCATAATATCATTTCTCTTCTTTTCTACCAGTGGCGTCCTACTGCAGCGAGACTGATAAAAACATGATACGCCACTGGTTTTTTCGACCATAAAAATTAATATTCGAATACTTATTTGATAATGAGCAAATTCGGTCTCCTAACTTTTTGCTCTACGAGGCACCGTTTCTGGTTAAAAAAATAAAACACATTCTCATGCATGAAGAAATCGCCAACATTTGATATAGCAATAAAAAGCTTACTATACTCCATTCACTTTTATAAAGTATCGCGGTTAGCCGTTAGCCATGATTTAGGTTTATCAAGTTCTTTCACTTACAACGGACGCAGGTTGGTACTCGTGAAAATCAAGCGACATTGCCAAGTCTACTTTCTATTTACTCTTTTTCAACTTTGTTAATGGATAGTTCTTCGAAGATGTGGCGCAGGTTTCGTAGAACTACTACATTTTCATGCTGGAGTATTTCCGGTTGTGCAAAAATGTATTTAAATGTCTTCTGAATTCACATAATATTTTCTCAAATTCATTAATTTCCCAAAGTAAATGAACATTTTGATAAATACGTAAATACAGCGATTTTTTAGCAGAAACGGCAACGTTGCTCGTTCAACTGACAGAAGAATGACTGTAACCCAACATTTTCAAATTTTTCAAAATTTTTCAAAACATACACGGTGAAATGTGTCAAAATTTCATGGCAAACCGCGATACTTTATGAAAGTGAATGGAGTATACAGTTTTATAACAATTTTTAAGATTAGATAAATTCAACACACACCCAACTCCTTTAGCGTAGAATAATTTGATTAAAAAACTTAAATGACAGTTTTGGTTTCCAATTACTCGTTTCAATACAAGCATAACCATTAAAAACTGCAATTTCCTTATTGTGGAAAGCAAAGTGTGCCATTGTGAAAAAATCTATTAGACGTCGATGTGAATTATGTGTTCAGCAAAATGGTTCATACTTCGAACATCTTCTTCAAGTTCGTTTTGACTGTGGTTGTTAATGCTTATTTTTTTTTAGTTACACGTTTCGTTCACAAAAATGGTCTTATTATTATTAATTTGTACCTACTATATCAAATTTTGGCGATTTCTTCATGCATGAGAATATGTTTCATTTTTTTTAACCGGAAACGGTGCAAAAAGTCGAGAGACCGAATTTGCTCCTAATCAAAGAAGGATTCAAATAGTAATTTTTATTGTCGGAAAAACCAGTGGCGTATCATTTTTTTATCTGAAAATATTCAGTCTTGCTGCAGTACGGCCGCCACTTATACAATAGAAAAGAAGAATAGAAATGATATTATGCAAAAAGTGCTCCTCGACGCTAAAAACCTATGTCTCAAATTTCACGAAAATATTTCAAGCAGTGTGAAAGTTATGGATAAAAATAGTATATTATTTCATAAGGAGGAGAAGTGTCACTTTTCATGGCGAGCTTTAGTTTGCCCGCCGAACGTAGTGAGGCGGGTAGTTGAAAGCGAGCCATGAAAAGTCACTTCTCCTTCGAATGGAATATGTTATTTTATTTTCAAACATCTTAAAATTCCTGGAAATCTGAATAATATTGACATTTAAGATCGTTATGATTGAGTGAAAAATGTAACATTTGTATCAAAGATTATAGAGTGCAAAGATAGGAAACGCCCTCATATCTCTCGTACTAAAAACCGACTACGTTTTATGCATATATATATCGGGACTTTTTACTCACGAGATGGCGTTTTCATTACAGATTACAGTGACTGTAGTTTTTTTCATTACAGACTACTGTTACTGGAAAGAGCGCGAAATTTGAATACCACCATAAGTAATAATTTTGATTTCCACCTATCGAGCCCAGACAATAATATACAGGGTGACACAACAAAAGCAGGGCTTCTGTTCTGCTCAGGATTATATTTTTGATCTACATATTAATTCAATTCATACTAATTAAACACACCAAATAGATTTGCTTACATATTTTTATTTCAAAATATACATACAATTTTAAATTGGAATACATGTCAAAAATATCTTTACATCTGCAGCGTCACTTGATAAAATCTTGAAGGAAGATTGACGACAGGGTTGAGTTTCCCGGATGGAGAGAAATGCTCACTGCACATAGTATAAGTTCTGCTGAGATCTAAATCCTCTCGCCCAGAAAACTATCCATTTCAGAGCACTGAAAATTAATGCAATGAATAACAGAGTTACCCCTTTCGAGTTTCAATACTTACATTTCCATTTTCTTCGGTAATTTAAAGAAGGATAATTTCGGATTATTCCTTTTATTATTAGTACACTGCTTTGCCATGCAGCATGCTCCGGATGGCATCTTGTCTTCAAATATTTAACAACCGAAACACAGCAACGAATACTAATAAGCACGAATCAAACTAAATTATAACGAAAACACAAATATTAAACGAAAACTCAAACACTACACGATATATAACTCAAATACAATACGAAAACTCAATTAAACTTAAACTTAACGAATACAACTATTAATTATTCTTTGTAGATCTAATCTAAACGAACTCAACTGGAGAATAATCTAAATTTGATTTGAATTTGTCTGTTTGAATTGTACCATATGTGGTAACCATGGTAACATAATGTCACTTCTCTTACGGCCGTTTTCAATAACCGATCTATCCCTCGAAACGGCCGATATATAGGTACTAGAGATCGAGCAATCTCCCGTTTTGTACCTGTTTCCGTTTCAATATTGTATCTGCAGATAAGGATTCTTACTGGTCCTTGCGATCCATCCCTTGTTCCGAAAAGAGGTCAGATGGATAAGAACTTTCATTGTTTATGCGCCTACCTGCGTTTCAAAGATCTTTCAAGTTAACCACAGATAGCCAGAAATATCTCTAGTAGCTCTGTTTGTTTATCTGAGGAGTTCGAGCAGTAAGGGGTAGAGATAAGCGTTGAAAATTGTTGTTAGTGCAATTCAGCGTTGGTTTCTTGACTATTTAATTATAAATTAACTTTAAAAAATGGATTATTTGAGTAGCGACGACAGTGACATGGAATTATTAGAGATGATTGATGAGTTCGATGAAGAAAGTAAAAAGGAAGCATTTTATTTTTTTAAATTTATTTTTGAACAAATGTGATTATTTTTTCTCAATTGATTTTCAGGAAAAAAGTGATAATGCAAACAGTACAACGTTCATGTAAAATTTTTACTGTTCTTCCACGATGTTGACAAATAAAATGAATAGAAAATTAGGAACGAAATTTTTATTTTATTTCACAATTCATTGCTAATACTATGAATCTAACAATTATTAAATAAAACAAGTAGAACAAGAAGAAAATGATCCCCACAAAGTTTGCTACTTCTGGATGGAGTCCAATTCTTCCAGCGAACCGCCTTCATCCATAGCTTCAGGATATCTGGTCGTTTGAATGGAAAACTGTACCAAATGAATTTACTCTTGCTAGCCAAGTTGCTAATTATTCATTAAATAGCAAAATCTAATATTATCAATTCACCCGTGAAAAGATATTTTCCGATAATCGTACTCGTTTTTGCATCCAAACGCTACACAAGACACCACCATTGTTTTTTTATATTCGAATTTCAAATATAGTTCAAATCGAAACTATTGCCGAAGCAATCAACAAATTACACTAACGCAATATGCTGCTTTACACGAGGAAGGAAACGAAACTAATAGCACAGTAGAACACAAAAAATGTATATCTTCACTAATATTGTACGTATTTAACAAAAAGAATCCCCAAACTAATTAATTTTCACTTAAAAGACAATTTATGCATACAACCGTAATTCATTTGACTGAGTAGGACATAGACAGGTTACCCTAAATAAGGCTATCTCTGTTTCAGCTGCCCCTGTCTCACTTTACGTTCAAAAGTATACAGTCGGATCCGTTCCAGGTACAGAGTTCAGTGGATCTGAAGAGGTTCCTTCCTATCTATCCTTGTCTTGAGATAGATCAGGTTAAACCATGATTGTGAAATGCAAACCACAGACAGATAACTACAAGGATAGATAAGCCGACAAACCGGAGATAGCGATCTATCCCTTATCTTGGTTAGGTTATTGGCGAATCCAAAGATCAAAGCGCCCTCTTTCGGTAAAAATTCCAAACTACGGAACCAGTAATGCGTCAAGATCTTCTATGTTCCGCGTGCTTTTGAGCTATAATATTTTGTTTCATATCCAGGTATTCTTGAGTGATATTTCGAAGTTTTTATAGTGTTCTGAACAGATAAATTAGTATTTAAATAAAAATTGTTGAGAAGGTATTTATATCAGTGTTATTCATTCAAAATATTATTCACAAAGTTATCATGTTTTAGGTTACAAGGCGTGTTGTTTGAGTCCAATTTTCTGGTGCAGTTTTAACTGCTGAGGAAGGTTAATACGATAATTCTCAACAAGATGATTATGAAATTGATCAGCGTAATTCAAGGTACTGAGTTGTGCCTTCAACTTTCTGTAAGGCAGAAATTAAATAAGGTGAAGTACCTGAACGAAGGGATTCATGTTTTAATGCTAATGTTGTATATAATTTTAGGCAAGTGGATTGATTATAGAACACTGAGTTAGCTAAGTACTAGTACTGAAAGAAATTGTATTCAATTGTAACTGCAATTATTTCAATTGCTCTTCAAGGACAAATAAAAACTGGTCTGTACGTTTACATGAATTTCGTAAGAAAGATGCCTTAACACTATGTATCACTAATGCCTTTGCTATATTGGGAAAATTGGACTGAAGAATAGCATGGATAAACTATAGATGGAGAAAACTTGCTGAAAAGATTTTCGTTAAGTGTTTCTCGAACAACTGCGAACAATATTTTTAGTGAATATATTAAATATACAGCAAATATTTTGGAAGGTTGTATTCAGTGGCCAAGTTCTGAGGTTGAATTGATGAATTTACTGCTTAACATTTTGGGAATATTCAAGTAATACTTGATCATAAGGATATACCATACGTAGATCTTCATGTTTTTCATGTTGCATCAGAACTTATTCACATTCTGATCATAGTTTAGGCAGATGTAAATCTTTTTGTGTTGCTATTTTGTAGTTTATTCCTATAAAAATAAAGAACATTCAAAACAATAATTTATTTACATAATTTCCATCGAATACCTCGTGAATTGTCGATCCAATTAGAAGGGAAAAAAGCTAATTTGTATAACAAAATTTTATAAACTCGACTGTGCACTGTCAATAATACATTAATTCACTGAAATTATCAACAAAATCATCACGAGAACTAAGAAAATCACTTAAAATAATCTGTTTTACATATCAAAACAACGTAGCTTCAAAAGAGGTTACTGGAATTTCGCCATGTTTGTTTACAGTCAGCAGCGCCCTCATCGGTGGTTGAAATCGCCAATTGAAAACGGCCGTTAGCCACCTATTATCTATCTCAGGACTTTCTTCTCACCAGACGGCGCTCACGTCAATGTTGTCGCTTCGTTTCCAATCTTCCTTCTCTATAATCTTTGATTTGTATAGTTACGGTTGTCTTGCAAAATTAGTCCTTTGCATAACAACACTTTTCCTGCCGCCGGCCGGAGGGAAAAGTAAGTCATAGCAACTATTTCTCCGCATAGGCGGAGAAAGAGCACTTCTCTGTGATCCTGTCAGTCGAGAAATGACATTGTTGTCGAATGTTTGGAAATAAACATTTTTTTTTTATAATTTTAACACCCCGCATCTCGGAGAGGAAACATTTCTCGACATCTGTTTATATGACAAGCAATTTGATGTAGAATACGTGGTAAAAATTTCTGGGTTACGATCTGGATCACCCTGTATATCAGCAGGGTCAAGCTGATTTTTTCCTTTTGTAAAGGCGGGAATTTCAGGTTTCCTTTTAGAGTTTCAACAGAGTCTCTCATCAAAAATCCCTCATCAGCTAAAATTACATCTCCAGGCACAATTAAATTTAAGAATCCACAGTTTTCTGTCAGAAACTTATCACTAGTTCGGCCGCTCCAACCTTCTGAGATATAGGAAACTGTTCCTTGAGTAGTGATCCCAATTAAAAACTTAACAGTCTAATGATGTTTGTGTGATGGTGTTTCTGTATATATTTCAAAGCAGTCAATTATTACTGCTATACGATCACCAAAATTTTCTTTGAATTATTTTTAATATCTCTCTGTCTGGCCAAAATATAAGTCTTCGGTACCAAGCATAGAGTAAGTACATCAATACACTTGAAAAATGATTCTGATGCAGTTGGTGGAGCAATAGCAAATCGGTAAGACAAATACTTGAATGGCAAGTTAAATTAATTAAATTAATGTCAAAATGAATTGATTAAACGGAGACAGAGCACTTTTATCCTGTCGATGACTCCTATTCCTATATAAAGATTGATCGAGCTCGACAAATGAATATGGAATGAAGCTGACGTTGCTTAAAATGTCAAATTGTGTACAATTATCCTTGTGGTATTATAAAATAACCACGCCACTGGTAACAGTTTTTTTGTTCGAAATAATTAGCACAAATGAAAGTCTTAAATGAATGTAATTCGATTGAATCGAAATCACTACAAACTGCGAATCACAGGAAAAAACTGAAATTTTCCGAATTCACGAAAGGAAGCAGAAAATGAGCAATTATCGGAAGCAGAATTATTCACGAAGTCAATCAGTGAACTGATATGGATTATGAAAATGAAACAAATATGCGACATAATTATGCTGCGCTCCTCAGCTTACAAATTCTTCTTGTACATAAAGGATAATCCATATGGGAATTCCCCAGTTTGGAGAAATTAATTTAATAACTCGAATTCTGGAAATTCAGAATAATTATTTTGAACCGTTCACTTGGCGTGAACAAGTGTATCCCATATTTACAGAAGGGACCCAATCGGGGCTATTTCTATCTTCCAGTTTGGCTGGTTCTCCTAAAAAGTTCACTTTAACACCATATTCAACTATAAATTCAAAGATTTCGGACCATAATTTTTGTATTTCTTATGTATTGATAATATTTACCTACCTGATACAAAATGATCTGCACAAATTCGTGCATTTTGGAGGAATGTATCGCTCAAATTGCCCCGTCTTAAAGCCTTACATTGTCGACGTTCTTTTGATAAGGCGTCCAGCATTTCCCTTCGGTTTTGTAAGGCTTTGGGGATTCTAAAAAACGAATTTGATCCCTATCTGCCCTTTCAGAACACCCGGGTCACAATACAACAAAACACCGGCATTTTAAATAATTCACACTTCGAAAATCGATCTTTTCTATTGTTTACAATGACAATTGTTTGCCTCACATGCAATATGGCGGATCTGTCATGATGTCACCTCAAAATGATCAATTGTGATAATTCACCGTACATGCAGAACATAATCGGAACTATACTCCATTCACTTTCATAAAAAATCGTGGTTTGCCATGATATTCTGACACATTTCACCCCGTATATTTTGAAAATGTTAGGTAATGGTCATTGCACTGTCAGATACGCCCACAAAGTTGTCGTTTCAGCTAAAAATTCGTAGTAATTACGTATTAATCAAAATGTTCATTTACTTTGGGAAATTAATGAATTTGAGAAAATATTATGTGTATTCAGAAGACATTTAAATACCTTTTTGCACAACTTGAAATACCCCGAAATGAAAATGTCGTAGTTCGACGAAACCTGTGCCACAGTTGAACCTTAGAAGAACTAACTCCATTCACAAAGTTAAAAAAGAGTAAATAGAAAGTAGACAAAGTCGCTTAATTTTCACGAGTACCAACCTGCGTCAGTTTTAAGTGAAAGAATTATTATTCATTATCACTACTTGCGGGCTCCGAATCGTACGAAAGAGCGTATCCGACTTTTCACGGTAGACTGCATGAGACTCAATTGTTTGTACTTGCGAAATACCGAAGGACAAAATGAATGTACGTAGAGATCTAATTTTTGAAGGAACGTCTGGGATGAAACATTGACAATTACCCGCTAGGTGGGACACTGTACTATCACATTGTACTCAAATGTTCCTGCTAGGGTGTAATATAAGCTCTGCGGTTTCATTTGGTTGCTACCGTAAGCAGGCATATGTGGCACTGATGACGGCTAACAAGCCAGAAACCAGTCTGTCATTTTCCTTCTGCGGTAGCAGCACGTTCCGGCGATTAACTTCTTGAATTAGATCTTTGCTAGTCCATTTCTCTCATTTATTGTATGTCCCTAGTCATAAACAGACAAGAACCCTATTTTCATTATAACTTCTTGCGGGATCCGAACAGTACGAACGGGCGTATTCGACTCCCCACGGTAGAATGCATGAGACTCAATTGTTTGTAGTTGCGAAATACCGTAGGAAAAAATAAATGTACGTAGAGATCTTATTTATGAAGGAACGTCTGGGATAAAACGTAGACATGTACCTGCTAGGTGGGACACTGTACTATCACATTGTACTCAAGTGTTCCTGCTAGGGCGTAATATAAGCTCTGCGGTTTCATTTGGTTGCTACCGTAAGCGGGGATATGTGGCACTGATGACAGCTAACAGGATCATATTTCACGGGATCATTTCTGTAGTATATCCTTAGTCTATTTTCAGTTATTTAATGATGTGTTTGAAAGTGTTTGTGCCGTGAGTGCCAGTGTGTTAGAGATAGAGACTCAAGTGTTTCCTAATTCTATTTCGTGAAAATGAGTGCGCCCAATCTCCCCAATCAAACCCATCCAGGAGGAGAACTGCCAAATTTCATGGAAACAAGTCCGCATATGGAGAATAGCTTCCAACCCTAACAAACCACGTGGATGTTCCGGGACCATCAGCCCCTACCGTCGAAGCAAAACTAAAACTACCCTCAATTGTTGTTCTTGGTGTCTTCGAAAATTATAAAAAAAGTCATTGGAGGGGAATCAAACTTCCATATCAGATGTGGAATAAATACATCGAACGTCTTTGTGGACAGCGAAGAAGCGTTCGATAATTTGAACAAAAATACTATCTATCAGACAGTTTGGAATTCCACACGTTCACCATAAGGAACGAAAAATCGCACGCATTTGTCCTTCGAGGTCTGAACGCAGAACAAAACCTGGAAGATCTGAAGGCAGATTTGCCACCGTATACGGTCGAAATCACCGTAAGTACATAACAGTCAGTATTATGATCTTTTTTTTTTAATAATGCATGTTTTCCAGCTGGACAAAGAGAGAAACGTGAGGCGTGCAACATGCTCTTGCATTGCTGGAATTTCTGGACATTGCAAACATTTATCTGCGACAGTTTTTTGCGTGAATGATGAGAAGTCTACAAGAACAAGTGTACCTTGTACTTGGAAAGAGCCATACATTGCAAAAATAGCAAAGGCAAATTATTTGAAGGGGCAGAGATTTTTCGATATATTTGGTGTATCGAAAAGGACCAATGTTTTTTCTCCAGTAGAAGTTACTGCAGAAATTGTGACATTTTCTCCCCCTTCGATGCTCCAATATATGCTAGGAGCTTCAACTGGTGTTAAGCCTTCCACTTTCACAGAAACAAGTCTTCAAGGTTGTATAAATACAATTCAAAAGAGCCGAAATCGAGGCCTAGCAATTTTGAGCATGTCATATATTTTTCCTTATTTGTCAGTCCTTTTTGCAGTGGTTTTTTTTGTTTGTTTCAGGAATGTTACAAGTAGGGAATTTGAACATGCTCTTCCAGTCAGTGAAATTTCAAATGGTATTGAAGATATAATTGACAGGCAGAGAAATTCAAAAATTCTAAATTTCCTGTATCAACTGGACATTGAACTGACTTATAACTGTTGTAAGGAGACTTACAACAATTGCATACCATGCAATGCTGTAGAAGTATGCTCTTCTACATTGAAGAATAAGGTCAGTTGGATGATGCAGAGGAAATTTAGAATAACTGCATCAAGAGCATATCCCTTGTTCACCTACGAGGGTAACGACTGGAACAGCAAGTCGCAGAAGTATTTTTCTAATATTCCTTTCTGCAATAAATACACGCAGCATGGAATTGATTGGGAACCTGTAGCCAGATCAGTGTACTCAAGGTACTATTATACTTATTGTATTGGCCAAAAATTTACTATCTTATTCTTATAAAACTACCCTCAATTGTTGTTCTTGGTGTCTTCGAAAATTATAAAAAAAGTCATTGGAGGGGAATCAAACTTCCATATCAGATATGGAATAAATACATCGAACGTCTTTGTGGACAGCGAAGAAGCGTTCGATAATTTGAACAAAAATACTATCTATCAGACAGTTTGGAATTCCACACGTTCACCATAAGGAACGAAAAATCGCACGCATTTGTCCTTCGAGGTCTGAACGCAGAACAAAACCTGGAAGATCTGAAGGCAGATTTGACTGACATCGATATCGATGTCAAGAACATCTATGAAATGAAAGGAACCAGAAACCCGGCCTACTTGGTTATCACCGACCAAAAAATCACTCAACGCTATTTGGCGCAGCATGCTAGAGTATACTCCATTCACAATTATAAAATCACAACTCTGGCCTTGGAAATTTGACACATTCCACTCTGTATCGAAGTTATGAAGTTTTTCAAAATATTTTTATGTTCCAAGTCAACACTATGTTGCCCTTTCTACATTCTTAGCGTATTTCTCAGAATGTGAATGAATTGGAAAAGATGTGATGGACAAAAATAATTAACGTTTATATGAATTGATAGAAAGGATTCCTTTTCTAGTTATTTGCATGAAAAGTACAAGAGATCACTGTTGAAATATGTATATTATTTTTCGCCATGGACAAATTGCATTGCTTTCACATAATTTTCATATGCATGCTTGTGAAGATTTAATGTTCATTATCCTCTTGAACTGAAAGTTCAAGACTTGACGACATTTTATTTATTTGATCTTTTGAACAAGGAGTAAAATATTCTGATTGTATAGTAATTTATTAGATTAAAAAATTTTCATACATTACTACCACATTACTTGTACAAATAAATTGGAATAGGTCGAACATATGCTACACATTTATCATTCACCTGTTCTGAAATAAGACACAAACTCCTGGAATATGGAAAAAACCGATGTATTCTGGTTCAATATAGCCTATTTCTACTTTCGGCAAACGAATGAAAGCTCCAGTGACACATTTCAATTCATCGGAATCTGAATTCACCAACTGTGGAATGCAATATAGTCATATTTCTTCTTTTTCTTAGCTTTTTCGACGTGTTTTTTTCTGAAACGAGAAAACGATCAACAATAATCATTTACAGACCGATGATGGCCATCCAGAACCCGTTTAGGTACTTACTACGAAAATCGTGCAATTTCATTCTGCAAGTTCTTTCCTCATAATTCATCGAAAATCCTAGCTGAACCATATTTTCCAATCGCTTTCGTTAGAAGATCGTATAAGGAAGCCTTTTTTATCCATTTACACATTCCAAATAAATTTTTAGCACCAAAAACGATACCGAAACTAACCAAACTTCTGGGGGGGCGGAATTTCGTTTTAAATCTTTCAAAACGGCCAGATACCTAAAAAAAACTTCGTTATCAAGTGTAAAAAGGTCTATTAGTACTTACTTTCGCTTTATTTATGCATATAAATCGATTTTTGGTCCAATTCAAATTTGCCGTTCGTACTCACGCCAAAACTCGTGAAAGGAAAAAATGACACTTGCACGAAATTTCTCATATCGACGGAAAACTTCTTCTGGACGACGAAGAACGGAAAAATAGGCGATTTCCTATCGATATTTCGCCCCAAAATCGCCAATCGATTCGAACTAACAGAATGTGGTAAATCTTCGATACTTTTACTTTGATGTAAACAGAAAAACTGGCATCGTCGTTTCGTCATAAACGATATTCTATACTCCATTCACTTTTATAAAGTATCGCGGTTTGCCATGAAATTTTGACACATTTCACCGTATATATTTTGAAAATGTTAGGTTATGGTCATTGCACTGTCAGATACGTCCACAACGTTGCCGTTTCTGCTAAAAAATCGTAGTAATTACGTATTCATCAAAATGTTCTTTTGGGAAATTAATGAATTTGAGAAAATATTATGTTAATTCAGAAGACATTTAACTACATTTTTGCACAACCTGAAATACTCCAGTATGAAAATGTAGTAGTTCTACGAAACCTGCGCCACAGTTAAATCTTCGAAGAACTAACTCCATTTACAAAGTTGAAAAAGAGTAAATAGAAAGTAGACCTGGCAATGTCGCTAAATTTTCACGAGTGCCAAACTGCGTCTGTTCTAGGGGAAAAAACTTGATAAACCTAAATCATGGCCAACCGCGATACTTTATAAAAGTGAATGGAGTATATGTACGCGCACAGATTTTTCATCAGGTGCACCAATTCCTGAAAACGAAACCATGGCCAGAGTTGTGATTTTATAATTGTGAATGAAGTATAGTAAACCACACTGTCGTATCATGGGAGCGACATTATACCAACAGAAAAATTACACAGTGTAGAAGATGTCAAACTTGGGTTCATGCTACTTCAAATTGTTCTAGTCCCTATAAATGTCTGAAATGTGCAGAAAGACACCCGACAAAAAACGAAGGACACGCCAGCGAAATGTGCTAACTGCGGTGGGGATCATCCTGCAAACTACACAAAGTGTGACGCATACGTCAATCTCCTGGAAAAAATGCGTCGAAACACCAACATAAGTGGCCAAGAAACCCCGAAAAAGAAATATACGCTAGCGCCTTTACCGAAGGAGAACCCCTGGGAGGAACGCCGGAAAAGACAGGAGGAGAAGAAGAACGCCCATCAAAACAGTTCAAAAAGAAAAGAAGATCGCAGTACCCAACAGCAACCTACAGGTGACTTCAGTACATTTACCGAACTCAAAAACGAATTCAGTAAATTGAATACCTTCATAAACATAACCGACTTTTTAAATAATCTCAAAACTCTGAACGAAAAATTGGCAAAATGTTAATCTGGCGCCGAAAAATATCAATTATTCTTTTTTAAATGCCTTTTGAAGCTGGTAAACTAGTAGATAGACTCATTCAGCCACCTGGAACGCCCACGGGATTCGTAATAAAAAATATGAGATTTCGCATTTCATAAAACAGCATTCTATCAACATTTTTCTCTTGAACGAATCAAAGTTGACACCATCGGATAATTTCGAAATTAAAGGCTTCCACGTGGTTAGAATGGATCACTCAGATAACGCACACTACGGAGGCGTTGCAATTCTTGTGCATACTTCAATCCCATTCAAAGATCAGAATAGAAATAATGAACTGATTTTCGTAAATTATGCTATTATTTCATGAGTTTTTAAGGTATTTTTGAGCTCTAGGGGGGGGAATCGGCTGTCCCCTGCACCCCCCCTGGGTACGCCCGTGGACACTCGCCTTTAAGCTACAGACCCATTAGTTTGTTGCCGATGTTGAGCAAACTCAAACTTACAGAAAGAGTAGCCAAATATTCGGCATAAATCACTCAATAAAACTGAAATGCACGATCCGTTTCAGTTCGGTTTCAAAGAGAAGCATGGCTCAACTCATCAGCTGGCACGAATCGTAACCGACAAAATCAACGCATTTAACGAAAAACAGAATACAGCTATGGTGCTGCTAGACATAGAAAAAGCGTTTGACCGAGTCTTGGTCCAAGGACTTCTATTCAAAATGATCGAACTGAAACTCCCCACATTCCTTAAAAAACTAATGAATTCGTATTTAACCGACAGGAAATTCATGGTAAAACTGAATAAAACCCTATCAAGTCCGATCACAATAGCAGCAGGTGTACCTCAAGGTTCCGTCCTTGGGCCCAAACTATTCAATTTATACATTCACGATCTTCCAGCATTCCCTAACACCAAAACTGCACTTTTTGCGGACGATACCGCAATTTACTCTCATTCCTTTAGTGCTATTGTGGCTTCGAAACTATTGCAATATCATTTACAAGTATTGATGAAATATTATAAAAATTGAAAAATCAAAGTGAATGCAAATAAAACTGAAATGATCGTTCTTAGTAGAAAAATTAATGACAGAAAATTAGTCTCGCCTTTCACATCAAGCCGGACTCCCACTACTCGTGTATTTGGCAAATATTTGACACTTGCCTATATTGGCATGTAGTGGGAGTGGTTCACTCGGCCAATATTTGTACAATTATTTTCCACTGGCGTGTCCCGCCGGTTGTCGGTAAAAATGCAACGAGTCAAAGGGATTACAATTATTTGTGTATTTGACAAGTATATGTATACTTGTCGATGCTTTCCCATTACTTGCCGCAAATAATTTGGCAGTTATTGTGTTATCAGCTTCCCTCGAGTGTTTGTGGTGCTTGCGCGTTTATATAAAGTTTTTCCGAAGTGGAGTGGATTCAAGAAGTCGTTTTCGAATTTCTGGATTTGTACGGAAATAAGCCAGTTATAGGCGGTCTGCATATTCTTGAAATGAGACATCTGGTGGTGACTTTCGTCAAAACATGAAGTAAAGCTTAATGATAGGTTAGCTTATTGTTGCTTATTGTTCCTGACTTTTGAGCGAATTTTGGTGTTTATACAATGGATATTCGAAGATCTTTTGGATTTTAAAAAATAAAATTCGATCATTTCTCGAAAGGAAATGAAGAAAAAGGCCAAGCTTTGAAAAAAGCTGGTCATGTGTATAAGGTGAGAGAGCGGAGTGGTCTCATAACTTCTAAAGTAATGAGACCTCTGTTAATTTGCCACCGTATACAGTCGAAATCACCGTAAGTACATAACAGTCAGTATTATGATCTTTTTTTTAAATAATGCATGTTTTCCAGCTGGACAAAGAGAGAAACGTGAGGCGTGCAACATGCTCTTGCATTGCTGGAATTTCTGGACATTGCAAACATTTATCTGCGACAATTTTTTGCGTAAATGATGAGAAGTCTACAAGAACAAGTGTACCTTGTACTTGGAAAGAGCCATACAATCCAAAAATAGCAAAGGCAAATTATTTGAAGGGGCAGAGATTTTTCGATATATGTATTTGGTGTATCGAAAAGGACCAATGTTTTTTCTCCAGTAGAAGTTACTGCAGAAATGGTGACATTTTCTCCCCCTTCGATGCTCCAATATATGCTAGGAGCTTCAACTGGTGTTAAGCCTTCCACTTTCACAGAAACAAGTCGGACATCTTCAAGGTTGTATAAATACAATTCAAAAGAGCCGAAATCGAGGCCTAGCAATTTTGAGCATGTCATATATTTTTCCTTATTTGTCAGTCCTTTTTGCAGTGGTTTTTTTTGTTTGTTTCAGGAATGTTACAAGTAGGGAATTTGAACATGCTCTTCCAGTCAGTGAAATTTCAAATGGTATTGAAGATATAATTGACAGGCAGAGAAATTCAAAAATTCTTAATTTCCTGTATCAACTGGACATTGAACTGACTTATAACTGTTGTAAGGAGACTAACAACAATTGCATACCATGCAATGCTGTAGAAGTATGCTCTTCTACATTGAAGAATAAGGTCAGTTGGATGATGCAGAGGAAATTTAGAATCACTGCATCAAGAGCATATCCCTTGTTCACCTACAAGGGTAACGACTGGAACAGCAAGTCGCAGAAGTATTTTTCTAATATTCCTTTCTGCAATAAATACACGCAGCATGGAATTGATTGGGAACCTGTAGCCAGATCAGTGTACTCAAGGTACTATTATACTTATTGTATTGGCCAAAAATTTACTATCTTATTCTTATAAAACTTTCAGAGAAAAGAATTGCTTCATTCAAGAAGTAGGACTTGTGGTTTGCCAATCAGACCCATGGCTTGCTGTTTCTCCAGACGGGGTGATATTTGAGAATGGAGAGCCAGTGAAATTATTAGAAATTAAATGTCCATTCATTGGTACCTTGCTAGGAAGTTATACAGATTATTTTTATTTAATTGTTTCTCATTTCAGGTCAAACTATTTCTGCAAATAATATTGAGCATCATTGGCAATATTTAAAAAGAGAGAAAGGACAGTTGATTCTGAAAGACACAAACAAACATTATGCTCAAGTGCAATTGAATATGGCAGTTTTGAATTTGAAGGAGTGTGACTTTGTAGTGTTTTGTTCATGTGATAAAACATTCAAAACTGTTAGAGTGCCGTTCAATGAGGAGTTTACAAAAAAACTTCTCTCAAAACTTAAAAAGATATATTTTGGGAATATGCTTCACACATTGTGCGGCATGGAATTTTAAATATGGATGAGGTTTTGACTGAAACCAGGTTACGCACCTGCTTCATGCAAGGTGGCGATGATACCTGGGAAAAGAGGAGGGGGTTTAGTGGATAAAAGTCCCACACGAATCCGCAGCACCACAACATCTTAACGGCCTGTGCTGTGGAGAAGGCATTAGCTTCCCCCTACCTCAAGGGCCAAAAAAAAAAAATTTATTAGATAACGTGCGTTCAAAAAAATTCGAGGTCAAGTAGGCTATGGAACCTGGAATCAATATTCTGCGTTTGAACGCAGTTCAAATATGGTTCAAATTCGATAAATAAATAATTTCCATAGCCTACTTGACCTCGAATTTTTTTGAACGCACATTATTATCATTTGTATGTGATTAATTTATATTCTGTAAATTGTGAAATCCTCGTTTCTTCAATTTCATTATTTTTATATTAGAGCCGTACAGAGTGTCAAATTCGTTTTTGCAATGGGTTGAAAACTTTAGGTCAATTTGATGAAGGAGTGGTAATAATGAATAAATATAACAAATTTGTAGTGTTTAGGAAATGCAAAAATATAGAAAAGATTTGTTTCCTGGCCACTCAAATTTGTAGCTTGAGTTCAGGAGACCGGCAATTGAAATTTTGGATAAATTGGACGATTTATAATTATTCATCATGTGAAATGGTGATTGTTTTCTTGGTAGAACATACTTTGTGTAAGTTGTTTGACTTTTGTGAATATTTTAGTTTTTGTTGAAGAATATTTTGATATAGTTTTGACCGACTCATTTTTCATTTCAACCACTTCCCTTATTGCCAAACAGAATAGCATATGCTAAAGAATATCTGTGAAACAGAGTTTAGTGTAGTAGAGTCCATATAACTCAACATTGTTTATGATACAGAGTAATGTACTTCCTTTAAATCCTAGAAGACATCCTTATTCATCATCTTCACAATTTGCGATAATTGGTGGTTGAAGATTAGTTAACACACAGCATATATGTAGAATGTCATCTAAATATTTAAATAAATTATATGGTATCTCATGTAAAATTCTATAAATTTTTATACGTTGAATTGATCTTTCTACATGAATTCTAACACTCGTAACACTACGAGTATAAGTTTCTTCAACTTCTTCAAGAGATAGTTGGCCATTATGTACAAAAGGTGGCAGAACAAGAATTACATCTTCTTCACATTTGATGTGTGGAAAACCTTTATCAGCTAAAATAACATCATTCGGTTCTAAAAGTTCAAGGAAATCACAATCATTTGTGATAAATGTATCTGATGATCTGCCTCCACAACATTTTGAAACAAAGCTGATAAAACCGGAAGGAGCAATTGCAACAAAAATTTTGCTGTGAATGTTGATTTGTACTGAGAGTATGTATCTTTGATCAACTCCCCTTGGTTGATTTATCTTTATTTCAGTACAATCAATAATTGAAATTCCTTGTTTTTTGAGCCAATTCTCCCAAAAGGGAAGAGAAAATTCTTTGGCAACTTGTGGGATGAAGTTGAAACAAAGCACCTAATGCTACAAAGGATAATCCAAGTTTATTTTTCATTGAAAAGAGCAGAAGTCTATTCTCAACATTCAGTTTGAAGTTTCCATGATGGCTATTAATTAAAAGAGAACACAGAACACTGAATCTATCAAACACAACTCCAGCCAAACAGTTCAAGTCTTCATCAGTTTTTAAAGATTTTAAACCATGAAAGCCCCTGCACTCAATGGTTTCATCATTTACAACACATTTGTCATCTTTTTGAACAAATAATTTCGTCTTATCCGCAATATTACACTGAGTTGCTGCATCACACATCCCCTCTGCACTGAGGCCCATGAAATTACTCTCAAATAAAAATATATCATCTTCCAAATCACTTGGGTCAGTTTGGCATGAAAATTCCACCTTTTGATCACCACCAGAGACATTACCGCAGAAGGATGGAGATGGAGAAGGAAACTCTTCCTCACAGAAAATTAACATCATTAATAATTTAAAACATAGAGCTCTCAAACTTTCTAACAATGAATTTCAGGAAAAAAACATTCTCAAAATACAGTCAATTTTGGAAAAAAATAACTATCCGACCAAATTCATAAAAAAAAATCTGTACAAGAGAGAACCTGAACACCACAGACCACAAGAGGAAAGAGAAAACCAAAAATATTTCAAGATAACTTATGTTGAAAATCTAGGAGAGCCAATCAAGAACATATTTACTAAATTGAACATAAAAATGCATTCAAATCTAACAATACTGTTAAGAAACTTTTTACAAAAACTAAGAGTGCAACTCCAAAAGAATTGCATATAGAAAAATATCTTGGAACGACTGCCCAGCCACATATTGGTCAAACTGGTCGATACCTCAAGGATCGAATTTCTGAACATAGAAGAGACTCCCTTAATATCCTCAATCCGAATTTGAAAAGACGGTTATTAGATGAGATGATATCCATAAAACAGGACAAGAATTCCATTAATAAAAGAAACGACATAGAAAATTTGAATACCGCATATTATTATTTAATTGAAAAATCAAGAATATATAGAAGTTTGTTTTCCAACCCAGGTGTGTAATTTGTTATCATAATCCGCGCATCTCCAGAATCATCTAATTGATGACATCAATCTTTCAATGTCCTCCATCCGAGCAGTAGTTGTTGTCCTCTCCAAATTTTTAATTTTGACATCAGAACTGTTGACAACGGAACCACACAAAGTGAAAATGTAAGTCGGAAATTCACACTATATTCCGAACCTATTTCCTCATTTATATAGTTGCTTGTTTGTATATGTTGAAAATTAGTGTAAAAATGTGATTTCAATCTTTTAATTGTAATGTCAAACATCTCAGATTATTGTAGTGTATGTTGTTCCATTCCAGAGCCCTGATGAAGATTTTAAAATAAAATCGAAACTAGTTGGCTTTTTTTCCAAAAAGATGGTTTTGTGAACTATTTCTCAACCTAGAAACCTGTTTAAAATCACCGATTTAATATTAATACATAGGTCTTATCATCATTCATTGTATTCAAGGAATGTTTTCAGCAAAAAACAAAATAGCTCGTATTTTTCAATGATTTGTCCGTAAATTATCCGTGGTGAAAGGAAATTTTTGTCTCTCAAGGTTTTGTAGAAAAATGACAAAATCTGATTGATCGATCTGTGGCCGTCGGTATAGGTATCAGGCATTTTTTCTCGAAAACTATGAATGCAATATTATTGAAATTTAGAAGAAATATGAAGCTTTCCATCCTCAATTTATACTTGCAGAGAAAAATTGTGCCGTTTTTTAAAAAAAAATTTCACGTGCACTGGTAAGTGCATATCAAATTACCAGCTCACATATTAAAAAAAAATTTAGCATTCAATAGATATGTAATTTGATTTTTTTCAATGATAAATTACGGATAAAAAACGGCAAAAATTTG
This sequence comes from Adalia bipunctata, assembly GCA_910592335.1. Classification (NCBI taxonomy): domain Eukaryota; kingdom Metazoa; phylum Arthropoda; class Insecta; order Coleoptera; family Coccinellidae; genus Adalia; species Adalia bipunctata. The sequence goes on from OU342954.1 coordinate 6,892,712, forward strand.
TGCTATCCCGAGATTGAATCGCGAGAGTTGTTTTGCTAACTTGAGTTCCTTCATGATTTAAACAAATCGTTTCATATCTTAACGGTATGCCGTGAAATCAGTTCAGTTCTTCAGTTGTAAGTTGTGAGGTTTCACGACAATATCGCTAACAATATGTCGTCAAAACGTACTTTGGAAACTTCATCTCTTGATGAAAAATATAGACTTTTAAATGAAACGGAAAGTGGTGCACGAAAGAAAGATGTAGCTTTGAAGTATGGCGTTCCGGAAAACACCGTATCTACTGTCTAAAAAAAAGGAAATAATTATCAGTGCAATTGATATTGCTTGTGAGAGTTCCGAAAGGCTTGAAAAGCATGTAAGCTAGTTTCGACGAAGCAGTTTTGGATTGGTTTAAATGCTACATTATTCACCCATATAAACAATACATAAAAAAATGTGTTTTATTTTTCAATAACTCGAAGTCTTGATAACTCGATTTTTTTTTGGCAGATCGTGATTCGAGTTATCGAAGTTCGACTGTATTTTATTATAGAATGAGATTTATTCATTTATTATACTTGTGTCTGTTGTTTGGAAAATGAAACCTTTTTTCGGATTACGTCCATATTTTTTATCTAAATTTCCCATTTCCAAAACCACACTACACACATTCATAAACTTCAGCTGCAGCCGTAGCTGCCATATCCAAAGTCTAACTAGAAAATTCAGAGATACATTTGGCCATATAAAATGCACACAGTGTGACCTACCTGTGGGATACGCACGTCCACTAGCAATAACCAGTGTTACCCCCCGGTGGGCCACGACGTCGTGAACGTCTTAATTATGCCCTAGTCGTTGCGTAAGTTTTTCTTTAAATTTAATTTTTCTGCCATCTTTGAACCGCGATATTATCTCCCTAACGTTCGACTTTTGAGCCAACATTCATACAACAAACTACCCTTTATTTTGAACAAGTAATCACCCTTCGAAATCTTTCGCGACAATTCAGAAACACTCTGTACATTGGGTGAACATAGACATCTAACTTATCAATTGTTTCTAGCAACTAGTTTGTGAACGGTTCAACCAGATCTGGTTGTGAAGATAACTTTTCACCAGAAATTTTGAGTATTCTTGCAACCATCCATCGCTCTCGTTGAAGCTTTTTGATCAATTGTTTACTTTAATTCATCTATTCGTGGAGATAGTGGTGGATTACAACAAGATATAACCAATCCATCTATATACTCTTATCCTTCATTCTAATCACAAGCCTCGCCTTTTAATGTACTACCCCGTCAGAACCACTGAATTTCATTAAGATGAAGACATAGGGTAAGCTGTTCAACCATTAACCACCTAAAGTTCTGAACGATACCACGCTCTCATTTTAAGTCGTAACTCATCTCTATCTGCGATTTTATTTTGAAATGTTATCAAGCTAAATGTTTGCATCAATAAAGAGTTCAATTTCCACATAGTTTTCGAGACAAATTATGTATAAAAAAATTAGATATGGCTAACTGCGTCCATCCTATGGTACGCTATTAACCATGGGGGTAGGCCAGAGTTAACCAAAGTGTACACCGTTAACCACAGCGTAAACATAAAACAATTAGGTACGTTTAGGAGTTATATCAACGGAAAAATATCATCAGAATATCTTTAAAAAAATACTGATGACATGTAAAGACTATTTTATTAATAAAAAATATCATATCACAGAAAATACTTGACTATGCAAAAATAATATTTGTTTTATTATTGTTTTATTAAATCAACAAAAAACGTTCTTCTCGGTAATATGGAAACAAAAGACACTTGTGGTCACTTTGGTGAACATGTTCAACGTTAATTTAATATTGACAGGTCAAATTCGACCTTAAATTTGAGAGACGCTTGTCTCTCATTACTTCCAATTATTTTAGGATAGGGTAAAATTAGTTTTACATCTTCCTGTTGTATTCCTTCGCCACGTCCTTTTCGTGCCAAAACCTTATTTGGTTTTTGCACCGTACTAGTGGAAGTCTCGTCTGAATTATATAAACGAGTTCCATTTGCGAAACTTTCGTGTCTCCCCAGTCCCCATAGCACTTCTTAAGTTCCGATAGCTAAGCGTCCACATGTCCGCATCGGACGCATCGGACGGATCGGATCAAACGGATTTCGGTATTCTTTGTATAGAAACTCGTGCAAGCCCGTCCACAGACCCGCACCGGACGCATCGGAGCATCGGCATTTCTGCAATGGAGATCCGTAAATCCGATCCGTCCGATGCGGACATGTGGACGCTGAGCTCAAAATGATTCAACATTATTCTTGTTGAAAGCAGTAGCTTTTGCAAGACTGCAGGCCTCTGGCTTTCTAAGAGCAATTTCCGGATTTCTTTTCCTGAATGACCGTAGTCATTCTTTTCCCGCCATTTCCGCGTTAATCCATTCTTGCGGAATTTTTTTTTATTGACTTTAGCCATTTGAAATGCTACACGCCGACAATCTTTAGCAGTGAGACCGTAGAATAATTGAGCACAATATTCAACATATTCTTTAAGCTCTTGCTTTTCTTCTGAAGTAAAAACTTGATTGACTTCATAATTTGGTGTTGAACGTACTGGTCCTCCTACATTCTCTTTACTTCTTTGCACGTATAAACGGACAGTTGGATATTTGAGTTGACACTCCGTACTTGCTTTTCTAATACTCATACCAGCATTGATTAGTTCCAAAGCCTTTCTCATAGAATCTTCTGTGTGGGCACCCTTCTTCCTCTGCGCCATCTTAGTTCAGCCCATCTGAAATAAAATAAGTTACAAAACCAATCGGATCATTGAATGTGGTACACAATTAACCATGGTTAACTGTTGGACACACCATTTTGGTTAACTGTGGACCAAACTACCCCTAATTCAGTTTGGTTAGGATAACTTTGAATTGAAAAACAAAGGAGATCTACGCACACTCAGAAAGAAGAAAGTATATTACATGTTAATAATTGTACTTTTCAAAGTTTTCCTAATACTTCATCAAAAGGTATGAAACGAAAACAAACTTACGATTTTTTTTCTACTTTTCGCACCGATTTTCATAAAACTACTCGCTTCTCGTGCACCCTCTATGCCAGCGCATCGCCGACTGGGGGATGAACATAGCCACTGCTATGGCGTATACAGTGCTGTGTTGGAGCACGGGTAACGTTGCATTTCCGAATTATAGGAATGGTTGATAGTGTACAAGTGGCTAATTGTGGAACAGTTGACCCTACAGGAAATTTGGTGGAAGTAACGCTTTATAATATACCCACTTCTCAAGGATCTCCGAATGACTACACCCCTGCAGTATTGACCAGTTGGGAAATCCATGAGTTAATTTTGTATGCAATTCTAAATTATTTTGTTTTAGCATAGATGCATAGAGTACCTGGTGTAACGACTCCTTACTAGAAATCGTGACCAAAATTTGTAGATCAAAACGGAGTTCTAGATTTCAGATTTTGGTCTAGTTCCGAAATAATCCGCAATATTTTGCGGTTGTGGCGCTATTGCGGCAGTCGAAAATAGCGCGACCCCTTTTGGGAGAAATGGAAAGCAGGACATATTCTCAGATTTTTGATCGCCAGGAAAGTCTTGAACAAAATCTAATCAGTGCCAACACTGGCAATACCAGGTATTCTATGCATCTATGTTTTAGCATATCAATGCTCAAGTGAAATGGGAACAACAGAAAAAACCTATCCAAACACTCATTTGAATCACTACAGTCAAATATCATTAAAAACAACATAGAATTGAATAAAAGAAGACACAAAAGAAAGTTATCTGGGTACCGAAACCTTCATATTTCAACAAGTATTTCTGAAATGTACCAAAAGCCCTTTTTTTATTTTAGTCTGAACTGACCCTTATATGATTTGAAATAATTCTCTGTGGGAAATGCAATCAGGAGATCTTTCATTTTTTCTGTATAAGTTTTTTTTATACTTATTTGTTATTTCTATTCATGTTGAATATTTTTTTTTTTTCGTTTTTAGAGTGAATTTTTTTCATTTATGTATAGAATTATTTTTTATTTGTTAGCATTGTGGATACTTTTTTGTTTTTTATATAGAAGACCGTTTTGTTTTGTGAGACATTTAAAATATTTATTTTATATCCTTGATATCTTTTGTGACTGCCTATTTTTTTTAAATAATAGAAATACTATTTTTATACAGTTATTGATGATAGTTAATTTACCAACATCATCCTTTTTCTATTTTTTTTTGGGTTCAGTACAGGGTGGGTCTAATTGGGAAAGTCCTATTAACAAGCTGGAAATACGAAACCTTATATCAGTGCCTTATGTTCGTTTTTCATAAAAACTCAAGGGTGAATGTGATAGGTGCCCTAAATAGTTATTTTATGTATATAATGTGTATATTATTTATTTTTTGGATTCTTCAGAAAATTCTAGACATAATTCATGTTCAATGTCATATACCCATCTTCAACTCTTTCGAAAATATTAAGTGTTTTCAGATTTTTTACAAAAATTAACATTTTAAATGAAAATCATTTTATTTCACAAATTCGATACATTACACTCAATCCTCATTTCCCATTCACCTCTTGATATGAAGAAAGTTAGCAAAATGTTGAATCACGTTAGAAGACAATTCTACACCAGATTAGCATGTTGCCAAGACGTTCGCGGCGAGCATGTTGAACATTTCCTACATTGACATCAATGTTTTTTTTTTAATAATTAAGAAATAATCAGTATTACTTATTAGGTTTTAATGTAATGTACCGAATTTGTGAAATAAAATATTTAATTTTTATTTAAAACGTTGATTTTTGCAATAAATCTGAGAACACTTAATACTTCCGGAATAGTTAAAATATAGGTATAGGACACAAAACTGTTGTATTTTTGTCCACTCTGTACCAATTGGAATCAATATGCGTGATACATTTTTGGAATCAGCTCAGCTAGAGTAATCCGTCAATTGAAACAAAATGGGGGTGTTCCATTTAAAAAAAATGACGGTGACGTCATAACTCGAACGTAATTCACCCTGTATATTAGATTATAATTTTAAAATACGGTAAATTAACATAAAAAATCGACGTGTTTCAGGATTATTTCTCAAAATGACCTGTTTAGCTAAAAATGAATTTGTTCCATACTTTACGGACTATTCAAGGTGTCGAATTAGGGATGTTTTCCCTTTAAGAATAGAATCTGAACAAGCTTTCAATATATTTTAAAATATTTCAGACATTTAAACCTTCAAATATCAACTAATCGCCAATCTTGGAATCGTTTATTTACCCCTGATTTGTTTTAATAGTTATTTTTGATTATATGTAGGTACTAAACATTTCTGAGTCTGCCAAATAAGTGATATTCGAAATCCCATCTTAATCTTCAATTTTCTTTTCTAGATGGTTTATTTGAAGGTCATCGGAGGTTCTGGTCCGAAGGACCATCACAGTAGAGTGCTGAAATCACTAATTTCAAATGGTCTGGGAATTAAGTGTTCCTGGAAGGGTCAAAGGGGGAGCATCAAATTAGAGGATCAGACCATAATAGAGGCTTGTATGAGTGATTAAAATTTTATACTAGTTTATTTGCTCTTTGTGTCGACTAATCTTTTGTTTATCATTTCAATCACTGCAGATTTGATTCTGTTGTTATCATGGTCACCAAGAATTACGTTTTTCGAATTGGTGATTGATGTTTCAAATTAATATCTCTTCAGTGGCGGATTTAGGGGAGGGCGAAGGCGGTTTCGACTTCTGAACCAGGAACATCGGCTCAAACCAATCCCAATACAGTTATGCCTTTCAAAAAGAAAGCCTCAATTATTGAGGACAGCAATAAAGCCACCCAAGCTCTAGGAGCACCTCCAGCCATGCGTGCCAGAAAAGAGAGTTCGTCCTCAATTTAGATCAACTCAAAAAAAGTCAACGGTGACATCTCAGTCACCTGCTACAGAGAAAATTCTCCCAGTTACAATGATGGGGACGTCAGACTGGACGGAAATGTCCAAAGCTTTCTACAGCAAGAAAATTAATTATAACCGGGCCATTATCAAAATTCCTCGATCAACAAGGTAAGGAATATTTTACCTACCAAATGGAAGAATAAAAGAGAGTATACACCGTCATAAGGTACTTACCAGTTGACGCGGATATTGAAAAATATTAAAGGTATTGAAGATGCTGAAGTACCGAGAATGACGTCGAATAAAACAAAAAAGGCAATCCCTCTCTACCTTGTGAAAACGCAGCACAAGGAAATATTCCAAGCCTAAAAAGAAGCCTGAAGGCCCACGACAGTGCCATCGCTGCCAGAGATATGGACATGCTCTAAACTAAATAAATGCACATTTCCGTGGAGATACGTAAAATGTTTAGGAGCACATTGCACAAAAGAGTGTGCATTGACGTAAAAGAAGGTGAAAGGAACGCGGCATGCGTTTTTTGTAACCAGAGTGGACATCCGGCATGTTATGAAGGCTGCAGCGCATATAAAAATCTAACAAAGAAGAGAACACCGACAAAAAAAAGCCACCCACAAGAAAATTGCTGAAAAATGGAGACTGTTGTTGAAAAACCACAAGAACGAAAAACAAAAAAACTCGTCCACAAAACCAATTGCAGACCCTAAAAATGAACTTGACAAACTCACTGAGAAAATATTCATCAGAATAATGCAAAGATTTGAAAGAGAATTCGAGAAGAAATTTCAAAACTTATTTGGAAATAAATAATTTATGAACATGCAATCACAACTAGAAAATCTGAAGATAGTTTCCTGGAATATTAACGGAATCAGAGGCCGTAAATCAGATATTGAACAATTGTTAGAAGAAAAACATCCTGATATTATGGCGCTTCAGGAAACAAAAATGACAACAAATGAGAGAATTCACTTCAAAAACTACGAAGTATACAGAAGAGACAGAAATAATAAAAATGGTGGAGGGGTTGCCATACTTGTTGAAATAGACGTGAAGCATTATCTGAATGCGGTTGTAAATCCCGAGGACAATGACGCATCGATAGAGGTACTATCGATCACAGCAAAGATAAGAAGAGAAAGCATTTAGGTATTCCCTGTGTATAAACCACCGCAAATAAATCTGCCAGAGGAAGAGATGAAGATTTTTATCAGGGAGTCATTTTCCAAGAATAATACTTGGAGATCTCAACAATGGAATTCTGGAACAGAGAACGCAAATGGCAAGAAATCGAAAGAATATGCCGAAAAGGATGATGCGATAATAATGGGACCGGATATACCGAGTACCGATCTATTTACCCAGTGGCAATGGAACCCCTGATGTTCTAGACATAGTTATAATGAAAAATATAAAGCAAGATTTATACAGGGTTTTCATTTCAAAACTTGCCACCCCTATTATTTCCATATATATATTTTTTTTTAAATCGCCGAGACCCGTCAATTTTGTTTTTGAGGGGGAACAATTTTGACGTATAAATGAGCTCTCCCCCTTTAACCCCCTACCATGGGCGTAGCTAGCCTTTTTTCCTGGGGGGGGCCTGAGGGGGCACAGTGGAAAACGAGCAAGGAAAAACAAATGTGTTTTTCAGTAATGGGGGGGCACCGTGGATTCTGGGGGGGGCCGTGCCCCCCCAGGCCCCCCCCTATCTACGCCCATGCCCCCTACCCTCCAGAGCCACCCCTACAAAAATCTTAAATGAGAAAGGGGGTCGAGTGATACATCATTTTAAAGGGCTTTTCATTCTCTATATTTTTGCATATTATTTTTAAAATTTGGGTGTTGCGTTGCAGAGTTAGGCGTGTGTCAATTTGAAGAGTTCCCACCACCTTTTATTACACTACTAGCTGGCCCGGCGAAATTTGTTTCGCCTAAATAATACCTATCACCTATACCATAGCCATCTTTATCTTAAGAAGGCCGTGCCTATACTTACAGTAGATTTCACAACGCAATCACCAGGGATCGAAGATCAACGGCTTGGTTAGATTTCTGAACTGTCAAATCGAGTATTCTAGATCAAGCTCCGATCACCGGTGATATGCTTTGTGAAACCCCCGTTAAAGTTGTATAAACTTACCATTGCAATTTTTTCAAGCAGGAGATAAATTAGGCATAATAAAAGTTCTGTCAAATGTCATCTGTCAACTGTCATCTGTCAAACGTCATCTGTCAAATGTCATCTGTCAAACGTCATCTGTCCAACGTCATCTGTCAAACGTCATCTGTCAAACGTCATCTGTCAAACGTCATCTGTCAAATGTCATCTGTCAAACGTCATCTTTTCCATGGATATGAGCTGTCACACAAAACAGAAATATATATATATATTCTTATGAAATGGAGCTGTTACAGATTTTAAAAATGCTTTGTCAACCTCTTTGAAGAAATGAAAAAAGAAGTACATTCGTAGAAGAAGATGCCCTTCAATATGAATATCTGAAAACAAATCCAATAACCCTGCACTTATACGGGGAGACAGAGTTCTTGCTGAGGTTTTTATCTGTGCTCTTGCATCATACGCAGAAATGTATGGTGCCCCGTTTGACATTCCTCTGCTAATACTGAGATTAGGAGCGGGGAATGGATCAATTTGTTTGTTTGAATGATCTGTTCCTTGTTGCCTTTTCGAGACACATGCCATAAAAAAAAACAGAAATACAAAAATAATATGTCAATTACTAATTATGGGCAATTTTGAATTCAGTTATTTCCGCAAATATATTTATTACCCAAACATAAATCAAAAACATTTCAAAAATATAGAGAAAAGATGAAAATGGACAATTCACGATTGATGCTGATCGTCACAATCCGATTTACTTTACATTCCGGTAAAAATTCACTGTTCCACCAACTTGATCTGATAATAGCCTTCCATGTTATTATAAGTTCTATGCAAATTACACAATAATTGTATACATCGCCATTCATACTCTAGTCTAGTCTACCATTTCTGAATTTCCTACCCTTCAAGAAAATGAAATCCACCGTTGCCAGACAACTTCATGGCTTATAACTTCACAACGTTCTATTTTATCGAAAATAGCGAGTCCATTTCTCTCGTTCTATTTTATTATTGCATTTCTATTGAATACCGTGAAACTTCGTTCTACCATAGAATATTCTTATACCGTTGTTAGGTATTCTGTGGTAAGACCTACTATTCACTTGACATGCGATTCTGTGGAAGAAAAACTAACCTCCTTTGTCCAAATGTCAATATGGCATTTCGAAGTTTTGAACCAACCATAGATCGCCTTTTATTAAAAAAGAAAAGGGTTTTTCCAGCAATAATTCTAATTTTTCTCGCCGTAAAAACCATCCTTGAACTTCAACGAACATTTTAAAAAAAGATTTGGCCAAATTGGTCGAGGCGTTGTTGAGTTATGCGCTTACAACACATTTTGCGATTCATTTTTATATTATAGATTATTATAAAACAGCAAAAAAATGAGAATATGTTTTTCTTGTAACTCGACGATACATGTAAATAAATATTTTCGACATAAAAAAGTTGTTTTTTTATGCGTCTGATAAGCGTACGCATACTTACTTACACTCGGGCGGCAAGTTTTGAAATGAAAACCCTGTATAGAACTCCACACTTAGTGAGAGATATCCAATTCAAGAATGAACACGTTACTCAGCATAAAAGAACGCGGAAGAGAAAATAACAGATAAGAAGCGGAAATCTCTGGGAAGGGAGTAAAAAAATACTGATATTTATTCACCTTGCGCATTTTTTTATATTTTTTCATCAGGATTTTCATTTTTGGAGTGGTGCCCGCGTGCGTTGCACACCCGGTTATGGGGGCCCTGATGGAATCCCAACAACCCCCATCTACGATACACTTTTTGCGGCCAGCAGATTTCCTCCGTAAGCAGACAGCGTGAATTGGGCGTATTCATAACAGCGAATTTGAATTGGTCGGAGCACATAACGAGCGTCATCAACAAGGCCAAGCGGTCGCTGTTCTTGATTCAAAGGGCCTTTGGTAGGTGTGATCCATCTACATTCTACATGCTCTCTGTATAGTAGAGGTGGGAGTTCTAGTTCCTTTGTCGGATATAGTTCACTAGTTCTCGTTCACGATGGTGAACTAGTTCACATGATTAGTTCACTAGTTCACAATCGTTCACTTCCACTTGTATGCGCCATTGAAAGATCATTATTGGTATGGTATGAACTAGCGACTTAGAGAAAAGAAAGAGTCGTGATTTCATCTCAGGAACTACTATTGAACTAGAAGTTTCATTTAAACTGAAGAATGATTGGATTGATACGGGTTTCACAAGGGGTGAAAGTGTCCATTATTTCAAGTGATACTTTTCGAAGGGTTCTGGAATTTGTTTCGAGAATAAAAGAAAACTAATCCATTAAATGAAATATAGTGCGGGGAATCGTTAAACTTTCAAAATTATAAAGAAATTGATGATGGAAACTTCATATATTTCGCCAGAAAAAAAAATCAAATTTAAGATTACTGTTCAACAACAAAATTCAGGATAGTGAAAGGTGAAAGGAATCGGATCAATAAAATGAAATATGAGTTTGATAGTTACATCAGTGAAAATAATATGAAGTTGACACTTTATATTCACTCATAAAAATTTATCTCACAATTATCGATTATGTTACAGTTTATTGCTACAATCTGATAATTATGTTATGTCTGGAACTGAAGAGAACACGGAGAGAGAACGACTAGATCGAGTCAAGACTTCGTTACTCGACCGTATCGTTCATTTCTCATTTCGTTCTTCCAGTTCTTCGTTCAATCATTCACTCATTGAACGAAGGAACGAAGTGAACTAGTGAACTATACATTGAAAAGTTCGTGAACTAGCTCCTTTCGTTCCTCAAGCGGAATAGTTCGATTGAACTAGTTCGTTCACGAACTACCCACCTCTACTGTATAGGACATACATATATCCATCCGTCCTATCCTGGAGTTCGCTGGACTGTTCTGGAGTCCGGTGTTGCGTCGGGATGCGGAAGCGGAGCTGCTCGAGAGGTTTCAGTCATTCAGTGGCGGGTCACGCCGCATTCGGCTGCCCTATGGTTTACGTCGACCAGATTACGAAACGAGGCTCGCGTTGATGGACTCGACTTCGTTTGCAGCTCCTAGGTCTCGCGGAGACATGATAATTTCGTTTCGTGCCATTCGGGGGCTGTCCGGTGCTGACTTGCGGGGTCTGTTCAGGACACAGTATAGACACTAACCAGTAGTAGCACTCGCGATAAAATGAACTGAAATCTTTACTCTCTCGAGAACTCGCGCACCATTTCGGCGCGCAGTAGAAATTTAGAGGGACCTTTGAATTGACATTTTACCGCCAACCGGCATTATTGTAAACATTGGGCATAATGATGCGCACGGAAATGATGCGCGAGTCGGAATAGGAGTAAGAAAATCCACGAAGTGCGACTACTGGTTAGTGTCTATACTGTGGTTCAGGATCAACCGGGATGAACGATTGCGTTGTCACTCGCACAAGCTGAACCGCGTGTTTCAGTGTTGTTCATGGCTGCACGATTGTGCGATTTGACCCCCTTTTTAAACAAAGTGTGCACTGCAGCATCACTTTCCTTATCTTCTCCAAAAAGTGCCCTTTTTTATTGAAATTGGCTACTACCGAAAATTGATTTACCATTGAACTTGAAGTTATTCAGAAGAAGAATTTTAAAATCTGTCAAATATAGTGACGAATGTCAGTATGGACAGTTGACACTTTGACAGTAAATTAAATTGTGACCTGTTTATGTGTATAAATTGATAAATTAAACCATTTTCATTTTATTATTATGTAATTGAATGAACAGTCGACATGGATAAGTGAGTTGCACCCCAATTGAAATTGTAGTATTTCTGTGATTTATTTATTCCAGGTTCGTTCATAGACTCAGAAATGCACCTGAAACTGAAGTCAATAGCACAGAATACCTAACTACACAGAAGCGTCACTCTATGTGATGACGCTTGTGCCATGCTAGGTAGTACATATGTCAAAATTGAATTTAAACTTCCCGATGGACCGCTGAAGTTTGTTTTTTTGGTATGATTCAGATTGTTGATAAATCAAAAACTAAAAATCCTTTGTTATGTGAACCATTGACCATTAAAATCAAATTTTCCGCTCAAAAGTGACATATGTACTACCTACTAACAGGAAATGAAGGTCACGAAAATTTGCCCCTTGAAGATCAAAGTGCCGACGCTTACTGACGCTTCTGTGTAGTTAGGTATTCTGTGTCAATAGTTCCAGGACTACAGAAAACCCTTGTTCTGAAAATCAGATAAATGACGAAAAAATTGGTAATGAGGAAAGTCATGATGAAAGTGGTAGTGATGGATTGTGGCAGTAAAGAGAATTCCAGATCTAGAAAGAGGACGAAGTATGGGATAAAACCATTAACGTTGAAAACATTGACAACGAATTATCCATGGCTTGACAAGTATTCAAGTTGTCTTCGTTGTAAAATTTGTGATTCGAAAATGAGTGGTGGCAAATACCACTTGAAAAGGCATGAAAATACCGAGATACACCAAAGAACGTTCAAGGCTGCATCAAGTCTGAACAAATTACTGAACTTTTACCTTTAGAAAAGACTGATGCAAAGTATGGACTAATAAAAGAAGCAGAGTTGCAGCTGTGTTGTTAAATTTGTGAACTCAATTTATCTTTTTTAACTGTAGACACACTACCATTGTTCAATAAACAATTATATCCTGATTCGGAGATTGCCAAAGGTGTTGTTTCAAAGAGAAAGAAAGCTACGAAACTGATAGTGGAAGTTTTGGCCCCATATTTCAAAATAGAAATTGTGGAAGATTTGAGAAATACAAGGATGTCCATTATTGTTGATGAAACAACAGATATTAGTACCACTAAGTCTTTGGCTGTGCTGGTCCGATTAACCGTATATTCTTCAGGGAACCTCTGAGAAGGACAATTTTTTGCAAGATGCGAATTAAAAATTCATATGTGTTGATATAGGTGGATACGGCAAAAACAGTGATGGGGGAATATTTTCAAATTCAGCAATTGGAAAAGCTTTGGCGAATAATAATTTGAATATACCAGAAGAAAGATGCCTCCCCGGTACAAATATACTGATGCCGCATGTAATTATAGGTGATGAAGCATTTCCTCTAAAAACATACTTACTGCGGCCATACCCATGGCCGCAAATACATATTCAGTCCAAAAAAATGTTTGATGATAGATTGTCACGTGCAAGAAAAGTGGTTGAAAATGCATTTGGGCAATTAGCTCAAAAATTTCGTATATATATAATAGAAGAATCCAGCTCAAACCCGAAAATGTAGATAAAATAATTATGACTACATGCATTCTCCATAATTTTATAAAAGATAAAAATGTCCATAATGGTGAAAATAGTGAAAATACACCTGTTGCAAATTTACGAAATTTACCAAGGCAAGGTGGTAGGAGTCAATCTATTGCTTTTGATGTGAGAGATAAATTTTCTTTGTTTTTTGGTTCACCGGTAGGAGCAATGTAAATACCAATTTTTTATTCGCATTAAATGCTTTCTTACCTCTTACTTGGAGTGCTTTCGCAATTTCCTTCCATGCGTCATCTTTTTTATTGATGTCACTGTATCGACGATCGCTCATCTATAATATAAAAATGAATCGCAAAATGTGTTGGTAAGCGCATAACTCAACAACGCCTCGACCAATTTGGCCAAATCTTTTTTTAAAATGTTCGTTGAAGTTCAAGGATGGTTTTTACGGCGAGAAAAATTAGAATTATTGCTGGAAAAACCCTAAAAATAGCCCTTTTCTTTTTTAGTCTATATTAATAAAAGGCGATCTATGGTTGGTTCAAAACTTCGAAATGCCATATTGACATTTGGACAAAGGAGGTAAGTATTTCTTCCACAGAATCGCATGTCAAGTGAATAGTTAAAAGTGCAGTAGGTCTTACCACAGAATACCTAACAACGGTATAAGAATATTCTATGGTAGAACGAAGTAATGCAATAATAAAATAGAACGAGAGAAATGGACTCGCTATTTTCGATAAAATAGAACGTTGTGAAGTTATAAGCCATGAAGTTGTCTGGCAACGGTGGATTTCATTTTCTTGAAGGGTAGGAAATTCAGAAATGGTAGACTAGACTAGAGTATGAATGGCGATGTATACAATTATTGTGTAATTTGCATAGAACTTATAATAACATGGAAGGCTATTATCAGATCAAGTTGGTGGAACAGTGAATTTTTACCGGAATGTAAAGTAAATCGGATTGTGACGATCAGCATCAATCGTGAATTGTCCATTTTCATCTTTTCTCTATATTTTTGAAATGTTTTTGATTTATGTTTGGGTAATAAATATATTTGCGGAAATAACTGAATTCAAAATTGCCCATAATTAGTAATTGACATATTATTTTTGTATTTCTGTTTTGTGTGACAGCTCATATCCATGGAAAAGATGACGTTTGACAGATGACATTTGACAGATGACGTTTGACAGATGACATTTGACAGATGACGTTTGACAGATGACGTTTGAGAGATGACAGATGACATTTGACAGATGACGTTTGACAGATGACATTTGACAGATGACGTTTGACAGATGACGTTTGACAGATGACGTTGGACAGATGACATTTGACAGATGACGTTTGACAGATGACGTTTGACAGATGACATTTGACAGATGACGTTTGACAGATGACAGATGACATTTGACAGAACTTTTATTATGCCTAATTTATCTCCTGCTTGAAAAAATAGCAATGGTAAGTTTATACAACTTTAACGGGGGTTTCACAAAGCATATCACCGGTGATCGGAGCTTGATCTAGAATACTCGATTTGACAGTTCAGAAATCTAACCAAGCCGTTGATCTTCGATCACTGGTGATTGCGTTGTGAAATCTACTGTAAGTATAGGCACGGCCTTCTTAAGATAAAGATGGCTATGGTATAGGTAATAGGTATTATCATTTAGGCGAAACAAAGTTCGCCGGGCCAGCTAGTATCATATAAAAAAGAATAATCCCGAACTAATTCGATAAATTTTTCGTTATTCATTTTCCTACGATTACGAATGTCCCCACTTAACGCTTTCAGTCTATCCGCTCCTATCTGTACAGTGTACACACGACTGATGAGACGAGCGATGTTTTGATTTTGAATTCAACACTACACAGACACGCAGAGACATCGGCGACACGGACCGGCGCCGACAAAACATTCTCGCCGAGAATTTCTGCAATAAGCCCTATATAGGCCAAACTGGCAGAAATTTAAAAACTCGAATAAAGAAACATGTTAGGGATTGCATAATGGAAAAGCAAACCACGGGTCTATCAAAACACGTATACGAAACTGGACATACTATGAGATTCTCGGAGGCTAAGTGTTTGAGATCTGAGCGCAATAGGTACAAGCGAGAGTTTCTGGAGACGGTTGAAATCATGAGCCATAATAATAACTCAAATATCAACACAGATTTCAATGGTATCAATTCCATGTACTGTAGTAATATTGTCGAATTGATTAATATGAGTCAGATGGGATGATCCTCTCACGATGAAACGCCTGGTGTTTCCTCGTTGGTGCCGTCACTCGGCCTCACCTGTCGTTCATTTCTGTACTTCTTGTTTCTTGTGTTTTTAATGTTAAAATTTTGACATCGTTCATTTGACTTACATGATATTGGTTTTTAAGAATGAACGAAAGATTTTCCTGATGATGTGTATGGAGATTATAGTATTATTTTTACCATTTTTATTATTATTGAAGTCTCACATTGTTGTAAGTTTATTACGCCTTCTTCATTATATTTCTTTACAATGTTATGTAATTTTTCAGTAGCCCCGAAGAAGGATGAAAAATTATCCGAAAGCTTGGCTGAGACAATAAAGGGCTAAAAAACAATAGACTACTTACCCGATCAACCGTTTCCATTATAAATAAGTTATAGTCGAGATTAACAACTACTTAATATTTGTTCATATTTTCCTCGAAATCCCAACACAATTTTATGAAGAAAAGCTTTCCATTCAATTTATCAGAATTTAGTACAACCTAACCATGGATCCATTCAGTGAATATTTGCACAGGTCAGAAACATAGTATAAATATCTATTAATAATGCCATTTTCATCAAAAATCTACTTCGCCGCGAAATTTCACGACGCACGCGTAAAGCGAAAACCGGCGGAGGACGGACATTGGTAATCTCAATTACCGTTAGAGGCGCTGCCAACTATAAACACACTGTAAACATTATGTGAAGTTCTGAAGAAATTCAGTGAATTATTTTAATAATGTGATTATTATGTGAAGTGAATTAATATAATATTGACCGTGTAGTGTCGAGTTCATAAAATTCCAAAAGGATATTGTTTAGATAGAAACATCGCCACAGATTATAAGGTACTGTTATGATTCCCTTTTTTGTTTCTTTATATAATACGCATAAAATGAATTTTGGAATCTGTCAAATTTATGAAAATTCAAATTTTGTTTTTCCCGGTAATTCTATCTCACTGGAGGGTCCAACTCATAATGAAAAATTTAGATTTTTCTAAACTTTAATTATAATTATTCCTTTTGATTCAAATTCACGAAAACAAACAAACAACAAACGACTTATTCTAATTCTAATATATGTACTATTTAACTCACTTATATTTAATTAAATTAAATATCTCTATCGTATTGCTTGTCCTTCCTTCCACGCAGTCTCTTTCTCTTCTGTTTATGTATATCCGGAACACGACGAGCACATCTGATGAGCAATTGCTGAATACTATTTCTTTCAATGTATTTGATGATCGACTTTTTCGTTTATTCCATTCAATTTTCCTCTTTATTTCCCCTTAAATCTTCTTGATTTTTCTATCTGATTTTCCAATTCAACTTCTTGACTTTTCTATTTGATTTTTCTATCTGATTTTCCAATTCAAATTCCTGACTTTTATATTTTATTTTTCTATCTGATTTTCCAATTCAAATTCCTGATTTTTATATTTGATTTTTCTCTCCAATCCAATTTTTCATCTCCCCGGTTTCCATATTTCAAAAAACCTTCCACATCCTTGATTTCCCTAATCTAATTCCAACTATTCACAGAATCCTTAATCTATGTATAAACTTCAAAATTGATGTTTCTAAATCTTTCATTATAATTTGGCCTCAATAAATCGAAATTAATTTTGAATTTTGGAAAGATATTTTGAACCATAACAGTACCTATCATATTATTTTTCATTAATTTCAATTCAATACGTGATTTGTATCGACCATCATTCATATATGTGAATTTTGTATTTCATCGATATTTAACTGCAATATGGACCGGAAGACCGGTAACAATAAAAAATGTTTAATGAAAACTGTGCGTATTAAATGCTCCTTGAACATTTTATGTCCCACATTTGTGGGATTTTATCATAGAAATCATAATATATATACTTACTCTAGAATGCTAATCAATTGAACAAAAGTGTTGTAAAAATTGCAGTGTGGTCCATAATGCGCATGTGTGCCATTAGGTTATTTCTGAACAGGGTCGGCTTCAATGAAATTTTATGCTGTTATTGTTGCAGTTGAATTTATTCAATTCATAATAGTATTCGACACTAGTTGTTTTGAACATATTGATAATTTTCAACAGTTATTCGAATGGTCAATTTGGAATCATCAGCGACTGGAAAATAAGCTGAAAATCCTTCATTATTCCAAAACCTCTTCAGGCGTTGAAGAAACCCGGTTTTTGTAAAAAAAATAATTCAAGGATCAAGGAAGACAAATTCTGGTTAACAAACAACGAATATCTTTTGGTAAAGTACAGAAGAAAAATCAAATGAGCAGAATATACTAATATATCCCTAAAGGACAGTTCTATTCTTCATGTTCCTGAAGATAGTGGAAACATGAAAATGTATTGGAGATCTGCCAATGCATTACTCTGCATCGTTTCATGAGTGAATTCTGATACCTACATTCATTCTTCAAGTCATTTGTCTTTTTGAGTTCCGAGTATATTCCAAAATCAATCTGATATCTGAATGAAACTGCAAAGTTTTACTTCAATATATTTTATTTTTGAGTTCGAATTATCCAGTAAAAGATGGTTTACTCACAAGATTTCATGATTTTTCATAATGAATTGCGTTCTTTTTCTATATAAAGAACCAATCTCATGGTGCGAGTGGATAGATATGTGTCAATCGAATGAAAAGCAAAGCGTAAATCATAAATGTTTAACAGTTCATATGATGAATGAAAAGGTGCACATAGTTTACATACTTAAGTGGGAAATGAACAGGTCAAGACAAGGACACTACAGCATTGGAAACAAAAATATATTATCCAATTTTATACATAGTTCATTCTAATCTAAACAGTGGACTCATAAGAAAATCTATACTAATATTATAAATATTTGTATTTTTGTGTTTGATACGAATAGGCTCAAAAACTACTGGGCCAATTTCAGAAATTCTTCCACCCTTTAGAAAGCTACATTATCCCTGAGTGACATAGGCTATACTTTTCACCCGAAAAATTAAGGATACCTACTATAACTTCAATAATTACAAAAAATGAGCCATAATCAGCTATTTTCATGTGCACTGCAAAAACCGTAAGACCTACGTGGATACAATGTATGAAGGAAATGTACCTTTTAAGTAGTTCTACAAAAAAGTCTACGATAGCATATATCTATCTCTCAAGATTGACTTGTTTATGGTAATCAGATGTTTTCCAAAATTATGCACTAATTGGGAGTGTGTTTTTATTAATTGGGTATTGATACTCATCTAACCTAATACGTTATTTATCCCCAGTATTTAATGAAGAACGAAATTGCCCTTCACATCATACAATTACAACGAGTACATCAAAATATATGGAAGAGCACCATCAAAAGCATTTCTTACATATAAATAAGCCTTTGATGATAGGAATTGTAATGTCATAGCAAATTTTTTATGTCATTCCCAAACGAATGTTTATATTGTTTCCCTTGAGATTTTTCTTCCTAACTTCCATGGACCTTTTCAATATGAATAACTGTTCTCCTGCGATCGATTTTTCCATGAGATGAATACCATTCTCAGAAAGCAAATTTTTTTCTTCACATTCCATAAAACTTGTTTTAAACCCGAAACTCTTCTTTTCAAACGTCTAGCCTTCACTTTAATCTATTTCAATTTTTTTTGGGCCAAAGTTTTCCTAACATTGGCAGCCTTTAGCTGACGAAGAAGTTTTGAAGGTGATGCACTGAAAAATTAATAATTAAATATATCTCTAAATATAGCTCTAATGATTTGGATCAAATTTCTTGTTGTGACAAGGTTCTCCAGCTTATCATAAAACAAGCTATAATAAAAAAATCATTTTTTAAGACAAGCTTTTATAATAACAATACTCATCCGCCATTTTGAAGCCGCCATCTTGAATTCCTCAATTTTGAAAAATCGTAATTTCCGACCCAGAAAATCCCCAGATACCAATTTTGAATAGAATCGGATCATAATTACAAAACTCGTCCGCCATATTGTAGCCGCCATCTTGAATTTTTCAATTTTGACGGAAGAATCATCATTGTCGAACCCAAAAACCCCCAGATACTAATTTTGAATGGAATCGGATGATAATTACAAAACTCATCCGCCATTTTGGAGCCGCCATTTTGTTTTTTTTTATAAAAAATATTTCATGATGCATTGTCACCAGAATTATGTACACCTGCCAAATTTCAAATCAATCGGACGATTAGAAGTGTGTCATATTCAACTTGCAAGATTTGATTACAGACAGACACCGGGACAGGTGAAACTAAATAAAAGCTTTTAACTTTTAAAAAACCTATAGTTTTCCACATCTATAATATTAAATTAATACATAAATGTAAATTTTCAGGTAGGAATGTTTTTTTTGATACTGTGTGATAATAGATATGGTTTTCAATAGGTTTTATATAGATTTTTATGGGAACATTTGGAGTTCAAAATTTAATTTAATTATAATACTAACCAATAGTTGTGTCGGATTTTGATCTCTCGTATAATCATTTTTGTTTCTCTCTTATTACCCTCACTATCAGTTGAGGTATCTTCTCGAGTTCTTCTCAAACTTCTAGGAGAATCTGTAGAGGAAGTGGTGAAACTAATGGGTGACCTGAAATAAAATGATTGTTTTTATCTCAAAGTATTACTCGTTTTAGATTGTCATTTGATACTGAAGACTGTTAGCAAATTGGATATATTGATAATTTGGTGGGTCAATTTCTAGTTTAGCTCCCCCTCTCCGATTTTTAAAATATTTTGTCTCGTGATTGTAAATGTTGAAAAGATACTACAGTTTTAATTTCAGCATTGGCAAATGAGTAGTTTCAGAGAAAAAAAAATAAAAAAGATTGTGAATATTTCCACCTGCGTTTAGACTTTATATCTATTTGAATCGCATCGGCAGTGTAAAATGCCGTAAGGTGATTTTTTCTCGAACAGACGGTGTTGCCAAATCTCAATAATTTCTCAAATACTCAGATAGACATAGAACTTTCACACATGGCAGGTGGATTTTCAAGAGATGAGCCTTTAGATATGTTCCCCGATGACGTCGGCGCTGTTTTCGTTCTATTCAAACAAGGGTATGGGCTCCAGCAAGGGGGGGTTCAGGGGGGGCACGGCCCCTCCTGAGATTTTTATGGCCTTATCGTTTTTCAGCAGTTGGGTTGGGTAAGTTCAAGTTAGGCTTTAGACATTTATCCCCTTGTCTCCCGATGACGTCCGCACTGTTTTGTTCTATTCAAACGAGGGTATGGGCTCCAACAAGGGGGGGTTCAGGGGGGGCTACGCCCCCCCTGAGATTTTTATGGCCTTATCGTTTTTCAGCAATTAGGTTAGGTTATGTCAGTTCGTTATGGCTTAAATTAAAATATATTCTGCAATAATAACATAATTCAACTGATATTATGATGTAAACCTCGAGAAATCAACGTTTCATTCGGGAAATGACGTTCGAATAAATTCAACATATCGTTGATGGGTTTCGTTTTGGTAGAAAACTTCGGTTACAAATTTTGAGCAATAAAGATGCAATGATTCAACGTGGCAACAAGCATCGTACAAACAGAATTTTCACGTTTCAAATCACGTAGGTAATCGTTACTACGGAGATCAAAAAAAATAATTCGACAGTTGGAAATTAAAACTTCATTCGAGATAAATAGTAATTTGTGAGAATTTCTTCAAGTGTGGAAGAAGGGGAAGATTTGAATATGTGTGTTTCAAGTTGCGGTTACAATACAGAAGAGAGGATACCGAGAATGTGATCGCATTGTCTTGTCATTGTCTTTCAAGGATTTCAAGGTAAATTTTTGGAGCAATCACATCTAGATTTAATGAAAATATGCTTCATGGTCGTCATATTTTTATCAACGGATACTGTCGGAGAATTTCGAAAAAATAAATTATTCTTGAAATTTTCAGAAACCATAGACTCGAGAAAATTCGAAATATTCATTGATTCAGCGCTAATGAAATTGTACATTTTTCTAATGATTTTGAATTCTTTTCAAGGTCATGTCCTTCAAAAAATAGGTCAATGACCTAGACATTTTTGGCAAATTTTGATCTTTTTAGACTATGCAAGACTAATTCTTTTCGTAAATTGTCGTTTTCTCAAGAAAATCTCTAAGAATCTTACCCACCCAGCACCCCTATTCACTCCAGATCCCGTTGAAAAAACAGCAAAATAACTTGTTTGCCAGCATTGAAACTAGTAGTAAATCATACCAAATCACTCGTTTTTCACGAAAAAAAATTAAAACATCGAAAAATCGAGGGGGACCTAAACTAGAAAATGTCATACAACTTCGAACTTTACTTTAGAAGTTGACATAATATTACAATTTGTGAAGTTAGTAACTGAATTCATAGAAATGATTTTGGTTTGAAAATTCAATATTGTTCTGGAAAATATATAATATATAAGTTTTGAAACTGGGGATTGATATTAGTACCTGAAATATCTACATACAAAACTAGAAATATTTATCAATAGACAAATAAGTTCAGTAGGTATAAAGCAAATTCCTGATTTTTTTCCACAAAGGAAAAATAATATGGTAGACACTAACTTATGAGAGCAGAGTAGTTATTTGCCCTTCTACACTCATTTCTCAAGTTGTGGAAGGTCTTATTCCCAACATATTCCAAAAAACACATTGCTATTCCACAAAAAAAACTTTCTGGAATAACTGAAATAATTCAATTCAAACAACCTAGACTCTATTATTCATATTGTCTTACCTTTCTGCATTACAAGATATTTCTTGTACTATTGTAACTCCAGGAGTATTTTCCTTACCATCAAAAAAACATACTTCCATTTCATCCATACTTCCAGCAATTTCCTGTGAGGAATCACTAATTGGGATATTTCTGTTTTGAGGCATTTTTTGTAGGACCCTAGAACTATACAATAAAAAATTAGAACACATTCTGGCCTTAAAAAAATTACAGTGTATGAGAAAAAATTACATATTTCTCAGAATATTTCAAATTAGGGCATCATCCAAAACCTTATACAGTAAAAAATGGATGTATAGGTATTGTCTGATTCATATTTATTCCACTTCTGCAGATCCCTTCAAGGATCATTGGGATTGTAGTTACAAATAGGAATTATTTTCAGCTAATGATCAAGTGGCAGAATATTTTCAGCAATAGTGAGTTTCCTACCTTCCTTGTTGAATGATATGATCACATTTTCGTAAATACAGTTTTGGAACTGCATTCGGTCTCAACTGGATTCTTTTGCCTTCTCTACATATATCTTCTGAAGAAAAAAGTTTGCAACATATTACATACTTCTCACTCAAATGTTCTACGATGGGATTCCTTCCCAAAGCCGACATCCAAACATCACGCCTGTTTTATGTCAAGCTGAAAATGATAGGCTCCTTGAGTAACGTAGAGTTTATACAACAAAAATACAAAAACTTATTAAATACGTACCCAAAATAATTAATTCCGGGAATCTTCCCTTTGTTATCACACCACAACAATATACAGTTCATTGTTTATCTGATACGAAAAAATCCAAATCGAACACAACACACAACAAAACCAAAATGCACACGAAGATAACAGTTTATAGTGTTTATACTGTTATACAGGAACTAAAGCACCAGTAAACTGTGACTGAAACCGTCCCTGCCTAAACTTTCACTGAGGTCATTTCAAAGTCATTTGCCGTGAGGAAGAAAAAGCGGTGTTGTATGGTCTACATGTTTTCAGTAAAACCTGCTACATTACTGCTATAATTTTCTCAGCAATTCCACAAATATTGCAATTCACTTATGATATTAATGTGTCTAATAGTCGTACGAAGTCGCGCATGAGCTATAAAATAAGTTTGTTACTCAATGGAATATTTTTATTGTTTAATTATATTGAACTCAAAATAGGACCGACAAAATATTTAGGGACTTGGCATCGTTCTACGTGAAATAACCTAATGGTGAGCATGCGCACATTGTGCATCAGTTGCCTATGCGGAACGTTTTTCGCAGCGGAACTCGAAGGAATTAGCATTCTAGAGTATAGTATATTATGATTTCTATGGATTTTATTATTAAATATCTCTACATCAAACGTTTTCCATCGATCATGATATTCATTCCAGGAAAGCATCCAGATTATTCTTGAAATTTATTATTTTTTCGTAAAATTTTTCCGGGTGAAATTGAAAATAACTTGAAAACGACGCGTTTTATTGAAAAAACAAAAAATACTTTTATTTTCCTAATATCGAAAATTATGGAAAGTGTAATGAAAAATAGGCTGGTAAATACCTGGAAAAAACATAACTATCTGACGAATAAACAGCATGGATATAGAGAAAAGAAGTCGACTGTGAAATCTTTGGTAGAAGTCATAGAAAAAATTGCGAAGGGTCTTGAGAAGGTAACAGAGTGAAAATGAGTTTATGTGACCTGTCAAAAGCCTTCGATAATGTTTCCCACGTGCTCCTCCTGAGAAAACTCGAACATTAAGGAGTACGAGGCTTACCAACCTATCAAATTGCTTTTTTCTAGAGAATAGACAACAACATGTTCACGCCAATAATAAGTCAACATCTTGGATGATGTATCGAATGGAGTAACCCAAGGTTCTATTTTAGGACCTTTATTGTTTATTACTATTTATTATCATGTATATCTAAACGATCTTCCTAATAATGTTTACATGTGAGTGAACATGTATGTGATTATGCAGATGACACCTCTTTCTTGAACACTGGTAAAAATTCAGTTAGAGCTAAAACTAATATGACCCTTCAAGAAGCCAAATCTTGTTCAATTCCAACGGCCTCCTTCTGAATCTTGAGAAAACTAAAATATTAGAAATAGAAATGGGATCAAGAACCAATAGTAGTGTCAAAAGCGCAAAATTTCTGGGAATAGAAATTCAGAAAAACCTAGAATTCAACTGCCACATTGAAAAACTTGTGAAGAAATTATCATCTAAAATATTTCTACTGTTTAGACTGAGAAAAATCACTCAAGAAAATGTCCTAATAAATACTTTGCGCTGTTTCATAGCTGTATGTCTTATGCCGTCCTAATTTGGGGCGATGCTTCTGATGCAAATCCTATTTTCCTGAAGCAGAAAAGAGCTATAAGAACAATTGCAGCAATTAATAACACTGATAACAGTTCTGATAGGGGGCACAATAGACCTTAAGGTCGCAGTGAACTGTAACCCCTTTTCACTATAATTAATTGATAACACCACTTCCTGCAGAGAATATTTCAGTCATTTTAACCCTGCTGAAATTTACAGAAATGGTAGTTTATATGATTATTCGAATAAAAAAAATGGTCCGCTGGCTGTACGTTGGTGGAAAACAAGTTTTCATGTCCAGTGGACGGGTTTTCCACCAACGTACAACCAGCGGACGATTTTTTTTATTCGAATAATTATATAAACTACCATCTCTGTAAATTTCAGCAGGGTTATAATGACTGAAACTCAAAATATTTTTTACAAGTTTTCATGTCCAGCGGACGGGTTTTCCACCAACGTACAACCAGCGGACGATTTTTTTTATTCGAATAATTATATAAACTACCATCTCTGTAAATTTCAGCAGGGTTAAAATGACTAAAACTCAAAATTTGTTTTACAAGTTTTCATGTCCAGCGGACGGGTTTTCCACCAACGTACAGCCAGCGGACGATTTTTTTTATTGGAGTAATTATACAAACTACCATCCCTGTAAATTTCAGCGGGGTTAAAATGACTGAAACTCAAATTTTTTTCAGAAGTTCCCTTGTCCAGCGGACGTTTTCATGTCCAGCGGACGGGTTTTCCACCAACGTACAGCCAGCGGACGATTTTTTTTATTCGAATAATTATACAAACTACCATCTCTGTAAATTTCAGCAGGGTTTAAATGACTGAAACTCGATATTTTTTTACATGTTTTCGTTGCTCCCGTTGGCGAACCCACCACTGTTGAGCCAGCTGACGGTCACTTTGGCTACAAGCTACAAGCAAAGGCCGCAAAGGGAATGATCTCTGTATTCCATATCATAGAATCAAGTATGCTCAGAACGCCACGAACTTCCTTGGTTGTATAACCACCTTCCTGTAGAATTCAGAACAGCTAAAAATTTCAAGAGGCAGATACGGGATTTGCTGGTTTCCAAGGCTTATTACTCCATTGAAGAGTTTCTATCCGATGGGTTGAAGTAGAGTTATTTTCTTATTTTGGTTAATTAATTTTTCCTCCTGGTTGTTTTGTATAATTCTTAATATGACTATTAATTATTACCATTCCTTTTGTAACTATTTGTGAAATAAATTTGAATTTGATTGATTTTTTCGAAAATATGAATCTTTAGAGCTAATAATGTCTTAACTGTACATGGACTTTATATATTTAGAATTTTGTTATTCATAAGGAAGAATCCACATTATTTTTACAAATACAAGAGCAACAATAACACGCGAAATACGGTTACTTATTTTTATCCCAGTCATAACCTAACAATGACTGAGAAGGGAGCACTGTATATGGGTATGAAGCTTTTTAATTCCTTGCCAAGAAATCTGCGAAGTACAGATCATTATGAAACCTTTAAGAAAGAACTTTATCGTGTCTTAATCAAGTGGGAACCCTATACAGTGGAAGAATCTTTGGAATTTTGTAGGAACCAAAACGGATCCTAAGATGGGTTAAGATGGAGTGCAGCTCATTTTGACGTATTTCATGTACTGTGACATGTCATTGTATGTATTGTTACATTATTCTGAAATAAATATATTCTATTCTATTCTATTCTATCAAGTGGATTTATGGTATTTTTGCGTGTATTTATAAGTCGGCTGCGCTGTAACTTTTATACCAGGAGAGATATTGAATAAGTTTCTTCGTTTGAGGAATATGCACCACGAATGGAGTAACCAATCGACCGATTCAGTTCATTTGAAATAACGGTTTCGAAGAAATAAACAGAAAAGTGTATTTTTCATGGATTATCGAAACCCTGTATCTTTGAAACGAAACCAAATTTCGAAAAATGGTATAAAAAAAAGTGTTTCGTTTGATGAGAGGAATCTACAGTTGGAATATATTAGAAAGGAAGATTTAAGCGGCATGCAGATAATTTTTTTTTATTAAATTCCGGAAAAAGTGCATGCCGCTAAAATCTTTCTTTCTAATTGAATTCACAGACGATAAAATCATTCATAATATGTATGATAAAATATATGTACAAGTCAAATATTCACCCTGTGTATGTATATACAGGGTGAGTCTATATGACAAAGACAACGAAGTCCTGCACTTCTCTTACTAGACAATCATGATAACCACTTGTCAATTGATGCCCTGAATTATTGCGAAGATCATGGTGTGACCGTCCTCTCTTTCCCACCACAGTGATGTCACAAATTGCAACCACCGCACCGAAGTGTCACGGACCTTTGAAAAAGTATGTCAATTCGACATGCAATAAGTGGATAACAAATCATCCGGAGAAAACGATGACGATTTATGATATCCCGGGAATAATCAATTCGTGTTATCATCTCGCCGCAACTCCATCAAACATCAAAGCAGGATTCCAAGTATCGGGCATTTTCCCGTTCAATGAAAATATGTTTGCAGATGAAGAATTCATGCCAAGGTTTACTATAGATAGGGCAAATCCAACAACCAATGTTGAAAATCAAGAAGAAGAAAATATCGAAACCGAAGTTATGAGCTCCTTTCACCAAAACAAACCCTCAACTTTCTACTGATGAATCAGTTACAGGTCTTTCCGGGCTGATTTCGCCTCCTAAAACTCCTTCACCACCAGGGAAACTAGAGGTTCTGAGGCCATTTCCAAAGGCAGCACCCAGAGAATGAACATAAATCTGGTTAACAAAAAAAGATTCAGAACACTGCAGCGCAGAAAATGAAAAGGTCTGTGTTTCGAACAAAAAAAAAACAAAATCCAAATATGAAAAGGATGATTCAGATAGTGATGAGGACTATTTCTGTCTTGTGTGTTTGGATAAATATTCCAACAGAGTAGACCTGTTGAAGAATGGATCCAGTGCACAAAATGCCGAATGTGTAGGCCCATGAACAATGCAGTGGCGCACAGGTATTTTACATCTATGAAAACTGCAACAGCGATGTTAATTTTTGAGCCATCTTTTTTTGTTTTGTGAATATTTTAAGAATAGAAAAAAATTTAATAATAGTTCAACGATTTTGGTTACATTTTGTTGTTCTCCATCAAAATGTGTCGACATATCCCATACCATGTGTCATTTTACCCCAAGTGCGGGGTTTGTTGACACATATGCAACTACTATGGTGAAATAATAATAAAATGACACTAATTGAATATAATGGAAATTCGAAGTGGACAGTTGATAGGTGGGTTGTAACTTCGATACTAGTCTTATTATAATTCGCCCAGGTTTCTTTCTCTAAAAGGAAATAATTCTTAAAAATGAGTAAACCAGCCCCGATCTCCACTTAGCGGGATTCATCTATGTTCCGCAGATTGGATGAAAATGATTTTTAAGGATATCAATGAGATGCGTAGTAGGTAGTAATGATTTGCAAACACACCCATTCAAGGATATTATGGCATGTGCGATTTCAATTGACGATCTAAAAGTATTGGAGAATTACGTGGAGAACGTAACAGTTATGCTGGCTAGTTAGGTAAAAATTTCAGAACCAAAACGTGCTAAGGCGCTGGTCTCCCTGAAACGCGATCGACGACGGACGCGTTTCTGTTCCGTACAATTTTCGTGGATACGGTCTTATCCATGGTTTTCCAAATGTATCGACTCTTCTTTACGAATTTAGTCCTTGCTAAAAACGATTCAAGAAAATTCAGTCGAATTTCGAATACCGTATTGAGAATATTCCAAAGAATGAAATTTCAGCAACGAGATGCACAAACCCAATTTCTTGAATTTAATCATGAAAAAATATATGCCGTTTTGTAAATTATGGAGTTGCCTGCCCACTCTTACAAAGTGGTAGCCTATGGAGTAATTCAGTTGTGGAAAATTATTTTCCGCAAATTAAAAGTAATAAACTCAAATGAAAAAAACCTTGAATGCAGACTGTTCGGAGTATACTGTAATGTTGATGATTGTTTTTTGAACTTGATGATATCCACATAGGGAACGACTGTATATGTCTTGTCGCTTCCATCATGTCCATATGTTTCAAAAAGGAGATGTGATTATCGCGAACGACATAGAACGAAAACTACGTACACAGGTAGAACGAACGAAAATAACGAGAGAAAAACATCAAGGTGGCCACCAAGTTCCTGAGAGCTGGGTTTGAAGGTTAGTGCATCTCAAGCTTTTACCCAAATTACCCTTGCAAGATTTATACAGTCGATTTATTCTTAACATAAAAAATTGGTAGCAGAGCGTGGTTAACTGAACTTTAAAATAGTCAATTCTTTTCTGTTGATTTACAAGTTACAGTTGAATACAGGTCAAATTTAATTTCATTTTTTTTGGTTTTCCTTAGAACGAATTATTTCACCGAAACCGAAAATTTCCATCATACAGTCAACATTCTTATCTTGTGAACATCTGGGTTGACGCTGTATTGATATCAATCTTCTGTTCGATTTTCTTTCTTCGTGAATTATTATAAACATTGAAAATGGAACCGAGTGAACAAGAGAGAGCTCTTTTCCTTAAGCTAACAGGAACTAAAGAAAGGTTGTGGAGAAAATTACAGGACTGTTATAATTTAACGAAAAATCTTCCTCAGAAATTGTCGCAGTTTAAAGCAAGAGTTGAGCAAATTCACGCTGTTAAAGTTAAATTCGATGAAATTTTAGACGATTTAGGTTTATTGAATGGTAAATATGAGGAATTTTCTGTTGATATCGTCGAGTTAACGTCTAGTTTTGATGCTCTTTATTATGAGATTTTAGCATATTCCGGTGAATATCAGGCACCAGTTGTTCATATTCCATCGCCTGAATTAAGTCAGAAAAGGGAATTGTCACTTCGAGATATTCAATTGCCGAAATTTGACGGACGTCCGGAAAGTTTTTCAGCCTTTCGTTCCATGTTTGATGCTTTGGTACACAACGTTAATTATTCGAATATAGAAAAGTTCACAATTCTAATGAATCATCTTGAGGGTCCTGCCTTGAAGTTTGCACAGACAATACGATTTTCTCTTGAAAATTATTTAGTTGCGTATAATCAATTAGTTCAACGATATACTAACAAACGTATTATTGCTAATTATTATTTGAAAACGATTTTCAATTTAACACCCTTGAAAAGCGATTCGCGAGTTACGATTTCTGAACTTTGCGAAACTTTACAAACGAACGTTAACGCCTTGAAGGATATGAGATTAACTGATTTAAGCGATTTTGTTTTCCTTCAATTTTCATTACGATTATTAGATAACAGATTGAAAGAGGAATTCGAAGAGAAACATTTGGGTAGTGATTTTCCTGCGTTCAAGGACTTAATTGAGTTTTTGCGTAATAAGTGATCAGTCTCTCAATTAGTCGGAACAGGTCTCGATTTCAAACCTACTAAAACAAATGCGCTATCTAACGTACCTGTTTTGAAATATTCAGAAAAACGTGTCGCTATGACAACACAAGAGTTATCCAATGAAAATAACGCCAATTCGTCAACGAACACGAGATCTAAAACTTTCAATGGGCGCTGTGCTTGCTGTAATGATGATTCTCATTTCAAGTTAACCAAATGTGAAAAATTCAACTCATGGACTCCTAGGAGGAGGCATGATTTTATCAAAGAAAAGGGGCTTTGTTACGCTTGCTTTTATCCCCATAATATTTCCAACTGCCGAGTTAAAATAGTTTGCAAACACTGTTCGAGTAAAAGACATAACACTTTATTACACGAGAACGATTACCCATCTACCAGTCAATCCGATTTTGTAGCCAACGATTATAAAGCTTTTTCTTCTTCTTGTGCTTCTGAGAATAAGGCAGCAGCACTGCTTGCAACTGCGAAAACGTTGATAAGAGACAGAAGCGGCCGATTGCACCCTTGTAGATTGGTTCTTGATTCGGGATCACAAATTAATTTTATAACTGCAGCAATGACCAACCGCTTAGAATTACCGCGAAAAAGATGTATCTGTGAAATTTCTGGTATAGGACAAAATAAATCAACGAGCATTCAAGGCGAGGTTCAATGTGAAATAATTTCATTGTAATAACCAAAACTTCGAGTACAACTTCAACGCAGTGGTATTACAAAAAATTACTAGTAATTTTACCAAATGATATTAGAGAACGTTTTCAAGATGTGCAGCTGGCTGATTCAGATTTCAATATCACCTCACCCATCGATGTTTTATTGGGCGTGCAAGCTTTACTTGATGTTTCGCCAACCGAGCCTTCCATTCTGAAGGGAAAACCGTCAGCTTATTTAACTGAGTTGGGATGGGTTGTACTAGGCAATATGGAATCCACAATTCCTAATATTACTAGTTTAATGAGTAACTCTAATATATATCAGGAACCATCCTTGAACGAAATTTTACGTGCATTCTGGGAAGTTGAAGAAGTAAACATACCTTCCTTACCGTCACTAGACGATCGCAATTGCGAGGAGAATTACTTAACTAGTGTGAAACGTAACGAAAAAGGACAATATGTTGTACGTCTTCCATTCAATACCGAAAATCCCGAACTTACCGATAATAGGGAACGAGTTCTCCATCGTTTTTTCAAATTAGAAGCTCGGTTTAAACGCGATAAACGGTACTTTGAACTCTACTCAAATGCTATGAGAGATTACATTGATCAAGGTCATTTAATACCAGCAAAAGTCAATTCTTACATACTTACGCGGAGTGTTGAAGCATGATCCAAAGGGATCCAAGCTTCGAGTAGTATTCAACCCTGCCGAGAAAGATAAAGAAGGAAGGTCATTGAATCAATATTTATACGCTGGGCCGAAACTGCATCAGGATATATCGTGTATTATAACTAGGTTTCGTTTGTCTCCTATCGGTTTAACGTGTGATATTCGGCAAATGTTTCGATGCATAATGTTACACGAGGAAGATAGAAAATATTTCCATATATTTTGGCGTTTTTCCGCGGATGATCCTTTAATTGAATACGAGCACACTAGAGTTATATTCGGAGCAACTAGTTCACCATATCTTGCGATACGGACACTTTTGAAATTGATCGAAGACGAGGGTCATAAATACCCTTTGGCTACTAGAGCACTCACCCAGCAAACCTTCGTTGATGACATTCTGACTGGAACTGAAACTCCACAGCAAGCCAAAGAATTGAGGGAACAGTTGATAAACTTGCTCAGATCGGGAGGATTCGAATTGGGGAAATGGGCTTGTTCGGACAACGAAGTTCTTCTTGATGAAGAATTGGTAGAATTACCTTTGGGCGAGATACCGTCAACTGTTAAAGTTTTGGGGTTAATTTGGAACGTTAAAAACGACATATTCCAATACAAAATTCAACGAATAATTGAGGAACCACCGACAAAACGGGGAATACTATCTCGCGTTGCACGCACCTACGACATTAATGGGTATCTAAGTCCTTTTACCTTTTTATTGAAAACTCTTATCCAACAATTATGGTTGTTGAGGATCGATTGGGATGACGAGTTACCGCCGAACATACTGGAAAAATGGTTGAATATAAAACGGGAACTATACATTTTAGAAGATATCAAAATTCCAAGAAATATACACCGAAGCGGAGCTTTAGTATCTACCTTAATTGGATTCTCTGATGCAAGCGAATTAGGAATGGCGGCTGTTGTATATTTGCGTCAGAGATTTCCAAATTATATTTCCATTCATTTAGTTGCCGCGAAGTCCAAAGTAAGGCCTTTGAAGACATGGACGATTCCAAGACTTGAGCTAGGTGCGGCCTGCCTTCTTTCCAAGCTTGTGAAAATCACTCTAGAATCGATGACTACCTTGGGGTGGATAAGAACCCCAACTTATCGACTAAAAACATTCGTAGCCAACCGGGTGGCTCAAATTCATGAAAATTTGAGCGATTGTCAATGGCGCTATGTCCCTGGGAATGAAAATCCTAGTGACCCCGCTAGTCGTGGACTTTATCCTAAAGAACTACTCACTTGTGAGATGTGGTGGAACGGGCCACATTTTTTAAGGACTGATGAAAGTTTATGGCGTTTCAGTAAAGACATTCCTTCTTCATTGCCGGAAATGAAGGAAATGAGTAAATTGACAGCATTACAGGTATCGATCGATCCTACATCGTTTGAAAGTGTGATAGAAAAAATATCTAGTCTACCTAAATTGCAACGGATAATTGCATATATCTTTAGGTTTTGTACAAACCTCAAATATAAAATTCTTGAGAAACCGAAAGACTGTTGGTTGAGGGGTTTTCTTAGTTCTAATGAATATCATAACGCCCTAATTTTTCTTATTAAAATTACTCAAAATAAGTATTTTTCTAAAGAAATTTATGAATTGAGGAGTGGTTCTCTTCGTTCAAAAAAAATTAAGGCACTTTCACCTTTCATTTGTAATAAGGGTTTCTTGAGGGTGGGGGGTAGGCTCCGTCATTCTCAGCTTTCTAATTCAGCGAAATATCCCTATTTGATACCAACCGACAGTCATTTAGCATCATTGATTTGTGATTATTTTCATCAGTTTTCCGGGCATGGAGGTCCTCGGCTGACGCAATCTTTGATAAATCGTACTTATTGGATACCGAATTCACGTCGACTTATTAGAAAACGAATATTTCACTGCATGACTTGTTATAGATACAAGGCTAATCCAATACAACCACCTATGGGAGACTTACCATCGTATCGCTTAGAACCGGGTAGATGCTTTAATCACACTGGAGTAGATTTTTGCGGACCTTTTGCGGTAAAGGTTTCAAAATTGCGGAACGAAAGATATCAGAAGTGTTATGTTTCTTTGTTTATTTGTATGGTCTCTCGAGCAATTCACTTAGAATATGTTTCCGATTTGACGACTGAATCATGTATTGCTGCATTAGACAGGTTTATTGCTAGAAGGGGTCTCCCTTCGAATATTTATTCGGATCAGGGTACAAACTTTCGTGGCGCAGCTCGGGAAATTTCGGAAATAGAAAAATTATTTTCCCCCAATACTAACGAGTTAGCCCACTACTTAGCGGTTCGCGGAATTAGTTGGCATCATAATCCTCCTTACGCTCCACACATGGGGGGTTTGTGGGAAGCGGGAGTTAAGTCGTTCAAATTTCATTTTAAGCGTATAGTCGGAAATGCTAGATTAATGTTAGAGCCATTTCTGACTACTATCACCAGAATTGAAGCTATACTGAACTCGCGGCCCTTCACTAACGAATGTACAAGCCCGGATGAGGATTTGAATCCTCTCACTCCTGGTCATTTTTTAATTGGAGGTCCATTACTTGCTAGAGTCGAAGTAGACTTGACAAAGATCCCTACTAATCGGCTCAGACAATATCAATTGGCTCAGCAATTGGTTCAATCGTTTTGGAATAGATGGGCAAAAGAATATGTTCAGAGTTTGCAGAAGCGACCGAAGTGGACTGATTCGTGTCCAGAAATCAAAGTAGGGGATTTAGTATTTTGGTTTTCGCCGCAAGCTCCTCCAACACATTGGCCTTTGGGAAGAGTGCTCAGGCTTGTTCATGGTGCCGATGGAATAGCTCGGGTCGTCGAATTGAAAACGTCGAAGGGCATAGTTACACGCTCTATAAATAAGGTAGCGCGTATACCTTCACCTCAGTAGGTATATCCAGTTTGTTCACAAGAGGGGAATGCATTTCAAATTCGATTATTTTTTGTCATTAGCTAATTTGATCATTCAATTATATTTTTTCTCTTAACTGGGAACGTACATGGGTCTCTTTCGGAATTTCTTTCTTTTTTTCATTGGTTTCAGTTATTTTTTTTTATTTAAATGCAAATCAAAGCATTTGGGTGGGGGGAATGTTCGGAGTATACTGTAATGTTGATGATTGTTTTTTGAACTTGATGATATCCACATAGGGAACGACTGTATATGTCTTGTCGCTTCCATCATGTCCATATGTTTCAAAAAGGAGATGTGATTATCGCGAACGACATAGAACGAAAACTACGTACACAGGTAGAACGAACGAAAATAACGAGAGAAAAACATCAAGGTGGCCACCAAGTTCCTGAGAGCTGAGTTTGAAGGTTAGTGCATCTCAAGCTTTTACCCAAATTACCCTTGCAAGATTTATACAGTCGATTTATTCTTAACACAGACATTTCATCAGAAAACAGAGAGAGGACTGTTTGGCACTGAAAATAGAGGCCGATTTGGAGATAGGAAAATCTCGTTTCGCAAAAATTTATTGTGATCTTTCCAGGAAGCCGTGGTGCCGAAGACCGATAGGGAAACAAGGTTCGCATTTAAACGCTAAGTTTTTGAAAAATTTCATGTCTAGTGGAGAAAACTCAAACACAAAAGAGACTGTGAATTATATCGGTGAATATGAGGATCAGCAGTTGAATTCAACAGAGGCAGATGAATGAAAATACCTATTTCACAAAGCCAAAGTTGAGGAACGAAGAAAAAGAGTGACAAGCTCATATTTTGGCCTAGGTCTCCCGAGGAGACCTCTCAGAAGCTTGTAGATTGTGTGAGTTAGGAGGATCAATTGTGTTCTGTGTTAGGTTACTGTGTCCTTGCACCACCTTAGGCACAGCACTATTAATTTTTGACCCAACAGTGAAATGCTGGCCCACTACCGAGATTAGAAAATTCCTTTCCTTGCCTCGGGATTGAACTCGGGGCTTTCGGGGTCCTAGACAATCATCTAAACCACTGACCTAGGTGCTTCCCCTGATGGTCTTGTTGGTAAAAATGGTGTTGCAGAAATCGATGTCCTTTTTCGACGACAGATGCTGCGTCGATTTCCTGAACAAAGAACAGAATCGAATTGCAACACACCAATATCACTATCAAATTCAAGGAACCTGATTGCTGATTGCAGATTGTGATCTGGTTATATTTACAGATGAAAATAGAATTATTAGATCGAATAGTTTTTGAAATAATAATATAAGACAAACTGAAATATTCCTATCAGATGCTTTTCGATTCAAAAGCATCTTCGAACGACCTCATGAAATTTCTTGTTATCATGATGCAATCCAACCTAAAGTTCTTCAAACACATTGAAGAATTAATATTCCTAGATTATCGAGAGCCACCTATGCAATAAGAATGATAAACCAAATTGAAGGAACTGAAGCAGCCAAGATGACTTCCTTACATTAGCTATTTCCATAGTATCCTGAACTTGTCCATCCTTATCTGGGGAGATACATCTGAAAGTAAGAGGATATTCATAGAACAGAAACAGGCCTTGAGAATACTATGTGGTGTTAATAGTAGAGGAAAGTCACCAAATATGAAATAGTAGAACCTTCATTTCTCCAAGACTATAAGTAATAAACGCAACAATCGACCATCTTCTGTTTCATTCGGTCTACTAACTATCGCACTCACACTATCGAGTCAATTGCGCGAACGCTTAACGTGTGGCAGGCGTGTTTTGTTTTGTTGTCGTGAAGAAAATTTTAAAGGTAAGTAATAAATGAGTATTACCAGCTGTTATGTTTGTATACATAAGTGTTATACTTTTAATTATATCGGTATCATGTTTATCTCACCATTTTGTGATCTTTTGTCATTAAAATATTGTGACTTGAAAAAATATTTAGAAGAGTTTGAACTAGTATAAAAATCCAAATATGGACAGTCGTTGGTGTCTAATTATGGAATATGCATGATGTATGGGCTCTGGGCACATTATGATTGTGCCGGTCCAGAGTTTGATTGGTACTTAGATCTGTGACTTTTGCAAGTAATTATGAAACTTCTTCCATTTATCACGATATGTTATATTCATTTAATTGATCTTAAAGATATTAATGTCCATTTTCGTTATTGTTATGTTGATTTACGCTTATATTCCGTATATGGGTACCTATTTCATATTTGGTTACTCATTTGTGATTTTGTTTTTTGTGTTAGATTTTAATTCGATATCTAATATCTAATCTAATATATATATATATATATATAATATATATATATAATAATATATATTTAATATGTTTTATTTAATAATATATATAGGCTGTTAATTACTACATATAAATGTATGACTGACTAGTAAAAACATTAGACTGATTTAATTAATATGAAGTTTTTTTATATCCCAAAAACAAAATGTTATTCCATATTTGGTGACTTTCCTCTAGAAACAGCTGTAGAGAGTTATTCCTCAAAGAAAAATACTTACCCAGGCATCCATTTTCATACTTAACTGTATATTGTAAAGGGTGTTTTTTTTAGAGGTATAGAACTTTAAATTGCAATAAAATAACGATGGATTATCCGATCGACATGAATTTTATTTATTCGAAAGATAATCTTGTGGCATTCCATTTTCGATATGATTTCTGGCATATGACCGCCACGGCTGGCTAGGATGTAGTCCAATCTGGACGTCCAATTTTCGATTACTTTTTCCAACATTTGTGGCCGTATATCGGCAATAACACGGCGAATGTTGTCTTCCAAATGGTCAAGCGTTTGTGCCTTATCCGCATAGACCAATGACTTTTCATAGCCCCACAGAAAGTAGTCTAGCGGTGTTAAATCACAAGATCTTGAATGCCAATTCACAGGTCCAAAACGTGATATCAAACGTGTGTTTCAATAATTCGACTGTGGCACGAGCTGTGTGACATGTTGCGCCGTCTTGTTGGGACCACAGCTCCTGGACATCATGTTGTTCAATTCAGGATGAGAAAGTTAGTAATAATGGCTCTATACCGACACCATGGACTCTTTCGGGTCTTCTTCAATGCTACGCTCTACAGTAGCAATTAATAACTTCTTTTGTACGCACCGTACGGCGTCTCTGGGGATGCGAGTTATCAATAAGAGTAAACGTGGTGCGAAAACGTTCCATGGTTATTCGAATTAACTGCTCTGATGGACGATTTTTTCGACGATAAAATGGTTGTAGTGCGCGATACGTATTCCGCACAGAAGCATTATTTTTGAAATAAAATTGCACTATTTGCAAGCGTTGTTCAGGCGTAAGTCTATTCATGATGAATTGCCAAACCAAACTGAGAATAAATCACTTGACAGATGTTAAATCGGTCGCCTTCTTGAACAGTAATGCCAACTTGAAGTTCTATACCTCGAAAAAAAACACCCGTTATATGCGTGCGTGCGTGACTGGACTCCGCCTTTTTTCACAAATAAGCTTCCAAAAGATTATTATATGATTATGTTTGTTACTCCTCTTTGTGGAAATGAAGTCACTTATTATTATAATATGACAACAAGAATTTACCACAGGAAAATAATTTCAACCACACATGAGATACTCGAAACAAACACAACCTTTTGATTCCATACCCTCGAATAAGAGTCTCGCAGCTGAACGTCAACTATCTGGCTATGAAAGCATTTAATAAGCTGCCATCTAAACTGTAGGAATTGGATAGAGAAGAACATTTAAACGAGAACTCAAGTCCATTCTTATAAGGAAGACCTACTACAGCACAAAGGAATATTGTAAAGACACCTTTTAGAGTTTTTATTTGTATGTTTTTTACATATTTAACAAATAATTGCTTTATGTAATTCATAGCAAATAATTTAAAACTGACACCCCATGTAAAATTTTGATGGGTCATATAAATTTGTTCATTTCGTTCATCTTTGTTACTACAAAGTTGTTCTAGATTGAATAAATGTTTATTATTATTATTATTTTTATCTTCTGCCTGCACTTATATTTCCATAATCCTTCAGATCATTGTCTACATTCGATTAATGACGGAAGCTATCAATTATTTTCACTAGAGAAATCTTCTATAATTATAAACTCATCAGAACTTTTCAAATGGATTTTTGGAAGCGTTCAGTTTTCGAAAGCGAACACAATTCTTCCAATCCTAAGGAATTACGATTTTATTTCAATGAAGTTGAACTTTATAGAAAACATTTCTACTTTTACCGATCCACTCGACAGTGAATCGAAAAATATAGATTTTTACTATGAAAATGGTTCATTTTCTTGAAATGAAATTCTATTCAATGAAGGAAAGAAATAGATTTCAGAGCACATGATTCAGAAGGATGTTTACTGGTGTTTTCGTGACTTATTTTTTTCAAAAATTGGTGAGGAATGAGTCTTTAACTGATACCATCGATATTCAGAACTGCAGAAACGATTTGAAATGGTAACTCAAACTCAAAAATGCCCAGTAGACAAAATGAAGAGGTCGACTTCAGACTCTGTCTGAGACTTACAACAAAAGATGGCGAATGACTATTGACTAAGTTAATTCTTGATATCCACAAATCCACAAAATAAAATTTGGTATATCTTTGTCGACTGCAAAATCTGAATAGCGTTAATTATCGTTTTCTCAAATATTCTTGATTTCATCACCTCAAATCGAATATATTTTTCCGATTTCAACATTCCAATAGATACATATTATACAGGGTGTCCGGGGAATATACTCATACCAGAGATAGAGTTGGACTAGCTGATTACGACTTGACTATAAAGAATTAATTTCTGGATTTCCCTAGAAAGCTACAGGGTGATAATTCCAGCTTCATGGAAATACTAAGACCATCATAAAATCCAAACTTATTGAAAGATATTATTGAAACTTTTGAGGTTATTGGTACATGCTGAGGTCGAGTCTGAAAGATATCAATTATTCCATTATTCCAGGGCCGGACTCATTAATCTTCATTTAAAGTGTTCAGGGTGAAAAAAACACTTTGTATTTCGAATTACAAATAATTGATTTGCTTTTTAGAAAGAAGCTGAATTATGGTTCAATTTGTGGTATCGCTCAAAGTTGTCAAATCAACAATTATTTTTTCACAAAAGTGAGGTTATTCTGTGTAATAAAATTGAAGAAATTAGTTTTGCTGATGATAACAAGTTGAAAAGTATCATAATTAACGTTCTTGATCAATATTTCAAGGATTTCAGGGTAAAAGTTATTCAGGAAATAAATGAATTGGAGGAATCCGTGCAATACATGTCGAACCCTTTCGATGAATGTAGGAAAAATCTACAACAGACAATGGGAGAAATTTGAGACTTCAAAAAGGAAAATGAAGATCATCTGAAAGGTAAAGTCAAATACTTAAATCGAAGGATGAATAAATATGAGCAAAGAGAAAAGGCAAAAAATCTCATCCTGATTGGGGTTCCTAGACAAGAAAATGAAGACATTAATGATGTCACAACTAGAATCCTGTCAACCATGAACCTACAGAATGAGGTTGATACAGGCCCAGATCTACGATTTTTTCTGACCGGTGCAAAAATTCATGATTGCGCCCCCCATTTGTTTAATATGTACTTATATGAATTCATAGAAAAAACAAAAATAAATAATACAAATGAATAATGAAAATGAAAACTAATAATAAGGAAAATATCACAAGGAAAGAAATTCGACTTTTTTCTTCACATAGCTCACGCGGCGTGATTTTCTTTCCGCGAACGCATCTATCAGCTCCTCGAAATCTGTTTCGGAAGCAGTTTTGTATTCTATAGCTAAGATCGAGAGGCCAAGGAGACTTTTCTGACTCATTAAGAAACGCAATAGTATATTTCATTACTAGTCCAGAAAGTAAGCTTTTTCCGTGCGCGCGCGATGTGTTCCCACATCGCAAGCACGAAAAAAGCCTTTCTGGACGTGAAATGAACGATATTTTTCATTACATCTCTCTGAAAACAATAACACGGGAAAAATTTTTAGCAGAAAGCATTTCGATATTGTGAAACAATAATTATTCAAAACACTGACATCTACTGTCATGCAATCGTTGCTCTGTGTCTCAGCATAGGAATCATAGGATGCATCTATGCCTCAGCGCACCGTAAAACATTCGCGGAAAAGAGTCATTTTCGATGTTCTAAATCTACATGTTATGATAGGGTTTTCAGTGCAGTGTAATGAAAATAAGTTATTATTATTTTCAATTTGCTGAAACTGCTTTCACATCTTGCAGACGTGGTAGGCAATGTGCACTATATTCTATATAATGTCAGCTATACTGACATTATAGGGAAAGCATCTTTCAGATCTTGCCTGTGAAAAATTTGTAGCACTTATTTCAGGAACCAACATTTTGAAAACCGCTAGTCCCTAACAAAAATCAACTGCTTTGAAGTCTCTTCAATATTTTTGCGCTAAAAGGGTCCCATTTTCTGCAGATCTTTTTTTTTCATGTTTAAAAGGGCATGGCCATTGAGGAATGAGAAATTCGTATGCAGACTCTCTGCGCTTTCTAATCTTTCCTGACAATAATCTGTCGAAAACAACCTTAATTTCCTCGGAGAATAAACCAACTGGATCAGTTCTTGACTCATCGCACATTTCGTCAACCTGCTTTTTCTTCTTGGAAACACGTTCATTTCTAAGAACTGGCTCCACATCCAATTCTTCTGAAAGAAGTGTAGCTTCCGAGATCCAGTTTTCAATAAGTTTTTCTGTCATTCCTTGTAAGATCTTCATAAGACCTTGCATGAACGATAATGAACGTGAAATAACTATATCTCCTTTCTGAATTTCCAAGTTGACCATATTGATCTCTCGCAGAATAATATCTCAAATTGTTAGATTCAGTATGAATCTAAAATCCATCACAGCATGAAGCAAATGACCAGTTTCATACTTGTATTCTGCGACTAGTGAGGATTCTTTGATTTCTTCCACAGCCTTCACAACTCCCGGTAAATGATTGAGCAAGGCATTAACAGCTTGAAGTTTAGTCCATCTAGTTTGGCTACTTCCTTTAAAATTTGTTTTCGTCCACTTCTCACAATTGTCCATCGTGTGGTTGAATTAACAAAAAAACAATACAGTTTTTGTACAACACCAAATAAATATACTGCATCTGAACATGATAAAGACGAATGGACACCCACACGATTCAGAGAGTGTAGAATTCTGGATTGGACTCCTTTATATATTTGTCTTCTTATAAGAGTCTATATATATATTTAAATTAATATTTAAGGGTTTAACGACTCAATTTGGAGGGGAATAAACTACTCTTTATTCTTTGCCAAGCTTTCGCATTTATTTTAATGCTTCATCAGGGCTTTATATATATATGCCAGCTTGTCAACTTCTAAGAAGTCAATAAAACTTTCCTTTATTTTTAGTATTATAAGTCTTTGCCTTTATCTCATATCCAGACTACGTTCTCTTTAAATATCGTATCGTATAAGTCGAACATAATAGTGAAATAGTTGGCCTCCTTGATCTCATTAATAATGCTATTCCAAACTTTGGTGGCCATTAAATCGATAATTTCATTTTGTATATTTTTGTCAAGATAGGATGCTTGTCCTTTTTTTGAGTGGTCAAGATGGCACTTCAGAGTCGGGTCATATATAATAATAATATTTTTCGAGAAAAACAAAAATAAAAAAATTCAACCTCTGGTTGTTTTAAGCGCCGCCTCAAGCTGGCGCCCAGGGCATGCGCCCCGCTTGCCCCACCCTAGAGCTGGGTTGATAACGTCGTAGAAACATACCGAATAGGCAAACTAAACAATGCGCCCATTAGAATTGAAATGAAAAACTAAAACTCAAAGAACCGAATTCAAAAAAGGGTTAAAGAAAGGAAAGGCTTAAAAGTTGAAGCTTGTAATATTTATTTCAATGAAGATCTGACCAATGATAATTATGAACTCTTCAAAACAGCAAGAGAGTTTAAGAAACAGAAAGGATATGAAAGTGCCTATTGTTCTAATGAAAAGATTTACCTACATTAAAAAAGATGATACTGGGCCACCTATAAGAATCAACTTTGATAGGGATATTGAGTAATACATGGAAAAAAAATAAGAAATTATAAAAATGTATATAAAAAAATGCCAGATGGATAATAGAAAAAACTTGAATATTCTCAGACCGGAACATTAGAAGTTTAAGAAACAAACTTGAAGATTTATGGGATATTGTTGGAAATGGGGGCTATGGAAATGTACACATTGTAGTCGTTGCTGAAACATGGATATATGAAAATGAGACCAAATTATTTAATCTGAAATCATTTGAATCGGTGCGTGATTGTAGGGACACAAGAGGAGCTGGGTTAGCCATTTACATAAAAAAAAATTTAGAATTCAATAAAATAGAAAATATGCAAAACAAGGGAGTAAATAATATCACAGGAATTAAATTACATTACCAGAAGGTTAGTATCTACGGGGTATACAGACCTCCAAATAGTGACATAAATGGATTCATAGACGAATTAGATGAGATAATGGAAAATGCAAAGATGGATTGCATAGTAATTGGAGATATGAACTTAGATTTGTTGAGTGAAACAGGTGCTGTTAAACAATATTTTAATACTGTCAACATGAATGCACATGTATTCTATTCTCAAATGTTGTCACCGAAAACAATGCCAGTTTTCAAAATGAAATAAGTTGTCCATAGACATAGAGAATGGACTGAGCAAAAATGGTGAATGTCCCGGAAATTATAATTATTTTTTTTAAAGGTCGAATTTACGAAATATGATAAAAAATTGTTATAACATATTTCTTCTTTCACTGGAAAATCGTTCAGATTGAGGAAAATATAAGGGTGCCATTTGAAAAAAATCTGGGGGTAGTTTTTTCAGAGGTGATAATCATAAACAGAATTTTAACGACGGATTCTGGTAGTTTTTGATGCCATTCGAAAAACTTTTTGTTTGAACTTTCTACCTTTTCTGGGAGCCGAGATATTGGCTAGAACATCTTGGGATTATATTAATATACAATTAAAACACTATTAATATTGTACATTAATTATTCTAGATGGGATTTCTTGAAGAAGTAAACACCACCTATGGAGAGGTAGCAGTAGAAAACCTCAAGTCGTGGGCAAACACTAACACCAGGTTAGCGAAAACAAATTGT
This sequence comes from Adalia bipunctata, assembly GCA_910592335.1. Classification (NCBI taxonomy): domain Eukaryota; kingdom Metazoa; phylum Arthropoda; class Insecta; order Coleoptera; family Coccinellidae; genus Adalia; species Adalia bipunctata. The sequence continues at coordinate 6,936,265 of OU342954.1, forward strand.
AAAAGAAACTTCCTGTTGAGATGTCGGAGAGCTGGCATCAAACCAAGGCGCATCATACCAAGGCACATCACTCAAAACCTGAAATGCTTCAAAACTTGGTCGGAGAGGCAACAGAAGGGCGATTCAAAAAAACACAAGACTTACTAAGAGCCAAAGCAATCACGAACTTCCCACACAGCACTTGGCACAAGGAAAACTTTCACTACAGAATATTCCAAAAAACCTGAATCTTCCTTAAGAGTAATGATGACATATTGATAACTATGGGAGACAAAGGTAACGTTACAGTTGCAATAACCAACACCTAGTACGAAGAAAAAATGTCGGCCCTCCTCAGATCCCACAACTAAATTTCAAACAAGGAATAGCAATCTGGTCAAGGAACTGAAACAGGGGAATTGAATTGACAAGAAAACAGCAACCAAACTCAACAACTACAAAGATGTATCACCTAGCATTTATCGACTTCCGAAAATCCACAAGGATGCCATCCCATTAAGACCAATAGTGTCCACAGTCAATTCACCCACATCCGAACTGAGCAAGTTTGTAGCCAACATCTTACAGAGTGCATTTCAAGGCGATTTCAACAAGCTATAACAGATTTTTTCAATCCTGCATCAGAACATTATAAATTCGGTTTCTGCACAGCCAGGCCAAAGCCATCGACATCTAGAACGCGAGAAAATATTGCTATAATGTTATTTATGCATACTCACAAAAATCTTTTAGTCGTTCGACTCTCACAGTATATAAAGGGTTTTTGTACAGCCAGGCATTTTTGATCGAAAAACAGATCAAAAAGATTGAAAAATCTGTGATTACTGTGATAGAAGTGGAAATTGTTCTAGAGAATACTAAGAGACAATTGAATGAAAGTTTGATGAATAAATATTTAGGAAATCAAACAAAGCAAGTTTACAAACGACTGAAAAATAGAAAAGAAAATAGAACGCAAATAATTTTACCATGAAGTCAAATATTTTTTCACCACAGTGGACTCAGCCAATGACAAAATTCGATATGGATGGATGGTTTTAAATGATGTCCTTCAATGGACTTCAGTTGAAGAAACTGTTGGATATTTGAATGGAAAAGGTATTACAATGTAAGATTCCGTTTATGAAGAATTCATGTATTTAAAGTCTTTCATTGAGGCGGAATTGTCTGATGAGTGGAAAGGTGAAGACATGCACGTTAAATGAAAAATATTTTTCTATAAATCAAAGGAACGAGAAAGAAAGGCAAATCTCTTGAAGATGCGCCAATTTATTTTTGCCATTTCAGGACACATTGCACATGTGCACATTCTATGATATCTTCACAGTGGACAAAACAACGGAATGGTTTAAGTAACAGCACAGTGGAGAGCATCATTCAATGGGCCTATAATTATAAGATGACATGTATAAATAGGATTCAATAATTATGTGAGAAAAAGAACAAAATTACTTGAGAAAGCCAAAACTTCAGAAAAATATGAATGGGCAAAGAAAACTGACACCGAAGATCAAGCCCAAGTAGGATAGGGTACCTGTATGTTATTTTTTGCGATTCATTGTTGTTTTTGTAGTGAGTTGATATTGTTTTATTGTTTATAGTTTATTTTCAATGGATTTGTCTGAATAAATTTGCTTTATTTGATCGGAGAATGTGGTTTACCTATCTGATCAACCTAAAAAAAAATTTCTGAAAACTCTCTAACAGGTTAGATTGCTCTTGGCGCTCGCGCCCGGGCGCATATATATTATGTTACCGACACGAAAACACAATCGGTTTTCCGAGCGATGCCGAACACGTAATAATAAGTTGCCGACGTAATTCTTAGTTTGTAACTTAACTATTATACGAGTAGTGGTTTTATCAAACAAGTGCATTCAGTTATCGCAATACAGGGTCTTTCACGAGGAACCTCACCCATATTTATACGGGAAACTACTGAACGTATTTTCATGAAATTCAGCACTTATAAGTATTTCACGATGCTGATGAAATCTAAAATATTTTCAAGGCATGAGCACCTCCGGTTTTTCCGGAAAATGACGTCAACTTCCGTTTTTCAAATTAGAGCACCATTTTTTTATTGCAGAAATAGATTCCTTAGAAAATTTGTGGATATTAACTCAGAAAATATCCATTTTAGGGCAAGGGTGTGATGCATACACTCACATTATTTTTTAACGTAGATTCAATATCTGCCATAAAAAAATGGGGTCTAATTTGAAAAAATTGATTTTTCACGATTTTGTCATCCCTAACTTTGAAAGCGATTTTTTCACCCCCTGTATCATGAATCGCGATTTCGATTTTTAAAGTGGATACATCAATCTGACATCTTGAAAAATCCCAAAAATGAAAATTTTCCATCCGAAAATCTCGAAGTTATTCTTGTTTCAGCGGAGCTCTATTTTCGATTTTTTTTCTCGAATTTTCCCGCTCAGAGAGAAGAAACCAAAACTGAAAAATGTTACATCAAAATAACTTGAAATTTTCTAAGGAATCTATTTCTGCAATAAAAAAATGGTGTTCTAATTTGAAAAACGGAAGTTGACGTCATTTCCGGAAAAACCGGAGGTGCTCATGCCTTGAAAATATTTTAGATTTCATCAAATCAGGGACCATCTATTCCATAGACTGCATGGAATGCAACAAACCCTATATAGGCCAAACGGGTAGAAACCTCAAAACCCGTATCAAAGAACACACAAGAGACTGCATAATGGACAAACAAACCACGGGCCTTTCCAAACATGTACATGAAACGGGACACACTATGAAATTTTCAGAAGCGAGATGTCTAAGATCAGAGCAGAATAGGTACAAACGCGAGTTCTTAGAAACTGTCGAGATCATGAGCCACATTGACAATCTGAATATCAACTCCGATTCTAATGGTATTAGTGCAATATACTGCAACATTGTCAATCTAATCAATATGAATGCGAAGGTACATCCACGATAAAACGCCTTATAACCGTCGAGATAGCTGTGTCACACATTTTCTATCATTCCGCTCTGTGTCTTCTGTCTTTTCTGTTGTTTACTATCGATCGATTTTTACCTTTTATGTCTGGACTTTTCGGGATGTATGAGTTCCTTTCATTCTGTTTTTGTTGCTTTCTAAATTTTATATTATGAGTTGCATGTTTGATCGAACACATAGTACCACTTCTCACATTGATGTGAGTATGATATCATACATGAAATGCGTTATTGACTTGTGTAATTTTAGCTGCCCTGAAGAAGGAAACGACAGTTTCCGAAAGCTTGGCTGAAACAATAAAGAGTTAAGTCTTATAGATATTTGACTACAAAACCGATCATCCGTAAATATATATTACAATTGGTAGTCGAGATTCCAATCACCAGGTATTTTTCATTATTAACGGCATACCATCCCCTTTATGATGAAATAAACATCCGATCATTTATCTTAGAAAATAGCATTTTTCTTTGAATGTCAAAATAACACGTCATATTGGAAAACCCTTCAGTTGGAAACATTTTCAAGCCGCTGGCAATCAATTCAGGATGAGGCAGTGAGGAAAGCGAGAGAAAGGAGAGTCTGAATGAATTTTCATTTGTATTCATCTTTTTGACTGTAAACAATTGGGGGTGAAACTACAAGCTATAACGTGGAATTCATAATTATAATAATTATAGTAATTTCACGAGCTATAGCATGCAATTGAATTTTTGAGGGATTTATTGTGAATTTGCAAGCAAAATCTTTTTTTTTTGAGTTGCTAAAAAAGTTGTACACTCTCTTTGTCATTCCTTGTAACAGCGACAGAAATAACTGAGGAAAATGATATTGAAAGAAAGTTTAAAGAAGTTAGAAGACGTTGCTGAAAAATGCATTTTGATTATGAAGGGGAAGATGATGAATCGAATGCGGAAGAGATTTTCAAAATTAATTATTTTTATGTCATTGTCGACAATTTGCGCACAAGCTGCCATCCTAGGTTTCTGGCACTTAAAGAGCATGAAAGCATATTTGGTTTCATATAATAAAAAATTAAAGGAAATCAATAATAGTGAACTTCTGAAGCAATGCAGTGTGTTGAGTGTGTATCCCAACGTTACCTTCTGTTCTAAGAGGTTGGATTCTTGAGAACGCAAGGGTTGAGACGTAGATGCGGATTATGTGTTAATGAACATTTATTGCTAAGACTAGTACAGTTTATATATCCTAAAATTAGAATGACAACACGACCAATCATTCGATTGGTCGATTGATTATGAAGCTATTCCGATACAAGAAAATAATGATTCTGTAAATAAATTCAAAGCATAATATTGTCAATTCCATCATTTTGTTTGGCCTACTTCCAAGCAGGAAATAACAACTTTTGCAATGATTGAAATAATTTCCATGTGAATATTCTCGGTTCGAAAGGAAATTTATACATAACTAGCTGGCCCGGCGAACTTTGTTTCGCCTAAATGATTCCTATACCATAGCCATCTTTATCTTAAGAAGGCCGTGCCTATACTTACTGTGGATTTCACAAATCGTAATCACCAGTGATGGGAGATCAACGGCTTGGTTAGATTTCTGAACTGTCAAATCGAGTTGATTCTAGAGCAAGCTCCGATCACCGGTGATAGGTATGCTTTGTGAAAAACCCCTGTTAAAGTTGTACAAATTTACCATTGCTATTTTTTCAAGCAGAAGATAAATTAGGCATAATAAAAGTTCTGTCAAATGTCATCTGTCAATAGTCAAATGTCAACTGTCATCTTTTCCATGGATATGAGCTGTCAGCTGTCACACAAAACAGAAATACAAAAATAATAAGCGCGTTCGGCAATGACATCTGACTGGTCGGATTGATCTGAACCGTTCATTTATTACATCCAGATTGAGGGGAGTACACATCTGGACCGTTCGGCAAGAAAATCTGATCAATCGGATGTCGATCTTTTTGGTCGGTGTATTTTGACGGAGCAAACGGATTTTTTCCACAGAACAGAAACAGAAATTACTTTCCTGCCTTCGTCAATGGATTTTATCTGCATTTATAAGTTTCCTGCTTCGAATATTCTCGAACAGTCTGTTAAAATTTCGTGTCTTATATTATTTGTTGTGTAGTAATAAATAAAAAATGTCGTTTGATAAAAAAAAATGATCATTCAGAATATTGAATCATCTCAACCAAGGGGTAGAAGTGTTGAGAGCTATAACAAAAGAATTAAAATAGAACCCAGATTACCTCTACGGCCGAATAGATCTTTAAGCACTAATTTAATATCTGACAAACAGGAAAAAAGCTCTGAAAGCTCCGTACCGTTCGTTTATTACAGAAAAATCTGACAAATCTGTACAATCTGTGATCACGTGACAAAAAAATCCGTCCGCTCTCGGATGCTATTGCCGAACGCGCTTAATATGTCAATTACTAATTATGGGCAATTTTGAATTCAGTTATTTCCGCAAATATATTTATTATCCAAACATAAATCAAAAACATTTCAGAAATATAGAGAAAAGATGAAAATGGACAACTCACGATTGATGCTGATCGTCACAATCCGATTTATTTGACATTCCGGTAAAAATTCACTGTTCCACTAACTTGAGATCTTTACCCCTTCCATGTTATCACAAGTTCTATGCAAATTACCCAATAATTGTATACATCGCCATCTAGTGGCGATAATATCAAATACAGTGTCTAGTCACTGTACGGTACAGTGTCTAGATAAGAGCCATAAACCGTAGCGACACCTAGTGGCCTTATTCAAAAGGAGAAAAACCATTTCCTACATAAGCAAACCGTAGCGACACCTAGCGGCCTTATTCAAAAGGAGGAAAAGCATTTCCTACATAAGCAAATTTTTCATCGAATTTTTCAGAGTTTCAATGTATTATATAATAACCAGGCCGTAGACGAATCCATAAATGAAGTTTCATAACAAACAGTCCATCCGATCTCGAGTTATAAATGGTGTAACCAACTCTCTTTTATATATATAGATAATTTATGTTGATTAATTTGAGGATTTTCGATTTTCTGTACGTTTCGTAAACTTGGAAATGTCTATGACAGTAGGAGAATTATGTGATATTGACGAAGAACTGAATATGTTCATCAGTGTGTATGACAGAAACGACGATATTATCTCGGTGCTGAAATACATAAGAGAAAAAAAATAACTGAAGTTTACCCCACTATCGAAATTTTTCTGAAAATTATTGCCACCACACCCGTTATAGTTGCTCCTGCTGAAAGGAGTTTTCCGAGTCTTGAAATGATTAAAACTCATTTGAGAAATTCGATGGCACAAGATCGGCTTTCAGCACTTGCTTTTCTTTCAATAGAAAATGACGTAGCTCATTCGTTTAATTATTGTGCGTTAAAGATTTCAGTTCGAGAAAAAGCCGCAAACATCAATTTTGAAATTTAACATCAATTTAAAAATTCATCTTCTCCGAATTTGTGAATCTTTCTAAGTAAAATATTTCAGAACACAGAATTTATTCATTTGCAAGCTCGGGCAGTTTTCGTCAAACATGACAAAATACCTAAACCAAACGACTCGACTCAATTTCGAATTACATACTTTTCACGAAAGACGAAGGGCCTCGCAAAGACCTGCCGCCCGGAGCCTCGCAATGGGTAACGCCGCCGCTGTACAACGTAGGAAAATCCAATTTTCGGGAGAACGCAGCTTGTGTGGATTTGATAGCGGTTCATCAAATGATTGTTCACACTCTGTAGCTTGATATTTATTTATATGGAACGACTAAGGGCATCGTTTCAATTGTTATCTCGAAATTATTTACTTTCTAAGAAAATGTACAAATTCACCATCTTGATCAAGAACCCTTCTTTATCGAGATGGCGAACGATGAGGACGCGAACAATAATCAGTCCGGGATTTTGAGGAAGTGCGTAATAATAATAATGAATCTGATAAAATTTGCGGTTATTGTAGCAGAGACGTGAATAACGTTGAAAATGTATCAAATGCAAAGTTCATTTTCATCCATCATGCCTGATACAGGCTTCAAATAAAAACTTCACTAAATGTGTACATGTAGCGAATCAAGAAGTTCAACCTGTGAAAGTTTCCGAGGAGACTGAAGATGCAATTTTTCCTGACGAGCAAGAAGAAAATCAATTTCTGAAAATGAAAACTAAATATCCACAGTGATCGTCTCAAAAATCACAAAGTAAAAATAAAATTCTCATATAAAGCAACGAACTACTATCAGAAAAAATTCAATATTATGATTAGTATGAGATCCGGTATAAGAAATATATAAACCCTCATCTGTTATTTATTAGTGATAAGAAATGAATGATAGATAACATTTACATCGACACATTGCACATACGTTGACTAATTAAATCTGGTGCGGATAATGTTAAATTGTTAAATCTTTAAAAAAAATTTTCAATAAATTTCCCTCAACTGTCATTTGAAAAAATCGTCAACTAGTTAAAAGAATTAAGGAAATGAAAAAGTAATGGTTGCCTGCTTTTTTCCGGGTACAACTGTAGGGTTGCCAGGTTTGAAGAGGTGACTCGCAGTAGTGAAATTACCCTAATCTGTTATTTGATCGTATCTGATGTCAAATGAAAGCTTATTTTATTCTCAATCTGAATGTATTTGCCTTACTTAAAAGTTGATTCAATCTAGGGTTGCCCCAATTTTAGATGAAGATCTCAATAATGGATCACGCAAGATTTATTATTCCTTTAAAAATGATTATCTACTGTTTTTCTGAATATCAATTCTTTTTTCAATTTATTTCGAATTAATTTCGCCAAGAAGGTTTTAAGTGTCATTATCATTCAATATTTTCCGGTACATGCCCTTACATTTTTCTTTATTCCGATCGTTTTGAAGTTAAGCCATACGTTCAAAGAATCATGTAACAAACGATTCATTTAAAAGAATATTTGCTTTCTTCTTCGGAGTACTTCATAGTTTTTAATTTTATAAGACAACTTCAACAAACTGGACAAGCAAATTCAATTGCAACTATAACAAGTCGATAGGAATTAAGTCGTTTAGATTTTTCATGCAACAGTCAGATCATTCATCATAGAACGTATTTCTATGAATATCATTGCTCCTAATAGTCGGTTTACTACGTCGGCTAAATGTGTTAAGCTGCTAACTCACATAGAGTCAGTTTTTCAGGAGGAACAAAAAACCGCATTAATTCCTACTTAGATGCTTATACGATGACTGATTTGAACAAAACAGAACTCAGTATTAGTTTCACCTTTTTTCAAACGAAATACTTGTAAATTTTTCTTAGTTTATTTTCTACAGCCGTAAAATGGAGTTAGCAGGTTTGAAATTTTCGTTGAGGAATAAAAACTAGGAGATAGCAGTATGTTCAATTAATTATTTTCATAACAAAACCCGTGATGATACGAAATAAAAACTCTTGTATGCTGAGGTTCTCTTCTTCAAATGGTTTTTTTCTATTTCTGCTCTTATTTCTATACTGCGTGGGTATTTTTTCACATTTTGTTTCCTCGCCACTAGTTTCTTCGAAATCTGAAAACTAATTTTTCCAATTTTGAATACTCCAACCAAGGGCGGATTTACGAGGGGGGTACTGGGGTTAACTACCCCCCCATGAGTATCCAAAACCTGAGAAAAAGGTGGTTTGTGTACCTGATTTAATGGTTTTCAATCGTTATTACCCCCTCCCATGAAAAAGAACTATATCCGCCCTTGACTCCAACGACCCGATCCGACTGTTTTTGAATAGGTACATTGATTTACACTATCTTATTTCTTGATCACCTGTTTTCAAAAAATCACAGTACTGTCCACCAAAACTTTTTTTTCTCCTCAACTTAAGGCCCAAAAGTAAGAAAATAATAACTTCTCTTTGCTGCTCTGTTATAACATTACATTTCATTCCTATCTCTACACCGGCATCTTTCTTTCAGTTTTCTTGGTTCTCTTTATACATCATAGGACCATTTTCCATTTATTTTATTTCTTCCATAGTATCGTTTTCCTATTTCTCTCAAATTCTTATTCTTCTCGGAAAACCCGATGCTTTTTGCACCTGAAATCGTTTTCGTCGATTCTTGCTTTTTGTAGGCAACTGTTACGTAGAATTTGCGGGAGATAGCAGCTCTTCTTCGCACATTGGACAATATGTAGTTAGCCGGTATACGTGCGACGAGATTTATACAATTTCTGTTCTAAATAGGGTGTTAAATGGTTTACAGATATATGTCGGAAACTATCTAGTTACTGAATCTAAAAAAATCCCAAAATCGTTAAAAATGGAGTTAGCCGGTTAACGCTTTTAGCCGACGACTAGTTGAATTGAAAATCGAAAATATGCGGCAACGGGTATGCGTCCTTAATTGAAACCTCATTGACTGGTCTTAAGTCGATGCAGAACCTTGGTTCGCCATTGGATTTCTTCACAATGACTACGCTCGAGCTCCATGGTGAACTTGACGGTTCCACGACACCCTCTTCCAGCATTTTGTCCACCTCCTGGTTTATAACTTCCTGCATCATCGGATTGTAGGGACGGTATCGCTGTTTCAGAGGTTGCGTTTCGCGTTTGATCTTGATGTCATGATCGATGAGTGTGGTTGTGCCCCTACCTTCGAAAAATTCTGAAGTTACGGTCTCAAGAACTCTTCCAAAATTTGTTCTTGTCCCGAACACCATGGGTCTCTCGGAAGGTTTCAACACAAAATCCGGTGGATCCAACAGTTGGCCGTTCAAGAAGCATTGTGCAGTCCTAAGATTAATACGGAAGTCGTGTTTCGCTAATACATCCATGCCAATTATTATGTCTATTGGTAATTGAGGCACCAGAAGCAGGTGAACAACGATCTTCGTATCGTCCAGGGATAGGGATGTACGGCAAATCTCCTGCACTGCTACGCAGCTTCCATTTGCCACGGTTGCCAACACGTTATTCACCGGTGTTGTGAGGATTCCCACACCTTGGCACCTTTCGGCCGCTGATGAGCTAAGAAATGACCTTGAAGCTCCGGTGTCTAATAGAGCTCTGAATTTGAGGTGCTCGATACGGACGGCGATCATGGGGCGATTCTCTCCAGACGGATACTTTGATGTATTTGGGGACGCAGGCGTTGGAAACTGTAGAGTCTTCCCATCCCGACAGTTTCGCCCTAGTTTTCCGAACATCTGCAATCCCGGAACAGTATACCCTGTCTCCCACACCGGGAGCAGAATATAACAGGCTTGGCTCGGCACTCTCGCCTCATATGTCCCATTGTACCACATCGCCAGGATTGTGGTTGGTTGTCTTTCAGCAAATCTCACTTGCTTCTCCTTTGCTGGTTCCCGGATGGTTCCTGATCTATCATTCGAGGGTCTTTCCGGTGCGGTGGTGCAAGTCATTTGTACGGAGGACGGCGGAGGTTCCTTGGTAGGTGGTACACGTGATGGTTCGACGGGAGTCCTATGGCTTGAGTCACTCATCAAGTTCCCAGTCGACTTCTGATTCACATTTTTATAAACCAGATGTCGTTCATCCATAAATCCTGGCCGGTCAGGAGGTGGTACTTAATGGTCTGCCTGCCACTGAACTAACTCGAACACTTTTCCCTTGTTCCGAGTACGTTCTTGTTTCCTGGAAGGCGAGGGCTTTCTGAAGTGACGGGATTAATCGCCTTTTAATAATGACTTGTTTCTCTTCAGGAGGTCGCTTCGTGTTCACCTTCAGGAACGAGCTCTGCATCCGTGTCGTAAACAGGACTAATTTTTCTCCATCACCTTGAGTACGCTTTCCAATTTCCTCGAGCAGGTTCTCCTCGTATTCTGTAGGCAGGAATGCTTCACGGAGTTGTTCCTCAAAATCGGGCCAATCTTGAGAGCAACCTCGGCGGGAAATGTATCGGTCCTTCGCATCCTCACGCAATAATTCGAAGATAGACTCGAATAATTGTTGGTGTGTAACTTTTCGGGTCTCAGCCAACTGTACCACTTCCTCCAGGAAAGAAATCACACCACTCGAACCGTCGAAAAATACGTTCCATTTGTAACTGGGACCGAGTGACAATTCCAGTAAGGATAAACAGTTGTTCCTCCAGCGGTTCCATTCTCGGCTTGCAAAAATGGCTCATATTCATTCCGCTCGGCCCAGTTCCGTGCCTCTGCCTTATGCTCAGGCCTGTTTCGACAGTTCTCATCCAATTCCGATAAATTTTTGTGATGACCGCCTTTTGTTGTCGTTCCAATATTAGCACAGTTCTGGCATGGTATGAACTGATCGGTTTGGTTTGGCCTCGTTGCCGGATTTGACCTGTTCGGTCCTCCGCCATCTTGTTCCTATACATTGAGTCCAACCTATTCACGCTCATCACTGAAAATCTTCTACACGAAATCGTCCGGAAAAAATGTCAATAATGAAAAATTCACAAGCTGTGATTGAAAAATGTCAAAAATAGATATCCCAAAAAAAAAACAGTTCAGAAATCAGCAACACACTTCTCTTATGAAAATGTTCGGACACAAAAATGCAGTTTCAATTTTTATCACGAAAGAAACGGTCCCAGCTCGGGCGCCACTGTGAAGATCCCTTATTTAGGGGGAGTACTTCAAGGGCGCAGTCACTTTTGCGGATATCAAATGCTCGAGCGCCAGCCACAATAGGTTTAACAAGGTTGTGGCGCCTTTAATAGAACTCTCCACTTCTACCAAGGTAGCTTTCATGCAGTGGAGAAGGGTTCGGTTTAATCTAGGAAGTTAGCGATTAAAAGTTATGTTTCTACGTAATTACTGCCAAAATTAAAGGTTAACTTAAAACACCAAAATGGATTTACAAAGTTTACTGACCTCAAACAGAAAAAGCAATCTATTAATACTAAAGGAATCAAAAATTAAAACTGATTTTATTTAAAAGTAAACAGGAAATTAAGAGAAATGACTTAAATATCGGTATCTAACAGTGATAAATTCAAGAATAAACGATGATCGGGTGAGCAAGACGGTCGAGCGAATGCGAGAATTAGACGGTAAACAGGGGTGCACGGGAGTAACAAAGCAAAATTCAAGATTCGGCAATCCATACGGAAAATATCATACAATCTAACTACTTGCGACGATGTGTTCCACACTCAAATGTTAAAATAAAAATTATCGGTCAATGCTTGAACTTAGTCAGATAGGATAGGGAACGGGACAGCTGTGTCAGCACAACGTCCGGACAAGTGACTCCAGAGAATGGAACCCCTCGACCTGACGAAGTGATCCTAGTAATCCGCAAACGTCTAGCTAGTTGACAAAGGGTGAAGCACGGTCGTAACCCCGTTGTGATCTCGCCGATGTCAACCCACAAAAACGTCGCCGTGAAATACGAATCGTCGAGCACAGCTGAGTGAAATAGGAATTGGGTACGGTTGCGAACCAACAACGTCCAGACAAGTAGCCCAAGAAAAATGGAACTCCTCGACTTGACGAAGTCTCTCGTGTTTTCGTCAACCTTGAGCGAACTGAGAAGGGGTGAAGCGCGGTCGTAACCCCGTTGTGATCTCGCCGATCTCAGTTCTCGAAAGGTCGCTGATAAACACAGAAATTAAGGCCCCACAAGGGAATCAAAATACAAGATGAAATCTTGAAAGTAAAATGGGGTCGAAACAAGTCAGGTACGCCAGTGAACCAACAACGTCCAGACGAGTGGTCTCAGAAAATGAAACCCCTCGGCTTGACGAAGTCACTTGCAATCCCGTCAACCTTCAGTGGACTGAGCAAGGGTGAAGCGCGGTCGTAACCCCGTTGTGATCTCGCCGAGCTCAATCCTCAAAAAGCTCGCTGATAAATCCAGAAATTGAGGAATCACAAAGAAATAATGGTATATATCTTGGAATGAAAGGGATGTAAAATACTAATCGAGCAAGGTTGTGAACCAACAACGCCTCGACAAGCAGTTCCAGAGAAATGGTACCCCTCGACTTGACGAAGTCTCTTGTATATCCGTCGACCTTCAGTGAACTGAGAAAGGGTGGAGCGCGGTCGTAATTCAAACAACGTTCGTTAAACGAGCGTAAAAGAGCAAAAGAGAGCTTCCGCAGGTGGTTTCGCCCTTATAAAACCTTCGGAAATGGTGGGGTCGTGACGCGCTGAAAATTCGAAAATCTTGAAAAAAGGAACAATCTCGTCCCCTGATTGGTTCAAATTGACGTTAGATTGTTCCAGAAATGAATCGAAAGAATTCATACTTCGTTAAAATTCGACAATTCCATCTCTGTTTTTTTTCAAATCCCGGGCCGTTGAAAAACGTGAAATCAACCAAGATACGAGTCCCTTATCGCAACGCTCAGCATGTGCCCGAGCGTTTTTATACTTGCGGCTATGTTTAAAATGTTGAATTTATCGAATTAAATTTTCTTTTCTTTGGAATCACGGATATTTTATTGGGAAAATGATGGATGAGAACAGGACTTTTATGAATGAAAATTAATTAGGGATTTCACTACAACTTGCAGTTCTGTTCACAATATTGAACTTATTAAATTAAACCTTTTCTCCATTGAAATCGTGAATAATTATTGGAAAAATTATATATGAAAATAAGACCTGAATGAATGAAAATTACGAATTTTATTACAAATGGCACGCTCATTTGGATGTTTTCTTTTTTTATATTAATGTACCGCCCACTAATTTCCAAAAAATATACAAAAATATATATTCTTTCGCAAATTAGCAAAATTTTTGATCCTTTGGGTATATAAGCTCCAGTTATTCTCTATGCCAAGCTATTCATTAGAAATTTATGGTCAATTAAAGTAAATTGGGACACAGATTTACCGAATAATCTGGTGAATGATTGGATTAAGTTTGAAAGGGAATTGCCGTTGTTGCAGAAATACAGATTCCTCGATGGTTGAGCGTTACTGAAAATTCTTCTATCTCTTTAGTTGGCTTCGGAGATGCTTGTATGACCTCTTATGGAGCGGTAATCATATTTGTGTGGTTTTAGGACAAAACGTCCATGTCAATTAAGTTTGTTCGAAATCTTAAATTTCACCATTGAAAATAGCGTCAATTCCTCGTTTGGAGCTGAGTGTCTCCCTGCTCTTATCAAAGCTGTTGAATTATATGAAACTGGTCTATCTTGATCGTTGCAAAATTGAAAATATTATTGCTTGTTCCGATTCAAAAATTGTTTTGGGTTGGATTTCTCGGTCTCCTCATACGCTAAAGACTTTTGTTGCTAATCGAGTGGCCAAAATACAATCGAATTTGCCCCTTCACAATTGGTATTCTGTTCGTGGTAAGCAGAAGATTGTCGTATAGAATCTATTAGAGATTTACCCGTTTTAGACGATTTGCCTGAGAAACAAGTTATATCCTTGGTTTCTGTCAATGAAGATACTAATATTTCCGAAGAATTCATTTCAAGATTTTCCTCATTCACGAAGTTGTTATACAGCATGACCTATGTGTTGAAGTTTGTTAAAATTTTATCGCCTAGAAAAGAAATCACTGTTAATGATCCGGATACCAGTGAAAATATCCACTTAAAGTCATTCAGAGAATACATATTTTGGTAAGCTCATTGACGATTTGAATGCCAGAAAAAATGTTCCCTCTTCATTTCGACATCTTTCGCCATTTATAGATAGTAAGGGCTCATTGCGTGATGGTGGTCGTTTAGTCAACGCACATTTTGGGTATGATCACAAGCATCCACTTATTTTGCCAAAACGGTCACAGTTTTGACTATTTTCACAAAAAATATTTGCATACGGGTGCACATTTGCTCTCCTCTCTACTGCGCCATGAATATTGGATTTTGTCATCTCGTGATTCCATACGACAAAGGGTAAGATCATGCAATACATTATAGATTCAGACCTAAACCTACTTATCCTCCAATGGCGGATCCACCCTCAGTACGTGTAACTGAGCAACTCAAACCATTTATTTCCACAGCCGTGGACTATGCTGGTCCATTTCAAGTTAGTTTAACTCGACGTAGAGGAGTCAAAACCACGAAAGCATATACAGGGTGATTTTTTTAAGTGTTTCATTGGAAGTTTTCGAGGAAGGAATTGCGATACGAATTCAAAATTTTGTATTTTTGTTTTAGAGTACATGAACTCAATTTGTGAAATATTTTCAAGCGGAATCTACTTCCGGTTCTACCGGAAACGGATGTGAACTTCGTTATTTCAAATGGAACAGCCTGTATATTTATACATATTTGAATTCTTCGTTTAATTCTGCAATGATTTGATGTATGATATGCGCAACCTCAGCAAGCGACTGTTGAGTTATTGCCTGATTCTCAGATTTTTTGACATAAAGATTGTAACAAATTAGTGTTTACATCTTCAAAATCCCTCATTGTAATAAAATTTTTTTGAAACAGTGAGTCAAAAGAGAGTACGCTGATACTGCTCCTTGTATAAATTATGAGGAAATATTATACAGGATGCCTGAAACAGGGCTTCAAAGTGAGCCTCAATAAAACTACGAAATCTCAATTTTTTCAAATGGGAACCATATAATTTTATAATTCCGATCGATTGCTCGTCAAAAACTAGTTGGATTGTGCCAAACATTTCATGTCTTTAAAATGAGTAGTTTCGCCGTTATCGAATAAAATTTGAATTTCACGACTAAAGCCAGGTTTCTCTGTCTAAACATCAGGTTTATCAAGATAATTTTCAAGTAGGCTATGTAATAATATGTCAGTTTTAAACTAAAATTTCTTTGTTTAGTCATCATTCATTATCTGCTATGTTTATTTGTCACATTCGCCGCAAATAAAGAACAAACTTTTGATATATCATTCTGGTGTACCTTATTATTATTATTGCTTGTTTTGCATTATGCTTGATCAATAAAAATAAGTAATAATGACAATTCCTAACATAGCCTACTTTGAAATAGACGAGCATACCACTCAATTCGACAGAATTTCATGAATAAAGCCAGGTTTGTCCCATCAGTCAAATTCAGTGTTATGCTTGTCTATTTCAAAGTAGGCTATGTAAGGAATTGTTATTCTTACTTATTTTCATTGATCAAGCACTATGCAAAACAAGCAATAATGAAAAGGTACACTAGAATGATATAACGAAAGTCTTTTCTTTATTTTCGGCGAATGTGACAAATAAACAGAGCTGATAATGAATGATGACTAAATAAAGATATTTTAGTTTAAAACTGACATATTATTCCTATTGACATAGCCTACTTGAAAATTATCTTGATAAACCTGATGTTTAGACAGAGAAACCTGGCTTCAGTCGTGAAATTCGAATTTTATTCGATAACGGCGAAACTACTCATTTTAAAGACATGAAATGTTTGGCACACTCCAACTAGTTTTTGACGAGCAATTGATCGGAATTATAAAATTATATGGTTCCCATTTGAAAAAAATGAGATTTCGTAGTTTTATTGAGGCTCACTTTGAAGCCCTGTTTCAGGCATCCTGTATGATATTTCCTCATAATTTATACAAGGAGCAGTATCAGCGTACTTTCTTTTGTCTCACTGTTTCAAAAAAAAATTTTTACAATGAGGGATTTTGAAGATATGAACACTAATTTGTGACAATCTTTCTGTCAAAAAATTTGAGAATCAGGCAATAACTCAACAATCGCTTGATGTGGTTGCGCATATCATACATCAAATCATTGCAGAATTAAACGAAGAATTCAAATATGTATAAATATACAGGGTGTTCGATTTGAAATAACGAAGTTCACATTCGTTTCCGGTAGAACCGGAAGTAGATTCCGCTTGAAAATATTTTACAAATTGAGTTCATGTACTCTTAAACAAAAATACAAAATTTTGAATTTGTATCGCAATTCCTTCCTCGAAAACTTCTAATGAAACACTTAAAAAAATCACCCTGTATATGCCTATCCATTTCCATGGCCACTAAATGCATCCATCTTGAATTAGCATCGGATTTATCCACTCCCACCTTTTTGGATGCCTTTAAAAGTTTTATTAGTCGTAGAGGTCCAATAAAGACTATATATTCTGACTGTGGTACAAATTTTATAGGTAGTATGGTTCGTTAGATAGTCGTAGTTAGAACCGCCGCTTTAGAGATCCATATAGTATATAAAGACTCAATAGCGGCCTTTACACATACACGCTTTCCCACACTCCTGGGACTTCTAGGAAAGCGTGCGAGTAATACCATCGCGCAAATCCATAGGGAATGCGCAATCCTGCCCTTTACACATACGCGCTTTACTTCGCTCTTTCCTATTTCAGGCCTTTCCGTACGGAAAGCGTGTATGTGTAAAGGCCGCTAATAGAGACAATCACATAGAATAGACTCCATAGAGCTAGCAGTGTGTGCAGTGAATAACAGTTTTCTTCACTAAATTAGAAAAAGAGGGGTGGAAACGACAACTTTTTCCACGTAGGTGCCGTTGAACAGAGGTCATCTATTCAACTTCTTCAAATCCCTATTCCCTTCCTGATTCAACCTCTTTTCTTCTACCCATTTAAGGAAGGTAAGGAGAACGACAGATGCCTCAAACTCCCCAACGGACCAGCCAAGGTAACAGTCTACTTATTGAAAATATTGCATAATATGTTGACCGCCTTTTGATATGTAAATTTGATTTTGTCTGATTAAAAGGCGCATACATTCACCTTATTTTGGAAGTTTTAATATGTTAAGCGAAATTATTCATTTATATTTTTGATATCTTTTGTGGATGGTTATTTTTTAATTGAAATAATGAAAATATTTTTTTTATATTAATTAAATTACCAACATTATCCCTTTTCTTCTACGAGGAGTTTTGGAATGCAAAGTTTGTTTTGATATTGCTTCATTATTTCAAGCTACAATTTCGTCAGACTTCACTTTTAAATAGGGTCAAATCGTAAAAACTGAGAAATGTTAAAATTGTTCCATTACTTATAGTGATAAATCAACTTCGAATGTGATACCTGAACATGATTTTTTGCATCATGAAATATTTATCAATCTGTGATTATTTTTAATTTTCATATCATATAAGGGTGAAGATTCTAGCATAGTAAGTAACCGCAATGTGTATTTTGCTACATAACTACTTTACTTATCATTCCATACCACTTGCGAGTAGTTTCAGAAATACTTGTTGAAAACATGAATTATATTTTACAAATTGATTAGATCTGCTTTCTTACTGTGACTTGCATACAATTTTATTACATGTGATGACTGAAATCGTATTGAATATTTGCCTCCTGTGGATTGGCCGAAAAATACTGAACAAATATAGTGGTTTTTTTGTTACATTTTTATGGTCCAGAATGAGCACGGCAGATATTAATCTGCATTCCCCAAGTGGTCAATGCTACAGGGATGTAGTTATTTGGAGATCCTTGTGGATAGACGATAGCGATGGATGGTTGCAAAAATACTCAAAATTTCTGGTGAAAAGTTATCTTCACAGCCACATCTGGTTGAACCGTTCACATACGAGTTGCAAGAATCAATTGATAAGTTAGATAGGTGTCTGTTTCTTCTAGAACAAAAAAAGGTCTTTTTGTCTTTATAGTTTTTTCATCAACGATTTCTCAAGCTTCCTTGAGAATTACAAACATATACAGGGTGGGGCAGAAGAACCTATCCGATTTCAAATCCCTTTTTCTCAGAAGAGAGAGCAGGTAGAGTAGTGGGGTAAAAACCGTTAGAAAGCTGGTTTTATGCCATTTGTCAGTAGTCAACATGCCTTGGTCTGGTGAACATCGTGCTTTTGTTATTGAGCGGTTTATCGAATGCGGCGGTTCGATAATTGCTACACAACGTGCTTTTCGAATTCATTTCGGACTCGGGCGTCATGATCCTGTTCCACATCACGCTACGATTAAAGTGTGGGTGTCAAATTTTAGACAGACGAGTTCAGCATTGAAAAAGAAGTCGCCTGGACGTCCCAGGACAGCAACAGGACCTGAAAACGTGGCCAATGTGAGAGCCGCGATTGAACGTTCCCCGCGTCGTTCGGCGCGAAAACATTCGCTCCCAAGGACGACATTTGAGTGATGTGCTTTTCAAAACTTAAATTTAAAAATGGCATAAAATTTGCGATATGTTAATAAAAAGAATTTTTTGACAAGCTGAGTGGTTTTAATTTTATAACGTTTTGAAATGGGATAGGTTTTTCTGCCCCACCCTGTACTATGGGCGGATGACCCCAGTTCTACAGTGGGAAGTCGGGACATTCAAGTTACAGAGGAAATGGCATTCAGAGTGGGAGAGAAGGCAACGGAGTGGTTTCAAGCAAATAGTTTCAGATGCAATACAGATATAGACTGAGAAAATGCTATTTCACCTTAAAAAACTCAACTGATAAAAAAAGTAGCACCTCCTTGATTAAATTTCTTGGAGTTCATTTGGACCCAATACTTACATGGAGCTCACATGTTTACTCGGTGGTTCAAAGGATGGTAAAGAACACAGGAGGAGGTTTTTCAGTCACAAGGAACACTACTATATATACACAGTTTATTCGAACAGCAACGTTTCGAGAATTATATTCTCTTCTTCAGGCTAAAAAAATTACATTAAGTTACTGAAGCAGGCCAAAGTATTCAATAAAAACAATGAGGACAACACGTAGTAAAAAAAATTAAACAGAATATAAAATAATATTCAAAAATTAAACATGAATAATGTGAAATTGTATGCGCCTCCACCAAATTACTCAAACAAAGACGATCATAAAAATAAGTTAAATTGCACCAGCTCACCTTATGAACAACATTAATATAATAATTCATTTGAATATTGATTCAAAATCGTGGATGTTTGTCTCAAAATCGTCTCCATATCTCGGGGCCTTATAACTTGACGTATTGGAATTGGCAGGTTCATCGGTTGAAATGGGAAACACAAGTGAACAAGATGGAAATTCGTAGGATCATGAAAAACTATAATTGGATTTCTTTTATCAGGTTCGAATATGCTATGTTCAATGAACCTATGTCAGATCGCGAATTAATTGAATTTGGGTGTCTCTTGACGAATAGCATCTCTTTAAAATTCCTTTTAAACCAATTGTTTTCCATGGTCAAAATTTTCGCGTCCCCAAAGTTGAACTTGTGACTCTCAGATTTGACATGTTGGGAAAGAGCCGTTGTCTCAGATTGTTTTTTGCAATCTGATTGATGTTGTTTGAGTCGAGAACCGAAATATTGCCGGGTTTGTCCAATGTACAAACCCTCACAATCCATACAATTTATCTAGACTAAACCTGACTGTCTAAAGTCAGGGTCTCTGTCCTTCAAACGGGAAAACAAACATTTGACTGTCTTCCTATAATAGGAGACAATTGTAGAAGATGTACTACGCATTACGTTTATCATTCTTTGGCTCAGTTTGGGGACATGAATGAGCTTGAAATATTTATTAGTTGTTGTGCTCGAATCAACACGATCCTGTGGCTCAAGAGTTGAACGGTTGGAGTTGAAGAAAATTTTATTTACAAGGCTTTTTGGGTAACCATTCTGATAAAGAAACGTTGCCTGCTCTCTGAAATTTTTGGGATGGAATGACACGTGTGACATATTAAGGATTTTATGTTTTATCGACTTAATAATTCCAATTTTTGCGCTGTTGTATGGAGTGAATTGAAGTGTAACGTTCTATGAGACGCCATGGGCTTAGAGTACAGATCGGTTATGATGCGACCCTCATTTCTTACAAGCAATATGTCAAGAAATGGGATTCTACCATTCTCCTCAATTTCATGTGTAAATTGTAAGTCTGTATGAAAGTTGTTAAAAACTTCCAAAACCGTCTCCATTTGTCACCAGGAATAGACATAATCATGTCATCTACACAGACAAAAATAATCGGTATGTGGAAGTCTAAAATGGACAGAACATACTTAATCAGGTTGTTCATAATTAGTTCAGCTAAAATTGGTGAAGCTGGGTTCCCCATGGCATAGCCTCTGATCTGTGCATAAAATTTGTTGTTATGTTGAAAATAACTATTTTTGAATATGAACCTTACAATAATAACCACCATGTCAAGAGGAATATCGATAAAGTTTCGGTATTGCTCCCAGTTCTCCTGCAATAATCTCACCACCAAATCTTGGGGAATATTAGTGAACAGATTTGACGTCCACGCTTATCAGAACATATTCTTCAGGAATGTCAGCTATCACACAGATTCTGGAAATAAGATCTGAAGAATTTTCAACAGAAAATGTAAATATGTAGGTGTCTAATTTTACTTATTACGTTACATATAAACTTCGAAACATTATAGGTGGGTGCAAGGGCGCAGCCAGGGGGGGGGGCGAGGGGCCCGGGTCCCCCCCGAGATTTTTCTGCATGCAAACTTCTCTACCTGTATATCAGTAGATACAGTTTTTTCTCCCTGAATATTTGCATCGGGCCCCCCCCGAACGAAAATTCTGGCTGCGCCACTGGGTGGGTGCATTACAACAGGAAACCACAGGTCTTAGTGGGTTACCCTCCTTATGAATTTTGACAAGACCGTAAATTTGTCTCCTATTATAGGAAGACAGTCAAATGTTTGTTTTCCCGTTTGAAGGACAGAGACCCTGACTTTAGACAGTCAGGTTTAGTCTACAAGATAAATTGTATGGATTGTGAGGGTTTGTACATTGGACAAACCCGTCAATATTTCGGTTCTCGACTCAAACAACATCAATCAGATTGCAAAAAACAATCTCTTTCCCAACATGTCAAATCTGAGAGTCACAAGTTCAACTTTGGGGACGCGAAAATTTTGACCATGGAAAACAATTGGTTTAAAAGGAATTTTAAAGAGATGCTATTCGTCAAGAGACACCCAAATTCAATTAGTTCGCGATCTGACATAGGTTCATTGAACATAGCATATTCGAACCTGATAAAAGAAATCCAATTATAGTTTTTCATGATCCTACGAATTTCCATCTTGTTCACTTGTGTTTCCCATTTCAACCGATGAACCTGCCAATTCCAATACGTCAAGTAATAAGGCCCCGAGATATGGAGACGATTTTGAGACAAACATCCACGATTTTGAATCAATATTCAAATGAATTATTATATAATTGTTGTTCATAAGGTGAGCTGGTGCAATTTAACTTATTTTTATGATTGTCTTTATTTGAGTAATTTGGTGGAGGCGCGCATACAATTTCACATTATTCATGTTTAATTTTTGAATATTATTTTATATTCTGTTTAATTTTTTTTACTACGTGTTGTCCTTATTGTTTTTATTGAATACTACTGCCTGCTTCAGTAACTTAATGTAATTTTTTTAGCCTGAAGAAGAAAATATAATTCTCGAAACGTTGCTTTTCGAATAAACTGTGTATATATAAGAATGGTTTAACGTCTGTAAATATAATTGAGGAAAGAAATAACGGCAATGCAGACAATTGAAAAGTTTTGAAACTGTGTATATGTTATTCGCAATAGCCGAAATCGGCCACTGTCCGAAATTTTTGCCCACAACGCGTTATGGGTATCCAAATTTACCCACGATGCGAATAGATGTTCTTTTTTCGAGCACTGAGTAAAGCAGAATACCCAGAACGCGTTGTGGGTAAATTAGATAATCCACAATGCGAATCCAATTTTAGCGCGCTTTCATTCTGCGTTGTGGACAATTCATTTTACCCACATCGCGTTCTGGGCATTGCACTTTCCCAAAAAGCGATGAACCAGGATTTGTCGTCGAAGTCGGCCTGCTGTAGGTTGTGTACTGACAGGTACGAGTAGCGTCAGTAGCGAGTATTACGAGTAGCATGAATAGATTACTTACCACAGTACCTGGATACCTTGATTTCTTGAAATTGGTTTGACTCTGTTTTGGTTTTAGTGCGTGTTTTCGAAAATTTTTCAATGTGAAAGCTGAATTCGAACAAAAATTAAGTGAACAGGTCGTTATTATTACCAGACGGAGGTCATTTAGAGATTATCGGGGCTATTCACTAAGCAAAGTTGTTATGGATAGCAACTGTAAATCGTCGTTATCCCATGCTTATTACATGGGATAACGACGATTTACAGTTGCTATCCATAACAACTTTGCTTAGTGAATAGCCCCGTATGTATGAAACCAAAGTGACACTATAAAGAAAACAGGATGGACTTGAATTATCATTCAAAAAATATCGTAGATTAAAACGGTTTGATCCATTAATTGGTGGAGAGAAGGATAAACTTGTTAACATAGGACGTTTAGCAAACCAATCTGGCCTAGATTTTCAAAGTGCAGCAAATGAAATGTATGATATAATACTGATAACTCATTGAAAAATTGGACACAAAAAAAAGCTATCTGTCCATTTCGCTTTACCCAAAATACGTTTCAAGTAAAACAATGATTACAAAAAACCTTATATTGAAATTAGAATAAGTTTAACGTCTGTGAATATAATTAAGAAGAGAAATAATTTTCAAAAAATATTCAATTGTCTGCATGCCGTTATTTCTCTTCTTACTTATATTGAAAGTTCATAAAGGTGAAACAAAACGATATATCAACAACTTATTAGAACTAAAAACAAATAGGTATTATTTATTTTCACAAGTACTTTTATGAAATCTTGAATTATATTTTATATTCAATTTCACACATGCACACGCCTCAGTTTGACATCCTTTCAAACAATTGCATTTTATAAAGCCAGACAGGTTTCCTGAACGTTCCTTGTTAACAAATTTTTTTTTGGCCAACTGTTAATAAATCATATCTTTTCAATCTTCGATATTTTTTGGATGATAATTGAAGCCCATCCTGTTTTCTTTGTAGTGCCACTTTGAATTAATTTACTAACTCCAAATAACGTTCGTCCGATAATAACAATAACAACGACCTGTCTTTTTTTTCTAGCATACGTTCACTTAGTTGTTCAAATTAGGTTTTCATATTGATATAATTTCGAAAACAGGCCCTTCAATCAAACTTGAGAATTCACAAGGTGCGTAATCTATTCACGTCAGATACTCATGATAATGGCTTCTCGTACTTGTCAGTACAAAACCTACAGCAGGCCGACTTCGCCGAAAAATTCTGGTTCATCGCTTTCTGGGAAAAGTGCAATGCCCAGAACGCGATGTGGGTAAAATGAATTGTCCACAACGCAGAATGAAAGCGCGCTAAAATTGGATTCGCATTGTGGATTATCTAATTTACCCACAACGCGTTCTGGGTATTCTGCTTTACTCAGTGCTCGAAAAAAGAACATCTACTCGCATCGTGGGTAAATTTGGATACCCATAACGCGTTGTGGGCAAAAATTTCGGACACTGGCCGATTTCGGCTATTGCGAATAACATATACAGGATCTTTCACGAGGAACCTCACCCATATTTATACGGGAAACTACTGAACGTATTTTCATGAAATTCAGCACTTATAAGTATTTCACGATGCTGATGAAATCTAAAATATTTTCAAGGCATGAGCACCTCCGGTTTTTCCGGAAATGACGTCAACTTCCGTTTTCCAAATTAGAACACCATTTTTTTATTGCCGAAATAGATTCCTTAGAAAATTTCAAGTTATTTTGATGTAACATTTTTCAGTTTTGGTTGGAAAATTCTCTCTGAGCGGGAAAATTCGAAAAAAAAATCGAAAATAGAGCTCCGCTGAAACAAGAATAACTTCGAGGTTTTTGGATGGAAAATTTTCGCGTGAAGTGCTGAATTTCATGAAAATACGTTCAGTAGTTTCCGTATAAATATGGGTGAGGTTCCTCGTGAAAGACCCTGTATACTATCCGGGGTCAATTTTTCATTGCCACACAGTTCTATCCATTTGAGGCACTTCATCAAGTTTTTTTTTGGGAAACGGGTGAAACTTGATTGTCTTATTTTTTCGTGAATCACTTTTGCAATTTTTGTAGGAACACCTGGTCATCTGGTTTTCAAACTTATATATTTATTCTTTTGTTCACTCGTTATACTCGTAACACAAAGTAAACAATCGGTTTGTTTACTGTTTGTCTTGACATATCGTTGGTCCATTGACATTGTTGACGTGAACCAGGAGATCCAACACAACTGTCAGCCAATCAGAGATGATCTTTACAAATATCGATATTTTGCTCTTATTACCTGGTTTGCAAAGCCGAGTCGAATTTTACGGATATTTATGAATAATGTAAAGCTGATCATTACAAATTTGTTCTGAAAGTTTCCTTCCCAATCGGTAGAAAAAACGCGAAATTTTTGGGTTGGCAACTTCGACCGAAGTCCCCCATTGGATGGTGTTGTCGTGGGTAGAGTAAAGAACCCTGGAATCACATCATCAATGAAAGGATATGTTTCGTATATACCAAACGAGAGTACTGCTCTTATGAACGCAAGTTGGTGTCCATTCGATGATGTTAAAGATTATGATGAAACCACTGGCACGTTCGATGTTTGTTTGCCTTTATCCTCAGTTCTTGGTTTTGCTGAAGTTTTATTAAATGTACGACAAGAACTTGTTTTGATCAGATCAAGTAATGATTTTAGATGTATGTTGGAACCTACTGGTCCTGAAAAAGGAAAAATAACTTACCAAAATAGTTTTGCGAGTGCCTCACTATACAGTTTCCGATTATGACATATTGAAATTGCTTGAAATAATTGAGAGAAATATACCACTCTCCATTTCACACAGACGTTGGGAATTGTTTACTTATCCTGCTTTACCTCTGAATCATAATTTTACTTAGGTATTGAAATCTTCAACATTTTCAGAAAAACCTAGATTTATTATTTTCGGGTTCCAAACAGAAAGAAAAAAATGATGCGAGAAAATTCGATCATTGCAAATTGCAAAACATCAAATTATTCTTAAACTCTCAGACGTATCCCTATGAAAACTTGATCTTGAAGAGCAATAAGCTGAATGCTTATGATATGTATACCAAATTCCGAACATCATATTATTCCAACAAGAAAATGCTCTGTGAACCTTTGTTGAATACTAATCAATTCAAGGATGACGCTCCTCTCATTGAAATCGATTGCTCTCACCAATCGGAAATTATCAAACCAGGAACTATCGATGCACGTCTTGAGTTTGAAACGATAGGTGATGTTCCACCAAACACATCAGCTTATTGTTTAGTTTAATGCTGCGTATTCACTTGCAACAGAACACTCCGAACGAACCAAACTCGCCGCGCGCGATGCAACAAATTTGTCTATATAGTCAATACGTTTCGCAGAACAGAACTGAACGCGTCAAACATTGTCGGTAATCGCGATCTGCTCGAATATTTGTTGCAATCGGTTCAGCGCTTACCGACAATCCTCCGAAAATGTATGGCGCGTTCAGTTCTGTTCTGCGCAACGTATTGACCAGACAAATTTGTTGCAGCGCGCGCGGCGCGTTTGGTTCGTTCGGAGTGACCGAGGAAATCTTAGTGGAACACTTCATCATTATCTACATCAGTAAGTTCTTATATCTGTTTATATATATATTTTTTTTTGTAACGATAGTTACGCTACAAGGTGTTCCTTTTTCATGATTCCAGAAAATGGAATCATTATATGAGCCGTTAAAGCAAATGCCTCGTCTGCAAGAAAAACGTGAGGCATTGTTTCATTCAATGTGAAGCGTTGCGTTTTTGAATACTCCTCCATCTGATATCCTGCCTTGGCACCCAACATCAACAAATAAGGAATTGTAGTCGGCATCAACTAGGGCAAGTAAAACTATACCGAAATGGGATTTATAATTATAGAAATCGCTTCCACAGTTGAATGGGGCCTGTATTGTAACATGTTTTCCATCCATACACCCGACACAATTAGGAAATTGCCATCTTTCTTCAAATTCTCTACTAATGCATAACCATTCTTCCGAGGTGGTCGGTCGCATCTAAAACTAATAAACATATAATTGAAGCGTTATAGTAAAGAAGGTTTTTATAATAGGATGTCAAAGTTCATGATATCTAGATATTTTGTTGTTTTTTCAAAATTTTTATTTAATTTTGCAATTCCATATGTTATGTTTCAGGAAAATGAGAACGCAGAACCGGATTCTGAATATGAGATACCGAAAAACGTAACGACCGAACCAGAAGCAACTATTTCACAAGGCACAAGCACAAGGGCTTGCTAGCAACAATACATTGCCTTCAAACCCAAGTACGTACACCACTCCTAGAAAACAGTATAATAAACGAAGGTACTGAATGAATCAGTAGACATGTCTAAGGTAGACCAAGCTCTTGGATTTCTCAAAAATGCAGCCTCAAATAGTGACCTTAAAGGCGACGAATGTGGAGTGTATGGACAACATGTGGCTCACAAGCTTAGAAGCTACAGCAACAAGACAAGAGCTGTAGTACAACATCACATCAACAACATTATCTTTAGTGCCGATATGAGACAGTACGACATCGGGGAAACAAGAGGCGCGTATCAAGCAATTAATACACCTCATTTCAGTCTTCGTACTTTGTACGAATTCCTGTAGCAAGCCCTTTCCCACACTCGCAACTTTTCTACTCCCAACAACCCTCCCCTAATGTAATTTCTGTATCTTCATCTATAATGCAACCTACTTCTTGGATCAATTATAAGTGAATTTCAAGAACATTTGTTTCAATTTATACCCTCGATCTTAAATGTTTAAACTTAAATAAACTAGGTAAAGATATGAACTCACCTCTATTTTATCCTTAAGTCCTTGTTTTGCAATCTTCGTTGTTTTGCAATCTCAAATAAATATTACAAACTACTATACGAGTCCCCTGTGGCTAAAAAGGCTTCACATACTTCTGGTATAATTTTTCCGAGTGCTTGAGGAGATATTCTTGTAGAAAATTTCAGGCACTCGTACGAACGTCCTGTAGCTAAAAAACTCAGGGTAGCAGTCAACCTTTCATGTGGAGATATTGCAGTTCTCATGACTGTATCTTTTTTCATAATCAATGGGGAAACCAACGATAGCAATTTTTGGTACACCGGTTGAGTCATGCTCAAATAATTGAGAAAATCTAATGGTTATTCCTCCAACTCTTGCAATAAAATTATGTGGGAAGATAAATTGCGTTTTTGTAGCCACTTCTTGCACCACTGTTTACGTTTTCGCTTTTTTGATCTTGGTAAAATTGAAAAAACTTAACCAAGGACGGCCAAATCGTCGGACCTGCTCGAATCCATGTGGAACAAACTGAAGGATTGAACTGCTCATGTGTGCACATCTCAGTCCTCAGTTTAGACTGACAGTTTCAACTGCGCTCAGTTTAACTGGCAGTTTAACTGTACGTGAGTGGCCGTGTATGCGAAGCAATTGAGTTTCCTAAAAGATTCAGTATCACACAAAGATGATACAGTATCACACCAGTGATACTTGAGGTGAACATTGAACAAATATGCAGTGGAGAAAATGTTGGATTTGAAGAGCTCTCTCCTTCCTTGACTACAACACCCAGCGCTAAGAAACGCTCGATAGGAAAAAGGAGAACAAATCTGATCAAAGAAAAACTTTTATCTTCGTTGGAAGCATACGAAAAAAAATGTAGGTCCGATTCCCATGACGACAACAGGCAGTTTTTGCTATCGTTGGTACCTACGCTTGCATCTGTTCCAAAAATTGCGAACAGTCAGTGCAGAATAGAAATTATGCAGGTTTTGAGCAAGTACGAATCTTTGACTTTACAACCAACTGAGCAACAGCCGGGATACATTCCACAATTTATTCAGCCATGTTACGTCCCATAAGCCCAGCAACACCCTGGTTACAATACAACTTCATTTCAACAGCAGCAAGGGTTCACTTCATATACTCTACACACATTTACAAATCGGAGTCAGCAACAACCTGCTCATGTTCACGATGTATGTCAAAAAAACGACAAGCGATCTCTGGCAGAACATCACCAAGAACGAGGAAGGAACCCTGAAGCAGTTTGTACGTCAGAGGAATCAGTTCAATCATATCTGAATAATTTCTCCGAAGATGATGATACTCAATTCAGCAATATTTGATTACCTACCTATCTTGAGAAAATGATGTCTCCTCATATTTCCTTATTTTTATATGTTGTAGAGTAGTAGTTTTTGAAATAAATGATCATCAACCAAAATAGAGAACTTGACTTTGCCCTTCCCTATCAGAATATTGTTTCGCCGGAAACTCCGTTTATTTACATCACATCATTAAAATATATCTACAACATTTTGAAGCAATCAAAATATGGGTTAAAATAGGTAAGTACTGTTATGATTCCCAATATTTGAGCTTAACGCATAAATTGAATTTGGAATCAAACGAATTTATGAAAATTTACATTTTGCTTTTCCCGGTAATTCTATCTCACTTGAGGCTCCAACTTAAAATGAAAAATTTAGATTTTTATGAACTTAAATTATAATTATTCCTACTAATTCAAATTCACGAAAACAAACAAACAACTTATTCTAATTCTAATATACTATTTAACTCACTTTTATATTTAATTAAATTAGAGCTCCCTATAGTATTGCTTGTTCTTCCTTCCACGCAGTCTCTTTCTCTTCTGTTTATAAATAGCCGGAACACGACGAGCACATCTGATGAGCAATTGCTGAATACTATTTCTTTCAATTATATTTGATGATCGACTTTTTCGTTTACTCCATTCAATTTTCCTCTTTATTTCCCCTTAAAACTTCTCGACTTTTCTTTCTGATTTTTTCTAATTTAACTTCTTCACTTTTCTTTCTGATTTCTCAATTCAATTCTTTTTCTCATCTCCCTGGTTTCCATACTTCAAAACATCTTCCACATTCTTGATTTTTCTAATTTAATCCTATTCACTATTCACAAAATCCATTTTCTACGTACAAACTTCAAATAATTCATCTAAATCTTTCATTGTAATTCGGCCTCAATAGATCGGAATTAACTGTGAATTTTGAAAAGATATTTTGAACCATAACAAATCCCCCTGAATTTTGTTTAAATATGAATAATTTGGAAAATTAGGCAAATTAAAACTAATTTTATCAAATCTTTTGATTCATAGTTCTCATACTGACAATACTTTTTATATTATATATTTCTTATTTTTTCAATTTCGATTCATTTTTCTTTCTTTCCTTCCATTCCTCCTTTTTCTTTATTTTCTTCTTATTCTTCCTTTTCTTATTTTTCTTTCATTCCTTCTTTTTCTTTCCCTTCTTCTTTTTCTTCCTTTTCTTCTTTCCCTTCCTTTTCTTCTTTTTCTTCCTTTCCATCATTTCCTTCCTTCTCTTCCTTATCTTCATTATCTTCTGATATTTCGTTGCATTTCATTCCACTTTTCTATTGAATTCATTCACAATTTCTTGTTTGTTGTTTTCAAACTTCCAGTTCATTTCAGTCCACTCATTTCTCATCATCAATGTCAGGCAATCTTCGGTATTTGCATTTCTATTCCTATTTCTATAAATCTTTTTCATTAATATTTTATTTTTGCCCTTTTGTTTCGTTTGAATATATTGATTTTTTTCTTCTTGTTTTTGTTGATTGAGTTGTTCTGTTACTTCCGGTGCAGAATCTTGTTCTTCTTTCTTCATTTTATCTTCAGCAATATATATTTTTGTTTCTACTTTATTATTTGTTTCATTGATTTTATCTTCATTATCTTCTAATTTCGTTATATTTTCATTCTTTCCATTTTTTTGTGTTCCTTAAATCTGATAAAATAGCATCATCTTTTTTATTTTGTTCATCTATTTTTGTATTCATTTCATCTAGTTTTTTTAAAATTTTATCCATTTGGCTTTTCTGTAGGTAAATTCTGCTCTTTGGGTATTCCTTCCTCTTCAGGTATAGTTTCTTCAATTCTTCTATTTCTTAATTCCATATTATTGTTAGCCATTTCTTCTATGTTATATGTATCAATGTTTCGGAATATATAATATATTTTTATTATTTATGAGCGTTGAATCAAGAAACTTGTTCAAACTCAATTAATACTACTAAATTTTGAATAATAAAAAGTTTTCAGCCCCACGTTGGGCGCCAATTGTCATGATTCCCAAAATTTGAGCTTTATATATTACGCATAAATTGAATTTGGAATCAAACAAATTCATGAATATTTAAATTTTGCTTTGCCCGGTAATTCTATCTCTCTTGAGGGTCCAACTTGAAATGAAAAATTTAGATTTTATAAACTTTAATTATAATTATTCCTTCTAATTCAAATTCACGAAAAAAACAACTTATTCTAATTCTAATATACTATTCAACTCACTTATATTTAATCATATTAGAGCTCCTTAGTTGGTATTGCTTGTTCTTCCTGGTTTCAACACGCAGTCTCGTTCTCTTCTGTCTATAAATAGCCGGAACACGACGAGCACATCTTATGAGCAATTGCTGAATAATATTTCTTTCAATTTTCCTTTGATGATCGACTTTTTCGTTACCCTGGTTTCCATCCTTCAAAACATCTTCCACCTCCTTGATTTTCTTAATCTAATCTGAACTATTCACAGAATCTATTTTCTATGTACAAACTTCAAATGATGTTTCTAACGGTGGGTTTCACAAAGCGTAATCACCGGTGATTCGAGCTTGATCCCGGAATCAACTCGATTTGACAGTTCAAAAATCAAATTTGAACATCGCATCAAGCCGTTGATTCGATGTCTAAATTTTTGCGGTGATTTCGCAATCAACGACAGTTGATTCGCGATCAAGGGAAAAATGGGTTTCACAAAGATTTTTCAAATTTTGATTCTCGATCAACGTCCCTTGACAGAAGAAATATTTGATTGCAGAATTTTGGGCGATCAAGCTGATTTTCACTGGAATGAAAACAATATTGTGAATGAATTTTCCAATGATGCCTCCATTTTCTACAATTTTCCCACCCAGAAATCATCAAAATGAAGGCATATCCTCGTTTTATTCTAAAAAAATCGAATTCAAACACCGTTAACGGAATTCTTGAGAGAAATGTATCTACACTCATAGGTCCATTATACAAATACGGCAATCAGGAATCACATGGATAGAATGCAATGTATATTGTATGCAGAATAATACAAGACATCAAAAATCAATCAACTGGAGTTGATTTATATTCCTGCCATAATATGTACCTATCCACCTTCTTAAAATGGTTAACCGAACATGTTTGCTGCAATTTTCAGTGAATTTATAGTTTTGGATACATGCTCCCACAACCAGAAAACTTGATCATTAGTAAAATCATCGTATGAACAAGGGTAATATCCATATTGGACAAGTTGAACAGAATTTTCTGACGACACAAGTAAAGGACATATTGGTTGCTTAATATCTTCAACGAAGGGTGCTACAGGAACTACCTATTGATTTTCACTGAAACATTGAATACAGTTCCTACTGCATACAATTATGACTAGATTTCTACCAGAATGTATTTCAGCCATGTGATCCAGAAATAAATGGACATTACGTTACCTGTTTTGGACTTTACAAGGTTTTTCTTCGAAACAATGACTGATGAATCATTATCATTCAAATATAAGCAAACTGTATTTTATGATTAGTATTTCTCTATTCAATGTATGGAATTTAAATAATCCTCAATAAAAAAATGAAGCCTCATAATATTAATTTACTTGAAAAGAAAATTTAAAACGAATTGGTAAATTTTCAATACTGTAGTAAAACATATCTTTATTATCCAATTTACATTCTTCATATTGCAATTCAATTATAAACAATGATTTACTTGAAATCCAACAAAAATTAAGCTTCACTAATTAACCGAGAAAATAATGTGAGTGTATGCATCACACCCTTGCCCTAAAGTGGATATTAACTCAGAAAATATCCATTTTAGGGCAAGGGTGTGATGCATACACTCACATTATTTTTCAACGTAGATTCAATATCTGCCATAAAAAAATGGGGTTCTAATTTGAAAAAATTGATTTTTCACGATTTTGTCATCCCTAACTTTGAAAGCGATTTTTTCACCCCCTGTATCATGAATCGCGATTTCGATTTTTAAAGTGGATACATCAATCTTATATCTTGAAAAATCCCAAAAATGAGAGTGTATGTATCACACCCTTGCCCTAAAATGGATATTTTCTGAGTTAATATCTTTAGGGCAAGGGTGTGATGCATACATTCACATTATTTTTTAACGTAGATTCAATATCTGCCATAAAAAATGGGGTTCTGATTTGAAAAAATTGATTTTTCACGATTTTGTCATCACTAACTTTGAAAGCGTTCAGTAGTTTCCCGTATAAATATGGGTGAGGTTCCTCGTGAAAGACCCTGTATAGATGACGTCAAAAATAAAACGGTATATTAACGAATAGCCTGTTTGAAAATAAAAATCGACGGGTCTCGGGATTTTTGTTCGGCTTACGAAATAACGAACTTATTCCTATCATTTGCAAGTTATATCATTGGATACTCCCTTACATATGTACTGAAGGCATTGCATGACTAAGTACTATCATATTACTGTATACTAGGAATCGTATATAGGGTAATGGAGTAGGTTACATGCTCAATTGTAAATCATATTATAATCATTATTGTACTGAATGTAGTGACTTTCACATTGTCCTCTTCGTCAATAGTCAAATAGAGCTTTTTAAAAACAAGCTCTTTGTTTCAACAAACATAAGTACCATACTGTATAAAAATTAATGTATTAATGTTTGTTTCTGTTCCTTTGTATTTTCATCATCATCATCCTCATTATCATCATTAAGATGACGGAATAAGTTTTTTTGGCAACGGGAACGGTAACAGGAACGTCGGAAATAACGAGAACAATGGGAATAATAGGAATTACGGGAATAACTCAACTGTGTACAAGAAAATTTCAACAAACCAGGATGACATAGTTCACGAATGATCTAAAAAAAAACTAATTTGTTGAACATAATCTGGTCTTATAAAATTTATCTAGTTATATTTATCAGGAAATACAAACTTGCAGTGGACACGTGAGTCTACTGTCCACAAGTTTATCACATTGTATTCTTCGTGAAATGTGTATTGTTCAGTTCTTTACTTAGGTGCTATTCCGTTTTCATTTTCAACACTTAATACATAGTGTTGCCCAAGTCAAAAATACCTTTATCTTGACGACATGAACGAACTCGACGATCGTTAGCGGTGAAAAGTATGTTACGTGATCTACTAAACCGTTGGTATCTGACTGAAGTTGTTTTGCATGAATACAGGGTGTCCCACGGTCGAGTGCCTATTAGACGTTTCTGGAGAACTGGACATATTTGAAATCCAAAACTTGGTATTATGATATTGTTGGAAATTCTCTACAGACCTAAAATATTTTTGGAGCTTCAGCACTTCCGGTTATACCAGGAGTGGAAATAAATTTGTTCAAAAAATATTTTTTTCAATATTTTGGTTTTTGATATGATTGAGTATTCAATGCTGAATACATTTCTGTTGAAAACATTGTATTCATTCGAATAGTTTTCGAAATATCGTGAAAAAAACTGAAAAAATGTCAAATATTCATACTCAGTGTTATGTTCATTATTCTTATTCTGAACATCCCAAGTGTGAACCGTTCTCACAACGTCAAAGTAGAAGAATGTGGAAATGTCATGCATCTTTTGAATTTAATGAATATCATCAAAGGGTGTTTCAAATTTTGTGTCGAAAACTGTGATCGAAAATTGGCCATAACTCCTTCTGTTTTTCAAATAAGAACCCTATTTTTTTATGATTGCGTTAAATTCTGCGAAGAAAAATAGTGATAGCACTCTCAGATGTTTTTGCTCCTAAATTCAGTAATTCCCGAGATATTTGAGCTTTTCTGGATTCATGTTGTACGTAGAGTCAAATTCATCTTATCTTTTGCTTGAGAATATTCTGTGACCATAGAAGATAAATTATCCCATTAATAATTTTGATACTCACATTGACTACATAAGGAAGAAATTGAATTCAGCTGTTTACTCCATGAGAATTATAGGTCAGTACGTAGATATGGCAACACTGAAGATTATATACCATGCTAATTTTGAATCGGTGATCAGATATGGCATAATATTCTATGGATGTGGATGAGGTAGTGACAGGATTTTTATATTTCAGAAAAGAGCTCTTAGAACAATGTTGAAATTGAAACGTATGAAACCTGTAGAGGAAAGTTCAGAGCAAATGGGCTACTAACATTCAAGGGAGTGTATATACAAGAGATCTTGCTATTTTTCTTCAAGAACAGGCACATCTTTGGGGGATGTATGCCACAAAGTAATTATAAAACACGAAGTCTTGATTATTATTATCCGAGACATAGGCTAACCATGACAGAGAAAGGACCATTCTATAACTGCATAAAAATGTACAACAAGCTACCAAACAGGATAAAATTAATAGATAACATCAAAGAATTCAAAAAAAGTATATTTCAGCTACTTTTGAACCCGGAACCTTATGAAATAAATGATTATTTAAACTGTTCAAATTAGAATTATATTCTTGTGTTTATTGACGTTATTTTGTCTAACAGTTGCTTACTGACCAATGTATGTATGCGATTTTCTTCAAAATAAAGATTATTATTATTATTAATATTATTAATTCACAAGTGACAGGTCTTATTCTAGGCCTTAACCTTACTTCTCGATTTTACCTCAATGGTTACTATGGCTTCATAAGAATAGTCATCGAATCTGTTGGGATGAGAATATTCTGTGACCATAGGATCCCATTAATAATTCACAGGTGACAGGTCTAATTATTAGTTGTCACTATGGTTTCATAAGAATATATATCATAATATAAAAAATTCAAAAAAAAAATTCTAAATTATGTTGATGATACAAACTTATTAATAACAGCAAATAATATGAAGGAATTGGAGATGGAAACCTCTAATTCACTTAGAGTAGTACTTGACTGGATGTTACAAAATCAGTTAATTATCAACAAGGAGAAGACGAAATATGTTTTGTTTAGAATTAATAGGTACACGGAAGAGAATGAACGAATAACAATACAAAATTTTTAGGCGTAAAAATAGATAAATTATTGAATTGGGAAGCACATATTGATGAATTGAGGAAAAAATTGAATTGTGTGAATTACAGTATAAGAACATTAAAGAAATACATGTCCTATGTGTCGATTAAGGCCATTTATTTTTCATGTTTCGTTGGTAAATTAAGATTTGGAATTTTATTTTGGGGTGGTGCAAGAGTCTATGATGTAAAAAGATTATTTGTAGTACAGAAGCAAGCAATAAGAATTATGTATGGTATTCATCCAAGACAATCTTGTAGAGGTATTTTCAAGTTAAATAGTTTTCTTACTGTATATGGTATTTATGTGTTCGAATGTCTCATTTTCATTTTCAAACATAAGGAAAGATTCAGTGGATCCGTTTCGAACCACACTTATAATACTCGAAATGTTAATCTGTACAATTTGCCAATACATCGATTAAGTCAATTCGAAAGAGGACCCTATTATACAAGTGCGAAGTTTTTCAATAGATTACCTGTACTATTAAGAACAGAAAATTGTTTGAAGGTGTTTAAGAGAAAAATCTATAAGTTACTAATTGATATCGAACCATACAATGTAGAAGAATATTTTAATTCCGTTTTGTTAGTTTAAGGATAATATATTATGGTACATATTTTTTTGGATGAAATAAATTTATTATTTATTTATTTATTCATCGAAACTATTCAGATTCAATGAATTTGACCTACGTACAACATGAATCCAGAAAAGCTCAAATATCTCGGGAATTACTGAAATTAGGAGCAAGAGCATCTGAGAGTGCAATCATTTTTTTTTTCGCAGAATCCAACGCAATTATAAAAAATTGGGTTCTAATTTGAAAAACAGAAGTTATGGCCAATTCTCGATCACAGTTTTCGACACAAAATTTGAAACACCCTGTGATGATATTTATGAAATTCAAAAGATGCATGACGTTTCCACATTCTTCTACTTTGACGTTGTGAGAACGGTTTAAACTCGGGATGTTCAGAATAAGAATAATGAACATAACACTGAGTATGAATATTTGACATTTTTTCAGGTTTTTTTTCGATGTCTTGAAAACTATTCGAATGAATACAAAAGTTTCAACAGAAATTCAGCATTGAATACCCAATCATATCAGAGACGAAAATATAGAAAAAAATTTACAGATTTCGCAATCCTTGCAACCATCAGAGACATTGGAAATAATAACACCACATTTATTTGCATTTGAACTTAACTTAAAATAAAAAAGTATTTTCAATAATAATAATAAGCAATAGATAATAATTGCAAGAAACAATCAACATTCCTAATTCCTAACATAAACATGTGAGAGAAAACTTTTCACCGTATTTTATAACAAAAATGTTCTTTCTAAAGTAAGTAGGTATTCTTAAGATATAATAATGAAAAATAAAGATATAAATGATCGGATGAAGCTGGGTCCATCCTGTTCAATATTTTCTAAGCGAATTTTCATTTTACCAAATCTGGGTTTTCATGAAATTGGTTTGAGATAGGAAGATTCTGTTCTTACTAAAATTCATGAATCTTATATTTACTAGGAGTAAACATCATCAGAAGAAGCTGAGTCCACTCCGTCTAATATTTTCGAAGAGAATTTGTATTTCACCAAATCTGAGTTTTCTCGAAATTGGCTTGAGATAGAAGGATCATGTTTTCATGCATATTTTATGACACCTCTTGAAATAAGTGAATAATTATTACTTGTTTCTTATTGCTTTGATTCTGTTACGTATTATTTATTTACAAATTTCAAGAGGTGAAAAACCTAATTCATAATAATTAAACGAAAATATCATTTGATGAAAGACAAATGAAATGATTATTCGAAGGTAAATGATGAACATTAATGACGTAAGTGTTCGAAATTTCCACCATTTTGTAAAATAAACTTTGAATGACATTTTATGATATATCGTTGAATTCAGCGTTAAAAGTTATTTCGAAAAGTGTCATAAAATATGCAGGTCCGTATTGAAAAAAATAAGGTTGAGGGTGACCCAGGAAGAACGAAACGTTGGATACGAAATCTGATTATGTCATTTCGAAGATAATTTACTGTCAAATAAAAAATTCCTGTAACATTTTTTGATAATATTCGAAATAAAGTGAGAAAAAATAAAAATCAAAATGACAGAATTTACTTTTCTTATGATATCTCAAAAACCGGCCCTGATAATCTCGATTTGTTTGAACTGCTTGACAATGCTTCTATGAATGCAACTTTTTCTCCATTTGACCGATCTTCTAACTCTTATGGTTTAAAAGTTACCAATACAATGCCATTGAAAAAGTGGCCACCCTGTATACCAATCTTCATCTGAAACAGAATTCCTTCTTTCTTACGAAAATTCTCCAAATTTTCGTCAATCATGAGGACATGATGTGCTTCCACAGTAACCCTATGATAGAATAGAATTACATTTAATATTTGTTTGCATTTGGTCTTTCTCTGTGAAGAATTTGTTTCCCCATTTTCACAAACACTATTTGGTCCAATTAATCCAATAACTTTTCTTTCCTAAAACAAAGCAATATTCAACGAGGATCCCAAGTTATAACTAGAAAACCATAAATACCTTATATCCTGTTTTCCTTCCATTTTATCGTATTATTCAAATATTCATTTCAACTTTCTATTATAGCCATATAGGTATTTATTCCAGTTCCTTTCCTGCCATAGAACACAATGGCCTCTCTTTTACTCAATAAATTTGAGAATAATACATAGATTAAATAACTATAATATAATATTAGTGGCGTAGTAACGCCACCACGGGCCTGTGTTCAAGATATTTTCCGAGCCCCTACCCTCCCTATTAACGCTAGTCGTCACAAGCGTCCGGGCCCCTTATAGGGGCCCGGGCCTGTGTTCTTCGAACACGCCGAACACTGGTCACTACGCCACTGTATAATAAACACAAAGTTCTCAATCGCTGAAGAATCGAATAACATGACAGCTCGAACATTGTTTATAAACAATGTGCTTCGGAATGTCACGAGTGTTGCGGTATTCAAATGCCGTGTCGGAGATTCACGAACCGATCCGAACCTTCCCGATACAATTTGTCATTTAATGTATCCTCCCAATACACCTATGGTAATCAAATCACGCGATAACTTTCGAATGCTCTTTTGGTCTACTGGCGACACTTTTGTCTTTTGACCTTGAACGAAAACTCGTAAGTTGCCTCTAATATACGAACATAAACATTTCCAATGTTAAAAAAATTTTTTAAGCACATTTATTTCCACTCCTGGTATAACCGGAAGTGCTCAGGCTCCGAAAATATTATAGGTCTGTAGAGAATTTCCAACAATATCCTAATCCCAATTTTCGGATTTCAAATAGGTCCAGTTCTCCAGAAACGTCTAATAGGCACTCGACCGTGGGACACCCTGTATAATTATTGTTCATTTTTCACTCGATTTTTTATAATTAGGAGAAATAGTGATCAGAATCGTATTGCAGAGGAGATTCGTCAGCCTGAAAGGTTACTATAGTCTGTTCAAATATAAGAGAATGTAAACAAACAAACCAAATCGGTTTGTTTTGCGCATAACTAACATCTTATTCGTCAGACGGTCTTCTCTACAATTCTTTTCACGCCCCCAAAAGACTGCCAGGATCGTACTTGAAGCTTAGAACGAAATGTCGATAGTAGGTACAGGATCTGAAGGTGATATATTGGGTGTATTAGTGTGAACTATCCTCGATCCGACCCTGAAGCCCTGAAAGCAAGTCTCTACCTGAAGGAAGCCCATCCTTAATCTGCGCGACTTTGTTTATGTCGTAGTCGCTTATATTTGAACAGAGTATAGAGTGAGAATTTGTGTTTCCAATCAAACTGTATGAGATCTTGAATGAAATGAATAAATTTCAAAAATTATATTTTTCTGCATTCCTGTTTATCTTGTCGATACTTCTGGAATTATTAACACGTAAGTTTTTTGTCAACCACCCATATTTTCTCACATGGATGGATCTTCAATTCATATAAGTTTTAATTCGAAATCCTCATTCACGACTTGTTGCAGATAAAAATATGAAACTGATGAATCATTGGATGCTGACGAAATACTCCACCATAGGAATGTGAAGCCGATAAATCGTATAGGTCAATAACCGATATTATGGAGGGTCGAAGAATAGTGATCCTGGGCCATGTACTTAGGGTAAGTGGTACAGTCGTTGACATCCCGATAATGATTGACACTCTGCATACTTAGGGGTGGATATCACAGGATTAGGACTTAAATAACAACAACTTTTTTAAAATAAAGTCGACGTTTCGTCGATATATTTCGACTTCCTCAAGACTAAAAAAAAACAGAAACCGAAGTAACAATCAGATACATTAAAATGCTACAAAAAATTGTGTCCTACCTAGTTTTATCAGTTGTCAAATTTAAATGTGAATGCGAATGTGAGATGAAATAAAACACTTTGTCCAGTCATAATAAACGACAATTAATCAAAAACCGCTCTCTAACAATACAAATGACAAATGAACCAACAAACAACAAATATACAGTGTAAGAAACGGTTTTCACATATGGGAGGCGAACACAAACGATCCAACAAGAATTCGGATGGATTATTTCAACGAACATTTAACTCTTTAAAAAGTGAAATCAGGTGATTGTATGATCGGTTCAATCCCTGAGTATCACTCCTATTATTTACTGTTTTATTTAAATTAATTTGTATCATCTCGCTCAAATTTCTCTTGAACCAATTTTTCTCCCCATCCAAGACAGACATTTCGTCGAAGTTGAATCGGTGACCTGTATTAAAAGTGTGAAACGCAAGCGCTGTTTTTCCGTCTTTGTCCCTGAATTTCTCCTTGCAGTCATTCTTATGTTGTTTTATTCTATTAGAAAGTAGTTGTTTCGTCTGTCCTATGTAACATCTTTCACAGTCGGCGCAGGGTATATGAACGCAATGCTATCAGACGTGAGTACATATAAAAAAATCAGTAGAGACCCTACCAATAAATTTCAAACAAGAGCGAATGATTTAATCAAGGATCTTGAAACCAACAAAGTTATAAGTACCAAGTTAGCTTCAGAAATGAGACGTTATAATTCGGTTCCCCCTAAACTATATGGCTTACGAAAAACACACAAGACCGAAATCAACATAAGACCAATTGTTAGTTGCGTCGATGCCCCTGCATACAATCTTTCAGTTTTTGTCCATAATGTGTTGTCCAGAGTAAGCTCAACATGTCCGTTTACAGTGAAGAATTCCTTCGAGTTTGTGGCCTCTGTCAGAGGTTTGACAATACCTCAGGGTTACGAACTATTTTCACTTGATGTGGTGTCATTGTTCACCAACATCCCTAGAGAATTAATTAATTCCATCATAAATAAAAAATGGCATCACATTTCAGCGTACACTGATATTGGTAAACAGTTGTTTCTAAGAGTAGTCAATTTCATTTTCAATTCGAGCTATTTTAAGTTTGATGGTGAGTTCTATGAACAAAAAGATGGTTCCGCCATGGGCAATCCAGCAGGTCCATCTTTGGCGAATATATTGATGACTGAGATCATACATGAATGCTTGAAAAAACTTAATTTTGTGGTAAACTGCATCAAACTTTACGTTGACGATACCTTTCTGATAGTTCCATCTAACTGCGCAGACCAACTTTCACAAACGTTCAATGTATTCCACCCTCGCATACAATTCACTGTGGAACGAGAAAAGGATTGTGAATTGTCTTTCTTGGATGTCAGAGTACGTAGGGAAAATAATGGAACATTAAGTACACAATGGTCAGAGATGTGACTTATCTGAGATACAAGTATCTGAAATACAGATACAAGATACAAAATACGTATTTGTATCTTGTATCTGAAATACTTTTTTGAAAATGAATTTTGTATCTTGTATTTAAATACCTCTTCTTTGGTATCTTAGTATTTTGTAGATACTTTGTTTGCTAAGATACTTTTAGTAATAGATAACTGATTCTATTGTGGCACCTTAAGCGTCTTTTGGGGCTAAATTGATAGATGGCGTGGCAATTATTTCTTTCTATAAATTGTAATCGGCTACGCCCCTTGCTTGATTTGTGTTATTTTCAAATTATTATTCCACATCTGTGTTTAAGGAAGATACGTAAATGTGTGGTCGGTCGTCCGAAGCTATGAGAAGATTGAGTCTTTTCTTGAGCTTTGACTTTTTCTTAACACCATTCAACAGTAAACAGTGATTTTGCCAATCACTACACTGCCACAGTTTGTAAACTGTGACACTGCTAAGGGCCAGTTGCATAAAACTTAAATCTGCAGTTCAACAACTCGTTGAACAAACTCTTGAGAACAGTCTGAACTGGTTCGCAAAAGCAATATTGGCCTCAGTGTCACATACGTTCTTTAAATTGAGATGGGTGCCAAAAGAGCGGAAAGAATATGTAAAAGAACTTATCCTGACTGAAACACGAAAAATTAATCGAACTGAAAAACAAAAATCGGAGGCTTTCAACACTATTGAAGGTGACATAAAAAAAAGTCGAAGGATGAATCGTATTACATGTTTTTAGAGGATTCTGATTCCTCTGTTGCAAGTGCCGAAAACACAGGATCTACTGGCAGCACCGCTGACTTAGAAACATTGCAATACCTAAATAATAAAGATACCAGCATAAAGAGCTTCAATGGTTATCCTACAATAAAAAAAATATTTTTAAAATATAACACCTGTTTGCCAAGTTCTGCCCCTGTAGAGCGACTCTTCTCATTTGGGGGCATGATCATGAGGCCTCATCGGAGAAAAATGAGTGACAAATTGTTCGAAGAATTAGTTTTACTCAAATCTCAATTGGAACATTGACTTTGAAGATATATTACCCTTGTGTCACGTTTGTGAAAAATAAACTTTCTTTGAATTTGTTTTCGTTACAATATTCATTTTCCTTACAAGTGCGGGAAGTGATACTTTCCCGCACGTGACTGCAGTTAACCAGAATGACGCAAAGCGGAGTTCGGGCAAGCAGTCAAGTACGGAAAAGACACTTTCCGCACGAGTTAGGAACAATATTTTTTCTACAAGCGCTCATACGAGATCGATTTTATTTCAACACACTGAT
Organism: Adalia bipunctata; assembly: GCA_910592335.1. NCBI lineage: Eukaryota > Metazoa > Arthropoda > Insecta > Coleoptera > Coccinellidae > Adalia > Adalia bipunctata. The sequence goes on from OU342954.1 coordinate 6,979,282, forward strand.
TAAATTCGATTTGATACTAATAAACAATTTCATACTAATGACAAATGTTAATTCACATGAAGTTTCCATAGTACCCACTTTCCTGCACTCATTTTAGTTTAGGTGTCACTTTCCCGCACTAGTGCGGGAAAACTCGTTTTTCTGCACTAGTGCGGGAAAGTGACACTTTCTAAACTAAAATGAGTGCAGGAAAGTGGGTAAAGAGTGTAAAAACGCACGGTCGTAAAAAAAAAGTATTTTATCTATGAAAAGTATTTGAAAGATACATATCTTGTATCTGGTATTTCAGATACCATTCCAAAAAGTTATTTGTATCTGGTATCTGAAATACTTAATTTCAAAGTATTTTGTATTTTGTATTTCAGATACTTTCTTTAAGGTATCTTGTACATCTCTGTCAATGGTACATGAAACCTACAAGCTCAGGAAAATTATTGAATTTCAGATCTAATACTTGCAGAACATATAAGATCTCGGTAATTAAAAATTAGTTGCACAGATCTGTCAATCTGAGTAGCGCCGTATTCCAGTCAGAGAATTTTAGGAAAATTAAATACCTTTTAAGGCTCAACAATTACCCCAAACCCTTAATGCGGACTCCCACTACTCGTATATTTGGCAAGTACACAATTATTTGCGTACTTGGCAAGTAGATGAAGTTTCGAATTTGAATGACAAGATTGACAAGTATTGGCCGAGTGAACCACTCCCACTACATGCCAAATATAGGCAAGTGGCAAATATTTGCCAAATACACGAGTAGTGGGAGTCCGGCTTTAGTCAACAAAATCATCACAGAATACAAGCATTCATCCTCAATTAATAGAAATGTTAGCGAACCACAAGAAAACCGATTTTATTTTAGGTTTCCTTATATACCCAAATTATCCCCAAATATAGCTAACTCCATCCAAAAGGTCTCAAATAACACGAAACTTGTTTTTTATAATTTAAAGACTGTAAGGTCATTATTCTCGAGGCTCAAGGATAAAACTGAAACCCATGAGCGCTCAAATATTATTTATAAAATACCCTGCGCCGACTGTGAAAGATGTTACATAGGACAGACGAAACAACTACTTTCTAAAGCGGCCCCTAGACGGTCAATCATGAATGACAGTCTGACTGAACAATAAGATTGTCAATCCTGCCTTCAATCTTGAAGCCCCTACACATATCATTCAAACTGACACTCTGATTGAAATGACTTCAGCTCAGTTGAAATTTAAACACCAAACAGTACGCATCTTATATTAGTATAATGTCTCCAAATGAAAAAAGTAAAGATGAGGCTTGTTTGGTCATTATCACGTCTTTCGCTGTGGCATTTGGCTTTATTTCTTTAAATATTTTGAGGAATTTTTCCAATGAAACATTTTTTTATATTTATTCATGTAACTGGGATGGGATTTATTCCACAGTTCGGGGAAAGATTCATAAACACTTTGAACCTTTGAAGGCAGTTTCGATCGTCAACCCTTTGATTGCATTAATAAGACTGTCAATTTCCCCTCCACTCAACGTGATTGAACCTCGGATTTTAAAATATTTGGAAATCCGTCAGTCCATTCATCATTCCATCAGTATAGAACTTACACCTTCAATCGGAATGTCAATCTTCGCTCTGACTGTCATTCCGAATGATCGTGTAGGGGCCCTATATTAGAATAAAACAACATAAGAATGACTGCAAGGAGAAATTCAGGGACAAAGACGGAAAAACAGCGCTAGCGTTTCACACTTTTAATACAGGTCACCGATTCAACTTCGACGAAATGTCTGTCTTGGATGGGGAGAAAAATTGGTTCAAGAGAAATTTGAGCGAGATGATACAAATTAATTTAAATAAAACAGTAAATAATAGGAGTGATACACAGGGATTGAACCGATCATACAATCACCTGATTTCACTTTTTTAAAGAGTTAAATGTTCGTTGAAATAATCCATCCGAATTCTTGTTGGATCGTTTGTGTTCGCCTCCCATATGTGAAAACCGTTTCTTACACTGTATATTTGTTGTTAGTTGGTTCATTTGTCATTTGTATTGTTAGAGAGCGGTTTTTGATTAATTGACGTTTATTATGACTGGACAAAGTGTTCCATTTCATCTCACATTCGCATTCACATTTAAATTAGACAACTGATAAAACTAGGTAGGACACAATTTTTTGTAGAATTTTAATGTATCTGATTGTTACTTCGGTTTCTCTTTTTTTTTTAGTCTTAAGGAAGTCGAAATATATCGACGAAACGTCGACTTTGTTTTAAAAAAGTTGTTGTTATTTAAGTCCTAATCCTGTGATATCCACCCCTAATTATTATGGAAGGACGTGAAACACAAACTGTATGTCTGCATACTTAATTCGACATAATAACATATTGGTATTCACTTGGGACTTTCTGTTTGTCCCTACGTATTCTAGAAGGTAAGATTTTCATTTCAGTTCTGTAAGTTGGCGTCCTGATGAGACCACCGTAAGATATTTGGCGGGAAATTTTGCAGTAGTGTCAATCTTTGTATTCGATAACGTGATGTTAAGGTAAGTGACTGCAAATTTTTATGAATTAATTGAGATTTCAGTATGTCATATATTTGTAAGAAGTGTTCAGGTGTTGAATAGGTTTCAAAGAATAGATATTTATGTAAATAAACAGATCAACGGCATGAATAATGAGATTTGATCGTATGTCAATAATTGTCTCAATTCAATTATGTCGGAATACTTAGTGATTGACATGTGGTGTCAATCACTATCTGAAAGTATCACTTTTTGATATTTATGCTCATTGCGCATTTGAAATCCTAGAATATAACTGAAAAAATTTTGAATATGATCTCTTTCTTCCGGATCGAGAAAACAGTTGTTGACACCATATCAGTAACTGTTTTCAATGAGGGTGTCAATCACTATAGTTCAGAATATTTTTTTTTATGTTTTCATTTCATAATATAAATAAAATATCACTTCGACTGAGGCACTTGTCTTTTAAATTTATAATGAAAACTGTTTTTTCAGCTACCATGCCGAAAGTGAAGAAAAATTCTTCTGAGTTTTATAAAAAAAAAATATTCTGAAGATGCAGTGGGGGAAGCCCTTCGAGCAATAGGAGAAGGAATGTCGAAAAAAGCTGCATCCAAGAAATTTGGAATACCTCGTACAACTTCAATATTTCGTCTGAGTGATAAATTCCGGAAACTAGAGCCAGGACCTTCGCCAGTCCTGAATGAAACAGAAGAAGCAACTTTAGTAGAGTGGATTCTATGCAACCACAAAAAAGGCTTTCCACGCCGAAAAGAAGATGTTCAACAAAGTGTTAAACAATTTCTCGATAAAAATCCCCGACCAAATCCCTTCCGTGATAATATGCCCGGTGACGGTTGGTTCAAAGCGTTTTTAAGGCGTCATCCTATACTAACTTCAAGGACATCTGAAGCGGTGACCAAAGCTAGTGCCAATGTAAGCGAGAAAGACTTGAGAAAATGGTTCGACAATATTGAATGCTTCTTGAGGGAAGAAGGATATTTTGAGATTTTGAAAGATTCTTCTAGAATTTTCAATGGTGATGAAACATGTTTCCTGCTATGTCCGAAAGGAAACAAAGTTATTGCACCCAAAGGTGCCAGAAATGTTCATGAAATCGACATAGGGCAGGCAAAATCCAACTTAACAGTTATGTTCACGTTTTGCGCAAATGGTGAAACAACTCCACCAATGGTGATCTATCCCAATAAGAGACGTTCAGCAGAAATAGCTAAAAGCATACCCAGCAATTGGGGCTACGGTATAAGCGATAACGGTTGGATGAAGGCTGAAGTTTTTTTTGAGTACATCTCAAATGTTCTTTATCCACACTTGAAAAACCATGGAACGAAGTTTCCAATAATATTATTCGTAGATGGGCATGCAACTCATATGACATATGCCTTGAGTACTTTGTGTTCAAAACTTGAAATCATACTCATTGCTTTATACCCAAATGCTACAAGAATACTACAACCAGCTGATGTGGCAGCGTTTAAACCTCTGAAATCTGGGTGGAAAAAGGGCGTAGCAGATTGGAGACGAGATAATCCATCAGAAGCACTGACAAAAGAGAAATTTGCCCCAATATTGTCATTGAAAAGCATCACAATAAAAACATTATAAGGAATGGATTTCGTGCCTGTGGTCTATCTCCATGGAACCCAGAAGCACTGGACTATACAAATGCATTCTTACCGAGATTCGAAATGATAAAATTGAGCCAACTGTGAGGATGGATTATCCCACATTCAAGAATATTGTTGGTGAAAACACAATTTCTATGTTTAAAAACTACGATCAGAATCAGAACGATGATAATTTCAAAAAACTTTATAAAACATGGAAATTTTTTCAGAATGGCACGACTGATCAAATGCAGAACATAGGTTCTATAGATGATGATTGCGATATTGAACTACCCAGACAGCACCGGATATTCATAGAATATTCCCTGAATGTGCAAAATGGGATAGGTATATTCCGGATATTCGTAGAATATTCATAGAATATCATAGAATATCTATCTCCCATACATCATATTCCGAGAATAATCCCATACGAATATTCTAGGGATATTCCTAGAAGAATATGCTGAGAATATACCAAAAAGAATATTCTTTATATAATATTTCTAGAATATTCGTAGGATATTCAAAATTGAATATTCTTTATGGTACATCCCTTGAATATTCCGCACGTAATATTTCTGGAATATTCCGCTCATAATATTCCTGGAATATCCTGTACGGCATATTAAAGTAATATGTGAAGATATACATTGGAAATGAAATTTCAAAATGTTTTTGGACTGCAATAAGCAGATGGCGACTGTATGTATTCAATTGTTACCATAAATTCAATTATCTCATTAATTTTCAGATTTACGTACGACAACGAGAGTTATATAAATTCATGGTCTCATTTTATTTTTGAGTTGAAGTTTTGTATACAAAACTTGTGCACAGTAAAATGTCACAAAACACTAGACCATGGACGTCATAGAATCCCGCCATCAGCAGCCATGCAGCCAATAGAATGTCACCATTCGCCATCTGTCAGATTGCACGGCGTCGGTTAACCACATTTTAGGTTAACCACACCATTCTATCATTTCTATTTCTAATCGTTTCCTTGAAAGCTTTAGATCGAAACTTTTGTGAGTGCTATTTGAAGTGATATTTTGAAAGATTTCTTAGTGAATCGAGTTTGAGTATTGCCTGGATTATTTGTTTTTGTGTTATCTATGAGGTAAGTGAATTTGATGAAAGGATTCTATGTCCGTGATGAATTGATTGATTAATTTTATTCACGGCCATTTTGATATCGAAATAATATATTTATGAAAAAGACTTCGTTCATCGATCTCCTATTGTACATTTCTTTCTTTATATACGTTTTTTGGAGGTTATGAATGTTGTCAATCTCTCAGTGTTGTGTTATGCCTTAAAAAATGTTTTTTTCAGGGTCTCTGCGTGTCCTGAAGCTGATTTAAATAAATATTTCATCTCATTGTTTTTGTTTTCTTCAATAAATATGATTATACCATAATATGTTTTTCATTTCCTATTCACTGGATAGATTATAATCAATATTTCTGAAAAGTATTTCAAATTTCAATTAGGCTCAAATGTTTAGATTCAGTTTGAACTCCTGTGTTGAACTTTGGTTTACTGAGTAAAATCATTGAATAAACCAAAGTTTAAGTGGGCCTAAGAATGCATATATGTATATGTGAATATCCAATATTCCCTGAATATGAAAATGGTTTAAGTTTAAGATATCCATGGAATATCTCTATAATATTCCGAATATTCTAGGTATATTCTATGAATATCCTTATGTGATATTATAGGAATATTCAGTATGAAATATGCCTTGAATATTCCAGGAATATTGAGAATATGCCTAGAATATAAGTTTCCGAATATTCCAGTAATATTCCATAAATAATATTCTTGGAACATTCTATGAATATTCGGAATATTCCTGGAATATTCTTTTCAGAATATTCTACGAATATTTGTGGAATTCCCATACGCATATTCATGGAATATTCCAATATGCCAAAATGAATATTCTAGGCACATTCTGGGAATATCCGGTGCTGTCTGGGTAGAAGACCACATAATGCAGAATCCAGAAAATGATTTATTAGAACCCTTCGACATCTCCAACATGCCAATTTATATGGGAGAAAATAACTGTTCCCATTCATCATTAGTGAAAGAGATAAAAGAAAAACTCATTTTCTCGCCAATATCGACATCAAACCCTAATACAGAGCCTCCTACTGGAGCCGGAATTCACGAATGAATCCGACCCAACTGGAGCCGGTTTGGCAACAAAATCATTGTGTTGTTATTTTTTTTGCCATATCGACACTCTGTAAAGCCGAAAATTGAGTTTTTCATGTCGTTGGCCTCGTGTTTTTTGTGTAGAAGGGTGGTCTATTTTGGAAACCACCGCGACTGTAGAAGGAAAAATGAAATTTTTCTATGAAACATATTTATTTTCTCAAATACAAAAAAAAAACATTAGAAACTATAATATTGATCAATAAGAATGAATCAATATATGAAACTTATTACTTATGTATTATATTATATCCAACACGGTTTCAACACAGAAATAATTAAAATATTCTGCATTTTGATAATAAACCGTATATATTTTACACGTCGTCGTTCCATACGTGTTGCGACAAGTTTCAATGCTCTGTTTTCACATCCCCAGAGGGTTTGCAAACGGTGGTAGAATATTTGAGCGGCTGCGATACTTCGAAAATGCATTTGAAATGGTGGTTCAAATACAGTACCACCGCTCCAGTTGGGTCTAAAAATTGGTGGTTCATATTATGGACCACCACCGCCATAAGAGTTAAGGAAATCAATCCTAGTACTTCCGATCAGTTTTTGAAACAAGAGTGAATCATTATGCGTATCAAATGTTCCGATAGATGAAATTTTATATTGGTCCGAAACGCCTGAACGGCAAGGAAAGCGGAGTACCGAAAAAGTTCCATTCGTTATTACCTCCTCCAAATGGCAGGAAATTCAAAGAAGTAAAATTTCATCAAATCAAGAAAAGGAGAAGCAAGCAGAAGAAAACAGAAAGAAGCGATTAGAAAAAAAGCTAGCAAGTGCACTGAAGAAACAAAATATGGAACAAATGAAGAAAAAGAAGAAGGCTGACAAAATTGAAAAAAAAAGTGGTTAATAAGATGGAAGAAAAGGAAAATAAACCAGAAAATGCAACCGAGAAAAGGAAAATTGGATCAAAAGGAACAACCTCAGCTGTTGAATCAATTACTACATTTTCAGCTGCTACGGACATCCAAATAATTTCTAACATTAGAATTGATGACTTGGGAATTTTTGAAAAATCACCCGATACAGTCACAGAAGAATCCATTATGGATATTGATTGTACATGTGAAGCCCCAGTCTATGAAGAGGAAGAAAGTGAAATAGCATATTTAAAAAAAATTCTAACAGAGAATAATTTGGACTGCCTGGGCTTGTGCCATATTTGCATAAAGAATCTCAATGCAAGTGGTATTAAATGCATCTCCTGTGCTAGAAAATTTCATATCAAATGCTTATTGAAATATGGTTTTCTGGAGAAGGTTCCCGTTTCAAATATTTTTAAATGCAAAACCTGTAAGAAACTCAATGAATAAATATTATAGTATACGAAAGATCGTATTTTTCATCCTTATCTAGCTGATTGAAACTTTGAGAGACAGAAGTCAATAATTGTACCACGTAGTGTCAACAATAGATTTCACAGTGTCAATCTCTATAAAACTGAATCATGTTGTTTAAGTTGGAATTTAAGCTCGTTCTGAACTCATATTCCACTTTCGGTTGTTGATTTGTAATTGAGTATGGATCAATTTATTACATCCAAAAAAAATTATCTTAATTTCACACACGATTGAAAAATTATCCATACTCAGGTGGGGAAGTTGTCTTAAGGTGTCAATAAAGTGCGGTTTACACGGGTAGAGTAAATGGTAGAGTACGGTGGTAGAGTACTTACTATCCCCCTACTAGCATAATGTAAACAGGCTGAGCTAGTGACAGTAGAGTATAGAGATGGGTTGTTATTTAACAGTCTGTTATTTTATAATAGCAATAGCAGTCTGTTACATCGAAACGAAAATAACAGACTTAGAAATCATCCACTTGCAGCGCCTCTACAATTCTTCGCTGGTCAAGTTTTGAACTAACTATTTCAAGCGAGAGCGCGGATTGACCGCGGCGGTCCTCTGCTCTTCCTCTACCTACACCTACTCACAGAAATATAATAAATACTAGAATGCTATTAGGTACGTCCGAGATTCAGTAAAATGACCCCACATAGCGAATAAACACCTACTACTTGTACATGCGCAGCTCGTCTTTTCTTGCCACGTCGTTGCCAAGCATTATGGTTTCAGATGAAGTTCGGAATAAATCTTATTGTGAAACCAGTGAATTCGGCAACACCGCTACGCGACGAAAACAAACACATCTTCACATCAGAAAAAGAGCAGTGTCGTATTTTAGGATTTGTTGATTCCCTTTGCTGTGTGCTTTCCTGTTTATTCATTCGTATAAATTCGCTTGCCTTTTCTGCTCCCTTTTCGGTGTTTCCTCGTTGTTTTCTCGAACATTGTGTTGTACTGATACTCATTTAGTTTAGTTTTGTACTTGAGTTTTACTAGTTAATTTTGATAATCGAGTGCTGTGACAAATTATAGACAAAATGAAGTGCATGGTTCTTTTTTGCGCAAATAAAGGAGAAACCCATTTTATGAAAGTAAGTTTAGTGTAAGATACTACAGCTATTTTATTATAATTGCAAATGTTGATATCGACAACTTATTCATACCACATTCACGAAGTCAAAAATTTCAAGTCCTACCCTGATGACACGTTCACATATTGCGCAAACTCTGTAGTAGGTCAATTTTCCCTATGAGGTGCCAGGAATTGTGAACTGATTGGCGTTCTAGTATTTATTATATTTCTGTGCACCTACTCCTCCATAGTCACCCGGCGTCGTCGTGATTTTGTACTTCTGTAGCAGAAATAACAAATAACGCTGACTGTTCATTTTCATTGTTATTTCAATTCTGTTGTTGCGGCATATTTACCTGTTATCCAAAATCACTGATTCCGCTGTTCAGTCTGTTACTTTGTAACACTGCTATCTTAGTCACTGCTTTTATTTTAAATAAAAGCAGTGACTAAGATAGCAGGAATTTTGCTGGTAACTCGACGAGGACGGCATTCAATTATTGTTGTATCTCACTGAATATTTAAGAAAATCTGTATGAAAATCAAAATAGCTATGTGGTTTGAAGAAACATCCCTTATTTGCTTGTTCTTGATTGAATTGAATCTTTTTTTACTCAAGCTCTTCGAAATTCCAATAGCAGGAACAAAATTAATAAACCAGGCATAAATTTAATGTGTTTTATTGAAAACAAACAAAATAAATATATTCTTCTAATAAAAAAACAACAGGTACTCGAAAATAGAAAATAAAAAGATATTCAAAATTAAAATAAAATAAACCTTCTATACTTCAAAACAAACTTCATATGTAATATGTTAAAATAAAACTTTTTAACTCCAAAGATACGTTCAGATGTTTTGATTTCCATTCACAAACATAACTTGCTGAACTTTTCCCGAAGAAATTCGATTTCTTCTTTCCGATATTAATTGGCCTGTTTTTGAAAACACTCGTTCGCAGGGGACGGAAGTAGCAACAGTACCAAATTTCAAACGGAAAACCTTGGATAGATATGGAAAATTTTGAGAGTTGTCTTTCCACCAGTTCAACGGGTTCGCATTTCTTTCCAATAGAGGTGCTTGCAAATATCTTTCAACCTCAACTATTGCTTGAGATCTTTTAGGTTTAACCCTAGTGATGGGCTCAAAATCAGCGGCTTTTTTATCGAATGCAGTCCAGAATGAATATTTTTTTTCTGATGCAGCAGGTACAACTTTTTTCTGCTGAACTACTTCAGTGTAATTTTTATTTATTAAATCAGCTAAAAAGTCTATAACCACATTTTTTGCCCTTTCTTCTATACTTTCAGAAGAAAATCCAATATTTTTAAATCTTGGATCCAAAAATGTGGCAAATATTAAAGTTGCGCTCTTCTCAAAGTTTCTGAACCTTTCTGTTATTCCATCAATAATGGAGTATGAAACAAGTGAAACACTTTGGGGAAAAACTTCTTTAGCCATTTGTTTGCTGTAAACATCATGAAGGCCATTGACTATTACGATTACCGAAGAGAGAGTAACATATTGTTCACCGCTCATCATTTTAGTTGCATCTTCCATAGGTGCCAAAACTACAATTAGATGCTCTATAATATTTAATTCTTCGTTTGATAGCGTAGGCGATTCCTCTTTGCCTAAAGATGCAAGCGTTGTACGTATCTCTTCTTTCAGCTCGAAAATTCGTTCCAACATATAAAAAACGGAATTCCATCTAGTAGAAACTGCTTGTTTCAGATTTTTAATACTCCGCCCGTTTTGTCTTTGGTAAAATTCTAATTTTTGTTTGGCTTTTGTACTTTTCTTAAAATGAGAGACAAGCTTCTTACATTTTTCTATGAGTTCTTCTACATGCTTCAAACTATCTTGAACAATAAGGTTCAAAGTATGCGCTATGCATCCTAAATGACGCCAATGTAACTCATCTTGAATTGCTTTTTTGATATTAGCAGCATTGTCACTCACACACAATAAAATTTTGTCCTCCAGTTTCCACTCGTTCACAGTCTTTTTTAATTGATTTGCCAAATTTACACTTGTGTGATTTTCGTCGTAGGAAATAACATCCAGTAAACAAGATTTGACAATAAATTTTTCATTTATGAAATGAGCTGTGACCGCAATGAAAGATTGTTGGATGTCCAACAATCTGTAGTAACTGTCACAGTTTCAGCTTCTTCTAATATTCTAAGAAGGTCATTTTTCACTTGGAGATATTTTCCAGGAAGCAACGTATTTCCTAGTGTCTTCCTGCAAGGAATAATATATGAAGGATTCAAAGCCTTAGAATATTCTCTAAATCCTTCATCCTCAACTATTGAAAATGGTTGAAAGTCTTTCGTTATCAGTTTTAGTAAACACTGATCGATCTCCTCTTTTTTTGTAAAACCTATTTTCCTAGGTACGGCCAATTTGGTTTGAATGGATTTCGTTTTGGGTTTTACACCTGTTGATTGAACTCCACTAGTAGATGCAGATGCTGAACTAAGAGGAACAAGACCTAAATTTGGTGTTTCTTGCTGCAAAATATCCGAATTTGGGTCGGAGTCAGCTGGACGTTGAGAATGAGATTCGGACGATGTTGATGATCCAACTCCAACCTCTTCCGAAATGTTTTTGTCGCAAGGCCCTGTGTCTGTGATTTGTATTGTTGGATGCTTACATTTTAAATGAATTTTTAAATTAGTTATGGAAGATCTGTAACTCAGTTTTTTTTTACAGAAGTTGCATTCTGCTTGAGTTTCATTACTACCGACTTTTTTCGACCCTTCAAATCCATTTTAATGATGAATTTTCAACAATGGACAAGTCACGAGGTTGATATTGAATTATTTTAACTGAATTCTTCTTGAATCGATAAATAATTATTTCAGATTTTATTGAAATACGTCGTCAACTCTCCGCAGAAAACGCGCACTTCGCTACTCTAATTTTATAGTCAACGTTGTTATCTCCTCCCCGTCTAGGGATGTTCCGATACAAGTAAATACAAGTAAGTACTCGATACTTTTGTTTCGATACCAAGTACTTTTAGCATCGAATCAATTTTGCGATACTTACTTGGTATCGAAACGGAAGTACTTGGTATCGAATCGTATCGGATTGCGCTCAAATTTTGACATTGGTTTCCATTTTAACCGCAGCGCAGGCGCAGAGACGTCAATTTTGCCTACGCATAATTTAAATCTATCCTAACGATCGTTTCCTATTAGTTCTATAAATAAAATATATTATATAATTATAATGTACTTCAATATTCATAATTTGGATTTCAAAAAAATTATTCAATTCACTCTTGAACTAAATACAGCACAGGTGGTTAAGAGAGATTTGCATACAGTTTGAAAAATTTTCATCTAACATGTTAGCCAATACCTCTGCTAACTTTTAATCAATAAATCAATCAGTGTTATTGTTAAAATAGCAGTACATAGATAAACTCAAACCATTTTCCTTTATAAATTTTTATGAAATCTTAAAATGTATCGATATGAGTAAGAGTAGGTATCGATACTTTGGTTCCGATATATGAGTAGGTATCGAAACATGATTTGAGTACTACTTATATGAGTAGGTATCGATACCTTGAGGGTATCGGAACCCCGTCTCGTTCGTTTGTGCCAGTTCGTGACTTACTGACTTGTGTTTGTGCGACTAGAGTGAGTGAATATGGGTGACGCTGATGCGCAGGAGTCTATCGCGCAGCTGTTATTTCAACCTGCTATTTTCAACTGCTATTTGAAAATAGCAATAGCAACTGCTACTTCAAAGTAGCTGCTTTTTCCCATCTCTTTTACTAAAGATAGTGCACGGTAGAGTGTATAGCACATGTGGATAGTACACTCGACTATCCCATCCCCACTTCCACAATTCAATTCTACTCTACTCTATTGGTTTGCTAGTTGACTATCCCAATGTAAACAGACACTTGCCCGGTTTCAGTAGAGTATCTATAGAGCGTATTCCTGGATTCATTCATGAAAACTGTAAAATGCTCCAGTACTATACAGGACAATATAGGCATAACAGAAAGCCAAGTAAGTTAACATTCTTATTTGTTTAAAAACTATATGTGGTGTGGACCATAATGTTGATAACTGTCTCTTTAATATGTTATCTAACGTATAACAAAAGTAATATTATGTTCCGAAATATAAAAATTCCATATTTCACTTCAAAATATATTCTTGTACTGCCAAGAAACAGCACCTTCGTTACTGAAATAATTTTTTAAATTATCTCGAACTTGAGCCATATTTTCGCGTGACAATATTTCAAAACTATTTCGTCCGTTTTAAAATATTCCTGTTTTCGCGTAGAACTGGTGACGTCACGCACCAAATGGTTCGAAATAATTCGCAGCGGTTTGAAAGCAGAGGTAGTGCCAAGTTTGTTGCTCGTCTCTCATGATATCTTTCCATCCTACGTAGCTCTGTAACTTCTGTTCTCCATTGACCAGGATTTATAGAGCCGCTGATGATATCTTCTTCATCTACAGAGCCACGAGGTAAATATGTAGAAGGTGAGGTCTTTCGCAAAAAGTTGTGGAGAGCGCATGCAGCCATTACAATTTTATTAACGGTTTCTAATTTGCAGTTGATTTTCTTATCGAAAATTCGAAATCTGCTCACCAAAATTCCAAAGCTGTTTTCCACTATTCTTCTAGCTCTGCTCAGACGATAATTGAATACTTTCTCTGGTAAACTAAGCTGTCTTCGGTAGTTTTTATACGGTTTCATCAAATAATATCGTAATGGAAAGGCATCGTCGCCAACAACGCAGAATCCTGCAGGCAACAATCCATCTTTCAACAAATTTCCAAGTGCACATTTCTGGAAGATTCCACCATCAGATTGAGATCCCTGGCTGCCAATACATACATACATAAGTAAAACAATAGTTGTGGTCCACTAAAGCCATTAGCACGACACTATAGGTCCCTTTATAATTAAAAAACTGGCTTCCAGAGTTTCCAGGGCATAATATCGAAATATGTTTTCCATCTAAGGCACCACAACAACCTGGAAAATTACAACGATCTTCAAATCCCTTCCCAATTATTTTCCATTCCTCCTCTGTTGTTGGATCTAGAATAGAAAGAGAAATAATAAATGGAAACTTCAGAGGAAAATAGCGAAAACAATTGACTTTAGTGATTGCTCCACAGCCTTGCATGAGTAGAAAGTGATATTTTCGAAGAGATTCCTATTAAACACATGAAATTATTGATGCATTTTTTTCTCAGACAATTCAGGATGGAGAGAATACTCTGGAAAATGAGAGAGGTCCAGAAAGTACTGGTGAAAATTCTGAAGATTCTGCGATAATCACATCACCAGGTGACCATCAAGGACAGTCAACTACACCATCGTCACGTGCATTACGTGTCACTCCAAAAACTAGGGGTAGGAAAAGGCAACTTGAAGAGTTGAGATCAGCGGTCAATGAATTGAAAAATGTTCACAACAGTCTGAATCAGCCCGAATGTGACATTAATGACAATGAAGCATTTGGACAATATGTAACTGTGTGCCTCAATAAGCTGCCAGCAAAAGAATCTGTTATATTACAATCGGAAATACAATCGTTGATAACAAGGTATAGACTAAAAGCTGTACAGACTTCCGTGCCCGTAAACACGCTTTCCAAGACTCCTTTACAAGCTTTGGACGAAGAGCTTTCATCATTGACATCTCGTTCTGAAGGCGTAGAGGAGCAGGTAACTTTCGATGGAAGAAGTTTCTCCCAGCAATGCCAATATACATTCCATGACCCGTCACGGTCTGAATCTACATCACCTCAATATCCGAACGAGGAACATTTCGAGCAACAAGGAAAATTGAGTAGTATTATTTCTGAAGCTTGACAGTCCTTATAAATATAATTTTAGAAAAAATTGTAATAAATTCTGAATAATAAAAAAATTAATGTATTCATTGTTTTCATTCATTACAACTCACCTTAAAGTGTTCGTGTAAGGCTTCCCTCACTGCTTCACATACCTCAGGAATAAAATTACTTATTGCTGGTTTTGAGACTCGGAAGAGGTGTTGTAAAGTACGATAACTATTACCTGTAGCCAGAAAATTTAAAGTAATTTCTAATTTAACACGTGCTGGTATTGCATCCCTCATCAATGTGTCGCTTTTCTGAATATGTGGCTTAATTAAATTCAGAAGTGTTTCAAAATTATCAGGTGCCATTCTCAAGCACATTTTATATTCTTCTGGGTCTTCTGATGCCAGTTCTCTCAGAAGATTAGCAGATGCTCCCAAAGTATCTCGTCTCTTAATCCAATCCCTTGCCCAAATTCTTTTTTCTCATCTATTTTCTTCCTCCATAACTTCCTCAACCTCATTTAATAATATATCTGCCGCTTGGACTACACAATTTCTAATAACGCCCCGATAGTTTTGCCTAACCTGCTTGTTCATTATTTTTTTTTTTGTCCTTTATTTGAAAATTTACAATCTACTCATAATGGTATTAAGTAAATGTGATGATGTAGTTGGAACATGTAAGTGAAATGTCCAGCGAAATTTCTACTTATTATACACTAAACTAGTGGTGCTGTGGAAGGTCTTCTGGCCATGTTTTCTTGAGTCGTCTGTTGTCTGGTCCTTCAGTGTATAGATTCTGAATAAGGTCATTTGGGTGTCCCTGCAATCGGTCTTGGTATTTTGTGGAGGCAGATTTGATGACATCTATGACATATGGAATTTCGAGATCTGAGTGGAGTCTTTCATTCGTGACGTACCATGGTGCACCAGCAATCAATCGAAGTGTTTTCGATTGGAACCGTTGGATTACGTTTCGTCGTGTGGGTTTTGCACAACCCCATAGTTGAACGCCATATGTCCAAATAGGTTTCAGAATTGCCTTGTATATGGTGAGTTTATTTTGGATGGACAATTTTGATTTTTTGCCAATTAACCAGTACACCTTTCTTAGTTTTAGGTCCAGATGTTTTCTTTTTGCTTGGATGTGTTTCTCCCATGTTAAGCGTTGGTCGAGGTGTATACCTAGGTATTTTACTTCTTTTTTAGTTGGTATTAAGGCTCCATTTATAGTCACTCGTGGGCAAGTGCTGCTTTTTGTAGTGAATACGACTTGGACTGATTTGGTCTGGTTGATTGTCATCCTCCATGTTTTATACCAGTCGTTTAGCTGGTTTAGGTGGTCTTGTATGTTTCTGGAGGTGGTTTCAGGGTCCTTGTCGGAAGAAAGTACAGCCACGTCATCAGCAAACGCAGCAATTGTTGTGGTAGATGTTTCTGGCAAGTCAGCTGTGTAGAGAAGGTAGAGGAATGGTCCCAGGACACTTCCTTGTGGTACGCCAGACTTGAGGGAAAAATATCCTGATATTTCATCATTAAACTTGACGGAGCACTTCCTATCTGAGAGGTAGGATTTGAGCAGTAGATAATAGTTGTTATTAAGGTTCTTTTTAATTTTCTATAAGAGTCCTGCGTGCCATACCCTGTCAAATGCTTGTGATATATCCAGAAATACGCCGTTGCAGAAGTGTTTGTTTTCAAGAGCACTGGCTATTTTATTAACTATTCGGTGGGCTTGATGGGTTGTTGACATTCTTTGGCGGAATCCGAATTGGTAGTCAGGAAATATATTAGTTTCGTGGTCGTTTTGAATCCTTTTCAGTAGCAGCCTTTCAAATATTTTTCCTGGAATTGACAGGAGACTAATCGGTCTATATGACGCCGGTTCGTGTGGTGGTTTTCCGTCTTTGTGAATCATAATAACGTGTGCATATTTACAGAGGATGGGGTAGTAACCTAAGTTCAGCATGCGGTTGTAGATGGTTGTTAGAAATACTATCGCTTTTCTAGGTAGTTTTTTGAGAACTTGTGCTGTTATTATGTCATAACCGGGAGCTTTGTTATTTTTGAGTTTACGGATTTCAGTCTGTACTTCTTTAGGGGTTATTGCTTCAATAGGTAACGATAATTGGCATGGTGCATCTAGATATTTTTCGACATCAGTTGTATGCCCAGGTGTTTCGTCTGGTTCTTCGAACACTTTGGACAGGTGCAAAGCGAAGGCATCTGCTTTTCCTTTACTTGATCTTGCCCAACCATGGTATGTTTTTATCGGGGTAACAGGTGGTGTTGGTGTAGGCTTCAAAGGATGAGTTTTGTGTCTCTCTTAGCGCTTTCGAAAGATCTCGTGATAGTTTTCTATAGTGATGCAGATCGGTGATGTTGCGGGATCTTTGCCAAGTTCGTCTTGCTCTCCTTTTCTCGGTAATTAGATGTCGTATATGAAGTGGGGTGCTTATAGAATTGATTGCTACTTGTCTGTTCGAAGGAGTTGCGTGCCAAGCTGCCTGTTGTATTGTGGTGGTAAAATGCTCTACTGCTTCATCTAGTTGCTGTGGTTCTTTGATATATCGATTACTTAGATTTTCGTTAATGTAGTCGCTGAAGTTTTCCCATCTAGTATTTATCGAGACTAATTTGGTTGGAATGTTTGTTTTTATTGGTTGGCTGTTGAGATTCGCAATAACAGGTGTATGATCGGATGTTAAATCATAATGAGGTTCAAGTAAGCAGTTTTGCGTTGGAATACCATTCACTACAAAGAAGTCAAGGAGATCAGGCAGTTTTCTAGGGTCTGCTGGCCAGTATGTTGGCTCTCCAGTGGAAAGGTGGGGAGATCGACTGGGGTACTCTTCTTCCGCCCAACACTGATACTGAGAAGATGTGGGCTGTTTTCACCACAACCCTCCAAGAGTTGACAAATGAATGCTCATTTGAAAGAAATATTGTTCAAGTACCAGCTAGGCCCTGGATCGACCAAAATATCCTTGGACTAATACGTCACAAGAAGTCCATGTGGCAACGCTATCTACGTCGCAAGCAAATGAGAGACTATGAAGACCATCGACGTTTCTCCAATTCACTCTCGTTACTAATTGCCGATGCCAAAAGGAACTTTGAATCCGAACTCATACATTCCAAGAACCATAAAAAGTTCTTTAAATACGTACGATCAACCCTTAATTCCAAAGTTGACATACCGCTCGTTTTTAATTCTAACAAAACTCCCTGCTCCTGCCCCGAAGAGACGGCAAATGTCCTAGCTGATTCCTTTGCTGCCTCTTTTACAAGAGGGGCCCACAAACTTTCACAATTGAACTTCGAGAGGAATCCATCTGAAATAACCGACTCTACTTTTAGCCCCGCAGTCGTCGAAGCCCGCCTCTCTGCCCTCCATGTTAACTCCTCTCCAGGTGCCGATGGCATCTCTGCTAGACTACTTAAGGAATGTGCTCGACCTCTTTCCTACCCCCTTTCCATTATGTACGAACGTTCACTGCATACATCCTCCCTACCCTCTGCTTGGCGTAGTGCCCTTGTGACGCCAATTTTCAAAAAGGGTGATAAACGTGACGCAGAGAATTATCGTCCAATTAGCATGGTTCCGATTGTGGCAAAGGTATGCGAAAAAATTATCTTGAGTAGTGTCCTCGAATTTGCACTTAGCAACAACCTTATTCCCGAATGTCAACACGGCTTCCTTCCTGGGAGATCAGTCATTACCAACCTCCTTGAGTGCATAAATTCCTGGTCTGAGTCTCTAGATAGGGCCTACCCAGTTGACGTTGTTTACCTGGATTTTTCTCGGGCATTTGACCGTGTGCCGCATGCTCTTCTTCTGCACAAACTCGAACATCTTGGGATCCGTGGCCGCCTGCTTTCTTGGATTGGAGAATTCCTTACCGATCGAACGTTTCAGGTTCAGGTCGACAGATCATTCTCGTCGGCAAGACCTGTTGGAAGTGGAGTTCCACAGGGTTCAGTTTTGGGTCCACTACTTTTTCTCCTGTACATCTCTGATTCACCCAAGATATTCAATTCCCAGTGTTCCCAATTCGCTGACGATACCAAATTATTCGGTAACCCTAACGTGGCAGCTCATCTGATACAGGAAGACCTGGAGAAACTGAACCGTTGGTGCCAGGAGTGGAGGTTGCCTCTCAACTATGAGAAGTGTGTCGTTCTGCACTTGGGTGTTCACAATCCCCGTCGTCAGTACTTCCTGAACAATGAACCCATCGCTACTTGTAGTAGTCATGCAGACCTTGGCGTCATTGTGTCAGAGAGCCTAAGCTGGTCCGACCACATCCTTCACACGGTAAATAAGGCCAAAAAAACATTATTCATGGTCCAGAAGGCTTTTGGTAGATGCGATCCCTCCACGTGTGCTGCCCTTTATAAGCTTTACGTTAGACCTATTTTGGAGTTTGCCGGCCCTGTGTGGGGTCCATTACTGGCTAGAGACTCAGCATTGTTGGAGAGCGTCCAGCGACGGGCAACTCGTCTGCCCTATGGCATCTTGCGTCCCAGTTACGGTGAGAGACTTTCCATCATGAATCTGTCCACGTTTGATGACGGGAGGCTACGTGGTGATCTCATCATTACCTTCCGTACTCTCCACAACCTATTCGGAGTTGACCTCAGCTCTTCAAGTTGAACCAAGACGAGCGTCTGCGAGGCCACGCTTACAAGCTGAGGAAGGAGAAATTCAAAACACCGCAAAGACAATTCTTCATCGTGAACCGCGTGTTTTCTGTCTGGAACTCATTGCCTTCATCGGTGGTGAACTCAGTTTCTGTGAACGCTTTTAAGAATCGCTATGATGCCTGGTGTCGTCGCGAGTGAGTGCTACTTGTGGAGCTGACATTTTTCTTTTTCTATATTTTATAATGCATTTTGTTTAAGTTTCGGTATATTTTTTATTTTTCACATGTAAATTTTTGTGAGTATAATAATAATGTTTATCAGTTAGGGCACGAAGTAGATTACGGCCTTTTGTAGTTATCAGCCTTGAACCCAATGATATGCTTGGCATTCCAGTCACCGCCCGCAATGAATCTGTTTCCAAGAGTGCTGAAGAAGTCTTCATATGATTCCGGTGAGATTGTGTGGCGTGGTAGACAATACACCGATGTTATGCTCAGATTCCCAGTATTGATTTTGATATTGACGGTTGTTGCTTGAATGGCGTCAGTTCGAAATTTTTCCTGTTCGTAGTGGGATATGGAATTTTTTATGATGATAGCTGATACTCCATGAGCAGTTCCATCTGGATGGGTTGTGTGATAGATTGAGTAGAGTGGGATGGAGAATACTGTTCGACTGGTAAAATGCGTTTCAGAAACCAGTAGAATGTCCACTTTATTGAGGTCGAGGAAGGTTTGTATTTCTGGTTTGTGATTAGTCAAGCCGTTGGCGTTCCATGTTGCAATCCTGAGATTATTATTAGCCATTATGGGTTCATTTAGCTTATGAGGGTGGTAAGCAGATTTAGTATCATGCTGTTTTGATTAAGTAGTTGTGAAAACATACTTTTGAATTCATCAAGAAGTATTGATAATTGTTGACTGAAGCCAGGTGGTGTTTGTTCTTGTTTCTCTGCTCGTGTTACTTCGGCATAGGTTTGTTGTATTTGGTTGTTTGTTAAATTTGGGATTTTTCTAGGAGCGTTTGAGGTTGTGATTTGTTGGCGAGTGGTGTTTCTGGGTCGGTTTTTTTCAACAAGGTCTTTATAGACTTGGCAACCCCTGTAGTTGGCCGGATGATTACCGTTGCACAGCACACATTTTGGTGGCGAATTTTTATCTTTTTGGCAGATTTTAGTGTCGTGTTGTTATCCGCATTTAACGCAATTGAAGGGTCTATAACAGTACGTTTTGGAGTGACCATATCCCTGACATCTCATACATTGTATCAATCCCCTTTTTTTTCTAGGTGGTTCAATGAGTAGAGTAGAGTATTTTCGCAAAAAAATATGCTAGTGAACTCTACCATTTACTCTACCCGTGTAAACCACACTTAACTGTAGTAGTGTTTACCCTATGCTAAGTCTGAAAATATGATCTGCGCAGCGAGCAAGAGTATTTGTGACGTCATCACTTTTGTTGTGGAGCGAAAATAATAAAAGAACGATCAGATTCGGAGATTAGACGTCGAGAAAGCCGGTGATAATTTTGGCATCCCGTACTAATCTTTTCTATACCATAAACAGTGAGTGTTTAGTGCCTTTTCCCATCATTTAACAATCTCAGGTGTAAGTCTTACTTGATATGAACCAATTTTGACATTATCTTTTATTGAGTTTCGTTCAATAAAGTATCCACCCACCAACAGGTGGTAGTGGATTTAGAAAAGATGAGTGGTAACGAAACTGGGGAAACTGAAAAGTTTCCCCAGTTTCAAACTCTTTTGTCTGTAAGAGCAAAATCAATTTGGAATAGTTTAACACAAGAAGATCAAATTTCCGAAAACGATTTAAACGTAATATCGCAAGAGATAGCAAAGATAAGAAACCGACCAGATATTAATAAAAAAAAAAATGATAAAATATTTCATGAATTGGATAGTGTTGAAGGTATCATAAGCCTATATTCTTTGTCCCAGAAAAGTAATTTAAATGATAATAATATGAACTCTGATAAAATTGTCAGGGAAAGGAAATTTGCCCAATTGCAATATAAGGATACTGATCGACCTCCACTAAGCGTAATCATAGAATCAAAAGAATCTAACATTCATCCTATCAGCATAGGAAAAAAATTAGCGTTAGATAATGTTCCAGATATTAAAGAATTAAGTAGAAAGGGAAACAACAAAGTTGAAATACAGTTTGAAACTGCCTATAGTGCTAATAAATTCATTGAAAATGAAATATTTGACCGCGAAAATCATAAAATTTATATTCCCACTAGATAAGTAACATGTAGAGGTGTAATTGGTGATATCCCTTTAGATATCTCAGAAGAGGACATAATAAACAGTGATTCCCCAGTTAAAATAGTTTATGCCAGACGACTTAACAAAAGAAAAGTTGAGGGTCAGGCAATAAGCTATGTCCCATCGACATCATTTCTAATTACGTTTGAGGGAAAAAATCTCCCTCGTCATATTTCGACTTTTTCTAACAGACGTGAAGTCAAATTATATATAATGCCAGTTATACAATGTTACAATTGTCTAAGATATGGTCATACCAAGAAATTATGTAGAGGAAAAAAAAGATGCAGGAAATGCGGAAGTGAACATGAAGAGGAAAATTGTGAGGCAGAAGAAATGAAATGTGTTTTCTGTACAGAGGACAATAAACATGCTTCAACTGATAGAACATGTCCTGAATTTCTAAGACAAAAACAAATCAGAATCAAGATGGCTACTGATAATTTATCACTTTATGATGCTAATATGCTATTTAAAAAACAACCCCCATCCAATGATACTCGATCTTTTCCCCCCTTACCATATCACTCATCACAAGACCGTAGTAATAAAGAAATTGTGGAAGTCCACAACAGAAGTCTACTTTTAGATAAACCTGTTAGGCACCTGAACACATCATTAACGCAGAATCAGAGTTCCCAGGGGTATTTGCCTCCGTCGGGAGATGACGAAAATTAGTCGTCTCCAGATCGAGGTAATTACATGCTTGTGTTCTCTTTTGTTCAGGTTCTTTTGTTGAATTTCCACTTGTATAAAATTACATCTCCTAAAAACCCATAATGAATAAAAATACAAACCACATAGACACTAACACTCATAAAATTCTACAATGGAATATACGATCCGCTAAAACAAATAAAGAAGAACTAATACTGAAAATAAGAGAATATAATCCTCACATAATAGCATTGTGTGAAACTTTTTTTAAGTGTACGGATGAGTTTTTTATTTATGGATATGTAACTGTCAGAGATGATAGGGAAGATGGTTATGGAGGTATCTGCATCCTGGTTAGAGATAATATCATTTTTGATCAGATACAACCAACAAGAAATAATCTCCCCAGGAAATTTCAGGTTCAAATAATTCAAGTGGGAGAGACCTCCTACATAAATTGCTATTGTCCCCCACAAATTAACTTGAATTTGAATTACCTTGATGACATCCTGAGAGAAATCAACACCCCTTATATATTATTAGGTGACTTTAATGCCCAAAACCCTATGTGGGGTTCAGGGACTTTAAACACTAGCGGAAGGGTTATGGAAGAACTTTTAGACCTTCGTAATTTATATTTGCTAAATAGCGACAGTAGTACCAGATATACCCCCCTCTCACAAAATAAGAGCTGTCCCGACCTTAGTATTGTAACAGTGAATATGGCTACCAGATCACAATGGACGGTGATCCCACCTTGGGTTTACCGATCATTTCCCGATAATGATTACAGTTGGGTTTGCGCTTCATGCCAGGAGACCAGAAAGAAGTCCGTTCCCATTTACGAGATTTAAGGTTCAGAAGGCTGATTGGCCAAGGTTTGCCTTTGCTTTCGGTCCAGACATCGTCAGAAGAATGGAAGATATCGATGATGTACGAGCCGCAATATAGCTGCTGCCCAAATAGCTATCCCAATTAAAAGTTCTACATCATATAACTTTAACCCTCCCCCATGGTGGAATGAACAAATTGCAGAGACTATTGCTCAAAGAAAGGCAGCCTTCAAGAATTTTATAAGATGTCCTAGTCTGGAAAATTTTGTAAAAACAAAAAAACTTAGAGCCAAATGTAGGTTCCTGATACGTCAATCAAAAAAGTCTTCTTTCCAAAGATTTTGTGATTCATTTCGCGGAAAAGAATGTAAGGAGATCTGGCAAGAAATAAGAAAATTCGAGAGAGCCTGCAATCCATCACCCAGGGTCTTTCCCACAAGATCTTGCGCTACTGAACTTCTGAACTCCCTTGCTCCCCCACTCATACTACCTATTCCGGATCAAGCCTCCTCGATCGAACAAACAACAAAAAACTTCTCAATTGATGAATTGGAGACAATTTTGAAGAATAAAAAGGACAGTGCTCCCGGGATGGATAGCATAACCTACTCCATGATCAGAAATGCCCCTTTTTCAATTAAGATGAAAATCTTAAGTATTTTCAATACCATGCTCCACACAGGGATAATCCCAAAGAACATCAAGGGCGTTCTTATCATTCCTTTTCTAAAAAAGGACAAAAACCCAAATATAATGCAAAGCTACAGGCCTATCGCATTATCATCCTGTATTTTCAAAATCTTAGAAAATATTTTAAAAAACAGGCTAGACCATTTTTTTGAAAATGGTCTTCCAGGGGATGCTCAAATTTTTGCCTTCAGAAGAGGCAAATCGGTGCAGGAGTGTCTTGCGCATCTTGCGTCCAAAATTTACCTAGGGTTGTCCTTTAACAAGAAAATAGTGGCAGTTTTTCTGGATATCAAATCAGCATACGATAATGTTGTGGTGAATATCCTCGTAGAAGATCTAAAGAAGTTGAACTTACCAGCGGATATGATCAATATTATTGTGAATTCTCTTGTAGGAAGAGACATTTACGTCATAGATCCTTATGACGGAAGTTTGATAGGCCCTCAAGAAGCCAACACCGGTCTCAAGCAAGGTTCCTTACTGAGCACCAGCTTATTTAACATTTACACCTCCACATTATATAGATGTGCATATGATGATGTAGAAATTCTACAATATGTAGACGACCTATGTATCATCTGTGATGGGAGAGATCCGGATCAGATTATGGACAAAATCAACAAAACATTGAGTAATATCTATGAGTGGATGTCATATAGGGGCCTACAAATATCGGTGTGGAAAACACAGGCTATATCATTTAGCAAAAGAAAAACAGATCATCTTCAACCACCTATGTGGGGACAAACAACGTTGGGCTGGAAAAATAAGGTGAAATATTTGGGGTGTATTTTTGATGAGAAATTAACTTGGAGGCCGCATGTGGAATATATTGTGGGGAAAGCAAGTAAAGGAATAAATTTGATGAGAAGACTCACTAGAGTCTGGTGGGGATGCCACCCCAATGTACTTCTTATCCTATACCGCTCGTTGGTTCGTACTCATCTGGATTATGGATCCATATTGATAGGAAGATGTGCGAAATCTTTATTCCTCAAGATGGATAGAACCCAATATCAGGCTATCAGAGTGGCTTTAGGTTATATGAAATCTACTCCCATAAATGTTATCTTGGCGGAGAGCAATGAAATGCCATTGAAGTATCGTAGAAGGTGGTTGGGTGTGAAGTTTACCAGTAGGCTATGCAGTATGGAGGGAAATAAGGTTTGGATGGGTATAAAGGAACTCAACAGATTCAGAGGCATCTGGAATAACAAGATATGCCCGGCCTATGTAGACTGCTTTTCATTGGTGCAGGAAAAATCAGAAACCTTTGATTGCTCACCTATTCTAAAATTCTACCAATGCAGTTTGGATTATCATTATAATAATATTTCCTTCATAAATTTAGGTCTAAAGAAAGAAAATATGGATAATTCCATATTTTTTCACGACAAACTGATGACAAAACTCCCCGACTATTGTCACCTATACACAGATGCCTCTAAAGAATTTGAGAATGTTGGTATTGGAGTGTATGCGCCAAGTCTGAATTGGTCCTTTTCAGAAAGCCTTCCTGGTTTCCTATCAATATGCACGGCAGAGACAGTTGCAATTTGGAGAGCTCTACAGCATATAAAAAGGGAAAATGCTATCAAATCAGTTATCATATCAGACTCTCTCTCAACAATTAATAGATTAAGGTCTGGTCACGCTTGTTTTCCTTTGCACCTCTATAAAATTAAAGTCAAAGATTCCCAAAATTGCTCTTGTGGAATGATTGGAGACCTTACCCACTTGTTTTTTGGTTGTTCACTTTTCCCAGAATTCAGTAGAGAACTTTACAACAAATTAACATCACTAAGTAAAGTACAACCTATCAACATTAATGATTGTTTAAGTGTTTTACAACCCGAAATAATAGTAAGTCTAATGAAATTCCTTAATGAAACAAAATTGAAAATCTGATAGAAAAATGTCAAGATAATGGTTTACAAACTAACAAATATATAAAAATTAATAGTTGTTGATTTTATTTTGTGGAAAACCATTTTAACACATTAATGAAACTCTATTTTATCAGTTTCCACTATATTTATTTATTTTTCTTGTACGACCGGTTTCGGTAATCACACCATCATCAAGTACCAGACTGAGAATATATAAACAATTGTCTGCAATATGGTTAGTATCGTATGTTCAAAATAAATTCAATAAAGGAGATCGTGACATCTCTAATTGGCTGTTTAAGGTGTTTACTTCTGTGGATTTATTGATTCTGTTTATTTCTAAATACTCAAGAAGGTCCATTTTTCTCCCTTTATCACAAACATGAAGGACTTCAAGGTCATTTGTATCTATAGGGTGGTTGTAAGTACCTATATGTTCAAGGATTGGGGAATTACGATCGGTTGTTAGATGTTCTTTTAATCTTGTTTGGAAATTTCGTCCTGTTTGACCCACGTAAGCTGATGAACACTCCCTGCAAACTATTCTATAAATACCTGATTTCTTCAATTTATCCGTCTTTGTTTTACCATTGAACAGCAATCTACTCAGATTATTACTTGCAAAGGCCGTTTTTAAATTGAATTTAGCAAAAAATCTCTGAACTTTCACAGATATCTCTCCACAATACGTGATTTTTATATATCTATCACAAACTTTATTCTTGACCGGGTATAAAAGATGGTTAATTTGTTGTTGTTTATATTGGAGAATCAATTTATCAATAAATGGAATTGGAATCTTGTTATTTTTAGCTATCTGTTTAATGATACCTATCTCAACATCAAAATCTGTTTCGGACAACGGTACCGAAAATGCCCGGTGTATCATGGACCTGTAGGCTGCTAGTTTATGTGATGTTGGGTGTAATGAATCCATAGGAATCGTACAATCTGTAAACGTTTCTTTTCTGAAAATTTTGTAGATAAATTTATTATTCAACCTCGTAATCGGTAAGTCCAAAAAATTGATGGAATTATTTTCTTCTATTTCTACTGTGAATTTGATTTTCGTGTGTAAGTTGTTAATAAAGTTCAAAAACTGATTCACCTGTCTATTTGAGCCATGAAAACAAACGAGAACATCATCTACGTATCTAATCCAAGATATGATATGGCCTCTTGCCAATTTACTATTCAGAATGAAGTTATTCTCTAAATTATCCATGAAAATGTCAGCTAATAATGGGCTCAGTGGCGAACCCATTGGCAGACCAGAATTTTGTAAATAGAAATCTGTATTGAATTTGAAATAACTCTGGGAGAGGCACATCTCAAAAAGGTTACACAGTTCGTCCATTACATAAGGATTAACTTTTTTAGTCATAAGAATATCCCGAATCAGTGGAAGGCACTCGTTAGTAGGAATATTTGGAAACATATTGCTCACATCAAATGATATTAATCTAAAATTATTCTTTATATCAACGTTGGAAAGTCTCTCAATTAAGTCCGTTGAATTTTGAATGGTGTTATTCGGTTTGAAATTAGTAAGTTCCAAAAACTTCGAATGAAGGAACCTCGCGATATCACCCGTCGGAGTATTTATGTATGTGACCACTGGCCGTGCTGGAAAGTCTTCTTTGTGAATTTTGATGAGGCCTCATCAAAATTACCGAAGATGATGACAGTTGATGAGGGAGATGAAGAAGAATTTCGACGGGGATATGGAACTATCCAGACGCTCTGAAACGAGCATCCTCGTCAATAAAAACTTGTCCCTGACCACATGACCTTAGTAGCCGGGTCATTAAAGAGAGAGAGAAGAAGAGAAGAAGAAAGAACGATCATAGAGCAGAAGCTTGTCAAAGAATTCGTAACCTCAAAATTATTGTTAGCTGTCTTTCGCGATAACCACAACAAAATTTATTTTTCCTGTTTTCGCTTTTCGTCTTTCGTTATTAATATCAGAGACAACCTCTGTTAATATCCAGTTTATTAATATGGACCCAGAAGGAGCAGCAGCTGTTGTGGCAATAATAAGTATAGTTAATTTAGCTGTAGAAGAATTGCTGTCGAGTAGTGATGAAGAAAGTGATGTGGTCCTTGAGAAAACTGATAAATGTTTTTCGAAATAACTGTTCCTAACTTCAGTGATCAGCAGTTCAAGCAACATTTTCGTGTAACGACAGATACTTTTGACTGGTTGCGGGGGCAACTGCAGCGGTATGAAGAACCGATGCTCTCGGCAGGAAGACCAAAAGTTCTCCTAGAAAAAAGAATTTTGTGTTTTTCATGGTATCTGGCCAATAGGGAGGCTTTCAGGTAGGCTCTTTGATTTGTTTGCCTTGTACAGCAGTCAACAAGTTTCATCTATCTAAAAGATTTTCTTATTTACTTCAGGAGCGTTGCTGATAGATTTGGATTGGCGAAACAAACAGCTTGGGTAGATTTTTATGAAATATGCCAAAAATTACTCGGTTTGAACAGAGAGACGCATATAATACATTTTCCGACTGTTCATGTGATGTCAGAATTTGAAAGAATCAATGGGTTTCCAGGTGAGTCATATAATGTAATTATTATGCCCACACAAATATTCCTGAACATTCTACTTCACTTCACCATTTATTTGAAAGGTAAAAATAGATTTAATACCTTTGACATGTATTTTTGTTCACTTGTTTCAGGAATTGTGGGAGCTATTGATGGCTGCCATATCAGGATAGAAAAGCCTCAGGTCCATGGAAATTCCTACATAAATAGAAAGGGGTACCTACCCATCGGTCCTTCTACAAGGGATATGTGATTTAAAAAAAATGTTCATAGATGTATATGCTGGAGAACCTGGTAGCATTCACGACCAAAGACTTTTTTACAAATCTGACAAATATGATAACATTAGAAATGGAATAATAAAAATTCCAGAAAATGGATTCCTAATTGGCAACTTGGCCTATAAGTTAACCACCACATTGATAGTTGGTTTTAAAAATAATGGACACTTGACCCATAGACAAATACGTTTTAATCAGTTACTGAATCAGAATAGGGTGGTAATTGAAAACACTTTCGGACTTTTAAAAAGTCGATTCCGTCGGTTAAAACATTTAGAAACCAAAATAATGGATTTCATTCCATTAATAATAGTTGCTGGTTGTATTATGCATAATATTTGTCAGGGAAGAGGAGACTTCTACAATGGACCCATAGATTATGAAACTGTAGATGATTTTGAAGATGGAGACGATGAGGATGATGCAGAGGCACAAGAGAAAAGTGAAAACATCTCAAATTTTGTACTTAGTAACGAATAAAAAATATAATGAAATTCCTATTTTTTTTATACCTACTTATTCTTAAGAAACAAATGGTATTTTGGTTATTTTTATTCAACACCAATATGTTTCTTGAGGCAAAACTATTTTGCTCCCTGAGAATTCTCATTTTATTTACCTATGTTGAGATTCAAGTATTATTTGACGAATTCTTTGACAGGCTTCTACGTTCTTTTCGCCTCACAATAAATGCGATGACGTCACAAATACTCTTGCTCGCTCCGCAGATCATATTTTCAGAAATAAAATGACATTTGGAAGAGCTCTCGCTTCTGAGCGGGAGCAAATACATCTGATCTTCTTGCTCGCTCTGATAATAAAAGATCACGATGCAGTGTGTGAAATGAGCGAAGAGAGCATAACAAAAGACCGGCTGAGAGCAAGAAGTGTCCGCCGAGCAGAATATTCAGACTTAGCATAATGAGTATGAGAGTATGAAAATCATAAATAAAATGCACGATTGGAACAATGGATTTCATGAAAGAGACCAGAAAAGGAATAATTCCTTATTTGCATTTTTACTGCGACAACTGTGGGAAGAATTATGTCATTACCACTGGCTGTACTGGAGAGCATCTACAGGACGTGAATAAAGCTGTGGTTTGGGGAAGTTTGGGAGTTGGTATAGGACATACGACATAATCAATGCGAAGAATTGTTTGGAGTCCTAGAAATTCCTTTCATGACCCCCAAGAAATTTGTTTTTGAAACTAATAATTTGAAAAAGGTATATATGCTTGATATAATGTATACAGGCCCGCCGCTAGCTGTCTGAGCGCCCGCGTGCAAATACTGTTATGCCGCCCCCAATAGGGCGCTACATCAGGGGCGTATCCTGAGAGTAATTCGGGGGGTGGGGGAAAGTGGCAAGTTTTAGCGAGGGACCTGAACTGATCTTAAGTGAAAAGCGGGGAGTTTCAATTTCGGCAAAATGCAACTGATCCTAGGGGGTGTATATTCCGACAGAGACCCTCATTCTGTTTTTATCTTTATTTTCGTAATTCTCTCTTTAAAATCACGTACCTACCTAAACTCGGCTAGTAGAAAGGGCGCAATTTGGTGGCAGATGGTTTTTTTAACATGCAATAATTGGCATAAACGATACGGCGACACTGAAAATATTCAACTACTACTACTACTACCTGGTTGTAATATTGGGAAAAAGAACATCTGCAAATTTTTCTCGTAGAATATTCAACAAAATCAGAGATGCCGTAGGAACTTTCTGAATCGATGTTTCGTTCAGAAAATTTTTCCCGAGGGCGCAATTCGAAGTTCCGGGAGGGCAATTTATCGGATTATGTGAATTTTGCGATCTTGCAGTTTTACGCCATAACTGGATCTAGGCGCTCTCAGTACTTCGCCAGGGGGGGGGCACCTGCAGAACTTCGGGGGGCGGCAGTGCCCCTCCCGGAAATATACCTGAAAGAAACACTGCAGTGAATTCACTGAATTCCGTGGATATACGGAAATTATCACTGTTAGCCGCCTGTCCTCAGGATCCTTCAGAGAAAAAGTCTCTCTAAGGGGGATGGGGAGACCTTGCCGCCCCCAATGTTGAACGGAGTTGGAGAAATTTCAAAGCAGTTGGCAAAGTTTCGATCGCATATGGCAAAATTTCTATGTTTCAATGACAGTTGGCAAAATTTTAAAGCAGTTGGAGATGGACAACCGCCTCCCCTTTTTTTCTCTTCCCCCCCCTGCTTTCCACGTTGTTTGTCCCCTCCAAAAAAAAATTCAATTTCACTGGATTTGCCGCCCCCCTGGACGTGCCGCCCTTGTGCCGGGCTCGCCTTGCACGCCCGCTTACGGCGGGCCTGAATGTATATTGATAACTTGTTACCCTATATTGGTTTTCATTGCAAGTGAATCATGCAAATAGCACTCCTGATACTATCCAACATAGTTGTTATTTCATTGTTTTCACAAGCTTTTATTTAGTTTCTCCTATCCCGGTGTCTGTGTGTCTTTAATCAAATCTTGTACGTTTGACCCACTTATACCTAATTGTCCGATTGTCTTGAAATTTGGCAGGTGAACATAATTCCGGTGACAATGCATTATGAAATTTTTGTTAAAGAAAAAAAAAACAGAATGGCGGCTCCAATATGGCGGACAAGTTTTGTAATAATGGTCCGATTCGCTTCAAAATTGGGAGATTCTTTCAATGGTCGGGGACTATGATTCTTCTATCATAATTGGAAAATTCAAGATGGCGGCTACAAAATGGCGGACAACTTCAATTCAAAATTGGCATGTGGGGGTTTTTGGAGTGGGGGATTTTATTTTAGTATCACCTTATGAGCTAAATTTGTTCACTTCCTGGTTTCCGATTGAAGAACATGGAATTTAAAAATGAAAATACAGTCGAACTTCGATATGTCGAACTGATAAATCGAATTTTTGATAACTCGAATCTAATTGGTTGGCAATAGCGCCAAGATTGAAAGTTAGTGTAATTTTCATTCGATCAGTCGAACTTCTATAACTCGAATATCTCGATACCTCGAACGAAATATTTGGCGGCACATTCGATAAGTCGAATTTTTTGGAAGAATCCCTCGTTCACGTGTGATTTTAACGAATTAACTAACATTTTGAACGCACTTTATCACATTTTGGGTCAACAATGCGGGTGAGTTGAATAACGATGATTTTGTTCCAGTTAGTGCAATTTGTGTATGGTTGGGTGTGTCGTCTGTAATATTGGAACCACTGATCAGCAAATCGAACCAACTGTCCTACAATCAGACTACAAACCTAGCAGAAAGGTATATTATAAAAAAAAACCCTCTCATTCTATAATAAGTTATTCTATTTATAGATATAATAGGTCTTTGGTGGCCAAATTCTCTGGGGGTAAAAGGGTGAACTATACAAAAACTGTTTCGTTTTCTGCCAGAGCTCACGGGGCTGCATTATCCCATAATATAGCAGAACCAAGTTGGCATACCGAAATTTGGCAAACAGCAATGAATAAAAATCCTGGAAATATTATGCAAAAAGTGTTTTTGAAGCGAGATAAGAGATTATTGGCACAGAGAAAACCGGCCTCTGAAAGAATGAGCCCCGATATAAATCATGAACCAGAAGCAGCGCCGCCGGATATTTCCGAAGAAGAATTGCAGTTGAGAAAGGAACAGTTTCTGGCGAAATTGGAAGAAAAAATTTCAACTGATAGTGAAAGGAAAAAGATAGAAGAACAAACGAGGTGTCAGCACGAGAACAGGTTGTGGCACGAACTCAGGTTAGATTATCTGACATGCTTCCACATTTGGGTCGCTTATAAAAAGAAAAGCTAACACTCCTTGTCACAATTTGGTCAAAAGGCTTTTATATAACAAAAAAAACTGAATACTGCTTCAATTGTATTTGGAAGGAAACACGATAAGGTAGCACTAAAAAAATATGAAGAAGAAAATTATTGTAAAGGATTTTTATAGAAGATGATACTTGTTTCGAGATCTCAATCTCACCGGGAGACAGGTCACTGTTGTAATAGGGGAGATAATTTCGAAATGATAAAACAGATGTTTTGAAAATTGGGACTTGAACGTTTTCTTTCCTGTAATATTTAACCGGTATTTTCAACTTCGACTTCTGAAATTCGATATCCCTGTGCCAGTAAATTATTGAATCATTTATCAAGCCCACACAAGCGGTCTGGCGAGACGTTAACGATTGAAATTGTTGATTTTCGGTTCAAGACCTAAACGATAAGAGAAAATGGTCCCACGAAAGCGGTTGCCTTAACTGCATACGACAGCAGGAATAAATTCAAAGCAGGGACTGTGAGAATTGCCACGTAGCATTTCCCAAACCGTTGCATGGTAAACTGCATTATCTTAAGAAGAAGGTGGGAAGCAGAAAAAATCTTCAATTTGATTGGTTCATAAAAACGAAGATGGAAGAAGTTTTGGTTTGATTGGTTTTGAAGCATCGACGGAGGAAAAGCTTTAATTTGATTGGTTTTCAGAGGAAACGAAGAGGGGAAATCTTCAATTTGCTCGGGAGACGAAAAAAAGGCAGTGACTGGTGAAACCTTAAACGGGAAGATTGCCAGTGCTCACGATTATGGTTCGGAAACTAGGGTAGCACGGTTTCAGGGGAGGTACTTCAGTGACTAGAAGTACGGTCGCAAAGTGGAGACGATAAAAAATTAAAGTTATTCGGAAGATGGTGCTAGGGTAACTCATAGGTTTTGGTTTAATCTGGAAAAGGTCAGTCTCAAACGGGGACAAAAAGAGTGTTTAGGTCGAAATTATAAGATCTCTGAAATTACTTGGAATTATTTTAGATCGTGTATCGCCGGTATAATCGGGTTCGGGAGTGAGATTAATCTGCGAAGCGTGTGAGTGACGTGTTTTTGTGTTTTTTTGTCTGTTTCAGGAAAGATTCATCAATCATCGTACTTAGGATTTTTGGTACAGGAAAAAGGTCAGATACTTTTGTTTATGCTTAGCTTATATTGAGTATTGAGTGAAGCTGCATGCAAGCCTATATATCTTTCATGGTCCAGAGTCCTGAAATCTACCACAAGTCGTATTTTCTTTTCTTTTAAAGTGTATTTTTTTGTAATCACCCTGAGTAGTTGAAAGTTTATGTGGAAATCATTTTTTTAGATTTCCATTGTTTATTCGAACGTTTATGGGGAAATTATTTTTGAGAGTCCCATTGTTTATCTGAAGGTTTAAGTGGAATTATTCTGAGATCATCCCATGTTTATGATTTTGGGGTTATTTTGACAAACCCCTGTGATTTTTTTTTTTGATTACTTGATTTTACGTTATAATCGGAATTTACACTGATGCTTGATTTGATTGCAATGATTAGATTTTCTTTAGTGATTTAAAAAGTTTATGTAATAATTTGATTTGGTGGCATTTGATTTAAGAAATATCGTTGAAATATACGTAACGAATGTAAAATTGTTTAGTTTGATTTGGTCCTAATATACGTCTCAAATTTAATCCATAAGGTTTCATTTATCATCCCTCTCCCTAGAAAATATTTTCAAACACTAAGTCCCAACCCTAGTGCGTTGGGCCGATCCTACACTTTCTCCCTTTTGGAGAAAGAACTTCAAAATTTCAAACATCTTTTCTTTTCTTTGTAACAACACCCTTCCTTGATTGGTGGAAAGCCGCTCTTCCGTCGAATCGCCAAAGGGGGTGTTTTTTACACTGTAACCGATGGACGTACAAAGTGTATACATAACAATACAGGGTGTCACAAGTTCGAGTGCCTATTAGACGTTTCTGGAGAACTAGTTGAACATTATGATATTATATGAAAGTCCCTACTGAGGTAAAATATTCCGGAAGCCTGAGCACTCCCGTTTATTCAAGGAGCGAAAATAAATTGGTTCAAAATTTTCTTTCAATTTTTTAATTTTTTCAATGTCGGGTATGATTTAGTATTCAATTCTAAATTCATTCCTATTAAAACCATTGCATTCATTCAAATACATTTCAAAATGTCGGGAGAAAACTGGAAAAAGTCAAATATTCGGAGTCAGTATTATTTTCATTTTTCCAATTTTCAGCCTCCTGAACGTGAACAATTCTCATAACATCAAAGCAGAAGAATGTGGAAAGGTCATGCATCTTCTGAAGAGTATCTAAAAGAATACAATTATTTTAATGTAAATGTATTCGCAGAACTGAATACTCATTCATATCAGAGAGGAAAAAATTAAAAAAAAAATTGAACCAATTTATTTTCGCTCCCTGTATAACCGGAAGTGCTCAGGCTCTCAAAATATTTTAGCTCAATAGAAAATTTCGAACAACATCATAATCCAAATTTTCAGATTCCAAATATGACCAGTTCTCCTTAAACGTCTAATAGGCACTCGAACTTGGGACACCCTGTATAACCGTAAGTGCTCAGGCTCTGAAAATATCTTAACTCAGTAGAGAATTTCGGACAATATCATGATCCCAATTCGCAGATTTCAAATAAGTCCAGTTCTCAAGAACGTCTATTAGGCAGTAGGCACTCGACACTCAAACTTGGGACACCCTGTGTGGGCTGTATTCTTGTTCCAAAAATGCGCTAAAATTGATGGAGGTTCGTCAAGATTTTTCCGTTTTCAACACATTAACGATTTCATAAGAAAACTATAAACTTTTTGACGAAGGAAACATAGAACATCAGATCTATTAGAATTAATACTCATAGAGAACCAGAATGTTTGTTATAGGAAAATGTCAGTATTTTGTGTCCGTTGTATAGTTACCGCCGGAATTTCAATGCATCGACGCGGTGAAATTCCGGCGGTTACTATGCAACCATAGCCGACTTCAACAGTTGAAGTCGGCTATGATGCAACGGTCACTGAAACACAGAGATGTGTGGATCGACCATAGCTGATTGATAAACATACTGATTCTCTACGATTTTGATTTTTAATGGCATTAACAATCAAAAGCAAACACAGTAAGGGCCGATTGCACCGTAGAGATAACTGTGGATTAAATCTTAAACCTCGATTAGTGTCTATAATAATCAATAGACACTAATCGAGGTTTTGGATTTAATCTACAGTTTTGTCTACGGTGCAATCGGCCCTAAGACGGATGGTAATTGAAAGAAATTTTAACCAAACAAGAAATTTTAGTAGTAGCGAATTAGACAGTGATCAAGGACAAGACCCAGATTATGAAGTAATAATTGGTGAACCAAGTAGTGGCACAGAAGAAATGAATGAAAACCAGGCAAACCAGCTGAGAAACAAAAGAAAAATAAACCGAGAAAAAAATATGCAGGAATGGAGCATAGAAATTACAACAATTTTTATAAGCTTAAGGACCACAAAAAACAAAAAAAATTTCTCAGTGAATGTATTCATACCGTAAAAGTTAAACGTCGCAGAACCTCGATGGTAAATTCTAAACGTCTCCTCACGCATGAATATTTCCTGTTAAAAGAAAATAAAAAAGCCAAAGTATGTCAGCAGTTCTTGTTAGCAACCCTTAATATTTCTCAAAGATGTTTAAGAACTGTTATAGAAAATAAAGTAAGAGACATTTGTCCCAATGGGCCTGATAGAAGAGGAGAGCATGACCCAAGAAATAAAACCTCTGCTGAGCAAATTAAAATATTTAAAGAATTCGTTGAATCCCTTTCAGCAATCCCTTCACATTATTGCCGCAGCTCATCGATCAGAAGATACCTTCCGGCTGAAATAATGTCAGCAATTTCTTCCTTTCAAAAAATCCGTATTGTTAACAAAATTTAAAGAAATGTTCAACATTGGTATTCATGTACCGCGAAAAGACAAATGTGCGAAATGTGAATTCTACAAAAACGCAGTAAACGAAACACAAGAAATAAAAGAACAATATGAATCGCATAAATCTGAAAAGGAATTGGCAAAAAAAATATTTATGGCAAGACAAAAAGCGGCAGAAACAAATCCTAACAAAATTCTAGCAAGTTTTGACTTACAAAAAGTTTTGGCTACACCACATGCCAACAGTATATTAATCGGTTTCTACAGGAAATATGCGGTGTTTAACTTCACTTTTCACAAAAAACGGAATTTGCTTTATGTGGCAAGAAAAAGGAGGAAAACGAGGCTGCAATGAAATTTGCAGTAATTTGCTGAGTTAGATGATACGAATCCTAGGATAACATCTATTGAATTTTTTTGTGACAACTGTGGGGGACAGAATAAAAACTCAGGTATACTTGTATAGGTATCAAAGAAATTTCAATTGACTATTTAGTAACAGGACATGCCTGTTGATTCTATGCATGCTGTTATAGAAAGGTCCATAAAACGTAAGTCCATCATGGCCCCATCAGAATGGCCAACAATTTTGAGAAATGCAAGATCGAAACCAAAACCTTATGATGGTAACGTTCTTTCTCATGACTTCAAGGACCTTAAAGTAGCAACATTTTTCAAAGATAGGCCCATTTTTCTTTACCATTATAGATATGATGATGACATTGATAAGGAATGCTTGATAGAAACTATCAAAAACAAGGATGACCAACAATTAAAAAATGCTTATTCTGTCCGCTTGCCGATATCTAAAAAAAATACAATAATCTTAAAACTCTGTGCGAAAAAAATACAATTCCACCGAGGTATCACAGCGAGTATCTTTTACTAAAGCATAGTACAGCTGTAGCAGACGTTCTAGATGAAACCGACATTGAATAATTGACCGTACAAATTCAATGTATCAATTCTTATTTCGTGTTTTTCTCAAGAAAATACTGGTTGGGATTTTGTTTCTGTTGATCTTCTATTTTTTTGCCATTTTTTCAACACTTTATTTATGTCTTAAGGTTATCATGAAATTTGTAAAAGTTCGTGATATAGTGTTTCCGTTTTTCACTTCGTTATTATTATTATCATTTCGGATATTCGAGAATAATTAAAATTTCAATCTTTGTAATTTTCTAGTGAAACCTATTAGGCTAAAATAGTTATTAGTATTTTTAATTCCTGTTCTCTTGTCCCTTGTTTTGTAGAAAGTAAGTAACTGCGTTTTCATTCAGTGTTCATTTAAAAATTTTTTGATCTCCCCTTTCATACTCTTGTGTAGTTTTTAATTTTAAGAAATTTTGTAAAAAATGTTAATATTCTAGTTTTTCAATAAAACATTAACCCTTTCAAGCTTAGTAGTATACTAGACATACCACAAATGAAAGATTAATTTTCGATTTGTTATGCGTACCACCGATTTTACGTCTTCGGATAATTACTCCCCTCCACTATGACTGAAAAATAAAACGTTGATTTTTCCTACAAGCGATCTGCTGAGTCAGTTCCTTCCACTAGGTTGTTGTTCTATGGTGTTCAACTTTGTTGGCTAATTTTAGAATAATAAAACTGGAAAAAATGGCAAGTAAGTAACAATATATGATAGCAGCATTATATTAGCATTGATCTATACAAATATTGAATTCTCTCACTTGAATATTGCTTTTCTTCATCATTCATTTGTGGTATTTCAAATATACCACAACGCATAAAGGTTGAAAGTATTTATCATGTTTTTGTTATAGAAAGAAACGTTTGGAGTCTTTCCGATTTAGAAAACTTGGGCGATGATGGAGTAGATGTCTTATTGGCTGACTTTCCATCAGAATGGTTTTGGATGACTATGAAAATACGAAGGAAACCACTGTTGCGTCCATGGATATCGAGAATTCTATGAATGGTTTCCCAATACAGAACTCATCAGATTCTGTGGATAATGAAGATGACATCCCAATTATCTCATTTTGTGCCAAAAGATAGGTTCATTTGGAAGAAACCATCAACAATAACCAATAAGGCTAATGAAGCCATATTCTCGGAAATTGTTGGGCCTATAAAAATATTCCGGATGATGTTGAATCACCTATTGATATTTTTGGGTGTCTCGTTGATACAAAAATATTCGAAAATTTTGTTTTCCAAACTAATCTTTATGCGACCCAATGCGGAAAAAAGTTCGTTCCTGTGAATATCAAGGAAATGAAAATATTTATCGCTATAAATATGTTGATGGGTGTGAAAAAACTACCAGGTTATCGGGACTACTGGTCAACACGAACAGAGTTGAGAGATTCTTATATTTCAACTCTAATGAATCGCACTAGATTCGATTGGTTGTTAGGAAATTTCCATTTGAACGATAACGTTCTCCAGCCAAAACGCAATGACCCTACTTATGACAAACTTTATAAGTTGCGACCATTTTTTGATTCGCTATTTCATAATTATAGTTTTTATTACAAAATGCACGACACCATCTCCATAGATGAATCTATGATTTGTTTCAAATTCGTCAATTCGTCAATACATGCCTAAAAAACCGATAAAATGGGGCTATAAGGTCTGGACCAGAGCAGATATAACTGGATACATTGATGAATTTCAAATATATACAGGGAAAGTCAATGATACAGTAGAGACACAATTAGGACCAAGAGTGATAAAGGATTTGACAAGGTCTCTGGTTGGAAAAAATTATTTTGTATATTTTGATAATTACTTCACGTCACTGCCACTACTTAGGCAGTTGCGTGCAGAGAACATTCACGCAACAGGAACCATTAGAAAGAATATAGGAATACCT
Organism: Adalia bipunctata; assembly: GCA_910592335.1. Classification (NCBI taxonomy): domain Eukaryota; kingdom Metazoa; phylum Arthropoda; class Insecta; order Coleoptera; family Coccinellidae; genus Adalia; species Adalia bipunctata. Next base: position 7,018,351 of record OU342954.1, read on the forward strand.
GGAGATTTCATAGCTGATAAGATGCTGAAGCGCGGTGATTTCGATTGGCGAATGACTGATGGTGGAATTTCCTGTGTAAAATGGATGGACAAAAGAATAGTTTTGTTAGCTTCCAATTGCGAAAATCTATCTGACACTGACAAATGTTATAAGAAAAAAGAAAAATGGTGAGATGGAAAATGTTTCTTGTCCTAAGATCTTGAAGAATAGACCTTTCCAGAATACGTATAACAAAGATGAAAGATGTGAACTAAACCAGAATGAGAGAGAAACAGGTATATTTCATGAGCAACTTGTGGGCAGCTTTAAATGATGCGCAAACCTTAGTGCGAGAGAGAAGAGAAAGAGAGAGAGGGAAGCAATGAAATGAGATTCTACTGTTTTTATCGTACCGTGACCCTTACTTAGTACCTAATTCCTAATACAACATTGTTGAGGCATAATAAAATTTTGATTTTCGATAAACAATACAACAAATAACATCCACATCCAAAACGTCGACTACGTAAAATAATAATATCAATTGTCAAATGTCAACGATTTGAGGGGGGAAATTTTGACGACTAATAATATTCATTCTCAGCCCACAAAAGACGCGTGCAACTCTCACCTGCACAGGTAATTCTGGAAAGGTCTATTACAACATAAATATGGGCTATGTAGATAAAGCGGATATGCTGAAAACAACTTATGAATTCGATAGAAAGAGTAAAAAATGGTGGCCACGTATATTCTGCCACTTTATCGATGTCAGCGTAGTCAATGCCTTCATAATTTATCAAGAACGATGTACAGACAGCAGGAGCATGAATTTGAAGGAGTTTCGTCTGGCTATAATAGCAGGATTGGTAGGAGCTGGAAATGGGTCACCGAAAAAAGGAAGGCCCCTTTTGGAACGAAATATAAATAACTGCAAGCCCAATGTTCCACTAGAAAAGAGATGGGATCAGTCATTACATATGCCGGTTTACAGAAGTTATCGACGATGTGCTCTATGTAGTACCCGAGACCATCAAAAGAGGTCCAAATGGGCCTGTGAAACATGTGGCGTCGCATTATGTCTGTGGGATAAGAAAAATTGTTTTCAAATATTTCATAAGAATAATTGATTTTTGTTCTCGTGTTGCTTTGTGGTATGACTGACATACCACATTTTTTTGGAAAAACTGATGGAATAAAAATTTTGAAAAAAATATATGTTATTTCCCTAGTCATTCGGTATCAGTTAACTTAAAATCATCCATGAAAAACATCTTTTTGTAAATGCTGCCCGCAAAGGGTTAACTAAATTTTTCTTTCTTTCATATTGGCGATTCAAGTTCATCTTTGAGCCACGCACGGCAATTTCTTGGTTAGGTAGGTTAGAATGTGGGAAGTTTTCATAGAATATAAAACCACAGGAAGGAGAATGCCGAAACTCCCACCACTACGAAGCGGAGGCATAGAACTTATAGTACATGGAATGCCATTAGCCTTGCTGCTCAGCTTAAAAAAGTGGATAAACATCTCCAGTTGGAGGAATACTGAAATTTCCATGTTGTCATGGTTACGACTTGTCATACAGAATAGAAACACAGAAATACTATGAATTTGATCGTCAAGATCAAGGTTTCGGATTATTCGTATTATAAGTGTGTTGTGTATTGAATTGATTTACGCTAGAGTTCGGCCATATTGTTCCTCAATTCTTGTCACACTTTTTTGAGCTGATGCTCCTTCCTGTTGTTCTATATTCAAAGGAAGCTCTGATATAGGGATATTCGATATACATCGATGCATCGAATTCACTCGATGTTTACAAAACGATGCATCGAATCTATCCGATGTTTTGGAAAGCCATAGATTTACTCGATGTATCGATGTTTTTAATAAAATATCGACTTGATTCAGTTCCCTGCTCTTGGGAGCGTAGATAGAAGAATCTACGAATTTGGGTTACCAAAGTGGTTATCTGTTTCTGTACAGAATAAAGAAGAATTTTATATTCTATGGTGTACACAGCATGACTGATTAATACTGAGGCAAACTCTTTGATCAACTATTTTTTCCATTGTAAAATTCGCAGAGCACTTTTGAGGTCGACTGATACTGACAGCTGTTGTAAACACACTAGTTGACAGATCGCGCTCAAATTTGGCTTGGTAATAAAGGAAGGTCCTACCAACTTTAAGAAAAAAAAAATTACCGATTCCTTTTTGGCGGTTCATTTAAATAACATTTTCCGGGTACTTTTTATACAGAGAGTATATATGTTCTGTGACTGATTCCGTGAGCGTAAGCTTGTTTGGTTATGTTTGATTTGGAACAAAACCCGAAATACGTTAAATTTTGAATAACACTTTACAGAACGAAAAATTTGTACATTTTGAGTGGATATTATTTGTGTTTTGTGTAAATTATCAGTTTCAAGTATGATTGGACAGGGCTGGAACTTGAAGAGATTGAATAGAGCAGGTAATGTTAACTCATTTCTCTTGTGAACAATAGTTACAGTAATTTTTTTTTAATTTCAGCTGTTTATTTTTGCAAATTGATTGGATAATAAGATGGCACCTTCCAAGAAGAGTAGTGTATGGAAGTTTTATGATAAAATTGAAGGGGACAGTAATTGTGCAAAATGTAGACTTTGTCAAAAAACTATAAAATCTAGTGGCAATAAAACCAACCTAATTGGTCACATAAAAAATGTTCATAAGGCTGCTTTTCGTGAGTTAGATAGTAAAAAAAAAATTCAAAGGTGGACAGCGATACAACAAAAAAAACCACACAATTATTCCCTAAAGTTGCTGATTCGCTACCGTCAACGAGCTCTGCTGGTGTAGAATTGACTAAAGAAGCAGATGAGAAATCTGATTGTTCAAGAGACAGCGAATATGGTCCTTCAGCTCCAAAACGTCAAAAGACTCAACAATCTATTACGTCATGTTTTGAAGAAATTTACTCTTTTTCAGAGAGTGGTGATAAAGCTTTGAAAATAAATAATGCTTTAATTTATATGATATGTAAAGACAATCAACCATTTACAATTGTTGAAAATGAGGGTTTTCGCAATTTGATTAAAGTTATAGCTCCACATTATAAACTTCCAAGTAAGACGACGTTGACTCGATGGGTTGATGATAAATACGCAGCATTATCAATAGTTTTCAAGGAAAAGTTGTCTAAAATTGATAATGTGTTACACTTACAACTGACATGTGGTCCGAAACAATGAGCATGAGAAGTTTTTTGGGAGTAACAGCTCACTTTGGTATTGGTATTGAACTATTTTCAATTACCCTTGGAGTTTACCAGTCAACTGAACGACATACTTCAGAACACATAGCTGAAATGCTGTTGAAAACTTGTAGTGACTGGGGTATCTACAGAGATAAAGTTTCAGCTGTAGTGACAGACAACGCAGCCAATATGGTAAAGGCTGTGGATTTAGCTTTTGGGAAAAAACATATACCATGTTTTGCACATACTTTAAATTTGGTTGTACAAAATTCTTTGCAGCAGTGCACAGAGCTGCGAAACTTGATATCTAAAGTCAAAGATATTGTTACATGGTTCAAACAGAGCAATATAGCTAGTAGCGAATTGAGCAAAGCAACCCAGAAAGAAACAAAATTGATACAAGACGTCCAGACCAGGTGGAACAGTACTTACTATATGATCGAGAGATTTTTGGAACTTCGTACCATTGTAAACGACATAATCTTTCGCCATAAAAATGCACCACCAATGCTAACTGCATCAGAACTATCGATTCTTTCTTCAGTAATACATGTTCTACGACCAATTGAAGCTGCAACCAAGGAGGTGTCAGGTGATAAGTACTACACTAGCAGTAAAGTAATACCACTAATTCATTGCCTTCTTTTGAAAATTAAACCTCTTAAACTCGAAGATTCTCTTGCCAAAGAAATGCAGTCACTGGTCCTGAAAGAGATTGACAGGAGAATGGGCGTGATAGAGAGAGTGACTCCCCTAGCTGTAGCCACATTATTGGACCCTCGGTTCAAAAAAATGCATTTCACGGACCCACTTGCTTGCTCTTCGGCTGTGGCTAAAGTCAAGGAGCTGATGAGGACCATCCTACAAAATGAAGCTGTGGAATCTGATACTTCAGATCTTTCTGACAAAGCAGAAGAAAGCTTTTCGTTGTGGGATGATCATCATAAATTGGTCAACAAAAGTTGGAAAACGGCGAAGTCTGATGATGCAATTTCGGATGAGTTGTCCATTTATTTGAGAAGTCCAGTGGGGAGACTCAATGAAAACCCATTGGAAATTTGGAGTGATCTCAAAATCCAGCTTCCAAAACTTCATTCAATTGCTTATAAATATCTTACCATAGTAGGGACCTCAGTTCCATCTGAGCGTCTATTTTCCAAAGCAGCACAAATCGTCAATCAGCAACGAAATAGACTCAAAGGGAAACGATTGAATCAACTTTTGTTTTTACAAAGTCTTCCAAATGAACACTGGAAGTAGAACTTTACATAATACAATATTTTCATATATATATACCTACTTTTTGTATTAAAAAGGAATATACTTTTTTCATAAATGTCGTTTTTTCTTTCTTAGTTACGTAAGTCAAAGATTTCTTCGACATCCTCAAGCACACAAACAAAAGGCGTGCGAATAAGGTAATTTTTTTATGGAACTCACAGTAAATAACTATGAATTCAACCATGAAATAATCTTCCCTATATTTAGGGGATTTAATACAGTTTTGTGTAATATTAGAAAAAAATATTCGATTTTTAGAAAACATTTAACCGATGCATCGGAAAACATCGATGCACACTCTCGATGCATTGCATCGAAAAAAAAACATCGATGTATTTTCTAAGTGGACACCCCTACTCTGATAACGTGCATTAATCGCCGTTGAATTTTCATATGCACATTTTTTTTGCCAGTTTATTCAAAGCACTTCGAAAAGTGTGATTTTCATACATAAAGTGAGTCGTTAAAATGTTAGTTGAGTTCCATTTGTGATAAGTGTTTTTTAATATTCAGGGGAGGATCCATAAGAATAGGGTTTGGGACTAAGAAAACCTATTTTAATTCTTCATCATATTTTTTCCTGGATAAATATCACAAATCACCCCAAAATGTGTAATGATCTTACCTACTAATGAAAACGCATGATGTAGAGGGGGCAGCTTACCATTGAATCGCGAATAGACCTAAGCGCCATTGAAATAATAATAATCCTATAATGAAATGGCATAAGTTGTTATAAACAACATCTTTCACAAAACCTTGTAAGCATAAGCGACGTCATAAACGACATGACATCACGTCAAATGACTTAACCACCATTTTTGCCTTTTTTACTACTTTTTGCTGCTCAATTTCGACGAAACGTTTATACCCAGTGGTTTTTAGTATTGTAACTTATCACAAGTCCAATTTTTAATAATTTTTCGAATAAATACTCTCGAAACACGTTTTCGCAAATTACTCGAAATTATTGAAATGGCACTTACGTCGTTTTGGCTTGAACGCGTCGATATAAATAATCTGAAATTTTCGTGAAAACTTCCAGATTACCTTCGAAAACGAACCAGTTTATAATTTGGGAGAACATGCACCGATTCGGTCCTCTACAGTGGGCTGACTGCAGTATGTGCAAAAAGTATCTATCCAACAAAAAGTATCGGATACTCTACTGAAATTCGAGTATCAGATACTTCATTTTAAAAACTATGGATATTGGATATTTGGATAGGTACCTTTTATACAGGGTGGCCCACCCCAGACGCGGTTCTCATTTTGAGGCAGTGAATGAAGACATTTTGAAATTTTTTTTTTCGTGAAATGTGAAGGACAATCAGATGCACAATTCAAAATTGTTTTCACATATACAGGGTGTTCGATAACAAAGATATAGTTACACTTTTTTAAATGGGATACCCTATATATGAATTCAAAAATTGAATGGCAAACTCAAATAATGATGAGTTTATAGAGACCATTTTATGCCTCAGAAGAACCATTGTAGAGAAAATGGCGAAAAATCGAAAAAAACGAGTATTTTTATTTGCAATTAATGAATAAACCCTTCAACCAACAAGACAGACAATGTTTTCTCGTGTAGACATATTGGCTACCCTTATGCAGAAGAAAAAAATTTAACTCTGGAATATACTGAGTGATCATAATTAATGTTCAAACATTAACTACAAATAATGGTCAAAAATTTTCTTATTTCAAATGGCACACCCAGTATTTCTGTACCTTGTTGAACGTAGAAATTAATATTGAAACTATTTTCATTGGGTTTCCCTATACCTAAACCTGATAGTTTTCAAGTAATTCTCGATTTTTAATTCATTTAGTTAACCTACCATTATGATTAGCGATATTCATAGAAATACTTGGAAATATTTGTGGGGAAATGCTCACAATATTATTTGAAATCTGAAAAACTCATATGAAGATCTCAATAATGGTGTTGCGGTCACGCAAGATTTATTATTCCTTTATAAATGATTATTTACTGTTTTTCTGAATATCAATTCTTTTTTCAATTATTTTGAGATCAATTTCGCTTAGAAGGTATTGAGTGTCATTATCATTCAATCTTTTCCGGTACATGCCCTTAAATTTTTCTTTATTCTTTCGTTTTATACACTCAAAAAAATGAACTAATGGAATTTCCTGCGAATTGGATTCCTGTTACATCGAAACAACTTTTATTACAGAGACTGGAAACATACTGTCAACCTACAATTTCGATTCCTGTTAAACTGAAATATGTCCCGTAAATAGAAGGAAATGTAGGGCTTGCAGGAATCAAAGCTTCTGAATACTCTTTAATGATTTCTGTTATAGGAAAACAATATTTTGTTGCCACAGCTAGACCAAAAATGTGTAAATTACAGGAACTGTTGAGTTTATAGAAACAATTATTGAAATATTGATTTAGAAGGAAAGTGTAGTAAATAATAGCGATTAACGTGATGTCGTGAATGATATGATATGATATATTGTTTATCCTTATTACTCCTAGGTCTCCTGTGGAGACCCCTCTGAAATTACAAGCTTGAAGCTTATAACTTGTGCCGAGTTCGGAGTAAGCTAAGCAGTTTTTAGACCAGGGTCGATAATTTTTGAAACAAAAAAAAATTACAGTAGGATGAAACCCATTAAAAAAGGAGGGGAATATGATCAAAATGAAAGGAAAAATAAATTACGGTCGATCCGAGTCCGGGAAGTGGGAGGGGGTGAGTTTTTAAGGGTGAAAAATGGTTTTCCTTGATTTCCGGCAAAACTACAAGTCCTATGGAAAAAAGTTAAAGGGCAAAGTTGTAGGTAATAGAAAGATCTACAACTTTTGTATTCGCAATTTTTTCACATAACCTCAAAATTTATATGAAAATTTCAAAAAACCAAGTTTTAGGTTTTTTATTTATATCTTTTTCAAAAAAAAATTTTTTCTACGAAATTTGGTGAAAATTCACCTTATTATATCCCGAATACACTGTAATTTATTTGATTCAAAATATTTGTGTTTTCGTCTTATTTTAACTTAATATCAAAAAAGCACCCTAATTTTCAATCGGAAATTCTGACGTCAAAATATCAGCTTTTTTCAAAAAGTTTGGGGGCTTTTTGTTCGTTGAAATATCTACTCTCTAATGGTGTGAAAAAAATATACATTACTATAAGGAATGTTCTCAGAAAATGCAAAAAATTGAAAAAACTCAAATTCGAAATTTTTTTTAATCACTATGTACAATTTCATCAAAAAATGTGATTGCTGCATTTTTTTTAGGATAAAGAGTTTATTTATTCAATTCGAATTACATTCATGTCATAGAAAATCTTATACAATATAAATATACAGGTAAATTGTACTATTGAATTTAGATACTCAATTCTGATTACGCATTTTATTCTTGTACTAAAATATCATTCAATTTTAATTTTTTAGGTTAAGTTACGTTAAACATACTATTTATGAAAGAAAATATTTCTATTTTCATTTAAAGTTGATTAATATAGATTAAAATACAGATAGTATTTACCTTGCTATTTAGATTCCAAACAATTCTTTCAATAAAGTAAATTTCTCACAACTCACTCAATCAAGCAATTGTATGCTGAAAATTTCGAAAATTAGAAATCCTATTGGTTGATTTGACAATTTCGTCGAATAATTCTGTGATTTGTTCAATCAACGATTTATGAAACCCACCATTAGGGTAACTCAGTCCCCACTTCTCTATGAAATAACTTACAATGGGTTAAAAATTAACCAAAGGTCACTCAGGTATATGAATTATCTTAAAACAACAATAAATAGTCATCTCAAAATATTATTTAAACAAGATTCTACAACTTTTTCAAAATATTGTAGATGTCTTATTAAATATTAACTTTATTAACTTATTTTTTTGTTAATTATAGAAGTATATTTCAATTTGCAATTTTTTCGTTTATAAATGAAACAGGAAATCTTACGTTTTTTGAGTAATTAAAGAGTAAATTTTAATAAATACCTCAAAATTGTACATAATGATTAAAAAAAAATTCGAATTTGAGTTTATCAATTTTTTGCATTTTCTGAGAACATTTCCTATAGTAATGTATATTTTTTTACACCATCAGAAAGTAGATATTTCAATGAAGAAAAAGCCCCTAAACTTTTTGAAAAAAGCTGATATTTTGACGTCAGAATTTTCGATTGAAAATTGGGGGGCTTTTTTGATATTAAGTTAAAATAAGGCGAAAACATGAATATTTTGAATCTAATAAATTACAGTGTATTTGGGACATAATAAGGTAAGTTTTCACAAAATTTCGTAGAAAAAAATTTTTGTTTGAAAAAGATATAAATAAAAAACCAAAAACTTGGTTTTTTGAATTTTTCACCTAAATTTTGAGGTTATGTGAAAAAATTGCAAATACAAAAGTTGTAGATCTTTTCATTACCTACAACTTTGCCATTCAGCTTTTTTCCATATAGCCCGGGAGCCAGTGATAGTTTTTGGTGACCAATTTTAACCCTGGCCATAATTTGTATATAGCTTAATTTGTATTTGTCTTATAGCATAGTGTTCGTCAGCTGGCGCACCAGTGGTGGGTTTGCCAACGGGAGCAACGAAAACACGTAAAAAAAATATTGAGTTTCAGTCATTTTAACCCTGCTGAAATTCACAGAAATGGTAGTTTATATAATTATTCGAATAAAAAAAATCGTCCGCTGGCTGTACGTTGGTGGAAAACCCGTCCGCTGGATATGAAAACTTGTTTTCCACCAACGTACAGCCAGCGGACCATTTTTTTGTTCGAATAATTATATAAACTACCAACTTTGTGAATTTTAGCAGGGTTAAAATGACTGAAACTCAATTTTTTTTTTACAAGTTTTCATGTCCAGCGGACGGGTTTTCCACCAACGTACAACCAGCGGACGACTTTTTTTATTCGAATAATTATATAAACTACCATCTCTGTAAATTTCAGCAGGGTTAAAATGACTGAAACTCAAATTTTTTTTTACAAGTTTCCATGTCCAGCGGACGGGTTTTCCACCAACGTACAGCCAGCGGACGATTTTTTTTATTCGAATAATTATACAAACTACCATCTCTGTAAATTTCAGCAGGGTTAAAATGACTAAAACGCAAAATTTTTTTTACAAGTTTTCATGTCCAGCGGACGGGTTTTCCACCAACGTACTGCCAGCGGACGATTTTTTTTATTGGAATAATTATACAAACTACCATCTCTGTAAATTTCAGCAGGGTTAAAATGACTGAAACTCAAATTGTTTTCAAAAGTTCCCATGTCCAGCGGACGTTTTCATGTCCAGCGGACGGGGTTTCCACCAACGTACAGCCAGCGGACGATTTTTTTTATTCGAATAATTATACAAACTACCATCTCTGTAAATTTCAGCAGGGTTAAAATGACTGAAACTCAAATTTTTTTTTACAAGTTTTCATGTCCAGCGGACGGGTTTTCCACCAACGTACAACCAGCGGACGATTTTTTTTATTCGAATAATTATACAAACTACCATCTCTGTAAATTTCAGCAGGGTTAAAATGACTAAAACTCAAAATTTTTTTTACATGTTTTCGTTGCTCCCGTTGGCGAACCCACCACTGTTTAGTCAGCTGACCGTCACTTTGGCTAAGAAAACGACCAAATCAAGCTATATAAAAATTATGGCCAGGGTTAAAATGACTGACTAAAAAATGTCACTGGCTCCCGGGCTAATAGGACTTGTAGTTTTCACGGAAATCAAGGAAAACCATTTTTCACCCTTAAAAACTCACCCCTCCCACTTCCCGAACTCGGATCGACCGTAATTTATTTTTCCTTTCATTTTGATCATATTCCCCTCCTTTTCTAATGGGTTTCATCCTACTGTAATTTTTTTTCATTTTTTACAATTTTTGAAGGTTTCGGCCCTGGTCTATTTGTTCTGTGTAGGCTTTGTTACTGTGTCCTTACGCCACCTTAGGCACAGCACTGTTAATTTTTGACCCAACAGTGAGAATGGTGGCCCCTACCGAGTCTAGAAAATTTCTTTCCTAGCTCGGGATTGAACTTCGGACCTTTGGGTCCGAATTCCACCGCTCTACCACTGAGCCAGGGGAATATGTTAGGTATTAAAAGAAACAGCAAAGTCAAACTGTGAATCTGATGGAAATTTTTAGTGAATCGTTCTATCGATTAATGAAACGAAATAACAATGAGAGTACTTGCATGAGATGAAATATAACTAATGAACGAAAAATAAAACCTTTTTTAACCTAGCAGTTTCATAAAATCGAACGAAAACTAAATACTTGAAATTTTCAGAGAAGGTATACTTAGGTACATACAAAGTATATGGTATGGTACCTATACCTAATACATGAAATCTGGGTATATGTTTATATGTATCTCGGTTCAGGATGTCGAGTGAATGACATTTCAGTACCTAATACCCGACATTTTCCATATTTTCGTTACCACTCAACAAAGAATAGAATTATTTCCTTACAGCCCTTAATATACGGTTAGGTTTTTGATGAGCAAAATAGGTTCAATGGTCCCGATGTTATAGCCATTTGAAATTTATTTTCCCTTATTCTGAAAACAACTGACTACTACTTCATTCTTCATAACATTCAGGAAAGAAGTTGTGTCCAATCTTAGACAAAAGAAAGTCCTTTGTCTAAATGTCCAATAATAAGTGTTATTAACCTAGTTCAAATATTCAATAGAAAAAACGAAATTTTTTTGAGCCACATTTTTGGAACTTTCATAACAACTTCTGAATCACCACTTTGTGCTGAGGAAAGAAATTTGACAATCTCGCGGACCAAGGAATTGAAAATTTTTTCCTCCCGCTTTTCGTTTCCGGAAATCTGGCAGCCCTATTTTCGATTGATTTCAAATTCGTGTTCAACATACGAATATAAGTAGGTAAATAAGTTATTTTTCAAATCGAGTAAATCAAACGGAATTTCACTAGGAAAGGAATTATACTGAAAATTGTCATTTGTAGGAAACGACATCACTCTGCAAAGTCTACCATTTTTGAAGGAAGATATGATTAGGGAGCTCATTCCTTCTATAGGACATAGAGCAACATTTTTGTCCCACTGCAGTCATGCAATGGAAGCATTGCATGACTGCTACAACATCTCTGAACTCTCAAAATAGAACAACACCATCTCCTGTCCCCCAAAACGAGGAAAATTTGGTTGTACCATTGGAAAGTCAATCTGATGTAGAAACTGTGGAAGCAGAGGTTCAGTCTACAGGCTCTGGTTACACAAAATCCTCTCAGCATACACCAAGGGTAAGCTGTTATACAATTCCATCTTTATTCCCTTGGTTTATATTTCATGTTCTTTTCCTGGAGCTTCTTGAACTCCTTAATGATAGTAATGATGGTAGAGCCACATTGGCTGAGCAGCGAACAAAGGGATGTCTTTCGTCAAATGCTAGGTCCACTTTGACAAAACTCATAATTCAAGAAGAATTGAAAGGAAACGTTAATAGACGGATTCCAGGAGAGAGGCTTCTATCCCTCTCTTATGAAATAAAAAGCATATTCCCTAAGGAATATGCTTCTACTTATTATGTGCCATATCCTCCTTCGGCTTAAAGCAATCCGCCAAGGGAAAACTCACCTATTATCTAAATAATTTGGGAAGAATATATAAGAACAAGGGTTATGTAGTAGTAGGATCACCTAGATCAGGGTTTCTCAAACTTTTGGCTCCACGAACCCCTGTTGAAGTTTCCCGATGCCAGCGAACCCCTTTACAGTACTTTAAGGTCGCCGTTTGATGCGCGTAGGACAAGTCGACCGATAGAGGCGCCACCGTGCATTTTATGGAATATCTCCATAGAACTTACATTATCTCTATAAGTTCTATGAATATCTCTCTAATTATGAATGAAATGTACTATGGCGCTCTCTATCCGACAATAGCTGAATTATGAAATTAGTGAATATGTGGGTAAAACAGGAACTTTTTCCCGCCATATTTTGAATTTGGCCATTCTCTGCCAATTCCGCATTTCAAGTTGTTTTTCTGAACGAAATTATCTGTAGATTCAATTTTAATCGGAAGTTGAACTATTTTCATGGGTCTTTCGTTTGAAATGAAACAGAAGCTTGAGTTGACTTATTTTCTTCTATTTTTGAAAGAAAAAAAAAGAACTGTTGAAATGAAATAAATCTCAATCATCTCATTAAGAACTCCAATCCTTTCTGAGTTTACCCACAAAATTTCAGTTCTCAAAGTGAAACCATTCTCAAATGCAACTTGAAATAAAAACACACTACATTGAACGCCCACCTTAATGCCCAAAAAAAATTAAATTGCGCCTCCTACTTATCGAGACGCCATTAAGTGAATCTTGTCGCGAACCCCCTTCCGTCAGAGGGCGAACCCCAAGGGGTTCGCGAACCCCACTTTGAGAAACCCTGACCTAGATCATCAGCCACCTCTTCCCCTTGCACATCACGTGGCCAGTCTCCAGTGACAAGTAGAAGATTCAACTGCCCAGATCTTTCAACTGGTGATGTAGAAGAGCAGATGCAGTGGCTGAGAAATTCCTCTGATCCATGGGCCACTGTTGAATCTTATTGGGAAATCACCCGAAAGGCTAGGATGTACATTCTGTCCAAGGAAGACATGACCATCCATGAATATTTTTCCATGTTGCCATGTTTGCAGAAACCTTGTGGTTATTTGTTGGTAAGTTGAGGAATAATTCAAATATAATTCAAAAAGACAAATTTTGCATCTAATTTGATAATACAGGATATTTCAGAATTTGACAAAAAACATTTATGGTGAACTCTCATAAAATGCACAGAATCTTTTCATGGAATCTATATGTAAATAGCCCTAATTTTCATGGTATAATTATTGGTATTTCGAAACAACTATTAGTTGATGTATTAAATATCTTCAAACACACCTATCACCACCTACTGTTATGAAATACATTTTTTATATAAAATTAATAAATATGAGCAGAGACTCCCATCAATGTTTCTGTCAAATTCTATAATGGTCTAAGTACAAGATTAGGCAATGTCTTTTTATAGCTCTTGAATGATTATGACCATATGTATGGAAATATGGAGGGCAGTTTATTTTCTAATTTTCCTCTGCTCAAAGAGAGGTTGTTAAGAGTGATGAAGGAGAAAGCCAACACTACTACTGTCTCCACTGTGAAACTTTCATTACAACAGTTGGTGACATTAGCTGAAGGTGAGTGCAATAATATACTAATTCATTGTTTTGTTGTTTTAATTATACTTTCCAATGATTTCTCATGGTCACTTTCTTTTTCTAGCTGGCGAAGAACAAATGAACATAGCCCTCTTTATGGGGATCACATTATTGCTGAATCTGAGCCACAAGCAGAAGGGGAAGAAAACTGATTCATGGAGGCCATCTAGGATAGAGGCAGCTGAGAGCTTCATAACTCACATCAGATCCCGTGCCGAAATTGAAGAAACAGTCAGGAGACGTAGAGAAAAAATGGCAGGTTTGAAAAAGCATTAACAGCCATTTATAATAATTGTAGGAAATGAGCTAAACAATATTACCAATTATTATGTAACTGTGGATCAATTTTTTTACAAACTTTCTAATATTATGGAAACTGTAGATACTTGTTTCAAAATTATTCATGTTCTCAATGCTGAATATCCTAATGAATGCAAACCCATCTGGATGTTGATTCAATTAGGTTTTCACCAGATGAAAACAGTATTTGATTGCCACTTCACCACAGTAACTACCCTCTTATCGGAGCTTGGAGTAGAGAAACTTGCTCGAAAATAATGCCTGTTTGTTTCAAATGTCACGAGGTTTCCCATAATATAAGGGCCCTTTTCACTCACTTTTAAATGGACCACCCTCATGAATCCTTTCCATTTTATCTATGTGCTGAACCGGGATGTTTCCGTAAATTTGAATCAAAACATTCTTACAGTCGACATTTTCGATTGTTTCATTTATCCAGTGCCGAACAACCAGGGGACTCTTCAGTTGTAAAAGTCAACTCTCCTTCAGTTGTAACTGTCAATTCTATTTCGAAAACTATATCGGAGGAAAATCTGTTCCAAAACACAGACGGGGATAGCCCAAATACCTCGCATAAAAACATTTCACTTCCCCTTACAGTTAGTTTTAGAGAAAAAAACGGGTTTTCTCTTTTTATTGCTTCACTTTACGCAAATGCACATTTGCCCAGAAATTGTATATCTTCTATAGTTAAATCCCTCACTACTCATGCCGCTTGGAATCCCCCACATTGTGCAAACGTGTCTGTCTCAAATGCATGCCTAAAATGTACTTGTTTGCAATGACTTGGATACGGTGTCACAATCAATATCTGAATCGATTAATTTAAGTTTTTCAAATTTCACTTCTGAACACAGAAGGATGAATTACTTTGAAAAAGTAAGTAAAACATTGATTAAGCCACATGAGGTAGTTATAGGCCAAAGAATGAACACAGTGAAAAGAGGTCAGAGTTCAAATTTAGAGCCAGTCAATTGTACTGAGCAAATCATTCCATTAAGGCATGTATTGGAGAAGTTTTTTTCGATGCCTGGTGTTTTCAACGATACTGCCCAGTACATGATTGAATTGAGGAGGAATGTGGACAGTGGTTTTATTCAAAATTTTGTCCAAGCATCATTTTGGAGGAAGCAGGAGGAAACTCATAACAATCGAATTGTGATACCGTTATTTTTATTTTTTGATGACTTTGAAACTGGTAATGTTCTTTCTAGCCACTCAGGTATACACAAACTTGGAGGAGTATATGTAAGCATAGCCTGTCTTCCTCCTAAACGGTGTTCACAACTTAGTAATATTTTTCTTGCTGGATTATTTCACTCCTCTGATAGAGCAAGTTTTGGCAATGCTTCAATTTTTGCTCCTATTATAGAGGAATTCAATTTTTTGTATACTTCAGGGATAGATATTGAAGTAGATGGTAGAAAATTCAAATGCTATTTCCAATTAGGGGCGCTCATTGGTGACAATCTAGGAATTCATTCCATCACTGGCTTCACAGAGAGTTTTTCTGCCCAATATTGTTGTAGGATATGTTTTGTTAGAAAAGAAACTATGAAAACACAGTGTTTTGAAGATGATTCTCTGCTCAGAACTTTTGGGCAATATAAAGAACAAATTGATAATCATTTACCCATAAGTGAAACTGGTATTAAAGAAGAATGTGTATGGTTAAGGCTGTACATCACCTTGTTTGTGCCTATACTTTTTCAATGCTAATTGATATCGACGATAACTCATGAACAGTTTATCGGATTTCATTCAAATTTTGAGGGAGCATTAACATGAGCATTCCCTAGATACGGCCATTAGAATTTGTTTGATATGAATCATAATTTTTCGCTAATTACACTTTGAAAATTGAAAAACTCTTCAGAAGCAAATATCTCCTCAAGGAAATATTTTATCGAAAAAAAAATGTCGGCAGGAAAACGGTATTTCATTGAACTTTGAAATAATAAAATTTTTTTTTTTCTATTTTCTCAATTTTTCGAGTTATTCTTGTTCTTGTATTTAAATAATTGTATTTGACACGCCTCCCAATGGTTGACACCTCTTTACTGCAGATGGGCGAATAGAATCTTATCCTTCATTTATGATCATTTATGACCCCAGGTATGATTGACACTTTTATGACCGTCCGATTTGGGGTCTCTCTGATTGGATGGAATTCTGATATAACCATTTTTAATAGTTAAAATGCAGGAAAAGAGAGAATTCAGCTTATCGGTTTCAATGAAAAGTTTGAAATAACAAAGTGATGTTCCGCGCGATAAATTGAAATTATTATGGAAGTGGGTAAGTGTTTCTCACGAGCGAATGAATTATATCGAATTTTTTCATTATTTCAGATGCAGGGGTCGAACACCCGTAGAAGGTTAGGTATATTTTTTTAACACGGGGCAGGGTTTTTTCGGCTGAGGTTTTTCCCTGGACTATCATTCGCAGAATTGTATGGTACCCCGTGCACCAACCTCAGCTAGGGACTTTTTGTTTCACTATATACAGGGTGTTTCACCATAAACTGGACAAACATATATAGCCGTGTAGTTGACACCGAGAAAGTCATTTTTGCCTTATGACATATACCCCGTTTTCGACGCATAATCGAGATACAGGGTGCTTAATGTCAACTTTGAGCAATATTCTGTGAACTGTGGTGAGTTATGCGTGATATTCGAAATAACGGTTCCTGGTCACATCTTAGTATTTTTGAGGGCTCAATTGAATTGTGGTGTATAATTTTGCAAAAAAAAATTCAAAATGGCGGAAAACCTGCAAAGTTGGAATTTTTTTTTTTTGGTTGCCAATTTGGAAAGCATAATCTCAACCTACTCAATTTTCTAAGATTTTCCGTGAAAAAATTTTTTCAAATTTCGAACTCAACTTTTTTTTTACATGTCTTCAGTGAAAAAAAAATTTCGCCCAAAATTTTTGGAATTTTCCATGGTTGAACTATCTTTAATTCTGAATACTTGGGTGGAAACAGAATAAAAAAATATCAATTGGTTTTCTTTTTGTAGCCTTCCGAAGATTGCGCTAGGTGTACTTTCTTAATTTTTATGCGAGAAACTGGAGGCCGTACGAAGGTCAAAATTGTGCTGCTGGGCTGCCAGAATGACCCAGATAGAAATATGAATTTATAAGAAAAAAAATTTTTTTTCGAAAAAATTACAAAAATTGAAAAAAAATTAAATTTTTTTTTTATTTTTTCCATAAAACTTTGGTAAGATTCGAACTCTTCACTCTCGATTAACTAGTGTTGTTTTGGTAACGGAGATTTATAGGATTAGAATTAATCCAATTCATACTCGTAGAGTTCGATTCCTACCAAAATTTTTTGAAAAAAATTTTTTTGGTTTATAATTTTATATTTTTATCCGGATCATTCTGGCAGCCCATCAGCACAATTTTGACCTCCGTACGGCCTCCAGTTTCTCAAATAAAAATTAAGAAAGTACACCGAGCGTAATCTTCGGAAGGCTACAAAAAGAAAACCAATTGATATTTTTTCATTCTGTTTTCACCCAAGTATTCAGAATTAAAGATAGTTCAGCCATGAAAAATTCCAGAAATTTTGGCGGAAATTTTTTTTTTCACTGAAGACATGTAAAAAAAAAGTTGACTTCGAATTTTGAAAAAATTTTTTTACGGAAAATCTTAGAAAATTGGGTCCGTTGAGATTGTGCTTTCCAAATTAGCAACCGAGAAAAAAAAATTCCAACTTTGCAGGTTTTCCGCCATATTGAATTTTTTTTCGCAAAATTCTACACCACAATTCAATTGAGCCCTCAAGAATACTAAGATGTGACTAGAAACTGTTATTTCAAATATCACGCGTAACTCACAATTGTTATCAGAATATTGCTCGAAGTTGACATTGAACACCCTGTATCTTGCTTATGCGTCGAAAACGGGGTATATGTCATAAGGCAAAAATGACTTTCTCGGTGTCATCTACACGGCTATATATGTTTGTCCAGTTTATGGTGAAACAGCCTGTATATTGCATTATTTCAGCTCCCTCCAATCCAAATAATATATTTTGAAAAATTAAAATTTTCCATTTCTCATGTTTGATATGCCCAGGAAAAATGTTTCGGAGAAATGGAAATTTTATATGCTTCTTCAACTGATTGGATTAGTCCGAATAAAATTTGTTGTCATGTAGTATAGCGCCCCATGTTCAAATTCAAGAGATTTTTTTAATTAATTTGCATCACTCACATTCACATAAATAATTAGTCCGGTCAATTTAGACATTCAAGGTCACATTAATTCCCAACAAGCTGAAAGTTGGTGCAATTGTTCAAAACCTAATTATGAATAAAATTTGAAAGTTTTCCAGTATTCCGCTGTACGGAAATATGTATTGCAGTCGAAATCAAAGGTCAAGAATGCGTTTTTCGCGATTTTCAGCAAAAAGGCAATTTTTATCATAAAATAAGTCGAGACAAAATTGTAGAACATATAATTATCTATAAAATATGTATCAACTTTTTTTTTCCTAAGAGCCACCGTTTTTGAGATATAACGGTTCAAAAAGTTATAAAAGTTGTAATCGTCATAACATGCATTTTGGGCAATGAGTTTATCCATCATACTATACTTATTTTTCAATGTACCCAGAGACAGCTCGATACCTAATTTTCACTCACCCTGTTTACGTGGCCAAATCATGCATATTATGACGATTACAACTTTCATAATTTTTTTAAACCGTTATATCTCAAAAACGGTGACTCTTAGGAACAAAATATTGATACACATTTTATAGATAATTATATGTTCTACAATTTTTGTCTTGAGTAATTTTAACATAACTTGCCGTTTTGCAGAAAATCGTGAAAAACGCATATTTTGGCCTTTGACCTTGAATGAAATTTTTCCATACAGGAAAACTTTCATATATTATTCTTAATTATGTTTTGAACAATTTCACCAACTTTCAGCTTGTAGGGAATTATCTAACTTCACCCTTGTTATTTGGTCTCAATTGACCGGTCTAAATAGAATGAACTCTGTATTTACCATTCTCTTCGAAACCCGAAGAATATCCAGAAATACAAATTTACGTTCCGTTTCGATCCTTGTGACCGACGACAGTACCTAGAAAGTTTATTAGGGGTCATAAATACCGTACAGACCGTCCTATTCCGTACAATAGGCGTGCCTGTTTTCAGTTCCTTGAAATTTTCACTTGGTGCCATCTAGCGGAATTCGAGTTTCGCCACAAGGTGGTGTACAGCCTTAATACCTTCTAGGCGAAATAAATTTGAAAATAATTGAAAAAAGAATTGATATTCAGAAAAACAGTAGATAATCATTTATAAAGGAATAATAAATCTTGCGTGACTGCATCACCATTATTGAGATCTTCATATGAGTTTTTCAGATTTCAAATAATATTCTAATAAGCATTTCCCCAGAAATATTTCCAAGTATTTCTATGAATATCGCTAATCATTATAATAGGTTAACTAGTTGAATTAAAAATCGAAAATTACTTGAAAACTATTAGGTTTAGGTATAGGGAAACCCAATGAGAATAGTTCCGATATTAATTTTCACGTTCAACGAGGTACAGAAATACTGGGTGTGCCATTTGAAATAAGAAAGTTTTTGACCATTATTTGTAGTTAATGTTTGAACACTAATTATGATCACTCAGTATATTTCAGGGTTGAATTTTTTTCTTCTGCATATGGGTAGCCAATACGTCTACACGAAAAAACATTGTCTGTCTCGTTGGCTTGAAGGGTTTATTCATTAATTGCAAATTAAAAATACTCCTTTTTCTCGATTTTTCGCCATTTTCTCTACAATGGTTCTTCTGAGGCATAGAATGGTCTGTATAAACTCATCATTATTTGAGCTTGCCATTCAATTTTTGAAATCATATATAGGGTATTCCATTTAAAAAAGTGTAACTATGGTCTGTATCTTCGTTATCGAACACCCTGTATATGTGAAAACAATTTTAAATTGTGCATCTGATTGTCCTTTACATTTCACGAAAAAAAAATTTTCAAAATGTCTTCATTTACTGCCTCAGAATGAGAACCGCGTCTGGGGTGGGCTACCCTGTATATTCGAAATTACATAATAAGTATGCGCCATCTGACGAGTATCGTCGCAATATTGAAAAGGAATTGATCATTTCGTTCAACGCATTCAAGTTTCCTCCACACTCCACAATAACAGATGGAAGAACTTCTAAAACTACGACATGCGCAAATTCAGCAAGTTTTTGGTCATCGAGAAATCACCGATTCACCGCATAGCATGCCGCATTCATAATTTATATATGGTTTTGTAGAATGAAGACTTTTTGAAACAAACCATTTTTATTCGGCAACTCAGCTAGTTCCCGGTAGGTACAATAGGATCTAATGCCGGCCATCCACGAAGCGACCGATCCGAGCGTTTTATGACCTTTTATGACATTTAATGAGCCCCCGACCAATCACAGAGACTCTTTTCGCTCGTGGTCTCATAAAATGTCATAAAACGCTCGGATCGGTGGCTTCGTGGATGGAGGATTCAAGCGTTCAACGAAGGAAAACAGATGTTAGTAATAAAATATGTGCTTTCATACCTAATAGGCCGTATTTATAAAAAGAAGCCTCACTTTCAAAAAATGGAGCAATTCCTTCAAGGTATATGCATAAAAAGAATTGAAGGAAAAGGTTTTGCTTCGACGAGTTTGCTCTGCAGTAAAAGGTTATAAGTTTCGCCGTATTCATAAAAAGAAGCATTTGCTCACAAACTGAAGGATTTGCTTCCAAAATAGAGGAAACTAGGTTCACAACAACTTTTCTCACTCTTTTCAGTATTCGTATTGAAAAGCCAACCCAATTTGGAGATGGATACGTAAATCGATGTACCTTTTACCACAGTATAGACACCAACCAATAGTATCTATACTGTGCTTTTACTCCACTTATCCGAATCATTTCCTTGCAAGGAAAAGGCGCAGATTATAAATGCGAATTGAAGCAAAACCTTTTACTTCTACCTTCTACTTGTAAGTAAATGCTTCATTTTTATAAATACGTACTATTGTGTTTTCTCATCGCGGCACTTGGTTTTGAACAGAAATGGGTAAGTAATAAGTATTTATTATTAAAGGGCGGCATACCAGGTACTGAGAAAAATAAAGCCTGACGAAGAGTGCAAGACAGATAAGCGGACTAAAAAAAAACGGCTTCAACGTCGATTCACATAATTTCAAATACTGTTTGCTTGTTGCTTTGAATTTGTATCCTTGCAGTAGTGCAGTTTCTTGAAAGTAAAAAAAGATATTCGTTTGATTGAATTTATAATTCATCATGTCATCTTCTCTACAAAACAAAAAAGTGCTGTTTGGTTTCATTTCGATTTCACCAATGAAACAAATGAAGTTAAGTGCAAAATTTGCCGAAGCACCTTCGCCTACAATGGAACCGCAATTTCCAATTTACCGAAACATCTGAGAGTGAAGCATCCTATAATATGTAGTGAAACACTGAAAGCTGGGTCGAGCTCGAGTTCATCATCAAATTATGCAGATTTTGATGATTTCGCAGATGATAGGAGTATATTTCCGATTCCAACATTAAGTACATCTAATTTTGTTATGTGATCAAGAAACTCAACTTCATTCGAAAATTTCAGGTACCTTCAGCATCACACCAACTCCATCAGTAGATGATTCTTCGGATACTATTTCCCAACACTCCTCAATGACACCTACACCATCAGTAGTATCAGTACCCACTCACAAAAAACGAAAATAGCAGATATCTCTTGATTATTTTACCAAAAAACCGACAATTAACAAGCAAAAACATTATAATGATTTGATGATGAATTCGATAATCAAAGATCTACAACCTTTCTCCATTGCTGACGATATAGGATTCAAAGAATTGATTAGAGGGTTTGATCTTATAGCCCGGGAGCCAGTGACATTTTTTAGTCAGTCATTTTAACCCTGGCCATAATTTGTATATAGCTTGATTTGGTTGTTTTCTTAGCCAAAGTGACCGTCAGCTGGCTCAACAGTGGTGGGTTTGCCAACGGGAGCAACGAAAACATGTAAAAAAAATATCGAGTTTCAGTCATTTTAACCCTGCTGAAATTTACAGAGATGGTAGTTTGTATAATTATTCGAATAAAAAAAATCGTCCGCTGGCTGTACGCTGGTGGAAAACCCGTCCGCTGGACATGGAAACTTGTAAAAAAAATTTTGAGTTTCAGTCATTTTAACCCTGCTGAAATTTACAGAGATGGTAGTTTGTGTAATTATTCGAATAAAAAAAATCGTCCGCTGGCTGTACGTTGGTGGAAACCCCGTCCGCTGGACATGAAAACGTCCGCTGGACATGGGAACTTCTGAAAAAATTTTGAGTTTCAGTCATTTTAACCCTGCTGAAATTTGCAGAGATGGTAGTTTGTATAATTACTCCAATAAAAAAAATCGTCCGCTGGCAGTACGTTGGTGGAAAACCCGTCCGCTCGACATGAAAACTTGTAAAAAAAATTTTGAATTTCAGTCATTTTAACCCTGCTGAAATTTACAGAGATGGTAGTTTATATAATTATTCGAATAAAAAAAATCGTCCGCTGGTTGTACGTTGGTGGAAAACCCGTCCGCTGGTCATGAAAACTTGTAAAAAAAAATTTGGGTTTCAGTCATTTTAACCCTGCTGAAATTTACAGAGATGGTAGTTTATATAATTATTCGAATAAAAAAAATCGTCCGCTGGTTGTACGTTGGTGGAAAACCCGTCCGCTGGACATGAAAACTTGTAAAAAAAATTTGAGTTTCTGTAATTTTAACCCTTCTAAAATTCACAAAGATTGTAGTTTATATAATTATTCGAACAAAAAAATGGTCCGTTGGCTGTACGTTGGTGGAAAACAAGTTTTCATGTCCAGCGGACGGGTTTTCCACCAACGTACAGCCAGCGGACGATTTTTTTTATTCGAATAATTGTATAAACTACCATCTCTGTAAATTTCAGCAGGGTTAAAATGACTGAAACTCAATATTTTTTTTACGTGTTTTCGTTGCTCCCGTTGGCAAACCCACCACTGGTGCGCCAGCTGACGGTCACTATGCTATAAGACAAATACAAATTAAGCTATATACAAATTATGGCCAGGGTTAAAATTGGTCACCAAAAACTATCACTGGCTCCCGGGCTATTACATATGTTTTACCATCGAGGACAACACTAAGTACAACATTATTAGCAGAAAATATAATGATGTGACAGAAAAAGTAAAGATGAAAATGCAGAATGTTAGTCACATTACCCTAACAACTGATCATGGACCACAATAGCAACAGAGAATTACATGTCAATTACTGCACATTTCATTGATAAGACCAATAATTGGGATTTGTGTTCTCTTCTCGTTGATTGTTTCAGTTTTCCTGAAAAACGCACAGGCGAAAATCTAAAAGTGGAAATTTTAAGAACTTTAAGGGAATGGGAAATATCTGATGAAGTTCATACTATTGTAACAGATAATGCAAATAATATATCAAATGCTGTGAAATTAGCAAACATGAATCATTTACCTTGCTTGGCGCATACGCTGAACCTGATCGTTCAAAATGGGATAACAAAAATAGAAAGTATTCAGGTAAAAGTTGAAGCTATTGTAGAATATTTTCATAGAAGCACTGTAGCAGCTGAAAAATTAAAATTCGTTCAACATCAAATTAATGAGAATTCCAATATTTTGAAACTCATTAATGATGTGAAAACACGTTGGAATTCAACATATGATATGTTTGAGAGAATTCTTGTAATTCAAGAACCTGTATTGGGGACACAATCCCATTGAGCCGCTCACTGCAGGGGAATGGTCTGTTTCAAGAGAATTATGTTCAACTCTAAAACCATTCAAACAAATATTAGTGGAACTGAGTGCAGATAAAGTTGTCACCTCGTCAAAAATAATTCCCCTAATCCATGGTTTGAAAGAATGTGTGATAAGAGTGCCAATAATTGATACATCTATAGCTGCAGATCTCAAAAATACATTACTAGAGGGAATATCAAAACGATTTGCAAGATACGAGCATAATAACCATTCTAGCTTATTCAACATATCAAGATCCAAGGTTTGGAAAAAATGCATTTTCTGATCCTTCAGCCTTAGAGAAAATAAAAATCAGAATATCCAATGAGATGGCCGGGCTTGATGTTGATAAAGGTCTGCCATCTGGGAGTATGGACACAGAGACTGTTCCAGATAATATGGATTCAATATGGCATTTTTTCGATGAGAAAATTGCTGTATTAAAAAAAACCATTATCGGATAGCATAATAGAATTTCGAAAATATAATGAGGAACCTACTGTTGGTAGAAAAGAAAATTTTCTACTTTGATGGGAGTCCAGGGAATTAATTTATTCCCGCTTAGCTCGTCTAGCCGAAAAATATTCAAGTATTTTTGCCACTTCTGTTCCCAGTGAGAGGGTTTTCTCTAAAACTAGTCAGATTGTTTCAGATAGGCGATCTCGCTTGAAATCTGATAGAGTCCAAAAAATTGTATTTCTTAATGGAAATCAAAGTTTAATTTAAATTTGTAATAATATAAATAATGAAACTTTACATATTTTTCAAGGGAATACTTTTTTAATTTTGTTTTTTTCTGAGATACCTTTCAATTTTTGTTTTTTGTATGGATGTTATATCTATCTTTTCGAAAAAAATCTTCTTATTTCTAATATTATTCCCTGGATCAAAAGTCAAAACATCGACATCGAACCTATATTTTCACTTTTTAGTGTGGCTTTTGTCAATAACTCAATATAGACTTGGATACCAAGTATCCAATGAATGTACTCGGATACATAATGTTTCAGTATCCGATACACAAATCCAAGTTGCACACCTCTACAGTGTAGTGGTCAAGCTACAAAAAAGTTGGGATCGGGTACAGCGACTCTAACAAGAGTTGTTAGAGTCACTGTAGGATCGGGTACAGTGGCTATATTACCACAGTGACGACAACTCGTGTCTCATATTCTATTGGTCGGCCGCCATGTTTTGTCGAAATGACAGTGCGCAGATTTTCTAACCCATCTATGATTGTTATTGTTTATTTTCTTTCGAGAGTTATGGCCATTAAGCCAATGACTGATCAATCAAGATGAATTTACTATTGGCAAATAATGATCTTCACTTGTGTATGTAGCTCTTCAGTTTTTTCTGAATAATAATTTAAGTTAGAAGTTAAAGATAACCAGTATTTTCGATCTGTATCTTCGGGAAAATAAATAGCACGATTCAGTTCATTTGCAACGTCATATCTTAGATCGAATTCATGGAACATAATGTTACTTCCTAATGAAATTGAGACCTATAATATGAAATATTGCCGTAAGTTACCGATGTAAAATTCAAAAATACCGCCAAAACATCTCGACAAAACATGGCGGACTTTTGACAGTTTTATAGCCAGTTGTCGTCACTGTGGTTATACCACATAATTCTATACCTATAATTTGATCCTTGAAATTAAAAGTGAAGCATCTAGAGGGCTCTGCCTAGGGTCAGTGAGACTATTGCGCATGTGCGATAGCGGAGAGTGGGAGAATAGGGGCATCATGGCGATCAGCAATTGACAACAATCTGTTTGTATTGAGCTACATACGGTATCCATGGATACATAATGACACGTCCCTTTCTCTTCTCCCAACGCATGCGTATAGCGACAACTGACCCTGGATTTAAGGGGAGCGATTGCCACACTTTTCTATACTTATTAGCCACTACGCTCAAATTCTATATTTATAATTCCATGGGTTATACAGTCACTGTAGGATCGGGTACAGTGACTGTATAACCACAGTGACGACAACTGGCTATAAAACTGTCAAAAGTCCGCCATGTTTTGTCGAGATGTTTTGGCGGTATTTTTGAATTTTACATCGGTAACTTACGGCAATATTTCATATTATAGGTCTCAATTTCATTAGGAAGTAACATTATGTTCCATGAATTCGATCTAAGATATGACGTTGCAAATGAACTGAATCGTGCTATCAATTTTCCCGAAGATACAGATCGAAAATACTGGTTATCTTTAACTTCGAACTTAAATTACTATTCAGAAAAAAACTGAAGAGCTACATACACAAATGAAGATTATTATTTGCCAATAGTAAATTCATCTTGATTGATCAGTCATTGGCTTAATGGCCATAACTCTCGAAAGAAAATAAACAATAACAATCATAGATGGGTTAGAAAATCTGCGCACTGTCATTTCGACAAAACATGGCGGCCGACCAATAGAATATGAGACACGAGTTGTCGTCACTGTGGTAATATAGCCACTGTAGGATCGGGGAACTCGCACTGCCATCTGGCGGTAAACGTTACTTATTTTGATGGCCTAAGACTCTCAATAATATCATTTCTAAATTTCTGCCTGGGCACAACGTCAGTGTGTCAAAATTTTTCTTTTAATTTTTTCAATTCGCCAGAAGGGCATGCTCATTCCTTTGTTCCAATTGTTTGAATATTGAATTTTCGAGTGCTTTCGGATCATTTATTGAGATTTTGGTTGTAGTTTAAATTTTATTTGGCCAAATATTGAATTTCTATTTGGATTGTTTCATTTTCTCTTTCCATTGAATTTCGTTATTGTAATTGTTATTAATCATGGATTTTCTTATGTAATGAATGTATAATTTTGAATTGATTTCGGAAAACTTTTGGAATCTTTGGACGTTTTCAAGTTCCTTCATTAGCGGAAGAGTTTGTTGGAACGAAATTCACGTTGACCACTAATACTGATATATTTTTGAGTGTCAGTCGACTTTGGAGGAGATCAACACAGTCGATATTGGATTTTTGAGAAGATAAAAATCTCTCAACCTGTGGAGGCAAATATATTGGCTAGAGTCCTTCAAGCGAGCATCCACCACCAAATTGATGTAACCTGCGGTTTTCCTTCCGATTAATTCATTTTGGTTTACATAGTAAACCTGGCGACCAACTAAAGTCAAGTTTTTAAAAATTGTTCATGCTCACACCGTCACCGTAGCAACCTCACCGATAGGCAAAAGTGAAACCGTAGGTTACAATGTGGACCCAGCAATGATTGTAAACTATGTAGGTATGACGAAACGAACTTCTGCGATGATCCGGGAAATGTCAAAGTAATCTGTAAACGGGGTTCAGAACATTGTGATAGAAATGGATTTCTCAAAATCTAGCATAAGTGTTATGATGTCAGCTTCTGCAAGTGGTGAACTTCTCCCACCATTCGTAGTTTATAAAGCAAAACATCGCTATTAGGAATGGGAAGAAAATGGACCCAGTGGATGCGGTTATAGTGTGAGCTAGTCGGGTTGGTTTGCATCAAGAACTTTCGGGGAATGGTTCAGGCAGATTGCTATACCATATTTTAGACAAAAAGATGGTCCAAAACTTTTAATCGGGGACAATTTATCTATGGCCGGTTTCTGAGGTTTCGCTTTAACCTTCCAATAGTAAACGGTTCGATAACTTTAACCAATCGATATACTCTCGTTAAAGCTACCTGAGTTTCTGACGTCTTCTTCCACCACGTTAACTATCGGTTCGATAACTCCTGACTATCGATTTTGGCAATTGACTTTGTAAGTGCCGGGAATTGTGAGGGTCGCTTTCTGTAGCAAGTATTGAACACTGAACATTCAGGGGGGGTTTGCATAGCTATTGTGCTACTTAAATTAGCGGCGTTAAAAGTTGGTTGTAAAAGAATCTGTATAGAAAGTTGTATTAGAGTTCCATAAGAAAAGTAATGAGATTGTTGCTTTACGCAGAAGTAGAACATTACACAATAAATCTAAATAGATTTTATAATCATCTGATAACTACTACAGAATTCTCTCTTATGAAGAGCTTATAGAATAAAAATGTAGTTCCAAGGAATGAATTTATCTCAAGTCATGCGTTATAAAATCACTTTAAAATCTCCATATACCTCTACCTACAAACATATATGAACATCACATACTGTAGTACACACTAGAAAAATTACGCGGGTTTTCTAGCCGGTTTACAAAATGAATTCGGCAATATCTGATTGTGAGTGGAAACGAATAATAAAGAGTGGTCATTCTGAAAGATCAGTTAAAAAGATGTACCATGGAATACTTCAGACACAGAGCGCGCGTGGAAAAATATCCTCGTATAAAATCTATTTCTTGAAATATAAACATGGACGGGTTTCCAATATATGAAAGTTAAAAGTGCGAATTTTGGCCCATTTTATGTAACATACACTAAATTCCAGAAATTAAACCGCTTGTTATCGGAATCTATAGTAGCACTGGGAAACCTTCTAATGCTGTCTGCGATTTGCGAACAAATGAGGGTTTCCGAAATAGAAAAAATGGAAAACATCATGAAACTGAAACTGCACTAGAGGAATTTCAAATGGATATATGGGAGAAGATTTTCGTGTTAGGGATTCTTTACAATTCATTGATCTAGGTGTAATGAAAAGATGTCTAACAGGGTGGAGAGATGTGAATTTTAGAAAATACTCCACAAAATGGTGTGCTAATGACATTAAAAAAGTATCAAGATTTAAAAAAATTGTAAGATGCCTCTTTCCAAATAATCTGTGTACAGAAGTTATTCGAAACTCAATATAACTGAATGATTGTTTACTGTCGTACCACAAGCCAGTAAGCGATAATTCTGTATTCTGTATTATGTATTTTGCCAACGCGCTATAGGAAAACGCGGATATCTAACGTACAGTGTTGCTAGCTTGGGCAGTAAGAAGTTATATTTTACCAACAGGCAACATTCATCATACTAGGTGCAATAAATAGGAAGTGAACTATTTATTTTATTATTATGCATCTTAAAGTTCAAAATGTTCTGCAATTCAATTGAAAAAGTCATCTCTATTTGACACCAATTTGTTGTGAGTGTTTTTTTATTATAGACCATAAGAATACAATTCATATCATTCTCATCTCTGACGAACAAATCGTTTGAAGTTTGAATCACTTCGCAAAAAATTTTACAAGAGCGCCGAAGCAACCTGACCTCACGTTAGAGTGCTTACGCAACATTTTTTCACTAGGGCAAAATTTTTTTTTAATAATAACTGGAAAACTATTGGGCCTATCAAAAGCAATGATACGGTGCTGTAATAAACAACATAATAAAACTTCTATATCGTATACAGCTCAAAAGGAAATAGAATCATTGTATAAGGTCTCTCAAGTGTGTTGTATCATATACGCCATTTTATTAAACGGTCGGCTGTTCAGAAACCGCCGCCATTGTGAAAAAATCATATATAAACGTAAAAAGGTGAAATAAAAATTGATTTTTCAGAGAAATGTAGAGATTTTTCCCTGCTTTAATAACAGCCACAATATATGTTTTGGTCTTAGTTGACAATTAAACAAATAAAACATGATTTGTTAATTTTAATCTTTCAATATTACCAATAAAATTATTTTATGAGCGATTCTTTCTGCATTATAAAATACTTTCTTAGTAGTTCTATAAATGTTCGTTGAATACTGCTATTCGATAGTTTTATAGCAGTTCCCAAATGGTTTTGTAAATGCATTGTATAAGTAATTTCGAAGACATACTTAGGACAGTTTTATCGTGATTATCTTATAACGGTTGTAAAGGTTACTAAAGAATTGTCCTAAAAGAACTGATCTGTTGTATAAACTGGGGCCCTTTTTGGTTGTAAAGACATTGTATAGTGGTTTATAGCCACATAATAAGATTTTCACGGTTCTATAAGATATATTGTATAGCATTTCTCACAGCCTTTATGGAATTAGTTTTGCTAGTTGGGATTTCACCATTCGATCCGCAACAAGTTTTGAAACGACTGCCACAGAAACTAACAAGTCAAAAAGGTCTACAAAATTGTGAAATCCACAAATCATTGCTGGAGTTTCTGAAAGAAAACCGATCTCCTACGACACAAACAAAACTAAGCAGATGCAAGAAAGTCAATTTTCCAGCAGGAAGAACTCGTGAATCAACCACCAAGAAGTTTGTAAAATAATACTTCCTCGAGAGGTCTGCAGAAATCTCAACCCATTCCTTCTGATGATTCAGACTCAGATTCCCAGCCACTGGCTCGTTTGGAGGTCTATCAAGTTGGCCCGGAAGTTTCAGCATTTCTTAGCCCTGCGTTAGGCGCACCCGATCTGAGAAGCACAGGGTTTACTTTTCACAGCGTCCTTTTCCGCTTACGCGAAGCCGAAACCCCTCCACTTCAGTAGCTTCCTAGCTTTGGTTGATGTATCTGATCCGATAGATAGTCCATTAGTCCAGTATTCTCTGAACCTCTGATACGAGCGTGTATGAATCTTGTGATCTCTCAGGCTCACCGCGCCCAAATACGTCATGGTACGCAAAGTAAGCTTTTTCCACTTTTTCCATAGAATTATTGGCAAATACTTTTATATTGCATGAAAAAGTGTTTACTGAGTTCAGTAAGCGAATATGTAGGGCGAAAAAGCAACATGTGCCTGTCAGGCACACCGCGCCCAATAATGATGTTATTCATGAAATTTTCCGCTTTATAGTATATTTTTGTGTTAGTTATCTCCGTTCTCGCTTATTATTCAATTTAAGATTTTTCGGCACTCTCATTCATGGGTGATATCTTTTCTCCTCAACAATCCGATCTGCCATCTGGCTGAACTTCTCTTAGGGCGTTCGTACAAAATAATTCTATTCCACATGACATGAGCACCTGAAATGATCGCATAATCGAAGTCACGTTTGGATTCTTTTGGTGGATAGTAGACGTCAATTCCAATTATCATCCAGTTCTTGAATGGGAATCTTATAGTTCGTAAGGCACCACTCGAGTTTTTTTTTTGCTAGTTTCATTCAGCACTGAAACAAGTCCAACTCACAAGTTGGTGTAGAATGATCACAGAAGATTTGCATTTTGTATTCCACTACAAAGCGCAAATATGTATTGTGACAAGTACGGCCCTGTGCGCTACGGACCGATCGAGAAGTTTCTGGAAACGCGGGGACGACATAGCGCCATGAATTATTCGCGAAGTTTCTAGACGGGCCCGGACTTAGCGAGAAACAATCGGCGTTGGAGGGTATTACGAAGCATGCTTGAAGTAATTTTCCAGACGGCAGGTATACAGATCCTAGTATGCAGTTTCTACCCAAATCGTGTCAAGCTCCCCGGCAAAACTATAGAATGCTATTTCCATCAAAGGGGCTACTGTAGAGAAGGAGCCGACTGCAGATTTCGCAACGGTCCTCTGAAGAATCCATGCGATCTGTTCTGGGACAGAACAGGCTTAAGGAGGGGACAGTGTGACAAGTACGGCCCTGTGCGCTACGGACCGGTCGAGAAGTTTCTGGAAACGCGGGGACGACATAGCGCCATGAATTATTCGCGAAGTTTCTAGACGGGCCCGGACTTAGCGAGAAACAATCGGCGTTAGGCATATAAGGAGCACATCGACGGATGATTGATTCATTCAGTTAGAGACGAGCGACCAGTGAAAATAAATAGTGCCGAATAAATCAGTAGAAATAAATTGTACAGACTTTTGTTAGAATAAGTTCATTAGTTATTAATTATTAGTGTTATAAGTAGTGTAAATAAATAGTTAATTGAACCCGGACGTTTTAATAACGAAGAAAACGTTACATTGGTGTCAGGTGTGGGGTGGATCTGAATGCCGATAACCAGATCGCAAAAAGAAAAAATGGACTAGGCGAGTATGGAATTTTTCAAGCAAGCCTTTGAAAAACTCAGCTTGAAAATGGAAGAAAATTCTCAGGAAATGAGCTCCATGAGTTTAAAAATGGATAAAATGGAAAATAAGGTGGAAGAAAAAATGGATAAAATGGAAAATAAGGCGGAAGAGAATTCCCGAGAAATGAGCTTGAAAATGGATGAAATGGAAAACAAGGTGGTGAGTCAAATTGCAAGTACATTGGATGAGAGAATGGAAGCTATCAAGGAAGTAATAATAGATGAAGTTAATGAAAAACTTGAAGAAGTCAACGGGAAATTCGATAAAGTTGATGAAAAATTCAACGAAGTAGTTGATAAGGTTGACGAAAAAATTGAAGAAGTAGTTGATGAGGTTAATGGAAAATTCGAAGTAATATCAGGAATAATTGAACAGCATGCAAAATTGATAGAGTCCCTGAAAACAACGTCGAATAGAAAAGAAACTCTAGCTTCACCATCCTACAGCTTCGTGAAACCAGAAAATAACATAGAAAGTGGTAAAATGAAGATCAAGCCACCAACATTTGATGGAAAAGTTCCTTGGTCGACATATCAAAAACAATTTGAAGCTGCTGCGTTGGCAAACAGTTGGAGCGATAACGAAAAAGCCACAGCATTAATAATAGCTCTACGAGGAGATGCACTTAACATTCTGCAGACAATACCGGAGAGTCAACAGGCATGTTATGAAGTTTTAACATCCAAACTTCAGATGAGATATGGCGATGCTCACCTACAGCAAGTTTACCATGCTCAAATAAAGAACCGGGTGCAGAAAACAGGAGAAAATCTCCAGGAATTCGAGGCCGATGTTGCCAGATTAATGAGGCTGGCTTATCCATCAGCTCCAGAGAGCTTCCTCGAACTGCTATCAATCCAGACGTTTGTCGACGGGATCAAGGACAGCGAAACTCAACAAGCCTTGAGACTTGCACGCCCTAAGACCATTGATGATGCCTTGGCTCAAGCTCTAGAATTTGAGGCAGCGAAACAGGCGTCGCATAGAGGACAATTTCGTGTGAGACGAGTCCAAGAAATAGACCGACCTGTGGAGGAAATCATCCGAGAAGAGGTTAGCAAATTATTGAATGCTAAGGAAAAGTATGCTGTGTGCTGGTATTGCAACAAGAGTGGGCATTATAAGAGAAATGGCCCAAGGATTGGAAAAAGACACAGCAGATAAACTAAAAAGGGTTGGTGATGAGGTGCATAAATCGACCCAGGTTAAAAATGCCTCTGACGTGATAATCCGTAGAATCACGTCCGAAGATTTGACAAGAAGTCCTTGCCCCGATAATGGCAGCCACTGCTCTCGTGTGGAAGATAAGGCCAATTTGAGGCGGACCACTGTGATCGAAGATGACTGGCTACCCCCAGAAATTCGACGAGCACAGGAGGAGGATCCAGATCTGAGAGTAATCCTAAGTTGGAAGAAGAGTGGCAGACGACCTTCTTGGGAAGAAGTATCCAGACTGAGCCAAAATGTCAAGTCGTATTGGGCCCAATCAGCGTTACCACTTTGTTACATTCGTAACAAATCTGTTACATTTTGATTGCATTTGTTACACTGTTACGCTTTCAACTAATCTGTTACGTTTTTGCCAGTAGTGAAAAAGGCCAATTGTTCTCGAAACTTTGCTGTTTGAATAATTTATAAATAACCTCTACCTGAAAATTGAAAACTCTAATCTTCACTAATAGCTCAATGCTAATAGTTTTCAAAGAAAGAACGGGGAGGTGGGGTGGATGTGCCACAACAATCATTGATGGCGCTACTGCTACAAACATTCGGTTAGTTGTTAGTTCAATAAACTAATAGATTATTATTCTATGGTTAGTGTGTGTTACGCTTGTGTTACAACTGTTACATGTTTATGTCAATTTCAGTTACTGAAAAGTTTTATCATGTGGCAACACTGGGCCCAATGGGAAACGTTGAAGATTGATGAAGGTCTTCTGAAACGTTGTTGGGAAAATGAAGATGGATCTCAGCAGAGGCTTCAGTTAATTGTGCCCAAGAGTAGGGTAACGGACATTTTGACCAGACTACATAATGGAACTTCGGGTGGCCATTTTGGGATTACTAAGACTCTGGAGAAGGTCAGGCAGCGATTTCATTGGATCAATTGTAAGAAGGACGTTAAGGATTGGTGTAGAAAATGTAAAGTTTGTGCTGCGGCCAACGGACCCTACGGTAAAGGAAAGGCACCAATGAAGCAATATAACGTCGGATCCCCCATGGAACGAGTAGCTATCGACATCGCAGGCCCTTTTCCAGAAACAGGCAATGGAAACAAGTACATTTTGGTAGCGATGGACTACTTTACCAAATGGGTAGAAGCGTACGGTATTCCTAACCAAGAGGCAAGCACAGTAGCTGACAAATTGGTGAAAGAGTTCTTCTGCAGATTTGGAATCCCCCTTGAGCTGCATTGTGATCAAGGCCGAAACTTCGAGTCGAAGTTATTCCAGGAAGTTTGCAAAACATTGGGGATACGTAAGACCAGAACTACGCCTCTGCATCCTCAGTCAGACGGCATGGTAGAACGAATGAACCGGACTATGGGAAAACACTTGGCCAAAGTTGTCTCTGACCATCAAAGGGACTGGGATGAATACTTGCATTTATTCACGATGGCCTATAGATCTTCGGTTCAAGAATCTACCAAGGAGACTCCATCCAATATAATGTTTGGCCGAGAAATAAGATTACCTTGCGACCTCGAGTTTGGGTGTAAGCCTGGAGAAGATGTAGCTGGGGAGGACTACGTTAGTAATCTCAGAAGCAAGCTAGACTACATCCATGACAAGGTGCGTAATCAAATGCAGCAAGCAAGTGACCGGATGAAAATGCGCTATGACATCAAGGCCATTGAAGGAGGGTTTACCGCAGGAGATCTGGTATGGTTGTATAACCCACAAAGAAGAAAAGGTTTCTCACCGAAGCTGCAGAGACATTGGGAAGGACCGTACGAAGTTGTGAAAAGAATAAATGACGTAGTTTACCGAATACGGAAGCCTCCCAGAGGAAAACCGAAAGTCGTCCATTTCAACAGATTGGCTCCGTACGCATCCACGCAAGATGAAGAAGAAGTACGCCTCGTCGAGGTTCCGGCTAAGGAAAATTGCGAATTCCAAAAATTCATGAACACCTATGGGGGAACACGCATCGCAAGGTTTGGCGTCACGCAGGAAGTTCATCGGGACCTGTTCACAGTTCCCGAGGAATACTCGCTTGCTCATTGTGTAGCAGCCGATCTACGCATGAGTAAGGGAATAGCAAGAGTATTCAAAAACAAATTTGGTCGACAAGAGGAACTAATGGGACAGCAGCCCAGAATCGGGAAATGTTTGAGATTGAAGTCTGGAGGTCGGTTTATTTACTATTTGGTTACCAAGCAGCACTCTTTCCAGAAGCCCACCTACCAGAACTTATGGACCTCGCTGCATGGCTTGAAAGAAGATCTTCAGCGTTCCGGCGTTAGGAAACTAGCAGTTCCCAAGCTTGGTTGTGGACTGGATCTACTGAATTGGAGGGTAGTACGAAGCATGCTTGAAGTAATTTTCCAGACGGCAGGTATACAGATCCTAGTATGCAGTTTCTACCCAAATCGTGTCAAGCTCCCCGGCAAAACTATAGAATGCTATTTCCATCAAAGGGGCTACTGTAGAGAAGGAGCCGACTGCAGATTTCGCAACGGTCCTCTGAAGAATCCATGCGATCTGTTCTGGGACAGAACAGGCTTAAGGAGGGGACAGTGTGACAAGTACGGCCCTGTGCGCTACGGACCGGTCGAGAAGTTTCTGGAAACGCGGGGACGACATAGCGCCATGAATTATTCGCGAAGTTTCTAGACGGGCCCGGACTTAGCGAGAAACAATCGGCGTTAGGCATATAAGGAGCACATCGACGGATGATTGATTCATTCAGTTAGAGACGAGCGACCAGTGAAAATAAATAGTGCCGAATAAATCAGTAGAAATAAATTGTACAGACTTTTGTTAGAATAAGTTCATTAGTTATTAATTATTAGTGTTATAAGTAGTGTAAATAAATAGTTAATTGAACCCGGACGTTTTAATAACGAAGAAAACGTTACAGTATGTAGTATTCGTGGTATTCTTCCTCAGATAAAAAGTAGGGAGTCAAACATGTAACTTATCATAGGAGGACGAATAAGGGAGAATAAGGAATTTATGTTAAGTTATGTCTTAAGGGTGAACGGACCTTCATAATGATAATGAAATATGGTGGAAAATGTAATATTTGTCTTGAGTTGTTATTGTATGGTTTACTGTACGATTCCTTATATAGGTTTCAAGAGGATCTAAGCCAGTCAACAGTATGGAAAGGGTATACTGACTCTAGCCGAAGGAATGACCTTCCTCCTATTTATCATCAGCGCCGAGTCGCTAATAGCGTACGATTGTGCTAGCAAAGACAGTGAAATGACTGCGGTGTCTATTCGCGATGTCGCGGAGTGCCATCATCAAGAAATAGGAAATATCCAGATGAATGGAACCACGTCGGCATCAGTTACAATGGTTGGAACATTAGATAATGATTGTAGTGGTGGAGAACTATCGATACGACTATCGAAAACTATCGATAGTATTAACTATCGAGACGCTATCGATAGTTCTTTGTCACTATCGATAGTTGCGCCCATAGAGAAATATCCTATTTGTCTATGGTTGCGCCCATGCCTTTGACAATTGACACATTGACAGTATTGACACTTTTAAATTGACATTCGAGGTTTGATGTTTAATTTTTTATTCAATAATGAAATTTATTCCGTTCATTTATTGTTCTGAATTATAATACAGGGTGTCCCACGGTCGAGTGCCTATTAGACGTTTCTGGAAAACTGGACATATTTGAAATCCGAAAATTGGTATTATGATATTGTTGGAAATTCTCTAGAGACCAAAAATATTTTTGGAGCTTGAGCGCATCCGGTTATACCGGAAGTGGAAATAAATTTGTTCAAAAAATATTTTTTTCAATATTTTCGTTTCTGATATGATTGAGTATTCAATTCTGAATACATTTCTGTTGAAACCATTGTATTCATCCGAATAGTTTTCGAAATATCGAAAAAAAACCTGAAAAAATGTCAAATATTCATCGTCAGTGTTATGTTCATTATTCTTATTCTGAAAATCCTGAGTGTAAACCTTTCTCACAACGTCAAAGTAGAAGAATGTGTAAAGGTCATGCATCTTTTGAATTTCATAAATATCATCACAGGGTGTTTCAAATTTTGTGTCGAAAACAGTGATCGAAAATTGGCCATAACTTCTGTTTTTCAAATTAGAACCCTATTTTTTTATGATTGCGTTAGATTCTGCGAAGAAAAATAATAATGGCATTCTCAGATGCTCTTGCTCCTAAATTCAGTAATTCCCGAGATATTTGAGCTTTTCTGAATTCATATTATACGTAGAGTCAAATTCATCTTATCTTTCGCATGAGAATATTCTGTGACCAAAGAAGATAAATTATCCCATTAATAATTCACAAGTGACAGCTCTCATTTTAGGCCTTTACCTTACTTCCCGATTTTCCTTCAATGGTAACTATGGTTTCATAAGAATAGTCATCGAATCTGTTGGCATGAGAATATTCTGTGACCATAGAAGATGAATGATTCCATTAATGATTCACAGGTGACAGGTCCAATTATTAGTTGTTACTATGGTTTTATAACAATATTCATCGAATCTCTTCAGATTCGATGAATTTGACTCTACGTACAACATAAATCCAGAAAAGCTCAAATATCTCGGCAATTACTGAATTTAGGAGCAAGAACATCTGAGGGTGCTATCACTATTTTTCTCCGCAGAATCCAACGCAATCATAAAAAAATAGGGTTCTAATTTGAAAAACAGAAGTTATGGCCAATTTTCGATCACAGTTTTCGACACAAAATTTGAAACACCCTGTGATGATATTTATGAAATTCAAAAGATGCATGACCTTTTCACATTCTTCTACTTTAACGTCGTGATAACAGTTTACACTCGGAATGTTCAGAATAAGAATAATGGATATAACACTGACTATGAATATTTGACATTTTTTCAGGTTTTTTTTCGATATTTTGAAAACTATTTGGATGAATACAATGGTTTCAACAGAAATGTTTTCAGCATTGAATACTAAATCATATCAGAAATGAAAATATTGAAAAAAAAATTTTTTGAATAAATTTATTTCCACTCCTGGTATAACCGGAAATGCTCAGGCTCCGAAAATATTTTAGGTCTGTAGAGAATTTCCAACAATATCATAGTCCCAATTTTCGGATTTCAAATATGTCCAGTTCTCCATAAACGTCTAATAGGCACTCGACCGTGGGACACCCTGTATTATTGAAAATGAAAAAGTTTATCACAATTGATCGGAGTCAATTAGGGCCTAGTTCTAGTGTAGTGGTACTTACTACCAGAGAAGAAGGAGGTAAGAGGAAGAGGTAAGTTTGTATTTAAAAAATATAGAATTATAATTAGGTACCTACCTATCTTATGTTTGTTGAGAATTAATGAAGGATTATGCATATTTTTTGTAGATGCTAATATTGAAGATGAATCTAGGGATGAAAATGAGGAAAGAGCGGAAAATTTGGTAGAGGATACAGATGTCGAAAAAGAAATTGATATTAGGAAAAGACCGGTTTCAAAAGTGTGGAACTTTTTCAAGAAATCTGGTGATAAGAAATTTGCCAAGTGCTTGAATTGCGGCAAGGAGTATAAGACGAGCTTTAATACAAGCAATCTTAGTGACCATCTCAAAAGATACCACCCCAGGCTTTTGGAAAAGCCTCATGAAAGAACTCTACTGTAGATGGAATGGAAGTGATAGAGAAAGTCGTACTACCTCAAGTTCTGCAAGGTCCAGTATGTGATAGTGACAATAAAGAACAAGAATACAGTGAATTTCAGTGACGGGCAACATCGTGTAGGCAAGGGTAGCCGATGTGACCGGCGCTGTAGGACAGTCGAGTTAGACATAGCGCAACAGTCAGTCATAGTCTATAAATTTTGTCAAGAACTTTGTGAATATATTTTATAATAAAATATTTCAAATCATAAAGCCTTATTATCAAGAAGTTAATCCAAGCACCCAAGAAATATTACATGGTGTCAGGTGTGAAAACTGATCAATACAGTTCAAAAGAAGCAGAACAAGATGGCCACAACGACGTCTCAGTCCACACCGAAAGAAATCCATAATCCAATGTACCTATAGCTCAACTTTATCAACCCTGAATTTCTCATCGACCAACATGAACAATGAATGGAAAAAATGGAAACTGCATTTTTCCATTTTTCTAAAAGCATCAGCACTTGATGAAACGGAAGAAAGCAGGTTAGTGTCCTTACTCCTACATCACATGGGACCTAATGCAATACCCGTATCCATGTCCTTCGTTGTTGAAATAGAGAAAATCAATTATAAAGACTTATTGCTGAAATTCGACAATCATTTTTCTCCAAGAAAAAATGTCACCATGGAAAGGCATAAATTTTCAACTGCAAACAAGCAGAAAATCAGTCAATTTTCATTATGCAACTTCGCAATTAATAATAATAATAATAGTAATAGCTTTATTGTCCAACAGTTTAACCCATTTACAGGACAATGCAAAAATAAAATACAAAATAAAATAGAAGAAAGCATAAAAGTGAAAAAAAACATAACAAAAACTTCCTATGATCTACCCTATATTCCCTGAATTTGGCAAGAACCTGTGAATTCAAAGAGGCAGAAAACATAATTAGAGACAAACTCATTTGAAACTTACACTCAAAATACTCATTCATCAAGGAAAGACTACTAGAATTGGGAGATATGGAGCTGCAGAAAACTAAAGAAACGGCACAGAATCTGGAGATGAGTCGACAACATCTACAAGAGTTAAGGTGGGTTTCACAAAGGTTGAAATCAGTTGATCTCGAATCAAAATTTGAACATCGAATCAACGCTGATCCGGTTTCACAAACGAAATTCGAACCATCAAAAACAACGATCAACTGATTGAGGTTTGAATCCGACAACGCCGCGTATTTCGAGATTTCTCGAGCGTAACTGAGCTCATATAACTTGTCAGTCATATCGATGTTCTTGATCAATATTGACGTGAGATCTGCAATATTGAAAAAAAGGATCGGAATTAATATGGAAAAGAAGTTCTACCGTGGAAAAAATTACGCGGAGGAAGATAAACATCTGCTGTTCTCTTCAATTGAAGGGTAAGTAAGGAATTGTAACAATTTCAAGATCTTCGGCGTTGGGAGCATAACCTAACTTTCCCATGAATATCCAATTTCCCTGCATTTCAGCCAAAAACACATATTGGAGAGCAGAGAGACCAATAGTGTTAGTATAAAGGAAAAAAGGAGGCATGGGCTTCAATAACAAGCCTATACAATGCAAATACCACAGTTACAAGAACTCCTTCACAGCTGAAAACTCTATACAGGGTCTTTCACGAGGAACCTCACCCATATTTATACGGGAAACTACTGAACGTATTTTCATGAAATTCAGCATTTATAAGTATTTCACGATGCTGATGAAATCTAAAATATTTTCAAGGCATGAGCACCTCCGGTTTTTCCGGAAATGACGTCAACTTCCGTTTTTCAAATAAGAACACCATTTTTTTATTGCAGAAATAGATTCCTTAGAAAATTTCAAGTTATTTTGATGTAACATTTTTCAGTTTTGGTTGGAAAATTCTCTCTGAGCGGGAAAATTCGAAAAAAAAAATCGAAAATAGAGCTCCGCTGAAACAAGAATAACTTCGAGGTTTTTGGATGGAAAATTTTCATTTTTGGGATTTTTCAAGATGTAAGATTGATGTATCCACTTTAAAAATCGAAATCGCGATTCATGATACAGGGGGTGATAAAATCGCTTTCAAAGTTAGGGATGACAAAATCGTGAAAAATCAATTTTTTCAAATAAGAACCCCATTTTTTTATGGCAGATATTGAATCTAAGTTAAAAATAATGTGAGTGTATGCATCACACCCTTGCCCTAAAGTGGATATTAACTCAGAAAATATCCATTTTAGGGCAATTTTTTTCGAATTTTCCCGCTCAGAGAGAATTTTCCAACCAAAACTGAAAAATGTTACATCAAAATATCTTGAAATTTTCTGAGGAATCTATTTCTGCAATAAAAAAATTGTGTTCTAATTTGAAAAACGGAAGTTGACGTCATTTCCGGAAAAACCGGAGGTGCTCATGCCCTGAAAATATTTTAGATTTCATCAGCATCGTGAAATACTCATAAGTGCTGAATTTCATGAGAATACGTTCAGTAGTTTCCCGTATAAATATGGGTGAGGTTCCTCGTGAAAGACCCTGTATATGAATTGCAAAAGGAGGACAAAGA
Organism: Adalia bipunctata; assembly: GCA_910592335.1. Classification (NCBI taxonomy): domain Eukaryota; kingdom Metazoa; phylum Arthropoda; class Insecta; order Coleoptera; family Coccinellidae; genus Adalia; species Adalia bipunctata. The sequence continues at coordinate 7,059,591 of OU342954.1, forward strand.
AGGAAGTTGCTGTGAGAAATGTAGGTGTGAGATCATCAATTTATTATTTATATATGTATTTACTTATATAACATTCATTACTAGGAAAATAGCCCAAATAACTACATAAATAACATTGCACCCTTGTATTTATTGAGATTTTCTCTTTTGTAGAAGGAAAGATATAAATCGATTATGTTCCCAGAGACTTCTGGTCAGGAAACTGATCCCGAAATAGCTGAGGACGAATTAGGGGAGTGCAGAAGACTGCAAAAGATTGCAAACAGGGAAAAGGTTTTTAATTTTCACCAGAAAAATTATTATATTTGATGTTGGTGTAATTTTAGAATGAAATGAAGAAAACCGGAGGAGGAACGTTTACTTCCACAATGACTGAGAGAGATCATATGGTATTGTCCATTATTGGAGATACCGTAAGACCTCTCTCAAATCTTTTTGACGATGCTCATTCTTATTTCGGTAAGTTGAGAGCACTTTTCCTGGGGGTGTTCTACCAATTTTGGAAGCATCTATGTTAAATAAAGAGTGAGTAAAATGTAATGCACACAATTGATATCTTCAGTATTTACTATTTTGTAGGAAAGTGCTTGAACAGGTAAATTTTTAATTTGAATTACGCCACTTTTCATGTATATTGAAATCAATGACAGTTTTTGTTACCATTCAATGTTGGGTTTTAACAGTGCTCTGTCTAAGATGGCCAGAGTACATCTGATTTCCCCAGCTTTTGCAGCGCTACAATGAACTGATCAATTCCACCAAAACCTAGAGGAATCCTTCACCAATATTATGTCAATTGCTTGCAATAACAACATATCTGGAGGTATCTGAAAATGATTTAGTTTCTATTCGACAGGTTTGTTGTAACTACGAAGGTATTCTCTTCCTGAATCTTTCTTGAAACTAGATGGATTTCATCATAACATATTGATGAATGAGAAAAAGGATTATGTTGATTTTAAACCATTTTTGATGACAGGGAATTATTGCAGTTATGGAAAATTTTGTACTATTCAATGGATTAATTAACTATTTTTCAGATAATGCCGATCTCATGCCTCAACCACCCTCTCCCACTGCCGAAAGGCAAGAAATCACACCAATCCCGATTTCCTTTTCGCCCTCCCATGGTGAAAATTCTGTTAAGCCGAAACCAAAGGGAAGAAGAAAAAGGATATGTGTGACAAAAAAAAATAATATAGAGAATATAAAAAAAAAGTTATTATCAACAGAAGTTGAAAAATGCGAAACTGCAACACAGAATTCTAGAAGTGGAATACCGTATAAAAAAAACGAGCTTCAGAAAGCATTAAGAAGACAATGAATACAAATTTGTGAAATGTATTATGTTCAAATAAATTATATTTTGTATTGAAGCTTGTACTAATTTTTGACTCGCTTGAAGGAATTTTTTATGTAGCATCTGAACTAGTTATCTGAAATTACAAGATGATGGTAATGTTAATATATAAGTTACAAAAAAGACAGAACAACAGAAATTATCAATTATAATTCCTCAATTATCAATTGCAAATATCCTGTTCATGACTCAACAATGTTCAACGATTCTCCATTGAATGTGTAGATTAACTGAAAACAAACAATTATTATTTGTTTATGAATTCATTTTTTTAATAAATACCCTCCGAAAATAGCTTCAACTATAGCACTTCTCACAATCGTATTTCGGTTTCCAGAACTCAATGGCTCACTCACTTCTTCATGACTTTCAAAATCATCCAAATGCTCATATTCGTCATTTAGACTCAATGAAAAATTGTGAAGCACGCTGCAGGCAACAATTATTATTAAAGCGGTGTCCAATTTATTTCTAAGGGTGTAATGCAGACAAGGGAACCTTCTTTTCCATACTCCGAAAAGTCTCTCTAATGGATTTCGTGTTTTTATATGAGCAGCATATTGTACCAGATGTACCTGCTTTCCGATTGATTTCTCGGGTTATGGATTGGCGTCAAGAGAAATCTTCTACATGGATATCCACTATCTCCCACCAAGTAGCTATTCCCATATATGCCTTGTTCTAATTCGACAAGCAATGGTGAATCGTTAAAAATTGTTGAGTCATGAACTGACCCTGGCCATCTTGCAATTATGTGCCTTATTTTTAATTCGGCATCACAAATTACTTGGACGTTAATAGAAAAGAAGCCTTTTCTATTTCTGTACCATTCCGCATTTTGGCCTCCTGGTGAGCTTATTCTTACATGAGTGCAATCAATAGCTCCCAAAACTCTCGGAAGTCCACTAATTTCGCGAAATTTTGCTGCGACAATAGATCGTTCCTCTATATTTTTCGGCATAAATATATATTGGGGTTTCAGTTTTGCAATTTGAATTGAAACCCGCCTTACAATTCTGCATACATTTGGCTTCTTCGCTTCTTTATATTGACGTGATCGCCAGTATCTAGTCATTTGGAAACCACCCGTGGCATAAAATCGTAATGCAACCAAAAGCTGCAGCTTAGCATTTATCGACTTAATTCCTTTCAGTGCGGGGTTCTATTGCAGAGCCAATTTTATGTCGCGGCCACACCGAGCGCTACGTACGCTATGTTCGCTATGTTCGCGATGCATCTCAAATATAGCCATCGGTATTTTAAATGTACCCGGCCACACCGACACTGGTACGCTATGTCCGCTATGTCCGAACAAAACATACGTAGCGTCCGTAGCGTCCATAGCATAGCGCTCGGTGTGGCCTCGACATTATGCAATAACTCCATAACAGATCCTTTGTTGAAACGAAATCGTTGTTTGAATTCCACGTTCCCATACATCTCAAAAGGATCATTTCTATGGCGTATTATTCTGGGAATTATATTTCTTGGTAACTCCAGAATGTTTTCGTCATCCGAAGACGATAATGATGAAGAGGAAGACATATTTAATTCAAAGGAAATTCTTCAAACGTCCCAGAGCTCAAAATCAACGCGTTGATCGCCCGCAATTCTACAATCAAATATTTCTTCTGTCAAGGGACGTTGATCGAGAATCAAAATTTGAAAAAGCTTTGTGAAACCCATTTTTCCCTTGATCGCGAATCAACTGTCGTTGATTGCGAAATCACCGCAAATATTTAGACATCGAATCAACGGCTTGATTCGATGTTCAAATTTGATTTTTGAACTGTCAAATCGAGTTGATTCCGGGATCAAGCTCGAATCACCGGTGATTACGCTTTGTGAAACCCACCGTTGGAGTCACAAAGCATTCTACATGTCAGATAACAGTCCAAGAAAACAATGACAATGGATGTGAATCAAAAACGAAGAATGGTTGGTCAAGCAACAGGGTTTCAGCACAGCAGCAGAGGAACAAATGCTCAAGATGTGGACAAATACATCACCACAAATGTCCAGCAGCAGGTCAAGTATGCAAGAAATGTGGTACACCTAATCATTATGCAATCATGTGTAGATCAGCTTCACAAAACCATAAAGGTAACCATTTTTCAAGACAGAATAATGTAAAAAATATTGAATATTCTGAAAATCAAGAAGAAAGTACTCTTTTTGTTGGTAAAATTTCAAACAATCAAAATTTTAATTCATGGGATATCGTGATTTTGGTCAATAATTATAATTTAAATTGTCAGATAGATACTGGTTCTCAGGTCAACATCATGTCTAAAGACATTTGTCTTAACTTTTTAAAATTACCTTCATCAAAAATTCAACAGTCAAACGCACAACTAATGTCATATTGTGGTAACAAAATACCAGTCACAGGGAAAGTCAGAATGAGTTGTCAGGTACCGTCAGGTAAAATACATGGAATTGATTTTCTAGTAACGGAATTGAATCAAAAAACAATATTGGGTCTCAAAACAAGCGAAAAATTAGGCTTAATAAAGGAGTTATATAACATTAACGATTACATTTTAGTCAAATACAAAGAAATTTTTGAAGGAATTGGCTCGTTACCAGGTGAATACAAAATAAATATTGAGCAAAATGTAGAAGGACATATAGATCCACCTAGAAGAATACCTTTTAAATTAAAAGAAAGATTTGAGGCAGAACTTGATTTCATGATTAAAAACGGAATTATTGAAAAAGTAGACGAACCTTGCAAGTTTATCAGTTCAATTGTTTGTGTAGAGAAACCAAATGAAAGTTTGAGAATTTGCCTAGATCCCAGATACATAAATAAATACATTATCAGACCCAAGCGAAATATACCCACATTAGAATCACTAACGTCAGAGTTAAATGGCTCCAAATATTTTTCAGTATTTGATGCAAGCAATGGATTTTGGTCATTAAAATAAGATGAAGAAAGTTCAAAATTGACAGCTTTTAACACTGAGTTAGGAATTTATCGCTTTCTAAGAATGCCATATGGAATATCAACTGCGTCAGAAGAGTTTCAACATGCTCTTCAGAATTTTTTATTAGACATTCCTAATTTTGGTAGTGGGTTTCACAAAGGTTGAAATCAGTTGATCTCGAATCAAAATTTGAACATCGAATCAACGCTGATCCGGTTTCACAAACGAAATTCGAACCATCAGAAACAACGATCAACTGATTGAGATTTGAATCCGACAACACCGCGTATTTCGAGATTTCTTCAGCGTAACTGAGCTCATAGCCTCATATACGTCATCGTAGGTCCGTAGGATTGACTGCTGAGTGCTGACAAATAATTCGGCGGACGTATAAATACTATAAATGAATATTGTTGTTGTATGAAGGTGAAATTCTTCAAGTAGAGAAAATTATGGACGAAAAATGCAGAAGGGAAGCATAAGACATTTTCCCTAACGAAATCGTAAGTAAAAAGCGTATTCTTCTGATATGTCCATAACCTACATTATTGTTATTGCTTTATTTGCTTTTATTTATTTCAGAAACAGAATGAAATGTGTGCATAACGAAACTATGTAGAATATTAAAAGGAATCCTGGAACTGCATTAACAACATACAGAATTATGCACCTTGTTACAGTAGAAGTAATATCTATTATGATTAACAAACATATTTCCTGTGTTATGGTTTGTTTATATTCACAGCACAATTGTAATTGCTCATGATTATATCAAAAGAAGTATATTGTCATAATACATGGACAAGTATTATTATTGATTTACAAGAAATAATCATAAGGGGCCAACGATACTGGATGGTATGGTGCAAGGCAGTGGCAATGATTTTCTCGGTTAATTAACAAAGCTTAATTTTTGTTGGATTTCGAGTATATCATTGTTTATAATTAAATTGCAATATGAAGAATGTAAATTGGATAATAAAGATAGTATTGAATATTTACCAACTCGTTTTAAATTTTCTTCAAGTAAATTAATATGAGGCTTCATTTTTTTATTGAGGATTATTTAAATTCCACACATATTGAATAGAGAAATACTAATCATAAAATACAGTTTGCTTTTATTTGAATGATAATGATTCATCAGTCATTGTTTTGAAGAACAACCTTGTAAAGTCCAATACAGGTAACGTAATGTCAACTTATTTCTGGATCACATGGCTGAAATACATTCTGGTAGGAATCTAGTCATAATTGTATGCAGTAGGAACTGTATTCAATGTTTCAGTGAAAATCAATAGGTAATAGTTCATGTAGCACCCTTCGTTGAAGATATTAAGCAACCAATATGTCCTTTACTTATGTCATCAGAAAATTCTGTTCAACTTGTCCAATATGGATATTACCCTTGTTCATACAATGATTTTACTAATGATTAAGTTTTCTGGTTGTGGGAGCATGTATCCAAAACTATAAATTCACTGAAAATTGCAGCAAACATGTTCGGTTAACCATTTTAAGAGGATGGATAGGTACATATTATGGCAGGAATATAAATCAACTCCAGTTGATTGATTTTTGATATCTTGTATTATTCTGCATACAATATACATTGCATTCTATCCATGTGATTCCTGATTGCCCTATTTGTATAATGGACCTATGAGTGTAGATACATTTCTCTCAAGAATTCCGTTAACGGTGTTTGAATTCGATTTTTTTCGAATAAAACGAGGATATGCCTTCATTTTGATGATTTCTGGGTGGGAATATTGTAGAAAATGGAGACATCATTGGAAAATTCATTCACAATATCGTTTTCATTACATTGAAAATCAGCTTGATCGCCCGAAATTCTACAATCAAATATTTCTTCTGTCAAGGGACGTTGATCGAGAATCAATATTTGAAAAAGCTTTGTGAAACCCATTTTGCCCTTGATCGCGAATCAACTGTCGTTGATTGCGAAATCACCGCAAATATTTAGACATCGAATCAACGGCTTGATTCGATGTTCAAATTTGATTTTTGAACTGTCAAATCGAGTTGATTCCGGGATCAAGCTCGAATCACCGGTGATTACGCTTTGTGAAACCCACCGTAAAACTAAATAAAGACAAAACACAATTTTTTCAAGATTCAGTCAAATTCATGGGACAAATAATAAGAAGTACACAAGGGTTACGTCCGCAAGAGTCGAAAGTGAAGGCAATAGAAGATATGTGCCCCCCAACAAATGTTAAAGAACTACAAAGATTTTTAGGCTTTGTAAATTACTTAGGTCAATATATCAAAAATCTTAGTCAAGAAACAACTAATTTAAGATTGTTACTAAAAAAAAATGTACCATGGCATTGGAATCAATATCATCAACTTGAATTGAAAATTTGAAAAAAATTAAATTAGTTCAGAACCTGTATTGACTTTATGACGTAAATAAAGAATTAGCACTATTGGTAGATGCTTCCCAAGGCCCAATGGGAGCAGTAATCTTACATAGTAAACAACCTATTGCCTATGCTTCTTAAAGTATGAATGAATCACAGTGTAAGTTGCATCATGCTCATGAATTTGTCGGATGTGTAACGAATGCATAATATTTTTTAGATACTTCAAACCCCTCAAACCAATGATAAACCTCCAACATCATTGAATTACCCGGATAGTTATTCCAGCCATTCTAGCCATTGTTTTTGGTTGTGTAAAATTTCATAGAAATATTTATGGTCAAAAAGTTAAAGTAGAAACTGATCACAAGCCATTAGTTGCCATTTTTAATAAAAACTTATCAGACATACCACAAAGACTTCAACGAATGATGCTTAAATTACAGCAATATGACCTGATTGTAAATCATGTACCAGGAAAACAAATGTACATAGCAGACACTTTAAGTCGAGCTAAATTTGAAACAGACCAAAGTCACGATGAAACCGATAAAATATTATCTAGTCTGAATGATGATTTAAGAATTCATGTCAATTTTCTAGTCAATTCTCTCAATACTAGTGAAAGTAAATTAAATGAAATAAGGACAGAAACACAAAAAGACATAACATTACTTAAGATTATCAGTTACATAAAAAATGGATGGCCTAACAGAAAATCTGATGTTTCAAATGATATATCTTGATAATTTTATAATTATCAAGATCAATTACATGTCATTAATGGTATTATATTCGAATTGAATAGTATTGTTATACCTCAGTCAATGCGTAAAGAAATGCTTAGACATATGCATGAAGGTCACTTAGGCATAGCCACTACAAAAAATTTTGTTAGAGGTGTCATATTTTGGCCATGCATGAATAGTGAAATCGAAAACTATGTACAGAATTGCCAAAGTTGTCTTAAATTCAGAAAAAATAATACTCCACAACCTCTTATGCCACATGATATACCAAACATTCCATGGCAAAAAGTAGGAGCTGATATTTTTCAGTTTGAGTCGAAATACTAACGTATGGTCCTAAAGTTTTGTGAAAAATTTCGAAAGCATATAACTCTGACTTAAATAATTTAATATTTTTCTCGAATTATTCCAAAATTTGACTTAACTATCCTTATTATAAATCAAAATTCAAATAACAGACAAGGGACCATTATTTTCGATTTGCCTGATAATTCCCCTGACACGTTGCTTCTCAATCAGACCAGGTGAAATTTTTCCCAAAACTTTAGGACCATACGTTATATTCTTATTGTTAGATTATTATTCAGAATGTTTTGAAATTGCTCCAGTCAATCCACTTAATAGTCAAACTGTCATAACGCAATTCAAAAGCATTTTTTGTCGACATGGAATTCCAATACAATTAATATTAGACAATGGTCCACCATTCAATTCAATGGATTTTAAGAGATTTTGTGAAAAATGGAATATTAAACATGTTACCTCTAGTCCACATTACCCTAAGAGTAATGGACTTGCTGAAAGAACAATAGGCACTGTTAAGAATATGTTCAAGAAATGTAAGGACTCAGGCTCTGATGTGTATTTGGGTCTACTAAATTTTAGAAACACCCCTAAATCTGATGGTGCTGCCTCACCAGCAAAACTCGGAAAGTATCACCTTTTGAATCGTGGTAAATCTTCATTCAAAAAATTTATTTCACTAGTACCCTAATTTAGGACGTAAAGACTTGATTTTTTTTTAAATTGAAGTTGAAGAACGTCCCGAGGGCAAGTGGCTTTCTTTTTTCGATTTAATGAGTTTTTCAATTTAAAAAAACAGGTTGAACTTCAGCGTTTTGGAAACTACACTTAATAATTTTTTTTCGACGGTTTTTCATCATTTATTGGAAAAAATCGCATCTCTTTGCCCTCGACAATTAAATCTTCTATAAAGTACAAAAATTTTTATGATGATTAGTTCAAAAATATAGCTTGTACTCATGAAAAACGAAAAACATATTCAATAACCCAAATATTGCAGGGATCTAACGATTACCCTGATTTTTGTGTTTGGACATTCAACTTTAGATGGCGCGTTTGAATGTCGGTAATTCGTCCGTCCAGCGAGTCGACCAGGTAGTAAATAGAACCACAGTATAGACACCAACCAGTAGTCGCACTCCGTGGATTTCCTTACTCCATTCCGGGCTCGGGCATACCTCATTCGTCATAACCTCAAATCATCCAGCATTACTCGGAAAAATGTCAGGTCCCCGCATAAAGCTAGAGATGACCTGCTGTTATAGTCATCCTTGTCATATTATTTATATATAACTATGTTGCCGCTTTTTCTGATAAATTGAACCCAACTTTCCGAGCCGGGTTATTTTCTGAATTATATTCCATTTTCAGAGTTCAGAGACGACAAAACTTTCTTCAAGAGGATTATACTGATTTTCCAATAGATATTGCTGTGCTTCGGCTGGAGCTATCAAATTATATACAAAGTTTTTTTGAGAGCCAAGAATATTATTTCGGTAAATTTGACGATAATTCTGTGGCTGTGGCAACAACTGAATGCATATCCTGGTGCGCGCTGAGGTGTGCGCCAAATCCCGTTGGAGTAAAAATTTCAGTTCATTTTAGCGTGAGTGCGACTACTGGTTGGTGTCGATACTGTGATAGAACCATTGAGAACTTACCCTGGCCCCTTTTTCATATACATACATCTGGCTAGTAATAAAATCTTGAAGACCTAGGAATTCGAAACAAGACGAGCTCCCACATTATTTCCTTATTCCGCTTATTATAGGAATCAGGCCCACCCCAAAAAAATCTCTTTATTTCTATATAACGAATTGAAATTTCGGATTTTTATACTATACACATTTCTTCTCATTGACGATTTCTTCCAGGAGTCGCAATAACTCATAATATACCAGGTGTCCTCTGACTTTCTGATTTCAAATAGCACCCCGTATATTTTGTGTATCACACTTTGTATTCTACATTTTTTACTATTTTTCTTTTGATGGAGAAAACGTCAATTGAAATTTCAAATTGGAACATTATTTGTGAAGTTATCATTTTCTCGGTTATTCATTCTTGAATTTTAGTTTCTCTGACACGCACACATTTATTGAGAATTATTTACTGTCAAAGTTGCAAACTATTGTATATTCACATGTTTCCATGGCACGCTAAGGTTTGCATTTAAAAATAATCAATTCGTCCAGTCTATTACAATTTTAATAATTTTGAATTTGACGTTCTCTTCATCATCTCGAATGCAAAATTGTTCATGATTTGTCAATTATTGAAATCTAGATTACACAAAATATCGCACTGCAATTCTTTCAATTTGAAATTTCAATTGATGTTATCAGAAGAATCTCGTTCCAGGTAATAGTCACAGTTGAAAAATATGGGTCCAAGGAACAAAATAATAGGAAACTATTCTTTCACAACGTTTCGGCACTTTATTGTGCCGTCTTCAGGTGTCAGAATTTTAATATTCTGACAATTTGATTGTTGAATAAAAATATGTGAAAAGTATACGAAAGCATGCAGGAAGTTTCAGAGAAGTGGAAAACACTATTGAATATAGGGTGTCCATTTGAAAAAAACAAAGTCACCCTCTTTTCCTCTTTTGTGGGCCACCCGATATATTCGAAAATATTTTTAGGTTGTGCTATTCTTGGAATATATCAAGTCTGCATCAAAAAATTTAGTCAAACTCAGACCGTTACGCGTATATCGTCCGCTGCGGCACTAGTGGGACACCCTGTGTATATGAAAGAGAAATGCGAGTTTGATGTTCATTTGAACCGATTACATACGGAGACGAGTATGTATAGTTCCTCATAGCTCTTCTTGTATCTACTTATAAATGTTACGTCACATTTTTTTCATAAAGGTTTTTGTTGAAAAGGAATCTTCAGGATACTGTTTCATCTTCGATTGCTTCTAACACGGCAATTGATTTCCATGATGGTTCCGAAGGAAGTGAATTCAATCACCAAGAGGTGACTAACTGCAGTGAAGGAAGTATAAATGTCACAGACAATGTGGCAGGTTCTGAACCCATCTCGGAATCTATACAAGACTTTTCTCTAACTGGGCGGCGTATAATAGATATCAAACACTTCATAGATGAGGTGAGAAGGTTAGGGAATCACAAACTATTTGACTGTTCGTTCAATGATATGATGCTGGTCAAGGAAACAAAAAGTTGATTATATTTCAAATGCCGGATGTGCAATAAGACTGAAAAAATTGTGACTTGTGACGATAAAGATCATGGGGAGGTAAAGGACATAAACGAGGACAGCGTAATTGGAACATTATGTGCAGGAGTAGGTTACACGCAGTTGAAAGAACTGACCGCATCTCTCAATATCCCAAGTATGACAACAAACACCTATGGAAGGATCCATTATGAGGTATGTGAGAATTTCGAGAATTTGTCCCAAATTATAATGAAACAGGCTGCTGAAGAAGATTTGAAGTGAAAGTCCTTATATCTGGGCGATCCATAATAGGTAAAAGAAAACTAAACCAGATAAATTACTTATGTGATCTTTAATTTCTCAACATGTTTCGAGCCTTATTAAGCTCATCTTCAGGAGTAATCACGTAAGTGAAGCTGAAAAAAATTGAGAAAACATAAAGAGAGCTCAAAAACAAAATAAAGCACAAAAAAACAATCAAAAAACGAAAAAACAATGTAACATAACTTAAGTGACATGACGGAATAATAAAATGAATAAAAGTCAAAATGAACAAAAACAGGTTGAAGAATAAAATTGGTTAAAAATGGTCAATAAAATTATTAGAAGTACAGTAACGTAAAATCTTTGAAAAGTCATCATCATTAAAAAGGTGAAGCAATTAAAAAACAGAGGGTGCAAACTAAAGGGGGGGGTGGAGGTGGCAAAAAGAACAGCAATACAAATATAAATATAAATATAAAAAGGTAGAATGTCATGAAAAACTTACATTAAAATCTTCAAGCACAATTCAAAGAAAATCGCTCAGAGTCATGTAGATGGTTCAAAATGATTCCTCTCTCCGAGAGGAATCATGTAGATGGTTCAAAATGATTCCTCTCTCCGAGAGGAATCATCATCTACATGACTCTGAGCGATTTTCTTTGAATTGTGCTTGAAGATTTTAATGTAAGTTTTTCATGACATTCTACCTTTTTATATTTATATTTATATTTGTATTGCTGTTCTTTTTGCCACCTCCACCCCCCCCTTTAGTTTGCACCCTCTGTTTTTTAATTGCTTCACCTTTTTAATGATGATGACTTTTCAAAGATTTTACGTTACTGTACTTCTAATAATTTTATTGACCATTTTTAACCAATTTTATTCTTCAACCTGTTTTTGTTCATTTTGACTTTTATTCATTTTATTATTCCGTCATGTCACTTAAGTTATGTTACATTGTTTTTTCGTTTTTTGATTGTTTTTTTGTGCTTTATTTTGTTTTTTGAGCTCTCTTTATGTTTTCTCAATTTTTTTTCAGCTTCACTTACGTGATTACTCCTGAAGATGAGCTTAATAAGGCTCGAAACATGTTGAGAAATTAAAGATCACATAAGTAATTTATCTGGTTTAGTTTTCTTTTACCTATTATGCTGAAGAAGAAGCTGATCTAGCGAGACAAAATGGCGAAGTTGATAGAGATGGTATACCATTCATTACAGTGATTTGTGATGGTAGTTGGGGCAAAAGATCGTACAGAACCCTCTATAATTCTGCATCAGGATCGGCAGCAATAATAGAAAAGAGAACAAAGGAAATTTTGTATGTAGATGTTCGTAACAAATACTGTATTATATGTTCACGTCAAAAAGATGGACAAGACATTCGAGAACACGTATGCTTCAAAAATTGGGACGAAAATCAGAGTTCATCTGGAATGGAAGCATCGATAATTGTGGAGGGATTCAGAAAAAGTGAAGAAATGTACGGCATCCATAAGATATGCTAAGTTCATTGCAGATGGCGATAGCAGCGTTACAAGAAAATTTTGGAAAAAATTGAGTGCAGAAATCATTTGTTACGTAACTTCTGCAATAAACTGAAAGATTCATCGAATAATAGAATATATGGACCCATTAATCACAGGAAAATTCTGAAGAACAAAATTCTCAAAATGCGCCAAGGAATAGTCATGGCAATCCGACATAGAAAAAAAACTTTAGATATTAATGGATTGAGAATGCATATTTTGAATGCACCGAAACATGTTTCTGGAAAACATGATGAATGTGCAAAATATTTCTGTGATGGTCTGAAAGAAAATGAGCAGAATATAGTTCCGGAAATTTCTCGTTCAGGATTGATGGAACATATTGAAAAAATTGTAAGACAACTCAGAGTTCATGGTAGGAGTTTGAAAGAGGATGTAGATATCAATATTGTTGAATCCTATAATGCAATCATAGCGAAATGTATGTAGTATATCTGGAAAAAGAATAAACTTTTCTTTGAGGAGGTCTTAAGCTGGTAGATGCCATGTAGCTTCTATTTTCCACAACACAAAGAAGCCGTTTCGCCATTACAATTCTGTTTACAGAAGAAAACAAGGATTCTATAGTGAACGTTGTGAACAGCAACGAATAAGAAAAAATACTTGTGTATCGATCAGTAGAAGGAGCAAAGGAAGAAAACGTAAAATTTCACAGGTCTATAGAAACGGTGATCACGATTATGGTGAAGCAGCTCAAAAACCAGATATGTCACCTACTGAATTTGAAGAGCAAAAGATTCAATTTCTCCTTTCATTACTACAAACGGAAGAAGATCGGATAAGGACAGAAAGGGAAACAAGAAATCAAAGAGATTCTCACGAGTGGAGGGAAATAAGAAGAAAACTACTTACAGCCTCAAATTATGGTCCCATCATAAGAATGAAAACAGGAACAAGCTGTGAGAATTGGGTGAAGAAATTATTATATGAAGACGCCGATTGTAAAGCAATGCAATATGGCCGAATCAACGAACCTAATGCATTGGCGGCTCTGCAAGAGATCCTGAAAGAAGAGATCCATCAATGTGGTATTTTCATAGATTCAGAATATCCATACTTAGGAGCTAGTCCTGACTCCTGATGTCCTTATTGGATCAGATGGGTTAGTTGAAGTTAAATGCCCTTATTCAGTCAGAGATTTAACCCCAGAGGAAGGGATAAAACAAAAAAAATTGATTTTTGGAAATTAAACTCCGATGGTACTGAAAGGGAAGTGAAAAAGATTCATAAGTGGTATTACCAAGTTCAAGGCCAGCTTCATATAACTAAGAGAGATTTTTGTATACCTACTCGCAGTCTGGACACCAACAGGAATAATATGGGAGAAGATTAAGAGGGATGAGAATTTCTGGAGAGCAGAAATGATCCCTAAATTAGAAATATTTTATAACCGTTGCCTATTGCCGGAAATAATTGATCCTAGACAATCGAGGTCGATGCCAATTCGGAATCCAAATAGGACATGAACCTAAATGTGACCAGACCAAATACATCAGGAATATTTCCAGAATGGAAGAAACCGAAGAGGAAATTGGGTAGGTTCAGTACAATTCGATAAAGGAATGCCTATGGTCAGTGATTTGTTATGTTTATATTTTTTATATTCCTCATAGCTTTCCCAACCTTCATTCCATCATTTCCCGATCCTTCCTGGCGAAGAAGACCCACACCTCCACGTGGTCTTTGCTGGATAGGCTATTTGGAACTCCATAGAAAATGCAATTCTTTGTAATCCCTTGAACTAATTATCATTTAAATTCTATTTGTTCCAAGTAGCTAACCAAGTGGGCTAATGATTAGGAAACGAATTTCGGTGATGAACTATATTCCTGCTATACTTATGAATACATCTCATACTACCTGTAAAAATATCGGTCTCGGGAACAGAAAACATGAAATTTATCACTCATAACGTTTCGGACTTATATTATTATTTCGACACCTGAAGAAAGTCTAATTAAAGTCCTAATCGTTGTAAAGTAGTAGTTGCATGTGATTTTTGTTCTTGGGACCGATATGTCCACTATCACTGTGAAATAGATATTTCCTAGCGAATATATCGTCTCTTGTTTCTTCAATTAGTACGTAATATAGAAAATTCGCATATTAATTAATTAATTTTTACCTCAAATCTGAGGGATTATTCAACAGAATAATTCGTCATAAAAAGTTCAAATGACCTCTTATTCAATAGGGAATACCTCATAAAAATTGATGGTAAAACGTCTGCGGTAAAAATTCAATAAATTCAGCTCAAGAAGTAATTATTCTTCAGCCTCTCTTACCTAAACGATATTGACATGAAAAATAATAAACGGTTCGGGAGAAATGTAAAAGTAATTCGCATATGTTGGCAAACCAGGAAGGATCAGGTAATAAATAGTTTCGTGATGAGATGATTTTCTACTTTACAACCATCTGGTATTTTAAGCTACTGCTAATAGATGGCTTATTTCAATGTTTGAAGAACTCGCCGTCAAACTTTGATTGTCGCTTCGGCCAACTTTGTGATTTGTGATAGGTATATCGGGCCCTTAATGTCAAGAAATCTTCGTTGTCTTATACCCACAAAATTTGGCCGATGCATTGAGTCGAATATTTAATGACTGGGATATTGAAGAAAAAATAGCATGTATAGTAACAGATAACGCAGCTAACATGATAAAGACATGTGAGATACTAAAAAAAACACCTTCCATGTTTTGCACACAGTATTAATTTGGTTGTTCAAGACAGCTTATCTCTGGAACCTGTACAAAAAATTTTAAATAGATGCAAAGAAATTGTTCGCTTTTTCAAAAGAAGTAATATTGCCACAGAGATTTTAAAAAATGAACAAAATACCAAGAGTCCATTAAAACTTTTGCAAGGGGTTCCAACCAGGTGGAACAGTGCGTATAAAATGATAGAGAGGATTTTGAAAAACAACGATTTTGTAAACAAGTCCTTGTTGAAAATAAAAAAAACTCCAGTGCCTTTGAGCATTGATGAATTAACTGTTCTTGGTGAAATTGGGAAACTGCCGAAACCATTTGATGAAGCAACTTTAAAGGTGTCAGGAGCTTATGTTACCATATCCATAATTCCTTTAACATTTGGAATATACAATTCTTTCATAGTAAAAACTAATATTGGAAGTGAAGAAGGAAGAATCATGTGTGAGAAACTTATTAACTCTGTTCAATCCTGACTATTCCTGTATGAAAAGAGGACTGTGACCCAAATGGGTACATTGCTTGATCCAGCATTTAAACAAGAGGCTTTCCGAAGCATAGACAACGCAAAAGCAGCTGGACAATTTTTCGAGAAGGAGATGCTTGTAATGTAATAAAGATGTTAAAGAGCGACCCAGTAAGGGAAGCATAAGCAATGATAAGGATGATTTAGATTTATCAGACAGAGCTTCATCTTTATTTTCATTTATGACAGAAAGAACCAATCAGAAAAAAAATCTAAAAAAGTGGGTGCCATAATAATCAAAAGGCAATACTTCGAAAGACAAAATACAAACCAAAACAGTGATCCCCTACTATTTTGGAAAGTAAGTTAATTTAAACTGCTTTATTTATTATTAGTAACACATATTATTGTTTTAGATGAATGGAAACGAATTACATCCACTTCAGCATTGCGCAAAAAAATACTTGTGCATACCAGCAACATCAGTGGAATCAAAACGTGTATTTAGCACGACAGGGCAGATTGTCAAGACTGAAAGCCAAAAATGTTGCCGTAAATGGGTGGCTAGTTACAAAATAATGTACTTTTTTTAGAATAATATTTTGTTTTATTTTTTTCAAGATTTTTATATTCGTAATAACAGAAGTGAGGTTAAGTTTGATCTTTATTTGATTCAATCATCTAGGTAGCTGCCTTAATAGCTCAATTTTCATTATTTTATGTATATCTATTTTTAGGGTTTTAAAAACCTTGTAACCGCGAACGTCTCCGCGCATCCCAGTTGAATTATTTATTTCGCTTTATCGAAATGGAATTCACATCACGTGGTGCAGTTGGAAGGAAGTTTTCTTTACTGTTCATTCAATCACCGAGAGGGAAGTCTTTTCTGAAGTTGGATAGATGTCGCTCATTAAAAGTCATCCGATATATGCACGACCGATATCCATATCTTGACGAAAAGATTTTCCATCCAGCGTCGACTTTGGGATATTCCACCCTGATGAGTCCTAAATAGGACGAAACTGCAGTCGGTGCGATTCTCAGTTGACGTTGGACCATTCGGTCTGGTAGGGTGAACAGTATCGGAGACCTAGTTCGTATTCACATTTCATTTTTTCATTATTTATAATGGGAAATGATTTGTATCTTAATTCTTTCAATTGAATAGGTAGCGCCTTACCGCTCAAGTGATTTTATATCATTATTTATCATATTTATACTTTTTTGGGTTTTAAAAAAACCTACAAACTGCGAACGTCTCCGCGCTTCCCAGGTGAATTGGTTAAGCGTTCTCTAACGTTGAAATTCACAATCTGGTGTTGCAATTTGGAAGAAAGTTTCCTTTATTGTTCATTCAATCATCGAGGGGGGGGTCTTTTCTGAAGGTGGATAGATGTCGCTCATTAATAGTCATCCGACATAATGCACGACCGATATCCATATCTTGACGAAAAGATTTTCCATCCAGCGTCGACTTTGGGATATTCCACCCTGATGAGTCCTAAATAGGACGAAACTGCAGTCGGTGCGATTCTCAGTTGACGTTGGACCATTCGGTCTGGTTGGGTGAACAGTATCGGAGACCTAGTTCGTATTCACATTTCATTTTTTCATTATTTATAATGGGAAATGATTTGTATCTTAATTCTTTCAATTGAATAGGTAGCGCCTTACCGCTCAAGTGATTTTATATCATTATTTATCATATTTATACTTTTTTGGGTTTTAAAAAAACCTACAAACTGCGAACGTCTCCGCGCTTCCCAGGTGAATTGGTTAAGCGTTCTCTAACGTTGAAATTCACAATCTGGTGTTGCAATTTGGAAGAAAGTTTCCTTTATTGTTCATTCAATCACCGAGGGGGGGTCTTTTCTGAAGGTGGATAGATGTCGCTCATTAATAGTCATCCGACATAATGCACGACCGATATCCATATCTTGACGAAAAGATTTTCCATCCAGCGTCGACTTTGGGATATTCCACCCTGATGAGTCCTAAATAGGACGAAACTGCAGTCGGTGCGATTCTCAGTTGACGTTGGACCATTCGGTCTGGTAGGGTGAACAGTGTGGAAGACCTAGTTCGTATTCACATTTCATTTGTCATTATTTATATTGGCGAATGATTTGTGTCTTATTTGATTCAATCATCTAGGTAGCTCAATTTTCATTATTTTATGTGTATTTGTATTGTTTAACTTGAAAATGTCGCAAGTGTTGTTGATATTATATCCTCAATAGAGAAAAAACCTATTTAATATTTTTTTTCGTCTAATGTTAAAATTATAATGAGAATGAATTTTTATCAAACTATTGTAACGTTTCCTTCGTTAATAAAACGTCCGGGTTCAACAAACTATTTATTTACACTACTTATAACACTAATGATTAACAACTAATGAACTTATTCTAACAAAAGTATGTACAATTTATTTCCACTGATTTATTTCTACTATTTATTTTCACTCGGCGCTCGTCTCTGACTGACTGAATCCTCTCATCGTCGATGGGCCCCTTATATGCATCACGCCGATTGTTTCTAGTGAAGTCCGGACCGTCTGGAACCTTCCCGAATCATCACGTCAGATGGAACACTCCACGCGTTTCCAGAAACCTCTCGATCGGCCCCGTAGCGCTTTGAATGCACAGGGCCGTACTTGGCGTACTTGTCACACTGTCCCCTCCTTAAGCCTGTTCTGTCCCAGAACAGATTGCATGGATTCTTCAGAGGACCGTGGCGAAATCTGCAGTCGGCTCCTTCTCTACAGTAGCCCCTTTGATGGAAATAGCATTCTCATTCTATAGTTTTGACGGGGAGTTCGATACGATTCGGGTAGAAACTGCATACTAGGATCTGTATACCTGCCGTCTGGAAAATTACTTCAAGCATGCTTCGCACTACCCTCCAATTCAGTAGATCCAGTCCACAACCAAGCTTGGGAACAGCTAGTTTCCTAACGCCGGAACGCTGAAGGTCTTCTTTCAAGCCATGCAGCGAGGTCCATAAGTTCTGGTAGGTGGGCTTCTGGAAAGAGTGCTGCTTGGTAACCAAATAGTAAATGAACCGACCTCCAGACTTCAATCTCAAACATTTCCCGATTCTGGGCTGCTGTCCCATTAGTTCCTCTTGCCGACCAAATTTGTTTTTGAATACTCTTGCTATTCCCTTACTCATACGTAAATCGGCTGCTACACAATGAGCAAGCGAGTATTCCTCGGGGACTATGAACAGGTCCTGATGAACTTCCTGTGTGACGCCAAACCTTGCAATGCGTGTTCCCCCATAGGTGTTCATAAATTCCTGGAATTTGCAGCTTTCCCTTGCCGGAACCTCGACGAGACGTACTTCTTCTTCATCCTGCGTGGACGCATACGGAGCCAATCGGTTGAAATGGACGACTTTCGGTTTTCCTCTGGGAGGCTTCCGTATTCGGTAAACTACGTCATTTATTCTTTTCACAACTTCGTACGGTCCTTCCCAATGTCTCTGCAGCTTCGGTGAGAAACCTTTTCTTCTTTGTGGGTTATACAACCATACCAGATCTCCTGCGGTAAACCCTCCTTCAATGGCCTTGATGTCATAGCGCATTTTCATCCGGTCACTTGCTTGCTGCATTTGATTACGCACCTTGTCATGGATGTAGTCTAGCTTGCTTCTGAGATTACTAACGTAGTCCTCCCCAGCTACATCTTCTCCAGGCTTACACCCAAACTCGAGGTCGCAAGGTAATCTTATTTCTCGGCCAAACATTATATTGGATGGAGTCTCCTTGGTAGATTCTTGAACCGAAGATCTATAGGCCATCGTGAATAAATGCAAGTATTCATCCCAGTCCCTTTGATGGTCAGAGACAACTTTGGCCAAGTGTTTTCCCATAGTCCGGTTCATGCGTTCTACCATGCCGTCTGACTGAGGATGCAGACGCGTAGTTCTGGTCTTACGTATCCCCAATGTTTTGCAAACTTCCTGGAATAACTTCGACTCGAAGTTTCGGCCTTGATCACAATGCAGCTCAAGGGGGATTCCAAATCTTCAGAAGAACTCTTTCACCAATTTGTCAGCTACTGTGCTTGCCTCTTGGTTAGGAATACCGTACGCTTCCACCCATTTGGTAAAGTAGTCCATCGCTACCAAAATGTACTTGTTTCCATTGCCTGTTTCTGGAAAAGGGCCTGCGATGTCGATAGCTACTCGTTCCATGGGGGATCCGACGTTATATTGCTTCATTGGTGCCTTTCCTTTACCGTAAGGTCCGTTGGCCGCAGCACAAACTTTACATTTTCTACACCAATCTTTAACGTCGTTCTTACAGTTGATCCAATAAAATCGCTGCCTAACCTTCTCCAGAGTCTTAGTAATCCCAAAATGGCCACCCGAAGTTCCATTATGTAGTCTGGTCAAAATGTCTGTTACCCTACTTTTGGGCACAATTAACTGAAGCCTCTGCTGAGATCCATCTTCATTTTCCCAACAACGTTTCAGAAGACCTTCATCAATCTTCAACGTTTCCCATTGGGCCCAATACGACTTGACATTTTGGCTCAGTCTGGATACTTCTTCCCATGTAGGTCGTCTGCCACTCTCCTTCCAACTTAGGATTACTCTCAGATCTGGATCTTCCTCCTGTGCTCGTCGAATTTCTGGGGGTAGCCAGTCATCTTCGATCACTGTGGTCCGCATCAAATTGGCCTTATCTTCCACACGAGAGCAGTGGCTACAATTTTGGGGGCAAGGTCTTCTTGACAACGCATCCGCGTTTCGATGTGTAGCCCCAGCTCTGTGTTCAGTGTCGAAGTCATATTCTTGCAGCCTCTCGATCCATCTGGCCACTTGTCCTTCTGGGTTCTTAAAATTCAGGAGCCATTTCAAAGCAGCATGGTCCGTTCTTAGCAGGAATTTTCTACCATATAAGTATTTGTAGAAATGTTCTACGGCCTTGATTACTGCTAAGAGTTCTCTTCTGGTCACGCAGTAATTTCTTTCTGGTTTCGACAGTACCTTGCTGAAATAACCGATGACTCGTTCTTGTCCATCCTGAACTTGCGATAGAACGCCTCCAATGGTTATATTACTAGCATCGGTATCGAGCACAAATTTTCCTTCAGTCCTTGCGTAACTCAAGACTGGAGCTGTGACCAGAGCATTTTTCAATCGATCAAAGGCTTCAGCGCAATCATCGGACCAAATGTACTCCTGCCCATCTTCCGTTAATTTTGTCAGTGGTTTGGCAACGTTGGCGAATCCAGGCACAAATCTTCTGTAGTAAGTGCACAAGCCTAGGAAACTTCGTAACTCAGTCTTGTCTCTCGGTATGGGCCAATCCTGTACCGCCTTGATCTTGTCTGGGTCAACTTTCACACCCCTCCGAGAAACTACGTGTCCTAAATATTTCACCTCTGCTCGAAATAGATGGCATTTCTTGGGACTTAGCTTCAAATTGGCCCCACGTAGTCTCTGGAAGACCTCGGATAGGTTGTGCAGGTGATCTTGGAATCTTTTTCCCACAACTATCACGTCATCTAAATACACCAGGCAAGTCTTCCAGGAGAGTCCTCTTAATATAGTTTCCATTAAACGCTCAAATGTGGCCGGAGCGTTGCATAATCCAAAAGGCATAACCTTAAATTGCCACAGGCCCGTTCCAATACTGAAGGCAGTTTTCTCTTTGTCTTTTGGATCCAAACCAACTTGCCAATACCCACTCTTCAAATCCAAGGTAGAGAACCAACGAGATCCCGAGAGTGTATCCAGTGTGTCATCAATTCTTGGTAAGGGATAGCTATCCTTTTTCGTAACTTGGTTGAGCTGCCTATAGTCTACACAGAACCTGGTGGACCCATCCTTCTTCTTCACCAGCACTACAGGCGATGTCCAGGGACTATTGGATGGTTCAATGACACCTTCTCTCGCCATGTCTTCGAAGATCCGTTCGGCTTCTTCTCTCTTTGCCAGAGGAAGACGTCTGGGGTGTTGTCTGACGGGCTGTGCATCACCTGTATTGATTTTATGCTGTACAACATCGGTCTTTCCTGTTCTTTCGCCGGTGGCAAAGACGTCAGAGAAGGACTGAATCAATTTTCTGACTTCGGCCAATTGACACTGCTTAAGGTCTTGACATTTCGAAGTGAGGAGGGCGACCAGCTCTTCGGTATTCTTCTGTGTCTGCGGAACTTCTGCAGTACCCATCCCACCAGAAATATGGTACACTGGTACCCCATGTCCAATCAAGGTATTCTTCTTCAGGGTGACTGGAAACATGTTTACATTTAGTAATCGGATGGGTATGCTGTCTCTTAACCTTACCAATGTCTTCCCTAGTAATAATCCGTTAGCTAGTATCCCATCATCTGAGGGCTCGATCATTCTAATGCAGCCATTTCTTGTAACATTATCACATTCACCAGTCGCTATGCCTTCAGTCCGCCCTGGCAACGTGATGTCCTCGGTCAGTCGGATCTGATATATCTTGTCATCTACATCATTGAAGGGAATCTCTTCAATTCCTAGCCGAAGAACATCCTTCTTCATATCCAGTTGGCATCCAAGTTTCTTTACAAGGTCCAATCCCAGGATAACTTCTTCTGTAATTTCGGCTACGAGAACTTCGTGCTTGACTATTGTGCTTCCTAATTCAATGGTGGGGATAACTGATCCGTAAGTCGGTATTTCTTGTCCAGATGCAGTTCGGAGTTTGATCATAGCTGGACGACTCTTCAATCCTTCGGCTATTTCCGGACGCACAATGGTTCTAGTTGATCCTGTGTCCACCAGTATTTTTACACTGCGATCGTTTATCTTTCCGGGAACAAATATGCTTGTCAAATCTGTGGACATGATTCCTCGGATTATCACTTCGGGGGCATTTTTAGCCTGGGTCGATTTATGCCCCTTATCACCGACCCTTTTTAGTTTCCCTGATGCTGTGGCTCTTTTTCAATCCTTGGGCAATTTCGCTTGAAATGCCCACTTTTGTTGCAATACCAGCACACAACATCCTTTTTCCTAGCATTCAATAATCTGCTAACTTCTTCTCGGATGATTTCCTTCACAGGTCGGTCTATTTCTTGGACTTGTCGCACACGAAATTGTCCTCTATGCGACGCCTGTTTCGCTGCCTCGAATTCTAGAGCTTGAGCTAAGGCATCATCAATGGTCTTAGGCCGGGCAAGTCTCAAGGCTTGTTGAACTTCGCTGTCCTTGATCCCGTCGACGAACGTCTGAATTGATAGCTGTTCAAGGAAGCTGTCTGGAGCTGATGGATAAGCCAGCCTCACTAATCTGGCAACATCGGCCTCGAACTCCTGGAGATTTTCTCCTGTTTTCTGCACCCGGTTCTTTATTTGAGCATGGTAAACTTGCTGTAGGTGAGCATCGCCATATCTCATCTGAAGTTTGGATGTTAAAACTTCATAACATGCCTGTTGACTTTCCGGTATTGTATGCAGAATGTTGAGTGCATCTCCTCGTAGAGCTATTATTAATGCTGTGGCTTTTTCGTTGTCGCTCCAACTGTTTGCCAACGCAGCAGCTTCAAATTGTTTTTGATATGTCGACCAAGGAACTTTTCTATCAATCGTTGGTGGTTTGATCTTCATTTTACCACTTTCTATGTTATTTTCTGGTTTCACGAAGCTGTAGGATGGTGAAGCTAGAGTTTCTTTTCTATTCGACGTTATTTTCAGGGACTCTATCAATTTGGCATGCTGTTCAATTATTCCTGATATTACTTCGAATTTTCCATTAACCTCATCAACTACTTCTTCAATTTTTTCGTCAACCTTATCAACTACTTCGTTGAATTTTTCATCAACTTTATCGAATTTCCCGTTGACTTCTTCAAGTTTTTCATTAACTTCATCTATTATTACTTCCTTGATAGCTTCCATTCTCTCGTCCAATGTACTTGCAATTTGACTCACCACCTTGTTTTCCATTTCATCCATTTTCAAGCTCATTTCTCGAGAATTCTCTTCCGCCTTATTTTCCATTTTATCCATTTTCAAGCTAATGTCTCGAGAATTCTCATCCATTTTCAAGCTCATTTCTCGAGAGTTCTCTTCCATTTTCAAGCTCATTTCTCGAGAATTCTCTTCCATTTTCAAGCTCATTTTTTCAAAGGCTTGCTTGAAAAATTCCATACTCGCCTGGTCCATTTTCACTTTCTGCGATCTGGTTGTCGGCATTCAGATCTATCCCACTTCTGACACCAATGTAACGTTTCCTTCGTTAATAAAACGTCCGGGTTCAACAAACTATTTATTTACACTACTTATAACACTGATTAACAACTAATGAACTTATTCTAACAAAAGTCTGTACAATTTATTTCCACTGATTTATTTCTACTATTTATTTTCACTCGGCGCTCGTCTCTGACTGACTGAATCCTCTCATCGTCGATGGGCCCCTTATATGCATCACGCCGATTGTTTCTAGTGAAGTCCGGACCGTCTGGAACCTTCCCGAATCATCACGTCAGATGGAACACTCCACGCGTTTCCAGAAACCTCTCGATCGGCCCCGTAGCGCTTTGAATGCACAGGGCCGTACTTGGCGTACTTGTCACACTATCGAAAACTATCGATAGTTATCGATAGTTCGATCCTTGACTATCGACTACTATCGATAGTGCGGACTATCGATAGTTCTCCACCACTAAATGATGGGACCTGCATAGGAAGCACTTATCAAGAGGACGGCCGAACCTGGCGGGATGTTGTCATTATAGCATCCGTGAAAATCCGGGTCTCCGAATACGAGACTCGAGTGAAGATCGACGAGAATGAAATCAGCCTCCAAGGGGTGTGGTATGCCCCTATCTAAAAGGGTACTGTTTTGATACAACCGTAGGAGAAGTAGTGTGGGAAAACGACCCATTATCCACGTGCGAAGAATCAATCAGCTTGCTCTACCAAGGTCAAGCAGACATAATTTCCAATCGATTCACAACCGAACAAAACTTGGTCGTGGAAGATAACACCAAAGTTTGTGCATTGACTCTAATTAAAAAGGTACTTTTGTGCCGAATTGAAATTTGGCAGACAGAGCACCCTCGAATTTTGGTACTACAAGAAAGTTCAGGAGACCGAATCGCCGCAAAAATGAATATTTTACCTCATAACGCCGATCTAATGGCGTATGTCAATAGCAAATTTTTGTATGTAGAACAAGCATACGCCCGGAAGATGGATCAGATGTACACAGATACCGTACATAGACGCTGCTTAATGCATCGGGAGATATTGAGGAATCGATTATTGATGGCACCTTTAGCACCCAACACCTTAAGTCAGCTGGTCAAGGATAGTGGAGGATACGTGGGACGCATATTAGGAGAAGTCCTATTATCATGCGATGCGTACCCCTTATGGTGAAAGTACGAAGGACTAATAAATGTTACAATGAACTGCCTATTCTGGTCAATAATCAATCTAAATTCATGGCTCCAGTTACTAGAGTCATTCAGAATTATACCGAAAAAGTAGATTGCAATGGTCTTATGCCGCCACTGTATAAAATAGAAGATCAATGGATGGGAGGGACTAAGCCCATATCCTACACCCATTCAGCCAATTGGTGCCCTCGGAATGTACACGCAAGAGGAAATAAACAAAGCACAACGCATATTGAACTTCGGCACAGAAAGAAAAGCCGTCGAAAATATTATCGTCAGACGAGTAGCAGGATTGGAGACCACTGATGAAGGCTTCTCAACGATTCGTATGTTCAACCCAGAAGAAATGAAAGAATTGGCCCACAACACAGCCAGACAATTATGGGGGTGGTTCACCGATATCGGCCTGTTTATGAGCGGACTCATGGGATTCTATGCGATATTCCGAATCATAAAGTATGGAATAGGAGTTATATTGAATGGACTACACCTATATGAGATTTTTGGATGTGGGATAACCCTGTTGGCTAGCCTATGGAACACATTGACTATGTGGATTATGAATCGACACAGAAACCGACAAGAAAACACGACAAGAAATACCGATACCGAGGCGGACGTAACAGCAACAACCGCGATACCGCCCGGGTACCCTGTTCTGAATGCGAACGCATTGGACAGAGGGAGCGAACGAAGGCCGCGAACCGGGTATGTGTTCATAATAATCGAAGTTTCACGCAGCGTAGTAAACACTGACATCGGCATAAAAGTGCGATACGCTAACTACGAGAGACTAGGTCGTCGAGCATCTCCGAAAGGTCATTCTCGAGGTGTAGGTCAGTCCCAATCTCCAAAGGAAATAAACATATGGAGGTAGTCAGAAACGGAATAAGGAGGTTTTGTAGTGATCGCGTGAGTGAAATTTGCAATTCGAAAAATAAACATTATGGACTGCATGTAGGAGGAGTGAAGTGAAAGACGGGGTTATTTCTTGATTTTTCCATTTGAAGGACTTGATTTATGAACATAATGTTTTGCTGCATTGAACCTTTTATTTTTTTCGATATTGTTTATCTTGGGCTAATTAGTTGAGTAAGAATGATATTCAGTTTTAAGGCATGCTGCATGAGAGTTAAGAATGTTTGGTATTATCAAGTTGTATATCTGTTATAATGTCTTATTAAACGGAAGACGAGGGACTATTGGACTACTAAGGAATGAGGGTAAGGGAAAAGTTATAGCAACCGATGCCAAAACTTTTTCAAATGGGAGGATATTTGTCATGAGAGAGATAATTTTGAAATAATAAACTGAATATCTTTTAGAAAATTGGGACTTGGACATTTTTTTTTCCCGTAACACCCGGTAGTTTCAACATCCTTATTTTATTCGGAAATCTCCCAAGGAAAACGCGATAATTTAATGGATCGGTGTAGATATCCCTGTGCCAGAAGATGATTGAATCTTTTATCAGACCACACAAGAAATCTGTCGAGACGTTAACGATCGAAATTGTTGATTTTCGGTTCAAGTTTCTTCTGCATCTGAAGCGATAAGAAGATTATCGTTCTGCGAACTCGGTTTCGATATATGCTTACGTTTGCCGGAAACTATGAGATTTTTCGACGCTGCATTTCCCAAAAATATTACGTGAGAACTACCTTATCTCGGACAGACCCTACCTACCCGCGATAAGGAGGTAGGAAAGTCCTCGATTTGATTGGTTCGTAAAAACAAAGATGGAAGAAGTATCGGTTTGATTGGTTTTGAAGTATTGACGAAAGAAGAATCTTTAATTGGTTTCTAAAGGAAACGAAGAATAAGGTAGCCGGGGAAGTTTTAGACGAGAGTAAGTCAGTTATTCGGAAGACGGTGTAAGGGTAACTCATAGGTTTTGGTTTCTTTTAAAGTTTTGGAAGGTCAGTCTCAAACAGGGACATGAAAAAGTGTTAAGTTGAAATTAATAAAATCGCTGAAATTACTTGGAATTATTTTAGATTGCGTATCGCCGGTATAATCGGAAGTGAGGTCAATTTGCGAAAAGCGTGTGGGTGACGTGTTTTGTGTTCAATCTGTCTGTTTCAGGAAAGAATCACCGCCCTAGATTCATCATCCTAGGTTCATCATTCTTGGGATTTTTGGTACAGGAAAAAGGTCAGATACTTTTGTTTATGCTCAGCTTATTTTGAGTATTGGTAGAGAGCTGCATGTAAGCCCAGAATATCTTTTATAGGCCAGAGTCCTGAAATCTATCACAAGTCGTATTTTCTGTAAAGTGTATTATTTTTGATATCACCCTTAAGTATTGGAAGGTTTAAGTGGAGTTATTTGTTGAGATAACCCTTGTTTATTTGAAAGTTTATGAGGAAATTATTGTTGAGTTTCCTCTTGTGAATTTGAAAGTTCAAGAAGAATCATCATCTCTCTTGAGTATTAGAAAGTTAACCTTACATTGTAAATTCTTTCGAGATTATCCCATGGTTATGATTTTGGGGTTATTTTGACAAGCCCTCATTATTTTTGTTGGTAACTTTAATTTATTTTTATAATTGGAGTTCACACTGATGCTGATTTAAATTCAAGGGTTAGATTTGCTCTTGTAATTCAAAGTTGATGTAACAGTTTGACTTGATGTGATTAATTTCTTTCGATTTGAGAAAAATCCGAACATTTTGATAATTTAGATCATTTGATTTAAGAAACATATACGTAACTACTGTGAAATTTTTTAATTTGATTTGGTTTTAATATACGTCTTAAATTTAATCCGAAAGGTTTCATTTATCACCAGTTTTCCTAGAGAATATTTTTAAACACTAAGTCCCGACCCAAGTGCGTTGGGCCCATTCCACACTTTCTCCCGTCTGGAGAAAGAACTTCAAAATTTCAAATAACATCTTTTTTTTCTCCAAGTAATAACACCCTTGATTGGTGGAAAGCCGCTCTTTCGCCAATCACAAGGAGGGTGCTTTTTTTACACCTAGAATGAAGACTCTTCGAATTTCAAAGTTCGGCAATCTACCTGTTAAATATTTCCGAACGAAAATGGAAAACGAAGAGGAATTCGCCAAACTGGAAAAGGCTGTACGGGGATACCGATTCCGTATAGAGGAGGATGAGGAGGGTGTTGCGGCTGCCATTGAACCATCTACTTCTGCAAAGAGAATGCTTACGATGGAGTCTTCCTATCTAAAGATTTTTTTTATAGATATGGTGTAAAAGAAATCAAGACGATAGTTGACAAGGTATTGTTCACTAATCATATACACCTAGAACGAAGACTCTTCGTTCAAAGTTCGGCAATCTACCCGTAAAATATTTCCGAACGAAAATGGAAAACGAAGAGGAAATCGCCATACTAGAAAAGGCTGTACGGAGATGCCGATTCCGTATAAAGGAAGATGAGGAGGGTGCTGCGGCTCCCATTGAACCATCTACTCCTGCACAGAGAATGCTTACGTTGGAGTCTTCCTATCTAAATTTTTTTTTATAAATATAGTGTAAAAGAAATCAAGACGATAGGTGACAAGGTATTGTTCACTAATCATATACACCTAGAACGAAGACTCTTCGTTCAAAGTTCGGCAATCTACCCGTAAAATATTTCCGAACAGAAATGGCAAACGAAGAGGAATTCGCCATACTAGAAAAGGCTGTACGGAGATACCGATTCCGTATAAAGGAAGATGAGGAGGGTGCTGCGGCTCCCATTGAACCATCTACTCCTGCAAAGAGAATGCTTACGTTGGAGTCTTCCTATCTAAATTTTTTTTTATAGATATAGTGTAAAAGAAATCAAGACGATAGGTGACAAGGTATTGTTCACTAATCATATACACCTAGAACGAAGACTCTTCGTTCAAAGTTCGGCAATCTACCCGTAAAATATTTTCGAACAGAAATGGCAAACGAAGAGGAATTCGCCATACTAGAAAAGGCTGTACGGAGATACCGATTCCGTATAAAGGAAGATGAGGAGGGTGCTGCGGCTCCCATTGAACCATCTACTCCTGCACAGAGAATGCTTACGTTGGAGTCTTCCTATCTAATTTTTTTTTTATAAATATAGTGTAAAAGAAATCAAGACGATAGGTGACAAGGTATTGTTCACTAATCATATACACCTAGAACGAAGACTCTTCGTTCAAAGTTCGGCAATCTACCCGTAAAATATTTCCGAACGAAAATGGAAAACGAAGAGGAAATCGCCATACTAGAAAAGGCTGTACGGAGATACCGATTCCGTATAAAGGAAGATGAGGAGGGTGCTGCGGCTCCCATTGAACCATCTAGTCCTGCACAGAGAATGCTTACGTTGGAGTCTTCCTATCTAAATTTTTTTTTATAAATATAGTGTAAAAGAAATCAAGACGATAGGTGACAAGGTATTGTTCACTAATCATATACACCTAGAACGAAGACTCTTCGTTCAAAGTTCGGCAATCTACCCGTAAAATATTTCCGAACGAAAATGGAAAACGAAGAGGAAATCGCCATACTAGAAAAGGCTGTACGGAGATGCCGATTCCGTATAAAGGAAGATGAGGAGGGTGCTGCGGCTCCCATTGAACCATCTAGTCCTGCACAGAGAATGCTTACGTTGGAGTCTTCCTATCTAAATTTTTTTTTATAAATATATTGTAAAAAAAATCAAGACGATAGGTGACAAGGTATTGTTCACTAATCATATACACCTAGAACGAAGACTCTTCGTTCAAAGTTCGGCAATCTACCCGTAAAATATTTCCGAACAGAAATGGCAAACGAAGAGGAATTCGCCATACTAGAAAAGGCTGTACGGAGATACCGATTCCGTATAAAGGAAGATGAGGAGGGTGCTGCGGCTCCCATTGAACCATCTACTCCTGCACAGAGAATGCTTACGTTGGAGTCTTCCTATCTAAATTTTTTTTTATAAATATAGTGTAAAAGAAATCAGGACGATAGGTGACAAGGTATTGTTCACTAATCATATACACCTAGAACGAAGACTCTTCGTTCAAAGTTCGGCAATCTACCCGTAAAATATTTCCGAACAGAAATGGCAAACGAAGAGGAATTCGCCATACTAGAAAAGGCTGTACGGAGATACCGATTCCGAATAAAGGAAGATGAGGAGGGTGCTGCGGCTCCCATTGAACCATCTACTCCTGCAAAGAGAATGCTTACGTTGGAGTCTTCCTATCTAAATTTTTTTTGATAGATATAGTGTAAAAGAAATCAAGACGATAGGTGACAAGGTATTGTTCACTAATCATATACACCTAGAACGAAGACTCTTCGTTCAAGGTTCGGCAATCTACCCGTAAAATATTTCCGAACGAAAATGGAAAACGAAGAGGAAATCGCCATACTAGAAGAGGCTGTACGGAGATACCGATTCCGTATAAAGGAAGATGAGGGGGTGCTGGGGCTGCCATTGAACCATCTACTCCTGCAAAGAGAATGCTTACGTTGGAGTCTTCCTATCAAATTTTTTTTTATAGATATAGTGTGAAAGAAATCAAGACGATAGGTGACAAGGTATTGTTCACTAATCATACACACCTAGAACGAAGACTCTTCGTTCAAGGTTCGGCAATCTACCCGTAAAATATTTCCGAACGAAAATGGAAAACGAAGAGGAAATCGCCATACTAGAAAAGGCTGTACGGAGATACCGATTCCGTATAAAGGAAGATGAGGGGGGTGCTGGGGCTGCCATTGAACCATCTACTCCTGCAAAGAGAATGCTTACGTTGGAGTCTTCCTATCTAAATTTTTTTTTATAGATATAGTGTGAAAGAAATCAAGACGAAAGGTGACAAGGTATTGTTCACTAATCATATACACCTAGAACGAAGACTCTTCGTTCAAGGTTCGGCAATCTACCCGTAAAATATTTCCGAACGAAAATGGAAAACGAAGAGGAAATCGCCATACTAGAAAAGGCTGTACGGAGATACCGATTCCGTATAAAGGAAGATGAGGGGGGTGCTGGGGCTGCCATTGAACCATCTACTCCTGCAAAGAGAATGCTTACGTTGGAGTCTTCCTATCTAAATTTTTTTTTATAAATATAGTGTAAAAGAAATCAAGACGATAGGTGACAAGGTATTGTTCACTTATCATATACACCTAGAACGAAGACTCTTCGTTCAAGGTTCGGCAATCTACCCGTAAAATATTTCCGAACAAAAATGGAAAACGAAGAGGAATTCGCCATACTAGAAAAGGCTGAACGGAGATACCGATTCCGTATAGAGGAAGATGAGGAGGGTGCTGCGGCTCCCATTGAACCATCTACTTCTGCAAAGAGAATGCTTACGATGGAGTCTTCCTATCTAATTTTTTTTTTATAGATATGGTGTAAAAGAAATCAAGACGATAGGTGAAAAGGTATTGTTCACTTATCATATACACTTAGAACGAAGACTCTTCGTTCAAGGTTCGGCAATCGTTTTTGGTTCCTTTTCTTTTAGTCGTTCTCGCGTTAGTACGCCCCAGACGACGTTTTTCGTGTATCATTTCAATAAGGTACATAGGTGGTCTCTGACCCGTGAAATTATTCATGTTGAATATGCCTTTTCTTCTCCTCGCGACTCGTAAGGTCACTGTTTTTCGTGAGAAAATTGGTGCCAACCGGAAGGCTGAACTTTCTTCTGCTTCTTCTTTTTCTTCAGGTTTGCCTCGATCACTAAGTGAAAATCCCATTTTGTTTTATCTCTCTCGACTCTGCCGATCCATATGTTGTTTTGATTGTTACTTTGTCCATTTTTCTTAATAAACCTCTTCTTTAAATCACTATCCCCGGGACGATTTTACTTTGGTTCGTCGGTACAGTTCCCAGTTTCCTCTCTGATTCTATCTGTTCATAGTGTCGGAGACAGAATGTTACTCCAATCCGCAATCATCCGATCTGCCATCTGGCTGGACTTCTCTTAGGATGTTCGTACGAAATAATTCTATTCCACATGAGCACCTGAAATAACCGCATAACCGAAGTCACGTTTGGATACTTTAAGTGGATGGTAACCTTCGATCCCTATAATCATCCAGTTCTTAAATGGGAATCTCATAGTTCGTAAGGCACCACTCAATTTTTTTTTATAGTTTCATTCAGCACCGAAACAAGCCCAACTCACAAGTTGGTGTAAAATGATCACAGAAGATTTGCATTTTGTATTCCACAACAAAAGGCAAATAGGTATGAAAAATTAAATTCGTGGTATTCTTCCTCGGATGATTAGGAACGAACCATGTAACTTATCATAGGAGGACGAATAAGGGAAAATAAGGAATTTACGTTTTATGTTAAGTTATGTCCTAAGGGTGAATGGATCTTCCTAGTGATAATAAAATATAGTGAAAAATGTAATATTTGTCTTAAATTGTTATTGTATGAATTACTGTACGGTTCCTCATTTGGGTCTCAAGAGGATCTCAACCAGTCAACAGCATGGGAAGGGTACTGACTCTAACCGAAGGAATGACCTTCCTCCTATTTATTACCAGCGTCGAGGCGCTAATAGCGTACGATTGTGCTAGTAAAGACAGTGAAATGACTGCGGTGTCTATTCGCGACGTCGCGGAGTGTCCCACTCTCGAGAACACTTACAGAAGTGAAACCGTCGGGATAAAAGTTCTGCAAAAAGACGAAGTAAAAATGAAACACGTGTGGACTTGCTGTGTCGAGATAAATAGGGTAATAACGCATTGCGGAATGCATAGCCACAGTTCAATCGTGGCAGGGGGATAACAAATTTTATTTATCGCTTAGGGGTCGAAGAGTGTCGATCCGTGCATCGCTACAGAACTCTAAAAATGCATAATCAAGAAATAGGAAATATCCAGATGAACGGCACCACGTCGGCATCAGTCACAATGGTTGGAACAGTAGATAATGATGGGACCTGTATAGGAAGCACTTATCAAGAGGACGGTCAAACCTGGCGGGATGTTGTCATTATAGCATCCGTGAAATCCGGGTCTCCGACTATGAGACTCGAGTAAAGATCGACGAGAATGAAATCAGCCTCCAAGGTCGTGTGGTATGCCCCTATCTAAAAGGCTATTGTTTTGATACAACCTTAGGAGAAGTAGTATGGGAAAACGATCCCTTATCCACATGCGAAGAAACACTTAGTTTACTCTACCAGGGTCAAGCAGACATAATTTCTAATCGATTCACAACCGAACAAATCTTGGTCGTGGAAGACAACACCAAAGTTTTTGCATTAACTCTAGTTAAAAAGGTACTTTTGTGCCGAATTGAAATTTGGCAGACAGAGCACCCTCGAATTTTGGTACTACAAGAAACTTCAGGAGATCGAATCTCTGCGAAAATGAATAGTTTACCTCATAATGCCGATCTAATGGCGTATGTTAATAGCAAATTTTTGTATGTAGAACAAGCATACACCCGGAAGATGGATCAGATGTACACAGATACCGTACATAGACGCTGCCTAATGCATCGGGAGATATTGAGGAATCGATTATTGATGGCACCTTTAGCACCCAACACTTTAGGTCAGCTGGTCAAGGATAGTGGAGGATATGTAGGACGCGTACTAGGAGAAGTCCTATATATCATGCGATGCGTACCCCTTATGGTGAAAGTACGAAGGACTAATAAATGTTACAATGAACTGCCTATTCTGGTCAACAATCAATCTAAATTCATGGCTCCAGTCACTAGAGTCATTCAAAATCATGCCGAAGAAGTAGATTGCAATGGTCTTATGCCGCCACTGTATAAAATAGAGGACCAGTGGATGGGAGGGACTAAGCCCATATCCTACCACGAAGAAAGCTCCCATAGAGCTGATACCTAACTCTGAGAAAAAAACTAGAGTTCACACCCATTTAGCCAATTGGTGCCCTCGGAATGTTTACGCAAGAGGTAATAAACAAAGCACAACGCATATTGAACTTCGGCACAGAAAGAAAAGCCGTCGAAAATATTATCGTCAGACGAGTAGCAGGATTGGAGACCACTGTGATCAAGGCTTCTCAACGATTCACATGTTCAACCCAGAAGAAAAGAAAGAATTGGCCCACAACACAGCCAGACAATTATGGGGGTGGTTCACCGATATCGGCCTCTTTATGAGCGGACTCATGGGATTCTATGCGATATTCCGAATTATAAAGTATGGAATAGGAGTTATATTGAATGGACTACACCTATATGAGATTTTTGATGCGGGATAACCTTGCTGGCTAGCTTATGGAACACATTAACTATGTGGATTATGAATCGACACAGAAACCGACAAGAAAACGCGACAACAAGTACCGATACCGAGGCGAACATAACGGCAACAACAGCAAGATCGCCCGGGTTGTACCCTGTTTTGAATGCGAACGGCGCGCATTGGACAGAGGGAGCAAACGAAGGTCGCGAACCGGGTGTGTGTTCAGTGTAATCGACATTTCACGCAGCATAGTAAACATTGACATCGACATCAAAGTGCGATGCGCTAGTTACGAGAGACTAGGTCGTCGAGTATCTTCGAAAGGTCGTTCTCGAGGTGAAGGTCAGTCCCTATCTCCGAAGGAAATAAACATAGGAAGGTAGCCAGAAACGGATTAAGGAGATTCTGTTGTGACCGCGAGTGAAATTTGAAATTCGATAAAAATAAACAATGGTGAACTCCACTTGGGAGGAGTGTAGTGAAAGGCAGGATTTGCTTAATTTTTTCTTTTTTTCAAGGACTTGATTTGTGAGCGTTATGTCTTGCCGCATTGAACCTTGTATTTTTTTTATATTGTTTATCTTGGACTTGGACTAATTAGTTGAGCAAGAATGATATTTAGTTTTAAGGCATGCTGCATGAGAGTTCTAAGTTTGGTATATTCGAGTTATATAACTGTTAGAATGTTTTTAATGGAAGACAAGGGACTATTGGACTATTGAAGAATGAGGGTAAAGGAAAAGTTATGGCAACCGATGCCAAAAACTTTTTCAAAGGGGAGGATATTTGTAATAGGAGAAATAACTTGGAAGTAGTAAAATGAACATCCTCTCGGAAATTAGGACTTGAACATTCTCTTTTCCGTGATAATTCACCGGTATTTTCAAAACCCTTTATTTTATTCGGGAAATCACCCGCGAGAAAGCGCGATAATTTGATTGATCGATTCAAACTTCGGGAACTCGATACCTCTGTGCCAAGAAATTATTGAGACGGTTATCAACGCCATACAGGATTTCTGGCGAGACGTTAACGATTGAAATTGTTGATTTCCGGTTCAAATTTCGTCTGTAACAGTGAAGATAAGGAAATTATGGTTCCACTAACTCAGCGCTGATATATGCTGCGTTTGCTGGGAACCATGATATTTTTTCGACGCTGCATTTCCCAAAAATATTACGTAAAGAATCACCTTATCTCAGACAGGCCCTACCTACCCGCGTCAAGGCGGTAGGAAAGTCTCAATTTGATTGGCTCACAAAAACAAAGATGGAAGAAGTATCGGTTTGATTGGTTTTGAAGTACTGACTAAAGAAAAACCTTTAATTTAATTGGTTTCTAAAAGGAACAAAGAATAAAGTAGCCGGGGAAGTTTCGGACGAAAGTAAGTTCAGTTATTCGAAGACGGTGTTAGGGTAACTCATAGGTTTTTGGTTCTTTTGAAGTTTTGGAAAATCAGTCTCAAACAGGGACATAAAAAAAAAGTGTTAAGTCGAAGTAAGTAAAGTCTCTAAAATTACTTGGAATTATTTAGATTGCGTATCGTCGGTATATTCGGGAGTGAAGGTCAATTTTGCGAAAACGTGTGGGTGTCGTGTTTCGTGCCTAATCTGTCTGTTTCAGGAAAGAAGCATCGTCGAAGAATCATCCTCCTAGGTTCATCATTCTTGGGGATTATTGGTACAGGAAAAAGGTCAGATAAATTGTTTATGCTTAGCTTATTTTGAGAATCGGTAGAAAGCCGCATGCCCGCCCAAAATATATTTATAGTCCAGAGTCCTGAAATCTTCTACAAGTCATATTTTTCGTATTCTCTTTAAAGCGTATTATTATTTTCGTAGTCACCCTTAAGTATTTGAAGGTCTAAGTGGAATTATCTGTTGAGAAAACTCATGTTTATTTGAAAGATCAGGAGGAAACTATTGTTGAGTTTCCCCTTGGGAATGTAAAGTTTGAGAAGGATTATTTTCCGTCATCTCGTTTGGGTATAGAAAATTTACCTTATATTGTAAATTCTTTCGAGATTATCCATGATTATTATTTCTGGGGTTATTTTGACAAACCCTTTTCATTTTTGTTGATAATTTGAATTTTGAATTCATTTTTTTTATGGTTTGGAATTCACACTGATGCTTATTTAATTTCAATGATTAGATCTGCTCTTGTAATTTGAAGTTGATACAATAGTTTGACTTGATGTGATTTGTTTCTTTCGATTTGAGAAATATCCGAACATTTTGATAATTTAGATCATTTGATCTAAGAAACCTTTACATAACTACTGAAAATTTGTTCAGTTTGATTTGGTTTTAATATAGGTCTTAAATTTAATCCAAAAGTTTTCATTACCATCCCTCTCCCTAGAAAATAATTTTGAACACTAAGTCCCGACCCAAGTGCGTTGGGCCGATCCCACACTTTCTCCCGTCTGGAGAAAGAATCTCAAAATTCTAAATAGCATCTTTTATTTTTCTTTAAGTAATAACACCCTTGATTGGTGGAAAGCCGCTCTTCCGTCCAATCACCAAGAGGGTGCTTTTTACAATATACACCTAGAACGAAGACTCTTCGTTCAAGGTTCGGCAATCTACCCGTAAAATATTTCCGAACGAAAATGGAAGGAATTCGCCATACTAGAAGAGGCTGTACGGAGATACCGATTCCGTATAAAGGAAGATGAGGGGGTGCTGGGGCTGCCATTGAACCATCTACTTCTGCAAAGAGAATGCTCACGTTGGAGTCTTCCTATCTGAAGATTTTTTTTATAGATATGGTGTAAAAGAAATCAAAACGATAGGTGACAAGGTATTGTTCACTTATCATATACACCTAGAACGAAGACTCTTCGTTCAAGGTTCGGCAATCTACCCGTAAAATATTTCCGAACGAAAATGGAAAACTAAGAGGAATTCGCCATACTAGAAAAGGCTGTACGGAGATACCGATTCCGTATAAAGGAAGATGAGGGAGGTGCTGGGGCTGCCATTGAACCATCTACTTCTGCAAAGAGAATGCTCACGTTGGAGTCTTCCTATCTGAAGATTTTTTTTATAGATATGGTGTAAAGGAAATCAAAACGATAGGTGACAAGGTATTGTTCACTTATCATATACACCTAGAACGAAGACTCTTCGTTCAAGGTTCGGCAATCTACCCGTAAAATATTTCCGAACGAAAATGGAAAACGAAGAGGAATTCGCCAAACTAGAAAAGGCTGTACGGAGATACCGATTCCGTATAAAGGAAGATGAGGGGGGTGCTGGGGCTGCCATTCATCTACTTCTGCAAAGAGAATGCTCACGTTGGAGTCTTCCTATCTTAAGATTTTAACATTGGAAATGTTTATGTTCGTATATTGCAGGTAAATTTCGAGTTTTTGTTCAAGGTCAAAAGACAAAAGTGTCGCCAGTAGACCAAAAAAGCATTCGAAAGTTATCGCGTGATTCATTAACGTAGGTGTGTTGGGCCAGCATATGCCAGCATACGAGAATCGACGAACTGTGCCGAGGTGGGACTCAGGTGGGAGGTCCGCCAAATTCGCCGCAACGTTGCCGGATTGGGCACTTAGTCCGGTATTTGAAGGATAGATCATTGTTTTATTTCCTTCATTAGCACTTCGAGTGTTTATATTGTTGTTTAATCAAGTGAGATCTGGGCCGCGGTGAGCGGCCCGTCAAATTCGTCGCAGGTAATTATTCCGGTATTTGAAGGATAGATCATTGTTTTATTTCCTTCATTAGAACTTCGAGTGTTTATATTGTTGTTTAATCAAGTGAGATCTGTGGTGGGATTCTGTATCGTCAAAGCGTATCGATCACGTAACGAAACGATCGTTTTCCAGGTATCGGTATTCTATAAAGACATTCGGGAACCGTCGTAGTGGCCGAAGGGCATTCGGATCTTCTGACGATAACGTAGCGTTTTAGGTGTCGCTTGCGTTACGAATCTCTTGACGACAATTCCGATTGGTTGAATTTGTCAACGTGACAGCAGAAGAGTGTCAGATTTTGATTTTAAATTGTTGTTTACGTTCGTTATGACAAACTTTCTCGTTCAGGTAAGGAAGATGAAAAGGATTAAGGAAGGAGAACCTCTTTCACGCTTCAATTCCACTAATTGGAAAAATTTTATGATCTTTTCCATTTCGGGAAACAACAAACAACCCTCATTTCTTTCCCAAAGTTCTTTGCGAGTGGTTCTAAATGTTTAGTTGGGTGCTATCCGTGCTATACTGAATAACATATAGAGTAAATAGAAAACATGAATTTACGTTCGAAACTAGTTAGAATAGAACATTTTCTGTTCAACATAATTTTTTTCTTTCTTTTAGAATGGAATTTGAAAGTTGCAAGAGGACCAATCCACTGTTCAGGCGGCTTAAGAAAATTAGTACATATTTATTTTATACTGTACTAAACTGGTATAATAATAATATATACAGGGTGTTTGGAGGGTGAGTAGCCATAGGTAAATGGTGGATAGGTGATGCTCTTGGCTACTTGTTGCACCTAATAAAATAACATTTTGCCCAAAGTTCAAAGTGTTATAATTTTTTTGCCATTCTTCTCATTAAAATCTTGGATTTTTTCAAATTTAAGGCTCGGAGGTGCCTATAAAATGATTTATTTTTTAACATTGGAAATGTTTATGTTCGTATATTACAGGCAAATTACGAGTTTTTGTTCAAGGTCAAAAGACAAAAGTGTCGCCAGTAGACCAAAAAAGCATTCGAAAGTTATCGCGTGATTCATTAACGTAGGTGTGTTGGGCCAGCATACGAGAATCGGCGAACTGCGCCGAGGTGGGACTCGGGTGGGAGGTCCGCCAAATTCGCCGCAACGTTGCCGGATTGGGCACTTAGTCCGGTATTTGAAGGATAAATCATTGTTTTATTTCCTTCATTAGCACTTCGAGTGTTTATATTGTTGTTTAATCAAGTGAGATCTGGGCCGCGGTGAGCGGCCCGTCAAATTCGTCGCAGGCAATTATTCCGGTATTTGAAGGATAGATCATTGTTTTATTTCCTTCATTAGAACTTCGAGTGTTTATATTGTTGTTTAATCAAGTGAGATCTGGGCCGCGGTGAGCGGCCCGTCAAATTCGCCGCAACGTTGCCAGATTGGGCAATTATTTCGTTATTTGATCCACTGAAGAAACGGATTTGCACAGTCTGGCAACAAAATCCGCTTATGACACTGTTCGCCCATGCTCAAATCGGCCTCTAACGCCCGTTTGCACCGCTTACCCTTAAAAGTTCCTCGTTGCTAGGTACCACTTAGACTTAAGTTCCACTCAAAAATATTTCCATTTGCACCGGTACCACTTAACAGAAATTTAGCTAAGGATCACTGCCATTTGGCAACGCTGTAAGATTATTCAAATATTGATACATTCGACCTACTTGAGAATTGAAAAGAAGAAATTCTATGCCGGTTTCTATGATCTATGACTAACCTATAACATAACAAATAACAGACAACGTACAAACATCGTACAGATAATTTGTGTTTTTCGGTTTTTCCTTGTGAAGTGTGAATTCAAAATGGATAGTGTTGAAAAGAAATCAACAAGAGCTCCAAATTTCACTTCTAATGAGAAAAATAAACTTTTAAATTTGGTGAATAGTTTCAAGGGCACCATTGAAAATAAAAAACGAATGCAGTTACTTGGCGTGAAAAGACGGAAGCGTGGCAAGAAATTACGAATTTATTCAATTCACAATCCCCTGATGGACATCATAGGGGCAAAGAATCTCTAAAAAAATTTTATGAGAATATAAAAAAGGACACGAGGAAGCACATCGCGGCAGAAAGAAGAGAGGTATATCTGACCGGTGGTGGAACAGCTCAGGTGCCCCCTCAAGACCCAAATCTGGATCTTGCTCTGTGGCTTATGAATAAAAAAGGCGTTGAAGGATTTAAGAACATATTCGATTCTGACAGCATGGTATTTGAAAACCCCTCAGCATCTCGAACGATGAATGAAGAAGAGGTATGTGCTACAATTACATCCCATGAAAAGGAATCTTTAAAGGGAGTGAAGATCACTGAAGAAGTGGATACGCCTGCTGTAAGCATTAATTATTTTGTGATTGCTGTTTATTCCAATTTAAACTTCATTAATTTCATTTTGTGTTATTTATAGATAAGAATAATCGAGGCAACTCCTCAATGTACTGGAAATTCCTCATTCTTATCATAAGAAGGCGACCAGCCATGACAAAAACTTCTGGTCAACTTTCAGAGGAATACTTAAAAGTAGCTCAAATAAAATTAGAGTATTTTGAGGAGGAAAAAAAATTCCAAATAGCCCGGAATGAAAATGCTGCTATTGAAAAGGACATTCTGAATGTACAGAAGCAAATTGCAGATGAGGAACTGCGAAACCTAAAGGAAAAAAATGAGAGAGGAAAACAAAGGGAATTGGAAGAAGATACTTTCAGAAGAGCAAAAAATAATGCAGAATTGGAATTGCTAAAAATCAAATTGTTGCATGCTAAAAACGAATTAATTGTAGTGAAATCATAATAGTTGCATTAAATATTTATTCTGAAATAGGTTGATTTTATTTACACAGCCTTTTGAACAATTTTTAAATGTTAATTTCAAATATGAATATGTATATAAAATAAAATACAGTGGGATATAATAAAGCTCAACAAAAAAGAAATATTCTTATACCTATAAAGTAATTGTTATATGAGTTCAAACTAATGACAACAAATACTTTCATAAATTTAAAATTATTGAATTATTATTTCCTTTTTGTTCTAAAGCAGGGAGATATTTACTTTATATTTCATTAGAATCAGTACTCAATTCCCCAAGAGCATAGTACTGATTTGCAATAAATTCATTATGTCAAATGTTATTGATACATTGTTCTTATGAAATGAGACAAAAATTGTAGAAATTTTTAACATTGGAAATGTTTATGTTCGTATATTACAGGCAAATTACGAGTTTTCGTTCAAGGTCAAAAGACAAAGGTGTCGCTAGTAGACCAAAAAAGCATTCGAAAGTTATCGCGTGATATAGGTGACATAGGGTGTATTGGGCCAGCTGGCCAGCATACGAGAAGCGAGCATACATTAATTCTCACGAATGCTTAACCAATCAGATTCACTCGATCCGAGTGCTTCCGAATGCACCCGCGTGGAAGATCGTGAGAAGAAGCCGTTGCCCGTTATTCAGATCGCGCGTTTTGTCTTTTGTCGTTCTTCATAAACGAATCTGATAGTGAAATATGTAGTTGAAAACGGTTGAAACTTCAAACAGTTTGATTTTTATTGAATAGAATATCTAGCAAAATCTATTACAATTTCTCATTATGGACGTTTCAAATAAATGCTCGACTTTATTGCAGAGTTAATCCACTTATTTGCATTTGCGGCATATGTGGAAAAGGGTTTACCAGCGTATCTGTTAGAAACAGGCATCTCCGGACAATCCATAATGATGATTCCGCTAAAGTGGTGAAGAAGCAATATATTTTGTGTTCTCTTTGTTCTACTGATGAAAACCAGGAAACGTTTTCTACATATGATCATTTGAGAATAATTCATGGTGTTCTGTATGATTGATATTTCTTACATTTCCCCCATCCACGAAAACTATGATACAACACACAGTTATATTGCCATATTTCAAAATACATATGCTAAATTACCAACTTAAATTCTCACTTTTGAGGTTTTTGTAAGCGCATATGTGCTTTTTTTACAAGCTTTTATTTAGTTTCATAGTTTCACCTGTCCCAGTGTCTGTCTGTCTGTAATCAAATCTTGCAAGTTAAATATGACACACTTCTAATCGTCCGATTGATTTGAAATTTGGCCGGTGTACATAATTCTGGTGACAATGCATCATGAAATATTTTTTATAGAAAAAAACAAAATGGCTGCTCCAAAATGGCGGATGAGTTTCGTAATTATCATCCGATTTCATTCAAAATTAGTATCTAGGGGTTTTTGGGTTCGACAATGATGATTCTTCTGTCAAAATTGAAAAATTCAAGATGGCGGCTAGAATAGGGCGGACGAGTTTCGTAATTATGATCCGATTCTATTCAAAATTGGTATCTAGGGGTGTTCTGGGTCGGAAATTACGATTCTTCAAAATTGAGGAATTCAAGATGGCGGCTTCAAAATGGCGGATGAGGGTTGTTTTAAAAAATGATTTTTTCATTATAGCTTGTTCTAAATGCAAGGGCGGATATAGTTTTTTTTCATGGGGGGGGGGTAATAACGATTGAAAATCAGGTTCACAATTTATGAAATTTTTTTATGTGCACCACATTGCGTAACTTCTTCTAAGGACTTTGATACTCATGGGGGGGTAATTACCATAATATAAATCAAACTGTTCGAAGTTCCAAGTTCCAACCGTTCTCAACTATTTCACTATCAGATTCGTTTATGAAGAACGACAAAAGACAAAACGCGCGATCTGAATAACGAGCAACGGCTTCTTCTCACGATCGTCCTCTCGGGTGCATTCGGAAGCACTCGGAATCGAGTGAATCTGATTGGTTAGGAATTCGTGAGACTGAGAATTAATGTATGCTCGAGAATCGGCGACCAGTGAGCCGCGGTGGGAGGTACGTCAAATTCGCCGCAACGTTGCCAGATTAGGCAATTATTCCTGTATTTGAAGGATAGATCATTATTTTATTTCCTTCATTAGCACTTCGAATGTTTATATTGTTGTTTCATCAAGTGAGATCTGGGCCGCGGTGAGTGGTCCGTCAAATTCGCTGCAACGTTGCCATATTGGGCAAATATTTCGGTATTTGAAGAATAGGTCAATAGTTGATCCGAGTACATATAAGATTCATGAATTTTAGTAGGAACAGAATCCTTCTATCTGATGCCAATTTCATGAATACCCAGATTTGCTAAAATCAAAATTCACTTCGAAAATATTGGACGGAGTGGAATTCTGCGCATTGATATTCTGCAACTCAGTTCAGTTATTTCAAAATTTAGATACAGCCACAGAAATATAATAAACATTTAAATAAATAAATATTTTATTATATTTCTGTGGATACAGCGCACCATCTCGTATTTGCCTTGCCAACATCCTCCCGTAATTTAAAGATATTCGTGTTTTTATTTTAAACCAGGGAGCCGATTGTTCGTTTCACGACGCTCTGATCTAATTTTCGAGAGAAATTGGAATCGTGGAAAGTACTTCTATTATTAATTTCTAATGAATCTATTGCATGACTATTTTCCTTCATATGTGTAGATTATTTAATGCAAAAGAACAATTACATAATTGTATTTCGTCATCTACTGTCAGTGATTAGTTAGGTTAGGTGACTCACACTGGGAGAATAACGCGCAGCTGTAGCGGGGTAATTCTTCAATAATATTTTTTGTACCTATTCATGGAAATTTGTTCAATTTACATTGTACTTGGTTATGGTACCCCGTTTTTTTTAACCTCAGCTAGGACCTTTTTGTTTCACTATGTATTGTATTATTTTAGCTCTCTAATTCAAAAGAATATATATATATTACCTAAATAATGAAATATTTTTTCGAGT
The DNA here is from genome assembly GCA_910592335.1 of Adalia bipunctata. Classification (NCBI taxonomy): domain Eukaryota; kingdom Metazoa; phylum Arthropoda; class Insecta; order Coleoptera; family Coccinellidae; genus Adalia; species Adalia bipunctata. The sequence continues at coordinate 7,103,629 of OU342954.1, forward strand.
TTTTCAGCTGTTCAATATTATGCGCATAATTATACCATCGCATGCGCGGTATTACCCAGTACGTGGGGGAAGACCGCGAAAAGACAGTTTTCAGAATTATTTTTTTTCCTCAATTGGTATAGGTAGTTGAACCTTTTCCTTGTGATGAAAAAGTTCCAAATGGGTTCATGATTCAGCAGTTAAATTATGAAAGTTTGTGTGTACATAGGAAGGTTTTTGTGAGCATTTTCCCTAAGGTGCGTGGAATTCCCCCGTCCTCCCCTACATATAAGATTCATGAATTTTAGTAAAAACATAATCCTTCTATCTCAAGCCAATTCCGAGAATACTCAGATTTGGTAAAATAAAAATTCTCTTCGAAAATATTGGACGGGGTGGACTCAGCTTCTTCTGATGATGTTTACTCCGAGAAGGTACATATAAGATTCCTGAATTTTAGTGAGAACAGAATCTTTCTATCTCAAACCAATTTCATGAAAACCCAGATTTGGTAAAATAAAAATTCGCTTAGAAAATATTGGACAGAATGGACTCAGCTTCATCCGATGAGAGTTGATCTAAGAACATATAAGATTCATGAATTTTAGTAAAAACAGAATCCTTCTATCTAAAGCCAATTTCATGAAAACCCAGATTTGCTAAAATCAAAACTCACTTCGAAAATATTGGACAGGAATGACAGGATGGACCCAGCTTCATCCAATTATTTACATCTTTATTTTTTATTATTACCTATATCTTAAAAATACTTACTTTAGAAAGAACATTTTTGTTTTGAAATACGGTGACAAGTTTCCTCTCTAATGTTTATGTTAGGAATTGGAAATGTTGATTGTTTCTTGCATTTATTATTGCTGATTATTATTATTGAGAATACTTTTTTATTTTAAGTTCAAATGCAAATAAATGTTGGTAATATTCACATGTGGTGTTATCATTTCCAATGTCTCTGATGGTTGCAAGGATTGCGAAATCTGTAAATTTTTTTTATAGATATGGTGTAAAGGAAATCAAGACGATAGGTGACAAGGTATTGTTCACTAATCATATACACCTAGAACGAAGACTCAATAGTTCAAGGTTCGGCAATCTACCCGTAAAATATTTCCGAACGAAAATGGAAAACGAAGAGGAATTCGCCATACTAGAAAAGGCTGTACGGAGATACCGATTCCGTATAGAGGAAGATGAGGAGGGTGCTGCGGCTGCCATTAAACCATCTACTTCTGCAAAGAGAATGCTCACGTTGGAGTCTTCCTATCTGAAGATTTTTTTTATAGATATGGTGTAAAGGAAATCAAAACGATAGGTGACAAGGTATTGTTCACTTATCATATACACCTAGAACGAAGACTCTTCGTTCAAGGTTCGGCAATCTACCCGTAAAATATTTCCGAACGAAAATGGAAAACGAAGAGGAATTCGCCAAACTAGAAAAGGCTGTACGGAGATACCGATTCCGTATAAAGGAAGATGAGGGAGGTGCTGGGGCTGCCATTGAACCATCTACTTCTGCAAAGAGAATGCTCACGTTGGAGTCTTCCTATCTGAAGATTTTTTTATAGATATGGTGTAAAGGAAATCAAAACGATAGGTGACAAGGTATTGTTCACTTATCATATACACCTAGAACGAAGACTCTTCGTTCAAGGTTCGGCAATCTACCCGTAAAATATTTCCGAACGAAAATGGAAAACGAAGAGGAATTCGCCATACTAGAAAAGGCTGTACGGGGATACCGATTCCGTATAAAGGAAGATGAGGAGGGTGCTGCGGCTGCCATTCATCTACTTCTGCAAAGAGAATGCTCACGTTGGAGTCTTCCTATCTTAAGATTTTTTTTATAGATATGATGTAAAGGAAATCAAGACGATAGGTGACAAGGTATTGTTCACTAATCATATACACCTAGAACGAAGACTCTTCGTTCAAGGTTCGGCAATCTACCCGTCAAATATTTCCGAACGAAAATGGAAAACGAAGAGGAATTCGCCATACTAGAAAAGGGTGTACGGAGATACCGATTCCGTATAAAGGAAGATGAGGAGGGTGCTGCGGCTGCCATTCATCTACTTCTGCAAAGAGAATGCTCACGTTGGAGTCTTCCTATCTGAATATTTTTTTATAGATATGGTGTAAACTGTAAAGGAAATCAAGACGATAGGTGACAAGGTATCGTTCACTATATACACCTAGAACGAAGACTCTTCGTTCAAGGTTCGGCAATCTACCCGTAAAATATTTCCGAACGAAAATGGAAAACGAAGAGGAATGCGCCATACTAGAAAAGGCTGTACGGAGATACCGATTACGTATAAAGGAAGATGAGGAGGGTGCTGCGGCTGCCATTCATCTACTTCTGCAAAGAGAATGCTCACGTTGGAGTCTTCCTATCTTAAGATTTTTTTTATAGATATGATGTAAAGGAAATCAAGACGATAGGTGACAAGGTATTGTTCACTAATCATATACACCTAGAACGAAGACTCTTCGTTCAAGGTTCGGCAATCTACCCGTAAAATATTTCCGAACGAAAATGGAAAACGAAGAGGAATGCGCCATACTAGAAAAGGCTGTACGGAGATACCGATTACGTATAAAGGAAGATGAGGAGGGTGCTGCGGCTGCCATTCATCTACTTCTGCAAAGAGAATGCTCACGTTGGAGTCTTCCTATCTTAAGATTTTTTTTATAGATATGATGTAAAGGAAATCAAGACGATAGGTGACAAGGTATTGTTCACTAATCATATACACCTAGAACGAAGACTCTTCGTTCAAGGTTCGGCAATCTACCCGTCAAATATTTCCGAACGAAAATGGAAAACGAAGAGGAATTCGCCATACTAGAAAAGGGTGTACGGAGATACCGATTCCGTATAAAGGAAGATGAGGAGGGTGCTGCGGCTGCCATTCATCTACTTCTGCAAAGAGAATGCTCACGTTGGAGTCTTCCTATCTGAATATTTTTTTATAGATATGGTGTAAACTGTAAAGGAAATCAAGACGATAGGTGACAAGGTATCGTTCACTATATACACCTAGAACGAAGACTCTTCGTTCAAGGTTCGGCAATCTACCCGTAAAATATTTCCGAACGAAAATGGAAAACGAAGAGGAATTCGCCATACTAGAAAAGGCTGTACGGAGATACCGATTCCGTATAGAGGAAGATGAGGAGGGTGCTGCGGCTGCCATTGAACCATCTACTTCTGCAAAGAGAATGCTCACGTTGGAGTCTTCCTATCTGAAGATTTTTTTTATAGATATGGTGTAAAGGAAATCAAAACGATAGGTGATAAGGTATTGTTCACTTATCATATACACCTAGAACAAAGACTCTTCGTTCAAGGTTCGGCAATCTACCCGTAAAATATTTCCGAACGAAAATGGAAAACGAAGAGGAATTCGCCATACTAGAAAAGGCTGTACGGAGATACCGATTCCGTATAGAGGAAGATGAGGAGGGTGCTGCGGCTGCCATTGAACCATCTACTTCTGCAAAGAGAATGCTCACGTTGGAGTCTTCCTATCTGAAGATTTTTTTCATAGATATGGTGTAAAGGAAATCAAGACGATAGGTGACAAGGTATCGTTCACTATATACACCTAGAACGAAGACTCTTCGTTCAAGGTTCGGCAATCTACCCGTAAAATATTTCCGAACGAAAATGGAAAACGAAGAGGAATTCGCCATACTAGAAAAGGCTGTACGGAGATACCGATTCCGTATAAAGGAAGATGAGGAGGGTGCTGCGGCTGCCATTCATCTACTTCTGCAAAGAGAATGCTCACGTTGGAGTCTTCCTATCTTAAGATTTTTTTTATAGATATGATGTAAAGGAAATCAAGACGATAGGTGACAAGGTATTGTTCACCAATCATATACACCTAGAACGAAGACTCTTCGTTCAAGGTTCGGCAATCTACCCGTCAAATATTTCCGAACGAAAATGGAAAACGAAGAGGAATTCGCCATACTAGAAAAGGGTGTACGGAGATACCGATTCCTTATAAAGGAAGATGAGGGAGGTGCTGGGGCTGCCATTGAACCATCAACTTCTGCAAAGAGAATGCTCACGTTGGAGTCTTCCTATCTGAAGATTTTTTTTTATAGATATGGTGTAAAGGAAATCAAAACGATAGGTGACAAGGTATTGTTCACTTATCATATACACCTAGAACAAAGACTCTTCGTTCAAGGTTCGGCAATCTACCCGTAAAATATTTCCGAACGAAAATGGAAAACGAAGAGGAAGTCGCCATACTAGAAAAGGCTGTACGGAGATACCGATTCCGTATAAAGGAAGATGAGGGAGGTGCTGGGGCTGCCATTGAACCATCTACTTCTGCGAAGAGAATGCTCACGTTGGAGTCTTCCTATCTGAATATTTTTTTATAGATATGGTGTAAACTGTAAAGGAAATCAAGACGATAGGTGACAAGGTATCGTTCACTATATACACCTAGAACGAAGACTCTTCGTTCAAGGTTCGGCAATCTACCCGTAAAATATTTCCGAACGAAAATGGAAAACGAAGAGGAATTCGCCATACTAGAAAAGGCTGTACGGAGATACCGATTCCGTATAAAGGAAGATGAGGAGGGTGCTGCGGCTGCCATTCATCTACTTCTGCAAAGAGAATGCTCACGTTGGAGTCTTCCTATCTTAAGATTTTTTTTATAGATATGATGTAAAGGAAATCAAGACGATAGGTGACAAGGTATTGTTCACTAATCATATACACCTAGAACGAAGACTCTTCGTTCAAGGTTCGGCAATCTACCCGTCAAATATTTCCGAACGAAAATGGAAAACGAAGAGGAATTCGCCATACTAGAAAAGGGTGTACGGAGATACCGATTCCTTATAAAGGAAGATGAGGGAGGTGCTGGGGCTGCCATTGAACCATCAACTTCTGCAAAGAGAATGCTCACGTTGGAGTCTTCCTATCTGAAGATTTTTTTTATAGATATGGTGTAAAGGAAATCAAAACGATAGGTGACAAGGTATTGTTCACTTATCATATACACCTAGAACAAAGACTCTTCGTTCAAGGTTCGGCAATCTACCCGTAAAATATTTCCGAACGAAAATGGAAAACGAAGAGGAAGTCGCCATACTAGAAAAGGCTGTACGGAGATACCGATTCCGTATAAAGGAAGATGAGGAGGGTGCTGCGGCTGCCATTCATCTACTTCTGCAAAGAGAATGCTCACGTTGGAGTCTTCCTATCTTAAGATTTTTTTTATAGATATGATGTAAAGGAAATCAAGACGATAGGTGACAAGGTATTGTTCACTAATCATATACACCTAGAACGAAGACTCTTCGTTCAAGGTTCGGCAATCTACCCGTCAAATATTTCCGAACGAAAATGGAAAACGAAGAGGAATTCGCCATACTAGAAAAGGGTGTACGGAGATACCGATTCCTTATAAAGGAAGATGAGGGAGGTGCTGGGGCTGCCATTGAACCATCAACTTCTGCAAAGAGAATGCTCACGTTGGAGTCTTCCTATCTGAAGATTTTTTTTATAGATATGGTGTAAAGGAAATCAAAACGATAGGTGACAAGGTATTGTTCACTTATCATATACACCTAGAACAAAGACTCTTCGTTCAAGGTTCGGCAATCTACCCGTAAAATATTTCCGAACGAAAATGGAAAACGAAGAGGAATTCGCCATACTAGAAAAGGCTGTACGGAGATACCGATTCCGTATAGAGGAAGATGAGGAGGGTGCTGCGGCTGCCATTGAACCATCTACTTCTGCAAAGAGAATGCTCACGTTGGAGTCTTCCTATCTGAAGATTTTTTTTATAGATATGGTGTAAAGGAAATCAAAACGATAGGTGACAAGGTATTGTTCACTTATCATATACACCTAGAACAAAGACTCTTCGTTCAAGGTTCGGCAATCTACCCGTGAAATATTTCCGAACGAAAATGGAAAACGAAGAGGAATTCGCCATACTAGAAAAGGCTGCACGGAGATACCGATTCCGTATAAAGGAAGATGAGGGGGGTGCTGGGGCTGCCATTGAACCATCTACTTCTGCAAAGAGAATGCTCACGTTGGAGTCTTCCTATCTGAAGATTTTTTTTATAGATATGGTGTAAAGGAAATCAAAACGATAGGTGACAAGGTATTGTTCACTTATCATATACACCTAGAACGAAGACTCATCGTTCAAGGCAATCTACCCGTAAAATATTTCCGAACGAAAATGGAAAACGAAGAGGAATTCGCCATACTAGAAAAGGCTGCACGGAGATACCGATTCCGTATAAAGGAAGATGAGGGGGGTGCTGGGGCTGCCATTGAACCATCTACTTCTGCAAAGAGAATGCTCACGTTGGAGTCTTCCTATCTGAAGATTTTTTTTATAGATATGGTGTAAAGGAAATCAAAACGATAGGTGACAAGGTATTGTTCACTTATCATATACACCTAGAACAAAGACTCTTCGTTCAAGGTTCGGCAATCTACCCGTAAAATATTTCCGAACGAAAATGGAAAACGAAGAGGAATTCGCCATACTAGAAAAGGCTGTACGGAGATACCGATTCCGTATAGAGGAAGATGAGGAGGGTGCTGCGGCTGCCATTGAACCATCTACTTCTGCAAAGAGAATGCTCACGTTGGAGTCTTCCTATCTGAAGATTTTTTTTATAGATATGGTGTAAAGGAAATCAAAACGATAGGTGACAAGGTATTGTTCACTTATCATATACACCTAGAACAAAGACTCTTCGTTCAAGGTTCGGCAATCTACCCGTAAAATATTTCCGAACGAAAATGGAAAACGAAGAGGAATTCGCCATACTAGAAAAGGCTGCACGGAGATACCGATTCCGTATAAAGGAAGATGAGGGGGGTGCTGGGGCTGCCATTGAACCATCTACTTCTGCAAAGAGAATGCTCACGTTGGAGTCTTCCTATCTGAAGATTTTTTTTATAGATATGGTGTAAAGGAAATCAAAACGATAGGTGACAAGGTATTGTTCACTTATCATATACACCTAGAACGAAGACTCATCGTTCAAGGCAATCTACCCGTAAAATATTTCCGAACGAAAATGGAAAACGAAGAGGAATTCGCCATACTAGAAAAGGCTGAACGGAGATACCGATTCCGTATAGAGGAAGATGAGGAGGGTGCTGTGGCTGCCATTGAACCATCTACTTCTGCAAAGAGAATGCTCACGTTGGAGTCTTCCTATCTGAAGATTTTTTTTATAGATATGGTGTAAAAGAAATCAAGACGATAGGTGACAAGGTATTGTTCACTTATCATATACACCTAGAACGAAGACTCTTCGTTCAAGGTTCGGCAATCTACCCGTAAAATATTCCCGAACGAAAATGGAAAACGAAGAGGAATTCGCCATACTAGAAAAGGCTGAACGGAGATACCGATTCCGTATAGAGGAAGATGAGGAGGGTGCTGTGGCTGCCATTGAACCATCTACTTCTGCAAAGAGAATGCTTACGTTGGAGTCTTCCTATCTGAAGATTTTTTTTATAGATATGGTGTGAAAGAAATCAAAACGATAGGTGACAAGGAATTGTTCACTTATCATATACACCTAGAACAAAGACTCTTCGTTCAAGGTTCGGCAATCTACCCGTAAAATATTTCCGAACGAAAATGGAAAACGAAGAGGAATTCGCCATACTAGAAAAGGCTGAACGGAGATACCGATTCCGTATAGAGGAAGATGAGGAGGGTGCTGTGGCTGCCATTGAACCATCTACTTCTGCGAAGAGAATGCTCACGTTGGAGTCTTCCTATCTGAAGATTTTTTTTATAGATATGGTGTAAAAGAAATCAAGACGATAGGTGACAAGGTATTGTTCACTTATCATATACACCTAGAACGAAGACTCTTCGTTCAAGGTTCGGCAATCTACCCGTAAAATATTCCCGAACGAAAATGGAAAACGAAGAGGAATTCGCCATACTAGAAAAGGCTGAACGGAGATACCGATTCCGTATAGAGGAAGATGAGGAGGGTGCTGTGGCTGCCATTGAACCATCTACTTCTGCAAAGAGAATGCTTACGTTGGAGTCTTCCTCTCTGAAGATTTTTTTTATAGATATGGTGTAGAAGAAATCAAGACGATAGGTGACAAGTTATTGTTCACTCCCTACTACTACCTATCAACACAAGAGCACCTAGTACTTGTTGTTAGGTATTATGGACCCGATGGTGTGAAAGACAGGTTTTTCAAACATATTGAGGGTTAGGATTCAAAAGCTCAATCTATTTATAATTTAGATATTAATTGAAAATTTCAATAAGTATGGAATACCGCATAAACGAAATTAGATAGTATTTGCTTCAGACGGTGCGAATGTGATATTCGGATCGCATCATTCTGTGATGAAACTTCTTCAAAATGATATCCCGCATTTATTTGTCATGAAGTGTATATGTCATTCCATCTGTGCGCATCTTATGCTCGCCATGAATTACCCATTCACCTTAAAGATTTGGCAAGAAATATTCATAATTTCTTCAACAGTAGCCTTAAACGAAAGTTAGAATTTATGCAGTTTCAATCGTTTTGTAATGTGAAAATTCACAAATTGCTTCACCCATCTCAAACACGGTGGTTGTCCCTTGAAAGTGTCGTCAAAAGAATCTTAGAGCAATATAAACCATCGAAATTATTTTTCATTGATATTGTTGGTAGCAGGAATGAAGTTATGATTGCTGAAAGAATTTGGGAGAAATAACAGAGTGTTGTGAATAAATTGTACTCTCAGTTTTTGGAATATGTTACTAGCCTTTTTTTATCAATTAAACCGAGCAATGTAATCTGAATCATCAAAAATTCATGTTTTATTCAGTAGGGCGAAAGTGGTTCTGCAATCACTCTTTGATTGTTTTCTCGGAAGAGATTATTTTGTTGGAACTAATGTTGCTGATGTTGATTTTAAAGATCCGGAAAATTTTATACCTCTTGAAAACATGTTTTTTGGAGCAAATGTAGCAGCTTACTTGCCCAAATTTCCAAACCACTTATCTCCTCAAGAAATTGAAAATTTTAAGTTACGTTGTTTAGACTTTTTTTTATGCTTTTTTTTCATGTTCTCCATGAAAAATAATACGGGTTATTGTTTATGCAAAAAATGCCTAATAATAAAGTGCTTTATTGAACTGATTATAATTACAATGAGATGATAAATAGAAAATATTGTTTTTCAGATCAGAAAGTAGCTGTCCGGTTGAAGTTATTGGCTTATTTGATTCCCCCCAATGGCAGAACAAAAATTGGAAAAAATGTCCATTAGAAATTTACCACCACTGAGTCTTTATCTGGAATAATGGTTCATGTCAAAGAAAGTTTTTAACAAGATTCAGTGACTAATTTTCACGAAAAATACCATCCAAAAAAGTGTAAATTCCTCCCTATTGATTCAATTCGCAATTCAGGTTTAACATTACTGAAATATTCAATTGAAATTTGTACAAATTCCTGGTCATTGAAAAATGGGCACAGAACATTTGAATTTTTATTAAATTTTTTAATGCAAACATAACTATTTGTATTTTATCGATAAGGTTATAAACGACCAAATAGATTTTGTTCACAATGAAAAAATTTCTGTGCAGCCCTACATCATAATATAAGAATGTAATTGTATGAACATTCGAGTCGACAACACGTTTACTTCTGCGCTCTCGAGTTTTTGAGTTGTTTCTTGGTTTTTCGTTTGTTTTCTTGGTTTTTCGCTGATTCTGGACGATATCTCAGTGAATTGTGATCAGAGTGGTTTCCCATCGAGCTAAAGATAATTTATCTGTGGAAAGTTGTGGAAAATTTGCTGTTGTTGAATCTGCGACATTTGTGCGCGTGTACTTTATCCTTTCATTCTTGTTAACAGCTGTCGACCCATAGGCGTCGACGATACAATTTCTATAATGGCTTCACAGGAGACCGAAAACGAATGCGCATATTGTGAGAGAAGGGTGGTTAATTCCGTCAGCTGTGTTGAGTGTGGAGCTCAATTCCACCCCTCTTGTTCAAGCAAGGCTCGAGTGGTTGGATCGGACGGCGTAATATCTTGCTGCAAACTTCTACCAGTTCGGGTGCAGTCTGACCTCACTCCAAGGCAGCGTGAATATTTGCTGAAACTTCGGAAGGAGCTGGCAAGCAGAAATTCTCAGGGAGAACATAACTTAACTATCCGTTATGTTCGAGGTACACCTAGGATTGTTCAACTCTCGACGAACAACCGTTCGGCCTCCGGAAGTGGAGGTAGCCAACCAAATTTCTAAATGTGTACTACCAGAATGTGAGGGGCTTGCGCACGAAAATTGTTGATTTTGTTCGGAATGTGACTATCTCAGACTACGATATAATTTTGCTCACCGAGACATGGTTGGAAGACTCCATTGATGATGCTGAACTTCAGCTGGTTGACTTTGAGCTTTTTAGGACAGATCGCACGTCTTCAACTAGTGATAGAACCAGAGGTGGTGGGTGTATGATTGCCGTGAAAAAAACTTTTTGTGTGAATAGAGTGCCACGTGTTCACGTCTCAGTTGAGGATCTGGTTGTCGTTAGGATTGGTCAGTTGAAGTATCTGTTTGTTACAGCCTATATACCACCTCAGGCTGTCGTGGGCCTTTATGAGAGACACTGTGAGAATCTTGAACATGCAGTTGAAAGATTTGAACCTGACGGGATATTCATTACCGGAGATTATATGGACTAACGACCACTTGGGTGTTAGCGTAGATCCTATTCCATCTTAGCAGGTTCAAATTTTGGTTGATTCTTTTTGTTTTTTGAATCTCTATCAGAATAATTGCATCCTTAATTCAAACAATAGAATGTTAGATCTTGTTTTCTCCAGTTTTCAGTTCCTCAGGGTAAGTTCTGCAAATGAGGTTCTGTCTAGGCTGGATGATCACCATCCGGCGCTCACTTTTGGTGTAAAGTCTCATCAGTCAAGTAGAAGTAGTCCAGAGATTATAGCCCATAATTTTAAGTCAGCCAATTATGGAAACATTATTGATTATATGTCATCTATAGACTGGGTTGAAAGGTTCGACTGCTGTAATGATGTTGACTCTCTTGTTGATGCATTTCACGAGCTGGTATATAGCGCTGTTGATAGATTTGTACCTAAGATTAAGATCAGGAACTCCACATTTCCAAGTTGGTTTTCGTCTGAACTGAAAAATGCAATATTTGAAAAAAAGTTGGCTCATAAAAAGTATAAATCTTCGAACACTTGGGACGATTACCAGCTCTTCTGTAACCTGAGATCTCATTGTAAATCCCTTGCTGAAGAATGTTACAGTTCATATGTAGAGGATTGTGAAGAGTCAATGCTTGGAAATGTGAAAAAAAATTTTAACTTTATTAATTCCAAAAAATCGGAATTCGTGGCCGCCTTCTCTCATGGATCCAAGCCTTTCTTTCGGATCGTACCTTCCGAGTTCGTGTTGGAGATTCTGTCTCTTCACCGAGAGCTGTTTTGAGTGGAGTGCCTCAGGGCTCGGTCTTGGGACCAGTTCTATTTCTGCTCTATGTCTCCGACTTGCCACAACTTGTTGCTTCATACTGTTCACAGTTCGCCGACGACACCAAAATATATAACTACTCCAGTGCAGCTTCCACTTTACAAGATGACCTCGACTCCATCTCTCGGTGGTGTGAAGACTGGCAGCTTCCACTCAACAGTGAAAAGTGCGTAGTTCTCCACTTGGGTGCCCGCAATCCGCGTCAGAGGTACTATCTCAATGGACGTGCCATCCCTGTTTCCAGCAGCCATTGTGATTTGGGTGTTATAGTGACTGACAACTTGAGTTGGTCCGATCACATTCTCCATGCTGTCAACAAAGCCAACAGATCCTTATTCCTGATCAAAAAAGCATTTGGCAGGTGTGATCCCTCAACGTGCGCGGCTATTTACCGAACTTATGTGCGTCCTATTATAGAATTCGCCGGGCCTGTTTGGAGTCCGACGTTATGCCGCGATTGGACACAACTCGAAGCTCTCCAGCGTCGAGCAACGCGCCTCCCTTACGGATACTCACGCCCGTCATATATTGAAAGACTCTCCATAATGAACCTACCATCTTTTATGGACCGAAGGACCCGTGGTGACCTCATAATAACCTTTAGAGCTCTGAATGATCTGTTCGGTATTAGTCTGAGCAACCTGTTCACGCTGAACACGGATGGCCGTTTGCGAGGCCATGCTCTTAAGCTTCGGAAGGAAAACTTCAAGACAGTGCAAAGGCAGCACTTTCTGACGAACCGAATATTTAGTGTGTGGAACGCGTTGCCTCCTGTTGTGGTTGAGTCAGTGTCAGTGAACTCCTTTAAAAACAATTTAGATAGTTGGCACCTCCAGAGATGAGTGGACACTACATCGTTTCAAAATACTAGATACTAGTGGAACATTTTTGTGTGATTTTTCTGAGGATCTATGTGTTTTCTTTTTTTTTTGTCGCTCTTAATTCTAGCACTTTTGACCTCTTCATTTGAATTTGTTTTTTTCTTCATTTAGATTTGTTTTTTTTTTTTTTTCTCTTTTTTCTTTGGATTGTAAATTTCATATTTTCTGTGAGTTTATAGGCAATGCCTAAACTTTAAACTTTATTTAATAATAATAATAATAATAATAGCTTTCCCTCAGTAATGCACTTCAAAGATTCAGAGATTCAAACTGAGGAGGCTATAGCTGATGCTTTCGCTGAGTTTTTTCTTTCTGTTTATAGAACTAACGATAACGTTTCTTGTAACGCCACTGAACCTTTATCTTGCTTAACCGATGATATGATTAATGTTCCGATGATTCATGTCCAACAGGTGTTGGACGGTATCGACGCCCTCGATATAAACAGGGACCTGGCCCAGACAATATTCCTGTTATCTTTCTAAAAAAGTGTAAAGACTTCATCGCATTACCATTACAAATAATTTTCAACAAATCACTAAATGATGGAGTTTTTCCTTCTTCATGGAAGTCTGGTTTTGTGAAGCCCATTCACAAATCAGGTCCCAAGGAAATTATCACAAATTATCGACCAATAACTATTTTGAGTGTCATTCCGAAAATGTTCGAATCTATTGTTTTTGGTCAGATTAAATCTCAAGTTTATGGTAGAATAATCCCACAACAACATGGCTTTTATGAGGGTAGAAGTGTTGACACAAATTTACTGAATTTTGTTCAATATGTTATTGAGGCTTTGGATGGACGTCAACAGGTGGAGGTTGTCTATACAGATTTTTCTAAGGCGTTCGACACGGTTCCCCATCCCATTCTGGCAGAGAAGCTCAGAGACTTTAAGCGATTTCGATTGATGTTGGTTCTTGGTTGGTTCCTGAATTGGTCCGTCATTTATGGACCAACCGCTTTCGATTGATATTGGTTTTTGGTTGGTTTATGAATTGATGACGTAATGAATCAGCTGTTTCAGGGTTGGTTAACCGAAACTCGAACCGTGCTCTGCAGCACGGTTCGATCTCTGGTTCATGGTTCTATCTCTTTTTATTCTACAATCTCCCGCTATCGGCCATAACTTATTTGTTTTGTAACTTCAAAAATTTTTGTGTTTGTTATTATTTCTTTAAGATTAAAATAAATTAGAGTTTTGGAAATTGTTGAGTGTTCGCCTTTTATTAAAGTGATAATGTCGGAATCTCTGAATGCTGTGGGTTTCAAGATTGGTGAAAAAACCGTATATTTCATGGGCGATGAAGAAACTTTGAAATGACTTTTATATGATGACGAATACTCCATCGATTATATTACAAGAGCAGCACTGAGTGGGCAATTATGTCATTATGGAATTACTTCCACAAATTTTGGGCAAATGACAATTTCCAGGCTCCCTGTTCAGGAACATGAAAACTTGCCTGTAGAACAAAATCCTGAATCGTTTATATTTGAAAGGGAAAATGTCAGCAACGAATATGATGTAGGGATAACTCAACGTTTAACCCCTGACCCTGACTTTCATTTCGAATCTCAGCCCCAGCCTGGATATAGCAATATATCATCCGATATCACGAATAGAAGTTCAAAAGGTAACATAGGACACATATCGTTTTTTCTTACTTCTAAATGAATGAATTCCATTTTTAAAGATTTCTGTATTTTTCATTTCAGAAAAAAAATGTGTCTGGTCCGGGAAAAAAAATTGTCCTGAGGATATGGAGGCAACTGACTTGCTTCTAGAACTTAGAGGTTCAGAAAAATATTCCAAATTATTTTCTGATAAAAAAACCACAAAACAAAAATTATGGACCAAAATAGGGGAAGAAATTGAGAGACAGGGTTCTAATGTGGGGGATAATATTGGGGAGAAGTGTAGGCAAAAATTTGCTAATTTAAATAAAAAATATATAAGTTATATTCAAAATTCAAAAAAAACTGGTGCTGCTGCTATTGAAAAGCCACCTCATTTTGATAAACTGCATGAAATTTTACATGATAAGCACAAGATCGCTCCTCCTCTAATAATAGATTCCTTAGAGGAGAATTTAGAGAGGAATGAATGTATGCCTTGTGATGAAGGTATGCTTGATGATGGAAATATCAGCTCTAAGCCAACGAGCGAAGTTGAAAATGATGAAAATGAAAATCATACCAATACAGCCACTTCTAGTAGATTTTCAGTAAATGAAGTGAATAAAAAACCAAAAACCGCATCTTTCAAATTATTGGAAGAGATGAACAGAAATCAGGCAAAGCACAATAGTTTGCAAATGAAGATTTTGAATAGTATGCTGGCAGAAACAAGAAAAACGAATAGATTAAAAGGACAGATGATAAGTACCATTAATAAATTATTATGTCCTTCAAAAAAAAGGAAAAGGCCATCCAAATGAAATCCTTAAGACTGATAACATATGTATTTTTTTTGATATTTTATGAAATGTTTTTTGATATACTCATTTTGATGAAAATATTATTATGTACCTACCTTTTCAATGTATTGCTTTTTTATTACTTAATTTTAAGAGTTGTTTTTTATTTTATATATCTTTTTGAGAGTTCCTTTTTTGGTTGATATATTTTTTTTTGAACTGTATATTTTTTATCTGTTGTTTATTTTGAGGAAGTTTTTTTTTTGCAAACTTGTGATAGTTATTTATTTTTAAATGTATATTTCTAAGATCAAATAAACACTGTTTATGAAATAAAGTTTATTTATTGTGGAAACAATTTATTGCAGATTTCATTTCTTTTATTCACACCTATTGAATTGTCCTTATCCCTGGAGTGCATAATATTAGATGTGTCACTTGATTCTAGATCGTCAGCCTCTTCATTATATCCATCTTTATTTACCAAGCAAAAATTATGTAGCATACAGCAAGCTGTAGCTATATACACAACTTTTTCAATTGAGTATGCATTTACATATTTCAAAATCCTCCAACGTCCCTTCAGTAATCCAAATGCATTCTCAATTACAACTCTAGTTGAACTCAAAACTCTATTGTGGTATTTCTCTTTAATTGATAGGCGACCAGTATCACTAAAAGAAATAGCAAATAACAAAAAATAACTGAGTGAACATTCATCATACCGATAAGGTGTCATTAACCACTCCAAACAAGGATAAGCAGAATCCCCCAGTAAATGGTAATTCGTTGAAAAGAAGAATTCCTTTCCTTTTGAATGGATTTGTTCCCATAAAGAACATTCTTTCAAGACCTGAAAATTGTATTTGAAAAATTTTGCTAGTAAAATATAAATCTTTGAATTTTACCCTTGCATCATGAACAGATCCTGGAAATCCAATACAAACATTCGTGAAAATTTTATTCATTGTGCAAATTCCTTGAATGACTATTGAATGCGTCAACTTTCTGTTCTGATAGCTGTCTTGCTGGTTTTCTGGTACTGTACAATTGATATGCGTACCATCAATTGCTCCAATAACATCTATTCGCCAAAAAAAAATCTTAACCAATGTTATAAAATTATTATCTTTCTTACCTGGATACCCTTTTACACTGAACTCATCACATATGGTTTTCCTTTCATTGGTATTTGGCCAACAAATGAATTTTTTTGATAGCCGTGCTAACAGTTTTATATGATGATACGAAAGATCGTGCATAGTTGATATTGCTATATTAAACCTGTCAGCAGTGGATATCAGTGTATCTCCTTTAGCAAGATACCATAGGGTGAATAAAAGGGCCTTTTCCGTAGGAACCTTCTTCTTTCCGCCAAAATGTATTGTTTCTTGTTCATGTTGCATTTTTATGCAATTAACTTCCTTTAATAATAAATGGAATGTTTCCCTGGTCATTCGAAAATGTAGGAAAAAATCATGATCCAAATATCTATCAATCCAATTTTCAAAATAATCGGTAATCCTCGTGTGCTCCTCTTTAAATAAGGTTTTTACGGCCATATAAGAGATATTCGGACTTGTATTATCTGTCAATAATAACATTTTATTAATATTCGATGAATCGGCATCATCCAATTCATCTAATAATAGGAGTGCTGCAACTGCCTTGCGTTTAAGCATATTTCAATTATTTAATTAACAATAATATATCGAGACTGTATCGAATTCGAATAGTGTTATGAGCAAATTGTCAATTTGAAATGAAACTTGACAGTGACAGCTCGCCGATCAACCAACCGTTTCGTTAAGGAAGAATTCGAATGGGTCGGAACCAACCGGATGTCCGACGTCATCGTCTATGAACCGACCGGTCAACCATGAACCAACCGCAACAGCCATTCGAAATCGCTTTTTGGTTTTCACGGTCGGCTTCATCAATGGCTGGTCTCTTATCTCACTAACAGGGTACAGTTTGTGAAAATAAATGGAACACTCTCCTTTCCTGTAATTGCAACATCAGGAGTGCCTCAGGGTAGTCATCTGGGACCGATGTTATTCCTTATATTTGTTAATGATATTGGTTCCGTGATCCGATACGTTAAATTTCTTCTATTCGCCGATGACCTGAAGCTTTTCATGTCGGTTAGGTCCATTTCCGACATTATGTGTTTGCAATCCGATTTGGAGGCATTGGAGAGATGGTGTGCCGAAAACTGTTTGTCTCTGAATATAAGTAAGTGTAAGTCAATGTCAATTTCGAGAGTTCAGAGCCCATTACCACACACATGCGTGACCGGCTGAGGCTGCCTTCTTTAAGATCGAGAAGGTTCTCGGCTGACGTCCTTTTTGTGTCGAAAATTTTTAGAGGACTTCTCTACTCTCCGGAGTTGCTGTCTCGGTTCAGCCTGAATATTCCTCCAAGACCGATTAGGCGAGCTGATTTGTTTAGGCCCGGTTTATCAAGAACTAATTATAGTTTCCATTCTCCACTTCCGAGGATGATGAGGAACACTAACACAGTGAATGCTCTCGGGGTTGATATATTCAGTGGCGCGTTGTCAGGGTTAAGGAGAGATGTATCTACTTTAATAAGTTTGTAGTTTCTTTTTGTCGCGTTCCGATGATATTTTTGGGTTTGTGCGCCTTGTAATATTTGAAATGTATTATTTTTATTTTCTTGTATCAGATTAATTTTATCTCTTTGTATAATGGTAGTACCGTTAATAAATAAATAAATAAATAAATAATTGAAGGTGATACCATGTGGAAGGTCAGAACGGCGTAGTTGGTAGTAGATACCATAAAGTATCAGTTTCTTTCTCTTTGGGAAACATTTTACACCTTATTCAAGGTGTACTATGTTCTACACTTGAAATATACCCCACAAAGTGAACATTTGTACACCATCATCCAAAGGGGAGTGTAAAATTGAAACTTCCTTTGAAAACATTACTCCTCAGGAAGTGTTTGACAGATCTTGACTCTAGTGTAAAGGAAATTACATTCTATTCTGACACGGCATCTGGGAAAAATCGAAATTCTATAAACGCTGCAAAGTTTCTTAGAGCTATAACTATGTTACCAGTTAAATCCATCAACCAAAAATATATGTCTGGCCATTCGGAAATGGAATGTGATGTACACTCCGCCATTGAGACATTTTTACACCTGAAAGTTGGTACACAGTTGTACGTACTGCTGAAACAAAACAGCCATATTATAAGGTAGTAGAAATGACTAACACCGACTTCTTGAATTTTGAAGAATTTTCATCTGCAATTAATAAGAAAAAGAATAAAAACAAAATTAAATTGTTACAATATAGAAAAGAAGACCCTTCACGCATATTCTATAAAGAATATCTTTCAGAAAATGAATTCAAATCTATATTGATAAAGAAAACTCCGAAAAGAAAAGGCACATCTGATTCTTTATCCCAGGGAATTTCTTCACTACACCCAGAACCTGTACCCGTAGAAAAAAAAATGAGAGCTTGCTCAGATTGTGTCAATTGAAATGTTTTATTTTTTTATTATGTCCATGCAAGAAGCATTAGAGGCTCAATACCTGGCATCAAGAAATCAGGGCAATGATCAATCATCCACTTGATTTTCTTTAAACTCACTTAATTTAATTAATTGGCAGTTAATTGAGAAGTGGATCACAATAATTAGTATATTAGTGTTCTGGATTTACATAATTTCAATTCTAAAGAGAGATCAAAGGCAACTCCCGTATGCACCCCCTGCATCAATAGCCATGATGCCGCGAGGATCTTATGCGTTACCCCTTAACATAACAAACATAACAATCACAACGAATATGACCTCAGGATTCAATGAAACATTCTTAGACAACAGTTACATATCACACCCTTTCATTAGCGGCTCTATCCATTTCACACTGATTGTCATAATTCATATTATATCATGTTATATGCTATACAAGATGATTGTTAGAATGTTAATACGGCATGAAACTCTACAGGGAATTCCATTGGTTGATAGAACAGGAGATATCCATATTAGCGAAAACATGCTCTGTGCTAGCATTATGGTTGAATTCAGAAAAGTGTATGATTCTTATCCTTAATCCAGGGAGATTCTGATCACATTGGCGTCGATGCCCGGTAACATAAACGATTGGTACTTAGAGGTAAAAGATGATCCTATTGCGTTCTGCGAACCATACTTGTCATGAATTACCGACTTACCGAGTATGATACAACTAAAAATGGATGCTATAAATGCACAGTTGTCAGTATATGCCGCCTACCCATGGTTCAAAGCATCTGCTATAGTAGCTACATCATAATATGTAACTCATGGACATCAACGTCTTAAAGACCTTTACCATGTTTCATCAACTATGGTGATGTAACCTCATATCTGTGTACCACGAGTGACCACCTATGCCTATATTATAACACATTATATCGTGTTTACAATATGAATTATGCTTAAATTAAACCTCGTATATTAGTTTTGCTTTCCAACTTAGATCTAAGTTTGTATCCTGGCTCTCTAACGCCTCATATATTACGGTACTAATTCTTTTATATGCACTTAATCTTCTTTTAACCGTTTTATGAATGAATATTTTATCTAATCCAATTTTATTATTTTCCATAATCCTTATTCTTTCATCAGAATCTGAGATCAACAGAAGAGGCTCCTCAAGATTCGACTGATAGAGAAGATTAATTTAATCAGATTGTTTGTTAGTTCTCTAGAAAAATACTCTTGTTCAAATATATTCAAGAGATAGTTAAAGGGCTAAGCCGCATTCATTTCTATTAATAGAAATAAACAGGTATTAATACCTGTTCCTGTTAGTCATGAAAAAACCGAATTATATTATAAGAAATATATTTTAGTTATTAAAAACCCTTATTTGAAAAACAAACTTTTCTTCGTTTTCTTCACCGTCCAATAAAAACGTCTGATTTTCCAGAGCGAAAAGAGTTGAAAACGGTTTTACTCAAAACTAATGTTGAGTAGATTAGACCCATTCACGATCACGTCCAAGGTGACGATATGTTAAATTGTTCAAGTTTTCAATTTACAATGACTTTTTCTTCGAATTATTACATTAGTCCCAATGCCATATTATCTTCTTCGCGTCCATTTCTTATTTTGTTCACTTCGTGGACCCATTTTCTTTTACGTTTATTTTTGCACAACGATAACAAAAGAAGCGTCATCGATATCACTATCCCATGACACCGTGCTTGGTTACATCGTGAAATACAACAGAACCTAATGATTATGATTGCGGAAACGCAAAAGATATACTCGAGAATGTAGCTTTCCGTGTGGCCGCTGAACTTAGCGAACATCGCATACGTAGCGTCCATAGCGTCTATACTCTATAGCTTATCTAGCATAGCGCTCGGTGTGGCCTCGGCATAAATGAGGATAATTTGCCAACTAAGCTCGAAGAGAATCTTCTAGAATTATCTGCCGATGGAATGTTACTCTTGGGATTCAAGTCTGCTTATTTGGATACCTATTGGTTAAGGAGAAAAACAGAATACCCGGAATTGAGAACTGATGCTTCGAAGTGTTTGATTACATTTGCCACCGCGTACTTATAGCCCGGGAGCCAGTGACATTTTTTAGTCAGTCATTTTAACCCTGGCCATAATTTGTATATAGCTTGATTTGGTCGTTTTCTTAGCCAAAGTGACGGTCAGCTGGCTAAACAGTGGTGGGTTCGCCAACGGGAGCAACGAAAACATGTAAAAAAAATTTTGAGTTTTAGTCATTTCAACCCTGCTGAAATTTACAGAGATGGTAGTTTGTATAATTATTCGAATAAAAAAAATCGTCCGCTGGTTGTACGTTGGTGGAAAACCCGTCCGCTGGACATGAAAACTTGTAAAAAAAAATTTGAGTTTCTGTCATTTTAACCTTGCTGAAATTTACAGTGATGGTAGTTTGTATAATTATTCGAATAAAAAAAATCGTCCGCTGGCTGTACGTTGGTGGAAACCCCGTCCGCTGGACATGAAAACGTCCGCTGGACATGGGAACTTTTGAAAACAATTTGAGTTTCAGTCATTTTAACCCTGCTGAAATTTACAGAGATGGTAGTTTGTATAATTATTCCAATAAAAAAAATCGTCCGCTGGCAGTACGTTGGTGGAAAACCCGTCCGCTGGACATGAAAACTTGTAAAAAAAATTTTGCGTTTTAGTCATTTTAACCCTGCTGAAATTTACAGAGATGGTAGTTTGTATAATTATTCGAATAAAAGAAATCGTCCGCTGGCTGTACGTTGGTGGAAAACCCGTCCGCTGGACATGGAAACTTGTAAAAAAAATTTTGAGTTTCAGTCATTTTAACCCTGCTGAAATTTACAGAGATGGTAGTTTATATAATTATTCGAATAAAAAAAGTCGTCCGCTGGCTGTACGTTGGTGGAAAACCCGTCCGCTGGACATGAAAACTTGTAAAAAAAATTTTGAGTTTCAGTCATTTTAACCCTGCTAAAATTCACAAAGTTGGTAGTTTATATAATTATTCGAACAAAAAAATGGTCCGCTGGCTGTACGTTGGTGGAAAACAAGTTTTCATGTCCAGCGGACGGGTTTTCCACCAACGTACAGCCAGCGGACGATTTTTTTTATTCGAATAATTATATAAACTACCATTTCTGTGAATTTCAGCAGGGTTAAAATGACTGAAACTCAATATTTTTTTTACGTGTTTTCGTTGCTCCCGTTGGCAAACCCACCACTGGTGCGCCAGCTGACGAACACTATGCTATAAGACAAATACAAATTAAGCTATATACAAATTATGGCCAGGGTTGAAATTGGTCACCAAAAACTATCACTGGCTCCCGGGCTATTATGCGAGTTGAAGTTTTGTCAATGGTCCAAATAGAGAACAAGCAAACGATTCAATTATATGTGTAGCAAATACAGATCCACGATGGGAGAAATTGATTAATCAAAAACGAGTACAACCTTCGCATTAACATGAGTCTTACACTGAAAGAAAATTCTCAGTTCTAGTTAATAGTTATTAAATATTTGTTATTGCCAAATTTGTTGAAAATTATTTAATAAGATTCACAACGAATATGGCTCATTTATTACCCGATTGATAAAATTTTTTGTACCCAAATTATGATATTCTACTGTAGAGCAATTTTGCGTCCATATACATTTTTCTATCACCTCACATCGTAGCTTTTAAGGAAGAACCGAGGGATAATCATGTTTTGTAATAGATAATAAATAATGTTATATTAGACCAAATTCATCACCTAATCAGAAATATTTGAAATTATTAATTAATATAATTGGTTATAGTGAATAAGCAAATTTATTTGCCAAATACTTTTTGTTGATAAAAATGGCCCACTTAATATAATGTAATCCATAATTCTAATCTTAATTCTTCTTTTCTCCAGTGAATGGAATAACTAGTGTGAGTTTGTTGAAGGAGGCTATTCAAATAGAAACATGTTTCAGGGAAATTGTCCCGTGTATGGGCACTCGCCTCAAAATTATATTATATTATGAATCAAGAGTTATTCATACAAACGAAATCTTACATTGTATTGACTGAAACCATCAATAATTATTGTAGATTTATTAGTTCATAAATGGAGAAATGTTTTTTTTTTGTTGATTATGATTGGCAGTTTATTGTTATATTCAAATATTGGTTTAATAAATAATTATTTTCAAAATGAAACCGTTTTATTTGAAACAACTCGATCACAAATTTATAGTTAAACTTGATTCATTAACAGTAATTCAAAAAATGTTATTAATAGTAATTTTATGATTCATTCATCAAATCCAAAATATTATAATTATCAATAAGTATGGCTATACGTTTCAATAAATCCGGGAAGTAACAGTAAAACAATATTTATTCACAAGTTTCAGAAAAATGATTGGTTTAAGATGAATAAATGTTTGATAAGCCATATTTCAATCAAGGATTTTGTTGTGGTGAACAAATTTCGTTACTATTATGTACATTTTTCTTCCAGTGTAGGGGCTCGCGGCCCACAGGTTGAACAACACAGCAGTCTAACTGATGATTAGAAAAATTTGTTAAATTTTACGTTTAACGTTACGTTACTTATTAATGTTTATTTCAGTTTTCTATTTCCAAGGTTGAGTTTGGTATAAGGTATAACCTACAATTTAGGTTAGCTGTCAAGTTAGTACATGAGCACTGTTCCTTTCAAGTTGAGTACCTTAAAGTTGTTAAATAAAATCTTGAACTCGAAAAATAAAAAGAGCTTTTTTCCTTTTCTTTCTTTCTACGAATTTTTCATTTTGATTCCCAATTTCAGAGAAGCAATGACGTATTTGCTGAAAGGGGTCGAGGTGAGGAAACAGGGGGGAATTTTACCGAAAAAATTATTTGTAACGTCATTGCGAATCATGTTTTAACCACTTGCCAGAGTCTCAACTCCATATAGAAATAAGCGTCAGAATTATGGGGTTTCTAAGGGATTATTTTCGGTTTTTCTCGTTTCTTGAACAATTAATTACCATATTTGCAGTGACGTCATTGTTTTTCTGAAACGGCGATATATCATTTGAATTGTCTATATCCCCTTTGAATCTGTCTTCACATTCTTGAAGTGGAAAAATGTGGGAATGCCGGGCATCCTTTGAATTTGAGGATTAAGATAAATACGTACTTCCGCTACGTCGAAATTTGTGAACAGAATTTGACCTCTATTATCATCCGTTGATTTCACAAGTGACAGGAAGAATTTGAATGAAATGGACTCAAGTATAACATGAATAGGTACACAAAAACTTCCGAATGATTGAATTTGGAAGTACAATCTTGCTCGAAAACCATCATTTTTTTCATCGAGTTCAACGTAATCCTAAATGTATTCAGTCTCATTCAATAAATATCGAATTTGGTGTTTACATCCATACCAAAAAATCATGTCAGTCGAGCATATTGAAAAATGGCCACATCTTCTCAACAAATCAATTGTACGACTCCTATAGCAAATAAATACAAATTTTTCTCAATAAAATGGCCCAATATCGGGATTTCATGAGGATTTCTTTAGTAATAAAACTGTGACTTTTGTAGCGAGTCACAGAAAGTGCTTTTGCTCAGAATAGAAAAAACAATTTTTTCGGCAACCGTCCGGGATCTACCCACTTCCCGGGCGCTTTTTCTTCGAGAAAGAAGCATTTCCCGGCCTAGTCCGGAAAGTACGTACTTCCCGGACTAGGCCGCAAAGAATCACTTCGTTGTTGTCATTCCTTGATTATTTTACCATAGCAACGAAATAACTGCTGACAGTTTTGTTCTGTTTAATTCAAATAAGAATTGAAATATGTATAATGAAGAAATGTGTCGTCTCATTGCTTTGTTATTCTACACGGTTGCCGAAAAAAAATTGTACGCAACACGTCCAAAAATAGTTTTTTTGGACTTACGACCAAAATTTTGTCTATTCGTCCAAAAAAACCCTATTTTCGGGACTTGTTACGTAAATTACTATTGATTACTTGAACGATAGAATCGAGGGAATATTGTCAAGAGAGATTGCAACGCAGCTGATTTTCAAAAATGTAAAATTTACTCGACTTACCAAAGCGCCAGCGTACAAAAACATACTGAGGGTCCAAAAATGCCCTTTTTTGTAAGTCCAACTCGAATAAAACTGATGTATGTGCAATAAAAATAACTGTATAAGGACGACATATTTCGAAGTTTGCGAAAACACTGAGCCACATCTAAAGAAAAAGTGATATTTATTTATTCATAGAATCCTGAAACAACATTGAAGAAAGAAGAAAGTTAAACATGAAATTATTCGATTAACAGACATTCACTTTCATATTGATCCCGATATGTTTCTGCGATTCATTTATATGAATGAATTCAGAAATGATTTGTCAATTTTTTTCAGGTCAGGAATTATTATTCTCTTACTAACCCAGAAGAGGTAGGTTCGTATTCTGAAAAATCGGATTGTGAAAATGAGAATCGATCAGATAACAATGAATGAAACAAATCGGATAATGCCCAGCAAAACTATTACGATAATTTAAATATTTCCATTCAAGAGCTACCATGATTGCCAACGATTTCAACGTTATATCTGTTTTTAGTCAACAGATTATACTAACTTAGCAAGGATGCATCTTCAGTGATTGCAACTATATGGTGCGCAGAGGATTGAGGAACAATATGAACAAATTAACCCACGATAATGCGCCTTAAATTCAACATGGGTATTTTTCATACTTCCACGGCCCATTAAGGATCCTGTAGATTCTTGGAGGCGATATCATGTGAACGTTGATGATTTTTATCAGACCACTTTCTTAACATTAATTCCCTTCATACATCTTTTTAAGACTACATCGGCGTTGGCTTTTATATGGAATCATAGGACTCATCGCAAGTGTTTGCACTTGTTTTTCACGAAGACAGCCAAGGAATTTCGTAGAAAAGTAGTTCAACCATTTGGTTTGATATCAATCAGGCCAAGGAAATATTTAAGCTATTTAAGAAGACACCCTATGAAATATTGTTTCTCCTTCCTCTGTTCATCTCAAAAGATCATTTTAACCGGAAATTACATACTCTATTTATGTTGAAATCTTCAGAATCATGTCATTTTATGAATGGAAAAAATGGAGATATGAGCTCTTCCAGTGGTTTCAATTGATTTTCATATAAACAACTAGATTGATATATTTTCATAATTTCACTTTCCGATTGGTTCAAAATTCAAGCTAGAATTTGATGTCCTGTGATAGAGGCAACGTGAGCATCAGAGTGTGTGTACACATTTGTGAGTTGTGAGAACACATTCATGTATCCTCAGGGGAAACGTCGCATTAGCGTCTAGCGAGAACTAGGGCTGTTGATAAAATATCGATATTTGAAAATAAAAATTGAGATATTCATCGCTGATTTGAGCAATTTATCGATATCCGATATTTGTTATAGACCGTTCGTTTGGATTTTATTATTGATGCTGATTCATATTATTGGTTTTGGTAACTGTAATTTCTGAAGTTATAATCTATAGAAGTGCTCTGAATTTGTTGTTATCGTCCTGAGAGGTTTGAGAAAAATTCTTTTTTTAAAATTTTTGATGGTTTGAAGATCTATCTATTTCATCTTAACATTGCTTCAAAACTGGTGCTTCATCTGAATATAAAATTTTGAAAAAATGTGTGAATTTTTGGTGGGATTATTTCCCTTATATGAATAAATATCAACTTCATTGACGTCAGATTGATTTCACAGGCGTCACTTTTTGTCCAGTCGAAGCTTACAAAGAAGTATACTTTAAACGTAATTCATAATAGCGTTGCAATATATCTCAAAAATATTCCATCGATAATGAATTCTGTTTGATGAAAAACGTGTATGTTTTATTCACTACCGGATCTAGGGAGCTTTTTAGAGGGGAACTATGGAAGATGTCAACATAGAGAATACAGTGAGCCAAATTGCACACATTTGAATGTAACTTGCTATTTATAAACTACATAAACAAAAACTGATGTCGGCGTCCGATAGTTTCAGTTACAGTGCTCGTAATTAAACAGGAGGAATACAACACAGAAAGGAATACAGTCACTGTAGTGTTAAGGCCGTATGACATTATGAAGTTTCCGATATCGTTTTCTGTATGGTTTTCAATGTTGACAAAAACTGTATAGTGTCATACGAGCATGTAGTTTTCGATATCGAATACAGTACAGAAATACCATTCCGTATCATATTTGTGTACAGTTTCTGCGCAATAGATCAAATATCGTGTCGGTGTCACATTAGGCCGCATTTATAAAAAGAAGCCGTACCTTTTACTTTCAAAAAATGAAGCAATTCCTTCAAGGTATATGCATAAAAAGAATTGAAGAAAAAGGTTTTGCTTCGAAGAGTTTGCTTCGAAGTAAAAGGTTATACGTTCGCCGTATTTATAAAAGAAGCATTTGCTCAAAAACTAAAGGATTTGCTTCCAAAAATAGGAATCTAGGTTCGCAACAACTTCTTCTGATGGATTGTACCGGGTTTTTCACCATAATTTGACCCCCCCCCAACTTTGTCACTGAAAGAGGTACAGAAAAATGTTATTTACAAAAGTTTCACGAAATTGAGTAATGTTTTTTAAAATGATTTCACAAAATGAAATATACACAGAGTGGGCAACATATTGATTGCAACTTCATTTTTTCAAATGGAACACCTGTTTACTTTTCTATATTTGGCAAGTTCTTTTTCCCCTTATTTCGAATATATAACATATGTTTGGTCTTTCTCTTTTATTCTGAGTACCAGAGAGTTTTAAATTTTAAGAACCAATTTCTTTAGTTGATATTATTCATTCTATTCTACCATAGTTTATTATTTTTTTTATTTTTTATTGGATACTGTTAGGTATTTCTTGAAAAAATATTGCTTTTAAGTAAATTGTTTGAATATAAAGAGTTTCGGGATGATTTCTCATATGTATTTTGTTATTCCGTAGTTTCATTTCAAAACTTTGAAACTCTGGAAATGAAAGAGACAGACCTACATATACGCATATAAATTCGATATCAGGAGTAAATGAATAATTAAAATATGGAAGAAAATACAGGGTGTCCCATTCGAAAAAATGTAGTTGCATTCGATATGTTGTTCAGTAATTATTTTCAGAAAATTTATTTGATTTCGTACAATTTTCGTATGAAGTATTTTTACGTATCTGTTTTTGTAACAGAGTTAGAGGGGGGGCAATTTATAGTGAAAAACCCGGTACAACACTGAAAATCATCAGATCATGCAGGCCAAAGAGAAGTGGTTGACCAGGTTCAATTCCCCAACAGCTATTGGGGTTGTTGACTGCACGCACATTCGTATTGAAAAGCCAGCCCAATTTGGAGACGAATACGTTAATCGGTGTACCTTTTACTTCACTTATCCGAAGCATTTCCTTGCAAGGAAAAGGTGGAGATTATTAATACGAATTGAAGCAAAACCTTTAACCTTTTGCTTCTACCTTCTACTTGTGAGTAAATGATTCATTTTTATTTATTTATAAATACGGACTGTTGTGTCGTATTTATGTTTAGCCTAACCTAAGTCATTCCTTGGTTAGTTGAAATTATTTTATTCGGTTTCCTGTTTTTATGGATATGGAGAGTGCTGCGGCTGTAGTTGGATAAACAATGATATTCCAAACTATTTGCAAAGATAATTCTCGCGAAAAAGCCAAAACGAAAATGGATTAGGCCCTGGATTCAAAGGAGAACAAGTCGTTCCACTTCGAATGTGTTAAATTTGTTGAACAATGAGCTTTTGCAAGAAGATCCATTAGCGTATAAAAACTTTTTAAGGATGTCCCATACACAATTTGATTACTTATATAATTTGGTGAAACAAGATATTGAGAAATCTGATACTCATTTTCGGCTCTTTTTCAGCTCTACTACCAATCAGAGGCGTTATTTTTGTTAATTTCAATATCGAAAATCTACATAGTGTCATACACAAGTTAATGGACATAAAGTTTCCTGTACAGGAAACTGTACAGTTTTTGTCGACATTGACGACTGTACAGTTTTTGTCGACATTGACGACTGTACAGAAAACGATATCGAAAACTACATAATGTCATACGGCCTTTAGTGAGGAGGCGGACTTCCACTACTCGTGTATTTGGCAAATATTTGACACTTGCCTATATTTGGCATGTAGTGGGAGTGGTTCACACGGCCATTACTTGTACAATTATTTGCCACGGGCGAAGTCCTGCCGGTTGTCGGTAAAAATGCAACGAGTCAAAGGGATTTCAATTATTATTTGCGAATTTGACAAGTTCATGCTAGTCGATGCTCTCTCATTACTTGCCGGCTTGGCCGCAAATAATTTCTGCACTTATTCTGTTTTCGACTTCCGAAGAGTGTTCGTGGTGCTAGTGTTTTTCTAAAGTTTTCCCGAAATGGAGTGGACCCAAGAAGTTGTTTTCGAATTTCTGGATCTGTATGAAAATGAGCCAGTTATATGGCAACCTAGGCATCCACAACATGAAAACAGAAACTTGATTCTCTGGATGGATGTATCATCAAAAAAGGAATTTTTATGGATGTAGAAATTCCCTGATCATGAAGCAATTAGGGTGTTTCAGGGTAAATATAGTTTACTGAAAATTTTATCATCATAGTAGGGGGTAGGTAAACCCAAAATCTATAGCCAATCGGACTTAAATCCGCTCATTCAACCCCCACGAGGAAAAATGGTGAGGCAAGTGTAGAATTTTGATCCGGAAAACTTTGCAATAATTTAGAATCATTCTAATTTTTGCTCTTGAACAGAACGATCGGGTCTCTCAAGCTATCTCACATCAAATTCGAATTTTTTGTGTTGTGTAGTGAGTTATAATATCTTGTGAGTATAACTTGATATATCTAATGTGTATCTGATTAATCGATATTCTATTATGTTTCCTATGGAATTAAATCTTTTGATTATATTCTGATTTTCGCAATTAACATGAAAATGAAAATTTTTCAGAATAGAGAAGGACGCGACCTTTCAAACGATGTATCACAAGCCAATACTTCCTATTTGAAAATTTGGGGGTTGTACCTACCTGTCTTTCGAAGGGGGTTGAAGGTAGGGATCGCATTTTTTCGTAGAAAAATGACACTTCAAAATTTGAGTTCGACGTGTTTCAGTATACATGAACAGCATTTCATCAAGATTTGCCAAATGATGATTAAGGTTAATCCAGAAAAATCGCAGCTAATAATATTCAATCACCTCATCAATTGTGAATCCCAAACCATTTCAAAAAAACATAAAAAGTGAAACCAACCCCATCAATAAAAAATACCTGGGATTTGAAATAGACAACAAAGCAAGTTTCAAACTGCCCGCAAATAGTATAAAGAAAATACTTGAACTATTGACAACTTGTTATCAATAAAAGACAGTTAATATTATTATTTACTTACATAATACTCCTTCATCTTTGTGGTTCCTGATTTTATATGTAGGAATCACATCTTTGAATACCTCCAGTAGAGATATAATCGCCAACTTTCTTACATTTATGTATACAACTGGGGTCTGCTCTAGGGTTGCCAACCGTCCTTTATTTCATAGGACAGTCCTTTATTTTGAAACCTTGTCCTTTGTCCTTTTGAAAGGTGTCAAAGGACTGCAAATGTCCTTTAAAAACCGAAAATATAAATAAAAACATTTAAGTAACCACAAATGAGATTTCAAAAAGTCCCACACACCATGTAAAGCCATCAAAAACATAAATAGATACTCTATTTTCAGGCTGAATAGAATAATGGGCCTACCACACGCTCAAGCTTCACCACAGTTTGGCTTGCGCAAACCGGCTTGAACACTGAACACTGAGCGTGTGGTTGGGAGAATTATATACAGTTTCCCTCAGTGTTCAGTGTTCAAGCCGGTTTGCGCAAGCCAAACTGTCGTGAAGCTTGAGCGTGTGGTAGGCCTCTAACGGGTGAAGTTGGCAATATCTGACAGTTTTAGGTGAATCCCCGAGCTCCGATTCTCGACACGTATTCATAAACTCAGATTTAAGCGCGAGTGTGTTAGTAGAACGCGAGTGTAGTAGAACGTTGATTTTCTTCTGTACTCTGTTTTTGTTCATTGTCTGGATATTAAATAAGCATATAAATGCTTTAAGTTTGTTTCTTCTTGGTTAGAAGAAGGTATTTCGCCGAGATTACTTATAACTTACAAATTGAAGAATTGAATGGTAAGATTGGTAAGTGAAAATACAATAAATAATAATATTAAAATTTGTAATAGCAGTTGCTTCTTTATTTAATAAGTCCAATAAGTACTTTTTTTTGTAGGTTGGTACTAATTACCAAATATCATGAATAATGATAAAGTCGTTATTTCGAGTAAAGTTAGTGATGTGCGAAAGTCCGAGGGATCTTCTTCAATCAACACTCCGCCAAAAAAGAGGAAGAGGCTTTGTACATTCAAAAAAACATGGCTTGAAATTCCAGAATATTCCGGTTGGCTTCAAGGAGGAAAGCATGAAAATGAAGCACGATGTGTTTTATGCAACAATTACTTTTCGATTGGTGCTATGGGGGTATCATCCGTGAAACAACACATGGAGAGTCAAAACCATAAAAAACGCTCCCAAGATGTGAAATCCAATAAGGTGATGGAAACTTTTTTTACCAAAAATAACACCAAAGAAGAAGAACTGGTAGTATGCTCCGAGCTGGTTCAGGTTTTTCACGCAGTAAAACATCATTTGTCTTATAACTCAACGGACTGTCAAATGAAATTAAATTCAAAAATATTTGCCGATTCCAAAATTGCACAAAAAATATCATGTGGCAGAACAAAATCGGAAGCCAATGTCACTGAAATTCTTGGACCATTTTCATTAGAAAACGTTCTCAGTGATCTGAAAGATCTTTATTTTTCTATTCAAATTGATGCGTCTAATAGAAAAAATAGGAAATTATTTCCCATATGTGTGCAGTATTTCTCCAAGGCGGAAGGACTTACTAACAAAATTATAGATTTCTACGAAAATCCGGACGAGTCGGCAAATGGGATGTTTAATGCAGTTAAAACATCGCTGGAGCAATTAGGTTTATCGTTTTCAAATGTTTCTTCTTTAAACGCCGATAATACCAACGCAAACTTTGGAAAAAAACACTCCTTATTTACAAATCTTCTGTGTTCGAACGACAATATTTTGAAAGCGAATTGCCATGCTCATATTTTACATAATTGCTTCAAACATTCTTTGAGTAACTTAGATTTAGACGTTGAAAATCTGGTCTTGAAAATTTATTCTCATTTTTCTCTTTCGGCAAAAAGACGGCAAGAACTGCAAGACTTTTGCATCTTCGTTGATAGTACATATAAAGAACTACTACGCCATGTTGTTACTCGATGGCTTTCAATGGGACCATGCATTGAAAGACTTCTTGTGAATTGGCAGGCCTTATGCTCTTATTTTTTAAGTTCACCTGAAGCATGTTCTAAGCAACTAAAAACTATTCTAAATATTTCTGAAGGATCTACTGAAGTTCCTTTCAAAATAGAAATTTATTTGTTGTTCATACATCATGTTTGTGGTCTTTTTGAACACACAATTAAAAAAATTGAAAACAACAAAACAACAGCTTGTGAAATCTTTCACATTATGACAGATTTCAAAAACCAATTGGAAAATCGAAAAGACGAATTGTTTTTTGGTTATGAGGCAGGAAAAAAATTAAGAGATCCAAACTTGTCTCTTCGAGATAAAGAAGCTATACAAAATGACTTTGTAAATTTTTTTGAGAGGTCTTTGGATTACTTGAAAAAATGGTTTGTATTTGACAACAATAATTGGCTCCGTCTTATATCTTGTTTATCTTTACAAGGTAATAAATGTCCTCTATTTAATGATTTAACTCAAATTATTGAGAGCCTCAAACTTCAAGAAAACCTAAAAATTAATATGGACTTACTGTTTGAAGAAGTAGGTTATTTGAAAGATAATTGGAATATAATTGAAAAACATGAAAATTTTCCAACATCTTTTTCAAGTGATAAATGGAAATTTATTTTTCAAAAACTTGACCATGAGTTTACTAATCTTTTCAAATTAATATCATTTTTCATGAGTATTCCTGCCTCATCGGCATTTCCTGAAAGAGTTTTCAGTGTGGTAAATCTAAAGTGGAGTGACGAGCGGAATAGGTGTGGAATTAATTTGATGAAAAATGAATTGTTTATTTTTTTCAACTTTGATGATAACTGCTCTCAATTTTATGAAACGATTAAGAGCAATGGGGCCTTACCCCGTAATGCGAAAACTCAAGAAAAATATAAATTCAAAAAGCGAATTGTTTAGTTAAGTTTGGAGATGAAATTATGATATTATTTATTTAGTTTATATTTATTCTGTTTTCAGTGCCAATTTTCTTTTATATTTTTTGAATAAAGTTTTCAGTAAATGTTTGTTTGATCTGGGGAAATTATTTAAACTTATTTGAAAAAAAGCTGACCTATCCTAAAAGATAACCCATATTTCAAAGCTTTTTTATAAACCCATAAAACTTAGTACTTTTTTGCTGAGCATTTCCTCGTCCCCGATACTCAAGTCGTTGTGATGTCCTTTATTTCAATAGTTCAGAGTTGGCAACCCTAGTCTGCTCATCCATAATCTTTAGTAACAGCCTCAAATTAGTTACTTTTTCCTCCAGATTCTCCAAAACTTGAGAACTAAGTACGCCTATTTCGAGCTTCCTCTGAGTGAGTGCCTTATTTCTCTGAGTGAATAAATGTGCTGCAGACAGTGGCTTAGATGTATCTAAGGCATTGTCTAAACGGCTCTGAAGAGTAAATTCACATTGATTTTCTCCATCTTCAGGTTCATTTTCAGCTTCTACTTCATTTTCTTTTTCAGAGTCTTCAGCTGAAGAATGTGAATGAATTACAGTGATTCATTATTAACAGTTCAAAAGAAAGAAAAGATTTTCAATTCCAACACGACGGTTACGCAAAAAACTCTCAATCCAAAAACATATGTTTTATGTTTTTTTATGTTTATACTGATTTCTCCTAGGTCTCCCGAGGAGACCCCTCAGAAGCTTGTAGCTTGTGCGAGTTCGGAGTAGGCAGTTGTGTTCTGTGTAGGCTTCGTTCTTCGTTACTGTGCCCTTACGCCACCTTAGGCAGAGCACTGTTAATTTTTGACCCAACAGTGAAATGGTGGCCCCTACCGAGACTACAAAATTTCTTTCCTAGCTCGGGATTGAACTCGGACTTGCCGGGTTTCAATCCAATGTCCTAACCACTGGACCAAGAGCACTCATATGAATGT
Organism: Adalia bipunctata; assembly: GCA_910592335.1. Taxonomy (NCBI): domain Eukaryota; kingdom Metazoa; phylum Arthropoda; class Insecta; order Coleoptera; family Coccinellidae; genus Adalia; species Adalia bipunctata. The sequence continues at coordinate 7,137,319 of OU342954.1, forward strand.
TACCGCGGACACCCATATCTAGCTCGTAAACTTTTAACTTGATTTACTTCAAATTCAGTAGGAGAATTTGTTATTTGAGGCCACACTAATGAATCAAAAGAAATTTCCAAATCTCAGGGACGTCCTAATAAAGTAAACGCCAGCACATTATTTTTTGAAAAACTGCTGATGGAAGCAGCAATAAATGACTTCTGTTTCTAGAAATTTGTGATGTTTCTTTCCACAGAATATTCGTGCAATTTACCAAAAATATTTATACATAAACCATAAAACTTATTCAATAGTTTTAGTTAAAATCTGAGAATATACCATACTTGTTATGTTAAAATTTTGAATATCAAGCCCTATAAATATCAGTTTTGCTAGTGGAGTACCAAATTCTTTCTTTTCCTATTAATGTATAAAATTGGTATTTCTCCCAAAATTCAATGATGACATTGAATAACATTTTGATGGAATTTCCGAAAGAACTTTTATGTTTTTGAAAATAAATTTGAATCATTTCAGTAAAACCAATGTCGAAATGAACTGTGTAATTGCAGAATTAAAAATGGATCACTAAAAGTGAAGACAGAAGCTTTTGTGCGCATTTTTCATGTATCTTGTAGGATAGGAATAAAATAATAGAAGGCGAACCAGTAGATGAGGCTTTCAGCAAATTTATGTGTGTAATAAATGCAGAAATAGACAAAAGTTTTGATTAGAACGATTAATATTAGAAAAGTCAAAAGAAATCTGGTATGGTACACCAAAGAACTTGAGAACATCAAATCAAAACTGGACATGTATAAGACAATAATATTTACAGGTGGGCATGAGGAAATATGAAATGACTATAATATACATACTTAGAAGGGGAAATAAAGGACAAGAAACAATCAAACACAACGTTGACTGTAGAAACAACTCAGCAAACACTTTGCTGAAGCAGGCGAGGAATGATTATGTACCTCAAGCAATGGACGCCAAAAATATCAGTCAGTTGGTCTGTTGTGACTTCAGCAAAGCTTTTGACACAGTGGACCATAAGCTCCTCATTAAGAAGTTTACAGATATACGGAATAAGAGATAATGTGGAATTCGGACACAAAGGTCCGAAGTTCAATCCCGAGCTAGGAAAGAAATTTTCTAGTCTCGGTAGGGGCCACTATTCTCACTGTTGGGTCAAAAATTAACAGTGCTGTGCCTAAGGTGGAGTAAGGACACAGTAACAAAGCCTACACAGAACACAACTGCTTACTCCGAACTCGGCACAAGTTACAAGCTTCAAAGCTTGTAATTTCAGAGGGGTCTCCACAGGAGACCTAGGAGTAATCAGGATAAACAATATATCATAATTTAAAATAACTTCTCTTTTCGTGACTATTATGTTAATAATAATATTTCTTATATCGAAACCATAGATAATAGTAGTTCTGCAACGAGTATTAGACGATATTTTCTCTATTTCAGTAAAATTTCGAGAAATACTGTTGAAATTCAATGAAAAATTCAAAATATACGTCCTAGTGACTTTTGTGTTGTGTCTTGGCAGTTGGTGATTGTTACGAAATTGACATTTCCAAATTGACGTGTGTCGAAAATTGATAGGATCGGAAGTCATTGTTGACAACCACGAAACGAAAAATATAACTGAAAACAGTGCTGTAATGAATTCATTGCAGAACTGTTTTTAGTACTGTAATGAACTCATTACGATACTGAAATAGAGAAAGAATATTATAATTCATAATACTATCGTAAAACATATGAAAATAATTCATCACTTCGTCGTTAGAAAAATATTTATAGTCATATCTACCTGTGTCAACTATTTCATTTAGTATCGGATCGAACATCATATACACAAAACTCAACCCATTCATCTTAAATAGTTGAGTGGTTGTTTTGTTTGGTTTTGTGTTGTTTCGTTGGTCTTCTTATACTACCTTTAATTGTTACATTCCATCTAACTTAAATATGTGAAGACATCCACAATATTAAAAAAAGAAAACTAACAACTGTTCTGTGGTTCGGTCTGTCGGTGTAAGTTTTTTTTTGGTTGTGGGATTGACACTTCTCTTTTGGAAAATTCTATTTGAGCTGAAGGAGTAGTTGGATTTTGAAGGATAATTTTGAGGAAGAAGCCTGAATATTTGCTCACTCCATGAGGGTCTACATTTTGTTGACCGATTGTCACATTTTATTCAGATTTTTTGACTTGATGACACTTGTGTGGTCATATGATTTGTGGAACCAATCTGTAAGTTGATAAATCTTGATGTCTTGATTTGGTTACGATCAAAATTTTTGATAGTTTGCCAGAATAGTTTATCCAGGCAACTTTCTGGTTTTTGTTTTAATTGTTGTTTTTCAGATCTTCATGGTTTTTGAGAATGGCGAAAGCCGAAACATGTCAAACCTAGATAAATAAAATAAAGATTCCACTTATTCAGAAGAGTTTAAAGACTGTATCCCTCCTTTTCTATGAATCTTTATGTTTTGGTTTCCTAGAACTACAGATGATTGGTTGAAAATCGCTAAAGAGTTTGAAACACGATGGAATTTTCCAAATTGTGGAGGATCTACCGATGGGAAACATGTCCGAATTAAAAAACCAGCCAATTCTGGTTCATTTTTTTACAATTACAAGAAAATTTTCAGCGTTGTCCTGATGGCAATTGTCAATGCAAATATGTATATACATACTGGAACCAATGGAAGAATTTCGGACGGGGGTGTGATAGAGAAACAGCATTTTATAATAAATTTAAAAATGTAGGATTGAATTTACCGACTCGGTCAAGAAAATAAGGGAAATATGAATAAAGTATTCATTTGAGATGAGGCATTTGCTCTAACTGAAAATTTTATTAAACCTTATGCAGCCTCCAATTTGGACCACTACAAACGTATATTTAACTATCGTCTTTCGAGGGCACGGCGAGTAGTTGAAAATGCATTTGGTATACTGGGATCAAGATTCAGAATTTTCCATACGGAAATCAACTTATCGTTGGAAAAACTTGACAAAGTTATACTGGGTTGTTACATTCTACATAATTTTCTACGAAGAACTAGCGGAAAGACGTATAAACCATTATGGAAATGTTTGACAGAGAGGACATTCGAAGTGGTTCTATTTATAGAGGTCAGTGGAGGGAATCCCCGAGTTTTTTTGGAAAATTTGGAACAATCCCAAAATAGAAACCCTCGCCAAACTGTGAAAGAAGTGAGGAATACTTTAACGATATTGGAAAAGTTCATTGGCAAGAAGCAATAATAGATACATGAATTCTGTTCATGTTCATTAAAATGAATTCAAATGAAGACCTTTCCCGAAAATTTGTGTCTATTCATCCTCATCTGATCTCCGTTCAGAGGATCGAACAGAAGCATGGCATGGTACCATAAATTCGGTACATGAATGTCATCATGGCCTGCTCCTGACCGTTTCGAATCCTCAACTTTTTTTTAACTCCTTCCTAAACGCGTCTCGGAGTGTTTTCATTTTCCACTTCACCCAATTCAAATTTATCATCTCATTCCTATTTTTTTCTTTTGAATAATTTAAAAGTTCCTCGTATGATTTCTTCTTCAAATTTCGATTTGTATACTCTACACTTTTTATTTTCCATAGACAGATTTTCTGCGTATATAAAGCCTGCTAAACTACGCCCATTGTGGAGATCTATCTCAAAGCGCTTCGAACTGCAGGTATCGACTGATAACTGATAGCACCCCGAAAGTACCTGCGACCACCGACGAGGCTTCTCCGGACTCATGCGTCCAGGAACGTAGAGACTCGAAACGCTTTGGTAGCCACATCGGCCACACACGGAGACTGTTTACAAGCTGTCGTGCGAAGCTGGGCAGCTCGAAAGTCCCGTAAAAACGCTTCGTGAGTGGCCTACATAAAAGACCCGAAGGCAGCGGCTTTTTCAACTCCAATTAAATTAGCGGATAAACCTTCGGCTAAAGCATCCGATACGCCGGGATTAGGTGCTTCTTTAGCGGAAGGTGTTCCGGGGCTCAGTCGTATAAATCCGAGGCTTCGCCCTATTAAGTCGACTTCAAGGCGTTACTTGATGATGTTGAAGCGGAAACGGGGGATCCGCTAGATAAGTTAGAGACGTCCTCAATAGAAGAGATCAGGACCCCAAAGAAAAAATTTAAATTCCTTGGGTAGGTCCGCCCTTATTATTTATACAGGGTCTCCCACGGAGTGCCTATTAGAAGCTCTGGAGAACTGGACATATTTGGAATCTGAAAATTGGGATTATGATATTGTTGAAAATTCTCTACAGACCTAAAATATTTCTGGAGCCTGAGCACTTCTGGTTATACCAGGAGTGAAAATAAATTTGTGCAACAATTTTTTTTACAATCCCTAGGAGCCTTGGCCGTTACCTCGTGGGTATCTAGAACTGGTTTCTTCATATGAATAATGAATTGTTCTTAGACCAGCCAGTTCTGAACACTTGCATACCATGTGTTCACCTGTTTCAGCCTCTGATCCACAGAGTCTACAAATCTCATCTGTTGACTTCCCCATTAAGTACAAATTGTGTTTGTACCGACAGTGTCCTGTCAGCAGTCCTACCATCACCCTAAGCTCAGCTCGTGATAGCTTCAAGAGCCTTTTGGTATAGGTCGGTGAAATCATCACGAATTTCTTGGAGTGAGTAAGTCCAGGAGTGTTTCTCCAGAGTTATTCTTTTGTTCAACTCCCATTGTTGGAGCGTTGCCTTATATTGGTCTTTTTCAAGCCCACAGAAAGGCTCAGGTCCAGCAGGTGAACCTTGATGCACTTTTCGCAAGCCCATCGGCTTTTTCATTTCCTTCAACACCACAATGATCTGGCACCCATTGAAGAGTCACTTTATTGCCTCTGGCCAATTGTTTTATGGTGTTACGGCACTCCAAGGTCAGCAGAGATCCCTGGCAGTATGGATCCAGAGACCTCAGCGCGGCCTGGCTGTCCGTGGTGATGAAGATATGCGCCCCTTCGAGGATTCCTAAAATCGCTCTAATGGAAACAGAATTCCTGCACTTTGGGTATTCATTTAATGAAGCTGCCGTAGGAATTGATGAAAAAGAAGTTGACTTCATCCGAGAAAGATGCAAATCTTTCTTGGTTGAATTATGCCAGCAGATGCAAAAACGACTTCCAAACAATATTGATATTTTGAAAAAAAAACATTTTTTTGACAACAGAAAATGCAACAGCTCAAATAGGAATACCAGATATCACGCCTCTGGCTATACATTTTAAAAGTTCATGTGAGGATGTCGATAAAACAGTGAGCGGGTAGGAGGCCCTCCATCGTATTGAATGGAAAAACACTGAGGATGCAGAACATTTTTGGATCGAGGTTGCAGAAAACAAAAATGCCATAGAGGAGCCACGTTTCAGAGAAATATCTAAACTTGCAATATCTCTTCTATCTCTGCCTTTCTCGAATGCCACTGTGGAAAGAGCATTTTCTTTAGTTAACATCATTAAAGATAAGTTAAGAAATCGATTGTCAATTGCTAGCACGGAAGCAATTTTGAGAGTTCTATTCCATTTACTGAAAAACGGATGTGCCGCTTTTAAGCCAACTGAAGCCATGATAAACAATTTTAATCAAAACATGTATCAAACTAGTGCAGAAAATAGTTCTGCCCTAGTCATCTTCTTAGATGCTATCCATCGATTTTCATTGTTTCTAGGGTCTCATAGTTATTTTTTATATATATATTTGTGCACGTTGCTATTTTTTTGTATTAAGAGTATTTAAAATTTTTTTAAATATATTCTGTGCACTAAATTTTTCAAGACGTTGAAAAAATTCTTTTTTTTTTCAAATTAAGATCATACATTCTTTCATGCACTAAACCTTTATTCATCATGTGTTTCCTCATATTAGAAGTGATTAAAACATTTATTATATCACATTCTGTGTATTCATACATGAAGACATTGAAAAATTTTCATTATTTCTTTCAAATTAATTTCTGAAATATTGATTCCCTTGTAAACATCAAGAATCATTTACTATTATTCTGATTATTGTAGTTCAGTATTGCTAAAAATCAACATATGGAAACTTGGGGGATTTTTCGGAAAATATCCTTATTTTGGGGGAAAATTGGGTATCATCTAGGGTATTTTCAATGAAGCAACTTGGCAACCCTGTTTAGGAATGAGGATTCAGTTTGGAATTGGATCTTGGTTCGCGATCTATTGAAAAAGCTAAGTGGAAGAATAGTGGTCACGACACGAAATCGGAGGACGGCTGCATAGTAACTTGTCGATTTTGTCCTATTAATACGTTGGAAATACATCAACTTTGATGAATACCTTAAAAAAAAAACATATCGATCGTTCAATATAGTGAATTTTTGGGAGGAAATCACTCAGAAGAGATGCGTGTGCTTCAGTCGTCCGTACCCGTAGGAGTAGGAAATCAATTCAATAGAATATCACGTTCACAATCTGAAATTTCTCCAAATTCTATAGAAGTAAATGAACCAGCTCCGAGGCGGATAAAGCAGTTACGGTTAACTGCCCCAACCACATTGAATAAAAAATTCGTAGACGAAGCTTCGATGGATATGATAGTGGTAGATATGCAACCGTTACAAAGCGTCGAAAACGAGGGTTTCGAAAAGTACACCCAAGAATTAAATCAAAATTATGAATAACCGTCACGAAAAAAATTATCTCAAATGCTTGACGATAGAGATAAAATATATAGTGCGGAATTGGAAGAATATTTGAATAATGTTTCAGATGTAGCTTTGACTACTGATGTTCGGAGTTCTGATAGTCAAAGGAGCTTATGTAATATTTTACCTGCAGCTCCTGAGGATTTATTACGCGCTTTAAGCTTTCCGAATTACAGGAGTATCTAAATAATTCCAAGAAGAAAATTTTAAAACTGTCTTCTACACGGTGGCTATGTCTGCATCAGTGCATTGAAAGGGTTTTGGAATTGTGGTCCACTTTACAGCACTTTTTCTTACTGGCCTCTACTGAGCACCATCTTAAACAGACGCAATTCATACTATACGCTTTGAATTGTAGCGAGACGGAGGCCTACCTTTCATTCCTCAAATATGTTTTGAATTTTCTTGATTCTTTTAAAACGCTCTTTCAGTCCAAAACAGTTCTAATTCATCAAGTAGCAGTAGAAAGCAGACGCATCTTCTTCAAATTTTGTAATAATTTTATTGCAACGAATGAAATCAAAATTAATGTTAACTGTAATCTTCCAAGTAATTTTGTTGATATATGGAAAGTTTATTTGGGGTCAGACTGTGAACACTACATTTTGAATTTAGAATGAAATGTACAAGAGAAAATCTGATTGAAATGTTTAGAATTTTTCACTGTTTATTGTAGAGAAATGCAGAACCGTTTACCACTGGAAGATAATTTCTTTTATCAATTAGCGTTTATAACTCCAAAGATTGCCTTCGCATTAGAAAGGCCTGAGGAATGCCTACAACTTTCGGAGGTTATTAAAATTTTTTGACCAATTATCAATAAAAAAGAAGAAATTGTAACAGAGTGGCGAAATATTCTATTTCACTTTACTGATGAAGAGAAGAATGAACTGTTGGAGTTGCCCATTTCTAAATTTTGGCATAAAATATGACAAACCGAAGACTTCAAGAGCGAAAGTTTGTTTCTCAATATTGCTACTTTAGCATTATTCGTACTTTCGCTGCCACACTCAAATGCAGGAGAGGAAAGGGTGTTTTCAATAATGAATGATGTTAAAACAAAAAGAAGAAACAGACTTCAAGAAAACACATTGAATTCTCTTTGCGTTTTGCGTAACAATTTTCAGGTACAAGTTCATCAAAAATGCCTGTCACCCAAAAACATTTGAATTTGATGAAATCAAAAATAATTTATATCCTTAATTAGATGTCATAAATATACATATTGTGAATCTTTTGTTCTGTCTATAAATTGAATAGTCATATTTGTTATTGTTTCTTTCTGCTTACTACTAAAGTTAATTATTTTTTTCATTGTGTACGTAACCTCCTCCTATTCAAGAAATCCAGAGTTTTTTGGTCTCACCAAAGTTTTTGCAATATACAATATTCTTCAATAACCGTTATTGTCTATTCATATGTAGGATATATAAATATTTGAAATAGCGAATCGCATTATACATTACATTAAATCAATGATTTTTTTACGACTGTGGACTTACTAACGGTAGGTATGTGCTCCAAAATGGCATTACACGCAATTGCAGAAATATAACGAATTTTTGAGGTGAAATTGAAGAAAATTAACATAAAGAATCTGGCAACACTGCTGGTACGCTATGTTCGCGATCTAAGCCACGTCGCCCAATGTTTGATTATATTGATTATATGCAAAACATCGCGAGGGCTGCCGCGGTATCATGCGATCTGTCGAGGGAGAATGTCGTTCCTCGAGCTTTTAATTGAAGAAGTGCGGAAGCTTGATTGTCTGTGGAACAAAAGCCTGAAATGAAATCAAAATATACGAGATAATGCCTGGGAAAGGATATCTAATGAAATGAAAAAACCAGGTAAGTTATGATATTATACAGCGTATCTCAGAAGTCGCGCCCCCATTGCGTCTGAGGGGATCGAAAGTAAAAAATATTCTAAGCCCAAAAATCCATTTTTGAAATTTTTTGATAACTAAGTTAATTAGTGATTAATTAATGAAAGTGACCAATCAGGAGCGCCCTACAGAAGAATAAGTAGGCAGTGGGGATGCGAGAGTGAGACGCCCGTCTCGGTTTACTGCGTGAAAAGCCGGCAGCAGCTCTAGCGTCCCACTCTCGCGTCCCCACTGCCTACTTAATCTTCTGTAGCTTTCCGTGTGGCCGCTGAACTTAGCGAACATCGCATACGTAGCGTCTATAGCTTATCTAGCATAGCGCTCTGTGTGGCCTCGGCATAACAATATAGGAAACCATTTCTGTTATTCCGGAGGAGTTTAAAATAGGATAAGGAAGTTTTAAGAAGTGAATTCAGATTTATAGACAATTTTCGTGTGACAATCAAGTTTTCGTGTGGACTATACCAGTGATTTATCAGTGCAGTTTTTTATTTTTCATTGAACATTAATTGTGTCTTTCGATTTTGGAAAAATCAATCAAACAATATTGTGATTCGAAAATTCTGTTTGGAATAAATATCAAGTAAGGACATTTTTTGTTTTGGAATATTTTCACAAGCCTTCATTGAAAATGACTTCGAGAAGAATCAAAAGGAGTGAAATTTGGTCCCATTTTACAGAAGGTGAAAATCAGGCAAAATGTAAAAATTGTTCGCTAAACTTAAGCACAAAAAGCGGTTCATTAGGAAATTTAAGAAGACATATATCTAATAAACATCCTACAATTCCTTCAACGGATTCACGACAATTCATTTCTTTGATGCCGTAGAGTCGACCTGAAGATCTTCCAGTTCCAAAGATTCGCCAATACCAACATTTCCAACAAGAAATATTGATATCCAGGAAACTGCACCATCTACATCAACACAAACAAGCATTGTCAATTTCATTCGGAAACCACTGTCGAAACAAAAATTAGATAAAATAGATGAGCAAGTAATCGCAATGTTCACAAAAGGTCATCATTCATTAAGAATTGTTGAAGAGCCTGAATTCAAAAAACTCGTGGAGTTAATAGGGAACTCTCCTGGGTATCAGCTTCCAACAAGAAAAACATTGTCGAATACCTTGATACCAAGAACTCATAAGGGAGTATATGATAACAGTAAGAAAAAAAATTTGGAAGCTTATGCAGTTTGCATATGCACCGACGCTTGGACATCTAGTGCAAATCAAAGCTATATAGCTGTTACCGCTCAATATATACACAAGAATACACAGATGCAATCCATAACATTGGGTTGTATTAATTATAATGAGAAGCATACTAGTGAAAATTTATTATTGTTAAACAGACAACTCAAGAATGGGATATAGCAAATAGAGTTACTTGCGTGGTCAGTGACAATGCTGCGAATATTGTAGGTGCAATAAGAATGAGCGAATGGAGGTTTATTGGCTGCTTCACTCATTCTTTGAATCTAGAGGTTCAGGATTGGCTTAAATGTATCAGCCCCAATCACTGTGCAGGTGAAATCCATAGTGGAATTTTTTAAAAGAAGCTCTGATATCACAAATTTCAGAAGCGAAACAAAAACAAATGGGTTCGCCTCTGCTGAAGGTGAAGCAAGAATGTCCAACAAGATGGAATTCTGGCTATGAAATGTTGGAAAGGCTAATTAGGATAAAAGACGCCGTTATTGCAACCTTAGCGCTCATAGGGAGTGAATTATCACTTAATTCTGCAAACTGGAAGGTTATAGAAAGAATGGTGCCGATATTGAAACCATTTTTGCGAATAACTAACGAAATAAGTTCCGAAAGACACGTCACTATCGTCGAAAGTACTAATATTTTCTAATATATTATCGAAACATATTGTGAAATGCCAAAACCAAGATCCACCCCAGGCTGAAATAATTGATTTTTTTAGTCGACTGAGTATCCATTTGAGGAACCCATTCCACGATCTGGAAACCAAACCTCTTTACGCAGACACCACTATTCTTGATCCGCGATTCAAGCAGAAAGGATTTAAGACTCCAAAATCGTTTAAAAAGGGGGTTGAAAATTTTAAACGCCGGGTAGCCAAAATCCAGATTCGTCAGGAAAATGAAGACAATATTCAGCCAATCATAATGGAAGAGCCCATGACACGGCAGCGTTTGGGAAGATTTCGATTTTCGATGCTGACATGAAGAAAACTACGCTTCCGGAAAATTCAAGAGAATTCCTTAATAGAAGAGATGATCCATTGAAATGGTGGCATGATAGGCGACATACATATCCTCCTTTATATTCACTAACGCTAAAGAGGTTATGCATTGAGGCAACATCAGTCTCATGCGAAAGAATTTTTCGAGTGCTGGGCAAATTATTTCGAAAAGAAGGAAGTTGCTGAAGGCAACCAAAGTACAGCAAATGCTTTTTTTACATGACAATATATATTCTACCATTAATTTTTTTATTTATTTTATAAAGAGTAAATAAATATGATGTTCCTTCATTATTATTTATAAAAAATATTTTTAATTATTAATTATGAATTTACTCTAATTTGCATATGCAAAGATATGTAATAATATGTAAAAGCGGAATTCTTTTGTGGCAAAACGAATGACTGACTGAACCATTTGCTCAATAGTACTATTAATACTAATAGTTCTAGTGAGGTGTACTAGTTCACTTCTCGAATTGTACTAGTACAGAGCGATCCCACAAGTGACCGAGCAAGCACGAGCCTAGGACCACTGGCTTCGAAATTAATTCGTTACCAAAACCCTCGTCGTCTGGCAGATCTTTATAAACCGTATATTGCCGATATTTAAATCTCGGCCACCATATGTGTCCATATGTGTCAAAATTGAAGCAGTTCGTCACAAAGCATCAGAGCGCTATTTACACAAAATTTTATCGTTATGAATTATCGTCCTCGATCTGAATCCGAATTCTAAAAGAATTATAGGCGTGAATGAAAAAATGGAGTTGACGGGTTAAGGGAGATATTGAAAGACAGTGCTTCAATATGTAACTTGAAAGAAAAAGGATTTTTTCATTTGATTTATCAAAAGGAGTCTGTTACACCGCGTTCACATTAGTCAAGTGAGTTGATCAAGTCAATTGAATTCAAGTGACTTGAAAGCGAATTGAATGTGTAAACCCCCCAATTCGTTTCACTCAATCGGCTGAATTGAACGGCTTCTTAGTTGGAGCACGGTCAACTTTGTGGATTCAATTGGATCTACAAATTCATATTAAAATGGCGGCAATCAGATGTTCGGAGGAAAAATCGTGTAAGTTCATCAACATTTATGAAAAATATGAATGCCTACGGAATTCAAGAAGTAAGGAATATGGAAATAGAGATGCTAGAGGGTCTGCAATGAGAAGAATAATAGAAGATATGCAAGAATTCGGTATAATAATGAAAGAAGATGATGTTAGGAATAGAATAAAAGCGATTCGTACAACCTATATGGCAGATCTTCGTAGAGTAGAAAAGGCTGCAAATCTGGAGCTTCCGTCGATGATTTATACCAACCCACCAGTTCTTGGTTTAAAGATGCTGATCGATTTTTACGACACGTGTTATACCTTCGACCGTTGTTTGAAAATATTGTGAGTGAAAAGAACATATATAGTCCAATTTTTACGAGATTTTTATCTTTTTTGTATTTCTTCATGACCGGTAATAGAGGGGAAGCTGTTATTACCGTTCACGAAAAAATACAAAAAATAACCGTAACCGTTTGTAACACGGTAGACGGGTTTCATACATCACCATTCGTTTCGCCATTTTAAATCAACTGGCATGTATTCAATTAGAATTTGAAATGTAAACAGGGAATTGAATGCAAGTCATTCGAATTCAACTGACTTAATCAACTCACTTGACTAATGTAAACGCGCCATTAATCTAATAAATGCTTAGATTTTTCTCCAGCAGCCAAAGTATATTCCAATTCCATATGGTATTGTCATTGGTACAGTCTTAATGATACCTATCATAATAATCCTACCACTATCACTACTAAGGGGAAGGTAATTATGGTGTTGAATTTTTTTTTTAACTTATATCTTAAATTTTTCATTTGGAAATTAAAATGACACAAAAATTTCTAAATGAGGGAACTTGATATGGAAACTAAGCATTTTTTCCAAAAGAAAAAGAAAAATATTTGAATGGCAGCAACAGGGATAATTTGGTGGAATTTCCGAATGATGATCCTAACAACAACGATGCTACTGAAGTAGCTACTACCTCGAGAAGGTTTGATTAGATTATTAAAAGAAGGTCGAGTGAGTACATATGTCAAGTTTCTAGAAAAGTATTTGAAAATAAATAAGAGAAAATACGATCATAAAAACATATAAGAGGAAAATACTCTACAAAATATTAATTCATATTTTAATTCTTTAGCATTTCCTAAAGGGAAATTTTCAAGAAGGTCCTGGCAATCGCCCGAGAGGGATATAGTCAAAGAGGTTTTCAAAGATAATTTCGAGAGAAACTCTGCCTTCATTAGCTCAGTGTGAAAGAATTTCATACCCTGAAATGTTATACAGAAGCCCAGATCAGATTGAAGTTTGGTTTGGATACAAGACTGGTGTAATAGGAGAGATAATTTTGAAATAATAAACTGAATATCTTTTTTGAAAATTGGGACTCGAACATTGTCTTTCCCGTAATAATCACCAGGTAGTTTCAACAACCTTATTTTATTCGGAAACCTCCCAAGAAAAACGCGATAATTTAATGGATCGGTGTAGATATCCCTGTGCCAGAAGATGAGTGAATCTTTTATCAGACCACACAAGATATCTGGCGAGTCGTTAACGATTGAAATTGTTGATTTTCGGTTCAAGTTTCTTCTGCATCTGAGGCGATAAGAAGATTATCGTTCTGCGAACTCGGTTTCGATATATGCTTACGTTTGCCGGAAACTATGAGATTTTTCGACGCTGCATTTCCCAAAAATATTACGTGAGAACTACCTTATCTCGGACAGACCCTACCTACCCGCGATAAGGAGGTAGGAAAATATTCGATTTGATTGGTTCGTAAAAACGAAGATGGAAGAAGTATCGGTTTCATTGGTTTTTAAGTATTGACGAAAGAAAAATCTTTAATTTAATTGGTTTCTAAAGGAAACGAAGAATAAGGTAGCCGGGGAAGTTTTAGATCAAAGTGAGTCAGTTATTCGGAAGACGGTGTTAGGGTAACTCATAGGTTTTGGTTTCTTTTGAAGTTTTGGAAGGTCAGTCTCAAACAGGGACATAAAAAAGTGTTAAGTCGAAATCAATAAAATCTCTGAATTTACTTGGAATTATTGTAGATTGCGTATCGCCGGTATAATCGGGAGTGAGGTCAATTTGCGAAAAGCGTGTGGGTGACGTGTTTTGTGTTCAATCTGTCTGTTTCAGGAAAGAATCACCGTCCTAGATTCATCATCCTAGGTTCATCATTTTTGGGGATTTTTGGTACAGGAAAAAGGTCAGATACTTTTGTTTATGCTTAGCTTATTTTGAGTATTGGTAGAGAGCTGCATGTAAGCCCAGAATATCTTTATGGTCCAGAGTCCTGAAATCTATCACAAGTGGTATTTTCTGTAGAGTGTATTATTTTTGTAATCACCCTTAAGTATTGGAAGGTTTAAGTGGAGTTATTTGTTGAGATAACCCTTGTTTATTTGTAAGTTTATGAGGAAATTATTGTTGAGTTTCCCCTTGTGAATATGAAAGTTTAAGAAGAATCATCATCTCCCTTGAGTATTAGAAAGTTTACCTTACATTGTAAATTCTTTTGAGATTATCCCATGGTTATGATTTTGGGGTTATTTTGACAAGCCCTTTTCATTTCTGTTGATAACTTGAATTCATTTTTTTTATGATTTGGAGTTCACACTGATGCTGATTTAATTTCAAGGATTAGATCTGCTCTTGTGATTTAAAGTTGATGTAACAGTTTGACTTGATGTGATTAATTTCTTTCGATTTAAGAAATATCCGAACATTTTGATAATTTGGATCATATGATTTAAGAAACATATACGTAACTACTGTGAATTTTTTTAGTTTTATTTGGTTTTAATATACGTCTTAAATTTAATCCAAAAGGTCCCGACCCAAGTGTGTTGGCTCGATCCCACACTTTCTCCCGTCTGGAGAAAGAACTTCAAAATTTTAAACATCTTCATTTTTTTTTCTCTAAGTAATAACACCCTTGATTGGTAGCTCTTCGCTACCTCGAGAAGGTCTGATTAGATTATTAAAAAAAGGTCGAGTGAGTACATATGTCAAGTTTCTAGAAAAGTATTTGAAAATAAATAAGAAAAAATACGCTCATAAAAACATATATGAGGAAAATACTCTACAAAATGTTTTAATTCTTTAGCATCTCCTAAAGGGAAAATTTCAAGAAGGTCCTAGCAATCGCCCGAGAGGGATATAGTCAAAGAGGTTTCCAATGATAATTTCTAGAGAGGAACTCTGCCTTCATTAGCTCAGTGTGAAAGAATTTCATACCCTGAAATATTATACAGAAGCCCAGAGCAGATTGAAGTTTGGTTTGGATACAAGACTGGGAAAGGTTTGACTGAGAGCATCTCATGTAATTTATGTACCTATATATTTATTGTGCTTGCATGTTGCTTCAATCTATGAGTGCCAATTTGTACATTAGTTCTAACGCAAGACACTGTTTTGGTATGCGTTAGGATATGGCATTGATTTCGTGAGCAGAAAAGGGGCAAAACCCATGAAATCTCATTCGAAACAGATGATGTTTCAAAATTTCAAATTGATATATTACTATTTCTAATAATAAGTTGTATAGAAAAATTCTTTGATAGTGTTATGTTTCGTGAAAAACAATTTCCAGTTTACTGGAATATTTTCGTGAACAACCTTCAAGACCTAAACCTAACGCATTCAAGGGTAAATTCCTCACGTTATGATGGTATGATCTTCCTAGTCGTATCTTCATTTTCTGAAGAGTCGTGACATCATGTCTATGTACATTGACGAATTAAATGTCTCCAACGTTGACGGTGCTCGGCTTCTCTTAAGTTTTTTTGTAGATTCTTTCCCGTGATGTCTTTAATTTGGTCCAGCCATCGCGATGGAGGTCTGCCCCTGGATCTTTTGCCTTCCGCTTTACCCTGGACTATCAGCTTTTCTAGATTATTATGCCCTCTTCTAGTAATGTGTCCAAAGTATCTAAGGATGCGTCGTCGACATATGGTGGAAAGTCGATCTGTAATACCTAGTTCATTTAGTATCGACACATTCGTTCTGTGGGCTGTCCAGGGTATACGCAGCATCCTTCGCCAACACCACATTTCGAACGCGTCTATTCGGCGTCTATCGGTAGATTTTATTGTCCAAGATTCCGACCCATATGAGAACATTGAGAACACTAAGGTGTTCATCAGTGCCATTTTAGTGTTTTTCGTTATGTGTTGGTCTCTCCATATTTTTGTCAAGCTCGACGTTGCCGTTCTTGCTATTATTATCCGCCTTCTTATCTCACTTTCGCATCCTCCTGTGTTGGTTATGAGGGATCCTAAGTATATGAAATTATTCACTGCTTCGAGTCTGTTATGCATATTTTTTAGTTTGATGGTATTATTTCTATCGACGATGGTATGATAAAAATAATTAATATACAAGTTATACTTTTTTATTTGTAGATCTTTATGGAGATTTCTTAATGTTCAATAACATGTTACTCATCATTTTCGACTTCTAAGAACAGGAATTAAAAGGACAACTTGGAATATTGCAGAATTGGATGTTGTTCAAAATGTTTTTGGGAAAAATTTTGCTGATGGTATATTATCATCATTGAATAAATGTAGGGAAGTTATAATTGATAATCCCGCTTTGAAAAATAGGACAGATCAGCAAGTAAAACTGTAGGTTTCCAACCAGATTCAGAAGATGAAGAACTAAAATTTATAATAAAATGAAGAAATTAATAAATATACACCAGCCTATTAAATCTCATTTAATTTCTTGCACTCAACAAAGTGTACTCACATGATCAATGAAAACCTAGGAAGATTTATTATTTGTATTTGTTTGAATTATATATATAAAAATAGAGCCATATCTCACAAAAAATAAGCATTGATTTAATGCAGAAAATAATTATATTCTGACAGTGTTGACCCATTCTTATATTTTGTAATAATTTGTTTCATCATTTTGACACCGAGAAACAACAACGCCTTTCTCTCGATTCAAAAGATCGGGATTATGAAAAGAAGTCTTGTCGAATTGATGATACGAACAGGAATGCAAAAATTTTGAATATAATCAACTAATATTTGGATGATGGATGTTGAAAAATAATATTAGTTCTCTATTTCTCTTGAAGTTTGGTAGTCATGAAAAATTTTCTCATGAATTTAGGGATGAAATAATATTTCTACTATTTTTCCTCAGATATGATGAATTCTCACTCAATGAGTTTAAATCTATTTAATTTTCACAAAATATAGGTATATTTTCATGATGTAGGGGAGGACGGGGGAATTCCGCGCACGGGGGAATTCTGCGCATTGATATTTTACAACTCAGTTCAATTATTTCAAAACATAAATACACCGCGCCATCTCATATTTGCCTTGCCAACATCCCCTCGTTATTTGAAGGTATTCGTGTTGATAGTTTAGACGAGGGAGCCGATTGTTTGTTTCCTTTTTCTGTGCTTGTATTTTTGTTTCAGGAGACCATTAGAAGAGTTGTCTTCTACAGTCACTGAATGTATATGGAAGTTCAGAAAACCAAAGCAGCAAATGAATATTTGCTACAGCTACTGAACAAAACTCAGTGTTTCAGGCCATCAAATATGTTGGCTAGAAAAAGATCATTTTCGAAGGAAGAAGTTGAAGAAATGTTTCAGTTGCCCTCGTTAGCACTCCCAAATTCTTCCTTTGCATTGAATAGGTAGACTTCCATCTGTATACTATTAATAAACAATTGAAATATATCGTAGATATTCGAATCTTATTGTTACAGACAAGGGCGAAGAAAGAATGTCAAGAAACCCAAATTGACCAAAGAAATGCCTTCACATATATGTAACAGTGATTTTTGACAATTCCAAAGATTCCCCATTTATGGACAATTTGAATATAACTATTCCACCTCTATCAGATTGTTGTTTGATGGTGTTGGAAACATTTGAGATTGAAGATGTGTTAGAAAGCATGTGCTGCCAGCAAGGAACATTGGAATGGAAAAGGCGCAAGAATAAAATAACAGGTATTGAATAATAAATCTTTTTTTTTCTCTTGAACAAACAACAAAGTTTGTAGAGAATTAGTCACAATGAAAACTTAATCCTAATCTAATTGACATGCAAAAAATGATGATGCGAATGATGCCTACAAAATTATAGATATCTGTTTATAAACAACTTGCATCATGTTTATCTAGCTGCTACTAATATACAATGAAGTTCTCTTGATTCACTCCCAGTAATTATGTTAATTTTTCAGGATCTACATGTTATTCAATCTATACCTTCCAAAAGCAGGATTGGACAAAAATGTTGGGTAACTTTTTCAACACCAAATCGTTGATAACAAAAGAAATGAGATATGGATCTGAACAGGAATCTTTTGTACTTGAAGCATTCCAAAACATGAATCCTAATTTTCAATTAAAAAAATAGGAATTATTACATGCCAAAAATATCCATGGTTAGCTTATTCTCCTGAGTAAGCATTTGAGGATGGAAAGCCAAGCAGACTTATAGTGATCAAGTGCCCATATTTGGGTAATGTCCATAATGATTCAAGACTTTCCTTATAGGCCTACCACACGCTCAAGCTTCACCACAGTTTGGCTTGCGCAAACCGGCTTGAACACTGAACACTGAGCGTGTGGTTGGGAAAAATGTATACCGCGCAAACCCCACGGCTTGGCTTGAGTAATTTTCGACCTGCTTGAAATTTTGCCTGTGCAAGCCCGGCTTGCGCAAAAGTTCTTCGTTCGGACGCTTTGTTATCGTGTCGACGACTTCGTAAATAAAGAGGCTTGTACGTACTTAACTGTGCCGTGTGGTAGCAACTGTTGTGTTCAATCTTTACGTACGAGATGCCTGCGCAAGCCAAACTGTGGTGAAGCTTGAGCGTGTGGTAGGCCCATTACTCTTATTACCTATTATATTATACTTATTACCAACACTTAGGTATCTGAATTCAGACTGCACTCTTAAACAGAACCATCCTCATTATGGTCAAATTCAGTTTGGGATGGCTTTGCTGAATTTGAGAATGTGTGAATTCATAGTATATTTTTCAAAAGAATAGCACTATTTACAGATTTCTCTTTCCATTCGATGAAGGATTTGCAAAACATCTGATTGAAACAGTTTCAAAGAAATATTTTGAGAAAATGATACATACTGTTGTGGTTAGTTGTTTTGCAAATACCACATCATTTTCATGAATAAAATATTAAAAATCTTTGAATTGATTTATTTATATCTCCGAAATATTTAATGATATAGGTATAAACTATTGGTTAGCAACAACAATTTTTTAGAAGAATTATTTCACGATCCATCAAGTCAGAAAAACAGTTATGTTCTTTTAAGGGATTTTTCACACTTATATGAGAAAACAATATTTCTCAAAAATAATCTGAAATTTCCTGTACACAATAAAAATATGGAACTTCTGTGTATAGTCAAAAGCTGTGAGTATGTCTTTGTTGAATCGTATGACCCGCATGATAAGACTGCATTTGACTATATTATTTAATTTACCCAAACACCGAAAGGTATCATTGGGAATAGATATATGTAATTATGTAATACTACCCCTTACTAATTATATTGATTTATATTCCATTTGCTATTCAGCCTGTATATTACCATATTATAAAAACAGCATGGTAAGCTGTTTCATTGTTCTTTATTTAGATTTGCAGGTGGTTATTATTTGCGTGTATTCCATGGCACGTGTAATCGGCCATTATCGCCTACTCAATTGATAATGTTATAAATATCAGAGATGTCCCTTCAGGCATCGGAATTGACTTTGAACGTTTATCTCACTAGTTGAAAATCTATTTCATGTATAGTAGATTGGTAGTTCCGAAATGAAGTTGTTTTTCAAAAACATAGTTTTCTCCCCGAAAAACATAATTGGCGACGAGGTCTGGGATTTTGTACCGGTCTTTTTAGGAGAAGAAAAGTGTGTCGATTTCGTTCGTGAAAACGTGAATTTCGTCCACGGAAAATCTTCCAAAGACTGTCAGTTTCAACTATTAAGGTGCAAGACGAATCAGGAGAAAAACCAGGAGTCCGATTGGTTGAGTAGCTTCTCCAACGACTCAAGGAACCAACGTGGTGAGAAAAATCCTTCACTATCTTTCCCCCAGTTTACCTAACCTGGACCGAAGTTAGTCAACCTTTTTCCCCACAGTTTTGAGCGTAAAACTTGTGTAATGTTTTCTCTAGGTTTACTTTCAAAAAACCGATTACCAGAGTTTTTCCTAGGTTTCTTATAAGCAAAAAACCGAAAATGCAAATAAATGATCATTATGATCGTAACAATTAATTTGATCAAATAAATCAAGATTACGTCAATCAAACAATTCTCAGGACGTAAAGGTAAAGAACATATTAAAATGGCAACCGAAAAAATTGATTTAACCCTTGCCGAAAAATTTGGTGTTTTACTACCTAGATTCTAGATTTTCAGGTGTTTAAAATGAGTTGCGTTCGTTTATAAAAAGTGCACAAGAATATTTAACCATGTTTGTTAATGAACCCGAAACCGTTAAAAGATACTGTTATGCAGTCGTAAAATCAAAATTAATAGATAGAGCTTTGGCAGAAGTTTCAACTTCAGATATTCCTGATAATTGGGAACTTCTCAAACAATTTCTCTATGCTAAATTTGGTGATTCAATTAATTTGGATGTACTCATCCATCAATTACAATTTTTAAGTAAAGAACCTCATGAAGATATAACGAATTTCATTGAAAAAATAATTTCTTTAAAAAAACGTATAAATTATCGAATTGATTCAGACCCTATGTCTGATCCTGGAAAAAAAAAACCTATAAATCGAATATATTGAAAATTTGTAAAACTGTTTTAATTTCTAATTCTTCAATGGAATTGAGAACTTATTTAATTACAAATAATGAATTCACCTTCGACGATACAGTAAACGCTGTTAAAGATTATATTTGTAATATGGCCCAATATGAATTACTTGATAAAAGTAGAAAAATAAAAATCCTGAATTTCAAAAACAATATTTTCCAAACAATTATAGAAATAATTATTCGAATTTTAATAGCCTAATCCAGATCAAAGAATAAATACACCACCGGAAAAATCGAATTATTCAACACAATATCAAATGAATCCTCAAAAAAAGTTTTTCAACAATACCAATCCTAATTTTACATTTGAAGAATTAACTCATATTGAATCTGATAAAAAAAAATTCGAATAATCCAAGTAGAAACTATCATGAAAATTTTCAAGAATTGCCTCCACAAAATGCATTGACTTGAATAACACTTTTGATCATAAAAACCAACTCCCATTTATTGCATTTCAGAATCCTTCTTGTAAACTCTTAATTGATAGCGGATGTTCAGTTTGTCTCATTAACCCTAAATTTGCGTATAATAATTTTCCTAGAAGTATTTTCAATGAAAATACTACATTAACTGCATGTATGAAGCAGGAAACCTCTAATGAAAAAGTACTTTTACCCGTATTCTCAGAATTTCGAATTAATGATTTTCATCCATTCATTTTGTAAAAATTTCATAAAAATGGATAAATTGGTGCAGATTTTCTAAATAAATACGGATTTAACTTAGATTTCCAGAATCAGATGTTAATGAATGACTATTGCCAGATTCCTTTCGAATATCAACAAGTTTGTCAGAAACCAACTAACATTCCTGTTGACTTAAGTCATTTAGAACCAAAAATTAGTAATCAATTAATGAAAATTTTCCAAACGAAGATGTACTGCAAATACCAGGACTGGAAGAAAATAAGCTCTTTAATGGGTAGTAACTTTGATAAAAATGAGGAAGGGGGAAAAGTGAAATGGAATTATATAAAAATCATTAGAGTAAAAAAAGGTGAAGGCAAATAAGATATTTTTCATTACACCGCTCAGAAAACCCTATCATAGCATGTCGATTCAGAACATCGAAAATGACCCTTTTCCGTGCGGCCGCACCGCAAAAAGTTTTACGGTGCCCTGAGACATAGATGCATCCTATGCTGAGACACAGCAACAATTGCGTGACAGTAGATGTCAGTGTTTTGAATAATTATTGTTTTACAATATCGAAATACTTTCTGATGAAAATTTTTCGCGTGGTATTGTTTTCAGAGAGGTGTAACGAAAAATATCGTTCATTACACGTCCAGAAAGTCTTTTTCCGTGCTTGCACGAGTTCCCGTGTGAGGCGGAGCCGCACGGAAAACATAAAAGACACATAAACTATTTCTCTCATTTAGAATGCTAAATTGATATAACATCTCGTGATTTTCAATTGAGACAGTCTTTTCGGATATATTATTAATGAGAAGATCAAAGGATATATATGATAATACTATCTCATGCTAGGGATATTGTACCAAAGAAATTCAGGTTTGATTTATGACAACAACGCCCTTATCTATACTTCAGTTTGAGAAGAGATGGAGAGATACTTTGGTCAACACGTGGTTTTCGTGAACCAGCGTTGCCGTTGAATTACAGAAGAAACCTTGGTGGAATTTGGTGGCTGTTTATGATTCAGTGGACTAGAAACTTTAAATAAGGAAGCTTTCAGCTTGTATCTGTACAGGTATCTACAAATTGATATCACAGTCAGGATTATTTGCTATTTTGTAACAATGTAGACCGTCTCTGCTTAAATCCATTGATTTATTGTCAGTTTGTCGTTAGTCGTTACATAACCACCCGTTGGCATTTAGACATTCCGTACTCACGTACGGCACCAAACGCGAATAGCGCTATGTTGTGTTTCTTTCAACAAGCCCTAGACAAATCGCTTATAACTTCTTTCGGTATCAACGATTTCCTACACATATAATATAGAGGTTCAATAAAAAAAGAATAAAAATAAATCGAACCATAGGTAGGTATTAATGCCCTCGCTCCGCTCGCGCGTGATATATCAGTTGATTAAATTTTCAATTACCTTACATATTTTGATAGCCTATTGTCATCTCCATTTAATTTTTCAATTAGGTAGGTAGAGTTGTTTTTAGTCTGAACTGTAACCCAACCCACTATACTACCATTGAGTTTAAATATATTTGAACTCAATGATACTCAATGATTGTATCTCGGATTTTTATGGGGAGTTGGAAAGTGATTGAATTCATCGAATTTTCATGTTTAGAAAATTACGAAATGATTATACTCCATTCAAATCAGACGTTTCCATTTCATTGCTTCAAAATTGAAAAGTTCTTCCTTTATAACTCTTCATCTCAAAAGTATTCCATTTGGATGCTGTAGAATATAAATTACCTACCTATATTACCAGTAAAGATTCATTCATCACTTGGAATAATTTCACTTTCAATTAGATGAATAAAATGATAAATACCGAACTTCAATTGAATTACGCTTAGGTATTATACCTATTATTATACGCCGTCTCGCATTCGAAGTGAGATTGGTCAGGTGAATAGCAGAGCGCTATTCGCGCTTGGTGCCGTACGTGAGTACGGAATGTCTAAATGCCACCCGTTGTGAAGAATAAGGTCTTGATTATATGGAATTATTTTTGAACATTTATTTTCTGTGAAAAAGTCGACTCTCTCTAATTCTAAACTCAAGGGACTCTCAAAATAATACGAATTATCGAGTGTTTGAATTATCAAATGGTTCGAAATTTGTGAGACAAAATAAATAGAACTTCGAATTGTTCATCAATTATTATTTATTAGCTTCTATTCTGTAACAAAGGTTCGTGTATGTGATACAAGTTCGAACTTGTCGCAAAATGTACTTTGAATTGTCAAGTGTTAGACGCCGATTAGTCTATTCATTACAACAATTGTGTCGCAGTAATTTCATTCCTATAAAAGAGATTTCCATCGAGTGAGGCCGAGTCAATCCGGTATCAGATATTTTGTAGATTTGAAATGAGTTATTTTCAGAGCTTCAGAGTAATGAGCACTGAAAAAAATTCATGCGGTGTTGCCACGAAACGTGGCTGAACAAATAGATCCGATCTTTTATTATTGTTCCACTCATTGTAGTGACTTCCAATGTGGGAGCCAAAACAAATCATGATTCTACAAGGGAATGCGATGTTCATCGAGTATAATCAAAGCGTGACTCACACCTTTTTTTGGAATCATACCAGCGGAACTGCGGCGCTTAGCATACGAGTTTGCCGAAGCTAAAAAAATTATAGCGTGTTGCTACCAATTGTGAATCGGGATGGGGCTACGTTTCGTCCCAGCCTCGCTTACGATGGACTCATCAGATTGGCTAATGTAAGCGAGGCCTGCCAATGACGCAGATGTTACAACTGGGCAGTAGACGTGGTCGGTCTATAAAGAATATGGTACCGCAGTAACCCAGCTCGCTTAGGAGGAGGTGCCCCCTGCCGAGCACGTGCCCAAGCGCGGGCGGCGTATGAATCGCGGTTCGCAGACTTCTGCACCCCGATGGAATTATGTCGCCACAAAATAAAACACTGTCCTGATCACGACTAAAAAATTGGACAAGATTGGCTGGAACTATTTTTGAGGCGTCATTCAGGAATAAGTCTTCGAAAACCAGAGGAACTAGCCAAAATCGTATTTCAGCATTCAATAAATCAGAGGTTGAGCGATTTTTTAACAATCCGTAATCAGTTATAGAAAAGTTTAAATTTTCTGAAATTCGAATTCATAATGTGCATAGAACTGGCGTTTCTACGGTCCAAAAACCTGCAAAAATTTTGGCACCAAAAGGACAAAAGCAAGTATGGTCCGTTATATCGTGAGAAAGAGGAAAAAATGTAACCGTAGTATGCGTGTAAGTGCTTCAGGACACTTCGTCTCTCCTATGTTCATATGTATTTCCAAAAACACGTATAAATTCACAATTAATGAGAGATGGTCAAATTGGAGCTAAAAACAGATATTTGATCGGGTAGCGAGAAGGCAAGTCTTCGACAGCCTTCCAGGAGGAGTGAATCGACTCCTGCTCATTTCGTAGATTCCAGGGGCTCACTGGCCCGGAGAGCCACCACCTGAAAAGGGCCCCTGTTCTAGGTTACGAACATCCAACATCCCCCCCCCAATCGCTTTTCGTTTTCAAGTTTTGCAACAGTTGAATTGAAGTCTTTGAGTGCTTCTTTTCTATTTTTTCGGAATCTAACCTTTCAGCACTAACTTGATTCACTCTCGAGTGAATATTTAATATTGTAGGAATAAGATTAAGTATATAATCTAAGTGAGAGAAATGGACTCATTTGTTTATGTCCACAGTGAACGGTCCTAACGGACGTGAATTCCTATTTTGGGTATAATCTGAGGTATGCGGGGATCTTTTTAGAATAATCTTGGTAAATTTTTGCCTTTTGTGTTCCACAACAAAAATCATAGGAGGACGAATAGGAAAAAAAGGATTTTTGTTTTTTTATTTTGAGTTGTTCTTCGAATAGTTGTTATCATACTAATGTGAAATTGTGGAAATACAGTAGAACCTCTTTAATCCGATCACCGTATTGCAAGGCGTTGTTCGGATTAACGAATCGTTCGGATTATCGGAACCATCAACATGTGCATATCAAATAGCAAAAATAACCATTTCATTTGCAATTTGTACCAACTTTATTCAGAAAAAAAAATAACATATAACCAAAATTTCATTCTATTTTAATCTAGGTCTAAAAAGAAAATAACATGTAACCAAAATTTAGATTCTATTATAATCTGGGTTTAAAAAAAATAAAATGTGAACAAAATTTTGATTCTATTCTTATCTAGGTATAAAAAAAATAACGTGAACAATATTTTGATTCTAATCTAGGTTTTTCCGAAATAACTTGTGATTTTTGATTGTTTTTGATTTTTCAATTCTAAGTCCCTCGCCTGGGCGTAGCTTTCACCAGAGTCAATATCTTTCAAAATATCGAGTTTTTCTTTCAAGTTTAACGTGACGTGCTTTCTTTTTGACATGTTTGAGGACTCTTGTATCATTCAATGAACCACCGTATCTTACTCGTGTGAATGTAAAAGCACAACTAGCTCCGAAGTCTCGAATCGTACATCGCGTATGAGAGCTCCCGACACGTTCATGCCTGTCTAAACGCACATCGTTCTCGTACCGTTCGGATTATCGAGGGAGCGTTCGGATTATCACTTCAAGGAATTTGCGTTCGGATTACGGAGTGTTCGGATTAACGTGTGTTCGGATTAAAGAGGTTACACTGTATATTTTTTGTTGATGTTGAGTTTATTGTGCATTTCTCAAGACATTTTTCAAAAGGATTCAAGCCAATTAGCAGTATGGGAAAGGTACACAGAAAAAAGTGAATGCTCAACAGGAATATTTAAATATTTCATTTCTTTCACCTTGTTCTGAGAGTTTTTATTCTTATTTGATGAAAAAAGTTTTGCATTGAAAATTCTGAAATGTTCAAATGTGAATATTCATTTTCTCAACATAAATTTTTACTTCAGGTAAATATTTTTGATTCAAACCTGAAAAATTATTCCATTCAAGTAATATAAACGATTTTCAGGGTAAATATCGCGTGCTCATTAAATGAGACTAAAACACCTAATGCTGAGTACTTATATCAATTCACTCAAACTGAGTTTTCGACAGATTCGATTCATATATATATATATAATTTTTATCGCAATTCGCTATAAAATATGGAAAGCAGCAGCGATGGTGACTTGAAAATCAAAGAATTTTTACATCAACCCAATGCTAAAAACTACACAGGCCATAGCATTCGTCGAACTCCGGCGACGTTATTTGCTGATAATGGTGAAAACATCACAAATTTGAAGAGACATGGTGACAGGTTTTTTAGGTTTATTTGGATTGAGATTTCCGCGAGTACATTGTTGTCATCCCCTGAACAAAGACTTCATTGTTTAATTATTAATGTTTAGCTCAGCATTTCTGAAAATCATAACATAACGCCATCCAGTTCATTTTCTTTTTTAGAGCAGTACGTTTCTATTCTCCGATAAGTTCATTGCGCTTCTCCGAAAAGCTCGCTTAATCTTTATATTCTATTTTGTGCTCTATTTCTGAATAAATCAATTTTAAAGCATTCAGGTGTTTCGATCAGTAGTTATGTCAACACGGATTCCCGATCAGACTATGATCTAACCTCACATTTGGTTTAGATGGTGGCGGAATGATAGGTTGATTTATTTATGGTGGATGCGCTTTGTACGCTCTGTGGGGTTTGGTGGTGGTTATGTTTGAAGGGAGCTTTACGATGAAGACGCCATGACAGTTTGTTCAACGACATCTAGAGTTTGAACTTCGAAGACGCCATGACTTTTGTAGGGATCTTTACGATGTCAGCGCCACCTAGATCTTCGAGATGCAACTCAATGAAGGGATTGCGGGTTATGAAAAAAACGTCGCTGGGATTTGAACCCGCGTTTCCAAGCATATGAATCAAAAGTAGTTAATTTAGATCACTCGCATAGGTTAAAATTCTAGGAACATGGATTAGACACGTTTTGTTGAAAGGAAAGACGATATTCGTGTACATTCAGCCATCCCGGCTATCCCGGTATAGTAATAGTTTTGTTTGTGGGGGACATAATTGAATCACCTGTTGCAAGTTAATCCCCAGGGACATCGACTAAGACACGTTTTGTTGAAAGGAAAGATGCTATTCGTGTCATAACGCGTTTTTTGGGCTTTCTCCAATAATGTTATGTTACTTTATCTGACTGAATTCCCATGAGAAAAAAAAACTTGCTAGTTTAGAACCTCGAAGAAAAACTATAAATATTTCAACAGGGAGTATTTTCAATCATTATACGTTTTGGTTTTATACACGAGATCACGCTCCTACAAAAGTCGCAAAAGCATCGAACGAAACAATTTTGTTACGCACACATCATCAACATATCCATACATCAGAGAAACAGTAAGTTTTTGCACATCTTTTGTCTTATGAATGTTTTTTTAATTTTTCCCTATTTCGACTTGTTTCAGTAATGGATTTTCTTACAAAAATTAATGCTGCATCTCTGATTGCTGATAGAAAGCCGGCCAAGAGACTCGGAGAGCTGGAGAAAGATTATTCATACAAGATTATGGTGTGTAGACTTGTCAAATCGAACTTTGGGGAATGTGTGCTTGTAGAATGCGAGGATTTCGTAACTTTTCTACCAAAAAGACTCACGGAAGTTTACAGGCAGCATACAGAGGAGTTGTCCACAGGAAAATATTCTCTAGTATATCGGGGAGAGAAGGACATTGGGAAAAGCCTGCCAGCTGCATCGTTCGAAATAATTATTCATTAGCTGTTTATTTTATGATTCATGTTTTTCATTCCGTTATTGCAGTAGAGAAGTTTACTGCTGATGCTTAAGTCAAGCTTGTATTTGTACAAAAAAAATAATAAAATGAATAAAAAATTAGGAACCGACACAGGACCAGACAAGGGAACCTGAGAAGAAATAAGGGCGCATTTTCAATGAAATTATTTTAAAAATGACATTTCCAAACAAAATATTCGAAGCGAAAGTTATTACTCATACAATTCTGAAGTATGTAATTAACCAGGATTGAAAAAAAAAACGAGAGGAATCGTAAAAAACTCAGTTTTTTTGAGAAAAAACACCGTGGCTTATGCTCTCCTAGATTTAGCAATAAAGGAGAAAATGTCGATCGCTCAAAAATATTTGGAAAAAGGACACACTCAGATGTTATGTGATTCTGTAAATTCAGTGATCGAAAGGAAACTCAAAAATATCGATATTCATGTGCCACATCAGTATGCTTCTCTTACAAAAGATGTCAAAAAGAAAACTCCAAAATACCAAGTGAAATATCTGACTTATGAATATTTCAAAGATTTCACGAGAATTTCCATCGAATGAATTAGCTGTTATGTCAATCAACATTTTCCAGATGTATCCTTCGCAAAATTGCAGTCTTTAACAGTAAATAACGAAATTATAAGGAATGCCGCAATATTTATATTCTCATCCGATAGCGCAAAAGCACGGGCGACAAATCGAAATTTTTTTTCGCCGCGACACGAATAAATTCAGTGAATTTTTAGTCGGAAATCGAAAGGAGAATTTACACAACAAAAAGGGCCGAAGTAGACAACGAAGAGTTCATAATCAGATTGAATTATCCAGTTTCAATGAAATTATTTCAAAAATGACATTTCCAAACAAAATATTTGAAGCGAAAGTTATCACTCATGCAATTCTGAAGTATGTAATCAACCAGGATTGAAAAAAAACGAGAGGAATCGTAAAAAACTCAGTTTTTTTGAGAAAAAACACCGTGGCTTATGCTCTCCTAGATTTAGCAATAAAGGAGAAAATTTTCGATCGCTCAAAAATATTCGGAAAAAGGACACACTCAGATGTAATGTGATTCTGTGAATTCAGTGATCGAAAGGAAACTCAAAAATGCCGATATTCATGTGCCACATCAGTATGCTTCTCTTACAAGAGATGTCAAAAAGAAAACTCCGAAATACCAAGAGAAATATCTCACTTATGAATTTTTCAAAGATTTCACGAGAATTTCCATCAAATGAATTAGCTGTTATGTCAATCAACATTTTCCAGATGTATCCTTCGCAAAATTGCAGTCTTTAACAGTAAATAACAAAATGATAAGGAATGCCGCTCTATTTATATTCTCGCCCAAAAGATGTCAAAAAAATACATTGGTAATTAAGGGTATGAAATATATTACTTATGAGTTTTTCAAAGATTTCACGAAAACAACGCAATCAATCCATTCGACGTGGGAGAAAGACAGGAGATTCAATGGTGACTGATATTAGGGTTTTGAGTGAATCAACCGGCAAAAAAATACTATTTTCCGATGAACTTCAGGAGTTGCTCTGCAGACAGAAGACATTCCTCAAAACCTTTGAAGCGAAGCCGATGTACGAAGCGAGAATTCCATTGAAACAAAAAAGTGGCCATTTTACCGAAAGACTACCACTCTTTTTATGACAACTTACCTAAGACTGATTAAAGTGGTAGTAGGTTAGTTAGAGTATTATTTTTTGTTGAACATTATGTTAGTTTATCTTATGGAAAACATTATTTTATTTTCATAGATAAAGAAAATATGAAAGTGATCTCAGTCTTTGTTACCTGAAACTTATTTTTCGGAAATTTTATAAGTATCATCAGAACTGTGTTGCTGTATTATTAACCATATTTTTTACTGAAAATAGGTGTGATTTTGATAATAAATCGTCTTCAACTATTTGAATTGTAGATATTTCCCCATAAAATTCCATTTTCGATGGAATTCTAATAAGTAGTAGGGTAAATGTGTCTAAGAGTACGCATGTGTATAAGAATACGCACCACTGTTATTTCAATAGACCGCCACCTTTTGTTGATTTTGAAAAGCCTATTTCAATCCGAATGCTATCTAATGCTACTAACAAGATCGAAATCTTCAATTCTGAGCGTCGGTCGGAAGAAAAATGGGTTAGAAGTTTTCGTTGCCACGCACTGTAATTCTTATCGTTCAAAGTTTTGTGTTTGTACAGGTAAGAACTGGCGCTTTGGCCTTGTAGATATTGAATTATGTCACAATATGTTTCACTGCATTTCAATTCATATGAAAACAGTAGCAAAATTTGTTTTTGTCATAATTAAAGCCGAAAGTATCGAAATTCATGGATGTGTATAAGAGTACGCAAAATTCCCTGCATAAGAGTACGCAGTGCGTACTAGCACAAGAAAAGGAGGAGAGGGAAGAAAAGAAAAGAGCAAGGGCAGCAAAAAGAAAATTACATTCCTTATCTGAAACTGCAGAGAAAAAACAAAGAAAAATGAACAAGAAATCAGAAGATGAGGATGTCAGTTGTCCAAGGTGCAATGATTTATATTCGAAATCAGTAGAAGACTGGATTATGTGTTCCCATTGCCTACAGTGGTGGCATGAGTCCTGCACAAATTATGTTATAGGAGAATTCATATGCTCCGACTGCGAAGAGTAGTAGGCATTTTCTTTTATCAGATTTATCAATACTTTATTGAGTAAAATTAAGTGGAAAAAAGTTTTATTTTATTTTATAATTATGTTGTGATGATACCTAAGACGTTATGTATGTAAAACAAAGTTTAATAAATGGAAATGTTTTGGTTCGTTTTTAACCTTTTTTCATTTAAAAATGAGTGTTATAAAGAATTATGGTAATATGCGTACTCTTAAGTATAAGCGTGCGTACTCTTATGCACAGCTGTGCATAAGAGTTGAATAAGTTGAATAATTTATTTATCTGTGCCTTTCAGACGTAAAATGCCATTAAAACATAATCTTCAGTATTTATAAAAGGAAAAAAAAACATGAAAAACCACCCTTGTATTGAAAATCGAAAAGATATTGAACTTAAATCACTAAGTGCGTACTCTTAGACACATTTACCCTAAGTCAAAACAAAAATTACCCTCATCGAGATAATCTGTTTTTATCGTTTCCTGAACAACCGTCAATTTTGAGATACGTTGTGTTAGAATTAGGGCGATGATATCTGAAATTCGTTTCGCAAAGAGTGTAGATGAACCCAATGCAAGTTATTTAAACGAAGCTAATGAACCGAATCAAACTGTAATTGGAAAAATGGACGAAAGCAACATTCATCATGGTCCATCTCCTGATAATTAATTTCATTCTACTCTCATTATCGACAAATTGTCGCCGCCTCTAAACTATTCATTATCAGTGACTAGTGAAAAATTGGGGCTTCAATAATTTCATCGGATATATCCGTAAATCTTTCGAAAAAAAGAAATGAAATAAGTTCTGATTTTTACGCCACTTCGTCTCATTTAAAATATATGCATGAGACTATCAAAAACCCAGTGAAATGTTGACGATAGGTACAATAAATTTGAATAATGGGAAGTCCAAATGTAATTGTTCGTCAAGGATAGTTCTTATGTATTAAATGCTACCGAATTTTCTATCTCATGTAAGAATGGCAAATTAGTTCGTGAGAATTATATAGAGGTAACTATTGGGTATAGTTCTATATTATGAACGAAAAGTTTGTTACGCTCAATACTATCTGCAAGCTGCAAGTTATATTACAAATCCTACCGTTATTTAAAGAAATCTATATCATTGAAATTTATATTTTTGCCACGACACTTGTAAAGAATTCATTCTAATTATTAGTCCTACTTGGATACTAATCCGTCAGGATATAAAGTCGAGGGGTTCAGTTCTGGTCGGGATTTCAATCATGTGTGCGAATTGGCAACTTAATTGAGCGAAAAATGGTAAAAAATGTATGTTGAATGATAAGACTAATAAGGACAGCGTCAAAATGATGTTCTATATTATTCAGAAAAGGCAATATCAAATCAGACTTTGTTTACAGTAGAGTTCGTTCTGAAGTGTTAGCAAAAAATGATAGAGAATATGATGATGTAATTGATATAATAAAAATGCGTAGCGAGCATCCAAATTACATTCAAAGTGTAGGAGTCCCTTTTCATACTTTATTTATAGTATCGAACAATTGGCATTGCTCACTTCGCAGAAGGGTTTGGTGCTTCAAATTTCCTCAACCGGGAGTTTGATACGTCGCGTCGGTCAGGTCGTGTTTGTAATAAGGAGTATTATTATGCTGGGGTTTTTCAAATTTCAAAGTAGACTCTGCCATGTTGTAGAAATGGTATCCTGTGAACATGATGCATGGCTTCTGAAATTTAAAGCTTTCGGTTCATCTCATTAAAAAGTGGCTCGCTTTCCAGAAAATCGTGACTGATTTCAGTTTTGCTCTTTTGAATGCATCAGTTATAGCATTTAATTCAATGGACTTGGAAAGGTTATCTTTATATGACACTCAGTTATTTGTCAAACCATGAAATGTTTCCTCGGAATAAAATTCAAATGCATCTTTGCTGTTCTCACTTGTTCTAGTTGATGGCTCGGGATGCTGATACGAATTATCAGGACTCAGGATCCCAAAGTGAGAAAACATCTTGAAGAAATTATAGCTGCGGCATATAATATCAATGATTGGGAAATGTTTGGTGCTTGGTTGCAAAATCTTTATATCATTACATATTTGGAGAGTGAAAATAGAGCGTTGGAAAAAGATTTTCAGTAAATACTAAAAATATGCACAAATTCTGATGAATTTGTCGGTGAACAAGATTCGGGTTAAGTTGGGGATTCGTTTAAATACAATAAGAATGATTCGGAAGGTTTTTAATCCACTGTTATTTGCCAATATAATCGGGAATTCTTCGAATATTTTTTCAAACATTTCATTTCCTTTTCCCCTCTCTGGAGTGAACTTTTATTGAGTGATAGAGAAAGACTGAGCAATGCCCCCGTTGATAGATGTTCTGGAATCGTGAAACATTCGAGTTATGAGAAAAATCATGAAGTAGGGGAGGTCCTTGTACCTTGGGACATTTTTTTTTGAACAGCTATATTTTTATAGATATTGATGAAATATCTAGAACTTATGATTTAAACCCATTGATAGTCAATAACCTTACGTTTATTAGTGAAATGAAGTGCATTCATAATATATTTGTGAACTTATTTCAGAAAAACAAAAAGGTTAATTTTGTCCCAAGGTACAAACTAGGGTTGTACCTTAGGACAGTGAATATTGTACCATAGGACACTTATTTAAGGGGTCATTTTGGTAGTTGAAATAAAAAAATTATTTCGAGAACTGAAATTATGTATTCATTAAACTGAAACATGTTGAAAAAATTTAAAGGAATTTGGAAATTATTAAACAATTAGTGTTCTGTCCTGGTTCCACATTCCTGACAGAAATTGTCGAAAGAAGTGCAATCCTCATGGACCCAGCGTTTGCAATTAATACATTGAACCCAATCCTCTTTTCTAGAGGTTTCGTAATAGTTTTCACCACAGCCCACGCAAATGTTTTCATCATGAACGAGCTCACAAGAGTCGTCACTTTCACAGATGATATCAGATTCGTCTTCAGTGCTGCTGGTATTGTTTTTCTTGATAATTTTCCTTTTAACAGTTGTCTTTTTTTTATTAACTGCTTTCTTTCTTTTCATTGCTGCCAATGTCTCTAGCTCCTGTTTTTCAGGAGTATCTGTTAACACTCTTGTTTTACCTCTCCTGTTTCTTGTCTTTATATTTTTGCGTGGTGGTGCCTTTGGAAACGGGCGAACTATTTCAGGTGACTTGAGTATTTCTGGTATTTCATCACTTGGCTGAACTTCACCACCAGATGATGTTGATGGTTTTGGTATAGAAATATTTTCTTGTGAAGCAGTGTTATTATTATTATTAGTTTGTCTGTTGTCAGTCGTAGATTCATTTTTTGTGGTATTCTCAACAATTGAGTTGTCATTTTCGTCTAGTGGCCTGTCAGTAACATAAGAGGATAGAAACTCATCTTCGCCAAAAATATTTTCATTAATTGGCCATATTCCGGAAACCTTGAAGCCGCTTTGTATGTTGGATGGTGTAAAGGCGAGTGGATATGCCTTGCCAAAGCACTCAGCGACATTATAGATCGTAAGTGGTCTTCCAGGATTTTGCAAAAGCCATTCATTACACGCTTTGTTATAAAATTTCTTGAGAGGACCAAACACCGCTCTGTCTAAGGGTTGAAGCTTATGGCTGGTGTGTGGTGGGAATGTAAACATCACAATGCCATTATTTTTTGCTAGGTCAATAATTTTAATTGAGAGGTGACTCTCGTGGTTGTCTAATATAAGGAGTACTTTGTTCTCGTTGTTCGGCTTAACATGTTTGATGAAGTGACGTAAAAACTCTTCAAATTTATCACAATTCGACCATCCGCTAGGAGTTGCAAGCCCTAATGTCTCTGGAGGGGCACCATTAATCATATGAGTCTTAAAATGGACTCTTGGAAAAATCATGCAAGGTGGAACAGAATTTCCAAATGCATTAACACATGCAATAACGGTAACATTATTACCTCGTTCTGCGGATGTTATATTGCCCACTTGTTTAGTACCTTTTGCAGCTAAAATTTTCATTGGAGTATGAACCGTTGACAGACCACTTTCATCCACATTATAAATCCTATCGCAGGTAAATTCGAATCTTGACAACAACTCTTTGTATTTTGTAAAGAATAATTCAACATTTGTTTTGTTAAATGCAGTTGCACGTGCCAAACTAGTTGCTTCTGGTTTGCGCAAACTCAGAGTTTGATGTCGTTTAATAAAATATTGGTAAAATGTCTTACCAGAACTTTTGTTTTTATCCCAAGCCTCTGGATAAGATTTATTTAACAGCATTGCATATTCATATGCCAACTTGAGGAAATTTTCCTTTGATATACCGTAGTGATACTTCGATGCCTTCAAGCAATAATCTACTAACTGTTCTTCTTCTTGATCTGTGAAGACACGCTTGACATCGTTGTGGGGATCGTAAATGAACTCGACATTTTCTGATTCTTTTTGCTTCTTAACGTAACGACCAATCAATGTCTTCGATACCTTAAAGATTTCCGATGCTTTTCGCATCGACATTCGACGATCAAGAACTGCTTGAACTGCATTCATAACATTTTCCTTACACGGTTTTGACCGGGTCACTTTGTTTTTACTTCGCGGCATCTGAAAATTAAATAACAAATAAATAACTTTAAAAAATTGAAGACTTCACCTTGTGAATGGATGGCTTGTACCATGGGACAGTCCCAAGGTACAATTATTTATCTGTCCCAAGGTACAAATTCCTGCCTTGATGATTCAAATTACGTGGGAAAATAAAAGACGCTAAAATGATGTGATTTCCGTTGAAATACAGTATTATGAATGTGTATACCTATTAACTAAAACATAATTCAATCACTCACCTCAACACAAATTCACAAAATCGAATTTCAATCTGTGTAAATAAAATAGTTTGCACGTGTTTACACAACGTCTTGCACTGATCGCAGATCGGAGTAAAAATGGCCAACTTTAATTGTGACGTTTCAGTTGTTAGGCGGATAGGGATGTTAGATGGCGCTTCAAGTACATTCGCGGAGTTATATTTTCGTCGTAACGTGGTTGTCCTGAGGTACAAGGCGTCCTGAGGTACAAGGACCTCCCCTACGTATTATCTAAATTTGAAGAATGTTCCGCAAATATTCCTCGAACTAGATGCACAAAAGTTCGGCTCGAAAAAGATGATGACCTGTGTTCACAGGAATTTTGGAAAAATAAAAAGGAAAAGGTTATGTATAACAACTTTTTGGGAACGTATCTCAAACAGGCAATGAAAAATTCTCAGTCATCCCAGTCAAGCCAAAAAGACCTATACAAGTATCGTAAAAGGGCAAATCTCGAATTCGAAGCCAAATAAGTTCAATGCGACATATTATTCGATGGCTGGATTCACTTAGTTTGCATAGATAATTCAGTGGACAGTTCATTTGTATGTTTTGTGTGAATGAAACAAATAAAAACAATCAAACGCGCCTTTCCTCCGGTGACAATGCTGTAGACCTTGCATCTTTATGTAATCGGTGTTTCGATAATTATTATGAAAAGTCTGTACAGGAATTCCAACCCATTGAGGAAAGTTAAGAGGCCTAAGACTCTCACAAATATGGTTCGAAGAAAGAAGTAGACGTATAACAGCTTCAAATTTCGGTGAGATTTGCAACAGCAAAAGCAATGAATCGTAGAAATGTTAAGAATGTATGTACATTGAGAATGTACCACAGGTGGAAGACTCGAATTTCGAAGGATTTCTAGATATCATCAGTACTGCCTTCAGTTATGCATTTGGTACCTCTGAATCATCAGAAGTGAATAAACTGGCGAAATCCATAAACTTCATCAACTAACGGTCGAACAATCTGGAAGCATTCACTCTAAAAATGAAAACATAATTTCTCACAATGGCAAAAGCACAATCTGACAATGTGGATGAGTTAAAGTAGGATCTTCAGAAGTGTCTTGGTCATATGCAGACCAGATATGAAGCTGTAGACAATGATACTAAAATCCTCAAAGAGGCATTTCTAGCAGTTGATAGACGTCAAACCTGGTTCCTGGACGTATACTGAAGTATACAACCTTGATTACCGACATTATTCCTACATTCAATCTCGTTGCTATGAAGATCAACATAATCAAGAGAAAGGGATCAAACATATTAACCATGACAATTCGCCCCTCTGTGATAACATCTGATACCATAGAGAAGTTAATCCAAGAACATCTTATGCTTAGAGGTAACAAACATCATTATCATTATCGCAGAGACATTCTCCAGGCCAAATCAAGCCATCATCACAACTGGTGGATCTACGGTATATTATGCCTCTATCCGAATCCCTCTATTCGCAGAAAATACTAAACTACACTCTCGGAGATACATCGAATTCCTATATTGTTGGTTACACTTCGAGCTTGATAATGAATTCTTGCTAGAGGATCGGAATAAATAAACAAACGGGATTGATGACCAAAGAAGAAGTGACCCGATGCAGTTCAACAGATACCCTTCGAAGCAAAAAATTGTATAAATAGAGATATCACAGATGACATCAATACAGCTCAACATCACATCAGAGTAGACCATGCCAATGGCTATTCTCTCGTTCGAAGACATCCACTAACGCAAACTTGGTCTGAAACCAAAAAGATGGATCCAGTTCAACAGTAACCAAAGCTATCCCTATTGTATCCATAATAACGTTAGAAGCAGGATGTACTTTATATTGTTACGTTCTCGGGTTAATTAAATTGTCCAATTTGTTAATGTCTAATTTATTTACAGGAGCTACTACACTAATCACTAATTTATGTACAATTATTTACTAACTCTAATTTATCTACACAGATATTTATTTTCACACAAAAAGTCTCTTCGCGTACTGTCGATTCGATCTCGATTCTCTCTAGACTGTCCCCTCTGCTCAACCGTCGCTCTCATATATCCTCGCATCGCGTCTTTCTCGAAACGTCTGGAATAGTCCGTTTCTTCTAGAGTTCTCCAGAAAACTAACTGCAAGGCGTAGTCGCGACAGGGGTGTATTTAGGAGCGTTCGTTACAATATGTATATCAGAATTTTTTTCATGCAAGGCCATAGTAGAGGAGTCATTGATGTACATAGATCATTCAACGTTGTACCGAGTTACACCTAGACAGAGAATACGTGGAGCCACAATAATCGACCTCAGTGAAAATCTCCTAATACCTCCAGATTCACCCCGATTTGAAAATTGGACCAGTGTGACTGGAAAAGATTACTGGTATCCAAGAAGTAATGTTGATATGCAATTGCTCGTCAACACAACAAATTCATCAACTAAGGAGTTCATGACTATGCAAGAGGCCCTCGAAGCACAATATCTTGAATCAAAAAATAAAGTCGATACTCCGACCAAAGACTCCTTTTTGAAACTCAAATGGGTTCAAGGCCCTTTCTGTCTAAAGAACCGAAGAATACTGTTAAGACTCCCCTCCACTTCACACATATGTTAATACGCGGGAACTATTCGCCAACCTTAGCCCTTAGAGTAAGTGATGTTAATAATCGAATGATTTCAATAATCGAATGATGAGCATTGAATAACCTAACATAGGGCTGCCAAATCTGCGGAAATGGAAAGCGGGAGGAAAACTTCTCAACTCCTTTCCCCCCCTAGGCTTACACCGGACTAGCACGCAATTTTAGGTTTTAGGGTATTTGAAGTGTTTTCAAATTTGAATATTTGATTGTATCTTATTTTTATGGAATGGACGATTAGGAGAAATTTATTGATGAAATAAATAAAAAATTCGTACTTATGTCTTAAATCCATTTATGGTGTACAAATTATACCTTTATAATATAAAGTAAACTTAAATATTATTTAAGATTCGTTTTTTTTTTCGAGATACACAATCTTAAGTGGAGTTTACTGATTAAAATCTTGAGCTAATGTGAAATATTCTATTTCAATGTTCCGAATTCCAATTCTTGGTAGATGTGAGATTATTTATTTCAACTGGTCGGACTGGACCTGATAATAAGTAGGTATACGTTTCCAACGAAATATAATAAATATTTCTAGTTTATGTTTATTCAAGCACATTCATTCGTGCCTCTTGATAGGGTGGAAGATGATTTTGTTATTTTACCACATGTGGTAATCCCGAAATGCAATTCGGGCGAGCCTATTTTGTGTAATAATGGAATCGGCAGGGTGGTTCTAATCCGTACCTATAACATAACAGAAGTTCATAAAAGTCTTGAACGGTCAGTGTGAAAGGCTGCATTTTTTTTTTCATCTATTGTTTAAGCAGAGAAAAAAGATACTTCGAGAAGGATTTTCGTTTCATTCTAATTGAACTGTGCATTTCTGATTGGATGTGCATTTAATTTTCGTGTGGTGAATTTAGTGCGTGTTGAATACAATTTTTGCGTAGAAAAATGCGTCCAGGTTCGAAGAAGTGGATCGTTTGGAATTTTTTCCAAAAAAATGATACCTAGTGAAAAAACAGTTTCTTGTAAAATATGTCCGAAAAAGTTGAAAAATTTTGGGAACACAACCAATTTCAAACGGTTTCAATCGATAAATCACCTGTAGATGCTGAGAGACCTGGTGGCGCTCATTCATCAGGCAATGATGAACCCTCACAAGGAACCACTAGTGAACCTGTTCCAGGACCATCAGGTGTTGGACAACAAAAAGGGTTGCAGTAATGGAGTCCTATTTCGAACGTCCAGCTAAACAGCCTGAACTTTATGGTGGAAAGGCAACTTTCGGAATCCGATGTTGAAAAACTGGATCTGAAATTATTAAACATGATAACCAAAGATTACCAACAAGGATTCAAGTAATATTTCCTGGCCCTGAATCCTTTGTACAAACTCTCCACTAGACAACGATTGTCATATGAAATTCTGCCAAGGATTTATAAAGATTCGGCTTCAGCACTAAAATTAATTTTAAAAGATGTAAAAAATTTGGCAGTCACTACAGATGTATGGACGTCCGACAGCAACAGAGCTTATATCACCTTGACATGTCACTACATTTATCGAGATATCTTGTCTTCGCGAATTTTAGGTACTAATGAAATACCAGATCCCCATACGGGAGAAAATATTGCTGCAGCTTCAAAACTGATTATGAATGAATGGCAAATTACGGAAAAAATAGTGACCGTTGTTTCAGATAATGGGTCGAATGTGAAAAAAGCCATAAACGAATGTCTACAGAAGCACCATCATCCGTGTGTTGCACATACATTGAATTTGAGTGTAATAGTGCCCATCCACTGGAGACACCGGATCGGAAACATTGTGTCCCGATCTGCAATAAATCATGGCCAATAAAATGTGCCGCTTGGGTTTTGACAAGAGGTAGACGGTTTATGTTGCTAGAATTTCCCAGCGTTGCCACTTCTACCGAATTCAGAACTTAGTATCTACGAAACGTACGATTTTGTTCGGTATTGAAAGGAAGTACAAATCGGAGATGCCGTTGAAACTTTCTGAATTCCCTAATTCTACGGAAATTTTCGTACAAGTGACTGACACAAATGCAAAAATTCCGATGTTCTTCATGGGAACTCATAGCATCTGTAATGGCACGCGCCGGATTTTATGGTCCTTTATTATCTTTGTTGCTTGTTTCCCAT
Source organism: Adalia bipunctata (assembly GCA_910592335.1). Taxonomy (NCBI): domain Eukaryota; kingdom Metazoa; phylum Arthropoda; class Insecta; order Coleoptera; family Coccinellidae; genus Adalia; species Adalia bipunctata. The sequence goes on from OU342954.1 coordinate 7,177,725, forward strand.
CCCGTTGCCTCGTGAGTGGAGACCTTAAATGAAGCAATATCCAGCAACGAGCAACTGGATTGTGTAATGAAAAAATGTAGAGCGCTTGTAGGACACTTTAAGCATAGTGTTGTTGCTAGTGATAAATTAAAAACTATTCAACAACAGATGGGTTTACCGAATTTGAAAGAGAAGCAAGATGTCGTTACTAGATGGAACTCGTGCTACACAATGATCGGAGGATTATTGAAAATTGAAGCCCCCTCTCTGTGTTGCTGTGACGCATTTGACAAATGCTCCAGAATTTCTGGAAGGTGATGAATGAAAAATCGTTCGAGATTGTATTGCAGTTCTGGAATCCGCTTTCGAACTCACGAAGGTGTTGTCTGGAGAGGAATATCCTGCAATCTCTCTAATAGTACCATTGATGAGGGGATTTCAGTTCACTTCGGAAAATGTATACACACAGACTTCCACGGGTAATCTGCTCAAACAAAAATTATTAGAAACAGTTACCCGTAGATTGGCTATAATGGAGAGCAACAAAATTGTTGCTGAAGCTACCTTCCTTGATCCAAGATTCAGGAAGGTGGCTTTTGGCGCTGACGATAACACTGTCAATGCCAATAAATGGGATACAGAAGAACTCGGGCAAGTCATTGCGAATTACCGAAAAAAAGAAATCCCAGCTCCTCAACAAAAAGCAATATCGTTAGATCTTATCCAAGATGAAGAAAAAATTTCTACTGTATTACTACTACTACCATATATTATTAATGTGAATGAAGAATTTCAGGCTGAATCACCGAAATTATATTTATTGCATAGTACCATTTGTTAGTAAAAACAATCTTGGATTTTTATAGTCTATGACTTGGCTGTCATAGACTATAAAAATCCAAGATTGTTTTGAAGCTAGTTGCCATTTATTTGGGGCTAGGGCTGCCAGATTTCCGGAAACGAAAAGCGGGAGGAAAAATTTTCAATTCCAACCCCCCCTTAGGCAGGGATTACAACAAACAACAAATTTGCAGAGGACTAGACCAACCGTTTTCAGCGATCGTCAATCTGGAACCTATGTGTAATTCGATGTGTCTTCAGAATATTCATATTTCTTGATCAAGTCTATGTAAATTCGGGATTACCTATAGAATTCCCGAAAAGTCGGGAGGTTTCAAGCTCAGTTTGAAAAGCGGGAGGGAGTATGAGAAATCGGGAGACTACCGCCTAGATCGGGAGGTATGACAGCCCTATTTGGGGCCGAAATTGGCAGCAAAATTTATTCGCGATGAATTCAATGAAAAAAACTGAATTAAGAAAAAGATGTCTGGAGTTTTATTTAGAATTAATCAGCCAAATTATGAAACGTTTTCCTTTCAAATCTGATTTTGCTCAGGCATTGAAGTATTTGGATTTTTTGCACCCTCCAAACATATCCAACATCATTACACTAGGACCCCTGAGTGTGTCAAAAATTTTGAGAAACTTTATTGGTGATATAAATGCCTCAGATCGAGAATGGAGATTGTTGATGAACAGTGAAATTCTTGAAAATTTAAAGGAAGAAGAGGTGATGAAATTTTGGCAAAAAGTAAATAAAATGGAAAAGGGTGATGGCACACAGGCATATCCCAATTTGATGCAATTAGTTAAATTCATATTCACCTTACCACACAGCAGTGCTTGTGTTGAGAGAGTGTTCAGTCAGGTGAATATGAATAATACAAAAACCAGAAATAGTCTCAATTCTGACACCCTCGGTGGAATTCTCCACTCTGAAACATATTTAAACATGATTAAACATTGTTTCAGCTTTGATATTTCTAACACGATGATAAACGAATGTGATCTATGAAAAAAATAGTATATATTTAAATCGATTCCAAGCGAATAACCTGGTTATAATTGGGTCGACCAACAAACTGCATACAGTTTTGTTATTGTTGGTTGAACCAATTATAACCAGGTTATTCGCTTTAAATCGATTATAGATTCATTTGTTTATTAAACAATTTACAGCATGATGATAAAATGTTTTGTTTTGTTTATATTCATGAAAGAATACTTTTTATTTTATTTATTTCAATTTATTTTTGTTCCAAATTTTGTTTCATTTCACGAATCTGGTGATTTTTTTTTAAATCTGGTGATTTTTACGTCATAGAGCTGGTAATTTGAAATTTCACGTGTCGGCAACACTGCAGTATAGCCCCCGCTCCATATTCATGGCGCGAATCGCGCCAACAATTCTTGCCGTGAACCTGGCCAAGAATTCGCGGCCAAATAAGTCATCCACACTCACACAAATATTCGCACTTTGGTTCGCGGCATCCTCGCTGTCTACGAAGACTTTTCGTCTGTTTAGCCAGCTATAAAAAGGGTTCATTCTGATAATAATCAAGAAATTCTCATTCCACTTATCTTAATCTGAATCTTATCTAATTTCACTTCATTGCTACATAAAACATTTATTTCAAAAGCGAATAAAGTCAGTACATATCTTTGTCTAGGACATATTTTTATATCCTGCAGCTCCTGCCATGAACAGAGTTTTCATAAACCAAAAGCAAATTCTGAAGATGAATAAAATTCATGAAAGATATTCATGATAGATCTTGCATAAAAAAAACTGAGTTTTTGTTGTATTCAGTTGTTTTTATTTCAAAATGTGTATTCAGATATACCAAATGAAGTTTGTGTTTATATCTTTCACTTTCTCATTCGATGACTTGTTTGTTTTATCAAATCAATAAATACGTTTTTTGAACATTCCGTATTTTTTTCCTGACCATAACATTAATATGAAAGACAAAAAATAAGCATTAGATGATCTAGTATAACATTGCACCTAACAGATGCCACGCGTCAATCCACGTTATAAAGTGCCACGCGTCTAATGGAAGGTTAAAGAGCCAAAAATGGAAATTACTATACAATTTCAAAAAGTGAGTCAAAATATGGGTAGTAGCCAGAGCAAAGAAGAGGTAGTCATTGCCTAAGCCGAAAACAGTGGTGAACAAACTACCCCAGCATCAGCAACGGCAATCTCCACATCGGAAATTATATCCGTTATTGGATTTAAAATGGGCATGATGGCGGCGATACTATGGACAGTGAGGAGATGCAAGAAGGCCCTCGAGAAGAAAATCCGTGAGGATGTTGGAAGAAGCCGAGAAATATGACGGAAAGTGAAGTGCTGTTCAAAAAAAAATTTTTTTAAGCTTTTATTTGAATGCTTTAAAAAGAAGAAAATAAAACTCATAATAAACAATTTATATGATCATAAAAGCTTGTCTCGAGGTTTGCGTAATTACCTTCAAGTATTCAATTGAACTGAAATTTGAACTCAATTAAATAGGTACTAGTTTATTCACACAAGTAAATCGCGCGACAAGCTTTTATGATCATATAAATTGTGTATAGCGAGTTTTATTCTCTTCTTTTTAGAGCATTTAAATAAAAGCTTTCTTCAAAAAAGTTTTTTGCTTTTAATTTATTTTTTACTTTTTAGTTATCGCTGGCTAGATTTCTGAGTTATTCTCGTCAAGCCTCTTCATTTGATACCCATATTGCAGATGTGCATAAAAAATAACTATTTCGCCATCTTGGATGTTCCGCCATATTGGATTTAGAATGACGTCAACATTATTTTTCGAGTTGCTCCCAACAAGCCCTTACATTTGATACCCATATTGTAGAAGTGCATAAAAAATAAATATTCCGCCATCTTGTATGTCCGCCATATTGGATTTATAATGACGTCACATTATTTTTTGAGTTACTCTCAACAAGCTCTTTCATTTGATACCCATATTATTGGAATGCATTAAAAAAATATATTCCGCCATCTTGGATGGTCCGCCATATCGGATATAGAATGACGTCACATAGCTTATCGTATTGTCATCCAAATTGAACGTGTATACAAAATTTCAGCTCAATCGGTTGAGATATCTGCTTCAAAATTGAGTAGCAAGATTCCACCCGAACAAACATACATACATACACACATTGCAAGTTGAATAAGAGATTATACTCATTATTATGAGTAATGACAGAAAATTTTAAAAATATTTTGGAAGAATTAAGAGTATTCCTTAGAAATTTGAACAAAGATTCAGCCGAAAGGAAAATTTGTGTACGAGTTATTAATAAGAAAATAAGTCGAGTTGATGAAATAGAATCAGAATTAACTGGGTTGAGAGTGGAATTCAATTGCGAACAGAATGACCCAGAATTAATAAAAAAAAAGTTTAGGTATATGTTGAGTCTAGTGCAGAACTTATAAAAAATATAAGATCAATTTTAGAAAAGAGATTGAAGGAAATACCCGTAAATAATTCAACTCCAGACAACATGGCTACAAATTTTGATTTAAAGACGGCATCTTCTATGCTTCCTTCAATGGATGGCACGGAAGATACCACAAAACAGCTTATAGATGCCATAGAATTGTACGACTCCTTATTAAACGAAACAGCAAAACCTCTTTTGACAAATTATGTATTAAAAGTAAAAATCTCCCGAAGTGCTCAAATCAGGCTTAATTCATCATATCCTTCAAAATGTTGAATTAATTAGACATGAAAAACCACCTTCTGACAAAAAATCAGTTTCGGCCTCATCTTTAGACTCACATTATAGTAAACAGAACAATCGTTCTCTTGAAGAATTTGGGAAATCTATTGAAGAATTGATGCTAAACCTGACTTTAGCAGAAGCCGATGATAATGGAAATGCACTTCTCTTCGCAAACAACAACGAAAAAATTGCCATCAACACCTTTGCGAATGGTTTGAACGAGGAAAATATCCGAACAATTTTGAAAGCAAGAAATTTTTCAAAATCAAAAGACGCGATTGTTACTGCAAAAGAAGAAGAAATTTCAAATATTCACAGTAAACATCAAGTATTTTCGGCCAAGAGTTTTTCTCAAAGGTTCTCCAGAGGTTTTCGTAATAATACCACAAGACATTCAGTAAACGATAACAATAACACGAAAATGGAAGGAACAATGGAAATAGAGGTAAATTCAGAAGTCGGGGAAATAATACAGTTCATAGAAATAATAGGGTTTGCTACATGAACACATTCGTTGATACTACTACTTCCACTAGCACACATTGGAAATCGGACCAAAAAGCATCGCAAAGCAGAAATCGAAAGGAGAATATACATAACAAAAAAGTCCGAAGTGGATCAGAAAGAGTTCATAATCAGATTGAATTATCCAGTTTCAATGAAATTATTTTAAAAATGGCATTTCCAAACAAAATATTTAAGGCGAGGCTGAAGGACCTAAGGTCGATGGCCATTTGCATGTATATGTAAATATATATGACAATAAAAGACGGTTACTACTACTATTTAAGGCGAAAGTTATTACTCACGCAATTCTGAAGTATGTTATCAACCAGGATTGAAAAACAACGAAAGGAATCGTAAAAAACTTAGTTCTTTTGAGAAAAGACACCGTGGCTTATAATCTCCTAGATTTAGCAATAGAGGAAAAAATGGCGATCGCCGAAAAATATTTGGAAAAAGGACACACTCAGATGGAATGTGATTCTGAATATTCAGTGATCGAAAGGAAACTCAAAAATACCGATATTCATGTGCCACATATGCTTTCTTACAAAAGATGTCAAAGTCAAAACTCCAAAATACCAAGTGAAATATCTCACTTATGAATTTTTCAAAGATTTAACGAGAATGTATCCTTCGCAAAATTGCAGTCTTTAACAGTAAATAACGAAATTATAAGGAATGCCGCTCTTTTTATATTCTCATCCGAAAGATGTCAAAAAGAAAACTCCAAATTACCTTGGAACTTAAGACCATGAAATTATATTGCTTATGAGTTTTTCAAAGATTTCACGAAAATACAACGCAATCAATCCATACGACGTGGGAAAAAGACAGGAGATCCAATGGTAACTGATATTAGGGTTTTGAGTTATGAACCAACCGGCAAAATAAACTACTATTTTTCGATGAACTTCAGGAGTTGCCCTGCAGCAGAAGACATTTCTTAATAACTATGAAGTGAAGTCGATTTACGAAGCGAGAATTCCATTGAAACAAAGAAAGTGGAAAGACTGATCAAAGTGGTAGTTAGTTAGAGTATTATTTTTTGTTGAACATTATGCTAGTTTATCTTATGGAAAACATTATTTTATTTTTATAGATAAAGAAAATATGACACTTCGCCTTATTTAAAATATGCATGTATATGCATGAGACTATAAAAAACCTAGTGAAATGTTGCCGATAGGTACAATGAATTTGAACAATGGGAAGTTCAAATGTACCTAATTGTTCGTCAAGGATAGTTCTTATGTATTAAATACTACCGAATTTTCTATCTTATGTAAGAATGGCCAATTAGTTCGTGAGAATTATATGGATAACTATTATAGTTCTATATTATGAACGAAAAGTTTGTTACGCTCAATATTGAGCTGCAAGTTATATTACAAATCCTACCGTTACTTAAAGAAATCTATATCATTCAAATTATACGCATATTTTTGCCACGACACTTGTAAAGAATTCATTCTAATTAATAGTCCTACTTGGATAGTAATACGTCAGAATATTAAGTTGAGGGGTTCAGTTCTGGTCGGGATTTCAATCATGTGTGCGAATTGGCAACTTAATTGAGAGAAAAATGGTAAAAAATGTATGTTGAATGATGAGACTAATAAGAACAGCGTCAAAATGATGTTCTATATTATGCAAATGATGATAGTTTCAGAGAAAAGAATTTAGGCACGGCAATATCAAATCAGACTTTGTTTACAGTAAAGTTCGTTCTGAAGTGTTAGCAAAAAATGATAGAGATGATGATGATGTAATTGATATAATTAAAATGCATAGCGAGCATCCAAATTACATTCAAAGTGTAGGACTCCCTTTTCATACTTATATTTATAGTATCGATCAATTGGCATTGCTCACTTCGCAGAAGGGTTTGGTACTTCAAATTGACTCAACCGGGAGTTTGATACGTCGGCCATGTTATTATGCAGGGGTTTTTCAAATTTCAAAGACGAGTAGACTCTACCATGTTGTAGAAATGGTCTCCTGTGAACATGATGCATGGCTTCTGAAATTTAAAGCTTTCGGTTCATCTCATTAAAAACTGGCTCGCTTTCCAAAAAATCGTGACTGATTCCAGCTTTGCTCTTTTAAATGCATCAGTTATAGCATTTAATTCAATGGACTTGGAAAGATTATCTTCATGTGACACTTCGTTATTTGTCAAACCATGAAATGTTTCCTCGGAATAAAATTCAAATGCATCTCTGCTGTTCTCACTTGTTCTAGTCTGGCTCGGGGTGCTGATACGAATTATCAGGAGCCCAAAGTGAGAAAACATCTTGAAGAAATTATAGCTGCGGCATATGATATCAATGATTGGGAAATGATTGTTGCTCGGTTGCAGAATCTTTAAATCATTACATATTCGGAGAGTAAAAATAGAGCGTTCGAAAAAAATTTTCAGGATATACTAAAAATATGTACAGGGTATCCCATTTTGGGCACTTTTACGGGATATCTCCGTTATTTTTAACATTAGCGGGATGCGGTTTTCGCGATAGTGTGCTACTTTTTTGTGAAACTAAAGATGGCGCAATCAGTTTTTGCATAGCCCTCTTAGATTTTGCAATACAGGCTGGAAATGAAAAGTATCACTTTTTAATCACCTCCCGTATCTCAGTTGTGCTTAAACTTGGAGAAATGGTTGAAACGCATTCCTATGGATTTTTTCCGTAGAATGCAGTGGCGTAGTCAGTTTTCCAATTACACTTTCCGTTTTTGAGTTATTGAGCAAACATATGTTTTTTTAAATGGGACACCCTGTATTTTATTTTTTATTCTTATCAAGCACAATCTCAGCTTTCAAAAAACATATTATTTAATGCATTTATTTTTAAATTATTTAAATTTTCAAAAAATTGCAAATTGAATTAAGTTTAATATTAGATCATGTGATGTAGATATTATACTTACATTAATTTCGATTTCTAACGAAATCTTGACATTTATTTTTTGTTTTTAATAAACAGTCATCGCCTACTACTTAGTTATCGACAATTGAATTACAAAATCTTGAATTCTGAGCTTGGTTTTGAAAATAAATGCATAAAATAATATGTTTTTGAAAAACTGAGATTGTGCTTAATAAGAATAAATAATAGTATATAGGGAATCCCATTTAAAAATACATATGTTTGCTCAATAACTCAAAAACGGAAAGTGTAATTGAAAAACTGACTACGCCACTGCATTCTACGAAAAAAAATCTATAGGAATGCGTTTCAACCATTTCTCCAAGTTTAAGCACAACTGAGATACGGGAGGTGATTAAAAAGTGATACTTTTCATTTCCAGCCTGTATAGCAAGAACTAAGAGGGCTATGCAAAAACTGATTGCGCCATCCTTAGTTTCATAAAAAAGTAGCACACTATCGCGAAAACCGCATCCCGCTAACGTTAAAAATAACGGAGATATCCCGTAAAAGTGCCCAAAATGGGATACCCTGTACATATTCTGATGAATTTGTCGTTGAAAAAGATTCGGCTAAAGTTGGGGAGCCGTTTAAATACAATAAGAATGATTCAGGAGGTTTTGAATCTACTTTTATTTGCCAATATTTGAAACAAACTATAATATCCACCTCTTTAATTTCTGATCCCGGTAATTATAGCGAAAATGAATAAAAGAATCGGGAATTCGTCGAATATTTTTTCAAATATTTCATTCCCTTCTCCTCTCTTAGGAGTGGACTTTTATTGATTGATAGAGAAAGACTGAACAGTGCTCCAGTTAAGAGATGGTTTGGAATCGTGAAACATAACATTGCGAAGGAAATAATGCGTTATGAAGGTAGGTAAGAAATATCAGGAAGTACGTATTATCTACCTTTAAAGTATGTTCCGCAAATATTCCTAGAACTAGATGCACAAAAGTTCGGTTCGAAAAAGATGATGACCTGTGTTCACAGGCATTTTGGGAAAAAAAAGAAAAAGGCTATGCATAACAACGTTTCAGGAACGTCCCTCAAACAGGCACTGAAAAATTCACAGTCATCCCAGTCAAGCGAAAAAGACCTATGCAAGCATTGTAAAAGGGGAAATCTCGAATTCGAAGCCAAATGGGTTCAATGCGCCATATGCGATGGCTGGATTGACTTAGTTTGCATAGAAAATTCAGAAACGACTCTAAGTGGACAGTTCATTCGTAAGTTTTGAGGGAATGTAACAAATAAAAACAATTAAACGCGCCTTTCCTCCGGTGACAATGGTGTATATGTAATCGGTTTTTCGATAGTTATTATAAAAATCTGTAGAGGAATTACAACGCATTGAGGAAAGTACAAGAGACCATAGACTCTCTCAAATATGGTTCGAACAAAGAAGTAGACGCGTAACAGCTTCTGATTTTGGTGAGATTTGCAACAGCAAGAGCAATGAATCGTAGGCATGTTGAGAATGTACCACTGGTGGAAGACTAAACGGGAAATTACCTCGCGATACTTCGATTCAAGCTTGAAACGATCGCACAACTGAAGTCACGTTCAGATCCTTTTGGTGGATGACAAACTTCTATGCCAATTATCATCCAGTTCTTAAATGGGAACCTTAAAATCCATAAGGCACCACTCGATTTTTGATAGTTTCGTTTAGCATTGAAACAGTCCAACTCACAATTTATTAAAGTTGGTTTAGAATAATCGCAGTAAGACTTTGCGTTTTGTATTCCACAACAAAAGGCAAATATGTATGTAAAATTCGTGGTATTCTTCCTCGGATGATTAGTAAGGAAATAACTATGTAATCTATCATAGGAGGACGAATAGAAGGAAAAAGGGACTTATGTTTTGTGTTAAGTCATGTCTTAACCCTTTAGCGCCTTACGTAACCGTATGGTAACGGTAACAGACTCCTATTCCAAGCTCGATTACATGCTTAGATGAACATACTTCTAATAGGTAGCGCTGCATTTCATAAAAGAATGAATGACTGTGTCAGATTTCAGGCGCGTCAGTATCTGATTGTCTTTCATATTGTTCACACCGTACTTCAAATCTGCCCATATTTTTTCTTCGTGAAAAGTGCGATGGATGTAAGATTCGAGTGAGTATATTATATCTAAATATTCATATATCGTTTTCATTCATTGAGAACTATAACTTGAGAATCTTTCAGAGTATATTTTGATTATTAGCAAAAATGTTCGTTTTTTGATTCTCAAGTTACAGCAATGTTTACGTCGATGTTACCGTATGGTAACGCTAGGCGTTGCAATTACTTACTTTTTAGCGTAATATCATATTTTTATTTCAGGCACGGGCTCTCATTACAAGAAGCTTTGGAAATAGCATATCGAGATGATGTCGATATAACTGACATATTTATAGAGCCACCTGATTGTGGATTACTGTCCGATGAAGATTCCGGAGAGGAAGATGGTGGCGGTTTACTGGATAACTTGCCTGGATCACAATTGCGAGCTCCAGCAGAACTAAAATTTTCTGATGGAAACGGTCTAGGTAGTTGCTTCGGACAACAAATAGAAGAGGAAGAGGTGGTTTCAATCACTCCTCAGGAATCCATGCGAAATTTTGAAACTCCAAATCTCAAAGAAATTGAATGGATTCGGGGTGATTTTCAACCGAATCAACGTGATTTTCCAAAACCTTCTTTCCATAATAATAACAGGGATAAAAGTCCGGCTGAATTATTAGAAATGTTTCAAGAAACATTTCTAATAATTCAGCCGGACTTTTATCCCTGTTATTCAATCATCAATCTCCTCATAGAGCAATCTAGCAAATATGCCTTATTTTTAAATCAGGCAGATCCGAAAATTAGTAAAGAAGAAATCAAATGTTTCATAGCCATTTTGCTCCTGACAGGCTATAACGAGCTCCCTGGAAAGAGATTTTATTGGGATGAAGGAGCAGATATGAAAAATGAATTGGTTTATAATTCAATGCGGCGTAATCGTTTTCTCGAAATTTGCCGTTTTATCCATTTTTCGGATAATACCCATCCTGATGCGCATGATAAAATTTGGAAATTGCGTCCACTTATGGACAAAGTGAAGAGTAATTGTTTGAAGTATTTTGAGGTGGAGGAAAATCTCTGTTATGATGAGAGTATGATAAAATACTATGGTCGTCATAGGTGCAAACAATTCATTAGAGGCAAACCAATCCGTTTCGGTTATAAAATGTGGTGTCTCAACACTCCTTCAGGATATATTGTCGATTTTGAAATGTATCAGGGCAATAACCCTCGGCGATCTGAAAACTATGAGAAACTGTTTGGAAAATCCGCTGCTCCTCTAGTTTCTATGTTAGATGAACTTCAATCCAATAAGGGTTTCTATCCATATAAATTATATTTTGACAATTTATTTACAGGATTCACTTTACTAAAGTTCCTCAGAGATAGTGGCTATCAGGCTACTGGAACTGTCAGAGAAAATCGTCTTCCCAAAAGTTGTCCTCTCAGTTCTAAAAAAACTATGGCTAAACGCTCACGGGGTTCTCATGAATCCATTATAGATAGGAATAATGGTATTCTAGTTGTCAGGTGGGTAGATAACAGTATTGTCACAGTTGCTTCAACCTGTTTTGGTGTAGAGCCAAATGCAAAAGTTCGTCGTTTTTCTCAAAGTGAGAAAAGACATATTCTAGTAACACGACCACATCTCATCTCTAAATATAATAAATATATGGGGGGAACAGATCGCATGGATCAAAATATCGCCCAGTATAGGATTGGAGTACGTGGAAAAAAATGGTGGTGGTGCATTTTCACATGGGTTTTAGACGTATGCGTCCATAACGCATGGCAAATCCATCGAAAGTCAGGAAATTTGACTCAATTACAATTTCGAAGGTCGATAGTTCAAACGTATCTACGAACGTATGGTATACCACCTCGAGGATCGGGGAGGCCAGCTATTTCAAAGTTATCACTTTCTCTAAACAGAGTTTCCGACAATATACGTTACGATGGCATGAATCATTTTGTTATTCAAACCCCATTAAAAAAAAGAAGACGTTGCGCAGGTGAGGGATGTGCCTCGCATGTAAGAACAATGTGCCAGAAATGTAATATTATTATTATTATTATTATTATTATTATATTTATGACAAGAGTTAAGAAAAATTCTATAAACTCAAAGAATATTAAGAATAGATACAGATGCACATAACTAGACAAAAAAAAGTATGAATTACAATTGAAAGATAAAAAACAATTACAAAATCAATAAAGGAAAAGAGAATTTCTTCTTAAGTTGGCGACGATGAACTCTGCATCCACCTGTCAAATCGGTTTTTGAACGAATTGACAGAGGATGCCTCCACAATGGCTGACGGTAGACGGTTCCACGAAGAAAATACTCGGTTGGACAGAAAGTGTTCTCTCTGAGTTGTCCTGAAATTCTCCCTTCGCAGTTTGGTTTATGTATCGAATGTTTCAGTATATTTCACTCTCAATAAAATAATATATTATTATAATGTACTAGAAATGTAATATTGGTTTATGTATCGAATGTTTCAGTATATTTCACTCTCATTAAATAATATATGATATGATTTTCATTATTTTCATTTCTACCGAAAACATGCACCTATGCGCCTAGCGTTACCATATGGTAACACCATTTTTTGGTTGAACTACTTCTTCTTTTCTCTCAATTCGAAAAATATGCTATAGCAGAATATACAGTCATTCCAAATTTATCAAAAATATCAACAATTTCGAAAAAAAAATAATTCGGGCGTTAATGGGTTAAGTTGTGAATTGATTTCCTTGATACCTACTAATGAAAAATAGTGGAAATCTCATTTTTTTGTTGTCTATTGTTATTGTGTAGTTTATTGTACATTACATTACTTAGGTTTCAAGAGGATCCAAGCCAGTCAACATTATGGGAAAAGTGATGACCTTCCTCTTAATTATTATCAGCGCTGAGGCGCTAATCGCGTACGATTGTGCGAGCAAAGACAGTAAAATGATCGCGGAGTGCCCCGCTTTCGAGAACACTTATAAAAGTGAGACCATTGAGGTAAAAGTTTTACAAAAGGACGAAGTTAAAATGAGACACGTGTGGACTTTTTGTGTCGAGATAACTAGAGTAATCACGCATTGCGGGATGCATAGTCACAGTTCAATAGTGGCAGGGGGTAGGAAATGTAGGAATGTTAGCCAATGACGGGACCTGCAAAGGAAGCACTTATCAAGAGGACGGCCGAACCTGGCGAGATGTTGTTATTATAGCATCCGTGATAATCCGGGTCTCCGATTACGAAACTCGAGTGGAGATCGACGAAAATGAAATCAGTCTCCAAAGGGGTGTGGTATGCCCTTATCTGAAAGAGTACTGTTTCGATACAACCGTAGGAGAAGTGGTGTGGGAAGATGAACCATTGTCCACATGCGAAGAATCACTCAGTTTACTCTACCAAGGTCAAGCAGACATAATTTCCAATCGATTCACAACCGAATAAGTTTTGGTCGTGGAAGACAACACCAAAGTTTTTGCAGTAACCCTAATCAAAAAGGCCCTTTTGTGCCGAATTGAAATTTGGCAGACAGAGCACCCTCGAATTTTGGTACTACAAGAAACTTCAGGAGACCGAATCGCCGCAAAAATGAATATTTTACCTCATAACGCCGATCTGATGGCGTATGTCAATAGCAAATTTTTGTATGTAGAACAAGCATACGCCCGGAAGATGGATCAGATGTACACAGATACCGTATATAGACGCTGCTTAATGCATCGGGAGATATTGGGGAATCGATTATTGATGGCACCTTTAGCACCCAACACCTTAAGTCAGCTGGTCAAGGATAGTGGAGGATACGTGGGACAAGTATTAGGAGAAGTCCTATATATCTTGCGATGCGTACCCCTTATTGTGAAAGTACGAAGGACTAATAAATGTTACAATGAACTGCCCATTCTGGTCAACAATCAATCTAAATTCATGGCTCCAGTTACTAGAGTCCATCAGAATTATGCCGAAGAAGTAGATTGCAATGGTCTTATGCCGCCACTGTATAAAATAGAAGATCAATGGATGGGACTAAGCCCATATCCTACTATGTAGAAGGCTCCCATGGAGTTGATACCTAACTCCGATGCAAAATTAGAGTTCACACCCATTCAACCAATTGGCGTCCTTGGAATTTACACGCAAGAGGAAATAAACAAAGCACAACGCATATTGAACTTTGGCACTGAAAGAAAAGCTGTCGAAAATATTATTATCAGACGAGTAGCAGGATTGGAAACCTCTGACCAAGGATTCTCAACGATTAATATGTTGAACACAGAAGAAATGAAAGAGTTAGCACACAACACTGCACGACATCGGCCTGTTCATGAGCGGACTCATGGGTTTTCACGCGATATTCCGTGTAATAAAGTATGGAATAGGAGTTATATTGAACGGACTACACCTATATGTGATTTTTGGATGTGCCCTGTTGGCCAGCCTACACACAAAAAAGACTGTGCTAACGGCAATAGTAGATATTTCATTGACATCGTTTCAGTTGGCCCAATAAAACTTCTTGTTATATCAATAAATTATTATTGAAGTAATTAAATTCAGATAATTCATTGAATAATACGGCTCTCATTCAGTTATAGTCAGAATAATATTGAAATAAGGAAGAACTGCATATTCGTTAAATAAGACTTCTATTTGAATGAATCGATCAGAATAATATTGAAATAAAAAAGAACTATATTTGCTTTGAATACAACCTATATTTGAATGAACTGATTCATTTCATTCAATAGCTAAAAAAAGTAACGGAACAATAACTAGATTTATTCCAATGAATCCTATGATTGATTCAAAAATAGTAAATAAAGCTACGAAGACGACTGCATCAAGACAAGACGCGACAGGATTTTGATTTAGTATTTAGTTGCGTGTTGCGTGTGTGTGTGTTACTGCGAAGAAAGAGTTTGAAAATGGAAGAGCTATTAAATAAGTGGGGAATGGAATCTCTAGTTCCACATTTTCAGGATAGTACCTTCATATTCATATAAAAATGTCTCATTTTTTGTGAATGTGTGCCATGAACGAAAGACAATCTAATAATGGTACTTATTTTATCGATAGTTGCTAGGATGTTAGTTATTTCACTATTTCAACCCCTTAAGTTAAAACTTGGTGCACCACCGCTTTCGAAGGAGGGACATCCAACTTCAAGATTAAATTGAACCAAATCTTATAGTGGTTGCTTTTGATATACCTGGGCCTGTTTCATAAAACAAGTTATAAGTTAACAGGCAGATATTCTGCGAGATGTAAGTTTTTTGTCCAATATCCGCTCCATAAGAATAACTAACTAAGAACTAAGGTAACAATACCGATTGAATTAATTCGTAAAATTGTAATCCAACTAAAAGTGGGAGCAGTATTTGGTGAAATTCACTTGTTTTCAATGTGCATTACAAGTACTTTTTTCTTGTAAAATTGTTATTTGTTTTTTTATGAAACTGGGTATTGATCATACAACTGTGTCCCACAGTTATCCACTACTTACAGAGTTTGATGTTAGTAAAAATTTTATCAAGTCTCTAACATTCATTCTATTTTCAAACAAGGTTTTGCTTATGTAGTTTTTTGAGGTTTAGAAAATCGAAAAGAAAAATATCCCTTAAGATCCCTATTTAATATTGTCGCTTATTATCACAGTACCATAACTATGTTCAAATTAGAGAAAATAAGTTATTGTTTTGTTATGAATATTAGTATGTTACTGTTTACTTATTGTTATTGTGTTCTTGAGACAACATTTATGATTTTTTTGATAGAATAATAAACAAATGTAAAACATTCAAAATAGTTTTATTTGATACATCTTATCATTCAATCAATAAATTAAAAAGTTAAATTAACAATAATAAACTTTCAATTCAAATATAGTAAAATATTTCTAACAACTGCATCATATTGATTCAATTGATGAAGTTTCTTTCTCCAATATGAAATTTATTCAAATCAAAATCAAGCATTCATTCTTTTTATAGTAAACTACCTTTCAAGAAATTACATCTTGTTTCAGTTTTAATATATCCTACATTTAAAACAATCCAAAAGTATAGTTATTCAATAATATATTTATTCTCCTGGAATATTATAGTTAATTGATAGAAAAAAAGAGGTTGGATTTGTTTTAATTGTATTCTTTCATTGAAACTATCTAACGCTTTTCTTGTCCCAATTATAGCATTTCATTGAATACTTTTACTGCTTGGATCAAATCAATGAGACCTATAATTGAATCAAAAATAGGCAGCATTGGCATAGGAAGAACAAGATAAGCATTGAATTAAATATAGTAATCATTCAGGAATAGGGAATACAGTATATCATTGATTCAATGGTTATGCCATTGTTTCTACTAACAGTGTTTTTTGTGTGTAGAGAATACCTTAACTATGTGGATTAGGAACCGACATAGGACCAGACAAGGGAACCTGAGAAGAAATCTCGGAAGAAATAAGGGCTCATTTTCAATGAAATTATTTTAAAAATGACATTTCCAAACAAAATAAAAAGTTATTACTCATGCAATTCTGACGTATGTTATCAACCAGGATTGAAAAACAACGAAAGGAATCGTAAAAAACTTAGTTCTTTTGAGAAAAGACACCGTGGCTTATGATCTCCTAGATTTATCAAGAGAGGAAAAATGTCGATCGCCCAAAAATATTTGGAAAAAGGACACACTCAGATGGAATGTGATTCTGAGGATTCAGTGATCTAAAGCAAACTCAAAAATACCGATATTCATCTGCCACATCAGTATGCTTCTCTTACAAAAGATGTCAAAAAGAAAACTCCAAAATACCAAGTGAAATACCTCACTTACGAATTTTTCAAAGATTCAACGAGAATTTCCATCGAATGAATTAGCTGTTATGTCAATCAACATTATCCAGATGTATCCTTCGCAAAATTGCAGTCTTTAACAGTAAATAACGAAATTATAAGGAATGCCGCTCTTTTTATACTCTCACCCGAAAGATGTCAAAAAAAAACTCCAAATTATCTTGGAACTCAAGACCATGAAATTATATTGCTTATGAGTTTTTCAAAGATTTCACGAAAATACAACGCAATCAATCCATTCGACGTGGGAAAAAGACAGGAGATCCAATGGTAACTGATATTAGGGTTTTGAGTTATGAAACAACCGGCAAAATAAACTACTATTTTTCGATGAACTTCAGGAGTTGCCCTGCAGCAGAAGACATTTCTTAATAACTATGAAGTGAAGTCGATTTACGACGCGAGAATTCCATTGAAACAAAGTAAGTGGAAAGACTAATCAAAGTGGTAGTTAGATAGAGTATTATTTTTTGTTGAACATTATGCTAGTTTATCTTATGGAAAACATTATTTTATTTTCATAGATAAGGAAAATATGACACTTCGCCTTATTTAAAATATATGCATGAGACTATAAAAAAACCTAGTGAAATGTTGCCGATAGGTACAATAAATTCGAATAATGGGAAGTCCAAATTGTTCGTCAAGGATAGTTCTTATGCATTAAATACTACCGAATTTTCTATCTTAGTTCGTGAGAATTATATAGGTAACTATTATAGTTCTATATTATGAACGAAAAGTTTGTTACGCTCAATACTGAGCTGCAAGTTATATTACAAATCCTACCGTTACTTAAAGAAATCTATATCATTCAAATTATACGCATATTTTTGCCACGACACTTGTAAAGAATTAATTCTAATTATTAGTCCTACTTGGATACTAATCCGTCAGAATATAAAGTCGAGGGGTTCAGTTCTGGTCGGGATTTCAATCATGTGTGCGAATTGGCAACTTAATTGAGAGAAAAATGGGAAAAAATGTATGTTGAATGATAAGACTAATAAGGACAGCGTCAAAATGATGTTCTATATTATGCAGATGATGATACTTTCAGAGAAAAGAATTTAGGCAAGGCAATATCAAATCAGACTTTGTTTACAGTGAACTTCGTTCTGAAGTGTTAGCAAAAAATGATAGAGATAATGATGATGTAATTGATATAATGAAAATGCGTAGCGAGCATCCAAATTACATTAAATTTTGGTACTACAGGAAAATCCAAAGGACCGAATCACAAAATGAATATCTTACCACACAACGCAGATCTAATGGCATATGTCAATAGCAAATTTTTATACGCGGAACAAGTCTACACCCGAAAATTGGATCAGGTATATACGGACACCGTACATAGACGATGCTTAATGAATGCATCGTGAAATACTGAGGAATCGATTGTTGATGGCACCTTTAGTACCAACACCTTAACCCAATACTGCCTATGATATGATATTTCATATACAAGAACACCGACACCTTCAAGTCGTGACACGTCTAGCGGTCTCTCAAAATTGACAATTTTGTTTGTCTCGATCATTCATTGTGAGTGTATGTGTGTGTTAGTGCTATAAAAGCCGCCAAATCTACGAACAGATTTGCACAGTTACCGTTGAAATTCACGTTACAAATATTTCGAGGTGTCATGTAACTAAGGTAAGATTATGTTTTATTTTATTTTGTTGAGAAACACTATTTTGTCAAGTCATGAGCAGATTTTTTTTATCAATACCCTCCACTGTAGAAATATAACAAAACAAGTCAAATTTCCTCGGCAGTTTTTCAAATATTTGAATATTTCTTCAGCATATGAAATATCATATCATAGGCAGTACAACATATATTCTTGTTCCAGGAAGAAATTTTATAATCCTGATAATCCACAGGACGCTGAAGACCTGATCAGTTACATCAATGAAATATCGGATAGTGATGAAAATTATGATACTTTATGATAATCTGATTACCATTACTTTGATTTATTACCTCCAGATGATGGTAAATGTGATGAGGAAGAATTTGAAATAAATGATTCAGGAAATGATATTTTGAAACAACTAGTTGAACTTTAGGATGTTCAAAATGGAAATAAGGAGAAAACTGAAAATAAACCAGGCTTTGAGAGTTCTACATTATATATATTTCGTATGAGAAGCACATGTTCGACATTTACTTGTGCTTACACAGATGAGGACGATAAACCACATGCTCTTTTAGCTAAAAGAATGAAAAAAGATGATATAGGCAATATACCTAGTACCAAGAATGGTCATGAGGAATCAGTTAAAAGAAAGGACAGAAGGTGGCAAACAAAATTACTGAACCCCATTGCAGATAAACTGAAATTTTCCAAAAGTCCTCTGCCAAATATCACAGATACAACGAAGAACGACGAATTAGCACCCGTAAAGTTGTTCAAAACTTTTTTTTTTAGAAGAATACGTTCAACTCCACTGCGATGAAACTATTAAATATTATACTGCTTTCAAAGGTGACCATACCTTCTTCGTTTCAACTGGAAAATTTACTTATATTTTGGAATTCTAATTTTATCTGGGTACAACAAGTTGCCTTCCAGAAGAGTGCAATATTTGAACTGCGATGCCTATGATATGAAATATCATATGTTCAAAATGAGAGTGTTATCAAATATAATTTTCTTCTTTATCGATTTTGTTTCACTTCTTAAGTCTTTTGGACAATGTTTTCACCAAAATTATGAATTTTGCAAAAAAAAAATTACTCAGGCATTAATGGGTTAAGCCAGTTGGTCAAAGATAGTGGAGGATATAAAGGACGTGTACTAGGAGAAGTTTTATATATCATGCGATGCGTACACGTTAACGTGAAGGTACGGAGAACCGACAAATGTTACAACGAATTACCCATTTTGATCAATAATCAATCTAAGTTCATGGCTCCAGTCACTAGAGTCATTCAGAATTATGCCGAAGAGGTAGACTGCAACGGCCTTATGCCACCGTTGTATAAAATGGAGGAACAATGGATGAGACTAAGCCCATATCCTACTGTGAAGAAGGCTCCCATGGAGTTAATTCCTAACTCCGAGCCAAAATTAGAGTTCACACCCATTCATCCAATTGGCGCCCTCGGAATTTACACGCAAGAGGAAATAAATAAAGCACAACACATTTTGAACTTTGGCACTGAAAGAAAAGCTGTCGAAAATATTATTATCAGACGAGTAGCAGGATTGGAAACCTCTGACCAAGGATTCTCAACGTATGTTTAACACAGAAGAAATGAAAGAGTTAGCACACAACACTGCACGACAATTATGGGGATGGTTCACCGACATTGGCCTGTTCATGAGCGGACTCATGGGTTTTCACGCGATATTCCGTGTAATAAAGTATGGAATAGGAGTTATATTGAACGGACTACATCTATATGTGATTTTTGGATGTGCCCTGTTGGCCAGCCTAGGGAATACCTTAACTATGTGGATTAGGAACCGACACAGGACCAGACAAGGGAACCTGAGAAGAAATAAGGCACAGGGGCGGACGTAACTACAACAACGGCAAGACCGTCTGGGTTATACCCTATTTTGAATTCGAACGGGGCCACACTGGATCTGGATAGAAGAAAGGAGTGAAAACGGTTTAGGTCGCGTGCCCGAAATACGTGCAATGCAAGGGACATTTCTCGCGATATCAGATGGACTGTGCGCTAAGCTAACGTAAATATTGACATCGGACTCAAAGTGTGAATCGCTGATTACGGTAGACTATAGGCCGTTGTGTATCTCTGAAAAATCGTTCCCGAGGTGAAGGTCAGTTCCAATCTCAAAGGAATGAAACATATAGAGATAGCCAGTACCGAAATAACGAAATCATGTTGTGATCGCGAGTGAATTCGAATTTCGAAAAGTGGACATAATAGGCTCGTTAGACTCCATGTAGGAGAGGTGAAGTGACAGACAGATTTCTTAAATTTTCTTTTGAAGGACTTCATCATGTTTTGCTGTATTGGACCTTTTTATTTTTTTTTTTTAGGTCAATTGACCCTGATGGATATTGATTAGTTTAGGCTAGTTATTTGAGCAGAACTGTGGTTCAGCAATTTTGCAAGGAAATGATATTTAGATTTAAGGCATGCTGCTCAAAACCTAAAAATTTTTTATGCTTGGTATATTTGAGTTGTATAAAAAAGGAGGAAGTATTGTAATAGACGGAAATATTTTTGCCATGATAAAACGGATATGTCTTGAAAATTGGGACTTGAATGTTTTCTTTCCTGTAATGTTTAACCCATCTTGTCCCAGTGGTGCGCTAGTGCACCACATACTTCATGATTTTTTTTCGATAAATACGGCAAACATTTTCGCATATCCATTTAGAGGTTTCATTAAAATCACCTTTGAAGAATTTGGTACAATAAAACATTTTGATTCATCTGTTGAAACTTATGTTTTATGGCCAATCAAAAGTCAACAAAAATCTTGAATTAAATGCTGCAGAGAATCCGAAGCAGTAAAATATTTTATTATTTTAATGTATTGCTATTTTCTGTGAGGCTATAATATGGATAGGTTATATTGGGGGAGCAGTCAAATTAATTGAAAATCAGTCGATATTACCTATCAGCTATAATATGGTTATTACACAGTTGAAATATACTTGAAATAGTGAATAGATCATAGTTTATTTTTTGTGAATAATTACTGATGCGAGAATGCACCACTGGTGTTATATGTGAAACAAACCCGAGGTATTTCAAGTCTGGACAAGTCAATTCCCTCATTACGATCAAATAGAATACGATGTGTGTGCTATTTATTATTCGTTCGTTTCTTGTGCAGTTCACTTGATATTTGGTTGCGATCGGTAAAAATGTCGTTTGCGAGGTATTTGACTCAGCAGGAGCTAGGGGCGGCTATGGAGGAGATCGTGATAGAAATGGAAAATGATTAGAGGCGTAAGTAGTATTGATGCATTTTTATATTTTATTGATTGAATATTCATTTGTTTCGTTTCTTGTGAATTTATGCTAAAAATATGGTAAAATAATTATTTACAGAACATATTGACGCTGTTTGTATTCCACCCGAAGTGGATAACTTGACCGACGAGGAAGATATGAGCGATGATTGCAATCTGCATGAATTAGAAGAACCGACTGATATAGTTGGAAGTTTCGAGTTGCATGTACCGGAAAATTTTGAGTTTTTCAAGCCCCCCCTCCCACTGTACATTGTTGACTACAGAGCCAGAATGGGACGTATGCTTTCTGAAAACGAAAGGCTTGCTTCCACAGTCAAATGGAAGAAAGGTGAGATTAAATATACTCACACACCTGTATCTGACGAATTTCGATCATGCGAGGATTTAAAAAATAGACTGTCGGGAAAAACTCCCCTTGAAATATTTTTCATGTTTTTTGATGACGAAGTCATCGACTTCATTCCGAATTTTTCTGTGAAATATGCTCGAGACAATAACCGCCATCAATTCGCATTATCAAAAAATGAACTTTTGAATTTTATAGGAATTTTGTACTTCTCGGGTTACCATTCATTGCCAGATATTCAGCATTATTGGTCTACTGATGAAGATAAAGGAATAGACATTATAAAAAAGTGTATGAGTCGTAATAAATTTCAATCTATAAAGCATCTGTCTGATAATAGTTTGTTGGATAAAACTAACAAATTTTCGAAAGTTAGACCATTTTTTGATGCAATCAATAGAAAAAACCCACAGTTTGGAATTTTTTCATTCAACATATCCTTAGATGAACAAATGGTACCTCACTTTGGACGCCACTCTTGTAAAATGTTCATAAAAAAGAAGCCAGTTCGATATGAATACAAACTATGGTGCCTTTGTTCATCTGATGGGTATCTGTTTTATTCACTTCCATATAGTGGTGCTCAGAACCGATTTCATTCTGATCTTAATCTTGGCGGTGACGTTATTATGAGTCTTCTTTCTGTTATGGATAAGCCTGTGAATCATCAATTTTTTTTGACAACTTTTTCTCATCATTCAAACTCTTTGTTCATTTGAAAAATAATGGTTATTTCGCCACCGATACTATACGAGAAAATAGAACAAATAAGTGCCCACTCGAAAACTGTAGATCATTTGCAAAAAAAGCCGCGGTAGATTTACATGAGAACGGAATTGCAAATTATAGGTGCCAAGTATTTGGGAAAAAATGGTGGTGGCCTTCATTTTGTAACACCTTGGATAGTGTCATCGTCAATGCATGGAAAATTTATAATATGGTCAATGAAAACAGAATTTCCCAGGTAGATTTTAAATCCTATAAAGCCTTGCGACTTTTGAAAACTGATAAACCAATCATTGTAAGAAATCTTGATCAATTAATTGATGAAATAAGTTATGATAATCAAGGTCACCTCACAATTTCTTATGCCAAAAAGCACGACGGAGATGTAGAATCTGCCATAGCCACACAATATACATATGTAAGAAGTGTAATGTACATTTACATACTTCATGCTTTGTAGAGTATCATCAAAAATGAAACCTGGGTGAACCAGTGGTGCGTTTAAATCCAACATTTGGGATCATTTTGAAAAGATTAAAGAGCCATTTGTTGGTAAAACATCAATGCAGAGCACGTCAAGTTATTGTCAACAAGAAGTCGTGGATTATTTGGCATTTCCAGTGATTGCTAGAGTATCTTCACCAATTGAATGGTGGAAAAACCAGAAAATAAAGTATCCATCGCTAGCCAAGCAAGCATGCAAATTTCTTTCCAGTCCGAGCACCAATGTAAGTAGCGAGAGACTATTCTCGGAAATGAGACACATATACAGGGTGTCCCACTAGTGCCGCAGCGGACGATATACGCGTAACGGACTGCGTTTTGCGAAATTTTTTGATGCAGACTTGATATACTACAGAAAGAGCACAACCTAAAAATATTTTCGAATATATAGGGTGGCCCACAAAAGAGGAATAGCGGGTGACTTTGTTTTTTCAAATGGGACACCCTATATTCAATAGTGTTTTTCCATTCTCTGAAACATCCTGCATGCTTCCGTATACTTTTCACATATTTTTATTCGACAGTTTTCGAAATATTGGCCATTTTGACAAAAAAATTATACTTGTAGAGGCTATGTTATCCAATTATATTTCACGAACGCTTACACATACCAATAACAGTTTTATATGGATTGAAAGACAAGACTTCAAAGTATCCTACCCAGCTATAATAAGGCATCTTCAGCATACAGAGTGTCCACAAAAAGACTATCAACATGACGAATTTCAAATCGATTTTTCTTCATTTTTTCAAATGCAATACATATAATTTTTTTTCATCATTGTAATCACCATTCATTTTACTTCATTTTTTGTCGAATACATAATATGCATATCTCTAACGGAACAAGCTCAAAGCTTGTTTGAAATTTTTGAAAGATTCGACGTTCCAAGTAGAAACATAGAAAATTATCAAAAATGCATTTTGAAAAATGGGTACAGAAAGCAAGTTTCTTTCTTCAGTAACTGATTTCATCAAATTTTTGAGTAGATACATCAAAACTTTCTAGTTCCTCATTTCGCTATAATATGAATTGAAGCTTCAAAGATGCTTATTCTGGGTGGAATATTTTGACAGTTCTTAATAACCACAGAAAAGCCAAATCTGCTATTTGAATTCGAAGGTATATGTGAATTTTAGGGAAACATTTCGAAAAAGCGCTTGAAAATCCTATTCCGTTAGAGATATGCATATCATGTATTTGACAAAAAATGAAGTAAAATGAATGGTGATTACAATGATGAAAAAAAATTATATGCATTGCATTTGAAAAAATGACGAAAAATCGATTTGAAATTCGTCATGTTGATAGTCTTTTTGTGGACACTCTGTATGCTGAAGATGCCTTTTTATAGCTGGGTAGGATACTTTGAAGTCTTGTCTTTCAATCCATATAAAACTGTTATTGGTATGTGCAAGCGTTCGTGAAATATAATTGAATAACATAGCCTCTACAAGTATCATTTTTTTGTCAAAATGGCCAATATTTCGAAAACTGTCGAATAAAAATATGTGAAAAGTATACGGAAGCATGCAGGATGTTTCAGAGAATGGAAAAACACTATTGAATATAGGGTGTCCCATTTGAAAAAACAAAGTCACCCGCTATTCCTCTTTTGTGGGCCACCCGATATATTCGAAAATATTTTTAGGTTGTGCTCTTCTTGTAGTATATCAAGTCTGCATCAAAAAATTTTGCCAATCTCAGACCGTTACGCGTATATCGTCCACTGCGGCACTAGTGGGACACCCTGTATACTGACTGCAGATCCAGACTATCACCAGAAGTAGCAGAAAAAATTCTCTCTATACACAGAAATTCTAAATACTTGGATATGGATACTAATTTGGATTGATTTGAACATAATGTATTAACTAATAAGATAATAAGTACAATTGCAATATTTTCAGTTCTCACTTTATTTTTTTATTCATAAGTTATTTTCAGTTCTAGAGTTCATTTTATATTTATATACAAATAAATGATTTTTACTTTATAATCTTATGTATTCAAATTTGGAAAATCCGGCCGAATTTTCATATTATTTCGGTCGTACCGGATTCCGGCTAATTTGGCCGGATCGGCCGGATTCAGTAATCCGGTTCCGGTCCGGTTCCATCCCTACTTGGTACAAGATGGGTTAATCGGTCCTTTCAGCACCCTTTAATTTTACCCTGAATAGAAAGAAAATCGTAATAGTTTGATTGATCGGTGTAGACTTCTGAAATTAGATATCCCTGTGCCAGAAAATTATTGAATCGTTTATCAAGCTCACCCAGGATGTCTGGCTAGACTTTAACGATTGAAATTATTGATCTGCGATTAAGTTTATTATGGGGTCTGAGCGATAACAGAAAACCGTTTTACGAACTCGGTTGCAGTAACTGCTATGATGGCAGAAAAAACGTGGGATTTGCAAGGCAGCATTTCCGAAACTTTCATGGGAAACTGCGTCATACTATCAGAAACCCACCCACGGGAGGTGGAAAGAAGAAAAAATCTTTGATTTGACTGATTTGTAAAAACGAAGATGAAAGAAGTTTTGGTTTGATTGGTTTTGAAACATCGACGAAGGAAAACCTTTAATTGATTGGTTTTTAGAGGAAACGTAGAAGGGGAATTTTTAATTTACTCTGTGGATGAAAAAGAGTAACTGGTGAAACCTTAAACGGGAAGGTTACCAGGGTACTCGCGAATACGGTTTGGAAACTAAGGGTAATATGGTTTCAGGGTAGGTACTTCAGTGTTTAGAAGTACGGTCCCAAAATAGTTGAGGTTGAATCGGAAGTTGAGGGGTAGCTGGAGAAATCTCAAACGGGAGATTCTCAGTTGAATCGTTCGATACGTTTTTGATACGATTGTAAGGAAGGTTTAAGAATTAATTTAGTTTCGGAGTTATCTCGGCTCCGGTGTTAGGGAAACTCATAGGTTTTGGTTTTATTTTTGAACGGTCAGTCTCAAACGGGGACAGAAAAGTGTTAAGTCGAAATTGAAAGATCTCTGAAATTACTCGGAATTTATTTAGATTGCGTCTCGTCGGTATAATCGGGAGTGAGATTAATCTACGAAAGCGAGAGGGTGACGTGTTTTTGTGTATCTTTTATTTTTCAGGAAAGATTCATCATCCTTAGGATTTTTGGTACGGGAAAAAGGTCAGATACTTTTGTTTATGCTTAGCTCATGTTGAGTATTGGTAGGAAGCTGCATGCAAGCCCAGATATCTTTTTATAGTACAGAGTCCCGAAATCTACCACAAGTCGTATTTTCTTACAAAGTGTATTATTTTTGTATTTGAAAGTTTATGTAGGAATTATCTTTGAGATCTCTCTTGAGTATTTGGAAGTTTGAGTGAATTGTTTTTTGAGTTGTCTTTTGAGTACTAGAAAGTTTAAATTGTATTATTTTGAGATCATCCCATGTTTATGATTTTTGGGGTTATTTTGACAAACCCTTTAATTTTTTATAACTCGATTTTACTTTTATAATTGGAACTCACACTGATGCTTGATTTGATTTCAATGATTAGATTTTCTTTTGTGATTTAAAGTTGATGTGATAATTTGACTTGGTATGATTAATTTCATTTGATTTGAGAAATTATCCGAGTTTTTGAAAAGGACCCCGCACTTTTTGTATGAAAAGTGGCGACCGGTCAAGTTTTCTGAAAGTTTGTTATGTTGTTGTACCCAAAAAGTCAATGGGTCCAACCCAATCCTATGGCTAGTTTTCTAAATACGGGGTGTTAAAGTTGAAAATTGCTCGAATTTTCGGATTTATTTTTTAATTATTAAGTATCAGATTTGATTTCTGTTGCATACACACGTTTACTACATGTTCTAGTCATGAAATTAGTGGATACGTATAATCAAAAATGACTTAAGTCACTTCAGAAATACTAGTGCGATATATGGAAATTAAGGTTCCATTTGATGATGAGTATTCCTATCAAATGTTGTGTAATTTGAAAAAAAATATTTTCAAACATAGGAGCGAAGTTCGCAACCTGCACCTGTCAACCGCCGAGTCTATAGAGGCAAGGCAGAAAATCAGCGCGACAGACACGCTGTTCACCAGCCTGGTAACCAGTCCAGAGGCCCACGTGGCCCCCCCGAGACCAAGAGGCTCCCAGCCTCACTGCCGAAACCAACCAAAAAGGCAGCCAACGTCGGAGGTAGCATCTCGACTACCAACCCCGCCGACGCGTCCTTCTTCTCAGTTGGAATGTCCATCAGAGAGGCAGTACCCCGCCAGACGTTCACCCCGTCTGCCCCAGCATGCATTGAGAACATGTTACATGATATTTGTAACAATGAATAATTTGATTATTGATTGTGATATTTCCAGTATGTTACAATATTGAGATTTATGAGACATAATGGAACTACTGGCTTTAATTGGTAAAGGTACCTTTCTCTTTATGCTGCTGTTTTCAGTTAAGATAGTTGGAAAAAATGAATTCTTAGCAACTGTAACAAAAATCATCATTTAACTCATTGATCATGAATAAATCAACTTCTAGTGAGATATGGACTTATTTTACACATTGCTATGCTGAACGAGCTAAATGCTGTGTAACAACCAAGAATGAAGTACAAAACCTATAGAAAGTTAACTTTAAATTTAAAACATAGTACGGAGAAAGATCAGGAAAAAATATGCTGAAAGGCACTCAATTTCACGCAACTGACAGATTTTATAATCACTAGTTTTGAGTCTTATTTTATACAGCGTATTATGGACCGTACCTTAACCCGAGTTTCTAAAGCTGTTGCAAATAATTATTTTCCAGACCAAAGGACAATCACGTTTATAATATAATCAGTTTTGGAAACATGGATTTTAGAGTTAATAATTCGAGAAATCCGGAAATTTTGTACGACCTCTGTTTTCAAATGTTCATGCCTAATTGGCTATAATGGCCATTACTGCGAGCATAGAATAATATATCCATTATTCAACTGATTTTGATCTGTAATAGTCTCTATAAACCAATAGTGTGAGGCACAGGTGTGAGGTAATAATAACTCACGCCTATAACAAATAGGAAAAATGTAGCTTACAAAATGAATAAAAAAGTCGGGTCAATGGGGAACTCTATTTCAGACATCAAGGTAACGTTCTCGCCATCCATTTCTACATTTTCTTAGGTCTGAATATCCAAAAATTGCAATTGGAAAACGTGAATTTTTGACGTTTTTTACAAAATCCGATATCGATTCGATTTTCGATCACAGAAATCGCTTCTGACAACTGTTGTCAATTTTGAAAATGCAGATTAATTCAAATTTTACTGAAGAAGTCGAAGATAAAGTATAGTGTTGAATTCGCGGTAATGGTCATAACACACTTGATGAATTACACCCCTCGCCTGACGGCTCGGGCTGCAAAATTCATCTGCGTGTGTTATGACTTACATTACCGCTCATTGAACAATATACTATTACACCATCCAAACATATCCTTTATGAAATCGCTTTGGGAAAAATTGCGAATTCATCTACTTTTGATACATTGAAAATCAATGACGTTACAGAAAAGAATTTAAACCAGGACATGTTATCTACTAATGATTATTCTTCTGTCCAAAACCAGTAAGATGTGATGATGCCATTTAATTGTATGAAAACGAAAATATTGATATAGAAGCAATAAAAACTAGATGGACGGCACATTTGATTTTACTTATGTCAAAGATTGAAAGCGATACTGAATCTTTTGGACCCGCTATAATGAAATATTTGGACAACTGTACCAAGTATGCCCAATCAAATCAATCACTGACATCAGGCTTGCATTGTGCTTTTAAATGTACAGGAATTCCGTCTGAAAATAAGAGGCAGGCAGTATTAAGAAAAGGAAAAAAATATCTGTACAACCGACTTCAATATCGAGACGTATAAGGTTACATTGACAGGTAGAAGAGTTAGCTGGACGAAAACCTGGAAAATTTAACAGCAAAAAAGAGCACCACACAAATTGCAACTGTGTGTAGAGAGTAACAATGGTCTAGGTGACAATTAGTTTAGGAATTAGGTTAGAATAGGTCTGGTTAGTCTAGTGTTAATTGCCACCTTGGGTCGAGTTCGTCCTCCTCAATTCAGATCTTATAATTGGTGCCCAGACATCCTTTATTTCAAGAGAAGGTGCACTGATTGGGTTGGGAGTTATGGCCATGAAGGCTGCTTCTTTCAATTTTCTTCTTTTCCAACCTTCTTCCTTTGATATTATGGAAGCTTCATCCCATCTGATGTTGTGGTTCTCGTTCCAGGCATGTTGGGCTAGCTTGGATTTTTCAGTTTCTCCCAGTCGAGCTAGTCTTTGGTGCTCTTTGATTCTTACTTCAAGCGGGCGTTTAGTCTCCCCAATGTAAATTCCATGCGAATGCGGCAGGTCCTACATTGGGGAGACCAAACGCACCAAAGACTAGCTCGACTGGGAGAAACTGAAAAATCCAAGCCAGCCCAACATGCCTGGAACGAGAACCACTACATCAGATGGGATGAAGCTTCCATAATATCAAAGGAAGAAGGTTGGAAAAGAAGAAAATTGAAAGAAGCAGCCTTCATGGCCATAACTCCCAACCCAATCAGTGCACCTTCTCTTGAAATAAAGGATGTCTGGGCACCAATTATAAGATCTGAATTGAGGAGGACGAACTCGACTCAAGGTGGCAATTAACACTAGACTAACCAGACCTAACCTAACCTGACCAAACTTAACCTTCTGCGCATATCAACTGCGCATCTGATCGGGTCAAGGTGACCTCTACCAGAAAAATAATACTTCATATATAACTTGAATAGTATAATAATTACCTGCTCCGGTAGACTAGTGGTTAGAGTGACTGGAATTTCGAAATTGCAACCTTATAACCCGCGTTCGAATCCCAACACTGTAATTCAACAAATCGAAAAAGTATGGTGCGTACAAGTCCAGACAGACCAAGTTTGGCAAAAACCGGTCCTTCTCAGGACCAACACCCTGAAGACGGCAGGCGAATGCTTGCCGAAACGTCGGTAACAACTTTGTTAATATTGTTGTTAATTTTTATGATATAGGTTTTGTTTTACTTTTTTAATAAAAAATATTTCCCTTAGAATGAAAATTCTCATTTTGTTTGATAATGTATTTCATTTATGCACTGAAGAGGCAAAAAAAATTGCCGATATTTTTGCCGATACGATACATCGGCAACAATTGCCGATATACCGACATCAATATCGGTATCTATTCTATCCCTAGAGAATGATAAATCGAAACAATCTCTATGTCGATATCAGATAAGATGCCATCTGTTCAGGCACTAGTCCACCTACGGAACCAGGTGGCGAATCAATGAATATTAGATCAACATCCATATCGGAAATTAATAGTTCTTTGAAATATTCATTTCCTCACGAATATCAAACGATTAAACAACACCCAGAACTTTACGAACTAAAAACTATGCAAACAGCATGTCATCTCTAAAAAAATCAGTCTAGAAATGTGACGCTACCTCTGGTTGTCGCCCCATAAATGGATGTCGATGGTAATTTTGTATTCAAGAGTACAACACAAATAAGAATGAAGATCCCAAGGAACCAATTGCGCATCCACCCAAAAAATTGTGACGCCGCAACCATTCATTACGCAGTGAATTTAGGCTATTATCTAAATTATCGGTTAAGTTAATAACTCGTTCATTGAAAGTTAACTCCTAACTGATAAAACACTTATGGCAGCGCTGAAAAACGTTGCTGGGTCATTTTTCGGCATTTCCAAAAATTCGGAAGGTAGATTCTTGTAGAGCAAACAAAATAACAAGAGGTAGACTGGGGCAAATCGGTTGTAAAATTTGAGTAGTTCACATTAAATCCTAAAATATGGCCTTATTTCATCTTTTATTAGCATAGTTGATAACACATTAAATTCACCACTTCCTAAACTATAGAATTCAGGTATCAAAAAGGTTTTTTGAAAGAAGGAAGAGAACGATATAACATTTTTCTTAAATGTTGACAATATGTTACATTTGCCCCATACTATAGGGGCAAAAGTAACAAACGATTCTGAAGTGGCAATAGAACTACATAGATATCGAAGAATATATTATGGGGAATTTGTAAAAGTATGTCGTTCCTCTTAAATTTGATATTTTATTCATCCATTCATTTCGAAAAATAACAGAGCTACATAATCATAATAATAATAAAAACAAACCCCTGTTTAATGTTCAATACTCAGGTCCTGGCAGCTTTCTTAATAGCAGAGAACCATCTGTAAGGATAAAAAAATATAAGAGACAAATGAATCACATGTGGTAATAGAAATTTACGTAATAAGTTCGGAAAACAGGGTTTTTTGGACGAATAGACCAAATTCTAGGACGATCCGGAGGAAGTCCGAGTCCAAAAAAACTATTTTCGGACGTGTTGCGTATACAATATTTTTTCGGCAACCGTGTAGAATACCAAACTAATGAGACGACACATTTCTTTACTACACATTTTATTTCTTATTAAACAGAACAGAACTCTCAGCCCTTATTTGGTAATGATCAAAAATGACAACAAAGAAGTGAAGGCATTTCTGGGCTTAGTCCGGGAAGTAAGTACTTCCCACTGGGAAGTTCCCAGACTAGGCCGGGAAATGCTACTTCCTCGAAGAAAAAGCGTCCGGGAAGTGGGTACATCCCGAACGGTTGCCGGAAAAAGTATTTTATGTTTGTATTGCAATTGCCCCAACATGCGGGGCAAATGTAACATATAGGTACTATTACCAAAAAAACAGTCAATAAATCATCGAATTCAAAAATATTACACATTAATATAACCCTTCTGTTGATTGATGGTTGATAACATTCATTAATCATTCCTTAATAATGCGACTTTATTGATATCCTTAAAAGCACCTACTAAACTCAATCAAATTTAACTGTAACACAGACTTGATAGATAGGTCAGATAGAAGTAAAGCTAGCGGCTGCGAGCGAATCTCTCTGATACAATCAGGCAGGATTTGAATATTGATATTGAGGTGACAAAAACGCAGGTTTTGATTATATGAAGATGTTTGAGGGCTACTGTTACCCCAGTCTACCTTATTCCAGAAAAAAAAATTTCACGAACACGCTTGCCTCTTAAAATTACTCGGGAAAATATGATGGTTTCAAGCTGAAGGAAAACCGTTGCTAGGTCATTTTTCGGATTTTCCAGGTCCCAGACGTAATTTTCCAAAATTCGGAAGGTAGATTCTCGTAAAGCATGTAAAGACACGTTTTCCAGCCAAAAAAAAATACGAACACGTTCGCCTCTGGAAAATATGTAGGTTTTGTTGAATAAACCCCGTTTTTCGGACTCCTCAAGGTGGGTTCTAAGAGAGCTTGTCAAAACACGAATTTTTATTTAACATTCAACAGAAGAACACTAAATTGGAGCGTATACCCAATTTCACAATGGATGGAATAAGCTCAAATGCTTCTTATTCTTAAATGATCGAATTCCTTATTCCTTCAAAATTAATACGACATTACAGAAATACAAGCATTACACTACAATGCTCCCTCACTAAAACACCATGTCAGTCTGGCAACGCTGCGCGAGTTACCCGGTCCTGCTTCCCTGTACTCGTATTCCAGACACGAGTCGCGGTCACCATCAGGAATCCGCTGACTATGGATCCTCAGAATCTTTTAGCATTCTGCCTACCTTTTAATTAATTCATAATGTATAAATGAACCATTTTAATTGTATTCATTCAGTCTTAACATAATAGAGTTGAATCGCTGACCAAATTAAAATATATCGAATATTGATTTGTGTTCAGTGTTGTAATAGCAATAAATCAGGTTTTCTAAAACTCAAGTACCATCCTATAAAATATAATTCGCACTTTTCGATCGTCCAGTCAGAAACCGTTGCTGAGATACGTGGTTTACTTCTTTCCAATATATGCGATTACATGTTCCTGTTCAATAACATGTTATTTCTTTGAATAGTCTGAGTTGTTTCCTCTGTGCCATCGCGCCAACCATGTGTGCTTCTCATACGAAAAATAAATATAACATGTTATTCAATATGATAGGGTGGATGTCTGGACTTCGATTAAAATCAAGTGTTATTGAGAGATCTCAATATAGTACTTTTTTCTGAGACAAATAAATAGCCCGAGAGCCAGTGATAGTTTTCAGTCAGTCATTTTAACCCTGGCCATAATTTGTATATAGCTCGATTTGGTTGTTTTCTTAGCCAAAGTGACCGTCAGCTCGCTCAACAGTGGTGGGTTCGCCAACGGGAGCAACGGAAACATGTAAAATTTAAACCCTGCTGAAATTGACAGAGATGCTAGTTTGTATAATTATTCGAATAAAAAAAATCGTCCGCTGGACATCAAAACTTGTAGAAAAAATTTGAGTTTCAGTCATTTTAACCCTGCTGAAATTTACGGAGATGGTAGTTTATATACCTAATTATTCGAATAAAAATAATCGTCCGCTGGCTGTACTTTGGTGGAAAACTCGGTGGAAAACAAGTTTTCATGTCCAGCGAAAGGGTTTTCCACCAACGTATAGCAAGCGGAAGATTTTTTTTATTCGAATAATTATACAGAGTGTCCCACTAGTGCCGCAGCGGAGGATATACGCGTAACGGTCTGAGTTTGGCGAAATTTTTTTATGCAGACTTGATATACTACAAGAAGAGCACAACTTAAAAATATTTTCGAATATATCGGGTGGCCCACAAAAGAGGAATAGCGGGTGACTTTGTTTTTTCAAACGGGACCCCTATATTCAATAGTGTTTTTCAATTCTCTGAAACTTCCTGCATGCTTTCGTATACTTTTCACATATTTTTATTCGACAGTTTTCGAAATATTAGCCATTTTGACAAAAAAATTATACTTGTAGAGGCTATGTTATCCAATTATATTTCACGAACCCTTGCAGATACCAATAACAGTTTTATATGGATTGAAAGACAAGACTTCTAAGTATCCTACCCAGCTATAATAAAGCATCTCCAGCATACAGAGTGTCCACAAAAAGACTATCAACATGACGAATTTCAAATCGATGTTTTTTCATTTTTTCGAATGCAATGCATATAATTTTTTTTCATCATTGTAATCACCATTCATTTTACTTCACTTTTTGTCAAATACATGATATGCATATCTCTAAAGGAACAGGATTTTTCGGAGTTTTTCTTCCAAATTCACATTTACTTTCGAATTCAAAAAGCAGATTTGGTTTTACTGTGGTTATTGGGAACTGTCAAATTATTCTATTCAAAATTAACATCATTGCAGCTTCAATTCAAATCATCATAGTTTTTACGGATTGGATGAGTACTCACACAATGATGTAAAAATTCAAAAAATACCAATGAATGTACAAGTTATGAATGCTTCAAAAAAACGAGTTTCAAAACTTCAGGATACAAAAAAGTGCCCGCTCTTATCCTCTTACAACTTTCTTCGAAAAAATGATATTTATAATTTCCTAGGCACGCAAGCAGATCTTCAAGGTCGCGAGCTCAAAGCTTGTTTGAAATTTTTGGAAGATTCGACGTTCCAAGTAGGAACATAAAAAATTATCAAAAATGTATTTTGAAAAATGGGTACAGAAAGCGAGTTTCCGTCTTCAGTAACTGATTTCATCACATTTTTGAGTAGATACATCAAAACTTTCTAGTTCCTCATTTCGCTATAATATATATTGAAGCTTCAATGATGATAATTCTGAGTGGAATAATTTGACAGTTCTCAATAACCACAGAAAAGCCAAATCTGCTATTTGAATTCGAAGGTATATGTGAATTTTAGGGGAACATTTCGAAAAATCGCTTAAAAGTCCTATTCCGTTAGAGATATGCATATCATGTATTTGACAAAAAATGAAGTAAAATGAATGGTGATTACAATGCTGAAAAAAAAAATATGCATTGCATTTGAAAAAATGAAGAAAAATCGATTTTAAATTCGTCATGTTGATAGTTTTTTTGTGGACACTCCCATATAATGGAGATGCTTTATTATAGCTGGGTAGGATACTTTGAAGTCTTGTCTTTCAATCCATATTAAACTGTTATTGGTATGTGCAAGGGTTCGTGAAATATAATTGGATAACATAGCCTCTACAAGTATAATTTTTTTGTCAAAATGGCTAATATTTCGAAAACTGTCGAATAAAAATATGTGAAAAGTATACGAAAGCATGCAGGAAGTTTCAGAGAATTTAAAAACACTATTGAATATAGGGTGTCCCATTTGAAAAAACAAAGTCACCCGCTATTCCTCTTTTGTGGGCCTCCCGATATATTCGAAAATATTTTTAGGTTGTGCTCTTCTTGTAGTATATCAAGTCTGCATCAAAAAATTTTGCCAAACTCAGACCGTTACGCGTATATCGTCCGCTGTGGCACTAGTGGGACACCCTGTATAAACTACCATCCCTTTAAATTTCAGCAGGGTTAAAATGACTGAAACTCTATATTTTTATTACGTGATTTCGCTGCTCCCGTTGGCAAACCCACCACTGTGCGGCAGCTGATGGTCACTATGCTATAAGACAAATACAAATTAAGCTATATACTAATTGTGGCCAGGGTTAAAATTGGTCACCAAAAACTATCACTCGCTCCCGGGCTAAAATAAGACCTGGTTTATGACTTCAACTCCCGATAACCCGGTATTACCTGTCTTGTAATTTAATTTTATATTATCTAAACTCTCCAGCGTAGACACGGGAACGGTCTGGTTTTACGTTCCTAACTTCCTGTTTCATTGTTAATAATATGCTATCAGGTATGAGGTATGAAAGAACAGTGTCGTAGGAGACGGTGCGGCGGCGTTCATCATGGATCTCGACAGCTGTTTTGTTTTCATAGTCAGTTGTAATACATAATTCTTGTTTTTTCTACACCCGTACTGTGTACTATGATAATACACTTAGCTATAATCGAGGGTATAATATGCCCATGATCTGTTTCATAATGAGATCCATTATGATACAGATTTGTTTTAATCAATAGAAACCCATTATTTTTCAATCAACCGGCCCCCAGGTTGGGGGAGGGGGAGTCGAAATGAGGAAGAACGTACCACCACAGTAGTGATTTTGAATTTTTTCTGCGATATCGGGAAGTATTATAAAAAATTCGCGAGTTCCGCCGAAATCGCAAAATTTTCGGCGTCATAGATGGCGTTGACGTTCGACATGTCCGACGTTTGACGAAATTTTTTTAGATGCATATTTTTCGAATTTAATCGCTATTTGGAGGTAGGTATTCGGTCGATTATCGAAAATTAACGTATATTTTTACTTTTCAGCTGAAATTCCAGCCCGATGAACAATCTCCTTCAAGTCGATGGTAACAAATTTAAAAAAAAAACATATTCAAAATGAACACCCTACAGTGAACACCTCTTCTAATCAGTGTCTTCCTCATCGGTTGCTATAAATTCTTGTATTTTTATGTTCTCATTCAGGACAAGAAAATAAATAGGTACCTACCCCCACTGTTGAGGGATTGAAAATATAGATGTACATAAAGTTAGCAAAACAACTCTCGCGAATCGAACTCGGAATAGCTCAAAATTCTGCCGTTATTTATCCGTAATTTATCCGTGAAAAAATAAATTTTGCTGCTCTTGTATTTTAAAAAATATGGGATGTTTCGCTAACTTGATATCAAGTTGGCGAAACAACTTTTCGAATAATGATTTCAGCACGAAAAAAAATAGCTCATCTTTTCAAGCGATTTATCCTAAATTATCCGTGAAAAAAGAAATTCTGTATCATTCAAGGTTTCGAAGAACAATGACAAAATCGGATTGATCGATCAGGAGCCGACCGAAAATAATTTATGCATTTTTCTCGAAAACTATTTGAGCAATATTGTTGAAATTTGGAGAGATGATGTAGCTTTTCATCTTTGATTTATCCGTGAAGAGAAAAATTTTGCCGCTCCTGTTTTTAACAAAATATCACGTGCACCGGTAAGTGTACATCAAATTACCAGGTGACATATTCAAAAAATTATTTCAGCAATCAACAGATAATTCAATTTTTTGTAATGATTTATCCGTAAATTATCTGTGAAGGAAAAAGATCGCCACTCTTGTATTTAAAAAAATATTGGATGTTTCGCTAACTTCATATTAAGTTGGCGAAACAACTTTCGAAAAATGGTTTCAGCACGAAACAAAATAGCTCATCTTTTCAAGTGATTTATCCGTAAATTATCCGTGAAAAAAGAAATTTTGTATCATTCAAGGTTTCGAAGAAAAATGACAAAATCGGATTGATCGATCAGGAGTATTCAAAGGTAGCCCTTTTATTGGTAGAATGCTCCTGCAAAATGCCGTTGTTCAAATCTTAAGCGCTTCCAAGTGCTTTCATCATTTTAAGAATTAATAACTAATTTATTCTATTAGCGACGTTTCGGGAAATATGGAGTCTTTCCCTAGCATAAAAAAATTTCTGGCGAATTGATATCAAATTGGAAAGTCGCATATCCAAAAAATTATTTGAACTATAAACAGCTTATTTTCATAAGGAAAATCGGATCCTTCCCAAAATTATTGGAACCTATTTATTTGTAAGAACGATTGCACAAGCATCTTGTCGTGAAATTGACAAAATATACTCTTTTAGAAATCTAAACATCTGATTTTTATAGTCGAAATAAAATTTTAACAACCACACAGTC
The DNA here is from genome assembly GCA_910592335.1 of Adalia bipunctata. Lineage (NCBI taxonomy): Eukaryota > Metazoa > Arthropoda > Insecta > Coleoptera > Coccinellidae > Adalia > Adalia bipunctata. The sequence continues at coordinate 7,215,890 of OU342954.1, forward strand.
TATCTCCATTTGTTGCATATTGTTGAAATACCCATCTGTCGGTAGAGGCTTCTGCAGCTGTACTGTTTGAACATTTCGTAAATACATCCATAACTGTCCGTAATAAAATGGTGCCCTCATGACCAGGCCACCCGTAGCAAGAAATGTTAAGTACCTGGAGTGATATTTTTTTGAAGAACAGAAACGGCAAAATTTTTCTTTCCACGGATAAAACAAAGATGGAGAGCTACACCTTTCTCCCAAATTTCAACAATTTCAATATTGCATTCATAGTTTTCGAGAAAAATACATGACAAACGTTCCGTCAGTCGCAGATCGATTAATCAGTTTTTGTCATTTTTCTGCAAAACCTTTAATGATAAAAAATTTTCTTTCTTCACGGATAATTTACGGATGAATCACTGAAAAAGATGAGCTACTTTTTTCTTGCTGAAAATATTTTTCGAATAGTTGTTTCGCCAACTTGATATCAAGTCAAGAAACATCCAATATTTTTTAAAATACAAGAGTGGCGATGTTTTCTTCTTCACGGATAATTTACGGATGAATCATTACAAAAAATTAAATTATCTGTTGATTGCTGCAATCATTTTTTCAATGTCACCTGGTAATTGGATGTACACTTACCGGTGCACGTGATATTTTGTTGAAAACAGGAGCGGCAAAATTTTTCTCTTCACGGATAAATCAAAGATGAAAAGCTACATCATTTCTCCAAATTTCAACAATATTGCTTTCTTAGTTTTCGAGAAAAATGCATAAATTATTTTTTGTCGGCTCCTGATCGATCAATCCGATTTTATCATTTTTCTTCGAAACCTTGAATGATACAGAATTTCTTTTTTCGCGGATAATTTACGGATGAATCACTTAAAAAGATGAGCTATTTTTATTCGTGCTGAAATCATCATTCAAAAAGTTGTTTCGCCAACTTGATATCAAGTTAGCGAAACATCCAATATTTTTTAAAATACAAGAGTAGCGATGTTTTTTTCTTCACGGATAATTTACGGATAAATCACTGAAAGAGATGTGCTACTTTTTTCCGGCTGAAAACATTTTTTGAAAAGTTGTTTCGCCAGGTTGATATCAACTGCGACACATCCCATATCTTTTTAAATATAAGAGCGGCAAAATTTATTTTTCACGGATAAATTACGGATAAATAACGGCAAAATTTTGAGCTATTCCGAGTTTGATTCGCGAGACTTGTTTTGCTAACTTTATGTACATAAAATATAGTTTCGGAAAAAAAGTCGACGCGTAACAGCGTCCAGTTTCGCAACATCGAAACCAATTAAGAGGGGTCTATACCGTTCGACATTCAGTTCAAAACCACAAATTTATATGGGGTTTTCACTATTATTCAATTTGAAGAGTTCTTCTAGTGGGAAAGTCCATAACTTTTTTTTGCAGAGTGAAAAAAACATTAATGTTTTTTTTTACGGAGAAAAAAGTTATGAACTTTCCCACTTGAAGAGCTCTTCAAATTGAAAAATAGTGAAAACCCCATATAAATCGGCGGTCTCTATCGTGAGAAATCCCGAATCGCGTTTTGAACTGAACGCCAAACGGTATAAACCTCTCTTAAAATTAAAATAATATTTCAAATCAAATTTAGAATCAGGCAAATAACACTTTCGTTGCCATTCAACATGGTATGAGCCACTAAAAAAAATCTTTCGCGGATTACTTACGATGAATGTATGCCTCGCTGGATTTCCAAACGAATAAGTTGGGTTGGTTGCTAAATTGAAGCAATTTTGTAGAACAAAAAGATGGAATTCAATATCACAGAAAAAATTTCTTGAACCCCACCAAATCATTATCAGATACATGGATACATCGGGAGGACGAATATTGAGAGATCGCTAAGTTTTTTCCGAGGTTTTTTCTCAATCCATTTAAGGCACAGAGAGCGAAATTTAAATGTTTTCGAATATTTTTATTACCTAAAGGCAGTGGATAGTATGCCGAGCGATCGGACTAGCAGCAGATAGGCATAACCTTATTTTATGATATATCTCGACATAATATATTGAATTAAAATGGAGGTAGAGACAGTATTTTATAATTAAAACGAAAAGATTTTTTATTACTATGTTTTACTACCAATAATTTTAAGATACAATATGTAAGGATTACATTTTTGCGACTATAGTTTCGAACTCTCGTTCATCTTCAGACAACTGACCTCTGGGTACAAAGTACAGGGTATTTATGCAGATTCAGGTAGTAATAATAAAAAAGGAAAGTGAGAGCTGAAGGAATTTTGTTTGCAACAGATGTTAGAAAAAATAAATTTGTGGATTATTACAGTTGTAGGTGTTATTTAAATGCTTTGAAAATTTGAGAATTGCACAGTTCTATTTGTTCATTCATTATTTCGTGAATATTTTTCTGCTCTAATTTGTAAATTTCAATAGACTCCAGATAATTGAGTTTTATTCCTTTCGATTCTACGTGTAAAATTTTTAGGTTATCTATTGTTGGGAATGTGTGGCCATTCTCAATGCAATGGGTTGCGACGGTGGACTTGCTTTTGTTCTTGGTGAAATCCATTCGATGTTCATTGAATCTTGTTTTGAATGAACGTCCAGTCTGACCTATATATTTCATATTGCAAGTTGAACATTTTAACTCATAAACTCCTGATTTAAGCAAATTTGGGGTTGAATCTTTGGCATTGAATAACAGAGACGATAATTTATTTTTTGGTTTGAAAGCTATGTTGATATTAAGTTTCGATATATTATTGGCTATTTTTTCACTTACATCACCGAAGTATGAAAGAGAAATGAACTTTTTGGTTTTTTCCGTTTTTATTGTAGGGTAAATTTGGTTCAAGGCTAATTGGGAATTTTTGTGCTTAATTATTTTATCTATTATCTTGTGATTGAAACCGTTGTTTGCAGCTATTGTTTTTATTGTATTAATTTCAATTTCACGGTTATTTTTAGACAGGGGTAAGGAAAATGCTCTATGGACCATCGAACAGTATGCTGAAATTTTTTGCGAGTATGGGTGGTTTGAATCTATGGGAATACATATATCAGTGGATGTGGGTTTTCTGAACACGTTAAATTCAAGTTTTTGGTTTGAGTGTGATATTGACAGGTCTAAAAATGTTATATGGTTACCAATTTCTTTTTCTAATTTAAATTTTATTTTTGGGTGAATGTTGTTTATGATATTTAGAAATTGCCCAAGTTGTCTAGATGTTCCAGATATGCATGCAAATACATCATCTACAAATCGGTACCAAAAGTGTATTATTATGGGTAATTTTGAAGTGAAGATTTTCTTTTCTATATAATGCATAAAAATATCCGCGAGAAAAGGACTTAGGGGAGAACCCATAGCCAGGCCGAGTAATTGTTCAAATATTTTGTTGTTAAACTGAAAATAGTTCCTCTGTAAACATAGTTCCAAGAGTATAAGGAAGTCACAGTGTATCAGTGGATTCACATGTGATTGTTCTAATATCTCCGAAACTAAATCTATTGTCTCTTTTCTCGGAATATTTGGAAACATATTTTCTACATCTAGACTCAATAAATATGATTTGTGGGGCATGGTGAAATTTTCTAATTTTTTGGTTAATTCTATGGAGTTTTTTATGGTATATTTTGGTGTGAAACCGGTTATTGTCTTGAAGATAGTATTCAATTCTTTTTCTAGTTTGTAGGTGGGGCTGTTGACAAAGGAAACTACTGGACGAATGGGAATATTTTCTTTGTGGGTTTTCATTAGACCGTAAAGTTTTGGTGGGCTTGGATTCATATTTATATAATAATATTTTGTTTTTGATAAAATGGGGGAATTTATGTCGTTTAAGGTTGATTTTAAGGTTTTTTGAATTTTTGATGTTGGATCAACGGTGATTTCAATGAGTTCTTGTGTTTTAATGAAATTATTCATTTTCTCTATATACTTCGATGTTGGAAGAATAACAGTGGCATCAGATTTATCTGCTTTTGTAATAGTGAGTTCATTGAGTTGGATTTTTTCTTTTACAGATTTCAATATTTTAAAACTATTGGGGTCTATTTTAGGGCTAAAATTTTTTAGAATTTTTGTAATTTTCGGAGTAATCGTCTCTGTATTATCTAAGTGTCTCAGTGCAATTGTGGACTCTACTGCAAGGATTTCTTTTGCATTGTTTTTTATATTCATTTGACGGCATCGACTGCTGTGGTCATTAGCCGGATATCGGTTTTCTCACTTCAGGTGAATGCGAATCTTACATCCGAGTTTTGCCATGTAAGGGCAATAATGCTCCCGCAGAATGGGTAATCCCTTCCAATAAAGAAACACACATTTACACACAAATATAAGAGATACACATACAACATCCATACTAAACGAAAATAAAATGATTAAATTGATAAGTAGGCGCATAGACAAACAGATAATAAATAGATAGACAGATAGGATAAATAGATGAAATATATAGATAAAAATAATAGATAAAATACGTAGGTTAAATAAACAGATGAAACAAATGAATAAATACTAAATGAATAGATGAGTATATAAGGACATTCACACAAATAAACAGCAGAATAGACCAGTTCAATAAATATGTGAGCAAGAAAACCACACAAGAGAAAGAATATTCAGGTAAGTAGCAATGATCTGTAAAAACATTTATCTCAAATTTTCCCCAGCAATCCTACTCTATCCAAAAACATTAATACCTTCTTTTCAGATTCAGATTTATAATCCAAAATTTCTCCAATTGTACCCCCGAGAAACAACTCGTCTCGTATGTTCTGAAATTGGACGCATTCCACCAAGATGTGCTGAACCGTAAGTATCACATCACATTCCATACACCTTGGTTGACTTCTTCCCCGCAACATATATAATGATGTTAGGTTTGTGTGGCCTATCCTCAATCTTGTTAAGGTAACATCCTCTCTTCGCTCAGCATTGTGACCTCTATTCCTTTTTTTCACCAACTTTTTTGTGCTTCTTAGTTTCGCATTACTCTGATCCCATTCACTCTGCCAATCCGATAAAAATTTATTCTTATAATGATTTTTTATGTCAGTATGGTTGATATTAATGTTCAAATCTGGATCTTCCGAAATGCCGGCCTTGGCTGCTTGGTCTACTGTTTCGTTTCCGTTTATTCCAATATGTGCCGGCGTCCATACAAATACAATATTTTTCATCATTTGTCTTAACCATGATATTGTTGCCTGAATCTGACATGTTTGGCTGTCACAGTCAAATGGGTTTCGAATCGACTCCAAAGCACTCAGAGAGTCTGTGCAAATAACAAAGGATCGGCAATCTGAAAGATCACAGAATCTCAACGCCTGCCATATCGCATACATTTCGGCAGTAAGAATACTGCATGCTGGGTGGAGGGACCAGGAATGGGATATGTTGTCCACAAAGATCGCACTTGCAACTCCACTGTCTTTCTTTGAGGCATCTGTATAAATAATGGTCGAGGTATCTTGATATCTATCTAATACAGACAAGAATGTGGCTCTCAGTAGATCTATATTTGCATTGTCTTTTCTGAATTCCGAACATTCAAGATGTATCTTTGGGGGTTCATATTGCCAAGGGATAAGTTCATAGTTATCCAGGGGGTGTACAGATGGCAAACGATTCGGACCATTGATTAGTTTCAATCGTCCTTTCACTGACCTAGGTACAGTTTGGTCCTCTGCCGTATTCTCTGTAGATGGATTAAACAGTATATTAAACACGGGGTTGGTTTTCTGGGCCCAGACTCTTGCAGTAAGGTTTGCAAGTAACATTTTCCTTCTAATATCGAGTGGGCAGAAACCACTTTCCACATAGACGGATTCCATAGGGCTAGTTCGAAATGCTCCTATTGCTATTTTCAGGCCATTATAATGGATCCTATCAATTTTTTTCAGCCAGCTTTTTCTAGCAGATCCATATAATATTGATCCGTAGTCTATTCTGGACAATATCAAAGATTGGTACAAATTCAGAAGTGTATCACGGTCTGCACCCCATTTTATACCAGATATACATCTCATCAGGTTGAGGATAGGTTTACATCGGCTCTCAATATCTTTGATGTGTGATACCCAGGTCAGCTTCGAGTCGAACATTACTCCAAGATATTTCGCTTCTGTCTTGAAGTTGAGGTTATTGCTTCCGATGTATAGGACTGGGTTTTGATGCGCTGCTTTTAATCTACAGAAATGGATACCGAATGTTTTAGTCGGTGACAACCTGAATCCACACTTTCCAGTATTCTCTATTATTTTATTAATTGCTGATTGTAAGTATTCTTCAGTGTTTTCAGCTCTATCAGAGGAGTGATAAATTGCCAGATCATCAACGAAAATACTCCTTCCCATGTCCGGGTCCAAACCATCCAGCAATCCGTTCAGTGCTATCAAAAACAGATTGACGCTCAAGGCAGAACCCTGCGGTATCCCGTTCTCCAGCGTATATACTTGAGAAATTTCATCTTTGATTTTTACTCTGAACGTCCTTTCAGAGAGGAAACTGCGGATTAATTTGGGCAATCTACCTCTCATTTCCCATCGATACAATGTCTTGAGAATACCATACTTCCAAGTGCGATCGTACGCACATTCTATGTCGAAAAATATAGCATTCAGGTGTTTTCTTTTAGCGAAACTATTCTGAATTGCATCCTCCAACATAATCATGTTATCAATCGTGGATCTTTTTTTTCGAAAACCCATCTGAAATTCATCTATCAGATTATTCTTTTCCAGGTACCAGACCAATCGCGTATTCATCATTTTTTCCATGATTTTGCTCATACAACTAGTAAGGGATATTGGTCGATAGTTTTCAGCATACCTAAGATCCTTACCGGGTTTACGGATTGGAACGACTAGTGCTTCTCTCCAAGCATCTGGGTATCGGGATTCATGCCATATTCTATTGAATATATTTAATAATTTTTCTTTTTCAGATTCCGCTAACTGCTTTACGAACTCGTAAGGAATATCATCAGGGCCGGGAGTCGATTTCTTGCATTGTTGGAGCACATTTTCCAATTCTTTCATTGTGAAGTCATCATTGTATTGTTCTTTATCGAGGGTATCAAAATTTAGGTATTGTTCAGTGTGTTCTTTTTTTGTTAAAAATGCCAATGTGTAATTGTCGGAGCTACTGACGGATTGAAAGTGTTCACCCAATATATCGGCTATGCATTTTACATCTGTGTATATGATGTTATTTTTCACAATCGCTGTAGAAACTTCTGTATGTTTTCTTCCAATTATTCTATGTATTTTCTTCCAAACATCTGCCAGATTCGAATCTGGATTGAGCGTTTCAACATAAGTTTGCCAGGATGATTTTTTGGCTTTGATTATAATTTGGCGGGCTCTAGCCCTTTTTCTTTTGAACTCGATCATGTTTTCGTTAGTTGGGTTTCTTTTAAACGACGTCAGAGCTCTTTTTTTCAACCTTATGGCATTCGCCACCTCTTCATTCCACCAAGGTACTTGTTTTCTTGAGCACTGACCTGCTTTTGGGACGTTTCTTATGGCTGCCGAAATGATTGTTCGTGTCATATTGTCTATTATGTCATTGATATCTGCATTTGGATGTTCATCGAAAGAAACTTCTGCTCTGAATGAGTGCCAATCAGCTCGTTTAAGATTCCACCTTTTGGTTGTATTTTCATATTGAATGGTCTCAAGAAATTCTATCGCTATTGGATAGTGGTCCGAGAATAGTGTGTTTTCTAGTACGCTCCAGAACAGTCTTGTACTTAAGTGTGAGTTTGTAATGGTTAGGTCTATAGCAGAGAAGGTCCTGGATCTACTGTTGAGGTACGTACCGGTACCTGAATTAAGAGTGATTAGGTCATTTTCCTCCATCAGTTCTTCAATCAATCGACCCCTTCTATCTGTTCGTGTTGATCCCCAAATTTCATTATGTGCGTTGAAGTCGCCCAGTAAAATGAACGGTTTAGGTAATTGTTTTAAAACATTTTCTAAGTCTGTTTTCGACCAGCTAAAGTCGGGTAAATATATATTGCAGATCGTAACTTTCATGGGATGAAGGATTGAAACGGCTGTCACCTGAAGTTCGGAGTTTATACAGATTTCAGATGAGGGAAAATTTTCTTTTAAATAGATGGCTACACCACCTTTAGCCCGATTTTCACAATGGATTTCCTTATGGAAACAATTATATCCCCTTAGACGGAATTCTTCATCAGGTCTGAGGTGCGTTTCTTGAAGACAAATGCAGAATGGGTTATTCTCTACTATCAATTGTTTCAAGTTTGGGTAGTGGAATTTTAATCCGTTACAGTTCAATTGAAGTATTATATGAGCCATTTTGATGATGAATAAATATTGTGACTAATATGTAGTTAATTACTAATATATGTACTAGAAACATGTAAAATATAATGACCAACAGACATATGTATAAAAATGAATGCGAATGACTAGGTTTTGTAAAAATGAAATAAACAGGTTATGAATAAATAAATAAATATATAAATGAATAAATAAATAAGATAAATAAAATAATAATACATAACAAAACAAATAAATATAGATATAAATAATTTACATGCTTATATACATAGATATATAAATTAAAGATCAATATGAAAATAAATAATTACGAAACCGTATTTATATTCTGAGTGTTTGCACTTCCAGCCGTTTCTTTTCCAGATGATTGAGGTGACTTGGTTTTGCCCTTGGGCAGACTTTTCGTCTTTTTCAAGATCCTTCTTGTGCCCCGCGAACTCTGACTTGTATCAGACTCGTCCGCATCTTCACCGAGAGGCGATATTTGGTCACCTTTCCTTTTACTGTATTTCTTAGTGATATCCAATCTCAGTTTAGGTGGTGGCATAATAATATTGCTCGAACTTTGGTTGATATCTTGTAGTTTTTGAGGAAAACTACTTTCCTCATTTACTTTCTCGCAGGGATCGTTGTCTGAGTTGGGTGAACCAAAGTAGCGTTTCACCATAGATTCAATAGTATTTGTCAGTTCGGGGATAATCTTCGAAATTAGTTCATTCTCCTCAACGAATTTTGTCTTTGTTATTTTTGAATAAGTAACACCTTGAATTGGTGTGTTAATAGTTGCTTTTCTTCTCGCCTCAGAGTACGAAACTTTTTCCAGTGTCTTTATTTCTTGAACAGACTTTTCAAAGATATAGGTCGGACAGTTTTTATCGGTGCTTAAATGTTCTTGACCACAGTTTGGACACTTGTAAGGCTGATTGCAATTCAAGTCTGGATGTTTAGGTTGTCCACATATACAAGTTTCAGTATTTGGGCATTTTAAGGCCACGTGACCAAACTTTTGGCATCTAAAGCATTTCATTGGTGACGGTATATACGGTCTTACTTCTAATCTTTTGTGAATTGCGATGTCTATTTTATTCGGGAGAGTTGGAAAATTGAATGTGAGTATATGTCCAGGTGTGTCCATGATTTGTCCATTTCTTTTGGTTTTTAGTCTTCTTACATCTGTGACTCCTTTTGTTTCTAATTCCTCCTTGATTTCCTCAACTGTACAGTTCAACAAGTCTCTACAGTATATTACTCCTTTGCACTGATTTAACTGTGAGTGAGCAAATACTTCTACATCGAAATCGCCAAACTTTTTCATAGCCGACAGCATCATTGATTGTTTCTTCGATACAGTTTCTATCAGAATTCCTTCCTTTATCTTTCTCGCTTCTTTAACTTCTCCAGCAACATTATATAAATATTTGGAAATTTTGAAAGGGCTTACACTGTAAAAGTCAGCCCCATCTTTTCTCTTGATGACCAGAAACCGAGGACTCATCCCCGTCATCTGGTTCATCTCTTTATCAGCAGTAACTTTGCGGGGGGTGGCGCTGCCATTTCCACCACTGGCCCCGGGTTGCTGATGCTCTACTATGGCATTTTCAATGAATTTATTTTAAAAATGACATTTCCAAACAAAATATTTGAAGCGAAAGTTATTACTCATACAATTCTGAAGTATGTAATTAACCAGGATTGAAAAAAAACGAGAGGAATCGTAAAAAACTCAGTTTTTTTGAGAAAAAAAACCGTGGCTTATGCTCTCCTAGATTTAGCAATAAAGGAGAAAATGTCGATCGCTCAAAAATATTTGGAAAAAGGACACACTCAGATGTTATGTGATTCTGTAAATTCAGTGATCGAAAGGAAACTCAAAAATATCGATATTCATGTGCCACATCAGTATGCTTCTCTTACAAAAGATGTCAAAAAGAAACTCCAAAATACCAAGTGAAATATCTGACTTATGAATATTTCAAAGATTTCACGAGAATTTCCATCGAATGAATTAGCTGTTATGTCAATCAACATTTTCCAGATGTATCCTTCGCAAAATTGCAGTCTTTAACAGTAAATAACGAAATTATAAGGAATGCCGCAATATTTATATTCTCATCCGATAGCGCAAAAGCACGGGCGACAAATCGAAATTTTTTTTCGCCGCGACACAAATAAATTCAGTGAATTTTTAGTCGGAAATCGAAAGGAGAATTTACACAACAAAAAGGGCCGAAGTAGACAACGAAGAGTTCATAATCAGATTGAATTATCCAGTTTCAATGAAATTATTTCAAAAATGACATTTCCAAACAAAATATTTGAAGCGAAAGTTATCACTCATGCAATTCTGAAGTATGTAATCAACCAGGATTGAAAACAACGAAAGGAATCATAGAAAACTTAGTTTTTTTTGAGAAAAGACACCATGGCTTATGTTCTCCTAGGGTTAGCAATAAAGGAAAAAATGTCGATCGCTCAAAAATATTTGGAAAAAGGACACACTCAGATGTAATGTGATTCTGTGAATTCAGTGATCGAAAGGAAACTCAAAAATACCGATATTCATGTGCCACATCATTATGCTTCTCTTACGAAAGATGTCATAAAGAAAACTCCAAAATACCAAGATAAATATCTCGCTTATGAATTTTTCGAAGATTTCACGAGAATTTCCATCGAATGAATTATGTTATGTCAATCAACATTATCCAGATGTATCCTTCGCAAAATTGCAGTCTTTAACAGTCAATAACGAAATTATAAGGAATGCCGCTCTTTTTATATTCTCATCCAAAAGATGTCAAAGGAAACCCCCAAAATACATTGAAAATTAAGGCTATGAAATATATTACTCATGAGTTTTTACAAGATTTCACGAAAATACAACCCTATCAATCCATTCGACGTGGGAGAAAGACAGGAGATTCAATGGTGACTCATATTAGGGTTTTGAGTGAATCAACCGGCAAAAAAATACTATTTTCCGATGAACTTCAGGAGTTGCTGTGCAGACAGAAGACATTCCTCAAAACCTCTGAAGCGAAGCCGATGTACGAAGCGAGAATTCCATTGAAACAAAAAAGTGGCCATTTTACCGAAAGACTACCACTCTTTTTATGACAACTTACCTAAGACTGATTAAAGTGGTAGTAGGTTAGTTAAAGTATTATTTTTTGTTGAACATTATGTTAGTTTATCTTATGGAAAACATTATTTTATTTTCATAGACGAGGAAAATATGAAAGTGATCTCAGTCTTTGTGACCTGAAACTTATTTTTCAAAAATTATCATCAGAACTGTTTTGGTGTATTATCAACCATATTTTTTACTGAAAAAAGGTGTGATTTTGAAAATAAATCGTACTCAACTATTTGAATTGTAGATATTTCCCCATAAAATTCCATTTTCGATGAAATTCTAATAAGTAGTGAGTCAAAACAGAAATTACCTTCATCGAGATAATCTGTTTTTATCGTTTCCTGAACAACCGTCAATTTTGAGATACGTTGTGTTAGAATTAGGGCGATGATATCTGAAATTCATTTCGCAAAAAGTGTAAATGAACCCGATGCAAGTTATTTAAACGAAGCTAATGAACCGAATCAAACTGTAACTGGAAAAATGGACGAAAGCAACATTCATCATGGTCCATCTCCTGATAATTAATTTCATTCTACTCTCATTATCGACAAATTGTCGCCGCCTCTAAACTATTCATTATCAGTGACTAGTGAAAAATTGGGGCTTCAATAATTTCATCGGATATATCCGTAAATCTTTCGAGAAAAAGAAATGAAATAAGTTCTGATTTTTACGCCACTTCGTCTCATTTAAAATATATGCATGAGACTATAAAAAAACCTAGTGGAATGTTGCCGATAGGTACAATAAATTTGAATAATGGGAAGTCCAAATGTAATTGTTCGTCAAGGATAGTTCTTATGTATTAAATGCTACCGAATTTTCTATCTCATGTAAGAATGGCAAATTAGTTCGTGAGAATTATATAGGTAACTATTAGGTATAGTTCTATATTATGAACGAAAAGTGTGTTACGCTCAATACTACCTGCAAGTTGCAAATTATATTACAAATCCTACCGTTATTTGAAGAAATCTATATCATTCAAATTATACGCATAATTTTGCCATGACACTTGTAAAGAATTCATTCTAATTATTAGTCCTACTTGGATACTAATCCGTCAGAATATGAAGTCGAGGGGTTCAGTTCTGGTCGGGATTTCAATCATGTGTGCGCAACTTAATTGAGAGAAAAATGGTAAAAAATGTATGTTGAATGATGAGACTAATAAGAACAGCGTCAAAATGATGTTCTATGATATGCAGATGATGATAGTTTCAGAGAAAATAATTTAGGCACGGCAATATCAAATCAGACTTTGTTTACAGTAAAGTTCGTTCTGAAGTGTTAGCAAGAAATGTTAGAGATGATGATGATGTAATCGATATAATTAAAATGCGTAGCGAGCATCCAAATTGCATTCAAAGTGTAGGAGTCCCTTTACATACATATATTCATAGTATCGAACAATTGGCATTGCTCACTTCGCAGAAGGGTTTGGTACTTCAAATTGACTCAACCGGGAGCTTGATACGTCGGCCAGGTCGTGTTGGTAATAAGGAGTATTATTATGCTGGGGTTTTTCACATTTCAAAGACTAGTAGACTCTACCATGTTGTAGAAATGGTCCCCTGTGAACATGATGCACGGCTTCTGAAATTTAAAGCTTTCTGTTCATCTCATAAAAACTGGCCTGCTTTCCAGACAATCGTGACTAATTCCAGTTTGGCTCTTTTAAATGCATCAGTTATAGCATTTAATTAAATGGACTTGGAAAGGTTATCTTTATATGACACTCCGTTATTTGTCAAACCATGAAATGTTTCCTCGGAATAAAATTCAAATGCATCTCTGCTGTTCTCACTTGTTCTAGTTGATGGCTCGGGATGCTGATACGAATTATCAGGAGCCCAAAGTGAGAAAACATCTTGAAGAAATTATAGCTGCGGCATATATTATCAATGATTGGGAAATGTTTGGTGCTTGGTTGCAGAATCTTTATATCATTACATATTCGGAGAGTGAAAATAGAGCGTTGGAAAAAGATTTTCAGTAAATACTAAAAATATGCACAAATTCTGATGAATTTGTCGGTGAACAAGATTCGGGTTAAGTTGGGGATTCGTTTAAATACAATAAGAATGATTCGGAAGGTTTTTAATCCACTGTTACAGTGGACTCTCGATAAGTCGAACATCGATAAGTCGAACCCTTAGATAAGTCGAACAGTTTCTACGGTCCCGATTCATGCGTATCTTATCCTGTGTATTTTCACCTCAATGAGTCGAACAGTCTTGTTGAGACGAGAGGGTCTAGTAGATGAGTCGAACTTCTGGAAGGGTCCTCGCGAGAATCAACACCTCTATAAGTCGTACTCCTAACCACCAGAGCCTCTATGAGTCGAACTGTTTGATCTGACGAAGCGGTGGGCAAACCAATTACCGCATGGAAAGCCATCATTATGCATTTTTCAAAAGCTTAAGCCATTTTGTTTATTCATTCGTTATTTGTTTACCGTGCTGTCGTGTGCAGAGAGCGTTATTAGTTATGCCTCCGCGAAAATTTTATCAGTAGCAGAGAAACTCGAACTTATTCGGGAAGTAGAGAAAGGAGAAAAAAGTAAAACCTTTTTCTCTATTTCAGTATCGTAATGAGTTCATTACAGTACTACAAACAGTGCTGTAATGAACTCATTACAGCACTGAGAAAATATCGTCTAATACTCGTTGCAGAATGCAATTCCAACAGTCATGCGTTCGAAAACTCGCTCCTTCGTCGCTCGTTTTCGAATTTCGCATTCGTATTGGAAAAGGAGCCCATTCTGCAACTAGTTTTAGAATATACTATTTGCTAACAAGTTTGGAATTCCGAAATCTACACTGTCTACAATCATAAAAAAAAACAAAATGGCATGTAAAAATAAACGCTTGTTTTCCATTGACTACCGACGATTTCGAGATAACGAGACCTCAATGAGTCGAACTCCCACCTCAACAACTCGAACGTTTGGTGAGCCGAACTATAGATTAGTCGAAATGTTTTTTATGGTCCCTGGGAGTTCGACTTATCGAGAGTCCACTGTATTTGCCAATATAATCGGGAATTCTTCGAATATTTTTTCAAACATTTCATTTCCTTTTCCCCTCTCTGGAGTGAACTTTTATTGAGTGATAGAGAAAGACTGAGCAATGCCCCCGTTGATAGATGTTCTGGAATCGTGAAACATTCGCGTTATGAGAAAAATCATGAAGTACGTATTATCTAAATTTGAAGAATGTTCCGCAAATATTCCTCGAACTAGATGCACAAAAGTTCGGCTCGAAAAAGATGATGACCTGTGTTCACAGGAATTTTGGAAAAAAAAAGGAAAAGGTTATGTATAACAACTTTTTGGGAACGTATCTCAAACAGGCAATGAAAAATTCACAGTCATCCCAGTCAAGCCAAAAAGACCTATACAAGTATCGTAAAAGGGCAAATCTCGAATTCGAAGCCAAATAAGTTCAATGCGACATATTATGCGATGGCTGGATTCACTTAGTTTGCATAGATAATTCAGTGGACAGTTCATTTGTATGTTTTGTGTGAATGAAACAAATAAAAACAATCAAACGCGCCTTTCCTCCGGTGACAATGCTGTAGACCTTGCATCTTTATGTAATCGGTGTTTCGATAATTATTATGAAAAGTCTGTACAGGAATTCCAACCCATTGAGGAAAGTTAAGAGGCCTAAGACTCTCACAAATATGGTTCGAAGAAAGAAGTAGACGTATAACAGCTTCCAATTTCGGTGAGATTTGCAACAGCAAAAGCAATGAATCGTAGAAATGTTGAGAATGTATGTACATTGAGAATGTACCACAGGTGGAAGACTCGAATTTCGAAGGATTTCTAGATATCATCAGTACTGCCTTCAGTTATGCATTTGGTACCTCTGAATCATCAGAAGTGAATAAACTGGCGAAATCCATAAACTTCATCAACTAACGGTCGAACAATCTGGAAGCATTCACTCTAAAAATGAAAACATAATTTCTAACAATGGCAAAAGCACAATCTGACAATGTGGATGAGTTAAAGTAGGATCTTCAGAAGTGTCTTGGTCATATGCAGACCAGATATGAAGCTGTAAACAATGATACTAAAATCCTCAAAGAGGCATTTCTAGCAGTTGATAGACGTCAAACCTGGTTCCTGGACGTATACTGAAGTATACAACCTTGATTACCGACATTATTCCTACATTCAATCTCGTTGCTATGAAGATCAACATAATCAAGAGAAAGGGATCAAACATATTAACCATGACAATTCGCCCCTCTGTGATAACATCTGATACCATAGAGAAGTTAATCCAAGAACATCTTATGCTTAGAGGTAACAGATCCACATCATTATCATTATCGCAGATAGAGACATTCTCCAGGCCAAATCAAGCCATCATCACAACTGGTGGATCTACGGTATATTATGCCTCTATCCGAATCCCTCTATTCGCAGAAAATACTAAACTACACTCTCGGAGATACATCGAATTCCTATATTGTTGATTACACTTCGAGCTTGATAATGAATTCTTGCTAGAGGATCGGAATAAATAAACAAACGGAATTGATGACCAAAGAAGAAGTGACCCGATGCAGTTCAACAGATACCCTTCGAAGCAAAAAATTGTATAATGAGAGATATCACAGATGACATCAATACAGCTCAACATCACATCAGAGTAGACCATGCCAATGGCTATTCTCTCGTTCGAAGACATCCACTAACGCAAACTTGGTCTGAAACCAAAAAGATGGATCCAGTTCAACAGTAACCAAAGCTATCCCCCTATTGTATCCATTATAACGTTAGAAGCAGGATGTACTTTATATGTATATCATACATATATTCACCAGAACCACTGGTGATGACCAAGGACTGTCAGATGGCTCTTTATCTTGCCCATGAGCATAAAATGCGAGTTGGTTTTTTGGATGAAAAGCATGTTAACACTAAATCTAAGGTTCCAGAAGTTATTAAATCTATTCCTGTTCCTACCATTAAAAGAGAGAATGAGCTGAAAGTTGCATTGGATGGAAAAACTAAGGCTAGTAGTGAGTCCGCTGTTGCTACTGTTCATCATACCGATGTTGTTAGTTTAAGTTCGCCTCACCATAATTTGTTCAAAGCTTTTTTGGATAAGTATGAGGCTGATCCAACCATAGAAATTGTCGAAGAGATCAAAAAGGATTTATTTACAACCGAGGATGATTGGGCTCTAGTGCAGTGTGTTTCTAGAGATTTAAAGATGTCTGATGGCATCTCTGTTGAGTTTAAGAAAGTGTTTGGTCCCTTCGATGTGTCTAATGTTAATTTGAGACCTAATCAACTATTATTAAATAGAAAGTATGGAAATCGTAATGTATTCTACTTACTGACTAAAGAGTTTTACAAGGACAAACCAACTTATGATGCCCTACTAGATAGTCTTTATCAACTGAAGACTTATTGTGATGTTAGCGAAATTAAAAAACTCGCTATGCCCAGGATAGGATGTGGTATTGATGGTCTTGATTGGGAGAAGGTTAAGGCCATCATAAATTTTGTTTTTGTAAATACCGACATTAAGATTCTCATCTGTGTTTTTGATCCTCGTAAACAACTTAGAGGAAAATCGCTTAGCATAGCCTCATCATCGTTTGAGATTCTTCAGCCACCCAAAAGTTATGCGACCTCGTTGGTGAGCAATGACTCTTATTGCAAGTCACCAAATGTAGTAAAGGGAGGTACTGCTTTAGAATTTTGCGGTCCTCTGATTTTACTCTCAAATTGTGAGTGTGGTGGTTGGAATGCCAATGATGTTCACTGCAAGTTGGTTAGACGGGCCTCAAAGCCTGGTTGTAAAAGCGATGTTGCTAGGTGTTATGATGACTGTCTTGTGGTCCCTGTTTTAAATTGCAAAGGGAAACCTATTAGGGGCGACATTATTGACTCGAACATCGATATTTTTGTTGGCAGGTTTAGTGGTAAAGAAGTGGCCGTGATGGCATTGTCAAGTTTGCAGGGACATGTTGAGTCTGTTCTCAGTGACGTTTTTGTTCGCCATGACTGCACTCTGAGATATCTCGACACAGAGCCTAATTTGGATCAGTGCCATAAATTAGCTCGATTAGAGAAAGAAAAAGACATCGATACCAAATGTCATATTTGGGCTTCCTTGCTTGACTACTGGCCGCCTACTTCCATAGATTTGGCAGTTGGTTGGATGTGGACATCTTGGCGCAATACCCAGGGAGACAAGTATAAAGATGAAAAGAACTTGGGTCCATCGGACTTTGAGAAATTGATTAATACCGATTTAATTAACTGTTTGGCTAATTTTGTTCCTAATTTCGAAATTCAAAGGTTAGACGCTGAAATGCGTTTATTTAAAATGCCCAATTGGAGTGCTGGACCGGACATCATACGCTTGTTGTGTTGCATTAATGGAGTATACGCGAATGATCAAGATTTTGAAGCTGACCTACATGAATTTGTCATGTCAGAGGATTTCCCACTTAAATGGTTGGTCGATGACACTTATGATTGGCATAGTGATATTGTGGGCTTGTTGGTGGACATAAATCCCGCTTGGGCTGGGTTTGCTTCCATGGGGGTGTGGACAATTGATGAATACAGCGCCCTTGGTGAACATCAAAGTGTTGTTTGTGCTTCCTATCCTGGGCAAGCAGAAATTGTTAATATTACGACAGAAATAACATCAAAACTGTCGGTTTATAGAGCATCCCTTGGATTGGGTTCTAATATACAGGGTAGATCATCTGATGACTGTGTGATTGATATCACGAAGGACATTCAGAGGCTCACTTTTGGTAAACATACTGTACCAGTCTCGTTGGTTGCCGTCAATGTGGGCAAAACTATATCTGCTATTGTTGATGAAGCTGGCTCGTGTTCTATAACACATAATACAGCAACAGTATCTTTTGGTATTGACACCCCACACCTGACACCAATTGTTACGTTCTCGGGTTAATTAAATTGTCCAATTTGTTAATGTCTAATTTATTTACAGGAGCTACTACACTAATCACTAATTTATGTACAATTATTTACTAACTCTAATTTATCTACACAGATATTTATTTTCACACAAAAAGTCTCTTCGCGTACTGTCGATTCGATCTCGATTCTCTAGACTGTCCCCTCTGCTCAACCGTCGCTCTCATATATCCTCGCATCGCGTCTTTCTCGAAACGTCTGGAATAGTCCGTTTCTTCTAGAGTTCTCCAGAAAACTAACTGCAAGGCGTAGTCGCGACAGGGGTGTATTTAGGAGCGTTCGTTACAATATGTATATCAGAATTTTTTTCATGCAAGGCCATAGTAGAGGAGTCATTGATGTACATAGATCATTCAACGTTGTACCGAGTTACACCTAGACAGAGAATACGTGGAGCCACAATAATCGACCTCAGTGAAAATCTCCTAATACAGGGTGGGGCAGAAAAACCTATCCGATTTCAAAACGTTATAAAATTAAAACCACTCAGCTTGTCAAAAATTTTTTTTTTATTAACATATCGAAAATTTTATGCCATTTTTAAATTTAAGTTTTGAAAAGCACATCACTCAAATGTCGTCCTTGGGAGCGGATACACTTATTTAGGCGCTCGCGGTAGCTTTCCATGACTTTCACCGTCATTTCCACAGGAATTTCTTCAATTGCCCGAGCAATTTCCCTTCGTAAAGCAAGAAGGGTCCTTGGTCCTTGTAGGGATGCATTTTGAGGTCCCGGTGCAAAATTCGCCGAATACTGCGGTTGGAAATCCCCAAAGCGAGCGAATGTTTTCGCGCCGAACGACGCGGGGAACGTTCAATCGCGGCTCTCACATTGGCCACGTTTTCAGGTCCTGTTGCCGTCCTGGGACGTCCAGGCGATTTCTTTTTCAATGCTGAACTCGTCTGTCTAAAATTTGACACCCACACTTTAATCGTAGCGTGATGTGGAACAGGATCATGACGCCCGAGTCCGAAATGAATTCGAAAAGCACGTTGTGTAGCAATTATCGAACCGCCGCGTTCGATAAACCGCTCAATAACAAAAGCACGATGTTCACCAGACCAAGGCATGTTGACTACTGACAAATGGCATAAAACCAGCTTTCTAACGGTTTTTACCCCACTACTCTACCTACTCTCTCTTCTGAGAAAAAGGGATTTGAAATCGGATAGGTTCTTCTGCCCCACCCTGTACCTCCAGATTCACCCCGATTTGAAAATTGGACCAGTGTGACTGGAAAAGATTACTGGTATCCAAGAAGTAATGTTGATATGCAATTGCTCGTCAACACAACAAATTCATCAACCAAGGAGTTCATGACTATGCAAGAGGCCCTCGAAGCACAATATCTTGAATCAAAAAATGAAGTCGATACTCCGACCAAAGACTCCTTTTTGAAACTCAAATGGGTTCAAGGCCCTTTCTGTCTAAAGAACCGAAGAATACTGTTAAGACTCCCCTCCACTTCACACATATGTTAATACGCGGGAACTATTCGCCAACCTTAGCCCTTAGAGTAAGTGATGTTAATAATCGAATGATTTCAATAATCGAATGATGAGCATTCGAGTGATTGCAATAATTGAATAAATAACCTAACATAGGGCTGCCAAATCTACGGAAATGGAAAGCGGGAGGAAAACTTCTCAATTCCTTTCCCCCCCCTAGGATTACGACCGGACTAGCACGCAATTTTAGGTTTTAGGGTATTTGAAGTGTTTTCAAATTTGAATATTTGATTGTATCTTATTTTTATGGAAAGAAATTGGACGATTAGGAGAAATTTATTGATGAAATAAATAAAAAATTCGTACTTATGTCTTAAATCTATTTATGGTGTACAAATTATACCTTTATAATATAAAGTAAACTTAAATATTATTTAAGATTCGTTTTTTTTTCGAGATAACAATCTTAAGTGGAGTTTACTGATTAAAATCTTGAGCTAATGTGAAATATTCTATTTCAATGTTCCGAATTCCAATTCTTGGTAGATGTGAGATTATTTATTTCAACTGGTCGGACTGGACCTGATAATAAGTAGGTATACGTTTCCAACGAAATATAATAAATATTTCTAGTTTATGTTTATTCAAGCACATTCATTCATGCCTCTTGATAGGGTGGAAGACGATTTTGTTATTTTACCACATGTGGTAATCCCGAAATGCAATTCGGGCGAGCCTATTTTGTGTAATAATGAAATCGGCAGGGTGGTTCTAATCCGTATAACATAACAGAAGTTCATAAAAGTCTTGAACGGTCAGTGTGAAAGGCTGCATTTTTTTTCATCTATTGTTTAAGCCAGAGAAAAAAGATACTTCGAGAAGGATTTTCGTTTCATTATCGGTTACATCATTCTAATTGAACTGTGCATTTCTGATTGGATGTGCATTTAATTTTCGTGTGGTGAATTCAGTGCGTGTTGAATACAATTTTTGCATAAAAAAATGCGTCCAGGTTCGAAGAAGTGGATCGTTTGGAATTTTTTCCAAAAAAATGATAGTGAAAAAACAGTTTCTTGTAAAATATGTCCGAAAAAGTTGAAAAATTTTGGGAACACAACCAATTTCAAACGGTTCCAATCGATGAATCACCTGTAGATGCTGAGAGACCTGGTGGCGCTCATTCATCAGGCAATGATGAACCCTCACAAGGAACCACTAGTGAACCTGTTCCAGGACCATCAGGTGTTGGACAACAAAAAGGGTTGCAGTAATGGAGTCCTATTTCGAACGTCCAGCTAAACAGCCTGAACTTTATGGTGGAAAGGCTATCAACTTTCGGAATCCGATGTTGAAAAACTGGATCTGAAATTAGTAAACATGATAACCAAAGATTACCAACAAGGATTCAAGTAATATTTCCTGGCCCTGAATCCTTTGTACAAACTCTCCACTAGACAACGATTTTCATATGAAATTCTGCCAAGGATTTATAAAGATTCGGCTTCAGCACTAAAATTAATTTTTGAAGAATATATTCCTAATTATCAATTTGGCTTCCGGAAGAAGAAAGCTACAGTACACCCACTTACAATTTTCATCTCAAACCTACAAAATGCCCAATTAAACAATAAAAAATCAGCAGCAGTCTGCATTGATACTAACAAAGCATTTGATAGTGTATGGATAAAAGGTCTACTTTACAAAATTTTCAAAAAAGATACTCCTTCCTATCTAATTCATATCATAAGAGAATATTTAGAGAACAGAAAAATGAAAATTAAAATTAACGTAGCAACATCAAACTTTTTCACTCCCATGCAAGGTACACCTCAAGGATCTCCATTATCTCCGCTACTATACAACATCTACTGCAGTGATATGGGCACAGTGCACAACCAAAGACAATATATATTACAGTATGCAGATGACACGACAATAATTTCACATGAGAAATCATTGAGAAGATGTATGGATAAACTCCAAGAGTACATAAATACCCTCACGATATGGTTTTCCAAGTGGAGATTAAAGATCAACCCAGAAAAATCACAATTGATAATTTTCAACCACAACATAAATCATCGGTCCCCTACAATCTCAATAAACAACAAAATAGTAAAACCAACAACCTCAGTAAAATATCTAGGAATTCTGATTGACAATAAAGCTAGCCTCAAGTTACACGCAAACAACACAAAGAAGAAAATTATCAGTAGAGCCAAACACTTCAGAACCTTGACATACATACAAGGACCAAGGAATCAACATGAAAACAGCATCCATCATTTATAAATCCATTTGCAGACCAATAATTGAATATGGGCATCGCCTTTATGCTAACTGCAGAGACTCCGTGCTGAAAATTTTGAAAGTGGCTGAAACATCATCCCTCAGAGCTATTACAAGAATGAGACACCCAAATAACAGACTGCACAATCCCCCAAATGAACTATTATACCAGATAACCAAGATCCAACCTATTGATGACAGAATCAAGAATCTGAACAGTAAATTCAAACAGCGACTTGACGAACTGGAAGATATAAAGATTCTCCTGCACAACCAATCAGTAGAACAACCACGAAGAAAATTTCCATCTGTTACCTTACTACAGAAACTGAATACTTATTAAATTTGATGAATTGTGAAGTTTAAATAATGATGTATATGATTTTTTTTTTTTGTAAGTAGTATGTAATTTCAATATACAATGTTAATACAATGTGGGCTGAAGGACCTCGGTCGATTGCCTGTTGATACTAGTTGTCAATAAAGATCAGTTATTATTATTATTAATTTTAAAAGATGTAAAAAATTTGGCAGTCACTACCATATACTTAAACTTCTATACCGCTAGCATTGTGCAAAAAATTGCGTAAAAATGAAGCCAAGACCTGGACATATGATGGCTTATACGCATGCGCTATAGCCGCCATATTGCCCCTACCCTGCTTAGAATCCTACTCCAAGCTACTTCCCCTTATTCGCGCATGAGCAGTAGTCTCCATATGCCTAGGTCGACGGCTTCAAGGAAATTCACAAGGATCAAGTTATAGGTATAGAATTATTTGGTCACTACAGATGTATGGACGTCCGACAGCAACAGTGCTTATATCACCTTGACATGTCACTACATTTATCGAGATATCTTGTCTTCGCGAGTTTTAGGTACTAATGAAATACCAGATCCCCATACGGGAGAAAATATTGCTGCAGCTTCAAAACTGAATATGAATGAATGGCAAATTACGGAAAAAATAGTGACAGTTGTTTCAGAAAATGGGTCGAATGTGAAAAAAGCCATAAACGAATGTCTACAGAAGCACAATCATCCGTGTGTTGCACATACATTGAATTTGAGTGTAAATGAAGCAATATCCAGCAACGAGCAACTGAATTGTGAAAAAATGTAGAGCGCTTGTAGGACACTTTAAAGCGGGCTGCGGACTACGAGCTATACTATAGGGTAAGTCAGGGTGATATGGCGAATCGGGTGAAATGGTGAATTACTATATTTATTTTACGAGTGCACAGATGTCTCTGTATGTCTGAGTACCGACAGTTTAAAAACATTTTTTTAACGTGCACCTGTAACAGACCAGCTCCGTTTCAAAAACGGTAAGTAATTTGTACAAAACTGATTCCGATGCTCAATAATTTTTATTCGATGCATGCGTTTTTAGGTATTGCTTTGTGTAACGTAGACCGCGAAGAATTTCTTGATATATTCTGCCTTCTTAGTTTGTTTATGTACTACATAACCTAGAAAACGTCGCCTCTAATACTACCTACCTCTTGCTCTGCTGTTCACCGTTTCACCCATTGGAAATGGGTGAAAAAAGTTTTAGGTGGTCCGCCTGTCCTAACACAAGAATGCGAGAAGAAAATAGTCCAACATATCATAAAATTACAGAAATTCGGATTTGCACCGACCAGGACAGAAGTACGTAGCATGGCATATAAACTGGCTGAGAAATGCAACCAACATCACAAATTCAACCGAGAAAAGCAAATTGCCGGAATGGATTGGCTGCAGTTATTCTTAAAAAGAAATCCAGAACTCTCAATTCGCAAATCAGAGGGAGTTTCACAGGCACGATCAATGGGATTAAACAAGAAAAACGTTTCAGACTACTTTTCATTGTTGCAGAACATCTTGATAGAGCACAACCTCCTTGATAAGCCAGGAAACATATTTAACGTAGATGAGTCCGGACTTCAACTGAATAATAGACCAGGTTATGTGCTAGCAGCCAAAGGATCCAAGAGCGTTCCGGCAATAACATCGGGTGAAAAGGGTGAAACTATATCCGTGATCGCTTGCTGCAATGGAGAGGGCATGTTTTTACCCCCTGCATGTGTATTGAAGGGAAAAAATGAAAAAGCTGAATACAAAGATGGTATGCCGCCGGGTTCCATAATTTTCATGTCACAAAAGTCGGCATATGTAACAACTGATATCTTCCATCTGTGGCTAAGGAACCATTTTGCACCCAGGAAGCCTGATGGGACAGTAGTGCTCATTTTGGATGGACATAGTTCTCACTGCAGCAGCGTGGAGACATTAGAGTTCGCCGAAGACAATAACATAGTTTTGCTGTGTCTACCCAGCCACACGACGCATTACTTACAGCCACTAGATAGAGCATTTTTTAAAGCTCTAAAATCCTATTATTACAATGCTTGCAATTCCTACATTAAAATGAATCCGAATAGAAAAATCTCGAGACTAGTTTTCGGAGGACTGCTTTCGAAAGCATGGGTACAAGCAGCTACGACAGAGAACGCAATATCGGGGTTCAGGAGCACAGGAGTTTTCCCGTTTTGTCCTGATGCCATCCCTGAATACGCCTTTTTAACATCAGATTCGAATCAACAACAAGAATACAACGGGTTACGTGAAAATAGATCTAATTCACCTCAACCAGGTTGTTCGCATTGGCAGGAAAGCCGGAATTCCTCAGATAAACCAATCACCAATCAAGGACTTGAACACAGACAAGCTTCACCACAACTGGGCTGTCCGCAAAAGGGGAAAAATCCATAGGAAAACATGTGTTCCTCATCAGAAGCAACGGATCTGACTTCAACAGTGGCACCAGAACAATCTGATATAACCCCTGGAAAACTCTTGGATAATATTTTGCCGATACCTCATATCCAAAATAAAGTTGCATCTGCAAGGAAAAATTCCAGAGCTTTAGCTGAGGTTTTGAATTCTCCAGAAAACATCGTTAAACTTCGAAACAGAAAGCGACAAAACAAAACAATTCCGTCAGTGAAAATTGGAGCAAATGCTAGAAGGAAGCCTAGAGAAAAAGCCTTAGCCAAAAAAATTAACAAAGGGAATATCAAAGACAAGCAAAATAAGAAACGAAAAGTATACACTACTGACACCGAATCCGACCGATCTCTGGATGTCGACTTGCAGGACGAGGATGACGACGTGGACGATGAAGAGAGTTGTTGTGCAGGGTGCGGTGAACTGTACAGTTGCACTAAAAAGGCCGTCGATTGGATCAAATGTGTTAGCTGCCAACATTGGCTGCACGAAGATTGCACAAAATATGAATCCATGTGTGATTTGTGTGGTAAAAAGCAAAATAAGTGAGTTCACCATTTCACCCAATGTGTATTCGCCAATTCACCCGTATGCATGGGTGAAATGGTGAATTTGATTGAAAAATAAATACATTTTTTCCAAAGTTTTGTTGAGCTTTAAAGAGTATATGGCACTGTTGAGTTGTTGCTTCTATGTTTTGTTAATGAAGAGTGTTTTTATTTTATTTTAATAAACAAATTTTTGTCTTCTACACTGCTCCTTTCTTTTCTTCACCATATCACCCTGACTTACCCTACTATATATTATATCTTACATATTACATGAAAATCGCTTTAAACAGAATAACATGTAACACCGCGCATTTATGCTATAATATATATCTATATCCTGATTCCTGGCGATATATTACGTATCTGCAGAGATATGCTTTTCGAGCGATATTTTAGAGTATATCCCATCTCCCACCTTACGTCTAAACCCCTGCGCCCCGAATATGCAACTCAGTTTCAATAATATATATTATCGCTTGTAGTCCGCACCTCGCTTAATATAATATGATATTATATCTCATTATAAAGCTATAATATATATTATATTATAGCTCGTAGTCCGCAGCCCGCTTAAGCATAGTGTTGTTGCTAGTGATAAATTAAAAACTATTCAACAACAGATGGGTTAATCGATTTTGAAAGAGGAGCAAGATGTCGTTACTAGATGGAACTCGTGCTACACAATGATCGAAAGATTATTGAAAATTAAAGACCCTCTCTGTGTTGCTGTGACGCATTTGACAAATGCTCCAGAATTTCTGGACGGTGATGAATGAAAAATCGTTCGAGATTGTATTGCAGTTCTGGAATCCGCTTTCGATCTCACGAAGGTGTTGTCTGGAGAGGAATATCCTGCAATCTTTCTAATAGTACCATTGATGGGGGGATTTCAGTTCACTTCGGAAAATGTATACACACAGACTTCCACGGGTAATCTGCTCAAACAAAAATTATCAGAAACAGTTACACGTAGATTGGCTATAATGGAGAGCAACAAAATTGTTGCTGAAGCTACCTTCCTTGATCCAAGATTCAGGAAGGTGGCTTTTGGCGCTGACGATAACACTGTCAATGCCAATAAATGGGATACAGAAGAACTCGGGCAAGTCATTGCGAATTACCGAAAAAAAGAAATCCCAGCTCCTCAACAAAAAGCAATATCGTTAGATCTTATCCAAGATGAAGAAAAAACTTCTACTGTATTACTACTACTACCATATATTATTAATGTGAATGTAGAATTTCAGGCTGAATCACCGAAATTATATTTATTGCATAGTACCATTTGTTAGTAAAAACAATCTTAGATTTTTATAGTCTATGACTTGGCTGTCATAGACTATAAAAATCCAAGATTGTTTTGAAGCTAGTTGCCATTTATTTGGGGCTAGGGCTGCTAGATTTCCGGAAACGAAAAGCGGGAGGAAAAATTCTCAATTCCAACCCCCCCCTCCTCCATAGGCAGGGATTACAACAAACAACAAATTTGCAGAGGACTAGACCAACCGTTTTCAGCGATCGTCAATCTGGAACCTATGATTCGATGTGTCTTCAGAATATTCATATTTCTTGATCAAGTCTATGTAAATTCGGGATTACCTATAGAATTCCCGAAAAGTCGGGAGGTTTCAAGCTCAGTTTGAAAAGCGGGAGGGAGTATGAGAAATCGGGAGACTACCGCCTAGATCGGGAGGTATGACAGCCCTATGTGGGGCCGAAATTGGCAGCAAAATTTATTCGCGATGAATTCAATGAAAAAAAAAACTGAATTAAGAAAAAGATGTCTGGAGTTTTATTTGGAATTAATCAGCCAAATTATGAAACGTTTTCCTTTCAAATCTGATTTTGCTCAAGCATTGAAGTATTTGGATTTTTTGCACCCTCCAAACATATCCAACATCATTACACTAGGACCACTGAGTGTGTCAAAAATTTTGAGAAACTTTATTGGTGATATAAATGCCTCAGATCGAGAATGGAGATTGTTGATGAACAGTGAAATTCTTGGAAATTTAAAGGAAGAAGATATGATGAAATTTTGGCAAAAAGTAAATAAAATGGAAAAGGGTGATGGCACACAGGCATATCCCAATTTGATGCAATTAGTTAAATTCATATCCACCTTACCACACAGCAGTGCTTGTGTTGAGAGAGTGTTCAGTCAGGTGAATATGAATAATACAAAAACCAGAAATAGTCTCAATTCTGACACCCTCGGTGGAATTCTCCACTCTAAAACATATTTGAACATAATTAAACATTGTTTCAGCTTTGATATTTTTAACACGATGATAAACGAATGTGATCTATGAAAAAAAAAGTATATATTTAAATCGATTCCAAGCGAATAACCTGGTTATAATTGGGTCGACCAACAAACTGCATACAGTTTTGTTATTGTTGGTTGAACCAATTATAACCAGGTTATTCGCTTTAAATCGATTATAGATTCATTTGTTTACTAAGCAATTTACAGCTTGATGATAAAATGTTTTGTTTTGTTTATATTCATGAAAGAATACTTTTTATTTTATTTATTTCAATTTATTTTTGTTCAAAATTTTGTTTCATTTCACGAATCTGGTGATTTTTTTTTAAATCTGGTGATTTTTACGTCATAGAGCTGGTAATTTGAAATTTCACGTGTCGGCAACACTGCAGTGTATAGCCCCCGCTCAATATTCATGGCGCGAATCGAATTCGCGGCCAAATAAGTCATCCACTCTCACACAAATATTCGCACTTTGGTTCGTGGCATCCTCGCTGTCTACGAAGACTTTTCTTCTGTTTAGCCAGCTATAAAAAGGGTTCATTCTGATAATAATCAAGAAATACTCATTCCACTTATCTAAATCTGAATCTTATCTAATTTCACTTCATTGGTACATAAAACATTTATTTCAAAAGCGAATAAAGTCAGTACCTACATATCTTTGTCTAGGGCATATTTTTATATCCTGCAGCTCCTGCCATGAACAGAGTTTTCATAAACCAAAAGCAAATTCTGAAGATGAGTAAAATTCATGAAAGATATTCATGATAGATCTTGCATAAAAAAAACTGAGTTTTTGTTGTATTCAGTTGTTTTTATTTCAAAATGTGTATTCAGATATACCAAATGAAGTTTGTGTTTATATCTTTCACTTTCTCATTCGATGACTTGTTTGTTTTATCAAATCAATAAATACGTTTTCTGAACATTCCGTATTTTTTTTCTTGACCATAACATTAATATGAAAGACAAAAAATAAGCATTAGATGATCTAGTATAACATTGCACCTAACAGGTGCCACGCGTCAATCCACGTTATAAAGTGCCACGCGTCTAATGGATGGTTAAAGAGCCAAAAATGGAAATTACTATACAATTTCAAAAAGTAAGTCAAAATATGGGTTGTAGCCAAGCAAAGAAGAAGTAGTCATTGCCCAAGCCGGAAACAGAGGTGGACAAACTACCCCAGCATCAGCAACGGCAATCTCCACATCGGAAATTCTATCCGTTATTGGATTCATAATGGGCATGATGGCGGCAATACTATAGACAGTGAGGAGATGCAAGAAGGCCCTCGAGAAGAAAATCCGTGAGGATGTTGGAAGAAGCCGAGAAACAATATAGTGCGGGAAATATGACGGAAAGTGGAGTGCTGTTCAAAAAAATAAATTAAAAGCAAAAAAACCTTTTTTGAAGAAAGCTTTTATTTGAATGCTCTGAAAAGAAGAAAATAAAACTCATAATACACAATTTATTTGATCATAAAAGCTTGTCGCGAGGTTTGCGTAATTACCTTCGAGTATTCAATCGAACTGAAATTTAAAAATTGAACTCAATTAAATAGGTACTAGTTTATTCACACAAGTAAATCGCGCGACAAGCTTTTATGATCATATAAATTGTGTAAAATGAGTTTTATTTTCTTCTTTTCAGAGCATTTGAATAAAAGCTTTCTTCAAAAAAGTTTTTTTGCTTTTAATTCATTTTTTACTTTTTAGTTATCGCTGGCTAGATTTCTGAGTTATTCTCGTCAAGCCTTTTCATTTGATACTCATATTGCAGATGTGCATAAAAATAACTATTTCGCCATCTTGGATGTTTCGCCATATTGGATTTAGAATGACGTCAACATTATTTTTCGAGTTGCTCCCAACAAGCCCTCTCATTTGATACCCATATAGTAGTAGTGCATAAAAAATAAATATTCCGCCATCTTGTATGTCCGCCATCTTGGATTTAGAATGACGTCACATTATTTTTTGAGTTACTCTCAACAAGCTCTTTCATTTGATACCCATATTATTGGAATGCATTGAAAAAATATATTCCGCCATCTTGGATGGTTCGCCATATTGGATATAGAATGACGTCACATAGCTTATCGTGTATTGTCATCCAAATTAAACGTGTATACAAAATTTCAGCTCAATCGGTTGAAGATATCTGCTTCAAAATTGAGTAGCAAGATTCCACCCGAATAAACATACATACATTACATACATTGCAAGTTGAATAAAAGATTTTAAAAAAGTGGGTTTGCCTGTGACTTTTGACTGTAGTCATTATTATGAATAATGACAGAAAATTTTAAAAATATTTTGGAAGAATTGAGAGTATTCCTTAGAAATTTGAACAAAGATTCAGCCACAAGGAAAATTTGTTTACGAGTTATTAATAAGAAAATAAGTCGAGTTGATGAAATAGAATCAGAATTAACTGGGTTGAGAGTGGAATTCAATTGCGAACAGAATGACCAAGAATTAATAAAAAAAAGTTAAGGTATATGTTGAGTTAGTGCAGACCTTATAAAAAATATAAGATCAATTTTAGAAAAGAGATTGAAGGAAATACCCGTAAATAATTAAACTCCAGACAACATGGCTACAAATTTTGATTTAAAAACGGCATCTTCTATGCTACCTTCAATGGATGGCACGGAAGATACCACAAAACAGCTTATAGATGCCATAGAATTGTACGACTCCTTATTCGTTTAAACAGGAAAACCTCTTTTGACAAATTATGTATTAAAAGAAAAAATCTCCCGAAGTGCTCAAATCAGGCTTAATTCATCATATCCTTCAAAATGTTGAATTAATTAGACATGAAAAACCACCTTCTGACAAAAAATCAGTTTCGGCCTCATCTTTAGACTCACATTATAGTGAACAGAACAATCGTTCTACTGAAGAATTTGGGAAATCTATTGAAGAATTGATGCTAAACCTGACTTTACCAGAAGCCGATGATAATGGAAATGCACTGCTCTTCGCAAACAACAACGAAAAAATTGCCATCAACACCTTTGCGAATGGTTTGAACGAGGAAAATACCCGAACAATTTTAAAAGCAAGAAATTTTTCAAAATCAAAAGACGCGATTGTTACTGCAAAAGAAGAAGAAATTTCAAATATTCACAGTAAACATCAAGTATTTTCGGCCAAGAGTTTTTCTCAAAGGTTCCCCAGAGGTTTTCGTAATAATACCACAAGACATTCAGGAAACAATAACAATAACACGAAAATGGAAGAAACAATGGAGATAGAGGTAAATTCCTAAGTCGGGGAAATAATACAGTTCATAGAAATAATAGGGTTTGCTACATGAACACATTCGTTGATACTACTACTTCCACTAGCACACATTGTAAGTCGGACCAGAAAGCTTCGCAAAGCAGAAATCGAAAGAGGAAAATACACAACAAAAAGGGCCGAAGTAGACAACAAAGAGTTCATAATCAGATTGAATTATACAGTTTTAATGAAATTATTTCAAAAATGACATTTCCAAACGAAATATTTGAAGCGAAAGTTATTACTCATGCAATTCTGAAGTATGTAATCAACCAGGATTGAAAAACAACGAGAGAAATCGTAAAAAACTTAGTTTTTTTGAGAAAAGACACCGTGGCTTATGATCTTCTAGATTTAGCAATAAAGGAAAAAATGTCGATCGCTCAAAAATATTTGGAAAAAGGACACACTCAGATGGAATGTGATTCTGTGAATTCAGTGATCGAAAGGAAACTCAAAAATTCCGATATTCATAAGCCACATATGCTTTCTTACAAAAGATGTCAAAGTCAAAACTCCAAAATACCAAGTGAAATATCTCACTTATGAATTTTTCAAAGATTTAACGAGAATTTCCATCGAATGAATAAGCTGTTATGTCAAGCAACATTTTCCAGATGTATCCTTCGCAAAATTGCAGTCTTTAACAGTAAATAACGAAATTATAAGGAATGCCGCTCTATTTATATTATCATCCGAAAGATGTCAAAAAGAAAACTCCAAATCACCTTGGAACTTAAGACCATGAAATTATATTGCTTATGAGTTTTTCAAAGATTTCACGAAAATACAACGCAATCAATCCATACGACGCACAGTGGGGCAGAAACCATCCAAATGTGATATTAATTCAAAAAATCATACTACCCATGAAATGTCAGTTGTTAGTTTAAAATTGACTTTAAACATCAGTCCACTGAATTCACGCACCGAAAGAGTTCTAACGTATTTCATTCTTTTCTAATTTTGAATTGAAATTCGTTTTCAATTTATGTGTTGAAATTTTTTCAATTGACGCGAAATAACATATTATTGTTGTTGACCATAATTTCTGCTGTGATCTGAAAATTCAAATGCACGCTATGGAGGATTAATCTGAACCTATGTACTTCGTTTTTGTTTATATATTTTCAATATAATATTTTGTTTAAAGTCTGATAATTTGCGTTGAAAGTTGTCCTGTTCGGATTTTTTTTTGTTGCCATTGAAAGATGAAATAATGATGCGAAAGTAACTTTCCAAGAGCTTCCAAATACCTTTTTTTTTCAATAACGATTCTCTTGAGTTTCTAGTAGAAGATCAGCTCCCTAACAGCTGCCCCTTTTTGCCCCTTCTTGAATTATTAGCTATGAAATGGATACCTGTAGTCCAAAGGCATGATAGTAGGTAATTTTTTTAAATTGTGTCAGGTTCTCCCAAAAAAAGTCTGAAAATGTCTAGGATGGACTTGGTTGTTCTCATTTTCAAGAAGTCAAGACCAAACAAGACATATTTTATCGTCTTCTGATTTCATCTGACCCGAAGTCATAGATCACTTCCAAAAGAAGAAGGGAAACAATTCCAGCGGAAGTTTTGGATCTGCTACTGCCCGAGCCTCTGCCTTCTACAGAAAAAATAGCAAGCTCCATGGGCGCCCGCAGAAATTTTTCTCAGAGGGGGGGCAACATTTTCTCATGGCCATGGACCCCCCTGGCCCCCTCCTGCGGGCGCCCATTTGGTTCCATAATAGTCAATCCATCGTTTCATCATCAATTCAATGCACTCTGGCACTCTGATTTGAATGATATATTTGATATCACATTTAGGTGGTTTCTGCCCCACTGTGCGACGTGGGAAAAAGACAGGAGATCCAATGGTAACTGATATTAGGGTTTTGAGTTATGAACCAACCGGCAAAATAAACTACTATTTTTCGATGAACTTCAGGAGTTGCCCTGCAGCAGAAGACATTTCTTAATAACTATGAAGTGAAGTCGATTTACGAAGCGAGAATTCCATTGAAACAAAGAAAGTGGAGAGACTGATCAAAGTGGTAGTATAAGTAGGTTAGTAAGAGTATTATTTTTTGTTGAACAATATGCTAGTTTATCTTATGGAAAACATTATTTTATTTTTATAGATAAAGAAAATACGACACTTCGCCTTATTTAAAATATGCATGTATATGCATGAGACTATAAAAAACCTAGTGAAATGTTGCCGATAGGTACAATAAATTTGAACAATGGGAAGTTCAAATGTACCTAATTGTTCGTCAAGGATAGTTCTTATGTATTAAATACTACCGAATTTTCTATCTTATGTAAGAATGGCCAATTAGTTCGTGAGAATTATATAGGTAACTATTAGGTATAGTTCTATATTATGAACGAAAAGTTTGTTACGCTCAATACTACCTGCAAGCTGCAAGTTATATTACAAATCCTACCGTTACTTAAAGAAATCTATATCATTCAAATTATACGCACATTTTTGCCACGACACTTGTAAAGAATTCATTCTAATTATTAGTCCTACTTGGATACTAATCCGTCAGAATATTAAGTTGAGGGGTTCAGTTCTGGTCAGGATTTCAATCATGAGTGCGAATTGGCAACTTAATTGAGAGAAAAATGGTAAAAAATGTATGTTGAATGATGAGACTAATAAGAACAGCGTCAAAATGATGTTCTATGCAAATGATGATAGTTTCAGAGAAAAGAATTTAGGCAAGGCAATATCAAATCAGACTTTGTTTACAGTAAAGTTCGTTCTGAAGTGTTAGCAAAAATGATAGAGATGATGATGATGTAATTGATATAATTAAAATGCATAGCGAGCATCCAAATTACATTCAAAGTGTAGGAGTGTAGGACTCCCTTTTCATACTTATAGTTATAGTATCGAACAATTGGCATTGCTCACTTCGCAGAAGGGTTTGGTACTTCAAATTGACTCAACCGGGAGTTTGATACGTCGGTCAGGTCGTGTTTGTAATAAGGAGTATTATTATGCTGGGGTTTTTCAAATTTCAAAGACTAGTAGACTCTACCATGTTGTAGAAATGGTCTCCTGTGAACATGATGCATGGCTTCTGAAATTTAAAGCTTTCGGTTCATCTCATTAAAAACTGGCTCGCTTTCCAGAAAATCGTGACTGATTCCAGTTTTGCTCTTTCAAATGCATCAGTTATAGCATTTAATTCAACGGACTTGGAAAGGTTATCTTTATATGACACTCCGTTATTTGTCAAACCATGAAATGTTTCCTCGGAATAAAATTCGAATGCATCTTTGCTGTTCTCACTTGTTCTAGTTGATGGCTCGGGATTCTGATACGAATTATCAGGAGCCCAAAGTGAGAATACATCTTGAAGAAATTATAGCTGCGGCATATAATATCAATGATTGGGAAATGAATAGAGCTTGGTTGCAGAATCATTATATCATTACATATTTGGAGAGTAAAAATAGAGCGTTTGAAACAGATTTTCAGGATATACTAAAAATATGCACAAATTCTAATGAATTTGTCGTTGAAAAAGATTCGGCTGCAGTTGGGGATCCGTTTAAATACAATAAGAATGATTCAGGAGGTTTAGGATCCCCTTTAATTTGCCAATATTTGAAACAAACTCTAATATCCACCCCTTTAATTTCTGATCCCGGTAATTATAGCGAAAATGAATAAAAGAATCGGGAATTCGTTGAATATTTTTTCAAATATTTCATTCCCTTCTCCTCTCTTAGGAGTGGACTTTTATTGATTGATAGAGAAAGACTGAGCAGTGGTCCAGTTAAGAGATGGTTTGGAATCGTGAAACATAACATTGCGAAGGAAATAATGCGTTATGAAGGTAGGTAAGAAATATCAGGAAGTACGTATTATCTACATTTAAAGTATGTTCCGCAAATATTCCTAGAACTAGATGCACCAAAGTTCGGTTCGAAAAAGATGATGACCTGTGTTCACAGGCATTTTGGGAAAAAAAGAAAAAGGCTATGCATAACAACGTTTCAGGAACGTCCCTCAAACAGGCACTGAAAAATTCGATCATCCCAGTCAAGCGAAAAAGAACTATGCAAGCATTGTAAAAGGGGAAATCTCGAATTCGAAGCCAAATGGGTTCAATGCGACAGACATATGCGATGGCTGGATTGACTTAGTTTGCATAGAAAATTCAGAAACGACTCTGAGTGGACAGTTCATTCGTAAGTTTTGAGGGAATGTAACAAATAAAAACAATTAAACGCGCCTTTCCTCCGGTGACAATGGTGTACGTAATCGGTTTTTCGATAGTTATTATAAAAATCTGTAGAGGAATTACAACGCATTGAGGAAAGTACAAGAGACCATAGACTCTCTCAAATATGGTTCGAACAAAGAAGTAGACGCGTAACAGCTTCTGATTTTGGTGAGATTTGCAACAGCAAGAGCAATGAATCGTAGGCATGTTGAGAATGTACCACTGGTGGTAGACTCAACGAGAAATCACCTCGCGATACTCCCATTCAAGCTTGAAACGATCGCACAACTGAAGTCACGTTCAGATCCTTTTGGTGGATGACAAACTTCTATGCCAATTATCATCCAGTTCTTAAATGGGAACCTTAAAAACCATAAGGCACCACTCGATTTTTGATAGTTTCGTTTAGCATTGAAACAGTCTAACTCACAATTTATTAAAGTTGGTTGAGAATAATCGCAGTAAGACTTTGCGTTTTGTATTCCACAACAAAAGGCAAATATGTATGTAAAATTCGTAGTATTGTTCCTCGGATGATTAGTAAGGAAATAACTATGTAATCTATCATAGGAGGACGAATAGAAGGAAAAAGGGACTTATGTCTTGAGTTGTGAATTGATTTCCTTGATACCTACTAATGAAAAATAGTGGAAATCGCATTTTTTTTTGTCTATTGTTATTGTGTAGTTTATTGTACATTACATTACTTAGGTTTCAAGAGGATCCAAGCCAGTCAACATTATGGGAAAAGTGATGACCTTCCTCTTAATTATTATCAGCGCTGAGGCGCTAATCGCGTACGATTGTGCGAGCAAAGACAGTAAAATGATCGCGGAGTGCCCCGCTTTCGAGAACACTTATAAAAGTGAGACCATTGAGGTAAAAGTTTTACAAAAGGACGAAGTAAAAATGAGACACGTGTGGACTTGTTGTGTCGAGATAACTAGAGTAATCACGCATTGCGGGATGCATAGTCACAGTTCAATAGTGGCAGGGGGTATAACATACCTTATTTCAATAGTAGGAAATGTAGGAATGTTAGCCAATGACGGGACCTGCAAAGGAAGCACTTATCAAGAGGACGGCCTAACCTGGCGAGATGTTGTTATTACAGCATCCGTGATAATCCGGGTCTCCGATTACGAAACTCGAGTGAAGATCGACGAAAATGAAATCAGTCTCCAAGGGGGTGTGGTATGCCCTTATCTGAAAGAGTACTGTTTCGATACAACCGTAGGAGAAGTAGTGTGGGAAGATGAACCATTGTCCACAGGCGAAGAATCACTCAGTCTACTCTATCAAGGTCAGGCAGACATAATTTCCAATCGATTCACAACCGAACAAGGTTTGGTCGCAGAGGATAGCACTAAATTTTTTGCAGTAACCCTAATCAAAAAGACCCTTCTGTGCAGAGTTGAAGTTTGGAACCACAGGAAAATCCAAAGGACCGAATCACCACAAAAATGAATATCTTACCACACAACGCAGATCTAATGGCATATGTCAGTAGTAAATTTTTATACGTGGAACAAGCCTACACCCGAAAATTGGATCAGGTATATACGGACACCGTACATAGACGAAGCTTAATGCATCGTGAAATACTGAGGAACCGATTATTGATGGCACCTTTAGTACCCAACACCTTAAGCCAGTTGTTCAAAGAGAGTGAGGGATATAAAGGACGTGTACTAGGAGAAGTTTTATATATCATGCGATGCGTACCCGTTATCGTGAAAGTACGGAGAACCGACAAATGTTACAACGAATTACCCATTTTGATCAATAATCAATCTAAGTTCATGGCTCTAGTCACTAGAGTCATTCAGAATTATGCCGAAGAGGTAGACTGCAACGGCCTTATACCACCGTTGTATAAAATAGAGGAACAATGGATGGGACTAAGCCCATATCCTACTATGTAGAAGGCTCCCATGGAGTTGATAACTAACTCCAATGCAAAATTAGAGTTCACACCCATTCAACCAATTGGCGTCCTTGGAATTTACACGCAAGAGAAAATAAACAAAGCACAACGCATATTGAACTTTGGCACTGAAAGAAAAGCTGTCGAAAATAATGTTATCAGACGAGTAGCAGGATTGGAAACCTCTGACCCAGGATTCTCAACGATTAATATGTTTAACACAGAAGAAATGAAAGAGTTAGTACACAACACTGCACGACAATTATGGGGATGGTTCACCGACATCGGCCTGTTCATGACCGGACTCATGGGTTTTCACGCGATATTCCGTTTAATAAAGTATGGAATAGGAGTTATATTGAACGGACTACACCTATATGTGATTTTTGGATGTGTCCTGTTGGCCAGCCTAGGGAATACCTTAACTATGTGGATTAGGAACCGACATAGGACCAGACAAAGGAACCTGAGAAGAAATAAGGGCGCATTTTCAATGAAATGATTTTAAAAATGACATTTCCAAACAAAATGGAAAGTTATTACTCATGCAATTCTGACGGACCAGGATTGAAAGAAACAACGAAAGGAATCGTAAAAAACTTAGTTCTTTTGAGAAAAGACACCGTGGCTTATGATCTCCTAGATTTATCAAGAGAGGAAAAATGTCGATCGCCTTAAAATATTTGGAAGGAGACACTCAGATGGAATGTGATTCTGAGGATTCCGTGATCGAAAGGAAACTCAAAAATACCGATATTCATGTGACACATCAGTATGCTTCTCTTACAAAAGATGTCAAAAAGAAAACTCCAAAATACCAAGTGAAATACCTCACTTACGACTTTTTCAAAGATTCAACGAGAATTTCCATCGAATGAATTAGCTGTTATATCAATCAACATTATCCAGATATATCCTTCGCAAAATTGCAGTCTTTAACAGTAAATAACGAAATTATAAGGAATGCCGCTCTTTTTATATTCTCATCCGAAAGATGTCAAAAAGGAAACTCCAAATTACCTTGGAACTTAAGACCATGAAATTATATTGCTTATGAGTTTTTCAAAGATTTCACGAAAATACGACGCAATCAATCCATTCGACGTGGGAAAAAGACAGGAGATCCAATGGTAACTGATATTAGGGTTTTGAGTTATGAAACAACCGGCAAAATAAACTACTATTTGCCGATGAACTTCAGGAGTTGCCCTGCAGACAGAAGACATTTCTTAATAACTATGAAGTGAAGTCGATTTACGACGCGAGAATTCCATTGAAACAAAGTAAGTGGAAAGACTAATCAAAGTGGTAGTTAGATAGAGTATTATTTTTTGTTGAACATTATGCTAGTTTATCTTATGGAAAACATTATTTTATTTTCATAGATAAGGAAAATATGACACTTCGCCCTATTTAAAATATATGCATGAGACTATAAAAAAACCTAGTGAAATGTTGCCGATAGGTAGGTACAATAAATTCGAATAATGGGAAGTCCAAATTGTTCGTCAAGGATAGTTCTTATGCATCAAATACTACCGAATTTTCTATCTTAGTTCGTGAGAATTATATAGGTAACTGTTATAGTTCTATATTATGAACGAAAAGTTTGTTACGCTCAATACTGAGCTGCAAGTTATATTACAAATCCTACCGTTACTTAAAGAAATCTATATCATTCAAATTATACGCATATTTTTGCCACGACACTTGTAAAGAATTCATTCTAATTATTAGTCCTACTTGGATACTAATCCGTCAGAATATAAAGTCGAGGGGTTCAGTTCTGGTCGGGATTTCAATCATGTGTGCGAATTGGCAACTTAATTGAGAGAAAAATGGGAAAAAATGTATGTTGAATGATAAGACTAATAAGGACAGCGTCAAAATGATGTTCTATATTATGCAGATGATGATACTTTCAGAGAAAAGAATTTAGGCAAGGCAATATCAAATCAGACTTTGTTTACAGTGAACTTCGTTCTGAAGTGTTAGCAAAAAATGATAGAGATAATGATGATGTAATTGATATAATGAAAATGCGTAGCGAGCATCCAAATTACATTAAATTTTGGTACTACAGGAAAATCCAAAGGACCGAATCACCACAAAAATGAATATCTTACCACACAACGCAGATCTAATGGCATATGTCAATAGCAAATTTTTATACGCGGAACAAGTCTACACCCGAAAATTGGATCAGGTATATACGGACACCGTACATAGACGATGCTTAATGAATGCATCGTGAAATACTGAGGAATCGATTGTTGATGGCACCTTTAGTACCAACACCTTAAGCCAGTTGGTCAAAGATAGTGGAGGATATAAAGGACGTGTACTAGGAGAAGTTTTATATATCATGCGATGCGTACACGTTAACGTGAAGGTACGGAGAACCGACAAATGTTACAACGAATTACTCATTTTGATCAATAATCAATCTAAGTTCATGGCTCCAGTCACTAGAGTCATTCAGAATTATGCCGAAGAGGTAGACTGCAACGGCCTTATGCCACCGTTGTATAAAATGGAGGAACAATGGATGAGACTAAGCCCATATCCTACTGTGAAGAAGGCTCCCATGGAGTTAATTCCTAACTCCGAGCCAAAATTAGAGTTCACACCCATTCATCCAATTGGCGCCCTCGGAATTTACACGCAAGAGGAAATAAATAAAGCACAACACATTTTGAACTTTGGCACTGAAAGAAAAGCTGTCGAAAATATTATTATCAGACGAGTAGCAGGATTGGAAACCTCTGACCAAGGATTCTCAACGTATGTTTAACACAGAAGAAATGAAAGAGTTAGCACACAACACTGCACGACAATTATGGGGATGGTTCACCGACATTGGCCTGTTCATGAGCGGACTCATGGGTTTTCACGCGATATTCCGTGTAATAAAGTATGGAATAGGAGTTATATTGAACGGACTACATCTATATGTGATTTTTGGATGTGCCCTGTTGGCCAGCCTAGGGAATACCTTAACTATGTGGATTAGGAACCGACACAGGACCAGACAAGGGAACCTGAGAAGAAATAAGGCACAGGGGCGGACGTAACTACAACAACGGCAAGACCGTCTGGGTTATACCCTATTTTGAATTCGAACGGGGCCACACTGGATCTGGATAGAAGAAAGGAGTGAAAACGGTTTAGGTCGCGTGCCCGAAATACGTGCAATGCAAGGGACATTTCTCGCGATATCAGATGGACTGTGCGCTAAGCTAACGTAAATATTGACATCGGACTCAAAGTGTGAATCGCTGATTACGGTAGACTATAGGCCGTTGTGTATCTCTGAAAAATCGTTCTCGAGGTGAAGGTCAGTTCCAATCTCAAAGGAATGAAACATATAGAGATAGCCAGTACCGAAATAACGAGATCATGTTGTGATCGCGAGTGAATTCGAATTTCGAAAAGTGGACATAATAGTCTCGTTAGACTCCATGTAGGAGAGGTGAAGTGACAGACAGATTTCTTAAATTTTCTTTTGAAGGACTTGATCATGTTTTGCTGTATTGGACCTTTTTATTTTTTTTTTTTGAGGTCAATTGACCCTGATGGATATTGATTAGTTTAGGCTAGTTATTTGAGCAGAACTGTGGCTCAGCAATTTTGCAAGGAAATGATATTTAGATTTAAGGCATGCTGCTCAAAACCTAAAAAATTTTTATGCTTGGTATATTTGAGTTGTATAAAAAAGGAGGAAGTATTGTAATAGACGGAAATATTTTTGCCATGATAAAACGGATATGTCTTGAAAATTGGGACTTGAATGTTTTCTTTCCTGTAATGTTTAACCCATCTTGTCCCAGTGGTGCGCTAGTGCACCACATACTTCATGATTTTTTTTCGATAAATACGGCAAACATTTTCGCATATCCATTTAGAGGTTTCATTAAAATCACCTTTGAAGAATTTGGTACAATAAAACATTTTGATTCATCTGTTGAAACTATGTTTTATGGCCAATCAAAAGTCAACAAAAATCTTAAATTAAATGCTGCAGAGAATTGGAAGCAGTAAAATATTTTATTATTTTAATGTATTGCTATTTTCTGTGAGGCTATAATATGGTTATTACACAGTTGAAATATACTTGAAATAGTGAATAGATCATAGTTTATTTTTTGTGAATAATTACTGATGCGAGAATGCACCACTGGTGTTATATGTGAAACAAACCCGAGGTATTTCTAGTCTGGACACGTCAATTCCCTTATTACGATCAAATAGAATACGATGTGTGTGCTATTTATTATTCGTTCGTTTCTTGTGCAGTTCACTTGATATTTGGTTGCGATCGGTAAAAATGTCGTTTGCGAGGTATTTGACTCAGCAGGAGCTAGGGGCGGCTATGGAGGAGATCGTGATAGAAATGGAAAATGATTAGAGGCGTAAGTAGTATTGATGCATTTTTATATTTTATTGATTGAATATTCATTTGTTTCGTTTCTTGTGAATTTATGCTAAAAATATGGTAAAATAATTATTTACAGAACATATTGACGCTGTTTGTATTCCACCCGAAGTGGATAACTTGACCGACGAGGAAGATATGAGCGATGATTGCAATCTGCATGAATTAGAAGAACCGACTGATATAGTTGGAAGTTTCGAGTTGCATGTACCGGAAAATTTGGAGTTTTTCAAGCCCCCCCTCCCCCTGTACATTGTTGACTACAGAGCCAGAATGGGACGTATGCTTTCTGAAAACGAAAGGCTTGCTTCCACAGTCAAATGGAAGAAAGGTGAGATTAAATATACTCACACACCTGTATCTGACGAATTTCGATCATGCGAGGATTTAAAAAATAGGCTGTCGGGAAAAACTCCCCTTGAAATATTTTTCATGTTTTTTGATGACGAAGTCATCGACTTCATTTTGAATTTTTCTGTGAAATATGCTCGAGACAATAACCGCCATCAATTCGCATTATCAAAAAATGAACTTTTGAATTTTATAGGAATTTTGTACTTCTCGGGTTACCATTCATTGCCAGATATTCAGAATTATTGGTCTACTGATGAAAATA
Source organism: Adalia bipunctata (assembly GCA_910592335.1). NCBI lineage: Eukaryota > Metazoa > Arthropoda > Insecta > Coleoptera > Coccinellidae > Adalia > Adalia bipunctata. The sequence goes on from OU342954.1 coordinate 7,258,161, forward strand.
AAGGAATAGACATTATAAAAAACTGTATGAGTCGTAATAAATTTCAATCTATAAAGCAGAACATATATCTGTCTGATAATAGTTTGTTGGATAAAACTGACAAATTTTCGAAAGTAAGACCATTTTTTGATGCAATCAATAGAAATAACCTACAGTTTGGAATTTTTCCATTCAACATATCCATAGATGAACAAATGGTACCTTACCTTGGACGCCACTCTTGTAAAATGTTCATAAAAGGGAAGCCAGTTCGATTTGAATACAAACTATGGTGCCTTTGTTCATCTGATCGGTATTTGTTTTATTCACTTCCATTTAGTGGTGCTCAGAACCGATTTCATTCTGATCTTGGTCTTGGCGGTGACATTATTATGAGTCTTCTTTCTGTTGTGGATAAGCCTGTGAATCATCAAATTTTTTTTGACAACTTTTTCTCATCATTCAAACTCTTTGTTCATTTGAAAAATAATGGTTATTTCGCCACCGATACTATACGAGAAAATAGAACAAATAAGTGCCCACTCGAAAACTGTAAATCATTTGCAAAAAAAGCCGCGGTAGATTTACATGAGAACGTTATAGGTGCCAAGTATTTGGGAAAAAATGGTGGTGGCCTTTATTTTGTAACTCTTTGGATAGTGGCATCGTCAATGCATGGAAAATTTATAATATGGTCAATGAAAACAAAATTTCCCAGGTAGATTTTAAATCCTATAAAGCCTTGCGACTCTTGAAAACTGATAAACCAATCATTGTAAGAAATCTTGCTCAATCAATTGATGAAATACGTTATGATAATCAAGGTCACCTTATAATTTCCCATGCCAAAAAAGCACGACCGAGATGTAGAATCTGCCATAGCCACACAATATACATATGTAAGAAGTGTCATGTACATTTACATACTTCAAGCTTCGTAGAGTATCATCAAAAATGAAACCTGTGTGAACCAGTGGTGCGTTTCCGCACCATTGAATATTTTGCTGTTTTTTGTTTCGAATAATGTTTTTTGTGAGAAATATTTTATGTTTAGCTCTGAAATGTTATATTGAATCATTTAATTATATATTTTAGGTGTAATTATTAGTTTTATACTATGTGGCATAAAATAATATTTCACTCTTATTCCCAGTGGTTCGTCCAGGCACCAGTATTTTTTTTATGTTCCAACTTCATATTATTTTTTTTAATGCATGGAATGTTATCTCAAGTGCTGCAAAATAAATGATCACAAACAAAATGCTCGTTTTTTTTTAATTTTCAGATGCTTGGTACAAGATGGGTTAATCGGTCCTTTCAGCACCCTTTAATTTTACCCTGAATAGAAAGAAAATCGTAATAGTTTGATTGATCGGTGTAGACTTCTGAAATTAGATATCCCTGTGCCAGAAAATTATTGAATCGTTTATCAAGCGCACCCAGGATGTCTGGCTAGACTTTAACGATTGAAATTATTGATCTGCGTTTAAGTTTCTTATGGGGTCTGAGCGATAACAGAAAATCGTTCTACGAACTCGGTTGCAGTAACTGCTATGATGGCAGAAAAAACGTGGGATTAGCAACGCAGCATTTCCGAAACTTTCATGGGAAACTGCGTCATACTATCAGAAACCCACCCACGGGAGGTGTAAAGAAGAAAAAATCTTTGATTTGATTGGTTTGTAAAACGAAGATGAAAGAAGTTTTGATTTGATTGGTTTTGAAACATCGACGAAGGAAAACCTTCAATTGATAGGTTTTTAGAGGAAACGTAGAAGAGAAATTTTTAATTTACTCTGTGGACGAAAAAGAATAACTGGTGAAACCTTAAACGGGAAGGTTACCAGGGTACTCGCGAATACGGTTTGGAAACTAAGGTTAGGTACTTCAGTGTTTAGAAGTACGGTCTCAAAATGGAGACGAAAACAGTTGAGGTTGAATCGGAAGTTGAGGGGTAGCTGGAGAAATCAAACGAGAGATTCTCAGTTGAATCGTTTGATACGTTTTTGATACTATGTTAAGGAAGGTTTAAGAATTAATTTAGTTTCGAAGTTATCTCGGCTCCGGTGTTAGGGAAACTCATAGGTTTTGGTTTTATTTTTGAACGGTCAGTCTCAAACGGGGACAGAAAAGTGTTAAGTCGAAATTAAAAGATCTCTGAAATTACTCGGAATTTATTTAGATTGCGTCTCGTCGGTATAATCGGGAGTGAGATTAATCTACGAAAGCGAGAGGGTGACGTGTTTTTGTGTATCTTTTATTTTTCAGGAAAGATTCATCATCCTTAGGATTTTTGGTACGGGAAAAAGGTCAGATACTTTTGTTTATAATTAGCTTATGTTGAGTATTGGTAGGAAGCTGCATGCAAGCCCAGATATCTTTTTATAGTACAGAGTCCCGAAATCTACCACAAGTAATATTTTCTTACAAAGTGTATTATTTTTGTATTTGAACGTTTATGTAGGAATTATCTTTGAGATCTCTCTTGAGTATTTGGAAGTTTGAGTGAATTGTTTTTTGAGTTGTCTTTTGAGTACTAGAAAGTTTAAATTGTATTATTTTGAGATCATCCCATGTTTATGATTTTTGGGGTAATTTTGACAAACCCTTTAATTTTTTATAACTCGATTTTACTTTTATAATTGGAACTCACACTGATGCTTGATTTGATTTCAATGATTAGATTTTCTTTTGTGATTTAAAGTTGATGTGATAATTTGACTTGGTATGATTAATTTCATTTGATTTGAGAAATTATCCGAGTTTTTGAAAAGGACCCCGCACTTTTTGTATGAAAAGTGGCGACCGGTCAAGTTTTCTGAAAGTTTGTTATGTTGTTGTACCCAAAAAGTCAATGGGTCCAACCCAATCCTATGGCTAGTTTTCTAAATACGGGGTGTTAAAGTTGAAAATTGCTCGAATTTTCGGATTTATTTTTTAATTATTAAGTATCAGATTTGATTTCTGTTGCATACACACGTTTACTACATGTTCTAGTCATGAAATTAGTGGATACGTATAATCAAAAATGACTTAAGTCACTTCAGAAATACTAGTGCGATATATGGAAATTAAGGTTCCATTTGATGATGAGTATTCCTATCAAATGTTGTGTAATTTGAAAAAAAATATTTTCAAACATAGGAGCGAAGTTCGCAACCTGCACCTGTCAACCGCCGAGTCTATAGAGGCAAGGCAGAAAATCAGCGCGACAGACACGCTGTTCACCAGCCTGGTAACCAGTCCAGAGGCCCACGTGGCCCCCCCGAGACCAAGAGGCTCCCAGCCTCACTGCCGAAACCAACCAAAAAGGCAGCCAACGTCGGAGGTAGCATCTCGACTACCAACCCCGCCGACGCGTCCTTCTTCTCAGTTGGAATGTCCATCAGAGAGGCAGTACCCCGCCAGACGTTCACCCCGTCTGCCCCAGCATGCATTGAGAACATGTTACATGATATTTGTAACAATGAATAATTTGATTATTGATTGTGATATTTCCAGTATGTTACAATATTGAGATTTATGAGACATAATGGAACTACTGGCTTTAATTGGTAAAGGTACCTTTCTCTTTATGCTGCTGTTTTCAGTTAAGATAGTTGGAAAAAATGAATTCTTAGCAACTGTAACAAAAATCATCATTTAACTCATTGATCATGAATAAATCAACTTCTAGTGAGATATGGACTTATTTTACACATTGCTATGCTGAACGAGCTAAATGCTGTGTAACAACCAAGAATGAAGTACAAAACCTATAGAAAGTTAACTTTAAATTTAAAACATAGTACGGAGAAAGATCAGGAAAAAATATGCTGAAAGGCACTCAATTTCACGCAACTGACAGATTTTATAATCACTAGTTTTGAGTCTTATTTTATACAGCGTATTATGGACCGTACCTTAACCCGAGTTTCTAAAGCTGTTGCAAATAATTATTTTCCAGACCAAAGGACAATCACGTTTATAATATAATCAGTTTTGGAAACATGGATTTTAGAGTTAATAATTCGAGAAATCCGGAAATTTTGTACGACCTCTGTTTTCAAATGTTCATGCCTAATTGGCTATAATGGCCATTACTGCGAGCATAGAATAATATATCCATTATTCAACTGATTTTGATCTGTAATAGTCTCTATAAACCAATAGTGTGAGGCACAGGTGTGAGGTAATAATAACTCACGCCTATAACAAATAGGAAAAATGTAGCTTACAAAATGAATAAAAAAGTCGGGTCAATGGGGAACTCTATTTCAGACATCAAGGTAACGTTCTCGCCATCCATTTCTACATTTTCTTAGGTCTGAATATCCAAAAATTGCAATTGGAAAACGTGAATTTTTGACGTTTTTTACAAAATCCGATATCGATTCGATTTTCGATCACAGAAATCGCTTCTGACAACTGTTGTCAATTTTGAAAATGCAGATTAATTCAAATTTTACTGAAGAAGTCGAAGATAAAGTATAGTGTTGAATTCGCGGTAATGGTCATAACACACTTGATGAATTACACCCCTCGCCTGACGGCTCGGGCTGCAAAATTCATCTGCGTGTGTTATGACTTACATTACCGCTCATTGAACAATATACTATTACACCATCCAAACATATCCTTTATGAAATCGCTTTGGGAAAAATTGCGAATTCATCTACTTTTGATACATTGAAAATCAATGACGTTACAGAAAAGAATTTAAACCAGGACATGTTATCTACTAATGATTATTCTTCTGTCCAAAACCAGTAAGATGTGATGATGCCATTTAATTGTATGAAAACGAAAATATTGATATAGAAGCAATAAAAACTAGATGGACGGCACATTTGATTTTACTTATGTCAAAGATTGAAAGCGATACTGAATCTTTTGGACCCGCTATAATGAAATATTTGGACAACTGTACCAAGTATGCCCAATCAAATCAATCACTGACATCAGGCTTGCATTGTGCTTTTAAATGTACAGGAATTCCGTCTGAAAATAAGAGGCAGGCAGTATTAAGAAAAGGAAAAAAATATCTGTACAACCGACTTCAATATCGAGACGTATAAGGTTACATTGACAGGTAGAAGAGTTAGCTGGACGAAAACCTGGAAAATTTAACAGCAAAAAAGAGCACCACACAAATTGCAACTGTGTGTAGAGAGTAACAATGGTCTAGGTGACAATTAGTTTAGGAATTAGGTTAGAATAGGTCTGGTTAGTCTAGTGTTAATTGCCACCTTGGGTCGAGTTCGTCCTCCTCAATTCAGATCTTATAATTGGTGCCCAGACATCCTTTATTTCAAGAGAAGGTGCACTGATTGGGTTGGGAGTTATGGCCATGAAGGCTGCTTCTTTCAATTTTCTTCTTTTCCAACCTTCTTCCTTTGATATTATGGAAGCTTCATCCCATCTGATGTTGTGGTTCTCGTTCCAGGCATGTTGGGCTAGCTTGGATTTTTCAGTTTCTCCCAGTCGAGCTAGTCTTTGGTGCTCTTTGATTCTTACTTCAAGCGGGCGTTTAGTCTCCCCAATGTAAATTCCATGCGAATGCGGCAGGTCCTACATTGGGGAGACCAAACGCACCAAAGACTAGCTCGACTGGGAGAAACTGAAAAATCCAAGCCAGCCCAACATGCCTGGAACGAGAACCACTACATCAGATGGGATGAAGCTTCCATAATATCAAAGGAAGAAGGTTGGAAAAGAAGAAAATTGAAAGAAGCAGCCTTCATGGCCATAACTCCCAACCCAATCAGTGCACCTTCTCTTGAAATAAAGGATGTCTGGGCACCAATTATAAGATCTGAATTGAGGAGGACGAACTCGACTCAAGGTGGCAATTAACACTAGACTAACCAGACCTAACCTAACCTGACCAAACTTAACCTTCTGCGCATATCAACTGCGCATCTGATCGGGTCAAGGTGACCTCTACCAGAAAAATAATACTTCATATATAACTTGAATAGTATAATAATTACCTGCTCCGGTAGACTAGTGGTTAGAGTGACTGGAATTTCGAAATTGCAACCTTATAACCCGCGTTCGAATCCCAACACTGTAATTCAACAAATCGAAAAAGTATGGTGCGTACAAGTCCAGACAGACCAAGTTTGGCAAAAACCGGTCCTTCTCAGGACCAACACCCTGAAGACGGCAGGCGAATGCTTGCCGAAACGTCGGTAACAACTTTGTTAATATTGTTGTTAATTTTTATGATATAGGTTTTGTTTTACTTTTTTAATAAAAAATATTTCCCTTAGAATGAAAATTCTCATTTTGTTTGATAATGTATTTCATTTATGCACTGAAGAGGCAAAAAAAATTGCCGATATTTTTGCCGATACGATACATCGGCAACAATTGCCGATATACCGACATCAATATCGGTATCTATTCTATCCCTAGAGAATGATAAATCGAAACAATCTCTATGTCGATATCAGATAAGATGCCATCTGTTCAGGCACTAGTCCACCTACGGAACCAGGTGGCGAATCAATGAATATTAGATCAACATCCATATCGGAAATTAATAGTTCTTTGAAATATTCATTTCCTCACGAATATCAAACGATTAAACAACACCCAGAACTTTACGAACTAAAAACTATGCAAACAGCATGTCATCTCTAAAAAAATCAGTCTAGAAATGTGACGCTACCTCTGGTTGTCGCCCCATAAATGGATGTCGATGGTAATTTTGTATTCAAGAGTACAACACAAATAAGAATGAAGATCCCAAGGAACCAATTGCGCATCCACCCAAAAAATTGTGACGCCGCAACCATTCATTACGCAGTGAATTTAGGCTATTATCTAAATTATCGGTTAAGTTAATAACTCGTTCATTGAAAGTTAACTCCTAACTGATAAAACACTTATGGCAGCGCTGAAAAACGTTGCTGGGTCATTTTTCGGCATTTCCAAAAATTCGGAAGGTAGATTCTTGTAGAGCAAACAAAATAACAAGAGGTAGACTGGGGCAAATCGGTTGTAAAATTTGAGTAGTTCACATTAAATCCTAAAATATGGCCTTATTTCATCTTTTATTAGCATAGTTGATAACACATTAAATTCACCACTTCCTAAACTATAGAATTCAGGTATCAAAAAGGTTTTTTGAAAGAAGGAAGAGAACGATATAACATTTTTCTTAAATGTTGACAATATGTTACATTTGCCCCATACTATAGGGGCAAAAGTAACAAACGATTCTGAAGTGGCAATAGAACTACATAGATATCGAAGAATATATTATGGGGAATTTGTAAAAGTATGTCGTTCCTCTTAAATTTGATATTTTATTCATCCATTCATTTCGAAAAATAACAGAGCTACATAATCATAATAATAATAAAAACAAACCCCTGTTTAATGTTCAATACTCAGGTCCTGGCAGCTTTCTTAATAGCAGAGAACCATCTGTAAGGATAAAAAAATATAAGAGACAAATGAATCACATGTGGTAATAGAAATTTACGTAATAAGTTCGGAAAACAGGGTTTTTTGGACGAATAGACCAAATTCTAGGACGATCCGGAGGAAGTCCGAGTCCAAAAAAACTATTTTCGGACGTGTTGCGTATACAATATTTTTTCGGCAACCGTGTAGAATACCAAACTAATGAGACGACACATTTCTTTACTACACATTTTATTTCTTATTAAACAGAACAGAACTCTCAGCCCTTATTTGGTAATGATCAAAAATGACAACAAAGAAGTGAAGGCATTTCTGGGCTTAGTCCGGGAAGTAAGTACTTCCCACTGGGAAGTTCCCAGACTAGGCCGGGAAATGCTACTTCCTCGAAGAAAAAGCGTCCGGGAAGTGGGTACATCCCGAACGGTTGCCGGAAAAAGTATTTTATGTTTGTATTGCAATTGCCCCAACATGCGGGGCAAATGTAACATATAGGTACTATTACCAAAAAAACAGTCAATAAATCATCGAATTCAAAAATATTACACATTAATATAACCCTTCTGTTGATTGATGGTTGATAACATTCATTAATCATTCCTTAATAATGCGACTTTATTGATATCCTTAAAAGCACCTACTAAACTCAATCAAATTTAACTGTAACACAGACTTGATAGATAGGTCAGATAGAAGTAAAGCTAGCGGCTGCGAGCGAATCTCTCTGATACAATCAGGCAGGATTTGAATATTGATATTGAGGTGACAAAAACGCAGGTTTTGATTATATGAAGATGTTTGAGGGCTACTGTTACCCCAGTCTACCTTATTCCAGAAAAAAAAATTTCACGAACACGCTTGCCTCTTAAAATTACTCGGGAAAATATGATGGTTTCAAGCTGAAGGAAAACCGTTGCTAGGTCATTTTTCGGATTTTCCAGGTCCCAGACGTAATTTTCCAAAATTCGGAAGGTAGATTCTCGTAAAGCATGTAAAGACACGTTTTCCAGCCAAAAAAAAATACGAACACGTTCGCCTCTGGAAAATATGTAGGTTTTGTTGAATAAACCCCGTTTTTCGGACTCCTCAAGGTGGGTTCTAAGAGAGCTTGTCAAAACACGAATTTTTATTTAACATTCAACAGAAGAACACTAAATTGGAGCGTATACCCAATTTCACAATGGATGGAATAAGCTCAAATGCTTCTTATTCTTAAATGATCGAATTCCTTATTCCTTCAAAATTAATACGACATTACAGAAATACAAGCATTACACTACAATGCTCCCTCACTAAAACACCATGTCAGTCTGGCAACGCTGCGCGAGTTACCCGGTCCTGCTTCCCTGTACTCGTATTCCAGACACGAGTCGCGGTCACCATCAGGAATCCGCTGACTATGGATCCTCAGAATCTTTTAGCATTCTGCCTACCTTTTAATTAATTCATAATGTATAAATGAACCATTTTAATTGTATTCATTCAGTCTTAACATAATAGAGTTGAATCGCTGACCAAATTAAAATATATCGAATATTGATTTGTGTTCAGTGTTGTAATAGCAATAAATCAGGTTTTCTAAAACTCAAGTACCATCCTATAAAATATAATTCGCACTTTTCGATCGTCCAGTCAGAAACCGTTGCTGAGATACGTGGTTTACTTCTTTCCAATATATGCGATTACATGTTCCTGTTCAATAACATGTTATTTCTTTGAATAGTCTGAGTTGTTTCCTCTGTGCCATCGCGCCAACCATGTGTGCTTCTCATACGAAAAATAAATATAACATGTTATTCAATATGATAGGGTGGATGTCTGGACTTCGATTAAAATCAAGTGTTATTGAGAGATCTCAATATAGTACTTTTTTCTGAGACAAATAAATAGCCCGAGAGCCAGTGATAGTTTTCAGTCAGTCATTTTAACCCTGGCCATAATTTGTATATAGCTCGATTTGGTTGTTTTCTTAGCCAAAGTGACCGTCAGCTCGCTCAACAGTGGTGGGTTCGCCAACGGGAGCAACGGAAACATGTAAAATTTAAACCCTGCTGAAATTGACAGAGATGCTAGTTTGTATAATTATTCGAATAAAAAAAATCGTCCGCTGGACATCAAAACTTGTAGAAAAAATTTGAGTTTCAGTCATTTTAACCCTGCTGAAATTTACGGAGATGGTAGTTTATATACCTAATTATTCGAATAAAAATAATCGTCCGCTGGCTGTACTTTGGTGGAAAACTCGGTGGAAAACAAGTTTTCATGTCCAGCGAAAGGGTTTTCCACCAACGTATAGCAAGCGGAAGATTTTTTTTATTCGAATAATTATACAGAGTGTCCCACTAGTGCCGCAGCGGAGGATATACGCGTAACGGTCTGAGTTTGGCGAAATTTTTTTATGCAGACTTGATATACTACAAGAAGAGCACAACTTAAAAATATTTTCGAATATATCGGGTGGCCCACAAAAGAGGAATAGCGGGTGACTTTGTTTTTTCAAACGGGACCCCTATATTCAATAGTGTTTTTCAATTCTCTGAAACTTCCTGCATGCTTTCGTATACTTTTCACATATTTTTATTCGACAGTTTTCGAAATATTAGCCATTTTGACAAAAAAATTATACTTGTAGAGGCTATGTTATCCAATTATATTTCACGAACCCTTGCAGATACCAATAACAGTTTTATATGGATTGAAAGACAAGACTTCTAAGTATCCTACCCAGCTATAATAAAGCATCTCCAGCATACAGAGTGTCCACAAAAAGACTATCAACATGACGAATTTCAAATCGATGTTTTTTCATTTTTTCGAATGCAATGCATATAATTTTTTTTCATCATTGTAATCACCATTCATTTTACTTCACTTTTTGTCAAATACATGATATGCATATCTCTAAAGGAACAGGATTTTTCGGAGTTTTTCTTCCAAATTCACATTTACTTTCGAATTCAAAAAGCAGATTTGGTTTTACTGTGGTTATTGGGAACTGTCAAATTATTCTATTCAAAATTAACATCATTGCAGCTTCAATTCAAATCATCATAGTTTTTACGGATTGGATGAGTACTCACACAATGATGTAAAAATTCAAAAAATACCAATGAATGTACAAGTTATGAATGCTTCAAAAAAACGAGTTTCAAAACTTCAGGATACAAAAAAGTGCCCGCTCTTATCCTCTTACAACTTTCTTCGAAAAAATGATATTTATAATTTCCTAGGCACGCAAGCAGATCTTCAAGGTCGCGAGCTCAAAGCTTGTTTGAAATTTTTGGAAGATTCGACGTTCCAAGTAGGAACATAAAAAATTATCAAAAATGTATTTTGAAAAATGGGTACAGAAAGCGAGTTTCCGTCTTCAGTAACTGATTTCATCACATTTTTGAGTAGATACATCAAAACTTTCTAGTTCCTCATTTCGCTATAATATATATTGAAGCTTCAATGATGATAATTCTGAGTGGAATAATTTGACAGTTCTCAATAACCACAGAAAAGCCAAATCTGCTATTTGAATTCGAAGGTATATGTGAATTTTAGGGGAACATTTCGAAAAATCGCTTAAAAGTCCTATTCCGTTAGAGATATGCATATCATGTATTTGACAAAAAATGAAGTAAAATGAATGGTGATTACAATGCTGAAAAAAAAAATATGCATTGCATTTGAAAAAATGAAGAAAAATCGATTTTAAATTCGTCATGTTGATAGTTTTTTTGTGGACACTCCCATATAATGGAGATGCTTTATTATAGCTGGGTAGGATACTTTGAAGTCTTGTCTTTCAATCCATATTAAACTGTTATTGGTATGTGCAAGGGTTCGTGAAATATAATTGGATAACATAGCCTCTACAAGTATAATTTTTTTGTCAAAATGGCTAATATTTCGAAAACTGTCGAATAAAAATATGTGAAAAGTATACGAAAGCATGCAGGAAGTTTCAGAGAATTTAAAAACACTATTGAATATAGGGTGTCCCATTTGAAAAAACAAAGTCACCCGCTATTCCTCTTTTGTGGGCCTCCCGATATATTCGAAAATATTTTTAGGTTGTGCTCTTCTTGTAGTATATCAAGTCTGCATCAAAAAATTTTGCCAAACTCAGACCGTTACGCGTATATCGTCCGCTGTGGCACTAGTGGGACACCCTGTATAAACTACCATCCCTTTAAATTTCAGCAGGGTTAAAATGACTGAAACTCTATATTTTTATTACGTGATTTCGCTGCTCCCGTTGGCAAACCCACCACTGTGCGGCAGCTGATGGTCACTATGCTATAAGACAAATACAAATTAAGCTATATACTAATTGTGGCCAGGGTTAAAATTGGTCACCAAAAACTATCACTCGCTCCCGGGCTAAAATAAGACCTGGTTTATGACTTCAACTCCCGATAACCCGGTATTACCTGTCTTGTAATTTAATTTTATATTATCTAAACTCTCCAGCGTAGACACGGGAACGGTCTGGTTTTACGTTCCTAACTTCCTGTTTCATTGTTAATAATATGCTATCAGGTATGAGGTATGAAAGAACAGTGTCGTAGGAGACGGTGCGGCGGCGTTCATCATGGATCTCGACAGCTGTTTTGTTTTCATAGTCAGTTGTAATACATAATTCTTGTTTTTTCTACACCCGTACTGTGTACTATGATAATACACTTAGCTATAATCGAGGGTATAATATGCCCATGATCTGTTTCATAATGAGATCCATTATGATACAGATTTGTTTTAATCAATAGAAACCCATTATTTTTCAATCAACCGGCCCCCAGGTTGGGGGAGGGGGAGTCGAAATGAGGAAGAACGTACCACCACAGTAGTGATTTTGAATTTTTTCTGCGATATCGGGAAGTATTATAAAAAATTCGCGAGTTCCGCCGAAATCGCAAAATTTTCGGCGTCATAGATGGCGTTGACGTTCGACATGTCCGACGTTTGACGAAATTTTTTTAGATGCATATTTTTCGAATTTAATCGCTATTTGGAGGTAGGTATTCGGTCGATTATCGAAAATTAACGTATATTTTTACTTTTCAGCTGAAATTCCAGCCCGATGAACAATCTCCTTCAAGTCGATGGTAACAAATTTAAAAAAAAAACATATTCAAAATGAACACCCTACAGTGAACACCTCTTCTAATCAGTGTCTTCCTCATCGGTTGCTATAAATTCTTGTATTTTTATGTTCTCATTCAGGACAAGAAAATAAATAGGTACCTACCCCCACTGTTGAGGGATTGAAAATATAGATGTACATAAAGTTAGCAAAACAACTCTCGCGAATCGAACTCGGAATAGCTCAAAATTCTGCCGTTATTTATCCGTAATTTATCCGTGAAAAAATAAATTTTGCTGCTCTTGTATTTTAAAAAATATGGGATGTTTCGCTAACTTGATATCAAGTTGGCGAAACAACTTTTCGAATAATGATTTCAGCACGAAAAAAAATAGCTCATCTTTTCAAGCGATTTATCCTAAATTATCCGTGAAAAAAGAAATTCTGTATCATTCAAGGTTTCGAAGAACAATGACAAAATCGGATTGATCGATCAGGAGCCGACCGAAAATAATTTATGCATTTTTCTCGAAAACTATTTGAGCAATATTGTTGAAATTTGGAGAGATGATGTAGCTTTTCATCTTTGATTTATCCGTGAAGAGAAAAATTTTGCCGCTCCTGTTTTTAACAAAATATCACGTGCACCGGTAAGTGTACATCAAATTACCAGGTGACATATTCAAAAAATTATTTCAGCAATCAACAGATAATTCAATTTTTTGTAATGATTTATCCGTAAATTATCTGTGAAGGAAAAAGATCGCCACTCTTGTATTTAAAAAAATATTGGATGTTTCGCTAACTTCATATTAAGTTGGCGAAACAACTTTCGAAAAATGGTTTCAGCACGAAACAAAATAGCTCATCTTTTCAAGTGATTTATCCGTAAATTATCCGTGAAAAAAGAAATTTTGTATCATTCAAGGTTTCGAAGAAAAATGACAAAATCGGATTGATCGATCAGGAGTATTCAAAGGTAGCCCTTTTATTGGTAGAATGCTCCTGCAAAATGCCGTTGTTCAAATCTTAAGCGCTTCCAAGTGCTTTCATCATTTTAAGAATTAATAACTAATTTATTCTATTAGCGACGTTTCGGGAAATATGGAGTCTTTCCCTAGCATAAAAAAATTTCTGGCGAATTGATATCAAATTGGAAAGTCGCATATCCAAAAAATTATTTGAACTATAAACAGCTTATTTTCATAAGGAAAATCGGATCCTTCCCAAAATTATTGGAACCTATTTATTTGTAAGAACGATTGCACAAGCATCTTGTCGTGAAATTGACAAAATATACTCTTTTAGAAATCTAAACATCTGATTTTTATAGTCGAAATAAAATTTTAACAACCACACAGTCTATCTCCATTTGTTGCATATTGTTGAAATACCCATCTGTCGGTAGAGGCTTCTGCAGCTGTACTGTTTGAACATTTCGTAAATACATCCATAACTGTCCGTAATAAAATGGTGCCCTCATGACCAGGCCACCCGTAGCAAGAAATGTTAAGTACCTGGAGTGATATTTTTTTGAAGAACAGAAACGGCAAAATTTTTCTTTCCACGGATAAAACAAAGATGGAGAGCTACACCTTTCTCCCAAATTTCAACAATTTCAATATTGCATTCATAGTTTTCGAGAAAAATACATGACAAACGTTCCGTCAGTCGCAGATCGATTAATCAGTTTTTGTCATTTTTCTGCAAAACCTTTAATGATAAAAAATTTTCTTTCTTCACGGATAATTTACGGATGAATCACTGAAAAAGATGAGCTACTTTTTTCTTGCTGAAAATATTTTTCGAATAGTTGTTTCGCCAACTTGATATCAAGTCAAGAAACATCCAATATTTTTTAAAATACAAGAGTGGCGATGTTTTCTTCTTCACGGATAATTTACGGATGAATCATTACAAAAAATTAAATTATCTGTTGATTGCTGCAATCATTTTTTCAATGTCACCTGGTAATTGGATGTACACTTACCGGTGCACGTGATATTTTGTTGAAAACAGGAGCGGCAAAATTTTTCTCTTCACGGATAAATCAAAGATGAAAAGCTACATCATTTCTCCAAATTTCAACAATATTGCTTTCTTAGTTTTCGAGAAAAATGCATAAATTATTTTTTGTCGGCTCCTGATCGATCAATCCGATTTTATCATTTTTCTTCGAAACCTTGAATGATACAGAATTTCTTTTTTCGCGGATAATTTACGGATGAATCACTTAAAAAGATGAGCTATTTTTATTCGTGCTGAAATCATCATTCAAAAAGTTGTTTCGCCAACTTGATATCAAGTTAGCGAAACATCCAATATTTTTTAAAATACAAGAGTAGCGATGTTTTTTTCTTCACGGATAATTTACGGATAAATCACTGAAAGAGATGTGCTACTTTTTTCCGGCTGAAAACATTTTTTGAAAAGTTGTTTCGCCAGGTTGATATCAACTGCGACACATCCCATATCTTTTTAAATATAAGAGCGGCAAAATTTATTTTTCACGGATAAATTACGGATAAATAACGGCAAAATTTTGAGCTATTCCGAGTTTGATTCGCGAGACTTGTTTTGCTAACTTTATGTACATAAAATATAGTTTCGGAAAAAAAGTCGACGCGTAACAGCGTCCAGTTTCGCAACATCGAAACCAATTAAGAGGGGTCTATACCGTTCGACATTCAGTTCAAAACCACAAATTTATATGGGGTTTTCACTATTATTCAATTTGAAGAGTTCTTCTAGTGGGAAAGTCCATAACTTTTTTTTGCAGAGTGAAAAAAACATTAATGTTTTTTTTTACGGAGAAAAAAGTTATGAACTTTCCCACTTGAAGAGCTCTTCAAATTGAAAAATAGTGAAAACCCCATATAAATCGGCGGTCTCTATCGTGAGAAATCCCGAATCGCGTTTTGAACTGAACGCCAAACGGTATAAACCTCTCTTAAAATTAAAATAATATTTCAAATCAAATTTAGAATCAGGCAAATAACACTTTCGTTGCCATTCAACATGGTATGAGCCACTAAAAAAAATCTTTCGCGGATTACTTACGATGAATGTATGCCTCGCTGGATTTCCAAACGAATAAGTTGGGTTGGTTGCTAAATTGAAGCAATTTTGTAGAACAAAAAGATGGAATTCAATATCACAGAAAAAATTTCTTGAACCCCACCAAATCATTATCAGATACATGGATACATCGGGAGGACGAATATTGAGAGATCGCTAAGTTTTTTCCGAGGTTTTTTCTCAATCCATTTAAGGCACAGAGAGCGAAATTTAAATGTTTTCGAATATTTTTATTACCTAAAGGCAGTGGATAGTATGCCGAGCGATCGGACTAGCAGCAGATAGGCATAACCTTATTTTATGATATATCTCGACATAATATATTGAATTAAAATGGAGGTAGAGACAGTATTTTATAATTAAAACGAAAAGATTTTTTATTACTATGTTTTACTACCAATAATTTTAAGATACAATATGTAAGGATTACATTTTTGCGACTATAGTTTCGAACTCTCGTTCATCTTCAGACAACTGACCTCTGGGTACAAAGTACAGGGTATTTATGCAGATTCAGGTAGTAATAATAAAAAAGGAAAGTGAGAGCTGAAGGAATTTTGTTTGCAACAGATGTTAGAAAAAATAAATTTGTGGATTATTACAGTTGTAGGTGTTATTTAAATGCTTTGAAAATTTGAGAATTGCACAGTTCTATTTGTTCATTCATTATTTCGTGAATATTTTTCTGCTCTAATTTGTAAATTTCAATAGACTCCAGATAATTGAGTTTTATTCCTTTCGATTCTACGTGTAAAATTTTTAGGTTATCTATTGTTGGGAATGTGTGGCCATTCTCAATGCAATGGGTTGCGACGGTGGACTTGCTTTTGTTCTTGGTGAAATCCATTCGATGTTCATTGAATCTTGTTTTGAATGAACGTCCAGTCTGACCTATATATTTCATATTGCAAGTTGAACATTTTAACTCATAAACTCCTGATTTAAGCAAATTTGGGGTTGAATCTTTGGCATTGAATAACAGAGACGATAATTTATTTTTTGGTTTGAAAGCTATGTTGATATTAAGTTTCGATATATTATTGGCTATTTTTTCACTTACATCACCGAAGTATGAAAGAGAAATGAACTTTTTGGTTTTTTCCGTTTTTATTGTAGGGTAAATTTGGTTCAAGGCTAATTGGGAATTTTTGTGCTTAATTATTTTATCTATTATCTTGTGATTGAAACCGTTGTTTGCAGCTATTGTTTTTATTGTATTAATTTCAATTTCACGGTTATTTTTAGACAGGGGTAAGGAAAATGCTCTATGGACCATCGAACAGTATGCTGAAATTTTTTGCGAGTATGGGTGGTTTGAATCTATGGGAATACATATATCAGTGGATGTGGGTTTTCTGAACACGTTAAATTCAAGTTTTTGGTTTGAGTGTGATATTGACAGGTCTAAAAATGTTATATGGTTACCAATTTCTTTTTCTAATTTAAATTTTATTTTTGGGTGAATGTTGTTTATGATATTTAGAAATTGCCCAAGTTGTCTAGATGTTCCAGATATGCATGCAAATACATCATCTACAAATCGGTACCAAAAGTGTATTATTATGGGTAATTTTGAAGTGAAGATTTTCTTTTCTATATAATGCATAAAAATATCCGCGAGAAAAGGACTTAGGGGAGAACCCATAGCCAGGCCGAGTAATTGTTCAAATATTTTGTTGTTAAACTGAAAATAGTTCCTCTGTAAACATAGTTCCAAGAGTATAAGGAAGTCACAGTGTATCAGTGGATTCACATGTGATTGTTCTAATATCTCCGAAACTAAATCTATTGTCTCTTTTCTCGGAATATTTGGAAACATATTTTCTACATCTAGACTCAATAAATATGATTTGTGGGGCATGGTGAAATTTTCTAATTTTTTGGTTAATTCTATGGAGTTTTTTATGGTATATTTTGGTGTGAAACCGGTTATTGTCTTGAAGATAGTATTCAATTCTTTTTCTAGTTTGTAGGTGGGGCTGTTGACAAAGGAAACTACTGGACGAATGGGAATATTTTCTTTGTGGGTTTTCATTAGACCGTAAAGTTTTGGTGGGCTTGGATTCATATTTATATAATAATATTTTGTTTTTGATAAAATGGGGGAATTTATGTCGTTTAAGGTTGATTTTAAGGTTTTTTGAATTTTTGATGTTGGATCAACGGTGATTTCAATGAGTTCTTGTGTTTTAATGAAATTATTCATTTTCTCTATATACTTCGATGTTGGAAGAATAACAGTGGCATCAGATTTATCTGCTTTTGTAATAGTGAGTTCATTGAGTTGGATTTTTTCTTTTACAGATTTCAATATTTTAAAACTATTGGGGTCTATTTTAGGGCTAAAATTTTTTAGAATTTTTGTAATTTTCGGAGTAATCGTCTCTGTATTATCTAAGTGTCTCAGTGCAATTGTGGACTCTACTGCAAGGATTTCTTTTGCATTGTTTTTTATATTCATTTGACGGCATCGACTGCTGTGGTCATTAGCCGGATATCGGTTTTCTCACTTCAGGTGAATGCGAATCTTACATCCGAGTTTTGCCATGTAAGGGCAATAATGCTCCCGCAGAATGGGTAATCCCTTCCAATAAAGAAACACACAT
The DNA here is from genome assembly GCA_910592335.1 of Adalia bipunctata. Taxonomy (NCBI): domain Eukaryota; kingdom Metazoa; phylum Arthropoda; class Insecta; order Coleoptera; family Coccinellidae; genus Adalia; species Adalia bipunctata. The sequence continues at coordinate 7,276,311 of OU342954.1, forward strand.
TTACACACAAATATAAGAGATACACATACAACATCCATACTAAACGAAAATAAAATGATTAAATTGATAAGTAGGCGCATAGACAAACAGATAATAAATAGATAGACAGATAGGATAAATAGATGAAATATATAGATAAAAATAATAGATAAAATACGTAGGTTAAATAAACAGATGAAACAAATGAATAAATACTAAATGAATAGATGAGTATATAAGGACATTCACACAAATAAACAGCAGAATAGACCAGTTCAATAAATATGTGAGCAAGAAAACCACACAAGAGAAAGAATATTCAGGTAAGTAGCAATGATCTGTAAAAACATTTATCTCAAATTTTCCCCAGCAATCCTACTCTATCCAAAAACATTAATACCTTCTTTTCAGATTCAGATTTATAATCCAAAATTTCTCCAATTGTACCCCCGAGAAACAACTCGTCTCGTATGTTCTGAAATTGGACGCATTCCACCAAGATGTGCTGAACCGTAAGTATCACATCACATTCCATACACCTTGGTTGACTTCTTCCCCGCAACATATATAATGATGTTAGGTTTGTGTGGCCTATCCTCAATCTTGTTAAGGTAACATCCTCTCTTCGCTCAGCATTGTGACCTCTATTCCTTTTTTTCACCAACTTTTTTGTGCTTCTTAGTTTCGCATTACTCTGATCCCATTCACTCTGCCAATCCGATAAAAATTTATTCTTATAATGATTTTTTATGTCAGTATGGTTGATATTAATGTTCAAATCTGGATCTTCCGAAATGCCGGCCTTGGCTGCTTGGTCTACTGTTTCGTTTCCGTTTATTCCAATATGTGCCGGCGTCCATACAAATACAATATTTTTCATCATTTGTCTTAACCATGATATTGTTGCCTGAATCTGACATGTTTGGCTGTCACAGTCAAATGGGTTTCGAATCGACTCCAAAGCACTCAGAGAGTCTGTGCAAATAACAAAGGATCGGCAATCTGAAAGATCACAGAATCTCAACGCCTGCCATATCGCATACATTTCGGCAGTAAGAATACTGCATGCTGGGTGGAGGGACCAGGAATGGGATATGTTGTCCACAAAGATCGCACTTGCAACTCCACTGTCTTTCTTTGAGGCATCTGTATAAATAATGGTCGAGGTATCTTGATATCTATCTAATACAGACAAGAATGTGGCTCTCAGTAGATCTATATTTGCATTGTCTTTTCTGAATTCCGAACATTCAAGATGTATCTTTGGGGGTTCATATTGCCAAGGGATAAGTTCATAGTTATCCAGGGGGTGTACAGATGGCAAACGATTCGGACCATTGATTAGTTTCAATCGTCCTTTCACTGACCTAGGTACAGTTTGGTCCTCTGCCGTATTCTCTGTAGATGGATTAAACAGTATATTAAACACGGGGTTGGTTTTCTGGGCCCAGACTCTTGCAGTAAGGTTTGCAAGTAACATTTTCCTTCTAATATCGAGTGGGCAGAAACCACTTTCCACATAGACGGATTCCATAGGGCTAGTTCGAAATGCTCCTATTGCTATTTTCAGGCCATTATAATGGATCCTATCAATTTTTTTCAGCCAGCTTTTTCTAGCAGATCCATATAATATTGATCCGTAGTCTATTCTGGACAATATCAAAGATTGGTACAAATTCAGAAGTGTATCACGGTCTGCACCCCATTTTATACCAGATATACATCTCATCAGGTTGAGGATAGGTTTACATCGGCTCTCAATATCTTTGATGTGTGATACCCAGGTCAGCTTCGAGTCGAACATTACTCCAAGATATTTCGCTTCTGTCTTGAAGTTGAGGTTATTGCTTCCGATGTATAGGACTGGGTTTTGATGCGCTGCTTTTAATCTACAGAAATGGATACCGAATGTTTTAGTCGGTGACAACCTGAATCCACACTTTCCAGTATTCTCTATTATTTTATTAATTGCTGATTGTAAGTATTCTTCAGTGTTTTCAGCTCTATCAGAGGAGTGATAAATTGCCAGATCATCAACGAAAATACTCCTTCCCATGTCCGGGTCCAAACCATCCAGCAATCCGTTCAGTGCTATCAAAAACAGATTGACGCTCAAGGCAGAACCCTGCGGTATCCCGTTCTCCAGCGTATATACTTGAGAAATTTCATCTTTGATTTTTACTCTGAACGTCCTTTCAGAGAGGAAACTGCGGATTAATTTGGGCAATCTACCTCTCATTTCCCATCGATACAATGTCTTGAGAATACCATACTTCCAAGTGCGATCGTACGCACATTCTATGTCGAAAAATATAGCATTCAGGTGTTTTCTTTTAGCGAAACTATTCTGAATTGCATCCTCCAACATAATCATGTTATCAATCGTGGATCTTTTTTTTCGAAAACCCATCTGAAATTCATCTATCAGATTATTCTTTTCCAGGTACCAGACCAATCGCGTATTCATCATTTTTTCCATGATTTTGCTCATACAACTAGTAAGGGATATTGGTCGATAGTTTTCAGCATACCTAAGATCCTTACCGGGTTTACGGATTGGAACGACTAGTGCTTCTCTCCAAGCATCTGGGTATCGGGATTCATGCCATATTCTATTGAATATATTTAATAATTTTTCTTTTTCAGATTCCGCTAACTGCTTTACGAACTCGTAAGGAATATCATCAGGGCCGGGAGTCGATTTCTTGCATTGTTGGAGCACATTTTCCAATTCTTTCATTGTGAAGTCATCATTGTATTGTTCTTTATCGAGGGTATCAAAATTTAGGTATTGTTCAGTGTGTTCTTTTTTTGTTAAAAATGCCAATGTGTAATTGTCGGAGCTACTGACGGATTGAAAGTGTTCACCCAATATATCGGCTATGCATTTTACATCTGTGTATATGATGTTATTTTTCACAATCGCTGTAGAAACTTCTGTATGTTTTCTTCCAATTATTCTATGTATTTTCTTCCAAACATCTGCCAGATTCGAATCTGGATTGAGCGTTTCAACATAAGTTTGCCAGGATGATTTTTTGGCTTTGATTATAATTTGGCGGGCTCTAGCCCTTTTTCTTTTGAACTCGATCATGTTTTCGTTAGTTGGGTTTCTTTTAAACGACGTCAGAGCTCTTTTTTTCAACCTTATGGCATTCGCCACCTCTTCATTCCACCAAGGTACTTGTTTTCTTGAGCACTGACCTGCTTTTGGGACGTTTCTTATGGCTGCCGAAATGATTGTTCGTGTCATATTGTCTATTATGTCATTGATATCTGCATTTGGATGTTCATCGAAAGAAACTTCTGCTCTGAATGAGTGCCAATCAGCTCGTTTAAGATTCCACCTTTTGGTTGTATTTTCATATTGAATGGTCTCAAGAAATTCTATCGCTATTGGATAGTGGTCCGAGAATAGTGTGTTTTCTAGTACGCTCCAGAACAGTCTTGTACTTAAGTGTGAGTTTGTAATGGTTAGGTCTATAGCAGAGAAGGTCCTGGATCTACTGTTGAGGTACGTACCGGTACCTGAATTAAGAGTGATTAGGTCATTTTCCTCCATCAGTTCTTCAATCAATCGACCCCTTCTATCTGTTCGTGTTGATCCCCAAATTTCATTATGTGCGTTGAAGTCGCCCAGTAAAATGAACGGTTTAGGTAATTGTTTTAAAACATTTTCTAAGTCTGTTTTCGACCAGCTAAAGTCGGGTAAATATATATTGCAGATCGTAACTTTCATGGGATGAAGGATTGAAACGGCTGTCACCTGAAGTTCGGAGTTTATACAGATTTCAGATGAGGGAAAATTTTCTTTTAAATAGATGGCTACACCACCTTTAGCCCGATTTTCACAATGGATTTCCTTATGGAAACAATTATATCCCCTTAGACGGAATTCTTCATCAGGTCTGAGGTGCGTTTCTTGAAGACAAATGCAGAATGGGTTATTCTCTACTATCAATTGTTTCAAGTTTGGGTAGTGGAATTTTAATCCGTTACAGTTCAATTGAAGTATTATATGAGCCATTTTGATGATGAATAAATATTGTGACTAATATGTAGTTAATTACTAATATATGTACTAGAAACATGTAAAATATAATGACCAACAGACATATGTATAAAAATGAATGCGAATGACTAGGTTTTGTAAAAATGAAATAAACAGGTTATGAATAAATAAATAAATATATAAATGAATAAATAAATAAGATAAATAAAATAATAATACATAACAAAACAAATAAATATAGATATAAATAATTTACATGCTTATATACATAGATATATAAATTAAAGATCAATATGAAAATAAATAATTACGAAACCGTATTTATATTCTGAGTGTTTGCACTTCCAGCCGTTTCTTTTCCAGATGATTGAGGTGACTTGGTTTTGCCCTTGGGCAGACTTTTCGTCTTTTTCAAGATCCTTCTTGTGCCCCGCGAACTCTGACTTGTATCAGACTCGTCCGCATCTTCACCGAGAGGCGATATTTGGTCACCTTTCCTTTTACTGTATTTCTTAGTGATATCCAATCTCAGTTTAGGTGGTGGCATAATAATATTGCTCGAACTTTGGTTGATATCTTGTAGTTTTTGAGGAAAACTACTTTCCTCATTTACTTTCTCGCAGGGATCGTTGTCTGAGTTGGGTGAACCAAAGTAGCGTTTCACCATAGATTCAATAGTATTTGTCAGTTCGGGGATAATCTTCGAAATTAGTTCATTCTCCTCAACGAATTTTGTCTTTGTTATTTTTGAATAAGTAACACCTTGAATTGGTGTGTTAATAGTTGCTTTTCTTCTCGCCTCAGAGTACGAAACTTTTTCCAGTGTCTTTATTTCTTGAACAGACTTTTCAAAGATATAGGTCGGACAGTTTTTATCGGTGCTTAAATGTTCTTGACCACAGTTTGGACACTTGTAAGGCTGATTGCAATTCAAGTCTGGATGTTTAGGTTGTCCACATATACAAGTTTCAGTATTTGGGCATTTTAAGGCCACGTGACCAAACTTTTGGCATCTAAAGCATTTCATTGGTGACGGTATATACGGTCTTACTTCTAATCTTTTGTGAATTGCGATGTCTATTTTATTCGGGAGAGTTGGAAAATTGAATGTGAGTATATGTCCAGGTGTGTCCATGATTTGTCCATTTCTTTTGGTTTTTAGTCTTCTTACATCTGTGACTCCTTTTGTTTCTAATTCCTCCTTGATTTCCTCAACTGTACAGTTCAACAAGTCTCTACAGTATATTACTCCTTTGCACTGATTTAACTGTGAGTGAGCAAATACTTCTACATCGAAATCGCCAAACTTTTTCATAGCCGACAGCATCATTGATTGTTTCTTCGATACAGTTTCTATCAGAATTCCTTCCTTTATCTTTCTCGCTTCTTTAACTTCTCCAGCAACATTATATAAATATTTGGAAATTTTGAAAGGGCTTACACTGTAAAAGTCAGCCCCATCTTTTCTCTTGATGACCAGAAACCGAGGACTCATCCCCGTCATCTGGTTCATCTCTTTATCAGCAGTAACTTTGCGGGGGGTGGCGCTGCCATTTCCACCACTGGCCCCGGGTTGCTGATGCTCTACTATGGCATTTTCAATGAATTTATTTTAAAAATGACATTTCCAAACAAAATATTTGAAGCGAAAGTTATTACTCATACAATTCTGAAGTATGTAATTAACCAGGATTGAAAAAAAACGAGAGGAATCGTAAAAAACTCAGTTTTTTTGAGAAAAAAAACCGTGGCTTATGCTCTCCTAGATTTAGCAATAAAGGAGAAAATGTCGATCGCTCAAAAATATTTGGAAAAAGGACACACTCAGATGTTATGTGATTCTGTAAATTCAGTGATCGAAAGGAAACTCAAAAATATCGATATTCATGTGCCACATCAGTATGCTTCTCTTACAAAAGATGTCAAAAAGAAACTCCAAAATACCAAGTGAAATATCTGACTTATGAATATTTCAAAGATTTCACGAGAATTTCCATCGAATGAATTAGCTGTTATGTCAATCAACATTTTCCAGATGTATCCTTCGCAAAATTGCAGTCTTTAACAGTAAATAACGAAATTATAAGGAATGCCGCAATATTTATATTCTCATCCGATAGCGCAAAAGCACGGGCGACAAATCGAAATTTTTTTTCGCCGCGACACAAATAAATTCAGTGAATTTTTAGTCGGAAATCGAAAGGAGAATTTACACAACAAAAAGGGCCGAAGTAGACAACGAAGAGTTCATAATCAGATTGAATTATCCAGTTTCAATGAAATTATTTCAAAAATGACATTTCCAAACAAAATATTTGAAGCGAAAGTTATCACTCATGCAATTCTGAAGTATGTAATCAACCAGGATTGAAAACAACGAAAGGAATCATAGAAAACTTAGTTTTTTTTGAGAAAAGACACCATGGCTTATGTTCTCCTAGGGTTAGCAATAAAGGAAAAAATGTCGATCGCTCAAAAATATTTGGAAAAAGGACACACTCAGATGTAATGTGATTCTGTGAATTCAGTGATCGAAAGGAAACTCAAAAATACCGATATTCATGTGCCACATCATTATGCTTCTCTTACGAAAGATGTCATAAAGAAAACTCCAAAATACCAAGATAAATATCTCGCTTATGAATTTTTCGAAGATTTCACGAGAATTTCCATCGAATGAATTATGTTATGTCAATCAACATTATCCAGATGTATCCTTCGCAAAATTGCAGTCTTTAACAGTCAATAACGAAATTATAAGGAATGCCGCTCTTTTTATATTCTCATCCAAAAGATGTCAAAGGAAACCCCCAAAATACATTGAAAATTAAGGCTATGAAATATATTACTCATGAGTTTTTACAAGATTTCACGAAAATACAACCCTATCAATCCATTCGACGTGGGAGAAAGACAGGAGATTCAATGGTGACTCATATTAGGGTTTTGAGTGAATCAACCGGCAAAAAAATACTATTTTCCGATGAACTTCAGGAGTTGCTGTGCAGACAGAAGACATTCCTCAAAACCTCTGAAGCGAAGCCGATGTACGAAGCGAGAATTCCATTGAAACAAAAAAGTGGCCATTTTACCGAAAGACTACCACTCTTTTTATGACAACTTACCTAAGACTGATTAAAGTGGTAGTAGGTTAGTTAAAGTATTATTTTTTGTTGAACATTATGTTAGTTTATCTTATGGAAAACATTATTTTATTTTCATAGACGAGGAAAATATGAAAGTGATCTCAGTCTTTGTGACCTGAAACTTATTTTTCAAAAATTATCATCAGAACTGTTTTGGTGTATTATCAACCATATTTTTTACTGAAAAAAGGTGTGATTTTGAAAATAAATCGTACTCAACTATTTGAATTGTAGATATTTCCCCATAAAATTCCATTTTCGATGAAATTCTAATAAGTAGTGAGTCAAAACAGAAATTACCTTCATCGAGATAATCTGTTTTTATCGTTTCCTGAACAACCGTCAATTTTGAGATACGTTGTGTTAGAATTAGGGCGATGATATCTGAAATTCATTTCGCAAAAAGTGTAAATGAACCCGATGCAAGTTATTTAAACGAAGCTAATGAACCGAATCAAACTGTAACTGGAAAAATGGACGAAAGCAACATTCATCATGGTCCATCTCCTGATAATTAATTTCATTCTACTCTCATTATCGACAAATTGTCGCCGCCTCTAAACTATTCATTATCAGTGACTAGTGAAAAATTGGGGCTTCAATAATTTCATCGGATATATCCGTAAATCTTTCGAGAAAAAGAAATGAAATAAGTTCTGATTTTTACGCCACTTCGTCTCATTTAAAATATATGCATGAGACTATAAAAAAACCTAGTGGAATGTTGCCGATAGGTACAATAAATTTGAATAATGGGAAGTCCAAATGTAATTGTTCGTCAAGGATAGTTCTTATGTATTAAATGCTACCGAATTTTCTATCTCATGTAAGAATGGCAAATTAGTTCGTGAGAATTATATAGGTAACTATTAGGTATAGTTCTATATTATGAACGAAAAGTGTGTTACGCTCAATACTACCTGCAAGTTGCAAATTATATTACAAATCCTACCGTTATTTGAAGAAATCTATATCATTCAAATTATACGCATAATTTTGCCATGACACTTGTAAAGAATTCATTCTAATTATTAGTCCTACTTGGATACTAATCCGTCAGAATATGAAGTCGAGGGGTTCAGTTCTGGTCGGGATTTCAATCATGTGTGCGCAACTTAATTGAGAGAAAAATGGTAAAAAATGTATGTTGAATGATGAGACTAATAAGAACAGCGTCAAAATGATGTTCTATGATATGCAGATGATGATAGTTTCAGAGAAAATAATTTAGGCACGGCAATATCAAATCAGACTTTGTTTACAGTAAAGTTCGTTCTGAAGTGTTAGCAAGAAATGTTAGAGATGATGATGATGTAATCGATATAATTAAAATGCGTAGCGAGCATCCAAATTGCATTCAAAGTGTAGGAGTCCCTTTACATACATATATTCATAGTATCGAACAATTGGCATTGCTCACTTCGCAGAAGGGTTTGGTACTTCAAATTGACTCAACCGGGAGCTTGATACGTCGGCCAGGTCGTGTTGGTAATAAGGAGTATTATTATGCTGGGGTTTTTCACATTTCAAAGACTAGTAGACTCTACCATGTTGTAGAAATGGTCCCCTGTGAACATGATGCACGGCTTCTGAAATTTAAAGCTTTCTGTTCATCTCATAAAAACTGGCCTGCTTTCCAGACAATCGTGACTAATTCCAGTTTGGCTCTTTTAAATGCATCAGTTATAGCATTTAATTAAATGGACTTGGAAAGGTTATCTTTATATGACACTCCGTTATTTGTCAAACCATGAAATGTTTCCTCGGAATAAAATTCAAATGCATCTCTGCTGTTCTCACTTGTTCTAGTTGATGGCTCGGGATGCTGATACGAATTATCAGGAGCCCAAAGTGAGAAAACATCTTGAAGAAATTATAGCTGCGGCATATATTATCAATGATTGGGAAATGTTTGGTGCTTGGTTGCAGAATCTTTATATCATTACATATTCGGAGAGTGAAAATAGAGCGTTGGAAAAAGATTTTCAGTAAATACTAAAAATATGCACAAATTCTGATGAATTTGTCGGTGAACAAGATTCGGGTTAAGTTGGGGATTCGTTTAAATACAATAAGAATGATTCGGAAGGTTTTTAATCCACTGTTACAGTGGACTCTCGATAAGTCGAACATCGATAAGTCGAACCCTTAGATAAGTCGAACAGTTTCTACGGTCCCGATTCATGCGTATCTTATCCTGTGTATTTTCACCTCAATGAGTCGAACAGTCTTGTTGAGACGAGAGGGTCTAGTAGATGAGTCGAACTTCTGGAAGGGTCCTCGCGAGAATCAACACCTCTATAAGTCGTACTCCTAACCACCAGAGCCTCTATGAGTCGAACTGTTTGATCTGACGAAGCGGTGGGCAAACCAATTACCGCATGGAAAGCCATCATTATGCATTTTTCAAAAGCTTAAGCCATTTTGTTTATTCATTCGTTATTTGTTTACCGTGCTGTCGTGTGCAGAGAGCGTTATTAGTTATGCCTCCGCGAAAATTTTATCAGTAGCAGAGAAACTCGAACTTATTCGGGAAGTAGAGAAAGGAGAAAAAAGTAAAACCTTTTTCTCTATTTCAGTATCGTAATGAGTTCATTACAGTACTACAAACAGTGCTGTAATGAACTCATTACAGCACTGAGAAAATATCGTCTAATACTCGTTGCAGAATGCAATTCCAACAGTCATGCGTTCGAAAACTCGCTCCTTCGTCGCTCGTTTTCGAATTTCGCATTCGTATTGGAAAAGGAGCCCATTCTGCAACTAGTTTTAGAATATACTATTTGCTAACAAGTTTGGAATTCCGAAATCTACACTGTCTACAATCATAAAAAAAAACAAAATGGCATGTAAAAATAAACGCTTGTTTTCCATTGACTACCGACGATTTCGAGATAACGAGACCTCAATGAGTCGAACTCCCACCTCAACAACTCGAACGTTTGGTGAGCCGAACTATAGATTAGTCGAAATGTTTTTTATGGTCCCTGGGAGTTCGACTTATCGAGAGTCCACTGTATTTGCCAATATAATCGGGAATTCTTCGAATATTTTTTCAAACATTTCATTTCCTTTTCCCCTCTCTGGAGTGAACTTTTATTGAGTGATAGAGAAAGACTGAGCAATGCCCCCGTTGATAGATGTTCTGGAATCGTGAAACATTCGCGTTATGAGAAAAATCATGAAGTACGTATTATCTAAATTTGAAGAATGTTCCGCAAATATTCCTCGAACTAGATGCACAAAAGTTCGGCTCGAAAAAGATGATGACCTGTGTTCACAGGAATTTTGGAAAAAAAAAGGAAAAGGTTATGTATAACAACTTTTTGGGAACGTATCTCAAACAGGCAATGAAAAATTCACAGTCATCCCAGTCAAGCCAAAAAGACCTATACAAGTATCGTAAAAGGGCAAATCTCGAATTCGAAGCCAAATAAGTTCAATGCGACATATTATGCGATGGCTGGATTCACTTAGTTTGCATAGATAATTCAGTGGACAGTTCATTTGTATGTTTTGTGTGAATGAAACAAATAAAAACAATCAAACGCGCCTTTCCTCCGGTGACAATGCTGTAGACCTTGCATCTTTATGTAATCGGTGTTTCGATAATTATTATGAAAAGTCTGTACAGGAATTCCAACCCATTGAGGAAAGTTAAGAGGCCTAAGACTCTCACAAATATGGTTCGAAGAAAGAAGTAGACGTATAACAGCTTCCAATTTCGGTGAGATTTGCAACAGCAAAAGCAATGAATCGTAGAAATGTTGAGAATGTATGTACATTGAGAATGTACCACAGGTGGAAGACTCGAATTTCGAAGGATTTCTAGATATCATCAGTACTGCCTTCAGTTATGCATTTGGTACCTCTGAATCATCAGAAGTGAATAAACTGGCGAAATCCATAAACTTCATCAACTAACGGTCGAACAATCTGGAAGCATTCACTCTAAAAATGAAAACATAATTTCTAACAATGGCAAAAGCACAATCTGACAATGTGGATGAGTTAAAGTAGGATCTTCAGAAGTGTCTTGGTCATATGCAGACCAGATATGAAGCTGTAAACAATGATACTAAAATCCTCAAAGAGGCATTTCTAGCAGTTGATAGACGTCAAACCTGGTTCCTGGACGTATACTGAAGTATACAACCTTGATTACCGACATTATTCCTACATTCAATCTCGTTGCTATGAAGATCAACATAATCAAGAGAAAGGGATCAAACATATTAACCATGACAATTCGCCCCTCTGTGATAACATCTGATACCATAGAGAAGTTAATCCAAGAACATCTTATGCTTAGAGGTAACAGATCCACATCATTATCATTATCGCAGATAGAGACATTCTCCAGGCCAAATCAAGCCATCATCACAACTGGTGGATCTACGGTATATTATGCCTCTATCCGAATCCCTCTATTCGCAGAAAATACTAAACTACACTCTCGGAGATACATCGAATTCCTATATTGTTGATTACACTTCGAGCTTGATAATGAATTCTTGCTAGAGGATCGGAATAAATAAACAAACGGAATTGATGACCAAAGAAGAAGTGACCCGATGCAGTTCAACAGATACCCTTCGAAGCAAAAAATTGTATAATGAGAGATATCACAGATGACATCAATACAGCTCAACATCACATCAGAGTAGACCATGCCAATGGCTATTCTCTCGTTCGAAGACATCCACTAACGCAAACTTGGTCTGAAACCAAAAAGATGGATCCAGTTCAACAGTAACCAAAGCTATCCCCCTATTGTATCCATTATAACGTTAGAAGCAGGATGTACTTTATATGTATATCATACATATATTCACCAGAACCACTGGTGATGACCAAGGACTGTCAGATGGCTCTTTATCTTGCCCATGAGCATAAAATGCGAGTTGGTTTTTTGGATGAAAAGCATGTTAACACTAAATCTAAGGTTCCAGAAGTTATTAAATCTATTCCTGTTCCTACCATTAAAAGAGAGAATGAGCTGAAAGTTGCATTGGATGGAAAAACTAAGGCTAGTAGTGAGTCCGCTGTTGCTACTGTTCATCATACCGATGTTGTTAGTTTAAGTTCGCCTCACCATAATTTGTTCAAAGCTTTTTTGGATAAGTATGAGGCTGATCCAACCATAGAAATTGTCGAAGAGATCAAAAAGGATTTATTTACAACCGAGGATGATTGGGCTCTAGTGCAGTGTGTTTCTAGAGATTTAAAGATGTCTGATGGCATCTCTGTTGAGTTTAAGAAAGTGTTTGGTCCCTTCGATGTGTCTAATGTTAATTTGAGACCTAATCAACTATTATTAAATAGAAAGTATGGAAATCGTAATGTATTCTACTTACTGACTAAAGAGTTTTACAAGGACAAACCAACTTATGATGCCCTACTAGATAGTCTTTATCAACTGAAGACTTATTGTGATGTTAGCGAAATTAAAAAACTCGCTATGCCCAGGATAGGATGTGGTATTGATGGTCTTGATTGGGAGAAGGTTAAGGCCATCATAAATTTTGTTTTTGTAAATACCGACATTAAGATTCTCATCTGTGTTTTTGATCCTCGTAAACAACTTAGAGGAAAATCGCTTAGCATAGCCTCATCATCGTTTGAGATTCTTCAGCCACCCAAAAGTTATGCGACCTCGTTGGTGAGCAATGACTCTTATTGCAAGTCACCAAATGTAGTAAAGGGAGGTACTGCTTTAGAATTTTGCGGTCCTCTGATTTTACTCTCAAATTGTGAGTGTGGTGGTTGGAATGCCAATGATGTTCACTGCAAGTTGGTTAGACGGGCCTCAAAGCCTGGTTGTAAAAGCGATGTTGCTAGGTGTTATGATGACTGTCTTGTGGTCCCTGTTTTAAATTGCAAAGGGAAACCTATTAGGGGCGACATTATTGACTCGAACATCGATATTTTTGTTGGCAGGTTTAGTGGTAAAGAAGTGGCCGTGATGGCATTGTCAAGTTTGCAGGGACATGTTGAGTCTGTTCTCAGTGACGTTTTTGTTCGCCATGACTGCACTCTGAGATATCTCGACACAGAGCCTAATTTGGATCAGTGCCATAAATTAGCTCGATTAGAGAAAGAAAAAGACATCGATACCAAATGTCATATTTGGGCTTCCTTGCTTGACTACTGGCCGCCTACTTCCATAGATTTGGCAGTTGGTTGGATGTGGACATCTTGGCGCAATACCCAGGGAGACAAGTATAAAGATGAAAAGAACTTGGGTCCATCGGACTTTGAGAAATTGATTAATACCGATTTAATTAACTGTTTGGCTAATTTTGTTCCTAATTTCGAAATTCAAAGGTTAGACGCTGAAATGCGTTTATTTAAAATGCCCAATTGGAGTGCTGGACCGGACATCATACGCTTGTTGTGTTGCATTAATGGAGTATACGCGAATGATCAAGATTTTGAAGCTGACCTACATGAATTTGTCATGTCAGAGGATTTCCCACTTAAATGGTTGGTCGATGACACTTATGATTGGCATAGTGATATTGTGGGCTTGTTGGTGGACATAAATCCCGCTTGGGCTGGGTTTGCTTCCATGGGGGTGTGGACAATTGATGAATACAGCGCCCTTGGTGAACATCAAAGTGTTGTTTGTGCTTCCTATCCTGGGCAAGCAGAAATTGTTAATATTACGACAGAAATAACATCAAAACTGTCGGTTTATAGAGCATCCCTTGGATTGGGTTCTAATATACAGGGTAGATCATCTGATGACTGTGTGATTGATATCACGAAGGACATTCAGAGGCTCACTTTTGGTAAACATACTGTACCAGTCTCGTTGGTTGCCGTCAATGTGGGCAAAACTATATCTGCTATTGTTGATGAAGCTGGCTCGTGTTCTATAACACATAATACAGCAACAGTATCTTTTGGTATTGACACCCCACACCTGACACCAATTGTTACGTTCTCGGGTTAATTAAATTGTCCAATTTGTTAATGTCTAATTTATTTACAGGAGCTACTACACTAATCACTAATTTATGTACAATTATTTACTAACTCTAATTTATCTACACAGATATTTATTTTCACACAAAAAGTCTCTTCGCGTACTGTCGATTCGATCTCGATTCTCTAGACTGTCCCCTCTGCTCAACCGTCGCTCTCATATATCCTCGCATCGCGTCTTTCTCGAAACGTCTGGAATAGTCCGTTTCTTCTAGAGTTCTCCAGAAAACTAACTGCAAGGCGTAGTCGCGACAGGGGTGTATTTAGGAGCGTTCGTTACAATATGTATATCAGAATTTTTTTCATGCAAGGCCATAGTAGAGGAGTCATTGATGTACATAGATCATTCAACGTTGTACCGAGTTACACCTAGACAGAGAATACGTGGAGCCACAATAATCGACCTCAGTGAAAATCTCCTAATACAGGGTGGGGCAGAAAAACCTATCCGATTTCAAAACGTTATAAAATTAAAACCACTCAGCTTGTCAAAAATTTTTTTTTTATTAACATATCGAAAATTTTATGCCATTTTTAAATTTAAGTTTTGAAAAGCACATCACTCAAATGTCGTCCTTGGGAGCGGATACACTTATTTAGGCGCTCGCGGTAGCTTTCCATGACTTTCACCGTCATTTCCACAGGAATTTCTTCAATTGCCCGAGCAATTTCCCTTCGTAAAGCAAGAAGGGTCCTTGGTCCTTGTAGGGATGCATTTTGAGGTCCCGGTGCAAAATTCGCCGAATACTGCGGTTGGAAATCCCCAAAGCGAGCGAATGTTTTCGCGCCGAACGACGCGGGGAACGTTCAATCGCGGCTCTCACATTGGCCACGTTTTCAGGTCCTGTTGCCGTCCTGGGACGTCCAGGCGATTTCTTTTTCAATGCTGAACTCGTCTGTCTAAAATTTGACACCCACACTTTAATCGTAGCGTGATGTGGAACAGGATCATGACGCCCGAGTCCGAAATGAATTCGAAAAGCACGTTGTGTAGCAATTATCGAACCGCCGCGTTCGATAAACCGCTCAATAACAAAAGCACGATGTTCACCAGACCAAGGCATGTTGACTACTGACAAATGGCATAAAACCAGCTTTCTAACGGTTTTTACCCCACTACTCTACCTACTCTCTCTTCTGAGAAAAAGGGATTTGAAATCGGATAGGTTCTTCTGCCCCACCCTGTACCTCCAGATTCACCCCGATTTGAAAATTGGACCAGTGTGACTGGAAAAGATTACTGGTATCCAAGAAGTAATGTTGATATGCAATTGCTCGTCAACACAACAAATTCATCAACCAAGGAGTTCATGACTATGCAAGAGGCCCTCGAAGCACAATATCTTGAATCAAAAAATGAAGTCGATACTCCGACCAAAGACTCCTTTTTGAAACTCAAATGGGTTCAAGGCCCTTTCTGTCTAAAGAACCGAAGAATACTGTTAAGACTCCCCTCCACTTCACACATATGTTAATACGCGGGAACTATTCGCCAACCTTAGCCCTTAGAGTAAGTGATGTTAATAATCGAATGATTTCAATAATCGAATGATGAGCATTCGAGTGATTGCAATAATTGAATAAATAACCTAACATAGGGCTGCCAAATCTACGGAAATGGAAAGCGGGAGGAAAACTTCTCAATTCCTTTCCCCCCCCTAGGATTACGACCGGACTAGCACGCAATTTTAGGTTTTAGGGTATTTGAAGTGTTTTCAAATTTGAATATTTGATTGTATCTTATTTTTATGGAAAGAAATTGGACGATTAGGAGAAATTTATTGATGAAATAAATAAAAAATTCGTACTTATGTCTTAAATCTATTTATGGTGTACAAATTATACCTTTATAATATAAAGTAAACTTAAATATTATTTAAGATTCGTTTTTTTTTCGAGATAACAATCTTAAGTGGAGTTTACTGATTAAAATCTTGAGCTAATGTGAAATATTCTATTTCAATGTTCCGAATTCCAATTCTTGGTAGATGTGAGATTATTTATTTCAACTGGTCGGACTGGACCTGATAATAAGTAGGTATACGTTTCCAACGAAATATAATAAATATTTCTAGTTTATGTTTATTCAAGCACATTCATTCATGCCTCTTGATAGGGTGGAAGACGATTTTGTTATTTTACCACATGTGGTAATCCCGAAATGCAATTCGGGCGAGCCTATTTTGTGTAATAATGAAATCGGCAGGGTGGTTCTAATCCGTATAACATAACAGAAGTTCATAAAAGTCTTGAACGGTCAGTGTGAAAGGCTGCATTTTTTTTCATCTATTGTTTAAGCCAGAGAAAAAAGATACTTCGAGAAGGATTTTCGTTTCATTATCGGTTACATCATTCTAATTGAACTGTGCATTTCTGATTGGATGTGCATTTAATTTTCGTGTGGTGAATTCAGTGCGTGTTGAATACAATTTTTGCATAAAAAAATGCGTCCAGGTTCGAAGAAGTGGATCGTTTGGAATTTTTTCCAAAAAAATGATAGTGAAAAAACAGTTTCTTGTAAAATATGTCCGAAAAAGTTGAAAAATTTTGGGAACACAACCAATTTCAAACGGTTCCAATCGATGAATCACCTGTAGATGCTGAGAGACCTGGTGGCGCTCATTCATCAGGCAATGATGAACCCTCACAAGGAACCACTAGTGAACCTGTTCCAGGACCATCAGGTGTTGGACAACAAAAAGGGTTGCAGTAATGGAGTCCTATTTCGAACGTCCAGCTAAACAGCCTGAACTTTATGGTGGAAAGGCTATCAACTTTCGGAATCCGATGTTGAAAAACTGGATCTGAAATTAGTAAACATGATAACCAAAGATTACCAACAAGGATTCAAGTAATATTTCCTGGCCCTGAATCCTTTGTACAAACTCTCCACTAGACAACGATTTTCATATGAAATTCTGCCAAGGATTTATAAAGATTCGGCTTCAGCACTAAAATTAATTTTTGAAGAATATATTCCTAATTATCAATTTGGCTTCCGGAAGAAGAAAGCTACAGTACACCCACTTACAATTTTCATCTCAAACCTACAAAATGCCCAATTAAACAATAAAAAATCAGCAGCAGTCTGCATTGATACTAACAAAGCATTTGATAGTGTATGGATAAAAGGTCTACTTTACAAAATTTTCAAAAAAGATACTCCTTCCTATCTAATTCATATCATAAGAGAATATTTAGAGAACAGAAAAATGAAAATTAAAATTAACGTAGCAACATCAAACTTTTTCACTCCCATGCAAGGTACACCTCAAGGATCTCCATTATCTCCGCTACTATACAACATCTACTGCAGTGATATGGGCACAGTGCACAACCAAAGACAATATATATTACAGTATGCAGATGACACGACAATAATTTCACATGAGAAATCATTGAGAAGATGTATGGATAAACTCCAAGAGTACATAAATACCCTCACGATATGGTTTTCCAAGTGGAGATTAAAGATCAACCCAGAAAAATCACAATTGATAATTTTCAACCACAACATAAATCATCGGTCCCCTACAATCTCAATAAACAACAAAATAGTAAAACCAACAACCTCAGTAAAATATCTAGGAATTCTGATTGACAATAAAGCTAGCCTCAAGTTACACGCAAACAACACAAAGAAGAAAATTATCAGTAGAGCCAAACACTTCAGAACCTTGACATACATACAAGGACCAAGGAATCAACATGAAAACAGCATCCATCATTTATAAATCCATTTGCAGACCAATAATTGAATATGGGCATCGCCTTTATGCTAACTGCAGAGACTCCGTGCTGAAAATTTTGAAAGTGGCTGAAACATCATCCCTCAGAGCTATTACAAGAATGAGACACCCAAATAACAGACTGCACAATCCCCCAAATGAACTATTATACCAGATAACCAAGATCCAACCTATTGATGACAGAATCAAGAATCTGAACAGTAAATTCAAACAGCGACTTGACGAACTGGAAGATATAAAGATTCTCCTGCACAACCAATCAGTAGAACAACCACGAAGAAAATTTCCATCTGTTACCTTACTACAGAAACTGAATACTTATTAAATTTGATGAATTGTGAAGTTTAAATAATGATGTATATGATTTTTTTTTTTTGTAAGTAGTATGTAATTTCAATATACAATGTTAATACAATGTGGGCTGAAGGACCTCGGTCGATTGCCTGTTGATACTAGTTGTCAATAAAGATCAGTTATTATTATTATTAATTTTAAAAGATGTAAAAAATTTGGCAGTCACTACCATATACTTAAACTTCTATACCGCTAGCATTGTGCAAAAAATTGCGTAAAAATGAAGCCAAGACCTGGACATATGATGGCTTATACGCATGCGCTATAGCCGCCATATTGCCCCTACCCTGCTTAGAATCCTACTCCAAGCTACTTCCCCTTATTCGCGCATGAGCAGTAGTCTCCATATGCCTAGGTCGACGGCTTCAAGGAAATTCACAAGGATCAAGTTATAGGTATAGAATTATTTGGTCACTACAGATGTATGGACGTCCGACAGCAACAGTGCTTATATCACCTTGACATGTCACTACATTTATCGAGATATCTTGTCTTCGCGAGTTTTAGGTACTAATGAAATACCAGATCCCCATACGGGAGAAAATATTGCTGCAGCTTCAAAACTGAATATGAATGAATGGCAAATTACGGAAAAAATAGTGACAGTTGTTTCAGAAAATGGGTCGAATGTGAAAAAAGCCATAAACGAATGTCTACAGAAGCACAATCATCCGTGTGTTGCACATACATTGAATTTGAGTGTAAATGAAGCAATATCCAGCAACGAGCAACTGAATTGTGAAAAAATGTAGAGCGCTTGTAGGACACTTTAAAGCGGGCTGCGGACTACGAGCTATACTATAGGGTAAGTCAGGGTGATATGGCGAATCGGGTGAAATGGTGAATTACTATATTTATTTTACGAGTGCACAGATGTCTCTGTATGTCTGAGTACCGACAGTTTAAAAACATTTTTTTAACGTGCACCTGTAACAGACCAGCTCCGTTTCAAAAACGGTAAGTAATTTGTACAAAACTGATTCCGATGCTCAATAATTTTTATTCGATGCATGCGTTTTTAGGTATTGCTTTGTGTAACGTAGACCGCGAAGAATTTCTTGATATATTCTGCCTTCTTAGTTTGTTTATGTACTACATAACCTAGAAAACGTCGCCTCTAATACTACCTACCTCTTGCTCTGCTGTTCACCGTTTCACCCATTGGAAATGGGTGAAAAAAGTTTTAGGTGGTCCGCCTGTCCTAACACAAGAATGCGAGAAGAAAATAGTCCAACATATCATAAAATTACAGAAATTCGGATTTGCACCGACCAGGACAGAAGTACGTAGCATGGCATATAAACTGGCTGAGAAATGCAACCAACATCACAAATTCAACCGAGAAAAGCAAATTGCCGGAATGGATTGGCTGCAGTTATTCTTAAAAAGAAATCCAGAACTCTCAATTCGCAAATCAGAGGGAGTTTCACAGGCACGATCAATGGGATTAAACAAGAAAAACGTTTCAGACTACTTTTCATTGTTGCAGAACATCTTGATAGAGCACAACCTCCTTGATAAGCCAGGAAACATATTTAACGTAGATGAGTCCGGACTTCAACTGAATAATAGACCAGGTTATGTGCTAGCAGCCAAAGGATCCAAGAGCGTTCCGGCAATAACATCGGGTGAAAAGGGTGAAACTATATCCGTGATCGCTTGCTGCAATGGAGAGGGCATGTTTTTACCCCCTGCATGTGTATTGAAGGGAAAAAATGAAAAAGCTGAATACAAAGATGGTATGCCGCCGGGTTCCATAATTTTCATGTCACAAAAGTCGGCATATGTAACAACTGATATCTTCCATCTGTGGCTAAGGAACCATTTTGCACCCAGGAAGCCTGATGGGACAGTAGTGCTCATTTTGGATGGACATAGTTCTCACTGCAGCAGCGTGGAGACATTAGAGTTCGCCGAAGACAATAACATAGTTTTGCTGTGTCTACCCAGCCACACGACGCATTACTTACAGCCACTAGATAGAGCATTTTTTAAAGCTCTAAAATCCTATTATTACAATGCTTGCAATTCCTACATTAAAATGAATCCGAATAGAAAAATCTCGAGACTAGTTTTCGGAGGACTGCTTTCGAAAGCATGGGTACAAGCAGCTACGACAGAGAACGCAATATCGGGGTTCAGGAGCACAGGAGTTTTCCCGTTTTGTCCTGATGCCATCCCTGAATACGCCTTTTTAACATCAGATTCGAATCAACAACAAGAATACAACGGGTTACGTGAAAATAGATCTAATTCACCTCAACCAGGTTGTTCGCATTGGCAGGAAAGCCGGAATTCCTCAGATAAACCAATCACCAATCAAGGACTTGAACACAGACAAGCTTCACCACAACTGGGCTGTCCGCAAAAGGGGAAAAATCCATAGGAAAACATGTGTTCCTCATCAGAAGCAACGGATCTGACTTCAACAGTGGCACCAGAACAATCTGATATAACCCCTGGAAAACTCTTGGATAATATTTTGCCGATACCTCATATCCAAAATAAAGTTGCATCTGCAAGGAAAAATTCCAGAGCTTTAGCTGAGGTTTTGAATTCTCCAGAAAACATCGTTAAACTTCGAAACAGAAAGCGACAAAACAAAACAATTCCGTCAGTGAAAATTGGAGCAAATGCTAGAAGGAAGCCTAGAGAAAAAGCCTTAGCCAAAAAAATTAACAAAGGGAATATCAAAGACAAGCAAAATAAGAAACGAAAAGTATACACTACTGACACCGAATCCGACCGATCTCTGGATGTCGACTTGCAGGACGAGGATGACGACGTGGACGATGAAGAGAGTTGTTGTGCAGGGTGCGGTGAACTGTACAGTTGCACTAAAAAGGCCGTCGATTGGATCAAATGTGTTAGCTGCCAACATTGGCTGCACGAAGATTGCACAAAATATGAATCCATGTGTGATTTGTGTGGTAAAAAGCAAAATAAGTGAGTTCACCATTTCACCCAATGTGTATTCGCCAATTCACCCGTATGCATGGGTGAAATGGTGAATTTGATTGAAAAATAAATACATTTTTTCCAAAGTTTTGTTGAGCTTTAAAGAGTATATGGCACTGTTAAGTTGTTGCTTCTATGTTTTGTTAATGAAGAGTGTTTTTATTTTATTTTAATAAACAAATTTTTGTCTTCTACACTGCTCCTTTCTTTTCTTCACCATATCACCCTGACTTACCCTACTATATATTATATCTTACATATTACATGAAAATCGCTTTAAACAGAATAACATGTAACACCGCGCATTTATGCTATAATATATATCTATATCCTGATTCCTGGCGATATATTACGTATCTGCAGAGATATGCTTTTCGAGCGATATTTTAGAGTATATCCCATCTCCCACCTTACGTCTAAACCCCTGCGCCCCGAATATGCAACTCAGTTTCAATAATATATATTATCGCTTGTAGTCCGCACCTCGCTTAATATAATATGATATTATATCTCATTATAAAGCTATAATATATATTATATTATAGCTCGTAGTCCGCAGCCCGCTTAAGCATAGTGTTGTTGCTAGTGATAAATTAAAAACTATTCAACAACAGATGGGTTAATCGATTTTGAAAGAGGAGCAAGATGTCGTTACTAGATGGAACTCGTGCTACACAATGATCGAAAGATTATTGAAAATTAAAGACCCTCTCTGTGTTGCTGTGACGCATTTGACAAATGCTCCAGAATTTCTGGACGGTGATGAATGAAAAATCGTTCGAGATTGTATTGCAGTTCTGGAATCCGCTTTCGATCTCACGAAGGTGTTGTCTGGAGAGGAATATCCTGCAATCTTTCTAATAGTACCATTGATGGGGGGATTTCAGTTCACTTCGGAAAATGTATACACACAGACTTCCACGGGTAATCTGCTCAAACAAAAATTATCAGAAACAGTTACACGTAGATTGGCTATAATGGAGAGCAACAAAATTGTTGCTGAAGCTACCTTCCTTGATCCAAGATTCAGGAAGGTGGCTTTTGGCGCTGACGATAACACTGTCAATGCCAATAAATGGGATACAGAAGAACTCGGGCAAGTCATTGCGAATTACCGAAAAAAAGAAATCCCAGCTCCTCAACAAAAAGCAATATCGTTAGATCTTATCCAAGATGAAGAAAAAACTTCTACTGTATTACTACTACTACCATATATTATTAATGTGAATGTAGAATTTCAGGCTGAATCACCGAAATTATATTTATTGCATAGTACCATTTGTTAGTAAAAACAATCTTAGATTTTTATAGTCTATGACTTGGCTGTCATAGACTATAAAAATCCAAGATTGTTTTGAAGCTAGTTGCCATTTATTTGGGGCTAGGGCTGCTAGATTTCCGGAAACGAAAAGCGGGAGGAAAAATTCTCAATTCCAACCCCCCCCTCCTCCATAGGCAGGGATTACAACAAACAACAAATTTGCAGAGGACTAGACCAACCGTTTTCAGCGATCGTCAATCTGGAACCTATGATTCGATGTGTCTTCAGAATATTCATATTTCTTGATCAAGTCTATGTAAATTCGGGATTACCTATAGAATTCCCGAAAAGTCGGGAGGTTTCAAGCTCAGTTTGAAAAGCGGGAGGGAGTATGAGAAATCGGGAGACTACCGCCTAGATCGGGAGGTATGACAGCCCTATGTGGGGCCGAAATTGGCAGCAAAATTTATTCGCGATGAATTCAATGAAAAAAAAAACTGAATTAAGAAAAAGATGTCTGGAGTTTTATTTGGAATTAATCAGCCAAATTATGAAACGTTTTCCTTTCAAATCTGATTTTGCTCAAGCATTGAAGTATTTGGATTTTTTGCACCCTCCAAACATATCCAACATCATTACACTAGGACCACTGAGTGTGTCAAAAATTTTGAGAAACTTTATTGGTGATATAAATGCCTCAGATCGAGAATGGAGATTGTTGATGAACAGTGAAATTCTTGGAAATTTAAAGGAAGAAGATATGATGAAATTTTGGCAAAAAGTAAATAAAATGGAAAAGGGTGATGGCACACAGGCATATCCCAATTTGATGCAATTAGTTAAATTCATATCCACCTTACCACACAGCAGTGCTTGTGTTGAGAGAGTGTTCAGTCAGGTGAATATGAATAATACAAAAACCAGAAATAGTCTCAATTCTGACACCCTCGGTGGAATTCTCCACTCTAAAACATATTTGAACATAATTAAACATTGTTTCAGCTTTGATATTTTTAACACGATGATAAACGAATGTGATCTATGAAAAAAAAAGTATATATTTAAATCGATTCCAAGCGAATAACCTGGTTATAATTGGGTCGACCAACAAACTGCATACAGTTTTGTTATTGTTGGTTGAACCAATTATAACCAGGTTATTCGCTTTAAATCGATTATAGATTCATTTGTTTACTAAGCAATTTACAGCTTGATGATAAAATGTTTTGTTTTGTTTATATTCATGAAAGAATACTTTTTATTTTATTTATTTCAATTTATTTTTGTTCAAAATTTTGTTTCATTTCACGAATCTGGTGATTTTTTTTTAAATCTGGTGATTTTTACGTCATAGAGCTGGTAATTTGAAATTTCACGTGTCGGCAACACTGCAGTGTATAGCCCCCGCTCAATATTCATGGCGCGAATCGAATTCGCGGCCAAATAAGTCATCCACTCTCACACAAATATTCGCACTTTGGTTCGTGGCATCCTCGCTGTCTACGAAGACTTTTCTTCTGTTTAGCCAGCTATAAAAAGGGTTCATTCTGATAATAATCAAGAAATACTCATTCCACTTATCTAAATCTGAATCTTATCTAATTTCACTTCATTGGTACATAAAACATTTATTTCAAAAGCGAATAAAGTCAGTACCTACATATCTTTGTCTAGGGCATATTTTTATATCCTGCAGCTCCTGCCATGAACAGAGTTTTCATAAACCAAAAGCAAATTCTGAAGATGAGTAAAATTCATGAAAGATATTCATGATAGATCTTGCATAAAAAAAACTGAGTTTTTGTTGTATTCAGTTGTTTTTATTTCAAAATGTGTATTCAGATATACCAAATGAAGTTTGTGTTTATATCTTTCACTTTCTCATTCGATGACTTGTTTGTTTTATCAAATCAATAAATACGTTTTCTGAACATTCCGTATTTTTTTTCTTGACCATAACATTAATATGAAAGACAAAAAATAAGCATTAGATGATCTAGTATAACATTGCACCTAACAGGTGCCACGCGTCAATCCACGTTATAAAGTGCCACGCGTCTAATGGATGGTTAAAGAGCCAAAAATGGAAATTACTATACAATTTCAAAAAGTAAGTCAAAATATGGGTTGTAGCCAAGCAAAGAAGAAGTAGTCATTGCCCAAGCCGGAAACAGAGGTGGACAAACTACCCCAGCATCAGCAACGGCAATCTCCACATCGGAAATTCTATCCGTTATTGGATTCATAATGGGCATGATGGCGGCAATACTATAGACAGTGAGGAGATGCAAGAAGGCCCTCGAGAAGAAAATCCGTGAGGATGTTGGAAGAAGCCGAGAAACAATATAGTGCGGGAAATATGACGGAAAGTGGAGTGCTGTTCAAAAAAATAAATTAAAAGCAAAAAAACCTTTTTTGAAGAAAGCTTTTATTTGAATGCTCTGAAAAGAAGAAAATAAAACTCATAATACACAATTTATTTGATCATAAAAGCTTGTCGCGAGGTTTGCGTAATTACCTTCGAGTATTCAATCGAACTGAAATTTAAAAATTGAACTCAATTAAATAGGTACTAGTTTATTCACACAAGTAAATCGCGCGACAAGCTTTTATGATCATATAAATTGTGTAAAATGAGTTTTATTTTCTTCTTTTCAGAGCATTTGAATAAAAGCTTTCTTCAAAAAAGTTTTTTTGCTTTTAATTCATTTTTTACTTTTTAGTTATCGCTGGCTAGATTTCTGAGTTATTCTCGTCAAGCCTTTTCATTTGATACTCATATTGCAGATGTGCATAAAAATAACTATTTCGCCATCTTGGATGTTTCGCCATATTGGATTTAGAATGACGTCAACATTATTTTTCGAGTTGCTCCCAACAAGCCCTCTCATTTGATACCCATATAGTAGTAGTGCATAAAAAATAAATATTCCGCCATCTTGTATGTCCGCCATCTTGGATTTAGAATGACGTCACATTATTTTTTGAGTTACTCTCAACAAGCTCTTTCATTTGATACCCATATTATTGGAATGCATTGAAAAAATATATTCCGCCATCTTGGATGGTTCGCCATATTGGATATAGAATGACGTCACATAGCTTATCGTGTATTGTCATCCAAATTAAACGTGTATACAAAATTTCAGCTCAATCGGTTGAAGATATCTGCTTCAAAATTGAGTAGCAAGATTCCACCCGAATAAACATACATACATTACATACATTGCAAGTTGAATAAAAGATTTTAAAAAAGTGGGTTTGCCTGTGACTTTTGACTGTAGTCATTATTATGAATAATGACAGAAAATTTTAAAAATATTTTGGAAGAATTGAGAGTATTCCTTAGAAATTTGAACAAAGATTCAGCCACAAGGAAAATTTGTTTACGAGTTATTAATAAGAAAATAAGTCGAGTTGATGAAATAGAATCAGAATTAACTGGGTTGAGAGTGGAATTCAATTGCGAACAGAATGACCAAGAATTAATAAAAAAAAGTTAAGGTATATGTTGAGTTAGTGCAGACCTTATAAAAAATATAAGATCAATTTTAGAAAAGAGATTGAAGGAAATACCCGTAAATAATTAAACTCCAGACAACATGGCTACAAATTTTGATTTAAAAACGGCATCTTCTATGCTACCTTCAATGGATGGCACGGAAGATACCACAAAACAGCTTATAGATGCCATAGAATTGTACGACTCCTTATTCGTTTAAACAGGAAAACCTCTTTTGACAAATTATGTATTAAAAGAAAAAATCTCCCGAAGTGCTCAAATCAGGCTTAATTCATCATATCCTTCAAAATGTTGAATTAATTAGACATGAAAAACCACCTTCTGACAAAAAATCAGTTTCGGCCTCATCTTTAGACTCACATTATAGTGAACAGAACAATCGTTCTACTGAAGAATTTGGGAAATCTATTGAAGAATTGATGCTAAACCTGACTTTACCAGAAGCCGATGATAATGGAAATGCACTGCTCTTCGCAAACAACAACGAAAAAATTGCCATCAACACCTTTGCGAATGGTTTGAACGAGGAAAATACCCGAACAATTTTAAAAGCAAGAAATTTTTCAAAATCAAAAGACGCGATTGTTACTGCAAAAGAAGAAGAAATTTCAAATATTCACAGTAAACATCAAGTATTTTCGGCCAAGAGTTTTTCTCAAAGGTTCCCCAGAGGTTTTCGTAATAATACCACAAGACATTCAGGAAACAATAACAATAACACGAAAATGGAAGAAACAATGGAGATAGAGGTAAATTCCTAAGTCGGGGAAATAATACAGTTCATAGAAATAATAGGGTTTGCTACATGAACACATTCGTTGATACTACTACTTCCACTAGCACACATTGTAAGTCGGACCAGAAAGCTTCGCAAAGCAGAAATCGAAAGAGGAAAATACACAACAAAAAGGGCCGAAGTAGACAACAAAGAGTTCATAATCAGATTGAATTATACAGTTTTAATGAAATTATTTCAAAAATGACATTTCCAAACGAAATATTTGAAGCGAAAGTTATTACTCATGCAATTCTGAAGTATGTAATCAACCAGGATTGAAAAACAACGAGAGAAATCGTAAAAAACTTAGTTTTTTTGAGAAAAGACACCGTGGCTTATGATCTTCTAGATTTAGCAATAAAGGAAAAAATGTCGATCGCTCAAAAATATTTGGAAAAAGGACACACTCAGATGGAATGTGATTCTGTGAATTCAGTGATCGAAAGGAAACTCAAAAATTCCGATATTCATAAGCCACATATGCTTTCTTACAAAAGATGTCAAAGTCAAAACTCCAAAATACCAAGTGAAATATCTCACTTATGAATTTTTCAAAGATTTAACGAGAATTTCCATCGAATGAATAAGCTGTTATGTCAAGCAACATTTTCCAGATGTATCCTTCGCAAAATTGCAGTCTTTAACAGTAAATAACGAAATTATAAGGAATGCCGCTCTATTTATATTATCATCCGAAAGATGTCAAAAAGAAAACTCCAAATCACCTTGGAACTTAAGACCATGAAATTATATTGCTTATGAGTTTTTCAAAGATTTCACGAAAATACAACGCAATCAATCCATACGACGTGGGAAAAAGACAGGAGATCCAATGGTAACTGATATTAGGGTTTTGAGTTATGAACCAACCGGCAAAATAAACTACTATTTTTCGATGAACTTCAGGAGTTGCCCTGCAGCAGAAGACATTTCTTAATAACTATGAAGTGAAGTCGATTTACGAAGCGAGAATTCCATTGAAACAAAGAAAGTGGAGAGACTGATCAAAGTGGTAGTATAAGTAGGTTAGTAAGAGTATTATTTTTTGTTGAACAATATGCTAGTTTATCTTATGGAAAACATTATTTTATTTTTATAGATAAAGAAAATACGACACTTCGCCTTATTTAAAATATGCATGTATATGCATGAGACTATAAAAAACCTAGTGAAATGTTGCCGATAGGTACAATAAATTTGAACAATGGGAAGTTCAAATGTACCTAATTGTTCGTCAAGGATAGTTCTTATGTATTAAATACTACCGAATTTTCTATCTTATGTAAGAATGGCCAATTAGTTCGTGAGAATTATATAGGTAACTATTAGGTATAGTTCTATATTATGAACGAAAAGTTTGTTACGCTCAATACTACCTGCAAGCTGCAAGTTATATTACAAATCCTACCGTTACTTAAAGAAATCTATATCATTCAAATTATACGCACATTTTTGCCACGACACTTGTAAAGAATTCATTCTAATTATTAGTCCTACTTGGATACTAATCCGTCAGAATATTAAGTTGAGGGGTTCA
This sequence comes from Adalia bipunctata, assembly GCA_910592335.1. Classification (NCBI taxonomy): domain Eukaryota; kingdom Metazoa; phylum Arthropoda; class Insecta; order Coleoptera; family Coccinellidae; genus Adalia; species Adalia bipunctata. Next base: position 7,304,598 of record OU342954.1, read on the forward strand.
GTTCTGGTCAGGATTTCAATCATGAGTGCGAATTGGCAACTTAATTGAGAGAAAAATGGTAAAAAATGTATGTTGAATGATGAGACTAATAAGAACAGCGTCAAAATGATGTTCTATGCAAATGATGATAGTTTCAGAGAAAAGAATTTAGGCAAGGCAATATCAAATCAGACTTTGTTTACAGTAAAGTTCGTTCTGAAGTGTTAGCAAAAATGATAGAGATGATGATGATGTAATTGATATAATTAAAATGCATAGCGAGCATCCAAATTACATTCAAAGTGTAGGAGTGTAGGACTCCCTTTTCATACTTATAGTTATAGTATCGAACAATTGGCATTGCTCACTTCGCAGAAGGGTTTGGTACTTCAAATTGACTCAACCGGGAGTTTGATACGTCGGTCAGGTCGTGTTTGTAATAAGGAGTATTATTATGCTGGGGTTTTTCAAATTTCAAAGACTAGTAGACTCTACCATGTTGTAGAAATGGTCTCCTGTGAACATGATGCATGGCTTCTGAAATTTAAAGCTTTCGGTTCATCTCATTAAAAACTGGCTCGCTTTCCAGAAAATCGTGACTGATTCCAGTTTTGCTCTTTCAAATGCATCAGTTATAGCATTTAATTCAACGGACTTGGAAAGGTTATCTTTATATGACACTCCGTTATTTGTCAAACCATGAAATGTTTCCTCGGAATAAAATTCGAATGCATCTTTGCTGTTCTCACTTGTTCTAGTTGATGGCTCGGGATTCTGATACGAATTATCAGGAGCCCAAAGTGAGAATACATCTTGAAGAAATTATAGCTGCGGCATATAATATCAATGATTGGGAAATGAATAGAGCTTGGTTGCAGAATCATTATATCATTACATATTTGGAGAGTAAAAATAGAGCGTTTGAAACAGATTTTCAGGATATACTAAAAATATGCACAAATTCTAATGAATTTGTCGTTGAAAAAGATTCGGCTGCAGTTGGGGATCCGTTTAAATACAATAAGAATGATTCAGGAGGTTTAGGATCCCCTTTAATTTGCCAATATTTGAAACAAACTCTAATATCCACCCCTTTAATTTCTGATCCCGGTAATTATAGCGAAAATGAATAAAAGAATCGGGAATTCGTTGAATATTTTTTCAAATATTTCATTCCCTTCTCCTCTCTTAGGAGTGGACTTTTATTGATTGATAGAGAAAGACTGAGCAGTGGTCCAGTTAAGAGATGGTTTGGAATCGTGAAACATAACATTGCGAAGGAAATAATGCGTTATGAAGGTAGGTAAGAAATATCAGGAAGTACGTATTATCTACATTTAAAGTATGTTCCGCAAATATTCCTAGAACTAGATGCACCAAAGTTCGGTTCGAAAAAGATGATGACCTGTGTTCACAGGCATTTTGGGAAAAAAAGAAAAAGGCTATGCATAACAACGTTTCAGGAACGTCCCTCAAACAGGCACTGAAAAATTCGATCATCCCAGTCAAGCGAAAAAGAACTATGCAAGCATTGTAAAAGGGGAAATCTCGAATTCGAAGCCAAATGGGTTCAATGCGACAGACATATGCGATGGCTGGATTGACTTAGTTTGCATAGAAAATTCAGAAACGACTCTGAGTGGACAGTTCATTCGTAAGTTTTGAGGGAATGTAACAAATAAAAACAATTAAACGCGCCTTTCCTCCGGTGACAATGGTGTACGTAATCGGTTTTTCGATAGTTATTATAAAAATCTGTAGAGGAATTACAACGCATTGAGGAAAGTACAAGAGACCATAGACTCTCTCAAATATGGTTCGAACAAAGAAGTAGACGCGTAACAGCTTCTGATTTTGGTGAGATTTGCAACAGCAAGAGCAATGAATCGTAGGCATGTTGAGAATGTACCACTGGTGGTAGACTCAACGAGAAATCACCTCGCGATACTCCCATTCAAGCTTGAAACGATCGCACAACTGAAGTCACGTTCAGATCCTTTTGGTGGATGACAAACTTCTATGCCAATTATCATCCAGTTCTTAAATGGGAACCTTAAAAACCATAAGGCACCACTCGATTTTTGATAGTTTCGTTTAGCATTGAAACAGTCTAACTCACAATTTATTAAAGTTGGTTGAGAATAATCGCAGTAAGACTTTGCGTTTTGTATTCCACAACAAAAGGCAAATATGTATGTAAAATTCGTAGTATTGTTCCTCGGATGATTAGTAAGGAAATAACTATGTAATCTATCATAGGAGGACGAATAGAAGGAAAAAGGGACTTATGTCTTGAGTTGTGAATTGATTTCCTTGATACCTACTAATGAAAAATAGTGGAAATCGCATTTTTTTTTGTCTATTGTTATTGTGTAGTTTATTGTACATTACATTACTTAGGTTTCAAGAGGATCCAAGCCAGTCAACATTATGGGAAAAGTGATGACCTTCCTCTTAATTATTATCAGCGCTGAGGCGCTAATCGCGTACGATTGTGCGAGCAAAGACAGTAAAATGATCGCGGAGTGCCCCGCTTTCGAGAACACTTATAAAAGTGAGACCATTGAGGTAAAAGTTTTACAAAAGGACGAAGTAAAAATGAGACACGTGTGGACTTGTTGTGTCGAGATAACTAGAGTAATCACGCATTGCGGGATGCATAGTCACAGTTCAATAGTGGCAGGGGGTATAACATACCTTATTTCAATAGTAGGAAATGTAGGAATGTTAGCCAATGACGGGACCTGCAAAGGAAGCACTTATCAAGAGGACGGCCTAACCTGGCGAGATGTTGTTATTACAGCATCCGTGATAATCCGGGTCTCCGATTACGAAACTCGAGTGAAGATCGACGAAAATGAAATCAGTCTCCAAGGGGGTGTGGTATGCCCTTATCTGAAAGAGTACTGTTTCGATACAACCGTAGGAGAAGTAGTGTGGGAAGATGAACCATTGTCCACAGGCGAAGAATCACTCAGTCTACTCTATCAAGGTCAGGCAGACATAATTTCCAATCGATTCACAACCGAACAAGGTTTGGTCGCAGAGGATAGCACTAAATTTTTTGCAGTAACCCTAATCAAAAAGACCCTTCTGTGCAGAGTTGAAGTTTGGAACCACAGGAAAATCCAAAGGACCGAATCACCACAAAAATGAATATCTTACCACACAACGCAGATCTAATGGCATATGTCAGTAGTAAATTTTTATACGTGGAACAAGCCTACACCCGAAAATTGGATCAGGTATATACGGACACCGTACATAGACGAAGCTTAATGCATCGTGAAATACTGAGGAACCGATTATTGATGGCACCTTTAGTACCCAACACCTTAAGCCAGTTGTTCAAAGAGAGTGAGGGATATAAAGGACGTGTACTAGGAGAAGTTTTATATATCATGCGATGCGTACCCGTTATCGTGAAAGTACGGAGAACCGACAAATGTTACAACGAATTACCCATTTTGATCAATAATCAATCTAAGTTCATGGCTCTAGTCACTAGAGTCATTCAGAATTATGCCGAAGAGGTAGACTGCAACGGCCTTATACCACCGTTGTATAAAATAGAGGAACAATGGATGGGACTAAGCCCATATCCTACTATGTAGAAGGCTCCCATGGAGTTGATAACTAACTCCAATGCAAAATTAGAGTTCACACCCATTCAACCAATTGGCGTCCTTGGAATTTACACGCAAGAGAAAATAAACAAAGCACAACGCATATTGAACTTTGGCACTGAAAGAAAAGCTGTCGAAAATAATGTTATCAGACGAGTAGCAGGATTGGAAACCTCTGACCCAGGATTCTCAACGATTAATATGTTTAACACAGAAGAAATGAAAGAGTTAGTACACAACACTGCACGACAATTATGGGGATGGTTCACCGACATCGGCCTGTTCATGACCGGACTCATGGGTTTTCACGCGATATTCCGTTTAATAAAGTATGGAATAGGAGTTATATTGAACGGACTACACCTATATGTGATTTTTGGATGTGTCCTGTTGGCCAGCCTAGGGAATACCTTAACTATGTGGATTAGGAACCGACATAGGACCAGACAAAGGAACCTGAGAAGAAATAAGGGCGCATTTTCAATGAAATGATTTTAAAAATGACATTTCCAAACAAAATGGAAAGTTATTACTCATGCAATTCTGACGGACCAGGATTGAAAGAAACAACGAAAGGAATCGTAAAAAACTTAGTTCTTTTGAGAAAAGACACCGTGGCTTATGATCTCCTAGATTTATCAAGAGAGGAAAAATGTCGATCGCCTTAAAATATTTGGAAGGAGACACTCAGATGGAATGTGATTCTGAGGATTCCGTGATCGAAAGGAAACTCAAAAATACCGATATTCATGTGACACATCAGTATGCTTCTCTTACAAAAGATGTCAAAAAGAAAACTCCAAAATACCAAGTGAAATACCTCACTTACGACTTTTTCAAAGATTCAACGAGAATTTCCATCGAATGAATTAGCTGTTATATCAATCAACATTATCCAGATATATCCTTCGCAAAATTGCAGTCTTTAACAGTAAATAACGAAATTATAAGGAATGCCGCTCTTTTTATATTCTCATCCGAAAGATGTCAAAAAGGAAACTCCAAATTACCTTGGAACTTAAGACCATGAAATTATATTGCTTATGAGTTTTTCAAAGATTTCACGAAAATACGACGCAATCAATCCATTCGACGTGGGAAAAAGACAGGAGATCCAATGGTAACTGATATTAGGGTTTTGAGTTATGAAACAACCGGCAAAATAAACTACTATTTGCCGATGAACTTCAGGAGTTGCCCTGCAGACAGAAGACATTTCTTAATAACTATGAAGTGAAGTCGATTTACGACGCGAGAATTCCATTGAAACAAAGTAAGTGGAAAGACTAATCAAAGTGGTAGTTAGATAGAGTATTATTTTTTGTTGAACATTATGCTAGTTTATCTTATGGAAAACATTATTTTATTTTCATAGATAAGGAAAATATGACACTTCGCCCTATTTAAAATATATGCATGAGACTATAAAAAAACCTAGTGAAATGTTGCCGATAGGTAGGGTAAGCAGGGGTAATGGCGCTCACCGGGTAATGGCGCGCACCTCTATAACTTTTTGAAAATGGTGCAAAACAATATGCAATAAACTTGAAACGGGGAAGGGGAAGAGCCTCTAACAAGTGGCGACGCGCAAGAGTAGTCAGCTGGTGAAAAGCGACGGAAAAGTGCGTTTATTTGTATGAGGCTGTGCTGAACTAATTTTCGTCGCGATCTTTTTTTCGGTAAGTTCAGAATTTTGATATTATTTAAATTTTCATTAAAGTTTTCCTAGGTTCTAAATCATTCTATTTCATGATGAATTAATCAATTTTCAAGAATTGCTTTTCAATGTTTGTTTTATTTAATGTTGAATTCAAAACGACCGTTCGGGGTTATCCCGCTCACATGAGCGCCATTACCGCCCTTAGTGACTTGTCCTTTTATTGTTATAGACATGCCCAAAAATCGCCAAAGAACAACCGCCAAAGCGGCTTGGAATGAAGAAAACCTCAAATCCGCTAGTTTTAGCGGAATTGAGGTTTTCTTCTTTCCAAGCCCGTTGAAAATGGGATGTCCAAGAGACAAGCCGCAAAACAATATGACGTCCCATTCACTACTTTGAGGGATCGACTAAAAAGCCAAAATATATGCCATTTTATGATTATAGCTACATATCATATGATCATAATGGATCTTACTTGTTCTATTACAAAGAAACAGGTATGGGCGTCATTACCGCTTTGCCTGAGCGGTATTACCCATTGACAGGGGCAATGACGCTCAAATCTTTTTTTTTTTCAAACCTTTACTACTGCTAATAATTCTAGGATGTATACGATTCCTTTCAAAAGTTTGATCATTTGATAGTTGAAGTTGAAGTTAATGTTCTGGATTTTAGAATAAAATAATTAATTTAAAAAATATAGTGCGTCTCCCTTAAGTGAACGCCATTCCCCCTGTTTACCCTACAATAAATTCGAATAATGGGAAGTCCAAATTGTTCGTCAAGGATAGTTCTTATGCATCAAATACTACCGAATTTTCTATCTTAGTTCGTGAGAATTATATAGGTAACTGTTATAGTTCTATATTATGAACGAAAAGTTTGTTACGCTCAATACTGAGCTGCAAGTTATATTACAAATCCTACCGTTACTTAAAGAAATCTATATCATTCAAATTATACGCATATTTTTGCCACGACACTTGTAAAGAATTCATTCTAATTATTAGTCCTACTTGGATACTAATCCGTCAGAATATAAAGTCGAGGGGTTCAGTTCTGGTCGGGATTTCAATCATGTGTGCGAATTGGCAACTTAATTGAGAGAAAAATGGGAAAAAATGTATGTTGAATGATAAGACTAATAAGGACAGCGTCAAAATGATGTTCTATATTATGCAGATGATGATACTTTCAGAGAAAAGAATTTAGGCAAGGCAATATCAAATCAGACTTTGTTTACAGTGAACTTCGTTCTGAAGTGTTAGCAAAAAATGATAGAGATAATGATGATGTAATTGATATAATGAAAATGCGTAGCGAGCATCCAAATTACATTAAATTTTGGTACTACAGGAAAATCCAAAGGACCGAATCACCACAAAAATGAATATCTTACCACACAACGCAGATCTAATGGCATATGTCAATAGCAAATTTTTATACGCGGAACAAGTCTACACCCGAAAATTGGATCAGGTATATACGGACACCGTACATAGACGATGCTTAATGAATGCATCGTGAAATACTGAGGAATCGATTGTTGATGGCACCTTTAGTACCAACACCTTAAGCCAGTTGGTCAAAGATAGTGGAGGATATAAAGGACGTGTACTAGGAGAAGTTTTATATATCATGCGATGCGTACACGTTAACGTGAAGGTACGGAGAACCGACAAATGTTACAACGAATTACTCATTTTGATCAATAATCAATCTAAGTTCATGGCTCCAGTCACTAGAGTCATTCAGAATTATGCCGAAGAGGTAGACTGCAACGGCCTTATGCCACCGTTGTATAAAATGGAGGAACAATGGATGAGACTAAGCCCATATCCTACTGTGAAGAAGGCTCCCATGGAGTTAATTCCTAACTCCGAGCCAAAATTAGAGTTCACACCCATTCATCCAATTGGCGCCCTCGGAATTTACACGCAAGAGGAAATAAATAAAGCACAACACATTTTGAACTTTGGCACTGAAAGAAAAGCTGTCGAAAATATTATTATCAGACGAGTAGCAGGATTGGAAACCTCTGACCAAGGATTCTCAACGTATGTTTAACACAGAAGAAATGAAAGAGTTAGCACACAACACTGCACGACAATTATGGGGATGGTTCACCGACATTGGCCTGTTCATGAGCGGACTCATGGGTTTTCACGCGATATTCCGTGTAATAAAGTATGGAATAGGAGTTATATTGAACGGACTACATCTATATGTGATTTTTGGATGTGCCCTGTTGGCCAGCCTAGGGAATACCTTAACTATGTGGATTAGGAACCGACACAGGACCAGACAAGGGAACCTGAGAAGAAATAAGGCACAGGGGCGGACGTAACTACAACAACGGCAAGACCGTCTGGGTTATACCCTATTTTGAATTCGAACGGGGCCACACTGGATCTGGATAGAAGAAAGGAGTGAAAACGGTTTAGGTCGCGTGCCCGAAATACGTGCAATGCAAGGGACATTTCTCGCGATATCAGATGGACTGTGCGCTAAGCTAACGTAAATATTGACATCGGACTCAAAGTGTGAATCGCTGATTACGGTAGACTATAGGCCGTTGTGTATCTCTGAAAAATCGTTCTCGAGGTGAAGGTCAGTTCCAATCTCAAAGGAATGAAACATATAGAGATAGCCAGTACCGAAATAACGAGATCATGTTGTGATCGCGAGTGAATTCGAATTTCGAAAAGTGGACATAATAGTCTCGTTAGACTCCATGTAGGAGAGGTGAAGTGACAGACAGATTTCTTAAATTTTCTTTTGAAGGACTTGATCATGTTTTGCTGTATTGGACCTTTTTATTTTTTTTTTTTGAGGTCAATTGACCCTGATGGATATTGATTAGTTTAGGCTAGTTATTTGAGCAGAACTGTGGCTCAGCAATTTTGCAAGGAAATGATATTTAGATTTAAGGCATGCTGCTCAAAACCTAAAAAATTTTTATGCTTGGTATATTTGAGTTGTATAAAAAAGGAGGAAGTATTGTAATAGACGGAAATATTTTTGCCATGATAAAACGGATATGTCTTGAAAATTGGGACTTGAATGTTTTCTTTCCTGTAATGTTTAACCCATCTTGTCCCAGTGGTGCGCTAGTGCACCACATACTTCATGATTTTTTTTCGATAAATACGGCAAACATTTTCGCATATCCATTTAGAGGTTTCATTAAAATCACCTTTGAAGAATTTGGTACAATAAAACATTTTGATTCATCTGTTGAAACTATGTTTTATGGCCAATCAAAAGTCAACAAAAATCTTAAATTAAATGCTGCAGAGAATTGGAAGCAGTAAAATATTTTATTATTTTAATGTATTGCTATTTTCTGTGAGGCTATAATATGGTTATTACACAGTTGAAATATACTTGAAATAGTGAATAGATCATAGTTTATTTTTTGTGAATAATTACTGATGCGAGAATGCACCACTGGTGTTATATGTGAAACAAACCCGAGGTATTTCTAGTCTGGACACGTCAATTCCCTTATTACGATCAAATAGAATACGATGTGTGTGCTATTTATTATTCGTTCGTTTCTTGTGCAGTTCACTTGATATTTGGTTGCGATCGGTAAAAATGTCGTTTGCGAGGTATTTGACTCAGCAGGAGCTAGGGGCGGCTATGGAGGAGATCGTGATAGAAATGGAAAATGATTAGAGGCGTAAGTAGTATTGATGCATTTTTATATTTTATTGATTGAATATTCATTTGTTTCGTTTCTTGTGAATTTATGCTAAAAATATGGTAAAATAATTATTTACAGAACATATTGACGCTGTTTGTATTCCACCCGAAGTGGATAACTTGACCGACGAGGAAGATATGAGCGATGATTGCAATCTGCATGAATTAGAAGAACCGACTGATATAGTTGGAAGTTTCGAGTTGCATGTACCGGAAAATTTGGAGTTTTTCAAGCCCCCCCTCCCCCTGTACATTGTTGACTACAGAGCCAGAATGGGACGTATGCTTTCTGAAAACGAAAGGCTTGCTTCCACAGTCAAATGGAAGAAAGGTGAGATTAAATATACTCACACACCTGTATCTGACGAATTTCGATCATGCGAGGATTTAAAAAATAGGCTGTCGGGAAAAACTCCCCTTGAAATATTTTTCATGTTTTTTGATGACGAAGTCATCGACTTCATTTTGAATTTTTCTGTGAAATATGCTCGAGACAATAACCGCCATCAATTCGCATTATCAAAAAATGAACTTTTGAATTTTATAGGAATTTTGTACTTCTCGGGTTACCATTCATTGCCAGATATTCAGAATTATTGGTCTACTGATGAAAATAAAGGAATAGACATTATAAAAAACTGTATGAGTCGTAATAAATTTCAATCTATAAAGCAGAACATATATCTGTCTGATAATAGTTTGTTGGATAAAACTGACAAATTTTCGAAAGTAAGACCATTTTTTGATGCAATCAATAGAAATAACCTACAGTTTGGAATTTTTCCATTCAACATATCCATAGATGAACAAATGGTACCTTACCTTGGACGCCACTCTTGTAAAATGTTCATAAAAGGGAAGCCAGTTCGATTTGAATACAAACTATGGTGCCTTTGTTCATCTGATCGGTATTTGTTTTATTCACTTCCATTTAGTGGTGCTCAGAACCGATTTCATTCTGATCTTGGTCTTGGCGGTGACATTATTATGAGTCTTCTTTCTGTTGTGGATAAGCCTGTGAATCATCAAATTTTTTTTGACAACTTTTTCTCATCATTCAAACTCTTTGTTCATTTGAAAAATAATGGTTATTTCGCCACCGATACTATACGAGAAAATAGAACAAATAAGTGCCCACTCGAAAACTGTAAATCATTTGCAAAAAAAGCCGCGGTAGATTTACATGAGAACGTTATAGGTGCCAAGTATTTGGGAAAAAATGGTGGTGGCCTTTATTTTGTAACTCTTTGGATAGTGGCATCGTCAATGCATGGAAAATTTATAATATGGTCAATGAAAACAAAATTTCCCAGGTAGATTTTAAATCCTATAAAGCCTTGCGACTCTTGAAAACTGATAAACCAATCATTGTAAGAAATCTTGCTCAATCAATTGATGAAATACGTTATGATAATCAAGGTCACCTTATAATTTCCCATGCCAAAAAAGCACGACCGAGATGTAGAATCTGCCATAGCCACACAATATACATATGTAAGAAGTGTCATGTACATTTACATACTTCAAGCTTCGTAGAGTATCATCAAAAATGAAACCTGTGTGAACCAGTGGTGCGTTTCCGCACCATTGAATATTTTGCTGTTTTTTGTTTCGAATAATGTTTTTTGTGAGAAATATTTTATGTTTAGCTCTGAAATGTTATATTGAATCATTTAATTATATATTTTAGGTGTAATTATTAGTTTTATACTATGTGGCATAAAATAATATTTCACTCTTATTCCCAGTGGTTCGTCCAGGCACCAGTATTTTTTTTATGTTCCAACTTCATATTATTTTTTTTAATGCATGGAATGTTATCTCAAGTGCTGCAAAATAAATGATCACAAACAAAATGCTCGTTTTTTTTTAATTTTCAGATGCTTGGTACAAGATGGGTTAATCGGTCCTTTCAGCACCCTTTAATTTTACCCTGAATAGAAAGAAAATCGTAATAGTTTGATTGATCGGTGTAGACTTCTGAAATTAGATATCCCTGTGCCAGAAAATTATTGAATCGTTTATCAAGCGCACCCAGGATGTCTGGCTAGACTTTAACGATTGAAATTATTGATCTGCGTTTAAGTTTCTTATGGGGTCTGAGCGATAACAGAAAATCGTTCTACGAACTCGGTTGCAGTAACTGCTATGATGGCAGAAAAAACGTGGGATTAGCAACGCAGCATTTCCGAAACTTTCATGGGAAACTGCGTCATACTATCAGAAACCCACCCACGGGAGGTGTAAAGAAGAAAAAATCTTTGATTTGATTGGTTTGTAAAACGAAGATGAAAGAAGTTTTGATTTGATTGGTTTTGAAACATCGACGAAGGAAAACCTTCAATTGATAGGTTTTTAGAGGAAACGTAGAAGAGAAATTTTTAATTTACTCTGTGGACGAAAAAGAATAACTGGTGAAACCTTAAACGGGAAGGTTACCAGGGTACTCGCGAATACGGTTTGGAAACTAAGGTTAGGTACTTCAGTGTTTAGAAGTACGGTCTCAAAATGGAGACGAAAACAGTTGAGGTTGAATCGGAAGTTGAGGGGTAGCTGGAGAAATCAAACGAGAGATTCTCAGTTGAATCGTTTGATACGTTTTTGATACTATGTTAAGGAAGGTTTAAGAATTAATTTAGTTTCGAAGTTATCTCGGCTCCGGTGTTAGGGAAACTCATAGGTTTTGGTTTTATTTTTGAACGGTCAGTCTCAAACGGGGACAGAAAAGTGTTAAGTCGAAATTAAAAGATCTCTGAAATTACTCGGAATTTATTTAGATTGCGTCTCGTCGGTATAATCGGGAGTGAGATTAATCTACGAAAGCGAGAGGGTGACGTGTTTTTGTGTATCTTTTATTTTTCAGGAAAGATTCATCATCCTTAGGATTTTTGGTACGGGAAAAAGGTCAGATACTTTTGTTTATAATTAGCTTATGTTGAGTATTGGTAGGAAGCTGCATGCAAGCCCAGATATCTTTTTATAGTACAGAGTCCCGAAATCTACCACAAGTAATATTTTCTTACAAAGTGTATTATTTTTGTATTTGAACGTTTATGTAGGAATTATCTTTGAGATCTCTCTTGAGTATTTGGAAGTTTGAGTGAATTGTTTTTTGAGTTGTCTTTTGAGTACTAGAAAGTTTAAATTGTATTATTTTGAGATCATCCCATGTTTATGATTTTTGGGGTAATTTTGACAAACCCTTTAATTTTTTATAACTCGATTTTACTTTTATAATTGGAACTCACACTGATGCTTGATTTGATTTCAATGATTAGATTTTCTTTTGTGATTTAAAGTTGATGTGATAATTTGACTTGGTATGATTAATTTCATTTGATTTGAGAAATTATCCGAGTTTTTGAAAAGGACCCCGCACTTTTTGTATGAAAAGTGGCGACCGGTCAAGTTTTCTGAAAGTTTGTTATGTTGTTGTACCCAAAAAGTCAATGGGTCCAACCCAATCCTATGGCTAGTTTTCTAAATACGGGGTGTTAAAGTTGAAAATTGCTCGAATTTTCGGATTTATTTTTTAATTATTAAGTATCAGATTTGATTTCTGTTGCATACACACGTTTACTACATGTTCTAGTCATGAAATTAGTGGATACGTATAATCAAAAATGACTTAAGTCACTTCAGAAATACTAGTGCGATATATGGAAATTAAGGTTCCATTTGATGATGAGTATTCCTATCAAATGTTGTGTAATTTGAAAAAAAATATTTTCAAACATAGGAGCGAAGTTCGCAACCTGCACCTGTCAACCGCCGAGTCTATAGAGGCAAGGCAGAAAATCAGCGCGACAGACACGCTGTTCACCAGCCTGGTAACCAGTCCAGAGGCCCACGTGGCCCCCCCGAGACCAAGAGGCTCCCAGCCTCACTGCCGAAACCAACCAAAAAGGCAGCCAACGTCGGAGGTAGCATCTCGACTACCAACCCCGCCGACGCGTCCTTCTTCTCAGTTGGAATGTCCATCAGAGAGGCAGTACCCCGCCAGACGTTCACCCCGTCTGCCCCAGCATGCATTGAGAACATGTTACATGATATTTGTAACAATGAATAATTTGATTATTGATTGTGATATTTCCAGTATGTTACAATATTGAGATTTATGAGACATAATGGAACTACTGGCTTTAATTGGTAAAGGTACCTTTCTCTTTATGCTGCTGTTTTCAGTTAAGATAGTTGGAAAAAATGAATTCTTAGCAACTGTAACAAAAATCATCATTTAACTCATTGATCATGAATAAATCAACTTCTAGTGAGATATGGACTTATTTTACACATTGCTATGCTGAACGAGCTAAATGCTGTGTAACAACCAAGAATGAAGTACAAAACCTATAGAAAGTTAACTTTAAATTTAAAACATAGTACGGAGAAAGATCAGGAAAAAATATGCTGAAAGGCACTCAATTTCACGCAACTGACAGATTTTATAATCACTAGTTTTGAGTCTTATTTTATACAGCGTATTATGGACCGTACCTTAACCCGAGTTTCTAAAGCTGTTGCAAATAATTATTTTCCAGACCAAAGGACAATCACGTTTATAATATAATCAGTTTTGGAAACATGGATTTTAGAGTTAATAATTCGAGAAATCCGGAAATTTTGTACGACCTCTGTTTTCAAATGTTCATGCCTAATTGGCTATAATGGCCATTACTGCGAGCATAGAATAATATATCCATTATTCAACTGATTTTGATCTGTAATAGTCTCTATAAACCAATAGTGTGAGGCACAGGTGTGAGGTAATAATAACTCACGCCTATAACAAATAGGAAAAATGTAGCTTACAAAATGAATAAAAAAGTCGGGTCAATGGGGAACTCTATTTCAGACATCAAGGTAACGTTCTCGCCATCCATTTCTACATTTTCTTAGGTCTGAATATCCAAAAATTGCAATTGGAAAACGTGAATTTTTGACGTTTTTTACAAAATCCGATATCGATTCGATTTTCGATCACAGAAATCGCTTCTGACAACTGTTGTCAATTTTGAAAATGCAGATTAATTCAAATTTTACTGAAGAAGTCGAAGATAAAGTATAGTGTTGAATTCGCGGTAATGGTCATAACACACTTGATGAATTACACCCCTCGCCTGACGGCTCGGGCTGCAAAATTCATCTGCGTGTGTTATGACTTACATTACCGCTCATTGAACAATATACTATTACACCATCCAAACATATCCTTTATGAAATCGCTTTGGGAAAAATTGCGAATTCATCTACTTTTGATACATTGAAAATCAATGACGTTACAGAAAAGAATTTAAACCAGGACATGTTATCTACTAATGATTATTCTTCTGTCCAAAACCAGTAAGATGTGATGATGCCATTTAATTGTATGAAAACGAAAATATTGATATAGAAGCAATAAAAACTAGATGGACGGCACATTTGATTTTACTTATGTCAAAGATTGAAAGCGATACTGAATCTTTTGGACCCGCTATAATGAAATATTTGGACAACTGTACCAAGTATGCCCAATCAAATCAATCACTGACATCAGGCTTGCATTGTGCTTTTAAATGTACAGGAATTCCGTCTGAAAATAAGAGGCAGGCAGTATTAAGAAAAGGAAAAAAATATCTGTACAACCGACTTCAATATCGAGACGTATAAGGTTACATTGACAGGTAGAAGAGTTAGCTGGACGAAAACCTGGAAAATTTAACAGCAAAAAAGAGCACCACACAAATTGCAACTGTGTGTAGAGAGTAACAATGGTCTAGGTGACAATTAGTTTAGGAATTAGGTTAGAATAGGTCTGGTTAGTCTAGTGTTAATTGCCACCTTGGGTCGAGTTCGTCCTCCTCAATTCAGATCTTATAATTGGTGCCCAGACATCCTTTATTTCAAGAGAAGGTGCACTGATTGGGTTGGGAGTTATGGCCATGAAGGCTGCTTCTTTCAATTTTCTTCTTTTCCAACCTTCTTCCTTTGATATTATGGAAGCTTCATCCCATCTGATGTTGTGGTTCTCGTTCCAGGCATGTTGGGCTAGCTTGGATTTTTCAGTTTCTCCCAGTCGAGCTAGTCTTTGGTGCTCTTTGATTCTTACTTCAAGCGGGCGTTTAGTCTCCCCAATGTAAATTCCATGCGAATGCGGCAGGTCCTACATTGGGGAGACCAAACGCACCAAAGACTAGCTCGACTGGGAGAAACTGAAAAATCCAAGCCAGCCCAACATGCCTGGAACGAGAACCACTACATCAGATGGGATGAAGCTTCCATAATATCAAAGGAAGAAGGTTGGAAAAGAAGAAAATTGAAAGAAGCAGCCTTCATGGCCATAACTCCCAACCCAATCAGTGCACCTTCTCTTGAAATAAAGGATGTCTGGGCACCAATTATAAGATCTGAATTGAGGAGGACGAACTCGACTCAAGGTGGCAATTAACACTAGACTAACCAGACCTAACCTAACCTGACCAAACTTAACCTTCTGCGCATATCAACTGCGCATCTGATCGGGTCAAGGTGACCTCTACCAGAAAAATAATACTTCATATATAACTTGAATAGTATAATAATTACCTGCTCCGGTAGACTAGTGGTTAGAGTGACTGGAATTTCGAAATTGCAACCTTATAACCCGCGTTCGAATCCCAACACTGTAATTCAACAAATCGAAAAAGTATGGTGCGTACAAGTCCAGACAGACCAAGTTTGGCAAAAACCGGTCCTTCTCAGGACCAACACCCTGAAGACGGCAGGCGAATGCTTGCCGAAACGTCGGTAACAACTTTGTTAATATTGTTGTTAATTTTTATGATATAGGTTTTGTTTTACTTTTTTAATAAAAAATATTTCCCTTAGAATGAAAATTCTCATTTTGTTTGATAATGTATTTCATTTATGCACTGAAGAGGCAAAAAAAATTGCCGATATTTTTGCCGATACGATACATCGGCAACAATTGCCGATATACCGACATCAATATCGGTATCTATTCTATCCCTAGAGAATGATAAATCGAAACAATCTCTATGTCGATATCAGATAAGATGCCATCTGTTCAGGCACTAGTCCACCTACGGAACCAGGTGGCGAATCAATGAATATTAGATCAACATCCATATCGGAAATTAATAGTTCTTTGAAATATTCATTTCCTCACGAATATCAAACGATTAAACAACACCCAGAACTTTACGAACTAAAAACTATGCAAACAGCATGTCATCTCTAAAAAAATCAGTCTAGAAATGTGACGCTACCTCTGGTTGTCGCCCCATAAATGGATGTCGATGGTAATTTTGTATTCAAGAGTACAACACAAATAAGAATGAAGATCCCAAGGAACCAATTGCGCATCCACCCAAAAAATTGTGACGCCGCAACCATTCATTACGCAGTGAATTTAGGCTATTATCTAAATTATCGGTTAAGTTAATAACTCGTTCATTGAAAGTTAACTCCTAACTGATAAAACACTTATGGCAGCGCTGAAAAACGTTGCTGGGTCATTTTTCGGCATTTCCAAAAATTCGGAAGGTAGATTCTTGTAGAGCAAACAAAATAACAAGAGGTAGACTGGGGCAAATCGGTTGTAAAATTTGAGTAGTTCACATTAAATCCTAAAATATGGCCTTATTTCATCTTTTATTAGCATAGTTGATAACACATTAAATTCACCACTTCCTAAACTATAGAATTCAGGTATCAAAAAGGTTTTTTGAAAGAAGGAAGAGAACGATATAACATTTTTCTTAAATGTTGACAATATGTTACATTTGCCCCATACTATAGGGGCAAAAGTAACAAACGATTCTGAAGTGGCAATAGAACTACATAGATATCGAAGAATATATTATGGGGAATTTGTAAAAGTATGTCGTTCCTCTTAAATTTGATATTTTATTCATCCATTCATTTCGAAAAATAACAGAGCTACATAATCATAATAATAATAAAAACAAACCCCTGTTTAATGTTCAATACTCAGGTCCTGGCAGCTTTCTTAATAGCAGAGAACCATCTGTAAGGATAAAAAAATATAAGAGACAAATGAATCACATGTGGTAATAGAAATTTACGTAATAAGTTCGGAAAACAGGGTTTTTTGGACGAATAGACCAAATTCTAGGACGATCCGGAGGAAGTCCGAGTCCAAAAAAACTATTTTCGGACGTGTTGCGTATACAATATTTTTTCGGCAACCGTGTAGAATACCAAACTAATGAGACGACACATTTCTTTACTACACATTTTATTTCTTATTAAACAGAACAGAACTCTCAGCCCTTATTTGGTAATGATCAAAAATGACAACAAAGAAGTGAAGGCATTTCTGGGCTTAGTCCGGGAAGTAAGTACTTCCCACTGGGAAGTTCCCAGACTAGGCCGGGAAATGCTACTTCCTCGAAGAAAAAGCGTCCGGGAAGTGGGTACATCCCGAACGGTTGCCGGAAAAAGTATTTTATGTTTGTATTGCAATTGCCCCAACATGCGGGGCAAATGTAACATATAGGTACTATTACCAAAAAAACAGTCAATAAATCATCGAATTCAAAAATATTACACATTAATATAACCCTTCTGTTGATTGATGGTTGATAACATTCATTAATCATTCCTTAATAATGCGACTTTATTGATATCCTTAAAAGCACCTACTAAACTCAATCAAATTTAACTGTAACACAGACTTGATAGATAGGTCAGATAGAAGTAAAGCTAGCGGCTGCGAGCGAATCTCTCTGATACAATCAGGCAGGATTTGAATATTGATATTGAGGTGACAAAAACGCAGGTTTTGATTATATGAAGATGTTTGAGGGCTACTGTTACCCCAGTCTACCTTATTCCAGAAAAAAAAATTTCACGAACACGCTTGCCTCTTAAAATTACTCGGGAAAATATGATGGTTTCAAGCTGAAGGAAAACCGTTGCTAGGTCATTTTTCGGATTTTCCAGGTCCCAGACGTAATTTTCCAAAATTCGGAAGGTAGATTCTCGTAAAGCATGTAAAGACACGTTTTCCAGCCAAAAAAAAATACGAACACGTTCGCCTCTGGAAAATATGTAGGTTTTGTTGAATAAACCCCGTTTTTCGGACTCCTCAAGGTGGGTTCTAAGAGAGCTTGTCAAAACACGAATTTTTATTTAACATTCAACAGAAGAACACTAAATTGGAGCGTATACCCAATTTCACAATGGATGGAATAAGCTCAAATGCTTCTTATTCTTAAATGATCGAATTCCTTATTCCTTCAAAATTAATACGACATTACAGAAATACAAGCATTACACTACAATGCTCCCTCACTAAAACACCATGTCAGTCTGGCAACGCTGCGCGAGTTACCCGGTCCTGCTTCCCTGTACTCGTATTCCAGACACGAGTCGCGGTCACCATCAGGAATCCGCTGACTATGGATCCTCAGAATCTTTTAGCATTCTGCCTACCTTTTAATTAATTCATAATGTATAAATGAACCATTTTAATTGTATTCATTCAGTCTTAACATAATAGAGTTGAATCGCTGACCAAATTAAAATATATCGAATATTGATTTGTGTTCAGTGTTGTAATAGCAATAAATCAGGTTTTCTAAAACTCAAGTACCATCCTATAAAATATAATTCGCACTTTTCGATCGTCCAGTCAGAAACCGTTGCTGAGATACGTGGTTTACTTCTTTCCAATATATGCGATTACATGTTCCTGTTCAATAACATGTTATTTCTTTGAATAGTCTGAGTTGTTTCCTCTGTGCCATCGCGCCAACCATGTGTGTTTCTCATACGAAAAATAAATATAACATGTTATTCAATATGATAGGGTGGATGTCTGGACTTCGATTAAAATCAAGTGTTATTGAGAGATCTCAATATAGTACTTTTTTCTGAGACAAATAAATAGCCCGAGAGCCAGTGATAGTTTTCAGTCAGTCATTTTAACCCTGGCCATAATTTGTATATAGCTCGATTTGGTTGTTTTCTTAGCCAAAGTGACCGTCAGCTCGCTCAACAGTGGTGGGTTCGCCAACGGGAGCAACGGAAACATGTAAAATTTAAACCCTGCTGAAATTGACAGAGATGCTAGTTTGTATAATTATTCGAATAAAAAAAATCGTCCGCTGGACATCAAAACTTGTAGAAAAAATTTGAGTTTCAGTCATTTTAACCCTGCTGAAATTTACGGAGATGGTAGTTTATATACCTAATTATTCGAATAAAAATAATCGTCCGCTGGCTGTACTTTGGTGGAAAACTCGGTGGAAAACAAGTTTTCATGTCCAGCGAAAGGGTTTTCCACCAACGTATAGCAAGCGGAAGATTTTTTTTATTCGAATAATTATACAGAGTGTCCCACTAGTGCCGCAGCGGAGGATATACGCGTAACGGTCTGAGTTTGGCGAAATTTTTTTATGCAGACTTGATATACTACAAGAAGAGCACAACTTAAAAATATTTTCGAATATATCGGGTGGCCCACAAAAGAGGAATAGCGGGTGACTTTGTTTTTTCAAACGGGACCCCTATATTCAATAGTGTTTTTCAATTCTCTGAAACTTCCTGCATGCTTTCGTATACTTTTCACATATTTTTATTCGACAGTTTTCGAAATATTAGCCATTTTGACAAAAAAATTATACTTGTAGAGGCTATGTTATCCAATTATATTTCACGAACCCTTGCAGATACCAATAACAGTTTTATATGGATTGAAAGACAAGACTTCTAAGTATCCTACCCAGCTATAATAAAGCATCTCCAGCATACAGAGTGTCCACAAAAAGACTATCAACATGACGAATTTCAAATCGATGTTTTTTCATTTTTTCGAATGCAATGCATATAATTTTTTTTCATCATTGTAATCACCATTCATTTTACTTCACTTTTTGTCAAATACATGATATGCATATCTCTAAAGGAACAGGATTTTTCGGAGTTTTTCTTCCAAATTCACATTTACTTTCGAATTCAAAAAGCAGATTTGGTTTTACTGTGGTTATTGGGAACTGTCAAATTATTCTATTCAAAATTAACATCATTGCAGCTTCAATTCAAATCATCATAGTTTTTACGGATTGGATGAGTACTCACACAATGATGTAAAAATTCAAAAAATACCAATGAATGTACAAGTTATGAATGCTTCAAAAAAACGAGTTTCAAAACTTCAGGATACAAAAAAGTGCCCGCTCTTATCCTCTTACAACTTTCTTCGAAAAAATGATATTTATAATTTCCTAGGCACGCAAGCAGATCTTCAAGGTCGCGAGCTCAAAGCTTGTTTGAAATTTTTGGAAGATTCGACGTTCCAAGTAGGAACATAAAAAATTATCAAAAATGTATTTTGAAAAATGGGTACAGAAAGCGAGTTTCCGTCTTCAGTAACTGATTTCATCACATTTTTGAGTAGATACATCAAAACTTTCTAGTTCCTCATTTCGCTATAATATATATTGAAGCTTCAATGATGATAATTCTGAGTGGAATAATTTGACAGTTCTCAATAACCACAGAAAAGCCAAATCTGCTATTTGAATTCGAAGGTATATGTGAATTTTAGGGGAACATTTCGAAAAATCGCTTAAAAGTCCTATTCCGTTAGAGATATGCATATCATGTATTTGACAAAAAATGAAGTAAAATGAATGGTGATTACAATGCTGAAAAAAAAAATATGCATTGCATTTGAAAAAATGAAGAAAAATCGATTTTAAATTCGTCATGTTGATAGTTTTTTTGTGGACACTCCCATATAATGGAGATGCTTTATTATAGCTGGGTAGGATACTTTGAAGTCTTGTCTTTCAATCCATATTAAACTGTTATTGGTATGTGCAAGGGTTCGTGAAATATAATTGGATAACATAGCCTCTACAAGTATAATTTTTTTGTCAAAATGGCTAATATTTCGAAAACTGTCGAATAAAAATATGTGAAAAGTATACGAAAGCATGCAGGAAGTTTCAGAGAATTTAAAAACACTATTGAATATAGGGTGTCCCATTTGAAAAAACAAAGTCACCCGCTATTCCTCTTTTGTGGGCCTCCCGATATATTCGAAAATATTTTTAGGTTGTGCTCTTCTTGTAGTATATCAAGTCTGCATCAAAAAATTTTGCCAAACTCAGACCGTTACGCGTATATCGTCCGCTGTGGCACTAGTGGGACACCCTGTATAAACTACCATCCCTTTAAATTTCAGCAGGGTTAAAATGACTGAAACTCTATATTTTTATTACGTGATTTCGCTGCTCCCGTTGGCAAACCCACCACTGTGCGGCAGCTGATGGTCACTATGCTATAAGACAAATACAAATTAAGCTATATACTAATTGTGGCCAGGGTTAAAATTGGTCACCAAAAACTATCACTCGCTCCCGGGCTAAAATAAGACCTGGTTTATGACTTCAACTCCCGATAACCCGGTATTACCTGTCTTGTAATTTAATTTTATATTATCTAAACTCTCCAGCGTAGACACGGGAACGGTCTGGTTTTACGTTCCTAACTTCCTGTTTCATTGTTAATAATATGCTATCAGGTATGAGGTATGAAAGAACAGTGTCGTAGGAGACGGTGCGGCGGCGTTCATCATGGATCTCGACAGCTGTTTTGTTTTCATAGTCAGTTGTAATACATAATTCTTGTTTTTTCTACACCCGTACTGTGTACTATGATAATACACTTAGCTATAATCGAGGGTATAATATGCCCATGATCTGTTTCATAATGAGATCCATTATGATACAGATTTGTTTTAATCAATAGAAACCCATTATTTTTCAATCAACCGGCCCCCAGGTTGGGGGAGGGGGAGTCGAAATGAGGAAGAACGTACCACCACAGTAGTGATTTTGAATTTTTTCTGCGATATCGGGAAGTATTATAAAAAATTCGCGAGTTCCGCCGAAATCGCAAAATTTTCGGCGTCATAGATGGCGTTGACGTTCGACATGTCCGACGTTTGACGAAATTTTTTTAGATGCATATTTTTCGAATTTAATCGCTATTTGGAGGTAGGTATTCGGTCGATTATCGAAAATTAACGTATATTTTTACTTTTCAGCTGAAATTCCAGCCCGATGAACAATCTCCTTCAAGTCGATGGTAACAAATTTAAAAAAAAAACATATTCAAAATGAACACCCTACAGTGAACACCTCTTCTAATCAGTGTCTTCCTCATCGGTTGCTATAAATTCTTGTATTTTTATGTTCTCATTCAGGACAAGAAAATAAATAGGTACCTACCCCCACTGTTGAGGGATTGAAAATATAGATGTACATAAAGTTAGCAAAACAACTCTCGCGAATCGAACTCGGAATAGCTCAAAATTCTGCCGTTATTTATCCGTAATTTATCCGTGAAAAAATAAATTTTGCTGCTCTTGTATTTTAAAAAATATGGGATGTTTCGCTAACTTGATATCAAGTTGGCGAAACAACTTTTCGAATAATGATTTCAGCACGAAAAAAAATAGCTCATCTTTTCAAGCGATTTATCCTAAATTATCCGTGAAAAAAGAAATTCTGTATCATTCAAGGTTTCGAAGAACAATGACAAAATCGGATTGATCGATCAGGAGCCGACCGAAAATAATTTATGCATTTTTCTCGAAAACTATTTGAGCAATATTGTTGAAATTTGGAGAGATGATGTAGCTTTTCATCTTTGATTTATCCGTGAAGAGAAAAATTTTGCCGCTCCTGTTTTTAACAAAATATCACGTGCACCGGTAAGTGTACATCAAATTACCAGGTGACATATTCAAAAAATTATTTCAGCAATCAACAGATAATTCAATTTTTTGTAATGATTTATCCGTAAATTATCTGTGAAGGAAAAAGATCGCCACTCTTGTATTTAAAAAAATATTGGATGTTTCGCTAACTTCATATTAAGTTGGCGAAACAACTTTCGAAAAATGGTTTCAGCACGAAACAAAATAGCTCATCTTTTCAAGTGATTTATCCGTAAATTATCCGTGAAAAAAGAAATTTTGTATCATTCAAGGTTTCGAAGAAAAATGACAAAATCGGATTGATCGATCAGGAGTATTCAAAGGTAGCCCTTTTATTGGTAGAATGCTCCTGCAAAATGCCGTTGTTCAAATCTTAAGCGCTTCCAAGTGCTTTCATCATTTTAAGAATTAATAACTAATTTATTCTATTAGCGACGTTTCGGGAAATATGGAGTCTTTCCCTAGCATAAAAAAATTTCTGGCGAATTGATATCAAATTGGAAAGTCGCATATCCAAAAAATTATTTGAACTATAAACAGCTTATTTTCATAAGGAAAATCGGATCCTTCCCAAAATTATTGGAACCTATTTATTTGTAAGAACGATTGCACAAGCATCTTGTCGTGAAATTGACAAAATATACTCTTTTAGAAATCTAAACATCTGATTTTTATAGTCGAAATAAAATTTTAACAACCACACAGTCTATCTCCATTTGTTGCATATTGTTGAAATACCCATCTGTCGGTAGAGGCTTCTGCAGCTGTACTGTTTGAACATTTCGTAAATACATCCATAACTGTCCGTAATAAAATGGTGCCCTCATGACCAGGCCACCCGTAGCAAGAAATGTTAAGTACCTGGAGTGATATTTTTTTGAAGAACAGAAACGGCAAAATTTTTCTTTCCACGGATAAAACAAAGATGGAGAGCTACACCTTTCTCCCAAATTTCAACAATTTCAATATTGCATTCATAGTTTTCGAGAAAAATACATGACAAACGTTCCGTCAGTCGCAGATCGATTAATCAGTTTTTGTCATTTTTCTGCAAAACCTTTAATGATAAAAAATTTTCTTTCTTCACGGATAATTTACGGATGAATCACTGAAAAAGATGAGCTACTTTTTTCTTGCTGAAAATATTTTTCGAATAGTTGTTTCGCCAACTTGATATCAAGTCAAGAAACATCCAATATTTTTTAAAATACAAGAGTGGCGATGTTTTCTTCTTCACGGATAATTTACGGATGAATCATTACAAAAAATTAAATTATCTGTTGATTGCTGCAATCATTTTTTCAATGTCACCTGGTAATTGGATGTACACTTACCGGTGCACGTGATATTTTGTTGAAAACAGGAGCGGCAAAATTTTTCTCTTCACGGATAAATCAAAGATGAAAAGCTACATCATTTCTCCAAATTTCAACAATATTGCTTTCTTAGTTTTCGAGAAAAATGCATAAATTATTTTTTGTCGGCTCCTGATCGATCAATCCGATTTTATCATTTTTCTTCGAAACCTTGAATGATACAGAATTTCTTTTTTCGCGGATAATTTACGGATGAATCACTTAAAAAGATGAGCTATTTTTTTTCGTGCTGAAATCATCATTCAAAAAGTTGTTTCGCCAACTTGATATCAAGTTAGCGAAACATCCAATATTTTTTAAAATACAAGAGTAGCGATGTTTTTTTCTTCACGGATAATTTACGGATAAATCACTGAAAGAGATGTGCTACTTTTTTCCGGCTGAAAACATTTTTTGAAAAGTTGTTTCGCCAGGTTGATATCAACTGCGACACATCCCATATCTTTTTAAATATAAGAGCGGCAAAATTTATTTTTCACGGATAAATTACGGATAAATAACGGCAAAATTTTGAGCTATTCCGAGTTTGATTCGCGAGACTTGTTTTGCTAACTTTATGTACATAAAATATAGTTTCGGAAAAAAAGTCGACGCGTAACAGCGTCCAGTTTCGCAACATCGAAACCAATTAAGAGGGGTCTATACCGTTCGACATTCAGTTCAAAACCACAAATTTATATGGGGTTTTCACTATTATTCAATTTGAAGAGTTCTTCTAGTGGGAAAGTCCATAACTTTTTTTTGCAGAGTGAAAAAAACATTAATGTTTTTTTTTACGGAGAAAAAAGTTATGAACTTTCCCACTTGAAGAGCTCTTCAAATTGAAAAATAGTGAAAACCCCATATAAATCGGCGGTCTCTATCGTGAGAAATCCCGAATCGCGTTTTGAACTGAACGCCAAACGGTATAAACCTCTCTTAAAATTAAAATAATATTTCAAATCAAATTTAGAATCAGGCAAATAACACTTTCGTTGCCATTCAACATGGTATGAGCCACTAAAAAAAATCTTTCGCGGATTACTTACGATGAATGTATGCCTCGCTGGATTTCCAAACGAATAAGTTGGGTTGGTTGCTAAATTGAAGCAATTTTGTAGAACAAAAAGATGGAATTCAATATCACAGAAAAAATTTCTTGAACCCCACCAAATCATTATCAGATACATGGATACATCGGGAGGACGAATATTGAGAGATCGCTAAGTTTTTTCCGAGGTTTTTTCTCAATCCATTTAAGGCACAGAGAGCGAAATTTAAATGTTTTCGAATATTTTTATTACCTAAAGGCAGTGGATAGTATGCCGAGCGATCGGACTAGCAGCAGATAGGCATAACCTTATTTTATGATATATCTCGACATAATATATTGAATTAAAATGGAGGTAGAGACAGTATTTTATAATTAAAACGAAAAGATTTTTTATTACTATGTTTTACTACCAATAATTTTAAGATACAATATGTAAGGATTACATTTTTGCGACTATAGTTTCGAACTCTCGTTCATCTTCAGACAACTGACCTCTGGGTACAAAGTACAGGGTATTTATGCAGATTCAGGTAGTAATAATAAAAAAGGAAAGTGAGAGCTGAAGGAATTTTGTTTGCAACAGATGTTAGAAAAAATAAATTTGTGGATTATTACAGTTGTAGGTGTTATTTAAATGCTTTGAAAATTTGAGAATTGCACAGTTCTATTTGTTCATTCATTATTTCGTGAATATTTTTCTGCTCTAATTTGTAAATTTCAATAGACTCCAGATAATTGAGTTTTATTCCTTTCGATTCTACGTGTAAAATTTTTAGGTTATCTATTGTTGGGAATGTGTGGCCATTCTCAATGCAATGGGTTGCGACGGTGGACTTGCTTTTGTTCTTGGTGAAATCCATTCGATGTTCATTGAATCTTGTTTTGAATGAACGTCCAGTCTGACCTATATATTTCATATTGCAAGTTGAACATTTTAACTCATAAACTCCTGATTTAAGCAAATTTGGGGTTGAATCTTTGGCATTGAATAACAGAGACGATAATTTATTTTTTGGTTTGAAAGCTATGTTGATATTAAGTTTCGATATATTATTGGCTATTTTTTCACTTACATCACCGAAGTATGAAAGAGAAATGAACTTTTTGGTTTTTTCCGTTTTTATTGTAGGGTAAATTTGGTTCAAGGCTAATTGGGAATTTTTGTGCTTAATTATTTTATCTATTATCTTGTGATTGAAACCGTTGTTTGCAGCTATTGTTTTTATTGTATTAATTTCAATTTCACGGTTATTTTTAGACAGGGGTAAGGAAAATGCTCTATGGACCATCGAACAGTATGCTGAAATTTTTTGCGAGTATGGGTGGTTTGAATCTATGGGAATACATATATCAGTGGATGTGGGTTTTCTGAACACGTTAAATTCAAGTTTTTGGTTTGAGTGTGATATTGACAGGTCTAAAAATGTTATATGGTTACCAATTTCTTTTTCTAATTTAAATTTTATTTTTGGGTGAATGTTGTTTATGATATTTAGAAATTGCCCAAGTTGTCTAGATGTTCCAGATATGCATGCAAATACATCATCTACAAATCGGTACCAAAAGTGTATTATTATGGGTAATTTTGAAGTGAAGATTTTCTTTTCTATATAATGCATAAAAATATCCGCGAGAAAAGGACTTAGGGGAGAACCCATAGCCAGGCCGAGTAATTGTTCAAATATTTTGTTGTTAAACTGAAAATAGTTCCTCTGTAAACATAGTTCCAAGAGTATAAGGAAGTCACAGTGTATCAGTGGATTCACATGTGATTGTTCTAATATCTCCGAAACTAAATCTATTGTCTCTTTTCTCGGAATATTTGGAAACATATTTTCTACATCTAGACTCAATAAATATGATTTGTGGGGCATGGTGAAATTTTCTAATTTTTTGGTTAATTCTATGGAGTTTTTTATGGTATATTTTGGTGTGAAACCGGTTATTGTCTTGAAGATAGTATTCAATTCTTTTTCTAGTTTGTAGGTGGGGCTGTTGACAAAGGAAACTACTGGACGAATGGGAATATTTTCTTTGTGGGTTTTCATTAGACCGTAAAGTTTTGGTGGGCTTGGATTCATATTTATATAATAATATTTTGTTTTTGATAAAATGGGGGAATTTATGTCGTTTAAGGTTGATTTTAAGGTTTTTTGAATTTTTGATGTTGGATCAACGGTGATTTCAATGAGTTCTTGTGTTTTAATGAAATTATTCATTTTCTCTATATACTTCGATGTTGGAAGAATAACAGTGGCATCAGATTTATCTGCTTTTGTAATAGTGAGTTCATTGAGTTGGATTTTTTCTTTTACAGATTTCAATATTTTAAAACTATTGGGGTCTATTTTAGGGCTAAAATTTTTTAGAATTTTTGTAATTTTCGGAGTAATCGTCTCTGTATTATCTAAGTGTCTCAGTGCAATTGTGGACTCTACTGCAAGGATTTCTTTTGCATTGTTATTCATAATTTTCGGTGAGTACTTGTGTCCCTTTTCGAGGAAATTTAGTTCTACGGTGGAGAATTGAGTTTCTGATAAATTGATAACACGGTTAGTAGGTTTGAAGTTAAGGTTATTCTCGTTTATGTTGTTTGAAATCTTTCTGAAATTTTGTTGTTTGGTTAACTTATTTAGTTTTTTATTCTGCTTTTTGTATTTTTGGTGGATAAGTTTACTGATATCATTTCTAATATTGTCATCAAAAATATCGAATTCTATTGGATGGAGTTTATGAGTAAGTTCCGAATGCAATACCTTTATATAATGCTGGATAATGTATCTCTTCTTGAACATCAGTTTTGTTTCTTCTTTGATCCAAGTTATTTCCGCACATCTAGTGGCTGTTCTTGCTGCTGGTGATTTCGAACTGGTTTTTATTTGTACGTAGTTAGGTATCACTTTTCTTCTTAAGCACTCCTGGTTGAACCAGATGTTCTGACTGCATACTCTATACTTTGTGAGAAGTCTTCTATATAAAATGGCTTGATTTGCTATACTTGCACTTTTCAAAAATTGAACAGTTTCAGCCGTTACTATTTGGTAGTTGATCATAATTAAAACGAAAAGATTTTTTATTACTATGTTTTACTACCAATAATTTTAAGATACAATATGTAAGGATTACATTTTTGCGACTATAGTTTCGAACTCTCGTTCATCTTCAGACAACTGACCTCTGGGTACAAAGTACAGGGTACCTAACTACGTACAAATAAAAACCAGTTCGAAATCACCAGCAGCAAGAACAGCCACTAGATGTGCGGAAATAACTTGGATCAAAGAAGAAACAAAACTGATGTTCAAGAAGAGATACATTATCCAGCATTATATAAAGGTATTGCATTCGGAACTTACTCATAAACTCCATCCAATAGAATTCGATATTTTTGATGACAATATTAGAAATGATATCAGTAAACTTATCCACCAAAAATACAAAAAGCAGAATAAAAAACTAAATAAGTTAACCAAACAACAAAATTTCAGAAAGATTTCAAACAACATAAACGAGAATAACCTTAACTTCAAACCTACTAACCGTGTTATCAATTTATCAGAAACTCAATTCTCCACCGTAGAACTAAATTTCCTCGAAAAGGGACACAAGTACTCACCGAAAATTATGAATAACAATGCAAAAGAAATACTTGCAGTAGAGTCCACAATTGCACTGAGACACTTAGATAATACAGAGACGATTACTCCGAAAATTACAAAAATTCTAAAAAATTTTAGCCCTAAAATAGACCCCAATAGTTTTAAAATATTGAAATCTGTAAAAGAAAAAATCCAACTCAATGAACTCACTATTACAAAAGCAGATAAATCTGATGCCACTGTTATTCTTCCAACATCGAAGTATATAGAGAAAATGAATAATTTCATTAAACCACAAGAACTCATTGAAATCACCGTTGATCCAACATCAAAAATTCAAAAAACCTTAAAATCAACCTTAAACGACATAAATTCCCCCATTTTATCAAAAACAAAATATTATTATATAAATATGAATCCAAGCCCACCAAAACTTTACGGTCTAATGAAAACCCACAAAGAAAATATTCCCATTCGTCCAGTAGTTTCCTTTGTCAACAGCCCCACCTACAAACTAGAAAAAGAATTGAATACTATCTTCAAGACAATAACCGGTTTCACACCAAAATATACCATAAAAAACTCCATAGAATTAACCAAAAAATTAGAAAATTTCACCATGCCCCACAAATCATATTTATTGAGTCTAGATGTAGAAAATATGTTTCCAAATATTCCGAGAAAAGAGACAATAGATTTAGTTTCGGAGATATTAGAACAATCACATGTGAATCCACTGATACACTGTGACTTCCTTATACTCTTGGAACTATGTTTACAGAGGAACTATTTTCAGTTTAACAACAAAATATTTGAACAATTACTCGGCCTGGCTATGGGTTCTCCCCTAAGTCCTTTTCTCGCGGATATTTTTATGCATTATATAGAAAAGAAAATCTTCACTTCAAAATTACCCATAATAATACACTTTTGGTACCGATTTGTAGATGATGTATTTGCATGCATATCTGGAACATCTAGACAACTTGGGCAATTTCTAAATATCATAAACAACATTCACCCAAAAATAAAATTTAAATTAGAAAAAGAAATTGGTAACCATATAACATTTTTAGACCTGTCAATATCACACTCAAACCAAAAACTTGAATTTAACGTGTTCAGAAAACCCACATCCACTGATATATGTATTCCCATAGATTCAAACCACCCATACTCGCAAAAAATTTCAGCATACTGTTCGATGGTCCATAGAGCATTTTCCTTACCCCTGTCTAAAAATAACCGTGAAATTGAAATTAATACAATAAAAACAATAGCTGCAAACAACGGTTTCAATCACAAGATAATAGATAAAATAATTAAGCACAAAAATTCCCAATTAGCCTTGAACCAAATTTACCCTACAATAAAAACGGAAAAAACCAAAAAGTTCATTTCTCTTTCATACTTCGGTGATGTAAGTGAAAAAATAGCCAATAATATATCGAAACTTAATATCAACATAGCTTTCAAACCAAAAAATAAATTATCGTCTCTGTTATTCAATGCCAAAGATTCAACCCCAAATTTGCTTAAATCAGGAGTTTATGAGTTAAAATGTTCAACTTGCAATATGAAATATATAGGTCAGACTGGACGTTCATTCAAAACAAGATTCAATGAACATCGAATGGATTTCACCAAGAACAAAAGCAAGTCCACCGTCGCAACCCATTGCATTGAGAATGGCCACACATTCCCAACAATAGATAACCTAAAAATTTTACACGTAGAATCGAAAGGAATAAAACTCAATTATCTGGAGTCTATTGAAATTTACAAATTAGAGCAGAAAAATATTCACGAAATAATGAATGAACAAATAGAACTGTGCAATTCTCAAATTTTCAAAGCATTTAAATAACACCTACAACTGTAATAATCCACAAATTTATTTTTTCTAACATCTGTTGCAAACAAAATTCCTTCAGCTCTCACTTTCCTTTTTTATTATTACTACCTGAATCTGCATAAATACCCTGTACTTTGTACCCAGAGGTCAGTTGTCTGAAGATGAACGAGAGTTCGAAACTATAGTCGCAAAAATGTAATCCTTACATATTGTATCTTAAAATTATTGGTAGTAAAACATAGTAATAAAAAATCTTTTCGTTTTAATTATGATCAACTACCAAATAGTAACGGCTGAAACTGTTCAATTTTTGAAAAGTATTTTATAGTTTAGAAAAACTCCATACATTTATTAAAGAATACCAAGATAAAAACTTTGTGCAACTATTCATGAGAGATGCCAAAACATTGAATTCTGTGAAAAAAACTCAACCAAACACAGTAAAAATTGCCAAAGAAGAATTAAAGTATTATTCAATTGTATATAGTTGTATAAAAGGGGGTCGCAAATTGTATAGTAAATCTGCAGGAAAAAGAAACTATGGGTATGTGCAAACATACAGTACTGCTCACTAGTGTTCACCTTCTTTCTATCAAATATTGAAATATTTGTAGAACTATGAAAGAAGAATGCAACTTTAAATCAAAATTCTCACTATCAGAGGATGGCCAGAGTTTAATTTCAAAAGAAAAATTTGAAACACATAACCATCCACTGTCTGAGAAAATTTACAAACACCATCCAAAACAAAGGAAGTTAAATTGTAAAGACCAGTCTGAAGTCGAAAAATTATTGGATATGAAATGCAACAAAAAGATGGTGCAGGACTATGTCTCAAGAAAAAGTAATAAAATTGTAACTTCACGAGACCTAATGCCGGCCATCCACGAGGCGACCGATACGGGCGTTTTATGACATTTTATGAGACCACGTGCGAAAAGAGTCTCTGTGATTGGTCGGGGACTCATTAAATGTCATAAGAGGCCATAAAACGCTCGGATCGGTAGCCTCGTGAGTGGACCCCTTAAGCAATATGATGTGATATGCCACATATAAATTGAATGCACTGCGTATGCCACTATATAACTTGATTGTTATAGATGGGAATGAGCATGGTGAAGTAGTGGCCACTTTTTTGTTGGCCAATGAAACAGAACAGACCATCTCAAAAATGCTACAAATTTTAAAAATCAATAATGAAAGTTGGACCAAAACTGTTACAGTTATGACGGAAGGACTTCGTTGAAAGGAAAGCTTTCAGCTATGAATTCCCAGGCATAAACACCTTGTTATGCTTATTTCATGTCTTAAAATCTTTTAGGACATCTTTTGCAGTTGAGAATATGGGAATTAATTCAGCACAGAGGGAATTATGCCTGTATATTCTGCAAAAAATTGCCTACTCAAAAAATGAGACAGAATATTTAGAAAATGTCGAAAGTTCTTAAAATTTGGGTTTTACACGAGTTTTTAAATTTTATAATGAAAACTAGCTGGCCCGGCGAACTTTGTTTCGCCTAAATGATTCCTATACCATAGCCATCTTTATCTTAAGAAGGCCGTGCCTATACTTACTGTGGATTTCACAAATCGTAATCACCAGTGATCTGAGATCAATGGCTTGGTCAAATTTCTGAACTGTCAAATCGAGTTGATTCTAGATCAAGCTCCGATCACCGGTGATAGGTATGCTTTGTGAAACCCCCGTTGAAGTTGTACAAACTTACCATTGCTATTTTTTCAAGCTGGAGATAAATAAGGCATAATAAAAGTTCTGTCAAATGTCATTTGTCAACTGTCAAATGTCATCTGTCAATAGTCATCTATCTATTGATAAATGTCATCTGTCTATTGATAAATGTCATCTGTCAAACGTCATCTTTTCCATGGATATGAGCTGTCACACAAAACAGAAAGACAAAAATAATATGTCAATCACTAATTATGGGCAATTTTGAATTCAGTTATTTCCGCAAATATATTTATTACCCAAACATAAATCAAAAACATTTCAGAAATATAGAGGAAAGATGAAAATGGACAACTCTTGATGCTGATCGTCACAATCCGATTAACTTGACATTCCGGTAAAAATTCACTGTTCCACCAACTTGAGATCTTTACCCCTTCCATGTTATTATAAGTTCTATGCAAATTACACAATTATTTCGCCATCTAGTGGCGATAATATCAAATACAGTGTCTAGTCACTGTACGCTACAGTGTCAGCTACAAGAGCCATTAACCGTAGCGACACCTAGTGGCCTTATTCCAAAGGAGAAAAACCATTTCCTACATAAGCAAACCGTGGCGACACCTAGCGGCCTTATTCAAAAGGAGGAAAAGCATTTCCTACATAAGCAAATTCTTCATCTAATTTTTCAGAGTTCCAATGTATTTTATAATAACCAGGCCGTAGACGAATCTATAAATGAAGTTTCATAACAAACAGTCCATCCGATCTAGAGTTATAAATGGTGTAACCAACAGCTCTCTTTTATATATATATAGATTGGCATAACATAAGAGAAGAGTGGGTTGAAGGGCTTAAAAAAGAGCATATTACTTTTGATATTACAACCACAAATCACTTGGAATGTTTGAATAATGAAATTAAACATGTTTGTGCAAAATTTGCTGACCTTAATACTTAATACTTTCTATGATCAGTTATTGTTATTAACATTCAGAGTTTTAAGAAATGAAAGGGACCATGATGCCACACACTGTGCTAACAAAACATTATTCGTACTAGTAGCTCTGATAAAAATGAACTTATGTACAGCAAGGTTCTTACACCAGATGATTTTATTATGTTAAAAACCAATTGTCTTTATATAAAAAACATGAAATATTAAATACAACCGCTCAAGCCTCATGCACTTGCACATTTTTGAAAACTATGATTTTACCCTGCCAACACATTTTTTCATTTAAAGACAAGTAACAAGTTCAACATATCTCTTTAGTCTTTATGATGATCAATTAGTTGATAAAAGAATTATGAAAGATCATTACTTAAAATCTCACTTTGAGGATAATGCTGTACATACTAACACTAATAATAATTTTGGAATTTCATCAATTGAGAGTCAAACTCGGATACTCAATAGTAATGAAAAATGGAAATCTGCTACTTTAATATGTCAAAATTTGGCGACTGTAATTAGTGAATTAGGAACATCCGAATTACACAAAGCAATTAATAATATTAAACACCTAGTAGAACTTATAAATGAGCACACAGAATTTCAAATTGTTGAAGTTATTTAAAAACACTGAACAGGATTCCTCAACATTGCATCAGCCTGATGAATTTTGTGATTTTTCTTTAAATGCAACTAATGTTTATGATATTGCTATTTATCAAAATGTTTTGGCTGATGATACAAATGTAAATTGCGTAAATCCGGAGATTCTAATTGCTGAGTTAAATACTGTATGTGATAATGCCAATACTGACAATGTCCCTGATCTCAATATAAATGTAACACAAGAAATTCAATTTATCTATATATATAAATGAGAGCTGTTGGTTACACCATTTATAACTCGAGATCGGATGGACTGTTTGTTATGAAACTTCATTTATGGATTCGTTTACGGCCTGGTTATTATTAAATACAGTACAACTTCAGTTGTCCGGGCAGATATCGGACCGGGACGTGCCCGAACCGTCGAGGTGCCCGGATTACTGGAGTGATTTGAATTTTTCATATGAAACAACTTAAATGATCAAAATTGAAATTTATCGATCAAAACTGAAAAAAAATGATTCTTATAAATAAAACCAAAGTTTACAAATTTCTAATAATGAAAATAAGTTATACGATTACATATAATATATGTACTGCCTACTTTGCACTATGAATGTGAATAATAAATATACATAAGAAGATGCACCATCTGCCTTGTCTTCTATTTTTTTGAAAAATATGAATCAATTTTACTTTTGGATCATTTCTGATGTATAAATATCAGTGGCTTCGTTTTTGATCCTTTTCAAAAGTAACAAGTTTTCAAGGAGAAGATTCTTCTCTTCACTCCTGATGATGCGGCCAGCGCCCTATGACGTTTTCAACCCGTCCTACAACTGTTTTGTACAAGTTCAGACAAGAAAATTATACTGTTTTGCATATGAATGTTCTCGCGCCCGGATTTCAGAGGTGAAAATTTCAAACTGCCCGAATCAAAGCAGTGCCCGAATTACTGGAGTGCCCGGGCTAGCGAGTGTCCGAACTACTGAAGTTGTACTGTACATTGAAACTCTGTAAAATTCGATGAAAAATTTGCTTATGTAGGAAATGCTTTTCCTCCTTTTGAATAAGGCCACTAGGTTAATGACTCTTATCCAGTCACTGAAGCTCTTATCTAGACACTGTAGCGTACAGTGACTAGACACTGTATTTGATATTATCGCCACTAGATGGCGATGTATACAATTATTGTGTAATTTGCATAGAACTTATAATAATATGGAAGGGGTAAAGATCTCAAGTTGGTGGAACAGTGAATTTTTACCGGAATGTCAAGTTAATCGGATTGTGACGATCAGCATCAATCGTGAGTTGTCCATTTTCATCTTTTCTCTATATTTCTGAAATGTTTTTGATTTATGTTTGGGTAGTAAATATATTTGCGGAAATAACTGAATTCAAAATTGCCCATAATCAGTAATTGACATATTATTTTTGTCTTTCTGTTTTGTGTGACAGCTCATATCCATGGAAAAGATGACAGTTGACAGATGATGTTTGACAGATGACGTTTGACAGAGGACATTTGACAGATCACATTTGACAGACGACAGATGACATTTGACAGATGACATTCATCAATAGACAGATGACTATTGACAGATGACATTTGACAGATGACATTTGACAGAACTTTTATTATGCCTAATTTATCTCCTGCTTGAAAAAATAGCAATGGTAAGTTTGTACAACTTTAACGAGGGTTTCACAAAGCATACCTATCACCGGTGATCGGAGCTTGATCTAGAATCAATTCGATTTGACAGTTCAGAAATCTAACCAAGCCGTTGATCTCCGATCACTGGTGATTACGATTTGTGAAATTCACAGTATGTATGCACGACCTTCTTAAGATAAAGATGGCTATGATATATAGGAATCATTTAGGCGAAACAAAGTTCGCCGGGCCAGCTAGTTAATAATGAAAATATATTGGCAAACACTGACAATGCCACTAGTCTCATTACAGGCACATTACCTGATTTAAAAAACGTATTATATAGAATTAGATTACATCGAACCAAAGAGTAGTTTAGGTAACCCTAATTGTGATAGGCAAAAAAGTTGTGCAATATTATCCAGTTTTGAAAACAAAAGTGATATTTGTGATATGGTTGATAAGTCAAATGATACTGTTGAATACACATGTGACAATGCAGATATTGTTAATGATAAATGTGACAACGACCGACCCCTTCATTCATGTAATGATAGTGAAAGTGAAATATATGTTGCTAAAACACCAACCACAAATACTGATATAATAGGCGCGATGGTAACAGCTCTGATAGGGGGCACAATAGACCTTAAGGTCGCAGTGGACTGTAACTTTCACTATAACTATATATATATACTGATA
The DNA here is from genome assembly GCA_910592335.1 of Adalia bipunctata. Lineage (NCBI taxonomy): Eukaryota > Metazoa > Arthropoda > Insecta > Coleoptera > Coccinellidae > Adalia > Adalia bipunctata. The sequence goes on from OU342954.1 coordinate 7,340,788, forward strand.
TAATAAAAATTTTCGTTTACCAGTAGTGATGAAGAAACGAGGTCGCCCAAAAGGTTTAACAGTAATAGGAGTTAGAAAAAAAGAACTGTTACTGGCTTTTAAAATAAAACTACTACTGCACATCAAAAGCAAATACTATCAACATTCATATATGATAATAATAAAATAAACTCAATAATATAGGAGCAATGGAGCAAAAGCTTATAGAATGTGAAGACTTGAATATAAATTCTGTTATATTGGAGTCTAAAGTTAGGATTTCTGAAATAGAGAAATGTTTCACTTCAAATGCATTTGAAAAATTTAAAAGTCTAATATCTGAAAAGAGAACAAAACCACAAAACCGCAGTGGTTTTGTAAAGTAGGTATGTGAACTGGTAGCGTGGTAGGGTAGCTGAAGAGAACTCGGAAGAGAATACTGTAAGATGTGATTCATGCTTATTTTGGTTTCACACTCGGTTTCACATCAATTGTACTAGTACATTGAAAAAACTACCATCTAGAAATGTACCTTGGTACTGCATTCACTGTAGGCCAGTTATACTCAACAGGTTTATTTTGTTTTCATTTTATTCTTCAATATTTCACAATATTCTCTGTATTTTATCAATTAAAGCTGTTTAGTTGAATACTCGGTTATACAGGGTCTTTCACGAGGAACCTCACTCATATTTATACGGGAAACTACTGAACGTATTTTCATGAAATTCAGCACTTATAAGTATTTCACGATGCTGATGAAATCTAAAATATTTTCAAGGCATGAGCACCTCCGGTTTTTCCGGAAATGACGTCAACTTCCGTTTTTCAAATTAGAACACCATTTTTTTATTGCAGAAATAGATTCCTTAGAAAATTTCAAGTTATTTTGATGTAACATTTTTCAGTTTTGGTTGGAAAATTCGAAAAAAAAATCGAAAATAGAGCTCCGCTGAAACAAGAATAACTTCCAGGTTTTTGGATGGAAAATTTTCATTTTTGGGATTTTTCAAGATGTAAGATTGATGTATCCACTTTAAAAATCGAAATCGCGATCCATGATACAGGGGGTGAAAAAATCGCTTTCAAAGTTAGGGATGACAAAATCGTGAAAAATCAATTTTTTCAAATTAGAACCCCATTTTTTGGTAATTATGCAGAACTAAAAGAACTGGTTCAGCGCAGTGAAAAAATTAGTACTCACTAATTTTGGGTCCCAGAATACGAAAATGAAAACGAGAAGTCTGCAATCCTCTTAGTTTTTCCAAAAAAAAATCCCAAAGTTTCCGTTTGGAAGGTGAGGTTATATATAGTTCTAGCCAGTTTTATTGTAATTTCTCAATGAATACTCATTGGAAATGGTTTATTTAACAATCTCTGAGAGTTTCCAGCAAAATAAAGCTCTCATTTCGTCGAAATCGACGATTTTGTTCGTTGTTTACATTCGTTTGTAAGCGCCATATTTCGACCTTGAAACTGTCAATCGACGCGAATTCTGCAACGTTGCCAATGTTTCAAGCTCGTAGTTAAATTTACGTTGAGTTCGAGATAATGGCGGGGCCCCGCTCATTGTTTTGTGTGTACACCAAGGCTCGGACCCCCTAAACGCTCATTATTGAAACGGCCTCGTTTTTTTTTCTTTTGCCAAATTTTGCTTCGTCAATTTCAACAATTTGTCCGGCGCGCGCCGGACAAATTGTTGAAATTGACGAAGCAAAATTTTATGTTTGGTGTATTACACACGAATAATGAGCGTTTAGGGGGGCCGGGCCTTGGTGTATTACCGGGCCGGCCCGGCCCGGTAATACACCAAGGCCCGGCCCCCCTTAAAAGCTCATTATTGAAACGGCCTTTATTATATTTTCTTTTGCCAAATTTTGCTTCGTCAATTTCAACAATTTGCCCGGCGCGCGCCGGGCAAATTGTTGAAATTGACGAAGCAAAATTTGGCAAAAGAAGAAAAAAGAAGCCGTTTCAATCATGAGTGTTTAACCTCTACACTAAACATGAAATTTTGCTTCGTCAATTTCAACAATTTGCCCGGCGCGCGCCGGGCAAATTGTTGAAATTGACGAAGCAAAATTTTATGTTTGGTGTATTACACACAAATAATGAGCGTTTAGGGGTTCGAGCCTTGGTGTATTTTACACACAAAACAATGAGCGGGGCCCCGCCATTTCAAATTGGAAATAAAAAAATTTTGCCCAACAAGAATTGGAGGGAAGTAGGCTCAACTCTTGCCAAGTGTTTCAACAAAAAAGGGGCGCGAAATGAGAACATTATACGTCATTATCTCGAACTCAACGTAAACTTAACTACGAGCTTGAAACATTGGCAACGTTGCAGAATTCGCGTCGATTGACAGTTTCAAGGTCAAAATATGGCGCTCACAAACGAATGTAAACAACGAACAAAATCGTCGATTTCGACGAAATGAAAGCTTTATTTTGCTGGAAACTCTCAGAAATCGTTAAATAAACCATTTCCAATGAGTATTCATTGGGAAATTACAATAAAACTGGCTAGAACTATATATAACCTCACCTTCCAAACGGAAACTTTGGGATTTTTTTTTGGAAAAACTAAGAGGATTGCAGACTTCTCGTTTTCATTTTCGTATTCTGGGACCCAAAATTAGTGAGTACTGATTTTTCCACGTCTCAAAAACGGTTCTTTTAGTTCTGCATAATTACCCATTTTTTTATGGCAGATATTGAATCTACGTTAAAAAATAATGTGAGTGTATGCATCACACCCTTGCCCTAAAATGGATATTTTCTAGAAAAGGGTGTGATGCATACACTCACATTATTTGGTAATCCCGTTGTTTAATCAAGTGAGATTTGGAGGCCGATTTGCGCATGCGCGAGCAGTGTCATAAGCGAATTTTGTTGCCAGATTGTGCAAATGCGTTTCTTTATACTCTTCTAGACTGAATTGTAATGTGGTAGAAAAGGAATAAGAATTATCAACTTATTCAACTTCGTTCAGGAATAGGGAGAGTAATTTTTATTGGCGATTCATTGGAAGGTAGCGCTACCTAGAAATATCTTTTTGATGAAATTTGTCTTAATGAACGAACTGCATTTGAAAAAAAAATATGAGTAGGTATTAATAAATATTGGCCCAGTTGTCGAAATGTTAGCTTTTTTGGGTAAATGAATCCATTTGAGTCTTAATTATGAAATTAGTAGTTTTAAATGTTTTCCACTTCTTATAGACAATCTATTTTTTTGCCATTTGTTCTTCAGCTCGGCGTGAAATGAAATGCAAAGGAAAAATATATTCAATTCAATTGCACATTTTTGTTTCTCATCATATCTATTGTCACGTAATAAAGATATTAAGAAATTCTAATTCAATCAATGGGAATTGTTTTGGAAGAGTTGTCTGATTGAACTATATTTTTATTGGAAAAAAATGCTATGAAGAAGAGAACTATGTCCTATTCTTCAAATACCGGAATAATTTGCCCGATCTGACAACGTTGCGGCGAATTTGACGGACCGCTCACCGCGGCCCAGATCTCACTTGATTAAACAACAGGATTACCATTTCCGGAAAAACCGGAGGTGCTCATGCCTTGAAAATATTTTAGATTTCATCAGCATCGTGAAATACTTATAAGTGCTGAATTTCATGAAAATACGTTCAGTAGTTTCCCGTATAAATATGGGTGAGGTTCCTCTTGAAAGACCCTGTATAACGTATGTTTTAATGCGCTCTTGCCATTAACGATCGGTCGGCAGAATTCGATGAAGTGATATTATGCCGACCGGTCGGCCGTTCAAAAAAAATATCCATACTATCCAGGAGCTTTTGGCATACCGACCATTTGTCCTTTCAATCGAAAGAAAACAATAAACAAGACGAAAGTATGAAAGATGATACGTATGAGCATGCACATACAAGAAAAAATTCATCAACTATTTCCGAAGTTTTCAAGTGAGATGAAGATCGTGAAATCTCTTACCATTCCTTTGCAGGACTTGTTCATTCTAGTTTGTGCACACAAAAAAAATTGTTTCTCGGTCAAGGTCAAGACGGCCACAAATCCACAAACCGAAACGCATTAAAATTTAAAAACCGTAAACGGATTTCAACTCGACACTCGCGAGTCAGGATAAATACGACACAACACTACGATTGCACTGATTACACATCGTTACGCAGAATGAGGCGAAATTCTGAATGAAGAGAAAACGAGTAAACGACAGGACAGGATCCACTCCTCTGACTCCTCCCCTCCATTTCCGAGCTGGATCAACTTCGCTCTTCGGTACACTCCGACTACTCCGAGTCAGTCCGATCCCAACTCACACCGTGATTTGACGCGTTGTTGTCGCTTGTACAGAGCTTCCGTTAGATTTACTGACTTTCAGTTGCGTGTTCAATTCTACAGATTTTTGACAATATATTAAATATCAGTCATTTCTGATATATTCATGTAGGATGGATGGGCGGATACGTGGGTTGAGAAAGATAAGACTTCACAAATTAATAGTTTATTATCAGAAAGTTCAATACACACAGATATAATAGTCTACACACAGAAATACGACACACGTGATCCAAATCACGCTATATATGCCTGAGCCCTCTCAGGTAGCTGTATATAGCCACAGTGACTTTGGAACCGAACCCGACAAACAACCGTTACCACGACGACTACTACCTGTTGCGACCGAACCTTGCAACGTAAAAACTGACTTGTTCTCCCCCCTCCTGCTCGAGTCCTGGCCTCGAGACACAGAACATTCATAAATCATAGAACCAAAGTGTTCTTCTCAACACATAACATATCTATTTAAATGATACCTACTACAACTCGGCCATACCTGACTGAGTGATAAATGACAAAAATTGGAGTTTATTACTCACATTACAAATAAATCTAAAATTATCTAACCTAAAAACAAACACAAGAATCATTACCTAACCTTACCAGAATTCAAAATATCAATCACTTTTAAATAGCCTAACCTTAAAAACAAAAGCATAATCTAACTCGAAATATAATCGGGTGGCTTGGGAGCCAGCAAAAAGTCTTTAAAAACAAACATGTGACTTAGTAAATTCGCATACAGTTCTTTGCAACTAGGGAACATTTTTTTCTTGAAATAAGCGACATGATTTTTCAACATTCCATATGCTTTCGACAGTAAGTGGTTTTCACGATTTTGGAGGTTACCGTCACTGGCAGATAACCTCATTACATCACCAACACGAGGTTTTATAATGTCATTGTCATTACGCACTTCATCATGTTCACACGGGATGGCGCTAGGGGAACGGAGACACTGATTCATCATTATAGTTTCTGGCTTGTTCGATACTTCTATAGGCATTTCAATTTCTTCATCAACTTCCATTGTTTCCAGTTCAGATTCTTCATAATCAGAACCAGTTTCTTCCGATTCTGCATGAATTACGACGTCATCATCTTCAGCAGCGTTTTCAGATTCTTGTTCTGCATTCACATCAAGTACTTTATTATCTGCACTGGTTTCATCCATAGGGACATTTTCATCCTCGTCAGTAAATTCATCGACACTATTTGATTCTTCAGCAATCACGACATCATCTCCTTTTTCATGTACGGGATGTAAAGATTCATCATTTGTCGGAGGAACTGCTCTCTGCACTTGACCGTCATTTTCATCACGAAACAGTGTGTTACACATCTGGGTCGCAATCGAAAAGGCCGATTCTTGTGGTGAGCTGCGGCTCATTGCGATGGTTCTTACCGCAAACGCAACATTGAAAGAGTCTTCCCGGGACAATGCAGCCAACGTGGCGTGAAGATTAGGCGAAAGTTTGGTCATATCACAGACCAACGTTTCATCTTCATCCAGGTATCTGATCGCCAACTTGACGACATCATCGATAGACATCCTGGATCCTTGCTTCTCCATTTCCAACAGTGTTCTATCCGAGAATCACTATCGATACACTTCCCATATCTTCACTCGTATCCGTTCTGCGTTGTAGGATGGTCAACACGTGCACTTATAGGTTATCCTATCTCTTACCCCGTATCCCACTTCTGAGTTGTAGGATGGATGGGCGGATACGTGGGTTGAGAAAGATAAGACTTCACAAATTAATAGTTTATTATCAGAAAGTTCAATACACACAGATATAATAGTCTACACACAGAAATACGACACACGTGATCCAAATCACGCTATATATGCCTGAGCCCTCTCAGGTAGCTGTATATAGCCACAGTGACTTTGGAACCGAACCCGACAAACAACCGTTACCACGACGACTACTACAGTACTACCTGTTGCGACCGAACCTTGCAACCAGGGGTATGAAACTCTAGTACAAATTTAGGAAGCAGTTTGTGATTGGTTGCCACCTAACATGGCCGCCAAGCATGCGCATAATTTGCCGGTGGCCGGTGTCAACTGTCAGTCAGTTCTTGTTTACTTTTGCCAGGTGATTACGATTACGTTATTGTTTCCAAAGTTTGAATATAATATATCTAAAGTGAAATCATTATTTGTTCAAGAACCTGGATATAAGATTCGACGTAAGTTTCTTCTGATTGACATGATAAAGTTTATTTGAAAAAAAAATTAAACAAATTATGTGTTTCAGATCTCTTGAGCCCCCTTTTGTAATCGAGGATTGAAAATTGAAATCCTCCGAAATTTAATTGAAAGAGTGTTTGCATGGAGTGAGCCTTTTCTCGTATGCAGGTAATTAGTCAGGAAGTATTTATTTATACATAGTTAATATTATTGGTAAAAGTATCGTTCCTAGCCATTGATTCTAAGTCAATGTTCCTAAACTAGTTGACTGTTTTCTTAGTTTAATTTTATGCTTATGATTCCTCAAATATGTCTGGAAGTACAGTGAAGTCGTCATCTGTTCATAAGATTTCTTATTCTTGTAAATATCCGTCCTGCAATAGTGCCTTCAGAAGAAAAAAAATATTTTCCCAGAGATCCCTCAGAAGGAGGGACTTGGATGAAAATTTGTGGCTTAGATTTCAGAGTCAACGTTTCTGATTTCGAAATATGTCAGGATCATTTCAGATCTTCAAATTTCAATAATCCTAGGGAATCAATGTATCTTAAACACCTCTCAATTCCTAAACCTCCTATAAATCCACCTTATCATCAAATTCCCACTTCTAATTTTCCAAATTCAAATGCCAATATTTCATCCAAAGAATCAGTAACATTCAAAATTCCAAACGAATCTTCCATTGTGAGTTCTTTATCCAACTCGCCAATCTACATAACGCACTAGGTGGATGATTATCATCAGATATCAGGATTTGAAGATTTGGGTTCCTTTATTATTTCTCCAAAGATAGTGTAAAATACTGTGATTTAAAACTTCTAATACAAGAAATAATTGAGGAATTACAACCACTAGGATTGAACATTATAGCAACAGTTTATAACGAAGGCAGTACGAATAAAACTGCCTTGAATTCCTTAGTGTCAGTTACCACCAATGAAAAACCTTCTTCCTTCCACTTTGTAGTAAATGGACAGAGAGTTTTCGAAATATTTGATTTCCTCATCTTTCAAAGTGTACTCGTAACTCCATTATTGATGGAAAATTACAGTTTGAGAAAGGGAAGTTTGCTTGTATGGACCATATAAAGCAAGCATTTCTTTTCGATAATTCTAAGAGAACGTATAGATGCTGCAATAAATTGACAAGAAATAATTTTATTTTTCAGATTCCTACATGAAGATCAAGGTGAATGTGGCAGCCCGACAATTAAGTCACTCTGTAGCAGCAGCAATGGAGACATTCTGTGCATCAGGATATTTGGAGACAACTGCTTTACATACTGCTGAGTTTTGTAACTTAATTGATAATTCATTTGATTCGTCAAATAGTTCGCATGTCAGACAAGTTATTAAATGAAATAATTATAATAATTTAAAGCTTTTCACAAGTATTGTAATAATAATTTTATGTAGGTGTTTATTCCTCATGTTGAAAATAACATTCATTCAATAAATTGATTTATCAACATTCTTGTTTTCATAATTTCCCGCTTTTATTCAAGTGTAAACAAACAGAAGAGATTCAAATCCTATTTGAATATTCCCGCCTTACCCCCTCTACTTAGCCACCTAACATGGCGGCCAATTTTGTTGCCAACATTTAGTAGGGAGTTTGCATTTCTTAATATTTGTGTTCTGTGCTTGCAACGTAAAAACTGACTTGTTCTCCCCCCTCCTGCTCGAGTCCTGGCCTCGAGACACAGAACATTCATAAATCATAGAACCAAAGTGTTCTTCTCAACACATAACATATCTATTTAAATGATACCTACTACATTCAAAAATAAAAACTGTTAATCTGAACAAAACGAAAGTGAGCAATTAATCAGACACTAGACACCGATATTCTTTTTACACGAATGCACCAGGAAGGAATGTTTTTATTATTAGAGTATGTTTATCGTGGGCGTACAACTATAACCCTATGAATCCAGAAATACATGTTTCGAGAAAAATGCTATTTAAGCCATATTTTCGCGTGACAATATTTTAAAACTATTTCGTCCGTTTTGAAATATTCGTGTTTTCGCGTCGAACTGGTGACGTCACGCACCAAATGGTTCGAAATAATTTGCAGCGGTTTGAAAGCAGGTAGTGGGATAGTTCGAACTGAAGTTCGAAGTTTGGAATCAGCTGATTGAAGAATATTGGTTATGTTTGTTGGATTTATTTTGTTTCTCCGTTTTTATTTTAAGTATTATTTAAACATGACAGCTTTGTTTTTAGAATGCATTTTGTAACCTGTGAAGTAACAAATCATTTCGAGAGGAGCAGACCTTTATTTGAGAATTGTGAAGCATTATTCAGTTTTAAAATTGAATGTTCAAATTTTTGAAATTTATATTACGGCTTCTTTCTGTTGATTTAAACAATATGAGTTTTGCATATATTTTGCCAATAGCAACTCGTTAATCAGGACGAGAACATTCGAATCATACATAAACTGATTGGAATCCATTTTAAAAATACAGGATTTATCCTTAGGAGAAAAATTATACCAATAAACACATAATAAAATTATAAATATTTTTATAATTATGCGCGTGCATTGTTTAAACAATGGTGCCTGTATCATGATGGTATCATGTTTCTAACTTATAAATTCATAAATTGAATTGACATTTCTATAATGACGTCACCGTTTTAAAATTGTGGCATTTCAGCGAAGCACGAACTGGTGACGTTCACTTCGAAATGTTTTCGAAATACTTAGTTTTGAACCGTGATTCACGCGAAAAAATGGCTTTAGTGTTGTGACTGTGAGCCTTGTATAAAATCCAGTCTTAATCGTAAAAATTTTATATAAGTATTATTTATTTGAATGTAGCTTCTATTCAAGTATATTTCTGAAAAAATTTAAAGATATTTGTGTTTAAATTAAATTTTTTTTATAGTTTTCAACAAAATATTGGACTTAATGGATTATTCAGGAATATAATTTTACCTCTTTTGGACTAATTTGATTAGTCTGAACTTTCAAAATCCATATGTCGCTGTCTTCAACGGAGGGTTCTAGAGATTTATTCTTGAACCTTTCTGGCAGTAGCGAGAGATTTATACCATCCATGAAATTCAATGCTCCACTTTTGCATAATTCCATGAGATCACCCTTTTTTTGTACTAATGGGAAGCATTTCATTGTACAATTTCGTCATTTGTTTTGGAAGTGCGGATGGTCTTCCTTTTCCAAATATGTTAATGTATGTTTATTGCTTTGAAGTTACTACTGTGTTCATATTTATTCTGAATCATATGGGGATACTGTTTGGAGTATCAGAAACCTTCAATGCGCAACCAGTTAACTCTTGGTCCATCGGTGTCTTTCGATTTATTTTTCATTGGCAAGTCGGATAAACTCTTCAAATCCCAAAAGTCTTGAGAATGTTGTTCCTTATAAGGACCGCTCGTCTTATTTCGGTTTTTACTCGATCTTGCTATATGAAATATATTGAGCCCAGGCGCGTACCCAGAGAGGTGTGTTGCGGGGGGCTCAGCATTTATCCAGTAAAAGAAAGAAATGTTAAACTATAAGAAATTATAAAAAACAAATAATAAAATATTAAATAATGCAAGAGTTCAGTTCAGTTAGTGGGCTTTTCTTATACTAATACTTGAAAGTTCTTTGTGGTGAATGAGAATGAGGGGGGGCTAGAGCCCCAATAGCCCCCCCCCTGAATACGCGCCTGATTGAGCCAATATTGGATGGTATATACTGGAATGTTCATTTGGCACGCTCAATGGCACTGTGCATTGAGTCGACTTCCATATAGGAATGCCCACAATAAGTTAATATTGCGAATTTTGTCAAATATACAGGCATTTTTTTGATATTTCGGAGGTGGAGCCTGCCCCCCCCCCTCGCTACGTGCAATGGTTTCAAAATGAGGTTAAATCTGTACCAAATAATAATAATAATAATAATACGTTTATTTTCCTCAGCGACAATATTGTACAATTGTATAAGGAATAGTCATATAGAAGAAGAAATCAAACTAAATACAAGATCACAAAAAAAACAACAATAATTCCAAGAGAGAAACTAACCCAAAAAATCATCTATACTATAAAGACATCTCGACAAAAGATATTCCTTCAACTTTTTCTTGAATCGAGTCAAAGGAAGTACTTTAATTTCATTTGGTAATATATTATACAACCGAGGACCTGCAAAATTAGGGGATCTATATGCTAAGACTTGCTTTGCGAAAGGAAAATGGAGAAAATTTTTACCTTTTTGTCTTGTATAGACTTTATGATAGTCATCAACTTGCATGAACAGATCTAAATTTGCGTGAATATAAACACATAATTCAAAAATAAACAAGCTGTACAAAGTCATTATTTTGTATTCACAGAAATATTGTGTGCAAGAGGTGATACAACTTATCCCAGCGATACTCCTTATTACACGTTTTTGGGCTCGGAACACCTCTCCTACATTTGTAGACCATCCCCAAAAGCAAACACCATATCTCAGACGCGACTCTACCTCTGCGTAGTATACCGTAATAAGTTGTTCCCGTGTCAGTACATATCGCAAGTTTCTGAATTTATAACTGATCGAGTGTAATTTAGACACCAACATTTCACAGTGATCTTTCCAATTAAGGTGTTTGTCAACATGTAGCCCCAAAAATTTAGTATGGTCAACTTGGCTACAAGATTGTTCATTCACATTCACATTCAAGAGGCTTAGCTTCTTCTGTGGATTGTCAGATTGTGGAATTGAATTAAACTAGTCTTATCCATATTAAAATGAAGTGAATTACTATTGAACCAAGAGCACAAGTTGACCAATGTTGTCGACAACCGAATTTCTGTATCCTCCTGTGAGTTCCCAGTCACAACAACAGACGTATCATCTGCATACTTCACAATAAATTCCTTGGGTATCGCCAAATCCACATCATTTACATAAATGACGAATAATTTGGGACCCACCACCGATCCCTGTGCGACACCCATGGTCACCTCAGCTACATCAGAACATACTGTTCTCAAGTTGCCATTTTCGAGGCTTACAACCTCAACATATTGAGTTCGACCTGTCAAGAAGGATTTCACCCAACTTAAAGGCAAACCATCTATTCCCACGTTCTGAAGTTTAGTTATCAATAAGTCATGGTCTACGCAGTCAAACGCTCTGCTCAAGTCACAAAAAATTCCTACGGGTCTACCACCTGCATCCAAGTTATTTACTATCTTATCATATATCGAGTGTAGTGCCGTTGTTGTGCACTTTTTCAAGCAGAAACCATGTTGTGATTTTGATATGATTTCATTTTTTTCAAGAAAATCCAACAACCTTTCTTGAAAACAATACTCCAATATTTTGGAGAAAGTTGATGGAATCGTTACTGGCCTATAATTTTCCATGCTGTGCCTATCATTTCTCTTATGTATAGGTATAACCTTGCCCACCTTTAGTCTGCTGGGAAATTGACCCTCGCAGAAGGATAAATTTACAATATGGCAGAGTGGACCAACCAATAAATGGAAAACCCTCTTTATTAAGAAAGAGGGTACTCCGTCTACACCACAAGATTTTTTATTTTTCAATTTTTTCTTTATTAACTCCTGAAACTCCAATCCATTGAAAGGATATAAATAGAATTTACCGATATTTGTGGATGAAGAACTATTATAAATGTTATTTTCTTTTTTTTTTATTTTTTCTACAGCTTTCAAGGGTGCATCCCTGAAAAAGCTGTTGAACATATCTGCAACAGTTTGAGGGTTACTCACCTCAACATCGTCCTCCGAGATCGTCAGAGTTTCCACTCTCCTTGCCTTCAGCCCACTAATTTCCGATACCACCTTCCAACTTTCTTTCGTCAAATTTTCACTCTTGTTAATTCGGTCCTGATAATACAAACGCTTTTGATTCCTAATGAGACATTTATGAGCTCTCTTTTTCTCAGTATACATATTTTTCAGTTCAGGATAGTCCAGAAGCAAAGAGTGGAAAAATCTTAACTCGCTGCTCGATTTTCTTACATCTTCATTAACCCATTTTTTAGGTTTTTGATGAATATATTTCAAGCGTAAGGGAAAACGATTGTTGAAATGAAAGAGAAATCTATCATAAAATTGATTGAAAGCTGATTCTAGACTATTTAAAGCATAAACAAAACGCCAATCCTCAAAAAGTCAGTCATTATAAAATAATTCTATATTATTCTCATTATACGATCGTTTAAATGTGGAATGGATTTTTTCTTCATCAATTGTTCCGAAATTTATATCTGAGAGTACGACACGGTGATCTGAATATAGCAATAGAGCTGCCACGAGTGCCACGTGCTTATTTTAGGGATGTTCCGATACCCTCAAGGTATCGATACCTACTCATATAAGTAGTACTCAAATTATGTTTCGATACCTACTCATATATCGGAACCAAAGTATCGATACCTACTCTTACTCATATCGATACATTTTAAGATTTCATAGAAATTCATATAGGAAAATGGTTTGAGCTTATATATGTACTGCTATTTCAACAATAACACTGATTTATTGATTGAAAGTTAGCAGAGGTATTGCCGGTATGGCTAACATGTTAGATGAAAATTTTTCGAACTGTATTCAAATCTCTCTAAACCAGCTGTGCTGTATTTAGTTCAGGAGTGAATTGAATAATTTTTTTGAAATCCAAATTATGAATATTGAAGTACATTATATATATTTTATTTATAGAACTAATAGGAAAAGATCGTTAGGATATATTTAAATTATGCGTATGCAGAATTGACGTCTCTGTGCCTGCGCTGCGGTTAAAATGGAAACGAATGTCAAAATTTGAGCGCAATTCAATTCGATTCGATACCAAGTACTTTCGTTTCGATACCAACAAGTTTCGATTTATGAACTTCCGTTTTTTACTTTTAGTTCACTCCAACAGAAACAGAAGGCTTTATTGGAAGGCGCTGATTTTTCTTGTCTAAGTGTATCACGTTTTGCGCCGTTATGGACTTGGTGGATTTTTGTTGCCGACATTTCATACATAGCATTTCGAAAAATTCCCTAAGTGCACTTGATAGATTTTCACTGTCAAACGTCAGGCTATTGTGGACTTAGTTTGAATTGAGTAGTTCATAGATTCCTCGGAAAGATGGTATCGGAGTAAAAGTTGCGTTACAGCTTTATGGACTACCGACTTACGCAGGCCCGCCGTAAGCGGGCGTGCAAGGCGTGCACTGCACAAGGGCGGCACGGCACGTCCAGGGGGGCGGAAAATCGAGTGACTTTGACGTAATAGTACCTAATTGTCATAATACCAAACCCGCCTATAGCATGAAAAATGGCATCGCACAAAAAAACATTATAATAATCAACATCATCAGAGATTGTGTTTATGAGAGGATCTGATCATATATTCCATCAATTTTCCAAACATTTCTACACCTAGACGTAAATCAGATAAAATTTTATCGGTACCGAGAAAACAGCATTATATTCCCAACAGCAGATAAGAAATAACCACATGTTGCCAAAAGCCAAAGATTAGAGATTCCCAAACTTTGAAAGTTTCTAATGGCGTCTGTGGTCCAGCTAGACTGCTAGAGCGTTGAAATTTTGGAGCATTATAGAGCTCTTATTCCTCTTCAGAAAAAATGAGAAGAGTCAGCGGTAGAAAGTTTGGGATGAGGAATATTATATCCCACCAAAAACATTCTGTAAAAAACTAGCCAAGTCTCGATGGAGCTGCTTGTTTATCTCTAAAAAGTAATGAAATCTAGACAAAGTCGTGCCAAGTCTAAGGCTCCTTACAGAGATTTCTTTATCATTATAGTTAATGTTGTGTGACTTGGCTGTTGAACATTCTTTATACGTTGGTGAGTACAAGTCAATTTTGTTTACACGTAATGTTATATCTGTTGTAACCTATGTTTGTTAAGCGAGATAATAGCCCATACTGGTATTGGTAATTGGACGCAAGTGTCTCATTTTAGGCTGTTGTGGATTGTGCGACACATGCATTCAGCATTGACAATGCTGACTTCTGTCTCATCTTTTTGGATCGTCAAATCGACAACCGATCTAAAATAAAATAGACGTACAGACGGTCTGTCTTCTATCAATGATTAGAAGTCCGGCTGTACTGGAAAAAAAATTTTATACTGTTTGTTTCAGGCTCGCCTACACATAAGTATTAACACATAAGTATTATTGAAATACGTAGATTTATCAAGCCTTCCATTGACTGGTTATTGAATCAACGTTTTCCAAGTGGCAATTTTCCATCGTCAATGGGTAGCGTTTCTGGCGACAGATTGGTGCAATGGTGTCATGGAGCCAAGGGCGTAGCCAGGAATTAATTTCGGGGGGGGTTTTGAAATTTTGGCAATTGACTTTGTAAGTGCCGGGAATTGTGAGGGTCGCTTTTTGTAGCAAGTATTGAACACTGAAAACATTTCGGGGGGGGGGGGTTGAACCCCCAAAACCCCCCCCCTGGCTACGCCCTTGCATGGAGCACCTGGTTTTGTACCCTTGTGTACCCTTCAACGGCCAAGTCACACAACATTAACTATAATAATAAAGAAATCTCTGTAAGGAGCCTTAGACTTGGCACGACTTTGTCTAGATTTCATTACTTTTTAGAGATAAACAAGCAGCTCCATCGAGACTTGGCTAGTTTTTTACAGAATGTTTTTGGTGGGATTTCACTTCTTTTTGTAGAAACGTGGGCATATTGATTTATTTCATTTGATTTTCTTATTTGACACATTTTTTTCTTTTTAGGAGTAGATTTTTTATTAAAAATATTAATTTTCTTTTTTTCTTCTTTTCCGGTTCTGAACTATGGTAGAAAGAGCCTCCAAATATTCTTTATTGAATTCAGGGTCCTCGAAAACCTATAGTTTGATACCAAACTTGTCCATATAGCCCATCTTTTACCCGATTTTTTCCGGATATAATTCTTTCCCTTCCCATCTCACCACAGACCCATCTGATGATAACAATTGAAAAAAGGATAATAATCGGGTGATCAGTCTTATACACAGTGATAATTTTTACTGTCTCATTCATTGTTCCGGCCTAGCTTTCGGAAACCTATCGTTTCCTTGAATGAGACAGTAAAAAACATAAGACTGATCACCCGATTATTATCCTTTTTTCAATTTATATTCTACAGTAGGTATATTTTCACATATTGAGTATGATAACAATGCGTTTCTGAGCGCATTAACTTCCATGCATTATTGTGGTTGCACATTTTGCGAAGAATGATGTGATTTTGCGTGATAGCACGTGAGCTCAAGTGACGTGACAACAATGGTACTCCAGATCTTCGATTATCCTAGTTTTTATAGTTTTCCCTTTATGTGGCCATTAAACCCTAACTCTGTACCAAATTTCAGCTCTCTGAGTTCATGGGAAGTACTAGTTCTATTTTGATGATCATGAGTGAGTGTCGAAAATGCGAAACTTTGCCTTCGCTTAACTTCGGAACTAAATGACCTACACAAACACACTTGAAATTTTGGATTTTAAGTACGTGATTATAGCTCACTGGATGACGAAAGTTTCAGCCTTCTGGTTTAATCCAGAGGTTCTCAAATAGGAGCCTGAAAATACGGCGAAATGGTTCCAGTAAAGTATGGTACGGCAGTGTTTGCTTCGCGCTCGACTTGGCGGGGGCACTGCCGTGCCCCCAAATCCAGAAGAAAAAAAAACTCACTCATTTTCCAAAGTTTGAAAATTTCAAATGACGTTCAAGATTGGTGCATTTTAGGGCTTTTATTCGTCTTCAGAAAAAAATTAATGAATGAATCTGCAGTGGTAAGATTGGGAGAGAAAAAAAATAAATCCAGAAATTTTTTTTACACAATTCTCTAGTTTTGAAAATTCGTAATGGCGTATGTGGTCGAGCTAGAGCGATCAAATTATGGTGCATTATAGAGCTTTTGTTCCTCTCCAGAAAAAAAAATATGATGAGTCTGCGGCCGTGAGATTGGGAGAAACAAAATTATATCCAGGAAAAACATTTTATTTCCCAACTTTGAAAATTTCTAATGGCGTCTGTGGTCAAGCTAGAGCTATGAAATTTTGGTGCATTATAGAGAATTTATTTCTCTTCATCTCGGCACTTGGTTTTGAAGAGCAAGAGAGAATGAACAGTAAAAATCGCATTTTGCAGAAGACCCGTCTAAGGCTAGCCGCACATTGAACCCAGCCCAGCACAGCACAGCCGAGCCTAGCCTAGCAGAGGATTTTGTAACACACGCAATTGAATAGAACGCCGCATATTGGACTGCTACGTCCAATATGCGGCGTTCTATTCAATTGCGTGTGTTACAAAATCCTCTGCTAGGCTAGGCTCGGCTGTGCTGTGCTGGGCTGGGTTCAATGTGCGGCTAGGCTAATGATCGACAAACCTGGTTGCAATTTATTTTTGGCAATGACTTGATTCATTTTGTCGCGAATGCTATGGACAAAATGACATACCGGCAATAGGCAACTGTATTTTTCTATTTATAGTTACAAAACTACTGACAAAGTTCATCAATGAAACGCTTGGTTCTTCTTTGAACATCAGCACAAGATGCTTGATCACAATGCAACCAATGCATGCATCGTAACGAGTCTTTTCCAGTGCTAATCCTGGAGAGGACTGGTTTTTTTTCGATCTGAATTGGAAAAAAAAGGTCATAACAATAGAAAGTTGGACAATCGTCTTCATCATCTCGAAAGTTGCTAGAAACATTTTCTTTTTCATTGTCTTCCTCAAATAATGCTCTAGGGACGTGTCTCCTTTTCTTTGGAGGAGGAATGGGCTCATTTTTTTATTTGATTGCAATCATTTTAGGTGTAAAAGTTGAAACTAAGTATGTATATGTTTATCGTATCTTCGGCTCACGTTTGCTTGTCCACCTATGAATCGTCCTTTAGGGATTGGAGGAACCCCCTCATAGGATCATCAATGCATCTTAATCTATTAAGATGCATTCATTGCCTTTATTAGCCGCAGATGAATATTTTGTTATGAATTTGTTGAGACAAGTCCTGGCTCTTTGTTTTGCTGATGGAGCCTGGGATGAATTGTCTGGGTGTTGTCCGGTAGATACGGTTAATTCAGCCGTCAGCGGAAATACATATATGTCATTTTGTCGTTTGTCCGTTCACTGTATATGTCATTTTGTCCATAAAGCGTTAGAAAACTAGAAATATATCGAATTGATACAAAAAGTATATTCAACATGAAAAAAGCTCGAAATGAATTCAACATAAATGAAAAAAATGGTGAAAACTGGCCATTTCTTCCACAAATTTGGCGCAACAAAAAAAACTCGTGACCTAGGTCACGAGCTAAAACACCATAAAATCACTTTGAAAAGATAAACGGTTCATATTTTCGAAAGAATCAATCATTTAAGAAACTAAAAGTATTCGTATTTTTTTTCAATAAAACGCGTCGTTTCCGAGTTATTTCCAATTTTACCCGGAGAAATTTGAGGAAAAAATCATTAATTTCAAGAATAATCTGAATGCGTCTCTGAATTAAATATCATCGAATATTATTCCTTCTCTGGTCTTTCAACGAGTTTGCAATGTTGTCAAGATATTTATCAACTTTGTCGAGATATTTAAATAATAAAATCCCGAAAATGTGGGAGATAAAATTGAAATTAATGAAAACTGAAATGATACCTTATAATCTGAATCGATGTTTTCATCTAAAAAATATCCTCCTGGAATTTTATAAACTCGACACGGTAAGATTATAATAATTCACATCACATAATAAAACACATTAGAACAATAATTCACTGAATGTATTCAGAACTTCACATAATGTCTACAGTTTGTTCAGAGACTCTGGTTTGTTATTGTTTATAGTTGACCTGCAGATACCTAACCAATCTTTCGGTTTCCGCTCGACGCATGCGTGGTTAAATTGGCGGCAAACTCGATTTATGATGGAAACGGAAAAATTCATAGATATTTATACCACGGTACACAAGTGTATCGTGATTTATTCTATGGTTCGTAATAAATCCTTAACCTCAATGGAAATATCAGAAAGCTGACAACATTTCCTTGAAATTTCTGTGCGAACATTCACAGAATGGATACAAAATAGATTAGGTTAGGTTGTTTAATAATGAATTCTGATGATCTGAATTAAAAGTATTTTTTCATGATATTGTTCGGGAATTTCGTGGAAGATATGAACAAGTTAATAGTGTTCACAAACTAATCTGCAGAAAAATCGAAGAAGGAACTTATTTTGGTGTGAGAAATGTGGGTTTTCAGTTGCAGATATAATCCGAAGAAACTTACTGTTTTTGTTGAAATTATCGTGTTTGCAACATTTTTATTCCAGTAAGGTTAGTACTTGAGTATTCCCTAAATGTATAAACTCAATTCCTATCGAGAAATATGAACTTTGCAACAATTCCAGAAGATCATTTCAGGAACGTATTGAGCCCAATTTTTTTTTTCAAATGGTTATATCTTTTTAACAGAGCCGAATTCGGAAAAATGGAAAATGAAAAAAAGGTTTCTTTTGACCTCAAGAATCTTCAGTTAAAATATATGTACAAGTCAAAGACTCACCCTGTATATATGATCTGATGTCCTACAGGTCAAAAGTTTTTCGAATCGAATCAAAGAAACTGCTAAGTAACATTCAAATACGGTGGTATTTGAACGATCTTTATATTGCTTTTCACGCGGCTCGCAACATTGTCGGTATACATGGTGTTCTTAAAGGCGAGAATATTGCTGCTGTAGCCAAAAGTGTCGAAGAAACCTAGGTTTGTCCATTCCTCGAACTCAATCCGGCCGATCATCAACAGCGTCGTGTCTGCTGAAAAACATGAAAATGATCCGGAATTTCATTAAAAAATCATTTAGCTAGAGAGATGAGGCCCATTCCACCTCGGTGGCTTCGTCAACAAGCAAAATTGTCGCTTCTGGGGCTCGGAAAATCCAAGAGTTATCGTTGAAAGAAAACCCTCTCTATCCTCAACGTGTGACTGTTTGGTGCGGTTTATGGTCGGCGGAGTCATTGGACCTTACTTTTTCGAGAACGAGGCTACTCAAAAGTTACGGTGAATGGATTGCGCTATCGAGAGATGATTAATGATTTTTTATGGCCGGAATTGGATTGATCTGGACAACGTGTACTTTCAACAAGACGGCGCCACGTGCCACACAAGCAACGAAACAATTGATCTTTTACGGGAAATGTTTCCGCACCGTGTTATCTCTCGAAGAGTTGATCACAATAATTGGCTACCGAAATCTGGTGATTCAACACCTTGCAACTTCCTTTGGGGCCATGTGAAAGAGACGGTCTCTCTACGCCAATAGCCCAGCGTTGATTCAAAACCAAAGATTAAATTCGTGAGGCTGTCGAGGATATAGGACAGCCACTTTGCGATTTGGTTATGGAAAATTTCATGAAAAGGATATGGTCCTTTAATCTATGGAAAGTTATCCAATCCTGATATGGTCCTTTAGTTGTGGTCGTGGTGATCATTTGGTTGATTTTCCATTATTAACGGCATACCTTCCCCTTTACGATGAAATAAAAATCCGATTATTCACCTAAAAAAATGGCATTTTCTTTCGAATTCCAAAATAACACCCCTTATTGGAAAACCCTTTACATAGGGGACTGCCCTGTATTAGGGGTTCCATTAAAAAATTGATAAATTAGGTTAAAAAACCTTGCAAAATCGTTCATCTTTTAATATGCATATTGCCAACACAGGTTCAGATATCTCTTGAAACACAAGAGTTGCAGCAAACCAACATGTCATCAAAGTTGATGACACCCTGTATATCAGTTGCATATTTAATGAAAAATTAAGATTATCTTCATTGAAAGTAAATGTAAATCTTCGTTCAAGTTATAAATCGTGCTATATTCATCGTTGAAAGTTCTATTTTATGGTGATTCAACATGTATCATTAAAAATGATAGTAATTTATGAAATCATGCGTAATGAACGCTTAAAGACATAATTTATTTTCGCTGGATTTCACTCAGCGTTGATGAGAGAATCAAGCGGGTGATGATTGCCTTTCGAAATTGAGTGTCCGATTCACTCTTAACTTAAGGCCAAACAATTTGGCATTCCAAATACCTGTCAAATGTTTTTTGAGGTTAGCACTGGTGGTCGAATGATAGGAATTCGGCTTTGTTTATGTACACACTAAAAAAGTTATTTTTCCTTGTCGAATTGTTTTATTGGGACATTTATATCAATCCATTGAAAATTATCATGTATCAGTGCATTTTTTATGAAAAAAAATGATGTGCAAGTCGTTAAAATCGAGAGGCATTTCTTGAGCAGTTTGGAACACCCACTGTGATTAACTGTGTGTTATCAACATATCTAGTGTTTAGGAAAATGAGGTCAACAGTCATCAAGATCCATCAAGACCCGACAAAATCGAAGATAAGATACTGATGTGAAGATTTCTTCATACATGCCGAAAAAAAAGTATTTATTCGATGTCATATGAGAAACTGATGACTTTTATCAATTCCATATAGAATGGTAAAGAAGTTATATAGAAAATTTCTTTCCTAGCTTCGGGATTGAACTCGCGACTTAACCACTGGGCTACAGGCACTACATACTTTGGATCTTGACCTTACAATTCAATGTGATATTATTCAATCGCTTTCATCCGTTTTCTTCAAGTTCCGTATATCGTTGTTAACTCATATTCATATTTCAAAATTGAACTGAAAATATTTAAGTGACAGTTTCATCCTCGATATCTATTTTCTTGTTGACACTCAAAATATACATAATCTCTACGTCTCCCGCAATTTTTGAATTTCCAGTTGACGCATGCGTACAATTTAATTCTTAAAAACGGTTTGGCTTCACTCTGTGACTGTAAATAGCAGAGGTATAAGCCATATTGACTGTAAAAACTATTGAAGGAAAATGCCACAGAAAGTTTTTCCTCATTTTGTAATTGCCGACTTTGAACTGAACCGACGCTATTAGGTTTATGAAGAATGACTAGAGAAGGCGGAGTCCGCACTTCGATATTTTGTCGTATGATTTTCGATATTTTAAGAATTCGACAAACTCAAAGTTGTTGCTCTCGTCGTTTGCAACGTTCGTCGCCTGTCATCCTTTATTTATTCAGTCCGCTGGCGATTGACCAGTGTCGACCTCGCTCAGCTGACGGCCGTGGTCTTGAACGTTCAAGTGAATCACGCCAAATGGTACCGGGATGGTACCACGCTCTGAGCGACCGATTGATATGGTATGATTCCGAAGGTTTTCTAGTCATTATTGATGCCTACATTTACTAAACTGCTGTGTTCCGTACTCTCTCTATGCGAATCGTACGGAATTGTTGTTCACGCAGCAACCATGGAGAATTATGCTTTACTGGAATTTCAGGAAGTTTTGAGGGGTTTGAACACTACGTGTTTAATTTCAAATCGTGAAGAGTCCTTAAAATTGATGGTTTCGTCTTTTTTGATCTTGATGTTTCAGCCATTTCACCACGAAATAATTGAAGTAAACAATTCGATGTATTGATTATCGGTTGAAGAAGCCGTACGCAATTTCTTGTTATTTTCGATACCTCATGGCACTGAATGATACTTCACAGCTCAAATTCTCAGGATGAGATGGGGTCAGTAGGCTTATCAAATATACGAAGTTTTATTTGTCCAGCTCACATACTCAAGATTTTATTGATATCTAAAATACACCGATTTTGTCACACTCCCTCACTCGCCGATCATTTGAAAACCTTTTGGCACAACTTGAGATACTCTCCAGTATGAACATGTAGTACTACGAAACCTGTGTCACCTCAAAAAAAGTAACTCCATTCACAAAGTTTGAAAAATTGTAAATAGAACTTAGCATTGGCAAGGCCTCTGAGAATTATTTTGACATAACCGATATTTCACGAGTGCCAACCTGCGTCAGTTTCAGTGAAATAAAACTTAATAAACCTAAAGCTTGGCTGAAAACTCGCAGGTGCTACTCTTGTTCATTTGGTCGTTATGAGTGATAAAAGAAAATAGTAGCTACTATTTTCTTTTATCACTCATAACGACCAAATGAACAAGAGTAGCACCTGCGAGTTTTCAGAGGTTAATCGAACCTCCAAACTCAAATTATGATGCCTATGTCATTTTGTCCATATATGTCGTTTTGTACGTATTCTTGGCCAAGCTAAAACCGTTTGGGGGGGGTTGGCGTGAATTATGAATATACGGAAGAAATTCAGGAAATTTTCTCCTCCAGAATACCTGAATTTTGGGTTCACTATTACCTACTGAAGTTGATGGAGAAGAAAGACCCTTGTGTATAATTGACTCAAAATTGGAATTGTTCAACGTTCAATCCGTAAGTGAAAATCGTCACGATTTCGTACCTGAAATTCAGGATTTTAGTGGAACCATCGATCATCCAGAAGAATAGAAAAATTATAATGAAAATTTTCAGACAGTGGTCCGGAAATTAGGAATAACATAGATTTGAACTCTGTTGAAATTAAACCTAAGCTCCCTCAAATATCTACCTTCCAGAAATAGATTTAAGAATTCTTATCGATACAAATTCTGTAATTAATACGGAACCAGCTTTTGAAAAATTCTTTTATTTCTCATACAAAAAACCTTTTACAGTCTGTGGACTAGGAAATACTGTCGAATCCGACAATAATTTGACTATCCCAATTTTATACGATCTAGGAATTTACGAAAACATTCATTTACATGTAACCAACTGGCATCCAGAATTTGACTAGAAACTTCATATTCACAAAAGTTATGAGCGAAAATTGATTATCAAACACACACATTAGAGATCAATAAATTGAAAATCCATTTAATCTTGAATATATCGCAAAAAAATTCATAAACAAGCTATAATGAAAAAAACATTTTTCAAGACAAGCTTTTATGATAGCAACACTCATCCGCCATTTTTAAGCCGCCATTTTGAATTCCTCAATTTTTAATAATCGTAATTTCCGACCCAGAAAACCCCAAGATACCAATTTTGAATAGAATCCGACCATAATCACAGAACTCGTCCGCCATATTGTAGCCGCCATCTTGAGTTTTTCAATTTTGACCACAGAATCATCGTTGTCAAACCCAAACCTCTCAGATGCTAATTTTGAATGGAATCGGATCATAATCACAAATCTCATCCGCCATTTTGAAGCCGCCATTTTGTTTTTTCTATAACAAATATTTCATGATGCATTGTCACCACAATTATGTACACCTGCCAAAATTCAAATCAATCGGACCATTAGAAGTGTGTCATATTCAACTTGCAAGATTTGATTACAGACAGACAGACAGACACCGGGACAGGTGAAACTAAAAAATAAAAGCTAACTATAGAAAATGGAGATGTTATCCTATAAGAAATTAATTTTAAACAATTTTCAATCCCTGCATGCATAGCTCAAGCAAACGATGGATTTTGTTCCATAAACATTACTGAACCTTGAAAACGATATAGTAAAGTCTCACATGAAAGTGAATTATAAAAACATCCGTTTGAAAATAAGGAATTTGAATTAATGAATTATACGGAAACATCTCACATGAATTCAGAAGAGAAAAGGAAATTTTGAAACTATGGAAAATTAAAAAATATTTTTTTCAGTGAAAATTGCGATCTTTCTTCAAGTAACACTGTGAAAATCAGAACGAAATATGAAGAACTCATTTATGTAAAGTCCTTCAGTCATCCTCGTTCCATGAAAAATATGATTCAGGAACCATTTCAAAAATTTCAAGATGATAATATTATACGCTCATCAATTTCACCATACAGTGCCCCAGTTTGGATTGTTCAAAAGAAAAAAGACGCATCCGGACAAAAGAAACAGAATGGTTATAGATCACCGACGAGAAAACGGTAGAGGATAAATACCTGTATTGTACCATGTATTGAAGAAATTTTAGACAATTTAGCAAAGTTGCTATTTTTCCACTTTAGATATGGCAAAAGCATTCCTTAAAACTCAAATGGATCCTGATTCCATGAAAAAAATAGCGTTCACAGTTAACAATGGCCTTCGAATGCCATACGGATTAAAAAATGGTCCAAGCCCATTTCAACGGGTAATAGACGACGTACTTGCAGAATTCTTTCATGAATTTTGCTTTGTGTACATGGACGACATTGTCGTATTGCCATTTAAAATTAATTTTTCAGAAACTACTAGAGTTCAATCTTCAAATTGAACTCGAAAAATGTGGATTCTTAAGTTTACTTGTTGAGTTTATAGGCCACGTAATACCCACAAGGAATATCTTCAATTCCTTCCAAATTGAAAGCTATTGAAAATTACCCAATACCAAGAACAGTCAGAGGAATAATATCATTTTTAGGTTTGACAAACTACTGTCGCCGATTCATCAAAAATTTTGCTATTATCGTTTCAAAATTCACAGAATGTCTGAAAAAGGTGCTGAAGTTAGGCAGTTAGGCACGAAGATTCAGTATATATTTCAGCATTTCAACCGTGTAAAGAATTGCTTACGAATGCTCCCATTATAACATATCCAGATTTCGAAAAACCATTCCAATTAAGAGTCTTTAGCCTTCAAAATAGGAAACGTATACCGCCAGATGACATTCCATCTTAGAATCCACAATTGTAAAAAACAATTAATTTTCACTAATAGACGGCTAAAACGAACCTTAATAAATTGTCTTTGATAAAAATGGATATCTTTCATTTCGAAAAGAAAAATTCAAGGGAATAAATTTCGCGAAAACAACACATTGTTGTAATATTATTTACAAAAAAACGGTAAATTCTGAAAAGAAAAATGAGATAGACGTTTGATTAACCAAATGATAGACTTCAATACTGAAATGAAAAAAAAAACAAAAATATTTGTTCGTTTTGATGGTGGAAATGTTACAAAATAACCAAAAATGATGGGGAATATCCGTTTCATTCATTCAATACTTATAAAATATTTTTTCTTTATACACTCATACATCCCTTCATCAATCAGAAAAAAATTAATAGTTTCTGACTCCCTTTTTTCAGGGACTTAGACCCTTAACCACTGACCCTGACGCTTCTAACGTTGCTTTTGGAAGTGTATTATCACAATCTAATCGTCCTGTAGCATACTATTCTCGAACCCTAAATTCAGTCAAAAGAAATTATTCAACCATTGAAAAGTAATTACTGGCAATTGTAGATTCGATCAAACACTTCAGACCGTATCTTTTTGGCCAAAGTTTCAGATTAGAAACTGTTCATAATCCTTTAGTTTATGTAGGTATATAAAGTTAGCAAAACAAATCTCGCAGAGTAGCTCAGAATTTTGCTGTTTCTTATCCGTAATTCATCCGTGAAAAAACAAATTTTGCCGCTCTTATAATAAAAAAAAATGTGTCGCTAAATTGATATCAACTCAGCGAAACTGAAACAACGATCCGAAAAATCTTTATCAGTTTATCCGTAAATTAATTATCCGTGAAGAGAAAACATCTCCACTCTTGTGTTTCAAAACATATTGGATGTTTCGCTAACTTGATATCAACTTGGCGAAACAACTATTCAAAAAATGTTTTCAGGAAAAAACAAAGTTGCTCATCTTTTTCAGTGATTTATCCGTAAATTATCCGTGGTGAAAGAAAATTTGTATTATTCAAGGTTCTGTAGAAAATTGACAAAATCTGATAGATCGATCAGCGGTCGATGGAACATGAATCATGCATTTTTTCCGAAAACTATGAATGCAATGTTGTTGTTTGGAAGAAAGATGTAGCTTTCCATCTTCGATTTAGTCGTGAGGAGAAAAAGTTTGCCACTTCTGTTTTAAAAAAATATCTCGTGCACTGATGAATGTATATCAAATTACCAGGTATCATTGAAAAAATGATTTCAGCAATCAACAGATAGTTTGATTTTTTTCAGTGATTTATCCCTTAATTATCCGTGAAGAAAAAAACATCGCCACTCTTGTGTTTCAAAACATATCGGATGTTTCGCTAACTTGATATCAACTTGGCGAAACAACTATTCAAAAAATGTTTTCAGGAAAAAAACAAAGTTGCTCATCTTTTTCAGTGATTTATCCGTAAATTATCTTTGGCGAAAAAAAATTTGTATTATTCAAGGTTCTGTAGAAAATTGACAAAACCTGATAGATCGACCAGCGGCCGATGGAACATAAATCATGCATTTTTTGCGAAAACTATGAATGCAACATTGTTGAAATTTGAAGAATGATGAAGCTTTACATCTTTGAATTACCGGTGAAGAGACAAATTTTCCCGTTTCTGTTCTTCAAAAAAAATATCACTCCAGGTACTCTTCATTTTTTGCTACCGGTGGCCTGGTTATGACAGCAATTACTTGCTTACCATTTCATTACAGACAGTTATGGTTGTATTTACGAAATGTTCAAACAGTACCGCTGCAGAAGCCTCTACTGACAGATGGGTGTTCCAACAATATGCAACTAGTGGAAACAGACTGTGTGGTAGTTAAAATTTTATTTCGACTATAAAACTCAGATGTTAAGATTTCTAAAAGAGCATATTTTGTCAATTTCACGACAATATGCTAGTGCAATCGTTCTCACAAATTATCAGGTTCTAAGAATTTTGGAAAGGATCCGATTTTTCTCATGCAAATAGGCCGTTTATAGCTCAAATAATAACTCATTATCTTAAAAGGAATCATTTCTGTTCACTTATCCATAATACGGAATATGCCTACACGAAAAGTATCAAGTTACATTTGGATAAGAATTAAGTCTCTCACCACACACACTTCACTGTTGAGTGGACATAAATAAGTAACGAATAAATATTGAACCCAACTTATGATCTTTCGTTCTGTGGGAAAAGAGATTTGGTTTTGCTATGTATATTTCAACAACAGATCGATTAAATGATGATTTAAAAACCTTAAATGATAATTTAGAAGAAATACAAGAAACTAGAATTAATGAAATAAAAAGAATAGATAAATTAACTTCCTTTGCCAATCATTTGTCAAAAAGGTATTCAAAATATGTAGCTCCATTAAATGAAAATGTTCAACGTACAGGATGGGCAAAATTGGTGCTACATGAACTAAAACTTTTTAACCCGAGGAGATAGAGAAAAATGAATGGCACCTTATAGTCCTCTTTTTTCCAGAAACTGATAATGCCATCAACTGCATTCCTCTATCTTCTTTAGTTTCCGAGTTATAGGTCAAAATAAAAATTCGAGCGATTTCAACTTTGGTCATTATCTCCGTTTCTGTTTATGCTAGGATGTTGAAATAAAAACATTATACAGGCACTTTTCTGATAGCAATCCAGTGACTTACTTTGATTTTTTCTAAGAGGTCTATTTGCTGAGTTATAACATAAAGTTGTGTTTTTTCTCATGGAAACAGTAGTTTGAAATGACTTAGAAAGGATCGCCATTTTTCCCGTTTCAGAAATGTATCATATACATATGTTTTAGTTCATGTAGCACCAATTTTGCCCATCCTGTACAGAATCACTCTTTGAAGAAATTAAATCTGAAGAAACATTTAGGGGAAATACGTACAAAACGACATATATGGACAAAATGACATAGGCATCATAACTTGAGTTCGGAGGTATGAAATGCGGAACTGCCTACCACATTACACGACCCGAGTGGCTTCAATTAACCTCTAAAAATTAGCAAGAGCTACTTTGGTTCATTCGGTCGTTATGAGTGATAACAGAAATCAATAGGTCACGAGTTTTTTTTCATTGCGCCAAATTTTGAGAAGAAATGGCCAGTTTTCACCATTTTTTTCATTCAAATTGCATTCAATTCAAACTTTACCTATTTGTCATTGTATTTACGGAGCTTTTTGTATGTTGAATATACTTTTTGTATTAATTCGATACATTTCTAGTTTTATAGCGCTATATGGACAAAATGACATATACAGTGAACGGACAAAATGACATAGGTATTTCAGCTGAATTAACCGTATCTACCGGACAAAACCAAGACAATCCATCTCAGGCTCCATCAGCAAACAGAGAATCAGGACTTGTCTTAACATATTCATAACAAAATCTTCATCTGCGGCTAATAAAGGCAATGCATCTTAACCTACTCTTGTTGATCCTATGAGGAGGTTCCTCCAATCCCTAAAGGACGATTTATAAGTGACCAAGGCAAACGTGAGCCGAGGACTCGACAAACGTACTTAGTTTCAACTTCTACACCTAATAAGATTGCAATAAAAACAAAAAAGAGCCGATACCTCCTCCAAAAACAAGGAGACAAGTCCCTAGGGCATTATTTAAAGATGACAATGGAGAAGAAAATGTTCCTAGCAACTTTCGAGATCATGAAGACGACTGTCCAGTGTCCATCTATCTATTGTTATGAGACCTTCTTTCCCGATTTAGATCTTCTCCAGGATTAGCCCTGAAGAAGACTGGTTACGGTGCATGCATTGCTTGCATTGGGCTCACGCATCTTGTGATGATGTTCCTAGAAGAACCAAGCGTTTCATTTGTGAACTTTGTCAGTAGTTTTGTAACTATAAGTAGAAAAATACAGTTGCCTATTGCTGGTATGTCATTTTGTCCATAGCATGCGAACGAAATGAATTTCGTTTATCCCAATTTATCTAAGAATATTTTATTTCTTGAAACTTTTATTTCATAAAGGTTGATTAGATTTTATAAAGAAAGGACCAAAGATCATAGGTGTAGAATATGACATTACTGTGATTCACTACTAACAAGTTATGCCTCTGAAATAAAACCCTATGTCATTTTGTACGTACTTCCCCTATAGTCATTGTACAGAATGAAATATTCAAATCAGAAATTTTACTCAATCATTTACTTATGATTGAAAGAACAATTAGTTTCGCAATCAATGAAATACCTAATCTGGAACTGGAACTCATAAAAGTTGATGAACTTCAATTCATCGAAAAATATCTTCACCAAATTTATAAACCTCGGGAAGCAATCAATTATCAATTTTCAAAAATATTTCTCGTGGGAACGGATCAAATAATTATCATAATCAAAAGATTCACTGTGAACTATTCCCAATTCCTATACCCTATACTCAATCATCAAGATATTGATATCATTCCAATTCCACCAAGGAAGTATTGGATATCCATTCAGAACCAAGAATATTGGACCAATGAAGCCTGTCGTACCCTAGATTTTTTCCATTTTACTGTGCCTCCTGCCAAGTAAGTTTGCACCTTATCACAACCAGAAAATTGCCAAACGACTACGGTTGAGAATTGAGAAAAACTCTGGCGGAATCTCCCGGGAATGCATCACTCCAAAAAGTTCCTCTGGAACTTTGAAACTGCTAGATCCAAAAAATATCTGGATCTCAGTAAAACCAACTTTACTTACTCACTGGCTTTCTGACAGGACATTGTCGCCTAAGGAAGCTTCTGTTGAGAATGGGTTTATCGGACACTGATGAGTGTAGATTCTGTGGGGAGGAGGAAGAAACTCCTATTCACCTGGTTACGGAATGCTATGCCATTGCAAGCCAAAGGAAAGAGTGCTTTGGACAAGAAACTTGTAGAAGTGGGGAGTTATCCTCCTTGAAGCCGTCCCAGATACTGGATTTCATCAAATCTCTGGAACTGGAGGCGCGATGATAACAGCTCTGTCAGGGGGCACAATAGACCTTAAGGTCGCAGGAAAGTGTAACCCCTTTTCACTATAACTATAGATATCTATGGTTGAGAATTATTTCAAAGTTATCCTTTTTTGAAAAATAAACAACTACTGACTCTGTTCAAGAAAACTTAAATGGTACTAGAAGACTGTCACGGCATTAAAACGATGAAGATACAAATTTTCTGAATTCTCATTGCAAAATTATTTTTGGGAATTCAATATTTGACAACACTATTTCAATTTTCGAGATAAAATTCCAGAACATTTCGAAAATTTTTCAATCAAAACAGAAAATGGAACTTCAGTTAAAGCACCTCAGGAATCCAGATTCGATTTTGCAAGAAGCCGAGAAACTTCAAGGCAAGCCCATCTATCTGCATCCCAAAACTCAACAACTCAACTGACACATTATGCCATGAGTGGAATTTCGGTCTGTTGCATAATCATCAGAATTTTCACTGACTTTTTGTAGAAACTGAGGAGAATAATCCATATCGACCTCGAGGAACTCCCAGACCCAGATGAACCCATAGAATTATAAATATAGAATATAGAATTATGTGGATGAACCCGCTGACAACGCAGACCGGCAGACGTTGCCGGGGGGACTTCAGCAGAGAAATCCGCCGATGCAAGGGAATTTATATCCGAGCTTCGATTCGAACTGCTACTCTCGCTTTTCTAGGGATTTGATTATGCTCTTTCCTTCCACAAAGTTTGCATTATTCATTGTAAACTGAAATAAAGACAGTTCTAATCTGTTTGCTTTATTGTAGAGCAAGATCCCAGGGCCGCTAGACGTCACGTATTTTCTGATGAACGAAATGTGGATGATTGAATAGTGTTAGTATGTACTACGATCACATGCCTATCGGCTACCTTGCTCAGACGGCCAATTTGCAGATATCAGGTCATCAAGTTGCAAAAAAAACATTGCTTACCTCACTTAAATTCTGATGGCTGATTTTCACATATATTTTAGACAATTCCGTTTAAAATGAGTTTTCAATAATGCCAGACACTTCCCGTCGGCCGAATTGCTTAACAGACGCCTTAAAAGTCTCAAAAAAATTATTTAACCTCACGTAAATTCTGATGCTCCATTTTAATATATCTTCTCCAAACCACTATTTTGAAATTTCGTACAAGAAGACAGACCGATCCAAGGGGCCAATCATCCCCCAAACTCAATTTTAATGCCTCTATGGCTTAGAGCGCGAGGGTATTATATGCGAGCACGAGGATTAGTGAGAGATGTATTAGCTCATATTGACTTCCCTGTCTCTCTTTTCAGTTTACTCGTATCAATCAATAATTAATATTTGTAGAAAAATCAGCTTAAAACTAATAAATTCATAAAACAGGTAAATTATTGAAGATCGACATGTATAAAAGTGCTCATCTATCCGCAATAATTGTAGAATTTCGACCTGCAACCTGTTTCAATAAACTACTGACGAAATGATTCCATTCATCGGCAATAAAAAAAATTTCATAAATTTTCGACAACACCGTACTTTCGCCGTGGTCAACAATAAAGTTATGACTTAAATCCATGCAGATTTATCGTGTTCCTAGCATGAGGAAGCCGATACAAAGATCGTATACCTTGTTTGCAACATCGATGCCCAGGCTGGTTTTGTGATGCGATGTTCAGATACTGATAGGTGTAGCAGAGATAATGCTGGGAAATCATTTGAAAAATGATGATTCCCATGTTTGGATTTTGACCGGCACTGGTAACAAGAAGAGATACGTTGATTCAATCAAATAATATCTACGAACAATTAGGAGAGTCGTTGTTTACCAGCATTCCATGCCATTACAGGATGTACTTTTACTCCAGCATTTTTAAAAATGGCAAACAAAAGCCTATCAATATTTTGAAGAAAAATGAAGTGTACCAACAAGCATTTCACCGTTCCGGTATGCTAGATTTTGTTGGTGATGTAGTTGAAGAAGAAAATGTATTCAATGTAATACAAAAACTTATCTGTGATATTTATAACGTTTCTGGACAATTGATGTAGATGGTGCTACACTTCAACTGTTCATTGATACGTATATGGTATCTGATATCAATAAAGAATTCAATCGGAAGAATTTGAAAAACCTCGATGCTAGCAACTTACTACCATGCAAAAGTGAGCTTCGGTAGAAGTTGCGACGGGCTAACTAAATTGCTAGCCTTTGAAACAATACTCGAGTTTATTGAAACAGCTTGCAGGTCAAAATTTTAGAATTATTGCGGTCAGATGAGCACCTCCTTACATGTCGATATTTACCTGATTTTTTAATTTATTAGTTTTTAGCGGATTTTTCTACAAATATTAATTATTGATTGATACGAGTAAACTGAAATGAGGGACAGGGAAGTCAATAGGAGCTAATACATCTCTCACTCATCCTCATTCGTGCGGATAATACCCTCGCGCTCTAAGCGGGATGATTGGCCCTTCTTGTAAGAAATTTTAAAATAGTGGTTTGGAGAAGATATATCAAAATGGAGCATCAGAATTTACGTGAAGTTAAATAATTTTTTGAGACCTTTAAGGCGTCTGTTAAGCAATTCGGCCTACGGGAAGTGTCTGGCATTATTGAAAACTCATTTTAAACGGAATTGTCTAAAACATATGTGAAAATCAGCCATCAGAATTTAAGTGAGGTAAGCAATGTTTTTTCGCAATTTGATGACCTGATATCTGCAAATTGGCCGTCTGAGCAAGGAAGCCGATAGGCCCGCATGTGATCGTAGTACATACTAACACTATTCAATCTTCCACATTTCGTTTATCAGAAAATACGTGACGTCTGGCGGCCCTGGGATCTTGGACTATTATAGACATATTAGGCTCACGAAATAAACGTCTCCTGTCATAGAGTTTTCTTTTCATTTAGCTGATTCAAAGTAGTGATTAAGAAACCTTAAAGGAGAAATTATTCTCAAAAATTGGACTTTTGGAACCGAGTTTCATTTCTATATAAAATTGCCAGATGCAGATTTGAAAAACCTCACACCATTTGTTAAGATTCGAACTGATCATAAAATTATATTGTAGGTACCTACCATAAAATACCCAGATTACAGAGTTCCGAAATTCCTAGAATTTCAGACTTTGGTTTTTTCGAGTTTTATGAGATTCGGTTCTGCATTGTGTCTGCATTTCAAAACCCAAACATGTACATGTCTAGACAATATTAATTGCTCAGTTATATTATGGGAACCGGATGGTTTCGGGTTTTGCAGATGGATTTATACCGAATCTCACTTCATTGGAATAGATTTCCGCTTTATTTTCATTGGTCTAGGTCTACATCACAGATTCCCAAAGTGGTCTAGGTGGACCCCAAGTGATCAATGGAAGATTAAACGATTGCTCTTACATATCGGAAGAACGCGGGTTATCGAAAGGCGCAAGTTTAACAAGATTTCACAGACTTTTTGGAACTGTTTCAGAGTATTTGGGAATTAAAGAAAGATCCAGATTTGAAAGAAAACCTAATTGCTGCCCCCAAGCGCTTCACAAGTATCCCCTACTAGAAACTCATGAAATGATAGCATAATATACGAAAATTACAATGTGGTGCTCTTAATTTATCTATCAACGCCAGTGGCGGCTTGTCCTATGAGGCAGGTGAGGCAGTGCCTCACCAATAAACGTCAAAAATTACACGTATAAATACCATTTTTTATTAATTATTTATTGAATCATTTCGAATTTTTATAATTATCTGCATCCATACGCATTTATATCGTAATTTCCCTTCATTATATAGCCATAAAATGCGTCTCCGGGTATACGTTTCCATATCTCACGATTTCTGTGTATTCATCTCACTTCCTCACCTACCAGTGAACGGCAGAGGCAGACCATGGGCTGGCCTCGCACTTCCTTGTCTAGCGCCTTATTCTACATCACAGGGACGCGGTATGACCCCGAGAAGCCCGCACGCCTAAACGCCAAATATTAAGTTGAGTCTGAGGCAAGCCTCACGCGAATCTAGATATTCCCTAGCGAAGGGCAAACTGCAATTATTCTGCAACAGGAACCCGATATGACCGCGAGAAGCCCGCACGCCTAAACGCCAAATATTAAGTTGAGTCTGAGGCTAGCCTCACAGAATCTAGATATTGCCTAGCGAAGGGCATACTGCAATTATTCTGCACTATTCAGATATATATTTCGTATGACAAGCACCGCGGGAACTCGGGTCAGTTTCCAAATTGGATTGGATTTGTAAGAATAGTATTAAACGTTTTTCGTGTAGGTTTAAGTTTGTCAGTCTCAGTGTTCGTATGATATCTTTCGAAAATCCTTTTAAATTACTGAATTCAATTACCATCGGATACCCGAGGGCGAAATGGATTTAGCGGGACCGCGTGGTACGTCACAAATTCCTTAGTTAAAAATGTGAACACTCGAAATACTTGTGATTTTTTAAATTTTTCAGCTAATCAGTTGAGTTTTCGAGTAATTCTTATGGGGATAAATCATATATTTCTTATTTATCCGGCGTTGCTGACATAACTTGTGTGTATTACATTTTCTGTTTTTTTATGTGCAATCTACTTACTGTATATGAACTGTCTGTCTGTAATTGGGCTTAGGTCATTTGATTCGTCAGTATAAATAAATGATTAATAACCATCGTAAAATTATAGAGAAGTGGAAGATTTTACTTCATTATCAGAGTGATATTGTTACGTCGTGAACGTGTGTTGCCTACGTGACTTGCTTCATCTTCAGCGACTCGAGAACCGTCTCACTCTGGTGACAATCTGCGGAAGTATTTTCTTGCTTGTGCGCGCGAGAGAAATAATGTCAATTTTCAATTCATTGTTTACACATCGTGCAAAAAAGTTGGTTAAAGCAAGCTAATTTAATAGTGCCTTCTAAAGCGAATAAAATTCGTGTTGAATACTTTCGTTGAGAAAGAATAAAATCGTCTGATCGCGTCACCATAATATTTTGTGCCATCCTCTGATGAATAAGTTCGCCTGAAATTGAGCAGCTTGGAAGTGAAGTGTCTCTAACACTTGAAGTCACTAGTGAATTGGTCGCTACTACGTCCATCTAAAGGAAAGGTATTTCCCTGTTTCCATCCCTTATACCCCCTTTCTGCTGCTAACTTAGTAGTTGACCACCTACGATTAACGTTAACTTCTACCTCTGAGGTAAGTGCCTTCATTCAATCAGTTGCTCAATTATCAAACGCATTTCTTCTGAAGTCGATTCGCAGTAATTGACTTGCTGCAATCGTTTATTGGTGTCGAAAAACAGGGACCTTTAGATCTTAAATTCTAATTCAATTCATCTTTCAATTCTCATTGTAGTCATTTCATTCGGGAAATTTAACAGTGGAATTCTTATTTGTTTTTTGCTGTCGCTAATCATCTGTTTATTATATTCGCATTAATCGTCTGTTCATTCCGGTAACATCTTCGGAATTCATTTTACTTACCGGGGTTGCTCGCGAAGTAAAAATGCCGTCGACGGATAAATTGAAAGCTACGATCAGTGAATTCATCATCAAGCGAGAAAATGCTTTCGCAGCAGCTTCAACCTTATTTAAGTTGATTAAGGGGCTGACTACTGAGTCGGATGTGGCCAATATGTGCCTGGCTGAGTTATTTAAAATCGAGAAGGCCTTCAAAGAAGCTGATGAGTTGATAGTTAAACTGAACTCTCAGCTGGAGGAGGCGGATCGGGACAGGTCGCCATCGAAATTCGCGGCATTCTTTGAGATCTGTCTGCAGATCCGCGCTGCTCATAGTCAGCTGACTGCATCTGCGTCGGTCGCAAAGACCGGGTCATCCCCTGTGGACCTTCCAATTCCTCGGGTCGAGTTGCCATGTTTTCATGGCAAAATCGAAGAATGGCCCAGCTTCATCGCACTTTTCGATGCTCTTGTGCATCTGAACAGCTCCCTGGCGCCTGTTCAGAAATTTCACCTTTTAACTTCTGCTATATCTGGTGAAGCGGCTTCTGTCATCTCCGGCTTCGAATTAAATTCCCTAAACTACCCTTTAGCTTATCAGGCCCTTTACGCTCGGTACCAAAATCCCCGTCGGCTGGCTGACTTGTATGTAAACCAGATATTGGATTCGCGGCCTGCATCTGTTTCTTCCTTGCCCCAATTACAACAATTCGCCACCACGCATCAAAATGCCATCAACGCCCTCAAGGCATTGTCCATTCCAGATCTGGCCGATTATCTTCTGTTTTCCCTTGCCTTGCGCAACCTGGACATACCATCTCGCCAGCTGTTCGAAGGGCAGTTATCCTCTGATGAGTTTCCTAATCTCGCACAATTGCTCGAATTTACCAATCGACAATTGCGAGTGTTGGAAAGCACTTCCATCACCTCATTCCGTGCGTCTGCGCCAAAGAGGCCGTCCAGAACCCAATCACCAGCGGGGTTAGCGTCTGCTCCTTCATCGTCTGCTCCCTCCTCAGCTGGTCCGTCCTCTCGTCGTCATGCCTATACAGGGGTACGTCCTCCTCAAGCCTCTAGCTCGTCGTCTGTATGTGTGTTCTGCTCGGCAAACCACTCCATTCGACAGTGTCGTGAATTCAAAGCCATGACCATTCATCAGCGAAGATCTTTCGTAACTGAGAGGCGATTATGCAGAAATTGCATGTCATCGTTCCACGCCACTGTTGATTGTGGTTCAGATCAGTGCTGCCACACATGCGGGGGACGTCACCATACGATACTTCATCTAGCATATGCGGGCTCTACGCCCTCTTCTGGTACCCAACCGGAGGAGAAACCATCGAATCAGCCTCCTTCTCAATCTTCTGTTATATCGGAGCCGCCAGCCCGTGCCTCCACCTTTCGGGGCACCGCAGTAAGGGGTAGACTGCGTAATATACCTTCATCGGCAGGCTCAGCTTCTCATCGGGCTTCCCCCGCTACATCTTCCCGTAATTCTTGCCACTCATCCGGAAGTGGTACCGAATGACTTCGAGTATGGTCATCTCGCCGTCATCTAACCCTGCCAAATAGTCATCTGTTTTCATCTCCGCGATCTTCCTTGCGCCAGACCAAAGATCCTGGCCTCCTTATGCCTACCGCCTGGATCCGCTTAGATAACCAGCGGAATGTTGTATTCGGCCGAGCTCTTCTCGATTCAGGCTGCCAACACACATTAATCACCCGCGCTTGGGCCACCAAGCTTCGTCTGCGCATTCACCCCGAAGTTGTTCAACTTCGCACCCTCAGTAACGCAGATCAGTTTCGCATCCAAGGATACGCATACGTTAGTCTCTGTCACCAAGGGGATCCCCCTCATCTTATCATCAAGGCCTACGTCGTTGACAGCCCCATAGATCCTCTCCCTGTCCAAGCGTTTAATGGCCGATGGCCCGAGTTTCAGCAATTCAACCTAGCTGACCCACTCTTCTATCTGCCTCGTATCATAGGGATGTTGATTGGATCGGATGTGCTCCCTCATCTTATTCTTCCTGGCACGCTGTGTCCATCGTCTGAACTTCCGGGGGCGTTGTCTACCACCTTAGGCTGGGTGCTTTATGGGCCCTACGCTCGCCATCGCAAGAAGACTAAACATGTTTCCTTCTCACCTGACACTGCCAATGGTCGCGCTCGACATGTCCCCAGTTGTCATCGGGTTTCGCGGCAGCACGCTTCTCCCTCGTCTTCTGCAGGGTCATCATCTGCTGTATCTTCTTCACCGTTTTCTCATCCTGATTCCCCTCGCTCAGAGTCTGCCTGCCCTTCCCTTCGTGACAAGACTGAATCTTCTGACACATCTCCTCAAATCTCACCTTCTGTTATGATAAGTTCTCATGCCGTCCCTGATCTTCAAACTATTCCTTCACCCTCCGCACAGCACTCGGATCACGAACTTGTCAACATCGTTCGGCGCTTCTGGGAACTTGATAAGGTACCTGACGTGCTTCCGCTGACCCCTGCCGAGAGAGAGTGTGAGATGACATACTGCGCTGATGTCACCCGCGACTCCAATGGAAGGTACACTGTTGGTTTGCCCTTGGCATCGTCTCGGCTGGGCACCTCCGTCAACGTGGCGACTAGACAGTACATTCGACTGGAACAGCGTCTGGACAACAACCCTACTCTTCGTGTCGCTTATCATGAGTTCATGCGAGATTATCTCGAGAGTGGCCATATGGAACTGGTCCCTGAGTCTTCTGATTGTCCGCGATATGAGCCATATTATATTCCCCATCATCCCGTACATCGTCCAGATGATCCTCCTGACAAAATTCGTGTGGTCTTCAATGCCTCTTGTGCATCCGCTAATGGCAAATCCCTTAACGATCTTCTGCTTACTGGTCCGAAGCTGCAAGCGGACATTTCCACCCTCCTGCTTCGCTTTCGTCTATATCGCTTCGTCTTCACCGCCGATATTAGACAGATGTATCGACAGATCCTGATACTCCCTGAGCAAAGGGACTATCAACGTATAGTCTGGCGTTTCGGCAAACACGAACCGCTCCAATATTATCGCCTGAACACCGTCACGTATGGCGTTTCTTCTGCTCCCTTCTTGGCACTTCGGACCCTTCGGCAGCTGGCTTCGGATGACGGACCCAAGTTTCCTGCTGCCAGGCAAGTCTTGCTGGATGAAATTTATGTTGATGACATCTTGACGGGCTGTTCATCCGAAGCTGAAGCTCTTGAGTTGCGGCAGCAGGTGCAGGACCTGCTCAGGGCGGGCGGCTTTGAGTTGCGCAAATGGGCTACCAATCATCCTCCTCTGCTAGACGGTATTCCAGCTGATCATCGTAGAGAATCTTCCTCTACCGATCCTCTTCTTCTCGATCGTGAGCCAGGTCTCAAGATTTTGGGACTTGGGTGGAATCCTTCTTCTGATCACTTCTTCTATTCTGTTCGTTCGACTTCAACGGTCATCACCAAGCGAACCGTGTTGAGTCAGATGGCTAGAATCTTCGACCCCCTGGGATGGTTAACTCCTGTTACCTTCTATGCTAAAATCTTCTTCCGTCAGCTCTGCCTACTCCATCTGGAGTGGGACCAACCTCTTTCGAATGAGGTTCAGCCCCTATGGCTGCAGTTTCAGTCCCAGCTCCCCACTTTGGCCGAGCTCTACATACCACGATTCATCCCTGACGTTTCGTCTTCTGCGCATCGGCTGATCGGCTTCTGTGATGCCTCTGAATCAGGCTACGCTGCGGTCGTTTATCTCCGCACTTTGGCATCGTCTGGTCGTTATCAGGTGTCCCTTCTAGCAGCTAAATCAAAAATTGCTCCTTGCAAGGCCATAACTCTGCCTCGTTTGGAGCTATGCGGTGCCCATCTTCTCGCCAAGCTCATGCACCATCTGTCCACTCGCGTGTTGGAACATCTCGGCGCTGAGTGCATGGCCTTCTGTGATTCCTCTGTGGCCTTGTCGTGGATCCGTGGTGAGAGTCACAGGTGGAAGACATTTGTTGGCAATCGGGTTGCTGAAATACAGGAGCTCATTCCCTCTGATCGCTGGAGACATGTAGTGTCTGAGGACAATCCAGCTGATTGTGCCTCTCGAGGACTGATGCCTACAGACATTCATCATCACCCATTGTGGTGGCGGGGTCCTCAATGGTTGTCTTTTGACTCATCCTTATGGCCTGTTTCCTCTGTTGATTCCTCTCAAACTGATCGAGTGGACGAGGAAGCAAAGCCAATCTCCGCTTTGATGTTCGCGGCTATCTCCGATGAACCCACCTTCATTGACCGCTTTTCCTCATATCTTCGACTCAAGCGGGTCACCGCCTTTTGTCGAAGATTCATAATGAATACTCGTGGTCTATCACCCCCTCGGTCAGGTTTTCTTTCCTCTGTTGAGCTCCAGGAGGCGGAGGCCTGCCTGATACGTCTCGTTCAATCCGTTTATTTTGCCGAGGAGCTGACTGAGCTTCGGAAACCATCTTCTCGTCTCCGGCTCATCATGAAGCTTCACCTTTTCTGTGACCAGCAAGGAATTATTCGTGTTGGAGGCCGCCTGTCGGCGGCCTTGTTGCCGTATAGACACAAACATCCTGTTCTTCTTCCAAAGAAAAGCCATCTCACTCATCTGATCATCGATGATGCCCATTATCGTCTCCTGCACGCTGGCGCCTTGGCCACTCATTCGTACATTCGTCGCCGGTACTGGATTCTGGATGGACGCAATGTTGTACGCAATCGACTACGCAGGTGCAATCGATGCTTCTCCTGCAAACCTCGTCCCATGGTACAGCCAATGGGCAATCTGCCTCCCGAGCGACTATCCTCTGCCATGGCCTTTCTTACCACTGGTGTAGACTACGCCGGACCCTTTTATGTCACGAGTGCGCGATTACGAGGGGCTGTCAGCACAAAGGCATATCTGGTTGTCTTCATCTGTTTCACTACCAAGGCAGTTCACCTAGAATTGGCATCTGAGCTGTCCACTCCAGCGTTTATCGCTGCTTATCGGCGGTTCGTTGCGCGCCGAGGTCACCCTTCCGTCATCTTTTCCGATAACGGGACCAATTTCGTTGGTGCTCATAACTACCTTCGTGATCTTGGCCGCTTATTGTCTGCTCCACAACATCAGCAGAGTCTTTGCGACGCCGCTTCGTCCTCTGGAACTGATTGGCGATTCATACCGCCTTCCAGTCCTCACTTTGGCGGCCTTTGGGAGGCCGCTGTAAAATCTGCCAAGCATCATCTCACTCGCGTCATCGGCGAGCAGAAACTCACTTATGAGGAATTTCTCACTGTCTGCACTCAGGTTGAGGCCATCCTCAACTCCCGTCCTCTGTATCTTCCCTCATCTGACCCTTCGGATTTTGAGGCCCTCACACCAGGGCATTTCTTGATTTTCCGCCCCCTCAGCGCTCCTCCTGACCATGATGTCAGTTCCGTGTCTGTGAATCGTTTATCTCGTTGGCAATTGGTCCAGCGATTCCAGCAGGACTTCTGGAAGCGTTGGCGTCAGGAATACTTGCATACCTTGCAGCAACGTCATAAGTGGTTGCAGCCTTCTACCCCTGTCCTTCCAGGCACTGTTGTCATCATTCGAGACGACAATCTTCCTCCTCTAAAGTGGAGTATAGGCCGTATATCATCTGTTTTTCCCGGAGCTGATTCCACAATTCGTGTGGCTGATGTTGCTACCCCTTCTGGGACAGTTCGACGACCAATCGTCAAACTGTGTCCTCTTCCAAGTCAGTAGATGACTTTTTTCTTTCGTCTGTTCACTCCTTCCAGTTCTTACTGAAGGGATCCTTCAGGGCGGGCGGCATGTTACGTCGTGAACGTGTGTTGCCTACGTGACTTGCTTCATCTTCAGCGACTCGAGAACCGTCTCACTCTGGTGACAATCTGCGGAAGTATTTTCTTGCTTGTGCGCGCGAGAGAAATAATGTCAATTTTCAATTCATTGTTTACACATCGTGCAAAAAAGTTGGTTAAAGCAAGCTAATTTAATAGTGCCTTCTAAAGCGAATAAAATTCGTGTTGAATACTTTCGTTGAGAAAGAATAAAATCGTCTGATCGCGTCACCATAATATTTTGTGCCATCCTCTGATGAATAAGTTCGCCTGAAATTGAGCAGCTTGGAAGTGAAGTGTCTCTAACACTTGAAGTCACTAGTGAATTGGTCGCTACTACGTCCATCTAAAGGAAAGGTATTTCCCTGTTTCCATCCCTTATACCCCCTTTCTGCTGCTAACTTAGTAGTTGACCACCTACGATTAACGTTAACTTCTACCTCTGAGGTAAGTGCCTTCATTCAATCAGTTGCTCAATTATCAAACGCATTTCTTCTGAAGTCGATTCGCAGTAATTGACTTGCTGCAATCGTTTAGATATGAACTTCAATATTCTCAATTTTCTGGTTAATGGGTGTTTCTTTGTAGACGATGTTCTTGACAAGATCTAAAAATTTAAGAATTTCAACAAGGATGCTTATCTTTTCCAAATTACTTTTTTTTACACACCCTTCAAAATGTTTAGTTTTAGAGTAAGATAATTAATTCTTCATCGCTAGAAGTAAATATTTTACAATGCAAAATGTTCCTCGAAATAGATAACCTTGAGTATGCTAGCGATGAAGAAATATTCTTATCATCAGTTTTGCAACAGCCTTTTTCTCGAAAACGCCATGCCAAGAAATCTTTTTTTTGCGATGTGCCTCACCACCTCAAGCTCAAACTAGCACGAGCCGCCACTGATCAACGCCGCCGTATACATTAAGCAGACTGCACCCTGCACAATTCGTTACAAAGTATCACTGATGCTTTCTGTCAATTTAACAATTTGAGCGGCATCAAAAATAAAGTAGAATTGTGGCAAAGGACATGGCAGGAGAAACCTGGAGGTGATTTTAAAGAGCTGACAATTATTGATGT
The DNA here is from genome assembly GCA_910592335.1 of Adalia bipunctata. Taxonomy (NCBI): domain Eukaryota; kingdom Metazoa; phylum Arthropoda; class Insecta; order Coleoptera; family Coccinellidae; genus Adalia; species Adalia bipunctata. The sequence continues at coordinate 7,383,316 of OU342954.1, forward strand.
TTCGAGAGAAACAGGAGAATTTTTCCCGTGGCGAAAAAAGTTTTAAAAATTTCGCTAAGAATCTAAGGATTTTTGGGCTTAGAATATTTTTCACTTTCGATCCCCTCAATGGGGTGCGCGACTTCTGGGACACCCTGTATAATATGAAAAGGATCGGTACTAAGATTGATCCCTGGGGTAAACCTATTATATCAGTTTTGAGTATGTTTGAATCCATGGAATTCTGTTGTGATACATATTCTGTACTTCTAAGTGACACAAAGTGACGTCTATTGTTGAGATAATTTTTTAGCCAGTTTAAAGCATTACCGCATTTACCATAGAACTTATAGTACATGGAATCATGGATGACTGATGACTGAACACATGGTGATTGCACTGATTATATTTTGTTTCGACCAAATTGAGAATATCGGCAAGATTTCGTTTCTTCCACTTCAGGTGGCGCTCTTCACTAATTATGTCATACAACGTCATTACGGTCCTTTTTCCCTTGATCGATTTGATTGATTAATCAACAGCTGATCTGCCAAAGTCCATTATGACTTGACCATAGAATGACATTTTTATATGGTGAAAATCTTATACTTCTCCTGATATGAATTAAAATGTCAAGAATATATTCCCAAATTATTGCTTGACAAAATTATCGGCTATTGACACAACATGTTCACCAGAATAAATTCGAATATTTGAAATAACTAATAAAAATCAGTCATAATTAGTGAAAAGCGCCACCTGAAGTGGAAAAAACGAAATCTTGCCGATATTCTCAATTTGGTCGAAACAAAATCTAATCAGTGCAATCACCATGTGTTCAGTCATCGAAATTAAATTCATAGTATTTCTGTGTTTCTATTCTGTATGACAAGTCGTAACCATGGCAACATGGAAATTTAGAGATTCCTCCAACTGGAGACGTTTATCCACTTTTTTAAGCTGAGCAGCAAGGCTAATGGCATTCCATGTACTATAAGTTCTATGGCATATACCCATTTTTTCCAATTTCAATAGAAGGATGTCATGATCAACGCAGTCAAAAGCTTTGCTTAGATCACAAAATATTCCACCTGGGCATAAACCATCCTCCATTTGTTGTACAACATTTTTCAACAACGCATAAACAGCGTCATTTGTACCTAGTTTCTGACGGAAACCAAACTGATTTTTTATTAGTATTTGATGAATTTCCAATAATTTCAGAAGTCTATCCAGAAAACAATATTCAAAAATCTTTGAGAATGTCGATGCCAGTGATATAGGTCTGTAATTATTAAGCGTTTTATGTCACCCTTTCTATGTGAAGGGATGATCTTACTTATTTTTAGTTTATCTGGAAATATACTATGAAGAATCGAAATATTCACTAAATGCGTTAGTGGCTCCGACAGCTGCCACAAATCTCTTAATTAAGAAACTGGAAATATCATCAAAACCTGAAAAATATTTAGATTTCAGTTTACTATTTAAGTCATAAAACTCTTGTACAACGTATGGCATGAAAAACATACTACTGCTATTCAATTTTATTTGATCAGAGTAATCTCTCATAGGAATATTGTCTTGTAAATTTTTTGGTATTTTCACAAAGAAGTTATTAAATATATGTATTTGCTTTATCAAGAGGATCTTCAAAGAGTATGCCAAGCATCACTATGCAAAACAGGCAATAACAATTAGATAGATAGGTAGGTACACTTGAATAGAATGATATAGGTATCGAAAGTCTCTGCTTTATTCGCGGCGAATGTGGCGAATAAACAAAGCACATGATGAATGATGACTAAATAAAAAAAATTAGTTTTAAACAATCACAACAATTTTCTTAACAACAAAAAATTTTGACATAAATTCAATAATAGCTATCATAATAAATTTCCAAAATGTTGGCGCCTTCCTCCATACATTTATTAATTCTTCCACGGACTTCGATTTTGTTAAAGGTGAAAAATGTGGATTTCTTTCGTTAAAAGTTCTGACTTCTTAATATTCACATTCACCATGAATGAAGAACATATTTGATACATCACTGTTACTGTAATTCTGATTTTGTATAGTGCCCATTCAATCAAACAACCAGTATGAATGACTGTTCTCAGCAATGCATTATAAATCAACTGACATATTCTAACTATTGACATATCCTACTTGAAATAGTTATTTAATCAACTAGTTTATTAATGACAGCGATCAATGGTCGAAATAGTTAAATATGTTTGAGACCATTAATCATGAATTAATAAACGAGTTGATTACAAGATTTTTCCGTCGACCTCATCACGAATTGAATAAGAATTCTGGATTGAAATAAATTTTTATTTTGCATAATAGACAAATTTGACATAATGTGAATTTCTATGTTCATTTCGATATATTAATATTTGTGCTCCCTATGGAACAATTCGAAAAATTCATAGAGGGAATATTGAACATGTTATGCTATTCTGAATAGTTTACATTTAGTTTGCATTTATATCATTACCTTTGATATCCGATAAGGAAAGTGTGGAGAAAGTGGAGGTTGAAGTATTATTTACTTTGCAAGTTTTTTCACCTGAAATTTCTTCTGCAGTCTATTTTATTTTGAATGGAGTTGTCAATATACCCTTCTGTGACAGAAGTTGTTGATTTCCAACCAAGCTCGATAGTGCTCTGACTGAATATTTTATGTTCGGTTGCTATGACAATCATGCATTAATGAGAATTAAATCATGCATTAAAATAGGTCATTAATGGATGATTTCGAGTGCGTTGAAATGAGCTTTTATTCTATGGTCGACGGAAAATTATCTTAATTAACCTATGATTAGACAAAGAAACCTGGATTTATTCCTGAAATTCGAATTTTATTCAATAGGAACGGCCAAATTACTCATTTTAAAGACATGAGATGTTCAACATACCCTAACTACTTTTTGACGATCAATCGATCGGAATTACAAAATTATAAGGTTACCATTTCGAAAAAATTAGATTTCATAGTTTTATTTGAGGCTCACTTCGAAGCCCTGTTTCAGACATCCTGTATAATATTTCCTCATAATTGAAACAAGAAGAAGAATCAGCGTATTTTCTTTTATTCCACTGTTGCAGAAAAAGTTCTTACAATGAGGGATTTTGAAAATATAAACACTAGTTCGTGACAATCTTTCTGTTAAAAAATTTGAGAATCAGGATATAACTGAACAATCGCTTGAAGTGGTTGCGCATATCATGTATGCCCTGTATATTGATAGTGATATATACACGCGTTCAAATATTCATAATTGTATATTTATAAGTTTTATTGACTCACCCTGTATAGTTTTGAGGGAAATAAATGAGTATGAGATAGTGAAAGTGTAAATCCTTGTACCTAAGTCCGAAAAAAAAAAATTCCAGGGTACGAAAAAAAAGTACTAGTTTCGGAGGCTACCTCTGGAAGGTTTCGACTTACTGGTTATTATACATGGCCACAGAGAAGAAATGAAACGAAAGCAAGGGAATTTGGCTCCACCTGATGGATGTACGGCTTAAATGCTATACCCAAAGAGGTCCTTATAATTTTAAAAATTGAGACTTACGAGGTTTCACACTTTTACTATCGCTATGTATTTTCTATTCGAAAACAATATAAAAAAAGCTTTTTCCGCAAATCGCTAGGAAATTTTGACATTCCAGTCAAAATTGGTCATAGAAAAAGTCAAGATTTCCTAACTGTTAGGAAATATTCATTTTCTTACTTACAGTTGGTTCGACATATGCATATACGAACTTTTCTCATGATTCCTCCGGCACTTATTCTAAAGAAGCATCAACCAGCTCTGGAGGAGTCCCAGAAATAGCAAATTCATCATCACTCATCATTTTACACTGTTTTAAATTCGAAAACACTAGCAATTAAATTAATTATATGCGTCAACTTTGACAATTCAACATGAGTACGTTTCCATAGTAACGTAACCAATTTCAATACGAATTTCGAAGCATCATTTATCTTATGAATTAAATAATTCGCGATTTCGTCAAAATTAATTGGAATCTGTCGAATTTTAAACGATTTGCGGAAAAATAGTATGTTCACCTCGTAGGAAAAGACACATTCCTGGACTCTGTGTTGCCAAGTCTCGGCTTGCGCCTCGACTTAGCAATTTTCACAATCGTCCAGGAATGTAAGGCTTTTCCTACTCGGTGAACAATGTACTATTGTTACCCTCGACACGGTATAGTTTATTCGCTATTCTAGGCGTATCTACGCCTTGCTGACGCACCCTGTTCCTACAATTTGCAACTATATTGATTTGAAATGCGATGATGCAGAAAGGGTGAGCAATCGAAATTTGTTTCAAAAGTATGCACTAAAAACATGTTTGCCTGGATTGAAAGCACCATTGGGACCTATTTTACGGGCAATGAGACCTGATTCTTTGCTTTACAATTTATCATTGAAAAAGAATACATGAAGCATATTAAAAAATCTCATTTTTTCCCAAATTCTCAACGAAATACTCCAAATCATCAACGAAATAATCCAAGATCTAATAATCAAAATTATAATTATTCTCCTCCAAACTTACTTGCGACAAAATAATTAACTATTTCCAAGTGAACCTATAAAAGTATAAAGGACCCCGCACTTTTTATAGGTAAAGTGGCGACCGGTCAAATTGTCTGAAAGTTTGGTATGTTGTTGTACCCGACTCGGTAACCAAAAGTGTCAATGGGCCCAACCCAATCCTATGGCTAGTTTTCTTAAAGTTGAAAATTGTCCAGATTTTCGGATTTAATTTTTAATTATTAAGAGTCAGATTGGATTTCTGTTGCATACACACGTTAACTACATGTTCTAGTAATGAAATTAGTGGATACGTATGATGAAAAATATTTATATTTACAGGATGATTCACGAATATATGACGGTAGTTTTTTGCCAAAATTCACTTTTTCTACCGTGACGTCAGGAAGGTATATTTTTGAAATGTTCTTTTCGATTTAGTATCATGACGACAAAATATTGCACAGTGCATATTTTTATACAGAGTGTTTCACAGAGAGAACCACTAGGCATAATCATTTTTTTTTAGGATTAATTCGAAACCCTGTATTTATGGATAAATTTTTGGAGAAAGTAATACCACAAACATATGTGTGTTTCTAATCTCCGAATTATTTATGGTGGTTTATTCATAGGAAGGTATTCTATTTTGGGAGAACTACAAAAAACCTGAACACTCTGTATACAAAATTTTCCTCGGTCAAATGCAACTATTTTCTCACTGAATATTGATTTCCATAACATCTTCAGAGGTGTGAATTCTTAATTCGATACCATGACCAGTTTTCGAGATACAGGGCGTTAAAGTGGAGAATAAATGATTACATCATTTTTTTTTCGAATTGGAGAGCCGAATTGATTTATGTTGCACCCATGTGTTCAATATGAGTACAGCTAAGATGAGCATGGAAAGGTTCAGCTAAAATATTTACTGTTACAGGGTGATTCACGAATAAATCACAATAGCTTTTGCAAACGCTCGATAATTCTACAGTTTCGTCACACTCACAGAGAAATTATTCCATGAAGTTAATACCTAGTCGTTTACAATTTTGAGTCTGAAATACTTCATTATGATTACTATTCATACAGGGTGAGCCATACAGCCAACCATACCAAAAATAATTATGCTTTGAAATAATTCAAACGAGAAACCAGTAATCCTCCCCTTTAACGCCCTGTATCTCGAAAACTGGTCATAGTATCGGATTTAGAATTCATACCTCAGAAGGTGTTATGAAAATCAATATATAGTGAGAAAATAGTTGCATTTGACCGAGGAAATGTTCGAATACAGGGTGTTCATGTTTTTTGTACTTTTCCCAAAATAGAACACCTTCCTATGAATAAACTACCATGAATATTTTGGAGATTAGAGATACACATATGTTTGTGGTATTACTTTCCCCAAAAATCAATCCATAAATACAGGGTTTCGAATTAATCCTAAAAAAAATGATTATGCCTATTGGTTCTCTCTGTGAAACAACCTGTATAAAAAATATGCACTGTGCAATATTTTGTCGTCATAATACTGAATCAAAAAGAACATCTCAAAGATATGCCTTCCTGACGTCACAGTAGAAAAAGTGAATTTTGGCAAAAAACTACCGTCATATATTCGTGAATCATCCTGTAAATATAAATATTTTTAATCATACGTATCCACTAATTTCATTACTAGAACATGTAGTAAACGTGTGTATGCAACAGAAATCCAATCTAACTCCTAATAATCAAAAAATAAATCCGAAAATCTGGACAATTTTCAACTTTAAGAAAACTAGCCATAGGATTGGGTTGGGCCCATTGATACTTTTGGTCACTGAGTCGGGTGCAACAACATACCAAACTTTCAGAAAATTTGACCGGTCGCCACTTATATGAGCGTACAAAATAATTCAACAACACCTATATTCTTTCCAAAGACGTAATCCGAATAGATTTCGAAATTGTAATCAACGACCTAATTTTATTAGTGAAGAATTGTTTAACACTGAAAATCATGATCCTCAAACTCCAGGGCAAAATTCTGTTAATTGTAATAAATCGAAATATTGCGGTTAATCGATATAGACTTCTGAAATTTATATTCATGGCTCCGAAATTTACCTAGTTACTTATCGGTATTGCACAGGTTATTTATAGGCGAGACGATAACGATGCAAGTTATCGACTTTGGGGTCAAGTTTCTTCATGAAAGACGGTGTCAGAAAAATCGTCTCCTGGCCGGTCTGGGTGCGAACTCAGCATAAATTTCAGGGCTAGATCGTGGAACTCGCAACATTGCAAAGTAGCTTCAACTTTTTCCTTGTCAGACCAATTTTCCCAAAGAACTTTTTTTGAATATAGAATTCAAAGATCAAAGGAATTGTAGAATCTACAGAATCTGCAGAATCTAACTCCGGTTCTACCGGAAACGGATGTGAACTTCGTTATTTCAAATGTAACACCCTGTATATTTATACATATTTGAATTTTTTGTTCAATTCTACAATGATTTGATATGATATGCGCAACCCCATCAAGCGATTGTTGAGTTATTGCCTGATTCTTAAATTTTTGACACAAAGATTGTCACAAATTAGTGTTTATATCTTCAAAATCCCTCATTGTGAGAAATTATTTTTGGAACAGTAAGACAAAAGAAAGTACGCTGATACTGCTTCTTGTATAAATTATGAGGAAATATTATACAGGGTGCATGAAACAGGGCTTCAAAGTGAGCCTCAATTAAACTACGAAATCTCATTTTTGTTCAAATGGGAACCATATAGTTTTATAAATCCGATCGATTGCTCGTCAAAAACTAGTTAGATTGTGCCAAACATTCCATGTCTTCAAAATCAGTAGTTTCGCCGTTATCGAATAAAATTCGAATTTCACGACTAAAGCCAGGTTTCTTTGTGTAAAGTGTAAACATCAGGTTTATCAAGATAATTTTCAAGAAGGCTATGTCAATAATAAGAGTATGTCAGTTTGAAACTAAAGTTTCTGTATTTAGTCATCAAATCAAATCAAATCAAAACATTTTATTTCCATAAGACAATTACAGTTAATTGTATCGGAATAGTCAAAATTTCTAAAACTAACCTAAGACTAAAATCAAAAATGTATACAAACACAAATACCTAAATCATAATTTTCAAATACTCATCGACCCTATAAAAGCATTTGGCAATCAAAAACTGTTTTAATTGGAATTTAAACTGGTTCATAGTAGTACATTTCTTTATATGGTTTGGAAGATTATTAAAGAGTAGTGGGCCCATATTATTAGGTGATCGGAATGCTACTTTAGACTTGCAATTGTTTGTGTGCAAATAACTGGAATTCCTAGTATTAAATTTATGTATATCACAGTTTTGTTTAAATTTCTCATTATACATTTCTCATTATACATTATAAACATACAAACACAATTCATATATAAACAACGATGCAATAGTTAAAATTTTAAATTTAACAAAAAAATCTTTGCAACTTACGGTAGGGGGAACTCCCGCCAAAGAACGAATGCATCTTTTCTGAGCCATAAAGACATCATCAGAGAACGTTGACCAACCCCAGAAACAGACACCATATCTTAGCCTGGAATCGACATTAGCGAAATAAACTTGTATTAGTTGTTCAGCTGTTAAAACCGATTTCAATTGTCGTAGCACGAAGCTCTGAGAACTTATTTTAGGTATAAGATATTGACAGTGGGATTTCCAATTGAGGTTTGAGTCGATATAGAGTCCCAGGAATTTAGCGTCTTCAGCAAAACCAAGCCTACCGTTATCCAACGAAACATTCAACTCCCTCACAGACTTCTGGGAATGATGAAATCGAATAAGGGTTGTTTTAGACGGATTTAAGTAGAGCGAGTGCTGCAAAAACCATGAGTTGATACTTGTGATAAGCTCATTACAATTTCTCTCCAATAATATTTCAGATTTATTTGAGGTTATAGCAGAAACATCATCAGCAAAAGCGGTAAATAGGGACCCTGGATCAATATTGTCAAACTGATTAATGAACAACAAAAAGAATATCGGACCCAAAACGGATCCCTGGGGTACGCCAGTATGATTTTCCAAAGTATTTGATGCAAAATTTTTTACATTATTCCGAGAGTCGGTATGACGAACAGAAACGTATTGCCTTCTATCAACTAAAAAAGACTTGGACCAATCGAAGGATCGACCAACAAAGCCATATCTCTCAATGATTGCTAAGAATTTATTGTGATCAACGCAATCAAATGCCCTACTGAGATCACAGAAGATCCCAGCAGGACACTCGCCCGCATCGACAAGCTCAACAATTCTCCCATAAAACGAGTGTACAGCTGACATTGTACTCTTACCATCCCTGAACCCATGTTTAGACCAGGGTCGATAATTTTTGAAACAAAAAAAAATTACAGTAGGATGAAACCCATTGAAAAAGGAGGGGAATATGATCAAAATGAAAGGAAAAATAAATTACGGTCGATCCGAGTTCGGGAAGTGGGAGGGGTGAGTTTTTAAGGGTGAAAAATGGTTTTCCTTGATTTCCGGCAAAACTACAAGTCCTATGGAAAAAAGTTTAAGGTCGAAGTTGTAGGTAATAGAAAGATCTACAACTTTTGTATTCGCAATTTTTTCACATAACCTCAAAATTTATATGAAAATTTAAAAAAACCAAGTTTTAGGTTTTTTATTTATATCTTTTTCAAAAAAAATTTTTTTTCTACGAAATTTGGTGAAAACTTACCTTATTATATCCCGAATACACTGTAATTTATTTGATTTGAAATATTTATGTTTTCGTCTTATTTTAACTTAATATCAAAAAAGCACCCTAATTTTCAATCGAAAATTCTGACGTCAATGTTCACGCCAGTGAACGGTTAAAATAAAATATTCAGAATTTTCAAAATTCAAATAATTAAATTAATTTCTTCATGCTTGGAATCCCCATATGGATTTATCATTGTTTAGGTGCGAAAAGAATTCGCGTCAGCTGTGGAGCACATATGTCGTATATTTGTTTCCTTCTCATATTTAATTTCAGTTCATTGATTGACTTAATCGTGAATATTTCTGCATCCGATAATTGTTAATTCTGCTTCCTTTCGTTAATTCCGGAAAACTTAGTTTTCCTGTGATTCGCAAGTTTTAGTGATTTCGATTCAATCGAGTTACATTCTTTTAAAACTTTCATTTGTGCGAATTATTTCGAACAAAAAAACTGTTACCAGTGGCGTGGTTATTTTATAATACCGCAAGGATAAGTGTGCCCAATTTGACATTTTTAGCAGCGGATTTTCACGTCAGCTTCATTCCATATTCGTTTGACGAGCTCGTGCAATCTTTATATGGGATAGGAGTCATCGACAGGATCCTGTTTGCTGATATATAGGTAACTATATTTCATCTGTTATTTTTGAGTGCATTTATCCTTTCATTTGTGTTGGGTTTCAATTAATTACATATATATTATACAGTCCACAGCTCTATCTCTTTCTCACTCAAAAAATTATATTTCGAAAAATAAAACTTAATAATTGAACCACACTTTCAGTTGGTTAACTGAAACTCGCCCCAACACGTTTTGGTCCTTCGGGCCGGATGTTAAGCTCAATTTCAAGCTCATTTTCTTAAAATTTGAGACTTTCATTCAAAAATCCTCATTTTTTAGCGGCCATTTTTATATTCAAATATACGACGGTCATCACAATCTGGCAATATCGTCGCCACAGCTGACAAGTCTCATACATCTGTTTCCATCGAGATATTCAGTTTCATCACTTTTTAATTTGCTTTTTTCTGTTTGTATCTGTTTCTTATTCAATTTCTTCGCAACAATGCCACCGAAAACAGATACAGGCATTAAAGCATTAGATAAGTTGGTCGAAAAAAGGGCCAACATATTTTCTACTATCACCGGAATTTGGCACAGAGTGAAAGATTACGATGGTACAAAATTGTTCGAATTACAAGCATACCGAGAGAAAATTTCTGGGTATGAGGCTAAATTTGAAGCTATACAGGAGGAAATAGTTGAGTTCAATTGCGAATTATCAACCGAAGATCGTATAGATACGACGAAGTCGGAGTTGGCGTTTGCCGAAGTAACAGCTCGAATAACGGGACTGTTTTTGTCTTTAAAACGACAAGAATCATTGTCACCGCCTACGTCTAATCCAAGTACTTCGAATTCCAACTTAGAATCCTTTTTGCTTCCAAAAATAAATATTCGCCCCTTTTCTGGCGAAAGCGCTGAATGGCCTGAATTCTTTCAGTTGTTCAATTCACTGGTTCACGAAAATAATAGTTTAGCATCCATTCAAAAATTCCAACTTTTAAAATCGTATCTAAGAAATGATGCTCTCTCGGTCGTATCAGGACTACAACTGTCAAATGACAACTACGGTTTGGCATATGAGGCTTTAAAATCTCGTTTTCAGAATCCTCGTCTGTTAGCAACAATGTACTTGAACGAAATTCTGAATTTCAAAGCTTCGAATAATAATTCTGTTTCGCATCTTAAAGAATTTTTGAACTGCCACCAAAATTCTGTGAATGCAATAAAAGCCCTGAATATAAAGGATTTGTCAGATTTTCTTTTATTTTCTATAACTTTGCGTAATATTGATTCTTATACGAGAAAAGCGTTTGAAGGTCAATTAAATTCATCTGAGATTCCCGAATATAGTGCCTTGATTGGTTTCGTAACCCAGCAGTTAAAGGCTCAGGAATTCTGCGAACAAAGTTCTCCCAAATCTGCAACCAAATCAGCACCATTCAATTCAAATAATTATGGTAAGAATAAAACAAAAAATGTTTTACTCGCAAATTCTGCATCCACCCCTCAAAGCTATAATGATTCACGTAGATTCCCGAATTCCAGAACGTTTCGTTGTCCGAAATGCTCTGATTCGCATCCATTATTCGCCTGTGCCTCCTATTTAAATTTGTCCAGACAAGACAAATTTGAATTTTTGAAAAATTCCAAGCGCTGTTTTAACTGCCTTGGTCTGCACAATTTCAAAGATTGCGCTTCCAAAAATTCCTGTAGATTGTGTAGATCAAATCGTCATCACACCAGCCTCCATCCCGATAACGAATCTTCTTCCAGTAACGGATCTGCCAATCCATCTAGTGGACCATCTCAAATTCCAAGTAAAACAAATCACGTTGAAAATCAGCCTTCAACGTCTCATTCCATTCCCTCAAATGATGTGATTAATTCCTATCACATCAATAGGAAATCGGTCTCCGTAAACCAAGTACTTCTTGGTACTGTTCAGGCAAGAATAGAATCCGCTGACGGTTCGATGATATCTATAAGAGCTGTTTTGGACCCTGGATCCCAGATTTCGGCCATAAGTCAACCCCTTGTCGAAAGATTAGGTTTGAAAATTGATCCTGTCAATGTATCAATTTCTGGCATTGGTCAATCAAATACTCGACCGTTAGGTTTGGTAGAGTGTAGGTTGTATCCTAGATTGAGATCCGAGTTTCTACAGGTGGATGCCGTTGTATTGCCGAAAATCACGAATAATATTCCTTCTGTTCCCTTGTCACACGAAGTGTTGAAGCACTTCCAACATTTAAATTTGGCTGATGAAACTTTTCATCTTTCTCAACCAATAGATGTGCTATTGGGCGCTGATATGTATTCGCTGATTTTCGATCGCGACGGCCGAATTTCGTCTTCCGAGTATCCTACAGCCGTTAATACATTTTTCGGTTGGACTATCATCGGCCCTATAAAGGAATCTTATTCTAAATTCAAATCGGTTCTATTCGCCCAATCTGCCCTCAATGATCAGCTACAGAAATTTTGGTCATTGGAAGAGGTTCCGGATACCTTTGTTAGAGATCCTATAGATGATTATGTAGAAAAACATTTCCTGTCCACTCATTCTCGTGATGGAAATGGTCGATACATTGTTTCCTTACCTTTCAAATTGGAGGATACGTCTCCAGATCTCTCTTATAATTCGAATAGGTCGTTCAAATCATATTTGTCCCTAGAGAAGCGATTAATGAAAGATGTTGAATCTTACGATACTTATAAGAATTTCATGCTTGAGTATCTAAAACTTGATCACATGTCACCTGCTAGCACATCTAATAAATATGTGATACCACATCACGTCGTTCGCAAAGAGTCAAGTTCGACAACAAAGCTTCGAGTTGTTTTTAATGCTTCCGATATTGATATGTCCGGTTCATCATTGAATGACAGACTATTAGGTGGTCCTAAACTTCAAAAGGACATTCGCATAATCTTACTTTCATTTAGAATGTATCCCATAGCTATTTGTGCCGATATTGAAAAGATGTATAGACAGATTCTGTTGTGTCCATCTGATCGCAGATATCAGCATGTCTATTGGCGTTCGTCTCCTGATGAACCTGTGACCGAATTTGAGTTGAATACGGTCACTTATGGTTTGAAACCTTCGGCATTTCTGGCAATTCGAGTTTTGAATCAGCTCGTTTTTGATGAGGGTGAAAATCATCCTGAGGCGTCGCAAGTTATCCTCAATGATATATATGTCGATGACATTATTACCGGTGCATTCGATTTTCAACAGGCGGTGAAATTGCGTAATGAACTTCGTGAATTACTTAGCATGGGCGGTTTTTCATTGAAAAAGTGGTCTAGTAATTGTCCTGATATCTTGGATGATTTGCCGCCAGACCACATTGAATCACAATTAAATTTCGACGACGATTCAACGGGAATTAAGATTTTGGGTTTAACTTGGATTCCAAAAATAGATTCATTCGGTTTCAATGTAAAGGAATTCACTGAAAAGCCAAGTAAACGATCCATTCTTTCATACATAGCCCGTATTTTTGATCCAGTTGGGTTTTTGGCTCCCATTGTAGTTTTAATGAAACTGTTGATGCAGAGGTTGTGGTCGGAAAAATTGAGTTGGGATGAACCCTTACGTGGTTCTCACTCTGACGAATGGTCGAGAATCGTCGGTGACATTCAGGCACTTTCAATGTTCAGGATTCCTCGGTCTGTCATTTCTTCACACGAGTGTCATATCATATTGGCGGGTTTCTGTGACGCATCTGAGAAGGCATACGCAGCCTCTGTTTATCTTTCGGTTACATTTGAAAATCGCATTTCATCGCACTTGTGGGCCGCCAAATCAAAGGTAGCTCCATTGAAAACACTTTCGGTTCCTCGATTGGAACTATCTGCTGCGGTTCTGTTGGCTAAATTGGTCAGAATGATTCTGAACAATAAATTTCCCCTTAGAATATCTGAAGTTCGCCTGTTTTCAGATTCTCAAATTGTGCTGTCATGGTTGACAACACCCCCTCATCGCCTCAAAACGTTTGTAGCTAATCGTGTAGTCGCCATAAACGATTTGGTTCCTGACGTTTCATGGCATCATGTGTCCACCGAGTCAAATCCAGCTGATTTGCCATCTCGAGGTCTCTCGCCTCAGCAATTCCTTACCCCAAAATTTCACCATTTTTGGCTTCATGGTCCTGATTTCTTGGTTACTCCAGTTTCCAATTGGCCACCACTTTTCACCGGATGTGATCTGGATTCATCTCCCTTAAATGAGTTGAAAACTAACATTAATGTTGCAACCGCAAATGAGCCTCCAGTAAATCCGCTTTTAATGGTTATCGAGAATTTTTCAACTTTAAATAGGGTAAAAAGAGTCTTCGCCTATATTAGAAGATTCATTTCCAATTGTCGCCAAAAACACAATTCATCGTCACGATTGTCCGGTCCAATTTCTCGGGATGAGCTTGAGGAAGCTCTTCATTCCTTAGTCTTGGTCACACAGCATCATCACTTTGATCAATTGCACCAGAATTTATTAAAAAAAAAATCAATCGAGAAATCATTTCGTACTTTAAATCCATATATTGATTCTGCAGGATTGATCAGGGTGGGAGGTAGACTACAATTCTCTTCCTTATCACAGAATGCCAAGCATCCAGTTTTGCTTCCTAAAAATTGTGCGTTGTCGCGTTCAATATGCCTCCATTTTCATTTGATCTCGCTCCACTCCGGGCCTAACACGACTATGTCTTTAATTCGGCAGAAATTTTGGATATTGTCTGTACGAAATTTGGTACGGGAATGTATCAGAAAATGCATCACATGCACAAGATTTCGAGGTACAACCTATCAACCCTTCATGGCTCCTCTACCTGCACCCAGAGTAAATATTTCACGTCCTTTTAGTAAGGTGGGTGTGGACTTTGCTGGCCCCTTTTCCTATCGGTCAAATAATTCACGCAAACCAACAATGATGAAAGCATATCTTGCTCTCTTCATTTGTTTTGTTACCAAGGCAGTTCATTTGGAACTAGTCTCGTCCCTTACTGTGGAGGCTTTCTTATCGACTTTGGATCGATTCATCGCTAGACGAGGCCTACCCCAGGAAATTTGGTCCGATAATGGTAGTAATTTCGTCGGAGCTTCACGCTATCTCGATGAGGTTTCTCAATTCTTGAGGTTAAATAATGTCGATATATGCGATAATTTGTCGACTAGATCCATTAGATGGAGGTTTATCCCTCCATATGCCCCTCATTTCGGAGGTTTGTGGGAGGCGGGTGTCAAGTCTGCAAAGCGTCTACTCCTCAAATCTCTAGATAATACTGCTTGTACATTTGAGGAACTCGCAACGATATTCACTCGCATTGAAGCGGTTTTAAATAGTCGACCAATTTGCCCTTTGTCCTCCGATCCTTCCGAATGCGCAGATTTCTTAACACCTGGACATTTTCTGATAGGCGCCCCATTGTTGTCTATTCCCGAATTGATGCTCGACGATGTTCAAACGCCCATCAAACGTTGGGAGCAACATAAAAAATTGTTTCAACAATTCTGGAAACAATGGTCACGCGAGTATCTCCACACATTGATTCAGCGTAATAAATGGGAAACTCAAAACGGTTGTCCATCTATTGGAGATTTAGTTTTGATAAAGGGCATAGATTCCAAACCTGCCACTTGGCCGATCGGACGTATAGTCGAGTTGCATCCGGGACCCGATGGTACGATACGAGTTGCGTCTATAAAGACCGCCACCGGTCAATATACGAGAGCACTAACAAGATTGGTGCCTCTCAATATTTAATTCTGTTCTCTGTGCGATCTCTTCAAATTTTCTCAATTTTCAATTCATTAAATTGAACTCAACTGTTTCCAAAGTTCTGTAAAATTCACAATTTTACGGCGGCCTGTTTTGTTCACGCCAGTGAACGGTTAAAATAAAATATTCAGAATTTTCAAAATTCAAATAATTAAATTAATTTCTTCATGCTTGGAATCCCCATATGGATTTATCATTGTTTAGGTGCGAAAAGAATTCGCGTCAGCTGTGGAGCACATATGTCGTATATTTGTTTCCTTCTCATATTTAATTTCAGTTCATTGATTGACTTAATCGTGAATATTTCTGCATCCGATAATTGTTAATTCTGCTTCCTTTCGTTAATTCCGGAAAACTTAGTTTTCCTGTGATTCGCAAGTTTTAGTGATTTCGATTCAATCGAGTTACATTCTTTTAAAACTTTCATTTGTGCGAATTATTTCGAACAAAAAAACTGTTACCAGTGGCGTGGTTATTTTATAATACCGCAAGGATAAGTGTGCCCAATTTGACATTTTTAGCAGCGGATTTTCACGTCAGCTTCATTCCATATTCGTTTGACGAGCTCGTGCAATCTTTATATGGGATAGGAGTCATCGACAGGATCCTGTTTGCTGATATATAGGTAACTATATTTCATCTGTTATTTTTGAGTGCATTTATCCTTTCATTTGTGTTGGGTTTCAATTAATTACATATATATTATACAGTCCACAGCTCTATCTCTTTCTCACTCAAAAAATTATATTTCGAAAAATAAAACTTAATAATTGAACCACACTTTCAGTTGGTTAACTGAAACTCGCCCCAACACGTTTTGGTCCTTCGGGCCGGATGTTAAGCTCAATTTCAAGCTCATTTTCTTAAAATTTGATCAATATACAAATACAAATTTGAAGAGATCGCACAGAGAACAGAATTAAATATTGAGAGGCACCAATCTTGTTAGTGCTCTCGTATATTGACCGGTGGCGGTCTTTATAGACGCAACTCGTATCGTACCATCGGGTCCCGGATGCAACTCGACTATACGTCCGATCGGCCAAGTGGCAGGTTTGGAATCTATGCCCTTTATCAAAACTAAATCTCCAATAGATGGACAACCGTTTTGAGTTTCCCATTTATTACGCTGAATCAATGTGTGGAGATACTCGCGTGACCATTGTTTCCAGAATTGTTGAAACAATTTTTTATGTTGCTCCCAACGTTTGATGGGCGTTTGAACATCGTCGAGCATCAATTCGGGAATAGACAACAATGGGGCGCCTATCAGAAAATGTCCAGGTGTTAAGAAATCTGCGCATTCGGAAGGATCGGAGGACAAAGGGCAAATTGGTCGACTATTTAAAACCGCTTCAATGCGAGTGAATATCGTTGCGAGTTCCTCAAATGTACAAGCAGTATTATCTAGAGATTTGAGGAGTAGACGCTTTGCAGACTTGACACCCGCCTCCCACAAACCTCCGAAATGAGGGGCATATGGAGGGATAAACCTCCATCTAATGGATCTAGTCGACAAATTATCGCATATATCGACATTATTTAACCTCAAGAATTGAGAAACCTCATCGAGATAGCGTGAAGCTCCGACGAAATTACTACCATTATCGGACCAAATTTCCTGGGGTAGGCCTCGTCTAGCGATGAATCGATCCAAAGTCGATAAGAAAGCCTCCACAGTAAGGGACGAGACTAGTTCCAAATGAACTGCCTTGGTAACAAAACAAATGAAGAGAGCAAGATATGCTTTCATCATTGTTGGTTTGCGTGAATTATTTGACCGATAGGAAAAGGGGCCAGCAAAGTCCACACCCACCTTACTAAAAGGACGTGAAATATTTACTCTGGGTGCAGGTAGAGGAGCCATGAAGGGTTGATAGGTTGTACCTCGAAATCTTGTGCATGTGATGCATTTTCTGATACATTCCCGTACCAAATTTCGTACAGACAATATCCAAAATTTCTGCCGAATTAAAGACATAGTCGTGTTAGGCCCGGAGTGGAGCGAGATCAAATGAAAATGGAGGCATATTGAACGCGACAACGCACAATTTTTAGGAAGCAAAACTGGATGCTTGGCATTCTGTGATAAGGAAGAGAATTGTAGTCTACCTCCCACCCTGATCAATCCTGCAGAATCAATATATGGATTTAAAGTACGAAATGATTTCTCGATTGATTTTTTTTTTAATAAATTCTGGTGCAATTGATCAAAGTGATGATGCTGTGTGACCAAGACTAAGGAATGAAGAGCTTCCTCAAGCTCATCCCGAGAAATTGGACCGGACAATCGTGACGATGAATTGTGTTTTTGGCGACAATTGGAAATGAATCTTCTAATATAGGCGAAGACTCTTTTTACCCTATTTAAAGTTGAAAAATTCTCGATAACCATTAAAAGCGGATTTACTGGAGGCTCATTTGCGGTTGCAACATTAATGTTAGTTTTCAACTCATTTAAGGGAGATGAATCCAGATCACATCCGGTGAAAAGTGGTGGCCAATTGGAAACTGGAGTAACCAAGAAATCAGGACCATGAAGCCAAAAATGGTGAAATTTTGGGGTAAGGAATTGCTGAGGCGAGAGACCTCGAGATGGCAAATCAGCTGGATTTGACTCGGTGGACACATGATGCCATGAAACGTCAGGAACCAAATCGTTTATGGCGACTACACGATTAGCTACAAACGTTTTGAGGCGATGAGGGGGTGTTGTCAACCATGACAGCACAATTTGAGAATCTGAAAACAGGCGAACTTCAGATATTCTAAGGGGAAATTTATTGTTCAGAATCATTCTGACCAATTTAGCCAACAGAACCGCAGCAGATAGTTCCAATCGAGGAACCGAAAGTGTTTTCAATGGAGCTACCTTTGATTTGGCGGCCCACAAGTGCGATGAAATGCGATTTTCAAATGTAACCGAAAGATAAACAGAGGCTGCGTATGCCTTCTCAGATGCGTCACAGAAACCCGCCAATATGATATGACACTCGTGTGAAGAAATGACAGACCGAGGAATCCTGAACATTGAAAGTGCCTGAATGTCACCGACGATTCTCGACCATTCGTCAGAGTGAGAACCACGTAAGGGTTCATCCCAACTCAATTTTTCCGACCACAACCTCTGCATCAACAGTTTCATTAAAACTACAATGGGAGCCAAAAACCCAACTGGATCAAAAATACGGGCTATGTATGAAAGAATGGATCGTTTACTTGGCTTTTCAGTGAATTCCTTTACATTGAAACCGAATGAATCTATTTTTGGAATCCAAGTTAAACCCAAAATCTTAATTCCCGTTGAATCGTCGTCGAAATTTAATTGTGATTCAATGTGGTCTGGCGGCAAATCATCCAAGATATCAGGACAATTACTAGACCACTTTTTCAATGAAAAACCGCCCATGCTAAGTAATTCACGAAGTTCATTACGCAATTTCACCGCCTGTTGAAAATCGAATGCACCGGTAATAATGTCATCGACATATATATCATTGAGGATAACTTGCGACGCCTCAGGATGATTTTCACCCTCATCAAAAACGAGCTGATTCAAAACTCGAATTGCCAGAAATGCCGAAGGTTTCAAACCATAAGTGACCGTATTCAACTCAAATTCGGTCACAGGTTCATCAGGAGACGAACGCCAATAGACATGCTGATATCTGCGATCAGATGGACACAACAGAATCTGTCTATACATCTTTTCAATATCGGCACAAATAGCTATGGGATACATTCTAAATGAAAGTAAGATTATGCGAATGTCCTTTTGAAGTTTAGGACCACCTAATAGTCTGTCATTCAATGATGAACCGGACATATCAATATCGGAAGCATTAAAAACAACTCGAAGCTTTGTTGTCGAACTTGACTCTTTGCGAACGACGTGATGTGGTATCACATATTTATTAGATGTGCTAGCAGGTGACATGTGATCAAGTTTTAGATACTCAAGCATGAAATTCTTATAAGTATCGTAAGATTCAACATCTTTCATTAATCGCTTCTCTAGGGACAAATATGATTTGAACGACCTATTCGAATTATAAGAGAGATCTGGAGACGTATCCTCCAATTTGAAAGGTAAGGAAACAATGTATCGACCATTTCCATCACGAGAATGAGTGGACAGGAAATGTTTTTCTACATAATCATCTATAGGATCTCTAACAAAGGTATCCGGAACCTCTTCCAATGACCAAAATTTCTGTAGCTGATCATTGAGGGCAGATTGGGCGAATAGAACCGATTTGAATTTAGAATAAGATTCCTTTATAGGGCCGATGATAGTCCAACCGAAAAATGTATTAACGGCTGTAGGATACTCGGAAGACGAAATTCGGCCGTCGCGATCGAAAATCAGCGAATACATATCAGCGCCCAATAGCACATCTATTGGTTGAGAAAGATGAAAAGTTTCATCAGCCAAATTTAAATGTTGGAAGTGTTTCAACACTTCGTGTGACAAGGGAACAGAAGGAATATTATTCGTGATTTTCGGCAATACAACGGCATCCACCTGTAGAAACTCGGATCTCAATCTAGGATACAACCTACACTCTACCAAACCTAACGGTCGAGTATTTGATTGACCAATGCCAGAAATTGATACATTGACAGGATCAATTTTCAAACCTAATCTTTCGACAAGGGGTTGACTTATGGCCGAAATCTGGGATCCAGGGTCCAAAACAGCTCTTATAGATATCATCGAACCGTCAGCGGATTCTATTCTTGCCTGAACAGTACCAAGAAGTACTTGGTTTACGGAGACCGATTTCCTATTGATGTGATAGGAATTAATCACATCATTTGAGGGAATGGAATGAGACGTTGAAGGCTGATTTTCAACGTGATTTGTTTTACTTGGAATTTGAGATGGTCCACTAGATGGATTGGCAGATCCGTTACTGGAAGAAGATTCGTTATCGGGATGGAGGCTGGTGTGATGACGATTTGATCTACACAATCTACAGGAATTTTTGGAAGCGCAATCTTTGAAATTGTGCAGACCAAGGCAGTTAAAACAGCGCTTGGAATTTTTCAAAAATTCAAATTTGTCTTGTCTGGACAAATTTAAATAGGAGGCACAGGCGAATAATGGATGCGAATCAGAGCATTTCGGACAACGAAACGTTCTGGAATTCGGGAATCTACGTGAATCATTATAGCTTTGAGGGGTGGATGCAGAATTTGCGAGTAAAACATTTTTTGTTTTATTCTTACCATAATTATTTGAATTGAATGGTGCTGATTTGGTTGCAGATTTGGGAGAACTTTGTTCGCAGAATTCCTGAGCCTTTAACTGCTGGGTTACGAAACCAATCAAGGCACTATATTCGGGAATCTCAGATGAATTTAATTGACCTTCAAACGCTTTTCTCGTATAAGAATCAATATTACGCAAAGTTATAGAAAATAAAAGAAAATCTGACAAATCCTTTATATTCAGGGCTTTTATTGCATTCACAGAATTTTGGTGGCAGTTCAAAAATTCTTTAAGATGCGAAACAGAATTATTATTCGAAGCTTTGAAATTCAGAATTTCGTTCAAGTACATTGTTGCTAACAGACGAGGATTCTGAAAACGAGATTTTAAAGCCTCATATGCCAAACCGTAGTTGTCATTTGACAGTTGTAGTCCTGATACGACCGAGAGAGCATCATTTCTTAGATACGATTTTAAAAGTTGGAATTTTTGAATGGATGCTAAACTATTATTTTCGTGAACCAGTGAATTGAACAACTGAAAGAATTCAGGCCATTCAACGCTTTCGCCAGAAAAGGGGCGAATATTTATTTTTGGAAGCAAAAAGGATTCTAAGTTGGAATTCGAAGTACTTGGATTAGACGTAGGCGGTGACAATGATTCTTGTCGTTTTAAAGACAAAAACAGTCCCGTTATTCGAGCTGTTACTTCGGCAAACGCCAACTCCGACTTCGTCGTATCTATACGATCTTCGGTTGATAATTCGCAATTGAACTCAACTATTTCCTCCTGTATAGCTTCAAATTTAGCCTCATACCCAGAAATTTTCTCTCGGTATGCTTGTAATTCGAACAATTTTGTACCATCGTAATCTTTCACTCTGTGCCAAATTCCGGTGATAGTAGAAAATATGTTGGCCCTTTTTTCGACCAACTTATCTAATGCTTTAATGCCTGTATCTGTTTTCGGTGGCATTGTTGCGAAGAAATTGAATAAGAAACAGATACAAACAGAAAAAAGCAAATTAAAAAGTGATGAAACTGAATATCTCGATGGAAACAGATGTATGAGACTTGTCAGCTGTGGCGACGATATTGCCAGATTGTGATGACCGTCGTATATTTGAATATAAAAATGGCCGCTAAAAAATGAGGATTTTTGAATGAAAGTCTCAAATTTTAAGAAAATGAGCTTGAAATTGAGCTTAACATCCGGCCCGAAGGACCAAAACGTGTTGGGGCGAGTTTCAGTTAACCAACTGAAAGTGTGGTTCAATTATTAAGTTTTATTTTTCGAAATATAATTTTTTGAGTGAGAAAGAGATAGAGCTGTGGACTGTATAATATACAGGGTGTCCCACTAGTGCCGCAGCGGACGATATACGCGTAACGGACTGCGTTTTGCAAAATTTTTTGATGCAGACTTGATATACTACAAGAAGAGCACAACCTAAAAATATTTTCGAATATATAGGGTGGCACACAAAAGAGGAATAGCGGGTGACTTTGTTTTTTCAAATGGGACACCCTACATTCAATAGTCTTTTTCAATTCTCTGAAACTTCCTGCATGCATCCGTATACTTTTCACATATTTTTATTCGACTGTTTTCGAAATATTGGCCATTTTGACAAAAAAATGATACTTGTAGAGGCTATGTTATCCAATTATATTTCACGAACCCTTGCACATAACGATAACAGTTTTATATGGATTGAAAGACAAGACTTCAAAGTATCACACCCAGCCATAATAAAGCAGCTACAGCATACAGAGTGTCCACAAAAAGACTATCAACATGACGAATTTCAAATCGATTTTTCTCCATTTTTTCAAATGCAATGCATATAATTTTTTTTCATCATTGTAATCACCATTCATTTTACTTCATTTTTTGTCAAATACATGATATGCATATCTCTAACGGAATAGGATTTTTTAGAGTTTTTCCTCCAAATTCACATATACTTTCGAATTCAAAGAGCAGATTTGGCTTTTCTGTGGTTATTGGGGACTGTCAAATTATTCTATTCAAAATTTACATCATTGCAGCTTCAATTCAAATCATCATAGTTTTTACGGATTGGATGAATACTCACACAATGATGTAAAAATTCAAAAACTACCAATGAATTTGAATGTACAAGTTATGAATGCTTCAATAAAACGAGTTTCGAAACTTGAGGCTACAAAAAAGTGCCCGCTCTTATCCTTATACAACTTTCTTCGAAAAAATTATATTCATAAGTTTTACAGGCACGCACGCAGATCTTCGAGCTCGCAAACTCAAAGCTTGTTTGAAATTTTTGAAAGATTCGACGTTCCAAGTAGAAACATAGAAAATTATCAAAAATGTATTTTGAAAAATGGGTACAGAAAGCAAGTTTTTGTCTTCAGTAACTGATTTCATCACATTTTTGAGTATATACATCAAAACCTTCTAGTTCCTCATTTCGCTATAATATGAATTGACGCTTCAATGATGCTAATTCTGAAGGGAATAATTTGACAGTTCCCAATAACCACAGAAAAGCCAAATCTGCTATTTGAATTCGAAGGTATATGTGAATTTTAGGGAAACATTACGAAATAGCGCTCAAAAATCCTATTCCGTTAGAGATATGCATATCATGTATTTGACATAAAATGAAGTAAAATGAATGGTGATTACAATGATGAGAAAAAATTATATGCATTGCATTTGAAAAAATGGAGAAAAATCGATTTGAAATTCGTCATGTTGATAATATTTTTGTGGACACTCTGTATGCTGGAGCTGCTTTATTATGGCTGGGTGTGATACTTTGAAGTCTTGTCTTTCAATCCATATAAAACTGTTATCGTTATGTGCAAGGGTTCGTGAAATATAATTGGATAACATAGCCTCTACAAGTATCATTTTTTTGTCAAAATGGCCAATATTTCGAAAACTATCGAATAAAAATATGTGAAAAGTATACGAAAGCATGCAGAAAGTTTCAGAGAATTGAAAAACACTATTGAATATAGGGTGTCCCATTTGAAAAAACAAAGTCACCCGCTATTCCTCTTTTGTGGGCCACCCTATATATTCGAAAATATTTTTAGGTTGTGCTCTTCTTGTAGTATATCAAGTCTGCATCAAAAAATTTTGCAAAACGCAGTCCGTTACGCGTATATCGTCCGCTGCGGCACTAGTGGGACACCCTGTATATGTAATTAATTGAAACCCAACACAAATGAAAGGATAAATGCACTCAAAAATAACAGATGAAATATAGTTACCTATATATCAGCAAACAGGATCCTGTCGATGACTCCTATCCCATATAAAGATTGCACGAGCTCGTCAAACGAATATGGAATGAAGCTGACGTGAAAATCCGCTGCTAAAAATGTCAAATTGGGCACACTTATCCTTGCGGTATTATAAAATAACCACGCCACTGGTAACAGTTTTTTTGTTCGAAATAATTCGCACAAATGAAAGTTTTAAAAGAATGTAACTCGATTGAATCGAAATCACTAAAACTTGCGAATCACAGGAAAACTAAGTTTTCCGGAATTAACGAAAGGAAGCAGAATTAACAATTATCGGATGCAGAAATATTCACGATTAAGTCAATCAATGAACTGAAATTAAATATGAGAAGGAAACAAATATACGACATATGTGCTCCACAGCTGACGCGAATTCTTTTCGCACCTAAACAATGATAAATCCATATGGGGATTCCAAGCATGAAGAAATTAATTTAATTATTTGAATTTTGAAAATTCTGAATATTTTATTTTAACCGTTCACTGGCGTGAACATTGACGTCAGAATTTTCGATTGAAAATTAGGGTGCTTTTTTGATATTAAGTTAAAATAAGACGAAAACATAAATATTTCAAATCAAATAAATTACAGTGTATTCGGGATATAATAAGGTAAGTTTTCACCAAATTTCGTAGAAAAAAAATTTTTTTTGAAAAAGATATAAATAAAAAACCTAAAACTTGGTTTTTTTAAATTTTCATATAAATTTTGAGGTTATGTGAAAAAATTGCGAATACAAAAGTTGTAGATCTTTCTATTACCTACAACTTCGACCTTAAACTTTTTTCCATAGGACTTGTAGTTTTGCCGGAAATCAAGGAAAACCATTTTTCACCCTTAAAAACTCACCCCTCCCACTTCCCGAACTCGGATCGACCGTAATTTATTTTTCCTTTCATTTTGATCATATTCCCCTCCTTTTTCAATGGGTTTCATCCTACTGTAATTTTTTTTTGTTTCAAAAATTATCGACCCTGGTCTAAACATGGGTTCAGGGATGGTAAGAGTACAATGTCAGCTGTACACTCGTTTTATGGGAGAATTGTTGAGCTTGTCGATGCGGGCGAGTGTCCTGCTGGGATCTTCTGTGATCTCAGTAGGGCATTTGATTGCGTTGATCACAATAAATTCTTAGCAATCATTGAGAGATATGGCTTTGTTGGTCGATCCTTCGATTGGTCCAAGTCTTTTTTAGTTGATAGAAGGCAATACGTTTCTGTTCGTCATACCGACTCTCGGAATAATGTAAAAAATTTTGCATCAAATACTTTGGAAAATCATACTGGCGTACCCCAGGGATCCGTTTTGGGTCCGATATTCTTTTTGTTGTTCATTAATCAGTTTGACAATATTGATCCAGGGTCCCTATTTACCGCTTTTGCTGATGATGTTTCTGCTATAACCTCAAATAAATCTGAAATATTATTGGAGAGAAATTGTAATGAGCTTATCACAAGTATCAACTCATGGTTTTTGCAGCACTCGCTCTACTTAAATCCGTCTAAAACAACCCTTATTCGATTTCATCATTCCCAGAAGTCTGTGAGGGAGTTGAATGTTTCGTTGGATAACGGTAGGCTTGGTTTTGCTGAAGACGCTAAATTCCTGGGACTCTATATCGACTCAAACCTCAATTGGAAATCCCACTGTCAATATCTTATACCTAAAATAAGTTCTCAGAGCTTCGTGCTACGACAATTGAAATCGGTTTTAACAGCTGAACAACTAATACAAGTTTATTTCGCTAATGTCGATTCCAGGCTAAGATATGGTGTCTGTTTCTGGGGTTGGTCAACGTTCTCTGATGATGTCTTTATGGCTCAGAAAAGATGCATTCGTTCTTTGGCGGGAGTTCCCCCTACCGTAAGTTGCAAAGATTTTTTTGTTAAATTTAAAATTTTAACTATTGCATCGTTGTTTATATATGAATTGTGTTTGTATGTTTATAATGTATAATGAGAAATGTATAATGAGAAATTTAAACAAAACTGTGATATACATAAATTTAATACTAGGAATTCCAGTTATTTGCACACAAACAATTGCAAGTCTAAAGTAGCATTCCGATCACCTAATAATATGGGCCCACTACTCTTTAATAATCTTCCAAACCATATAAAGAAATGTACTACTATGAACCAGTTTAAATTCCAATTAAAACAGTTTTTGATTGCCAAATGCTTTTATAGGGTCGATGAGTATTTGAAAATTATGATTTAGGTATTTGTGTTTGTATACATTTTTGATTTTAGTCTTAGGTTAGTTTTAGAAATTTTGACTATTCCGATACAATTAACTGTAATTGTCTTATGGAAATAAAATGTTTTGATTTGATTTGATTTGATGACTAAATACAGAAACTTTAGTTTCAAACTGACATACTCTTATTATTGACATAGCCTTCTTGAAAATTATCTTGATAAACCTGATGTTTACACTTTACACAAAGAAACCTGGCTTTAGTCGTGAAATTCGAATTTTATTCGATAACGGCGAAACTACTGATTTTGAAGACATGGAATGTTTGGCACAATCTAACTAGTTTTTGACGAGCAATCGATCGGATTTATAAAACTATATGGTTCCCATTTGAACAAAAATGAGATTTCGTAGTTTAATTGAGGCTCACTTTGAAGCCCTGTTTCATGCACCCTGTATAATATTTCCTCATAATTTATACAAGAAGCAGTATCAGCGTACTTTCTTTTGTCTTACTGTTCCAAAAATAATTTCTCACAATGAGGGATTTTGAAGATATAAACACTAATTTGTGACAATCTTTGTGTCAAAAATTTAAGAATCAGGCAATAACTCAACAATCGCTTGATGGGGTTGCGCATATCATATCAAATCATTGTAGAATTGAACAAAAAATTCAAATATGTATAAATATACAGGGTGTTACATTTGAAATAACGAAGTTCACATCCGTTTCCGGTAGAACCGGAGTTAGATTCTGCAGATTCTGTAGATTCTACAATTCCTTTGATCTTTGAATTCTATATTCAAAAAAAGTTCTTTGGGAAAATTGGTCTGACAAGGAAAAAGTTGAAGCTACTTTGCAATGTTGCGAGTTCCACGATCTAGCCCTGAAATTTATGCTGAGTTCGCACCCAGACCGGCCAGGAGACGATTTTTCTGACACCGTCTTTCATGAAGAAACTTGACCCCAAAGTCGATAACTTGCATCGTTATCGTCTCGCCTATAAATAACCTGTGCAATACCGATAAGTAACTAGGTAAATTTCGGAGCCATGAATATAAATTTCAGAAGTCTATATCGATTAACCGCAATATTTCGATTTATTACAATTAACAGAATTTTGCCCTGGAGTTTGAGGATCATGATTTTCAGTGTTAAACAATTCTTCACTAATAAAATTAGGTCGTTGACAAAATACAAACACAAATACCTAAATCATAATTTTCAAATACTCATCGACCCTATAAAAGCATTTGGCAATCAAAAACTGTTTTAATTGGAATTTAAACTGGTTCATAGTAGTACATTTCTTTATATGGTTTGGAAGATTATTAAAGAGTAGTGGGCCCATATTATTAGGTGATCGGAATGCTACTTTAGACTTGCAATTGTTTGTGTGCAAATAACTGGAATTCCTAGTATTAAATTTATGTATATCACAGTTTTGTTTAAATTTCTCATTATACATTTCTCATTATACATTATAAACATACAAACACAATTCATATATAAACAACGATGCAATAGTTAAAATTTTAAATTTAACAAAAAAATCTTTGCAACTTACGGTAGGGGGAACTCCCGCCAAAGAACGAATGCATCTTTTCTGAGCCATAAAGACATCATCAGAGAACGTTGACCAACCCCAGAAACAGACACCATATCTTAGCCTGGAATCGACATTAGCGAAATAAACTTGTATTAGTTGTTCAGCTGTTAAAACCGATTTCAATTGTCGTAGCACGAAGCTCTGAGAACTTATTTTAGGTATAAGATATTGACAGTGGGATTTCCAATTGAGGTTTGAGTCGATATAGAGTCCCAGGAATTTAGCGTCTTCAGCAAAACCAAGCCTACCGTTATCCAACGAAACATTCAACTCCCTCACAGACTTCTGGGAATGATGAAATCGAATAAGGGTTGTTTTAGACGGATTTAAGTAGAGCGAGTGCTGCAAAAACCATGAGTTGATACTTGTGATAAGCTCATTACAATTTCTCTCCAATAATATTTCAGATTTATTTGAGGTTATAGCAGAAACATCATCAGCAAAAGCGGTAAATAGGGACCCTGGATCAATATTGTCAAACTGATTAATGAACAACAAAAAGAATATCGGACCCAAAACGGATCCCTGGGGTACGCCAGTATGATTTTCCAAAGTATTTGATGCAAAATTTTTTACATTATTCCGAGAGTCGGTATGACGAACAGAAACGTATTGCCTTCTATCAACTAAAAAAGACTTGGACCAATCGAAGGATCGACCAACAAAGCCATATCTCTCAATGATTGCTAAGAATTTATTGTGATCAACGCAATCAAATGCCCTACTGAGATCACAGAAGATCCCAGCAGGACACTCGCCCGCATCGACAAGCTCAACAATTCTCCCATAAAACGAGTGTACAGCTGACATTGTACTCTTACCATCCCTGAACCCATGTTTAGACCAGGGTCGATAATTTTTGAAACAAAAAAAAATTACAGTAGGATGAAACCCATTGAAAAAGGAGGGGAATATGATCAAAATGAAAGGAAAAATAAATTACGGTCGATCCGAGTTCGGGAAGTGGGAGGGGTGAGTTTTTAAGGGTGAAAAATGGTTTTCCTTGATTTCCGGCAAAACTACAAGTCCTATGGAAAAAAGTTTAAGGTCGAAGTTGTAGGTAATAGAAAGATCTACAACTTTTGTATTCGCAATTTTTTCACATAACCTCAAAATTTATATGAAAATTTAAAAAAACCAAGTTTTAGGTTTTTTATTTATATCTTTTTCAAAAAAAATTTTTTTTCTACGAAATTTGGTGAAAACTTACCTTATTATATCCCGAATACACTGTAATTTATTTGATTTGAAATATTTATGTTTTCGTCTTATTTTAACTTAATATCAAAAAAGCACCCTAATTTTCAATCGAAAATTCTGACGTCAAAATATCAGCTTTTTTCAAAAAGTTTGGGGGCTTTTTGTTCGTTGAAATATCTACTCTCTGATAGTGTGAAAAAAATATACATTACTATAAGGAGTGTTCTCAGAAAATGCAAAAAATTGAAAAAACTCAAATTCGAAAATTTTTTTTAATCACTATGTACAATTTCATAAAAAAAATGTGATTGCTGCATTTTTTTTAGGATAAAGAGTTCATTCATTTAATTCGAATTACATTCATGTCATAGAAAATCTTATACAATATAAATATAGGTACAGGTAAATCGTACTATTGAATTTAGATACTTAATTCTGATTACGCATTTTATTCTTGTACTAAACATACTATTTATGAAAGAAAATATTTCTATTCTTATTTGAAGTTGATTAATATACATTAAAATACAGATAGTATTTACCTTGCTATGTAGATTCCAAACAATTCTTTGAATAAAGTAAATTTCTTACAACTCACTCAATCAAGCAATTGTATGCTGAAAATTTCGAAAATTAGAAATCCTATTGGTTGAAGAAAGAAAATATTTCTATTCTTATTTGAAGTTGATTAATATAGATTAAAATACAGATAGTATTTACCTTGCTATGTAGATTCCAAACAATTCTTTGAATAAAGTAAATTTCTCACAACTCACTCAATCAAGCAATTGTATGCTGAAAATTTCGAAAATTAGAAATCCTATTGGTTGAAGAAAGAAAATATTTCTATTCTTATTTGAAGTTGATTAATATAGATTAAAATACAGATAGTATTTACCTTGCTATGTAGATTCCAAACAATTCTTTGAATAAAGTAAATTTCTCACAACTCACTCAATCAAGCAATTGTATGCTGAAAATTTCGAAAATTAGAAATCCTTTTGGTTGATTTGACAATTTCGTCGAATAATTCTTTGATTTGTTCAATCAACGATTTATGAAACCCACCATTAGAGTAACTCAGTCTCAGTCCCCACTTCTCTATAAAATAACTTACAATGGGTTAAAAATTAACCAAAGGTCACTCAGGTATATGAATTATCTTAAAACAGCAATAAATAGTCATCTAAAAATATTATTTAAACAACATTCTACAACTTTTTCAAAATATTGTAGATGTCTTATTAAATATTAACTTTATTAACTTATTTTTTTGTTAATTATAGAAGTATATTTCAATTTGCAATTTTTTCGTTTATAAATGAAACAGGAAATCTTACGTTTTTTGAGTAATTAAAGAGTAAATTTTAATAAATACCTCAAAATTGTACATAATGATTAAAAAAAAATTCGAATTTGAGTTTTTTCAATTTTTTGCATTTTATGAGAACATTTCCTATAGTAATGTAAATTTTTTTTCACACTATCAGAAAGAAGATATTTCAATGAAGAAAAAGCCCCTAAACTTTTTGAAAAAAGCTGATATTTAGACGTCAGAATTTTCGATTGAAAATCAGGGTGCTATTTTGATATTGAGTTGAAATAAGGCGAAAACATAAATATTTTAAATCTAATAAATTGCAGTGTATTTGGGACATAATAAGGTAAGTTTTCACAAAATTCCGTAGAAAAAAAATTTTTTTTTGAAAAGATATAAATAAAAAACCAAAAACTTGGTTTTTTGAAATTTTCACCTAAATTTTGAGGTTATGTGAAAAAGATGCAAATACAAAAGTTGTAGATCTTTCCATTACCTACAACTTTGCCATTTAACTTTTTTCCATAGGACTTGTAGTTTTGCCGGAAATCAAGGAAAACCATTTTTCACCCTTAAAAACTCACCCCTCCCACTTCCCGAACTCGGATCGACCGTAATTTATTTTTCCTTTCATTTTGATCATATTCCCCTCCTTTTCTAATGGGTTTCATCCTACTGTAATTTTTTTTCATTTTTTACCATTTTTGAAGGTTTCGCCCCTGGTCTAGTTGGTTGTCAGACAGAATTTTATTATTTTTAAGATGTAAAAGTAATCTATTTAAAAATGCGTATTCAAAAATTTTTGATAGAACAGATGGAATAGTAATTGGCCTATAGTTTTGAATATTAAGTTGATCACCTCTTTTTAAAATTGGGATGATCTTACCAAGCTAGCAGGAAACTCTCCGCAACAGAATGAAAGATTTACAATATGTGTTAATGGCTTTATTATGAAGCTTAACACATCCTTTATTAGGAAATTTGGAATTTCGTCGAATCCACAAGACTTCGTATTTTTCAGTTTTTTTAAAAGGAGTTCACCTAGTTCATGTTCTGTATAAGGACAGAGGGTAAAATCATTATTTACATCAAATGAAAAATCCGGCACACTATCGGAAGTCTTAATTTTGTTTAATATCTGATTAGGAGCATCTTGAAAAAAGTCATTAAACATTTTGGCCAGTGACTCAGGGTCAAAAATCTCATTATTTTGGTCACTACGCAGAACTATGTTTTTCTTTGAACAGTTTTTGTTAGTCATTTCATTTATTACTTGCCAGCATGCTTTTGTGGTATTTTCAGAAAGGGAAATTTTATTCTGATAAAATGTTTTTTTGGTTTCACTAACTAATTTACTATGAACCTTTTTTGACTCCTTGTAAAGTAATTTTGACTCTGGATTAATCTTGGAGAAACAATAAAGATCTTTTAGGTCATTACTTGATTTTATTACACTTTGTGATAACCAACCTTTAGAGCTATTTCGTTTGCATGACTTATATAAAGGAAAATACTTGTTGAAATAATATTGCACAGTATTAAAAAAATTGTCAAAGGACTCAGAAAATGTTACGCCCCAGTATACTGACAGCCACGTCTCTCCAAGTAAAGAATTTTTAAAATTGTTGATTGCGTCTTTATGAAAATTTCTTTTCCAAAGATAGATTTTTTTGGATTCTCCAGAACAAATCTCAAAATCGGCCAGAATCGTTCTATGATCCGATATTGTGTTATCATAAACACAAGAAGCTAACTGAACAACATTAGAAAAAATGTGATCAATACAACTCGCTGATGTGTCTGTCACCCGGCTCAGCCAACCCCCCCTATAGTATAAACCAAAAGAAGAAAATACATTGGACAATTTCACAAAATTTATACACTTTGTATCAAAACAATTAAAATTAAAATCGCCACACACAATAAAAATATAATTAGGATCAAAAATTGAATATAAAATCTCTTCAACCTTTTCCAGAAACAAACCCACATTCCCATCAGGTGAACGATAAAAACTAGTACAATTATTTTACTCCCAGAGAGCGTACAGGATATCGCACATACTTCAATATCCCGTTCAAAGCAATATTTCTGAAGATCAATCGGTTTGTATGTTACCGTCATTACGTGTATAGATTGCAACTCCACCTCCCTTAAGATTAGATCTATTATAAGAAGTAGCCAATGTAAACCCCTCAATTTGAAAACTTGATATCGACAAATCACATGTCCATGTCTCATTAAAACAATAAAACATCATATTATCATAAACTGACATTTCGATCATTAGTTCATTGATTTTTTCATGGTTTATCCCCCTTAAGTTTAGAAAACATAACTTAGGATCAAATACTAGCGAGTTAACTCTGCCGCCTTTCTCCGGAAGAAAAAACGCTGGACAAAGCAATACTGAGGCCATAAATCTGGGTTCATGGCCGCTTTAGAGTTATTTTCATTCATTGAAACTTTAAAGGAAGCGTATCGCTCAGGATGCTTTGATTGCACGGGATCAATAATAACTTCAGGAAAATGAGTTACCAAATAATCTCTCATAGTTTCCTTAGTTGTTGACGGAGCGAGTCTAGACACATGTAAAGTTGCCATTTTCGGTACCGCTGATAGTATACTACTATTAGTTTGTATGTGAGTACCAACAATTGGTCTCGCTCTACTTTTTTTGTGTTTCACATCCCTGCAACCCCCATCAGCGCCCGTGTTCTGGATCGGCTCATCAATAGGGAATGCAATCCCGATCCCGCGGGATCCCGCATGATTTTTCGAGATCAATCCCGCAGCAGAATAATTACGGGATCCCGACCGAGATCGACGGGATTGCGCCGCAATAGACAACGACATATTTGC
Organism: Adalia bipunctata; assembly: GCA_910592335.1. NCBI lineage: Eukaryota > Metazoa > Arthropoda > Insecta > Coleoptera > Coccinellidae > Adalia > Adalia bipunctata. The sequence continues at coordinate 7,416,676 of OU342954.1, forward strand.
CCAGCAAATATGTAGTTCGGAAAGAAATTGGAAATATAATCGAAAGGTTATATCCTTAACAGCTAGATACTTTCTCAAACGTCCCCACAACTTCTGGCGATGTAATTCCAGCAAAGAAAGATTCTTCATTGATTTCAGGGGATTTGAATTTAAATTCTGAAAAATGTTTTTAGACACTGCAAGAAGAATTGAAAGAGAATCTGAAGGCCTCTAAAAATCCCACCTACCATTCCTACCAACAGTCTAAATAGACTAGACTAGAGTCTCTCCTAAAGAAAGAGATGTTACTCTATGAGTGTGAAGGAGCAAGGGGAAGTTTTTCAACATTTGCCCATAATTGCCTTATCATACTGGTGCCAACTAGTGTGGAATCCGAGAGGGCATTCTCAGCTGCAGGGTATTTAGCAACTGACATATAAGGTGCAGATTATCAGACAACACCCTGAGTAATCTCTGCTTTTTACGGAGTTATTTTCAAAATCAGAGATGGAAAAACACCGGAATTGATACAATTTTTTTTATTGTATTTGTTATTATTGTTTTTCTTATTATAAAATAAGGAAAATGAGTTATGTTTTATGTATTAATGAATAGAGTTTTTCCTTCTATGTTATATTTTATCTTAACTAACCCCATATTCACAAGTTTACAACCAAGACATTTCCCCCACTTTTCGTACCTTTTCAGTACTACCGGGATCTCGAAAATTCCGGGATCCCGCGGGATTGTAATTTCTAATCCCGCGGGATCCCGAATGTGCGATCCCGCACCGAGATTGCATTCCCTACTCATCAACCAGTACCATTCGATTCAATATATTTTTAGACTGTGCCTCGTTTACTGCATGCGTAACTTGCTGCGATGTTATGGGCTATGGCAGTTATGGTGTTTTCTTTCTCCGAGTTGTTTACGGCGTTTACGCTCGGTGTCTGTGACACGCAGGCTTTATCTGTGTCCCGCGTCGTTTCATTTCGTACGCCCTTTTTGGGAAAATTATGAACCTTGGCAACATCGACCATCCCATCAGTTGACAGCGATTTATTATTGGGTTTGTTGTTTTTAACCTCAGACTTATGATTCTGATTTGATTTACCAACCTTGAGGACATCGATGAGGGACTGTTGATTTTCAATTGACCTCTCCATTTCACGAATCAGTCTCTTCGACATCTCTAGTTCGTTATTAGATATCTTGAGTTCGTAATTTAACGTTACAGCATCTATGTCGGAAAATGAAGCTGAACTCACGTGTGAATGCCGGTTTGCTGGAATTTCATGGGTTTTGTCCTGAGATTCCGCTTTTCCCCAGTTATTGATAACTTCAACTACACTCTCACACATATTTAGATCGATCGGAACTTTTCGATTAATTATAATTCGAATTAAATCGGCTTTTTTCAGCTTAAGTAGCTCAGACTCAATTTCACCTGACAACGCCATGTTCTCTTCTCTTCTCTCATCTCATCATCAGTTATCTGCTCTGTTTATTTGTCACATTCGCAGCAAATAAAGAACAATCAATTCAAATGAATTTTCATTAACCTAATCAACACATGACTGCAGAAATCTTCTATGGATTTCTATAATAATGTCCAATTCACCGCCTATTATTATTTGAACTGGGGTCAGTTAGCCTTCCGGGAACTGCGACGGCTAACTGAGCCATAACGACCTCAGTTCAAATAATAATATAAAATAAAATTCACCGCCTTCAATCCATCCAACTTTTGTTTTCTGTAAAACAAGTCCCCTTCGCTGTATTATCTGCTGCATAAGAATAAAATAATAAAATAAACCTTCTCCTACCAATAAATCAATTTCCCGGCTTCATTAAATTTTTCATCTGCTAGATAACTAGCAGATTCACAAAATTAGCATCGAATGTCTTGAATGGTATGGCCTCTGTTATGCAAGGTAGAATCAAGCACAAAATTATCCTACTCCCATAGAATAATATATCGATTATTCAACTGATTTTGATCTGTAATTGTATCTATAAACAGTATAAACCAATAGCGTGAGTTATAATGACACACGCCTATAACACACTCCAATACAAATTGGAAAAATGAATTTGTTACGGATATTGTTCAAAATTCATATTTTTTGTTTTATTATACCACAGAGTTTCCTACAGGAATAGGCTTTCCTGGTCGGTCTATGATTTTACCCACTTTTTTTGTGGTTCACCGAGAATCCCGGAAACATCCCTTTCTACCTGTTCAGTGCAATTTTACTCTGCATTCAATGAGCTCTGATGGCCTGGAGGTTTATTTCAGGATAAACAATATCAATTCTGCAACGAGACGAGTCGCTCCTCGATACGCCAAAGCTCAGGCGCTGGCTCCCTGAAACGCGTCCGTCGTCGGTCGCGTTTCTGCCCCGTACAACTTCCTAGTGATACATTTGGAAACCCTTGGATATACGGTCGTATCCATGAAAGTTGTACGTGGCAGACCCGCGACCGACGACGGACGCGTTTCAGGGAGACCAGCGCCTCACATATACTCTCGTTTCTTCCCAAAGTCGGACCCCGTTATATTCATACCTAAAAGTGTATTCGTTACGTGAGATAAGGACTCTACCCGGTACAACATTACACGAAACCAGAAACCAACAGATACTACATCTCTTCCAGTCAGGCCAACCGTAAGTACCATTTCCTACAAGGGCAGATATAGCTCTTTTTCATGGGAGGGGTAATAACGATCATGGGGGGGTAATAACGATTGAAAATCATTACATCAGGTACACAATGTAGGAAATATTTAATGTGCACCACCTTTTTCTTAGGTCTTCGATACTAATCCCAGCAAACACTGAAACGCAGGAACTGTACAAAATTTGTACAGCGTTGCTGCACTTCACTGCAGCGATGGTAATGCAGTAACTGTATCGAAACGGACCGTATATGTCCCGCTGAATTGTACAGTTACTGTACAGTACAAACTGCATTCATATACAGCCATTGTGCAGCGTTGCTGCAATTCATATGGAGTGAGGTTTCGTAGTAACTGTACAGAAACTGTTCAGCCTCGCTGCATTTGAAATGCAGCAACGCTATACAATGGTTGCATACCAAACGCAGTTTGTACTGTACAGCAACTTTTAATTTGATTACGGAATTCAATATGTAAAAGTTTTGAAAAAAGCTGAAAATTTAATAATCTTGATCCTATTATTTTCGGTTTTGGTGTAAAATCCAATGAAAAGTAAGCTTAAAAAGGGATTCTATATTAAACAAAAAAATATATAACTGAAACAGGATACAAAATATGAAATGAAATGTGTATATATAAATCAAAATATAATGAAAAAACAAATTTTCTTCGGAGGTTTATACATTTTGGGTTTGGCTGCTCCTCCTTCCCCTCTCATACAGGTTTCTCAAACATGTTTTTATTGTTGTTTCAACTTCAGTCTGCGTGGCATTTTCGCAGCCCTTGTTCCTTCGTATGGCTACTAAAATAGGAGGAATATGAGGTAAGAAAAAAGAATTATACCTTGTGGCAATATAATAGATACCTAAAATTGCTTTTGGAAAATTTCGAAAATGCCACTTTCTGCTGGCGCCCCGTCCAGTTGAGCTTATGACCCAATTCTTTTGATAGAATTTTAGAAAGGATGTTTCCTCCTATAATTCCAAGACTATCAATCTAAAAAAAAATAATAATGGAACTGAAAGTAGTCACACACTAAACGAAATAAAAAAAATTGGTATACATATTTGGATATTTGGAATCTATAACAACGCATAGTTTATATTGATAGTTGCCTGATACTCTGATAACGTAATTTCTTTTAATTGATTTGTGTTCCCGACACAACCCCAATAAAAAATGGCATCAGATTTATACTGAGAAACCGTAAAAATCTATTGGAAAGAAGTTTGTTATGAAAACATTCACTTACAATTTTTGAGAAGAATTGAATATCTTCAAGATTCCGCCCAAACTCTTCAAGTTGGTTTAGTGTTGCTAACGTTTCCAAATTGTACCTCGATTCAGTCGTATTTCCATTTCCTCCTACTGGTACGTTTTGTGTCCTTTCACACAAATTCGATATATGTATTTGCTTCAATACGGTGAATACACTGCACACTTTCAAAACCGGACAATAAAACGTTCAATTGAAATGTAACTGAGCAATAATTAAAAATTTTATAAGGCGCTAAAACCAATATTCTATCTTTCACCAATCTTTACGCCACCTCCCAACCACTACACTAACTTGCTAAACAATAAAATATGGCGTCTAACGTAAAGACACCGTACCGAATAGAAAGAACTCCGAGCTATCCCACGATGGGGGCATCTTGGGATAGGTCGGAGTCCGTACGATGCCGTGCCTAGCAACAAAGCATTTGGACCTTTTGCAGTTACATCACAGTTATACTGCACATTTACTGAACTTCACTGGTTGCGCATGCGTCACGAGGCACGTAATTTTTGTTGCGCAGAAACTGTACATCAACTGTACTTCAAATACTGCATTCTTTGAAATGCAGTATTAGCAATACAGAAACTGTGCAGTTTTAATACAACAAATCATGTGCTGCATTCAGGTGGCACTTGTAACGCAGTATCTGTACAGTTGCTGTATGTTGTGTTTGCTGGGATGGGGGAGTTATTTCCAATCCTTTCTGAGTTTACCCACAAAATTTCACTTCCCAAAGTGAGAACATTTTCAAATGCAACTTGAAATAAAAACAGACTTCATTGAACGCCCCCCTTAATAACCGTTTTTCTTTCAGAATCGTCTTATTCTGAAAATTCAGGACATTTGAATATTGCACGTGTACAGGGTGGGCAAAATTGGTGCTACATGAACTAAAACTTTTTAACCCGAGGAGATAGAGAAACATGAATGGCACCTTATAGTCCTCTTTTTTCGAGAAACTGATAATGCCATCAACTGCATTCCTCTATCTTCTTTTGTTTCCGAGTTATAGGCCAAAATTGAAATTTGGGCGATTTCAACTTTGGTTATTATCTCAGTTTCTGTTTATGCTAGGATGTTGAAATAAAAACATTATACAGGCACTTTTCTGATAGCAATCCAGTGGCGTACTCTGATTTTTTATAAAAGGTTCATTTGCTGAGTTATAACATGAAGTTGTGTTTTTTCTTATGGAAACAGTAGTTTGAAATGACTTAGGAAGAATCGCCATTTTTTTCCCGTTTCAGAAATGTATCATATGTTATACATCGCCCTCAGATTTGTTAAGATATTATGAAAAATATGGTTTGCATATGGAATTCGAATTATTGGGTAGGCTGAATCATAGAATTATGTGTCTCTACGCATGGTGTAATTATTATTTCACAGTTGAATCACTTGCTGCCCCACTATTCTCATTCGCTAAAATGAAACATTTCAACATATCATATTTTTCGTAATTTTGGAATATCTCTATAATACCGCCAACGATGACTTCAAATTTTAATAACTGACAGTTTTTTCAAACAGGGATCGCACCATCAAGTATTCAAACGTGAATTAAGAATAACACCATGCGTAGAGACCATATATCTACTAATACCTATATGGCTTATACGCCTGCTAATCTGAGTCTGAAAGTGAAGCCAGATCTTTGGTAACGATTGATTTGTACGCATGCGTCAACTCGAAATTCGAAAATGACAATAGACTTGGAGGTTATGTTATTTATTTTAGACTTCAAGATTTTCTTGCATAGATATGTCTTGCATGAAAACGTTCTTCTAAAACATTTCCATTTTAGTTTTCACAAAGAAATAAATGTTATAAGATTTCAGAAAACTATTAGATTCATCGTATCGAAGGGAATGCATTCTTTTAGCCGGAATAAATATTGATAATTCAATTCATGTATCAAGGATTTATCGAGAAATTTTCGTCAGAGGTTTAATGGAATTCCGATAAAATAATACGTAGGTATGCCTGAACATCATTGCTGTGAGAATTAAGGTTGATAAAATGGTAACTCACATAGTTAAATAAACTCTCGTTATCAAAGTAATGTAGAAGTCAAAAAGATTCTGTGTTTTAGGTTAATTGAATAGTGAATATTTCATTGCTGAAACAAAATTGAAATGTGTTTTTTCAGTTAGGTATTCAAGGATATGTTTATTTGCAATGTTGCATCCCAATAGTTGTTCTCTTCACAATTTTTTTTTGATAAGAAGTCTACAATTCTTGTCTCGTTTTGTTGATCTACTTGCTCAGGTTTCAATTCTGAATGAAAAATTCTTTCTTTGCTTCAAACATTCCTTTTTAAGATCCCACTTATAGCAACTATTGAAGATAATATCAAGTAGAGGCCATAAACATTAATTATTTAAATTTGCAATTTCTTTAAATGATGTATTCAATCATTCTATGTAATAAAACAAATAATAACTATTTTACAGTTTATTTATACATTTTTTCATAACAACTTCATACCGAAAATTATTGTTAAGGAAGAGAAAAAACAAGTTTACATGCTGAGGTAGGTAGAGTTGGATGAACTTATTCTTAATTGAGACATATGACGTTTTGTTTACTTTGGTGGATTGGAAAATATGGGGCCTCTTCGATAAGGTTTTTTGGGAAACAAGCTTTCATGACATATTCAATATGAGTAAAGTATTAGAAAAGTTTGAATCCTCCTCCAATTTTAAAATGGTACATGAAATTAGAAATATTTTCTTACTATGAGTTTTCAGGTAAACTATGAATTTTTAGTCCATGATCCATATTATAATTGCTTACATAGTAAGGGAAATAGCCGTCAGATAAGGGTAAATCCAAAATTATTCTCAGAAGGGCACTTTTGAGAACAAGTTGAACTTTTCTGATTGGATTATTATGCGTTTTGGATTATGGCATGAAAAAGGAGTTTGTTGGTAGTACCCTCATAGAAATGTGCAATTTTTTAATAACCCAGGGACTGCATGTTCCATTAAAATTGAATGAGAGGCTATTATTATGACAAAGTGAGAACATGAGAGTGGAGGTAGCAGTACATACACTAAGTAATACAGTATTGCAAAAACACTGTTGCTTTATTTTGTTAAATTTTCAATAATACCATCTGAATAGTGAGTAGGAGGATAATATGTGATCTAAAAAGACATACCGTTGATTGGAAGGAAGATAGTGGATTGTCTGTAAACAGTGGAAGATTAAAATCATGCAAATTTTTTGCTAAAACAAGATGAGTACGTAATGTTGTGGTGTATAAACCTAGAGTGGAACCTCGATATAACACATTTTAGACCAATATCACCTTAGTTTAATGAATTACTTGTTATAACGAATCTCTACTGGTTCCCCACCGATTTGTTATATCAAGGTTCCACTGTGTTTATATGACGTAATCAAAAGCCAAGGCAAATTTACTTCTCAATACGATGAACATAAATACAGAACCCAGATAATATGTGACAAATAATTTATCAAGTTTCAGAATGCATTTATTCTAGAGTCAGTTTAACTGACTGATTTCATTCATTTACTATTCAAAAAGAGATTTATACTTTATAAGATGTCCTCCATCCAAACCAAAATTGACTTCTCTAAGTGTTTTCTATTAGTACCTTTCCCTGTAAAATAACTTTCAACAAAATGTCTTCCTCAAATCCTCATTTATGCGACATCATTATCAGCATTTATGTGACATAGGTAGAGCCATCCATTGAGATCTTTGCAGGTGATTCTTAGGGAACCTGAAAATAATATAGTGGTAAAGGAGAAAGCATGAACGTATAACAGTAGTATTTGAATGTTTTACCTGTGATATGAATTCGAGCATGTAGGGTCACAAATGTAACATTTGTAAGTAGAACTCCTTCAAGACATGTTTAATTCCTTATTGAATAAAGGAACAACAACAAAATTTTCGAATAGATATAAGTATTATTCGGACCAACTATAACTATAAAGACTAACCAACTCAACTAGGTAAAAATACTTTGATTATATTGAACGCGAAAATTAACAATAACAACAACGAACAGAATGAAAAAACGAACGAGAATTTAAATTATTAACAAACCATGAATGTTCAATAAGAGCGGAGGGTAGAAACGGAACGCAAACGGATCAAACTGGGGAAACAAACTTCGATTATATCATTAAAATTCATTATATCAAACACGAAAATGTCGAAAATGAACAACAACGAATAATTTGTTTGGTTATGAGCGTAAATATCCACATGAAATAATACATCACATTATTAATTTTACGTCTATGACATAATAAAATGTGCCAGAGAGAGATAGAATAACCACGTTATTTTTATTCTTAATATTTCTGCACATGCGCAGATCTGGATCGTTACCAAAGCCCAGCTTCAATTTTGATTGGCCTATTACCTATATAGGAATTATTAGATATATGGTAGAGACACATAATTCTATGATTCAGCCTACTCAATAATTCGAATTCCATATACAAACCATATATTTTTCATTATATTGTCACACGTCGATTTGCCCAGACGGTGAAAAGGGAGATCAGGGCCCCTCAGCGGTTGGAGCTAATAGGGGTGGGTTTATTTTTTTTTTTAAGTTGTTGAAAAGGGCGCCAAACAATCGTACACTGATCTCTAGTTTGTCTCTTTAATAAAGGGATTGTTACCTCTATCAAGGTGAAAGGGAAGTTATTATGATATATTATAGATTTTCAAATATTGTATATTCGTCTACACATAGCATTCAAACAGATCAAACGTAAGGATAGAAACAAACAATTCAGTGGGCCGCAGTAACGTTACGTAGGCTTTACACTATTCTATAATTCGTAAATTGAAATTAGATGGTAACAGTAAGGAATATAATAAGATATCTCTTTCTCTTTAAAAAGAACTACTCGAGTTCTCTCGTTGATGCTTCTACGGCAAGTAGTGTGAGCTCTATATAAAATTTGGTGGCGATGTCTGTCTCATAAACACAAAGTAAGGTAATGGATCTGACCTTGTCATCCAACACGTAGTGTTACCAGGAAATGTAGTTCTATAGTAAGCTCTACACAACGATGTCCAGCGTATGGGTTGCTCGAAGATTCTCCCAACTCCTTTACTCTCTGAATTACAGCAAACACGAAGACAATCCACTGCTAAATCCCCTCGTTTCGTTCAGTTGAACGCAGGTAAAAAGGTAGGTATTCTTAGGGGCTCAGAAATATCAATTCTTCCGGTGTTTTCCCGGTGGAAAAAGATTTCCCGGTGGAAAAAGAGTCTGATCTTCGACTCTCAAAATGCTCCACTCTTTTGGGTGCTGCCAAATCGGTAATCACCAACAAAATTCAATCGACAACCCAAAGGACGACTGGATTCCAAAATACAGCAAACTTTCTTGCAGAAATAATCCTCTTTCGAGATAGCACACAAAATTCTCTTCAAGAAACTCCCAAAAATTCCAGAACATTCGAATCGCTTCACAAAATGGTGTCTTTCGTACCAGAAAAAAAGCGTAGTTGTCACAGAACCAAAAATCGATCACAGATCACAGACGTCAAAATCGATGGTAGATCACGGAAAAATCGATGTACGTTACGGGAAGACGAACGCTGTAAACCTCTACTGAATCGATGGGGCACGGATAGATGGCGCCAGGAGTGCGATATGCAGCGCAGGAAATTTTGAACGTGACAATATCTTAACTAATCTGAGGGCTATGTATAACATATGATACATTTCTGAAACGGGAAAAAAATGGCGATTCTTCCTAAGTCATTTCAAACTACTGTTTCCATAAGAAAAAACACAACTTCATGTTATAACTCAGCAAATGAACCTTTTATAAAAAATCAGAGTACGCCACTGGATTGCTATCAGAAAAGTGCCTGTATAATGTTTTTATTTCAACATCCTAGCATAAACAGAAACTGAGATAATAACCAAAGTTGAAATCGCCCAAATTTCAATTTTGGCCTATAACTCGGAAACAAAAGAAGATAGAGGAATGCAGTTGATGGCATTATCAGTTTCTCGAAAAAAGAGGACTATAAGGTGCCATTCATTTTTCTCTATCTCCTCGGGTTAAAAAGTTTTAGTTCATGTAGCACCAATTTTGCCCACCCTGTACCTTCACAATAATAGCATGCAAAATTTGTATTTGAACCTGTGATAAATTGAACTGAATCTTTCTTGTCTACCGCCGCCTTTTGACATATTTCCAGGTCTGTCATTCTTGAACCCTAACTTTTTCAACATTTCGGATTCGTTTTTCAGGAAATTATACATTTCATCCATGCTCGGGAGTTCATCGTCAATTTGGAAACCTTCCTAATCACTCCTTGTACTTGGATCGAACTTTGAGTTTCGTTGCTCAGAAGATCATCTCTGGCTTGTTTCAGCATGTCTGACAGATACTGCTGTGGTATGGGGCAAGCTGCCTGTGGATTTTGTGTCTCATATCCAGGTATCATTGAGGGATATTTAGAAGTTTTTATCGTGTTCTGAGCAGATCAATTAGTATTAAAATGAAGATAGTCGAGAAGGTACAGGGAGGGCAAAATTGATGCTACATGAACTAAAACTTTTTAACCCGATGAGATAGAGAAAAATGAATGGCACCCTATAGTCCTCTTTTTTCGAGAAACTGATAATGCCATCAACTGCATTCCACATTCCTCTATTGGCGAATCCAAAGATCAGAGTGCCCTCTTTCGGCACAAATATCCAAACTACGGAACAAGTAATGCTTTGAAATCTTCTATGTTTCGCGTGCTTTTGAGCTATAATAATTTGTTTCATATCCAGGTATTCTTGAGTGATATTTCGAAGTTTTTATTGTGTTCTGAACAGATAGATTAGTATTAAAATAAAAATTGTTGAGAAGGTATTTATATCAGTGTTATTCATTCAAAATATTATTCACAAAGTTATCATGTTTTAGGTTACAAGGCGTGTCATTTGAGTCCAATTTTCTGGTGCAGTTTTAACTGCTGAGGAAGATTAATACCATAATTATCAACAAGATGTTTATGAAATTGATCATCGTAATTCGAGGTACTGAGTTGTGCCTTTAACTTTCTGCAAGACAGAAATTAAATAAGGTGAAGTACCTGAACGAAGGGATTCATGTTTTAATGCTAATGTTATATATAATTTTAGGCCAGTGGATTGATTATAGAACACTGAGTAAGCTAAGTACTAGTACTGAAAGAAATTGTATTCAATTGTAACTGCAATGATTTCAATTGCTCTTCAAGGACAAATAAAAACTGGTCTGTACGTTTTCATTAATTTCGTAAAAAAGAGGCCTTAACACTATGTATCACTAATGCTATATTGGAAAAATTGGAATAAAGAAAAGCATGGATAAACTATAGATGGATAAAACTTGCTGAAAAGATTTTCGTTAAGTGTTTCTCGAACTGCGAACAATATTTTAAGTGAATATATTAAGTATTTAGCAAATATTTTGGAGGTTGTATTCAGTGGCCAAGTTCTGATGTTGAATTGATGAATTTACCGCTAAACATTTTGGAAATATTCAAGTGATACTTAATTATAAGGATATACCATACAGATCTTCATGTTCGTCATGTCGTATCAGAACTTATTCACATTCTGATCATAGTTTGGGCAATGTAAATCTTTTTGTGTTGCTATTTTGTAGTATATTTCCATGAAAATAAAGAACATTCAAAACAATAATTTATTCACTTAATTTCCATCGAATACCTCGTGAATTGTCGATCCAATTAGAAGCGAAAAAAGTCAATTTGTATAACAAAATTTTATAAACTCAACTCTGCACTGTCAATAATACATTAATTCACCGAAATTAACCACAAAATCATCACGAGAACTAAGAAAATCACCTAAAATAATTTGTTTTACATATCAAAACAACGTAGCTTCAAAAGAGGTTACCTACTAGAATTCCGCCATGTTTGTTTACATTCAGCAGCGCCCTCATCGGTGGTTGAAATCGCCAATCTTCTTCTGTTTCCGAGTTATACTGCCCTGCTAACAAGAAAGGTCCTATTTGCAAAATTTGATATTTTGACTTTTTGGCTCATACATATTATTTATCTATGTACAGGGTGGGCAAAATTGGTGCTACATGAACTAGAACTTTTTAACCCGAGGAGATAGAGAAAAATGAATGGCACCTTATAGTCCTCTTTTTTCGAGAAACTGATAATGCCATCAACTGCATTCCTCTATCTTCTTTTGTTTCCGAGTTATAGCCCAAAATTGAAATTTGGGCGATTTCAACTTTGGTCATTATCTCCGTTTCTGTTTATGCTAGGACGTTGAAATAAAAACATTATACAGGCACTTTTCTGATAGCAATCCAGTGGCGTACTCTGATTTTTTATAAAAGGTTCATTTGCTGAGTTATAACATAAAGTTGTGTTTTTTCTTACGGAAACAGTAGTTTGAAATGACTTAGAAAGAATCGCCATTTTTTTCCCGTTTCAGAAATGTATCATATGTTATACATAGCCCTCAGATTCGTTAAGATATAATGAAAAATATGGTTCGTATATGGAATTCGAATTATTGAGTAGGCTGAATCATAGAATTATGTGTCTTTACGCATGGTGTTATTATTAATTCACGTTTGAATACTTGATGGTGCGATCTCTGTTTGAAACAACTGTCAGTTATTGAAATTTGAAGTCATCGTTGGCGGCATTATGGAGATATTTCAAAATTACGAAAAATATGATATGTTGAAATGTTTCATTTTAGCGAATGAGAATAATGGGGCAGCAAGTGATTCAAATGTGACTGACAGTTGTTTCAAACAGAGATCGCACCATCAAGTATTCAAACGTGAATTAATAATAACACCATGCGTAAAGACACATAATTCTATGATTCAGCCTACTCAATAATTCGAATTCCATATACAAACCATATTTTTCATAATATCTTAACAAATCTGAGGGCGATGTATAACTTATGATACATTTCTGAAACGGGAAAAAATGGCGATTCTTTCTGAGTCATTTCAAACTACTGTTTCCATAAGAAAAATTACAACTTTATGTTATAACTCAGCAAATGAACCTTTTATAAAAAATCAGAGTACGCCACTGGATTGCTATCAGAAAAGTGCCTGTATAATGTTTTTATTTCAACATCCTAGCATAAACAGAAACGGAGATAATAACCAAAGTTGAAATCGCCCAAATTTCAATTTTGGCCTATAACTCGGAAACAAAAGAAGATAGAGGAATGCAGTTGATGGCATTATCAGTTTCTCGAAAAAAGAGGACTATAAGGTGCCTTTCATTTTTCTCTATCTCCTCGGGTTAAAAAGTTTTAGTTCATGTAGCACCAATTTTGCCCACCCTGTACAAAATGAAATTGTCCTAATATGCTTCATGAGTGCCGTATTCTATACCTTAATGTTTTGTCCAAATTGAAAAAAAAGACATGTTGACTAACATAAAAACTTCCTTTCTCCAAACCAAAATTTTGCAATTAGGACCTTTCATGTTAGGACGGCAGTAATAGGCCAAAATTGAAATTAATATTAATACACTGAATTTAACCAAATATTTGAAGAGAACCCCTGATGGTTTTCTTTTTGGAGATCTATGTTTGAAGTTCATATAAACCAAAATGATTCTGTATTTTTCTTACGATTCTCCAGAAACCGAACTACTTCTCAAAAAATGCAGCTTCATATCTCTCGATCTCAATTTCTACTCTCCAGCCTTCTGCTTTGTTCAATATAATATATGAACAGCATCCTATTTTAGCCTTTTACTTTGAATTCTCAAAAACTCAAAATGTGCTTTACAGACTCTGAACCTTTTACAACATTGCTCTGATGTATACCTATCAAGTCGCTGTATGTTGTGAACCATTTTCCACACGTTACACCTAGAAAAAAGGTGATATTGTGGCGCCACTGATGAACATTGAACTTTATTGGTTATTTTATTTATGATCATAGATGCATAGAATATATTCAATGCATCTATTTATGATCCAATGAATAAATTTTTGACTTTTTATTAATCAGTTACGTCATTTTCACCTGATTTTTCAAAATTCAATTTCGTGAATAAAATTAAAATTCCCAGTGAAAAACAATGAAACCCAGCCCATGAACAAATCATGCCAGTGAACGTAAATAATTGTGTGAAGTAGTGATCGTTTTGAACGGAAACTTTTTTTTCAGCAAGAAATTATCCAAATACATATTGGCCAAGCAGGAGTTCAAATTGCAAATGCTTGTTGGGAACTTTACTGCCTAGAACATGGAATTCAACCAGACGGAACGGTTTACCCCTGTTTCCATAATCAAAAAGAGGATGAAACGTTTAATGCTTTTTTCGATATTTCGGCAGTTGGTAAAGCCGTTCCCAGGGTAGTTATGGTAGATTTGGAACCGACAGTTATAGGTAGGCAATTTCTATCAGAATGGTTCACATATTATCAGTTACCATACATAATTTTATATTTATTGATCAAGTTCTAAGATATCTTTCCTACAAAATTGAGATTATAGAAAATCTCTCGGAACCTTCAATTTTGTTCTTGGGGGGGACAAATTTTTCACATAAAAGACATCATCATTTCAGTTCCTCACTCTGCGCGGCAACCCCATTAGATACCTTAAATTTAAATAGGGAAGATTGATCGTGCGATATTGAACATTTGTTCAAGATCTGATTTTTCTTTTACATACGTAATAGTCGGCTTCAAACATGAAGCACCTCTGAATTAATCTGGATCATAAAATGATCACCAATGTCATTGGCACAAGGCAGAGTAGAGTAAAGTTTCACAAAAAAACAGAGGTACGTTTACCGAATATTTAAATCCCCCTACTGCTCAAACTGAGCCCCGCTAACTTCCATGAAAAGGTATAAATTTTGCTCGCATTTCCGTCTCGTATTCTCGAATTTTCCGGAAGTCATTCTCCCGTATGCATCAATGATAAAATCATTTTCATGAATTTCGATTGTTAATGTTTGTAGGAATGTGAAATATCATTGTGATCGAGATGCATGAAAGAGTTAAACTAAAACGGCTATTTTGACAAAGCATTTTCAACAATCCTCCCCTCAGCTGTTGTGATTTCAGTTTCAATTTTAAGAAACTGGTACAGTGGCAAATAAAAAAACGAAATCCCAAATGCGATGAGTTTCCAGTTACGAATGAACCTTGAGTATTGAAACATTTCGACAGAGTAGTGCAGATCTAACATTAGGCAAAAGAAAATCAGCTACCATCACACAGATAATGGTATATTATTTTATAAGGAGGAGAAGTGTCACTTTTCATGGCGAGCTTTAGTTTGCCCGCCGAACGTAATGAGGCGGGTAATTGAAAGCGAGCCATGAAAAGTCACTTCTCCTTCGAATGATTATGTTATTTTATTTTCAAACATCTTGAAATTCCTGGAAATCTGAATAATATTGACATTTACGATCGTTATAATTGAGTGAAAAATGTAACATTTGTATAGTTACGGTTGTCTTGCAAAATTAGTCCCTTGCATAACAACACTTTTGCTGCCGCCGCGCCGGAGGGAAAAGTATGCCATAGCAACTATTTCTCCGCCTAGGCGGAGAAATAGAACTTCTCTGTGATCCTGTCAGTCTAGAAATGACGTTGTTGTCGAACGTTTGGAAATAATAGCATATTATTTTATTAGGAGGAGAAGTGTCACTTTTCATGGCGAGCTTGAGTTTGCCCGCCGAACGTAGTGAGGCGGGTAATTGAAAGCGAGCCATGAAAAGTCACTTCTCCTTCGAATGAAATATGTTATTTTATTTTCAAACATCTTGAAATTCCTGGAAATCTGAATAATATTGACATTTACGATCGTTATAATTGAGTGAAAAATGTAACATTTGTATAGTTACGGTTGTCTTGCAAAATTAGTCCCTTGCATAACAACACTTTTCCTGCCGCCGGCGCCGGAGGGAAAAGTAAGCCATAGCAACTATTTCTCCGCCTAGGCGGAGAAATAGAACTTCTCTGTGATCCTGTCAGTCTAGAAATGACGTTGTTATCGAACGTTTGGAAATAAAAACATTTGTTCAAAACAACGAAAAATGATTCGAACTAAATGTATTAAAGCTTTCAATAGGCTGAAAAAACTTGTTTTTCATCTAAAAAATACAACTTCCTTGGCTTTTTCAAAGAAATATTTCTTTCATTCAACTGAAGTAATATTCAAGTTTAAAAATCCGTTGTTTTCAAAGGAAAAAAATATTTCATTAGTTTGAATTTAAGGGCAATAACATCAAGGCTCTATGAAGATCAATTCAAAAAAATGATAATTTAATATAATATGTACTTATATTACTTAAGTAGGTATATTGATTTCGTTTTACAGATTATGATGTATTGATATGCATGAAATGTTTTTAAACTCAAAATTTGTAATTACTTGGATTAAATATTTGTTGATTTCTCTTGAAGAACTTAAAATATGAGCCCATTAGATTAATATATTGAAATTCCCTAAACAAATTACGTAAACAATCAATTTGTATATTTCTTATTTATGCTTTTCTCTTCAAACCTGATACAATTAAATTTAAACCGTTTTTACCTAGCAGTAGGGCACATCTGTATTTCACAATAGAGAGCGTAAAATCACCATAGAGGGTGGTGAAAGAAAGTGAAACGCAGTATGCTGGGCAGAATCTCGAACGCCCAAGCGAAATCGCCGGTTACCATGGAAACGGGACGCATTTTTCCGTTCCCTATACAGTCAGCGCGACAGGTCGCTCTCACCGTATAGGAAACGGAATGCACAATGGAACACTCCGTTTCCTAGCAGATATGCGCGATGTGCTCACTGTCTTGTTAGTCTTCTGGGTGCCTATGGGACAAATTGCAAATTATTAATAAAGTTGTCATACTTTCTGTATAGCTAAATTAGGAAGAGTCTACCACATTTTTCCTCTGTGAACATTTTTGTAGCCGCGGATTTTTTTCAGCAAACCTCTCGTAAGTCGATTATATTTTCATTTTTTTTAATCATACGTACTCTTTTTTTTGTAAAATGCAATCATAAAAACAATCTGAGAAAAATGAGGAAACCTGATTGTCTACCAATATAAACATGACTGAAAATCACATTTTTTTGATTATCAATACACTGATTTTTCAGAATCGGTTTATATAACCATATGAAATATGAAAATGCAATTGTCCGACAAAAAATGGGGTGTTTTTCTTGTCCGACGATTTTTTTGAGTTTTTAAATTCATTAATATTTATCGGACAAGAATGAATTCATATTTTAGAGAGATTCGTTTTATAGAAAAAAGGACTGTCCACCATATACAATGCGGCAAATCCTTAGTCTAGTTGAATATAATGGTTTTGTTTCAGAAACTTTTTTCGATTATTATTGAAATGAAACTGTTGATTTTGATTGAAAGTGTATAATTCAAATTGTTTACTGACAATTTCATTGAAAACTACTAAAAAAAACAATGAAAATACTTCTTCCTCACATTGAATTCATTGTAACAAGACGAATGGTATCCAGTAAAAGTATCACACACCAATCGTCAGGTAGAATGACATCTTTATAACGGGTGTTTTTTTTCGAGGTATAGAACTTCAAGTTGGAATTACTGTTCAAGATGGCGACCGATTTAACAGCTGTCAAGTGATTTATTCTTAGTTTGGTTTGGCAATTCATCATGAATAGACTCACGCCTGAACAACGCTTGCAAGTAGTGCAATTTTATTTCGAAAATAATGGTTCTGTGCGGAATACGTATCGCGCATTACGTCCATTTTATCGTCGACAAAATCGTCCATCATAGCAGTTAATTCGATTAACCATGGAACGTTTTCGCACCACGTTTACTCTTATTGATCACTCGCATCCCCAGAGACGCTCTATGGGCTGGTGGAATCATTGGTCCGTCCTTCTTCAGAAACGATTATGGCCAGAACGTTACAGTCAATGGTGATCGGTATAGAGCCATGATTACTAACTTTTCCATTCCTGAATTGAACAACCAGTCTAGGAGCTGTGGTTCCAACAAGACGGCGCAGCATGTCACACAGCTCGTGCCACAATCGATTTATTGAAACACACGTTCGGTGACCGCCTAATTTCACGTTTTGGACCTGTGAATTGGCCTCCAAATCTTGTGATTTATTACCGCTAGACTACTTTCTGTGGAGCTATGTAAAGTCATTGGTCTATGCGGATAAGCCACGAACGCTTGACCATTTGGAAGACAACATTCGCCGTGTTATTGCCGATATACGGCCACAAATGTTGGAAAAAGTCATCGAAAATTGGACGTCCAGATTGGACTACATCCGAGCCAGCAGTGGCGGTTATATGCCAGAAATCACATTTAAAATGTATTGCCACAAGATCATCTTTCGGATAAAGGAAATTCATGTCAATCGAATAATCCATCGTTGTTTTATTGCAATTTAAAGTTCTATACCTCTAAAAAAAACACCCTATATTTGTGATTTTGATGTTCTCTTGATGCCAAGAATATTTTGCACAGTTTGAGGATGTCACTTCCTCCTTTTTCGTTTTAAAGCCACGGATATTTATTAAACGTTTGCACAAAAAAACTCATCACTACTGAGAATATTATATCGGCAACAACTAAAATTGCCGAACTTTATTCGTCGGACAGCTGGATGATAGTATTCAGCACATCCTTCTTAAAAGTTAAATGGTCCTCAAAAAATCAAATATTTATTTGTAACATGAGCAAAGTTATCTCCGATAAATGCATATAGTCTGTTCATAACCAAATTAGAGCCGTGAATTCTTTAATTTTTGAATGAACGCGACGTATTTTCAAGGTGGAGAGAGAATAAGAAAAAAAAGACATTATTCATAATTTTTTGAGGGAGGTTTTTTCAGCTTCAACAATCAATTTTACGAACAATTAACAGGTACCGCGATGGGAGCACCTGCTAGTTCAAATTTTGCAAATCTAGTGATGAACGACCTCTTTGACTATGTTCTTGAAAAAATAGGTTCCCTATTGATTTTACTGTTACTTTATGTAGATGATACACTTTTGTTAGTTCCCTCAAACATGATAAAAATGGTCATAGAAACGTTCAATTCATACCATCCTAATATTAAATTCACTACAGAATACGAAAAAGATAACATGATTCCATTCTTGGACATTTTGGTTATTAGAGAGGGAGAGAATTTGATAACCAATTGGCACACGAAAAGCATAAGTTCCAATAGAATTGTCAACTTTTATAGCAACCACAGTAGTACACAAAAAATTAACACTGCGATTGGCTTAATGTACAGGGCCATAATCTTGAGCGATAATAAATTTAAAGAAGAAAATATTGAAAGAGTTAGCAATATTTTAAAAGAAAATAATTACCCTAAATATGCCATTCGACACATTATTAATAAGACCAAACAGAAAATAACTAACACACGAGAATACTTTGAACGTACTCGTGCATTGTATTGTAGGTTTCCCTTTATACCTGGATTGTCACAGAAAATATCGAAAATTTTCAATAAGATTAACTGTACATGCGCATTTTACAATAAAATAACAACTAGAAAATATTTTACGCAATTAAAAGACCCCGTTCCAACAGAATCACAATCAGGGGTGGTTTATAGTATACCATGTTTCAACTGTGACAAGTCCTACGTGGGACAGACAAGACAGCTTCTAAAAGACAGGGTTAGACAACACAAGACTGACTGCAACAACATCAGAAATTTGGAAAAAACAGCGCTCACTGCACATACACAAAAAGAAGGACATAAATTTAATTTTGAAGGAACCAAAATACTTGACCATGAAAATAATAACTATCGACGAAATATTAGCGAAATGATACACATAACAATAAACAAGACAATAAATTATAGGGAAGACGTTAATGGACTTAGTACAATTTATAATAATTTATTAATACCTTTAAGAAAATAAAGGAAAAACACTGAATAACAATGTTTTATAAACAAAGAAAAAGAATTATTCTTTGACAATGTGTTTGGGTTCTGTGTTTCTTTCTGGAATAATCTAGATATTACCTCCGATAAAATGTGTGAAATATGTTAACGGTTATTCTGAAATTCCTTAAAGAAAATTTGTAATTGTGGGAGAAAGAAAGAATTTTAATATATGACGATTTATGTTCAATTCAGTTTTGACTTTGTTCCTGTGTACCTAATCATTAAAGTAAGTGTGATGTCGTTTGTTTTTATGTAGACTCATTTTTATGAAATTTCAGCCTTGATAAAGGTCCGATGTGTGACCGAAACGTCGGTTTTATGACAAAAAACTAAGGAATATAAATAAACATTGTCCAAATACCTGAGAAAGAGTTTTAATATTATTCATAATTTTTTAACCCAAAAAATCTTCGTTTTTCATTTGTCGGACAAGGAAATCGCCACATTTGTTTGTCGCACAATTGCATTTTCATACTTCATATGGTTGTATCAACCGAGTTCGGGGGGGTATTAATGCTTTGAAAAAATGCGATTATCAGTCATGTTTATGTTGACAATGTAAACAATGTAGACAATCATGTTTTCTCATTTCTCCAAGATTGTTCTTATGATTGCATTTTAGGAAAAGGAGTATGTTTTATTCAAGAAAAATGAAAATATGGTTGATTTACGAGAGGTTTCCTGAAAAAAAACCGCGACTACAAAAATGTTCACAGAGAAAAAATGTGGTAGACTCTACCTAATAAAGCTATACAGAAAGTAAGAAAACTTTATTAATAATTTGCAATTTGTCCCATCGGCACCCAGAAGACTAACAGGGCAGTGAGCACATCGCGCATATCTGCTAGGAAACGGAGTGTTCTATTGTGCATTCCGTTTCCTATACGGTGAGAGCGACCTGTCGCGCTGACTGTATAGGGAACGGAAAAATGCAAACGGGACGCGTCTCCAATCAGTTCCACACGATTCTCAAAAACCATACGAGCCATTGCGTTTGATTTGAGTGTAAAGGAATAAATGGATATACATATTGATAAACTTTTCTGAATTTTCAAAAATTTCATTCCATTTCAAATTGATTTAATTTCTCCGATACCAGGGGAACTCCCATATGAAGTGTAGGTGCGAGAAGAAATCGTCAGCTGTGCAGCGCATATGTCGCATTTTGTTTCATTTCCATATTTTTCATTTAGTCCATTGATTAATTGAATCGTGAATATATCTGCTACCGCTTGTTTAATTTTCTTCTGCTTCCTATCGCGAATTCTGAAAACTTCAGTTTTTTTTTGTGATTCGTAGTTTTAGTGATTTCGATTTCATCGAATCATATTCATTTAAGAACATTCGTTTCCGCGAATTTAGTTCGAAAAAGACTGTTACCAGTGGCGTGGTTATTTTTATACCACAAGGATAAGTGTGCACAATTTGACTGACATTTTTAGCAACGGATTTTCACGTCAGCTTCATTCCATGTTCGTTTGTCGAGCTCGATCACTCTTTACATGGAAATAGGAGTCATAGACAAGATCTGGTTGACCGTTTTGCTGATATTTTAGGTGTTGCGTCATGATATAAATGTTGCTTGAGCGATGGCTAAATGTCGTTAACTTACCCGTAAATGAAGTCAACATTGGTGGCTTCACTGGCTTCATCTCACTCCGCAACGAAACGCATATTGTTCTTCTTCGTGGAACAATTGATTGCTAATTTTCCTCGTGAAAAAGTTATTTCTCGCACGCTGATTACCTTTTTAATATTTTAGATAATTTTGATATAATCCGCATTTGAAAACGTTCGCATTGAACGTCGCTTTGATATTGTTGATTTCGCAAAATTTGTGGTTTCAACAACGCATCCAGAAATCTGAAGATTTGAGCTGATTTTCAGCAGCCAAGGGTCCCTGAGAAAAGCTGGGATTTGGAGCAGAGCTGCCCTACGTCTTTGAAAGCTGACGGTTAGGTAAGTCGTCACTGTTGACCGATATTTTTATGATCATTGACTGTTTTTTCAACATTTCGCCATCGCTCCAGCTTCAGAACGCTAAGATACAGTTCGCTTTTCTCTCAAATTAAAACTGAGCTACCAGAATTGACAATAGGTAAGACCTTAGGGCTTAGACCATAGAAAGAGGAGACACAGCATCTCATTCATAAATTCGGGAATTGATGAAGCCAAAATTCTGTCAGTATTCAATGAGTGGGACAAAGATAGCATAAAGGATAGCAATATCATTTTCATTTAACCTTTATGTGGCAACATTGCAGAATCTAACTTTGAAAAATCCAGTGGCGTGGAGTTATTGATTTTGAAGAATGGAAATAAAATTACGAGTGAATAATCTTTTTATGACGAATTCTTACAATATTGGTACTGGGGCGGTTTATAGAAATGTGGAATCATTTTGTACTATAAATATATTTGAAGATTGATGTAAATTAATTAGTGAAAATATAAAAATGCGTAACTTTTTCATATTACTTGAAACTACTGAAAATAAGTATGAAAAATTATTGAAAAACGAATGATTCTTCAGGAAGTCAATTGAGGTATATGAAATAAACTACACGGTTCATTCAATGCTGAAACTGACAAAAAAAATGTGTAAATTCATGTGAAGTAATCAGATTTTTCTCTTCACGAGATTTTATAATAAATTGAGGTGTCTTATCACGTTATTACAAATATGTAATAAGTAATGTAAATAAGTTATGAATGCGAAAGCATCAAACTGAGTCATCAATATTTGGGATGAAAATCTACGGGGCGGCTAATTGCCGAGCGTACATTATATACCTATGAACGGCGTTCAGTATGAAAAAATCAACAATAATTTATGACTTTATTCACAAAATTAAGCATAATTCTTTGAACAAAATAAACCTTATCCATAAATCAACATCAAAAAGAAGAATATAATAACTATAATATAAATTATAATAAGGTTTTATAATTAACATTGAAATAGAAAACAGGTGTATTGTTTTTAATTGACTCTCCCAAAAACCTATTCATTAGATAGACATAGTTCTAGTTTTTAGGCAGAATCTGATGGAAAATACCTAGTTTTTTTTCCTGGAAGACATTCCTAACATTTTTTATACATATACTCATTCGAGGTTTTTAATAGGAATTCACAATCTTCTTCGCAAGTTATAATGTGAAATGGGGAAGGCTGTTGTGAAATGTTTTTCTCACAAAATTGTATCCTTTGGGAAAATAAAAGGCCAATGTTAAGGCAAAGGCTCTCAATGTTGGGTTGTACCTACTTCTGTTTGCTTGGACCTTTCATCATTTTTTCGAATAAATCACTTGCAGCTCCAGAATTAACTGATGCCTGAAACGAAAAAATGATTCTTTGACCTGATCATGACTCAGTTCTTCCATTTCTGAAAGATAAACAAAAATACAACATACTAGTATAGTTGCTTCTGAAGCTTCTGACACAAGAGATTTTCCTTTTAGATAGTCTATCAATGTTTTTATGGGTGTTATTTTATGTCTCATTCTTCGAACAGACTGTTGTAGTGAACGTATCTTTATTTTCTGATTGTCAACTTTTGTCCTGATGACCTTCACATTCTTTTTCCTCTTTTCAGGAGTAGAAAAATCACTTGTATGGATATGGTCAACATGAACTCTCTTTCTGTGAAAATACAGTTGTCAAAGTTAAAGTAATTGAAGAGATTTGAGATGAAATATTCACCTTATTCTTCTAATTTCTTTTACATTAATAGCTACCATAGGCCTAGCCTCAGCTCCAATTTCTTGTTAATAATAATAATTTTAGAAGAAGATAGTGCCTCAGTGAAACAGGAAGCTGAATCCATTTTCTCCACTGGCTCAATTTTTTCAACCCTGCAAAACAGATTACACCAGATATAATTAATCACTAATGCAACAAAAATTACAACCATTTTACCTGCCACTAGGAGAACAGGTACCGAAAAGAGATTCCATTCTTTCGTCAACTTCAGCTTTGAGAGAAGAATCTTATTGAAGGCACACAAGGAATACTTCATTGAATAAATTATCTTTTCACAAATGGAGAAGTTTCACTGGGAGTTGAGCTTGAACTGTGGAAAAATATAACTTATCAATTTATTGAGTTTTCAGAGTACCGGCACAATAATGATTTTTTGGTGAAATGCTAATATTTGATTTCAATATTTTGATTCTTTCTCTGGAAATTCCCAGAAATCTACCTTGAGGACGAAAGTTCGAAGATTGGTTTGGCAAGAAGGGGATTGGCATCATTTTTGAGGTATCTGGTACCATTCTCGAATAACGAAATCTTTTAGATCAAAGTGTTCGGAACATACAAACAGATTCTGAGAAAGATCATCAGAGTCAGTCAGATTCTGAATTGAGAACCAGATGTTCCTCTTCTCAATATCAGAAGAGAATCTGAAAGGTGAAATTCTAAAAATCTACGCCTCTGATACCTAGTATGAAAAGATTAGAACATACCTGTGGAAACTCAAGTTATGATTCAAATAGTTCAATTTACCACACAAGACACTTACGAACCATTTTCTTATCGTATTTAGCTGGAGATATTCAAAAATAAATCCAAATAACGCTTTTAACATACAATGAAGCTCTCTAGTTGACAACACTCAAATTGTCAGAAATTTCATAGAATAAAGATGGCGGCACGTAATGATAGAATGAACTGGACACAGATTCAAAAAAACGTTTCTATACATTAATCTGAGGCAAAAAGATAGATCCGTTTCGCGAACATTCACATAAACTTAAGTCTATGGAATGTGAAGAAGGCACAATATTTGAAAAAACAAATTCTCATTTCAGACATTCACGCACAAATGAGTAAATATATTTCAATCTAGAGTACTTTTCATTTTGAAAATTTTTGGAAAATGGTGAAAACCGAGTTTTATTGAGAATTGTTAATGTGAAATTATATGGACCTGACAATCGATGTATCCAGACAGCAGCTCTTTGTGATTAAGCATCCACTGTAACGTTAGTTGACCGTTCTATTCTAAAAGAATTAGACGTGAAAGGAATCAAACAACCTTTGTGCATTCAATGGACGAATAACATATCACATCAGGCAGGAGGATTCTGAATGTCTTGATTTGGAAATATCTGGTGATTACAATGATGCAATGATGCAAAAATGATTAAATTGAAAAATGTGAGAACAGTCGAGAATATAGCTCTACCAACACAAAAAACGAGAATTGAAGAATGGCCAAAATATCCACATTTGAACGGGCTTCCAATAAGCTCGGTGAAGAGAACTCCTATCATACTGATTGGTCAAGATAACATACATCTGACTTTGCCAAGAAGAATTGCCCAAGGTCCAGAAAATGCACCAATAGCGACCAAAACAAAATTAGGTTGGATATTACATGGAAAAATATCTGACAATTGTGCCAAGATTACTTACAATTACCGTATTTGTAATCAAGATCTGACAAACGACTATCTTCATCAACTGGTGAAGAATTCGTTCACGACAGTGGCGTACCCACGGGGGGGGGGATAAGGGGGATATATCCCCCCCCAGGAAGATCCATTGTTAGGTCCAAAAGAATGTTTATAAAAGCGAATTCTCTGTAAAATTGAGAGTTGTAAAGTTCCTGACAATATAATATAGTCGCTTCGGTGACTGTATACCAAATTATTAATAAAAAATGAAAGACATATGAAGCCTTCCGAGTGCCGCAACTATCGCAGCGATTGGCGGCACATCAAAACAAGCGATTTAAGTGTGAATGAATCTTATCGAGACAGGACGTTTTCGGCTCCAGATCCCTTTGTCGGCCGATAATACTGCGTTAAATTCGCACTTGGATCAGTAGGGTGATATTTTGTTTACTGGTATGAAGTAGATGAGTAGACATTTTTCTATTTCATTCCTTGAGACGACCTGTAGGAATTTGTCCTGAGTTGACATTGCCTTCCATTCATCATAATTCGTTTAATTGTTACAGAGGTGTGTTGTATTTTTTTAATAGAGGTTCAGGAAAAAATCATCATAAGTAAAAAAACTTCTTTGGCGGACTTCATCAAACGAAGGAAATTTGATGATTTCGAAACAAAATCGACAAGTTTGGCAACTGGAATCCGCTAGCCATGATGTCTATACACAGGGAATTGCCAATTTCCGAGAATGAAATTATTGATGATATAGCAAGAAGACCAAGGCGACTTTGTTTTATGATATCAAACCAAAATTTCTGATAATAGTATATTATTCAATGAGCGGTAATGTAAGCCATAACTCACGCAGATGAATTTTGCAGCACGAGCCCTCAGGGCCAGGCGAGTGGTGTAATTCATCAAGTGTGTTATGACCATTACCGCGAATCGAATACTATACTTTATCTTCGACTTCTTCAAAATTGACAACAGTTGTCAAAAGCGATCTCTGTGGTCGAGAATCGTAAAAAACATCAAAAATTCACGGTTTCCAATTGCAATTTTTGGATATTCAGACCGAAGGAAATGTAAAAACGAATGGCGAGAACGTTACCTTGATATCTGAAATAGTGTTCCCTATCGATCCGACTTTTTTAATTCATTTGGTACACTGTTTTTCCTATTTGAATTAGATAACACATTGGCGTGAGTTATCATAACTATCGGGGTTGATTTATAGATACTATTACAGCTCGAAATCAGTAGAATAATGGACACATTATTCTATGGGAGAAGATGAAAATTTATTCATGTTTTGCAATTAAAAAATATTATTATT
Source organism: Adalia bipunctata (assembly GCA_910592335.1). Lineage (NCBI taxonomy): Eukaryota > Metazoa > Arthropoda > Insecta > Coleoptera > Coccinellidae > Adalia > Adalia bipunctata. The sequence goes on from OU342954.1 coordinate 7,443,309, forward strand.
ATTTGTTTCATATCCCCCCCCAAGACCGATGTCTGGGTACGCCACTGGTTCACGATAGACTCTCTTGGAGTGACACCAGTGAAGAAAATTGAGAAGTCCAAAGAAGAAGCCAGAGCTGTCAAAATCATGAATGATATACAGCGAAAAGATTAGGAGACAGATTTGAAATTGGTTTACTTTGGAAAGAAGACAATATCGTTCTACCAGAAAGCAGACCAGCAGCATTCAAACGACTTCTTTGCATAGAAAAACAAATGCTTAGAGACCCAAATTTCAAAACGAAATATTTTCAGAATATTTCAAAGTATATTGAGAAGGGATATGCTCGAAAACTCTCCAAGAAAGAAGCTGAACACAGTAGTTCTACAACTTGTTATATACCTCACTTTGGTGTAACGAATATAAATAAACCAAACAAGCTGAGATTAGTATTTGATGCCGCAGCAACAACAAATGGAACTAGCCTAAACAAAAATCTTTTACCTGGCCCAGATTTATTAGCACCATTGATTTCTGTTCTGATGAAATTTCGTGAAAGAAAAATTACTTTCTCTGCAGACATAAGAGAAATGTTCCATCAGGTAAAAATAAGACCATCTGATCAAGACTCCCAAAGATTCCTCTGGAGAGAACATCCCAATGCACCATGTGATGTATATCAAATGGAACTTATGACGTGTTCTCCTACAAGTGCTCAGTTCATCAAAAATTTGAACGCTAAAGAAAAAGCTTTGTCTCAACGAATAATTGAAGCCATTACAAAGAAACATTATGTGGACGATTAATTGGACTGTGCAGATACCCCCCAAGAAGCGTTCAAAATTATCTAGGAAGTGAAAAAAGTACAAAAATCTGGAGGTTTTGAGCTGGTAGGATGGACTACAAACTCAGAAGAAGTGAAGAAAATGATGATGCTTGATCAAATTACTTTCAAAGATTTAGATATGGATTGTGATTCCAAAATTCAAAGAATACTAGGAATGTATTGGGACCCTAAAACTGATAATTTCATATTCAAAGTAAGACAAGATTTGACACAACAAAAAACAGATTGTAGACCGACCAAAAGAGAAATTTTGAAGACAGTTATGTCATTATATGACCCTTTGGGACTTTTATCAAATTTCACAGTAAGGGGAAGAATTATTGTTCAAGATATATGGCGAACAGGAATAGGATGGGACGATTCCATTGATGAGAATATACACCAAGATTGGGAATATTGGATAGCGGACCTTGAAAATATCGATGAACTTACTATTCCACGTTGCTATTCATCTTTCATACCCATAGCGAAAGAAATTGACTTACATATATTTTGTGACAGCAGTAAGATGGCATTTTCAGCTTTGGCATATCTCCGAATAGTATCTGACGAAAGAATTGATGTAACTCTAGTTTTTGGAAAGTTAAGAGTATCACCAACAAAACCAATCTCAACAGGGACGCAGCCAGGGGGGGCCCCCCCCCGAGATTTTTCTGCATGCAAACTTCTCTACCTGTACAGGGTCTTTCACGAGGAACCTCACCCATATTTATACGGGAAACTACTGAACGTATTTTCATGAAATTCAGCACTTATAAGTATTTCACGATGCTGATGAAATCTAAAATATTTTCAAGGCGTGAGCACCTCCGGTTTTTCCGGAAATGACGTCAACTTCCGTTTTTCAAATTAGAACACCATTTTTTTATTGCAGAAATAGATTCCTTAGAAAATTTCAAGTTATTTTGATGTAACATTTTTCAGTTTTGGTTGGAAAACTCTCTCTGAGCGGGAAAATTCGAAAAAAAATCGAAAATAGAGCTCCGCTGAAACAATAATAACTTCGAGGTTTTTGGATGAAAATTTTCATTTTTGGGATTTTTCAAGATGTGAGATTGATGTATCCACTTTAAAAATCGAAATCGCGATTCATGATACAGGGGGTTAAAAAATCGCTTTCAAAGTTAGGGATGACAAAATCGTGAAAAATCAATTTTTTCAAATTAGAACCCCATTTTTTTATGGCAGATATTGAATCTACGTTAAAAAATAATGTGAGTGTATGCATCGCACCCTTGCCATAAAAAAATGGGGTTCTAATTTGAAAAAATTGATTTTTCACGATTTTGTCATCCCTAACTTTGAAAGCGATTTTTTAACCCCCTGCATCATGAATCGCGATTTCGATTTTTAAAGTGGATACATCAATCTCACATCTTGAAAAATCCCAAAAATGAAAATTTTCCATCCAAAAACCTCGAAGTTATTCTTGTTTCAGCGGAGCTCTATTTTCGATTTTTTTTCGACTTTTCCCGCTCAGAGAGAATTTTCCAACCAACACTGAAAAATGTTACATCAAAATAACTTGAAATTTTCTAAGGAACCTATTTCTGCAATAAAAAAATGGTGTTCTAATTTGAAAAACGGAAGTTGACGTCATTTCCGGAAAAACCGGAGGTGCTCATGCCTTGAAAATATTTTAGATTTCATCAGCATCGTGAAATACTTATAAGTGCTGAATTTCATGAAAATACGTTCAGTAGTTTCCCGTATAAATATGGGTGAGGTTCCTCGTGAAAGACCCTGTATAGCAGGTTCTCCTGCCCAGTTCGGAGTACGACAAAGCCATCGACGGATCAAATTGGCCAAACAGGGCTAGTGTTCACCGGTTTTTTCAGCCAAAGCCCATAAGCCAACCTATTCCGTGAATGACTCTACACCAAGTCTACTTAATGTTGGAGAGAATAAACTGAAGTTCTTACAATTAAATATACAGTGTCTCTCTAATAAGTTGGACCTGCTTGAGTTATTTTTAACTGAAGAGGTACCTGATATTGTAAGCCTTGCTGAGCACTGGTGTACTCCATATAGTATCAAAACCATGACCATCCCAGGTTACACCCAAGCTGACTATTACTGCCGCCCTTATAGAGCCCACGGGGGATCCATGATTTACGTAAGAGCTGGCCTATCCACGAAAAATCTGAGTGTATCACGTTTTTCCGAGGAAATGGAGTGTGAAATTAGTGGAATTCTAGTGACGGCGAGTGACATTCGAATCGCCATTTTGAGTGTTTATCGGCCTTGTTCGGGTAATTTTGAGATCTTTCTGGACAGAATTTCGCTTGCTCTTGATTATTGCATTAATACAGCTGATGTTATATTTCTGTGTGGAGATTTGAATGTCGATTTTTTGAAGGTTGAGTGCTTGAACCGTAAGTTGCTTGTAGATTTGATGAACTGTTTTAGCCTTAACATCTCTTCGAATGATCCTACCAGGGTCTTTACGAATGTAACTGGTCATACATCTATATCCAAAGTGGATTATATTTTGACAAATGCTGCAGAGCTATTCAATTATAATGTTGATGTCTTTGAACCACATATTAGCGATCACCGGGCTCTTTCACTCGAGCTATCTATCAAGTACAGAATAAAAAACAATAATGTAACGAATAAATTAGTCAGAAATATGAGTCCGCAAAATCTGAAAGATTTTGAGTATTCCATTTCAAAATGTGATTTTCAGGAAATATATAGATATTCACATGTTGATGAATGCTTTGGAGCGTTCATAAATTTAGTTAAGGATACCTTTGAAACTTGTTGTCCCATTTTTAGGTGCACTAGCAATGCTCAGAATAACAAAAAATTTGTCACTCCTGAAATTATCTCGGCTAAGCGCGATTTAATAAATCTTCATTGGTTACATAGTACCATCAAGAGTGAGTCTACTCATAGTTTGTATAAGAAAGCCAAACATTCATACAATTACCTTGTAGAAAGCACTCAACTCAGTTTCCATCATGATCTCATAGAAAGATCTACCAATAAGAGTAGAACTGTATGGAAACTAGTGAACACTATGACTGGTAGGAAAAGATATAACGATGGGTCTGTAATGCTCATCTTTAACGGCGCCTCTTATGATGAGCCCAGTGCTGTAACTGAGATCTTTGCCAATCACTTCACAACGATTGCAGAGACCAGCCTAAACCGCTATTTCAACGACTCACTATCTACCTCATGCACTACTTCACGTATGTCCAATGCTAGTTTTTTCTTTCATTCCGTTGGGCGTTGAGGGATATGAGATCGTTGATGTATTGAGATCACTCAGAAATGACAATGGCTCAGGTATTGACTTTGTTTCTGCACGAATTTTGAAACGGATAGGTCCTGATATCAGTCAACATTTTGCTCACCTATTCAACATGTCAGTTAGTACGGGGGTTTTTCCCCATCTCCTCAAAAAAGCCATGGTCATTCCCATATATAAAAAAGGTGATGTGTATGATATCATCAATTATAGACCCATTTCTATCCTTAGTTGCTTTTCGAAAGTTTTTGAGCGATTGGTTTTCAAAAGAATGATGAAATTCCTGGACAAGTTTCAGTTGCTCGATACCGCTCAGCATGGGTTCAGATCTGGCCGCTCTACTCAAACGGGTTGTTTGGATTTTATCGAGTTTGTATATGACTCTCTGGATAGGGGCTGTTATGTTGCGGGATTATTTTTCGATTTGTCTCGAGCATTCGATAGTCTCTCCTTCAAGTTCATATTGGACAAGTGTTTCAATCTGGGATTCAGGGGGGTGTTCCACGACTGGATTCGTAGTTATCTCGTGGGTAGAGTTCTGTATGTCAGAGTCAATGACTCCTATCACAGTATAGACACCAACCAGTAGTCGCACTTCGAGGATTTTCTTACTCCGATTCCGACACGCGCATCATTTCGGTGCGCATCATTATGCCCAATATTTACGATACTGCCGGTTGGCGGTAAAATGTCAATTCAAAGGTCCCTCTAAATTTCTACTGCGCGCCGAAATGGTGCGCGAGTTCTCGAGAGAGTAAAGATTTCAGTTCATTTTATCTGGAGTGCGACTACTGGTTAGTATCTATACTGTGCTCCTATTCCTCTGAGCACAATCTGAGTTTGGGTGTACCCCAGGGTTCTGTCTTGGGGCCGCTCCTATTTCTATTGTTTATCAACGATCTACCAGAAAATTTGAGATAGTTGTTTACAAAAAAATCCAATTTCCGAAATACCAGGAACCTGAGAGCGATCTTGTTCGCAGATGATTTCTCCTTAGCTATTATAGCGGATACCACGGAGGAATTGCGGAGGCTGTGTAATCTACTAGTTCAATGTTTGGTTGACTGATGCAATTCAAATGCCATTATGATCAATATGAATAAAACTGAGGTCATACACTTCTCATTGTCTACTGACAATAGTGAATTTACGATCCAATACTTCGATACTGCCATCTCATCTGGTGAATCCATGAAATTCCTTGGTGTACATATTGATAGGTATTTAAGATGGGACACGCATGTTGATGCGATATGTAAAATACTCTATAGCTCATTTTATGCACTGAGTAGAGTCAAAAATGTGCTTCCGTTGGATTCCCTGATTAATATATACTATAGTTCGGTATACAGCCATCTTTCTTACAACATCCTACTCTGGGGAAATTCCACCGATGTTGGTCGAGTATTCATTATTCAAAAGAGGATATTGCGCCTGATGTTCAACGTAGCTCCGCGATCCTCTTGTAGACCGATATTTTCCCAAAATAACATCTTAACACTGGCCTCTATTTTCATCTTCAGGTGCCTTGTCTAGGTGAAAGAGAATGAGAGTAATATAATAAAATTGTCCAGCTTTCATTCCCACAATACAAGAAATAAGGAAACGTTATTTATTCCTAAGCATAATACCTCAAAGTTCGAACTGTCACCTAGATATCAATGTAAAATAGGTATTTAATCATCTCCCTCATAGTATTAAGTCGCTTAACATAATTAGGTTTAAGAAAATAGTTAAGGCCTTACTTATACAAAAGTGTTTCTACAATGTGAATGAATATTTTTCTGTTAATTTAGAATCTGTATAATTATTTTTCTTTGTTTATGACCTGTCCCATACATGTATGATTGTGTCTTAGGGGATCAATAAATATTATTATTATTATATTATTATATCAGTAGATACAGTTGAATATTTGCGTCGGCCCCCCCCCCGAACAAAAATTCTGGCTGCGCCACTGAATCTCAATTCCGAAATTAGAATTGCAGGCAGCAGTCTTGGGCAGTCGCTTAGCAAATACTGTGAAAAATGAATTGGACATAAAAATCAATCGAATAATTTATTGGACTGATTCTACAACTATTGGATAAAAACCTCGAGAACGAATCTTCTTGGACAATTTGAATCTCATAGAGTTGGAGAAATCCAAGAAAATACTGAAGCAAATCAGTGGCGTTGGGTACCATCTAAATTAAACGTAGCTGACAATGCTGACATGGCAACAAGATCATACAACGCAACTGGTGGAAATCGGCTATCATTCGAAACTTGGTTTACCGGACCGAAGTTCTTGCAGGAGAAAGAAGACGATTGGCCGAAGAAAGATTTGGACGAAATTAATCCCGAACATCGAGATGTCGTTGCTGTAACTCAAATAAGCACCGAGTATTCGTCCTCAGATATTCATACACCAAATCCGAAAAGATTCAGTAATTGGATGAAATTAATTCTTTCTACAGCTTGGGTCGTTAGAATTTCAAAATATTGGTTATCGAAAATAAGAAATAACCTTGCAGAAAATAAACCAACACTTGAAGACATCAGAGAAGCTGAAAGATTCATTGTTATCAAATGTCAACAAGAAAACTTTCCTCAAGAAATATCGGCTCTGAGAAAAAATATGAATATTAAAAATCAAAGTAGAATGAAAAAATTATCTCCAAAATAAAACGAAAATGGTGTCTTAGTGTTACAAGGGAGGACAGACCTAGCCCCCAATATGAACATCGCGACAAAACGACCAGCAATTATGCCTAAAGATGATCATATAACAAAATTGTATTTACAATATTTACATGAAAAGAATGGTCACCAAGGAATTGAGACAGTTTTGAACAACTATCGACAGAAGTTTTGGATTATTGATGGAAGAACTGCTGTAAAATCAGTCTTCTCAAAATGTCAAATGTGTAGACTCAGAAAAGCAACTCCAGAACAGTGGCGTACCCACGGGGGGGGGATAAGGGGGATATATCCCCCCCCAGGAAGATCCATTGTTAGGTCCAAAAGTGTGTAATTTGATGAAAGCGTATTCTCGGTAAAATCCAAGAGAGTTGTAAAGTTCCTGACAATATAATATATTCGCTTCGGTGACTGTATACCAAATTATTAATAAAAAATGTAAGACATATAAAGCCTTCCGAGTGCTGCAACTATCACAGCGATTGGCGGCACATCAAAACAAGTGATTTGAGTGTGCATAAATCTTATCGAGAGATGACGTTTTCGGCTCCAGATCCCTTTGTCGGCCGATAATACTGCGTTAAATTCGCACTTGGATCAGTAGGGTGATATTTTGTTTACTGGTATGAAGTAGATGAGTAGACATTTTTCTATTTCATTCCTTCAGACGACCTGTAGGAATTTGTCCTGAGTTGACATTGCCTTCCATTCATCATAATTCGTTTAATTGTTTTGTTACAGAGGTGTGTTAGTTGTATTTTTTTAATAGAGGTCCAGGAAAAAATCATCATAAGTAAACAAACTTCTTTGGCAAACTTAAACAAACGAAGGAAATTTGATGAATGCGAAACAAAATCGACAAGTTCGGCTGCTGGAATCCGCTAGCCATGATGTCTATACACAGGGAATTGCCTATTTCCGAGAATGAAATTACTGATAATATAGCAAGAAGACCAAGGCGACTTTACTTTGTTTTATGATAGCAAACCATAATTTCTGATAATAGTATATTATTATTCAATGAGCGGTAAAATAAGTCATAACACACGCAGATAAATTTTGCAGCACGAGTCGTCAGGCGAGTGGTGTAATTCATCAAGTGTGTTATGACCATTACCGCGAATCGAATACTATTTTCTTCATCTTCGACTTCTTCAAAATTGACAACAGAGTTGTCAAAAGCGATCTCTGTGGTCGAGAATCGAATCACGTTAAAAACATCGAAAATTCACGGTTTCCAATTGCAATTTTTGGATATTCAGACCGAAGGAAATGTAAAAACGAATGGCGAGAACGTTACCTTGATATCTGAAATAGTGTTCCCGATCGATCCGACTTTTTTTATTCATTTGGTAAACTGTTTTTCCTATTTGTATAAGAGTGAGTGTAGGCGTGAGTAATTGTAACTATATCGGGGTTGGTTTATAGATACTATTATAGCTCAAAATCAGTAGAATAATGGACACATTATTCTATGGGAGAAGATAAAAATGTATTCTTGTTTTGCAATTACAAAAATAGCATATTGTTCTATGAGCGGTAATTTAATTCATAACACACGCAGATGAATTTTGCAGCCCGAGCCGTCAGGCGAGGGGTGTAATTCATCAAGTGTGTTATGACCATTACCGCGAACACTATACTTTATCTTCAGTAAAATTCGAATCAATCTGCATTTTCAAAATTGACAGTTGTCAAAAGCGATTTCTTTGGTCGAAAATCGAATCGATATCGAATCCCGTAGAAAACGTCAAAAATTCACGTTTTCCAAATGCAATTTTTGGATATTCAGACCTAAGAAAATGTAGAAATGGATGGCGAGAACGTTACTTTGATGTCTGAAAAAGAGTTCCCCATTGACCCGACTTTTTTATGCATTTCGTAAGCTACTTTTTTCCTATTTGTATTAGAGTGAGTTATAGGCGTGAGTTATCATTACCTCACACTATTGGTTAATAGAGACTATTACAGATCAAATTCAATTGAATAATGGATATATTATTCTATGGGAGTAGATAAATATTATTATTATTATTTGTTCCATATCCCCCCCCAAGACGAATGTCTGGGTACGCCACTGCTCCAGAAGTGCCCCAAATTGGACAACTACCTCCAATTAGACTCACACCGAACTTGAAACCATTCACACATGCTGGAATGGACTATTTCGGTCCATTGTTGGTTACAGTAGGACGAAGACAGGAGAAGAGATGGGGAGTAATTTTTACTTGTCTTGCAGTGCGAGCAATACACTTAGAAATAGCTCATTCATTAAGTGCTGATTCCGTCATCATGGCTATCAGAAGAATGGTTGCCAGAAAAGGTGATATGAAAGTGATTTTGTCAGATAATGGCACGAATTTTAAAGGAGCTTAATAGAACTAAGAAAAGCCATTTCTGAAATAGACGAAAATAGCTTAAGGAATCAATTACTTTTCAAAGGAATAGAATGGAAGTTTATTCCACCAGCTGCTCCACACCTCGCTCCACACATGGGTGGAACTTGGGAGCGACTAATAAGAACAGTAAAAGTAGCCCAGTCCAGTACAACACGGTACTGAAGGAGAAATTAAAAGATGAAGATGAACTATTACAAACAGTTTTGGCTGAAATAGAAAATATAGTGAATTCTAGACCTCTAACGAAAGTAACTACAGACCCAGATGACTATGAAGCCTTAACACCAAATCGTCCAAATCACTTTATTTTTGGAGATACTTGTAGAGACAAATTCGGCGTTATTAGAGATATGCCTGACCTCAGAAAACAATGGAGGAGAGCACAGAGAATTGCAAATGATTTTTGGAAAAGATGGTCGAAAGAATATTTGCCAACATTAACAAAGAGGAATCGTTGGCATAAAGACGTCGAAAATTTGAAAATTGGAGATAAAGTTACCATAATTGATGAAAATTTGCCTCGTAATTCATGGAAAATAGGCAAAATTACAGAAATATTTCCTGGACTAGATGAAAGAGTAAGAGTAGTGACAGTGAAAACCAGAGACGGATTTCTAAAACAGCCTGTGACTAAATTAGGAAAAGTGACAGAACATTACGAAGTGGACTTTAGTTAAACGATGTTTTTTATTTTTGAATTATGTCTTCACTTGAATTTTATTATGCTGCAAGCTTGGTATGGGAGGGGAAGAATGTATAACGTCGTCGTGACCTATATTATTCATTTTGTATTATTTAGTGACCTTATGACAAGTTGTGTCAAAAATAGATAGACAAATTAAAGAGACTAGAATTGTCACGATTTGTTTTCTCTCAAGAAAAAACTGCTGAATAGACGAATTTAACAGTTTACAAACACCAAGGAGCATTCAATACGTACGCACAGTTTCTATTAAAAATTCATAGTTACCGGTCCATATTGAAGTTAAATGTCGATGAAATACAAAATTCGGATATGAATGATGAATCTCGAAATACAAAGTACTGTTATGATTCTCTTTTTTTTATGACTTTAGATTTCGAATGAATTTAATTTTGAATCTAACAAATTAAATGAAAATTTAAAATTTTGTTTTTCCCGGTCATTTTCTTTCTCAATTGAGGGTCCAACTTAAAATCAAAAATTTAGATTCATACAAACTTTATTTCTACTCTCAACTTTCTTATTCTAATTCATAAAACACAACTTATTCTATCTCTAAATAAAAAATCAAACTCACTTATTATCTATTTAAATTGTCCATATACTTCAATCCTGGTTTCAAATTTTATTCAGTCGCACTCATACGTCGATCATTTCTTCTTATATCAATCTTTTCAATTCAGCACTCGTACCTATCGTGTTCTTTCTTGTTGTATCTCTCTTAACAGCTCACTACTTCATATAATATTCCAATTTTCCTTCTAATGTTGTTTTCAATTCTGAATTATCTCATTTATATCCATTTACCCTTAATTTTTCACAATTTTCTTCTGACTTTTCTCTTTGATTTTGATAATTTTATTTCATTTTTCATCTCCCTGGTTTCGATACTTCAAAAATCTTCCACATCCTTGATTTCTTAATCTAAGCTAAACTATTTATATAAACTATTCTCTATGTACAAAATTCAAAAATGATGTTTCTGAATCTTTCATTTTCAACTTTAATTTGGCCTCATTAAATCGAAATTAACTTTTAATTTTGGAAAGATATTTTGAACCATAACAAATCCCCTAAATTTTGTTTAAATTTGAATAATTTGGAAAATTAGGCAAATTAAAACTAATTTTATCAAATCTCTTGATTCATCGTTCTTATACTAAAAATACTTTCTATAATATATATTCCTTTTTTTTTTTTTTTAATTTTGATTTCTTTTTCTTCCTCTTCTTCCATTCCTCCTTTTTCTTTCTTTTCTTCTTATTCTTCCTTTTCTTCTTTTCCTTCCATTCCTTCTTTTTCCTCCCCTTCTTCTTTTTCTTCCTTTTCTTCTTCCCCTTCCTTTTCTTCTTTTTCTTCCTTTCCGTCATTTCCTTTCTTCTCTTCTTTTTCTTCCTTATCTCCATTCTTTTTAAATATTTTGTGACATTTATTTCCACCTTTCTATTCACCCCATTCACAATTTCTTCTCTGTTGTTTTCAAATTCCCATTTTCTTTCAGCCAACCCATTTTTTATCATCAATATCAGGCATTCTTCGGTATTTGCATTTCTATTTGTATAAATCTTCTTCAGTAGAATTTTATTTTTCTCGTCTTGTTTTGTTTGAATATACTGATTTTCTTCTTGTTTTTGTTGATTGAGTTGTTCTGTTACTTCTTCTGCAAAATCTTGTTCTTCTTTCTTTATTTTATCTTCAGCAATATCCATTTGTGTTTTTACTTCATTATTTGTTTCATTGGTTTTATCTTCATTATCCTCTATTTCTGTTAGATTTTCTCTTTTCTCATTTTTTTAGTGCGTCCTTTATATCTTCTACTATTGCTACTACATTATCACATTTTTTGTTTTGTTCATCTATTTTTGTATTCATTTCTTCTAGTATTTTTAAAATTTTATCCAATTGGCTTTCCTGTAAATCTTGCTCATTTGTTATTCCTTCCTCTTCAGTTACTGTTTCTTCATATTCCATTTTATGGTTGGTCATGGTTTTTTTTTTATACGGAATATACAATATATTATTTTCTTTACATCCGTAGAATCAAGAAACTTGTTAAAACTCTTTTATACTATTAAATTTTGAATAATAAAAAGTTTTCAGCCCCACGTTGGGCGCCAATTGTTATGATTCTCTTTTTTTTATGACTTTATATTTCGAATGAATTTAATTTTGAATCTAACAAATTAAATGAAAATTTAAAATTTTGTTTTTCCCGGTCATTTTCTTTCTCAATTGAGGGTCCAACTTAAAATCAAAAATTTAGATTCATACAAACTTTATTTCTACTCTCAACTTTCTTATTCTAATTCATAAAACACAACTTATTCTATCTCTAAATAAAAAATCAAACTCACTTATTATCTATTTAAATTGTCCATATACTTCAATCCTGGTTTCAAATTTTATTCAGTCGCACTCATACGTCGATCATTTCTTCTTATATCAATCTTTTCAATTCAGCACTCGTACCTATCGTGTTCTTTCTTGTTGTATCTCTCTTAACAGCTCACTACTTCATATAATATTCCAATTTTCCTTCTAATGTTGTTTTCAATTCTGAATTATCTCATTTATATCCATTTACCCTTAATTTTTCACAATTTTCTTCTGACTTTTCTCTTTGATTTTTATAATTTTATTTCATTTTTCATCTCCCTGGTTTCGATACTTCAAAAATCTTCCACATCCTTGATTTCTTAATCTAATCTAAACTATTTATATAAACTATTCTCTATGTACAAAATTCAAAAATGATGTTTCTGAATCTTTCATTTTCAACTTTAATTTGGCCTCATTAAATCGAAATTAACTTTTAATTTTGGAAAGATATTTTGAACCATAACTTATTAAATTGAAATTAATGAAAAATAATATGATACCTTATAATCTGTGACGATGTTTCTATCTTAACAATAAAATCGACACGGTTAATATTATATTATTTCACTTCACATAATAATCACATTATAACAATAATTCACTGAATGTATTCAGAACTTCACATAATGTTTACAGTTTGTTATTGTTTATAGTTGGCACTGTTGGCAGCGTCTCTAAGGGTAATTAAGATAACCAATCCGTCGGTTTTCGCTATACACATGCGTGGTGAAATTTCGCGGCAAAGTCGATGTATGATGAAAACGGCAGAATTCATAGATATTCATACTATGTTTCGTAAAAAAATCCTTAACCTCAATGAAAATATCAGCAAGCTGACAACATCTTCTTGAAATTTTCTGTGCAAACATTCACAGAATAGAACAAAATAGATTAGGTTAGGTTGTTTAATAATAAATTCTGATGATCTGAATGAAAAGTCTTTCTTTATGAGATTGTTTGGAAATTTCGAGGAAAATATGAACAAGTTATTAGTGTTTACAAACTAATCTGCAGAAAAATCGAAGAAGGAACTTATTTTGGTGAGAGAAATGTGGCTTTTTAGTTAAAAAGCCACATGAAACCGGATGCCGGATGAAACTAACTGTTTTTGTTGAAATTATCGTGTTTGCAACATTTTTATTCGAATAAGGTTAGTACTTGATTATTTCCTATGAGTTCATTACAGCACTGTTCTTAGTACTGAAATAGAGAATAGTAATTTACGTAACAAGTCCGGAAAATAGGGTTTTTTTGGACGAATAGACAAGTCATTCGTTATTTCGTTGCTATTGTGATGATCATGACAAAGACAACAACGACGTGATTTTTTCCGGCCTAGTCCGGAAAGTACGTACTTTCCGGACTAGGCCGGAAAATGCTACTTTCTCAGAGAAAAAGCCGAAAAAATTAATTTTTTTATTAAAATTTTTACTGAAAATGTTTTTTCTTTATAAGAATTCTTAAAACCATCGAAACCACCGACTAAGAGCCACACATCATAAATTGCAATGTGGCTGATATTGAGAAGGAAAACCTTCGAACACACGTTGTTGCAGATGAAACAATGGAATGAAGAACTAGTATCGACATCCGCAAGAACTTATTCATACTGTTACGTTTTTCGGGGTTCAATCAGTTGAATTCAAAAATACTCCACAAGAAACAATACTCTATTTATCAATCCAAGAACAATATTCCCTATTCTACTTAAAATTGTATATCTTCAATAATGACTTTTCCTATCTATTTTTCCAGAAACTATCAACCTGACAGTTGTTCTTTCCACCATCGAACTTTCTCCCATTTCATGTCACTTCCCATATGCTGACCAGTTACGGTATTCGTAACAATACTATAGGGTGTTGCTATAGATTCTGTATCGGGTTGGAGAACATTTCGTCCCAGCTTCGCTCTCTGGGCTCATCAGATTGGCAAATTGAAGCGAAGCCTGCCAATTACGTAACATAGTTATTGGAGTTGCTCGCAGCGAACGAGGGTACGAGGTTAAAAGACGGGGCATAACTTGAAGCCAATCGGACTGCGGTACCCCGGTATCGCTTTTCGGTGGGACCTAGTGAACAGGACAACTGGTCACGGATCGGTGTTCGAGGCCTGGAGACCTGAGAGGACTGCGGCAGGTGTTTTAGTGATCCGTCGCTGGGCTGGACGCGTGCCATCTCTAGCGAGAGATGTACGTACACCTAAGTGAGCTTGAGTAGAAAACATCCCGAAGGTTGATACAGGCGTCGTATGTACTTTGATCACCCCTTAGAACCGATCACATCTATGTCACCAATTTATATCGTGTTGCTATAGATTATGCATAGAGATGGGGTTAACATTTCGTCCCAGCTTCGCTCACAGGACGGATTAAATAGGCTTTTGTGAGCGAAGACTGCCGATGACGTAGGTGTTGGAGTTGCCTTGCTCGTGGTAAACGAGTGTACCGAATTTAAAGACGAGGCTCGACCTAAGCCAATCAGAACGTGGTACCCTAGTATCATTTTGGTGGTGCACTCTGCGGAGCACTTCCTCATGTGCATGCAGCCTGTGTATGTATCATGCTACACACGCTGTGGACAGTAAGGCGCCACAATACATCTAATAGTACAGTGACTGTATTCCCACAGTGGCGACAACGGGTCATAAAACTGTCCGCCATGTTTTGTAGTAATTCCGTAACAGATCAGTAGCAAAAACTCACCTGAGAATATTTAACGATCTCCTTCTTCGCAGTAGGAAAAACAGTAATACAAATACACGTTAGATTCATCAACCAAAACAAAATGGTAGGATATGTTACCTAAGAGGAACTTTGATGTTATAAACAGGAAAAAAAATAGTAGGTTATGTCAGAGAAAGGTGACGTGAAAAGAGGAGGATGGCATCGAAAAATCGGGAAACATTCATCTTGAATCATAGAGTGTTCGTACAATAGATCTAAGATGCCTAGTCATCGAAAATAGATCTATACACTATAGATCTTTAACGTAGATCTGGCCTCAGCATATTATGATGTCAATTCATAGGGGGAACAAAATCCAAATAATTACTCACATGTACAATGTGTCCCATTTTGGATGAGACTGCACTGTATCTCAGCTGTTATTGAAGATAGATAGAGACATGCGGTTTTCGCGACCCTGTATAACTTTTTTGTAAAAATTTCAAAGCCACAATTAGAAATATTCCAACTACTTTTGTTTCTGAAATACAGGGCAAAAACGAAAATGATCATCACTTATTGGGATGTTATTATTTCTCAGCCCTGTATAGGATAGAAAAAAAAATGAAAACTGCTTATCTTATTAGTATTTGAAAATGTTTTTAGAGCACTGTTTTTGAGATTGGGCACAAACTTGGTATTTTTTTAAATGGAATATCTTGTATATTTTAACGTGAAATTTTTGCAATTTGTTTCTGAATGCATTGATGTACCACCTAATATTTAATAAATTTTAGCTTCAAAAATCAGAAAAATTCATTTTTATGTTTGTTTATTTAAATGCATAAAAGTTGAATAGGTATGTATGAAAATATGTTTTGTATATCGCATTCATTATAAGTCACAAACAGAGTCAATACGAATCAATAATGATGGCTGACGGTGGAAACATGGAATTTCAACATTTTGAAAAGTATTATATTATCAAATGTTTAAACGAAAATGTCGAAGCAGCGCTGCAATTATAAAACATGACGTTTTAAGAAAGTCTTAATTAAATGCATGTGTGAAAGAATTCATGGCTTACTATTTAAAAAACATATATAAATATGGATTTTTGAAGCAGAA
Source organism: Adalia bipunctata (assembly GCA_910592335.1). NCBI lineage: Eukaryota > Metazoa > Arthropoda > Insecta > Coleoptera > Coccinellidae > Adalia > Adalia bipunctata. The sequence goes on from OU342954.1 coordinate 7,459,350, forward strand.
ATTTATTAAACATTAGGTTGTGATACACCAATGCATTCAGAAAAAAAATTGCAAAATATACAGGGTTTTCCATTTAAAAAATACATACCAAGTTTGAGCCCAATCTCAAAAACCACTGTCTTTTATGTAAAAATATCTATTATGAGCAGTCAAACTTTTACTGCCGTTGTCAAGAACCCTAACCTAATTCTAACGTCGAAAGTCATCGGAATAGCTGAAACTCTCTGTTCGGTCGAAGTTTCCGAGCCGAATCGAGAATTTTTCGGAATTTTCAAGAAACGTCAAAACTATACGAATTTTTCGCGTAGACCCGGAGGAACCTGTCGAAAAACCCTTTGCGTACATGATAACCCACACAGCACATGTACGTACAATGGACGAACAATGGATGTTTATTATGGATGTTCGAAACATCCATTGGATGTCCAGAATTGGTACATAGTACATCCAAAGGACGTTCATGGGACGTCCAGGACACCACTTTGGACGTACATTTCAAGTCCAGATAACGTCCAATGGATGTACATTGTGCCTATCTTGGACATCCATTGTACGTACATTGGATGAACAATGGACATTTATTATGGATGTTCGAGACATCCATAGGATGTCCAGAATTGGTACATAGTACATCCAAAGGACGTTCATGGGACGTCCAGGACACCACTTTGGACGTACAATTCAAGTCCAGATAACGTCCAATGGATGTACATTGTGCCTATCTTGGACATCCATTGCATGTCATATGTACGTACATTGTATGAACAATGTTTATTATTATTGTTCATAATATAAAGAAATATTCAAAGCAATTTAAATCCAGTTAATTATTTAGTAACACTGAAATTAATCAGATACGGCGTTACTAGATATTATCTAGTGTTAAAGGTATATCTAGTAGTTGGTAGAGGTAGATATACCTATAACCTATAACATCATCAGTCATCACACGCCTTGGGATCTGACTCGTTCTAATCAGCTTGCCACAATGCCACACATCATCATCCAGGAACTTAGCGAATGTTCCAACAACATCATTTCATGATCTTGTACGGATCAACGGATCTATGCAGCGGAACGAAGGTCCTCTTAAAACAAAACGGAAGATCGTTCTGGGGGAAGACTACCGCATGGCGACATCTAGTTATGAATCAGACAAACAATTCGTTCTCGAAGTTACGCGGTCGAAGATAGATGGCATATCTCTCATTTTCTCCTTCCAGTGACTACATGGTAATATAGTAACTGTATCTCCTCAGCAAGCAAGAATGTGAGTTTTCACATAAGAAACATGGGGGCGGGAGCGTGAGAATCGTACATAGTTATCGGTATGTCCGAAAATAATAATTATCCAACGAAAGTTTATTCTAGAAGGAATTATTCCAAAAGGAAAAATTAATCAGTAAAACTGAGATTAAGCAGATATAAGTTGTTGATATTTATATCAATGCACGCGGTATCTGATTTATCTCAGTTTTACTGATTTATTTTCTTTTTGGAATAATTTCTTTTGGGATTAACTTTCGTTTCGGTCTGAAACATGGCCGATATGGCGCTCATCTGCGAATCGTCTATAATGTATCTGAATTGGACGTACAATGAATGTTCACTGTTGGATTTACAATGGACGTCCAGAAATGTACATTAACTGGACGAACAAAATATGCACCATTAATAATGTATCTGAATTGGACGTACAATGAATGTTCACTGTTGGATGTACAATGGACGTCCAGAAATGTACATTAACTGGACGAACAAAATGCACCATTGAACAAATTTTATTTGAAGATTGTGTTTGGAAATACTATTGATTTTCATTTGGAACAGGGAAAATAGATGAGATTCAAACAGAAAATTCATATATATTTTTGGACATTATATGTATGTACAATGGACGTACGTTCGTAACAACCAATGGACGTCAACAATTGTAAGTACAATGGACATCCATTCAACGTCCATGGACGTTTGGACTTGATATGGTCGTAAAATGGACGTCCAATGGATGTCGTGTGCTGTATGGGAAAAAGAGGTTACGCCGCTTCGTTTAAAAAAAAACTCCCGAGGTCTAGGTGCTCCCAGAAAAAATTCTTATGCCCCGAGAGTCGGGTCTATCCGGCGATTTCGACCCTTTTCGCGAATTTTTTTAAAATACTTCCCGGGGTCCTAAAAAAAATCCGAAAACACCCGCGCGAGCCCCCTTTCTTCCCCTTTCCGACGCCTCCATCCACTCGCCCGTAGGGGGTCGCAAGCGACGGGGCTATCGGCTTCGCCGATCGCCTTTTAGAGCCCCCGTCACAAAACGTCAAAATTTCTATGTATAAATTTTTTTATATGGGAGGAGGAGGAATAGCATACCTAATATACGAAAATCAGTTCATTTTTTCTATTCTGATTGTTTTTTGGCCCCCCCCCCTATCTCAATTGCCTCACACCCCTAGCTCAAAGGCTGGCGACGCCCTTGGTGCTGGGATGTTGCTGCTTATGTCAAAAAGTAGTAAGTTATTTTGATATTTCAAATGGCAGACCCTGTATATTATTGCATTTTTTAAATCATCGTAGTAACATGATTATTTTCGTATCACTTCCTCATACTCATCCTCAGCGGTTTCTGAGTAATTAAATGATATCCTCTTTTTGTTGTGCAGAACATAGCTTTGATTAAACATCCATAACTTCCATACTGAAAATATTAGGATGCTGAAATTCCGTATGCAGATTGCCAAGGTCCTCTGCATCATGTACGGGATACGCTTCTAATCATACAGGGTCATTCAAAATTCGATCAGCTACCGAGACCTACAAAACCGGTTAAAAGAGATTTTTTTCAAACGGAATGCCCTGTATATTTGGAGAATTAATGAGAGAGAATTAAATTTCTTGCCAAATAATACACACAACCAAACTTATATGGAATCACCCTGTTATTTGGAAAAAACGAATTTTAATTAAAAAAAAGTCGCTGAAAAGTGAAGAGCAGTTTTCCCAAAACAAGTTTATTACAAAAATAATATAAATTATTAAAAGATTATTTTAACATTGGAAATGTTTATGTTCGTATATTACAGGCAAGTTTCGAGTTTTCGTTCAAGGTCAAAAGACAAAGGTGTCGCTAGTAGACCAAAAAAGCATTCGAAAGTTATCGCGTGATATAGGTGACATAGGGTGTATTAGGCCAGCATACGAGAAGCGAGCATACATTAATTCTCACGAATGCCTAACCAATCAGATTCACTCGATCCGAGTGCTTCCGAATGCACCCGCGTGGAAGATCGTGAGAAGAAGCCGTTGCCCGTTATTCAGATCGCGCGAGTTGTCTTTTGTCGTTCTTCATAAACGAATCTGATAGTGAAATAGTTGAAAACGGTTGGAACTTCGAACAGTTTGATTTTTATTGAATAGAATATCTAGCAAAATCTATTACAATTTCTCATTATGGACGTTTCAAATAAATGCTCGACTTTATTGCAGAGTGAATCCACCTATTTGCATTTGCGGCATATGTGGAAAAGAGTTTACCAGCGTATCTGTTAGAAACAGGCATCTCCGGACAATCCATAATAATGATTCCGCTAAAGTGGTGAAGAAGCAATATATTTTGTGTTCTCTTTGTTCTACTGATGAAAACTAGGAAACGTTTTCTACATATGATAATTTGAGAATAATTCATGGTGTTCTGTATGATTGATATTTCTTACATTTCCCCCATCCAAGAAAACTATGATACAACACACAGTTATATTGCCATATTTCAAAATACATATGCTAAATTACCTACTTGAATTCTCACTTTTGAGGTTTTTGTAAGCGCATATGTGCTTTTTTTACAAGCTTTTATTTAGTTTCGCCTGTCCCGGTGTCTGTCTGTCTGTCTGTAATCAAATCTTGCAAGTTAAATATGACACACTTCTAATCGTCCGATTGATTTGAAATTTGGCAGGTGTACATAATTCTGGTGACAATGCATCATGAAATATTTTTTATAGAAAAAACAAAATGGCCGCTCCAAAATGGCGGATGAGTTTCGTAATTATCATCCGATTTCATTCAAAATTAGTATCTAGGGGTTTTTGGGTTCGACAATGATGATTCTTCTGTCAAAATTGAAAAATTCAAGATGGCGGCTAGAATAGGGCGGACGAGTTTAGTAATTATGATCCGATTCTATTCAAAATTGGTATCTAGGGGTGTTCTGGGTCAGAAATTACGATTCTTCAAAATTGAGGAATTCAAGATGGCGGCTTCAAAATGGCGGATGAGGGTTGTTTTTATTAAAGATTGTTTTAAAAAATGATTTTTTATTATAGCTTGTTCTAAATGCAAGGGCGGATATAGCTTTTTTCATGGGGGGCGGGGTTGGTAATAACGATTGAAAATCAGGTTCACAATTTATGAAATTTTTTTATGTGCACCACATTGCGTAACTTCTTCTAAGGACTTTGATACTCATGGGGGGGTAATTACCATAATATAAATCAAACTGTTCGAAGTTCCAAGTTCCAACCGTTTTCAACTATTTCACTATCAGATTCGTTTATGAAGAACGACAAAAGACAAAACGCGCGATCTGAATAACGGGCAACGGCTTCTTCTCACGATCGTCCTCTCGGGTGCATTCGGAAGCACTCGGAATCGAGTGAATCTGATTGGTTAGGAATTCGTGAGAATTAATGTATGCTCGAGAATCGGCGACGGCGACCAGTGAGCCGCGGTGGGAGGTACGTCAAATTCGCCGCAACGTTGCCAGATTGGGCAATTATTCCTGTATTTGAAGGATAGATCATTGTTTTATTTCCTTCATTAATTAGCACTTCGAGTGTTTATATTGTTGTTTCATCAAGTGAGATCTGGGCCGCGGTTAGTGGTCCGTCAAATTCGCCGCAACGTTGCCAGATTGGGCAAATATTTCTGTATTTGAAGAATAGGTCAATAGTTGATCCGAGTACATATAAGATTCATGAATTTTAGTAGAAACAGAATCCTTCTATCTGAAGCCAATTTCATGAATACCCAGATTTGCTAAAATCAAAATTCACTTCGAAAATATTGGACGGAGTGGACTCAGCTTCATTTGATTTCCTCCGAGTAGGGGAGGACGGGGGAATTCCGCGCACGGGGGAATTCTGCGCTTTGATATTCTGCAACTCAGTTCAGTTAATTCAAAATTTAGATACAGCCACAGAAATATAATAAACATATAAATAAATAAATATTTTATTATATTTCTGTGGATACAGCGCACCATCTCGTATTTGCCTTGCCAACATCCTCCCGTAATTTAAAGATATTCGTGTTTTTATTTTAGACCAGGGAGCCGATTGTTCGTTTCACGACGCTCTGATCTAATTTTCGAGAGAAATTGGAATCGTGGAAAGTACTTCTATTATTTATTTCTAATGAATCTATTGCTTGACTATTTTCCTTCATATGTGTAGATTATTTAATGCAAAAGAACAATTACATAATTGTATTTGGTCATCTAATGTCAGTGATTAGTTAGGTCAGGTGACTCACACTGGGAGAATAACACGCAGCTGTAGCGGGGTAATTCTTCAATAATTCTTCAATAATATTTTTTGTACCTATTCATGGAAATTTGTTTGATTTACATTGTACTTGGTTATTACCTAAATAATGAAATATTTTTTCGAGTTTTTCAGCTGTTCAATATATGCGCATAATTATACCATCGCATGCGCGGTATTACCCAGTACGTGGGGCAAGACCGCGAAAAGACAGTTTTCAGAATTTTTTTTTTCTCAATTGGTATAGGTAGTTGAACCTTTTCCTTGTGATGAAAAAGTTCCAAATGGGTTCATGATTCAGCAGTTAAATTATGAAAGTTTGTGTGTACATAGGAAGGTTTTTGTGAGCATTTTCCCTAAGGTGCGTGGAATTCCCCCGTCCTCCCCTACATATAAGATTCATGAATTTTAGTAAAAACATAATCCTTCTATCTCAAGCCAATTTCGAGAATACTCAGATTTGGTAAAATAAAAATTCTCTTCGAAAATATTGGACGGGGTGGACTCAGCTTCTTCTGATGATGTTTACTTCGAGAAGGTACATATAAGATTCCTGAATTTTAGTGAAAACAGAATCTTTCTATCTCAAACCAATTTCATGAAAACCCAGATTTGGTAAAATAAAAATTCGCTTAGAAAATATTGGACAGAATGGACTCAGCTTCATCCGATGAGAGTTGATCTAAGAACATATAAGATTCATGAATTTTAGTAAAAACAGAATCCTTCTATCTCGAGCCAATTTCGAGAAAACTCAGATTTGGTAAAATAAAAATTCTCTTCGAAAATATTGGACGAGGTGGACTCAGCTTATTCTGATGATGTTAACTCCGAGTACATGTAAGATTCATGAATTTTAGTAAAAACTGAATCCTTAATCTAAAGCCAATTTCATGAAAACCCAGATTTGCTAAAATCAAAACTCACTTCGAAAATATTGGACAGGAATGACAGGATGGGCCCAGCTTCATCCAATTATTTATATCTTTATTTTTTATTATAATATCTTAAGAATACTTACTTTAGAAAGAACATTTTTGTTTTAAAATACGGTGACAAGTTTCCTCTCCCATATTTATGTTAGGAATTGGGAATGTTGATTGTTTCTTGCAATTATTATTGCTCATTATTATTATTGAAAATACTATTTTATTTTAAGTTCAAATGCAAATAAATGTTGGTAATATTCACATGTGGTGTTATCATTTCCAATGTCTCTGATGGTTGCAAGGATTGCGAAATCTGTAAATTTTTATAATAGAACAGAAAATTAAAAGTGTAAATTTCTCTGAAAATAATTTTTATGTAACTGAGAATTGAACAACAAATAAAACGATTTTAACAAATCAATAATCAGTATTACCACCCCTGGCATTGATACAAGCTTGAATTCGACGAGGCATGCTTTCTATTAAGTTGTTAATTTCTTCTTCTGTAACATTTGCCCATTCCTCTAAAGCCGCTTGTATAAGTTGCTCTGCGTTACCAGGATTATTTTGACGAGCTCTAATTTTTCTTTTGATCCTATCCCACAAGTGCTCGATAGGATTGAGGTCCGGTGAACAAGAAGGCCACTCTAAAACAGTCACACCTTCTGTTTCGAAAAATTTTTTGCAACTCTGCTGGTATGTGGAGGTGCATTATCCTGCATAAATAGGAAATAATCTCCAAAAGCACCTCGCCAGAGCCTCACTACAGGTTGTAGCACTAGATCAACATACCTAGGCCCTGTCAGAGATTGTCTAATGGGAATTAAAGGAGTTTTCTCACCAAACATAATTCCGCCGCAAAACATTACAGTACCTCCTTTGTATTTAGGGATCGGTCTTGCAGCTTGGAGCCTAGCTTGCCTCCCTCTACCTATTAAAATGCGAACACGCCGGTCGTCTGATCGTAGGCCAATTTTGGTCTCATTCGAAAATAAGACATTTTTCCAATCTTCAATAGTCCAATTTTCATGCTCTAAACACCAATTAAAACGGTCAACTTTATTTTGCCTTGATAGTTCTGGAACTCTTAACGCTCTTCTCTTGAATAATTCCCGAGCGCGAAGTCTTTTTCTGATAGTTTCGACAGAAACACTACACCTGTAGCTTGCAAAAATTGCCTTTGAAGCTCTGAATGAGATACTGCGGGATTTCTTCTTGCTGTTTGGGCTAAAAAGCGATCCTGCCTTTCTGTAGTTACTCTTCCACGACTTCTTCTCGGCCTATTCTTTAGGGTTCCTAACTCCAGAAACCTTGCATAGGTTTTTGAAACAACCCCTTGTGTAACCCCCACCGTTCTTGCAATCTGTCTTTGTGACATACCTTGTTCTGCCATAGTAATAATTCTTCCTCTCTGGACTTCCGATAACCCCACATAAGGCATTTTTTTTAAAACTTCGCAAAAAAACAAAATATAAATTCACTGCGACGTTCGAACGAAATGGTAAAATCGACACTGCAAAGCCAAATCTTATCAAGTGCTTATGAACCTAACTGTTTTTGTGAGTAAACACATGCACTTTTTATTTGCTTCTAACGAAAAAGATATCAAAATAATATTTCATCTTAATACTGGGTGATTCCATATAAGTTTGGTTGTGTATCATGGTATCATATTCCTATACTACTTAGATTTTCGAATTAGAAGCAACTCGGGTAACTTTGAAATGTTTTTTTCAGATGAAATAAGAACAGGTTCTTACAGACAGCTATTTCATTGCGACGGTTTGATCACAGGAAAAGAAGATGCTGCAAATAATTTCGCCAGAGGTGATTCACTGATGCAACACAATTGTCACAATTCCATTGACGAGATTCATTTTCTAGGAATGTACAGTATCGGCTCAGAAATGATAGACATCACCATGGATCGCATTCGTAAAGTGGCAGAGAATTGCTCCTCTTTACAGGGCTTTCTCGTATATAGAGCGTTTGGTGGTGGCACCGGATCCGGTTTCACATCGCTCGTTCTCGAAAATTTATGCAGGGATTACGGAAATTTACCGAAGATGACCTTTTCCGTTTATCCCTCACCAAAAGTTTGTTTATATTCGATATATAATTCCTCCTCGAATCAACTGGTTTTTTTTTTCAGATTTCGCCTATAATAGTCGAACCGTATAATACAACGTTAACAACTCACAACTGCATAGAATATGAGGATGTTTGTTTTGTATTTGATAATGAGGCAATGTACGATATCCTAGCGAGAAATTTGGACGTTTCGAGGCCTACCTACACTAACATAAATCGAATATTGGGACAGGTAATATGCCGATATACTCAATACTCGTATGATAGATGCATAGAAACTGTATATTCGTTATTTAGATTTTTTTATATACAGGGTGTAACTGAATAAGTGTAAAACATTTAAGGTGGTGATTCCTCATCGAAAAAAAGATAGGATCTTTCATATAAAGAAACTTCATTGGAGCATCCCTTGTTAAAATACAGCCCCTTAAAGGGGGTACATAAAATTTGTATAACAATTTTTTTCACAAGCAATGAAAAAGTTACAATATTGAAATTAACCTGACGTTTTGTACTACCAAAAAGACACTTAGCCAGTTATTTATTTGGTTTACCCCATGGTTGTAAGGGGTGAAAAACGCAACCCCTAAAATTTATTTCCAATGTAACTTTTTGTCTTATTATTTGTTCACCATTTAAAAATTTATTTCCGATAGCCTGTTTCATTCTAAACAAAAAATGTCTCTTGGGTTTTTTGCCCAAAATAAACCAGTAAGCAGCAAAACATTATTTTACGAACAACTACAGAGATACATCGTCATAAATGCGAAAATACGAAACTAATCTATCTAGTAGGTCGCTATTAGGCGCTGGTCTCCCTGAAACGCGTCCGTCGTCGGTCGCGGGTCTGCCTCGTAAAACTTCCTAGTGATACATTTGGAAAACCATGGATACGACCGTATCCACGAAAATTGTACGGGGCAGAAACGCGACCGACGACGGACGCGTTTCAGGGAGACTTGCGCCTTAGCGATAGTGACAATTAAATTGGTAGTACAAAACGTCAGGTTAATTTCAATATTGTAACTTTTTCAGTGCTTGTGAAAAAAATTGTTATACAAATTTTATGTACCCCCTTTATGGGGCTGTATCTTAACAAGAGATGCTCCAATGAAGTTTCTTTATATGAAAGATCCTATCTTTTTACAAGCTTTTATTTAGTTTCACCTGTCCCGGTGTCTGTCTGTAATCAAATCTTGCAAGTTGAATATGACACACTTCTAATGGTCCGATTGATTTGAAATTTGGCAGGTGTACATAATTCTGGTGACAATGCATCATGAAATATTTGTTATAGCAAAAAACAAAATGGCGGCTTCAAAATGGCGGATGAGCTTTGTGATTCCATTCAAAATTAGTATCTGGGGGGTTTTGGGTTCGACAATGATGATTCTTTGGTCAAAATTGGAAAATTAAAGATGGCGGCTACAATATGGCGGACGAGTTCTGTGATTATGATCCGATTCTATTCGAAATTGGTATATCTTGGGGTTTTCTGGGTCGGAAATTACGATCCTTCAAAATTGAGGAATTCAAAATGGCGGATGAATCATGGATGATCATAAAAGCTTGTCTTGAAAAATGTTTTTGTCATTATAGCTTGTTTTCGATGAGGAATCACTTCCTTAAATGTTTTACACTTATTCAGTTACACCCTGTATAATTTGAAGAGGAAAGATTTTCGTGTCTAAACAAGACTTTTATTATTTTTGACAACATATACCTTCTTGACTTGTTTTTTTAGCTCTACAATTTTCCTTCCCCATTCCAATTTCAGGTTCGGAGTTAGTTTTCTCGTGATATCGCACAGTAACTGAGGATTTGAGGAATACTTCTCGCAGTTAAGGCTTTGGATAGTTACTGTTAAATTTTGAATTTTTTTGATAAATCTAAGACGGTGTCCAATTTTTCTTCTTTCATTTCAGGAATTTTTCTCAATGAGTCAATGAGATCTTGAATTATAACTTCTGGTCTACCATATCTCATCTCAAGGGTCTCAATTATTCTATCTACTTCTTGGGTGAATGTTAGTAGAGCACTTACAACTTCTCTAGCCTTTCCTCTGAGGCTTTTTTGTAATCGTACCATGTTTTCTGCTATTGAAAATCCGCATATCTTAGTAGTTTCCCTGAATTGATGAATGAAGTTCATCCACTCCCCCGGTTCTCCGGAAAATACTGGAAGTTCTTTGCTGAAAGATTGTCGAGCCATAAATGGTTTTATCGTCAGCTCTTCCGCCATATTTTCAGGATTATTATAATATTTAGGTTCTTGAGAATGAACTACATCTTTGTATTCTGGATTAGGATCCTACGTATTTACCCATTTTTCTACAAAAGACGACTTGCTGGTCACAGATTTTATTTCTTCGTCGTAAGAGAGTTCGCTGGAGTTTTTATATTTCAGTTGTGCCATTTTAAATTCGGTTTTCTTTTCCAATAATTTTTTTTCGATTTCCGCCAATTTCCGTTCTCTCTCGAGTTCTATTTCTAAAAGCTGACATTTTTGGGATTTGCTACTTGAAACTTTGCTGCTTTTCCGGGTTGTGACTGACTTGCCTTGGGAGTTCTCATCCATTTCCTTTTCGTACCTTATGGAAACTCCCGTTTCATTTGCATTTTTCTTGACGTTGTCAAAGTCATATCTTTCATATCCATATTTACTTGGAGGTTTACCTTTATTATTTCGTTGGCTTTTTCTTACAGGTGTAGACTTCGTGGATAGGTTCTCCATAAAGCCGTTCTTTTTGCTCGAAGGACCACTAATGTATATTCGTTATTTAGATTTTTTTATATATAATTTGAAGAGGAAAGATTTTCGTGTCTAAACAAGACTTTTATTATTTTTGACAACATATTTTTTCTTGCATACACACTCGATTCTAATATGAATCATAGCAACAATAACTTTTAACAATAAAATTGAAAGTTCGTAGTAACAGAAACTCTGGTGTAACGACTCCTAACTAAAAAATTGTAGATCAAAACGGTACCTACTCCAGATTGTAGGTCGGGTCCTAAAGGGTTTTCGAATAAGAGGTGTTATTTATGTTATAAATGATCGGATATTTATTTCATTATAAAGAGGAAGGTATGCCATTGATAATGGAAAATAACATCAGTCAAATGACCACCACGACCACGACTATATACAGGACCATTTCTTATCATGAAATTTGCCATAACCAAATCGCAAAGTGGCTGCCCCATGTCCTCGATATCTTCACGAATTCCATCTTTTAGATAGTAGACCTTCTTTTTCACATGACCCCAAAGGAAGAAGTCGCAAGGTGTTAAATCACAAGATCTCGGTGGCCAATTGTGATCACTTATTCGAGAGATAACACGGTCCGGAAACTTTTTCCGTAAAAGATCAATGGTTTCGTTGCTTGTGTGGCACGTAGCGTTGTAGCGCCGTCTCGTTGAAAGTAAACATTGTTCAGATCAATATCATCGAATTCCGGCCATAAAAATACTTAATCATCTCTCGATAGCGCAATCCATTCACTGTAACTGTTGATCCAGCCTCATTCTCGAAAAAGTAAGGTCCAATGACCCCGCCGGGCCATGAACCTCACCAAACAGTCACACGTTGAGATAACTCTTGGGTTTTCCGAGCCCCAGAGACGACAATTTGGCTTGTTGACGAAGCCACCGTGGTGGAAATGGGTCTCATCACTCGAGATGATTTTTCGATGAAATTCTGGATCACCGGATCATGTTCATGCATTTCAAGGACCCAATCATCAGAGACACGACGTTGTTGGTGATAGGCCGGCTTGAGTTCTTCAGCCAACTGAACTTTATAAGCCTTAAGATCCAAATATTTATGCAAAATACATTGTAACGACGTTTTTGGAATGTCCAATTCCAAATAACGACGAGGAATGGACAACCTGGATTTTCTTCAACACTTTCGGCTACAGAAGCAATATTCTCGGCTAATCTGAAGCTACGTGCATGGGTTTTTTTCGTCACCTCACTAACTTCAACTTGTCCCAACAGCTCAACACCAATTTCAAATGTCAAAAAATGACAGCTTCAAAAGTGATATCTACCGAAATAGCGGGCTATTCAAAATAACACCATTCATTGGAAAAGCCTTTACTTATATCGGCAAGGGCAAACACATCTTCACATTAGAAAAAGAGCAGTGTCGTATTTTAGGATTTGTTGATTCCCTTTGCTGTGTGCTTTCCTGTTTTTTCATTCGTATAAATTCGCTTGCCTTTTCTGCTCCGTTTTCGGTGTTTCCTCGTTGTTTTCTTGAACATTGTGTAGTACTGATACTCCTTTAGTTTAGTTTTGTACTTGAGTTTTACTATTTAATTTTGATAGTCGAGTGCTGTGACAAATTATAGACAAAATGAAGTGCATGGTTCTTTTTTGCGCAAATAAAGGAGAAACCCATTTTATGAAAGTAAGTTTAGTTTAAGTAAGATAATACAGCTATTTTATTATAATTGCAAATGTTGATATCGACAACTTATTCATACCACATTCACGAAGTCAAAAATTTTAAGTCCTACCCTGATGACACGTTCACAATTATTGCGCAAACTCTGTAGTAGGTCAATTTTCCCTATGAGGTGCCAGGAATGGTGAACTGATTGGCGTTCTAGTATTTATTATATTTCTGTGGGGTAATCACTCCCCCCCATGAGTCTCGTATGAGTATGAATTATCGACTAGCCTCACAACCACAGAAATATAATAAATACTAGAACGCCAATCAGTTCACAATTCCTGGCACCACACAGCGCAAATTGACCTACTACAGAGTTTGCGCAATATTAGAACGTGTCATCAGGACAGGACTCGAAATTTTTGACTTCGAGAATGTGGTATGAATAAGTTGTCGATATCAACATTTGCAATAATAATAAAATAGCTGTAGTATCTTACTTAAACTAAACTTACTTTCATAAAATGGGTTTCTCCTTTATTTGCGCAAAAAAGAACCATGCACTTCATTTTGTCTATAATTTGTGACAGCACTCGACTATCAAAATTAACTAATAAAACTCAAGTACAAAACTAAACTAAAGGAGTATCAGTACTACACAATGTTCAAGAAAACAACGAGGAAACACCGAAAACGGAGCAGAAAAGGCAAGCGAATTTATACGAATGAAAAAACAGGAAAGCACACAGCAAAGGGAATCAACAAATCCTAAAATACGACACTGCTCTTTTTCTTATGTCAAGATGTGTTTGTTTTCGTCGCGTAGCGGTGTTGCCGAATTCACTGGTTTCACAATAAGATTTATTCCGAACTTCATCTGAAACCATAATGTTTGGCAACGACGTGGCAAGAAAAGACGAGCTGCGCATGTACAAGTAGTAGGTGTTTATTCGCTATGTGGGCCGTGGGGTCATTTTACTGAATCTCGGACGTACCTAATAGCGTTCTAGTGTTTATTATATTTCTGTGCTCACAACACGTTCACCAGAATAAATTCAAATATTTGAAATTACTAATGAAAATTAGTCGTAATTTGTGAAAACAACGAAACTTTTCTAATGTTCTCAATTTTGGCGAAACAAAATCTAATCAGTGTATAACTGTATACATCATTATTAGGCGCATTCGGTATTACCAATCTACCAATCCGGGAGAGGAGCGAGAGAAAACGGACACAGAAATATAATAATTCGGATCTCTCTCTCTCTCTCTCTGGCTGAAAGAGGGAAAGAGAGAGATAGATCCGTATTTATTATATTTCTGTGTCCGTTTTCTCTCGCTCCTCTGCCGGATTGCCGGATTGGTAATAACGAACTCAGTAATTCTAGACATTTTAGTTTATGGGCTCAATCCATTATTTCTTGGAAGCTGATAAACATAGAATACGTAGATATTCGATGTCTATGGTTGCCATTCCATTTCTACGTCAAAACATAACCTCCTCATTCACAATCACAATCATAGTTGCCAATTACCGGGATTTTTCCCGAATTTTGGGAAATTTTACGCTTCTCGGGAATTCAACCGGGAAATTTCATTTTGGATGTACTATACATCATTAAACTAATTATTTGGGTTTGGCTTATCTCGAAATATTATGACATTATTGAACGAATGATTTTAGAATATAATTTTATCTTAGAACATAGAGTATATGCTTTGCATTTTATGTTCAGCTTCCAAAGTTCTGTGGTTCCATTTCCCGCGTCTGCGCTGTTGCTGTATGCGAAATCGGTTGAAAGCTTTAACGCATGACCGTTACTCTTGTTCCTGAATATTTGAAATTTTTGAATATTTTCACCTAAATATGGATAAGTGGTTAATAAAATCAAACTCCCTAACGAATGAGCCAAAAGTGAGTGGTTATTTTTTAAGTTTATATGTGATAAATATATTTAATGAATTTTATTCAAGGCGTCATGTTCCACTAATGAAAACCATGAGGAATCATCGGCTTTGGAAGATGTCCCCGGTAATGCGGTAAATGAAAATTTAGAAAATCGGGAAGACGAAGATCATCCTCCTTCAAAAAAAAACCAGAATTTCGGAAAAGAGGCATGTTCCTCAAAAGTTTTGTTTGGGTTGGTTAGAAATATCTGAATTTTCTGAATGGTTGGTTAAATCCAAGAACAATAAAAATGGGAATGAAATGGCTCACTGCAGAGTATGTGGCTGTGATATTAATTGCCATAAAAATGATATCAAGAAACATGGGATGTCTATAAAACATAAAAAAAATTCTAAAAGTATCTCTGGCGTGAAGAAAATCACTGAAATAATCGAATGCCCATTAGAAGATTCAGTTAGGTTGGCGGAATTGAAAATTTGTGGAGTTTTGGCCACAAATAACCTGCCATTTTCATTAATGGACACTTTGGGCCCTCTTTTCAGTAATATATTTCCTGATTCCCAAATAGCAAAAAAAATAGCATTAAAACGGACGAAGGCTACCCAGTTGGTGAAAAAAAATCTGGGAATTATATTCAAAGAGGAATTAATTAATGAGCTTAAGAAAGAGAGTGTATTTTTTTCATGTGTCTTAGATGAAACAACAGATGTGAGTGGTACTAAGCAATGTGCAATTGCTGTTATATATTGGAGCAGTGTGACTCATACTGTAACCACCAAATTCTTCGATATGCTTGAGACTCCTTCAAGTTCTGCTTTCGATTTATTCAATAATTTAAAAAACAGTTTTGAAAAACACAACATACCTTTGAGAAATGTGGTGGGGTTCTCCTCAGATACCACCAATGCTATGGTTGGGGAACATAATTCGGTTTTTTCTCACCTCAAAAAAACCATTCCCAATATAGCATGCATAAAGTGTTCTTGCCATATGATACACTTGGCAGCCTCAAAAGCTTGTCTGAAACTTCCACGATCTGTTGAAGACCTCTTGAGAAACACTGGATCACATTTCCACAGAAGCTTCTTGAGACAAAAAAAGTTTCAGGAGTTTCAAGAGTTCTTCAAGACAGATATACACAAGATGCTTTCAACAAGCAATACAAGATGGCTGTCACTGAAAGCATGTGTCGATAGGGTTCTGGAGCAATATGAACCATTGCGGGCATACTATCGGGAATTGGTTCATGAAGACCCATCCAAAACGACAGAAGAAATGTTTGCGACTATGCAAAATAAATTTTCCTTAATTTATCTAGAATTCATGTCATACTCTTTGGGACTCTTGACAGATTTCAATCTCCTCTTCCAGTCTGAGGGTCCATTACTATACAGATTGAAATCTGAAGTGGAGAAACTTTTGAAACATCTATGCAGCAATTATATGGAGCCTATCTATGTCAAGAGTCACGAAGATATTCTCTCATTGGATCATAGAAATCAAACCTTTTTTTTAAATCTACAAAAGATATACATAGGCATAGCAGCTTCTCAAAGTATTGCTTCCTTGAGAACTGAAGGAGTATCACCTATGGAAATTCAACACTTCCTCGAGACATGCCGATTATTTTATATTGAAGTGGTAACAGAAATTAAAAAAAGATTTGATTTCTCGGATTCATTATTTAGAATCATTATGGTAGTGGATCCAAGAGTCGCTCAAGGTTTTCAATTTAATTCCCTTGCACCAATTGTGAATCAGTTTCCAGTGTTAAAACAATGTATCGATTTGCAAGAATTAGATAATGAATGGAAAAACCATTCATTACTGAACCACTCAGAATTCAACTTATCGATTTCACTACCTGCTGATGAATACTGGAGAAGAGTATTTCAACTTAAAAATTCGGCTGATACTCCTATGTTCCCTAATTTGAAAAAAGTAATGACTCTTCTTCTGGTGCTGCCTTTTTCAAATGCATGTGTTGAAAGAATTTTCAGTGCTTTGAAAACCATCAAGACAGACCATAGGAATAAATTAAATTCGGAAACAATTTCAGCAATTATTGCTACAAAAGATGGTATCAAGGAGAAGGGTGGTTGCCTCAAATTCAGCCCAACGAAAGAAATGAAAAAATCGAAGATATGGCAACAAACATGATCTGCCATATCTTAGGCCTTATCACCAAATATGAATTCTTTTATTTGTTTTTAGAGAACACTAATGGTAGTTCGTTTGAACTTTGATTAAAAATTTAAACGTTGATTAATTTGACATTTGTCAAGGGAAATCACACCTAATCAACGTTTAAATTTTTAATCAAAGTTCAAACGAACGGTGCAACTGGTCAAAGTATTTTATATTATCAAAGGTTTTATTGTTTGTTGATTATAATATTAGTTTGTATAAATCTATTCATGTTTCCCTGAGATTTTTTGTTTTCGAAAATTTGTTTTTATTTTTTGCTCTTAAGGAACTCGTTATTGTTCAACTTGTTGATTGTAAACATTTTTTCATTAATTATTATACATGTCTGGTTCAGGTTACTTTTCTGTTTTTAATTTTTATCCTTCGGGTTGGCATGGCAACACTACTAATACGACATATGACATAGAGAAATTGCATTCTATGGTCTAATTGTCTACGTCAGTCATGGTCATAGACAGTGATCGGGAAAAACCGGGAATTTTGGGTTGAGGTACTGGGACATTTCAGTTGACGCTTCTGGCAACACTGATCACAATATAAACAAAGACCAACTGTGATATAAATAAATACGTCTAGTGGTCTAGTAGTCTTTTACCTCTTACATTGTGCAAAGAGTAGTCTCTTTAATCTTTGATATTGTGGTCAATTTTCAGTTCATCATATTGTTGTTCGTTGTACCCAGTAACGTTTCGTTTGAACATTTTGATAGTATTCGCTCGTGAAATTATCTCTAGCAATGCCTGTTGAGTGTTTGATGCCTCATTGTGGGAAACATTTCTCCACTCAATCTAGTTTAAATAGACATAAGAAAAACATTCATGGATTATCATCGGAGAAAAAAGCGTATGCTTCAGATGCCAATAATTATGTGTGCTTGGAAGGATGCGAAATATCTTTCAAGTTTAATAGTGATCTACGATACCATTTAACTATCGATCACAATCAAGGAAAATTTGAGGAGTTCACCCTAACGACATTCCCAAGTTATGAGGGTGGGTAAATTATAGATAAATATCCTACTTTTGTTTCATGAATTTGAAAATATGTTTTCACTTTTAGATTTTAAAACATGGTTGGAAAAGGAAAATAAGTTGTTGCATGTGCAATATATAAAGAATACAGGAATTAAAACTCATGGAGACAAAGAAAAAATTTATTTGAATTGTATACGCTCAGGTAATAATGTTCTTTCCTTGAAATTTAAATAGTTTGAGTAATTTTTCTGAATGATATCCAGGTATGGCTCGGCTTGTCACTACTGATCGAAAGAGAGCACACAGGAAGCAAGGTTCTTCAAAAATAAATTGTGGCTGTACAAGCCAGATTATACTTTCAAGAAATATCAGAACTGATGAATGTATTGCTAAATATTACATGCATCACTATGGTCATAAGAATGAGCCAGATCAATGTCTTAAAATGCCTAAGTCAAATCGGCAAACTATAGCATCAAAACAAATTTTAGAAGAACCTCCAGCAAAGTGAGTATATGATATTAATTACAACTGATTAGGTGTATATTAACTTACAATTCTTTCAACATGTCCATACCATTTCAGGTTCTTTTTATATTTCCTCTATTATGGTTATTTGCACCTTCATTATCTCTCTCATTCGTTCCTAATGTGTTCGAGACTTTCCTTGCCAGTAATTCATCTCATAGGCATTCCAGGGTTTTGTTCATATGCCTTGTTTTGCATCCATACAGGATTATGCTGAAGAACACTGTATTGTACAGGAAGTGTTTTTGTTTACAGGGTATATTTGGGCCAAAGAATGGAGTTCAGACAGAGTCTTACTTTTGTCCCACCATAATTCGATGTTCAATTTCTTCATCTGGTCTTGCTTTCTCATTAATTTGTATATAAACTTAATTATCAAATTAATGACTAGTAGGGTCTAGTTGTTCAGTTCAGGCTTAAGCCAAGTGCGAGGTTGAGCCCAGCTCAATTTCGGTATATATCCCTTTTGATATGAAGAATTGAGCTTTGTTCATCCTCAAATGTAGCTTGCACCACAGCTAACCTATACAGAAAGCCTGGAACAAGAAATTTTGCAACCCTATAGCGGAGGCCGAGAACTTTTTTTTACTTTTTGTTTCCTGTGGTAATTACAATGGGTTATTGGGTGAAAAACATGCGAAATCGAGTAATTTTTTCTATATTCCGGTTCTTTTCTTAGACCATAGAAAGAAGAGATACAGCATCTCATTCATAAATACGAGAATCGGTGAAGCGAAAATTTAGTCAGTTTTCAATGAGTGGGACGAAGATAGCATAAAGGATAGCTATACTCCATTCACTTTTATAAAGTATCGCGGTTTGCCATGAAATTTTGACACATTTCACCGCGTATATTTTGAAAATGTTAGGTTATGGTCATTGCACTGTCAGATACGCCCACAACGTTGTCGTTTCTGCTAAAACATGGTAGTTATTACGCATTTATCAAAATGTTCATTTACTTGGGGAAATTCATGAATTTGAGAAAATATTATGTCAATTCAGAAGACATTTACATACATTTTTGCACAACCTGAAATACTCCAGCATGAAAATGTAGTAGTTCTACGAAACCTGCGCCACAGTTAAATCTTCGAAGAACTAACTCCATTTACAAAGTTGAAAAAGAGTAAATAGAAAGTAGACCTGGCAATGTCGATTAATTTTCACGAGTGCTAACCTGCGTCTGTTCTAGGGGAAAAAACTTGATAAACCTAAATCATGGCCAACCGCGATACTTTATAAAAGTGAATGGAGTATATATCATTAGATACTGCCGTGGCAACATTGCATAATCTAACTTTGAAAGGTCCAGTGGTGTGGTGTTATCTGTAATGAAGAATGGAAATAAAATTACAAGTGAATCAACTGTTTTTCTCCCTTATTTGAATCAACTGTTTTTGCAGAATTCATACAATGTTAACATTAAAACAGATTCTGAATTAGGGAAACAGAATCAGCTAAATTCAGAATAGATATCCAAATGTTCCTCCTTCCATTATCAGAAGGGAATCTGTAAAGTGAAATTCTAAAAGCGAAGAATCTACGTCACTGTTACTTAGAATGAGAAGAGTAGAACATACCTGTGTAAACCCAAATCAGGATTCAATTAGTCCAATTTACCACAAACAAGACACTAACGAACCATATTTTAAACGTATTTTGCTAATAATATATCCAAATCTCACTTTTCGTACGCTATATCTTGATGACAACACTGTTCAAAAAGTCATTAGTAACACCAGGGGCGCAGCCAGGGGGGGGCCCGAGGGGCCCGGGCCCCCCCCGAGATTTTTCTGCATGCAAACTTCTCTACCTGTATATCAGTAGAAACAGTTGAATATTCGCGTCGGGCCCCCCCCGAACAAAAATTCTGGCTGCGCCACTGAGTAACACAAAATTAGGAAAGCGGGACGAAATTCATGAATGAACTGGCCACTGATTCAGAAAACGGCTGTAACATGTCCATTCGTTAACTGAGGCAAAAACAGCCGAGCCGTTTCGCGAGCATTCCGATAGGTAATTCAGTATACAGGGTGAGTCTTTGACTTGTATATACAGGGTGTTTGGAGGGTGAGTAGCCATAGGTAAATGGTGGATAGGTGGTGCTCTTGGCTACTTGTTGCGCCTAATAAAATAACATTTTGCCAAAGTTCAAGGTGTTATAATTTTTTTGCCATTTTTCTAGAAATTTCCCATTTTTCTTATTAAAATCTAGAATTTTTTTAATTTAATGCTCGTGGTGCCTATAAAATGTTTTATTTTTTTAGTTTAGTCTTGTCTTATTCAGATTGAATCATAATTTCATACAAACGTCTTCGAAAAACCTGACAGCGTCGTATCAAACATCAAAATGAAAAAAAAAATAATCGAATGATAAGTATTTACCCTGTGTGACTTATGAAAGAATAACAGTATTATGTATTATGTAGAGTTATGTTCTATTAGTGTAAAAACAATTCTTCATAAAATTGTTTTGGGATTTCGAGGAAAATATGAACAAGTTGCTCACAAACCAATCTTAATGAAAATCGAAGGAGGAACTTATTTTGGTGGGATAAATATGGCTTTTCAATTGCCAATATAATCGGACTATACTAAGTGTTTTTGGAAATATCGTGTTTGTACCATTTTTATTCCATTATGGTTAGTACTGGAGTATTTCCTAAATGTATCAACTCAATTTCAATCGAGAAATATGCTTCGCATCAATTCCAGAAGATCGTTTCAGGGACTTATTTAGCCATTTTTTTTTTTTTTTCAAATGGCTATATCTTTTTAACAGAGCCGAATTCGGAAAAATGGAAAAATGAAAAAAAGGTTTCTCTTGAATAATTTGACTATTTCGTATTCCTTATTCTTAAATTACTATGTGAACGTTCGTGGGAGTGGAATAAAATTTGGAAGAAAAGACGCTAATGCATTCCTTCAAGCGACGTTTCGCAACTTTATTGTTGCTTCTTCAAAGCTCTACAACTACAACAGAACACATAGATAATATACAAAATACAATCAAGAAAGTCACACAATGATACCTCGGAAGCGGTGAACGTCCCTCAATCTTCCATTCAAGAACTTGCAAACCTCGAGATTTCATTAAATAAACAATGGCACAAGTCAGCTAATTTCTTTGTCAAATGATAAGATTAATCAATAATTTATTTACGTGTTTCGCTGGCGTACAGATGTAACAAAACTGGTTCACTCATTGTCGAACGTACCGAAATATGGGACGCCCCCGCCCCCACAAGTAAAATATAACACCGCTGAAATAAATAAATGAAACACACGTAAAAAACACAGTTGATCAAAATACAATATGAAAAAATATAATATAAAAGAATCAAACCGTAAAATGTCTAAATTCTGCGTCGGGAATATAAATTGAGAATGTTATGGTAGATAGCACTTAAACCCAAGCAATCAGTTCTTAAATTGATATTATCGGTCAATTGAATTTGTATCATTTCCCCTATGTTGCGTTCAAACCAATTGGACTCCCTATCCAAAACCGTTGTATCTTCAAACTTAAAATCGTGCCCAGTGTTGAAGTGGTGTAAAGCTAACGCTGTTTTATTAGTTTCGGCCTGATTGTGATTTTTGCAATCGTTTTTATGTTGTCCTATTCTCAACTTCAAATACTGTTTCGTCTGTCCTATGTATGATCTACCACACGAACAAGGTATATTATAGATGACGTTAGATAAGTTGTTAAATGGTGTTGGGTCTTTTAACCGTGTAAATAGAAAATTAGTCGTTTTTACATTGTAGTATGCTAAATGGGTGTTGTGATTGAGAGCCCCAGAGGTTTCTTTTGACCTCAAGAATCTTCAGTTAAAATACAGGGTGTCCCACTAGTGCCGCAGCGGACGATATACGCGTAACGGTCTGAGTATTGCAAAATTTTTTGATGCAGACTTGATATACTCCAAGAAGCGCACAACCTAAAAATATTTTCGAATATATCGGGTGGCCCACAAAAGAGGAATAGCGGGTGACTTTGTTTTTTCAAATGGGACACCCTATATTCAATAGTGTTTTTCAATTCTCTGAAACTTCCTGCATGCTTTCATATACTTTTCACATATTTTTATTCGACAGTTTTCGAAATATTGGCCTTTTTGACAAAAAAATGGTACTTGTAGAGGCTATGAAATCCAATTATATTTCACGAACCCTTGCACATACCAATAACAGTTTTATATGGATTGAAAGACAAGACTTCAAAGTATCCTACCCAGCTATAATAAAGCATCTCCAGCATACAGAGTGTCCACAAAAAGACTATCAACATGGCGAATTTCAAATCGATTTTTCTTCATTTTTTCAAATGCAATGCATATAATTTTTTTTCATCATTGTAATCACCATTCATTTCACTTCATATTTTGTCAAATACATGATATGCATATCTCTAAAGGAATTGGATTTTTTAGAGTTTTTCCTCCAAATTCACATTTACTTTCGAATTCAAAAAGCAGATTTGGCTTTTCTGTGGTTATTCGGAACTGTCAAATAATTCTATTCAAAATTACCATCATTGCAGCTTCAATTCAAATCATCATAGTTTTTACGGATTAGATGAATACTCACACAATGATGTAAAAATTCAAAAAATACCAATGAGTTTGAATGTTCAAGTTATGAATGCTTCAAAAAAACGAGTTCCAAAACTTCAGTTTACAAAAAAGTGCCCGCTCTTATCCTCATACAACTTTCTTCGAAAAAATAATATTCATAGTTTCCCAGGCACGCAAGCAGATCTTCAAGCTCGCAAGCTCAAAGCTTGTTTGAAATTTTTGGAAGATTCGACCTTCCAAGTAGAAACATAGAAAATTATCAAAAATGTATTTTGAAAAATGGGTACAGAAAGCAAGTTTCTGTCTTCAGTAACTGATTTCATCACATTTTTGAGTAGATACATCAAAACTTTCTAGTTTCTCATTTCGTTATAATATGAATTGAAGCTTCAATGGAGATAATTCTGAGTGGAATAATTTGACAGTTCTCAATAACCACAGAAAAGCCAAATCTGCTTTTTGAATTCGAAGGTATATGTGAATTTTAGGGAAACATTTCGAAAAATCGCTTAAAAATCCTATTCCGTTAGAGATATGCATATCATGTATTTGACAAAAAATGAAGTAAAATGAATGGTGATTACAATTATGAAAAAAAATTATATGCATTGCATTTGAAAAAATTAAGAAAAATCGATTTGAAATTCGTCATGTTGATAGTCTTTTTATGGACACTCTGTATGCTGGAGATGCTTTATTATAGCTGGTTAGGATACTTTGAAGTCTTGTCTTTCAATCCATATAAAACTGTTATTGGTATGTGCAAGGGTTCGTGAAATATAATTGGATCACATAGCCTCTACAAGTATAATTTTTTTGTCAAAATAGCCAATATTTCGAAAACTGTCGAATAAAAATATGTGAAAAGTATACGAAAACATGCAGGAAGTTTCAGAGATTTGAAAAACACTATTGAATATAGGGTGTCCCATTTGAAAAAACAAAGTCACCCGCTATTCCTCTTTTGTGGGCCACCCGATATATTCGAAAATATTTTTAGGTTGTGCTCTTCTTGTAGTATATCAAGTCTGCATCAAAAAATTTTGCCAAACTCAGACCGTTACGCGTATATCGTCCGCTGCGGCACTAGTGGGACACCCTGTATATTTTTACGCTCAGGATGTTGAGAATAAGAAAAATATTACTGACTATACATATTTGACTTTTTTTCCATATTATTCTGAAAACCATTTGAATGAATATAATGGTTTCATCAGAAATGTATTCAGCATTGAATACTCAATAATATCAGAAATGAAAAAATAAAAAAAAAATTATACATCGGACCAATCTTGCTCCTTCAGTTTTGAGATCAAAATTTTTCCATTTTCAGATGTATAAAATCTTTTGTAAAATGTAACAGGTGGGGCCACACTTTAAAAAGAGAAAGAGAGCTTAAGCCCCAAGTGGTCAGAAACGGCAGTATACAAGATATGGGTGGTAAACACCTTTTTAAAATTAGTGATTATGTTATCAATACAAGTGCTAGATGAGGAAGTTATTCTTGCGGGTTCACTGAAAGTTAAACCAAATCAGTAGGAATTCAGCAGAAAATTCACCCTGACAGTTCCGCCGTGTTGACCCTCCTGTCTAGAGAGGAAGGCAGCTGGGTTGAAACCAGTTAACTTATATTTTTGGTTATAACTTATATTTTTGGAGTTGTGTCGCAGTTTTCCAATGTTCCAAAAGTGCCAGGAAATGGCATTCTGGGTTATGTCCGAGTATTGCATTCAGTTCATTCACACTATTTCCAATGGATTGCACATTCTGTGAAATGAGGCTGACGGAGAGCCGATCCTTGTTCTCCTCTTTGAAAAGATTGTCTCCGTCCAAGAAAGCGAAATCTCCTAACCCTAACCAGAACTTTCAAGGCAATACTAACAGCATTTTCTCTTTTTGGTAACATTTCGACCTTGAATTCTCTAATGGGGAACTTTTGGGTGAGAAATTTTTTATGTTACCTTCAGTAGCCTTCAAGTCTACTCTTCCCACATATAGCCATGCTTTCCTCTAAGCACTAGTGAAACAAGCATTCTCTGGTAAACTTGTGACGTCACTGTTTCCTTCAATCACGTTCTGATTTTTGCATATCTGTATTTTGCGGTTCTGTATTTTTGCATATCTGAAAATCTAGATTATGAGATTGTTCGAAATTCTCTATTCAGCTACGCAAGGTATTCCAAAAATATCAATATCAAAATGTTGAATCACAGAACAGAAATAACTACAAAATCAAACTATTTCTCTAGTAATTATCTTAATAATTTGGGGATTGTTGTACTGGAACCAATATTCAAAAAACACAAGCTGTTTTCAAAGTTACTTAGCAAAGTAATCCAAAAATTACACTATCAATATCAAAATATTGAAACACATAACCGAAATAAGGAAAAAATTACTCGATTTCCCATGTTTCTGACTCAATAACCCAGAGTAATTACCACAGGAAACAAAAAGTAAACAAAAGTTCTCGGCCTCCGCTACAGGGTTACAAAATACCTTCTTCCAGGCTTTCTGTATAGAATGGCTATGTTTAAACTGAACTAAAGCTGAATAGAATTTGATTTGAAACCTGTACTATACAACTGGTCCTGAGTATACATTTTCATACTTACTCAGATTATTTTTTGTACAATATTGTAATTTTCATGTTTTTTGTACATTATTGTAATTTATATGTTTTTTGCAGAAAACTGAAAAATGTAAAAGATAATATTGACTTGGATGCTTTGGATAGAAGTGATGATGTGCCTGATGTCAAGAAATCATTCAGAGTTAATGTAATGGAAGGATGCTACCATGAAGTAGACTGGGAGAGTGTCGATATTTGGGTTAGGAACTGTCGAAATAATGAAGAAAATCCGGTTATTTTTTATAAAAAACAAGATTCACCATGTCCAAATTCTGTTTTGAATCCTAAAGATTTTTGTCTCATTTTCATGAATAACATTCAGAGAGACCTCGCAGGAAAATTCGGAAATAACATTATTTCCATAGATAGCACCCATGGGCTCAATGCCCATTTTGAGCTGACGACACTCTCAGTGATTGATGAATTCGAACAAGGTTTCCCGATCGCCTTCATGTTCACTAACCGGAAAGATACAGAAGTTTTCAAATTATTTTTTCAAAAAATAAAAGAAACTGTTGGAGTCATTACGGCCAAAACATTCATAACCGATGTAACTCCTCTCTTCTATAATGCATGGCATATGGTGATGGCTGCTGTGAGAAGACAGTTATTTTGTTCCTGGCACTTGGATCGTGCCTGGCGCAACAATTTGGATAAAATCGCCGATTCTGAAACAAGAAAATGGGTGTACAAATCTTTGAAACATCTTCAAAACATTTGTAATTCTGATAAATTCCATATTGCACTGATGAATTTCAAAGATACAATTCTGAACGATGAATTGTCTAAGGAATTTGGTTCATATTTTATAAACAATTTTTTTCATAATTCCCATCAATGGGCTTATTGTTACCAGCAGCTCCCTGGTGTGGATACAAATATGAACCTTGAAGAGATGCACAAGGTTATAAAATATGAATATCCCAATGCCAAAAAATTCAAACGACTGGATGAAACTCTACATGTTTTAATAAAATTTCTACGTGAGAAATGTCTAGAAAGATTAAACAAGCTCGTAGAAGGAAATGATCCGAGTCATACCACAAAAATAAACACGAATCATGAAACCACATTAAACACAACGTATTTAGTTAAGAATGTTGAAACTGATTGTTGGAAAGTCACATCCACTGAAAACCCATATCATGAACATATGGTGAAAAAAAAATCTGACGATGTGTGCTGTAGCATTCAATGCCACATTTGTGATATATGTTTCCATAGTTACGAATGCAGTTGTAACGACTATTGCATACAAGCTGTCTTGTGCAAACACATTCATTATCTTTGTCAACATTTCAGTAATGACATATCCACCGCATCTGCAGAAGTCGAGCACTTAGCTGAAAATATTGCTGCTGCTAATTCAGATGATGAAGATAATTTAAACTTGCTGAAGAACCAAGTCTTATCTTCTTTATCTGAAATATTGAATGAAGTTGAATTTAATGACTATTCTGAATCTCAGTACGAATTCATCCAGCAGCACTTGAATGTTATAAAATCTTCAATCAGAAATATTGACCAGGTACCAGAAACATATCAACCTTCCAACAACATTCAAAAGCAGGGTAATTTTCACTCTACTAAAAGAAGAAATATCAATTCAGAAAAACCTAGTCAAAAAGAAATTGATGTTGAAAAAGAAACCATTTCAAGTTCTGTGTTAAATTTCCAAAATGATCATTCATATTTGTAAGATAATTGTGAACGCGAATGGTCTTAGTTTTTCTTGCTTGTGGCATTGAATGATAAATTTATATTTGTGAATATCGCAGTTTGTGAATTTAAACTTGAAGGAGTTGAACAAGGGTGGAAATCAAAGAAATGAAGTTTGGTGAAAAGACACTGAAAGACAATAATTTCCTGGAAATAAACATTAATCGAGTAGTGAACATACAGTTGGATTGTTTTAGTTGAAGATGCACATGCCAGTTGATAAAATATAATTATGTAGAGAGTTTCACCAAAGACTTTTTATTTGGTTCCACCATAGCCTGTGTACAGGCTTGCCCCACGTTCGAGTGCCTATTAGACGTTTCTGGAGAACTGGACATATTTGGGATTATGATATCCCAAGGTTAAACCGTTTTCACAACATCGAAGTAGTAGATTGTGGGAAGGTCATGAATCTTTTGAATTTCATAAATATCATCACAGGGTGTTTCAAATTTGTGTCGTAAACTGTGATCGAAAATGGGCCATTACCAATGTTTTCAAATTAGAACCCCATTTTTCATGATTTCGTTGCATTCTACAAAGAAAAATAGAAGTCTAAGATGCTCTTGCTCCTAAATTCAGTAATTCCCGAGTTATCTGAGATTTTCTTGATTTATGTTGTACGTAGAGTCAAATTCCCCTACCGCGTTCGTTATTACCAATCCGGAGAGAAGCGAGAGAAAACGGACACAAAACATCTTATATATACGGATCTCTCTCTCTCTTTCAGCCAGAGAGAGAGATCCGAATTATTAGATGTTCTGTGTCCGCTCCTCCTCTGAAAGGGAATACAGAATGCGCCTATTGAATCTAAACAGATTCGATGAATATTCTTATGAAACCATAGTAACAATTAATGATTAGACTTGTGAATTATTATTGGGATCATTTATCTTCTATGGTCACAGAATGCAACAGATTTGATGAATATTCTTATTAAACCATAGTAATAATTAGTAATTCGACACGTCACTTGTGAATTATCAATGTTATAATTTATCTTCTATGGTCACAGAATATTCTCATGCAAAAGATGAATTTGACTCTACCAACAACATAAATCCAGAAAATCTCAAATAACTCAGAAACTACTGAATTTAGGAGCAAGAGCATCTTTGAGTTTTTTTTCAGTTTTTTTTTCGATATTTCGAAAACTATTTGAATAAATACAATGTTTTTAACAGAAATGTATTCAGCTTTGAATACTCAATCATATCAGAAACGAAAAATGATATTACTCTGAACAAATTTAGTTTCACTCCTTGTATAACCGTAAGCGCCCAGGCTCCAAAAATGTTTTATGTAGAGAATTTTGAACAATATCATAATGCCAATTTTCAGATTTCAAATGTGTCCAGTTCTCCAGAAATGTCTAATAGGCACTCGAACTTGGGACACCCTGTAGAAAACCTGGAACAAGGCAACCCTATAGCGGAATAATTGAGGGATTATTTCGGTTCTGTGATTCAATATTTTTATACTGATAGAGTTATTTTTGGATTACAACAATCCCCAAGTCATAACGATAATTACTCAAGTTCGTTGGATTTTTTGGTTGTCTGTTCTGTGATTCAAAATTGTTGATCTATTCACGACTGCTTCTGGAATTTGTAAATTTTATTTTTTTCCTCTCATTGCTGTATTCTAGATAAGATTTTTTTGTTGTATGATGAGAATGTTGATATTTTTTGTTATTGGTTGCGCTTGATTTTTAATTTTGTAATTTAATTTGAGGCCTTAGCAGAGTCCGGGTTACTGGAACTCGGATAATGAGGCCTTTTGTTGTCCCATATTGTGAGACTTAACAATAAATAGATTTATTATTAGTATTATTATCATTATATTCCGAGTGTCAACAAGAAAACAGATATAGAGGATAAACATTTTCAGTTTCTAAAATATGAATAGAAGGTAACAACGATATACGGAGCTTGAAGAAAACGGATTGAATATCAAGAGAAATTGTTAAGAGATGATCGAAAGTATCCACATGAAGTTATGGAAATGGATGGCATACTTTTCACGACAGAAAATGCCGGGTTTCCACCAAGCGGACAGATCAAAACAAAACACGAACTATTCGTTCGGACAGAAATACAGAACAGTTTTGTTCGGAAAATGTTCGAAGACTGTTGGGGTTCCCAACGGACTTTCTGTTTACACCAGTCGCGGACAGAAATAATTGAAAACTGTTCGTGTTTTGTTTAAGTTTCATTCAGTTTACATAGAGACACCGGACGTGTAGTTGTGAAAATGTGGCGCGCTGCAAACTTGCGAGAACAAGACGACGAGGATTTATTTTTGCTGGCAGTTACATTTCACATTATTAAAAAGAACAAAACTAAACCTCGGTTTTGGATTAGGCCATCCTTAAGGCAAAAAGGAGGAAATGTGACGTCTAAACTGTTACAAGATCTCAGAGGAGATGATAAGAGTTTAGGAGGTGAACTTCGATCAAGTTTTAAGAACTTTTTGCGAATGTCGAGTACAGATTTTGAAAATCTGCTATGTTTAATTGGCCCTATCCAGTGGCGTAACTATACCATCTGGGGCCCGTGGCAAATTCTTTTGATGGGGCCCTATGAGTAAAAATCGTCACGTTGTACTCAGTAATTTTAATGAACTTCGAGGTTTTCAGCGTACTCAATTACACGTTGTATATGTTGTATTGGAGAGTTCACATTCATCCATAGAACATGATACCTCGAAGCATTCATCATCTATTCGCTAGCTTTTCCGTGAAGGAACAACATCGCGAGGAAACCAGCATACATTTACAATGAAATAACAATTCAATTTCAATAAGATATTTATTAAGAAAAATCTTTTCTTCGAGCTTTCTGTTCCGCAAAAGTGTCTATAACATTTTCAAAGTTTAAAGATCGGGCCATAGAATTTTCAATAGACAGAATAGCCAAGTTACTTAACCTGTCTTGTCCCATAGAATTTCTCAAATAGGTTTTATCAATTTTAGTTTTGAAAATGATCTTTCAGCACTAGCTGTAGTTACAGGAATTGTTAGAAATAACATAAATGCAGTGCATACTTCAGGGAAGCTGCAGGACATAAAATGATTTTTTATTATTAATAAATCAGCAAGGTCTCTAATACATTAAGATTTTTCTATTTCGTCTCTGAAAGTGGATCGAAAACTGAGAATTTCTCTGGCAAATGATTCAGATATGTCTTTTTTATATATCTCAACAAATTCTAGAGCTTTTTTTAATAGATCAGTGTCGTTTAAAACTTTCAAAGTAGAAGGCTCCAAAACACCTAAATTTGAAACAATTTCATTCATTGGAAGGAAACGTGATTTTAGTTGATTTATAATGATGTCCAATGGAGACGCTCATCAAAATGGCGTTTTACCTTTCTTTGACGAGTTTTAGAAAATTCAGGGGTGATGGACCATTTTTCTGCTACACTATTATTTGCTTCCATTTTTAAATTTTCAAATTCATGTCGATACCTTTCCAATTCTTCTATACAAATTTTCAAACGTTTTAAGGCATTTGAAATATCGGTGGCTTTAGACTGAAGTGCTTTAGAGGCTGCATCGATAGTAAGTAGAATCTTGCAATGAAAATTCAATAACATAATAAAATTGTAGTTGTCGATCTTCTTTTTGAGTGAAACAGCTTCATTTCTTTCATCTGATTTGCTATTTAACAGAATTGTTTTTGTTAGCGCTTTTTGAACTTCAAAAAACCGAACTTTTAAAGCAAAAACGGCATCATAACGTCCTGCCCATCTAGTAGGGTTCAATGTTTTTAATGTTATTGAAGTTGAAGACTCACTTTCTTTATTAGATATAATACTTGATAAAATATTCAGTGGCGTGTCTAGGATTTATGGGCCCCCCCGCGAGAATTGTACCAAGGCCCCTTGTTTTCAGGTATATATATTGTTACGTACTACATCCGCATGGGCCCTACGGGCCCCCGTAACATCCGGGCCCCCCGCGCCGCGGTGTTTCGCGTTATAGTAGAACCGCCACTGAAAATATTCCATCTTTTGATACTATGCCCAAAAAAATTATAAATTTGTTGAACTGTTTCAAAAAAATTTTGCATATCAATAACCTCTCTCACTGCATCATTGAGAACTAGATTTAAATTATGAGCAGCACAGTGAACATATACGGCATTTGGCTCGATATCTTTTATGAGTTTTTGAACTCCACCGTAAGTCCCTTTCATTGTGTTAGCACCATCATATCCTTGTCCTCGACACTTATTTAGAGAAATATTTTTGTCATTTATGGATTTAATAATTTGCTTGGACATTGCTGAGGCAGTTTGATCCTTTTTTTGATGGTCATAAGTACGTAAAATTATTCGTCACGGGTAACGTGTACATCTCTAAAAATGAATCAACATCTTTTTATTTAGGTTGGTTGAAATGCTTAACGATGAACTCAAAATTGTATTATGATCTTTAGTTGTCTCACTTTGGATTTTAAGCAGAACTTATAAAAATAGACTTTTCAACTAAAATAAAATTTTTAGGTGTAGTGTAAAAAAATATTTTTGAGCTCGCGTCCCCTTGGGCCGGGGCCCCCTTGGGTCGGGGGCCCGTGGCATTTTGCGACCCCTGCCACCCTATAGTTACGCCACTGGCCCTATCATTGCAAGAACAACACCAACTACAGAGACTCTATCCCAGCACAGGAACGTTTCGTTTTGCCATCACACTGAGGTTCCTAGCAACAGGAGATTCGTACCATAGTTTAATGTATTTATTCAAAGTTTCGGTACCATCTTGATATAGCTATATCAAGAATTGTGCCAGAAGTATGTAACGCACTGATCGAAGTTTTAAAGTATACAATTAAGGTACCTAGGCATATAATAACAGGAGTTCAAATTATAGTTCTTCCCATAGACTTATTATCCTATTTTGATAAGTCTATGGTTCTTCCCTTCACGCACCGAATCAAACTACCACTAGATCGCAACAACGTTAATAAAAACCAAAATAAAAACAAACTGGGCGTTCACACCAAGCTGAACTCGTAAATCCTTTGAAGTTTCCCGACATTGGATGGGACTCTGTGTCCGTAAAAACGCAATTCGCGGACTCTCGAGTCCGGAAAACGATCCACAAGTTCTAAAACAGTTCGCGGACTGTCACTTACGGCACAGTATAAGGTACATGATTCTTTGAACGTATGGCTTAACTTCAAATCAAAACGATCGTAATAAAGAAAAATTTAAGGGCATGTACCGGAAAAGATTGAATGATAATGACACCTATAATACCTACCTTCTAGGCGAAATTAATTTGAAAATAATCGAAAAAAGAATTGATATTCAGAAAAACAGTAGATAATCATTTATTAAGGAATAATAAATCTTGCGTGACCGCAACACCATTATTGAGATCTTCATATGAGTTTTTCAGATTTCAAATAATATTGTGAGCATTTCCCCAGAAATATTTCCAAGTATTTCTATGACTATTTCCCTCGTCTTAATTTCCACCAATCAGAAACGCGCAATTTTGAATCACAAATGGTTTCTAGATGGAAAAACTGTATGGCAGCAGCTGTCAGCCGTTTTTTCGGGTTTACCCGCGGCAAAACTTGACAGTTGTTGTCAACGAATTCGTTGTTATTTTTATTTTTTATAGTTTTATTATTAATTTTAAAATTAATAATACATACATAGATGCATCCAGAATAATCTGTTACTCAAGAAATATTCTTGTCAAATACCATTCGTGCATCTAATTTTTCCAGAGGAAAAAATCGAAAAAACACAGTGCAAAGTAATATTTTTTTAACAAAAAGCATTCGTGCAGGTGCAAAAATCCTCGTCTTCGACTCGGATTTTTGTTGCCACCTCTGCACTCATGCTTCTTGTTAAAATATTACTTAGCAACGTGTTTTTTCGATTTTTTTCGGAAAAATTGGATGCACTTATGATATTACTTATGAATATCGCTAATCATAATAGTAGGTTAACTAGTTGAATTAAAAATCGAAAATTACTTGAAAACTATATTAGGTTTAGGTATAGGGAAACCTGATGAAGATAGTTTCGATATTAGTTTTTACGTTCAACAAGGTACAGAAATACTGGGTGTGCCATTTGAAATAAGAAAGTTTTTGACCATAATTTGTGGTTAATGTTTGAACATTAATTATGATCACTCAGTATATTCCAGAGTTACATTTTTTTCTTCTGCATAAGGGTAGCCAATATGTCTACACGAAAAAACATTGTCTGTCTCGTTGGCTTGAAGGGTTTATTCATTAATTGCAAATTAAAAATACTCTTTTTTTTCGATTTTTCGCCATTTTCTCTACAATGGTTCTTCTAAGGCATAAAATGGTCCTTATAAACTCATCATTATTTGAGCTTGCCATTCAATTTTTGAATTCATATATAGGGTATTCCATTTAAAAAAGTGTAACTATGGTCTATATCTTTGTTATCGAACACCCTGTATATGTGAAAACAATTTTAAATTGTGCATCTGATTGTCCTTTACATATCACGAAAAAAAAAATTTCAAAATGTCTCCATTCACTGCCTCAAAATGAGAACCGCGTCTGGGGTGGGCCACCCTGTATTCTTTTGAAAGAGAGAATTACATACTGTTTTCTTAAATCCGATGATACGACCGTCCGATCGTCGTTGATAGTCTTGGTCGTTGTGATCTGGTCTGTCGCGGATCATATATCTCATATAGACACACAACCAAACTTATATGGAATCACCCAGTATTGAGATGAAATATTATTTTGATATCTTTTTCGTTAGAAGCAAATAAAAAGTGCATGTGTTTACTCACAAAAACAGTTAGGTTCATAAGCACTTGATAAGATTTGGCTTTGCAGTGTCGATTTTACCATTTCCTTCGAACTTCGCAGTGAATTTATATTTTGTTTTTTTGCGAAGTTTTAAAAAAAAATGCCTTATGTGGGGTTATCGGAAGTCCAGAGAGGAAGAATTATTACTATGGCAGAATAAGGTATGTCACAAAGACAGATTGCAAGAACGCCAAGAACGGTGGGGGTTACACAAGGGGTTGTTTCAAAAACCTATGCAAGGTTTCTGGAGTTAGGAACCCTAAAGAATAGGCCGAGAAGAAGTCGTGGAAAAGTAACTACAGAAAGGCAGGATCGCTTTTTAGCCCAAACAGCAAGAAGAAATCCCGCAGTATCTCATTCAGAGCTTCAAAGGCAATTTTTGCAAGCTACAGGTGTGACTGTTTTAGAGTGGCCTTCTTGTTCACCGGACCTTAATCCTATCGAGCACTTGTGGGATAGGATCAAAAGAAAAATTAGAGCTCGTCAAAATAATCCTGGTAACGCAACGCAGAGCAACTTTATACAAGCGGCTTTAGAGGAATGGGCAAATGTTACAGAAGAAGAAATTAACAACTTAATAGAAAGCATGCCTCGTCGAATTCGAGCTTGTATCAATGCCAGGGGCGGTAATACTGATTATTGATTTGTTAAAATCGTTTTATTTGTTGTTCAATTCTCAGTTACATAAAAATTATTTTTAGAGAAATTTACACTTTTAATTTTCTGTTCCATTATAAAAATAATCTTTTAATGATTTATACTATTTTTGTAATAAACTTGTTTTGGGAAAACTGCTCTTCACTTTTCAGCGATTTTTTTTAATTAAAATTCGTTTTTTCCAAATAACAGGGTGATTCCATTAAAAGTTTGGTTTTGTGTGTATATTTAGATATATGATCCTCGACAGACCAGATCGGCCGAGCGATCTGTTGGACTGCGGATCAGATCTTACAGATTTCCCTTTCGTGTGTGCCTAGCTATTGGCAGAAATATTCAAAATTGAACATTTCTGCCAAATGGGGACCCTGGCCCGTGTTCTTCGAACACGCCGAACACAGGTCACTACGCCACTGCTGCCAATCACAACGACGATCGGACGATCGTATCATCGGATGACGGATGCATGGAAATCCAGCATAACCCGACAGAAAAATCTATAAACGAACTGAACAGATGGACCTATGGAATTCCCCACTTTTCAAAATTCTCAAGAAATAAGCCTACAGAAGAGATTTAAATACCTTTTTGCACCACTGAAATACTTCAGTATGAAGATGCAGAGGTACTACGAAACCTGTGTCACATTGGCAACGTCTATGAGAATTATTTCGACTTTCACGAGTACCAACCTGCGTCAGTTTTAAGTGAAAAAACTTGATAAACCTAAATCTTGGCCAACCGGGATACTTTATAAAAGTGAATGAAGTATTTATAGCTTGGGGAAATAAAATACAACGTTGCCAAATTCATTGCACGGCTTGCTATAGATTCCGAATGCCTAAAAGTTTTGTTTGTCAATACGTGTAGTCTTAGATTCTAAAATATGTGTTCAGACATCTTACGTGTAGTGATAATTTTTCACATAAATATATTATGCCATTGTTTAAACAATGATTATGATTGTCGATTTTCTATGATTTTATATGATAAGATATATTATATTCTATGACTAGTGACAGCACCTCCATGTTATCAAATAATTTCTTTTCATGTAAATAAATATAATTCAAAAGAATTGAAAATAGAACCAAAATATTCCATAGGGAATAGATAAACTATGGTATTAGGATCGGCTCGTGCAAGCATAGTTTTAAGAACTCTACTCAACCGTTTTTCATATACGAGGGGCATAATGACCACAGCAACAAGAGCCGAAAAAGCCGTTGAGGAACTCAAAGAAAATCCATATTTCGAAAAATATGCCGAGAAAATTGCAAAGCTTCAAAAAACTTCACCACAGGAATTCCTCAAACGCATCGAAAAAAAAGAGGAGAAACAGGAAGAAAAGAAAAATATGACAGAAAGACAGTACTCTCAATTATTGAACCCCAAAAAAGACGCAGTGAAAGAGAGAAACATAAACTCTGAAAATTTAGACAAATACATGAAAGTTGATACAGTTAAAGATAAGACTGCCGATGAAATAAGAGAAATTTGGCTTCAATATCATATTCATAAAGATTGCAATATTGCTGCAACAGTTCCTAGAAAAGATTATGAAGAATTCACCAGAAAATCTGAACTTTACCCTACTTTCCTATTTGCTCTCCCTCGCAGTCAAGGCTACGAGTTCATCATGACCCAAATTGAAGGAGAGTGTGTGCATTTTACTCCACTCTTATATTTTCAAGTACACAAAGAGAATGCACCAGAATGTTTAACAATAAGACATTATACAGAATTCTTGGATGAAAAAGGAATTGTCTTGATGAAAGGGGAATTTGATAGTAAAGTCATTAATTCCAAGGAAGCCTTATGTTTGGCCAACCAGTTACAATTATATTATTGCCAGAATAGTAATAGTAAAAATAAGTTGTTGGAAATTTTCTCAAAGAAACCAGACGAGTTCAAGCATATGGACCTCATTAAAGAAATTGAAAACTTATCTTTATAATTGATGTCAAAAAATTTGTAAATATTCTTAGAAGATTAAATTGTTGAATTTGCATGGATATTTTCATTAAAATGAAAAAATTTGGTAGTTCAAATGATCTTTCATTAACCGACTCAATTATTTTGGCATGTAGCTAGATTATTAGTCTGCGTTTTCAAATCAAATCTGGAAAGGAGTGGAATAATAATGTTCCTATCCTATCCTTAAATTCGCAGATAACTTTGAAAATAACCCATTTTTTATTATTTTAGGTTACATCTACAATAACTGCTTCATTGAGATTCACAGGAGCAGTCAATATAGACCTCCAAGAATTTCAGACAAACTTGATACCCTACCCGAGAATCCACTTTCCTCTGGTTACGTATGCACCATTCATTTCTGCAGAGAAAGCTTACCATGAGACCCTTTCAACTGCCCAGCTCACTAATTCCTGCTTCGAGCCGGCCAACCAGATGATTAAATGCGACCCTAGGAAAGGAAAATACATGTCCTGTTGTCTGTTTTACAGGGGAGACGTCTCTCCTATCGATATAAACAACGCTATTACGAACATAAAGAGTAAAAGGAGCATACTTTTTGTTGATTGGAGTCCTACTGGGTTCAAGGTGGGAATTAATCGAATTATATCCATTTTTAGAGAAAATGTTCCAAATAGATATTAATTATATAAGACTAGCGACCCGCCCCGGCTTGCAGTCCTTATAAACAACGGTAGTGCCGGCGCCGCACCGCTATGTCCCTGCATTTTAAATCTTTAAATCTTCGGAAATATTCATTCAATTTACATGCTGTAAAGGGCCATATTGATCTATATTTAAGGTACTTGGATAAGTTTTGATGTTGTATTCAAGGGCGTCGCCATTGGGGGCAGGTAGGGGCAGCTGCCCCCCCCCTAGAGCTCAAAAATCCTTTAAAAACCTATGAAATAATAGCATAATATACAAAAATCAGTTCATTTTTCTATTCTGATTGTTTTTTGCCCCCCCCCCTAGCTCAAAGGCTGGCGACCCCTTGGTTGTATTCTCAGACCTTTGTCTAAGGTTGTATTGCTTAAAATAACTTCCTAAATAAGCCATTTTTTCCCGTAAAATGTAAACGATAAAAAATGGTTATTGTGGGTTATCCTTAAGAGATAGACATATACCATCGCGGGCTTTTCTGTTGACCTTTTGTGGGAGTACAGTAACGACTACATTAT
Organism: Adalia bipunctata; assembly: GCA_910592335.1. Taxonomy (NCBI): domain Eukaryota; kingdom Metazoa; phylum Arthropoda; class Insecta; order Coleoptera; family Coccinellidae; genus Adalia; species Adalia bipunctata. The sequence continues at coordinate 7,497,484 of OU342954.1, forward strand.
TTTATTTTATCTTTTGGGTTCAGTCAACATACAGACAGCGAAAGCGACTTTGTTTTATACTATGTAATGAAGCTTATATAAAGAAGATTTTTTTCAATATTTATTCTAGATAATTATGCAATCGACCTTTGTTTATGAAGAACACGATATTGAGAGGCCTAAATTGAAATCTGAAGGAACAGGCGCGCAAAAAGCTACATGAACACGGAACTGCCGAACTCTTTCAAAACACCAGGGTCGTTTCTTAATGAGTTACACTCAGAATTTATCCGATCTCTTAAGTCGTCCACATCTTCCATGGACCCAGTGTAAACTAATGACTTTAGACGGCCCCATTGGAAATAATCCAGGGGGTTTGAGTCCGGAGATCGAACAGGTCATACGTGAGGTCCAGCTCTACCAATCCAGCGACCTCGACATGTTGCTGTTAAAAAACCTTAACTTTAACTATTCCCGATAGACATAGCATTCCGCATTCCCTTGTAGAATGATGATTTGTTTTGGCTCCCACATTGAAAGTCATCACAATGAATGGAACAAAGATAAAAAATCGGATCTCTTTGTTCAGCCCTGCTCTGTGGCAACACCTCATGAAACCTTTGCTTTGGATGAACATGCCGCGACATTTATTGTCATTCAGAATAAATCTTCCTTTCAATATAATTGCATTGACTTAATGAAAATGTGGGCACTTTACTGCAATATATTCACAAACCTATTTTTCATCTTGAAAGAACTAAAAAAAGTTTATTCAGATTTTGTTTGAGACTTTCTTGTGGCTAGAAATAAGTCTGTGACGGGGTTCTACTTTTCATTTCTCCCGAAAGGGGTCGCGCTATTTTCCATTGCCGCAGTAGCGCCAAAACCGTGAAATATTGCGGATTATTCCGGAAGTAGGACCCGATCGCCAATCTATAGTACCGCTTTGATCTACAATTTTTGGTCACGAGTTGTTACACCATGGTTTCTATGCATCTATTTTGATAGGAATTAAATGACAGGTATTCTACTTCCACTTCCAATTATTTAAATAACCATTGTTTCGCTACACAGTAGCTTCTTCAGATATTTGCAATTCAAAAATAAGAAATCTGCAGAAGCATATGGCGAAACAATAAATTGTAATTTAAATAATTGAAAATAAAATAACTCATCACCTATTGAAATAAATTTACATAAGTGAAGATCGAGTCATTCCAATATTTTTAATCCATTTGTTATTGAACTATTGAGAATATTGTGATACTCATTATATGTATGACACAAAATTACTTCAATACTAATAAGTTCATCTACGGAATATTAATGTTTAAAAATAATTATAGGGTGGTCCAGATCGTAACCAAGAAATTTTAACCACGTATTCTACATCAAAAATAAGCCCTAGTTTGTCATAATGTCATATAAACATATGTCGAGAAATGGTCCCTCTCCGAGATACGGGGTGTTAAAATTATAGAAAAAAAAATGTTTTCTATTAATAACTTTCACACTGCTTGAAATATTTGTATGAAATTTGAGACATAGGTTTTTAGCGTCAAGGAGCACTTTTTGCATAATATCATTTCTTTTCTATTCTACCAGTGGCGTCCGAACTGCAGCGAGACTGAATATTTTCAGATAAAAAAATGATACGCCACTGGTTTTTCCGACAATAAAAATTACTATTTAAATCCTCATTTAATTTGGAGCAAATTCGGTCTCTTGACTTTTTGCTGTACGAGGCACCGTTTCCGGTTAAAAAAATAAAACACATTCTCATGCATGAAGAAATCGCCAAAATTTGATATGGTTGAGGTACATAATAATAATAAGATTAATAAGACTATTTTTGTGAACGAAACGTGTAACTAAAAAAAGATAAGCATTAAGGTGGGTGTTCAATGTAGTGTGTTTTTATTTCAAGTTGCATTTGAAAATGGTTTCACTTTGAGAACTGAAATTTTGTGGGTAAACTCAGAAAGGATTGAAGTTCTTAGTGAAATAATTGAAATCGATTTCATTTCAAAAAAAAAATCCGTTTGCTACGTCGAAATACATCGAGCAAAAAGATCTATTACATCCGATTGATCAGATTTTCTTGCCGAACGGTCCAGATGTGTAATCCCCTCAATCTGGATGTAATGAACGAACGGTTCAGATCATTTGTCTAAGGTTCAGATCAATCCGACCAGTCAGATGTCATTGGCGAACGCGCTTATAATTAGAGAGATATTCATAGAACAACAATGATAGATCTTATCAAGGGCGGATTTACGGGGGGGTACTGGGGGTAACTACCCCCCCCCCCCCCCTGAGTATCCAAAACCCGAGAAAAAGGTGGTTTGTGTACCTGATTTAATGGTTTTCAAGCGTTATTACCCCCCCCCCCCCATGATCGTTATTACCCCTCCCATGAAAAAGAACTATATCCGCCCTTGGATCTTATAGTGATAATGTAATTTCTATGGAGATTGGAGATATTCCATAAAATGCAAGGTGGCGCCTGTATCGGATGAGTCTTCCTACTCGCTCTGAACGGCGACCTTAATAATATATCCGAAAAGAATGTCCCAATTTAAAATAATGAGATGTTATATCAATTTAGCATTGTAAATGAGAGAAACAGTTTTTGTGTATAATAATAGGTCATCAGAGAAACCTACACTCTGCTCAGTTTGGCAATATGAAAATATAGCGAACTATTCTAGTCAGGGCCGTCGCTAGGGGTGAAACATTGAAGCAAATGTTTCAGGGCGCCAGCTTTCTTGGGGCGGCATTTTTCGCCAGCTGACTTTCTGATGGTAGGGCTAGGGGCGCCCGAAAATTCCTTGCTTCAGGCGCCAAACTTACTAGCGCCGGCCCTGATTCTAGTGGACCAGTATGTACAATCTACCAGCTCTAAGTTTCAGATGCGACACATTTCAATGTAAATAAATGAGTCTCTATATAGTCTAAGTTAAAAACTCTCTAGCAACTACACTAAAACGAGTACCATCATGCAAAATTCACATTGCCTGTCTTGTAGCCAATGGTACATTCTCCAGCCAGAAACTGAGGTAGCGTTTGTTAAAAAAAAATACTTCGCCGGTAAGTCTTCCTGGTAGAAATACCGGTCCAACTAGCCAGTCACCCACAATTCCTACCCAAACGTTCAACGAGAATTCGTTATTGCATTTCGCGCGAAACTGAATTCATCGGAAAAAAGAGTCAGCGTGAGTAGTTGAGGGAATTCAACCATTGTGTGCGAAAGGCGAAAGCCATTGACAAAATGCAATACGTGGAGCAAAATCCGCAGGAAGTACCTGAATCACATTAAGGTCGCCGTTTGATGCGCGTAGGACAAGTCGACCGATAGAGGCGCCACCGTGCATTTTATGGAATATCTCCATAGAACTTACATTATCTCTATAAGTTCTATGAATATCTATCTAATTATGAATGAAATGTACTATGGCGCTCTCTATACGACAATAGCTGAGTTATGAAATTAGTGAATATGTGGGTAAAACAGGAACTTTTTCCCGCCATATTTTGAATTTGGCCATTCTCTGCCAATTCCGCATTTCAAGTTGTTTTTCTGAACGAAATTATCTGTAGATTCACTTTTAATCGGAAGTTGAACTATTTTCATGGGTCTTTCGTTTGAAATAAAACAGAAGCATGAGTTGACTTATTTTCTTCTATTTTTGAAAGAAAAAAAAAGAACTGTTGAAATGAAATAAATCTCAATCATCTCATTAAGAACTCCAATCCTTTCTGAGTTCACCCACAAAATTTCAGTTCTCAAAGTGAAACCATTCTCAAATGCAACTTGAAATAAAAACACACTACATTGAACGCCCACCTTAAAAGTCCACTCAAGCTAAATTTACGATCAATTTCTATAATGAAAACGAACAAATTTAATTTTATTGGAAAAATCGACGGTAGCATGTTGAACAAATGATCAAAATTAATTAATTCAACCTGTATTCTGGAAAACTAAGTCTGTCATGTCAATAAATGTGTCATATCAAGAACCACCTCAGTGACCTCTATTCACTGTTAATTATTTCTGTTTCCCAATGGAACACCCTGTCTAGCAAAATTTGATATTTACATTGAATATTTATTTAAAAACATGCACAAATCAATTTATTTTTTCAGAAACTGTTTACAAATTCTTTCAATAAAATATTATTTACAGGTTGGTCTCAATTATCAGCCCCCCACAGTGGTTCCTGGTGGTGATTTAGCAAGGGTTCAGAGGGCAGTAACAATGTTATCCAATAGTACAGCCATAAAAGAGGCGTGGATGCGTGTTCTGCAAAAGTTCAATCTTTTATATTCGAAAAGAGCCTTTGTACATCATTTTGTGGGTGAAGGTATGGAAGAAGGAGAATTTTCTGAGGCAAAAGAAGACATGAATTGTTTGATCTTGGATTACCAGGAGATAGAGAAGGATTCATAATGATTTAGCAATAACAAAGACTGATTGAATAAAATACTTACATTTCTCAACCAGCTAGAGGATTTGCATGTATTGTCACACTGTTTATTTTAGTATCGGTTAGAGGTCGAAAATTTTTCTGGTTCACAGGTAATTTTTCTAGTTCATCAAGGGTATCAAGGCCATCTATTACTCTGCAAGAATTTTTTTGTGAACTACTAATGAACACTCAGTTTAAGAGTCAAATCATACTTTCCGAAAATTGTATATTTGAGATCCAGATGAGGGTGGGCCCCATAAGTGAGAAAAAATTGACTTCCATTATTATTAGGCCCATTATTCGCCATAGATACAATGCCTCTTGTATTATGCTGTGAATAAGTTTTCACCAAATCAAAATTAAGCCTTTTTCAGAAGAAGCCAGTGGTTTAGTCAGTGAATGAGTGGAGTCATTCCATTTCACCCTAGTTTTTGGATGAGTAGCATCCCAAACAGGTGCCACTTCCTACTAGCTAGATAACACCGAATAACTAATTAACGTCAAGTGCCTCGGCAGATGTAGAGTGATCTCAACTTGACCTGTGAGTAGATGATTTTCTGTCAGTTACAAGTAATTTGGATACTCCTCACTTTCATAAACAATCTTTCAAGGCTTCTTCTGACTAGGCCAATAGTTTAGTTGAAAGGAGTAAATAAATTACTCAATACTGTCCTAAAATTGTCCACACAGTTCAATTCGAGTTCACAAGCAAGTGATATTTTGTATGATGAACAGCCGAAAAATCTTTGAGCAATAGTTCATGAGAGAATAATTAATGAAGAGGGTTCAGAACACTTCTCTGTGGAATTTCCATAACAGTCTTATGGTATAATTTCATCATCATACTGAACCCTAAATTAAAATTTCAAATGTTGGTAGACGCTACTAGCCCGAAAAAATAGAGAAAAATTGATCGACTCTCCTAGTGACTAATCTACTCTACTAAATTGTTGGTGTTCAGACATGTCAATTTACCAAATGACTATCTACTCAACTTGGCTTGTTCGGACTAGGCCAGTAGTTTAGTCGAGTGGAGAGTCGACTCGCCCACTGACAACTGTACTCAACTTGCTTGCTGGCGTAAGAACACGGCAAGTTATTAAATTTCTCGCTACTCGACTAATCTACCGGTTTTGTCCGAACAAGCCTTAACTACTTGTCTATAACCGATTCTGAACAAGCCTCTAGCAATTGAACTTACTTTCAGTTGTTCCTTGAATTCATCTTCGAATTTCTGTCCCCATATAGAATTTCCCCCTTTACCTGTTCCTGTGGGATCCCCAGTTTGAACAATAAAGCCCTTAATATTTCTGTGAAACAAACATCCGTTGTAGTAGTCGGAAGCGCAAAGAGCTAGGAAATTCTCGCAGGTCTTGGGGCATGATTCACCAAACAATTCAATTTTTATATTTCCGAGACTGGTATGTAAAGTTACGGACTGAAAACATTGTTTTTTTACTAAATATTGTACAGTCTTTTGTAGTACGACTCACCATTTCCAATTTTTTCGTTAAGCCTTTTAAGCTTCACCAATTACTTTTGTCCAAATTTTATCATAAGAAAAGAATCAATTATTATTATCAGTTATTATTATTATTATTTATTTTTTATGTGCGTTCAGTGGTTCAGTCACAGAACACTTCTCACCACGGTGACAGAAGTATTCACCACAGACCAACTCTTGGTCTGTGCCACTTTCCACAGAACACATAAGACTGTGCCAAAGCTTCGATGACTGAACACATGGTGATTGCACTGATTAGATTTTGTTTCGATCAAATTGAGAATATCGGCAAGATTTCGTTTTTTCCACTTCAGGTGGCGCTTTTCACTAATTATTACTGATTTTTATTAGTTATTCCAAATATTCGAATTTATTCTGGTGAACATGTTGTGTCAATAGCCGATAATTTTGTCAAGCAATAATTTGGGAATATATTCTTGATATTTTAATTCATATCAGTATGGAGGTAAAGTATAAGACTTTCACCACATAAAAATGTCATTCTATGGTCAAGTCATAACTGACTTTGGCACATCAGCTGTTGATTAATCAATCAAATCGATCAAGGGAAAAAGGACCGTAATGACGTTGTATGACATAATTAGTGAAGAGCGCCACCTGAAGTGGAAAAAACGAAATCTTGCCGATATTCTCAATTTGGTCTAACGTCATTCCATTCAAAATTTGACGAGTGCTTACACCAGTATTCTAGGCATCTTAGCCAAAGCATTGTTCTCCTTAGGGCCAATTGCACCGTAAACAAAACTGTAGATTAAACCTTAAACCTCGATTAGTGTCTATGATAATCAATAGACACTAATCGAGGTTTTGGATTTAATCTACATTTTTGTCTACGGTGCAATCGGCCCTTAAACAATGGTTTAAAGAGTTTAAAGTTCTCTTTAAACAATGGCCAAAGATATAACATCTATTATATGTTCTGTGCTGAACATCCCACATTTCTTACTTTCTGATCGTCATCGCCACCCTAGTTCTTTTATCTATGGCGCCACCTGAAGTGGAAAGAACGAATCTTTTCCAATTTTGGCGAAAGAAAATCTCTAATGGTGCATACTGCATACACCATCATTATTCTAGATATCTTCGCTGGAGGCGCCACCGGACGCCACGTGTAATTTAAATATAAATAAAGATAAAATTATGGTTGTATGAACTGATTATGAATATAAGTTCACCTAACGATATTTGAAGTAATTCAGAATCAAAGTGAGCAACACTTGATATCAAAGCTATTTATTTACCAATCTTTTTCTTTTTTTATATATTAGCAAAGTTGTCTCTGTTGAAGTTTAGTTATTTGCAACAGTTTGAAATGGAAGATTTAGCTGTTGAACTCTTCAAAATAAATGCTATCAAATTTGGTGATTATGAAACTAAAGTAGGCCTTAGGACCCCCATATATTTTGATTTGAGGGTAATAGTTAGCTTTCCGAGTTTAATGGTGAGTACCAGCTTCATATTATGGTTCAAGTTAATTTGATGTTGCCATTCATCTGACTTCATGTAATTATTGTAATTAAAACTTCAGGAAACATTGGCTGATCTGATGATACAAAAAATTAACATTTCTAACTGCAATCTGGTATGTGGTGTGCCTTATACTGCTTTACCAATAGCTACAATTCTATCCCTAAAGACTAAAGTACCCATGGTTATGAGGAGGAAAGAGGCCAAATCATATGGGACCAAAAAATTGATTGAGGGTATTTACTCAGAAGGTCAAAACTGCTTAATTATTGAAGATTGTGTAACTTCTGGAAGCAGTATAATGGAAACAGTGAAGGATCTCAGAGACTCCAATATACACTGTAGTGAAGCAGTAGTTCTTCTTGATAGGGAACAAGGTGGAGATGCTTTTCTCAAAAATAATGGCATTAAGATGCATTCGTTATTGACCATGAGTCAGTTGATGCATATATTGTTTGAGAGGGGCTTGATTGATGTAGGAACTAAATCTAAGGTTGAAAAATATATTACTGAAAATAAAATTCAACCAGAAAACTTATTTTCATCCAAGATTAAGGAAGGTAAGATTCTTTTTTTCAATTGAGAAAACTAAATCTACACCAAGTTCCATGTTGTTAAGACTTGGCATATTTCCAAATGATGAAGTCTTAATGGTAAGACTTGTATACTTTTGATAGTTACTGGACACTCTTATCTGTTATCTTTCGGGTAACTCTGTGCAGTTAACTGACCCAGGGTCTATATGAAAGAGTGGTTTTTATAGGTATTTTTCACAAACCTATTGTTTAACAAAAATTGGTGGCAAGTTTTCGATGTTGCTGATTTCTGACACTACCCTTTGTAATACAGAGCAAGATGACATCAGCAAACCTAAAATACTTTGACTTTAGTGTTAGCATTGTGATACTATGAACTATGCACATGTAGCAAATGCCCTTAAGCACCTGAAACTGATACTTGTGGGTCTACTGTATTACAATTTTTCATCAAATTTTAATGCACCCCTCATTATCAACTTGCAAAGCTTATCACACAATATTTCCTGATCAACTATACCAAAAAACTATTGAAGAAAACAAACACAGCCACATCTTCATGTTAACTTTTTTTTTTTTTGAAACTGTTATTATCTTCAATAATTTCAATTCTGTGGGACAATGCATGTTTCTAATATTTTATTTGTCAAATCAGCCATCCTTGGCCTAACAATTGGAATCACCTCAACAATGTGTTCTTTGGTTATTTTGTCTGACCCAAGTCAATTCATTTAAGAGTTAGTTAAGGTTGTTAAACTAGGGTCGAGTTTCACCATTGACTTAGAATTTATAGACCAGGTATCTCACTATCTCAGCATTGAAGCTTCGGTCCCCAGATAAGAAAGAGAGGGGCATAGTTTCAAGTGAAAGAAGAATATGCTTTGGTATACTCCATTCACTTTTATGAAGTATCGCGGTTAGCCATGATATAGGTTTATCAAGTTCTTTCACTTAAAACGGACGCAGGTTGGTACTCGTGAAAATCCATAGAATTATAAATATAGAATTTGAGCGTAGTGGCTAATAAGTATACAAAAGTGTGGCAATCGTTCCCCTTAAATCCAGGGTCAGTTGTCGCTATACGCATGCGTTGGGAGAAGAGAAAGGGACATGTCATCATGTATCCATGGATACCATATGTAGCTCAATACAAACAGATTGTTGTCAATTGCTGATCGCCATGATGCCCCTATTTCCCCACTTTCCGCTACCGCACATGCGCAATAATCTCACTGACCCTTGGCAGAGCCTTCTAGATGCTTCACTTTTAATTTCAAGGATCAAATTATAGGTATAGAATTATGTGTGAAAATCAAGCGACATTGCCAAGTCTACCGTCTACTTACTCTTTTTTAACTTTGTAAATGGAGTTAGTTCTTCTAAGGTGCAGTGGCGCAGGTTTCGTAGAACTACTACATTTTTATACTGGAGTATTTCAAGTTGTGCAAAAATGTATTTAAATGTCTTCTCAATCCAAATAATATTTTCTCAAATTCATAAATTCCCAAAGTAAAGGAACATTTTGATAAATACGTAATTACTACGATTTTTTAGCAGAAACGGCAACGTTGCTCGTTCAACTGACAGAAGAATGACTATAACCCAACATTTTCAAAACATACACGGTGAAATGTGTCAGAATTTCATGGCAAACCTCGATACTTTATAGAGGTGAATGGAGTATAAATAGGCAAGGTCATTATTGGAAGTCATCAGTGTTGCCGTTGTAACGGAAATATCTTCAAATCAGCCGACTATAACCTATAACCTTGGTTAGCTTCATACATCCGTGAAAATAAAAATCAAGTGTCAGTTGAATGAGGCAGCCTTAGAACTAAATGACCTCTACCTATTTATCTCCCAGAAAGATGTTTGTCCAACCAATTTCTTGTCTCATGTGGGCATTGAACTGGAGCTAATCATGCTGATAAATTAGAGCCACATAATCATCCAACAGCATTAAATTGATACCAGTCATTGTTATTCACATGTCTCATTACTGTTGATCAAGGTGAATTCAACAATCTAGCCGTGTCCCCAACATAGATTGTGGATTCTCTCATATTCAAATCTATTTTGAATTATGTCTCTTCTTGGTCCACCCTGACCCGGATCCCGATGACAATTTTCTTGCTCTACAAAGTACTTCCGTGCGTGGAATACTCACATAATTCTATACCTATAATTTGATCCTTGAAATTAAAAGTGAAGAAACTAGAGGGTCAGTCAGACTATTGCGCATGTGCGATAGCGGAGAGTGGGAGAATAGGGGCATCATGGTGATCAGCAATTGACAACAATCTGTTTGTATTGAGCTACTTATGGTATCCATGGATACATAATCACATGTCCCTTTCTCTTCTCCCAACGCATGCGTATAGCGACGACTGACCCTGGATTTAAGGGGAACGATTGCCACACTTTTGTATACTTATTAGCCACTACGCTCAAATTCTATTGGGAAAAGTAGAATTCGATAGGTGGCGCTCTGAAATGTCAATGTCTACAGTGACTGTATAACCACAGTGACGACAACTGGTTATAAAACTGTCAAAAGTCCGCCATGTTTTGTCGAGATGTTTTGGCGGTATTTTTGAATTTTACATCGGTAACTTACGGCAATATTTCATATTATAGGTCTCAATTTCATTAGGAAGTAACATTATGTTCCATGAATTCGATCTAAGATATGACGTTGCAAATGAACTGAATCGTGCTATCTATTTTCCCGAAGATACAGATCGAAAATACTGGTTATCTTTAACTTCTAACTTAAATTATTATTCAGAAAAAACTGAAGAGCTACATACACAAGTGAAGATTATTATTTGCCAATAGTAAATTCATCTTGATTGATTAGTCATTGGCTTAATGGCCATAACTCTCGAAAGAAGTCCTTATTCTCAATCTCTAGACCACAAAACGTCTCATAATTTTGAATACGATCTTCGATCCACAATGTATTTCGTCGCAAATGAACTGAATCGTGCTATATATTTTTCAGAAGATACAGATGAAAATATTGGTTATCTTTAACTTCTAACTTGAATTATTATTAAGAGAAAACTCAAGAACCACATACTCAAGTAAAGATTATTATTTTTTAATAATAAATTCATTTGGATTGATCAGTCATGGCTTTAATGGTCATAACTCTTGAAAGAAGTTTTTCTTCTTAATCTGTAGACAACAAAACGTCTCATAATTTTGAATTCGATCTAATGTATTTTGTCTCAAATGAACAGAATCGTGCTATCTATTTTTCCAAAGATAAAGATCTTCAATGTCTAACTTATTATTATTAAGACAACACTCAAGAACTGCATGCACAATTAAAGATTATTTATTTTCCAATTATAAATTCACCTTGAATGATCAGCCATGGGCTTACTGGCCATAACACTAGATAGAAGTTTTTTTGACTTATTCTTAATCTGTAGAGAACAAAATGTTTTATAATTTTGAATTCGATTTTCAATCCAATGTACTGAATCGTGCTATCTATTTTTCCAAAGATACATATCGAAGAAAATATTGTTTATCTTTAATTTCTACATTTGGCTCAGTTATGTATTCTCTTTATATTTCAATTTAAGTCTATCTAACTCTATCCTCACACGCTGCAACTCTTTTCTATATTGTACACATCTTTTTCGTTCCCTTAGGTATAATAATTCAGACTTGGCAAGTTTCTGCCTCAATTCTCTCAGTTCCTTGTTCACTTCAGGTACAGTAATGTTATCATTGCTGCTATCTAAAGGTATATTTCCAGTTGGTTCTTCCACTATGGTTTCCTCATTATAAGATACACTTGTATCTATACCTGCCTCAGGATCAGGACCATCTGCAAATAAATCTTTGTTATTCATTTACATAACAAAACATCATGTTATCAGAACATTTAACCCAGACAAGACTTCAAGGTATTATATCTAGATGTTAGGAAAACAGTTATATTAATAATTTCAACATAATTAACATTTATAGCATTTCACCTGAAATAGGCTCTTCAAATTATAACCTACCTTCATAATCTAATGGTTCAGTTTTGAAAGGAAATATTGTAGGAACAGCATTGTGTTTCAACTTCCTTTTTCCATCAACTCTCACTTTCTCCCACATATCAGGAGCGAAATGTACCTGAAATATTTTATGTTTAATAATATGTATAATTTCTGAGGACCCTAATTTAATAGCATAGAAATTATATTTCTTAGAACTTTTTTGTTCTTTTATTTGAAAGTTAACTAGTAAAATAAATGGACTTACTTCACACAAAAAAGAATTATTAGAAGGGAACCAGTTTGCTCTTCTTGTTCTTAATGCCCAATCATTTCGTCTGACAGGATCCCTTGGAAAACATTTCATAATGAAACCCTTCTCTGTAGAATTTGAACACCCAAAAATTGCACAACCGGGCATTTTGAAATATGAAAAATTCGCTCTTTCCACACACTTAACAACTTCACTGCTTCACACGTGTTGAGTTGACAAATAAACAATAACAATCCTAGATGGGTTAGAAAATCTGCGCACTGTCATTTCGACAAAACATGGCGGCCGACCAATAGAAAATGAGCACGAGTTGTCGTCACTGTGGTTATACAGTCACTGTAGAATCAAATGTACAATGGCGCTGTCTATCCGAAACTCGCTGAACTACGAAATTAGTGAAAATGTGGGTAAAGCAGGAACTTTTTCCCGCTAAAATTTGAATTTGGCCATTCTCTGCCAATTCCGTATTTCAAGTTGTTTTTTTATTCGGAAGTTGAACTATTTTCATGGGTCTTTCGTTTGAAATAAAACAGAAGCATGAGTTGGCTTATTTTCTTCTATTTTTGAAAGAAAAAAAATGAACTGTTGAAATGCGATTAATCTCAATTATCTCATTAAGAACTCCAATCCTTTCTGAGTTTACCCACAAAATTTCAGTTCTCAAAGTGAAACCATTTTCAAATGCAACTTGAAATAAAAACACACTACATTGAACGCCCACCTTAAATGAAACAACTATCTGAAGCGGTCTTATACAGGCAGTACAACATCTATATAATAATACACTGACCAAAATTAAAGTGGGAAATAAAATTTCGGAGGGATTTGCTACGACGAAGGGACTGAAACAAGGATGCTGCCTCTCTCCAACTCTGTTTAAAATTTACCTAGAACGAGCACTTAAAAGTATGGAAGAGGAAATGTAGTGGTATGGGAATCCCTCTACATGATGAAACAACTCTCTATACCTTGTGCTTTGCTGACGATCAAGTCATAGTAGCACAAGACCAAGAAGACCTAACTTATATGACGAGAAAATTAATAGAGGAATACAGGAACTGGGGCCTCGAAGTGAACATCGAAAAAACGGAATCTATGTGCATTGGAGGTATACCACAGAAGATACATTTAGAAGATGGAAGACAAATTAACCATTGTCAGGAATATAAATACCTTGGTATGAAACTGACCCATGATGGAACTCTCGACACAGCTATACAGGATAGAAACATACAGGGAAGAAGAGCGATATCCATCATGAACGGCATCTTGTGGGATCAATCGATATCGAAAACTAACAAACAGCGCATATAATACGATACTCAAGAGTATATTAACATACGGAAGTGAGGTCTGGCATATAAAAGTGATAAAACAGAGATCTCTGAAATATGCTGCTCGCGACAGAAATGGATTTCTGGAGAAGGTCTGCGGGCATATCTAGGAGGGACCGTATTCGTAATGAGAGGATTCGGGAAATAAGGGGAGCTGAACTTACAATAATCGACGACATAAAAACTAAACAACTTATATGGTATGGCCACGTACAGAGAATGCCTGATGATAGACTGCCCAAACAGGTTCTGACATTGAAACCACAGGGCAGAAGGAGAAGAGGACGACCGAGGAAAAGCTGGAGAGAGGGGATAGATAAAGAAATAGAGGAGAGAGAGAGATTCCGGAAAATCTTTGGATGAACAGAGAAGACTGGCGGTTAGGAATCGGAAAGCGACGCAGAACGCTATAAACCGATATATAGAATTTATTCTGGTGACGTGTTGTGTGTACAATTTGTTTTTGCACCACACAGTTAAATCATTTGTTAAAGCGAAACTGGCCCAACCCGGCTTATTGTACAATGTACCTAAAACGTACTTAAATCAGTTTGAGGAAATGTATAAGATTTATTCTTCATGTCATTGCGGCGCCGCCAAGAAACAAGTCCGATATTCTCGATTTGGTCGAGTTTTAATGGGCGCATTCAGCAGAAAAACCGGCTACCAAAGGTTTAGGTTACCGTAACGCAAATCTGCTGGATGCAGTTCTCCTTCTTTGACACCTGTCCGATACTTGGCATATATACATTCGAACTTGGGAAAATTTTGAAGTTAAATTTTAAAACTTAGTACTTCTTTCGTAAGAATCATTTTAATTGAATTTGGATAATGATCCTACCTAGTTTTGTACACTATTATAATCCTTATTCCTTGGACTATATCAGGTATCAGGCTCCCACATTGAAAGTCTTCATAAAGAGTGGAACAAAGATGAAAAATCGGATCTCGTTGTTCAACTTTTTAATGGGGCAAAGCCGCATAAAATCTTTGCGTTTGATGGACAAGGGCCGCATGGGCGTCAGTGGTGGCTCGTCGGGTGAGGCAAGTGAGGTGTCTCACCTATTATTTTATCATTCTCCTCACAATCTCAGAGAAATGAAAAAACAGGGAGCAAACACCTAAATATTAAAGTATGCATCATATCTAATCAAAATCAACAATAATTTTCTTCGTCGCCACTGCTCAATAATCCCTTGAGAACGTTGAGGCTACGATTTCATCGTCTCTATCGAGTGCAAATTCGAAGCAGTCGATGGAATCCGGAAGACCGCGAAGGTGCCACGTGGATTGGGTTATGTGGCACTGATGACGGCATAACAACCCAGGAACCGGTCTGTCACTACTCTCATCCGATGGCAGCACGATCCTAACGGTTTACTCTTGAATAGTCCATTTAGTTTTCATTAATTATCATATAAAAAAATTACATATTATTTTGAACTTCCAGCCATTCATCTGAACGCCATTTTATTGTTATGAATGTATGGAAAAGGAATTTCCAGTCTTCCATTTCAAAGAGCAGGTAGGAAATGTAAAACTAATGCCGCATTTCCAAAAAAAAATATTTGCATTTTTATTGTCCATGCCACAGAGTTTGGGACAAAGTGGAACACACCTCATACTGGTGATGTCTAACTATTAACTAATTGAAGATTTATTCCCATTTGTGCTTATTTTCGCCCCAAGATACAACCTTCTTTTCACCAACTATATCTCTGGTAGATTTCAAATGTAATTACTTTTCATTTCATTTATTAAACAAACATGAGTGCCTCTAACATCTATCTACGTCTCGGCTCTAGCAATTCCACTTGAAGCCTTGAGATTTAGACAACCTACATGACTAGAAGCTTAAGGATTATTGTTTCTATCTTCACACCCAGTAACCCGCGAGTGATTTTATCTAATTGATTCAAAACTTCTTCACTGAATTAGAAATTTTTGCCATAATCACAATCATATGTTTTGAATGGGTACATAACTTATGAATAAGCCCATTGCATTAGAACAATCTCAATAATAACTATTGCAAGTGAAGCTGAAAAGTCAAGAATTTTGCTTTTGACTGAAAAGGTTTTTGATGTTGTGCATTTTAACATTGTTTTTTGTATCCTCTCAATCAGAAAATATTTCAAATTTTTTGTCTTTTCAGACAGACTCAAGATGCCATTTACAAAAAGGATCTCATATGCACAAAATAATGAGGCGAAAAAACTCTTCGAAATAATGATTGAGAAAGAAACAAATTTATGTGTTGCTGCTGATTTAACTAATGCTGCTGATATTCTAAACTTGGCAGAAGAAGTGGGACCATTCATATGCTGTTTGAAGACTCACATAGATATAGTGAAAGATTTCCACCCGAATTTCATAAAAAGTTTAAGATCAATAGCAGAAAGTCACAATTTCATGCTCATGGAGGACAGAAAATTTGCAGATATTGGAAAAACTGTTCAATTACAATTCACAGAGGGAGTCTTCCAAATCTGTAATTGGGCTTCATTTGTGACTGCCCATTCCCTTTTTGGAGGAAGTCTTTTGGATGCCCTGAACCAAGTTTCCCCTTCAGACACTGGGGTGTTTTTGTTGGCAGAAGCCAGTTCTAGTGGCTGCCTATTTGATGATAAATATAGACAAGAAACGATAAATCTTTCTTTGAAATACAAGAGCTTGATTGCAGGCATTGTATGCCAAAAACCACTTTTCAAAGAATATCCTGGCCTCCTGCAACTAACTCCTGGGGTACAATTGAATGCATCTGGTGATAAGTTAGGACAACAGTACAATACTCCTGAAGACGTGATTATTTCAAAGGGGGGAGATATTGCTGTAGTGGGTAGAGGAATATCTCAAAGTACGAACAAGAGAAAAGATGCAAAAAAATACAGAGATTTGCTATGGGCTGCTTATTTGGAGAGAATTGACAGCTAAAAGTACAAAAAACATAAGGAATTGAGCTAGAAAATACAAAGATTTTCTTCATGCTGCCTTTTACAGTGAATGGGATAATTCACCGAAATATATATTCCTATTTTTGTATTGTTATTGATGTAAATTTTTATTGCTGTTATATTGTTAATATATTCATCATTTTATTATCTCTTCTTGAATAAAGCAAATTTTTATTTCATATCTGGGTTTTATTTAGGAACTCCTAATGTATAATACTTTCCGTATTTTCTGTGCTTGCTCGATATTACAACGTTAGCAATTCCTCTTCCAGGCGGTTGTTACCCACGATGGTACCACAGGGGAGTTTAGAATCGGAAATATATTTTTTTAAATAACATTAAAAACAATACTGTTCGGTCGCGAACTAAGCAGCCACCTATGCATACGTCATCTTATCGACTTGAATTCAATAGTTATTGTAAATTTTCATGATCGACAAACTTCATAATATGAACTTCTTATTATCGTAGTAAACAGGGTCTTTCACGAGGAACCTCACCCATATTTATTTCATGAGATTCAGCACTTATGAGTATTTCACGATGCTGATGAAATCTAAAATATTTTCAAGGCATGAGCACCTCCGGTTTTTCCGGAAATGACGTCAACTTCCGTTTTTTATGGCAGATATTGAATCTACGTTAAAAAATAATGTGAGTGTATGCATCACACCCTTGCCCTAAAATGGATATTTTCTGAGTTAATATCCACTTTAGGGGCAAGGGTGTGATGCATACACTCACATTATTTTTTAACGTAGATTCAATATCTGCCATAAAAAAATGGGGTTCTGATTTGAAAAAATTGATTTTTCACGATTTTGTCATCCCTAACTTTGAAAGCGATTTTTTCACCCCCTGTATCATGAATTTCGATTCTTAAAGTGGATACATCAATCTTACATCTTGAAAAATCCCAAAAATGAAAATTTTCCATCCAAAAACCTCGAAGTTATTATTGTTTCAGCGGAGCTCTATTTTCGATTTTTTTTTCGAATTATCCCGCTCAGAGAGAATTTTCCAACCAAAACTGAAAAATGTTACATCAAAATAACTTGAAATTTTCTAAGGAATCTATTTCTGCAATAAAAAAATGGTGTCCTAATTTGAAAAACGGAAGTTGACGTCATTTCCGGAAAAACCGGAGGTGCTCATGCCTTGAAAATATTTTAGATTTCATCAGCATCGTGAAATACTTATAAGTGCTGAATTTCATGAAAATACGTTCAGTAGTTTCCCGTATAAATATGGGTGAGGTTCCTCGTGAAAGACCCTGTATAGTTTATGATAGACGAAATATTTGTGTAGGCGACTTCAAACAGTGAAACAATGTATGTATTGATGAACCGACCGGTCCAGCGAGGCATCCAGTTACATCTCTAGTTCGGAGCGGTTATTCGTCGGGGTACAACCTCCATTAGGACCACAGCTGAAAACCCGGAATACTCAAAATTTGAAAGTGAAAGAATGGTTTTAGCTTTTTTTTGTTTCAGTAGTGCTTACCAGAATACGTATACAGGGTGCGTCAGAAAAAAGATACGGAAAAATATGTGTTCTTCCGAGGAAAACAATAGCTTTTTACACTTATACTTCGTTTTTTAAATTTCATTACGGCGTTGCCAACCTTACAACCATATCATACAGGGTGATTTTTTTAAGTGTTTCATTAGAAGTATTCGAGGAAGGAATTTTGATACGAATTCAAGATTCTGTATTTTCGTTTTAGGTTACATGAACTTGATTTGTAAATTATTTTCAAGCGGAATCCACTTCCGTTTACCGAAAACGAATGTGAACTTCGAAATCTCGAATGAACAACCTATTTATTTATTCATATTTGAAATCTTCGTTTGATATACAGGGTGTCCCACTAGTGCCGCAGCGGACGATATACGCGTAACGGACTGCGTTTTGCAAAATTTTTTGATGCAGACTTGATATACTACAAGAAGAGCACAACCTAAAAATATTTTCGAATATATAGGGTGGCCCACAAAAGAGGAATAGCGGGTGACTTTGTTTTTTCAAATGGGACACCCTATATTCAATAGTGTTTTTCAATTCTCTGAAACTTCCTGCATGCTTTCGTATATTTTTCACATATTTTTATTCGATAGTTTTCGAAATATTGGCCATTTTGACAAAAAAATGATACTTGTAGAGGCTATGTTATCCAATTATATTTCACGAACCCTTGCACATAACGATAACAGTTTTATATGGATTGAAAGACAAGACTTCAAAGTATCACACCCAGCCATAATAAAGCAGCTCCAGCATACAGAGTGTCCACAAAAATATTATCAACATGACGAATTTCAAATCGATTTTTCTCCATTTTTTCAAATGCAATGCATATAATTTTTTCTCATCATTGTAATCACCATTCATTTTACTTCATTTTATGTCAAATACATGATATGCATATCTCTAACGGAATAGGATTTTTGAGCGCTATTTCGTAATGTTTCCCTAAAATTCACATATACCTTCGAATTCAAATAGCAGATTTGGCTTTTCTGTGGTTATTGGGAACTGTCAAATTATTCCCTTCAGAATTAGCATCATTGAAGCGTCAATTCATATTATAGCGAAATGAGGAACTAGAAGGTTTTGATGTATATACTCAAAAATGTGATGAAATCAGTTACTGAAGACAAAAACTTGCTTTCTGTACCCATTTTTAAAAATACATTTTTGATAATTTTCTATGTTTCTACTTGGAACGTCGAATCTTTCAAAAATTTCAAACAAGCTTTGAGTTTGCGAGCTCGAAGATCTGCGTGCGTGCCTGTAAAACTTATGAATATAATTTTTTCGAAGAAAGTTGTATAAGGATAAGAGCGGGCACTTTTTTGTAGCCTGAAGTTTCGAAACTCGTTTTATTGAAGCATTCATAACTTGTACATTCAAACTCATTGCTAGTTTTTGAATTTTTACATCATTGTGTGAGTATTCATCTAATCCGTAAAAACTATGATGATTTGAATTGAAGCTGCAATGATGTAAATTTTGAATAGAATAATTTGACAGTCCCCAATAACCACAGAAAAGCCAAATCTGCTCTTTGAATTCGAAAGTAGATATATGTGAATTTGGAGGAAAAACTCTAAAAAATCCTATTCCGTTAGAGATATGCATATCATGTATTTGACAAAAAATGAAGTAAAATGAATGGTGATTACAATGATGAAAAAAAATTATATGCATTGCATTTGAAAAAATGGAGAAAAATCGATTTGAAATTCGTCATGTTGATAGTCTTTTTGTGGACACTCTGTATGCTGGAGCTGCTTTATTATGGCTGGGTGTGATACTTTGAAGTCTTGTCTTTCAATCCATAAAAAACTGTTATTGGTATGTGCAAGGGTTCGTGAAATATAATTGTATAACATAGCCTCTACAAGTATCATTTTTTTGTCAAAATGGCTAATATTTCGAAAACAGTCGAATAAAAATATTTGAAAAGTATACGGATGCATGCAGGAAGTTTCAGAGAATTGAAAAAGACTATTGAATGTAGGGTGTCCCATTTGAAAAAACAAAGTCACCCGCTATTCCTCTTTTGTGGGCCACCCTATATATTCGAAAATATTTTTAGGTTGTGCTCTTCTTGTAGTATATCAAGTCTGCATCAAAAAATTTTGCAAAACGCAGTCCGTTACGCGTATATCGTCCGCTGCGGCACTAGTGGGACACCCTGTATTTTGATCACGATTTTTAGTAAATTTGTCACATTCGCCGCAAATAACTGACTATTCATTCCAGTGTACCAAATTATTATTGCTTGTTTTTCATAGTGCTTGATCAATAATAATAAGTAAGAATGACAATTCCTAACATAGCCTACCTACATTGAAATGGACGAACATATTACTGAATTTGACTGAGCCAAACCTGGTCGTGATATTCAGTCAAATTCAGTGGAATGCTCGTCTATTTCAAAGTAGGCTATGTTAGGAAGTGTCATTCTTACTTATTTTTATTGATCAAGCACCATGCAAAACAAGCAATAATAAAAAGGTACACTAGAATGATATATCAAAAGTCTGTTCTTTATTTTCGGCGAATGTGACAAATAAACAATTAAAGCAGAAAATGAATGATGAATAAAAAAACTTAGTTTAAAACTGATATTCTAACCATTGACATAGCCTACATGATAAACCTGATGTTTAGACAAAGAAACCTGGCTTAAGTCGTGAAATTCGAATTTTATTCAATAACAGCCAAACTACTGATTTTAAATAAATGAAATGTTTGGAACACTCTTAACTAGTTTTTGACGAGCAATCGATCGGAGTTACAAAATTATATGGTTCCTATTTGAAAAAAAATAAGATTTCATAGTTTTATTGAGGTTAACTTTGAAGCCCTGTTATTTCAGACACCCTTTGTAATTTTTCCCCATAATTTATACAACAAAAAGTATCAGCGTACTTTTTCTTGTTCCACTGTGGCAAAAATTCTAACAATGAGGGATTTTGGAGATATAAACAGTAATTCGTGACACTCTTTCTGTCAACAAATTTGACAATCAGGCTACTATACCTCAACCATCGCTTGAAGTGGTTGCGCATATTATACATCAAATCAGTGCAGAATTAAACGAAGAAGTCAAATATGTATGTATAAATATACAAGGTGTTGCGTTTGAAATAACGAAGTTCACAGTAGAACCGGAAGTAGATGTCGCTTGAAAATATTTTACAATTCAAGTTCCTGTACTCTAAAACAAAAATACAGAATTTTGAATTCGTATCAAAATTCCTTCCCCGAATACTTCTAATGAAACACACCGTATAAGTTCTTTTCGACACGGTATAGTTCAGGCGCTATTTTAGCCGTACGCCTTGCCGATGCACCCTGTATACTGCTCTTAATCAATCAACATCTTCATCTTTGACGGCGAGCGATCGTTCTCAAAGGTATTTCATGAACCTTTCACGTAACGAAAATTTCTTTTAGCCTTGACAGGAAAAACTTGTTCATAGATGCATAGAAACCCTGGTGTAAGGACTCCTTACTAAAAATCTTGACCAAAATTTGTATATCAAAACGGCACTCTAGAATTCAGTACTGGTCCAACCTCCGGAATAATCAGCAATATTTATATTTCTCAGTAGTGGCGCTATTGCGGCAATGGAAAATAGCGCGACCCTTTCGGAAGAAATGGGAATGGGTTGGGGTCCTACAAAAGTAGGACCCCAACCCAGATTCTCGATCGACAAGAAAGTCTTAAACAAAATCTAATCAGTGTCAACACCAGGTATTCTATGCCAGTATTGGTTCCTTATTTATTTTTGAAGTTCATGATTTTAGACATCTAATGTCATCTATATTTGCGAGAGTTGGTTCTTGGGTGCAAAAGCGTTTTCATCTGTCTTCCGTTTTTCAAGCAATATTTAGATCCATTGGTCAATCGATTCATTAGAATAAGTCTAGATAACAAATAAAAATAACCAAAAAAAAGAATCATTTGAAGAGGTCTTGAAAGTAGGGACGCAATGAAACAATTGATATGTAAATTAAATTTTTTCTCATTTTTTACTTTATTTTTGAGTCAGCAATCCAAATACAAATAATTACATATCCACATATAAAAAAGGAAATTAATACTTCCTATTCATTTCAATATCTAGAAATGGAACTGGTCTGCTTCTAAATAATTGAAAACAGCCAAGTATATAAATAGTTTAAAATGTACGTCAATATATTGGAGGTGTTAAAAATTTTACATTTCTTCCATATTTACGGATTTCTGGAATTTTGAACCATTTATCTTCGGTCTCTTGATCCAGACCTGCTTCTCCTGTCTCGACTTCTTGATCTCGATGCAGAACGCGACCTCCTTGGTGATCTAGACCTAAAAAATTTAAACTAATGAGACACATATTCTGGCAGTTTCTTTCAAGCAAAATGTCACATTTGTTCACTGGATTTTATGAGAAATTCTTGGGATCTACAGAAAATTAGTTTTTTATCTATTTAAAAAAAAATAAAATAGTAACCTCGCATTGCGCAATAAGTCTTCTGGTTTTATCAAAACCTAATTTCTAATCAATAAATTTTTGTCAGTCGTGAAACTCCCCTGCAAAGCATCACAAGGTGATTTCTATCTACAGGGTATTTCACGAGGAACCTCACCCATATTTATACGGGAAACTACTGAACGTATTTTCATGAAATTCAGCACTTATAAGTTTTTCACGATGCTGATGAAATCTAAAATATTTTCAAGGCATGAGCACATCCGGTTTTTCCGGAAATGACGTCAACTTCCGTTTTTCAAATTAGAACACCATTTTTTTATTGCAGAAATAGATTCCTCAGAAAATTTCAAGTTATTTTGATGTAACATTTTTCAGTTTTGGTTGGAAAATTCTCTCTGAGCGGAAAAATTCGAAAAAAAAAATCGAAAATAGAGCTCCGCTGAAACAAGAAGTACTTCGAGGTTTTTGAATGGAAAATTTTCATTTTTGGGATTTTTCAAGATGTAATATTGATGTATCCACTTTAAAAATCGAAATCGCGATTCATGATACAGGGGGTGAAAAAATCGCTTTCAAAGTTAGGGATGACAAAATCGTGAAAAATCAATTTTTTCAAATTAGAACCCCATTTTTTTATGGCAGATATTGAATCTACGTTAAAAAATAATGTGAGTGTATGCATCACACCCTTGCCCTAAAATGGATATTTTCTGAGTTAATATTCACTTTAGAGCAAGGGTGTGATGCATACACTCACATTATTTTTTAACGTAGATTCAATATCTGCCATAAAAAAATGGGGTTCTGATTTGAAAAAATTGATTTTTCACGATTTTGTCATCCCTAACTTTGAAAGCGATTTTTTCACCCCCTGTATCATGAATCGCGATTTCGATTTTTAAAGTGGATACATCAATCTTACATCTTGAAAAATCCCAAAAATGAAAATTTTCCATTCAAAAACCTCGAAGTTATTCTTGTTTCAGCGGAGCTCTATTTTCGATTTTTTTTTCGAATTTTCCCGCTCAGAGAGAATTTTCCAACCAAAACAGAATAATGTTACATCAAAATAACTTGAAATTTTCTAAGGAATCTATTTCTGCAATAAAAAAATGGTGTTCTAATTTGAAAAACGGAAGTTGACGTCATTTCCGGAAAAACCGGAGGTGCTCATGCCTTGAAAATATTTTAGATTTCATCAGCATCGTGAAATACTTATAAGTGCTGAATTTCATGAAAATACGTTCAGTAGTTTCCCGTATGAATATGGGTGAGGTTCCTCGTGAAAGACCCTGTATAGTGCAAAGTTAACAATTTTTCAAGAGATTCAACATTTTTTATCACATGCAATTCGCATTATACAAAACATTAAATAGCGATGAAATCAATTTCAAAGTTTTTTTGGAAACGATTGAACAGATAACAAAATTCATTGCATAATATTCAGAAACATGGTTCTAATAAATTATATAGCGCCTCCTCAATTAACAAGTTCGATCGATTGTTCAAATGAACGTGTTCCCTTTTCCATGGAACAAACTCAATTAAATAGAAAAGCAGAACAGGCATATTATTGAAAAATTGTGAGTCACATAATTTACTGGAATATGTGAAGAACAATTAATAGGTACCACATGTAATTGTGCCGATTTCTATTTCATTTTCCAAAATGAATATATCTTTGTAGGAAAGTTTCTCAACTAACAATCAGGAAGTACCATTGAGTATTCACTTAAATAGAGGATCATCCAAATACAACGCTATCGAGCCGAAAAAGACCTCAATTCCTTGACTGATTCAGGGCCGGTATAATAAAGGACAACCGACGGTTCAACCATTGCGTCAACAACCAAATTCCTCACTAGAAATACGGTATCAGGTAGTTGACGCACGGTTCAATCGTCGGTTCTCCATTATAATACCGGCCCTCACAGATCTAAGGGTCGGTATTGTAAATGGTCACCGACGGTCAACAGTTGCGTCAACAACTAAGGACCAGTTCCATAATCGAAAATAAAGTCTCCTTTTCCGTGAGAAGTCCCTTTACAAATGAAAAGCATTCCATAAACTAATTCAAGGAAGCTTTGAAGTATTCTTCATCATAAAGTCCGGATATAAAGTATCCTTTTTCTTCGCGCATGCTCTATGACTATAAAACAAAACCTCGTTCTGTTCTGTCATTTCAGTTCAATAAACAAGCAATAAATCACTAGATCCCACAATAGCCAACCCTAAGAAATTTCGACAGTTACGAACAAATGAGAGCTTTATCTAAATGAGGGTCGGATTATGTTTATGGAACCGGATGCACTTTCAAACTCTCTTTGAAGCCGGCTTTCTTGAAAAGCGGCATTTACGAAAAGGAGCCTTTTCGTATAGATTATGGAACTAGGCCTAAATTCCTCACTAATAATATGGAATCTGGTAGTTGACGCACTGTTCAACCATCGGTTCTCCTTTATGATACCGGTTCTTAGTGTTCAAAACCAGCTTTGGTTCTTGAAACAGTGGCGGCGTCGTCTACAAATCAGTTAACCTGTTCAGACCTTTTTCGGTTTCTCTTTTGGGTTCCTCGATTCATTCAACCTCAAATGTTGTTTCTACTCGAAAAATACGTATCGAAGGATCAAAAGTTTGATATCTCTAAAAAGCGCAAAGTTAACCCCTCAGTCGACCCCAGTTGGCGGAATTCAGTACTACCGAATTCTCCTTTCAGTCATTAATCGGTATTCAGACGAATTTTGAATTCCGGAAAAAGTTTTGACTTCCAGCGGGAGTCGAACTACGCATCTTCGGATTTCCGGCCAGACGTGCTACCAATTGCACCATGAAAGTTAAACATTTTTCGGAATTCAATGTTAATGACCCCGCACAAACAAAGAAGGGTACAGAGAATTCTTTGACCGATGATAGCGAATGAGTTCCCCCCCCCCCCCCTATCAACTTTCTCACCCGCGCAAACATATTTGTCTGTGTGGCGTCATTATCATTAACATCGAATTCCGAAAAAATGTTTAACTTTGATGGTGCAATTGGTAGCACGTCGGGGCAGAAATCCGAAGATCCGAAGTGAGAACTTTTTCCGAAATTCAAAATTCGTCTGAATACCGATTAATGATTTTCTCTTATACAGGGTGTCCCAGAAGTACCGCACTTCCTTCAGGAGATCGAAAGTGAAAAATATTCTAAGCCCAAATATCCATGTTTGAAATTTTTTGATAACGTAGTTAATTAGTTATTAATTAATGAAAGTGACCAATGAGAAGCGCCCAACAGAAGAATAAGTAGACAGAGGGGACACGAGAGAGAGACGCTAGAGCTGCGGCCGGCTTTTCACGCAGTAAACAGAGACTAGCGTCTCGCTCTCGCGTCCCCACTGCCTACTTATTCTTCTGTCGGGCGCTCCTGATTGGTCACTTTCATTAATTAATAACTACTTAACTACGTTATCAAAAAATTTCAAACATGGATATTTAGGCTTAGAATATTTTTCACTTTCGATCCTCTGAAGGAAGTGCGGTACTTCTGAGACACCCTGTATATTTCACAGACGTTAATCCAATTTGAATTTTTTCCTTGCAATGCAACGCATAGTTTTCGAGTAAAAACAGAATTCCAGATTGGATTATTCAATGGAATTACTGAAAAAAGATTTTGATGAGTAGGAATAAAGTGCAGTTTCACATGGGACTCATAGTCACAACTGATGGGCATTCGTTTCCACACGGAGGCGTATGGTCGGACCTCTCCTATGCAATATTGTATAATCTTATATTCAGCAGTACCATCGGTTCCATGTGAAACGGCACCCACTTATTTAATAAATACATCGATTTATAGTAAACAATAAGTGATATTGCTTCCAAGATTCGGAATATGGAAAAAAAAATAATATCCCAAGAATAACTTCTCTGAATTCCACTGGAATCTACACCCTTGTTAGGAATTGTTTATCGCCAACTTTAAATTAGAACGGTTTAATTAAACTTGATACAGAAACAACTTTTCACTCGTTAATTTTCATAAAACACAAATATCCCATCAACAAAGACTACCATTAATGGATAAATCCGCAACCATAACGTTTTTTCAATGGATTAAACTTTCTTGATTTCAATTCGGTACTACAACTTCAAATATATTATTCTGTCTCTACAGAATATGCCAATGATTCATTAAAATTACAATGAATTATGAAGACCAGACAGGACCTGGGTTTCCATAAATACCGAAGTTATTTTTATCGATGAATCTACTCTCTTAATGTGACCTATTATGGTCTTGAGCATCCGTTAGTTAAACTTATTTCAAGAAGATAATTTCATATCAATATAAATGCTTAGTTACATAGATAACGGGCTTTGATATTTTCAGAATTATATCTTTTATAGCGGGTTTCACAAAGCGCAAACAGCGCTGATAGGAGAATCACGGGCTAGATCGGTGAATCAACTCGATTTGACATTTCAAATTCCACATATTATTGACAATCTACCGGGCTTCCAGTGTCGGAGCTTTCGGGTTTTTCTACCACAATATTCGAGAAATCACTGAAACAGCCCTACCCACAATGCTTGTTTCGACTAATCCGATGAAAAAATACGAATTCATCATGCAAATAAGAGAAATACGAAATGATATCAAGAGAAACTATTTACAGAAAATGAATGGCTGGACAAAAACGCAAAATTCGACAGATCCGTATAAGAAATTTTTCAAATTTTACTTTAGTGAGAACCCCACAAATCCGACACTGGTTATTCTTGGGTCGTGATATCGTCAGTCGTCACCGAACATGCTATATACCGATTAAATATCTCCAGAGGTTAACAAATTATAAAAAATCAACGAACTTTTCTTGAAAATTTCAAATCCAGTATTATATTAGTATTAATTGCAAAATAAGGTGTTGATATAATTTTTTTTCTTGAATCAAGTATTTCTAAAGACTGTCAAGTCCTGCATGCTAGAGCTAAGTGAATCCTGAATATACAGATATTTCTACTACTGAAAGTGTTATACTATCATATTTTGTTTGAGTAACTTATGAAGACGTTATTTTTCAAATATCTACCTAGGTAATTTTGCGCGCTTGATTCTATGAACAAGGGCGTTACACTTTGCCAAAATTTTTGTAACTATGTCATTCACCTCGACTGAGTAGATGAAATCCAGAGAGTCGTCACTGGACGACACCTGCCTCAAATCCTAACTCTTATAAATTATTTGCTTATTACTCATGTAGACGTAGAGTAGATTGTAAATTTGCAATAAATATATGGAAAAAAAAATACCTCGACGAGTATTGTAAATGGACAAAATCGGTCTAATTGTTTCGGAGTTATAAATGTTTGAAATAATATTTCAAATATTGTTATAAGCATGATAATAACGACGTCTTCGTATCAACTGAACGGGTTATCTTGCTAGCTACAAATTTCAACAAGCGCACAAAGCTATTGACCTCGGGTTGTCCGTTTAAAAATGTTTCTAAACTATTTTTCCAACCACTCCAAAGGTTTATTGTTTCTAAGCTCCTCTACAGTCTACTGTATCATCCTATGAAAAATTTACTTTCAAAATTCATGAAACTTCTTATTTGTCTTCAACCTGGAGACTTTTGAAGTTAGAGTCATGACTTGCCTGAAATACCCTGGAAGGTGAAAATTTTATGGATCAAGAGAATATGTTTGATATTTCGTCAACCGACATCATAAGTATACTTGAACTCAAATACAGTTCCTGCCTGGTCTATTCATCTCCCAAAAATTCAATTAGTGAAGTTCAAATTAATTTCTAGCCCTGCATGTTTCTAGTAATATACCTTTTTGTTAATTTCAAATTGATAGGCACTAATCAGATTCTAATTGTTTTAGTAAAATATAATTGCCGGACACAAAAATCACTTGATTCATCAGCTCAGCCAACCGATTTCAACAAATATATATTCAGAATCACTAGTTGTGAGTTTTCTTTTTTGGAAGACATTTTTGGACATATGTTTGCATCTTACCCACTGAATCATATTGTTTTGAAATGACTAATTATTGTGAACAGGGGCAAGACTTTTGTTGATCCTTTCCAGATTGTATTAATAAAAAATATTTATTGATTTGTCCATCTGATTTTGAAAAAAAATTACGAATTCAACTTTTCACACTGAACATATACATATCACAGAAAATTCAGTTCAATTAAATCAAATTTAAAGTGATACAGTAATAATTATCAATAAAAAAAGGATGATATTTCTACCAGGGATAGCTTTTGTTTTGTCTTTTTCTCATAGCATCCAATTGCTCTTCTGTCTGTTTCAGGATAGCCATTCATTCTGGATCACCCTATATATGTACTTATTTCAAAGCCAATATGTAAAGTGGTTGAAAAACTGCCAGAATTAGATACACCCTGTATACTTATAAGGCCTATAGTAGAAGATATATACATATATACTCCATTCACTTTTATAAAGTAACGCGGTTTACCATGAAACTCTGACACATTTCACCGCGCATATTTTGAAAATGTTAGGTTATGGTCATTCCACTGTCAGATACGCCCACAAAGGTGTCGTTTCTGCTTAAAAATCTTAGTAATTATGTATTTATCAAAATGTTCATTTACTTTGGGAAATTAATGAACTTGAGAAAATATAATGTGAATTCGGAAGACATTTAAATACCTTTTTGCACAACTTGAAATACTCCAATATGAAAATGTAGTAGTTCTAAGAAACCTGCGCCACAGTTAAACCTTAGAAGAACTAACTCCATTTACAAAGTTAAAAAAAAGAAAATAGAAAGTAGACTTGATTTTCACGAGTACCAACCTGCGTCAGTTTCAAGTGAAAGAACTTTATAAACCTAAATCATGGCTAACCGCGATACTTCATAAAAGTGAATGGAGTATACAAAACGTTCAGAACATATGAGTTGATCCCACAATACTCATCATGAACAGTGGCTCTATTTATCTTGATAAATAAGGTCTCATACGACTCATGGGCACTACCACAAAATACTTAGGCATCATATGTGATGCATGCTACAGTCAATATGTTAAGAAGTAGTATCTTGTTCATGTTATTGAATAAATCTATATTTCAAATCCTGCAATATTATTTTCAACAAATATTGGGTCAAGATAAAATCATGTTTGTAACAGGCATTCTTGTCCTATCTGTCAGAAGTAATAATTTCCTTCATTAGATATTTTCAAAATATGATCATTCTTGTTGTAACATATGGTTTGTTTGTTGTATCTGCACTAACTAAAGAATAACTTAGTATTACAAAATTGAAAATAAAATCACTATCATTTTGCATGACCTAACTGTCCTTCATAGGAATATGAAGACATAGAAGGTTTTAAGTGATGAAACATAAGCCATTTGGAAATGTAGAATGCGGTAGTGATGTCCACATTGCGAAATAAGTTGTTTCATCTCTGAGATCAATGTCCTCATTGTCCATTTGAAGTAAGGTTATGAAAAATAATTATTGTAAATTTTCTAATCATATGTACAACAGGTTTGTTCCAAGAGGCCATCCCGAACTAACTCATGCATGTGCAGAGAATTCGATGATATGACACATCATCAAGAAGTTCGTTTTCAAAATTACGAAAAGAATTGTTCATTCTTACAAGAGTTAGGTACAGATCTATTTCAATACCAAAAGTTAAAAATGATCTTTTTGAATGATATTCGTTGTCACATCCCGGTACTACTTTCATTCACTTTGTAGTTTGATTTTGTTATGAATCAAGCAAGGCGGTTTAATATCATTACTATAATAATAACGGAGGAACAAGAATTTTCAAGAGAAAAATTTCTCTCCTGACATTACTGTTTTTAAATTGATACAATTTTTTGAGGTTAAATTGCGCACATCCTGATATTATTTGTGGTGACAACCTGAATTTATTTCAGGCAACTCCTATGCACTTCTTATATAGAGAAATTTGTTCAGAGGGTGTTCCAAATACATTGGGGATGGCCTCCAAGAACAAAACTAATATGCATTGTACTTATTTCAGACACAACAAACAAACCTATTGATATTCTGCATATGAAGTACATGCTCATTACACATTATATGTCAACAGCAGATTCAACTTCAAGATGGGAAAATTACATTTCCAAATCAAATGAAAAGAATTCTAGAATTTTGATCTGATGAGATTTTCTGTATAGCCAGAACATTTTCCAAAAAAAGTGGCACAAGTACTGATTCTGAATACGCTCAATCAAAGAAAACAATATCTGATATTAGACGTTAAATATAGAACCTAGAAAAGGGCTAATTATTCCCTTTTGGAGCCTAAAACTTACGTAGGACCATTGCTGAAGGTTGACAAAGTATCGCTGATTAAAAAGAAATTGTTGAGGTAATGTACAATCAGGCAATGATGAGTGACCTTTGTACCCATGCGATGAAAATTGTTGGTTTTAGATGAAGAAAAATTTTGTTGGTGTTTTGTTTCGGGAAGTTGTTGATGGCCGGTTGCCTAGTTGGTGGAAGATGCCCTTGGCAGATTTTGTTTTGCGCTTTTTGGAAGAATCAAAGTTGACAGCTGAAGGTTTTCTGTTGTAGACGATGTTGTGAAGGACCACTTTTCCGTTTGTGGGCTTCTTTTTAACCGACCTCGATTGGGCTGTCGCTTAAAGATGACAGAAGTTGTGGTAGAAGCCTAGTTGTTGTGTGTCGATTTTTAATTATTAAAGATGAGATGTGTTGCCAAATAACGATGAGGGATTTGGGTAGTTCAATCAGGGGGAGAAAACAACAGCAGTGATGGCCTGTAATATCTGCCAAAAACTAAACTTAAAATTCGATTTTTCCATAATGAAACATCAAAATATCCCTGAAATCATATTCAATAAATACACCCATTTTGATTTCAAAAATCATGTATTAACAGACATAATCCACAGCACTTGATCTTGGTCGGCCTCTTGAATTGTTGGATGATTTAATTATTTTTCTTCAATGAACTAATTATCCCATTCTCACTTAGTTGTCAATTTTATTTTATTCCATATGACAACATAACCGAGAGGTTATGTGCTTTATAAACACATTCTAGATCTTCCAAAACCCAATTGAATATGATTTCAGGTAGAAAATGAAGATTGAGAAAAAAACTTA
This sequence comes from Adalia bipunctata, assembly GCA_910592335.1. Lineage (NCBI taxonomy): Eukaryota > Metazoa > Arthropoda > Insecta > Coleoptera > Coccinellidae > Adalia > Adalia bipunctata. The sequence continues at coordinate 7,529,168 of OU342954.1, forward strand.
AATCAATTAATGATTGATAATACCTGGAATATCTGGAGGGACCTCTCCTTCCTCCACCTCCTCCTCCTCTTCTAGACCTTCCATTGGACATCTCTACACGTACTCTCGTACCACAGCAACGTCTGTATATATAGAAACTGGTAAGGAATATGAACTGAACCCAATTTTTGATTTAAATAACCGAACACTAACCATTTTGGACCATGGACCACTTTGATATAATACTTAAAGAAATTATTCCCTTATTATCAATGAACATATTTGGAGTGCTGAAGGTACTAGCAGGCAAAATAGAAAATGCATAACATAAAATTATTCGAACAGATTGAACAGATGGTAATGCCGAAATATAATCATTCATATTTCGTCATGGGGTCTATGGTCTATAGTCTATAACTCTATACAGACAAACTACCTTGCATTTTGCCAAATGCCAAACTTGAAAAGTAACTCTGTTATCATTTAAGAAGTGTGAATGTAATAGGCTGATGGACGATGGTTCCATTGAACAAATGAATCAACTCAATTGGAATGTAAGGTCTATATCATAATTAATTAATTAGGTACCATTGAGAAATGCGCTTGTTATAATTACTTTCAAATTCTTATATGAATACAGAAATTACCTTAGAACTTGAGTGTGTTATCGGTGATTTCAATTAGGAAACCATAGAACTACCCCATTTTTACATGTGAAGAATGTTGATCAATATAAATAACTTACGTTCCATCTAACCCCCTCACTGCATCTTCAGCGTCCCTCGAATCTTCATATTCGACAAAGGCAAAACCAGGTGGGTTCCTGGCCACCCAGACGTTTCTCAAAGGTCCATATTTGCTGAAAGCACTCTCGATCTCATGTTTACTAGCAGATGATCCCAGGTTACCTACATACACCTTGCATGAGAGGTCCCATTCTCTATAGCGAGACATATTTGTTTCAAATGAACGATCACTGTTCCCTACCCACGAATAATGGAAATGTGGACAGAGTCTCTGATGTGGAAATAAAACAACGAGTGCAGAGGTTGTCTCTGACGAGTGGAACAAAATTGCAGAAATTCTTGGGCAGATAACCTGATGTCACAAATCACAATTATTCACGCGGGCCACAGGCGGAAAGATCGAAGAAAAGAAACACCCCGCTTCCCAGAGCTAGACCGAAATCGATTTTAGAACCAGTAACCAGTGATGCCAGGTCTCATGCTTCATCACGAAATCTCATTTTTTTTTGCCCAGATGCTAGATATACGCTTAATTGACGTTAATGATGATTTTCTGCATGAGATTACAGGTAATAATTAAGATGTGTGCTGCACAGGTAAATTATTCGAAATGAAGGAATTAAACAATACCTATGTATTTTCATTACGCCAAATCAATAAATGTGTACGATGAAGTATGAACGGTCCATTTTAGCATTAATTACCTAAAGTAAAATTATGGTATTTTGAGTTTTATATGAATAGAATGTATAGTTCGTTGTATTTAGTATTGTCAATTAAAATATTGAAAAAGAAATAAGTTTTTGCCGAATTGATACATATTTGTTGATACTAAATTGTAAATCTGAATTTGCGAGTTTGTAGAATTTTTTTGTCAAATATATTTTGAATCAGGTGCTCAGTATAATAGTTTCGATGAGAATACGATTGACGTGACGTCATCAAAATCAATCGGAAATTTCCTAACCAATTCCATAAATAAATACAGAACCCACTGATTTCTTTAATTTTGGAAAATGAGTTCATTTCAACTGCCTATTTCTATTCAATTGATGAATGGCGATTGGTCGATTAGATGTCTCGATTAAAATGAAAACATTATCAGAGACATCTTCTGTTTGAAAAAATCAAAACTTTGATCTCATGTTTTTTATGTAGTATTATTTTCTTCTCATGCTCGATTTTTTTCGGATTTGGCAACACTGTTCAGAACACAGGACACAGACGGAGCATCATACTCAGAACCACAGAAAATATATACTCTTAGATATCTGAAGTAATGGTCGTCTTTATTTATTATTCAAGGAAACGTTGGTTGAAATCCCTTATTTCCTAACTATTCTTACGGGTCGTTTATACTGGCCCGTAACTTAAACTTTTCCCTTACCCTAAGAGTTGAAAGATAGAAATTTCATGCTATGGTTTATACTCGAACTTTAACTTATTCCCTTAAAGAGAACAAATTTTAAGGGCATAAGTTAAGGGCATAAGTTACGGGCCAGTATAAACGACCCTTTAGATATATATTCTCTAGACTAAAGGGTCGTTTATACTGGCCCGTAACTTATATATGCCCTTAACTTGAGCCCTTAAAATTTGTTCTCTTTAAGGGAATAAGTTAAAGTTCGAGTATAAACCATAGCATGAAATTTCTATGTTTCAAGGGAAAAGTTTAAGTTACGGGCCAGTATAAACGACCCTTAAGGATCCCCCACACCAACGCGGTACCGCGGGAGCGGGAGCGGTAGCGGGAACGACGCGGGATCAAAACATGTGGCGGGATATGGAAATACTCGCACTCACGCGTAGGGCGTGGCCTACGAACGCGGGACTGCAGCGTTCTATATTCGTAACGCTGCATGCAGTGTTTTTACCGCGTTCCCGCTCGTCCCGCTGTGTAAATTCATATACGTACCAGCACGTACAATGTCGTTCACTGAAAGATTAATTGAAATTGAGAAAGCCCATCCAATTTTATATGATTCGGGAAATCCCGAATACAAAAATCTTCGAAAAAGAGATGAATTATGGGACAAAATAGGCACCGAATTGAACGAAAGTGCTAAGTAAACAGTTTTATTGAAATTTGCTTCTTCAAAAAACGTAGTTCGTGAAAAAGCTCAATGATTTATCTGAACTTTATTTAAAATAACCATAAACGATTTGTATTATCAGGTGACTTATAAAATTTAAAAAAAATTATAATAATTCAAGTTTATTATTATTACTAACGCTTGTCGTTCATTTTCTGCTACAGCAATCGGTAGAAGGGCTTCTTCTTCATCGGATGAGAAATCCATTTTTGTCGACCAGAAAACTCCCAGAAATCATCACGTTACCGCGTACTTTACCGCTTTGGTGTGAGTATAAAAACTTCCCGCTTCCCGCAAATACACCGCGTCGTTCCCGTCACCGCTCCCGCTCCCGCAGTACCGCGTTGGTGTGGGGGATCCTTTAAGGAAGCACGAATGACATTTGAATGGCTGGCGGCCGCAATTTTCCTGGTGTGTGGGAATGAAAAATGTGGCGGGAATATTTGAAATTAGTGAAGAGAATTATTTTCTTTGATTTCAGACTCGAACACATGATCAAATATAAATAATGAGGATATTACGTTGGAAAATAATTGAACATTAAGCCCTCATTATTTATATTCAACCTTGATGTGAACGAGAACCTTTTAACTTGGAAATAGGTTGATTTCTTTTCAAAGACCAATTTCAACTGGAAGATTTATTGATTTCATGATCTTAATATATCTGTTTTCAAGGTACAAGTACAACTCATAGTTCGAAAACTTAAAAATTATCCATCATCTGTCAAATATTAGTAACTTAATAAATGAGGTCATAGGCATTGGCACTGGAAGTTTGGAAGATAGGAATATCGTCAAATCACTGACGACATGTTTTGTTTAGGTACTGGATCAAATAATGTTTCTAAGAACGGAAGCTTTGCACGACAACTGTGAAACTTGACTCAGATTATGATTGAAATGAATGCTGATAGTGTTCAGTAAAATTTCATATTTCACATTCGTCATTCGTCACAAATTGTTATGTGCAAAATAAAATATTTATACATACATATTTGCATAAAATTGATAAAATAAATATGTTTTTACAAAAAAATGATATCAAATCAATTCATATGCTAAAAAACGAATAAAAATTAATTTTCCCCTGTATAATATATGTATAACAATATTTAGATCCGGAAGACCTTAAATAAATACATAAAAACAAAATCAACAATAGGCATATTTCTAGAAATAAATTACAGGATCACATGTTTGATAACCCTATTCTGATTTCTGAATCAAATCTTCCTCTGGCTTATGATAGTAGTTAATGAAAAAAAAATTCAAATATAATACATTCCAATAGGCGCATTCGGTATTACCAATCCGGGAGAGGAGCGAGAGAAAACGGACACAGAAATATAATAATTCAGATCTCTCTCTCTCTCTCTGGCTGAAAGAGGGAAAGGGAGAGAGATCCGTATTTATTATATTTCTGTGTCCGTTTTCTCTCGCTCCTCTCCCGGATTGGTAATAACGATCGCAGTAAATGTAGCATAAAGGGTCGTTTATACTGCCCCGTAACTTAAACTTTTCCCTTACCCTAAGGGCCTAAGAGTTGAAACATAGAAATTTTATGCTATGGTTTATACTCGAATTTTAACTTATTCCCTTACCATTGTTTAAAGAAAACAATTTTGAGGGCATAAGTTACGGGCCAGTATAAACGACCCTTAAATCTATCCGTAGCCTACGTAATCTAATGCTGGCCATACACGTTACGGTCTACCGAAGAGGTATACCTGCGCAGGCATGCCTGTGCTGGTTTAATCCCACACAAACACCTACAGGTTTAATTCCACACACGCTCCGGTTGACCTGTGCAGGCATGCTTGCGCAGGTATACCTCTCCGGTAGACCGTAACGTGTATGGCCAGCATTACGTAGATTACGTCTCAAAGAGTAGGAACACTAGGAACTACTATTGGCATCACTGCATTAGTGGAAGCTGAAGCTTTGCAATCGTGATTGGCGTGTGGTTTTTGACGTTTAGTGTTGATTGTTAATAATTGGTTATTGGTATTGTTTTATTAATTATTATCAAAGAGTTTTACTCACATTATTGTGAATACTCTCAGCTGTCGACTTGCGATTTGCATACAAGTAATTGGAATCTACAATGTCTTATAACACTAGAAGAGGTGGGTCTCTTTGATATCGATTTTCTCCATAATTCATTTATTTATGTATTTTTCCTTTGAACTAAGCATTTGTCTTCATAGTTTTACTGAATAAGTTATGTGGAAATATGTGATTTAAGGTTCCGGTAATTTCAATAAGGCCCTATCATCTTCCCAAGTTGGCCAAAGACGTTCACAAAATCCAAATAATTATGGTCAAAATGTAAGTATAAATATGCAACTATTATGATATTTACAAAAAACTAGTACATTATTCCTGAGGAAAGATCCTAGTGTAAGATGTTCCCTCCATTACTCTTAGAAGTTTTATTAGTCACATAAATGGTATACATTGAATATCTAGACAAGGCAATCTGAAATTTTTCTTCGAAAGAATCTGTCCCAACATATAGAAATTGATAGGGGCCATCTTTAGGTTAATTAAAAAGAGAGATCGATAAGCATATAAAATGCTCACCACTGGTTTTTGTCGCTTATCGCTATTTTGAGTCAGTTCATCTGCTTCTATATTTTGGGACCAATGGTCTTATTCAATTTATTCTAAATCTATGATGGTATACCACTGAAATACTATTCAATGATACAAACTAATTCTCAATGTTTATTTAGGTAACTTAGAAAGAGGTGTATGGTTACCTATAATTGGGTGATGCTATGCAGGCCTAGGTAGTGGTACTGATTATGGGCCTATTTTTAAACACTTAGTGTGGTAACAAATTGTCATTTTTTAAATGAATATCAATCTACAAAGCTCAAACTACATCCTGTAATCTTTGAAGGTTGATAATACATACATTCAAAAGTGGTTAAAATGATTTAAATTTACTACCCTAAGTGGAAATTCATCTATCTTGACGTATTTTTATTCCCTGAATGTTAATAAAATCATGGGTTTTTCCATGATTTCTACCATGACTTTTGCAAGCATGAACAGAATACATATAGTCAAGTAAGCTATGCACAAGAGATGATATTCCTTATTTTAGAGTAGTGTCAACAAATAATTGTTACATTGAACTTAAGTGATCAAATGGATTTGTCAAATAAAGTACAGGAATATTCTAAAATGGTTTCTTTACTCCGAACTCGGCACAAGTTACATGCTTCAAAGCTTGTAATTTCAGAGGGGTCTCCACAGGAGACCTAGGAGTAATCAGGATTAACAATATATCATATATCATTTAGTTATGGTACAGAAAGGGCTGAAAATTGTTGCAATTGGAATAAACCTATGAAATTTTACCCAGAATTAGGCAATTCAAACCAAGTGATCATTCCACCAGTGTTAACCTCAAAACGTTTCTGACAGGTCCCCTGCTTGCAATAAATATGAGGAATTTATTATTTTTTGCATTTCATGAGTAAACAAGTGAGTTTTCATGCTTTGTAATATTGAAAAGTCTCCTGACGCAACACAACACAACTTTTAGTATTGGGAGCTAGAAGAGATTGAACAGAAAGTAATGGACAAGGAAAATTAATCAGATCACTGCAATATGTAACTTTTTTTATCCCTTTATCTGATGTAAAATTCAAATATCAGTTTTACACATAACTTGAACTGTATACTGCTTTTTTGACGATGAAATATTCATTTGAGTTTCTTATTTTCGATTTTGTCTAGTCTCGATAACTGCTGACCAAATTTCCCTTCGTTTCCTGGTGAAACACTTGATATGTGGATAATACAGGGTGTCCCACGGTCGAGTGCCTATTAGACGTTTCTGGAGAACTGGACACATTTGAAATCCGGAAATTGGTATTGATATTGTTGGAAATTCTCTACAGACCAAAAATATTTTTGGAGCTTTAGAGCTTCCGGTTATACCAGGAGTGGAAATGAATTTGTTCAAAAAATATTTTTTTCCATATTTTCGTTTCTGATATGATTAAGTATTCAATGTTGAATACATTTCTGTTGAAACCATTGTATTCATTCGAATAGTTTTCAAAATATCGAAAAAAAACCTGAAAAAATGTCAATTATTCATAGTCAGTGTTATGTTCATTATTATTCTTATTCTGAACATCCTGAGTGTAAACCGTTCTCACAACGTCAAAGTAGGAGAATGTGGAAAGGTCATGCATCTTTTGAAATTCATAAATATCTTCAGATTAAATGAATTTGACTCTACGTACAGCATAAATCCCGAAAAGCTCGAATATCTCGGCAATTACTAAATTTAGGAGCAAGAACATCTGAGAGTGCTACCCCTATTTTTCTTCACAGAATCCAACGCAATCATAAAAAAATAGGGTTCTAATTTGAAAAACAGAAGTTATGGCCAATTTTCGATCACAGTTTTCGACACAATATTTGAAACACCCTGTGATGATATTTACGAAATTCAAAAGATGCATGACCTTTCCACATTTTTCTACTTTGACATTGTGAGAACGGAATGTTCAGTATAAGAATAATGAACATGACACTGACTATGAATATTTGACATTTTTTCAGGTTTCGAATGAATAAAATGGTTTCAACAGAAATGTATTCAGCATTGGCTACCCAATCATATCAGAAACGAAAATATTGAAAAAAATATTTTTTGAACAAATTCATTTCCACTCCTGGTATGACCGGAAGTGCTCAGGCTCCAAAAATATTTTAGGTCTGTAGAGAATTTCCAACAATATCATAATCCCAATTTTCGGATTTCAAATATGTCCAGTTCTCCAGAAACGTCTAATAGGCACTCGACCGTGGGACACCCTGTATAGCAAGTTACACACAATATTTAATAAAATCCTGTTAATTTGAACAATTTGCACATCCGACTTTGGCACACATTTACGGCATTTTTTTAACGGAAATGTAACTAAGTTTCATAATTTTTTCTGCTTTGATATTCCCGAGGACTGATAATATCGAAAAAATTTCCTCTTAAAACAATTTCTCAAGGAAATGTTTTCAATATCTATAGGAACAAAGCTGAATTCCCTTTGTTTGACCACCAGCACTAACCTCAAAAAATATTTGACAGGTCGTTGGATTGCCTAATAACTATATATCAATCAGTATGCCGAGTATGCGGCTTTTTTAAGTTTAAAAAGTACGTTATCACTATGAAACATTGTTTCCTCTTGAATCACTACTGCAAGTTTATTGCAGTTTGTGTTATCGGCATATGGCATTCATTATTCTCATATGGGGCTGTGCGTCAGTGCTCAATAAGATTCTTGTATGCCAAAAACGAATAATTAGGCTGATATTAAAGGTTGATTCTCATAAGACGTGCCAAGAACCGAGTCGGCAAGTGCAAGGCACATGCTCGGCGCGAGCAAGATTTCTTGAGGCCATTCTCACTTTCGTGCAAGCCAAGCGCTCGGCACCGAATCGGCAAAATATCTTTTTCATTGATCATATGGTTTTTGTGTGGTTAACACACTGCAATAGGCTTGCCGTGTTAAGTAGGTTTCAGCTTTGTGAAAAGTGAAATGTTCCCGACTTCTACGTTAATAAAAATTGCTCTGTTAGATGAGGAAGAGCTTGAAATGAACAATTCTAGAAAGAGAAAAAGACGTTGTTGGGTACATAAAATACTAAAAAAATCATATAGAGCTTCATTTTCTCTAACATATTCGATAAGGATTTCATCTTCTTCTAATGAAGAAGTGTCCTTCTGACGAGACGACATATTCACTCTTGTCACCACTACACTCCCAAAATCCTAGGAACGCAAATACTACCAAGCCGGTAACGTATTCACACTTGTCTGAACCTGCACGGAACATGCTCGGCAAATATTGTTTCAAAAGAACCCCGCGGGCAAAGGCCGTCGCTTGCCGAGACGTTGCCGGCATAATGTGAATTTAACCACACAAAAACCATATGATCAATGAAAAAGATATTTTGCCGATACGGTGCCTTGCCTGTGCCGAGCGCGTGGCTTGCACGAAAATGAGAATTGGCCTTTAATGTTCATCCACGGACATCTTGTCGTCCTTACTTTTCTGACAATGAGATGATGACAGAAGTCGGTATTTATTTGTACAAATGCTAACTCCATACAAAAATAGCGAGACGAATTTAATGAAACTAAGTCATCATTCTTAGCCAAAAAGAAACGATGTTATCTTAATTATCCCTGGACACAGGACGTCTAAATATGAACATTCACCGGTCTATCGGGAATTAAAATGTTCAATAATTTAAAAGCCTCTATGAAGCATAAAGATATGAACCAATTTAAAAAAATATTGAAAAAGATATTGTTGAATAATGTGTCATTCACACTCTGTGAGGTGACAACATCAGGCTGAAAATATCCAAATCATCTTTAAAAGCCTATAGATACTTGACTATGTTTATTTTTTGAATGTTCATTAGCTGATCATTTTTCTGCGAACCATGGTAAACGCCCTTGGATTTATTCAGTGGGATTATCCAATACTTGCAAAGTGTTTTCCAGTGAAGAGTGTGAAAATAGTTTTATTTGATAAACCACAAGCTTCAGGATCCAAGAGTTAGTTAATAATCTTCTTTTGAGATTATGTATAGTTCCGCAATATTTTGCCAGGAATATTGTGAAATATTATTTGCAACAGTAATCATGAATGCAGGGTATGTCACCATGAACTGGACAAACATATTAACATATATAGCCTTCAGATGACAGCAAGAAAGTAATTTTTGCCTTATGGCATATACCCTCTTTCGAAGCATAAGGGTTCAATGTCAACTTATTCTGATAACTGTGTTAAGTTATGCGTGACTTTTGGAATAACGGTCAGCTCTTGTATTTTGCTTTTTTGGTACTCAATTCAATTGTGGTGTACAATTCCGAAAAAGAATGCAAAATGGTGGAATACCTGCAAAGATGGAATTTTTTATTTTCGACTGCCAAATTGGATAGCATTCTTTCAACGTAGTCGATTTTCTGAGATTTTCCGAGAAAAAAATATGGGTTGAACTATCTTTAATCCTAAACACTGATTCAAGAACAGAATGAAAAAATATCCATTGGTTGTCTTTTTGTAGCCTTCCAAAGTTTCTGCTCGAAGTACTTTCACACTTTTCATTTAAAAAACTTTTGGCCTAAATTTTGCTTATGCGCTACCTGAATGACTCGGATATATGAAGCGCGTTCGGCAATGACATCTGACTGGTCGGATTGATCTGAACCGTTCGTTTATTACATCCAGAACCAGATTGAGGGGAGTAGGTTCACATCTGGACCGTTCGGCAAGAAAATCTGATCAATCGGATGTAGATCTTTTTGCTCGATGTATTTCGACGGATCAAACGGATTTTTTCCACAGAACAGAAACAGAAATTACTTCTCTGCCTTTGTCAATGGATTTTATCTGCATTTATGAGTTTCCTGCTTCGAATATTCTTGAACAGTCTGTTAAAATTTCGTGTCTTATGTTATTTGTTGTGTAGTAATAAATAAAAAATGTCGTTTGATAAAAAAATAATTATTCAAAATATTGAATCATCTCAACCAAGGGGTAGAAGTGTTGACAGCTATAACAAAAGAATTAAAATAGAACCCAGACTACCTCTACGGCTGAATAGACCTTTGAGCACTAATTTAATATCTGGCAAACAGAAAAAAACGCTCTGAAAGCTCCGTACCGTTCGTTTATTACAGAAAAATCTGACAAATCTGTACAATTTGTGATCACGTGACTAAAAAATCCGTCCGCTCTCGGATGCTAATGCCGTACGCGCTTATGGATTCATAAATCAGAGCTGTGACGAGCACTGAAGAAAAGTGCTTCGAGCACTAAGCACTTGAAAAAAAAGGCTCCCGAGTCTCGAGCACAAAGCACTTATTTTCACAAAAGGCTCGCGAATACTAAGCACTTTGTGAAAGTAATTCGACATTTCGAGCACTAAGCCCTAAGCACTTTTTTCAGGAAATATTGAAAGTGAGGTTATTTTAATCGGAAAAGAAATTGTAAGTTGGCATAGGTATGTGAAATTAAAAATTTTGAATTCGATTCAATATAATGTATGATAAATTCTTATTGGTAATGAAAGAGAAAAATGCTATTCGCTCCTGGGTCTCTCTGTTTGATAATATTCATAAATATACTGAATTTTTCGAGTTTACTTTTTTTTCTGAAAACTGCCAGTCCTTGAAACAAAATTAAATAAAAAATTCAAGGAAAAATGGAAATGTTCCTCTGTCAATTCTTGCACTGATTTGTCAGGAGCAAACCAAATGCAAAACATTGTTGCGTGACAAATAACGAAGTATCAAAATTAGAACTCAATGAACTAGAACTGTGTAAAGTTTAGATGTTGTCTATATAAGACTCTTTGGTCAGATGAAAACGTAAAAAAAATCAGAATCGTGCCTTTTGCTTTTTTTATTGATATTAAGTTGTCAACGCACAAATTACCATTCAACAAAATACACATGGGCCCTTCAATTTTCCTTTCATAATGATCAAGTTCCCCATTATCATCTCTCTGTAATTGTAATCCAAACAATTTTGGGATGTTATTACTGTCATGTAAAGAAATGTTGATTTAAGATTTTATTAATGTAAAAATGAATTCATACAACATTAGCTCAGGGCTTAGTGCTCAGTAATCCGCAAAAGTGCTCGGGAGCACTTTTGGGATTACTAAGCACTAAGCCTTTGGCCGAAGCACTCCAATTACTAAGCACTAAGCACTGCTTTTGAAAAGTGCTTGGGAGCACAGTGCTCGGGAGCACAAAAGGGCTCCGAGTACTTTCACGAGCACAAAGCACAGTGCTTTGGCACAGCTCTGTCATAAATAACAATTTTCCGAAATCTTTGGTGGGAATCGAACTCTTCACTTTCGAAAACAGGATCATCTTACGTCTCGAGTATAAATTGGGATTTATTTTAATCTTATTGGTGGCCGTAACCAAGTTACGGTAGTTCATCGAAAGTGGAGAGAGTTCGATTCCCATCAAAGTTAAATTTTCGTTTGTTTATAAATTCATATTTCTATCCGGGTCATTCTGGTAGCCCATAAGCATAATTTTGGCCTTCGTGAGGCCACCAGTTTTATAAATAAATGTTGAGTAAGTTGTCCGAGCGAAACCTTTATAAGGCTACAAAATGAAAACCATTGTTCATTCTGTTTTCACATCCATATTAAAAATGGAGGATAATTCAACCTTGAAAGATTTCAACAATTTTGGGTGATTTTTTTTTACATGTTCACGGAAAATCTTACAAAATCTATCACAGGAAAAAACTGAAATTTTCCGGATTCACGAAAGGAAGCAGAAAATGAGCTATTATCGGAAGCAGAATTATTCACGAAGTAAATCAGTGAACTGAATGAAAAATATGAAAACGAAACAAATATGCGACATATGCTGCACTCCACAGCTGACGAGTTCTTTTTGTAGATAAAGGATAATCCATATGGGAATTCCCCAGTATGGAGAAATTGATTTAATAATTCGAATTTTGAAAATTCAGAATATTTAATTTGAACCGTTCACTTGGCGTGAACACATTGAAATAATGTTTTTCAATTTGGTCATCGACAATCAGAAGAATCTAAAATTGATGGGTAACCGCCATTGTGATTTTTTTTCCAGAATTATACACCACAATTGAATTGAGCTCTATTAAATACCAAGATATGAGCAGCAACCGTTATTTCACACTTAACGCATAATTAACCACAGTTATCAGAATATTGCTCAAAGTTGACATTAAACACCTTGTATCTCGCTCATGCTTCGAAAACTGGGTATACAGGGTGATTTTTTTAAGTGTTTCATTAGACGTATTGGACGAAGGAATCTTGAAACTAATTCAAGATTCTGTATTTTTGTTTTATAGTACATGAACCTTAATTGTTAAATATTTTCAAGAGCAATCTACTTCCGGTTCTACAGGAAACCCTGTATATTTATACATATTTGAATTATTCTATTAATTCTGCACTGATTTGAAATATGCTGTGCGCAACCACGAATTAGTGTTTATATCTCCTGAATCCCTCATTGTAAGAATTTATTTTTGCAACATCGGAAGAAAGGAAACTACGCTGATACTGCTTTTTGTATAAATTATGAGGAAATATTATACAGGTTGTCTAAAACAGGGCTTCAATGTGAGCCTCAATAAAACTATGAAATCTCATTTTTTTCAAATGGAAACCATATAATTTTGTAATTCCAATCGATTGCTCGTCAAAAACTAGTTAGAATTTTCCAAATATTTCTTCATGTATTCAAAATCAGTAGTTTTGCCGTTATTGAATAAAATTCGAATTTAACGACTAAAGCCTGGTTTCTTTGCCTAGTCTTAGGTCTTAGGCCGTTATTATAAAGGAGAGCCGACGGCATTTGAACCGTGGTTGACGCAACGGTTGAACCGTCGGTTCTCCTTAATAATACCATAGTATAAAGAATTTCATTTGTTTCTTGTAATATAGTTTCATTTGAAATAAAGCTTACTTAATATTATTATTATTACTTCGTTTCAGACGTGAATAAATATAAGTATCAAAATTCTCCCTCCGATTCATACCCAATAAACGAGCCTGAAAAATAAATGATTAGAAGACTACGGTGGGAATATTTTATTGAAAAACAAAAGGTTTCGCTTTTTTCTGATAACAGATTTTTTATCTTAAATGAAGAAAAGGAAAAATGAATTTTATTTCTTTTACGACCCTCCTACTCCGATTGTCAAATTCGGCCACCTTTTGAATACGCTACTGATTAATTTCCGCATCATTATGAAACCCGACCTAACGCCATCTGTATTGCATAAATTAGTGCCATCTACTATCGAAAAGCCCTGTTCGCCAACCGATGGATCCATATCGTACGAACTAAGACATACTACCAATTACTCAGCTATATGCTGCAAGCTACGACATTCGTTGGAGCCCATATTTAGTATCGCCATCTATTGATGGGATCCACGCCGTCATATGATAACCCCGTAAGGTTGGCTTACTATCCCTTCTTTATACCTACTATGATAATACTGTCCCTAAGATAATTTCCAAGTAGGCTGTCAATGGTTAGAATCAGTTCATTTATAATCCATTGTTGGGAACTGTCATTCATACTTGTTTGATTTATCGGGCACTAGGCAAAAGAATTACAGTTTATGGTGAATGTATAGAGAGGATCAAAACAATTTTCTCCTTAGTGGAAGCGTTAACCAACATTTTGGAAATTAATTGTAATAGCTATTATTGAATTTATGTCAAAGTTTTTTGTTGTTAAGAAAATTGTTCTGATAGTTTTAAACTCTACCATTTGTTTATTTAACTATCATTAATTCTCTGCTTTGTTTATTTGTCACATTCGCCGCAAATAAAGAACAGACTTTTGATATACCATTCTAGTGTACCTTATTATTATTGCTTGTTTTGCATAGTGCTTGATCAATAAAAATAAGTAAGAATGACAATTCCCAACATGGCCTACTTTGACATAGACGAGCATATCAATGAATTTGACTGAGCCAAACATGGGCGCCCGCAGGGGGGGGGAGATTTTGATGGCCTAATCGTTTTTCAGCACAACACCCTCAATATTTTTATTTTGCCCCTCCTGAGAAAAATTTTGGCCCCCCCTGAGAAAAATTTCTGCGGGCGCCCATGGAGCCAAACCTGGCTTTAGTCGTGAAATTCTAATTTTATTCGATAACGCCCAAACTACTGATTTTAGAAACATGAAATGTTTGGCACACTCTAACTAGTTTTTGACAAGCAATCGATCGAAATTACAAAATTATATGGTTACCATTTGAAAAAAATGAGATTCTTAATTTTATTGAAGCTCACTTTGAAGTCCTGTTTCAGACACCCTGTATAATATTTTTTCATAATTCATACAAAAAGAAGTATCAGCGTACTTTATCTTGTTCCACTGTGGCGAAAAATATTTCTTACAATGAGGGATTTTGGAGATATTAACACTAATTTGTGCTCTTTCTGTCAACAAATTTGACAATCACCATACATCATATCAGTGCAAAATTAAACGAATAAATATACAGGGAGTTGCCTTTGAAATAACGAAGTTCACATTCGTTTCCGGTAGAACCGGAAGTAGATTTCGCTTGAAAATATTTTACAATTCAAGTTAATGTACTATAAAACAAAAATACAGAATCTCGAATTTGTATCAAAATTCCTTCGTCGAATACGTCTAATGAAACACTTGAAAAAGCACCCTGTATGTCATAAGGAAAAAACGAGTTTCTCGTTGTCATATACACAGCTGCTTGTCCATTTTATCTAGGAGCATAGAATAACTGGAGAGAAGGCTCCGCTACAAAAATGAACTGCCAAAAACGTCCGAATTTGTCAGTTCGCCTCTGCGTCACAGAACAAGATGTGACATGTAGCCTTATAAACGATCACAGCGCTCATCTATCGGGCGTCACACGAAACTCTAACCTCTGCCGTCATTGGAAGTTCAAAATGATCTGTCGAGCGTAGGAAGCCTTCCCTCCAGTTATTCTATGCGCCTAGATTTTATGGTGAAATACCGCCAAGTGTAAAAGCTTTTTGGTTATCGCTCCGGTATAACATTCGTTTGGGTAGGGAATTTCGAGGTTAGCTCCTTACATAATAAATTTTTAACTCAAACGCCCATGTCACAGTCGTGTTACGTTGATATTTGAAAGTTCTGTGGCAGTCTCATGGAGATATATGATCGAATTGATTAATCTTCATTTCACAATGGAAAGCACTTTGTTGGTCAAGATAGTGTTGTTAATTTAGTCTTTAATCATACAGATGGGTTGTCTGTAAGCGAAAAATCCAATCACAACGTCGGTTATTCAAGGATTACATTTGTTCCTCTGATTTTTCTTCCTCAATGCTGAATATCGAAGAGCAAACAGTAGTAATATTTAATTTGGACGTTGTGATGTTTTGATCAAAGAGCTCTTCGAAATCAAGTTGTTTGTTCCTGAGATTGAGAAACGACCAACTTCATTTTAAACTGAACCCAATGATGGTTAAATACATATTTTTATACCTATACCGGTACACACAGCCTCTAAGGGGTTTTAATAACTTAAATCCTGCTCGTATAGCTGCCCTCCCAGAACCGTGGAAATCAGCAAAATGACAACTATGGCTATTTTACGCAGCAACATGGTTCGAGACAGGTTGGTTCTGAATTTTTTTTTATTTAATCATTTATTCTTTAAATCATTGGATATTTCCGCATTTTTTACATTTTTCTATACTACCGGGTGCTATAAAATGTAACCCATCAATTACACTCAGCCCACTTCCACGGCAGGGAGCAGGGAAGTGAGCAGGGTGAGAATGTTATCACCTCATTTCTGCTGCCACTCGCGCTGCTACTCGCGTTGCCGGTCACTCCCTAAATTAGCGGTTTTTCGTGCGGCTGTCAAAGAACCGGCAGCGCAAGTGGCAGGGAGTGATCACATTCTGCCCAGTTCAGTTACTGTCGTGCGAACGTTGCGTACGTTGTTAATTGTTGCGAAAAATATCGACGGAGTGGAGCAACGAAAAAATAATATCATTTCTAGAACTCCTTCAGATCGAAAGAGTGATATGGGATTCTTCTGATAAAAACCATGAACTTAAGCACAAAGTGCACGATGTATTGATATCATCCACCTTCTTCTACGACGACGAACTTTCTTTTGGAGTTTATATGTTTTCAAGACACTCTCATATTTATATACTTAAATGAAAGTGTAATAAGAGACAGAGCGCTGAGGCTGCAATTTCGTCGTCCGCCATTGCCAAAACTTGATCGCGAGAGAAATGTTTGTGCTGAGTGTAAATACTCACTGCCTTTCCATACTGCCGCAAAAGTATTCCGGGAAATATTTCTGGCAGCGCGAGTAGCAGTGGAAGTGGCTGAGTGTAATTGAGGCATAATACAATAGAGAACCTGTGAATTAAGAACACATTGCCTTCAACAGGTTGGTTTGCATGATTCGATAAAATATGGGGCATCTGAAATTTTTCTACTCGTTTTTCTATGAAGGAATTTCAAGCAAAATTCATATTTGAGAAATTCGCCGAAATTTCTCAATTAGATTGTAACAAACTGAGAAAATATGTATGTGAAAAATTAAAACGAGAAACATAAGACCTTCATTATTTGCCATACAAAAACTCATCATCAATCAGAGGAGTTGCTGAAAAAGTCCACCTTTCTGCTCTGAACATTTTTCACATTGAAGACATTTTCCAATGTGTTTATTTTTATATCTTCAATTTTTTCAACAATTAGGAAATCCATTTAATGCAAAGCAGGTGAAGGTACTACAAAGATATGAAAAAGGATAATGGGAAGTAGGACAGCCAATAAAACACAACCTCTTACTTCAGCAACGTTTCGTCCATATATTTGGACTTCTTCACAGCTACAATAATGGACCATTACAGAATCTTTGAAAAACTTATAGTGGTGACTCACCTTTAGTTAATCGTTGTGGGCCAACGGTGTGGAATACAAAACATTGAACACACAGTGTATAAATAAAATAGGGTCAGATATTTACAATTAAAATAATAAGTTAGAACGGACATCACATAAATACAATAAATATGAACTAGGAATTCACATCAAATGGCAATTTCCCCTTATCAACAGATGTATTGTATGATAACGTAATAACTAAACAGGTTGTAGGTAATGCAAAACAAAGTATACACGATACACGTTTATGTTATTCTATCTCTCAGCCGACCCCTATTCACCCTATATAAATTCAAAATATTGGAATATACAGAACTCAAATTTTGTGTATCCGTTCTGTCATTTACAGTAGAGTTAATATTTATAAAAATCATTTCACTAACGCATCTCTTATAGTAAATGTCTTCATAATCTAATATACGAGCATTTTGGAAATCAAATGCGTGCAATTCTTCAAAATGATGTCTGGCTAGTGCTGTTTTGTCAACTTTATTACAATTTTTTGTCTGGCAGTCATATTTATGTTGTCTAATTCTATTCTGAAGGTACTGCTTGGTCTATCCTATTTAACTCCTCTCGCAATCTAAGCAAGGTATCTGATAAATTAAATTAGATCTTTGTAACATAGGGGTCTTATCCTTTAATTTATGGAATAACGTGCTAACTTTTTTCGTGTTATAGAACACTAATTGAGCCGGAATTTTATTTTTCTTGAACATTAGATTAAGTTTTAATGAAAGTGACGGCACAAAAGGGAATTTATAATATTTAATCATTTCTTTGTTTTCATCATTATCGGGTGGATGCGCGTGAACGTTATCTATTCTCATAGTCTGTGCTATCATTCTATTGACCAAATTCAAGCGATAGTTATTGAGTTTAAGTACATTTTTTATTAAGTCGTTATTCTCGTGGTGAAACTGGGGACTACTCAGGTTCTTTATTCTATGAATCAATCCCTTCATTACTGATAATTTCTGTTTGAAGTCATGATTCGAAAAGTAGTTTAACAATCTACCAGAACTGGTAGGTTTTTTGTACCAACAGGTCAAAAGCTTGCCATCATCACACCTATGCACCATCATATCCAGGAACGGAATTTTCCGGTCTACCTCCTTCTCAACCGTGAACTGAAGTCTGTTGTGAAATGAATTGAAAACCATTAAAAGTTCATCTATCTTATCTTTGTGTTCTATAACACAAAAAAAGTTAGCACGTTATTCCATAAATTAAAGGATAAGACCCCTATGTTACAAAGATCTAATTTAATTTATCAGATACCTTGCTTAGATTGCGAGAGGAGTTAAATAGGATAGACCAAGCAGTACCTTCAGAATAGAATTAGACAACATAAATATGACTGCCAGACAAAAAATTGTAATAAAGTTGACAAAACAGCACTAGCCAGACATCATTTTGAAGAATTGCACGCATTTGATTTCCAAAATGCTCGTATATTAAATTATGAAGACATTTACTATAAGAGATGCGTTAGTGAAATGATTTTTATGAATATTAACTCTACTGTAAATGACAGAACGGATACACAAAATTTGAGTTCTGTATATTCCAATATTTTGAATTTATATAGGGTGAATAGGGGTCGGCTGAGAGATAGAATAACATAAACGTGTATCATGTATACTTTGTTTTGCATTACCTACAACCTGTTAGTTATTACGTTATCATACAATACATCTGTTGATAAGGGGAAATTGCCATTTGATGTGAATTCCTAGTTCATATTTATTGTATTTATGTGATGTCCGTTCTAACTTATTATTTTAATTGTAAATATCTGACCCTATTTTATTTATACACTGTGTGTTCAATGTTTTGTATTCCACACCGTTGGCCCACAACGACTATCTAAAGGTGAGTCACCACTATAAGTTTTTCAAAGATTCTGTAATGGTCCATTATTGTAGCTGTGAAGAAGTCCAAATATATGGACGAAACGTTGCTGAAGTAAGAGGTTGTGTTTTATTGGCTGTCCTACTTCCCATTATCCTTTTTCATATGTACATTGCGAAGGACGTGAAATGGTTGATATAGTACTACAAAGATGCTGTTTTTATAACGAGACCACGAAGAATACAAAGGGGGAAATTCATGTTCAGTGTTCATTCTAGAGGTTCCCCAACTTTTTCGTTTTGTGTACACTTACCTAAGTTTTTCGGTTTTAAGTGAACTCCTTGCATACTTGATATTGAGTTTTTGCAAATTGGTCTTTGATAAATTTCCGTGAAAGATTTTGAGATCTAATTTTTTTCAAATGGTAACCATATAATTTTGTAATTGCGATCTATTGCTCGTCAAAAACTAATTAGAGTGTGCCAAACATTCCATGTCTTCAAAATCAGTTGCTCTGGCATTATCGAATAAAATTCGAATTTCACGACCGAAGCCAGGTTTCTCTGTCTAGTCATAGGTTTTTTAAGAGAATTTTCAAGAAGGCTATGTTAATAGTTGAAAGATGTCAGTTCATTCATAATACATTGTTGAGGACAGTAGATGAGGTTCGTGGAAGAAGAGGAAAGAGGAGCTCGCGGGGACTTGATATTTTCATTCCGAGCTGTACGCGGACTCCTGGGTGAGGAGGTCAAGGATATGTTCACACTCAACCGTAACTATCTCAGAGGTCATGTTTACAAGCTGAGGCGGGAGAATTTAAGAACCACTCTGCGTCAGAACTTCCATCCTAATAGAGTCTTCAGTCACTGGAACAGTCTTCCCAACTCCGTTGTTCAGGCTCCTTCTATCAACGCATTCAAAAACAGATACAACGGATGGAGGTCAGCCCAATAAGGAGGACACTAACCTCGGGCGGATGGTTTGGAGCATTCTGGTGCTGTTTGATGTGTGGACTTTTTTTTTCTCAACTTTTCACATACTTTTCGAAATTTTGTTTGTTTTTTTAAGTGCAAGTGTACCATCCAGAATATTGTTAATTTTGAGTTCATAGGTTATCAACCTCAACTCTTATTCTTTTGTGATAATAATAATAATTAATGAAAGTATGGCGGAAGCGGGCCAACATTTTGAAAATTCATTGTGATAGCTATTATTGAACAAAGAGTAACTTGGTTGATGACCTCTTGACAGAGGATAACTGGAGAGGTCAGAAATGCAGAGAAACACCTTCAATTCGACCGACGTTTCGACATATTTAATGTCTTCATCAGGGCAAACTTGGATTGGATTTTTTCAAGTTAGCAGTATACAGGGTGTTTCACCATAAACTGGACAAACATATATGTATAGCCGTGTAGACGACACCAGGGAAGTCGTTTTTGCCTTATGGCATATACCCCGTTTTCGACGCATAAGCGAGATACAGGGTGTTTAATGTCATCTTTCAGCAATATTCTGATAACTGTTGTGAGTAATGCGTGACATTTGAAATAACGGTTACTGGTAACATCTTAATATTTTTTAGGGCTCAATTCAATGGTAGTGTACAATTGTGAAAAAAAAATTTCAAAATGACGGAAAACCTGCAAAGTGTGAATTTTTTTTTTCTCGGTTGCCAATTCGGAAAGCACTTTTTCAACGTACTCGATTTTCTGAGATTTTCCGTGAAACATTTTTTTCGAAATTCGAACTCAATTTTTTTTACATGTCTTCAGTGAAAAAAAATTTCGCCCAAAATTTTTGGAATTTTTCATGGTTAAACAATCTTCAATTCTGAATACTTGGGTGAAAACAGAATTAAAAAATATCAATTGGTTTTCTTTTTGTATCCTTCCTAAGATTACGCTCGGAGAACTTCCATACTTTTTATTAAAAAAACTGGAGGCCGCACGAAGGCCAAATTTAGGCTCATAAGCTGCCAGAGTGTCCCGGAAGGAAATATGAATTTATAAACCAAAAAAAAATTTTTCAAAAAACTTTGGTGGGAATCGAACTCTCCACTTTCGCTTTAGTAACGGAAATTTATAAGATTAAAATAAATCCAATTCATACTCGTAGAGAGTTTGTATCCTAGCAAAGTTTTTTAAAAATTTTTGTTTTGTTTTTGAATTCATATTTCTGTCCGGTTCATTCTGGCAGCCCATTAGCACAATTTTGGCCTTCGTACGGCTTCGAATTTTTTGAATAAAAACTATGAAATTTCTCCGAGCGTAATTTTTGGAAGGCTACAAAAAGAAAACCAATAGATATTATTCCATTCTGTTCACCCCTGTGGTGGCCAAAAACAAATCAGAGACAGGCAAAAACCAACCTCGGGAAAATCCAGAGGCTTGCCTGTCTCTGCATCACAGGTGCAATAAACAGCACTCCAACAGCTGCTATGGAGGTCATCCTTAACCTCTCACCCCTTGACATACAGGTCAAGGGAGAGGCCAGGATGGGCGCGTACAGAGCCGAACTCGATATGATTTCAGACTACATGCAACCCCTATACTCATTCGATAAACCATTCAAAACACAGCTCGACTGGAACAGA
Organism: Adalia bipunctata; assembly: GCA_910592335.1. Taxonomy (NCBI): domain Eukaryota; kingdom Metazoa; phylum Arthropoda; class Insecta; order Coleoptera; family Coccinellidae; genus Adalia; species Adalia bipunctata. The sequence continues at coordinate 7,550,950 of OU342954.1, forward strand.
TGGGACTCGAGTATAGAATCACAATCATCTGCAGAAATAGTCTGGTACACAGACGGTTCAAAGACAGATGAAGGAACAGGAGCGGGAATACATGGAGTGAGGCCAAGAAGGGATTACATAATACCTCTCGGCAAACAAGCCACGATATTTCAAGCTGAAACATATGCGATTAGAACATGCATACAGAAGAACCTGGAAAGTGGCTACCAAAGAAAACATCCACATTCTCTCTGACAGCCAGAGCGCCATCAAGGCCCTCAACTCGACACAGATAAAGTCTAGACTCGTCTGGGAATGCCTCCAGGACCTTCAGGAGCTGGCAAAACACAACAAGGTCACTTTGATGTGGGTGCCAGGTCACAAGGGAATAGCGGGCAATGAAAAAGCAGACCAATTAGCAAGACAAGCATCTGAAACGCCATTCACAGGGCCAGAACCTGTGCTTGGAATCAGCAAAAACCGATGCAGGACCCTGATCGAGGAGTGGATAAAACAAAGACACCGACAATACTGGGAACAGAGCGACGGGCAAACGCACAGCAAAGTCATGGTAAGCCAAACCTTGACGGCTGACTTTTTGAATCTAAACAGAACAAAGACACGTATAATAGTAGGTCTGCTAACAGGACACTGCGGCCTTAGGAAACATCTGAACACCATAGGAATAATTGAAGAACCTGTGGATTGCAGACTTTGCGGTGAAGAGGAAGAAACAGCCTCTCACATAATCTTTGAATGCGACGCCCTAGGAAGAAGGCGTCACAGAATCTTTGGAGAAATCAACCCAGAAATGGGAATGAATCCGAAAAACCTCATAAACAGGCTATTGAACCTGATAAAGGACACGAACCTATTCTCGTGAGGAACCACTGACGAAAGAGTGATACAATAGACCCAAGCTGGTCGTAGTGTCACAGGGAGGCTAAGTGCTAACCCGGTCTCTTGTTCGTCAGTTAATAAATCAATCAAATCAATCAATCCATTCTGTTTTCACCTCAGTATTCAGAATGAAAGACAGTTCAACCATGGAAAATTTTTTTCACTGAAGACATGTAAAAAAAGTTGAGTTCGAATTTTGAAATAGTACCGTCAAATGGGGTGACTTCGGACATTTTTTCTCGATTTCTGCTTGCAAATTCTAAACCATTATAGAAAAGTCTTTGCAATTTTCGGCTAAAATACCCCTGACATTACTCGACATATTGGTCGCTTCCAAACTGTCAGATGTTTTTCAGTCTTTTTGTTTTTTTTGTTCAAATGCTGTCCGAAGTCACCCCAGTAGGTGGGGTGAATTCGGACAGCCATATAAAAGTGCTGTAAACCGATGTCACCTTTGCTGAGAGGTGACTTCGGACAAAATTCAATTTATTTTTTTTCCCAGGACTGGAAAAATGTCACTTAAGAAATTCAAAAATTCAAAATAAACTTTATTTTCGACGAACAAAACAGTGATTTTTTCATAACATATTTTTTGTTACAAGTTACAAAATAAATATAAAAATAAAATATGTATAAACATTTGAAACTTAACTAGAGTTCCAATAGTAATGGTGAAAGCTGCAATTTTACTCTACAAAAACATCTGGTAAATTTGAAAACTTATATCTATCTCTTCGAGACTGCAGGCAGGACACCTTTTGTACAATTTCTGATTTCGCAACAATTCCTTCATCAGGAATATTTGGAAAGTGAAAGAAATTATCATCTCCGCTCTTATTATTTCGGAGAAAGGAAACAAGATAATTCTCACCTTCTGTATCTAAAATATCTGCAATATAAAATTTGCATCTTTATTTTCTTATTTTGTCAGAGATGGTAGACTTCGGTACATTATAAAATTCAGCGACTTCTCTTATAGTCTTTTTTTTGGTTGAAACTTCGCAGATGGCATTTTCCAATGATTTTGAGTTGTAGTTTTGATAAGTTCTACCACCTATCACTTTTTTGTATGTTCTACCCATGTCCGAAGTCACCCCCTCAAATCCAACATTTTCTTTATCACCCTGTACATTAAAAAAACAAATAAGATCGAAAAAACTAACCTACTTGAAATGTTACAGAAATATTACCTTACTTACCAGAACAAATGAAAATAATTCAATTTTTATAATATAGTATGGACACCAGTTACTATTTCACTATTATAAAATGTGTAAAAATTTACTTTTTTATGAAACTCACTCTTAACGAAAACTGTCAAGAAAACGGGCGTCTGCACCCCGCCGTTATGCAAATAACACTAACAAGCTCAGTCTAGAATAAAACAATCGTACATACCAGTCACGTGTTTATAGCTAAAACGACATGCCCAGAATAAACACCTGTTGTCCGAAGTTACCCCAAATGTCCGAAGTCACCCCATTTGACGGTATATTTCATTACAAGTCCAGAAAGTGAGCTTTTTCCGTGCGCGCGCGATGTGTTCCCGTGTGAGGCGGAGCCGAACACGGGAACTCGTGCAAGCACGGAAAAAGCCTTTCTGGACGTGTAATGAACGATATTTTTCATTACACCTCTCTGAAAACAATAACACGGGAAAAATTTTCAGCAGAAAGCATTTCGATATTGTGAAAGAATAATCAATCAAAACACTGACATCTACTGTCACGAAATCGTTGCTCTGTGTCTCAGCATAGGAATCATAGGATGCATCTATGCCTCAGCGCACCGTAAAACTTTTTGCGGTGCGGCCGCACGGAAAAGAGTCATTTTCGATGTTCTAAATCTACATGTTATGATAGGGTTTTCTGTGCGGTGTAATGAAAAAATTTTTTCACGGAATATCTGGAAAATCGAGTACGTTGAAATAGTGCTTTTAAAATTGGCAACCGAGAAAAAAAAATTCCAACTTGGCAGGCTTTCCGCCATTTTGAAATTTGTTTTTTCAGAATTCTACACCACAATTGAATTGAGCCCTAAAAAATACTAAGATGTGACCAGTAACCGTTATTTCAAATGTCACCACAGTCATCAGAATATTTCCCAAAGTTGACATTAAACACCCTGAATCTCGCTTATGCATCGAAAACGGGGTATATGTCATAAGGCAAAAATGACTTCCTCGGTGTAATGTACACGGCAATATAATAATATGTTTGTCCAGTTTATGGTGAAACACCCTGTATAATATGAACATTCGACAACAATACACATCATGAAAATCTCCGAAAGGAAATAAAACAACAAGGGATGAATCGTCCACTGGAAAGTGGACGTTGAGAAAATTGTTGTGATAGTTTTAAAGTAAAAATTTTTTATTTAGTCATCATTCTAGTGTACCTAATTATTATTGCATGTTTTGCAAAGTGCATGATCAATAAGAATAAGTAAGAATGACAGGCTCCTAACATAGCCTAATCAAAAAAAGGCGTGAATACCAATGAATTTGACTGAGTCAAACCTGGCTTCAGTCGTGAAATTAGAATTTTATTCGATAACGGCAAAACTACTGATTTTAAAGACATGAAATGCTTTGCACACTCTAACCAGTTTTTGACGAGCAATCGATCTGAAAAACATTATTATAGGGTTGCCATATGATAAAGCGTCGGCAATAATATATTGTCTTTACCTTTTACATGTCTCATATCTGTTGAAAATTGAGAAATATATTGCAGCTGCCGAAGTTGTCGTGGTGAAGCTTTCTCGTTTTTTTGTCTGAAAGCGAAAGTTGTTGGTTTGTGGTCGGTGAATATGGTGAATGGTTTTGGTTCTAAATAATGTTTGAATTGCTTTATAGCTGAATATATTCTCAAAGGTTCTTTGTCGTACTCGTAGGTGCTGTAGTTTTTCTGGGCTGGATTGAGTTTTTTGAAAAGAATGCAATGGATTTCCATCCTTATGGTTCTAACTGCTGTAGTACTGCTGCTACCGATTTGTCTGATGCATCTGTGAATAATGCTATTTTAGCATCAGGGTTCGGAAAAGTTAATGCTGTGGCATTTATCAAACATTCTTCGCATTTATTGAATTGAGTATCAGCTTCAGGTGTCCACTCAATTAAACGATGGTCATTCTTTCTTGAAAATGGCTTGCATTTCAGCTGCATTTTTTATGTATCTGCGATAGAAATTAATAATTCCTTAGAATGTTCGCAGTTCACGAACTGTTCGTGGTTTTTTATAATTCTTGATGGCTTCTACTTTCTCTGGTACAGGTGTGCCTATAGGCATTGATTCTGTAGCCTAAGAAATCGATTTCTGTTGTTCCAATTCTTGATTTTGACATATTTATCCTCAATCCATATTGTCTCATCCGTTCGAAAACAAGATTTAGGTGTTCCCGATGTTCTACTTCTGAAGAGGAGGCGATCAGGATATCGTCTATACAGGGTGAGTCTTTGACTTGTACATATATTTTAACTGAAGATTCTTGAGGTCAAAAGAAACCTTTTTTTCATTTTCCATTTTTCCGAATTCGGCTCTGTTAAAAAGATATAACCATTTGAAAAAAAAAATTGGGCTCAATACGTTCCTGAAATGATCTTCTGGAATTGTTGCAAAGTTCATATGTCTCGATAGAAATTGAGTTTATACATTTAGGGAATACTCAAGTACTAACCTTACTGGAATAAAAATGTTGCAAACACGATAATTTCAACAAAAACAGTTAGTTTCATCGAATTATATCTGCAACTGAAAACCCACATTTCTCACACCAAAATAAGTTCCTTCTTCGATTTTTCTGCAGATTAGTTTGTGAACACTATTAACTTGTTCATATTTTCCACGAAATTCCCAAACAATATCATGAAAAAAGACTTTTAATTCAGATCATCAGAATTCATTATTAAACAACCTAACCTAATCTATTTTGTATCCATTCTGTGAATGTTCGCACAGAAATTTCAGGGAAATGTTGTCAGATTTCTGATATTTTTATTGAGGTTAAGGATTTATTACGAACCATAGAATAAATCACGATACACTTGTGTACCGTGGTATAAATATCTATGAATTTGCCGTTTCCATCATAAATCGAGTTTGCCGCCAATTTAACCACGCATGCGTCGAGCGAAAACCGAAAGATTGGTTAGGTATCTGCAGGTCAACTATAAACAATAACAAACCAGAGTCTCTGAACAAACTGTAAACATTATGTGAAGTTCTGAATACATTCAGTGAATTATTGTTCTAATGTGATTATTATGTGGAGTGGTTGTCTCTGGTGGAGTGAATTAATAGAATCTTAACCGTGTCGAGTTTATAAAATTCCAGGAGGATACCTATTGTTTAGATGAAATCATCGACTCAGATTATAAGGTATCACTTCAGTTTTCATTAATTTCAATTTTATCTCCCACATTTGTGGGATTTTATTATTGAAATATCTCGACAAAGTTGATAAATATTGTGACAACATTGTAAACTCGTTTAAAGACCAGAGAAGGAATAATATTCGATGATATTTAATTCAGAGACGCATTCAGATTATTCTTGAAATTAATGATTTTTTCGTCAAATTTCTCCGGGTAAAATTGGAAATAACTCGGAAACGAGTTTCTTAAATGATTGATTCTTTCGAAAATATGAACCGTTTATCTTTTCAAAGTGATTTTATGGTGTTTTAGCGTGTATTGATGAGTCGACTACCCTGTAACTTTTATACTAGGAGAGATATTAAATAGGTTTTGATTGAGGAATATGCACCATGAATGGAGTAAAAATTCAACCAAAATCCAGTTCATTCGAAATAACGGTTCCGAAGATATAAACAGAAAAGTGTTTTTTTCATGGATTTTCGACACCCTGTATCTTCGAAACCAAACCGAATTTTGAAAAATAGTATAAAAAAAAGTGTTTCGTTTGATGAGAGGAATCTACAGTTAAAATATATGTACAAGTCAAAGACTCACCCTGTATAGGCAAAAACGAAATCCAATCCGTAAAAAACCTGATGCATAAATCTTTGAAACGTTGCGCCTGCGTTGCATAGACCGAAACTCATGCAGTTGAACTCGAAGAGACCGAAAGGTGTTATAATAGCTGTTTTGCATTTATCTCCTTCTGCTAATGCTTTTTGCATTTATCTTCTTCTGCAATACGCCTTGAATGGGATATCGATCTGGTAAGGTCTGTGCGTTTAATCTCCTATAATCACCACATGGTATGATAGATCCATCCTTTTTTGGAACGACATGCAATGGGCTAGCCCAATTTGATTTCGAAGGTCTCATTATATTGTGTTCAAGCATAAATTGAAATTCTTGTTTTACTTGACGCATTCTGTTAGGATCCAATGGTCTCGCTCTGCTTTGAACTGGTGGGCCTTTGGTATGTATTTCGTGTTTCACATTGTGCGTCATTTTAGTTAGTACTGAACTTGGGGATGTTATATCGGAAAACGCAGTAAGAATGTCAGTGAATTCACCAATATTACTCACTGTTTGGATTATGCTTTGGTGGTCTATGGCAGCAATATTACCAATGACGTTCAGTCCATCAATTAATTTTTTAACACGTATGTCGATCAGTAAATTGAAATGGTTGAGAAAATCCGCTCCAATTATGGCTTTGCTTGTTATTGCTACAATGAAAGGCCATTGGAATTGTCTTCGGAGTCCCAAATTCAGTGTCAATATCTTTGTTCCAAATGTTGGAATTGTTGTCCCGTTTGCTGCATATAATTTGAACTCGGACTCGACTTGTGTTTGGGATTTACTTGCAGGAATTATGGATACGTCAGCGGCACTATCTACTAGGAACTGACATCCTGTTTTTTAGTCTCTAACAAATAAGCGGAATTGGCGACATTCTTGTGCGGCAGCAGTGCTATCCGCTTGCTCTACTGCCGGTTGGAGTTTTCCGTCGTTTTCCAGGAGCATGGTGGTTTGCATTTTTCTGCGAAACACCTTTTTCCGAAACGAAAATGTCCATAGCAATATTTTCCATTCGGATTATATTTCCCGCGTCTTCTGGTTTCAGAGCCAGAGGATCTACTCCTACTGCTTTCTCGAGATCGGGAGTCCCGTCTTTTATCTTGAATTGCATCAATTTTTGCTTCTAAATTCGCAAATTTCGCGATTAAATCATCTATTTGAGAATTATTTTGGCTCTGGCTAGCAACTGATGAAATTTCATTTCTAGGATTTATTTCTAATATTTTATTCAGCCCTACCAATTTGTCCGGAGATTCATTACTCACTATGATGATGTTTTTTATTGTGTCCGGCAATTTATCTAACCATAAGGTTTTTAACGCTCTATCTGTGATTTCAGCGCCTACAGGAGTCTGCATTTTCCTAAATAGTTGGCTAGGTTTCATATCTCCCAATTCTACTCCTGTCAATAAAACTTTCAATTGCTTGTCATCACTTATTTTAAAAATATGGATTAGACGAGCTTTTGCTAAGGAATATTTGTTATCTGGATTACTCTGAATAATGTCCCAAATATTCTCCAGGAATTTAGGTTCAATTTGTCCAACCCTCGGTCCAACCAAATAGTTGAACTTGGTTTCCTCTCGGGAAACCTGTGCCTCTATTTGCGAAAACCATATTTCGGGTATCTCCATCCAAAATGGGGGAATTTTTATGCTGACCCACGCTTGCTCAGGATCACTTCCTTAAGTTTCCATAATGGCGGCCGCTTTTGTATTATTTTCGTTTTCCATTTGCACTCACTTTTGGAATTGTCTGTGTCTGGGGTCACCAATGTAGCCCTTACTCGGGCTATCAATCTTTTATTCACTTAAACACAAATTTCCATTATCCATTTATTAATTCAACTCGCATGGTTTAGGTTTCCGCTGAAAACGACTGAACGTGTGCCTTCTTTTTGTTCTCAAAGTCTACTGATACGCGTCCTTGATTCCACTGCCTCCTATCCAAGCGCGGATCCAGGGGGGGGGGGCATGGGGGTCATGACCCCCCCTGGACTGGACGAACCCTCAAATCTTGTGTTTGATAAAAAAAAATCAATTGGCGGGTATGTAATCCACCTGACCGTGACCCCCCCCTTTCTCGAGAGCTGGATCCGCCACTGCTCCTATCGGGATATTTGTGGGCGTAGAACATAGATGCATCTATCATAAAACTTATAGTAAGTTCTATGCTTGCGGTTCCCTGTTGCCATTAACTGGCTGGTGATTATTTCCTTAGTTCTGGGGAAATGCTCCTACAACCACATAACCCAGCTCTCAAGTACGATTATCTGCGGTTCAAGCAATGACGATGAAGGGTTAATTCATGACGTCACATAATTATGACCAACAAGGACCAAAAGCTTCACTTTTAATTTCAAGGATAAAATTATAGGTATAGAATTATGTGATATTACCACAGTGACGACAACTGGCCATAAAACTGTCAAAAGTCCGCCATGTTTTGTCCAGACGTTTTCGCGGTATTTTTGAATTTTAATCGGTAACTTACGACAATATTTCATATTATAAGTCTCAATTTCATTAGGAAGTTTTTTTATAATAAATGCATTTATTCAGTTTTCAGTGTACATTATGTTCCATGAATTCGATCTAAGGTATGACGTTGCAAATGAACTGAATAGTGCTATCTATTTTCCCGAAGATACAGATAGCAAATTGGTTATCTTTAACTTCTAACTTAAATTATTATTGAGAAAAAACTCAAGAACTACATACACAATTAACGATTATTCATTTTCCAATTATAAATTCATCTTGAATGATCAGCCATGGGCTTACTGGCCATAACTCCCGATAGAACTTTTTTTCGACTTATTCTTAATCTGTAGACAACAAAATGTCTTATAATTTTGAATTCGATCTTCAATCCCATGTATTACGTCTCAAATGGACTGAATCACCTTGCTATCTATTTTTCCAAAGATATCATTTCGTCTGACAGGATCCCGTGGAAAGAATTTCATAATGAAACCCTTCTTTGTAGAATTTGAACATCCAACAGCTGCACAACCAGGCATTTTGAAATATGAAAAATTCGGATAATCGAAAGTCGAAGCCGCTGATTTGCAACTTCACTTCACATACACATTCTACAATGCATAATATCTTTGTTTACACGCGTTGACAAATAAAGAATAACAATCATAATATTAGATAGGTTAGAAAATCTGCACAACTGTCATTTCAACGTTGGACAAAACATGGCGGCCGACCAATAGAAAATGAGACACGAGTTGTCGTCACTGTGGTAATATAGTCACTGTACTTCCACGAGAAAGTCTTTTGCTTTGCGAGTTTGCGACCTTAGTCGAGCGTTCAATACCATTTGTCATGAAATACTTCTGAAGGAGTTAAAGAAGATGGGGATACGTGTACGTTCCGTTCGATGGTAGAGGGAGCAAACTGGTGACTTACGGAGCTTTTCCGGTGACTATTGGGGTACCCCAGGGTACAATCTTAGGCCCAATTATCTTCATAGCGCATGTTAACGACCTTGGGCTAAACTTGGATAGCGATGTATCGGTAAAAGCATTGAGTTTAAAAAAACATAGAGGAACATCGCCCTTGAACGATTTGAAGCTGAATTTATTGTAGTTCCTTCACCCGTTCACAGAGGGGCAAGTGTATTTCAGACAATCGAAAATTTTTTTCCCTGGCATCTGGCGGTGAGTAGCTGAACTATAAGCACTATTTCCTAAGCCGAATGCGATGACGATTAGGACCGACGTGAAAAATGTTCAGTATTTCATCATACCTGATTTTTTGGATGCAATAAAACGACAATTAATTTTGGCTATGATTCATAGAACTAGAGGAAAATAAATATCCTACAGATTGTTGTAAATGAATAGCTAGCAGATTATAGTTTTTTCAGTAGCTATTATATGCCACCGCTAAAGTTGGCCGTAAACTGCCAAAAATTTTTGCATTAAATCGTTGAAAGGCGATGTACCTCTATGTATATTCTAAATCAATAAATGCTTCAAGACTTTGTTACAGAAAACCATGATTCATTGCGCTCTTATTGATACACCCTTTATAAGGTCTTTGATTCACGCATTCGCACAACATCGCTTCATGGTAATGAAAATATTGATCAAAAGTCAATTTGTGCGTTGTCCTTTGGGTTTCTCATCTTAATTTTGAATAGTGTATCAAGTAGCGTATTCATCTGTGTATCGGGGATTGGAATCATTCGAGGTCCTAAACATTCGATTAATGACACTACGAACATTCAAGGATCCACTGTTTTCTCGATATACAGGGTGTTCCATCTCAGACGAGCCACCCCGTATATTTCTTATGCCATAGTGTTTGGAAAAATTTTCCAAAACATGTCGAATGACGTACATGTTTGGGGGACATCTTTGGACGTACATTTGAGGCTTGAACGAGCGACCCCCTAAGAGGGGGCGCTTCAACTCCTCAAAATGGAGTAGTGAAGGGGTGTTGAGTGATAATTTATTTGAAAGGTCTTGGAAGCCTCTTCACAACGGTGTATGAAAAATGTAATTTTAATGAACCGTTTTCGCAAAAATTGAACTTTTTAGCTCAAATGAGCCACCCTGAATATTTTGGTTATTTTTACAATGTCCATTCTTACCAAGCCATTTTTACAAACTTGAAAAATCTCCAAAAAATCAAATTCTTAGAAAACTTGAATTGTTTTATCATGCTCACATTCAGAAAAATTAAACCTGCGATTTTGAATCGAATGTTCAAATTGTCATCCATTGACTTTCATACAATAATACAATTTGGACTGAAAACCGTCTCTATCATGGTTCAGCATAATTCGAGTTATTTGAGACGTCAAAATCTTGCACTTGAGATGTCCCCACAAGAAGAAGTCCAGAGGGTTCAAGTCAGGAGATCGGGCAGATCACTCTATAGGTCCTGTTCTTCCAATCCAACGACCAGGGTGTCGCAAATGGCGAACTGGCGCGGCGCAGTGAGGAGGAGCTCCGTCTTGTTGGAAATGCAATTGTTGTTCAAGTAGTAGAGGATCGTTTTCTAATTTTCCTGTTATTAACGGATCAATCGAATTTTTCAGCATTTCAAACCTTTCAAGGTAAATTAATTACCAGGAATAAACAGAAGTTCAATTAGATGGTCTCCCAACATTCCTACCCAAACGTTTAGCTTTTCCGGATGTTGAGTGTGAGCTTCTCGAAATACATGCCAATTTGTATTGCTCCCAAATCTACAGTTATGCCGGTTAACCTCTCGATTAAGTGAAAAAGTACATTCGTCAGAAAAGCAAACGTTGTACAAGAAAGTTGGGTTATTGTTGATATCTCGGCCATAATTTCGCTACTTTTGCAATTGATGCAAATCGCCATAATTTGATTCATGAATTAATTTAATTCTGTACGGATGGAACTTGTGTTTATGTAAAATTCTCAAAACGTCAGATTGGCCAGTACCCTACTTATGGCGAACGCGCTACGTTCAGGATGGTTTTGCTTAAATATCCTTGCAGCCGTTCGGGCACAATTTTGATAATACAGGCTAACCAGATCAACATGTTCTTGCAATGTGTACAACATAATTATTTTTAAAATTTCAAACAAATCAAAAAATAGTTACTCAACAGATTGATACATCAAATGATCGCCGAAACGTCTTATAACCAGATAAACACCTTCTAAAAACAAGAATTGAGGACAACCTAAGGACATTTTTGTAAGGTTGTAAAAATGGCTTGGTGAAAATGAGCTTGGATATTGTGAAAATAACCAAAATATTCAAGGTGGCTCATTTGTGCAAAAAAAATTGATTTATGGCAAAAACGGTTCTTCAAAATTACGTTTTCCATACACTGTTGTAGGGAGACTTTTCAAATGAAGTAACACTTCAGTCCTCTCCCCTATTCAATTTTAAGGAGTTTGCTGGTTCATGTACGTCAAAAGATGTCCCCAAACAAAATCATTCGACGTGTTTCAGGAAATTTTTCCAATCACTATGGGATCAGGAATATACGGGGTGGCCCGTGTGACATGGAATACCCTGTATAATGAAAGTGTAACAGATCTGTACATCAGAGATATTTTTATGAGTATTCTATATTTTTTGCATGTCTGTCTGTATGTAAATCACTCGCATCACTCAGGAACTATTGAACGTAATTGTATACGGTTTTCACTGTTCTATTCCTGCAATTATAACTTAAAAACTGGTCAAAGTTCAACTCGTATACACCCTTTAGCAGTACATCTATTGAGAAATCATTCATTGATGGTTCCGATTAACTTCCAGTGGATATATCGTTGGGGAATCATGATTATCGGACCTACTGTTGGCTGGATCGATAGAACTCTGGGCTACAATTAGAATGAAACTGGGTTCAAATCTATGTCAGTTGGAAATATTTCGTTGGCACGAAATATGATGCATCAGAATCTATTGGAGAGATACAGAGCATTCTGTCCAATCGCATCGCTCTTATCAATTGAAACGGCCCTCCTTGGATCTACCAATAAATCTTGGAACAGTATCGAATGTTAAAAGGATCCCCCACACCAACGCGGTACTGCGGGAGCGGTAGCGGGAACGACGCGGTATACTGCGGGAAGCGGGAAGTTTTTCTATTCACACCAAAGCGGTAAAGTTTGCGGTAACGTGAAGATTTCTGGGAGTTTTTTGGTCGAAAAAAATGGATTTCTCATCCGATGAAGAAGAAGCCCTTCTACCGATTGCTGTAGCAGAAAATGAACGACAAGCGTTAGTAATAATAATAAACTTAAATTATTATAATTTTTTTCAAATTTTATAAGTTACCTAATAAAACAAATCGTTTATGGTTATTTTAAATGAAGTTCAGATAAATCATTGAGCTTTTTCACGAACTACGTTTTTTGAAGAAGCAATCTAAGCAAATTTCAATAAATTTGTTTACTTAGCACTTTCGTTCAATTCGGTGCCTATTTTGTCCCATAATTTATCTCTTTTTCGAAGATTTTTGTATTCGGGATTTCCCAAATCATATAAAATTGGATGGGCTTTCACAATTTCAATTAATCTTTCAGTGAACGACATTGTACGTGCTGGAACGTATATGAATTTACACTGCGGGAAGAGCGGGAACGCGGTAAAAACACTGCATGCAGCGTTACGAATATAGAACGCTGCAGTCCCGCGTTCGTAGGCCCCGCCCTACGCCTGAGTGCGAGTATTTCCAATATCCCGCCACATGTTTTGATCCCGCGTCGTTCCCGCTACCGCTCCCGCAGTACCGCGTTGGTGTGGAGGATCCTTTACAGTATTTTTTTCGCAAATATTCATTTGAACGAAATTATCGGAAAAAAATTTCCATTGGTTTCTTCTTATTCCTATAGTTCCGGGTCCTCTCAAAATTATATCGAATTTGCATCAACTTGTACACCTTTGATGAAACGCCCTGAACAGGGGTCAGATCGTCAGAAAATTTAAACTTTTGATCTCGTTGAAAAGCCAATTTTATAATTTGAGCTTCAAAACTTTTGAAAAAGTGAACGTCATTATCTTAATCAAGTTTGAAATTAAAATTCTTGATTGATCTTAGTTGATATATTTTCAATATTCTAGAATCTATTCATCTATTTTCTCTACAGTTTGTGATTTTTTTTATAAAATGAGTGTAAACGTGATTTTGAGTCCTTCGAATTTCACATACTAACGAATTAAAAAATATTCCGCCTCAAGAAATAAAATTTGATACTTTCAGCAGCCACCAAGACATCCTTCTGCTCAGCAACAAATGGCCAAAGAACAGCAAATGCTAGTACAGAAAAAGCAACAACAGGCCCAACAACAGAAACAGGTGCAGCAGAAACAGCAGATGGCACAACAGAAGCAACAAGAGGATCTCGAACTGAAAAGAAAGAAAGAGCTCGAGGAACAAAAGCAGAGAGACCTCGAACTTCAGAAACAAAAATCATTGGAAGCTCAGAAACAGAGAGAGTTGGAGTTGCAGAAGCAGAAACAGAAAGAGTTGGAGTTGCAGAAGCAGAAAGAGTTAGAGTTGCAGAAGCAGAAAGAGTTGGCGTTGCAGAAGCAGAAAGAGTTGGAGTTACAGAAACAGAAAGAAGTGGAATTGCAGAGGGTGAAAGAAATAGAGCTGCAAAAGCTGAAAGAACTGGAGTTGGCGCAACTGAAACAGCTGGAGTTGATGAAGGTCAAGCATGAGCAAGATTTGCAGACTAAAAAAGAGATGGAACTTCAGAAAGAGAGAGAAGTCCAGGAAAGTTCTGCTGCAGTTCGGATGGAAGTTGATCAGCAACAGGGAGTTCCTAATCTGGATGATGCTCCTGCTCCCCCTGCTATCTCTGAAGAAGGTGTTGAAAATGTGGGAAGTAAACCAATGAGGCGTCGATTTCCACAAAGGAACAGTAGGTATCTGATGGTTTTTAAACATACGCCCCAATTTTTGTCAATCAGGAGTGGTGCCCCTCACGATGACCTATTTTCTTAACAATTTTTGAGTAGAACACATATCATCAATGAATCTCTGAACAATGTGAACACATTTCTGTTAATTCCACTTTTCTAGGGAAAATTTCCAAATACGAAATACAGAAACGTAGGAACCAAAGATTGAGTAAACTGTTACAACCAAAGAGCGCCATGGTTATCTTGAATGAAGTTGGTAAAAACGTTACCTACAATGTTGAAAGATCTCAGAATAGATCTGGACCTAAAGGATATATGTTCAAAGCTACTGTAGTAGTCGATGAGACAACTCATGAGGGATATGGTAAGTTATCATAATTCATTTTTATTGGGTATATGGAATTTTCACGGAATAGAAAACTCTTTTGCTTCTCTAGAGGTCATCAGCGAGTGTTTTAGTACAACTGGATTTGTACTAGGGATTGCACTACCGGTTTACCGCCTTAAAAGTTAAATTAAAGACGAAGATATCGACATCTTTTACCGGTTATTTCGGTAAAAAACAACAGCGCGGATCCGTTGTTTCTGTGATGCACGGGCAGCGCGGACGGGATGGATTGTGAAATATTTAAGTGTTTGAATGTGTGAAAACAGAAATGCAATATTTTCGGAAGGAGGGAATCCAAGGGAAATATTAAAAAATGAATTTCGCAGCACTCATGACAATCCGGCCTACTAGTTTGGGAGTCCGAAAGAGCCTTTTCTGCGGCAGGAACAATTTGTACTAAGATAAGGCGACTTGCCGCTAAGGGATAATAGAATAAGCTGTGTTTTCTCAGGGCCTCCTTTATTAAACAAAAGAAATCGAAAGAGTCGTTGGAAAAGTAAGAAACGACAAATATTTTTTTATTCAAATTACTATTAAGAATGTTTTAGGGCTCGTTACGAGTATATTTTTTTTTGTTCACTTAGAGTTTTACTTTTCTGTAATTATTCAATAGGAATTAAAGTTTGGTCATTCATTTTGTGGCTTTTTGTATGTCGGCAAAAACCGGTAAATCGGTACTTATTCAAATAATTTACCGAATTATCGGTAAATTCAAATTCGGTAAATTAGCTATCCCTAATTTGAACCTCATGTTATACCATAATAGGCTACCCATTTTAATATTTATTCGAATTTAAAATTTCTTTAGTTAAGAGGGGTCTATACCGTTCGACGTTCAGTTCAAAACGCGATTCGGGATTTCTCACGATAGAGACCACCGATGTATATGGGGTTTTCACTATTATTCGATTTGAAGAGTTCTTCGAGTCGGAAAGTTCATAACTTTTTTTTTTCGTCGAAAAAAAAACATAAATTTTTTTTTCACTCGACGAAAGAAAAAGTTATGAACTTTCCGACTCGAAGAACTATTCAAATCGAATAATAGTGAAAACCCCATATAAATCAGTGGTCTCTATCGTGAGAAATCCCGAATCGCGTTTTGAACTGAACGTCGAACGGTATAGACCCCTCTTAAAAAACCCATCTTTTCATTATACTGAATTACAGCTGACCCTTTGGGATTTAAGAAAATTTATAAATATTTGACTAATTTAATTCTAACTTTTAAAAATCTCATCTTCTAAATGACCTCCACTAACTTCAACACATTTTTCAATACCTATTAGATAAAAAGTGGTTTGTTAGACGGCGTAGCAAACCTTCGTCTATTCCTTCAACTTATTCGAGAATATGTATTTCCGAAATAAAACAACGTTCCTATTAAAATCGGATCATCTCTATCATGATTTACGAAAAAATATTTGAGATATTGGCTGAAGGACTTAGGTCGATGGCCATTTGATCCCATCAATAAAAAACAGTTATCTATCTATCTATCTATTTGAGATATATACAGGATTGTTTATTGTATTACTCAGTAACAACACCTGGACAGTCATATTTTTAGTCTGTGTTTACTTCCTTTAGGACTCAGCAAAGCTAGCGCGAAGAACGAAGCAGCTGAGAAAGCTTTGAAATTTCTGGTCAAGCAGAAAAAACTTGTACAGGCTCTCTCAACCGAACCTACAAATCTTCAAGAAGGTGAAGAAGCAATGGATACTTCCGAAAAACTAGAGAAACCCATGGAACTACCTTTAGCTTGGCAACAATTCGCCTCATTCGCCATTTACAAGCTTCTGGATTCTTGGGGCGAAGATTTAGAAATGATAAAAGAGGAGGTGAAAGTTGAAAAGAAACCAGCCAAGAAGTTACCACCCAATGCAGAATTGATCAACCCTTTGATGCTGATGAATCAGATGCTGCCTCGAGTGAACTTTATAGAACTGCCGAGGACGTCGAATGGTCATTTGAGCATCTTCAATTTCAAAGCTGAAGTCGATGGAAAGACTTTCACAGGAAGTGGTGAGCATTCTGTAATTTTTATCTGTGTTACACTTTGGGCGGTCTTCTGTGATTTCGAGCTGCAAATTAATTTTTGAAAAATACCTACATACATTCGGGCATTGGTGGAAGGTATTCATTTCACGTTGATGGAAAAAAAACGATAGAGATACTCGTGAAGTTCTATATATTCTCGAAATTGCTCTTATTCGCAATAGAGGTTTATTTCGACTTTAAAATAGTGGAAAGAAAGTCCCAGTAAGACTGGTCTGAATAGTAACTTTTTACAGAATTTCAAAAAAATGGTCTGCGTGCTGTGAATCATCTTTTTATTTCATAATAATAGACGTTAACGCTTTCATTGCAAAATCCTCCCAAGCGGGTTGACAAACTCCTCGAGAATCTTAAATGTTAATAGGGACCAAGTATTCAACTCAAGTTGAATAAAATAACTTTTGAAATCTAGAGTATTCCGGGTTTTCTAGCCGTGGTTCAATAGGAATTTCACCTTAAGTTTCGCCCACCACTGCGGTAGTCATCTTCAGTTCTTAGCGGTCATTCGTCGCCCATCGGGGTACAACCTCCGACAATCTCGGAAGATGTAGGAGAAACGTAAGGTGAAATTCCTATTGGACCTCGGCTAGAAAACCCAGAATACTTTAGATTTGAAGTTGAATTCGGCCGTGAAAGCCTCCATCAGTATAAATAAAATAACTGTTTTTCAATGTTGTTTTGCAGTGTTAACATGATTTCTTTTCAGGTGTTTGCAAGAAAATAGCAAAGAGGCTGGCCGCTTTTGCAATTTGTAACGAAATTTTGGGTATACAATATCCACCTGAAATCTACACGCCCACGTATGAAAGGGCGCCAACCTTGGCGTGTTGAAACTTCTGATTATGTGATTTTTTTTTGTTACATATACATTTTATTTTGGGTAATTTTTATTCAATTGGATAAGTTTCGAATTATATTAGATAATGATTGATTTTTATATTTAATTCCAGTCAATATTCATCATAAACATGTAGTTTATTTGACAGTTTTTGACGAATTTTATGAGCATTATATGAATTACAAAATATCTCAAGCCAAATCCGTTGTATTACTAAATAACCCCAAAAAATTTATTGTTATCTAGGACAACTGTAGTTGTGGTTGCATTTTCAGTTTTTCTGTACAGAAAGTTCATCTGCAGGGTGACTTTGTACATTTTTGGAGATTCTTGAAGTAAAAATTTTCACGAATTCGGATTTGTTTGAAAGACTCTAAATAAAGTTGAGTACGTGACTGACATGATTTTTTATGATGTATGTAATCATCTCGAAAAACAGTTATTTCGTAACAATAACACAAAGATTATTTCTATTATGTCTTCATTCTTCAAACAAAAAGCGATATTTCTTCCTCCAGAATACAGTCGAACTTCGATAAATCGATATTTTGATAACTCGAATCAAATTGGTTGGCAATAGCGCCAAGATTGAAAATTAGTGAAATTTTTATTCGATAAGTCGAACTTCTATAACTCAAATATCTTGATACCTCGAACGAAATATTTGGCGGCACATTCGATAAGTCGAATTTTTTTGGAGGAATCCCTCGTTTACTTGTGATTTTAACGAATCGTTTCATAGCTCAACCGCATTCCGTGAACTCAATTCCGTTCTTTAGTTGTAAATTGTGAGTTTTCACGACAATATTGCTAACAATAATAACAATATGTCGTTAAAACGTAGGTACTTAAAAACTTCATCTTTTGATGAAAAACATAGACTTTTGAATGAAGTGGAAAGTGGTGCACGAAAGAAAGATGTAGATTTAAAGTATGGCGTCCCAGCCAACACTGTATCTACTATTAAAAAAAGGAATTAATTATCAGTGCAGTTGGAAGTGATGGTGCGTATGGGAGTTCCAAAAGGGTTAAAAAACCAATGTACGCTAGTGCTGACGAAGCAGTTTCAACTTGGGTAAATGTAACATTATCCTGCCGCCCGCCGGAGGGAAAAGTAAGCCAATAGCAACTATTTCTCCGCCTAGGCGGAGAAATAGAACTTCTCTGTGATCCTGTCATGCTAGAAATGACGTTGTTATCGAACGTTTGGAAATAATAGTATATTATTTTATAAGGAGGAGAAGTGTCACTTTTCATGGCGAGCTTGAGTTTGCCCGCCGAACGTAGTGAGGCGGGTAATTGAAAGCGAGCCATGAAAAGTCACTTCTCCTTGGAATGAAATATGTTATTTTATTTTCAAACATCTTGAAATTCCTGGAAATCTGAATAATATTGACATTTACGATCGTTATAATTGAGTGAAAAATGTAACATTTGTATAGTTACGGTTGTCTTGCAAAATTAGTCCCTTGCATAACAACACTTTTCCTGCCGCCGCCGCACAGTGGGGCAGAAACCATCTAAATGTGATATCAAATATATCATTCAAAGTGCCAGAATGCATTGAATTGATGATGAAACGATGGATTGACTATTATGGAACCAAATTTATGCAACTTTTATGGAAATAGAAGGGAAAATTTGGTTTTCATGGGGTTTTATTAACATTAATAAAAAAACGGTCAGTTGAAAATACTCCACACAGTTTTTCGGCCAATAAATCTTATATTTCCCAATTTCCGTCATCTTCTTAATTCGGGGATAATTCACTATCAACAGAGCTTGCCATGGGCGCCCGCGGGAGGGGCCAGGGGGGTCCATGGCCATGAGAAAATGTTTGCCCCCCCTGAGAAAAATTTGTGCGGGCGCCCATGGAGCTTGCTATTTTTTCTAGAGAAGGCAGCAGCTCGGGCAATAGCAGATCCAAAACTTCCGCTGGAATTGTTTCCCTTCTTCTTTCTGGAAGTGATCTATGACTTGTTATAATCGGGTCAGATGAAATCAGAAGACGATAAAATATGTCTTGTTTGGTCTTGACTTCTTGAAAATGAGAACAACCAAGTCCATCCTAGACATTTTCAGACTTTTTTTGGGAGAACCTTACACAATTTAAAAAAATTACTATCATCCCTTTGGACTACAGGTATCAATTTTATAGCTAATAATTTAAGAAGGGGCAAAAAGGGCAGCTGTTAGGGAGCTGATCTCCTACTAGAAACTCAAGAGATCGTTATTGAAAAAAAAAGGTATTTGGAAACTCTTGGAAAGTTACTTTCGCATCATTATTTCATCTTTCAATGGCACCAAAAAAAATCTGAACAGGACAACTTTCAACGCAAATTATCCGACTTTAAACAAAATATTATATTGAAAATATATAAACAAAAACGAAGTACATAGGTTCAGATTAATCCTCCATAGCGTGCATTTGAATTTTCAGATCACAGCAGAAATTATGGCCAACAACAATAATATGTTATTTCGCGTCAATTGAAAAAAATTCCAACACATAAATTGAAAATGAATTTCAATTCAAAATTAGAAAAGAATAAAATACGTTAGAACTCTTTCGGTGCGTGAATTCAGTGGACTGATGTATGAAGTCAATTGTAGAATAACAACTGACATTTCATGGGTAGTATGATTTTTGGAATTAATATCACATTCAGATGGTTTTTGCCCCACTGTGCGCCGGAGGGAAAAGTAAGCCATAGCAACACAGCTACACCTACTGTGACGTCATCAAATCGTAAAGTCTTAATATCTGGAAAACTAATAATGAAATTGATTCGTTCTTTTTAGAACAAATTGAGTACTAATATATGTTGAAAAAAAAAAAGTGATAATTTAAAACTTTATCGCTAACTTCACGCTCGCGTCCCTCGCTCAAAACAATTGTTCATAACTCGAAAACCAACAATGGTATTTCAACAAAACAACTTTTACTGATTGGAACAAATTGGGTACTAAATATTTGCATCAAAATTTCTTCGAATTTCTTGGAGAACAAAAAGCTTTGGAGCTGGGTGTGACGTCACCACCGAATGTTACGAATGTGAATAACTCGTTAACGAAAAATGATATCGGAGAATTTTCTTCAGAACAAATTGGAACAAATTCGGGACTAATTATTGGCATAAAATTTTTTTCCAAATTCGAACATGTTGGTGCTGAGCGTGAAGTCAGCACCAAATCAAAGACATGCGAATAACTCGAAAACCATAAGGGTGCTGGGGATGATTGATACAGAACAAATTAGAACAAATTCAGTACTAAATATTGAGCTTGGTTTCAGAATTTGTTCCACCAACTTTTCGCTAACTTCACGCGGCCGAGAAATAGAACTTCTCTTTGATCCTGTCAGTCTAGAAATGAAGTTGTTATTTCCGTTTGGAAATAAATGATATTCCTTTACAGTTGTCAGTGTTCTACATATGCATATTCCAACTTTTCTCTTGCTTTTTTTGGCAATAATACTAATGAAGCAGTATTCACGGCCTCAACCAGCTCTGAAGGAGTCCCAGAAATGGAAAATTCATAATCACTTATCATTCAAAAGAATATATATTTTATACCAAGTTTTTTCTTCGAAAGCACAAGCACTTAAATTAATATTTCCTCAATATACGTTACCATTGTACTGCAACCAATTTCATTCCAAATTTCAAAGCTTTATTTATTTATGAATAATTTCTTCAAAATTGATTTGCGGAAAATGTGTTTTTTCAATAACTCGATTTTTTTTCCTGGCAGATCATGATTCGAGTTATCGAAGTTCGACTGTACATCATTCTCTTCTTTCATTCTTCTCAAGCTGAATTTGTAAAAATTAATAGTTCATTCATATTTCCTTGATAACCCAAAAATAACTTATGAGCAAAACTCATTGATATGAATATCAATGACCACCACGCATCTGATTCGAACTTGCCATAAATCATCATCCAGGGAAACTACAGTTTCAACCCACAACTTCATGTTATAACTCAGCAATTAAACCTCTTCGAAAAAATCAGAGTACGCCACTGGATTGCTATCAGAAAAGTGCCTGTATAGTGTTTTTATTTCAACATCCTAGCATAAACAGAAACGGAGATAATGACCAAAGTTGATATCGCCCAAATTTAAATCTTGGCCTATAACTTGGAAACGAAAGAAGATAGAGGAATGCAGTTGACAGCATTATCAGTTTCTCGAAAAAAGAAGACTATAAGGTGCCATTCATTTTTCTTTATCTCCTCGGGTTAAAAAGTTTTAGTTCATGTAGCACCAGTTTTGCCCACCCTGTGCCTGTACATACCCGAAAAATGAACAGTAATTAACAGAAATTACACCCTGCTCACAGTTGTGTAGATTGGAGACGATATGCTTCCGGTACTAAGTTCGGAGAAGTAGCAATTGCTCTACTCAGCGGCATTCAAGCCGGTACAAGAATCCAACTCCTTATAGGTCAACCACACGCTCAAGCTTCACCACAGTTTGGCTTGCGCAAACCGGCTTGAACACTGAACACTGAGCGTGTGGTTGGGAAAACTGTATACCGCGCAAACCCCACGGCTTGGCTTGTGTACCTTTCGACCTGCCTGAAATTTTGCCTGTGCAAGCCCGGCTTGCGCAAAAGTTCTTCGTTCGGACGCATTGTTATCGTGTCGACGACTTCGTAAATAAAGAGGCTTGCTGTGTGGTAGCAACTGTTGTGTTCAAGCTTTACGTACGAGATGCCTGCGCAAGCCAAACTGTGGTGAAGCTTGAGCGTGTGGTAGGCCCATTAGGTCGTAGACCGTATGAAGTTGAGTTGAAGTTTGGTCTTATGGGCCTACCACACGCTCAAGCTTCACCACAGTTTGGCTTGCGCAAACCGGCTTGAACACTGAACACTGAGCGTGTGGTTGGGAGAATTGTATACAGTTTCCCTCAGTGTTCAGTGTTCAAGCCGGTTTGCGCAAGCCAAACTGTGGTGAAGCTTGAGCGTGTGGTAGGCCTATTACACATGTACAAATTCAAGGTTGGATCTCAGATTGCTTCGAACCTACCTACAGAGAAACACGAAAATTTCGTCTACAATGGACCCAGAATGGCACTGAAGTTTGCCTGTGTGGTATTAGCTATGAGTAGGGGATAGATGCATAGAAATACCTGGTGAAACGACTCCTAAGTAAAAATCGTGAACAAAATTTGTAGATCAAAACAATTGAAATTTTGTGCTACTTCCGGAATAATCCGCAATATTCATCGGTCGTGGCGCGATGATCAGTATGATATAGGTTATGTTATGTTTTTAGAGAAATGACACAATGACAGTTGTCTCTGATCAAAACTTCAAAACAATTTCGAATGTCATAAATCTTTATGGAATAATAGCGCGACCTCTTTCGGGAGAAATGAAAAGCCGCACAAAGTATCACATGATCAATCGACAAGAAAGTCTTAAACAAAATCTAATCAGTTCCAACACCAGGTATTCTATGCATCTATAGTAGGGGTTAGGTTTAGTCAGCACTAATAATAAAATTGATTAAGATGCTTGAAAAAAGTTTTCCATTTTTTCAGTAAAAGGCCAATAATATCTCGAGAAGGAAGCTTTGAATATTTTTAATTCTCAAAAATATGAAGAAACGTATACAGGACAATGACGAAAATAATAAATTATTTTAGTATAAATCAAACAATGAATGCATATAAGTAAATAGTTCAAAATAGGTTTAAAAAAGCATTTCACGATTTTTTCATCATACATTTTTATTTGAGCACGTTTCCTCATTGTTTGATTGCTTTCTTTTGCGATTGAATTTGCACCATTCGTGATGATTTTCGATGTTTTTGCTGGGTATTAATTGCTCAACACATCCATCTTTGGAAAACTTGCAAGGGAGAAATAACACATCGTATAAGGATGGCAAAGAAAGAATTGGAAAATTCAGGAATGGTTCACCACAGTAGCATAACTTAATTTCATCTGTCTCTCTTCCTCTTTTACAATCAGAGCTGTGACAGAGCAGGTGTCCTGCTTTACACTGGTAATAAGGTGGGGGGATGCATTCATTGCAACTTGGGCAACTGAGCACCTTCTTGACAATTTCGTTCAATTCCCTGTGTCGTTTCTCCATGTCTCCATGATTCATCTGCGAAAAAAAATGATTTTAAACTTGGAATGAAGAGACCAGGGCCTCTATTCCTGAAAACCAGGGAGTAGAACAGTCGAAAGAACGGTGACGTGGCTTATAGATTATTAGTTGGGCCACGTTATCGTTCTCTCGACTGTTCTACTCCCTGGTTTTCAAGAATAGAGGCCCAGAAGAATGTACAGGTGTCCCATGAGGAGCTTTACATACTCCTTCCATATATTAAGAGTGTTACACCATAAACTGGACAAACATATAAAGGCGTGTATATGACAACGAGAAAATCATTTTTGCCTCATAACATATAGGTACCCCGGTACAGGGTGTTTAATGTTAACTTTGCGCAATATTCTGATGACTGTGGTAAGTTAAACGTGACATGTAAAATAACGGTTTCTGGTCAAATCTTAGTATTTTTTAGGGCTCAATTCAATTGTGGTGAAAAATTCTAAAAAATAAAATTCAAAATGGCGGAAAACTTACGAAGCTAAATCTGTTAAAAAAAAATTTCCGGTTGCATATATAATGCTAATAATAATAAACGTCTTTATTTGATAGATAGTAGTCAAAGGCGAAGTCTAGCCGAGCTATTCAACTGAATCCCCCGAGCAGAAGAAGAGAACATACAGAGTGTAACAGCCAAAAGGAATAAATTCGATAACGAATAAATGAGGGCAGGGCCGTATCTAGGTACTACTGCGCCTGTGGCAAGATTTTCTTCAGCGCCCCCAAATTGGCGTAGATTTTTTTCATCATGTTTCAATTTTTTTTTAGTTTTGAATAAACTAAATATATATACATATATATATATATTTATGGGGTGTCCCACTAGCACAAACTAAAAATATTTTCGAATATATAGGGTGGCCCACAAAAGAGGAATAGCGGGTGACTTTGTTTTTTCAAATGGGACACCCTATATTCAATAGTGTTTTTCCATTCTCTGAAACTTCCTGCATGCTTCCGTATACTTTTCACATATTTTTATTCGACAGTTTTCGAAATATTGGCCATTTTGACAAAAAAATGATACTTGTAGAGGCTATGTTATGCAATTATATTTCACGAATCCTTGCACAAACCAATAACAGTTTTATACGGAGTGAAAGACAAGACTTCAAAGTATCACACCCAGCTATAATAAAACATCTCCAGCATACAGAGTGTCCACAAAAAGACTATCAACATGACGAATTTCAGATCGATTTTTCTTCATTTTTTCAAATGCAATGCATATAATTTTTTTCATCATTGTAATCACCATTCATTTTACTTCATTTTTTGTCAAATACATGATATGCATGTCTCTTACGGAATAGGATTTTTTAGAGTTTTTCCTCCAAATTCACATTTACTTTCGAATTCAAAAAGCAGATTTGTCTTTTCTGTGGTTATTGGGAACTGTCAAATTATTCTATTCAAAATTAACATCATTGCAGCTTCAATTAAAATGATCATAGATTTTACGGATTGGATGAATACTCACACAATGATGTAAAAATTCAAAAAATACCAATGAGTTTGAATGTACAAGTTATGAATGCTTCAAAAAAAACGAGTTTCGAAACTTCAGGATACAAAAAAGTACCCGCTCTTATCCTTATACAACTTTCTTCGAAAAAATGATATTCATAAGTTTCACAGGCACGCACGCGGATCTTCAAGCTCCCAAGCTCAAAGCTTGTTTGAAATTTTTGAAAGGTTCGACGTTCCAAGTAGAAACATAGAAAATTATCAAAAATGTATTTTGAAAAATGGGTACAGCAAGCAAGTTTCGGTCTTCAGTAACTGATTTCATCACATTTTTGAGTAGATACATCAAAACCTTCTAGTTCCTCATTTCGCTATAATATGAATTGAAGCTTCAATGATGCTAATTCTGAGTGGAATAATTTGACAGTTTTCAATAACCACAGAAAAGCCAAATTTGCTATTTGAATTCGAAGGTATATATGTGAATTTTAGGGAGAAATTTCGAAAAAGCGCCTAAAAATCCTATTCCGTTAGAGATATGCATATCATGTATCTGATAAAAAATGAAGTAAAATGAATGTTGATTACAATGATGAAAAAAAATTATATGCATTGCATTTGAAAAAATGAAGAAAAATCGATTTGAAATTCGTCATGTTGATAGTCTTTTTGTGGACACTCTGTATGCTGAAGATGCTTTATTATAGCTGGGTAGGATACTTTGAAGTCTTGTCTTTCAATCCATATAAAACTGTTATTGGTATGTGCAAGCGTTCGTGAAATATAATTGGATAACATAGCCTCTACAACTATCATTTTTTTGTCAAAATGGCCAATATTTCGAAAACTGTCGAATAAAAATATGTGAAAAGTATACGAAAACATGCAGGAAGTTTCAGAGAATTTAAAAACACTATTGGATATAGGGTGTCCCATTCGAAAAAACAAAGTCACCCGCTATTCCTCTTCTGTGGGCTACCCGATATATTCGAAAATATTTTTAGGTTGTGCTCTTCTTGTAGTATATCAAGTCGGCATCAAGAAATTTTGCCAATCTCAGACCGTAACGCGTATATCGTCCGCTGCGGCACTAGTGGGACACCCTGTATATTATAATATTTTTTCATAATATTATTCAGACATTTTCGTCACAAATTCGAAATAATACACAATAATATGGATATTAACCTATTTTTATTGAAAACATTGAAATACTCATCTCAAATAAAATATTTAAATATAAAAATAATATGAATTCTAACAGACAAACAAAAAATTCATTAACACTGCAAACGCAAAGTGAAATGTTTTTTTGGTTAGTTGACTAGAAAAACTAATCGTTAATCACAATCATATTATTAGGAATATGTTCAAAACCTCGCCTTTCTTGATTTTGCTTCGGCGAATATATCAATTAATTCAGAGTAATCTAAGGTACATGTCACTTCTTTCTCGATGGCGAGGATTGACATATTTGATAATCGCTCTTGTCCCAAGGAGGAACGAAGATTCGACTTTATAAGTTTCAGTTTGCTAAAGGAACGTTCACAGCAAACTCAGAAATATTCTCAACGCCGTTTCCAGATTGGGATGAATATTTTCAAGAGTCAGATCATATATACCTCTCAATATTTGTAATGGTCCCATTTCATTCAAGTTTTCTAAAATTAGGCTACTTTGAAATTTGAAACTTCCGATTTCCACTGAAAACTCATGTGCATTTAAATCCAAAGGATACTTCATTGCAAGATCGGCAACACTTTTCTGTAAATCGTCAACAGTCATAGTTTGAATAGCATTCCCATTCAAAAAACTGAAGTCGTCTGCCACTTCGTTCAGAGCAACGAATCTATTTTCAATCTACATTATTACTTCATCAAGCACTTGTATCAGTCCAATTCTTAGTTTTGCATTTGCATCAAAAAGATGAGCTTCATCACTGGCTAGTTCTCTTGGCATTCTGGGTTTTTTTCGTTTTCTTGGCCCATTTAGTTTTGCTTCAATTCCAATTTTGTCTGCTTCAGTTTTCGAAAGTTTCATTAATGGTGTAATTCAATCGGTCCAATACGGTAGACGGTAGGGAATCTAGACGAGCCCTTTTCGGCTTGTCAGCGGACACATCTATGTACGCGCGGTCGGTTTTCACATCCTACCTGGCGGAGTCGCGACATCGCTCCTTACGCAAAAAAATATTTTTGGAGTATCCATGAAAACCGTGTCATGTTATCTCGAATATTTTGTTGGCGCTTCTATATTTTATTCTTTGAATTTTTTTGGCGCTCAAATTTTTTTTTTCATTTGATATTTTTTTGCGCCCCTGCGGACCTTGCGCCTGTGGCGGGGGCCACTTGGCCACACCCTAGATACGGCCCTGAATGAGGGCGTGTTGGGATTTGTAATTTTAAATGCGCATATTTTTCAAGAAAATAATATTATATAGGGTGTTCCATGTGACCGTGGCCAATACCAACTTTTTTATTTCAAATGCAACCTCCTGTATATTATTTATTTTTTGGGTTCTTCAGAGAATTCAAGAAACAATTCATGCACAATTTATAGGGCTCCTGGTCCAGTGGTTAGGACATTGAACTCGCACCCGGCAAGTCCGAGTTCAATCCCGAGCTAGGAAAGAAATTTTCTAGTTTCGGTAGGGGCCTCCATTCACTGTTGGGTTAAAATTAACAGTGCTGTGCCTAAGGTGGCGTAAGGACACAGTAACAAAGCCTACACAGAACACAACTGATTCTCCTAACTCGCACAAGCTACAAGCTTCTGAGGGGTCTCCTCGGGAGACCTAGGAGTAATCAGTATAAACATAAAACAAAAACAAAAACAATGTCCTATACCTATCTTTGACTATTTCGGAAGTATTAAGTGTTTTCAGATTTATCGCAAAAATCAACGTTTTAAATAAAAATTATTTTATTTCACAAATTCGGTACATTACACTTAAAACCTAATAAGTAATACTGATTATTTCTTAATTATTAAAAAAAACATTAATGTCAATATAGGCAATGTTCAAAATGCTCGCAACATGCTAATTTTGTGTAGAATTGTCTTCTTACGTTACTCAACACTTGATATTTCCGAAAAAGTCGAAGATAGGTATATGACGTTGTATATGAATTATGTCTAGAATTTTCTGAAGAACCAAAAAAATAAATAATATACGTACAGGGGGTTGCATTTGAAATAAGAAAGTTGGTATTGGCCACGGTCGCATGGAACACCCTATATAATTTTATTTTTTTGAAAAATATGCGCATTCAAAACTACACCGAGGAGCAACTTTCTACCCAACAGGGTGTTCGATGATTGGAATCGGCTACCCGCTGAGGTTGTGTCATCGCAATCGGTACCTAAATTCTTTCAAGACCTCGCTGGATGGTTGGTCTGGAGGACAGCATCGGTCCATTTAATTTCATTATGTTTAATGTACTTTTCTTTATATCACTTCTTGAAAACTTTCACAGTTCTATTTTTGTATTTCGATTTTGAGTTTAGGTATAGGTTTACCTTTACTCTTGTAATTAATCTATATATATAAAAGAGAGCTGTTGGTTACACCATTTATAACTCGAGATCGGATGGTCTGTTTGTTATGAAACTTCATTTATGGATTCGTCTACGGCCTGGTTATTATAAAATACATTGAAACTCTGAAAAATTCGATGAAAAATTTGTTTATGTAGGAAATGCTTTGCCTTCTTTTGAATAAGGCCGCTAGGTGTCGCTACGGTTTGCTTATGTAGGAAGTGGTTTTTCTCCTTTTGAATAAGGCCACTAGGTGTCGCTACGGTTTATGGCTCTTATCTAGACACTGTAGCGTACAGTGACTAGACACTGTATTTGATATTATCGCCACTAGATGGCGATTTATACAATTATTGGGTAATTTGCATAGAACTTATAATAACATGGAAGGGGTAAAGATCTCAAGTTGGTGGAACAGTGAATTTTTACCGGAATGTCAAGTAAATCGGATTGTGACGATCAGCATCAATCGTGAGTTGTCCATTTTCATCTTTTCTCTATATTTCTGAAATGTTTTTGATTTATGTTTGGATAATAAATATATTTGCGGAAATAACTGAATTCAAAATTGCCCATAATTAGTAATTGACATATTATTTTTGTATTTCTGTTTAGTGTGGCTGTAGTACCCTGGGTAATGGAAATGAATTAGTTCATCTTAAAATTGAAATTTTAAAATCTTTCTATGTGAGAATATTCCAAACGTGTGGAATAGAGGCAGACACATAAATTAAAACTTCGAAGGGCTAAGATGATAAACAGTTCAAGGGTCGCGTATCCCAAAGGGTCGAGTCAACGTTTTTTTTATCATCAGATTTTATGGTTTTTCAACCAACAGTGTAAGACCGCGTCGTTTCAGACAAATTCTTTCTAGAATATTCCAAAAGGACAAAGAGGCAGGGGAGACTTTACTTTAAATAGGGAAATTTTCGGGAATTGAGGAGAGTTCCGACAGTGGCGTGAAGTGAAGAAGCACGAGTCGTGCATCAGAAGGGAAAATGCGAATTGAATCGTAGGAAGTACCTGTGTTGAGTAGAAGTAAAGTTCGGTCGGTTCTCCAAAATATTTTAATGTAACTTAAAGGTAATTCAGAAGTAAATCAATTGGTTTTAAGTGATTAACAGCAAGTGTTTTCGCGAGTGTTTGGTCTGGAAGGAGAGAACTTTTTTATAACTAAATGCCAAATGGGAATTTTTGACGATTCTAATTAGGAAGTAACAAAGAGGTACTACGTCACTCTCCATTTGATTTGTTTTTTTTTTGTGTTCAATTTTTTTTTATCTACTGTTCGGTTCTTGAAAAGGTCGAGAAATAACACTTTTATTTTTATTGAATACATTCAATTCTTCTACAGAAGAGACAGTTTTTTTTGTAATTTAATATATTGTTAATGTTAATGAGAAGGCCTTTTTTTTATTTCATCCCCTCTCAGAAAAGGATTTAATTTTTCATAAGACCTTGCGTTTGCTCAAGGCACGAGTCCAGGTTTCCTTTCGGCTGAAAAAGTGTGTAGGCTTCGGAAGGTAAGATCTCTAATTTTATTTGCGGTAACAGGTGTGTTTGGAAACACCCCCGCAGGTATTGCATGGCAGCTCATATCCATTGAAAAAGATGACAGTTGACAGATGACGTTTGACAGATGACGTTCGACAGATGACATTTGACAGATGACATTTGACAGATGACATTTGACAGATGATATTTATCAATAGACAGATGACTATTGACAGATGACATTTGACAGAACTTTTATTATGCCTAATTTATCTCCTGCTTGAAAAAATAGCAATGGTAAGTTTGTACAACTTTAACGGAGGTTTCACAAAGCATACCTATCACCGGTGATCGGAGCTTGATCTAGAATCAACTCGATTTGACAGTTCAGAAATCTAGCCAAGCCGTTGATCTCCGATCACTGGTGATTACGATTTGTGAAATCCACAGTAAGTATAGGCACGGCCTTCTTAAGATAAGGATGGCTATGGTATAGGAATCATTTAGGCGAAACAAAGTTCGCCGGGCCAGCTAGTATAATAATAATGATCTCCTGTGAAATAGAGCACCAGCTCTCTTTCCAACGCTTTGGGTGGCGTCCCAATGGTCTGCGGGTATTGGGTCTCTGTGATTCTGCCCACTTGGCCAATCTTTCCTCGGACATCCTTTCCACGTGATCTCTCCAGAACCTCTTTCGAGCTCTCATCCATCTGACGACATCCTGCACCTCCAGTTCTTCCCTTATATCTGAACTCCTCACATGGTCTCTTAGTGATACTCCTTTGATAGATCTTAAAATTCTCATCTCGGTTGTTCTAGCCATCCTCTTGGTTGTCGATGTTTCTGCCCTGGTTTCGGCGGTGTATGTGAGGACTGATCTCACACATGCTTTATATATGCGAGTCTTCGCTTTGTGGTTTATAGTCTTCTTGGTCCAGATAACATCCCTCAGGCAGCCTCCTATCATTGCTGCCGTCTGCGCCTGAGCTCGTACTTCCTCTACGACGCATCGATCACTGGATACTGTCACTGCCAAGTAGTTGAATCTTGACACTTGTTCTAGTATTCTGTTGTTTATCACAATCTTACATCGGAGAGGCTCCTTGGCGATAACCATGGTCTTAGATTTCTCACAGCAGATACTCATATTTAATTCTTCACCCACCCTTCCGAATTCAAGCACAAGACGTTGTAAGTCGTCTTTGTTTTCTGCTGCCATCTGCATAGCACACAATCTTGAGAGAGCAATATCCCATCCTATAGCCTGCCCGGACCTGTTTCACCTTTTTTATGATTCGGTCCATTATAAGATTAAAAAGTAATGGACTCAGGCTGTCCCCTTGTCGTGCCAGTGTATATATGCGGACTTCGGACAATCCGCGGTTTGTTTTTATCCTTGTGGTGTTATTGGTATTAAGATCTTTAATTATTTTGATAAATCTTTGGCAAACGTTCTTTGATTGTAGGGTCTGAAGGACATCGGGAAGTCTTCGGTCGAAAGCCTTCGTCAGGTCCAGGAAATATGAATATAGGTTTGTTAAACTTAATTGATTTTTCAATGACGTCCCGCAAGATGAAAATCGCATCCACTGTTGACCTATTGCGTCTGAATCCCAGTTGTTCTTCGGATATACCCACTTGGTTGGAGATTTTATTGGCCAGAATCTTAGTGAATAACGTCTGAGTTGAATTCAGTAGGGTTATATTTTTGTAATTGTTGGGATCCTTTCTCCTGCCTTTTCTGCATAAAGGTATTGATATACTGCTCTTCCATTCACTAGGTACTTCACCGGTTCTGATGATCTTTCGGAAAAGTTTCGTTACCTCTTGTTGTATTTCTTTCCCACCGTACTTGATCATTTCGTTACTGATGTTATCTGTCCCTGGTGATTTACGGTTTTTCAGTTGTTGTATGGTTGCCTGAACTTCTTCCAATCTGATAGTATCCCCTTCATCATGTGCCTCTTCAGAATCCTCTCGTTCCTCTGTGTCGTCGGTGTGATTGTTATATAGATTCTGATAATATGTTGTCCATGTATACAGGGTGGTCAAGAGATTGACGTCAAAAAGGAAAAAACAGGTCCCTCGTGTCATGGGCTATTCGAATCACCCCCATGTATGTTATGCTATTTTTCACGGTTTTCGAGTTATGAATTTTTTTATGAACTTTGACCAACTTAAAAAAGATATTGAAAAGAAAAGTACAAGACTTCTCTGTGAAATTCTTTTGTAACTTAATCTCCATGAATTGTACTTTTATACATAGAATAACCAGATTCGTAACTTTGATAAAAATTATGGAAATGTTGGTCTCAAGTGAAAAAGCTACGTGAATTGGATTATGATCTGAATTTTCGAATCGAAATTAAAATTGTAAAAAGGTTTCTCAGTATGCTTAAAAACTTAAAAACATTGATAAAAAATGGTACTTAACACTCTACTTTTGCTAGAATTAGCCTTCAAAGTCATCGAGGTGGAAAAAATCAAAGAACAAGACATTTACTGCAAAATTATTTTTTGCCATGTTGAGATTTTTCCGATCAAGTTATGATAGAAAATGCTGAAAATTAATGAGAATTCGCATTAGATGTTGGTCAAGAAAAGTTCTAGATAAAAAAAGAGGAAAGGTATGGCAATAAATAAAAAAAAAATTATTTATAAAACTAGCTGGCCCGGCGAACTTTGTTTCGCCTAAATGATATATTTACGGTGGATTTCACAAATCGTAATCACCAGTGATCGGAGATCAACGGCTCGGTTAGATTTCTCAACTGTCAAATCGAGTTGATTCTCGATCAAGCTCCGATCACCGGTGATATAGTTTGTGAAATCCACCGTTAAAGTTGTTTAAACTTACCATTGCTATTTTTTCAAGCAGGAGATAAATTAGGCATAATAAAAGTTCTGTCAAATGTCATCTGTCGAATGTCATCTGTCAAATGTCATCTGTCGAATACCATCTGTCAAACGTCATCTTTCAACTTTCATTTTTTCCATGGATATGAGCTGTCACAAAAAACAGAAATACAAAAATAATATGTCAATTACTGATTATGGGCAATTTTTAATTCAGTTATTTCCGCAAATATATTTATTACCCAAACATAAATCAAAAACATTTCAGAAATATAGAGAAAAGATGAGAATGGACAACTCACGATTGATGCTGATCGTCACAATCCGATTTACTTGACATTCCGGTAAAAATTCACTGTTCCACCAACTTGAGATCTTTTCCCGCTTTTTGATCTGATAATAGCCTTCCATGTTATTATAAGTTCTATGCAAATTACACAATAATTGTATACATCGCCATCTAGTGGCGATAATATCAAATATAGTACCTTCACGACTTGGCTACAGTGTCTAGATAAGAGCCGCGCGTTAACCGTAGTGACACCTAGTGGCCTTTTTCAAAAGTAGGAAAAGCATTTCCTACATAAGCGAACCGTAGCGACACCTAGTGGCCTTATTCAAAAGGAGGAAAAGCATTTCCTACATAAGCAAATTTTTCATCGAATTTATCAGAGTTTTAATGTATTTCATAATACATAATACGTAGACGAATCCATAAATGAAGTTTCATAACAAACAGTCCATCCGATCTTGAGTTATAAATGGTGTAACCAACAACTCTATTTTATATATATAGAAGATTTACAGTAGGTTTTCAAAATGGTCACCTCTATAGCCTCGATACACATTCTCCACCATCTTAGAAAATTTTCTTTTAATCGCATAAAACCTGCCCTGTTCTCTCTGCGTATTTTTTCCACCTCGATGACTTTGAAGGCTAATTCTAGCAAAAGTAGAGTGTTGAGTACCATTTTTCATCAATGATTCAGAAAGCTGACTGTTGAGCGTAGTTTTTGATCATACTAAAGGCCGTATGACATTATGTAGTTTCCGATATCGTTTTCTGTATAGTTTTCAATGTTGACAAAAACTGTATAGTGTCATACGAGCATGGAGTTTTCGATATCGAATACTGTACAGAAATACCATTCCGCATCATATTTCTGTACAGTTTATGCGCAAGTTTCTGCGCATTAGATCAAATATCGTGTCGGTGTCAGATTAGGCCGTATTTATAAAAAGAAACCGTACCGTTTGCTTTCAAAAAATGAAGCAATTCCTTCCAGGTATATGCATAAAAAGAATTGAAGGAAAAGGTTTTGCTTCGAAGGGTTTCCTTCGAAGTAAAAGGTTATACGTTCGCCGTATTTATAAAAAGAAGCATTTGCTCAAAAACTGAAGGATTTGCTTCCAAAAATAAGAATCTAGGTTCACAACAACTTTTCTCACTTCTTTTGATGGATTGTACCGGGTTTTTCACCATAATTTGACCCCCCCTTCAACTTTGTCACTGAAAGAGGTACAGAAAAATGTTATTTACAAAAGTCTCACGAAATTGACTAATGTTTTTTGAAATGATTTCACAAAATGAAATATATACAGAGTGGGCAACATATTGATTGCAACTTCATTTTTTCAAATGGAACACCCTGTTTACTTTTCTATTTTTGGCTAGTTCTTTTTCCCCTTATTACGAATATATAACATATGTTTGTTCTTTCTCTTTTATTCTGAGTACCACAGAGTTTTAAATTTTAAGAACCAATTTCTTTAGTTGATATTATTTATCCTGTTATTATGGATATGGAGTTAAACGTAATGGCTGCATGTGCTGCGGCTGTAGTTGGATATACAATGATATTCCAAACTATTTGCAAGAATAATTCTCGGAAAAAGCCAAAACGAAAATGGATTAGGCCCTGGATTCAAAGGAGAACAAGTCGTTCCACTTGTTGGTTATGTGTTAAATTTGTTGAACAATGAGCTTTTGCAAGAAGATCCATTAGCATATAAAAACTTTTTAAGGATCTCCCAGACACAATTTGATTACTTATATAATTTGGTGAAACAAGATATTGAGAAATCTGATACTCATTTTCGGCTCATTTTCAGCTCTATCACCAATCAGAGCCGTTATTTTTGTTAATTTCAATATCGAAAATCAACATAGTGCCATACACAATTTAATGGACATAAAGTTTCCTGTACAAGAAACTGTACAGTTTTTGTCGACATTTTTGCTCCCCCTGAGGAAAACTTTGGCCCCCCCTGAGAAAAATTCTGCGGGCGCCCATGATCCCTGTAGTGCCCTCTAAATTGTTCTAACCCTGTATTTCTGTATATGATTAACAAACTGACCACAAAACTTAATAGAAAATAGTTCAATGCTGTAGGAGGAAGTGAGTTTCTTTAATTTATTCGGCATTACTGACAACAAACAGGTCGATACTACATACTCGCAAAAATAAGTTACTCTGCTCCATCATTTTTCTAAATGGAGAGCAGACAGCATAATCAATGTGAAATATCTCATTGGTTAGCATTAGATATTTTAATAAAAATTATAAAGTGTAGACCCCTGTATTTCAAGTCATTGACTATAAAGTATACAAAGAGTACACTTTGGAATAGGATTTATAAATACAATATCCAAGAATCTTTGAAATTGAAATTGAGAATTGTGAATATTCAATAAAACTCACCTTTTCAGTAAAAACAGAAAATCAATCAACAAAGAAATTTATGGTTTCTAACCAAAATGTGGTGCCTACCTACTTGAGTTATTTCGAAAACACATGGAATGATTATGATTTGCGTCATGTGATCATTGAAATAGAGATATTCTTTTCTTTCTTCTCTTTTCATAGTAGCTAATTTTGACAGCATAGAAAATATAGATGATTTTCCAATTTTAATCTGCAATCTCTATGATCCTTCCAACCATTACAGTTTGTTGTTTCGTTTTGGAAATACAAGTCATTGTAAATTTTTTCTTCGGAAATACATAATATATGGCTTTATTTTAATCGAGCTATATAGGGTGACCCACCTCAAAAGGTACTCTGAAAAAACTCAGTTTCGTAGTCTTCAGGGGGGGCATCGAATGCAGACAATCAATTTGATCATGTAGTTTGATTTCAGGGTCAAGTAGACTTTCGGGTGATATGATTATGTGCAGGGACAATAAAAATTATCATACTGTTTATATGAAAGTTGTATGGATTGTAAGGGGTCATCCAATAAGGGGTGCTATTTCGGTAGATATGTCACTTTTCAAGCTGTCATTTTTTGATATTTGGCATATAGAAACTACGCCGTTGATAAAAATGGAACGATACACGCTTCATCAACGAATTAAAATTATTTGAATTCACCATATAAATGGTGAAAATTCGGCAGAGACGTTTCGTACAACTCGAACATTTTTGGGTTGTCGTGAAGCCCCTTTCAGAATCGCAATACAGAAATTGGTGGAAAAATTTGAGCTGTTGGGACAAGTCAGGGATGCGAAAAATATAACCCGTGCACGTCACTCAAGAACAGCCGAGAATACTGCTGCCGCCGAAAGTGTTGAAGGAAACCATGGTTGGTCAATTCCTCGTCGTTCTTTGGAATAAGTGATTCCACAACCGTCATTACACCGTATTTTGCACACACCTATGGGTCTTAAGGCTTATAAAGTTATTATTATTATTATTATTTATTAGATAAGGGTTTAGAAAATTCTATAAACTCACACAATACTATTACAAAAATTCAAGTGAACAAAGGTTCGAAAAAACAAAAATTAAAACTAGTTCGAAAACAAAATTAGGTATGTAACGATATGAAAAGAAAATAAAAAGAAAATAAATCACTGCATAGACCACTCATCATACATGTTCTTGAAAGCATTCACCGAACAAGTTCAGTTAACAAAAGAACTCGAGCCAGCCGATCATCAACAACGTCGTGTCTTTGCTGATTGGGTTCTTGAAATGCATGAAAATAATCCGGAATTTGATCGAAAAATCATTTTGAGTGATGAGGCCCATTTCCACCTCGGTGAGTCAGCTGCCACCCCTCCCCCCTTGTCCACGAAATTGACAATAATCCCTTTATAGTAGTTCAATCAATCCGTAATATTTTCAATAAAAAAAATTTCATTTTAAGTCTTCAACTCCTATAATGTTGTTAGAATATTTCTATCAATTCATGCCCCTCCCCTGAAAAATTGTCTGGATCCGCTAATGCGTCAAAGGGGTACGCATATGCCAGTGAAGCCGCGGCGGCCTTTTACAAGATATTTCTGGACATAATCCCAAATATGTATATTTCCTAAATCAATAAATATTTCAACACTTTGCTACAGTTCACTATGCTTTATTGAACACTCAAATCTTGCGCTCTTATGGAAACACCCTTTAGGTTATAAACAGGACTTAACAGGGCCCCCGCAAGGCTGAGCGGCGCCCTTCATTAACGTACAAAATTCAGCCTAAAAATTTACTTATATAAATTTTTTTTATTTTATAATGAAACAATTTTCTTTATTTCATTTTTATTGTTAATAATAATGATGAATTATTTATAAATAAAGAAATATCCATTCTGTCACTTGAAACTAGAAATTTTATCTGGTTAAATAGGTGTTTTTCTTGATTTAACAGCAGCAAATTCTTTTGTTTACTTAATCAAAATCGTTTTTGTCAACCACCTCCTACTCTTTAGCTAATATTGCTAACCCAAGAGTCTCTCTTGATAGTTGATCGATGAAAATTTTTTAGTATTTTTAATTTTGAGAATCACCTCTCCCCAGAAGCCACTAATACTGTTCAAGTTTATAGTATTCTTAAGGAAATTGTATCGTTTGACAGAGATGAGGTTAGGGGGAGTCCGGGAGAGTTAACCAGGGGGGAGACTATAACCACGGCTCATTAATACTTTGTGTCACTAGGTATAAGACGTGGTCTCCACTTCTTGGATGCCCTTTGGCCAACCCTTCATTCTCCCGCGACACCATTGCGTTCGTCAGGTAGATTTAGGAGTGCGAAGTGATAACGTGATTTTGCGTCTGGAAAGTGAATTTTCTCGTTTTTTAAAATTTCATTGCTGTTTTCTTGTATCTATAAATTCACCCAAATAACTTATGCAAATGGTAAGTGTATGTATCCCACTAGCACTAACAGAATAAAGCTTTTATGAATGTCGCATATATTTTTTTCAAAATTAAACAACAAACAGACAGATGTGGGGTGGGAGACATTAGTCATATGTAGAAAGGAGACTTAACGTTATCTCTCCCGTAATTCGCTTTCAAAATGATTTTTTACATTTTCAGATAAACAAACACCCAAGATGCCCTTCAAATATAAAAAAACAAGACAGAGGAGTAATTTAAATGCAAAAAAGGCTATAGATGAAATTGATAGGGGAAAATCTATAAGAGGTGCTGCCATGAAATATGGAACCGATAGAAACACATTATCTGAGGGATAGTTAGTTATAGTTATATATATATATATATATATATATGTAGATAGGTTCCTATTTTCTCTTTTTTACGTTATACTTGTGCCTTAATAAAAATATTATATTTTTTTGAAAAAGTCATCATTTTAATCATTATTTCATTCATTTTTGAATTCGAGTAATGTCTCCCTATAAGGAGGGTAGAGTGTCCCACCTAGGCGGGACAAATTAGCCAAAATTTTTTTAGCGAGAATTCGCATATAACTGTCAAATTATTTGAGGCACACTAGTCGTTCTTAGGACAAAATGTAGCTTATTAGTGCAGTTTCAAATGAAATCGACAAAAACTTGGTATATGTTACCCTAAAATATGGGTATTTTAGTGCAGAGCGGGTCAACTCTTCCGGACTCCCCCTACATTGTGTTCAAATATTTATTGCAATAAATCCAGAGGATTTGAAGAATGCGGAATTGAAAATAACTTTAAAGCTTTAATCTTATTAATGTAAACATCCTCCTCGATATCAGCCTCCATCTTTACCGCATCAGTAAGCTTCTGTTGTAGACTTTGACAGTTCTTTAGGAGATCATCGTCATTTAATGTGAAAAAAAAAGTTGTCATAATTAGAGATCATATCAAATCTAAAGTTATTTGAAGAACTTTTTGCGGTTTTGGGATTTTGAGGTGATTCATCCCATGTTCATAATGAAAAAACTTTGGTTTATATTTTCGTCTAGTGTATTGATTGCGGGAAAATCTTCATCTACTTCAAGATCGGCGGCTAATTTTGCCGCATGAACAATTATTTGCCCAAAAGAAATCATTTCTGTAACTTTTGAAATGATCGACTGAATTCTTCAAATGGTTTTGACATACTTGTCATTGTCAAATGTCAATTGTTCCACTTTGCATCATTTTGCTTACAATATTAATCTGGAATAAAATATCATACCGAGAACTTACACTACAAATAAATTTAAATGATTAGATATTTGAAATCAAAGAACTTGCTTTATGCCTACTTTCTATAAGAAAAGTATCGTTATCTGCTTTTTCTAGAAGACGCCCACAAATTTCAATTAAATGAAATTTCAAAGGATTCATAGCATTTACCCTACTTGACCATCTAGTATCACTTAGGGGTTTCAGATTCAATTCAGGAACATGTTTTTCAACAATAACCCATCTTTTTGTGGGGGAAGAGAAAAAACATAGCGTTCTTGTACTATGTTAAAAAAGTTTATTGTTTCATTTGACACATAGCTATGTGTAGAGTGCATAGCACAAAAAGAGCTTGAGGATTGGCGTCCAGTATACGTTTTTGTAAGCCGATATGCTTTCCACGAATATTGGCACCGCTATCATACCCTTGACCTCTCATGTCCTTAATTACTAAATTTTAACTTCTTAAAAGTTCAACTACAAAAAGAAGCGCAATAGGAGGGAATCTTTGGGAGGGAGTTCAGAAATACTGACATTTATTCACCCTGCGCATAATCATTT
The DNA here is from genome assembly GCA_910592335.1 of Adalia bipunctata. NCBI lineage: Eukaryota > Metazoa > Arthropoda > Insecta > Coleoptera > Coccinellidae > Adalia > Adalia bipunctata. The sequence goes on from OU342954.1 coordinate 7,590,921, forward strand.
CTTGTTTTTTTAATATTTTTTCATCCGGATTTGAATTTTTCATTTTTCGCCAAACCTTTAGTTTTGCGCCCCTTTGGAGTGGCGCCCGCCCGCATTGCACGCCCGGTTACGGGGGCCCTGAGACTTAACATTCAAATGTGTTCAATTCGGCCCACTCTGTACTTTTGGTTGAAAATTATCAACCCAGTGGCTAATAAAAGTTCCTGGTTTGGTTCACAATCGAATTAGCGTATTCTGAGGTTTGAAGTTGCTGTGTTAAAGTATATGAAAATATAACTTATCTACATATTTCTCTATTATTTATTACAGTTCATTGAAATTCTTTTGTATAACAGATAACGAGAAGAACTTGATGAAATGCGAATTAACTTAACGAGAATATGTGGCTTGACAGATAAAGTCCAAAGCTTATATTTAAATAATTTCAGTGTTTTCTTGAGTAAGTATTTCAGGCCTGACATCTATAATTATAATTTTATTCTAATTGATATTAGGAACGATAAGTGCTTTTATTGTAATATTTATTTTTGGGTTTTTGATTATACGTTCGAAATGGTGGTTAGAAAGCAGATGATCATGTCATAAATGTTGAGTGTTTCGTGAAACTTTTATGGACTTTCAATAATTAACTAATAAATAATCCTCGTGAGGTGTTCTTTCATTGTCGTAACACTTCGAATTGAAGAGAAAATATTATTTGAGACGAAATAAAAATTATGAATTCAGATAAAACAGATATAACAGATACCATAAATGATATTTATCACACTTTATTCCCAAAGTATTCTGTTCCAACTGAAATGTCACTGCTAAGCTCAAGTGCATCATTACCTCAAAAAAATACCATAGTGGATGGATTGAAATTTAGCTATGGGATATTAACTGGCCTTTTAATTCACCAGACTTCAACCTCATCGATTTTTTATTTGAGTTCACTATAAAGTTTCGACATTCTAGTACACCCAGGGCGATTTGGTGGAACATTTCAGTTGAAAGTAGTGTTTCTATGCAAACGTATTTCTACTTCGCCCGCAATACGACCTCCTTTGCAATTTGAAATCTTGCCACAGAAATCGAAACCTAATGAGGACAATTTATTATTGAAACAGGTGATAACATATGAAATGATTCAGAAGTGATGTGAGCTAATCAAAATATCATTTTCTAGCTCGAACATTCTGATCATTTGCTTTCATAACTAAAATTCGGAACTTAAAAACAAATCGTGCTATACAAGATCTTGGAAAACTGTTGTATTTTCGGTAGGATTCGATGTAATGAATAAAAAAATTACGTAATTGAACACAAACAACCATATTCAAGAGTAAAATATCAAGAATGTTGTCGAGTGGAGACTACTGAGAAAATCATCAAAATTATCATTCACAAGTACTGAAAATTGTATGGTATACATGGGAATGATTGGGATACTATCCCATTAAAGGCTTTGAACGTCATCTGTCAAACCATCTTATATATTAAGGTATAATAAAAAAAATAAAATCAATGAGCCCAATTTAGTTTTCAACGAGCTGTACGAGAATTCCTATGAAAGCCAGAATTCCGTGGAGATGGAGCAGCCTCTGGGAGATCATCTTCATCTTCAGCCGGACCTCTGTTCAACCGAGCCCTCTTCAGATTGCACCGATCCTCATGGTTTTTGAGCTCCCTGCCGGGCTTTCTAACAGGACAGCCATAGTTTTGGAACCTACACCTGAAAATGTAGTTCTCGAATAATTTTTCCACGATTATGATCCTGTCGCTGATTATTTCCTTCCGACAAGTCTTGCACGTCTCCGGATCGGATTTTGGATGGCATTCGTTACATTTGAAATGTGACTCTTCACAAGAGTAATAAGGTGGACGTTTGAAAGTTTCGCAAGTGCCGCAATGTAGAATCCTGTGGATCGCTATGTTCAGCATTTCTGAAATAGAAAGAACATAAAATTATAAAAGAATAACCTGAAGTTGGGAGTATTTAGCGTTCGTTCAAATTCAAAGCAAGAGCGGTCACCCATTCAGGTACTGAATACGCATGACGCTATTTGGATAAAAACCAATGGCGGATTAACATGACTCTAGGCCAAGGGTCGGCAACCTTTTGGGTCGGAAGAGTCAAAAATTACAATTTACAAAATTTTTCAAGAGCCACAATTTTTTTTCTCGCCAATAAACAGTATAGGCATATACAGGGTCTTTCACGAGGAACCTCACCCATATTTGTACGGAAACTACTGAACGTATTTTCATGAAATTCAGCACTTATAAGTATTTCACAAAGCTGATGAAATCTAAAATATTTTCAAGGCATGAGCACCTCCGGTTTTTCCGGAAATGACGTCAACTTCCGTTTTTCAAATTAGAACACCATTTTTTTATTGCAGAAATAGATTCCTTAGAAAATTTCAAGTTATTTTGATGTAACATTTTTCTCTCTGAGCGGGAAAATTCGAAAAAAAAAATCGAAAATAGAGCTCCGCTGAAACAAGAATAACTTCGAGGTTTTTGGATGGAAAATTTTCATTTTTGGGATTTTTCAAGATGTAAGATTGATGTATCCACTTTGAAAATCGAAATCGCGATTCATGATACAGGGGGTGAAAAAATCGCTTTCAACTTTAGGGATGACAAAATCGTGAAAAATCAATTTTTTCAAATTAGAACCCCATTTTTTTATGGCAGATATTGAATCTACGTTAAAAAATAATGTGAGTGTATGCATCACACCCTTGCCCTAAAATGGATATTTTCTGAGTTAATATTACTTTAGGGCAAGGGTGTGATGCATACACTCACATTATTCTTTAACGTAGATTCAATATCTGCCATAAAAAATGGGGTTCTAATTTGAAAAAATTGATTTTTCACGATTTTGTCATCCCTAACTTTGAAAGCGATTTTTCCACCCCCTGTACCATGAATCGCGATTTCGATTTTTAAAGTGGATACATCAATCTTACATCTTGAGAAATCCCAAAAATGAAAATTTTCCATCCAAAAACCTCGAAGTTATTCTTGTTTCAGCGGAGCTCTATTTTCGATTTTTTTTCGAATTTTCCCGCTCAGAGAGAATTTTCCAACCAAAACTGAAAAATGTTACATCAAGATAACTTTTCTAAGGAATCTATTTCTGCAATAAAAAAATGGTGTTCTAATTTGAAAAACGGAAGTTGACGTCATTTCCGGAAAAACCGGAGGTGCTCATGCCTTGAAAATATTTTAGATTTCATCAGCATCGTGAAATACTTATAAGTGCTGAATTTAATGAAAATACGTTCAGTCGTTTCCCGTATAAATATGGGTGAGGTTCCTCGTGAAAGACCCTGTATAGAGTGTTTCTTAATTGAAGGTTCAAATGAAGTGGGAAAATTACATGAATAATTTTGATTGAAAAGTCCCATAAAAATGGGTCCATAAAAGTTTCATTTTCGAGATGCAGGGTGTTATTTTTCATAGTATCGGCATGTCATAAGATATTTTACTGAAATGCCAATGTGGCATGCCAATTTTGATTGCAAACCTACGAAGGGAGATTTTTTCTGGGATACTGTCCCCTGGTTTCCTCCAGAACCTTTCTTTTTGGAGCCACTTGTAGTTTGATGAATAGTAGGAAGAAGCTCGGCTGTTATACTTAACTTTGAGCTCTCTTGTAGTTTTGTCGTAGGTGTCTGCTACCGATTTCGAAAAAAAATATGGATGATTCCATATTCCAATATTATCATGAAGATCCAGTTAGTGTATAAAACGAAATCTGAACTATTTTGGTCTGGAGATCTGGCGGGCTTGCGGGCTATGACTACTGTTAGATTTTCGAGAGAATCGTTTTTCTCTAAATCGGTAGCAGATATGACAAAATTAAGAGACCATAAAGTAAAGTATAACAACAGAGCTTCTTTTAACGATATTACATACTTGCAGTGACTCACCAAAAAAAAAGTTCTGGAGGAAAACAGGAAAGTGTTCCAGAAAAATATCACCCTGTAGATTTGCAATCGAAATTGGCATGTCACATGGTGTTAACTCTAAATTGTAATATCTATGCCAAATTTCAGTTCAATATCAGATACTATGAGAAAAAAACTTGAAAAAATTCATACTCAAACTCCATGTACGAGTATCTGAAAAACGAAACGTTTGTAGTCCATTGTTTATGTGACTTCTTTTCTTGAAATATGCAAGGAATCTCCCCTCTACGTTTCTACCTCCAATTGTTCACCCTGTACATGGCATTATTAGATCATGATAAAATAAATAATTCTAGCGAATGGACCTAAAGAGCCGCAGCTTCACATCCACGCTAATAGGAGGCCCCTACTTTGTAGAATACTACGCTAATTATTTACAGAGAGATGTTTCATTTGTGAGTGTCATAGGTTATGTAAAATTCCGCTAGAATTATTTTTCAGTGAGTAAAGTTTATTTTCGTGGAAAAAGTTAGTGAGTCATCTAAAGCACTGACGTGAAGTCAGGAGCTTTTGAGAGTTCTTTCATCTATCTTATTAGTCGATCCATCCTATAGAGTAGATTCGTATTCATCCAACATAATTTAATTTGACAGCTGTCAATTTAATTTGACAGCTGCCAATTTCATTTGACAGCTGTCAAATTAAATTATGTTGGCTGTCAAACAATCGTCCATGATCCTTGATATGTTATCACTGAAATATTGGGAATATCGCTGCTGTAAGTCAAAGTGTTAATGAAGATCCAGATTTGTCTATTCGTCGACGTTCACAACAAGTTGGACCCTGTGCATCCACCACATGAAAAATTTTGAGTAAAGATATTTGGTCTTCACCCATACAAGATCCAACTGGTTCATGAACTAAAGCCACTCAACCATAATGAGTGTCGTTTGCTTGCTGATTGCTCCCGAAGTTGATCCACTTTTTTATGCATTTTTTGTGTTTAATGATGAAACTCGTTTGTGGTTGAACGGCTATAAAAACAAGCAATATTGCCGTATATGGATTGAAAACAATCCTCAAGAAGTTCTGCAGGTTCCATTGCATCCGGAAAAATGCACTGTATGGTATGGTTATTTAAATGATCGGTTGTTCGTAAAAATCGTTGCTTATTGTATCCTATAAATTACTTGCAGAAAATTATAATGATGAGGCAAATGTTTTTTCTCTAATTTGAGTAACCCATCTTACCTATTTCATTGCTTCTCAAGATTTGGGGAATTTCTGTCAAATTGGGTGATCTGTTTCGAATATCGATTTTTTTAAATAATTGGAATATATCTTCGTATCACATAATCTGTCCAAGATGTTGTGTATTCTCAGAAATTATAATTAAATACCATAGAATAATCAGTTTTTGAATTATTGGTAAAATAAACATTCAAAAATCAATAACTCCGACATCCATTGCAATGATTTTGCCCATGAACGAACTCATTCGAGGCATTTGGACCAATAAGTTATCGTGCTCACAGCCGGACAGTAACACTTTCTCAATAACAATACATTTGGGTGAAAACATAACGCCATTGGTCATAGAAACAAGCGGGTATATATCGCATGTGAAGAGAGAATGCAATACAGGGTGTTTCACCATAAGCCAGACGAACAAATATAGCCGTGTAGATGACATCGAGAAAGCTATTTTTGCCTCATGACATACAGGGTGTTTCACCATAAACTGGACAAACATATGTAGCCGTGTAGACGACACCGAGGAAGTCATTTTTTCCCTATGGCATATACCCCGTTTTCGACGCATAAGCGAGATACAGCGTGTTTAATGTCAACTTTGAGCAATATTCTGATAACTGTGGTGAGTTATGCGAGACATTTGAAAAAACGGTTACTGGTCCCATCTTAATATTTTTTAGGACTCAATTCAATTGTGGTGTAAAATTCTGAAAGAGGAAAATTAAAAATGGAGGAAAGCGTGCAAAGTTTGAATTTTTTTTCTCGCTTCCCAATTTGGAAACCACTATTTCAATGTACTAGATTTTCTAAGATTGTCCGTGAAAAATTTTTTCAAAATTCGAACTCAACTTTTTTCTTAAGTCTTCAGTGAGAAAGAAAATTTCGGCTGACATTGTTGAGATTTTTCATGGTTGAACTATCTTTCATTCTCAACACTGATGTGAAAACAGAATTTGGTTTTCTTTTTGTAGCCTTCCAAAGATTACGCTCGGAGAACTTTCATAATTTTTATTCAAAAAACTGGAGGCCGTACGAAAGCCAAATTTAGGCTAATGAGCTGCCAGACGGAAATATGAACTTATAAACCAAAAAAAATTTTTTCGAAAAACTTTGGTGGGAATTGAACTCTTTACTTTCGATCAACTAGCGTCGCTTCGGTAACGGAAATTTACAAGATTGAAATAAACCCGATTGATACTCGAAGAGAGTTCGAATCCAACCAATTTTGGACTCCGTACGGCTTCCAGTTTTTTGAATAAAAATTATGAAAGTTCCCCGAGCGTAATTTTTGAAAGGCTACAAACAAACTAATTGATATTATTTCATTCTGTTTTCACCTTAGTATTCAGAATGAAAGATAGTTCAACCATGAAAAATTTCAACAATTTCAGCCGAAATTTTTTTTTCACTGAAGACGTAAAAAAAGATTGAGTTCGAATGTTGAAAAAATTTTTATGAAAGTATTCCGAGCAGAATCTTTGGAAGGCCACAAAAAGAAAACCAATAGAAAATTCAGTATTCAGAATGAACCATAATTTTTGAGGAATTGTTTTTCAATGTAATCCACAGTTGGGTTGGAGTTTTGGAAAAAAAATTTCACTGACTATTCCACTCATTCCATTTTTAGTGAGAAAGTTTCCTTAGCAACACTCGTTTCTCATCGATAAAACATTCACATCGGCAAAACCAACAAGTTGGTTTTTGAGCGAGAAAATTTTTGACGTTTCTCAAATTCATAGATAGCTTCGGGAATGAATACCATAGAGAAAACAAACAACGTTTAGTTGATCTATGATGAATACTTATTTGTCAAATAGCGCAATACAAGCCCAATGTGATCATCTTCAGACACATTTTCTCGTGAAATAGTCATGTCGAATACCACTCGAGATAAAATTTATACAGGTAAAATTTCTCTCTTGTAATATTCAAGTTTGTTGCTTCTCGGCAATTTCGCTCATGACATTTTTCCAAAATCACTCGCATGACGGCTCGTGATTTTGATACAAATGTCATTCGCGAAATTGCCGAAAGCAACAAACTTTCATTTTACAATCGAGAAATTTTGCCGGCAAAATTTCATCTCTAGTGGTATTATATATGAAAATCTCGGAAAATTGAGTGCGTTGAAACAATGGATTTCAATTCGGCAATCAAAAATAAGGAATTCCAACTTTTTCCGCCATTTTGATTTTTTTTCAGAATTCTACAACAAAATTGAATTGAACACTGAATAAATACTAAGATGTGACCAGCAACCATTATTTCAAAGGTCACGATTAACATACCACAGCTATCAGAATATTGCTTAGAGTTAAAATTCAACACCAGGTATCTTGCTAGTGCTTCGACGGGGAATTTGTCATAAGGCAAAAATTACTTTCTCGATGGCATCTACACGGCTAAATATGTTTGTCCAGTTTATGGTGAAACACCATGTATATCTCTAAGAATTTTTAGAGTGGATGAGGAGTTTATCGAATACTGATTTTTTCCAAATTTTCTTTCAAATTTTGGGAATAATGAGCAACCATCATTCATCACATAATTGTTAAGAAAACTACTCTTGAGCTTGGGTTAATTTATTTTTCTATAATACACTTATATTGAATAATAGGATTTTTTTATTAATATTTTGAAAACCCAATTTTATTTTTGAATAACAAATAACTATTACATTTCACAATGTAATTCCAGGATATGTCATTCACGATTATGACATTCCCAACACTAATATGTATTTCAATTTTATTATATTTTTTTTTATCTACCATAATGTACACTACTTTAAAATAAGTTCCAGAGGAACTGTTGCTAATATACTGAGAACTAAAAATTACAGTACATTCTCCAAAAAATTCGCCTTTCTGATTTTTTTGGTTTTTCTATATACATATTTTATTCATTTATTTTTTGCGATATTGTTGAATATTAAATTTTTTTAGTTTTCATAGCAATATTTGATTATTGTATCTCCTTCCCATAAAAAAGGAGGATCTATTTGATCGTTTGTATCGGCATTTTTCCTGATGTTCTTTCATATTTACTCCAAGTGTTTGAGTGTTACAACCGTACATAGAGAATTTACAACCAAATTTCATATTAGCAAATATCCTTTCCAAACTGTACAATCTCGTCTGCCCTACAGTGGCTCCACAGAAATTGCAGATTTCCGTGTTTGGGACACAATCGTTGCAAAGAATATGTCCGTTGTTACATTGGCGTAGAGGACTGTACATTGTTCCTTGACAGAAGGGACATGTCAGTTCTTTTCTTACAGACGCTTCTTCTCTGGGATCCATATTTGCACCTGATAAAAATTAAATGTTTCAGTTGCAAATTCCCGGAATGAACTTATGAAGGAGACACTCCCGCTTATCACAACACAGGGAAAATCAGAGAATTGAAAAAAAATGACCAAGACAGAGAATTCTTGTGGAACGTTACTATCGGAATACCAGTCTATTGCGAAATAAAGTGATCCAGTATTTCAGTGATCAAAGATCCAATGAAAGCGAAACATTCAAACAAATTTCCTTATGAGCATACAGGATGACCGACTGCTGTTGTCAGATTAGAAGTTTATGGAAAACGATTCTTAATATTCATTTGAAAACTTCGTTTTCCTCTATCGATTCTAAAATGGTTTCAGCAATGCCGCATATGTTGGAAATAGGAAGGCATTTTTTCATTTCGCTATTGATTGCTTTGAGTTTGATTTTGTATAATACTTCTCCATACGGGGTGAGTCTTTGACTTGTACATTAAAACTGTAGATTTTTGAGGTCGAAACAAATCTTTTTTCATTTTCCATTCGGCTTCGTTAGAAAGATAAGGAAATTTTCGCATCCCTGGATCATTCAAGTGAAGCCGCATCATGAAAAATGGTATCACAAATAAGTGTTTGGTTTGATGAGAGGAATCTAAAGTTCTAATAGAATGTTGAAGACCCTTTAATACCGGTTTGCTCTAATTGAGAAAATACACTTTGTATCATATTCGTATGGAGGGTGAGCCTTCGACTTGCACATTTTTTTTTACTGTAGAATACTGTTGTAAGTTCGACTTTTGAATTATAATCAGTGCTTACTGTTATTGATAGGCCTTATCAGTAAATGAATACAATCATTTCTAGAAAACTATAGCATTTCCAGCAAATATTCCTTTGATGAAGTATTTATGTTTGTTTGTTTATATTTGTGATAATTTCTTGTGAATTTCACAATATTTGTATTTATTTTATTTGACTTTGAAAGTTCAATTTACATAAAGGTATTATTTTTTTTTGACATTTTCCTATACCTACACATAATTAAGTCTATTGGAAATAAATTATTATTAATATTATTGGTTGAAAAATTACTTTATTGAACTGAAAATTTTATTTAGTGTTTGGAAGGTAACTTAAAGTTTATCGCTACAAGTGCCTTAACATATTGTGGTGAGTACTGCCATTGTTTGAAAAATGGTTCAACTTTATTCGGAAACAATTATTCGTAAAGTCTATGACATAACCATGAACTGAAATTGCGAGCATGTTAACCTTGCAACACTTCAGTCCGTTTGTTTGATCTACTCCTAGAATACTCAATCTTTCACAGAAAGTAGTTATTGCATTGTTGTTGTTCTGACTGGTAAATTATTCAAGATGAATGAAAGAAAAACGTTAGATTATTATTTTTTTTGACATATCAAGGAAAATAAGAATACACTATTATTATTTAAGAACTCGGCTGAAGGAAAAACAAAGAAAAAATATGGCTTTTTATTTGATGACATAATCGAACAAAACTTGTTATGTGGTTTTGTGTTGTTGCTACGACATAACCATATTGAAATAAGTGTTATTCTACAAGAGTTCAATGAGAGGTTTTCGAAAAATATCAGATTTGAGGTGCGCAAATTTATTAAAAAAAATAATGTCAGTCACGCCCATTCTTCGAAACATGGCTATATTTTTCAAACAAAGCCGAATTATTCGGAAGAATAGAAAATGAAAAATATGTTCACGACATATGAGGATGCAGTGGCGCACCCAGAAATTTCATTCGGGGGGGACTGCTCGAGAGTAATCAGGTTTTTGTAAGTTATACTTGGCCTACCCCAGACGCGGTTTTCATTTCGAGGCAGTAAATGAAGACATTTTGAAAATTTTTTTTTCGTGAAATGTAAAGGGCAATCAGATGCACAATTTAAAATTGTTTTCACATATACAGGGTGTTCGATAACAAAGATATAGACCATAGTTACACTTTTTTCAATATAATACCCTATATATGAATTCAAAAATTGAATGGCAAGCTCAAATAATGATGAGTTTATAAAAATCATTTTATGCCTTAGGAGAACCATTTAAGAGAAAATGGCGAAAAATCGAAAAAAAGGAGTATTTTTGATTTGCAATTAATGAATAAACCCTTCAAGCCAACGAGACAGACAATGCTGTTTCGTGTAGACATATCGGCTACACTTATGCAGAAAAAAAAATTTAACTCTGGAATATACTGAGTGATCATAATTAATATTCCAAACATTAACTGCAAATAATGGTCGAAAACTTTCTTATTTCGAATGGCACACCCAGTATTCCTGTACCTTGTTGAATGTAAAAATTAATATCGAAACTATCTTCATTGGGTTTATCTACACCTAATAGTTTTCCAGTAATTTTCGATTTTTAATTCAACTAGTTAACCTACTATTATGAATAGCGATATTCATAGAAATACTTGGAAATATTTGTGGGGAAATGCTTACAATGTAATTTTTTTGAAATCTGAAAAACTCATATGAAGATCTCAATAATGGTGTTGCGGTCACGCAAGATTTATTATTCCTTTATAAACTGTTTTTCTGAATATCAATTCTTTTTTCAATTATTTTCAAATTTATTTCGCCTAGGAAGTATTAAGTGTTATTATCATTCAATCTTTTCCGGTACATGCCCTTAAATTTTCCTTTATTCCGATCGTTTTGACGTTAAGCCATACGTTCAAAGAATCATGTAACAAACGATTCATTCAAAAAAATATTTGCTCAGGCGATGAACCAGTGCTCCAGTCCAACATTATACCTATTCTTCACATTTTGAATATTTTCAAGACTTATCGAGATTTTCAAAAGAGATCTGTTATTATATCGTGAACCTCTGGCCAAAGAGTGATTTGAGTACCGAGTGGAACGAGTTTCACCCGCATAAGAACATTCAAGGTAGTATTTGAAGGTATTTTGTGAACATCTTTGAGTCTACTAATACTCAATCCAACAATTGGAGATAACGAGTATGAGGAATCAAAGTAGGGGAAGTATATTTCGGAAAGCGAATATTCGGTTCTGTGTGCATTAATGCAAAAACTATAGGACTTTTTATTCAATGCAGAGAACGAAGAAATATTTTGAAACAGGTTAATCAACGATATTGGAATAGTAAACTTACATTCTTAAAAACTACAACGATAACAGATCTACATAAAATACAAAGGAAAAACCAAATAACAAAAATCCCTCAAAAAAATATTTGACAATCTACATAAACTGCTCAAATGATCCTCCATCTTCTGCAATGCATAAACGAATTCGTTTAAGAAAAGAGTTTTCAACATTAGCAAATACTAGGGGTGTAATGCTTGCAAAAGTATCTTTTATTCTTCTTTGCATGTCTTGAGGAGTTGTTATGGTATTCTTATACACAATACTTTTGATATAACCCCATAAAAAAATACGGAGATGTTAGATCTGGTGACCTTGCAGGCCAATTTTGTGGGCCTCCACGACCTATCCATCTATTTGGAAATTATCTATTCAAATATTGACGGATATCAATTCGGAAGTGGGCATCAGGTTAACAAGTTGAATTAAAAATCGAAAATTACTGGAAAACTATATTAGGTTTAGATGTAGGGAAACCCAATGAAGATAGTTCCGATATTAATTTTTACGTTCAACAAGGTAGGTACAGGAATACTGGGTGTGCCATTTGAAATAAGAAAGGTTTTGACCATTATTTGTAGTTAATGTTTGAATATTTATCATGATCACTCAGTATATTCCACAGTTAAATTTTTCTTCTGCATAAGGGTAGCCAATATGTCTACACGAAAAAACATTGTCTGTTTCGTTGGCTTGAAGGGTTTATTCATTAATTGCAAATTGAAAATACCCCTTTTTTTCGATTTTTCGCCATTATGTTCTCTTAAATGGTTCTCCTAAGGCATAAAATGGTCCTCATAAACTCATCATTATTCGAGCTTGCCTTTCAATTTTTGAATTCATATATGGGGTATTACATTGAAAAAAGTGTAACTATAGTCTATATCTTTGTTACCGAACACCCTGTATATGAGAAAACAATTTTAAATTGAGGAAAAATTTTTCTAAATGACTAAAATGACGCGTCTGGGGTGGGCCACGCTGTATAATTTAAAAAATGCGCCGCAGGCGGAAATCTTCTTAAGTAATGAATATATCGCATTCGTTATTTCAGGAAGACATCATAAAAAAGCTTATTTTATTTTTTTCACAAATACTAAGTAAAGGGGTAAGAGGAAACGCCTAAAAATTGATTAATCATTCTACAGACATAAAAAAACTCAAAAACGACGAAAACAATCCTTTAAGCTCTGGGTGCGCCACTGTGAGGATGATTAATTTGAACATCTTCAAAGATGATTTCATCATCAAATTTTGTTGTACCTAAATATATCACTCGTTATGATGACTGTGCGGCAGGTGGCACTATCTTGTTGAAACAACATAAATTATTCTCAGCAACAACAGGAAGAATAAATAATTCGAAAATTTGGAATTATTGTAATTTTTCGATAAATTGTTCATCCTTTTACATTTGTACCAGAGCAAAATCAGAAAATAAACAACGTTTATGGTGATCTACTTTAAGTGGATGAATTATGTAAGAATGCAAACCCAACCATTTTCTTATAATAATCCATGTTCTCATTTGAGAAAAATTTAATTGTTGATCGGATAATCGATAAATTTGAATTTACTCTTACATATGTTGCTACCAAGCATGAAAAAGTGCTACAGAAATGTTTTCCCATTTTCCGGAAACCTAGTTCAAATAAAAAAGAATGTTAGAAGGTCAGAGATTGTCCCTTCACTATTCAATTTTGAAAACCAGTCGAATTTGAAATTTTTAAACGATAAACTCACTGCTCCGTATAAAAATTGCTTGGAAATGTTTCCACAGAAACGAAGAATATTGATAGAAAAAGAGAAACAACAAATTTTTTAAAATGCGCATTTGGCAAAGAACACTCTATTACTCTGAAACGAGAATAAGGGAATACATATCGAGATGCGGTATTCACCATTGAGTTTGTAATAAAAATTGACCACCAGACAACGACAACTAAATTGATTCACCCTGTACATTTCTTCAGTAATTTCCTCTGTTGATTTGATTTAAATGTAGAGCACTTAAAATTACGAAAATCAGTGAAATATGAGAATTTGCAAAATAGAATTATCTTATGTCCAGATACTTGTCTGTGAAATGAACAAATTTGTTCATAATTTCATGATTTCTGGGTTGAAAGGAAAATATTCATGTGCTCAAACCTACTTAGATAATCAAATCCTTCCCACTTGGTCACTTTTTCAATCCATTGTTTGAAAAATCGAAAATTTTGTCATAAAAATTGAAAATGGCAATTTTGTTAGACTTAAAAGTTAAAACCCTGTGTTGTAATAAACTTTGGGAGTTTTTACTTCATAAGTTCATTATGGCATACGTTGGACAGAAACTATGGTCAAATCTTGAATAAAACCGCAGTTTGAATTGATTTCATATCAAATAATAAAATGCCTATTTAATCTTTAATGCATGAATATTTGAGGAAATATCGAAATTGCCATTTTACGTTTGATATTTGAAGCAAATTTGTTCAGCTGAATATTGAAATGAATAATGTAATAAAAAATTTTTAAATTCATTTAACCATAATGGGGTTGATTATTCAATTCAAGAAGTAAATTCAATGAAATAATAATATTTACCTGATATGATGGCACTTCTTCGAATAGATTCGAATTTCCTCTCCAAGATTCTCCTAATGGCTTTTTTGGAAAATGTACATGTAACTTAACGGAATGTTGAAGAGGTATTGCACACTTCTACGAGAGATACTGATATCAACATGTGTGACATTCTCGGTCAATATTCAACAATAACTTGATTATTTATTATGATTTTTTCTGAACTTTTATTGGCACGGGAATACGAAAATAATCATAACTGTCTCATTGCAGGCAATTTCATTATATTATAATACCTGCAGTATTTTCTTCGTTGATTTATAGTTTACTTCTCTACATTTCAAAGTGATTCTTTTTTAATTCTTCGGAAAATGCCCGCAAATATTTCCTACATACGGTGCCCCAAAAAAAACTTTGACTCATAAACTATGTCTCAATAATAACTTGTTACCGAAATAAGGGGTGTAAAAATTTAATTGAAAGTTTCAATTTTTGCGATGATGAAGGGTGTGAAATTTTCAGATTTTAGCGATATTTCCATAACTGCTCGAGTCGTGGCATTGTTGAGACAATTCTAAAATAATGGAAAAGTAACGAAATAACCTAGTTTGCTTCTGCTTAATTTTGAATTTCACAAATCATTCGTGAATGGCGTGAATTGACAACTGTTCTAAATTTTGAAATTGTAGATCAATTCGGGATGTCGGGATATTCGAGAACTTTTATTCTTTTTTCGAATGAACTACCACAAAGTAACGGACTATTCTGTCCATCATTCTTCAGTAAGATTTCAACACTCGATTCTTGATTTCCATACAAGAAAAGTGCATAACTGAATCCAACCATGTTTATATACGTGAAATATACTGCTCCACAAGAGTTAGGGATATCATATTCAATCGTTTTCAAAAGTATGTAATCTTCGAGAAAATCGCTGTAATAGTATATTATTTTATAAGGAGGAGAAGTGTCACTTTTCATGGCGAGCTTGAGTTTGCCCGCCGAACGTAGTGAGGCGGGTAATTGAAAGCGAGCCATGAAAAGTCACTTCTCCTTCGAATGAAATATGTTATTTTATTTTCAAACATCTTGAAATTCCTGGAAATCTGAATAATATTGACATTTACGATCGTTATAATTGAGTGAAAAATGTAACATTTGTATAGTTACGGTTGTCTTGCAAAATTAGTCCCTTGCATAACAACACTTTTCCTGCCGCCGCGCCGGAGGGAAAAGTAATGCCGGCCATACACGTTACGGTCTACCGGAGAGGTATACCTGCGCAGGTATACCTGTGCAGGTATACCGGACGTCGGTCGTGTCTCTGCAGCTTCTTTTTTGTCTCGATCATGGTACGCTTTGTTTTTGACTTGCGATAGGCATGAATGCGTTTTATATATTTCAATAAAATCTTCAAGGAAATTTTTAGTAGAATCTGTTGGTGCCATTTTTGCGTATTGATTTTTGATACAGGTGACAATACGATATCATTCACTACTCGACGTGGAGACAACTGACGGCGACAACGTTCATGACAGCAAATGACGTGACCTGCGCGGGCGACCGGTGTACAGGGTGGGCAAAATTGTTGCTATATGAACTCAAACTTTTTAACCCGAGGAGATAGAGAAAAATGAATGGCACCTTATAGTCCTCTTTTTTCAAGAAACTGATAATGCCATCAACTGCATTCCTCTATCTTCTTTTGTTTCCGAGTTATAGGCCAAAATTGAAATTTTGGCGATTTCAACTTTGGTCATTATCTCCGTTTCTGTTTATGCTAGGAATAAAAACATTATACAGGCACTTTTCTGATAGCAATCCAGTGGCGTAAGTTGTGTTTTTTCTTATGGAAACAGTAGTTTGAACTGACTTAGAAAGAATCGCCTTTTTTTCCCCGTTTCAGAAATGTATCATATGTTTTAGTTCATGTAGCACCAATTTTGCCCACCCTGTACATGCACACATGCACAGGCACATCGTACGGTGTCACTCAAAAATATTGATTTTCGATCTTGCACCGGTCGCCTGTACAGGTTGAGAAAACTGCACAGGTCTAATCCCACACACGCTCCGGTTGACCTGCACAGGCATGCCTGCGCAGGTATACCTCTCCGGTAGACCGTAACGTGTATGGCCGGCATAAGCCATAGCAACTATTTCTCCGCCTAGGCGGAGATATAGAACTTCTCTGTGATCCTGTCAGTCTAGAAATGACGTTATCGTACGTTTGAAAATAAAATCATTTAAATCTCAATAACAACTTGAATCGATCCAATAAAAATCAGTATGAGACATTTCGTCAATCTGGGGCCCGATTCTCAAATGTCTATTGAGTCGCATGCGACATCACCAGATTGTCGAACGAAATCAAAAATTTGTATGCTCAAATGTCGCATTTTTGACAAATATCGATAGACAAGAAGACGAGTGGGTAGGAGCCACTCGACATTTTTATCATCCTAATGTCATTAATGTGACGTTATGTTAGTCCTTCCCGTGTGTTTTCACTTTCGAGTTCGACATTGTCATTTTCAGCGAATGAAATAAACACTCGACGTATTGTCGCGTTCTACATTTCCGATAGACATTTGAGAATCGGGCCCCAGATCGCCTTTTTTTGAAGTTTGGTTCTTTGCATATGCTTCATGAATGTTCCTATTCTGAAATGAAGGCTTCTATTTGTAATGAGTTTTCTGGAAATGCCGAGACGTAAAATAACAAACGCTGAGGCTAATAGGGCTATCGGAATGCTAAAGGGTGGCCTAACTCAGGTTGTTGTAGCGGAAAGGCTCCAAGTCAGCCAAAGTGCGATATCTCGACTTTGGAATAGGTTCAGAGAGACAGTTTCCGTGAAAGACCAAGGCTTGGTGGACGACGAAAAACAACACTTGCTCAAGATCGTTTCATCGCCGTTTCGGCGAGAAGAAACCCTACATCTACGTGTAGAATGCTACGGAATACTCTTCAAAATGCAGATGGAGTTCAAGTTTCCATCGAAACCATCAGACGACGTTTGAGAGAGGTGAATCTAGGTTCTAGACATCCATTAAGAGGAGTTCCATTAACACGTGACCAGAAGCGTCAAAGACTGGAATGGGCAAGGCAACATATCAATTGGAACGATCAATGGCGTAGTGTCCTTTCCACTGATGAATCCAGATATGGACGATTTTCAGATTCTCTAAGAATAAGGGTATAGGCAATCCCACGCATACCCCGTAATCGTCGCTATGTCCAAGAATCCATCCATTCCGAGGGGTAAGTGTTATGGTATGGTCCGAAGAAAATTAGATAATCATCAACCTACCCCAGAATCCTTAAATTATCTGAGAGAGTTTCTGCCCCATTTATGGAACCAAATTCCTCAAGAAATGTTCAACAACCTCGTGTGTAGTATGCAAAGAAGATGTCAAGCTGTTATTGTACCCGTGGAGGCCATACATTGTATTGATGGTCTTAAAATCCTTGAATTCTCTGGGAATAAAATTTCGTTATTTTACTCAATTTTTCTTAACCACCCTGTATTTGCAATTTGCATTTTCATCACAATAATCTTTTTTTAACTATATTTTTTTGCAATTTTTATTATTATTATTTTTATATATTATACCACAAGAGATGAAATTTTGCCGGCAAAATTTCTCGATTGTAAAATGAAAGCAACAAACTTGGATTTTACAAGAGAGAAATTCATTATTTTCCCAAAGAAAATAAACATTTTTATGAATACGTAATTACTACGACTTCTATGTAGAGAGGACAACGCTGCGTAGTTATCTGACAGGATAATGACTATAACCTAACATTTTCAAAATATACACGGTGAAATGTGTCAGAATGTCATGGCCTACCGGGATACTTTATGAACGTGATTATCCCCCATTTACACCACCAAACGGGGTGTTCCAACCCTAAGAACAAATTCAATTAGGAAAACTTAATATGCCGGTTCTGGAAACAGCACTAAAATACTGTATAATGTGTGAAGATGACACTTAATCCAGCTCCTTCTACTGAATTCAATAACAACATTGTTATTTAATGCAAAGAAATTTTTATTTAATTAAAAATCCTACAATCGTGATGGGATTTGGCAGTTTTTCTCTAACTGATCATATAAAAAATTAGTCATCGAACTTATGAAGACGAGAAGGCACTTTTCGATTGTCATTTGATTTTCATCTGAGTCAAGGGCGGATATAGTTCTTTTTCATGGGAGGGGTAATAACGATCATGGGGGGGGTAATAACGATGGAAAACCATTAAATCAGGTACACAAACCACCTTTTTCTCAGGTTTTGGATACTCATGGGGGGGGTAGTTACCACCAGTACCCCCCCCCGTAAATCCGCCTTTGATCTGAGTAGCCTCTATTATACGAGTATATGATGATAGGAACATGTACAGTTATTGTATAATTATACAGGATGTGTCACCGGTGAGGTGACGCTTAAGCAGTTAGAATTTCGTATTTCTTTTCAACGCGGAGTCATTAAGATCAATTGGGGCTATATTTTGAAATTGTTTTGGAAAGTGGTAGGTACCTAACATATGTTTTTTTCTCATGAGACACCCTGTATCTTATTGCAGATATCGAAAGCATGGTGAAAATAAGACTTCCTTTATGGGAAATTCCATGTGCTTAAAATTTGCAGGTACTGAGATATTTCGATTTTTCGTAAATTTCATCATCGCGGAAAAATCTCCAAAACTTCGACTAGAATGAATTTTTTGGAATGATATTCTGGATGTAAATACTTAAATAATGGAAATGTAAACCGCATCTAGCCTTATTATTCCAAACACTACTGGATGTTCAAAATGACTTATTTCAAACGGCACACCATGTATTTTATCTTTTCATTCGAAAGCCAAATTCAAAACCTTCGAATGATTATTGAAGTTTGTCAGACCTGAATCTCAGAGTTTCGGATTTATTTACAAGTTCGTGGGATTTCTCATCTGTTTACATTCCCATGGAGGAGAAATTTGAAATTTTTGGTCCCCCAACAATCATAATCTTTTTTCTTCTAATTTTTCATATACAGGGTGGCCATTTGAAAACGAAACAGACGAGATTACAGACGAAATAAATTTTTTCGATAGAAATGCTCGGACAGGTCGATTTCTGTTTCGAGGGGAACAACTTAAGATGTAGGTTACGGACGCATAGCGCTTCAACCCTTGCTACTACAACCCTGACCCCCAATTTTTGAATAGGGAAGATGGGGTGAGTGATACCTCATTTGAAAGGTATTTTTATACTGATTTCAGCACAGTAATTGTTTTTTCATTTTATGCATTAGTTCTCGAAATATTCTCAACTAAGTATTTGAAAATGAAGTGGTGTTTTCATGGCACTTGTAGTGTTTTTTTGTGAAAAATCGACATTTTGAGCTTCAAAACAACCATGACTGTGGCTTCCTTCCTCCAATCCACTGACTGATCTACTTCACTTTGAAAAGTCTTATTTCTTAGATCAATACTTCAAATCGTTCTGATACCGTACAGTTGGAGAATGATTTCAGTGAATAAAACAGCTAGTCGAACATCTGACCCTAGTAGCATTAACACGTACGGTATGACTTCATTTGCCCAGTGGTAGATGTTTTGCAATTTCAAATACAAGTACGGAAATTTTGGTGTTTCGGAAGCACGAAATGTCAATTATTCGCAAAAAACTAATTTAAGTGATAAAATTAACTAACGCATGAATATTTCGAGAACTAATGCATAAAATGAAAAAAAAATTACTGTGCTGAAATCAGTATAAAAATACCTTTGAATTGAGGTATCACTTACCCCATCTTCCCTATTCAAAAATTGGGGGTGGGGGTTGTAGCAGCAAGGGTTGAAGCGCTATGCATCCGTAACCTTCATCTTAAGTTGTCCCCCTCGAAACAGAAATCGACCTGTCCGAGCATTTCTATCGAAAAAATTTATTTCGTCTGTAATCTCGTCTGTTTCGTTTTCAAATGGCCACCCAGTATAAGGAAGACCACCGAAATGATAATACAATTGGATGGTGCCCCTATGCATTTTGCTAGAGAAGTTAGGAGATTTTCAGATAAAAAATTTCCAAATGGAGGATTGGAAGTGGAGGCCCGCACTCTTGACCACCTACGTCTCCTTACTCCTTACCTTGCGCCAATGGAGTTTTTTTGGAGGGTTATATGAAGAATATATTTTATAGTAATCCCTTTACATGTACCGCACCTATGAAAGAAAGAAGAAAGAGACATCTCGAACCATAACGACGAACATGTTATCGAGAGAAGATCTCCAAGGGAGAGTGCTTCACAGGCAAAAGTCATCAACAAGCAAAATAAGATCGTTTGATGCAGACCACATTCAGGGACTTCAGGGAGTGAAGTTATATACGACAAAAATAGAGAAAACGACCAGGAAATGGATGAAAGGAGGATTTAAACTTTCATAGAGTAGACATTGAACGATATTCTTACGCCATTCAAAAAGACACTACAGAAGGCAATACTGCAAATCAGGAATTCCATTCAAAGTTCATGTCAGACTCATTCGATGAATTCAAGACCAAATTTGAGGAAAATATGCAGAAAACACAGCAACTTATAGTTGAAAATAACAAATGAAAGGCAAAGGTACAAGACCTTGAGAACAGAATGAATGAGATGGAAATAAGATGAATAACATAGTCGTTGTGGGAAAACCTAAACAAACATCTGAAAAAGTACCCGAAATTACAAAAAAAATACTGCAGGTGTTGAAGTTCGATAAATTGGAACAAGAGATCATGAGTAGCTACTGAATTGGAAAACACGATAGTGCCCCTATTCTGATAGAGACAAAAAATTATAACTCTGAAATGATGATCACAGCGATAAAACAGAACAAGGATATTAAAGTGTAAGAGTGTGGATTTGAAGGAGCAAACAAAAACATCTTCTTCAATGATGAACTTACCACACACAATCGTCAACTCTTCAAAAAAGTGAGAGAGTTTGAGTCATCTAATAATTATAAGGTTGCTTTCTGTGCAAATGGGAAAATCTATTTCAGGAAAAGTGATGCAGGACCACCTATAAAGATAAAAAATGAGGAGGATCTTCTAAGGTTGAATAACCAAACATAAACTGGGAACACCCGTGGGATAATGAGTGTTTGTTTTGTTGGTTTCTTTTTGTCGATGGAGGGGATGAATATACTTTATTTAAATATCAGGAGATTGCAGAGACTCTAGAGGTGAGGGGACAGCTATCTACCTGCAGGAATACTTAGATTTTACAATTGAATATAATGAAACTGACGAATTGGACACCTGTATACTTGACAAAACAGAAACTAAAAATAATGGCTGCTTATAGACCACACAACAATCCTCTTTCATTGAGGAATTTGATGGCATCTTGGAAAATCAAAAAAGTCAATGCCTTGTGATTGGAGATATCAATATTGATATAATGAGGGACTCAACTGTTTCAAATTGTTGCAAAAATTCAGTTACAAGCAATGCATTTCAATTTCAGAATGCGATGTCCGTGAATTCACCTACTAGGGTAACGGAAAAAAGTTCAACAATTATTGACCATGTCATCTCAAATAAAATCCTGAAATGCAGAATTGATTTATATCATTTTACAGATCATAAAGCCTTGCAAATAAAAGTAAACAAAGAAATGAGTAAAAGAAAATATGAAATAATGAAAAAAGAGAATATAGATAAGGTGAATGCACAACATGATGGGTAATCACATTAATCAAGAGAATAGCCAGGACATCAAATAATTAACGGATATAATAGTACAATGTAAGAAAAAATCTTCAAAAACTAAACTCATGAAAATAAGGGAGGCCAATGAATGGATCAATCATGATTACCTAAGTACATTTATGGAACTCACTAAGAAACGAGACAAAGCTTATAGACGTTGGAAAATACTACCGAATGACTTTACAACTGACGAGTTCGAAATATTGAAAAATGGAGTGAACAACCCCAGAAGAAGTTCAAAGAAAAATTAATATGAGCAGAAAAACCAAATCAATTAGACATGGGATGTGTTGAATCCTATGATTGGTGCAGAGATGAGAGAAGGGCCCGAAAAAAAATTACCGAATTCTGGAACAGGATGGAAATATCAAAAACAAACCAGAGAAAAAAAGCTTACGAGCTGAAAATACATTTTTCAAAAATAGGGACAAAACTTGCAGATGCAATTATACAAAAAGATGAATTGAATTTTCCTGATCAGGTTGAACGGGATAGTATATTTCTCACCTCGACAAGAAGTTCAAGATAATTGCTGGATTGCGAAATAGCAGTGCACCTGGAGCTGATGATATTACGAAGAGAGATATTGTAGGTCTGTTCATAATCATGGGACAAGTGTAAGTCAACCTCATAAACAAAATATTGGAGGACGGTGTGTTTCCTGAAGAGCTAAAGACTGTGAAAGTCATATCAGTGTTCAAGAAAGAAAGACGAGAAGATGACCCTAATAATTACAGGCCTATCTCGGTTATAACAAACTTTGCGAAAATTGAAAATATGTATTATGAAAAATAGAATACCCAAATTTGTACAGAAAACATTTAAACTTGACAATAGTCAGTATGGATTTCAGAAGAATAGTAGCTGTAGGGGGGCTGCAGTGGATATATTAGACTTCATAACAACAGAAAGATAAAAATAGATACACAGGGTGTCCGGGAAAATGTGGAGAATCTCTCGGATTAAGATAAATAATAAAAAAATAAGATTACAAGTTCCCATCATTTTTTTTCCTAGCGGCCCTTCCTACGGAGATACGGCCTCCTAAATGACGTCACTAGAAATCCATTTCACTGGAATATATTTCAAACTAGTCAATATAATTTGAAGGAAATTTGATATGATGAACAGTAGTGAGAACCTCTTAAAATACTGCCCTTAAATTTGAATTAGCTCTTCAAGTTTACCAGGGGCGGACTGGGTTGTACAAGGTGCGGCACGGAGGGCGGACATTTTTCAGATGGGCATAACTTTCCCCCACTGAGGACGAGAGAAGTGGGGAAGGTGCCGTTAGACTCGTGTGTTCCTAGCATTTATTTACCAGGTTCCAACAGGATGGGGCGACCGCCCACACAGCCAGAGCATCAATGGACGTTATTCGCCCTCTCTTCCCTGGTCGCCTTATTTCCAGGTTTGGCGATGTTCATTGGCCTCCCCGGTCCCCAGATTTATCCATATGCGATTTTTTCTTATGGGGACACCTCAAGGCTAGAGTATACGATACCAAGCCCCGAACTCTGGACGAATTGAAAAGGGCTATTCGCGTGGAAGTTGCCCAAGTTGAGAGAGCGATGTTGGAGAGAGTCTACGCGAACTTCCAAGAGCGCCTCCAGCACTGCATCACCGATTTCGGCCACCACATGCCTGATGTGATTTTCCACACTTGACTGTCTCAAATGCTATTTCCTTGAGAATCTGATTCTGTCAATAAATGTGTTTTTGAGTAAAAATTAACGCTTTTATTATTTTTTTAAAACCATCCATCCTCCGTGCCGCACCCTGTACATTTTAATGCTTAAATTTTCAACACCCTGTATGATAAGCAGTAGAAAAAAAACGAATTAGGATAGCTTGAACACTAAGCTGAAAAAAAGGTACTTTTGTTAATTGTCGATAAAATAAACCGTTTTCGAATAACAAAATTACAAAGATTCTTAACTATGCAGTTTCGGCACCGAAAGGCACGTTAACAAAAATTATTCTTCAGAAATGTTCTCTCACTAAAGCCAGATGAAAGTTTACGAACAGGTCAAACTCATATATTACATAAGAAATAATTATCTGAAAACACAAACAAAATTACAAGTCATTAGTTGATGTCATAGCTACCCCATTAGAACCCAACTTGAACTTAGAACGAATTACATAAGAACAACTGAATCACAAAATAATCCCATGTACAGAGGCATCAAGTCTTTTAACTCTATTTCGGTAAGCTTAACTGCTGTAGATAATGTGAAACAAATAAGCCTTAACTTGAAAAAATATCTGGGGCTCAATTAACTTAACCTTATTTTCGATTATTAATTTTGTTATTTTATTTTTTAATTAGAAAAAATTGGACATCACGTTATCATCAATTTCAGTGTAAACTATCTCGGTAAATCCCCAGGGAATGGTGAATAGATGAGAAAAATAAAAAAATTGCAAATAAATCCTTAAATTTAAGATTAAGGTCTGACGAACCTCAATAATGTTTCAAATATAATAAATTCTGCTTTCGAATGAATCAACTGAATTCATGATGTGCCATTTGAAATTTGCCCGACATTAAAGTCTGAATATGTCGTCAATCAGTCGTCTCATTTTGAACACCCAGTAAAATTTTGAATAATTATGATAGAGACAGTGTTCAGTCGAAGATATCGAGTTTTTTCCGAGACCCCCAAATTTGCAAAAAAGCGAAATATCTCAGAAACGGCAAATTTTAATCAGGTACATGATATAGGTCAAACAAATTTATTTTCATTTTTATTATGCTTTCGAAATCTGCATCAAAATACAGGTTCGCTTCATACCACTTTCCTGAGACACCCTGCAGATTTCAAGACAATTTCAAAATATAGCCCCAATCGACCTAAATGATTTCGCGTTGAGAAAAATCCGAAAATTCAACTGCTTGAGAGTAATGGAGATCCGCGTCACCCGTTAAACACCCTGTACAATGGTACAGTCCATCGTAACCCCACTCAGTATAATTACATCTTGATGTCTTGAAAAAGGAGCAGTCTTCCTCCTAAACGTCGTTTAATAATGTGAATTGAGCAGGCCCGGATCTACGATTTTTTCTGACCGGGGCAAAAATTCATGATGTCGCCCCCCCGAATGGATATGAGAATTGAAAGCTTTGAAAATGTATATATACAGGGTGATTTTTTTAAGTGTTTCATTAGACGTTTTCGTGGAAGGAATTTTGGTACCAATTCAAGATTCCGTATCGAATTGTAAAATGTTTTCAAGCGGTATCTAATTCCGGTTCTACCGGAAACGAATGTAAACTCCGTTATTTTATATATAATACCCTGTATTTTTATACATATTTGAATTCTTCATTCAATTCTGCACTGATTGATGTATGATATGCGCAACCACTTCAATCGTTGATCGTTGAGTTATAGACAGATCGTCAAATTTGTTGACAGAAAAGCGGCCCACACACGACCGCTTCGGAGCGCACATCAAGCATTTGGCGTTCCGGAGCGTCACTCCTGAACGATACACGCAGGAGTGTCGCTTGCCCACTAATGTACACAAAATATCTTGATTCTGATGTGACAGTACAGAATGTCACGTTCAAAAGTGATGGTTAGTGGGGTAGAAGTTTCCAAAATTTAAAGGTTTGGAGTGGCTCGTTGAGTTTTAGAAATTTTAAAACTTTGGAGTCACGCCAGAGCGCCACGTCAGAGCGACACGCCAGAGCGCCGCGCCAAAGTGAAACGCCTAACCTAGGAGCGTTGATCGAACTAACCAAAACTTTGACACGGAAGTTTGGAACGGCGCGCATCAAACCTTCGCTCCGAAGTGGTCGTGTGTGGGCCGCTTAAGAGTGACAAATTTGTGATTATACCTATCTCCATAATCCCTCATTGTGAGAATTTCTTTTTGTAACAGTGGAAAGTGGAGGCCCCCTTCCTCCATACATTTATTAATTTTTCTACGAACCCCATCTACTGTAGTAGTTCTCAACAATGCATTATAAATGAACTGACATTTTCTAATAAGGCTCTATAAAGGGGAGTATAAATTGTGCTCGGTCCTACACTGTTGCTGTCGATGTATATTTTTCAGATCATAGGGGTCTTCTCTATACAGGTTTTAAAGGAGATTCAAAGGCATCATATACATATAAACGAGATATCAATAAGTGTAATCTTGAAAATTTTATCAGACAGTTAACTGGGGAGGACTGGATTGATGTATGTAAACATAATGATTTAAATGATGCTTTTGATTCCTTCTATCGTATATTCGAATATTATTTGGATGTTAATTTTCCGATGAAGAAATTTTATACAAAGCAAAGTAAGATGTGGGTTGATGGCAGAGTAAAATCATCTAGCAATGAACTAAAAAATCTTTCTGTTCTATCAAGGATATTTCCCGAATTGAATAATTACTACCGTGAATGCAAAAATCAACATAATCTTCTAGTGCAATATACAAAACGGAATTTCTATCAGAATGAAATAGGTTGTGCTAATAACAAAATTAAAGTGGCTTGGAATATTATCAATGAATAAACAAATAAAACTCGTAGGAAATCCTATTGTGATAAAGTCAGGAATAATGTGATTTTAATAGAAAATCCATATGAAATAGCAACTGAGTTCAATAAATTTTTTGTCAACACCCCAATTCATATTCAAAGTCAAATCCCCAAAAGAAAATATAAAAACAGCGCGCAGCGTGAATATTAATCCGAACACAATTTTTTTGTTTCCATTCATCAGTGAAGAACTTTTTAGCCTGATTAATGATAGACTTAAACCCAAAAATTCAACTGGTTATGATGATATATCGGCTTCTGTGATGAAAAAAGGCCTAAAACAGATTGTTGAGCCTTTAACATATCTTGTAAATTTATCTTTTTCCAATGGATCCTTTCCCCGTAAATTGAAGGTAAATAAGATAATACCAATACACAAAAAAGGTGATACTGAAGATATGGGTAATTATCGTCCCATAGCCCTTACACCCGTATTCTCGAAAATTTTTGAATACTGTTTTCTTGAACGACTTTTGAATTTTCTGGACAAACACAGTATCTTTAATGACAATCAATTCGGTTTTCGCAGAAAGCGTAGTACAAATGATGCCGTTTATGCTTTTCTCAAAAGCATTGTAGAATACATTGAATCTGGTGATTGCCCTACTGGGATCTTTTGCGATCTAAGTACAGCCTTCGACTGCGTTAGCCATGATTTAATTCTTATCAAGCTTGAGGGATCGGTATTCGAGGGAAGGCATTAAAATGGGTGAGAGTTTATTTGAAAAATAGAAGTCAATTCGTAAGTATAAATCCGTTAGATGGTAATTCCCCACTAATAAATAATGAAATAGGTGTACCTCAAGGCTCCATTTTGGGGCCAGTTCTTTTTATTATATTCGTTAATGATTTTTTTGAGTTAAATCACAATCTATTCTTATACGCTGATGATGCATCAGCTATTGTTCAGACCAAAGATAATATAAACCTGGAGACAAGGGTACAGAAATGTTTGGAAGATATGTACGATTGGTTTTGTAGTAATTTATTGTTGACTAATCTAGATAAAACGGGATATCTGATTTTCCATAATTATAATAAAAAAATCAATATTGATGTCAATATTGGCGGTATCCAACTGCAAAAGTTGAGTCACGTTAAATTTTTAGGACTGAATATTGATGAAAACCTCAATTGGAAAGCCCACTGTGAGAGTGTTTCCAAAAAATTAAATTCAGTTTGCTACATGCTGAGAAACTTGAAGAGGGTTCTTTCAATCGAACAACTTCTTTCAGTGTATAACGCACAGGTCTCTTCAAGACTTCGATATGGCGTGACTTTATGGGGTACCTCTTCAGCAGCCACAGATGTTTTTCTCACTAAGAAGAGGTTGGTTAGATGTATCGCGGGTGTTTCACAGAAAACATCTTGTAAGCCATATTTCAAACAGTACGAAATACTTACTCTGCCATCGATCGTCGTCTTGGAGTTGGCAACTGCTGTTTTTATTAGGAAGGATTCTTTTGTTAAAAATTGTGATAATCACCATTACAACACACGAAATCAACAGAATTTCGTTATACCAAACTTCCAATATAGGATTGGACGTCAGTCGCCCTTCTTTCTAGGGTTAAAAATTTTCAATTGTTTGAGTGATGATGTTAAGAAATCTAAAAATGTTTTGGTTTTCAAGGGTAAGTTGAAGAAAATACTGTTGAAGAATTGTTATTATAGTATTGAGGAATTTCTCATTTAGTTTATTTGCTTTCTGACTTTTTCTATGATGATGTAATCATTCTTGTGGAAATAAAGTATATATTATTATTATTATTATTATACCAGAAACCGCCATTTTGGGTCCAACCATAGACTCGAAAATTACAGATCCCTTCGACAGAAATTAAATCTGTAATCGGAAGAAATGAAATCTGTAATCGGAAGAAATGAAATCTGTAATCGAATGAGCATATTTCCGGAATGAGAGATCTTGTGGTGACTTTTTTCGGCATGCTCACATGAAAAATAGGTTAGGTTCGTGGTTTTAGAATAATGCCGCGGCATCTAATAGTCAAATTTATAATAATTTATTGTTTATGTTGGTGTATCACCTCGATATATGGCGATGAAAATGTTGCGAGTCCTGTAATTTTCGAGTCTATGGTTGGACCCAATCAACCATAGAGCCGGGTCTATCTAGCATACCTATCTTTATAGTGCTCTACTTCTAACTATTGACATAGCCTACTTGAAAATTCTCTCAATAAACCTATGACTAGACAAAGAAACCTGGCTTTAGTCGTGAAATTCGAATTTTTTCGATAACTGCAAAACTACTGAGTTTTGAAGACATAAAATGTTTGGCACACTCTAACTAGTTTTTGACGAGCAATCGATCCGAATTTCAAAATTATATGGTTACCATTTGAAAAATATGAGATATCACAGTTTTATTGAGGCTATTTTCTCATAACTTATGCAAGAAGCAGTATCAGCCAGCGTACTTTCTTTTGTTCCACCGTTGCAAAAAGAAATTCTTACAATGAGGGATTCTGGAGATATAAACACTAATTTGTGACACTCTTTCTGTCAACAAATTTGACAATCAGGCTATAACTCAACATTCGCTGGAAGTGGTTATACTGTTATACACATGTCATACATCAAATCAGTGCAGAATTGAACGAAGAATTCTAATATGTATAAATATACAGGGTGGTACGATTTAGCACTAGGAAATCATTTTTTTCCGAGAAAATCAAATATAAAAAAATTTCAAACTCTGGTTCTGGTTGATTTTGGAGCCCCTTTAAGCTGGCGCCCGAGGCACGCGCCCCGCTTGCCCCCCCCCCTAGATCCGGACCTGGATTGAGAAGGGTATAATAGTTATTTGTCTCATTTCTGATTATCATCACTAAATATTATTCACTGATAAAGTTATATCGAAAATCATTTTTAGCGAATTTCATGGTAGATACTGGTACAACATTTATTGCACCATTTTTTTTTTTAATTCTTACACTCAGTTCGAGTTCTACCTTCTGAATTCGCTATTAGATATGATTTTTATTGGTGCTCGAAAGTAGTTTCTGAAATATGATTCTTGTTTTATGATATTGATTACTCTTAGCTTCATGATAAGATAGCAGAGAAGCTACGCTATTTAGCGGACATGCACTTCCTAGAGTCATCGTTCATTTTAGGTGCTCCAGTCCAATAGCCCCGATTTTGAACACGAATCAAATGACGCTGAAAGCGTGATAGAAATTTTGAACTGATGCATAAATTCCCAATTGACTCAATGAGCCTTATCAGTACAGTTTTTCCCAAATAACAACAATCTTATCTACTATTTTTGAGTAATAGCATCCGTACACAGACATGGTGGGTTGAGTGAATTCGATTACTGATAAGAAATGGATTATCCGCATAGAAAAATTGCAGATAAAACCACGATAAGAATGTAAACATTCGCTCAAGATCAAGGTCACGACAAGATCTAGGATTTCAATAGTAGTTTGGACTTATTTACAATAACGAACTAGAACTGTCTATCAACAGAGGCATCATTTTGAATCAACAAAATATTTTCGTAAAAAGTTGTGATAAGTAATCACTGAATTACATATTTTTAGTTTTGAAAATGTTTTTGCGCAACAGAGCCTCCATATTCCACGTATCAGACTTCAGATATTTGAATTGGTTAGAAACCTCCCTGTTCATTGGATGTCTCCCTTTGTTGGAAAGGGATTCAGTTTTACTGTGACTAAATAAATTTTTTAGTCTTCAATAAGTCGAAAAATAATATGATAACTTCAAAGGTGCCAACATATTTTATTACTCTTTATCTTGCACCTGCATGTATACAGAGTAAGTAAAAAGTAACGGACAAAATTAATATTCTATAGAGTAGACAATAATTTGGGGGGTGATGGTGAATTATCTTGCAAGTTTTCAGAGTTTTCTCACCCAGTATCTACACAATGAAAAATTTGTTTTCGTATCTATAAATCGCTCCTGCGTTTTAAGTTTTTGTGCACTGATTGGCAGGAGCAATTTTCAGGAAACAATGCTGAATAACAGAATAAGAACAATACGAATGTAGAACTTGTGAAGTGAAGGTAACGTTTTTGGTTGAAATCAAAGAAACGCTGATTCGTTATGTATGGAAATTTTCACGTTCTACTTCTTTTTCCCTCTATTCAGCAAATGCAGATTGGCGCCTAAATTTCTCTCTTTAGGTCATCAGGCTGTCATCAGAATCCTCGAATCATTCCAATCCATTTCAGACCTTTATATGTATGTAGAAGGTTATGCGTGACATTTGAAATAACAGTTTTTGGCCACATCTTGGTTTTTTTGGTGCTCAGTGCAATTGTGGTGTAGAATTCTGAAAAAAATATTCAAAATGATGAAAAACCTGCAAAGTTGGAATTTTTCATTTTCGATTGCCATATTAGATAGCTTTATTTCAACGACCTTTTTTTAGTAACATCCGTGTAAGTAACTACATTCTAAATACTGATGTGAAAACAAAATACAGAAATATTCATCGGTTTCCTTGTAGATTTCCAAAGATTTATTTGAAAAACTGGTCTCACAAAAGTCAAAAGGGTGCTAAAGGGCTTCCAGAATGACCCGATAGAAATATGAATTTTTAAACAAAAAAATCCGTTTTTGAAAAACTTTGGAGGAAGCAAAACCAATTGATATTTCTTCATTCTATTGTCACCGAAGTATTCAGAATTGAAGATAGTTCAAACATGAAAAATTCCAAAAATTTTGAGCGAAATTTTTTTTCACTGAAGACGTAAAGAAAAAGTTCGAAATTTGAAAAAAATTTTTCACGGAAAATCTTAGAAAATCTAGTACGTTGAAAATGGGCTTTCCAAATTGGTAACCGAGAAACAAAAATTCCAACTTTGCAGGTTTTCCGCCATCTTTTTTCAAATTCTACAATACAATTGAAGTGAGCACTAAAAAATACTAGGATTTGGCCTGAAACCGTTATTTGAAATATCACGCATAAATGATCACAGTTCACAAAATATTGCGCAAAGTAGACATTAAACACACTGTATATCTCTTATGCTTCAAAAACGGGGTATATGTCATGAGGCAAAAATGACTTTCTCTGTGTCATCTACACGGCTATATATGTTTGTCCAGTTTATGGTGAAACACCCTGTATAAGTACCTACATACTCCGAGCGTAATCTTTGGAAGGCTACAAAAAGAAAACATATTGATATTCTTTTTATTCTGTTCGCACCCAAGTATTCTGAATTGAAGATGGTTCACCATGAAAAATTCCAAAAATTTCGGGCGAAATATTTTTTCACTGAAGACAAGTAAAAAAACAGGTGTCATCTACACGGCTATCTGTATAGCCGAGCTTGTACTTATACAGGCTGTTTCACCATAAACTGGACAAACATATACAGAGTGGCCACTTTTTCAATGGCATTGTATTGGTAACTTTTAAACCATAAGAGTTAGAAGGTCGGTCAAATGGAGAAAAAATTGCATCCATAGAAGCATTGTCAAGCAGTTCAAACAAATCGAGATTATCAGGGCCAGTTATTGAGATATCATGAGGAAAATAAATTCTGTCATTTTGATTTTTATTTTTTTCCCACTTTATTTCGAATATTATCAATAAATGTACAGAAATTTTTTATTCGACAGTAAATTATCCTCAAAATGACATAATCAGATTTCGTATCCAACGTTTCGTACTTCCTGGGCCACCCTCAACCTTATTTTTTTCAATACGGACCTGCATATTTTATGACACTTTTCGAGATAACTTTTAACGCTGAGTTCAAAGATATATCATACAATGCCATTCAAAGATGATTTTACAAAATGGTGGACATTTCGAACACTTGCGTCATTAATGTTCATCATTTACCTTCGAATAATCATTCAATTTGTCTTTCATTGAATTATATTTTCGTTTAATTATTATGAATAAGGTTTTTCACCTCTTAAAATTAGTGAATAATTATTAATTCTTTCTTGCTTTGATTCTGTTACGTAATAATTATTCACAAATTTCAAGAGGTGAAAAACCTAATTCATAATGATTAAACGAAACTATCATTCAATGAAAGACAAATGAAATGATTATTCGAAGGTAAATGATGAACATTAATGACGTAAGTGTTCGAAATGTCCACCATTTTGTAAAATCAACTTTTAATGACATTGTATGATATATCGTTGAATTCAGCGTTAAAAGTTATTTCGAAAAGTGTCATAAAATATGACTTTCTCGTTGTCATATACACGACTATACCTACAGGTTGGGATAAAGTACGGAACCAAGTGAATTTAATTTTTTAATTTAATCTTTCAAACGAGAAAAACGATATTTATGAAAATTTGGAGGTTAGTGCAATGGAACAAAATGCATATGTGTGTATATTTTCTTGTTAATAATATACTTTCGAATTTCCGTTCAACCGGAAATGCCATCAACTCCTAAAAATTAAATGGGACACCCTATATATTTTCATAGATTTTGCAAGAGCTTGTTATTTTGAATTCATACATACTGAGTTTAGTGTGAAAAAAATTGAAAAAACTGTTAGTTGTACAATAGGTCGAGCAATAGGTGTACTGTACAGGGTGGGTAAAATTGGTGCTACATGAACTGAAACTTTTTAACCCGAGGAGACAGAGAAAAATGAATGGCACCTTATAGTCCTCTTTTTTCGAGAAACTGATAATGCCATCAACTGCATTCCTCTATCTTCTTTCGTTTCCGAGTTATAGGCCAAAATTGAAATTTGGTCGATTTCAACTTTGGTCATTATCTCCGTTTCTGTTTATGCTAGGATGTTGAAATAAAAACATT
This sequence comes from Adalia bipunctata, assembly GCA_910592335.1. Classification (NCBI taxonomy): domain Eukaryota; kingdom Metazoa; phylum Arthropoda; class Insecta; order Coleoptera; family Coccinellidae; genus Adalia; species Adalia bipunctata. The sequence continues at coordinate 7,624,175 of OU342954.1, forward strand.
ATACAGACACTTTTCTGATAGCAATCCAATGGCGTACTCTGATTTTTTCTAAGAGGTTCATATGCTGAGTTATAACATAAAGTTGTATTTTTTCTTATGGAAACAGTAGTTTGAAATGACTCAGAAAGAATCGCCATTTTTTTCCCGTTTCAGAAATGTATCATAATGTAGCACCAATTTTGCCCACCCTGTACATTTTAGAATAATGAGAAACAGAATAACTTCAAATGTTCAAAATGCTCGCCGTTTACTTGCTGACAATATGCCATCCTATTAACGAATTCTTGAGTCACTCTTTCGAAGACTTCTCCACGTATCGTCACATTCATCAATAATTCTTTGTCTCAATTCTTGTGAGATTGTTGGTCGTTGGAAACACCATGTATCGGGAATATTATACCGGGTGTTAGTGAGTAAGTGCGACAAACTTCAGGGGGTGATAATGCTATTTGACTTTTGGCCGCAAAATCACCGTTTTCCGAGATTGCTTAATTGCTCTGAAACTGGTTGAAATATATGCAATTGAAATATGGTGGGTTTCAAGAGGTAGTTATTACTCATTTTCTGAAATGCAATCAAGAATTTCATGTCCATCATTGGCGCGTATACGGGTAATGATCCCATTTATTTATTAGTGTTATTTTCTGTTATTGTTCTAGTTTTGTTATTGTATTAGATAGTTTTTGATAATGTATTAAAGAAATGAAAATACGCGCTGAGATGTTTCAGTTTTTTTGCATAAAAATGGCGCCCCATACGAAGAAAACGGAGGACCAATTTCAGTCTCGAATTGAACGAAGAATGATTGTTAGTTTGAAATATCTCAGTGGCCATTCTGATTATTTCTGAAAGGCTGTGAACACATGGAATCGCATTTGAATTTGGTTCTGGACGCTTCATTTGCTGTTCTTCTTGATGATTTGATTATTGATTACAAGTTTTTCTTCAAATTTATTACTGTTTCATTCATGAAGGGTCTAGGATATCAATTATCTCCAAAGAAACTTCGACGAAATCAATCTCATTTTTACTAATTTCAGGAGTAGATGAGATTAGATTGACTCTATCAAAGGTTGTATTATTAATAACATTAATTAAGTAATTAACACTAAATGGATGATTTTAATAAAAATTCAGATATCTATTTGATTTCACATTCGTAGACATGAGATTGGTATCGTCAAATATTTCATTGAGCCTAATCGATATCCTAGACTCTTGATAAATAATGAAGCAGTAATAAATTTGGGTAGATAAAAACTTCTGATCAAGAATCAAATCATCAAGAACAACAATGAATGAACTATCCAGAATCATCTAATTCATTGAATGCGATTCCATATGTTCGCAGTCTCTCAGAAAAAATCATAAGAATCGGTTCAAAGTACAATCTATGAAAGGTTGATAAAATTCAAATTGATTTAAAATCTCCACTGACGAGGATGTAAGGGGTTAATGAAAAACAAAAATCTATGTATATGTGGTAAAACCTATACAGGAGTGAGGAGGAACATCACGGCTATTCAGTAGCGGATCTAGGGAGTTTTTGAGGGGGTGGGGAGCATGAAAACTCCTAACCAAGAATAGAGAGTGGCTAAACTGGATATGTTCAAATGTAAAGTTATATTTAGAGACAAGATAAATAAAAACTGATGTCGGTGTCTCTGAATGATAAGAGTAAAACATTTCTGTGCAAACTCAAATCAATATTCAAATAGTCCAATTGACCACAAACAACACACATACATACCTACGAACCATTTTTTCAACGTATTTTGCTGATAATATTCAGAAATAAATCCAAATCTTACTTTTCATACGCTATATCGTGATCACGAAACTGTTCGAAACGTCCTTAGTAGCACAAAATTGAAATAGCGGTATAAAATCAATGAACGAATTGGCCACAGATTCGGGAAACGGTTCTCCCATAACGTGCTCATTCATTATCTGAGGCAGAAACGGCCGAACCGTTTCGCGAACATGAATTAATTTATGTTATGTTATGTTCAATAGGGACCGTTGAATGTAGCCCCCATCTTCAAGGGAGCCTCCTTCAAACCACGGAATATCCTGATGATATCAACAAAGTTCCAGACAGACACAACAGTTGCTGAATTTACAACTCAGATAATCGGACATCTCATATTGAGGTAAGTGGTCATTCCAGTAAACCGACCGAACGTTCATTTACCGTATCGAATTCTTATGTAAGCCGTTCCATAACCGTAAGCCGTTCCAACATTTGGGTTGGATACCAAAATAATTTAGATCTCCCTTCGGAATATCGAACTTAATTAAAAACTGCCCTTAAAAGTCAGGTAAATCAAGAATAAAATTTTAATATTTTGGTATAAATTGGCGTCCATTTCACAAATAAATTTAAAAAATACCTATATTCATAGCTCGTTCTACAACAAAATATTTTGATGTACACAAAATAATTCACATACAAAATTTCCAAACAGTCTCTTTAACAGTTTTCAACTCATCATATACTTGAATATACAGTGCGTGAAGGAAGCGACGTCATGGCATTTTTTCACCGGAGTTGCTTGGACAATACATTGCTTGAATTCTTCCTTCAGTGAGATCGAAAGTTTTTTATTGCCATCTACAGCTCCTTGGAATTTAGCTGTAGCGTAACCTTCGTTGTCCAAAGTCTCTCCTTTTTCATACATGCATTTCAAAGCACACAGCTCAGCTGGTGAGGGGTTCATGTAAGTTTTGTCGTGTAATTTCCGGAAAACATCGTCATCCAGGCCGTTTTCCTCCGCGCAGTTCCTAGAAGACTGAACACTCTGAAAATGGAGAAACAATATATGAATACTGTGAACCTGTTCAATTCTTATGACAGTAAATTGCAGTTCACACTTGAAGTGGAAAATCATTATTGTTTGCTCTTCCTTGGCGTTCTCGTTTTTCGCAAAAATATTGACCCTATTACAAACTGGTATACAGGGTTTTTCACCATAAACTGGACAAACATATACTCCATTCACTTTTATAAAGTATCGCGGTTTTCCATGAAATTCTGACACATTTCACCGCGTATATTTTGAAAATGTTAGGTTATGGTCATTCCACTGTCAGATACGCCCACAACGTTGTCGTTTCTGCTGAAAAATCTTAGTAATTACGTATTTATAAAAATGTTCATTTACTTTGGGAAATTAATGGATTTGAGAAAATATTATGTATATAAAAATGGTTGGAAGATTCAGTTATGCTATTTTCTTATGCGGAAATCAAGAAACGAGTGTTGAAATTTAACTGAAAAATAATGGACAGAATAGTTCGTTACTTTGTGAAAGTTCATTCGGAAATCGGAAAAAGAATAAAATTACTCGAATAACCCAGAAAAACGAACGGAACAAACGAAGCTTTGGAATTCTCCACTTTTAAAATTCTCAAGAAATACCTACAGAAGACATTCAAATACCTTTTTGCACAACTTGAATTACTCCAGTATGAATGTGTAGTAGTTCTACGAAACCTGCATCACAAGTTGAAAAAGAGTAAATAGAAAGTAGACTTGGCAATGTCGCTTGATTTTCACGAGTACCAACCTGCGTCAGTTTTAAGTGAAAGAACTTGATAAACCTAAATCATGGCTAACCGCGTTACTTTATAGAAGTGAATGGAGTATATTTAGCCGTGTAGATGACACCGAGAACGTCATTTTTGCTTTATGACTTCATCACATATACCCCGTTTTTGAAGCATAAGCGGGAAAGATGCATAGAAAACCTGGTTTAACGACTCCAAAGAACTATGCATCTATTAAGCGAGATACAGGGCTATCAGTGTCAACTTCGAGCAATATTCTGATAACTGTGATAAGTTATGCGTGACCTGGTCACATCTTAGTATTTTTTAGAGTCTAAATTCAATTGTGGTGTAGAATTCTGGAAAAAAATTCAAAACGGCGGAAAACCTGCAAGGTTGAAATTTCTCCTCGGTCGCAAATTGGAAAACATTATTTCCAAATATTCAATTTTCTAAGATTTTCCGAGAAAAAATTATTACAAAATTCGAACTAATTTTCTTTTACATGTCTTCAGTGCAAAAAAATTCACCCCAAATTCTTGGAATCTCTAATGGTTGAACTATCTTGCATTCTGAATACTGATGTGAAAATAGAATAAAAAAATATCCATTGGATTGGTTTTTGCAGCCTTCCGAAGATTAAATTGAGCACCAGAAAATTCTTAGATGTGACTAAAAACGGTTGATTCAAAAGAAACGTATAATCACCACCGTTATCAGAATATTGCTCAAAGTTGACATTAAATCGTTTGGTCATCTCTGAGAGATCTTTTACCTATTCTACCTAACATTGACTACTTTTTCATTTAAGGGAAAAGTTTGAAAAACTCTCTGCAATTATCAGAAGAACTATACCTCCATTTATAGTTTATCATTTATTGCTTGATCATGTATGTATGATTGTTCCGCTTATTTTATGCCTCGATCATTATTATTTAATTTCGGTTGTTAATCTTTTGATGTGCTTATGCTTTCACATTGTAATGAGTTTTTTGGATTTTTTTTTGAATATATATCAATTTAATGTTATTTTTTTTTAAAACAGGGTTTGAGTTGCAGATCATAGGTATCTTTGCATACCATCTGAACTTCGCTTGTTTTTACTTTATTTAATGAATTTATTATATTTTTTTCTGTTACTTTGTTTCATGGAAATGGAAGTAATTACAATAAAATTCTATTATTATTATTATTATCATCACATTCCCTCTCTCTTGCGTTTCGAAAACGGGGTATAGCCTCGAGGCAAAAATGACATTCTCGATGTCATCTACACGGCTATACAGGGTTGGGATAAAGTTTGGCACCAAATTAATATCTTTGAAACGAAACAGGCGATATTTTTGAAATTTGGCAGCTGAGTGTAATGGACCACAATGCATCTGATGAGCATATTTTCAATAATGAGATACTTCCGGTTTAACCGGAAATGACAAAAAAAATTTATTTAAATGGGAAACCCTGTATATTTCTACAGATTCTGAAAGAGCACTTTGTTTCGGATCTGTCCATACCAGGTTCCATGTAAAAATTATCTGCTTGCAGGAATTGAGACAACGGATTCTTGATGAATGTGATATATTGTTTATTGTTTATCCTGATGTGAATGTGCATTAATACATGGAGAAGTCTTGAGAAAAGTTACTCAAGAATTTGTTTATAGACTGGCATATTGTCAGAAGGTGAATGGCAAGCACTTCGAACATTTAAAATTATTTTTTTTTAATTATTTTCAATAAATTTTTTCTACTAGTAAAAGCCCTGTATTTCTTCTCTTATAGATTTTCATAAAAAATACGTCATGAAAAGCAGAAAGAGTTATCTACTACGAAGTATTTCGTTTTATTTCTCAGTATTGATTCAAATGACAACGATTTATTCATTTGAATGGATTTTTTCTCAAATGTACAAAAAGACTGAATTTCTTCTCTTTACAGAGAATTTTTACATGGAACCCGATATGGACAGATCCGAAACAAGGTGCACTTTCAGAATCTGCAGAAATATACAGGGTGTCCATTTAAATAATTTTTTTTTGTCATTTCCGGTTAAACCGGAAGTATCTCATTAATGAAAATATGCTCATCAGATGCACTGTGGTCCATTACACTCAGCTGCCAAATTTCAAAAATATCGCCCGTTTCGTTTTAAAGATATTAATTTGGTGCCAAACTTTATCCCAACCCTGTATATGTTTGTCCCGTTTATGGTGAAACACCCTGTCTACTACATTGACTAATTCAGGTAGATGTTTGGACTTTGATATAGTAGTCATAGTATTCAACAATAGTTGATTGGAATAACTAATTTGATAACCAGATCACTCGACTCAGCAATCACAAATTTCATCATGAAAACTTATTGAAGTCTATCAATATTCTTGAGTCTAAATTTCTTCTTATTCGAAAATCTTTCAATCTATGTATAAGAATATTATTTGGAAGGAAATTTGATTCGTTCTCAAAATATCCAGGACTTTCCATTTGAAAAAATTCACTTTTAACCGTTTTTGTAGATTTCGGTAACCCATCGAATTTTGAATGGCCCTGTATATAGAAGCGCATTTCGTTACATGTATATGATGCAGAGGACCTTGGCAATCTATATCCGAAATTTCAGCTTCTCAAGATTTTAAGTATGGAAGTTATGGATGTAAGGTAAGGTATCATCGACCGTGATTCACCCTGTATAAGTTTCCAGATATCCCGAGTTCATCTGATAGAATTGAACATATATTCATGAACTTTAATTGTAGTTGCGTTTTTTATAGTTTGAAAACGACTGCAAAATATTTTATTAGGTTGAAAGACGAATAGCTTTATTGGTCGGACAAAACAGAATCTGAAGGATTAAATCCGACAACATCAAAGAGAATGTAAGAGTCTTCACAACTTCACAACTATGAAAAAACTTCATTTCAAACATCATTGATACATAGAATACCTGGTGTTAACACTGATCAGATTATGTTTAAGTCTTTTTTGTCGATAGAAAATCTGAGATGAGGTCCTGCTTATTCTTTCTCCGTGAAAGGGTCCCGAGAAGAGTTGCGGATGATTCCGGAACTGGGACCCGATCTACAATTTTTGGTCACGATTTTTAGGAGTAGTCACACTAAGCCGTAGTGTAACGACTAGGGTTTTTATGCATATATCACACATCTTTAATACAGGACATAGGGTTAATTTTCAGAGTGTCACAATTTTGGATACTGAACCCAATCATGACAACAAAAATACTACAAATCAAAAAAAAATAATTGTGTTGAATTAAGAAAGGACAAAATAATGTTTTCATATTCGCTCAAAAATATATGTTTGTTTATTAGCTAAATAGAACACAAAAATACCAAAAGTTGGCTCAATAAACATGGAACTGAAAATGCTCTAAGGCTTTGTACCCACTACTGAAATGTTTATGGGGTTAGGTCACCTTTTCTTCGAAATCGCTCTGTTATAGTCATAAAATCAAGTGAATTGAATCAGAGAATTGTTTATCCAAGCTTTTTTCAAAGCTTGCTTCGATCTTAAATCATATATCTGATAATTCCAATATGGGTAATGAGCCAATGGAGATTGAAACCGGCCTTTGGTGAAAATCCCGATCTCCGTACGTGCAGTGATATTGAGAATAGACATAACTTACTACTTCTATCTTTCTCTGACACATTGTATTATGTCGTGAAACGTTTGTCATCCATAACTCCATGTGAAAACTTTCTATCATAACCTAACCAATTCATGTTATATTATTCGATCGCTTTAATCCGTTTTATTCAAGCTCTGTATATCGTTGTAAGCCCTATTCATAGAGGTTCGTCATATTTTCATCCGCGATATCTATTTTCTTGTAAACACTCGGAATATACATAACCTCAAGGTACGCATGCGTACAATTGAATTCTTACCAACGATTTGGCTTCAATATGTGGCTGTGGATAGCAGAGGTATAAGCTCTATTGATTTTATTAGATCTATGCTCAAAATACTCAGAAACCAGTGATTTTTGACTCCATGTTAGTAATAGTATATTATTTTATAAGGAGGAGAAGTGTCACTTTTCATGGCGAGCTTCAGTTTGCCCGCCGAACGTAGTGAGGCGGGTAATTGAAAGCGAGCCATGAAAAGCCACTTCTCCTTCGAATGAAATATGTTATTTTATTTTCAAACATCTTGAAATTCCTGGAAATCTGAATAATATTGACATTTACGATCGTTATAATTGGGTGTAAAATGTAACATTTGTATAGTTACGGTTGTCTAGCAAAATTAGTCCCTTGCATAACAACACTTTCCCTGCCGCCGGAGGGAAAAGTAAGCCATAGCAACTATCTCTCCGCCTAGGCGGAGAAATAGAACTTCTCTGTGATCCTGTCAGTCTAGAAATGACGTTGTTATCGAACGTTTGGAAATAATAGTATATTATTTTATAAGGAGGAGAAGTGTCACTTTTCATGGCGAGCTTGAGTTTGCCCGCCGAACGTAGTGAGGCGGGTAATTGAAAGCGAGCCATGAAAAGTCACTTCTCCTTCGAATGAAATATGTTATTTTATTTTCAAACATCTTGAAATTCCTGGAAATCTAAATAATATTGACATTTACGATCGTTATAATTGCGCCTAGGCGGAGAAATAGAACTTCTCTGTGATCCTGTCAGTCTAGAAATGACGTTGTTATCGAACGTTTGGAAATAAACATTATTTCCGTCCGAAAAAGGATTGTAGCCAGTTTTGGCACCTCTGGAAAATTATGGAAATTCTTATTCACAAGCTACAAAGATGAAAACTGATGCCATGAAAACTTAATAGCGAAAACCGCATATCGTTGAATATTTTTATATGAATAACTATCAATATAATATATGAAATTTTAGGATGAGTTTTCATAACCACTGAATTTCAATTGAAATATTGCTCCAAAAATTTTTCCACAAAATGGAAAAATTTTCAACAGGAAAAAAGTTGAGCAATTTTATAACACTGCACATTTGCGAAACATCCTCTAACTATAAAACGATGATATAATATTTCGATATGCGGTTTTCACCATTTATTTCATCATGAAAATTGACCAGTCTATTTAGTCCATAATATGGCCAATCGAAATTTTGTTTTTCTTATAATTTCAAAACTACAAATTCGATCGAGATGAAATTTTGTATTTAAACGGACAATGAGGTTTACGAATTACGTGCCGAGTTTTGTTCAAAACCATATAAAATGCTAGTCGATTCCGAATATTTCTTTAATCTCATATTCAGAATGATGGACAATTGCTTCGACAACTTCTGTTAAATATTTCTCGTTTGAATCTTGAATACCAATCTACCTATAAGACTTCACGTCAGTGCTTCAGGTGACGCAGTTTTTAACAGAAAATGCCACAAGATTATTATGCAGAATAAAGATTCGTTCATGTTTTAACGACTATGAATTACCGGAATGATGTTTTGGAACATATATTCTGCATAAACACTTTTCGTTCATTTCAATATACTATTCTAGGAAGAAGTTTAAAATATGTCAATTTCAACTGAATGATGTACAAAATCTACTTGTATCTTTATGTTTGGGTTATTGGAGTTGTATTGATCGGTTGTGTGAAAATATAATGAGGGTTTTTTAGTTGATTCGATAATTAAAAGATTTCATTGAAATTTGAACTCTTTATAGTTAGAGAAATAACATCTATCAGTTGATATATGCCTCTGAAAGTGATCAATATTGTTAAGCCGACCGAGAAAAATATTTTAATAAATAAAATACGGTGTTTGCTGATTTCATGATCATTCTTCTAGTAAAAAAGAGATTTTTCAAGGAAAAATTATTATTTCATTTTAATGCAACCAAATATGAAAATATACGATTACATACCGATGTGATCAACTTCAAGATCACAAAAAACAGAAAACACTTCACGAAAAACATTTTCCTGTTGTCCCTTCGAAATAATTGAATCTCGAGTCGAAGTATAGGTTAGGTCAGTTCCTACGAAATTATCGAGATGCTCAACTGAAACATTTCGATGTTAACGATTTGGCTAAAAATATACACGAAACGTGTGTATAGGTCATCTAGCAGATTGCAATATAAGTATTTTTTACATATCGAATGAAATTCGATAGAGTGAGAGTTCTGAGCATGAATGAAAAAAGTTTTTAATTCTGATGGATCTTTTACAGGAAATCGATTCAATTTTGAGTATATAGAATACATACGAATGATTTGTAATTCAGCTGAAACTTTATAAGTCCTTTCACAAATTCACAGGAGATAAATAAATAACGTAGAACGAAGTGAACCTGATCAGTATTCGATGCTTTTCTCAATGTTCTACCCTGAATTAGGGATTGAATGACAAATATGTACTCAAGTTCAATGGTAAAAGTCAAATTATGATTCGTAGAGTTGCTCAATTAATATAGGCGAAATAATAAATATAGCATATTTTTTGAAATTGTAATTTCGAGCTTTACTGTACCTAATATGCAGAAATAAACTGCCCAACAAAAGTGAAGAAAGTTTAGAAATTGTGGGACTTTTTCAAAAATGTCTTTTTTTCACAAATTTTTTGAATATGAAAAATCTAGATATACATCTAGATATATCTTTCTTCACTTTTGTTGGGCAGTTTATTTCTGCATATTAGGTACACGGTACAGTAAAGCTCGAAATTACAATTTATATAACTTATTCTTCCGCCCATTCCTTGATAAGTTTCACCGTTGCAGGTAAAAATTTGTTTTTAGTTGGACAAACTCAGTTCACTCAAAAATAAAAGAACAATCATATTCAGTTGAAAATATGGCCTCCTCGAACGTCAACCATTGCCTGACAACGCCTTTGCATACCTGCAAGTTTTCAGTAGGGCCTAGGCCCTAGGGCCTCATTGAGAAATCAATATTTATCTGAGACTATGAGCCTTGTTGAGGAAAACTTTGATTCTTTTTCAACCAAAATAATAATTCAATATTAAATTGATCGAAAATTTCCCATGTATGAATAATGCTCGAAATAGTCACAATACATATATTGAAAAACTGATACGATAACAAAACTTCAAATAAAAAATTATATACATATTCATTTACACCAAGATGTATGTACAAGTCAACATAACTTTAGAATTTTTTCTCAATAAAGTACTCAACAATAATAATTGAAAGGTTAGTTCCGTATAGAAAAAAACTTTATAAAATATACTAACTGACGAAAAACAGCAACTCCCAGAAGGAGCTGTTTAAAGGACCCCGCACTTTTACTACGGGAAATGGCGTTCCGTCAAATTTTCTAAGATTTTTGTATAATGTAGTCCTCGACATACTGATCAAAAGTGTCCATGGCCCCAACTCAATCCTATGACTAGTTTTTGAGATACAGGGCGTTGAAGTTGAGAATTACCCACTTTTACTATACGCCCGTATCTCGGAACAATTTAATTTTTCTCAAGAAACATTTCATTACATCCCCAAAGAGCAAGCATATAGAGGAATATGACCGAAAATCGTTACGAATACAGGGTTATCCATAATTGAATGCACTCCCGATTTCGAAAGTTTAGAATATGTCAATTCCAAAGCGAAAACGTTCGCAAAATGAACTATTACACTAGATATGTTGTTTTTACATCGAAAAAGTCTGAAATACCCAGAATTTATACTGGGTGATCCATTATTATAGAAACTATTCTCAAGGAAGGTTAAATGGACACCCTGTATTTATGGGTTGATTCAAGGTGTTTGTTTAATTTTTTTAGAACATATCATCATGGACTTCAAGGAATACAGGGTGATTCAGTCATGAAATGAACTTTGAACCTCACGAAAATACCCAAAAACCACCTTTTTTTTTCATCATCCTCTATTTCAAGATTGAATCCGACGAGGTGGGAGTTTTCTTTCACCACTGTACTTGATATGAAAACATCAATACGGCTGAGAGTTTTCATCCTCTTCCTATGACCAGATTTTTTGCTGGAATAAGAATAGAATAACATAAATAAATAATTTTCATATTACATAAAAAAAATCTGGTCATAGGAAGTGGATAACAACTCTCAGCCGTATTGATGTTTTCATATCAAGTACAGTGGTGAAAGAAAACTCCCACCTCGTCGGATTCAATCTTGAAATAGAGGATGATGAAAAAAAAAGGTGGTTTTTGGGTATTTTCGTGAGGTTCAAAGTTCATTTCATGACTGAATCACCCTGTATTCCTTGAAGTCCATGATGATATGTTCTAAAAAAATTAAACAAACACCTTGAATCAACCCATAAATACAGGGTGTCCATTTAACCTTCCTTGAGAATAGTTTCTATAATAATGGATCACCCAGTATAAATTCTGGGTATTTCAGACTTTTTCGATGTAACAACAACATATCTAGTGTAATAGTTAATTTTGCGAACGTTTTCGCTCTGGAATTGACATATTTTAGACTTTCGAAATCGGGAGTGCATTCAATTATGGATAACCCTGTATTCGTAACGATTTTCGGTCATATTCCTCTATATGCTTGCTCCTTGGGGATGTAATGAAATGTTTCTTGAGAAAAATTAAATTGTTCCGAGATACGGGCGTAGTAAAAGTGGGTAATTCTCAACTTCAACGCCCTGTATCTCAAAAACTAGTCATAGGATTGAGTTGGGGCCATGGACACTTTTGATCAGTATGTCGAGTACTACATACGGAACGCCATTTCCCGTAGTAAAAGTGCGGGGTCCTTTAAAATTTTTCGTGAAACAAAGATAGTATAGCAAGGAGTAAATGATTGGAATTAGGAGAAAAAACCAAGGGTTACATTTTTATAATAAATTTGTTGATAATGTGTTTGTCCACCGCGATTATCTATACACTCCCCAACACGCCTTGGCATTGATGCAATAAGATGGTCCATTTATTCTTGAAAGATACTATCCCAAGCTACCTGTACTTCATGTCTCAGAGCCGCCAAAGTCCGTGGGGGCTGGGGTGGGTTTTCAAGCCTCCCACCCATGATTTCCCAAACATGCTCTATTGGCGAAAGATCGGCCGATCTGGGCGGCCATGGCAAAAGATTCACATGGGTCGCCTCAAAAAAGTTCAAACATTCTCTGGCAACATGAGGTCGAGCATTATCTTGCTGAAATATTGGATTCTCGAGCCGGTTAAGGTAAGGGAGAAAACATATGGCTCCACTATTTCTTGGAGGTAGCGCAGCGCTGTCATGTTACCTCGAATGAAGACTGAAGGTGAACTTCTTGTATGTGCAATAGCACCCCATACCATAACGCTGTCCGTTGTAAATGACGCTCAACATTAAACTGAGATTCACGTCTTTCTCCCCGACGTCGTCTAACCCTTCTTCGGCCATCATGTGCACTCAACGAGAATCGAGATTAATCAGAAAAGACGACCTGATGCCATTCCACATCGAATGTTGTAGTTCTCTGCACCAGTGTAATAGTTGCCGGCGATACTCAACCGTCAGCGGTAATACAAGATGGGATCGATTATGCTGCAGTCCAAAAGACCTTATCCGGCGGTAAACCGTTCGAACAGTTACAGGATGGCCTTGTTATCCTAACCACTCAGCCAAAGATCGAGTTGTCGCAAATCGGTCTCTGAAGGCCATAAGTCTTAGACGTCGATCTGACAACATCTCATAACAGTAGTTGGATTTCTGTTCGTACGGTTAGGGATTTCTCGAAATGTCAACCCCGCCTCCCGTAGACCAATAATTCGACCTTTTTCGAATTCACCTAGCTGGCGATAAATTCCAGGTACACGTGCTCTAGATTTCAACAACAACTAAACATCGACTTTGGATCTCCTCGAACAGATGGTTTGTTGTACAATGTTGTAAAATGAAAAAGAATTGCAAAAAAAGACTACAATATTTAAGTTACAAAATATGTACATATGTTTACAAGAAAAAACTGTCACGATATTTTTTTCGACATTTAATCATTCACTCTCTGCTATACCTACTATCTATGTTTCACCAAAAAAAATTTGAAATTTAAACAGCTCCTTCTGGGTGTTGCAGTTTCTTTGTCAGTTAGTATAGTTGAGATTCTGATTTTTCCGTGGATTTTGAGAAAATAGTTTAAAATGGTTTCTCGAAATCGATAACACATAAGACCAAACTACGGCATACCATGAAGTTTAATATAACAAGAGAACTTCTCCTTACAATTTTTTAAATTAATAAATTGCTCCCCAAAAATCAAGGACAGTGTTCCAAAAAAAACCACCCTGTAGATTTTCAATCGAAATTGGCATGTCACATCCTGTAGACTCTGAATTGTATAATATCTGTACGGAACATTAATGAAATATCTTGTGAAATGCAATTACCTACTATGGAAAGAAAACATAGAAAAATCAAACTTCCATGTTTATGGGACTTTTTCTTGAAATTAATCAAGGAATCCGTCCTTTTCGTTTGTATTTTCAATTTTAGGAAGTTACTGGGCATGCTGCAGAATATTGCAGCACTGAAATGAAAACACTCCTGGACGAAAACCGGACAAAAAAATGTTCACCGAATTCATTTTGAAATAAACTTTTGTCGATTTGTAGCTTATTTCATCTTGTTTATCACCTAATGTCGAGCCCGAACAATGGCGTAGCTAGAAAGTCAGGGGCTCTGGTGCAAAATCGAAGAGGGGCCCTCAATGAATTGTTTGGGTTTTATCAAGTCGAAATATGAATACTTCGAAGAAGCAAAGCTACTTACTGAACGTACAGTTGAGGACTTTACTTGAATAAATGAAGTTGTTATTAGGTAATGATAATAGGTTATTCGAAAGTTTCATTTATGTATTTCAGGATAGTTATATTAAATTTATTATATTTATGTGGATGAAAAAAGAACTTTGAAATCAATTTCTATAGATATTTTATATACATATACTCCATTCACAATTATAAAATCACAACTCTGGCCATGGTTTCGTTTTCAGAAATTGTTGCACCTGATGATTATTGTTGATCGTTTTCACGTTGCAGAAAAAAACACGTCGAAGAAGCTAAAAAAAAGAAGAAATATGACTATATTGCACTCAACGATTCAGATTCCGATGAATTGAAATATGTGTCACTGGAGCTTTCATTCCTATCAATCCTTTGCCGAAAGTAGAAATAGGCTATATTGAACCAGAATACATCGGTTTTTTCCATATTCCAGGAGTTTGCGTCTTATTTTAGAACAGGTGAATGATAAATGTGAAGCATATGTTTGACCTATTCAATTTCATTTGTACAAACCTACTGTGGTAGTAATGTATGAATCTTTCTTAAACTAACAAATAACTACACAGCCAGAATATTTTACTCCTTGTTCATAAGATCAAATAAATGAATTTAGTTATTATGTTTATTTTCTTTGTGATGAATGAATAAAACTGTTATTTATTTGAAATAAAGAAATATTAGAAATAGAAATGTTATGCACCCTCACAATCATATCACATATTCGGATTCCAGTAGAGGGATATGATGTTCCATTATTCTTGATTCTTGTAATTACCCATCAATTCATCTTATATCTTTGGGTTGATTTTTTTAATGAATTCTTGATTAGAATCAACAATTGATGTCGAAAAGTCTTGAACTTCCAGTTCAAGAGGATAATAAACATCAAATCTTCACAAGCATGCATATGAAAATTATGTGAAAGCAATGCAATTTTCTTCCATGGCGAAAAATTATACAGGGTGGCCACTTTTTCAATGGCATTGTATTGGTAACTTTTAAACCATAAGAGTTAGAAGGTCGGTCAAATGGAGAAAAAGTTGTATCCATAGAAGCATTGTCAAGCAGTTCAAACAAATCGAGATTATCAGGGCCGGTTTTGGAGATATCATAAGAAAAGTAAATTCTGTAATTTTGATTTTTATTTTTTTCTCACTTTATTTCGAATATTATCAAAAAATGTTACAGGAATTTTTCATTCGACAGTAAATTATCTTCAAAATGACATAATCAGATTTCGTATCCAACGTTTCGTTCTTCCTGGGCCACCTTCAACCTTATTTTTTTCAATACGGAGTACGGACCTGCATATTTTATGACACTTTTCGAAATAACTTTTAACGCTGAATTCAACGATATATCATACAATGTCATTCAAAGTTGATTTAACAAAATGGTGGAAATTTCGAACACTTACGTCATTAATGTTCATCATTTACCTTCGAATAATCATTCAATTTGTCTTTCATTGAATGATATTTTCGTTTAATTATTATGAATTGGGTTCTTCACCTCTTGAAATAAGTGAATAATTATTACTTGTTTCTTGCTTTGATTCTGTTACGTATTATTTATTTACAAATTTCAAGAGGTGAAAAACCTAATTCATAATAATTAAACGATAATATCATTCGATGAAAGACAAATGAAATGATTATTCGAAGGTAAATGATGAACATTAATGACGTAAGTGTTCGAAATTTCCACCATTTTGTTTAATCAACTTTGAATGACATTGTATGATATATCGTTGAATTCAGCGTTAAAAGTTATTTCGAAAAGTGTCATAAAATATGCAGGTCCGTATTGAAAAAAATAAGGTTGAGGGTGACCCAGGAAGAACGAAACGTTGGATACGAAATCTGATTATGTCATTTTGGAGATAATTTACTGTCAAATAAAAAATTCCTGTAACATTTTTTGATAATATTCGAAATAAAGTGAGAAAAAAATAAAAATCAAAATGACAGAATTTACTTTTCTTATGATATCTCAAAAACCGGCCCTGATAATCTGGATTTGTTTGAACTGCTTGACAATGCTTCTATGAATGCAACTTTTTCTTCATTTGACCGATCTTCTAACTCTTATGGTTTAGAAGTTACCAATACAATGCCATTGAAAAAGTGGCCACCCTGTATATTTCAACAGGGATCTCTTGTACTTTTCATGCAAATAACTAGAAAAGGAATCCTTTCTATCAATTCATATAAACGTTAATTATTTTCGCCCATCACATATTTTCCAATTCATTCACATTCTGAGAAATACGCTAAGAATGTAGAAAGGGCAACATAGTGTTGACTTGGAACATAAAAATATTTTGAAAAACGTCATAACTTCGATACAGAGTGGAAAGTGTCAAATTTCCAAGGCCAGAGTTGTGATTTTATAATTGTGAATGGAGTATATGTAAAAAAGATCTACAAAGAAAAATAAGCAGTCATCGTCCTTCTAGACTTTTTTTTATTGATCAGTTAGATTATTCGACAAAATAACAATGAGAATAAATTATTCAAGGAATTAATTTAAATTAATTATTAACGATTCGAACCTAGAGGTCCATGAAGTCTAGGTTTGAAGTAATTGATTCTTTCAGGAAACATATGTTTACAACCTCTTTCTAGACTTATTTTTTGCAGAAGATAAAAATGACTTCACTCAAATCTAGACTTGATGCAGCTTCATTTTAAATTGATATCAGCGATAAATGTCGCCGTCTAGCTTGGCCCATAGTGTTCTTTAAATATTTTTTTTATTTTTAATATGCTGAAAGATCTTTCAGCTTCTACAGAGGTGACAGGAATTGTATGAAACAGTATAGTTTTTGAATCCTCATCTTCTCGTAACATTTTCTTGTTTAATTCACGTCGATAGCTCTTTCCTAAAAGGAAATACGTGGTTTCAAATGAAACTATGCCATTTATAATATTAACACATTAAGAATTTACAGACAAAATAATAAAAAATAAACACATTTTTTCTCATTCTTCAAGAAGAGCTGCTCTGAGTGTTGGAATGGTTTCCGATTAACGGTTGTGAATAAGCCTCCCTAGCTTATCCCATCAGATGCTAAATTGGGTTTAGATCGGGGCTACGTGGAGACCAGTCTAATCGATGAATGTTCATCTCATCGAGATAATCTGTCACAATTCTCGCCACATGTGGCCTAGCATTATCGTGATCAGAACGATATTTTGACCAACAAAGGGAGCGAAAGGAATAACATTCGGGGCTATTCACTAAGCAAAGTTGTTATGGATAGCAACTGTAAATCGTCGTTATCCCATGCTTATTAGTTTCCATTCAGGTAATAATGGCCAGAGGTATTCCTAATAGCTGTATTAATGACCCATGCGAGGAACAGGACAACGATATCAAATACAAAGACAACGCAAAGAAAACAACTATGAAGGAAAAGTAAATAAGAGCGTCTATCGTCGTTATCCCATGCTTATTAGTTTCCATTCAGGTAATAATAGCCAGAGGTATTCCTAATAGCTGTATTAATGACTCATGCGAGGAACAGGACAACGATATCAAATACAAAGACATCGCAAAGAAAACAACTATGAAGGAAAAGTAAATAAGAGCGTCTATCGTCGTTATCCCATGCTTATTACATGGGATAACGACGATTTACGGTTGCTACCCATAACAACTTTGCTTAGTGAATAGCCCCGATTATCTGCTTAACATTCTTCTTTGAAACGGTCAGTAGTTGAGGCTCCATTTTCTAGAATAACAAGGTCTGTTCGGGCTCGCTTCGAAATTTCAGCCCACACCATGATACCACCGCCTCTAAAAGGCGTTCTTTTAATGGGTTTCCCAATAAGAGCCCGCTATTTGGGTAGATGTCACTCCTGATGCTATCATTTTTCGACATTTGACATGTAGAAACTACGCCATCAATACAAATGGAACGATACACGCTCTAACAACGCATTGAAATTATTAAAATTCACGATAAAAATGATGAAAATTCAGCATTGAAGCACCTTGTCGAATCGCAATACAGAAGTTGGTAGAAAAATTAGTACTTTTGGGACAAGTTAGTGATGTGAAGAATAAAATCCGTAGACGTCGCTCAAGAACAGCCGAGAATATTGCTGCTGCAGCCGAAAGTGTTGAAGAAAACCCAGGTTTGTCCATTCCTCGTCGTTCTTTGGAATAAGGTATTTCACAAAAGTCATTGCACCGTATTTTGCATGAAGATTCGGATCTCAATCACAAGAACTCATGCCTGCCTATCATCAACAACGTCGTGTCTCTGCTGATTATATTCTTGGAATGCATGAAATCATCATCATCATCATTCATCATCATTCAGCCATTCGCGTCCACTGCTGAACATAGGCCTTCCTCATCACTGCCCAGCCTCTCCTATCCTGAGCTTCCCTCATCCAGTTTCCAGCCATTCTTCTAATGTCGTCGGTCCATCGCGTAGGTGGCCTTCCTCTACTACGTTTATCGGCTCTGGGTCTCCACTCAATCAGGCGTTTGGTCCACCTATCATCTGACAAACGGGCAACATGTCCTGCCCAATTCCACTTAAGCCTCGCAATGTGTTCCACAACGTCAGTCACACCCGTTCTTCGGCGGATAACCTCGTTCCTGACACGGTCACGTAGGGACAAACCGAGCATGGATCTTTCCATCTTCCTCTGGGTGATCTTGAGATGCCTTGCGGACGTTGCCGTCAGTGTAACCGTTTCGGCACCATACGTCACCACTGGTAGGATACATTGGTCGAACACTTTTCTCTTGAGACATATCGGAAAATCGCCCCTGAAAACGTGTCTCAGTTTTCCGAAAGCCGCCCAAGCAAGCGTCTTTCTCCTCTGCAGTTCACACGTTTGATTGTCTCTGGAGATACGAATTTCATGGCCCAAATAGACATAATTGTGTGTCAACTCCACTACCTTGCCGTCGATATGGATCGCCTCGCCTGGAACCATATTTGTCATATATTTCGTCTTAGTTGCATTGATTTTAAGTCCTACGCTGGAGCAAACTTCCTCAAGTTCCTTGAGCATGCTTATTAAATCTCCAAGATTGTCGGCCAGTATGACTATGTCATCTGCGTAGCGTAAGTTCGTGAGATATGAACCATCGACCTTAATACCCCTTCCTTCCCAATTTAATTTCTTCATCGCATATTCCAGAACCATAATGAAGAGTTTAGGCGACATCGTGTCTCCTTGTCTTACACCTCTGCTAAGTGGCACTGATCTGGTGTTTTTGTGTAGTTTTACTGTCATGGTAGCTTTCTTATATATATTGTAAATTAACCTGGAATAGCGATAGTCGACTCGGCATTCTTGAAGGGCCTCTAAAACTGAATCGAGTTCTATCGTATCGAATGCTTTCTGGAAGTCTATGAAAGCCAAAGCTAGTGGTCTGTTGTACTCCACAGTTTTCTCAATAACGGTCTTTAAACTTTGAAGATGGTCATTTGTTCCAAAACGAGAACGAAAGCCGGCTTGCTCTTTAGGTTGGTAGAAGTCAAGTTTCTTTTCTAATCTAGTTGTTATGATTCTTGTGAACAATTTATATAAATGGCTGAGGAGGCTAATTGGTCTGTAGTTCTCCAACTCTGATAAATCCCCCTTCTTATGAATGAGTACAGTGATAGCGTTATTCCAAGTTTCAGGTATCGTGCTATCAAACAGGCAGAGGTTGAAAAGTGCTTTTATTTTTTCGAGTAGTAGGGTTCCACCTATCTTCATAGCATCCGCAATCACATGGTGCCTTGTTATTTTTTGTTTTGCATGAAAATTCCGTCGAAAAATCATCATGAGTGATGATGCCTTTTTCCACTTCGGTGGCTTCATCAACAAGCAAAATTGTCGCATATCTGGCTCAGAAAACTCAAGATTAATGTTGAAAAGCCTCTCTATCTTCAATGTGCGGTTTATGGTTTGGCGGGGACATTAGATTACTTTTTCGAGAATGAGGCTGGACCAACAGTTAAAGTGAGTGGAATGCACTATCGAGAGATGATTAATGATTTTTTATGGCCGAAATTGGATTGTTTTGATTTGGCCACGTTTACTTTCAACAGGACGGCGCTACGTGCCACACAAGCAACGAAACCATTGATCATTTACGAGAAAAGTTTCCGGACCGTGTTATTTCTCGAAAAGTTGATCACAATCGGTCAACGAGATTTTGTGATTTAACACCTTGCCATTTCTCCCTTTGGGGGCCATGAGAGAAGGTCTACACCAAGAGCCCAGCTACGATCGAGATGGAATTCGTGGGGCTATCGAGGACAAAGAGCAGCCACTTTGCGATTTGGTTATGGAAAATTCCATGAAAATAACATGGTCCTGTAGTCGTGGTCGAAGTGGTTATTTGGCTAGATTTTTTTCATTATTAACAGCAAACCTTCCTCTATATAATGAAATATACATCTGATCATTTATCTAAAAAAAATGGCATTCTCCTTTGAATGTCAGAATCACAACTCTTCAGAAATTTAGAGGAAATTGCAACTCGACATCACGTGATAAAATGGGCTACAATACAAATAGACACTATAGACAGCAAAATGATCAAAATTGATGCACACCTCAAAAAGTTATCTCAAAATGGATTCGGTGATCAATTTTTCTGTCCAGTTTTTTTGTCCATGAGTGTATTCACAGATATATTACCATAAATGTGAATTGACTCCTGTTACCTAACTGCAAAAATTGTGCTTTGGGTGGATTTCATTTTCATATTCAAAGTGAATGAACTATATTGATACATATGGATTGACAAGTGACTATCTTTTTCCTCATGATCATGCACCAATATCATGCCCAAATGAAAATATACACTCACACGTGTAACCAGGTCGCGACACAACTATTTACAGCTTCATATATGTACATTTTTTCAACAAAGAATGATAGCAGACAAAGCGACGTCAACCAGATAAAGATTCACCAATGTGGAATTCTACGGAGGTACCACCAAATTCCACATTTGTCTATCTCGTGAGTAATTTCGAGTGTGCGTCAATAAAGCAAATGGGATCAAATTAATTATTGGAGGTGATAAGGAGAATCGAAACCGCCTATATAAATGAATTATGGCGGAACTGCAATCATTTCGAGTTCGAAACAGTTCAAATAACTTTAAAGTTGGTTTTTCCGAAGTTTCTTCGCGCAAACTATCTTTCAAGATGTCATCAAGAAACGTCCTCAGCAGTGCTACCAGATACATCGCTGGTAATAAAATCTTACTTATTCACGGTATTATGTATACAGGGTCTTTCACGAGGAACCTCACCCATATTTATACGGGAAACTACTGAACGTATTTTCATGAAATTCAGCACTTATAAGTATTTCACGATGCTGATGAAATCTAAAATATTTTCAAGGCATGAGCACCTCCGGTTTTTCCGGAAATGACGTCAACTTCCGTTTTTCAAATTAGAACACCATTTTTTTATTGCAGAAATAGATTCCTTAGAAAATTTCAAGTTATTTTGATGTAACATTTTTCAGTTTTGGTTGGAAAATTCTCTCTGAGCGGGAAAATTCGAAAAAAAAAATCGAAAATAGGGCTCCGCTGAAACAAGAATAACTTCGAGGTTTTTGGATGGAAAATTTTCATTTTTGGGATTTTTCAAGATGTAAGATTGATGTATCCACTTTAAAAATCGAAATCGCGATTCATGATACAGGGGGTGAAAAAATCGCTTTCAAAGTTAGGGATGACAAAATCGTGAAAAATCAATTCTTTCAAATTAGAACCCCATTTTTTTATGGCAGATATTGAATCTACGTTGAAAAATAATGTGAGTGTATGCATCACACCCTTGCCCTAAAATGGATATTTTCTGAGTTAATATCCACTTTAGGACAAGGGAGCTCTATTTCCGATTTTTCCCGCTCAGAGAGAATTTTCCAACCAAAACTGAAAAATGTTACATCAAAATAACTTGAAATTTTCCAAGGAATCTATTTCTGCAATAAAAAAATGGTGTTCTAATTTGAAAAACGGAAGTTTACGTCATTTCCGGAAAAACCGGAGGTGCTCATGCCTTGAAAATATTTTAGATTTCATCAGCATCGTGAAATACTTATAAGTGCTGAATTTCATGAAAATACGTTCAGTAGTTTCCCGTGTGAATATGGGTGAGGTTCCTCGTGAAAGACCCTGTATAGGGTGTCTTATTATTCGCCTCATAACCGAGAAATGATCATTTATAAATCCCATTTTGATGGATTGCCGAAATTAATTTGTCGTTAAGTTGGTATAACTGACTTCTATACTCACGCAAAGTTTGAGCGTCATCTGTCTGTTACTTTGTTTACAGTGCACAATTCTATCAGTTCATCTAAAGTGCATTTGTGATTTTCACAATGGGTGAAAACATCGAACAAAGCATGCATTGCGAATGGAGTATCTTTTCAGAAAGCGCTGAAAATGGTACATTAGGCTTATTGAGAATCGACTTGATCAAAATCATGTGCATATTTGTGGTACAGTGCATTTGAAAGCGATCCAGAATGTGGTGAAAACTTTGTGCATGTGCACTTTCGTTTTACCATCTCAAAAAGGTGTCTTTGTGAACGAATTTCTGGACAAAATTCAACATATTGTATCGAACGCCCACAGTATTGACATCGGAGAGGCTAGCAATTTTTTTCCCATTTCTAAGACTTGAATCAGTTCATTTTGAATATCAAACAGTAACGTTGTGAGAAATGTCTGATGATACCGACCTGAGTAATGGGTGTTTTCTTTAAGGTGGATACAAACTGTTGTCACGTCACGGGAGCTCACGTGAGGTCAGGTTCAACGTATTGCGCTAGAGACACACCATTTGACATTCGCGCTGTCATGAGCTATTCGGCAATATTCAGTGACGAAGCGAAATATCAGACGTGATATCACGTGCGGTCAGAAAATGTAAATTTGCAGATTTATACATTTCGCGTGCTGTCATGTGACAGCAGATACTAACCTAGCGACCGCGTAAATCACAACAATGCGTTTCTAAGCGCATAAACTTCCATGCATTATCATTTTGCGAAATGACGTGATGCGTGAGCTCCCGTGACGTGACGATAATGTGTTTCCACCTTTAGAGTGATAGAATTTTCGATTGGGATAACTGTGATTTGACAAAAGGCAGAAGCCACGTTGTATTATGAAATTACAAATTGTTGAAATTTATTTTAAAAATCAGTGTTCCATTCGCCAAACTTATAGAGCACTTCGTGAAATTTATGGTTCACATAATCGTCCATGAAAGCAGATTATTCGTCGAACTATCGATAGATTTCGGACAACATTTTCTCTACTCGACGCAACAACAACAAGACAAAGCCTTTGACTATACCCTATATAGTCTAAGGACAAAGCACTGTACGTACAAAAGAAAATATCTCTGCTGTTAGTGTAAATGAAGATCCAAATTTGTCTATTCGTCGATATTCATAACAAGTTGGACTCTGTGAATCCACCCAATGGAAAATTTTGTGTAAAGATATTGATCAATATCTTTACACAAAATTTTCCATTGGGTGGATTTACACCCATACAAGATCCAACTGGTTCAAGAACTGAAGCTAATTCAACATAATAAGCGTCGTTTGTTTGCTGATTGAAACAGCTGGAAGTTGATCCACTTTTTTTATCGAAAAATTGTGTTTAGTGATGAAGCTCATTTCTCGTTGGAAGGCTACTTAAACAAGCAGAATTGCCTTATATGGAGCGAAAACAAACCTCAAGAAGATCTGCAGATTCCATTGCATCCTGAAAAATGCACTGTATGGTGTGCTTCACACGCTGGAGCCATCATCCGTCCATATTTCTTTGAAAACGATGCTAGAGCGAATGTAACAGTGAATGGTGCTAGTAACAGATCGATGATCAATAATTATTTGTTTCAAAATTTGAATGATATCGACCCAGAAGTGTTTTGGTTCCAACAAGATGATGCTACACCTCATGCTACTACCGTAACAATCGATTTATCGAAATAAATATTTGGCGATAACATTATTTCGAGAAGTGGTCAAATTAATTGGCTTCCAAGATCATGCTACATAACTCCGATGGATTATTTTCTATGGGGTTATGTCAAGTTATTCGTTTATGCTGATAATGATAAACCAGCAACAATAGATGCAAAGGAAGCCAACATTACTCATGTTATTGCTGAAATAAGGCTGAATTACTCGAAAAAGTGATGCAAAATTGGTCTGGTTCCTCAGAGCCCTATCCTCATCCTCTACATAAGTTTTGTACAGGGTGATTGTCTTGGATACATTGAAATATTCAAGCAATATTATCTTGAAGTAGGTACCTTCAGGAACTAACTTATTCAAAATTCAGAAATTCTAGGTCCGGCTCTTGAAATTTCGGTTCGTTTTGTCTTACGCAAAAATTTCATTCGGTGCATGCTTTTTTCAATGTTCAATGTGAAATGTCTAAACCTTAGTAATTGGGAAAAACAACCAAAAAGGTTTTTTTAACACTATTATAGGATTGTTAATTGAATGAATTTCAATAATTATTTTCGCTTTGCATTAAATAATGACTTGGCGCATATCTTCCAATGCTGAAGAAAGCTCTTCTTGCTACGGATACGGGATACTCATGAAGCAATACCTCCAATTCAGCGTCTCCATAGGTTTTTGGCCTCCTTTCACGTAGACGGTCGTCAAACGTCGAAATCAACTGTCTTTAAAACGACGGTACCAATAACGGCACGTTGTTTCACTTAGAGCAGCATCTCGGTAAACTTCTTCTTCTCCAGCTCCAGATGCGCTTCAGTCGTCTTTTTTTCCAATTTCTCCGACAGGTGCTGATAATTTCTCGACTGGAAGTTTAATATGAATGGAAGGTGTATGAATTAGCGTTCCAAATTTCCTTCCTTCACGTTAGTGCTATAGGTGACCCATTTTTTGAACAAAATCAGATTTTTCGAAACTCAAAATATATCATATTATTTCTTCTTGCAGGTCGCAATGCTGTACAAACTGTTTACTGGAGATCTGGTGAAGGCAGTCAGCAACCTAAAATGTTGAAGTTTTCCAAGACGTTCAATTTTGGAAAGAACAACGGCTCCTCCCAAACTCCCCAACATGTTAAAAGAAATGGGAAGATCATTTTTGTTTGATATTTCTTACTAAATATGGTATTATATTTAAGTTATTTATTTGGTGATATAGATGTAATTTATTTTTGTATTATCGATGTAAGAATTATTCATGTTTACATAAATGACAAAAGGACGTCAATAACGGACTGAGTGTCAAGAATTCAATTGCAAGTTATGCGGTTTATTCTCTCATAAAAAAATTGTCAATAAAAAAAAATCTGAAATGAATTCATTGTCTAGCGTAAGATTCACATTACTGCGAACCTTTAACCTTTTTCGATTTCCCTTCCCCTTATGAATGAAAAGTGATACTTTATTCAGAAAAAGTGAAAGATTTGAAGTTAAAACGAAGTAAGTACCATAATGAAAAATGTCGAGATTTGTTGATTTGTTTGATGAAAATCATCAAAAACCTACAAAGTTGGAACTTTTTTTTTCGGTTGCCAATTTGGAAGAAATTATCCCAACGTACTCGATTTTCTAAGATCTTCCATGAAAAATTTTTTTCAAAATTCGAACTCAATTTTTTTTCTACATGTCTTCATTGAAAGAAAAGTTCCGCCCGAAATTTTTGGGATTTTTCATGGTTGCACCATCTTTCATTCTGAATACTGTGATGAAAACAGACTGAAAAAATATCAATTGGTTTTCTTTTTGTAGTCTTCCAAAGATTACGTTCGGAAACTTTCATAATATTAATTTGAAAAACAAGCAGGGGCGGATTAACCAAGTGGGGGGCCCCTAGGCAGTGCAATTTTCGGGGCCCCTTTTCAATTCAATTTTTCCCGTGAACGGGGCGCATTTTTCCGTTCCCTCTACAGTCAGCGCGAAAGGTCGCTCTCACCGTATAGGAAACGGAATGCACAATGGAACACTCCGTTTCCTAGCAGAAATGCGCGATGTGAGCTGTCCTGTTAGTCTTGTGGGTGCCGATGGGACAAATTGCAAATTATTAATAAAGTTTTCTTACTTTCTGTATAGCTTTATTAGGTAGAGTCTACCTCATTTTTTCTCTGTGAACATTTTCGTAGTCGCGGTTTTTTTTTCAACAAACCTCTCGTAAGTCGACCATATTTTCATTTTTCTTGAATCAAACATACTCTTTTTTGTAAAATGGAATCATAAGAACAATCTTGGAGAAATGAGAAAACATGATTGTCTACCAACATAAACATGACTGATAATCGCATTTTTTCAAAGTATTAATACCCTCCCGAATTTTTCAGAATCGGTTGATACAACCATATGAAGTATGAAAATGCAATTGTGTGACAAAAAAAATGTAGCGATTTCCCGATTTCCTTGTCCGACAAATGAAAAACGAAGATTTTTTTGGGGTAAAAAATTATGAATAATGTCTTTTTTTTCTTATTCTCTCTCCACCTTGAAAATACGTCGCGTTCATTCAAAAATTAAAGAATTCACTGCTCTAATTTGGTTATGAATAGTCTATATGCATTTATCGGATATAACTTTGCTGATGTTACAAATAAACATTTGATTTTTTGAGGACCATTTAAGAAGGATGTGCTGAATACTATCATAATCCAGCTGTCCAACGAATAAAGTTCGGCAATTTTAGTTGTTGCCGATATAATATTCTCAGTAAAAATAGAGTTTTTTTTTGTGCACACATTTAAAAAATATCCGTGGCTTTGAAACGAAAAAGGAGGAAGTGACATCCTTAAACTGTGCAAAATATTCTTGGCATCAAGAGAACATCATAATCACAAATATAATAATGTCATTCTACCTGACGATTGGTTTGATACTTCTGCTGGATACCATTCGTCTTGTTACAATGAATTCAATGTGAGGAAGAAGTATTTTCATTGTTTTTTTTCATTAGATTTGAATGAAAATGTCAGTAAACAATTTGAATTATACACTTTCAATCAAAATCAATAGTTTCATTTCAATAATAATCGAAAAAAGTTTCTGAAACAAAACCATTATATTCAACTAGACTATAGTATTCTATATCTATGAACTAGACTAAGGAATTGCCGCATTTTATATGGTGGCCAGTTGTTTTTTCTATAAAACGAATCTCTCTAAAATATAAATTCATTCTTGTCCGATAAATATTAATAGAATAGAATAGAGTTTATTCAATATAAGATACAGATACAGATAAACTCTTAGAACGACTGTATAGTTATTCACCCATGGGTGATAACTATGTACAGCATTAAATAATCATGAATTCTTATAATACGGCAATAAACACCCAAACTCAAAATCGATTTTCATCTGTCGGACAAGAAAAACACCACATTTTTTGTCGGACAATTGCATTTTCATATTTCATATGGTTATATAAACCGATTCTGTAAAAATAAGGAGTGAATTGATAATCAAAAAAATGTGATTTTCAGTCATGTTTATATTGGTAGACAATCATGTTTTCTCATTTTTCTCATATTGATTTTATGATTGCATTTTACATAAAAGAGTATGTTTGATTCAAGAAAAATGAAAATATGATCGACTTTCGAGAGGTTTGCTGAAAAAAAATCCGCGGCTACAAAAATGTTCACAGAGGAAAAATGTGGTAGACTCTATCTAATTAAGCTATACAGAAAGTATGAAAACTTTATTAATAATTTGCAATTTGTCCCATCGGCACCCAGAAGACTAACAGGACAGTGAGCACATCGCGCATATCTGCTAGGAAACGGAGTGTTCCAGTGTGCATTCCGTTTCCTATACGGTGAGAGCGACCTAGCTGTCGCGCTGACTGTATAGGGAACGGAAAAATGCGAACGGGGCACACCAGGTACGCGGGGCCCCTAGCTTATGCGGGGCCCCTAGGCAGTCGCCTCATCTGCCTAATGGCTAATCCGCCTCTGAAAACAAGAACCCGTTTGATGGCCATAATTATGCTAATGGGCTGCCAGAATGACGCGGATAGAAATATGAATTAATAAACGAAATGATTTTTTCAAAGAACTTTGGTGGAAATCGGACTCTCCACTTTCGATTAACTAGCGTTGCCTTGGTAACGGAGATTTATAGGTTTAAAATAAATCCAATTCATACTCGTAGAGAGTTCGATTCCTACCAAATTTTTTTGAAAAAAATTTTTTTGGTTTATTAATTCATATTTGTATTCGGTCATTCTGGCAGCCTATCAGCACAGTTTTGGCTTTCGTACGTCCTCCATCAGTTTTTCAAATAAAAATTATTCATTTATTTATTTATTTATTTATTTATACTACTTACATACACCATTACGCTAAATTACATGCAAAGAGATGTACATAAAAAATAACGAAAACCCAATAACTTAATTGAAAAATAACAACCCGCAATAATAAAACCAACTATCGTTGAGTACAATTTCTTATTATGAAAGCACACCGAGCCTAATCTTTGGAAGGCTACAAAAAGAAAACCAATTGATATTTCTTCATTCTGCTTTCACCTAAGTATTCAGAATGAAAGATAGTTCAACCATGAGAAATTTCAACAATTTTGGGCTGAAATTTTCTCACACTGAAGACATGTAAAAAAAAAGTTGAGCTCGTATAGCCTGTATAGCCGTGTAGATGACACCGAGAAAGTCAATTTTGCCTTATGACATATACCTCGTTTTCGACACATAATAAGAGAGATACAGGGTGTTCAATGTCAACTTTGAGCAATATTCAGATAACTTTGGTAATTTAGTTACGCGTGACCTTTGAAAGAACGGTTTCTGGTCCCATCCTAGTATTTTTTATGGCTCAATTTGATTGTGGTGTGGAATTCTGGAAAAAATTCAAAATATCGGAATACCTGCAAAGTTGAAATTTTTTTTTCCGTTGCCAATGTGGAAAATATCATGTCACTGTATTATTCGATTTCCATAATTTTTGTGGAAAAATTTTTCAAAATTCGAACTCATGTTTTTTCTACAAGTCTTCAATGAAAAAAAAACCACAATTGCATGAGCGCCCGCAGAAATTTCTCTCAGGTGAAGCAAAATAAAAATTATTGAAATAATGAGGGTGTTGTGCTGAAAAAATATAAGGCCATAAAAATCTCAGGGGGGGCATGGACCCCCTGGCCTCCCCTGCGGGCGCCCATGCACAATTGTTAGAATCTTTCAAGGTTGAAAATTTCATTCTGAATACTAAGGTGAAAACAGAACTACAAGATATCCATTATCCATTGATTTTCTTTTTGTAACCTTCCAAAGATTACGCTGGGAGTACTTTAAATACATATTTTCAATTAAAAAACTGGAGGCCATGGGCGTCCCCAGCTCTTGAGCTAGGGGAGAGCAAAAAATCAGAAAAGAAATAATGAACTGGAGATAGTGTAGAACCAAATGAAATTTATTTTATGTTTCATCAGCTAACAGGACCATATAGGATGTATCAACGGTCAACTGTAGATTTCTCATAAAAAAAAACATTTTTTTTTTTTCCATTTTTTCCTCCGGATCTTCGTTTCAGAGATAAAGAGTGTCCAAAAATTTATATTTATTTCAGTTTTTTGCTAATTTTTCAGGAACCGTTCGAACTACAGAATTGAGTTTTTGTACACACATTGTTACTAATGATAGCTACTGTGACGAGTACGGCCCTGTGCTTCAGCGCTCCCGTGATCGGGAATGTTCGCGATCGCGGTGGAAGTTCCCTCACACCCCCCTTCGTTCGTCGCTCGCGCCGTAGTTCGTGCCTTCTGGAGTTTTCCGTTTCTGGGCGCTTCCAGGCTTTACCAGAAGCGGAATCGCCCAATATATACGAGCGCACGGCAGAGGGAATTCAGTCATTCAGAGACAAGCGACGAGTGAAAATAAATACTAGTGCAAAAGATCAGTGGAAATAAATTGTACAGAGTTTTGTTAGGGTACGTACATGCCGGAGATGCAAGGATGAGCGCGGTGGAGGTCGCGGTCGCGATCTAGTTATAAATCGATGCCTGGCCGTACGGCGATGTATCGATTTATAACTAGATCGCGACCTCCACCGCGCTCATCCTTGCATCTCCGGCATGTACGTACCCTTAGAATTAGTTCATCAGTTGTTATTCATTAGTGTTATAAGTAGTGTAAATAAATAGTTTATCGAACCCGGACGTTTTTATAACGAAGAAAACGTAATATTGGTGTCAGGTGTGGGTTAGTTTTGAATGCCGATAACCAGATCGCAAAAAGAGAAAATGGACCAGGCGAGTATTGAATTCTTCAAGCAAGCCTTCGAAAAAATGAGCTCGAAGATGGATGAAATGGAGGAAAATTCTCGAGAACTGAGCTCGAAATTGGAAGAAAATTCTCGAAAAATGATCTTGAAAATGGAAGAAAAAATGGATGAAATGGAGAATAAGATGGTGAGTCAAATAGCAAGTACATTGGACGAAAGAATGGAAGCTATCAAGGAAGTAATAATAGATGAAGTTAATGAAAAATTTGATGAGGTTGACGAAAAAATTTAAGAAGTAGTTGATGAGGTTAACGGAACATTTGAAGAAATATCAGGAATAATCGAACAGCATGCCAAGTTGATAGAGATTCTGAAAAGAACTTCAAATGGAAAAGAAACCTTAGCTTCACCATCTTATAGCTTCGTGAAATCGGAAAATAACACAGAAAGTGGTAAAATGTAGATCAAGCCACCAACATTTGAAGTTCCTTGGTCGACATATCAAAAACAATTTGAAGCTGCTGCGTTGGCAAACAGTTGGAGCGACAACGAAAGAGCCACAGCATTAGTAATAGATCTACGAGGAGATGCACTCAACATTCTGCAGACAATACCGGAAAGTCAACAGGCCTGTTATGAAGTTTTAACATCCAAACTTCAGATGAGATATGGCGATGCTCACCTACAGCATGTTCATCATGCTCAAATAAAGAACCTGGGGCAGAAAGCAGGAGAAAATCTCCAGGAATTCGAGGCCGATGTTCCCAGATTAGTGAGGCTGTCTTATCCATCTGCTCCAGACAGCTTTCTTGAACAGCTATCAATCCAGACGTTTGTCGACGGGATCAAGGACAGCGAAATTCAACAAGCATTGAGACTTGCACGCCCTAAAACCATTGATGATGCCTTAGCTCAAGCTCTAGAATTCGAGGCATCGAAACAGGCGTCGCCTTGGGGACAATTTCGTGTGGGACAAGTCCAAGAAATAGACCGACCTGTGGAGGAAATCATTCGAGAGGAGGTTAGCAGATTATTGAATGCTAGGAAAAAGGATGTTGTATGCTGGTACTGCAACAAAAGCGGGCATTTTAAGCGAAATTGCCCTAGGATTGAAAAAGAGCCACAGCAGGGAAATTAAAAAGGGTCGGTGATAAGGAGCATAAATTGACCCAGGCTAAAAATGCCCCCGAAGTGATAATCCGAGGTCCACAGATTTAACAAGCATATAAACGATCGATGTGTGAAAATACTGGTGGACACAGGATCGACTAGAACCATTGTGCGTCCGGAAATAGCTGAAGGATTGAAGTGTCGTCCAGCTATGATCAAACTCCGAACTGCGTCTGGACAAGAAATACCGACTTATGCATTAGTCATCTCCGCCATTGAATTGGGTAGCATCATAGTCAAGCATGAAGTTCTTGTAGCCGAGATTACAGGAGAATTTATCCTGGGATTGGACCTTGTGAAGAAACTTGGATGCCAACTGGATATGAAGAAAGATGTTCTTCGGCTGGGTATTGAAGAAATTCCGTTCAATGATGTGGATGACAAGACATATAAGATCCGACTGACCGAGGACATCAAGTTGCCAGGACGGACTGAAGGTATAGTGACTGGTAAATGTGAGAATATCACAAGAAATGGCTGCGTTAGAATGATCGAACCCTCAGACGATGAGATACTAGCTAAAGGACTATTACTTGGGGAGATATTGGTAAGGTTGAGAGACAGCATTCCCATACGATTACTAAATGTGAACATGTTTCCAGTCACCCTGAAGAGAAACACCTTGATTGGACATGGGGTACCAGTGTACCATATTTCTGGTGGGATGAGTATTGCAGAAGTTCCGCAGATACAGAAGAATACCGAAGAGCTGGTCGCCCTCCTCACTTCAAAATGTCAAGACCTTAACCAGTGTCAATAGGCCGAAGTCAGAAAAAGTAAGAACGACGTTAAAGATTGGTGTAGGAAGTGTAAAGTTAGTGCTGCCGTCAACGGACCCTTAGGCAAAGGAAAGGCTCCAATGAAGCAATATATAACGTCGGATCACCCATGGAACGAGTTGCTATCGACATCGCAGGTCCTTTTCCAGAAACAGACAGTGGAAATAAGTATATGTTGGTAGCGATGGACTACTTTACCAAATGGGTGGAAGCGTACGGTATTCCTAATCAGAGGCAAGCACGGTAGGCATTTAGACATTCCGTACTCACGTACGGCACCAAACGCGAATAGCGCTATGTTGTGTTTCTTTCAACAAGCCCTAGACAAATCGCTTATAACTTCTTTCGGTATCAACGATTTCCTACACATATAATATAGAGGTTCAATGAAAAAAGAATAAAAATAAATCGAACTATAGGTAGGTATTAATGCCCTCGCTCCGCTCGCGCGTGATATATCAGTTGATTAAATTTTCAATTACTTTACATAGTTTGATAACCTATTCTCATCTCCATTTAATTTTTCAATTAGGTAGGTAGAAATGTTTTTAGTCTGAACTGTAACCCAACCCACTATACTACCATTGAGTTTAAATATATTTGAACTCAATGATTGTATCTCGGATTTTTATGGAAAGTTGGAAAGTGATTGAATTCATCGAATTTTCATGTTTAGAAAATTACGAAATGATTGTACTCCATTCAAATCAGATGTTTCCATTTCATTGCTTCAAAATTGAAAAGTTCTTCCTTCATAACTCTTCATCTCAAAAGTATTCTATTTGGATGCTGCAGAATATAAATTACCTATATTATACCAGTAAAGATTCATTCATCACTTGGAATAATTTCACTTTCAATCAGATGAATAAAATGATAAATAAATACCGAACTTCAATTGAATTACGTTTAGGTATTATTATTATACGTCGTTTCGCATTCGAAGTGAGATTGGTCAGGTGAATAGCAGAGCGCTATTCGCGCTTGGTGCCGTACGTGAGTACGGAATGTCTAAATGCGCACGGTAGCTGACAAATTGGTCAAAGAGTTTTTCTGCAGTATTGGAATACCACTAGAGCTGCATTGTGATCAAGGCCGAAACTGCGAGTCAATGTTTTTCCAAGAAGTTTGCAAAACATTGGGGATACATAAGACCAGAACTACACCTCTGCATTCTCAGTCAGACGGCATGGTGGAACGAATGAACCGGACTATGGAAAAACATTTGGCCAAAGTAGTCTCTGAACACCAAAGGGACTGGAATATTTGCATCTTTTCGTGATGGCTTATAGATCTTCGGTTCAAGAATCCACCAAGGAGACTCATTCCAATATAATGTTCGGCCGAGAAATGAGACCACCTTGCGATCTCGAGTTTGGGTGTAAGCCTCGAGAAGATGTAGCTGGGGAGGACTACGTTAGTAATCTCAGAAGCAAGCTAGACTACATCCATGATAAGGTGCGTACTCAAATGCAGCAAGCAAGTGACCGGATGAAAATGCGCTATGACATCAAGGCCATTGAAGGAGGGTTTACTTCAGGAGATCTGGTGTGGTTGTTTAACCCCTCAAAAAAAAAAGGTTTTTCACCGAAGCTGCAGAGACATTGGGAAGGACCGTACGAAGTAATGAAAAGAATAACTGACGTAGTTTACTGAATACGGAAGCTTCCCAGAGGAAAACCGAAAGTCGTCCATTTCAACCGGTTGGCTCCGTACGCATCCACGCAGGATGAAGAAGAAGTACGCGTCGTCGAGGTTCCAGCACAGGAAAGCTGCGAATTCCAGGAACTTATGACCACCTATGGGGGAACACGCATTGCACGGTTTGGCGTCACACAGAAAGTTCATGAGGAACTGTTCACAGTCCCCGAGGAATACTCGCTTGCTCATTGTGTAGCAGTTGATCTACGTATGAGTACGGGAATAGCAAGAGTATTCAAAAACATATTTGGTCGGCAAAAGGAGCTTATGGGACAGTAGCCCAGAATCGGGAAATGTTTAAGATTGAAGTCCAGAGGTCGGTTCATTTACTATTTGGTTACCAAGCAGCACTCTTTCCAGAAGCCCACCTACCAGAACTTATGAACCTCGCTGCATGGCTTGGAAGAAGACCTTCAGCGTTCCGGCGTTAGGAAACTAGCAATTTCCAAGCTTGGTTGGGGACTGGATCTACTGAATTGGAGGGTAGTGCGAAGCAAGCTTGAAGTAATTTTCTAGGGGGCAGGTATACGGATCCTAGTATGCAGTTTCTACCCAAATCGTATCGACCTCCCCGGCAAAACTATAGAATGCTATTTCCATCAAAGGGGCCACTGTAGAAAGGGAGCCGACTGCAGATTTCGCCACGGTCCTCTGAAGGATCCATGCGATCTGTTCTGGGACAGAACAGGTTTGAGGAGGGGACAGTGTGACGAGTACGGCCCTGTGCTTCAGCGCTCCCGTGATCGGGAATGTTCGCGATCGCGGTGGAAGTTTCCTCCCACCGCCCTTCGTTCGTCGCTCGCGCCGTAGTTCGTGCCTTCTGGAGTTTTCAGTTTCTGGGCACTTCCAGGCTTTACCAGAAGCGGAATCGCCCAATATATACGAGCGCACGGCAGAGGGGATTCAGTCATTCAGAGACAAGCGACGAGTGAAAATAAATACTAGTGCAAATAAATCAGTGGATAAATTGAACAGACTTTTGTTAGAATAAGTTCATCAGTTTTTTTTTTTGCTCTTTTTTCACGTCCGTGTGAGGGGAAAACCCTTTATGGACACCGAGAGGGTCCGCACTCTTGGTAGTGTGAGAATCCAAGATCTTGTTTGGTTACTCACTAAAAACCCCTCACACTCAAATCAGTTGTTAATTATTAGTGTTATAAGTAGTGTAAATAAATAGTTTATTGAACCCGGGCGTTTTACCACAGAGAATACCTAACTACACAGAAGCGTCACTTAGCGTCGGCACTTTGATCACAGAATACCTAACTACACAGAAGCGTCACTAAGCGTCGGCACTTTGATCTTCAAGGGGAAAATTTTCGTGGCCTTCATTCTCTGTTAGGTAGTACATATGTCATCTTTGAGTGGTCCAGCGGGAAGATTAAATTTCACCTTGACATATGTACTACCTAGCATGGCACAAGCGTCATCAAATAAAGTTTTGGCGGGAAGGCGGAATGATGCTTTTGTGTAGTTAGGTATTCTGTGCTTTGATCTTCAAGGGGCAAATTTTCGTGACCTTCATTCTCTGTTAGGTAGTACATAATATGTCACTTTTGAGCGGTCCAGCCACATAATTCTATACTATATTTATAATTCTATGGGTACACCGGGAAGTTTAAATTTCACGTTGACATATGTACTACCTTGCATGGCACAAGCGTCAATCAAATAAAGTTTTGTCGGGAAGGTGAAAAGACGCTTCTGTGTAGTTAGGTATTCTGTGGTTTTACTAACGAAGAAAACGTTACACTACTTTATTGCTTTTTACCCTTATTTATTAGAGGTGCCAGTGGCGGAGATATTGAGGTTGCACAATGGTATCACCCTAACTTTTACACAGGACAAATTTGAATTCGCTCAGAAAATTCTGATGCGCCAATGTGTTTCACATAAAGAAGGTACCCCAGGTTCATTACTCTAAACTCTAAAGTGAACCATCTTCAAGAAAACTGGCATTTTAGGATGGAAAACAATTTGCTAAGACATTGTATATTTCTTATAATTGGAAAAATGGGTAGTGATAATTAACAAATTCATTAATTTCAACAAAATTTTAAAACTAAGTTAAAATTGCAAAGTTTTCCATTATTTTTAGCGACCATAGTTAATAATCACTATTTATTTTTCCAATTACAAGAAATTCACAATGCGTAAGCAAATTGTTTTTGATCATAAAATGCAAGTTTTCTCGAAAACTATTCACTTTAGAGTAATGAACCAGGAGTACCTTATTTTTTGTGAAACACATAAGCGCATCACAATTTGCAGTGCAAATACAAATTTGTCTAGTAGTGAAAACGTTGGTGGTAAAACCTTTCTTCAAACTCAATATCTCCGACAATGGCAGGTCTAAACCTAATTCAGTGCAAGCAAGTCTACAAGTAGCTATTATCAGTAACAATGTATGTACAGAAACTCAATTCTGCAATTCAAACAGTTCCTGAGAAACTAAAAAAATATAAATTTTTGACACTCTGAATCTCTGAAACGAAGATCAGAATAAAACCGAATAAAATTTTCAACTTACCCAAACACAACCTTCTTGGATTCTTAGCGAATTCTTTAACAACTCTGTTGTTGAAGTAAGTAGTAAGTCGAAGTATAAATCGATGCCTGGCCGTACGGCGATGTATCGATTTATAACTAGATCGCGACCTCCACCGCGCTCATCCTTGCATCTCCGGCATGTACGTACCCTTAGAATTAGTTCATCAGTTGTTATTCATTAGTGTTATAAGTAGTGTAAATAAATAGTTTATCGAACCCGGACGTTTTTATAACGAAGAAAACGTAATATTGGTGTCAGGTGTGGGTTAGTTTTGAATGCCGATAACCAGATCGCAAAAAGAGAAAATGGACCAGGCGAGTATTGAATTCTTCAAGCAAGCCTTCGAAAAAATGAGCTCGAAGATGGATGAAATGGAGGAAAATTCTCGAGAACTGAGCTCGAAATTGGAAGAAAATTCTCGAAAAATGATCTTGAAAATGGAAGAAAAAATGGATGAAATGGAGAATAAGATGGTGAGTCAAATAGCAAGTACATTGGACGAAAGAATGGAAGCTATCAAGGAAGTAATAATAGATGAAGTTAATGAAAAATTTGATGAGGTTGACGAAAAAATTTAAGAAGTAGTTGATGAGGTTAACGGAACATTTGAAGAAATATCAGGAATAATCGAACAGCATGCCAAGTTGATAGAGATTCTGAAAAGAACTTCAAATGGAAAAGAAACCTTAGCTTCACCATCTTATAGCTTCGTGAAATCGGAAAATAACACAGAAAGTGGTAAAATGTAGATCAAGCCACCAACATTTGAAGTTCCTTGGTCGACATATCAAAAACAATTTGAAGCTGCTGCGTTGGCAAACAGTTGGAGCGACAACGAAAGAGCCACAGCATTAGTAATAGATCTACGAGGAGATGCACTCAACATTCTGCAGACAATACCGGAAAGTCAACAGGCCTGTTATGAAGTTTTAACATCCAAACTTCAGATGAGATATGGCGATGCTCACCTACAGCATGTTCATCATGCTCAAATAAAGAACCTGGGGCAGAAAGCAGGAGAAAATCTCCAGGAATTCGAGGCCGATGTTCCCAGATTAGTGAGGCTGTCTTATCCATCTGCTCCAGACAGCTTTCTTGAACAGCTATCAATCCAGACGTTTGTCGACGGGATCAAGGACAGCGAAATTCAACAAGCATTGAGACTTGCACGCCCTAAAACCATTGATGATGCCTTAGCTCAAGCTCTAGAATTCGAGGCATCGAAACAGGCGTCGCCTTGGGGACAATTTCGTGTGGGACAAGTCCAAGAAATAGACCGACCTGTGGAGGAAATCATTCGAGAGGAGGTTAGCAGATTATTGAATGCTAGGAAAAAGGATGTTGTATGCTGGTACTGCAACAAAAGCGGGCATTTTAAGCGAAATTGCCCTAGGATTGAAAAAGAGCCACAGCAGGGAAATTAAAAAGGGTCGGTGATAAGGAGCATAAATTGACCCAGGCTAAAAATGCCCCCGAAGTGATAATCCGAGGTCCACAGATTTAACAAGCATATAAACGATCGATGTGTGAAAATACTGGTGGACACAGGATCGACTAGAACCATTGTGCGTCCGGAAATAGCTGAAGGATTGAAGTGTCGTCCAGCTATGATCAAACTCCGAACTGCGTCTGGACAAGAAATACCGACTTATGCATTAGTCATCTCCGCCATTGAATTGGGTAGCATCATAGTCAAGCATGAAGTTCTTGTAGCCGAGATTACAGGAGAAGTTATCCTGGGATTGGACCTTGTGAAGAAACTTGGATGCCAACTGGATATGAAGAAAGATGTTCTTCGGCTGGGTATTGAAGAAATTCCGTTCAATGATGTGGATGACAAGACATATAAGATCCGACTGACCGAGGACATCAAGTTGCCAGGACGGACTGAAGGTATAGTGACTGGTAAATGTGAGAATATCACAAGAAATGGCTGCGTTAGAATGATCGAACCCTCAGACGATGAGATACTAGCTAAAGGACTATTACTTGGGGAGATATTGGTAAGGTTGAGAGACAGCATTCCCATACGATTACTAAATGTGAACATGTTTCCAGTCACCCTGAAGAGAAACACCTTGATTGGACATGGGGTACCAGTGTACCATATATTTCTGGTGGGATGAGTATTGCAGAAGTTCCGCAGATACAGAAGAATACCGAAGAGCTGGTCGCCCTCCTCACTTCAAAATGTCAAGACCTTAACCAGTGTCAATAGGCCGAAGTCAGAAAAAGTAAGAACGACGTTAAAGATTGGTGTAGGAAGTGTAAAGTTAGTGCTGCCGTCAACGGACCCTTAGGCAAAGGAAAGGCTCCAATGAAGCAATATATAACGTCGGATCACCCATGGAACGAGTTGCTATCGACATCGCAGGTCCTTTTCCAGAAACAGACAGTGGAAATAAGTATATGTTGGTAGCGATGGACTACTTTACCAAATGGGTGGAAGCGTACGGTATTCCTAATCAGAGGCAAGCACGGTAGGCATTTAGACATTCCGTACTCACGTACGGCACCAAACGCGAATAGCGCTATGTTGTGTTTCTTTCAACAAGCCCTAGACAAATCGCTTATAACTTCTTTCGGTATCAACGATTTCCTACACATATAATATAGAGGTTCAATGAAAAAAGAATAAAAATAAATCGAACTATAGGTAGGTATTAATGCCCTCGCTCCGCTCGCGCGTGATATATCAGTTGATTAAATTTTCAATTACTTTACATAGTTTGATAACCTATTCTCATCTCCATTTAATTTTTCAATTAGGTAGGTAGAAATGTTTTTAGTCTGAACTGTAACCCAACCCACTATACTACCATTGAGTTTAAATATATTTGAACTCAATGATTGTATCTCGGATTTTTATGGAAAGTTGGAAAGTGATTGAATTCATCGAATTTTCATGTTTAGAAAATTACGAAATGATTGTACTCCATTCAAATCAGATGTTTCCATTTCATTGCTTCAAAATTGAAAAGTTCTTCCTTCATAACTCTTCATCTCAAAAGTATTCTATTTGGATGCTGCAGAATATAAATTACCTATATTATACCAGTAAAGATTCATTCATCACTTGGAATAATTTCACTTTCAATCAGATGAATAAAATGATAAATAAATACCGAACTTCAATTGAATTACGTTTAGGTATTATTATTATACGTCGTTTCGCATTCGAAGTGAGATTGGTCAGGTGAATAGCAGAGCGCTATTCGCGCTTGGTGCCGTACGTGAGTACGGAATGTCTAAATGCGCACGGTAGCTGACAAATTGGTCAAAGAGTTTTTCTGCAGTATTGGAATACCACTAGAGCTGCATTGTGATCAAGGCCGAAACTGCGAGTCGATGTTTTTCCAAGAAGTTTGCAAAACATTGGGGATACATAAGACCAGAACTACACCTCTGCATTCTCAGTCAGACGGCATGGTGGAACGAATGAACCGGACTATGGAAAAACATTTGGCCAAAGTAGTCTCTGAACACCAAAGGGACTGGAATATTTGCATCTTTTCGTGATGGCTTATAGATCTTCGGTTCAAGAATCCACCAAGGAGACTCATTCCAATATAATGTTCGGCCGAGAAATGAGACCACCTTGCGATCTCGAGTTTGGGTGTAAGCCTCGAGAAGATGTAGCTGGGGAGGACTACGTTAGTAATCTCAGAAGCAAGCTAGACTACATCCATGATAAGGTGCGTACTCAAATGCAGCAAGCAAGTGACCGGATGAAAATGCGCTATGACATCAAGGCCATTGAAGGAGGGTTTACTTCAGGAGATCTGGTGTGGTTGTTTAACCCCTCAAAAAAAAAAGGTTTTTCACCGAAGCTGCAGAGACATTGGGAAGGACCGTACGAAGTAATGAAAAGAATAACTGACGTAGTTTACTGAATACGGAAGCTTCCCAGAGGAAAACCGAAAGTCGTCCATTTCAACCGGTTGGCTCCGTACGCATCCACGCAGGATGAAGAAGAAGTACGCGTCGTCG
This sequence comes from Adalia bipunctata, assembly GCA_910592335.1. Lineage (NCBI taxonomy): Eukaryota > Metazoa > Arthropoda > Insecta > Coleoptera > Coccinellidae > Adalia > Adalia bipunctata. The sequence goes on from OU342954.1 coordinate 7,664,895, forward strand.
AGGTTCCAGCACAGGAAAGCTGCGAATTCCAGGAACTTATGACCACCTATGGGGGAACACGCATTGCACGGTTTGGCGTCACACAGAAAGTTCATGAGGAACTGTTCACAGTCCCCGAGGAATACTCGCTTGCTCATTGTGTAGCAGTTGATCTACGTATGAGTACGGGAATAGCAAGAGTATTCAAAAACATATTTGGTCGGCAAAAGGAGCTTATGGGACAGTAGCCCAGAATCGGGAAATGTTTAAGATTGAAGTCCAGAGGTCGGTTCATTTACTATTTGGTTACCAAGCAGCACTCTTTCCAGAAGCCCACCTACCAGAACTTATGAACCTCGCTGCATGGCTTGGAAGAAGACCTTCAGCGTTCCGGCGTTAGGAAACTAGCAATTTCCAAGCTTGGTTGGGGACTGGATCTACTGAATTGGAGGGTAGTGCGAAGCAAGCTTGAAGTAATTTTCTAGGGGGCAGGTATACGGATCCTAGTATGCAGTTTCTACCCAAATCGTATCGACCTCCCCGGCAAAACTATAGAATGCTATTTCCATCAAAGGGGCCACTGTAGAAAGGGAGCCGACTGCAGATTTCGCCACGGTCCTCTGAAGGATCCATGCGATCTGTTCTGGGACAGAACAGGTTTGAGGAGGGGACAGTGTGACGAGTACGGCCCTGTGCTTCAGCGCTCCCGTGATCGGGAATGTTCGCGATCGCGGTGGAAGTTTCCTCCCACCGCCCTTCGTTCGTCGCTCGCGCCGTAGTTCGTGCCTTCTGGAGTTTTCAGTTTCTGGGCACTTCCAGGCTTTACCAGAAGCGGAATCGCCCAATATATACGAGCGCACGGCAGAGGGGATTCAGTCATTCAGAGACAAGCGACGAGTGAAAATAAATACTAGTGCAAATAAATCAGTGGATAAATTGAACAGACTTTTGTTAGAATAAGTTCATCAGTTTTTTTTTTTGCTCTTTTTTCACGTCCGTGTGAGGGGAAAACCCTTTATGGACACCGAGAGGGTCCGCACTCTTGGTAGTGTGAGAATCCAAGATCTTGTTTGGTTACTCACTAAAAACCCCTCACACTCAAATCAGTTGTTAATTATTAGTGTTATAAGTAGTGTAAATAAATAGTTTATTGAACCCGGGCGTTTTACCACAGAGAATACCTAACTACACAGAAGCGTCACTTAGCGTCGGCACTTTGATCACAGAATACCTAACTACACAGAAGCGTCACTAAGCGTCGGCACTTTGATCTTCAAGGGGAAAATTTTCGTGGCCTTCATTCTCTGTTAGGTAGTACATATGTCATCTTTGAGTGGTCCAGCGGGAAGATTAAATTTCACCTTGACATATGTACTACCTAGCATGGCACAAGCGTCATCAAATAAAGTTTTGGCGGGAAGGCGGAATGATGCTTTTGTGTAGTTAGGTATTCTGTGCTTTGATCTTCAAGGGGCAAATTTTCGTGACCTTCATTCTCTGTTAGGTAGTACATAATATGTCACTTTTGAGCGGTCCAGCCACATAATTCTATACTATATTTATAATTCTATGGGTACACCGGGAAGTTTAAATTTCACGTTGACATATGTACTACCTTGCATGGCACAAGCGTCAATCAAATAAAGTTTTGTCGGGAAGGTGAAAAGACGCTTCTGTGTAGTTAGGTATTCTGTGGTTTTACTAACGAAGAAAACGTTACACTACTTTATTGCTTTTTACCCTTATTTATTAGAGGTGCCAGTGGCGGAGATATTGAGGTTGCACAATGGTATCACCCTAACTTTTACACAGGACAAATTTGAATTCGCTCAGAAAATTCTGATGCGCCAATGTGTTTCACATAAAGAAGGTACCCCAGGTTCATTACTCTAAACTCTAAAGTGAACCATCTTCAAGAAAACTGGCATTTTAGGATGGAAAACAATTTGCTAAGACATTGTATATTTCTTATAATTGGAAAAATGGGTAGTGATAATTAACAAATTCATTAATTTCAACAAAATTTTAAAACTAAGTTAAAATTGCAAAGTTTTCCATTATTTTTAGCGACCATAGTTAATAATCACTATTTATTTTTCCAATTACAAGAAATTCACAATGCGTAAGCAAATTGTTTTTGATCATAAAATGCAAGTTTTCTCGAAAACTATTCACTTTAGAGTAATGAACCAGGAGTACCTTATTTTTTGTGAAACACATAAGCGCATCACAATTTGCAGTGCAAATACAAATTTGTCTAGTAGTGAAAACGTTGGTGGTAAAACCTTTCTTCAAACTCAATATCTCCGACAATGGCAGGTCTAAACCTAATTCAGTGCAAGCAAGTCTACAAGTAGCTATTATCAGTAACAATGTATGTACAGAAACTCAATTCTGCAATTCAAACAGTTCCTGAGAAACTAAAAAAATATAAATTTTTGACACTCTGAATCTCTGAAACGAAGATCAGAATAAAACCGAATAAAATTTTCAACTTACCCAAACACAACCTTCTTGGATTCTTAGCGAATTCTTTAACAACTCTGTTGTTGAAGTAAGTAGTAAGTCGACTCTCAACCTTCGTACTCCTTAGCGACCTTAGCCAGCTTTTGATCCTACGAAGGCTGCTGAATGATCGTTCTACAGTGCAAATATTGCACGGTATGGCCTAGGCTAGTGCCTGGCAGCATAGAATAACTGGAGAAAAGGCTTCATACGATCGACAGATCATTTTGAACTTCCAATGACGGCGGAGGTTAGAGTTTCGTGTGACGCCCGATAGATAACGCTGTGATCGTTTATAGGGCTACAGGTCACATATCTTGTTGTGTGGTTCTACAGTTGCAAAGAATATTGTTGACATATCACCGCATTCGAATCTACTATTTATGCGTATTTATATGGGAAGTCTATGATCGGAAATGGCATGTGAAAATAGTATATTTTTGCATTTTTGAATTCTTCGACTGAGGAAAAATAAGTGGACTTCGCAAAAGTATCCATAACTCTCTACGTTTTGGAGATATTCAACTATTTCTCAAGAAGTAATGTCAAAGAAAAGAGAAAATGGACTTTTCTCCCATGTATTATGGCCCTAGTTGACGGTCCTAACGGACGTGAATTTTCTATTTTGGTTGTCAAAGAAATTCAATATCATTGGAATTAGTATACAGTGTGTTTTATATTGCCAAGAACATTTACCGCATATTTGAACAACAATAACTTAGTTATTTCAAATGGAACATCCTATATTTTTTCACATGACAAGATTCGCCTTTTTATTTCCTTTCGAACCATATATCATTTCCCTATACCTAAATCTCCTTCTTCAGGAGTTATCGAAGCCTTTTCGAAATCCCATTAATTTTATGAATTAACATTGTTTCAGCTGGTAGTCTGATGTCATATACTTGTGTTAACTGTTAACACATTCGGTGGAATAATAGGAAATACCATAATTGATACTTATTTCTTTGCCGGCATCTGGATGGAAGGAAATTTTTGAAATCCACGAAGACAGATTTTTGGAATCTTCTGCAAAATATTACTCCGTAGTACTTTGGAGATGTGGTCACAATTAGATGGTGCTCCGGCACATCTCAAAATTGTTGTCAGGAACTAACTGGACAAAAAATTTACAGATAAATGGCTAGGAGGTGGTCCTTATAACTGGCCAGCGAGATCACTCCATCTTACACCATTAGATATTTTTATGCGGATACATCAAGAATATTGTTTCATAGTACACCACCAACTACTCCTGATGATATTAAGGTTAGAAATGCCTTCCAAACCTTGACTCCAAAAATTTTGAAAAATGTTAGAATAGAAGCTCATTCGAAAAAAAAAATTACACGCTGTATTGAAGCAGATGGTGGTCATGTCGGAGATGTATTATGACTTTTTTAATTTTTCCTCAAACTTCAATAATCAAATATTGTATTTTTTTCAATTGAAAACCAGTAAACCCAAAATAGATAGTAGATTCAGGTAGATGAAACAATGTTAATTCAAAAAATTCATCGGATTTCGAAAATTCTTCGATAACTTCTGAAGCAGCACCTTTAGGTGTGGGGAAATGATATATGGTTCGAAAGGAAATAAAAGGGCGAATCTTGTCATGTGGAAAAATATAGGGTTGTTCCATTTGAAATAACAAAGTTATTGGAGTTCAAATATGCGGTAAATGTTCTTGGCAATATAAAACACACTGTATAATATTGATCGTCTACTCAAGGCATACTAACTAGCTTAAAGGGATTTGAGGGACCTGACAAAATTTTGCACATCTGCCGTTGCTTATTCCAATGATATTGAATTTCTTTGACAACATTACTTTGAAATAATTGAATAGCTCTCAAACGGAGAGAGTATATGGATACTTTGCGAAGTCCAATAATTTTACCTCGAAGAATTGAAAAATGAAAGAAAATACAGGGTGTTCCATTTAAAGAAACATAACTTTGATATATCACGCTCTCTTCAAGCTGCCTGTATGAAAATCATCATTTTTAAAATGTTGTACAGGGTGAGCAAAATTGGTGCTACATGAACAAAAACTTTTTAACCCGAGGAGATAGAGAAAAATGAATGGCACCTTATAGTCCTCTTTTTTCGAGAAACTGATAATGCCATCAAGTGCATTCTCCTATCTTCTTTTGTTTCCGAGTTATAGGCCAAAATTGAAATTTGGGCGATTTCAACTTTGGTCATTATCTCCGTTTCTGTTCATGCTAGGATGTTGAAATAAAAACATTATACAGGCACTTTTCTGATAGCAATCCAGTGGCGTACTCTGATTTTTTCCAAGAGGTTCATTTGCTGAGTTATACCATAAAGTTGTGTTTTTTCTTATGGAAACAGTAGTTTGAAATGACTTAGAATGAATCGCCATTTTTTCCCGTTTCAGAAATGTATCATATGTTATACATCGCCCTCAAATTCGTTAAGATATTATGAAAAATATGGTTTGTATCAGTGGCGTACCCAGACATTCGTCTTGGGGGGGGATATGAAACAAATAATAATAATATTTTTTCAAATTGCAAAACAAGAATAAATTTTTATCTTCTCCCATAGAATAATCTGTCCATTATTCTACTGATTTCGAGCTGTAATACTATCTATAAACCAACCCCGATAGTTATGATAACTCACGTCTATAACTCACTCTAGTACAGATAGGAAAAACAGTTTACCAAATGAATAAAAAAGGTCGGATCGATCGGGAACACTATTTCAGATATCAAGGTAACGTTTTCTTCATTCGTTTTTACATTTCCTTCGGTCTGAATATCCAAAAATTGCAATTGGAAACCGTGAATTTTTGATGTTTTTTACGTGATTCGATTCTCGACCACAGAGATCGCTTTTGACAACTCTGTTGTCAATTTTGAAGAAGTCGAAGATAAAGAATAGTATTCGATTCGCGGTAATGGTCATATGGTGATGAATTACACCATTCGCCTGACGGCTCGTGCTGCAAAATTCATCTGCGTGTGTTATGACTTACATTACTGCTCATTGAATAATATTCTATTATCAGAAATTTTGGTTTGCTATCATAAAACAAAGTAAAGTCACCTTGGTCTTTTTGCTATATTATCAATAATTTCATTCTCGGAACTTGGCAATTCCCTGTGTATAGACATCATGGCTTCATCAAATTTCCTTCGTTTGATTAAGTCCGCCAAAGAAGTTTGTTTACTTATGATGATTTTTCCCTGGACCTCTATTAAAAAAATACAACACACCTTTGTAACAATGAAAAGAATTATGATGAATGGAAGGCAATGTCAACTCAGGACAAATTCCTATAGGTCGTCTCAAGGAATGAAAAATGTCTACTCATCTACTTCATACCAGTAAACAAAATATCACCCTACTGATCCAAGTGCGAATTTAACGCAGTATTATCGGCCGACAAAGGGATCTGGAGCCGAAAACGTCATCTCTCGATAAGATTTATGCACACTTAAATCGCTTGTTTTGATGTGCCGCCAATCGCTGTGATAGTTGCGGTACTCGGAAGGCTTCATATGTCTTTAATTTTTTATTAATAATTTGGTATATAGTCACCGAAGCGAATATATTAGGTATATTGTCAGGAACTTTACAACTCTCTTGGATTTTACACACTTTTGGACCTAACAATGGATCTTCCTGGGGGGGGATATATCCCCCTTATCCCCCCCCCCGTGGGTACGCCACTGATTGTATATGGAATTCTAATTATTGAGTAGGCTGAATCATAGAATTATGTGTCTCTACGCATGGTGAAATCATTATTTCACAGTTGAATCACTTGCTGCCCCACTATTCTCATTCGCTAAAATGAAACATTTCAACATATCATATTTTTCGTAATTTTGGAATATCTCCATGATGCCGCCAACGATCACTTCAAATTTTAATAACAGACAGTCGCACCATCACTTGATGGTGCGATCTCTGTTCGAAACATGTTCCATTTCAGCGAATTAGAATAGTAAGGCTCTATAAAGGGGAGTATACCGCCATTTTGGGTCCAACCATAGACTCGCAAATTCAGATCCCTTCGAATGAAATGAAATTTGTAATCGAAAGAAATGAAATCTGTAATCGAATGAGCATTTTTTTGGATTGAGAGATCTTGTAGTGACTTTTTTCGGCATGCTCACATGAAAAACATTGGAAATAGGGTTCGTGGTGTTAGAATAATGCCGCGGCATCTAATAGTCAAATTTATAATAATGTAAGTGTTAAACTGTGAAATAATAATTACACCATGCGTAGAGAAACATAATTCTATGATTCAGCGTACTTAGTACTCAATAATTTGAATTCGATATACTAACCATATTTTCCATATTATCTTAACGAATTTGAGGGCGATGTATAACATATGATACATTTCTGAAACGGGAAAAAATGGTGATTCTTTCTAAGTCATTTCAAACTACTGTTTCCATAAGAAAAAACACAACTTTATGTTATAACTCAGCAAATAAACCTCCTAGAAAATATCAGAGTACGCCACTGGATTGCTAAAACAAAAGAAGATAGAGGAATGCAGTTGATGGCATTATCAGTTTCTCGAAAAAAGAGGACTATAAGACGCCATTCATTTTTCTCTATCTTTTCGGGTCAAAAAGTTTTAGTTCATGTAGCACCAATTTTGCCCACCCTGTACAGGGTGTTTCACCATAAACTGAACAAACATATACTCCATTCACTTTTATAAAGTATACCGGTTGGCCATGGAATTTTGACACATTTCACTCTGTATTTTTTGAAAATGTTAGGTTATAGTCATTTTTCTGTCAGATGATTGAGCAATGTTGCCCTTTCTTCATAAGAGTCGTAGTAATTACGTATTTATCGAAATGTTTATTTACTTTGGGAAAATAATAAATTTGAGAAAATATTATGTGAATTCAATCATTCCAGAGACCTGGCGAATGTTGAAGAAACTTTTTTCTCTGTTAATACTGGAAATATTTCACATATATTAACATGGTTGGAAGATTCAGTTATGCTATTTTCTCGTACGGAAGACAAGAATCGAGTGTTGAAATTTCACTGAAAAATAATGGCCAGAATAGTCCGTTACTTTGTGATAGTTTATTCGAAAAAAAAAATCAAAGTACAAAGGGATGAAATAAGATATAGTGTAATTCATAATGTAATTTCCTTACATAATTTCAATGGCATTACAGCTTAAGACATAATTTTTTTACAATATTCAATTAGTAATTTTTCAAGAGAATTGTTTATACTCTTATCCATTTAGAATAACTCCACTAATATAAATGAGATTGCACACATGGAAGAGTTCAGGTGAAAACTTCTGATGTAAGCAGTAATATTGAATTCAAAAAAGTCTACTCATGGAGGCTATGCATACAATCATTAATAAAGATTCTTTTTCAAACTGGCATATAATGATTGGATACAAAAACTTGAGAAAACGGTAACTCAATAAAGAAATTGGATTTGAATATATAAAACGTCCATAATTTTCAATCACCTAAAACATTATTTTCTAACATTGTTACATGTATATGTTTTTTTGAGAAAAAGCATTAGGTCATTTGATGTATCAAACATTATAGCATGTTCAAAGCAATTACAGTAATAGAAAAACAGATTCGAACAGGACACCATACATTTTTAACTATGATACAAGAGCACAAAGATAAAAACCTCTCTGAGTAAGTATAGAGGTTTTGCAATTTTTTCAAAGAATAGGCTGACATATTTATAATGGATGGAATCTTCTTCAGGAATCTTCTTCAGATCTGGCCCTCCAAGCAGGCCTACTTATATTGAGAAATTCTTTCCCAGATTCCTGATTGGTTATTTTTCTATCTAGGTGGTTTGCAGCAACTTCCTTTTCCATAGTATAGGCTTTTTGTCATTTTGTTTGATTCAGTTGAACCTCCTTGATCGTAGAGAATCTTCGATACAGTACTAGTTGAATAAGGAGGGTATTCGACATTTTTGCAATACTAGAATATCCAAACGTTAGGTCTTTCACACTGCCGGATAAAGAGTTCTGTTGAACTTACACTAGTAATGTTCCTTTTGGAGTTTTTGAACCTCCATCCATTTTGAATTTCCCCATTTTAAGTGGAAGAGACGAGTTCTCAGAATTTCCTCTACATATTATTCCATATCCATTAGATCATTGTTTGAGTCAGAGTAACCCTCAGAAAATTCTGAATCTGAATCAGATTCTCCCAATGCAATAATGAATGGAGGAATATCTGCTATTGGAAGATTACCCATGTGTTTCGTCCAGTCCTCTGTGATAAGTCTTTCACAATGTAAATAAAAATTTTGCCACATATCTGATGTACATTTTGAAAGAGCCAGACTCCATAAATTCAACACTCTATCCGTTGTATAGGGATGCGAATTTATGTTCTTACAAAACGTCCATGCCATTTCAATAGGATTGTACTGACAATGGTATGGGGGTAATCTAAGAACCTCATGCTCCTTTAAAAAGGTCATCAACTACATATTGTCTCTGTCTGTCAGTTCGATGAGGTAATATCAAATTCCAAAGTTGTTTTTTGGTAAAATTTTGATTAAAATCAATCTTGTTTTTAATCAACCAATCCTGCATCTCGCTTTTTTTGCTGGAAAAGGTGGGTGGTTTTTGAATGAGCCGATTTCAATTCTTCCTTATAGTTTGTCTCTGCTTTTTCGTCACTACCTTCGGCATTTTTAGTTTCCTGGCGTGATGAATATATTTATATTTGTTAAAGTAAAATGTGATCAACGCTTACGGAACAGTTTTTATAGTTTTTTATTTCAGAAAGCGAAATACTCGTATCTTTCAAGTGAATCAGACTTTTATTGTTTATTAATCAAACTTGACATTTCTCTTATCAGCACACTTAATTTGAAGACTTCAAGATCACTTCAAGAATATTGAGGGGATAAATTAGCGAATTAACATTGGCAACGTTGTTTAATTTTCACAAGTGCCAACCTGCGTCTGTTCTAGGGGAAAAAACTTGATAAACCTAAAACTTGGCCAACCGGGATACTTTATAAATGTGAATGGAGTATATATAGCCGTGTAGACGATACCGAGGAAGTCATTTTTGACTTATGACATACACCCCGTTTTCGACGCATAAGCGAGATACAGGGTGTTAAATGTCAACTTTGAGCAATATTCTGTGAACTGTGGTGAGTTATGCGTGACATTTGAAATAACGGTTACTGGTCACGTCTTAGTATTTTTTAGGGCTCAATTCAATTGTGGTGTAGAATTTTGAAAAAAAAATACTAAATGGCGGAAAACCTGCGAATTAGGAATTTTTTTCTCGGTTGCCAATTTGGAAAGAACTATTCCAACGTACTAGATTTTCTAAGATTTTCCGTGAAAAACTCGACTTTTTTTTACATGTCTTCAGTGAAAAAAAAATCGGCCTTGATTGTTGAAATTTTTCATAGTTGAACAATCTTTCATTCTGAATACTGTGGTGAAAACAGAATGAAATAATATCCATTGGTTTTCTTTTTGTAGCCTTCCAAAGATTGCGCTCGGAGAACTTTCATAATTTTTATTCAAAAAACTATATAGAGGTCGTACGAAGGTCAGATTAAGGCTAATAAGCTGTCAGAGTGACCCGGACGGAATTATGAATTCATAAACCAATAAAATTGTTTTCAAAAAACTGGCGTCGCTTTGGTAACGGAAATTTATAAGATTAAAATAAACCCAATTCATACTCGTAAAGAGTTCGAATGCTACCAATGTTTTACGAAAAAAAATTTTTTGGTTTAGTAATTCATATTTTCGTCCGGGTCATTCTAGCAGCCCATTAGCACAATTTTGGCCTTCGTACGGCTTCCAATTTTTTAAATAAAAATTATGAAAGTTCTCCGAGCGTGATCTTTGGAAGGCTACAAAAAGAAAACCAATGGATATTTTTTCATTTTGTTTGCACCCAATTATTCAGAATTGAATATAGTTCAACCATAAAAAATTCAAAAAATTTTGGGCGGGATTTTGTTCTCACTGAAGACACGACTAAATAAAGTTCAGTTCAATTTTGATAAAATTTTTTCACGGAAAATCTTAGAAAATCGAGTACCTACGTTGAGATTATGCATTCCAAATTGGCAACCAAGAAAAAAAACTTTCAACTCTGCATGTTTTCCGCCATTTTGAATTTTTTTTTCCAAATTCTACAACACAATTCAATTGAGCCCTGAAAAATACTAAGACGTGACCAGTAACCGTTATTTCAAATATCACTCATAACTCACCACAGTTATCAGAATATTGCTCGAAGTTGACATTGAGCACCCTGTATCTCGCTTATGCGTCGAAAACGGGGTATATGTCATAAGGCAAAAATGACTTCCTCGGTGTCATCTACACGGCTATATATTATGTTTGTCCAGTTTATGGTGAAACACCCTGTATACTTCCCCAGACCGTTTACTGGAAAAATGTACCATTCACGAGAGTCCGAGGCGTTCAGCTTGCCTCGCGCTGTAGAAGATTTGTAAAAAAGATGAAGTATTAAATAAAGCAATAGCGTTCTAGGAGATCAACTTTTAGATAGACCTATTACCGCTTCTTTTTAACTCATTCTGACATGATCCCCATCACCACAGTGCGAAAATGTGTCGTCTGAAAAATGGACCCCTGATGGTTTTCCGACTGGAAGGAGGCCAATACAAGAGCCTGTGGGAACTGGGGCTTGTTAACCATATTTTTAAATATGTTTTCGTCAAGGCGTAGGTGCTCAATTCCTCCTCTTATTAGATTTTTATCAGCAACATTATAATAATGTTATATCGATTACTTATCATCTCGTTATTAACCATCCATCAAATTAGATGACTGCTGAAAAGGTCAAGTGCCTCATTTTTTTTGAGAGTTTGAGTTAATAATATTGATCATGATAGGAGCATCATGGCCATGCATGTTGTTCGTGAAAATCCCACAGATTCAATGAATGGTGATTTTTGTACGATTCCGCATGAACTGCATTATACTTATTCTTTTTGTGTAGAAATATTTGTTTAGATATTCAGTACACAATTGCGATCCGTTATGATTTCTGAACCGCTGTCTTGAATCGATTAAAATTTTCGGGTGATATTGTCAAGAAGTACCTTCACGAACCAACTTGTTCATAATTCAGAAAATCCAGGTCTGGCTCTGAAAATTGCTGTTGTTTGTGTCTTTCGCAAAAATTTCACCCTGTATATATTCAATGTTTGATTAGGAATATTCAAAGCCTTAATTAATTAAGGATGCAACATGAAAATGATTTGTCCTAACATTATTCTAGGATTTTCGTAAGTAATATCATAAGGGTATCCAATTTTTCCGAAAAAAATTACAATAATCAATGAAAATTTTTGGTTCATTTCTATATCCGTGTCATTCTGCCAGCCCATTAGCACAATATCGTCCTTCGTACAGCCTCCAGTTTTCAAATAAAAATTATGAAAGTTTTCCGAGCGTAATCTTAGGGCCGGTATTATAAAGGGTAACCGACGCGACGGTTCAACCGTTGCGTCAATAACCAAATTCCTCACTAAAAATGCGGAATCTGGTAGTTGGCGCACGGTTCAACCGTCGGTTTCTCCTTTATAATACCGGCCCTTAGGAAGGCTATAAAAAAAACCAGTGGAAATTTTTTTATTCCGTTTTCACCTTGAAAGATTCCAACAATTTGGAAAACTTTTTTCACGGAAAATATCAGAAAATCAAAAACGTTGAAATAAAGCTTACCAAATTGGCAACGGAGAAAAAAATTCCAACTTTGCAGATTTTCATCATCAAAGTATTCCGGGTTTGCTAGCCGTGGTCCAATAGGAATTTCACCTGGACCACGGCTAGGAAAAGCCGGAATACTCTAGATTTGTAGATGTCCCGGCCTTGAAGCCCTTCTTCAACTGGATTTAGTGACAGTTTTCATTTTTCTGAGGATTTCGAGAGTATCATTCAAAATTTTTTTCTCGAAATCCGTAGCAGATACGACAAAAATACAGGAATCCATAAAGTTTAGTATGTTGACAAAGCATCTTGTAAAAATTTATAAAACGAACATGGACCCATTAGAAAAAAAGGTCTCGAGTAAAACAGGGGACAGTGTTCCAAAAAAAAATATCACGATGTAGATTCACAATGGGAATTGTCAAATGTGTAAACTCTAATGCCACTTCCACTGCTACTCGCGCTACCAGAAATATTTCCAGGAATACTTCTGCGGCAGTATGGAAAGGCAGTGCGTATATGTCGTAGTCTTATTGTAAAATCAGTCATATTATAATATGCCTAGGCTTTTTCAATACGACTAGTCATAATGCAATATCACTGAAATAATAGAGGATCTCACAATTTGACTGACAATTTAAGGCGTATTGTAATACGCCTGCTGCTCATTAGGATTATTGTCAAAAGAATCTGAACGCGATTGTTTTTAGGGATTGACTGTGTAAAATACGACGTATTATGATACGACTGGCAATATGCCAGGCCAATTATGGAAATCACTCCCAGCCTCTGAAGCAGAAACAATTAAAAAAATTAAATAAGATGAAATGCTCCTGCGGAAATCTTTGATTTAATTTGTCAGGAGCAAAAATTGGTTTTGACAAAATTGTTGCCTAACAATAAAACAATTATGAAAAAAGGAAATAATTGAAATGGATAACGTAACGTTTCGGAGTCTATATCAGACTCCTTCATCAGACGAACTTAGAAAATCTTTGGAATCAATTTGCTCTGGACAAATTAGTTCAATGATTTACGCAGGGGAATTTCATCCTATTTAAATTTTTTAATTGTTTCTGTTTCAGAGGCTGAGAGTGAAAACCCAAAAAACTTTTCTAGAAATGCAGAATCCTCCCAGATTATGTTTCAATCGATATCTGAAATCGCTTATAGGTGGGACAAAAAACAAATATATTGGGATTATTTATTACAACATCCACTTTTATGGCATTTGCTTGTGCATTTCATATGGGATTTAAAGCATAAACATTTATTATTACGACACCGTGAATTGTTTGGTTTGCAAGAGCACTTTTTGAACCCCTGTCCTTCGAACTTTGAAAATAATCTCAGAGCTTCTCTCAAGGAAATAACTTTATTCTCTGGAATAGTAATCACTTCATTATCTTTGCATTCAGTCATTTCATCCCTCGAAAACCATCGGTTTAAAAGTCCATGGATGGTACCAATTTGGTAAACACCATCATAGACATTTATTACGGTTCCTAAGATATTTTTGGAATCCAGAGGTCCTCTATCTACTTTAGGAACTTCGATTGCTACTTTTTGACCTATCTCAAGAGGTTTCAATTTCTTATTACTTATGTTGAGCATATTTTCTGCAGCTCTCTTTTGGCCTACTACACATTCTTTTCTTTGGTTCTTAACTATTTCTTCATTTTTGCATAGATCGCATGTCCGTTCTGGTTCAGTTGTGAAATTGGAGGGACCTTCATAATGTTGTCCACATCCTCTACATACATCATCAACAGGTTTCCTCTGCGATATTTCAGGAACTTTTTTCGCAAATTCAGTTGTAGTGTCACCATCATTAATATATAATATTTGTACACCAGGATCTATATCATCTGCGTCTACTTCTTCTACTTCATAAGTAAGTATTATGCTACCATCAGTATCATTTATATCTCGCTCATCCGTATTAACGTATATTTGCTATCTATAACATTATCTGGACTTCTTGATGATAATTTATTGTTTTCTAGAGAAGGATCTGCAGAGCCAGCATATTCAGTTATAGTTTTATTCACTGCTTCCAGATCGTCCTCAGTATTTAAGTTTTTGACAACTTCAGTCGGCAAATTAGTAGATAACTAGTATGGGCCAGCAGATCTACGTTTTAAGTAGTTATCGTCATCGGTAGAACTCGGGTGATTTTATGGGAGAAATGTCAAACTTTGATCAATTTTCCTGAGAAAATGGGAAAAATATAGAAAATATCAATACCAAGCTATTTTGCATTGACTTTTCCTTTTTCGATCCGTATATTTACATCACGGCCACGATATCCGTGAAAAAAGTTTTATCGGGTATAAAATTGCCCTTTTTGCCGGATTTTTTTTTGCGATTTTCGCGAATTTTTTAAAAATACTTCTACTTCGCCTAGAAAATCGAAATTTCACCCACGTATAAATCGATTATTCCTCTTTCCGACCGTCTAAAAATTTCTTTCCTGCATCGCAGCTTCGCTGCGATTTCAAGATTCTTCCGGACCCACTTTTTTGACAGATGCCCCGGGCCGGACCACAGAGTTACCATTTTAGTATAGTATAGAACAATCCTACACGGAAATGTGACCAACTTGTTGAGTTATTATCCCTCAACCAAGCTCTGAGCATATTTTCGACATCTTGGTTTGATCTCTCGACACTTCCTTGACTTTGCGGATGTCGCGGGCGTCCGTTGATAATTTTACAAGATGGCCATTTGGCTAACATTTCATGAAGAATATGGTTGACAAACTCCCTGCCATTATCACTCTGCAAGACGATCGGTGCTCCAAATTCCAAGAAAATTTTTAAAAGTAGGTACCTCGCATACATCCTTTGCACTCTTAGATTTCAGAGGTCTTAAATGAATAAATTCAGTTAAATGATCTCGATAGTTCATCAACCACTTGTATTCTCCATCAGTCGTTGACTGTAAACCTATAAGGTCGACTTGTCCACGATGATTGAAATCTTTGGATAAAATAGGTTTAACTACTAATCCCTTTTTTGGTAACTGTTTTTTCTCAGCACATGTAGTACAGCATCTGACAAATATTCCTACTGCTCGTCTGGGAATGATATACTTCGGTTCCAAAGCCATTAACATTTTATCGCGGCCTCCGTGGCCAGTACTTATATGAATGTCGACTAATTCGTTGTAAAATTCTTCGTAAGCAATTATGAACTTTATGTCATCCTTTTCGTCTTTTTATAACTTTTCTTATTCCTCCGATTCCAATAGTCTCGTAAATTCGTGAAAAATATAGCTGATTATTATTTCTTCTCATTCCTTTATCTTTTGCTTCACGCGAACTGATCAAAATATCAGTAACTTCTTTCATTTTTTCGAGTGTCCAAGGCTTTTTGCAACTCTTTTCATGTTCTGAAATGAAATACGTTCATGAAAAAATATCTCTAAACGCACTAGGAAATTAAAACCAAGCAAAGAATTCCTACTAAAAATTTTGGGGTTATGGTTTCATTTCTTTATTACAATTACTCACCTTTGTAAAACTTTTCGAGTTCTTCATAATAGTTCTCTTTGTGAACAAATTAATACGCCTTGGGAGTTATCACTCATTTTCAATGCAATAATTGGCGCGATTATTGCACAAAAACACCGAATTGTAAGTCACAACCGCAACAACAACACGTTAAAACACGATAAGCCTGACAAGCCGTCAGTCGTATTACAATACGACGATTATAATTTATAACCAGTCAGAATCTAAAGAAATCGCGCGCTTTCGAGTTTTGATAATAATCCTAATGAGCAGAGCAGCAGGCGTATTACAATACGCCTTAAATTGTCGGTCAAATTGCGAGATCCTCTATTCTTCCAGTGATATTGCAATATGCCTAGTCGTATTGAAAAAGGCCTAGGCGTATTATAATATGACTGATTTTACAATAAGACTACGACATATACACTCTGCCCAATCATTCCTCTCGCGATCAAGTTTTGGCAATGGCGGACGTCGAAATTGCAGCCTCAGCGCTCTCAGTCTCTCATTTATATAAATATGTGAGTAGGTATCTTGAAAACATATAAACTCCAAAAGAAAATTGGTTGTCGTAGAAGATGGTGGATGATATCAATACATTGTTTCCTCAACAGCATATGTGGACCCCAAAAATTTTTCCATGATATCGAACGCAAACCCGATAGGTTGAAACACGTCATCTGCATCTGATCCAGAATTCATCAACTTCATTTTCCCCTTCAGAAGAGGTCACTTATGGCTACAAGTGACTTGTTTGTGACTTTAAATCTTCAATTGGAATTTCCCCCATATTCTGGCTGATTCTCTTTCAACCATCGTTCTAGAAATGATATTATTTTTTCGTTGCTCCACTCCGTCGACATTTTTCGCAACAATTAACAACGTACGCAACTTTCGCAAGACTGTAACTAGGCAGAATGTGATCACTCCCTGCCACTTGCGCTGCCGGTCCTTTGACTGCCGTACGAAAAACCGCCAATTTAGGGAGTGACCGGCAGCGCGAGTGGCAGCAGAAGTGAGGTGATTACATTGGAAATTAGCGTCTGTGAAATGTATATAAGAGAAAATTATTAATCGGTAAACAGACAATTTTTCGAATTCCGGAAAAGTTTTTCACTTCGGTAGTGTAGTTGGTTAACATCTCTGACCGGAAATCAAGAGGACGCGGGTTCAACTCCCGCCTGAGGTGAAAAACTTTTCCGGAATTCGAAAAATTGTCTGTTTACCGATTAATAATTTTCTCTTATATACATTTCACAGACGCTAATTTCCAATTTGAATTTACAAATTTCGGTTTATATTGTTCATCGGTCGGAGACCCGAAATCCGACCCCTGCTGATGTCGACAAAATATCGATGACGCAAAGGAGAAGGGTAGAGTGGGGATCCTTTGACCGATGATAGCGAATGCGTTTCCCCCCCACCTATTAACTTTCTCACCCGCGCAGACATCTTAGTCTGCGTGGCATCATTAACATCGAATTCCGGAAAAATGAGTAACTTCGGTGGTGTAGTTGGTTAACATCTCTGACCGGAAATCAAGAGGACGCGGGTTCAACTCCCGCCTGAGGTGAAAAACTTTTCCGGAATTCGAAAAATTGTCTGTTTACCGATTAATAATTTTCTCTTATATACATTTCACAGACGCTAATTTCCAATTTGAATTTACAAATTTCGGTTTATATTGTTCATCGGTCGGAGACCCGAAATCCGACCCCTGCTGATGTCGACAAAATATCGATGACGCAAAGGAGAAGGGTAGAGTGGGGATCCTTTGACCGATGATAGCGAATGCGTTTCCCCCCCACCTATTAACTTTCTCACCCGCGCAGACATCTTAGTCTGCGTGGCATCATTAACATCGAATTCCGGAAAAATGAGTAGCTTCGGTAGTGTAGTTGGTTAACATCTCTGACCGGAAATCAAGAGGACGCGGGTTCAACTCCCGCCTGAGGTGAAAAACTTTTCCGGAATTCGAAAAATTGTCTGTTTACCGATTAATAATTTTCTCTTATGAGGTGATTACATTCTCAACCTGCCCATTTCCCTGCTCACTTACCTGATTCCTGCCGTGGAAGTGGGCTGGGTGCAATTGACGGGTATGGGCCTATTGCACCGTAGACAAAACTGTAGATTACATCTTAAACCTTGATTAGTGTCTATGATAATCAGTAGACACTAATCGAGGTTTTGGATTTAATCTACAGTTTTGTCTACGGTGGAATCGGACCTACGTGCTCCAACAGACACAGCGGTTCCCGCCGGATCGGCGGCCGAGACAATCGCCGAGTCGGCGGAATTAGCCAGTGCTTTGACGCTATGAAACCACACACCGCCGACCAAACCGACTCGTCCCTCCGAAGCCGACTCGACACATCGTTCTACCGTTGCGCCGCGGCTGTTTCATAGCCGACTAGCGGCTTATCGTTACATCACTGAAAGAACATTTGGTTGCATTATCTAAGAATCATTAACTATCACCAAATCTGTTATTCAAATATAGCTTATTGAACATTTGTTATGGAGAAACAAATTATATCAATACATCTTGATGTAATGAAATAATTGAATATTTACCTGTACGTTATGACTCTGTAAAAATATATTATACATTTTGAACAATTAAATTATTTTAATTTTTTCAACAGAATTCTTGTTGAAATCTATGTTGTAGTCACCAACTATTAGTATCCTCTTATCACCGTAGTCAGCAAGGCACTCCTCAGACACCCGCTCGAGAATCATCAGAAGTACTGAGAGATCCCCAGATGGTGGTCTACAGAGAGTCACAATGATGAGTCTCAAACCAGGAAGTCTGACCGCCGCCAACTCGACCTCCCTCTCGACTGAGAGTTTTGTTATATTCTGTAGTTCTTTGTATCTCATCTCTCCTGGCACAAAAATAACCGCACCCCCGTGTCTAGACTCCCTGCGGCAGGAAGAACCACAATCAGGTCCCCCACATTTATTCTTTCCAGCACATCCCTCGGCAGCCAATGTTCCGTAATGCAAGCTTCATCAACTTTTTGATCTTTTATGAAAAACAAAAATTCATCGATCTTATTGGCAAATGACTGCACGTTTATAAAAACTGTATAGTTACACTCATGGGAGGCTTCTTGTTGTATTCCTGTGATCGGAACATCGGACACGAATTCTCGTTTTCTTTCAGCATTGTGTTCGCTCCTTTCTATCTGTTTTTCATCAGTTTCCTGCCCGTGGGAAAATTTTGTTTTGGTTCCATGAATTTTCTTATTACGATGTGATTTGGCCAGAAAGAGTTTTCCAGAATCTGCGAGCTATAGTTGGCTGGTATGCTTTTTTTAAATTTCTTATATTGACCAGACTTCACCTGGAGCTCAGCGCACTCTATAGTATTCGTGTTTGGTATTTGTTTCCGTATTGTAACGTTTTCTACTTATTAAAACTTCCGAAATAATTAAACTATTTATTTACACTAGATACTATAAACACTTATAATTATAACAACTAATGAACTTATTCTAACAAAAGTCTGTACAATTTATTTCCACTGATTTATTTGCACTAGTATTTATTTCCACTCGTCGCTTGTCTCTAACTGAATCCCTCATCCGTCGATGGGCCCCTCTTATGTATCACGCCGATTGTTTCTAGTTAAGTCCGGACCCTCCCGAATCTTTCGCGGGCGTTATATCGGATGGAACACTACACGCGTTTTCAGAAACCTCTCGATCAGGCCATAGCGCTGAATGCACAAGGCCGTACTTGTCACCCTGTCCCCTCCTTAAGCCTGTTCTGTCCCAGAACAGATCGCATAGATTGTAACGGAGCAAGTTTTCCGGCTGAATTAGAGGTTACATTGGCTCGCGGTAGTTGTCGCGGTAATCGATGCGCTATAGGTCGCGATCGCGGGGTCAACCGCGTTGGGCGTGGTCAGCGCCGCGACCCGGAAGCGTATAGGCGTAAACAAGGAAGCGGTACGCCCTCTAGCGTTAACGAATGAACTAACGCAAAGACACTACAAAAGTTTTGTAGTTTGAATAACACGTGTTAGGTTATTCGGATTTCGGTTATTGTTTCATTTTTGGTCTGAGATCGTGAATAACTTTTGTTGTGTACCTAATTCTGAATATAGTTTTCATACCCTTCCAAAAGCAGGAAAATCTAGAGTTGTAATTGAATCGGAGTTGGGAATCAAAGAATTGGTGGACAGAAGGAAGGTGTGGATAAACAATTTGAAAAAAAATTGTCTGGATATACGAAGGTGTGTTCTTTACATTTCACTGAGAGTGATTACTTTCCTCCCAATGGTAAGTTCATGATTATATCGATGTATGCTTAAGTATTTCAACTGATGTTCAATTTCCAGCTAATAGAAAGCGTAGAGTTTTGAAATCAAATTCTGTACCCACCAAACAACCTACACTCGAACCTGATTGTGAGGCTCTTCAAGAGATTCTGAAGCCACCAAAAAAATTACGCCTGAACCTGATTGTGAGGCTGGACCGTCTACAAGAGACACTAGCAAGTTAGAAATTTCGGTCAGTGAGGGAAATTCATAAACTTATTTATTTCAGGATTATGTACCAACTCCTGTCATTATTTGTATTATTTGAGTAAATAAATTATATTCTAGAATTATGAAAAACATATTTTTACATCTCCTTTTGGGTTTTTCATTGACCCCTTTAGTTTTATTTTATCGAACAACAGGTTCAGCGATCTGGTAATTCAATGAGAACTATTTTACCTAACACATCTTTAATCATTTTAATATTCTATGTACACTTTATTCATTATGGGTTTGACATAAAACATGTATCTTTTCTCTGAAATATTTCTCTTTTTATGGAGTGCTTCCCTAGCAAATTCATAATCAAATTTGATTTCAATGACCAAAATACTGTCTTCAAACAAAGCATATATTACTTTCAGTTCATATTTATTTAAACATATCTAATATTAAAAAAAAAACTTAAATCTAATATTAACATTATCTATCGATATATTCTAAGGATACTCTGATTTTGACGGCACACTCTACCTATGCAGGGTTAAAGCAGAATCAGGAAGCTCTTCATAAAAAATATTCAGTATTCCTTCCTCATTAACATCCACAACCATCTTTTTGGCCTTATCTTTCAAACAAGGCATCTCATCAATAGGTATAGAATTGTATTTTGTGCTTGGTAATGGGCTTCTGTGTGAACCAAACACATTTAATTTCTATTGTAGAAATTTTTTTCAAAGAATCAATATCCTCTCTGGAAATGAAAGTTCTAAGAAGAGTTGTAAAAGATGGTTCTTTAAAATATCAATCTCCTTACCTGACACATTTAACCAGGAACGCTTAAATATGCTTACAGTTGCCACTATTTCCTGCTTTACAGGAGCACGATATACTTCCTACATTGGAATTCTGGATATTCAATGTACCCTTATTTAATGGTGATCGGAATTGAGAGCAGTGGGCTTTAAACACAAGGTATATACTCGAATAAAATCATCACTTGCCTCTATTCGACCAATAAGATGGCCTGCATTCAACACATTTTCCCCTTCTACGCTTTTAGAATTTTCAGTACCTCCCAGATACCGCATGTATTCCAATATACTCAGCTTCATTTAGGAATAAGTATGAATTCAATAAGAAAATGACAGTGATTTTTCACTTGAATATATACATGTTTGTAAACATGTATTTGTTGTGTTCAGAGAGTAGTTCTGATTCTCGCCGATGTGACGCTACGATCTTAATTTCAGACGCCTATAAGATCAGACGCGCGGTCGGTAATTAATGAATTGCGGTACCGCTAGTCACCTTCAGAGAATCCGAATCCAGGCCCCCAGGTTAAGTGAAAGAAGCAGTAGTGCAAATCCAGGTTATCCAGGTTTTCCAGGTCCAGGTCCGGTTATTGAAAATAATTCGAAACAGTGAGTAAACCGAAGGATTACGCGAGAGCAAGGTATGATTATTTCATTTAAGTTTTATTTTGTTGATTTGTCGTTGTATTACTGTATTTTCTCATTTCGATCCTTCACCTCTCTGGGTAATGGAATTGTGTAGTAGCTTCAAACGGCCTGCATAATTCTATGAATTTCCCCAGTATGGAGCATATGCACCGGGTTTTTCACCATAATTTGACCCCCCTTCAACTTTGTCACTGAAAGAGGTACAGAAAAATGTTATTTACAAAAGTTTCACGAAATTGACTAATGTTTTTCAAAATGATTTCACATGATGAAATATATACAGAGTGGGCAACATATTGATTGCAACTTCATTTTTTTAAATGGAACACCTGTTTACTTTTCTATTTTTGGCAAGTTCTTTTTCCCCTTATTTCGAATATAATAACATATGTTTGGTCTTTCTCTTTTATTCTGAGTACCACAGAGTTTTAAATTTCAAGAACAAATTTCTTTAGTTGATATTATTTATCCTGTTATTATGGATATGGAGTTAAACGTAATGGCTGCATGTGCTGCGGCTGTAGTTGGATATACAATGATATTCCAAACTATTTGCAAGGATAATTCTCGGAAAGAGCCAAAACGAAAATGGATTAGGCCCTGGATTCAAAGGAGAACAAGTCGTTCCACTTGTTGGTTATGTGTTAAATTTGTTGATCAATGAGCTTTTGCAAGGAGATCCATTAGCATATAAAAACTTTTTAAGGATGTCCAGACACAATTTGATTACTTATATAATTTGGTGAACGTGAAACAAAATATTAAGAAATCTGATACTCATTTTCGGCTCATTTTCAGCTCTATCACCAATCAGAGGCGTTATTTTTGTTAATTTCAATATCGAAAATCAACATAGTGTCATACACAATTTAATGGACATAAACTTTCCTGTACAAGAAACTGTACAGTTTTCGTCGACATTGACGACTGTACAGAAAACGATATCGAAAACTACATAATGTCATACGTCCTTGAGAGATGAATGTTTGAACTGCGTGTAAATCCAACCAAATTGAGAATGAAGTTTCTGATTTGATCTAATGTTTTTGCATTTCTAATATTCTTTGGGAATACAATAATGAGAAAAAATTATCATACGCTAGATTTCACAATTTTGAAGAGGATTACGTAGGTATACAATTTTCTCATTGAAAGTGGATGAAACACAAATGTTCTGGAACTTTCAACATTCGGATTCGAGAGTATTTGAATTACAAAAAGTGTACCTAAATGGTATCATGTTCGGGATATGTGAATGAATTTGATTCATCCATGGAATTTTTATTTACTCTCATGAAATACTGAAATAACCATGATTTTATACAACGGAAAAAAGTACATAATTATGAATTGAAACTCATAATTAAATCTTTAATAGAATAAAATATAGCAAAAAAAAAAACATATATACAGGGTGAGTCTTTGACTTGTACATATATTTTAACTGTAGATTCTTGAGGCCCAAAGAAGCCTTTTTTTCATTTTCCATTTTTCCGAATTCGGCTCTGTTAAAGAGATATAGCCATTTGAAAAAAAAAGTTGGGCTGAATACGCTCCTGGAACAATTCTCTGCAAACACCTCAAAGTTCATATTTTTCAATTGAAATTGATGTGATTATCAGATATTCTGTGTGATACATTTAGAAAATACTCAAGCACTAACCTTATTTGAATAAGAATGTTACAAACACGATATTTCCTAGCAAAAACGCTAAGTTTTGTTCCATAATTTCTGCAATTGAAATGCCATATTTCTCACATCAAAATAAGTTCCTTCTTCGATTTTCCTGAAGATTAGTTTGTAAACACTAATAATTTGTTCATATTTGCCTCGATACCCTGAAACTATCTTATAAAAATTAGTTTCTCACTAACCTATCCTAACTCCATTAATCAAAGTCATATGATTCGAGGTCAATGACCTAACCTAATCCATTCCTCTGTGATGATATATCATAGAATTCTAGAGAAGACGATGCCAGATTGACGATTTACTCTTCAACAATGGTATAGGCGAACTCAAGAAAGCAGAACGTCCCCTATCGTTAACGGAAGAACTATCACAGAGGCTTCTACGCATTGCTCTTTGGAAATGCCAAACGAGTAGTTCTGATTCTCGCCGATACAGCGCTACGATCTAAATTTAAGTGCGCTGCCGGCTGCGAGTGCGATGTAGCCGCCACGCAAGACAAGACAAGACGTTCTTCTGTGTCTCCACAGTACAGTCTGTGATTACAATGAACGACGCCGCGATAACCTTTCTACATGGATTCGTTTTATTATTTATTTATTTACTTGAAGTTTGCAGAGAATAAAGCAAACAGGTGATGAATGTGATGTGAAAACAGTGTAGGGTCGATTAAAAATTCCAAGAGGATATTGTTAAGAAGATAGATTTTCCTGAAGGACGGGTATCAATAAATTTTCAATAGAAACTTCTTATAAACTTTGTAATTTCATGCTTCTCGGAATTCAGTTGATAAACATTGACAACATTGTTAATTTGTTAAGAGACCAGAGAAGAAACAATATTCGATGATATTTAATCCAGGAAAGCATTCAGATTTTTTATGAAATTCATGTGTTGTGTCGGCAACACACAGTGCATTTTCTTGTAATGTGGGTTGCTGAACTATAGAATGTCCCTAATTTCTGGAAAATACGTGCCCATGTGGACGAACCTTTTTTTTGTGTGAAAAAGGAACAATTCGCTTTAAAACTTCATGAAGTGCATATCACGAAGTAGTTTTCCGCATTATTTTCGAGATTTTTCGCAAAGGTGACAATCGCTTAAGTTGTCTATTTTTCGCTTAGTATTGTTTCAAGTGCATATTTGTTGAAACCAATACAGAACAAATTAGCTGTTAGAGACAGTGGCCAAATTAATCGACATCGATTGAAGGTGTGTGAAACGAGGTGTATGGAAAGTGCCTTGTTCACTTTGAGGGATCCCTCCGAGCCTGCGACTTCAAGGAAGCCCCCAACATCACTGGCAACCGGTAAGACATTTTATATTCAGTCTCTTACTGACCGGGAATCTGTATTTGTGCTTGCTTTCGCAACATCCAAACTTGAGAAGATACAGTCCAAACTTGCTCTACGTATTCAATACGGTAAAACGCCAACATTTGGTCCTTCTAAGCCTCCTTTGGGCCTCCTTCAGAGAATTATTTGGTTTTCTGATTGCAAGTTTCATTTTTCAGCATTCATACAGCTTTTTGTTGTTGAGTCCGTTTTCTCGCGGCCGGAGGGTTGTTTGAATTATTCCTTGACTTATCTATCAGATACCCTTTTCAAAAACACCCACTAGGTAAATTGAGTTTTTTCCGCATCCATTGATCCCTACGCATTCCGTTCTCCAGATCTCCATTTTGAAATTTTTTTCGTCGTCATATCCGTTACTTTCGTTTGAAAATTTGGAGAATATTCGGGGCGCAAGTACGAGTCGATCGCGCTCGCTCAATTCGAATTTGCAATCGGGGGACTTCATCGCCGTCTCTGATTGGTCCGCATTTCGCTCCGGCAAATTAGTTTGTTCTCACCAGTTGCTGGGTGAATATAAACAAAAGCCAACACATTTTCCTTCTCGCAATATTTATTGTTGAAATTTTTAATATTGTCCCACTGTTTTGTGGAAACCGCTTGAATTAATTCCTTAATATTTGGAATATTCCTCGCATTATTTCGCACTTGTTCAATTCGCTTTTCTTCTGGAATATTCTTACATTGCTTTTCACTTTCCTTTATATCGTTCTCAACATGACTGATACGCGTTTGAAAAAGGCCCAGCTTACTCAGAAATGGAAACCTTGAAAACTTTAGCCGCTGAGGCTAAATCAGATAAAAGCAAACAAACGCTCTTCAGAATTCGTTCCGGAGAAATCGATGATCTCAGGGAAGATTTTAATAAACAGCAGCAATGTGTTATTAACGCATTATTAGCTGACGATGATTCAGACATGACACCTGAGGTAGCGGTCGGATCTCAGTTTCAAGACGATTTCTTTCTTGTGAAATCTATTTTTTCCGAAATTTTTGAAAAGGAGGAGATAGGGTTTTATACTAGCTCTAGAAAGCCAAGCCTGTTTCCTCAAACGCATTCGCCTAATATCAGACTACCAGAGATAAAACTTGGAAAGTTCAATGGTGATTTCACTAAGTTTCCTACTTTTTTGGACTTGTTTGATGCTCTTGTTCATAATAACTCGAGTTTGTCAGAAATTGAAAAATTTAATTACTTACTTTCATCTCTGGAAGGGCAACCCCTATCACTAGTGCGTACTTTACCCATGGTACGTGATAACTATGCAATCGCTTATGATTCGCTTGTGCAGCGTTATTCTAATGAACGTTTGAGGGCTCAAGCTCATTGGGAAGCTTTAGAAAGCTTGGCCAAAGTTACTTCCAATAATGCAAACTCTTTACGTCATTTGCTTGATACTTTTAACGAACATTTGGCTGCGTTAAAATATATGAAATTTCCGGTTGATGAATGGGATTTCATTTTTTTTTTTTTTATTATTATTTAATGAAGATAAGAGAGGAGGCCAGAGCCTATACATCTCAAGTACACATAAATATAAAGAAATTAAGAAATACATTGCTGCTGTGCGAAGAGTTCAAAATAACATGATCAAAAGTAGACGGTAGAGAAAAAAAAAAACAAACAGATAAATAAACACTGAAAATCACGAAATGTTCGAGTGATGATCGAGCCGGTTCTTGAAAGCGTTTATTGACGGGGCGCATACAACTTCACTAGGCAGGGCGTTCCAGGCGTGGAATACACGATTGGAGAAAAAATGCTCTCGAAGGGTACACCTGAAATTTTCACGGTAGAGCTTAAGATGATGACCACGGCGTCCCGCACGATCCCGCACAAATAGTCCACTCATGTCACAACCGAAAAGCCCGTGGAGGGCGCGATAAGTCACGATGAGATCGCCCCGCGCACGACGATCCGAAAATGATGGCAGGCCAAACAAACGGAGCCTCTCCTCGTACGATGGACGCATAATACCGAACGGAATCCTGGTGGCCCTCCGCTGGACCGCCTCCAGGGCTTCACGATCCCGAACCAGCACAGGCGCCCAAACAGGACCAGCAAACTCTAGTATGGGTCGAACATAGGTCGTGTAAAGTAGCCTACAGGTCTCCACTGAGCAACGGGGAAATGATCGCCTGATGAGATAGATGAGTCTATTAGCTTTGCTCACTACACCATTAATATGCTGAGACCAACTGAGGTCGTCGGAAACCACAACGCCGAGATCGCTTTGGGAACTGGTAACTCGCACCAATTGCCCATCAATGTAGTACTGATGGCTGGGGTTTCCTCTCCCCAAGTGCATCACAGCACACTTATCAATGTTCAATGGCAAGAGCCACCTCCTCGACCATTCGAATATGCGATCCAAATCCTGCTGCAAGTCAACAGTTGAAGAGACATCAGCGAAGATCTTGATGTCATCAGCGTACGAAGAGTGACGGCACACCAGGCCCGTCGGCAAATCAGCCACGTAGGCCAGAAAAAGGATTGGGCCGAGGACAGACCCCTGAGGCACGCCACTACCAACTACGAAACTTCGAGAAGTAACGTCAGCCACCCTTACCTGAAACTGGCGATCCCGAAGGAAAGATTCAATCCATCGGAGGAGTCCACCCCTGACACCAAAATGCTCGAGCTTGTGGAGAAGTCTTCCATGCGGCACACGGTCGAACGCACGCGAGAAATCCAAATATGCAACATCTATCGGAATATTTCGATCAACTGATTTAGTCCACTCATCAATACACAAAATTTTGGTTCAAATGTTGTTCAAACGCATGGATAGTTCCTTGATAACAAGGTTTGAGCTCGAGCATGGCTCTTCCGATATTCCAAAATTTTCTGAGTTGGTTGATTTTTTGAGTAAATATTGTTGCGCCATAGAATCCTTGAAATCTTCAACTCTTTCAGATACAAACAAAGGATTTGCTCCTCAAAAATCTACACCGCACAACAAGAGAGTAAATTCTCATTTCTCGAACGGAAAAAATGACCAAGGGGTTATTTGTTGTTTATGTAAAGAGTCGCATCAGCTTTTCGCATGTCCAAATTTTTTGAAAAAATCTCCGAAGGAACGTCACACTTTCTGTAAAAGTTCTCGGCTCTGTTTTAATTGTTTGAGCTCGGTCCATAATTTACGCAATTGTAAATCGCACCATACCTGTCGGGAATGTAGACTAAGGCATCATACACTTTTACACCTTGGTTCGAACAATCAATCGAGCAATATTGTTTCGGAGCCTTCTACGAGTTCTGAAAATGTAGCTCCTAGTACGATACTTTCTGCTACAGGCGTTATCAAACGAACTACCAGTGTCTTGCTGGCGACAGCTTTGGTCGAGGTTTGTGATGGTCACGGGAATTTTCATGTGATGCGTGCATTGATTGACAGCGGATCCATGATGTCGTTTATTTCGAAAAGGGCATCGAATATGTTGGGTCTACCAAAACAACGAATAGACGTGAAGATACAGAGTTTGAATTCTTTAGAAACTAGTTCTAATTACGGTTGTGTCACTCTCTCTTTACGACCTGTCAATCAGTGTATGCCTGTATTGATTACAGACGCGGTGATTTTAGATAAGATAAGTGATGAATTGCCGCGGACTAAAATTTCTTCGACGGATTTTCGTCATTTCCTTCATTTGAAATTGGCTGATTCGCGTTTTTATGAACCCGGAAATATTGATTTATTGTTGGGCGCTGATGTTTTCTCCAAAATTATTTTAGGAGAAGTAATTCGCGGAGAATATGATGGACTTGACGCGATAAATACCAAACTGGGATACATCGTTATGGGTAAAATCGCTCCTCGAGTAACCGCTTCGCATTTTTCGTTTTTTGTTTCTAGTCCTGAACAGATTTTAAATCAGGATCTTCAAAAACTTTGGGAAATTGAAGGATTGCCCTCAGCCCCTGAAGGTTCGTGTAGCGATGATGAGATATGTGAGAATATCTACAGGGTGACCCAGAACCGCGACAATTCCGGAAGGTACATTGTATCTCTGCCTTTTCGTGACGCATTGCCATCATTTGCAGGAAGTCGAGATCTTGCTATTTTACGTTTTTTGAATCTTGAGAAACGCTTAATGAGGCAACCTCAATTGTATTCCCTATACCGGGATTTTATGCGTGATTATTTGGAAGCCGGTCATATGGAACCAATTAAATGCGATCGAGTTCCTTCTTTTTCTTATTATTTACCGCATCATGGCGTAGTTAAGGGAGAGGGAGCGTCCAAAAAAATAAGGGTTGTTTTCAATGCCTCTAGTAAATGCCCTTCGCAGTTGTCATTGAATGATTATTTGTTAACGGGACAAAAACTTCAAAAAGACATTTTGTCTATACTTTTGCGATTTCGAATACACGAATATGTTATAAGTGCGGATATAAGGCAGATGTATCGAATGATCTGGGTGAACCCTGAACACCAGGATTATCAGCGCATTATTTGGAGGTTTTCCCCGGATGAAATCATTCAAGATTTCAGACTGCGCACTGTAACTTATGGAATATCAAGTGCTCCTTTTTTGGCCCTTCGAACATTAAAACAACTCGTGATAGATGAAGGAAAAAATTTTCCTCTCGCTGTTCAAGCTCTTGATAGAGATACATACATTGACGACATTGTAAGCGGTTGTAAATCTATTGACGAGGTCCGTGAATTGAAATCACAATTGATTAGCTTGTTGTTGTTGGGTGGATTCGAATTAAGAAAATTCTGCTCAAATGATTTTTCCGTCTTAGATGATCTTCCGATAACGCATGTTTCCTCAAATGCGAAGTTTTTTGAATCGGCTGAAGAAGATGCTTCATTGCGGATTTTAGGAATGCAGTGGCGTCCCTCCACTGATTCCTTTCACTTTTCGGTTCGGATTATTGATCGACGATGTACGAAACGTAATTTGTTGTCGGAGTTGGCTCGAATTTATGATCCAATCGGTTTTCTGGGACCTGTCACATTTTTTCTGAAAATATTGATTCAGCGCATTTGGGCTGCAGGAATAGGCTGGGATGCTGAGCCTCCGGTCGAAATATTTCGCTTATGGGATAGATATAAGTCGGAAGTCTCGCAATTATCAGAACTTCGGATTTTCAGAAAGTTGTTCGTGGTA
This sequence comes from Adalia bipunctata, assembly GCA_910592335.1. Lineage (NCBI taxonomy): Eukaryota > Metazoa > Arthropoda > Insecta > Coleoptera > Coccinellidae > Adalia > Adalia bipunctata. The sequence continues at coordinate 7,694,744 of OU342954.1, forward strand.
ATTCTGACGCTAAATATGAGTTGCATGGCTTCTGTGATGCCTCGGAAAAGGGTTACTGTGCACTTGCTTATGTTCGCGCTGTGTGTAATGACCGAATTTATTGTAAGTTTTTGTGTTCTAAAACAAAAGTTGCCCCGTTGAAGAAAATCACTATACCTCGCCTAGAATTATGCGCCGCAGCTCTTCTAGCTGATTAGCTAGATTTTTATCCTATGTTAATGAGACCTTACAGCACCAGGTTTCATTCGCTCAATTAGTCGCATGGTCAGATTCCCAAATTGTTTTGAGTTGGATTCATGGTCAACCGCATAGATGGCCAATTTTTGTGGCCAATCGAGTTTCTTTAATCAAAGAAAAGATACCGCATGCAAAATGGTGTTATGTTCCCACAAAAAATAATCCCGCCGATGCAGGATCCAGAGGGTTGTTACCGTCTGAGTTTATACGCAATGAGTTGTGGTTTCGTGGGCCTTCTGCCCTATGGGAAGAATTGCATTTCCCTAATTTTAGTGAATATCGTGAACAGGAGGTGTCACTCGAACCTTTGTCTCTTTTGGTTACCCAACCTCCTAAAGACGAATTCTACAGCCTCACTGAAAAATACTCCTCGTTTTCCAAACTAATTCGCATAGTTGGTTTCATTTTGCGTTTCAAACATAATTTGTGCCATCCCAAGTCAGAACGGAGACTTGGTTGGTTGTCCTCATCGGAATTGAATGAGGCCTTGTTGACATTGGTGAAAAGCACTCAAAATGTCGAATTTTTCAAAGAATTCCGATCAAAGATTTTTTCGAAACCTCTTCGCCGTCTCAATGTCTTTTTCGATGATTTCGGAATTTTAAGAGTTGGAGGTAGGCTGAAAAATTCCTCACTTAATTATGACGCAAAGCATCCATTGCTTCTGCCTTGTAAAACTCCACTTACTAATTTGATCATTCGATATTATCATGAAAAATATCTTCACGCTGGTAGACGAACTTTAAGTTTCATATTGGCTCAACGCTTTTGGATTATATCGTCCAGACGAGCCATTTTTTCCTGCATTTCAAAATGCACGCGTTGCTTTCGATCTAACCCTCGTACGTTGCAGCCACCGATGGCAGATCTTCCTCAATTTAGGATATCTCAGTTGAGAGCATTTTCCCATGTAGGAGTTGACTACGCTGGCCCTTATTCTATCTCAATGAGTAGACATCGTGGTATAAGAACTACCAAAGCATATATTTGCTTGTTCGTATGCTGCAGCACTAAAGCTGTGCACTTAGAACTCGCCTCGGATTTGTCCTCTGATATATTTTTGGCCGCTCTGCAGCGGTTCATATCTAGACGTGGTCGTTGCAACCACATATACAGCGATTGTGGTACCAATTTTAAGGGTGCTTTTCGGGAAATTAATAATTTTATGCGTGATGCTGCATCTCGAGAGCAGATAAATTGGCATTTCAATCCACCCTCGGCACCCCATATGGGCGGACTATGGGAAGCCGGTGTAAAATCCGTTAAGACTCATCTCAAACGGGTTTTGGGAGAACAACTCCTCACTTACGAGGAATTTGGCACGCTCTTATGTTTGATAGAGTCTATTTTGAACTCTCGCCCTCTCAGTCCCCTCTCATCTGATCCTGAAGATGTGAACGCATTGACACCAGGACATTTCCTTACGCTGGAGCCTCTCTCCTGTCTGCCCGTACCAGACCTAACCGATTTACCCATTAATCGTTTGAGTCGTTGGCAGCTGCTACAGAAGTTGCATCAAAGTTTTTGGACTCGCTGGTCCAAAGAATATCTTCATACTTTGCAACAGCGCTCCAAGTGGTTAAACTTTACTGCTCCTCCTGAGTTGGGAACCTTAGTTCTAATCAAGGATGACAATAACCCTCCTTGCCGTTGGCCTTTAGGTAGAATTACTGCGTTCTACCCGGGTGCAGATAATGTACCTCGAGTTGCGTCTGTCAAGACTGCGAAAGGTGTATTCGACAGACCCTTAGTAAAATTATGTCCTTTACCATCTTAGAGGGATGTATGTTTGTGGTTTGTGAAACTTGCAATCACTTTTGTTTTTTCACTTTTCTCTCTTTCTTTATTTATTAGGTATATTTAGTGTATTTTTCTCTCTTATTAAATTTTTTGTAATTTCTCGCGCGCGGAGGATGTTGTGTCGGCAACACACAGTGCATTTTCTTGTAATGTGGGTTGCTGAACTATAGAATGTCCCTAATTTCTGGAAAATACGTGCCCATGTGGACGAACCTTTTTTTTGTGTGAAAAAGGAACAATTCGCTTTGAAACTTCATGAAGTGCATATCACGAAGTAGTTTTCCGCATTATTTTCGAGATTTTTCGCAAAGGTGACAATCGCTTAAGTTGTCTATTTTTCGCTTAGTATTGTTTCAAGTGCATATTTGTTGAAACCAATACAGAACAAATTAGCTGTTAGAGACAGTGGCCAAATTAATCGACATCGATTGAAGGTGTGTGAAACGAGGTGTATGGAAAGTGCCTTGTTCACTTTGAGGGATCCCTCCGAGCCTGCGACTTCAAGGAAGCCCCCAACATCACTGGCAACCGGTAAGACATTTTATATTCAGTCTCTTACTGACCGGGAATCTGTATTTGTGCTTGCTTTCGCAACATCCAAACTTGAGAAGATACAGTCCAAACTTGCTCTACGTATTCAATACGGTAAAACGCCAACATCATGATTTTTTCCTCAAATTTCTTCGTATACATTTAGGAATAACTCGAAAACGACGCGTTTTATTGAAAAAATATACGAATACTTTTATTCTCTAAAATGGTTGATTCTTTCGAAAATATGAACCGTTCATCCTTTTCAAGTGATTTGATAGTGTTTTTGCATGAATTTATGAGTCGACCACCCTGTAACTTTTAAACTAGGAGAGATATTCAATAAGTTTCGATTGAGGAATATGCACCATAAATAGAGTAACCAATGGACCAAAATTCAGTTCATTTGAAATAACGGTTCCGGAGATATGAACAGGAAAGTGTTTTTTTCGTGGATTTTCGACACCCTGTATCTTCCAAACGAAACCGAATTTTGAAAAATGGTATGGAAAAAAAGTTTTTCGTTTGATGAGGGGAATCTACAGTTAAAATATATGTACAAGTCAAAGACTCACCCTGTATAAACATTTATACATACAACGAACGAAACAAATTGAAATACAAAATTTTCAACACAATAATTTAGCATTTTTTCTATACATTTTTGTTCTGTTCTTGAGTGCTTCATTTTTTGTTTTCATATTTTGCTAAAAAATGAGCCCTCATAACAATATATAAATCAACCACTATTATGGTAACCTCTCTGCTATGATCTCTACAACCAACCATTGGCAAACTTGTGTTTTTCAATTCATTTGAAATTTCTGATATTGTTTCAACATTAGTGGCAGTTTTGGAATTTGCTCTTAAAAACATAACTTTCAATGTTTCCGGTAGTGAAAATAAAACTTCACTAGCAAACAGTAATCCCCCATACAAATTCATGTTTTTCACTACACTTTTCCTCTCTAACTGTTTACCTTCACTTTGGCACATTTGGATTGTATTGAAACAATTCTCACATTTAATAATTTTTCGTAACTTTCGAACCATGTAACCAGCAATGTCAGACTGGACAACATCACTACTACTGCCTCATTGAAACTGTGGTCAACAAGTTTTGTTTCCCCAGATGTAGGCTCTTGATTTTTTAACATTTTATCAATGTTTTCCAGCCACTGTTTTATGTACTCCTTGGAAGAGGATGAAATATCTGTAGAGTCTAAGATGTTTTTCAATATTTCTCTTCCCGCTACATTGCATCCTTTAGGGGGTCGAATGAGGGAAAAAGATGATGCTAGTCTGTAGACGTGCCCGAACATTTTTGGGACAGGGTGATCATTTTCTCCGCATGAATACCTCATGACTGAAAAAAAAATCTCTGAAAGAGTTCATGAATGATAAATCAAAAAATTAAAGTTATGATAAAAATAATGGTGTCAGCATGGTCATGGATGTGGTAATTACCTACCTCTAAAGGATCTTGTGATAAAGTCGCTGTCATGAGATATTCATATTTGAATTCATTATGGAGCATGACCAAGATTTCTAAGGTCGCCTTTAGTATCACTTTCAATCCCACTGTTGTACTTCTTGAAACTGGAATTTTCTTCTCAAGTTTCTCCAAATCTTCCAGAAAATTCAGAAATTCATATATTGCCTGAAAAGTATTCATAATGTAGCTAAGTAAAAACTGTTTAAAAGTTACCCCAAGAAAAATTCATTGGACAAACTCTTACCTTCCTCTGACTGCAATCTTTCTTCACATGCAATGCTTCCATAGGTATCCGTGATGACATTGCCTTTATGAGGTGACATATTAGATCGATAAATTTTTGTGTTGGCCCTGAATCCTGCAAATTGTCGCAAACTGACTGATATTGCAGCATTGAGACAGAAACTTGATGATCAAAAACCTGTAATTACAAGATTAGCAATAAAAAGTAGTTTACACTTTTTTTATACATACCTCAGTTGCAAGCAGAACATTCATAACCTGAAAACCCTTAGGATTCAAATGGGTGGGTGTTAATTTATGTGCTAACTTTAAATTTGGTGGTCGATAGTTCTCAACCTCTAACACTGTTTGCCAATGCGCCTTCTTCACTATTCCATAAGGAGTCTGAAAGATTATAAATAACAATGAACAAAATTTAAAAATATTATCTCTTGATTTGCCTTGAACTCAAGTACTCTGTTGATTGTCAATAATTCCTTCATGCAATCTAAAAATATTGCCGGAAAACCAAGCAGAAAACAGACTTTTTCGAGTCATTCAGATATCCTATTATCTTTTGTGGGAATAGGACGATTAGAATATGTCAGATTATTTAGAACATATATTTGGCGACGTTTCGCAAATTCACATTTGCTTCCTCAGGCCTACAAAAAAATTAAAACATCAACTACATTTTCTCTTACATAGATTCAAAAACTGACAGAAAATTACATACCTCAATATGAAAGGTGACAAATTCCGACCATATAACATCAAAATATAAATACGATATACAGGGTGGGGCAGAAGAACCTATCCGATTTCAAATCCCTTTTTCTCAGAAGAGAGAGCAGGTAGAGTAGTGGGGTAAAAACCGTTAGAAAGCTGGTTTTATGCCATTTGTCAGTAGTCAACATGCCTTGGTCTGGTGAACATCGTGCTTTTGTTATTGAGCGGTTTATCGAATGCGGCGGTTCGATAATTGCTACACAACGTGCTTTTCGAATTCATTTCGGACTCGGGCGTCATGATCCTGTTCCACATCACGCTACGATTAAAGTGTGGGTGTCAAATTTTAGACAGACGAGTTCAGCATTGAAAAAGAAGTCGCCTGGACGTCCCAGGACAGCAACAGGACCTGAAAACGTGGCCAATGTGAGAGCCGCGATTGAACGTTCCCCGCGTCGTTCGGCGCGAAAACATTCGCTCGCTTTGGGGATTTCCAACCGCAGTATTCGGCGAATTTTGCACCGGGACCTCAAAATGCATCCCTACAAAATGGTTGTTGCACAGAAATTAAGTGAAAGGGATTTTGAAACCCGTACCTCATTTCTCTGAGAGGTGATGTTGGCTGGCCGCCGCGCTCACCGGATCTCACTCCATGTGACTTCTTCCTTTGGGGTTACCTCAAATCGAAGGTTTACCAGCATCGACCAAGGACCCTTCTTGCTTTACGAAGGGAAATTGCTCGGGCAATTGAAGAAATTCCTGTGGAAATGACGGTGAAAGTCATGGAAAGCTACCGCGAGCGCCTAAATAAGTGTATCCGCTCCCAAGGACGACATTTGAGTGATGTGCTTTTCAAAACTTAAATTTAAAAATGGCATAAAATTTGCGATATGTTAATAAAAAAATTTTTTTGACAAGCTGAGTGGTTTTAATTTTATAACGTTTTGAAATCGGATAGGTTTTTCTGCCCCACCCTGTATATCCCTTTTCAAGGTTCACGTCGAATTACCAAACACCCTGTATATGCTTCATCACCAATAATCACAACTCTACAAAATCTAGAATACCTGAAAATTTTAAAATTTGTAAATCGCTATATTTTATCCATGAAAATGAATGTCACTTCCATATTGTATTGTATTTCAGTTCCAACACATACAGGCCACCGTTCTATGGATTTTAAGTACCTAATCATGAACATTTCTATAAGAACTAAATTTTTCATCTACTTGCAATTCATTATTATCAGGAAAAATGACCTGCAATTGAAATCTAAATCAGTAATGTCCCTAAGGAAAATTGTAGTGTAAATTATTGAAAATACTTACAGTAGTTGACATATCAAGGTTCAAACGTATATGGTTTTTTATTTTTCTGTTTGTTTTATCCATCCTCATAAACTCCAGTCCATTTCGAATTTCATAATATAGCCAAAACGGAGGCAGAAATGAGGATTTCAATATACATATACATCTGGAGAAATACGCGATTTAGATATGCGTCGTTGCTCGTGAGACCAGAGTGGAAATCCACAATTGTAAGAAACAAATAATTTTTAATTATCGACGGCTGAAACAAACCTTACTAAAATGTCGTTGATAAAAATGGACACTTATCATTCGGAATGGAAAAATCCGAGGAAATAAATTTCGCGAAAACAACACATTGTTGTGATATAACTCACAAAAAACGGTAAATTCTGAAAAAAATGAGATAGACATTTTAGACCAGGGCCGAAACCTTCAAAAATGGTAAAAAATGAAAAAAAAATTACAGTAGGATGAAACCCATTAGGGAATCAAAATGAAAGGAAAAATAAATTACGGTCGATCCGAGTTCAGGAAGTGGGAGGGGTGAGTTTTTAAGGGTGAAAAATGGTTTTCCTTGATTTCCGGTAAAACTACAAGTCCTATGGAAAAAAGTTAAATGGCAAAGTTGTAGGTAATGAAAAGATCTACAACTTTTGTATTTGCAATTTTTTCACATAACCCCAAAATTTAGGTGAAAAATTCAAAGAACCAAGTTTTTGGTTTTTTATTTATATCTTTTTCAAAAAAAATTTTTTTTCTACGAAATTTGATGAAAACTTACCTTATTATATCCCGAATACACTGTTATTTATTTGATTTAACTCTTTGAAGCACATAAAATATCCATTGAAATACACCCTAGAAGCACAGCCATATTTTTTTGGCTAATTTTCTCTTTTTTTCCTTAATTTAGTTCAGGGGGGTATATAATTAAACAAGGTTACTGCTTGTCCGTTTCAGAATGGACTGACGCGAAATTTGCCTCTGTTCATAGAAACTATATGCCATAACGTCTGTGAATAAAGCGTGGTTCATGAAATAAACCACCATGCAAATCTTGAAAAGACCATTCAATAGGTGGTTTATTTTATCGACCACCATGCATGATGGGTCTAGAAATATGTGGTATTTACCGAGTACCACCATGCTCGAAAGAGTTAAAATATTAATGTTTTCGTCTTATTTTAACTTAATATCAAAAAAGCACCCTAATTTTCAATCGAAAATTCTGACGTCAAAATATAAGCTTTTTTCAAAAAGTTTGGGGGCTTTTTGTTCGTTGAAATATCTACTCTCTGATTGTGTGAAAAAAATATACATTACTATAAGGAGTGCTCTCAGAAAATGCAAAATTGAAAAAACTCAAATTCGAAAATTTTTTTTAATCACTATGTACAATTTCATCAAAAAAATGTGATTGCTGCATTTTTTTAGGATAAAGAGTTTATTTATTTAATTCGAATTACATTCATGTCATAGAAAATCTTATACAATATAAATATACAGGAATAATCGTACTATTGAATTTAGATACTTAATTCTGACTACGCATTTTATTTTTTTTTTCAAAAACGTTAATCTTGTAATTCATAAATACCTTATCTGAAATTCTAATCAGTTATTCATTAGTTTTTGTCTCTTCGAAGGCATTTCTTCATCGTCAGATTCGAAAAACCTTTCCAACTCTAGTTGATCGTCGAAATCTTTTCGTCTTTATTTCCAGTCTGCATTGTTTCTTCTTCCACAATTTCATCTGAATCATTTACTTCCTCATAGATTTTTTCTTCTATATTGGAGTAATTTTCAGAACCATGACAATTAGTGCATAAATTTGTGCATTTCAAACCATGTTTTCGGCAGCCACATTTTAAACTGTTACATCCAGTTTCACAGCTGCAGCAAATAGTTTTGAGCAATACTTCCGGAATTAAATTCTTTTCTGTAAATTTGATGTTGCTTCCAGCCCCAATCTGTTGCTGTCAATTCGTTACCCAACCAAGTTTGAAGTTGATAATATGCTCTGTAACAATGTTGTTCCGCTGCTCCTTCTGTGGGTGGGAGGTTTGCCAAAGTGAAAGATGAGTTAATTTTTGCCAATTGATATTTTTGAAACCTCAATTGATTTAGTGTTATTTTTTCTTTTTTACATTTATAAATAGATTTTATTAATTGTAATCCACTTTTTTTATATTTTCTTTACTTTCATCTTTAATATAAAAAACATTTGCCAAATTTGACAAATTTTTCGCATCTAATAACGAATTAACGATACTTTTCTCTCCTTTTCCGGCAAATCAGGATGTTGTACCGCAACCAGAAAAACAATGCAGAAATGCAACAATATTTTTGAAGGATTCATGTTTGAAGCTATTAGACGTGAAAAATAGATCTTTTCCATTCCCAGAGCCTGGTTTGAGAAAATAAATGCCATGATTATTCGAATTTAATTGATTTAAAAGGACCAAAATATCAATATCTTGACCCACAACTATGACAGTTTTATTAGTATCTCTGGCAACTTCTATCGAGGTCTTAATTATGTCAGCATCAGCATCTTCTTCAACTTGTTTACAGGAAAATCCTTGTGACTGTGATCTTGTCATTAAACTTTTTATTACTTTGTCCTTGTTTTTATCGTTAGATAAAAATTATTCTTGCGAAAATGGTATTTTTGTATGGTTTTAATAATCGAACTCTGGAATATTGTCTGAGGTTTTTCTACGATTACGTTCTCCTCTTTTAGTTGAAGTAGCTGCTGGTACTGTTGTGACAGTAGTTGAAAATTAACCAAAGGTCACTCAGGTATATGAATTATCTTAAAACAGCAATAAATAGTAATCTAAAAATATTATTCAAACAAGATTCTACAACTTCTTCAAAATATTGTAGATGTCTTAATATTAACTTTATTAACTTATTTTTTTGTTAATTATAGAAGTATATTTCAATTTGCAATTTTTTCGTTTATAAATAAAACAGGAAATCTTACGTTTTTCGAGTAATTAAAGAGTAAATTTTAATAAATACCTCAAAATTGTACATAATGATTAAAAAAAATTTCGAATTTGAGTTTTTTCAATTTTTTGCATTTTCTGAGAACATTTCCTATAGTAATGTATATTTTTTTTACACCATCAGAAAGTAGATATTTCAATGAAGAAAAAGCCCCTAAACTTTTTGAAAAAAGCTGATATTTTGACGTCAGAATTTTCGATTGAAAATTAGGGGGCTTTTTTGATATTAAGTTTAAATAAGGCGAAAACATAAATATTTCGAATCTAATAAATTATAGTGTATTTGGGACATAATAAGTTAAGTTTTCACAAAATTTCGCAGAAAAAAAATTTTTTTTGAAAAAGATATAAATAAAAAACCTAAAACTTGGTTTTTTGAAATTTTCATATAAATTTTGAGGCTCGTTTTGAGGTTATGTGAAAAAATTGCGAAAAAAGTTGTAGATCTTTTTATTACCTCCAACTTTGCTTTTTAACTTTTTTCCATAGGACTTGTAGTTTTGCCGGAAATCGAGGAAAACCATTTTTTACCCTTAAAAACTCACCCCCTCCCACTTCCCGGACGCGGATCGACCGTAATTTATTTTTCCTTTCATTTTGATCATATTCCCCTCCTTTTTTAATGGGTTTCATCCTACTGTGATTTTTTTTGTTTCAAAAATTATCGACCATCATTTAGTTAATCAAATAGACATTTGATTAATATATAATAATGATATACTTCAATACTGAAATGAAAAAACGAAAAAATCTTTGTTAGTTTTGATGGTGGAAATGTTGAAAAATAACCAAAAATGATGAGGAATATCCTTCTCATTCATTTAATACTCATGAAATATTTTTTTATTATTCTTATCTTTATAGACTCATACATCCCTTCACCAATCAGCAAAAAATATCGTTTCTGACTCCCTTTTATGTAGACCCTTAAGTGACTCAATTTTTAAAATGTTCATGTAGCATTGAAGTGGAATAAGAATAACTTATACAGGGTGTTGGGTAAACATGCGGCAAAAATTCGAGAAGTTATTCCTTGGACTATTAAGATATTTTATCCTTTGGTAATTTTTGAAGAAGCGGTATTATATGCCCTTTTTTCGCACTGTGTTATAACCCGTGCATCCGAGGTAGATTGTTCTGTATGTCATCATTCTATTCTGTGCCTTCCTGGTAACATAGTGTGAACGATTGTTAGTGAAGTCCTCTCAAATGGCTCGCTATACGAATGCCGAGAAGGCTGATTGATATGCATTATATGCTGATGGCGATGCATTCGAAGCTAGGCGACTGTATGTTGAACGATTTCCTAACCGCATTGCACCCGATAGAAAAATTGAAGAAAGAAGTCCATACTCAAAGTGGAGAAGAAGATTATAAAGGAGAGGGCCTCTAAGTCATCTCCACAAATACTTAAAGCTTCATCCATGTGGTACGTCCCAAAGTTGTAGTTTTATCAGCAGCAACAGAAGTGGACTTAGAATGTAAAGACACATAAGTTAATAAAAGGTTCTTGTGTAAGCATTCTTTGCTCAACCAAATGTCCAGAGATGTATCGACGGACTAGAATTGCTCGACTAGCATGTTGAAATTGAAGAAGAAGTCCATAGAAAAATATTTAGAATTATTCAACGAAAACATTGATTGGAGCGAAGTGGAGGACCATGAAAGCAATGGACTGTGTAGAAGTGGAAGACAATGTGCTGGACATGATAGAAGACGCGTAAACTTGCAAATACTTTGAAATTGAATGTAAGTAATTGAACTATTCGAAAAAATTCTGAGAGATAATGTGTTATACCCCTCCACATTCAACCGGTTCAGGCACTTCTTCCTGCGGATTTTGCTCCACGTATTGCTGTTTGTCAATGTCTTCTGCACACAATGGTTGAAACCTCTCAACTAATAACGCTGATTCTTTTTTCCGATGAAGCCAGTTTCGCGCGAGATGCAAGAAGGAATTTCTACAATAACCATGTGTGGGCTAACAAAAATCCACATGAGATTGGATGGGTATCGGTTTCGTCTTCGTTGAACGTTCGGGTTGCAATTGTGGGTGACTGGCTAATTAGACCGGTATTTCTACCAGGAAGATTTACTGGCGAAGTATACCGTAACTTTTTGGAACAAACGTTACCTCAGTTTCTGGAGGATGTACCATTGGCTACAAGACAAGCAATGTGGTTGATGCATGATGGTGCACCAGCTCATTTTAGTGCAGTTGCTCACGAGTTCCCCCACACCAACGCGGTACTGCGGGAGCGGTAGCGGGAACGACGCGGTGCACTGCGGGGAGCGGGAAGTTTTTCTATTCACACCAAAGCGATAAAGTAGGCGGTAACGTGAAGATTTCTGGGAGTTTTCGGGTCGAAAAAAATTGATTTCTCATCCGATGAAGAAGAAGCCCTTCTACCGATTGTTGTAGCAAAAGATGAAGCGTTAGTAATAATAATAAACTTAAATTATGATAATTTTTTTTAAATTTTATAAGTTACCTAATAAAACAAATCGTTTATGGTTATTTTGAATAAAGTTCAGATGAATCATTGAGCTTTTTCACGAACTACGTTTTTTGAAGAAGCAATCTAAGCAAATTTCAATAAATTTGTTTACTTAGCACTTTCGTTCAATTCGGTGCCTATTTTGTCCCATAATTTATCTCTTTTTCGAAGATTTTTGTATTCGGGATTTCCCAAATCATATAAATGGATGGGCTTTCACAATTTCAATTAATCTTTCACTGAACGACATTGTACGTGCTGGCACTATATGAATTTACACTGCGGGAAGAGCGGGAACGCGGTAAAAACACTGCATGCAGCGTTACGAATATAGAACGCTGCAGTCCCGCGTTCGTAGGCCCCGCCCTACGCCTAAGTGCGAGTATTTCCATATCCCGCCACATGTTTTGATCCCGCGTCGTTCCCGCTACCGCTCCCGCAGTACCGCGTTGGTGTGGGGGATCCTACAGTAGCATACGGGGATCGTTCAATTGGGCGTGGTGGACCTCACGTGTAGCCTGCTCGATTTCCAGACCGAAACCCCCTGGATTATTTCCTATGGGGCCATCTGGAGTCATTAGATTATACTAGGCCTGTGAAAGATGTGGACGATTCAAGATATCGGATAATGCTGGGTGTAACTCAATACAAAACGACCCTGTTGTTTTTGAAAGAGTTCGGCAGTCTATGAAGAGAATTTTATACGGAGTGATTCCGGAGGAGACCGTCAGATTTCAGGAGAAGTTAACACTAGTCAAGGAAATTTCGATACAATGTCTGATTTATGGTTGGGGGCCTTTATTGGGAGTCAACAGGGTGATTCGAAATTAGTGACTCTATGTGCAGACGACAGCAGAAAAATTCGAGGCTCAGATCGTGGGATTTGCAACGTGGCAGTACACGAAAGTTTAATACGAATTATTGCATCATCCTTTCGGATCCCACCAACAGGAGGTGGAAAAAGGAAAATCTTCAATTTGCTTTGGAGACGAAAAAGGCAGTAGCTGGAGAAGCCTTAAACGGGAAGGTTCTCAGTGTACTCTGGACGCGGTTTCGGTTTTAGGGTACTTCAGAGTACGGTCTCAAAGTGGAGACGGAAACAGTTAAGTTCGAATCGGAAGTTAAGGAGTAGCTGGAGAGGTATTAAACGGGAAGATTCTCAGTTGACTCAGGAACGGTGTTAGGTAACTCTTTTTTCCTTTTGGAAGTTTGGTCTCAAACGGAGACAGAAAAATGTTGAGTCGGAGATAAAAAGTTTGGGAAATTAATTAGCATTATTTAGATAACGTCCCGTTGATACATCGAGAGTGAAATTGATCTGCGAACTGCGAGTTAGTGACGTGTTGTTTTAGTGCTTTGTTTCCTTTTAGAATATTTTCATCATCCTTAGGATTACCTGCCAGGAGGCGAAAGGTCAGGTAATTTTGTGTATGCTTGGCTTATTTGAGTATTGTAAGAAAGCTCCATGCAACGCCAAAAATCTTTCGAAGCCCAGAGTCCCGAAATCTCCGTAAGTATTCGGAAATTTGAGTTGTATTATTTTGAGATCACCCCATGTTTTTCGGGTTTTGGTGTAATGATTTGATTTGGTTTTGTTAAGTTTATTCGATCTGAGAAATTGACCAAATATTTTGATGATTCAGTTTGTTGACGTGATTGGATTATGAATAGTGTGTGTGAAATCGTTTGTTTCATTTTGGACATAATAAAGGTCTAAAATTAGAATTCGGATTTCATTTACTATCCCTCTCCTTGGAGAATTTCAAGACACTAAGTCCTGACCCTAGTGCGTTGGGCCGTTCCCACTGTTTCTTTCTTCACGGAGAAAGGTCTTCAAAATTCAAAATAACATCTTTTCTTTTCTTTAAGTAATATCACCCGTAATTGGTGGAAAGCCGCTTTTCCGTCGAATCTCAAAGGGGGTGCTTTTTCTGGAAATGTGTTGGGTTTATTAAAAGTATACAATCATATTGCTCTACACTAAAAATTTCATCAATATTGATCAAGCCATACCAAAGTTATGAATAAAAGAAAAATCGGTCGAATCGGACAAATCACCCTATAGACTCCCAATAAAGGACCCCAACCATAAACAAAACATTGTTTCGAAATTGCCTTGACTAGTGTAAACTTCTAAAATTTGACGGTCTCCACCGGAATCACACTGTATAGATGGTTGCATGCGAGCTGGAGGTAGCTATTTTCAACAATTGCTGTAGGTTAAGAAATGTTACATGCAATTTTTAGTAATGGATTGTTATTTGTTGAAAATTTGTTTCTTCCAATATTCGCAACAAAGCTATTTTTCGAAAATAATCAAAGGATGAAATATGCCTAAGAAAATGGAACTTCTGCTCCAATTCCAAACACACTTCCCAGGATCGACCGTGGCCACATAGCAAAACCCCAGTGAAGAAATCCCTGTAAACCCTGAAATAAGGGCAAGAAGGCAAGACTGGGAGGTGGCAAAACGGATTGTAACTCACTCTAAAGTACTATGGGCAATCAACTCGTTCAACCCATACAAATCATCTGGTCCTGACGGAATATTCCCAATACAACTATAGCAGGGAATTGAAGATCTAGCACCAGAACTATGCAGACTATACAGGCTGAGACTAGCACTAGGATGGCTACCTTCTTCTTCTACTTGCTGTTTGATCTGTCATCCCAGCTCCTGTGATGTGGACATCCAGCTGTCATGCCATCTTTTCGGTGGTCTTCCTATTGGTCTCTTCGTATTGGGTTTCTGTGTTTTTGCCCACTTAGCTATCCTTCCGTTGTCCATTCTATCGACATGGTCCCTCCATCCTCGACTTCGTGCTCGGGTCTATCTTACCACATCCTGTACGCCCGTTTCTCTCAGTGTGTCCTCGTTCCTTATTCTATCTCTGAGTGAAATTCCCCTTATGGTTCTCAGCACCTTCATTTCTGTTGTTCTCATCATTCTTTTCGTGTGTGATGTCTCTGCTCTTGTTTCGGCTGCGTAAGTTAGTACTGGCCTTATACATGTCTTATATACCCTTATCTTACTTTCCATGCTCATGTATTTGTTCCTCCATATTATATCCCTCAAGTATCCCGATATTCTGGCCGCCTTGTTGACTTGTGTCCTAACTTCCTCCATGGTATGTCTGTTGTACGATACATGTATTCCGAGGTAGTTGAAATTCATTACTTGGTTTATTATTTGTTCGTCAACCATAAGTTTACACCTGATAGGGCTCTTGGCTATCACCATTGATTGCGTTTTCTTGTGGGATATCGCCATGTTTAGCTTCTGTGCTGTTGTGTTGAATCTAAAAAGTAGGCGTTGGAGGTCATCTTCACTCTCTGCCAGAAGAACCGCATCATCCGCATAGCAGAGGATTCCCAAAGATCGGTTGCCCATTTTATAGCCGATGTTTCCCAGGCAACACAAAGATATCCCATAGACATCTCTGCGACTTCTTTTTAGGAAGTTGTGACGCCTTTTGTGACATCTTTGAGAGGTCGCGGAGAGCTCTATATCTGCTCCAAATGTCCGCCACAAGAGATCTCCCAGAGAGCTCTTGGCGATGTCCTACGTGGATATTCTCAAACAAGTCACACTAGGAGTTCGCATATACCTCCCGCGGCGAGGACTTTGAGAACTTCGCATTAGCCTCCTTTAGTGAGATCTATGCGAGCTCGCATTGCGAGATCTATAAGATATTCTCAAATAGGTCACATTGCGACATGTATAAGATATTCTCAAATAGGTCACATTGCGAGATCTTTAAGATATTCTCAAATAGGTCACATTGCGAGAAGTATAAGAAGTTCCTAAACAGGTCGCTAATATACAGATTTTTATTATATAAATAAAACTTACTCCATTTGTTAATTATACAAATTAAGTATGATACACTAAAAGTACCATGATCGACCATTTCCTGTAGAAAGGTGTACCCTTCTACAGGAAATGATCGATCATGGTACTTTCAGTGTATCATACTAGATTTGTTTGATTAACAAATGGAGTAAGTTTTATTTATCTAATAAAAATCTGTATATTAGCGTATGACTTTTATTTATATGATAAAAATCTGTATATGAGCTAATATTATTGAGTTGACCTACACAACAAACAGTGTTGAAAGTTATTTATTATTTTCGGCAGCAACAGAAGGTATACTTAAACAATCGAATAACTCCTATAATCTTTATTATTTTATTGATAACGAACAGAAAAATAAAAAAATATTTCAAATCATCCGGTTTCTTTCTTCTTTTCTCTTCTTTCTTTGGCTACAATGGCGTAGCCAATTTTGTGAAAAAACCTCGAATTCCTTCTCAGTTGTTTTCCATGTCTGCTTCATTACATCTGGAAGAATGAAAATGACATGTATATAGTAATGCACTTTTGTAAGATCAGTTGTTTAAACATTCATCAACGCGATTGAAAACTGTAACAAGTTCTTCTGGAGCACAAATTGAATAGAATTTCAACAACAAAAATTTTATATGCCCATTTATATGTATAATATCAGCTAGAATAATAAGGTATCATTCCAAACATTATTATGGCAAAAGATATTCATTTGAAACATTAATCACCAATTCGAAAAATTATATTCTCGGTGATATTTCAGCAAACAACATAATTATCATCCTCTGCACCTCTGCAGACTTGCAAAGTTTCTTTCATAATATTTATTCAAGCAATTACTATTGAGAATGAATGACTTTTTGAGTGATATAAGAAGATCTGTTGTTAGTAGAAAGTAGATAAATGTAAATTAATCACTTCCGTTATTGCCAGTGGTTGAATTACTCAGAAAGACCTAAAGCGGCAGAAATGATAACGGTATATATCCTAACTGGTGAGTGGTAGGTTGAAACTCAAGAATTTAATAAAAATAACACTTACCTTCGAGTACAAATATCCTCTTCGAAATTGTAAACAAAAGCGAACCTTGTACAGTACAGGTACACTTAACTATAATTATGCACAAAACGTCTCTTAGCTCAACAGTAAATCAGAACAATCTACACATACAAGTACAAGATATGGTCTGATAATAAGGGAAGCGGGAATTGAGAAAACGAATAGACAACGTTATTTTCTGTAATCCAGAATACACCAACCGAAATGGACGATGTCCATGATCCGCGACTATGAACCTTAATACTATTATAAATTGGGTTCGAGTTCCCGATTCAGTTGAGCTCTATATTTCCCTCTTGTCGCGTAAGAAATTGAAGACATATGCAACTATCGTACAGATGGGCGGCATATCAAAACAAGCGAGTAAATAAATCTTATGGAGACGTTTTCGGACTTTTCGGCTGGAGATCCCTTTGTCGGCCTGCGTAATCATGCTGACACAAAGATATCACATGGCGAGGTCTCCAAGATATCGCATGGGCACATCAATGGGAACTTCGCTTAGTAACCTCACATAGAGATCTCTGGAACCTCGCGGTAGGATCTCGCATGAAAGTCGCATTGTAACCTCTCAGAGATATCGCATGGGAGAGCTCTCAAAGATATCGCATATCGAGTTCTCCAAGATATCGCATAGGTACATCACTGGGAACTTCGCTTAGGAACCTCACATAGAGATCTCTGGAATCTCGCGGTAGGAGCTCGCATAAAAGTCGCATTGTAACCTCTCAGAGAGCTCGCGGAGAAGTCTGTGTTTCCTGGGTTGTCTCTTTCACGTCTTTCATTATCTCATCCATGATCATATTGAAGAGAATCGGGCTTAAGCTGTCTCCCTGTCTGACTCCGACAGATGTACATATTTCTTCGGTTAGTCCATGCTCCGTTTTTATCCGTGTTCTATTACGACTGTTGAGTTTTATGATTATTTGTATGAACGTTTCCTTGACGTTCTTCTGCCTCATAAGTTGTATTACATCTTTCAGTCGAACTCTGTCGAATGCTTTTGTGAGGTCTACGAAGCATATATAGAGGCTACCTCAAACCTGGAAAACTGTGAATGTGGTCTTTATCCCGAAACCTGGACGAGATTCCTACGACCAGGCCAAGGCATACAGACCAATAAGCCTATCCTCCTTCCTCCTGAAAGGCTTAGAAAAACTGATAGTTAGAGACAAAAGAGAAACCGCTCTCATAGAGCGGCCTTTACACCAAAACCTACATGCCGATCTAACAGGAAAATCCTGCGAGACAGCTCTTCACCATCTCGTTTCAAGGATTGAAGAGTCTCTGGGAAACAAGGAAATCGCACTATGCGTTTTCCTAGATATCGAAGGAGCTTTCGATAACACCTCCTTCGAAAGCATGGTCTCTGCGGCTACTCGACGAGGCATTGATGAGACCACTTGCAGGTGGATACGCTCAATGCTTCACAACAGACTGGCCCAAGCCAACATGCTCGAGGAAAAACTGCGGGTCGAAATCGCCAGGGGTACCCAACAGGGGGGTTATCTATCCCCTCTTCTGTGGGACATGGTGGTGGATGAACTGCTAACCTCCCTGAATAACCAAGGGTATTATTCTCAAGGATACGCTGATGACAAAGTCATACTCGTCAAGGGAAAATACACCGGAATAACCTCAGAACTTCTACGAAACGCACTGAGGACCGTAGAGGAATGGTGCAGCAGAGAGAGCCTAAGTGCTAATCCGAACAAAACAGCACTCATTCCCTTCACTCGCAAAAGGAACATGGGAGATCTCATACCTCCCAGACTCTTCGGCGAAACATTACAAGTCGTAGAACAGTTGAAATATCTTGGGCTGATTCTCGATAAGAAACTAACCTGGAACTGGCATCTACATCATGTAACCAACAAAAGTAAAACGACACTTACGATGTGCAGGAGAGCTTTTGAAAAAACTTATAAGAGCCAGAATCACCTATGGCTCACTCCTGTGATGGCCAAAAACAAATCAGAGAAAGGAAAAACCAACCTTGGGAAGATCCAGAGGCTTGCCTGTCTCTGCATCATGGGTGCAATAAAAAGCACTCCAACAGCTGCTATGGAGGTCATCCTTAACCTCCACCCCTTGACATACAGGTCAAGGGAGAAGCCAGGATGGGTGCATACAGACTGATCCAAACAGAAAACCTGAGAACCCGCACAACTGGGCACACCAGAATCACTCATGTAGCTGACGTAGCCGAGCTCGATATGATTTCAGACTACATGCAACCCCTATACTCATTCTATAAACCATTCAAAACACAGCTCGACTGGAACAGATGGGACTCGAGTATAGAATCACAATCATCTGCAGAAATAGTCTGGTACACAGACGGTTCAAAGACAGATGAAGGGACAGGAGCGGGAATACATGGAGTGGGGCCAAGAAGGGATTACGTAATTTCCTCGGCAAACACGCCAAGATATTTCAAGCTGAACTCATGCCATTAGAACATGCATACAGAAGAACCTGGAAAGTGGCTACCAAAGAAAACACATCCACATTCTCTCTGACAGCCAGAGCGCCATCAAAGCCCTCAACTCGATACAGATAAAGTCTGGACTCGTCTGGGAATGCCTCCAGGACCTTCAGGAGCTGGCAAAACACAACATGGTCACTTTGATGTGAGTGCCAGGTCGCAAGGGAATAGCGGGCAATGGAAAAGCAGACCAATTAGCAAGACAAGCATCTGAAACGCCATTCACAGGGCCAGAACCTGTGCTTGGAATCAGCAAAAACCGATGCAGGACCCTGATTGAGGAGTGGATAAAACAAAGACACCGACAACACTGGGAACAGAACGACGGGCAAATACACAGCAAAGTCATGGTGGGACACATAAGCCAAACCTTGACGGCTGACTTTTTGAATCTAAATAGAACAAAGGCACGTATAATAGTAGGTCTGCTGACAGGACACTGCGGCCTTAGGAAACAGCTGAACACCATAGGAATACTTGGAGAACCTGTGGATTGCAGACTTTGCGGTGAAGAGGAAGAAACAGCCTCTCACATCATCTTTGAATGCGACGCCCTAGGAAGAAGGCGTCACAGAATCTTCGGAGAAATCAACCCAGAAATGGGAATGAATCCGAAAAACCTCATAAATAGGCTACTAAACCAGATAAGGGACACGAACCTATTCTCGTGAGGAACCACTGACGAAAGAGTGATACAATAGACCGAAGTTGGTCGTAGTGTCACAGGGAGGCCAAGCGCTAACCCGATCTCTTGTTCATCAGTAAATCAATCAATCTATCAATGCCTAAGAAAGGTCAAGGAGTAACAGGCTAAAAGTCTTCGTAGGCAGCGTGGACGTCGCGAACCAATAATATGTGGATTTGTGTGTGAGTGTGGAGGACAAATTCTGACGCGAAGTCTTGGCGATTCGCGTTATGAGCGTAGAGAGCGCCCTGTAGAATTCCATCTTAACGAAACAAAGCACCTACCCTGAGAGTTATTGAATGAAATCTTGAATGATCCTTTCGATAAAAAATATCCTACGAAGCGAAATAATGGCATAATGATAATAGTGCTATTATGTTATCCCATCAACCATTCTGGAAATATCTATTTCACTGAGGGCGTCCATATGCTTTATTCCGACACGTGTTATTTCGACATGCGAGGAAAGTAGGGTTCGTTAATTAGATATGAAATATTAAAATTCCCTCGATGGCTTAATTGACAGAATCTATTGGTGGATTGGCATTTCGTAAAGTCAATACTTTGCCGTATGCACGATGGAATATGAGTCTTTCGAAACTCATTATGAAACGTGGGTTTTTTTATGTAGTATTGTTCCTATTATAAGGTGGGTTGCTCTTTGACGTTTTCAATTTCTGGTAGGTAGAATTAATGAACAAAAAGCATCGAGACGGGTTAATGAAAAAGTTCTATATAATACTTATGCAGGATGCACAGAATAATGTATAAAACTGGGTTACCTACAGCGTTGACGTGACGTCAGAAGCACTAGCGGATCTACACCTTTTCCAATTGTAATTCAGAAAACGTAAAATGTAATTCAGAAAAGCAAATTTGAATTTCAGAAAATGGAAATTGTTATTCAGAATAGCAGAGCCAAAGCATTGTGCTTTGTGCTCGTGAAAGTACTCGAAGCCCTTTTGTGCTCCCGAGCACTGTGCTCCCAAGCACTTTTCAAAAGCAGTGCTTAGTGCTTAGTAATTGGAGTGCTTCGTCCAAAGGCTTAGTGCTTAGTAATCCCAAAAGTGCTCGGGAGCACTTTTGGGATTACTAAGCACTAAGCCCTGAGCCAATGTTGTACGAATTTGTTTTTACATCAATAAAATATTTAATCAACATTTCCTTACATAACAGTTAAATCCCAAAACTGTTTGGATTACAATTACAGAGAGATGATAATGAGTAAACTTGATCATTATGAAAGGAAAATTGAAGGGCCCATGTGTATTTTGTAAAATGGTAATTTGTGCGTTGACAACTTATGAATATCAATAGAAAAAGCAAACGCCATTATCCTTAATTTTTTTTCGTTTTCATCTGACCAAAGATTCTTATACATATAGACAAAATCAAAACGTTACATAGTTCATTGAGTTCTAATTTTGATACTTCTTCGTTATTTGTCACCGCGCGCAAAAATGTTTTGCAACTGGTTTGCTCCTGACAAATCAGTGCAAGAATTGACAGAGGAACATTTCCATTTTTCCTTGAATTCTTTATTTGATTTTGTTTCAAGGACTGGGCGTTTTCAGAAAAAAAGGAAACTCGAAAAATTCAGTATATTTATGAATATTATCAAACAGAGAGATCCAGGAGCGAATAGCATTTTTCTCTTTCATTACCAATAAGAATGTATTACATATTATATTGAATCGAATTCAATTTTTTTAATATCACATACACCTATGCCAACCATTTCTTTTCCGATTAAAATAACCTCACTTTCAATATTTCCTTTAAAAAAAGTGCTTAGGGCTTAGTGCTCGAAATGTCGAATTACTTTCACAAAGTGCTTAGTATTCGCGAGCCTTTTGTGAAAATAAGTGCTTTGTGCTCGAGACTCGGGAGCCTTTTTATTCAAGTGCTTAGTGCTTAGTGCTCGAAGCACTTTTCTTCAGTGCTCGTCACAACTCTGCAGAATAGTAAGTTGATACATATCATATACTATTCTGAATTACAATTTCCATTTTCTGAAATTCAAATTTGCTTTTCTGAATTACATTTTACGTTTTCTGAATTACAATTGGAAAAGGTGTAGATCTAGAGTTTCCAGGTAGAGGGGGTGCATTTTGAACCAAGAGTACAGAATGAACAAATTGGACACATTTGAATGTAAAGTCTTATTCAGAAATTTGATAAACAGTGACTGATGTCTCATCGTTTTAGTGTTAGAGGGTATTTTTACTGTAAATGAGCATATTTAAAAAGTGACTATAACTTTGTTTCTGTCGATAATTCTGTGTTTCGGTGAAATCAATTCTGTGGCACTTTTTTATGTATCACTCAATGGTGTTCGTGTATTTCCCCAAAATAATGGTTATCAATATTTATTTATAGAACATTATTTCTTTTCAAATGGAATTGTGTTGTGACAGTAGAGATTTTTGTATATTTCAGTAGAGCTGGAATTTACCATACCAAAAATATACAAAACTTGATATTTTGCCTGAAATCAACACTATCTGAATCAGATTTTCTAATTTAGCACTAACCAAAAAGCATTCTGTTCTTTACCACTTCAATTATAATACAGGAGGTAACTTTCAATCTCTCATATTCGCAGATAACATCAGTATAATATCAAGTATGGCTTATTTTTGAAAGGGGAATTTCAAGCTCCACTGAAATTTTAAGGATGACCCCTGCGGAATAAGAAAGAAGGTAGGTATGTGTTTCCATTATGAATGAATTTCCAGCCTTCAGATACCAACATCAGTTATCTAGAAGCATGGGCGCCCAGGGGGGACAGGGGGGTCCATGCCTCCCCCTTGAGATTTTGATGGCCTTATAGTTTTTCAGCACAACAATATTTCAATAATTTTTATTTTGCCCCCCCTGAGAAAAATTTCTGCGGCTGCCCATGTGTAGAAGCGCATTTCTACAGTATATTAGGTATCTATCCATATATTTATTATTATTGCCTTTTCAATTATCGAGTCGTACACATAAGATGAATCGAGAACATTCCGACACCTTTGTTTGCATTTATGATTTTGTTTCGTCTTGCAGTTCGAAGAAGACGGATGTATATCAAATTATTTCATTCAAATGCAGAGAATAAAGAAAATATTGAAAGAAATAAGACACAAATCATTTGCCACTATAAATATTGACAAATGAAATGTGAATACGAACTAGGTCTCCGATACTGTTCACCCTACCAGAACGAATGTTCCAACGTCAACTGAGAATCGCAACGACTGCAGTTTCGTCCTATTAGGACTCATCAGGGTGATTTTATATCATATTTTATTTGTTAAAGAAAATATTATTTTTGATCTAGAAGCGCGTGTCTACGGTATATTATCTATATTTATCATTATTGCCCTTTCAATGATCGAGGAGTTCACATAAGATGAATCGAGAGCATTCCGACACCTTTGTCTGCATTTATGAGTTTGTTGCGTCTTACAGTTCAAAAAAGTCGGATCTATAACAGATTATCGAGAAAGAAAAATATCGGGAAATTGAACTCTATACAACTTTTATTTGAAAACTAGTAAGGGAGAGTACAACACAAGATTGTCAAAAATTACCTAGTCTGAAAAGTTAAAAGTTACAGTCATGAGATGGTAAAAGAAAAATATTATCAAAAGTGAAGTTGAGGAAGCATTTATAAATTATGGTTAATATACTGGTTCAACGGCGCAAATCTGGAACAACAAAACACAACAAGTATAGACACATGAATAAACAAATCGGGAACTATGGATTAAGGTTACAATCTTAAAAAACTATGTTCTATGGTTACAGAATCTATGGACTAGGAATTCATGGGTGAAATCTAAATTGTGGTCAACATTTATAACACTGAGCAGGACAACAAAAACTTTCTGTATAAAATGCTCAGACCCTGCACATCTTCTCTTTAGATAGGGAAAAAAAATTTCACACCATGAAGACAAAGTGCCAAATTTGCTTAGGTCTTATTTAGCTTTCCTCGTCTTCTCTCTTAAATTTTTTCCCGTCGAGTGGTCAGTTATGTCGAATTGGAGTTATTGTTCTACACTCATCTAAAAAATCAATCATGATTACTCCATCGCAATCCCAAAAAACTGAAGCAAGAACTTTTTTCCAGTAAATTTTTGGACACGAAACTTCTTAGGTCTTGGAGAACCAGAGTGTCGCCATTGCATCGATTGTTGCTTTCTTTCTGGACCTTGAAATGTACCCAAGTCTCATCCATTGTAACAATTCGGTTTAAGAAGTCTACATCGTTTTCAAATCTAGCACAGATCGAGCGGGATGCTTCTTTCTACCCTTGCACGCTTTTGGTCAACATCAAACCTTTGGGGATCCATTTCGCAGAAATTTTTCTCATGTCCATTGACGTGACCATTATGGTGAACGCGTTCGTATGAAACCTTCAGTGCTTCAGATATCCGTTTTAGCCCAATTCGACGGTCTGATAAAATCATGTCATGAACTGCATCGATATTTTCGGGGACACAGAAACTGGCCTTTCCGATCGGTCATCATCCTCAATGGAAAATTTACCTCTTTTGGAGCTTGCAGTCCATTTTTTCACGGTCGCATACGAAGGAAATTGATCACCAAGGGTATTAAGCATATCTTCGTGAATCTGCTTACCTCTTAACCCTTTTAAATACAGGTACTTGATGATGGCTCGATACACTAATTTTTCGGTTTTTACATTTCGGTAGACATATTTTTTTTATTGCGTAACTCTGGTTTACTTTTCTTACATCTAATAAGTTATGGTTCGTTGATATGGTATCGCAATATTTCGTTTATGCATGGAACTGGTCTAGCTAGACTAACTAGATATCAATACATCTTCGTATATCAGATTATTTAGTTTGAATGCAGATAATGAAGAAAATATTATTTAGATCTTTTTTTTGAAATTCGAAACCATCCAGGATTTATTGTCGACTTCGAAGGGAGGGGCATGATCCCCACAGCCCCTTCTCTCTCAAAGTTTGCCGGTGGACGGTGGTCAGAAGCTTTTGAGCGTAAGTATATCCATTATCCATCTCGTTGGTAGTATTCGCATTCAAGAATCCAAGGAAAAATTACTTTCAACAGCTCCAAATGAAGAAATTTATTCAATCCTTACTGATAGTGAATCTTCAGAATAGGGTGATAAGTTATGCAGATGATACTGTTATAATGTACAGGGTGTCTCATTAGAAATTACTAGATGGCTATCTCCGTTATTTTTGTCACACTGTATAGTTCAAATTAGCAAAGTTGTAGTATTTGTCCTTAATCGTGAAAATCTTATGACAAAATTAACATATGTCAATCGCTTGTCAGATTTTCGACATAAGTGTTTCTATTTAAATGGACACCCTGTATATTTTGCATTAATTATGTGATATTGTTATTTTTGTTATGAGTAGTAAGTGATAGGTATGTTGTTATTAAATGGAAATACATTTAACTAAAAATGTCATAATGAATACCTATTACACAATAGCAAATCATACGACACATAAACTCTCTTGTTGATATAACAATACAAGTAAAACCTCTTTTTTCAATTGTTGATATCTTGAAAACAGTCGAACGTAAGTTTGCCCGTGATACATCAAATTGATTGTATTTTTAAGGAGAATCGGTATACCTCACAATCAGGGTTGGCAAAAAACATGTTTTTTTTTTAAAAGAACAAAACATTGTGTTTTTTTTATTTGAAACTGTTTTATTTGATTTAAATCATGTTTTTTTTGAATATTTAAAAAACATGATTTAAAACATTTAAAACATGTTTTAAACAAAGTTTTGGCAACATTGCTATGATATTCTCGGGTGAAATATTCAAATCTGGCAACACTGAATAGGACTTGTATATTGTTAAATTGTTTGCAGTTAAGGTTAGGGATGACGCCGCGAGCTGCGACACAGTAAATCAGAATTCTGCGGGTCCTGATTGTTAGTTTTTAATATAAAGTTTAGAAGGAAAATGAAATACCATTTGGAATAAATTCAAACCTACTAATACTTCAGACAGAATCAGAATGATTCAATTTTATAATCCTATTCATTTTTACGAAAAGTCATATTTTGTTACAGAGTGGAGAATATTTTTCGGTTTATTCGTTTTTCTGTTATTAAATTAATACTCTATCTCTCTATCTAGTGTTTTTTTCCTTCAATAAAAAACTGATTCAAAACAATTGTTTTAAAACAAATATGTTTTAAACAGAGGCTTGTGTTTAAAACGTATTTTAAAACACTGTTTTAAAACAAATGTTTTAAAACATGCCAACCCTGCTCACAATATATAGGGTGTCCCATTTAAAAAAACAGGACATATGTCAAAAATATTTGAAACACAAAAAATTTATTGAAGAAAGAACATCCCAGGAATCTACAAATAGATCATATTGTTAGTAAAATAGGGTTCCTACCTACCTAGGAGCATTCTATGCTCCTAGTACCTACTAAGCAAATTGAAATATTTGGAGACTAATCAAATGAAAATTTAATATTATGCACTAATGTACAGGTGGGCAAAATTGGTGCTACATGAACTAAAACTTTTCAACCCGAGGAGATAGAGAAAAATGAATGGCACCTTATAGTCCTCTTTTTTCGAGAAACTGATAATGCCATCAACTGCATTCCTCTATCTTCTTTCGTTTCCGAGTTATAGGCCAAAATTGAAATTTGGGCGATTACAACTTTTGTTAGAAAACCTGTCGATATCAACAGTTTCTTTCTAGAGGTCAATCTATTAAGTATAGATATACGAATTTACTACCCAAAACTACTGAAACTTGCTGCCTTTTCATTCTGACTGACAATACCTTTAACTATTATTATGACATGAACAACTATGATAAAATCATCTATTTCAGACTAGCACAGAGTGATATTCAACACACTCCCACCTTGTGTCATAAAAATGCCAAAATTGTGACACAACTAATCTTTGTATCTTGCTGGAAGTTTCACCTTCCTTCCATATCTCGTCTGCACTTCTTGTTCTTCGACTACACTATTATTTCGAAAGCCCTCTTTTGTTTTCTGTTTAACATCTTCTTTCGGCAGATCTTTAGATCTTCCCATCTCTAGAATTATCAATCGTTGGACTGGTCGTAATAGCTCACCACAGGCAGTCTTTAGTCTCCATCTCTCCCACCATTCTCCATCAGCTAATATTTTAGGTAAACAATAAGCGCGTTCGGCAATAGCATCTGAGAGCGGACGGATTTTTTAGTCACGTGATCACTGATTTTACAGATTTGTCAGATTTTTCTGTAATAAACGAACGGTACGGAGCTTTCAGATCGTTTTTTCTGTTTGTCAGATATTAAATTAGTGATTGAAGGTCTATTCGGCCGTAGAGGTAGTATGGGTTCTATTTCAATTCTTTCGTTATAGCTCTCAACACTTCTACCCCTTGGTTGAAATGATTCAATAGTTTGAATCATTATTTTTTTATCAAACGACATTTTTTATTTATTACTATACAACAAATAATATAAGACACGAAATTTAAACATACTGTTCAAGAATATTCGAAGCAGGAAACTCATAAATGCAGATAACATCCATTGACAAAGGCAGAAAAGTAATTTCTGTTTCTGTTCTGTGAAAAAAATCCGTTTGCTCCGTCGAAATACAGCGAGCAAAAAGATCTACATCCGATTGATCAGATTTTTTTGCCGAACGGTCCAGATGTGTACTCCCCTCAATCTGGATGTAATAAACGAACGGTTCAGATCAATCCGACCAGTCGGATGTCAATGCCGAACGCGCTTTACCTCTTGATGGAAGATCCACTGGATTCATGTTCCCAGGGACAGGGCCGATCCTAGAGTGTTGGCCGCCCGCGTGCAGAATCCTTATGTGCCGCCCCAAAGACAAAAAAATATATACCTTTTTTTTGGAATACACACTGAGATTTTTTTTTTGAGTTTCATTAGAAGTATTCGAGGAAGGAATTTTTGTTTTAGATTTTATGAACTTGAATTATTGTAGAATATTTTCAAGCGAAATCTAGTTCCGGTTCCACCGGAAACGAATGTGTTATTTCAAATGCAATACCCTGTATATTTATACATATTTGTATTCTGCACTGACTTGATGTATGATATGCCCAACCACTTCAATCGATTGTTGAGTTATTGTCTGATTGTCAAATTTGTTGACAGAAAGAGTGTCACAAATTAGGGTTAATATCTCAAACATCCCTCATTGTTAGAAATTTATTTCGCCACAGTGGAACAAGTGAAAGTACGCCCTGGTACAAATTATGAGGAAATATTATACAGGGTGTCTGAACAGGTCTTCAAAATGAGCCTCAATAAAACTATGAAATCTCATTTTTTTCAAATGGGCACCATATAAGTTTGTTATTCCGATCGATGGCTCGTCAAAAACTAGTTATAGTGTTCCATACATTTCATCTCTTTAAAATCAGTATGTAGTTTTGCCGTTATTGAATAAAATTCGAATTTCACGACTAAAGCCAGGTTTATTTGTCTAAACATCAGAAACTACTGAATTTGAGATCAAGAGATCATCTTACGGTGCTATCATTATTTTTCCTCGCAAAATCCAACGCAATCATGACAAAATAGGGTTCTAATTTGAAAAACAGAAGTAATGGCCAATTTTCCATCACAGTTTTCGACACGAAATTTGAAACACCCTGTGAAGATATTCATGAAATTCAGAAGATGCATGACCTTTCCACATTCTTATTCTTCTACTGTGACGTTGTGGGAAGGGTTTACACTCGGGATGTTCAGAATTAGAAGAATGCGAACTTAATACTGTCTAAGAATATTTGACTTTTTTCAGTTTTTTTTCGATATTTTGAAAACTATTTCAATGAATACAATGGTTTCAACAAAAATGTATTCAGCATTGAATACTCCTTGCACAACCGGAAGTGC
This sequence comes from Adalia bipunctata, assembly GCA_910592335.1. NCBI lineage: Eukaryota > Metazoa > Arthropoda > Insecta > Coleoptera > Coccinellidae > Adalia > Adalia bipunctata. The sequence continues at coordinate 7,723,577 of OU342954.1, forward strand.
TCAGGCTCCAAAATATTTCAGGTCTATAGAGAATTTCGAACAATATCATAATCCCAATTTTCAGATTTCAAATATGTTCAGTTCTCCAGAAACGTCTAATAGGTACTCGGACTTTGGCCATCCTGTATTCAAAAAAATCTTCAATGGGCCTCTTTTTATTGATAGGAAAAAAACTGTACATATTGGATTTGGATTGAAGGGAGGGATTACCCCGTTACTTTTTCCGTAAATATTTTGATGATCCTTCTGACCTCCGACATCTTCTCTGAAGATTTTTATGTTATTTTACACAAAAAAATGCAATTTACATGCACGTTTATACTTAATATTTTTATATACATACTACTGTATTCGTGTACTAGATGATGAGTCATGTACTAGATACATGATACATCCATTTCAACAAAATAGAAAACATTCAATAAAAAATATGTAATATAGGAAAGAAACACGAACTAAATAAAAAAACAAACTTGTATGTCACAAAACACTATGTGCACAAACAGGAACTACTACATTACCTCTACGATTTAATTCTGAACTAGTTTCCCTAAATGCCATCGCTTTTCTCTCGATTATAATCATTTTGTTGTTCCGCATCAATAGTACAATTCTTTTCCAATCTTAATTTTACCTAGCACCAAGATTCCACAGAATTAACACGTTTAAGCGCAATTTCATGTTTATTTCAGTTCATTGAATTTTTTTAGAGTAATAATCAACAATTAAAAACAATTATTTTTTTAAGATTTGTTGAAAATTTTATTTTTACAAACTGACATATAAAGGTGGCGGCCCGCGGCCGCCCCTTGAGTTTGGCCGCCCGCGTGCGGGGCACGCGCTGCACACCTGCTAGGATCGGCCCTGCCCAGGGACGTGATACCAATCTTGGGGCTTGGGAAAACATCTAATTTCTTTGGTTTCTCTTGGACAAGAATGCTCCCACCATCGCAGCTCAAACTTTCCATCAGCCAAAATAGTTTTCGACTGTTCTTGTGAAGTCTTCATTCTTTTGGGATCTTCAATACCAAGTACGTCCAAACTCCAGAAGTTCGATATGGCAACATCCTTTGCAAACATCGAGGTTATCAGTATAGATGATGTATGGTGATCAGAATTCTTCAATTTTCCCATAACAGTCCAATCCAATAATGTATGTACTGCTACCAAGCCACATTCCAAATCATGTTTGCGTCCAGAATAAAGTTTACCAGCTACATCAGCTCCAACTGATACGTCTATGGGTCCATCAGTTGTATCGGTGATTTGAATGCCCATCAGTTCCAATTCATCCAACCAGGGTCCCTTTCTCACAGAACTAACTTTGTTGCAAATCAGTGGCTGATCCAAAACTTCAAAGTTGCAGCTGTAGTCTTCAGTGAGGCTGTAGAGACGAATTTTATAACATGTATGTTTCACTGTTTCGCTTCGATTACCTCCAAAAAGCGAATGTACTAATTCTTCTTCTCGAATCGGAGTATAACCTATCTCTTCGGCCACCCTTTTAGTTACATAAGACTTATGGGAACCAGTATCAATCAAAAGTCTAACTAGTTTTGATTTTTTTTCGCCTTTTAGTTCAACTACCATGGTTTGTAGAAAAACTTCGTTGTATGTTTGGTTGGTTAGATTCTGTTCAGCTTTCTTTGTATTATTTCCATCTTGATTGGCTTGAATTGTATTGGATGCCTTCAAATCTTGTTTAGCACACATAAGGGTACAATGTTTTCCTTGACAGATGTCACATTTTTCTCTTAAACGGCATCTTCGTGTTATATGGCCAAATCTGGTACATAAATGACAACATGCAGACTCTGACAACTTCTGTTTCTTCTCTGCAAAACTCAATTTCAAAGCTTCTTGACATTGATAGGAGGGATGTGAACCTTTGCAAAATATACATCGTGGTACACCCTTATTGAATAATTCAGATGCGGTAGGCACGTTGCTTGTATTGTCACTTGTACTTCTATGTTCTTGTTTTTTCTTGTCCTTGAAACTGCTCATAGCTAGATGAATTCTATCTTCGTTCATCACTTCTTGACCAAGAAAATCCATCAGAGCATCAAGGCGATTCTTTAAACTTGATTCAGTCGAATAAAATCGACTTCTGTGCCAAGCTCTTATTAAATCTTCTCCTAAGCATGACTCTACTAATGGATACAACATAGCGGCACAAGTATCAGATTTCACGCCTAAACTATCTAGAGCTCTCAATTTGATCAAAAAAGGCTGATAGGTTATTATTGGTATGAAGGTTCGTTAGAACTAGTTGAAAGAGTTCTCTGACATACACTTCTATCAATATGTCGTCTCTACCAAATCTTCGTTTCAAACTATCAACGGCCTTTTGATAGTTACCTTTTGTGGCAGGGTAACTTTCCACAATTTGTCTCGCTCTAGAATTTGGTGTAGTGGCCTTAATGAGGTACTGAAGCTTGTCTTCCTCCTCTAGATCAGAATCTTTATCAATCCTACTGAATTGATTCCAAAAACCAAGCCATCCCTTCAAATCGCCTCCATATTGACGAAATTCTAGTTTGGGAATCTTGAGTTTACCTTTCGAATCTGATTTCTTTGAGCCTTCTTTATGGTACACCAAATTTTCACAACGTAACTTTAATTTGTGGAATCGGGTACTTAAACTATCCATAACTTCGAATTCAACATTCATATTGTCTTCGCAGTCATCTGAATCCAACATCAAATCGAAAAAAAGTTGATTCAGTTCAGCTATCTGCAACATTTTCTCCTCCAAAACTTTCATATTACTCTGAATATCTATTAAATCATATGAGTCTGAGGATAAATCATCTTCAATAATGCTACATATCTTCTTGAAAGCAGTTCGGTGTAGATCAAGGGCTCTCTTCGTTTTGTCCATACTTGCAATAGAATGTCCTGTCACGGTCGCCACAATGTTAGAAAACCTGTCGATATCAACAGTTTCTTTCTAGAGGTCAATCTATTAAGTATAGATATACGAATTTACTAGCCAAAACTACTGAAACTTGCTGCCTTTTTATTCTGACTGACAATACCTTTAACTATTATTATGACATGAACAACTATGATAAAATCATCTATTTCAGACTAGCACAGAGTGATATTCAACAACTTTGGTCATTATCTCCGTTTCTGTTTATACCAGGATGTTGAAATTAAAACATTATACAAGCACTCTTCTGATAGCAATCCAGTGGCGTACTTTGATTTTTTCATTTGGCGTTCAATGTAGTGTGATTTTATTTCAAGTTGCATTTGAAAATGGTTTCATTTTGAGAACTGAAATTTTGTGGGTAAACTCAGAAAGGATTGGAATTCTCAATAAAATAATTGAGATTTATTTCATTTCAACACTTCATTTTTGTTCTTCCAAAAATTAAAGAAAGTAATCAAACTCATGCTTCTGTTTTATTTCAAACGAAAGACCCATGAAAATAGTTCAACCCTCGATTAAAAGTGAATCTACAGATATCTGATATCATTCAGAGAAACAACTTGAAATACGGAATTGGCAGAGAATGGCCAAATTCAAATATATGGCGGGAAAAAGTTCCTGCTTCACCCACATATTCACTGATTTCATAGTTCAGCGATTTTCGGATAGAGAGCGCCATTGTACATTTCATTCATTATTAGAGAGATAAACTGTAATGAAGTTCAATTTCCCGAGCTAGAAATTGGTCTTCATTCTAAATGAATTTATTTCCAGAATTTCCATTTTTGAATTCCTGCATTTCATTTCCGTTCAGCATTAAACCGCGAAGATCGAATATTGTGCGATCGATTTTGTTTTTTTCGTACGATATTTTCTCTATTTCAGTCAAATTTCGTGAAATACTGTTGAAATTCAATGAAAAATTCAGATCATACATCCTAGTGACTTTTGTATTGTATCTTGGCAGTTGGTGACTGTTACGAAATTGACATTTCAAAATTGACGTGTGTTGAAAATTGGCAGTCATTGTTGACAACCACGAATCGAAAAATATAACTAAAAACGGTGCTGTAATGAGTTAATTACAGCACTGTTTTCAGTGCTGTAATGAACTCATTACGATACTGAAATAGAGAATTTTTTTTTTTGTCATTTTGAGATTTTTCTGATCAAGTTATGATAGAAAATGCTGAAAATTAGCTTTCGATGTTTAGAGGTTTTCAAAGTGCCTCAATACACAATCACAGAAAATTTTCTTTTAATAGCATGAATTCTGCCCTGTTCTTTCTTAGGACACGTTCGGCTACCCGAACAGATGGATCGGACGCAGCGAACCAATCAAGTGGCCCCCACGTTCACCTGACCTTAATCCCATCGATTTTTTCGTTTGGGGTTATTTCAAAGAAATTGTTTACGCCCCAGAATGTTCGAGTGAAGACGAGCTGCGACTGAAGTTAAGAGAAGCCGAACGTGTCCTAAGAGAGAACAGGGCACGTTTTATGGAATAAAAAAAATTCTAAGAAGGTGTAGAATGTGTATTGAGGCTAGAGTTGGCCTCTTTGAAACCTACTGTAGATTCTATAAATAAATTTCTTTTTATTTACATTATAATGTGTGATTTATTGCCATATCTTCTTCTTGTTTTTATCTAGAACTTTTCTCGACCAAGATCTAATTCTGATTTTCATTAATTTTCAGCATTTTCTATCATAACTTGATCAGAAAAATCTTAAAATGGCAAAAACTAATTCTGTATTGAATGTCTAGTTCTTTGATTTTTTCCACCTCGATGACTTCGAAGGCTGATTCTAGCAAAAGTAGAGTTTGAGTACCATTTTTTATCAATAATTCTAAAAGCTGACTGTTGAGCGCAGTTTTTGAGCATACTAATGTATGCTAATGTATGTACCGTGAATTATCCTTTTTACAATTTCAATTATGATTCTAAAATTCAGATCATAATCCAATTCACGTAACGTTTTCACTTGAGACCAACATTTCCATAATTTTTAGCAAAGTTACGAATCTGGTTATTTTATGTATAAAAGTACAATTCATGGAGATTAACTTACAGAAGAATCTCACTTTTTTTAAATATCTTTTTTAATAATATGGTCAAGTCGAAAATTCGCAAAGTTCATAAAAAAATTCATAACTCGAAAATCGTGAAAAATCGCATAACATACATGGGGGTGATTCGAATAGCCCATGACACGAGGGACCTATTTTTTCTTTTTGACGTCAATCTCTTGGCCACCCTGTATATATTTCATATATTTTTGGTATTACTGTATTTTGTATTCTTGTTTTCACTAATTGAATAAACTGTGTGAATTACTCTATTTCTGATTTCTCAGTTATCGCTAATAAATGCTAATAGCTCAGATACCAAAGAACTCTGTCTCCGACTAGCAGCCGGTTAGGTTTGCTATTCTCCCTTATAAGGAAAAAGAATAGCTGGCGCTCGAGGTGAGTTCGAGGAAACCCCATTACAAAACATAGAACTTATAGAGGTAATGTAAGTTCTATGGAGATATTCCATAAAAAGCACGGTGGCGCCTGTATCGGCTGAGTTTTCCTACTCGCTCTGAACGGCGACCTTAATAATTATTTTCATTTTGAGAAGTGCGAATTAGTGGAAAGAATAATTATTGATTTGGCAACTGTGTACCTAGGAGTATAGAAAATAGAGTATAGAATACTCCTAAACGCTAATTCTATAGTACGCAGAGAAGATGTCGAAATGTCGAATAATGACAAATAAGAAGATTATGTTTTTATTTATAATTTGTAGGCGTTCTTGTCACATCAGTATTTGTATTTTCAGAGAATGAGTATTATATCAACTTTAATGAAAATTAACTTTTTATATGACGATGTTTCAAAAACATTATAGTGATCACATCAAATAAAATAGATACGATTAGATACTGAATATATTCATGAATAAATTCAGAGATTTAACAAAGACTTGACAACACTGGCGTGTCTCTCAGTTACTCTGGGCTTTGTCCCCTCCATCACAAACTTGAACCAAACATATTACAAATCGAGCCACTGACGTCACAGCAGAGAGACGTTTCAATTCACACGTGTTGAAAACACATTTTCAATATCGAATAATTAATCAATTCTTTAAAATTCAGAGTGGAAAAGTGGTTACAAATGTGTTATAAACTGTCCTTTATTATGTCAAGGGAAGAAAAGTGCATACTTTGAGGTACTGGAATTTCCCATTATCGACCTATCAGTTCACTGAATAGCTTCATTTGTTTTCTCCTGCTCAGCTTCTTTGAAAAATATCATATATTTAATCAACAACAATATGGTTTTACACATGGTAGGAGCACAGGAACTGCACTTTACAGGTTGACTGACATAATTAATTATTGGGGGTGTTTGAATTTCGAGTTTGTTCTTTCGAATTGGCATATTTGCGGGCCACTTTTTTCGCCAAATTAGACCAGGGCCGAAACCTTCAAAAATGGTAAAAAATGAAAAAAAAAATACAGTAGGATGAAACCCATTAGAAAAGGAGGGGAATATGATCAAAATGAAAGGAAAAATAAATTACGGTCGATCCGAGTTCGGGAAGTGGGAGGGGTGAGTTTTAAGGGTGAAAAATGGTTTTCCTCGATTTCCGGCAAAACTACAAGTTCTATGGAAAAAAGTTGAATGGCAAAATTGTAGGTAATGAAAAGATCTACAACTTTTGTGATTGCAATTTTTTCACATAACCTCAAAATTTAGGTGAAAAATTCAAAAAACCAAGTTTATGGTTTTTTATTTATATCTTTTTAAAAAAAATTTTTTCTTCTACGAAATTTTGTGAAAACTTACCTTGTTATGTCCCAAATACACTGTAATTTATTAGATTCAAAATATTTATGTTTTCGCCTTATTTTAACTTATTATCAAAAAAGCACCCTAATTTTCAATCGAAAATTCTGACGTCAAAATATCAGCTTTTTTCAAAAAGTTTAGGGGCTTTTTCTTCATTGAAATATCTACTTTCTGATGGTGTAAAAAAAAATATACATTACTATAGGAAATGTTCTCAGAAAATGCAAAAAATTGAAAAAACTCAAATTCGAAATTTTTATATAATCATTATGTACAATTTTGAGGTATTTATTAAAATTTACTCTTCAATTACTCAAAAAACGTAAGATTTCCTGTTTCATTTATAAACGAAAAAATCGCAAATTGAAATATACTTCTATAATTAACAAAAAAATAAGTTAATAAAGTTAATATTTAATAAGACATCTACAATATTTTGAAAAAGTTTGTAGAATCTTGTTTAAATAATATTTTTAGATGACTATTTATTGCTGTTTTAACATAATTCATATACCTGAGTGACCTTTGATTAATTTTTAACCCATTGTAAGTTATTTCATAGAGAAGTGGGGACTGAGTTACTCTAATGGTGGGTTTCATAAATCGTTGATTGAACAAATCACAGAATTATTCGACGAAATTGTCAAATCAACCAATAGGATTTCTAATTTTCGAAATTTTCAGCATACAATTGCTTGATTGAGTGAGTTGTGAGAAATTTACTTTATTCAAAGAATTGTTTGGAATCTACATAGCAAGGTAAATACTATCTGTATTTTAATCTATATTAATCAACTCTTACATTTAATTTTCAATCTCATTGCTTTCTCTGCGGTGGGTTCTTCGGTAATATTTCAAAAGATAAAATTTCAACTGTTCAAAGTAACGATACAAGAGATAATATATTACAGCATATTCAAAAACAAAACACATTAAATCATTGCGATAAAAACATTTCAGCTCGTTCAAGAAATGTGCCTGATTTAGTTGCAGTAAAAGCTCATTATCACACTGTTTGTATGGCTAATTTTTATAACAATAGGACGGAGAGAAAAAGGGGTCGCTCAGCATGTGAAAACACTAAGAGTTTTATTAATTATCTTATTAATTATATCGTTGACAACGAAACAGAATGTCCATTTTCTGTTAATGAAATAAAAGAGGGATTTTCAGGAGATCTCCCAGACTACACAACTATTAAAAATAAATTGAAAGAGCACTTTCAGAACGATATCGATTGTCATTTAATTAGAAGAGACTTGATAATTTTGTACAAAAATAGTACCGCAAGCAAGAAACTCTGCAAAGACGATCAACTAGAGTTGGAAAGGTTTTTCCAATCTGAAGAAATGCCTTCGAAGAGACAAAAACTAATGAATAACTGATTAGAATTTCAGATAAGGTATTTATGAATAACAAGATTAACGTTTTTGAAAAAAAAAATAAAATGCGTAATCAGAATTAAGTATCTAAATTCAATAGTACGATTTACCTGTATATTTATATTGTATAAGATTTTCTATGACATGAATGTAATTCGAATTAAATAAATAAACTCTTTATCCTAAAAAAAATGCAGCAATCACATTTTTTTTGATGAAATTGTACATAGTGATTAAAAAAAAATTTCGAATTTGAGTTTTTTCAATTTTTTGCATTTTCTGAGAACACTCCTTATAGTAATGTATATTTTTTTCACACCATCAGAAAGTAGATATTTAATCGAACAAAAAGCCCCCAAACTTTTTGAAAAAAGCTGATATTTTGACGTCAGAATTTTCGATGGAAAATTAGGGTGCTTTTTTGATATTAAGTTAAAATAAGACGAAAACATAAATATTCTAAATCAAATAAATTACAGTGTATTCGGGATATAATAAGGTAAGTTTTCACCAAATTTCGTAGAAAAAAAATTTTTTTGAAAAAGATATAAATAAATAACCTAAAACTTGGTTTTTTGAAATTTTCATATAAATTTTGAGGTTATGTGAAAAAATTGCGAATACAAAAGTTGTAGATCTTTATATTACCTACAACCTTGCCCTTTAACTTTTTTCCATAGGACTAGTAGTTTTGCCGGAAATCAAGGAAAACCATTTTTTACCCTTAAAAACTCACCCCCTCCCACTTCCCGGACTCGGATCGACCGTAATTTATTTTTCCTTTCATTTAGATCATATTCCCCTCCTTTTTTAATGGGTTTCATCCTACTGTAATTTTTTTTGTTTCAAAAATTATCGACCCTGGTCTAAATGTATTTTCCTCCGATAAACAATAAGACAGTAAAAATCAATCAGTCTTAGACTATACAACGTTGCTTCCAAGTGCCTAATTTTATTGAGTGAATTCAATTGTTTTGTCATCAGTCGCATCTCATAAATTCATATTTGTAACTTTTGCCCAAGTCGGCATCGATCATTTTGAAATGTAAAAACAATAAAAAGATACAGGACGTGTTTTGTTAACACTACAACGCGGAGTGCGTGTAAGTGCAAGCTACGATCAAGAAAGATGATCAGCACATCCCGAATTCGTCGAAAGGGCCCTTTCCTCCAGAAACAGAAGACTGACTGCTGCAGAAGAGGAGGAGTGCTCCGAATTTCTCCGTGAGACCCATTTCTTTTAGTGATGACTTGATTCTCAATTAAATTCACGCCAAAAATCTATACAGTCCATTCTCTCACCAACAACTCTATCAATCATTCAGGGATTTGGATATTTCTTGGATTTGGATTTTCCTGGATTTTCAAAGGCCTTTGACTCAGTTATGCATAATATGCTACTTAAAAAACTAAAGGCATTCAACATTATAGGCACACAGTGACACAGTTGAAAATAATGAGAAGCTATTTGCAAGGACGTACACTGACGGTGAATGGCGATGATTTTTTTTCCACACCAACAGAGGTTGTGGCATGTGTTCAACAGGGCAGAAATCTAGGACCTAAATTCTTCATATTGATCCGCGACAGACCAGATCGGCGGGAGCGATCCGATCCGCAGTCCAGATCTGTTACAGATCTGGACTGCGGATCAGATCTTACAGATTTCCCTTTCGTGTGTGCCTAGCTTCAATCTTTTCTTTAACTACGCAGATGATATACTCCATTCTCTTTTATAAAGTATCGCGGTTGGCCATGATTTAGGTTTATCAAGTTTTTTCACTCAAAACAGACGCAGGTTGGCACTCGTGAAAATCAACTACATCACAACCAAACAAATTGATACAACCCTCAACCAACAGAAAACCAAGAGGAGTACAATCATTTAAAACAGAAATATAAACACGGACAACACATATAAAAAGGTTTTTTTTTCCTGAATGATATAAATTTAAATGACATGAATATAAATAGAAAAATATGAAAAATGTAAAAAATACAAAATAGATTTCTCTCGAAATACTCACATTCACAGTTGTGCTTTCTTTGGTCTATTAGAATATCACAGTCAAAAATAAAATAGCAAAATAACATAATGGGTACCATAAAATTCATCGAAAATATCAGGGTAGCAGACTAGCAGATATCCAGGAGAGATGAACAAATCGAATAATGATCTGTCATATGTATCAGTCTAACAAAAGGCAATAACACAGGAGTGACATTATGTTTGAAATAATTGAGGTGTTCAATCTTCCTAGCAAATTAAAATATGAGGAACTAAGTCCATCAATGTCAGATCTTTTGTTGACAGAATTAGGCTATTTTTTATACAAATCATCTCATATAATAATTTTTCTGTTTCAAATGATTGTACTCCTCTTGGTTTTCTGTTGGTTGAGGTTTGTATCAATTTGTTTGGTTGTGATGTAGTTTTTTTACTTCTAGTTGTTTTTCTAGAGCCCTGATGATGCAATAATAAATTTTGCGAAACGTTGGCCATCACACAAAGTGGTTTCTTTTAATAACGTTCCCAAACCCAACAGGTATTTAGGTATTTTCATTTTGTAAATAATAATATAATAGTTTATTGAAATAATAACAATTCTATATACTTCAACTTAATATTAAGATTCAATAAACCCAAAAGACTTAAGGCTATTAGCCTGTGCTTGAGCCATCCTGATCTATTAAACTTATCTAAAAGAAACCTGAATTCGACGAACAAACAATATTCCCATAATCTTCCACAAGCTATATCTGCATATCGACCATCTTGGCCAAATCATTCCTAGGGTAATCAGCAATGAATCTATTGAGCCCCGCTCTGAATCTATGGAGATGTTGAGTCCTTACCAAATTTTCAGGCAGAATCTGATACATTCTTGGAGCAAGGTAAGCGAAGCTGCGCTGGCCTATTGTTTTGAACGAAAAGGGAGTCCTGTAACGGGTACCTTGTTTCCTTGTTTCATGGCCATGAGTGATGGCCTTTAGTTGTGACCTATTTTTATACTGATGCACAACGATTGATCGGAAAAACAATTGTTTCACATCAAAAACCCCTGCTTCCATGTACAGCACATCGGATGGGTAGGTGAACGGCTTTCTCAACATTATCTTTAAAATTTTTTTTTGTACAATTATTAGTTTTTTCAGATGTGTATTCATTGCACCACCCCAGCCTATGATACCATAACTTATTCGAGAACCCACCAGTGAATGATATATCATCTTCAGTTTATCAATATCCAAAATCTCTCTCAAAAGTTTGAACTTATACAATGAACACCTGAGATTTCGGGTAACATTCTCTATATGTTTGTCCTATCTCAAATATTTATCTATAGTGATTCCCAAGTATTTAGCATTATCTGCTCCTTTTATTTCATTATCAGAAATTTTTAGGGTGTCATAATCAGGTAAGTTTCGATTCCTACATGTAAACGTAATGTACCTTGTTTTCTCGAAGTTTATCGTCAACGAATGATAATCCAACCAAGTCTTAATGACTTTGAGATCGCTCTCAGCAATTCGTTTCAGTTCGTTCCAACTATCGGCCTGATATAGAATAGCCGAATCATCGGCAAAACCAATCACTCGTCCATAGCTATTCATTCTAAGTAATCCATTTATATATATTGTAAAAAGTAGAGGTCCCAGCACAGTCCCCTGAGGAACCCCATACATTATGTGCGTCACATCACTCAAGCATCCTCCTATTTCGACAAACTGCTGTCTCTCCAACAAATAGCTCCCCATCAGACTCAGCACACTACCTCTCAAACCTACGTCCTCTAAGGTCTCCAACAACTGTGTGTGACTAACACTATCGAACGCCCTCGCTAAATCCAAGAAAACGCACATTGTCGGCTTACTCCCATCTAAAGCCCTGTAGACATCAGATACGAGAAAAGACATCGCATCTTCAGCACATCTATCCTTCTGAAATCCATACTGCCGTTTCGAAATAATCTTATTATCACCTAAATATTTATCTATTTTTTGTTTTATTATCTTTTCGAAGATCTTGGCAACATTCGAAATAAGCGATATAGGTCTGTAATTTTGCATTTGAGTTCTCTCTCCCTGTTTGTAAAGAGGTTTTATAACGGCGTTTTTCAAAGCTTTGGGCCATGTTCCTGATGATATGCTCCGATTTATGTGGTGAGCAATGGGTTCTGACACCCATTGAGCCATACTCTTCAAAGTCTCTGCTCTCAACCCATCCATACCAGGAGATTTGTTATTTTTCAATGTTTTTATTATTTTTTCAACCTCATGTCCATTCGTTGGCGTCATAAACATAGTGCTCCCACATATATTCCGGTATGGAACCGTTGAGGGCCTCGTGATCTCACCGGCAAGTTTTTCGCCTACTTTCCGATAAAATTCATTAAATTCGTTACATATGATCAGTGGATCTGTCACCGTACTATCATCTTCCAATTTTATTTCATCAATTCTGGTGTTCCTCCTTGAGTTCCCTCCTACCTCATTTATAACCTTCCACAGCTGCCTGGAATCACCACCACACTCGACAATTTTATCACTGTAATACTTTTTTTTGGTTATCCTGAGCTAAACTCTGAGTTTGTTCCTGTAGCTGACGAATCTGGCCCTAAGAGCTCCATCATTTGGACTTTCCTGCGAAAGTTTGTAGAGTCTCTCTCTTTCATTTATACTCTTTACTAAGCCATTCGAAATCCAATACTGTCTTTTCTTTCTATTATGTTTGACGTTTTTCGTCACAGTACATTCTTCTATTACGTTTTTCAATTGACCCATAAATAGCTCCGTCGCCACATTCACGTTCTGCTCTTCATATATGGATGTAAAGTCTGCTTGCGCAATTTTTTCGCGTAATTTTTCATTATCGGTATACTTCCTATATACACATAAATAATCTGCCCCCCGACCTACCACCCTGAAGGGTATCTTAAGGATCACAGGAAAGTGATCTGTTATGCAGGTTTTAACAGTCAGTGGAATACATTCATCTCTGTCGTGTTTAGTCTTCAGAAATATGTGGTCTATACATGATTTTGATTGTCCACATATTCTTGTGAATGAATTTATCATAGACATGAAATTGAACTCACCCATTAGATCCAGATACCCTCCAGTAATTTCATTGTCGAGTTTTAAATTGATGTTAACGTCTCCGACAAACAAACTGTAGTCGAAGCCTCCACATCCCCATTGGCGAACACACTTTCCCAATTCCTCCAAGAAATCCACCTTTGAAGTTGAAGGTGGTCTGTATACAGATGTTACCAAAAACGACCTCCCACTTGAATATATCTCAGCCTGAATCATTCTGATCTCTCCCACGGTCACAATCCTGAATTTATGATTCAGGGAGTTTCTCACATACATAACCAAACCATCATTCTGATTAATGGTACCCTCATTATAAAATATCTCGAATCCATCCAAACCATACAAAGAAACGTCCCCAACATGCCATGTTTCCGACAACACCACACAGTCAAAGTTTGTGTTGAACTGTTCAAGAAACACTCGAACCTCATCGAAGTTCTTAGCTATGCTCCTCGTCCTCACATTCATATGAACCACATTAAAGTATTTGACATCTTGTACACCAACTGTATCTAGTTCGCACGAGTAGATCTCCCTCGTGCTCACAGGACTAAAATTGACGTCCCCCAAGTATTGATCCATCTTCGATCACGAATAACATATACCTTTTTGAAATAAAAATATTTTTGTGTTTTTTCCTTTTTTCAATAATTTTTATTTTTTTATTTTTTTTTATTAGTTTTTTTTATTTTTTTTTTCAATATTTTTTTAGCATATACATATATTTTTTGTAGATATTTATTGATATTTTTTTTTTTTTTTTAGTTTTTGATTATTCCGTTTATGTACCTACGACTTCCGCATATTCGGAACGAAGCTACTTTCCGTTGCCACTGCGTGTTTTCATTTTCTGCTTTTCAGCTATGTCCTTCGTAACCCTCACCACCTGTTGCTGCGTTGGTGTGTTTCTTGGCTGACGCGGGTTTCCGACGTGTTGCTGTGCTAAAGTATCTGCCCGCTGCTGTGGTTTTTTATTCGGTGTTTCTGTTTTTGCAATGTCTTTTGGAGTTTCCCTAGGCGCAACTTGACTTGGGGTACCAGGAGCACTCGATGGTCCCTCCTTTTCTTCAGCTTCTTCCTCTCCCTGTTTTAATTGTTCCGGAGTGTAAACCTTAGATTATCTATTGTTTACATGTAACCGACCACCCTTAATATAACAGTTTTCTTCACCGTTTGTTCTAGCCAGGTTTAGATGTTTTCTCCAAATGTTATTCTCCTGCCGTTGTTTTGTAGTTAAGTCTCTGGCTATTGATACACTAGTTCCCTTCAACTTTTTAGCGTTTTTCAACACCTCAGCCTTCTTTAGGTAGGACGTGAACTCAACCTTTATAGGAGGATGTTCAACCCTTCCCAGCGGATAAAAATTGTTGAGATCACTCACCGCAACATCCACATCAACCAACTTGTGTACCTCCTCTCTGTTAAAATCCACAGTGATATCCGGTTTTGTTTTTAGCCCAAAAATTATAATATTATTTTCTTTCGACGCTCTTTCCAACTTCTCGATCCTATTAGTTAAGTTCACGTTTTCCTCCTCGAGTTTACCGATTCTATGATTCAGTCCTTCAAGTCCCAACACTATTCTCACCTCCACGGCTTCAATCAAGGACCTTAACTCCTGTTTATTCTTCCTTATCCCCATATCCTCATTCGAGATGGACATCCTCAAAACAATCCACTCAATAAGTCAGATGCCCGGTAGTGTATGTTCACCCTTATGAATAAGGTACTCTGATTTGGATCAATTAATATGACCGATACGAATCCCAGAGATAAGAATCCACAGATGTCTCTCCAGGATGATAAGGAACTCAGCGTTTTATGCCTAGTATTTTCTGTTTTTTTTACACTATGCTTCACAAAAACCAGCAAGATTTGAATAAAATTTCGACTGTTCTTACAAAACTCTACTTGTTTATTTCTCTGATATGAATTTCAAAATTTAACCGACGAGTTTTCGCCAATAACCTTCACTATCATTTCCCGTTAACGTAACATGAGTTTTCATTCAGTTGATCAATCATTCAGGAGTTAGTTCTTCGAAGATTTAACTGTGGCGCAGGTTTCGTAGAACTACTACCTACATTTTCATGCTGGAGTATTTCCGGTTGTGCAAAAATGTATTAAAATGTCTTCTGAATTAACATAATATTTTCTCAAATTCATCAATTTCCCAAAGTAAATGAACTTTTTGATTAATACGTAATTACTACGATTTTTTAGCAGAAACGACAACGTTGTGGGCGTATCTGACAGTGCAATGACCATAACCCAACATTTTCAAAACATACACGGTGAAATGTGTCAAAATTTCATGGCAAACCGCGATACTTCATAAAAGTGAATGGAGTACACGAACATCCTTCTTCATGCAGAAAATGTGGAGAACCTTCAAGAAATTCTGTATACTGCTACTGAGTCCGTGAATATTTGGTGAAGTGCACATAACTTGACACACAACAAAGAATGAACAGAATTCGTATATTTTCCACATAAATTGCGGGGTTCTACGAAACCAGAACACCTTACTTTTAGTGGAAAAGAAATACTGTTTAGATCAAGTACCAAATTTCGAGGAGTTGTTGTCGATTGGCATCTTGATGGGTTCCAGCATACGACCCCCCTTTGTAAAAGCCTGAACAAAGTGTTGTATACCCCGCATGTGGGTACTGAAATCAGAGCTCACAGAAGAGTTTCTGAAATCAATATATTTCTCAAATTTTCAATCTCCTATGAGTTAGAGTTATGGGTGCAAATTTGGGAAAACAGTCGACAGGCCATCATTGTATTTCGAGTACAGAAACAAGCTATGAGATCTATGAGATACATGCTCTGTAGAGCATGTATTGGAGCCCACTTTGAAAATCTTTTGTGAAATCTAATTTGATGAAACGATATTTAGAAATTTTCTCTCGTTCTTTCATTATTGAATAAATATTTTCGAGTTAATTTAAAGTAATGAAGTGAATCTTAGCAATTTAGTAATTAAGAAAAAAGCTTTCGCCTCATTGGGATAGAAATTAAATTCATATTAAATGCTAGAAACACGTTTTTTTTTTAATATCGCACTCAGATCACCATATTTTTTTTACACCACGTTAGGTGGAACTTAGGCAAAAGAAGCAAAACATGGAATTTGAGTGAAGTCTTTGTTAAAAAAACTATGTATGCGCCAGAGCTGTGCCAAAGCATTGTGCTTTGTGCTCGTGAAAGCACTCGGAGCCCTTTTGTGCTCCCGAGCACTGTGCTCCCAAGCACTTTTCAAAAGCAGTGCTTAGTGCTTAGTAATTGGAGTGCTTCGGCCAAAGGCTTAGTGCTTAGTAATCCCAAAAGTGCTCCCGAGCACTTTTGCGGATTACTAAGCACTAAGCCCTGAGCCAATGCTGTACGAATTCATTTTTACATTAAAAAAAATTTAAATCAACATTTTCTTACATGACAGTAACATCCCAAAACTGTTTGGATTGCAATTACAGAGAGATGATAATGAGGAAACTTGATCATTATGAAAGGAAAATTAAAGGGCTCATGTGTATTTTGTTAAATGTTAATTTGTGCGTTGACAAGAAATAGAAGAGAAAAAGCAAAAGCCACGATTCTGATTTTTTTTGTGTTTTCATCTGACCAAAGAGTCTTATATAGACAACATCAAAACGATACACAGTTCATTGAGTTATTTATAATTTTGATACTTCTTTGTTATTTGTCACGCAACAATGTTTTGCAACTGGTTTGCTCCTGACAAATCAGTGCAAGAATTGACAGAGGAACAATTCCATTTTTCCTTGAATTTTTCATTTAATTTTGTTTCAAGGACTGGGAGTTTTCAGAAAAAAAAGTAAACTCTAAAACTTCAGTAGGTATATTTATTAATATTATCAAACAGAGAGATCCAGGAGCGAATAGCATTTTTCTCTTTCATTACCAATAAGAATTTATTATATTGAATCGAATTCAAAAATACATACATACATACCTCTGCCAACTTACAATTTCTTTTCTGATTAAAATAACCTCACTTTCAATATTTCCTAACAAAAGTGCTTAGGGCTTAGTGCTCGAAATGTCGAATTACTTTCACAAAGTGCTTAGTATTCGCGAGCCTTTTGTGAAAATAAGTGCTTTGTGCTCGAGACTCGGGAGCCTTTTTATTCAAGTGCTTAGTGCTTAGTGCTCGAAGCACTTTTCTTCAGTGCTCGTCACAGCTCTGGTATGCGCTCTAACTCTCATTATTTACATTAGCTCTTCTATCCAGGAATACTCTGCATGGCGTATGCCATGCTGAATAAATTCCGTTATTTGTAGTCTTGCCACCGAAAAAGTTGCAAGGGATGTAATTTTCTATTTTTCGAAAATAACCAGTGTCGTATACTTGAATTGTGAATTAACCGTGCAGATAAATATTTCTGTAAAATCTTGTTGTATGATAGTGAAACTAAATGAGTTTGTGATTCAAGACGATTTAATCAATATGAGAAACGTGAAGTCAAGGAAGGTTCGAAAGTGATGAGATATCTTCATGAAATTCCTCCAGTATGAAATTGTTTCCTACCTTTCCTGAATCTCAAATTACGGATTGTTCAGAAGTTTTCAACAGCAACCGATGGGGGATGAAATGATGGACTTTCATTGGATTATTCTGTGAACTTGATGAATTGTTTCCACTTGTTTCCTCTGCATAAATTAATGAATTCGGTAGTTGAAATTTCAATCTTGAAGATATTTACGTTCATTCGCGTTTTGTGGGCCATTTTCTACCGATTCGCAAGCTTGATTCATGCTGGATTTGTTGAAATATACAGCCAGTATAGGAAACTTTTCCCGTTTACAAATTAATTGGAAATTTGTTTTTTGATAAAGATTGGAATTTTAGAGTAAAAATTGTCGTTAAGATTAGCGTGAATTCATTCATCATTGATTCTATTCGGTAAAACGAGTTGAACACTTTACTATTGAGTCTATGGAGGGAATTAAACCAAAAACATCAAATCTCCTGTCCTCTTTCCACTCTTCTACACTACCACTTCGTCAGCACGTTAGCACTAACATCGAGATCCAGAGAAATCAGTAACTTCGATAGTTCAATTGGTCAGACCCTCAGACCGGTAATCTGAGGATGCATGGTTCAATTCCCGCTAGAGGTGAAAACATTGTCCCAATTTGGAATTATTGATGAATCCATATTTTTGTGGTTTTGAATTTGTTTTCGAATCGATGAGATCGATTCTTCCAAATCTTCATCGAATAATTTTTTCAAATGCTTGCAAAGATAGAGAAAGTAGGCCATATTCGTTTTTGCTCATAATCGGAAAGTGGGACGTTACCTTATAAGAAACATCCAAAAATAATGTCTGCAAAGAAATGGGTGTTACACTTTTGGAATAATCTAAAATATTGCTGTAAAAAAACGAATATGGAGCCTTTCAACAGAAATTTTCTGGTAAGGAAAAAAATTTCAGGAAGAGTTTTTATCAAGAGTACATCAGTTCGTCGCAGGTTGAGATTAGCGATTAGATTACTTTTTGAAATTAAAAACTCGGAATTTTTTTTTTAAATGCAAGGACAATCAAAGGAAAGAGGATATTGATAACGTCTGCGTCAGAAGAATGGTTATGCCGGGTTTCCACCAAGAGGACAGGATAAGAACAAAACACGAACTCGGTCCGTTTGTGACAGTCCGCGAACGGTTCTCGAACTTGTGGATCGTTTTCCGAATTGGTAAGTCCGCGAATAGCGATTTTACGAACACAAACAGAGTCCCATCGAATGTCGGTAATTTCAAAGGATTCACGTACTCTAGGACTGTTTGTTAGCTTGGTGCACAGAAATATAATAAATACTAGAACGCCAATCAGTTCACAATTCCTGGCACCTCATAGGGAAAATTGACCTACTACAGAGTTTGCGCAATATGTGAACGTGTCATCAGGGTAGGACTTAAAATTTTTGACTTCGTGAATGTGGTATGAATAAGTTGTCGATATCAACATTTGCAATTATAATAAAATAGCTGTATTATCTTACTTAAACTAAACTTACTTTCATAAAATGGGTTTCTCCTTTATTTGCGCAAAAAAGAACCATGCACTTCATTTTGTCTATAATTTGTCACAGCACTCGACTATCAAAATTAACTAGTAAAACTCAAGTACAAAACTAAACTAAAGGAGTATCAGTACTACACAATGTTCAAGAAAACAACGAGGAAACACCGAAAACGGAGCAGAAAAGGCAAGCGAATTTATACGAATGAATAAACAGCAAAGGGAATCAACAAATCCTAAAATACGACACTGCTCTTTTTCTGATGTGAAGATGTGTTTGTTTTCGTCGCGTAGCGGTGTTGCCGAATTCACTGGTTTCACAATAAGATTTATTCCGAACTTCATCTGAAACCATAATGCTTGGCAACGACGTGGCAAGAAAAGACGAGCTGCGCATGTACAAGTAGTAGGTGTTTATTCGCTATGTGGGGTCATTTTACTGAATCTCGGACGTACCTAATAGCATTCTAGTATTTATTATATTTCTGTGGCTTGGTGTAAACGCCCAGTTTGGTTTTATTTTCGTTGTTGCGATCTAGTGGTAGTTTGCAGCGCGCCACATTTTCATAACTACTTGTCCGGTGTCTATGTGAACTGAATGAAACTTAAAACACGAACAGTTTTTCTCTATTTCAGTATCGTAATGAGTTCATTACAGTACTAAAAACAGTGCTGTAATGAACTCATTACAGCACTGTTTTTAGTATTATTTTTCGTTCCGTGGTTGGCAGCATTGTCAATTTCGTAACAGTCACCAACTGCGAAGATACAATACAAAAGTCACTAGGATGCATAATCAGAATTTTTAATTAAATTTCAGCGAAATTTGACTGAAATAGAGAAAATATCGTCTAATACTCGCTCCTTCGTCGCTCGTTTTCAAATTTTGCATTCGTATTGGAATAGGAGCCCATTCTGCAACTAGTTTTAGAATATACTATTATTGATTTCTGTTCATGACTGGGGTAAATGAAAGTCCGTTGGGAACCCAACAGTCTTCGAACAGTTTCAAAACAAAACTGTTCGAAATTTCTGTTCAAATGGACAGTTCGTGTCTTGTTTTGGCATGTCCCCTTGGTGGAAACCCGGCATTATGTTTTCAGCGTGTTTGTATGTCTATATCTTTTTCACGCTCTACAGTCCTATCTGCTTGTAGCGCGTTGCTACAAATTGTGAATCGTGATGGAGTTTACGTTTCGTCCTGTCTCCGCTCACAGGACTGATTGGCTATTGTAAGCGAAGCCTGCCAATGACGTAGTTGTTAGAGTTACCCTACTCAAAGCGTTTGAGGGTACCAGATCGAAGACGAAGTCCGTCTTAAAGCCTGTGAGTCCCCACAGGCTTGATTAATTTCATCATGAAGGTATCATAGATTAAGATTATGCTTTTTTTGAAGTTTATTCATAAATAATACCACAAGAGATGAAATTTTGCCTGCCTAAATTTCATCTCGAGTGGTACTCGACATGACTATTTCTCGAGAAAATATGTCTAACAGTAATATGGTCACATTGGGCTTGTATTGCGATATTTGACAAATAAGTATTCAACATAGATCAACTAAACGTTGTTTGTTTTCTCTATGGTATTCATTTTCGAAGCCATCTATGAATTTGAGAAACGTCAAAAATTTCATCACTTAAAAACCAACTTGTTGGTTTTGCCGATCTGAATGTTTCATCGATGAGAAATGAGTGTTGCTAAGGAAACTTCCTCACTAAAAATGAAATGAGTGGAAAGGTTAGTATGAAACTATTGTTTATGTGATTCGAGTCGAAGAATTCGGTAAGTATGGGATCACTTAGGGAGAGCAATATCCAATCGACGAGACCCACCTTCACTTTTTGGGAATTGAGTTTAGCCCTTCAGGGAGAATTGAACGATATGCCTGAATATTTCATTACTGACTTGATTGGTGGTACGCCTAGGCGTATCGCGCAGTTGATGAAAGAAGAGGTGGTTATACGGACTATTGAATTCGGATTCAGTTGTGGAATTAAGATGATTAATCAAAAACTAGTTTGGGCCCAGCGATCTACCTTTTATTTTAAGTAGATTCACCTTGTTAGTAGATCTCCCTTTGAAGACAGATTCGCATTTTGAAAAATCAAAAGCAAAAACGCAACCTCCAAACGGTCATCTATGCGTCGAGTTAAAATTTGAATGCCGTTGTCAAGAACCCTAACCTATGTGTATTTTCACACGTGACGTCTCGAAATGTCGATAAAATCCAACCTCCAAACGGTAATCTATGCGTCGCGTCAAACTTTGACTGCCGTTGTCAAGAACCCTAACCTATATGTAACTTCACCAATCACCCTTGACGTCTCGAAATGTCGAAAAAATCCAACCTTCAAACGGTCATCTGTGCTTCGCTCAAACTTTGACTGCCGTTGTCAAGAACCTTAACTTATGTGTAATATTGTGACGTCTCGAAATGTCGAAAAAATCCAACCTCTTAAATTCTATGGTCCTTATTATCTTACTAGGCGTATCGCGCAGTTGATGAAAGAAGAGGTGGTTATACGGACTATTGAATTCGGATTCAGTTGTGGAATTAAGATGATTAATCGAAAATAAATAATCGATCAATTTGAATTTTTACACATTTTTTCTATTTTGCCTCATTCTGCATAAGGCGAACAGTAAGAAACAAAAGTCTTCTATCAAATATGTTGCATTTGAAATAGATCTCATTTCCAGAACATATCTTTCTTGAGAAACCTAGGGGCGCCAAAACTTTTGACGATGAGTGTTGTTCTTTAATGAAACTTGAAAGATTGAAATGAAAAAATTATTAAAGAAAACACAAAATAATCCGAATGCAAAAACATTCTCCGATGAAAGGGAAAAAAACAAAATCCATACTAAATCAATATAATATTGCGTGAATAATGCATCGTAGCCACCATAATATGCTCATTGAGGCCGAGTTTCACCGAATATTTTTATCTGATTCAAGAAAATAAATATTTTGACTTGAACACCAAAAAAATTTAGCTTACTGCCTTAAACGAGATAAAAATCGTTGGTGAAACCGAGTTTGAATAATACCTACATGCTGAGTCTTTGACTTGTTCATATATTTCAACTGTAGATTCCTCTCCTCAAACGAAACCCTTTTTCCCATACCATCTTTCAAAATTCAGTTTCGTTTGGAAGAGTGCCGAAAATCCATGAAAAAAAAACTTTTCTGTTTATATCTGCGGAACTGTTATTTCCAATCAACTGAATTATGGTGAAGTATTCACTCCCTTTATGATGCATATTTCTAAATCAAAACTTATTCAATACTCCTCCCGGTATAAAAGTTACAGCGTAGCCAACTCATGAATCCACGAGAAAATACTATAAAACCACTTGGAAAATATAAAAAGTTCATATTTTCGAAAGAGCCAATCAGTTTAGAAAATAAAAGTATTCTTGAGTTTCTTCAATGAAACGCATCGTTTTCGAGTTTATTCCAATTTTACCCGATAAAATTCGACGAAAAAATCAAAAATCATAAGAAAAATCTAGATGCAACCCTGGCTTTTCAATAAAACAGAATGGCTCGAATTAATAAACTCTATACAAGGTAACAATGTTCTCAGAATGTTTATCAACTTTGTCAAGACGTAAGTGTCAATGGAATACAAAATTCGGATAATGATGAATGTCCCATAGAAACCACGTATTGAATTGAAATTAATGCAAAATGAATACTCAACAATACACGATCTGTGGCGATGTTTCTATCTAAACAATGTCCTCTTGGAATTTCATAAACTCGATACCACATGGTTATAATCACATTAGTTCACTTCCACTGAAAATCTTTTCACATCAACTGTTCGCATTCTTCACGGTGAATAAACAAATAACGAATTGACAAATCTCCATCAAGCCCCTATACCCTATACGCATGCTTCGTTCAACAACCACAGACCAACTGTTCGGCATCAGCCAAAAGTGAACAAAACTAGTGCCTTTACGCTAGTTCATCGGTTAATGACGTACTGCTTCCTTGTTCAAAGAGAAAATCAACACAATCTGGCATCTTCTTCTCAAACGTTCTATGATAGCTTTCATAGAATATGGTTAGATGGGGTAGGTAAGGTCATTGACCTCGAATCCTACGACCTAATTTATGTTCGATTAGCGTGAAAACAATTCTTTTTGAGATAGTTCTGGGAGATAGAGGAAAATATGAACAAATTATATGTAAGTACTCACAAACTAATCTTAATAAAAATCGAAGGAGGAACTTATTTTGGTGGTATAAATATGGCTTTTTCAATTGCAGAAATAATCGGACAAAACTAGGTGTTTTCATTGAGAAATATCGTGTTTTTAACATTCTCATTCGAATAAGGTTAGTACCTACTTGAGTATTCCCCAGAAGTATCAACTCAATTTCAATCGAGAAATATGAACTTTGCATCAATTACAGAGAATAATATCAGAGACGTAATAAGCCCAATTTTTTTATATGGCTAAATCTTTTAAACAGAGACGAATTCGGAAAAATGAAAAAAAGGTTCCTTTTGACCTCAAGAATCTTCAGTCAATATTTATGTACAATGACTCACCCTGTAATTAATTTATGATCGTTTTATTGATTGACCTAAGTGTCTCATTTTGAAGACGAAACAACAAATTTGGAAGAATAATACTTTGTATTTCATTGACCAATTCCTGTAAGTTTTTTGACTCTGAACTTATACGAATGAATCCTTGTAGTTTTACTCAATACAGTTCCAGAAGAACCCGGATATTCTTGTTTTATTACCAAAGGATTATTCTCTCAATGGGCGTCGTTATTCTGGAATGGAATTTTTTGTAGAATTCCTTTTTCACCTGCTGGTTATTGTTTCACTGGAAAATGTGGGCGATCCTTCATGCGAAATACAGAGACAGATATGACGAATCCAATATCAGATTATTTATAGAAAATATGACGAAAATTTTATGTCATCGTAAATTCCGGAAATGAATGGGAGTTACCTTTGGACACGTGGGAAATGTTGAAAAAAGCCGATTAATTGTTCTCTATACAGGAATATAGGTTTGTAGAAAGATGAATCTAACTCATCGATTATGTGAATGATTTGAGGAAAACGGTGCAGTTTTCAGTTGTGATTGTGATTGTTGGATCAGAACAAACGGAAAAATTCCGAGAAAACTTTTGTAGAATGGGGAACATACAGGGTGGCCAAGAGATTGACGTCAAAAAGAAAAAAAGAGGTCTCTCGTGTCATGGGCTATTCGAATCACCCCTTTGTATATTATGCGATTTCTCACGGTTTTAGAGTAATGATTTTTTTATGAACTTTGAGAATTTTCGACTTGACCATCTTGAAAAAGATATTAAAAAAAATACAAGACTTCCCTGTGAAATTCTTTTGTAACTAAAACTCCATGAATTCTACTTTTATACATAAAATAACCAGATTCGTAACTTCGATAAAAATTATGAAAATGTTGGTCTCAAGTGAAAAAGTTACGTGAATTGGATTATGATCTGAATTTTCGAATCAAAATTAAAAATGTGAAAAGGCTAATCACGGCTTCTTAGTATGCTTAAAAACTGCGCTCAACAGTCAGCTTTTAGAATCATTGATAAAAAATAGTACTTAACAATCTACTTTTGCTAGAATTAGCCTTAAAAGTCATCGAGGTGGAAAAAATCAAGGTACAAGACATTTACTACGAAATCATTTTTTGCCATTTTGAGATTTTTCTGATCAAGTCATGATAAAAAATGCTGAAAAATAATGAAAATTAGCTAAAGATGTTGGTCAAGAAAAGTTCTAGATAAAAAAAGAAAAAGGTATGGCAATAAATCACACATCATAATATAAATAAAAAGAAATTTATTTATAAAATTCACAGTAGGTTTTCAAGGTGGCCACCTCCAGCCTCAATACACATTCTACACCTTCTTAGAAGATTTTCTTTTAATCGCATAAAACCTGCCCTGTTCTCTCTTAGGACACGTTCGGCTTCTCTTAACTTCAGTCGCAGCTCGTCTTCACTCGAACATACTCGGGCGTAAACAATTTCTTTGAAATAACCCCAAACGAAAAAATCGATGGGATTGAGGTCAGGTGAACGTGGGGACCACATGATTGGTCCGCTGCGTCCGATACATCTGTTCGGGTATCGTTCATTCAAGTGATTACGGACTTTCGTTGCGTAGTAACACGGGGCGCCGTCGTTTTGGAATATGATAGTTCGACGAAGCTGAAGACTCACATCATCCAGGAGCAAAGGAAGTTCATTTTGTGGACAGATGAGTCAAGATTTGAGCGATGTGCAATAGTGGAATCTTCAATATTCACAACTACCACACGTGGGCAATTGAAAATCCTTATGATGTGAGAGCATCAAATTTCCAACAACGCTTCAGCGTTAACTTGTGGTCTGGTGTACTCAATGGTGAACTAATTGGTCCATATGAATTGCTGTCCAGACTTGTATGGAGAAACGTACACAAATTTTCTCGAGCATGAACTTCCTTTGCTCCTGGAAGATGTGAGTCTACAGCTTCGTCGAACTATGATATTTCAAAACGACGGCGCCCCGTGTTACTACGCAACAAAAGTCCGTAATCACTTGAATGAACGATACCCGAACAGATGGATCGGACGCAGCGGACCAATCATGTGGTCCCCACGTTCACCTGACCTCAATCCCATCGATTTTTTCGTTTGGGGTTATTTCAAAGAAATTGTTTACGCCCGAGAATGTTCGAGTGAAGACGAGCTGCGACTGAAGTTAAGAGAAGCCGAACGTGTCCTAAGAGAGAACAGGGCAGGTTTAATGCGATTAAAAGAAAATCTTTTAAGAAGGTGTAGAATGTATATTGAGGCTGGAGGTGGCCACTTTGAAAACCTACTGTAAATTTTATAAATAAATTTCTTTTTATTTACATTATGATGTGTGATTTATTGCCATACCTTTTTCTTTTGTTTATCTAGAACTTTTCTTGACCAACATCTTCAGCTAATTTTCATTAATTTTCAGCATTTTTTATCATGACTTGATCAGAAAAATCTCAAAATGGCAAAAAATGATTTCGTAGTAAATGTCTTGTACCTTGATTTTTTCCACCTCGATGACTTTTAAGGCTAATTCTAGCAAAAGTAGATTGTTAAGTACTATTTTTTATCAATGATTCTAAAAGCTGACTGTTGAGCGCAGTTTTTAAGCATACTAAGAAGCCGTGATTAGCCTTTTCACATTTTTAATTTTGATTCGAAAATTCAGATCATAATCCAATTCACGTAACTTTTTCACTTGAGACCAACATTTCCATAATTTTTATCAAAGTTTCGAATCTGGTTATTTTATGTATGGAAGAAGAATTCATGGAGATTAAGTAACAAAAGAATTTCACAGAGAAGTCTTGTACTTTTTTTTTAAATCTTCTTCAAGATAGTCGAGTCGAAAATTCCCAAAGTTCATAAAAAAATTCATAACTCGAAAACCGTGAAAAATCGCTCAATATACATGGGGGTGATTCGAATAGCCCATGACACGAGGGACCTGATTTTTTCTTTTTGACGTCAATCTCTTGGCCACCCTGTATTTTGATGTGATTGAGATCTCCCTTAGAAGCATCCCTTATGAAGGGTGGTAATCCTCAGTGAATTATAAAGATTATGCATGTGACACATCACTGAAAGATTGAAAATATATTCAGTACTACCAAATTAGGAGGAGACTGGGGAGCGACCTAACAAAATTTATTTTTTCGGCTGTGGCTTCAAAACGCCTACACATTTTGGTATGATTTTTGTTTTGAGTGTCTAAACCTAGAAGCATAGAATGAATGGAGGGAAGGCTTCATACGCTCGACAGATCATTTTGAACCAATTTCGGCGGAGGTTAGAGTTTCGTGTGACGCCCGATAGATAACGCTGTGATCGCTCATAGGGCTATATGTCACATAGGTCTTGTTCTGTGGCGCTACAGTTGCAAAGAATATTATGTGGTTGTCATTTTTATTGATAGGTACATTTTCATGACCAACACCAAAGTGATTAAATAATAAAACTTTTTGTAGTTTTTGTTGTTGACTGAAAGGACTCAAGGAGGTCGAAACAAATTGTATTGAATTCGATTATTGTTCTATATATGTTCTATATAATTATTGAATGAAAAAACAAGGTAAACAGTTTGAATTTTTATTGACAAGTATCAAAACATATTGAACAATTTTAATATTATTTTAGCTCCAACGTGTTTGTACGAATGCAAAGATCATTAAGCAATAAAATATATCTATATATAGAAATTTATATAGAAACATATCCATTAATTCAAAATAATACCAAATATTAATCATAACAATATTGTTGACATATCACCGCTTTCTAATCCACTATTTATGCGCAATTATATGAAAAGTCTATGATCGGAAATAAATTTGTCAAAACGAATTTTATTTTAAATATCGGTTTAGCCATGTTGGAGCCACGACAGACGTTGGCGCCATCTCGTGACCTTGCGGCGAACTGACAAGTGCGGACGTTTTTGGCAGTTCATTTTTGTAGCGAGCCTTCCCTCCATTCATTCTATGCTCCTAGGTCTAAACTATTTGATAACCACAAGGTAGGCTTCATTTTGACAAGAAATGAGTATTTTTTTCAAAAGTCGATTCTATCCAGAAGGTTCGAAAACTTACCCTGCCATTAGGCTAGTATTATTATCAATATGATATTATTTATATTGCAGCAATATTTTGATATAGGGGGTGTGTCTTTGACTTGTGAATATATTCAACTGTAGATTCTTCTCAACAAACAAAACTCTTTTAAACTTAAGCATTTTTCAGAATTCCGTTTCGTTTGATAGATACAGGGTACCTACCTATCAAAAATCTATGAAGAAACACTTCTCTTTCCACATCTTCGGAACCGTCATTTCAAATGAACTTGATTTTGGTTGAGTGTAGAGTTAACACTATTCATGGTGCATATTCCTCAATCAAAACTTAGTCAATAATCATCTTGGTATGGAAATTACAGCGTAGCTGAGTCCACGCAAAAATATGTACTCTACATACAGGGTGAGTCTTTGACTTGTACATATATTTTAACTGTAGATTCTTGAGGCCTAAAGAAGCCTTTTTTTCATTTTCCATTTTTCCGAATTCGGCTCTGTTAAAGAGATAGGTATAGCCATTTGAAAAAAAAAGTTGGGCTGAATACGCTCCTGGAACAATTCTCTGCAAACACCTCAAAGTTCATATTTTTCAATTGAAATTGATGTGTGATATTGATTGTGTTGATATTCTGTGTGATACATTTAGAAAATACTCAAGCACTAACCTTATTTGAATAAGAATGTTACAAACACGATATTTCCTAGCAAAAACGCTAAGTTTTGTTCCATAATTTCTGCAATTGAAATGCCATATTTCTCACACCAAAATAAGTTCCTTCTTCGATTTTCCAGAAGATCAGTTTGTAAACACTAATAATTTGTTCATATTTGCCTCGATACCCTGAAACTATCTTATAAAAATTAGTTTCTCACTAACCTATCCTAACTCCATTAATCAAAGTCATATGATTCGAGGTCAATGACCTAACCTAATCCATTCCTCTGTGATGATATATCATAGAATTCTAGAGAAGACGATGCCAGATTGACGATTTACTCTTCAACAATGGTATAGGCGAACTCAAGAAAGCAGAACGTCCCCTATCGTTAACGGAAGAACTATCACAGAGGCTTCTACGCATTGCTCTTTGGAAATGCCAAACGAGTAGTTCTGAGTCTCGCCGATACAGCGCTACGATCTAAATTTAGGTGCGCTGCCGGCTGCGAGTGCGATGTAGCCGCCACGCAAGACAAGACAAGAAGTTCTTCTGTGTCTCCACAGTACAGTCTGTGATTACAATGAACGACGCCGCGATAACCTTTCTACATGGATTCGTTTTATTATTTATTTATTTACTTGAAGTTTGCAGAGAATAAAGCAAACAGGTGATGAATGTGATGTGAAAACAGTGTAGGGTCGATTAAAAATTCCAAGAGGATATTGTTAAGAAGATAGATTTTCCTGAAGGACGGGAATCAATAAATTTTCAATAGAAACTTCTTATAAACTTTGTAATTTCATGCTTCTCGGAATTCAGTTGATAAACATTGACAACATTGTTAATTTGTTAAGAGACCAGAGAAGAAACAATATTCGATGATATTTAATCCAGGAAAGCATTCAGATTTTTTATGAAATTCATGATTTTTTCCTCAAATTTCTTCGTATACATTTAGGAATAACTCGAAAACGACGCGTTTTATTGAAAAAATATAGGAATACTTTTATTCTCTGAAATGGTTGATTCTTTCGAAAATATAAACTGTTTATCCTTTTCAAGTGATTTGATAGTGTTTTTGCATGAATTTATGAGTCGACCACCCTGTAACTTTTAAACTAGGAGAGATATTGAATAAGTTTCGATTGAGGAATATGCACCATGAATAGAGTAACCAATGGACCAAAATTCAGTTCATTTGAAATAACGGTTCTGGAGATATGAACAGGAAAGTGTTTTTTTCGTGGATTTTCGACACCCTGTATCTTCCAAACGAAACCGAATTTTGAAAAATGGTATGGGAAATAAGTTTTTCGTTTGATGAGGGGAATCTACAGTTAGATAGATAGATAGATAGATAGTTTATTCTAGTGTCTTACAATATCTTTCATTGTTTACACACGTCATAGTAAAATATATACATATACATGATAACAAATAAATAAAAAATTCATACACAAAGTCATACGAAATGTTCTACAAAACACAAACAAGCAAAGAGAAATTTAGCTGCAATATATGGCGAAATCAATATCATAAAATTCCTGTGTTGAGTATAAAACTTCACTTATTAACATATCCCTCATTTTCGACTTAAACTTTGGGAAAGGAAGAAGTTTGAAATTTGTTGGCAACAAATTATAGAAGTTGGGTGCATCAAAATTTATTCCTGTCTGAGATTTAGATAGTCTAAAATATTCCTTTCTTATATTTTTCTTTTTCCTGGTATCGTGATCATGAAAACTAGCTTGTGATTTATATCTTTGCAAGTTTCTGTGCACACATCTGTTAAAATATATGTACAAGTCAAAGACTCACCCTGTATACCTAACCACTTGACAAAGATAAATATTTTTTCGAAAGAACACATAATTTCAGAAAATGAAAGAATTGTTATGTTTTTTCGATAAAACGCATAATTTTCGAGTAATTTCTAATTTTATCCCATAAGATTTGACGAAAAATCAGCAATCTAGGTGCTTCTCCGAATTTTGACAGAATAGCTGAAAAATTATCAACTCTCTGATCGCACTACATTGTCATTTTTGTATTTGGTATTTTTTTTTCTGTTCTCAATTATTTGAGTTCTTTTATGTAATTGGGTAATTTAACCTGTTGGAAATTTCATGGTTACTGGTCCATCCTTCGTGAAAATATTGAAATAAATGTTAATGAGATAAAAATTTCAGATATATGAAAGATAAATGTCGATACAAATAACGAATCGAATTGAAATTGATGAAAATAAAATGATACTTAACACTAAATGATCTGTGGCGGTGTTTCTATCTAATCAATGAACTCTGATAATTTGCAAGAATCCTAACTGGAACTTCCAACTATGACAAAACTTCTGCACAAAATAATATGCTAGATTATACACGTGAATTTCATAAACTCGACACTACACGGTTAATATTATCACATTATTTTACTGTAAATCTTCATATAATCATCACGAGATCGAAGAAGAAGACCAATAATAATCACTTTTTATTCTCATAATAACATAGCTCTAGAAAATAATTCCTCCATGTTCATTTACAGTTCGCAGCAGCGCCTCTATAATGTCGGCCATACACGTTACGGTCTACCGGAGAGGTATACCTGCGCAGGTATACCTGTGCAGGTATACCGGACGTCGGTCGTGTCTCTGCAGCTTCTCGATCATGGTACGCTTTGTTTTTGACTTGCGATAGGCATGAATGCGTTTTATATATTTCAATAAAATCTTCAAGGAAATTTTTAGTAGAATCTGTTGGTGCCATTTTTGCGTATTGATTTTTGATACAGGTGACAATACGATATCATTCACTACTCGACGTGGAGACAACTGACGGCGACAACGTTTATGACAGCAAATGACGTGACCTGCGCAGGCGACCGGTGTACAGGGTGGGCAAAATTGTTGCTATATGAACTCAAACTTTTTAACCCGAGGAGATAGAGAAAAATGAATGACACCTTATAGTCCTCTTTTTTCAAGAAACTGATAATGCCATCAACTGTATTCCTCTATCTTCTTTCGTTTCCGAGTTATAGGCCAAAATTGAAATTTTGGCGATTTCAACTTTGGTCATTATCTCCGTTTCTGTTTATGCTAGGATGTTGGAATAAAAACATTATACAGGCACTTTTCTGATAGCGATCCAGTGGCGTAAGTTGTGTTTTTTCTTATGGAAACAGTAGTTTGAACTGACTTAGAAAGAATCGCCTTTTTTCTTCCGTTTCAGAAATGTATCATATGTTTTAGTTCATGTAGCACCAATTTTGCCCACCCTGTACATGCACACATGCACAGGCACATCGTACGGTGTCACTCAAAAATATTGATTTTCGATCTTGCACCGGTCGCCTGTACAGGTTGAGAAAACTGCACAGGTCTAATCCCACACACGCTCCGGTTGACCTGCACAGGCATGCCTGCGCAGGTATACCTCTCCGGTAGACCGTAACGTGTATGGCCGGCATAACGGTAGTTGAAATCGCAAATATCCAGCGCCGGCTATACGCATGTACTTTCGCGGCATAAAAAAGGAACATCACAGATCAGAGGCATACGTTTGGGATGGAGTTATGATAAAGGGGGAGGTGATCTATAGTAGAATGCATAGATGTTTATACTATGTTATCCGAAAAATCTAGAAGCTTGCAACAACTCCCCAAATACTCTGTGAAGTAGTCATTAGTTAACTATTTTTGGGTTACGACAAAAATATGATCAAATCATAAGCGTTATTCAAACTAATCCTCAGAAAAATAAAAGGAAGAAGGTTTTTTGAACGAAGAAATATGGCTTGTGAAATGCAGAGGTAATCGGACAATACATCTGAAAATGGTTTCATTTTGAGAACTGGAATTTTGTGGGTAAACTCAGAAAGGATTGAAGTTCTTAATGAGATGATTGAGATTTATCTCATTTCAACAGTCCATTTTTTTTTAAATAGAAGAAAATAAGCCAACTCATGCTTCTGTTTCATTTCAAACGAAAGACCCATAAAAATTGTTCAACTTCCGATTAAAAGTGAATCTACAGATGATTTCGTTCAGAAAAACAACTTGAAATACGGAATTGGCAGAGAATGGCCAAATTCAAATATATGGCGGGAAAACGTTCCTGCTTTACCCACATACAAACAATAATGAATTCACAAGTTTTTTTATAATAATACTAGCTGGCCCGGCGAACTTTGTTTCGCCTAAATAATACCTATTACCTATACCATAGCCATCTTTATCTTAAGAAGGCCGTGCCTATACTTACAGTAGATTTCACAACGCAATCACCAGTGATCGAAGATCAACGGCTTGGTTAGATTTCTGAACTGTCAAATCGAGTATTGTAGATCAAGCTCCGATCACCGGTGATATGCTTTGTGAAACCCCCGTTAAAGTTGTATAAACTTACCATTGCTATTTTTTCAAGCAGGAGATAAATTAGGCATAATGAAAGTTCTGTCAAATGTCATCTGTCAAACGTCATCTGTCAAACGTCATCTGTCAAACGTCATCTGTCAAATGTCATCTGTCAAACGTCATCTGTAAAATGTCATCTGTCAAACGTCATCTGTCAAATGTCATCTGTCAAACGTCATCTGTCAAATGTCATATGTCAAATGTCATCTGTCATCTGTCAAATGTCATCTCTCAAACGTCATCTGTCAAATGTCAAATTCAGTTATTTCCGCAAATATATTTATTACCCAAACATAAATCAAAAACATTTCAAAAATATAGGGAAAAGATGAAAATGGACAATTCACGATTGATGCTGATCGTCACAATCCGATTCACTTTACATTCCGGTAAAAATTCACTGTTCCACCAACTTGATCTGATAATAGCCTTCCATGTTATTATAAGTTCTATGCAAATTACACAATAATTGTATACATCGCCATTCATACTCTAGTCTAGTCTACCATTTCTGAATTTCCTACCCTTCAAGAAAATGAAATCCACCGTTGCCAGACAACTTCATGGCTTATAACTTCACAACGTTCTATTTTATCGAAAATAGCGAGTCCATTTCTCTCGTTCTATTTTATTACTGCATTTCTATTGAATACCGTGAAACTTCGTTCTACCATAGAATATTCTTATACCGTTGTTAGGTATTCTGTGGTAAGACCTACTGCACTTTTAACTATTCACTTGACATGCGATTCTGTGGAAGAAAAACTAACCTCCTTTGTCCAAATGTCAATATGGCATTTCGAAGTTTTGAACCAACCATAGATCGCCTTTTATTAATATAGACTAAAAAAGAAAAGGGCTATTTTTAGGGTTTTTCCAGCAATAATTCTAATTTTTCTCGCCGTAAAAACCATCCTTGAACTTCAACGAACATTTAAAAAAAAGATTTGGCCAAATTGGTCGAGGCGTTGTTGAGTTATGCGCTTACCAACACATTTTGCGATTCATTTTTATATTATAGATTAATTCTGTTTGTGGAATTGCTTTCATTATGAACTTATATGAAGGAATTTTTAGGATTCGAGTGACAATAGGTGTGTTTGAAACTCTCGAAGAATTATTTAAACAACAGAATACAGAGTGTAAAAACACGAATTGTGTTGAGTTAACCCTTAAAGATGAATTTGGACATTCCACAGGGCACAGTTATTGGTCCCATATTGTTCCTTGTATTTTATATAAATGAATTGCTATAGGCATTCCTGACTTGGAAATAAATTCACATGCAGATGACTCGGTCATACTGTTCTTAATGGACACTCGGGATCATGCATATTGGGAGGCTGCGCGAGGTTTGATGAGTACTCAACTGAAAGTTGATGAAGAGAAAACCAAGTTTATCACATTTCAACTTATAAAACTGGTCAACCTAGTTTTGGATCCGTATCCCTTCACTCACAAGGTTGCACATCATCAAATTGTGATTGCCCAAATATTGCTAAAGAAAACTCCGTAAAATATTTGGGAGTATACGTTGATCGGTTTCTAAGATGGAAGTGAATGTTGAGAACATAATTGAGAAAATAAAAGGCTTGATCTATATTTCCATAACCTAGAAAAATTCTCGATAAAAACGTGTTTTCAAGGCCTCAATTTTTTCAATATTACGTTATGAATTGCCGATATTAGGAAGGATGTTTAAATGCCTCTGATCTCTACACAAAATATTGATTTTGTATAATGAGAGTTGTAATACTGAGAATATTCCGTGGAGATTGTCGAGACATCCAATTTCTCAGTTTGACCGGGCAACAATAGTAGCCCTACATCAGGAAGCTTTGTCGAACCACCATATTGCGCAACGTTTGAATATTTCAAGGACTTCAGTGAGGCGCATAGTGGCCCTTTTCCTGGAAACCGGCAGCGTTGGCCGGAGACTGTTGCCTGATCGACACAGAGTAACATCTGCAAGAAAAGACATCGCAAATTTTACTCGAAGAAATCGAACGGTATCTGTAACAGATCTTCTGAGTAATTTTTAGGACCCATAATAGACAGGTAGTGGCAACCAGAACCCTTTAAGAGTACCTCGGCTATCACCTGGATATGGAGCTAACCGTCGGCAATGAGCAGAACATCACCAAGACTGACTTCTACCACAATGGCGAAACGTACTTTTTCCGAACGAGTCACGATTCATTTTACAGAGTGAAAGTCGACGAAAAAAGATTCCATGCGAATAAATTCAGAAGGAACACAGAGAAAACACAAGATCTTACTTTGATGTCCGCCCGAAGAAGGTTACTTTATTGAAATTCCTGAGTGTGCATCTGCAACCAAATTTAAAGTTTCGGCTTCATACGCAAGATCTTATTGAGAAATTGTCGGTGGCAACATTCACCATAAGAAGATCTAAACAGATTGCAGGAAGACAAGCAGCTCGACATGCATGCTTCGGATACTTTCATAGTCTCATAAGCTTTGGACTAATATTCTGGGGTGGAAGACCTGAAAGAAACAATTTTTTTCGCTTGACCTGTCTTTTTGTCTCATCCGTGATAATTTGTATCTCATCATGTGATCAATTTTGTCTCAGCTGTGATAATTTTCTAATTGAGTTTCTGTTATTATTATTATTTTTTTTCAACGACCGTGTGAGGGGAAAACCCTTCATGGGCGCCGAGAGGGTCCGCACTCTCGGTAGTGTGAGAATCCAAGATCTTGTTCGGCTACTCACTAAAAACCCCTCACACTTTCCATGGAGAAGTTCTTCATCCTGCCCTCGTAGCGTCCCTTAACAAAAGAGATGAGCTGCAAGTGGCTTCTAGAGTTCATGTGACCTGATGATATGAAGTGACCCGAGCAACACTGCTTTCTGCATTCTGTGCGCCAATGCCTCGGCCATTGATCTGCAGACCGGAATGATCTTCGGTTCATCTACGTAGTTAGCTCTCATTCCACCGAGACATCCTATGATTAGTACGACCATCCTAATTTTATGACCTGGGTATAAAGTTCCAAGCTCAAACATAAGTTCTTTGTATTTTTGACTCTTCTGTTCTTCTTTCATCACAACATTATTTTCAGCAGGGGAGGAGAATTCAACGACAAATAACTCCTTCAGCTCCTTGTCCAGCAGAAGTAGGTCTGGCTTCACAGCATTGATCTGTCGTGTTGTTGAAACAGGATAGTTCCAGCAAATGCGAGTTCTATCGTTCTGGACCACTGCGTCAATCTCCAGAGGCACATCTGGTAGCACCGGTTCTTTGTCTATCCCATACGCGGCTCTCAGATAGAAGTATAGAATTCGGAGTGCCGCGTTGTGCCCCTCTACATACCCTGATGGAGCATGGGCGCTGCAGGCGGAAAGGATGTGCATAATCGTTTCCTGTTGCCTATGGCAAGCTCTGCAAGTTGTTGGCGTGTCCATTTTTTCATGATGTTTTTTTATACCATCTCCTATTCAGTACTCCATCTTGACATGCCATCACAAATCCTTCTGCCTCTGACTTAAGGCTAGCCGACTTTAGAAAGGCGAAAGACAATTCTTCAGACAGGTCATGGTCTTTTAAACTCCTGAAATATATGGAGTGCAAGGTCTTACGCATATGATGTTCGAGTAATGTATCTGACTGAGACTTTCGGATCAGTCTTGCTAGGCTTCTTCGGTTCGCTTGAGTGATCGGTGTTTCAGCGAGCTCAGGATTGATCGATACGCCGGTTATGCTGAGCTTCTCCAGGGCCCTGTGTGCAGCTCGGATAGGAAGGCTCCATGGTTCGAATTTTATGCTGAGCGACAACTTTCAGAAGCGGATCTTCACTTTTTAGAATCCTTGCTGCCATTTCTAATGTTTGTTGATAGTGTTGATATTGAGAGAAATGGACTCGCAAAGATCTAATTCAAGAAGTAAAATCGCCGGAACGTGCTGCTACCGCAGAAAGAAACTGACAGACCGGTTTCTGGCTTCTTAGCCGTCATCAGTGTCACATATCCCCTCTTACAGTAGCAACCAAATGAAACGGCAGACCTTATATTACTCTCTAGCAGGAACTCCTGAATACAATGTACTACAGTGTCCCAACTAGCGGGTAAATGTCTACGTTTCATCCCATACGTTCCTTCGAAAATTAGATCCTTATGTACATTCATTTCATCCTACGGTATTTCGCAAGTACTTTCTTTGAAGTCTCATGCAGTCTACCGTGGATGGTTGAATACGCCCGTACATACGGTTCGGATCCCGCAAGTACCGATTGATAATCAAAATAGGAAAATTCGCGTCCGTTAGGACCGTCCACTAGGGACACTAGGGTCCTAACCGACGCGAATTTTCCTATTTTGAGTGTTGATTTTCCCAACATTGTAATCCTCAGTCCTCCACCCCCCCTGGCTTCGGGGGAAGTTTATCCTCTGTATTGAACTGTTGGGATCTAGGCTACGATTCATGTTCATCGTTTTCCTTGTTGATCTATCAAGACCGAGGAGTTCGTTCACCGTCCAGTTCACCACCCCGAAAGAGTAGGTGAGAATCGGGATAGTTAGCATATTTGTCGCAGATACTTTGTTCTTTCCCGACAGCTGCGATTTCCAAATATCTCTCAGCTTATTTTTGTGGCTGGCTGTTAAGTCATCCTTTATCTGGGTTGTCTCCAGTACACCCCTCTGTTTCATCCCAAGAAACTTGTAATTTTCTCCGTCTTCGAGATGTCGAAAAGTCATTCCAATATTATAATTATTCTTTAGCAAACAAAAAAATGCAATTCGTATAATCTGTGGTCTTTGAGTACAGAAAGGTGCAGAAGGTACTTCCAGCAAGAGAATATCCTTATACTTGCATCCTTATACATACTCACCGGGGTTCTGTATACAGGGTGGGCTTTTTGAAACGAAACAGACGAGATAACGGGCGGAATAAATTTATTTCGACAGAATGCTCGGACACGTCGATTTTTGTTTCGAGGAGGACAACTCTTAAGGTCATATTCACAACTATATCGCTTCAACCCTTAGTGTTAGAACACCAACCCCTAAATTTTGAATAGAACAGATAGGGCGAGTGATACCTCATCTGAAAGGTCCTTTTATCCTGAATTCAGGATATTGATTTTTTCTTCATTTGATTCATTGATTCTTGAGATATTGACATTTGAAGTTGAAACAAAGATGGTATTGTCGTCAAGCAAGCTGTCTGAATCAATCGAATTCATTATTCATTCTGTAGATTTGATGAAACTACATAACTGCCATACACCAGACATCAAAATACAAAGATTGAATTTCAACAATGAATAATTAGTCAAATAATTGATGAATTCACATAGCATGGTTAGCGGAATGAATAGTACTGTACGAAATTCAAAATTGAATATCTCGAAAACGAATGCGTTAAATGGGAAAAAAATTATTACGCTGAATTCATGATAAAAAGGCCTTCTAAATGAGGCATCCGTCGCCCTATCTTTCCTATTCAAAATTCAGGGGTTGGTGTTCTAACACTAAGGGTTGAAGCGATATGGTTGTGAATTTGACCTTGAGAGTTGTCCCCGCCGAAACAAAAATCAACGTGTCCGAGCATTTTTTCGAAAGAAATTTATTGCGCCCGTTATCTCGTCTGTTTCGTTTTGAAAAGCCCACCCTGTATCCATATAGTAATAAAGATGAACTTGCAAGAAATAATGAATACCATGGTATAACCATGGTATAACAAGATTCGCGAGAAATCTTTCGACTCCATATCATGAGGTGGCGGCTGCTCCAGTTAAGAGTCTTTAGCCTTCAGAATAAGAAACGTGTACCGCCAGACGGCATAGTGCAGTGCATTAATTTTTATTTATTGGATTTTTCAGCTCAATAGAACAAATGTTGGGGCGCAGGGAATATAACAAGAAACCCTACCCTGAACTAGATCTCACACTGGCTGTATAATACTGTCTCTTTCCTTCACCTTTCATCTGGGAGGAGATACCTGCGGGGCGTGTCATTTGAAAGAAATTCAATTCCAGGTTGGAATCCACAATTGTAGGAAACAAATAATTTCCACTTATCGTCGGCTAAAACAATAACAAACCTTAATGAATTACCCTTGATACAAATTGAATTATTATTACAGTATTGTTGTTTCTGAAATTTTATCTACCTATTGACATGTTTTATTGACTTCCCACGTGAACTTTTGGTGAGTTAAAGTTATTCACAATGTATTATTTATTTTCCTGGAAAAACCCTTTATGGGCACCGAGAGGGTCCGCACTCTCGGTAGTGTGAGAATCCAAGATCTTGTTCGGTTACTCACTAAAAACCCCTCACACTTAAATGGAGGAGTTCTTCATCCTGCCCTCGAAGCGTCCCTTAACAAAAGAGATGAGCTGCAAGTGGCTTCTAGAGTTCATGGGACCTGATGATATGAAGTGACCCGAGCAACACTGCTTTCTGCATTGTGTGCGCCAATACCTCGGCCAGTGGTCTACAGGCCGGGATAATCTTCAGTTCATCCAGGTAGTTGGCTCTCATTCCACCGAGACATCCTATGATTCGTACGACCATCCTAACTTTATGACCTGGGTATAAAGTTCCAAGCTCGAACATAAGATCTTTGTACTTTTGCCTCTTCTGTTCTTCTTTCATCACAACATTATTTTCAGCAGGGGATGAGAATTCCATGACAAATAACTCCTTCAGCTCCTTGTCCAGAAGAAGTATGTCTGGCTTAACAGCATTGATCTGTCGTGTTGTTGAAACAGGATAGTTCCAGCATATGCGAGCTCTTTCGTTCTGGACCACCGCTTCAATCTCCAGAGGCACATATGCCTTTGGTTCATTGTCTATCCCATACGCGGCTCTCAGATGGAAGTATAGAATTCGGAGAGCCGCGTTGTGACTCTCTACATATCCTGATGGAGCATGGACTCTGCAGGCGGAAAGGATGTGCATAATCGTTTCCTGTTGCCTATGGCAAGCTCTGCAAGTTGTTGGGTTATCCATTTTCATGATGTTCTTTATTTATTTATTATTATTATTACTGACAGAAATTGTTGAGTCAGTTTGATTTTGTTCGCATGCAGCTGTAAATCTGTAGTGAGAATTCGCTAAATAGTGCCGGTTGAAAGGTCCAATTCTTGTGCCCCTGAAGCTGAATTGACGTTTATGGCTTTTCTATCAAATTCTCGCGAACTGACGTGATGTTGTGTTCTGAACGACCTCTACGAGCTCATATCGTGTGCATCCAGTGGCGTATCCAGGATTTCAGTTTGGGGGGGGGGGCATATTTCCCAAATGAGGAAAATTGAATTTTGATACTATCCTAAGCCTTCAGACATTCAGAATTTCTTTCCTGTGATTATATGGTTTGAGGGGGCCCGGCCCCCTGCCACCCCCCCCTGAATACGCCACTGTGTGCATCACATCATTAACAGAACCAGTACTTTCGAATTTGATGATTATTCTTTTCACAGTAGATGAATTAGGCACATTTTTTCGACCAAACATTGGACGCACTAGGAGAATGGTGAAAATTAAACTTTCACCATTTTGAACCTAATAATTTTTGACAATCGGGACGCGTTGTTCTAACGTTTAATAACTCCCATCTGTCAACTTTCGATCTGTCATAATCATGTGGCATTATGAATGTCAAACATTCGCTATTCAGATCTTGAGCTCTTTAGAAAACTGCAGAAACGACAATTTACCTTTCAGGAAGTTAAGGACGAGAATCCTCAATGATTTTCCCGAAACACAAATACCCAGAAATATTCATAGACTGCCTCATCTTTTCTTCTCGATCATTCTAAGAAACCAAACGTTGAATCATAGGGACCACGAGATCAGCATCGTCATTCCACGAAAATATATTCCCGGATATTTTAAACACAAAAGCCCTTCTGCGTAGGTTTTTTACGGCCCATCAAGTAATAAAGCCCCGTATACGAGCAAGCAACAGGTGGAGGAAAGCCTCGATAGGGGTGGCAAATCGTGGTGGAGGCAGCACGTGGAAAATCGGTCGGGAAATTATCAAAACTGCTTTCCATACCCGTCATATAGGACAGTTCTGTTCTCGTTTGACCGTTATTTGCTGGCTGCTTTTCCTCCGGGCGGCGCGAACACGGGAAAGTTGAAAGCGCACTTTTTGAAGTTTCCGACTGGAAGTGGTGCGTTAGTTTTAGTTTGTGTCAAAATTAAAGGTTGATTTCCTGGGATGGTCTCGGTAAGTCTATTTCATCTTCATAACATTTCGAATTGATTGATAATCTGTAGATCAATTTTGATTTTTCCGCGACTTCGCCAGTTTTGGAATTTTCCAACCAGTATTTTCCATGAGAAGACTATATTTTCTCTTTTTATATGTGAAACACAAGGACCAAAAATAAAATATTGTTTATGTGATTTATTCGTACTTCACTCGATGAAAAATAATTTCCAATCAATAGTAAATAAAATTCAAAGTTTGTGGAAATTTGATGTTATTCACAATTCATCATTATTGGTTTTTCCTCCTAATATCTCAAACTGAAGAAACAAAAAGAAACATTGTTATGTTTGATCCTTTTGGCCTTCACTTGATGGAAACTCGTTTTGAATGTATATTAAATTAAATTCAAAGTTTGGGAAAGTTTAATGTTATTCACAATTTATAAATACCTAATGGGGGATTGGGGATAATAGTCCTGTACATGGTCGATTCAATAATATAATAAAATAGTTTTTGTACTTTTAACATAAATCAAAATACATGGTTGAAAATACAAAAACCATTTTATTTTATTATTATAAATATAAATAATGATTTTTTCTCCCAATATCTGAAACTGAAGATACAAAACGAAACATTGTTATATTTGATTCTTTTGGTCCTCACTCGATTAAAACTCGTTTTCAATAAATGGTAGATAAATAAAATTCAAAGTTTAGGAAAATTTAATGTTATTCAAAATTTATAAATAATGGGGGATTGGGAATAATAGTCCTGTACAGGGTGGGCAAAATTGGTGCTACATGAACTAAAAATTTTTAACCCGAGGAGATAGAGAAAAATGAATGGCACCTTATAGTCCTCTTTTTTCGAGAAACTGATAATGCCATCAACTGCATTCCTCTATCTTCTTTTGTTTCCGAGTTATAGGCCAAAATTGAAATTTGGGCGATTTCAACTTTGGTCATTATCTCCGTTTCTGTTCATGCTAGGATGTTGAAATAAAAACATTATACAGGCACTTTTCTGATAGCAATCCAGT
Source organism: Adalia bipunctata (assembly GCA_910592335.1). NCBI lineage: Eukaryota > Metazoa > Arthropoda > Insecta > Coleoptera > Coccinellidae > Adalia > Adalia bipunctata. The sequence goes on from OU342954.1 coordinate 7,765,845, forward strand.
AGCGTACTCTGATTTTCTCTAAGAGGTTTATTTGCTGAGTTATAACATAAAGTTGTGTTTTTTTTTATGGAAACAGTAGTTTGAAATGACTCAGAAAGAATCGCAATTTTTTTCCCGTATCGGAAATGTATCATATGTTATACATCGCCCTCAGATTCGTTAAGATATCATGAAAAATATGGTTTGTATATATGTATATAATTATTGATTAGGCTAAATCATAGAATTATGTGTCTCTATGCATGGTGTAATTATTATTTCACAATTGAATCACTTGCTGCCCCACTATTCTCATTCGCTAAAATGAAACATTTCAACATATCATATTTTTCGTAATTTTGGAATATCTCCATAATGCCGCCAACGATGACTTCAAATTTTAATAACTGACAGTTGTTTCAAACAGAGATCGCACCATCAAGTATTCAAACGTGAATTAATAATTACACCATGCGTAGAGACACATAATTCTATGATTCAGCCTATTCAATAATTCGAATTCCATATACAAACCATATTTTTCATGATATCTTAACGAATCTGAGGGCGATGTATAACATATGATACATTTCCGATACGGGAAAAAAATTGCGATTCTTTCTGAGTCATTTCAAACTACTGTTTCCATAAAAAAAAACACAACCTTATGTTATAACTCAGCAAATAAACCTCTTAGAGAAAATCAGAGTACGCTACTGGATTGCTATCAGAAAAGTGCCTGTATAATGTTTTTATTTCAACATCCTAGCATGAACAGAAACGGAGATAATGACCAAAGTTGAAATCGCCCAAATTTCAATTTTGGCCTATAACTCGGAAACAAAAGAAGATAGAGGAATGCAGTTGATGGCATTATCAGTTTCTCGAAAAAAGAGGACTATAAGGTGCCATTCATTTTTCTCTATCTCCTCGGGTTAAAAAGTTTTAGTTCATGTAGCACCAATTTTGCCCACCCTGTACATGGTCGATTCAATGATATAATAAAATAGTTTTTGTACTTTCAACATAAATTAAAATACATGGTTGAAAGTACGAAAACTATTTTATTTCCTTATTATAAATAATGGTTTTTTTCTCTCAATACCTGAAACTGAAGAAACAAAAGGAACATTATTATGTTTGATTCATTCGGTTTTCACTTTCATTAAATAGTAAATAAAATTCAATGATTAAAAAAATTTGATGTCATTCCCAATTTATCGATAATGGTTTTTTCTCCCAATATCTCGAACTGAAGAAACAAAAGAACTTAATAAATGGTGAATGAAATGCGAAGTTTGGGAAAATTTAATGTTATTTACAATTTATTAAGAATGGTATTTCCTTCCAATATCTGAAACTGAAGGAACAAAATGAAATATTTTTATATTTTCGATTTATTCTGTATCAACTTGATGAGAACTCGGTTTTAATAAATAGTAAATAAAATTCCAAGTTCGGAAAAATTTTATGTTATTCACAATTCATCGAAAATAGTTTTTTCTCCCAATAACTGAAACTCAACAAAAATTAATGAAATCTATTGTTTTATTTGATCTTTTCGGTCTATACCTACTTGATTAAAACTCATGTTGAATACATAGTTAAAAATTTTAAAGCTTGTTGAAATTCATTATTATTTATAATTAATCAAAAAACTGTTGTATGAATGCAGAACTTGCTGCTTCATTGTCAGTTATATTGGATTGGTCAGGAGCACTTTTCTGAAATTAATCTATAAATATCGTAATAATTTTTATTGAAAATGAAACATTTCGGAGCCTAGATCAGACATCAGAAAATTAATCGAGTTGAGAGGCTTATTCGGCAATCTTGTATTCATAATTGACATCTTTGAGAATCAGAGAAACGAACGAAGGAAGTATTTTCTGTATCAATAATATAACCGTTGTTTCATCAGTTTTTCGTTTTAAATGATCAGGTTTTATCATGAAATTCCTTGTTTCACTTCAATTCATCATGTATATTTCCTCAGTTGCACTCACAAGATCTGCAAGATATATACAGGATGTTCACCAAAAATCGGACAAACATATATGTATAGCTGTGTAGATGACATCTAGCAAGTCATTTGACATTGAACACCTTGTATCTCGTTTATGCTTCGAAAACGGGTTATATGTCATGAGGAAAAAATGGGGAAATGACGATTTCCGGTCACATTTCAGTATTTTGTAGCTCAATTCAATTGTCGTGTAGAATTCTGCAAAAATTCAAAATGGTGGAAAACCTGCTAATTTGAAATTTTAATCTTCGTCTGCCGAATTGGATAGGACTATGTCCAGAATTTTCCGTGAAAGGAATTTTACCCATAATGAATGGAGTCTCTCAAGGTTGAACTTATCCTAAACACTAGTGTGAAAACAGAAAAAAAATCCATTGATTTCCTCTTTGTAATTTCCAAAGATCCCGCTCGGAGTATTTTCAAAATTTTCATTAAAAAAACTGGTGACCTTACGGAAACGAAACTTGTGATGGATTGCCAGAATGACCCGGATAGAAATATTAATTCATGAACCAAAAAAATCTTTTTTCAAAAAATTTTGGTGGAAATCGAGTTTAAATTGGAAATTTTTTTATCTCATTAATTTCAGTTACCCAGCAATGCTAGTTAATCAAAATATTTCGATTCCCACCGAAGTTTTTTGAAAAACAATATTTTTCTTCATAAATTCACATTTCCATCCGGGATTTTCTGACAGTCCATCAGCCTTCGTAAGGCCCACAGTTTCAAATAAAAATTAGGAAAGTACTTCGAGCGAAATCTTCGGAAAGCTACCAAAAGGAAACCAATGGATATTGTTATAGTCTTTTTTTCACATGAGTGTTAAGAAAAAAAGAAAGTTCAACCTTGTAAGATTCCAACCATTTCGGGTGATTTTCCCTTACCGAAGACATGCAAAACACACGTTGAGTTCGAATTTCGAAAAAATTTTTTCACGTAAAGTCTCATCAGAAAATCTAGTAGGTAGATACGTTGAAATAATTCGGATATCGAAAATAAAAAATTTCAACTTTGCAGGATTTTCCTCATTTTGAATTTTTGTTCCCATAATTCTACACCACAATTGATTTGAGCCCTAGAAAATACTAAGATGTGACCAGGAACCGTTATTTCCAAGGTCCGGCATAACTTACCACAGTTATCAGAATTTTGCTCAATTTTGACATTGAACAGTTAACCACCCAGTATACATGGAATATGATAATACAACTTCATGAGTTCCGTTTTTCATTAATCGGGTTTGTCTTGGTAAATATTATAGAAACATCCCTTTATAGTAAACTTAGAACTGAAGCCGGACTCCCACTACTCGTGTATTTGGCAAATATTTGTCACTTGCCTATATTTGGCATGTAGTGGGAGTGGTTCACTCGGCCAATACTTGTCAATCTTGTCATTCAAATTCGAAACTTCATCTACTTGCCAAGTACGCAAATAATTGTGTACTTGCCAAATATACGAGTAGTGGGAGTCCGGCTTAAGGCTTGACTCATTGACTCACATTGCGATTTGAATAAAAAGGTGAAATTGAAATATTACTCAATCTGACTCATAATGACAGAAAAACTGTTTTCCTGCAATAATTCGAAATAATAATACAATAAACGGCAAAAATATGGTTCTGTTCCCAGGAGGAACATCTTTGAAATGAAAACCATTATCATACTTAACACCTTCTCACTGAAACTCCAATTCTGGAAACCCGAGTAGGTGAGAGGGGTCGTAACTCGTGGGATATCATGAAAAAAAATTTCGAACTGAACAATTTTTCCATTCTAATTTGTACCTGTTCGAATACACAGGGTGTCTCAAATTCGAGTGCCAATTAGAAGTTTCTGGAGAACTGGACATATATACTCAATTAATTTTAAAATGTATCCCGGTTGGCCATCATTTAGGTTTATCCTGTTTTTTTATTAAGACTGACGCAGGTTGGTACCAGTTAGATGTCAAATGATTCTCAGAGACGGTGCGATTGATGATTTCTATTTACTCTTTTTTAACTTTGTAAATGGAGAATGGAGTTAGTTATTTTAAGGTTTAACTGTGACACAGGTTTCGTAGTACCCACTACTACATTTCAATACTGGAGTATTTCAAGTTGTGCAAAATGTATTCAAATATTTTCTGTTGGTTCATTTCTTGAGAATTCTGGTCCATTCGTTCGTTTCAGAATTTTTCTGTCGGGTTATTCCAGTAAATACTTTTTTCGAACGGGCTATTCTGTCCATTATCTACTCAAAAATGTGATGAAATCAGTTACTGAAGACAGAAACTTGCTTTCTGTGCTCATTTTTCAAAATACATTTTTGATAATTTTCTATGTTTCTACTTGGAACGTCGAATCTTCCAAAAATTTCAAACAAGCTTTGAGCTTGGGAGCTTGAAGATCTGCGTGCGTGCCTGTGAAATTTATGAATATCATTTTTTCGAAGAAAGGTGTATAAGGATAAGAGCGGGCACTTTTTTGTATCCGAACACGTTTTTTTGTAGCATTCATAACTTGTAGGTTCAAACTCATTGGTATTTTTTTAATTTTTACATCATTGTGTGAGTAGGTAATCATCCAATCTGTAAAAACTATGATGATTTGAATTGAAGCTGCAATGATATTAATTTTGAATAGAATAATTTGACAGTTCCCAAAATAACCACAGAAAAGCTAAATCTTCTTTTTGAATTTGAAAGTAAATATGAATTTAGAGGAAAAACTCTAAAAAATCCTATTCTGTTAAAGATATACATATTGCATATCATGTATTCGACAAAAAATTAAGTAAAATGAATGGTGATTACAATGATGTGAAAAAATTATTGCATTTAAAAAAATGAAAAAAAATCGATTTGAAATTCGTCATGTTGATAGTCTTTTTGTGGAATCTCTGTATGCTGGAGATGCTTTATTATAGCTGGGTGGGATACTTTGAAGTCTTGTCTTTCAATCCATATAAAACTGTTATTGGTATGTGCAAGGGTTCGTGAAATATAATTGGATAACATACATAGCCTCTACAAGTATCATTTTTTGTCAAAATGGCCAATATTTCGAAAACTGCCGAATAAAAATATGTGAAAAGTATACGAAAGAATGCAGAAAGTTTCAGAGAATTGAAAAACACTATTGAATATAGGGTGTCCCATTCGAAAAAACAAAGTCACCCGCTATTCCTCTTTTGTGGGCCACCCGATATATTCGAAAATATTTTTAGGTTGTGCTCTTCTTGCAGTATATCAAGTCTGCATCAAAAAATTTTGCCAAACTCAGTGCGTTACGCGATATCGTCCGCTGCGGCACTAGTGGGACACCCTGTACGAAAGTGAATGGAGTATAAGTTTATGAAATCTGAAAATTTGGATTGTGAGATTGTTCGAAATTTTCCACTGAGCTAAAATATTTTTGGAACCTGGGCCTGGGTTATACAAGGAGTGAAAATAAATTTGTTCGAACATTTTTTTTCCATTATGTATTTCGTTTCAGGTATATTTGAGTATTTAATGCTGAATACACTTTTATTGAAACCAATTTATTCATTCAAATAGTTTTCAAAATATCGGAAAGAAAGTCAAATATTCATAGTCAGTATTATGTTCAATTTTCTTATTCACAACATCCTGAGCGTAAACCGTTCTCATAACGACGAAGTAGAAGAATGTGGAAAGGTCAAGTATCTTTTGAATTTCATGAATATCATCTCAGGGTGTTTCAGATTTTGTGTCTAAAACTGTGACCGAAATTTGGCAATAACAGCGAAGTTGAATGATGGTAGCACTCTTAGATGCTCTTGCTCATCCAATCTGTTGCATGAGAATATTTTGTGACTATACAGGGTGAGTCTTTGACTTGTACATATATTTTAATTGTAGATTCTTGAGGCCTAAGGAAACCTTTTTTTCATTTTCCATTTTTCCGAATTCGGCTCGGTTAAAGAGATAGAGCCATTTGAAAAAAAAATTGTGCTAAATGCGTGCCTGATATTATTCTCTACAAACACCCCAAAGTTCATATTTTTCAATTGAAATTGATGTGATTATTAGATATTCTGGGTGATACATTTAGTAAATACTCAAGCACTAACCTTATTTGAATAAGAATGTTACAAACACGATATTTCCTAACAAAAACGCTAAGTTTTATCCCATCATTTCTGCAATTGAAATGCCATAATTCTCACACCAAAATAAGTTCCTTCTTCGATTTTCCTGAAGATAAGTTTGTAAACACTAATAATTTGTTCATATTTGCCTCGATACTCTGAAACTATCTTTTAAAAATTGGTTTCTCACTAACCCATCCTAACTCCATTAATCAAAGTCATCTGATTCGAGTGAATTCTATGATATATCACAGAATTCTAGAGAAGACGATGCCAGATTGCCGATTTTCTCTTCAACAATGGTATAGGAGAACTCAAGAAAGCAGAACGTCCCCTATCATTAACGGAAGAACTATCACAGAGGCACTAGTTATGTTTACTTTTCGCTAAAGGCTTCTACGCATCGCTCTTTGGAAATGCCAAACGAGTAGTTCTGATTCTCGCCGATATAGCGCTACTATCTAAATTTCAGTCGCGGTGCGCTGCCGGCTGCGAGTGCGATGTAGCCGCCACGCAAGACAAGACGTTGTTCTGTGTCTCCAGAGTCCAGTCTGTGTTACAGAGAACGACGCTTAAACGCGATAACCTTTCTACATGGATTCGATTTATTTATTTATTTACTTGCAGAGAATAAAGCAAACAGGTGATGAATGTGATGTGAAGACAGTGTAGGGTCGATTAAAAATTCCAAGAGGATATTGTTAAGAGGATAGATTTTCCTGAAGGACGGGTATCAAAAAATATTTAATAGAAACTTCTTATAAACTGTGAAATTTCATGCTTCTATGTTGATAAACATTGACAACATTGTTAATTTGTTAAGAGACCAGAGCAGAAACAATATTCGATGATATTTGATCCAGGAAAGCATTCAGATTTTTTATGACATTCATGAATTTTTCCTCAAATTTCTTCGTATACATTTAGGAATAAATCGAAAACGACGCGTTTTATTGAAAAAATATACGAAAACTTTTATTCTCTAAAATGGTTGATTCTTTCGGAAATATGAACCGTTTATCCTTTTCAAGTGATTTGATAGTGTTTTTGCATGAATTTATGAGTCGACCACCCTGTAACTTTTGAACTAGGAGAGATATTGAATAAGTTTCGATTGAGGAATATGCACCATGAATAGAGTAAAGAATCAACCAAAATTCAGTTCATTTGAAATAACGGTTCCGAAGATATGAACAGGAAAGTGTTTTTTTCGTGGATTTTCGACACCCTGTATCTTCCAAACGAAACCGAATTTTGAAAAATGGTATGGGAAAAAGGGTTTCATTATTCAAAAAATGCTATAAAGTGTTACAAATTCGGACAAAATCATTCAATTCTGATATACAGTACCAGAAATATAATAGAATGAAATTTCGGTCAGAATGAATAGATCATCCTGCATATTAGTGAGGAAAGATAGGAGACATTTCTAAGTGATGCTGATGATGGACCCTTTATATGGGAGGAGTATGTAAATTTCCACGTGGGACACCCTGTATTCCTCAGTGAAAATTATTGCTTCGCTTCTGATGATCAAGTGACAACATTTTATTCACAAAAAAAGTTGATGATATTCTGATGAAATGACACCAAATAAACAATAGACCTTTATGTATTTAATCTACCTCTCTTTGACACATAATTGGGATTTGATATCGTTGATCTTCGTTAAATAATCTGTAATCATAATAATTATGCACGAGTAATTATGGATGCTGTGCTTTTGTTATGCCGCCTTTTCTAGTTCGGAATTATAGCGAAACCTCACCATATACAAAGGCTCTCTTGGAGTGAAGAATGGACAACTGTACCAAATAATTTAACAAAAATAATGCATGTATGATATAGAAACAGAACCACAAAGTAAACACTAAAGGAATGGTACTGACTCGAAGAAATGTATCTGCTGGATTTCTGTGGCCTCTTGAAGATTTAATAGTCTTTCATTTCACGAAACGAATTCACTTTTATGAATACGAAAACTAACGGGTTCCGGCGTGGGCAATAGCAGAGCACCACCAAGAATGGCTCATAACACAATGGCACAACGTAGGTACATTTTTCGGACGAGTCACGATTCGGTTTAGAAAGGAATGAATGGTGGACGCTGAAGGATTTGGAGGGGTCCAGCCAGACTAGAGCGGCTCAATTTCCCCCCAAATGTGCCCTTTGAAGGCGGATCAATAAGGTGCTGGGGGTATAATGTTCGGTCGGCGTACCCCCATTATTATCATTGAACGAATCAATCATTGTTATTCTGCGTAACGAATTTGGGGATAGTTTTATTTATCAGGATGATGACATCCTACCACACCGCACACGAAGGGTTCAAAACATTCTTCAAAAGAACAATATCCAGAGAATGCACTGGCCAACAAACTCACCGGACATGAATCCAATCGAGCATGTATGGGATCACTTTAGGAGAGAAATATCCAAATGCCAGAACCCATTTTCAACTTTTCAGGAATTGAGTTTAGCCCTTCAGAAAGATTGGAACGATATGCCTGATGATTTCATTAATGACTCGCGCGTATTATTGGGAAGTTGATTGAGAGGAGAAGTGGAAATACGGACTACTGAATTCGGATTCAGTTGTGAAATAACTAACCCACCAAAAACATTCTGTAAAAAACTAGCCAAGTCTCGATGGAGCTGTTTGTTTATCTCTAAAAAGTAATGAAATCTAGACAAAGTCGTGCCAAGTCTAAGGCTCCTTACTGCGATTTCTTCATTATTATAGTTAATGTTGTGTGACTTGGCCGTTGAACATTCTTTCTACGTTGGTGGGTACAAGTCAATTTTGTTTACACGTAATGTTATATGTGTTGTAACTACCTATGTTTGTTGAGCGAGATAATAGTCCATACTGGTATTGGTAATTGGACGCTAGTGTCTCATTTTAGGCTGTTGTGGATTGTGCGACACATGCATTCTAATTGACAATGCTGACTTCTGCTCTCATCTTTTTGGAGCGTCAAATCGACCACCGATCTAAAATAAAATAGACGTACAGACGGTCTTCTATCAATGATTAGAAGTCCGTCTGTACTGGAAATAATTTTTTATAGGTACTGTTTATTTCAGTATTATTGAAATACGCACCTTTATCAAGCCTTCAATTGACTGGATATTGAATCTTGAATCAACGTTTTCCAAGTGGCAATTTTCCATCGTGAATGGGTAGCGTTTCTGGCGACAGATTGGTGCAATGGTGTCATGGAGCACCTGGTTTTGTACCCTCGTGTACCCTTCAACGGCCAAGTCACACAACATGAACTACTTATAATAATAAAGAAATCGCAGTAAGGAGCCTTAGACTTGGCCCGACTTTGTCTAGATTTCATTACTTTTTAGAGATAAACAAACAGCTCCATCGAGACTTGGCTAGTTTTTTACAGAATGTTTTTGGTGGGATTTCACTTCTTTTTGTAAAAACGTGGGCATATTGATTTATATTATAAGATTTACTTATTTGACAATTTTTTTTTATTACAAACCTTTATTTTCTTATTTTTTGGTTCTGAACTATGGTGGATAGAGCCTCCGATTATTTTTTATTGAATTCAGGGTCCTGGAAAACCTATAGTTTGATACTAAACTTGTCCATATTGCCCACCTTTTACCCGATTTTTTTTCGATTTAATTCTTTCTCTCCCCATCTCACCACCGCAGAGTCCGCAGACCCATCTGATGATAACAATTGAAAAAGAGGGTTATAAACGGGTGATCAGTCTTATACACAGTGATAATTTTCATTGTCTCATTAATTGTTCCGCTTAGCTTTCGGAAACCTATCGTTTCCTTGAACAATAAATGAGACAGTAAAAAACATCACTGTGTATAACACTGATCACCCGATTATTATCCTTTTTTCAATTTATATTCTAGAGCTGTAATAAAACACCCCCAGCAGGTAGTAGAGTCCCGATCGAGATGCTTGGTGAGTGCTCAAGACCGGCAAAAGATCAAAGCGTTTTGAGTCTCAACTGAATGCCAGTGAATGCTAAACTCGAAGCGTGCTTGTCCAATTTCAGGATGCTCGAAGGCCCGGTTGGGTGCTTGAGAATTCAAGCGTCCCCATCGGCTCCCAAAATTGGAAGAGAGTCCTCGTGAGTGGCCCGTATTAGTGTTTAGTTATTCTTCAAGGTGAAGAGTGGAGAATGATACACTACGAGAATAAACTTTGACCTTATATTGAGACTAAATAAAATAAACGGTTTCACAAACTGTTTATAAATTCATAGAGTTGAAAAATAAAATTTCTCAATAATCACTGAAATTATTTAAGCAAAACGAAATCAAAGTACTGAAAACTAATGGATTAATCAAAACAACACAAAACCGAAAACTAGGGGAGATTTCAGGACTTTTCTTTTGGCGTTACATGCAGCCTTCTAATAATACTTTAATAAGCAAAGCATACTCAAAATTCCTCGACCTTTCTTCTTCTGGCAGATAATCCAAAGGATGATGAATATCGCTCCTTCGATCAAATAGTGTCACAATTCGAAAAAATTGAAAATCGTTTTCTTTGCGCCATAAGATTCATAATATTTCAATTAATATCAGAAAGTTTCATGCGTATAGTTCAGTCATTTGCCGCTAGAGGACACTAGTGACGTTATAATGTTATTTTCATCAATAAAGTGTCACAACTCCAAAAATAAAAATTTTTTTTTCGAAGATTAGAACTTAATACACCATATTGTGGAGCTCAAAAAACTATTCTAACTTACTTAGGAAGTCATTGCGTTATTTTCCTCAGATTCCGAATTAAGAACCGTGAAGTGAATAATTTGGATTCATCCAACTTTAAGACCCGTTTTCTCGACAATTCGTTTTTTTTTAGTTAATACACTATCTGAGTGGAGGTTCAATATGTATATCCTCAAAAAAAAAACAACAAAAACACGTCACTAACCACTTGTTCGCATATTAACTGCATCCCCGGTCTTATGGACGAAACGTGATCTAAATTTTTCAATTTTAATTTTAACCTTCAACTTCCGATTCAACACTTCACCCCGCTATTCCCCGAATAGCACTTTTTCCGTCTCCGCTTTGAGACCGTACTTCGAAACACTGAAGTACTCCCTAAAACCGAACCTGAGTCGACTGAGAATCCTTTCGTTTAAGAATTCTTCGGCCTCTGCGCCCTCTGCCACTTCTTCCTTTCCGAAAGAAATTCACGATTTTTTTCCCACCTACGAAATCCGAGAAGCGTGCCGTAATTCGTATGAAATGTTGCCAGACCCACGATCTAGCCCTGAATTTTACATAATCTGACATCGTCTTGATATACAAAGTATGTTTCGGCTTCTTGATTGCATTTTATGAGGAAACTTGACCCGAAAATCAACAGCTTCATCGTTTATCGCCTACATCCTGTGTTTTTTTGTACTGATAGTATTAATATCCATATGCAACAAAGCAATATTTGAAGCCGTGAGTATGAAAATCAGAACCTTACCTTTGTGATGGATCTTCATTAGGCATTGCCTCTGATTCTTGATCCATAAACTTTGGTAGCGCTCCGGGTCGTTCTTCGTCTTCCAAATCAAAATTGCCACTTTTACACACATCATGCGGTACAAAAGTTAACGAATCATATGTTTTTTCTAATGGTTCGATACCTTTTTTTGAGGTGAGATATGTCTGTTTCAAATACTGTCAATTCCCATCTTTCCAAAGGCAACACCATAACAGGATGAAAAGTTATTTCCAGCATATTTCAAAGGCGTATCCAACAAGCTCCCCAACCGCCGTATTCGCGTAGTAATCACGATGCTGCGTATCGACCTACATATTTGCTATCTATACAGCAACATTGAATGATCTAGTAAATTATTCCCACATCAGTTTGATGAACTTCACTAAACATATGATTCGATAACATTGGGGCAATTGATGTTCGTCTCCTGAGGGGTATGTGGTGTCTCAGTTGTTCTAGTTGGCCAGTTTGGTTTGGTTATAATCTGCGTATATGGGAAATCCTGTACGGTAGAGCGTTGGAAACTCGGTAAACGATTCCCTCCGTTTTTGCTCGCTTGTTCTAGGGACTAGGGAGGGGGCATGAAAATTTCAAACCCAGAGTACCGAGTGAGCAAAACTGGAAACATTGGAATGTAAAGTCCTATTTATAAATCAGATAAAAAATGCGGACGTCCGAATCTCATCGTTTTGGTGTTAGAGGGTGTTTTTTGTAAATGAGCATATTTGAAAAATCACTTTGTTTCTGTGGATAATTCTGTGTTCTGTGAAACCATTGCTGTGGCACTTTCTTATGTGCTATTCAATGGTATTTTCCATAGAATTAGTATGTGGTTTTCCCTGAAATGAAGCTTATCATTATTCATGTACAGAACCCTAGACGATAAAAAGGGCAAACACAGCATCTCATTCATGAATTCGAGAATTATTGAAGCCAAAATTTAGTTTTTGTGTTGTTGAATTTCGCTCCCTTTAATTTCATTCTTCTTGATTAATAACAGTGTTATACAGGGTGTTTCCTAATTGAATGTCAATCTTTATGGGGGTGATTTTAAGGCTCATTTTAAGAAAAAAACTTCAGATGAACGTATGTCGAAGACGTCTTACCTTTTGACATACAATACCAATATTTTGATGAAATTTATCATACATGTACTATGAATCAAGAGGCTTTTCTTAAAGTATCCCTTTTTTTATTTCCACCAGTGGAGTATGTCTCTACATGGTGATATTGTCATAATTATGTAGGTATTAACGATATTGTTATGATCAGGCAGACAAAAGGTTTTTATTTTTCTGAGCGACAACCATGCATCCGATTGAAAAAAATCAGGTGATCAACTTCGGTAAGAAATGATTGGGAATTTCGAAAATAGTTTTAATTTCAGGAAAAATCTGTGGCTTACTATCAATGTCTGCCAAAATAGGCAGGTCAAATTACGTACCAACGCCACTGGTGAAAATTAAGAAAAGTGATACATTAAAACATGACTATTGATTCATAGTTACGGTAAGACACTAAGAATATCTGAAGTGGTATTGTACATAATAAATGATTTATTTTTGAAAACTTTACCACCCTGTATCTCAAAGGGTAAGACGTTCAGGTCATATATGTTCATATCAAGTTTTTTCTTGAAATGGACCAAAAAATATTTCAAATATAATAAGTAATGGGAGTAAAAGGTATCAAAAAGCGTCAAAAATATTCAGAATGAAAACCGGGAGGGTGGGTATTGCCGAGTATACTAATCCCAATGGACGTTCGACTCAGCAATTTGCTTTGACGATGATTCAAGGCAATTTTATATCCAAATATACCTTCCTCATGGGGATACTTAAGTTTCAGAGTATCGAAAATCTGTGAAATGAAAAAAACCAAAAATATTTCATCATTCGTTTATCTATTTATTTTAACAAGCATGAATACTTGAAGAAAATCAAATATGAAGCTTATCTATAAATGAATATAATAAGAAAGAGAAAGAACTACATAACACATTCATGAAACCATAGACAATCAACTGAATTGAGTATCATCCTAAAAACGCCCGAGAGATTTAAATTTTCTATATAATTTTGGAAAATGAAGTTTTTCAATCCGTAAAGTTCCATGATCTGGTATTAATTGATGTTAGAATGCATTTCGTTAGTCTAGAACCACTCTGAAAAATCATCTGAAGCTTTCAATAGCTTGTGAAACAAGAGATTCTTCTTTCAGATAGTATATCAATGTTTTCATGAATGTTATTTTATATTTTTCGAACAGACTGTTGTGGAGAACGTTTCTTTCTTTTCTGATTGAGTACATTTTGTCCTGATGACATTCACTTTCTTTTTCCGTTTCCTTAGCGTAGAAAAATTGCCAATATGAGCACTCCTTCTGTGAAAAATCAGTATCACTAGTCATAACGTGAGCAAAGTTTATCGAATTGAAGGAACTATGTATATATAAAAGAGTCAAGTTGCTCTAATTTTTAAAAAAGATAGAGATTCAGTCGAAATGGAAAAAGATGAATCCAATTCCCCCACTTGTTCAAGTTTTCCAATAGTTATTTTCATTTTAATAATGAATAACTAATGTGACAAAACTTTTTTGAGAAAACTGGTGCTGAAAAGACATTCATTCTATGCTTTGGCAAACTTCTGCATCAAGGAAAAAATCTTGAAATCTACTGATATTCCTTTAAAAATGCATACGAAGAATTCTTGATCAGCAGTGGAGCTTGAACTGTAGAAAAATATGTTATCAATTCATACCCCATATAAAACAAAATACTAACTTCTCATCTATTACTCTCTTTTGTTTCGTACGGAGAATATTGGCACCTTTTTCAGAATATCTGGTACCATTCACTCGAACACCGGAATCTTTGGGCTGAAAGTATTCCGAATATAAAATAGATTCTGAGCAAGGTAATCAGAGTCAGCGAAATTCAGAATTTAGAATAAACTAACCAAACAATTGCCACCATAGTCAATAATAACAAGAAATCGGCTCTCTTGGCAAAAACAAACTTTGAGAAACAATACGTTTATTTCTGCTACATGTTTCGGAAGATCAATTTTCTCCTTCTTCAGGCTACAATTCAACTAAAACATTCATTAAGCATTTAGAAACTACAACCAGAAAAATTTGTTATTATGGAATTTAGAACCACATGCTCCTCCTCTCTATATCAGAAGAAAATCTGAAAAGTGAAATTCTAAGAATGGAAGGATCTATCGCCACTGTTACTTAGAGTGAGAAGAGTTACATACTCAAATTAGGATTCAAATAGTCCAATTTACCACAAACAATACACTTACGAACAAGGTATTCTGCTGATAATATTCAGAATTAAATCCTAATCTCACTCTTCATACACAATGAAACTCGTTGACAATACTGTTCAAAACGTCACTGGTAACACAGAATTGAAAAAGTGGCACGAAATTAATGAATAAACTGGACAGCAGATATCCCTGGATTCCCTGGCAGTGTAATTTCAGGGACCTCAGAAATGCGTCTCTTTGAGGTTAATTTCGAGACACTACTGGACGCATACGTGAAAAGCTAGTATCTCAGTCTGTGAAATAGAGGGCTCACTTCCCGGGGCTCTAGATATCCTCAGTTTAGGTCCATATACCCCAATGCCAGTGCATCTTCCTGATTTTGATCCATTGGTAAACCATATTGATCGATTTACGAGACTTATTGCTCTAGGAAAGTCAGCTACGACCGTTTCGAAGGGCGTTTCGAATACGAAGATTGTTGGCATAACATCCGATGGTTTTGCCAAGAGGTTTGAGTCCAGTTGATTCAATATCCTCATGTGCCCAGTCCAGTTTCCAGGTAGGAGCTTTCCGTTAAGGGATATTCATATTGCTTCGAGCAAGCTGCATTTCCTCACATGTAGATAGATGTGAGGGATGCAAATCAAATACCTACTAATGACGAAAATACTACGATATTTGATAGCAATAAGAGTACTCCAACTACTGAATATCTCTTTCCATTAAGTTGCAGCCTTGCTACTTGCTCCAGTAATCTAGTGACTGAAAATGCTGATGAAAAATCGAAAAAGGAAGCAGCAGTACATTCGAAAACATCGGGCAATCCATTTTTTTAAATGCAATGGATTAAACTGATGAGACAGCTCACAATATTCCTTTTAACTCTTTCAACTTTTTCTGATCGTGAGAATTTTCCTGAAAACATTATTATTGATTTTCATTTATTGAAAACCTTAACAACTGCTACGGATTCCATATGAATTATGAATATATATTATGATTTATGACAGTTCGAAAATTCTCCTGGAGCCCTGCATCGATATTCGTAATTTCTGAAAGAGCGAGTTCTGCTGTCACATTATTGTCACTGAAATCAATCAGGGGTAATTGACATAAACTATTCATGAGGCTCTATTCTCTGAAATTCATGGATATAGTTATTCAAAGATAATATAGTCACCCAAATCATTCACGGTGATTTCCCAGCAGTTCAAACGAGTTGATTGAGAATTTTCCTAAAATTGAACTAATTGAAAATGGTACATATTATATTATAGAGGACGCAGGTTGCGTCCATCCAAGAATTATTGACATCAAAGCAGGCCTTGGAAGTCTAGTCGGAGCTTTATTTCTAGTTAAAAAAAGTAACAACAATTTTCAGTGCTTTCATCATAGCAATAAATATATAAATATTACCCTAAAATTAAATGGTATTTTTTCCAAAGTAAGGAACCTCGACCCTGAAAATGTCTTCAATTATCACATTCGATTACCACCGTGTGAATCTGTATACCTGCAGTAGGTATACAGGGTCTTTCACGAGGAACCTCACCCATATTTATACGGGAAACTACTGAACGTATTTTCATGAAATTCAGCACTTGATGAAGTATTTCACGATGCTGATGAAATCTAAAATATTTTCAAGGCATGAGCACCTCCGGTTTTTCCGGAAATGACGTCAACTACCGTTTTTCAAATTAGAACACCATTTTTTTATTGCAGAAATAGATTCCTTAGAAAATTTCAAGTTATTTTGATGTAACATTTTTCAGTTTTGGATATTTTTTGAGTTAATATCCACTTTAGGGCAAGGGTGTGATGCATACACTCACATTATTTTTTAACGTAGATTCAAAATCTGCCATAAAAAAATGGGGTTCTGATTTGAAAAAATTGATTTTTCACGATTTTGTCATCCCTAACTTTGAAAGCGATTTTTTAACCCCCTGTATCATGAATCGCGATTTCGATTTTTAAAGTGGATACATCAATCTTACATCTTGAAAAATCCCAAAAATAAAAATTTTCCATCCAAAAACCTCGAAGTTATTCTTGTTTCAGCGGAGCTCTATTTTCGATTTTTTTTTCGAATTTTCCCGCTCAGAGAGAATTTTCCAACCAAAACTGAAAAATGTTACATCAAAATATCTTGAAATTTTCTAAGGAATCTATTTCTGCAATAAAAAAATGGTGTTCTAATTTGAAAAACGGAAGTTGACGTCATTTCCGGAAAAACCGGAGGTGCTCATGCCTTGAAAATATTTTAGATTTCATCAGCATCGTGAAATACTTATAAGTGCTGAATTTCATGAAAATACGTTCAGTAGTTTCCCGTATAAATATGGGTGAGGTTCGTCGTGAAAGACCCTGTATTATTTTAATCATATATCAATACTGATATATTTTCGAACGATCAATTACAGGATCATACAGGGTGAATCAAGATGAACGCCTCGGACTCTCGAGGCCAAAAGGTTCATTTTTTCAGTAAACGGTATGAGGAAGTATAAATGTAAGTCAATTTGGACTACATTTTAAAAATGATGACATTCAAACAGGGTGCTTGAAGAGGGCGTGACATTTCAAAGTTATGTTTTTTTAAATGGAACACCTTGTATTTTCTTGCTTTTTTGAATTCTTTGAGGAAAAATTAGTGAACTTCGCAAAATATCCCATATACCTAACTATTTCTCAAAGAGGAATATTGTCAAAGAAATTCAATATCATTGAAATTAGCAACTGCAGGTGTACCAAATTTTGCCCTGTCCCTTAAATCCCTTTCAGCTAGTTACGATCAATAGTAGACGATCAATAGTATACAGTGTGTATTGCCAAGAACATTCACCGCATATTTGAACTCCAATAACTGTCCGGATAGTTCCTGACAACACGTTTGAATAGTGCCGGAGCACCATCTAATTGTACCCACATCTTCTGTCTCATATTCAAAGGAATATTTTGCAGAAGATTCCAAAAATCTGTCTTCATGAATTTAAAAAAAAATCCCTCCATCCAGATGCCCTTTGAAGAAATAAGAACCAATTATGGTGTCTCCTATGATTCCATCCCTTCTGGCGATCGACGGTTCGAAAAAAAGTCTGTTTTCGGTGTCACAATAATGATAGTTATGTCGATTCATCAGACCAGTGTTATGGAAGGTTGATTCGTCTGTGAATAGATTATGGTCATGAAAGCTAATATCTCCGCCAAATCTTTTAAAATACCATAAACAGAAATCTAGCCTGCGTTCGAAGTCATTTCCATACAGATGTTGATGCAGCTGAATGTGGTATGGATGATATTTGTGTCTATACCTGTTGCATAAGCAATTGTATTTTTTCAAATTCAGTTATCCGAAATAGTATATTCAGTTAATTCAAAAAATCCATCGGCCCTCCCACCATACCATGAAATGATGGATTTTTTTCAAACTCGATTGTTGACGAAGAAAACAAAAACCGAACATTGGGACAAACGGGATTATCAGGAATTAATCTTTTGAAGAGAAGAAATCAAGCTAGGAAAAATACGAAAAGATGAAAGAATGACAGATGAAAAAACAATAAATATTGAAATCTTCAGAAAATTCTGGGAATATGTGATTCGGCCAAATGAATAAATGAATTCGAGAGGAAGTCAATATTTGAAAAGAAAAGGATATATTGGACAAAAGAAGAGAATTTAAGAACTGATAACTGCAGGATGAAAGATTGAATAAGACAATCGAGACTATCTATTAGATAGTATATTTCAAAATATGAAATTGTTTGAAAACCGAAAATGTACTAGAAACAAGTGAACAAGAATCAACTGATACTGTTGAATGGAAAGTGTGATTATTTTATTTACAAAAAATGGCAAAGTTCTTTAACCTACTAATATTTAAAATACACTACACTACTTGTTGTCATTGTAACATGTCAATAATTATGGCACACGTCGTGTTATCGGACTCGCTAAGGCCTCGCCCAATATCATTCACGACTTGTACCATAATGATCGTCCTTATGATTCTTATTACATAAATGACTATTATCTCCTGAATTGAATGAATACAAAATGATCGTATATTACAATATAACTTGTGTCAATTTTGCTCAAACACGTAAATAAAAAAATAAATAGATGAATAAACCAAAAAATTGGCAAAAAAGTTTGAAAAATAGAATAATTGGTTTTGAAAGTCAATGTTCTGGTTGTCTCGTCATGCCGTTCTGGAACTTTTCAGATGGGCCCATATCTCCCGCCAATATTAAACATTGAAAATCATCTAGTTGAGATCTTTTGTCGCATCTTCGGAATTTAGAAATGGAAATATTGAGTAGGGAATCCAAGATAAACATTCTGCGATTATGGAGTCGAATATGGATGTATTCATATTTGAAGACAATGTATTAACAGAAAAGAATAGGAGAGTAATGATGAGGTTACGTCGTTTATTAAGTCCACAGAAGTTATACATCGACGAAGGGCCCCGAGAGTTTTTCATTCAGATGCGTTTCAGTAAATCTTACTCCCAATGAATAGAATTGAAAAATTCAGAACATGTTATGACAGTAAATACCCACATATTCATCAGGTGATTAGGTTATAAAATAGAATAGAAATATATTTAAACCTGCATCACAGTCAGAGTTAGGTCACGAGTGTGATATATACATTGTAATTCACATAATAAGCAAGACAAAATAATTAATGAACTAGAACACAGCTCCTGGGTTTCTTTTAAGCACTGAGTCACGAGACCCAGAGTCTCGAGAAGTGACAATAATAATGTAAGGTATCCAATTTTCTACATCATTGTGGAAAAAGATACAGGGTGTTCCATTTGAAAAAATCGAGAAATAATAATTTTGAGTTCCATCTTTGGACCTTAATAACGGACTCCCTGTATATGACAGGTTGATCGTTTAGGAACCTTGTCAAGGCAAATCTTCCAATTAAAAAACTTTTAGTTCAAATTCATGTTACTATCGCTTCTGGAAATCGTCAGAAGACTTTTTCTGAACTGCTTTTTCCTCATCTTTTTGCAGTTTTCTTCGAATAAGATCCGAACTGTTGGAAAAATATCCCTAAGATTTTGCGTCATGAAAGAGGTAATGAAGGTCATTGAAAATATGTGAAAATATATGGGGTGATCTATTAAAAAAATCATCCATTTGTTGAATAACATTTATCGGGGACACCCTGTATATCAGGTAATAATTTCCTGAGATGCAGAAATGAAGGTTCAAGAGGTCTACTTTCCAACGAAATCTCTGAGATGTCTGGTGAGTCAGCTATGGAAGAAGAACGCACTATTGCAGGACCCGCTATGCAGAGAACAAAGGACGTCAATTCATATAATGCTGCCTCGATTGAAGCTTTTGAGTCCCTTGCAATAAATCCTTCATAAATAGTAATATCTATTGGGTGTTGGTTAGTTGCTTGAAAATTTCATGGCAGATCGCTGGTAACCAAGCACTATGAAGAATGGGAGTCTCCTCTTTCCAGTTCATGCTGTTTTTGAACTTATAGATTTCGATGGCATCTATATTCATTCTAGAATAGTAGCTCTCAATATATATCATCATGAAAGCAGTAGGTCCATATTTGTTTTTGAAGAACCAAAAATAAAACATCACGGCATGTGTAATGAAAAAGCAACAAGGAACAATGCAACAAACAGATTGATTCATTTCACGCTCCTTATCTCAGTATTAGCAGAGGAATGTCAAACGGGGCACCATACAGTTCTACGTAGGTATGATGCAAGAGCACAGATGAAAACCTCAGCAAAAACTCTGTCTCGTGTATAAGTGTAGGGATATTGGAAATCTATATAGTGAACAGTTATTGACCAAATGGTCAATAGTTTGTTTTTCATGTCAACACTCACATCCCGGGCTATTAATTCCATTTGAGAAGAATACTATTACAACGTCCATGATCTGTCCTAAGACGATTTAAAAAAGGCCAATTTTTTCTAGAAAGATGAAAACCAAGAACTTTTTCAGAAGGATCAATTCTTAAACTTTTATTGAAAAAAATCATTTTGAAGTCCATTCCGAACTCCTTATTTCTTTATAATTTTCTTTAGAATAGAGAAACTCATTAAGCTATAAAGGTTTTCTACATTTCAATCTAGCCAGTCTTGGTATCTGGCATATAATTTATAATAGGAAATAAATTTGGAAAAGAATGAAATTCATCCCATGACTTCATGGCAGCAACCTGTCTTAGGAGGTATTATGTTGGAATGAACTGGTAACCAAGCAAATGGAGTAGATCAAATGGGTCCAGTAATTTATCTTCATAGAAATATTAAGTTGTCCATCAATTTTATAGATTTTATAGGAACTGTTGAACCAAACAGAACAGCAGTATTCAGCTGGAAAAAAAAACCAAGGCTAAAGCCGTACGAAGTGAGGTGGCATCGGCACCCCAGGATGTACCAGCTTATTTTTGAAGTATATCATTCCTCGTTTTCAACTTGAGACGTAAACTTTCCAAATGTACCTTAAAATTAGAAAAAAAATCTGGTTTTATTCCAAGATATTTGGGAGTGGAATTATGATTTAAGAGTGTATTATTGAAACAACCCTCAATGTTTCATGTTTTTGGTGGTTATTTGAATTGAAACACGACACTTTTGTTCTTTTGGGACTTGGGCATAAACTCCAGAAAATAATGCTTCAAAATTTCTAAGTCTGCAGTTAGAATAATTTCAATAATGTTGAAATCAGAATGACTAAAGGTAAGAGCAATATCATCTGCATAAATGAATTTCTCTGAGGAAGTATCAGGAATATCACTTAAATATACATTAAGAGGCTGAAGAACAACCCTTGGTCGATTGACTGATTGATTGATTTATTAACTGACGGGCAAGAGACCGGTTTAGCACTTGGCCTCCCTGTGACACTACGACTAGCTTGGGTCAATTGTATCACTCTTTCGTCAGTGGTTCCTCACGAAAATAGGTTCGTGTCCTTTATCAGGTTCAGTAGCCTGTTTATGAGGTTTTTCGGATTCATTCCCATTTCTGGGTTGATTTCTCCGAAGATTCTGTGACGCTTTCTTCCTAGGGCGTCGCATTCAAAGATTATGTGAGAGGCTCTTGAAAGATTATCAATCTTTCAACGAATATTCCATTATCAAGAATATCTCGTTCACTATGTGAGAGGCTGTTTCTTCCTCTCCACCGCAAAGTCTGCAATCCACAGGTTCTTCAATTATTCCTATGGTGTTCAGATGTTTCCTAAGGCCGCAGTGTCCTGTCAGCAGACCTACTATTATACGTGCCTTTGTTCTGTTTAGATTCAAAAAGTCAGCCGTCAAGGTTTGGCTTATGTGTCCCACCATGACTTTGCTGTGTATTTGCCCGTCGCTCTGTTCCTAGTGTTGTCGTTGTCTTTGTTTTATCCACTCCTCAATCAGGGTCCTGCATCGGTTTTTGCTGATTCCAAGCACAGGTTCTGGCCCTGTGAATGGCGTTTCAGATGCTTGTCTTGCTAATTGGTCTGCTCTTTCATTGCCCGCTATTCCCTTGTGACCCGGCACCCACATCAAAGTGACCTTGTTGTGTTCTGCCAGCTCCTGAAGGTCTTGGAGGCATTCCCAGACGAGTCTAGACTTTGTCTGTGTCGAGTTGAGGGCCTTGATGGCGCTCTGGCTGTCAGAGACAATGTGGATGTGTTTTCTTTGGTAGCCACTTTCCAGGTTCTTCTGTATGCATGTTCTAATCGCATGTGTTTCAGCTTGAAATATCGTGGCGTGTTTGCCGAGAGGTATTATAAAATCCTTTCTTGGCCTCATTCCATATTGTATTCCCGCTCCTGTTCCCTCATCTCTCTTTGAACCGTCTGTGTACCAGACTATTTCTGTAGATGATTGTAATTCTATACTCGAGTCCCATCTGTTCCAGTCGAGCTGTGTTTTATTTATTGAATGGGTATAGGGGTTGCATGTAGTCTGAAATCATATCGAGCTCAGATACGTCAGCTACATGAGTGATTCTGGCGTGCCCAGTTGTGCTGGTTCTCCAGTTTTTTGTTTGGATCAGTCTGTACGCACCCATCCTGGCCTCTCCCTTGACCTGTATGTCAAAGGGTGAGAGGTTAAGGATGACCTCCATAGCAGCTGTTGGAGTGCTGTTTTTTGCACCTGTGATGCAGAGACAGGCAAGCCTTTGTATTTTCCCGAGGTTGGTTTTTGCCTGTCTCTGATTTGTTTTTGGCCACCACATGAGTGAGCCATAAGTTATTCTGGGTCTCATAACCGCTGTGTAAAGCCAGTACATGGCTTTCGGTTTAAGTCCCCAAGTTTTTCCAAATGCTCTCCTGCACGTCATAAGTGTCGTTTTACTTTCGTTGATTACATGATGTAGATGGGGGTTCCACGTTAGTTTCTTATCGAGAATCAGCCCAAGATATTTCACATGTTCTACAACTTGTAATGTTTCGACGAAGAATCTGGGAGGTATGAGATCTTCCATGTTCCTTTTGCGAGTGAAGGGAATGAGTGCTGTTTTGTTCGGATTAGCCCTTAGGCTCTCTCTCTCTGCTGCACCATTCCTCTACGATTCCGGTGTATTTTCCCTTGACGAGTATGACTTTGTCATCTGCGTATCCTTGAGAATTATACCCTTGGTTATTCAGGGAAGTTAGCAGTTCATCCACCACCATGTCCCGCAGAAGAGGGGATAGTATACCCCCCTGTGGGGTACTCCTAGCGATTTCGACTCGCAGTTTTTCCTCGAGCATGTTGGCTTGGACCAGTCTGTTGTGAAGCATTGAACGTATCCACCTGCAAGTGGTCTACTCTCGTCTAGTAGCCGCAGAGACCATGCTTTCGAAGGAGGTGTTATCGAAAGCTCCTTCGATATCTAGGAAAACGCATAGTGCGATTTCCTTGTTTGCCAGAGATTCAATCCTTGAGACGAGATGGTGAAGAGCTGTCTCGCAGGATTTTCCTGTTAGATAGGCATGTTGGTTTTGGTGTAAAGGCCGCTCTATGAGAGCAGTTTCCCTTATGTCTCTATCCATCAGTTTTTCTAAGCCTTTCAGGAGGAAGGAAGATAGGCTTATTGGTCTGTATGCCTTGGCCTGGTCGTAGGAGTCTCGTCCAGGTTGCGGGACAAAGACCACATTCACAGTTTTCCAGGTTTTGAGGTAGCCATCCTAGTGCTAAACTCAGCCTGTATAGTCTGCACAGTTCTGGTGCTAGATGCTAGATCTTCAATTCCCTGCTGTAATAGTATTGGGAATATTCCGTCAGGACCAGGTGATTTGTATGGGTTGAACGAGTTGATTGCCCATAGTACTTTAGGGTGAGTTGCAATCCGTTTTGCCACCTCCTAGTCTTGCCTTTTTGCCCTTATTTCAGGGTTTACACGTATTTTTTCACTGGGGTTTTGGTATGTGGTCACGGTCGATCCTGGGAAGTGTGTTTGGAGCAGAAGTTCCATAGTTTCTTTCCCAGTGTTGGTATAATTGCCATTGGGTTTCTTAAGAGTTCCATTGGGTTGATTGGATCTTTGGAAAGGATGCGATGGAGTCTTGCCCCTTCTGAGGTTTGTTCTATGTCCTCACAGAACTTCCTCCAAGCCTTCCTTTGCGCCGCTCTTATTTGTTTGTTATATTCTGTGAGTGTTCCGGAGTATTCCTTCCACTCTCCAGTTTTCTTTGCCCGATTGAATAATTTACGGCCCTTGGTCGATGGCCAATCGTATCAGACAATAAGGAACTGTTACTACAATAAATTAAAAAGAAGCGGAGATAAACCCGTTCCTTGGGGAAGTAATTATTCAAAGTACTGAAACTACTACTGTCACCATCGATAAAACGCGAAGTCTTCTGTCTGTCAACATATTCTCAGTAAGACTAACATTTCAATCGATTTTGAAGTTTAGAAATTAATCCATCTTTCCATACTATATCATGAGCCGATGTTGAATCAACGTCTTGAACTTCTTATTGAAACCTGATTCAATGAATGTGGTGAGACTGACTTGATCCGAACGATTTCTATTTTTCCTGATACCTCTCTGACAATTCTGTAAACCATGTTCAACATATGATTCAATCCTAATGGGCCTACCACACGCTCAAGCTTCACCACAGTTTGGCTTGCGCAGGAATCTCGTATACGTAAAGCTTGAACACAACAGTTGCTACCACACAGCACAGTTAAGTACGTGCAAGCCTTTTTATTTACGAAGTCGTCGACACGATAACAATGCGTCCGAACGAAGAACTTTTGCGCAAGCCGGGCTTGCACAGGCAAAATTTCAGGCAGGTCGAAAGTTACACAAGCCAAGCCGTGGGGTTTGCGCGGTATACAGTTTTCCCAACCACACGCTCAGTGTTCAGTGTTCAAGCCGGTTTGCGCAAGCCAAACTGTGGTGAAGCTTGACCGTGTGGTAGGCCTATACAGAGAACCATCCTTCTAAAATTTAACAACTTGGAATTCTTAGATCCGAAATTTTTTTACCACGTTTCAGAATCGCTACAACGTTTGCTCGCGAAATTCAACTGTAAAAAGATCACAATTCAAAAATATCATTATAAAAAAACAACAATTTTTTATGAACTCAGGATAAATTCCATCAAACCAAGCTGTTTTCTTAGACCTACATTTATTTGCAGATATAAGTTCAATCATGTTGAAAGGACTAGATATAGCATCGGAAACAGATGCCAATTTTCTTAGCCCATGTAAATTTTTCTTCATTTCTTTCATTTTTGATCCAGAAATTTAAACTCTCGATGTTGGGAACGACCTCTGTTTTAGCGAACAAAATGTTATGTCCATCCATCAAAGCATGTTTCGCGAGTGCACACTTCTCCGTTCGACACAGTTGACAACACCAGCAGTGTTCTTTGATCCGTGTGTGAGTGCTCCTATTGGTTGTTCCGCTGTGAAGTTTGCCGCAGTCGCAAGGTAGTCTATAAACACCAGATTGGGGGAGCGGATCAGTTTGGTCTTCGGTACTCTTTAGGACCTGTCCAAGTTTTCGTGTTGATTTATGTTGTTTTGATATCATGCCTTCTAAGAAGTTTGACAATTTTGTCCGTCACCGATTAAATGAAAAGTGAGAATGCTGTTTCCCTGAAACTGATATCGGATGCTTTCTTCCCATTTGAAATAAATGCTTGCCGTAAATGTTCCGATTCGTTTGGCAGATATTCAGATTCGTCTAGTTCCTCAACAAGTGTTTCGATCACACCCCGCTTTTGTTGGAGGTGGCGATTGGACTCCTTGTGTAGGAGAGTAGGTGTTCTATAACCATTGTGGCCTTGCTTGCCATCAAGTTTCCTAGAGGTCATTTCCAACATCAAGAGTCACTGCCCTAGGATGGAAATGTCTCGTTTTCTGGACAACGCTGCCGGTTTCCAGGAAAAGGGCCACTTTGTGCCTTCCCGAAGTCCGTGGAATATTCATACTTTGCGCAATCAGGTGGTTCGACAATGCTTCTTGATGTAGGGCCACTATTCTTGCCCAGTCAAACTGAGAAATTGGATGTCCCGGCATTCTCCACGGAACATTCTCAATATTACAACTCTCGTTATTGACCGAATACTGATTGATTTCGAATACTCATGTATTATCCCGAACAAGAAACATTAGTTGCTGGTTTATTGTTTTCATTCAGTTGATAAGATAGTGAAGATTCCACTCACACAAAATTGTCATGTGACATTGAACAAGTTGAGAGTTGATAGGGAAGGCCAAGACTTTTGACGATACATATATGCATGTATGTACACACAACCAAACTTATATGGAATCACCCAGTATTAAGATGAAATATTATTTTGATATCTTTTTCGTTAGAAGCATGTGCATGTGCATGTGTTTACTCAGAAAATCAGTTAGGTTCATAAGCACTTGATAAGATTTGGCTTTGCAGTGTCGATTTTACCATTTCGTTCGAATGTCGCAGTGAATTTATATTTTGTTTTTTTGCGAAATTAAAAAAAATGCCTTATGTGGGGTTATCGTTATGGCAGAACAAGGTATGTCACAAAGACAGATTGCAAGAACGGTGGGGGTTACACAAGGGGTTGTTTCAAAAACCTATGCAAGGTTTCTGGAGTTAGGAACCCTAAAGAATAGGCCGAGAAGAAGTCGTGGAAGAACTACAGAAAAACAGGATCGCTTTTTAGCCCAAACAGCAAGAAGAAATCCCGCAGTATCTCATTCAGAGCTTCGAAGGCAATTTTTGCAAGCTACAGGTGTTAGTGTTTCTGTCGAAACTATCAGAAAAAGACTTCGCGCTCGGGAATTATTCAAGAGAAGAGCGTTAAGAGTTCCAGAACTATCAAGGCAAAATAAAGTTGATCGTTTTAATTGGTGTTCAGAGCATGAAAATTGGACTATTGAAGATAGGAAAAATGTCTTATTTTCGGATGAGGCCAGAATTGGCCTACGATCAGACGACCGGCGTGTTCTCATTTTAAGAGGTAGAGGGAGGCAAGCTAGGCTCCAAGCTGCAAGACCGATCCCTACATACAAAGGAGGTACTGTAATGTTTTGGGGCGGAATTATGTTTTGTGAGAAAACTCCTTTAATTCCCATTAGACAATCTCTGACAGGGCCTAGGTATGTTGATCTATTGCTACAACCTGTAGTGAGGCTCTGGCGAGGTGCTTTTGGAGATTATTTCCTATTTATGCAGGATAATGCACCTCCACATACCAGCAGAGTTGCAAAAAATTTTTTCGAAACAGAAGGTGTGACTGTTTTAGAGTGGCCTTCTTGTTCACCGTACCTTAATCCTATCGAGCACTTGTGGGATAGGATCAAAAGAAAAATTAGAGCTCGTCAAAATAATCTTGGTAACACAGAGCAACTTATACAAGCGGCTTTAGAGGAATGGGCAAATGTTACAGAAGAAGAAATTAACAACTTAATAGAAAGCATGCCTCGTCGAATTCAAGCTTGTATCAATGCCAGGGGTGGTAATACTGATTATTGATTTGTTAAAATCGTTTTATTTGTTGTTCAATTCTCATCAGTCACATAAAAATTATTTTTAGAGAAATTTACACTTTTAATTTTCTGTTCTATTATAAAATAGTTATTTTCCTATCAAGGGCGGAAAGTTGTACTTTTCCCGCACTAGATTGCCGTTGCCCGAACGACGCGGAGCGGAGTTCGGGCAAGCAATCGAGTGCGGGAAAGTAGTTTCCGCTCAAGATAGGAACAATATTTTTTCTACAACCGTATTATAAAATGAAGAAAAACTTCTACACAACTCGAATTATTCGTTTAGACACATTTATTAAGGAGTTTGGGATTCTATGCGGAAAATCATAGACCGTGACATAGAAATAAATACACAGATCCATGTATGCCAGTCATAATTTTTGAAGGATGTCAAGTTCTCTGAAAATGCAATAATTTTCAAACGGAAATCTGCATTAATAATTAGTTCGACATTGATGAAACTGCATAATTTGAAATATTCAACTAAATATATGATATGATATGATATATTGTTTATCCTGATTACTCCTAGGTCTCCTGTGGAGACCCCTCTGAAATTACAAGCTTTGAAGCTTGTAACTTGTGCCGAGTTCGGAGTAAGCAGTTGTAGACCAGGGTCGATAATTTTTGAAACAAAAAAAAATTACAGTAGGATGAAACCCATTAAAAAAGGAGGGGAATATGATCAAAATAAAAGGAAAAATAAATTACGGTCGATCCGAGTCCGGGAAGTGGGAGGGGGTGAGTTTTTAAGGGTGAAAAATGGTTTTCCTTGATTTCCGGCAAAACTACAAGTCCTATGGAAAACAGTTAAATGGCAAAGTTGTAGGTAATGAAAAGATCTACAACTTTTGTATTTGCAATTTTTTCACATAACCTCAAAATTTATATGAAAATTTCAAAAAACCAAGTTTTAGGTTTTTTATTTATATCTTTTTCAAAAAAAATTTTTTTTCGACGAAATTTGCTGAAAACTTACCTTATTATATCCCAAATACACTGTAATTTATTTGATTTAAAATATTCATGTTTTCGTCTTATTTTAATTTAATATCAAAAAAGCACCCTAATTTTCAATCAAAAATTCTGACGTCAAAATATCAGCTTTTTTCAAAAAGTTTGGGGGCTTTTTGTTCGTTGAAATATCTACTTTCTGATGATGTGAAAAAAATATACATTACTATAAGGAGTGTTCTCAGAAAATGCAAAAAATTGAAAAAACTCAAATTCGAAAATTTTTTTTAATCACTATGTACAATTTCATCAAAAAAATGTGATTGCTGCATTTTTTTTTAGGATAAAGAGTTCATTTATTTAATTCGAATTACATTCATGTCATAGAAAATCTTATACAATATAAATATACAGGTGAATCGTACTATTGAATTTAGATACTTAATTCTGATTACGCATTTTATTTTTATTTTTTTCAAAAACGTTAATCTTGTTATTCATGAATACCTTATCTGAAATTCTAATCAGTTATTCATTAGTTTTTGTCTCTTCGAAGGCATTTCTTCATCGTCAGATTCGAAAAACCTTTCCAACTCTAGTTGATCGTCGAAATCTTCAAGACCATCATTTTCGTCTCCAATGTTATTTCCAGTCTGCATTGTTTCTTCTTCCACAATTTCATCTGAATCATTTACTTCCTCATAGATTTTTTCTTCTATATTGGAGCAATTTTCAGAACCATGACAATTAGTGCATAAATTTGTGCATTTTAAACCATGTTTTCGGCAGCCACATTTTAAACTGTTACATCCAGTTTCACAGCTGCAGCAAATAGTTTTGAGCAATACTTCCGGAATTAAATCCTTTTCTGTAAATTTGGGCATAATGCCACGCTGATTAAAATACAGATAGTATTTACCTTGCTATGTAGATTCCAAACAATTTTTTGAATAAAGTAAATTTCTCACAACTCACTCAATCAAGCAATTGCATGCTAAAAATTTCGAAAATTAGAAATCCTATTGGTTGATTTGACAATTTCGTCGAATAATTCTGTGATTTGTTCAATCAACGATTTATGAAACCCACCATTAGTGTAACTCAGTCCCCACTTATCTATGAAATAACTTACAATGGGTTAAAAATTAACCAAAGGTCACTCAGGTATATGAATTATCTTAAAACAGCAATAAATAGTCATCTAAAAATATTTTTTAAACAAGATTCTACAACTTTTTCAAAATATTGTAGATGTCTTATTAAATATTAACTTTATTAACTTATTTTTTGTTAATTATAGAAGTATAATTCAATTTGCAATTTTTCCGTTTATAAATGAAACAGGAAATCTTACGTTTTTTGAGTAATTAAAGAGTAAATTTTAATAAATACCTCAAAATTGTACATAATGATTAAAAAAAAATTTCGAATTTGAGTTTTTTCAATTTTTTGCATTTTCTGAGAACATTTCCTATTGTAATGTATATTTTTTTACACCATCAGAAAGGAGATATTTCAATGAAGAAAAAGCCCCTGAACTTTTTGAAAAAAGCTGATATTTTGACGTCAGAATTTTCGATTGAAAATTAGGGGGCTTTTTTGATATTAAGTTAAAATAAGGCGAAAACATAAATACTTTGAATCTAATAAATTACAGTGTATTTGGGACATAATAAGGTAAGTTTTCACAAAATTTCGTAGAAAAAATTTTTTTTTTGAAAAAGATATAAATAAAAAACCAAAAACTTGGTTTTTTGAATTTTTCACCTAAATTTTGAGGTAATGTGAAAAAATTGCAAACACAAAAGTTGTAGATCTTTTTATTACCTACAACTTTGCCTTTCAACTTTTTTCCATAGGACTTGTGGTTTTGCCGGAAATCAAGGAAAACCATTTTTCACCCTTAAAAACTCACCCCTCCCACTTCCCGAACTCGGATCGACCGTAATTTATTTTTCCTTTCATTTTGATCATATTCCCCTCCGTTTCTAATCGGTTTCATCCTACTGTAATTTTTTTTCACTTTTTTCCATTTTTGAAGGTTTTGGCCCTGGTCTATTGTGTTCTGTGTAGGCTTTGTTACTGTGTCCTTACGCCACCTTAGGCACAGCACTGTTAATTTTTGACCCAACAGTGAGAATGGTGGCCCCTACCGAGACTAGAAAATTTCTTTCCTAGCTCGGGATTGAACTTCGGACCTTTGGGTCCGAATTCCACCGCTCTACCACTGAGCCACGGGCACTCATATAAGTAAGTAGATTGAGAGATTTCATGTTAAAGGTATTATTATACCCAAATTCAACACATATTTACTTTCCCGCACTAGTGCGGAAAAGTAACTTTCCCGCACTAGTGCGGGAAAGTGACACTTTCCGAATCGAATACAATGCGGGAACGTAGTTAGTTAGGCCCGGTTGTAGAAAAATAATCTTTCGATAATTTATATTATTTTTGTAATAAACTTGTTTTGGAAAAACTGCTCTTCACTTTTCAGCGACTTTTTTTTAATTAAAATTCGTTTTTTTCCAAATAACAGGGTGATTCCATATAAGTTTGGTTGTGTGTATATCATGATCAACATATAAAACGCAGAACAAATCAAAATTTAACTACCTGTCAATTTGAAAAACATAGTCATAAGAAAATCTACAACAAAATTCCAGATCCATCAAGTAAGTCCATTTGCATACCTTCCAGTTTCTCGAGAGAATGTCACGAAATTACAGGAGTTTCATGAATCTATTTCGATGATTATAGCTGTCATATAGCATATTTCCTTTTGTAAGAAACTAATAATTGTACAGGGTGGTCAGATTTCGATGGTTTAGAACTACAACTCCTAAACTATAAGAGATAGAGAAAAAGTAATAGACATGTCATGTTCTCTTTTTTCGAGAAACTGATATTGCTGAAAACTCCAAGTTGCTACGTCTAGTTTTCGAACTACAGGGCGATTTTGGTATTTAGCCAATTAAAATAATTGGCTATTACTTCCGTATTATATTATGATCCACGCTCTCGAAATGAACAACCCTTCAGGGCACTTTTTTACTGATTTTCAGCGGTGCTATTGGATTTTTGGTATTCGTTCTTTCGGAGCTATAACAAATTTTTTTTTTCAAATGGAAACCATAATGGGAAATGATATTTCCAAATTGATCTTTCTTCA
This sequence comes from Adalia bipunctata, assembly GCA_910592335.1. Classification (NCBI taxonomy): domain Eukaryota; kingdom Metazoa; phylum Arthropoda; class Insecta; order Coleoptera; family Coccinellidae; genus Adalia; species Adalia bipunctata. Next base: position 7,797,811 of record OU342954.1, read on the forward strand.
ACGATTTCAAAATATATATCATGATATACTTCCAAGTTCACTATATCGAAAATTTCGAAGGAACACTTTTCGTTCAACAAAATCGAAGCAGGCTTTGATTCATTTCCTTCAAAACTGGGTCGGACATAAAATTTCATGTCTTATTTATTTTCACTTGTCAAATTCAATTCAGTTTCATCATTGTTGTATCGTCTGGCGCTTATAAAATTCTTATAAGGTTATGAATTATAGTAAGCTTTGGCCAATTCAGGAAATATTAGTTTCATTATTACTCAGACCAATAAAGGGGCTTCGCGAAACTTTTTGATTAGGTATGATTTCTCTGCTAAAAATGAGAATGTAATGAATGTTTCCATGAGAGGCAAAAAAAGCTCCTCCAAGAAAAAGTATAGGTTTAAATGAAAAAAGTATATTCATCACAAGGGTTTAGATCCATTGGAGGAAATGAATATATTGAATGATGTGATATAAATAAGAACTTTTGAAGCGCCAGACTGAATTGAATTGAATTTGACAAGTGAAAATAAATAAGACATGAAATTCTATGACTGCCTCACTTTTGAAGGAAGTGAATCAAACCCTGCTTGAATTTTGTTGAACGAAAAGTGTTTTTTCGAAATTTTCGATATGTAGTGAACTCGGAAGTATATCATGATATATAAAGGGTGTTTCACCATAAACTGGACAAACATATACAGGGTGTCCCACGGTCGAGTGCCTATTAGACGTTTCTGGAGAACTGGTCATATTTGAAATCTGAAAATTGGGATTATGATATTGTTCGGAATTCTCTACGGACCGAAAATATTTTTGGAGCTTGAGCACTTCCGGTTATACCAGGAGTGGAAATAAATTTGTTCAAAAAATTTATTTTTCAATATTTTCGTTTCTGATATGATTGAGTATTCAATGCTGAATACATTTCTGTTGAAACCATTGTATTCATTCGAATAGTTTGCGAAATATCGAAAAAAAACCTAAAAAAATGTCAAATACTCATAGTCAGTGTTATGTCCATTATTCCTATTCTGAACATCCCGAGTGTAAACCGTTCTCACAACGTCAAAGTAGAAGAATGTAGAAAGGTCATGCATCTTTTGAATTTCATAAATATCATCACAGGGTGTTTCAAATTTTGTGTCGAAAACTGTGATCGAAAATTGGCCATAACTTCTGTTTTTCAAATTAGAACCCTATTTTTTTATGATTGCGTTGGATTCTGCGAAGAAAAATAGTGATAGCACTCTCAGATGTTCTTGCTCCTAAATTGGGTAATCCCCGAGATATTTGAGCTTTTCTGGATTCATGTTGTACGTAGAGTCAAATTCATCTTATCTTTCGTATGAGAATATTCTGTGACCATAGAAGATAAATTATCCCATTGATAATTCACAAGTGACAGCTCTAATTTTAGGCATTAACCTTACTTCTCGATTTTAATTCAATGCTTACTATGGTTTCATAAGAATAGTCATCTGTTGGCATGAGAATATTCTGTGACCATAGAAGATAAATGATCCCATTAATAATTCAGAGGTGACCGGTCTAATTATTAGTTGTAACTATGGTTTTATAGGAATATTCATCGAATCACTTCAGATTCGATGAATTTGACTCTACGTACAACATAAATCCAGAAAAGCTCAAATAACTCGGAAATTACTGATTTTAGGAAAAAAAGCATCTGAGAGTGCTATCATTATTTTTCTTCGCAGAATCCAACGCAATCATAAAAAAATAGGGTTCTAATTTGAAAAACAGAAGTTATGGACAATTTTCGATCAGAGTTTTCGACACGAAATTTGAAACACCCTGTGATGATATTTATGAAATTCAAAAGATGCATGACCTTTCTACATTCTTCTACTTTGACGTTATGAGAACGGTTTACACTCGGGATGTTCAGAATAGGAATAATGGACATAACACTGACTATGAATATTTGACATTTTTTTAGGTTTTTTTTCGATATTTCGAAAACTATTCGAATGAATACAATGGTTTCAACAGAAATGTATTCAGCATTGAATACTCAATCATATCAGAAATGAAAATATTGAAAAAAATATTTTTTGAACAAATTTATTTCCACTCCTGGTATAACCTGAAGTGCTCAGGCTCCAAAAATATTTTAGGTCTGTAGAGAATTTCCAACAATATCATAATCCTAATTTTCAAATTTCAAATAAGGCCAGTTCTCCAGAAACGTCTAATAGGCACTCGACCGTGGGACACCCTGTATAGCCGTGTAGATGACACCGAGGAAGTCATTTTTGTTCTATGACATATACCCCGTTTTCGACGCATAAGCGAGATACAGTTGCTCAAAGTTGACATTAAACACCGTGTATCTCGCTTATGCGTCGAAAACGGGATATATGTCATGAGTCAAAAATGACTTCCTCGGTGTCGTCTACACGTCTATACATGTTTGTCCAGTTTATGGTGAAACACCTTGTATGTATATACCTAAATTTTTTAAATCGTTGAAGAAAGATCAATTTGGAAATATCATTTCCCATTATGGTTTCCATTTGAAAAAAAAAATTTTTGTAATAGTTCCGAAATTTGGGCAGATACAAAACATCCACTAGCACCGCTGAAAAGCCGTAAAAAAAGTGCCCTAAATATGTTGTGACAAGTACGGCCCTGTGCGCTACGGCTCGATCGAGAAGTTTCTGGAAACGCGTGGCGTCACCACGGCCGCGAATGTTTCGCGAAGTTTCTAGACGGGCCCGGACTTAGCGAGAAACAATCGGCGTTACACATATAAGGAGCGCATCGACGGGAGGCATTCATTCAGTTAGACACGAGCGACCAGTGAAAATAAATACATAGTGCCAAATAAATCAGTAGAGATAAATTGTACAGACTTTTGTTAGAATAAGTTCATTAGTTATTAATTATTAGTGTTATAAGTGGTGTAAATAAATAGTTTATTGAACTCGGACGTTTTACTAACGAAGAAAACGTTACATTGGTGTCAGGTGTGGGGTGGATTTGAGGATTTGAATGCCGATAACCAGATCGCAAAAAGAGAAAATGGACCAGGCGAGTATGGAATTTTTCAAGCAAGCCTTCGAAAAAATGAGCTTGAAAATGGAAGAGAATTCTCGAGAGATGAGCTTGAAAATGGAAGAGAACTCTCGGGAAATGAGCTTAAAAATGGATAAAATGGAAAATAAGGTGGAGGAAAACAATGAACAATTGGTGAGTCAAATTGCAAGTACATTGGACGAGAAAATGGAATCCATCAAGGAAGTCATAATAGATGAAGTGAATGAAAAATTCGATAAGGTTGACGAAAAATTTGAGGAAATCAATGGAAAATTTGATAAAGTTGATGAAAAATTCGACGAAGTAGTTGATAAGGTTAACGGAAAAATTGAAGAAGTAGTTGATGAGGTTAATGGAAAATTCGAAGTGTTATCAGAAATAATTGAACAGCATGCCAAGTTCATAGAGTCCCTGAAAAGAACGTCGAATAGAAAAGAAACCCAAGCTTCACCATCCTATAGCTTCGTGAAATCGGAAAACAACACAGAAAGTGGTAAAATGAAGATCAAGCCACCAACATTTGACGGAAAAGTTCCTTGGTCGACATATCAAAAACAATTTGAAGCTGCTGCGTTGGCAAACAGTTGGAGCGACAACGAAAAAGCCACAGCATTAATAATAGCTCTACGAGGAGATGCACTTAACATTCTGCAGACAATACCGGAAAGTCAACAGGCCTGTTATGAAGTTTTAACATCCAAACTTCAAATGAGATATGGCGATGCTCACCTACAGCAAGTTTACCATGCTCAAATAAAGAACCGGGTGCAGAAAGCAGGAGAAAATCTCCAGGAATTCGAGGCCGATGTTGCCAGATTAGTGAGGCTGGCTTATCCATCTGCTCCAGACAGCTTCATTGAACAGCTATCAATCCAGACGTTCGTCGACGGGATCAAGGACAGCGAAGTTCAACAAGCCTTGAGACTTGCCCGGCCTAAAACCATCGATGATGCTTTAGCTCATGCCTTAGAATTCGAAGCAGCGAAACAGGCGACGCATAGAGGGCACGTTCGTGTGAGACAAGTCCAAGAAGCAGACCGACCGGTTGAGGAAATCATCCGAGAAGAAGTTAGCAGGTTATTGAATGCCAAGAAAAAGGATGTTGTGTGCTGGTATTGCAACAAAAGTGGGCATTTCAAGCGAAATTGCCCAAGGATTGAAAAAGAGCCACAGCAGGGAAACTAAAAAGGGTCGGTGATAAGGGGCATAAATCGACCCAGGCTGAAAATGCCCCCGAAGTGATAATTCGAGGAATCATGTCCACAGATTTAACAAGCATATTTGTTCCTGGAAAGATAAACGATCGAAGCGTGAAAATACTAGTGGACACAGGATCGACTAGAACCATTGTGCGTCCGGAAATAGCCGAAGGATTGAAGAGTCGTCCAGCTATGATCAAACTCCGAACTGCGTCTGGACAAGAAATACCGACTTATGGATCAGTCATCTCCACCATTGAATTGGGTAGCAAGATAGTCAAGCATGAAGTTCTTGTAGCCGAAATTACAGAAGAAGTTATCCTGGGATTGGACCTGGTGAAGAAACTTGGATGCCAACTGGATATGAAGAAAGATGTTCTTCGGCTGGGTATTGAAGAGATTCCGTTCAATGATGTGGATGACAGGACATATAAGATCCGACTGACCGAGGACATCACGTTGCCAGGACGGACTGAAGGCATAGTGACTGGTGAATGTGAGAATATTACAAGAAATGGCTGCGTTAGAATGATCGAACCTTCAGACGATGGGATACTAGCCAAAGGACTATTACTTGGGAAGACATTGGTAAGGTTAAGAGACAGCATACCCATCCGATTACTAAATGTAAACATGTTTCCAGTCACCCTGAAGAAGAACACCTTGATTGGACATGGGGTACCAGGTACCATATTTCTGGTGGGATGGGTACTGCAGAAGTTCCGCAGACAAAGAAGAATACCGAAGAGCTGGTCGCCCTCCTCACTTCAAAATGTCAAGACCTTAACCAGTGTCAATTGGCCGAAGTCAGAAAATTAATTCAGTCCTTCTCTGACGTCTTTGCCACTGGCGAAAGAACAGGAAAGACCGATGTTGTGCAGCATAAAATCAATACAGGTGATGCACAACCCGTCAGACAACACCCCAGACGTCTTCCGCTGGCAAAGAGAGAAGAAGCCGAACGGATCATTGAAGACATGGCGAGAGAAGGTGTCATTGAACCATCCAATAGTCCCTGGACATCGCCTGTAGTGCTGGTAAAGAAGAAGGATGGGTCCACCAGGTTCTGTGTAGACTATAGGCAGCTCAACCAAGTTACGAAAAAGGATAGTTACCCCTTACCAAGAATTGATGACACACTGGATACACTCTCGGGATCTCGTTGGTTCTCTACCTTGGATTTGAAGAGTGGGTATTGGCAAGTTGGTTTGGATCCAAAAGACAAAGAGAAAACTGCCTTCAGTATTGGAACGGGCCTGTGGCAATTTAAGGTTATGCCTTTTGGATTATGCAACGCTCCGGCCACATTTGAGCGTTTAATGGAAACTATATTAAGAGGACTCTCCTGGAAGACTTGCCTGGTGTATTTAGATGACGTGATAGTTGTGGGAAAATCATTCCAAGACCACCTGCACAACCTATCCGAGGTCTTCCAGAGACTACGTGGAGCCAATTTGAAGCTAAGTCCCAAGAAATGCCATCTATTTCGAGCAGAGGTGAAATATTTAGGACACGTAGTTTCTCGAAGGGGTGTGAAAGTTGACCCAGACAAGATCAAGGCGGTACAGGATTGGCCCATACCGAGAGACAAGACTGAGTTGCGAAGTTTCCTAGGCTTGTGCACTTACTACAGAAGATTTGTGCCTGGATTCGCCAACGTTGCCAAACCGCTGACAAAATTAACGGAAGATGGGCAGGAGTACATTTGGTCCGATGATTGCGCTGAAGCCTTCGATCGATTGAAAAAGGCTCTGGTCACAGCTCCAGTCTTGAGTTACGCAAGAACCGAAGGAAAATTCGTGCTCGATACCGATGCTAGTAATATGGCCATTGGAGGCGTTCTATCGCAAGTTCAGGATGGACAAGAACGAGTCATCGGTTATTTCAGCAAGGTACTGTCGAAACCAGAAAGAAATTACTGCGTGACCAGAAGAGAACTCTTAGCAGTAATCAAGGCCGTAGAACATTTCTACAAATACTTATATGGTAGAAAATTCCTGCTAAGAACGGACCATGCTGCTTTGAAATGGCTCCTGAATTTTAAGAACCCAGAAGGACAAGTGGCCAGATGGATCGAGAGGCTGCAAGAATATGACTTCGACACTGAACACAGAGCTGGGGTTACACATCGAAACGCGGATGCGTTGTCAAGAAGACCTTGCCCCCAAAATTGTAGCCACTGCTCTCGTGTGGAAGATAAGGCCAATTTGATGCGGACCACAGTGATCGAAGATGACTGGCTACCCACAGAAATTCGACGAGCACAGGAGGAAGATCCAGATCTGAGAGTAATCCTAAGTTGGAAGGAGAGTGGCAGACGACCTACATGGGAAGGAGTTTCCAGACTGAGCCAAAATGTCAAGTCGTATTGGGCCCAATGGGAAACGTTGAAGATTGATGAAGGTCTTCTGAAACGTTGTTGGGAAAATGAAGATGGATCTCAGCAGAGGCTTCAGTTAATTGTGCCCAAGAGTAGGGTAACGGACATTTTGACCAGACTTCATAATGGAACTTCGGGTGGCCATTTTGGGATTACTAAGACTCTGGAGAAGGTTAGGCAGCGATTTTATTGGATCAACTGTAAGACCGACGTTAAAGATTGGTGTAGAAAATGTAAAGTTTGTGCTGCGGCCAACGGACCCTACGGTAAAGGAAAGGCACCAATGAAGCAATATAACGTCGGATCCCCCATGGAACGAGTAGCTATCGACATCGCAGGCCCTTTTCCAGAAACAGGCAATGGAAATAAGTACATTTTGGTAGCGATGGACTACTTTACCAAATGGGTGGAAGCGTACGGTATTCCTAACCAAGAGGCAAGTACAGTAGCTGACAAACTGGTGAAAGAGTTCTTCTGCAGATTTGGAATCCCCCTTGAGCTGCATTGTGATCAAGGCCGAAACTTCGAGTCGAAGCTATTCCAGGAAGTTTGCAAAACATTGGGGATACGTAAGACTAGAACTACACCTCTGCATCCTCAGTCAGACGGCATGGTAGAACGAATGAACCGGACTATGGGAAAACACTTGGCCAAAGTTGTCTCTGACCATCAAAGGGACTGGGATGAATACTTGCACTTATTCACGATGGCCTATAGATCTTCGGTTCAAGAATCTACCAAGGAGACTCCATCCAATATAATGTTCGGCCGAGAAATAAGATTACCTTGCGACCTCGAGTTTGGGTGTAAGCCTGGAGAGGATGTAGCTGGGGAGGACTACGTTAGTAATCTCAGAAGCAAGCTAGACTACATCCATGATAAGGTGCGTAATCAAATGCAGCAAGCAAGTGACCGGATGAAAATGCGCTATGACATCAAGGCCATTGAAGGTGGGTTTACCGCAGGAGATCTGGTATGGTTGTATAACCCACAAAGAAGGAAAGGTTTTTCACCGAAGCTGCAGAGACATTGGGAAGGACCGTACGAAGTAATGAAAAGAATAAATGACGTAGTTTACCGAATACGGAAGCCTCCCAGAGGAAAACCGAAAGTCGTCCATTTCAACAGATTGGCTCCGTACGCATCCACGCAAGATGAAGAAGAAGTACGCCTCGTCGAGGTTCCGGCTAAGAAAAATTGCGAATTCCAAAAATTCATGAACATCTATGGGGGAACACGCATTGCACGGTTTGGCGTCACACAGGAAGTTCATCAGGACCTGTTTACAGTCCCCGAGGAATACTCGCTTGCTCATTGTGTAGCAGCTGATCTACGTATGAGTAGGGGAATAGCAAGGGTATTCAAAAACAAATTTGGTCAGCAAGAGGAACTAATGGGACAGCAGCCCAGAGTCGGGAAATGTTTAAGATTGAAGTCCGAGGGTCGGTTCGTTTACTATTTGGTTACCAAGCAGAACTCTTTCCAGAAGCCCACCTACCAGAACCTATGGACCTCGCTGCATGGCTTGAAAGAAGACCTTCAACGTTCCGGCGTTAGGAAACTAGCAGTTCCCAAGCTTGGTTGTGGACTGGATCTACTGAATTGGAGGGTAGTACGAAGCATGATTGAAGTAATTTTCCAGACGACAGGTATACAGATCCTAGTATGCAGTTTCTACCCAAATCGTGTCGAGTTCCCCGACAAAACTATAGAATGCTATTTCCATCAAAGGGGCTACTGTAGAAAAGGAGCCGACTGTAGATTTCGCCACGGCCCTCTGAAGAATCCATGCGATCTGTTCTGGGACAGAACAGGCTTAAGGAGGGGACAGTGTGACAAGTACGGCCCTGTGCGCTACGGCTCGATCGAGAAGTTTCTGGAAACGCGTGGCGTCACCACGGCCGCGAATGTTTCGCGAAGTTTCTAGACGGGCCCGGACTTAGCGAGAAACAATCGGCGTTACACATATAAGGAGCGCATCGACGGGAGGCATTCATTCAGTTAGACACGAGCGACCAGTGAAAATAAATACATAGTGCCAAATAAATCAGTAGAGATAAATTGTACAGACTTTTGTTAGAATAAGTTCATTAGTTATTAATTATTAGTGTTATAAGTGGTGTAAATAAATAGTTTATTGAACTCGGACGTTTTACTAACGAAGAAAACGTTACAATGTGTTAATTTCGAGAGCGTAGATCCTGTAATAAGGAAGTTATAGCCAATTATAACAATTGGCCAAATACCAAAATTGCCCTGTAGCTCGGAAACTAGACGCCGTAGCAACTTCGGGTTTTCAGCAATTTCGGTATCTCGAAAAAAGAGAACATGATATGTATATTACTTTTTCTCTATCTCTTATAGTTTAGGAGTTGTAGTACTGAACCATCGAAATCTGACCACCCAGTACCTATGTGATATACAGAGTGGCCCATTAGTGTCAGGAAGTGCAGTATCTCGCCTATGATGAGGAGTATCATAAAATGTCTGAGATAATAGTTGAATGGTTTACTCTGTTGCTTATTTCAAAAATATTTTCGAATACACAGGGTGTTCGTTCGAAGCGGTGCAATACAAATAATAATTCTCTTAAATGGAAGCCCCTGTAAATTTTCTCGCAGTTGAATTGAGCAAAATGTGTTACATAAGCACAAGCAGGTATCCTTTTTCAGAAAATTTTGGGCCGTTGTCAAGTTATTGCTGAAAGTAAGAAAATCTTCGGAAAAACTGACAACCACAAATACTATCATGAAAAATGTATACGTTGCAAGTGCCAATTTCTATTCATTCTTTTTTATCTATAGAGGTATTTAATGACTTCTGTAGGCTTATTTCTTGAGAAGTTCTTCTGTCTAGTTATTCGAGTACCTACTTTTATTTTTTTTCGAATGAACTATCACAAAGTTACGGACTATTCTGTCCATTATTATTCAGATAAATGAACACTCGATTTTTGATTTCCATACAAGAAAATAGCTGCCATGTTTATATGCATATATATACTTGAAATATTTATATATATACTTGAAATATTTCAGTATCAACAGAGAAAAAGTTTCTTCAACATTCGCCAGGCCTTTGGAATTATTGAATTCGCATAATATTTTCTCAAAGTATATAATTATTTTGATAACTACGACATCTATTTAGAGAGGCCAGCGTTGCGTAGTTATCTGACAGGGAAATGACTATAACCTAACATTTTCGAAATATACACGGTGAAAAGTGTCCGAATGTCATGGCCAACCGGGGTACTTTATAAAAGTGAATGGAGTAAAGGAACATGTATGTTTAGCACCTAGGTATCATTGTTGTGAAATGAATAAATGAATAGGGCTGTTATCATCCAAGCGCATTTCGAATTATACGAGTTCCATTCCATCTCAATCTCATTAAATATATAAAATCAAAGAACATTCATAAATAATGAGGGGATCAGAGGTGAATGCATTAAGAGCACTTGAAACCTGCGGAAATCTATGAATTTTTCAAACGGAAATTTTTTTAGGACCAATGCTATTCTCGTTGCTGTCAGAGGGTCGAATGAATGAATTTCGAAATGAACACGTAGGAATCCTGTCCATCATTAACGAACTGAACCTTGGAATTCGAGATCCGAACCTAACTAAACGATTGAGACCATTCCTGGCTCAAAATTCGAAAAATACATTTGATGCGTCGAATTGAAAGAGCCCTCGTTTAGGTAGGACGAACTCTTAAAAAACAGTGAAAGTTTTAGTTATGGTCCAATAGGAATTTCACCATACGTTTCGCCTACAACTGCGGTAGGCATCTTCCGAGGTTTCTCCGTCGGAGGTTGTACCCCGACAAATGACCGCTCCGAATTGAAGATGTTTCTAGATCCCTCGCTGCATTCATAGCCGCAGCCCCACTGCCGGCGAGACCAGTCGGTTTAGATCATCGCTTCGGAAAGGTTCAGTCCTAGCGTTGCAGATGTGAGATGGCTGGCAACCAAGCTCCACGAAAAATGGGAGTATTCGAACGAACACCAGGTCCGGTCACTTTCAGTGCCCCTGGTTAAGGCATTGTTCTAGAACTCGGAAGTTAATATTGCTGACAAGTATTCAATAAATCACGCTTGAGTGCAAACTGCTGGTCAACAATCCTTGCACCTGGTTGTGTCAGCTTAGATATGCTTTGTCAGCAAGGCTTCGGCCTCAGGACACAATTCACTTGCATTTAGCCATGACAAAGAAGTTATTTTGTCGACATTTGCTTTCACCGATGTGCATACATCGGAACTTTATCATTAGGCGACGGGTGAGTCGGTCCAACTCATTCAGATCAGCATCTGACCACTTCAAAACTCCGAAGGTGAAGGTAAGAGCTGGCGTTGCCCAATAATTCAATGCATCCATCTGAAGTTTTGCAACAGATATCTTTGTTTTTAGCACTTGTTTAATCCTCCTGCTCTGTACCCCTAGATCTTGATATTCAGAAGTGTAGACAGAGGATTCAGTGCCACATCGGCGAACGTGCATCTCCATGAAATATGTCTTCCAGCGTTGATGTTATTAATAACTCGGGTTACTAATTGAATGTTGTTATTGTTGTTATTTTCGAACAAACTTTATAGATCTCCAGTACTTTCATAAGCCAATCGTGAGGAAATGTATCGAAGGCCTACTGACAATCAATGTAATTTTATAGTCAAATCTCCTCTTCTTGCCTCGGCTTGCTTCAAAACTATGGCGACTTTTGTGAGTTGATGTTTTCACTCTGCAGATCCTCGAGAGGAGCTTCCTGTTTTTCTTCCAGTATATTATTCAAGGCACAATGGCGATATATATTCTTTTGAAAGAGAGAATTACATACTGTTTTCTTGAATCAGACAATACATGGCATATGGCACGTGTGAAGAAATGGCGACAAGGAACAGATTATACAGGGTCTTTCACGAGGAACCTCACCCATATTTATACGGGAAACTACTGAACGTATTTTCATGAAATTCAGCACTTATAAGTATTTCACGATGCTGATGAAACCTAAAATATTTTCAAGGCATGAGCACCTCCGGTTTTTCCGGAAATGACGTCAACTTCCGTTTTTCAAATTAGAACACCATTTTTTTATTGCAGAAATAGATTCCTTAGAAAATTTCAAGTTAGTTTGATGTAACATTTTTCATTCTCGGTTGGAAAATTCTCTCTGAGCGGGAAAATTCGAAAAAAAAATCGAAAATAGAGCTCCGCTGAAACAAGAATAACTTCGAGGTTTTTGGATGGAAAATTTTCATTTTTAGGATTTTTCAAGATGTAAGATTGATGTATCCACTTTAAAAACCGAAATCGCGATTCATGATACAGGGGGTGAAAAAATCGCTTTCAAAGTTAGGGATGACAAAATCGTGAAAAATCAATTTTTTCAAATTAGAACCCCATTTTTTTATGGCAGATATTGAATCTACGTTAAAAAATAATGTGAGTGTATGCATCACACCCTTGCCGTAAAATGGATATTTTCTGAGTTAATATCCACTTTAGGGCAAGGGTGTGATGCATACACTCACATTATTTTTTAACGTAGATTCAATATCTGCCATAAAAAAATGGGGTTCTAATTTGAAAAAATTGATTTTTCACGATTTTGTCATCCCTAACTTTGAAAGCGATTTTTTCACCCCCTGTATCATGAATCGCGATTTCGATTTTTAAAGTGGATACATCAATCTTACATCTTGAAAAATTCCAAAAATGAAAATTTTCCATCCAAAAACCTCGAAGTTATTCTTGTTTCAGCGGAGCTCTATTTTCGATTTTTTTTTCGAATTTTCCCGCTCAGAGAGAATTTTCCAACCAAAACTGAAAAATGTTACATCAAAATAACTTGAAATTTTCTAAGGAATCTATTTCTGCAATAAAAAAATGGTGTTCTAATTTGAAAAACGGAAGTTGACGTCATTTCCGGAAAAACCGGAGGTGCTCATGCCTTGAAAATATTTTAGGTTTCATCAGCATCGTGAAATACTTATAAGTGCTGAATTTCATGAAAATACGTTCAGTAGTTTCCCGTATAAATATGGGTGAGGTTCCTCGTGAAAGACCCTGTATAAAAGAATATAATCTGTTTCCCGCTCCAAATCTAAGTGTAAGCAGAGGGAATGTAAACGGGGTACCATACAAGTCTGAGTATGATACACGAGAACAGATAAAAACCTCTGAAAAAACTCTGTCTCCCCGTGTATGTGTGGTGATACTGAATTTGTTAAAAAAATATGCTGCTATCCATGTTACAGAGCTCCTTGTGCTTGAAAACAAGCCTTCTCATTGAACTGGATGCAAATGTCTTGAAATTATATTTGAAACAGGAAAAAAAGAAGAAAAACGAGAAAGAAGCAGTAAAAAAAATACTTCACCTGCTAAAAAACCTTTTCACAAAGTCCTAACTCTCTTATGGCGATATATCGCATTATTGAGAAGCGATGTGGACAGCTATAGTCCGTTGAAATATAAGAAGGAGCTTTGTAAACAAACAGAATCGTCTGGTTTGCGCACAATAAAGCTGCTATTGGTCAAACGGTGATAACAACGCTCTCTTCGACTGACCTAAGGGACTGCCAGGATCGTACTCGGACTGTGGATGGTATTGGATAGAAATTATTCAATGATTTGAGTCAGCAATTCCCACATTAGAACTTTTTTCCTCAGAAACTCTAGTGAAAAATTTCTGCAATGATTTACAACTGTCATAAACATTTTATATCCGACGTACCCTTTTTTATTTTGTTTTGTTTTTATATTATTATCTACTGAATAATTTTTTTTTCGGATGCTCGAGATTGCGGCAAGGTAATTCCAGGAAACACCAGAGTTTTAGAGATTTGGGTCGGAATCTTGCAAGATTCCGACAAAGCAATTCCGGAAAACACCAGATTTGGGTCCAGTTCTCAAATGGGTGAAGGCCATCTTGATTTGCATAAATATCGAAGTTTTCAATTGACAAGACATCTCTGTTCAAATTTATAATGATCATTTAGTTGTAATATCCGAAATATATTTAGTTTCGGTCTAAAATTTTATATCATTTTGTACGAAACTCTTTGTCGGCTGCTCAAGATTCCGACAAGGTAATTCCGGGAAACACCAGATTTGGGTTCATTCCCTTAATGGGTTGAAGCCATCTTGATTTGCATAAATATCGAAGGTTTCAATTGACAAGACCAGTTAAAATACCTAGAGTGAAAGTCAAGCTGTTGAAAGTGTTCGTAGATTTTATTGTGAAAAGTGTATTGTGTTGAAAAATCTTCTGACAAAGTGTATATAGTGTTTATAGAACAATGTCGAATTCGGAAACGGTTACAGCATCTGAGGATGATATGTGGGGATCACCATGAAAAAGGTCCAAAAGGTCGCATTTCTCTACTGAAGAGAAAGAATTGGAAGAACATCCTGATTCATCGAAAAGAGACTGAGTAGGAATTGTTTCAAAATCCTCAGGGGTGAGTGATTCAGCTGTATTCAGAATTCTCAGAGAATATGAAGAGAATAAAACATTGACGCCACCTAAGAGGAGAGCCCAGTCGTTAAAAATAATCGATTCGGTTGACGATTTCGATATGAACCTTATCAGAAGAATTGTCCACGGTTTTTTTCCGAAATGAAATCCCAACGATTTCTAAAGTACTAGAAATCGTGAATGATGACGACAGTTTGCCAAATTTCAAAAGAAAAACGTTTTATAAATTATTGAAAAAAATGGAATTCAAGTTCAGTTGAATAAAACTGAACGATTGTGTGAAATATCCTCGATTCGACTCTGGACGGAAAGAAACTTTACGAGGGCCCTCCTACCGCTGCGCCAAACATGTTATTATTGCTCCTTCTTACATTTGAACAGAGTTATGGGTCTGTTATTATCTGGCTTGCTGCTGTCTTCTTTTTTGTGAAGTGTGGAGGTATTGCCTTGAGTGAGGAAGGTAGTAATTTAAGGGATCTTGTTGTTGAAAATGAATTTGTGGGAATAGGACGAATGAATGCTTAATAAATAGTCTTCACAGCATATATTTAGCGACGTTTCGCAGATTCACATCTACTTAGTCAGGCCTCTATATGCCAGAAATAGCACGATCCAGAAATGTACAGCAAATCAAGTGGAAACAACGGCATGAGAATTTTCACAGTAATAATAAATAGGTATATAAAATTAATAACAACAACAATTTCATTTTCAATATTATTCTTGGAGGACACTAATTCGAGATTATTAAAGGGATCTACTAGTGCTTTCGAGAAACATCAGACTTGAGAAATATGCTGTAAGTTGTGTAATCCAAAGTGGCTTTGATTATGTTCGAGATTTCCTTGGTTGTGAAAGATCATTTCTCATTTCAACGAGTGTCCATCAGCCAACTCACATTTTTTTGAAATTGTTTACCTTTCGACCATAAGGAACCGCAATATTGCCGCCTATGCGGATGCCGGCATGCAGATGATAAGGTATTTTTTCCCTCTGAAGGTAGCTCATTGTATCTTAGTGAATGAGCACCTTTTCGTCTTCAACAATCTTTCAGTTCAACAATCATGTCTATATATCGTCCCGATTCCAGGGTTACCCCTTCGATGGTTGTTATTGTTCACACTTTGCAAGATCTGTTATTATTCAGGAACTCATTCAAGACATCTATTTGTCCCCGCAGTTTACTCACGCCCTGCATTTATTCTTTTCTTTTCAAGCAGAAATTTCATTCTTGACGTTTGGTGTGCTGGTTCCGAATATGTAGTTCTTTCGCCCATTTTGTTCGATGACAGTAATAGTAGCACAGTACAAAGCTTAATGGACTTCTTCAAACGTCCATTGCGTGCTCAAGTGTTCTGCCAATATTTCCTTGAGCAAATGTAATGTTAAGTCTTCGAGTTGAAATTGAATTTTGACAGGGTGGGTTTGCCACCATTTAGCCCTGGTGGCACAGGTAACTCGGGCCGTGGGGACGTCACCCCCATGTGGCATTTCAGAAACCACACCACTGAGTCTATGAGCTTCATATTAAGAGAGTCCGTGGATAAAAAAAAAGCGAGTAGTAGATTTCACACAAGACAGAATGCCCTATGACCAGGACCAGGAACAAGGAGAAAGAAAAAAATTATTAATTGAAACAAAAGCAGGACCCCAACTTATCATGAAGAAAAAGCCAGACAATTATTCGAGAAGGCAAACACCCAACGAAAGAAGGAACTGCAAAGATTAAGGGAATATGATTCAAGTGAAATCGAAAGACTGCCGGATATCGCAGGAGATCTGGAGACCAATTAGCGCGTAATAGGGATTAATTGAAACAAACATTAGTCCAGGAACTATCGCTGTAAGAAACATGAGAACTTCATCCGTAGCATAAAAATGAAGGAATGCTATAAAACCTATTCGGGACATATCGTGGGAGTAAAATAACCCATTGAGAGAAAATTGGTTTGAAGGCAAATTCTGGAAACAGTACCCGGAAGAGGTGTTAAATCGGTAAGAAGCTGACACCACCTGGATATCTTTGGTTTAGAGATTCCATTATCAATGCAGAGCTATTCGCCAGTATAATCTGAGACAGATTTGTCTGTAGAAGTTGTCGGCAAACGTGGGATTGAAGTATTAGACAAAGTAGAAAGTCTGGAATTATCCAGTGGCGGCTTGTCCTATGTGACAGGTAAAGCAGTGCCTCACCAATAGATTTGAAAAATACAATCCAATATTTTATTGTTTCCTTCCATCGTCTTTATCATTCCTGTCACAAAAATTAATCAACTTCCTTCATCTATTCATTCAAGCATTTATGCCATTGCCATAATTTCCTTTCATTTAATAACAACAATAGCACGTTCAGCAATACACACACTTTTTCACCCCGTCCCATGTATTTACCTACATAAAAAAACTGGTCATAGGAAGTGGATAAAAACTCTCAGCCGTATTGATGTTTTTATATCAAGTACAGTGGTGAAAGAAAACTCCCACCTCAACGGAGTTGATCTTGAAATAGAGGTTGAGGACAAAAAAAGTAGTTTTTGGGTATTTTCGTGAGGTTCACAGTTTATGTCATGACTGAATCACCCTGTTTTCTTTGAAGTCCATGATGATATGGTCTGAAAAAATCAAACAAACCTTGAATCAACCCAAAATTACAGGGTGTCCACTAAACCTTCACTGTGAATAGTTTCTATAATAATCAATCATCCAGTATGATTTCTGGGTATTTCAGGTTTTTTCGATGTAACAACAACATATCTAGTGAAATAGTTCATTTTACGAACGTTCTCGCTCTGGAAATGACATATTTTATAAAATCGGACATGCATTCAAATATGGATTACCCTGTTTTCGTAACGATTTTCGGTTATATTCCTCTATATGGTTTCTTCCTGGGGAAGGAAAGAAATGTTTCTTGAGAAAAATTGGAGTTCATTCGATTCTGTTTCCAGATATGCGCGTAGTAAAAGTGGGCAATTCTCAACTTCAACGTATTTCAAAAACTAGTCATAGGATTGAATATATTGTCATGTTGCTACAGTCAACAAGTTGATAGGAGGGGTCAATACTTTTGTCGATTTGTGTTTGTTGTATGTTTTATGATCAACAAAAATAGGTCATATCCTCTCAACTGATAGTGATGAGTTGTGGGATCGGAATATACAGGTAGAAAGAAAAACATCCAATTCTTCAATGAGCGACGTTTCGCAACTTTATTGTTGCTTTTTCAAGCTCTAAAAACACAAACAGCAATGAACGAGACATGTAAAATAACAGTTAACAACTCCTTACCTAGAAGTCAATGATGTTATGTTAGCCCTTCAAAATATTTCTTCATAAAGATCGTAAATAAATCTGGCAAATAGCGACACATTCCTCTTCGTCGTCAGATCGATACTAGATATCATATGGAATATGGATTGATATGATATTATATTCCTTCTTTGCAGTTATGTGAACGGAAAAGGCATGCGTCACTTTTACCCTTCTAAGTACACTGATAAAAGATGAACCAGAGGGTGTAAGGATCGCTAGTTATACAACAAAAATTTTTTTCCTAAATATACATTAATAAAACTTCATCGCATAAAATGGACAATGGAACAATGAACACAAAAAATGAAGTAACATAAAATAAACTAAAATGAATCTCCACAAAACTCCAAGGAGAGCCATATCTTTGAATTATCCGGTAGAAACACTTTGCCGGGAGTACATACTCAATATATTGTTGTATATAATGCTCAGGTTTAAGCAGTCAGTTCTCATATTGACAGTGTCATTTAAATTAATTTGTATCATCTCTCCCACATTGCGCTTAAACCAGTTAACCTCCCTGTCCAACACTGTGGTCTCTTCAAACATAAAGGAGTGACCAGTCTCAAAATGGTGTGATGCTAACGCTGTTTTATTCGGTTTTTCTTGATTGTGGTTCTTACAATCGTTGGTGTGTTGGCTTATCCGCGCTTTTAAGTATTGTTTGGTCTGGCCAATGTACGATTTTCCACAGGAGCAAGGTATTTTGTATATAACATTGGACATGTTCAACAATGGTGTCGGGTCCTTCAGACACGTGTATAAATACCTAGTGGTTTTTATGTTGTAGTATGCTAATCTGGCCGCATTGGTACTGAGCACTCCGTTGATTTTATGTGAGAGTCCATCAACGAAAGGAAACTTAAAAAACTTGCACACGGGCTTCTCTGTGATGTTATTAGTCTCATATTGTCTGAAAAAGGATTCTATACATCCATTAATGAAATTATTGGGATAGTTATTGATCTTGAGTATGGACTTAATTTTCCTTATATTAGAGTTATGGAAAGAATGATCAATAACTATCCCAATAATTTCATTAATGGATGTATAGAATCCTTTTTCAGACAATATGAGACTAATAACATCACAGAGAAGCCCGTGTGCAAGTTTTTTAAGTTTCCTTTCGTTGATGGACTCTCACATAAAATCAACGGAGTGCTCAGTACCAATGCGGCCAGATTAGCATACTACAACATAAAAACCACTAGGTATTTATACACGTGTCTGAAGGACCCGACACCATTGTTGAACATGTCCAATGTTATATACAAAATACCTTGCTCCTGTGGAAAATCGTACATTGGCCAGACCAAACAATACTTAAAAGCGCGGATGAGCCAACACACCAACGATTGTAAGAACCACAATCAAGAAAAACCGAATAAAACAGCGTTAGCATCACACCATTTTGAGACTGGTCACTCCTTTATGTTTGAAGAGACCACAGTGTTGGACAGGGAGGTTAACTGGTTTAAGCGCAATGTGGGAGAGATGATACAAATTAATTTAAATGACACTGTCAATATGAGAACTGACTGCTTAAACCTGAGCATTATACAGGGTGTCCCAGAAGTACCGCACTTCCTTCAGGGGATCGAAAGTGAAAAATATTCTAAGCCCAAATATCCATGTTTGAAATTTTTTGATAACGTAGTTAATTAGTTATTAATTAATGAAAGTGACCAATGAGGAGCGCCCAACGTAGTAAACAGAGACTAGCGTCTCGCTCTCCCGTCCCCACTGCCTACTTATTCTTCTGTCGAGCGCTCCTGATTGGTCACTTTCATTAATTAATAACTACTTAACTACGTTATCAAAAAATTTCAAACATGGATATTTAGGCTTAGAATATTTTTCACTTTCGATCCCCTGAAGGAAGTGCGGTACTTCTGAGACACCCTGTATACAACAATATATTGAGTATGTACTCCCGGCAAAGTGTTTCTACCGGATAATTCAAAGATATGGCTCTCCTTGGAGTTTTGTGGAGATTCATTTTAGTTTATTTTATGTTACTTCATTTTTTGTGTTCATTGTTCCATTGTCCATTTTATGCGATGAAGTTTTATTAATGTATATTTAGGAAAAAAATTTTTGTTGTATAACTAGCGATCCTTACACCCTCTGGTTCATCTTTTATCAGTGTACTTAGAAGGGTAAAAGTGACGCATGCCTTTTCCGTTCACATAACTGCAAAGAAGGAATATAATATCATATCAATCCATATTCCATATGATATCTAGTATCGATCTGACGACGAAGAGGAATGTGTCGCTATTTGCCAGATTTATTTACGATCTTTATGAAGAAATATTTTGAAGGGCTAACATAACATCATTGACTTCTAGGTAAGGACAGGGACGGGCCGAAGCCAAATTTTTGGGGGGGGGTAGCTTCGAAAATTTTCCAACTGTGCATTAAAGGATTAGAAAACCAACGGTTGAAGGGGGGAGTGGTATTTTGGATTGCGTGTCAATGTTTTTTTTCCCGAGAGCATTAAAAATAATTAGAAAATTTTGTAGTGTAGTTTTTTAATTCTGCATTACTATATTAACACACTCCACACTCCACACTGTTATCATTATTTTGTATGTTTCGATTTTTAAGTTCAATTCCGAAGGAAAATAAATGATTCATTCAAGTGAACTGAAAAAAATCCACATACTACACACTTCACTTTGAATCTTTTTCGGTCCATTTTTGCATAGGGGCCGTTATACTTCGGCCGACGGCACCGATTCTCCATTCGAAAAGTGCCTTTCATTTTTCCAAGTTCACGCCCTCAATTTTTTACCAAAAAGCTTGATTTTTCTAAAAATTGAAGATGAAGGATGTCTTGAGGGCACTCCAATTTCTTCTCTTTGATAAAATCATTTTTTCGCATGAAGAAATCGGCTACGGCACCGATTCTCAATTCAAAAAGTGCCTTTCATTCTTCCAAGTTCACGCCCTCAATTTTTCACCTAAAAGCTTGATTTTTTTTTAAATTGAAGTTGAAGGATGTCTTGAGGGCACTCCAATTTCTTCTTTTTGATAAAATTATTTTTTCTCATGAAAAAATCGGCTACGGCACCGATTCTCCATTCAAAAAGTGCCTTTCATTTTTCCAAGTTTTCGTCCTAAATTTTTAAGCTAAAAGCTTGATTTTTTTCTTTAAATTAAAGTTAAAGGATGTCTTGAGGGCACTTCGATTTCTTCTCTTTGAGAAAATCATTTTTTCGCATGAAAAAATCGGGTTGAATGTGAGAGTCTATGAAAATTGACTTCATAATCGTTTTTCGGCGGTTGTTCATCCATTTTTTTTTAGAAAATTCATTGGAGTGCCCTCGAAAAATCAATTTTCTATATTTAAAAAAAATCCATTTGGATATATGCTTAATTAATGCAAAAAATTATGGAAATACTGAAAAGACTTCCAGAAAAGTGAAATCGCAGAGAACAGTCTGAAGTTCCAGGAGAATTAAAAAAAAATCAAGCTTTCAGGTGGAGATTTTAGGACGTGAAAAATGAAAATGGAAAAATGAAAGGCACTTTTTAAATGGAGAATCGGTGCCGTCGGCCAAAGTATAACGGCCCCTTAACAGATTTACGTGTTGAACGGAGATTTGATAGAATAATTAAGAATGAGAAAAAAATACTGCCTACTGCCCTACCGAGAGAAATAGCGCAAATTGGTACCAGATGGACACAGTCGATGCGGCCAAACTGAGAAATTCACAACTACCTGCTGAGGGATAACGTAAAAGATGAAAAATTGTTCATCTTTTCAAACACTTGGTAGCAATTCGGAATAAATACCATTTATTGCTGGTTATACACATTGCACATTGGGCCAAATCTGCCAAATACTCTAAATATACCTACTCTAACAAGAATTTGTACAATTGTCGCTATTCTGTGCATGCTTTTGTCCGGCTAAACGTGGGCTTAGTTCTACCGGTTTAATAAACATTAATTTAAAACTTCATTTAAAAAAAGTCAAATTCATTCACATTTTAAGAAAACTTTTGTAGAAATATGTATTCCAACTCCATTGAAATCTCTCCAACTGCTTTAAAATTTTCCCAACTGCTTCGGAATTTTCCCAACTTCTTCGAAACTCTTCCAACTGCTTCGAAAATTTTTCAACAGCTACGAAAATACTCCAACTGCTTTTAAAATTTGCCAACTCTGTTCAACATTGGGGACTTCTGTAGAAATATGTATTCCAACTCAATTGAAATCTTTCCAACTGCTTCAAAATTTTCCCAACTGCTTCCTAATTTTCCCAACTTCTTCGAAAATTTTTCAACAGCTACGAAAATACTCCAACTGCTTTTAAAATTTGCCAACTCTGTTCAACATTGGGGACTTTTGTAGAAATATGTATTCCAACTCAATTGAAATCTTTCCAACTGCTTCAAAATTTTCCCAACTGCTTCCTAATTTTCCCAACTTCTTCGAAAATTTTTCAACAGCTACGAAAATACTCCAACTGCTTTTAAAATTTGCCAACTCTGTTCAACATCGGGGACTTTTGTAGAAATATGTATTCCAACTCAATTGAAATCTTTCCAACTGCTTCAAAATTTTCCCAACTGCTTCCTAATTTTCCCAACTTCTTCGAAAATTTTTCAACAGCTTCGAAAATATTCCAACTGCTTTTAAAATTTGCTAACTCTGTTCAACATTGGGGACTTTTGTAGAAATATGTATTCCAACTCAATTGAAATCTTTCCAACTGCTTCAAAATTTTCCCAACTGCTCCGAAATTTTCCCAACTTCTTCGAAACTTTTCCAACTGCTTCGAAATTTTTCCAACCGCTTCGACAATTTTTCAACAGCTTCGAAAATATTCCAACTGCTTTTAAAATTTGCCAACACTGTTCAACATTGGGGGGGGATCGTCCCCCCCCATCCCCCCCCTTAGGCCCGTCCCTGGGTAAGGAGTTGTTAACTGTTATTTTACATGTCTCGTTCATTGCTGTTTGTGTTTTTAGAGCTTGAAAAAGCAACAATAAAGTTGCGAAACGTCGCTCATTGAAGAATTGGATGTTTTTCTTTCTACCTGTATATTCCGATCCCACAACTCATCACTATCAATTATTGAAAGGAATACGATTAATTACCAACTATATATCCTCTCAACTTTCCGCAGTTACTCAATATTCCCTGTTTGATTTTTCATGGTCTACATTATGCTTCCCAACCATGTAACATGCCGATATATTCTCGGTTGATATGGATATTCCGAATTTCAATTGCAAGGAATGGATTACGCGCTTATTCAAATTCTCTTCAGGCCATTCCGGGATTTCATGTTTACAGATATTGTTCATCTTATCCTGTTACAAACTCTCAATCTCATAATTCCAGTTTTCTAAATTGGTCAATATTTGTTTCATGTTGTTGTAAATTCAATATAGTCGTTTACAGTCAGTGTTTTCCCTTCATCTTCCATACAGGGTTGGGATAAAGTATGGAATAAAGTAAATATCTTTTGAATGAAAAGAACGATATTCATGAAAATTCACAGGAATTGCAATGGAACGAAATGCATCTGATGTACATTTTTCTGTTAATAATATACTTCCGGTTTAATCTGAAATGCCATCAACTTATTTAATTTAACTGGGATACCCTATATATCTTTACAGATTTTGAAAGAGATTGTTATTTTGAATCCATACATACTGAGTTCAGTGTAAAAAACATTGTAAAAACTGTTAGTTGTACAATAGGTGTACATTTCATTTTTGAATGATGAGAAACAAAATTACTTCAAATGTTCAGAATGCTCGCCGTTTATTTGCTGACAATATGCCATCCTATTAACAAATTCCTGCGTCACTCTTTCCAAGACTCCAGGTAGTAGTTCACATTCATCAATAATTCTTTGTCTCAATTCCTCGTTTTCGCAATTTTTTTTTACACTAAACTCAGTATGTATAAATTCAAAATAACAAGCTCTTTCAAATTCTGTGAAAATATATAGGGTGCCCCATTTAAATTGAAGAAGTTTCTGGCATTTCCGGTTAAACCGAAAGAATAATATTAACAAAAAAATGTACATCGGATGCATTTTGTTCCATTTCAATTCCCTGCAAATTTTCATAAATATGGTTCTTTTCGTTTGAAAGATATTTACTTGGTTCCATACTTTATCCCAACCTTGTGTAAAAGCACCCTCTTCGTGATTGGACGGAAGAGCGGCTTTCTACCAATCAAGGGTGTTATTACTTTAAAGAAAAATAAAAGATGTTAATTAAAATTTTGAAGTTCTTTCTTCCGACGGAAGAAAGTGTGGGATCGGCCCACCGCACTTGGGTCGGGTCTTGGTGTTTAAAATTATTTTATAGGGAGAGGGATGGTAAATGAAACCTTTTAGATTAAATTTAAGACGTATATTAAATTCAAATCAAACCCAAACAAATTTACACTGGTTAGTTATATGTGAATTCCAAATCATATAAAAATGAATTCAAATTATCAACAAAAATGAAAAGGGTTTGTAAAAATGACCCCAGAAATAATAATCATGAACAATCTCGAAAGAATTTACAGTATAAGGTAAATTTTCTATACCCAAATGATATGACGGAAAATAATCCTTCTTAAACTTTAATTTTACAAGGCGGAAACTCAACAATCGTTTCCTCGTGTTCTTTCAAATGAACATGTGTTTTCTCAACAGAAAACTCCTCTTAGACCTTCGACTACTTAAGGGTGATTACAAAAATAATAATACGCTTTAACGAGGATACAAAAAAAAATTATGAAACTATGACTTGTAGAAGATTTCGGGACTCTGGACTATAAATATAATTTGGGCGGGCATGCGGCTGTCTACTAATTCTCAAGATAAGCTAAGCATAAACAATTTATCTGACCATTTCCTGTACCAATAATCCCAAGAATGATGAACCTAGGAGGATGATTCTACGACGATGCTTCTTTCCTGAAACAGACAGAATTAGGTGCGAAACACGACACCCACACGTTTTCGCAAAATTGACTTTCACTCCCGAATATACCGACGATACGCGATCTAAATAATTCCAAATAATTTAGAGACTTTACTAACTTCGACTTAACACTTCTTATACAGGGTGTTTCACCATAAACTGGACAAACATATATAGCCGTGTAGTTGACACAGGGAAAGTCATTTTTGCCTTATGAGATATACCCCGTTTTCGACGCATAATCGAGATACAGGGTGCTTAATGTCAACTTTGAGCAATATTCTGATAACTGTTGTGAGTTACGCGTGATATTTGAAATAACGGTTCCTGGTCACATCTTAGTATTTTTGAGGGCTCAATTGAATTGTGGTGTAGAATTTTGCAAAAAAAATTCAAAATGGCGGAAAACCTGCAAAGTCGGAATTTTTTTTTCTCGGTTGCCAATTTGGAAAGCATAATCTCAACGTACTCGATTTTCTAAGATTTTCCGTGAAAAAAATTTTTAAAATTTCGAACTCAACTTTTTTTTTACATGTCTTCAGTGAAAAAAAAATTTCGCCCAAAATTTTTGGAATTTTCCATGGTTGAACTATCTTTGATTCTGAATACTTGGGTGGAAACAGAATGAAAAAATATCAATTGGTTTTCTTTTTGTAGCCTTTGGAAGATTACGCTAGATGTACTTTCATATTTTTTATTTGAGAAACTGGAGGCCGTACGGAGGTCAAAATTGTGCTGCTGGGCTGCCAAAATGACCCAGATTGAAATATGAAATTATAACCAAAAAAAAAATTTTTCGAAAAAATACAAAAAAAATTGAAAAAAAAATTAATTTTTTTTTATTTTTCCAAAAAACTCTGGTAAGGTTCGAACTCTACACTCTCGATTAACTAGTGTTGCTTTGGTAACGGAGATTTATAGGATTTGAATTAATCCAATTCATACTCGTAGAGTTCGATTCCTACCAAAATTTTTTGAAAAAATTTTTTTTTGTTTATAATTTCATATATTTATCCAGATTATTCTGGCAGCCCATCAGCACAATTTACACCTCCGTACGGCCTCCGGTTTCTCAAATAAAAATTAAGAAAGTACACCGAGCGTAATCTTCGGAAGGCTACAAAAAGAAAACCAATTGATATTTTTTCATTCTGTTTTCACCCAAGTATTCAAAATTGAAGATAGTTCAACCATGAGAAATTCCAAAAGTTTTGGCCGAAATTTTTTTTTCACTGAAGACATGTAAAAAAAAAGTTGAGTTCGAATTTTGAAAATTTTTTTTTACGGAAAATCTTAGAAAATCGAGTACGTTGAGATTATGCTTTCCAAATTAGCAACCGAGAAAAAAAAATTCCAACTTTGCAGGTTTTCCGCCATATTGAATTTTTTTTCGTAAAATTCTACATCACAATTCAATTGAGCCCTCAAAAATACTAAAATGTGACTAGAAACCGTTATTTCAAATATCACGCGTAACTCACAACAGTTATCAGAAAATTGCTCAAAGTTGACATTAAACACCCTGTATCTCGCTTATGCGTCGAAAACGGGGTATATGTCATAAGGCAAAAATGACTTTCTCGGTGTCAACTACACGGCTATATATGTTTGTCCAGTTTATGGTGAAACACCCTGTATATGTCCCAGCTTGAGACTGACTTATCAAAACTTTTAAAAGAAACCAAAAACCTATGAGTTATCCTAACGCCGTCTTCCGAATAACTACGAAACTAAATTAATTCTTAAACTTTCCTTAAAACCGTATCAAACACATATCAAACGAGTCAACTCAGAATCTCCCCGTTTGAGACTTCTGCAGTTACTCCGCAACTTCCAAATCAACTTTAATTGTTTTCGTTTCCACTTTGAAACCGTACTTCTTAACACTCAAGTACCTAACCTGAAACCGTACTACCCTAGTACCCGAACCATATTCGCGAGCACTGGGAACCTTTCCGTTTGAGGCTCCACCAGTAACTACCGTTTTCGTCTCCCGAATAACTTAACTCACTTTCGTCCGAAACTTCCCCGGCTACCTTATTCTTTGTTCCTTTTAGAAACCAATTAAATTAAAGGTTTTTCTTTCGTCAGTACTTCAAAACCAATCAAACCAAAACTTCTTCCATCTTTGTTTTTATGAACCAATCAAATTAAAGATTTTTTTCTGCTTCCCACCTTCTTCTTGAGATATTGCAGTTTCCCATGCAATGGTTTGGGAAATGCTACGTGACAATTCTCAACAATGCCTGCGTTGAATTTTATTCCTGTCATCGTGTGCAGTAATTGCAACCAAATTCGTGGGACAATTATAATTTATCATTTAGTTCTCTAAATAAACTTAAACTGAAAATCAACAATTTCGGTCGTTAACGTCTCGCCAAATATCCTGTGTGGGCTTGATAAACGATCCAATAATTTTTCTAACACAAGGCTATTAAATTTCAGAAGTTGAAGTGGAAAATACCGGTTAAATATTACAGGAAAGAAAATGTTCAAATCCTAATTTTTAAAGGATATTCATTTTATTACTTCCAAGTTATCTCTCCTATTACACTTGTATATTGATTAAGGCTTTCAAGGTCGGATGGAATGCAACAGGCTTCCTTTCTAGCCTTGATCCTATAGGTCTTCGCTGGCGCTAGTTTCTTTTTGGTACTGAAAGCATCACATGATGAATATAACAAATATTCAATTTCGAATAGGTGGGTACTGAATCTACTAAATTTGCAAATAAAACAAACTTCTTGATCACATAACATAACAGTAATAGAATATTTTTACAGTACCTAAGCTACAAGCAAATGTAGATGTACACGTGATGTTTATAAAAACATAGAGTTAGTACATTGATGCATAGAAATACCTGGTGTTGGCACTGATTATATTTTGTTTAAGACTTTCTTGTCGATCGAAAATCTGAGTCCTTGAACTACTTCTCATTTCTCCCGAAAAGGGTCGCGCTATTATCCGTTGAAGTAAAACGAGAACTCAAATCTAAAGTGCCGTTTTGATCTACGAATTTCGGTCACGATTTTCAGTAAGGAGTCGTTTCACCAGGTATTTCTATGGCTCTATGTTAGTACATAGATAGAGTGTTTTTTCACCAGGAGTTGTAGGCATACATAAACAATTTTTGAGGGTAGCTTAACTGCCTAACGATATCTGAATACATATATTAGGAAAAAATATGCAAATCGGCATAATAATATAGATGAACTACGAGACTCAACCGAAAAAGCATTCAGAAACTTACGAAGATAACCCTTTATAATTTTAAATGCCTTAAGGCGAATTGAAACTATAATGTGGTCTATGTATAAGACAAAATGGACGACAGTTTGAACAATTTCATCAGATTTATATGTTTATTTTTAGTTTTTGTAATCAGTTTTCTAATCCGATTCTTACTGTTTTTGATATTCAGAACTCAGTACCGAAATAATATTGACATCGCCGCTTTTAAGAACCGTTCACCCCAAAACGTTGAATCATCAGTGGATATCCGAATCTGAAGAGTGTACCAATAATCAACAGTGAAAATTTCGCATTGCTGCTTGCAAAAATCGTTCTCCCTATGGGTAAAGGAAACCGATTCAATTATTGGATACCCAAGTATCGAAACCCATTCAAGCGAGACTTATATTCTGAAAGCCAGCATTCAACCACCAACTTTGTTTTATTCTCGAACCAATTCTAACGATTGGAAATTGCTTTGAAGTGAAAAAAATTACCTGAAATTGTCTCTCTATCTCCTCAGGAATTTCACGGAAATAGCTTTTCAGATAATGGATATCAGGACAAGGTCTACAGTTCAGAGTCCAAGAAATTGATGGATAGATCGATGCAATCCACGTGCAAATAAGGAAAGTTCTTAAGCAAGTCTTCCATTTGATAATTCTATTCGTAAGGTTCTGTTCAATGTATTAAATATACAGGGTGACAATTTGAAAACTTGCCAGTCCAATTATGTCACGGCACGGATCATTTGAAAGAAAATGCCGGAACAGGTCAACTTCTATTCGAACGGGGGCATATTGTGAGTAGAATTGTAAGCCGAAATCTCCTCAACCCTAGGTGTAGGGGCGTTCATCCCTAAATTCTTAATAGGGAATAGGGGGTGAGATTAACCTCAATTGAAAGCTCACTTGTCCCTTTACATGAATACTATGGTTTGCAAATTTTTATCGAGCCCTTGAAATTGTTACAGGGAGTGACAATTCGAAAACTTGCCAGGCCATATTATGTCTCGACAGGGATATTTCAGAGAAAATGCCGGCATAGGTCAATTTTTATTCGGAAAGGGGCATATTTTGAGTAGAATTGAAAGCCGAAATCTCCTCAACCCTAGGTGTAGGAGCTGTCACCCCATAAATTCTCAATAGGGAATAGGGGGTGAGCTATACCTCAATTGAAAGATCACTTGACCCTCTACATGAAAACTAAGGTTCGCAAATTTTTATTGAGGTTTAGCTCACCGTCTATTCCCTTTGGATAATTTAGGGGTGATAGCCCCTACACCTTGGTTTGAGGAGATTTCGGCTTACAATTTTGCTCAAAATATGTCCCCCTCCCTTTTAAAATTGAACGGCTTTGTCTTTGAAAACATCCTTGTCGAGACATAATTGGCCTGGCAAGTTTTCAAATTGTCACCTCCTGTAACTACTTCAAGGAATCAATAAAAATTTGCAAACCGTAGTATTCATTTAGAGGGACAAGTGATCTTCCAATTGAGGTGAATCTCACCCCCTATTCCCTATTAAGAATTTAGGGGCGATAGCCCCTACACCTAGGATTGAGGAGATTTCGGCTTACAATTTTGCACAAAATATGTCCCCCTCCCTTTGAAAATTGACATGTTCTGGCTTTTTCTTTGAAAACATCCTTGTCGAGACATAATTGGCCTGGCAAGTTTTCAAATTGTCACCTCCTGTAACTACTTCAAAGAATCAATAAAAATTTGCAAACCATAGTACTCATGTAGATCTTTCAATTGTGATCTTTCAGTTGAGGTTAATCGCACACCCTATTTCCTATTAGGAATTTAGGGGCGATAGCCCCTACACCTAGGGTTGAGGAGATTTCGGCTTACAATTTTGCTCAAAATATGTCCCTCTTCCTTTAAAAATTGACCAGTTTCGGCTTTTTCTTTGAGAAGATCGAGACATTACTGGCCAGGCAAGTTTTCAAATTGTCACCTCCTGTAACTACTTCAAGGAATCAATAAAAATTTGCAAACCATAATATTCATGTAGAGGCACAAGTGATCTTTCAATTGAGGTAAATCTCACCCCCTATTTCCTATTAGTAATTTAGGGGCGAAAACCCCTACACCTAGGGTTGAAGAGATTTCGGCTTACAATTTTGCTCAAAATATGTCCCCCTCCCTTAAAAATTGACCTGTTCCGGCTTTTTCTTTGAGAAGATCGAGACATTACTGGCTTGGCAAGTTTTCAAATTGTCACCTCCTGTAACTACTTCAAGGAATCAATAAAAATTTGCAAACCATAATATTCATGTAGAGGCACAAGTGATCTTTCAATTGAGGTAAATCTCACCCCCTATTTCCTATTAGGAATTTAGGGGCGAAAACCCCTAAACCTAGGGTTGAAGAGATTTCGGCTTACAATTTTGCTCAAAATATGTCCCCCTCCCTTTAAAAATTGACCTGTTCCGGCTTTTTCTTTGAGAAGATCGAGACATTACTGGCCAGGCAAGTTTTCAAATTGTCACCTCCTGTAACTACTTCAAGGAATCAATAGAAATTTGCAAACCATAATATTCATGTAGAGGCACAAGTGATCTTTCAATTGAGGTAAATCTCACCCCCTATTTCCTATTAGTAATTTAGGGGCGAAAACCCCTACACCTAGGGTTGAAGAGATTTCGGCTTACAATTCTGCTCAAAATATGTCCCCCTCCCTTTAAAAATTGACCTGTTCCGGCTTTTTCTTTGAGAAGATCGAGACATTACTGGCCAGGCAAGTTTTCAAATTGTCACCTCCTGTAACTACTTCAAGGAATCAATAAAAATTTGCAAACCATAATATTCATGTAGAGGCACAAGTGATCTTTCAATTGAGGTAAATCTCACCCCCTATTTCCTATTAGTAATTTAGGGGCGAAAACCCCTACACCTAGGGTTGAAGAGATTTCGGCTTACAATTTTGCTCAAAATATGTCCCCCTCCCTTTAAAAATTGACCTGTTCCGGCTTTTTCTTTGAGAAGATCGAGACATTACTGGCTTGGCAAGTTTTCAAATTGTCATCTCCTGTAACTACTTCAAGGAATCAATAAAAATTTGTAAACCATAGTATTCATGTAGAGGCACAATTGATCTTTCAATTGAGGTAAATCTCACCCCCTATTTCCTATTAGGAATTTAGGGGCGAAAACCCCTACACCTAGGGTTGAAGAGATTTCGGCTTACAATTTTGCTCAAAATATGTCCCCCTCCCTTTAAAAATTGACCTGTTCCGGCTTTTTCTTTGAGAAGATCGAGACATTACTGGCTTGGCAAGTTTTCAAATTGTCATCTCCTGTAACTACTTCAAGGAATCAATAAAAATTTGTAAACCATAGTATTCATGTAGAGGCACAAGTGATCTTTCAATTGAGGTAAATCTCACCCCCTATTTCCTATTAGGAATTTAGGGGCGAAAACCCCTACACCTAGGGTTGAAGAGATTTCGGCTTACAATTTTGCTCAAAATATGTCCCTCTTCCTTTAAAAATTGACCAGTTTCGGCTTTTTCTTTGAGAAGATCGAGACATTACTGGCCAGGCAAGTTTTCAAATTGTCACCTCCTGTAACTACTTCAAGGGATCAATAAAAATTTGCAAACCATAATATTCATGTAGAGGCACAAGTGATCTTTCAATTGAGGTTAATCTCACCCCCTATTTCCTATCAGGAATTTAGGGGCGAAAACCCCTACACCTAGGGTTGAAGAGATTTCGGCTTACAATTTTGCTCAAAATATGTCCCCCTCCCTTTAAAAATTGACTTGTTCCGGCTTTTTCTTTGAGAAGATCGAGACATTACTGGCCAGGCAAGTTTTCAAATTGTCACCTCCTGTAACTACTTCAAGGAATCAATAAAAATTTGCAAACCATAGTATTCATGTAGAGGCACAAGTGATCTTTCAATTGAGGTAAATCTCACCCCCTATTTCCTATTAGGAATTTAGGGGCGAAAACCCCTACACCTAGGGTTGAAGAGATTTCGGCTTACAATTTTGCTCAAAATATGTCCCCCTCCCTTTAAAAATTGACCTGTTCCGGCTTTTTCTTTGAGAAGATCGAGACATTACTGGCCAGGCAAGTTTTCAAATTGTCACCTCCTGTAACTACTTCAAGGAATCAATAAAAATTTGCAAACCATAATATTCATGTAGAGGCACAAGTGATCTTTCAATTGAGGTTAATCTCACCCCCTATTTCCTATTAGGAATTTAGGGGCGAAAACCTCTACACCTAGGGTTGAAGAGATTTCGGCTTACAATTTTGCTCAAAATATGTCCCCCTCCCTTTAAAAATTGACCTGTTCCGGCTTTTTCTTTGAGAAGATCGAGACATTACTGGCCAGGCAAGTTTTCAAATTGTCACCTCCTGTAACTACTTCAAGGGATCAATAAAAATTTGCAAACCATAATATTCATGTAGAGGCACAAGTGATCTTTCAATTGAGGTTAATCTCACCCCCTATTTCCTATCAGGAATTTAGGGGCGAAAACCCCTACACCTAGGGTTGAAGAGATTTCGGCTTACAATTTTGCTCAAAATATGTCCCCCTCCCTTTAAAAATTGACCAGTTTCGGCTTTTTCTTTGAGAAGATCGAGACATTACTGGCTTGGCAAGTTTTCAAATTGTCACCTCCTGTAACTACTTCAAGGAATCAATAAAAATTTGCAAACCATAATATTCATGTAGAGGCACAAGTGATCTTTCAATTGAGGTGAATCTCACCCCCTATTTCCTATTAGGAATTTAGGGGCGAAAACCCCTACACCTAGGGTTGAAGAGATTTCGGCTTACAATTTTGCTCAAAATATGTCCCCCTTCCTTTAAAAATTGACCTGTTCCGGCTTTTTCTCTGAAAAGATCGAGACATAAAACTGGCTTGGCAAGTTTTCAAATTGTCACCTCCTGTAACTACTTCAAGGAATCAATACAAATTGCAAACCATAGTATTCTTGTAGAGGGACAAGTGAGCTGACTCGCCATTCCCTATTAAAAATTTGGGAGCGATAGCCCCTACATCTAGGGTTGAGGAGATTTCGGCTTTCAATTCTGCTCAAACTATGTCTACCTCCGAATAAAAATTGACCTGTTCCGGCATTTTCTCTGAAAACATGCTTGTCGCGACATAATTGGCCTGGCGAGTTTTCAAATTGTCACCCTGTATAAGGTTTATGGAAATCCAATTAATTTCTAGTATCGAAATTGAATAATTCACTTCCAAAAAATGGCGATGATGAATATTTAACCTGGTCTTTATCCGTTTCATTTTTTGCCGATTTCATCGAAACTGCTGTCTGATCAACTAACATCGTTTTTTTTGTGTATATAGTGTATACAATCGAAGTGTACGCATTATACCTTTTAGTGGGCCGGAACCTGCGCTTCCTATCTGTTATACATGTTACGGGCAATGTAAATAATTGGGCATTGTTTATAATGCCCGGGAAATTTGAAAAGTGCCCAAAATGATAAATTATGTTGCAAGTATTACATTGCCCGGTCATTATGTATAATGCTTCAAGTCAAGTGGGCAATTTAAAAACCATTCTCATTCATATTTCTTATAAAAAATAACAAATTTTTACATGCCTAACTGACAAAGTAACAAAAAAAATAACAAAGAAAAAATAACAAATGAAATTTCACATGCTGAAAAACAAAGGGGTAGCGATGAAATCAGTAGGTACAAACCAAACTTAAGTACAAAAAAAATAATGTAT
Source organism: Adalia bipunctata (assembly GCA_910592335.1). Lineage (NCBI taxonomy): Eukaryota > Metazoa > Arthropoda > Insecta > Coleoptera > Coccinellidae > Adalia > Adalia bipunctata. Next base: position 7,831,147 of record OU342954.1, read on the forward strand.
TAGATATATACGTGATTACGAATTTATATGTACAGGAAATGTCAATATGTAGCAATACATAGAGGGTCTATTCATTAGAGCAGCTTCCACTTTGGTGACATTTCGAGTTACATAGCTTTTTTTCTTTAGGACACCTGCACTTGTCGGATTTACATCCACTTTTAAGTAGGCCACTCACGATGCGTTTTTACGGGACTTTCGAGCTGCCAGCTTCGCAAGAAGCTTGTAAACAGTCTCCGTGGATGGTCGACGGGACTTTCCTGAAGCGTCCGAAGCGTTTCGAGACTCAACGTTCTTGAACGCGGAAGCTTAAATGGACGTTACGTTGGTGGTGAATTATACGATGCTCAAAGGCCCGGTTGGAAGCTTGAAAAGTCACGCGTCCAGATGAGGTCGTGAAACGCTCGAAAAAGAGGCTTCGTGGATGACGATAGCCTTGGCCCCCGGTCTTGGATGACAATCTTGCACATTGCCACGAACAAAGCATATTTTCCACGCCTGATTCGCACGTTCTACGGAATCCTGCTTTTGAGAGTGTCTGGGCTTCCCATGCACCATCTTCATCTCGGGCCAAATGCTACATGGTTCGCTAATAGTACTGTTAGCTAATTCTCTCCCATTATCACTTTGCAGAATGCTGGGCGTACCAAAAATTGCAAAAATATCCAAAAGCACACCACACGCACGTGGATGTCTCATTGCTGTCAATTAATCAAAGTGCCCAAATAAATAAAAGCGGTATTTATAATGACCAGGCAATGTGAGAAATTATCGTAAAGTAATTCAAAGGACCCCGCACTTTTACTACGGGAAATGGCGTTCCGTCAAATTTTCTTAAATTTTGGTATAATGTAGTACTCGACATACTGATCAAAAGTGTCCATGGCACCAACTCAATCCTATGACTAGTTTTTGAGATACAGGGCATTGAAGTTGAGAATTACCCACTTTCACTACGCCCGTATCTCGGAACAGAATCGAATGAACTTCAATTTTTCTCAAGAAATATTCCATTACATCCCCAAGGAGCAAGTATATAGAGGAATATGACCAAAAATCGTTACGAATACAGGGTTATCCATAATTGAATGCATGCCCGATTTTGAGAAAGTATAAAATATGTCAATTCCAGAGCGAAAACGTTCGCAAAATGAACTATTACACTAGATATGTTGTTGTTACATCGAAAAAGTCTGAAATACCCAGAATTTATACTGGGTGATCCATTATTATAGAAACTATTCTCAAGGAAGGTTAAATGGACACCCTGTATTTATGGGTTGATTCAAGGTGTTTGTTCAATTTTTTTAGAACATATCATCATGGACTTCAAAGAATACAGGGTGATTCAGTCATGAAATGAACTTTGAACCTCACGAAAATACCCAAAAACCACCTTTTTTTTCATCACCCTCTATTTCAAGATTTAATCCGACGAGATGGGAGTTTTCTTTCACCACTGTACTTGATATGAAAATATCAATACGGCTGAGAGTTTTTATCCAATTCCTATGACCAGATTTTCAGCTGGAATACGAATAGAATAACATGAATAAATAATTTTCATATTACATAAAAAAAAATCTGGTCATAGGAATTGGATAAAAACTCTCAGCCGTATTGATGTTTTTATATCAAGTACAGTGGTGAAAGAAAACTCTCAGCTCAACGGCGTTAATCTTGAAATAGTGGGTGATGAAAAAAAGGTGGTTTTTGGGTATTTTCGTGAGGTTCACAGTTAATTTTATGACTGAATCACCCTGTATTCTTTGAAGTCCATGATGATATGTTCTGAAAAAATCAAACAAACACCTCAAATCAACCCAAAAATACAGGGTGTCCGCTTAACCTTCATTGTGAATAGTTTCTATAATAATGGATTACCCAGTATGAATTCTGGGTATTTCATGTATTTTCGATGTAACAACAACATATCTAGTGTAATAGTTCATTTTGCGAACGTTCTCGCTCTGGTACTGACATATTTTATAATTTAAAAATCGGGCATGCATTCAATTATGGATAACCCTGTATTCGTAACGATTTTCGATCATATTTCCGAATATAGTTGCTCCCTGGGGATGTAATGAAATGTTTCTTGAGAAAAATTGAAGTTCATTCGATTCTGTTCCGAGATACGGGCGTAGTGAAAGTGGGTAATTCTCAACTTCAACGCCCTGTATCTCAAAAACTAGTCATAGGATTGAGTTGGGGCCATGGACACTTTTGATCAGTATGTCGAGTACTACATTATACCAAAATTTTAGAAAATTTGACGGAACGCCATTTCCCGTAGTAAAAGTGCGGGGTCCTTTATCAAATTGCCTTATTTTAATGGTCATTATTCATAATAACCAAGCATTATGAATACTGACCCAAATAATAAAATTGCCCGTAACATACATATCAAAAACCACTTCAAGAGATGGATCGATGAGAAATTCTCCTCTAGGTGGAATACGAGAACGGATCTCAGGCAGTCGAGACTCCTTATCAAGGGGCCTTCTTCTAAGCCGCAGGTCGAAAAACTGTTGATTCTCGAGAGGAAGCAATTGTCTCTGGTGACTAGTGATTTAACTGGCCATCTGTTTCAAACATTTACAAAGAATCTGAGTCTAACTGAGTGTTCTGTGTGCCATTGGTGCAGGAACGCGGATGAAAACGGCAGAACATATACTGTTCACGTGCGGCATCTATATGTACTGAGGTTAACACACCTGGGGAACCTTCCATCTCTATGGTGAGAGAGACTCCTCCTTGTCGGCATTCCTGTCAGCGTGCCTTCGGGTCTGAGTCTCTCTCATGGCGAGGTCTCCAAGATATCGCATTGTGAGGTCTCCGAGATTTCGCATGGAGAGGTCTGAAAGATATCGCATGGCGAGGTCGCCAAGATAATGGTCACATCAGTGTAAAATTCGGTAAGTAACATTACATAGAGATCTCTGGGACCTCGCGGTAGGAGCTCCCATAAAAGTCGCATTGTAACCTCTCAGAGATATCGCGGAGAAGTCTGTGTTGCCTGGGGGACCCTGTTCTCCTGCCGAAACAGAAGACTTCGAGGCTGTAACAACATGCCGTGCATTAGCCTTGGAAGAAGATGGCTCTACAAAAGCATCCTTGACGAGTGGGCGGCGAAATTGTGTCAGAATTTTGGTCAAAAATTCAGCGGAAGGGTCTCGACTGCTGACCCACAGAGCACCAATACTGGACACCGAGCCAGACGAGCTGACCAATATAGGAAGGCTCAAATCCTATATGCCAAAGATAAGAAAAACTGGCAAGAGATATAATCGTTGGAAATACGTCTGACACAGCCGAAATTCGACCGACCATGAAGGTAATCAAGTACACCTATGAAGAAACCTTTGGAACGAAAGGTCGCGTGGAAGATTCCCCCCCTACGCGAATTCGTGGGCGAGGGGATAAGTATTTATGAACCAATAACTAAGGAAATAATAGCGGAATTTAGAACTATCATCTGGCCCAGATAGCATTGACTCTAACCGACTTGCCAAAATCACAGTTGAAAAACTGGAATTTCTCTTCAACATGATGTTGTATACAAAGTACGTTCCGAAGATTCTGAGAGTTAGCTGCACGATACTTATCCCCAAAAAAAGAAACAGCTACAACTGGAGGCCATTAACAATAATAGCAATACTCTTAAGACTGCACAATTAAATAGTGGCGTCAGGACTGGCAGCGAATATACAACTAGACGAATGCTATTGTGTGTTCACCTCCATTGATGGATGCTTCGCGAACAGCATCACTTTACAGACGTTCATTAAGAAGAAGAGACTAGAAGGCAGACCTCTTTCTGTAATTACCCTGGATTTTGAAAGAGCATTCGACAGCATTGGCCATAAGTCGTTGCAAAGTGCCACAGGAAGAAGAGAAAGGAGAATACACATTATACACACATCGTCAAAAGTCTTGGCATCCTTAGGATTCTCAAGAAATGAACAATCCATGTTCTGGGGATGAGATGAATATTTTCTTCTATTTCAGTTGAAATAACAAAGGTTTAGTAAAAATCTAGATTTTTTCCCATTTTTTCAATTCGGCTGATTCTGCATAAGTGCATAAAGCAAAAAGAAACCAACAAGGATACTCTATATCCAATGTATTGCAGTTGCAATACATTGGATATAGAGTATCCTTGTTGGTTTCTTTTTGCTTTATGCACTTATGCAGAATCAGCCGAATTGAAAAAATGGGAAAAAATCTAGATTTTTACTAAACCTTGGATCGAAGACAGCTAATGTTGCATGATTCCCAACAAGAAGAGTCTTTGGCAATGATTCACCAGACATAAAAGACCAGGAGACTATGCCGTGCATCAATCATATTGGAACATTTTATCCATCGCCATCAACCAAGCAAAAAAGAACTACGAGTCTAGACTTGCCTCCTCGGAAAAAAATTTCATATACTACTACCTACTGTATAAGTTCGGTCATTTTTGAACTTAAGTATCTGTTTCCTGGTCAGAAATTCTTCCGGGGCTGTCTGTGATGACTACCAAGAGTCAGCTGAAGTAGGTATTGGCTAGTACGTTTTCCTCCCTGTTATGCTTGAGCCTGATGGACCGTTACCAGCTGTGAGATGTGCCCGCTGCAGTTTTGACCTGAGCGATGTTTCTTTCAACGCGGGGGTGGTCGAGAGGGAACTCATGGCGTTGAAGACGGACTCTTCGACTGGGCCTTATGGCATCGCGTCAGATGTAAGACTTTCTTCTTTATAACGACATCATTCCGTCGTGAAACCTTACACGTTGAATGGAAAAATGTTGTCTACATCCGAAAATCATGATGATCTGGGTCTGACAATCTCGGACGATCTCTTCTGGTCGATGCATGTTTAGAAGATAAGGGACAGGACAATGATGGATTTCACTTTTGAAAATTTTTGTTTTATTTTTTTTTGAGAGAACTAAAATTACTGCGGGACTGACATTATTATTATTTCATTTTTTTATAATCACAGAACTACAACAGTTATAACGAGCATCTCAAAATATTCGGCTCAACAACTTTCAAGGACCTACACGAAAGTTGAGACTTGATTGTGACCTACAGAGCTCTGCATGGCAAGTTTGGCACGGATTTGTTATCTCTGTTCCCACTTAATACTGGTTATCGGAGGGGCCATTGCTATGAGTTACAGATTGTAACGTTCAGAACCACCCCACGTCAGATTTTCCTGACCAACCGAGTGTTCCACGCGTGGAACCCTCTGCCTTCCGATATGGTTGGTGCTTCTTCAGTGAACCCATTCAAAAATATGAATGACTGCTTCGTGAGGTGAACTCGTGTGCAGGAGTCGGTGTGACAGGTGATGTGCTTGTTGATTTATGACAGTCGATTTTTATACAGGGTCTTTCACGAGGAACCTCACCCATATTTATACGGGAAACTACTGAACGTATTTTCATGAAATTCAGCACTTATGAGTATTTCACGATGCTGATGAAATCTAAAATATTTTCAAGGCATGAGCACCTCCGGTTTTTCCGGAAATGACGTCAACTTCCGTTTTTCAAATTAGAACACCATTTTTTTATTGCAGAAATAGATTCCTTAGAAAATTTCAAGTTATTTTAATGTAACATTTTTCAGTTTTGGTTGGAAAATTCTCTCTGAGCGGGAAAATTCGAAAAAAAAATCGAAAATAGAGCTCCGCTGAAACAAGAATAACTTCGAGGTTTTCAGATGGAAAATTTTCATTTTTGGGATTTTTCAAGATGTAAGATTGATGTATCCACTTTAAAAATCGAAATCGCGATTCATGATACAGGGGGTGAAAAAATCGCTTTCAAAGTTAGGGATGACAAAATCTTGAAAAATCAATTTTTTCAAATTAGAACCCCATTTTTTTATGGCAGATATTGAATCTACTTCAAAAAATGATGTGAGTTTATGCATCACACCCTTGCCCTAAAGTGGATATTAACTCAGAAAATATCCATTTTAGGGCAAGGGTGTGATGCATACACTCACATTATTTTTTAACGTAGATTCAATATCTGCCATAAAAAAATTGGGCTCTAATTTGAAAAAATTGATTTTTCACGATTTTGTCATCCCTAATTTTGAAAGCGATTTTTTCACCCCCTGTATCATGAATCGCGATTTTCATTTTTAAAGTGGATACATCAATCTTACATCTTGAAAAATCCCAAAAATGAAAATTTTCCATCCAAAAACCTCGAAGTTATTCTTGTTTCAGCGGAGCTCTATTTTCGATTTTTTTTCGAATTTTCCCGCTCAGAGAGAATTTTCCAACCAAAACTGAAAAATGTTACATCAAAATAACTTGAAATTTTCTAAGGAATCTATTTCTCCAATAAAAAAATGGTGTTCTTATTTGAAAAACGGAAGTTGACGTCATTTCCGGAAAAACCGGAGGTGCTCATGCCTTGAAAATATTTTAGATTTCATGAGCATCGTGAAATACTTGTAAGTGCTGAATTTCATGAAAATACGTTCAGTAGTTTCCCGTATAAATATGGGTGAGGTTCCTCGTGAAAGACCCTGTATTGCTCTCTGTCTGCTGTCTATCTCTTGCTGGGGAGTTTTTACTATCTACTTCATTTGCGGGCATTCGTAGGCACAACTTCCCGGGCGAAATTGAGTAGCTCTAGTCAGCCTGGACCTCTCCAAACCCTTTCTCGTCGACTATCACTTTGCAAACCGAGTCATGCCTCGTCCGAAAAAAGCACGTTGCATCATTGTGATAAGAGCCAGTCTTGTTGGTATTGCTATGTCAAGAAGATAGCCAGGGTACTTTTGAAGATCTTCTAGTCCTTAAATTTGAGGAATGCAACCGTATTCTTGTTGTACTGGTATCTGTTCTTGAAGGTGTTGACCGTAGAGGCTTCCTCAACTGTGGATGACTCGGTGGATGATAACCCATTCCAGAGGTTGAAAATCCTGGTGCTGTTTTGTATGCTTCCTTGAAAAACTTCAAACAGTGATCTCTCTCAGGTTGTTGTTATTTAACCAAAACATGTCCCTGAAATCCTCGCCAAGATGACCGGCCATAGCTCGGTTTGCAAATTTGAGGTCTCCTCGATCACGACGTTCGGCAAAGCTGTCCAAACCAAAAATGCCCATTCGTTCTTCATAGGATGGTCTGGGGTAAGTGTAGGGTAAACGAGTGGCCTGACGCTGAACCGATTCAAGGGCATTTGATCAAATCTGGTCGATGGCCACCAGACCTGTTCAGCGTATTCGATTATCGGGCAGATGTAGGTTTTATAGTGAAAAAAAAACATTTCCTGAATCGACAGACCAATGAGAGAAACCTTGGACGATTTGGTATTCGATCCTGCCATGTATTCCAAAATGCAACTTGAACTGCAATAAAAAAGTCACCATATATTTGATTTTATTGACTTGGGGTATTCGATGTCTGACATGTGTCCTAATGCAACTTGTTCTGCAATGAATGTGTTACCATTTATTCAGTTCTATGAGCTTATGTTGAGAAACTGAATGGAGGTTTACAAGCCATGGTTATTGTCCCAAAAAACCAGATGAATCTCCAAAACTTGACCGCAATTCTTGGGTTGAGAACCTTTCCAATAGCTGACCATAATTCGGAAAAGGGTATTTTCAAACGAAGAACAAGAATTGTATGTAACTAAAGGCATATGGAACAATATTGCAGTTCAAGGGTTCGATCCCATATAGTCAAAATCAATTTATCTATACAACATTTTCAAAGGCGACAGCTCATTTCTGGTGGACAAAGGATATGGCATTTAATGTGTCCAGATGTTGCGAAGTGAGAGGCATCAAATTTCTAATAATTTGGAAAATGTATATTCGTGCGAACTTTTGTTCAGATCACTCAATCCAGGCCATATGAAATTCTAGCGAATTATAGTTACAAGAATTCCCAATATTTCTGTGAAAACAGATTCGTTCGATTTTTTTGACAGCTGCTGTCAAGCTACTCACAAGATTTATAAACGATCGCTCGAAAGCCATTTTCATTTATATTATGCGTGATAATAGATCTTCTTTAGTATAGAGGACAACAACGAATCTAATGTTATGTTAAATTTCGATAAATTTACTTTCACTAACTTTACTTTCAATAAATAAATGATTGCACGTTTTCTAAAAATATCGACGCTAATCCTGAAAATGGTTAGGTTTCGATTTCAGTCAGCCACTCTGTATATCATGTAATGGGTAGATTTTTTCCCCATCCTGGCCAATCCTAGTGATATCAATATAATCTTTTCATTTCAATTGATCATTCTTCTATTCGCAATATGTGAACTTTACACTGAGTGTTCATTTTGGAGGAGAATGTCAAGAGAAGCACGTTTCATGTTAACTGATACCCATCTTGCTTCATTAAACTATTGAAATATTCATAATCTCAAGTCGATTCGAGGCAAATGAGGCTGCTTAATCAAACAATGTCATTCTATACAATCTCCAGAATTCCTTTCATTAGTCACTTGAAATTAATTTCCTGTCCAATCTGTAATATAAGCTCGAGCTTTTTTTGAAACACTAATAAACTTGAACAGTCGCAAATTCGGTGTATTGCATGCAAATTTTCTCCAGAACTTCAAAACACTATCAATTTAATTTTTTTGTTTCGATCTCGAATTAAAAGGATATTTCGATCAAATGAATTTTCAGACGACCGTTCCAACTTCTGAATACATTTGGCCACAATGCCTTAATTGAAGGGATAATGAAAACAGACAGCTCAGGATACGTAGATCAAAGAAGGCTGATAATATTTCCGTTTTAGCTTTTCATCTTGGTACGTCTGAGGAAATTTAGATAGAAGTGAAGTTAATCATTAATAATTCGACAAAGTGTCCTGTGAATTCTGAAGTGGAGTCACTTTTGATGGAAGTAGGCGTTCGAGGGTGAGCAGATAAATAAGATGTATCAAAAATTGAATGAATGGTTTCAAAATGTCAATGAATTTCGGGCTCAAACATTTCTGCAATAGAAATTCACGGTAAACCTCATCCGCGTGAAAATTGGTCACCATTATATGCTCGTTGAATAATACTTCTATTACTAGTATCAGACAGCCAAGCAGAGTTAGTAAAGTTCAGAAAATGGAAGGGTGACCACTTGGGCTTTGAATTTGAACAAATGCAAACAAATGAGTTTTCATATAATTTTCATTGTAATCCTCCGACAGCTTTTCGATATTGAAATAGCAACCTGATGTTGCAAAGAAACGCTGGGAAGTATTTCTATGCGTAGGGGGTAAACACGCACGTTGTTTTCAGTTCGGTATTCAAAACATGGTGCTTATGTCACTTAATCGTTGGTTTCCAGGGGCCGTATAGAGAGTGGTCCATCGTTAATGGACCCTTAAATCGACACGTTCCACTTGGAGGATCGATATATGCATTATACCAACGTATAAAATTTGTTCAACAACTTCACGCTCATTCGGTGTTTTGAGGTGAGAGAATAATATGCTCTGGTACCTATCTGATTTTGATTCAGGTGAAATGATTTTGGGTTGATATGGTTATGAAATGGTTTTGGGAATGATTATGAATATTGCTCATAATCATACTACTATTGAATATTTTGAGAGATAAAGATGAAGATTAGAAAAATTCTCATCACTCAAGTTTTTTGGTTGGTAGTTTTCAATTTTTTGTTAAATCGGGTAATTATTTTCATTTTCTTGCTTAGTAATTTTTTTCGTACCTTGATCCGTATACCAAGGTATTCTGGTTTCATTTTTTTACCCTGATTGTTTTGCCAGGATAATGGTCTTCTCGAACTGCTTCTAGTTGATAGGATGCTGGTGATCCTCGTGAATCTCGATGATTCAGACTGTTATGACTACACAACTGATATAAGGGGGTATACTTAGTTGTAAGCACCTTATGGTGATCTTGACGATCACTACGATACGTTGTTGTCTATACTTAGATAACAACTACGAAGAGGATGAGGAAGTGGTGGAATTTAAACGCACTTTCAACAAACAACAAACTGTAATTTTCTTGTAACCTTTACTTAGATAACAAGCATGGAATAATTATACAATTATAAACTCTACCTTCTATATGAAAATGTATAGCAAGGAAAAATTATGGAATGTACCTTCTATATGAAAATGTATAGCAAGGGAGCGTGATGATCAATTGTAAACTATGAATAGATATAGTTTACTTGCGATTTACTAACAAATTGACTAACGAAAATTTGATTAACAACTGACAAAGTTCCTACTGGGTAACAACTTACGACTGAATACTGATAAATTACTACTTAACAACTGATAGGTTGTCTCTTTAACATAGGGTTTTTGAAGCCAAGCTGGAGAATAAGGGAGGTTCATTTCCTCTGAGTAAAATAGGAAAAGATCAACAATTGATTGGGTGTCAGAACCGAAAAAAAACTCGCTCAGCCAAAAAAAAATGCTCTCATTTTCCATTTTTGACTATAGTGAAAAAAAACACATTTCTTGAATCTACATACGAATGAGAAAATCTTTGGCCTTGGGGTATTCGATGTCTGGCATGTGTTCCCAAATGCAACTTGTTCTGCAATAAATGTGTCACCATATATTCATAATGAAGGGATTATCGGGTTTGGAGTTCAAAAATATATCACTCAGTGTCGCTCTTTATTGTTCATTCCAAGCTTTCGGCTCTTGGTTTGAGCCTTCTTCAGGGAAACTAAAAAAACATCACAAACATTATACATAAAATTACACATTAAAACGCTTACAGTCAATTTGAGGTCTCGGATATTCAGTTCTCTCATGCATAAGACGAAAAATCTCGGCAGGGAAAGGAAATTCTTATTATAATCAGGTATCAACAATTCTTAAATTAAACTACGTCGCAATGAAACAATTAACCTCACTTGTGTCGTAACTCACAACGAAATTCTGTGGTCAGCGCTGTCATTCATCGAGTCATCTCGGTTCTATCTGGTGGTCGCGCCCTCTGTGTCGATTCAATGATGTTGCAATAGATGTGGCTTACTTCGTCAGTATCGGTTTGGATGTTAATGTTGTTTCCATGTCTACTTATTTCGACAGATTCAAGGAAAATGCGTTTCTTTGGGTTGGATTCGTATCTCAGTACTTCGATATTACCAAAGTCCATTACATGGCCGGTCTCAATAGTATGTTTGGATAGGCCTGTCTTCTTATTGCGTAGGTTTACATCTCGTTGGTGCTCTTTGAGTCTGGTCTTTAGTTGTTAATGTTGTTTCCATGTCTACTTATTTCGACAGATTCAAGGAAAATGCGTTTCTTTGGGTTGGATTCGTATCTCAGTACTTCGATATTACCAAAGTCCATTACATGGCCGGTCTCAATAGTATGTTTGGATAGGCCTGTCTTCTTATTGCGTAGGTTTACATCTCGTTGGTACGCAATAAGAAGACAGGCCTATCCAAACATACTATTGAGACCGGCCATGTAATGGACTTTGGTAATATCGAAGTACTGAGATACGAATCCAACCCAAAGAAACGCATTTTCCTTGAATCTGTCGAAATAAGTAGACATGGAAACAACATTAACATCCAAACCGATACTGACGAAGTAAGCCACATCTATTGCAACATCATTGAATCGACACAGAGGGCGCGACCACCAGATAGAACCGAGATGACTCGATGAATGACAGCGCTGACCACAGAATTTCGTTGTGAGTTACGACACAAGTGAGGTTAATTGTTTCATTGCGACGTAGTTTAATTTAAGAATTGTTGATACCTGATTATAATAAGAATTTCCTTTCCCTGCCGAGATTTTTCGTCTTATGCATGAGAGAACTGAATATCCGAGACCTCAAATTGACTGTAAGCGTTTTAATGTGTAATTTTATGTATAATGTTTGTGATGTTTTTTTAGTTTCCCTGAAGAAGGCTCAAACCAAGAGCCGAAAGCTTGGAATGAACAATAAAGAGCGACACTGAGTGATATATTTTTGAACTCCAAACCCGATAATCCCTTCATTATAAATTGTTGAGTTCGACAAAATCATACTATTAACCATATATTCAGTTTTATGAGCTTATTCTGAGAAACTGAATGAAGGTTCACAGGCCATGGTTATTGTCTCAAGAAACTAGATGAATTTCCCAAACTTAATCTTAATTCTTGAGTTGGGAAACTTTTCAATAGATAACCCATGAATTAGTCCAAAGGTTATTTTTGAACAGATAACGGGAATTGTGAACCAAGGCATATAAAACAAATATTGCAGTACAACTAATCGATCCAATATGGTTAAAATCAATTTATTTATGTGTTTTTAAAGGAGACGAAGGATATGGAATTCATTTTATCCGGATGTTGCGTTGTGAGACGCAACAGTACTTCACGCGCTAGGGCGAAATGTTAACACCTCAAGGCCCGTACAGTAAACTCATGTTCTAGTTCTATACAGGGGGTTTCTGAATTGATGCGAAAGATTTCAAAGGGTTATTCCTTGTTTGAAATGAAGGGTAGTTTTTTTATAAATGTTGGGTCAAAAGTCAAACGTTAGGAAGATATCGCGGTTCAAAGATGGCGAAAAATGAAATTAAGTATAAGAAAAACTTAATCGTGTTCAACTTAAGTACGCTACGACTTGGATAGATTCAAATTCGGATAGCTTGATTTGGTTACATACTTTTTCACTTCTTGTATTTTTCTCGTAAAATGTACCGTTTGAAATAAAAAATAAAATGTTAATCATTACGTTTCGTTTTTTTTTAAAACGGGTCATTTTACGCCAAAAACACAAGATATAAAAGTTTCTAACCAAATCAGGCAATCCGAATTTGAATCTATTCAAGTCGTTGCGTAAGTTGAACTCGATTATCACGTTCAACTGTTCACCTCGGAATGCCATAGAACTCGAATTCGTCGGAGTGAAATACAGGGTCTTTCACGAGGAACCTCACCCATTTTTATACGGGAAACTACTAAACGTATTTTCATGAAATTCAGCACTTATAAGTATTTCACGATGCTGATGAAATCTAAAATATTTTCAAGGCATGAGCACCTCCGGTTTTTCCGGAAATGACGTCAACTTCCGTTTTTCAAATTGGAGCACCATTTTTTTATTGCAGAAATAGATTCTTTAGAAAATTTCAAGTTATTTTGATGTAACATTTTTCAGTTTTGGTTGGAAAATTCTCTCTGAGCGGGAAAATTCGAAAAAAAAATCGAAAATAGAGCTCTGCTGAAACAAGAATAACTTCGAGGTTTTTGGATGGAAAATTTTCATTTTTGGGATTTTTCAAGATGTAAGATTGATGTATCCACTTTAAAAATCGAAATTGCGATTCATGATACAGGGGGTGAAAAAATCGCTTTCAAAGTTAGGCATGACAAAATCGCGAAAAATCAATTTTTTCAAATTAGAACCCCATTTTTTTATGGCAGATATTGAATCTACGTTAAAAAATAATGTGAGTGTATGCATCACACCCTTGCCCTAAAATGGATATTTTCTGAGTTAATATCCACTTTAGGGCAAGGGTGTGATGCATACACTCACATTATTTTTTAACGTAGATTCAATATCTGCAATAAAAAAATGGTGTTCTAATTTGAAAAACGGAAGTTGACGTCATTTCCGGAAAAACCGGAGGTGCTCATGCCTTGAAAATATTTTAGATTTCATCAGCATCGTGAAATACTTATAAGTGCTGAATTTCATGAAAATACGTTCAGTAGTTTCCCGTATAAATATGGGTGAGGTTCCTCGTGAAAGACCCTGTATGGGGATTCAATGCAATCATAGCAAGCACTACTACAGTTTTACGTCGATGCCGTATTCTTCGAGACTCTTGACTCTCTATTTTCGATTCGGGCGATTTCTGCATGACTTGTGTGATGAGCTCTATTTGAAAAGTGGATTCGATGTAATCGTGCTGTAGTACGATAATTTCTCCTGCACTCTCCTGAGACTGATTAAATATCTTCTATTTCACTTTGCGTGTAATCCGTCATTTTTTCCGATCAATAGACAAGACGAAATGATGATGTAGAGGAAAGTCACAAAATATGAAATAGTATCCTAATATGGAATACCTTCATTTCCCCAAGACTAAAAGTAATAAACGCAACACTCGACCATCTTCTGTTTCATTCGGTCTAATAACTATCGCACTCACACCATCGAGTCAGTTGCGCGAACGCTCAATGTGTGGCAGGCGTGTTTTGTTTTGTTGTGAAGAAAATTTTAAAGGTGAGTAATAAATGAGTATTAGCAGCTATTATGTTTGTATACATAAGTGTTTTACTATTTAGTATATCGGTAATATGTTTATTTCACCATTTTGTGATCTTTTGTCATTAAAATATTGTGAACTGTTGAAAAAAACAGTTTGAACTAGTATAAAAATCTAAATATGGACAGTCGTCGGTGTCTAATAATGGAATATGCTTGATGTATGGGCTCTGGGCACATTATGATTGTGCTGGTCCAGAGTTTGATACTTGGATCTGTGACTTTTTCAAGTAATTATGAAACTTCTTTCATTTATCACAATGTGTTATATCCATTTAATTGATCTCAAAGATATTAATGTCCTTTTTTGTTATTGTTATGTTGATTTATGCTTATATTCCATGAATACTCATTTGCGATTTTTTTGTGTTAGATTTTAATGTGATAACTAATATATTTGATTAAAGGCTGTTAATTACTACATATAAGTGTATGACTGATAAGTAAAAACATTAAACTGATTTAATCAATATGAAGTTTTTTTTATATTCCAAAAACAAAATGGTATTCCGTATTTGGTGACTTTCCTCTACTGCTTGAAGTGGTAACAATCAATTCAAAATTTTGCAAGCGATGAGATTTTAATATCGCGGTGTCAACTCATGTGCGCGGTTGGAGAAAATTCAAAAAACAAGCCAGTTCTTCTTTATATACCTACCTATCAGGTATGAAGTCAAAACAAGTTAAACTCTTTATTGATTATCCAAGCTTTCGACATAGTCTTCTTCAGGGACTGAAATTCAATTCATTACACTCACTACCGGTCAACTACAACACTATTAATTACTGGTTAAAGTTTCAACAAAAATATGACCGAGATCATAGAAGTCGATACTTACAACCATTTCAGTTCTTCTTTCAATATGTGCATACGCAATAAAAAATCAAATGATTCTATGGGAAATAACTTTGAAGTACCTTACTATGGCTATCTTAAGCCTGAAACATTTCATATCTCCAGAGAAATTCTTTTTATGGAAAAACGAAGGAGACCGAATGTTTTTAGTTTGTCACGAAGATCAATATTCTGCAACGAAAGATGCATTTTTATCATTCAAAAAAATCTACTGTTCACGCCAGTGAACGATTAAAATAAAATATTCAGAATTTTCAAAATTCTGAATAATTAAAATAATTTCTCCATGCTTGGAATCCCCATGTGGATCATCCTTTATGTAAAAGAATTCGCGTCAGCTGTGGAGCACATACATATGTCGTATATTTGTTTCATTTTCATATTTAATTCAGTTCATTGATTGACTTCATGAATGATTCTGCTTCCGTATTGATAATTCTCTGCTTCCTTTTCGTGAATTCGTAAAAGTTTAGTTTCCAGTGATTCGCAATTTTTAGTGATTTCGATTCAATCGAATTACATTCTTTTAAAACTTTAATTTGTGCGAATTATTTCGAACAAAAAAACTGTTACCAGTGGCGTGGTTATTTTATAATACCACAAGGATAAGTGTACACAATTTGACATTTTTAGCAGCGGATTTTCACGTCAGCTTCATTCCATATTCTATTGTCGAGCTCGAGCAATCTTTATATAGGAATAGAAGTCATCGACAGGATCCTGTTTTGCTGATATATAGGTAACTATATATCATCTGTTATTTTTGAGTGCATTTATCCTTTCATTTGTGTTGGGTTTCAATTAATTACATATATATTATACAGTCCACAGCTCTATCTCTTTCTCACTCAAAAAATTATATTTCGAAAAATAAAACTTAAATAATTGAACCACACTTCAGTTGGTTAACTGAAACTCGCCCCAACACGTTTTGGCCCTTCGAGCCGGATATTAAGCTCAATTTCGAGCTCATTTCCTTAAAATTTGAGACTTTTAGTCAAAAATTCAAAAATCCTCATTTCATTTGCGGCCATTTTATATTCAAATATACGACGATCAGCACAACCTGGCAACAATCGTTCCACAGCTGACAGATCGCATACATCTGTTTCCATCGAAATATTCAGTTTCTTCACTTTTCAATTTGCTTTTTTCTGTTTGTATCTGTTTCTTATTCAATTCCTTCGCAACAATGCCACCGAAAACAGATACAGGCATTAAAGCATTGGATAAGTTGATCGAAAAAAGAGCCAACATATTTTCTACTATCACCGGAATCTGGCATAGAGTGAAGGATTACGATGGTACAAAATTGTTCGAATTACAAGCATACCGAGAGAAAATTTCTGGGTATGAGGCTAAATGACCTTGAAATCAATCTCCAAGACTTCAAGGTCAAATCAAACGCCTGCATTCGATGTCCTCCTAAAAACTAAAAAACTTCCATTTGAAAGTTTTTTGATTCAGGCTCTTCCAATGGAGTTATTTCACTGGATCTTTTGAAGTGGGTTACCCTATATATAACCTGTTAAGAAACCCCTCCTGAAAAAATTAACTGTGCCCCTGATCGGGATGGTCTATCGACCAGAAGCAATCTTTCAAGCCATGATTCTTCTGTTCCCCGAATGTGAGAAGAACAGTGTGAGTCCCTATTATTGGGAGATTATCTCCCACAGAATTTGAGTGGATATTCTCTTATACAGAGTGGCCACTTTTTGAATGGGATTGTATTGGTAACATTTGAACCATAAGAGTTAAAAGGTCGGTCAAATGGAGAAAAAGTTGCATTTATAGAAGCATTGTCAAGCGGTTCAAACAACTCGAGATTATCAGGGCCGGTTATTGAGATATAAGAATAGTTAATTCTGTCATTTTGATTTTTCCCTTTTTTCAATACGTACCTGCATAGTTTATGACAATTTTTGAAAAACTTTCAACGCTGAATTCAACGATATCATACAATGTCATTCAAAGTTAATTTTCAGGTGATTTAGACCATTTTCCAAATTTCTTTGGGTCGGATCTGTATTACATTCAACTTAAGTTTTTTTTGTTAGTTTTGCCGGCTTGCATGTTTCATCGATGTGAAACGAGTGGTGCTATAGAACTTCCTCAATAGAAGTGGAATGAGTGAAATAGTCATTTCTAATTCTCGTGCGGTGAAAATTGGTGAAAGCTATGGTCACGACGATTAATAACAAAATTTTTCAATTGGTTGTGCCTCAATTGAGTTTCTTCATTTTTATGTTTTAGATAATTCGAATCTGAAGAGCTCGAAGAATAAGGTCTGATTTCCAACGTGAAATTTCATGAGACGAATTGATTAAAAGAATTCATCAGGGAAGCAGATCATCTATATTAATAAGAGGCGATCTATGGTTGGTTCAAAACTTCGAAATGCCATATTGTTCAAACGATCGCACCAAATTGGACAATTCTTTTTTTGTTGTGTTTATTATTGTTAGGGCAAGGTTTATACAACAAAATATTCCCAAAAAATCCTACAGAAAAGAAAAAAAAGCCTTCCTTTCTCTCGAGCAATCATAGAGTACTTATGTAGGTTATGACATTTGGACAAAGGAGGTTAGTTTTTCTTTCACAGAATCGCATGTCAAGTGAATAGTAAAAAGTGCAGTAGGTCTTACCACAGAATACCTTACAACGGTATAAGAATATTCCATGTGGATTAATAGTGGTAGAACGAAGTTCCACGGTATTCAATAGAAATGCAATAATGAAATAGAACGAGAGAAATGGACTCGCTATTTTTGTGGGTGGAACAGTGAATTTTTACCGGAATGTAAAGTAAATCGGATTGTGACGATCTTTTCTCTATATTTCTGAAATGTTTTTGATTTATGTTTGGGTAATAAATATATTTGCGGAAATAACTGAATTCAAAATTGCCCATAATTAGTAATTGACATATTATTTTTGTATTTCTGTTTTGTGTGACAGCTCATATCCATGGAAAAGATGACGTTTGACAGATGACATTTGACAGATGACATTTGACAGATGACGTTTGACAGATGACATCTGACAGATGACATCTGACAGATGACATTTGACAGTTGACATTTGACAGATGACGATGACGTTTGACAGAAGACATTTGACAATTGACAGATGACATTTGACAGAACTTTTATTATGCCTAATTCATCTCCTGCTTGAAAAAATAGCAATGGTAAGGTACAATTTAACGGGGGTTTCACAAAGCATACCTATCACCGGTGATCGGAGCTTGATCTAGAATCAACTCGATTTGACAGTTCAGAAATCTAACCAAGCCGTTGATCTTCGATCACTGGTGATCACGTTGTGAAATCTACAGTAAGTATAGGCACGGCCTTCTTAAGATAAAGATGGCTATGGTATAGGTATTATTTTGGCGAAACAAAGTTCGCCGAGCCAGCTAGTTTTTTATAATTTGAATATTTTTCGCTCCACCCGGTGAATAAATTCATGAAAATCAAACTTTTGAGTTTTTCGATTACAATCGGAACTGTTTAACTATGACAGCTAACAGAAGTTGGAATAAACTCAATTACAAGAGCCATCGGCACTCCCTTGGATTAGATGAATCCAGTGAAGCGTCGATAAATGTGATAGAAATATTCCATTAATATGCGAAATTCGACGGGCTTTCGCGAGCGATACTGGTAGACATTTCCTATCACAATTAAACAGAAATTAATGGATCTCAGGATGAGGTGAGGTCCGCTGTTCGAAATGAAGGAAGAGAAGGTCTCGAATACGACACCGAAAGCAATAAATATTGGCAAAATCTGGAGATGAGACGTTCTGAAATATGCAAAATGATCCAAGTCAACTTGGAAGACTGAAACTTCAGGTAAAGTTATGCCCACACAGAATAGAGTATTGCGGAAGCACATTTTATTATCCTTCTTCGAAAGCTTTCTCAGGACGTTGGTTGAAAGATTATATTGTTTAATTTTTGCTAACAGAATATTTTTTAAGTATTAAGCCAGACTCCCACTACTCGTGTATTTGGCAAATATTTGCCACTTGCCTATACAGGGTGAGTCTTTGACTTGTACATATATTTTAACTGTAGATTCCTCCCATCAAACGAAACACTTTTTTCCCATGCCATTTTTCAAAATTCGGTTTGGTTTGGGAGATACAAGGTGTCGAAAATCCACGAAAAAAACACTTTGCTGTTCATATCTTCGGAACCGTTATTTCAAATGAACTGAATTTTGGTTGATTCTTTACTCTATTCATTGTGCATATTCCTCAATCGAAACTTATTCAATATCTCTCCTAGTTCAAAAGTTACAGGGTGGTCGACTCATAAATTCATGCAAAAACACTATCAAATCACTTGAAAAGGATGAACGGTTCATATTTTCGAAAGAATCAACCATTTTAGAGAATAAAAGTATTCCTATATTTTTTCAATAAAACGCGTCATTTTCGAGTTATTCCTAAATGTATACGAAGAAATTTGAGGAAAAAATCATTAATTTCATAAAAAATCTGAATGCTTCCCTGGATTAAATATCATCGAATATTGTTTCTTCTCTGGTCTCTTAACAAATTAACAATGTTGTCAATGTTTATCAACTGAATTCCGAGAAGCATGAAATCACACAGTTTATGAGCAAGTTTCTATTAAAAATTTATTGATACCCGTCCTTCAGGAAAATATCTATCTTCTTAACAATATCCTCTTGGAATTTTTAATCGACCCTACACGGTTTTCACATCACAAATCACAAGCTTTATTGCTTTATTCTCTGCGAGTAAATAAATAAATGAATTGAATCCATAATCCATGTAGAAAGGTTATCGCGTTTAAGCGTCGTTCATTTTATCACAGACTGGCTGGCCTGTGATGAGACACAGAACAACGGCTTGTCTTGCGTGGCGGCTACATCGCAGCCGGCAGCGCACCGCGACTGAAATTTAGATCGGCGAGAATTAGAACTACTCGTTTGGCATTTCCAAAGAGCAATGCGTAGAAGCCTTTAGCGAAAAGTAAACAATACTGGTTCTTCCGTTAACGATAGGGGACGTTCTGCTTTCTTGACTTCGCCTATACCATTGTTGAAGAGAAAATCTGGCAATCTGGCATCGTCTTCTCTAGAATTCTGTGATCACTATCACAGAGGAGATGGATTAGGTTAGGTCATTGACCTCGAATCAGATGACTTTGATTAATGGAGTTAGGATAGGTTAGTGAGAAACTAATTTTTATAAGATAGTTTCAGGGTATCGAGGCAAATATGAACAAATTATTAGTGTTTACAAACTAATCTTCAGGAAAATCGAAGAAGGAACTTATTTTGGTGTGAGAAATATGGGATTTCAATTGCAGAAATGATGGGACAAAACTTAGCGTTTTTGTTAGGAAATATCGTGTTGGTAACATTCTTATTCAAATAAGGTTAGTGCCCAGAATATCTAATAATCACATCAATTTCAATTGAAAAATATGAACTTTGAGGTGTTTGTAGAGAATAATATCAGGCACGCATTTAGCACAATTTTTTTTTCAAATGGCTATATCTCTCCAACCGAGCCGAATTCGGAAACATGGAAAATGAAAAAAAGGTTTCTTTAGGCCTCATGAATCTACAGTTAAAATATATGTACAAGTCAAAGACTCACCCTGTATTTGGCATGTAGTGGGAGTGGTTCACTCGGCCAATACTTGTCAATCTTGTCATTCAAATTCGAAACTTCATCTACTTGCCAAGTACGCAAATAATAGCGTACTTGCCAAATATACGAGTAGTGGGAGTCCGCCTTTAGATGAATATTTGACAAAATATTTGTGTGAATAATTCACTTCTTTCCCATGAAATATTCTTTGGAGTGAGAGAAGTGGACTAGCGGAAATCTAATTTCCGTGGTGTCGCCACCACAGGAGGATAATGACAGACTAGTTTCTAGCTTGTTAGCCGTTATCAGTGCCATATAGCCTTATACTGCGGTAGCAACCAACCGAAACGGCCGAACATATATTTCGCCCTAGCCGGAACACTCGAGTACAGTTTTAATGTACAGGCCTACAGGGTGGGCAAAATTGGTGCTACAAGAACTAAAACTTTTTGACCCGAGGAGATAGAGAAAAATGAATACCAACTTGTAGTCCTCTTTTTTCGAGGAGCTGATAATGCCATCAACTGCATTCCTCTATCTTCTTTCGTTTCCGAGTTATAGGCCAAAATTGAAATTTGGGCGATTTCAACTTTGGTCATTATCTCCGTTTCTGTTCATGCTAGGATGTTGAAATAAAAACATTATACAGGCACTTTTCTGATAGCAATCCAGTGGCTTACTCTGATTTTTTCTAAGAGGATTATTTGCTGAGTTATACACAATAAAGTTGTGTTTTTTCTTATGGAAACAGTAGTTTGAAATGACTTAGAAAAAATCGCCATTTTTTCCCGTTTCAGAAATGTGTCATATGTTATACATCGCCCTCAGATTCGTTAAGATATAATGAAAAATATGGTTTGTATATGGAATTCAAATTATTGAGTATTAAGTAGGATGAATCATAGAATTATGTAACTCTACGCATGGTGTAATTTATTATTTCACGATTAATGATGGTATATATATTGTTTGAAACAACTGTCAGTTATTAAAATTTGAAGTCATCGTTGGCGGCATTATGGAGATATTCCAAAATTACGAAAAATCAAAATAGGAAAATTCACGTCCGTTAGGACCGTCCACTAGGGACATATAATAAATGAATGTACGTAGAGATCTAATTTTCGAAGGAACGTCTGGGATGAAACGTAGACATTTACACGCTAGGTGGGACACTGAAGTATCACATTGTACTCAGGAGTTCCTGCTAGAGAGTAATATAAGCTCTGCCGTTTCATTTGTTTGCTACCGTAAGAGGATATATGTGACACTGATGACGGCTAAGAAGCCAGAAACCGGTCTGACATTTTCCTTCTACGGTAGCAGCATGTTCCGGCGATTTACTTCTTGAATTAGATCTTTGCGAGTCCATTTCTCTCATTACGAAAAATATGATATGTCAAAATGTTTCATTTTAGCGAATGAGAATATTGGGGCAGCAAGTGATTCAACTGTGAAATAATAATTACATACACCATGCGAAGAGACACATAATTCTATGATTCAGCCTGCTTAGTACTCAATAATATGAATTCCATCCCAGACAGCACCGGATATTCATAGAATATTCCCTGAATGTGCAAAACGGGATAGGTATATTCCGGATATTCGTAGAATATTCATAGAATATCATAGAATATCTATATCCCATACATCATATTCCGAGAATATTCCCATACGAATATTCCAGGGATATTCCGAGAAGAATATGCTGGGAATATACCAAAAAGAATATTATTTATAGAATATTTCTAGAATATTCGTAGGATATTCAAAATTGAATATTCTTTATGGTACATCCCTTGAATATTCCGCACGTAATATTTCTGGAATATTCCGCTCATAATATTCCTGGAATATCCTGTACGGCATATTAAAGTAATATGTGAAGAAATACATTGAAAATGAAATTTCAAAATGTTTTTGGACTGCAATAAGCAGATGGCGACTGTATGTATTTAATTGTTACCATAAATTCAATTATCTCATTAATTTTCAGATTTACGTACGATAACGAGAGTTATGTAAATTCATGATCATCATTTTATTATTGAGTTGAAGTTTTGTATACAAAACTTGTGCGCAGTAAAATGTCACAAAACACTAGACCATGGACGTCATAGAATCCCGCCATCAGCAGCCATGTAGCCAATAGAATGTCACCATTCGGCCCATTCGCCATCTGTCAGATTGCACGGCGTCGGTACGTTAACCACACCATTCTATCATTTCTATTTCTAATCGTTTCCTTGGATGCTTTAGATCGAAACTTTTGTGAGTGAATATTTATGTGAAGTGATATTTTGAAAGATTTATTAGTGAATCGAGTTTGAGTATTGTCTGGATTATTTGTTTTTGTGTTATCTATGAGGTAAGTGAATTTGATGAAGGGATTTTATATGTCCGTGATGAATTGATTGATTAATTTTATTCACGGCCATTTCGATATCGAAATAATATATTTATGAAAAAGACTTCGTTCATCGATCCCCTATTGTACATTTCTTTTTTTATATACGTTTTTTGGAGGTTATGATTGTTGTCAATCTCTCAGTGTTGTGTTATGTCTTAAAAAAATGTTTTTTTCAGGGTCTCTGCGTGTCCTTTAGCACCACTGAAGCTGATTCAAATAAATATTTCATCTCATTGTTTTTGTTTTCTTCAATAAATATGATTATACCATAATATGTTTTTCATTTCCTATTCACTGGATAGATTATATCAATACTTCTGAAAAGTATTTCTAATTTCAATTAGGCTCAAATGTTTAGGTTCAGTTTGAACTCCTGTGTTGACCTTTGGTTTACTGAGTAAAATCATTGAATAAACCAAAGTTTAAGTGGGCCTAAGAATGCATATATGTATATGTGAATATCCAATATTCCCTGAATATGAAAATGGTTCAAGTTTAAGATATCCATAGAATATCTCTATAATATTCCGAATATTCTAGGTATATTCTATGAATATCCTTATGTGATATTATAGGAATATTCAGTATGGAATATGCCTTGAATATTCCAGGAATATCGAGAATATGCCTAGAATATAAGTTTCCGAATATTCCAGTAATAATCCATAAATAATATTCTTGGAACATTCTATGAATATTCGGAATATTCCTGGAATATTCTTTTCAGAATATTCTACGAATATCTGTGGAATTCCCATACGCATATTCATGGAATATTCCAATATGCCAAAATGAATATTCTAGGCACATTCTGAGAATATCTGGTGCTGTCTGGGATATACAAACCATATTTTTCATAATATCTTTTGACGAATCTGAGGGCGATGTATAACATGATAAATTTCTGAAACGGAAAAAAAATGGCGATTTTTTCCAAGTCATTTCAAACTACTGTTTCCATAAAAAGAAACACAACTTAATGTTATAACTCAGCAAATGAACCTCTTAGAGAAAATCAGAGTACGCCGCTGGATTGCTATTAGAAAAGTGCCTGTATAATGTTTTTATTTCAACATCCTTGCATGAACAGAAACGGAGATAATGACCAAAGTTGAAATCGCCAAAATTTCAATTTTGGCCTATAAGTCGGAGACAAAAGAAGATAGAGGAATGCAGTTGATGGCATTATCAGTTTCTCGAAAAAAGAGGACTATAAGGTGCCATTCATTTTTCTCTATCTCCTCGAGTTAAAAAGTTTTAGTTCATGTAGCACCAATTTTGCCCACCCTGTACATACATAATTACATATACTCCATTCACTTTTATAAAGTATCGCGGTTTGCCATGAAATTTTGACACATTTCACCGCGTATAATTTGAAAATGTGATGTTATGGTCATTGCACTGTCAGATACGCCCACAACGTTGTCGTTTCTGCTAAAAAATCGTAGTAATTACGTATTTATCAAAATGTTCATTTACATGGGGAAATTAATGAATTTGAGAAATTATGTTAATTCAGAAGACATTTAAATACATTTTTGCACAACCTGAAATACTCCAGCATGAAAATGTAGTAGTTCTACGAAACCTGCGCCACAGTTAAATCTTCGAAGAACTAACTCCATTTACAAAGTTGAAAAAGAGGAAATAGAAAGTAGACCTGGCAATGTCGCTAAATTTTCATAAGTGCCAACCTGCGTCTGTTCTAGGGGAAAAAACTTGATAAACCTAAATCATGGCCAACCGCGATACTTTATAAAAGTGAATGGAGTATATATTGCAAGATAAATAAAATCTTTTAAAAAGGAGCACAGAGACATCGTCAGCAACGGCCATATTCCTGCAATAAAAGAAGTGATTTTTTCGGTAGATTACATTTATCTTGAATTCCACCATAAAATCAGGAATCAAATTCGATATTCTGGAATCGGACCCCAATCTCAATCGTCCGCCTTCGATCGGTAACTGCAGTTTCCGTAGTTCATGTAGCACCAATTTTGCCCACCCTGTACAGTGTCACATCTAGCGAGAAAATGTCTACGCTTCATCCCAGAGGTTCCTTCAAAACCTTGATAGAGATCAAGGAATGTACGTAGAGACGTACATTCATTTTTCCCTACAGTGTTCGCCAGTACTAACTTTGAAGTCTTCGGAAATTAGATCTCTGTTAGTCAATTTCCCTCATTCATTATGATATGTGCTAGGGATCATCTTGTATTTGTATTTTTGATTATTATACTTCCCATGGTTAACTGCCTGAAACTCCTTGCTAACACCGTAAGAAAAAATGAATGTACGTAGAGATCTAGTTTTTGAAGGATACTTTGAGATGAAGCCTAGATATTCAACCCGCTAGCTGTGACACTGTACAGGGTCACCCAAATTGCTTGATTTTGGCTGTTTCTGGTACTTCTAGGAGAGAAAAGCCGTTTCACGATACATTTGTTTTGAAGATACAGGGTCCGGCAGAGATGTATGACGTTTTTTGGATGCGTATAACTCGGCCAAGGGGAAGCCTAACTTTTTCGAAATGGTTGATATGTGACCGCAAGGAGTTGCCATTTTTTCTTGTTCAGTCGCCATGGAGACGTGGTCGCTAGAGCAACGGGTGTTTGTATACGAAAGTTTCATTGAAACCGATCGTTCTGTGGTAGCAACTCAACGTAGATTTCGAACACATTTTAATGTTGGAAGGCATGGACGTGTTCCTTCACGAAACACCATCCTAAAGTGGGTGCACAATCTCCGGACGAGAGGATCGTTGAGCCCTAGTGTACCTAGGGGCAGAGAAAGAACTGCCTAGAACTCCGGAAAATGTCGGCCGTGTTAGAGCAGCTATCGAAGCAAGTCCGCGACGATCTGCTTTGCAGCATGCTCGTGCTCTACGGATGAGTGACAGATCAGTAAGAAGAATTTTACACTTTGACCTTCATTTCCACCCTTACAAAATTATGGTTGTTCAACAACTTCAACCAAATGATTATGCACGGAGGCTCCGATTCGCTGAAAGAATGCTGCAGGAGTGTGTGGAAAAACAGGGCAACCACTTAGATAACATCATCTTCCGTTCATGATTATTTTTTATCCTTTTTTTTTGATGTGGTATAAATGGCAAACTCTCATGTACATTTAAAAAAAATAAAATTTCATTTTCCTCAAAATCTCACTTAGTTATGATTTTTTCAAAAACGTCATACATCTCTGCCGGACCCTGTATAACGAAATTTTGATATTTTGGCGATTTCGAAAATGTGCCATAACTTCTTCATTTTCTGAAATATCTAAAAACGGTAAAAACTTTCTACAGGCACTTTTTCATCAGCAGTACGACCCCGTATTCAGCCCAGGACGACTTTTAACAATTCAACCTATCTAGCCTAGAAGTACCAGAAACAGCCAAAATCGAGCAATTTGCGTGACCCTGTACATTAAAACTGTACTGAGGTGTTCATGCTAGGGTGAAATATAAGTTCTGCCGTTTCGGTTGGTTCGTTGGTTACTACCGCAGAAAGGGTTGTGTGGCACTGATGACGGCTAACAAGCCAGAAACTAGTCCCTGCTTATCTCCCTGTGGTGGCGACACCTGAAGTGTATTTCGGAAATAAGATATCTGCTAGTCCATTTTCCCCATTTATTATGATATGTCCTATAGAGACGTTATCCTCTTTATTGATTCTATGGAGTCTTCATCAGGAATTCTGCAATAGAAAAAACTTTCCCTATCAAACAAAATATTTGATAATGAGCTGAGATAAATATTCAAATGAACAGAGAGTGATTATGGCTTTCGTTGACATAAATAACACTCATCGTCAAAAGTCTTGGTCCAACATTAATTTTGTATAATAATTTGTTTGTACAATGAAAAAATGGAGTGCACGAAAAAATTTTGGGTAAACATTGCAATTTATAGTTTAAAAAACAATATCCCACATCGATCATATTAATTAATTCACTATAACTCTAATCCGAGTTTTTACGGTTTTGAATGCTCCAGGAACTCCACTACAAAGTAAATAAACATTTCGATTAATATTTAACTGATA
This sequence comes from Adalia bipunctata, assembly GCA_910592335.1. Taxonomy (NCBI): domain Eukaryota; kingdom Metazoa; phylum Arthropoda; class Insecta; order Coleoptera; family Coccinellidae; genus Adalia; species Adalia bipunctata. Next base: position 7,858,353 of record OU342954.1, read on the forward strand.
CGACTCACATGTAGAAAGGACAACGTTGTTCATTCATCTAACAGGAAAATGAGTAATGACTATAACCTAACATTTTCGAAATATACTCGGTGAAATGTGTCCGAATTTCATGGCCAACCGGGAAACATTTCAAAAGTGAATGGAGAATACCTAGATGAAGAATTCGAAACACTTTTATTTGCTTTCTAGATCAGTTCGTAAAGTGCCTGTCATTTATTCTTCAAAATACACAGTTGCCAACATGTCGAAGTTGACACAAAATTCAAGTGAGCGATAACTGTTCCCAAAACTGTTTCAGCCTCTTGATACACCAGCTTTTAATGAATCTCATCCATAACCAATGGAAATCATATACCTCTGTTTCATCCGAGAAACTCATCAGAACTCAATTCTCAACTAAACATTCAGCTCTCGAATTCTATTATGTTCCAATTACAGGATTATTCACGTTGTTTCCGATTTTGCTCAGAACTTTTATCCATAGAAAACCAGAATATTCAAGTTTTGCCGCTTTTCCGAAGAATGACTCTTTCGCCTCGTTCCTTTGTCGATGGAGGATGGCGGTGAGGAAACGTCAGAATAATAAACCTGTAAACGACGTAGTTCGTGTAATTTATGCCGATCGAATCGTTCAAAGTTGTGAATTAAAAAATTAATTTGTCAAACGCAGAATTCGCCTGTTGATATCGAAAGGGATGAGTGTTTTCCACTCGTAGCGGTGTAACTTCGATGAAGGCTCTTTCGAAAGTTCATGAATTGTGCGGCGATGACAGGAACGGATTCGAATAATTTTCAAGCTGTGTGTCATACCCATTGAAATTTGTTTGGAGTGTTTCATACGGCATTTTCAATTTCGAGACTTAACACTTAACTATGCTCATAATAGTTATTTTTTTCAACGTGCATAGTGAAAGGATTACATGGTGGGACAAAGGAATCTTATATTAGTCTGTTTTCGCGCACGGCGTCACTCTGGGGGCAAAGTGACTAGGAACATCGTGAATTTAAAACTTTTGCAGATGAAAGCATGAACGAAGGAAACAATTCAAAATTTATGAACAACTTGTCCTAGCTTCTTCCTCATTTTATCAAGTAAATTTCGTCCAATGAACTCAAAATGGAATTCCCATATGTTCGTATAATATATGAACTCCTGAATAAAAATTGAATTGAAGAACAGTTACACTGAGATTAATATTGAAACATTTTCATTGAGAAACAAGAATGGGATATCGATGAGCATCGACAACATGTAATCCTTACGCTATTTCAGCAAGTGCTTGGAGTTGGTACTTGTATTATTTTCAAGTCAAATCAAATCTCTTCAATCCCAAATCAATGTATAAAAAGTTACATGAAGAAAACACAAAAACATAGTAACGAAGCGAATGGAGATCAGTTACAGACATACGCAAAACTTGAGATTAAGGAGGGATTCACACAAGAAACCGTATTGGGTCCTCTTCTGTTTATCACCTACATCATTTACCTAGAATTGAGAAGGCAGCTGAAGCACAAGACAACAAAAATGACCTGACAACGATATAGAGAAACACGTAGGACAACCAGTCACCACTGAAACAACATCACAGTTTATGCAGATGATATAAACAAAATCGCCACAGCTAAAAATAAACACAACAACTCAAAAAAACATTGAAATCCTCCTCAATGAAGTTGAAGAATGGTGTATAAACAATAAACTTATTAGCAATACTGAATGTACCATATTCCGTACAGAACAAACAGGACATCACTGTACTTGATATATCAAGCCATCAATATGGCTGAGAGTTTAATCCACTTCCTATGAACAGATTTTTTTTTACGTAATATGAAAATTATTTATTTACGATGTTCTATTATTGTTTCAGCAACTAGTTTATTTTTCTAATTTCTGTAACACTTTTACTTGCATTTATGTGTATCCGACAAGAATACAGTTTGAAGACATGATTATTTGTTATATGTAGAATCGAAAAAAGTTATCCAACTATTGAATTTCTCATTTTATTGTTGAAAATTTAGATAACATCAATGAAAACAAGTGTGATTGATTGGTCACTTGTCATCAGTTCGCGCGACCAATGAAATTGCAATTTTTAACTACCAGATCAGTGGAAGTATTTGAACTACGGAAACTGCAGTTACCGATTAAAGGCGGACGATTGAGATTGGGGTCCGATTCCAGAATATCGAATTCGATTGCAGATTTTATGGTGGAATTCAAGATAAATGTAATCTACCGGAAAAATCACTTCTTTTATTGCAGGAATATGGCCGTTGCTGACGATGTCTCTGTGCTCCTTTTTAAAAGATTTTATTTATCTTGCAATATATGTAATTATGTATGTACATATCTATGTTTGTTCGGGTGGAATCTTGCTTCTCAATTTTGAAGCAGATATCTTCAACTGATTGAGCTGAAATTTCGTATATACGTTTAATTTGGATGACAACAAACGATTATATGTGTGACGTTATTCTATATCCAATATGGCGGATCATCCAAGATGGCGGAATAGTTATTTTTTATGCACTTCTACAATATGGATATCAAATGAAAGAACTTGTCGAGAGTAACTCGAAAATAATGTTGAAGACATTCTAAATCCAATATGGCGGAACATCCAAGATGGTGAAATAGTTATTTTTCACTCACTTCTGCAATATGGCTATCAAATGAAAGGGCTTGCTGAGAGAATCTCGAAAAATAATGGTGACGTCATTCTGAATCCAATATGGCAGAATATCCAAGATGACGGAATAGTTATTTTTATGCACGTCTGCCATATGGGTATGAAATGAAAGGGCTTGCCAAAAATAACTCAGAAACCAAGACAGCGATAACTAAGAAGTGAAAAGTTAATTAAAAGTGAAAAACCTAATTTTAAACAAGCTTTCATTTGAATGCTCTAACAAAAAGAAAATAAAATTTTCCTCTAAAATTTTCACTAAAGGTGGATTTATACAGCAACTAAAATAAAATAAGAACTAAAATAAAATAAAATAAAATAAGAACTAAAATAAAATAAAATCAGAAATAAGAGCAGACAACATAGGTTTATAGAGATCACTGGAATAAAATAAGAAATAAGAATGAACCAATCAAATCGCAGATTTTTTGACAATGACTTCCGCCTTTTATTCAAGGCGTTAATCGCAGTACTTGTCATCAATAACAACATCGCTCCCATCATGATTTTGTGGTCATCCATATTAAATATAATTATCAACAATGATTTAAAAAAATATTCATTAAGTTTTAGGTTAGAAAACTAGAACTTGTCAAAAGTGTCAATACGGAAAATATTGGGGAGTGGATTTGGGTCATGCGCACTATCATTTTCCAAATAAAATAAGCGAAAAAGATAAAAGTTGACCATCTCTTCTTCTTATTCCTTATTTTAGCTTATTTCCTGTATAAACGCTGTCATTGAAATGCATCAAGTGAACATTCTTATTTTATTTTATTTTAGTTCTTATTTCATTTTAGTTGCTGTATGAATCCACCTTAAGTATCAACTTATAACCTCAGTATACACAATTTATATGATCATAAAAGCTTGTCGTCCGATTTACATGTGTACTCTTACTAGTACCTTTCTGATTGAATAACCTAATCTGCTTAGTTTATTTTTCGAATTTCAGTTTAATTGAATACTTATATTTAATATGTGGAAATTTTCAGGTGTTGGGGTCGATTCAAATATCAATTATTTACTTATATTTATGCCTACTTACACAAATCTCGCGACAAGCTTTCATGATTATATAAATTGTGTATAATGAGGTTATAATTTGATAGTTAAAATTTTAAAGGAAAATTTTATTTTCTTCTTCTAAGAGTATTCAATTAAGAACTTTTTTCAAAGAAGGTTTTTTTGCTTTAAATTTATTTCCAAATGGTTTTATATTTTGAACAGCGCCTTATTCGAATAAATGGAAAATCTTATAAAAATTTCTATTCGATATTGAAGCAGATAGAATTCTGATAACCTATTAAGAGACAATGAAGGAAGGAAAATTTGTTCAGAAAAACGAGATGAGAGTCTGAATAGTTCAATCGCACAAACGCTCAAATCGGACCTCGTCAATTTATAAGCAATGGTATAAATTTTGCTCAGACTTCCGCCTCACATTCTGGAACCTTTCATCGGTTATTTATGTCCCCCTGCGAAAAAATTGACGAGTCCAATCGATTTTCCAAAATTTTGATGTTTTCATAACTTGAAAGACCTCTAATTCCTTTTCAAAGTGACACCTTTATTTTGATAACCGTTTTTTTGCACAGATGTTTATGTTGAATATTTTCGATATAAGAATACGTCAAATGATGCTCACAATGCCAAAATAAGATCTAGACTTGTTGAATGCCCTAACGGATCCTGTTCATTTTGGTCCTTCGCCAAAGCTGTAGGAAGAAACTTCACTTCCAGCTCGTTTCCCCCTCTAACCAAGGAAGATGGAACACTAGCAACGACTGCCCTGGAAAAAGCCAACATCTTCGCGCATTTGTTCGCTGAAAATTCCACTCTAGATTCATCGGGAAAACAACCCCCGAATATTACATCTATTGACAGCCATATGCCCGAGATAACCTTTCGCCCTCGTACTATCAGAAAGATTCTGTTTGGTCTCAACACTAACAAAGCCAGTGGATCCGACGGAATCCCACCGATTGTTCTCAAAAAATGTGCCCCCGAACTAACACCTGTCCTCTGCAAATTGTTCAACCACTCTTACAAATTGGTTGTTTTTCCATCCAACTGGAAAACCGCAACCAGTACCTAAAAAAGGCAAAAAGACCCTACCTAGCAACTACAGACCTATCGCTCTGTTATCTATTATTTCAAAGGTCATGGAAAAAGCCATCAACTTCGAGCTCATGAAACATCTGGAACACTCAGGAATTATCAACGATAGACAATATGGTTTCCATCATCAGAGATCCACTGGTGACTTGCTCGCTTACGTCTCACATATATGGCAACTATCTTTCGAGAAATATGGTGAAACCATAGCCGTAGCACTGGATATCTCCAAGGCATTCGATCGAGTCTGGCATCAGGGACTCCTCGTCAAGCTTCCATCTTATGGCGTGCCCCCAAAGCTATGTTCTCTGCTAGCTAGTTTTCTCTCTAACAGATCTCTCCATGTAGTGGTCGATGGAGTTTCGTCTGACTCTCTACCCATAAATGCTGGTGTTCCGCAGGGATCAGTTCTGGCTCCAACGCTGTTTCTGCTTCACATCAACGATTTGCTGGAAGCAACTTCGTGTCCAGTGTACAGCTTCGCGGATGATAGTACCCTCCACACCGCCTTTTCTTCTAGGGCTCCAATAGGTACCAGCCCACCAAATCAAAAACGAACGAGGAAGAAATGTTAACAACATGAATATGGACTTGGCAACAATTCTTGAATGGGGATCTAATAACTTGGTAGAATTCAACGCAAACAAAACACAACCATGTCTTTTCTCTAGAAAAGCCGATCTTACTGTGCCCAGCATAAAATTGTCGGGAGTGACCATACCATTGAAGTCATCCATTTCGATGCTTGGCATTACTGTCGGCAGTAACCTTTCCTGGGAGAATCACGTGAGATCCATTGCTAAAAGTGCATCCCAAAAACTTGGTTTTCTGTTTCGTGCCAGGAGCTATTTCACCTCCGGTCAGCTGCTTATGATCTATAAGGCACAGATTCGACCTGTCCTGGAATACTCTTCCCATGTTTGGAGTGCTGCACCTAAACACACCCTAAAACTCTTGGATTCCGTACAAAAAAGGTCAATTCGTCTTGTCAGTGATGCATCGCTTACAAGCTCGCTCACTTCTCTGGAACACCGTAGAAAAGTGGGCGATCTGTCTCTATTTTATAGATATTTCCATGGGCAATGCTCTTCTGAATCTCAGCAATCGTTCCCCCTCTGGCAGTCTCTTTCAGACTAACCCGTCAAGTTAAGTCTTCACACCCCTTCGTGGTAACTTTGGAGACCTGCAGAACATCTCTCTTCAACTCGTTCATCCAACGAACAGCGAGGATTTGGATCACATTGCCTAGGAAGGTGTTCCCCGAGGCATATAACCTCCAGAAATTCAAGAAGAACACCAATTCCTACCTGCTTGCCCTTGGTTCTCACGATGTTCTCTGAACATTACAGGATATTCCTTTTCGTGAAAATCACAAGATTTAAAAAAAAAAACAAAATTTACGTTAGGGGAGTTTTGAAATTCACTCAATACCTGATAGCTTAATTACCATCGAGATTATTAGGTAACTCATCCAATCTCATCTAATCCATTGAGGAAAAATCTCTCTAATTATACGTATGATTATTCTGAAATGTGCGAACTTTCAGAATGCGTTCCACTTCTTTCATTTTCTGATAACTATGTTTCCTCGGGTAATATGGGGTGATTATAAGCTCCTTATCGGGACAGAAAGAGAATATGAAATGGGTGAAGTTGTGAACTCTTTCTGAGTAAGTGGCAGAGGAACCTAGCGTTGTTTGTAACTCGTATATCACCGAATACACCTGCCGTAAAGCGCTTATATTCGATCCAGATAAATTGAAACGAATAGAGGAATACACATACGTCCGATATAAATAGAAGAATAGGCGATAAGGCAGCATTAGGATGTTTTATGGCAAAGGAAAAACAATTCAGAATGGTGAGTTCCACTGCTCCTTTCTCATATTCATCAAATGGGTTTGAATGCTTACATTGAAATATATTATGTTTGCTCCTTTTTTGTTTTCATTTATGATAGATGTCGACAATTCGGCACATTCGTTATTCAATTTTCAACTCGCTTCTACACTCGTCTTCAATCGCTAACGCTATAACGAAATATTTTGTGTCGTTTAGACGACATTCGGTTTTGTGAATCGTTTGTATTCACTGCTCTATTGTATCAGAAGGATCGATTGATGATGAGATAATTGAGATGAAATATTGATCTAGATTCTAGAGTTTCATTTATAAGAGTAACACGTCTTTTCGAGTCTTCTTCTTCTTCTTCTGTGCGGCGCCTTTTGTCGGCAGAACGTAGGCCTTGTGGCCCATTGTTCATTCCGCATATTCTGATACTAGAGAGACTCAGACCCGAAGGCACGCTGACAAGAATGCCGCGAGCCGACAAGGAGGAGTCCCTTTCACCATAGAGATGGAAGGTGTAGGGTTCCCTAGGTGTGTTGACCTCAATACAGAGAGATTGTCGCACGTGAACAGTATATGTTCCGCCGTTTCATCCGCGTTCTTGCACCAACGGCACAGGGAACACTCTGTTAGTCCCATTCTATATAAATGTTTGTTAAACAGATGGCCAGTTAAAGCAGCAGTCACGAGAGATAATTGCTTCCTCTCGAGAATAAAGAGTTTTTTGACCTCCGGCTTAGAAGAAGGCCCCTTGATGAGGAGTCTCGACTGCCTGAGATCCGTTCTCATGTTCCACTCAGAGGAGAATTTCTCATCAATCCATCTCTTGAAGAGGTTTTTGGTATATGTGCGACAGATAGGAAGCGCGGGTTCCGGCCCAGTAAAAGTCGAGCGAGCCCCTTGTTTGGCTAAGTTATCTGCTTTTTTTATTGCCGGAGATAGACGCATGCGCCGGGCACCAGATAACCTTGAGAGTGTTATCTGAGCCTAGCGCGCGCATTCATAAACCAAGTGCTATTGAGCAGTCTTTCCCGAGAGGAATGGAACACTTTGTTCTGGGTCCAACAATCCCAGCACCGGCACCCGTGTTACAAACCGAGCCGTCGGTGAACCAGGTGGGGCCCTCAGGTTTAAGTAACCTGTCTGGTTTACACCACTGATCTCTGTCAGGGACAACTACTTTGTAGGGCTCGTCGAAGCAGAATCGGGCGCACGCACGGTCCCCTCTGCGGAGGAGGGACGGGTTAATGTCCTCCACCATCTTGAGAGCCATGGCGTGCCCCCTGAATCCCCCACGATCACGCCATTGTCCCCGATCCCAGATTCTGAGCGATGTTTTCATAGCCACCTCAGTGATGGTGAGGTGTATGGAAGGAATGCCCAACATGCATTCCATTGATACTGTGGGAGTAGATCTTAGAGCGCCTGTTATACTAAGACAAGCTCTCCTCTGGCATCTATTGAGGATGTTTCTGTTGTTGGCCTTCTGTAAGGAAGTCCACCATACCAATAGGTGAGGATAGGCCTCACTACCACAGTATACAGCCAGTGTATAATATGTGGTCTGAAGCCCCATCCCTTGCCGAGCACCTTACGTGTGGACCAAAATATAATATTGGCCTTGTTCGCTTGAGCTTCGATGTGTTTGTTCCACAGAAGTTTGCGGTCCAATATAACACCGAGATAACGGACCTGGTCAGATAAGGTGAGCCTCATTCCAAACAGACTGGGAAGTCTAATGTCGCTAGGCACCCTTTTCCTCGTAAAGAGAACCATTTCGGTTTTCTTAGGGTTTACTGAAAGGTCGTATGTTACGCACCACCGCTCGATTATCTGCAAAGCATTTTGCATCAAATCGACGACAACGCTTTCGAGTCTTAGGGCTCTCACAGACACAGCGGTTTCCGCCGAGTCGGCGGCCGAGAAAATCCCCGAGTCGGCGGAATTGGCCTGTGCTTTTGCGCTATGAAACCACACACCGCCGCCCAAGCCGACTCGTCCCACAGAAGCAAACTCAGCCGTCGACTCGGCGAAAACCGCTGTGTCTGTGAGAGCCCTTACATCGAGCTCTTTCCGGTGAAAAGGCAAATTTTACCAACAACGGGATGGAGTCGCTATGGCTAACCCCTTTAAGTCCTGACATTGCCAATTTTTTCATGTCAAAATTCGAAAAGAACGTCATTGCAACAGCACCAAAGGAACCATCCAAATGACAGTGATATGAGGATGATACCTTCATGATTTGGAGTCACGTTGAAAGACAACTGAATATCTTCCTTCAACACCTCAATAGCAGACATAGATTTCTGAAACTGAAATTCTGAATATTACTTTGTTGCATATGGATATTGATGCTATCAGTACGAAAAAAACAGAGGATGTAGGCGAGACGATAAACGATGAAGCTGTTGATTGGAAAATTTCTAAGAAGGCATGGTATCAAAACAATCTATAAACTAGCAAGAAAACATGGAGCGGTCCTAAGGAGTGTCGAAGACCAAACTGATCCGCTCTCTCAAGCTGGTGTTTATACAGGGTCCGGCAGGGAGGTATAGTTGATTTGAAATAACAGTTACACACTCATTTTTGAACGAAACTGAAAATTATTTTTTTTAATGTGTACCTTAGATGTTGCCATTATAGAAATTAAAGAGGACAATTAAATTAAAACATTGATGAGGTACGAAAAATAACATTTGTTAAAAGTTGTCCGTTTTTGTCCATACATTCATGTAGGTTGTATAAAGTTATCCATATTCCTCCGAAGCATTGCACATGGTACCGCTTGAATTTCTTGAGTTAGTGTTTCACTCAAGGCTTCAAGTGCCATTTCATTATTGTTTCAAACTTCGGAACACGACCATGACGGCCAACGTTGAAATGATTCCGGAACCGTCTCTGAGTTTGAATGACGGAACGTCACATAATTCTATACCTATAATTTGATCCTTGAAATTAAAAGTGAAGCATCTAGAAGGCTTTGCCTAGGGTCATTGAGACTATTGAGCATGTGCGATAACGGAGAGTGGGAAATTAGGGGCAACGTGGCGATCAGTGGATGCACGATGCAGTTTCTTTATTTGTCTCTTTTTGTATTGAGCCCCATATGGTATCCATGGATACATAATTACATGTCCCTTCTCTTCTCCCAAGGCATGCGTATAGCGATGACTGACCCTGGATTTAATGAGAATGATTGCCACACTTTTGTATACTCATTAGCCACTACGCTCAAATTCTATATTTATAATTCTATGCGGAACGTCCCGTTTCAATAAAGGTGTTGTACACAAATACACGATGCTCTATGGACCAAATTTTGATTGATACTTAAATGGCATCTCATAACAAACATATACCCCACACTTCATCCGCCAAGGTTATCCCCACCTTGCACGACGCCCCGTTCAAATCATCCATACCTCCTTGCCGGAGCATACATTAATTCTCACGGATGCCTAACCAATCAGATTCACTCGATTCCGAGTGCTTCCGAATGCACCCGAGTCGAAGATCGTGAGAGGAAGGCGTTGCCCGTTATTCAGATTCAGATCGCGCGTTGTGTCTTTGTCGTTCTTCATAAACGAATCTGATAACTGATAGTGAAATAGTTGAAAATGAAAACGGTTGGAACTTCGAACAGTTTGATTTTTAATGAATAGAATATCTAGCAAAATCTATTACATTACAATTTCTCATTATAGACGTACCGAAAACCGAAGTGAGTATTTGCATGGTTGTTGAAGTTTCAAATAAATGCTCGACTTTATTGCAGAGTGATTGAGTGAATCCACTTATTTGCGGCATATGTGGAAAAGAGTTTACCAGCGTATCTGTTAGAAACAGGCATCTCCGGACCATCCATAATGATGATTCCGCTAAAGTGGTCAAGAAGCAATATGTGTTCTCTTTGTTCTACTGATGAAAACCAGGAAACGTTTTCTACTATGATCATTTGCATGATCATTTGAGAATAATTCATGGTGTTTTGTATGATTGATATTTCTAACATTTCCCCCATCCAAGAAAAATATGATACAACACACAGTTAGGTATATTGCCAAATTTCAAAATACATAATATGCTAAATTACCTACTTAAATTATCACCTTTGAGGTTTTTGTAAGCGCATAATTATGTGCTTTCTAAATGCAAGGGCGGATACCTATAGCTTTTTCATGAGGGGGGGTAATAACGATTGAAAATCAGGTTCACAATGTATGAAATCAACCAACGACCTGATTTTCAATCGTTAGGTATAACCCCCCCCCCTCATGAAAAAAAGCTATATCCGCCCTTGCATTTAGAAAAAGCACATATGCGCTTACAAAAACCTCAAAGGTGAGAATTTAAGTAGGTAATTTAGCATATTATGTATTTTGAAATTTGGCAATATACCTAACTGTGTGTTGTATCATATTTTTCTTGGATGGGGGAAATGTTAGAAATATCAATCATACAAAACACCATGAATTATTCTCAAATGATCATGCAAATGATCATATGTAGAAAACGTTTCCTGGTTTTCATCAGTAGAACAAAGAGAACACATATTGCTTCTTGACCACTTTAGCGGAATCATCATTATGGATGGTCCGGAGATGCCTGTTTCTAACAGATACGCTGGTAAACTCTTTTCCACATATGCCGCAAATAAGTGGATTCACTCAATCACTCTGCAATAAAGTCGAGCATTTATTTGAAACTTCAACAACCATGCAAATACTCACTTCGGTTTTCGGTACGTCCATAATGAGAAATTGTAATGTAATAGATTTTGCTAGATATTCTATTCAATAAAAATTAAACTGTTCGAAGTTCCAACCGTTTTCATTTTCAACTATTTCACTATCAGTTATCAGATTAGTTTATGAAGAACGACAAAGACACAACGCGCGATCTGAATAACGGGCAACGGCTTCTTCTCACGATCTTCCACTCGGGTGCATTCGGAAGCACTCGGAATCGAGTGAATCTGATTGGTTAGGCATCCGTGAGAATTAATGTATGCTCCTTGCCGGACCCTGTAGAAAACCTTGCGAATGCGGAAAAATTCACATCGGGACTATTGAAAAGAGCATTCGGTGTTGTTTTCTGTATCAAACGGAGAATTCTGCATTCGCGAAACATGCTTTAAAGGATAGACATAACATTCTGTTCGACAACATCAATTATTACATATTTTTAGGATGAATATGGAGGCACGAAACAACATGGACCGAACAAGGGAAACTCCCATTGTTCTTAGTGCTTGGTTGCCGGCCATCTGCAGGGCTAGGACTAAACCTGTCCGAAGCGGAGGGGATGAACCGACTGGTCTCGCCGGCGGTGGGACCGCGGCTATGAATACGGAGGGGCATTCAGTAACATCCCCTGTTCAGACCGGTCATTCGTCAGGGACAACCTCCGACCAAGAATCCTCTAGAGAGGCCCACCGCAGTTGTAGGCAAAACGTTAGGTGGAATTCCTATAGGACCACGACTAGAAAACCCGGAATCCTCTATAGTCCGTTCAAATATAAGAAGGATCTTTGTGAACAAACAAAATCGTCTGGTTTGCGCACAATGAAGCTCCTATTGGTCAAACGGTGATAACAACGCTCTTTTCGACCGCCCTAAGGGACTGTCAGGATCGTGCTCGGACTGTGGATGTGAGATGATTCAACAATTTGGGTCAGCAATTCCCATATTAGAACTTTTTTCCTCAGAAACTCTACTGCAAAGTTTCTGCAACTGTCATAAACATTTTATATCCGACTTATCCTTTTTTTTATTTTGTTTTGTTTTTATATTATCACCTACTAAATAATTTCTTTTTCGGATGCTCGGGATTGCGGCAAGGATATTCCAGGAAACACCAGCGTGTTTGTCGTTTTTGAGATTTGGGTCGGAATCTTGCAAGATTTCGACAAGATTATTGCGGGAAACACCAGGTTTGGGTCCTTTTCCTTAATGGATTGAAGCCATCTTGATTTGCATAAATATCGAAGTTTTCAATTGGCAAGACCAGTTAAAATACCTAGAGCTACTGTGAAGGTCTAGCTGTTCGAAGTGTTTATAGATTTTGTTGTGAAAAGTGACTATTGTGTTGGAAATTTTTTTGACAAAGTGTATACATATAGTGTTTATAGAACAATGTTGAATTCGGAAACGGATACAGCATCTGAGGGTGATATGTGGGGACCACCACGAAAAAAGTCCAAAAAGTCGCATTTCTCTGCTGATGAGAAAGAGATAATTTTGAACATTTTTCGAAAAGATTTGGAAGAACATCCTGATTTATCGAAAAGAGACTTAGTAGGAATTGACCATATTCATTAGCTATCGGTTGTTGATTTTTGAGCATCTTTGGGTTGGTACCAATGTGTCATCAATGTCAATGTTCAATGTCAAACCTCATTAATGTCAATTGTCTTTGATTGTTTACAATTCTTGAAGTTTTGAACGTGCTATTTATTTCGAATTTTGATAGAGCGAAAACAATTTTTGGTAAAAGTGGATGCTAAAAAGGTGTAAGTACATCTTGTGTACACCAAAATTTTATAAAGAATATAATGAAACATGAATGTTAATGGATTGGCGGGCTTATTTCAAATCAGTTATGACAGTGATGACATATTATTATTATTGCTGCCAACCCAAGAACGCTCAGAAAGCTGCCACCAGTGAACTCTATACTAACTGGAAAGGACCCGAATCGGGCGAGAAGTGAGGCCAAACCACTGCATAGGCAACCCGCAACTGTTAGGTATACCTATCTCTTTCTAATTAGAAACGAAATTTTTATTTTATTTCACAATTCATTGCTAATACTATGAATCTAACAATTATTAAATAAAACAAGTAAAACAAGAAGAAAATGATCCCCACAAAGTTTGCTACTTCTGAATGGAGTCCAATTCTTCGAGCGAACTGCCCTTATCCATAGCTTCAGGATATCTGGTCGTTTGAATGGAAAACTGTACCAAATGAATTCACTCTTGCTAGCCAAGTCGCTAATTATTCATTAAATAGCAAAATCTAATATAATCAATTCACCCGTGAAAAGATATTTTCCGATAATCGTACTCGTTTTTGCATCCAAACGCTACACAAGACACCACCATTGTTTTTTTTAGTTCAAATTTTAAATATAGTTCAAATCAAAACTATTGCCGAAGCAATCAACAAATTACACCAACGCAATATGCTGCTTTTGGAACCACACACGAGGAAGGAAACGAAACTAATAGCACAGTAGAACACAAAAAATGTATATCTTCACTAATATTGTACGTTTTTAACAAAAAGAATCCCCAAACTAATTAATTTTCACTTAAAAGATAATTTATGCATACAACCGTAATTCATTTGCCTGAGTCAGACAAAGACAGGTTGCCCTAAATAAGGCTATCTCTGTTTCAGCTGCCCCTGCCTCACTTTACGTTCCAAAGTATACGGTCGGATCTGTTCCAGGTGATATAGAGTTCACTGGCTGCCACCGAAAGCTTATGAATATGGTCAATTGTTTCAAAATCCTCAGGGGTGAGGGATTCAGCTGTATTCAGAATTCTCAGAGAATATAAAGAGAATAAAACATTGACGCCACCTAAGAGGAGAGCCCAGTCGTTAAAAATAATCGATTCGGTTGACGATTTCGATATGAACCTCATCAGAAGAATTGTCCACGGTTTTTTTTTCCGGAATGAAATCCCAATGATTTCTAAAGTTCTAGAAATCGTGAATGATGACGACAGTTTGCCAAATTTCAAAAAACAACGTTCTATAAATTATTGAAAAAAATGGAATTCAAGTTCAGTTCTTCTCATGTGAAGAGTTTTTTATAATCTGTTTGAGAAAATAAATAAATAAATAAAAAAAAAACTGAACGATTGTCGAATCTTCTCGATTCGACTCTGGACGGAAAGAAACTTTACGAAGGCCCTCCTACCGCTGCGCCAAACATGTTATTATTGCTCCTTCTTACATTTGAACAGAGTATAGATTTGAAGTTGAACCCGGCCGTGAAAGCCATCAGCAATATAATGCAAATTATAGTCTAGTATTTATCCGTGTATTTATGAGCCCGCTGTGCAGTGACTTTGAAACCAGAAGCAATATTGAATAATTTTTAATGAATTTGCACCATGAGTAAACATTTAACTGAAATTCAGTTCATTGGAAATAACGGGTCCGATAATATGGACAGAAAAGTGTTTTTGTTTTCATGGATTTTCGACACTTTGAAAAATCGTATAGGAAAAAATTTTTAGCTTGATGACTAGAATATACAAGCCAAACACTCGCCCTGTATGTTTTTTGTCATGATATCCTAGACATTTATCCAAATCAAATCAATCTTCAGTAAAATATGGAAACTCCGTCATCGAAATATTGAAGTTTTTTTGGAAATAATCTAAACTTTTACGATCAGCATATCTAAGTGATCTCGATTAATCCTCTATCTACAAACTAAGTTTCGATTATGACGAACTATCGTGTTGAGTTCATTTTCCGACTGTTTATTCCGAATTCTGCTCATAACATGATACTCATAAAGTTAATAATTTCCTGCTCGCATTTTGCGCAGTAGGGAGAGTTGTTTGTAAATATTTGAATGAACATGAATACACATTGTTTGAGTAACCAGAGGAGATTTGGGGGAAAAACCCATCGCGAATTTTATAGTCGGAAGAACAAAAAACAATATTCAAAGGAGGACGCATTATTATGTAGCTGACCACTAAATGAAATTAGTTTCTGGATTCAACCGTCATTTCGAAAATTATATTGAGTGATAAACGGTGCAGTGTAGATATTCTACTGACTAGCACATAATTCTGGACTGATCATGCATAGAATACCTGTGTTGGCATTGATAAGATTTTGTTGAATATATACTTTTCATTCCTCTCGTGCCTGATACGATTCTCTGATATGGATGCTAAAACATCAAAGATTATAGGGGAAGCCGGGGCAAATTGCAACATATTCATCGAGTGGAACTGAATCAATACATGTATTTAATAATCAATCAGGTAATAACCTTGTTGGAATAAAGATGTTGAAAACAACATATTTATCAACAAAAACACTCAGTTTTGTCCGATTATATCTGCAATTGAATCAATGACCTCGAATCCTATGGCCTAGGTTAATGGAGTTAGGTTAGGTTAGGTTAGGTTAGGTTAGGTTTATCAAGTTTTTTACCTGAGAAAATCGCAGGTTGGCACTTGGGAATGACATTTCGTTAATTAATAAATTTCGGAGACGTTGCCGACGTTAATTTTTTATTATTGATTATTAATTAGCAACTATGTTTATACAGGGTGTCCCACTAGTGCCGCAGTGGACGATATACGCATAACGGTCTGAGTTTTGCAAAATTTATTGATGCAGACTTGGTATACTCCAAGAAGAGCACAACCTAAAAATATTTTCGAATATATCGGGTGGTCCACAAAAGAGGAATAGCGGGTGACTTTGTTTTTTCAAATGGGACATCCTATATTCAAAAGTGTTTTTCAATTCTCTGAAACTTCCTGCATGCTTTCGTATACTTTTCACATATTTTTATTCGACAGTTTTCGAAATATTGGCTTTTTTGACAAAAAATGATACTTGTAGAGGCTCTGTTATCCAATTATATTTCACGAACCCTTGCGGATACCAATAACAGTTCTATATGGATTGAAAGACAAGACTTCAAAGTATCCTACCCAGCTATAATAAAGCATCTCCAGCATACAGAGGGTCCACAAAAAGACTATCAACATGACGAATTTCAAATCGATTTTTCTTCATTTTTTCAAATGCAATGCATATAATTTTTTTTTCATCATTGTAATCACCATTCATTTTACTTCATTTTTTGTCATATACATGATATGCATATCTCTAAAGGAATAGGATTTTTTAAAGTTTTTCCTCCCAATTCACATTCACTTTCGAATTCAAAAAGCAGATTTGGCTTTTCTGTGGTTATTGTCAAATTGTTCTATTCAAAATTAACATCATTGCAGCTTCAATTCAAATGATCATAGTTTTTACGGATTGGATGACTACTCATACAATGATGTAAAAATTCGAAAAATACCAATGAGTTTGAATGTACAAGTTATGAATGCTTCAAAAAAACGAGTTTCAAAACTTCAGGATACAAAAAAGTGCCCGCTCTTATCCTCATACAACTTTCTTCGAAAAAATGATATTCATAGTTTCCCAGGCACGCAAGCAGATCTTCAAGCTCGCAAGCTCAAAGCTTGTTTGAAATTTTTGGAAGATTCGACGTTCCCAGTAGAAACATAGAAAATCATCAAAAATGTTATTTTGAAAAATGAAAGCAAGTTTCTGTCTTAAGTAACTGATTTCATCACATTTTTGAGTAGATACATCAAAACGTTTTAGTTCCTCATTTCGCTATAATATGAATTGAAGCTTCAATGATGATAATTCTGAGTGGAATAATTTGACAGTCCTCAATAACCACAGAAAAGCCAAATCTGCTATTTGAATTCGAAGGTATATACCCAGTGGGCACACGCACGTAGAAAATACGTTGAAAAGATGTTACATAACCAAACGTTGAAAAACAGTAAAAATGTCGCGGGAAAAAACGTTTTCTTGCATCGAGAATTTAGTTATTAATAAACGTTGTCTTTCAACGTATCGATTAAAAATAAATTGGGCGCAATATTAACGTTAATTTATAACGTGTATGTATATTATTCTACCATACAAGTTTATTGTCTAACCGATAACGTATAAATAACGTTTATTTCCACCATATCATTTATACTTCATAAACGTTGTTTTTCAACGTATTGATTAAATAGGAATTGGGCGCAATATTAACGTTAATTTATAACGTGTATGTATATTATTCTACCATACAACTTTACTGTCTAACTGATAACGTATAAATAACGTTTATTTCCACGATATCATATATACTTCATAAACGTTGTCTTTCAACGTATTATTATGATATAGGTCCTTGTGCTCAGTCTGAAAGTTAATTTATAACGTGTATATTCAAGTTTTATATGTTCAATCATTAACGTATTAATAATGTTTATTTTTATATACCTCGTGTATTCAAATTGGTGAACCTCGAGAAAAAAAATTTCTGATTATTAAAAAAAATATATTATAAAATGAGACATTCACTATAAAATATCCAAGATACAAAAATAAAATAACAGTACGTCTATTTTGCTTTCTTCAACCTCGCCGAGGCGAATTTCATCCATTCTTTCAGGGCTGTGCAAAGTCGAAACTCGTCTATTCCTTTGGTTGGGATGTTGGGAAGGAGATCTTAACAGCCTCTATAAATATAAAAAAAAATTCAAATACGAGCATTCGATTCTGAAATTTATATGAAAAATCTTCTCTGGTTACCACATCTATATCTAATAGATTTTTTTCAAGAAAAGTATTATAGGAAACTAGCATTTTCATACCAATACCATTCATGGAAAAAGTTGGAGAAACAATATATAGATATTTCGAAAATACTAGCCTATAATCAATGATAAATAGTCAGTAAACTTCAATATAATTCAGATTCAGAGACTTCAATTTGACCCAGTTTTCCAAGTAAATGTGAATGTTTCTTCAAAGTAATATTTTCAGTTTCCTTGTGTATGGTGATTGCAGAAACAACATGAAGTACCTATATTATTCAACCAAAAATTTATTGAGGGTGATGTCCTAAGATGCCTTAAAATGATTGATCTGGGGCGAGTCTATACAAGATATCCATATAGGTACAATGCCTTCTACTTTCATTCATGGGTGTCTGAATGAAAATGAAAGTCTAACAACAGCCTTTTTGAAATAAATCACAATGTTATTGGCCAAGGTGTTAACCAGAAAAATTATATTTCATAATAATTTTAGACAGTTTTATGTTAAGTTTCTTTACAGAATTACCTATATCCTCTCCCTCAGGTGACTGATATAAGTTCTCAAATGGAACTGTTATTCATTTTAAAATATCCCTTTTGCATAATATCAAGGGGCAATTTGAAGATCAAAATGGATAGAAGAAATTTCTTAAATAAATACCACACAGGAAAATTGAAAAAATTCAATTATTGAAGATTATTTGCATATCATTAGTTGTTGAATTATTGTTTGGGCTATTGTCACGATCTTTTATATTGATGCAAATCTATATCGGTATAAGCAGAAAAGAATTATTCGAAAATCATTCAATTTTCATGAGACTGTCAAGATTATTATCAATCCCCAAAATGCAGATACAAATATTAACCAATATTTTATTGCCAATCAATAAAATACAACTGGAGAAAAAGAGCGAATTGAAACAGAATACTCACCTTATATAAAACGGACGCTTGGCAAAATTAAATTGGTGGAAAATGGAGGTTAAGCGGGTACAGCCAGAAGTATAAAGTGAACTGAAATTACCAAACATTTGCATCATAGGTGTTCGAATGATTATTATAGTACTCACCAGATCAAATGTAATTAACAACACCATTATAATAATTGATACAATATAACCCAAACTCTGAAACTCAACACTGAACCAACAACGAAACGAGAGTAGAGACCTGTTGCTAGCGTGTTGTCGATGGCGGTTGCATTTGCGACGACTCAAGCGCTCAGCAGTAGGCGCAGAAGCAATTGTCCAAGTCTAATGTCACAAGCCAATCAGAGAGAAGCAGTTCCCGCGCATTAACGAATGACGCGCCAATCACAGACGAGTTGCGCAAGCGCGAACAGTGTCGAAAGTTGATTTTGTTGCCAGATTGTGCAAATCCGTTTCTTGAAAGTGGATTGTAACGTAGAAAAGGAATATGAATTATTATTGCGTTGAGTAGTTTTTATTGGTGATTCATTGGAAGGTAGCGCCACCTGATAATATCTTCCCCATTTTCCGATGAAATTTGTGCTAATTCACACAACTATTTGAAAATAAATTATGAGTGTCAATATTTATTAGCCCAGTTGTTAACACATGTCAGCTTTTCTTTTGTGTGAATCGATCTACCTATTGAAATTTTTTTCACTTCTTTGAAATTTACCTCAGTAGCGTGAAATGAAATGTAAAAGAAAAATATATTCAATTCAATTGCACCTTATTGTTTTTCATCTTGAGTATTGTCACGTAATAATAATTATTGATACCATTTTCTGCCAAAAATTCGAAAATTACAGACCTTTGGGCAAATTGATAAGCCCTCAGTTCAGGTCAACAAAAGCGCCAAAAATATCCTCATATATAAAATACAGTATAATTTGGTGACAAACTGTTGGCTGTTGATGAGTAGAATTTTCAACGTTTAAGGCCCTATTGAACTATACGATAGACATGAGAGGCAATAAAACTGTTATCTCATCAAAATCGTGTCCAGAGTAGTCTGTGCTTCTCAAAATTTTTGGAATTGTGACCCCTTTTTGAAGAAAAATCAATATCAACCGGATAATAAAATGTAAATCACAACTGCTGGTGGAGCCTGGCGAGGCACTCGGAACGTGTTTTTCGGCACGGGTAGTCGTAAATCAACTTTTATGACCCCTCCATCAAATCAATGACAAATTTTGGAATTGTTCTTAGATAACGTTTGAATAACATTTTCCATAAACGTATTCGTAATTCGTATTGTTGACTGGATACGTATTTTCAACAATTAAAATAGACTAGAAGTTGAAGAATGGACGTTAAAGAAACGTTCAGGACACACGTTAGTATTCGATTTCATAATTACGTTTTTTCAGATGAACTATTCTTCGGGAAGTAAGAAAAGTACGTTGAACATACGTAAATCATTAACGTATCCATATTGTTGACTGGATACGTATTTAAAACGATAAAAATTAATGAGAAATTGTGAAATTGTCATCAGATAACGTTTAAATAAAATTTGCCATAAACGTATTTCAAACCATTCAAATTGATGAAAAATTGTGAAATTTTTGTTAGATAACGTTTGAATAACATTTATCATGAACATATTCGTATTGTTGACTAGAGAGCGACGTATTTGTAACGATTCAAATGAACTAGAAATTGAAGAGTGGACGTTGAAAAAACGTTCAGAACACACGTTAGCATTCTTTTTCATAATAACGTATTTTCAGATGAACTATTCTTCGGGAAGTAAGAAAAGTACGTTGAACATACGTAAATCATTAACGCATCCATATTGTTGACTGGATACGTATTTAATACGATAAAAATTAATGAGAAATTGTGAAATTGTCATCAGATAACGTTTAAATAACATTTGACATAAACGTATTCGTATTGTTAACAGGATACGTATTTTCAACGATTTAAATGGACTAGAAGTTGAAGAATGGACGTTAAAACAACGTTCAGAACACACGTTAGCATTCTTTTTCATAATAACGTATTCTCAGATGAACTATTCTTCGGGAAGTAAGAAAAGTACGTTGAACATACGTAAATCATTAACGTATCCATATTGTTGACTGGATACGTATTTAATACGATAAAAATTAATGAGAAATTGTGAAATTGTCATCAGATAACGTTTAAATAACATTTGACATAAACGTATTCGTATTGTTAACAGGATACGTATTTTCAACGATTCAAATAGACTAGAAGTTGAAGAATGGACGTTAAAACAACGTTCAGAACACACGTTAGCATTCTTTTTCATAATAACGTATTTTCAGATGAACTATTCTTCGGGAAGTAAGAAAAGTACGTTGAACATACGTAAATCATTAACGTATCCATATTGTTGACTGGATACGTATTTAAAACGATAAAAATTAATGAGAAATTGTGAAATTGTCATCAGATAACGTTTAAATAAAATTTGCCATAAACGTATTCGTATTGTTAACAGGATACGTATTTTCAACGATTTAAATAGACTAGAAGTTGAAGAATGGACGTTGAAACAACGTTCAGAACACACGTTAGCTTTTTTTTATAATAACGTATTTTCAGATGAACTTTTCTTCGGGAAGTAAGAAAAGTACGTTGAACATACGTAAATAATTAACGTTGACGTTATTGTTGACTGGATACGTATTTTAAACGATAAAAATCAATGAGAAATTGTGGAATTGTCATCATGATAACGTTTAAACAACATTTGCCATAAACGTTTTCGTATAGTTGACTGGAGACGTATTTGAAACGATTCTAATGAACCAGAAGTTGTGGAATCGTTACGAGAGAACGTTAAAATAACATCTTTCACAAACGTTATAATAATTTCGGGAAGAAACGTTTTAGCACTCAATTTTATAACTGATTATTGTAAAATTACGTTTGATATACGTTATTAAAACGTATTGAATTAACGTTATAAATCATAACTGGAATGACAACGTTGAAAAATCAACTGGATAACGTATTTTTCAACCAATCAACGTTAAAAAAACCTTTATTCAACGTATGTGTGCCCACTGTAGACATTTCCTATCACAATTAAACAGAAATTAATGGATCTCAGGATGAGGTGAGGTCCGCTGTTCGAAATGAAGGAAGAGAAGGTCTCGAATACGACACCGAAAGCAATAAATATTGGCAAAATCTGGAGATGAGACGTTCTGAAATATGCAAAATGATCCAAGTCAACTTGGAAGACTGAAACTTCAGGTAAAGTTATGCCCACACAGAATAGAGTATTGCGGAAGCACATTTTATTATCCTTCTTCGAAAGCTTTCTCAGGACGTTGGTTGAAAGATTATATTGTTTAATTTTTGCTAACAGAATATTTTTTAAGTATTAAGCCGGACTCCCACTACTCGTGTATTTGGCAAATATTTGCCACTTGCCTATACAGGGTGAGTCTTTGACTTGTACATATATTTTAACTGTAGATTCCTCCCATCAAACGAAACACTTTTTTCCCATGCCATTTTTCAAAATTCGGTTTGGTTTGGGAGATACAAGGTGTCGAAAATCCACGAAAAAAACACTTTGCTGTTCATATCTTCGGAACCGTTATTTCAAATGAACTGAATTTTGGTTGATTCTTTACTCTATTCATTGTGCATATTCCTCAATCGAAACTTATTCAATATCTCTCCTAGTTCAAAAGTTACAGGGTGGTCGACTCATAAATTCATGCAAAAACACTATCAAATCACTTGAAAAGGATGAACGGTTCATATTTTCGAAAGAATCAACCATTTTAGAGAATAAAAGTATTCCTATATTTTTTCAATAAAACGCGTCATTTTCGAGTTATTCCTAAATGTATACGAAGAAATTTGAGGAAAAAATCATTAATTTCATAAAAAATCTGAATGCTTCCCTGGATTAAATATCATCGAATATTGTTTCTTCTCTGGTCTCTTAACAAATTAACAATGTTGTCAATGTTTATCAACTGAATTCCGAGAAGCATGAAATCACACAGTTTATGAGCAAGTTTCTATTAAAAATTTATTGATACCCGTCCTTCAGGAAAATATCTATCTTCTTAACAATATCCTCTTGGAATTTTTAATCGACCCTACACGGTTTTCACATCACAAATCACAAGCTTTATTGCTTTATTCTCTGCGAGTAAATAAATAAATGAATTGAATCCATAATCCATGTAGAAAGGTTATCGCGTTTAAGCGTCGTTCATTTTATCACAGACTGGCTGGCCTGTGATGAGACACAGAACAACGGCTTGTCTTGCGTGGCGGCTACATCGCAGCCGGCAGCGCACCGCGACTGAAATTTAGATCGGCGAGAATTAGAACTACTCGTTTGGCATTTCCAAAGAGCAATGCGTAGAAGCCTTTAGCGAAAAGTAAACAATACTGGTTCTTCCGTTAACGATAGGGGACGTTCTGCTTTCTTGACTTCGCCTATACCATTGTTGAAGAGAAAATCTGGCAATCTGGCATCGTCTTCTCTAGAATTCTGTGATCACTATCACAGAGGAGATGGATTAGGTTAGGTCATTGACCTCGAATCAGATGACTTTGATTAATGGAGTTAGGATAGGTTAGTGAGAAACTAATTTTTATAAGATAGTTTCAGGGTATCGAGGCAAATATGAACAAATTATTAGTGTTTACAAACTAATCTTCAGGAAAATCGAAGAAGGAACTTATTTTGGTGTGAGAAATATGGGATTTCAATTGCAGAAATGATGGGACAAAACTTAGCGTTTTTGTTAGGAAATATCGTGTTGGTAACATTCTTATTCAAATAAGGTTAGTGCCCAGAATATCTAATAATCACATCAATTTCAATTGAAAAATATGAACTTTGAGGTGTTTGTAGAGAATAATATCAGGCACGCATTTAGCACAATTTTTTTTTCAAATGGCTATATCTCTCCAACCGAGCCGAATTCGGAAACATGGAAAATGAAAAAAAGGTTTCTTTAGGCCTCATGAATCTACAGTTAAAATATATGTACAAGTCAAAGACTCACCCTGTATTTGGCATGTAGTGGGAGTGGTTCACTCGGCCAATACTTGTCAATCTTGTCATTCAAATTCGAAACTTCATCTACTTGCCAAGTACGCAAATAATAGCGTACTTGCCAAATATACGAGTAGTGGGAGTCCGCCTTTAGATGAATATTTGACAAAATATTTGTGTGAATAATTCACTTCTTTCCCATGAAATATTCTTTGGAGTGAGAGAAGTGGACTAGCGGAAATCTAATTTCCGTGGTGTCGCCACCACAGGAGGATAATGACAGACTAGTTTCTAGCTTGTTAGCCGTTATCAGTGCCATATAGCCATATACTGCGGTAGCAACCAACCGAAACGGCCGAACATATATTTCGCCCTAGCCGGAACACTCGAGTACAGTTTTAATGTACAGGCCTATATGTGAATTTTAGGGAAACATTTAGAAAAATCGCTTAAAAATCCTATTCCGTTAGAGATATGCATATCATGTATTTGACAAAAAATGAAGTAAAATGAATGGTGATTATAATGATGAAAAAAAAATTATATACATTGCATTTGAAAAAATGAAGAAAAATCGATTTGAAATTCGTCATGTTGATAGTCTTTTTGTGGACACCCTATATGCTTGAGATGCTTCATTATAGCTAGGTAGGATACTTTGAAGTCTTGTCTTTCAATCCATATATAACTGTTATTGGTATGTGCAAGGGTTCGTGAAATATAATTGGATAACATAACCTCTACAAGTATCATTTTTTTGTCAAAATGGCCAATATTTCGAAAACTGTCGAATAAAAATATGTGAAAAGTATACGAAAGCATGCAGGAAAATTCAGAGAATTGAAAAACACTATTGAATATAGGGTGTCCCATTTGAAAAAACAAAGTCACCCGCTATTCTTCTTTTGTGGGACACCCAATATACTCGAAAATATTTTGAGGTTGTGCTCTTCTTGTAGTATATCAAGTCTGCATCAAAAAATTTTGCCAAACTCAGACCGTTACGCGTATATCGTCCGCTGCGGCACTAGTGGGACACCCTGTATACGTGCAACATTATTTTCCAGTATTAACACAGAAAAAAGTTTCTTCAAAATTCGCCAGTTCTTCTATGAAATTATTGAATTCACATGATATTTTCTTAAAATCATTATTTTCCCGAATTAAATGAACATTCTGTTAAATACCTAATTACTACGACATATATGTATGTCGAAACGGCAACGTTGCTTGTTCAACTGACAGAAGAATGACTATAACCTAACATTTTCAAAATATACACGGTGAAATGTTTCAGAATTCCATGGCCAACCGGTATCTATACTCTATACTAATATTATAAAGAGGAAAGATTTGTATTTTTGATGCGAATAGGCTCAAAAACTACTTGACCGATTTCAGAAATTCTTCCACCCTTAGAAAGCTACTTTATCACTGAGTGACGAAGGCTATACTTTTCATCCGAAAAATCAAGGATACCTACTATAACTTCAATAATTACAAAAAAATCAGCCATAATCAGCTATTTTCACGTGCGCTGCAAAAACCTTAGGACTTCCGTGGATACAATGTATGATGGAAATGTACCTCTTAAATAGTTCTGCAAAAAAGTCCGCGATAGCATATACAGGGTGAGTCTTTGACTTGTACATATATTTTAACTCTAGATTCCTCTCATCAAACGAAACCCTTTTTTTCATACCATTTTTCTAAATTCGGTTTCGTTTGGAAGATACAAGGTGTTGAAAATCCACGGAAAAAAAACACTTTCCTGTTCAAATCTTCGGAACCGTTATTTCAAATGAACTGAATTTTGGTTGATCCTTACTCTATTCATGGTGCATCTTCCTCAATCGAAACTTATTCAATATCTCTCCTAGTTTGAAAGTTACAGGGTGGTCGACTCATAAATTCATGTAAAAACACTATCAAATCACTTGAAAAGGATAAACGGTTCATATTTTCGAAAGAATCAACCATTTTAGAGAATAAAAGTATTTCCATATTTTTTCAATTAAACGCGTCGTTTTCGAGTTTTTCCCAAATGTATACGAAGAAATTTGAGTAAAAAATCATGAATTTCATAAAAAATCTTAATGCTTCCCTGGATTAAATATCATCGAATATTGTTTTTTCTCTGGTCTCTTAACAAGTTAACAATGTTGTCAATGTTTATCAACTTCGTCAAGACTAAAACCTCTATGATGGAAAAATGTTCGATGTAATAATTGAATTCCGAGAAGCATGAAATTAAACAGTTTCTATTGAAAATTTATTGATACCCGCCCTTCAGGAAAATATCAACCTTCTTAACAATATCCTCTTGAAATTTTTAATCGACCCTACACTGTCTTCACATCACAATCAACACCTGTTTGCTTTATTCTCTGCAAGTAAATAAATAAATAAATCGAATCCATGTAGAAAGGTTATCGCGTTCAAGCGTCGTTCATTGTATCACAGACTGGCCTGTGTTCAGGGATTGCATTCCCGGTTTACCGATTTACCGGTTTACCGATTTACCGGTTTACCGATTTACCGCCCCTAATGTTCTTCAAATTACCGACGAAGAAACCGACATCTTTTACCGGTAATTTCGGTAAAAAATGCCAGCGCTGATCCCTTGTTTCTGTAATGCACGGGCAGGACGGGATGGATTGTAAAATATTCAAGTGTGTAAATGTGTGAAAAGGAGATGCAATATTTTTGGAAAGAGGGAATTCAGGGGAAATACTTCTTCTTCTTGCTTCTCTGCACCAGCTTCATCGTTTGAACCCCCCAAAGCGGAGAAAACTGGCACCATGAAACAGGGGAAATACTTAGAAATAGCTTTCGCAGCACTCATGACAACTCGGCCTACTACACCATTTCCAAGTGTATTTCAGAAGGCGTCAATTATATTTCAGAAAGCATCACTTGTATTTCAGATTAGTCAATTGTATTTCAGAAAGCGTCAATTGTATTTCAGATTAGTCAATTGCATTTCAGAAAACATCAAATGTATTTCAGATTAGTCAATTGTATTTCAGAAAGCGTCAATTTTATTTCAGATTATATCATATGTATTTCAGAAATCATCAATTGCATTTGAGAAAACATCACTTGTAATTCAGATCAGTCAATTCACTTTCGGAAATGGTCAATTGTATTTGGGAAATGGTCATTCGTGTCCCGAGACTGAAAGCGAGATGACTGTAATATTTGGATAATCGGTTTAAGATGGCACAAAAAAGAAATTGTAGAAAACTTTTATTCGAGAATTTTTCAAATATTCGCCAGAACTGTTTTCTGGAAGACTTTGGGGTTCGAGGATGATTCATGGAGCATGGGGGGATTGCCTCTGGTAGATATCGAACGAAAAACCGAAGATAGAATAAGATTAAAGCAGTCCTACAGTCAATCATGAATACAATTTTATAATTATTAAGAAATGCAGCAACAATTCAGCATAGCTCTTCTTCAGCTGCGCGCGCGACACGTGCATCGATATTACCTATACGTTGGACAGAAGGTTTGGCCAACGTAAATTCAGTACTCGTCAAAAATAGGAATCTGAAATACATATGATATTATCTGAAATACAATTGACGCTTTCTGAAATTCAATTGACTAATCTGAAATACATTTGATGTTTTCTGAAATACAATTGACTCATCTGAAATACAATTGACGCTTTCTGAAACTAAATTGACTAATCTGAAATACAATTGACGCTTTCTGAAATTCAATTGACTATTCTGAAATACAATTGACGCTTTCTGAAATACACTTGGAAATGGTGTAGTGTGGAGACATAATCTCATTGTATTGATATATCAATACATTTCATCACTTAGCCGCGACCTAATCTTTGTTATAATTGTTATGCCGAGGTTATGGCTTTTTTGGACTCCACACTAGGAGGCCGAGTTGTCATCAGTGCTCCGAAAGCCATTTCTAAGTATTTCCCCTGAAATCCCTCTTTCTAAAAATATTGCTATTTCTTTTTCACACATTTACATTCTTTCGATCCCTTTAGTTTAATGGTCGTGAGAAAACAAAGCTTATAAGCTTTGTTTCCTCAGGGCCTAAAAGAATCGGACGAGTCGTTGAAAAAGTTAGAAACGACAGATATTTTTTCATTTGAATTACTATTTCGAATTTTAGTAAAAACTTTTCAGGAATTTGGACAATACTTTATTTTCTCAAACAATTGAATGTTTTAATCTGTATTTATGAGAGATTGTTCCTTTTTAATATTTTCTCGAAAAACTTAATATTCACAAGTCCTGAAGAAGGAGGAACCCGCCTCTGAAACGTCGGCGCATTGAATAGTATTTGAGAAAATAAAGTATTGTCCAAATTCCTGAAAAGTTTTCATTAAAATTATAATCATGGACGAAAACCAAACTGAACTATTTCGAATGTTTTATGGTCTCCTACTAGTCTTTAAGTTAGGTAGGTATATTGTTTTTTTTAATGTACCTAGAGTTTCACTCTTCTGTTGTTATTATCTGATAAACATTAAACTGTGGTTATTTATTTTGTGTCATATTCTTTTATGTCGGAAAAAACCGGTAAATACCGGTAAACCGGTTATTTTTAAAATAATTTACCGAATTACCGGTAAATTCAAATTCGGTAAATTTGCAATCCCTACCTGTGTTGAGACTCTCGAGACACAGATCAACGGCTTGTTTGCGTGGCGGCTCATCGCACTCGCAGCCGGCAGCGCACCGCGACTGAAATTTAGATCGTATCGCTATATCGGTGAGAATCAGAACTACTCGTTTGGCATTTCCAAAGAGCAATGCGTAGAAGCCTTTAGCGAAAAGTTAACAAAACTAGTGCCTCTGCTATAGTTCTTCCGTTAACGATAGGGGATGACTGCTTTCTTGAGTTCGCCTATACCATTGTTAATGAGAAAATCGGCAATCTGGCATCGTTTTCTCTAGAATTCTGTGAAATATCACAGAGAAGATGGATTAGGTTAGCTCATTGATCTCGAATCATATGACTTTGATGCATGAAGTTAGGATAGGTTAGTGAGAAACCAATTTTCGTTTCAGGATATCGAGGAAAATATGAACAAATTATTAACGTTTACATGTTTACAAACTAATCTTCAGGAAAATCGAAGAAGGTACATATTTTGGTGGGATGAATATGGTTTTTCAATCGCAGAAATAATCGGACAGATGTTTTCGTTAGGAAATATCGTGTTTGTTACATTCTTATTCAAATAAGGTTAGTGCTTCAGTATTTTCTAATTGTATCACCCAGAACATCTTATAATCACCTCAATTTCAATCGAAAAATATGAACTTCGAGGTGTTTGCAGAGAATTGTTTCAGGGGCGTATTGAGCCCAACTCTTTTTTTTCAGATGGCTATATCTCTTCAACAGAGCCGAATTCGGAAAAATGGAAAATGAAAGAAGGTTAATTCAGGTCTCAAGAATCTACAGTTAAAATATATGTACAAGTCAAAGACTCACCCTGTATCTTCCTCTCAAGATTGACTTGCTGTTACCTGTTTATGGTAATCAGATGTTTTCCGAAATTATGCACTATTTGGGAATGTGTTTTTATGAATTGGGTATTGATCCTCATCCAACCTTGTACGTTATTTATCCCCAGTATTCAATCTAAAGCGAAATTGCCCTTCTCATCATACAATTACAACGAGTACATCAAAAGATATGGCAGGTTGAAGTGTTGAAGATGAAATCGCCGCGTGAAAAAAATTTCTCCACGACTGCCACAGAATACAGCTCTTCCAACATCGAATTTGACCACAGAATGTCAGTATTCCATCACTTGATATTTAATATTCACTAGCTGGCCCGGCGAACTTTGTTTCGCCTAAATAATACCTATACCATAGCCATCTTTATCTTAAGAAGGCCGTGCCTATACTTACAGTAGATTTCACAACGCAATCACCAGTGATCGAAGATCATCGGCTTGGTTAGATTTCTGAACTGTCAAATCGAGTATTCTAGAGCAAGCTCCGATCACCGGTGATATGCTTTGTGAAACCCCCGTTAAAGTTGTATAAACTTACTATTGCTATTTTTTCAAGCAGGAGATAAATTAGGCATAATAAAAGTTCTGTCAAATGTCATCTGTCAACTGTCATCTGTCAAACGTCATCTGTCAAATGTCATCTGTCAAACGTCATCTGTCAAATGTCATCTGTCAAACGTCATCTTTTCCATGGATATGAGCTGTCACACAAAACAGAAATACAAAAATAATATGTTAATTACTAATTATGGGCAATTTTGAATTCAGTTATTTCCGCAAATATATTTATTACCCAAACATAAATCAAAAACATTTCAAAAATATAGAGAAAAGATGAAAATGGACAATTCACGATTGATGCTGATCGTCACAATCCGATTTACTTCACATTCCGGTAAAAATTCACTGTTCCACCAACTTGATCTGATAATAGCCTTCCATGTTATTATAAGTTCTATGCAAATTACACAATAATTGTATACATCGCCATTCATACTCTAGTCTAGTCTATACTATTTCTGAATTTCCTACCCTTCAAGAAAATGAAATCCACCGTTGCCAGACTACTTCATGGCTTATAACTTCACAACGTTCTATTTTATCGAAAAAAGCGAGTCCATTTCTCTCGTTCTATTTTATTATTGCATTTCTATTGAATACCGTGGAACTTCGTTCTACCACTATTAATCCCCATAGAATATTCTTATACCGTTGTTAGGTATTCTGTGGTAAGACCTACTGCACTTTTAACTATTCACTTGACATGTGATTCTGTGGAAGAAAAACTAACCTCCTTTGTCCAAATGTCAAAACCTACATAAGTTCTCTATGATTGCTCGAGAAAAAGGAATGTCTTTTTTTCTTTTCTGTAGGATTTTTTTGAAAATATTTGGATATATAAACCTTGCCCTAACAATAATAAACACAACAAAAAAAAAATTGTCCAATTGGGTTCGATCGTTTGAACAATATGGCATTTCGAAGTTTTGAACCAACCATAGATCGCCTTTTATTAATATAGATTCTACAACACTTTTATCGATTTCAAAAATAACCAGTTTTGACCGCGGTTGTTGTTCAGTTTGGTCCTTGGTTTTCGCCCTTTATAGATTACCACCAATAACCAACTCGAGCTTGAGTATAATCCTTGTTTTTTAAGCATTTCGACTGAATTTCATTCTCGCACAGTGTGTGAGAATATTCATTCCGTAACACTTTTGAAAACATTGAGAACGTGATCAGCCTAATATTGGATTTCTCAGACTATTGTCAGTTCCTGGTCTATCGAATAAACTGAATGGAGTTCTTAAAAAAGATAATATGAGAATAGTTAATTATTCAAAAAATA
The DNA here is from genome assembly GCA_910592335.1 of Adalia bipunctata. Lineage (NCBI taxonomy): Eukaryota > Metazoa > Arthropoda > Insecta > Coleoptera > Coccinellidae > Adalia > Adalia bipunctata. Next base: position 7,889,735 of record OU342954.1, read on the forward strand.
CCTCAAACAATATCATATTCAGTCGACTGAAGGATGCAATTCCTAAACAATACCAATCCAACGTCATTTATCAGATAAACTGCAGCCACTGTGAAAAATGTTATGTAGGCACAACCAAGCAGTATCTAGTTAATAGAATATCCAATCATAAAAATTCATGTAAGAATATTTCAAATCAAAGAACAGCACTAGCAGAACATCACTTGGCTACAGGACATTTGTTTGACTTCTCTCTAGACAAAATGAAAATACTCCATAAAGAAGAAAACTACAAGAAGAGATTATTTGCTGAAATGATATGTATAAAGAAGTCCAATTGTGTTAATTTTAGGTCTGATTTAGAAAATTTAAGTGCCATATACAGTAATATTATCAATAGGTGTAAAATTTAGATGCTTTCGGTTGCTGATTGTTATTTTTATTGTTTGTTGTGCTTCCGGAAGATTTCAAGAGGTTAAATTATGACAAGTAGGTTAACGTTACATATTGCTGTTGTTATAGCTACTAATACTCTGTGTGTTTGTCACTGTTCGTTTTCTTGTTCTTTCTGTAGTTTTTGACACTTGCCCTATTGAGGGTATATGACAGATTTTATGTTATCCATTTTATTTTAAATCAATGATGTATCTGTTAGATAGTGTGGAAAATTTTGAGATATATTTGGACTTTTTCGAACAATAATTAGATTTATAACGGTGAGTCACTATTGTAATCACGGTAAAAGATGTTTTAAAATAAATTTCGTCATTTTTGTAGCCTGAAGCAGGAAACAGTTTGGTTTCCGAAACTGTTGCGTCATTAAATCATCAGTAGACTAAAGAAGTTTTTGCCTATATACCGAACCTCTACACCAACATAGAGAATAAATCTATGTGTCATCCGCTCTTATTGTCATATTTATTGCGGTTTTCGAAACGTCATAATTAATCTTAGTATTAAAAGATTAATCATCTAGCTTCGAAACAGTCGTGGAGAAAGTAAAGTCTGTTACTCGGTTAGAATGAAAATCCGAAACTCGTGATTCCTCAGGCTCGCCTCCGGCTTGCCCTCGGAATGATTCACTCGTATCGGATTTTCATTCTGCCCTTGTTACAGAATATACTATTCTACCATAGCGAAGCTGGGACGGCCTGCTTGTACTTTATGAAAGTGATAGGAGTATACATAATTGTTGACGTGCTTGATGGTACTATGAATGCGCAGATTTATATAGAGCGATCATTGACGATTTTAATCCTTCGTTTCATGCTGCCATTGGGATAAAATATCATTATTATATTTTTTGAAAGATAATGCGCCACCTCATCTTCTGAGTATTGCTGATGAAGCTCTGTTTCATGTTTCATTTTATAACTACTCGACATGTGTGACACGATGAAATGAAGTTAAGATATGTTTGACCAAAGCGACCTATATTTCTAGCTAAATGGTCGGCAACATTGTAACGTTGGAATGGTACTTTACCCCTCATCCAATTGAAGTGAATCGAAATTGATGACTTTACTAAAAGCTTATTACAATGTTTAACCAATTATACTGAAATGTTGCAGCGACAAATTTCATTTCGTATCTACTCTAATTCTAATCTAGTTACTGATGTTACGGTGTATTATCATTGAATTCCTCTCTTTATGAACGGAGTACATGATGGTTTAAGAATGGTATAACACGTGTAATAGTATAATGAAATAGAAAATATGAGTTCAGTTCGTGAATGAAACTATGTTGAGAAGTATATTCTTAACTAGTGTAGCATCCATGGTATCATCAAATGAAAGATTAACAGGAACTTGGACGTATTTATTATCAAAAATTCCAACTAAACCGACGCGACGTTTCGAAGGGCATTTCCCTTCTTCTTCAAGGGCTAGTATGGAGATTTTAAGTACACACAACCAAACTTATATGGAATCACCCTGTTATTTGGAAAAAACGAATTTTAATTAAAAGAAAGTCGCTGAAAAGTGAAGAGCAGTTTTCCCAAAACAGGTTTAGTTCAAAAATAATATAAATTATTAAAAGATTATTTTTATAATAGAACAGAAAATTAAAAGTGTAAATTATTCTAAAAATAATTTTTATGTAACTCAGAATTGAACAACAAATAAAACGATTTTAACAAATCAATAATCAGTATTACCACCCCTGGCATTGATACAAGCTTGAATTCGACGAGGCATGCTTTCTATTCAGTTGTTAATTTCTTCTTCTATAACATTTGCCCATTCCTCTAAAGCCGCTTGTATAAGTTGCTCTGCGTTACCAGGATTATTTTGACGAGCTCTAATTTTTCTTTTGATCCTATCCCACAAGTGCTCGATAGGATTAAGGTCCGGTGAACAAGAAGGCCACTCTTAAACAGTCACACCTTCTGTTTCGAAAAATTTTTTTGCAACTCTGCTGGTATGTGGAGGTGCATTATCCTGCATAAATAACAATAATAACAATAATAACAATAATTTATTGATCCTTGAAGACACTACAGAATGTGTATAGGACATGTCAAATAATAAAATTGAAACAAATAAACATTCGCCTAAAGAATGAAACAACTGAAATACAAACTAAATCAAATTACATCATTAAAGTACATCATTAAAAAACTCGCCCAACGAATAATACCCCTTTTCCAGCAAAATATATTTTACCCTTTTATTAAAAACAAGCCCATTTAAAATCTTCACAGAATCTGGTAAATGGTTATACATTTTTATTCCCTGATAATGAGATGAAGTCTCGTACCTTGCTGTTTTATGTCTAGGAATCAAAAGTGTTTCAGCACTCCTAGTATTATGCTGATGGTTACCTGCCAATTTAGTGAAGCTCCTAAGATTTTCTTTCACAAATTTCAAAGTTTTATAGATGTAAATGCAAGCTGCAGTCAATATTCTATATTCTGGAAAAACTGATCTACATGAAGTTCGTGGACTTAAATTCAGAATCATACGTATTATACGTTTTTGAGCTATAAAAACTCTTTTAAAATCAACTGAATTTCCCCAGATTGAGATGTTATAGGCAATATGACTGTAAACCATAGCATAATAAACATTGATTACAGAATTGAGTGGCAACATGCCCCTAATTTTGCTTATTGCAAAGAACGATTTGTTGAGTTTTTTTACAACTTCATTTACATGATCTTTCCACTTTAACTCGTAGTCCATGAAAATACCCAAAAATTTAACACATTTTTTGGATTCAATTTCTATGTCATTATAATTAAATTTAATAGGTGACCAAAATGAAGCATTCAAGCAAAAATGAACGCATTCGGTTTTTTTAATGTTCACAATCAGAGCATTTGCGTGACACCAATTAACAAATGTATCAACCAAAGTCTGGCACGACAACGAAAGCCCCCCAGGCGTCCGCGAGGCCACTGCCACTGATGTATCATCAGCAAATATAGAAAGTTGACAATTATCAAAAAAGTCAGGTAGGTCATTTATAAATAGAATAAATAGCAGAGGACCCAGCGTGGACCCCTGGGGCACTCCCATACCGGCGCCAAACTCACTCGAACACGAATTGCCAACCCTTACAAACATAGTTCTATCTCTCAAATAACTTCCAATCCATTCGAGAAATACCCCCCTGAAACCTATCTTATAGAGCTTATCAGTAATGAAACTAAATGAAAGAGTGTCAAATGCACGCGACAGGTCAAAAAACATACCTGCAACGAACAAACCTTCATCCAGAGATCTATATACAATCTCAAGAAATGAGTAAGCTGCTGTTTGCGTAGAGCAACCAGATCTAAAGCCGTGCTGATTATCCGTGATAATATTGAATCTGTTCAAGTAGCTGACCATACGATTGAACACTATACGTTCGAATAATTTAGAATACGAACTCGGCAATGCTATAGGCCTATAATTTATTATTTCATGTAAATCCCCTTTCTTTGGGACAGGTATAACTGCAGCCTTCTTCAGACAAGAAGGAAATATTCCCGATGTGACAGATAAATTAAAAAGATTTGCAAGATGTTCAGCAATTGAATCAGCCGATGCCTTCAATATTTTAATTGTAACAAAATCCACACCTGAGCTTTTTTTGTTTTTTAAACTCTTCATCACATTAATAACATCATTTCTATCAACTGGAAAGAAAAAGAAATTGGCATTCAACAAACTCGAGGAAGTACAAGTTTGGGACAGATCTTTACCATAGTAGTCTTCAAGAGCATTAGAGGTAACACCTGAAAAAAATTTAGAAAATTCCTGTGCTAACATAACCGGATTTGAACACATTTCACCCTTGATATTGATGGATATAGGTTTCTTATTTTTGAAACCAGTTTCGTGCCTTACAATATTCCATACCGTTTTATTTATATTTTCAGCTGACCCAATTTTGTTTTGATAATAATTTTCTTTTGTACGTTTTAATAAGATACGGTATTGTTTTTTGGCAAATTTGTAGTTCTCAAGAGACAATTGTGTATTCAACCGAGTGTGAACCCAATATAGGTTTTTCAAATTTTGACTAGCCTCAGAAATAGCACCATCAACCCAGTTACTTCTTTCGTTATTCATTTTCACCTGTTTTAAAGGACAGCAGCTATCCAGAATATAACTCATAATATTCACAAATGATTCGAAACTTTTATCAACATTGTTATCGACATAGATTTCATCAAAATTGGTGCTTGCTGCAGTAAAGGTCAGCTGTTGCAAATTCTCAATGGAATAATTTCGATAATATTTAACCTGAGATACATTATTCAGTTGTTTGACTTCAGTATGAGCATAAAAAGTAACAGAACAAATTCTATGATCCCCCAAGTGTCCCTCATATACTTTTGACTTGCAATTTTCAAGGCCTGCATTAGTTAGAATATAGTCTATTTTACTTGAAGATGTAATCCCATTGGATGTAGTATAAATTCTGGTAGGATCGGTTGATGTTACATCCAAGCCAAAACATTGCATCAGGTCCATAAGCAGCACTCGACGCGTGCATTCACCCTTGAGGTAATCGACATTAAAGTCTCCACATATAAAAATAAAGTCAACCGTATTGATGAAAGATTGAATAATGTGGGCCATTTTCTCTAGGAAAACTTCAAAATCGGCATTTGGAGAGCGATAGACACTCAACACTGCAATTTTAGCACCACGAAAAAAAATTTTGGCACCACATACCTCCACATCCATTTCCTGCGAGTACTTAGAAATCTTCATTCTTTGAACATGTATGTCAGATTTCGCATAAAGCAATACACCGCCGTGACGTCTAGTTTGACGACAGAAAAATTCCACTTGTTTATAACCAGGTATGGACATAAAATCGATACTATCATCAGTACACCAATGTTCTGCAACACTAACTATATCCGGCTGATCCCTGTTCAAAAGTATCTCCAAACTGTTCAATTTGTTCGACAAACATTGAACATTTATATGCATAACATCAAACTTATTCACATGTGACAACTCATTAGCCTTAGCATCATCTATTTGTGATTTGTCGTTCTCGGCTGAAAAAATTTATTAACACTAGCCCTATTTGGCCATAAAGAACTATCTAATGCCCTGTCGTATTCGCTATTCGGAATCAAAACTTTAAAGGAAGAATAGTCTTCAGGGTAACGTGATTTAAGTGCTTCGCATTTGATTTTTGCGAAATTCTTACTTAGAAACGAATTCAAATCGTCTACAGTTGTATCCGGTTTTAAATTGGATACATGTAGGGCTATAAATTTCTCAACACCCTCAATAGATGAATTTCCTGAAAAACTGCCAACAACTAACGGAGGACGTTTAACGCGTCTTGATTTTCGCTGAACTAGTTTCCAGTCCGAGTTGTTCGTAGACAGCGACGTCGTAGGTGGATCCTCTCTGGTTAAAGTAGTCGGCTTATGGACTTCATCATCCTTCAGGTGCCTAAGAGCCAGTGTTACCGCTTCCTTAACGTCATGCGTGGTGAACTCGGGTTGGCTACGTTTACTTCTTACAGGCACTGCAACTGTAGATCTCATCGATGTTTGATTGGGTGTCGTATTTACCACGGATCCACGATTCGTCCCCATGTGAGCACTGTTGTTATTATCACTCATGTGCGAACGGCTTCTGTCCTTGTCATTCGGCCGCGGACCTCTCGTGTTTTGAATTCCGTTGATGATGTTTACCTTTTTTTCTAGTTCCGATAACATGGAATCTTTGACATTTATTTCGTTTTCTAGGGTGGAGATTTTGAATTCTAATAAAGTAGTATTCTTCATCAAAAGAGCATTTTTTGATTCAAGCTCAGATATAACTTTCAGAAGAAGATCTTAAAATGATGACTCACTGGATACGGTAACAGTTTTTGACATTTTTGTTATACTCTCGGTGACATTGGGCCTGGCAGAATCCAAACTTTGTGCGCAGCCAACACAATTCCACTCACAAACCGCATTATTATTGCGTAATTCGTTGAACTTGTCAACAGATATGTTGACACATTTTATGTGAAAATTATTGAAACATTTTCCACACTCAATGGTATCGTCGTATTTATCAATTTTGTCCGTACATACAGAGCAAGGAGTACCGCGTGTTCTTGTCATGACGACTCGAGCACAAATTGGAATAGGAAATAATCTCCAAAAGCACCTCGCCAGAGCCTCACTACAGGTTGTAGCACCAGATCAACATACTTAGGCCCTGTCAGAGATTGTCTAATGGGAATTAAAGGAGTTTTCTCGCCAAACATAATTCCGCCCCAAAACATTAGATACAGTACCTCCTTTGTATTTAGGGATCGGTCTTGCAGCTTGGAGCCTAGCTTGCCTCCCTCTACCTCTTAAAATGCGAACACGCCGGTCGTCTGATCGTAGGCCGATTCTGGTCTCATCCGCAAATTAGACACCAATTAAAACGGTCAACTTTATTTTGCCTTGATAGTTCTGGAACTCTTAACGCTCTTCGCTTGAATAATTCCCGAGCGCGAAGTCTTTTTCTGATAGTTTCAACAGAAACACTAACACCTGTAGCTTGCAAAAATTGCCTTTGAAGCTCCGAATGAGATACTGCGGGATTTCTTCTTGCTGTTTGGACTAAAAAGCGATCCTGCCTTTCTGTAGTTACTCTTCCACGACTTCTTCTCGGCCTATTCTTAAGGGTTCCTAACTCCAGAAACCTTGCATAGGTTTTTGAAACAACCCCTTGTGTAACCCCCACCGTTCTTGCAATCTGTCTTTGTGACATACCTTGTTCTGCCATAGTAATAATTCTTCCTCTCTGGACTTCCGATAACCCCACATAAGGCATTTTTTTTTAAACTTCGCAAAAAAAACAAAATATAAGTTCACTGCTACGTTCGAACGAAATGGTAAAATCGACACTGCAAAGCCAAATCTTATCGAGTGCTTACGAACCTTACTGTTTTTGTGAGTAAACACATGCACTTTTTATTTGCTTCTAACGAAAAAGATATCAAAATAATATTTCATCTTAATACTGGGTGACTCCATATAAGTTTGGTTGTGTGTATATGTTGAGAAGGATAAAATAAAAAATGAATGAATGTCCGAATTAACATTTTCATTATTGCGTAGTTAAAGAAAGAGTTGAAGTCCTTTCACATTTACTGACACTATGCGTGGCAGGCACGTAGCGTGGCAGACACGTATCGCGGCAGACAGTGCACAGACAATAGTATTCTAATTCAACAGGACGTGAGGGGTCAGCACCCAGCGTGAAATCAACCAAAACAAACTATTTCTCGCATATTTTCCAAAGAGCTGCACTAGGTGGTATGATGATGATGAGACTCTTCTTCTCGCAGGGTTCGTGGGAAACTGGAATGGTCGGAATAACACAACTCGGTAGGAAAATCAGTGTATAATTCAGGTACTCCTTCACTGTGGTACACAATGCACAATACAATGGATGCTTACTATTCTAAGCAATAGCTATTGATTACTACAAACTATCGCAGGTATATAAAATGATCGAGCACTCGAGCAGAGCGACCTCGCGCTTCAAACTCTCGTCATCGACTGACTCCGCTGCTCGTCGCAACAAAGACCGCGCAGCCATCCCCACCTAGTATGGAACGGAGGCATAGGCGTCCCAGCTTAGGGGTCTGAACCACCACATCACCCCCCAACTTAAATAACAAGAATGAAATTGCGTTATTTAAGTTTACAATAGAGACCCCAAAGTTGAACATACGTTGAAAGTAACAATGATATTCGAAGTTGAGCATACATAAAAACGACAAGGATATTCATAATGACAGGAAATTGAACTAAATCTAATGAATAAAGTAATAGTGAATCAACTACATAACATAAGTAAGGCAATATTGTAGCGAACTAAAGTTGTGAGCACGAATCCTCGGGAGGGGATTTGTATTCCTTCAGATTTATAATATTTTGTTTGGAGTGTTCAACATTCTCGCGGTCACCGATAATATAAGAATTTGGCCCGGCCTTCCGCAGAATGAAGAAAGGACCTTCATATAAAAGGAAGAACTTTTTAATCGTCTTCTCCTCAGCAGAAGAGTGATGATGAGTTCGAACAAGAACTTGATCACCAACCTGGAATTCCACCGGTTTGACCTTAGCGTTCGCTTTATCAGCGCGTCTTTGGGCTTTCGTCCTCAATTTTTTATGAGCTAACTCCCAAACTTTCTCCATCGATGGACAGGGCGATGCTTCTTCAGGAAAACTTATATATTTCTCAATGGGGTTAGGTAACAATATACCAAACTGTAGATAACTTGCAGGAAATCCAGTGCTTAAATTTATTACGTTATTCAAACAACTCTCTACCCATTCCAACATGTTCGCCCATTTAGTGTGTTTTTCATGGCAATACGAGCGTAAGAGACGGCCTATCTCCTTATTGTACCTTTCCGTCGGATTCCCTTGAGGAAAGTAGACAGATATAAATTGGGCGCTAATTCCCAATTCGGCCATCTTACCTATCCAAGCCTTGCTAGCAAATTGGGTACCATTATCTGATAATATGCATTTAGGCTTTTGTACCTTAGGTATGTAATCGGTTTCGAAACGATTCAAAATAGCACGTGTAGTCGCCCTCTTCAGCACGTACAACCTCACGTATTTCGAAAACGCGTCCACGATCACGAGTAGTTGTGTGACTTGGCCTCGCCCCTGTGGCAACGGTCCTATAAGGTCCACACACACGAGCTCTCCCGGTCTATTCCTTGTAACCGAATGCATCAATCCTCGTTGAGTCGGCGAGCATTTGGCCTTCTGGCATATATCGCACGCAGCAACAATATGTCGAACGGACTTCTGCATTTTAGGCCAGTAAAAGAATTTTCGCATATGCAAGTATGTCTTGTTCTTTCCGAAGTGTCCCATGGACACATGATGCGCAGAGATGATGTCACGACATTGAGTTGTGGGAACGCACAGTTTAAACCCTGGACATTTATCATCACCCCTCTTAAAGAGTAACCCCTCGTGTAGAATAAACCATTTCCGGGTTCTGTCCTCCTGTTCGTTAAGAACATTATTATTGTTCTGGAATCCCTCCAATATTTCAATCTTCTTCTGGATCCAGGCCTCGTTCAATTGATCCTTCCTGAACCCTTCAAAATTTCTCTTCAACTTGGCAAAATCATCGCCCATCTTGACCAAACAGATGTTGACATCTTGGGTTCGATCCGGCGCGACAAACTCCTTTGATTTTGTTGGGAATCGTGAAAGAACATCTGCTACTACATTTTCCGAGCCCTTGCAATGTTCGATGCAGAAATCAAATTCTTGTAGAAACATGATCCACCGAGCTAGTCGAGCGGAACGCAGTTTACAGGTAAGTAAAAAGGTTAGTGATTTATGATCGGTTAAAATAACCAAATGCCGTCCTAGAACCAAATTACGCCATTGCCTTAAACAATGTACAACAGCTAAGGCTTCCTTCTCAGTTGTAGTGTAATTCAACTGGCTACCCTTAAATGTCGAACTGGTGTAAGCAATTACCTGTCTTTCTCCTTCATTCGAGAGCTGAAATAAACTACCCCCCAAAGCATAGTCGGAACTATCACATTGAATGTAGAAGCTACGACTCATATCCGGATGTACTACCATCACTGTAGCTAAATATGCTTTTTTAATGTCATCTAAAGCACGGTTCTCTTCTGAACTCCAACACCACTTCTGTCCTTTCTTTAATAACTTCAAAAGAGGTAAGGTAAGATGTGCATGATTCTTGCAGAATCTCTGTTCATAATTGACGAGTCCTAAAAACCCCCTCAACTCTCTCAAATTCCGAGGCGTAGGAAAATTGACAATACTATCAATTCTTCTCCTATCGATAGATACTCCCTCTGGTGAAATAATGTGTCCCAGAAAGGTGATTTCCTTCCGAATGAATTGAGATTTCCTGAGCTTGACCGTGAAACCCATCTCGTTTAGTCTTCGCAGTATCCTACGTAAATGCTCGAAATGAACATCGATGTTGTCAGAATAAACCAACAGATCATCCACGTACAGAGTCGTGAACTCTTGAAACTCATCCCCTAGAACTCCCTTCAGGCATCTCATCAGACTAGCCATAGACGTCTTCAGTCCGAAAGGTAGGCGTGTGAAAGTATAAGTATTCCCCGAGGGGTCTCTCACTGGGGAAATTTAGTGTACACTCACGAGGAACTGAGGGGGAAATGAGGGGAAATGAAAAGCATTGAGGGGCAATGAGAGGAATTGAGAGGAAATGAAAGGCAATGAGAGGAAATGAGGAGGCATTGAGGGGAAATGAGGAGGCAATGAGGGGAAATGAGTAAAGATTATAAGAAATTAATATATAATGGGGTGTACTTTTCATTTATTTCCACAATTTTATTCTATCACACAAACCCCAAAATAAGAAATAAGGGTAATAAACGGAAATAACGAGTGCATTTATTCCGAGATTTATTCAAATAAGAAGAACGTGAAGACCGACTATCTCTACGCCTGCGTCACGCGTCGACTGGCAGATTTAACCCTCGATATAACCTAATGCTGGCCATACACGTTACGGTCTACCGGAGAGGTATACCTGCGAAGGTCAACCGGAGCGTGTGTGTGTGGGATTAAACCAGCACAGGCATGCCTGCGCAGGTATACTGGCGCTAGAATTGTACGGAATAACAGATAATATCTTCAAGAAGTTTAGTGCATTTGAGAGTGCAATAAAATAAAAGAGCGAAAGGTAAGTAGTATAAGTTTCTTGTTAAGTTTGCTTCTGTTATTTAAAAAGATTGAAAACCTCCTTATACTATAGTTTCAAAATGATCGTATCACGTATCTAGTTACATTTTCCCGCTCTCTATTTTGGGGGTTCCCCGGTGATTTATGCTGGATACTAATGTACCCAGAGACCATAGAATCTTTCAGTTTATACCTGAGAACTTGAATGAGTTTAGACTCCATTATTTTGCTCGGGTTTCTGGACAGCTTTTTTGATAATTCCAAATTAATTTTCGTTTTCAATTTTTCAATCGTATTTTCATTTCTGGAGAGGAGCGTACTGAAGAAACCATAATTCTTCTCCCATATTACTATTGTGAAGGAGATTTGTAGAATGTCGACCTCTTTACAGGTGAACCAAATTCGATGTTCACTGAAAGCATCTCGAGAACTATAGGGTTAGAGAAAAAAATGTTCAAAGACTCGCGATCTCTTTTTTTTTCAAATAATAAATAACCAAAACGCAGATCCTCGATATCTTGATTTGTTCTTAAGTTACAGGGCGTTTCTGAAAAGTCAGTGTTTCAAATATTTCTCTATATCTCGTTTTCTGTTGGAGACATCCCTAAAATCGATCTAAAATTCTCAAAATTTTGCTTTTTTATTGCCTATACAGGGTGTCCCAAGTTCGAGTGCCTATGACCTTTCTGGAGAACGGGGCATATTTGATATCTGAAAATTGGGATTATGATATTGTTCGAAATTCTCTACTGAGCTAAAATATTTTTGGAGCCTGAACACTTCCGGTTATACAAGAAGCGAAAATGAATTTGTTGAATTTTTTTTCTCAATTTTTTCTTTTCTAATATGATTGAGTATTGAATTCTGAATACATTTCTATTGAAATGATTGTATTCATTCAAATAGTTTTCTAAATATCGAGAAAAAACCTGAAAAAGTCAAATATTCGTATAGTCAGTATTATGTTCATTTTCCTCATTCTCAACATCCTTAGCGTAAACCGTTCTCATAACATCAAAGTGGAAGAATGTAGAAAGGTCATGCATTTTCTGAATTTCAGAAAGATCATCACAGGGTGTTTCAAATGTTGTGTCGAAAACTGTGATCGTAAATTGGCCAAATTTATTCAGAATTGAATACTCAATTATATCAAAAAGGAAAAAATTTGAAAAAAAGTCTAGCAATTTTTCACTAACTGTAAGTAAAACATGAATTCCTAGACGAAATTTTTTTTTTCAGATGGATATATTTCAATGGGTAGAAGAGGAAAAAAAGAGGATAATTGGTGCATTGGGCGGATGATATCGTTAACCGAAGGGATCAATTATTTCGCCAAGTTCTTGAAACAGGAGCTAGATACCTTCATTTGGCCCAAAAACCCCGAGTATCAAATTGTAGACAAATGTTATTTTTTTATGGTCCCATTGAGCTTTTAGCGAGGCTTTTAGGGATGAGACCGCAATAAAAAAGGATATAGGGAATTCAAAAAGACTCATTAAAATATAAAAAAAATTTTGTTTCAGTTCTTACATATAAATGTAATGTCATTGAATAATTTATTCATTATAAGTTCTCAGAGTATAGATATTTATTTTTGTTCGTTAGACCAATAAATATTTTTTCTAACAATTGTTGTATGCATTTCCTTGATGAACATTTTGTCGACGTCTTATTTTGTATTTTTATCCGATTTTTTTCATATGCCTATTATATCATGAATAATATAGCTTAAATTAGTGGAAATGAAGGGTAAATGAGAGGGCAATACGGAGGCAATGAAGGGAAATGAGGGGAACTGAGGAGGAAATAAGGGTAATGAGGAGGCAATGAGGGGAAATGAAGGCAATTCTGGGGAAATGAGAGGAATTAAGGGAAATTAATGGGGTAATAAGGAAATTTTTTCTCGAAAGGGCAATTTAGTGTACAAAATTCAGTCAGTGAGAGACCCCTCGGTATTCCCCTCATAAACAAACCCCAAATACTTAGTATGGTCCCTTTTAATAGGTATCTGCCAATAGGCTGCCGTCAAATCAATAGTACTAAGCACCTTTTTTAAAACTCCACAGCAAATCGTTCGTATTAGGTGGGTTCAAAAAATCCTCCTTCATTTTCCTGTTCAGCGCTCGTGCGTCCAAGCATACTCGCACGCTTTTATCCTTTTTCGTTACACAGACTAATGGAGAAATATATTCTGTTTTTTCCTTTTGGATAATACCCCATGCTAGCATTTCTTCGATTTGTAATGCCACTTCCCGTTTATAAATGTAAGGTATAGGGTAAAAAGGAGAATTAAGTAAGCTATAGTCGTCTAACTCAATTTCATGAACATAATTACCAACCCGTCCTGGACACTCCGAAAATACCCTACGATTTTCTGTCAAAACCTCCAACAATTTTATTTTGTTGCTTTCGTCAGTATCCGCTTCCTTAGCCGCTTTCTCCAAGTCCGTCTCTGTATACTGATGCTTGATCTGTAATTCCCCCTTCTGATTTTTCGCCGCGAAGTCATCTAACTCCATATCACTCTTACATCTATTTATATGTAAATCCGTCCTATTTATCCTAAAGACAATTCCTGCCGAAAAATGCTGATTTCCATGGCGAAAATATAATTCCGATTTTTCGAAATCAATCACAACTTTGTGTTTGAAAAGCCAATTGGAACCTAAAAGTATTTCACAATTTAGGTGAGGTACAACAAGACAGATGACATCCATACGACATCCAGCCACTGTAAATGGTAACATTATTTGGTTTTTGATTCGCTGCGTTATTCCTCCTACAGCTACAGCAATTGATACGTTGGTAACCGGTAATATTGGTATATCCAACTTTTCATTCCTGATACTCTTATAAAATTTATCCGAAATAGCACATACATCCGAACCACTGTCAATCAATGTTTCCAATACCTGTTGACCTATCTGAATTTTAACAGTTGGGGAAACCATCTCGTTTTCTTCCGGTTCTTCGTCTGAATCGGTCAGCAAATTTTCGCTTTCCTGGTTAAAAGTTGTTATATGGTATAATTGCGAAGGATTATCCATATTTGCATTGGAATTATTCGAAGGGTTGTTCCGATTTCCGTTGTTATAGTTATTATTTGGGTATCGTCCATTAAAATCCCTTGAAGGTCCCGGATTCGAATTCCCTCGTCGCTGATTGTTCCTACTTGTGTTTACTTTGGATCCATAAGTATCGTCTACTTTTCGTAAGTAATCCTCGACAGAATCAAAAGTGAACATCCCATTAGTTATAATTCCCCATTGTATTTCAGGAGGAAAATGTTTGGAAATCATTGTGACCAATTTATGTTCAGGAATTTTTTCATCTAGAAATCCAGCCTGGTGAGCCAAGTTCAAAAAATATTCTGCTCGATTACCCGATTCGAATTTACCATAACATAAGTCTAGAAATAAATCGCGTTGTTTATCAGTACTCCAGAAATGATTTTTAAAAGCTTTCTCAAAATCTGCGAATGTAATGAAAGTATTTTCTTTTAGAGCACCCCAATCAGCCGCTGTACCTCTAAGACACGATAAAGCAAGGCCCTTTCTACATTCTTCCGGAACACCAGCCTCATTGAAAATACTAATTACTTTGTTTAAGAAAGTCATTGGATGGCTTTTTGAATTCGGATAATATACAAGATTACTACCCCCCAGTTCCCTCCAATTTGATAGGTACGATCTGTCCCTAGGAGCGTTATTAAAATAAACTTTGGAACTTGAACTGTCATTAATTGAAGGTACCTGTTCATCAACTTGAGTTCGCTTTTCAATTTGTTTCACATTAATAGAAAGATTAGCAACAGTTTTTTGCAATTCAAGCATACCCTTGGTTAAAGTGTGCAGCATACTTTCCATATCTGGATGAGATTCTATAGAATCCTCACTTCTATTTCTTTTTCCTTTACCTTTCCTAGTACTCATTTTTGTAAATACTTATATAATTATAACAAAGAAAGTAAATAAAATTATACGAAGTAAACAATGCCTATCAATAAAGTGTTCGTCAAAGAAAGTCCATCAAAGAAAACAATAATAAGGCTTCCACAGTACCTGTTGGCCGCTCATTGAGGGCAGCGTAGCCTAGCACAGCCCAGCCGAGGTACAACAGAGGAAAACTATTCCTGTGCTCTGCCTGAGTGATGACCGCATATTGAGAGGAGCATAGTCTAGCCTAGCATAGCATAGTGATCGGACGCATATTGTACGTAGATAGTGGTGCGTGTTTTGTTTAAAATTATTCAAGAAAATTATGTATCCAGCCGCTCAGTTGAACCTACTTCTGGATTCGGATTCAGATTCGGATATAGAAAATATTCTGTTTTTATATAGTTTGTCCAAAAGGCATAAGAGGTCAATATGGAAAAATGATTATTTAAAGAAAAGACGCACTTATGGAGAATTCAATTTATTGAAGGAACTAAATGATGCCCAAATGAAAATGTATTTTCGTGTAACCAAAAAAGAGTTCGAGGAACTACATGAAATTATTAAAACCAAAATCCAAGGAATAGGTTGTAACGCACAACAGCCTATCGAAACTGAAATAAAACTCGCAGTATGTTTAAGGTATGTATCCTTTCAGAAAAAATATCCTGGAAGGGAAACTTCTTCTTCGGAAGTTTCTGATATATTAAATGATTGAGCTGGACGTAGTACTTCGTAGGTCAGTTTTTGTGACTGCGCTGATGAACATTGTTCGTATGTAGAACTACTATTCGATGAAGGGCTAGGTACCGGCAAATTTGTTAGGCGATGTTCTGGTTGCAGTGGAGCAGTTACTTGGGAAGAATTCATCGTCAAAGTTCGTTCTTCCTCAAGTTGAACAGCCTCAAAAATTTTTCGTCTGATTCGCAATTGCGATATTTTAGACAATTTTCTGGTGTCATTATACATAGCCATGAAAAACTGGTACAAGCCATCTTCGTTTTGAGTACCAGAATTTTTTTCAAAATATGACAATATTCGTTTTCTTTCTTCGTCCCTTTCTTTTCTTCGACTGGTATAATTTTCAAGGGTGTTCTGAAACATGGCATCAATTTTTCTTTTTTTTGCTCTTGTGCTTGGTGTTCCAGCAGTAGATCCTATATCGCCTTCAGAAGGTATGTCTTGGGATTCTTCGGCGTGGTATACTACTTCATCATCTTGCCTTTTCTCATTTGCTTCGTCAATGTCTTGCATTGCAGGTGAAACAACGTTATTTTCAATAGAATTGTTTCTTTCATCCTGCGAAATATCAACATTTCCTGTTGTTCTTCTATTAGACATATAAGGAAGCAGATATTCCATTTGCTTTTGATAAGTCCATAACTTAATTGGTTTTGCAGCATCTCCGCTTTTTCTTTTTCCTTGGCGTCTCAATGCATCGCGATGACAGTCTCTTAATTTTCTCCAAATTTCTTTTACTTCCTGTCCTAAAAATGTTGCATAATATCAGTTAATCAGATTTGCCTCATTTTTACAGGTATTTAGCCACAGGAGATACATTCAGAACTATTGCCTTTTCTTATAGACTAGGGGAAAGGACCGTATCAAAAATAGTGAAAGAAGTTTGTGAAATAATTTGGGAATGCTTACAACCGCAATATATGCCAAATCCCACAACAACTAATTGGATCAATATCGCAAAAGAATTTGAAAGAAAATGGCAGTTTTATAATTGCCTAGGTGCGATAGATGGTAAACATATAACGATAAGAAAACCAGGTCGAAGTGGATCTTCATTTTTTAATTACAAGCATTACTGTTCAATCGTCCTAATGGCCACTGTAGATGCGAACTATCGGTTCATTACTATTGATGTAGGTTCAATGGGTCGATTTAGTGATGGCAATATATTCAGCAACAGTAATTTAGGAATAAAAATGAACAATGGCACCTTAGGATTACCAGTTCCCAAGCCTTTACCTGGCCAAGAAGACAATGCGCCATATGTATTTATAGGGGATGAAGCTTTCCCTTTGAAAACTAATCTGATGCGACCATTTCCAAAAGTTCAGATAACCAACAATTACAGAAATAAAGTGTTTAATTACAGGTAAAACTACTTCCACCCAAACAACACACTCACATCTAAATGACATCTTATTGATATTAAAAGTGATCTAAAGCCATCTTGCTCTAAATTCTGATTGAAATTAGATTATCTAAATGAGATGTTTTCTATACATGATGTCTAGAAGACATCCTTTAGATGCATTATCTAAGACCTGGAAAAATTTTTATGTCCTGCAGATATCCAAAAATGTATAGCTTTTTGACGACACGTTTAAAAGCCGTATATTGAATATCAAATTTTCAAAATCGTGGAGGGGGTATTTTATTTAACGTTTAATGGACATCTTTTGTTTTTCGTATACTAGACATCAACATTTGTTTCTTTTTTGTCATCTAAAATACATCGATAAAACATCTAAATCATATGGTCATAAAACAGTAGATCGATTGACATTTTTTAGATATATTCTGTATATATTGTCTTTAAACGTACGGTTTTGTATGTCTTAAATATGTCTATAATTGTATTTCAATTCGATCACACGTTTTTGGAATGTTTATAAGATATCTAATTGATACTATCGAAAAAAGAATAACTTTTTGACGTGTAATAGATATGCCATGCCACATCGATTTTAGACATCATTATTCGACATTATTTAGTCATCTAGAATACATATATAAAATATCTAACTTCAAAGGTCAAACAATTGTGAATTAATTAACATCTTTAAGAAGTATTATTTATATAAAGTCTCTCAACCAAAGATTATGAATGTTTTTAAGATGTCGATGGAAATATTGCTTTTCGACCATACGTTTTTAAAATGTTTATAGAATATCCAATCGATGCAATAGTGAAATGAGCAATTTTTTGACGTTTTTCAGATATGCTTCGCTACAATTGTAATAATATCATATTGAAAATAATAATTTATTCAGGTATGTAAATGCATTGGAAACAAAGTATTCTTAGAAAGGCCAGTTTTTCTGCTTAATTCGATAAAATATAGATCAATATCGCATTGATAGTTATCAAGATATAATACTCTGAATCTGACAATCTTGTCAGATGACGCATAATGTGCTCTGGAAATAAAATATAAATATAAATTCTAATATTTCGGTACTCCAGACAATTTATCTAAGTTAAATTAAAAAAAACAACGAAATCGATAACTTGAATAGCACCTATTCAAATGTGTTTAAATCCGTTAAAATAAAAGATATAGAATAGGTGATCTATGCGATCACTATGAGAAAAGAGAGCGAGATGCGAACACCTATATCGGGCTCGATCACGTGGCAACGAACCTCCGAACCACCAAATGTTAAAGTTCATATAGGGATAGCGGATAGGGTTATAGATACACATTTGAACTTGATCATTTCGTTAGAACACTGCTTCGTCAAAAGGTCAAGTCGAATAGTGGTTGTTTTTGCTTTATCCTCAGCTAAGTGAATATAATATTTAGTGATTAGTGCTGTCACAATTGAAGAAGGTGAGTGCAAATATTGCTTATGGTACCTAGTTCTAATAAGTATAATTTCTTTATCATTTAGCTCTTGAAATGTAGCTGGTTCAGGTCTGGGCTCACTGTTATTAACATGAGATTTATTTATATTTTTCAAAATCTAACCTGCATTTTTGGATACAAGCAAAATTGGTATTATGGTAGATTTTGAATAAAAATATCTTCCATAGATGGATCATCTAGTAAGATCTATTGAATGATGTTTTTTAGACAACTGTTCAAAAGTGAATGTAATGTTGAATTATATAGGAACCTACAACTATTCCCGGTGTAGTACCTTAAATGTGTTCCTCCTAATAATGTGGTGGCACTGAGATATGCTGATTATTATATTTTTGGAGATTTGTTATCTTTCATGATCCGATGATCTAGAAAAGTCGATTGAATGATATCTTTCAGACAACCGTTCACTATAGTGAATAACTTTTGATAAGGTACTACTCCCTATATATTATACCTACAACATGTGTTTTACTGAAGAATATGTTGATTAGTTAATGATTAATATTGTAAATTAGGTAGTTTTATTGTGATTAGAAATTTGAAACCTTTCATAAAATGATCATCTAAAGGAGTCTATTGAATGACATCTTTTGAATAACCGTTCTATTGAACTGTTATGTCTGTTATCACTATTTTGAATACTGTGTTTATTTAGATATTATCCCAGGTACATTATACCTGAAATCCGCTCTTTTTGAAAATATGTTTATAGTTTACACGATGATCGGTTTTGAAATCTTTTCAAATATTTTAGGATAAATATTTCAAGATCATCTGAAATTTCAAAATATAGAATTTCCTGATTTGCGTTGGAGATTTCGTCGGGCTGAAATTTTTACAGTCTCTATCATAGTAGTAATATTTTTCTGAATAAATAACTTGGTAAGAATATTATCTAAGAAGTCTATTGATAGACCTCTTTGAGATATTGGTTGAGTAATAAATAATACTCAACTACTCGACTTGAAAAACTTGCTGAAAAATATTACCATTAAACTCTAGTCAAAAAGTCGAGCACAAAATGGATTCAATCAGGATTTGAAGAATAATTGAGTTTCCAGAGTTCGAAATCTTCGAGGAAATGTTTATATGTTTTTCAGATCATCTTAGACATTTGTTGTGATTGTTTCTAAAAGTTGTACTAAACTTAATTGCAATAAAATAAAAAAATAATCACTTATTTTGATTTGTGTGTTGGTTCCAGAGGCTGTTCGAGAGTGAAACCCCGGCAGATCTCAACGACACGACCATAAAAAAGGCAATTCAAGACTGGTTACGCCTTGCAAACCAACTATACGAATATGAGACAACGAAGAGCAAATCCTCAGTGCCAGTGCCTAGGACATTGTTATATATATTTTTATTTAAAGAAATTGTCTCGACTACATTGGTTATTGACACAATTTATATTTTTGATACATTTGAATTATGTTTATATATTTTTTTATTATAATGAATATACCTATTTATTTTCTCATATCAGAACTTGTTTTTGCTTTCTTAACTGCTATGAGAGATTTCAACTGTGTAGATAAAATATATTATATCTGATAATTAGCCGGGCCGCCCACCACAGAAACATGAAACGAGAAACAAGAAACAGTTTTCATTGATAAATTAATAAGACTCGAAGTGTTTTTATGAATGAAAATGTTTAATGTTTTTTGTTTCATGTTTCTTTGGTGTGCTTATAGATTATTATATATGTATGTATTCTTCATACTCACAATCTGATCTGATGGAAATGCAATAATACCTATTTAAAAATATTCCGAAGTTATAAAATTTAAATCTATATCTGCATACTTTTGAAGTCTCTCACCAAATCTCCATGATCTTGAAACAATCAAATGTCAATTTTCTTTGAATTTTCAGACCATATAAATATAAACCTTCGAAAAATCTGATGAAATAAATCAGTAACAGGTCATTAATATGACGTTTTTCAAATCCTTATATCAATATTGTTTTGGAATTGACAATAATTAGATGTCGAAAACTATACAATACAAAGACTTTTTAGGGACATTGAACAAACGTTCATCTTATGTCATCTAATATACGTGTACAATATCACCAAATATTTTCATTAATAATATTCCGTCTAATAGACGTCCAATTTCGATCATGACGACAATGCTCCAAAAAAGATCTATGATGTTATATATTTTAGAGGTCATGAGTGTGGATGTTTTTCGGATCATCTATATATTATCAGATTGTTGATCGAAAAAAAACGACAAAAATCTAATGATATATAGACATTAGCGAGTCATCACAAAAACATAAATTCTCAAACGTCTATTACATGTCGAACGTGATACTAAATTAGGATTAACTAAAAAAACACAGAAATTTCACTTGTTATAGAAAGACTTCTTTTTACGTAAAATAGACGTCTAAAAAAGTAATATTTTTCAACGTAAATCTCGCGGACATTTTTACGTCGAACCTAGGTTAGAAATCCAATACATTTTGATGTTTTATAGATCATCTAATAATCTATTTCATATAGTCTATAAAATGTTCAAAAGACGTGTGTGTGTTGTTTGGGCATTTCAATTCTGGCCGAATTTCTTATTAAATTTTATCGTAGATTATCTCGGGCTCGACAAACCGTGGAATGCGCCTTTGGAATACTGGCAGCCAGATTTCGAGTATATCGAAGACCTTTTGAATGCAAATTGGAAACCGTAGATGAAATTGTCAAAGCTACATGTGTACTTCACAATTTTCTCTGCGTGAATAGAGATTACACTTTCGAAGAGGATAACGATACGCAGCTGTCAGATTCGCAGTTAATTCCAATACGTCCAAACAGAATACGAAGTTCTAACGAGGCATTCTCAATCAGAGAAAAATACAGAGACTGCTTCAATTCTGTACCTGGATCTGTGCCATGGCAACAACATGCAGTCCAACGTGGGCATTTTTAGTCAAATGAAAAAAAATTACTTTTCATTTAAATAAAGAATATGTTGATGTCTATCCCGATTTTATTTCAGCTCCAACCTTTATATATATTCATTATCTTTATACGTAATAATTTTAGGAAGTATATAAGTAAATTAATTTGGAACAAACGACACATTTGAATGTGAAAAGTTGGTATATTTACCACTAGAATAATTTAATCTCTTGCTGATCTCTTCCCATATTTCGTCTTTGTACTTCGTTCGCATGTAGTCATTGTGACTTGTATCGTACAACACCTTATATTCACGCACTATTTCGATGAGCAACTCCATCCTCTTGCAATTCATCCGCTAGATCCGTATCAACTCTGCAGAGGAAACTGTGCGAGCTCCACAACTGACGAAGGCCAGACGGAGTACTCTGTTACTACGTCGCGTAGGCCTATGCTCTGCTACGTCCAATATGCGGCGTTCTATTCAATTGCGTGTGTTACAAAATCCTCTGCTAGGCTAGGCTCGGCTGTGCTGTGCTGGGCTGGGTTCAATGTGCGGCTAGGCTTATTGTTTATGTTTACGTACTACCCCGCTCGCTATGAATAGGAACAGCTGATTCCAGGTCGACAATCGCTGCTTGGGTCGGGATTGGTTACTCTTCGCGCCTAAGCTCTTCGCACTGCGCCTGCTCCACGCCTACTGCTGCAACCCCACATACACTGGACTGAAACGAGTCGAGACAAGTCTCGCGCCAATTTCCACGATTTAACTGAGATTTTCACTACACTTGTTATTTTCCACTAATCCAGCCTCGAGTTGAGCGTCAGATGCACTAGGTGGTATGATGATGATGAGACTCTTCTTCTCGCAGGGTTCGTGGGAAACTGGAATGGTCGGAATAACACAACTCGGTAGGAAAATCAGTGTATAATTCAGGTACTCCTTCACTGTGGTACACAATGCACAATACAATGGATGCTTACTATTCTAAGCAATAGCTATTGATTACTACAAACTATCGCAGGTATATAAAATGATCGAGCACTCGAGCAGAGCGACCTCGCGCTTCAAACTCTCGTCATCGACTGACTCCGCTGCTCGTCGCAACAAAGACCGCGCAGCCATCCCCACCTAGTATGGAACGGAGGCATAGGCGTCCCAGCTTAGGGGTCTGAACCACCACAGGGCCTTAATTCTTGAGGAACTCCTGCTTCCAAATATCTATCTCAAAAATGATTTCTCATTATTTTGCAAAGCTTGGGCGAAGAACCTGCGGTTATCATTTTATATGCTAGTCCTTCATGCCATACAAGGCCTCAAAGGCTCTGGTTACATCTGCTAGTCCTGTTGCTTGTTTAATTCTGAAATCCTTCTGTGATATACTCGGTCAATTTTAGGAGCTGTTGTACAGTTTTCTGAATCCAAATTCTCCAGTTGGTAATTGGTATCTTGTTTCTTCATTAAGTCGTCAAGCTAAGACTCTCTCCACCATTTTCCCTAGGGCTGGAAGTAGTTCTGAGGGAACTTTTCGTCTTTAGCTGTCCGGCTGTTTTCCATCTTAATTATGAATTGTTGTTGTCTCTTTGATTTCGGCTGGAAATGTTGGCTGAGGGATTTTGCTATAATCATATGCTTCTTTCAATTCATCATCATCTTCAATTAATTCTTCTAGGTCCTCATCGTCGTCTTCAGTGTAATTTATTCTTGACTACATCTCTAGGAAGTATCAGGTAGAACTGTATACTACAATACAGGGTCTTTCACGAGGAACCTCACCCATATTTATACGGGAAACTACTGAACGTATTTTCATGAAATTCAGCACGATGCTGATGAAATCTAAAATATTTTCAAGGCATGAGCACCTCCGGTTTTTCCGGAAATGACGTCAACTACCGTTTTTCAAATAAGAACACCATTTTTTTATTGCAGAAATAGATTCCTTAGAAATTTCAAGTTATTTTGATGTAACATTTTTCAGTTTTGGTTGGAAAATTCTCTCTGAGCGGGAAAATTCGAAAAAAAAATCGAAAATAGAGCTCCGCTGAAACAAGAATAACTTCGAGGTTTTTGGATGGAAAATTTTCATTTTTGGGAATTTTCAAGATGTAAGATTGATGTATCCACTTCAAAAATCGAATTCGCGATTCATGATACAGGGGGTGAAAAAATCGCTTTCAAAGTTAGGGATGACAAAATCGTGAAAAATCAATTCTTTCAAATTAGAAATCCATTTTTTCATGGCAGATATTGAATCTACGTTAAAAAATAATGTGAGTGTATGCATCACACCCTTGCCCTAAAGTGGATATTAACTCAGAAAATATCCATTTCATCAGCATCGTGAAATACTTATAAGTGCTGAATTTCATGAAAATACGTTCAGTAGTTTCCCGTATAAATATGGGTGAGGTTCCTCGTGAAAGACCCTGTATTATCTAGTATTCATTGAGAAGGATTATTATAAGTGAGGAGTTATAGCTACTAGAAAATCACGGTATATGTACAACAAGCTGGTTAAACTCTTTCACTCTCTCCTTTTCAATTATTGATCTTGAGATTTCACATTGAAATTCGTTTCAGATGTGGCTACTCCTACTGGCGTTGTTTTGGAGTATAGTTTTCGTCAGTAGCAAACCCACCAGGCCCATAGAACGTCACCGTTGGGTGGAAAACACAGCAAGAGAAGAAATGTTAGGACCCTATCTCCAAAAGAGGCCAGATCATTACGGAATTTTCTTACCAAAAAGCATACACAAGTCATACTCAGGTAAAAATGATTTTTGTTTTATATGCATGTGATAATAACGATTTTTAGATATGATGGAATACAGTATGACCAACAAATAAGTATACTTTCTGCGATTGCAAAAGTCGGTATTTCTGAGCACTTGCCCTGCTGAAGCGATGGATTTATCATTTCGTCACGATATATTTATCTGTTGCGAATTTTGAGCAGGGAATAGTCTTAGGGCCAGTTTTATAAAAGAATTTCAATCCTCGGTTGAGCCCAAATCCGCCGTCGAATGTCGATTTCCGTATTAGGTATAAACATCCAACCTCGGGTTCAACCCGGGATTGACTCAACCGGCGAATATAGCGTTTGAGATTCGAACCGAGGATTGAATGTTTGAATGTTTATGTTTATACTGATTACTCCTAGGTCTCCCGAGGAGACCCCTCAGAAGCTTGTAGCTTGTGCGAGTTAGGAGAATCAGTTGTGTTCTGTGTAGGCTTTGTTACTGTGTCCTTACGCCACCTTAGGCACAGCACTGTTAATTTTAACCCAACAGTGAATGGAGGCCCCTACCGAAACTAGAAAATTTCTTTCCTAGCTCGGGATTGAACTCGGACTTGCCGGGTGCGAGTTCAATGTCCTAACCACTGGACCAGGAGCCCTATTGAAACGTTTGACGTTTCTGGATGGCCGACAACTAACCTCACTTTATGTTAAAAACAAAACAAAACATTTTGTTTTGGCACATTGAAGTTGCTTGGAATGAAAATATTATATGACAATCGGGGCTATTCACTAAGCAAAGTTGTTATGGATAGCAACTGTAAATCGTCGTTATCCCATGTAATAAGCATGGGTTACAGTTGCTATCCATAACAACTTAGCTTAGTGAATAGCCCCGATTATATTGATAGAATGCCTGATATTAATCACAGTCTTCTGTAGGTTTGCTATGTATTAATAATTCCTCTTTGGTGTTTGGAAAAATATTGCTAAATTGAAACTGAATTTTTGTGCCTTATCTTCGAGGGATAGAACTGCCAGGTTCCTGTGTGAATATAATATCGAGAATGACTCTAGTTTTGATAATAATGAAATAACTGCAAGGCATTCAGAAGATAGTAACGATAGTGAATAAGAAAGATACCAATCGAATGATACATTTCCTTTCGACCACTCCGAAGATGGCACAAAGAAGAAATTTTGGTCAAATAAAAAAAACATTTTATCGGGTGGATGAAATTACTCTGTATAAGCTGAATCTTTTCAGAGTTGTTAACATTTTCGAAGATTTTTGTGGTAGGTAGGTATAGGTACATAAATCAACATCAGAAAAAAGTCAGAAAGTTGTGAAATGTCTAGAACTTTGGGCATTATCGAAAAGTATTCTAGTACTTATTTAATCATTCTATCAAAATTACAAGCAATCAACAGGAATAGCAACTAACAAGGGAAAGGTTGTATTGACTGACCAAATCTCGGTGTATTAGAACCGTGTTGCTGGAGCTCACTCACTGTTCTAGAAGGATTTCTTGAGTATTATTACATAGTACAGGTGCATGCTTATTTTAATGGGTTGTGAAAATGCTGAATGCTTCAGATGTGAAAAGGATTACTTTTCTTCAAATTTTCAAGTTGCTAAGCTTATAAATTTGATAATTCTCATCATAGAAAATTTTTAATATACTCCAAGGAAATGATTGATGACACCGATCCCATCTCGCAGATCAATGGATGATCAATTATTCGATGAAGCTCACATATGAACTATGAATTGAATTTAAAGACTCTCTGGCGTGTGAGAGAACATGTCCCATTCTTTTATTCGGGATCTGATTACATCTTAAAACAACTATTATTTTTGTGACTTGCGGAGGCCTGCCTAATATTGCTAGACTGATTCTTTTCATGACTCTCAACCTGAATAGAGTTAATAACAAATGCTATTTGAATTAAATTTGTATTTCATGTACTCAATCAAACAAGATCAAGAATGATTTGTTCCTATCCTAAATATAACTACATCCTTGTACGACTAAATATTAATGCAATTTCATTGGATGTTTTGTACCTATTGTCCTAGCTTTTATTTGGTTACTTGGCATAAGAGTTTGAAATAAGACTTTTCAGAATATCAAAATAGTACTAACTTAGATCATTCGAGTCGAAAAGTTTACAAAAGTGATAAAGACTAGAGCGTATTTGGCAATAGCTCCGAGTGGAAAAAATTCGTACAAAGTCTGTCCTCATTTCATAAATTACAAAATTTTTCTATCAAATAGTTTGTTTTGATGTAGGAAATCAGATTTCTCTAAATTCTCTGCCGTGACCGTAACAAAACACGGGAATATTCGAATTAGCTTCTTGTTTTGTCTTTATTAGACTATGATTATTGAATTTATCCAAAAATGGTATAAAAAAAACGTGCCAAAACACTTCGCGAAATAAGATTCAGGTTAGCCAACCCAAAAAAAGCGATCTCAATCCGAGGATGTTCAACCGACGCCGCAAAGACGTTTATGATACCGAACTTTTTTCAACCGAGGGTTGACTTCCAAACTCCGTTTGAGTAACCTCGGATTGAACGTGCCCTTTATAAAACCAGCCCTTAACCAACTAGGTTTGACTCACTTCTGAGTCAGTGCTCCAGATGACCGAAATAAAATAAAACGAATTGTCAAGACTAGGAATCTTGACTAAAACAATATCTTATAATCTTAAAATGGCCTCCTTTGCATGAGCTTTGATGACATAGATCTCAAAGTTTTAAGTATACCATCTGTGCAAGAAAATGAGTGTTTGTGATATACTGCTCCACAAAAGTTGAGGAAGTTTATTTCAGTTTTTGATTTCGCCTATCACTTAATTTTATTTTTTTCTATTTCGATTTATGCAATTAAAAAGAAAATGATAACATATCTGAATGAAGAATGACGTAACCTCACCAGCGATAAATCGCAAGCCCAAACTTCCTATTTGAAAAATTGAGGGTTGTGTCTTTCCAAGGGAGTTGATGGCAAGGTTTGCAATATGGCGTATAAGAATGACACTTCGAAATTTAGATCCAACAATTTTTGGAATTTTCCATAAATATGTACAGTAACTTAAATAATGAATTTATTCCATTTTAATCTGTATGAATTTTATATCTACACGATGTTTTTTTTTCAATTAGTTAGTTCAAAGAGGATTTGAGTATGCGCCTCTTTTTATGGCTCATTTACTTTGAGACGATGGTACCTGATGGAATTTGTCACCGAATGAAAGTAGACCATAACAGTTTTGTTCATGCACAACTTTCAACCTCTACGAATTCTTCAATGCAGAAAAAATGGAGTGGACTTATTAAAAAAAAAAAAATTTTAACTTCTGCACGCCTGTGAAGAAGAAACAAAGACCCACTTACCCTATTGAAAAAATTTAGAGGGTTGCTGGGGATGGCACACGGTGCAACAAAAATGCATAAAAATTTGATAAAAGTGAAACAAAAATTGACCTGTTCCAGGATTTTGTTACCAAATATTTTTCTTCTGAGAAAATGAATTTGTTCCATAATTTTGACGCGCACTGTATATCCTAGAGACGGGATCACCTCTTTTTGAAACATCCGGTATATCTATGTTGCTGGGATTTTAAATCAATATTGATTTGAAATCAATGAATGAATGTGTCAGTTTATATACAAATTGAAAGTATTGTATTGAAATATCCACAACATGTGTTATCCTTCGTTCTTCAAACCCATCACGACGTGGTTTTTAATGCCCCTTGTTTTCCATTGAGGAAAAGCCCAATTCTATTTTCCCGGAAGCAATAATAAATTTTTCCCACCGATAACATCCCAGTGTCACATTTGACTCGTTATTAGTTCCAGGGCAAGAGAGTTATGCATCAACGGCCTTATAAAACCAGCTGAAATACTTCTCGGTTTTGTGGGACATAAATCGGATATTTTTATCGTATTTTCTCTATTTTTATACGTGTCCTGTTATTCGCTCATCGACTTTTCGGTAGTGGTTGGAAGCCACGAGTGAAGGTAGAGGAGTATACAACATTAAACCCCTAATAATCTTTTCGAGATCAAAATAAGCTCTCCGTTATCATCCCCAACGAGTGGTGCCAATATCGATAGCTCACGATCGCATACCTCATATTTCCGCCTCGATTTTACTCAGGGCCGGATTTTCCATCAGATTGAAGTTTGGGAAAATTATTCAGTGACATCAATTTGACATCATTTCAGCTTGCTTTTTCAGTTAAATTCTTGTTCGTGTTGGATTCTTATTCGATCAACAATCCCAATAAATACACAAACATCACCTTTGTAAGAGCCGTTTTTATAAAAGGCGAACCGAGGATTCAGCCGTGCGCCAACTACCAGAGCGCACGGTTGAATCCTCGGTTCGCCTTTTATAAAACCGGCCATAACTCGTTGAAATTTTATTTGTTGAACCTTATTCTGAATAATCAATTTTGAAATTCGGTACGAAACCTCGATATTCGGTCGCTGCTAGAAACATACAGGGTCGGCCAGCCGATCGGGCGCTTCAGAATATGGTACTATGCAACACCTACAACTCACGGAGTTCCCCCAACAGTACAATACCGTGCTATTCGGTCGCTGGTTGACACATACGAGGTCGACCAGCCGACCGAGCGCCTACCCTGGTTATAAATTTCGCAGAATCTTATTGTTTATTCCAACTATCATGTCTGTTTGAAAAAAAAAACGTTTTTCTCAAACCATCAGAAAATGTCGACATTTTTGTACTATTTTCAGGAGCAAAAGCCATCAATTCCCTTACCGTACAAAAATTCGCTCGTTGCTAAGCAACACTTTAATCCTAGGATTACCAACGCTACTTTTAATCCTAGGACTAAAACTAATTGCGGTAATTGAAATTTGAAGTCTACTGACGTCTACTTGACAATCAATATTTAAAAAAAATATGCACTTTTAATCCTTATAATATAATGTACTATTTCGTACTGTTTAGAAAAAGCTTAGTGATTTTCTGACCATGAAAATATAAAATATTTCAAATTCCATTGCGACAAGCCTTAAGGTCGCCGTTTGATGCGCGTAGGACAAGTCAACCGATAGAGGCGCCACCATGCATTTTATGGAATATCTCCATAGAACTTACATTATCTCTATAAGTTCTATGAATATCTCTCTAATTATGAATGAAATGTACAATGGTGCTCTCTATCCGAAACTCGCTGAACTGAAAAATTAGTGAAAATGTGGGTAAAGCAGGAACTTTTTCCCGCTAAAATTTGAATTTGGCCATTCTCTGTCAATTCCGTATTTCAAGTTGTTTTTCTGAATGAAATTATCTGTAGATTCACTTTTAATCGGAAGTTGAACTATTTTCATGGGTCTTTCGTTTGAAATAAAACAGAAGCATGAGTTGGATCATTTTCTTCTATTTTTCAAAGAAAAAAAGTCAACTGTTGGAATGCAATTATTCTCAATTATCTCATTAAGAACTCCAACCCTTTCTGAGTTCACTCACAAAATTCCAGTTCTCAAAGTGAAACCATTTTCAAATGCAACTTGAAATAAAAACACACTACATTGAACGCCCACCTTAATGATCATATAAATTGTGTATAATGAGGTTATAAGTTGATAGTTAAAATTTAAAAGAAAAATTTCATTATCTTCTTTTGAGAGCATTCGAATGAAAGCATTCTGTAAGAAAGGTTTTCTTGCTTTTAATTTATTTTTTACTTTTAAATCATCGCTGGATAGGTTTCTGAGTTTTTCGCAGCGAGTCCTTTCATTTTGACCCATATTGCAGAAGTGCATAAAAAATAACTTTTTCGCCATATTGGATTATAAATGGTGTCACATTATTTTTTGAGTAACTTTCAACAAGCTCTTTAATTTGATACCGATATCATAGAAATATATTACAAATAATTATTCCGGCATCTTGGATGGTCCGCCATATTGGATATAGAATGACGTCACACAGCTCATCGTATATTGTCATCCAAATTAAACTTGTGTCCAAAATTTCGTTACAATCGGTTGAAGACATCTATATATATAAAAGAGAGCTGTTGGTTACACCATTTATAACTCGAGATCGGATAGACTGTTTGTTATGAAACTTCATTTATGGATTCGTCTACGGCCTGGTTATTATAAAATACATTGAAACTCTGAAAAATTCGATGAAAAATTTGCTTATGTAGGAAATGCTTTAACTCATTTTGAATAAGGCCGCTAGGTGTCGCTACGGTTTGCTTATGTAGGAAATGGTTTTTCTCCTTTTGAATAAGGCCACTAGGTGTCGCTACGATTAATGGCTCTTATCTAGACACTGTAGCGTACAGTGACTAGAGACTGTATTTGATATTATCGCCACTAGATGGCGATGTATACAATTATTGTGAAATTTGCATAGAACTTATAATAACATGGAAGGGGTAAAGATCTCAAGTTGGTGGAACAGTGAATTTTTACCGTAATGTCAAGTGAATCGAACTGTGACGATCAGCATCAATCGTGAGTTGTCCATTTTCATCTTTTCTCTATATTTCTGAAATGTTTTTGATTTATGTTTGGGTAATAAATATATTTGCGGAAATAACTGAATTCAAAATTGCCCATAATTAGTAATTAACATATTATTTTTGTCTTTCTGTTTTGTGTGACAGCTCATATCCATGGAAAAGATGACAGTTGACAGATGACGTTTGACAGATGATGTTTGACAGATGACGTTTTACAGATGACGTTTGACAGATCACATTTGACAGATGACATTTATCAATAGACAGATGACTATTGATAGATGACATTTATCAATAGACAGATGACATTTGACAGTTGACAGATGACATTTGACCGTTGACAGATGACATTTGACAGAACTTTTATTATGCCTAATTTATCTCCTGCTTGAAAAAATAGCAATGGTAAGGTACAATTTTAACGGGGGTTTCACAAAGCATACCAATCACCGGTGATCGGAGCTTGATCTAGAATCAACTCGGTTTGACAGTTCAGAAATCTAACCAAGCCG
This sequence comes from Adalia bipunctata, assembly GCA_910592335.1. NCBI lineage: Eukaryota > Metazoa > Arthropoda > Insecta > Coleoptera > Coccinellidae > Adalia > Adalia bipunctata. The sequence goes on from OU342954.1 coordinate 7,921,122, forward strand.
TTGATCTCCGATCACTGGTGATTACGATTTGTGAAATCCACAGTAAGTATAGGCACGGCCTTCTTCAGATAAAGATGGCTATGTTATAGGAATCATTTAGGCGAAACAAAGTTCGCCGGGCCAACTAGTACATACATACATACATTGCAAGTTGAATAAGAGCAAGAAATAAAATACCAAAGCGTCTTCAAATAATAGGTAATTCTCAGGTGACGTGTGACGTATTCATAGCTGTACATGAATTGTCACTGAATTGGAGGTATAAACGAAATGGGAGATTCTCTGGATAATTCTAAGAAAAAAATATCACATAAATATGGCACTGCAAACGTTTCGTTTTCGAGATATCGTTGAAGTTTGATTTTTTTTCGAGTTTTTTTCCGAAGTATCTTTCCTGAAAGATATTCAACTGATATTAGGCAATAGATAACACAATTTTCAGAATTCACATCATGCTAATCTCTATCGCAAATCCACAGGATGTTATTTTTTCTTGAGAACATTTCCCTGTTCTACTCCACATCTTTTTTCTGATGGGTCCCTGTTAGTTCAATTTTTTGTGAAGAGAAGCTTTGCCAATATTTTGAACTTGATGGATTCTTTCTTGTATTTTTGTCGTATCTGCTACAGATTCCGAGAAAAATAAAAATGGTCATAAAAATCCAGTTAATATATTGAAGAAGACTTTCACGGCCGGGTTCGACTTCAAATCCGAAGTATTCCGAGTTTAACACATGGTCTGTTGAAAATCTTGTGAAGTGCAGATACTATGAGAAAAAAACTTCAACAAAATTGAAACTTCTACAACCTGTATTTCGAAAACAAAATGATTGCGGTCCCCAATTTATGAGACTTTTTTCTTTGAAATCATTCCTAATCCATTTTTTATTTGTACGAAGTTAGGAACACCCTGTATGAATTGGGTCTGGCCGACCAACTCCTAAAGGGCACGAGTCGTCACTGCTCCCTTTCGTCACACCCCAAAATACCGGCTCTGGTCGGGGAAGGCCGCGAAGTGCGAACGTGACACGAAGAAATCATCCACACTCACGTTCGCGGCATTGGCCGATGTTCGCGCCATTGATATAACTACACATTACAGATGTTAATGTTACGTTCACTTAATGGTAGGAAAGAAACATAATCACTTTTACTTTGACACAACTGTTGCATAACCACCTTGAAATGCACTGATGATGTTTGAAATGAAGAAGGTTCAATAATTATTAAGTAATTTTAAGCTTTTTAATGGTATGCTAGTAACTTGCAGTTTCGAACCACTTTTGGGAATGTTATGTCACGTTCCTGCTCCTTCTTTTGAAGTTATTAGTTCAGCTTGATAAATATCTGCAAAAGACGTGGGTTGCAAGAGACTCTTTTCATATGTTGATTTGCTGAATCTGAGATCCTTGATTTCAGTATGAAAAATATGATCACCGACAAAATCGTAGGCAGTATTCAGATAGCTACCAAGATAATATGCTCCATGATAACAGCATATTGAAATACTGGCAGAACTCAGAACAATGGATAGAGATTCAGCAAGATATCAAACGCTTGATAGAGAAGTAAAGAAGGCCATAAGAAGGGAACTTGGATTTTATAGCACAAATAATAAACGAAGCTATCGAGAATAACATGAACATGAAAGTTCTTCGATCGAAAAGATCAAAAGGAAAGTCGGTCATATACAAAATTAAGAACCAACGAGGAGAAGTTTTTACGAAGAGGCAGCAAATAGAATTCACCATCCAGCATTTCTACAAAGAACTCTACAAACAACCGGTACCTAAGCCAAACTGATCGAACATATACGAGTAATCCAGAATGTGGGCTCCGAAGATATACCAGAAATTGACACTGCAGAGTTGAGAATGGCATCAAAGCAGATGAGAAACCGGAAGGCCCCAGAAGAAGATCTTCTCACTGTAGAAATGTTAAAAAACCAAGGTAAAATTCTTGAGAAAGCACTGATTGTCCTTTTTAACAGATGCCTGGAGGAGGGAAAAATTCCCGATACATGGAGAAATGCCGAGGTGATAATCATCTTCAAGAAGGGGGACTAGGGATTGCAAATTTACCGCATTTGAATTTACCGGTAATTCGGTAAATTATTTGAAATATTACCGGTTTACCGGTATTCACCGGTTTTTTCCGACATAAAAGTATGAGCCACAAAATAACTAACCAAACTTTAATTCTTATCAAATAATAACAATAGGAAATTAAAACTCTAGGTAAAATTGAAAAAATAATAATATACCTAACTTAAAGACTTGTTACGGGCCCTAAAACATTCGAAATAGTAATTTAAATAAAAAAATATATGTGATTTCTTACTTTTCCAACGACTCTTGCGATTCCTTTTGTTTAATGAAGAAGGCCCTGAGAAACCAACTTATCAATACTATTATCACTTAGCCGCGACCTAATCTTAGAACAAATTGTTCCTGCCGCAGTAAAGGCTTTTTTCTACAACCGGGCCAAAGTAACTACTTTCCCGCATTGTTTTCGATTCGGAAAGTGTCACAAGTGAATATTTGTTGAATTTGTGAATAATAGTTCCTTTTACATGAAATCTCTTATAATTTTAGTTGAATATTGCAAATTATGCAGTTTTATCCATATCAAACTAATTATTAATGCAGATTTCCGTTTGAAAATTATTGCATTTTGAAGGAGAACTTGACATCCTTCAAAAATTATGACTGGCACATCTGTGTATTTTTCTGTCATGGTCTATAATTTTCCATAGAAACCCAAACTTTTAATCAATGTGTCAAAATGAATATTCGCCAAAGTTGTGTAGAAGTTTTTTTATTTTATAATATGGTTGTAGAAAAAATATTGTTCCTATCTTGAGCGGAAAGTATCTTTCCCGCACCCGATTGCTTGGTCGAACTCCGCTCCGCGTCGTTCGGGCAATCTAGTGCGGGAAAGTACAACTTTCCGCCCTTGATAGGAAAATAACTATTTTGGACTCCACACTATGTATTAGGCCGAATTGTCATGAGTGCTACGAAATAAGCCATTTCTAAGTATTTCCCCTGAATTCCCTTCATCCGAAAATATTGCATTCCTTCTTCATACATTCACACAATCTAACATTTCATCTTCTCCCAAAAAATTGTATATCCATTATCTATAAAGCAATATCGAGAGTTTTAATAACTCACTCTAATACAAATATAAAAAATGAAAAGGCTCACAAATTGAATAAAAAAGTTGGATCGATCGGAAACTCTATTTCAGACATCAAGGTGACGTCCTCGCCTTTCATTTCTACATTTCCTTTGCTCTGAATGTCTGAATATCCGAAAATGTATTTGGAAAATTTGAATTTTTTACGTTTTCTATGAGATTCGATTCTCGACCATAGAGATTAATTCGAATTTTACTGAAGAAGTCGTAGATAAAGTATTGTATTCAATTCGCGGAAATGGCCATAACACTCCACTCGCCTGACGGCTCGTGCTGCAAAATTCATCTGCGTGTGTTATGACATTACCGCTCGTTGAATAATATACTATTTATAATCTATCCCGTCCGCGCTGCCCGGGCAACAATGGATTCGCGCTGTTGTCAGCTTTGCATTTTTTACCGAAATTACCAGTAAAAGATGTCGATTAACCGTCGGTAATTTGCGGAACTTTCAAGGCGGTAAATCGGTAAACCGGTAAATCGGTAAACCGGTAATGCAATCCCTAAGGGGGACCGAACTAATATAGAGAACTACAGACCGATTAGTCTCCTATCTGTTTTGTACATAATCCTCAGCAAAATCATTACAAATCGCCTCAAACAATAAGTTCGATTTTTATCAGCCCGTGGAACAGGCTGGATTTCGTAGCGGCTTTAGTACATTAGTACTAGAAAGATATCCGGATTATCGTTCTCCGGATTATCGAGTCTCTACTGTGATTTGATTGGGTATTTTGTTTTCGTTTTCGTTCCAGTTAGGACTGATGACTTCACTCCGATTGACGAAGAGTGTACTTTGAAACGATGCAACCTTGCTACTTGAAATTGAATTCTATTTCGAAATTTGTTGATTCAGCAACAAACTGATGGTATGGCATAATATTCTGTATGATTTTTATCACGGGCATAAAGAGCCCTCGTCGAATTCCAAATCCTCGGCATAATATACATAATAACTTTCAATATGTCATCCACAACATCGATATTCGAACAACATTAGCGCTACAGCTATAGATTCCGTCTGAGAAAATTACGCTTACGGACCTGATAGCTTTCGCACCTCGATAACTGCTTCGGATTCTTTGTCGAGTCAACTTTCAGAATAGCGCAGCCGATCAAATGGATAATATTATTAGGTCCAGACAAACACCCGTGAGATGGTTTTTCGGAGATTGAATTCGAGTAGTTGAAAGAAAATCGAACACCTCAAAGTTATTCCAGGTATATTTGTTCTTCGGGAGGTTTCTTTGCGGATATTCATTACCTTTTGATTTCGGACATAGATAGGCAGGACAGTTGTCGAAAAAACGGTAGAACTCCAATTCAAACTGAATGAAAGTTTTTATTCGGATTTGTCCGAAAAAAGATTCAAATTGACCCCAAAAAAGAGAGGAATTATGGAATGCCGGTGTCACTATTGTCCGCTAAATTCTGAAGCATTAAGTATTTATGGGCATCATCTCATAAAAAAGATATGAAGAAGAGGTGTAACAAGCATTGTCTTCGTGAAGAACTGAACACAAAATTTGAAAATATTTCGTCATGGAAGAGACCTCAAAAAAATTAATTTCTTCAGATTTTCATGTTAATTAACATTAATAGTTACTGCTCATTCATTAGTCAGAGATGTTATTGGTTGATAAACCTAATTTAAAGCAGCTACGTTTGAAAATGATATCGCAATCAAATGACACCACTGTGAGAGGTAACTTTCTCTCGGTTATGATTTACATCAGTGAAAGGAAAGAAATAACGGCATGCAGACTATTATATTGAATATTTTTTGAAATTCCGGAAAAAGTCACACACCGTGCAGGAATCGAACCTGCGTCTCTCTACTTTCCGGGCGGGGGCCTTGACCACTGGGCTAACGGTATATATGATATTTTTTCCGGAATTCACCGGTGATCCGAGCTTGATCTAGAATCAACTCGATTTGTCACTTCAAAAATCAGAGAATCAAGCCGTTGATCTCGAATCACTGGTGATCACGCTTTGTGAAACCCACCGTTGATGGCACAAGTTCGTCCAGCTCATAGAATTATAAATATAGAATTTGAGCGTAGTGGCTAATAAGTATACAAAAGTGTGGCAATCCTTCCCCTTAAATCCAGGGTCAGTTGTCGCTATACGCATGCGTTGGGAGAAGAGAAAGGGACATGTCATTATGTATCCATGGATACCATATGTAGCTCAATACAAACAGATTGTTGTCAATTGCTGATCGCCATGATGCCCCTATTCTCCTACTCTCCGCTATCGCACATGCGCAATAGTCTCACTGACCCTAGGCAGAGCCTTCTAGATGTTTCACTTTTAATTTCAAGGATCAAATTATAGGTATAGAATTATGTGGTCCAGCTATGGAGTATTGCTATGGAGATCAGCTCCTAAGCACTCGTTACACCCACTTGACTCCGTTCAAAAAAGAGGAGTGCACCTAATAGATGATCCAACGTTAACTGCCAACCTTCATAGTCTCGATCACCGTAGGAAGGTTGGAGACTTATGCCTTCATTACAGATACTTCCACGGTAGGAGCTCTGCCGCCATTGCCTCTATAATTTCACCAGGGCAGGGGCTCAAATTGATCGACAAACAAGGAAATACCCTACCACAAGATGTATTCTCTTTTGGTTACAACTTACAGCAGTTCAAGACACGCACAAACGGATTTGTATTTAATTCATCTCGGGACGCTTGAAAAAGCGTTATAAGCTCAGTCTTTTCCCGAGAGATGCGTATACAAAAATAATCAGATATACTCCAGACCTCTAAACTCAATACATTGGTCAAAAAGAAAAAAAACACCTTTCACTAGCATCGAAAAACAAATTAAATTAAATTAAACAAGTGATTTCTGGAATAAATGGAAAACATGAGAAAAGAAAAGAACTCAAGCACATCACTCAGTAGCAGCATTGTCCCTTCTCCATCGATCGAATCCATTCTTCAATCCGTTGACAGTTTCAGCCTGCACCACCAATCCTGGCAAGCCATTCCACACATCGAATATTCTATTAGTTAGGAAATTCTTACGGCAGTTGGTCCGGAATGGTTCCTTAACTAACTTATAGATGTGCCCTTGAAGGTTGTTCCTGTTGAACCGGCACAAATTTTGGAGATCGACACCAAAATAGCCATGAGTTGCCCGAAAAGTAACAATGAGATCGCCCTTAAAGCTAAGCGTCCACATGTCCTAATCGGACGGATCGGATTTACGGATCTCCATTGCAGAAATGCCGATGCTCCGATGCTAAGCGTCCACATGTCCGCACCGGAAGCATCGGACCGATAGGATCAAAGGGATTTCGGTATTCTTTGTATAGAAACTCGTGCAAGCCCGTCCACAGACCCGCACCGGACGCATCGGAGCATCGGCATTTCTGCAATGGAGATCCGTAAATCCGATCCGTCCGATGCGTCCGGTGCCGACATGTGGACGCTTAGCTTTAGGCGACGCTCCTCGAAGGTTGGAAGACCAAAGAGCTTGAGTCTACTGTCATAATCTGGTCGATTTCGAGTGGGAAACGGTATCCTAGTACACCACCTCTGTACAGGGTGGGCAAAATTGGTGCTACATGAACTAAAACTTTTTAACCCGAGGAGATAGAGAAAAATGAATGGCACCTTATAGTCCTCTTTTTTCGAGAAACTGATAATGCCATCAACTGCATTCCTCTATATTCTTTTGTTTCCGAGTTATAGGCTAAAATTGAAATTTGGGCGATTTCAACTTTGGTCATTATCTCCGTTTCTGTTGATGCTAGGATGTTGAAATAAAAACATTATACAGGCCCTTTTCTGATAGCAATCCAGTGGCGTACTCTGATTTTTTCTAAGAGGTTTATTTGCTGAGTTATAACATGAAGTTTTATTTTTTCTTATGGAAACAGTAGTTTGAAATGACTCAGAAAGAATCGCCGTTTTTTTTCCGTTTCAAAAATGTATCGTATGTCATACATCGGCCTCAGATTCGTTAAGATATTATGAAAAATATGGAATTCAAATTGTTGAGTATTAAGAAGGCTGAATCATAGAATTATGTGTCTCTACGAATGGTGTAATTATTATTTCAGGGTTGGATACTTGATGGTGTGATCTCTGTTTGAAACAACTGTCAGTTTTTAAAATTTGACATATTCGGATTTATGGTCAAAGCCCCTATAATTTCTTCGGTCTGCTCATCCTGGTTCTTTTTTGAATATTTCTTCGAACGTGGCTTCTTAAGAGAGCCAAACATAAAACATTGTACAGGCACTTTTCTGATAGCAATTCAGTGGCGTAGTCTGATTTTTTCTAAGAGGTTTATTTGCTGAGTTATAACATAAAGTTGTGTTTTTTTTTATGGAAACAGTAGTTTGAAATGGCTTAGAAAGAATCGTCATTTTTTCCCGTTTCAGAAATATTTCATATGTCATATCACCCCCGGATTCGTTGAGATATTATGAAAAATATGGTTTGTATAATATGGAATTCAAATTATTGAGTATAAAGTAGGCTGAATCATAGAATTATGTGTCTCTACGCATGGTGTAATTATTATTTCACGATTGAATACTTGATGTTGTGATCCCTGATCTCTGTTTGAAACAACTGTCAGTTATTAAAATTTGAAGTCATCGTTGGATTCGTTGGCGGCATACCTAATGGAGATATTCCAAAATTACGAAAAATACATATGATATGTTAAAATGTTTCATTTTAGCGAATGAGAATAGTGGGGCAGCAAGTGATTCATATTTTCAAAGCTTCCCCGAACGTCATTAACCAAATATTAGATATTTTAAACATTTGGCAGATACTTTGGCTGTGTTCGGCTCTCTCAAGAAGCCACGTTCGAAGAAATATTCAAAAAAGAACCAGGATGAGCAGACCGAAGAAATTATAGGGGCTTTGACCATAAATCCGAATATGTCAAATTTCAATAACTGACAGTTGTTTCAAACAGAGATCAGAGATCACACCATCAAGTATCCAACCCTGAAATAATAATTAGGTACACCATTCGTAGAGACACATAATTCTATGATTCAGTCTACTTAATACTCAACAATTTGAATTCCATATTTTTCATAATATCTTAACGAATCTGAGGCCGATGTATGACATATGATACATTTTTGAAACGGAAAAAAAACGGCGATTCTTTTTGAGTCATTTCAAACTACTGTTTCCATAAGAAAAAATAAAACTTAATGTTATAACTCAGCATATAAACCTCTTAGAAAAAATCAGAGTACGCCACTGGATTGCAATCAGAAAAGTGCCTGTATAATGTTTTTATTTCAACATCCTAGCATCAACAGAAACGGAGATAATCACCAAAGTTGAAATCGCCCAAATTTCAATTTTGACCTATAACTCGGAAACAAAAGAAGATAGAGGAATGCAGTTGATGGCATTATTAGTTTCTCGAAAAAAGAAGACTATAAGGTGCCATTCATTTTTCTCTATCTCCTCGGGTTAAAATGTTTTAGTTCATGTAGCACCAATTTTGCCCACCCTGTACAGACTGCGACAACTGCATATCTCCCCTGAGAGCAACCCACCAAGCAGGACCGGCGTACTCCATAATCGGTCTCACGTAGGTTTCATAGAGCAACCTGATGGTCTGAACGCGGCAGCCACAGAATGATTTCTGTAAGTAGATGACTCTCTTAGCCTTGCCACAAATTGAAGAGATATGTTCAGACCAGTCCATATATTCGAAAGTATTCACTAATGTGTGACTGAATTTGAATTGATAAATCTTTTGATGATAATTGATGAAATGTATATTTTTTATTATTCAATAAAGGGTATTTCAATAAGAGCGCAAGAATGGAGTGTTCAATAAAACATGGTTGTCTGTAGCAAAGTATCGAAGTATTTATTGATTTAGAAAAAATGGAAAATGAGAATTATGTAAGAAACAAAAGATGTATGTATCTTGAAAATGGTCTTTGCTCTCATATTCGTACCTACCCTTTTGACGAAATTTTCAATAACATTATTGAATAAAAAATAAGATACAGGATCACGTCCCTAGGACATAAAAAAATAATTGAGGGGAATGGACTAGCAGAGATCTAATTTCCGAAATACACCACAGGTGTCGCCACCACAAGAGGACAATGACAGTTGCCTGCTACCGCAGGAAGGGCTATGTGGCACTGATAAAGGCTAACAAGCCCGAAACTAGTCTGTCATTGTCCTCTTGTGGTGGCGACAACTGTGGTGTATTTTGGAAATTAGATCTCTGCTAGTCCATTCCCCTCAATTATTGAATAAATGTGCTGGTATTTCATTCATATAGCGTCTGATTTTCTGAAGGCGTTAAATCGCAAGAGCGTGGAGGCCACTTCTGGTCACTAAATCGGTAAAGGACCCGACCAGGAGCAAACTTGTGCAATAGTATCAATGTTTCAAGGGCAGTATGACATGTTGCACCGTCCTGCTGAAACCCCATGTCTTCAAGATCAATAGCTGAGACACAAGAAACTGTGTTATCATAGCACGATAACGTTCGTCATCCACCGTTACTGCATTATCTTCTCCACTTCCGAAGAAAAAAGGTACAATTATTCTTCCAGACCATAATGCACACCATACACTGATCTGTTCTGGATGCATTGCTTTCTGATGAATCATTCGTGGATTTCAAGCTTCGAATGCGAAAGTTTTGCCTAAAAACGAACCCTCCGAGTTGAAAATGGGCCACTTCACTGAAGATGATCTTGATTGCAAACTCCTTTTGGCGAATTCATACAATGATCCGAACATTGGAACAGATCCTGAGTAAGGTAAATAGAGTCAGCTAAATTCAGAATTGATAACCAAATGTTCCTCCAGTCAATATAGAAAGGGAATCTGCAAAAAAAATTCTGAAACTCGATGAATCTACGCCACTGTTGAAAAATGAATGATAAGAGTAGAATATACCGGTGAAACTCAAATTAGTATTCAACTAAACCTATCTACCGCAAACAAGACACTTAAGAACCATTTTTTCAACCTATTTTGTTAATAATATTCAGAAACAAATCTAAATCTCACGTACCATGCACAATGGAACGCGATATCGCGTTGACAACACTGTTCGAAACGAAACGTCATTAGTAACATAGAATTAAAATAGCAGTACGAAATTAATGATGTCATAACGTGCCCAACCATTATCTGATGCAAAACGGCCGCGCCGACAGTATATGCTAAGAGAATTATTCTGTGCTCCTAGGTATATGCAATATGAAGAATTCGCAATATTTGAAGAAATAAAAACTCGTTTCTGAAATCTCCACACAAATGAATGAATAATTTTCAATCTGAAATACTTCTCATTTCGATTGAAAGTTCATTTGAACGTTGCAAAAATTCCTAGTTCATTTTGATTCCGTCCTAAATAGCACAGTTACCCAGTTTAGTTCGGATGATTTTGAAAATTAGCTTCACTCTTTATTATTGGATGACGAGTCTCCCCTTTCTATAGTCTAATGGGCCTACCACACGCTCAAGCTTCACCACAGTTTGGCTTGCGCAAACCGGCTTGAACACTGAACACTGAGCGTGTGGTTGGGAGAATTATATACAGTTTCCCTCAGTGTTCAGTGTTCAAGCCGGTTTGCGCAAGCCAAACTGTTGTGAAGCTTGAGCGTGTGGTAGGCCTATAAGCGTAAACCGAATCCTGATATTTCATGAAAATTTTCTCCAAATTCGTAGTTATTGAGAAACGAGGACGGATTTGCCGACGATCATTATCATTGCGTTAAATCAACAGCTCTCGCCCAGTTGATGAACTTGGTGTTCTGAATTGAGCGGGAGTAAAATGCTGAAATCGAGTCGTAAAAAATTTCAGATGTGTTTATTTGAATAGTGAAGACTGCACCCTCCATTCCGAATGCTAAAATTCATTAATGACATTTTCAATATGGAGGCATAAAATTCGATCATATTGAAACATTGTCGACAATTTTCTATCCTGCGAAGCGAAAATACATCCAGCTTTCTAGCTCAAATGTTCACACCAAACGGGGGTGAAATGCGGAATGAAGCGTTGAATGAAAATCTGCCATTTTTCAAAGTAAATTGATAGAAATTCCTATTCGATCTTCTGATTGAAAATGAAAAAGATGTTCAAGATCTTTTCTGAATCTTACTTCGGAATATAAAAAGAGGGGTTGCATTTTGAGGAAAGATTCGCAGTTTGAATACCGCATTCGGTGAATAAATGATAATTTGTTAATTAAAGAGTAAATACTCCAAATTTGATGTCAATGATGTGATGGAAATATTAGTTATATGTTCAAATACAACTTTTCGATCGATAAAATCAAAAAGCTTCATTATAAATATTTATTGAACCTGCTTTTTTTGCATTTTTGTTCCTTAGAACGTTTGAGGATGGTGATGCAAAACTTGAGTCACAGTGAAGGTATAGTTACGTTTTTTTACCCATTTGAAGAAAAGTTAAACTAGCGTTTTTTATGTGCAGTATCATCCTCTTAACGATATTATTAATCAACTGGAGTTCTAAGAGAAGTCTATCGAATGTGAATGGACAAAAATCGTTGAAGAATTGTACAAGATTACAAAGTATTGTTCCGGTAGAATTTTCGTTACAATAACAATATTTATCATGGAAATGTAACGTTAATAGAAAATTGAAAAGAACCAACGACATTTCCCGTGAAATGATAGTTCTGAATTTTTATTGGCAGTACTTGATATCTCAACCGACTCTCACATACGGTTTTAAGATAATGAAAATTTTTTTTTGCAGTTTTTCAGAACGTGGCAGAGCTGCAGTTTTCTCCCCTATGAAAGGAGCAAAATCTAACAGTGGTCCAGCTCATGAAAACACCTGTTTGATATATTTTCATTTTTTCATTCGTTCGTTGTGAATATACGTGAATATACAGGGTGGCCCACCCCAGACGCGGTTTTCATTTTAAGGCATTGAATGAAGACATTTTGAAAATTTATATATAATTTATGAATTCAAAAATTGAATGGCAAGCTCAAATAATGATGAGTTTATGAAGACTATTTTATGCCTAAGAAAAACCATTGTAAAGAAAATGGCGAAAAATCGAAAAAAAGGAGTATTTTTAATTTGCAATTAATGAATAAACCCTTCAAGTCAACAAGACAGACAAGGTTTTTTCGTGTAGACTTATTGGCTACCCTTATGCAGAAGAAAAAAATCTAACTCTGGAATATACTGAGTGATCATAATTTATGTTCAAATATTAACCACAAATAATGGTCAAAAACTTTCTTATTTCAAATGGCACACCCAGTATTTCTGTACCTTGTTGAACGTAAAAATTAATATCGAAACTATCTTCACTGGGTTTCCCTATACCTAAACCTAATAGTTTTCAAGTAATTTTCGATTTTCAATTCAACTAGTTAACCTTCTATTCTGATTATAGCGATATTCATAGAAATACTTGGGAATATTTAAGGGGAAATGCTCACAATATAAGTTGAAATCTGAAAAACTCATATAAAGATCTCAATGATGGTGTTGCGGTCACGCAAGATTTATTATTCCTTTATAAATGAGTATCTACTGTTTTTCTGAATATCAATTCTTTTTTCAATTATTTTCAAATTAATTTCGCCTTGAAGGTATCAAGTGTCATTATCATTCAATCTTTTCCGGTACATGCCCTTGAATTTTTCTTTATTCCTATCGTTTTGAAGTTGAGCCATACGTTCAAAGAATCATGTAACAAACGATTTATTTAAAAAAATATTTGCTCAGACGATGAACCTTTGATTCTTCATACTTGTTATCTCAAATTTTTGGATTAAGTATTAGTAGACTCAAAGATTCAAAGATGTTCACAAAATATCTTCAAATACTACCTTACTACTGAATGTCCTTATGCTGGTGAAACTCGTTCCACTCGGTACTCAACTCACTCTCTGGCCAGAGGTTCACTATCACAGATCTCTTTCGAAAATCTTGAAAAGTCTTCAAAACATGGTAAATGTGAAGAGTAGGAAAACTGTTGGACTAGAGCACAGGTTCATCGCCTGAGCAAATATTTTTTTAAATGAATCGTTTGTTACATGATTCTTTGAACGTATGGCTTAACTTCAAATCAAAACGATCGGAATGAAGAAAAATTGAGGGCATGTACCGAAAAAGATTGAATGATAATGACACTTAAGGTGGGCGTTCAATGTAGTGTGTTTTTATTTCAAGTTGCATTTGGAAATGGTTTCACTTTGAGACCTGAAATTTTGTGGGTAAACTCAGAAAGGATTGGCGTTCTTAATGAGATAATTGGGATCAATTGCATTTCAACAGTTTATTTTTTTCTTTGAAAAATAGAAGAAAATGAGCCAACTCATGCTTCTGTTTTATTTCAAACGAAAGACCCATGAAAATAGTTCGACTTCCGATTAAAAGTGAATCTTCAGATAATTCCATTCAGAAAAACAACTTGAAATACGGAATTGGCAGAGAATGGCCAAATTCAAATTTTAGCGGGAAAAAGTTCCTGCTTTACCCACATTTTCACTAATTTCATAGTTCAGCGCGTTTCGGATAGAGAGCGCCATTGTACATTTCATTCATAATTAGAGAGATATTCATAGAACTCATAGAGATAATGTAAGTTCTATGGAGATATTTCAAGAAATGCACGGTGGCGCCTCTATCGGTCGATCTTTCCTACGCGCTTCAAACGGCGACCTAAATCATTCTATAGGCGAAATTAATTTGAAAATAATTGAAAAAAGAATTGATATTCAGAAAAACAGTAGATAATCATTTATAAAGGAATAATAAATTTTGCGTGACTGCAACACCATTATTGAGATCTTCATATGAGTTTTTCAGATTTCAAATAATATTGTAAGCATTTCCCCACAAATATTTCCAAGTATTTCTATGAATATCGCTAATGATAATAGTAGGTTAACTTGTTGAATTAAAAACCGAATATTACTTGAAAACTATTAGGTTTAGGTATAGGCATTGAGTTTAAATATACATAGAGACACAACGCAGTTCAACGATTTGATGCATACATTTTTGGCAGTTTCCTTGCCAATTTGCCAACTTTAGTGGCGGCACATTGTAGCTACTAAATGAACTATAATCTGCCGATCCGTTCTATCACTATTTAATTACAGAAATCTGTAGTAGTTTCATTTTCCTCTAATTCTATGAATCGTAGGCAGGGTCGGATTCATCCAAATTATATATTTCCTTTACAAACGGTATGAATCAATAATGATGAATTATTAGCCTTGCATTTCTCCAAAGGAGTGTTCTCAGGTAGGAAATGAGGGGTGAAAATGTACCATAAATAGTCTAGTCCAGGGGTCGGCAACCTGCGGCTCGCGAACCACTTGCGCCATGCGGCTCAGTCTTTGGAGGTGAAGCTGCGGATCTTCAAGTCCATTCGCCAGTATTATTTATTTGATCAGCATCTAATAATGGCATGTTCAGGTTGTACAATTGGAGGTACAAACAGGTACATCCCATAAAATATGGGATCACAAACGTTTCGTATTGAGATAGGTACATGGAGTTGAAATTTGAATTTTCTTGAAGTTTTTTTCTCATAGAAGATATCTGCATTTCACAAGATATTCAACTGAAATTTGGCATGGATATTACCATTTAGAGTTTACACCATGTGACATGCCAATTTCGATTACAAATCTACAGCGTGATATTTTTTCCGGAACACTATCCTGTTTTCCTCCAGAATTTTTTTTTGTGATACACTGCAAGTTTGAAATTGTGAAAAGAAGCTTTGTTGTTAGACTTAATTTTATGGTCTCTTAATCTTAGTTTTATCGTATCTGCTACCGATTCAGAGAAAAACGATTCCTTCGAGAAGCTGACATTAGTCAGAGCCTGCCAGATCCCCAGACTTGAATAGTTCTGAATATACTAACTGAATTTTTATGATAATATTGATTTTTCTGAGGAATCGACCAGAATTTGTTTTCGAAATCGGTAAAACTACAAGAGACCATGAAGTTTAGTATAACAGCCGAGCTTCTTTCCACTATCAAACTAACAGTGACTCCAGAAAGAAAGGTTTCGGAGGAAACCAGGGTAGTATCCCAGAAAAAATATCACCCGGTAGGTTTGCAATTGAAATTTGCATACCACAGGCAGATACTTTAAGAAAGAAACTCCCTGTATTTCGAAAACGAAATTAAATGTTTCGGACACATTTTTATGAGACTTTTTCACTTAAAATTATTAATGTAATCTCCCCTCTTCATTTCAACCTCCAATTAAGAAAAGCACTCTGTGTTTGCCAATACTGTTTATTGGCGAGAAAAAAATTTGTGGCTCTTGAAAATTTTGGAAATTTTTGACTTTTCCGACCCAAAAGGTTGCCGACCCCTGGTCTAGTCAGTCCTCAAACAGGGAATTTCGGCGCGAAGTGTATTCTTATTGAATTTTTTTTCATAGTCATTTTCAAAAACATTTTTTTTGGTTTGTCCACATCACTTTCACATACACATATAATGTTAATTTTTTCATTCCGTTTTCATTGTAGCCCGAGACGAATTATGACTCCGAAACGTCGCTTTAGAGTCCAAAGAGTTTTATTCAGTTCCTTATTTCTTCATACATCAGTATTTTATATTCATGAAAGATCAAGATAATTTTCGTTTTATTGCATCCAAAAAATCAGTTGATGAAATACTGAACATTCAATATTTCGTACGCCGGTCCTGATCGTCATCGCATTCGGTTTCGGAAATAGTGCTTCATAGTTCAGCTACTTACCGCCAGATGCGGGAGAAAATTTTTTTGCTTCTCTGAAACACACTTATCCATCTATGAACCGGTGAAGGAACTACACTAAATTCAGCTTCAAATCGTTGAACCGGGATGTATCTCTATGTATATTTAAACTCAATGGTATAGGGAAACCCAATGAAGATAGTTTCGATATTAATTTTTACGTTCAACAAGGTACAGAAATACTAGGTGTGCCATTTGAAATAAGAGAGTTTTTGACCATTATTTGTGGTTAATGTTTGAACATTGATTATGATCACTCAGTATATTCCAGAGTTAAATTTTTTCCTTCTGCATCAGGATAGCCAATATGTCTTCACGAAAAAACATTGTCTGTCTCGCCATTTTCTCTACAATGGTTCTTCAAGGCATAAAATGGTCTTTATGAACTCATCATTATCTGAGCTTGCCATTCAATTTTTGAATTCATATACAGGGTCTTTCACGAGGAACCTCACCCATATTTATACGGGAAACTACTGAACGTATTTTCATGAAATTCAGCACTTATAAGTATTTCACGATGCTGATGAAATCTAAAATATTTTCAAGGCATGAGCACCTCCGGTTCTTCCGGAAATGACCTCAACTTCCGTTTTTCAAATTAGAACACCATTTTCATTGCAGAAATAGATTCCTTAGAAAATTTCAAGTTATTTTGATGTAACATTTTTCAGTTTTGGTTGGAAAGTTCTCTCTGAGCGGGAAAATTCGAAAAAAAAATCGAAAATAGAGCTCCGCTGAAACAAGAATAACTTCGAGGTTTTTGGATGGAAAATTTTCATTTTTAGGATTTTTCAAGATGTAAGATTGATGTATCCACTTTAAAAATCGAAATCGCGATTCATGATACAGGGGGTGAAAAAATCGCTTTCAAAGTTAGGGATGACAAAATCGTGAAAAATCAATTTTTTCAAATTAGAACCCCATTTTTTTATGGCAGATATTGAATCTACGTTAAAAAATAATGTGAGTGTATGCATCACACCCTTGCCCTAAAATGGATATTTCCTGAGTTAATTTCCACTTTAGGGCAAGGGTGTGATGCATACACTCACATTATTTTTTAACGTAGATTCAATATCTGCCATAAAAAAATGGGGTTCTAATTTGAAAAAATTGATTTTTCACGATTTTGTCATCCCTAACTTTGAAAGCGATTTTTTCACCCCCTGTATCATGAATCGCGATTTCGATTTTTAAAGTTGATACATCAATCTTACATCTTGAAAAATCCCAAAAATGAAAATTTTCCATCCAAAAACCTCGTAGTTATTCCTGTTTCAGCGGAGCTCTATTTTCGATTTTTTTTTCGAATTTCCCCGCTCAGAGAGAATTTTCCAACCAAAACTAAAAAATGTTACTCAAAATAACTTGAAATTTTCTAAGGAATCTATTTCTACAATAAAAAAATGGTGTTCTAATTCGAAAAACGGAAGTTGACGTCATTTCCGAAAAAACCGGAGGTGCTCATGCCTCGAAAATATTTTAGAATTCATCAGCATCGTGAAATACTTATAAGTGCTGAATTTCATGAAAATACGTTCAGTAGTTTCCCGTATAAATATGGGTGAGGTTCCTCGTGAAAGACCCTGTATATGAGTGAGTTATCGACTGTTTGATTTCAACTTGGTTTGAGGGTTTATTGGGAAGGCAGTCGAAAAAAAACAAAGAGGACTCTTTTTCCTTCGAGCTCGAGCTTTCGGAATATGTTTATTCCTTCATCAGGAGCAGCTACAATAAAACAAAAATACACATTAATTGTACATGGTTTAAAAAAAGAATACACATTTTCTAAAAAACTCACAAGTTGAGGTTTCGTTTTAGGTGTTATTTTCTAAAGGCGAAATCGGCAAGATCTTTCAAAAGAATACCACTCTGGACAGCATTACTTATACGAAGAGTATTTACATCAAAAACTTTTCAACAATTATCCCCAAATTCGTTGCTGCTCAGAGGAACAGAGATGTTCAATGATGTTTTCTATGAAGATGGCACTCGTCATTGTTCGTCCACCGATAATAAGAGGGGTATGGCGACCGAACATTATACTCCGCAGCACATTATTGATCCGCTTTGAAAAGGCATAACTTCCTGGGCGAAATTGAGTTGCTCAAGTCTACCGAGACCTCTCCAAACCCTTTCTACTGGACTAGATACTGTTGTTGGCATTCTAATCGAAGAATTTTTGATATTTGTAAAACATCCCAAAATCATCAGAAATTCTGATGTTCATTACATTCTGGCATCATTGCCAAACTGTTTCCAACTGCTGGTCAAGTAGTGAAATGACGTACATAGTTATTGTATATTTCTCGTGATATGAAAGGTGCTTGGTGTCGTACAAGGATTAAAGTAGAATCTTAGCAATATCACCAGGTAGGAACAAACTTTGATTTTGTCATTTCTTAAAAAAATACACAGTATTATTGAAATTCATGAAGAAACATCGTTAATATATGTAATTTTTTTTGAATAAGTATAATTCAAGAAATAAATAGGGCGGGAAATATAAATTTTCAAGGTGCCGGTCTCCGCTTTGAGACCGTACTTCCAAAAGAAAAAAAAATGAGTTACCCTAACACCGTTCCCGAGTCAACTGAGAACCTTCCCGTTTAAGGCTTCTCCAACGACTTCCTATTCCAAACTTTTTCCGTCTCCGCTTTGAGACCGTACTTCCAAACAAGAAGTGCCATAAAACTGATAGCAAGTCAACTGAAAACCTCTCCGTTTGAGGCTTCTCCAGCTACTCTTTATTTCCGATTCGTATCCCGAGTACACTGAGAACCTTCCCGTTTAAGGCTTCTCCAGCTACTCCTAACTTCGGATTCCAAACTTAACTCCAAACTTTGAGACCGTACTTCCAAAAACTAAAATACCCCTTAAACCGGACCCGAGTCAACCGAGAACCTTCCCGTTTAGGGCTTTTCCAGCTAGTTACCTTTTCCCTCTCCCAAGAAAATTGAAGATTTCCTTTTTCCACCTCCCGTGAGTGGATTCCGAAAGGGTGATGCAATAAATATAAAAGTTGCGTGTACCTGCCACGTTGCAAGTCCCACGATCTTAGCCTCGAATTTTTCTGCTGTCTGCACATAGGGTCACCAATTTCCTGAAACGATCTTCTGATATTGCTGAGTTTCAGAAGGAAACTTGACCCGAAAATCAATAATTTCAATCGTTATCGTCTCTCCTGCATTCTGTACCATACCGATAAGCAACAAAGTAATTTTCGGAGCCATGAATATAAATCTCAGCGGCTTATATTGGTAAACCAGAATATTTCGATTCATTACATTGGCATATCTTCAAATGGATGTTTGAAAACATAAGTTTTTTCTGATTAAATTGACAATATTTTTCACCCACATTTATTATGAAATAATGTGAAATTTCCTGTGATTTTATTCGTGGATGGTCATTCATCCCATGTAACATTAAAATTTAGCCAATTGTGCAGTAGACTTCGAATAACATTAATTGCGTTATATCCCAATTCGAAGAGAATATTACAGCCAGCTGATGTCTCTTGTTTCAATCCTATGAGAAACCTTTGGAAGAAGGTGGTCTTGAAGTGAAAAAGAGAAAATCCATCTATTGCCATAACAAAAGAGAACTCTGCTCCCATCTATTCTCTCACATTTTTCGAGAAAAACAATGTTATAATTGGATTTCGAGCCTGTGGACTTAATCCCTGGAATCCAAATGCTTTGGCCCATACAAAGTGTGAAGGGGAAGAATAATTCTTTGAAAAATAAAGCCACTGAAACGAAAAAGAGTCATTCAGAGAGATCAACCTTTTGGTGATTTCCAAAACATAATAGACGAAGAACGACGATTGAGATTGATGGAAGATCTGGATGGAAGCGGTGATTTGGCAATTATAAAATTGAAGAATGCACAGAAAATTAAAAAACCAACGGTGAACATTGTACAAATGAAGCAGAAAACAAACGTTCTTCTCTGCACGTTCTGAATTTGAGATGGTTAGGATTTTGAATAATGGTACAAATTTTATAGATTTCCCAGTTCTTCTTTGGATTTATCTGTGCAAAATATTAATATAAAGGCATTCAAAGACAAATGGCCTCATATGAAAATTATGAATCTTCCAGATATGAGTTTCATGAAGCCGAGACTTCTGATTGGTCAAGATAACTGGGAATCAATAGTGAGCAGAGAAATCATTGAGGGCCCCAAAAACTCTCCTGCCATTTCGAAAACCAAATTGGGTTGGATAGTCCACGGTAATGTCGAAATGTCAGAGGGATGATCGACAACATAGTGCTTTTCTATTCATAACAAAACAAGAAGATGGGGTCTGAAAGATATCCACGAACAAGTGAAAGAATTATTCTCCTTCGAAAGTTATGGTTTGAAGAAAGAAGATGGAGAATATTATGAATCTCTCCCAAGCTAGCATCTGTGATTATATAAAATTAATGTCTGGATTAGCTTCAAAATCCCTTTATTTCTTTATAGTATTTGGACTGTATCTTGAAAATACTTGTGTCACTTTTTTCTTGTCAGAACAACTCTCGTATCATTTATCTTCTCAAATGCAAGATCAAAAAGATCACAATGAAACAATGTAGGTACAAAATATAAAATCAAAACTGAACAGATAGTGGGAATTGAACATCATTTTATAAGGTTGGATTTTACACTATTCCAGTTTAACTTCCGATTTGTTCATACTCTTGTTTGCTTTATAATCCTTGCAACTCCTAGACATGTTTAGTAGAGATGTAAAGAACACACTCAGATTGAACCGAACGCTTCTCCACTGTCTATCTAGATTCCCAGGCAAGGGTTTGAAGTGAAATATTCTGTGCAGTACTCGCAACCTTTTGAAACCTATTGTGACTGGCGTCCGAACGATCATAATTCTGCAGGCGAAGCCTACGCAGAACTCAACTACTTCTCCAAACTCGTACAAGTTACAAGCTTCGATGCTTGTAGTTTCTGAGGGGTCTCCTCGGGTGACCTAGGAGTTATAAGTATGATCAATAATCAATAGCCAATAGATGAAGAAAGCACAATCTTAATGCTTCTTTGGATTTGGCCAGTAGTTTGGTCGAGTGGAGAAATCGTTCGCACACATGTCTAGGCGAGCTTACAAGTCAGTGATGTTTTGGGGATGAACAGACTGCAACGCTTCAAGTAAAGGGTTTAGAAAACGTCCACGTTGACCATTAAGAATCTCATAATATTTTTATGGTGATTGTGAGGATAGTTGATCCCTATTATCGCAGTCAGAAAGTTGGACTTGTAATAACTATAAGCTTATACCGAAGTGCAGGATGGATGTACGAAGGTTAACAGAAGCTATAATACGAACAGGTTAACTGCGGAATTCAATCCATGTAGGGAAATAAATAATTTGCGATGTTTCACGGCGTCGCTGGATGTACAGGGTGAAAATCAAATTGAGCCAAACACGTCCATGATTCGATTCCCTGATATGAATGCAAATACAACCAAGTTTGAAATCTTCGATCGAAACTAAATGAGGTACATGTATTGTGAATGAAGTAAAACTGAAAAAAATATATTTCTCGACAAAAAACTTGGATTTGATGGATTACGTCTGCATTGCCTTCAATTAAAACATATTCCTTCCTTCAAAGTATCTCGCTTTCAATTTATTCATATTTTCCTCGAACACCCAGAAATAAAGGGTCCTGCAATAGTGCGTTAGGCTTCATAGCTGCCAAACCAGACGTTTCAGAAATTTAGTTGAAAAGCATTTCGTCTGTAATTTCAATTCTGCATTTCAGGAAATTATTTTCTAATATACAGGGTGTTCCCAAATGAAATTATTGAACAAATGAGTGATTTTATGATTTTTTATATTTTCGCATATTTTGAATGCTCTTCAATACCTCTATAATAAAAAAAATAAAAGGGATATTTTTCCAACGGTACGGATCTCATTCAGAAAAAACGGCAAAATTTCTACGAAACAGTAGTTCGGTGAAAGCCTTCTACCGATTTCCTTAGGCGGTAGAAACATGAATTTTATCATAATTTCTTTTAACTCCAGAATTTGCCTAGTCATCATTCCTAAATGATCAACCTTTTTTATACAGGGTGTCCGTTATCAATGTCCACATATCATATGAAGAATTTCAAATTGTTTTTTTTCGATTTTTTTAAATGTAACAACCTGTATTTTTTTCCATGATGATTTACACAGTTTGAAACCTTACATTTTTTCAAAAGTAACCTTAGGGTTATTTTCACTTCTGTATCCAGCAGACACGAAAAATGACATTTCTACCAAAAATTTCAGGAATAATGAACATAATAACTAACGGATTTTTTAAATGAGCCACACAATGAAACCAAACTAAATGACCAATTTTTGAAAAACTTCAAAACCCTTCCAAAATCATAATCCTTGAAGTTCAACATGAAAATAATTATGTTTGTCCGAACAAGGAACACATACAATGGTAATATGTGTATTCTAACGATTACAGAGTTTTATCGGCATCCAATAAAAATTTTTATTCATAAAATGGTTTATATAATTTTCATGTCGCAGCAGTGCCACAGAAACTGTTATGAACTACATCGAATATTATTATTGATCAAAATATTGTTATTCAGAGCTCAAAGTTATTTCCGAATGCAATAAATTGAGAATTTTGGAAAAGATGAAACGGTTGATATGATTTTCATGTTGTGGCAGTGCCACAGAAACTGTTTATTCCAGTAGATTCTATGATGTCGAATATCCCGAAAGAAGACATCCACATGAATCGAGTTTTCGGAGGCTTTTAAACAGGTTTGTAGAGAAAGGAGATGTCAAGTATAAAAAAGAAGAGAGGATAAAATCGGCCACTAACGAGGACAAGAAGCTGGAGGCTTTACTGCATGTAACTGAAAATCCACACACAAGCCAAAGGAGCTTGGTGTAGCCTGTAGTATAAGTGAGCGTTCAGTTCAAAGAATCCTCAAAAAAAATAAGTATCATGCCTACCACATTCAGATGCATCAGGCGCTTACCGATAGCGATTTTGAAAACCGTCTGAATTTCTGTAACTGGGCAAGTTTTCAAATTGAACAGAACCCTTCATTTTTTGAATTTGTTTCATTCAGTGATGAAGCCTTCCACAATTCCGGAGCCGTCAATAGGCACAATGTTCATTATTACTCTGTAGAAAATCCAAAAATTATAAGAGAAAAAGACAGTCATGGTCATTGAATGTCTGGGGAGCAGTAATCGGCAATCATGTGATATGCCCTCATGTTTTCGATAGAAATTTAGATGGAGCTGCATATTTTACTTTCATTCAGAACATTCTTCCCGGAATACACGGAAATACAGAATGAAATATGGTTTCAGCATGATGGAGCACGCGCTCATTCTCGTCCTGTGAGGGATTCACTGGACCAACAGTTTCCAAATAGATGGATTGGTAGGGGCGGATCGACAAGATGGCCTGCTAGATCACCGGATCTCACCAAAATAGATTTTTTTTGTGGGGATAGATAAAGGGAATCGTGTATGATGATGTTCCAACAACAGCTTCCAATATGCAGGAGAGGATTGTGACTGCTTTCCGAAGCATCACTCCAGCCATGCTGACGAGGGTTAGTGGGACATTCAATGTCTTTTTCAACGACCGTTTGTTTTTATATCCAATATTTGAATAAAATTTTCCGTTCTGATTTCATTTTTCGTACCTGCTGGACGCAGGAGTGAAAATAGCCCTTTGGTTACTTCTGAAAAAATGTAAGGTTTTCATCATGAGAAAAAATATACAGGGTGTTACATTGAAAAAAACCGAGAAAAAACAATTGGAAATTCTTCATATTTGGACATTGATAACTGTTGATCATTTATAGGAACGATGACTAGGAAATTATTGAGGAAATCCTGATCAAATTCATGTTTCTATCGCTTCTGGAAATTGGTAAAGGGCTTTTACCGAACTACTGTTTCGTCGAAATTTTGCAGTTTTTTCTCAATAAGATCCGTACTGTTGGAAAAATATCCCTAATATTTTGCATCATGGTAGAGGTATTGAAGAGCATTGAAAATATGCGAAAATATAAGGGGTGTTCCATTTAAAAAATCACTAATTTGTGGAATAATTTTATTTGGGAACACCCTGTATATCATGAAAAAATTTCCTGAGATGCAGAATTGCAAGTACAAAGAGAATGCTCTTCAAGTAAATTCCTAAAACGTCTGGTTTAGCAGCTATAGAAGCTTAACGCACTATTGCAGGACCCGGTATATGATCAACAAACGTTTTTCATTCATGCAACTTCGAGATATATCAACATAGTTACAGTTGAAAAAATATCGGTCCAAGGAACAAGATAATAAGAAACTATTCTTTCACAACGTTTCGGCTCTTTATTGTGCCTTCTTCAGGTGTCAGAATATTAAAAGTATTTTAATACTTTCATCTACAGAAAATCGTCATTGATGAAGAAAACAAAATGAGTTTTACTGGATCTAGGAATCGATGTATGTTTGTTTTCCAGGTCATGACACATCAAATGCTGAATTGATCGAAATGAATTTCATTTGTGAAATAATAGTTTCTTATTATTTTGTTCCTTGGACCGATATTTTTTCAACTGTAACTATTGCCTGGAACGAGATTCTTCTGTTAATATCAACATATTTTGTATTTAAAACAAAAAGACTACCATGATTCCTCAGAGACATTTATGTATGAAGATGCCAGTAGTTGTCACATTTCTGGAATTAAGGAAGTTGATTTTTCGGTTGATTACTTAGTATGAATTTCTATGAATTACATATCGAATCTGCAATCTGGAACGTCAGCCCGATCGGTGCATTTTCTGTAGTTAAAATACTTCAATTGATCAGGTAGTTCATAATTTGATTTCATTCATAGAATTATAAATATGGAATTTGAGCGTAGTGGCTAATAAGTATACAAAAGTGTGGAAATCGTTACCCTTGAATCCAGGATCAGTCATTGCTATACGCATGCCTAGGGAGAAGAGAAGGGACATGTGATTCTGTATCCATGGATACCGTATGTGTCTCAATAGAGACAAATAACAAATCTGCATCCGCTGATCGCCACGATGCCCCTATTTTCCCACTCTCCGTTATCGCACATGCTCAATAGTCTCACTGACCCTAGGCCCAGCTCTCTAGACTCTAGAGCAGGGTTTCTCAAACTTTTGGCTCCACGAACCCCTCTTGAAGTTTCCCTATGCCGGCGAACCCCTTTACAGTACTTTAATGCCCAAAAAAAATAAAATTGCGCCTCCTACTTATCGAGACGCCATTAAGTAATTCTTGTCGCGAACCCCCTTCCGTCAGATGGCGAACCCCAAGGGGTTCGCGAACCCCACTTTGAGAAACCCTGCTCTAGAGGCTTCATTTTTTATTTCAAGGATTGAAATTAAAAGTGAAGCATTTCAAGATCTATCTGTATGTATTTCAGAAATGAAACAACGTTCGTATTAAAATCGGATCATCTTTATCATGATTCATGAAAAAATATTTGAGATATACAGGGTGGCCCACCCCAGACGCGGGTCTCATTTCGAGGCAGTGAATGAAGACATTTTGAGAATTTTTTTTTCGTGAAATGTAAAGGACATCCAGATGCACAATTTAAAATTGTTTCCACATATACAGGGTATTCGATAACAAAGATAAAGACCATAGTTACACTTCTTTAAATGGAATACCCTATATATGTATTCAAAAATTGAATGGCAAGCTCAAATAACGATGAGTTTATAGAGACCATTTCATGCCTTAAAAGAACAATTGTAGAGAAAATGGCAAAAAATCGAAAAGAAGGAGTATTTTTAATTTGCAATTAATGAATAAACCCTTCAAGCCAACGAGATAAACAATGTTTTTTCGTGTAGACATATTGGCTACCCTTATGCAGAAGAAGAGAATTTAACTCTGGAACATACTGAGTGATCATAATTAATGTTCAAACATTAACTACAAATAATGGTCGAAAACTTTCTTATTTCAAATGGCACACCCAGTATTTCTGTTCCTTGTTGAACGTAAAAATTAATATCGAAACTATCTTCATTGGGTTTCCCTATACCTAAACCCTTATAATTTTTAAGTAATTTTCGATTTTCAATTCAACTAATTAACCTACTACATATTATGATATCCATAGAAATACTTGGAAATATTTGTGGGGAAATGCTCACAATATCATTTGAAATCTGAAAAACTCAGATGAAGATCTCAATCATGGTGTTGCGGTCACGCAAGATTTATTATTCCTTTATAAATGATCATCTACAGTTTTTCTGAATATCAGTTCTTTTTTCAATTATTTTCAAATTAATTTCGCCTAGAAGGTATTGAGTGTCATTATCATTCAATCTTGTCCGGTATATGCCCTCAAATTCTTCTTTATTCCGATCGTATTGATTTGAAGTTAAGCCATTCATTTAAATTTCATTCAAAATGTTAATTTTTGTGAAAAATCTGAGAACACTTAATATTTCCAAAAAAGTTAGGTATAGGACATTGAACATGAATTATGTCTAGTATTTTCTGAAGATTTCAAAAAATGAATAATATACAGGGGATTGTATTTGAAATAAGAAAGTTGGTATTGGCGACAGTCGCATGGAACACCCTATATAATTCTATTTTCTTGAAAAATATGCGCATTTAAAATTATAAATCGACGTGTCCGAGCGATTTTTCTAACACCCCCTCATTTATTTGTCATCAAATTTATTCCATTTGGCTGTTACACTCTGTATAATGTACAAATTCAATTGGTGGAATCATGCCAGAGAAAATTCATGAAGTATATACAAATTGGATGGTGTGTACCTCCAACAGGGATGTAGCAATGAAATGCTGCTAAACAACTGATTTTCTTTCTTATGAAAAAGGAGGATCACGTCCCTAAGTTAGGACAAACTGAATGAATGTGAGAAGTGGACTAGTAGAGATCTAGTTTCCGAAGTACACCACCATTGCAGTTCTCACATTTCTTCCTTATCTTTGGAAAGTAGAAGAACACATTATTCGTGCATTTTTGTATATAAAATTATACATGCTTTGGTGGAAGGTCCTGATCTGCTGTACAAACTCAACTTTCATATTCCACGCCAGAGTAGCAGAAATGAGTCTTGCTTCTATTTGCAATCACTCAGAACAAAAACATTTATGCGGACCACTTTGGTCAGTTCAAGTATAAAGTAAAATCAACTATATTTCAAAATTGTGTTGGGTAACGTATTTGTGTACTTATTATTATTTTTGTCGAACTTTATAATTTAGTAAAAGAGTTAGTTTCAAAATTATGTCGTGCAGCTATGAATTTATGTACCTCATTATTTTTGTGAATCTTCATGATTCAGTGGAAGAATTTTTTCAGAATTGTGCTGAGTAGCTAGGTTTTTTTTATGTTTCATTAATTTCTGTTAATCTCTATAATTTTGTTGGGAAATTTGTAATAGACAACATATTGTCTTGTAATTGGGTTTTCTCCTGTTAGACAATGAAGAATTTTTTTCATGGGCCCTTTTTTTCGTAATATCACTGAAGTGGTTTATTTGTGTTTCTATCATTATTTGTTTTTGATTTCCATTGTCTCCATGGAATCTTGTAGTTTAGCATCTATTATATTGTCTACAGTTTCTTTTATAATCTTATCCAATTGAAATTCGTTTGTGATTGTTGTTTGTTTTTCTTTCAAATGTTTACTGTTAGCATTTTGTGATGTTTCATTATTTAATTCACCAATCAAGTCATTATTTTTCTGATTGAGTGCAGCGATTTCGTTTTTCAGTAATATATTATGTTGAATCAATTCTTCATTTACTTGTTGCTCACCATTTTATTTTTCTTGATTTTGTTTTCATCAATAATTTTTTTTCATCCTGTTGCTCAGGCTAGTTTGTTTCTCACGTTCCTGTTTGAATTCACGATTTGCTTCCATCAACTCCATGATATTACCAGACTTCCTCTGACGCGGAGAAAATGCCGCATTCCCTGCATTGAGTCGTAAGACAAAAGTCACATTCATAAATAATATATTCTATTTGATGCATTTCCTCCTTTCTTTGATTGTGTTTATCAGTAACACATATGTTGACCGAGAATTTATTTTATTTCTAGTCTTCATTCACAATTTTCCTTCAAAGATTTGATTACTACTTTACGCGGAGCAGTTTGACATACGTCCGTATAGGCGAAAATTGACTTTCAACAGGTATTACAAGCATATTGCTATGGTATTCTCTTTATTTATCCTGAGGAAATAAAAGCTAATATCCCCCAATATGATTACTGCGTTATTTTTGCCCTACTTAGAATCCTCAGAATCTCTATCAGTCTCTAAAAAAATACATTTGCACTCGCGAAAGGACGTGTATGTGGTGGTCAATAGGTATATAATTATAAATTTTGAAACGAAAACTTTTTTTTTAACAATTTACCTATTTACCGAACACAACTATGGCTTGAAACTATTGACTTAACACTTATGAATACTTCTCAAGAGAGCAAGTCTATAATACAAGAGCAAATCTATTTCTGAATTAAAATCAAGGATGAAGCCGTTTTTTCACATTACAAGCTTTTATTTAGTTTCACCTGTTCCGGTGTCTGTCTGTCTGTATGTCTATAATCAGATCTTGCAAGTTGAATATGACACACTTCTAATGGTCCGATCGATTTGAAATTAAGCAGGAAGACATAATTCTGGTGACAATACATCATGAAATATTTGTTATAGAAAAAAAACAAAATGGCGGATGAGTTTTGTGATTATGATCCGATTCCTTTCAAAATTAGTATCTGGGGGGTTTTGGGATTGACAATGATGATTCTTTGGTCAGAGTTGGAAAATTCAAGATAGCGGCTACAATATGGCGGCTACAAGATGACGGACGAGTTCTTTGATTATGATCCGATTCTATTCCAAATTGGTATCATGGGGTTTTATGGGTTTTATGGTTATGATTCTTCAAAATTGAGGAATTCAAAATGGCGGCTTCGAAATGGCGGATGAGTGTTGCTATCAGAAAAGCTTGTCTTGGAAAATGTTTTTTTCATCATAGCTTGTTATAGATACAGCTTATCTGGAGATGAGACTCAGCACTGCAGGGGTTCAATGTTGATTTAGCAACAACATTAGTTGTACGCGGAGCTTATGGAGAAGATAAGGAGTTGAATCGTATTAGTATGGGGTGCGGCTACGTAATTATATACAAAATAAAATCAGTTTTAATTTCAAGGATTGAAATTAAAAGTGAAGCATTTCAAGATCTATCTGTATGTATTTCCGAAATGAAACAACGTTCCTATTAAAATCGGATCATCTTTATCATGATTTATGAAAAAATATTTGAGATATACAGGGTGGCCCACCCCAGACGCGGTTCTCATTTCGAGGCAGTGAATGAAGACATTTTGAGAATTTTTTTTTCGTGAAATAATCATAGCTTGTTATACAGGGTGTTTCACCATAAACCGGACAAACA
Organism: Adalia bipunctata; assembly: GCA_910592335.1. Taxonomy (NCBI): domain Eukaryota; kingdom Metazoa; phylum Arthropoda; class Insecta; order Coleoptera; family Coccinellidae; genus Adalia; species Adalia bipunctata. The sequence continues at coordinate 7,950,580 of OU342954.1, forward strand.
TATATAGCCGTGTAGTTGACATCGGGAAAGTCATTTTTGCCTCATGACATATACCCCGTTTTCGACGCATTAGCGAGATACAGGGTGTTTAATGTCAACTTTGAGCAATATTCTGATGACTGTGGTGAGTTATGCGTGACATTTCAAATAACGGTTTCTGGTCACATCTCAGTATTTTTTAGGGCTCAATTCAATTGTGTTGTAAAATTTGGAAAAAAAAAATTCAAAATGGCGGAAAACCTGCAAAGTTGGAATTTTTTTTTCTTGGTTGCCAATTCGGAAAGCATAATCTCAATGTACTCGATTTTCTAAGATATTCTGAGAAAAAATTTTTTCAAAATTCGAACTAAACTTTTTTTTTACATGTCCTCAGTGAAAAAAAAAAAATTCGCCTAAAATTTTTGGAATTTTTCATGGTTGAACTATCTTTAATTCTGAATACTTGGGTGGAAACAGAATAAAAAAACATCCATTGGTTTTCTTGTTGTAGCCTTCCGAAGATTACGCTCGGTGTACTTTCTTAATTTTTATTTGAGAAACTGGAGGCCGTACGAAGGTCAAAATTGTGCTGATGGGCTGCCAGAAACTCGGATAAAAATATGAAATTATAAACAAAAATTTTTTTTTTTTAACTTTGGTGGGACGAGTATGAATTGGATTAATTCTAATCCTATATATCTCCCTTGCCAAAGCAACACAAGTAAATCGAGAGTGTAGAGTTCGAATCTTACCAAAGTTTTTTGGAAAAATAAAAAAAAACAAAAATTTTGTTTTAAATTTTTTTTTTATTTTTTCGAAAAAAAAAATTTTTGGTTCATAAATTCATATTTCTATCTGGGTCATTCTGGCAGCCCAGCGGCACAATTTTGGCCATCGTACGGCCTCCAGTTTTTCAAATAAAAATTATGAAAGTACTCCGAGCGTAATCTTTGGAAGGCTATAAAAAGAAAACCACTTGATATTTTTTCATTCTGTTTGCACCCAAGTATTCAGAATTGAAGATAGTTCAACCATAAAAAATTCCAAAACTTTTAGGCGAATTTTTTTTTCACTGAGGACATGTAAAAAAAAAGTTGAGTTCGAATTTTGAAAAAATTTTCTCACGGAAAATCTTAGAAAATCGAGTACATTGAGATTATGCTTTCCGAATTGGCAACCAAGAAAAAAAAATTCCAACTTTGCAGGTTTTCCGCCATTTTGAATTCTTTTTTTCCAAATTCTACAACACAATTGAATTGAGCCCTAAAAAATACTGAGATGTGATCAGAAACCGTTATTTGAAATGTCACGCATAACTCACAACAGTCATCAGAATATTGCTCAAAGTTGACATTAAACACCCTGTATCTCGCTAATGCGTCGAAAACGGGGTATATAATCATGAGGCAAAAATGACTTTCCTGATGTCAACTACACGGCTATATATGTTTGTCCAGTTTATGGTGAAACACCCTGTAGATACATCTTATCTGGAGATTGGACTCAGCACTGCAGGGGTTCAATGTTGATTTAGCAACAACATAGTTATACGCTTTTTTGCTAATTTTTCGATAAAATAACCACTTTAAATCTATGGGAGATGATCCCCCAATAAAAGGGGCCTGTAGCGTTCCTCGAACACCTGAAGAACAGAAGAATCATCACTTGGAAGATCGGACCTGATCGAAAGATCCTCCCGATCCAAGAGAGAGTTAGGACTTCGTGAAAAGGGGTTTTTTAGCAGGTGAAGTATTTTTTTACTTATTCTTTCTCGGTTTTTCTTCTTTGTTCTTGTTACAGATATATTTTCAAGATACTTCCATCCAGATCGATGAAAAAGCTTGTTTTCATCAAGTACAAGAAGCTCTGTAACATGGATATCTTTTGAACAAATTCAGCATCACTACACATATACGGGGAGACAGAGTTTTTTCAGAGGTTATCTGTTCTCGTGTGTCATACGCAAAATTGTATGGTACCCCGTTCACATTCCCTCTGCTAACACTAAGATTTGGATCGGGAAACAGATTGTTTTTTTTATACAATCTGTTCCTTGTCGCCATTTCTTCACACGTGCCTTATGCCATATCAATTGTTTGATTTAAGAAAAAAGTATGTATTACTCTCTTTCAAAAGAATATATATATATATATATGGAGAAGATAAGGAGTTGAATCATATTAGAATGGGGTGCGGCTACGTTATTATACTTATACAAAATGAAATCAGTTTTAAATCTCCAATATAACACTCCAAAGCACAACATTCAAAACCCAAAGTATGGAAAACTTCGTAATATCCAGAGTTTCCACCTTCTGTCTGGAGCTTTCTCACTTGTACATCTTTTATCTGCATCTTGTTGTTCTTCACATCCTCTTCAGTAATGGTCGTTCCCGCAATTTTTCCAAGATATATCCATTTTCTCTTCTTCACCCTCTGCAGCAATAAACCATGGTTCAGGTCAGGTGCACCTGACTTGGTAACAGTAGGTACATATGATTTTTCGAATATTTGATTGTTGACTTCTCCTTCTGTTGATAACAGTTTTCCATTCATTTTCATTATGAACTAGCTGGCCCGGCGAACTTTGTTTCGCCTAAATAATACCTATCACCTATACCATAGCCATCTTTAAAGATAAAGAAGAAGATAAGAAGGCCGTGCCTATACTTACAGTAGATTTCACAACGCAATCACCAGGGATCGAAGATCAACGGCTTGGTTAGATTTCTGAACTGTCAAATCGAGTATTCTAGATCAAGCTCCGATCACCGGTGATATGCTTTGTGAAACCCCGGTTAAAGTTGTATAAACTTACCATTGCAATTTTTTCAAGCAGGAGATATATATATATATATATATACTCAAGGTAATTAACTCCCAATATATCGTACAATATAGAATAAGGGGTTATGGGAATGAATAAACTAATTTCTGATCTTCTCTTTTATTCCATCATATAGATATATATATATATATATATATAGATAAATTAGGCATAATAAAAGTTCTGTCAAATGTCATCTGTCAACTGTCATCTGTCAAACGTCATCTGTCAAACGTCATCTGTCCAACGTCATCTGTCAAACGTCATCTGTAAAAATGTCATCTGTCAAATGTCATCTGTCAAACGTCATCTGTCAAATGTCATCTGTCATCTGTCAAATGTCATCTGTCATCTGTCAAATGTCATCTGTCAAATGACATCTGTCAAATGTCATCTCTCAAACGTCATCTGTCAAACGTCATCTGTCAAATGTCATCTGTCAAACGTCATCTGTCAAATGTCATCTGTCAAACGTCATCTTTTCCATGGATATGAGCTGTCACACAAAACAGAAATATATATATATATATATAATAACAGTGGGGGTAAGGGATTTCGACCTATAGAATTCAGATTTTTTACTCTTTATTCATTCACCAAGCCCCACTGTTATTAATAATATCGACCATAAAAGTAAACTATATATATATATATATTATATATATATATATATTCTTATGAAATGGAGCTGTTACAGATTTTAAAAATGCTTTGTCAACCTCTTTGAAGAAATGAAAAAAGAAGTACATTCGTAGAAGAAGATGCCCTTCAATATGAATATCTGAAAACAAATCCAATAACCCTACACTTATACGGGGAGACAGAGTTTTTGCTGAGGTTTTTATCTGTGCTCTTGCATCATACGCAGAAATGTATGGTGCCCCGTTTGACATTCCTCTGCTAATACTGAGATTAGGAGCGGGGAATGGATCAATATGTTTGTTTGAATGATCTGTTCCTTGTTGCCTTTTCGAGACACATGCCATAAAAAAAAAACAGAAATACAAAAATAATATGTCAATTACTAATTATGGGCAATTTTGAATTCAGTTATTTCCGCAAATATATTTATTACCCAAACATAAATCAAAAACATTTCAAAAATATAGAGAAAAGATGAAAATGGACAATTCACGATTGATGCTGATCGTCACAATCCGATTTACTTTACATTCCGGTAAAAATTCACTGTTCCACCAACTTGATCTGATAATAGCCTTCCATGTTATTATAAGTTCTATGCAAATTACACAATAATTGTATACATCGCCATTCATACTCTAGTCTAGTCTACCATTTCTGAATTTCCTACCCTTCAAGAAAATGAAATCCACCGTTGCCAGACAACTTCATGGCTTATAACTTCACAACGTTCTATTTTATCGAAAATAGCGAGTCCATTTCTCTCGTTCTATTTTATTATTGCATTTCTATTGAATACCGTGAAACTTCGTTCTACCATAGAATATTCTTATACCGTTGTTAGGTATTCTGTGGTAAGCCTACTATTCACTTGACATGCGATTCTGTGAAAGAAAAACTAACCTCCTTTGTCCAAATGTCAATATGGCATTTCGAAGTTTTGAACCAACCATAGATCGCCTTTTATTAAAAAAGAAAAGGGCTATTTTTAGGGTTTTTCCAGCAATAATTCTAATTTTTCTCGCCGTAAAAACCATCCTTGAACTTCAACGAACATTTTAAAAAAAGATTTGGCCAAATTGGTCGAGGCGTTGTTGAGTTATGCGCTTACAACACATTTTGCGATTCATTTTTATATAATAGATTGATTTTGAATGAGCTCCTACATTATTTTCCGGAACCATTTCAAAAACATTCTTCTTATTATTTTGTTTTGATGTAAAATTCGTATCACTTTGATAATTACTTTGAATGTCATTCGATTCATGAATTTGTGATTTCTGCAGATTAGTTTGTAAACACTAATAACTTGTTCATAATATCCTCGAAATTCCCAAACAAAGACTTTTCATTCAGATTTATTATTAAACAACCTAACCTAATCTAATTTGTATCGATTCTGTGAATGTTTGCACAGAAATTTCAAGAAGATAATGTCAGCTTGCTGATATTTTCATTGAGGTTGAGGATTTGTCACGAAACATAGTATAAATCACGATATACTTGTGTACCGTGGTATGAATATTTATGAATTCTGCCGTTTCCATCATAAATCTTTGCCGCCAAATTTTACCACGCATGCGTAGAGAGAAAACCAAAAGATTGGTTATCTGGACGCCAACTATGAACTATAACAAACCAGAGTCTCTGAACAAACTGTAAACATTATGTGAAGTTTTGAATACATTCAGTGAATTATTGTTCTAATGTGATCATTATGTGAAGTGAATTTATATAATCTTAACTGTGTCGAATTCATAAAATTCCAAGAGGATATTGTTCAGATAGAAATATCGACACAGATTATAAGGTATCATTTTATTTTTCATTAATTTCAATTCAATAAGTAGTTTGTATCGAGATTCATCATTCATATCCGAATTTTGTATTTAATCGACATTTAACTTCAATATGGACCGGTAACTATGAATTTTCAATAGAAACTGTGCGTGTTAAATCCTCCTTGGTGTTCAATTTTATCTCCCACATTTGTGGGATTTTATTATTAAAATATCTCGACAAAGTTGATAAATATTGTGACATTGTAATCTCGTTTGAAGACCAGAGAAGGAATAGTATTCGATGATATTTAATTCAGAGACGCATTCAGATTATTCTTGAAATTAATGATTTTCTCGTCAAATTTCTCCGGGTAAAATTGGAAATGACACGAAAATAAGAATACTCTTAATTTCTTGAATGATTGATTCTTTCGAAAATATGAATCGTTTATCTTTTTAAAGTGGTTTTATGGTGTTGTAGCGTGTATTGATGAGCCGACTACACTGTAATACTAGTAGAGATATTGAATAGGTTTTGATTGAGGAATATGCACTATGAATAGAGTAAAAACTCAACCAAAATTCAGTTCATTCGAAATAACGGTTCCGAAGATATAAACAGAAAAGTGTTTTTTTCATGGATTTTCGACACCCTGTATCTTCGAAATCGAAACCAAACCGAATTCTGAAAAATGGTATAGGAAAAAAGTGTTTCGTTTGATGTGAGGAATCTACAGTTAAAATAAATATATGTACAAGTCAAAGACTCACCCTGTATAATGACGAAATCAGACATAGCCCTCCATTAAAATGAACGAGCTCTTCACGAATTCACAAACCGAAGTTTCGCGCTGTGTACTGCTTCAAGTGAAGAAATTGATAGATATTTTTTCTACTTCAGGCATTTCCCTCATCTATCTTCCTTTGTTTCAGATTTGGACATGGATGACCTCATTTTCCAACAACCATCTCAAAAGAGGGCTTTGACAATGTTCGGAAGGTGGGGACCGATCAACGAATTAGGTAAAGAAAGATCTTCCATAAGGAGTACCGACAGGATTCATCCTTCAACTGGGCGAAAAATGGGACAACCGTTCAGATGGGGCTAATCAAGAAATAGCTCGGCATAGAACCAAAAAAAGATAACACCAGTAACTGATGTGTGCTAAGTTTCAATAAGATATTTCAGTTACCAAAATATCATCAGTTAGAAATATTCATGAATAAAACACAAATTATAATATGTGCAGAATATAACCAAAAATTTATTTGGGTGCAGTTAAAACTGAAAAATATATTTTAAATAAAAATTATGAGAGTAGGTACTCCGAGCGGAATCTTCGGAAGCTTACAAAAAGAAAACCAATGGATATTTTCCATTCTGTTTTCACATCAGTGTTTAGAATGAGAGAGTTCAACTTCGAAAAATTACAACAATTTCGGGTGAATTTTTTTACTGTAGACATTTGGAGAAAATTCAGTTCGAATTTTGGAAATTTTTTTCACGGAAAATCTCAGAAAATCGAGTACGATGAAATATTGTTATCCAATGCGGATATCAAAAATTCAAATTTTGCAGGTTTTCCGCCATTTTGAATTTTTTTCAGAATCAAATACCACAGTTTATTGAATCGAGCACTAAAAAATACTAAGATGAGACCAGAAACTGTTCTTTCAAGGTTCACGACTAACTTACCACAGTTATCAGAATATTGCACAAAGTTGAATTTTTTTGTCTGTCGGATACCTACCCTTCATTTTTGGTAGCCGAAAATATAGTTTTCTCAATGCTTTGCATTTCATGTTTTGAAGGAGGGCTGACAGTAGGTAAACTTTTCACGAATATAGTTCAAAGAGATGAGATTACTCAACTCTGCTTGATACCTACAAATTATATCAATACAGGATGAAGCAAATCGAAAAATTCAATTCCTTTGACATTATATGCGTGTAACGTAGACAACTAGGCTATGCAAAAAACAAATGCGAATCATTCAAAAATCTATTGATTTTGGACACAGCATATCTTTACAAATAATGAGGTCCTCCCACAAGGGTAGCCGCAAGAAAAAAAAATCAGGGCTTGCCATTTGAATGAATGGACTTATTCAAGGTCATCTTCTTAAAATCGCTGTGGTGATTCTTAAATATTCAGAACACTTGAAAACGTTTCGGGAATTCAATAAGAAGTATAATATACAGGGTGTCCGGGGAATAACTGTACTCATACCAGAGATAGAGTTGGACTAGCTGATTACGAATTGACTATAAAAAATGAACATCTGGATTTCTCTAGAGAGCTACAGGGTGATATTCCAGCTTCATGGGAATACTAAGACCATCATAAAATCCAAACTTATTGACGGATATTATTGAAACTCGGGAGGTTATTGGCACATACTAAGGTCGAGTCTGAAAGATATCAATTATTCCATTATTCCAGGGCCGGACTCATAAATCTCCATTTAAAGTGTTCAGGGTGAAAAAAACACTTTGTATTTCGAATTACAAATAATTGATTCGCTTTTTAGAAAGAAGCTGAATTATGCTTCAATTTGTGGTATCGCTCAAAGTTGTCACATCAACAATTATTTTTTTATAAATTTCTAAATATGGATAAAGTTCGAAAATTTTAATTTATTTTCCTGATCAGGACTTAGTCATTTTGTGGAGGTCGAAAATAAATAATAAACTTTCTTAAAAAGTCACTGAAGGTGAGGAAGACTATAATAATTTGTTGATATACTGGGTGGCCACCCCAGACACGGATCTCATTTTGGCTTGGAAGTGAGAAGTTACCTCGACAACACCTATCCAAATAGGTGGATAGGTCGTGGAGGACCTATTCTATGGCCTCCTCGATCTCCAGATTTCAACCTGCTAGACAATTTTGTATGGGGAAAATTGAAGGATATGGTATATTCTGAAGAAATCCAGTCAAGAGAACAGCTGATGAACAGAATTACCAACTGTTGCGATATTTTGAAGAATAATGGCGATATGATTCGCAAGGCTGTATCGAATTTGAACATTCGGCAAGAGAAATCTATACAAGCTAATGGTTTTCATTTCGAACCACTTCTAAAATAACGTTGAATCAGCAATTCATTCGTTCCTATTTTCATTTTTATTAGGTACTCTTTACTGTATTTTAGTTTCTTTCATTTGCTACTGTTTAGTTATGAAATGTGCTTATTGAAGCTCTGAACTTTTTTGAAAATTTTCTACTAATACTTTCGCTTTTTATATTCAAACATGTGATTTTCAGTTCTCTTCATGATGAAAAATTCAATTTATCGAACTTTATCCAAATTCAAAAATTCATAAAAAAATTATTGTTGATGTGACAACTTTGAGCGATACCACAAATTGAAGCATAATTCAGCTTCTTCCTAAAAAGCGAATCAATTATTCATAATTCGAAATACAAAGTGTTTTTTTTTACCCTGAACACTTTGAATGAAGATTAATGAGTCCGACCCTGGAATAATGGAATAATTGATATCATTCAGACTCGACCTTAGCATGTGCCAATAACCTCCCAAGTTTCAATAATATCCGTCAATAAGTTTGGATTTTATGATGGTTTTAGTATTTCCATGAAGCTGGAATATCACCCTGTAGTTTTGTAGGGAAATCCAGAAATTCATTTTTTATAGTCAATTCGTAATCAGCTAGTCCAACTCTATCTCTGGTATGAGTATGTACAGTTATTCCCCGGACACCCTGTATATAATTTTGTCTAAGACTTTCTTGTCGATCGAAAATCTGTGATGGAGTCCTACTTTTGATTCCGGTAGTAGGATCCGATCGGCAATCTAAATCTATAGTGCAGTGATCTACAATTTTTGGTCACGATTTATAGTTAGGAGTCGTAACACCAGGGTTTCTATGCATCTATTTCATAACAAAATATTGATACTTCTAGAGGTTGAACTGTCACATTCAAATCAAAATGAAATAAAGGAATTAGAGAAAAGGTAGAAGTACAGAATATGAAACAGGATAACAATGTAACTGCGTTACATGTACAATTATCTCTGAAGTTTTTCAAGATATGATCTTTAGTTTTGAACCATTAGATATATTCATATATCTAATAATTCCAATATGAGTAATGAGCCAATGAAAATTGAAGCCGAGTTTGAGTGAGAATCCCGATCTGCGAATGTGCAGTAATATTAAGAAAATGACTGACTAATTCTGTCTCTCTCTGACACCTGTCGTGAAACGTACGTCATCCATAAATTCATGTGAATACTTTCGATCAGAACTTGATAATTTCATTAATCAATCGCTTTGATACGTTTTCTTGAACTGAACATATTCCAGTGGCATATTTTCATCCTCGATATCCATTTTCTTGTCGTCTCTCAGGATATACATAACCTCTAAGTTTTCCTCAATTTTTGAATTTCTAGTTGACGCATGCGTACAATCCAAATCGGTTCCTGGTCACATCTTTGTATTTTTGAAGGCTTAATTGAACTTTGGAATAGAATTTTGCAAAAAAAAATTCAAAATGGCGGAAAACCTGCAAAGTCGGAATTTTTTTTCTCGGTTGCCAATGTGGAAAGCATAATCTCAACGTACTCGATTTTCTAAGATTTTCTGTGAAAATTTTGTTTCAAATTTCAAACTCAACTTTTTTTTTACATGTCTTCAGTGAAAGAAAAATCGCCCAAAATTGTTGGAATTTTCCATGGTTGAACTATCTTTAATTCTGAATACTTGGGTTGAAACAGAATGAAAAAATATCAATTGGTTTTCTTTTTGTAGCCTTCCGAAGATTACGCTAGGTGCACTTTCTTAATTTTTATTCGAGAAACTGGAGGCCGTACGAAGGTCAAAATTGTGCTGCTGGGCTGCCAGAACGACCCATAAATAAATATTGAAAAATTTTTTTCGAAATAAAAAAAAATTGAAAAAAAAATTTTTTTTTTTATTTTTTCCAAAAATCTTTGGTAAGGTTCCAACTCTACACTCTCGATTAACTAGTGTTGCTTTGGTAACGGAGATTTATAGGATTAGAATTAATCTAATTCATACTCGTACAGTTCGATTCCTACCAAAATTTTTTGAAAAAATTTTTTTTTGGTTATGATTTCATATTTTTGTCCGGATCATTCTGGCAGCCCATCAGCACAATTTTGACCTCCGTACGGCCTCTAGTTTCTCAAATAAAAATTTAGAAAATACACCGAGCGTAATCTTCGGAAGGCTACAAAAAGAAAACCAATTGATATTTTTTCATTCGTTTTCACCCAAGAATTCAGAATTAAAGATAGTTCAACCATGAAAAAATCCAATTTTGGCCGAATTTTTTTTTTCACTGAAGACATGTAAAAAAAAAGTTGAGTTCGAATTTTGAAAATTTTTTTTTACGGAAAATCTTAGAAAATTGAGTACAGTGAGATTATGCTTTCCAAATTAGCAACCAAGAAAAAAAAATTCCAACTTTGCAGGTTTTCCGCCATATTGAATTTTTTTTCGCAAAATTCTACACCACAATTCAATTGAGCCCTCAAAAATACTAAGATGTGACTAGAAACCGTTATTTCGAATATCACGCGTAACTCACAACAGTTATCAGAATATTGTTCGAAGTTGACATTGAACACCCTGTATCTCGCTTATGCGTCGAAAATGGGGTATATGTCATAAGGCAAAAATGACTTTCTCGATGTCAACTACACGGCTACATATATTTGTCCAGTTTATGGTGAAACACCGTGTATATGATTATATCCATGAAATTTGTCGAAAAGAGTGGCCTACATCAAAAAGTTACACAGATAAATGATGTCAGGTGGGGTAATTCGAAACCAGAATTTCATGCAGATTTTATAAAAATTGTGCGCTTTCGGACCAAGAATGCTTTCAACTAATGAACTGACGATTCTGAAGAAATAATTTCACCATGTGCTTTCATATATCGATTTGATTTCTATCGAAGGAATTCAGCTCTTTCAAATGAGACATATGATGTATTACTCAAAAAACTTTTACATGTTAGTTTGAAACTATTTTTCCTTTAGTTATAAATAAACGTAAGCGTATTCGAATAGCTTTATCATGCTAACGACCCAACTTTGCTCACATTGCTTTCACAATTTTTAAGAAAACTGAAGCGCCTTATTATATCCCACGGAATTTTCTATTTCAAAGGAAGCTTTGCCTGGGGGTCCTTTCTTACGGGGATTGATGGTAATAATGTCTAATCCAGCTTTCACCTGAACATCACAGGATATTTTGGACAGCTTAGATGTAGAAAAACCCCAATTTATTTTTGTACACAGCGGTTCTCCTCAGAAGAGCTGAAATTGAAAATATGTGTGCTGATTTTGCAATTTGTTGTTTGCAAACGTGAAGTATGGAAAATAATTTATTGTTGCCCGGTTGAATCAGAATATTGGTATGCTGGAATTTTCACTCAGTCATTTCACATAAAGAATTATTCCTTAATTTGGATGATAAAAAAGTTCTAGTGAAACGAATTCTTACTTACACGAATATTCCACATCTTTTTGTACGAGCAGTTTATGAGGATTGAAAAGATGATTGATTTTCCGAATTATTCTTCCACAGTCCTGAGGAAACCATTGAAATATTTTCTCGCACAATGAATATTTCAGGAATATATTTGTCACTATCATTAAAAATTTTTTTTTCGAATAGAGTTCATGAATAAAGGGGCCTATAACGTCACAGTAGAAAAAGCATGGCCTAATTTTTACATAGCCACACATCAGTTAATGGTCACGATGAGGAAAATAAAGACTGCAGATTAGCGAAATAGATTGGTTTATTTGTTTATATTCAGAAAAAGATTGAAATACGAAAAGAAAATCTTCTCAATATTTTGAAAGCGATAATTCTCCTTTAGGGATTTAATTAGCATAGTTAAAGTTATTGATAATTAATTTTTCAAATATATCAAGACCATTGTAAATTGATGCCATATATTATTCAAACTAATTCTTGTGATTTAATTGGTTAGATGGGTATCTTCTTCATGTATGTAATATTGTAAAGAAAAGTAATAAAGAAGTACGAAATGAATTTATTGTATTTATACATAAAGACCATCCAAGAATTGTTGACATCAGAGCAGGCCCTGGAAGCAACTCTGCTGGTATGTGGAGGTGCATTATCCTGCATAAATAGGAAATAATCTCCAAAAGCACCTCGCCAGAGCCTCACTACAGGTTGTAGCACTAGATCAACATACCTAGGCCCTGTCAGAGATTGTCTGATGGGAATTAAAGGAGTTTTCTCACCAAACATAATTCCGCCCCAAAACATTACAGTACCTCCTTTGTATTTAGGGATCGGTCTTGCAGCTCGGAGCCTAGCTTGCCTCCCTCTACCTCTTAAAATGCGAACACGCCGGTCGTCTGATCGTAGGCCAATTCTGGTCTCATCCGAAAATAAGACATTTTTCCAATCTTCAATAGTCCAATTTTCATGCTCTAAACACCAAGTAAAACGGTCAACTTCATTTTGCCTTGATAGTTCTGGAACTCTTAACGCTCTTCTCTTGAATAATTCCCGAGCGCGAAGTCTTTTTCTGATAGTTTCGACAGAAACACTAACACCTGTAGCTTGCAAAAATTGCCTTTGAAGCTCTGAATGAGATACTGCGGGATTTCTTCTTGCTGTTTGGGCTAAAAAGCGATCCTGCCTTTTTGTAGTTACTCTTCCACGACTATTCTTTAGGGTTCCTAACTCCAGAAACTTTGCATAGGTTTTTGAAACAACCCCTTGTGTAACCCCCACCGTTCTTGCAATCTGTCTTTGTGATATACCTTGTTCTGCCATAGCAATAATTCTTCCTCTCTGGACTTCCGATAACCCCACATAAGGCATTTTTTTTAAAACTTCGCAAAAAAAACAAAATATAAATTCACTGCGACGTTCGAACGAAATGGTAAAATCGACACTGCAAAGCCAAATCTCATCGAGTGCTTATGAACCTAACTGTTTTTGTGAGTAAACACATGCACTTTTTATTTGCTTCTAACGAAAAAGATATCAAAATAATATTTCATCTTAATACTGGGTGATTCCATATAAGTTTGGTTGTGTGTATACAGGGTGAGTCTTTGACTTGTACATATATTTTAACTGTAGATTCCTCTCATCAAACGAAACACTTTTTTCCCATGCCATTTTTCAAAATTCGGTTTGGTTTGGGAGATACAGGGTGTCAAAAATCCACGAAAAAAACACTTTGCTGTTCATATCTTCGGAACCGTTATTTCAAATGAACTGAATTTTGGTTGATTCTTTACTCTATTCATGGTGCATATTCCTCAATCGAAACTTATTCAATATCTCTCCTAGTTCGAAAGTTACAGGTTGGTCGACTCATAAATTCATGCAAAAACACTATCAAATCACTTGAAAAGGATAAACGGTTCATATTTTCGAAAGAATCAACCATTTTAGAGAATAAAAGTATTCCTATATTTTTTCAATAAAACGCGTCGTTTTCGAGTTATTCCTAAATGTGTACGAAGAAATTTGAGGAAAAAACCATGAATTTCATAAAAAATCTGAATGCTTCCCTGGACTAAATATCATCGAATATTGTTTCTTCTCTGGTCTCTTAACAAATTAACAATGTTGTCAATGTTTATCAACTGAATTCCGAGAAGCATGAAATTACACAGTTTATAAGCAAGTTTCTATTAAAAATTTATTGATACCAGTCCTTCAGGAAAATATCTATCTTCTTAACAATATCCTCTTGGAATTTTTAATCGACCCTACACGGTTTTCACATCACAAATCACAAGCATCACCTCACACCTGTTTGCTTTATTCTCTGCGAGTAAATAAATAAATGAATTGAATCCATGTAGAAAGGTTATCGCGTTTAGGCGTCGTTCATTTTATCACAGACTAGCTGGCCTGTGATAGTGTGATGAGACACAGAATAACGGCTTGTCTTGCGTGGCGGCTACATCGCAGCCGGCAGCGCACCACGACTGAAATTTAGATCGGCGAGAATCAGAACTACTCGTTTGGCATTTCCAAAGAGCAATGCGTAGAAGCCTTTAGCGAAAAGTAAACAAAACTAGTTCTTCCGTTAACGATAGGGGACGTTCTGCTTTCTTGAGTTCGCCTATACCATTTTTTACTGAGAAAATCAACACAATCTGGCATCGTCTTCTCTAGAATTCTGTGATCACTATCACAGAGGAATGGATTAGGTTAGGTCATTGACCTCGAATCATATGACTTTGATTAATGGAGTTAGGATAGGTTAGTGAGAAACTAATTTTTATAAGATAGTTTCAGGGTATCGAGGCAAATATGAACAAATTATTAGTGTTTACAAACTAATCTTCAGGATAATCGAAGAAGGAACTTATTTTGGTGTGAGAAATATGGCATTTCAATTGCAGAAATGATGGAACAAAACTTAGCGTTTTTGTTAGGAAATATCGTGTTTGTAACATTCTTATTCAAATAAGGTTAGTGCTTGAGTATTTTCTAAATGTATCACCCAGAATATCTAATAATCACATCAATTTCAATTGAAAAATATGAACTTTGAGGTGTTTGTAGAGAATAATATCAGAGACGTAATTAGCCCAATTTTTTTTTTCAAATGGCTATATCTCTTTAACCGAGCCGAATTCGGAAAAATGGAAAATGAAAAAAAGGTTTCTTTAGGCCTCAAGAATCTACAGTTAAAATATATGTACAAGTCAAAGACTCACCCTGTATAGGGTCCTGCAATAGTGCGAAAATCTTCCATAGCTGCTGAGTGCTGAACCTGACATCTTAGAGATTTCGTTGTAAAGTAGACCTCTTGTACCTTCATTTCTGCATCTCAGGAAATTATTTTCGGTTATACAGGGTGTCCTCGATATATGGTATTCAACAAATGGATAAGTTTTTTAATGGATCAACCCTTTTTTTCACATATTTTCAATGACTTTCATTAACTCGTTCATGACTCAAAATATTAGAGACATTTTCCCAACTGTTCGGATCTTATTCGAAAAAAATTGCAGAAACGTGAGGGAAAGGCAGTTCAGTAAAAGTCTTCTGACGATTTCCAGATGCGATAGTAACATGAATTTGATCTAAATATTTTTCAATTGAAGGATTTGCCTTGTCACCGTTTCTAAATGATCAACCTCTCATATAAAGGGTGTCCGTTATTAAGGTCCAAATATAAAGAACTTCAAATTATTATTTCTCGATTTTTTCAAATGTAACACACTATATTTTTTTCCACAATAATGTAGACCATTAAATACCCTAAGTTTTCTCAGAAGTAACCTTAGGATTTTTTTCACTTCCGCAACCAGCAGACACGAAAAATGATATCGCTACTGAAAATTTCATTCAAATAAGTAATAACATAAAAACTAACGGACATTCAAAAGAGGTCAAACAATGAAATAAAACTAAATGAATAATTATTGATAAACTTCGAAACCTTCCCAGAATAATACTTCCAGAGCATCAACATAATAGTGATATTTTTGTTCGGACAAGTATGTGTCACCATATATTTAATGTTATAAGCCTATTCTGAGAAACTGAGAAGGTTCAGAGGACATGGTTATGGTCTCGAAAAACGAGATGGATTTCCCAAACTTGACCTGTTCCTCTCGGTTTGAGAATACTTTCAATAAATTACCCATAAATTAGTCTAAAGGGTGTTTAGAAGGAACGAAGGTTGTAAACCACGGCATATTGAACAAATATTGCACTACAAGCGATCGATTTCATGTTCTTTGAAATCTATTTATCTATACAACCTATTTTGAACAAGGCAGCTCAATTTTTATGGCCAAAGGAAATAAAGGAATTTCATTTTGTCCAGATATTGCCGTAGTGAGACGCAACACTAACAATAAATTTTTCATTACACCGAAAACCCTATCATATCATGTAGATTTAGAACATCGAAAATGACTCTTTTCCGTGCGGCCGCACCCCAAAAAGTTTTACGGTGCGCTGAAGCATAGATGCATCCTATGATTCCTATGCTGAGACACAGAGCAACGATTGCGTGACAGTAGATGTCAGTGTTTTGAATAATTATTGTTTCCCAATATCGAAATGCTTTATGCTGAAAATTTTTCCCGTGTTATTGTTTTCAGAGGGGTGTAATGAAAAATATCGTTCATTACACGTCCAGAAAGGCTTTTTCCGCGCGCACGGAAAAAGCTCACTTTCTGGACTAGTAATGAAATATACTATTTCTGAAATGGCAATTATCATATTTGTCGCTTCATTACTGAAAAACATAAAGTATGCTTTTGCTTTTCAAACCTTAGTAACAACCATCAGCGACCTTAGCAACCCCACTGAACAAAGTTGTTAACTTCCTTAATTCTGCGACAAACATCAAATCAAATCAAATAATTTATTGAACAACTCTCACGTAAATACAGCAAATATACTTCATTCACTTTTATAAAGTATCGCGGTTTGCCATGAAGTTTTGACACATTTCACCGCGTATATTTTGAAAATGTTAGGTTATGGTCATTGCACTGTCAGATACGCCCACAACGTTGTCGATTCTGCTAAAAAATCGTAGTAATTACGTATTTATCAAAATGTTCATTTACTTTGGGAAATTAATGAATTTGAGAAAATATTATGTTAATTCAGAAGACATTTAAATACATTTTTGCACAACCTGAAACACTCCAGCATGAAAATGTAGTAGTTCTACGAAACCTGCGCCACAGTTAAATCTTCGAAGAACTAACTCCATTTACAAAGTTGAAAAAGAGTAAATAGAAAGTAGACCTGGCAATGTCGCTTCTGTTCTAGGGGAAAAAACTTGATAAACCTAAATCATGGCCAACCGCGATACTTTATAAAAGTGAATGGAGTATACATGACTAAAATAACTGGTTGATTTCGCTCCTAACTCCCGAGGAGTTGTGTTGTGCATCATTTGAAAAGAAAAACTCATTGTATAGACAGGTATTTTCATGGTACACATACAGGGTGTCCCACGGTCGAGTGTCATACCTGCGGGGGTGTTTCCAAACACACCTGTTACCGCAAATAAAATATGAGATATCTTACTGTTTAAACCCTGCACACTTTTCCAGCCGAAAGGGAATCTGGACTCGTGCCTTGAGCAAACGCAAGGTCTTATGAAAAATTAAATCCTTTTCTGAGAGGGGATGAAATGAAAAAGACCTTCTCATTAACATTAACAATATATTAAATTCCAAAAATATTCTCTTCTACATTCAATGAAGAATAAAAATCTTATTTCTCGACCTTTTCAAGAACCGAACAGTAAATAAAAAAAAAACCAATAGAACAAAAACAAATCAAATAGAGAGTGACGTAGTACCTTTTTGTAACTTCCTACTCAAAATTGTCAAAAATTCCCATTTAGTTATAAAAAAGTTCTCTCTTACCAGACCAAACACTCGCTGTTAATCACTTAAAACCAATTGATTTACTTCTGAATTACCTTTAAGTTACATTAAAATATTTTGGAGAACCGACCGAACTTTACTTCTACTCAACACATCAGGTACTCCCTACGATTCAATTCGCATTTTCCCATCTAATGCACATCTAGTGCTCTTTACTTCACGCCACTGTCGGAACTCTGAACTGCCTTAATTCCCGAAAATTTCCCTATTTAAAGCGAAGTCTCCCCTGCCTCTTCGTCCCCTTGAAATATTCTAGAAAGAATTTGTCTGAAACGATGTGGTCTTACACTATTGGTTGAAAAACCATAAAATCTGATGATAAAAAAAAACCGTTGCTTGCTCTCCCGTGGATCACGACCCCTTGGAATACAAGACCCTTGAACTTGTTTATCAAAGCTCTTAACTGTTTCCGCCCGTCGAAATTTTTAATTTATGGGTCTGGGAATTTCTGGATTTATCCCGCACATTTGAATGACTTTCCTCTAGAATTATGTTAAAATTGAAATTTTAAAATGTAATAATTTCTTTCCATTACCTAGGGTACTACAACACTCTCCCCAATAAAAAAGATTTGGCTCCACATCGCCAAAACTTTTCCCTCATACCCCTACTTATAACATGTCACTATCCCACTTGACACGAAACAAACATCTTATTTCTATAGAAATTACTAAACTCACATGCATCCATTTCTTACCAGTTCAATAACATTTACTGCCTGAAAATCAATAATAACAAGAAAAAACATTACGTGCACATAGCCATATGAGACATAAAATACCAATAATAAAAAAAAAAATCGCAAAACCTATGATCTACTATACTTTAGAAAAAATTTCCAAAATTGACGAACATATATTCTCGTTTGTCCATAACCACAACTTTCGAACAATTGTCTTGCGCGCACCTTTCCCGATCTTTCTGTAAGTTTTTCGCGTCCTCCCTCGGTTTTCACTACACATCACCTTCCGTTGTAACTTCTGTAGAATCTGGTTCGGAATAACCTTCGCTTCCACATCTCCAGCTTACCCAAAGTTTCTCACGCTGTTGTTACGCCACTGCTCTACCTCTACTTATGTCGCACTCCCAGTAGCATTATTATTGTTTATGCCCTGTCACCGTTTGTCCGAATTTGTTGTCTCTAGCACCCCTGGTGGCATGTTACATTCCCGCAGTATAGATAAAACTGCAGACATATCGAATTTCTTCTGTTCTCGTTGATTGATGAGGGTGTTACTTAATCGTCTAGCGTCGTTGTCGTACTCAATTTCGGAAGATGAAATTCGAACCATTTACTCGTTGAATTATTCGATTTTTGTAATTTATCATACCATGAATATTTTTCAAGCAGCTAGGTTGTCAATAGACATCTCGCTGGCGTAACACCTGCGGAATCGCGTTTTTCATAATCGCCTAATAATCAGGTGAGGCTGGAAAGGAAGGTTATTCGTCTGATGATGGCCTGATGATTATTTTCGCTTCTCGCCGATCACAGAACTTCCCGTTGATTGTCTCTATTGTCCTTATGCGCGCATTGTTCTAACGTTCACTTAAATTTCAAATATATACACGAATACACAACAAAAAATTAGAATTTATCCATTATAACAAAAAACAATCACATCAAAATGATTGTATGATCAGTACAAGCAGAAACTTATTGAAAAAAATGCAAAACAACAAAAAAATAATCATCCATAATATGCAAGGCCTTGTGCTCGCGTTAACCAGCGACCAAAACGCTTCCTTATAATCTGTTTCAGATTATCTTCATAAACCATCCAATCCGATTTGAAAGAATAACTTCAAAATCCGCAATAGTATATCGTTAAACTAACAGAACAAAATTCTATTCCCCTTTTTAAATTTTTTGAATAGAGGCCTCAAAAAAAAAATTAATCGTACCTAAACTGCTTCTTCTGAATAATGTACTCAAAATTCTGAAACACAGCTACATTGATTTTTCTCCAAAAATTTTACTAAAATTAATTTCAACGGAATTGACCTTGGAACCTAAAAATTTGGAATCACAATTCAACAATTGGGCTACTAAAACTAGAATTGCCCCTGTTAACTTCACAAAAAAAAATCATAAATGAATGGAATGGCCTTTGCATGATTAGGTACTTAATCAATTAACTCGGAACGTGGGGTCGTCACTGCCCAATGGTTCTCAAACCACTCCGTGCGGAAATAGGGTTTCTTCAATAGTAGGTCCATCGGTCTGGTGGACGTGCAATTTTTCTGGACCTTCCCAAAGCAAAGACTGGCTCTTCCAGCCATTCTTCCTCATCACTATAGAGCTCCTCATCTGATTCGAAGTAAATTGTCAGCCTATCGACATGGACAACTTTTTCTTCAATACCCCCACATTCCTTTATCTGGCATGTCTCATTACTTCGAAATCTTGTTATTTGATATGGACCAATCCAGCTTTCCCCTATTTCCTTAGATGACCCACGCATTTCTCTCAAGAGTACCTTATCCCCCAACTCGAATTGATGATCGCCCCCAAAAACTCTCGATGATTTGTATTTTTCGCGATCCTTCACCTTACATTTTTTCTTCTTTCTCCCTGGTTTTCCCAGCGTTTCTTTATTATATTGATCGGTCTGAGCCTCTGCATCCACGCAAATTGTTTCGACCTTTGGTTTACCACTTTCAAAAATCATCGATCCAGTTTCTATTCCTCCAAAATTTTCTTCCGTTTGTGTGTCTGCATTTACACAAATTATTTCAACTTTTGGTTCCCCACCCTCCACTGGTTTTTCCAAAATTTCAACGTCAGTATTGGCCCCCTTATTTTTAATTTTTATGAATGAATCCCTATAAGTGATTTCACCCCCAATTCTCAGTGTTTTTTCTTCCCGTCTTGCGATCAGTCCGATCTCTCTTACGTCCTGAAATGTACGTTCATCGAGAATTTCTTTGCCCAAAAGTTTGAAAACGGTCCCTCTTATGGTCACAGATGGATCATGTACATAGTCTATATGTGCATGATTCGCATACAAGAAATCCCTCCCCAAAATAACTTGGACATTCCCTGAAGCAATGTCGTCACACACAACGGCTGTCCAGGTAGAAATCCATTCACCGTTTTCGGGTCCCATCGAAATATGGGCCGTACCCCAAGATTTTATAGAGTGTCCTGACACACTCGAAAGCTGATATTTGTCGGCTTCATTCGGGTTGATTTCGCCCCTTGAAACCAAACCCCGCTGGATAAGTGTGACAGCCGCCCCTGTATCAACCAAACATCGGGTGAGTGTTCCATTCACCCTTGCTTCGATGATATGCGGTACATCTTCTATCTCTTCGACATTAAGCGCGTTCGGCATTAGCATCCGAGAGCGGACGGATTTTTTAGTCACGTGATCACAAATTGTACAGATTTGTCAGATTTTTCTGTAATAAACGAACGGTACGGAGCTTTCAGAGCGTTTTTTCTGTTTGCCAGATATTAAATTAGTGCTCAAAGGTCTATTCAGCCGTAGAGGTAGTCTGGGTTCTATTTTATTTCTTTTGTTATAGCTCTCAACACTTCTACCCCTTGGTTGAGATGATTCGATATTTTGAATAATTATTTTTTTATCAAACGACATTTTTTTTTATTACTACACAACAAATAACATAAGACTCGAAATTTTAACAGACTGTTCAAGAATATTCGAAGCAGGAAACTCATAAATGCAGATAAAATCCATTGACAAAGGCAGAAAAGTAATTTCTGTTTCTGTTCTGTGGAAAAAAATCCGTTTGATCCGTCGAAATACATCGAGCAAAAAGATCTACATCCGATTGATCAGATTTTCTTGCCGAACGGTCCAGATGTGTACTCCCCTAAATCTGGATGTAATAAACGAACGGTTCAGATCAATCCGACTAGTCAGATGTCATTGCCGAACGCGCTTATTTACTTCCGGAATAACCATAATACTTTGTTTCTTACAACCTGTTATTCCCTGATTTCGACACTCCCGAACGAAGTGCCCCTCCTGACCACAAGAAAAACATTTTTTTCTTCTAATTCTCCTCGGACCCTCTCGCCTACCTCTGTGACTACTTTCCCTTGCAAAATACCCTTTTCTTCCGCATGAATTCCCAACACCCACTGTCGCAATCCTTACATTCGATGTGTACCCCTGTGCCATCATTAAGATCGATTCCTGTAATTTGACAATTTCCTCTGCTTTTTCTAAGTTCAAGTTGTCTTCCCTCAACAACCAGATTCCAGTGTCCTTCATTAAATCCTTCCTTAGTCCCATTTTGAATTGGTTCAAAATCAGTTCCCTATTTTTCTTCTTGATTCCAGCTACTTCTTCCTTAGTAGCCCCAACGAGATCATCCTGCAAAAGATCTGCCCCTACAATCCGTAACCTAGTACAAAATGAAGAAACATCTTCATCTTGTCCTTGGAAACACCGATATAATCTCCACTGGTTCTCCCCTGGGAATCTGGATGGAGTGAATTTCTTCAACAATTTTGCTTTGAAGTCCGCATAATTAAATTTATCGAAGGATATGTCCGACTTGAAAAAATCATACGCTTCACCACTTAGTTGGAATTTGAGTAATTTCAGCGTGTCCTCTTCCGTCCACCCATCTAATTTGGACCGTAATTCTAATTTGTCAAAATACTTGACCGCATCTTCACCAGAAAATTCCGGCAAAGTTGTCGCAATTACACCTAAGGAATATTTCGTTGGCCCCTCAGTTGAGATGGTATTTGTAGGTTGGGGAGTGGTTGCCATTTTAGTTTGATACGCAAAACAAAAAAAAACGAAAGAAAAAAAATTCCTACCTTTTCCTGATGTTCCTCGATTACCTGAAAACCCTGGTCTAACTGCAGTGTGATACGATCTGAAACTGCAAACAAACTAAAATTTTCTTCCCTGAAAAAAAAACACACACAAATCAACAGGTGAATTCGGATCAATCAAAAACGTAATTATTTCCAAATGAAGACGAACTATTATTCCTGCAAAAAAAGAACTCGTAATTAGCACAAACAAAACCAGAATTCAATAACCTTCACAAAAAAAAAATTATATTTTCCGATGGACTAACGTCTCAACTCTCTCTTTCTACTCATTTTAGTTCGCCAGTAAACAAAATGAGAAATTTTTGAATTTCGTTGCCACTTTTTCCCTCTATCAAAATTAAAAAAAGAACTGTAAAATACCCACTCTCAAAAAACAGATATATTCTATCTCGCCGCTGTCACCAAATTGTAATACCTGCGGGGGTGTTTCTAAACACCCCTGTAACCGCAAATAAAATTAGAGATCTTACCTTTCGAAGCCTGCACACTTTTCCAGCCGAAAGGGAATCTGGACTCGTGCCTTGAGCAAACGCAAGGTCTTATGAAAAATTAAATCCTTTTCTGAGAGGGGATGAAATGAAAAAGACCTTCTCATTAACATTAACAATATATTAAATTCCAAAAATATTCTCTTCTACATTCAATGAAGAATAAAAATCTTATTTCTCGACCTTTTCAAGAACCGAACAGTAAATAAAAAAAAACCAATAGAACAAAAACAAATCAAATAGAGAGTGACGTAGTACCTTTTTGTAACTTCCTACTCAAAATTGTCAAAAATTCCCATTTAGTTATAAAAAAGTTCTCTCTTACCAGACCAAACACTCGCTGTTAATCACTTAAAACCAATTGATTTACTTCTGAATTACCTTTAAGTTACATTAAAATATTTTGGAGAACCGACCGAACTTTCTTCTTCTTCTTCTTTATCAGCCATATCTTGTCCACTCCTGAACGTAGGCCTCCTTCAAATTTCTCCATGCTGTCCTATCTTGTGCTGTCCGAAACCACCCCATACCTGCTTGCTTTTTGATGTCATCGAGCCATCTTTTCTGTGGTCTTCCTGCGCTTCGCCTCGATCTTCTTGGTCGCCAGTGCACTAGTCTATAAGTCCAATGTGTTCCATCCTTCCGCGCCACATGCCCTACCCACCGAACTTTACTTCTACTCAACACATCAGGTACTCCCTACGATTCAATTCGCATTTTCCCATCTAATGCACATCTAGTGCTCTTTACTTCACGCCACTGTCGGAACTCTGAACTGCCTTAATTCCCGAAAATTTCCCTATTTAAAGCGAAGTCTCCCCTGCCTCTTCGTCCCCTTGGAATATTCTAGAAAGAATTTGTCTGAAACGATGTGGTCTTACACTATTGGTTGAAAAACCATAAAATCTGATGATAAAAAAAACCGTTGCTTGCTCTCCCGTGGATCACGACCCCTTGGAATACAAGACCCTTGAACTTGTTTATCAAAGCTCTTAACTGTTTCAGCCCGTCGAAATTTTTAATTTATGGGTCTGGGAATTTCTGGATTTATCCCGCACATTTGAATGACTTTCCTCTAGAATTATGTTAAAATTGAAATTTTAAAATGTAATAATTTCTCTCCATTACCTAGGGTACTACAGAGTGCCTATTAGACGTTTCTGGAGAACTGGACATATTTGAAATCCGAAAATTGGTATTATGATATCGTTGCAAATTCTCTACAGACCTAAAATATTTTTGGAGCTTGAGCACTGCCGGTTATACCAGGAGTGGAAATAAATTTGTTCAAAAAATTTATTTTTCAATATTTTCGTTTCTCATATGATTGAGTATTCAATGCTGAATACATTTCTGTTGAAACCATTGTATTCATTCGAATAGTTTTCAAAATATCGAAAAAAACCTAGAAAAATGTCAAATATTCATAGTCAGTGTTATGTTCATTATTCTTATTCTGAACATCCCGAGTTTAAACCGTTCTCACAACGTCAAAGAAGAAGGATGTGGAAAGGTCATGCATATTTTGAACTTCATAAATATCATCACAGGGTGTTTCAAATTTTGTGTCGAAAACTGTGATCGAAAATTGGCCATAACTTCTGTTTTTCAAATTAGAACCCTATTTTTTTATGATTGCGTTGGATTCTGCGAACAAAAATAGTGATAGCATTCTCAGATGTTCTTGCTCCTTAATTGAGTAATCCCCGAGATATTTGAGCTTTTCTGGATTAATTAATTGAAATTTCTGATATCTCTCAAATCCTGTGGAATACAATTGAATATTTTCGGTCCAGTGGTGCAGATGAACCTCTGGAACATAGTAGTCTTTGGTTGAGGTACTTTTAAATTCTGCTTTTTTCTTGTTTCATACATGTGACAACCTATGTTCTTTATAATTTTGTTTTTATACATGAACTTAGAATTGAATATATATAATTGTTGTAAGTCCATCATCCAATCATTTGCAAACAGTTCCTTCGTTGGAAACATCTTGGGCCTCGAAACTATCACCTTAAGAATCCACTTTTGGGTCAAAATCAGAGTTTTTATTTGGCTCTCATACATATGAGAGAGGTACATACCACCCCAAATAATATTCCCATAAGAAAGTATGGACTCAACCAAAGATCTATAAACCATCCCCAAAATATTTTTAGGTACAAATTTCCTCAACTCGTAAAAAGTATATACCAACTTTCTCAATCGTTTTGTTAGATGATTCGAGTGGTTGTCCCATTTCAGTGTAGGGGAGAAGGGATTACCTTTCAACGGGGGCACCTTTGAACAATTGCCATTATTTTTTAATCGTGGAACTATCTTACATAATTTCAACTGGGCATCGTTGTTCGAGAAGTGCTAAACATCCCACATGCGTTTCAAACCTCAGTCCGCCGATAGCTAGGATATCACGCGCATGCGTTGTTTTGTGACGATCTGCTGTAAAATTGAACGAGTGTGATCTAGTCAAATATTCAGAAAGTACAGAAGATACATAGGGTGTCAGGATTTTTCAGATAGAAAATATATTCGGAAGAACAGGAGAGGTGCTTTTTCAAACGTAACATAACTTTTTTTTTCTAATCCTGCTGGTAAAAAATTTCATTGCTTGGGGCAGATTTGAACAGCATGCAACAGGATTGATAAAACAAAAAAATAAAGATGGCACCTTTGAAATACAGTTCTTAAGAAAAACAGGGCTGAAATTTCAGTTTCCCCCTGTAGATGATGTCAGCAATGTGGAGTTTGAGGACATAGTTCGGAAACTACAACGAGTACAACGTCCTGTTATTGACACAGGTACTGGAAGAGCCTCATCCTCGTTGTATTTTCATTTCAATTATATCCGATATAATATACGTTAGTTACTTTCGACGCAAATCTATTTTCTGAATGATTCGACTGAATAAAATTTATTTTTCATTATATTATTCACTTTGTTCAAAACTGCCCCTCTTCAAGTTCAAATGTGCCCCGCGGAGGGGCACATTTCAACATTTGTTGTCACCCGAATTTTTCAATTATAACACTCAGATTTTTTGGTTGATAATAAAATTTTTTGTTGAAAATGGACCACAATATATATTGAAATCATAAAGTGAAATCAAATTTTGCGTTCTTGCAATAAAACAAATAAGGCAGTCTTTCATTAAAATTTTGTTGAAAGGTGCCCCCTTCTCCCCTATTGTTCACTATAATACCCAAACCCAAGGATTGTGACGACCTTCCGTTTCTATTCTTTACCATCTTACCCTCCGCAGACAGAAACCTCGGGCGCCACCTCTAGTTTAAAGTGTTGAGGACACTTGGAACCCGTAGGTGGTACTCCTACGCCGTCCAGGAGCTGCAGTCAGAGAAGATTATGCCCAGGGGCCTGATGTTAATAAATTTTATTCCCTGTCTCTGAAAATTATTGTACAAATTCTGCTCGGGAAAATAAAACACACAATGACCAGGACACTCATATTCTATGTTCGGAAATATATACAATAAGCGAATGATGTCAATGAAAAATGGATAGATATACACAATTACACAATGATGCTAAATTAATGGAAAACGACATTCGTACAATGATTTCGATAGTTGAAGTGTAATGTGACGGTGCCAACGGTAATGTGGTGTACGTAGCGGTGCTCATGATGTGTAATGCTATGCTGGTGTCTCGGCGTACATGTCGTAGAATGATGTCTATATTCCTCGGTGTACATGATGTTGAATGATAAATTTGCGTTTCGGCGTACATGATATGGAATGATAAATTTGTATCTCTTGATGAGAAATGGTAAATGAATGATATCCACACACATTACCAATGGCGAAGTGTCGTACCCAATGATGTCGCTGATATAGTATACTTTTAATAATGTACAGGGAATAGGAGGAGCAATTGGTTCGGAGGCGGGTGTAACGTGCACTTGTGATGGAAAATTATACATGCAAAGATTCAAAATATACACTATACTCCATTCACATTTATAAAGTATACCGGTTGGCCATGACATTCTGACAGATTTCACCGTGTATTTTTTGAAAATGTTAGGTTATAGTCATTTTTCTGTCAGATGATTGAGCAATGTTGCCCTTTCTTCATAAGAGTCGTAGTAATTACGTGTTTATCGAAATGTTTATTTACTTTGGGAAAATAATGAATTTGAGAAAATATTATGTGAATTCAATAATTCCAGAGACCTGGCGAATGTTGAAGAAACTTTTTCTCTGTCAATACTGGAAATATTTCACGTATATAAACATTGTTGGAAGATTCAGTTATGCTATTTGCTTGTATGGAAGACAAGAATCGAGTGTTGAAATTTCACTGAAAAATAATGGCCAGAATAGTCCGTTACTTTGTGATAGTTTATTCGAAAAAAAAATCAAAGTACAATGGGATGAAATAAGATATATACAGTATAATTCATAATGTAATTTCCATACATAATTTCAATGGCATTACAGCTTAAGACATAATTTTTTAACAATATTCAATTAGTAATTTTTCAAGAGAATTGCACACATGGAAGAGTTCAGGTGAAAACTTCTGATGTAAGCAGTACCTAATATTGAATTCAAAAAAGTCTACTCATGGAGGCTATGAATACAATCATTAATAAAGATTCTTTTTCAAACTGGCATATAATGATTGGATACAAAAACTTGAGAAAACGGTAACTCAATAAAGAAATTCGATTTGAATATATAAAACGTCCATAATTTTCAATCACAAAACATTATTTTCTAACATTGTTACATGTATATGTTTCTTTGAGAAAAAGCATTAGGTTATTTGATGTATCAAACATTATAGCATGTTCAAAGCAATTACAGTAATAGCAAAACAGATTCGAACAGGACACCATACATTTTTTACTATGATACAAGAGCACAAAGATAAAAACCTCTCTGAGTAAGTATAGAGGTTTTGGAATTTTTTCAAAGAATAGGCTGACATATTTATAATGGATGGAATCTTCTTCAGGAACAACATTTTATCTTTCTTTTGGATTGAGACTGACAAAATATCTTGAAATCATATCTGCAACAGAAAAGGAGATAGAAAATCATCAGGAAATAATAAATAATATAACCTACATTTGGTCCTTGACAACGAAGGTCTTCTGACCAGATCTGGCCCTCCAAGCAATTCTTTCCCAGATTCCTGATTGGTTATTTTTCTATCTAGGTGGTTTGCAGCAACTTCCTTTTCCATAGTATAGGCTTTTTGTCATTTTGTTTGATTCAGTTGAACCTCCTTGATCGTAGAAAATCTTCGATACAGTACTAGTTGAATAAGGAGGGTATTCGACATTATTGCACTACTAGAATATCCAAACGTTAGGTCTTTCACACTGCCGGATAAAGGGTTCTGTTGAACTTACACTAGTAATGTTCCTTTTGGAGTTTTTGAACCTCCATCCATTTTGAACTCCCCATTTTAAGTGGAAGAGACGAGTTCTCAGAATTTCCTCTACATATTATTCCATATCCATTAGATCATTGTTTGAGTCAGAGTAACCCTCAGAAAATTCTGAATCTGAATCAGATTCTCCCAATGAAATAACGAATGGAGGAATATCTGCCATTGGAAGATTACCCATGTGTTTCGTCCAGTCCTCTGTGATAAGTTTTTGACTCTTTCACAATGTAAATAAAAATTTTGCCACATATCTGATGTACATTTTGAAAGAGCCAGACTCCATAAATTCAACACTATATCCGTTGTATAGGGATGCGAATTTATGTTTTTGTTATAGAAGTTCTTACAAAACGTCCATGCCATTTCAATAGGATTGTACTGACAATGGTATGGGGGTTATCTAAGAACCTCATGCTCCTTCAAAAGGTCATCAACACATATCGTCTCTGTCTGTCAGTTCGATGAGGTAATATCAAATTCCAAAGTTGTTTCTTGGTAAAATTTTGATTAAAATCAATCTTGTTTTTAATCAACCAATCCTGCATCTCGCTTTTTTTGCTGGAAAAGGTGGGTGGTTTATCCAATTGAACCGAATGATATGGTGCATTGTCCATTACCACCACACATTTCACAGGAATCTTAGCTAAAGATGGAATCAGTTGATTAATAACCAAATTCTGAAAAATTTCACTGGTCATTGTCTTGTGATAGTCACGGTCATTGTTTTTTAATCTAAAATGAAATCAGAACCTTCTAAAAACCCGAAATTACTTCCTGCGTGTAGAACTGTGAAACGTTTTCCTTCTGATTCAATTTTGGATGGATTACTCATCATATCCGATTCATGTGTCCAGCGACGAACTGAAGTATCGTTTTGGTAAATCCAAGTTTCATGTAGAAACACAAATCAAAATTTGCGCAGGAAAGTAATTTTGTCTGCAACAACATGTTTTTGTTCACATAAAATTTTGCGTTCATTTACCCTTTTGTATTTGTAACCCATTGATTTCATGATTTAAGTGATGTCCGTCCTCCGTTATATTCCAAATGTTATTTTGCAAAAGTGAGTAGATTATCAATCGAAAAATGTTCATGTTTCGAATTATAATTCCAAATTTGTCGTTGCAGATCTTTTTTCAAAATGAAGTCTTCAGTCAATGTCTTTTTTGGTGCACCAATAGAAGGAAATTCTTTGGCGTCTCTTTCACTTAAAATCCTCCTGTTTGTGTTTATGTGCAGCTAAAAAATAAATATCTATTCTCATAAAATATAATACCTTGGTTTTTACACACATACGTTAAAAATGTTGGATAGCTGGTATGATAAAGTGTTGATTCCAAATTGATACTTTTTGAATGAGCCGATTTCAATTCTTCCTCATAGTTTGTCTCTGCTTTTTCGTCACTACCTTCGGCATTTTTAGTTTCCTGGCGTGATGAATATATTTATATTTGTTAAAGTAAATGTGATCAACCCTTACCGAACAGTTTTTATAGTTTTTTATTTCAGAAAGCGAAATATCTTTCAAGTGAATCGGACTTTTATTGTTTATTAATCAAACTTGACATTTCTCTTATCAGCACACTAATTAAATAATTTGAAGACTTCAAGATCACTTCAAGAATATTGAGGGGATAAATTAGCGAATTAACATTGGCAACGTTGTTTAATTTTCACGAGTGCCAACCTGCGTCTGTTCTAGGGGAAAAAACTTGATAAACCTAAAACCTGGCCAACCGGGATACTTTATAAATGTGAATGGAGTATACTACAAAATTAGAAAGCGGTCAAAGTAACGTGCGGTAGCAAGCGGAAATAAGCGAAATGGAGCAAAAGTGCAAGCGGAAAATATTGTGAGAAAACAGAACTACGGCAGGTAATAACGTTGGCAATGAGACGCGTGAATAAAACTAAACAAAGTTTCATTGTCGGTACATTACGATTGGTAGGAGACATTAAGAAAGGAATGTACTCGGATAGAACTGTGAGATGCGCCGTTTTAAGCTAACACAGTACAATCCCACACACTCGGAATCCAAAGAGACATGTAGTCCCTTTTTCACTATAAGCTACTACACGGACTCTAAGAACTAGGGCAGTACATCAAGGGGAATAAGGACCACTGAATGCGCCATTTGAAGGTAGCATGCGTGTCCCTGCACTCTTGGGGTTACCAGGCCATTTGAAGCTACTTTACAGAAATAATCATACCTTGCTCACGCGTAACCCTTCGGTTTACTCACTGTTTCGGATTATTTTCAATAACCGGACCTGGACATGGAAAACCTGGATAACCTGGATTTGCACTACTGCTTCTTTCACTCAACCTGGGGCCTGGATTCGGATTCTCTGAAGGTGACTGGCGGTACCGCAATTAATTAATTACCGACCGCGCGTCTGATCTTATACGCTTCCGGGTCGCGGCGCTGACCACGCCCAACGCGATTGACCCCGCGATCATGACCTATCGCGCATCGATCACCGCGACAATTACCGCGAGCTGATGTACTCTCTAATTCAGCCGGAAAACTTGCTCCGTTACAGTATTTGACGTTTTCTTCACTACATATTTTTCTTTCGCATATACATTCGGACAATGAGCACTTGGAATGGCATACTATAGTGGAAAAAGTTGGCTGGGTGGCCACAGATCTTGAAAAGCCAAGAAAGGACCCCGCACTTTTCTTATGGCAAATGGCGTTCCGTCAAATGTTCTAATTTTTTGGTATAATGTAGTACTCGACCTACTGATCAAAAGTGTCTATGGCCCCAAGTCAATCCTATGACTAGTTTTTGAGATACAGTGCGTTGAAGTTGAAAATTACTTACTTTTACTACGCGCGTATCTCGAACCAGAATCGAATGAACTTCAATTTTTCTCAAGAAACGTTTCATTCCATCCCCAGGGAGCAACCATATGACCGAAAATCGTTACGAATACAGGGTTATCCATAATTGAATGCATGCCCGATTTCGAAAGTATAAAATATGTCAGTTCCAGAGCGAGAACGTTCGCAAAATGAACTATTTCACTCGATATGTTGCTGTTACATCGAAAAAACCTGAAATACCAGAATTCATACTGGGTGATCCATTATTATAGAAACTATTCACAATGAAGGTTAAATGGACAACCTGTATTTTTGGGTTGATTTTAGGTGTTTGTTTGATTTTTTCAGAACATATCGTCATGGACTTCAAAGAATACAGGGTGATTCGGTCATGAAATAAACTGTGAACCTCACGAAAAAACCCGAAAACCACTTTTTTTTTCATCACCCTCTATTTCAAGATTAACTCCGTTGAGGTGGGAGTTTTCTTTCACCACGTACTTGATATAAAAACATCAATACGGCTGATAGTTTTTATCCTCTTCCTATGACCAGATTTTTTTTTATGTATTATGAAAAATATTTACATATGTTATTCTATTCTTATTCCAGCAAAAAATCTCGTCATAGGAAGAGGATAAAAACTCTCAGCCGTATTGATCAATACGGCTGAGAGTTTTTATCCTCTTCCTATGACGAGATTTTTTGCTGGAATAAGAATAGAATAACATATGTAAATATTTTTCATAATACATAAAAAAAAATCCGAAACGTTATGTCATCCATTCTTAAGTAATTTCTGTAGTCCTCTGGATAATTTTCGCGGAGTTCCCTTAATAGAGGCATATGACCAGAACGCTCTCTATTCAACCTCCAGTGCTTAACCCAAATTTTCCGAGGAGTTTTCTTCTCATCTTCATTGATGACATACAGCCCTAAACAAGCAATAGCCTTCCCTTTTCTCGAATTCATATTCACTACACTGTCCACTTACGGGTATTTGATTCAACTGACTGGTATTTGTAAGAGAGCAGTGAGCACGGAAGTGGAGTTTCCACCTCAACGGAAATTCCACGCTCCGCTCCAAAACTGTTGTATTTTGCATTCACACGGAGAGTTTTGGAGCGTACAGTAAAATCTGCCGCATCGATGCGCTATCCAAAAGTGTTGCTCTATTTGACGACCACGCATCAATCCTCACGCTCCTGGAACGCCGCTCCGGAGTGCTACAGTGGCTATATTACCACAGTGACGACAACTCGTGTCTCATTTTCTATTGGTCGGCCGCCATGTTTTGTCGAAATGACAGTGCGCAGATTTTCTAACCCATCTATGATTGTTATTGTTTATTTTCTTTCGAGAGTTATGGCCACTAAGTCAATGACTGATCAATCAAGATGAATTTACTATTGGCAAATAATAATCTTCACTTGTGTATGTAGCTCTTCAGTTTTTTCTGAATAATAATTTAAGTTAGAAGTTAAAGATAACCAGTATTTTCGATCTGTATCTTCGGGAAAATAGATAGCACGTTTCAGTTCATTTGCAACGTCATATCTTAGATCGAATTCATGAAACATAATGTTACTTCCTAATGAAATTGAGACCTATAATATGAAATATTGCCGTAAGTTACCGATGTAAAATTCAAAAATACCGCCAAAACATCTCGACAAAACATGGCGGACTTTTGACAGTTTTATAGCCAGTTGTCGTCACTGTGGTTATACAGTCACTGTACGGAGTGCCGCATCAGAGCGACGCTACAGGAGCGTTGGTTCGGAGTGTACGTGTAAACGGGGCTATTTGCTGCTACATATCTCGGTAGATCGGAGTGTGCGTGTGAATGCGACGTTGAAAACACAAACCAGCACAGCTGTGCTGGTTTGTGCATGTCGCATCAAATCGAAGCTTTCGGACTCACGATGGTCCAGCATTCACACGCACAAGATTGGAGTTAAGAAATGGAGCGAACGCTCCAAAACTGCCAGAAAAACTGTTCGTGTAAACGGGCCTAATTTGGTATAATCCTTATATTCCTCAAGCAGTCATCCTTTTTAATGAATGCGTGGTCCAAGCAGCTATTTAACCTAGTGGGAGAATTAATATAAGGCCTGTAACCATAAGAACTGAGAACATTCATGTAGGAGTTTGATATTATGTCGGAATTTTTGTATTGATTATGTCCCCAATCAGCATATTGAAATTCCTACATCTTTGGAGATACAAGAAGCTTCCTAGTTCATCAATGAAAGCCCTGACATTTGTTGCTGGTGGCCTATAGATGGCAAAAATATTGAGTTCTGAGCTATGTAATTGCAATTTTATTTTAGTGACATTGATATTTCCTACTTCCACAGGTTTTATAGAGAAACGCCATCTGTTATGAATAAATATAACGACCCCATCATTCTTGTTTAGATGGGAGTCATTGTAATGTGATGTACCCAGCTAGGGTAGGTTCGACCAATCGTTATGCAGTTAAGGATGGTGAAGAATAATACCAGGCAGACTCATCAAAGGGGTTTAATTCACTGAACTTACATTGAATACAATATGTTTACTACAGATTCTCGCTGTTGACTAACAAGCGGTCAAACGTATACACTTCTGAATCAATCACTGAATCAATTGAATGACTCTCCCTAGCCAATTGTTATATATATTTTATAATTGTTTACTTGTTTTAATAACATTATATTTGATAACATAACTGGCAATGATGGGACCTAGAGCTCTGGCTTCACGTGCCGCTTAAGGTCTTCAAGGGAGGTCGCACTAATCTTATTATATCACGTACGAAATATACAGTGTGTTCAACATACTACACCTTCCCTCTTTGAGAGAAAAAAATTTTTTGCTATACAATGTAAAAATATTTTTTTTTGACTTATCTATAGCTTAATATCTATATCTATAATATCAGTCTCAATGGATCTTAAATCTACAAGTTAAATACGATATTTACCTAAATTAATTTTTACATTACATTTTTTGTCGAAAATTTCTTTCCTTTCCGATTTTACCTTCACCAAGTTTTCTCTAGCATCTTTCTATGCCGTTTGCAACCTAAATATTAATCCAAGAGTTGTCAAAATTGTAAACTGGATCTACACGGCTTTTTAAATTTTGAGGAAATAATCTACTAGGTTTCTGAAAATTAAACTAAACATGTCTGGATGTTCACCGGTTGGAAGCATGTGAACATCGTTCAGAATGATTTGCCTTGATCTTTTATACGCGTTACATCTCGTATTACATTAATTTTTCAGTATCTTCCTAGAATTTCATTCTTATAATTTGACAACATATTCAAAAATTTTATATTGCTAGCTAGCTTTATGAGGAATAATTCTAATATATTATTTTCTGCGCATAAATTTTCCAGTTTCCTCAACGATGTACCTAAGTCTTACGCCGATCGGATGTCCTGGTTATTGAAAATAATTTGTGAATTCACATCATTTATTAAATTCTCATTGTAATCCTCTGAATGTTGATTTTTCAAATTATGAAATTCTTTTTCTGAAAGTGGTCTTTACTCAATACTTTTCACTGGACGTTTCAAACTTCGACAACAACAAGGTGATCAGTCCTTTCGCAATCAGAAGCATTCGTCTCTACTTTATTTTTAATACGCGATAAGGCATGTGCTGAAAAAATTTTCTGAAACTTTTACATAATGAACCGTGAAGTTACTTTTCTGAAATCAAACGGAATTCGGTCGATAATTATATTGAACAAATAATTCCGAGGCGTTATTGTTTTCGGAACGATAGGTGAACTGGCGACATTGACCTTGTCCGAACTCTTCTTCGCTGACGCTAGGATTTTCCTTGCGGTCACGACCTCGATTTGAATAGTACGAATTTCCTTTCTGATAAAAAAACATTGCTATGCTGTGAGAAAATTTGATTCCGACTTGACAATTTACATAATTTGTTAAATTTAAAATCTTGATTAATTCATTATTTACACCATCGGCCCGTTCACTATGTTCTCGCGGCTCATTTTGGATGTTTTCACATCAATTAAGTCAGGAAATAGTTCATCACTTTTCACTTCACGACATGAAATAACAGGGGAAAAGAAATAGTTCTTACACTACATCCTCCTGGTGGCTTCTCCTTGCCTCGAGTTGTACAGTCGTCTCCAGAGCTTCTTGGATCTCTGGCCAATGATGATCTCGTCTTGCTTGGACTGGCCTAATCCCATCTTGCTTGTTGGTTGAAATATTGAATTACATACCCATATCCAATTCCTGATAAAAACCTTCTGGACCCTGGACCTTTAACTGCATCGAACTGGCAGGATCGCCATGTGATGTACCCAGCTAGGGTAGGTTCGACCAATCGTTATGCAGTTAAGGATGGTGAAGAATAATACCAGGCAGACTCATCAAAGGGGT
Organism: Adalia bipunctata; assembly: GCA_910592335.1. Classification (NCBI taxonomy): domain Eukaryota; kingdom Metazoa; phylum Arthropoda; class Insecta; order Coleoptera; family Coccinellidae; genus Adalia; species Adalia bipunctata. Next base: position 7,986,211 of record OU342954.1, read on the forward strand.
TTAATTCACTGAACTTACATTGAATACAATATGTTTACTACAGATTCTCGCTGTTGACTAACAAGCGGTCAAACGTATACACTTCTGAATCAATCACTGAATCAATTGAATGACTCTCCCTAGCCAATTGTTATATATATTTTATAATTGTTTACGTGTTTTAATAACATTATATTTGATAACATAACTGGCAATGATGAGACCTAGAGCTCTGGCTTCACGTGCCGCTTAAGGTCTTCAAGGGAGGTCGCACTAATCTTATTATATCACGTACGAAATATACAGTGTGTTCAACATACTACAGTAATAAGACGAGTAGTTCGGCAACCTGAAATTGTCCATATTCTGAATATCCCACGTTTCGGTTAAAATTATGACATCATTCTGAAAATCGAGAGATTCCAAATAAACAACAAACTCATCAAAATTCTTTCGTAAACTCCTAATCTTCTGCTGCAGAATATTTATTCCAATCTTGAGATCATCTCTCACTTTCCGCTCCAATTCATTACAATCTTCAACAATTTATTCATCTACCCTATTGTAATCCTCTAATTCATTTACATATTCGATCATTAACGAAAAAAAAAGAAAAGCAGGAAAAGAAAATAAAAATCAACAAGTAGACCCTCCAGGAGAAAATGATAAAAATAACAAACAAAATAAGTGGGATTTCCCTGCTCCTCGAACCCTTATGTGTTCGCAGATAGCACACCTTTCGATATCTCATTAAGTTTAAAAATATTTACGTTACAGCATATGAAAACAAAACAAAACATTCATACCAGTGGCGCAGCCAGAATTTTTGTTCGGGGGGGCCCGATGCAAATATTCAGGGAGAAAAAACTGTATCTACTGATATACAGGTAGAGAAGTTTGCATGCAGAAAAATCTCAGGGGGGGCCCGGGCCCCTCGGGCCCCCCCTGGCTGCGCCCTTGATTCATACACGTTTATTCAGATAAGAAGTCCGCTATTTTTACTTCTTTTTTATTTCCATCAACAAAGGCATATATTTTCCCATTTCGACTCAAAACATGACTAAAGCCATACTTCTCCGAAGCTTTCTTAAGCATTTCCACCCTAGGTTTTGTAAGATCTTCCTTGATGTGGAGCCCCGTCCCCTCCAGTTTTCTTAATAATAATCCAAAAAATAGATAGTTCGGCAGAGGAAAGCGTAGAAAATTCAGCCACAAGCGCCAAAGAATCTCTCTTCCCCACTAAAAGTGCTTATGAAAATTCTTTTTGCGATCTACAGGATCTTTCACGAGGAACCTCACCCATATTTATACGGGGAACTACTGAACGTATTTTCATGAAATTCAGCACTTATAAGTATTTCACGATGCTGATGAAATCTAAAATATTTTCAAGGCATGAGCACCTCCGGTTTTTCCGGAAATGACGTCAACTTCCGTTTTTCAAATTAGAACACCATTTTTTTATTGCAGAAATAGATTCCTTAGAAAATTGCCCTAAAGTTAACTCAGAAAATATCCATTTTAGGGCAAGGGTGTGATGCATACACTCACATTATTTTTTAACGTAGATTCAATATCTGCCATAAAAAATGGGGTTCTAATTTGAAAAAATTGATTTTTCACGATTTTGTCATCCCTAAATTTGAAAGCGATTTTTTCACCCCCTGTATCCTGAATCGCGATTTCGATTTTTGAAGTGGATACATCAATCTTACATCTTGAAAAATCCCAAAAATGAAAATTTTCCATCCAAAAACCTCGAAGTTATTCTTGTTTCAGCGGAGCTCTATTTTCGATTTTCTCGCTCAGAGAGAATTTTCCAACCGAAACTGAAAAATGTTACATCAAAATAACTCGAAATTTTCTAAGGAATCTATTTCTGCAATAAAAAAATGGTGTTCTAATTTGAAAAACGGAAGTTGACGTCATTTCCGGAAAAGCCGGAGGTGCTCATGCCTTGAAAATATTTTAGATTTCATCAGCATCGTGAAATACTTATAAGTGCTGAATTTCATGAAAATACGTTCAGTAGTTTCCCGTATAAATATGGGTGAGGTTCCTCGTGAAAGACCCTGTATAACAAGTGGTGTGAAACGAAGAAAATACAAAATCGAGAGAAGACTGTGACAGTCCAATAAAGTGGTGTCCAATAAAGTAGCCTCACTTCGAGTGTCCATAATTGACTACTTCATTGGACACCATACTTTATTGGACTCAACTGTCACTGTCTTTTCTCGATTTTGCAATTTTCGTCGTTTCGCAACACTTGCTATAGGCCTCATACAAATTTCCATAGGCACTTTCGGTAAGAGAGATTCTTTGACGCTTGCGGCTAAATTTTCTATACGCTTTCCTCTGCCGAACTATCCATTTTTTGGATTATTATGACGTTTGTCACAAAATTAATGAAGTAAACAACTCTGTTCAGTGAGGTTGCTGAGGTCGCTGATGGTTACTAAAGTAAGAAAAGCAAAAGAACACTTAATGTTTTTTTGTAATAAAGCGACAAATATATTAATTGCCATTTCAGAAATTAAAATTTTTGCCTTGCAGTCAAACATAACGCTTTGTATGCAACTCGTACATAATTAGGCTTATGGACTTGCCCAAATTATTGGCCTCTCCCGCTTTGCTCACTCTGCCATAAACTTCTGGACTCGTCCATAAAAACCTTATTTATGTACTTTTTACATAAATAGCTATTATGTTCGACTGCTTCATAAACACTTGATTCATGAATTCGTTTTGCGTCCATAATGGACTACTTTATTGTACACCACTTTATTGGACTCGACTGTCACAGTCTTCTTCTCTCGATTTTGCAATTTTCTTCGTTTCACACCACTTGCTATAGGCCACATTCAAATTTTCATAAGCACTTTTAGTGGATAGGAGAGATTCTTTGGCACTTGCGGCTTAATTTTTAACGCTTTTCTCTCCCGAACTATCCATTTTTTGGATAATTATGACGTTTGTCACAGAACTATGTCACAGAATTAACGCAGTAAACAACTTTGTTCAGTGAGGTTGCTAAGATCGCTGATGGTTACTAAGGTAAGAAAAGCAAAAGCTTATTCAATGTTTCTTTGTAATGAAGCGACGAATATAGATATTAATGGCCATTTCAGAAAATAAAATTTCTGCATTGCAGTCAAAAATAAAGCTTTGTATGCAACTCGTACATAATTAGGCTTATGGACTTGCCCAAATTATTGGCCTCGCTCGCTTTGCTCGCTCTGCCATAAACTTTTGGACTCGTCCATAAAGACCTAATTTATGTACTTGTTACATAAATAGCTATTCTGTTAGAATCAAATTGTTCATTCTTTCTATTCCCAATACAAAAATAGCAACCCAAGAGTAAGGTATATTCGCTGAAATCATTTTGCAATATGCCCGGAAAAACTTCGTTCAATTTCCTCATTTCCAACCATCTAGGACGATCTTTAGACTTCCCCGAATTCGGCGTACAAAAAAAATTGAAGAGTGATGGAAATCCACACATCGTTAGGTTAATACTGCACAAATCGATAATTCATTATGTTCCCGATTTGACAGGTGCTCTAAATATGAGAACTCTCTCTTGTATCACTGCTTTTAGCTCTATTATGATATGCTGAAGAGGTCGAACGAACGTCAGTGGAGATACTCCAGAGTACAGATTATGAGATTAGACTAATAAAGGTTATCACACAAGGTTGGTTCGATTGTAACAACTCCAAATGTGGCCAGCAAAAGTACCATGTGAATATTATGAATCGAAATACAACATAAATATTATGGTGTCAGAGAACACAACTGCTTCTCCGGACTCTTACAAGCTACAAGCTTCGAAGCTTGTAGTTTCAGAGGGGTCTCCTCAGGAGACCTAGGAGTTATCAGGATAAACAAACAATATACAGGGTGACTGGTGACGTAAGGGACAACGGCTAAGGGAAGATAGAGGACTTCAAACTGAATGAGAATTTGGGTTTCAAATGTACCATTCGTTTCGGAGATATAGGGTGATTTATGAAAAAATGCTAAATCTATGAACTACCATATCTTCGTTAATATGATATGTTTTTCGCTGATATTTTAAATGTTTATTCATACAGGCATTCTCTGTCAGCATAAGAAAAAAAAATTGAAAAAACTGCTGGCCCGTACTCAAAAATTTCAATTTACATGTCAAGTGAGAAATATCACACGGTATATGAGATAAAATAAAATCAAATGAAAATTTGGAAAGAGGTAAAAAAGCTGATGAAATATCTGTTTTTTGTTTGAATGGCACAAATCTTCTTTCGTTGCTATGATATGTTGAAGTAAGAATATTACAATATTTTTATATTCAAATCATGAAAATTAGTACTACTGGTAGAAAAAACCTTGAATTCGAGGCGATAGAATGAGCCTGGCATCAAAATATTCCTTGAAATCTATTTTTATCAATTAATATTTCGATGCCATATAAAATTTCAAAATAAAATTTGTTGTAGATGGGGTGGTGAAATATTAATTGATAAAAATAGATTTCAAGATTTGAAGAAATATTTTGATGCCAGGCTCATTCTAGCGCCTCGAATTCAGGGTTTTTTCTATCAGTAGTACTAATTTTCATGATTTGAATATAAAAATATTTTAATATTCTTACTTCAACATATCATAGAAACGAAAGAAAATTTGTGCCATTCAAACAAAAAACAGATATTTCATTATGGGACATTTGAAACCCAAATTCTCATTCAGTTTGAAGTCCTCTATCTCCACTTAGCCGTTGTCCCTTACGTCACCAGTCACCCTGTATATTCCACCAGTTCTGGCGATCAGCGGTTCAAAAAAATGTTTGTTTTCGGTGTCATAATGTAAAAAAATTCCCTCCTTTGTTATTCGACGGAAGAGCGGGTCAGGAGTGGGTCAGGACTTAGTGACTGATAATTCACCAGGGTGAGGGATGGTAAATGAAACTTTTGAATTTGAACTTAAGACGTATATTAAGATCAAAGTAAAGTAATATTTTATTGTTCAATGAGCGGAAATGTAACTCATAACACACGCAGATGAATTTTGCAGCCCGAGCCGTCAGGCGAGGGGTGTAATTCATTAAGTGTGTTATGACCATTACCGCGAATTGAACACTATACTTTATCTTCGACTTCTTCAGTAAAATTCGAATTAATCTGCATTTTGAAAATTGAAAACAGTTGTCAAAAGCGATTTCTGTGGTCGAAAATAGAATCGATATCGAATCCCGTAGAAAACGTCAAAAATTCACGTTTTCCAAATGCAATTTTTGGATATTCAGACCTAAGAAAATGTAGAAATGGACGGCGAGAACGTTACCTCAATTTCGTAAGCTACATTTTTCCTATTTGAAATAGAGTGAGTTATAGGCGTGAGTTATTATTACCTCACACTATTGGTTTATAGAGACTATTATAGATGAAAATCAGTTGAATAATGAATATATTATTCTATGGGAGTAGATAATAGTATATTATATTATAAGGATTAAAAGTGCATATTTTTTTTACGAGCAATATTTGCAGTTGCGAGGCGGAGCGCAGCGCAGCCGAGCGAATGCAAAATTGCGCGTAAAAATAGGCACTTTTAGTCCGTATGATATATACTATTTTTTCTCCAACCTAGTCAAATATCTGAGATTGTTGGTAAATATTGATTGTCAAGTAGACGTCAGTAGACTTCAAATTTCATTTAGAGAGCTCAAATGCAATGACTTTTAGTCCTAGGATTAAAAGTAGCGTTTTTAATCCTAGGATTGAAAGTGTTGCTAAGGAACGAGCCAATTTTTGTACGGTGAGGGAATTGATGGCTTTTGCACCTGAAAATAGTACAAAAATGTCAACATTTTTTGATGGTTGGAGAAAAACAATTTTACACACCCTCTTTTTGTAATAAAATCACGTCAACAACTAAATTATCAAAATATTCGGTCAATTTCTCAAATCAAATGAACTCAATCAAACCAAATCAGCTTATTACATCAACTTCAAATTGCAAAACAAAATTGAATCATTGAAACCAAATCAAATCATCAGTACAAATTCCAATTATAAAAGTTGAATCGAATTATCAACAATTTAAGGGTTTGTTTAAATAACCCAAAATCGTAAACATGGGGTGATCTCAAAATGATACAACTCACACTTTCAAATACTTAAGAGAGATCCAGAGATCTCAAAAATAAACTGCTCCACATGAGTTAGGGATATTGACTTAAATTGAAGAAAAATATAGTTTAAATAAGATTTATGTGATTAAAATTCATATTGATATGATTACAAGTTGCAAATTAATTTTAGCCTGTAAGTGCAGCGTATACAGTTACAGCGTATTATACAGGTTAAGAAAAATAGAGTGGAATAAAGAAATTTTATTCCGAGAGAATTCAAGCATTTTAAGACTATCAATACAATGTATGGCTTTCACGGGCATCAATAACAGTTTGACATCTTCTTCGCATACTACACACGAGGTTGTTGAACATTTCTTGAGGAATTTGGTTCCATAAACGGGGCAGAAGCTTTCTCAGATCATTTAAGGATTCTGGGGTAGGTTGATGATTATCTAATCTTCTTTAGATCAAATCCCATGCATGTTCTATGCAATTCAAATCTGGTGAGTGCGGAGGTATTGGTAAATGTGGAATACCAAGCTCCTCGCGCGCATTCCCAACTATAGCTGCACGGTGCGATCTAGCGTTATCGTCTAGAAATTGAAAAGTTTCACCAATAGCCGCGTGAAAATTTGGTACAACATTGTCAATGACATGCTTCCCATAGTGAAGGGCGGTCATATTCCCAGGACAAATGTGTATATCTGTGCGCCCGTTGAAACATATCCCGACCCATACCATAACACTACCCCATCGGAATGGATGGACTTCTTGGACATAGCGACGATTTCGGGGTATGCGTGGGATTGTCCATACCCTTATTCTTCGACAATCTGAAAATCGTCCATATCCTGATTCATCAGTGAAAAGGACACTACGCCAATGATCGTTCCAATCGATATGTTGCCTTGCCCATTCCAGTCTTTGACGCTTATGGTCACGTGTTAATGAAACTCCTCTTAATGGACGTCTAGAACCTAGATTCACCTCACTCAAACGTCGCCTGATGGTTTCGATGAAAACTGAGACCCCATCTGCATTTTGAAAAGTATTCCGTAGCATTCTACACGTAGATGTAGGGTTTCTTATCGCCGAAACGGTGATGAATCGATCCTGAGCAGGTATTGTTTTTCGTAGCCCTATTAGCCTCAGCGTATGTTAATTTACGTCTTGGCATTTTCAGAAAACTCGTTTCAGATCGAAGCCGTTGATAAACTGACTTCATTTCAAAATAAGAACATTCATGAAGCATATGCAAAGAACCAAACTTCAGAAAAAAGGCGACCAGATTGACGAAATGAACTGATTTTTATTTGATCGATTCAAGTTGTTATTGAGTTTTAAATGATTTTACAGCGATTTTCTCGAAGATTACATACTTTCAAAAACGATTGAATACGATATCCCGTACTCTTGTGGAGCAGTATAATACAATTCAGAAAGACTTGTGGTAGATTTCGGGACTCTGGTCTCTAAAAGATATATGGCTTCGCATGCAGCGCTCTACCAATACTCAAACAAGCTAAGCATAAACAAAAATACCTGACCTTTTTTCCCGTGCCGAAAATCCTAAGGATGATGAATATTTCCTGAAAACAGAAGAAACACAAAAGCACCTCACCAACTCGTTATTCGCAGATTAATCTCACTCCCGTTCTACCGACGAGACGCAATCTAAATGATTAAGTGATTTCAAAGTTCTTTTTTATTCCGACTTAACACTTCTCTGTCTCCGCTTGAGACTATCCTTTCAAAAATAAAACCAAAACCTGTGGGTTATCCTATCACCGTTCTCGAGACAACTTCTAAACACTGTTCTTCTTAAACCTTCGTCAAAACCGTATCAAAACGTATCAAAAGAGTCAACTGAGAATTCTCCCGTTTAAGATTTCTCCAGCTACTCCTCAACTTCCGATTCAACCTTAAATGTTTTCGTCTACCCTTCGAGACCGTACTTCTGAACACTGAAGTACCTACCCTAAAACCGTACTACCCTTAGTTTCCGAACCGTATTCCCGAGTACCCTGGCAACCATCCCGTGTAAGGTTTCCTCAGTTACTGCCTTTTTCGTCTCCACAGCAAATTGAAGAATTTCCTTCTTCGTTTTCACAAACCAATCAAATTGAAGATTTTTTTCTAGTTCGTTTTTACGAACCAATCAAATTAAAGATTCTTCTTCTTCCCACCTCCCGTGGGTGGGTGCTGAAAGGATGACGCAGTTTCCCATAAAAGTTTGGGTACTGCCACGTTGCAAATCCCACGATTTTAGCCTCGACTTTTTCTGCCGTCGTACGCATTCAATGCAACCGATTTCTTGGAACGATTTTCTGATATCGTCAGAGTGCCACGAGAAACTTGAGCCGAAAATCAATAATTTCAATCGTTAGCGTCTCGCCACACATCCTGTACCATACCGATAAACACTTCAATAAATTTTCGAACCCATGGATTTGGGGGCACGGCAGTGCCCCCGCCAAGTCGAGCGCGAAGCAAACACTGCCGTACCATACTTTACTGGAACCATTTCGCCGCATTTTCAGGCTCCTATTTGAGAACCTCTGGATTAGACCAGAACGCTGAAACTTTCGTCATCCAGTGAGCTATAATCACGTACTTAAAATCCAAAATTTCAAGTGTGTAGGTCATTCAGTTCCGAAGTTAAGCGAAGGCAAAGTTTCGCATTTTCGACACTCACTCACTCATGATCATCAAAATAGAACTAGTACTTCCCATGAACTCAGAGAGCTGAAATTTGGTACAGAGTTAGCGTTTAATGGCCACATAAAGGGAAAACTATAAAAACTAGGATAATCGAAGATCTGGAGTACCATTGTTGTCACGTCACTTGAGCTCACGTGCTATCACGCAAAATCACATCATTCTTCGCAAAATGTGCAACCACAATAATGCATGGAAGTTTATGCGCTCAGAAACGCATTGTTATCATACTCAATATGTGAAAATATACCTACTGTAGATATAAATTGAAAAAAGGATAATAATCGGGTGATCAGTCTTATGTTTTTTACTGTCTCATTCAAGGAAACGATAGGTTTGCGAAAGCTAGGCCGGAACAATGAATGAGACAGTAAAAATTATCACTGTGTATAAGACTGATCACCCGATTATTATCCTTTTTTAAATTGTTATCATCAGATGGGTCTGTGGTGAGATGGGAAGGGAAAGAATTATATCCGGAAAAAATCGGGTAAAAGATGGGCTATATGGACAAGTTTGGTATCAAACTATAGGTTTTCGAGGACCCTGAATTCAATAAAGAATATTTGGAGGCTCTTTCTACCATAGTTCAGAACCGGAAAAGAAGAAAAAAAGAAAATTAATATTTTTAATAAAAAATCTAATCCTAAAAAGAAAAAAAAATGTGTCAAATAAGAAAATCAAATGAAATAAATCAATATGCCCACGTTTCTACAAAAAGAAGTGAAATCCCACCAAAAACATTCTGTAAAAAACTAGCCAAGTCTCTATGGAGCTGCTTGTTTATCTCTAAAAAGTAATGAAATCTAGACAAAGTCGTGCCAAGTCTAAGGCTCCTTACAGAGATTTCTTTATTATTATAGTTAATGTTGTGTGACTTGGCCGTTGAAGGGTACACAAGGGTACAAAACCAGGTGCTCCATGACACCATTGCACCAATCTGTCGCCAGAAACGCTACCCATTGACGATGGAAAATTGCCACTTGGAAAACGTTGATTCAATAACCAGTCAATGGAAGGCTTGATAAATCTACTTATTTCAATAATACTTATGTGTTAATACTTATGTGTAGGCGAGCCTGAAACAAACAGTATAAAATTTTTTTTCCAGTACAGCCGGACTTCTAATCATTGATAGAAGACAGACCGTCTGTACGTCTATTTTATTTTAGATCGGTTGTCGATTTGACGATCCAAAAAGATGAGACAGAAGTCAGCATTGTCAATGCTGAATGCATGTGTCGCACAATCCACAACAGCCTAAAATGAGACACTTGCGTCCAATTACCAATACCAGTATGGGCTATTATCTCGCTTAACAAACATAGGTTACAACAGATATAACATTACGTGTAAACAAAATTGACTTGTACTCACCAACGTATAAAGAATGTTCAACGGCCAAGTCACACAACATTAACTATAATAATAAAGACATCTCTGTAAGGAGCCTTAGACTTGGCACGACTTTGTCTAGATTTCATTACTTTTTAGAGATAAACAAGCAGCTCCATCGAGACTTGGCTAGTTTTTTACAGAATGTTTTTGGTGGGATATCAATTTCAGAAGTCTACACTGGTCAACCAAAATAAATCAATTTATTACAATAATAAATAATGACAGATATGTCGATGTTGATTCGTCTGTGAATAGATTATGGTCATGAAAGCTAATATCTCCGCCAAATCTTTCAAAATACGATAAAAAGAAATCTATCCTGCGACCTGCGTTCGAAGTCATTTTCATACAGATGTTGATGCAGCTGAATGTGGTATGGATGATATTTGTGTCTTCTAATAACTCTGCTAACACTCGATTGACCTATACCTGTTGCATCGGCATCGGCAATCGTATTTTTTCAATTGAAAACCAGTAACACCGAAATAGTAGATTCAGATAGATTTCGAAAAGGCTTCGATAACTCCTGAAGGAGCACATTCAGGTATAGGGAAATGATATATGGTTCAAAAGGAAATGAAAAGGCGAATCTTGTCATGTGGAAAAATATAGAGTGTTCCATTTGACATAACAAAATTATTGGAGTTCAAATTTGCGGTGAATGTTCTCGGCAATATAAAACACACTGTATACTATTGATCATCTACTCAAGGCATAGTAACTAGCTGAAAGGGATTCAGGGGACCGGACAAAATTTTTTACACCTGCTGTAGCTAATTCCAATGATTTGACAACATTACTTTTTGAGAAATAATTGAATATCTCGCAAATGGAGAGAGTTAGGTATGTGCATACTTTTGCGAAATCCACTTATTTTTCCTCAGAGAACTCAAATGCGCAAAAAAATACAGGGTGTTCCATTTAAATGAACATAACTTTGATATGTCACGCTCTTTCCAAGCACCTCGTATGAAGGTCATTATTTTCAAAGTGTAGTCCGAATCGACATACATAGACTTCACCAGGCCGTTAACCGAAAAAATGTACCATTTGACTAAGAGAGTCCGAGGCATTCAGCTTGACTCACCCTGTATAAATTGGGTATTTATCTAAACGAACAGACCCAACACCCACCTCCTTATTATTTTTAAGAATATTTTCTCTCCGCGATAAATCTTGTTTCCGATAAAAAATTAGGTTTTTGTTATTTAATTATTATATATCTTATCTGTCTTATGTATGTGAGTTGTTAAATCGGTTCCTTCCAAACAAGTGGTCTCTGCAATTACAACACATCAAAATCCACAGAATATCACAAACTGAAAAACAATGAAGTCAAGGAAGTATGAAACTTGGTTTGAAAAATATGATGTCATGAATTAAAATAATGTAAGCTGAAACAACCCTCTGGAGAGGGTTGCAACCCCATCAGGAAATTGAATGGGGAAAGTGGGTAGTTTTGTAGCACAAATGTATGTATGGGTTCGAATTTTTATGAACCTGCAGTTTGTGTTCTTATAAGTGAATAAGAAAAAGTTTTCTTATGAAACTATGGTACCGAAAAAACTAAATGAAACAGAGATGATCTAAGTGTTCGTATAATTTCTCTTGAAAGGAAAATATGAGCGGTAAAATTTGATTTAAAGCCGCAAAATAAAGGATACTAGAATCTATTTTAGTTCTTTCACATGATTTAAATGAAAACAATAGCAGCTGTTCGCAAAAATTTAAAAAATATCGATGGAATTCATCCCAGATTTGAATAATCCTTAAATATACTGAATAGAATATTTGCAATGAATGTCTCCATCAGTGTGTTCAACTATTATTATGAAAGGGGAAGTAATCGAAAACACACTATGTTTTGAATGATAATCTATTGGCGATCGATTTCGGCAATTGCCATCATCAGGCCAGCTGAAAATACACAAATCAGTTTTAAGTAGATGCAACATGAACAACAGGATTAAATTTTTTCGGAAATATCTATGTATATAATATTGTTCTGTCCGATAAATTTTCTTATATTTTTTAGGTTAGAGGTATGCTCACCGTCCAAGTAGTATAAATGTTCAAGTTTTATCATAAAATTCCTTTCTTTGTCTTAATTCTTAATTGATTGTCTTGATTATTAATCGTTTTTAATATAAGTATTCCGCTGTATGATATTTTTCGTTCTTTTAACTTTGGTTTTTGGGTTGACGTTGTGGGATAAGATGTTCTAGAAAGAGGATATGGAGGTTAAGGAAGCAGGGGAGGGGGGTCTTTGATATCATATTGGAGGCGGGAAGTTTAAAGTATCTCTAGGTAAGTCTATCAACTTGAAAATGTTTCTGTTTTGTTGCTGTTAAAATCTGATAGATCGTTTAAGAGATATTGATCGTCTTTATTTTTACAAATTTCGTATTGTTCTAGCAAAAATATAAGAAAATTTATCGGAGAGAACAATATTATATACATAGATATTTCCGAAAAAATTTAATCCTGTTGTTCATGTTGCATCTACTTAAAACTGATTTGTGTATTTTCAGCTGGCCTGATGATGGCAATTGCCGAAATCGATCGCCAATAGATTATCATTCAAAACATAGTGTGTTTTCGATTACTTCCCCTTTCATAATACTGAATAGAAAATGTTCAACGAAAGAATTGAATAATTTTGTTCGTAATTCGTATTGAAGAATACTGTTTCATTTCCTGGTCTGTTCGTCAAAAGAAACTATGCGTTTCAAATGAATAATTATTGAATATTTTACTCAGCAAAGCAGATATACATAACAGAACGGAATTTTTTCCATTACGTGGATTCATTTATAAGGTCCGTCATTCATTCTGAATCTGACATGTGGGCTCATTCATTCGGATGTTCATATCCAATTTAGTGTGATGCTATATTTATAAAACTGACAACCGTTTTTCGGCTTATACCTACGCCTCAATCAATGTGACGGAAAAAACATACAATGTTATTTTTTATTGAATTTCATACTCGTATCATTTCATAGTGATATGAGTTGTAATATAAACACGACTTCATCGGAACTCTAAGACAGGAAGATTTTTAACAATTTTTCCCAAATTGTCTCCAGCCACCTTCATCTTCTGAAGAAAATTTTCAGATTTGACTGTTGTTGCTTGTTTGCCACCTGTAAAAAAATAAGAATGATAATGTTCAATAAAATTGATGATTTATATAGAGTGCAAAAGAAAAATGAAACAGAGCATTCGATCGTTTGGTAATCCTCATCTGAGTGATTAATAATTGCCATAATAAAGGTTGTTTCAATAAGAGCTCGAGATTGCGCGCCATGTTTGTCAGTTATAGTTTTATATGAATATTAGTTGACAGATCGAGAGTTGACAGATGAGAGTTAGTAAACATGGAGCATTACACAGTAGAACAACGCGTCCTGATTTTCGAAAAATGCAGTAACGTTGAATGACGAACGTTATCGTGCTATGATAACATGTTCTTGTGCCTCTTTTGGGAGCTATCGATATTGATGACATGTGATTTCATCAGGACGGTGCCACATGTCATACTGCCCGTGAAACATTGACGATCTTGCACAATATGCTCCTGGTCGTGTCATTTCCTGATTTGGTGACCAGAATTGGCCTCCACCCTCTTGCGTTTTAACGCCTTCCGGCTGTGGGGTTTCCTGAAGTTACAGGATTATGCCAATAAGCCTGCAACTATGGAAGTATTAAATGCCGAAGTTGAACGTTGTATCAATGAAATACCACCACTTAAATTCAATAACGTTATTGAAAATCTTTCGAAAGGGAACGCATATGCGAGCAGAACCCTGGCGGATCTTTCGTTTCATACATAATTTCGAAATGTATATTTTCCATATCGATAAATATTTCAATTCGCTACAGGAAACCATGTTTTATTCATCACTTACATCTTACGCTCTCATTGAATCAAAAAATTTTACCCTTTTTCTAGAGCAGACGGATAAGAGATTAAAAAAAAGTGCCATTTTCTTCTGAGCAGGAACAGCTGGATTCAAATTTTAGACCAGATGCCGAAATACTTAACAAGAAAAGTAAAGATTGATAGCAACAAATTGCTGATTGTCGATAATGATCATTCGGCTACAAGTCAACAACTTGAAAATATTTGGAGACTGGATGATATACAGGGTGTATCTGAATAGCACCGAAAAAATTGAAGGGGTTATTCCTTGAAGAAAATGAAAGTGGGTATTTGGTATAACATTTTTTGAAAAACCTTCACCCATGGAAGTTACACCTCTCCCAGGGCCGATCCTAGCAGGTGTGCAGCGCGTGCCCCGCACGCGGGCGGCCAAACTCAAGGGGCGGCCACAGGCCACCACCTTTGTACGTGAGTTTGTAAAAAATATAATTTTCAACAAATCTTAGATAAAGTTGTCTTTAATTATCGATTGCTACTCTAATCATCAGAATTTTGAATGAAACGACAAAAATTATTCAAAATGAACTGAAATAAACATGAAATTGCGCTTAAACATTGTAAGTTCTATGAAATCTTGTTGCGAGTTGAAATTGAGATGGGAAAAGAATTGTACTATTGATGCGGAACAATAAAATGTTTATAATCGATAGAAAAAGCGATGGCGCGCCATCATTGAAAGAATGATTGCTGTAGTACAATTTTTGGCCAGTCAGAATTTAGCATTTAGGCGACCTGTTTCAGAATTATATCGTAGAGATAATGTAGTAGTTCCTGTTTATACACATAGTTTTTTGTGACATATGACTTTGTTTTTTTTTTAGTATTCAGATCGTGTTTCTTTCCTTCCATTACAAATTGTTCATTGAATGTTTTTTATTTTGTTGAAATGGATGTATAATGTAAATAGTACTTGGTTCATCATCTAGACCACCAGTACACACGAATACAGTAGTATACAGGGTCTTTCACGAGGAACCTCACCCATATTTATACGGAAAACTACTGAACGTATTTTCATGAAATTCAGCACCTATAAGTATTTCACGATGCTGATGAAATCTAAAATATTTTCAAGGCATGAGCACCTCCGGTTTTTCCGGAAATGACGTCAACTTCCGTTTTTCAAATAAGAACACCATTTTTTTATTGCAGAAATAAATTCCTTAGAAAATTTCAAGTTATTTTGATGTAACATTTTTCAGTTTTGGTTGGCAAATTCTCTCTGAGCGGGAAAATTCGAAAAAAAAATCGAAAATAGAGCTCAGCTGAAACAAGAATAACTTCGAGGTTTTTGGATGGAAAATTTTCATTTTTGGGATTTTCCAAGATTAAGATTGATGTATCCACTTCAAAAATCGAAATCGCGATTCATGATACAGGGGGTGAAAAAATCGCTTTCAAAGTTAGGGATGACAAAATCGTGAAAAATCAAGAATTTTGAAAACTATTTGAATGAATACAATGGTTTCAACTGAAAGGTATTCAGCGTTGGCTACTCAATCATATCAGAAACGAAAAATTGAAAAAAAAAATTTTTTTGAACCAATTTATTTTCACTCCTTGTTAAAACGAAGGTGCTCAGGCTCCAAAAATATTTTAGGTCAGTAGAGAATTTGGGTCAATGATATAGTCCCAATTTTCAGATTTCAAATTATGTCCAGTTCTCCAGAAACGTCTAATAGGCACTCGAACTTTGGACGTATATATGTAATTATGTCAAAAAAAAGATATATTTTTCGTTTTTGGCGGCGGCACATAAGGATTCTGCACGCGGGCGGCCAACACCCTAGGATCGGCCCTTCCTCTCCGAAGATTTCTTTTATTTATTTATTCATTTATTTATTTATTTATTCATTCTTTTAATTTCGCTGTATATTAAGCTGAGGACACGAAACTTGGTACCGAAATCTTTTGTCAATGAAATTACACATGTTGGAATTTTTCAACCCTGAAGTATGCTCCAAAAAGTTGAATTCGTAGCCCTCACACTCTTTTTTTGTTGAACTTTCAAAAAACCATGGCTGAAAAGCTAATGTAATACACTATTTTTCTTATTACCACAAGTTTTTTCGAAGAAAAAAATTCAAAGCGTTTTCAGAATATGAGCTCACGCGAGGGTATTTTGCCTATCTAGTAGTTTAAGCTTTGCAATGACAATTATAAAATAGTATTTTCTAACACAAGTTGCAGAATGGGCTCCTATTTCAACGCGTATATGCGTCATATAGTCAGTTCGCTATCTATCTTCGTTTAACACGGCGTTCAGTTCGCCATCCTAGCAAAGTTCACTTTATATTCTCCTTAGACAAAGGAAAGAGGAGACGTGGTATAGGATGATAAATCTTGAAGCCAAGATGCCACATAATGAAGAACGAACTGGACGACTCTATTACTACAAAACGAGAATTACGCTAAGATCTGAACGACGTTGTCACGTTGTCTGAGATTTTCGATTCATTAACGTCGAATCCTTCCAGAATGGCCATTCACGTGATTACCTGGTTCCCAACTTGACAACACCGGTTGTTTCAGTTTCATTCATAATATTGTTCTCGACCAATCAGCGAAATTGGCCTACGATTTGACATTTCATGTTTGATACACGTTGCCATGCCGCTATCTAGTTCAGTTGTGTCAAATAATTGAATTTCTGAGACATTTCTGAATATCTTGAGCAAAATACCAAAGAGTTTTTCGAAAATACGTTAAAATAATGGTTCGTAAGTGTCAAATGTTTGGCAAATTGGACTCTCGCAACCCTAGTTTGAGTTTTCACAGGTTAGTTTCATGTTTGCAGATCAGTGGCGTAGATTGTCCAATGTTTATAATTTTACTTTCAGATTTCCTTCTAATATTGAGAGAAGAAATATATGGCTTTCAATTTCGCACTTGGTTGATGCTGAAAACATGCCTCAAAATCTGTTCTTATGTTCGGAGCACTTCGAATCCAAAGATTTTGGTTTTCAAGTGAATGGTACAAAATATCTTAAAAATGATGTCAATCCTGTTCCAACTCTGGGAACTTACGTCTTCAAGGTAAGTTTCTGTGGGAAGTTCTAGAGATTCATATTTTAATTCAACCTGTTTGAATATAACTTCATTAAATAGAGTCAGAATATGTGTCAGTAAATATTGTTATATAATAATATTATATTATTTTTTACAAAGTATAATTCAATACATTAATTGAGAACTTTTTTGCAGCTCAAGCTCAACTGTCACTCCCCAAGATGATAAAAGTTATAATTTGCCGTTTGACAATGAATATTCAAAGAAATATATTTGCAGAGATCAAGTTTCATTCCTCGATGCAGAAATTTACCAGATTATATGCATACGATGAAAAGATCTATTCTTGGACTGACATTGAAAGGGATACCTATTACAAGAAGTGGAAGAAAAACAGGATTTTTAGGTTTCTTGATCTGCATTGAAAGTTTGGAACAAATGTATAAGAAATATGTCATTGAAGCAAAAATTCCTTAAATATCTTCTCACTTATAAACTGTCGCAGGACAGTGTTAGAAGTAAAACTGGACATAACTATAACCCCACTGCAAGACAGTTCGATGCAGCATACAAAAGGTTGATTGTTCACTCACAAATATCCGCTTCTGATACCGGAAATGCCATCAATCAGGTATCCATCAGTATCCTGACATTCGAATCTGCAGTTAGCATGCAACCAATATTGAAAAAAAAGAACAGTTTGCTTCAGTCGTGGAAAGTGTTTTTACAGATATGGATAAATTTGAGTATGCAACTTCAACAGCATGGAATCTCACTACATATTCAGAAGATATTGTAGGATATGTTGCTCGGATACTTGACAAATTTATTTCATGTCGAAAGTACCTTGATCTTTTGAGAAATGAAGTAGATGTTTCACTTCTCCAAAGAAGAAAAACATGGAAGATTAATTAGGGCTAGCCAATTTGTAATTGATGTTTGTAAAGAGGGCGAAAAATTGTTCAAATTCTCCCATAAAACTTCAAATATTTTCAATAGAACATTTGTTACCAGTTCTGATCAGCAAAACTATGTTTAATGTTAATTCATCCATTTTACAACATTTTGAAAATCGTCTTTTTGATGGAAATTTCATTGATGGACATGCTGATCATAATTCATAATGTTTATTAATTCAAGAGCTCATTGCTATAAAAAATTGTACAATAAAGGTTGAATTCGTCAAATTTATTTTTTCTTGACACAATCAAAGTATGATATTGAAGATTATTTGGCTATGAATATTTTATGACTCATATTTAGATCTTACATTCTGTATGTCTAATAAATGCTATGTTCTTATTTTTATAGTATATCATTTTATCAGTATCAATATACTCAATACTCCCCATGTATGATTGATGGGTCGAATATTGTATGCAGTACAAATATACGAGAACATTGAACTATTGATTATTTCTTTCATTCAAAAAATTCCTTTAAAGAATATTGCTCACATTGAACAAGCATTTTTAATAAATAAGTCTTTAAAATTTTTTTATTCGAGGTCTTCAATTTGTGAGGCAGAGCATTGAACAACTTAAGACCCATGTATAAGGAAGACTTTTCTGTAAGAGACAAAGTGTGACACGGATACAAGTAAGGCTCAATGTGCCTTGTAGTTCTTAAAGTAATCAGAATGATGAGCCATAAAAACAAGTACTCTGTAGAAATATAAGCCATATCATCATATGTAGTTAAAATGTTATTTTCCTTGAAGTGATCTCTACAAGATTCTCTGAAGCCCAACTTTAACATGACCCTCAAAATGAATTTTAGTCTCAGAAAGACAGATTATCAGTTCATCAGTTGATAAAATTTATTTTAGAATAAGGATCCATCATGAAACAACTAAACTCTTAGATGAGTCCAAAGAAAATAGATCAAGATCTATGAACACAAAACTTATATTGTTTAGGAATGAATAATTTTACTATTTCAATGTAACTATTAATTGTTACCATTCGTTTTGTAACTATTTGTGAAATAAATTTGAATTAATGTGCTATTGTGGATTGTGATTTAACTATAATTATTGGATTATTATTTTGATATTTTATTGGGTAATTCATTTTCTGTAACATGATTAAATCTTCTGAATCAACATATTTTCGTGAATTTTATTGAGTAAATTCAGGTGAGCTCATTTTTTTCTTCAACCGGTTCATCTTTGAGGCGAATTCTTCGGCAAGTTTATTCAGTTAATATACATGTCAAATTGGAACGAAATTTCAGCTAATTGTGATTGATAGTTCCGAAGATATTGAGCTCCGAAGCAATAATTTTCAAATGTGAATAACTCCGGAACCACGCGAAAAAATTGGCCCATAATCGGACAATGTGAGTATATACATTTTTTTCCGTCGAAATTAATTGAATTCTGATTTCATCAATAAAAAGTTATTTACCTAACGTGCGCACATCAAATTGGAACCAAATTTCAGCTAATTGTTATCAAGACTTCGAGTTATTGAAAAACAATAATCTTCAAATGATGTTGCCAACCAATTTGATTCGAGTTATCAAGAATTCGATTTATCAAAGTTCGACTGTAGTTCCAAAGATATTGAGCTCCGAAGCAATCATTTTCAAATGTGAATAACTACGGAACCCCCTAAACAACACGGCAGATCCACGCCACTGGCGGCAAACGAATTCACGCGAATCTAGTTTCTGCATTGTTGCCAGCGCGATATCCGTGGAACAAGGACAACTACGTCTGTCCTTGTTCCACTCATGGGAAATTGGTCGGGATGTTGGCTTCAAAAGTTCCTGAATTTATGAATGACATCCCAGGTCTCCTCTTTCCTTGGTCTGAGATATTCTCCTTCACGCCGGAACCCGCTAGTTCCGTATCTAATGAAGTGAATTCGTTACGTGAGAAGAAAAGCGAGAAAAACAGCAAATCAGTCCAACCGTAACCTCAGTATTTCCTCAGTGATATTGTTCCCATCCCATACAGACTTTTTTTCTTCAATTCTCATGGGTTAAAGAATTGGTACAGTAGTCCATTCTGATCTCCAAGAGAGCTCTTATATAATTAACACGGTTGGTGAGAGAATCATACGGTCGAATATGTATGAATAATCTTGCATGTTATTCGAAGGCTCTCAATGCGATTTCATTTCAATCAATATGCATAGGTATACCCCGGTTACTCTGCCCTCTGATCCTTAACTACAGATGAGTTGAGGTATTTCATGAAAAACCTCACCTGTTTCGTCCATCTCTGATTTCGCCATCACAAATTTTCTTTCTGGAGTGAAAGAAGCTGCCAATATTATGAATACGAAGAGAAAAATAACAGTTGTCTTCTGAAATAAAAAAACATAATTATTTGGTATGTTTGATTCTCATATATCGGAAAGGTTCACATATAGTACGAGAGATGGCGACCAAGATTTCTGACTTATAGCGGCTCGGCTAAAACCGCACGGAATCGATAGATTATATGACCCTGTACCCAGAAATGCGATTTTCAGACATTTTGCGCGTAGCGTATGATCTGAGCGCATTTTCAAAAATGTCAAAAAAACAACATGGGTGACTCATAGCGGCCCGTCTGATTTGCAGAATGTAGTTAGATAATAGCCCTGAGATACCAATAACACAGTTTTCAGACACCAAGATTGTAGCGCGTACCCAGGAGACCAATAAAAAAAAGTAAAAAATGAAAAAAAAAACTTACAGCGGCCCGTCTGAAAATGATTTTTATAGGTTAAACCGTGTCAATTGATGTGGAAAGATCAATTTTCAGACGAAAAACATGTCGCCTTACATTTTTATAGCATTTCGAAAATGTCAAGAAATCTGACCTGAGTGACTCATAGCGACCTGTCTGAAATTCGTCGTCAATGATTGAATACGTTCCCCAGATGTGGAAAAAAATGATATCAGACAAATTGAATGTAGCATTTAACTAATCAGACAACTTTTCAATTTGCAGTACTTAGCCCGGTTGCATGAACGTGAAGTAAATTTACCTCAGGGGTATCGTTCAATTTTGTCATACACATATTTATCAAACATTTATCTAATGTGTTTCTGAATTCAAGTTTCTTTCCTCAAGCACAAGAAATCAATGCTGAATAGCCGCAATCCTATAGAAATACTAGCACTGAACATGAAATTGAGGTAGCTACCAAATTTACTAATTGAAAATTCGGAAGAATGAAAAGATAATACGTACTTTTGTAGTTTGTGGCCAATAAAACATTAATCATTCAGCAAAAATATATGCATTATATTTATTTAGATATTATGAATTAGTTCAACGTTCAACTCAAATCATTTCTAATATATTCCTGATCCAAGTCCGTAAAATAATTTCCGAAATACTTCACAGAAATTCTTTTGATTATAGTCACTAACACCAAATGAAATATATAAAAAAATATATGACTTTAATTCAGAAATTAGTTTTACATGAATTATATTCAACGCATAAACTCCTTGTGGTCAGAGCTTGTGGGCAAAGCAAGCCTGTGGTCACATAAAAATATTGATTCACATCTTCCATATGATTTTGACAAGTTGACTTCACACTTGGTTCATCTCTTTTCTTTGCGATAAGATCGCATATGTCTTTCTCTTACTAGTGTAGCCGGAGTTTTTGCCGGGCGACTCCAGCACATTTTTTCGTTATAGGCGACACTCAAAATGTCTGAAAACCGTATTTTTGTATTTTGGGCATCCATACGAATGATTCAAAACAAAAATGAACCGAGCCGCTATGAGTCACTTTGGTCAGATTTTTGACATTTTTGAAAAGACACTCAGGTCAAACGCTACGCACAAAATGTCTGAAAACACAAATTTTAGTGATAAAATAACAAAATCTATGTACATTTTCAATATCAGACGGGCCGTTATACGACCGTCGACCATTTTTTTTTACACAGCAGAAATGCCCCCCCGCGAAGATGCTACACTTCTGAGTATTACTACTTACCAGTCGGCTCTAGGGTCATCTAATCTATCGATTTTACACGGTTTTAGCCGGGCCGCTATGAAACATGGTTTTGGTCGTCATCTCTCGTACTAATATATGAATCGAATAAAATGAATCTTCACTGTACTAAAAATATTGAATCAATGTTCAGTCGCTATTCTGTCAGTATTCGGTCAAAAATAATTAATCCGACACGTGGGTTTATATATAAACAACTAGGCAGCATATTTGTAAGGGGATATCTGATCACAAAAACTCTGTTAAACATCCTTCCGACAAGAAAACGGCCCTAGTCTATCGCCATCTCAGAACAGGACACATGTTCGATTTTGATCTTGATAATATTGAAATTTTGTACAGAGAGAAAAATTATATCATGAGATTCTTTGCCGAGATGTTTTATATTAAAAAGCATAATTCTTCAAATTATAAGACGGACATTGACAATTTGAATGAAATTCATTTTAATTTGATTTCTGAATATTGAAGGATTTGTGTTTCCGAGTTTGGTCACTGGTTGTTGTGTTGTTTGTAGTGGGCCAGTTTGATACAGAAGCAATGTGAACACGGAAGATTGGATTATGACAGCTGATCTGGTTGTTAAGAGATTTTAATATGGTTTATTGTTTTTCTTTATATGTATAATTCCAGAAAGTTCCCTTTAGGTGACAATCTCACGTCTAATCCGATTTTCAGTGTCTGTGTAATGTCGAAACATTTCAATTATCAATATTCTTATATAACAATATCTATTTCGGAAAGGTTCATTACCTGTGTAGTTTGTCATATTTGTTTTACAATGTCTTGTTACTTTTTTCAGCCTTAAGAAGAGATAAATCCTCTTCCGAAACTGTTACGATTTGAATAGTTTATGAATAAAAATTTGCCAATTCACCATTTTTATGATTTCTATAACTATTCTTCCTGGCAATCTGAGCACTATAACAGTAGGAGGTTGTATAGATTTAAACCGAAAGATGCTATAATAGGTTCGAATGACTTTTGAAGGAATCCAGTAATAGGTCAAAAACCATGTGTCAATTCATGAAGAGTACCAACAGTCCAGTTCAGAAAAACAGTCGACATCAATTCTAGGCAACTGATTTTAATAATTTGTTTGTTTCGATTGCCCATGAGACTAGAAAATTGTTGTGTAGTAAACCCATGGATCCCCTGGATCTATTGCCAAGGATAAACTGTAGTTTTCCCTTCACCGAGCTATAGGAGCTAGTATAGGACTCCTGACATTGATGGTCTACCATCCTTTATCATATAAAGACATATTAATAGCTTTGTGTCTTCCTCTTCTAGACTAAAACATGTGCATTAAAGAAAACATATACTTCGAGTGCCCAAAAAAGTCGAAAGTTATTCCACTTTTCAAAAAGGGCGATACAAACGGCATCAAAAATTATAGACCAATCTCTTTGGTATCGATATTCTTGAAAATCTTTGAAAAATAATTGGTTGCTTATGTCGAAAATCGTGCCCTGACCTCTTCTTATTCTCCTCGATTTGCTTGTTTTAGTAGATCAATAATATCAATGATAGGTACTTAGTTTTTTCTTCACATTCTTTCTCGTTTTCTTCTATTCTGATGTTTGACACTCCCATTCCGCCAAAATAGATTGCAACTGTTTTCTTTGTGTTTATTTAGATTCTCCATTTCTTGAAGTAATTACTTAAGCGGATTATGTCCTCTTGTATCCTCCTTGTCAAGCTTTTCCTTTGCCTGTTCGAATAGTACAGTGCCGTACATTTTCACAAATTTTAATCACAAATTTTATCGCGCCTTTTTAAAGTAGATTAGATTAGATTAGAGGAGGGGCGGAAGATCATCTGAACTCGCAAGCACCTTGATCTGAAGATCTATTGTGCATCCCCGCGCTGTTTACCAGTCAGGCAATAGTGTCTCCATGAACTTAATCACCTTTCTGGGGGCTACATCCATCACTTGTTCCGGCTTTAGAAACCAGAAGCCAAGGTGTTGTAGTCTTTTTGGATGAACAGCTTCACATTCGCATAACAAGTGCTTGGCTGTCTCAGTGGCTTCTTGGCAGAAGCGACATGTGTCTTCCAGCGACTTACCTATGTTCTTCAGTTGATACCTCACGGGACAGTGTCCCGTGAGTGCGCCTGTTAGTTTCCTCAGTTCCTGTTTACTGAGTGAGAGAACTTTTTTAGTCCAGCTCGTCGAGTAGGAGAGAAATGACTTGGCCTGTCTTTGGCCATTGATCGTTTGCCAGAACGTAAGCTTTCTCTTTTGTTCCCATTTCTTAACTGCCATCGCTTGATGGCTGGCTGGAAAGCCACAGAATGGCTCTGGACCGGTGAAGGGAATAGACCCCCCTTCCCTGGCAAGTCGGTCTGCCGCTTCATTGCCATCTATCCCGGAGTGACCAGGTACCCGAATAAGGTTGACCTGGTTTCTTTCTCCGAGTGTGTTGAGGGACGTTTTACATTCCCAGACTAACTTTGACCTAACTAGTGGGGAGTCAAGCGCTAGCAGTACTGCTTTGCTATCCGATATTATGTATATTCTTGCACTCCGGTAGTTGCGTCTTGTACACAGCGCAACGCATTCCCTGATGGCAAATGTTTCTGCTTGAAATACCGAAGGGTATGAACCCATAGGTATGGCTAATTTGATCAAGGGACCGTGTACGCCGGCTCCCACTCGACCATCTTCGGTTTTCGAGCCATCGGTATAGAATACCGCAGACCCTTTGGGGAAAACCACTTCATTATTAGCCCATTGTTCACGACTTGGAAATGTCGTGTTGAAGTTTTTCTGAAACTCGAGTCTCAGTGGTAGGTTATCTGTGACCACATCCTGGAGCCCCTTGCACTCATTTAGAATACGAAGGTGTCCTGAGTAGTCGCCAGTTTTCAGTTCTTGTTCTTTTGCCACCCTGAGAGCCCACCTGGCCGCCTCACTTTCCAGAAAGATATCTAGGGGAGGCAGGTCCAAGATGACCTGCATGGCAGCAGTTGGACAAGAGCGTGTTGCTCCTATTATAGATAAACACGCTGTTCGTTGTAGTTTTTCCAGGGCTGATTGCCCTGACACTAGTTTTGCTCTCGGCCACCAAACGAGAAAAATATTTTTATATAATTTTATAGTAAAGTGGTTCTGATTCTTGGCCAAGATATATTTTCTCCTTGAGATTTTTGCGCTCCTCCTCCTCACGTCATAATTATGTGGCATTATGACTGCCAAAAATGGCGCGCAATTCAAATCTTGCGCTCTTGAAACACTCTCTATTTATTTACCTTGATTCTCAGAAGGACAAATGATTACAATAGCAGAAATGTGCACCGAACAGAAGGAATCATCATTCAACAATCCCGGAAAATTCTCATGAAATCATTCGAATGTAATGAATGCGTCACTATTGTAAAAAATGCAAATTTAAAAAGAATAGGGAACTATTGATTCAATAACTTTCTATGAAAAAATCATTATTTATGAGGATTTTTGAGAATGCACTAGAGCTGGATTCTGAAGAGGCCAAAAGTGAAAAAACCCTACCTTCATCATTCCTAGCAGAGATATATTTATGGTCTTGAGGTTCCAATGCTTGCAAACACTCAAGCTACAGCACATGAAAATGAATATTAGGACATCTAATAGGTATGAGTAACAAACAATAATATGAAAATGTCTCTCTGAACCCAGGTATTAATCGACCATAGTGATTTTTATCGTCTGTAATCCAACAATATGAATCACAAGACATAACAGATAGAGGTTTGAACAATCGTTTTACGAGCAGATAAAAGTATTTCGTTTTTATTCATTGTTGATGTTATTCGAAAGAATACCAGGAAATATTTGTCGTTGGAACATGAAATTTTTTTCCCCGGATGCGTGCGTTGACTAATTCTCGAGGAAACATGAATCGATTAATTTTTTTGAGGGGGGAATTCCTGAACCTGAAAATAAGAACAAGTCTCTCAGAACACACTCTAGCTCCAGTTTCAGGAAAAAGATGAGGTGTTCCTCAGGGCTCTCATCTGGAGTTCCTGCTTTTCATAATTTATGTGAACAATATTTTCTTCTGCTTTCGTTATGCTAAGTTTTCGGTGTACGCCAATGATCTCAAAGTATTTCTGAGAACAGGGAGTTTTAACGACTAAAACAAACTTCAGGAGGATTTGGACAGGCTTTATGAATACTGCTGTCGGAAGTTTCTGTTCTCAAGTTTGATAATAATGCTGTTGATTATCATTCATTAGGAATTTCTACACCTTTGCATTCTTTAGAGAACTATGGTTGATTATGGACTCAAGGTTAACATTTGACGTGCATACAATAAACGGGGTTATTGAGTCATCGAATAAAATGCTCCTTCATGAAAGGTTGAAAAAAAATTGAATTTTGTTGACCCTATTATTTATTTTTATTCATCAGGTTGGCTTTTGAAACGTCAAAATGGAACCCACAGTCCTACATACATATAGAGGATGAGTCAGCAATTAGTACGAACTACCGTGTCGAAAAAAACTTATATGATATGGTTGTAGGGTTGACAAAAATCTACAAACTAAGAATAATTTTACATGTACAGGGTGCATAAAAAAGGTAAGGAAAAATATGTTGTGTGGGGGACACCCTGTATTTCAAGGCATAATTCTTTCGAGGACAACAACAGCTTTACTTTGTTTTTGAGATATTCCACATTTTAAGTATGTATGGGACAAACTTTGTAAAATATGTAGATATTTGAAAAACAAATTTCATGAAAGAGAAAAATTAAAAAAATTAAATAGAAATGTACTGTCGAATGTGCTTCTTTACCTTCATTATTAAAACTGCAAATTTTATCACCTATTATAGTATTATCTTCCTGCAAGAGTGCTTATCATTGTCTTAGTAAGTAGATTTCTATAATTCTCTCGATATTCATTTTCACATTCCTTTTCTAATAATTCAATTTCCTTCAAAGGATGAGAATTGTTATCTGTGTCATCAACCGACATCTTAGTTTTTTCAGTAGTCTTTCTTCCTCCTGTAAGGGGTGAGTTTTCAATTATAATTCCGATCAGAAATATGCTGTATTATTTTTATAACGAATAATTAATTGTATGGTCCATTAGGGACTTAGAGAGTCATCCTTATCTACATATTTGACAAGGTGGAAGGAACTTTCATGAAAAGGGACCTCTATCAATTATGTGATCAATTCTGTCAAGGTAGGATCTAGGGACTCAAAACTGGCCAGCAAATTGTGTTTTCCGGACAAGAAGGTCAGGTCTGTACAGTTTGGGAAATTTGTAATCATTAATTGTACAATATCAGATTTAAGACTTGAACTTTAAAATTTTTAGGATTACCAGGGTACGTTGTACAGCCATTTTTTTTTATTTCCCCACACGCAGGATAATTCAATTTTCGTTTTATTGATGATATTACACTTTCCAGATTTATGTGTATAGTTTTTAACATCCAACAATAATATTAAAAGTTCTATAAAAATCTTCTGAAGCCCATAATTTCGTTTCACTCGAAAAATTCTCCTGAAACAACTACCCAGCTCACCAAAGACTATAAGAGCTGCCTGTTGCAAATGTAACATCACCTTTCTTGAGCCGAAAGAAAAAGTTACAAAAGTTACAAGGTGTTCCATTTGAGAAAACTATATATTTCTCCATAACTTTTTTTCAATACCCTGTATATGTGAAATTAATTTCAAATTGTAGATTTTTGTCAACCTTATAACCATGCCATGTAAGTTTTTTTCCATATGGTACACATGCTGAGGCACCCTGTATATCGTATATGAATAGATCAGAAAGTGTACAGGGTAGGTTTCTGAGGTTCTTATCTCTAAGGAATAAACTGCAAATTGTTGATAATGAAATTCAACAAAGATTAAGAATATTGAACCTGAAAAATCGTAGAAGATCAATCGGAATGTTTTTGGTTTTCAAATTACTCAATGGTTCACATTATTTCTCGGAAAGTCTCGAATTTATTGATTTTATATAACCGGAAATAAAACTAATAATTATTTGTCGTGAGAGTCCGCTTCAATCGAAAATCACCACTCTGTAGAGTGCTATCAAATACAGGGTGCGTCAGCAAGGCGTACGGCTAAAATAGAACCTAAACTATACCGTGTCGAAAAAAACTTATATAATATGATAATGAAAAGAATGATTTAAAATCATTACTGAGAAGGCAGTTAAACCCATCCAATTAACAAGAAATAAGACACAAATCATTTGCCATTATGAATAATAACAAATGGAATATGAATACGAACTAGGTTCCCCACATCATTGACCCCACCAGACCGAATGTCCAACGTCAACTGAGAATCGCACCGACTGCAGTTTCGTCCTTTCAGGACTCATCAGGGTGGAATTTTCCAAAGTTGACGCTGGATGGAAATTCTTTTCGTCAAGATATGGATATCTGTCGCGAACTGTATCGAATGCATAAGGTTAGCGACATCTATCCACCTTCAGAAAAGACCCCCCTCTCGGTGATTGAGCGAACAACAAAGGAAACTTTCTTTCAAATCGCAACATCAGATTGTGAATTTCAACGTTGATAACGTAATAAATCAATTAATCTAGGAAGCACGGAGACGTTCGCAGTTTGAAAGTTTAAAAACCCATAAAAGTAGATAATAATGAAGAGAATGATAGGAAATCATTACTGAGAAGGCAGTAAGACCCATCCAGTTGACAAGAAATGAGACACGAATCATTTGCTATTATGAATAAAAACAAAAAAAAACAAATGAAATATGAATACGAGCTAGGTCTTCCACATCATTCACCCCACCAGACCGAAAATTCCACCCTTCTTCGATTTTCCAGAAGATTAGTTTGTGAGCATTCATAATATAACTTATTAATATTTTCCGCGATATCCCAAAACTATCTCATAAAGAATTGTTTTCGCACTAACCTAACTCCATTAACCTAGTTCATAGGATTCAAAGTCAATGACCTAACGAACTTCTATAATATTTCACTAATTGCGTCTAGGCGTTCCTCTTTGGAAATGCCCAACAAGAAGTTCTGATTTTCGCCGACATAGCGCTACGATCTTAATTTCAGTGGCTCGTAAGACAAACCGTTGTTCCACATACCAACCAGTTGGTCAGTGGTTTTTCGGTGTCTCCAACGTTAGTCCCATGAACGACGCATGCGTTTAGCGATAAACAGTGTGATTTGTCGATTGATTTCTACATAAAGAAGAATGCAAACAGGTGATGATTATGTGAAGACGTTCAGTGAATTAATGTAATAATAACCGTGTAGTGTTGAGTTTATAAAATTTCAAGGGGATATGGTTTAGATAGAAACATCGCCACAGATTATCTTGTGCTAAGTATCAATTCATTTTTCATTAATTTCAATTAAATACGTGGTTTGTATCGACATTCATCATTAATATCCGAATTTTGTATTTCATTGACATTTCTTCAATATTGACCGGTAACAATAAATTCTCTGTACTGAGGTTAACACACCTAGGGAACCCTACACCGTCCATCTCTATGGTGAGAGAGACTCCTCCTTGTTGGCTCGCGGCATTCCTGTCAGCGTGCCTTCGGGTCTGAGTCTCTCTAGTATCACATAAATGTGGTATGAATAATGGGCCACAAAGCCTACGTTCTCCCGACCAATGGCGCCGCACAGAAGAAGAAGAAGAACAATAAATGCTCCAAAATGTTTTATTGAACTGCTACATATGTTTCGACCCTCTCAAAAATAGGGCCATCTTCAGGCATTGAGGAAAGAAATAACGGCATGCAGACAATTGAATATTTTTGAAATTCCGGAAAAAGTCACACCGTGCAGGAATCGAACCTGCGTCTCCCTACTTTCCGGGCGGGGGCCTTACCACTGGGCTAACGATGCATATGATACTTTCTCCGGAATTCAATATCTTGAGGTTCACCTCATATGTTGGTGAGAGGGGGATCCTAGGTGGGGAGCAATGTTTCAACATCATCTGAAATCGAAAAATTCGACGACGTGGAGTGAAGGATAAGTGGAATCCCCTGACTAATGATGTTGAATCATTGCTCCCCACCTAGGTATAGAGATCAGAGAGTTTATAAATTTCAGCCATTCTGTGATATTGAACACCCAGAAAAGCATCCAGGTTATTCTCATTTATTTATTTATTTATTATAAATTGCCGATTCGACAGCAGGGTCATTAGCGGTAGCGGTACAGTGATTTACACTACATTATAAACGCAAATAAAAATATAAACTCAATATTCCAGCTGAAAGTTTCAGATAACTTTAATTTATACAATATTAGATTTTTATGTAACATTGACTCAATGAAATTCAATGTATTGAGACATTTCGTTATCTTGATGTCCAGGGCTCTCATCGTCTTGCTCATTTTTAAATTCATTCTATGAGTTTGATAGGCTTGGCAGTCCATTAAAATTTGTTGAACCGTGATGGTGGTGTCACATGTAATAGTACATTTCGGTTTGATTTCCTTAGTTATCAAATAGTGGTGGGTGGCTAGGCTGTGGCCAATTCTCAACCTCCTTAGGGTTACTAAATCACTTCGTTTCAGGGTTATAGTTGGCGGAAAGGTTATTGAAGAATCAGTCTGATTTAGTTTAGAACTCTGGGATTGCCAAAAATTTTTCCATTTGTCTCTTACTTGGTTTTTATATTTATGTCTTAGGTCATAGTTGGTTATCAATTCAAGGTTCTGTCCTGAACAGATTGCATCCTTTGCAGCTTGATCTGCCTTCTCGTTGACTTCAATGCCGCAATGTGAAGGCACCCATAGTATCGTGCATGAATGTTGTGGAGATTGTAGGTATGCTATGAGGTCTTCTGCATAATTGACTATGGGATTGTTGGAGAAGAGATCCGTAATCGCGCGTATATCGCTAAGACAATCAGTACGAATGACGGAGTAAGGGATCCTTTTGTCTACGATGAATTTGAGTGCTTGCCACATTGCTATCAACTCTGCAGTGTATAACGAATTTACTGGAGAGAGCTTGTACATAATTGTTTCCTTCTTTGTGTAGACAGCACATCCCACCTCTTCTAATTTCTTTGATGCATCCGTGAATATCATTTTTTTGTCCTTGTACCAGCTGATTATGTCTTCGATTTTTTGTCGAATCTCAAGAGGGTGGGTATCAGATTTTTTGTATAATGTTGAGGTTGTGTTGATTTCTGGTCCGATTATTCTTATGATATAGCGTTTACGAAGATATGAACAGAAAAGTGTTTTTTTTATGGATTTTCGACATATTTCAAACAAAAGCGAATTTTGAAAAATGGTATGTGTATCCCTTACACTCCCGGAACAGGGTGAGTCTCTGACTTGTACATATATTTCAACTATAGATTTCTCTCGTCAAACGAAACACTTTTTTCCTATACCATTTTTCAAAATTCGGTTTGGTTTGGAAGATTCAGGGCGTCGAAAATCCATGAAAAAACAATTTTCTGTCTATATCTTCGGAACCGTTATTTCGAATGAACTGAATTCCGGTTGAGTTTTTACTCTATTCATGGTGCATATTCCTCTACCAAAACATTCGAAACCAATCCAATATCTCTACTGGTATAAAAGTTACAGGGTAGTCGACTCATCAATACACGCTAAAACACCATGAAACTACACCAAAAAGATGAGCGGTTCATATTTTCGAAAGAATCAATCATTTAAGAAACTAAAAGTATTCCTATTTTTTCAATAAAACGCGTCGTTTTCGAGTTATTTCCAATTTTACCCGGAGAAATTGGACGAAAAAATCATTAATTTCAAGAATAATCTGAATGCGCCTCTGAATGAAATAAAATCGAATATTATTCCTTCTCTGGTCTTTAAACGAGTTAACAATGTTGTCACAATATTTATCAACTTTGTCGAGATATTTTAATGATAAAATCCCACAAATGTGGAAGATAAAATTGAACACCAAGGAGGATTTAATACGCACAGTTTCTATTGCAAATTCATAGTTACCGGTCCATATTGAAGTTAAATGTCGATGGAATACAAAATCGGATATGAATGATGAATGTCGATACAAACTACTTATTAAATTGAAATTGATGAAAAATAATACGATACCTGATAATCTGTGGCGATGTTTCTATCCAAGCAATATCCTCTTAGAATTTTATAAACTCGACACGGTTGAAATTATATTAATTCACTTCACATAATAATCACATTTGAACAATAATTCACTGAATGTATTCAGAACCTCACATAATGTTTACAGTTTGTTCAGAGACTCTGGTTTGTTATTGTTTATAGTTGGCCTCCAGATAACCAATCCTTCGGTTATCGCTCTACGCATCCGTCGTAAAATTTGGCGGCAAAGTCGATTATTGATGGAAACGGCAGAATTCATAGATATTTGTACCACGGTACACAAATGCATCGTGATTTATACTATGTTTCGTGAAAAATCCTTAACCTCAATGAAAATATCAGCAAGCTGACAACATCTCTTTGAAATTTCTGTGCGAACATTCACAGAATCGATACAAATTAGATTAGGTTAGGTTGTTTAATAATAAATATGAATGAAGAGTCTTTCTTCATGATATTGTTCGAGAATTTCGAGGAAAATATGAACAAGTTATTAGTGTTTACAAACTAATCTGCAGAAAAATCGAAGAAGGAACTTATTTTGGTGTGAGAAAGGTTGCTTTTTAGTTGCAGATATAATACGATGAAACTAACTGTTTTTGTTGAAATTATCGTGCTTGCAACATTTTTATTCCAATAAGGTTAGTACTTGAGTATGCGCTAAATGTATAAACTCAATTTCTATCGAGAAATATGATTTTTGCATCAATTCCAGAAGAATTTCTGAATGGCTATATCTCTTCAACAGAGCCGAATTCTGAAAAATGGAAAATAAAAAAAAAGGTTTCTTGTGACCTCTAGAATCTTCAGTTAAAATATATGTACAAGTCAAAGACTCACCCTGTATATTTCTTCATGAATATCTTATTATTTGTAAGGTTCTTGGCAAAACTACTGACATCTTCGAATTATGCGTCAAATAGTGCTCCAGGAAAATTGGTTTGACCAGAAAATAGTTATAGCTTTTCCGAAATGCACTTTTGCGAAAAACACCCCATAATACAAACACAAATATGCTGTTTTCACCATGAAAATTAACTTCCAGCCTCTAGAATGGCCCGATTCTGGCAGCCCATTAGCCCAATTTTGGCATAATATGTATGGCCTCAGTTTTTTAAATAAGAATTATTCAGAGCGTTATCTTTGGAAGGCTATGAAAAGAAAACCAATGGATATTATTTTACTCTGTTTTCACCTCGGTATTCAGAACGGAAAGTAGTTCTACCATGGAAGATTTCAACAATTTTGGCCAAAATTTCTTTTTCACTGAAGACATGTAAAAAAAAGGTCAAGTTCGAATTTCGACAAAATTAATTTTTTCAAATAATGCTTTTCAAATCGGCAACCGAGAAAAAAATCAACCTTGCAGGTTTTCCGCCATTTTGAATTTTTTCTCCAGAATTTTACACCACAATTGAATTTAGCCCTAGAAAATACCAAGATGTGACCAGAAACCGCTATTTCAAATGCATAACTCACTACAGTTATTAGAATATTGCTCAAAGTTGATTTAAACACCCTGTATCTCGCTTATGCGTCGAAAACGGGGTATATGTCAAAAAGCAGAAATGACTTCCTCAGTGTCGTCTACACGGCTATATATATATATATATA
This sequence comes from Adalia bipunctata, assembly GCA_910592335.1. Taxonomy (NCBI): domain Eukaryota; kingdom Metazoa; phylum Arthropoda; class Insecta; order Coleoptera; family Coccinellidae; genus Adalia; species Adalia bipunctata. The sequence continues at coordinate 8,020,060 of OU342954.1, forward strand.
TGTTTGTCCAGTTTATGATGAAACACCCTGTATATGTTTTATATTCTACACCACTGTAAGGCATTCCACGCGTCTATTTGGAAGAACAAATGGCTGTCCGCCTCAATACAATTATTCATGAGCAATTTAAATTACTTCAGCAGATGCGTAAAAATATGGTAGTGTCGTTTACACGAATACCAGAGATGATTCTAATAGATTTAAAATGGATTGATTACTAAATCGTAGCTAGGGTCTTTCTTGTTCACTCCATTCTGCGTATTCTTTCATTAGGTTCTTCGATTCGGTCCAAATTGGTTCGGTTGTTTTGGAGGTTAAGTTTTTCGGTAATGCGGTCATAGTTTGTTAGTGGATTATAAGGGTGAGTAGAAAGATTGATTGATTTTCTGTGTTCATACCAATTGATTCACATATAGATGCATAGTGTTCTACTCATCAATTTTACACTTTCTGATCAAACTTCAGTTTGTATATTGGAGGTCTCTAAATTTAAATATTTTGAAATACTTTTTTTGTATCATAGAAATTGTCTAGACCCCTCAGAAGCTTGTTCCTTATGGGAATAATAAGAATCAGTTGTGTTCTGTGTAGGATTTGTTACTGTGTCCTTACTCAGTGGCGTAGCTAGATAGTCAGAGGCCCTGGTGCAAAAATCGATGAGGGGCCCCTAAATGAATTGTTTGGTTTTTTTGTCGAATTATAAATACTTCGAAGAAGCAAAGCTACTTACCGAAGGTACAGTAGGAGTATACTTGAATGAATGATGTTGCTATTAGGTGATGAAAAGTAATAGGTAATTCGAAAGGTATATTTATGTATTCACTATTGAAGTAGGTATATGTATCACATTTTTTATATTTATGTGAATGAAAAAAGAACTTTTATTGATAAAAAAGCAGTCGTCACAATATTCTTCCAAACTTATTTTGTTTATTGATAACGATGTTAGATTCATCGGCAAAATAATAATAAGAATAAATTATTCAAGGAATTAATTTAAATTAATTATCAAGGTTTCGAAACTAGAGGTCCATCAAGTCTAGATTTGAAGTCATTGATACCTTCGGGGAAAATATGTTTAAAACTTCTTTCTAGACTTGATGCAGCTTCATTTTCAATTGATTATAAGCGATAAATGTCGCAGTAGAGCTTGGCCAAATATTTTTTATCATTTATAATATGCTGAAAAAACTTTCAGCTATGCAGAGATGACAGGAATCGTATGGAACAATAATATTGCTCCTGTTAGATCGCATTCCAGCATTCCGTATTTCCTTATTAGTTTCATACAGAATTCGTGAATTATTATAATGTGATTATTAATGTGACGTGAATTAATATAATATTAATCGTGTCGAGTTCATAAAATTCCAAGAGGATATTGTTTATATAGAAACATCGCCACAGATTATCAGGTATCATATTATTTTTCATTAATTTCAATTCATTAAGTAGTTTGCATCGAGATTCATCATTACATATACATACAGAATTCGTGAATTGTCCATGCCTTATTCAATTCAGGTAATAAAAGGTGATGAATATTAAAAAATTGAATTGAAAAGTTGGTCCCTATCATTCATATCCCAATATTTACTTTGGAATTGGTCGCAGCTTTGAATTACAGTTTTTTCGTCTACACCTAGTAGAAATGATGGTGACAGAAAATTTTGATTACTGCATTCATACCCTCAAACGTGCATTCAATTTTGAAATTATTGTATCGAGCAATATTTATTTAGAACAATTCTTGTCTGCTTCGAAATCGGTGATCGGAAGCTAATTCATCGAAATGTTTTTTGACTGTTTTTGTCTCTTTTCTTCGAAATGGGGATCTATACCATATGCTATGGCATTTTCTCTAGCTATGCACTTGAAGGACTCTTCTGAAGCTCTGTATGCGTCGTTCAAATTGATATCGCGTTTTCGTAATACTTCAGATGCATAATTAATATCATTGAGAATGTGGTGCATAAAATCGCAGAGGAAAATAATATCATTTTTTTAATAATTTCTGTTTGGCTTCGCTCATCTTTGCAAGATTTTTTTATAACTATTTCTGGTAATTCACGAATGGTATAAAAAAGCGAAGTTCATCAATTGGTGGAATTGTGTTAACCCTACTGGACCATCTAGTCGGTTTTAGTTTTTTTAGAGAGGTGTCTGATTCACCAGTGAATTTGTACAATAAATTCAAGCGTTTGATGCTATTTCCGATAAAACTATACAAATCTCGTAAAGTGGTCATATGCGGCATAACATTTTCCTTTCGATATTGAACCTTATTTTCATTGAACAATAAAAAAAATTGCATTCTTACAGGTGTAAGAGATAAATAGAAAAGAAATGTACAGTTCCATCTGGGTGGCAAGAAGAGCGAGCGGTAACAGCTAACAGATGGATTTTATGACACCCAGTACTACGAGCGTCGAAAAACTGAAAAAGCACCTGATATAAGGAACAAAATAAAATTCAAAAGAATTGAGATCATTCTGAAATCTATGTAATGTAAAGTAAATAATATTCTAATGCAAAATTTATGATGTATATGAAATACATTTTTCAACAACTGAATATAATGATAACGATGTTCGCTTTTATCACCACATATTCATCTAATAGATCACAAAAAAAATCAAAGTATGTAATATGAATTTTTTCACCAAGTTCGAACGCGATTTGATGGTTAGCGCTTGGGGGCCCCCTAAGGTCGGGGGCCCTGGTGCACTGCACACCCTTGCACCCACGTAGCTACGCCGCTGTCCTTACTCTACCTCATGCACAGCAGTGTTAATTTTTGACCCAACAGTGAATGGCCGACTGAAAAATTTATTTCGTCGGTATTGAGCTCGGACTTTCCGGGTCTGAGACAATAGCTTTACCACTAAGCTAGGGGCACTCATCAATGTTACTAGATTTTCTGACCTTCTCAAACTTCATTCAGCATGTGATAAAAATGTCTGACTTCGATAAGGAAAAACTTCATCCACTGATGAGGTAAGAAAAAAGGTTTTCGTTCAACGCGTCCTGCTTGTCAAAAATAATTATAAAAATAGTGAGAGTTTAATTGCCACTATTCGTAATGTACGTCCAATGCTCGGTCGAAATAATGTGCCTGATCCGTATATTACGAAAAAAATTAGGAAAAAATTCTAAATAATCGGTTCGGTTAGTGATTTGAAACACACGAAAAACCAGTGACGTCAATTAGCCATCAAGCATACTGCACAGTTTCTCATAGGTACTTCATTTGGAAGTAATTGATCTTGACGACATGTGGTTTCAGCAGGACGGTGCCACATGTCATACTGCTCGTGAAACATTGACGATCCTGCACGAGTTTGCTCCTGGCCGTGTCAGTTTCCAATTGTTGAACAGAATTGGCCACAACGCTCTTGCGATTTTACGCCTTCAGACTTCTGGATGTGGGATTATCTGAAGTCACCGGTTAATGCTAATTAGCCTGCAACCTTCGAACTTCGGAGCATTGAAAGCCAAAATTAGACGCTGTATCAATGAAATACCACCACGTGTATTCAATAACGTTATTGATAATTTCGTCAAAAGGGAACGCACATGCAAGTGCGTCGCCAGCCCTTAAGCTAGGGGGGGGGGCAAAAAAAAATCAGAATAGAAATAATGAACTGATTTTCGTTTAGTATGTTATTATTTCATGAGTTTTTAAGAGATTTTTGAGCTCTAGGAGGGGGCAGCTGCTCCCCCCTGCCCCCTCCCCACGAGATGGTATCGAGAGAGTAATTTTTGCCTCATGATATATACCCCGTTTTCGAATCATAAGCGGGATACAGGCTGTTTCATGTCAACTTCGAGCAATAATCTGATAACTATGGTGAGTTATGAGTGACATTTCAAATAACGGTTTCTGGTCACATCATTGTATTCAATGATGGAAAACCTGCAAAGTTGGATTTTTTTTCTCTGTTGCCAATTTGGAATGATTTCAACGTACTAGGTTTTCTAAGATTTTCCGTAAAAAAATTTTTTCAAAATTGGAACTAAACCTTTTTTTACATGTCCTCAGTGAAAAAAAATTTCGGCCAAAATTGTTGGAATTTTTCATGGTTGAACTATCTCCTATTCTGAATACTGAGGTGAAAACAGAATAAAATAAAATCCATTGGTTTTCTTTTTGTAGAACTCCACGATTACGCTCGGACTACTTTCATAACTCTTATCTAAAAAAACTTGAAGCCGTACGAAGACCGAAATTCGGCTTATGGACTGCTAGAACGACCCGGATAGAAATATGAATTTAAATACCGAAAAAAGTTCTTTGTTCAAAAAATTTTGGTAGAATCAGACTCTCCACTTTCGATTTACTACCAGATCTTTCTGAAAAATTTTTATGGTTTATAAATTCATATTTCTAACCGGGTCATTCTGGCTTCTCATTAGTCTGATTTTGACCTTCGTACGGCTTCCAGTTTTTCAAATGAAAATTATGAAAGTACTCCGAGCGTAATCTTTGGAAGGCTACAAAAAGAATACCAATGGATATTATTTCATTCTTTTTGCACCTCAATATTCAGAATGAAAGATAGTTCAACCATAAAAAATTCCAACAATTTTGGACGAAAGACATGTAGAAAAAAGATGCGTTCAAATAAAAAAAAAAATTTTTCACGGAAAATCTTAGAAAATCTAGTACGTTGAAAATATGCTTCCCGAATTGGCAACCAAGAGAAAAAAATTTCAACTTTGCAGGTTTTCCGCCATTTTGAATTTGTTTTTTCAGAATTTTACACCACAATTGTCAATTGAACTGAACCCTGAAAAATACCAAGACGTGACCAGACACCGTTATTTCAAATTTCACGCATAACAACAGAATATTGCTCAAAGTAGACATTGAACACTCAGTAGGTACGGGGAAAAAATGACTTCTTCGGTGTCATCTACCCGGCAATATATGTTTGTCAAGTTCATGGTGAAACACCCTGTATTGCATATGGATATATTGGTACGTTACAACTATTTTGTATATAAAAAACATCATCATTCGGTGTTCCGCCTTCATATCATTATGATTAATCGGTTGGTAAGATATAAATGATTTGAATCAAATCCATTTGTTCAATGGAGTTTAGTAATTAAAAAATTCCTGCAATATTAATTTTTTGATACGAAGTCGGAAGACTGAGACATTACAGATCGGATTCAGATCATATTTCTGTTGAATCCATTGAAACTATGACCTAATTATGCGGCCTAATTCACATCTTGGTCGTCTTGAATTGAATGAAGATTTATATCTCCATCCGAATGGTTCTATTACTCACTTCTCAATCGAAAGTCATTCGAGTTTGATCTAATTTTTTATTGATTTCTTATTAAGTTTATTGGACTCTTATGACCTAAATGAATTGTAAAAGTTATTCGAGAAAATATTAATTTCCGATAGATGGTTGTTTATTGTTCAAAATAGCCCGTATGAATTAGTTAGAGAAATTGATTATCAGTATGTATCTGATGAAAGAATCGTTAATAGGAAATCTATTTTGACTTGTCCTAGTAATAGTTATAGTTAAAAAGGGGTTACAGTTCACAGCGACCTAAAGATCTATTCTGCCCCCTAACAGATCAGTTCTCACTACGCACTATACAGGTTTTCCTGAATTGAACGTACAAAAGTAGACAAACGTAGTCCCATAATCATGGGGTCGCAAATGTTTCGTTTTTTAGGTTAATTAGAGAGTATTTGAAAGAAAGTTATGAAAACAGGTGATTGGACATCAGTCATGGCCAGCCAGATCCCCAGACTTGAATAGTTCAGATTTTTTTTTCATACCAACTACATCTTTATGATAATTTCGATTCTTCTGAGGATTTCGAGAGAATCGTTCAAAATTTTCTCGAAATCGGTAGCAAAACTACAAGAGACCGAAAAGTTTTATATAACAACTATTTCTTACTTTTTCTCAAATTAACAGTTGCTCACCAAAAAAAAGTTCTGGGGGAAAACAGGTGACAGTTTTCCAGAAAAAATATCACCCTGTAGATCTGCTATCGAAACTGCCATGACACATAGTGAGAACTCTTAAATGTAATATATATGCCAAATTTCAGTTGAATATCATGTAAAGATACTATGAGAAAAAAACTTGAAAAAAATTGAAAGTTCAACGCTCTGTATCTCAAAATCGAAACGTTTGCGACCCCATGTTTATGGGACTTAATTTTTCTCAAACTTACTTAAGGAATCTACCATTTTCGTTTGTACGTTCAATTTAGGAACACCCTGTATAGCTCGCCTTCCAGTTCCAGAGATCTAAGGAAATCCAATATCTGTGAAGGTTTCAACGAGGCTAGTTCCTCACTTTTGCAAGTTTCATGCATTTTTCTTTACCACAGAGTGTACCAGTGAATGGCGTTCGTATAAAGGGTCTTTCACGAGGAACCTCACCCATATTTATACGGGAAACTACTGAACGTATTTTCATGAAATTCAGCACTTATAAGTATTTCACGATGCTGATGAAATCTAAAATATTTTCAAGCCATGAGCACCTCCGGTTTTTCCGGAAATGACGTCAACTTCCGTTTTTCAAATTAGAACACCATTTTTTTATTGCAGAAATAGATTCCTTAGAAAAGTTATTTTGATGTAACATTTTTCAGTTTTGGTTGGAAAATTCTCTCTGAGCGGGAAAATTCGAAAAAAAAATCGAAAATAGAGCTCCGCTGAAACAAGAATAACTTCGAGGTTTTTGGATGGAGAATTTTCATTTTTGGGATTTTTCAACATGTAAGATTGATGTATCCACTTTAAAAATCGAAATCGCGATTCATGATACAGGGGGTGAAAAAATCGCTTTTAAAGTTAGGGATGACAAAATCGTGAAAAATCAATTTTTTCAAATTAGAACCCCATTTTTTTATGGCAGATATTGAATCTACGTTAAAAAATAATGTGAGTGTATGCATCACACCCTTGCCCTGAAGTGGATATTAACTCAGAAAATAAAAAAACAAGAACAGATGTCATCAAACGATGGCCGCGAAAGCCTTAACAAATTCATAAAAAAACATGATATTCATCGATACCTACTTTAAGGAAATATGAAATTTGCCGGCTAACAAAACTGAAATTATAACAAATGTTCAATATGATGATCATCTTCGTTGACACAAAGTGTTAGCCTCACCCTAAAAGATCTTCTCACGTTGAATAGCATGTTAGGCGTCATGGTTTGAAAGACTCTCTATTCTCTCCTTCATATTTGCCGCACTTGTAGGGGGATTACTATAGACCATATTCTCAATGTAACCCCACAAAAAAATCAATTGGCGTAAGGTCGGGAGACCCAGGTGGCCAAGCATGCGGCCCTCCTCTTCCAATCCACCTATTTGGAAATTTCCTATCGAAAAAGCCCCTCACTTCTCTAGCAAAATGTGCAGGAGCACCATCTAATTAAATCATCATGCGAAGTCTAATACTTAATGTAACGACTTCCAAAAGTTCCCATAAATTTTCTTCTAAAAATTTCAAGAACCTCCTTCTGTCCAAAGAAGTAAAAAAAAAAATATGGCCCAATATCTTGGTCACCTAATATTCCTCCGAAAACATTCAAACTCCATCGCTTCTGACGATTTTGCGTATGGAACACGTGGCGATTTTCAGTTTCGTAATAATGAAAGTTAAGCGGATTTACTCCTGCATTATTATCAACGTGGCACTCGTCTGTAAATAATACATTATCGAAATAATCCCTATTTTCACTCAACCTCTCTAACGTCCAAGAAGCAAAATCTTCACGTTTTTGAAAATTATTTTCACGAAGAGTCTGTTGGATTTCAATGTGGTAAGGGTGGTATTTGTAATTCTTTAAAATCCTGAATACACATGATGTGCTCATATTATCGGTTTCCTGAGCTAACTACCGGTGTCACTGAATGTTCGGAATAATCTTTCAAGAACCTTTTTATCAGGAGTTTTTTCAGAGGTTTTTATCTGTTCTCGTGTGTCATACGCAAAATTGTATGGTACCCCGTTCACATTCCCTCTGCTAACACTAAGATTTGGATCGGGAAACAGATTGTTTTTTTTATATACAATCTGTTCCTTGTCGCCATTTCTTCACACGTGCCGCACTTATGCCATATACAGGGTGTCCCAGTAGTGCCGCAGCGGACGATATACTCGTAACGGTCTGAGTTTGCCAAAATTTTTCGATGCAGACTTGATATACTACAAGAAGAGCACAACCTAAAAATATTTTCGAATATATAGGGTGGCTCACAGAAGAGTAATAGCGGGTGACTTTGTTTTTTCAAATGGGACACCCTATATTCAATAGTCTTTTTCAATTCTCTGAAACTTTCTGCATGCTTCCGTATACTTTTCACATATTTTTTTTCGACAGTTTTCGAAATATTGACCATTTTCACAAAAATATCATACTTGTAGAGGCTGTGTTATACAATTTTATTTAACGAACCCTTGCACATACCAATAACAATTTTATATGGATTGAAAGACAAGACTTCAAAGTATCCCACCCAGCTATAATAAAGCATCGCCAGCATACAGAGTGTCCACAAAAAGACTATCAACATGACGAATTTCAAATCGATTTTTCTTCATTTTTTCAAATGCAATGCATATAATTTGTTTTCATCATTGTAATCACCATTCATTTCACTTCATTTTTTGTCAAATACATGATATGCATATCTCTAACGGAATAGGATTTTTTAGAGTTTTTCCTCGAAATTCACATTTACTTTCGAATTCAAAGAGCAGATTTGGCTTTTCTGTGGTTATTGGGAACTGTCAAATTATTCTATTCAAAATAAACCTCATTGCAGCTTCAATTCAAATCTTCATAGTTTTTACGGATTGGATGAATACTCACACAATGATGTAAAAATTCAAAAAATACCAATGAGTTTGAATGTACAAGTTATGAATGCTTCAAAAAAACGAGTTTCGAAACTTCAGGATAAAAAAAGTGCCCCTTCTTATCCTTATACAACTTTCTTCGAAAAAATGATATTCATAAGTTTCCCAGGCACGCACGCAGATTTTCAAGCTCACAAGCGCAAAGCTTGTTTGAAATATTTGGAAGATTCGACGCGTCGAATCTTCCAAGTAGAAACATAGAGAATTATCATATTTATTTATGTATTTTGAAAAATTTGTACAGAAAGCAAGTTTCTGTCTTCAGTAACTGATTACATCACATTTTTGAGTAGATACATCAAAACTTTCTAGTTCCTTATTTCGCTATAATATGAATTTAAGCTTCAATGATGATAATTCTGAGTGGAATAATTTGACAGTTCTCAATAACCACAGAAAAGCCAAATCTGCTATTTGATTTCGAAGGTATATTATGTGAATTTTAGGGAAACATTTCGAAAAAGCGCTTAAAAATCCTATTCCGTTAGAGATATGCATATCATGTATTTGACAAAAAATGAAGTGAAATGAATGGTGATTACAATGATGAAAAAAAATTATATGCATTGCATTTGGAAAAATGAAGAAAAATCGATTTGAAATTCGTCATGTTGATAGTCTTTTTGTGGACACTCTGTATGTTGGAGATGCTTTATTATAGCTGGGAAGGATACTTTGAAGTCTTGTCTTTCAATCCATATAAAACTGTTATTGGTATGTGCAGGGGTTCGTGAAATATAATTGGATAACATAGCCTCTACAAGTACCATTTTTTTGTCAAAATGGCCAATATTTCGAAAACTGTCGAATGAAAATATGTAAAAAGTATACGAAAGCATGCAGGAAGTTTCAGAGAATTAAAAAACACTATTGAATATAGGGTGTCCCATTTGAAAAAACAAAGTCACCCCCCTTCCCTCTTTTGTGGGCCACCCGATATATTCGAAAATATTTTTAGGTTGTGCTCTTCTTGTAGTATATCAAGTCTGCATCGAAAAATTTTGGCAAACTCAGACCGTTACGAGTATATCGTCCGCTGCGGCACTACTGGGACACCCTGTATTGTTTGATTTAAGAAAAAAGTATGTATTACTCTCTTTCAAAAGAATATATACAGGGTGAGTCTTTGACTTGTACATATATTTAAACTGTAGATTCTTGAGCACTAAAGAAACCTTTTTTTCATTTTCCATTTTTCCGAATTCGGCTCGGTTAAAGAGATATAGCCATTTGAAAAAAAAATTGTGCTAAATGCGTGCCTGATATTATTCTCTACAAACACCTCAAAGTTCATATTTTTCAATTGAAATTAATGTGATTATTAGATATTCTGGGTGATACATTTAGAAAATACTCAAGCACTAACCTTATTTGAATAAGAATGTTACAAACACGATATTTCCTAACAAAAACGCTAAGTTTTGTCCCATCATTTCTGCAATTGAAATGCCATATTTCTCACACCAAAATAAGTTCCTTCTTCGATTTGCCTGAAGATTAGTTTGTAAACACTAATAATTTGTTCATATTTGCCTCGATACCCTGAAACTATCTTATAAAAATTAGTTTCTCACTAACCTATCCTAACTCCATTAATCAAAGTCATCTGATTCGAGGTCAATGACCTAACCTAATCCATCTCCTCTGTGATAGTGATCACAGAATTCTAGAGAAGACGATGCCAGATTGCCGATTTTCTCTTCAACAATGGTATAGGCGAACTCAAGAAAGCAGAACGTCCCCTATCGTTAACGGAAGAACTAGTATTGTTTACTTTTCGCTAAAGGCTTCTACGCATTGCTCTTTGGAAATGCCAAACGAGTAGTTCTGATTCTCGCCGATCTAAATTTCAGTCGCGGTGCGCTGCCGGCTGCGGTGTAGCCGCCACGCAAGACAAGCCGTTGTTCTGTGTCTCATCACAGGCCAGCCAGTCTGTGATAAAATGAACGACGCTTAAACGCGATAACCTTTCTACATGGATTATGGATTCAATTCATTTATTTATTTACTCGCAGAGAATAAAGCAAACAGGTGATGCTTGTGATTTGTGATGTGAAAACCGTGTAGGGTCGATTAAAAATTCCAAGAGGATATTGTTAAGAAGATAGATATTTTCCTGAAGGACGGGTATCAATAAATTTTTAATAGAAACTGTGTAATTTCATGCTTCTCGGAATTAATTTGATAAACATTGACAACATTGTTAATTTGTTAAGAGACCAGAGAAGAAACAATATTCGATGATATTTAATCCAGTGAAGCATTCAGATTTTTTATGAAATTCATGATTTTTTCCTCAAATTTCTTCGTATACATTTAGGAATAACTCGAAAACGACGCGTTTTATTGAAAAAATATAGGAATACTTTTATTCTCTAAAATGGTTGATTCTTTCGAAAATATGAACCGTTTATCCTTTTCAAGTGATTTGATAGTGTTTTTGCATGAATTTATGAGTCGACCACCCTGTAACTTTTGAACTAGGAGAGATATTGAATGAGTTTTGATTGAGGAATATGCATCATGAATAGAGTAAAGAATCAACCAAAATTCAGTTCATTTGAAATAACGGTTCCGAAGATATGAACAGCAAAGTGTTTTTTTCGTGGATTTTCGACACCCTGTTTCTCCCAAACCAAACCGAATTTTGAAAAATGGCATGGGAAAAAAGTGTTTCGTTTGATGAGAGGAATCTACAGTTAAAATATATGTACAAGTCAAAGACTCATCCTGTATATATATATATATATATACAGGGTGGCCCACCCCAGACGCGGTTCTCATTTTGAGGCAGTAAATGAAGACATTTTGAAAATTTTTTTTTCGTGAAATGTAAAGGACAATCAGATGCACAATTTAAAATTGTTTTCACATATACAGGGTGTTCGATAACAAAGATATAGATCAAAGTTACACTTTTTTAAATGGAATACCCTATATATGAATTCAAAAATTGAATGGCGATCTCAAATTATGATGAGTTTATGAAGACCATTTTATGCCTTAGAAGAACCATTGTGGAGAAAATGGCGAAAAATCGAAAAAAAGGAGTATTTTTAATTTGCAATTAATGAATAAACCCTTCAAGCCAACGGGACAGACAATGTTTTTTCGTGTAGACATATTGGCTACCCTTATGCAGAAGAAAAAAATTTAACTCTGGAATATACTGAGTGATCATAATTAATGTTCAAACATTAACTACAAATAATGGTCAAAAACTTTCTTATTTCAAATGGCACACCCAGTATTTCTGTACCTTGTTGAACGTAAAAATTAATATCGAAACTATCTTCATTGGGTTTCCCTATACCTAAACCTAATAGTTTTCAAGTAATTCTCGATTTTTGATTCAACTAGTTAACCTACTATTATGATTAGCGATATTCATAGAAATATTTGGAAATATTTGTGAGGAAATGATCACAATATTATTTGAAATCTGAAAAACTCATATGAAGATCTCAATAATGGTGTTGCGGTCACGCAAGATTTATTATTCCTTTATAAATGATTAGGTATCTACTGTTTTTCTGAATATCAATTCTTTTTTCAATTATTTTCAAATTAATTTCGCCTAGAAGGTATTAAGTGTCATTATCATTCAATCTTTTTCGGTACATGCCCTTAAATTTTTCTTTATTCTTATCGTTTTGAAGTTAAGCCATACGTTCAAAGAATCATGTAACAAACGATTCATTTAAAAAAATATTTGCTCAGGCGGTGAACCTTTGATTCTTCATACTTGTTAACTCCAATTGTTAGATTGAGTATTAGTAGACTCAAAGATTCAAAGATGTTCACAAAATACCTTCAAATACTACCTTACTACTGAACTGAATGTCCTTATGCTGGTGAAACTCGTTCCACTCGGTACTCAACTCACTCTCTGGCCAGAGGTTCACTATCACAGATCTCTTTTGAAAATCTCTAAAAGTCTTCAAAATATTGAAAATGTGAAGAATAGGGAAATGTTGGACTGGAGCACAGGTTCATAACCTGAACAAATATTTTTTTAAATGAATAGTACGGTTACATGATTCTTTGAACGTATGGCTTAACTTCAAATCAAAACGATCGGAATAAAGAAAAATTTAAGGGCATGTACCGAAAAAGATTGAATGATAATGACACTTAATACCTTCTAGGCGAAATTAATTTGAAAATAATTGAAAAAATAATTGATATTCAGAAAAACAGTAGATACCTAATCATTTATAAAGGAATAATAAATCTTGCGTGACCGCAACACCATTATTGAGATCTTCATATGAGTTTTTCAGATTTCAAATAATATTGTGAGCATTTCCCCACAAATATTTCCAAGTATTTCTAAGAATATCGCTAATCATAATAGTAGGTTAACTAGTTGAATTAAAAATCGAGAATTACTTGAAAACTATTAGGTTTAGGTATAGGGAAACCCAATGAAGATAGTTTCGATATTAATTTTTACGTTCAACAAGGTACAGAAATACTGGGTGTGCCATTTGAAATTAGAAAGTTTTTGACCATTATTTGTAGTTAATGTTTGAACATTAATTTTGATCACTCAGTATATTCCAGAGTTAAATTTTTTTCTTCTGCATAAGGGTAGCCAATATGTCTACACGAAAAAACATTGTCTGTCTAGTTGGCTTGAAGGGTTTATTCATTAATTGCAAATTAAAAATACTCCTTTTTTTCGATTTTTCGCCATTTTCTCCACAATGGTTCTTCTAAGGCATAAAATGGTCTTTATAAACTCATCATAATTTGAGCTCGCCATTCAATTTTTGAATTCATATATAGGGTATTCCATTTAAAAAAGTGTAACTTTGATCTATATCTTTGTTATCGAACACCCTCTATATGTGAAAACAATTTTAAATTGTGCATCTGATTGTCCTTTACATTTCACGAAAAAAAAATTTTCAAAATGTCTTCATTTACTGCCTCAAAATGAGAACCGCGTCTGGGGTGGGCCACCCTGTATATCAGGATGTCGTCTATTAGGATACTTTTGGACATAGCCGCCAATGAATAATTTCCCATAACTTTTAAAGGCAATAAAATTTGCTATCGAATGAAAAAATGAAATACAGGGTGTGCCATTTTAAATAAGCTTGAAATTATATTTTGAATAGGTTGTCAATGCGTTGTCCTATTTTGAACACCCAGTAGAGTTTTGAATAATTATGATAGATGCAGTAGCTATTACCACTATTCTAGTATTTACGGCCAAAATCCCATTTCAGCAAATTCATTCTAGTCGAAGTTATCGAGTATTTTCCAAGATCCCCAAATTACCAAAACAGCGAAATATCTCAGAAACGGTAAATTTTAAGCATATGAGATGTCGAATAAACGAATAAAAGTATTATTTTCATTTTGCTTTTTAAATCTGCAGTAAAATACAAGAAAAAACATATGTTTGGTTTCTAACACTTTCCTGGGACACCTTGTTTGTTTCAAAACAATTTCAAAATATATTCATTGACGTAAATAATTCCACGTCGAACAACTTCATGAAAATTTCACAGATTAAGCGTAATCGGGATCCGCGTCACAGGTGAAACACCCTGTATAGTCTGACAAGTCCAATTATATTCAATCATGCGATATTCCCCAATGCTACAAAAAATTCTCGCATTATCTTTGTTTTTGTTTTCGGTAAAGGAATTCGTAAAACTTGTTGGGGCGAGTTTCAGTTAACCAACTGAAGTGTGGTTCAATTATTTAAGTTTTATTTTTCGAAATATAATTTTCTGAGTGAAAAAAGGATAGAGCTAGTGGACTGTATAATATACAGGGTGAGTCTTTGACTTGTACATATATTTTAACTGTAGATTCCTCTCATCAAACGAAACACTTTTTTCCTATACTATTTTTCAAAATTCGGTTTGGTTTCGAAGATACAGGGTGTCGAAAATCCATGAAAAAAACACTTTTCTGTTTATATCTTCGGAACCGTTATTTCGAATGAACTGAATTTTGGTTGAATTTTTACTCCATTCATGGTGCATATTCCTCAATCAAAACCTATTTAATATCTCTCCTAGTATAAAAGTTACAGGGTAGTCGACTCATCAATACACGCTAAAACACCATAAAATCACTTTGAAAAGATAAACGGTTCATATTTTCGAAAGAATCAATCATTTAAGAAACTAAAAGTATTCTTATTTTTTTTCAATAAAACGCGTCGTTTCCGAGTTATTTCTAATTTTACCCGGAGAAATTTGACGAAAAAATCATTAATTTCAAGAATAATCTGAATGCGTCTCTGAATTAAATATCATCGAATATTATTCCTTCTCTGGTCTTTAAACGAGTTTACAATGTTGTCACAATATTTATCAACTTTGTCGAGATATTTCAATAATAAAATCCCACAAATGTGGGAGATAAAATTGAAATTAATGAAAACTGAAGTGATACCTTATAATCTGAGTCGATGATTTCATCTAAACAATAGGTATCCTCCTGGAATTTTATAAACTCGACACGGTTAAGATTCTATTAATTCACTCCACCAGAGACAACCACTCCACATAATAATCACATTAGAACAATAATTCACTGAATGTATTCAGAACTTCACATGATGTCATAATGTTTACAGTTTGTTCAGAGACTCTGGTTTGTTATTGTTGACCTGCAGATACCTAACCAATCTTTCGGTTTTCGCTCGACGCATGCGTGGTTAAATTGGCGGCAAACTCGATTCATGATGGAAACGGCAAATTCATAGATATTTATACCACGGTACACAAATGTATCGTGATTTATTCTATGGTTCGTAATAAATCCTTAACCTCAATAAAAAGATCAGAAATCTGACAACATTTCCTTGAAATTTCTGTGCGAACATTCACAGAATGGATACAAAATAGATTAGGTTAGGTTGTTTAATAATGAATTCTGATGATCTGAATTGAAAATCTTTTTTCATGATATTGTTTGGGAATTTCGTGGAAAATATGAACAAGTTAATAGTGTTCACAAAGTAATCTGCAGAAAAATCGAAGAAGGAACTTATTTTGGTGTGAGAAATGTGGGTTTTCAGTTGCAGATATAATTCGATGAAACTAACTGTTTTTGTTGAAATTATCGTGTTTGCAACATTTTTATTCCAGTAAGGTTAGTACTTGAGTATTCCCTAAATGTATAAACTCAATTTCTATCGAGAAATATGAACTTTGCAACAATTCCAGAAGATCATTTCAGGAACGTATTGAGCCCAATTTTTTTTTTCAAATGGTTACATCTTTTTAACCGAGCCGAATTCGGAAAAATGGAAAATGAAAAAAAGGTTTCTTTTGACCTCAAGAATCTTCAGTTAAAATATATGTACAAGTCAAAGACTCACCCTGTATATGATATTAATTGAAACCCAACACAAATGAAAGGATAAATGCACTCAAAAATAACAGATGAAATATAGTTACCTATATATCAGCAAACAGGATCCAGTCGATGACTCCTATTCCTATATAAAGATTGCTCGAGCTCGACAACCGAATATGGAATGAAGCTGACGTGAAAATCCGTTGCTAAAAATGTCAAATTGTGTACACTTATCCTTGTGGTATTATAAAATAACCACGCCACTGGTAACATTTTTTTTTGTTCGAGATAATTCGCACAAATGAAAGTTTTAAAAGAATGTAATTCGATTGAATCGAAATCACTAAAATTGCGAATCACAGGAAAACTAAACTTCTCCGAATTCACGAAAAGGAAGCAGAAAATTAGGAATTAACGGATGCAGAATTATTCACGATTAAGTCAATCAATGAACTGAATTAAATATATGGAAACGAAACAAATATACGACATATGCTGCACTCCACAGCTGACGAATTGTTCTTATACATAAAGGATGATTCACATGGGAATTCCTTAGTTTGGAGAAATTAATTTAATTATTCGAATTTTGAAAATTCAGAATATTTCAACCGTTCACTTGACGTGAGCAAAACGAATCCATCATCCATCACATATTCAACAAACATATTTGTCAGTCCTCTCTTCGGCATGCTTCACTTAGTCAAAATATCATAGCAACTCCTACCGGGTGATTGTTTATTTTTTTTCTCAATAGCTATCTGAGTTAATATTTGTCGTACAAAAAAGTTTGAATGGGCATATTTGAAATATTTTTTCTCTATTTCAGTATCGTAATGAGTTCATTACAGTACTGAAAACAGTGCTGTAATGAACTCATTACAGCACTGTTTTCAGTTATATTTTTCGTTTTTTGGTTGTCAGCACTGGCTTCCGATCAATTTCAACACACGTCAATTTGGAAATGTCAATTTCGTAATAGTCACCAACTGCCAAGATACAACAGAAAAGTCACTAGGATGTATAATCTGAATTTTCCATTGAATTTCAACATTGGTTCACGAAATTTTACTGAAATAGAGAAAATATCGTCTAATACTAGTTTCGCATTCGTATCGGAATAGAAGCCCATACTGCAACTAGTTTTAGAATATACTACATGTTATGGGCATTAAGAATTCAGTACTAAGAAATGCATCGTTATTTTATTTTCCTATCGGGTAGAGCCATTTCTTCTGATTTCAAAAATATATACTTTATGGAGGTTATTTTCGGCAGTTTTCTGAAGATGAACGTTTTTTCGTCTGAATCTTAAGGTGAATACAGACTATTTTGACGTGACGTGATTTCACGTCACGTCAGGACCGTGCAGTGCTCACATTGGCCTAATATGAACGTGAACGCACAGAACGATGTGTTGCATTTTTATGGATTTTTATATCACGCACAATTTTGACGTGGGCCCACATGTAAACACGTCACGTCAGAATAGTCTGTATTCAGCTTAAGGCAGCTGTAGAACGCCACTCGAGAATGCTGTGATCCTTATATCGAAGTTGAAATGCATAATAAAACAATAAAATTTTTCAGTTTGACATTTCTTCATATTCATAATTTGAGAGTTGTTACAGCGAAAATTATATTCAGAGCAGAAAAACTTGATATTGTGTAGAAGTAAATGGGGGGTCATTTTGAACCCTTAATTTAACTTTTAGCTAATAAATAAATGAAATGAATACCTATCACTTGTGTTATTATTCACGGTTCCTTTGATATACAGAATCGCATAGGTGTCGCGTGGAGTTCTACAGCTGCCTTAGATTCAGACGAGAAAACCTATATTTTCAGAAAACTGCCAATAATAACCTCCATGAAGTTTAAATTTTTGGTATCAAAAGAAAGAGCTCTACCGATTAGGAAAATAAACTACAGGGTGAACAATTAAAAAAATAACAGTTCTCTTGAAATTTTTAGGTTTACGATGCTTTTATGCATTTCTTAATACTGAAATCTGAATGCCCGTAAAAAATACTACAAATTTTCGTTTCTGTATGACCAATATCAACTGAGATAGCTTTTGAGTAAAATATAAATAATCACCCGGTACGCAACAAAGAATCCGCGATCACAACATTCATAGGATACAGAATTGGAATATTACGCCAACTTCAATGAAACGAAATATCGTAAGCTTTCCACTATAATTGTTCTGATTTAATGAATTCATCTCCAACTCGCCTTGCATCTTGATGAAAAGCATTACTCTCATATTCTCATAATAATTAGGAGTGACTCAACGACATGAATTCCCAAAGACCGTTCAGCAGGAATGTTTGCACAGCTATTTGATTTATTTTATATCGGAGTACGAGTTCAAAGGAGGGGTCTGGATTTCGAGGGAGATTGAAAGCTTTATATTCTTTTCTGTAAAATATATTTAATCGTAAGCTTCATTGGAATATGAAGAGATGTTTGAATAGAGCTGATTTTTTGGTGATTGAAATTTCATCTTGTTCAAAATTTGGCAGTAAGTTATGAATATTAATTCAAACTGAAATTAGCCAGTATTCTTCGTGAATCCTTCGATGGCATTTTTCAAGACGTTTTAATCATGCTTTCATTCGGTGTTTTTTCAAAAGTAGAGGTCCACGAGTCATTCACAAAACCAACTCTTTGGAGAAAAGGCCAAGTTTCAATAAGACCGTAAGAATTCAGTGTTCAATAAAACATGGTTTTCTTATGCGAAGCATTGAAATATTTATTGATTTAGAAAATACACATTTGGGAATTATTCATGAAATATAATATCTTGTAAATGGCCGCCACGGCTCTGCAGGCATGTGCATTTTTTTGCTTATTCATTGAAATTTACAATCATTTTTTCAAGGGTATTGAGCAAATGTGTTATGAGATGAAACAGTTGAAAAAAATTGAACATTAATTATTCTTCCTTTGTAAATAAATTTGATTTTGAAGATCGACAGGGTTGGAATGACCTTCAAGTTTCTGGTTGTATTTTCTGTTCAGATCTTTATGGATAGTGAGGTTGGAGACCGGGAAAATGTGTAAAATCTCTCGGATTCAGATAAAACATACTAAAATAAGATGACAAGTTCCCATCATTTATTTTCCTAGCGGCCCTCCCTACGGTGATACGGCCTCCTAAATGACGTCACTGGAAATCCATTTTACTGATAAAATTTTTCAAAGAACTTATTTTAATTCGAAGAAAGTTTGATATAAAAAACAGTAGTGAGGACCTCTTGAAATAATGCCCTCAAATTTAAATTAGCTCTTTTCGTTTACCAGGGGCGGACTAGGTTGTACATTTAATGGTTACATTCTCAACACCCTGTATGATAAGGAGTGGAAAAAACAAATTTGGATAGCTTGAACATCAAGCTGAAGAGAAGGTACTCTTTTATTGTCGATAAAATGAACCGTTTTCGAGAAAACTGGCATCTTATGATCAAAAACAATTTGCTAACACATTGTAAATTTCTTGTAATTGGAAAAATGAGTAGTGATAATCAACAAGTTTACTAATTTCAACTAAGTTTTTAAGTTCAAATTGCAAAGTCATTTTTCATTATTTTTAGCGACCAAAGTAAACAAGATTACAAAATTTTTTCCAATTACAAGAAATTTACAATGCGTCAGCAAATTGTTTTTGATCATACAATGCCAGTTTACTCGAAAACGGTTCGTTTTATCGACAGTAAACAAGACTACCTTTTTTTTGGCCCAATGTTCAAGCTATCCAAATTTGTTTTTTCTACTCCATATCACACAGGATGTTGAAAATTAGGGCATTAAAATGTACAACCTAGTCCGCCCCTGGTAAACTAAACGAGCTAATTTGAATTTAAGGGCAATATTTTAAGAGGTCCTTAGTACTGTTCATCCTATCAAATTTTCTTCAAATTGTATTAAGTAGTTTGAAATTTATTCCAGGTAAATGTCATATAGGACATAGGACATATCAACACTGATTCAACTAATGATATGTAAATTCTCCTGAGCAGTTTAGCGGTCAGAGTTTCTCTAAGTTTATAAAATCTGTAAAGGAAATTCCTTATTTTTGTATTGATGAAATAACAATGCTCGTTCCATCTCAGATGTTGGTCCACGATAACATTCTAAATATTTGATTTTTTTTTTCATTTTTTATATGTTCACATTCACAATTATAGAGATTCACGCAATGCTCTCTATGCATTTTCAACACTAAATTTTGTGGTCTGTCAGCAGTGGAAACGGAAGTCTTTCTGGTGTTAATACTCAATAAACTATAAATTAGCCAGCTGGAAATAACTTTTAGGCCCTTCTCCGCTCGACCGTACACCTCTTCCCAACAAGAACCACTGAATAAGATAACCGTATCGTCGGCATAGGATACAACCTTGGCGTTTTCAATAAGTGTTTTAATCTCGTATATTAAGAATTGGATTGGTCCCAAAATGGTACCCTGCGGAATACCATTTGTCAAATTCTCCCTGTCGCTATAGGAATACCTCCAATCTTAACTTTTTGGGTTCTATTTGATAAGTAGTTTTTGAAAAGTAGATTTATGTATCCCCTTATTCCCAAGCACTCCATTCTCTCCAGCAACCGCTCATGAGGTATCGTATCAAATGCCTTTGCGAGGTCAATAAATATCGCCAAGGCCTGCTCTTCAGAATTTAAATTATTATTTGTTTCGTTTATGAGGTTAAATACCGCGTCCTCTGTGCTAAGGTTCGATCTGAATCCGTATATTGCTGTTGATCCTCAATTACACTCAGGCACTTCCACTGCTACTCGCGCTGCCAGAAATATTTCCCGGAATACTTCTGCGGCAGTATGGAAAGGCAGTGAGTAGTCACACTCAGCTCAAACATTTCTCTCGCGATCAAGTTTTGGCAATGGCGGACGACGAGATTGCAGCCTCAGCGATCTGTCTGTTTCATTTAAATAAAAATGTGACTGTCTTGAAAACATATAAACTCCAAAAGAAAGTTCATCGTCGTAGAAGATGGTGGATGATATCAATACATCGTGCACTTTGTGCTTAAGTTCATGGTTTTTATCAGAAGAATCCCATATCACTCTTTAGATCTCAAGGAGTTCTAGAAATGATATTATTTTTTCGTTGCTCCACTCCGTCGACATTTTTCGCAACAATTAACAACGTACAGTAACTGGGCAGAATGTGATCACTCCCTGCCACTTGCGCTGCCGGTCCTTTGACTGCCGCACGAAAAACCGCTAATTTAGGGAGTGACCGGCAGCGCGAGTGGCAACGCGAGTGGCAACGCGAGTGGCAGCAGAAGTGAGGTGATTACATTCTCACCATGCTTATTTCCCTGCTCACTTCCCTGCTCCATGCCGTGGAAGTGAGCTGAGTGTAATTGACGGGTTAGATTCTTGCTCTCTGAGAAGTTCATGAGACGATTTTTCAGGCATTTTACAATTTATCTTAGCGAAATTATTCATAAGAGAAATAGGTCTATAATTCTCTGAATTTTGTCTATCACCCGATTTGATTATAGGCACAATAATAGCTGTTTTCCTGTCTGAAAGAACCTCATGTTTTTTGAATGAAAGATCAATTAAATGTACCGAAGGCTTTATCAAATACATATACTCCATTCACAATTATAAAATCACAACTCTGGCCTTGGAAATTTGACACATTCCACTCTGTATCGAAGTTATGACGTTTCTCAAAATATTTTTATGTTCCAAGTCAACACTATGTTGCCCTTTCTACATTCTTAGCGTATTTCTCAGAATGTGAATGAATTGGAAAATATGTGATGGACGAAAATAATTAACGTTTATATGAATTGATAGAAAGGATTCCTTTTCTAGTTATTTGCATGAAAAGTACAAGAGATCACTGTTGAAATATATTATTTTTCGCCATGGAAGAAAATTGCATTGCTTTCACATAATTTTCATATGCATGCTTGTGAAGATTTGATGTTTATTATCCTCTTGAACTGAGAGTTCGAGACTTGACGACATCAATTGTTGATTCTAATCAAGAATTCATTAAAAAAAATCAACCCAAAGATATAAGATGAATTTATGGGTAATTACAAGAATCAAAAATAATGGAACATCATATCCCTCTACTGAAATCCGAATATGTGATATGATTGTGAGGGTGCATAACATTTTTATTTCTAATATTTCTTTATTTCAAATAAATAACAGTTTTATTCATTCATCACAAAGAAAATAAACATAATAACTAAATTAACGAATTTGTTTACAGAGAAAGTAATAATTTCAATGCAATATAAATTAATAAGCCTGAAAGCTTTATAGATATACCTACATTTCATTTATTTGATCTTATGAACAAGGAGTAAAATATTCTGGCTGTATAGTTATTTGTTAGTTTAAAAAAGATTCATACATTACTACCGCAGTAGGTTTGTACAAATGAAATGGAATAGGTCAAACATATGCTTCACATTTATCATTCACCTGTTCTAAAATAAGACGCAAACTCCTGGAATATGGAAAAAACCGATGTATTTTGGTTCCATATAGCCTATTTCTACTTTCGGCAAAGGATTGGTAGGAATGAAAGCTCCAGTGACACATATTTCAATTCATCGGAATCTGAATCGTTGAGTGCAATATAGTCATATTTCTTCTTTTTTTTAGCTTCTTCGACTTGTTTTTTTTTTTCTGAAACGTGAAAACGATCAACAATAATCATTTAGAGACCAATGATGGCCATCCAGAACCCGTTTACTCACGAAAATCGTGCAATTTCATTCTGCAAGTTCTTTCCTCATAATTCCTCGAAAATCCTACCTGAACCATATTTTCCGGTCGCTTTCGTTAAAAGATCGTATAAGGAAGCCTTTTTTTTCCATTTACACATCCCAAATAAATTTTGAGCACCAAAAACGATACCGAAACTAACCAAACTTCTGGGGGACCGGAATTTCGTTTGAAATCTTTCCAAACGACCAGATAACTAAAAAAACTTCGTTATCAAGTGTAAAAAAGGCGATTATTACTTACTTTTGCCTTTTTTTATGCTTATTGATCGATTTTTGGTCCAATTCAAATTTGCCGTTCGTACTCACGCCAAAAGTCGTGAAAGGAAAAAATGACACTTGCACGAAATCGACGGGAAACTTCTTCTGGACGACGAAGAACGGAAAAATAGGTGATTCCTTATCGATATTTCGCCCCAAAATCGCCGATCGATTCGAACTAACAAAATGTGGAATATCTTTGATACTTTTACTTTGATGTAAACAAAGCAACTGGCAACAACGTTTTGTCATTAACAATATTCTCTGTACGCGCACAGATTTTTCATCAGGTGCACCAATTCCTGAAAACGAAACCATGGCCAGAGTTGTGATTTTATAATTGTGAATGGAGTATATGTATATCTTTGATGACTTTCGCATTTATTCCATCTACACCAGTTGCCGCGTCGTTTTTAAAAGCTTTTATTTAGTTTCACCTGTCCCGGTGTCTGTCTGTCTGTCTGTCTGTCTGTCTGTCTGTCTGTCTGTCTGTCTGTCTGTCTGTCTGTCTGTAATCAAATCTTGCAAGTTGAATATGACACACTTCTAATCGTCCGATTGATTTGAAATTTGGCAGGTGTACATAATTCTGGTGACAATGCATCATGAAATATTTTTTATAGAAAAAAACAAAATGGCGGCTCCAAAATGGCGGATGAGTTTTGTAATTATCATCCGATTCCATTCAAAATTAGTATCTGGGGGTTTTTGGGTTCGACAAAGATGATTCTTTCGTCGGAATTGAAAAATTCAAGATGGCGGCTATAATATGGCGGACGAATTTTGTAAATATGATCCGATTCTATTCAAAATTGGTATCTGGGGGTTTTCTGGGTCGGAAATTACGATTTTTCCAAATTGAGGAATTCAAGATGGCGGCTTCAAAATGGCGGATGAGTGTTGTTATTATAAAAGCTTGTCTTAAAAAATGATTTTTTTATTATAGCTTGTTTAAAGTTGCTATCTGTTGAATAAGTTCATGGGAACCTACTTTTGACATATCCCCACAAAAAGAAGTCTAATGTCCGTCAGATCAGGAGATCGTGCTGGCCATTCTATCGATCCGCGCCTCCCTATCCAGCGATTTGGAAAAATTTTGTTCAAGTACTGCCGGACATTGATTTGGTAATGGGGCGATGCTCCAACTTGCTGAAACCATATTATATTGGCAGGAACTTGTAGAGTTGCTGGATCAGGATATAAGTTTAGGTACGACATTATTTTGGAGTAGTTCTAAATATTTCTCTCCATTCAAGTTGCCGTCAATGAAAAAGGGACCTACGATATGATTTCCAACAATTCCTGCCCAAACATTAACATTTTCAGGATATTGCGTATGTTCTTCTCTCATCCAGTGAGGATTCTCATCAGACCAATAGCGGCAATTTTGACGATTAACATGACCGTGTAGTCTAAATGCACTCTCATCTCAGAAAACAAAACATTTTCTAATTGGATCACATTGTTATCTAACATTTCAATCATTTGCTCACAAAAATGCGCTCTCCTATCGAAATCGTCTTCTATGAGCTCCTGAGATCTTACTTTCCTTTAATATTCGAAATATTGACGTGCGGCTGACGGTGAACAGCGGGGCTACTTTTCGAACAGAATTATGTGGGCTTTCTTGAAACTCAAGCATAATATCCAATTTCTTATCATCACTCACTGCATTGGCAGCAATTTTTTTTATTTGTCTCACATGACCAAGCTCTCGAAACTGCTTTTCTATTTTGCTAATTGTTCCTTGGGATATAGGCGACAAATTTGGAAATTTTTCGTTAAATAAGCGAGAAACTTCCATTTGTGTCTGTGTGTAATCTTCATAACCAATCATTTGAAGAATGGTTATTTTGTGCATTTCTGTTGAATGAACCATTTTTCTTATATTATCACGTACAATCGAAATTCAAAAGACAATAGCACTTAGGTATACCCCATTCACTTTTATAAAGTATCGCGGTTTGCCATGAAATTTTGACACATTTCACCGCGTATATTTTGAAAATGTTAGGTTATGGTCATTGTATTGTCAGATACGCCCACAACGTTGTCGTTCCTGCTAATAAATCGTAGTACCTAATTACGTATTTATCAAAAAGTTCATTCACTTTGGAAAATTAATGAATTTCAGAAAATATTATGTTAATTCAGAAGACATTTAAATACATTTGTGCACAACCTGAAATACTCCAGCATGAAAATGTAGTAGTTCTACGAAACTTGCGCCACAGTTAAATCTTCGAAGAACTAACTCCATTTACAAAGTTGAAAAAGAGTAAATAGAAAGTAGACTTGGCAATGTCGCTTGATTTTCACGAGTGCCAACCTGCGTCTGGTTTAAGTAAAAAACACTTGATGAACCTAAATCATGGCCAACCGCGATACTTTATAAAAGTGAATGGAGTATACACTGATCACTTATAGTCATGCAAACAGACAACGTGTTACTAAGGCTATGAGAAAAAACAAATCTGTTTTTGTTTTTTACAAGCTTTTATTTAGTTTCACCTGTCCCGGTGTCTGTCTGTCTGTGTGTAATCAAATATTGCAAGTTGAATATAACACACTTCTAATGGTCCGATTGATTTGAAATTTGAAAGGTGTACATAATTCTGGTGACAATGCATCATGAAATATTTGTTTTGGAAAAATACAAAATGTCGGCTCCAAAATGGCGGATGAGTTTTGTGATTATGATCCGATTCCATTCAAAATTAGTATCTGGAGGTTTTTGGGTTCGACAATGATGATTCTTTTGTCAAAATTGGAAAATTCAAGATGGCGGCTACAATATGGCGGACGAGTTCTGTGGTTATGATCTGATTCTATTCAAAATTGGTATCTGGGGTTTTCTGGGTCGGAAATTACGATTCTTCAAAATTGAGGAATTCAAGATGGCGGCTTCGAAATGGCGGATGTTGTTATTATAAAAGCTTGTCTTGAATGCCAACATTCCTCCTTCAACAAGTTTATCAGTTTTTTGACATCAATTTTAATGTTTTCATCGATCACTAGTCCGAGACTGGCGTCTCACTCTCGCGTGCTCACTGCCTACTTATTTTTCTGTTGGGCGCTCCCCATTGGTCACTTTCATTAATTATTACTAATTAACTACGTCATCAAAAAATTTCAAACATGGATTTTTGGGCTTAGAATATTTCTCACTTTTGACACCCTGTACACACATGTTATACCTAAGATAATTTCGTTCAGTGTGATTTCTGTTCGTAAGATAATAGTTTCACTCAGATATATAATGCAGGCTTTGATGTTCAAATTGTCTCGAACATAAAGTACCACACCATCCAGGGCCGGCGCTAGTAAGTTTGGCGCCTGAAGCAAGGGCGCCCCTAGCCCTACCATCAGAAGCATCGACAAGTCAGCTGGCGAAAAATGCCGCCCCCAGAAAGCTGGCGCCCTGAAACATTTGCTTCAATGTTTCACCCCTAGCGCCGGCCCTGACACCATCATTTTCATTATGAACCGAATTATTGTGAAATATATTATAGCCTTTTATTAAGGTTTGTTCAATTTCCTTAGAATGTTAAAAGTTTCCGAAAGTATAATTTTATGAATTCATCGAAATTTTCATTTATGCTTCTTATGTTAAAATGTACTATTCGAATCCGCGATGAGCCTCCCCCAAACATTCCTCCAACCCAAGAATCACCACCACCGTCCTCAGCACCCCATTCAGCTCCAATGTTTCCAGTACGTTCATCCCGTATATTTTATATTATTATTATTAAATGATGATGAATGTTACGTCGGCCAAACTAGTCAACACTTGAATAACCGTCTAAAACAGCACAAATACGACTGCAGAAATGTTTTGAATAGCGACAAAACAGCCCTAACTTCACACCATTTCAATACGGGACATAATTTTAGATTCGATGATGCAGACGTTTTGGATGTGGAACCTAATTACTATAAGCGAATGATAAGCGAGATGATCTTCATCAAGATTAACAAATCGGTGAATTTTAGAAGTGACGTCGGCAATCTCAGCCTATTGTACAATCCTCTTTTGACTGCTAATGTACAATAGATAAACCTATATACCTGTATACATGTTGTATGTACTGTTCTTTCCCCTTGACGACTACCATCATTTGTTTAATTTTAAGTGTACTTCTTCGTCCTCAAGACCACCTACCCGTCTACTTTACTACTTCACTCCCACTGTTGACACTTTCCCCCATTGCGACCGGAGGTCGCTGCCTTTCTCTTGTACTCGATATATGTTTACTTTCCCGAACGCATTCACCAGCGCAGAAAACACATGACGACGTGACGTTTTCCCTGCTCACGTTCATATCAACTCTTATGGCATGAAAATTAGAGTTTCCTAAAGTTTTCAACGTTGGTGAATTCTGCATTTTCGGAGAGAGAAGATTTTTTCTTGGAGTCTGTATTCAGACAATACCTTTTATGAATTACTGTAACATAACAGCTTTTACTTAAGATCCCCATACTAGGTGGGTCTCTTTTGTGTTGGTGTTCTTGCGTTTCTTTTAACATGTAACCGTTTTTAGCCTTTGAAGAAGAAGGGAAATACCCTTCGAAACGTCGGCTTAGTTGGAAAATTAGATAATAAATACGTCCAAATTCCCGTTAATCTTTCATTTGATGATTACCATGGATGCTACACTAGTTAACAATTATTATTATTTGTTGCGGTAACTCTTAAGTGGCGAGATAAATGAACTGTATATCTAACAAAAAAAATAGAGATAAACTAAAAAGGCAAAGTGCACTAGAAAACTCACCATAGGGTCTTCTTCCACACACCCGAGAGCTCTCGCCTTGGTGGAATTTTCCAGCACAGGAATCTTCTTAGGCAGTTTTTACACTTCTTCGTCAAGATAAGACGACGATGCTATCAATAAGCGTTCAATTTCAACAGCGAACAATTGATCAGAAAAATGACACTATTAAAAAATTAAGGGAACACAAGCGTTTTCGAATCTCTCCAGTTTTCGAACTTAACTAAAAACACACTCACGAAGGGTCCAGATGACATCTTCAAAATGCCGTTCAACTGGCGATCTTCAGAATGGTATAGAGATCTAGTGCACATAGGTTTTAATTTAAAAAAAAAATCAAATAGCGAATATTACGGCAACATTTCCTGCCCCCCAAAAATGCCATAGCATTTTTCATAATAATAATAAAAAAAAGAATAATCATTCAATCAAGAAGTTGTACAAACCATAGTGCAGAAGAATATACAAAATTTACATCTTTACATATATACTCATACTATATATTCAAGATGATAAGAAAAGAGAAAAAAAGAAAACATGTACAATATTCAATGAGCTAGGGTTCATCGCATACAGGCAAGGGACATAGTTTCACTAATGGGCGCGTAAGGGTCCCGTCTCGTGTTTTTACTTGGGCAACCCGTGAAATACCGTCACTACCCTGGAAGAGAGTACTTATACGACCAAGACGCCATTGATTCGGAGGCACATTATCCGCTTTAATCAAAACTAGCTGGCCAACGGCAGCAGGAGCAGAAACATCGCACCATTTAACCCGTTGTTGCAATGTATGGAGATACTCGTTCCTCCATCTAGCCCAAAAATGTTGATGAAGGTTTTGCAAAAGTTGCCAACGCGATAATCGATTTAGAGGTTGATCAGTGAAATCTGGTATGGGTATCGCAGTTAGCGGTTCCAGGGTTAGGAAATGACCTGGAGTGAGACAATTCAAATCATCAGGATCTGAACTTATGGCGCATAAGGGTCTTGAATTCAAAATAGATTCAATTAACGTGAGTAGAGTATAGAATTCCTCATATGTCAAAATCTGCGCTCCGATTATTCTAAAGAAATGGGATTTTACCGATTTCACCGCAGCCTCAAATAGACCTCCAAAATGACTTCCCGACGGTGGACTGAAATGAAATCGTATTACCTCTTTTTCAGCAGCGGTTTTCATCAAATTCATCAACTGGCGATTGGCTCCAACGAAATTAGTACCATTATCGCAATATAGGTCGGTACAGCGACCTCTTCGTGCGATAAATCTCTGAAGAGCGGCTAAAAAGGACTCAGAGGACAGATCATTAGCCAGTTCTAAATGAACGGCTTTCGTGGAGTGACAGACAAAAAGGCAAATATAAGCCTTTGAAGTTTTTTGTCCTCGATATTTTCTCATTGGCGCAATCGTAAATGGACCAGCGTAATCACACCCACAATGTAAAAAGGCCTTTATAGTAGAAAACCGTGATTTAGGTAGATTTCCCATAGGGGGTTGATAAGGGACTGGCTTCATTCTAAAACACCTAACACACTTCGACAAGACCGAATTTATTGCACGTCGGGGGGATAATATCCAAAATTGTTGAATGAGCAAGAAATGGAGTTGACGTGGACCAATATGAAAGTACTTTTCATGATAATGTGCAATAAGATGTCTCGTCAACAAACTACTTCTTGGTAAAAGTATAGGGTGTCTAGCATGATAATTAATATCCGCATATTTTAGACGGCCACCTACTCGTAGAAGATCATCGACATCCTGGAAAACATTTAGTTTTCTCAAGGGCTTTGAAAACTTCTTTCCAGAAATCTCATCAGTAAAGGATACATGTTGTGTATACTTAGCTAGATACATTAATGACGAGTGAAGCTCTTGCGTTGTCAAAAACCCATATCGTTTCTCTAGGGGATGACGGATATTATGAACGAATCGCAAGACATAAGCACAGATACGCAATACAGTCGAAAATTTTGAATGTGCTTTCAGAAGGTATTCATAAACACTATCAACTTGCGGTGCAATCAACAAAGAAAGATTTCTTTCTTCGCGAGTAACATCCTCTGAAATAGAAACTTCCGGAGGTTCTGTAGATAGAGAATCCTGACTCATAGAATTCCACAAAAATTTCGGACCCTTCAACCAAAACTCATTGTTCACGATTTCTGATGGAAAAAGACCGCGGCTACCGAGATCAGCGGGGTTCTTGTCAGAATTTACGTAATTCCAATGCACATATGGAATTTTATCTTGGATATATGCGACCCTATTGGCTACAAAATTCTTCCAACGATAAGAAGGTGAACGAAGCCATGCTAAAACTACTTGCGAATCACTCCAGGCATAAACATTAGAAATGGTGAATTTATTAGATAAAGGTTTCCGTACAAAATTTATCAACTTGGCTAACAAAACCGCTCCACACAGTTCCAATCGCGGTATACAAATTTTTTTCAGTGGTGCTACTTTGCTTTTCGCTAAAACAAGAGTAGTGGTCGTATTTCTATCGATAGTTATTGTCTTGAGATACAAGACAGCGCAATATCCCTTCTCCGAGCTATCACAAAAGCCGTGAAGTTCCAATTTCACAAAATCTGACGGGAAAAGGTGCCTTTCGATTTTAAATCGGGAAAGACATTCTATCTGGGATCGGAAGCGTTTCCAGACGCGCACAATTTCATCTGGAGGCTCATCGTCCCATGTGAGACCGATCATCCAAAACCTCTGAATGAGGTGTTTTACCAAAAATGTTACCGGCGTTAAAAACCCCAAAGGATCGTAAATCCGAGCTAGTTGAGAAAGAAGTTGCCGCTTGGTACAAGTTTCTTCAGTCTGAGGGACAACAGAAAATGAGAATTTGTCTTCATGTGGATTCCACAATAATCCTAAGATTTTGAAAGCAGTTAAATTGTCCTCAGACTTAAAATCAAGTGGGTCTAGACTACGCATAGAGGCTGGAAGAGCTTCCAACAACGCAGGGTCGTTACTTGACCACTTTCTCAAGAGAAAACCTCCCTTCTTGAATAATTCAATCAGTTGAATTTGAAGAATCTTGGCTTCCTGAAGGGAAGAGGCACCGGTGACAACATCGTCAATGTACGTATCTTCTTCCAAAACCTTCGCCGCTAAAGGAAATTCTTTTCCTTCGTCGTGTGCCAATTGTTTCAAACAACGCAGCGCCAAAAAAGGAGCAGATGAAACTCCATATGTGACTGTTTTCAAGCGATACATCTTCAAAGGTTCCTTAGGCGAGAATCTCCAAAATATTCTTTGATAATCTAGCATATCGGAATTTACCAAAATCATTCTATACATCTGTTTTATATCCGAACATAACACGTAAGAATGCAAGCGAAACTTCAAAAGGATTGAAACTATGTCAGCCTGGAGTTTTGGACCTGTCAAAAGACTATCGTTGAGAGAAAATCCCGAAGGAGCCCTTGCGCTCGCGTTGAATACTACTCGCAATTTGGTGTGAACACTAGAAGGCTTCAAAACACAATGATGGACAAGATAATACGGGTTTTCGCTCATTGAATTCTCAGGTACAAGCTCCATATGACCACAGTCTAAATATTCGCGCATAAACGCAGAGTACTCCTCATAAAGACGAGGATTTCTCATGAGTCGGCGTTCTAATGAAAAAAATCTTTCAGATGCTAATTTTTCCATACCGCTAAAGCTGGGTGGATCATTTGCGAAAGGTAAAGATACTATATATTTACCAGAAACATCGCGTTTATGTGTGTCGACGAATATTTTCTCGCATGAATCATCTGTAGAACTAACATTCACCGATGGGATGGATTCAATTTCCCAGAAATTTTTTAAAATATTAGGAAGCGAGTCATCACTAGCTTGACAATCTATATTACAAAAAAACGAAGAAGTTACAATTCTAGAAAGGTCGGTTCCACTTCCGATAAGAATGAATCCAAATATAGTATCGAAAGCGTCTATGCCGTTAGAACCAGAAATATGACTGCCAAGCAGTATTTTAGCAAACATATCAGCTCCAAACAAAATATCGATATTTCCAGGATTATGAAATGAGGGATCGGCTAACTTTAAATTCTTAAACTCATCAGTTATAACAGCGGGTACCGGCGTAGTGGGCAGTTTTTCCGTTATTTGGGTGATAACAGATGCGTTAGTGTACAATGTTGGAGATTCCTGACCAACTGGTCTAAATGTAATAGTAACTAAACCCTTACTAGTACAAGATTTAGAAGAGTTCAAGCCCGTCACTTCGAGAAAAACGTTTTCAGATCTCAGACGCAATCGAGAAGCCGCATGCTTGGTTATGAAAGAGGTCATGCTGGCTGAATCAATTAAACATCTTAATTTGTGAAAAGTACCATTTGAATCTGAAACTTCCACCAAAGCAGTGGCCAAAATAACATATGATGTTCTATCCGAATTAAGAACACCAGCACTCGAAAAATTAACAACTGATTTCGCCTCTGAATTAGATACACCGCCAGAAGTAGAAGGTGATAATATCACATCCTCTTTGGTCTTAAAATGCAATAACGAATGATGTTTTAACGAGCAATGACGACAAGTGGACTTGGATTTGCAAGAACGAATATCATGTAAGCTAGATAAACAATTGAAGCATAAATGACGTTTCTTGGCGAGATTATAGCGCTCAAACGGTTTCATATCAAGAAATGAAGGACACTTGAAGATAGAATGACTGGTTTGACAAATAACGCATTCAGAATGGGAGTTCTTCGATGTGCTTGCTGCGTTTTCGACAAAAAAATTCTTCGTTCTATTGGTCTTTGAGAATTTTTTATCGCCAATAGTAGAGTTTACATAGCTACCAAATGGTCTATTATCATCTATCATCTCCGAAGCTATACACTCGCGTTCCAAAAACGACGTGAGGTCACTATACTTCGGCACATCTGAAGAACCGTAAGAATGTTCGAATCGCGAAACTATTTCATCGTCTAAACGATCATACAGCATCATAAGCAATATAAAGTCCCATTCGTCAGTTGGAAAATTCAAGTTTTGCAAGGCGCATATATTTTCTTGAAAAGTATCTAATAAATTTCTTAATGAATTTGGAACCCTAGACCTAATTTTTACACTACCCTGAATGCGACGCCAATGACACTTTGCCAGCCAACGCTTATTATTAAAACGCTGAAATAAGGCATTATACGCAGATTGATAATTATTACCATCGAATTCATAGTGTTGAATTAATTTAAGCGGTTGCCCTTCAAGGGATGAAACCAAATAATTAAATTTTTCATCGTCGCTCAATGAGTCATTATTATGCACCAGTGAATTAAACAATCCAATGAAAGTTGGAAACTGGGTTATATCGCCTGAGAATCGCTTCAATTCTAACTTCGGTAACTTCATATGCGCACTACTTTTCGGTTTGGACCCAATATCTCCAACACCTCTCGAATTTTTGGCCGTCAAAACTTCATAAATAGACTTAATCTCATAATAACAAACCAAAAATGCCTCTCTAATTGCTTCCTCCCCAGTTAAATCCACATTATCCCCTAGAAGCAAAGTATCAACAATTGTCTTATGTTCACTAACAAAGTCACTTCGTATTCTCTCAATGTCGGAAAACCTAGCTTTGAACAAATTGAAAAGACTGCCATCCAATTCAGCCCTTCTTGCGAAATTGACTAGTGACTGAATTTCACCGCTTGCCGTAGCACGATATGCCCTAGCTCGTTTTATCTTCGACATCGCTTCAGAATTGAAAACACCAGAATTCCGAAACAATAAGATGCGAAAGATCGTCCGTTACAGACCGCGCTTTCAATACGCCAACAATGTATTGAAAAGATGAACGTATGTTCGAATTAATTATCGGAGCGGACAAAAAACAATCGCCGACAAAAAATAAGATTCTGCAAGAATGAATGAAACGAAACAATGAGTCCTCAATTACTCTCCTGCACAAATTTGAAAAACTTCACAAGAAAAGTAAAAATAAAAATTTTAATACCAAAACGAAATGATTCAAAAAATCCGGCGATACCGAATGACCAAAAAATGTTGCGGTAACTCTTAAGTGGCGAGATAAATGAACTGTATATCTAACAAAAAAAATAGAGATAAACTAAAAAGGCAAAGTGCACTAGAAAACTCACCATAGGGTCTTCTTCCACACACCCGAGAGCTCTCGCCTTGGTGGAATTTTCCAGCACAGGAATCTTCTTAGGCAGTTTTTACACTTCTTCGTCAAGATAAGACGACGATGCTATCAATAAGCGTTCAACTTCAACAGCGAACAATTGATCAGAAAAATGACACTATTAAAAAATTAAGGGAACACAAGCGTTTTCGAATCTCTCCAGTTTTCGAACTTAACTAAAAACACACTCACGAAGGGTCCAGATGACATCTTCAAAATGCCGTTCAACTGGCGATCTTCAGAATGGTATAGAGATCTAGTGCACATAGGTTTCAATTTAAAAAAAAACAAATAGCGAATATTACGGCAACATTATTATTATTAAATACCAAAAAAATGAACGAATGAAATTCGAGCTCTACGACCAAATTACATTGTGCTATGTATAGAAAAAAGTGCATAGTATTGTAATAAAAATACAGTAATTATAATTAACTAGATAGAAATTACAAATTATTTGCTAGAGTTCTAGGTTTATTTATTCTTATATATAGAATATATTTTTTCGAATAGTAATTCCATAGATTTACTTCTGGTTTACTGTTTTTTTTTCATATTCTTTCCCATTAGAATTGGAAACATCACACATCATACTTACACAAAATTAAGTTTTTCTAATTGTCCCAAGGTTATTACTCAAATTCTAATTGCATATTGATGAAATTATAAACAATTGAGTGTATTCTCCCCAGAATATATTAAAATCATAAAAACAACATGAGTACATGCACCAGAAGCCCAAATGAAAATGTTCACAATATTTCGTAAAACAACATATCGTTTTCTCTGATTCTGTGACCCTTATCCATTCACTATTCAATTAATTTATTTCATTTTCGCATTTATTTCCTTGGCTATTTTATCTTTTCCTGAAATGTTCGTGATTTTTGTCACTCCGCTCTCCGTTTTAACAAATACGTTTCCGCCGCGTATAATCACAAGTTTTTTATCTTCAAGTTTCTGACGGAGTATACGGTGGAGATCAAGTCGACTTTTTATCAGATCTTCGATAAGCCCTATTTTTGTACCTTTCAGGTTTCCACAGTTCTTTAATATTGCTGTCTTCGTATGATATCGTACAAAACGCACTATAACCGGTCGGGATTTGTCAGTTATTTTACCCACTCTGTAACACTTCATAATGTCAGCTTCAGTATTATCTACCGTCAGTTTTTCTCTGAATAATTCAATAGTGTTTTCCATTAAGTTTTCCCTTTCGGTTTCCATTACGTTGTAAACACAAAATGAATTTTGTTCATTCTTTCCGCTTGTTTCAGGTTATCAATTTTTCCATTAATTGCCTTTATCGCATTAGTGTTGTTATTTATTGTAGTGTATAAAATCTCCAGTTTTTCATAGACCTTGATGAGCAGGTTTTCAATAAACGTATCATCACACATCATTTCTCTGAGAGATATTCTGATTGCCCTTTTTATGTCGATATTAACTTTGGGAAACATTTTTTCAGCAGAAATCTTGGGAATTTTCAGCAATAGTAACTTTCTACTTGGAATAGTCTTGATTTAAAAATTTGTTGGCACTGTTGTGTTGTTTATTTTGAAACTTTTGGTCGGAGCGATGCGGCTCGATCTACATACCGTGCGCCATACGTGAACGAAACCAATTGTTAGTTTGTAACAATGCCGACGTTTCGAAGCAGTTTGCTGAATCCTGAATATCAACCTCAAAGAGCTGATAACATTGTAACACAACGTCACATTGTATGTGTTACAATGTTATCAGATACGCACTTTTATTATTATTAAATTATTTTGATTTCTTTGAAGGATGGAGATAATAGCGTACGATATTGTTTTAAGCTACTACTAGCCCTGAGGAAGAAGCAAACTGCTTCGAAACTTCGGAATTGTTACAAACTAACAATTGATAAATAAATATCCAAAACACCCGATATCTATTTCATTATCCTGGAAGCCAAGCAGTGTTGAGCGGACTCAGTACCTGATTCGGTGACCGTTCTTTAGTTCGTTCAAATATAAGATAACAAGGAGCTTTGTGAACAAACAGAATCATCTGGTTTGCGCACAATAAAGCTCCTATTTGTCAAACGGTCATAACCACGCTACCTTTTAACGCCCTAAAAGATTGCCAGGATCGTACTCGGAACGGACTGTGGATGGTACTGGATAGAAATGATTCAATAATTTGAGTCAGCAATTCTCACATTAGAACTTTTTTCCTTAGAAACTCTAGTGTAAAATTTCTGTTATGATTTGCAACTGTCATAAACATTTTATATCCGACGTACCCTATTTCTTTATTCTGTTTTGTTTTTATAGTATTATCTAATAAATAATTTTTTTTTCTGATGCTCGAGATTCCGACAAAGTAATTCCGGGAAACGCCAGATTTGGGTCCTTTTCCCCTTATGGCTGAAAGCCATCTTGATTTGCATAAATATCGAAGTTTTCAATTGACAAGACTCGTAAAAGATCTCTGTTCAAATTTATAATGGTCATCTACTTGTAATATCCAAAATATATTTAGTTTCGGTCCAAAATTTTATATTATTTTGTACGGAACTCTTTGTCGGCTGCTCAAGGTTTCGACAAGGGAAACGGGAAAACACCAGATTTGGGTCCTTTTCCTTAATTGGTTGAAGCCATCTTGATTTGCATAAATATCGAAGTTTTCAATTGACAAGACCAGCTAAAATACCTAGAGCTACTGTGAAGGTCTAGATGTTCAAAGTGTTTATGGATTTTGTTCGAAAAGTGTATTGTGTCGGAAAATCTTTCGACATCTCTGCTGAAGAGAAAGAGATAATTTCGAATTTTTCGAAACGAATTGGAAGAACATCCTGATTTATCGAAAAAAGACTAAGTAGAATCCTCAGGGGTGAGTGATTCAGCTGTATTCAAAATTCTCAGAGAATATGAAGAGAATAAAACATTTACGCCACCTAAGAGGAGAGCCCAGTCGTTAAAAATAATCGTTTTGGTTGACGATTTCGATATGAACCTCATCAGAAGAATTGTCCACGTTTTTTTTTTGGAATGAAATCCCAACAATTTCTGAAGTTCTAGAAATCGTGAATGATGACGACAGTTTGCCAAATTTCAAAAGAACAACGTCCTATGAATTATTGAAAAAAATGGAATTCAAGTTCAGTTAAAACTGAACGATTGTGTGAATTCTCCTCGATTCGACTCTGGACGGGAAGAAACTTTAGGAAGGCCCTCCTACCGAGGCGCCAAACATGTTATTATTGCTCTTTTTTACATTTGTACAGAATATAGAACATTTTGCACAAGCGCGCATAAGCCCCTAACCTGAGGTTGATCAATTCGTTATTCGCCGAGAACTTTACTCGGATAAAAGCTCCAAACCTCACTCAAAAACATCGGTGCACTTTTCTCTATCGAAAGAAATGCATGCTTCAACCAGTCGATATTGCCACAAGAGTGGGTCGACAAATACGTGCAAACTTTTCTTATTCTAATTGAATGTTACGGGTGGTTTGGGCTTCCAGAACCTATTCGAAGTTACTACCATGTAAAACTGTCATTTATCTGTTGCCTACGCTTCAATTTCACCTGAAAGATAAGGATGTAATGGGAAATTAATTATTTCAAGTAATTGAATTAACGCATGGTTAATTTTGATGCTCCAAGCAATTCTTCGTTTTCGGCAACGTTCAAATATCTCTAGGCTTCATCACAAAGTATCTGTCGAAATACCGAATCAGCTTTTATTAACAGAGCCTGTAGAATATTGAAACTTCGGAAAAGATTTGGCGATAGAAAATAAGTTTTTTTGCGAATTTCTTTAACAGCAATTATTCACGGGGAACTGTACATATTCGTACCTACTCAGGTGACCCAAATGACCATTTAAAAGATCCTTATTCTCATCATCTTCTGGGAATATTGTGTTGAAGTTCCTTCAGAAACCTACCCGTTCATAGTTCTGAAAATCCAGGTCAGGATCTAAAACTTTTGATTGTTTTTGTCTATCGCGAAAATTTCACACTGTGTATGGTTTTTTCAATGTTTGACGAGGAATATTGAAACTTAAGTAATCATGGAGAAAAACTGCCAAAACATGTTTTTCAACACTATTGTAGCATTTTTTAAATTTTTAATTAAAGAATGAATTCAATTGATTATTTTCTCTTAGCATTTAATAATTTCCAAGAGTGAGTTTAATTCCATACACATCATACAGCATCTTCATAATTTAGTGCAAGTTCCACGACTAGCTTTTGATAATTTCCCATTTTAAAGGGTTCTTCATATTAGAACAACTGTTTGTTCAATAGAGATATCAATTCGGAGCTGTCAACATTTCGAAAACTTTCTGATAATTGTTTAGGATAATTTTAATACACAAAATCACCTTTCGAGAACTCATAACAAAATTTGGGACGTTGGAATATATTCTAATGTGAAACAAAAATGAACGAGAAACACATATTTTTTTAAGAAAAGAATAAGAAACAAAAATTTGTTGATAGATACTAATTATTTCAAATTATTTTCAAAATGGAATTTGTTGTCTCATACTTCATCTAACAATTGCGGTATCTTCCATAAAAAACAACACGAAAACTAGGACAAATTCCTAGAAGTGCCAACAACCAAACTGATCCGCTCTTTTAGGGTGGTGTTCATAGACTACCTTGCGACTGCGGTTTACATAGGGACCACAAAAAGGAGCATTCATACACGCACCAAAGATCACCAACGGGGTTGTCGACTGTATCAAGCGGAGAAGTCTGCACTCGCGGATTATTCTTTGACGGATGGACATAACATTCTGTTCGCTAAAACAGAGATCATTTTCAACATCAAGAGTTATTATCCTAGGATGAATATGGAGGCCATCGAAATCTGTAAGAACAAAAACAATGTGAACCGGAAAAGGGAAACTCCCATAGTTCGTAGTGCTTGGTTGCCAGCCATCTGCAATGCTAGGACTAAACCTTTCCGAAGCGGAAAGGATGAACTGACCGGTCTCGCCGGCGGTGGGGCTGCGGCTATGAATACAGCGGGGATCAAGTTACATCTCTGTTCGGAGCGGTCATTCGTCGCGGTACAACCTGAGTCCAATGAACCTCTGAAGATGCCTACCGCAGCTGTAGGCGAAACGTATGTTGAGATTCCCATTGGACTAGAATTCCCGGTAAAGTTGAATCCGGCCTTGAAAGTCGTCATCAATATATTGTTGTCTTATAGTTAAATAATGATGTCTGTTTGCCTTCCTGTTTGTACCTGTACCAGATTCTAATAATATTGGAAAAGTGAGTTTTTTATCGATTCTTAACGTGTGTTTGAATATTCTGCATACACCAATTCTTTTGAACGGCCCTAATAGTCCAGTCATCTTAGTAGTTTCACCTCGGAATATGAGATACCCAGCTGTATATTTGTATAAACCTTTATTTTGACACCTTAGAACATGTCTCAAAACCTACATATTGTAAGGTGTCCGCGTCTGTCAAAAAATAAGGTCAAAGGTCACAAAAATCGATTTTTTTGACGTTTTTTGCAAATATCTCGGTTCCTATGGGGTTTACGGGATTTGTATTTATTATCATTATTATAGAAGATAAAATTCTCTACAACTTTTGTCTGAAAATTTTTTTTATACGTTGAATCGTTTTTGAGATAGAGGGCTGTGAGCGCGCAATGTTTAACTTGTATAGAGGATCTTTAAGGTGGGCGTTCAATGTAGTGTGTTTTTATTTCAAGTTGCATTTGAAAATGGTTTCACTCTGAGAACTGAAATTTTGTGGGTGAACTCAAAAAGGATTGGAGTTCTTAATGAGATAATTGAGATTAATTGCATTTCAACAGTTCATTTTTTTTCTTTCGAAAATAGAAGAAAATAAGCCAACTCATGCTTCTGTTTTATTTCAAACGAAAGACCCATGAAAATAGTTCGACATCCGATTAAAAGTAATCTACAGATAATCTCATTCAGAAAAACAACTTGAAATACGGAATTGGCAGAGAATGGCCAAATTCAAATTTTAGCGGGAAAAACTTCCTGCTTTACCCACATTTGCACTAATTTCATAGTTCAGCGAGTTTCGGATAGAGATCGCCATTGTACATTTCATTCATGATTAGAGAGATATTCATAGAACTCATAGAGATAATGTAAGTTCTATGGAGATATTCCGTAAAATGCACGGTGGCGCCTCTATAGGTCGACTTTTCCTACGCGCTTCAAACGGCGACCTTAAAGGTCAACCGGTAGGTCCGATCAAAAATATGTCTCAAATAGTTTATAAAATGTTTAGAAATATATAATTATAAATTATTATAATTTTTTTCGAAAAGTACATTTTATTATTTTTTTATTTTCGTACCAAGCTTCCGATAGAATATTGGCGTGTGCATCACGAAAAGAAATAATAGTGAAAGCACCTACTTTCTTCGTAATTATAATACCGGTCAAGTATTTTTGTTGCAATCTTGTAATAATAGTTTTATAATCTGGCACATATCCTGTCAACACTTCTTTAAACTCTATATATATATACATCGGGTTATAACGTTCGACGTCTTCCGATTCCTAATCTCCAGCCTTCTCTATCTCTCCACATGTCTTCCTGTAGACCTCTTCCCTGAATTTCATTATCTATTCCCTCTCTCCAGCTTTTGCGTGGTCTTCCTCGTTTTCTTCTTCCTTGAGGGTTCCAATTCAAGATTTTTTTGGGAATTCGGTGTTGTGGCATTCTCTGAACGTGTCCGTACCAAACCAGCTGCTGGGTTCCTATGTCATCGATAATGTCCTGTTTTATTTCCATCTTCTTCCTTATAACTTCGTTCGGTATCCTTTCTCTTCTGGACTTTCCCGCTGCTCTCCTCCAGAAGTCCATCTCTGTGGCCCTTAGTGTTCTTTTAGTTTTTTCTTTTAGGGGCCACACTTCAGATCCATATGTAATTATACTTTTTACTATTGAACTATAAATTCTCTTCTTGTTATCTATGTTCACGTTTTTGTCCCATAATACGCTATTCAACAGACCTATTGCTCTTCTTCCCTGAACGTTCCTCTCCGATATTGCTTCGTCCAGTGTTCCGTCGACGGAAATCTTCACTCCTAAATAGTTATAGGTACTGCAACGTTTAATAGTTTGTCCCGTTGTCAGTTGTAGGTCTTGTTGTTGCCCTCCAACGCACATGTACTTAGTCTTATCGGTGTTGACCTCCAAGCCCCACTTATTGTACTCTTCTATCAACTTGCGAGCCATGTATTCGATGTCATCAATATCCTGCGCAATCACCACCTGATCGTCCACGAACGATAGGGTATAGACAGAATAATCATCATCCACCGGTAAACCCATATTCCCGCATTTTCGTTTCCATGTCTTCAGCGTATTTTCTAAGTAGATCTTGAAAAGTGTCGGAGACATGCAACATCCTTGCTTAAGACCCTTGGTTACCGTAAATGGTGCTGTTAAACCATGGCTTGTCTTAACTCTCGATCTTGCACCATGATATAGGGATCTCACCGCCTTTATTATTTCTGAATTTATGTTGCTCTGTTAAAGAGTCTCCCAAAGTTTTGCTTGAGGTACGTTGTCATATGCCTTTTTCAAATCCACAAACAAAAGATGAACTTCTTGGTTAAAAGCTCCTTTCTTTTCCAGGATTTGCGTTAACGAGAACAGGTTATCTATTGTTGATTTTCCTGCCCTGAAGCCCGCTTGTTCTTCCGCTTCCATATCTGCGTATTCCCTTTCTATCCTAGTTTTTAGTATTTTTCCGTATATTCTACCAATGGAGCTAGTAACCGCTATACCTCGATAATTGTCACAGTTATTCCTGTCCCCTTTTTTGTATATGGCAGACAGGTATGACATTTTCCATTCTTCGGGAACTTCTGATGTACTAATGCACCTCTGGTATAAATTCCTCAATGCATGATGAAGTTTTTCGCTTCCGTATTTTATAAGCTCTACTGGAATATTTCCTGGTCCTGGGGCTTTGCCATTCTTCAACGCTCTGCAGACTTGCTTAACCTCTGCTACTGTTATTCTTATCGGGGATCTTTGTATCACTATATCTGGGTTATTGCTGTTTCCATCTTCAAATCCTCTGTTAAGATTTTTCCGAAGTATTGATTCCACTTTTTTGGTGTTATGGGTGAGAGTATTTCTTTTCTTCTTTCTCCTCTCATGTTTTTGAGGAGTCTCCAACTTTCAGTACTTTTTCTTCCTCCTATATATGTGTTGATTTTTACACATGTTCTCTCCCATTGATCATTCTTCCTTTCACCTACCATTCTACGTACTCTTGCTTGCGATTCTTTGTACCTTAGTTTGTCATCTATGTTTTTTGAACTCAAGTATTTGTGGTAGTATTTTCTCTTTTCCTCTATGGCGTATTATTATTTTCAATATAATTGAAAATTTCAAACATAGCTTCAGTTACTTGATTATCTTGACGAAGTTTCTGATGAGGCAATGATGATGATGTTTTACTTGAAAAATTTGTGAAGAAAGTAGCATGATATTTAGCTTCAGCAGCAATCAAATCATAATGGAAAAGTATACGATTTTTTACTATTTCTCCGAAATCATCACCACGTTCTTCTGCTTTTTTGATCACAGATTGTTTGAATTCAAGAGTACTCACTTTTTTTATTTTACGTCGGTATTTTTCCTTTTTCTTTATCTCTACGGCCTCATCAGCTGTTTCACCACAAAATATACATTGAGTCTTAAAATCAAGCACTTCACTTCGCCTTTTACAGGGTACAGATGGAGAAGCAATGCTTTCCCCTTTTTCTAATCGCCGTTTTGCAGCTTGAATACAGTTTTTGCTAATGTAAACACTTCGGCATTTTTCATGCACTTTTACAGAGGTTACGGATTTTAGACGATCAATAAGCCATCATTTCTTTCGATACTTGCCTTTCTCAAAGTCTTTAAGCCGCGCACTACTTCAACTAATGCATCTTTTGAATCAGAGTTATTACAAATAAAACACACATCAGCCATAATTCTTGAAATAGTACGTCCGTAGTTACCAAGATACGATTTAAACTTACGAATAACCATGGTTACTATAAAGTGGTTCCTTGATAAAGAAAACGGTCGAAACTCTATACAAGACAGCGCTCACTGCCCTCTATCTCAAAAACGATTCAACGTATAAAAAACTTTTGAAACAAAAGTTTTAGAGAATTTTATCTTCTATAATATTGATAATGAATAAAAATCCCGTTAACCCCATAGAAAACGAGATATTTGCAAAAAACGTCAAAAAAATCGATTTTTGTGACCTTTGACCTTATTTTTCGACAGACGCGGACACCTTACAATATGTAGGTTTTGAGACATGTTTTAAGGTGTCAAAATAAAGGTTTATACAAATATTCAGCTGGGTATCTCTCATTCCGAGATTCTTACCTTATTTTGACTAATATGACTGGACTATAAACTATATAATCAATAGCATTCAAAACAGGGGAAATTGGTTGTCAAGGAATATAAAGTCCTCATTCTAATAATCTGGAACCGTATCTTGCATTCAGATATTGCAAAGATGGCTATTATGGTAACAAAAAAAAGGGTGAATCTATGGAACAATTTGGGTCTCTTGATATGGTTCAAATGAAACTCTTTCGAGTTCTCAAAACACTAAGCGGAATTTCTAAGAATATCGTTTTGTATCTTCCAATTGATGCAGTAATTTGCTTGGAAATTTTGTGATTTTTTCAGCTCAGAACTGACTATTTCCGAAACTAAGAACAAATTCAAATCGTTCATTTTCAAATG
Source organism: Adalia bipunctata (assembly GCA_910592335.1). Classification (NCBI taxonomy): domain Eukaryota; kingdom Metazoa; phylum Arthropoda; class Insecta; order Coleoptera; family Coccinellidae; genus Adalia; species Adalia bipunctata. The sequence goes on from OU342954.1 coordinate 8,064,066, forward strand.
CTGGTACTGGATGTGACAGTGAATTATGAACATGCTGTAGAGGTGACACCTACTCTTTCTCCTTATACTGAATTCAATAAAAAATTGTTTTTTTATGCTGAGCAAAAACAAATACTCCTTCAATTAAAAATGGTTTCGCTGCTTGTGTGGCACGTAGCGCCGTATTAGACGATATTTTCTCTATTTCAGTCAAGTTTTGTGAAAAACTGAAAAACTTAAATGAAAAATTCAGATTATACATCCTAGTGACTTTTGTATTGTATTGGCTGTTGATGTGTGACTGTTCATTGACATTTGAATCTCATCTTTCGAATTTTGAAAACATTTATAATTACGCATTGAATTCGTGAATTATGTTTGAAGAAATCGATTGAACACCTCCAGAATTAAGAAAATTTGTGAATAAATTAAAACCTGAAAAATCCTAATCCATGTATTAATTATGAAGAAAAAATACGAAAAACTTGTGGTCTGAAGAGAATTCGTTTATTTGAATTGCAGATCATGTTCTGTTAGCGTATTTTGAATAACGTATTCATGAATAACGTATTTATGAATTAGGACATATGAATGTTCGACATTATAATTTATTCATATATAATACCACAAGAGATGAAATTTTGCCGGCAAAATTTCTCGATTGTAACATGGAAGTTTGTTGCTGAGGCAAAAATGCCGAAAAGCAACAAGCTTGAATATCACAAGAGAGAAATTTTACCTGCTTAAATTTCATCTCGAGTGGTATTCGACATGACTATTTCACGAGAAAATGTGTCTGAATATGGTCACATTGCGCTTGTATTGCGCTATTTGACAAATGAGTATTCATCATAGATCACCTAAACGTTGTTTGTTTTCTCTATGGTATTCATTCCCGAAGCTATCTTTGAATTTGAGAAACGTCAAAATTTTATCACTTGAAAACCAACTTGTTGGTTTTGCCGATCTGAATGTTTTATCGATGAGAAACGAGTGTTGCTTAGGAAACTTCCTCACTAACAAAAGCTATAATGGAAAAATCATTTTTTAAGACAAGCTTTTATAATAACAACACTAATCCGCCATTTTGAAGCCGCCATTTTGAATTCCTCAATTTTGAAGAATCGTAATTTCCGACCCAGAAAACCCCCAGATACCGATTTACAAGATAATCGGATCATAATCACAAAATTCGTGCGCCATATTGTAGCCGTCATCTTGAATTTTTCCAAATTTGACAGAAGAATCATCATTTTTGAACCCAAAATACCACATGATACTAATTTTGAATGGCATCGGATGATAATTACAAAACTCATCTGCCATTTTGGAGCAGCCATTTTGTTTTTTTCCATGAAAAATATTTCATGATGCATTGTCACCAGAATTATGTATCTACACCTGCCAAATTTCAAATCAATTGGACCATTAGAAGTGTGTCATATTTAACTTGCAAGATTTGATTACAGAGGGACAGACAGACAGCAGACACCGGGACAGGTGAAACTGAATGAAAGCTTATGAAAATGAAATGAGTGAAATAGTCACTTGAAAACCAACTTGTTGGTTTTGCCGATCTGATTGTTTTATCGATGAAAAACGAGTGTTGCTAAGGAAACTTCCTCACTAAAAATGGAATGAGTGAAATAATCAATGTAATGTATTGATTGAGAAAACTAGCTATAGAACTACGCATAGCCTCAACTTCCAAACGAAAACTTTGGTATTTTTTTTCGAAAACTGAGATGATTGCCGACTTCTCGTTAAAATTTTCGTAGTCTGGGACTCAAACTTAGTCAGTACAAATTTTTTCACTTTTCCGATACGATTCTTTCAGTTCTAAATAAATACCATGAAATTGGATAGGATCGGCAGCCAGTGCTGACAATCAAAAAACGAAAAATATAACTGAAAACAATTCTGGTAATGAGTTCATTACAGTACTATACGATACTGAAATAGAGAGATAAATTCATATCGGTTGAATCAAAAGAGGAAGAACCAGCAATATAAATTCCAGAATTATCAAATAAAGATCTGCTCCACTCGAAATGATTTATTCCTTCACAGGTAGATACAATGCATTTGGGCTAGATAACTTTCCAGATGTCATATTTGAATAATATTTAAAAGAAAAAAACAGTGATAACAAAATGAATCCAACAAACAACCAATATTCTCCAATCAGCTGATTCCAAACGTTAAAACTTCGAACAACTTCACGACTTGTTTTCAAACCGCTTCAAATTATTTCGAACTGTAACCAGTTCGACGCGAAAACACGAATATCTCGAAACAAACGAAAAATTTTCGAGATATTGTCGTGCGATAATATGACTCAGATCAATTCCATCCAATTCCGGTCATACAAAATCATTAATGATCTCTGAATAGCGCAAATCCTAAAGACCAACGTGAAATGGACAAACCTGGGTTTTCTTCAACACTTTCGGCTGCAACAGCAATATTCTTGGCTGTTTTTGAGCGAGGTGCTTGGGTTTTATTCTTCATATCGACCCAAAAATGTTTGAGTTTCACGAACTGTCTCTTCCAAATTGTCACCATTTTATAGTGAATTTTGATAATTTCAATGCGTTGTTGAAGCGTGTTTCATTCCATTTTCCATTAATGACGTAGTTTCTACTTGCCAAATCTCAAAAAATGACAGCTTCAAAAGTGACACCTACCGAAATAGCGGGCTATTCAAAATAACACTTCTCATTGAAAAATCCTTCATGAATGTGTAGTCGTTATGAGAAATTGAGGGAGGATACGGTTCGTGTGCCTATGAAAATTTGTACAGACCAATGCTTTTGCATTCTGATTAAAACGCCCTCGCTAGAAAATAAACGTGTTCTAGATTATGTTCTAGATTATAGGTGGTGCTGCTGTCTATGTTAGAATGGGAGTTAGATGTAGACCTTGCAGACATCTGATTGAGCTTTCACTGAAGGGAATTTTTGAATGTGCTGCTGTGGAATGTGAAATTGGTGATGAACTCATAATAATCATATCCGTTTATCACCCCAGTGCCTCCAATTTTGAAATATTCATAGAACATCTTGAACTAATGTTAAATAAGGTAAATCAGAGTAATTTCAATCATAGATGTATTATTGCTGGTGATTTCAATGTTCACATGGAGTATGAAAACAAATTTGGTTCTGATCTTTTGAATTTACTGACATCTTTTGGTTTTGTTCAGACAGTGTATGAGCCCACACGGAAGACAGCTGATTGTCAGAGTATAATTGATAATATCTTTGTGAATTTCGATTTTTCTAGTGTGGAATTATTGGATATGCATGTTTCCGATCACACGGGTCAGAAACTGACCTTTGACATTGGGTGCTCGGCAGCATGCGTACCCAAGTATTCAAGAATTTTCTCAAATGAGGCGAAAACTTATTTTTTATCAAGATTGAAAGAACAGGATTGGAATCTTGTATATGAACAGGATGAGGAAAATGTTGATGCCCAATGGGCAAGTTTCATTTCTATTTATCATGGACTTTTCTTAGAATGTTTTCCACTCAAACTTTTGAAACAGAAACGTTTGAATCAAGATAGAAGTGACAAAGTTGAAGAAATTAAAAAAAGATTAGATCTCTTGCTGGTTTTGAGTACACATAATGAAGGTTTTAGAAAATTGTATAGGGATACCAAAAAGGAATATGACATATTACTGAATGAATTAAAAAAAAATCAATTTGAAAATAGAATCACTAGAGCTGACAATAAAAGTAAGATTATGTGGTCAATTTGTAAAGAAATCAATGGAAAAAATTTTGAGAATAGTGAATGTCTTATGAGGGGAGACTGTGCAGAAATAGTGGAAAGTTTCAACAAATTTTTCAATGAGTCAGCATCTGACCTTGTTGAACAATTTAATCATGATCCTTTTGATTACAAGGGTATTCATTCATGTCCTCAGTCAATGTATGTTAGTCCAACTACACCTGGTGAAATTGTTGAAATTACAAAATCAATTAAGAACAAACACAGCAGCGGAGATGATGAAATACCAACTAGTATAATAAAGTATTCCATTTTAGAAATTGATCAGGTTTTGTCTTATATCATAAACAATTCATTGATGCAGGGTATTTTTCCAGAAAGATTAAAATTAGCGCTCGTAAAACCTTTGCATAAATCAGGGGAAGTGGATAATTTCACAAATTATAGACCCATTAGCTTACTTCCAGGATTTTCAAAGATTTTTGAATTAGCAATGTGTAAAAGGTTAGTGTCATTTCTTAATAGCAATAACTTTTTCAGTATCACCCAACATGCATATTTGAAAGATAGATCCACGCAAACAGCAATTTTTGAATTTACAAGTAGGATTATTGACTTTATTGACGATGATTGTTGGGCACTGGGTATGTTTTTGGACTTATCAAAAGCTTACGATGTTTTGTGCAAGGACCACATAATTCAGAAATTAGATATAATTGGTGTTAGAGGAAAGGCAAATCAGTGGTTTTCTTCATATCTATCAGATAGATCTCAAAGAGTAGGTATAACAAGGGCAGGAATAAGAACTAAGTCTGGAATTGTACAGAAAAAATTGGGAGTTCCCCAAGGAAGTGTTATTGGTCCGATCCTCTTTGTGATCTGTTTGAATGATTTGGGAAATAGGGATTTTGGTAAGAACACTTTCATTACTAATTATGCTGATGATACCAATTTTGTAATTGGTTCAAGGGATATTTCAGAGTTAATGGAACAAGGGAAAGATGTGATGAAGGTAGCTAAAAGTTGGTTTGATGGAAACAAATTCATTTTGAATAGTGAAAAAACCAATTTAGTTTTGTTCAGTACTTCTAGAAATAAAAAAGAAAGACCTAGTGAAGTAGAACTGGAAAATTTAAGTATAGAAATATCAAAAAGTACTAAGTTTTTGGGTGTTCATATTGATGGATTTTTGAGATGGGAGCAGCATACTGATACTCTGTCAAAAAAGCTCATGGGGATTTGTTACGCTATAAGAATCACTTCTAAGTATATGAATGAGAAAACTTTGAAAATACTTTATCATTCTAATTTTGAGTCCTCCTTAAGATATGGTATAATGTTTTGGGGATTAAAATGCAATTTAGAGAGAATATTTATTGTTCAAAAAAGGGTTTTGCGTGTCATTTTTAAAATGGATTTTAGAGCGAGTTGCAGGGGTATTTTCAAACAAAATAATATATTAACTGTTAATGCGATCTATATTTTTGACTGTGTATTGTTCCTGTTTAAAAATAAGCAAAGGTTTAATATCACAAAAACAAACACAAGATATAACACAAGAACTAAAGACCTGGAGTACCCCATCCATAGACTTACACTGTTGGAAAATCATCCAAAGTATATGTGTTTGAAACTATATAATAAGCTTCCAAATGAAATAAAGCAACTAGGTTTAAAATCGTTTAGGAGGGAAACAAAGAAATTGTTAATGGACTTAGAGCCATATAGTCTAATGGATTATTTAAATATGTGATAGATTTTAGGTTTTTGGTATTTTTTTGTGACGTAGTTTCTCTTAATGTTTTAGTTGTAGATGGGATATTTAACTCATTTCTGTACAACATTATTAGAAATAAAGATTATTATTATTTTCATGGATCGTGGACTTATTCACTATCTCGGCACCTGGCCGGATAAATTTACCTTTCCCAGATATAATAATCAAAGGGAATAGGCTCGATCACGATACACTTGACAAAAATTTACGAACAATTCTACAGGTATTGAGAATAACAGCTTTTTGCATTTCAATGTAGCTGTTTACATTTAATTCTAATTTGTTCAAACTATTGTGTAAGCTCTTAGGTATCAATCCAGTCGACGAGATGATTACTGGAACGATATCAACCTTCTCTAGGTGCCACATTTCCTTGATTTCGAAAGCCAGGTCTGTGTACTTGCATATCTTCTCCTGGTACTTATTCAACATGTTATTATTGTTAGGCACAGCTACATCCACCAAAATTGCCTTTCTAACCCTCTTGTCGTAAACTACTATATCCGGCCTGTTATTCGTCACCGTTCTGTCAGTGATAATAGGCCTATCGTAGTATAGTCTAAAAGAGTCATTTTCCAACACAGGTAGCGGCTGATACTTATAATACGGCTTGTAGGAGTTGAGAAGTCCGAACTTGAGCGCCAATTTCTGGTGTATGATGTTGCACACTTGGTTATGTCGGTGGAGGTAATCAGTGTTGGCCAGTTGTTCGCAGCCAGAAGTTACATGCTGAATTGTTTCAGATTTTTGATGGCACTTCCTACACATATCTGTTGGCAGTGTACGGTCCTTCATGATGTATTTCTTGTAGTTGTTGGTGGAGATGACTTGATCTTGTATAGCCATCATAAAACCTTCCGTCTCAGGAAAGAGTTCACCCTTCGACAACCATTTGTTGGATGATGTTTTGTCAATATGTGGCTGATTTAACTCATGGTGATGCCGTCCATGGAGTTCTTTTCTTGACCATTGTTCTAGCTTGTCAGTTTCAGAAAGGGATGGCAGATCCAGCAATTCATCTGCAGTAGCCAGAGTTAAAGGTGTGAACTTCTTATCAACCAAAGTAACAACTCTGTGTAGATTGGAATTATTCGCCTTCTCAAAGAAGAATTTTCTGAGGTTTTTGATCTGGCGAGTGTGAAGGTTGACAATATCCGCAAGTCCTCGTCCTCCTTCTTTCCGTGGTAAAGTGGTTCTTAATACTGATGACCTTGGGTGATGACCTCTCTGTTTCGTCAGCATCGTTCTAGTTTGCCTTTGAATGTCCTCCAGATCTGTCTTGGTCCACTTGATAACTCCAAATGAATAAACCAGCACTGGGATTGCGTAGCTGTTGATGGCTTTGATGAGATTTCCAGAATTCAATAGTGACTTCATCACCGTTCTGAGTCGGCCAGTATACTCCTCCCGGATTTTTGCCTTCGACTGCTTTTGCTCCAAACATCTAGCCTGTTGGTATCCCAGATAGTTATAAGTTTCCCCATCCCTCATGGCTTGAAGTATATCTCCATTCGGTAGTTGTGATTCACCGTCCACGATTATTATTATTATTATTATTATTATTATTATGATGTATCCAGAAGATTTCCTCGTCTTCACCTGAAGAACTTATGGGAGGAATGAATTCTGTGGAAATTCTGATCCATAAAATTTTTAATTACGACCTCTTCTCGTCGGGTGATTTAATAAGTCGAAAATTAAACCCAACAATCAAATCTTCGTTAGGACGAGATGGAAAAGTATGACGATGACGATAAAAATTCTACTTTTTCACGAATATTTCTACAACCTAGGACAATACTTAATTATGGAATTTTCAAGATGAGAAACTTCTTTCATCAAAAGTTATTCCGATTCCGTAAATGTAATTCTTCCTTGGCAGTTGAAACGAGAATTAGGAGCTGATACTCCCAGCAGTGAGAAACGGTTAATTTGCTATTTTTACTTTTTAAGTGTGTCCGACTTTACTAATCCTGCGATGGCTTGATGTAAAAACGTTTGTTTTTTAGAACTTGCGGACACATTCAGTGAAGTCGCATCCGGAAATCCAATAATACTCCCACGTTGCGGGGGATAAAATCTAAAATGATTGTTTAAATAGAAAACAACTGATATACAGGTTGTTTCAACGAGAACTCGACAAAAGTATGCAGTAGTGTGTAGACTGTAGAAGATATCGAGAGAAACATTTTCTTCTCATGATATACAGATAAACTAGACCAACATATACAGGGCATACTTGATAGGAAGTTCCTTGGACTTTAGAAAAAGGTGATGCGCCTTTCAATAATAAAGAGTGAAGCCAATTTTCAAAGTCATCAGAACTAAGCTGGGTACTATGGAATCAGAATGTAGTAAAATTTTTCACTGAAGATATGTGAAAATGAAGGTTAGTTCGAATTTTGGAAAAATTTTCAAGGAAGATCGAGTACGTTGAAATAGTGCTATTCAACACGGCAAACGAGAATGAATAGTACATTGTTTACCGGGTAGGAAAAGCGTAACATTCCTGGACGATTGTGAAAATTGCTAAGTCGAGGCGCAAGCCGAGACTTGGCAACACAGAGTCCAGGAATGTGTCTTTTCCTACGATATATACTATTTTTCCGCAAATCGTTTAAAATTCGACAGATTCCAATTAATTTTGATGAAATCGCGAATTATTTAATCCATAAATGAATGATTCTTCGAAATTCGTATTGAAATTGGTTACGTTACTATGAAAACGTACTCATGTTGAATTGTCAAAGTTGAGGCATATAATTAATTAAATTGCTAGTGTCTTCGAATTTAAAACAGTGTAAAATGATAAGTGATGATGAATTTGCTATTTCTGGAACTCCTCCAGAGCTGGTTGATGCAGTGAAAATACTGCTTCTTTAGAATAAGTGCCGAAGGAATCATGACAAAAGTTCGTATATGCATATGTCGAACCAACTGTAAGGAAATATCATTTCCTTACTGTAAGGAAATATTTTTCTACAACCGAGCCTAACTAACTACTTTCCCGCATTGTTTTCGATTCGGAAAGTGTCACTTTCCCGCACTAGTGCGGGAAAGTTACTTTTCCGCACTAGTGCGGAAAAGTAAATATGTGTTGAATTTGGGTTTAATAATACCTTTAACATGAAATCCCTTAATCTACTTACTTATATATTTAGTTATAGTTAAATATTTCAAATTATGCAGTTTCATCCATGTCAAACTAATTATTAATGCAGATTTCCGTTTGAAAATTATTGCATTTTCAAAGAGAACTTGACATCCTTCAAAAATTATGCCTGGCATACATGGATCTGTGTACATATTTATTTCTATGTCACGGTCTATGATTTTCCGCATAGAATCCCAAACTCCTTATGTGTCAAAACGAATATTCGAGTTGTGTAGAAGTTTTTTTTTATTTTACAATACGGTTGTAGAAAAAATATTGTTCCGGGAAAGTACTTTCCCGCACTCGATTGCTTGCCCGAACTCCGCTCCGCGTCGTTCGGGCAACGGCAATCTAGTGCGGGAAAGTACAACTTTCCGCCCTTGATAGGAAAATAACTATTCCTTACAGTAAGGAAATGTACATTTCCCAACAGTTAGGAATTCTTGACTCTTTCTATGACCAATTTTGACTGGAATGTCAAAATTTCCTAGCGGTTTGCGGAAAAAATTAAACTTTGCAGGTTCTGAATGTTTTCCACAATTCTACGCAATTGAATTGAGCACTTAAAAATACTAAGATGTGACCAGAAATATCCATATTTCAAAAGACACGTAAAAACTCATCACAGATATCAGAATAATGCTCAAAGTTGACATTAAACACCCTGTAGGTATCTCGCTTATGCTTCGGAAGCAAGGTATATATCATGAGGCAAAAATTACTTTCTCGATGTCATCCTACATGGCTATACAGGGTGTTCCAAAATGAGTGTATCAAAAACAACTGTAGATCTCTCATAAAAAATAAAAAATTTTATCCTCTCCATTTTTTCTCCAGGTCTTCGTTTCAGAGATACAGGGTGTCAAAAATTCATATTTTCTTCAGTATTTTGCTAATATCTCAAGCAACGTTTGAATTTCAGAATTGAGTTTCTGTACACACATTGTCACTAATGATAGCTACTTTCTTACACTTTACTCGAATTTGCACAAGGTTTTTACCTCCCAACTTTTACACCATCCGGACAAATTTGATGCAATTGCACAACAAATTCTGATACGCATGTGTTTTATACAGGGTGGCCAAGAGATTGACGTCAGAAAGGAGAAAACAGGTCCCTCGTGTCATGGGCTATTCGAATCACCCCCAAGCATGTTATGCGATTTTTCACGGTTTTCGAGTTATGAATTTTTTTATGAACTTCGAGAATTTTCGACTCGACCATCTTAAAAAAAGATATTAAAAAAAAAGTACAACACTTCTCTGTGAAATTCTTTTGTAACTTAATCTCCATGAATTGTACTTCTATACATAAAATAACCAGATTCGTAACTTCGATAAAAATTATGGAAATGTTGGTCACAAGTGAAAAAGTTACGTGAATTGGATTATGATTTGAAGTTTCGAATCAAAATTAAAAATGTAAAAAATCTAATTCGCAGTTCCTTAGTATGCTTTAAAACTGCACTCAACAGTTAGCTTTTAGAATCGTTGATAAAAAATGGTACTTTACCCTCTACTTTTGCTAGAATTAGCCTTGAAAGTCATCGAGGTGGAAAAAAATCAAAGAACTAGACATTTACTACGAAATTCTTTTTTGCCATTTCAAGATTTTTCTGATCAAGTTATGATAGAAAATGCTGAAAATTAATGAAAATTAGCTAAAGATGTTGGTCAAGGAAAGTTCTAGATGAAAAAAAGAAAAAGGTATGGCAATAAATCATACATCTTAATGTAAATAAAAAGAAATTCATTTATAAAATCTACTGTAGGTTTTCAAAGTGGCCACCTCCAGCCTCAATACACATTCTACACCTTCTTAGAAAATTTTCTTTGAATCGCATAAAAACTACCCTGTTCTCTCTTAGGACACGTTCGGCTTCTCTTAACTTCAGTCGCAGCTCGTCTTCACTCGAACATTCTCGGGCGTAAACAATTTCTTTGAAATAATCCCAAACGAAAAAACCGATGGGATTAAGTTCAGGTGAACGTGAGGCCACTTGATTGGTCCGTTGCGTCCGATCCATCTGTTCGGGTATCGTTCATTCAAGTGATTGAATTACTCCTAAAAAGGTGCTTGTAAAATGTAATAACAGATTTCGAATACTAGTTATTCGGCATCATTGAAAATGACAATGTCTCAATTTTCGTTCATAAATCAAAATCTATGAACAATAAACTGGATCTGTTTTGAGATTCGGATTAGTCAGGAAAAAAAGAGCTGCAGAATGTGTCATCAGGTTTCTGCTCACTTTTAAAGTTCCCGATATCCATTCAGTAGACAACGAATTTTGTCCACCCTGTACATAGGGGAAATGTGCACGAGTTGATCCCATAGGGTAAGATGATCCCTTTCGATTACAAGCTTATGAAAAATGCTATCTGGTTGCATTATACGCCAATACGTAGTCCTTAACACCCTCCCGCCTCATTCTTATTCTTACTTCGGTACAAGCGAACAGTCGACATTCACAGTGAAAAATATAAATTGTAACCGCTTTATCTAAGATGAGGTTAACTTTAAGATTATGCTACTGTTATTGTGAATGGGTCACAACAATAATTTTTAGGTTTTTGGCTTCCTTATGTGGTTGTTTTTGATTATTTTTCTATTTGAAGACCATGACATTCGTATAGGTTAGAATAGCGAATATTGAACGGAAAAGAAGAACTTGGGTCAAGATGATCCCCTAATTCGTGCACAAGATGATCCCTGGGGATCACCTTACACCTTCATTTTTTACATACTACAAACCCACTTAAGGGTTTAATAGTCGCCAAAAAAGTATACCTACCTATATATTTTTACAGGTTTTTGAGTCAAGAATAATGCCTCGTAAATATATAAGATAAACCTCTCGAGGCGGGTGTTCCGATGCTCTTGATATAGTTAAAAATTAATTTTTTTTATCTACATAATGATTTTCAGTTATTTATTCAGTTGATAGTGTATATTTCATTTCATACCTCAATAAAACTATTTTTTCGGCAACCGTCCGGGAAGTACGTACTTTCCGGACTAGGCCGGAAAAAATCACGTTGTTGTTGTCATTGTCATGATCATCATAATAGCAACGTTTTGATTAATTCAAATAAGGATCAGAATGTAAGATAAAGAAATGTGTCGTCTCATTGATTTGTAGTTCTACACGGTTGGCGAAAAAATATTGTACGCAACACGCCCGAAAATAGTTTTTTTGGACTCACAGACTTCCAGTTCTCGCCTCCGGCTCGTCCTAGAATCTTGTCTATTCGTCCAAAAAAACCCTATTTTCCGGACTTGTTACTTAAATTACTATTATAATCTCTGCAGATATTTGTTTTTATAGATTTAATTCTTGAAAATATGGGAGTTATTGAAAAAAGGGATAAGATGATCCCTGGGATCATCTTACCAATACCACAGGGATCATCTTAAACACCGGGGTGTATAAGATGATCCTTTTGTACGGTTTTGGAAGATCAAGAATATTTGATAAAATCTTTTGCGACTGACTATATAGTGTAAGAAAATAGAAAGATGGATACTTCTAGGAGAAGTCTTCATTTTCTTTTTTACGCTTCTCGAAAAAACTAAGGAATTACGTCAATTCTTGCTTAAGGGGATCATCTTGGGCACATTTCCCCTACTTTTAGTTTATTTTTATTCTTCACACACTTTCATGGACTGAATTTGACCCTGAAAGACTGTTCTCCTGAAAATGACTGCACACTATTATCGTATATTATTTTCACCAGAAATAAATCGTTTCTACTATCCACACGGCGGCTTTTCACCTCAATGGTAAACCCACAGTGTAACGACCCTACTAAGCTGGAGTTCATTGAAAATTCCCCCCTATCTTTCTTACATAACATTAGTTCCGCACTTGTGTAACTTTCAGCTAGAATGAACATCGCATCCGAACAAAGTTCCTATATAATAGAACCATCTCAATGTTGTTAATGAAAACATCGCAACGATTGATTCCATTCAGCAGACCAGAAGCTTTTAATCAATCGCTTTGATGTGAGTTATCTGGCAAGGTGAGAAATAGGACACGGTAGTAGGGAATTTGGAGCGGACTGGCATGAAAGTTGGTTTTTTCAGATCGAGATGCAAAAAGAAAGTTTGTTTACATCACTTCAACTGGAAACATGTTAAAGTAGGTTTTGTAATATAATTATCTCGTGAAATTCTTCGTTGTTCGATAATATTGACTAGACAGGAGCTGTTGAAGTTGCGGAGAGTTCATGCGAAGTATTGTGATTTCTTCCGGAATTGATGCGGCATGTAGAACTATGACACTCATAAAAAGAGGGCAAAACAACTAGAAGTACCTGAAAGAGCTGAAGAGAAGAGAGGACTATTCTGGCTGTGAGCTCGAGAGACAAAACTCTGAACACCAGCGTAACCGAAGCGGTGGCACACGTGGCAAGGCGAAATACTTAGAAATGATCCTACATAATACATTTTCTCCACGACTGCCACAGAATACAGCTCTTCCAACATCGAATTTGACCATTGAATGTCAGTATTCCATCACTTGATATGTACTATTTATTCTACAACACTTTTATCGATTTCAAGTAAATAACCAGTTATGACCGCGGTTGTTGTTCAGTTTGGCTTGGTTTTCGCCCTTTATAGATTACCACCAATAACCAACTCGAGCTTGAGTATAATCCTTGTTTTTTAAGCATTTTGACTGAATTTCATTCTCGCACAGTGTGTGAGAATATTCATTTCGCAACACTTTTGAAAACATAGAGAATAAATCTATGTGTCAGCCACTCTGATTGTCATATTTATTGCGGTTTTCGAAACGTCATAATTCATCCTAGTATTAAAAGATTAATGATCTAGCTTCGAAACAGTCGTGGAGAAAGTATAGTCTGTAACTCGGTTAGAATGAAAATCCGATACTCGTGATTCCTCAGTCTCTCCTTCGGCTCGCCCTCGGAATGATTCACTCGTATCGGATTTTCATTCTGCCCTTGTTACAGAATATACTATTTGGTACTTCGAGCAACCAAAAGTATAGAAAGATCCAGAAAGAGTTGGAAAGACGACATATTAGCTGTAACCGGGAAACAATATGGAAGCATGAAAGAAACTGGAAAAGGCTTAAGTCCAACACTGGATGAACGGAGGTATAAAAAAGAAGATGAAAATGTGAAAAATGGGGAAACAAGTAGTTCCAGGAGTATCTGAGCGCTTGATAATCCACCTTGTATTCATTGTATCACATTAAGCAGTTCATTGAATTTGGATGCAGTCAAAAACTTTCAACAGCTGGTGTCAGATAACGCGTCAATGTATCTGGCCAGTGAACTCTATACTACCTGGAAAGGACCCGCCTCGAGCGAAAAGTGAGGCCAAACCACTGCATAGGCAACCCGCAACTGTTAGGGATACCTATCTCTTTCTAACTCATGTCGGTTGATGGAACCACCGCGAATTTCATTTTTCAAAATTTATTTTTGAACAAAAAAAAGGAAAAAAGTAATAATGCAAACAGTACAACGTTCATGTAAAATTTTTACTGTTCTTCCACGATGTTGATAAATAAAATGAATTGAAAATTAGAAACGAAATTTATCTCTTTCTAACTCATGTTGGTTAATGGAACCACCGTGCATTCTATTTTTTCAAATTTATTCTTGAACAAATTTGATTATTTTTTTCCCAATTGTTTTTCAGGAAAAAAGTAATAATGCAAACAGTACAACGTTCATGTAAAATTTTTACTGTTTTTCCACGATGTCGATAAATAAAATGAATAAAAAATTAGAAACGAAATTTTTATTTTATTTCACAATTCATTGCTTATACTATGAATCTAACAATTATTAAATAAAACAAGTAAAACAAGAAGAAAATGATCCCCACAAAGTTTGCTACTTCTGGATGGAGTCCAATTCTTCCAGCGAACTGCCTTTATCCATAGCTTCAGGATATCTGGTCATTTGAATGGAAAACTGTACCAAATGAATTCACTCTTGCTAGCCAAGTCGCTAATTATTCATTAAATACCAAATCTAATATTATCAATTCACCCGAGGAAAGATACTTTCCGATAATCGTACTCGTTTTTGCATCCAAACGCTACACAAGACACCACCATTGTTTTTTTATGTTCAAATTTCAGATATAGTTCAAATCAAAACTATTGCCGAAGCAATCAACCAATTACACCAACGCAATATGCTGCTTTTTAAACCACACAGTAGAACACAAAAAATGTAGATTTTCACGTATTTAACAAAAAGAATCCCCAAACTAATCAATTTTCACTTAAAAGATAATTTATGCATACAACCGTAATTCATTTGACTGAGTAAGACAAAGACAGGTTACCCTAAATAAGGCTATCTCTGTTTCAGCTGCCCCTGACACATTTTACGTTCAAAAGTATACGGTCGGATCCGTTCCGAGTGCATAGTATACAGTTCAGTGTATCTGGCTCAGATAACACTCTCAAAGTTATCTGGTGCCCGGCGCATGCGTCTATCTCTGTGGTAACATAAAAGCAGATAACTTGACCAAAGAAGGGGCTCGCTCGACCGCGCTTCCTATCTGTCCCACATAATATCAAAAACCTCTTCAAGAGATGGATCGATGAGAAACACTCCTCTGAGTGAAACACGAGAACGGATCTCAGGCAGTCGAGACTCAAGGGACTCAAGGGACCTTCTTCAAAGCCGGAGGTCAAAAAACTCTTGATTCGCGAAAAGAAGCGATTATCTCTGGTAACTGGAGCTTTAACTGGACATCTGTTCAACAAGCATTTACAAAGAATGGGACTAACTGAGTGTTCTCTGTGCCGTTGGTGCAGAAACGCGGATAAAACGGCGTTCACGTGCGGCAATCTATCTGTACTGATGAGGTTAACACACATAGGGAACCCTCTACACCTTCCGTCTCTATGTCTCGCAACATTCTTGTCAGCGTGCCTTCGGGTCAGAGTCTCTCTAGCATTACATGAATGAAGTATAAACAATGGGCCACTAGGCCTACGTTCGGCCGACCATGGGTGCCGCAAAAGAAGAAGAAGAAGATCTGGTGCTACAGAAATGTAGGGATTTTCTTTCGATGATTAGCTACAATTTCATTTGGTCTTCGGAAAGTTATCTGGATAAATTTCTGCATTTTGCTTGGATACGCCAAACTCCAAACGGCCCTATTAATGGAACCTCTCGAGTACAGAAGCATTTCAGAATAAGAAAGCTACAGGACTAGTACTATTAAATGTAACCAGAGCCTTCGATAGATTTGATAGAGTTATGGCATGAAGGACAAGCATATAGAATGATTTCCGCATTCCGCAGGTTATTCACCCAAGTTATGCAGAATAATAAGAAATTATTTGAGGGATAGAAATTTTTGTGTGAAAATAGATTGTAACGGGGTTCTCTCGGCGAAACTCACCCAGTGGCGGCTGCTCAATAGGTGCACATGTGCACGTGTACCCCCAATTAATATCTTCACCTAAAGGAATTTACTTTTTTGTTTGACGTAAACGTAACGTTTTAGATTTGGGTATGTATTCAATTTAATTTTTCATTTCCGATGTTCCGGTTCTGTATTTCTGACTCCAGACGGCAAGCGAACTTCGAACGCCAATGCAAATAATACGCGTAGACTCGTAGAGTCGTAGACGCTAGCTAGACGGCAGTCGGTACACTGCACATCCGAAGTGAGCCTTGATTGGAGCACCAGCGACCCCGCGCGCCCCAAACGTCCCGCTACAGTCCACAAGATTTAGCAGACACAGGTACACATGCAGAATGTGTACGCGTAGGCATGGATAAAGAACTACGGTGCTACGATGTACCGATGTACGTCGTGTGTAGGTGAGATAATTCTTTATTTATGGGTGAGATGCTGTCTACCGTGTTTGTTGTATTCGCGCAATTATGACGGAAAATTTGGAGAATCTGATTTGCATATGCATTAGCGTACAATATTTAAAAAAAATCATTTTTCTTTGCTGACATCAGAAGAATAATAAAAAATCAAAAGTGCCGGTCGTCCAAATATGAATTTATCGATCACGCATGTAACAAAATGTTAAACACGCGATTATAAAAGAACCTTTAAGATAGACACTCATGAAAAAGCCGAATCGTTATGTGGTTGTGAAATAAATAACAGTCTTCATTGTTTTCCTTGTTTTTTATTTGCTGGTGATGATCAAACAGAATGGATCAGATCCGGTGTCAAGGATTTGATCCATTAAAAGAAAAAAATAAAAAATATCAAAGTTCCAAGACACCTCTCTGCCATGAAAATTAGGTTTTAATTTTTTAGGTAAACAAGATATTCGACAACAATTAAACAGTGCTTACCGACTGAGTATCGAGAAACATTATGAGCAAGTAAAAAAGAACAGATACATCGAAAAGCATAAATTGTATTAAATTTTGTGGTGCTTTCGAATTAGCATTACGTAGCCATTATGAAGGAAATGATTCGATAAATCCTCTATATTTAGGTCATATCAATTTTTCGGCCGAATTAGATTCAGCACTCAGGGACCATTTGAATGAATCCACGGTATTTAAATATAAAGATGATGAAACAACTGACATTTCAAATATTTTCCAAATGGTTATAGTTTTCCGTTATACTTTAACAGACCGTACTCCTTGTACTTACAATTTCAGATTTTTGCGCTAAACCCTTTTCTGAATATCATCCCGAGATGAGGCGAAAGAACGTCACAAAGTGCTCTGAAATGCAAGTTTTGAAGGTTAGTTTTCAAATTTTGTTCCTCTTCCGAACTCCCACATGTGCAATCCCAAAACAAAAATCCACGCGCCGCCACTGAACTCACCACGAGCGTCAGCTATTCTTTTTCCTGAGGGAAAATTGTAAATCTACCAGGATAGCTGCTAGTCAGAGACAGAGTTCTTTGATATCTAAGCTGTTAGCGACAACTGAGAAATCAGAAACAGAGTAATTCACGCAGTTTATCCAATTAGCTAAAACAGTGATACAAAAATACAGTAATACCAAGAAAATATGAAATATGTACCTATAAAATAATTTGAAAGGTTGGTCAGTTTGGTTTGACCGCGAGCACTTATTTAATAAAATGTTTCCCGGGTAGGAGTCAGTCAGAATAGAAGAGGGGATGGGAATTAAACGGCGAATTCAAATATACAGTCGCAAAACGTTGAACGGATATGAAAGGGGTCAGTATAAAAGTGCACAATAGTTATTTTTGTCCAATATTCTCTCAGTCCCAAAAACCCAAAAGAGTTGTGTTGTTTACAACTTAGCTTGTTTCACGTCGGAAAGGTGCGGGTTTGACCAGGTTAAATTAGATGGTTAAACAGGATGCGTCAAACTTGCTATAATAG
Organism: Adalia bipunctata; assembly: GCA_910592335.1. Lineage (NCBI taxonomy): Eukaryota > Metazoa > Arthropoda > Insecta > Coleoptera > Coccinellidae > Adalia > Adalia bipunctata. The sequence continues at coordinate 8,082,062 of OU342954.1, forward strand.
CCTTGGTTCGGTGAGGCCCTCGGGTCTGACCGTGAGTATTCACGCCATGAAAGACAGACTAATTACGGCCACTAAGGATCGGAACAGAGCAGGATTGTTATTTGGTTGAACGTACTATAGTATTGGTTTGCATGAGTCTGATCATGAGTATTCACGTCATGATGAACAGACTAAAAATTCTCATTCACCTGTCCATCTCCGAGTGAAATTTTGATCAAGCAGAAAGTGAGAATAAGAACAATAAACCAAAATACACTTCTAAATTTTCAAACTGAGCTAGCAAATATAAATTGGGACTCTGTAGTAAATGCTGCTCACGATGATATAAATTCACAGTGGAATGCATTTGCACAAAAGTATCAAGACACGTTCGAGATTAATTTTCCATATAAATATGTGAATGCAAGAAATAACCATAAATCTAAATGGGATCCAAAAATAATTGATCTGAGGAAGAAGCTAGATAAGATGTATGTTGTTTCTACTGTAAATCCGGCTTTTATGCGGAATTATAAGGCCATAAAAAAAACTTTATGATGAAGCACTCACTAGGTCAGCACATAACTATTACAGCAAGCAGATTATTGAATCAGACAACAAATCCAAAAAAGTTTGGCAGGTAGTTAAATCTATCACAGGCAAAGCCAAATCGCCTAGTCATCCCATTCTACCAGCAGGAGACCCAGAACTGATTGCTAATTCGTTGAACCGATATTTTACCTATACCAGGTCTAACTTGAACTATGGAATCTCTGGAGACAATTCACTGAGTAACAACCGATCAGAAAATTCATTCTTTATGTTTGAGGTAACTGAGGAAGAGATTGCTAACACTGTTAAAGGGATGAAAAGCAAGAGTTCCTGTGGATATGACGGCATTCCTATGAAAGTTCTGAAACATTCAATAACAACAATTGCTAAGCCCTTGTGCCAACTGATAAATTCAGCCTTTCTTGGAGGTGTGTTTCCTGACAACCTGAAAATTGCCATTATAACCCCTATCTATAAAAAAGGTGACAAGGATGATTATGCTAACTACCGCCCTATAAGCATTCTCCCGAATTTTTCGAAAATATTTGAGAAAATATTGGCAGACAGAATGATGAAATTTTTTAGAAAGTTTAAAATTTTCAGTCCCTGTCAACACGGCTTCTTCAAAAGTAGAAGTACTGAAACAGCAGTTTTTCATCTGATAAAAACAATTATGTCAGCCCTGGAAACTGGTGATATACCGTTAAGTGTTTTTTTGGATTTCTCAAAAGCTTTCGACTCGGTTGATCATACTATTCTCTTGAAAAAGCTTGAAAAATATGGTGTAAGAGATAATCAACTTCAACTTATTAAATCCTACCTACAGAATAGATTGCAAAGAACTATTGTCAATGATGGAGATGGAGTGTATATTTCTGACGACCAACATGTTAAGGCTGGTGTGCCCCAGGGAAGCATTTTGGGTCCTCTTTTGTTTATCATGAACATAAATGATTTGCCTGATCTCTTGTACCATGATGTTCAGAAGATGATACTGTATGCTGATGACTCCAACTTTACTGTCAGAGGTAGTGATTCTAGTGTGACTGCAACTTCGGCACAGAACTACTTCAAGGGAATGCTAAAATGGTGTGATGTTAATCATATAGTTCTGAATATGGAAAAAACTGAGATGGTACTGTTTCAGACGGATCAGTCAACGCAGATGATATTTGATAACTTAACTGTAGAGAATAAACAAATATCCCTGAGCATGTCTACTAAATTTCTTGGGCTCCATTTAGATAGCAAGAAATGGAAAACCCATATCACATCGCTGAGTAAACGACTTCACTCTACCATCTATACTCTAAATGTCCTAAGGTATAAAGTTGAGAAAGAGATACTGAAACTGATCTATAGTGCTAATTTCAGATCACTTATGGCTTATGGAATCATTTTCTGAGGAGCAAGCTATCACTCCAACAGAATCTTCATTGATCAAAAGTGGGCAATAAGAACAATGTTCCGCATGAAGAGACGTGACAGCTGCCGTGGCATTTTTAAACACAACGACCTGATGACGATGCCTGGATTATACATCTATAAATGTATAATATTTGTCCGCCAACATAGAGACTATTTTCTCACATACGAAAATCACAACAATACCAGACAAATACACAGCTACCTTTTACCTAAATGTCGTTTGTCTCTAACGCAACATCAGGTCGAATTTATGTCTCTGAGACTTTACAACTGTCTACCTAGATCATACAGTGAGATATCCAACGACAGAATTTTCAAGAAAAACAAGTTAATTGTTGACTGTGAACCTTATAACGTAGCTGAGTTTATGGCCCATTGTTCATCCCAGTAAATTTTTGGAATTTATTATAATTTTGTTAATATTTCTCTGTGGAATAGTTGTTTATTGACGTATTTCCTTTCATTGTATTAAGCAATTATTGTGAAATGAACTGGTATTATTATTATTATAACTACGGACATTGATTATTCGGATAAACGTACTATAGTATTGGTTCGGTTGGGTCCTCGGGTCTCACCATGAGCTAGAAAAGGTATTGAGCGGGGTTCGACGAAACAGCTATTGTAGTAGACTCAACGAAGATTAAAAATGGGACTGCAATAAATCAGCTCGGTAGGTACTTATGATTCTGTCACACAAGCACTAACTCATACGAAGAAAAGTGATAATCGGCTACGGGATCGACTCCTGTATTAATTAACAATACAGCAAATAGACCAGAAGGTGATTTATATTAAATCAAAAGTTAATCATTACTGAGAATCAAAGTGAATAATGCTCGACTAAAGACGAATCAAAAGTGAATCTATACTGAACCGAGGATAAATCGAAAATGAATGACAGATGAGGGGAAAATCGCCTTTTATGATCTCCCTGAGGGTAGCGGAAACGGTAGGCGCACAAATGCTAAAATTCTAGAAAAGTACTTCGGTAAAAGCTTCTTCAAATCTGGCTTATCGTACGTATGAGCGAGAAAACGGCGTTATCTGCAGTCTACATGGTTTTTACTATGTTTTATGCATAAAAAACAATCGGACAATATTCGAACTTCTCCCATTATCGCGGTTCAATTCTGAACGGAAATAAAATTCAGGAATTCAAAATAAAAATTCGGAAAAAAAGTATATTAGGATGAAGACCAATTTGTAGATTGGAAAATTGAACTTCATTACAAGATGATGCTCATTCCACACTCAGATATTTATAGAAGTAGGTGTTCATCAAGGATCCATACTAGGACTGATACTCTTTTTATACATGCATATCAAGAAATTCAAGGAACCTGCTTGCTCTAACGCACGCGATACGCGCAAGGGCGGATTTACAAAGGGGGTAGAGGGGGTAATTACTCCCCCATGAGTATCGAAGTCCTTAAGGTGGGCGTTCAATGTAGTGTGTTTTTATTTCAAGTTGCATTTGAGAATGGTTTCACTTTGAGAACTGAAATTTTGTGGGTGAACTCAGAAAGGATTGGAGTTCTTAATGAGATGATTGAGATTTATTTCATTTCAACAGTTCTTTTTTTTTCTCTCAAAAATAGAAGAAAATAAGTCAACTCATGCTTCTGTTTTATTTCAAACGAAAGACCCATGAAAATAGTTCAACTTCCGATTAAAAGTGAATCTACAGATAATTTCGTTCAGAAAAACAACTTGAAATGCGGAATTGGCAGAGAATGCCCAAATTCAAAATATAGCGGGAAAAAGTTCCTGTTTTACCCACATATTTACTATTTTCATAATTCAGCTATTGTCGGATAGAGAGCGCCATAGTACATTTCATTCATAATTAGAGATATATTCATAGAACTTATAGAGATAATGTAAGTTCTATGGAGATATTCCATAAAATGCACGGTGGCGCCTCTATCGGTCGACTTGTCCTACGCGCATCAAACGGCGACCTTAAAAAAAGTTTCGCCATGTGGTGCACATAAAATATTTCATACATTGTGTACCCTGTTTTTCAATCGTTATTACCCCCCCCCCATGAAAAAAAAACTATATTCGCCCTTGAATACGCGCATAGCAGTTAGGCACAGAAATATAAAAATATTTCCATTAATTTTCGCTACCGAATCAGCTCGTTATATTGAATCAGGTTAGTTAGTCCTCCATGAGTTGATGAAAAGGTGACAGATTTTACAACAAATTACCTATTGAAGACATTTTGAGTTGATGCGAGAGAAGTATTCACCTCCTGAGAATTCTCAGAAAGTAGGTACCTTCCGGGGAGTGCGACCATGCAGATCATTTATTTCCTGCTCTACTCATTCATTGAAACCCAAGGAGGTCGTCAATGGTGTTGATGACATCGACAACATCCTTAGGAGCTTTGAACGTTACCTCGTGAGTACCCATGACCGGTTTTCCCATATAAATGGTTCTTAAGCTTGCCAGCTCTGGACACTTGCATACCATGTGTTCAGCTGTATCTGCTCCTGATCCACAGAGCCTACCAATCTCTTCTGATAACTTTTCCATACGGTACAAATCATGTTTGTACCGACAGTGCCCTGTCAGCAGACCTACCAACACCCGAACCTCAGCTCGTGGCGGCTTCAGGAGCTTACTGGTATCTCGATCTGTAAAATAGTTAATAGAGGACTCACTTCCCAGGGCTTTAGAGATTCTCTGTTTAGGTCCATATATCATTATTCCAGTGCCTCTCCCTGATTTTGTTCAATCCGTTAATCATATGGATCACTTTTTGTCCAAGCGATTTACGAAACTTATTGCACTAGGACGCTCAGCTATGACCTTTTTAAAGGGCGTTCCGAAATCGAAGATTGTTGGCATAACATCCGATGGTTTTGCCAAGAGGTTTGAATCCAGTTGATTCAATATTCTCATATGCCCAACTCAGTTTCCAAGTAGAAGCTTTCCGAAGCGATATTCTCATTGCATTCAGCAGGCTGCATTTCCTCACATGTAGATGTAAGAGAGGCAAATCGAGTATGACCTCGAGCGCTGCTGTAGGAGCTGTCCGCGAAGCCACCGTGCCACCAATACAGGCCAGCCTTTGTAGTCTCTGCAACCGGATGCGTATGGTGATCTTTTCGGGCTGTGTATAACCACAGTACAATTTCGGTTTCACATCCCATGTCTTTCCAAAAAGTTTTTTGCAGGCCCACACGGCCGCCGTGGCTCTGGAAAGAATCTTATCCATGTGTTTCCTTCAGTTGAGTCCTGGATATTTGCACTCACTAGAGAAGTTCAGAGTCTGGCCATTTAGGACCGGAGCTCTGAAGCCTTGTTCGGACTAGGCCAGTAGATTAGTCGAGTGGAGAGTAGAGAGTAGCTAATCTACTTACTACTGTCACACAACTGTCAGGAAATCGTTCGCACTTTGGTCGAGTCGAGTTCACAAGTGAAGTGAAAAGTGAGTGATATTTCGAAGAACGAAGAGCATGCAACGCAATAAAGTAAACAAACTGGTTAACCTCATCGTAATGACCATTTCAGAAGAGGTGGATGAGGAAATATGTGAGATCCGTAAAAAGAAGTTTTGGGTACGGAAATGGTAATAGAAGATACGAACTAGGAACTACGAATTGTCTTCTGAAGGAATTGGCATTAGAAGATCCCAAAGAATACCTCGATACTTTGAGAATGTCAGAAAGTTGTGTAAATTTTCTGTTAATAAAACTTTACAGACGTGAAATATTCAAGTATATAATTATATGTATAAGTAACCGGGTAAATGCATTTCGGATTCTATATCATCTGATGAGGATTGCCTCATCATTTTATTTTGTAGTCTTTCGACTTAATGTTCCATAAACATTCGTGACCCAATTTTCTGAACTATATATATTTCGTATGAGAAGCACTCATAAAAAAGGACATTGTATACAAATAATAAATAATAAAAGGATAAATGAACAACTTCTTAATATATCTAAACGCGAATATCCAGGCCTTCAACTCAGTCCACTGCCTCTGGGGAAGCGGAGAAAACCTCATGGATACCACCAGGATGGGATCTTATCGGGCATTCGTTCGAAATGTGGTCCATAGTCTGTCTCGTTGCGCCACAATCGCACCCCGCTGAGTCCACTATGCCCCATTTGAACATTTCATCACGACATTTCTGATCTAATCTTACTAATCTATGTAATATCTTCGCTCCAACGAAACATTTTTGAAAAACGACTGACTTTTCCTTTCGCCTGTGACAGTACTGGCGTTCCAGTGGCAAGTGGCGCGTGGTGGGGAAAGCTACTCGCCCGAGAAAATAGAATGAAATGGATCGACTCGACTCGCCCACTGACTAATCCACTCGACTCGATTTTTGGCGTTCGCACACGGCAAGTTACTAAATCACTCGCTACTCGACTAATCTACTGGCCTAGTCCGAACAAGGCTTTAGATCGAGATTGTTTCTTCTAGTGAAGAAATTATTGTTGTTTTTAAGAGGTTGACACTTAGATTCCTCGGTAGTATATGGTATAAGTATCCCCGCCTGTCACATAGGAAAAAGTGATTTCAAAGTTTTTATTGTACAGGGTGGGCAAAATTGGTGATACATGAACTAAAACTTTTTAACCCGAGGAGATAGAGAAAAATGAATGGCACCTTATAGTCCTCTTTTTTCGAGAAACTGATAATGCCATCAACTGCATTCCTCTATCTTCTTTTGTTTCCGAGTTATAGGCCAAAATTGAGATTTGGGCGATTTCAATCTTTGGACTAGGTTCGGCACCTAGTGTCTAATAATTCTCCAGGGAGATGGATGGTAAATGAAACGTTCGAAGTTAAATTTAAGACGTATATTATGAATAAAAATAGAATAAACAGTTCTAAAGACACTTTCTATAATCCAGTCACGTCAAAAGACTAAATTATCAAAATATTCGGTCAATTTACCTAATTCATATTATCAAAACAAACACCAAATTTCACAGCAAAACTAAATTATCACAACCTTGGCGGTTTATCAAAATAACCCTAAGCCGCAAACATGGGGTGATCTCAACTCAAATTTCCAATACTTAAGGGAGATTTCAAAAACAATATGATTCAAAGACAGACTTGTGGTAGATTTCGGGACTCTGGACTTTACAAGATATCTAGCCTTGCATGCAGCTTTTTAACAATACTCAAACAAGCTAAGCATACACAAAAGTACCTGACCTTTCTTCTCGTGCAGGTTATCCTGAGGATGATGAAAATATCCTGGATAACAGAAGAAACACAAAAACCCGTCACTAGTTTACTATTCACAGATTAATCTCACTCCTGGTCTACCGACGATATGCAATCTGAATAATTCTAAGTAATTTCGAACAAACTTCTACTTTCTTTCTCTATTTGAGACTTTACTTCCAAAAGAACCAAAAATGAGGTACCCTTACACCGTTCCCGAGTCAACTGAGAATCTTCCCGTTGAAGACTTCTTCAGCCACTCCTTAACTTCCGATTCCCAACTTGAATCAGCTATCCCTTCAATAGCATTTTCCTATCTCCGCTTTGAGACCGTACTTCCAAACACTGAAGTACCTACCCTAAAACCGAACCCGAGTCAATCGAGAACCTTCCCGTTTAAGGCTTCTCCAGTTACTCTCAACTTCCCAACCGTATCCCGAGTACACTGAGAACCTTCCCGTTTAAGGCTTCTCCAGTTACTGCATTTTTCGTCTCCAAAGCAAATTGAAGATCTTCTTCGTTTTCTTAAAAACCAATCAAATCAAAGATTTTTACTTCTTTGTTTTTAAAAACCAATCAAAGATAAGATAAGATAAGATAAGATAAGATTTATTGATACTGAACATGCAGTAAGAGTCAATGTATACAACAAACGTGAAAACATATAAGAAAAAAAGTCAAAAGTGTAGGTAAATAAACTAACAGATCCAATTAAATTATGAGGTGGCAAGTCACTCGAAATCATTGTACTGGTAATTACCATCCAAGAACTCTTGCACAGAATAAAAGGCTTTAGATGACAAAAATTTTCTTACTTTAAATTTGAATTTTTTTACTGTTAAATCTCTAATTTCCTTGGGTAATTTGTTGAAAAAATTTACTGCTGTGTAATTAGGAGACTTCTCGAATGTAGAAGTTCTGTGGACAAAAGACCTTATTAAGTGACCATGTCTTGTTTTATAATGATGACTAGATGATACAGTTTGTGAGTCACTTAAGAAATTCCTGAAATGTAGAACTGCTCTAAAAATAAAAATTGATGGAGCAGTCAGCAAATCATTCGACATGAAAAATGGTTTACAAGATGTCATACGATCAATATTGAAAATTAATCTTATTATTCTCTTTTGCGCCACGAAAACCCTTCTGAAGTCCACAGCATTACCCCATAAAATGATTTGATATTGAATAAAACTATACGCAAGAGAATAATATACAGAAATGAGTGACTGCCTATCTATAGTCCTCTAAACTCTGAGTGCATAATACGCACTATTCACTTTGTTACAAACAAAATCGATTTGGTCTTGCCATGTCAACTTAGAGTCCACGTGAATGCCCAAAAATTTCGATGACGTACAACATTTGAAAACAGTATGATCGCAAGAAACCATAAAATCAGATGGTATTTCCCTTCTTAAATTAACATTAAGCAGTGCTGTCTTTTTCAAATTCACAGTTAATCTATTGCAGCTACACCAATTTACAAATTCAGAAATGGCCAACTGGACATTCTGTTGAAGTTCCTCAAGATTCGTAGCCCACACAACCTCGGAAGCATCATCGGCAAATAATGATAAAAAAAAAGTACAAAAAGCCGTGATATCATTCATATATATTATAAACAGAATGGGACCAAGTATAGAACCTTGTGGAACGCCATTTTCAAGATCAAAAGGATCCGAACGTGCTGAATTCATTTTGACTACAATCTTTCTTTCCGATAAAAAGGAATCTATCCATTCTAGAACACTTCCACGTATACCCAAGTGGTGAAGTTTACGAACTAAAATTTGACGTGTGACAGAATCGAAAGCAAGAGACAAATCGAAAAAAATAACAATTAATTGCAAGCCAAGATCTAACTTAGAATAAATACAATCAAATAGTCTAGCCGATGCAGACTCAGTAGACCTTGATTTTAAGTAGGCATGTTGGTGAGGATTGAACAATTTATGTTTACTGAGAAAATGGCATAATCTTTCACTCATAATCTTCTCGACAATCTTTGAAAAAACACTCAAGATGCTTATTGGTCTAAAGTTTTTCACATCATCTTTACTCCCTTTTTTATGGAGAGGAGTGACTACAGCGCATTTCAAAAGTTTAGGAAAAACTCCCGACACAACCGAAAGATTTATCAGGAAACAAAGCACCGGCACAATTTCTGTCGCTGCACACTTCACCATGCCTATCGAGACACCGTCGAAACCCGAACTTTCCTTACTTGGCATCCCTCGAATGACCTCCATTAACTCCCCCTCAGTCACCGGATAAAAAAACATACTATCCAATGAAGAATTAGACGTCGTTGTACCCATCTGCCCGCCGTTCATCGAATCATCACCTCTGCTCATACTGGTGAAATAATCAGCAAACACCTGACAAACCTGTTCAGGATCATCCACAACCAGACCATCGACATCCAGCTGAAACACATCAATGCTCCTCTTCTTTCTTCCCAAGCAATTATTGACCTCATTCCAAACATATTTCATCTTATTTTTAGATGCATCCATGGAAAGTAAGAAACGATTACTCTTTGCTTCTATTGTTTTCAACCTCAATTTCTCCCTCAGCATCTTCACCTCTGTTTCCAACTCTTCAGATCGAAAACATCGAATCAGCCAGCTTACCTCATTCAATTTATATTCGATATCTTGAATCTCAGGGGTTACCCAGGAAGCACGTCTTATTTCACATTTGCCTGGTTTCAACAAGTAGGATTCAAAAGGACATGTCTCATCCAGGGCCGAAACGAACCTGGAATGAAAAAACTCGAAAGCCTCATCAACATCATTAAGGCTATAAATGCCCCTCCAATCAATCAGTGAAAGTCTGTACGCAAATTCCCCGAGGTTGTCGTCCGTTATTATTCGATTAGTTCTAGGAATAGATGGTCCACATCGGTTAGGCTCAACAACGGAAAAAGCAGAAGCTGACCAAAATGATCAGATAATCCCACTCTCAATAGGCTTCTCTTGAACATGCCAGGATTCACATTTGTAACCAGGTAGTCGATAACACTTTTAGCTGTGACACCATTAGCATTGGTATGGATTCTAGTTGGAGAGGTATCAACCCCAGTCAAACCATAACTTGTAAAAAAATCAGACAAGTCCTTCATCTCTCTGGTCGGAATCAAAAAATCTATATTCAAATCTCCAGCAAGAACAACAGAATCACAGGATTCCAAAGATTCAAAAACCTGCGTCAGACGTCTGAAGAACAACTCATAGTTATTGTATTTAGGTGATCTATAGATACAGACGACGGCTACATTTTTACGACCTATCCTGAAAACAGCTGAACAGCATTCGAACTGCCCCTCCTCCGACAGAGTATCAATCTTAGTAAATTGAATATCTTCTCTACAAAGAATCATAACACCTCCGTGGGCATAAACAGATCTACAAAACGAGGCAGCCTGTACAAACCCCGGTAAAGTGACATATTCAGAACAACCTCGCTTCAGCCAATGCTCGCTCAAACATACGATATCCAATTTATACTTCGAGGCTAGCAGCTCCAAGGAGTCCAATTTATGTATTACACTACGTATGTTGATATGCATAATCTTATATGACTCATTAGAAATTTTGCGGTCTCTCTCGAAATAACTTGAACTCTCTTACAAAAACACCCTGAGGCCAGTTATTTCTATTTAATAGTTTTTTCTTGAATGCCAGATCAGTTAGAATTTTAAATGAAGTTCCATCTTCTTTAAGGGGTGTTAGCTCGAATTGAATATCTGGAAATGTATCTAAAATATAGTGATTAATTTTCGCAACAGGTGTATTCAACGGAACTCGACCTATGTATACAGATGCCTTATCAGAAATTTCATATTGATGTGTAGAATCTTCATCATTGACCGAGTTTAATGAACTCTCCGCATCTGTGTTTACAATGTTTGTCAAATTTGAATCATGAAATTCTCCGATGTTTGAGGTTACCCCGGAGTCTCCAGCGGAACATTCCGCACTTTTAGTATTAACAGATCTATCAAGATGTTTCCTGCTAAATCCCTGTCTGCGAACTGCGCTATTAGTTTTGTGAAAATGTGTACCACCCCTCTCCAGTGTTTCTATTTTGAACTGAAGAAGTTTAATGCGTTCAAACCTCTCGTGATCAAGTTTCTTTAGTAAGTCATTTTCTTTCTTTAAAAAAGAACTTTCTCTCAGCATATCTTGCGTTGTCATATCATTAGAAGATTGTTTTCGATCTCCACATGAATTAACATTTTCATGGTTCGTACTGTTTGTGTCAACAACAGTGTCGAAAGAATCATTGAGGTTATCGAGATCACCCCCAGATTTATCAGTTTTCAAGTATGCTGAATGTAGGTCTTCGACATAATCCCTTAGGGATCCACCATTCACCCTGTCAGGCACTGATAACTCGATAAACATTTCAATTATTTCATCTTTTTTCAACTTATTCAGTTCACTTCGTAAAACCACCTTCACATCACCGACCGCCATCTTGTCGGAAATTAGAGATCTTCCTTCTTTCCACCTCAAGTGAGTGGGTTCTGAAAGAATGACGCAGTTTCCCATGATACTTTCGGGTACTGCCACGTTGCAAATCCCACGATTTTAGCCTAGAATTTTTCTGATATTGTACACATTTAGTGCAACCGATTTCGTGAAACGATTTTCTGATATCGTCTGAGTCCCATGAGAAACTTGAACCGAAAATCAATAATTTCAATGGTTATCGTCTCGCCCACATCCTGTACTATACCGATAAGCAATTCAATAATTTTCGGACCCATGAATATCAATTTCAGAAGTCCATACTAGTCAACTGAAATATTTCGATTTATAACAGAAATTCAGCTCTGTGGTCCTAGAAGACTACGGTTACTAATCTTGGAATTTGAAGAAATTATGTTGAAATGAAATATTGGACCATTTATCTACAGCAAATTTGTGTTGAAGCTTACGGTTTCAGAGCTCTCAATTTTTTTATCGAATGACTACAAATAACATACTAGAGTTCGTAGCGTTGTTTCCTCAGTTACCTTCCAACTTAGAACTTCGCGAATACGGTCCTGATCGAGACCGAGTGCGAAGACAGTAAGTGTAATGTGTTTAAATATGAGCCGGTAATTCTTTAAAGGAATATCGAACAGAAGGGCCGCTAAGTGGAACTAAATTGAATAGATGTTCGATCGATTGAAGACCGTCACCTCATTTGTTCGAGCCTCCAGGGTATTAGCTTTGGTTTTGGAGGAGCAGAAACGGGAGAATGATAATAGAGAGATCAAAAGGTCAATTTTAGCCGGTGCATTAATGCTTCTTCTGGTATGAACATAGAGTCTTCCATTCTGAGAAATATGTAAGAGTATTTTTGTTGACAGGCTCCGTGTCTACAGACCTTGTAGGCGCCTCACTCAACTTCGACTTCTGTTCAATCCATCACAAATAAGTTAGTTTCTGTAACTAATGAATTCTTGAATAGTGTTGTCATTGCGTATGAACACTGGGATTTGGATTTATCTGAAAATTATCAGTAGTAATATCACAAGAAATAAAAAAACTCTTTTATCGGGTGGATGAAATTACTCTAAATGAGCTGAATCTTTTCAGAGTTAATAACATTTTCGAAGATTTTTGTGGTATACATAAATCGACATCAGAAAAAAGTCAGAAAGTTGTGAAATGTCTAGAACTTTGGACATTATCAAAAAGTATTGTAGTGCTTATTTTATCATTCTATCAAAATGCCAAGCAATCAACAGGAATATCAACTAACAAGGGAAAGGTTGTATTGACTGACCAAATTTCGGTGTATTGGAACCGTGTTGCTGGAGCTCACTCACCGTTCTAGAAGGATTTCTTGATTATTATCACATAGTACAGGTGCATGCTTATTTTAATGGGTTGTGAAAATGCTGAATGCTTCAGGTGTGAAGGGGATTACATTTCTTCAAATTTCCAAGTTGCTAAGCTCATAAATTTGGTAATTCTCATCATAGTAAATTTTCAATATACTCTAAAGAAATGATTGATGACACCGAACCCATCTCGCAGATCAATGGATGATCAATCATTCAATGAAGCTCACATATAAACTATGATGAATTTAAAGACTCTCTGGCGTGTAAAAGAATATTTCCCATTCTTTTATTCGGGATCTGATTACATTTGATTGAAGACAACTATTATTTTTGTGGCTTGCGGAGTCCTGCATAATATTTCTAGACTGATTCTATTCATGACTCTCAACCTGAATAAAGCGAAAGTTAATCAAGAAATGAATGCTATCTTCAAATTTTCTCCTTATGATATACAGATAAACTGGACCAACATATACAGGGTATTCTTGATAGAAAGTTCCTTGGGCAACTTGGCCAAATATCGTTGCCTGCACGTCAATTTTCATATTTTCATGACAAATTCAAGTCAAATTTTTTCTCGTGGTACGGTCATATGGATAAACCGGCCCTGCCTTCGTCTAATGTTCTGACGTGGATCACTACAAACCGGATCCTCCGCCACTTTGTAACTATATTCAGAATGCATTCAAATTTATAATTTACAAGCAGCCCGTCCCAGCTTCGCCCGGGTAGAAAAAGGCTTCGTATTGAGTCGGCCGCGTGTCCTAAAACGAATCTGAACGTTGATCCACGCGGCTACTCTTATAGATATGTCCCCCCACCCCTCACACTACGGTGTCCTCTCCTACCCGCCTACTTACTGCCATATCTTTTGATATATGTATGTACTTGTTGTAATCGTATGATGTGAGGGGCAATTTCGTTCTAAATTAAATACTGGGTATAAATAACGTATCAAGTTGGATGAGGATCAATACCGTATTCATAAAAACACGCTCCCAAATAGTGCATAATTTCGGAAAACATCTGATTACCATAAACAGGTAATAGCAAGTCGATCTTGAAAGATAGATATATGCTATCGCTGACTTTTTTGTAGAACTTCTTAAGAGTTACATTTCTGTCATGAATTGTATCCACGTAAGTCTTACGGTTTTTGCAGCGCACGTGAAAATAGCTGAGCATGGCTGATTTTTTTTGTAATTATTGAAGGTATCCTCAATTTTTTCGGGTGAAAAGTATAACCTATGTAACTCAGGGATAATGTAACTTTGTAATAGTGAAAGAATGTCTGAAATACAAATCTTTCCTCCTTATAATATTAGTATCTATAGATATACAGGGTGTTTCACCATAAACTGGACAAACATATATAGCCGTGTAGTTGACACCGAGAAAGTTATTTTTGCCTTATGATATATACCCCGTTTTCGACGCATAATCGAGATACAGGGTGCTTAATGTCAACTTTGAGCAATATTCTGTGAACTGTGGTGAGTTATTCGTGACATTTGAAATAACGGTTCCTGGTCACATCTTAGTATTTTTGAGGGCTCAATTCAATTGTCGTGTAGAATTTTGCAAAAAAAAATTCAAAATGGCAGAAAACCTGCAAAGTTGAAATTTTTTTTTCTCGGTTGACAATTTTGAAAGCATAATCTCAACGTACTCGATTTTCTGAGATTTTCCGTGAAAAAATTTTTTCTAATTGCGAACTCAACTTTTTTTTCACATGTCTTCAGTGAAAAAAAAATTTCGCCCAAAATTTTTAGAATTGTCCATGGTTGAACTATCTTTAATTCTGAATACTTGGGTGGAAACAGAATGAAAAAATATCAAATGGTTTTTTTTTGTAACCTTCCGAAGATTACGTTAGGTGTACTTTCTTAATTTTTTCTGAGTAACTGGAGGCCGTACGAGGGTCAAAATTGTGCTGCTGGGCTGCCAGAATGACCCAGATAGAAATATGGAATTAAAACAAAAAAAAATTTTTTCGAAAAAAAATAAATAGGTAACTAGAAAAAAAAAATTTTTTTTTAATTTTTTCCAAAAAACTTTGGTAAGGTTCGAACTTTACACTCTCGATTAACTAGTGTTGCTTTGGTTACGGAGATTTATAGGATTAGAATAAATCCAATTCATACTCGTAGAGTTCGATACCTACCAAAATTTAAAAAAAAAAATTTTTTTGGTTTATAATTTCATATCTTTATCCAAATCATTCTGGCAGCCCTTCAGTACAATTTTGACCCCCGTACGGCCTCCAGTTTCTCAAATAAAAATTAAAAAAGTACACCAAGCGTAATCTTCGGAAGGCTACAAAAAGAAAACCAATTGATATTTTTTCATTCTGTTTTCACCCAAGTATTCAGAATCGGAGATAGTTCAACCATGAAAAATTTCAAAAATTTTGGCCGAAATTTTTTTTTTCACTGAAGACATGTGAAAAAAAAGTTGAGTTCGAATTTGGAAAATTTTTTTTTACGGAAAATCTTAGACAATCGAGTATGTTGAGATTATGCTTTCCAAATTAGCAACCGAGAAAAAAAAAATCCAACTTTGCAGGTTTTCCGCCATATTGAATTTTTTTTCGTAAAATTCCACACCACAATTCAATCGAGCCCTCAAAAATACTAAGATGTGACTAGAAACTGTTATTTCAAATATCACGCGTAACTCACAACAGTTATCAGAATATTGCTCAAAGTTGACATTGAACACCCTGTATCTCGCTTATGCGTCGAAAACGAGGTATATGTCATAAGGCAAAAATGACTTCCTCGGTGTCATCTACACGGCTATATATGTTTGTCCAGTTAATGGTGAAACACCCTGTAGATAGAAGTACCTGGATCTTCTTCTTTCATGTCCGGCACATTGTTTTAGACTTGTAACGTTATTTTTTTGATGTTGTCGAGTCTATGAAACCATTTTTGAGAAGCTCTTCGACGAGACTATTAGAACTTGATTGGATCTTGAGTGTGGGGTCTTTGTTCATTTTAACGTATATAGAAACATCATTTAGCGTCACCACCGTGAAGTTGCCTTTATCTGATCCCAAAACCAATAAGTCTGGATGATTTTTGAGAAACTTATAAGTTCGATAGAAATTTTTTATCATGTCATTAGAACGGAAATTATCAGGATTATGATAGTGATTCGTGATAATGTTAGTAGCTTGTGATCTCATTGTATTCTTGGTGTCATCGGACACTGGATGTAACAGCAATTACCTCCCCGGTAATTGCCGAATTTGTTATGGAGTGTGTAGTTGCGGAATGTCTCCGAATGTTATCTTTTGATGTACCTCTGTCAAAGTTTGATGTAGATGATACGATTGTAGCGGTGCCGGAAGATAAAGTAGATGAACCTTTCATTTCATCCCAGGATACAGTTAACGGCTGAAAAGAAAATGAATGGGGAGATCCCCTTCCTTGATGTGATGATACATCGATGTTATAATGGAGAGCTAGTAACAAGTTGGTACCGTAAAGACTCCAGCTCTGGGAGATTATCAATAGTAATTTACGTGACAAGTCCGGAAAATAGAGTTTTTTTGGACGAATAGACGAAATTCTGGAAGTCTGCGAGTCCAAAAAAACTATTTTTGGACGTGTTGCGTACAATATTTTTTCGGCAAACGTGTAGAATAACAAATCAATGAGACGACGCATTTCTTCATCACACATTTCGATTCTTATTTGAATTAATCAGAACAGAACTGTCATCCGTTATTTCGTTGCTATTGTGATGATCATGACAATGACAACAACATCAACGTGATTTTTTGCGGCCTAGTCTGGAAAGTACGTACTTTCCGGACAAGGCCGGTAAATGCAACTTCCTCAAAGGAAAAGCGTCCGGGATGTGGGTACATCCCGGACGGTTGCCGAAAAATTATTTTTCCAACCATGATTTTAAATACAAAACAACCGTAATTGAGGGATTGATTCAAAGAGTCAACAACCTAAGTAGTCCTGAATTTAAACTTCAAAATGAAAACCTTATAAGGGAGATACTTCAACTCAATTGTTATCCCATCAGTTTAATAAAATAAAGAGAATAATTGTTCGAACTAAGAATGCTGATTACACGAGTAAGTACGGAACAACAGGACAAAAATAAATGTAATGAGGCAGTGAAATATTGCAGATTTCCATTTATACCATCATTGTCATTGAAACTCGACTTAATGCTCAAGAGGAACCACGTTCCTGTTAAACTGGCCATTTACAACACTAAAAAGATAGGCGCATGGTTTTCAAAATTGATGGATAAACCATCTTTACTACAACGTTCTAATCTTTTGTCTATCGGATACCCTAGACAAATTGTGACAAAAGTTACATAGGAAAAACCACACAATATTTACAGAGTAGGTTGAGACAGCATAAGTATGACTGCCAGGCTAAACATTTTGATATAGTTTAAAAAACAGCCTTGGCTAAACACCATTTCAACGAACTGCACGCATTTGATTTTGAAAATGTGAAAAGTGTTAGACTATGAGGATGTATACCTACTACAAGAGATGTATTAGCGAGATGATTCACATAAACATGAATTCTACAGTGAATGATAGAATGGATACACAAAACTTGAGTAGGTACAGTATACAGGGTGGCCACTTTTTCAATGGCATTGTATTGGTAACTCTCAAACCATAAGAGTTAGAAGGTCGGTCAAATGGAGAAAAAGTTGCATCCATAGAAGCATTGTCAAGCACTTCAAACAAATCGAGATTATGAGGGCCAGTTATTGAGATATCATAAGAAAAGTAAATGCTGTCATTTTGATTTTTATTTTTTCCCACTTTATTTCAATTATTATCGAAAACTGTTACAGGAATTTTTTATTCGACAGTAAATTATCCTCAAAAGGACATAATCAGATTTCGTATCCAACGTTTCGTACTTCCTGTGCCATCCTCAACCTGAATCTTTTCAATACGGACCTGCATATTTTATGAGATACTTTTCGAAATAACTTTTAACGCTGAATTCAACGAAATATCATACAATGTCATTCAAAGTTGATTTTACAAAATGGTGGACATTTCGAGCACTTACGTCATTAAAGTTCATCTTTACCTTCGAATAATCATTCAATTTGTCTTTCATTGGATGATATTTTCGTTTAATTATTATGAATTAGGTTTTTCACATCTTGAAATTAGTGAATAATGATTACTTGTTTCTTGCTTTGATTCTGTTACGTAATAATTATTTACGAATTTCAAGATGTGAAAAACCTAATTCATAATAATTTAACGAAACTATCATTTAATGAAAGACAAATGAGATGATTATTCGAAGGTAAATGATGAACATTAATGACGTGTTCGAAATGTCCACCATTTTGTAAAATCAACTTTGAATGACATTGTATGATATATCGTTGAATTCAGCGTTGAAAGTTATTTCGAAAAGTGTCTCATAAAATATGCAGGTCCGTATTGAAAAAAATCAGGTTGAGGATGACCCAGGAAGTACGAAACGTTGGATACGAAATCTGATTATGTCCTTTTGAGGATAATTTACTGTCGAATAAAAAATTCCTGTATCAGTTTTCGATAATATTTGAAATAATGTGGGAAAAAAATAAAAATCAAAATAACAGAATTTACTTTTCTTATGATATCTCAATAACCGGCACTGATAATCTCGATTTGTTCGAACTGCTTGACAATGCTTCTATAAATGCAACTTTTTCTCCATTTTGACCGACCTTCTAACTCTTATGGTTTGAAAGTTACCAATACAATGCCATTGAAAAGGTGGCCAGCCTGTATAACAACCATCTGAAAGATAGAATAACATATACATGTGGATTTTTGTGGTTTAAATTGCGTGTGTCATTATCATAGGTTATCCCTGCGTCTGAGACACATTTTGATCTTTTGTTGTTTTATATTCTTCATATGACTGACAAATTGTGATGTTCTATACGACTTATTTATATTCAATTACAAGTTGACCCATGGGCGCCCGCAGGGAGAGGCCAGGGAGAGGTCAGGGGGGGCCATGGCCCCCCCTGACATTTTGATGACCTTCTCGTTTTTCAGCACAACACCCTCAATATTACAATAATTTTTATTTATCCCCCCCTGCGAAAAATTTTGGCCCCCCCTGAGAACATTTTCTGCGGGCGCCCATGAGTTGACCTAGCCTGTGGAGAAGTCCAAATATATGGAAGAAACGTCGCTTAATTAAGAAGTTGTAGTACTGAAGGCTGTCCTTATCCCGTTATCCATTAGATTATCATCAGGAAAGTAAAATTTCAAACAGCCATATTCACAGAACGAACGGAGGTCCAGTTCCGAAACTAACTCATCTAGTAAAAATAAAACAAGTTTTATTTTGTATATTAAACGTGTAATTTATCCTTTCTTAGGTAGAGCGCTTTCGACTCTTATAGAGTCATCATCAGTACCCTAGTACAAAAAAACAAAGTCAAGTCAGACAACACAAAGACAACCAAAGATAATCAACTTACATCGTCCTATTGTTCGAACAAAGAACACCATCGGACAAGTGATCAGGAATGAGAATTTGTTATCCTTCTTCTCAAGTTTTCCACAATTAAAATCTTAAAATTAACAAATTCGAGACGCATTTAAAAATATCCACAATAATTCAATTAAAACAATTAGGTTATAACACAGAGTCATATCAAGATTTCACAATGTCAAAAAGTTAAAATCAGAGAACTAAAGTTCAACCGTACTCATCTCGGCCACGCAACATCATAGACTGAGACGCTTATACAGGGGCAGGTAATTTCTGGAGAGGTTGGATTGAACATTTAGACATGCAGGGTTGTCAACCTTCTCCTTGCCTATGAACAAATCCTCCAGGAAATCCAGGCGATTGAAATTCTTTGTTGAGGTCTGCAGCAGTATTCTAGCGTCAGCATTGGGGTCGAAGTTGTGTTTGTTGTATTTTAAATGGTGACCAAAGCAGGATTTTTCTGGCAGAGAGACGTGTTCTCTTATTCTGTTCCTCAAGGGTCTGCAAGTTCTTCCAACATATGTTGCAGAGCAATCCGAGCACCTCAGCTTGTACACACCACTCTTATCCAGAGTATTTGTCTTGTCTTTTGTGGTAGGAAGGATTCTCCTGAGTGTGTTTTGGGATTTAGTGGTTACCTGAATGTTGTCAAAGTTATTCTTTAAGATTTTTATAGAACTCTTACATAATCGTTGGCTGTGGAACGGGAGTGAGTAATAAAATTTGTCCTCCTTCACGTAGGAGCCAAATGCCTGCTTCTCCAATATTCTTCGCTTTTTATTTTTTATGATGCAGTCGATCAAGGTGGACTCGTAACCGTTATTAACAGCTATTTGCTTAATGAGTTTCACTTCACTGTCGAAATTGTGAGCAGACAAAGGAATTGACAGAAGGCGATGAACATAACATTGGAAGGATGACATTTTCTGATTTTGAGAGTGATTTGAGGACGCTGGAATGGAATGGTCGGTCTGAGTTGGTTTTCTGAATATACTATAGGACAATGTGTTGTCAGTTTTGGTTATTGTTAGATCCAAAAAGTTTATGGCATTATTCTGTTCCAGTTCCAGGGTGAACTCTATGTTGGGGTGTAAAGTGTTAATGTCATCCAGAATGATCCGTGCAGAGTCAGTATCACCGTTCAGGATGACAAAGCAATCATCAACGTATCTGAACCATTTCGAAATGTTTTTATGTCTTTCAAGAATTTTAGATTCTAGTGAATCCATAAAAATGTCAGCCAAAAAAGGAGAAAGGGGGCAACCCATTGCTAGACCAGTCTTTTGCTGATAAAAGCGATCATTGAATTTGAAAAAATCCTGTGATAAACAGAAGTTCAGTAGAGTTAACACATCAATAACAGTGCCCTCGGGAAGGTTCTTATCAGCCAAGATGGATCTTACCAGTTTCACACTTTCATCCCGTGGGGTACAAGTGTACAAGTTGACTACGTCAAACGACAGCAAAGTGGAGGCAGAGTTCAGGGTCAAATTCCTTGTTCTCTCAACCAGATCTAGAGAACTGGAGACACCGTTGGAAGGCCTGAAATTGGTGACATTCCTTATGACCCCCAAAATGAATGAAGACAAGATGAAGGTTGGAGTGTTGGTGAAGCTCACTACAGGTCTAATGGGAACGTTAATCTTATGCAGTTTTGGCAAGCCATAAAGTTTGGGAACTGAGGGGTTGCTTGGGATTATGTTCTTAGGTGCACTGAACTCGTTCAAGAAACCCTGACACATCTTCAAAAGATTCTTAGTCTTCACGATGAACTTGTTCATAGGGTTAGTGTTTAGAGGGAGAAAGTTATTGTCTTGAATGAAATTTTCAACTTTAGAGATGTAATCTGCCCTCTCAAGAATTACAAGACAGTTTCCCTTGTCAGCTTTAGAGACAACTAAGTTGTTGTCATTAATTTTCTTTTTTATGTTATTAACTGTATTACAAAACTGTTTTCCCCTTGGATCATTACCTTGTTTACTAGATTCCTCCCTTTTGGTTTTCTGTAAGGTATTAAGTAGTTCTTGTCTGGTGTGGGAATTGACAGATGTGTCACTTCTATATGATATGCTATCCAAAATCATATCCAGCTCGATAGCGAAGATGCTCAGATTTAGCTCTCTTTGGAATTTGGATTCGGAATCACTGTGAAGAGAAAAGTTCAAGCCCAGATTCAAGATTTCCATCTCCTCAACAGTGAATTCAGTTTTTGACATGTTCTTTGTTCTCTCATGAAACTTGAAGTTTGAAAAACAGGGGTTTTCTCTCACCCTTGCATAAGAGACTCTCTCCAGCCTAGATAGTTTTCTGTTTACTCTCTCAAACTTCACCTGTCTTGCCTCAGCGACCCTGAAAGATGAATCACGAAGAAAGTCAGTCAACTCCCCATGACTCAAAATTGACTTGTACACTTGTACCCCACGGGATGAAAGTGTGATCTTACCAGTGTAAGATCCATCTTGGCTGATAAGAACCTTCCCGAGGGCACTGTTATTGATGTGTTAACTCTACTGAACTTCTGTTTATCACAGGATTTTTTCAAATTCAATGACCGCTTTTATCAGCAAAAGACTGGTCTAGCAATGGGTTGCCCCCTTTCTCCTTTTTTGGCTGACATTTTTATGGATTCACTAGAATCTAAAATTCTTGAAAGACATAAAAACATTTCGAAATGGTTCAGATACGTTGATGATTGCTTTGTCATCCTGAACGGTGATACTGACTCTGCACGGATCATTCTGGATGACATTAACACTTTACACCCCAACATAGAGTTCACCCTGGAACTGGAACAGAATAATGCCATAAACTTTTTGGATCTAACAATAACCAAAACTGACAACACATTGTCCTATAGTATATTCAGAAAACCAACTCAGACCGACCATTCCATTCCAGCGTCCTCAAATCACTCTCAAAATCAGAAAATGTCATCCTTCCAATGTTATGTTCATCGCCTTCTGTCAATTCCTTTGTCTGCTCACAATTTCGACAGTGAAGTGAAACTCATTAAGCAAATAGCTGTTAATAACGGTTACGAGTCCACCTTGATCGACTGCATCATAAAAAATAAAAAGCGAAGAATATTGGAGAAGCAGGCATTTGGCTCCTACGTGAAGGAGGACAAATTTTATTACTCACTCCCGTTCCACAGCCAACGATTATGTAAGAGTTCTATAAAAATCTTAAAGAATAACTTTGACAACATTCAGGTAACCACTAAATCCCAAAACACACTCAGGAGAATCCTTCCTACCACAAAAGACAAGACAAATACTCTGGATAAGAGTGGTGTGTACAAGCTGAGGTGCTCGGATTGCTCTGCAACATATGTTGGAAGAACTTGCAGACCCTTGAGGAACAGAATAAGAGAACACGTCTCTCTGCCAGAAAAATCCTGCTTTGGTCACCATTTAAAATACAACAAACACAACTTCGACCCCAATGCTGACGCTAGAATACTGCTGCAGACCTCAACAAAGAATTTCAATCGCCTGGATTTCCTGGAGGATTTGTTCATAGGCAAGGAGAAGGTTGACAACCCTGCATGTCTAAATGTTCAATCCAACCTCTCCAGAAATTACCTGCCCCTGTATAAGCGTCTCAGTCTATGATGTTGCGTGGCCGAGATGAGTACGGTTGAACTTTAGTTCTCTGATTTTAACTTTTTGACATTGTGAAATCTTGATATGACTCTGTGTTATAACCTAATTGTTTTAATTGAATTATTGTGGATATTTTTAAATGCGTCTCGAATTTGTTAATTTTAAGATTTTAATTGTGGAAAACTTGAGAAGAAGGATAACAAATTCTCATTCCTGATCACTTGTCCGATGGTGTTCTTTGTTCGAACAATAGGACGATGTAAGTTGATTATCTTTGGTTGTCTTTGTGTTGTCTGACTTGACTTTGTTTTTTTGTACTAGGGTACTGATGATGACTCTATAAGAGTCGAAAGCGCTCTACCTAAGAAAGGATAAATTACACGTTTAATATACAAAATAAAACTTGTTTTATTAATACATCACGTGTACACAGCAAGAACACTTTAATATAACTCATCTAGGTTCATCCGTTCAAGAGTTATCGTGTTCACGACCGGACGGACAGAACTGATCACTGATTTGAGTTCAGTGTGTCGACTCCAGTCGAATGAGACCTTTCCCGTCTCAAAATTCGTGAAATACAGACGTCATGGCGGAATGATATAGCTGTCATTCAAGTTTAATAATATTCACAATTATAAAATCACAACTCTGGCCTTGGAAATTTGACACATTCCACTCTGTATCGGAGTTATGACGTTTTTCAAAATATTTTTATGTTCCAAGTCAACACTATGTTGCCCTTTCTACATTCTTAGCGTATTTCTCAGAATGTGAATGAATTGGAAAAGATGTGATGGACGAAAATAATTAACGTTTATATGAATTGATAGAAAGGATTCCTTTTCTAGTTATTTGCATGAAAAGTACAAGAGATCACTGTTGAAATATATTATTTTTCGCCATGGAAAAAAATTGCATTGCTATTCACATAATTTTCATATGCATGCTTGTGAAGATTTAATGTTCATTATCCTCTTGAACTGAAAGTTCAAGACTTGACGACATTTTATTTATTTGATCTTATGAACAAGGAGTAAAATACTCTGATTGTATAGTAATTTATTAGATTAAAAAATATTCATACATTACTACCACATTACTTGTACAAATAAATTGGAATAGGTCGAACATATGCTACACATTTATCATTCACCTGTTCTAAAATAAGACACAAACTCCTGGAATATGGAAAAAACCGATGTATTCTGTTTCAATATAGCTTATTTCTACTTTCGGCAAAGGAATGAAAGCTCCAGTGACACATTTCAATTCATCGGAATCTGAATTCACCAACTGTGGAATGCAATATAGTCATATTTCTTCTTTTTTTTAGCTTTTTCGACGTGTTTTTTTCTGAAACCTGAAAACGATCAACAATAATCATTTACAGACCGATGATGGCCATCCAGAACCCGTTTAGGTACTTACGAAAATCGTGCAATTTCATTCTGCAAGTTCTTTCCTCATAATTCCTCGAAAATCCTATCTGAACCATATTTTCCAATCGTTTTCGTTAGAAGATCGTATAAGGAAGCCTGTTTTGTCCATTCACACATTCCAAATAAATTTTGAGCACCAAAAACGATACCGAAACTAACCAAACTTCTGGGGGAACGGAATTTCGTTTGAAATCTTTCAAAACGGCCAGATACCTAAAATAAACTTCGTTATCAAGTGTAAAAAGGTCGATTAGTACTTACTTTCGCTTTATTTATGCATATAAATCGATTTTTGGTCCAATTCAAATTTGCCGTTCGTACTCACGCCAAAACTCGTGAAAGGAAAAAATGACACTTGCACGAAACTTCTTCTGGACGACGAAGAAAGGAAAAATAGGCGATTTCCTATCGATATTTCGCCCCAAAATCGCCAATCGATTCGAACTAACAGAATGTGGTAAATCTTTGATACTTTTACTTTGATGTAAACAGAAAAACTGGCATCGTCGTTTCGTCACAAACGATATTCTATGTACGCGCACAGATTTTTCATCAGGTGCACCAATTCCTGAAAACGAAACCATGGCCAGAGTTGTGATTTTATAATTGTGAATGGAGTATACATACATATACACGCAAATGGCCATCGACCTTAGGTCCTTCAGCCTAAATAATATTCATTATTCCTTCAATTACACTTCATTCCATTTCCATTCCTCAATCGACAAACAGAGTCGCGTTATTTAGAAGGACAAAAGCATGTGAAGAAGCCATCAATTACCCGGATGAATCTCACTATTAAATCCCGAAAAAGAGTTCATTCATTGTCGAAATATTGCGATTTCTGCCTCCCAACATTTCAGCTCGACTAACGTCATTAAATCCTCCTTTTTTTGTTTTCAGTCATGTTGCTGACCTAAATGTGAAGCTACAATGAAGTGGCCCCAAGAAGGATGGTACATTATTTGGACAATTTCATTTCTCTTTCCTCCAATCTCCCACGCAGGTAAGTGGACCGACATTTCGTTATCATTTTAGTCTCATTCATCTTGAATGATTTATAAATCAGAACAATAACCAGCATGCGATGGGAAGTTTCTACGAAATATTAAGGATACACCATGGTGACCATAGATCAATATATTTTATTTTTGATAACGTTGCCGACTTTTCGATTTCATCCTCTGGAACCGTGGCTTCGGCCACCTATAGCGGCAGATATCTAGGGTATGGTCCGTATATCAAACAGGTTCGGTTGGTTCATGAGAATCTATGGTTGGTAGCTGTCATGCCGTTCCGCAAAATGTTCGGTTAATTGATGAGAACCGAATATTTACTGGACATGGTTCATGAAAAAAGCGGTAGATTTGAAGGGAGCGAAACAACCAGAGGTGATCGTTGGCTGCTTCCGGGTTGCATTTTTCCGTTCCCCATACAGTCAGCGCGACAGGTCGCTCTCACCGTATAGAAAACGGAATGCACAATGGAACACTCCGTTTCCTGGCAGATATGCGCGATGTGCTCACTGTCCTGTTATTCTTCTGGGTGCCGATGGGACAAATTGCAAATTATTAATAAAGTTTTCTTACTTTCTGTATAGCTTTATTAGGTAGAGTCTACCACATTTTTTCTCTGTGAACATTTTTGTGGAAATCATAATATATACTCCATTCACTTTTATTTATTTATTTATTTATTTAGATAATTAGGAATACAAACAGGTGACAACCACCCAACACAGTATCCACTATTTTGAAATACAAAGTATGTCAAAGTGAACAGTAAATTCTCTTACGTGTAGAAATAGGTACAAAGTTAACTAATCTAATAGAACAATTTCATACTATAACAAGAACATTACGAAATAAAGTCATCAAAGCAAGCATAAGTTTTGGTAGAAAATGAACAACAAAAAAGAGAAGAACATCCTATTGACCCAAGTATATTTTTTTGAGTTTTTGTTTTATTGAATTTTGACTAAGATGAAAGAGGTCAATATTACCCAAAGAGTTACAACATCTCATCATCCTGCAGAGAGGAGAATTCATAGCGCTATTAGTATTACGAAAAGGAATATGAAACAAATCGGTACTTCTGAGGGAACGACAAGGAACATGGAAGGTTATGGAGGAAAGAAGGTCAGGAGAATTATAGGTATTGTTTAAGAGCTTATATATGAAAAGGACATCACTGATCCTTCTTCTATTTTCAAGAGAAATAAAACCAAATTGAGTCAAACGAAGAATATAGTTTTCGGGATTTCTAGGTGGAAGACGAAAATTGAACTTGAAAGAAATAAACTTTAAGAATCTATTCTGAATTCTCTCGAGCCTGGCGACATACACTGAATATTTAGGATTCCAAACTACAGATGCGAAATTGAGTTTACTATAAACATAGGAATTATACAAAATGGTGAAGGTTTTCAAATTGATGAAATGTCTACTTTTTCTTGCAACGAAACCCAAGATTTTATTACAGGAATTAGCTAGTTGATCTATATGACGGTCAAAAAGGAGCTTAGAGTCAAAAATCACTCCCAAATCCTTTATGTTATCTACCCTAGACAAAACAGTATCTTCAAGATTATAAGGATAGATAATCTTATTAATATTACGCGTGAATGTGATTACCCGGCATTTATCCAAATTCAAATATAATTGGTTGTCGTCACAATAAGTACAAAGGGCATCCAATCCAGACTGCAAATCCAGGCAATCTTGTTCAGAGCTGATACTTTTCATCATTTTTAAATCATCCGCGAAGAGAAGGAATTTGCACTGTGTAAAGCAATCAGCAATCTTGTTTATATAGATCAGAAACAATAAAGGTCCCAAGTGGGAACCCTGGGGCACACCGGAATGCGCCTCAAAAAGATTCGAATGGTAGCCCTCCACCGAGACGAATTGGAGCCTATCCGACAAGTACGACTCGAACACTTTTATAAAGTATCGCGGTTGGCCATGATTTAGTTTTATCAAGTTTTTTCACTTAAAGAAGACGCAGGTTGGCACTCGTGAAAATCAAGCGACATTGTCAAGTCTACTTTCTATTTACTCTTTTTCAACTTTGTGTTAGTTCTTCGAAGATTTAACTGTGGCGGAGGTTTCGTAGAACTACTACATATTCATTCTGGAGTATTTCCGGTTGTGCAAAAATGTATTTAAATGTCTTCTGAATTAACATAATATTTTCTCAAATTCATTAATTTCCCAAAGTAAATGAACTTTTTGATAAATACGTAATTACATACCACGATTTTTTAGCAGAAACGACAACGTTGTGGGCGTATCTGACAGTGCAATGACCATAACCTAACATTTTCAAAATATACGCGGTGAAATGTGTCAAAATTTCATGGCAAACCGCGATACTTTATAAAAGTGAATGGAGTATATACAGGGTGTCCCACGGTCGAGTGCCTATTAGACGTTTCTGGAGAACTGAACATATTTGGAATCCGAAAATTGGTATTATGATATTGTTGGAAATTCTCTACAGACCAAAAATATTTTTGGAGCTTGAGCGCTTCCGGTTATACCAGGTGTAGAAATAAATTTGTTCAAAAAATATTTTTTTCGATATTTTCATTTCTGATATGATTGGGTATTCAATACTGAATACATTTCTGTTGAAACCATTGTATTCATTCGAATAGTTTTCAAAATATCGAAAAAAACCTGAAAAAAAGTCAAATATTCATAGTCAGTGTTATGTTCATAATGCTTATTCTGAACATCCCGAGTGTAAACCGTTCTCACAACGTCAAAGTAGATAAATGTGGAAAGGTCATGCATCTTTCGAATTTCATAAATATCATCACAGGGTGTTTTGAATTCCGTGTCGAAAACTGTGATCGAAAATTGGCCATAACTTCTGTTTTTCAAATTAGAACCCTATTTGTTTATGATTGCGTTGGATTCTGCGAAGAAAAATAGTGATAGCACTCCCAGATGTTCTTGCTCCTAAATTCAGTAATTGCCGAGATATTCGAGCTTTTCTGGATTTATGTTGTACGTAGAGTCAAATTCATCGAATCTGAAGAGATTCGATGAATATTCTTATAAAACCATAGTAACAACTAATAATTAGACCTGTCACCTGTGAATTATTAATGGGATCATTTATCTTCTATGATCACAGAATATTCTCATGCCAACAGATTCGATGACAAACCATAGTAACCATTGAAGTAAAATCGAGAAGTAAGGTTAAGGCCTAAAATGAAAGCTGTCACTTGTGAATTATTAATGGGATCATTTATCTTCTATGGTCACAGAATATTCTCGTGCGAAAGATAAGATGAATTTGAGTCTACGTATAACATGAATCCAGAAAAACTCAAATATCTCGGGAATTACTGAATTTAGAAGCAAGAACATCTGAGAGTGCTATCACTATTTTTCTTCGCAGAATCCAACGCAATTATAAAAAAATAGGGTTCTAATTTGAAAAACAGAAGTTATGGCCAATTTTCGATCACAGTTTTCGACACAAAATTTGAAACACCCTGTGATGAAATTTATCAAATTCAAAAGATGCATGACCTTTTCACATTCTTCTACTTTGACGTTGTGAGAACGGTTTACACTCGGGATGTTCAGAATAAGCATTATGAACATAACACTGACTATGAATATTTGACTTTTTTTCAGGTTTTTTTTCGATATTTTGAAAACTATTCGAATGAATACAATTGTTTCAACAGAAGTGTATTCAGCATTGAATACCCAATCATATCAGAAACGAATATATTGAAAAAAATATTTTTTTAACAAATTTATTTCCACACCTGGTATAACCGGAAGCGCTCAAGCTCCAGAAATATTTTTGGTCTGTAGAGAATTTCCAACAATATCATGATACCAATTTTCGGATTTCAAATATGTCCAGTTCTCCAGAAACGTCTAATAGGCACTCGACCGTGGGACACCCTGTATACTTACTCTAGAATGCTAAATCAATTGGACAAAAGTGTTGTGAAAATTTTAGTGTGGTACATAATGCGCATGTGTGCCATCAGGTTGTTTCTGAACAGGGTCGGCTTCAATGAAATTTTATGCTGTTATTGTTGCAGTTGAATTTATTCAATTCATAATTAGTATTCGACACTATTTGTTTTGAAAATATCGATAATTTTCAACAGCTATTTGAATGGTAAATTTGGAATCATCAGCGAATGGAAGATAAGCTTAAATGCTGTACGATGGGATTACTTCCCAAAGCATCATGCCTCTTTTTTGTCAAGCTGAAAATGATGGGCTCCTTGAGGAAAAGTAGTCATCTCGCCGTAACGACCATTTTGGAACTCTGACTCGAACTCCATGGCAGTTGTTGATATTCATATCAATGAACGCGATGTATCTGATGAACAAGCGATGTGTTGTCACAATGATTCCTTTTGGAGATATTTCTTTCTTATAAAAATACAAATAATTCAACAAGTGGTGGGATTAAAACAGAAAAATTACTAAGTACGTACCTAAAATAATTAATTCCGGGAATCTTCCCTTCGTTATTACACCACAACACTATACAGTTCATTGTATATGGAATACGAAAAAATCCAAATCGAACACAACACACAACAAAAGCAAAATACACACGAATAATATCAAACATGAAAATAACAGTTTATAGTGTTTATACAGGAACTAAAGCACCAGTGAACTATGACTGAAACCGTCCCTGCCTAGACTTTCACTATGGTCATTTCAAAGTCATTTGCTATGAGGAAGAAAAAGCGGTGTTGCACGGTCTATATCTTTTCAGTGAAACCTGCTACATCACTGCTCTAATTTTCTCACCAATTCCACAAATATTGCAATTCACTTATGGTATTAATGTGTCTAATAGTCGTAGGAAGTCGCACATGAGCTATAAAATAGGTTTGTTACTCAATGGAATATTTTTATTGTTTAATCATATTGAACTTAAAATAGGACCGACAAAATATTTAAGGAACTGGGCATCGTTCTACGTAAAATGTCCTAATGGTGAGCATGCGCACATTATGAATCAGTTGCCTATGCGGCACGTTTTTCGCTGCGGAACTCGAAGGAATTAGCATTCTAGAGTAATTATACAGGGTGTCCCAGAAGTCCCGCACTTCCATGAGGGGATCGAAAGTGAAAAATATTTTAAGCCCAAATATCCTTGTTTGAAATTTTTTGATAACGTAGTTAATTTGTAATTAATTAATGAAAGTGACCAATGAGGAGCGCCCAACAATTCATAATAAGTAGGCAGTGGGGACGCGAGAGAGAGACGCCAGAGCTGCTGCCGGCTTTTCACGCAGTAAACAGAGACTGGCGTTTCACTTGAGCGTCCCCACTGGTTACTTATCCTTATGTATGGCGCTCCTGATTGGTCACTTTGATTAATTAATAACTAATTAACTACGTTATCAAAAAATTTCAAACATGGATATTTGGGCTCAGAATATTTTTCACTTTCGATCCCCTCAAAGAAGTGCGGGACTTCTGGGACACCCTGTATATATATTATGATTTCAATTTAAATTTCTATGGAGCGACCTGTCGCGCTGACTGTATAGGGAACGGAAAAAAGCTTCCGGGTTACTTCGGTTTGTTATTATTCGTATTTGGAGGGGATGATTCGTGATGAAAGCAGTAGATTTTTGACGCTTGACCAAGAATTTTCGTCGGTTCCTTGGGTTTATATTGCTCACAGATCAAGCGAGAGTTGAAAAAGATAAAATTTTTGTATTCTCGAGAGGGATTTTGAATCAGAGACTCTTTGTCTGTATATTTTGTTCAATAGGCGACACCAAGGAAGCAGTACGCCCCCTGTCGTTAACGGTTTCTGGATAAAAATTAATTCATTTTTTTTTAAATACGTTTTCACTAACACCTGTACAAAAGCTCTAAGGTGTGTAGTTTTTTTTAGTTTAATTGTTATAGAGGGTGAGTCTTTGACTTGTACATATATTTTAACTGAAGACTCTTGAGGTCAAAAAAAACCTTTCTTTCATTTTCCATTTTTCCGAATTCGGCTCAGTTGAAAAGATATAGCCATTCAGAAAAAAAATTGTGCTAACTACGGCCCTGAAACGATCTACTGGAATTGATGCAAAGTTCTTATTTCTCGATAGAAATTGAGTTGAAACATTTAGAAAATACTCAAGTACTAACCTTATTCGAATAAGAATGTTAAAAACACTTCATTGCGACACGTATCCCCAGCGGCATGTGCCCGCACATAAATTGAATGGGCGAAATTTATAGCCACAGTCAACGTGTTAAATTTCTTCTTCGATTTTCCTGAAAATTAGTTTGTAAACACTAATAACTTGTTCATATTTTCCTCGAAATTCCCAAACAATATCATGAAGAAAGACTTTTCATTCAGATTTATTATTAAACAACCTAACCAACCTAATCTAATTTGCATCGATTTTGTGAATGTTTGCACAGAAATTTCAAGAAGATGTTGTCAGCTTGCTGATATTTCCATTGAGGTTAAGGATTTGTTACGGAACATAGTATAAATCACGATACACTTGTGTACAGTGGTATAAATATCTATGAATTCTGCCGTTTCCATAATCGACTTTGCCGCCAAATTTTACCACGCATGCGTAGAGCGAGAACCGAAAGATTGGTTATCTGGAGGCCAACTATAAACAATAACAAACCAGAGTCTCTGAACAAACTGTAAACATTATGTGAAGTTCTGAATACATTCAGTGAATTATTGTCCTAATTTGATTATTATGTGAAGTGAATTAATATAATCTTAACCGTGTCGAGTTTATAAAATTTCAAGAGGATATTGTTCAGATAGAAGCATCGACACAGATTATAAGGTATCATTTTATTTTCCATTAATTTCAATACTAACAATACGTAGTTTGTATCGAGATTCATCATTCATATCCGAATTTTGTATTTCATCGACATTTAACTTCAATATGGACCAGAAACTATGAATTTTCAATAAAAACCGTGCGTGTTAAATCCTCCTTTGTGTTCAATTTTTTATCTCCCACATTTGTGGGATTTTATTATCAAAATATCTCGACAAAGTTGATAAATATTGTGACAACATTTTAAACTCGTTTAGAGACCAGAGAAGGAATAATATTCGATGATATTTAATTCAGAGACTCATTCAGATTATTCTTGAAATAAATGATTTTTTTCGTCGAATTTCTCCGGGTTAAATTGGAAATAACTCGAAAAAGACACGTTTTATTTGAAAAAAAATACTTTTGGTTTCCTAAATGATTGATTTTTTCGAAAATATGAACCGTTTATCTTTTCAAAGTGATTTTATAGTGTTTTAGCGTGTATTGATGAGTCGACTACCCTGTAACGTTCATACTAGGAGAGATATTGAATAGATTTTGATTGAGGAATATGCTGTATCTTCGAAACCAAACCGAATTTTGAAAAATGGTAGGGAAAAAAAAGTATTTAATTTGATGAGAGGAATCCGCAGTTGAAATATATGTACAAGTCAAAGACTCACCTTGTATATGGGAAATAAAGACGTTGTGCATTATTATATAGAATTTATTCGACAGAATATTCAAAATGTTTTTTTCAATAAAAAACTGTATTTGAAGAACATAAGAGAATATATAATAACTTCAATCATCCAGCTCTCTACGAGTAATTTCATTGGACTACAAAAAAAATTTGAATAGCGTAACCAATATGTACTCGTATCAATCAATTTACTTCTGTATTGAAATATTCGGTCCAATGCTATTCTTTTCATATCCAAATTCAGTATTGAAATAGAAATATATCAAATAATCTGAACACATCTCTCAGTACCGACAGCAATTGTGGACTGTTCGCCAAACAATTGCTAAGATGGGAATACCACAAAAAAACCACTTGGTCCAATTGTACTCATTTTATATTTAAATTCAGACCTAGAAATTCATTCAATTTCATCATACAGGGTGGGGCAGAAGAACCTATCCGATTTCAAATCCCTTTTTCTCAGAAGAGAGAGCAGGTAGAGTAGTGGGGTAAATACCGTTAGAAAGCTGGTTTTATGCCATTTGTCAGTAGTCAACATGCCTTGGTCTGGTGAACATCGTGCTTTTGTTATTGAGCGGTTTATCGAATGCGGCGGTTCGATAATTGCTACACAACGTGCTTTTCGAATTCATTTCGGACTCGGGCGTCATGATCCTGTTCCACATCACGCTACGATTAAAGTGTGGGTGTCAAATTTTAGACAGACGAGTTCAGCATTGAAAAAGAAGTCGCCTGGACCTCCCAGGACAGCAACAGGACCTGAAAACGTGGCCAATGTGAGAGCCGCGATTGAACGTTCCCCGCGTCGTTCGGCGCGAAAACATTCGCTCGCTTTGGGGATTTCCAACCGCAGTATTCGGCGAATTTTGCACCGGGACCTCAAAATGCATCCCTACAAAATGGTTGTTGCACAGAAATTAAGTGAAAGGGATTTTGAAACCCGTACGAACCTGTGTCGCGATCTCCGAGAACTGCCAAACGACGATGTTGTGCTCTTCACGGACGAAGCCCATTTTCACCTTTGTGGCGCCGTAAACAAGCAGAATTTGGGGTTACCTCAAATCGAAGGTTTACCAGCATCGACCAAGGACCCTTCTTGCTTTACGAAGGGAAATTGCTCGGGCAATTGAAGAAATTCCTGTGGAAATGACGGTGAAAGTCATGGAAAGCTACCGCGAGCGCCTAAATAAGTGTATCCGCTCCCAAGGACGACATTTGAGTGATGTGCTTTTCAAAACTTAAATTTAAAAATGGCATAAAATTTGCGATATGTTAATAAAAAAAATTTTTTGACAAGCTGAGTGGTTTTAATTTTATAACGTTTTGAAATCGGATAGGTTTTTCTGCCCCACCCTGTATTATGCTGATGATACAGCTTTAATCATAAGAGGTTACAGTTGGCCTGCAACAAGTTGATTAATTTCAACAATATTTGACAACTAGGTTTTGAAGTCCAAATTGCAAAGTTATCTTCATTATTTTTAGCGACCAAGATTACAATTCTTTATTGCTCGAAATAACATTAATTTCTATGGTAACTGTGTCAATAATTGTCATACTTCTTCAATTGAATTTTTGATCATAAAACGCCAGTTTCCCCGAATACGGTTCACCTGGAAGCTATGAACTTATCATACCTTTTTTATGTGAAACACATTGGCGCATCAGAATTCGATGTGCGAATGGGAATTTGTCAAGAGGTGTGAAAGGTGGGGGTGAAACCTTTGTGCTATTTCAACATATCCATCAATGGCACGTCTAATTTAACCGAATAAGTGCAAGAAAGTAGCTATCATGTCTCATGAGTGTAAATGTGTGTACAGAAACTCAATTCTGTTATTCGTACGTTTCCTGAGATATGAACGAAAAACTGAAAAAAAAAATATATAAAATTTCAAACCATGTATCTCTGAACGAAGATAGGGGTGAAAAATGGAAGAAAAAAATGTTATTTTTTATGAGAAATCTACAGTTGAGCGTTGATATACTCATTTAGGAACACCCTGTAGGTGTGAAATATATCCACAAAGTTGGGCAAGTTATTCACATAAGAAGTGAAGGGGAGATACTTGGTCTTATTTATATTTAGAGTTAATTCATTATGTCTGAACCAATTTTTTATCAACTTCAAATCTGATTCGACAAATGCTTTCAGACCTCCCCAACTTTCAGATTGATAGAAAATGCGGTGTCATCCGCAAAGCTAATGACCGAACCTTTTGTGTCCACTGATAACAGATCATTCATATACAGGGTGAATAATAATGGCCCAAGCACAGTACCTTGTGGCACTTCTCACGTTACTTATCTCATCTCACTGGTGACACCATAAATATGAATTGGCTGCCGTCGGTTCGAAAGATAACTCCGCTACAAGGCAAGCGCATTTCCCCTCATTTCATACAATTGCATCTTTTTCAAAAGCATGTCGTGACATACGGTGTCGAAGGCTTTAGAAAGGTCAACGAAAATCGAGAGAGCTGGGACTTTTGAATCCATTGCTCCATATATTTTCGAAGTTAATGAACCTATTGCATCTTCCTTCTCTGAAGCCATATTGGCTATCCGATATGACATTGAATTTATTGAGGAATTTCACAATTCGAATTTTAATAATTTTTTCAATAATTCTAAAATGTTACAGGAATTTTTCAATAATCTTTGCTACATCGGAAATTAGTGAAATAGGTCTTTAATTCTTCATCTCAGTTTTGTCACCAGATTTGAAGAGAGGTTCAATAAGTCCTAGTTCTAAAGTATCTGGAAAAGTTTCAGTGTTAAAACACTGATGATTGATCAAAAAGGCAACAGGCGAAGCGATCTCATTGGGTATTTCCAGTATCTGCTCGTATGTTGTTTCTACCTGGAGATTTATTATTTTTCAAAGATTGTATCGTATTCAGAATCTCGACTTTCTCCGTTGGAAATAAATATAGTGTTTGCTCCAAATTACTGATATTTTCTTCGAAGTTGTCTGAGCTTTCAATACTTCCAGCCAAGATTTTACCTATATCACTGAAATAATTATTGAATTCATCTGCTTTGAGAGTTCGTTCAACGAATATGTCATCATTATTATTATTATTATTATTAGATATATATTGGACAAGAGTTAAGAAAAGATTCTATAAACTCAAAAAAAAAAATTAAAAATAAATACAAAATGCACATATCTAGCCAAAAAAAAGTATAAATTACATTTGAAAAATAAAAAGCAATTACAAAATCAATAAAGGAAAAAAAAAATTCATCTTAAGTATGGCGACAATCAACTCTGCATCCACCTGTCAAATCGGTTTTTGAACGAATTAACAGAGGATGCCTCCACGATGGCAGACGGTAGGCGGTTCCACGAAGAAAACACTCTGTTGGACAGGAAGTGTTCTCTCTGAGTTGTCCTGAAATTCTCCCTTCGCAGTTTGTATCTGTGGCCACGCAGACGTTCGTCATCATTCAGAGTGAACATTACACCCAGGTCTGCATTAAAAAGACCGTTCAGAGCTCTGTAGGTGATAATGAGGTCACCTCGGGCCCGTCTGTCTGAGAACGAGGGGAGATCCATAATAGAGTTCGGGATAGCTGGGTCGCAGTACACCATAGGGTATTCTAGTCGCACGCCGCTGGACACTCTCGAGCAGCTCCACATCGCGAACCAGAGACGGAGACCAAACTGCCCCGGCATATTCCAGGATAGGGCGCACGTAAGTGGTATATAAAATTCTACAGGAGGCCGGATCGCAACGGGAAAATGATCTGCCCAGCAGATAAAGAATTCTCTTCGCCTTGTTAACGGTGTGCAGGATGTGATTGGACCAAGAAAGATCATCGGAAACCACGACTCCAAGGTCACAATGAGAGGTTTCTGCAGAAATCGTATGGCCGCCGAGATAGTAATCGATACCAGGATTGTTTCTTCCCATGTGAATGACCGAACACTTCGAAAGATTTAGAGGCAAACACCAGTTCACAGACCAGTCGTAGAGGGCATCGAGGTCCCTCTGAATGACACCAGGGTCCCCAAGCGGATCACCGTAGATTTTAGCATCATCGGCAAAAAGGGAACAATTAGATCGGATGGTTCTAGGCAGATCCGAAGTGTAAAGAAGGAAAAGTAGTGGGCCTAGGACCGAACCCTGGGGGACCCCACTAACTACTGATCTCAAAGTCGATAGAGAGTCTCCCACTCGAACGCGAAAAGTGCGATCAGAGAGGAATGACCTGATCCACTGAAGGAGGGAACCCCGAATACCCAAACTCTCGAGCTTGAGAAGTAGACGCCTGTGTGGAACGCGATCGAACGCACGAGAAAAATCGAGGTAAACTACGTCAACAGGAACACCCCCGTCTAGCATCCTCGACCATTCATTCACACACAACAAAAGGTTCGTCAACACAGAACGACCAGGCAAGAACCATGTTGCTCCTCTGGAATTAACCTATTATCAAGCGCGAATTGAATGATTTTATCCAGAATTATCCTCTCACATAATTTTGCGACAATGGGTACCAAACTGATAGGACGGTAGTTTTTGGCATCCAATTTGTCACCTGATTTGAATATAGGGGTTATGATCGCCATTTTCCAACAGGTGGGTAGGGAGTGAGAAGAAAAAGATTTGTTGAACAAAATGGATAATGGTTCAGCCAGGGAAGATGCACAGTACTTAAGGACCCTCGAGGAAACTCCATCTGCACCCGGAGAAGAAGAGACGTCTAACTGTTGGAGATGCTTCAGAAGGATGGCAGGAGTAAATTCAACGTCACTCAAAATAGCACCTGGGTTCCCAGCCAACAGCCTCGGCAACAGGGGAGGCTCCAAAGAAAAGGAGGATTCAAAAACGTCGGCTAGCTCCTCTGCAGACGTTAACGGTGAAGAGGTGACATCGCCATGTTTGTCTCTGACTAGTGGAAAGGAGACCTTCGTTTTTAGGGATGACCTCAGATATTTGAACATTCGCTTACGATCACCAGAGGAAATCAGTTTGGACTCAAATTCAGACTTAGCTTTTTTGATTACGTCTGACAGGTAATTGGAGTAATCTCTATGTGCTTGGTAAATATGAATAGACTTGTGACGCATATATCTCTGCCAAATCGCTTTTTTATGTCTTATCATCTTGAGGATGGTATGATTGATCCAGGGTTTGGCAGGAACGCTGACAACTGTCTTAGATTCGGAGCAATCATGAATCATAGCCTTGGTTGTGTCTAGAAAGATGTTCCACACCGCATCAACGTCGGCACAAGGAGAAAGTATCTCACTCCAATCAACATCAAGAGCTTCAAGTAGAAGTTCAAAGTTCACCGTCTTGATTGTTCTCGTACTTTTGGTACTTGAGGAACCTAGAGACAGTTGTATTTTGGATGAGAGGGTGACATGGTCAGACTTGCCGAAAGGAGGCAAGTAGTCAAGTTGCGATACCAGGTCATTGCTGTTGACCAGAATAAGATCTAGAAGCGATGGGTTTTGGCCGCTTCGAAATCTGGTGGGCTGCGTTACCAACTGGATGAAGTTGTTGTCGCGAATCATATCAACGTAAGGCCTAGAGGATGAGTTACACTGTCTTCGACCCGATAATGGCCACTGTAAGTCAGGTAAATTAAAATCGCGGCAAAAAAATACATTAGCCTCTGAAGAGGAGAGTTCAGCAAGAGAATCGCAAAAGTTGGTATCGTGCTGACATTCACGGGGTCTATAAATACAACCAATTGTCAACACAGTAGAATTATTATTAGAAATTTTGACAAATATATTGTCAACACCAGGATAACAGAAGGAGAATGAACTTAGAGTGAAATCTCTGCTTATATCTTCGCTGCAGTAGATACAAACTCCCGCGTGACCAATCGTGGTTGTAATGTCACTGCGAAAAATAGAATAACCAGGTATTGACACGGATACATCGGCCACACCGGGGTGAAGCCATGACTCTGAGATCAGTATAAATTCGGGATGGCAGTTTTTAACGAAAGATTGGAGTTCAAGAAGTTTGGAGTGCAATTATTGTATGTTGGTATAGGCAATAGTCCATTCCGTGAGTATAGGATTTAGTTTTTTGAAGGTGTTTTGTGTTTTAGAAGTGGGTACTATAGTGGGAACTCCCCTTACAAACTTAATGTCGATGTTGGTCTCTCCTCTCAGTTTTTTATCTTTTCAATTTTGGTGCCACAAATACAAAAAAAAAACACACCACGAAAATGAACAAACAATCATAAATTTCTGTAATCATAAATCATTTATTAACGATGACTTCGTGTTCTTCCCCTAAATGCTCCAGCCATCGGTTTAATATTTTTCTTGACTGTGGTGGACCTAGGCGTATCAGCACAAACCAGAGATTTCTTGTCTTCTTTACCCTTCAAGTCCATTTCGTATATGCGAATGTCAGTTTCTCCATGCGAATCGAATTCTCTTTCAGAATCTCGTATATTTGGAGTCGCCAGTGCACTCCTCACATTACGTTCCTCCAAACAATTGATTTCCCTGAGCTCTCCACTGTATTCTATCATTAACATAATAGTTTATTTCCTTTTATATATGTCTGGTCTGAGGGATTGTGTCTGGCCTGATTCAAGAGAGTTTTCAGAATTTTGTTTTCACTTCTCTTTTCATATGTGAGGTCGTGTGAAATCGCAATACCCGTCCTGCTTCTTCAAGTATGAGAGAAATTCAACTTTCACTGGACGTCTTTTTCCCCATTTGAGGGGATAAAGATTCGTAAAAAGCACCCCCTTCGTGATTCGACGGAAGAGCGGCTTTCCACCAATCAGGGGTGTTATTACAAAGAGAAAGAAATGATGTTATTTTATAT
Organism: Adalia bipunctata; assembly: GCA_910592335.1. Taxonomy (NCBI): domain Eukaryota; kingdom Metazoa; phylum Arthropoda; class Insecta; order Coleoptera; family Coccinellidae; genus Adalia; species Adalia bipunctata. The sequence goes on from OU342954.1 coordinate 8,121,958, forward strand.
TCTGAATATCTTTATCCGTAAAGGGAGAAAGTGTGAGTACGGCCCGACGCACTAGGGTCGGGACTTAGTGTCTTAAAATTCTCCAGGGAGATGGATAGTAAATGAAACGTTAGAAGTTAAATTTGTGACGTATGATAAGACCAAAGCAAAATAAACAATTTTACACTCGTTATTTATATTCCAACGACCTAAATTATCAAAATATCAACTTCAAATCACACAAAAAAAATATATCATTGACTATTTCCCTCGTCTTAATTTCCACCAATCAGAAACGCGCAATTTCGAATCACAAATGGTTTCTAGATGGAAAAACTTTTTGGCAGCAGCTGTCAGCAGTTTTTTCGGGTTTACCCGCGCCAAAACTTGACAGTTTGTTGTTGTCAACGAAAATTAATAATACATACATGTATCCAGAATAATCTGTTACTCTTGAAATATTCTTGTCAAATACCATTCGTGCATCTAATTTTTCCTGTGAAAAAAATCGAAAAAACACAATACAAAGTAATATTTTTTTAACAAAAAGCATTCGTGCAGGTGCAAAAATCCTCGTCTTCGTCTCGGATTTTTGTTGCCACCAGAGCACTCATGCTTCTTGTTAAAATATTACTTAGCAACGTGTTTTTTCCATTTTTTTCGGAAAAATTGGATGCACTTATGATATTACTTACGAAAACGAATCAATTCGTCAGTACTTATGTCACTTATGAAGGTAAAATCGGGTTATCAAAAAAATTAAAGGGTTTATCAAGATAACCCGAAATCATAAACATGATGATTTCGAAATAATACAACTTAAACTTTCTAATACTCAAGAGAGATCTCACAAATGATTGATTTAAACTTTTAAATACTCAAGAGAGATCGCAAAAATAATACACTTTGAAAAAAATAAGACTTGTGGTAGATTTCGGGACTCTGGACTATGGAAGATATCTGGCCTTGCATGCAGCTTTCTACCAATACTCGAAATAAGCTAAGCATAGACAAAAATACCTGACCTTTTTTCCGTGCCAAAACTCCTAAGGGTGATGAATATTTCCTGGAAAACAAAAGAAACACCAAACACGTCACTAACTCGCTTTCGCAGATTAATCTCACTCGCGTTCTACCGACGAGACGCAATCTAAAATAATTTCAAGTAATTTCAGAGATCTTTTAATTTCGACTTAACACTTTTCTGTCTCTGCTTGAGACGCAAAAATAATACCAAAACCTATGAGTTTCCCTAACACCGGACTCGAGATAACTTCTAAAAAATGATGTAACTACTCGAAAACCGTACTACCCTTAATTTCCGAACCATATTCCCGAGTACCCTGGCAACCTTTCCGTTCAAGGCTTCACCAGTTACTCTAAACTTCCGAACCGTATTCCGAGCAAACTGGGAACCTTCCCGTTTTAGGCTTTCGCAGTTACTGCCTTTTTCGTCTCCAGAGTAAATTGAAGATTTCCCTTCTTCGTTCCCTCTAAAAACCAATCGAATTAAAGGTTTTCCTTCGTCGATGTTTCAAAACCAATCAAATCAAAACTTCTTCCATCTTCGTTCTCACAAACCAATCAAATTAAAGATTTTCTGCTTCCTACCTCTCGTAGGTAGGGCCTTATTGAGATAATGCAGTTTCCCATGAAACGGTTTGGGAAATGCTGCGTTGCAAATCCCACGATTTTAACGTCAAATTTTTCTGCCATCATATGCAGTTGGTGCAACTGATTTCGTGGAACGATTTTCTCTTATCGCTCATATCCCATAAGAAACTTGAAACGACTATCAATAATTCCAATCGTAAACGTCTATCCAGACATCCTGTATGGGCTTGATAAACGATTCAATAATTTTCTGGCACAGAGGTATCAAATTTCAGAAGTCTACACCGATCAATCGCTGAAAAGAACGATTAAAACATTACAGGAAAGAGAAAACCTTCAAGTCCCAATTTTCAAGACATATCCGATTTACCATGGCAAAATATTTCCGTTTATTACAGATTATTTAAATCGGATACACCAACATCAACCTCCAACAGCGCACCAAGCCTCCCAACAACAGCTTCCGGAGAAACCTCCTCGCCCTCCAATCCGAATATTATGATGTTGTTTTTTTTTGTATTCCTTTCTGAAAGTTCCACTTTATTTTTCAGAATTAGATTCTCCCTTTCCAGGCAGTTGACAATTTGTTTGAGTTCTTCAATTTTCATAAGCAGTCTTGCCTCCGAAGCCTCAACAGCATACTTTATTTCCGTTTTGTTTCTTATAACTTCATCCTGAATATTTTTAAGAGCCTTCAATGATTCAGATTCTATTACTCAGTTCATGAATTCGACTACCTATAATAGTATATTCTAAAACTAGTTGCAGAATGGGCTCCTATTCCAATACGAACGCATGAGTGTTGGAATTGCATTCTGCAACGAGAATTAGACGATATTTTCTCTATTTCAGTCAAATTTCATTGAATTTCAATGAAAAATTCAGATTATACATCCTAGTGACTTTTGTATTGTATCTTGGCAGTTGGTGACTGTTACGAAATTGACATTTCCAAATTGACGTGTGTTGAAAATCGTTTGGATCGGAAGCCAGTGCTGACAAACAAAAAACGAAAAATATAACTGAAAACAGTGCTGTAATGAGTTCATTACAGCACTGTTTTTAGTACTGTAATGAACTCATTACGATACTGAAATAGAGAAACTGGTTTTGTATTTGTTATCGTTCTTTATCGCACAGCTGGACGGTGATATCGAATACGAGATCGATAATATATTATACACTGCGCAAAAAAATTAACGCACATTCTGAAAATCTCAATTTTAATGAAAGTTAACTCTACATTGACTTTATAACTTATTCTTTATGTTCTCTCGGAAAGGTTTTGAACGAAACAAGACAAATTAAATGGAAGAAAAATTCAGGATTTCACCGAATCTTATGTGAAAAAAAAAAGAGAAATGAACAATATTCGAAATACTGAAATGCTGATAAGTGATTTGATACTTGGTATTTCCACCCCTTGAGTTAATTACAGCTCGGCAACGACGGTTCATACTCAAAATGAGTGATCTTAAAATTATGATCTAATCCTTCCCAGATTTCTCCGAGTTGGATTCCTAAGTCATTAAGAGTAGCTGGATGATTTTCTGAACTTCTCAGCCTTTTATTGAGGTTGTCCTAAACCTGCTCAATCGGATTGAGATCTGGACATCTTGCTGGTCATTCCATTCGAGAGTCTTCAACCTCTTCAAGGTACTCCTGAACGATGCGCGCACGATGGGGTCGGGCATTATCGACCATAAAAATGAAATTTTCCCCAATGTATGGGGCAAATGGCACTACATGCTCTTCAAGAATGTTCCTGATATACTTATCAGCATTCATAGCTCCATTATCAACGACCACTAGGTCTGTGCGAGCAGTCAAAGATATTTCACCCCATACCATAATCGATCCTCCCCCGAAATCAGTAGTACCTATTCAGGAAATTGCACTGAGCATATCTTTCATGTGGACGTCTGTATACAAGGGAACGTCGATCACAATGGTAGAGGCAGAATCTAGACTCATCTGTGAAGAGAACTATTTTCCAATCGGCCTCTTCCCAATGGATATGCTCTCTCGCAAAATCCAAACGCGCCCTTCGATGGGCTGGGGTAAGAGCTGGGCGTCTTGCCGCGACACGAGGCCTTAAATCATATTCTCTGAGGCGATTTCTTATTGTCTGAGTGCTAATTTGGACCCCATGAGTTTGCTCAAGCTGATTTTGAAGGGGGCGAGCGATTGCAAACCGTTGTCTCAACGAAGAAACTCTCAAGTAACGTTCTTGAATGGCAGTTGTTACCCGTGGTCTACCCTGTCCTGGTCTTCGGACACTCATACCTGTCTCCCTGAATCGCTGCAACATTCTGGACATACTTGTATATGGAGAACTCCAAACCTTTATGCAATTCTTGTGTATGTCCACCCTTCTTTTCGCAAAACTACCGCTTGGGCACATTCCTCTTGGGTCAAATTGCGTGTTAAGCGTTGCATAGCGATCGAGTGTAGAGAATAAAACGAAAGAAAAACTATTCATCACTAGAATTGATCGAGAACAACTGTTTTTAGAATGGAGCCAACACATTCAAAATCTGATAATATTATCTTTTTTTATTCCTGCTGGAAAAAAACATCTGTATTGAAGAAGAACGTTGAAAGTGGATAACATACATATGCATGCATAATTCTGATAAAAATAATTATCATTGAGAATACCTTCAGTTGTAGAATAAATTTGAGATTTCCATAATGTGCGTTAATTTTTTTGCGCAGTGTATTTCATTCGAGTTACCTTTATTTAAAGTATCTAGAGATAGATCTTTCTTGTAATTATATTGAATGAATTCAGTGTGCTTTTATTGCTAACTTTTTTTTAATCAATCTCAAATCCGAACATACCAAAATTTGCAGATTTGACGACAGTTGTATAACGTAATCTCTCTTTGAGGCAACACACACATATGAATCAGGCAACTGATATTCTGATATTCATTGATTTTTTTTTAAGGCTTCCAAGGATTCTGATCGGGCTACTTACATCATTTTCATTAAATTTCCAACAATGGGGTAATGAGGACAACCCGTCGTATGCTCTCCAGTAATCTGTGTGGATCTCAGATCCTTAGTGATTTCACTTCGTTAGAATGGGAGTCTATAATTCCTAGAACCCAGTGCCCATCAAGAACAATCGAACAATCCGACAAATTCTGCTGAACATTATAGAAATGGTCAACGACAATTTCTCCACAATAGCGGTGACACGCCGCTATTGTTCCTGAGCTCAATTCGTTTCAACCTTCCTCCTCTGTTAAGAGAGCATTAAGCTTGTGACGAGCATCCTCATAAGACCAGGGCCCGTATTATTGGCAAGTGATATTTCGGTGCGTATACGTTTGGTATACACAATAACACGGAAAACGTATACTCACCGAAATATCACTTGCCAAGAATACGGGCCCAGTGCCTCGTGAAGGCGTACATCAAACTGAATAAAATGTTCATTGAAATTGGACAGTATGCATCTGCAAACGAGAATTTGCGAAAAACGACCCCTCTGCACCAGAAGCACCTTTGCTGCAATTTTTCTTGGTGCAGCTAAATCATCTATGGCCACGATCTTCATACAACTTCTTGCATATCCTATGACCCCGGCAGGTAGTAGAAGATGACTGAAGTCCACCACGCCGAGCATTCTTTCAGTGCGATATACATACCTGCAGTGCCTCGCGCATTCACCATTTTGCAGCATTTTTCTTTCATTTACCATTCCCCATACCAAAAAGGACATTATCAACGCCCCTGCCGTTATAATAAGTAGAAAGGACAATAATCGGGAAAATTATGTCAAACGTAATATTCCATGTGTAATAATCAAATTATACTGAGATGACTACAAACCGTAATTTCAAATGGAGAGTAGGTACACGGGCATGATCAGGGTCCACTTTTGATCAGAACTGTTAGTACCATCTGGTAGAGTTTTTCAAGACCTCTCGTTTGGTTTTACCGATTCATGAAATTATACTCAGTGTCCAAGTTATAAACGTTTCAATAATAAGAGGTTTACACAAAAACGATCATAGTCCACACGCAGCATCACAAAAATGATCATCAGAGCCCAACCTAGTTTTTGCTTGACAACATCTCAATAAAACACATAACACATGAATGTATGAATTCACGCTTTCAGCTTAATTTGAATGCAAGTTTTGAGACTGTGAATGTTGAATTTTAAATCCTGCGAATTGTAGGTTTTGTGACTCTGATCGTTTTTCAGTGTACTCTTCAAATGATACGCATAACCTACCATAGTTATCAGAATATTGCTCAAACGCAAAAATAACTTTCTTGGTGTCATCTACACGGCTATATACCTATGTTTGTCCAGTTTATGGTGTAACACCCTGTATGATAGTCATACCAAGAAATAAAAGACTATGTCAATCATCTTTGGTTATACTTGATCATTACAAATTATATTGAAAAAAACACACATAAGAAAACAATAAAAAATAAAGATATTGAACGGAAATTATGGATCACAGATTCTTTGATAAAATTGATAAATGGAAAAAATAAACTCTATTTGAAACTAAAAAATGACCCTAACAACGAAATGTTGAAAAATCAGTATTCTAAATTGAAAAAAGAAATACAGAAAAGAATTAAAATAGCTAAAATAGAATACATAAAAAAAATTGCTGAAACTAAAAACTCAGAATCCAAAGTTGTATGGGACCAGGTCAAGACTGTCTGCGGTGAATCCAGAAAAGAAACATCGATAAAATGCATTAGAATCCATGGAGAAATTATTGAAAACAAAAATAATATAGCCAATGCATTTAACCAACACTATAGTACGATAGGGCAAGTATATGCGAGTAATATTGAAAATGTTGAGCACCTTACAGAAAATGACCCTATTCAAGGAAAAACATTTTTTTTTATCTCCCACAGACAGATTTGAAATAGATAATAATAATAATAATACCCTTTATTTCAAAATCATGAAATTTTACAAGTAAAATATCAATGAAACGAAATATTGTCAAAAAATTTTAAAAGTAATTAATTGTTCATGAATTCATTCACTGAATATGGTTCCAAATCAACTAAAAATGAAAATAAATTCTTCTTGAACCTTCTGAAATCCACTTCTCTCCTGAGTGACAAGGGCAATTTATTAAAGTATTTTATGCTACAGTATTCTGTACTTTTTTCTGTAGAAGTTAGATGGTGTTTTGGGTAGGTAATCTCCAATGCTCTAGTATTATGGATTCTGGGTTGGGAACTGACAAAGTGCTCCCTGTTTTTATGAAGGTCTAAGAGACATTCTTGAATATGGATGGCTGGTACAGTTAGCATTCGATTATGCTTGAACTTGCCTCTACATGATTCAGTAGTCCTTATCCTTAGCATGAGCCTTAGCACTCGCTTCTGCAGTATCATGATGTCACCAAGTCTCCTTGCTGTTCCATAAAACACAATTCCATATCGAATTCTCGACTCGAAAACACCATAATATAAAGTTTTAATTGTCGGGAAATCCAAGTATCTCGACAACACCCCCATGGAAAAGCACACCGAGGTTAATGATCTGCATAACTCGTCTATATGCTTGGACCAACTTAAAGTATCGTCTAAATGAATTCCAAGAAATCTTGTAGATTGACATAATTTTATGGTAGTTGACTCTAAGTTGATAGTTTCAGGTGTGATGAAACTAGAGTACCTAGATTTGAATAGAACAGCTACTGTTTTCTCCTCATTCAGCAACAATCCATTTGTCCTGAACCAGTGGCTTGCCTGGCCCATAACCAAATTTGATTTCGCGACAGCGTCCAGGTATGATTTGGCTTCAACAGCAATATTTGTGTCATCTGCATATTTGACAATTTCAACATTTTCCATATCTTTTTTGATGTCGTCAAAATCATTAGTGAACAGAATGAAGAGAGTTGGTCCTAGTATGCTGCCTTGAGGTATTCCAAGAGTTACATCTATTATTTCCGATATTTCAGTGTTGCCATCTCTTGTTAGTGAAGTCATCTGTCTCCTGTTTGCCAAGTAGGATCGAAACCAATTTAAACCTGGTCCTCTTATTCCATAAGCTTCCAGCTTCATCAGAATGTATTCATGAGAGAGTGAGTCGAATGCCTTAGATAGATCCAGGAACAGACCAGTAGTTATATTGCCATTCTCAAGAGCTTGGTATATATTTCGAAGAAAGCTGTGTATAGCTGACTTTGTTGATCTACCCTGCATGAAACCGTGCTGTGATTCGGACATTATCTCCCCCAGGAAGCCAGTCAGTCTTCTTGCAATTACCGCCTCCAGAACCTTAGAAAAGCTTGGCAGCAATGAGATTGGCCTGTAGTTTTCAACTTTAGAGATATCCCCTTTCTTGAATATTGGCTTTACCAACGCCAGTTTCAGACAATCTGGAAAAATACCGAATTTTATTGAGTTGTTTACAATGAAGGTCAGTGGAGTGATAATCTCTTTGACTGTGGATTTAATAACAGTTATAGGAATTTCATCAATTCCAGAACTAAGTTTATTTTTAAAAGATTTTATTATTTCAATGAGTTCTACTTCATTGGTACGGCAAAAGAGTACTGATCTATCCCCATAGTTTATCCTGTGCTCAAGATTCAGCTTTGGTTGGCTGAGCAGGGCCTCATGGGCTGCAGTGCCGAAGTGATGATTGAATTTGTTGGCAAGAAGTTTTAGGTCATCTGATATTTTAATTTCTGATTTAAGATCTTGTCCTTTTATTTCTCTAAAAATTGACCACATGCATTTTGATTTATTATCAGAGTTCTTAATTTTTTCATGATATTTTTCTTTTTTTGTTTGCCTTAATAAACAGTCATACTTCTTTTTCTCCTTCTGGTATAATTTTTCATAGGTATTATTCACTGACTTGCAGGTGTACAAAATATCTAATCTTCTCTTACAATCTTTCACCTCAGGATTATTTTGCTGGCTCGGACTTGATTTTATTTTCCATCTTCTGACTGGACAGACTCGATCAAAGATACCCTGGTACAAATTTAGGAAGTAAGTCCACTGCTGGTTTATGTCTTCCAGTGCATAGAGTGGATCCCAGTTCAATGATTCGAATTCTTCTTTCAGGATATTTAAATTAGCTGCTCCTAGATCTCTTCCATATTTATATCTTGCTTGATTGGAAGTATACAACTCAAGGGACAGTATTTGGCCTGTGTGATCAGAGATATGTGAATGAAGAATTCCTGATTTTATCTGTTTGTGGTTGGTATAGAAGTTATCAATACAAGTCTGAGAAGTTTGAGTTATTCGGGTGAATTCTTCAATTGTGTGATAAATACCATAACAATTAATGAGCTGTAAGAGTTGTTGTGATATCCTACAGTCACTATTTCTAATGTTGATATTGAGGTCTCCCGTTAGAACAAGGATTTCCTGATCTTTATAAACAGAGATCACTTTTTCTAATTGTTTGAAAAACAAGGGTATATCTCCACATGGTGGTCTATAGAGGCATATCACAGTAATCCTACACGAACCATACTGCACCTCAGCAGCAGAGCACTCCAATACTCTAGAAATTGAATGTTTTTCCACTTTCTTCAACGACTTCCATTTTATACCCTTTCGGCAGTAAATGGCTGTACCACCATGTTCTTTATCTCCTCTGCAGAAGCAGGAAGCCAGAGTAAACTTGTCTATTCCATAGTTTGATAATTGATCTGTGGTTTTCCAATGCTCTGTGATACAGATTACATAAGCATTGTTTTCTTTTGAGACTTCTTCTATTTGATCCACCGAATTTCCAATGGATCTAACATTTTGATGTATTATGTTGATTTCCACCTTTCTTAGATCATTATTTTTGTTGAAGTTGATGTTTGGTTTGATGGCATTGGTGTATCTAAAAAATGTTGACCTCTGATGAAGTTGAATCGTTCGAAAGACACTCCGGTTGGCCAGAACTCACATTGGTAAACCATTTCCTTACTGTTCCATGGAACGCCCACCATGAAACTCTTGAAATTTGTATTATCTGATTTAGTTATCAGCTGCTTCACAGAGATCTGCTCTATTTCGGCCTTACTCTTCTTCGATATATACTCCTTTATGTCCAATTCTCCAACAGATTCTTTCACCTTCGAAATGAATAGCCAGATTTTGGGTTCTTTATCGGACCTATAAGATTTGAAAGTCTCTTCCGTTTCAGTTCTTGATCCTACATTGACTTTCTTGGATTTTCTGTGATATTTCCTTTTCGCTTCCTGGAAACCGTCTTGTTGTTGTTTTGAATCATTTTGACGTTTGATCGTATCTAGGTTAAGTTCAGAGACAGATTGAGTAGGATGGTTTGGTCTGTGGTTTGGTAGATTGATTTGATCCACCAACGGTAGTTCAATAGTCGGCTGACTACAGATTCCTGTTTCAGCTTTCTCTAGCGGTTTCTTTTTCCTTGCACTTATCTTATCATTCTTATCTTGTTTTCCCTGCTGAGATACTACTGCGCTGTAACTTTTGTTTATTTCCTTTTTTTCGAGAAAACTAACCTTTTCGAATAATAATTTGTTGTTCATTTTCAATGCATCATTTGCTTCCTGGCATTCTTGCAGCAATTTCTTTAGGTATTCATTTTCCATCAGTAGAAATTTGTTTTCAGTTTTTAAATTGTCTCGAGTGGATACTTCATCAGGTTTCTTCTCGTGTTTGCATGTATTGTTTTTGCTATTTAATGCGGCTGTGAAACATGAGGGATGGAAATTTTCACCACATTTTCCACACTGAACCGCACCAACGACTTTTCTGGCACAATAAGCGCATTTTTGATCGTTTACTCTCTTTTCCTTATCGGAACGTAAATCCGTGTCACTTTCACTCTCCGCCATCTTGGGATTCCTATAGAAACATTAAAGAGAAGAAAAGCTCCTGGGAACGACGGTATTAGGACCGAGATCCTTGTTAAAATAAAAAAGGAAATTTCGGAACCCTTAACACATATCATAAACCATTGTTTCGTCACTGGATGTTTTCCGGACATATTGAAGTTGGGAGTTATCAAACCCTTATACAAGAACGGAGATAAGCTTGAAATGGTCAATTATAGGCCCATCTCACTGATATCCAACTTCGCGAAAATAATGGAAAAAATAATATACAAACGCATGATGAAATTCCTTCTCGAAAATAAAATAATACATGAAAACCAGTAAGGATTCATGAGCGGTAGATCTACTGAGGATGCAATCAGAAAATTAACAACCAACATTTATGAATATTTAGACAAACAAATTCCTTCCCTTTGCATCTTCGTAGATCTCGCTAAAGCATTTGATACCGTCTCACATGAAATTCTGTTGGATAAACTTGATAGATGTGGATTCCGGGGTAAGATTCATGAGTTATTAAAGAGTTACCTATCGAATCGGAAACAAGTTGTTGAGATCGATGGAAAAAGAAGCGAAGAGAAATGTGTTACTTACGGTGTTCCGTAGGGTACGGTGTTGGGGCCACTTTTATTTCTAATATATATTAACAACTTATTCAATGTCCCCTGCAACGGAAATATTATCGGTTTTGCAGACGACACCGTGATCCTATTTAAAGCAAACTCCTGGGACGAACTGAAGAGTAAAACGCAGAACAACTTTATGCTAGTGAAAAATTGGTTGCAGTAAAATAAACTTACTCTGAATGTGGATAAAACAAAATATGTTCCGTTTGCATCATATGAGAGTGGCTTGCCAAAGTATGGAAATATCGATATAGACACAAATACAAGTATACCAGCAGCAAAAAGTGCAAATTACCTTGGTGTGATAATTGATTGTCATTTGAGATGGGATAAACATGTGGAAAACTTGACCAGAAAATTCAGAGGAATAATTTATAAATTCAAAGCTTTAAAAAAATCTGCATGCAAGAAAAATATTTAATAATGATCTACAATGCTCTTGTTGAAACACTAATCGGCTACGGGATAGTGGGATGGGGCGGAATTTACGATTGTCATTTGGAAAGTCTGAATAAGGTCCAAAAATGGATACTGAATCATATACAGTAAAAGAATAACGTACCCTAGTGAGCCACTATTCCAAAAATCCAAAATACTCAACATCAGGAAATTATTCATTCTAAAAATGGCCGTAAGTGTGTTCAAGGGAAAGATACCATTAAATAACGTAGACTATGAATACGAAACAAGAAATAAAGATAGAACCTACTATACCTCAAAATGTTTTAAGCGAATAAGACAGAGATCAGCTCAATTCCTTGTTTCTAAAGTATTTGCAGCGATACCAATTCAGTCGAAAAAAATTAAAAACTATAAGAAATTTAAGAGGAAAACCAGGGAATGGCTAGTTCAGTTGAAGACAAAAGAAGCAAATGATTTAATCAATAAATTCAATGAATGAAACAAAATTTTGTGTAGACGTTAATACTCACCGATTATGACAAATATACTCACCGATTAGGACAAAATATAATCACCGATTAGGACAAAGTTAATCACCGATTATGACGGGATAATTTTACCAATTTGGGCAACGTAGAACACGGTTTGGTCTTTTGACCTACAGCATGGAGTGCCTTCACAGTGAAGTGAATGTTTTTTTTTCAAGTTAGAAAAGATTTACATATTTAAGTTTGAAATTATATATTGTAAGATTAAATTAAGTTATAATTAATAGTTACACACAGATTATACTATATCTGCTATGATCTCTGTAACACAAACCATGTTTACTTCTCGCTATAGATGAATAAACATTATTATTGAATCTCTGCATAATATGTATACTAACTGACAAAGAAACTGCAGCACCCATAAGAAGCTGTTTTAATTTTAATTTTGATGAAACATAGATAGTATAGCATGAAAAAAATGATTAAATTTGGTTAAGAAAATCGTGTAGGTTTTCAACATTGGAAATGTTTATGTTCGTATATTGCAGGCAAGTTACGAGTTTTCGTTCAAGGTCAAGAGACACGGGGTCGCGAGTAGACCAAATAAAGCATTCGAAAGTTATCGCGTAATTTATTAACATAGGTGTAGTGGGCCAGCATACGAGAATCGGTGACCATTGAGCCGCGATGGGAGGTACGTCAAATTCGCCGCAACCTCGCCAGATTGGGCAATTATTTCTGTATTTGAAGGATAAATCATTGTTATATTTCCTTCATTAGCACTTCGATTGTTTATATTGTTGTTTCATCAAGTGAGATCTGGGCCGCGGTGAGTGGTCCGTCAAATTCGCCGCAACGTTGCCAGATTGGGCAATTATTTCGGTATTTGAAGAAAAGGTCAATAGTTGATCCGAGTACATATAAGATTCATGAATTTTAGAAGAAACAGAATCCTTCTATCTGAAGCCAATTTCATGAATACCCAGATTTGCTAAAATCAAAATTCACTTCGAAAATATTGGACGGAGTGGACTCAGCTTCATCTGATGATATTTCCTCCGATTAGGGGAGGACGGGGGAATTCCGCGCACGGGGGAATTCTGCGCATTGATATTCTACAATTCAGTTCAGTTATTTCAAAATTTAGATACAGCGCACCATCTCGTATTTGCCTTGCCAACATCCAGTTATTGTTTAGTATGATTATTGTTAGTATAGTGTTTTTAGTTTAGACCAGGGAGCCGATTGTTCGTTTCACGACGCTCTGATCTAATTTTTGGGAGAAATTTTCCTTCATATGTGTAGATTATTCAATGCAAAAGAACATCTACTGTCAGTGATTGGTTATGTTAGGTGACTCACACCGGGGCAATAACGCGCATAAATTTTTCTGCCTTGTTCCCTTGATGAGCGGATTTTCTTCAAATAATCTCTCCTCCACACAATTTTTTCATCCCTATCTATCAGTAGACTATCACGACCACGTTTTTTGAACTTGAATTCCATTTTTTTCAATAATTTATAAAACGTTTTTTTTTTGGAATCTGGCAAACTGTCGTCATCATTCACGATTTCTAGTACTTTAGAAAATATTGGGATTTCATCCCGGAAAAAAAAACCGTGAAAAATTCTTCTGATAAGGTTCATATCGAATTCGTCAACCGAATCGATTATTTTTTAACGAATGGGTTCTCCTCTTAGGTGGCGTCAACGTTTTATACTCTTTATATTCTCTGAGAATTCTGAATATAGCTGAATCACTCACCCCTAGGATTTTGAAACAATTCCTACTAAGTCTCTTTTTGATAAATCAGGATGTTCTTCCAATTCTTTTAGGGAAATGTTCAAAATTATGTCTTTCTCTTCAGCAGAGAAATGCGACCTTTTGAACCTTTTTCGTGGTGGTCCCCACATATCACCCTCAGATGCAGTTTCCGAATTCGACATTGTTCTATAAACACTACACTTTTCACAACAAAATCTATAAACACTTTGAACAGCTAGACCTTCACAGTAGCTCTAGGTATTTTAACTAGTCTTGTCAATTGGAAACTTCGATATTTATGCAAATCAATCTTGATTTGCTGGCTTTAACCCATTAAGGGAAAGGAACCAAATCTGGTGTTTCCCGGAATTACCTTGTCGGAATCTTGAGCAGCCGACAAAGAGTTTCGTACAAAATAATATAAAATTTTGAACTGAAACTAAATATATTTCGCATATTACAAGTAAACGACCATTATAAATTTGAACAGAGATCTTTTACGAGTCTTGTCAATAATTGAAAACTTCTATATTTATGCAAATCAAGATGGCTTTCACCCATTAGGGAAAAGGACCTAAATCTGATGTTTCCCGGAATTACTTTGTCGGAATCTTGCAAGATTCCGACCCAAATCTCTGAAGCTCTGGTGTTTCCCGGAACTTCCCCGGAACCTTGCCGCAATCTCGAGCATCCGAAAAAGAAATTATTTAATAGATGATAATATAAAAACAAATCGAATTAAGAAAAAAAGGGTACGTCGGATATAAAACTTTCCTTCATATGTGTAGATTATTCAATGCAAAAGAACATCTACTGTCAGTGATTGGTTATGTTAGGTGACTCACACCGGGGCAATAACGCGCAGCTGCAGCGGGGTAATTCTTCAATAATATTTTTTGTACCTATTCATGGAAATTTGTTTAATTCACATTGTAGTTGGTTATTACCTAAACAATAAAATATTTTTTCGAGTTTCTCAGCTGTTCAATATATGTGCATAATTATACCATCGCATGCGCGGTATTACCCAGTACGTGGGGGAATACCGCGAAAAGACAGTTTTCAGAATTTTTTTTCTCAATTGGTATAGGTAGTTGAACCTTTTCCTTGTGATGAAAAAGTTCCAAATGGGTTCCTGATTCAGCAGTTAAATTATGGAAGTTTGTGTGTACCTACATAGGAAGGTTTTTGTGAGCATTTTTCCTTAGGTGCGTGGAATTCCCCCGTCCTCCCCTGCATATAAGATTAATGAATTTTAGTAAAAACATAATCCTTCTATCTCAAGCCAATTTCGAGAATACTCAGATTTGGTAAAATAAAAATTCTCTTCGAAAATATTGGACAGGATGTCTTATGATATAATAATAATAATAATAATAAACGTCTTTATTTGATAGATAGTATCTACTCAGGGGCGAAGTCTAGCAGAGCTATTCAACTTAATCCCCCGAGCAGAAGCAGAAAAGAACAAAAAAAATAACATATTCACTATGAAAACTTATAAAAATATTCAATATTTCAAATCTGAAAAGGAAAAAAAAAATTATTTGATTAGAAAGCGAAAACAAATAGGAATTATATATATAAAAATTAAAATAATTCAACATAAGAACTGAAATGAACTAAGAGAGACGGCCTCTCGGAACACTGAACTCAGAACTCAATCACGACGATATACGGGCATTGCTTATTGAGACGATAAAAACAGTCTTTTGATGGCCAGTTTAAATTTAGCGGAAGAAAATGATTTAACGGAAGGAGGTAATTTATTATATTCCATAACAGCGTTGTAATGGAAAGATTTTTTGAAAACAGATGTGAAATGTCGGGGGATGTGCAAAGTTGTTACATGTCTGATAGAGCGATTAGAAATTCAGGAGAAGGCGGAGGTAACTTGGCAATCCAGTACCAAGCACCTTATGAGTCAAATTTAGTACTTAAGTGAACCTTCACCCTGTTCTCCATTCTTAGCCAACCAAGCTCGTTTATTCTTCGAGATATGTTGAGAGAATACTTCGGTAGGTCAAAAATGAATCTGCAACAATAGTTTTGCACCCTTTGAATCCGTTCTCTGTCCCATGCGTCAAGACAAAAACCATACACATAGTCACCATAGTTAAAATGGGACAATACAAGTGACTCAACCAATCTAACTCGAAGACTTCGACCAAGAAATTCGCGATTCAGATAGAGAAGTCTCAAAGCAGCAAATGACCTCTTCAACAGGGAGTTGACGTGATCCGTGAACTTGAGCTTGTTATCAACAAATAGACCTAAATTTTTCGATCCCTCCACAACTGGAATAGAAGTTCCATTTTTGATACATTGAAATTTGTCTTGAGGAAGTTGATGCGATCCTTTGGACCAAATAAGAGGAGTTTAGATTTATCCGAATTTAATTTCATGTTATGAGCAGTGCACCATGAAAATATTCGCCCAAGATCACTCGTGATCCTAACAGCTGCATCCGAATAATTATCAGGTGGGAAACCCTGGTATAACTGTGTGTCATCCGCATAACAGTGCATCTTGCAGAATGAGCAATTCATGAAGACGTCGGATGTATATAATATAAATAAGAGAGGTCCAAGGATGGACCCCTGAGGTACACCAGCAGAAAGATTATGCGGTTCAGAGAGCCTGTTATTCAACCTCACTCGTTGAGAACGATTGGACAAATAAGTTTCAACACACAAAAAACACTGTTAGTAGAAACAATGGCATAACCATTGAATCAATGATATACTGTATTCCCTATTCCTGAATGATTACTATATTTGATTCAATGCTTATCTTGTTCTTCCTATGCCAATGCTGCCTATTTTTGATTCAATTATAGGTCTCATTGATTTGATCCAAGCACTCCAAGCAGTGAAAGTATTCAATGAAATGCTATAATTGGGACAAGAAAAGCGTTAGTTAGTTTCAATGATAGAATACAATTAAAACAAACCCAACTTTTTTTCTATCAATTAACTATTATATTCCAGGAGAATAAATATATTATTGAATAACTATACATTTGGATTGTTTTAAATGTAGGAATGCAGAAAACTGAAACAAGATGTAGCTTCTTGAAAGGTAGTTTACTATAAAATGAATGAATGCTTGATTTTGATTTAAATAAACTTCATATTGGAGAAAGAAACTCCATCAATTGAATCAATATGATGCAGTTGTTAGAAATATTTTACTATATTTGAATTGAAAGTTTATTATTTTTAATTCAACTCTTTAATTTATTGATTGAATGATAAGATGTATCAAATAAAACTATTTTGAATGTTTTACATTTGTTTATTATTTTATCAACAAAATCATAAATGTTGTCTCAAGAACACAATAACAATAAGTGAACAGTAACATACTTATATTCATAACAAAACAATAACTTATTTCCTCTAATTTGAACATAGTTATGGTACTGTGATAATAAGCGACAATATTAAATAGGGATCTTAAGGGATATTTTTCTTTTCGATTTTCTAAACCTCAAAAAACTACATAAGCAAAACCTTGTTTGAAAATAGAATGAATGTTAGAGACTTGATAAAATTTTTACTAACATCAAACTCTGTAAGTAGTGGATAACTGTGGGACACAGTTGTATGATCAATACCCAGTTTCATAAAAAAACAAATTACACATTGAAAACAAGTGAATTTCACCAAATACTGCTCCCACTTTTAGTTGGATTACAATTTTACGAATTAATTTAATCGGTATTGTTACCTTAGTTCTTAGTTAGTTATTTTTATGGAGCGGATATTGGACAAAAAACTTACAACTCGCAGAATATCGTCCTGTTAACTTATAACTTGTTTTATGAAACAGCCCCAGGTATATCAAAAGCAACCACTAAGATTTGGTTCAATTTGATCTTGAAATTGGATGTCCCTCCTTCGAAAGCGATGGTGCACCAAGTTTTGACTTAAGGGGTTGAAATAGTGAAATAACTAACATCCTAGCAACTATCGGTAAAATAAGTACCATTATTAGATTGTCTTTCGTTTATGGCATACATTCACAATAAAGGCTTTGAGACATTTTTATATGAATATGAAGGTACTTACCCTGAAAATATGGAACTAGAGATTCCATTCCCCACTTATTTAATAGCTCTTCCATTTTCAAACTCTTTCTTCACAGTAACACACACACGCAACTAAATACTAAATCAAAATCCTGTCGCGTCTTGTCTTGATGCAGTCGTCTTCGTAGCTTTATTTACTATTTTTGAATCAATCATAGGCTTCATTGGAATAAATCTAGTTATTGTTCCGTTACTTTTTTTAGCTATTGAATGAAATGAATCAATTCATTCAAATATAGGTTGTATTCAAAGCAAATATAGTTCTTTTTTATTTCAATATTATTCTGATCGATTCATTCAAATAGAAGTCTTATTTAACGAATATGCAGTTCTTCCTTATTTCAATATTATTCTGACTATATTTGAATGACAGCCGTATTATTCAATGAATTATCTGAATTTAATTACTTTAAAAATAATTTATTGATATGACAAGAAGTTTTATTGGGCCAACTGAAACGATGTCAATGAAATATCTACTATTGCCGTTAGCACAGTCTTTTTTGTGTGAAACAACCTAAGAGCACCCTGATCGAAGCCGTAGTAACCCAATTTAGACAGCAATAGCTCATGATCTAACGTATCAAAGGCTTTGCTGAAGTCTAAAAGCACCAAAGCAACCAAGTTACCCTTATCTTTGAGAGCAAAAATATCTGAAATCACATCAGACAAAGCAGATACTGAGCTGTGACCTCCACGAAAGCCAGACTGCCTCATCGGAAGAATGCCCTGAGATTCCACAAACTCCGACACCTGCTGGAGAATAACCTTCTCAAATATTTTCGAAATGGTGGACAGAATACTGATAGGTCGCAGATCACTATAGGACTCAGGTGACGCAATCTTCGGCAAAGGGAGAATCACCGCCGTTTTCCATGAACTGGGAAAAAAAGATTGCTCAAGACAAGAATTTATTATATGGAGAATATATTTATCGATGAAAGGCGAACAGTATTTCAACATTTTTGCATTGATTCCATCCGAACCTGTTGCATTACTGCGGAGAGAATTGATCAATCTCGAAATATTCTCAGTATCCGTTAATTTGAATTTGAACGATATATTTAGCTTGAAGCGTCTTCGTTTGTCATAATTTACCAAATTACCATCATTAATTTTCGCGTTACCAATACTTGAAAAATAATCACAAATTTTATCAACATCAGACAGTTTAGGAGGTATATTATAATTGCGTGATCGCTTAGCATTGAGAGATTCTAAACATTTCCACAGTTTACTTGAATTCTGATTTTGATCCGCAATTGTCTGGATATAACATTTCTTCTCATTCCTTATCGTTTGAAGTGTAGTATTACGCAACCTTTTGTAATAATTCCAATCTTCATTAGACCTCGATCGTTTAAATTTACGTAGAGCAACATCTCGCTCCTTCATTAAAAGTTTCGTGTTGGAAGTCAACCAAGGAGCAGAAGGCTTTGTGATTTTTAAAGTACGGTAAGGTGCATGCTTATCAAAGCAATCATTTATGTAAGATGTGAGAAGTTCAACCTTCTGATCAATATCCTGCTCACGAAGAAACCTATTCCAATTCATGTTCTGCAGGTCATCCGCAAATCGCTCATATACCTGAAGTCCCGTACCTCAATAGTTTTATTAATTTTAGTTTTTATTTTGGTTCTGAGTTGGCAAAACGTTATGCGGTGATCACTGACAACCACCTCAACTACCCCACTCTCAAGAACATTATCAACATTACTGACAAAAATTGGATCAATCAGAGTAGCACTCCTGCTTGTTACTCTAGTGGGAGAATCAATAATCTGAGTCAGGCCAAAAGAATCCGCACAAGAAGAGACAGGATTATTCAAATTGAGAAAATTCACATTGAAATCACCAAAGCAGAGGACTCAATAACCGGCCCCGATAATCTCAATTTGTTTGAACTGCTTGACAATGCTTCCGTGGATGCAACTTTTTCTTCATTTGACCGACCTCCTAACTCTTACGGTTTAAAAGTTACCAATACAATGCCTTTGAAAAAGTAGCCACCCTGTATATGTTTTACCAAAACAAAATTTGACATTCGAACAGCTTCTTCTAGGTGTTGCAGTTTCTTTGTCAGTCAGTATATATCGAACTATCATTATCAAGCATGGACACTTTTACTTCATAAGATGAAATTAAATGAAAAATTGAAACTCAAAACGCATGGCATAAATGAAATATCCAAGTTAATTCATATTCCACAACAAACTCTGTAATCAATCCTTCAGTTTTCTATTCGAAGCGCTCTGACGTTCTTGTTAATTGTGAACGGGATCGAAAAAATCACCCAATTAATCCTCAAACGAGGTCGCCGATTATTGAGGAACGTACGTAATGTCACTCGGAAGAATTCCCACCCTCTTTGGCCTATCCCCCGTCGACGGCATGGATGGAATACATGCAGATAACCACCCTTTCAACGCGACGGCCTCATTCTTTTCATTCAGAAAATTGAATTGGATTTTCATGGATTTCTCCCAGGAATCGAATGATTGATGGGAAACTCTTTCATTCGTCCCAAATTCACGTTTTGCGATAGCGTATCTTGTTAGTGTGGGGAAATCATGAAATTTTTTCGTAATTGGGTTGTTTTCAGAAATTTGAGATCGAAACTTACAAGCTGGGCCAATTGCGAAGCTTTTTCGTACCTTTTTAATCTCAAATTGGGACTAATCACATTCTCATTGAGATCAAACTAGATTAAAGTCAAACTGATGAAAACTAACCAGGGACGGGCCGAAGCCAAATTTTTTTTTGGGGGGGGGGGGATAGCTTCGAAAATTTTCCAACTGTGCATTAAAGGATTAGAAAACCAATGGTTGAAGGGGGGTGTTATTTTGGATTGCGAGTCATTGTTTTTCCCAGAGAGCATTAAAAATATATAGAAAATTTTGTTGTGTAGTTTTTTTATTTTGCATTACCAGATTAACACACTCCACACTTACAGGATAACACACCATCGTCACCATCTGTAATCATTATTTTGTAAGTTTCGATTTTTAAGTTCAATTCCGAAGAAAAATAAATTTTTTATTCAAGTTTACTGAAAAAAGTCCACATACCACACACTTCACTTTGAATCTTTTTCGGTTCATTTTTGCGTACTTAAGGGGCCGTTATACAAGGTGCGGCACGGAGGGCGGACGTTTTTCAGATGGGCATAACTTTCCCCCACTGAGGACGAGAGAAGTGGGGAAGGTGCCGTTAGACTCGTGTGTTCCTAGCATTTATTTACCAGTTGTCGCCATGGAACCTTGGACGGTGGAGCATCGTGTTTTCGCCTATGATAGTTTCGTCCGAAATAATGAGTCAGTCACGGTCGTGCAGCGTGAGTTTCGTCGCCATTTCCACATTCATCGGAATAGAGCTATTCCCTCTCGAAACACCATCCTTCGTTGGGTTGAATCACTTCGCAGACGTGGTGAACTGATTAACAGAAGACCAAGAGGACCTGTGCGAACAGTTCGAACGCCTGAAAATGTTGAACGCGTTCGACAAGCCATTCTTCGCAGTCCCCAGATTTATCCATATGCGATTTTTTCTTATGGGGACACCTCAAGGCTAGAGTATACGAGACCAAGCCCCGAACTCTGGACGAATTGAAAAGGGCTATTCGCGTGGAAGTTGCCCAAGTTGAGAGAGCGATGTTGGAGAGAGTCTACGCGAACTTCCAAGAGCGCCTCCAGCACTGCATCACCGATTTCGGCCACCACATGCCTGATGTGATTTTCCACACTTGACTGTCTCAAATGCTATTTCCTTGAGAATCTGATTCCGTCAATAAATGTGTTTTTGAATAAAAATTAACGCTTTTATTATTTTTTTAAAACCATCCATCCTCCGTGCCGCACCCTGTACTTCGACCGTCAGCTACGGCACCGATTCTCCATTCAAAAAGTGCCTTTCATTTTTCCAAGTTCACGCCCTGAATTTTTCACCTAAAAGCTTGATTTTTTTTTAATTGAAGTTGAAGAATGTCTTGAGGGCACTCCAATTTCTTCTCTTTTTTCGCATGAAAAAATCGGCTACGTCACCGATTCTCCATTCAAAAAGTGCCTTTAATTTTTCCAAGTTTACGCCCTCAATTTTCAACCTAAAAGCTTGATTTTTTCTTTGAATTGAAAATAAAGGGTGTTTTGAGGGTACTTCAATTTCTTCTCCTTAAAAAAATCATTTTTTCGCATGAAAAAATCGGGTTGAATTTGAGAGTCTATGAAAATTGACTTCATAATCGTTTTTCGGCGGTTGTTGATCAATTTTTTTTCAGAAAATTCATTGGAGTGCCCTCGACAAATCAATTCTCTATATTTTAAGAAATTCATTTGGATAGGCGCCTAATTAATGCAAAAAATTATGGAAATAGTGAAAAGACTTCCAGAAAATGTGAAATCGCAGAAAACTGTCTGATATCCCAGGAGAATTGAAAAAAATCAAGCTTTCAGGTGGAAAATTGAGGGCGTGAACTTGGAAAAATGAAAGACACTTTTTGAATGGAGAATCGGTGCCGTCGGCCAAAGTACAACGGCCCCTTAACAGATTTACGTGTTGAACGGAGATTCGATAGAATAATTAAGAATGAGAAAATTACTGCCCACTGCCCACTGCCCGACCGAGAGGAATAGCGCAAATTGGTACCAGATAGTTTTTTATCACACAGTCGATGCGGCCAAACTGAGAAATTCACAACTACATGCTGAGGGATAACGTAAAAGATGAAAAATTGTTCATCTTTTCAAACACTTGGTAGCAATGTCGGTATAAATACCATTTATTGCTGGTAATACACATTGCACATTGTGCCAAATTTGCCAGATACCCTAAATGTACTCTAACAATAATTTGTATGTATAATTGTCGCTATTCTCTGCATGCTTTTGTCCGGCTAAACGTGGGCTTAGTTCTACCGGTTCAATGAGCATTAATTTAAAACTTTATTTAAAAAAAAATCAAATTCATTCACAGTTTAAGAAAACTTTTGTAGAATTATCTATTCCAACTCAATTGAAATCTTTCCAACTACTTCAAAATCTTCCCAACTGTTTTGTTCCAACTGCTTCGAAATTTTCCCAACTGCTTCGAAACTTTTCCAACTACTTCGAAATTTTTCCAACTGCTTCGAAATTTACCCAACTTCTTCGAAACTTTTCCAACTGCCTCGAAATTTTTCCAACTGCTTCGAAAATATTCCAACTGCTTTTAAAATTTGCCAACTCTGTTCAACATTGGGGGGGGATCGTCCCCCGTCTGCATATTCACATACCTATTACATTTTTAATTTGCCACCTTGAAAAAACTGAAAAAATTTTATTTGAATAGGAATCGAATGACAGTTCTTCTATTTCAACTTTAAATTATTTAAATAACCATTGATTCGCTACTCAGTAGCCTCTTCAGATTTTAGGTACATTTTTGAATAACTCCAGTTCGAAAATGTGAAATCTGAAAAAGCTACCGTGTGGCGAAACAATTGTTATTCAAATAATTAAAATTGAAAATAGAAAACTTGTCATTTGATTCCTATTGAAATGGATTTCCATCAATTGGAGATCGAGTCAATCCAATATTTTAAAACCAGTTGTAATTTTGCTATTGAATAATAATTCAATATCACTTTATTCTCAATGAAGAATATTGTGATGCTCATTATATAAAGAAAGACTTCAATTCTATGTTTATTCACAGAATATAAATGAAAGAATCAAATACTAGTATTGTCTGCTAGTAATCCCAACAAACTAGAATTTTTGGTCGGTCAAGACCTTATTCTTCACAACAAGTGGTTATGTAACAACAAACTGACAATCAATGATCATGGATTAAAATTTTCGGAGTACAAATTTTTATTCCATTTCCAATATTCACTCATCTTGTGCTCGAATACACACCCTTAATGATATATTCCCTTTCAGATCACACAACGGTGGATTTATTAGAGAAAGCAGAACTATCCTCTCTACCACCTGGAGTTACAACAGCCTCTGGTAGATGCTACAACGAGACTCCTTCAGCTGCCCCCTTGAACAGATCATACCGTTTCGACAACAGTTCTGAACTGATTATAGCCGCGAATGATGCATTTCCTGGGGGTTTTCCTCAAAACTTTTCAATTTTAATATCAGCCAAATTAGAAAGAGGTGAGTTGAATTCCTCCAATAGTATTCCACGTCAGTACTAGCAAAGAGGATTAAAGAGTTCACTCTCAAAATTCAGTTTCCGCAGCCTCGTGCACGTGCTGTTAGTACCTGAAGAAATAAATTTGTTCATAATTCTAAAAATCCAGGTCCGGCCTAAAATTTTGTTTGTTTCTGTTTATTGTAAAATTCCACCCAGTGTCCGCTTCCTCCAATGTTCGATGTGTTAATACGAACCTTAGTAATTAAGAAGCAAAACCTACTGCCAAAATGATTTTTCCAAACATTTTTATCGACTTTTGGATCAAATCACCAATTGCTCTCAGCATGAAATAATATTTTTAAAATTTAGTGCAATATCCAGAGCCTGTCTATGAAAATTTCCCAATTTAATTTGTTCTTATTATTGAAACAGGTTCATTGAGAACTCATCACTTTTAATCTGGAATGTTCAGGAAATTTTGTAAATCATCCAGCTTAAAACAGATTATTTCCTTATAATTCGCCAAACTTATTTCAATCTCAAAAACAAATTCAATGACGAAAATTTCATAAGCTCGTCCTGGAAACTGCACGAAATTATGAAAATGCTGTACAATGTGTAAAGTTAAATTCAATGAAAATTCTCACAAGATGAAACTGCACCAGAAAATTAAACACAAACAAGACACCTTGTGACCTGAAATATGATAAATTGGACCCCGCACTTTTTATAGGTAAAGTGGCGACCGGTCAAATTTTCTGAAAGTTTCCTATGTTGTTGTACCCGACTCAGTGACCAAAAGTGTCAATGGACCCAACCCAATCCTATGGCTAGTTTTCCAAATACGGGGTGTTAAATTTGAAAATTGCCCAGAATTTCGGATTTATTTTTTAATTATTAAGAAATAGATTGGATTTCTGTTGCATACACACGTTCAATAGGTGTTCTGGTAATGAGATTAGTGGATAAGTATAATTAAAAATATTTATATTCACAGGGTGATTCAAGAATATATGACGGTAGTTTTTTGCCGAAATTCACTTTTTCTACTGTGACGTCAGGAAGGCATATTTTTGAAATGTTCTTTTCGATTTAGTATTATGACGAAAAAATATTGCACAGTGCATATTTTTTATACAGGGTGTTTCACGGAGAGAACCACTAGACATAATCATTTTTTTTAGGATTAATTCGAAACCCTGTATTTTTGAATTGATTTTTGGGAAAAGTAATACTACAAAAATATGTGTGTCTCTAATCTCCAAAATATTCATGGTGGTTTATTCATAGGAAGGTATTCTATTTTGGGAAAAGTTCAAAAAACATGAACACCCTGTATTCGAAAATTTCCTCGGTCAAATAAAAGTATTTTCTCACTATATATTGATTCCTACAACATCTCCAGAGCTATGAATTCTGAATCCGATACTATGACTAGTTTTCGAGGTTAAAGTGAAGAATAAATGATTTCATCAATTTTATTTTTCAAATTGAAAAGCCGGATTGATTTTATATTGCGCCCATGAGTTCAATATGAGTAAACATAAAATGCGCATGGAAAAGTTCAGCTAAAATATTTACTGTTACAGGGTAATTCACGAATAAATCACAATAGCTTTTGCGAACACCCGATAATTCTACAGTTTCGTCACAAAGAAATTATTCCATGAAGTTAATACCTAGTCGTCCACAATTTTCAGTCTGAACTACTTCATTATGATTACTTTTCATACAGTATAATAACCGAGGTTATGACTATGATAGATTTAAACTTTTCAATATACCTAGTTATAACTCGCTCTAGACGAATATTGTTTACTGTAGAGTACCTAACTATTAAAATAGGTTCGTATTATACCAACACAAGAAGATTGTTAATTGTCATCTTTTTGGGGGTGATAGGGCGGTTAGTGAGCGCGCTCATAAAGATACTCAAAATTCACTAAAAAGTCATCATTTCAATCAATTCAAAGCATAAGTATTTTTGTTATGGTTGCCTGTATGGCTCACCCTGTATGAAAAGTAATTTTAATGAAGTATTTCAGACTGAAAATTGTGAACGACTAGGTACCTATTAACTTCATGGAATAATCTCTCTGTGACGAAACTGTAGAATTATCGAGTGTTTGCAAAAGCTATTGTGATTTATTCGTGAATCACCCTGTAAGAGTAAATATTTTAGCTGAACTTTTCCATGCGCATCTTATCTGTAGGTAGTCATATTGAACTCATGGGCGCAACATAAAATCAATCCAGCTTTTCAATTTGAAAAAAACTGATGTAATCAGTCATTCTCCACTTTAACGCCCTGTATCTCTAAAACAAGTCAAAGTATCGGATTCAGAATTCATACCTCTGGAGATGTCATATATTCGTGAATCACCCTGTAAATATAAATATTTTTAATCATACTTATCCACTAATTTCATTACCAGAACACCTAGTAAACGTGTGTATGCAACAAAAATCCAATATAACTATATAACAATATAATAATTGAAAAATCAATTTGAAAATCTAGGCAATTTTCAAGTTTAACACCCCGTATTCAGAAAACTAGCCATAGGATTGGGTTGGGTCCATTGACACTTTCAGAAAATTTGACTGGTCGCCACTTTACCTATTAAAAGTGCGGGGTCCAAAGGGAATAATAGTTGAAATAATATGTTTTTGAAAAGCTGAGGGTGTCCCATTTAAAAAAACATATGTTTGCGCAATAACTCAAAAACAGAAAGTGAAATTGAAAAACTGACTACGCTACTGGATTCCACGGAAAAAAATCTATAAGAATGCGTTTCAACCATTTCTCCAAGTTCAAGCACAACTGAGATATGGGGGGTGATTAGAAAGTGATACTTTATTTCCAGCCTGTATAGCAAAAACTAAGAGGGCTATGCAAAAACTGATTGCGCCATCTTTAGTTTCACAAAAAAGTAGCACACTGTCGCGAAAACCGCATCCCGCTAACGTTAAAAATAACGGAGATATCCCGTAAAAGTGCCCAAAATGGGATACCCTGTACCTACTCAGAACACGATAAAAACTTCTGAATATACTTCAGGAATACCTGGATAAGAACTAAATTCGAAGCAAGTTACATAAACATCACATTTCTCGTTTTCTCGGTTGGCATTTTTGCCGAAAGAGAATGTTTTTATCTTTGAATTCGCCAATACGATTTTCAATTAAAGAGAAGCATAAATGTATCATTACCAATGAAAGCCCCACAAAGGTTCACAAAGATCTATTAATTCTGAAATATGTTGATTGCCAATCAAATGTGAATTTTGAAATGTCAAATCAAGTTGATTCTCCGATCAGCGCTGATTGCGTTTTGTGAAACTCGTAGTCCAAGATCCCAGGGCCGCCAGACGTCACGTATTTTCTGACGAACGAAATGTGGACGATTGAATAGTGTTAGTATGTACTACGATCACATGCCTATCGGCTACCTTGCTCAGACGGCCAATTTGCAGATATCAGGTCATCAAGTTGCCATAAAAACATTGCTCACCTCACTTGAATTCTCATGGCTGATTTTCACATATATTTTAGACAATTCCGTTTAAAATGAGTTTTTAATAATGCCAGACACTTCCCGTCGGCCGAATTGCTTAACAGACGCCTTAAAGGTCTGAAAAAAATTATTCAACTTCACGTAAATTCTGATGCTCCATTTTAATGTATCTTCTCCAAACCACTATTTTAAAATTTCTTACAAGAAGACAGACCGATCCAAGGAAACAATCATTCCCCAAACTCAATTGTAATGCCTCTATGGCTTAGAGCGCGAGGGTATTATCCGCACGCATGAGGAATTGGTGAGAGATATATCAGCTCCTATTGACTTCCCTGTCTCTCATTTCAGTTTACTCGTATCAATCAATAATTAATGTTTGTAGAAATACAGCCAAAGCTGTATATGTTACGTGAAGTTAAATAATTTTTTTGATACCTTTAAGGCGTCTGTTGAGCAATTCGGCCGACGGGAAGTGTCTGGCGTTATTGAAAACTCATTTTAAACGGAGTTGTCTAACATATATGTGAAAATCAGCCATGAGAAGTGAGGTAAGCAATGTTTTTATGCAACTTGATGACCTGATATCTGCAAATTGGCCGTCTGAGCAAGGTAGCCGATAGGCATGTGATCGTCCACATTTCGTTCATCAGAAAATACGTGACGTCTGGCGGCCCTGGGATATTGCTCTATCGCTTTAAATATCACATTAAAATGATGCTTCCTCATGAATTCTGAATAACTACTCAAAATTCATCGCAACTTCGATTTCCTGAGTTAATGGCATGAATGAGTTCTTATCACTATGTAACGTTGTCTTTTATGAAGAATTACTTATCATTAGGTACAGATTAAGAGTTGGCCACACAAACTCCCATAGTTTTATTCCACACCAACTCTTGAAAAAATGAAATATTCATCAAATTTTTTGATGAAATTTGAAATTGAATTTTTTTCCAAAAGAATGACAACTGTTATTCATATGGTCTGCATATTTAGTATAATGATCAAAATTTTACCATGAGGAAACTGATGGGTATAATTTATTTGTGAGCGTGTTTCACAGAATCGCCGAATATCTCTTCATAAAGTGTTTCAGGAATATCCATTATCCAATCATCCTGATACACACTGAATAGGTAATATAACTTTCATACATTCATTTCCTTCTACGATTCAAACCAACGAAACTTTTCAAATATGAACGAATCCAAACTAACTTTTCACCCAGTTTGTTCTATATTCGACCCTAACTCCAAAGCATGCCTCCATTCAATAACTGGGTTACATGATTAATCATATAAAATATTCACGAACCGTTTCCAATTACTTCCATCGTATCGATATCAACTGTTAATTCAATCATAAATTTTTTGTTTCTTTCAGGTCAAACTACCTCTCTTTTCACCCTCTATTCTGACGAAGGCGAGGAGGTTCTCTCCGTTATTTTGGGGAGAGAAATAACACTTTTTTACGATGATGATACGGGACCCGATGATGGGAATTTGATTAGTTTCGAGGGTGATACAGATAATGGAGAGTAAGTTTCGCAATGATTCTCACTATTATAAAGAGTGATCCTGATTCTTGTTAGTGCCCTATCATTTTAAAGGAAAATATAACCAATACTATTATACAAGGTGAGTCTTTGACTTGTACATGAATTCTTATTGTAGATTCCACTCATCAACCCGAACACTTTTTTCGCATCTTCGGAACCATTTTGGATGAACTAAATTTTACTTGAGTGTTCACTCTCATGGTGCATATTCCCCAATCAACAGCGAAGCCGACTCATAAATCAACGCAAAAATAATATAAAACTTCTTCAATGAAACGGTTCATATTTTCGAAATAACCAATCATTTTTGAATATAAAAGTATTTCTATTTTTCTTCAATACAACGCGTCGTTTTCGAATCATTTCATATTTTATCCGGTGAAATTCGGCGGAAAAATCATAAATCTCAAAAATAATCTGGATTCAAACTTAATTTGAAATATCAGAACGAGTTGTTGATTTGGGACCTTTTTATTGAATGACTGATTTACTCAAGATCTTGAAGGTGTAACGAAGTTCGTAATTTTCATTCATTCAGGTCCTATTTTCATATATCATTTTTCCAACAATTATTCACGGTTTCAATGGAAGGAAGGTTTAATTCAATAAATTCAATATTGCAAACAGAACCGCAACTTGTAGTGAAGTCCGTTATTAATTTTCATTCGTAAAAGTCCTGTTTTCATTTATCATTTTCCCAACAAAATATCCGTGATTCCAACGAAAGGAAAATTCAATTCGATAAATTCAACGTTAATATAAACATAGCCGCAAGTATAAAAACGCTCAGGCACATGCTGAGCGTTGCGATAAGGGGCTCGTATCTTGGTTGATTTCACGTTTTTTAACGGCCGGGGATTTGAAAAAAAAACAGAGATGGAATTGTCGAATTTTAACGTAGTATGAATTCTTTCGATTTATTTCTGGAACAATCTGACGTCAATTTGAACCAATCGGGGACGAGATTGTTCCCTTCTTTCAAGATTTTCGAGTTTTCAGCGCGTCATGACCCCACCATTTCCGAAGGTTTTATGAGGGCTAAACGACCTCGTTTGAAAGTTGTTTGAATTATTTTTCGCTTCTCCTCATTTTGAATATCGACATAGTTTGCCAGTTTGATTTAATCATTATAGAGATTTAACATTGATTTATCCGAGTTAATTTCCCGTGGAAAATAAAATCAGTGCGAGTGAAATTCGAGGCAGGACTCCTTATTAGTTTGTGCAGTGCATACTTCAGTAAACCGGTAAGGCCCCGTTCATATTTCGTATAATGGCATCATCCGTTAAATATAATTCTAACATTTAAATCATTTTGTGTTCCACGACTTTCAAACCATTTTTTTTATAATTTTTTATCTGATTCATGATTTTATTTCCTTGGTGATACCCTAATCTCTGTAATTATCAGCAACCTTTTTGGGAATCGAGATCGGCGAGTTCAAACGGGGTTACGACCGCGCTTCACCCCTTCTCAATTCGCTGAAGGTTGACGGATATACAAGAGAACTCGTCAAGTCGAGTGATTCCCTTTCGCCAGGGTTTACTCGCCTGAGCGTTGTTGGTCCACCGCCGTAACCTACCTGTATTTTATCCACATTATTTCTTCGATTTCATACTACATCACATATTTCTTTGTAATTCCTTAATCTCTGTGTTTATCAGCGACCTTTCGAGGACTTAGATCGGCGAGACCTCAACGGGGTTACGACCTCGCTTCACCCCTTCTCAGTTCGCTCAAGGTTGACGAAAACACGAGACTTCGTCAAGTCGAGGGGTTCCATTTTTCTGGAACTACTTGTCGAGACGGTGTTGGTTCACAACCTTACCCGATTGATATTTTGCATCCCTTTTATTTCAAGGTTATATCTTGTTATAATTCCCTTGTGTTTACTTAATCTCTGTATTTATTAGCAACCTTTTTGAGAATTGAGATCGGCGAGATCACAACGGGGTTACGACCGCGCTTCACCCTTTCTCAGTTCACTGAAGATTGACGGATATACAAGAGACTTCGTCAAGTCGAGGGTTTCCATTTATCTGGAACTACTTGTCGAGGCGTTGTTGGTTCACAACTGTACCGATTAGTATTTTACATACCTTTCATTTCAAGATCATATCTTGTATCATTGTTTCTTTGTGATTCCTTAATCTCTGGATTTATCAGCGACCTTTTTGAGGATTGAGCTCGGCGAGATCACAACGGGGTTACGACCCCGCTTCATCCCTGCTCAATCCACTGAGGGTTGACGGGAATTCAAGAGACTTCGTCAGGCCGGGAGGTTTCATTTTCTGAGACCACTCGTTGGACGTTGTTGGTCCACTACCGTACCCGACTTGTTTTCGACCCTATTTTACTTTCAAGATTTCATCTTGTATTTTGATTCCCTTGTGGGGCCTCAATCTCTGTGTCTATCAGCGACCTTTTGAGGACTGAGATCGGCGAGATCACAACGGGGCTACGACCGCGCTTCACCCCTTCTCAGTTCGCTCAAGGTTGACGAAAACACGAGAGGCTTCGTCAGGTCGAGGAGTTCCATTTTCCTGGAGCTACTTGCCTGGACGATGTTGGTTCTCAACCGTACCCAATTCTTATTTCACTCAGCTGTGCTTGACGATTCGTATTTCACGGCGACGTCTCTGTGGGTTGACATCGGCGAGATCACAACGGGGTTACGATTGCGCTTCACCCTTTGTCGACTCGCTAGACGTTTGCGGATTACTAGGATCACTTCGTCAGGTCGAAGGGTTCCATTCTCTGGAGTCACTTGTCCGGACGTTGTGCTGACACAGCTGTCCCGTTCCTTATCCTATCTGACTAAGTCCAAGCATTGATCGATAATTTTTATTTTAACATTTGAGTGTGGAACAGATCGTTGCGAGTAGTTAGATTATGTGATATTTTCCGTGTCCTGCCGAATATTGAAGTTTTGCTTTGTTACTTCCGTACTCCCCTTTTCACTCTCCATTTCTAGCATTCGCTAATATCGCCCGACCATCTTGCTCACCCGATCACCGTTCATTCTTGAATTTATTAATCACTGTAAGATACTGTGTAACGTGATTATTTTGCACCCTGAATCAAATTAAGCATTTTCGCTGTTGTGGGATAGTTTACACTTTTTGCGGCGTTGCCGGTTGATTCTGGTTCATGGCTTGTGCTGGAGATGACTGGGTATTGTATGCGGTCATAAAACTAGGAAGAGATTTTTTGATAATTGGCTGCTCTGTGAAAAGGAGGTAACCTATTTTTGGAGAATTTTCGAAAAATTGTGGAAGATTTCAGCTGAATTGAATGAAGATTATTCTTCTGGAAGTTTTATCTGGAATCATCCTCGTTGTAGGCGATTATAATTTCAATTTGGTTAATTCCCTGGATAATATAGAGAATATTGGCTTCAATCTGAGGGTACGTTTGTTAGAACGGATTTTTATTATTATATGCCATCCAAGTATCGGATATCCAAGTATCTGGCATTCTAGTATCGGCCACCCAAGTATCTGGCATCTACGTACCACCCATCCAAGTATCAGGCATCCAAGTATCAGGCATCCAAGTATCTGGCATACGAGTGCTTAGCATCCACGTTCCAAGTACTACCGACCGCGACGTCTCTACTTCAAGCCATTCAGAGGTTGAGGTGACCGGTGCTTTGCACTGGCTTAAGGTTATAATATATTATTCTTGAAAGTGAATAACTGATATCAGGGGAGACCTCTCAATCACCGCTGGCTCCTTTCACTTATGTCTAACTTTTATCAGACTCATAATTGAGTTTATTGTAGTGGCAGATTGCCCAATTTACAATTTTACCTTTGTACCAGTTTCATTTGATACTGGGTTGCGATTATTCAATACTGTTTATAATTATTATAGGTGTAAGTGTAAACATTTGTGAACTGAGGTGGATACTAACTGGCCAGTTATAACAACCACGGTACATGACTTCCCTTTCAAATTTATAACTTAACTAGCTGGCCCGGCGAACTTTGTTTCGCCTAAATGATACCTATACTCACGGTGGATTTCACGAATCGTAATCACCGGTGATCGGAGACCTTATTCAAAAGGAGGAAAAGCATTTCCTACATAAGCAAACCGTAGCGACACCTAGTGGCCTTATTCAAAAGGAGGAAGAGCATTTCCTGCATAAGCAAATTTTTCATCGAGTTTTGCAAACTTTTAATGTATTCTATAATAACCAGGCCGTAGACGAATCCATAAATGAAGTTTCATAACAAACAGTCCATCCGATCTCGAGTTATAAATGGTGTAACCAACAACTCTGTTTTATATATATATAGATTTAGTGAGATTTAATCACTAAAATCTCTATGATGGAAAGACGTTTGGTGTAGAGATATGTAATAATATTATCCCACAAGGGTGTGAGATGAATGTAAATCATAAATATTAAATTATGCATTTTATATGCAAAGTTTTCACTAGAAATTTATTGTTACCGGTCCGTCCTTCTGGAAAATATTGAAAAAAATATCAGTGAACTACAAAATTCAGATATATGAATGATATATATCGATACAAACCACATATTAAATTGAAACTAATGAAAAATAAAATGATACTGAATAATCTGTAACGAGTAATTTCGAGGATCAAATTATGTGGAATTAACTCGTAGAGAAAACATAGAGAAGTTTATTTTCAATTGTTTTCATGAATGAAACCCAACCACGGTGAACTACCACAGATATGTGATACTTAAGAATGGAACCGTGGAAACAGTAATCACAGATCGAAGACTAATGTTCAAGATGGGTCGATTCCTGATACTAAGGAAGGTGATCAATGGTAGAATGCATAGATAAATATACTTTGCTTCGCAGAAAATTCACAAACTGGCAGCATCTTCTCAAGAGCTCTGTGAAATATCCATAGAAGATAATTGTTTTGAATACAAAATATGTTGATATAACTAGATAATTCACAAGTTGAATGAAAAACCTTTCTCTATAAGATATTTTCGAGATATCGAGGAAAATATGAACAAGTTTTCAGTGTTCACAAAGTAATCTGCAGGAAAATCGAAGAAGGGACTTATTTCGGTGAAAGTAATACGGCTTGACAATTTCAGATATAATCGGAAAAAACTAAGTGTTTTTGTTGAGAAATATCGTGTTTATAACATTTTTATTCCGAAAAGGTTAGTACTTGAGTATTCCCCGAATATATTAACTAAAATTGAATCGAGAAATATGTATTCGCATTCATATTAGGGAATGGAAGAAGGTTGTATTCGGCCAAATTCTGTTTCAAATGGCCATATCTTTTTGAAAGAGCCTAATCCGGAAAAATGGAAAATGAAAAAAGGTTTCGTTCGGCCTCAAGAATCTACCGTTAAAATATATTTACAAGTCGAAGACTCACCCTGCATATGACACAGAAATTTATCATTGACAGGTAGGATTATTATAAAGTAACAACGTATCAAAATTATTGGAATTTACTATCAACGTCAAAGATCTTTGAAAAAAGTGTTGAGATGTTCGGTTTGCTCCCTTTGTTTTTTATTTCAGATTATCACAAAATGCTTTGTCAACCTCTCTGGAAAAAAAGAGAATAAATTTTCTGAGAAGAAGTTGCCCTTCAAAATAAATACCAGCTTATGCTGTAAACGAATCTAATATCCCTACACTTATACGCGGTTACAGTGACTTTATACAGGACAGTGGCGACAATAGACGTTCACGTTTTGATTGGTCGGACTGTTTTCGACCACTAATGGCGGACTTTCATTGATTTGTTGTCATGTCATAGTGAATAAAGCTCAAAATCGAGTCAAATGTCAAACAGCACGACATTCAAATGTAAACAAATATCCGCCACCGCCATGTTTGTGCAAAAACGTGTTCTATGACACTATTGTCGCCACTGTCTTGTATAAAGCCACTGTATACGCGGTGACAGAGTTTTCGATGAGGTTTTTGTCTGTGCTCTTGCATCATACGTAGAGCTGTATGGTGTCCCGTTTAACATTTTCTCTGCTTATACTGAGATAAGGAACGGGGAATAGATCAATCTGTTTGTTGAATGATCTATAACAAATATGTACTGCTCTCTTTCATAAGAATATACAGGGTGGCCACTTTTTCAATGGCATTGTATTGGTAACTTTTAAACCATAAGAGTTAGAAGGTCGGTCAAATGGAGAAAAAGTTGCATTCATAGAAGCATTGTCAAGCAGTTCAAACAAATCGAGATTATCAGGGCCGGTTTTTGAGATATAAGAAAAGTAAATTCTGTCATTTTGATTTTAATTTTTTTCCCACTTTATTTCAAATATAATCAAAAAATGTTACAGGAATTTTTTATTCGACAGTAAATTATCTTCAAAATGACATAATCAGATTTCGTATCCAACGTTTCGTTCTTCCTGGGCCACCCTCAACCTTATTTTTTTCAATACGGACCTGCATATTTTATGACACTTTTCGAAATAACTTTTAACGCTGAATTCAACGATGTATCATACAATGTCATTCAAGGTTGATTTTACAAAATGGTGGAAATTTCTAACACTTACGTCATTAATGTTCATCATTTACCTTCGAATAATCATTTCATTTGTCTTTCATTAAATGATATTTTCGTTTAATTATTATGAATTAGGTTTTTCACCTCTTGAAATTTGTAAATAAATAATACGTAACAGAATCAAAGCAAGAAACAAGTAATAATTATTCA
This sequence comes from Adalia bipunctata, assembly GCA_910592335.1. NCBI lineage: Eukaryota > Metazoa > Arthropoda > Insecta > Coleoptera > Coccinellidae > Adalia > Adalia bipunctata. Next base: position 8,157,671 of record OU342954.1, read on the forward strand.
CTAATTTCAAGAGGTGAAAAACCGAATTCATAATAATTAAACGAAAATATCATTCAATGGAAGACAAATTGAATGATTATTCGAAGGTAAATGATGAACATTAATGACGTAAGTGTTCGAAATTTCCACCATTTTGTAAAATCAACTTTGAATGACATTGTATGATGTATCGTTGAATTCAGCGTCAAAAGTTATTTCGAAAAGTGTCATAAAATATGCAGGTCCGTATTGGAAAAAATAAGGTTGAGGGTGGCCCAGGAAGAACGAAACGTTGCATACGAAATCTGATTATGTCATTTTGAGGATAATTTACTGTCGAATAAAAAATTCCTGTAACATTTTTTGATAATATTCAAAATAAAGTGGGAAAAAAAGAGAAATCAAAATGACAGAATTTACTTTTCTTATGATATCTCAATAACCGGCCCTGATAATCTCGATTTGTTTGAACTGCTTTACAATGTTTCTATGGATACAACTTTTTTTTCATTTGACCGACCTTCTAACTCTTATGGTTTAAAAGTTACCAATACAATGCCATTGAAAAAGTGGCCACCCTATATAATCACATATATGCATTATGCATGTCATCAACTCGTTCATTAATGGAAAAATTTAAAAATTTAATTAAAATCATGGAAGAAAACACGAATACCTCACAGCAAAATGATTTACTGAATAAAAAACCAAACTTATACTTGAACAATATAATTTTTTGTGAGTTCAATGTATAGGATGTCTTTTTCGCCATTTACATTAGCTGAATTTTTGTATTCTCCAGGAAAGGATGTTATAGAAATGATTCATTTTCTGAAATTTTCTTCAGGTGGCATCGGATAGCTTTCAGCGTTAAAGGAGATTCTGTAACGATGATACACAACTGTGAGACCACATCAACAAAACCACTCATGAGATCAACATCATCGACATTAACTACTTCTGGAATAATCGCTATTGCTCATGAACTGGCTGAAGAAAATCATTTTAAGGTGAGTTAGAGCCGATTTTGGTACATTCACGTTGAATTCAGTCCATAATTGATTATGAATGCTTTAACAAATGAGTGAATTTTAATAAAGATCGAAGTCAAACACAATTTTTCTTCAATATTTTATTGGCTTTCGAATTCAGCGATGAGCCTTCATCAAACCATCTGAAAACTACACAAAATGAAACATTCAGAAAATACAAATATTATATTATAATTCTTAACTATATCCACTCAATTATCTATTTTGATATTGGTTGAAACGATTCAAACAAATTTCTATCTGTGAGTTCTGAGATTACATGAGTGTTCGTTTAGTTTGCTCTTCAGAATTTTATATTGCTCTAGTAGGTAGTATCAAAATAAACAACTTATTGAAAATAAGGCCGAAGGACCCTTGGTCGATGGCTAATTGTATCATACAATAAAGAACTGTTACTACTACTACTATCGAAAAAAAAAACAAAAACCCGACTGCAAAAATATTCAACTGAAAAAAAACAGAATTTATACTTAATTAGTATAATTTTTGTTGAGTAATGTATAGCATGCACTAAGTGATGTTTTTTTTTCGCTACTTGTCTTAACAGTTAATAATAAAAATTTGAATATGACGTGAATGTCATAATTTATTGCTAAAATAGATATTAAATGTATGGCAGTTTCTCCCAGCCTGCTGTACGTTGAAGCATTCACGTAATATTTTTATTGAAGTAAACACGGTGAGTTTTTGTCTCTTACATTTATTTTAACTTTAGATTCCTGAGACTAAAAGAATCTTTTTTTTTTTCATTTTCTATTTTTTCGAATTTAAAAAAAATTAGGCCGAAAACGTGCTTGATACGATTCTCTGGTATGAATGCAATTACTTCAAAGTTCATATTTCCCGATTGAAAATGTTAATACATTTATTTGATACTCGAGTACCAAACTTATTTTAATTAAAATGTTAAAATCATGACATTACTTCCTAATCTAATTGTTTTTGACATTTCCTGTTCCTGATGTTTGCGGATGATCTCAAAGTTTTTCTTACAATTGACAATATAGAGGACGCTCGAAATATCGAGGCTGATCTTGACAGATTGGTGAAATGGTGTGAATATAATAGACTGCATCTTAATGTCGAAAAGTGCTAACACCTAACCATCTGTCGCGGTAGCCCCCGAGTCAGTGGCGGCTGCTCAATAAGTGCACATGTGCACGTGTACCCCCAACTAATATCTTCATCTAAAGGAATTTACTTTTGTGTTTGACGTAAACGTGACGTTTGATATTAGGGTATTTAATTTAATTTTTCATTTCCGATGTTCCGATTCACGGTTCTGTATTTCAGACTCCAGACGGCGGGCGAACTTTGAACGCCAATGCTAATATACGCGTAGAGTCGTAGACGCTAGACGGCAGTCGGTACACTGCTCTCGGGAAATGAGCCTTGATTGGAGCAGCAGCTGCCCCTCGCGCCCCACACGTCCCGTAACAGTCCACACTATTCAGCTGACACAGGTACACATCCAGACTGTGTACGCGTAGGCTACGGCATAGATAAAGAACTACGGTGCTACGACGTACGTCGTGTGTAGGTGAGATAATTCTTTATTTGCATTAGCGTACAATATTTAAAAACAATTCTTTGCTGACACCAGAAGAAAAATAAAAAATTAAAAGTGCCGGTCGTGCAAAACTGAATTTATCGATCGCGCATGTAACAAAATGTAAAACGCGCGATTATAAAAGAACCTTCAAGATAGACACTCATGAAAAACCCGAATCGTTATGTGATTGTGAAATTAGTAACAGTCTTTATTGTTCTCCTTGTTTGTTATTTGCTGGTGATGATCAAACAGAACCAGACCTGTGTCGAGGATTTAATCCATTTAAAAGAAAAAAATTAAAAACATCCAAGTTCCAAGACACAACTCTCTGCGATGCAAATAAGGTTTTAATATACAGGGTCTTTCACGAGGAACCTCACCCATATTTATACGGGAAACTACTGAACGTATTTTCATGAAATTCAGCACTTATAAGTATTTCTCGATGCTGATGAAATCTAAAATATTTTCAAGGCATGAGCACCTCCGGTTTTTCCGGAAATGACGTCAACTTCCGTTTTTCAAATTAGAACACCATTTTTTTATTGCAGAAATAGATTTCTTAGAAAATTTCAAGTTATTTTGATGTAACAGTTTTCAGTTTTGGTTGGAAAATTCTCTCTGAGCGGGAAAATTCGAAAAAAAAATCGAAAATAGAGCTCCGCTGAAACAAGAATAACTTCGAGGTTTTTGGATGTAAAATTTTCATTTTTGGGATTTTTCAAGATGTAAGATTGATGTATCCACTTTAAAAATCGAAATCGCGATTCATGATACAGGGGGTGAAAAAATCGCTTTCAAAGTTAGGGATGACAAAATCGTGAAAAATCAATTTTTTCAAATTAGAACCCCATTTTTTTATGGCAGATATTGAATCTACGTTAAAAAATAATGTGAGTGTATGCATCACACCCTTGCCCTAAAGTGGATATTAACTCAGAAAATATCCATTTTAGGGCAAGGGCGTGATGCATACACTGACATTTTTTTTTGACGTAGATTCAACATCTGCCATAAAAAAATGGGGTTCTACTTGAAAAAATTTATTTTTCACGATTTTGTCATCCCCAACTTTGAAAGCGATTTTTTCACCCCCTGTATCATGAATCGCGATTTCGATTTTTAAAGTGGATACATCAATCTTACATCTTGAAAAATCCCAAAAATGAAAATTTTCCATCCAAAAACCTCGAAGTTATTCTTGTTTCAGCGGAGCTCTATTTTCGATTTTTTTTTCGAATTTTCCCGCTCAGAGAGAATTTTCCAACCAAAACTGAAAAATGTTACATCAAAATAACTTGAAATTTTCTAAGGAATCTATTTCTGCAATAAAAAAATGGTGATCTCATTTGAAAAACGGAAGTTGACGTCATTTCCGGAAAAACCAGAGGTGCTCATGCCTTGAAAATATTTTAGATTTCATCAGCATTGTGAAATACTTATAAGTGCTGAATTTCATGAAAATACGTTCAGTAGTTTCCGTATAAATATGGGTGAGGTTCCTCGTGAAAGACCCTGTATTAGGTAAACAAGATATTCGACAACAATTGAACAATGCTTACCAACTGGATATCGAGAAACATTATGAGCAAGTAAAGAAAACCGATACATTTTATCGAAAACTAGCTGGCCCGGCGAACTTTGTTTCGCCTAAATAATACCTATCACCTATACCATAGCCATCTTTATCTTAAGAAGGCCGTGCCTATACTTACAGTAGATTTCACAACGCAATCACCAGGGATCGAAGATCAACGGCTTGGTTAGATTTCTGAACTGTCAAATCGAGTATTCTAGATCAAGCTCCGATCACCGGTGATATGCTTTGTGAAACCCCCGTTAAAGTTGTATAAACTTACCATTGCAATTTTTTCAAGCAGGAAATTAGGCATAATAAAAGTTCTGTCAAATGTCATCTGTCAACTGTCATCTGTCAAACGTCATCTGTCAAATGTCATCTGTCAAACGTCATCTGTCCAACGTCATCTGTCAAACGTCATCTGTAAAATGTCATCTGTCAAATGTCATCTGTCAAACGTCATCTGTCAAATGTCATCTGTCATCTGTCAAATGTCATCTGTCATCTGTCAAATGTCACCTGTTCATCTGTCAAATGACATCTGTCAAATGTCATCTCTCAAACGTCATCTGTCAAACGTCATCTGTCAAATGTCATCTGTCAAACGTCATCTGTCAAATGTCATCTGTCAAACGTCATCTTTTCCATGGATATGAGCTGTCACACAAAACAGAAATACATATATATATATATATATATATATTCTTATGAAATGGAGCTGTTACAGATTTTAAAAATGCTTTGTCAACCTCTTTGAATAAATGAAAAAAGAAGTACATTCGTAGAAGAAGATGCCCTTCAATATGAATATCTGAAAACAAATCCAATAACCCTACACTTATACGGGGAGACAGAGTTTTTGCTGAGGTTTTTATCTGTGCTCTTGCATCATACGCAGAAATGTATGGTGCCCCGTTTGACATTCCTCCGCTAATACTGAGATTAGGAGCGGGGAATGGATCAATATGTTTGTTTGAATGATCTGTTCCTTGTTGCCTTTTCGAGACACATGCCATAAAAAAAAAACAGAAATACAAAAATAATATGTCAATTACTAATTATGGGCAATTTTGAATTCAGTTATTTCCGCAAATATATTTATTACCCAAACATAAATCAAAAACATTTCAAAAATATAGAGAAAAGATGAAAATGGACAATTCACGATTGATACTGATCGTCACAATCCGATTTACTTTACATTCCGATAAAAATTCACTGTTCCACCAACTTGATCTGATAATAGCCTTCCATGTTATTATAAGTTCTATGCAAATTACACAATAATTGTATACATCGCCATTCATACCCTAGTCTAGTCTACCATTTCTGAATTTCCTACCCTTCAAGAAAATGAAATCCACCGTTGCCAGACAACTTCATGGCTTATAACTTCACAACGTTCTATTTTAGGTGCGTTTGAGTTGACGATCTGTAGAGCGAGTAGAATAGTGAACAGAGTAGAAAGAGGAGCTCCCGAGCACTTTTGTCAAATCGAACACGGTGGAGTAAAAGCTTGACGGAAGAATTGTATTGTGACAGAAATTCGAATTGATTTGTGAGAAATATAATAATATCTATATAATAAACCCCATAATACTGTGAATATGAACAATTTGGAAATTCGGCTTGTAGCCGAATTATTTATATTTGATTCCGATGATGAAGATGGAAATAAAGAAAGGATGGAAAGGCTGGAAAAAATAAAATTTTTCGTGGAAGAGACTGTACCAAGGTACAATTTTCAGCAATTCAAGCAGCATTTCCGTCTGACAAAGACTACTTATGAGATACTTATGGAAAACTTACATTCTATTGTTAAAAGGAAGATTCAGAAGACTAAAATTGATGGAAGCTACTCGAGTTGAAATCATTCCTCAAATAATAATGGCAACCTGCATTTTGCACAATATTTGTGTAGATAATGAAGATTTGGAAATCAGTTTGAATGAGATCATTCAAGAAGAAATGTTGATGCGGCCAGGGAATGTGGTCATTGGAAGAGATCATAACAGAATCGCAATTGGAAAACGAAACAACATTGCAAATTATTTATACTCAAGAGAAAATAACTAATAAAACCTTTATGATTTTATTTGATGTTTTTATTCAACACATTCTTGATGATTACGTTATACGATTCCTTTTGGATATACTTCTTCTTACTGAATGTCCCGTACTCACTGGCTTACGCTGATAAAATGCGAACGATTCTCACGCCCCTGCTTGAGTATGTTCTTGCGTATAATGCTCCAAAAAATGTTTTTGAATCCATTCCAGGGTTCCTTCAATTCCACACTCACCACAAGTTGCTAATTCTGTCCCGGTGAATTTGCATGCCATTTTCTGGACATTCGTTCTATAATGGCTCATGGCTCCTAGCTCCTATATTTCTTATTCAAATTGAAAAGTAATAATAAATCGTAAATTGTTCGGATAATATGACAGCAACAGATGACAGCTGGAAAAAACTCGCAGTGCTCCTCCAAAAGCTTGAGGCACATCGAGCGCGCTCGATCTACTCTTTCTGTTTCAAAACGAACGCGATCGAGCACGCTCCGAGCGTCAAAAAAAACTCAAAAGTAGACGTGGAGTGCGCTCGGAGCATTTTGACCGTCAACTCGAACGCCCCTACGAAAATAGCGAGTCCATTTCTCTCGTTCTATTTTATTATTGCATTTCTATTGAATACCGTGAAACTTCGTTCTACCATAGAATATTCTTATACCGTTGTTAGGTATTCTGTGGTAAGACCTACTATTCACTTGACATGCGATTCTGTGGAAGAAAAACTAACCTCCTTTGTCCAAATGTCAATATGGCATTTCGAAGTTTTGAACCAACCATAGATCGCCTTTTATTAAAAAAGAAAAGGGCTATTTTTAGGGTTTTTCCAGCAATAATTCTAATTTTTCTCGCCGTAAAAACCATCCTTGAACTTCAACGAACATTTTAAAAAAAGATTTGGCCAAATTGGTCGAGGCGTTGTTGAGTTATGCGCTTACAACACATTTTGCGATTCATTTTTATATTATAGATCATAAACTGTATTAAATTATGTGGTGCTTTCGTATGAAGGAAATGATTCGATAAATCCTGGTATATTTAAGGGTCATATCAATTTTTCGGCTGAATTAGATTTAGCACTTAGGGATCATTTGGATCAATCCACACTCCACAGTATTTAAAGAAACATCCCAAGACATTCAAAATGAATTATTGGACTGTATGCTTTCTGTGTGTCATGCACACATTAAAAAAAATTGCTGCCTCAGAATTCGTGTCCGTGATAAGGGATGAAACCAGTGACATTTCGAACATTTTCCAAATGGTTATAGTTTTCCGTTATACTTTAACAGACCGTACCCACCCCTCATACTTACAATTTCGGATTTTTGCGCTAACCCCTTTTCTGAATATTATTTATTTATTCTTATTTATTTATTTATTCTCACCTTACATACACCAGAGGTAGTTACATGTAAAGGTTTTCAACTTAAACATTATTATTATAACCTAAAAATATGAGATCCATAAGGAACTAACAAAAACAATAGAAAAAATAAATAAAAAATATATATGTATATGATATAGACAAAGGTATAACGTAGCATATCACATTAAATTAAATTAGGTTTTCATTTTGATGCAGCAACAAGTTGAGCCTCATTTCTCCTATGCTAATGTTGAAAAAGTCACCAACTAAACTCTCTGATACTACCTCATTGCAAATGTCCAGCATGTGAGTGAGAGGTGACGGACTCTTTCGATCAATGTAAAAAAGCTCATGTGATAACACCCTAAGATTAATCTTCGGTACTTTGAAGTTAATGAAGTTAATAATACTGGAATCACAAAACTTAAGGTTATTTATCACATTGTGAACGAATATCACAGCTTGGGTTCTTCTCCGGATAGCAAGAGAGCATAGGTGAAATTCTGACAACATAGACCTATAGGAAACCTTGAATGGGTAACTTCCATTTTTCTTCTTAATATAAATATACCGCAGGAACCGCTTTTGCACTTTCTCAATATCGTTGCTGTGGGTGCAGCAAGTCGGGGACCAGATATTTGCAGCATATTCCAGATGGGGTCTGACAAGGGTTGTATAAAGTTTTATAGTTGTGTCAATATTAAAATCTTTACTATTCCGTATAACAAATCCGAGTACTCTGTATGCCTTATTTATTATGTTATTGTAATGATTATTAAACTTAAAGTTGCTCTGAAACAAGACCCCCAAATCCTTAATCTCATCACACCTCCTAATCTTAACATTATCCCAAGATAAGTCAAAAACACGTCACAAACTGCTCTAAATTGCGAGTTTTGAAGGTCAGTTTTCAAATTTTTTTCCTCCTCCGAACTCCCCCAAGTGCACTCCAAAATAAAAATCCACGCTCCGCCACTTCCCCGAGTTGACTGCAATTTCTCATGGTCTAACCATTTCCTTGAAAGAGTAGATCAAATCAGAGATTTAGGTGTACTTTATGACTTTAACATGACTTTCAAGCACATGTTGATTATATTATAAGTAAAGAGAGGTGTAAAGTTGCTTGGATTCATTATCAGACACTCGCAGGATTTCCAGTCGGAGGAGACACTTAGCTATCTTTTTGTTATGCTTATGAAGGTTCAGAATAGGTTTCTTATGTATATTTCCTTTCGCCTTGGCATTGGCAGGGTAAATTTTTCAGTTTCGCTTATGAGATCTAAGATCGATCTGTCCTCTAGTTCAAACTGAGTTCGCGGCAATTTTTTTCAAATTCTTGATTCTCCGTCAGCAAAACTATGTTTTCTCTAGTTGGTTGTTCCATTGTTCCAATTAGTATTTTCGCAAATTATCACGGAAGACTTTTCTTCAACTTAAGTGCTGAGTATCATTTCATTTTTCATTAAGTCAATACGTAGTTTGTCTCGACATTCATCATTCACGTGTCTCAATTTTTTGATTCATTCATATTTATTTTTAATAGTTTCCTAGTAGAAACCAGTAACAATGAATGTTTAAGAAAAACTGTACGTATAAAATGTGTTATTTTGAAACAGAAATTGTTATATTCTGTAAGGTAAACTTTCACCAGGATCCTTCGCATTCACATGATTTTCATCATCGTCATATCAAATGGTCATTCCCTTTTTGTTGACTAGGCTGCAAATAAAGTTCCTTCGAATTAAATTTTATCTTAACATTTCATTTTCCAAAATATTTAATTAGATTTCACACATCTCTCTACATCAAAAGTTTCTCAATCATAAAGATTTCAGGACTCACTAGGTCTGTGATTCCCAACGGAAAATGCGATAAAGTTGATCAACATTTTGACAACATTGCTTGTAGCGCGATCAGAGAGTAAATCATTATTATTCGATTCGGTGATATTTTAAATCTTCTGGATTTCAAACCTTACGACGTTACTTCCAATCCCACAGATTGCCCAGCAACATTTAGAATCTATTGAACTCAATGCTTTAGTTCCCATGACCTACTCAAAACATGCTCCCTGGTGCAGATACCAACCGATGCTCAATACAATTCTTCATAGATATAACAAACAGGAAACCCATGGTACAATTCTGAAACAACATTTCCTCGAATTGAAAGCTAATGAGGAATTTGATGAGGAATTTTACACTGACGCATCTAAAGATGAAAATGGAATTGCATGCTCAGTCATTGACAAACTCAATAATCCAGTATCCTTCAAACTTCCATCAACCTGCAGTATTCAAACTGGTGAACTTTTCGCAATATACAAGTCCCTATTCAGCACCATGACGCCTGGCCAACATATAGCAATATTTACAGACTCATTATCCTCAATACAAGCGATATCCAACATTTACTCTAAGAATCCATTAATACTAAAAATTCAAGAACGATGCCATATACTTAGAACGAACAAAAACATCTATACGACCATAATTTGGGTACCATCTCATATAGGTATTGAGGGAAATGAAACTGCAGATCAATCCGCGAATCTGGCACGAACCTCTGATCTTCCCATCACAAACATACAGCTGTACTCTGACTTAAAGGCATCAATAAAGTTGAAATCTCTTGGAGACTGGCAAACCCAATGGAATAGCAGCAATAATAAACTTCGTGCAATCCAATCCGAAATAGATTCCCCGATAAAAATTAATCTAAAAAGGAAAGACAAAATAGTAATGAGGAGATTAAGAATTGCACACACCAGGCTAACACACAGCTACTTGATGTCATCGGAAGAACATCCTATATGCGAATACTGCCCAGAACATCGATTGACTGTGGAACACTTCCTAACTCGCTGTCAACATTATGATGACATCAGACATCGAGTGAGCCTCAAAGATAATTTAAAAGACATCCTCAGCTCACCAACACAAATTGAAGCAGCAATAGAATTCCTGAAAGAAAACCAATTGTACAATCATATATGATCACTACTGTTAATATCCATATTTTGTTGAAATTTTTGTGTTCATCTGTAATGTAAAAATAGAATATTGTACTGTGTCAATGGCCTAGTTGCCGAGACACAATAATTTAAATAAAAAAAAAAAAAAAAAAAAAAAATTATATTGAGAATTGAGATTTTTTCACCGAATTTACTCGGATGAAATAAATCGAAAACGTCGCGTTCCATTGAAAAAATTTAGGGATTCTTTTTTTTTAATTCCCAAAATGATTGGTTCTCTCGAAAATATGAACCGTTTATCGTTTTCAAGTAGTGTAATGGTATATTTGTGTGAACGTATGAGTCAGCTACAATGTAACTTTTACACCAGGAAAAATATCAAATAATTGTTGATTTAGATCTATGCACCATGAATAGAGTAAACACTTCACCAAAATTCAGCTGATTTTAAATGACGATATGAATTTTTTTTTTCTATGGCCTGTATCTTTCGAACCAACCCAAAGTCTTAAAAATGGTATGTTGAAAAAAGTGTTTCATTTAATGAGAGGAATCTATAGTTAAAATATTTTTTCAAGTAAAAATCCACCCTGTATACTATTAACTGCTCTGGCCAGTAGTGCAGACGGTACATTACCCACACAAAATTATATTGATCGAGTATAGGTCTTGTAATTTCTTTTCAGTTGAATGTTTTTGCAGTCGGGTTTTTATAGTTTCTATTTGTTTTTTCTTTAATCAACGTGTTTCATTGAAACACTTTCGGAATGAGTTGCAATGACTGTGAAATAATGCTTGTGTTGTCAATTCATATTGCTTCAGTTATCATAAGAATATATACAGGGTGTATTTTGAGGTGTGGCTTTTCTTTTGGCAGATTGTAGAACTCAAAAAAATGAGTCATTTTACCAAAAAGTTTTTATATGAATTATGCCCCTGTTTCGAGAAAATGAAACTAGAATATTTTTTAGTTTTTAGGTGAATCTGAAAATGCCTCAGTCCGTACCTGCTCCCTCGCCTGCTCCACCTTTTGTTTTTTTTCTTCTAATCTAACAAATTTGCAAAAAATTCTACTGCGTAGAACAGATCATTTTGGCATATGCCATATATTTTTTGAATCTAACATTTAATATAGAAATTTTCGAGAGAAATGGACTCGCAAAGATCTGTTTCAAGAAGTAAATCGCCAGAACGTGCTGCTACCGCAGAAGGAAAATGACAGACCGGTTTCTGGCTTGTTTGCCGTCATCAGTGTCACATATCCCCCCTTACGGTAGCAACCAAATGAAACGGCAGAGCTTATATTACTCTCCAGCAGAAACTCCTGAGTACAATGCAATACTACAGTGTCCCACCTAGCGGGTAAATGTCTACGTTTCATCCCAAACGTTCCTTCGAAAATTAGATCTCTACGTACATTCATTTCACCCTACGGTATTTCGCAAGTACTTACTTCTAAGTCTCATGCAGTCTACCGTGGATGGTCGAATACGCCTGTTCATACTGTTCGGATCCCGTAAGTGTAATAATCAAAATAACGAAATACCGTAGGGTGAAACGAATGTACGTAGAGATCTAATTTTCGAAGGAACGTCTGGGATGAAACGTAGACATTTACCCGCTAGGTGGGACACTGTAGTATTGCATTGTACTCAGGAGTTCCTGCTAGAGAGTAATATAGGCTCTGCCGTTTCATTTGGTTGCTACCGTAAGAGGGGATATGTGACACTGATGACGGCAAACAAGCCAGAAATCGGTCTGTCATTTTCCTTCTGCGGTAGCAGCACGTTCCGGCGATTTACTTCTTGAATTAGATCTTTGCGAGTCCATTTCTCTCATCTATTATATGTCCCTGGTGGACGGTCCTAACGGACGTGAATTTCCTATTTTGATAGAAATTTTCGCTAAAATGACTTATTTTGATGAGTTCTATCACCTGTCAAAAAATAGCCTCACCTTAAAATACACAAATATTGCTTCAGTAAATAAAATGAATTTACATCGAGGAATATAGTCGTCAATTCTACAGAACATCATTCCTTTGAGAGGATGAAAGTGCAGCAATTGATCCTTATTTATTTCCCTACATCTTCACATTACAGGGAGAAATCGAACTACTCAGGATAGCCTCAGTTCCTGATGAAGCCTACGATTTGTGTGAAACGCATGCACCAGATTGCTCCTCCGGGATCTCCAGTAATTTCGCGAAGCATTCCCAGGACTCGCACTTCATCTCAACAACAAAGTTTGGCTACGACTTGTCTGCAAACGAGGCGAACCAGACAGATACAGAGGATGAGGATATTAGTAAGTTGAGAGTTTTCAACCGTTCTATCCTGGAAGATAACAAATTATAAGATATAATGAAGGTAGATACAGGATTGTATGTCTTGTGGGTGGAACGAAAGATTTATATATTTGCCTGTGTTGTGTCTAACAGACTTATTAATACATTTTTGGAAGGGGCGGTGTTTGTTCACTACCGCTTAATCGTCTCGCGTAATACGCTGAAAATGATACCAAGAATTCGAAACTAATGATTACAATGGAGGTGCTGTGGTGCTGTGTAAGAAAATTTCTAGGATGTTGGAACTTCATAAAATTAATCACTTCCTCCTTGTCTGAATGGAGTGAATTGTCTGAATTTCACGATTCGCTCTCAATATCAACTGGTGATTGGTTGTAAATGTAAATGTAAATGTTGGGCTTCGCTAAGGTCCACTCAACATTTGAGTGGTAATTGAGATTTAAGTGGATTCAGTATGAAATTTAGAATTTTATGTTTAAATTGGCACTCTTGACAATGAAGAGTTGAGTTATATATGAATAATAATAATAATTATAATGAACGTTCTTATTCGATCGGATAGATAGTACTATTTACTCAGGGGCGAAGTCTAGCAGAGCTATTCAACCTGATTCCCCGAGCAGAAGAAGAAAGAATAACATAATTCACTATGAAAACTGTGTGTCATACGCATAACAGTACATCCTACAGAATGAGCAATTCATGAACACGTCGAATTGCAACTTTAGATTCTTGAGGTCAAAAGAAACCCTTTTTCAATTTTTCATTTTTCCAAATTCAGCTCTGTTAAAAAAATAGCCATTTGAAAAATAAATTGAGCCAAATTCTTGCCTGATATGATTCTCTGGAACTAATGCAAAGTTCATATTTCTCGATTGAAATTGAGTTGATACATGTAGGAATTACCCAAGCACTAACCTTATTTGAATAAGAATGTTAAAATCATGATATTTCTTGACAAAAAATCTTAGTTTTGTGCAATTATATATGTCATTCAAAAGCCATATTTTTCCCATCAAAATAAGTTCCTTCTTCAATTTTCCTGAAGACTAGATTCTAAACACTAATAACATGTCCATATTCTCCTCGATATCCCAATAATATTTCATAAAAAATTTATTTTACACTAACCTAACCTAACTTCATTAACTTAGGTCCTAGGTCATAGGAACTTAACCAACTTCTATGATATTTCACAAAGCTTTTGGGAAGACGATGCCAGATTGTGTTGATTTTCTCTCTGAACAATGGTTCGGGCGAAACCAAGGAAGCAGTACGTCCCCGATTGTTAACGGACACTGGTTTTGTTTACTTTTCGCTAATGGCGTCTAGGCGTTGCTCTTTGGAAATGCCCAACGAGTAGTTCTGATTCTCGCCGATACCTATAGCGCTACGATCTTGATTTCAGTCGCCTATAACGGTGGCCTAGCCGGCGCGCAAGACAAACCACAGACCAACTTGGTGTCCCAAGTTAATCCCATGAACGACGCATGCGTGTAGCGATAACCGGCGTGATGAACGATTTGTCAAATTATTTATTCACAGAGAAGAATGCAAGCAGGTGATGATTATGTGAAGTTTTTCAGTAAATTAATGTAATGATAACCGAGTAGTGTCGAAATTATAAAATTCCAAGGGGATATTGTTTAGATAGAAACTTCACTAAGTATCATTTTATTCTTCATTAATTTCGATTCAATACGTGGTTTGTATGGAGATTCATCATCAATATCCGAATTTTGTATTTAATTGACATTATTTTTAATATGCACTGGTAACAATTAATTTTAATAGAAACTGTGAGTATGAAATGTATAATTTCATGCTTCTTAGAATTCAATTTTATCTCCCTCATTTGTGGGATTTTATTATTACATATCTCTACATCAAACTTTTTTCCATTATAGAGATTTTAGTCTGGACAAAGTTGATAAACATTCTGACAATATCCCTAACTTGTATAGAGATCAGAGAGTTTATAAATTTCAGTCATTCTGTGATATTATAAATTCAGGGAAGCATCCAGATTATTCTTATGATTTTTTATTTCTTCGTCAAATGTCATCGTGTTAAATTAGGAATAACTCGAAAACGACGCATTCTATTGAAAAAAACATAAGAATACTTTTATTTTTCAAAATGATCGATTCTTTCGAAAATATGAACTGTTTATTTTTTGGAAGTGGTTTTATAGTATTTTTGCACGGATTTATGAGTCGGCTACGCTGTAACTTTTATACCAGGAAGAATTTTTAAAAAGTTTTGATTAAGTAATATGCCCAAGAATAGAGTAAACAATCAACCAAAATTCAGTTCATTTGAAATGACGGTTCCGAAGATATAAACAGAAAAGTGTTTTTTTTTATGGATTTGCGACACCCTGTATCTTTCAAACCACACCGAATTTTGAAAATGGTGCAGTTAAAAAATGTTTCGTTCGATGAGAGGAATCTACAGTTGAAATATATATACAAGTCAAAGACTCACCCTGTATACAGAGTGGCCAATTTTTTGATGGGATTGAATTGGTAACTTTCAAACCATAAGAGTTAGACGGTCGGTCAAATGGAGAAAAAGTTGCATTCATAGAAGCATTGTCGAGAGGTTCAAATAAATAGAGATCAGGGCCGGTATCGAGATAATCATAAGAAAAGTGAATTCTGTCATTTTGATTTTTCTCTTTTTCCCACTTCATTCCAAATATTATCGAAAAATGTTACAGGAATTTTTTATTGGACAGTGAATTATCCTCAGATCGACATAATCAGATTTCGAATCCAACGTTTCTTACTCTCTGGGCCATCCTCAACTTCCTTTTTTTTTCAATACGGACCTACATATTTTATGACACTTTTCGAAATAACTTTTAACGCTGAACTCAACGATATATGATACAACGTCATTCAAAGTGCATTTTACAAAATGGTGGACATTTCGAACACTTACTTCATTGACGTTCATCATTTACTTTCGCCTAAGGCCGGGTTTCACCAACGATTTTAATCTCGTTTAAGGCACTAAACGATAATTTTCTGTGGTTTTCCAGTCAAAAATCAATCGGTAATCTCAGTTATCTCGTTAAACCAGATTAAAATGTTTGGTGAAACCGGGCCTAATTGTTTAATTTGTCTTTCATTAAATGATAGTTTCGTTTAATTATCATGAATAAGGTTTTTCACCTATTGAAATTTGTGATGATTATTAGATACTTGTTTCTTGCTTTGATTCGGTTACGTTCCATTCAGTTTCAGATGAGTTAGTTGATTTTCTTATCGAAATGTATTGCATGTTGTTAATTAAACTGAAGGTAAATGTAATACAGATCCGACCCAAAGAAATTTGGATAAGGGTTAAAATCACCTGAAAATTAACTTTGAATGATTATATGATATATCGTTGAATTCAGCGTTGAAAGTTATTTCGAAAAGTGTCATAAAATATGCAGGTATTGAGAAAAAAGAGATTGAGAGTGGCCCAGAGAGTACGAAACGTTGGATACGAAATCTGATTAGGTATGTCAATTTGAGGATAATTTACTGTCGACTATTTCCCTCGTCTTAATTTCCACCAATCAGAAACGCGCAATTTTGAATCACAAATGGTTTCTAGATGGAAAAATTGTTTGGCAGCAGCTGTCAGCAGTTTTTTCGGGTTTACCCGCGGCAAAACTTGACAGTTGTTGTCAACGAAAATTAATAATACATACATAGATGCATCCAGAATAATCTGTTACTCAAGAAATAGTCTTGTCAAATACCATTCGTGCATCTAATTTTTCCTGTGAAAAAAATCGAAAAAACACAGTGCGAAGTAATATTTTTTTAACAAAAAGCATTCGTGCAGGTGCAAAAATCCTCGTCTTCGACTCGGATTTTTGTTGCCACCTGCACTCATGCTTCTTGTTAAAATATTACTTAGCAACGTGTTTTTTCGATTTTTTTCGGGAAAATTGGATGCACTTATGATATTACTTATGAATAAAAAATTCCTGTAACATTTTTTGATAATATTTGAAATATATTCTTGTAACATAAAAAATATCAAGAAAGTGTGTTTCCTAATCGTAATACTTCCATTAAATATCATCATTCTATCGCTTTTCGTTTTTAGGATACAAAATTAAAACATAATTTTTCCGCCATCTTTGAACCGCGATATCTCCCTTACTTTTGATTTTTGACCCAACATTCATATAACAAACTACCCTCTTTTTTAACAAGGAATCACCCCCCTGAATTTTTCGGACTTGTTTCGAAACATCCTGCAAAATTTCCAAACGAATTTTGTCTAAACCAATAAAGATTTGAATATTACAGAGAACCATGTTTTATTGAACACTGGAAATCGTGCGCTCTTACGAAACACCCCTTAGATCGTTGTAGGAATTCGGAATATTGACGCTTGATTTATTTTTCGTTTCGTATCGATTTTTTTCACTCAAAAACCAGTCATCATCCCCAATTCTCATTATGGAGTTAATTCACAAGCACTAAGAATTCTGAAAACAAACTTTCTGAAAACCCAAACAAAGTGAACAAACAGTCTACAGTTTGTTTATGTGTTGTAGCTCATGTCAAAACAGCGGATAATTCCTGAAGAATAATTTCATTGTATAAGATGAAAACGATATCATAAATCATCTAAATAGCTCTTCACCTGTAAAAATTTTTAATCAATTTTCAGAAATTCTGAAGTAGAGATTCTTCTACACCTTTTCCAATTGTTATTCAGAAAACGTAAAATGTAATTCAGAAAAGCAAATTGAATTTCAGAAAATGGAAATTGTAATTCAGAATAGTATGTATATCTTACTATTCTGAATTACATTTCACGTGTTCTGAATTACAATTGGAAAAGGTGTAGATTAGCATCTACAATTGAAAAGCTCTCTGACCTAAAGTGTTGGTATATTTATTCAGCTATGTCTTGTTCACGTTTTGTGGGAGACTATCTTGCTTCACTTTATTTCATAAAAGAGTGAGAAGCTAAAATCACATAATTGTAAGTTCCCAAGCTTGGATTTTCCTATTAATAATCCGATCAGAAAAGCAATCTAGAGGGCGACAAAATTCGTACGCAAATGTCGAAATAACCCTCATGCAACTACATTTCTATAAGTCGTTCACCCTTATACCAACAACATAAAAGGAAAAACTCCTATTCGCACAAACTCATATAGTACGGATGGAAGTTGTTCAATTTTCACGACAATTCCTTGGATTTGCCTTGGAAATATGGAAAGTACTCGGGATAGCTGTAGGAAAACGTTGAATATTGTGTAACTGTAGGCAATAATCATGCAAATGAACGGGTATTCACATAATAGGTACATGTCTACGGGAGATTCGAATATTTGTGGAGAATGACCTATCTGATAGTTACAGAGTTAGTTGGGATTAATCATTTGAATACCTACTGTTCGTTTTGAGGAGAAAATTTTACTAAAATGAAATTATTTCATCAACGTGAACAGTTGAATGAAGATTAAAAGCCGCATGTTTTCATCACCCTCAAGTTTTGTTATTATCAATTGGATTGAATATGTATGCAGTTTCTTAATCTATATCCGAAAATACTATTTACGAATTCGAAATCCCAAGCTCTTCCAACATCTGCAAAGATATACAGGGGGTTCCATATGAATTAAAAAAGTTGAAGGTATTTCCGGTTAAACCGGAAGTATATCATCAACAAAAACATTGCAGTTGGGTACCTGCAAAATGTCATAAATATACTCCTTTTCGTTCAAAAGATATTCACTTGGTTCCATACTTTCTCCCAATCCTGTATATTCCTGAAATGAAAATTTTGATGATTTATCTGTTTATTGTTAACCACATTCAACATTCATGATAATGTTTGTTTGTTTAATTCCATTCTTCTCTTAGTATTTGGAGTGACTCCTTCCATAGACCCACCACCCACAGGGGCTTCTATTTTGGACGTACCAGATGTTAGTGGCTCTACACCATTTTACTATGACTACGAAGAAGGTATCTCTAACACTATTCAACCAAATTATTGATCAAATCGATAATTTTCGACTACCTAAAAAATTATCTCTGAATTTTTACAGGCAATATTGACACCACCATCAGAACGAGCACTTTAACCATATATCCTTCAAGTTATCCTGAAACGACGACTCTGGAAAACTCAGAGGTAACAATAGGCAATACTTAAGATTATAATAAGAAATAAAAAAAACTATTTTTCCTCATCTTCATAGTTTTTTTTTCGTGCTAAATCTATATGTGAACTAATTTTTCAGTACGAAGTGAATTCATTCTTGCGATGATGTATGGAATTGATGAAAAATGAAACTTGGGTGTTAGAAATTTCCAAAGCTGTTCTCAAATTCGGTCATCAAAAAAGAAAAGCTTCATTTTATCTTCTGAAAAACTGTATCGATTCCCCAAGGAAATGGAATGAAAATATATCTTCAGTCAAATTAGGATTTTAATCGTATCCAGCTAAAAACGTTTTGAGGACTACTTAGTGCAAAATTTATGTTATGATTTGCAACTGTCATAAACATTTTATATCCGACGTTCCCTATTTTTTTATTTTGAATTTATTTTATTATCTTCTTAATAATTTCTCTTTCGGATGCTTCAGATTGCGGCAAGGTTATTCCAGGAAACACCAGAGTTTAAGAAATTCCGGGAAACACCAGATTTGGGTCCTTTTCCCTAATGGGTGAAAGCCATCTTGATTTGCATAAATATCGAAGTTTTCAATTGACAAGACTCGTAAAAGTTCTCTGTTCAAATTTATAATGGTCATTTACCTGTAATATCCGAAATATATTTAGTTTCGGTCTAAAATTTTATATCATTTTGTACGAAACTCTTTGTCGGCTGCTCAAGATTCCGACAAGGAAATTCCGGGAAACACCAGACTTGGGTTTTTTTCCTTAATGGGTTAAAGCCATCTTGATTTGCATAAATATCGAAGTTTTGAAGTTTTCAATTGACAAGACCAGCTGAAATACCTAGAGCTACTGTGAAGGTTCAAAGTGTTTATAGATTTTGTTGTGAAAAGTGTATTGTGTTGGAAAATCTTTTAACAAAGTACATATAATGTTTATAGTACAATGTCGAATTTGGAAACGGAAAAGGTTCAAAAGGTCACATTTTTCGAAAAGAATTGAAAGAACATCCTGATTTATCGAAAAGAGACTTAGTAGGAATCGTTTCAAAATCCTCAGGGGTGAGTTATTCAGCTGTATTCAGGATTCTTAGAGAATATAAAAAGAATAAAACATTGACGCCACCTAAGAGAAGAGCCCAGTCGTTAAAAATAATCGATTCGGTTGACGATTTCGATATGAACCTTATCAGAAGAATTGTCCACGGTTTTTTTTTTCAGAATGAAATCCCAACGATTTCTAGAGTACTAGAAATCGTGAATGATGACGACAGATTGCCAAATTCAAAAAGAACAACGTTCTATAAATTATTGAAAAAAAGAATTCAAGTCCAGTTGAAACTGAACGATTGTGTGAAATCTCCTCGATTCTACTCTGGGACGGAAAGAAACTTAACGAAGGCTCTCCTACCGATGCGCCAAACATGTTAGTATTGCTCCTTCTTACATTCGAACAGAGAACCAAACGATTAAATCTTTAATATTTGCTAGAACCTATCCTTGAGGCGGTCGCCACACTGCTTAGTGGGGTGATATCTCACCGACGAATTTGTTTTCGAAGGATTTACCCCTACAAATAAAATTTGTCTTGTATCGGCGTTCCCGAAAAAAACTTCTACTCATATATCCGGATGGGTCACCATGTATAGTAAACAAAGGCGGGTTAGTTTTACCATTTATAACTCAATGAGAAATTCCTGGCTTTCTAGCCGTGTTCCAATAGGAATTTCGCCTACAACTGCGGCAAGCAGTTGTATAGCTTAGATGAGTTCTTGTGATGTGTGTTTGGTTTTAATTTTTATATGAAATTATCTTTTCCTCTTTGACTATTTCTTATAGGGGAAGTACGTACAAAATGACATAGGGTTTTATTTCAGAGGCATAACTTGTTAGTTGTGAATCACAGTAATGTCAAATCCAACACCTCTGATCTTTGGTCCTTTCTTTATAAAATCTAATCAACCTTTATGAAATAAAAGAACAAAGAAATAAAATATTCTTAGATAAATTGGGATAAACGAAATTTATTTTGTTCGCATGCTATGGACAAAATGACATACCGGCAATAGGCAACTGTATTTTTCTACTTATAGTTAAAAAACTACTAACAAAGTTCACAAATGAAACGCTTGGTTCTTTTAGGAACATCAGCACAAGATGCGTGAGCCCAATGCAAGCAATGCATGCACCGTAACCAGTCTTCTTCAGGGCTAATCCTGAAGAAGATCTAAATCGGGAAAAAATTTCTTATAACAATAGACAGATGGACACTGGACAGTCGTCTTCATGATCTCGAAAGTTGCTAGGAACATTTTCTTCTTCATTGCCTTCTTTAAATAATGCCCTAGGGACTTGTCTCCTTGTTTTTGGAGGAGGTATGGGCTCTTTTTTATTTGATTGCAATCTTATTAGGTGTAGAAGTTGAAACTGAGAACGTTTGTCGAGTCCTCGGCTCACGTTTGCCTTGTTCACTTATAAATCGTCCTTTAGGGATTGGAGAAACCTCCTCATAGGACCAGCAAGAGTAGGTTAAGATGCATTGCCTTTATTAGCCGCAGAGGAAGATTTTGTTATGAATATGTTAAGACAAGTCCTGATTCTTGGTTTGCTGATGGAGCCTGAGATGGATTGTCTTAGTTTTGTCCGGTAGATACGGTTAATTCTGCTGAAATACCTATGTCATTTTGTCCGTTCACTGTATATGTTATTTTGTCCATATAGCGTTATAAAACTAGAAATGTATCGAATTAGTACAAAAAGGATATTCAACATACAAAAAGCTCCGTTAATACAATGACAAATAAGTAAAGTTTGAATTGAATGCAATTTGAATGAAAAAAATGGTGAAAACTGGCCATTTCTTCTTAAAATTTGGCGCAATGAAAAAAAACTTGTGACCTATTGATTTCTGTTATCACTCATAACGACCGAATGAACCAGAGTAGCTCTTGCTAATTTTCAGAGGTTAATTGAAGCCACTCGGGTCGTGTAATGTGGTAGGCAGTTCCGCATTTCATACCTCCGAACTCAAGTTATGATGCCTATGTTATATTGTCCATATATGTCATTTTGTACGTATTTCCCCTACAATTATGTGAGATTGTCACTTAGGAAAATAAAGAAATACGAAAGCATCTTCAGAGGTTTCACGGTCGGAGGTTGAAACCCGACGATTGATGGCTCCAAATTGGTGATGTAACCGGATAGGGCTTGATATTTATAGCCGTAGCACCACCGACGGCGTTGTCGGTCGGTTTATCATCTCTGCTTCGGACACTATACTAAATTGTACATGACAGGCAACCATGCCCTATGAACAATGGATAAGAACTTTTCATGTCACGTCAGCGCTTGCGGCTTTCCTCGATCCGAGTCGTTCTCTTGTGTCATGTCGTGACAAAGTCTTCGCAAGAAGGCACAAATGTACCATCCGCACTGAAGAAAAACTAATCTTCATCAATCCCTAGTTGATCCCCTCCAAATAATTTTTTGAATAAATTTCATACATAATTCAGTGATAAATAATTTCTTCGAATGAATATTTGAAAACTGTTCATTTTTATGGGAGACATAACTATGTATTTCATGAAAAGCACATAATAAATTTATGAAGTTCAAAATTTTTCGCCGTAGTTGGCCTTTGTTCTGAAACGAATGATAAAACTTCTACATTTTTCAGACTACGAGAATAGAGAATGAAATGAATACCACAGAAACGAAGACCACAACAGATCACTATTATGATCATTATTATCCCAGTTACTATGGAACTCTCGGGCCCAAAGGAGATCCTGGAAGGGATGGTATTCCAGGAACACCGGGTGTTCAAGGTCCCCCAGGACACATTTTTTTGATTCCAGTGAGTATATCCATTCTTTATTAATCCTATGATCGTTGCAAAGATATTGTGATTGATTATCGATGTTGGACGACTTGCAATCACGCAGCAGTGGCTGTCCGTCAGATGAGGCAAGTGAGGCGGCGCCTCACTCATTATTTTATCATTTTCCTCACAAACTCAGAGAAATAAAAAACAAGATGAGTACACGATAACATTCAAATATCCATCATATGTCATCAAAATTAACAATACTTCTCTTCGCCGCCACTGCTCAATAATGAGTTTAATGAGCATTTTCTATAATAACTTGATCAGAAAAATCTTAAAATGGCAAAAAATCATTTTGTAGTAAATGTCTAGTTCTTTGATTTTTTCCACCTCGGTGACTTTGAAGGCTTTTTCTAGCAAAAGTAGAGTGTCAAGTGCCAATTTTTATCAATGATTCTAAAAGCTGACTGTTGAGCGCAGTTTTTGAGCATACTAAGAAACCGTGAATTAGCCTTTTTACATTTTTAATTTCGATTCGAAAATTCAGATCATAATCCAATTCACGTAACTTTTTCACTTGAGACCAACATTTCAATTCATGGAAATTAAGTTACGAAAGAATTTCACAAAGAAGTCTTGTACTTTTTTTAATATCTTTTTTGAGATGGTCAAGTCGAAAATTCTCAAAGTTCATAAAAAAATTCATAACTCGAAAACCGTGAAAAATCGCATAACATACATGGGGGTGACTCGAATAGCCCATGACACGAGGGACCTGATTTTTTCTTTCTGACGTCAATCTCTTGGCCACCCTGTATACATATAGTCCATCCAAGAATTATTGACATCAGAGCAATCCAGTCGCAGGTTTATTTCTTGTTACAAAAAAGTTAAAAAAAAATTTCTGCGGTTTACTCATAAAAAGCAATAAAATATATAAATAGAACCTAGAAATTATATGGTATTTGAACGATTGACCAGTAAAACAAACAGAAAAATCTATTTGATAATTTTAAGCGTGTTCCTGCCAACTGAACGCATTGGAAAAATTGTGAAAGATATCAAGACAGAAACAAAACTTTACGAATAGATCAATTTAATATATGAAGAATTTTGTCATGACATTGTAACTAATATTTGTGAACAATGAAGGTGTGAAGTATGAAAAATGTAGATGTTCCTATTATTCTGTTTCAACAACCACAACTGTTGATATTTTCTTTAGAGATAGACCTCGTCATGTTCATAATGAAAGGTTTTATGTCAGCAATATCATAATATCCCATATAGGTATGTTGGAATATCTTTTTTGATTTCTTGTTCTAAGTACGTGCTCTGTGCAGGTTTTCCATTTACTTACTAGCTATAGGTATACCCTTCAAGAGCCTCATTCCAAATTCCAAAGATATTCCACTTGTTCAATTATTGGCCAAATTTGCTCGAAGATTAACGACAGAACAAAATGTCAGTAATATTTCCAATTCCAACCTGAATTCTGCAACTCAAAATATTACTGAATGGGCTATTCCAACATAATTTCGATATTCTAAAGCCGCCCGGGATGTCAATAATTCTTGGATGGACTATATGCACCAATTATTGCTCGACAAAATTATAGACTACAAGCAGCCCGTCTCAGCTTCGCCCGAGTACAAATTTGTTTCATTAACATTTTGCGATGAACTAAGAGTGAATCTACAACATTAATTCTGTTCATAAAATTTTCAGCTCCTCAAAATCCACTCCTGGACTACACTCTCTGTTTATCTGTCGAATAAATTAATTCAAATTTAGTTCTGAAAAAAACTTTTCAACTTATGCTATAAAAAGGAAAAGGGCTTCTGCTTCCGCTTCTTAACAAATCGACCGGGTGTCTGAAAGTTGATGTTGATCTACGCGGCTACTCTTATATAGATATGCATGTCCCCCTCTCACACTTCGGTGCCCTCTCCTACCCGCCTACCTAGGACGGGGACGCATTTAGGTCCGGTGGTGCTATTTCATCTTCATCACTTCAACCTGCCATAACTTTTGATGTACTCGTTATAATTGTATGATGTAAAGGGCAATTTCGTTCTAAATTGAATACTGGGAATAAATAACGTAATAAGTTGAATGAGGATCAATACCCTATTCCGAAAACGCACTCCCAAATAGTGCATAATTTTGGAAAACATCTGATTACCATAAACAGGTAAAAGCAAGTCAATCTTGAGAGATAGATATATGCTATCGCGGACTTTTTTGTAGAATTTAAGAGGTACATTTCCGTCATACATTGTATCCACGTAAGTCTCACGGTTTTTGCAGCGCACGTGAAAATAGCTGATTATGGCTGATTTTTTTGTTATTATTGAAGTTATAGTAGGTATCTTTATTTTTTTCGGGTGGAAAATATAGCCTATGTCAGTCAGGGATAATTTAGCTTTCTAGTGGTGAAAGAATTTCCGAAATCGGTCCAGTAGTTCTTGAGCCTAATCGTATCAAACAAACAAAAATACAAATCTTTCCTCTTCATAATATTATTATTATTATTATTATTATTATATTTCGACAAGAGTTAAGAAAATTCTATAAACTCAAAAAAAAATTAAAAATAAATACAGATGCACATAGCTAGACAACAAAAAGTATAAATTACAATTGAAAAATAAAAAGCAAATACAAAATCAAGAAAGGTAGAAAGAATTTCTTCTTAAGTTTGGCGACGATCGACTCTGCATCCACCTGTCAAATCGGTTTTTGAACGCTTTGACAGAGGATGCCTCCACAATGGCTGACGGTAGACGGTTCCACGATGAAAACACTCTGTTGGACAGGAAGTGTTCTCTCTGAGTTGTCCTGAAATTCTCCCTTCGCAATTTGTATCTGTGGCCACGCAGACGTTCGTCATCATTCAGAGTGAACATTACACCCAGATCTGCATTAAAAAGACCGTTCAGAGCTCTGTAGGTGATAATGAGGTCACCTCGGGCCCTTCTGTCTGAGAACAAGGGGAGATCCATAATAGAGAGACGTTCAGGATAGCTGGGTCGCAGTACACCATAGGGTATTCTAGTCGCACGACGCTGGACACTCTCAAGCAGCTCCACATCGCGAACCAGAGACGGAGACCAAACTGCCCCGGCATATTCCAGGATTGGGCGCACGTAAGTGGTATATAGAATTCTACAGGAGGCCGGATCGCAACGGGAAAATGATCTGCCCAGCAGATAAAGAATTCTCTTCGCCTTGTTAACGGTGTGCAGGATGTGATTGGACCAAGAAAGATCATCGGAAACCACGACTCCAAGGTCACAATGAGAGGTTTCTGCAGAAATCGTATGGCCGTCGAGATAGTAATCGACACCAGGATTGTTCCTTCCCATGTGAACGACCGAACACTTAGAAAGATTTAGAGGCAAACACCAGTTCACCGACCAGTCATAGAGGGCATCGAGGTCCCTCTGAATGACACCAGGGTCCCCAAGCGGATCACTAAAGATTTTAGCATCATCGGCAAAAAGCGAACAATTAGATCGAATGGTTCTAGGCAGATCCGAAGTGTAAAGAAGGAAAAGAAGTGGGCCTAGGACCGAACCCTGGGGGACCCCACTAAGTACTGATCTCAAAGTCGATAGAGAGTCTCCCACGCGAACGCGAAAAGTGCGATCGGAGAGGAATGACCTGATCCACTGAAGGAGGGAACCCCGAATACCCAAACTCTCGAGCTTGAGAAGTAGACGCCTGTGTGGAACGCGATCGAACGCACGAGAAAAATCGAGGTAGACTACGTCAACAGGAACACCCCCGTCCAGCATCCTCGACCATTCATTCACACACAACAAAAGGTTCGTCAACACAGAACGGCCAGGCAAGAAACCATGTTGCTCCCCTGGAATTAATCTGTTATCAAGCGCGAATTGGGTGATTTTATCAAGGATTATCCTTTCACATAATTTTGCGACAATGGGTACCAAACTGATAGGACGGTAGTTTTTGGCATCCAATTTGTCACCCGATTTGAATATAGGGGTAATGATCGCCATTTTCCAACAGGTGGGTAGGGAGTGAGAAGAAAAAGATTTGTTGAACAAAATGGATAATGGTTCAGCCAGGGAAGATGCACAGTACTTAAGGACCCTCGAGGAAACACCATCTGCACCCGGAGAAGAAGAGACGTCTAACTGTTGGAGATGCTTCAGAAGAATGGCAGGAGTGAATTCAACGTCACTCAAAATGGCACCTGGGTTCCCAGCCAGAAGCCTCGGCAACAGAGGAGGCTCCGAAGAGAAGGAGGATTCAAAAACGTCGGCTAGCTCCTCTGCAGACGACAACGGCGAAGAGGTGACATCGCCATGTTTGTCTCTGACTAGTGGAATGGAGACCTTCGTTTTTAGGGATGACCTCAGATATTTGAACATTCGCTTACGATCACCAGAGGAAACCAGTTCGGACTCAAATGCAGACTTAGCCCTTTTGATTACGTCTGACAGGTAATTGGAGTAATCTCTATGTGCTTGGTAAATATGAATAGACTTATGACGCATATATCTCTGCCAAATCGCTTTTTTGTGTCTAATCATCTTGAGGATGGTATGATTGATCCAGGGTTTGGCAGGAACGCTGACAACTGTCTTAGATTCGGAGCAACCATCAATCATAGCCTTGGTTGTGTCTAAAAAAATGTTCCACATCGCATCAACGTCGGCACGAGGAGAAAGTATCTCACTCCAATCAACATCAAGAGCTTCAAGTAGAAGGTCAAAGTTTACCGTCCTGATTGTTCTCGTACTTTTGGTACTTGAGGAACCTAGAGACAGTTGAATTTTGGATGAGAGGGTGACATGGTCAGACTTGCCGAAAGGAGGCAAGTAGTCAAGTTGCGAAACCAGGTCATTGCTGTTGACCAGAATAAGATCGAGAAGCGATGGGTTTTGGCCGCTTCGAAATCTGGTGGGCTGCGTTACCAACTGGATGAAGTTGTTATCGCGAATCATATCAACGTAAGGCCTAGAGGATGAGTTACACTGTCTTCGACCCGATAAAGGCCACTGTAAGTCAGGTAAATTAAAATCGCCACAAAAAAATACATTAGCCTCCGAAGAAGAGAGTTCAGCAAGAGAATCGCAAAAGTTGGTATCGTGCTGACATTAGTATAGATATATCGAATGATAAGTATTTACCCCGTGTGATTTATGAAAGAATAACCGTATTTGATAATCAGGGTTTAATATTACTCAAAATATAATAGTATTTGGCGACGTTTCGGGTAGTAACCTTTTTCCAGCCTGTAAAAAACAATATACACAATGTAAAAAATAACAAGAACAAACAAACAATTTGAAGTATTATAAAATCCTGAACACTTTGTTGGATAGAGATCTAATTCTTTTATTACCTTTGAAATCATATATTTTAAGTTATTTCCCAACTTATTTGTTGGATGTCATTGGGGTTACGATTTCAAATGATTTTGGAGTTGTCACGTCAATAATGATTTCTTCTTCTTGTTTGTTTTCGTTGGTCGGCTTATTTGAGACTGTTCAAAATAGTGGAGTAAATGTTGTGAAGGTATCTAATGTCTGATCTGTCATTAATGGATTTTTTATTTTGTTTTATGTGAATCATTTCGAGAAATTCTCTAGGTTTCTTATTTGTTTCTCGGTCTAACACTATAGTCTCGTCATAACTGAATGTATGTCCATTCTCGGTTTTGTGCTTGTACAGTGCTGTCTGTGTTTTGAAGTACTTGTGTCCTTTCAGTCTCAGTTTCAGATATGTTGATGATTGTTTAATAATAACATAAGAAAATGAAATACAAAGAATAATTAATGATTTAAATAGTTTTCACCATAAAATTCAGTTCACACTAGAAACAGAAATGAACAACGCAATAAATTTTTTAGACATGACACTTTTAAGAATGAACAACTCAGTACAAACAAAACCTTATAGAAAGGAAACATGCACGG
Organism: Adalia bipunctata; assembly: GCA_910592335.1. Lineage (NCBI taxonomy): Eukaryota > Metazoa > Arthropoda > Insecta > Coleoptera > Coccinellidae > Adalia > Adalia bipunctata. Next base: position 8,186,484 of record OU342954.1, read on the forward strand.
ACAGAATAATAGATTACAACTCAGCACATATCTATAAACAGAAGAAAGCGATTATGATCGGGTACATTGACAGAGCGCTAAAACTAACTTCACCTATATAAAGACCCACCATTATACAGGACATTACCTCACTTTTAATAAAAAACAACTATCCTCTACCACAAATAAAGAAGATAATAAAACAACGCACACACAAATTATACAACACCGAAAAATCAACAGACAAAAAAGAAGAACCAATCACCTTCTCTATCTGAAAAAATAGAAAACATCTTGAAACCCTACAGCAACGTAAAAATTGCGCACAAACCACACATTCAAATTAAACAACTTTATAGCAAATTAAAATCACCAACACCATTATCAGAAATATCTCATGTGGTATATAAGATCAATTGCAATAATTGCGAGGGTGTATACATAGGACAGACGGAACAAAAACTGAAAGACAGACTGAAAGGACACAAGTACTCCAAAACACAGACAGCACTGTACAAGCACAAAACCGAGAATGGACATACATTCAGTTATGACGAGACTATAGTGTTAGACCGAGAAACAAATAAGAAATCTAGAGAATTTCTCGAAATGATTCACATAAAACAAAATAAAAAATCCATTAATGACAGATCAGACATTAGATACCTTCACAACATCTACTCCACTATTTTGAACAGTCTCAAATAAGCCGACCAACGAAAACAAACAAGAAGAAGAAATCATTATTGACGTGACAACTCCAAAATCATTTGAAATCGTAACCCCAATGACATCCAACAAATAAGTTGGGAAATAACTTAAAATATATGATTTCAAAGGTAATAAAAGAATTAGATCTCTATCCAACAAAGTGTTCAGGATTTTATAATACTTTGAATTGTTTGTTTGTTCTTGTTGTTTTTTACATTGTGTATATTGTTTTTTACAGGCTGGAAAAAGGGTACTACCCGAAACGTCGCCAAATACTATTATATTTTGAATAATATTAAACCCTGATTATCAAATACGGTTATTCTTTCAGTATAGATATAGATATACTGATTGGGAAATAAAAGTAGTGAACATGGCCACTACAGCGTTAAACGAGTGGATGCATATTTTCTAGTGGACCAATAAAATAATCAAAACCCTCGGCGCGATACGACAACGAATAAATGACTGACTCCACTCAATGGCATAGGAACTGCATCGAGACCCGAGAGAATTCAAGAATCTCCCCCTCTCCAGACTCCTATGCCATTGAGTGAGATCAGTCATTTATTCGTTGTCGTATCGCGCTGAGAGTTTTGATCATTTTATTGGTCCACTAGATAATATTTATCCACGTTTCCAACTACCGTTTCCATATCTGTAGATCAATATATATATGTAACCAGAATAAATTCAAATATTTGAAATAACTAATAAAAATCAGTCATAATTCGTGAATAGCGCCACCTGAAGTGAAAGGAACGAAACTGTTTTAATATTTTCAATTTTGGCGAAACAAAATTTAATCAGTGCATACACCATTAATCTAGATATCTTAGTCAGATATGTAAATGACTGAATATCCAGTATGATGTTCTTTCCTAAGTTTCTAATTTTTATCAACAGTCTTTTAAGACTACAGGTCAATCTAACTAACCTGTGCTCCGTAATTTGAAATTTCTCTGGCCGTTTGAGAAAATTCTTTATTTTCCAGATGAACGCCCAAGGAAACGAGAAAGGACCAGACTCGCAAGCAGAAACATTTCGGCACATGATGGCTCAACACTTGGTGAGTTATATCCCAGAAAATCAAACTCTGCGTTAACAACTACTCCAACAAGCGAGCTGAAAAATTAACGAAACATAAAAACGCTTTCGTACATTTTTCTATCGAAGCCTTTATTCCTTCAGTTTCCTTCATTCCTACTTGACGTGGGAGGTTTACAGTTCTATTTCCATTAAAATAGAGTGGATTCAATCCTTACCAAAACAATTTTTTGTATTCGAAATTACAAGAGAAGACTAATCCATTGTTACTGACGTCAATATTCGCAGATAAACAAACTCGATAACTGAGGATATTCGAATTGTACCATACGTTGTCCTCGCGAAATATCTGTGGGAAGCATTACTTTCAACTCTTTCATCGGTCGCAAAATGAACGGTACGTCCACCACGCATGTTATGAGATGTGACACCGCCTTTGTATGAATGTTCTCATGCAGAAATTCAATTTATTCGAAAGATAATCTTCTGGCATTATGACTTAAATATGATTATGACATACAGGGTGTTTCACCATAAACTGGACAAACATATTAGCCGTATAGTTGACATCGAGAAAGTCATTTTTGCCTTATGACATAATATACCCCGTTTTCGACGCATAATCGAGATACAGGGTGCTTAATGTCAACTTTGAGCAGTATTCTATGAACTGTGGTAAGTTATGCGTGATATTTGAAATAACGGTTCCTGGTCACATCTTAGTATTTTCGAAGGCTCAATTGAATTGTGGTGTAGAATTTTGCAAAAAGGAATTCAAAATGGCGGAAAACCTGCAAAGTCGAAATTTTTTTTTCTCGGTTGCCAATTTGGAAAGCATTATCTCAACATACTCGATTTTCTAAGATTTTCCGTGAAAAATTTTTTTCAAATTTCGAACTCAACTTTTTTTTACATGTTTTCAGTGAAAAAAAAAATTCGGCCGAAATTGTTGAAATTTTTCATGGTTGAACTATCTTTCATTCTGAATACTGTGGTGAAAACAGAATGAAAAAATATTCATTGGTTTTCTTTTTGTAGCCTTCCAAAGATTACGCTAGGTGTACTTTCTTAATTTTTATTTGAGAAACTGGAGGCCGTACGAAGGTCAAAATTGTGCTGCTGTGCTGCCAGAATGACCCAGATAGAAATATGAAATTATAACAAAAAAAAATTTTTCGAAAAAATAAAAAAAAATGAAAAAAAAATATTTTTTTTTTTATTTTTTCCAAAAAACTTCGGTAAGGTTCGAACTCTACACTCTCGATTAACTAGGGTTGCTTTGGTAACGGAGATTCATAGGATTAAAATCAATCCAATTCATACTCGTAGAGTTCGATTCCTACCAAAATTTTTTGAAAAAAATTTTTTTGGTTTATAATTTCATATTTTTATCTGGTTCGTTCTGGCAGCACATCAGCACAATTTTGACCTCCGTACGGCCTCTAGTTTCTCAAATAAAAATTAAGAAAGTACACCGAGCGTAATCTTCGGAAGGCTACAAAAACAAAACCAATTGATATTTTTTCATTCTGTTTTCACCCAAGTATTGAGAATTGAAGATAGTTCGATCATGAAAAAATCCAAAAATTTTGGCCGAAATTTTTTTTTCACTGAAGACATGTGAAAAAAAAGTTGAGTTCGAATTTTGAAAAATTTTTTTTACGGAAAATCTTAGAAAATTGAGAACATTGAGATTATGCTTTCCAAATTAGCAACCGAGAAAAAAAAATTCCAACTTTGCAGGTTTTCCGCCATATTGATTTTTTTTGGTCGCAAAATTCTACACCACATTTCAATTGAGCCCTCAAAAATACTGAGATATGACTAGAAACCGTTATTTCAAATATCACGCGTAACTCACAACAGTCATCAGAATATTGCTCAAAGTTGACATTAAGCACCCTGTATCTCGATTATGTGTCGAAAATGGGGTATATGTCATAAGGCAAAATGACTTTCTCGGTGTCATCTACACGGCTATATATGTTTGTCCAGTTTATGGTGAAACACCCTGTATACTAACTGACAAAGAAACTGCAACACCCGGAAAGACCTGTTTGAATTTTTTTTGGGAGAACATGGATAGTTGAGTAAAAAATCAAAATTTGGTGAAGAAAAACAAGGGTTACAATTTTTTCGTGATAAATTTGTTAATAATGTGTGCGTCCACCGGGGTTATCGATATACTCCCCAACACGTCTCAGCATTCATGCAAAAACATGACGTACTATTTCTTCTTGAGGAATACTATCCCAAGCTCCTTTACTTCATGACTCAGAGCCGCCAAAGTTCGTGGGGGATGTGGTAAATTTCCAAGCTTTCTACCCATGATGTCCCAAACATGCTCTATGGGCGAAAGATTGGGGGATCTTGGCGGCCATGGCAAATGATTCACATGGGTCGCTTCAAAAAAGTTTAAACTAACTCTGGCAATATGGGGTCGAGCATCATCTTGCTGAAATATAGAATTCTCGATCCGGTTAAGGTAAGGGAGAACATATGTCTCCACTATTTCGTGAAGGTAACGCAGTATTGTCATGTTACGTCGAACAAAAACTAAAGGTGACCTACTTGCATGTGCAATAGCAACTAGCAACCCATCTTCTTCTTCTGTGCGGCGCCTTTGGTCGGCACAACGTAGGCCTTGCGGCCCATTGTTCATTCCGCATCTTCTGATACTAGAGAGACTCGGACCCGAAGGCACGCTGACAGGAGTGCCGCGAGCCGACAAGGAGTAGTCCCTCTCACCATAGAGATGGAAGGTGTAGGGTTCCCTAGGTGTGTTGACCTCAGTACAGAGAGATTGTCGTACGTGAACAGTATATGTTCCGCCGTTTCATCAGCGTTCCTGCACCAACGGAACAGGGAACACTCTGTTAGTCCCATTCTATATAAATGTTTGTTAAACAGATGACCAGTTGAAGCACCAGTCACCAGAGATAATTGCTTCCTCTCGAGAATCAAGAGTTTTTTGACCTCCGGCTTAGAAGAAGGCCCCTTGATGAGGAGTCTCGACTGCCTGAGATCCGTTCTCATGTTCCATTCAGAGGAGAATTTCTCATCAATCCATCTCTTGAAGAGGTTTTTGATATATGTGGGACAGATAGGAAGCGCGGGTTCCGGCCCAGTAAAAGTCGAGCGAGCCCCTTGTTTGGCTAAGTTATCTGCTTTTGTATTGCCAGAGATAGACGCATGTGCCGGGCACCAGATAACCTTGGGAGTGATATCTGAGCCTAGCGCTCGCAGAGCCTCTCTGCATTCATAAACCAAGTTAGAGGTTACTTTCATTTCAGACAGGGTTTTCAGTGAACCCTGACTGTAGCAACATATGTATATGTGTTTCCCAGAGTAACCACTGCGGATACTCTCTACCGCACATACCAAGACAGCATATAGCTCTGCTTGTGCTATTGGGCAGTGGAAGCAGAGGAATGTACCACTTTGTTCTAGGGCCAACAATCCCAGCACCGGCTCCCATGTTACAAACCGAGCCGTCGGTGAACCAGGTGGGGCCCTCAGGTTTGAGTAACCTGTCTGCTTTACACCACAGATCTCTGTCAGGGACAACTACTTCGTAGGGCCCGTCGAAGCAGAATCGGGCGAACGCACGGTTCCCTCTGCGGAGGAGGGACAGCTTAATGTCCTCCACCATCTTGAGAGCCATGGCGTGCCTCCTGAATCTCCCACGATCACGCCATTGTCCCTTTTCGCAGATTCTGAGCGATGTTTTCATAGCCACCTCATTGATGGTGAGGTGTATGGAAGGGATGCCCAACATGCATTCCATTGACACTGTGGGAGTAGATCTTAGAGCGCCTGTTATACTGAGACAAGCTCTCCTCTGGCATCTATTAAGGATGTTTCGGTTGTTGGCCTTCTCTAAGGAAGTCCACCATACCACAGATGCATAGGTGAGGATAGGCCTCACTACCACAGTATACAGCCAGTGTATAATATGTGGTCCGAAGCCCCACCCCTTGCCGAGCACCTTACGTGTAGACCAAAATATTATATTGGCCTTATTCGCTTGAGCTTCGATGTGTTTGTTCCACAGAAGTTTGCGGTCCAATATAACACCGAGATAACGGACCTGGTCAGATAAGGTGAGCCTCATTCCAAACAGACTGGGAAGTCTAATGTCGTTAGGCACCCTTTTCCTCGTAAAGAGAACCATTTCGGTTTTCTTAGGGTTTACTGAAAGGTCGTATGTTATGCACCACCGCTCGATTATCCGCAAAGCATTTTGCATCCAATCGACGACAACGCTGAGTATCCTACCTCCTATCAGCAGGACAAGATGGTCCGCATAGGCTACTGCGACGTGGCCCGCATCCGCCAACTCAACCAGGAGCCCATCCAGGACGAGATCCCACAGTAGCGGTGAGAGAACACCTCCCTGCGGACAACCCCTCCCTGGTGTTCCCCCTATGGTCGAGGAGCGCAGCTTAGCCACGATATTGCGAGCCTCGAGAAGCGATCCCGTCCAGCGACAAAGTGTAGGCGAGATTCCGTGTCTTACGACAGCGCTGTTCACGGCACCGAATACGGTGTTGTTGAAAGCTCCTTCTATATCTAAAAATATAGCTAGCAACCCATACCAGAACGCCTACTGTCCGGTGTGCATGATGCTCAACATCAAACTGAGAATTTAATCATTTACTCTTTCGTATACCTTTGTTTCACCAAAATTTTTTTTATTTAAACAGTTCCTTCTGGGGGTTGCAGTTTTTTGTCAGAAGGTATATCTAATCTAATCTAGAGATCCAATTCTCGATGACTTCTTCCAATAAATTTGTAGATCAAAACGGCACTCTAGATTTGAGTTCTCGTTTCACTTCCGGAATAATCCGCAATATTTTATCGGTCGTGGCGCTACTGCGGCACTGGAAAATAGCGCGACCCCTTTCGGGGGAAATGAAAAGTAGTTCAAGAACTCAGATTTTCGATCGACAAGAAAGTCTTAAACAAAATCTAATCAGTGCCAACACCAGGTATTCTATGCATCTATCTAAAAATGAATCACTTGACAGCTAAAAACCGTTTCTTATATTTTTGGCATAGCTTTGTGATCGTCTAATCTGTTGGTAGGACTCTATGTTATGACGTAGTATTTCAGAACAGTGAGAAAATGGATGGAAATAATGGAGTGCAAACAGGTAAATAAAACACTCGATTGGACAGAAGGGATGAAATACACTGCGCAAAAAAATTAACGCACATTATGGAAATCTCAAATTTATTCTAAAACTGAATGTGTTCTCAATGATAATTATTTTCATCAGAATTATGCATGCATATGTTATCCACTTTCAACGTTTTTCTTCAATACAGATGTTTTCTCCCAGCAGGAATGAAAAAGATGATATTATCAGATTTTGAATGTATTGGCTCCATTCTAAAATCAGTTGTTCTCGATCAATTCTAGTGATGAAAAGTTTTTCTTCCCTTTGATTTTCTACTCTCGATCGCTATGCAACGCGAAACACGCAATTTGACCCAAGAGGAATGTGTCCAAGCGGTAGTTTTGCGAGAAGAAGGTTGGAAATACACAAGGATTGCAGAAAGGTTTGGAGTTTCCCATACAAGTGTGTCCAGAATGTTGCAGCGATTCAGGGAGATAGGTATGAATGTCCGAAGACCAGGACAGGGTAGACCACGGGTAACAACTGCCATTCAAGAACGTAACTTGAGAGTTTCTTCGTTGAGACAACGGTTTGCATCCGCTCGCCTCCTTCAAAATCAGCTTGAGCAAACTCATGAGGTGCAAATTAGCACTCAGACAATAAGAAATCGCCTCAGAGAATATGATTTAAGGCCTCGTGTCGCGGCAAGAGGCCTAGCCCTTAGCCCTTACCCCAGCTCATCGAAGGGCGCGTTTGGATTTTGCGAGAGAGCATATCCAATGGGAAAGAGTTCTCTTCACAGATTCTGCCTCTATCATTTTGATCGACGTTCCCTTGTATACAGACGTCCACATGAAAGATATGCTCAGTACAATTTCCTGAATACTACTGGTTTCGGGGGAGGATCGATTATGGTATGAGGTGGAATATCTTTGACTCGCACAGACCTAGTGGTCGTTTATAATGGAGCTATGAATGCTCATAAGTATATAAGGAACATTCTTAAAGATCATGTAGTGCCATAGTGCCATTTTCCCCATACATTGGTGAAAATTTCATTTTTATGGACGATAATGCTAAACCCCATCGTGCGCGCATCGTTCAGGAGTACCTTGAAGAGGTTGAAGTCTCTCGAATAGAATGGCCAGCAAGAAGTCCAGATCTCGATCCGATTGAACAGGTTTGGGACAACCTCAATAGAAGGCTGAGAAGTTCATAAAATCATCCAGCTACTCTTGATGACTTAGGAATCCAACTTGGAGAAATCTGGGAAGGATTAGATCAGAACAATTTGAGATCATTCATTTTGAGTATGAACCGTCGTTGCCGAGATGTAATTAACGCAAGGGGTGGAAATACCGAGTATTGAATCACTTATCAGCAATTTCAGTATTTCGAAAATTGTTCATTTCTCTTCTTTCACATAAGATTCGGTGAAATCCTGAATTTTTCTTCCATTTAATGTGTCTTGTTTCGTTCGAAACCTTCCCGAGAGAACATAAAAAATAAGATATAAAGTCAATGTAGAGTTAACTTTCATTAAAATTGAGATTTTCAGAATGTGCGTTGATTTTTTTGCGCAGTGTAGTTCGTGAAAATCTTGGGATCGGTCCAACCCATAGAAGGATTCCAAAGCTGAAATACTTGGTATGAAATCGAAATGTAGCAAGTACAAAACAAGTTCACAATAAGCACTTCGCAGAATACACACAACCAAACTTATATGGAATCACCCAGTATTAAGATGAAATATTATTTTGATATTTTTTTCGTTAGAAGCAAATTAGTGCATGTGTTTACTCACAAAAACAGTTAGGTTCATAAGCACTTGATAAGATTTGGCTTTGCAGTGTCGATTTTACCATTCCGTTCGAACGTCGCAGTGAATTTATATTTTGTTTTTTTGAGAAGTTTAAAAAAAAAAAGCCTTATGTGGGGTTATCGGAAGTCCAGAGAGGAAGAATTATTACTATGGCAGAACAAGGTATGTCACAAAGACAGATTGCAAGAACGGTGGGGGTTACACAAGGGGTTGTTTCAAAAACCTATGCAAGGTTTCTGGAGTTAGGAACCCTAAAGAATAGGCCGAGAAGAAGTCGTGGAAGAGTAACTACAGAAAGGCAGGATCGCTTTTTAGCCCAAACAGCAAGAAGAAATCCCGCAGTATCTCATTCAGAGCTTCAAAGGCAATTTTTGCAAGCTACAGGTGTTAGTGTTTCTGTCGAAACTATCAGAAAAAGACTTCGCGCTCGGGAATTATTCAAGAGAAGAGCGTTAAAAGTTCCAGAACTATCAAGGCAAAATAAAGTTGACCGTTTTAATTGGTGTTTGGAGCATGAAAATTGGACTATTGAAGATTGGAAAAATGTCTTATTTTCGGATGAGACCAGAATTGGCCTACGATCAGACGACCGGCGTGTTCGCATTTTAAGAGGTAGAGGGAGGCAAGCTAGGCTCCAAGCTGCAAGACCGATCCCTAAATACAAAGGAGGTACTGTAATGTTTTGGGGCGGAATTATGTTTGGTGAGAAAACTCCTTTAATTCCCATTAGACAATCTCTGACAGGGCCTAGGTATGTTGATCTAGTGCTACAACCTGTAGTGAGGCTCTGGCGAGGTGCTTTTGGAGATTATTTCCTATTTATACAGGATAATGCACCTCCACATACCAGCAGAGTTACAAAAACTTTTTCGAAACAGAAGGTGTGACTGTTTTAGAGTGGCCTTCTTGTTCACCGGACCTTAATCCTATCGAGCATTTGTGGGATAGGATCAAAAGAAAAATTAGAGCTCGTCAAAATAATCCTGGTAACGCAGAGCAACTTATACAAGCGGCTTTAGAGGAATGGGCAAATGTTACATAAGAAGAAATTAACAACTTAAAAGAAAGCATGCCTCGTCGAATTCAAGCTTGTATCAATGCCAGGGGTGGTAATACTGATTATTGATTTGTTAAAATCGTTTTATTTGTTGTTCAATTCTCAGTCACATAAAAATTATTTTTAGAGAAATTTACACTTTTAATTTTCTGTTCTATTATAAAAATAATCTTTTAATAATTTATATTATTTTTGTAATAAACTTGTTTTGGGAAAACTGCTCTTCACTTTTCAGCGACTTTTTTTTAATTAAAATTCGTTTTTTCCAAATAACAGGGTGATTCCATATAAGTTTGGTTGTGTGTATTATATGAAACAGCATTAGAAATCAGTTCATTCATTCCTCAAACTATAACTACTCCGGGTTTCGCAGTTTCCTATCTCAGCCGTCTGACAAACAGGCCCTGAGATTGACAGAACTCCTGATCCGTTGTTGGTATCATCTAAATTATTCTAAATGAACGATGTTACCAAACTCCATCAAATAATTCGATTTATCTCTAGCTGAACACATGACAATTTCGGATTTCCCGGAAATATATCCACGGCTTTATGACCTTTTTCCTAGAGCAATAAAATGCCCATCCTATTTTATTGCCGAGCATAATATCGAACGAATTTTTGGATCCTGTTAAATTTCCAAATATGTTTCAGTATTCACTATAGAACAGATTGAACGTTTCACAGCTTTATAGCTAATTCAAATCGCTTTTATATCACACAGATGACACTTGGGTCGATCGTTCAGAAATACAGTAATTGTCGGTGATTTATTCATGGAATTTCTTGAGAGACCATATTTTTCAATGGAAATCGTTTGAACCGGTTACATTTTGATGTATCTACCTAAGTTCATTTCTCAGGAAAAATTTTCTAATTGTTTCACGTTATTTTAAACTTTCATTTGAAATATAGGGTATATTTCAAATGAAAGTTTAAATAGTTCTTAATGATATTAGGGGTGAGCATTCCACATGCATGTACATTTTTGAGACCGAAGAAAAACTATTTTTCATTCTCTATCTTTCAGAGTCCGGCTTCGTTAGAAAGATATGCCCATGATAAGATTCTCAGATATTAATGCAAATATCTCGAAGTGAAAGTTCTCGATTGAAACTGAAGCTTATGGAAATACAATTTCAGAATACGATAATTCGGATCGAAAACAATCAATTTCGTCCGATTTCGACTGCAATTGAAATGTTTGGATAAGTTTGTAAACGTTAATATTTTTCTATACTTTTCTCCAAATATAACTGACAAAGAAACTGCAACACCCAGAAGCAGCTGTTTGAATTTCAAATTTTTTGGTGAAACATAGATAGTATAGCAAGGAGTAAATAATCGAAATTTGGAGAAAGAAACCAAGGATTTACAATTTTTTAATAAATTTGTTAATGATGTGTTTGTCCACTGCGATTATCTATATGTTATTCGCAATAACCGAAATCGGCTACTGTCCAAAATTTTTGCTCACAACCCGTTATGAGTATCCAAATTTACCCACGATGCGAATAGATGGTTTTTTTCGAGCACTGAGTAAAGCGGAATACCCAGAACGCGTTGTGGGTAAATTAGATAATCCACAATGTGAATCCAATTTCAGCGCGCTTTCATTCTGCGTTGTGGATAATTGATTTTACCCACGTTTCGTTCTGGGCGCACTTTACCCAGAGAGCGATGAACCATATTTTGTCGTCGAAGTCAGCCTGCTGTAGGTTGTGTACCCACTGACAGGTACGAGTAGCGAGTATTACGAGTAGCATGAATAGATCACTTACCACAGTGCCTGAATACCTTGTGATTTCTTGAAATTGGTTTGACTGTGTTTTGGTTTAAGTGCGTGTTTTCGAAAATATTTCAATATGAAAGCTGAATTCAAACAAAAATTGAGTGAACAGGTCGTTATTATTACCAGATGAAGGTAATTTAGAGTTTATGTCTGAAACCAAAGTGACACTATAAGTAAAACGGAATGGACTTGATTTATCATTCAAAAAATATCGTAGATTGAAACGGTTTGATCCATTAATTGGTGGAGAAAAGGATAAACTTGTTAACATAAAACGTTTAGCAAACCAATCTGGCCCAAATTTTTAATGTGCAGCAAATGAAATGTCTGATGTGATACTGATAACTCATTGAAAAATTGGACACAAAAGAGAAAAAGCTATCTGTCCATTTCGCTTCACCCAAAATACGTTTCAAGTAAAACAATAATTACAAAAAACCCTATATTGAAAGTTCATATAGGTAAAACAAAACCATATCTTAACAACTTATTAGAACTGAAAACAAATAGGTATTACTTATTTTTACAAGTACTTTTATGACATCTTGAATTACATTTTATATTCAATTTCACACATGCACACGCTTTAGTTTGACATCCTTTCAAACCATTGCGTTTCCTGAACGTTCCTTGTAAAAAAGTTTATCTTTTTGGCCAACTGTTAATAAATCATATCTTTTCAATCTTCGATATTTTTTGGATGATAATTCAAGCCCATCCCATTTTCGTTGTAGTGCCACTTTGGTTTCATTCACTTACTCCAAATAACGTTCGTCCGATAATATAATAATGTTCAAATTAGGTTTTCATATTGATATCATTTCGAAAACACGCACTTCAATCAAACTTTAGAATTCACAAGGTGCGTAATCTATTCACGCTACTCGTACGTGCCAGTACACAAACCTACAGCAGACTGACTTCGACGACAAATTCTGGTTCATCGCTTTCTGGGTAAAGTGCAATATCCACATCCCGTCGTGGGTAAAATGAATTGTCCACAACGCAGAATGAAAGCGCGTTAAAATTGGATTGGCTTTGTGGATTATCTAATTCACTCACAACGCGTTCAGGGTATTGCGTTTTACTCAATGCTCGAAAAAAACACCTCTACGCATCGTGGATAAATATGGATACCCATCCAGCCTTCTCTCTACCCATGAAGTGGGCGGCCACTTCAAAAGATTCACATGGGTTGCTTCAAAAAAGTTAGTTTAAACCTGTACATCATGTCTCAGAGCCACCTTAGTCCTTGGGGGCTGGGGTAAATTTCCAATCCTTCTGTCCATGATGTCCCAAACATGCTCTATGGGCGAAAGATAGGGGGATCTGGGCAGCCATGGCAAAAGATTCACATAGGTCGCTTCGAAAAAAGTTTGAACTAACTCTGGCAACATGTGGTCGAGCATTATCTTGCTGGAATATTGGATTCTTGAGCCGGTTAAGGTAAGGGAGAACATATGGCTCAACTATTTCTTGGAGGTAACGCAGCGCCGTCATGTTACCTCGAATAAAGACTAAAGGTGACCTACTTGAATGTGCAGTAGCACCCCATACCATAACGCCTACTGTCCGGTGTACATGATGCTTCAACATCAAATTGAGGTTCACGTCCTTCTCCTCGATGTCGTCTCACCCTTCTTCGACTATCATGTGCATCCAAGGAGAATCGAGATTCATCAGAAAAGACGACCTGATGCCATTTCACATTCCAATGTTGTCGTTCTGTGTACCGCTTTAATCGTTGCCGGCGATGCCCAACCGTCAGAGGTAACACAAGTGGGGTCGATAATGTGCAGTCCGAAAGACCTTATCCGGCGGTAATCCGTTCGAGCAGTTACAGGATGGCCTTGTTGTCCAAACCAGTCATCAGCCAAAGATCGGGTTGTCGCAAATTGGTCTTAGACGTCGATCTTGAACTTCATTTGTGCCCCTACTCTCCTTCAATTTTGGGCATCATCAAACCACGCTTGACAACATATCATTCTGTTTTCCCTTAGACCAATAATTCGACCTCTTTCAAGTTCACTTGAACGCGATGAACTCCGCGTACACGCAGGACCGGATTAGCCATTAGGCAGAGTAGGCAACTGCCTAGGGACCCCTCGTCAGCTAGGGGCCCCACGTGCCCCATTGAATGTTTTATACGTGCCCCAATTGAATGTTTTATACGATCGCACTGCCTAGGGGCCCTTCACATGGTTTATCTGGCCCTGCGTACACGTGCTCTAGGCATTTTATCAACAACTAAACATCGACTTTGGATCTCCTCGAGCAGCTGGTTTGTTGTGAAATTCAAGTGACAAAACATTTTTACATGAAAAATTTACAGATTTCGCAATCCTTGCAACCATCAGAGACATTGGAAATGATAACACCACATGTAAATATTACCAACATTCATTTGCATTTGAACTTAACTTAAAATAAAAAAGTATTTTCAATAATAATAATAAGCAATAGATAATAATTGCAAGAAACAATCAACATTCCTAATTCCTAACATAAACATGTGACACAAAACTTGTCACCGTATTTTATAACAAAAATGTTCTTTCTAAAGTAAGTATTCTTAAGATATAATAATGAAAAATAAAGATATAAATGATCGGATGAAGCTGGGTCCATCCTGTTCAATATTTTCGAAGTGAATTTTGATTTTAGCAAATCTTGGTTTTCATGAAATTGGCTTTAGATAGAAGAATTCTATTTTTACTAAAATTAATTAATCTTATCTGTACTCGGAGTAAACATCATCTGAAGAAGCTGACTATTTTACCAAATCTGAGTTTTCATGAAATTTGCTTGAGATAGAAGGATTCTGTTTTTACTAAAATTGATGAATCTTATAGGTACTCAGAGTGAACATTATCAGAAGAATCTGAGTCCACCTCGTCCAATATTTTCGAAGAGAATTTCGATTTTACCAAATCTGGATGGGTTTTCATGAAATTCAATTCAGATAGGAAGGATTCTGTTTCTACTGAAATTCACGAATCTTATATGTACTCGGATCAACTACCATCGGATGAAGCTGATTACATCCTGTCCAATATTTTCGAAGCGAATTTTTATTTTACCAAATCTGAGTTTTCTCGAAATTGGCTCGAGAGACGAGAGAGAAGGATTCTGTTCTTACTGAAATTCATGCATCTTACATGTACTCTGGGTAAACATCATCAGAAGAAGCTGAGTCCACCTCGTCGAATATTTTCGAAGGGAATTTTTATTTTACCAAATCTGAGTTTTCTCGAAATGGGCTTGAGATAGAAGGATTATGTTTTTACTAAAATTCATGCATCTTACATGTACTCTGGGTAAACATCATCAGAAGAAGCTGAGTCCACCTCGTCCAATATTTTCGAAGAGAATTTCGATTTTACCAAATCTGGATGGGTTTTCATGAAATTCAATTCAGATAGGAAGGATTCTGTTTCTACTGAAATTCACGAATCTTATATGTACTTGGATCAACTCTCATCGGATGAAGCTGATGCCATCCTGTCCAATATTTTCTAAGCGAATTTTCATTTTACCAAATCTGGGTTTTCATGAAATTGGTTTGAGATAGAAAGATTCTGTTTTTACTAAAATTCATGAATCTTATATGTACTAGGAGTAAACATCATCAGAAGAAGCTGAGTCCACTCCGTCTAATATTTTCGAAGAGAATTTTTATTTCACCAAATCTGAGTTTTCTCGAAATTGGCTTGAGATAGAAGGATCATGTTTTCACTAAGATTCATGAATCTTATATGTACTCGGAGTAAACATCATCAGATGAAGCTATGTCCACTCCGTCCAATATTTTCGAAGTGAATTTTGATTTCAGCAAATCTGAGTAGGTATTCATGAAATTGGCTTTAGATAGAAGGATTCTGTTTCTACTAAAATTCATGAATCTTATATGTACTTGGATCAACTACTGATCTATTCTTCAAATACCGAAATAATTGCCCAATCTGGCAACGTTGCGGCGAATTTGACGGACCACTCACGTCGGCCCAGATCTCACTTGATGAAACAACAATATAAACACTCGAAGTGCTAATGAAGGAAATAAAACAATGATCTATCCTTCAAATACCGGAATAATTGCCCAATTTGGCAACGCTGCGGCGAATTTGACGGACCTCCCACCGCGGCTCACTGGTCGCCGATTGTAGTGTGCTGGCCCAATACACAGGATACATTAAATGACAAATAGGCACGAGAGTTGCAGAATGCCGATGTAAGGCAAAACTTGACCTGCGCGTTGGCCGGTTTCTCATCGCATCGCCAACATCTGATTTTGACAGTTTGACACTGACCTGTCGTCGGTCAGAAATACAATGTTGGAAACGAAAATGAAAATAGAAATAATAAACATTTCAGATTCTGGAATACTACGCGAAATCAATCAATCCCTTCCCCACTGAAGTATTATTTCAACACGATTTACCGAAACCGTGAGTGAATTAGGTCTTGGATTAATTGAATTAAGTTATCTGTTGAAATTGTAACCTGATTCAATTTCAGCTGTACCTACACGTTATAAATCGATCAAATTTCTCTTAATGTGAGAACCGATTACTGAATAGTATAGTCTGTAACAAGGGCAGAATGAAAATCCGATACGAGTGAATCATTCCGAGGGCGAGCCGGAGGCGAGCCTGAGGAATCACGAGTATCGGATTTTCATTCTAACCGAGTAACAGACTATACTTTCTCCAAGACGAAGCTAGGTAATTAATCTTTTAATACTAAGATGAATTATGACGTTTCGAAAAACGCAATAAATATGACAATCAGAGCGGCAGGCACATAGATTCTCTATGTTTTCAAAAGTGTTACGGAATGAATATTCTCACACACTGTGCGAGAATGAAATTCAGTCGAAATGCTTAAAAAACAAGGATTATACTGAAGCTCGAGTTGGTTATTGGTGGTAATCTATAAAGGGCGAAAACCAAGGACCAAACTGAACAACAACCGCGGTCATAACTGGTTATTTACTTGAAATCGATAAGTGTTGTAGAATGAATATTACATATCAAGTGATAGAATACTGACATTCTATGGTCAAATTCGATGTTGGAAGAGCTGTATTCTGTGGCAGTCGTGGAGAAAATCATTTCTCAGCATGCATTTCACTATATGGTACAGTTTCAAGCATTATTCGCTCCTTCGAAATAGAATTTTTACCTAATTGAATTTCGATCCAATTGCCATATTATTTTCCATGTTTATTTCGCAATTCGAGAAACTAATAATTTCATCTGCATAGTAAGTAAGGTGTAGTGGCTACACAATGATAATCTATTTCAATTCCTTTCGCAATTGAAGAAATCAATATAATATTGTTCCATTTTAAGCCCCAGAATCAGGATGGAATAGGTATGCATTGTAGTCGAATTCAGAATAAAAGAAAAAATTTTTTTCACCAACATACATTACTCATTGTTTCAATTGAGATCAATGAATATATAATACGAAAACAAAAAGAGAGTGTTTGCTGAGGTTGGTGCAATGCTTATCTCGAAAGAGAAACCGAGCCTTCTCCAAGATACCCTGAGTTTAAATCAGATAAGAGACATGCAAGAGCAGAAAAATGAACAAAATAATCTCTTCACCATGCTGGCTAAGTAGTTTCCTGGAAGATGATTCAGTAAAACTCTGAAAATATTCTACAACTTCAGTCGAAGAAATTTTATTATAGAACACTTTAAAAAATATTCTATTGTTTGCTCGGATATGTATGATTTGCTATTCTCCCTTTTTTGCAGATTTCACCATGGATTTCTTCGCAAGCCATGTGTTTAATTTCTCTCCACAATTTAATTCTTTTCATTAATTCCTCATCAGAAGGGTATAAAACACTACCAAATATTCAAGAGAAAAACTCGAAACAGTTTGAACTGCATTACATTTTCATCGTGAAAATTAAATGACGTTGAACTTTCTGGTTTGGATGCTAATTCTTCTATAAAGAATTTCACATCATCCAGGTATGCCAATCGACTAGATGAGGGTTCATACATATATACCAATCTTCATCTGAAACAGAATTCCTTCTTTCTTACGAAAATTCTCCAAATTTTCGTCAATCATGAGGACATGATGTGCTTCCACAGTAACCCTAATATAGAATAGAATTACATTTGATATTTGTTTGCATTTGGTCTTTCTCTGTGAAGAATTTGTTTTCCCATTTTCACATACACTATTTGGTCCAATTAATCCAATAGCTTTTCTACCCTAAAACAAAGCAATATTCAACGAGGATCTCAAGTTATAACTAGAAAACCATAAATACCTTATATCCTTTTTTCCTTCCATTTTATCGTATTTCAAATATTCATTTCAACTTTCTATTATAACCATATCTAGGTATTTATTCCAGTTCCTTTCCTGCCATAGAACAAAATGGCCTCTCTTTTACTCAATAAATTTGAGAATAATACATAGATTAAAGAACTATAATATAATAAACACAAAGTTCTCAATCGCTGAAGAATCGAATAACATGACAGCTCGAACATTGTTTATAAACAATGTGCTTCGGAATGTCACGAGTGTTGCGGTATTCAAATGCCATGTCGGAGATTCACGAACCGATCCGAACCTTCCCGATACAATTTGTCATTTAATGTATCCTCCCAATACACCTATGTTAATTGAATCACGCGATAACTTTCGAATGCTCTTTTGGTCTACTGGCGACACTTTTGTCTTTTGACCTTGAACGAAAACTCGTAAGTTGCCTGTAATATACGAACATAAACATTTCCAATGTTAAAAATTTCTACAATTTTTGTCTCATTTCATAAGAACAATGTATCAATAACATTTGACATAATGAATTTATTGCAAATCAGTACTATGCTCTTGGGGAATTGAGTACTGATTCTAATGAAATATAAAGTAAATATCTCCCTGCTTTAGAACAAAAAGGAAATAATAATTCAATAATTTTAAATTTATGAAAGTATTTGTTGTCATTAGTTTGAACTCATATAACAAATTACTTTATTATATCCCACTGTATTTTATTTTATATACATATTCATATTTGAAATTAACATTTAAAAATTGTTCAAAAGGCTGTGTAAATAAAATCAACCTATTTCAGAATAAATATTTAATGCAACTATTATGATTTCACTACAATTAATTCGTTTTTAGCATGCAACAATTTGATTTTTAGCAATTCCAATTCTGCATTATTTTTTGCTCTTCTGAAAGTATCTTCTTCCAATTCCCTTTGTTTTCCTCTCTCATTTTTTTCCTTTAGGTTTCGCAGTTCCTCATCTGCAATTTGCTTCTGTACATTCAGAATGTCCTTTTCAATAGCAGCATTTTCATTCCGGGCTATTTGGAATTTTTTTCCTCCTCAAAATACTCTAATTTTATTTGAGCTACTTTTAAGTATTCCTCTGAAAGTTGACCAGAAGTTTTTGTCATGGCTGGTCGCCTTCTTGATAAGAATGAGGAATTTCCAGTACATTGAGGAGTTGCCTCGATTATTCTTATCTATAAATAACACAAAATGAAATTAATGAAGTTTAAATTGGAATAAACAGCAATCACAAAATAATTAATGCTTACAGCAGGCGTATCCACTTCTTCAGTGATCTTCACTCCCTTTAAAGATTCCTTTTCATGGGATGTAATTGTAGCACATACCTCTTCTTCATTCATCGTTCGAGATGCTGAGGGGTTTTCAAATACCATGCTGTCAGAATCGAATATGTTCTTAAATCCTTCAACGCCTTTTTTATTCATAAGCCACAGAGCAAGATCCAGATTTGGGTCTTGAGGGGGCACCTGAGCTGTTCCACCACCGGTCAGATATACCTCTCTTCTTTCTGCCGCGATGTGCTTCCTCGTGTCCTTTTTTATATTCTCATAAAATTTTTTTAGAGATTCTTTGCCCCTATGATGTCCATCAGGGGATTGTGAATTGAATAAATTCGTAATTTCTTGCCACGCTTCCGTCTTTTCACGCCAAGTAACTGCATTCGTTTTTTATTTTCAATGGTGCCCTTGAAACTATTCACCAAATTTAAAAGTTTATTTTTCTCATTAGAAGAGAAATTTGGAGCTCTTGTTGATTTCTTTTCAACACTATCCATTTTGAATTCACAATTCACAAGGAAAAACCGAAAAACACAAATTATCTGTACGATGTTTGTACGTTGTCTGTTATTTGTTATGTTATAGGTTAGTCATAGATCATAGAAACCGGCATAGAATTTCTTCTTTTCAATTCTCAAGTAGGTCGAATGTATCAATATTTGAATAATCTTACAGCGTTGCCAAATGGCAGTGATCCTTAGCTAAATTTCTGTTAAGTGGTACCGGTGCAAATGGAAATATTTTTGAGTGGAACTTAAGTCTAAGTGGTACCTAGCAACGAGGAACTTTTAAGGGTAAGCGGTGCAAACGGGCGTTAGAGGCCGATTTGAGCATGGGCGAACAGTGTCATAAGCGGATTTTGTTGCCAGACTGTGCAAATCCGTTTCTTCAGTGGATCAAATAACGAAATAATTGCCCAATCTGGCAACGTTGCGGCGAATTTGACGGGCCGCTCACCGCGGCCCAGATCTCACTTGATTAAACAACAATATAAACACTCGAAGTTCTAATGAAGGAAATAAAACAATGATCTATCCTTCAAATACCGGAATAATTGCCTGCGACGAATTTGACGGGCCGCTCACCGCGGCCCAGATCTCACTTGATTAAACAACAATATAAACACTCGAAGTGCTAATGAAGGAAATAAAACAATGATCTATCCTTCAAATACCGGACTAAGTGCCCAATCCGGCAACGTTGCGGCGAATTTGGCGGACCTCCCACCTGAGTCCCACCTCGGCGCAGTTCGCCGATTCTCGTATGCTGGCATATGCTGGCCCAACACACCTACGTTAATGAATCACGCGATAACTTTCGAATGCTTTTTTGGTCTACTGGCGACACTTTTGTCTTTTGACCTTGAACAAAAACTCGTAATTTACCTGCAATATACGAACATAAACATTTCCAATGTTAAAAACCTTCACTAGTTTATTCCCAAATTTTGATCATTTACTGCTTGCGATTCCATAATGAATTATCATATCTTGATACTGTATTGTACACAAAAAATTGCCCAAAAAGGCCTATAAATGCAGTTTTTCTAATACGTTGCCGTGTTGTTGTCGATCTCTTTTTGTGCCTTGGTTCAATAATATACTAGTTTGTTCCAGAAATTTCCACCCTATTGAAAAAAATGTTCTGATTCTCTGATTCGGTTTTGGAAGTTGACCATTACATTTCAGGTAGAAAAATGAATATACGACTTCTATTCATCTTGTGTGACCTAAATCACCTAAATGTTTCATTTATTTAGAAATTAAGATGCTCAGGATAAAAAATGAGAAATGAGTATGAAATGAAACATCTACAAAAAATGCCTTTTGTCAATAGATCAAAGTCAGTGGCAATAATATGCTTCCTGCTACTTCTTTTCAGATGTCAATGAGGGGGGCTGAAGGTCCAATGGGTTTGACAGGAGTACCAGGTTTACAAGGTCCTACTGGTCCAGAAGGGGTGAAAGGAGAACCCGGAGAAGTTGGAGAAATGGTAAGAATCGAATCCATGAAAAAAATGAATCTGATAATGTTTTCACTAGTTCTAGATGTTTCATATTGAGTGGCATGTAAATAACCTCCTTGTGAAGGGGGGCAAAAATTCTATGCGTATTTATGACACCTCCAAAATTACAAAAGCAAACTCCATTCACTATTATAAAGTATCCCGGTTAGCCAAGATTTCGGTTTATCAAGTTTTTTCAATCAAAACTGACGCAGGTTGGTACTCGTGAAATATGGGCAATGTCAAAATCATTCTCAGAGACGATGACAATGCTAATTTCTACTTTTATTAGTCTCAATCTCAAAATAATCATAACGCTTGGAAACTAAAAATGCCGAAGACATTTTCGAAGAAGTAGAGTCAAAGTATTAGGAAGTGCTATGTTGAATTGAAATCTGCTTATTCTGATAGTAGCCCTGATAATTTGGAATTAATAATTTATCACCAGCTATCCAACATTTTCGACGTACCTACTATGTGGTTGAAAAGCAAGGTATTATATTTTATATGAATAGATATTTATTTTTTAGCTGCACATAAACACAATAAAAAAGATTTGAATTTGAAGAGACGACAAATAATTTTCTTCTATTGGTATACCCTTGAGGACACCTACCGAAGACTTTATTTTGAAAAAAGTTCTGCAACGTCAAATTTGGAATTAAAATTTTGAAAAATGAACACTTTTCGATTGAACCACTACTCACTTTTGCAAAAAAAAATTGTTATATAACGGAGGACGGACATCACTTTTCAATATTATAAAATCAATGGGCAATAATTACAAAAGGGTAAAAAAAGGTGCAAAAAGGTATTCAAATGTCTTCTGTAGGCTTATTTTGAGAATTTTGAAAAGTGGGGAATTCCATAAGTCCGTCTGTTCGTTTAGAATTTTTTCTGTCGGGTTATTCGATCACTTTCATTCTTATTTCGAATGAACTATCACAAAGTAACGGACTATTCTGTACATTATCTTTCAGTGAAATTTCAATCCTCGATTCTTGATTTCCGTACAAGAAAATAGCAAAACTGAATCTCTAAGCATGTTTATATACGTGAAATATTTCAGTATCAACAAGGGAAAAAGTTTCTTCAACATTCGCCAGGTCTTCAGAATTATTGAATTCATATAATATTCTCTCAAACTCATTTTTTTCCCAAAGTAAATAAATATTTTGATGAATACATAATTATTACGACCACTATGTAAAGAGGAAAATGACTATATAACCAAACATTTCCAAAATATACACAGTGAAATGTGTCAGAATGTCATGGCCAACCGGGATACTTTATAAAAGTGAATGGAGTATATTTCCGATGTCAGAGTCTCGATTTCGTTTTTGAGAAACTATAACATTCCCAGCTGAAAAGTTAGGAAATATTTTCGAAGGATATAAAAGAGACAAAACTGACCCTCAATTTGGGTCATCAAACGAAATTTATTCAAACTAGAAATAATAAAAATGTTTTACGCTAATACATATTTTCAGCTAGGAATTTTGTTCGTCAATAAGTTGGTACGACTATTTCATATTCCTAATAACTCATCAGTAAAATATAGGATAGGAAATAATGGTACAAAATAAATTAATGCATTTGAATTGTACGACGCCATCTGCCTAAGGGAAAACGAAAGAGTTAAAATATATGGCTGAATGCCAAAGCAAAAAACCTTTACAGTTGAAGAAGATTTAAAGCCAGTACAAAGCAGGTTGGCAAGAATCAATTGGTAGAATAATAGGCAGATCATAACAGTCTGCATTGAAATTCAACAGAATTGTTATCGAGACCGTTGTCACATTAGGATGACTCCTCCTGATTTTTTATGTGTTAGGTTTTTGAAGGTTACTTTTTCTTGAATGGTGGGTTCATACTGCTACCGGATGCTCCTCGGCATTTCGGAAAATAACCGTTGGGTACGGGCTGCAGGATTGCTATAACTCTTGCATCACGAAATTCAACTGAGTTGTGTTTACACCATTAATTTTTTCCCGCTTGTTTTCTTCTCATTGTAAAAACTTAGCTACGATACTGAAAGGACCCCGAACTTTTTGTATGAAAAGTGGCGACCGGTCAAATTTTCTGAAAGTTTGTTATGTTGTTGTACCCGACTCAGTGACCAAAAAAGTCAATAGGTCCAAACCAATCCTATGGCTAGTTTTCTAAATACGGGGTGTTAAAGTTGAAAATTGCTCGAATTCTCGGATTTATTTTTTTTATGAAGTGTTAGATTGGATTTCTGTTGCATACACACGTTTACTACATGTTCTAGTATAGAAATTAGTGGATACGTATAATCAAAAATATTTATATTTACAGGGTAATTCACGAATATATGACGGTAGTTTTTTGCAGAAATTCACTTTTTCTACTGTGACGTCAGGAAGGCATATTTCTGAAATGTTCTTATCGATTTAGTATTATGACGACAAAATATTGCACAGTGCATATTTTCTATACAGGGTGTTTCACAGAGAGAACCACTAGACCTAATCAATTTTTTTAGGATTAATTCGAAACCCTGCCTTTTTGAATTGATTTTTGGGAAAAGTAATACCACAAACATATGTGTGTCTCTAATCTCCGAAATATTCATGGTGGTTTATTCATAGGAAGGTATTCTATTTTGAGAAAAGTCCAAAAAACATGAACACCCTGTATTCGAAAATTTCCTCGGTCAAATGCAACTATTTTTTCACTATATATTGATTTCCACAAGATCTCCAGAGGTATGAATTCTAAATCCGATACTATGACCAGTTTTCGAGATACAGGGCCTTGAAGTGGAGAATAACTTATTTCATCAGTTTTTTTTTCAAATTAAAAAGCTGGATTGATTTTATGTTGCGCCCATGAATTCAGTATGAATACAGATCAGATGCGCAAAGAAAGGTTCAGTTGAAATATTTACTGTTACAGGGTGATTCAAGAATAAATGACAATAGCTTTTGCAAACACTCGATAATTCTACAGTTTCTTCACAGAGAAATTATTCCATGAAGTTAATACCTATGTAGTATGTTGAACACACTGTATATTTCGTACGTGATATAATAAGATTAGTGCGACCTCCCTTCAAGACCTACAGCGGCACGTGAAGCCAGAGCTCTAGGTCTCATCATTGCCAGTTATGTTTATCAAATATAATGTTATTTAAAACAAGTAAACATTTATAAAATATATATAACAATTGGCTAGGGAAAGTCATTCAGAGAGATTCAGAGTGATTCACTCAGAAGTGTATACGTATTGACCGCTTGTTAGTCAACAGCGAGAATCTGTAGTAAACATATATATTCAATGTAAGTTCAGTGAATTAAACCCCTTTGATGAGTCTGCCTGGTATTATTCTTCACCATCCTTAACTGCATAACGATTGGTCGAACCTACCCTAGCTGGGTACATCACATCTAGTCGCCCACAATTTTCAGTCTGAAATACTTCATTATGATTACTTTTCATACAGGGTGAGCCATACAGCCAACCATACCAAAAATACTTATGCTTTGAATTGAAAACTCCGAGATCTTGTGGGAATCAATATATAGTGAAAAAATAGTTGCATTTGACCGAGGAAATTTTCGAATACAGGGTGTTCATGTTTTTTGGACTTTTCTCAAAATAGAATACCTTCCTATGAATAAACCACCATGAATATTTCGGAGATTAGAGACACACATATGTTTGTGGTATTACTTTTCCCAAAAATCAATTCAAAAAGGCAGGGTTTCGAGTTAATCCTAAAAAAAATGATTAGGTCTAGTGGTTCTCTCTGTGAAACACCCTGTATAGAAAATATGCACTGTGCAATATTTTGTCGTCATAATACTAAATCGATAAGAACATTTCAGAAATATGCCTTCCTGACGTCACAGTAGAAAAAGTGAATTTTGGTAAAAACTACCGTCATATATTCGTGAATCACCCTGTAAATATAAATATTTTTGATTATACGTATCCACTAATTTCATAACTAGAACATGTAGTAAACGTGTGTATGCAACAGAAATCCAATCTAACGCTTAATAATTCAAAAATAAATCCGAAAATTCGAGCAATTTTCAACTTTAACACCCCGTATTTAGAAAACTAGCCATAGGATTGGGTTGGACCCATTGACTTTTTTGGTCACTGAGTCGGGTACAACAACATAACAAACTTTCAGAAAATTTGACCGGTCGCCACTTTTCATACAAAAAGTGCGGGGTCCTTTCGATTTATTAGTATTTCTAGTTATGCACGTTGATAAATAGATATAATTTACGCATTTGTTTAGTTACTTTCAAGCTGACATACTCCTGAATAATGGAAGATAAATAAAACATATAGAAATGACGTACATCTAGTCGCCTTACTTCAGATCTCGCATATTTTCAGAGTTCGTTAAGTATGTCACACCTTCAAATGAGGCATAGACATTTGATTAGCTGGAGAAGGAGCGCGCAATCAGAGCTCCTATAAAAACGCAATTTCATATTTTATTCCACTTGCGCTATCTGTTCCAGAGCTGTACTCCGGGATATCCCGTTTGAGTGCTCGTTACTCGTCATTATGAACTTCGAATGTGGTTTTTGTTACTCCTGAAAATTTTATATTCCTGTGTGGAATCATCTTGCGTCTCGAATAATCAATTACGGAGTAGGAAATGAAGCATCACAGATGCGAATTGCTGGATACACAAATGTTGTAAGAAATACTGAACATGGGTACTATTTGTTCCCACTGAAAGTTAGTTTTTAGTCTCGGTCTTCATCCACCTGAAGATGCTTTTATAGTAGTGAAATCTCACTGATTTGAAAATTTGATGTTTCCTCTACACTTTGAGTAGATCTTCTGATCTATAAAATCATGCTGTGGGCTTTATCACTTTCCAATAAAATGAATAAATAATTACTAAAAAAAGAACCCGACTTCAAAAACACTCGAATGAAAAAAAAAGTCCTATACTAAATCAATATATTTTTGTGGCAATAATGTTTAGAATGCCCTATGTCTACTGTGTTCTTATCTCTACCTTACTGAGCTGTAAATAATATACAGGATTCTGCATAAGAGTTTGGGATAAGACTTTGTAGAATATTAAAATAGTATCAGACTTAGATCATTCGGGTCGAATAATTTGACAAAAGTGATAATCACTACAGAGTATTTGCCAATCGTTTTGTGTGGAAAAAATTCCTTAGGAAGTCCGTACTCATTTGATCAATTTCTAAATATTTTAATTGATTTGTTTTGATGTAGGAAATCAGATTTCTCTATTTTCTCTAAACTCTTTGCCGTGATGGTGACAAAACACGATAAGATTCTCGAATTAGCTTCTTGTTTTTCTTTATTAGACTACGATTATTAAATTTATCCAAACATGTCAAAACGTGCCAAATTACTTCGAGAAATAAGATTCAGGTTAGCCAACCTAAAAAGAACGACCTCAACCGAGAACGCAAAGACGTTTATAATATCGAACTTTTTTCAACCGTTTCGTTGGAGTAAACGCCGATTTATAATATAAGATGATTAAAAAATTACTTTGAATATACACAGAGCATTTCTGGATTACGGAAAAGTTTCGGAAACGTTAGAAAATCTCTAATCTGCATAGAGGCTGTTTCACCATGAATTGGACAATGATGAATACAGAATCCTTCAATAGTGATTTCCTCTTCCATAGCAGCCGAGTCAGACAGATTCAAAACTTCGTTCCAAAACAGGATTCTAGTATCCCTTTTTGTGCTTCCAAGAAATTATTTTTCAAGATACAAGGTGAAGGTGTTCCCACAATATATTGTCCTGTATAATTTCATGTATGGTCAATAACCTTTCACAACTCTATTGAAAAGAAAAATCTTAGAAATATCTTTCTATCGGCACAGATCTCATTCAGAGAAAACTGGAAAATGCTTAACACACAGCACTTAGCTACAAGGCCTAAAACGGTTGCAGAAACAAAAAATAACATGAATTCGATACGAATTCTTGGTGACTGAAATATTTATAGAGTCATCATAACAAAAAGATTAATTAATCTTCCATACACAGGAAGTCCCTTATTGATGGTCAAATATAATGAACTTCAAATGAATATTTCTCAATTTTTTCAAACGTAACGCGCTCTATACAGATATGGAAACGCTAGTTGGAAACGTGGATAAATATTATGTAGTGGACCAATGAAATGATCTCACTCAATGGCATAGGAGTCTTGAATTCTCTGGGGTCTCGATACAGTTCCTATGTCATTGAGTGGGGTCAGTCATTTATTTGTTGTCGTATCGCGCCGAGGGTTTTGATTATTTAATTGGTCCACTAGAAAATATTCATCCACTCGTTTAACGCTGTAGTGGCCATGTTCACTACTTTTATTTCCGAATCAGTATTTTTTTTCAATAATGCGTAGAATTGAACGCTTCACATTTCTCCAGAAACAATCTTGGAGTTATTTTCACTCCTGATTTGAATATGATGATCTGCTAACGCATTGTAAATTTCTTGTTATAGTTATAGAAAAAATTCTTGTAATCTTGTTAACTATGGAAAATAACTCTACAATATAAACTTGAAAACCTAATTGTCAAATTTTGTTGAAATTAAGAAACTTCTTAATTATCACTACTCATTCTTTCAATTACAAGAAATTTACAATGCGTTAACAAATTGTTTTTTGATCATAAAATGCCAGTTTTCTCGAAAACGGTTAACTTCAGAGTAATGAACCAGGAGTACATTTTTTATGTAAAACACATTGGCGCATCAGAGTTTGCTGTGCGAATGCAAATTTGACCACTGGTGAAAAAGTTGGGGGGTAAAACCTTTGTGCAAATTCAATATCTTCGCCACTGGCACGTTTAATGAAACCGAGTAAAGTGCAAGAAAGTACCTAGCTATTATCAGTGAAAATGTGTGTACAAAAACTCAGTTCTGTTATTCAAACGAGAAACGATTCCTGAGATATAAGCAAAAAACGGAAAAATATACAGGGTGTTTTACCATAAACTGGACAAACATATAAAGCCGTGTAGACGACACCCGGGAAGTCATTTTTGCCTTATGACATATACCCCGTTTTCGACGCATAAGCGAGATACAGGGTGTTTAATGTCAACTTTGAGCAATATTCTGATAACTGTGGTGAGTTATGCGTGACATTTGAAATAACGGTTACTGGTCACATCTTAGTATTTTTTGGGGCTAAATTCAATTGTAATGTGGAATTCTGAAAAAAAAATTTCGAAATGGCGAAAGCCTGAAAAGTTTGAATTTTTTTTCCTCGGTTGCCAATTTGGAAAGCGCTATTTCAACGTACTCGATTTTCTAAGATTTTCCGTGAAAAACTCAACTTTTTTTTACGTCTTCAGTGAAAAAAAAATTCAGCCAAAATTTTTGGAATTTCTCATAGTTGAACTATCTTCAATTCTGAATATTTGGGTGAAAACAAAATGAAAAAATATCAATTGGTTTTCTTTTTGTAGCCTTTCAAAGATTAAGCTCGGAGAACTTCCATAATTTTTATTCAAAAAACTGGAGGCCGTACGAAGGCCAAATTTAGGATAATGAGCTGCCAGAGTAACCCGGACGGAAATATGCATTTGAAAACCAGAAAAAAATTTTCTTCAAAAAACTTTGGTGGGAATCGAACTCTCCACTTTCGATTTACTAGCGTCGCGTTGGTAACGGAAATTCATAAGATTAAAATGAACCCAATTCATACTCGTAGAGAGTTCGAACCCTACCAAAGTCTTTTGAAAAAATTTTTTTGGTTCATAAATTCATATTTCTATCCGGGTCATTCTGGCAGCCCATTAGCACAATTTTGGCCTTCGTACGGCCTCCAGTTTTTTGAAAAAAAAAATGTGAAAGTACTCCGAGCGTAATCTTTGGAAGGCTACGAAAAGAAAACCGATTGATATTTTTTTATTCTGTTTTCACCCAAGTACTCAGAATTAAAGATTGATTGATTGATTGATTTATTAACTGACGAACAAGAGACCGGGTTAGCACTTAGCCTCCCTGTGACACTACGACCAGCTTGGGTCTATTGTATCACTCTTTCGTCAGTGGTTCCTCACGAGAATAGGTTCGTGTCCCTTATCAGGTTCAATAGCCTGTTTATGAGGTTTTTCGGATTCATTCCCATTTCTGGGTTGATTTCTCCAGAGATTCTGTGACGCCTTCTTCCTAGGGCGTCGCATTCAAAGATTATGTGAGAGGCTGTTTCTTCCTCTTCACCGCAAAGTCTGCAATCCACAGGTTCTTCAATTATTCCTATGGTGTTCAGATGTTTCCTAAGGCCGCAGTGTCCTGTTAGCAGACCTACTATTATACGTGCCTTTGTTCTGTTTAGATTCAAAAAGTCAGCCGTCAAGGTTTGGCTTATGTGTCCTACCATGACTTTGCTGTGCGTTTGCCCGTCGCTCTGTTCCCAGTATTGTCGGTGTCTTTGTTTTATCCACTCCTCAATCAGGGTCCTGCATCGGTTTTTGCTGATTCCAAGCACAGGTTCTGGCCCTGTGAATGGCGTTTCAGATGCTTGTCTTGCTAATTGGTCTGCTTTTTCATTGCCCGCTATTCCCTTGTGACCTGGCACCCACATCAAAGTGACCTTGTTGTGTTTTGCCAGCTCCTGAAGGTCCTGGAGGCATTCCCAGACGAGTCTAGACTTTATCTGTGTCGAGTTGAGGGCCTTGATGGCGCTCTGGCTGTCAGAGAGAATGTGGATGTGTTTTCTTTGGTAGCCACTTTCCAGGTTCTTCTGTATGCATGTTCTAATCGCATATGTTTCAGCTTGAAATATCGTGGCGTGTTTGCCGAGAGGTATTATGTAATCCCTTCTTGGCCTCACTCCATGTATTCCCGCTCCTGTTCCTTCATCTGTCTTTGAACCGTCTGTGTACCAGACTATTTCTGCAGATGATTGTGATTCTATACTCGAGTCCCATCTGTTCCAGTCGAGCTGTGTTTTGAATGGTTTATCGAATGAGTATAGGGGTTGCATGTAGTCTGCAATCATATCGAGTTCGGCTACGTCAGCTACAAGAGTGATTCTGGTATGCCCAGTTGTGCGGGTTCTCCAGTTTTTTGTTTGGATCAGTCTGTACGCGCCCATCCTGGCCTCTCCCTTGACCTGTATGTCAAGGGGTGAGAGGTTAAGGATGACCTCCATAGCAGCTGTTGGAGTGCTGTTTATTGCACCTGTGATGCAGAGACAGGCAAGCCTCTGGATTTTTCCCGAGGTTGGTTTTTGCCTGTCTCTGATTTGTTTTTGGCCACCACAGGAGTGAGCCATAAGTGATTCTGGGTCTTATAACCGCTGTGTAAAGCCAGTACATGGCTTTCGGTTTAAGTCCCCAAGTTTTTTCAAAAGCTCTCCTGCACATCATAAGTGTCGTTTTACTTTTGTTGATTACATGATGTAGATGCGGGTTCCAGGTTAGTTTCTTATCGAGAATCAGCCCAAGATATTTCACCTGTTCTACAACTTGTAATGTTTCGTCGAAGAATCTGGGAGGTATGAGATCTCCCATGTTTCTTTTGCGAGTGAAGGGAATGAGTGCTGTTTTGTTCGGATTAGCCCTTAGGCTCTCTCTGCTGCACCATTCCTCTACGATTCTCAGTGCGTTTCGCATAAGTTCTGAGGTTATTCCGGTGTATTTTCCCTTGACGAGTATGACTATGTCATCTGCGTATCCTTGAGAATAACACCCTTGGTTGTTCAGGGAAGTTAGCAGTTCATCCACCACCATGTCCCACAAAAGAGGGGATAGTATACCCCCCTGTGGGGTACCCCTGGCGATTTCAACCCGCAGTTTTTCCTCGAGCATGTTGGCTTGGACCAGTCTGTTGTGAAGCATTGAACGTATCCACCTGCAAGTGGTCTCATCAATGCCTCGTCGAGTAGCCGCAGAGACCATGCTTTCGAAGGAGGTGTTATCGAAAGCTCCTTCGATATCTAGGAATACGCATAGTGCGATTTCCTTGTTTGCCAGAGACTCTTCAATCCTTGAGACGAGATGGTGAAGAGCTGTCTCGCAGGATTTTCCTGTTAGATTGGCATGGTGAATTAAAGATAGTTCAACCATGAAAAATTCATTTTGGCCGAATATTTTTTTTCATTGAAGACATGTGAAACAAAAGTTGAGTAGGAATTTTGAAAAAAAATTTTCACGGAAAATCTTATAAAATCGAGTACGTTGAAATAGGGCTTTCCAAATTGGCAACCGAGAAAAAAAAATTCAAACTTTTCAGACTTTCCGCCATTTCGAAATTTTTTTTCAGAATTCTACACCACAATTGAATAGAGCCCTGAAAAATACTGAGATGTGTACAGTAACCGTTATTTCAAATGTCACGCGTAACTCGCCACAGTTATCAGAATATTGCTCAAAGTTGACATTAAACACCGTGTATCTCTCTTATTCGTCGAAAACGGGGTATATGTCATAAGGCAAAAATGACTTCCTCGGTGTCATCTACACTGTTATTTAAGTTGGTCCAGTTTATGGTGAACACCCTGTATAAAATTTGACACCCTGTATCTCGAAAATGAAGACCCGGAAAAAATGGAAGAGAAAAAAATGTAATTATTTCATGAGAAATCTACAGTTGACCGTTGATACACTCTATTGACTCATTAAGGAACACCCTGTGTAGGGTGTTTCACCATGAACTGCACAACCATAGATAAACGAGTAGATGATATCGAGAATGTAATTTTCGTATCATCATGACATATACCCCGTTTTCGAAGCCTAAGCGAGATACAGTGTGTTCAAAGTCAACTTTTTTTTCAAAAAACTTTGGTTGGACTTGAACTTTCTTACTTTCGATTAACTAACTTGGAAACGGGCATTGATAAGATGAGATTTTTTTTAATATTTTATCGAAATTTACAATCTATTTTTATGAAGTATTGCGTTAATTCAATGTATGTACAGACTATGAGAAGATATTGAACATACTTCATAATATTACTTCAAGTCAAGTCGTTTGGCCAGATCCCTTGTGATCTTCGGAAATGGAATGGATTTTCTGTTATTTGATCAATAAGATTAAAATAATACCCATTTATAATCGATAGGTATGGCAACCCTCTTGTCCGAATGTGGAGAGAGTTCGATTGCCACCAAAGTATTTTGAAAAAAACTTTTTTTCAGATTATAAATTCATATCTCTATACGGGTTATGTTATTCTGGCAGCCCATTAGCACATCTGGCCTTCGTGAGGTCACCAGTTTTTTACATAAAAATCTTGATATACTCATCTATAGTCCATTCAAAAATTATTGACATCAGAGCAGGCCTTGAAAGTCCAGTCGCAGCTTTATTTCTAGTTACAAAAAAGAACCTAAAAATAAGGAAAAGTAAGGAACTTTGAATTGATTACCAGCGTGTGAATCTGTATACCAGCAGTATATTATTATCATCTTGTATTGATACATTTTCGATCTTACGATAAATTATAGGAGCATACAGCCTGGAAGTTCTGGTTTGATAACGAAAAATATCGTGGGTGATTAAATAGCATGGTCCTTTTCAATGTTCAATATGAATATTCGCTAAACCTAAAAAATTCAGTTGATAATTTGAAACCTGTTACTGCAATGTGAATGTATTTGGGAAATTTGTAATAGATATCAAGACAGAAACAAAACTTTACCAATGGATCTATTTAATATATGAAGAATTTTGTCATGACATTGTAACTTTCAATATTTGTGAACAATGGAGGTGTAAAATATGAAAAATATAAATATTCCTATCATTCTGTTTCAACAACCACAACATGTTATTTTCTCCTCATCTGGGCAGAACTCGTCATGTTCATCATGAAAGGTTTTGTCAGCAATATATCATAACATTCCTTATATTTTAACTAATCTTCTCTCATTTCTTTTTCTACGTACTTTCCATTTTTTAGTGTTCACTCTTCAAGAGCCTCATTTCAAAGATATTTATTTCACTTGCTCAAAAATTTGCCAAATATAGCCGCGTTCGGCATTGACATCACAGATCAGAGAGATTTTTTGGCACGTGACTGCAGATATGTCTGACAAATTTGGAATAATCGAACGATCTAGATAAAAAATTGACAAGTATTTGTTTATAACAGCTACAAACGTCATTTTGAAAGATTTCCCGGGACGGTACTTATTGTATTATGGCTGATGGAAGTGGAATTAAAAGGGATCTCAAACTTGCCATTCTAACAGTGGCAAATGGCAATTTTTTGTTTGATGAGGATGAAGCTGATGTAAATATTAAAGAGAAAGTCAATAATTTTGCTGAACTGATAGTGCCTCGGTACGCTGGCAGGGCTTGGGCATTCTATCAGAGACAGTTCTACACTGCCAATATATGGTGTTTCAAACACATCTAGAATTAAATAAATGTTTTATGAAGCTATTGGCATAAGGTTGGTTAAGTGGATGAAAAGTTGAGTACTTGAATGCCCAAAAATAACAATCTCTTCTTAGCAATCTTTAAAAATGCTTCAGAAAAACAAAAAGTGACAAAGTTAAACTTATGAAAATTTCAGATTGTGAGTGAGAGATGATAAACCTACTAACTAAAAATAAATTGAAAAAAAGGACTACTCTGTTGTTGACTGATAGCCAAAAGCATATTTTCCTTTTTTTTGAATTTATTGAATTGGGAATAAAATGCTAGTGGCAATTAGCGGGGTCGACGATTTTTTTGTTTCTGTCTACTCTCAAAAGCTGCTCTTCATCCCGCAGTACATACACGGGGAGACGGAGTTTTTTCAGAGGTTTTTATCTGTTCTCGTGTATCATACGCAGAATTGTATGGTACCCCGTTTACATTCCCTCTGCTAACACATAGATTCAGAGCGGGAAAAAGATTTTTTTAAAACCATCTGTTCCTTGTCGCCATTTCTTCACACATACCTTATGCCATATATTGTTTGATTTGTATTACTCTCTTTCAAAAGAATATATTTATATTTGAAAAGACATCTCGATATCAATAGTTAGAAATTAGAATACCCAGCAAACAAATAAAAACCTGAACCAAAACTGTCATCTGCTGACATTAACCGATTAATCTGTTCGATCCGTCTTTCGAGGCCGAGCAAAAAGATTTCATCCGGAACTTCAGACGTCAATTGCCGAACGAAACAGATTTACCTCCCCTACATCCAGACGTAATTATCGAACGATAAAATTATGTCAGACGAATCCGATCGCAATGCCGAACGCGACTTATGTTCGAAACATTAATGACAGAACAAAATGTCAGTGTTATTTCCAACACCAACCTGAATTCTGCAACTCAAAATATTACTGAATAGGCTTTACCAACATAATTTTGATTTTCCAAAGCCCCCCGAGATCATTAATGGATGGACTATATTTGCTCATTTATAAGAATTATTAGGGAATTGTACCTGTTAATTTCGAGTGATTCTGGAATGTTTAATCTAGAGCTCGTATCATTACATAGTATAAAGCAAAGTCTCTTTCGATGTCTGTCCCTATGTATGCTTAAAACTTCAAAACTACGCAACGAATTTTGAAACGGTTTTTCTTAGTAGATGAACTGATTCAAGAGAAAGGTTTATATGTATGATACATGCCTCATATTGTAAAGGAACTCTGATGAATTCACAGGTTTCTAATGTAATGTCGTAAATAAACACTTTTTTTGCGCTTTCATTGCAAACGCTGATTGAACCCCACGAGATAAATCAAAATTATGTATTCGGTATTGTACTCCTAAAAAAGTCCGCGATGGAATATGTCTATCTCTCAAGAATAACCCACAATAACCATTTTTTATCCTTCACATTTTACGCGAAAAATGGCTTATTTAGGAAGTTATTTTAAGCAATAAGCAATATAGCATCAATCCTCATCCAATTAAGTACCTTCAATACATTGTCCATTCAATATAGATCAATATGGCCCTTTACAGAATGTAATTCAAATGGATATTTCCGAAGATATTTATAGATTTAAAATGCAGGGACATATCGTTGTTTATAAGGATTGCATTGCATCCATGCGATGCCGGGGCGGGTCGCTAGTATTCAATATATGCAGAATATAATAGTTATTTGTTGAAAAATGAAATTGTGTCCTAATTCTTTCAAATGATAGGCATATGTTGAATGAAAAGTGTCTGATATGATTTGGTGTTCGTTTATTCCTTCTTGAAGAGCTGGGTGTGTGAATTCCTAGAGTTGTGATCCTATAATGGCTTCTACAGTAAGTCATTGGCCAGCATATCTACACGTATTTTACTTTATTTCATTTTTTATATTTTTGATCTAAGGTCGATGGCCATAATTGCATGTATATGTATATACAGGATGGGGATAAAGTTTGGCACCAAATTAATATCTTTGAAACGAAACGGGCGATATTTTCGAAATTTGGCAGCTGAGTGTAATGGACTACAATGCATCTGATGAGCATATTTTCATTAAGGAGATACTTCCGGTATAACCGGAAATGACAAAAAAAAATTATTTAAATGGGACACCCTGTATATTTCTGCAGATTCTGAAAGTGCACCTTGTTTCGGATCTGTCCATATCGGGTTCCATGTAAAAATTCTCTGCAAAAAAAAGAAATTCAGTCTTTTCGTACATTTGAGCAAAAATCCATTCAAATAAATAAATCGTTGTTATTTGTATCAATAGTGGGAAATAAAACGAAATACTTCGTAGTAGATAACTCTTTCTGCTTTTCATGACGTATTTTTTATGAAAATATATAAAGAGAAGAAATACAGGGCTTTTACTAGTAGAAAAAATTTATTGAAAATAATTAAAAAAAAAACCTTTTAAATGTTCGAAGTGCTTGCCATTCACCTCCTGACAATATGCCAGTCTATAAACAAATTCTTGAGTAACTTTTCTCAAGACTTCTCCATGTACATATTAATGCACATTCATCAAGAATCCGTTGTCTCAATTCCTGCATGCATGCTGGTCGATTAACATAAACCTGGTATGGACAGATCCGAAACAAAGGGCTCTTTCAGAATCTGCAGAAATATACAGGGTGTCCCATTTAAATAAATTTTTTTTGTCATTTCCGGTTAAACCGGAAGTATCTGATTAATGAAAATATGGTCATCAGATGCATTGTGGTCCATTAAACTCAGCTGTCAAATTTCAAAAATATCGCCCGTTTCGTTTTGAAGATATTAATTTGGTGCCAAACTTTATCCCAACCCTGTATATATATATGGCAATAAATGACAGTTACTACTACTACTACTATTTTTGAAGAGTTACCGGAGCAAGAGAATGGAGTTAACGGATATGTATTCACCAAACGCAAGTAATGAACCAAATGTTTGATGTTCAATTCAGTGTTATACGAAAAATTAACGCTTCATTATTTGATCGCATATAAATCCAATCTAACCGAAGGATAACAGTGACAATTAGCCTCCTTATGGCTCCAAAATATGATTCGCGATATTGTCATTTAATATGATAAAAATCCTATTTTATGATACAAATCACGACATAAAATACGGCTTAGCCAGTCGAGCGACACCGTTAAATCCTACTGTGCCTCGCTCGTATCAGATATTCCATATTTTGCGTGGTTAGTTTTATAATAAAGGTTATTAAATACGCATCATCATGGGGTAGGAAGAATATGAATACCTTTTATTAGGTTCGGTGTTTACGGTTTTTCTCGTTTTAACGATCTTGATTTACGTCTCATCTCTCAGGATGGGATGATAATAAAAATTGGATGAGAAGACGAAATAAATGGGCCCTAATTAAATCATTAATGAATAAAAACGGAAATATCTTCAAAAATATATAGTTTTAATACCCTCTCACAGATGTTGATGTTGTTATACTCATGAATGTAAAAACCATCCTAGACTTCCAAGGGAGGGTAGACATTTTATTATTTAATAAGTGGATGTCGAATTTTTCGATTTCGGTCAGGCAGTCTAAGCGTAGTTTTGTGTCAATTTGATGAAAGGTCTTCCGAGGAATAAGGTTGTAAGATTCGAGACCAAAATTTTATTATCCAAGGGCCAGTTTTTTCAACATGTCTATGAATTAATCGTTCGTCAAGTTTATCCATCACCTGTAACTAATTTGGTTTTATATTTATCATTCTATACAATGGTAACTGGGTGGACCGACCCGAAGAAATCTGTCGAAAAGTGGGTCCATAAGAATTTTGAAATCGCAGCGAAGCTGTGATACGGTGACGAATTTTTATACGGTCGGAAAGTGGAATAATCGATTCATACGTGGGTGAAATTTCGATTCTCTAAGCGAAGTAGAAAAAATCCGACAAAAAGGGTCATTTTAAACTCGATAAAACTTTTTTCACAGATATTCTGACCGTGATGTAAATATACAGATCGAAAGAGGAAAAGTCAATGCAAAATAGCTTGGTAGGGTAAGCAGGGGTAATGGCGCTCACCGGGTAATGGCGCGCACCTCTATAACTTTTTGAAAATGGTGCAAAACAATATGCAATAAACTTGAAACGGGAAAGGGGAAGGGCCTCTAACAAGTGGCGACGCGCAAGAGTAGTCAGCTGGTGAAAAGCGACGGAAAAGTGCGTTTATTTGTATGAGGCTGTGCTGAACTAATTTTCGTCGCGATCTTTTTTTCGGTAAGTTCAGAATTTTGATATTTATTAAATTTTCAATATAGTTTTCACTTTTCCTAGGTTCTAAATCATTCTATTTCATGATGAATAAATCAATTTTCAAGAATTGCTCTTCAATGTTTGTTTAATTTAATGTTAAATTCAAAACGACCGTTCGGGGTTATCCCGCTCACATGAGCGCCATTACCGCCCTTAGTGACTTCTCCTTTTATTGTTATAACTTATAGACATGCCCAGAAATCGCCAAAGAACAACCGCCAAAGCGGCTTGGAATGAAGAAAACCTCAAATCCGCTAGTTTTAGCGGATTTGAGGTTTTCTTCATTCCAAGCCGGTTGAAAATGGGATGTCCAAGAGACAAGCCGCAAAACAATATGACATCCCATTCAATACTTTGAGGGATCGACTAAAAAGCCAAAATTTATGCCATTTTATGATTATAGCTATATATCATATGATCATAATGGATCTTACTTGTTCTATTACAAAGAAACAGGTATGGGCGTCATTACCGCTTTGCCTGAGCGGTATTACCCATTGACAGGGGCAATGAAGCTCAAATCTTTTTTTTTTTAACCTTTACTACTGCTAATAATTCTAGGATGTATACGATTCCTTTTAAAAGTTTGATCATTTGATAGTTAAAGTTGAAGTTAATGTTCTGAATTTTAGAATAAAATAATTAATTTAATAAATATATTGCGTTTCCCTTAAGTGAACGCCATTCCCCCTGTTTACCCTATACCTACATATTTCCCATAATTTTCCCATCAATTCAGGAAAATTGACATTTCGCCTATAAAGTCACGCGAGTTCTACGATGAGGATAACTACTCAAAAGCTAGATCTGCTGGCCCATACTAGTCTCGTATACTAACTGACGAAGAAACTGCAACAGCCAGAATGAACTGTTCAATTTTTTTGGTATAACATAGTTAGTATAGCAAGGAGTAAATGATTAAAATTTGAGGAAAAAACGAAGAAGTGAAATGTTTTTAAATAAATTTGTTAATAATGTGTTTTTCCATCATGGTTATCTATACACTCCTCAACATGTCTTGGCATTGATGCAATAAGATGTTCCATTTCTTCCAAATAGGCCTACCACACGCTCAAGCTTCACCACAGTTTGGCTTGCGCAAACCGGCTTGAACACTGAACACTGAGCGTGCGTGGTTGGGAAAACTGT
This sequence comes from Adalia bipunctata, assembly GCA_910592335.1. Taxonomy (NCBI): domain Eukaryota; kingdom Metazoa; phylum Arthropoda; class Insecta; order Coleoptera; family Coccinellidae; genus Adalia; species Adalia bipunctata. Next base: position 8,225,440 of record OU342954.1, read on the forward strand.
ATACCGCGCAAACCCCACGGCTTGGCTTGAGTAATTTTCGACCTGCTTGAAATTTTGCCTGTGCAAGCCCGGCTGATACGTGCGGTTGACGTACAGTGTTCAGGCCTCATTCGAGATTAGTCTTTATTCAGAGAAGAACCCGCTTTGCCGTTTTTCCTGCGAAAATGTCCAAATCTTTACCATATCGACGAGTGAAGAAATGAGCGAGAGATGATAGTAATGACCTGAATGAGACCATTACGAATGTGGGAAAATGTATTTTGAAGTGGACACAGCCTCAACCTTTGGACAGGCATGATATTTTCGGCTCAAACGTGGCTCATAAGCTTCGAAATATGACGAATGAACAACGTATTTATGTAGAAAAGTTAATCAGTGAAACCATTTTTGAGGGACAATTTGAAAACTTAAATAGATACTGTTCCATTTTAATACCATCTCCGTCTCAAATTTCTCCAAATATATCGCGAATGAACAATGTACCACCAGTACGGAATGACGCCCAAAATATGTTCAACTATGCAGAAAATACGAGAAACAGCAGCCCATTCATGAGTCCAATCGTATTCATGTGTGAATGAACATTTCTCTTCAAAAGCCATTGTTTCGTCCATTTAGAACGTTTTCTTTTCGAATATTCATTTGCCTTTTTTTCATCAGCAAACACTGAAAAAATTGCAGGTCAAGAAATAGTTCTTCGTTCGTACGCATTGTTATTGTGTCGACCACTTTGTCAAGAATGAGGCTTGCACGTACTTTACTATGCCGTGTGGTAGCAACTGTTGTGTTCAATCTTTACGTACGAGATGCCTGAGCAACCCAAACTGTCGTGAAGCTTGAGCTTGTGGTAGGCCCATAAGGGATACTATATCCCAAGCTACCTGTACTTCATGTCTCAGAGCCGCTGAGGTCCATGGGGGCTGGGGTTAATTTCCAAGCCTTCTATATAGTCCGTTCAAATAAAAGAAGGAACTTTGCAAACAAACAGAATCGTCTGCTTTGCGCAAAATAAACCTCCTATTCGTCAAACGGTCATAACCAGGCTCCCTTTTAACGCCCTAAAAGATTGCCAGGATCGTACTCGGAATGGACTGTAGATAATACTGGATAGAAATGATTCAATAATTTGTGTCAGCAATTCCCACATTAGAACTTTTTTCCTCAGAAACTCTAGTGCAAAATTTCTGTTATGATTTGCAACTTATCTCCGACGTACCCTATTTTTTTATTTTGTTTTGTTTTTATATTATTATCTACTAAATAATTTCTTTTTTGGATGCTCGAGATTGCGGCAAGGTAATTCCAGGAAACAGGAAACACCAGAGTTTTAGAGATTTGGGTCGGAATCTTGCAGGATTCCGACAAAATTATTCCGGGAAATGCCAGATTTGGGTCCTTTTCCCTAATGGGTGAAACTCAGGTGAAAGCCATCTGGATTTGCATAAAAATCGAAGTTTTCAATTGACAACACTCGTAAAAGATCTCTGTTCGAATTTATAATGGTAATTTACTCGTAATGTCCGAAATATATTTAGTTTCGGTCCAAAAATTCATATTATTTTGTACGAAACTCTTTGTCGGCTGCTCAAGATTCCGACAAGGTAATTCCGGGAAACACCAGATTTGGGTTCATTCCCTTAATGGGTTGAAGCCATCTTGATTTGCATGAAAATCGAAGTTTTCAATTGACAAGACTAGTTGAAATACCTAGAGCTACTGTGGAGGTCTAGCTGTTCAAAGTGTTCATAGATTTTGTTGTGAAAAGTGTATTGTGTTGGAAAATCTTTTGACAAAGTATATATAGTGTTTTTAGAACAATGTCGAATTCGGAAACGGATACTGCAACTGAGAGTGATATGTGGGGACCACCACGAAAAAGGTCCAAAAGGTAGCCTTCTCTGCTGAAGAAAAAGAGAAAATTTCGAACGTTTCTCGAAAAGAATTGAAAGAACATCCTGATTTATCGAAGAGAGAGAGTAGGAATTGTTTCAAAATCCTCAGGGGTGAGCGATTCAGCTGTATTCAGAATTCTCAGAGAATATAAAGAGAATAAAACAGTGACGCCACCTAAGAGGAGAGCCCAGTCGTTAAAAATAATCGATTTGGTTGACGATTTCGATATAAACCTTATCAGAAGAATTGTCCACGGTTTTTTTTTTCGGAATGAAATCCCAACGATTTCTAAGGTACTTGAAATATTGAATGATGACGACAGTTTGCCAAATTTCAAAAGAACAACGTTCTATAAATTTTTGAAAAAAATGGAATTCAAGTTCAAAAAACGTGGTCGTGATAGTCTACTGATAGATAGGGATGAAATAATTATGTGGAGTAGAGATTATTTGAAGAAACTCCGATCATTTAGGGAACATGGCAGAAAAATTTATTAGCTGGATGAGACATGGCTAAATAAACTGAACGATTGTGTGAAATCTCCTCGATTCGACTCTGGACGAAAAGTATCTTTACGAAGGCCCTCCTACCGCTGCGCCAAACATGTAGTTATTGCTCCTTCTTACATTTGAACAGAGTGTTTATAGATGTGTCTAGAAATTCAGATATATTACATTATCAATCAATAAATTTTTTTTTTTCGAAGGGACCTCGTGGCATTCAAGGGCCTATAGGTCCTCCAGGAAGAGAAGGACGGAGAGGACGTCCTGGAAGAGACGGAGATAGAGGACTGTCCGGTCAACCAGGCGATAAAGGAGAACAAGGTGCACCCGGCTTGCCTGGCCTACCTGGAGAAAAGGGAGACAGGGGTGAAACAGGAGCTGTTGGTCAGCCTGGACTTCCTGGACATGATGGCCAACAAGGTGAAGAAGGACCTCCAGGTCAACCTGGCCTTTCTGGAGAAATGGTGAGCAATAGCGTCGAACTAATATTTTCAAATATTTTTCGTAAATATTGATTTTTTGTCGTAACTCAAGTTGTGGATTGAACGTCAGGAGCCTCTGAGAGCTCATTCATCAATTTTGTGAGTGGATCCACCTTCAAGGTAGATCTGCATTCAAGAATCCAAATGAAATATGTATATTTGACAGCTGCTGAATATTCCTAATATTGAAACTTTTTATGATAATCCATAGGGACCCAGAGGATTTTCAGGACCTCGAGGTATACCAGGGTTACCTGGGCCTCCTGGCATTCCGGGAAGTGAAGGACCAACAGGTTTGAAGGGCAATACTGGAGCCCCAGGTCAGTCAGGCTCTCCAGGTCAGTCTGGACCACCTGGACCGATAGGATCACCAGGTCCCCAAGGATCCTTAGGACCTCCAGGTGTTATTGTGAGTATTTTTTCGATCAAGTTGTTATTAATTATTCCACTTCCATATCTTTCTGTTCTTGTTTTGATTTAGTTCCATTCCATAATATTCGTGTTGTCCAAGTACTTTCATTATAATTGAAAACTTCAGCTTTATAATAATGATAATAAAAGAGTTCTTGTGCTTATTCCACATATCATGTCTTGTATCCTTTTAGGGCCCCCCAGGAAAGCCAGGTTTTCCAGGTATACCAGGTATTGACGGACCACCAGGACATCCTGGAAAACAAGGAATCCCAGGAAGCAAAGGCGATACTGGTCCTCAAGGCTATCCCGGACCAATTGGTTTCCCAGGATCGAGGGGTTTCAAAGGAGATTTGGGTCTACGTGGTGCCATTGGGGAAAAAGGAGAAAAGGGGGATAGAGGTTTTGAAGGGGAAAAGGGAGAGCCTGGACCAAAAGGAAATTTGGGTCCCGCTGGTCCTCCGGGTATTCCAGGGTTAGAAGGTGTAGAAGGACCTAAGGTAATGATTTTTTTAGGTCCAACTGAAGTTAAAAACTATCATTACATTGTCATAACCAGCTAAAACACGTGATTAATGTTATTCTAAATCACGTTTTGGATGGAAATTTTAAAGCGCTAATAGTCCTTTTCTTATGTTTGCCACTTAACAATCTTTTTTGTCAGTGATCATACAGCAATTATTCACAGGGAAGTGATGGACCACGCGGGGAAGCTGGTGCAATGGGCCTACCAGGTGAAAAAGGAACAATGGGTCTCCCTGGATTTCCTGGATATTCAGGAGCTACAGGTGAAAAAGGAGATAAAGGGTCAGCAGGTAGGTCCGGACCTTCAGGTGATAAAGGAGACAGAGTAAGTCGTTATTAATGCTCAAAATCATTTCTTACATTGCCTAATTCCAGGGACTTACTGGTGCAGCTGGCGAGAGGGGCGAAAGTGGTCCTAGAGGTTTCAGAGGACAAAGAGGTAGAAGAGGGCTGCATGGACAACCAGGTTCTAAAGGCGATACAGGTCAACCTGGTTCTGTTGGTCCCAGTGGAGAAAGAGGACCTCAAGGTCCAGAAGGTTCCCGCGGTTTTAGCGGAACACCAGGTCCTATGGGACCTAACGGAAAGAATGGTCCTCCAGGACCTCCCGGAGAGCGTGGTGCACCGGTAAGTAGATGCTGTTGTTAAATTCGAGAATTCACAAATCATCAGTTATTCCATAACGTTCATAGTCAGCTATCAGAATATTCATAAGGTACATTTTTATAGGGAGAACCGGGAACTGCCGGTCCAGCTGGTGCTCCAGGTGTTATAGGACCACCTGGACCAACTGGAGAAGTAGGAGCGACAGGTGAACCAGGAACTCCAGGCCCTCCGGGTCCTCCTGGAGAACCTGGTACACCGGGTGAATCAGGAAAGGAGGGACCCATTGGTTTGCCTGGACCAGAAGGAAAATCAGGTCCCACTGGACCTACTGGTCTTCCAGGATTTCCAGGAGAGAGGGGTCAAAGCGGTATACCGGTAAATAATATTTAGTAAAACTTCCAATTAACTCAATTCGACAAATCACAAGAAGACGTTCTCAGTGGCATAGACAACATCCGAAATTGTACTTTGGTAATATCTTGCGATAAATAATTTCCCCACAAGTGATGAATATGGTTGTCCTTACTACTCCATGTCTCTAGCAGTCTAGCATACGTCCAAGCATGAATGTGGGCGAAAAATATAATCCTTTTGAGTGTTAAGGGAAAACATATTGAAGTATAGTCTGATGGAATTTCGAAGGCATTTCTATCAACTAATTTAGTATCATCATTATACCATTATTCATTAGGTTTGAATTGAATTGAAGATGGTTATATCTATTCTCACTGTAGAAACCCTTCGGACCGGACTTTCTCATGATAATTGAATTTTTTCCTTGGGGAAGAGTCGGTGTTTCAATATTTGAAGCTGGGGTCTCCTGCTACAGGATCCCAGTTGATTCTGTTGGCTCCAAAAATACTACAGGAACGGGAGCAAACCTCAAATCCAAGAACATGAATCAGTCAATACGACAATCGTTCAGGGACTATTTGGGAGCGGTTGCACAGGGAGATCAATGAAAATATTTTTGAACAGAATACTACAGAACTGATCTGAGAACAATGTTGCTTTTACGTGGCACAGTAAACTCAGAGGACACCTGCACAAATAAGGTTATCACGGAACCAACTGATATTTGAGGTCCTCCACAAGCTACCTCTATCTGGGATTATCACTTTATTTAAGAAGGTGTTGAAGGGTGGAAGGTGAAATGTAGCAGCAACCAATTTCTTTGGTCGAAATGGCAGGGAGATCCATTTGGATCAATAGTCCTTCTTATAATGATAACTCTCAAATATACATAGAGCTCTATACTAAAATTCAGGAAATTGCAGGCGTCCCTGTACAATATGAATGATTATTTTCGATTATAGATAATATTTTTCTAGGGATCACCGGGAAGTAAAGGAGATATGGGTCCCCCAGGTCTCCCTGGAAGTATAGGAGACAAAGGGCAGCAAGGTGAGTCCGGAAAAGATGGAGCACCAGGTCCTGAAGGTAGACTGGGACCTCCCGGACCTCCTGGTGCGGGTGGTGCAAAAGGAGAAAGAGGTGAAGCAGGCCCACCTGGTCCAATAGGAAGAGATGGTTTTCCAGGCCAGAGAGGTCTTCCAGGAGGTCCAGGTCCTATGGGACCACCTGGTGAAGATGGCGATAAAGGAGATATAGGACCACCTGGAGAGAAAGGATTCAAGGGATCGTCTGGGGAAGCTGTAAGTTCTTCTTTTTAAATTTGGGAATTGAGAATTCTCAATTTATTTTCAATTTCCTACATAATATTTTTTCATTTACTTTGATATTTGTGTGAATTCATTTCTCCTCTTTTCTCAAGTTAAGTACACGTTATATTTTAATGTATATTCTTTTAGGGACCCGCTGGAAATCCAGGACCACAAGGACCAAGGGGAGAACCAGGAGCACCAGGACTTAATGGCGAAAAAGGACCACCAGGCGAAATAGGCCGCCAAGGATCTAAAGGTGAAGCTGGACCTGTTGGTCCAACTGGACCTGCCGGACCTGCTGGCTTGCAAGGATTGCCAGGACCTCCAGGTGTTAAAGGAGAACATGGAGACATCGGCATGAAGGGTCCTCTAGGACCTGCAGGACCTCCGGGAGAACCAGGTATACGAGGGGAAAAAGGGGTTGAAGGTTTAGTTGGACAACCAGGTCCTGAAGGTCCCCAAGGAATGAAAGGAGATTCTGGGGCACCTGGTGTCCAAGGACCTTCAGGCGAACCTGGAAAAGATGTGAGTAAAAATTTTAGAACTTTTATAATAAATATGATCATCTTTAAGCATCATCTTAGCATCTCATCTTGATCTTATCTATCAAACACAACCTTGTGAATTTCAGGGGGAAAGGGGTGCTCAGGGGCAAAAAGGCGAAGATGGTAAAACAGGACCGCAAGGACCTCCAGGTGGTAGAGGACTCCCCGGCCCAGAAGGACCTAAAGGTAACTCTGGACCTCAAGGTTTTCCAGGTTCTCCTGGTGAACCAGGCTTGGCGGGATCGAAAGGAGAACCTGGAGCAAATGGAGAGGACGGAAGACCTGGGGAAGCCGGACCATCTGGAGAGAGAGGACCAACTGGTGAAATGGGACCTGTTGGACCACCCGGTAAACCTGTAAGTATGGATATTATCCAGTGGAGTTATTTAGAATTTTTTTCATCTTTTTTGGAATTCGTCGAATCCGATGAGTTGGTCCGATTAAGCATCTTCAGAAAAATTTCCTCTCTCTCAATTTTGAAGTGTCACAGAATAAATACTTAGTGACAGGATGAGATTCATTCATTTTGCGCGTTAGGCAAAAATACAAGGTGTTTGAAACGGCGGCGTATGTACTTCCAATATTTTCAGGGCGGTAGGTACTCAGAATATTAAGGTTTTTTTTGTAACAGATACGAGAATGTGGTTATTGAACATTCAATGTTCACTTTGGAAGGTATATTTCATGAGGGTAACAAACCACATATCAAATGATAGCAATATACAGGGTGTCACACCATAAACTAGACAAACATATACAGGGTGTTTCACCATAAACTGGACAAACATATATAGCCGTGTAGTTGACATCGAGAAAGTCATTTTTGCCTTATGACATATATCCCGTTTTCGACGCATAAGCGAGATACAGGGTGTTCAATGTCAACTTCGAACAATATTCTGATAACTGTTGTGAGTTACGTGTGATATTTGAAATAACGGTTTCTAGTCATATCTCAGTATTTTTGAGGGCTCAATTGAAATGTGGTGTAGAATTTTGCGACAAAAAAATCAATATGGCGGAAAACCTGCAAAGTCGGAATTTTTTTTTCTCGGTTGCCAATTTGGAAAGCATAATCTCAACGTACTCAATTTTCTAAGATTTTCCGTGAAAAATTTTTTTCAAATTTCGAACTCAACTTTTTTTTTACATGTCTTCAGTGAAGAAAAAATTTCGCCCAAAATTTTTGGAATTTTTCATGGTTGAACAATCTTTAATTCTGAATACTTGGGTGGAATCAGAATGAAAAAATATCAATTGGTTTTCTTTTTGTAGCCTTCCGAAGATTACTTTCTTGATTTTTATTTGAGAAACTGGAGGCCGTACGAAGGTCAAAATTGTGCTGCTGGGCAGCCAGAACGACCCAGATAGAAATATGAAATTATAAAAAAAAAAAATTTTTTTTCGAGAAAATAAAAAAAAATTAAAAAAATTATTTTTTTTTATTTTTTTCAAAAAACTTTGGTGAGGTTCGAACTCTACACTCTCGATTAACTAGTGTTGCTCTGGTAACGGAGATTTATAGGATTAAAATTAATCGAATTCATACTCGTAGAGTTCGATTCCTAACAAAATTTTTTGAAAAAAATTTTTTTGGTTTATAATTTCATATTTTTATCCGGATCATTCTGGCATCCCATCAGCACAATTTTGACCTCCGTACGGCCTCCAGTTTCTCGAATAAAAATTAAGAAAGTACACCGAGCGTAATCTTCGGAAGGCTACAAAAAGAAAACCAATTGATATTTTTTCATTCTGTTTTCACCCAAGTATTCAGAATTGAAGATAGTTCAACCATGAAAAAATCCAAAAATTTTGGCCGTAATTTTTTTTTCACTGAAGACATGTAAAAAAAAGTTGAGTTCGAATTTAGAAAAAATTTTTTACGGAAAATCTTAGAAAATTGAGTACAATGAGATTATGCTTTCCAAATTAGCAACCGAGAAAAAAAAATTCCAACTTTGCAGGTGTTCCGCCATATTGAATTTTTTTCGCAAAATTCTACACCACAATTCAATTGACCCCTCAAAAATACTGAGATGTGACTAGAAACCGTTATTTCAAATATCACGCGTAACTCACAACAGTCATCAGAATATTGCTCAAAGTTGACATTGAACACCCTGTATCTCGCTTATGCGTCGAAAACGGGGTATATGTCATAGGGCAAAAATGACTTTCTCGGTGTCATCTACACGGCTATATATGTTTGTCCAGTTTATGGTGAAACACCCTGTATAGCCGTGTAGATGGTACCGGAAATGACATATACCCCGTTTTCGAAGCATAAACAAGATACAGGGTGTTTAATGTATACTTTGAGCAATTTTCTGAATACTGTGGTGGGTTCTGCGTGAAATTTGGAATAGCGGTTTCTGGTCACATATTAGTATTTTTTAGTACTCAATTCAAATGTGGTGTATAATTCTGAAATAAAAATTCAAAATGGCGGAAAACCTGCAAAATTTTTTTCTGGGTTGTCAATTTGGAAAGCTTTATTTCGACGTAATAAATTGTCGTAAGTAATATCGTAAGGGCATCCAATTTTTCCGAAAAAAATCGAAAAAACACGTTGCTAAGTAGTATTCTAACAAGAAGCATGATTGCTGGTGCCAACGAAAATCCTAGTCGAAGAAGAGGATTTTTGCACCTGCACGAATGCTTTTTGTTAAAAAATTATTACTTTGCATTGTGATTTTGCGATTTTTTTCACAGGAAAAATCAGATGCCCGAATGGTAAAATAATGCCAAAAGGTGTGAAGAACATAGACTTATTAGTCTGATGAGCCACACCTTGAAAATATTCCTCAAAATAATACACCAAAGAATATATCAGAAATGTGAAAGAGGCATGAGTAGTTCACAATTTGGATTCAGACAAGGGATGGGTACAAGGGAAGCTATAGTCGCAGTACAGGTGCTTGGCCAGAATTGCTACGATCAAAGAAAAGATGTGTGCTTATGCTTCATAGATTACGAAAAAGCGTTCGACCGAGTACGACATCTTAAATTAATACAGCTTCTTGGGAGAATGGATCTAGACCAAAAGGATATAAGATGTATCGAAAACTTATACTGGCACCAATTAGCAGATGTCAGACTAGATAATGGTACAACAAATCCGGTACAAATAAAGAGAGGAGTACGCCAGGGATGTGTGCTGTCCCCACTCCTATTTAATATCTATTCAGAAGCCATATTTCAGGAAGCTCTTGAGGACGTGGAGATGGGAATCAAGGTGAATGGGGTACGAATCAACAACATCCGCTATGCAGACGATACCATCCTAATCGCAGATAATGTTCACGAGCTTCAACAACTCGTCGACATAGTAGGAAAACATAGTCAATCCATGGGATTAGACATTAACACCAAAAAGACTAAATATATGATCGTCTCCAGAAACTTGAACACGTTCGCGAATTCCAACATCAATTTTGATTCAAAGCCAATTGAAAGAGTGGTGAAATTTAAATATCTGGGTATATGGCTTTTTGAAGACTGGACATCGGATCAAGAAATCAAATGGCGCATCGAACAATCTCGGCAGGCCTTTTTGAGACTTCGGAAGGTACTCACCTGCTCTGATTTTGACATTTCCTTGAGGTTAAGGTTCGTTAAGTGCTATGTTTGGTCGATACTGCTCTATGGAGTGGAGGGATGGACCATGAAGATCAGTGCGATCAATAAGTTGGAAGCGTTTGAAATGTGGCTTTATCGCAGAGTCCTCAAGATCCCATGGACTGCAAAAATATCAAATGAAGAAGTTCTCAGGCCAGTAAATAAAGAACGGGAACTCTTTGTTACGATCAAGAGAAGGAAGGCGGCCTATCTGGGACATATAATGCGCAATGAGAGATATGAGATTTTGCAGTTGATAATCGAGGGAAAGATTGAGGGAAGCAGGGGAGTCGGAAGGAAGAAGATGTCCTGGCTAAGAAACATCAGACAATGGACAGGAATAACCAACATCGGAACTTTAATACAAACCGCCAGAAGTAGAGAAAAGATGAAGAATGTGATCGCCAACATCCATTAGTGGATAGGCACAGGAAGAAGAAGAAGAATGGTATTTGACAAGACTATTTCATGAGTAACAGATTAATCTGGTTGCATTCACTGCGTTCGTTATTACCAATCCGGGAGTCGAGCGAGAGAAAACGGACACAGAAATATAATAAATACGGAACTCTCTCTCTTTTCCTCTTTCAGCCAGAGAGAGAGATCCGAATTATTATATTTCTGTGTCCATTTTCTCTCGCTCCTCTCCCGGATTGGTAATACCGAATGCGCCTAATATGTATGTATTATTAATTTTCGTTGACATTAACTGTCATTTGTCAAGTTTTGCCGCGGGTGAACTCGAAAAAACTGCGGACAGCTGCTGCCATACAGTTTTTTCGTAAGTAATATCATAAGTGCATCCAATTTTTCCGAAAAAAATGGAAAAAACACGTTGCTAAGTAATATTTTAACAAGAAGCATGAGTGCTCTGGTGGCAACAAAAATCCGAGTCGAAGACGAGGATTTTTGCACCTGCACGAATGCTTTTTGTTAAAAAAATATTACTTTGCATTGTGTTTTTTCGATTTTTTTCACAGGAAAAATAAGATGCACGAATGGTATTTGACAAGACTATTTCAAGAGTAACAGATTATTCAGGATGCATTAGGTATGTATTACTTATTAATTTTCGTTGACAACAACTGTCAAGTTTTGCCGCGGGTAAACCCGAAAAAATTGCTGACAGCTGCTGCCATACAGTTTTTCCATCTAGAAACCATTTGTGATTCAAAATTGCGCGTTTCTGATTGGTGGAATTTAAGACAAGGGAAATAGTCTGAGATATTCTGTAAAATAAATTTCCAAAATTCGAACTCAACTTTTTTTCTACATGTCTTCAGAAAACAAAATCGGCCAAAATTATTGGAAATTTTTATAGTTGAACTATATTTTATTCGGAATACTGTGGTGAAAACAGAATGAGATAATATCCATTGGTTTTCATTTTACAGCCTTCCAAAGATTACTTTCATAATCTTTATTTAAAATGCTGGGAGCCGTAAGGAGGCCATAATTAGGCTGATAAGCTGCCAGAATGACCCGGACAGAAATATAAATTTATAGACCAAAAAATTTGTATTCGAAAAACTTCGGTGAGAATAGAACTCTCCACTTTCGATTAACTAGCGTTGCTTTGGTAACGGAAATTTATGAGATTACAATAAATCCCATAAATAGGTACACGTAGAGGGTTCGAATCCTACCAAAGTATTGAAAAATTTTTTTTATATAAATTCATATTTCTATTGGAGTCATTCTGGCAGCCTATCAGCACAATTTTTGCCTTCGTACGAAGTCCAATTCTTTAAATAAAAATTATGAAAGTACCCCGACCGTAATATTTGGACATTATTTTATTCTGTTTTCACCTCAGTATTCAGAATGAAAAATATTTCAACCATGAAAGATTCCAACAATTTTGGCCAACATTTTTTTCACTGAGGACATGTAAAAAAAATTGAGTTCGAATTTTGGAAAAGATTTTCACGGAAAATCTCAGAAAATCTAGTATGGTTAAATAATGCTATCCAAATTGGCAAACGAAGAAAAATCCAACTTTGAAGGTTCTCCGCCATTTTGAATTTTCAATATCAGAATTCTACACCACAACTGAATTGAGCCTTAAAAAATAATAAGATGTGACTAGAAACCGTTATTTCAAATGTCACGCATAACTTACCTCAGATATCAGAATATTGCTCGAAGTTGACATTAAACCACTCTGTATCTCGCTTATGCGTCGAAAACGGGATATATACTCCATTCACTTTTATAAAGTATACCGGTTGGCCATGGAATTCTGACACATTTCACCGGGTATGCATATTTCGAAAATGTTGGGTTATGGTCATTCTTCTGTCAGTTGAACAAGCAACGTTGCCATTTCTACATACATGTCGTAATAATTATGTATTTAACAAAATGTTCATTTACTTCGGAAAAATAATGAATTTAAGAAAATTATCAGGGTTACCTTTAGAATGCGCAGATTTCAATTCTAAATAGCACTTCCTGATACTTTGCCTCTGCTTTTTCGAAACTACCTTCGGCATTCTTAGTTTCTAGGCTTGATAATTGATAATGAAAAATAAACTTCGGCAACGTCTACGAGATTGACGTAATGTCATTCACAAGTGCCAACCTGCGATTTTTTCGGGTGAAAAAACTTGATAAACCTAAAACTTGGCCAACCGCGATACTTTAAAAGTGAATGGAGTATATGTCATGAGGCAAAAATGACTTCCTCGGTATCATCTACACATTTTTTTATATGTTTGTCCAGTTTATAGTGAAACACCCTGTAGATAATGAGAGGAAATGATGATGGGTTTGGTAAGAATCGCAATCTGCGCAAGGGCAGTATTATGACGTGTTACGGATATCTTTTTATTCATGTTTGATATTTTCAGCATAACCAAACAATTATACAGTGCCGGTTTATCCACTGGGCGCTTGGGGCGGGCGCCTAGGGGCCCGGAAGGGCCTGGGCTCAACAGAAATTTCAGTTCACTAATTTTGATAGCAGAGAATAAAAACTTTTCAGAATAATTATGATATTTTTTTTTTTGTTATTATTTATTGTTCAATATACAATCTACTCTACTACAGGTATTAAGTAATTGTGCTAGAAGAAACTACATGAGAGTGAAATATCCAGCGATATTTCTACTCATCTTGCACTGTTTTAATGTTGTGGAAGATCTTCAGGCCATGTCTTCTTCAGTCTTCTGATGTGGGGTCCTTTTAGGTATAGGTTTTGTATAAGGTCGTTTGGGTGACCTTGTAATCGTATCTGATATTTGGCTGAGGTGGATTATATAACGTCATTGATGTAAGGGATCTGAAAGTCCTCATGCAGTCGTTGGTTGGTGACCTACCATGGAGCATCTGCTATTGAGCGGAGAGTTTTTGACTGAAACCTTTGAATTATTTTTCTTCTGGACGGCTTCGCACAACCCCACAGTTGTACGCCGTAGGACCAGATTGGTTTGAGGACGGCTTTGTATACTGTTAGTTTGTTCCGCATGCTGATCTTTGATTTTCTTCCCAGAAGCCAATACATCTGTCGGAGCTTCATGTCTAACTGTTTCCTCTTCGCTTGCACATGTTTCTCCCATGTGAGCCGTTGATCCAGATGTATGCCCAGGTATTTGACCTCAGTCTTCGTCGGCACAGTAACTCCATTCAGAGTTACTCTGGGACAGGTGTTTGCTCGTAGGGTAAAAACTACATTTACCGATTTGCTCTGATTCAAAGTTATCCTCCATGTTTTGTACCAGTTGCTGAATTTGTCCAGGTGTTCTTGGATGTTTGTGGAGGACTGAATAGGATCGTCATCTGATGGAAGTATTGCAACGTCATCAGCAAATGCTGCAATAGTTGTGTCGGGTGTTTCCGGTAAATCAGCAGTATAAAGTAGGTACAAAAATGGACCAAGTACACTTCCCTGGGGTACTCCAGATTTTATTGGTAAATACCCAGATAGTTCGTAACTGAACTTAACAGAGTAGTATCTGTCAAAAATATAGGATATCAGGATGGGGTAGTAGTTGTGGTTTAGGTTCTTCTTGATCTTATATAACAGGCCCGCATGCCAAACTTTGTCAAACGCCTGGGAGACATCCAGGAACATGCACCCCGTTGCAATATTACTTTTCCTCCGGAGAATTTGCTATAGAATTAATTGCATTTGTACCTTAAGGTCGCCGTTTGAAGCGCGTAGGAAAAGTCGACCTATAGAGGCGCCACCGTGCATTTTACGGAATATCTCCATAGAACTTACATTATCTCTATGAATTCTATGAATATCTCTCTAATTATGAATGAAATGTACAATGGCGATCTCTATCCGAAACTCGCTGCACTATGAAATTAGTGCAAATGTGGGTAAAGCAGGAAGTTTTTCCCGCTAAAATTTGAATTTGGCCATTCTCTGCCAATTCCGTATTTCAAGTTGTTTTTCTGAATGAAATTATCTGTAGATTCACTTTTAATCGGAAGTCGAACTATTTTCATGGGTCTTTCGTTTGAAATACAGAAGCATGAGTTGGCTCATTTTCTTCTATTTTTCAAAGAAAAAAAATTAACTGTTGAAATACAATTAATCTCAATCATCTCATTAAGAACTCCAATCCTTTTTGAGTTCTCCCACAAAATTTCAGTTCTCAAAGTGAAACCATTTTCAAATGCAACTTGAAATAAGAACACACTACATTGAACGCCCACCTTAATGCATTTTCTTCTAGTCTTGAATATCGTTGTTAATCTGTAATCATGTTTTCAGAACTGAACTGAAAATATTTCAGTAGCATATTTTGATCCTCGATATTCGTTCTCTTGTCATCTCTGGGAATATACATAACCTCTACGTTTTCCTGCAAAATTATATTTCAAGTGGACGCATGCGTACAACTCTTCACCAAAGATTCGGCTTCATTTTGTGACTGAATAACAAGCTTATTCTCCATATTGGTGTTATCTTAAGGAGAATTCCTAAATTATTGGTGCAAATGAACAGGGGAGATTCCTTGAATAAAATATTTAGCAGATACGACAGACCTAGAAGAGACGATTAAGTTCAGTATAACAACAAAGCTTGTTTTTACAAGTGGCTCATCAAAAGTTCTGGAGGAAAACAGGGGACAGTATTCCAGAAAAAATAAGTCCCTGTAGATCTGTAATCAAAATTGGCAAGTCACATGATATGACCTCTATATTGTAATATATATGCCAACTTTCAGTTGAATATCTTGGGAAGTGCAAATACAATGTGAAAAAAACTTGAAAAAATTTTTTTTCTTCACAATATGCAATCAATCTGTCCTCTTCGTTCAAACGCCCAATTTAGGAACACCCTGTTTGTAACAAACGAAAGAATTCATGTGAATTATTTCGTGATAATATTTGATGTCTTCTGCTGAGATTTTGGATTTTGAAGCTTTCTGTCCAACCAAATTTCATTATTCTAAATGGCATGTTGTAACAAGCTGCCTGAACAATAATGAGAAGTAAATTATTCCGGAATTGAATATTGAAAAATAGAAATAAAGTTGAACAGAAATCTTTAAAATTCAAAATCTAAGACGAAGACCTAAAACATCACCAAGAAAGAACTGTAAACAGAACCGTATTCCAAAAAATATAAAACTATGAAGTTGTTAGTTCTCTCTGAAAACAAGCCATTCGACGTAAAATTTGAATTCATTCAACTGAACTATTATTTTCTTCATGGCAATAACGACGTACCCTAACTGATGAAATAAATTATAGATTTTGAAGTTAAACTAATAAATCTCAATATTCCGAGTACTGCACTGAAAATATTGGAACTATACTCCATTCACAATTATAAAATCACAACTCTGGCCTTGTAAATTTGACACATTCCACTCTGTATCGAAGTTATGACGTTTTTCAAAATATTTTTATGTTCCAAGTCAACACTATGTTGCCCTTTCTACATTCTTAACGTATTTGTCAGAATGTATATTTCATTTTGGAGAACACAAGGAAAATTGTGAACAATATTCTTCATATAAAGGAGTTTTTGGATTTATGATTGTAAAGATTTATCGATGTGCTTTGTTTTCATCATGATATTGTATGTGATATGATTGTGAGGGTGCAAAACATTTCTTTCTCTAATATTTCTTTATTCCAAATAAATAACAGTTATATGCATTCATCACAAAGAAAATAAACATAATAACTACATTAAAGAATTTGTTTACAGAGAAACTTATAATTTCAATGCAATAGTAACTGAGTTTTGGTTATAAATTAATAAGCAAGATTGTCAATTCCTGAAAGCTTTATTTATAGATATACATTTTGTTTATTCGATCTTATGAACAAGGAGTAAAATATTCTGACTATATAGTTATTTATTAGTTTAAAAAATATTCATACATTACTACCACAGTAGGTTTGTACAAATAAAATGGAATAGGTCAAATGCTTCACATTTATCATTCACCTGTTCTAAAATAAGACACAAAGTCCTGGAATATGGAAAAAACCGATGTATTCTGATTCAATATAACCTATTTCTACTTTTGGCAAAGGATTGATAGGCATGAAAGCTTCAGTGACACATTTCATATTTCTTCTTTTTTTTAGCTTTTTCGACGTGTTTTTTTCCTGAAACGTGAAAACGTTCAACAACAATCATTTAGAGACCGATGATGGCCATCCAGAACCCGTTTACCTAGGAAAATCGTGCAATTTCATTCTGCATGTTCTTTCCTCATAATTCCTCGAAAATCCTACCTGAACCATATTTTCCGGTCGCTTTCGTTAGAAGATCTATAAGGAAGCATTTTTTGTCCATTCACACATTCCAAATAAATTTTGAGCACAAAAAACGATACCGAAACTAACCAAACTTTTGGGGGACCGGAATTTCGTTTGAAATTTTTCTAGATACCAGATACCTAAAAAATACTTCGTTATCAAGTGTAAAAAGGTCGATTAGTAATTTAACTTCGCTTTATTTATGCTTATGAATCGATTTTTGGTCCAATTCAAATTTGCCGTTCGTACTCACGCCAAAAGTCGTGAAAGGAAAAAATGACACTTGCAAGAAATTCCTCATATCGACGGAAAACTTCTTCTGGACGACGAAGAACGGAAAAATAGGAGATTTCCTATCGATATTTCGCCCCAAAATCGCCGATCGATTCGAACTAACAAAATGTGGAATATCTTTGAAACTTTTTTTTTGATGTAAACGAAGTAACTGGCAACGTCGTTTTGTCATTAACTATATTTTCTGTACACGCACAGACTTTTCATCAGGTGCACCAACTCCTGAAAACGAAACCATGACCTCTTATGTGATTAAATAAAAGTGAATGGAGTATACATGAGCTGTTCCAAAGGGATGTTAAAAGTGAACAAACACACAAAATTTAATCAAATCGTACGGTTAATTCCCAAGTAATGGGTATCGGAAATTTAGTCCAATATTCATAAATCATCCCCCTGTTCTAGTTGCGCAGTAATTCGAATTATTTCACGGTTACTGTGGTACTAATATTGTGAGAAAGATTTAATCTTATCATTGAAACCTTGAATAAAAACACGAAGTTTGGCATTTTCGTCCACCAATGACAATGAACGGTCATGAAAGCGGCGCTTATTTATGAGAAATGGCGAAATAGTCGTATTAAATTTTCGAATATGTGCAAAAGGTCAAAATCCTCCGCCATTATGGACTCTAGGGTTCGGAAAAATGACAAACCCCATTCGAGAGAAATGAACGGAATAGAACCATAAATCGAATTTCCTTCCAACAGAGAAAAAAGTAATCCGAAGGAATATGCATTCACGAAAATAATTATTATATTTTTTTAAGGGAATGGAAGGGCCTGCTGGCGCACAAGGTAATCCTGGTCCTGCGGGTGAAAAGGGAGATAAAGGCATGGTTGGAGCACCAGGTTTACAAGGGATTGTTGGTCCTCAAGGACAACCGGGTCCTCAGGGTCTGCCAGGTTTGAGGGGATCCCCAGGATCAGCCGTAAGTAAACACTTTTAACATCCAAAGTGACATTGTCTTTTGTAAACGTGACATTAAAGTCGGAGCAACGATTTCAAAAACGGGGGACGATCACCCCCCAATGTTGAACAGATTTGGCAAATTTTAAAAGCAGTTGGAATATTTTCGAAGCTGTTGAAAAATTTTCGAAGCAGTTGGAAAAATTTTGATGCAGTTGGAAAAATTTCGAAGAAGTTGGGAACCTTTCGAAGCAGTTGGAACAAAACAGTTGGAAAAATTTTGAAGCAGTTGGAAAGATTTCAATTGAATTGGAATACATATTTCTAAAAAGTTTTCTCAAAATGTGAATGAATTTGCCTTTTTTTTCTAATAAAGTTTGAATTTAATGCTTATTAAACCGGTAGAACTAAGCCCACGTTAAGCCGGACTAAAGCATGCAGAGAATAGCGACAATTGTACAAATTCTTGTTAGGGTATATTTAGGGTATTTGTCAGATTTGGCCCAATGTTCAATGTGCATACCCAGCAATAAATGGTATTTATTCCGATATTGCTACAAAGTGTTTGAAAAGATGAACAATTTTTCATCTTTTATGCCGGCCATCCACGAAGCGTCTGTTTCGAGCGTTTTACGACGCGATACTTTACAAGCTTCCAACCGGGCCTTTGAGCATCGTAAGATTCACCATCGACGTAGCGTCCATGCCAAGCTTCCGCGTTGAAGAACGTAGAGTCTCGAAACGCTTTGGACGCTTCGGCTTAAGGAAAGTCCCGTCGGCCATAGACGGAGACTGTTTACAAGCTTTCGTGCGAAGCTGGCAGCTCGGAAATCCCATATAAACGCTCCGTGAGTGGCCTACATTACGTTATCCCTCAGCAGGTAGTTGTGAATTTCTCAGGTTGGCTGCATCGACTGTGTCATAAAAAACCATCTGGTACCAATTTGCGCTATTTCTCTCGGTCGGACAGTGGCAGTATTTTTTCTCATTCTTAATTATTCTATCGAATCTCCGTTCAACACGTAAATCTGTTAGGGAGCTGTTATACTTTGGCCGACGGCACCAATTCTCCATTCAAAAAATGCCTTTCATTCTTCCAAATTCACTCCCTCAATTTTTCACCTGAAAGCTTGATTTTTCTTCAAATCTCCTGGAATTTCAGACAGTTCTCTGCGATTTTACACTTTCCGGATGTCTTTTCAGTATTTCCATAACTTTTTGCATTAATTAAGCGCCAATCAAATTGAATTTTTTTTTTAATATAGAAAATTGATTTGTCAAGGGCACAATCGCCGAAAAACGATTATGAAGTCAATTTTTGTAGACTCTCAAATTCAACCCAATTTTTTCATGCGGAAAAATGATTTCTTCGAAGAGAAAAAATTGGAGTGCTCTCTTTAACTTCAATTTAAAGGAAAAATCAAGCTTTTAGGTCAAAAATTGAGGGCGTAAACTTGGAAAAATGAAAGGCACTTTTTGAATGGAGAATCGGTGCCGTAGTCGACTTTTTCATGCTGAAAAATAATCTTATCAAAGAGAAGAAATTGGAGTGCCCTCAAGACATCCTTCGAATTCAATTTAAAAAGAAAATAAAGCTTTTAGATCAAAAATTGAGGGCGCGAACTTGAAAAAATGAAAGGCTTTTTTTGAATGGAGAATCGGTGCCGTAGTCGACTTTTTCATGCTGCAAAATAATCTTATCAAAGAGAAGAAATTGGAGTGCCCTCAAGATATCCTTCGAATTCAATTTGAAAAAGAAAATAAAGCTTTTTGATGAAAAATTGAGGGCGTGAACTCTGAAAAATGAAAGGCTTTTTTTGAATAGAGAATCGGTGCCGTAGTCGACTTTTTCATGCTGAAAAATAATCTTATCAAAGAGAAGAAATTGGAGTGCCCTCAAGATATCCTTCGAATTCAATTTGAAAAGAAAATAAAGCTTTTTGATGAAAAATTGAGGGCGTGAACTCGGAAAAATGAAAGGCTTTTTTTGAATGGAGAATCGGTGCCGTAGTCGACTTTTTCATGCTGAAAAATAATCTTATCAAAGAGAAGAAATTGGAGTGCCCTCAAGATATCCTTCGAATTCAATTTGAAAAGAAAATAAAGCTTTTTGATGAAAAATTGAGGGCGTGAACTCGGAAAAATGAAAGGCTTTTTTTGAATGGAGAATCGGTGCCGTAGTCGACTTTTTCATGCTGAAAAATAATCTTATCAAAGAGAAGAAATTGGAGTGCTCTCAAGATATCCTTCGAATTCAATTTGAAAAGAAAATAAAGCTTTTTGATGAAAAATTGAGGGCGTGAACTTGGAAAAATGAAAGGCTTTTTTTGAATGGAGAATCGGTGCCGTAGTCGACTTTTTCATGCTGCAAAATAATCTTATCAAAGAGAAGAAATTGGAGTGCCCTCAAGATATCCTTCGAATTCAATTTGAAAAGAAAATAAAGCTTTTTGATGAAAAATTGAGGGCGTGAACTTGGAAAAATGAAAGGCTTTTTTTGAATGGAGAATCGGTGCCGTAGTCGACTTTTTCATGCTGAAAAATAATCTTATCAAAGAGAAGAAATTGGAGTGCCCTCAAGATATCCTTCGAATTCAATTTGAAAAGAAAATAAAGCTTTTTGACGAAAAATTGAGGGCGTGAACATGGAAAAATGAAAGGCTTTTTTTGAATGGAGAATCGGTGCCGTAGTCGACTTTTTCATGCTGAAAAATAATCTTATCAAAGAGAAGAAATTGGAGTGCCCTCAAGATATCCTTCGAATTCAATTTGAGAAGAAAATAAAGCTTTTTGATGAAAAATTGAGGGCGTGAACTTGGAAAAATGAAAGGCTTTTTTTGAATGGAGAATCGGTGCCGTAGTCGACTTTTTCATGCTGAAAAATAATCTTATCAAAGAGAAGAAATTGGAGTGCCCTCAAGACATCCTTCGAATTCAATTCGAAAAGAAAATAAAGCTTTTAGATGAAAAATTGAGGGCGCGAACTTGAAAAAATGAAAGGCTTTTTTTGAATGGAGAATCGGTGCTGTAGCCGTCGGCCGAAGTATAACGGCCCTTTAAGTACGCAAAAATAAACCGAAAGGGGACTTCGGCACTGATTCTCCATTCAAAAAGTGCCTTTCAGTTCACGCCCTCAATTTTTCACCTAAAAGCATGATGCTTTTTGAATTGAGGTTGAAGGATGTCTTGAGGG
Source organism: Adalia bipunctata (assembly GCA_910592335.1). Taxonomy (NCBI): domain Eukaryota; kingdom Metazoa; phylum Arthropoda; class Insecta; order Coleoptera; family Coccinellidae; genus Adalia; species Adalia bipunctata. Next base: position 8,246,821 of record OU342954.1, read on the forward strand.
CTCTCCAATTTCTTCTCTTTGAAAAAATTATTTTTTCGCATGCAAAAATCGGCTACGGCACCGATTCTCCATTCAAAAAGTGCCTTTCATTTTTCCAAGTTTACGCCCTCAATTATTCACCTGAAAGCTTGATTCTTCTTTAAATTGAAGTTAAAGGATGTCCTGCGGGCACTGCAATTTTTCCTCTTTGAAAAAATTATTTTTTCGCATGATAAAATCGGGTTGAATTTGAAGGTCTATGAAAATTGACTTCATAATCGTTTTTCGGTGGTTGCGGTTTCGAGGAATCGAAATAAGCCCTTCAGGATGAACGGAACGATATTCCTGAAAATTTCAATGATGACTCGATTCGTGGGATGTCTAGGCGCATTGGGCAGTTGATTGAAAGAAGAGGTGGTAATACGGACTATTGAGTTTGAATTGAGTTGCGGAATAACTAATCAAAAATAAATAATAGATAAATTTCTAGATTTTTTCTTATGTCCCCTTTTTTGTCTCTTCGTGCATAAAGCAAAGGGTAACAAACAAAGATTTTTTATTAAATTTATTGCAGTTGAAATAGAGGAAAATATTCAACTCATTTTTCCAGAACATAGATCGTTTATTTCTTTGAAACCTAGGGGGACCAAGACTTTTGACGATGTGTGTAGTTCTCTGTATAATTTTGGTGCGAATATGTAAATAAGATGCTTTATTACAGGGAGATATCGGATCTCCTGGAAATCCGGGAGCACCAGGTCCCGTCGGTAAAGTAGGATCTGTGGGTGAAAGGGGACCTAAGGGTGATATGGGCAAAACAGGACCGAAGGGGCACCAAGGAAATATCGGTATTCCAGGAGTGAAAGGTGATATGGGGGAAAAAGGAGAGAGGGGACAGAAAGGTGATCCGGGACCAATTGGACTAAAAGGCGATACGGTAAATTATAAAATTTACTATCAACTAGTTTAACAAACTATTCAGATTGACCTAATTCATTTTTGTTCTTCTTAAGGGCCCTGTTGGCCCCACAGGTCTCAAAGGAAACGATGGACCTCTCGGTTTACCAGGAATGGAAGGTCCACCAGGACTGAAGGGGTCAGATGGTCAAACTGGTATGAAAGGAGAGATGGGCCCTGCTGGGCCACCTGGGCCTCCAGGTCCTCCTGCAGAAATGCCGTTGCTTCCTCCAGAAATGCTATTTCAGAGTGAATTGGTCCGCAGAAGGAGAGATTTGAACAGTTTGATGTGAGAATTCTATTTTTCATTTAATGCACCAATCACAAAAAAATAAGTTAAAGTGTAAACACACAAGGAAAAAAATAACAGTCACAACACAACTTGTCTTCTTCAGTTCAACTAGATGATACTCACAATTCCTTCTTGCACGTAGAACTTTTCTCCATTTTAAGTTTAACCATTGAGTTTGAATATGCCTAGAGGAACAACTGAACAAATTGAAGCTGAAATTCTTGGCCGTAAAGTGGCGGCACAAAGTAGCTACTAAATTAACTATAATCTGCCGGGACAGTCTGCTCCATTTTGTTAGCTATTCACTCACAGAAATCTGTAGGATATTTATTTCCCTCTAGTACTATGAATCATACAGAGGGTCGGATTCGTCCAAATAATATATCTTCGTTATAAACGGTGTGAAAGGAAGATCATGTAGATCATTATTATGAATAACAATAATGAATAAATCACGCACTAGTGCCCAGTCCGCTTAGGAAATAGTGCTTTTTAGTTCAGCTACTCACCACCAGATGCGAGGGTAAAAAATTTCGATTCTCTGAAACACAACAGCGCCACTATGAACGTGAGAAGGAACAACAACTTCAGTTCGTTAAATGACCTTCTTGTTCTAGGTATATTTGAACTTGAATGGTTAAACTGCACTATTCAATCCGTACATTTGCTTCGTTTTTTGTTCTTCAGCAATGATTATCAGGAGAGCGTAGATGCGAACAGAAAAGAAACGCTCAATGAAGAGGGAGACAAGAACAAAGATGATCTGAGCAGAAAATTCTTAGACATCTACAACACCATCTACGGAATGCGAAGCGACTTGGAAAGATACAGAAAACCCCTAGGCACCGAAGACAATCCAGCCAAATCTTGCAAAGATCTTCATTTCGCTCATCCTCAATTTCAAGACGGTGAGAAATACAGTTCTTAGAGGAGTTTATTCTTGACTGAATTTTTTTCAGGATGGTATTGGATCGATCCAAATGGTGGAATGATAGACGACGCCATTCATGTCTTCTGCAATATGACAGCTGACGGCGAGACTTGCGTCTATCCAGACAGTCATAGCAGGAATATGCCGAACATCCCTTGGAGCCGAGAGGGCAGCAAGAGCGATTGGTATTCAAATTTGAGGGGGGGTTTCAGGGTAAATATGAAAGTTAAAATAGATTCCAGGGCTCTCGAATAACAAAATGTGTGTTATTATTTCGACAAAAACTTTCGATGTGAATGATAAATTACCATTTATATTGAAAGGGTCTGCCTCAGTAGGAGTTCTCGCTAACTGTCGATTCGTACCTAATCATTGTCGTAGTTCTGATTTGGATGTTCAACAGTGTTGCGTGAAAGTGTGAATTATCACTAGGGTATAAAAATTCATGAATTGTGTGTTGCAGCGATATGTTGCCAATAATATATTTCTCTTTTTTCCTAATTCACAACTTTTCTTTTCGACTTGTGAAACCAAGTTTTTTATGAGAAGACAAATGTTGGTGAATTTATGTTTTTTAATGGCAATTTAATGAACTTCAATGAATAAACAAGAAATCAATCGGGGGTCTGTAACAGACTGAAAATGTGAAAAATTTGAAGTAAGTAACAATATGGTAAGAACCCCTCTAAATTGAGGAAAAGGCTCACAAAATTACATAACTTGTAATCAATCAGTATATGATCCGCGACAGACCAGATCGGCGGGACCGATCCGATCCGCAGTCCAGACCTGTAACAGATCTGGACTGCGGATCAGATCTCACAGATTTCCCTTTCGTGTGTGCCTTGCTAATGTGATGTAAATCTCCAAAAAATTAACTAATATAATATAGAGCAGCCTTAACAAACTGAAAGAAATAAAAACAAACAGTATAATCTCAAACATTGACCATTGATAAATTTGCGAAGAGAAAATTACATACATAAAAAAAAGAAAATCAATGTACCTACCTACTCATATTGTGAAAGATGAGCCTTGATCTCTCTCTTGAATCTAGTCGGTGTCAATTGCTTGTATTTATTTAGAACTGCGTTGTAAAACTTTTCTGTTTTGTAAAACTTCTCTCAAAGGTCGACATTCTATGCTGAGGACAAGAGAACAAATTTCTATGCCTTATATTCAAATTCTGAATATCAGTCCTATACCTCAGTTTTCTGTGAAGATAGGGGAGACTTTCCATCACTATGATCTTATGGTAGGTACAGGGAGCCACAAACCTCCTTCAACTTATTCGAGACATGTTCGGATATTCTGATTCCATTTAATAAACCGAATACAGATGTTTTGTACAAGTTGAATTCGATTAAGTGTGTCCTGGTCGAGACAAAAACTGTTGGCAGGACAGCAGTCAATGAATTTCGATAAGGCCAGACCTTAGACATAACAGAGAGACAGAGCATTCCCTTGTAAAATGATGATTTGTTTTGGCTCCCAAATTGAAAGTCTTCACAATGAGTGGAACAAAAAAAAAATGAAAATGAAATATTTTCTTTGGTTGAACATGGGCGTGCGATTTTAAATCACTTAATGTCGCGGACATTTATTGTTTGTTAGATCAGAGTAAATCTTCCTTTCAATATAATTTTGTTGAAAATATCTCAGAAATGTGAAGAATAATGAATTTTTCAGTCCTCAAGTCCTCATTACTCTGAAGCAGTGGCGGCTTGTCCTATGAGGCAAGTGAGGCAGTGCCTCACCAGTAAATTCAAAAAAATATACGTATTAATCGAATATTCTATTATATCATTCCATCATCACTATCATTCCTGTCACAATTAATTTCGCGTGTTCAACCATTCTTCATCTAAAATCATTTATGCTTCAATTAACAAGAATGATTGCGCGTTCGGCAATAAATATCCGTTCACTTATTTCACCCCGTCCCATGTATTTTAAGCTTATACGACGATATATGCACTTGCCGAACGCGCTAAAAGGCTCCGCGTTTTCATATCCCTCCATTCCTGTGTATCCATCTCACTCCCTCTTCAAGAAGTAAATGGTTAGACTGGTTAGAGGCTAGCCTCACGCGCTTCCTTGTCTAGCACGTAATCTTGGAGAATCGACTGCTGCGTCTGTCCGCTTTGGTAGGCGCGTTTATAGACCGACATGAGGCTAGCCTCAATTCGATTTCTCGGCCGGATATTCGTTCAGAACTTCAGAAGTCGGCTCGGAGAAACGGTAGTGAAATTACGGTTGTTGTCTGGCACAGGGAAAACTGCTCTGAATTCGGACGCTTGAAGAATTATGTATTATCGAATTTGATAATCATTTTTGGATACTCCGTATCATGTGATTTGCGATATCTTCTGAAAGAAGCATTTTCATTTTCTAATCAGATTCAAATACAACCCGATTTTCTAATTTAAAGCAATGAGAATATTTCGAAAGAGAGATCGAGAAATAAGCTTAACTACCTAGAATATTTTGAATACAGACTTTCTATCTGTTGGGGCGTTACTAGCAGAAGGGACTGATTTTTTCAAAGGAAAGATAGAAACAGATTTGGTAATGCTGCCATAATGATAATATCTCGAGCAATAATTCATAGAAAAATTTCAGAATTTTACGCAACTGACGAAGAGAGTTCAATACAATAACTCATTCATACCTTAGACTTTAGACTTACAGGGTGTTTTCAAATTCATGCGAAACAATTCAGGAGGCGATTGCTCGTGTGAAATTAAGATCGGTCATTCATGTAACCAAATTTCCTTAGCCCACCCCTTTCCGAGATATCACCCCGAGTATCACCCTTAAAAGGTGGTGTCTAAAATTGAGTTTTCATTTTTTTTCTCTTGAGATATTGGTTTTGGGAAAAAAATTAGGAATAGGAAATTGTTTTGAATAAAATAATGATTTCAAGTTATAATTTTATTTCATGTAACTTCATCTCGAAAAAAGGGTTTTGATATGAAATAAAGTAAGGTTGGTTAGTCGGTTAGTCCTTCGCGGGTGCACGAAAATACAGAATTTCAAGTTTCTAGCTTTACTGAAATTCAGAAAAAAAATTAATTAAGTCACCACATTTAAGTGTTATATCTCAGAAGGGGCGGGATGGGGACATTTTTTTGAAGAAAAGACCCATCTAAATTTCATACGAGCAATCACCTGAATTTTTTCGCATGAATCTAGAAACACCCTAAATTAGGCGAACCATTTGCAACTATGAAGTTTTGCCCCCCTGATATCCCAAAAAATTTTTTTTATGATGTGCCTCACCACCTTAAACTATCACGAGCCGCCACTGCTCTGAAGCCTAATAAGCCTAATAAGTAATTTCAACTCTACAAAAATAAAAAAATGGATTGACTCAGTCTTCACTTGATGGAAATTCCTCTTATAATAGGAATCAAATGACAGCGAAACAATTGTTATAATAAATAATTCAGAGTCGAAATAGAATAAAATATTTAATTTTGAATGGAAGACTCTGAAGTGACCACACGTCCCGATTTCTGCAGGCATTCCCGCTCTCAGACAAAAGAAGGTCCCGCTTTTCAGTAACTAAGTACAATTTGTGGTAGTGAAAAGATTTATTTGCGAAAAATATAATCGAAAAACGCGCTACCAAGTAATCATTTGCCCAGCATTGACTCAATGAAATTTTGGCACTTTACTGCATATTCACATAGGTACCTATTATATTTCTTGAAGGAACTGAAAAAATATTATTTTGATAGGAATTGAATGATAGTCATTCTATTTCCACTTTGAATTATTTGCATAACCATTGTTTCGCTACTCAAATAGTTATTTATGTAATAATAATATAATGTAATAAGGATCATAAAGACGATCATTATGGTACAAGTCGGGACTCGGCTACGCCTCGCCCGATAACACGGCGTGTGCCATAATGATTGTTTATGATTCGTATTACATACAAAATTTTATCTGATGGCATTTATATCAATACATTTTCGAAAAATTAAAAACTGCAATTTCGACATGTCACAATGACAACTATTTTTAACCATTACATGTTTTCCTTACAGAATTTCATTATGGTACTTAGTCCCATAATGAGCTTCCTCATGTCATCAAAATTGAGTGACATAACGTTGTCATTATGACATGCCATCAGATAAAATAACTTATTCAAAAATGTTAGTCAAATCTGAAGAAGCTGCTTTGTGGCGAAACAATTGTTATTTGAATAATTAAAATTATAAATAGAATAACTAGTCATTCAATTCCAATTAAAATGATTTTCTATCAAGTGAAGGTCGAGTTAATCCAATATTTCAAATCCTGTTGTAATTTTGCCATTTGAATTATGGAGAATATTGTGATACTCATTATATGAAAAGAATGACTTCAATTCTCAGTTTATATGCAGAATATAAATGTTCAAAAATAATTATATATACCTACTAGTATTGTCTGATAGAATATTTTCACCAAAATAGAATTTTTGGCCAATCAAGACCTCATTATTTACAACAAGTGGTAATGTAATAACAAACTGACAATAAATGTAGCAAAGACTGTCTACATTGTTATAGAACAAAAAAACAATCCTGACTGTGATATAAAAGTGTACCTGAAACAGATAAAAACTGAAAGCTTCCTCATTTAAGGTTTCTACGCCACTGAATCAGAAACAACTGTTTAGTTCCAAGAATACACTTATTCTATCCTGTAATCAACTATGTTATTTTAACGGGCACTTTCTGGCAACGTGTTGCTTCGAGAACCACTTGTTGAGCAAAGGATGTCTCCATCTCTCTTCCAACTGAAGCTGGAATAAGGGTGGTGTTGTCATAAATCTAACCTTTTTTCGTACAATAGCCTCTAGCGTAAAATAACAGAATCAACTATATTCTTTGTTTTACTCATTAATAATATATCCGAAAAGACGATTGCAGTGGACCAGTATAAGGTACAATCGACCAGCTTTAAGTTTCAGATGCGACACATTTTAATGTGAATAAAGGGGTTTCTATTACCTACTTCTATAGTCTGAGGGCCGGACTCTCAAGTAGGAGCCTTTTTGTAAGGATTGGCGATTGGTAAATAAGACCAATGCTAGTAGGTACAGCATCCTCAAAGCCCCATGAGCTCTCCGAACCAAACACGCCACATGATCGCCAAATCTCATCGCACAGTCGACAATCAGACCCAAGTCTCGAGCACTCTCTACAAAATCTATGTTGTTATCCTAAATCGCAGACCTGAAATCCTTTCGACCTGTTCTTGACCTAAAAACAAAAGCGAATGATCTCCTTGCATTTGACATCAAAGAATGTTTTTCCGCTATAAGTGCCAAACGACTCAGATCTTCATTTACTTGTATGGTTGCGGTGTTCATATCATCCAGAAAGAAATCGAAAAGGAGTTGGAAGTCGGCAGCATACACGTGCAAGAGACATTTGTTGAATTGAATTTATAAAAAGAAAAGGTCCAAAAACCGAGCCCTTCGGTTTCTCATCAAGCACATCTTTCGCCCTAGAAACTTTACTACCCAACTTCATAAACTGCGAACGCCCATAGAGATAAGAGCCCAAAAGGTCCAGAGCTTCACCAGACACACCACAAGACTTTAGCGAGCTCGTTTATTCGTGTCCGTGAAGTTAGCACCCACATTCTCGAAAATGAAGAAAATTTTTTTTGCATTTGTTAGTGACTCGTTAGTAACTATTTGTAACCTCAAAATTCTCGTTTGTAACTCAAGGGAACTCATAGAAAAACGCCGCATTCCGCTGGGTGCTAACTTCACGGGCATCCACTTCTCAATTTTTTGCGAAAAAAAAAATACGATCGTAAAGTCCTTCGTTAGTAACTATTTGTAAAACAAATATTTTCGTTTGTAACCCAACCCTCACTGAGAAAATGACAACCCTAGAATGCGAAGTTGGCACCCACATTTTCGAAAATTTACAAATTTTCTATTTCATTCGTTAGTAACTTGTTAGCAACTATTTGTAACATAAAAATTTCTGTTTTTAACCTAACCCTTACTGAAAGAATGACACACCTTACATGCGAAGTTAGCACCCGCATTTTCGAAAATGAAGAATTTTTTTTGCATTCGTTAGTAACTCGTTAGTAACTATTTGTAACCTCAATATTTTCCTTTGTACCTCATGGAAAAACGCCGCTTTCCCCTTGGTGCTAACTTCGAGGGTATACACTCTCAATTTTTCGCGATGAAAACAATACGATCGGAAAGTCCTTCGTTAGTAATTATTTCTAACATAAAAATCTACGTTTGTTACCAACCTCCAATGACAGAATCACACCCCTAGAATGCGGAGTAAAAACCCACATTTTCAAAAATTTACAAATTTTCTATTTAATTCTTTAGTAACTCGTTAGTAACTATTAGTTACTTCAAAATTTTCGTTTGAACCTCAAGGATAATGAGAGAAAAACACCGCATTCCGCAGGGTGCTAACTTCACGGGCATCCGCATTTTCGAGAATGTGAAAAAAAATTCTTTCATTCGTTAATAACTCATTAGTAACTATTTTTACATTGGAGTTTGTGAAAAAAGGCTGAAAACTTGTTGTAAAATTATAAGTAGAATGATGATACACGTTCACTTAAATTTCAATTCCATCAGGTCATTCTCTTTCATTTCCAACAAAAAAACATTAAAAAAGTTTAGGCATCACAAAAAATTACAGATGAAGTGTCATCAAGAGCAATATAGTAGATATAATATTTGTGAATTCTGAATAAATTTCCGATGTGTTTTTTCATTGTCGATTGGGTTGAAAATTCAAATCGAGTATCAAAAATAGTTCATAAATAAAAGCTATGGAGAGCAAAAAACTATAAATGTTCAGATATCAGAGTGTCTTTTTCTCACTGAAGATTAGGTTACAAAAGAAAATTTATATGTTACAAACAGTAACTAATGAGTTGCCAACGAATGCAAAAAACATTTCTTCATTTTCCAAAATGAGGGTACTTACTTCGCATGTTAGAAGTCGCTTTTTCATTAAAGAAAAGAACAAACGAAAATTTTTATGTTGCATTGTAACTAACAAGTTACTAACGAATGAAACGAGAATTTCTCTATTTTCGAAACTGTGGATACCCGTGAAGGTAGCACCCAGCGGAATGCGGCGTTTTTCTATGAGTTCCCTTGAGGTACAAACAAAATTTTTTTGTTACAAATAGTTACTAACGAGATACTAACGAATTAAATAGAAAATATGTAGATTTTCGAAAATATGGGTGCTAACTTCGCATTCTAGGGATGTCATTTTTTCAGTAAGGGTCAGGTTACAAACGAAAATTTGTATGTTACAAATAGTTACTAACAAAGGACTTCCCGATCGTATTTTTTTTTTCGCGAAAAATTGAGAAGTGGATGCCCGTGAAGTTAGCACCCAGCGGAATGCGGCGTTTTTCTATGAGTTCCCTTGAGGTACAAACGAAAATTTTGAGGTTACAAATAGTTACTAACGAGTTCTTAACGAATGCAAAAAAAATTTTCTTCAATTTCGAAAATACGGGTGCTAACTTCGCATGTAAGGTGTTTAATTTTTTCAGTAAGGGTTAGGTTACAAACGGAAATTTTTATGTTACAAATAGTTACTAACGAGTTACTAACGAATGAATTAGAAAATTTGTAAATTTTCGAAAATGTGGGTGCTAACTTCGCATTCTAGGGGTGTCATTTTTTCAGTGAGGGTTAGGTTACAAACGAAAATTTTTATGTTACAAATAGTTAGGTACTAACGAAGGACTTTCCGATAGTTTTTTTTTTCGCAAAAAATTGGGAAGCCCGTGAAGTTAGCATCCAGCGGAATGCGACGTTTTTCTATGAGTATCCTTGAGGTACAAACGAAAATTTTGAGGTTACAAATAGTTACTAACGAGTTACTAACGAATGCAAAAAAAAATTTCTCCATTTTCGAAAATGCGGGTGCTAACTTCGCATGTAAGGTGTGTCATTCTTTCAGTAAGGGTTAGGTTGAAAACAGAAATTTTTATGTTACAAATAGTTACTAACAAGTTACTAACGAATGAAATAGAAAATATGTAAATTTTCGAAAATATGGGTGCGAACTTCGCATTCTAGGGGTGTCATTTTCTCAGTAAGGGTTAGGTTACAAACGAAAATTTTTGTGTTACAAATAGTTACTAACGAAGGACTTTCCGATCGTATTTTTTTTTTCGCAAAAAATTGAGAAGTGGATGCCCGTGAAGTTAGCACCCAGCGGAAAGCGGCGTTTTTCTATGAGTTCCCTTGAGTTACAAACAAAAATTTCGAGGTTACAAATAGTTACTAACGAGTTACTAACGAATGCAAAAAAAAATTTCTTCATTTTCGAAAATGTGGGTGCTAACTTCACGGACACCGTTTATTCACCTTGTAGGTATATTCGCCTTTTAGGTAGATTCTCAATAGCCAGTGCGAGGAAGCAATTGGTCAAGTTCAAAGTTATCCTCTCAAAAAAAGTAACTAATTTTTTGTCCGTGTGGTGAATGTTGCGGACCAAAACTTGCACATTATCAATGTAAATGTATGAATTTAAATTTCTTTCAGATCACTTACGAGAGCACAGGAAACGTTCAACTGACTTTCCTCCGCTTAAGTTCAGAAATGGGCTATCAAAACTTCACCTACACTTGCATCAACAGTGTGGCTTGGTTCGATGCTAACACAAAGATGTACGACTCAGCTGTCAAGTTCAGAGGTTACAACGAACAAGAGTTTTCACATAAAAAAATCAAACCCGACATCTTGGTCGACGGTTGTCAGAGCAGAAACGAGAAAAGTAAGAGCGTCTTCGAAGTTCGTACCACCAAATTGTACCAACTTCCTCTCGTCGATTTTTATCCGGTTGATTACGGAGGACCCAATCAAGCTTTTGGATTCACAGTTGGACCGGTGTGTTTCAAGTAGATTTGTCTAAATCCCCATATATTTGATGTACCTAACGATTCCAAGGATCCTTTCGAAAATTATTCAGAATCGATTTCAAAAACGCAAAGATATTTATATTTGGCTCTACAATTCAATAATTATTGAATAATATGATTTTTTTAACATAGCAAAAATAAAAATTAAAAAAAATGTTCATAACGCATTATATTGTCAAATATAATTCCTTTATTATATTATTCACATTGGATAGTCGATTTTTGTACAAATGATATATCTTATCTATGTATTCTAGTATTTATTAAGGCACCTTTTTTAGTATTTATCTTTAATTGTAGTTTAGAACAATAAGATTTTTTCAATTGCAAGAGGGTTATTAGAATACCCTCTTTCCTAATGTATATTGTAAATATGTATAATCCATGTTAATTTTTGAAATTATATCAAAAAATGTGAACGAATAAATGGTTATATTTTTCATGAGGTTTTTTCAACACAGCAATTATAAAAATAAATAAAAACGACATTTCATGATTTATTCTTCTCAAATTACCGTGTAGATTCCTGCAAGAAAAATAATCTTCACCCTTTTCATCTCCAGAATGTCAACGATTGGAACCAGGTGATGAAATTAAAAGAACTAACTTTAGTAGCTTTAGGCAATGAAAGAATGGTCAACAGAATTCCATTTAACAATGAAGCCATATTCACGAGGGATTGTGCCTTCAATATGAGGAATTCGTATGAATGGGCTGAAGAGAATTCGCAAGCGGTCAGGCATACGAATTCCCAATACGAATTTTCAAAAAACGTATTGTGTGGCGTTTATAAAAACCGATTGATTGGACCACACGTCCTACCAAGACGGCTTACCGGTGATCTTTACTTAGATTTCTTCCAAAATCCTCTGATGATGGAGCTCCACCGCATTTTAGAGTAATGGTCAGACAATTTTTAGATAAGAACTTTCCAAATATGTGGATTGGCATGCCTGTCCCGCTAGATCACCAGATTTCAATCCTGTTGAGTATTGAACAAAATGGTGGAATAAATTTTTCTCAATCAATCATGTTTTTCCGGAAATAACTTGAAATGATTCCTCAGAATATTATGAAATTCGAATGTGCAATTAGTGCGACAAAAAAAATTCAATTTGATCACAATGTACGATTTTTTGGAGAATTTAGTGGAATTCCAAGATCTTTCCCTGAAGCTTTCTTTGAGCAAAATGACGTGCAGTACAATGAAATCTACTGAACGCCATTAAAAATTTTCTGCTCTCTTCAAATATCTCAATCAAATCCCAAAATTTTAATATACAGGGTGTTGAATCTCAGCTCGGAAGAAGTCCCAAATTTTTCAAATACGGACCTGGAATTTTTGGAAATTCAAAAGTGAATCGATCGACCCGTGGAAGTGAATCATAAAATTTCTGAATCTAGTTAGTTTTCTCGAGCTTGTTCTATTTCGTAAAGTTCTCTCAGTGGAATTCCCATCTCCAATACTGTTGCATTCAGGAGTTGTACTTTCAGAATCCGTGTTATTCAATCTTCTCTTCATGATCATCCAAAATCTTGTTTTCTGATCTATCATTTCCTTCTTGATTTTCTGAAATTCTCTGTTCATCTTTCTCAATTTCTTCAAAATTTTCAAAACCTGGAAGTGATAGTTGCGATGTTTCTGGATTTGAGAATGATTTTTCTTCAAAAATAACATCTCTGGATCTAATATTCTAAACTTCTGAACTTCTTTGTATCTTGACACCAAATTATGTAACCATCATCATTGTCATATCCCACTTATATTCCTTTCACAGCTTTTTTATCTAATTTTCTTCTTTGTGATTCAGGAATATCAGAGTAACCTGTGCTTCCAATAACACGAAAATGTGTCAAACATGGTTTCTTCCCGTACCAAATTTCATAGGGAGATTTATCGGTCTGACTTGAAACTCATGTTCTATTCAATACATAAGCTGCTGTATTGATCATTTCTGCCTACCGGCTTTGAGGTAGACCATCTCTAGCATGTGAAAGTGCTCTCGCTGTCTCGACTATCGTTCTATTATCTCGTTCTGCACAGCCATTTTCCATGGTCATTCAAAATATTTCCAATTCTTCTATTTTCAAATTCTCCTCCATTGTCAATTTAGAATTCTTTAACGATGTGCCCAGCTACTCGTAATTTTACTTCTGCTAAAAATGTTTTTAAGTGTCTTGCTACGTCTTCTTTTTCTCGCAGGAAGAAAATTCGACGAAATCTCGTGCAATCATCTTTGAATAGGCAGAAATATTTGTAACCACTCTCGGAATTTTGAAAAGGCCCACAAACATCTAAATGAATTAGCTCACCTGGAGTTTTGGCTCTTTCTATTCTGCCAAACTTCTGAATGTGTGCTTTTCCATAAATGCAACCTTCACATAATTCGCTGTCTAAGGGAACAAGTTCAAAATCTCTCTTTAGAATTTTCTGTATATGCCTCTTATTCTCATGACCAAATCTCTCATGATAGAGTTGCAGAATATTATTGGATTGTATACTCCTAACATTTTAGTTTTGTTCTTCTAAAACATTTTTCATATGCAACATGTATAACCAACCATGTTTGCTTCTTGTTCAAATTAGAATTGTCTTATTTTAAATTTTGAAATGACAAATTTCTGCTCTGGAAACAAATTCACCTTGTGGATTTCTGTCTTGTGCTGCTAATACTGAGAATATATTCTTGGTAATTGAGGGAACGTACCACACATCTTCCATTCAGTATACAGGGTCTTTCACGAGGAACCTCACCCATATTTATACGGGAAACTGCTGAACGTATTTTCATTAAATTCAGCACTTATAAGTATTTCACGATGCTGATGAAATCTAAAATATTTTCAAGGCATGAGCACCTCCGGTTTTTCCGGAAATGACGTCAACTTCCGTTTTTCAAATTAGAACACCATTTTTTTATTGCAGAAATAGATTCCTTAGAAAATTTCAAGTTATTTTGATGTAACATTTTTCAGTTTTGGTTGGAAAATTCTCTCTGAGCGGGAAAATTCGAAAAAAAATCGAAAATAGAGCTCCGCTGAAACAAGAATAACTTCGAGGTTTTTGGATGGAAAATTTTCATTTTTGGGATTTTTCAAGATGTAAGATTGATGTATCCATTTTGAAAATCGAAATCGCGATTCATGATACAGGGGGTGAAAAAATCGCTTTCAAAGTTAGGGATGACAAAATCGTGAAAAATCAATTTTTTCAAATTAGAACCCCATTTTTTATGGCAGATATTGAATCTACGTTAAAAAATAATGTGAGTGTATGCATCACACCCTTGCCCTAAAGTGGATATTAACTCAGAAAATATCCTTTTTAGGGCAAGGGTGTGATGCATACACTCTGACTCACATTATTTTTTAACGTAGATTCAATATCTGCCATAAAAAAATGGGGTTCTAATTTGAAAAAATTGATTTTTCACGATTTTGTCATCCCTAACTTTGAAAGCGATTTTTTCACCCCCTGAATCGCGATTTCGATTTTTAAAGTGGATACATCAATCTTACATCTTGAAAAATCCCAAAAATGAAAATTTTCCATTCAAAAACCTCGAAGTTATTCTTGTTTCAGCGGAGCTCTATTTTCGATTTTTTTTCGAATTTTCCCGCTCAGAGAGAATTTTCCAACCAAAACTGAAAAATGTTACATCAAAATAACTTGAAATTTTCTAAGGAATCTATTTCTGCAATAAAAAAATGGTGTTCTAATTTGAAAAACGGAAGTTGACGTCATTTCCGGAAAAACCGCAGGTGCTCATGCCTTGAAAATATTTTAGATTTCATCAGCATCGTGAAATACTTATAAGTGCTGAATTTCATGAAAATACGTTCAGTAGTTTCCCGTATAAATATGGGTGAGGTTCCTCGTGAAAGACCCTGTATATCAGTTTTTCCATTAACACCATGGGCGTAGATAGGGGGGGGCCTGGGGGGGCACGGCCCCCCCCAGAATCCACGGTGCCCCCCCCTTACTGAAAAACACATTTGTTTTTCCTTGCTCGTTTTCCACTGTGCCCCCTCAGGCCCCCCCAGGAAAAAAGGCTAGCTACGCCCATGATTAACACAAGCATCTACCAAAATGGATCCCATTCCTAAAGCTTTTGTAACATCACCATTTGCTGTAGTCACTGAGTGATCCTCATTTAGGGCCGCTTGCACCGTATGACAAAACTTCAGATTAAATGCAAAACCTCGATTAGTGTCTATGATTCTCTTGCACCGTGTCGTAATCCTAGTTTAACAACCCTAACTAACGCTTAAAGATAATCCTCCGAATTGGGAGGATTAAATGGAAGTTTAACGATAAACTTTGAATTCAACCCTACATTCATGGATGACACAAGTCAGGCTTGTTTCAAAAATGATGTTTGATTATGAATCAAATTGAAAAGAATAATGACTGAAGTAGAAATTATAGATTTTGGTTTTCTTAGGCGTAGATATAAAAGATCAAATTGGTGTGAAATGAAAAGCACACACAAGAATGAATAACTGAACTAAATATTAACGGTCGAGGTATATTTTGAACTGAACAAATCCATACATCATGCCTAATAAAGTTGGAGTTTGGAGGTACAGTTCTTCTGATATGTAGAATTATTCTTTAATTCACTGTGACACATGGTATCATTCAATTGGATAATTGGAACCAATATTATTACCAATGTGTTGAAATGAAAGTGAATAAATATTAACAATTTTCCAAGATGCATGTTTATTGAAAAAATCACATATTTTCTATATATGTTTGCCTATTATCGAAAATCAGGTTTGTTTATGCTTTTCGATCATTTCTTTTTTATTTTCCTCTGTTATACGACAGAGAATCCATGAGTTTATCATATTTTACATCCAAATCTGAAATGGTGCTTCGACAATTGAGAGTTTCGAACCAGGTATATTTTCATTTGTGAAGGACGTAGAATATTCCAAAGAAAGATGTCAACTTGTGCAATGAATGTTGCATCGGTTTTTACCAAAGAAATTCGTTATTACAAACTCTTTCAATTTGCGAAACGCTCGATATCAAAAAATGTCTAAACATCGAAACTGTCAAAGCATAGAAAGGGATAAAATAAACAACGTGAAAATAGGCACAAGTACCAATTTACGTAAAAATAACCAGATTTGTGGATTAACTTTAATCTAGTTACATTCAGCCTCGGTGCAAGCCAAATATTTAATCCTGGATTAAATAAATTAATCGACGCTTAACTAACTAACGCTTAGAACCAATACGGTGCAAGTGGCCCTAAATGATTCAAAAGTTTCATAGAAGTCTCTTCTGTTACAAATATGATTACTTCCACCATTATCAACGTACCAGTTGTCATAATCAATTGTAGCCGTTAATACTACTGACGTTTGATAATTTGTTTTATTTCCACTGCTAGTGTCAGGCACGTAGCCAGGATTTTCTTTCGGGGGGGGCCCACAATTTCGGGGGGGCCCACAATAAGTAAACGTTGCAAATTTTGTCAAATATACATGCATTTTTTGATATATACAGGCATTTTTTGATATTTCGGGGGGGGCACGGGCCCCCGAGCCCCCCCCCCCCCCCTCGCTACGTGCCTGGCTAGTGTCTGTTTTCTTTGGTTTAGGTGGTCGTCCATCTGCTTTCCACTTAAAACACAGTCTTACTCGGGTCCAGTCATATGACAACAATTGCTTTTGTAGACCTTTTTCTTTGAAGAATTACCTCTGGACTGATTGCCATTTAATGCTAGAACTTCCAGAATATTTTAATTCTTATTTAACAGAGCTATTTCAAAAGCACACAGTTGACAGTTGAAATAAGTAGGAATTCTGGTAAGCTACAATTACACATATTACCTTCAGCAGATAGATCTTTAGAAACTTCTATTTGCAAAGCATTTCATAAATTGATTGAAAATTGATTTCACGAGAAACTGGATATTGCCAAATGAAACTAGCCTTTTTTCGAACTACTGCCGACGTTTCGTTGGAATTTTCCAACTTTTTCATGGCTGTAAAATTTTGTATTCAATTAGATATACATGGAATACAACAGTTCAAAGTTTTGAAACATGAAAAAAGGAACAATCACATAACCTATACAAACACCATCAAGATCGTAATGTCTGGTATAAGATACTATCGTCTACCTTAGGCACAAAGGCAAAGTGTGGGTGTGGCACGTTGCCCTTGTTGTTTATTTTGTTATTTTTGTGTGTTTGTATTTTTGTACAGAAATGTATTTATAGTTTTTTATTTCAGAAAACGAAAATATCTTCCAGGTGAATAAGACTTTTATTTTATATCAATCAAACATGACATTTTGTTTTTATCAGCATACTTATAAAAACAACAGTACATCAATTTAACGACTTCAAGAGTTCACTTCAACATGACGGCGAGTTCTTCAAACGCTAATATAGGCCATCTTTTAGCAGTAACTTGAAATATTATGGTTGTAAAGTAGAAAATCATCTCATCACGAAAGATCAAGCTGTCCCTTTTTTTCGTACCTGGATACATTCCTTGTTGCAAAACATATCGGGAATTACTGAAGCTGTTTATTTCTCCAAAATCGTTTATTATTTTTTTCAGCAACTCGATTCGATTATTTTTTCTTGCGTTTCTGCCAAACATCGTTTATGTAAGAGAATTTTTTTTCCATCTTCATTTGTGCGAATAACTATATATAAAAATAACACCACAGTATGTTTGGAAAAAAAATCATTAACTTCAACAAATCGAATTAATCAAATGTCACGATTTTCAAATCACAACCTATATTTTTCATTCTTTTATTCGATTCTACGTACGGCAATCTACCCCCTTGACGTCGGTTAAATTTTGGTCACGTTGCATACGTTGATATATCTTTTCTACGCCAGTATTTCCACAAGTTCTGACAGGTGTGTGTGTTTATTTATGAGTGTTGTGTAGAACCACGTGGATCTTTGATATGTAATCTTATTTCACCCATATTCATTCCTACCTACAGATTGATTTAACTATATTCTACGATAATTGCCAATACATAATGTGATATGTAGGTTGTTTGGCTGTATGAAACTCTGTAAATATGCTTAATTTTTCTCATGTGTTTTTTTATTATTCAACATTGTTTAAAATATTAGCTCTGGAACAAAACCGGAAAATCCTCGTGGGGCTGGGGCATAACCGGGTACCGCCCAGTTGTCTCCAAATGGATATTGACCAATCCTCTAAATTCTTAGAAATTTATTAGAGTCTCACTTCATTATGTTTGGCTTATATGCTACGGCATAAACAAGTCAAGTGTCAACCAATAAACATGAAAAAATAAAAAGTTATTGCAGATTTTTCTCAGCTACCCGGTTATGCCCCAACTAGCAAAACTAATTCCATAAGGGCTGTGAGAAATGCTATACAGCATATCTTATAGAACCGTGAAAATCTTATTATGTGGCTATAAACCACTATACAATGTCTTTACAACCAAAAAGGGCCCCAGTTTATACAACAGATCAGTTCTTTTAGGACAATTCTTTAGTAACCTATACAACCGTTATAAGATAATCACGATAAAACTGTCCTATGAGTATGTCTTCGAAATAACTTATACAATGCATTTACAAAACCATTTGGGAACTGCTATAAAACTTTTGAATAGCAGTATTCAACGAACACTTATAGAACTACTAAGAAAGTATTTTATAATGCAGAAAGAATCGCTATAAAATAATTTTGTTTTTTACTGTTGAAATTCGGAATAGAATTGTCACAAGAATATTTTATTAGGTCAACGTTTGCGTTGTGTCATGACAGAGACAATATTATAATGCAACAGGCATTATATGGCGGTGGGTAATGGAGGTATTGTATCTGTTTTAATCATATTGAACATATTAAGGATCTATATCGCTACTCCAGGGGCTAAATTTATTTGCGCAGCTAACTTTTCTGATAATATATACATATATTGTTGATAAAAAATGAAAGCGCCTCAGTTTAGTATACATTTTATTGGTAATATTGAAAGATGAAAATTAAAAAATCATGTTTTATTTGTTTAATTGTCAACTTAGACCAAAACATATATTGTGGCTGTTGTTAAAGCAGGAAAAAATCTCTACATTTCTCTGAAAAATCAATTTTCATTTCACCTTGTTACGTTTAAATATGATTTTTTCACAATGGCGGCGGTTTCTGAACAGCCGACCGTTTAATAAAATGGCGTATATGATACAACACACTAAAGAGACCTTATACAATGATTCTATTTCCTTCTGAACTGTATACGATATAAAAGTTTTATTATGTTGTTTATTACAGCGCCATATCATTGCTTTTGATAGTCCCAAGAGTCATTGCTCTGTTTTGATTCTTGACCACCTCTGAATGTTGCCAGATTTTATACTACACACAACGAGTATGTATGATGAGTGATTCAACACATTGATGCGTGCAAAAATATTTTTCCAGTTATTATTAAAAAAATGTTGCCCTAGTAAAAAAATGTTTTAAGCACTCTAACGTGAGGTAAGGTTGCTTCGGCGCTCTTGTAAAATTCTTCGCGAAGTTATTCAAACTTCAAGAAATTACATCTCCAAACGATTTGTTCGTCAGAGATGAGAATGATATGAATTGTATTCTTATGGTCTATTGGTGTGAAATAATGATGACTTTTTCAATTGAATTGAAAAACATTTTGAACTTTAAGATGCATCATAATAAAATAAATGGTTCACTTCCTATTTATTGCACCTAATATTATGAATGTTGCCTGTTGGTATAATATAACGACTAAGTGCCCAAGCTAGCAACACTGTACGTTAGATATCCGCGTTTCCCTATAGCGCGTTCGCAAAATACATAATAGAACAGAATTATCGCTTACTGGCTTGTGGTACAACAGTAAACAATCATTCAGTTATATTGAGTTTCGAATAACTTCTGTATACAGATTATTTGGAAAAACATCTTACAATTTTTTAAAAATCTTGATACTTTTTTAATGCCATTAGCACACCATTTTGTGGAGTAATTTCTAAAATTCACATCTCTCCACCCTGTTAGACATCTTTTCATTACACCTAGATCAATGAATTGTAAAGAATCCCTAACACGAAAATCTTCTCCCATATATCCATTTGAAATTCCTCTAGTGCAGTTTCAGTTTCATGATGTTTTCCATTTTTTCTATTTCGGCAACCCTCATCTGTTCGCAAATCGCAGCCAGCATTAGAAGCTTTCCTAGTGCTATACTATAGATAGATTCCGATAACAAGCGGTTTAATTTCTGGGGGCCAAAATTCGCACTTTGAACTTTCATTAATTGGAAACTCGTCCATGTTTATTTTTAAAGAAATAGATTTTATACGAGGATATCTTTCCACGCGGGCTCTGTGTCTGAAGTATTCCATGGTACAAGATGTACTGATCTTTTAGAATGACCACTTATTCGTTTCCACTCACAATCAGATATTGTCGAATTCATTTTGTAAACGAAACCTGCTAGAAAACCCGCGTAATTTTTCTAGTATGTACTACAGTATGTGATGTTCATAAATGTTTGTAGATAGAGGTATATGGAGATTCTAAAGTGATTTTATAACGCATGACTTGAGATAAATTCATTCCTGGGAACTACATTTTTATTCTATAACCTCTTCATAAGAGGGAATTCTGCAGTAGTTATCAGATGATTATAAAATCTATTAAGATTTATTGTGTAATGTTCTACTTCTGCGTAAAGCAACAATCTTATTACTTTTCTTATGGAACTCTAATACAACTATCTATACAGATTCTTTTACAACCAACTTTTAACGCCGCTTATTATAAATAAGTAACACAATAGCTATGCAACCGTATTATAATCTGTATAAGACTGCTTTAAAATTATTTTATAAGAATTTTATAGTACGTTATGCAACTGTTATAAAATTTGTTCACTCAGACTATTTCTCTATCGTATGATATGAGTTGTGAGAACGTCTATACAACCGCATTATAGAAATCCCTATATTTTATGATGAAATTGTCGTAATGGACGCATTAAAAAATAATTTTATTGTTTCAACCTGCGCAATATAATGATTATGAAATAATTTCGTTCTTTTAGGGGACTATTTTGCTAGTTGGCCGCCCTTTACTCTACAAGGAGGAGTTGATTCATAAGCAAACCCTCCACCCAAAATGAAGACTTCCAGAATCATCACGGAAAAACTCATTCTCAACAGCATTCTTAAACTGGGTTAATTACTCTGTGATTAGATGAATAATTTATATCTACATTTCATGGATTGTAATGAATTGTTAGGTTGTTTCGTCGGAAATCCATAAACCAGTAATAATTTTCGATAATGAATGAAAAAGTGGTAGCATCATCGATAATTGTTTTTTCATTTATTAGAGAACACAGAAAATAGCTTCCATAAAAGTTCTACAGACTGTATCTGTTAGTTGTTCACAATTATAAGTTTCAAACATCCATCATTAGCAGATTTCTCCAGGAGATTTGTTATCAGTTGGGATTGTGCATAATGACTCTCGTAACATCTGAAAAACTATACCAGACATAATAATAATAAGCTTTTTCGAATTGAGAATCTCCCCTCGAACTCTTCTGCATTTAATCGAAAATGATCGAAGAATAAACCGTTCAGATCATATTTCGAAAAAAATAAATGAAGGACAACTGACGAAACAATCAGATAAAAACAGATATTCTGAAATCGAGGTATTCTTCTCATGAAATTTTGGAATATTCTGAATATACAGGGTGTTTCAAAATAAGGGACCGTAAATTCGGGAACTTAATCCTCAGACGATTTTATGACATAAAGTTCCTATGGACTATAGGTCCCTGACGCACTGTTTTTGAGATAAGGGGTGTTGAAATTTAAAAAAAAAATTGGTTTTATGGAATTATTTTCTACACCGTACACGATTTTTTTTTGCGTTTTGGTAGGTCATGAGTAGGTACGCATTAAGACACATTTTTTCCTATACAAAATGATGTTCAATTTTCACCAGTGGCGTCCGTACTTCGGACTTCTGTCCGAATAAATTCGGTGAAAAAATTGGTACGCCAATAATTTTTCTCGGATTTTAAATTATTTTCGTAATTACCATATAATTTACAATAAGAATGGCATGTGAGTTTTTTACCTGCGACGAATACTTTCTGAGAAAAAAAAATAAAATGCAATTTCATCATCATGTGTTTAAATGCGTACTTATTTTCATAATAAGTTTCCGTGAATTCGGGGTCTTAATCTTCAGATGCACTATGGCGCTCTGACGCATTGTTTCTGAGATACGGGGTGTTGAAAATAAAAAAAAATGTTTTTCGAAATTATTTTCGGCACCGTATACACGATTTTGGTAGGATGTTTAAATTTCAACAGCCTGTATCTCAGAAACTGTGCGTCAGGGACCTATAGTCCATAGGAACTTTATATGATAAAATCATCTGAGGATTAAGATCCCGAATTTACGGTCCCTTATTCTGAAACACCCTGTATATTACATATTTAGATGTATCAATAAACTATGAAGTCTTCAATAGAATATGAGAAGCCCTTTTTCGTACTCGTTTATTAAAAAAAAAAGAATCTTCATCTAATTCATAACATAGGCGGAACTAGATGGAAAGCATGAGTGTTGAGATTTTTTCAAATTTTGGACGCTCTCAACTCAATATTATCTATGATTCTATAGAATAAAAATTGAAATTTGTTTCTTAGAAAACTTCTTTGGAATTGTTCAGTTGATTCAATTTTCATTTGAAACTTCGGAGTTATGATCATTTATAAAATTTTTCTATTTCAGAAGATACTGAAAATATTTTTCCAAAAATGAAACAACGAATCGGTTGATAATTCCCAACCCAGTCTACCCTATGAAAATAAAATGAATCCACCGTGCCAATTTTGAGTTGTGATGATGATAAGCATTAAGGGGGATAGAAATATCAAATTAAAAAAACCACAGGATAAATTGCTTTTGAAATTTAAAATCGACAGGTGCGAGTATTTTCCTTAATAATTCTTCGTACAAGAATTATTGACGAGTTACGTCATTTTTTGGCACGCTGTATAGAGGTGGAACTAGATGGGAGGCATGAGTGTTGAGATTTCTTCAAATTTTGGAACGCTCTAAATCCAATATTATCTAGTATAAAAATGGAAATTTTTATCTGAGAAATCTTCATTGAAATTTGAATAATTCTGTTGATTCAATTTTCACTCAAAACTTCGGAGTTAGGAGATATGATCATTTATAAAATTTTTCGATTTCAGAAGATACTGAAAATATTTTTACAAAAATCAAACAACAAATCGATTGATAATTCCCATCCGAGTCTACTCTTTGATAATGAAATGAATCCATCGTGCCAATTTCGAGTTGTGATGTCTTAAGAGTCTTTAGCCTTCAAAATAGGAAACGTATACCGCTAGATGGCAGTGGTGCATTAATTTTTATTTATTGGATTATTCTGCTCAATATAACAAATGTTGGGGCGCAGGGAATATAACAAGAAATCCTACCCTGAACTTGATCTCACATTGGCTGTATAATATTATTAATATTCTTCCTTTTCTTCACCAGTCATCTGGGAGGACATACTAAGGGGGCGTGTCATTTAAAAGAAATGCAATTTTATGTTAGAATCCACAAATGTAAGAAACAATAAATTTTCACTAATCGACAGCTAAAACAAACCTTAATAAATTGTCTTTGATAAAAATGGATATTTATCATTTCGAATAAAAAAATTCAAGGAAATAAATTTCGCGAAAACAACACATTGTTGTAATATTATTCACAAAAAAACGGTAATTTCTGAAAGAAAAATGGGATAGACGTTTGATTAACTAAATGATAGACTTCAATACTGAAATGAAAAAACACAATAGTATATTATTTCATAAGGAGGAGAAGTGTGACTTTTCAATGCTTTATTTTGCCCGCCGAACGTAGTTAGGCGTTAGACATGAAAAGTCACTTCTCCTCCTAATGAAATAATATACTATTGTGTTTTTTCATTTCCGAATGAAATAATTATGTTATTTTATTTTCAAACATCTTGAAACTCCTGGAAATCTGAATATCCTCTTTTATTTTATTTTGGATTGAGATTTACGATCGTTATAATCCATAGTGAAAAAAGGAACATTTGCCTGGTTACGGTTGTCTTGCAAAATTAGTCCCTTGCATAACAACACTTTTCCTGCCGCCGTTATGTAATACTACCCCATTCTAATTATATTGCATTATATTCCGTATGCTATTCAGCCTGTATATTACCATATTGTAAAAACAGCATGGTGAGCTGTGGCCGGAGGGAAAAGTAAGCCATAGCAACTATTTCTCCTCCTTGGCGGAGAAATAGAACTTTTCCGTCGACCATAGAATAAAAGCTCATTTTAACGCACTCGAAATCATCTATTAATGACCTATTTTAATGCATGATTTCTTATTAATGCATGATTATCATGGCAACCGAACATAAAATATTCAGTCAGAGCACTATCGAGCTTGGTTGGAAATCAACTTCTGCCACAGAAGGGTATATTGACAACTTAAAATAAAATAGACTTCAGAAGAAATTTCAGGTGATACAAGTTGCAATTGCAAAGTAAGTAATACTTCAACCTCCACTTTCTCCACACGTTCCTTATGGGATATCAAAGGTAATGATATAAATGCAAACGCTATTATAGCGTTTTCTGCTTGTTGCACTGGTGCTGCACCTTTCGGGTGTATCGTTTTCCGCTTATCTTTTCGGTGCGAACATTTTCAGTGCTAGCGTTTTCTGCTTACGCCTAAATTGCTCTCAGTGTGCACCTAGGGCAACTCAATCGACACTGGCTCCCAGAGTCAGTGCATCAGTTCCAGTGCAAATATGGCGGATAACAACAAGATGAATAATAAGATGTTTGCTTTTTGTGAAGCATTTTTAGAATCTTCATCATCTTCGAGTGATGATGAAATACAAATGTTTAATATAGTTTATTGAATAGGCGTCATTTGCTGTAAATTTCAATGTTTTCAAATGTATAGGTTCAATAAAGTTATAAGTAAATATTTAAAAAAAATCATAATCATTAAATTTCTGTATAATTCATCATCCGGTATCGAAACGTTAAACATAACTCCATTTATTAAATATTGAATGCTATATTATTCTGTTTCCATTGATCTTTCCCTCATTAATTTCTTGTCTTCTAATTTATATTCTCAAAGTTCTTAGCATAGGAGGGAGATAGGGCAAGGGTTAGGCGGGTCGCATTTTCAGTAACAGCAGACGCGCTAGATCATCGGCGGTGCTTCGGCTTTTTTCGGCTTCCAGTGTTTGGCTTAGGTGTTGCTGCTTTTTACTCAATATGTGGAATCAATGATAGAACGGATCGAGTAATGGTGCCTATTTTATAGACTTAACTTGATGATTCGAGGAACAAACACAAATAACTACATTGAAGTTACATTCAGGTTGCTGAAAGATAATATAGCGTTAGAAAGAACTGAAGCCTTCAATTTAACGCTGTTGTTGATTTTATAATAACTAATTTTGAATGTTATTATAAGCAACGGCTTCTAGATGTGGTTTCAAACAGAGTGACAAAGTCCACAAAATTACGGTACATCCATGATGATGAAGATGTTTTACCGTCAAGTTTTGTCAAAAGAGGTAATTTGGAGTTTAGCGTAACTTCTTCTAAAAATAAAGATGTTACATACATAGTTGATATGATGTCTTTCCAATGCAGTATTATATGTTGGATACAATGGAAAGCACTGCAAGCATCAGGCTGATGTAGCAAAAAAAAATTATCTCTTGTGTGAACACCTTATATCTTGACATGAAAATGAAGCTTTATGAAGTAGCATGTGGAGATAATCCAAATCCAGAGCTATTTCTTCCACTTCAAGTGACAATGTGGATACTTTAAGTATAAACCAGCCTACACCAAACAGCCTATCAATGTTCCCACGACCAAGGAACTCGATGATTTAAATGAAGATTGGAAAAATTTTCTAATGAAATCCTGACACGTCTTGACAATAATCCGATAGAATTTTATCCTGCAATTTCCACTTGAAAATCGAGAAAAGTCTGCTAAAAGTAACAACTCTCTTATATCAGGGTTGCATAATTCTTTTAAATACCACGGAACAACTCCAAAGCATAAGCACCTGGGTATAAGAAAAGGAAAAATGATAAGTGTGCAGCCAACAAGTGCAGCTAGAAGAAAATTGGCAATGGGTGGTAAAAAACATTCCTGAGCTGGTAGAAAAGTGAAAAGCTTACTCAAAAAAAAGCTAAAACACCCCATTCTCTACAAGAATGTGTCAATATGAATATGGGATTAGGTGAAAATAAGTTTAAAAAATGAAATGGATTTGTCAGTTTTCTAAGGTCATTTTTTAATTATTTATAAATCATTATGTTATGTATTTTTTTTTATTTTAAATGTGTTTTATGAATAAATTAATAACGAAAACAAAGTCATTATTTGCTAAGCTAAAATAATTTTTTTTTTGAATCAGTCTCACTTGAAAGTTAACTTAAGGTGAGAAACAGCAGACGTTCTAGACCTAAATCGTCTGCTGTTACTGTCGTCGCCGAACGCTATTCGAAAACATAGCGCGTCTGCTGTTACTGAAAATGCAGGCGGGTCAGGGACGTTAGGGTTGTAAGTGAAGTGAAATGTGGCCGTCAGAGGTCTCTGGTTGGAGTGCACTGAGTAAAGATTTCGTTTTCCGCTTCATTTGACAAAATGTAAATTCCTCGGTTAACCCATAAAAGTGCATGACGTCACATGTTGCACTCAGTGCGCACTTGCACTGTTGAAGCAGAAAACGCTATAAATGTAAACTATTCAGAATGTCACAACATGTGCAATATTCCCCCTATGAATTTTTCGTATTGTTCCATAGGGAGCATACATCTTAATATATCGAAATGAACATAGAAATTTACATTATGTCAAATTTGTCTATTATGCAAAATAAAAATTTATTTCAATCCATAACTCTTATTCAATTCGTGATCTTGTAATCAACACGTTTATTAATTCAGCGATTAATGGTCTCAAAAATTAACGTGCTCGCTCCGCTCACGCGTTTAAATATTTCGACCATTAATCGCTGTCATCAGGGCCGATCCTAGCAGGTGTGCAGCGCGTGCCCCGCACGCGGGCGGCCAAATACAAGGGGCGGCCGCAGGCCGCTACATTTATATGTCACTTTGTAAAAAATATGATTTTCAACAAATCTTAAAGAGATATGTTTTCAATTATTGATTAATACTGTAATCATCCAAATTTTAAATGAGTCGACCAAAAAAATTGAGTGAAACTGAATTTTTCAATCTTGTCAAATCAAATATTCCTTGTTCCCCTTCACCAAAAGAAAGAAACAAAGGAATGCTTGCTCCAGAAGAACGTGATGTTTGGAGATGGGGGGGTTGTTTATAAAAAAATGATGAAAAAAATTCATATCTCGGTGAAATGACATTGTTCCACGATCATATTCGAATATGTGTTTCTTGAATGTCGAAAGAATGAAATACAATAAACCCCATCGTTGGTTAGCCCTCAGGTTTGGAGATTTGGAGGGTTGTTCATGAAAAATTACGAAAAAAATTTATATCTCGACGAAATGAGTGTTCCACGATCAGATTCGAATATGTGTTTCTTGAATGCCGAAAGAATGAAATACAGAAGACCCCCTAGTTTGTTAACCCCACGGTTTGAAGATTTCGGGGGTTGTTTATGGAAAATGATAAAAAAAATTCATATCTCGGTGTTGCGTCTCACTTCCCAACATCTGGACGAATTGAATGCCATATCCTTTGTAAACCAGAAAATAGCTGTCGCCTTCAAAAGTGTTGTATAGATAAAATGATTTTAACCATATGGGATCGACCAACCCTTGAACTGCAATATTGTTCCATATGCCTTTAGTTACAATTCTCGTTCTTTGTTTGAAAATACCCTTTTTCGACTGATTTATGGTCAGCTATTTAAAAAATTTCTCAACCCAAGAAATAAGAATTTAGGACAAGTTTGGGAAATTCATCTGGTTTTTTGAGACAATAACTAGTTCCGGTGAACCTTTATTCAGTTTCTCCGTATAAGCTCATAAAATTAAATAGATGGCGACGTTTTTATTGCAGTTCAAGTTGCATTTGGAAACACATGGTAGGATCGAATACCAAATCGTCCAAGGTTTCTCTCATTGGTCTGTAGATTCCAGAAATGGGTTGTTTCTCCCACTATAGTCAAAAATGGCAAATGAGAGAACTTTGTTGGCTTAGCGAGGCGTTTTTCGATTCTGACACTCAATCAATTGTTGATCTTTCCCACTTTTAATCAGAGGAAATGAACCTTCTTATTTGGAAAATAAGAACCTTCTTATTTTCCAGCTGGTCTTCGAAACCCTTTATTGCAGAGACAAGCAGTTAGTAAAGTAAAGTAGAGAAAAGTAATCGAACAGTAATGATTCAGTTGTAATTCGAAATCGTCGCTAATTAATCAGTTTTAAATCGCAACAACACCTTTCTTGCTATATATTTTCACATAGAAGGTACATTTAATAATTCCTTCTTGCTATTCATTTTCATATAGAAGGTTGAGTTTATAATCGTCGGTCAATTACCAGTTGTCAATAAGTAATTAATTATTTTTTGTAATTCACAACACTTTGCTCCCTTGCTATACATTTTCATATAGAAGGTACATCATAATTCTTCCTTGCTATACATTTTCATATAGAGGGTAGAGTATTCGAATATCTGTTTCTTGAATGTCGAAAGAATGAAATACAAAAGACCCCATATATTGTTAGCCTCCAGTTTCGGAGATTTGCGGGGTTGTTCATGGAAAATGATGACAAAAATTCATATCTCGCAGAAATGAGTGTGTTGCATGAAAGAAGAATTGTGTCATTTGATTAATCCGAAACAAGCACAACATCCGCATGAGTCTTGTGGACATTAGGCCCGTTTACACGAACAGTTTTTCTGGCAGTTTTGGAGCGTTCGCTCCATTTCTTAACTCCAATCTTGTGCGTGTGAATGCTAGACCATCGTGAGTCCAAAAGCGTCGATTTGATGCGACGTGCCAGATGTGCTGGTTTGTGATTTCAACGTCGTATTCACACGCACACTCCGATCTACCGAGATATGTAGCAGCAGATGCTTATCGTTCTCTCGAATTTTCGTAGTTGGAAATGTGAATTTATGTTTATAAACGTGGTCATTCCCACCAGTACCTACATACACAATGTGGAATAGGGATAATTTAGAATTATTTATAAACATGTACAGAGGCTTTTCCTCTGGATAATTTTCCCGAAGTTCCCTTAATATAATCTTTATTCATTCCTTTAGGACATACAAAATATGCATAGGATACGTCAACAAAAAATACATTCAGTAGATACAAAAACTAAACTATTTTTCTAAAAAGACACTGAAATTTCCATCCTCAAAAAACTCCTTAACACTATAATATGCTTTGGAGTATAAAGCATTTTTTAACAATTTCTTAAATGCAGACAGATCCAGTGATCGTAGCTCTAATGGTAAAAAATTAAATAGTTTTATGCATTGATAGTATGGAGAGGACTCATACTTAGCAGTTCTGTGCATGGGAACAGTGAGAAGACATTTATTTCTTGTGAAATAGGTATTCTCATCAGATAATTTGCGAAATTTATTAATATTTTCCCTCACATACACTAAACAATTATAAATATAGACACAAGGAACTGTCATTATTTTATACTGTACAAAGAAAGGTCTGCAGGATGCAGGGATTTTCACCTGAAATATCATTCTAAGTACTCGCTTCTGGCACAATAAAATCCTGTTTATATTAGTTGAACTACCCCATAATATTATGTTATAGTTCAAATGAGAGTGGAACAAGCTATAATAGATGTTGAGTATGGATTGAAGGGGAAGTGAATCCTTAATTCTACTGACTGCGTAGTAGGCCTTATTGAGTTTTTTACTGATGTGTTCAATCTGGTCATTCCACTTGAGCTGTTCGTCAACATGAATACCCAAGAATCTGATGGACGGCTTGGAAGTGTAAACAACATCTCTATGCTTGAAGGATACAGGAGTACTCTGAGTTCGAAGATTGAAAAAAACCCATTCAGTCTTGTCAAGGTTTACTATTAAAGCATTTTGACGACACCACTCAGTGAAACTATCCATTAACAAAGCACACCTCCTCAACAACTCATCATGGGTTCGGGCCGAAATTGCAAAGGAAGTGTCATCAGCGAACATCGTTATCAAATCCGGACTCGTATGATCTGGCAAATCATTGACAAAAAGAATAAAAATGAGTGGACCCAGTATCGATCCCTGAGGTACCCCCAAAGACAGATCAAACATCTCAGAACAGCAATCCTTGATTTTAACAGACATAATTCTTTCAGTTAGAAAAGAGTGTATCCAATCGAGGAAAACACCTCTGAAGCCCAAGCTGTAGAGTTTAGTGATGACAAACTTGAAAATGAGAGTGTCAAATGCGCGAGACAAGTCAAAGAACAAGCCAGCAATATATAAGCCCTCGTCCAAACATTTGTAGACATATTCCACGAAAGAGAGTGCAGCAGTTTGTGTTGAGCGCCCCATACGGAACCCATGCTGACTTTCTTTTATTATTCTGTGCTTGTTGATGTAATTCACTATGCGATTATAAACCACTCTCTCAATCACCTTGGAGAAGATACTGACTAGAGAAATAGGTCTATAGTTACTTATATCTGTCGGATCATTTTTCTTATGGACAGGTATGACCGTAGACAACTTAAGGCAAGAAGGGAATTTTCCACTGGAAATTGAAAGGTTAACAATGTGTGCCAGATGGGGAGATATAAATTCAGCCATTGTCTTAAGAATTTTTGCCGGTATATGATCTGAATCACTACTCTTACTATTTTTCAATGCATTTATGACATTAAACATTTCTTCCTTTGACACTGGAAAGAAAAAAAAGGAACTTTCCACTAATTTTGAAGTTGTACAATTTTGCGACAAATTAGTTCCATAATGAACATCAAGACTTCTTCTTGCACAAGTTGAAAAGAAACTGCCAAAAAATGATGTAATTTTCTTGAGATCGGAACATGGCGAATTATCTATTGTAAGAGTATTCGGTACTGTGAAATTCACTTTGTTTGCTGTAATCGAATTAACAATATTCCATACGGTCTTGTTTACATTCGTAGACTTTTCCAATAAATTTTCATGATATCTCAATTTTGTATCCCTCAATATTTGCCTATAATTCTTTTTTTTGACTTTATACATTTCAAGCAGGTTAGCCGATCCTGTACCCCTAGCCAACCAGTAAAAATTCTTTAATTCATTACTAGATCGCTTTACTTCAGGCGTTATCCATTTCGTAGTAATATCTTTCAAATAAACTTTCCTTTTTGGACAAACTTCATCAATACAAGAATTTAAAACATTGAAGAAATAATAAAAACTTTTGTCTATGTCTGTTGTACTATAGACTTCACTGAAGCATCTATCAGCAATTGAATTTTGGAGATTAATCATATTAGTAACAGAGAAGTCTCTTATAATTCTAGATTGAATCGGTTTACGCTTTTGTTCAGACGAATTAGGAATACAGTAATTCAGTGAAATTGCATGATGATCACTGATATGTGGCTCAAATACACGAGTGACACAATGATCAGGATTTACATTTGTAAGTATATAATCGATCATAGAGGATGAGGTATTGTCTCTAATATTGGTATAAATTCTAGTTGGTTCATAGAAAGTTAACTTTAATCCAAAAGAAGTCATTAGATCATCAATAAGTCTTCTATTATAGGAATTTGAGTCAAGATAATTAACGTTGAAATCTCCGCATACAAAAACAGAGAGAGACACCTTGAAAGCTCGTTGTAGTATGTGAGATAATTGACTCATGAATAATTCAAAATTGCCAAGGGGTGATCTATAGACACTTAGAACACAAAAAATTTTATTTTGGATGTTCAAACTTACGGCGCAGACTTCGCAATGTACTTCTGTGCACAGAGAAGAAATGTTCAATGTCTTGAAGGGCAAACCTGATTTGATGAAAATCATTGATCCTCCATGAATTCCATCGCAACGGCAAAAGTAAGCAGCCAATACGTAACCTGGCAAATTGGCAGCACTAACACTGTCATTTCCACACCAATGCTCCACGACACTGATGATATCGGGGGAAATTTCACTGAATAGCACCTCCAATGCATTCAACTTATTCGATATGCACTGCACATTTAAATGAAAAATTTGTAGTTGATTCACACTGGGTTCGCTGATTTCATCTTCAATATTCAGTCCTTTATTTTCCTGTAATGTCCTCTGTATGAACGGTGACTTTTCTCTTCCGAAAAAACTGGGATACCAAGGCTCCGTTAGGCCATATATCTTTCCTCCATATGTTCTTGAAATTTTCTTGACTAATGGAAACCTTTATAGATTTATAGATATCCGGATGTTTGGATATAAGGGGCTCACATATGACCTCCGGAAATTTTCCAATCAGAAATTTCTTCAATTCCTCAGGCTCAGTATCCGGTGCTAATCTAGTGACATGTAATGATACGAACTTCGGTACACCCTGAATATCTTGGTTTTCCTTATTTTGCCCAACAACAAACTTGCGGCTACGTTTATGTTGTACCCTTACCCAGTTTTGATCAGCATCTATTCCCCTTTTGGAGAGTTGGATTTTATTGATATCTGATGATTGAATATCAGGTGCAATTTCAGTGGACTCCGCAGATTTTGGATTAATTTTATTTTTGTTTACATTGTTTTGTTGTGACATATTCTTAGTCTGAACAGATTGCGCGGTAGCTGACGCATACGTAACCTGTCTCTTTATCGATGTTTGATTCCTTTCGATATTCGATGGGAAATTTGTATTAGAATCTTGCCTCATATGACCTTGACTAGTTGAAGGTTCAGTGGAAGAGTCCATTCTGTCATAACTCTCGTTCCTATTAGTTAATTTTTCTTCTAACGATTGAATAACGGTTTTTTGCAGAGTGTTCGAATATTCCATCTCTAGCAATAACTTTTCCAATAGATGTTTTTCCCTCCTAAGGCACTCATTTTCTTTATTCACTAGCATTTGACCATTTGTTGATACACTTTGTTTACAAGGATCACAAATCCACAATATATTAGTATTTTCACTGAACATTTTAGTCCAGGAGTCTTTAATATATGCACATGCTAAATGTAACTTCATTTCACAAAGGAAACATTTTATAAATTTGGTGTTTACTATAAAATTATCGGAGCAACGCACACATACGAGTTCATTGTCCGCCATCTTGCAAGCGAATGAGAGATAGAGAGATAATAGAGGCATATGACCAAAACGCTCTCTATTCAACCTCCACTGCTTAACCCAAATTTTCCGAGGAGTTTTCTTCTCATCTTCTTTGATGACATACAGCCCTAAACAAGCAATAGCCTTCCTTTTTCTCGAATTCATGTTCACTACACTGTCCACTTACGGGTATTCGATTTAACTGACTGGTATTTATAAGAGAGCACGGAACGTGGAGTTTCCACCTCAACGGAAATTCCACGCTCCGCTCCAAAACTGTTGTATTTTGCATTCACACGGAGAGTTTTGGAGCGTACAGTAAAATCTGCCGCATCGATGCGCGATCCAAAAGTGTTGCTCTATTTGACGACCACGCATCAATCCTCACGCTCCTGGAACGCCGTTCCGGAGTGCCGCATCAGAGCGACGCTCCAGGAGCGTTGGTTCGGAGTGTACGTGTAAACGGGGCTATTCTCTTACTGAAGTTCTCTCGATCTCTTGCGACCCCCCTACAGAAGCTTCGCGACCCACAGGTTGAAAAACACTGACCTAAGTAAACATGAAATTGCGTTTAAACATGTAAATTCTGTGAAATCTTAGGGCGAGTTGAAATTGAGATTGGAAAAGAATTTCACTATTGATGCGGAACAATAAAATGTTTATAATCGAGAGAAAAAGCGATGGCGTGCCATCATGGAAAGAATGATTGCTGAAGTAAAATTTTTGGTCCGTCGGAATTTGGCATTTAGGAAAACTAGTTCAGAATTATATCGTAGAGATAATGTAGTAGTTCCTGTTTGTACATTTTGTTTTTTGTGACATATAAGATTGTTTTTTTTAGTATTCAGTTTCTGTTTCTTTCCTGTATTACATATTCTTTATTTTATTGAAATGGATGTATCATGTATCTAGTAGGTACATGATTCATCATCTAGTACCCGAATACAGTAGTATATAAAATATATATATGCGTGTATGTACCTAAATTGCATTTTTTTTTTTTTTTTTTTTAAGCTTACCGGAGTCCTTGTCAGGACTATACAGCTATACAGTAATGAATTAAATTACATTCATATTAGCACATATGATACAAATTCACTCAGTAAGTTATATAACCACAAATTGAAATTTTTCTTTTATATATTCAAATGACAGTCCTGAAAAAATTTAAAAATGTGTTTCATTTGGTCTATTTTCAATTCTGATAAAAAAGAGTTAGAGCAGAAGGGAGGATACTGTTTTGATTTTCTTAAATTATTGTATAATAGTACCCTCTGGTTATTGTACAAAGGGCATTGCCAAAGTACGTGATCTAGGTCTTGAAATGTGTGACCGCACTCGCATGATGAGTTCGCGATAATATCAATTCTTGCCAATGAGGCAGCTAAGTTGTAATGGTTACTCCTGCAACGATTGATGGTAACTACTAGTTTTCTAGGTAGATTCTTCTTCCAAAACCATGGTTTGGTACTTTGTGTAATGAAGTTTTTGAAATAAAGTTTACCCTTTAGGTTACCGTCGCTTTTATTTTTTTCTCTTGTCCTACTGTATGAACTTTGTTTAAACTGTTGTCGTAGATCGCTATATGGTATTCTGAAATCGTAGTTGGATTCTTTTTCTGCTGCCTTTTTTGCTAGTATGTCTGCTTTTTCGTTTCCCTGTATATTGCAGTGGGATGGTACCCAATAGAATTCTATTTTGCCTAAATTATTCGTTTTTTTTCGAAACATTGAATATTTTTCCTTTATAGATAGAATGAGGGGGTTGGTTTGAATATCTAATTTGTTTTCTGCGATACATTTTAGAACGCTTAACGAATCAGAAAATATCCTGTAAAGCATATTTGTGTAGTTTAGAGGTATTTTCATTGCTTCGTGAATTGCGAAACATTCTGCGGTGAATATTGAAGCATTTTTTTGTAAAGATTTTGAGAAGTTGATATTTAACTCTTCCGTAACGTACGCACTTCCAACAGATATGGAATTATGGGATTTACTTCCATCAGTAAAGATATTAACGAACTTTTCTTTTTCAGGCATGTTCATGATGATACTGTTAGGACACGGGGAATTTTTTGCCATATTACCTATTTCCGTATTGATTTCAATTTTTGTAATTAAAGATTGATAGTCTATGTTATATATGGGGTATTTATCTGTAGTAATGATTTTCTCGGATATTGAGTCGAAAAGTTCGTCAATACACTGTTCAATGAGAGTAATTTTGTCCTTTCGATTTGTTCGTAGATTTTTTCTTGATTTTTTAAGGTTTTGACTCGATATTGTACTACTGTTGGAGATTGATCTTGCTATGAATGAACTGCATAAATATTTAGCGCGATTAAAAATGGAAGGAAGTTTGCATTCTTCTAAGATCAAATTTGTTGGTGTGCTTATTCTGTATCCCATTGAAATTCGCAGGGCTGTGATCTGCATCTGTTCTAACTTTTTCAGAGTTATCTTCGATTGGGGTAAATATGCCGATACGCCATACTCTATGAGAGATCGTATGTACGTTTGGTAAATAGTTATAAGACTTTCAGGGTTTGATCCCCACCAGGTACCTCGTAGGAATTTTATTATATTGAGGCTTCTGTTACACTTATTCAAAACGTAGGTGACATGAGGCAAGAAGGACATTTTGTAATCAAAAATTATTCCTAAAAATCGCGTGGATGCAACTGATTTGATAGTGGTGCTGCTAACCTTGATCTCAGTTTTTCCTGGTGAAATTCTTTTTTTGTTGAAATGAATGAAAGTAGTTTTTTGAGTACAGAGATCCAGCCCCAAAGAATTCAGGTTCTTTTGAATAGTAGTTATAGATTTTTCAATCAATTTGATGTTCGTCTGAATTGTTCCGACATTTGTATAGAAGCAGATGTCGTCTGCAAATTGAGAGATTTGAACGCTTTTTGGTATCTGATTTGTGACATTGTTCACATAGATAATATATAATAAGGAACTGAGTACTCCACCTTGCGGGACGCCTTTATAAACTAACCTTGGCTTTTCCTTGGTGAAATTGGTGTATATTGTTCTGCGTCTTGTTAAGAATTTAACAAATTTAATAAGCTGTTTTGAACATTTGATTTCTGCCAGTTTATCAAGCAATATATTTGCATCTACATTGTCGAATGCCCCCTGTACATCTAGAAACACCGCTAAGGTATCTTTGTGATTTCTGAAACCGTTTTGTATATACAGAGACATGTTGTTCAGATTATCATTACATGAAAGGCCTTTTCTAAAGCCTGTCTGCGAATTGGGAAATATTTGGTTGTTCTCACACCAATATTGGAGACGATTTTTCAAAATAGTTTCCAAAAGTTTACATGAGCAGGAGGTGAGAGCTATAGGTCGATAATTTTCTTTATCTGCTTTCTTAATGAAATGAATATAAGATTTAGTCCAGTCGTGAGGAAAGGTTTCGGTTCTGTACATTTCGTTGAAGATGTCTTATAGTAGTAATTTATATTTTGGTGTTAAATTTTTTAAAATAGTGTAATCTATACCATCCATACCGGGAGACGATTTTGACTTCTTAGTATCCAGTGCATAATTGAACTCGGTGTAGTTGAACGGTGAATCGAAAAAGTCGTTTTCACCACAATTTGGTAAGTATTCGGGATCATTTGGAACAAATGGTGGACTGAGTTTATCTAACGCTATTGTTTGTCTTTCGAGAGAGTCGCAGTTACTAGCAATACTGGGTTGTACATTGACCCACTTGTTTTTTAATATTTTACATTTATTCCAAGTATAGGTAATATTTGTACTGAAGTTTATAGTTTCGGCAAAATTGCGAAAGTCCTGTTTCTTCTTTTTTTTGAATGTTTTTTGTGCAAGGGCTCTCATTTTTCTGTATTGAATACCATCTTGTATGTCACACGACTGTGACCATTTTTTGAAAGAATTTTTTCTCATTTTTTTAATTTCATTGCATTCCTCGTCCCACCAAGAGACGGGGTTATTATGACGTGAATATTTAGGATTTGTTCTTGTTGGAGTATTTTGTGTAATAGCGTTTGAAATTATTTCTAGGAATGTTTCAAATTTTTCATTAGCTGGCAAGTAAATATATTCTGTTGAAATAAATTTCGGATATTCTGAATTTAGTGTTTGTTCAACATTTTCCCAGTTTGTTTTAGACGAGTGAGATTTGAAGGATTTTACAACATGAATTTGTTTCGTGGCATTTATGGTTATGTGTATTGGATAGTGATCAGACCCCATGGTTTCATCAAACATTTGGCAGAGCTGTGACGAGCACTGAAGAAAAGTGCTTCGAGCACTAAGCACTAAGCACTTGAATAAAAAGGCTCCCGAGTCTCGAGCACAAAGCACTTATTTTCACAAAAGGCTCGCGAATACTAAGCACTTTGTGAAAGTAATTCGACATTTCGAGCACTAAGCCCTAAGCACTTTTTTTTAGGAAATATTGAAAGTGAGGTTATTTTAATCGGAAAAGAAATTGTAAGTTGGCATAGGTATGTGATATTAAAAATGTTTAATTCGATTCAATATAATATAATAATGAATTCTTATGGGTAATGAAAGAGAAAAAGGCTATTCGCTCCTGGATCTCTCTGTTCGATAATATTCATAAATATACTGAATTTTTCGAGTTCACTCTTTTTTTCTGAAAACTCCCAGTCCTTGAAACAAAAGTAAATGAAAAATTCAAGGAATAATGGAAATGTTCCTCCGTCAATTCTTGCACTGATTTGTCAGGAGCAAACCAGTTGCAAAACATTGTTGCGTGACAAATAACGAAGGAGTATCAAAATTAGAACTCAATGAACTGTGCAACGTTCCCTTTGGTCAGATGAAAACGTAAGTGGCTTTTGCTTTTTCTATTGATATTAAGTTGTCAACGCACAAATTACCATTTGACGAAATACACATCGGCCCTTCAATTTTCCTTTCATAATGATCAAGTTTTGATGTTTTGGGATGTTACTGTCATGTAAGGAAATGTTGATTTAAGATTTTATTGATGTAAAAACAAATTCGTACAAGATTGGCTCAGGGCTTAGTGCTTAGTAATCCGCAAAAGTGCTCGGGAGCACTTTTGGGATTACTAAGCACTAAGCCTTTGGCCGAAGCACTCCAATTACTAAGCACTAAGCACTGCTTTCGAAAAGTGCTTGGGAGCACAGTGCTGGGGAGCACAAAAGGGCTCCGAGTACTTTCACGAGCACAAAGCACAATGCTTTGGCACAGCTCTGACATTTGGGTAGATATAATGTCGGATATTGTATTTGTTGTTAACACCAAATCGAGATTAGATTTTTTTCCACTATATGGATCAATGTGCGACTGGGAGTCTGCATTATGAATAATCAGATTGGAGTTGTTTAAAGACTGTAATAGTCTTTCTCCATTACAATCGCTATGATCACAGTTCCAGGATACATGATGTGCGTTAAAATCTCCCATAAGGATAACATTTTTATTTGGTTTATTTGCATTATTAACTAAGGTATCCCAGACAGATTGCGCCATATTAGCACCAGGAGCTCTGTAAACCGCTATTAAATCCACAATTGGCGTTACATTGAGCAAAGATACGCCGCAAATTTCTATTGGACCGCTAGGAGTATTTATATATTCTATTTCTTTGAATAATATGTTATTTTTTATGAGTATTAAGATACCACCTCCTCGCGAGGTTAATCTATCTTGTCTATAACAGTTGAAGCCCGAATAAGCGAAATTATCTTTCTCCGTTAACCACGTTTCAGTACAAACCAATATATCAAATTCTCCCAACTTACGCTCTAACTCTTCTTTACGTTGTTTTAAACTTCTAGCATTCCAATATAATATATTCAATGTGTTTTTACTTGACATAATTGTAGATATTTGATTTTTACAAGTCCATTAAATCGTTGAGGCTGGAGCTTGTGCTCATTGCTTGACCAGAGATGCCTTCGGGATCTAAGTGTTTAATGATTTTAGTGAATCTCGACTTCATTCTGCGTGTAGTTAGTGACTTGTAGAGTTCTCGAAGTGTTTTGGCTAGTTCTATATTGTTATCAGTTATCGTTTCCGCTATTTCTTGTATGTTGTTTTGTCCATAAGTTTCAGCGATGAATTCCTTGAGTTGAGTGAAGTCAATATTGAAAAATTGTTGGTTGGCTTTCATAATGGTTTCTATTGGCTTTAGATCTTCCTCAATAGTTTCATCTTGTTGTTGTATCTTGGTTTTTTTAGTGGGTTGTTTTACACTCTGA
Source organism: Adalia bipunctata (assembly GCA_910592335.1). NCBI lineage: Eukaryota > Metazoa > Arthropoda > Insecta > Coleoptera > Coccinellidae > Adalia > Adalia bipunctata. Next base: position 8,286,504 of record OU342954.1, read on the forward strand.
TGGGCCTCTTCTGAGGATTTTTTAAGTCTATTTCTGTCGAATTCTTCGTCGATGTTTATCGGTTCAGTATTTTTGGATGAGCTGGATTCTGGATATGGACGTTTATTCATGGTGTTTTGGTTCTTTGATAGATTAGGATTTGGCCCATCTGGTATTTGTGTTATCTCTTGAGAATCTTCAATCATATACTCTTCATTTGAAATTTGGAGTGGTTTTTGGTTTTTTGGTTGTGTGTGAGTGGTTTCTTCAATGCTTTGAGACTGATTATTGCAAGTTGGACAATTTTTAGCAAGGTGTCCTTCTTTTTTACATAGGAAACATGTGAGAGTATCTTCCGCAAAATATAACCAGTAATTGGTATTATCGAAGTTCACTTGTGATGATTCTGGTAATTTTGAGATGTCTTCAGGGGGAATGTAGACTTGTCTACGAAAGCTCAGTATGTGAGAAAAGCCTGGTTCGGTAAGTCCTGCTCTTAGGTGTGTTATGGTCGAAGACAGGGTGATTTTATGTTTTTTGAAAATTTCTTCTATGTTTTTGTGAGGAATAATTGGTGGAACGTTTGATATAATTATTCTTTTATTTGGCGTTATTAATGGTCTGATGTTAACATCCTGGTTTTGTATTCTTATGGTTTTGTTTTGTTCTGTTAGTTGAGCTGCTATTTCCTTCGTGGACAAGTATACACATATGCGATTATTCGATATTCTTGAAATAAATCGAATGGATGTTGGTGATGTTAGATTTCCAATTGCAATTGCATATTCTTTTATCGGTATTCCTTCGATTCCGTCTAGTAATATTGCTTGATCTTTTGTTGGAAAAGTTTCTGTCTGAGTGGCTGTTGCATAGCTTTGCTTATTTTGGGATGACATATTTATTAATTTACTGGGTCTTCTGTAGTCAGAAGGGTCCCGAAAAGACTTTATTTTGATTCGAAGTAAGATAACTTCGTTTCAAATTTCACTGAATCTATATTTGTTGTAAACAACTGTCACAGATTTTTACTGATTATCACTTCTTATCGGAGCGCGTTTACACGTGTCCTATCGCCTCGGCTTCTCACTTGCGAATCCAATTGCATTTTTATTGTGTAAAATAACAAAAATCTTTAGAGAAGATGTCGGAGGGCAGAGGGATCACCAAAATATTTACGGAAAAAGTAACAGGGTTATCCCCTCCTCAAATCGAATATGTACAGTTTTCTCCTAACAATAAAAGGAGGCTCATTGAAGATTTTATAAATTAATGTCAAAAAATATATATTTTTTTTTTTGTCTTAGGGGCGGCACATAAGGATTCTGCACGCGGGCGGCCAACACCCTAGGATCGACCCTGGCTGTCATTAATAAACTAGTTGATTAAATAACTATTTCGATGATCCTGTCAGTCAAAAATGACGTCGTTATCGTACGTTTGAAAATAATAGTAAAAAAAAACTATTTTCGTGCGTGTTGCGCACAATATTTTTTCGGCAACCGTGTAGAATTACAAATCAATGAGACGACACATTTCTTTATTTACTACGTTTTGATTCTTATTTGAATTAAATAAAACAGAACTGTCATCCGTTATTTTGTTGCTATTGTGTTATGATCATAACAATGACAACAACGACGTGATATTTTCCGGACTAGTCCGGAAAGTACGTACTTTCTCAAAGAAAAAGCGTCCGGGAAGTAGGTACTTCTCGGACAACATCGACGTGATTTTTTCCGGACTAGGCCGGGAAATGCTACTTTCTCAAAGAAAAAGCGTCCGGGAAGTGGGTACATCCCGGACGGTTGCCGAAAAAAAATATAACGATATGAAATATCGTTCATAGATTTTGCGTTTTAAACGGAGATTGGGAAATGGTCATTATCAATAATTCTGAATAACTCCCTTGTTTGAACTCGTATTCGAAATCTGTTGTTACATTCTTCAGGCACTTTCCTGGGGCCGTATTCTCAGCAAGTGATCTTTTTGACGTAGGTATACGCTTCGAAACGAATGGTTCAAGTGCGAATACTTTTCTGTAGTTGTATAGTCGACAACCATTCGTTTCTTCAAACGTATACGTTTGAAAACGTGCGATCGCAAACTCCGGCAACCCTGCAAATCTTAACATTCTGTGATCGATTTAAATTTGAAAATACCTAAGATCTGTGATGAGTTTTCAAAGTACTGTCGAAGTGAAAAATAGTGTGGTTTTAAAACATCTTTTATTGAAAATGAACATGTCTCAAAAGAGAAGCCAAAATACGAATAGCCAGGGGGAGGTTCTGATAAAAAAATTGAAAAAAAAAGTTGATCTTCAATTGAATCATCGAATAAAATTTTCGAATAATTTCACATATTATAGACTAGGGTCAGCAACCAAAATAGGCATGCCAGAGAAACAGGCGGTGGACCCCCAATTGCTCGTGAATCCAAGATGGATAAAGAAATAATGGTAAATTTCTAGTTTAACCTAACCTAACTGCTGAAAAACGATAAGGCCATCAAAATGCCCTGTGTGGAAGTTGGTAATCTTAGTCTATCTTAGTATTTAAGAAATAACTGAGATTCGGCAACACCGTCGGTTCGAGAAGAAATCACTTTACGGTATTTTACACTGCCGACGCGATCCAAATAAATTTAAAGTCTAAACGCAGGTGGAAATATTTACAATCTTTTTTATTTTTTTTCTCCAAAACTACTTGTTTGCCAATGCTGAAATTAAAACTGTAGTATATGTCTTCAACATACCTATACAATCACGAGATGAAATATTTTAAAAATCGGAGAGGGGGACCTGAACTAGAAATTGACCTTCAAAACCAAGAGGAAAATGATATTGAAGTGGAGAAAGAAAACAATGAGCAGCCGGTTGCAGAATCCCGCAGGAGCCCTAATCATATCGCAACCAGAAACCCCATTTAAAAAAAACTATTTCAGCAAGGCATAGATTAGATTCAGTGAAGGATTTTCAAAGTGGAGTGGACACAGAAATGGAAATAAAAAAATACTATGAAGAAAAATTATTATTAATAGGACGAATTGCTAGTTATGCAAAAGAGAAAATAGCAAATGCTAAGGGGAGGATTGCCTATGCAATGAAAAAAAATCGCTGATAGTTTGAAGTAGTTGACAGGAACTAGGAATCAGGAATGATTAACAGACGTTTCGCAAATATATTTTTGCTTCTTCAGGGCTAAAATATTTAAAAAACATAAAAATAAAAATTTTGAAGACCTATACACTAGACTAAACACTAATAAAATCAAATTTATCATCAAATTAGAATTACATTAGAATGGTAGAAACAACTTTCAGACGTCACGACGAGTCGAAACTCACCAAAGCCAAACTATGTTCTCCCCAAGGTGCAACCATGTACAACCAACCAGAAAAACATCGAGAAATTCGGAAGAATTCGTTCCTAAAATAAACCTCAAAATACGACATCAACTGTTCAAACAGCGAAAGATAAATGCGTATTGAAATTCTCGAACACCAGTTCACGCCCACACAAATTGATATTTATATACATGTGTAGTATACAATCTTGTCAACTCTACATCGAATTATAATGTAAAAAATTCTTTTGAATTTGTGGCCTTCACACACGGTTTCAATACCGGATGGTTATTGTCTCATCTCATTGGATGTTGTCTCCTTGTACACCAGTATACCGAAGACTCTTGTCTTGACCATTATTAAAAAAAGATGGAGATACATATCGGCCTATACCTTAGATTATATATCCCTGATCAGGATATATAATCTAAGGCCTATACTGATATTACAAAAGAACTTTTTCTCAAGTTAATAGAATTTATATTTTCATCCAGCTATTTCAGCTTCAACAATGAATTTTATGAACAAGTTGACGGTACGGCTATGGGTCATCCGGCGAGTCCATCCTTGGCCAACTTGGTAATGTCGGAAGTCATTGAGGTTTGCATGGGCAGATTACACTTTTCAGTCCCATTCATCAAGCTATACGTTGATGACACCTGACACCTTCTTGGCTGTCCCCATCGACAAATGTGACGAACTACTAACTTCAGTTTACCATGGAAGCTGAGATGGATGGTTCGTTACCATTCTTGGACGTGCTTGTGAGCAGACGTGAAGATGGAACTTTAAAGACTTGTTGGTACCTATACTAAACCAACGAGTTCTGGTCGTGTTTTGAATTTCAAGTCTAACTGCGCTTTTTCTTACAAAATTTCTACGATAAAAAAATCTTTGCTGAGAATAATTTTCAAAAAAAATAGACTGTTTTCCACGAAAAGGTTATATCAAGAAACTAACATGTTCAATATTCACTCATTGTACACTTATAACTGCCTAATAAGAATGTTCCATACACAAAAAAATTACACACAAAAACACTCAAGGGAAACTCGATCGAAAATGAACTTGGAGGTACAAACCGAATTTTTTTATAAAACTGTCACACAGAATTCTTTTCTTTTCTATGGCCCAAGAATATTTAATGTTCTCCCAAAAAATCTAAAAGTTATAAAACCCTTAAAATCTTCAAAAAAGAAATAAAAAAGTACGTACAAAATCATCCTGACAAATTTCCGCTTTTCCACTGAATCACATAATTGTAAATGTAGGTATGTGGGTGGTTTCGCACATGTATGGGTTTTCCATTTTCTTCCTCAATAACTCTATACAAAACTATGTGAATGTTGCCTGAGCAAAGACAGCGCTTGTAGAATTGTCCAATCTCGTTTGAATCCTGGTCTATATCTTACTCTTGATCAAGGTGTATAAATTTTCTTTTTTTTTTGTTGTCTCTACCATATCATAAAACCCAACTGCGCTGCTGCAAATGCAAATGAGTACATACACGGTAAATGCCTTGCTGGTTTGGATATCACAACACAGGCTTCAAAGCCTAGCGTGAGTCTACTCCAGTGATGCATCTGAATATAGGATCAAGCCATTTGTTGAGAAAAATAGCTGTTATAGATAAAATGACTTATTTGTAAACCAGTTTGAGAATGGTACTGATGATAAATATTGTATTATACTATACGAATAAAGAATTTGAATTTGAATTTGAATTATCTACAGATCAATTAATTTGAGTGACTCGGAATTTCATGCCGAAAATTTAGAAAAAATTAACAACATTTTAAGAATGACCAACTACCCACCGTCTCTGCTCAAAAAGATCATTAACACCTATCAGAGCCCCAGTGAAAAACCATCAGATAATGTTAACACAACGGTGACAGCTCGGTTCAAATATTTAAAATTCCCTTATGTACCTGGTCTCACCAGTAAGTTTTCAAGACTCATGAGTCAGTTCTCAAACAATGTGAAAATCGTTACTTATAATTTGTACTCTTGTGGCCGTTTGTTCTCCACATTGAAAGAAAAAGATCCTATTTCACATTATAGTAACCTAGTTTACAAAATACCATGCGAGAACTGCCAAAGATGTTATGTAGGTCAGACAAAACAACTTCTGAGAAACAGAATCAGACAACACAGGTATGATTGTAACGAGACATTCAGGTGTAAGGAGAATAAGACATCCTTGGCGGTTCTTCACTTTCAGGAAGGTCACCAGTTTGAATTTCAAAATGTTAAAGCGTAATGTTAGTGAGACGAATAGATGATACATATAAAATTAAACAATACAGTTAACAGCAGAACAGATACCCAAAATCTAAGTTTGATTTATAATAATACTAGCTGGCCCGGCGAACTTTGTTTCGCCTAGATGATACCTATACTTACGGTGGATTTCACAAACCGTAATCACCAGTGATCGGAGATCAACGGCTTGGTTAGATTTCTGAACTGTCAAATCGAGTTGATTCTAGATCAAGCTCCGATCACTGGAGATATGCTTTGTGAAACCCACTGTTAAAGTTGTATGAACTTACCATTGCTATTTTTTCAAGCAGGAGATAAATTAGGCATAATAAAAGTTCTGTCAAATGTCATCTGTCAACTGTCAAATGTCATCTGACGAATGTAATCTGTCAAATGTCATCTGTCAAATGTCATCTGTCAAATGTCATCTGTCAAACGTCATCTGTCAACTGTCATCTTTTCCATCGATATGAGCTGTCACACAAAACAGAAATACAAAAATAATATGTCAATTACTAATTATGGGCAATTTTGAATTCAGTTATTTCCGCAAATGTATTTATTACCCAAACATAAATCAAAAACATTTCAGAAATATAGAAAAAAAATGAAAATGGACAACTCACGATTGATGCTGATCGTCACAATCCGATTTAGTTGACATACCGGTAACAATTCACTGTTCCACCAACTTGAGATCTTTACCCGCTTTTTGATCTGATAATAGCCTTCCATGTTATTATAAGTTCTATGCAAATTACACAATAATTGTATGCATCGCCATCTAGTGGCGATAATATAAAATATAGTACCTTCACGACTACGCTACAGTGTCTAGGTAAGAGCCGTTAACCGTAGCGACTCCTAGTGGCCTTATTCAAAAGGAGGAAAAGCATTTTCTACATAAGCAAACCGTAGCGACACCTAGCGGCCTTATTCAAAAGGAGGAAATGTATTTACTACATAACCAAATTTTTCATCGAATTTTTCAGAATTTTAATGTTTTTTTATAATAACCAGGCCGTAGACTAATCCATAAATGAAGTTTCATAACAAACAGTCCATCCGATCCCGAGTTATAAATGGTGTAACCAACAACTCTCTTTTATATATATATATAGAATATAGATATAGATTTTACATGGTTTCAAAAGAGTTAGGGACGGCGCGGGTGTATTGTGATTTCTTTAGTCCTGTTTCTTTGTATACAACACATGCATGTATAAATATTAATTTGTGTGGGCGTGAACTGGTGCTCGAGGATTTCAATACGCATTTATCTTTCGCTGTTTGAACAGTTGATGTCCTATTTTGAGGTTTATTTTATGAACGAATTCTTCCGAATTTCTCGATGTTTTTCTGATTGGTTGTACCGGGTTTTTCACCATAATTTGACCCGCCCTTTAATTTTGTTACTGAAAGAGGTGCAAAAAAATGTTTTCCACAAAAGTTTCATGAAATCGACTAATGTTTTTCCAAATGATTTCACAGAATTAAATATATACAGGGTGGGCCACATATTGATTGCAACTTCCTTTTTTCAAATGGAACACCCTGTGTACTTTTCTATATTTGGCAAGCTCTTTTTCCCCTAATTTTGAATATATAACATATGGTTGGTGTATCTCTCTTATTCTGAGCACCACGGAGTTTCAAATTTTGAGAACCGATTTCTTTAGTTGATATTATTTATTCCATACCACCATAGTTTATTATTTTTTTTATTTTTTATTGGATATTGTTAGGTAATCATTGAAAAAATATTGCTTTAAAGTAAATTGTTTGAATATAAAGAATTTCGAAATGATTTCACAAATGTATTTTTTATTCCGTAGTTTCATTTCAAACCTTTGAAATTCTGAAAATGAAAGAGACAGACCCACATACGCATATATATTCGATATGAGAAAAGAATAACCAATTGAAATATGAAAGAATATACAGGGTGTCCCATTTGAAAAAATGAAGTTGCATTCAATATGTTGTCCACCCTGTAAATAGTCCAATTGACGTTATCATTTTCAAAAAATTTATTTGATTTCGTACAATTTTTGTATGAAATATTTTTATGTATCTGTTTTGGTAACAAAGTTAGAGGGGGGGTCAATTTATAGTGAAAAACCCGGTACATGGTTGCACCTTGGGGAGAACATAGTTTGGCTTTGGTAAGTTTCGACTGGTCGTGACGTCTGAAAGTTGTTTCTACCATTCTAATGTAATTCTAATTTGATGATAAATTTGATTTTATTAATGTTTAGTCTAGTGTATAGGTCTTCAAAATTTTTATTTTTATTCTGTAATATTCATGTCCATGTTTGAAATAAATGTTGAATCGCAGGAATGTGGACAGAATGAAATGCTAATCAGTTATGATTTTGCCGACGTTTCGGAACTATTTTGTTCCTTTCTCAAGGCTAGAAAAAGTATTTATTAATCATACATAAAAGACATACAACAAAGAATGTATACCTCATCATACAACCAATAAAACTTGTATTTAAAATAATAATTAATGAGTCAAGAACGAACAACGGATCCAACGTATGACAGTCAATTGAATAAAAACAATAAAAACAAAGCAATGAAACTGAAGTTACATACTCCGTGGTATGATATATGCTGACACATCTTCACATACTCAGTCTCAGCCAAATTAATTTACCCCAACAAGCTAGTATACAGTGTGGAATAAAAAATAAAATGTAAAGGTGAATACACATACGATGACAAACATGACACAACATGTGGAGACAAACAATTCAGAAATGTTATCTGTTAGGTGTTTTCATTCTCGATATCATGTAATCATAAACAGCACTCAAGTTGTTTGTATCCTCCCTATAATTTATTATATTATATTTTTATGTTTTTTTTTAAATGATGTCTCTATTTTAGCCCTGAAGAAGCAAAAATATATTTGCGAAACGTCGTCATTAGCTAAGGTCTGTTAATCATTCCCGATTCCTAGTTCCTGTCAACTACTTTAAATATATTAATCAATTTGACGAAAAAATCAATAACCATAAGAAGAATCTGGATGCTTCCCTGGATTTTTAAGATCACAGAATGGCTGAACTTTATAAGCTCTCTGATTATCTATACAAATTAGCAATGCTGTCAGAATGTTTATTAACTTTGTCAAGACTAAAATGTCAATGGAATATAAAATTCGGATATTAATGATGAATATCCCATATAAACCACGTATTGAATTGAAATAATTGCAAAATGAAATGATACTTAGCACTACATGATCTGTTGCGATGTTTCTATCTGAACAATATCCTTTTGGAATTTTATAAACTCGACACTACACGGTTATTATCACATTAATTCACTTTTCACTGAAAGTCTTCACATCACCTGTTTGCATTCTTCTCTGTGAATAAAAAATCGACAATCTTAGTCCATCAAGCACAGAACTGTTTGGTCTGAGGAAGAACGGTTTGTCTCGCGTGCTCTGGCAACCTCGCATTGTGAAGTGGCGTAGTGGCGTACCCAACGCACCGTTGAAAGCGACTGAAATTAAGATCGTAGCGCTATATCGGCAAGAATCAGAACTACTCCTTCGGCATTTCCAAAGAGAAACAACTAGACGCCATCAGCTAAAAGTAAACAAAACTAGTGCCCGTTAACGATAGGGGACGTAGTGCTTCCTTGTTTGAAGAGAAAATTAACACAATCGGGCATTGTTTTCTCAAAAGCTCTATGATAGCTCTGTCATAGAAGATGGGTAGATGGGTTAGGTTAGGTCATTGACCTCGAATCCTATGACCATGGTTAATAGAGTTATGTTAGTTTAGTGAAAAAACAATTTTTTTAGGATAATTTTGAGATATCGAGGAAAATATGAATAATTCATCAGTGTATACAAACTTATCTTCAGGAAAATCGAAGAAGGAACTTATTTTGGTAGGAGAAATATGGCTTTTCAATTGCAGATATAATCGGACAAAACTAAGTGTTTTCATAAAGAAATATCGTGTTTCTACCATTTTTATTCCAATAAGGTTACTACTGGAGTATTTCCTAAATGTATCAACTCAATTTCAATCGAGAAATATGAACTTTGCAACAATTCCAGAAAATCGTTTCAGGAACGTATTTAGCCCAATTTTTTTTCAAATGACTATATCTTCTTAACAGAGCCGAATTCGGAAAAATGGAAAATGAAAAAAAGGTTTCTTTTGACCTCAAGAATCTTCATTTTGAAATATATGTACATGTCAAAGACTCACCATTTATATAGGTGCAGTATATTATGATACTGGTAACTAATAAAATGAAAATATGTAATAACCTATTTTTACATGACAAATTTATTCTCCGTATACTCTATAATTCGTTTTGGGGCATTGGTTTATTGAACTCAACCACCATACCCCACATAAATAAGTTCGAATTACATTTTGTACCTCTTCTTGATCAAATCTGCTCCTTTCTCTCCTATAGCAAAAGCAATTGAATTCGTATGCCCTGAAGTAGTAGTTGGCATGATACTGCAATCCACAACCCTCAATTTTCCTACTCCATATACTCTCAACTTATGATCAACCACAGCAAAGGGATCGGCCTTCGGTCCCATTTTTGCTGTTGACGATATATGGCCACCTTGCACTCCTAGATTCTTAATGAAGCAAAGCCAGTACCCATCACTACCTTCAACATGGTCGCCACAAAAAGATATCTTCAACTTGCTTACATTGTATTTCCTCGCCGTCTTAGTCTTCTCGAATCTATCCAGGAAACGAATACCTTCTAGAAAAACCTGGGCATCATCTTCGTTAGTTAATGTACCTGGGTCCACTAATGGGAAATCTCTAGGGTTATCAGTTCTCAACTTGACACTTCCTGTAGATTTAGGATGCAAAACATACAAGTCTATATAAAAATCTGTTTGGCGGTTAACCATATTGTAATATTCCTCAACTTCTTTTTTGTAATTCCATACGCCACGTATGGGTTCTTGTACAGGTGTGTGGAAATGGAGAGCCATCTCTAGGTTAGGCAGTGAAGCTGATGAATTCCTCGTATTTATATATGCGAAAGCTTTTCCATTATCCAAACTAGTCAAGACACCTCTTCCCTGAAGATATTCTCTGAGTAGCTTCCTGATAGACTCTCTCTTGATTGTATAGTTTGTTCGAAAAAAAATTTTGAGTTTGAAATGATCCAACGTCTTTTTTCCGACTGGGAGGTTGATAATTGTGTTTATTTTCAGTTTATTCAGGTCATTTTGAGGTCCAATACCCGAGAGCATCAAAAGTTGTGGTGTGTTTATGGCACCTCCAGATATAATCACCTCCTTACTAGCTGTAGCTTTATACATTTTTCCATCCTTGACGAAAGTGACACCTTCAGCTATTTTTGAGGACTGCTCTATTAGAATTTTCGTGACCAAGGCATTCAAGGTTAAATTGAAGTTGTGTCTACCCATGGAAGGTTTTACGTAAGCTGTAGCTCCACTCACTCTTCTTCCATATTGGACCGTTCTCTGTCCTCTGGATATTCCCATTTGTTCTGCATTATTGTAATCATCAATTACTGTCAAACCTAGTTCTTGCCCTGATAATTCGAAAAACGACACATTATCCTTTGGCAGATGATATTGAATGTTCAATGGTCCAGCGAATCCTCTGAAGTTAGGGTCAAGTTTGTCAGACTCGAAATTTTCCATCTTCTTGAAGAAATAAAGAAGGTCCTTGTAGGACCATCCTGGGTTGCCTAAAGAAGCCCAATTGTTATAGTCCCCTTGGTTACCTCTCATGAAAGCAAGGCCATTTATGGATCCAGATCCTCCAAGTATTTTTCCTCTTGGGTAAGGAGATTGATTGTTGCTGTATCCTAATAAAATACGCATCAAATTCAGTGTATCACATTGGAGTAAGAACGAAAGGTTACAAAAAAGGTAATTTGGAATATCACATGGACAAATTACTTCTGTTCTCAAGAAGGTTTCAGATACAGGGTGAAATTGGGCAGAGTACAATCCATTCAATAGTGCGCACGATACAGAATAATTTTGTTCTGGAATTTACAGGTATTCCTAAATTGTAGGTACGAACTAAAAGAGGAGATTCCTTGAATAATTTTTTTTCAAGTTTTTTTTTCATAGTATCTGCACTTCACAAGGTATTTGAAATAAACATTAGAATTTAGAGTTCACAAAATGTGGCATGCCAATTTCGATTGCAAATCTACAGGGTGATATTTTTTGTGGAACAATGTACCCTGTTTTCCTCCAGCAATTTTCTTGGTGAGCCACTATTGCCTTGCAGAATTGTAAGAAGAAGCTTTGTTGTTATACTAAACTTTATGGTCTCTTGTAATTTTGTCGTATTTGATACCGATTTCGACGAAAAATTTTGGAAGATATTCACGAAATCCTCTGAAAAATCGAAATTGTCATGAAAATCCAGTTAGTAGGTACGCTGTGATAAATTCATTGTTAGTTTCGGGATATCGAATTGAACTCATTTCACTATTTTAGTTGAATATCTTGTGTAGTGTAGATACAATGTGGAAAAGATTAGAAAAAAATTCAAACTTCTGGGAACTATCTGAGAAACGAAACGTTGGCGCTCCCTCGTTTATGGGCCTTTTTTTATTATGCAAGGAATCTCTCCTCTTCGTTTGTAACTTCAATTCAGGAATATCCTGTATATTATTTTTGCAGTTTCTCATTGTCTTAACACATGGATGTCAAATGCATTCATTGAAACCTTCGAACTTACCAAAGCATCCGTTCTTTTGGGGCACGGTGTTGTAGCCCCAATTTCTGTCAGAAAACTGTAATAACTCCCAAATATACGGTATATCAGTAAAGTCATCATCCATATCGCCAGCTTCCAGCAGTAAAATTTTCCATTTCTCAATTTCGCTCAGTCTGGATGCCACCACTGATCCAGATGATCCAGCCCCTACTATTATGAAATCGAAGGTACCAAAATCTGTGGAAGAAAAAAGGAATCAGTATTCCGCATGCCGCGAACCCTTTGACACGGCCTGAAATACTGACTCGGATAGAGCCGATAGAGGAAGGGCGAGAAGCGCGAACATAACACCAAGAAACCATGAGTTGTAGCGCCCCATTATAGGGGGCTACGTTCTGAAGATTTTGAGTACCGCAAAAGGTGTCTCCCTATGAACATTGATGAATGTATGTCATAAAATGTCGCTTATTATTATAGGTATAAGGTATAATACGAAAAATATTGTGAATAATATATTGCTTCTTGGACTATTAATTCTGACGCGAAGAAGGTATACAGAAAGGTCCATGTGAAATATTTATTTATCTTATTAGGAATTTGACTGGAACATTACTAAAGAAAGTTCATCGAGAAATCAAATTGTATTACTTACCGATAGGCTCATGGTCACTCAAGTTCTCAAAATAGTCGCTATTATTTTCTCGAACTTCATATGTATTTGTTTGTTGAAGGGCAGATCCAATCAGTTTTTCCAAATAATCCAACTTAATCTTCTGATTTTCACAAGAAAAACTCAGGAAGTGAACGGAAATTATAAAAAAATAGATGGACATTTCAAAAATCATTTTCATCAGGAACTAGGGATGACACAGAGGAATTGTCCTTTTTAATATTTTTGTATGGCGAATGCTAATTTGCTAGTCTACAGTGTAGGTAATTAATTTCCATTGAAATCAAGACTTTTATCCTTATCTGTTTTCGGTGAATATTTTTGGACTCAGTCAACCTGTTCATTTCATTCAACTGAGCTCTAAAGCCGTGTACAGATCAGCGCATAATTTTATTACTTTGAAGTCTACGAATTCGTTTTCAACTATTTGTGAACCCTTCTCTAAAGAAAAAATTAAACGCCCTTGTTTCACCTTCGGGGTAGTACAAAGGCAAATCCAGACAATGCCGAATCAACCAGGTGGTATCCGCTTTCTTGAAGAATTGCATAAATGTGGTAAATGCCTTATAGAAATATGAGAAGAGTCAATTTCTACTTCCAATTCTGGCAGATTTTCTATTGCATCCCTAAACAGTATACTATCTGAATTTTGTTCATTATGATAACTTTATCTAATGGATCAAATACTTACTCATTTCTAGCACCTTCTGTAGACTCGATTAATTCACTATTATCTTCTTGTTTAGCTGAAGCGTTCTGTCTGAAATGGAAATCAATTAATGGATAACACTTTTCGTAGATTCTTCAGATTTGCCAAAGATCTTTCAAGTTTAGTTATGAGAGAATTAAAAGTATAGGTGAATTTATGTGATATACATACCTTGCAATTGGTAACTTTTTCATGAATTGTGACCAAGCCGATCTTTTGTGAACTTTTGAGCGATTCTTAGCCATAGTTGCACGAAATGAAATTATGAAAAAATTATTAATAAGTACACTTATATACAACCTTCCGTTAGAACAAGAGGTAATTCAGGTGGAAATATACTAAGTTATGAGTTCTTTCTTCACATAATTGGAATATATAGTGCTTCTCAAAAGTCCCCCCCCCCTCTTATCTTTGGAAGGATTATACATAAACAAGTGCAATTTGGAAACTGAATATTAAAGGTTGTAAACTTCCCTACTATTGTTGATAGATGACGAAATCGTCAAAGATGACGTCATAAGGCCATTGTGACCAATAATTTCAGCAGCCCTAGGTAATGGGTTTGTAACCCGCCTTGTCACCTGACGACAAATTTCAATCTGTATCTATCGTTCAGGTACGATTTATATATAAAAACCATTGTTGAGCATATTCAGCTGAGACTGCTGAGAGCCCAGTGAAATTTTTAGGGTCATAAAAACTGATGTCTCACAAATTTCCTGTGGTATCTATTGAAATCAAGATGCAGATCAAATGTACCGACAATCGTTGGCATCATTACCCTATCATAAAAACCATCACAAAAACTTCTTTGAGTGAAATATTTCCCTTTTGAAAGCCATAAATCAAAATTAAATTGAAGATGTACGTTTTCATTTGTTATTTCGATATTTAGAGGCGGTGCTAGATGGGAGGCGTGAATTTTAAAAACTTCGAAACTTTAGGAAGCTCTACACTCAATATCATTCAAAAAAAAAATTTTATTCATATTCGAGGAAACTTCTTTGAAATTGGAATGTTTCTGTGCATTGATTTTTTCCCGAAAACTTCGGAGTTAGGAGATATGATTATTTATAAAATTTCTCGATTTAAAATTCAAATTTCAGGAGATTCTGAAAATATTTTTCCAAAAATCCAACACAGATCCATTGATAATTCCCATTCGAGTCTATTCTATGAAAATGAAATGTATCCATCGAGCCAATTTTGAGTTAGAATGTCCTAAAATTAGCATTGAGAAGCATAGGGCGAATAAAAGTACTGTACACCCTTAAACGGTTGGTTCCACAAGTTGGTGATGTCGCCAAGGACACGAATTGAAAAACGTCGTACATATAAGCCTAATTAGTTCAATCGACATACCTACCTGGTTTTGTGTGTTTATTGGTTTTATAGTCCAATGGACTTCGAAATCTTTACGAAATGTATCCAGACAAAAATGATATTTTCAAAATTTCCACCGGAATAGATAAACCGGATATTCAGGTGCTGAAGGTATTTTGAGGAAGGGGGTTGAGGGAAGGCCTTAACGAAATACAAAATATTAGCTCTACAGATCCTTTATTCATTTGGGTAATCAAATTTTTAAATTTTTTGATGGGTACAGAGTGAATCTTTGTCTTTTACATACAAGGTGTATTTTAAGGAGAGGCTTTTCTTTTGAAAGGTGATAGAACTCATCAAAATAAGTCATTTTACCGAATTTTTTTTATATGAAATGTTCAATTTATGAAGAAGCGAGAAAGTGGCATATGGCAAAATGATCTGTTCTACGCTCTAGATTTTTTTTTGCAAATTTGTTAGATAAGAAGACAAAAAACAAGAGATGTTCATATCTACGGAGGAGCAGGCGAGGGAGCAGGTTCGGACTGAGGAATTTTCAGATTCACCTAGAAACTAGAAAATATTCTAATTATGGGAAATAAAAAGTTTTGTTGAGGCATATACTTAGTAATGTGAATTTTGTTAATGCTGTTATTATATTTATTTTTCAGTGATAGTTTCATTTTCTCGAAAAAGAGGCATAATTCATATAAAAAATTTTTGGTAATATGACTTATTTTGATGAGTTCCAGGGACGGGCCGAAGCCAAATTTTGGGGGGGGGGTATTTTGGATTTCGAGTCATTTTTTTCCCCGAGAGCATTAAAAATATTTAGAAAATTTTGTATTGTAGTTTTTTAATTCTGCATTGCCAGATCACACTCCACACTCTACAGGATACACAGCATCTGTTATCATTATTTTATATGTTTCGATTTTTGAGTTCAATTCCGAAGAAAAATAAATGATTTATTCAAGTGAACTGAAAAAAGTCCACATACTTCCACTTCACTTTGAATCTTTTTCGGTCCATTTTTGCGAACTCAAGGGGCCGTTATACTTCGGCTGACGGCTAAGGCACCGATTCTCCATTCAAAAAGTGCCTTTCATTTTTCCGAGTTCACGCCCTCAATTTTTCACCTAAAAGCTTGATTTTTTTTTAGATTGAAGTTGAAGGATGTCTTGAGGTCACTCCAATTTCTTCTCTTTGATAAAATCATTTTTTCGCATGAAAAAATCGGCTACGGCACCGATTCTCCATTCAAAAAGTGCCTTTCATTTTTCCAAGTTGACGCCCTCAATTTTCTACCTAAAAGCTTGATTTTTTTCCTTAAATTGAAGTTAAAGGATGTCTTGAGGGCACTCCGATTTCTTCCCTTTGAAAAAATTTTTTTCACATGAAAAAATCGGGTTGAATTTGAGAGTCTATGAAAATTGACTTCATAATCGTTTTTCGGCGGTTGTTCATCAATTTTTTTCAGAAAATTCATTGGAGTGCCCTCGACAAATCAATTTTCTATATTTTAGAAAAAATTCCATTTAGATAGGCGCTTAATCAATGCAAAAAATTATGGAAATACTGAAAAGACTTCCAGAAAGAGTGAAATCGCAGAGAACTGTTTGAAATTCCAGGAGAATTGAGGGCGTGAACTTGGAAAAATGAAAGGCACTTTTTGAATGGAGAATCGGTGCCGTCGGCCAAAGTATAATGACCCCTTAACAGATTTACGTGTTGAATGGAGATTCGATAGAATAATTAAGAATGAGAAAAAATACTTCCTACTGCCCGACCGAGAGAAATAGCGCAAATTGGTACCAGATGGTTTTTTATGACACAGTCGATGCGGCCAAACTGAGAAATTCATAACTATCTGCTGAGGGATAACGTAAAAGATGAAAAATTGTTCATCTTTTCAAACACTTGGTAGCAATATCGGAATAAATACCATTTATTGCGGGTTATACACATTGCACATTGGGCCAAATCTGCCAAATAACCTAAATATACTCTAACAAGAATTTGTACAATTGTCGCTATTCTCTGCATGCTTTTGTCCGGCTAAACGTGGGCTTAGTTCTACCGGTTTAATAGGTAAGCATTAATTTCAAACTTTATTTGAAAAAAAGTCAAATTTCAAGAAAACTTTTTTAGAAATATGTATTTCAATTCAATTGAAATCTTTCCAACTGCTTCAAAATTTTCCCAACTGTTTTGTTCCAACTGCTTCGAAATTTTCCCAACTTCTTCGAAACTTTTCCAACTGCTTCGAAATTTTTCCAACTGCTTCGAAAATTTTTCAACAGCTTCGAATATATTCCAACTGATTTTAAAATTTGCCAACTCTGTTCAACATTGGGAGGGGGATGCCAAAAAAACTGCAACACCTAGAAGGAGCTTTTTGAATTTTATTTTCTTTTGGTAAAACATAGATAGTATAGTAAGGTGTAAATGATTAACATTTGGGAAAAAATCCTGAAAGTTTTTTTCATATCAACAATTTTTGTTACTTTTTTTTTATGTTGTGGTTTTCACGAAAAGGAATATCCTGTAATGTTCAGAGAACATCGTGAGAACCAAGGGCAGGCAGGTAGGAATTGGTGTTCTTCTTGAATTTCTGGAGGTTATATGCCTCGGGGAACACCTCCCTAGGCAATGTGTTCCAAAGCCTCGCTGTTCGTTGGATGAACGAGTCTTTGAAGAGAGATGTTCTGCAGGTCTCCAAAGTTACCACGAAGGGGTGTGAAGACTTAACTTGACGGGTTAGTCTGGAAGAGACTGCCAGAGGGGGAACGATTGCTGATAATTCAGAAGAGCATCGCCCATGGAAATATCTATAAAATAGAGACAGATCGCCCACTTTTCTACGGTGTTCCAGAGAAGTGAGCGAGCTTGTAAACGATGCATCACTGACGAGACGAATTGCCCTTTTTTGTACGGAATCCAAGAGTTTTAGGGTGTGTTTAGGTGCAGCACTCCAAATATGGGAACAGTATTCCAGGACAGGTCGAATCTGTGCCTTATAGATCATAAGCAGCTGACTTGAGGTGAAATAGCTCCTGGCACGAAACAGAAAATCAAGTTTTTGGGATGCACATTTAGCAATGGATCTCACGTGATTCTCCCAGGAAAGGTTACTGCCGACAGTAATGCCAAGCATCGAAATGGATGACTTCAATGGTATGGTCACTCCCTACAATTTTATGCTGGGCACAGTAAGATCGGCTTTTCTAGAGAAAAGACATGCTTGTGTTCTGTTTGCGTTGAATTCTACCAAGTTATTAGATCCCCATTCAAGGATTGTTGCCAAGTCTATATTTATGTTGTTAACATTTCTTCCTCGTTCGTTTTTGATTTGGCGGGCTGGTATTGGAGCCCTAGAAGAAAAGGCGGTATGGAGGGTACTATCATCCGCGAAGCTGTGCACTGGACACGAAGTTGCTTCCAGCAAATCGTTGATGTGAAGTAGAAATAGTGTTGGAGCCAGAATTGATCCCTGCGGAACACCAGCATTTATGGGTAGAGAGTCAGACGAAACTCCATCGACCACTACATGGAGAGATCTGTTTGAGAGAAATATTGTTTTCGTTTTTTGCAAATTCTTTAAATTTTACAACAAACCAGCTGTTCGAGGAGATCCAAAGTCGATGTTTACTTGTTGTTAAAATGCCTAGAGCACGTTTACGTGGAATTTATCGCGTACATTGATTAAATTATTAAAAATCATAAAATTTCTTTCAATATAGTGTTTAATCCAAAAACGATTCCAAAACAATTCTAATTGGTAAAATTAGAATTTCTCAAATCTTTATTATGTGACATTTAATAGATAAGATGAAAACGTGCAATTGAATTGAATATATTGTTAACTTCTTATTTCAAAATTCAGACTAAAATAGAATAATTTACACAAACGAAAAGCGGACCATTTGCTAAGTCTGAATATTCTGCTCGGCGCACACTTCTTGCTCTCAGCCGGTCTTTTATTATGCTCTCTTCGCTCACTTCACTCTGCATCGTGATCTTTTATTATCAGAGCACAGTATAGACACCAAGTTAGTATCTATACTGTGATCAGAGCGAGCAAGAAGATCCGATATATTCGCTCCCGCTAGGAAGCGTGCGCAAATATTAGATTTGCGGCTTTTGCTCTATGAGCGTTCTTTTATTATTTTCGATCTACAACAAATGTGATGACGTCACAAATACTCGAGGGGTAAACCGCTGGCCAAAATCTGTACACCGGACATCCCCCAGTCGAAGGACATCCCCGGACATCCCTGGACATCCTCGGGACATCTCCGGACATCCCCGGGACATCCCTGGGACAACCCCGGACATTCCCTTCCCCATTACTCATGATTGTTAAAGGCCTACCACACGCTCAAGCTTCACGACAGTTTTGCTTGCGCAAGCCGGCTTGAACACTGAACACTCGTGCGGTTGGGGAACTGTATACCGCGCTAACCCCACGGTTCCCACGGCTTGGCTTGCGTAATTTTCGACTTGCTTGAAATTTTGCTTGTGCAAGCCCGGCTTGTACATTTTTCAAGCCTCGTTCGAGAATAGTCTTCATTCAGTGAAGCACCCGTTTTTTCTGCGAAAATGGCCAACTTTAGGTTGTACAATCGCGAGTTCATCACTGAATTGAAAAGTCTATATAAATCTCTACCGGCACTCTGGAAGATCAAATAGAGGGATTATTCGGATAGGAATGAAAAGAACGAAGCCTACCAAAAAATGATCACTAAAATGGAAGAGGTGAGGACAACACTGAAAAAATTGCAGCTGAAGAAATAGTTCTTCGCTCGGACTCATTGTTATCCTGTGGACGACTTCGTCAAGAATGAGGCTTGCACGTACTTAACTGTGCCGTGTGGTAGCAACTATTATATTGTGTTCAATCTCAATGTACGAGATGTTTGCGCAAACCAAACTGTCGTGAAGCTTGAGCGTGTGGTAGGCCCATTATAGAGGCCTCGCCAGATCATATGTTGGCGAGTCGATGGTGTCTTTTTGTGCTCTTTATCGAGCCATAAAGCTTTTTTTAATGATCTGCCTTGCTTGGACGACATATGATCCCACTTCAGTTTTTTTCATATTTGAATATTTCCAGTAAATCCATCCTACTTTCATCATATTTTTATGGTTCCATGACCATAAAATGGATATTTTCTAAGTTAATATCCACTTTAGGGCAAGGGTGTGATGCATACACTCACATTATTTTTTAACGTAGATTCAATATCTGCCATAAAAAAATGGGGTTCTAATTTGAAAAAATTGATTTTTCACGATTTTGTCATCCCTAACTTTGAAAGCGATTTTTTCACCCCCTGTATCATGAATCGCGATTTCGATTTTTAAAGTGGATACATCAATCTTACATCTTGAAAAATCCCAAAAATGAAAATTTTACATCCAAAAACCTCGAAGTTATTCTTGTTTCAGCGGAGCTCTATTTTCGATTTTTTTTTAGAATTTTCCCGCTCAGAGAGAATTTTCCAACCAAAACTGAAAAATGTTACATCAAAATAACTTGAAATTTTCTAAGGAATCTATTTCTGCAATAAAAAAATGGTGTTCTAATTTGAAAAACGGAAGTTGACGTCATTTCCGGAAAAACCGGAGGTGCTCATGCCTTGAAAATATTTTAGATTTCATCGGCATCGTGAAATACTTATAAGTGCTGAATTTCATGAAAATACGTTCAGTAGTTTCCCGTATAAATATGGGTGAGGTTGCTCGTGAAAGACCCTGTATTGATAATTCTTATTCCTTTTCACATTACAATCCACTTGCAAGAAACGTATTTGCACAATCTGCAACAAAATCCGCTTTCAACACTGTTCGCGCATGTGCAAATCGGCCTCCAAATCTCACTCGATTAAACTGGATTACGCAAAATTATTACCTATGTTTTGAAATGAAAAAAAATAAA
Organism: Adalia bipunctata; assembly: GCA_910592335.1. Taxonomy (NCBI): domain Eukaryota; kingdom Metazoa; phylum Arthropoda; class Insecta; order Coleoptera; family Coccinellidae; genus Adalia; species Adalia bipunctata. Next base: position 8,307,443 of record OU342954.1, read on the forward strand.
TATTAACAATGTTCCAAAATGCATGTTCATTGAAAAAAATTCACATCACATATTTTCTTTTATGCCTCAATTACACTCAGCCACTTCCACTGCTACTCGCGCTACCACAAATATTTCCCGTAATACTTCTGCGGCAGTATGGAAATTGGAAAGGCAGTGAGTACTGAGTATCTACACTCTTAGTCCAAGATCCCAGGACCGCCAGACGTCACGTATTTTCTGGCGAACGAAATGTGGACGATTGAATAGTGTTAGTATGTACTACGATCACATGCCTATCGGCTACCTTGCTCAGACGGCCAATTTGCAGATATCAGGTCATCAAGTTGCATAAAAACATTGCTTACCTCACTTAAATTCTCATGGCTGATTTTCACATATATTTCAGACAATTCCGTTTAAAATGAGTTTTCAATAATGCCATACACTTCCCGTCGGCCGAATTGCTTAACAGACGCCTTAAAGGTCTCAAAAAAATTATTTAACTTCACGTAAATTCTGATGCTCCATTTTAATATATCTTCTCCAAACCACTATTTCAAAATTTCTTACAAGAAGACAGACCGATCCAAGAGGCCAATCATCCCCCAAACTCAATTGTAATGCCTCTATGGCTTAGAGCGCTAGGCTATTATCCGGACGCATGAGGATGAGTGAGAGATGTATTAGCTCCTATTGACTTCCCTGTCTCTCATTTCAGTTTACTCGTATCAATCAATAATTAATATTTGTAGAAATACAGCAAAAAGCTAATAAACTAAAAAATCAGGTAAATATCGTCGTGTATAAAAGTGCTCATCTGACCGCAATAATTCTAAAATTTTGACCTGCAAGTTGTTTCAATAAACTCGAGTATTGTTTCAAAGGCTAGCAATTTAGTTAGCACGTCGGAACTGTTGCCAAAGCTCACTTTTGCCATGGTGGTAAGTTGCTAGCATCGAGGTTTTCCAAATTCTTCCGATTGAATTCTTCATTGATATCAGATACAATATACGTATCAATGAACAGTTGAAGTGTATCAGCATCTACATCAATTTTCCAGGAACGTTATAAATATCACAGATAAGTTTTTGTATTACATTGAATACATTTTCTTCTTCAACTACATCACCAACAAAATCCATCATACCGGAACGGTGAAATGCTTGTTCTCTTCATTTTTCTACAAAAAATTGAAAGGCTTTTGTTTGCCCTTTTTGAAAAATGCTGGAGTAAAATTACATCCTGTGATGGCATGGAATCCTGGTAAACAACGACTGTCCTAATTGTTCGTAGATATTATTTAAATCAACGTATCTTTTCTTGTTACCAGTGCCGGTCAAGATCCAAACATGGGAATCATCATTTTTCAAATGCTGCATATTTCCCAGCATTATCTCTGCTACACCTGTCAGTATCTGAACATCGCATCACAAAACCAGCCTGGACATCGATGTTGCAAACAAGGTATACGATCTTTGTATCAGCATCTTCATGCTCGGAACACGATAAATCTGCATGGATTTTAGTCATAGCTCTATTGTTGACCACGGCGAAAGAACGGCATTGTGGACAATTTATGAAAATTTTTTTATTGCCGATGAATGGAATCATTTCGTCAGTAGTTTATTGAAACAGGTTGCAGGTCAAAATTCTACAATTATTGCGGTTAGATGAGCACTTTTATACACGTCGATCTTCAATAATTTACCTGATTTATGAATTTATTAGTTTTAAGCTGATTTTTCTACAAATATTAATTATTGATTGATACGAGTAAACTGAAAAGAGAGACAGAGAAGTCAATATGAGCTAATACATCTCTCACTCATCCTCATGCTTGCATATAATACCCTGGCGGTCTAAGCCATAGAGGCATTAAAATTGAGTTTGGGGGATGATTGGCCCCTTGGATCGGTCTGTCTTCTTGTAAGAAATTTTAAAATAGTGGTTTGGAAAGCATATATTAAAATGGAGCATCAGAATTTACGTGAAGTTAAATTATTTTTTTGATACCTTTAAGGCGTCTGTTAAGCAATTCGGCCGACGGGAAGTGTCTGGCATTATTGAAAACTCATTTCGAACGGAATTGTCTAAAATATATGTGAAAATCAGCCATGAGAATTTAAGTGAGGTGAGCAATGTTTTTATTCAACTTGATGAGCTGATATCGGCAAATTGGCCGTCTGAGCAAAGGTAGCCGATAGGCATGTGATCGTAGTACATACTAACACTATGCAATCGTCCACATTTCGTTCATCAGAAAATACGTGACGTCTGGCGGCCCTGGGATCTTGCTCTATCTGCTCAATCATTTCTCTCGCGATCAAGTTTTCGCAATGGCGGACGACGAAATTGCAGCCTCAGCGCTCTGTCTCTTATTACACTTTTATTTGTATAAATATGTGAGTGTCTTGAAAACATATAAACTCCAAAAGAAAGTTGGTCGTCGTAGAAGATGGTGGATGATATCAATACATTGTTTCCTCAACAGCATATGTGGACCCCAAAAACCTTTCCATGATATCGAGCGCAAACCAAATAGGTTGAAACACGTCATCTGCACCTGATCCAGACTTCATCGACTTCATTTTCCTCTTCAGAAGAGGTCTAAATGTAGCCATAAGTGAATTGTATAAGAACAAGAGGCGAATTATATCTGACTTAAGTGAGTTTGATGCGCTAGTTCGAGCTGATGAATAACTTGTATTTTTTTTGTTTGCGGCATTTACTTTCATTTCATTTGACCTCTGAAGTTTGTTATTGTTTACGTTTATGCATTTCAATGATCTGAATAGATCATGGTTGTTGTTGGTTTTCATGCTGAGGGTCGCTTTTATTGGTGGCCTACATGGGTTGTTTTGAACACGTTACTTTATAATAGGGCCCCTACACGATCATTCGGAATTACAGTCAGAGCGAAGATTGACATTCCGATTGAAGGTGTAAGGTCTATACTGATGGAATGATGAATGGACTGACGGATTTCCAAATATTTTGAAATCCGAGGTTCAATCACGTTGAGTGGAGGGGAGACTGACAGTCTGAATGGTGGTGTAGTGATTCTATCACTCTTTTCCTCAGTCTTATTAATGCAATCAAAGGGTTGACGATCGAAACTGCCTTCAAAGGTTCAAAGTGTTTATGAATCTTTCCCCGAACTGTGAAATAAATCCCATCCCAGTTAGTTACATGAATAAATATAAAAAAATGTTTCATTGGAAAAATTCCTCAAAATATTTAAAGAAATAAAGCCAAATGCCACAGTGAAAGACGTTTTATTGTCTTCTTGGTGCCCAATGCAAGGATAATGACCAAACAAGCCTCATCTTTACTTTTTTCATTTGGAGACATTATACAGGGTGGGGCAGAAGAACCTATCCGATTTCAAATCCCTTTTTCTCAGAAGAGAGAGCAGGTAGAGTAGTGGGGTAAAAACCGTTAGAAAGCTGGTTTTATGCCATTTGTCAGTAGTCAACATGCCTTGGTCTGGTGAACATCGTGCTTTTGTTATTGAGCGGTTTATCGAATGCGGCGGTTCGATAATTGCTACACAACGTGCTTTTCGAATTCATTTCGGACTCGGGCGTCATGATCCTGTTCCACATCACGCTACGATTAAAGTGTGGGTGTCAAATTTTAGACAGACGAGTTCAGCATTGAAAAAGAAGTCGCCTGGACGTCCCAGGACAGCAACAGGACCTGAAAACGGTGAAAGTCATGGAAAGCTACCGCGAGCGCCTAAATAAGTGTATCCGCTCCCAAGGACGACATTTGAGTGATGTGCTTTTCAAAACTTAAATTTAAAAATGGCATAAAATTTGCGATATGTTAATAAAAAAAATTTTTTGACAAGCTGAGTGGTTTTAATTTTATAACGTTTTGAAATCGGATAGGTTTTTCTGCCCCACCCTGTACTAATATAAGAAGCGTACCATTTGGTGTTTAAATTTCAACTGAGCTGAAGTCATTTCAATCAGACTGTCAGTTTGAATGATATGTGTAGGGGCTTCAAGATTGAAGGCAGGATTGACAATCTTATTGTTCAGTCAGACTGTCATTCATGATTGACCGTCTAGGGGCAGCTTAAGATCATTTAATTTTTGGAGTGTATACAGTTTTCTTTTTTCTATTTCTGTTTTTTTTTTTCGGAGCCAAATAGCAGGTTAAAGTAATTAATTATATTGAAGTTTGTTACTATTTTCGGATAGTTTCTTGGTATTGATCTGTGCTCGATTGAACAATATTTGTTGATTACGGTTGGGAAATAATAGCGGTTTCGTGTTTTTTTTCTGTAATATTGATAAATAGTAATGTCGTAGACAAGCATTATACGTGGGATTGGTGTATAGATCGTAAGACATGAAAATAGGACATCTCAATGCAAGGTCCTTGTTCACAGGTTTTGATAATAATAATAATAATAAGTAAGCTTTATTTCAAATGAAACTATATTACAAGAAACAAATGAAATTGTGTCAAATATATAGAAATTAATTCATATACAACCAACAAAATCTTCAAGTTTGTATGGTTCGATTTCCAGTAGATGCTCATGTAAGTATAGCCTTCTTGAACTTCTTGAAATTTTCCTCTTTCTGAATGGCAATTGGTAAAGAGTTAAAAAGTTTCAAACACCTGTACTCTACTTGGTTCTGTGTACTGGTAAGTCTATACTTCGGATATACACAATCCACATTTCTAATGTTGTATGCTGATTTGTCCTTAATATATTGCTGGAACATCTCCTTATTCTTGTGAAAGAACACTAGACATTCCTGAATATAAACTGCATATATAGTCAGCATTTTATTCTCAGTAGTAATATCACAAGAGATTGAATTTCCGTGATAAGTCTATCGATTTATTTTCAAACGAAAATGAGTTGCTTGGAAACATCACGAGTCCGAAGGACGAGTGGTGTTTCCTTAAAGCAACTCATTTGAGTTTGGAAATAAGAGATAGACTTATGAGGTAAATTCAATCTCGTGTGATATTTTATAAGACTATTTCACGAACAAAATGAAAGGTCAGAAACTTCACATTCGAGAGGAAGCATTGAAAAACATGCAATAATAATGAATTTATTCCAAGAAGGTATCACAAACTGAAATAATTTGTAACAATTATTATGCGATATGCTTAACAATAAACAATTTTCATAAATACGAACAAAATACCTTATTCTCGACTATAATTATTATAAATTGTGCAATTGTAAAAATTTTGAATAGTACTAGCAGCATTAGGTGGATGGTTGTTGCTTGATGTAGTTGGAGTATTTCTGAAAGTATTCACTATATTTTGATGATGTTCGGTACTCAGCTGTATATACGGTTTCATTGAGTTCGAATTTCCATGTCCAGTGATTTTCATGGTTTCTTGTTCACTTACGCCAGATTTTAGTAACTGACTTACTGCAGTGGCACGATTAGAGTGATTTGTTATTTTTACTTTTTTAGTGTCCAATCCTATCTTTTCTGCAGACAGTCTTGTCCATTGCGATATTTTATTAATGCCGATCGGACAATTTTTATACCAGTTACTACCATTATATTTATTCCACTTGCCATTAACAGTGAGAAAAAGCCTGTCATTAGCGATAACACCCCTTTTCGATATTAGTTTTCGGTATAATCTCACAGGACACAATTCAGGATTTTTTAAATTTTGGGCCAGCCATTTAGTATCTGCACAGTTTTTATCTCCACCTTGGCGAGTTTTGGAGAATATAGGGTTATATGCAAGCCTATTCGTCAAATAGCCTTTGTTGTCCAATTCTTCTTTGAAAAAATGCAACATGGCGAAAGCTGCTTCGTTTCCTCTCCAAGCTAGTTCAACTGCAGCTATATGATAAAACTTTTTTTGAAGTCCCTCCGGCGTGTCCTCATCCCATTGCAAACACATATTTTTATGTTCGTCGGAAGTCAGAGCTACAGAACTAATCTTCCGTTTTTCGGGTTGAACTTGTAAAATCTTTCTTTTACTATCACGAGCCGCTCTCGCCTCATTGAACATTATATCTCTAAAAGGATCCAGAATTCTCTGGTATTCCTCGAAATATTTTTCCTGCACCAATTTTGCAGTGGTATTCCATATAGTTTTGATTACACTCTGTTTGTAATCAGTGCCATCAATTCGTCTCATATTGAATGCCCAGTCCTTCAAAATGAACGCTAGTTTTTCATTAGTATTATCTGCATCTAGCTTGTAGTTTCGTTCCCCGCAGAATGTCATGAATTGTCTCCATATATAAGATTTTGATTTTTTTGTATTTCTTGGTATATTTATATCGATATTTTGGTTGATATCTTCGTTCGAAATCTCACCGAAGCGACTCATGTTGACGTCTACAATTTATATTTATTAGTTGTCAAACCGTTTCCATAGTTCCATCACATCATAGAACTTATAGTTCTATTGGTTGAATCGTTGAAAACACCGAAGCTGTCAGGCCAATCAAAATTCAGAGACAGTTGGTATTATCGCGATAATACGAGCTGTCTTTGGACTGTGATTGGTCAGTTTTTAAAGTGAGTGGAATAGTCTCTGAAAACTCCACGACGATTTCGTTCATTTGATACTTGACGGTGACTTTGACATCATGTTGGTTACTGAGACGTGGTTATCCCCTAATATACATTCTGATCTCGTTTCCATTCCTAACTATTCTTTATTAAGAAAAGATCGTTCAACTCGAGGGGGTGGGGTGGCTATATTCATCAAGTCTGTCTTAAGATGGCAGGAGATATCCTTTGATTTTCATGTTCGGAGTTCATTGGAGTACATTGATGTTGTTCTGCAGGTAAATAAATTAAAAATTGGCATTTATAACTTTTACAGGCCTCCTGAATCGAATTTACTGGGTTTTGTTGAGGATTTCGATGATTTGTTGTCTTTTTTAACTCCAACAGTTGATGAACTTGTGTGCATGGGAGACCTTAATGTTGACTTTTTGAAGGGTACCAATCGTCTTGGTCAATGCTTTTCTAGTTATGGACTCGTGCAGATTTTGTCTGAGCCGACTAGAATTGCTGGCCGGAGCGCATCCTTGATAGACCCTATCTTTGTTTCCAATGTTGAATATGTATTGTCCTCTGGTACTTTGCCTGCTGAAGGAATTTCCGACCACAGGTTGGTTTTCTGTAATTTGAGATTAAAGACGCCTTCGTCTTGTCCAAGGAATGTAACGTATCGTTGTTTTAAACATTTTAATTTTCAACTTTTTTATGAAGATCTCTCGACTTTGCCATTTCATGATATTTTCCGGCTCAGGAATGTTGATGATAAAATAGAAAAAATAAATGAATTTCTATTGAAATTGTTTGATAAATGGGCTCCACTTAAATCTGTTCGAGTGAGTAAACCCAGAACTACTTGGATTTCTGAAGCTTGCAAGTTGCTGATGAAGCAGAGGGACTCTATATTTGCTAGGTACAAAGCGAACAAATCTGCTGCTCTTTTAGAATCTTATAAGAAAATACGCAATGAGGTGGTCAACAGGGTCCGATCTGGCAAAAAACAATATTTGAATGATTTGTGCCTACAGGGTGATTCCCGTAAGATATGGGGAGCTTTGGGTGAACTTAATATTAAAAATTCTGGTAGGCATACTCTCCCTTCCCATTTTGCGAACGCGGATGAAATTAATGAACACTTTGCATCCTTCATGAAATCATCAACTAATTCATGCGGGGGGAAGGTTTCTTATTACAGTAATAATAAAAAAGGTGACCATCCTCATTTTAATTTCTCACTGACTAACGCCGAAGAGGTTAATAAAGTATTGAATTCTTTCACGTCGAATGCTGTTTGGTAGTGATGAAGTATCTCTCATCATGCTGAAACTATGTAGTCCCTTTATTGACATCTACTCAGTGGCGGCTTGTCCTATGAGGCAGGTGAGGCAGTGCCTCACCAATAAACGTCAGAAATTACACGTATAAATACCATTTTTTATTAATTATTTATTGAATCATTTCGAATTTTTATTATTATCTGCATCCATACGCATTTATATCGTAATTTCCCTTCATTATATAGCAATAAAATGCGTCTCCGGGTATACGTTTCCATATCTCACGATTTCTGTGTATTCATCTCACTTCCTCACCTACCAGTGAACGGCAGAGGCAGACCATGGGCTGGCCTCGCACTTCCTTGTCTAGCGCCTTATTCTACATCACAGGGACGCGATATGACCCCTAGAAGCCCGCACGCCTAAATGCCAAATATTAAGTTGAGTCTGAGTCTGAGGCAAGCCTCACGCAAATCTAGATATTCCCTAGCGAAGGGCAAACTGCAATTATTCTGCAACAGGAACCCGATATGAACGCGAGAAGCCCGCACGCCTAAACGCCAAATATTAAGTTGAGTCTGAGGCTAGCCGCTAGCCTCACAGAATCTAGATATTCCCTAGCGAAGGGCATACTGCAATTATTCTGCACTATTCAGATATATATTTCGTATGAGAAGCACCGGAACTCGGGTCAGTTTCTAAATTGGGTTGGATTTGTAAGAATAGTATTAAACGTTTTTCGTGTAGGTTTAAGTTTGTCAGTCTCAGTGTTCGTATGATATCTTTCGAAAATCCTTTTAAATTACTGAATTCAATTACCATCGGAAACCCGAGGGCGAAATGGATTTAGCGGGACCGCGTGGTACGTCACAAATTCCTTAGTTAAAAATGTGAACAAATTTTTCAGCTAATCAGCTGAGTTTTCGAGTAATTCTTATGGGGATAAATCATATATTTCTTAATTTATCCGGCGTTGCCGAAATAACTTGTGTGTATTACATTTTCTGTTTTTTATGTGCAATGTACTTACTGTATATGAACTGTCTGTATGTAATTGGGCTTAGGTCATTTGATTCGTCAGTATGAATAAATGAATAATAACCATCGTAAAATTATAGAGAAGTGGAAGATTTTATACTTCATTATCAGATTGATATAAACTTCAATATTCTCAATTTTCTGGTTAATGGGTGTTTCTTTGTAGACGATGTTCTTGACAAGATCTAAAAATTTAAGAATTCCAACAAGGATGCTTATTTTTTCCAAATTACTTTTTTTTACACACCCTTCAAAATGTTTAGTTTTCGAGAAAGATGATTAATTCTTCATCGCTAGAAGTAAATATTTTACGAAGCAAAATGTTCCTCGAAATAGATAACCTTGAGTATGCTAGCGATGAAGAAATATTCTAATCATCGGTTTTGCAACAGCCTTTTTCTCGAAAACGACATGCCAAGAAATCTTTTTTTTTCTGATGTGCCTCACCACCTCAAACTAGCACGAGCCGCCACTGCATCTACTTGATGCATATTTTTAATTGCTGCATTGAGAGGAAATATTTTCCCTGCTCGTGGAAGACTGGTGTTGGAATCCCTTTGGCTAAGTAAAGCGCTCCCCAGACTTTTTGTGACTTGCGAATTATTAGCATTTTGCCCACGATTTCTAAAATTTTCGAGAAAATTCTGTCCGTTCAGATGTATCATTATTTTGCCGTCAATGATTTGATTCCAAAAAGTCAAAATGGATTTAGGAAGGGTTTCAGTACCGTGACTGCTCTGACAATTGTTACTGATGACATTTTGCGTGCGTGGGATGAGGGGTCAGTCTCGGTATTGTTACTTCTTGACTTTTCCCGTGCCTTTGATACCATCAATCATGAGCTGTTGTGTGCATTGTTACACTATTTTGAATTCGATGAGTCGGCTGTCGCTCTTATAAAATCGTATTTATCGGAAAGATTTCAGGTCATCAAGGTGAATGATGGTTTGTCGGACAGAATTAGTGTCACTAGTGGGGTCCCTCAGGGTTCCATCTTGGGACCTCTTTTATTCATTATGTATACTGCCGAAATACTCACGTCTGTTGAAAATTGCCAAGTTGAGGCTTATGCCGACGATACTCAGTTGCATATGAGCTTTTCTGCTGCTGATGCACCGAGATCAGTTGAGAGAATAAATTCTGATCTTTTCCGAATCTCTGAAATGGCTTCAATGTTTGGTCTCAATCTTAACGCCTCTAAGTCACAGGCGATGATCTTCGGTAGCGCGAGTCGAGTTGCTTCTGTTGAGCCATTCCTTGGATCAATTCAGGTTAATAACAGACCGCTGCAGTTCGTTTCTAGTGTGAAGAATCTAGGACTGCATTTTGATGGAGATTTTCGTTTCAGATCACACGTCAGAGATATTGTGGGTAAAAGTTATGGTGCTCTGAGGTTATTGTACGGTAATAGGCATCTTTTGAGTTTCGAGCTCAGGAGGAAGTTATGTGATTCTTTGGTGCTTTCCAAATTGAATTATGCTGATGTAGTCTATGGTAATTGTTTGGATGTCGTCGAACAGAAAAGACTTCAGAAAGTGCAGAACTGCTGTGTCAGGTTGATTTTCGGTATGCGAAAGTTTGACCGTGGTTTACGAGCTAAAATTCGAGAACTCGGTTGGCTTGATATGAAAAATAGGCGCATCCACCATTTTGCGGTGTTCGTGCATAATATAAAGAGGACCAATTTCCCTGCTTCACTTGATGATAGGTTGATCTTCAGGAGGTCTCTCCACTCACGTTTCACTCGCAACGAGGGAGATCTTTCCCTGCCGCGTTTCAGTACCTCTCTCTTTAAAAGGTGTTTCAATTATAATGCCGTTTGGACATATAATAGGCTTTCACCTGAACTGAGATCATTAAGGCCAAACACTTTCAAATCAGTATACAAAAGAATTCTTTTTGACCTTCAGTAACTTTTTGTCATGGTTCGAACTTGTAATCTTGCACCAATCGCTGTATCCTGCTGGCTTTCAAGACTGTAAATTTTTGTTTTTTTTTTCCTATTTCATAAACCTGAATGGTGTTAATTGTATGCATTTGGCTCCATTGATTCATTTTTGAGTTATTTTTCTTGTTTTTTTTATTATTTTTTTTCTGAATTTTTGAATGAATTGATTTGTTTGAAATATTCTAGGGTTAAGTTGATTAGCAGCTTTGCTAGACTTCGCCTTTTTGGCACAGCTGTATGGATTTGTTACTAGTGTAATTGATGTATCTTTTTTACCTGCTGCCAAATAAAGTCAATTATTATTATATTACAAGCTGGCCCGGCGAACTTTGTTTCGCCTAAATAATACCTATACCATAGCCATCTTTATCTTAAGAAGGCCCTGCCTACTTACAGTAGATTTCACAACGCAATCACCAGTGATCGAAGATCAACGGCTTGGTTAGATTTCTGAGCTGTCAAATCGAGTATTCTAGATCAAGCTCCGATCACCGGTGATATGCTTTGTGAAACCCCCGTTAAAGTTGTATAAACTTACCATTGCTATTTTTTCAAGCAGGAGATAAATTAGGCATAATAAAAGTTCTGTCAAATGTCATCTGTCAAACGTCATCTGTCAAATGTCATCTGTCAAACGTCATCTGTCAAACGTCATCTGTCAAACGTCATCTGTCAAACGTCATCTGTAAAATGTCATCTGTCGAATGTCATCTGTCAAACGTCATCTGTCAAATGTCATCTGTCAAACGTCATCTGTAAAATGTCATCTGTCATCTGTCAAATGTCATCTGTCAAATGTCATCTGTCAAATGTCATCTGTCAAATGTCATCTGTCAAATGTCATCTCTCAAACGTCATCTGTCAAACGTCATCTGTCAAATGTCATCTGTCAAACGTCATCTGTCAAATGTCATCTGTCAAACGTCATCTGTCAAACGTCATCTGTCAAACGTCATCTTTTCCATGGATATGAGCTGTCAGTGCTGTCACACAAAACAGAAATACAAAAATAATATGTCAATTACTAATTATGGGCAATTTTGAATTCAGTTATTTCCGCAAATATATTTATTACCCAAACATAAATCAAAAACATTTCAAAAATATAGAGAAAAGATGAAAATGGACAACACACGATTGATGCTGATCGTCACAATCCGATTTACTTTACATTCCGGTAAAAATTCACTGTTCCACCAACTTGATCTGATAATTGACCATATTCATCAGCTATCGGTTGCAGCTTTTTGAGCATCTTTGGGTTGGTACCAATGTGTCATCAATGTCAATATTCAATGTCAAACCTCAGTAATGTCAATTGTCTTTGATTGTTTACAATTTTTGAAGTTTTGAACGTGCTATTTATTTTGAATTTTGATAGAGTGAAAACAATTTTTGGTAAAAATGGATGCTAAAAAGGTGTAAGTACATCTTGCGTACACCTAAATTTTATAAATAATATGATGAAACCTAAATGTTAATGAATTGGCGGGCTTATTTCAAATCAGTAATGACAGTGATGACATATTATTATAATTGCTGCCAACCCAAGAACGCTCAAAAAGCTGCAACCGATAGCTGATGAATATGGTCAATAGCCTTCCATGTTATTATAAGTTCTATGCAAATTACACAATAATTGTATACATCGCCATTCATACTCTAGTCTAGTCTACCATTTCTGAATTTCCTACCCTTCAAGAAAATGAAATCCACCGTTGCCAGACAACTTCATGGCTTATAACTTCACAACGTTCTATTTTATCGAAAATAGCGAGTCCATTTCTCTCGTTCTATTTTATTATTGCATTTCTATTGAATACCGTGAAACTTCGTTCTACCATAGAATATTCTTATACCGTTGTTAGGTATTCTGTGGTAAGACCTACTGCACTTTTAACTATTCACTTGACATGCGATTCTGTGGAAGAAAAACTAACCTCCTTTGTCCAAATGTCAAAACCTACATAAGTACTCTATGATTGCTCGAGAAAAAGGAATGTCTTTTTTTCTTTTCTGTAGGATTTTTTTGGGAATATTTTGATATATAAACCTTGCCCTAACAATAATAAACACAACAAAAAAAAATTGTCCAATTTGGTGCGATCGTTTGAACAATATGGCATTTCGAAGTTTTGAACCAACCATAGATAATATAGACTAAAAAAGAAAAGGGCTATTTTTAGGGTTTTTCCAGCAATAATTCTAATTTTTCTCGCCGTAAAAACCATCCTTGAACTTCAACGAACATTTTAAAAAAAGATTTGGCCAAATTGGTCGAGGCGTTGTTGAGTTATGCGCTTACCAACACATTTTGCTATTCATTTTTATATTATAGATTATTATTAATTGTTTTTGACTTTAATTCCTCAATTGGAATTTCCCCCATATTCCGGCTGATTCTCTTCCAACCATCGTGCACTTTGTGCTTAAGTTTATGATTTTTCTCAGAAGAATCCCATAATTCCCATATCACTCTTTCACTCTCAAGGTGTTCTAGAAATGTTATTATTTTTTCGTTGCTCCACTCCGTCGACATTTTTCGCAACAATTAACGACTTTTAATTTTTAATCAATTAATACGACAACGTACGCAACGCTCGCACGGCACGACAGTAACTGGGCAGAATGTGATCACTCCCTGCCACTTGCGCTGCCGGTCCTTTGACTGCCGCACGAAAAACCGCCAATTTAAGCTAAGCGTCCACATGTCCGCATCGGACGGATCGGATCAAACGGATTTCGGTATTCTTTGTATACAAACTCGTACAAGCCCGTCCACAGATCCGCACCGGACGCATCGGAGCATCGGCATTTCTGGAATGGAGATCCGTAAATCCGATCCGTCCGATGCGGACATGTGGACGCTTAGCTTTAGGGAGTGACCGGCTGCGCTAGTGGCAACGCGAGTAGCAGCAGAAGCGAATGGAAGCGAAGTGATTACATTCTCACCCTGCCCATTTACCTGCTCACTTTCCTGCTTCCTGCCGTGGAAGTGGGTAGTGGGCTGAGTGTAATTGACGGGTTAAAGGCAGTGTTTATGAAGGTGAAGAAATTTTAAATGCTGGTCACAAAATATAATGAGGAAAGTTGAATTCTTCCATTCCTGACAAAATCAAGATTTGTGCTTTGTGTCTTCAGAGTAGCGCACTTAATTCAGACCCACATCACATTCGAGGAGAGCTTCATTGTGACTCAGGAAAAGGGGGCATTGAAATTAAGACCATGTTGTGTTAATGTAAAGCATTTTTTCCCCAGGAAGAACACTGAGGAACTGAACAATAGCGATTCGACGACTCATAACTACTAAAATGATTTAAAAATAAAAATATTTGTGAGAAATGGACGTGATCCTCCTTTTTCAATATAAATATTTATAGATTATAACACAAAGCGAAAGCACAATGCAAGAACTATGTCAAGATTTTCAGTTTGTTTGATTGTCACCAGGTGGCGTAGCGCTTATTTTCATATGCCTGTGAATAGTGTGAATCCAGCATTAGTTTAGACATTAGTTTGACAACTGATGACAGATGTCAGATGGATATTATAGTGGGGTGTGACAGTTGCGGTGTGACGTTTGACGTACACGTAGAAATAGAAAATAATTCCATATTTTCGGTATACAAATTAGAATTATTAATTATGCAGAGATGATAATTAACATTTCACTATGAGAAAAATGATGGAAGTATATAGTAGAAATTAAATCATCAAAACTGCCGAAGTACTATTTATTGATCTGTGAGTTGGTGCATTATTCCTTTTTTATCCTTTTACCCTCAATACTACAGCTACCCCAATGAGTGGAATATTACTACTCAAAAATAAGAAAGTAATGATTCAAAGAATTTTCGCATAAATTTTAGAATTGCTATAATTGATTTTGCAATCAATGTGAAATTATTGACATTCTATTGTCAATGAAAACATTCCAGTTTAGATGTTTGTGTAGATTATTTTTCACTGTTAGCTACCTTTATTCTTACAATGATTATTATTTTCTTGAATAGTGCTGAAAATACATGTTATATATCATCTTTTCTTGAAATTGGCTGTATTGTTTGAGGAGAAATTCATTGTAATATTGTTACATTTCAAGGTTTGAAGTGAAAGTTTATTGGATTTCAGTTCTGTTTTTTATGGATTTTGTGTGATCTAAGTGTTATCAGTGATGTCGTGGTTGAGGAAAAGGGGGCAGAGCAGCACCCCAAACCCAGGATATATGGGCCAACCCTCAGAACCTGTACCTATGTATAATCCAAATCAAGCAGTAAGTTGGAATGTGTTCAAGTATTGATTCCTCTAAACTTCCTCAATATGCTCAATGTGCTGAAGTTTGATATGGATGCATCAATTGTTAAATGTAATATATGGAAAATTAACAAATCATATAGATAATGATACAGAACAGTGTAAAATCTTTCTTAGTGAGAAGTAACAATTTTTTAGGTCACTTTTCTTGTCCATTGAACAATATCTATTGATTCCTCTTTGACATTAAATATCTGGACAGGGCACCCTATAATTTTACATTGAAAGAATCTGTCCCAACTTATAGAAAGAGAGGCTTAGGTTAAATGATTAGCGCGTTCGGCAACAGCATCCGAGAGCGGACGGATTTTTTAGTCACGTGATCACAGATTGTACAGATTTGTCAGATTTTTCTGTAAAAAACGAACGGTACAGAGCGTTTTTTTCTGTTTGCCAGATATTAAATTAGAGCTTAAAGGTCTATTCGACCGCAGAGGTAGTCTGGGTACTATTTTAATTCTTTTGTTATAGCTCTCAACATTTCTACCCCTTGGTTGAGATGATTCAATATTTTGAATCATTATTTTTTTATCAAACGACATTTTTTATTACTACACAACAAATAACATAAGACACGAAATTTTAACAGACTGTTCAAGAATATTCAAAGCAGGAACCTCATAAATGCAGATAAAATCCATTGACAAAGGCAGAAAAGTAATTTCTGTTCTGTGGAAAAAAACGTTTGCTTCGTCGAAATACACCGAGCAAAGATCTACATCCGATTGATCAGATTTTCTTGCCGAACGGTCCAGATGTGTACTCCCCTCAATCTGGATGTAATAAACGAACGGTTCAGATCAATCCGAGCAGTCAGATGTCATTGCCGAACGCGCTTAATGAGGGGGATATAATGCCCACTGATCGCTGGGCAAGGTCTTTGTTGGAGGCAATTATGTACCTCTGTGATATATTTCGTTCATTTATCTATCCAAATAAACTGATCCAGTTCATTCTCAATCTATGTAATTTCCAACTACATTATTTATGTCCGTTTGCAAAAACACATTTGGGGAAGGTTTAGTGTTGAGTGTATATTTCTGTACTTTCTGTTGCATTAGCATCTAATTCCCTGCCCCAAATACCAAGCTTTGCAGAATATGTATTTTCATGAAATATACAAATGAGACAAAGTAAAAAAACATAAACCAGTACTTTTTTCTGCAAATAAATTGATTCATTTCATATCAATCTTCTGCTTCCTATTTGCTTTTATTCCTATACTATATTTGCCCCACAGCATCAGAATCGCTTTATTCTGTTCATTTAAATCAATTTTCACATTAGATTTGATTTTTTGTTATGTGCTCTTATTTTCAAAGCTTTCACCTTCTCTTCACAGTCTTGCCATGATATTCAATAATTTTTTAAGTTAATGCTAAAAGGAATATGAAAAAATACCAAAGAGCATTCAATGATAACCTTGACTATTGACATTTAAAGGTATGGCTTTGCTTGTAGAGAGAGAGAGAACTGTTCTTTATTGTGCTAGACAAGAGCCATCGACCTTGGTCCTTCAGCTCAGTGTATTATATGTACCGGGTGTCCCGAATTAGTTGTCTAGTGAGGCGATCTCCGAAACCCGATGAGCTAGAACAAAATGGGTGGCACATTTTCGGGTTCGATTTTTGAGAGAATTATCTTGGTGAAAACCTCAACCTTCCAAGTCAAACCGTTTCCGAGCTATTAGAGAAAATTGGAAAATGGCGTCAAATGAAAAGTTCTCATAACTTCTTTGATACTGAGGCTATCAACTTGAAACAAAAATCTTCTACAGGCACTTTTTTCAGTAGAATTCATTGGCGTAATCCATTTTCCTTTATTAAAATTATTATCGAAGTTATAATACAAACTTGTGTTTTTTCAAATGTAAGCCCAACAAATCTCTGTGACAGATAAAATTGCTTTTTTTTTTCCTTTTCAAAAACATGTTACATGATATATAAATTTTTTACCAAAGTATGAAAATCATCAAAAGTTTCATTTTCACACGACAAATCAACCTGGTGCCTATCTATGATAATCTGTAAACTTCAGATAATTATAATATTCGATGGTTGAGAATTCAATTTTCTCATGCTCTCATATTCTGTGATTCACATCTACGTATAACAAATCAGGATACATTAGAAGGAAAATAAGCACAAGAGTTACAGAATGCCGATGTAAGGCCAAACTTGACCTGCGCGCTGGCGGGTTTCTCGTCGCATCGCCAACATCTGATTTTGACATTGACACTTCGACCGCTTTGTTTATCTTTCGTCGGTCGGAAACGAAAGTAAGGATTATAAATATTTCTGAACTCTGAAATATCACCAGAAATGAATCAATCCGTTTATTGATCACTGAGGTCTTGGAAGAATCAAATTAAGAAAGTCACGTTATAAATCGTGAGCATTATTTATTGATAGTTCCAATTTTTCTGAATGTGAGAACTGATAACTGAAAATCATTTCTCAGCAGGCATTCTACAATGGTATACCTCCAAGCATTATTTTTGCTCCTTTCAAATCAGACAATAGAATTTTATATAAATGGATTATGATCAAATTGCCTTATTAAAATCTACCAGTAATAAAAGTATTCAAAATCAGAAATCTATTTAAATTCTCTCGAGAATTGGATCCAGAATTCGGTGAGGGTTTTTATGTAATTCGGGCACAGTAATGAATATTTGAACTGTATATAAAATTTTAACATTAACACTGTTCAATTAAATATGACTGAAAGCATGGGCGCCCGCAGGGGGGGGCCAGGGGGGGCCATGGCCCCCCCTGAGACTTTGATGTCCTCAGTGTTTTACAGCACAACACTCCAATATTGCTCTCTAATCTTAATTTGGCCCCCCCTGAGAAAAATTTTTGTGGATTTCTGCGGGCGCCCATGACTGAAAGTACTGCATATTATTGAAAAATATAACAAATTGCCTGTGTTGAATCTCTTATCTACTTTCTATTAGAGCCTCCAATTTCATTCATTGGATTGTCATTATATTCTACATATTGACATAACAAAATATATGATTATATCTTAATCTGAATAATAACAAAGGAGCGGTGGTATATATTTATTCAATCAATTCAGCACATTATCACATACATATCACTTCTATTGCTACATTATTCTTCCTGAAGCTATGAAATTATTGTAGGGTGACAAAATTCAATCATTACTACACCGAAATCTGCAAAGGAGTTCTTCGAAAGCATAATTACTTATGGATTTAAATGCCATTATGACCTACATGAATGCTTTGTGAAACTCTATACCACAAGCAAAGTGAATATTTACATACTAATTACATGTTACCTACAATTCTCAAATATTAACTTTTGCTATTTAAAATAAGGTTCAATCACTGAATTTGTCACCATTGTGCATTTTTGTCTACTTGTGTACAAATTTAAGTCCACTGTATAAATTCTAGCCATTCCATTAATCAAGCCAATATCAATCTAACAGGTAGTAGGATATATTCATTGTGGAATATAATATTAGCCCACCTTTTTCATGAACGGTTTCTAAAACTCTACACGAAATATACCATGCGAAAGTAAATATCAATTATCTTGCTGATCTTGCGTCAAACGTTTGGAACTAAGTTCATCATAGTGACCCACATTAGTTTCAATATTCAACTGAATATATCGAGAGAGTTCGTTACAGCTGACCCCATCTCCCTTCCTTCAACCTCTGGTCCTCCCATTATTTGAATGTCAATCCTAAAATTGAAGTAAATTTACTAATAAAACACTAACATGCTATATTAACAGTGAACAGTAACCACCAGAAGTACTAAATTTCACCGACATTCTTGAGTTGATGGACATAATCCATATATTTTTATACCTCGATCTTTCATGCTATGTTGATTACACTGACTCGTAGATAAATTATGTTCAAGTAAAATCAGCTGACATAACTCATAACATTAATAAACCAACCTGTAGTATTACTTCTTGTTCCTTAAAAAAATTATGAGTGCATTTTTCTCAAATGGATGAATAATTCTTCATGAGAGCCAAAAGATATTTAGTCCTGTACAGGGCAAAGTGGGCACTTCAAATGAATAGAATGTCTTTTTGATCAAATGGTACAGGTTCTTCATGATGAATTTTTCTCATATGCCGATTTCTTGTTGATTATCTTGAAAAATGCTCTTGGCATACGAGATACAGCAAACTTTCACTGAAAATTAATAATCAAAATGAAACCAAGTATAAATTTTTACTGATTAATGATATACTCACTCAACTTCGTCCATGCCTATTGCTTATTATAAAACAGAACTCCTTGTCAATATGATGCAGCAATTAAAATTGCTATTTGTAATAAAATTGAATTGAAATTCTGATGAGCAGAAAACAATGAAAATTTCTCAAACGTCAAAACAAATCATGGAAATAGAGAGAAGCACATTTGACGATTTTACATTAGACAAGGAAAGAGAACCGTGATGTCATGTGCAGATATTCCGTACTGTGATTGGTCAGAAATTCGGCACCGTTGGATCTTTTAATGTATCCTGGATCGACAGAAGTTGCAGATGCCGGTTGCCGCTTCGGAGACTGCCGAACCGATACGAAATTTCCCGAAAGAATTTTCCTTCTAATGTATCCTTAACAAATCTTGTTCAGTTAATGGGTGCGTTCATCGGACTCAACAGGTGGAAAAGTCGGATGAACGACTATGCTACCTGTGCGCTACTTCCGGAGCGGACGCCATTTTTTCGAGCGCTCTATTCTTATGCTACAATTCAGAAACATGTTGAGCTATCTGTCAAAAGCGTAAAGTTTGTTTACATAAGAAGTCTGAAGTGTCAAATTTAAAAATGCGGATTAGACGAAGAGTAGAATATTTAATAAATAACTAGCTGGCCCGGCGAACTTTGTTTCGCCTAAATGATACTTAAGATGGATTTCACAAATTATTAGCCATTAACCGTAGCGAGACCTAGTGGCCTTATTCAAAAGGAGGAAAAGCATTTTCTACATAAGCAAAGTTTTCATCGAGTTTTTCAGAGTTTTAATGTATTTTATAATAAACAGGCCGTAGACGAATCCATAAATGAAGTTTCATAACAAACAGTCCATCCGATCTCGAGTTATAAATGGTGTAACCAACAACTTTGTTTTATATATATAGATTGAAAATAATTCTTTATGACTTCCAATCAGCTATATTGATGTTACAGATCCTCTGTGTATGTAGAAGAATGAAAAAATCAACATAAAACAAAAATTATTTCCTTTTATATTCACATCATGCAGGGGACTTTTATTTTACATGAGGAAATGTGCATTTTGTTATATACCTTATCTTAATTTTCACCATCAGGAATTCACATGCCTCAAAACAAGTACAAATAAATATATATTCTTCACTGCTATATGAGATATTTGAGCAGTATTTTCATCATTTTTCACACACATTTGAAAATGTGGTGAACTGTAGTGTTACATGTAATGCATAGGTAGAGGGTTTTCCAGTCTTCTGGAATACTCAAGGGTTAAGATAAATAATCAACATGGTAAACAGGAAATAAAAGAATTTTATTATTTTGAAGATATATTTCAACATCGGTTAACTAACAATTACCCAGTGACATCACTGCAATTATAAGATACATGTTATATATCACTCTCAAAAGGTTCACAACATTTTGTCTTCTCATTACACCCAACTGTGAACATTATTAATTTCACTGCAGTTCCCGTAATTATTAAATATTATATTACGGAGTGTCTAATATTCACCGCCAGCAATATGGATGCTCCATCTCATATTGTATTGGATAATAACATCATTAAATATAAACAAGGTACGAAATTTGTTGTTTTAAAAGGCTGGGCATGCTAACCCTAGCAGGTTTATATATCTGTAGATGTTTAGTATTTGTGAGGAGAAATCCACAATATTTTAAATCGTATATCAATCACAACTCTACTAGACGAATGATGTTTTTTAATTTACCCCTACATCCTCTTACTATATGTCAGAGACAAACTGAATATATGTCTATTAAGATGTACAATAAACTACCTAAGCGGTACCAAACCATTGATAGTGACGGAATATTCAAGAGGCAAATAACTAAATTGCTAATTCTATGTGAACCATACATTGTTCGAGAGTTCTTGGAAACAAATCTAGATTCCATGGAGTTCTGATCATTTTCTAGGTTTCTAAAATTTTATTTTGTGTTTATTTTTGCATTGACTGTATCTCTTTTTCATTTGTGTTTTGAATTCTGAGAATAAATGGCTATTATTATTATTATACGAGCTGTAATGATTTCAGAACCAAAGTCACATTTCAAAAATGATTCTGTTTAGCCAGCACCCAGATTCTACTTGGCCTCAGTTTAATCTGAAATGTTGTCTAAATGAATCTCCCATGATAGTTGTATAGTTTCATCATAAAAATTTCCATTTCTAGGCAATTCTATCCTCGGAACTATATCAAAACATTTTCTGATGCAGGTTCTATATAATAAAGCAGCTTATGATCCCTTCCAATATATAACTACTCTACAATAATTCTTGAAACAAAATATTTCGAATATGCGATTCATATTTTTATTTATTTACTTCAATTTAACCTTAAAACTAATTTGACACAACGAATCGAACAAATCATATGGTTTTGACGTTTGAAGGAGCATGTAGCGAACAGGTCGTTCATAAAACTCGGATGTTACTCAACTGTTACCGATGGATCGTAGCGGTAGCTGCTTAGTCCGATGAACGCACCCAATGATTTCAAATAGAAATCTTTTGAAGATGATTCCTCGATTCGAACGCAAAAATATTTGACCTACCAAGTCATGTGCAAGCAAATAATGAAATAATGCATACATGGGATTTCAAAATACAGTTTTTTTTGAGTTCGCAGAATCTTCATTAAAAACCTTCAAAGAAATCAAATTAGCAAATATTTTCTTCAGTTTTTTATCAGGAGCAATTAAATCACGAAAAAACAATATAACTAGTACAACATTGAACTACAGGTAAAAATAGATATATGTATTAATATTTATAAATATTGTTCGAAATGAAGTCCGTTGTGGTGAACGCAAAGCTCACACCTTCTGACGTTACGGAAAGCGTTTTGGAAGTGTATCCTGCATACATTTCCGCATTTTCGGAGTTGATTGTCAACATTTCTGCTCTCAACTATCGAATATTATAATTATCAGTTTACAGATCATCAATGATAGGCACCTGGTTGATTTGTCCATATACTTAAACTTCTATACCGCTAGCATTGTGCAAAAAATTGCGTAAAAATGAAGCCAAGACCTGGACATATGATGGCTTATACGCATGCGCTATAGCCGCCATATTGCCCCTACCCTGCTTAGAATCCTACTCCAAGCTACTTCCCCTTATTCGCGCATGAGCAGTAGTCTCCATATGCCTAGGTCGACGGCTTCAAGGAAATTCACAAGGATCAAGTTATAGGTATAGAATTATTTGGATTTGTCGTGTGAAAATTAAACTTTTGACGATTTTCATGATTGGATAGGAAATTTATAATATCATGTTATATATTTTTGAAAAGGAAAAACAAAAGCAATTTTATCTGTCACAGAGATTTGTATGGTTTACATTGAAAAAAACACAAGTTTGTTTTATAACTTCGAAAATAATTGTAATAAAAAAAAACCATTACGCCAATGAATTCTACTGTAAAAGGGCCAGTAGAAGTTTTTTGTTTCAAGCAGATAGCTTCAGTATTAAAGAAGTTATGAGAACTTTTCATTTGACGCCATTTTCCTTTTCCAATTTTCTCTAATAGCTCGGAAACGGTTTGACTTGGAAAGTTGCGGTTTTCACCAAAATAATTCTCTCAAAAATGAGCCACTCATTTTGTTCTAGCTCATCGGGTTTCGGAGATCCCTTACTAGACAACGAATTCGGGACACCCGGTACATCAATATTTAAAAAAAAAACAACATTGAAAAATTTACAATTAAATCAATAATTAGTTTGCATCCATTTGCTTTAGTTTCCTAAGAAGAGTAGTAGGAAATTTTCTTGTTGTATTGTTGACAGGATCTTCGTGATAGAGCATCTCTTTCAGTCTGCTGTAGAATCTTGAGTTTAGGTTTTGAAGTCTGTCTGAAATAGGTATTTGCTTGTATTATACGCACTAAAGACTTGTATTTATTCATTTGATTCAATAACAGCATTATTACATTAAAAAGTATTAACTATCAGAAACATTGACATTAGATTTATGAAACTAATAGGCAATTTGAATTATGGTACTCTTTATTGTTTTTGGAACAAAGTGTATTATATAATAATCATAATTTTGTTTATCAGCTTTAGGCATTTCTGTTCACAAACTAACAATGCTGTTCTTTCTAGTTTTCTGCAGAGAATGTGTCACCTTTCTATCCATACACGGAAAATAGGGAAATAGTAAGGAACAGTAGCCCTAGTCTCACCCAATTGCAACAAATACCATACATTCCCACTCAAGCATTTGCATCCCAAGGGTCAACCCCCCTGATACCTCAGGAAGACATAACCAATCCATTTAAGAGGGCATCCATGCAGATGCAGAATACTAACAATTCCATGACATCCAATCAGTTCATGCAGAGTGTTAACCCTCAGGTTGATTATAATCCTAGACAGCATGCTTATTCCCAGCATTTTAGCCAGTCGGTGAACTTAGAAGCACCACCTGAAAATTCGGAACAACCTGATTTCTTGTCAAATTCAAGTGCTGCTAAAACTTACGGCATGGTAAGTCATCACATACATTACTATGTTTTTGAGTAAAAGTTTTAAAAGGTAAATAGAGAATGTTCAGTTTGCGGTTTAATCACAACATTCATAAAATTTGAACACCAAATTTACTTTGATTTGAAGATCTTGAATAAAGTTACTGATTGAACAGAAAAACAGGCAAGTTAACACCATTTGATACTTGGAACGACTGATCAGACCATTTCATATAAAATTAATCCCAATGTGTGAACATTGAAGCATATTTTTCCTAGTGTAAGAAGTCTAAGAACTAATGATGTATAGGATCCCATGATTATTTCTACTTCTAACCTAAAAAGGCACCATTATTAACCCCATGTTTACTGCTATATTGTTGTTACATGTCATGCATTTTTATTGATGATAAATATAACTATCTAATATATACAGGGTCTTTCACGAGGAACCTCACCCATATTTATACGGGAAACTACTGCACGTATTTTCATGAAATTCAGCACTTATAAGTATTTCACGATGCTGATGAAATCTAAAATATTTTCAAGGCATGAGCACCTCCGGTTTCTCCGGAAATGACGTCAACTTCCGTTTTTCAAATTAGAACACCATTTTTTTATTGCAGAAATAGATTCCTTAGAAAATTTCAAGTTATTTTGATGTAACATTTTTCAGTTTTGGTTGGAAAATTCTCTCTGAGCGGGAAAATTCGAAAAAAAATCGAAAATAGAGCTCCGCTGAAACAAGAATAACTTCGAGGTTTTTGGATGGAAAATTTTCATTTTTGGGATTTTTCAAGATGTAAGATTGATGTATCCACTTTAAAAATCGAAATCGCGATTCATGATACAGGGGGTGAAAAAATCGCTTTCAAAGTTAGGGATGACAAAATCGTGAAAAATCAATTTTTTCAAATTAGAACCCCATTTTTTAATGGCAGATATTGAATCTACGTTAAAAAATAATGTGAGTGTATGCATCACACCCTTGCCCTAAAGTGGATATTAACTCAGAAAATATCCATTTTAGGGCAAGGGTGTGATGCATACACTCACATTATTTTTTAACGTAGATTCAATATCTGCCATTAAAAAATGGGGTTCTAATTTGAAAAAATTGATTTTTCACGATTTTGTCATCCCTAACTTTGAAAGCGATTTTTTCACCCCCTGTATCATGAATCGCGATTTCGATTTTTAAAGTGGATACATCAATCTTACATCTTGAAAAATCCCAAAAATGAAAATTTTCCATCCAAAAACCTCGAAGTTATTCTTGTTTCAGCGGAGCTCTATTTTCGATTTTTTTTTTCGAATTTTCCCGCTCAGAGAGAATTTTCCAACCAAAACTGAAAAATGTTACATCAAAATAACTTGAAATTTTTTAAGGAATCTATTTCTGCAATAAAAAAATGGTGTTCTAATTTGAAAAACGGAAGTTGACGTCATTTCCGGAGAAACCGGAGGTGCTCATGCCTTGAAAATATTTTAGATTTCATCAGCATCGTGAAATACTTATAAGTGCTGAATTTCATGAAAATACGTTCAGTAGTTTCCCGTATAAATATGGGTGAGGTTCCTCTTGAAAGACCCTGTATATAATTCTCGTGTCACGCTGTTAGTGGTTGAACTCCTCCGAAACGGCTAGACCGATTTTCGTGAAATTTTATGTGCATATCGGGTAGGACTGAGAATCGACCAACATCTATTTTTCATCCTCCCCCTAAATGTTAAGGGTGGTCCACCAAAATTTTATTTCAATTTTTCTGAACAAAATTTCTTATTTTAAATTTTTTTATGATACAGCAGACAAAAATACATACAACCCCAAATTTTCACCCCTCTACGATCAACCCCTATTCCTAACCTAACCTAAACTCTCTTCATTTTGACCAACATCTATTTTTCATCTCCCTCAATGTTAAGGGTTGGCCACCCTTAAATTTTTTTGGTCAAATTGTTTTTACATAACACCCTTAATTTTCACCCCTCTACGATCAACCCCTGGTTTTCAATTGTTAAATAATGTTTTTTGACTAACAATGAGATTAATATTTTTTTTCAACTGCCATAATTGATGGTAAGAATATGAATAATTATTTTTGATTTTTAGATAGATTTCAAGATTGTAATTCGAAATATATTCGTTACTTTTATAAATATGTATTAATTTATTAACCTAAATAAAGCATACCTACTTTTATTGTGTACTTGCTGACCCGGCGAACTCCGTTCCGCCTTAGGGGCAATAAATAAGCAGTTTTTGTTATACCACGTTTTTTCCTGTTCCCGTTAGGTAAGGTTTATCAAATATAAACAAATCTTTCTACCCGTTTAGGTATTTTATATGTTCTATGTACAGTCAGCAATGCCAGAAAAACGCTAAGGGGCAAATTTGAGTCGTCAAACGATCCATTCTAGAGTCATGCGAGATATAACAATGCAGATTTGCGTTAGAGAATGTGCAACGTGCAATTTGATTGAAAATGTTGTTTCTTGGAATTTTCAGTAGGAATTATATTTATAAATTATGTTCGAAATGTCCTCCCCAATTTCTGCGGGCAAATTGAATATTAGGAATTGATTGTTATTTTTTTCTTCATATGCCAACTGTCAAATCGTACTTATTCTTTTTCAACATCTAATTCACGATAATTTCGCATTTTTCATACATATCATCCCCTTTTCTGATTAAAATAATCCAAAATTAAAATCAAACTTAATCAACGTAGAAAGAATTGACGAAACATGAAGAAAGGTGAAATTAAAAAAAAAACACAAGAACTCTAATATTTCGGAAACTGTTGATTTTCGGTTACCAATAAATATGGCTCGAACCACATCAAATGAGTCATACTTACACGTCCTCCAAGGTTCACGTCTTATTTAGAAACAGCCTGTATAATCGTTCGCCATCCGTAGCGGGATATTTATTACGGATTGCATTACCTGAAAGAGGAGAAACACCATTTCAACTCATTCTGAGAATAAAATTTACTGTATGGTATAAATTTGTTATTCGGAAGTGAAAGTACCGGCCTCATCGTAATATTGAAGTAATAAAGAGTTTTCCAATAAAATGTGTTATTTTGGCTTTCAAAGAGAAATGCCATTTTTTCAGATAAATGATCGGATATTTATTTCATTGTGAAGAGGAAGGTATGCCGTTCATAATGGAAAATAACATCAGCCAAAAGACCACCACGACTACAGGACCATATCATTTTCATGAAATTTTCTATACCGAAATCGCAAAGTGGCTGCCCTATGTCCGCGATAGCCTCACGCATTCCATCTTTGAGGTCTTGAATCGACGCTGGGATCTTGGCGTAGAACTTCTCTTCGCATGGCCCCAAAGGAAGAAGTCGCAAGGTGTTAAATCACAAGATCTCGGTGGCCAATTGTGATCACCTCTTGGAGAGATAACACGATCCGGAAACTTTTCCCTAAAAGATCAATGGTTTCGTTGCTTGTGTGGCACGTAGCGCCGTCTTGTTGAAAGTAAATGTTGTCCAGATCAATACCCTCCAATTTCGGCCATAAAAAATCATAAATCATCTCTCGATTCCAATGAACGACGAGGAATGGACAAACCTGGGTTTTCTTCAACACTTTCGGCTACAGCAGCAATATTCTCGGCTGTTCTTGAGCGACGTGCACGGCTTTTATTCTTCACATCACTGACTTGTCCCAGCAGCTCAAATTCCCTACCGATTTCTGTAGAGCAGTTCGACAAGGTGCTTCAAGACCACCCAAAAATTTTCGAGTTTTACGAACCTTCCCTGCCAAATTTTCACCATTTTTTTTTAGTGAATATTGATGATTTCAATGTGTTGTTGAAGCGTGAATCGTTCCATTTTTTTTAATGGCGTAGTTTCTACTTGTCAAATGTCGAAAAATGACAGCTTCAAATGTGAAATCTACCGAAATCGCGGGCTTTTCAAAATAACACCTCTTATTGGAAAACCCTTGAGTAGGTCCGCTACATGAGGGAACCGCTTTGTAGGAAACCATACTTTCAGCAAATAATTACTCTAGTATTGTTTCTGAATGGAATGGCTGGTCACAACGCACGCTATAGGAAATGCCTCACTTGGCATAACGTTGGTTCTTTTCTGGCGGAAATAGTGTCTGCGGATACGGGTATCAGGTTGTCCGAAAAATAAGCTCATTTTCCGTATCTATCCCGATATATCATTGCTCAATTCTTCCACAGTCCAACCCCCCGCCACGACCGAGCCCTTTCCAAAACTGGCAAGACAACAGCGAGACCGTAATGAACGACCGGAACCAATACTTGGAAACCGGACAGCTGTCGGATCCGAACCAACTGGGTTACCTACAAGAACCCGAACCTGAGCCCGTGGACCAGAGGCCTCAGCAAGAGGACGCCCTCCCCCCGCCCGGACTGAGGAGGATGGTGCTAGGCCAGATGGAACATCAGGAGAACGGCGGCGGAAATCTGGAGAGTTACAACGACGAACCACCGCCTGGTTTGAGCAGGATGGTGCTGGGACAGAACGAGAGCAATCTGGCGGATTCGGCGAATCAGGGCGCCGTCGAGAACGACGCGAAGTAAGTGTTTTTCAGGTATCGAAGGGAACCTAATCGATTTCTGTTCCTACGAAATTTTGGGCCGGACATCCGTGGAGGCTTGTCTCATCAAAAAATTCCTTGAATTACACGTATAACTATCATATTTTATTAATTATTTATTTAGGGCCGCTTGCACTGTATGACAAAACTTCAGATTAAATCCGAAATTTCGATTAGTGTCTATGATTCTCTTGCACCGTGTCGTTATCCTAGTTTAACAACAATAACTATCGCTTGAATAAAATCCTCCGAATTGACAGGATTAAATGAAAGTTTAACGATAAAAGCCATTTTTCTTCGAACTTAACGATACAAACCAGGTTAACAAAAAGATAACCAGTCAATATTTCTCGAAATGTATTCCAAACTATGACGTCATAGTTAACCGACCGCACAAACCAGCTTACGGAGGTAGTCTGAGCACATAGGTCTGTGGTTTGAGGAGAGTTATCTGGTTGCAGGTTAGGTTTTTGATGTTTATGTTTATACAATTTCCTAGGAGCATAGAATTTTCAAATTTTCAAATACATCAACGAACAAGAAACAAATGTGTCAACCTCCACAAGAAAACCGAAGTTAACTATGACGTCATAGTATAGTTAACCCGGTTTGCGAAGAAAAATGGCTTAACTTTGAATTCTAACCCTAAATTCATGGATGACACGAGTCAGGCTTGTCTCAAAAATGATGTTTGATTATGAATCAAATTGAAAAGAATAACGGTGAATTTCCATGCATCCGTCATCCGATGATACGATCGTCCGAAAGTGTTGTGATTGGCGGAAATATTCAAAATTGAAAGAGCGCCAAACATTCGTCCGAAAGTTTCAACTCTCTTCCGTTATCGGAAAAATATTTAACTTTTGTCCGTTATCGTATCAGATTTGACATAACTTTTTGAATGTTTGGCGTTCTCTTCTTTTTGGAGAAGAATATAAATATAGGTATCAATGAAGAATTTGTTGTTGATCTCGATTCTTTTATTAAAAAGAAAGAAAAGGAAACGAAGTTCGCCAATATTATGGGTGAAAGATATTTTTAGGGGCAGAAAGGCCCAAGGAATATTCAACAATTTGGTTGAAGAAATGCGATTGTCTGATAGTGGGCAGTATTTCAATTATTTAAGAATGAGTAATATCACATTCAACAAATTATTGAGTATTGTTGGACCATCTCTCACAAAAATGTACCATATACGAGAACCCATCTCACCGGGTGAAAGACTATAGCTTTGACTTTAAGGTTTGTAATTTGATAATTCTATAATTATACAGTGCACGTCAAAATTATGGAACAAATTCATTTTCTCAGAAAATAAATATTTGGCAACAAAAATCCTTCAAAAATGCATAAAAATTCAACTCCCTTCCGTTATCGGAAAAAGTTCAAAAATATTTAACTTTTGTCCGTTATCGTGTCAGTTTGACATAACTTTTTGAATGTTTGGCGTTCTCTTCTTTTCGAGAAGAATATAAATAGGTATCAATGAAGAATTTGTTGTTGTTCTCGATTCTTTTATTAAAAAGAAAGAAGAGAAAACGCAGTTCGCCGATATTATGGGTGAAAGATATTTTTAAGAGCAGAAAGGCCCAAGGAATGTATAACAACTTGGTGCAAGAAATGCGATTGTCCGATAGTGGGCAGTATTTTAATTATTTGAGAATGAGCAATATCACATTCAACAAATTATTGAGTATTGTTGGACCATCTCTCACAAAAATGTACCATAGATATCAAGACAGAAACAAAACGAATGGATCTATTTAATATATGAAGAATTAATTTTGTCATGACATTGTAACTTTCAATATTTGTGAACAAATGAAGGTGTAAAATATGAAAAATATAAATATTCCTATTATTCTGTTTCAACAACCACAACATGTTATTTTTTCCTCATCTGGGCAGAACTCGTCATGTTCATAATGAAAGGTTTTGTCAGCAATAGATCATAACATTCCTTATATTTTGACTAATCTTCTCTCATTTCTTTTTCTATGTGCTCTGTGCAGGCTTTCCATTTTTTAGCTGTTCACTCTTCAAGAGCCTCATTTCAAAGATACTTATTTCACTTGCTCAATTTTTTGCCAAATTTGTTCGAAACATTAATGACAGAACAAAATGTCAGTGTTATTTCCAACACCAACCTGAATTCTGCAACTCAAAATATCACTTGTCTTTCGATATCCCTTCAACATTCAGATTTAAAACTGCAACTTTGCTCTTTGACCAGGAGGATCTCTTGGACCAGGTCTGGTCTTCCAAGCGATGATTCTTCGATTCCTCAGGTATTGGAGGAACACTACAGGACCCTAGTATTGGGGAATCATCTCCCATAGATTAAATATCCTAATAATTCTTTAAAATGAGATTAAAATCGGAGAAGATTTCGAAAACGACTGACACTGAATGGGCATTACCAACATAATTTCGATTTTCCAAAGCCCCCCGAAATGTCAATCATTCTTGGATGGACTATATACGATATCCGAATCGGATGACGGATGCATGGAAATTGACAGTTTCATCCGTCCGACAAAATGTATACGATATCCGAATCGGACATCGGATGACGGATGCATGGAAATCCACCGTAAAGCCCGCAACGGACGACGAGCGATAATATAATATATATTATAGCTTTGCATTGACATATGTCATTTTAGTATGGAAAAATATATATATTTTTTCCACCGAGCGATATATTACGATATTTTTCCATACTAAAATGACATATGTCAATGCAAAGCTATAATATATATTATATTATCGCTCGCCGTACGTTGCGGGCCTGATGGCTGAAGTAGAAATTATAGATTTTGGTTTTCCTAGGCGTAGATATGAGAGATCAAATTGGTGTGAAAGGAAAAGTACACATAAGAATGAATAACTGAACTAAATATGTTGGTTGAGGTATAATATGAACTGAACAAATCCATACATGCCTAATAAAATTGGAGGTACAGTTCTCATATATGTAGAATTATTCTTCAATTTACTGTGACACATGGTATAATTCAATCGGAACCAATATTATTACCTATGTGTTGAAATAAAAGTGGATAAATATTAACAATTTTCCAAGATGCATGTTTATTGAAAAAATCACATATTTTCTTATAGATGTTTGCCTATTATCGAAAATCAGGTTTGTTCATGCTTTTCGATCATTTCTTTTTTATTTGCCTCTGTTATTTCCATACGAGAATCCATGAGTTTATCATATTTCACATCCAAATCTCAAGTGGTAAGTGCTTTGACAATTAACCAGGTATATTTTCATTTGAGAAGGAAGTAGAATAATCCAAAGAAAGATGTCAATTTGTGCAATGAATGTTACATCGGTTTTTACCAAAGAAATTAGTTATTAAAAACTCTCAATCTGCAAAACGCTCGATAATATCAAAAAATGGCTAAACATAGAAACTGTTAAAGCATAGAAGGGGATGAAATAACTTAATAAACAACGTGAAGATAGGCACAAGTACCAATTCATGTAAAAATAACCAGATTTGTGGATTAAATTCAATCTCTACTCCATTCACTTTTATAAAGTATCGCGGTTAGCCATGATTTAGGTTTATCAAGTCTTTCACTTAAAACGGACGCAGGTTGGTACTCGTGAAAATCAAGCGACAAGTCTACTTTCTTATTTACTCTTTTTTTACTTTATAAATGGAGTTAGTTCGTCTAAGGTTTCACTGTGGCGCAGGTTTCGTAGAACTACTACATTTTCATACTAGAGTATTTCAAGTTGTGCAAAAATGTATTTAAATGTCTTCTGAATTCACTTAATATTTTCTCAAATTCATTAATTTCCCAAAGTAAAGGAACATTTTGATAAATACGTAATTACTACGATTTTTTAACAGAAACGGCAACGTTGCTCGTTCAACGACAAAAGAATAACTATAACCCAACATTTTCAAAACATACACAGTGAAATGTGTCAAAATTTAATGGCAAACCGCGATACTTTATAAAAGTGAATGGAGTATAGTTACTTTGAGCGTCGGTGCAAGCCAAATATTTAATCATGGATTTAATAAATTAATCGACACTTACTAACTAACGCTAAGAACCAATACGGTGCAGTCGGCCCTCAATCATTTCACATTTGAATCTGCATCCATACGCATTTATATCGTAACTTCTCTTCATGATACAGGGTGTTTCTGAATTGAATTCAAGATTCTGTATTCTTGTTACATGTTAGAGTACATGAACTCAAATTGTAAAATATTTTCATGCGGAATCTACTTCCGCTTCTACCGGAAACGAATGTGAACTTCGTTATTTCGAATGTAACACCCTGTATATTTATACATATTTGAATTCTTCGTTCAATTCTGCACTGGTTTGATGTTAGATATGTCCAACCACATCAAGCGATTGTTGAGTTATTGCCTGATTCTCAAATTTTTTGACAGAAAGATTGTCACGAATTAGTGTTTATATCTTCAGAATCCCTCATTGTAAGAATTTTTTTT
Source organism: Adalia bipunctata (assembly GCA_910592335.1). Taxonomy (NCBI): domain Eukaryota; kingdom Metazoa; phylum Arthropoda; class Insecta; order Coleoptera; family Coccinellidae; genus Adalia; species Adalia bipunctata. Next base: position 8,340,346 of record OU342954.1, read on the forward strand.
TGCAACAGTGAAACAAAAGAAAGTACGCTGATACTGCTTCTTGTATAAATTATGAGGAAATATTATACAGAGTGCCTGAAACAGGGCTTCAAAGTGAGCCTCAATAATACTATGAAATCTATTTTTTTTCAAATGGTAACCATATAATTCTGTAATTCCGATCGATAGCTCGTCAAAAACTAGTTAGAGTGTGCCAAATCATGTCTTCAAAATCAGTAGTTTTGCCGTTATCGAATAAATTTCGAATTTCACGACTAAAGCCACGTTTCTTTGTCTAATCATAGGTTTATTATGATAATTTGATTTGAAAAATTTTACTCGGCATATTTGATCGAACTGCAAACTTACTAGCAAGAGAAAACAAAAGCTGAATATCGACAATGCGCGGAAAATAGAAATAGAACATTTCAATGCTAGGGTTAAATAACTTCGCCCGAAAACCTACTCATTATCAATTTTTTCTGGTGTGCCTCACCACGTTATACAATCACCAGACGCCACTGTCTTAAATGTTGGACTCACTGATGAAGAATACGTTGTTCAATTCAATTCTACGGGGTCTTCCAAGTTCGAGTGCCCATAAGACTTATCTGGAGAACTTGGCCTATTTGAAATCTACATATGTATTTGAGGTTTATGATTGTTCGTTATTCTTTATCCGGCTAAAATATGTTTGGAGCTTCAGCACTTTTCTTTAATATTATTAGGTATTCAGTTCTCAATGACTTTTTGTTTGAAATAAGATGAAAAGAGAATAAGAAAGATGAACACGCTCATTTCAATGGAAGCGTTTATAAAGGAAATAATCTGCGGTTGGTCAATTTTTATTTTATTCTCGTCTTCTCTATAAACCTTAGATCATAGAAAAATGAGACACTGCATCTCATTCATAAGTTCGAGAATTGGTGAAGCCAAAATTTATTTAGTTTTGAATATACAGGGCGAGTCAAGCTGAACGGATTCTCGTGGCCAAATGGTACATTTTTTCAGTTAACGGTATGAGGAAGTATATGTAAGTCGATTTGGACTACATTTTAAGAATAATGACTTTCATTCAAGGTTTTTTAAAAATGCTTGACATATCAAAGTTATGTTTTTTTAAATGGAACACCCTGTATTGTCTTGCAATTTCGAATTCTTCGAGGAAAAATAAGTGGACTTCGCAAAAGTATCCATATACCTAACTCTCTCCGTTTGCGAGATATTCAATTATTTCCCAAAAAGTTATGTTGTCATTGCATATCATTGGAGTTAGCAAGGTCAGGTAACCAAATTTTGTTTGGTCCCTTAAATCCCTTTCAGTTAGTTACTGAGCCTTGAGTAGACGATCAATAGTATACAGTGTGTTTTATATTGCCAAGAACATTTACCGAATATTTGAATTCCAATAACTTTGTTATTTCAAATGGAACACCCTATATTTTTCCACATGACAAGATTCGCCCTTTCATTTCCTTTCGAACCATATCATTTCCCTATACCTAAATCTCCTTCTTCAGGAGTTATCGAAGCCTTTTCGAAATCCGATGAATTTTTTTAATTAACATTGTTTCATCCCTACCTGAATCTACTATTTTTTGGTTACTGGTTTTTAATTAAAAATAATACACTATTCAATGATTAAAGTTTGAGGAAACTTAAAAAAAGTCATAATACATCTTCGACATGACCACCATTAGCTTCAATACAGCGTGTAATTCTTTTTCTGAATGAGCTTCTAACCTTTTTCAAAATATTTGGAGTAACTGCCTTCATGAGTTTTGAAAATTTCCTTCCATCCTGATGCCCGTCAAAGAAATAAGGACCAATAGGCATCTGACTTTAAGAATGCAGCGCCAAGGTGGGCAGTAGTGGAACTAGAGCTATTGACATTAGAGTGTTGTGTTGTGTTAGTTCTGTGTGTATATTTTCGTATAAAAATCTGATTAAATAATATTACCCTTCAATTTTATAGTTCCAGTGAAGAATTACAAATACTAATATATTGAATATTTTTAGGAATACTACAGAAAGTCACATATCATTTTTTTATTTATTTATTAAGAAGTTTCTAATCAATTCAATTTACATAAGATGTTTCTAAAAATTAATGAAATAAATTTATATGAGTATGTCACTTAAAACTAAACATATTGGTACCTAGTAATCCAATTATATTATGGCTTGACCCATGAATCATCAAAAATAATGAAAATTTCATTGAAAATATTTCACTTATTGAATCAATTTATTTCGACAATATATTCAGCACATTATACCACTATTCTGAAAAAATTAAAATGATAGAGAGGTATCATCATTATGCCCTGAATAAAATAAAATATTTCTAAGGAATTTTGCCAATGTTATGAAAAATAAAGGTACATACATTAGTTTTGAAGACTCTGAAACAAAAAATTCAGTATGATTTTTTGATTGTCTATAATGAATAACTTCTTTGAGAAATCAATTTATGAACTAGTCCATTTGCTACATTATTATTGGAAAATACTGTAGTACATTAAATAATCTAATTCCTTAAAAATCTATGTTCTGCAAATATTGAACTGGACAAATTAGTTATAGCACAAGCAATTGTAAATATATCTTTAACTTTCTTCACAAGAGACCACTGCAATTTACCTCCAAAAATTTTGAATATCTTAATACGCTGATTTCAATATGTACTCGAGCAGCTGCTATTTTAGCATTCAACAATGCTTCCTCAGTACTCAACTGTTTTTTATCTTTTAAAAAGGGTGGCCTGATCAACTTTATTTTGAACTGATGACAAATATCTTATATTAAAAAATGGGTAGCATTTCACAATACGCTGTTTGATTGATAAACGATGTGATCTTTGATCACTGTAAACAGATAGTATTTTTTTTACTATTGTATCTAATAGATTTATATTATTGACACCAGTAAAACTGTTTAGAGCACTATCTGTTGTTATCAGGTCACACAATGTAGACACTTTAGGAGTATTCACTTACACTTCAAAATCCCTGAAAGTTTTAGGACCATTATAATCTGGCTGACCCTGAAGAAGCTGTAATAGACCTTGTGCAGCTTCCATTTCATGTTGAGAAGTAGTTTGTATTTGTAAAGCAGGTTCGATTTCTTCACAAGAGCATTCTTCAGCAACAAGTTTTTCTTTGTTGATATTTCTTTGTCTCAATCTTTCAGATCTACTACCAGAACATTCAGGTTGTTCCTTTGTGATAGTAGATCCAACAGGAAGATTTCTGGAAAGCACAGCAGACTTTTTCCAAAAACTCTCTTTGTTTGGAACTGGGATCTGTAAATGATATAAATATTTGTAGAATATCACACAAACACAAAGCACGTTGCAACAACTATGTCAAGATTTTTAGATACTCTTGATTGTCACCAGGTGGCGTAGCGCTTATGTTCAGATTCCTATTATGGTGTCTCCTATGATTCCACCGAATGTGTTAATCTTTGACCTGAGGCTAAGGTGTTAACACTCCACCGGTTCTGGCGATCGATGGTTCGAAACAAATGTCTGTTTTCGGTGTCATAATAATGATAGTTATGTCGATTCATCAGACCAGTGTTATGGAAGGTTGATTCGTCTGTGAATAGATTTTGGTCATAAAAGCTAATATCTTCGCCATATCTTTCAAAATACAATAAACACAAATCTACCCTGTCATTTTCATACAGATGTTGATGCAGCTGAATGTGGTATGGACGATATTTGTGTCTTTTAATATTTCTGCTAACACTCGATTGACCTATACCTGTTGCATTAGCAATTGTATTTTTTTTAATTAAAAACCAGTAACCCCAAAATAGTAGATTCAGGTAGATGAAACAATGTTAATTCAAAAAATTCATCGGATTTCTAAAAGTCTTCGATAAATCCTGTAGCAGCACATTTAGGTATAGGAAAATGATGTATGGTTCGAAAGGAAATGACAAGGCGAATCTTGTCATGTGGAAAAATATAGGGTGTTCCATTTGAAATAACAAAGTTATTGGAGTTCAAATATGCGGTAAATGTTCTTGGCAATATTAAACACACTGTATACTATTGATCGTCTACTAAAGGCACAGTAACTAGCTGAGAGGGATTTAAGGGACCGGACATAATTTGTTACACCTGCCGTCTCTAATTCCAATGACGTTGAATATTCTTTGACAACATTACTTTTTGAGAAATAATTGAATATCTCGCAAACGGAGAAAGTTAGGTAAAGGGATACTTTTGCGGAGTCCACTTATTTTTCCTCAGAGAATTGAAAAATGCAAGAAAAATTAAAAAAAAACATAACTTTGATATGTCACGCTCTCTTCAACACCCCGCATCAAAGTCATTATTCTTAAAATGTAGTCGAAATCGATTTACATATACTTCCTCAGGCCATTTACCGAAAAAAATTACCATTTGGCCACGAGAGGTCGAGGCGTTCAGCTTGACTCGCCCTGTTTATCTTTTTATATTGCCACGGCAACATTGTAGAATCTAACTTCGAAAGGTCCAGTGGCGTGGTGTTATCGGTATTGACGAATGGAAATAAAGTTATAAGTGAATTAACTCTTTTTGACGAATTCACACAATGTCCCGAAAAGTGAAACACTGTGAGTTGGGTAAACGGAGTCAGCTGAATTCAGAATTGATAACCAAATGTTCCCCCTCTCAATATCAGAAGGGAATCTGAGAAGTGAAATTCTAAAAATCGAAAAATCTGCGCCATTTTCACTTGGAATGATAAGAGTTGAACATGTCTGTGTAAACTCAAATCAGGATTCAAATATTCCAATTCACCACTTACAAGACACATATACTATTGTTCAGAACGCTTTGCTAACTTATCAAAGTAATAAAAAACCGAACGTATAGCATAGTGAAATTTTTGGATGTTCGAAGATGTAATTCTTATTAAACTACTGGTTTTTGTGGTAGTCGAGAAATAAACCGAATGTCATTCCTTCTCAGTAATACTTTCGAGCCCATCAATTTCCCGTACGGATTCCGAAGAATGGTACCTGGGGAATCCAGCTCGCCGGAAAATTCGACGAGGCAACAGACCTTCCAGTCGGAAGACGTCAACATAGGAGACTCCGATCAAGAGTTCGGAGGAATCCCTCAGCTGAGATCCGCAACCATAGGTGCCGATACTCCGCCTGCCACAGCAGCGCCTGTGAACCTTGCCTCTCAGCCGGTTGTTGGTACCACTGATAGGTCGGAAACTATAGGAGCGGCTGACGAAGAAGATCAACTAAGAGGTAGGTGTTTTCACTTCCTTTTATTGTTTTTGTATCACATAACTAGAGCGACACAACTTTTACACTTATCATTTTGAATGTTGAAACCAGACTATCAGAAGAGCCTGCAGAAATTTTCAAAATACCCTACAAATTTTTAGCTGATTAATTCATAAACCATCACATTGAATATTCAGGAATTCAATTAAAATCGTTGTGTAGTGAGGGGATCTCAGGAACCCGATGAGCTAGAATTCCTGGGCTTGATTTTTGAGGGAATTATTTTCTTATAAACCACAACCTTCTAAGTCAAACTGTTTCCCAGCTATTAGAGAAAATTGTGAAATGGCGTCAAATGAGAAGTTCTCATAACTTCTTACTGGTACTATAAAAAACATGAAACAAAAACATTATACAGGCAATTTTTCAGTAGAATTCATTGTCGTAATCAATTTCTTTTATTACAATTTTATTATTTTCGAAGTTGTGATACAAACTTGTGTTTTTTTTTAATGTTAACCATACAAATCTCTGTGATTGGTATTACCAATCCGGGAGTGGAGCGAGAGAAAACGTTCGGTGTTAATTATCAACATTTCTGCTCTCAACCTTCGAATATTATAATTATCAGTTTACAGATCATCATAGATAGGCATCTGGTTGATTTGTGGTGAGAAAATGAAACGTTTGATGAGGAATTTATATATCATGTTATATATTCTTGAAAAGGAAAAAAATGCAAATTTATCTGTCGCAGAGATATGTATGGTTTACATTTAAAAAAATACAAGTTTGAATTATAACTTCGAAAATAATTGTAATAAAAGAAATTGATTACGCCAATGAATTCTGCTGAAAAAAGTGCCTGTATAATCTTTTTTTCATGTTTATAGCACCAGTAATAAAAAAGTTATGAGAACTTTTCCTTTGACGACATTTTCCAATTTTCTTTAATAGCTCGGATACGGTTTGATTTAAAAGGATGCGGTTTTCACCTAAATAATTCTCTCAAAGATCGAGCCCGAAAATGTGCCACTCATTTTGTTCCAGCTCATCGGGTTTCTGAGATCCCCTCACTAGACAACGAATTTGGGACACCCGGTACACGATATATACCCTCTCAAAAATTTGCTATCGATTTCGTGCTAGCAAACAGCTGTCCACTACAATCTATAAACCAACAGCGTGAAGTAAATGAGTAGTTCATTTGCTAAGTATTCTTTGAATCAAAGAAATGATTCAAAGAATAAGTACAAACGCCTTTCCATACTTTCCTCTACGCGATGTAATTTAGTGTCAAAGCTATTTACATACTTGGTTCCATACTCTATTCCAGTGTTTTTCAACCTGGGGGTCGCGAAGCTTCTGTAGGGGGGTCGCCAGAAATCGGGAGAACTTTAGTAAGAGAAGGTTGTGGAACACTCTAATTTCTCCGAGATATGATTTTTCCATCATTCTTCATAAATAACCCCCCAAATCTCCAAACCTAGGGGCTAACAAACTATGGTGTCTTTTGTATTTCATTCTTTCGGCATTCAAGAAACACATATTCGAATCTGATCGTGAAACACTCACATGTCGTCGAGATATGAATTTTTTTCATCATTTTTCATAAACAACCCCCCGATTCTCAAAACCGGGTGCCTAAAAAACGATGGGGTTTATCGTATTTCATTCTTTCGACATTCAAGAAACACATATTTGAATATAATTGTGGAGCACTTTCATTTCGTCGAGATATCAATTTTTTTCATCATTTTGCATAAACAACCCCCAAAATCTCCGAACCAGGCAGGGGGCTTACAAACTATGGGGTTTATTGTATTTCATTCCTTCGACATTCGAGAAACACATATTCGAATATGAGCGTGGAACACTCTCATTTCGTCGAGATATGAATTTTTTTCATCATTTTGCATGAACAACCCCGCAAACCTGGGTGCTAAAAAACTATAGGGTTTATTGTATTTCATTCCTTCGGCATTCAAGAAACACATATTCGAATCAGATCGTGGAACAATCTCATTTTTTCGAGATATGAATTTTCTTTACCTTTTTTCATAAAGAACCCTCCAAATCTCCAAACCTGGGGGCTAACAAACTATGGGGTCTTTTGTATTTCATTCTTTCGGCATCAAAAAAACACATATTCGAATCTGATCGTGGAACAATCTCATTTCACCGAGATATTAATTTTTTTTGTCATTTTCCATAAACAACTCCCGGAATGTGAAAACCTGGCGGCTAACAAACTATGGGGGTTATTTTTATTCATTTTTTCGTCATTCAAGAAACGGATATTCGAATCTGATCGTGGAACACTCTCATTTCGTCGAGATATGAATTTTTTCATAATTTTTTATTAAAAAACCTCCAAATCTCCAAACCTGGAAGCTAACAAACTATAGGGTTTATTGTATTTTATTCTTCCGACATTCAAGAAACGCATATTCGAATCTGAACGAGGAACACTTCCATTTCTCCGAGATATGAATTTTTCCATCATTTTTCATAAACAACCCCCCAAATCTCCAAACCTGAGGGCTAACAAACTATGATGGGTATTTCATTTCACTCTTTCGGCATTCAAGAAACACATTCGAAACCATTCGAGAAACACTCCCATTTCTTCGAGTTTATGATTTTTGTCAGAAACCACCCCCAACAACCCCCATAACTCCCTCCCTGAGTCTTGAAAGTCTCCAAATGAAAGAGGATTCAATTTCTTATCAGCCCATCAAGCTCACATCTAAATCTGATTGCAAAACCATCTCATTTCACTGAGTTATGATTTTTTTCCATTAGCCATTTTTTGTCTTTGAGTGTGTATGTGTGGATGTGGCCAACTTCTCATCGATGTATGGAATGAATATTTGTAACACTGTAACATACACAACCATACATGATAAAAAAGCAAAGGGTCGGGGGGGTCGCGAAATATTTTCTCATACCAGGGGGGTCGCATCATGAAAAAGGTTGAAAAGCACTGCAGTCTATTCAATCGAATTTATCTCTGCTGCTATTCGTCCAGTTTGTTTTCATTTCGATCGATTGAATATTGACAGAGGTATTCTATTTGTTTGGTCACAATTTTGAAATATTACATTGATTTCTTAGCCTGATTTCCAAAATTTAACTGTGGGTCTGACAATTACTATGCTATTTCCAAGTAACGAAAGAGGATTTTCTTCATTTCGGGGTCTATCATACTTAAATGATCGTTTCAAACAATTGGAATAATTTTTGTTGTATGGTTCCGCCGTACAATGAAGTGAATTAAATTTCTGGCCCAAATTACTGTTATTTCGAATAATTGCAGGTACCAGCATATCTCCAACGAGCAGCAAAAAAACATCCAGAAAAACTAAGGAGAAACCGTTTGAGAATCAGACCTTCGATAACACAGAGGGACAACATACAGAATCGGAAATAGGTTCCATCGTGACTAGCGTTCGAAACCTGACTGTTGGAGAAAATTCTACAGACGAAACCAACGATGTAGTCGTCAAACCGGAACCTAGAAGGAAAATTAGTCGGCAGGATACTTCGGAAAGCGAAAGTGAAAAGAGGGCTAAGACACCGCCTAGAGAAAGAAAGGAAAGGAGATATAAGGGTGAAAGGAGAGAGGATAGGAGGGAGAGGGTAAGTCGGAACTTTTTGAAACAATTACACCTAACATTAACCGCTCGTCAAACCTTCGACATTTTGAAATGGGCCAAGTTTTACCATTCAAATCTTGAGTTTCAGTAATTTTTCCCTAGTTCTTGAAATGAAATAAATTATTAAAAAATAAAACTATGTACTCAACTTGAACAAGATATAAACAAGATACTGTATTCAGTAGAATAATGTTCCAGCATGGTAAAATCCGCAATGGAAGCTATTTCAGAAAATAATAAAATTTACTTTCTGAATGGGTTTAACGTCTGATAATGATCAGAGGGATTGAATGAATAATGAATTTCAAAAAAATTGTCTGTATGCCGTTAACTCTTCCATTAATTAAATTAACTGCGTCTATACTTCATACCAATTCCCGAGGCATTCTCTAACACTAACAGAAAGAAACATAAAATATATGTGTATAAAAATTTTCAACCACTACCAAGGAGTTTCATCACTTTATCAAGTTTAAAAAAAATCAAAATCGAATTAACTAAACTTATTGTTCATTCCATTAAGGAATTCATGGGATATTCTTATAAATCTTATTGAATTTATATTATTTTTGACGGTTATCTCTTTTCATTTGTAGATATTGCATTGGTTATGAGAATAAACATTATGATTGATTGGTTATCGACTGTTTTATTATAATTTGGTTTGGGTTTATTGGGAAGGCAGTCAAAAAAACAAGGAGGACTCTTTTTCCTTTTGCTCGAGCTTTCGAAATATGTTTATTCCTTCATCAGGAGCAGCTACAATACAACAAAAATACACATTATTGTACGTGGTATAAGAAAAGAATACACATTTTCTAAAAAACTCACAAGTTGAGGATTCGTTCTGGGTGTTATTTAGAGTTGGGAGAAATCGTACAACCTTTCGAATCGGGCAAAATCGGCCAGACTTTTTAAGGAAAGCACCACTTTGGACGGCATTAATTATACAGAGGTGCTTCTCTTAAAAAATCTTGCCGATTTTGCCCGATTCGAAAGTTTTTACGATTTCTCCTAACTCTAAATAACACCTAGAACGAAACCTCAACTTGCAAGTTTAGTAGAAAATGTGTATTCTTTTCTTATACCACGTACAATAATGTTTATTCAGCGGACGAAACTGTTGGGCAACTGTTACAGAACACTAGCGGAATCGTTGGGTGGCACATGCGCTACTTACTCAAGGCGTTCTGGAGCGGTTGCCATTTGTCGGAGCGCATTTGATTTGTGCTAGGTAGCGGTAGCGGAAAGTTGAAGTGTAATGTAAAGAGCAGACCAGACCAGATAGTCGTTAACACTTGGATGAAGAATGATGGAGTTTGTGTTTGCCGATGATAATAAAGTGAAAATTTTCTAAGAAAAAGATTCCCCCATAACTCTGTATAGTTACTTCATAATGTAAGAAGTATTGTGTCCTTTAGATATAGATTTCAGGTATGTTTTTGCAGTGGAAGGACAGGTAAATAAACTATTCTTAGTAAATTGCCAACGTTTCGATCACTTTATTATGATCTTCTTCAGGGCTTTTTACATGAATATTTTAACCTCTTCATGAATACTAGCGAATTTTTGGCTAGGCTGATACGTCTTAATCTTATAATTGTCTGAATCAGACATGGGTCAATAAATTATAAAAATCAATTCAAAATTCGATGGAATATCCTAAAAACTTCATAATAATTTTGATTTTGTGGTTTCACATGTTTACCAGCATCATTATCCTCAAATAATCGAATTGGTTCTGCTAATTCTAAAGCTATTCGACCAAGTAAATCTAAATTCAAATTTCCCTCCATAATTTCATTTTCAATTATAATGTCCATTTTTATGTGCATGTAGAAGTGGATGAGCGATGGTTCGCGATAAAGCTCGTAATTATTTACAAGAACACTGAAATATAACCACAGCATTTACCACAATACCTACTTCAGTTCAATAAAAATCATTTGTTTGGATGATCAAAAAAAGCAACCAAAACAACCTTCATGTCGAAATACACCTGTCGAAAGCTAACAGTTGACAGAAAACGGTCTGTCAGCGAACGTTCAACACGTTCCCGACGGCTACCGATAGATAGCAGCAGCGCTTTGCGCTTCGTCCGCTGAATGCGACCATTGCAAAATTTAACGGAAGTAATTTCTTACTCGTGCAACAAAAATTATTTTGAATACGGCTTTCGCGGCCATCGTTTGATGTGATCTGGTCTTTTTTCGAGCATTTCGGCCTTCGTGGTTCGTTCAATTTCGACGTTTCGCCAGTTCGAGGTATGCCATTTTAAACAATAAGGTCTTGAAAGAACAAAACAAACTGATGCATTTCTGACAATAGAACAACGTACGCATCTAATGACGTCACCGATAAAAAATTTTAAAAAACATATTACAAATTGGTCAAAGAAACTCGAAGAAATCTTCATGTTGGATTTTGTTTCAGGATCATTATTCGCCGGATTTGCCGAGAGATCGGCACTACGAGAGGCGCAAGTATAGAGAGAGGCAACATGACGATAGCGCCGATTATTATAGCGACGGTGAACGCGAAAAAACCGTTCAAGATAGAGACCACGATAAAAAATATTACAGCCTTAGAAAAGACAAGGAGAGAGACAGAAGACGAAAGGAGAGCCCTCGAGAGTATGAGAGAGATAGCAGGTAAGACAAGCTAACGTAGACGATTTTTCTTCAAGTGGCGTCGTTTTGAATTGTTCAATATTTTCGAGAATATCAATTTACTAAATAACTGCTACTAGGATAATATTTGACAAGTAAACTTCCGAAATAATCCAATGAGTTATGAGTTTTATGTACAGGGTGAGCAAAATTGGTGCTACATGAACTAAAACTCTTTAACCCAAGGCGATAGAGAAAAATGAATGGCACCTTATAGTCCCTTCTTTTTTCGAGAAACTGATAATGCCATCAACTACATTCCTCTTTTTCTTTCGTTTCCGAGTTATAGGCCAAAATTGAAATTTGAGCAGTTCCAACTTTGTTCATTATCTCCGTTTCTGTTTATGCCAGGATGTTGAAATAAAAACATTATACAGGCACTTTTCTGATAGCAATCCAGTGGCGTACTCTGATTTTTTCCAAGAGGTTTATTTGCTGAGTTATATAAGGTAGTTCTTTAAACTAATCGGAGGAAAGTAGTATCAATCGATCCATTGTGCCTCATGATTGTATTTCATAGAATGCAAAACTTATTATTATCAACTTTTTCCACCAACAAAGCTATTTTTATTTCAGAAGAAAACGGGATGAGTACTATCATAGATACGAATATGACGAAGAAAGGTCTAGTAGGCCTTCAAGCCGATCTGATTCCATGCATGACTCTATGTACAGAGGCGGTAGAAGGTCCGAGAAAGATTCTAGAGACAGGAGGAGGGATAGGCCAAGAGACAGGGATAGAGAAAGGGAGAAGCACAGAAGACCTAGAGATCCGTATAACCAATACAACATGTCTGTGAGTATATTTCTTCGATCTCATTATTTTTTTTCTTCAAGTATTTTATATGATGTTTATTTTTCATTCAATTGTCTACTATGAATCGTAGTTATTTTACACTATTTACTTGTTCAATGTCTTTGTTGTTCATTATAAGACATATCTTTTCTTTCTTTAGATTTTCCTTCGGTGAGTTTTATATTCCAATGAGTTCAATATCGTCACCAGTCCTCATTACAATTTCTTAAATGAAAATATTTGCTTCTGGGTTACTCTCTGTTTCATCATTGATGTATAGTGAAAACAACTGGACCCAGAATGGATCCTTGTGATACCCCAGATCTAATGTTTCTTTTGTTACTCTTATTCTCTTTCAAGACTGTATAGTGATATCTATATCTCTGAAATACTTCAAGTGCTTTATCTCGTATAAAAATTCATTTTAATGGGAGACTTCGGTCCGAGTTGCCAACCCAAAAATCGTTTTTTTTTCTACCAATGGGGAAGGGAAATTTCAGAACAAATTTGTAATGATCAGCTTCACATTATTCATAAATATCCGTAAACTTCGACTCGACTTTGCAAACCAGGTAATTAGAGCAAAATATCGATATTTTGTAAAGATCATCGCTGATTGGCTGAAAGTTGTGTTGGATCTTCTGGTTCACGTCAACAATGTCCAACGATCTGTCACGATCGGCTGTTAAAATGGCTGCTGGGATAAACAAACAACAAACCGATCGTTTACTGTGTTTTTTTCACACAATTGCTTCATTTTTGCCTTCTGAAAGTATGCTATTATTCTGTTGTGTGGTTAATTGGGGAAGTAAAACTGGAAGTTAATTGGCATTGTGAAATTCTATATCTATAGAATTCCTGCTACTTCAATTTCAGTTTAGGAGATAGTTATCAGCTATTTGAAGAGCTGATTAAACTGAGAAGAAATTGATCAATTCAATTGTATGTTGAAAACATTTTATCACAGTTAGAGGTACCTGATATTTGTGAGTTTTGTATTCTTATTTAAGATGTCCTCAATGTATGTACAAACCAAAACTTTCTTATGTGTATATGTCATTATCATTACATAGTATAAAGCGAAGTCGATTTCGCTGTCTGTCCCTATGTATGCTTAAATCTTCAAAACTACGCAACGGATTTTGAAACTCTTTTTTTTAGTAGATGGAGTGATTCAAGAGGAAGGTTTATATGTATGATACATGCATAATATTGTAGAGAAACACCTATGAATTTACAGGTTTTTAATCTGATGTCGTAAATAAACACATTTTTTGCGCTTACATTGCAAACGCTGACTGAACCCCACGAGATAAATTGAAATAATTTACTCCGTATTGTACTCCTAAAAAAGGTCAACAAAAAAGTCCGCGATGGTATACGTCTATCTCTCAAGGATAACCCACAACAACCATTTTTTATCCTTCACATTTTACGGGAAGAAATGGCTTATTAAGGAAGTTATTTTAAGCAATACAGCATCAATCCTTATCCAAATGAGTACCTTAAATACATTGCCCATTCAATATACATCAAAATGGCCCTTCACAGCATGTAATTTAAATGAATATTTCCGAAGATATTACAGATTCAAAATGCGGGCCGGCAATACCGTTGTTTATAAGGATTGCCATTGCATCCGTGCGAAACCGGAGCGGGTCGCTAGTAAACAATGAATCGTTTACATTCTGTAATTTCGAATAGCATTTTCCTATATTCACAAATTGCATAAAAAATTCACGTTCACGTTCTTTATACATAGAAGTTTTTGGCGATATCTTTATGCTACAACTACATCTTCAGTTTGCAATTTTACGAAATATTTACACAATGTTTATTCACTCGAAAATTGGTATCACAACACACTCAACTTTAGAGAAAATGAGAGCAATAATAGAGTAACAGAAATACTGATCTGAAATGTTTGTTATTTGTTTGTCCCAGCAGCCATTTTAACAGCTGATCGTGACAGATCGTTGGACATTGTTGACGTGAACCTGGAGATCCAACACAACTTTCAGCCAATCGGCGATGATCTTTACAAATATCGATATTTTGCTCTATTTACCTGGTTTGCAAAGCCGAGTCGAAGTTTTTGGATATTTATGAATAATGTGAAGCTGATCATTACAAATTTGTTCTGAAATTTTCCTTCCCCATCGGTAGAAAAAAATTTTTGGATTGGCAACTTGGACCGAAGTCTCCCATTAGCGATATTTTCTGATCAACCACATCGAAAGCCTTGCCTAGGTCCAAAAACATTACATTATACTCTTGATCTTTTTTTATCTTCTATTTGCTCCATTGCTCCAATATATTTGCAATGGCTGTTTGAGTGCTTCATTTTTCCGGGATCAATGTTGAGCTCTCGAAATGAATTTGTTCGTATTTAAATAATCTGATAAGCTAATGAAGAAGTATGGAGAATCCGCTCAAATTATCTTAGAAAATTTTGTTATAACTGATACTGTCGGTAATTTCCAGTTTAAGTTTATTCTGCTTTGTTATCACTGTAGCAAGGGCTGAAAATGAGCCTTTTGAGATATGTCGATTTATAATGCGGGCGTCGATTTATAATTCGGGCTATGACTTAGGTTTTCCTAATAAAATAGTCGTTGAATTCATGCATTATATCATATTATTTAGTTATTATCTCATAATCACCCTTTATTATATCGAGACTTGAAGGGTGTTACCGAATAAGTACGAAAGTTTGTGGGGTGATTCCTTTTCGAAAATTGGAGGGGGTCTTTCATGTAAACAAAAGCATTTAGTCCTTTTCTAGACAAGTTACGAGATTAAAAAAATGAAAAAAAAAAAGAAATTTTCTTGAGAGGGATGAGGATTTGAAGAAATGTCATTTAATGGGCATGTTACAGAATATAGATGCACAGAATACCTGGTGGTGGCACTGATTAGATTTTGTTTAAGACTTTCTTGTCGATCGAAAAACTGAGCTACTGAGCCTACTTTTTATTTCTCCCGAAAGAGGTCGCGCTATTTTCCATTGCCGCAGTAGCGCCACGACCGCGAAATATTGCGGATTATTCCCGAAGTAGGGCTCGTACAACATTCTCGAGTGCGTTTTTGATCTACATGTTATCTTTCGAATTTCACTTTTTATGAGATCTTTTCGAACAAACATAATCCTTTTTCTGATACATAGAAGGAGTCAATCTAAAATTAATGTCACTAATAGCAAATTGCATGTAAACTGTGTACTGAGATAACAAAATCTGGTAGGTATCTCAATTCTCCATAGGTTCCCAATTAGAATTGTAGCAAGGAAGGGTATTGTTGCGTTTCTTGGGTTAATCAAATGGTGTTTGTCACTTACTAATTTTTTGCACAACTATTATTCTGGCATATTTATTTCACACTTCTTTATATGTCTACTCCACTTCGTTCCCTTTTTGCTGCTTGTCGGCTGATAGGCTTCTCTCGACACGTCTCTACAGTTGTATCCAATGCTTTGCTAGAACCTCACGCAGTCTAACCTTTACGGTGCGTTCTTAATTTTATATTTACTGCTGCTCAGGACTAAATAATGAAGCGTTGAGTTAGCTCAATATAATTTCCACAAATGAATTCAAACGAAGATCGGAACATACATAAATATTTCGAGTGCTTTTAGGACACAATAATGTGGCAGAGCCATAATTTTTGCTTATCCTGTAAAATCGTTTTTTTTTTCAGTCCTATGCCGGTTACGATCCTTATAGCCCTTACTACCAACAGTATCAGTATCAATACTACGAAAATTTGCGCAGGACCAATCCTCAGGCTTACGCTGAGATATATAGGAAATATTATGAACAACATACTGCAAGACATCCGCCTGGTTATGGCCCTGAAGACAGGTCTTCTGTACACTCCGGTAGGAGTTCGGTTAACGGTGATGTTGCTAAAGATAGGTGAGTGGTATTTGCTTGCTTTGAATGTATTTGATGTGATGAGTTTTCTTGAATAATGGTGTTATTTGCATAAATGTTCCTTCGTTTTAAATGTATTTCCAAATTTCTACTATTTATTTTGGCAAAACAATTCTAATGTGTCTGTGCTAGCAGAGGACATTCAATCGCTTTTTTGAAAATTTGTCTGGATGTTTTTCTTGAAATTCAGTTGTACACTATAAAATTTCAGATATTTTATGACTACTGGATGAGTAAAAGTTGTTTATGCAAATAAACTGCCATATGCAAGAAGTGTGAGTTACAGGTAGTAAATACAGCAGTAACTTCAATTCCAAAAGCTGACAATTTGTTTTCTATCGAAAGCATGTTTTTAGAGAACAAAAACTTGAAATATTCAAGAAAAAAATTGTTAAATATGCAACTTTCCACATTAATGAGTTATTTTTCTGCCTTATTTACACCCCTGTATTTTTTATCAGCAATTTTTTGAGGTTTTCCTAAGCACACATTATCGCTCTTCATGCCAATAGGTACTTTGTGCTGACGTAACATTAATATCATTCTAATACGTCTTTGTTCCATTCAAAATCATATTTGATCTTTCATTATTAAATTTAGTCAAATCATCCAGAAAAAATACCCAATGGAGGTCATATTATTTCAAGATAGAATTCATAATCAAATTAGTATATGCATTTAAGATGTCTAAACACATTCTAGACATCTTAATGCACCAGCAATTGAAAGAAAGAGTCAGACTTTTTCAGACCATGAAAACTTATATTGTGGCAGAAAATAAGTGTCAATTATAAGAATGAAATTGTTTAGTTATAAAGTGAAATTTCAGATCTCTCTAGAATCTCCTTGTCTGTAAAAATGATAATATTACATTAAATACTGACAGAAACTGTTGAGTCACCGATGAAGAAGAAAACCAATTATTTATATTATTCTACTATTTTTTTATGTTTGGAAGTTCATCTGTTCCAATTATCTCTAGGTTTACCAGGCAGAGCTTTTATAGTCACGCAAGCATGCCATATATGGCAGATTACTACGCCAGAGAATCCCAAACGAATAGTATATCAGGTCATTATGATCTTGACGAGTCTAGGTGAGGCCCCATACAAATGCCATCTAAAAGTTATTAAATGCAACCCCACTATCTGTAATTCTTGTAACCAGTAGAAGGTTTAACAGAGGATTAGTTTGCAATGTTTGGATTCACACAAAGAATATTGATAATCATCGATTTTTCAACTATTCTTTGTGTCCAAGATTTCAAGAATCTAACCTCAGATTTGTATATGAAGGATGTTTTTGAGGGTGGGTCTTTTTCAAAGCAGGAAGCAGAACTCTTAAAAAATCAATTCACCAAAAATCGCCTATAAAATTATAACCCAAATAGATTCTAATATTTCTAATACGTACTAATCGGTCCTGAACTCGCGCATTCAGTCTGACTCATGGACAAACAGACTATTGACAATTATTTCTCAAGCGCACGCCATGCTTTCCACGGAAAGATCAGGACCGTAATTTAGATTTCAGAAACTATTGGCTAATAACTTCGCCATCTTTGAAGTTTCATGAAGTTTGTGAATTGGTTCATTTTATTGAGTTCTACCTCGAATTAAAAATAAAGACTCACTTTTGAGAACACCCCGTATTTTACATATGAATCGGATTGAATAAAACTCTAGGTGGCAGATTTCTTGGATATGCGATGATACTACATCAGCAAATATGCATTTCTATCTAGAGGGTTTCGAGGAAGATTCCATAAAAAACTACAGCCGTTCAATTTGATGCAACTGAATCAGTAAATTATATTGAATTGAATATTTTTTTTGGTGAAGTTGAAATTCTTTATAGTGCCATTGAGTTTAAATATATTTAAACTCAATGATAACTCAATGATAGTGCTTTTCAACACCTGAAAATATTTCTCTCTGTCTCAATTATTTGAATTTAAAATTTATTCTTATATATTTGCTTATGGAGTGTCATTTGTAGAAAATTGAGAGGGGCTATAACAAAATATTATAGAATGTTAGGTTATGTATATATTGTGAAGAACGAATTGAGTAGTTTAGTCAATATGAGGATTCTATTTTAAATGTTAATTCGTAACATCTTCATGCTTGCAGTCAGACATTTCCATGTATGCTATGCATGTTCTGTCTTACTAACACAGGTTGAATTATATAACTGTTGCTTGATCTAACTTGTTGAGTAGTTAAACCACACTAACTAATAAACTTTTAGCATTGCCTATACAGGGTGGCCCACCCCAGACGCGGTTCTCATTTTGAGGCAGAAAATGAAGACATTCTGAAATTTTTTCTTTCGTGAAATGTAAAGGGCAATCAGATGCACAATTTTAAATTGTTTTCACATATACAAAGATATAGACCATATTTTCACTTTTTTCAATGTAATACCTATATATGAGTTCAAAAATTGAATGGCAAGCTCAAATAATGATGAGTTTATAAAGACCATTTTATGCCTTAGGAGAACCATTCAAGAGAAAATGGCGAAAAATCGAAAAAAAGGGTATTTTTACTTTGCAATTAATGAATAGACCCTTCAAGCCAACGAGACAGACAATGTTTTTTCGTGTAGACATATTGGCTACCTTTATGCAGAAGAAAAAATTTAACTCTGGAATATACTGAGTGATCATAATCAATATTCAAACATTAACTATAAATAATGGTCAAAAACTTCCTTATTTCAAATTGCACAACCAGTATTTCTGTACCTTGTTGGACGTAAAAATTAATATCGAAACTATCTTCATTGGGTTTCCCTTTACCTAAACCTACTATACCTTTTCAACATCGAATTGGGATCTATCAAAATCAAATTGGGAATTAACATATTCAAATTGGGAATAATCAAAATCAGATTGGGAATAAACAAATGCAAATTGGGAATAATCAATTTCAAATTGAAACGTCATTCGTGGCTATGTAAATCAAGATCAGGCATGATCAGAAGATCTCTATATTGATGAAACATGAAGAAAAAACTATCAATATATATTTGAACTTACAAGCATTCAAAAAGTGTAAGAAGTACTCAGAAAATTTCATATTTGTGCTTGAGCTCTCATTTCCAAAAAATTCAAAACATCACATATGAACGATGAACCACATATCTTGTACAGGTACAAACTGCATTGGTTGATAATATATTCCTTCTCATCAAATTTTCCATTCTTTGAAGACGAAATTCTGTCTGTGTTATGTTTTCATTGCATACCGCAATTACCTGCTTTTTCATTGAATCTGCAGCTTTCTTCTTTGTACTTGGCATAATTATGAAAAAAAAAATTGTAAACTTATCGTTCCTCACTTTGAACAAATTTGAGAGTTAATTACATATCGAGTAATTCGAAGATCTGATTCACATAGATGTCATTCCAATTTGAAATTGATTATTCCCAATCTGATTTTGATTATTCCCAATTTGAATATGTTAGTTCCCAATTCGATTTTGATAGTTCCCAATTTGATTTTGATAGTTCCCAATTTGAAGTTGAAAAGGTATAGTTTTCCAGTAATTTTCGATTTTTAATTCAACTAGTTAACATTATGATTAGCGATATTCATAGAAATACTTGGAAATATTTGTGGGGAAATGCTCACAATATTATTTGAAATATGAAAAACTCATATGAAGATCCCAATAATGGTGTTGCGGTCACGCTAGATTTATCATTCCTTTATAAATGATTATCTACTGTTTTTCTGAATATCAATTCTTTTTTCAATTATTTTCGAATTAATTTCGCCTAGAAGTTATTAAGTGTCTATAATTCCATCTTTTCCGGTACATGCCCTTAAATTATTCTTTTTTCCGATCGTTTTGAAGTTAAGCCATACGTTCAAAGAATCATGAAACAAACGATTCATTTAAAAAAATATTTGCTCAGGCGATGAACCTGTGCTCCAGTCTATCATTTCCCCTATTCTTCACATTTTCAATATATTCAAGACTTATCGTGATTTTCAAATGAGATCTGTGATCGTGAACCTCTGGCCAAAGAGTGAGTTGAATACCGAGTGGAACGAGTTTCACCCGCATGAGGACATTCAGTAGTAAAGTAGTATTTGAAGGTATTTTGTGAACATCTTTGAATCTTTGAGTCTACTAATACTCAATCCAACAATTGGAGATAACAAGTAGAAGAATCAAAGTAGATCATTCATCATAGAACGTATGTCTATGAATATCGCTAATCATAATAGTAGGTTAACTAGTTGAATTAAAGATTATTGAAAATTACTGGAAAAGTATTAGGTTTAGGTATAGGGAAACCCAACGAAGATAGTTTCGATATTAATTTTCACGTTCAACAGGTACAGAAATACTGGGTGTGCCATTCGAAATTAGAAAGTTTTTGATCATTATTATTTTGTAGTCAATGTTTGAATATTAATTATGATCACTCAGTATATTCCAGAGTTGAATTTTCTTCTGCATAAGGGTAGCCAATATGTCTACACGAAAAAATATTGTCTGTCTCGTTGGCTTGAAGGGTTTATTCATTAATTGCAAATTAAAAATACTCCTTTTTTTCGGTTTTTCGCCATTTTCTCTTGAATGGTTCTCCTAAGGCATAAAATGGTCATCATAAACTCATCATTATTTGAGCTTACCATTCAATTTTTGAATTCATATATAGGGTATTACATTGAAAAAAAGTGTAACTATGGTCTATATCTTCGTTATCCAACACCCTGTATATGTGAAAACAATTTTAAATTGTGCATCTGATTGCCCTTCACATTTCACAAAAAAAAATTTTCAAAATGCCTTCATTTACTGCCTCAAAATGAGAACCGCGTCTGGGGTGGGCCACCCTGTATATACGTTTAAACTTAAAGAGTACCTGATAAATTTCAATTTTAGAACTTTGGGTATGTCATGCGATATCGAGTCTATATCATGAAACTATATTTAGGATCGAGCTATTTCAAATTTTTTGTTATTTATGTTTGTTGGACGAGAAACTAGAAAATTTGTACAAACCTATAATTTGTGAAATTCAATTTTGTCTTCGGGTGCGTGAAAATATAATTTTCCATCGATGGTTATTGTTCATGCGACTTGAAAAAATTAAGAAAAATTTTGGGGATTTAAAAGTTCATTTCCGGTCTCTTCGAAATTGTTAAAATCTGAAAATAATGTTAGTAAATCCAAAAGTTCAATTTTGAAATTGTTCAGGTTATTGTTCAATTCTACCCAAAGCACTCTGTATATAGCATTAAGTCAAGTGATAACTTGATTCATTAAATTGGTGATATGATATTATATTTATAATGCTCGTTTCCTTTATCTCTAACCAAAAAGAGATAGTTTATTTCTTATATGAAGAAGATTCATTTGTCTTCTGCTGATTGACTCGTAATGAGGAATTCACCGTCAAAAATCTTTATGACCAAAATTTCAGAAAACCTAGTATTTTACAAAAGTCTTAAATTCCTCAGAAAGAACAGAAAAAGAAATATTAATGGAATCATTGTACACAGAGCGACCCTCATATGTTAGATTAACTCCTCGATTCGGAAATGAAGATATAGGCCATGGTGGTTAAATTTTTAAGCGAGTTAATATTTTCAAATCATAACTCCTTTATTTCTAGAACAATCAGTAGAATTTGGGAATTTTCCCTTCAACAAGTAGCTTTTATTCATGAAATGATGGCTAAGAAGTCTTCTTCTTCAATTCTTTATAGCGGCAGTTCAACTTCCTCGAAGATTTTAATGTGTGACACTGTGTACAATGGTTTCGTTTTAATTCAGTAAAAATCGAGGTACTTGACAGTAGAATATTCGGTAATTATTATTTTTTATTATTATTTAACTATATAACAATTTAATTTCATTGAATCGACAAATAAATTCTCTCTTTACCTTTGAAATAAACTAACAAAACCTAACTCGTGCATTAAGTTCTTCAACATCAGACTAATGCAAAATGTCCTATTTAACCTCAACTGAATCCTCATCATCCTCAGCTATTCCAGACACAAGGATCAAACCGATTCCTACATCCTGGAAGACTCTTCGAAGACGGGAGGCCGGACTACACCCGCATTGTTCGCAACCGCCCACACCAAGGTGTCCATATCGTCTGGTAGAGTGATCAGGGTCCTACCCAACTATCCGCAAGATGGCCAACCGGCATTGGTCGAGTTGGGCAGCCTCGAGACTTATCTTCAGAACGACGACGAGTTCAAGGAGCTCGCCAACTATCCCGGTCCCTTAGTTAAGGGGGTTACGCACAAAAAGACGGTCATAGAATATTGTGAGAATAAGATCAGGAACGTGACCTCCAGCCTGGATGTTTGCGATCCCGATTCTTACGTTTTAATGTGGGATCTGTTGATATTGCTGTTGAGGCAGAATGGGGTGAGTGGAATTTTTTTTTGCATTAAACTTGCGGTTGGTGATATTCCGACAAGGAAAAAGTGAACACCTCTGGTAGAACCCAGTTTTAGGCATAAATAACAATATTCGTGACATGAAACAAACATAATTTAATTTAAAATCTATAATTTATCATATATCAACAACGTTAACCAATCATGAAACTGAAACAATTAATGTCTCGACCCAAGACTCACAAAACATTCGAACAATAGGAAACAACAACATTCGATGTTATTCGAGGACTTCAAATACAGGTAATACGGAATCTCAGTCTTGATCGCGCACTGCAACGTAACGCAACGTAACTACGATATACATATTTATAGATGGGATATTTCCTTCTGGAATAAACCTTCGTTGATATTTATAGATGTATATGCTTGTTCTTTGGAACCCAGGATTAACTGCTCAATTCTGCATTTTCAAACAAGATCGACGAATAGAATCGAATAAACATTGTAGGTAACATATTTGAAGTCCTCTAATAACATCGAATGTTGTTGTTTCCTATTGTTCGGATGTTTTGTGAGTCTTGGGTCGAGACATTAATTGTTTCAGTTTCATGATTGGTTAACGTTGTTGATATATGATAAATTATAGATTTTAAATTAAATTATGTTTGTTTCATGTCACGAATATTGTTATTTGTCTCGTAGCATAATGTTATCATATGTATTGTTCGTTTTAGAGCCCTGAAGATGGTTTTAAATAAACCGAAACTGTCGGCGAAGAGTTGAATTGATTCTTATCCCATTAGACCTCTTTTCCTATTAACTTCGTATATTTGAAACATCAAGGTCGTCAAAACAATTTACTGGTTAATCAAATTTAGAATTAAAATCCTATCCGATTGCACCGAAGACAAAACTGTAGATTAAACCCAATCTACTGTTTTGTCTACGGTGCAATCGGCCCTTAAACTGTTATAAGAATACTTATTAGTAAAATAATGAGTTTTTAATGATGTTGTGAACTATCTTTTTTTTTTTTCTTGAATCGTAGAAAAATTAAAGGACAATGTTTTCGCATCATTTTCAGAAAGTAGTTGGTACGGACATAGCCGAATTGCTACTGAAAGATAGGACGGAAAATCTGCCGGTAAGATCTGCTTCCGTACTTTCCAACATCAGCAGTGCTACCGGAGATATACAGGCTATTTCTGAGGCTAGTATCCCCCAAGTCTCCGAAGGGGGCAATGCTAGCTCGATGTCGTCGCTCAAAGAGGAAGAAATCACAAATAAATTCAGGGAGTACCTGCTTTACGGTTCAGAGCAAGAGGCATTAGGTGAGTCTATTACTTTATTTCTTGAAACAACCGAACATTGATTTTAAGTTTAAATACGAAAAACTCAGATTGTCCTTCCGAACTAATAAACAACGACTTCCTATTGAATGGGCATCTTTTTGGTCTCCCTGTTCTCCTTCACCTGTTTCGGTCAGTTCTTCTATCAGTTCAATTATCCTCTATGTTCTTTTTCACATATTTCTCAATTAATTTACCGCGTTCGGTATTCCTATCCGGTGTGGATACGGACACAGAATATCTAATAAATACAATAAAGTGACTTCGGAGCATAAACGGTGAGGAAAGTTTCAACGTTGGCGTTCGATAATTCCATCTGTTGACACTTTCCTCACCGTTTCTGCTCCGAAGTCACGTAAGTTACTGCGTTCGTTAGTTCCAATCCGGAGTGGAGCGATTGAATACGGACACATAACTAATTCATTCGGATAGGGATATTCTATCAAGTGACTTTGGAGCTGAAACGTAGGGAAAAACGTGTCAACAGATGAAATTATCGAACGTTACACTTTCCTCACCGTTTCTGCTCCGAAGTCACTTAATTATACAGGGTGTCCCACTAGTGCCGCAGCGGACGATATAAGCGTTCGTTCGAACATCGCAGTGAATTTATATTTTGTTTTTTTGCGAAGTTTAAAAATAAATGCCTTATGTGGGGTTATCGGAAGTCCAGAGAGGAAGAATTATTACTATGGCAGAACAAGGTATGTCACAAAGACAGATTGCAAGAACGGTGGGGGTTACACAAGGGGTTGTTTCCTATGCAAGGTTTCTGGACTTAGGAACCCTAAAGAATAGGCCGAGAAGAAGTCGTGGAAGAGTAACTACAGAAAGGCAGGATCGCTTTTTAGCCCAAACAGCAAGAAGAAATCCCGCAGTATCTCATTCAGAGCTTCAAAGGCAATTTTTGCAAGCTACAGGTGATAGTGTTTCTGTCGAAACTATCAGAAAAAGACTTCGCGCTCGGGAATTATTCAAGAGAAGAGCGTTAAGAGTCCCAGAACTATCAAGGCAAAATAAAGTTGACCGTTTTAATTGGTGTTTAGAGCATGAAAATTGGACTATTGAAGATTGAAAAAATGTCTTATTTTCGAATGAGACCAAAATTGGCCTACGATCAGAGGACCGGCGTGTTCGCATTTTAAGAGGTAGAGGGAGGCAAGCTAGGCTCCAAGCTGCAGGACCGATCCCTAAATACAAAGGAAGTACTGTAATGTTTTGGGGCGGAATTATGTTTGGTGAGAAAACTCCTTTAATTCCCATTAGACAATCTCTGACAGGGCCTTGGTATGTTGATCTAGTACTACAACCTGTAGTGAGGCTCTGGCGAGGTGCTTTTGGAGATTATTTCCTATTTATGCAGGATAATGCACCTCCACATACCAGCAGAGTTGCAAAAAATTTTTTCGAAACAGAAGGTGTGACTGTTTTAGAGTGGCCTTCTTGTTCACCGGACCTTAATCCTATCGAGCACTTGTGGGATAGGATCAAAAGAAAAATTAGAGCTCGTCAAAATAATCCTGGTAACGCAGAGCAACTTATACAAGCAGCTTTAGAGGAATGGGCAAATGTTACAGAAGAAGAAATTAACAACTTAATAGAAAGCATGCCTCGTCGAATTCAAGCTTGTATCAATGCCAGGGGTGGTAATACTGATTATTGATTTGTTAAAATCGTTTTATTTGTTGTTCAATTCTCAGTTACATAAAAATTATTTTAAAAGAAATTTACACTTTTAATTTTCTGTTCTATTATAAAAATAATCTTTCAATAATTTATTTTATTTTTGTAATAAACTTGTTTTGGGAAATAAACTGCTCTTCACTTTTCAGCGACTTTTTTTTAATTAAAATTCGTTTTTTCCATATAACAGGGTGATTCCATATAAGTTTGGTTGTGTGTATAATTGGATAACATAGCCTCTACAAGTATCATTTTTTTGTCAGAAAGGCCAATATTTCGAAAACTGTCGAATAAAAATATGTGAAAAGTATACGAAAGCATGCAGGAAGTTTCAGAGAATTGAAAAACACTATTGAATATAGGGTGTCCCGTTTGAAAAAACAAAGTCACCCGCTATTCCTCTTTTGTGGGCCACCCGATATATTCGAAAATATTTTTAGGTTGTGCTCTTTTTGGAGTATATCAAGTCTGCATCAAAAAATTTCGCAAAACTCAGGCCGTTACGCGTATATCGTCCGCTGCGGCACTAGTGGGACACCCTGTATATACGGATCCGATGTTCTGTGCTCGTATTCACTCGCTCCACTCCGGATAGGAAATACCGAACGCGGTTATTCGAGACATATCGGTGTTTTTTTAGAGTCATAGAACTTCAAATTGGAATAAAATGCATTCAAATTAAGATTGAAGCCAATTTTTTTTAAATGACTATTCCACTCATTCCATTTGTAGTGAGGAATTTTCCTTAGCAACACTTGTTTCTCATCGATAAAACATGGTAACGGGCAAAATCAACAACTTGGTTTTTCAGCGACTATTTCCCTCGTCTTAATTTCCACCAATCAGAAACGCGCAATTTTGAATCACAAATGGTTTCTAGATGGAAAAATTGTTTGGCAGCAGCTGTCAGCAGTTTTTTCGGGTTTACCCGCGGCAAAACTTGACAGTTGTTGTCAACGAAAATTAATAATACATATAAAATACATAGATGCATCCAGAATAATCTGTTACTCAAGAAATAGTCTTGTCAAATACCATTCGTGCATCTAATTTTTCCTGTGAAAAAAATCGAAAAAACACAGTGCGAAGTAATATTTTTTTAACAAAAAGCATTCGTGCAGGTGCAAAAATCCTCGTCTTCGACTCGGATTTTTGTTGCCACCTGCACTCATGCTTCTTGTTAAAATATTACTTAGCAACGTGTTTTTTCGATTTTTTTCGGAAAAATTGGATGCACTTATGATATTACTTATGACTATTTCCCTCGTTCCAATTTCCACCAATCAGAAACGCGCAATTTTGAATCACAAATGGTTTCTAGATGGAAAAACTGTATGGCAGCAGCTGTCAGCAGTTTTTTCGGGTTTACCCGCGGCAAAACTTGACAGTTGTTGTCAACGAAAATTAATAATACATACATAATGCATCCAGAATAACCTGTAACTCATGAAATAGTCTTGTCAAATAGCATTCGTGCATCTAATTTTTCCTGTGATCGAAAAAACACAGTGCGAAGTAATATTTTTTTTAACAAAAAGCATTCGTGCAGGTGCAAAAATCCTCGTCTTCGACTCGGTTTTTTGTTGCCACCTGCACTCATGCTTCTTGTTAAAATATTACTTAGCAACGTGTTTTTTCGATTTTTTTCGGAAAAATTGGATGCACTTATGATATTACTTATGACTATTTCCCTCGTCTTAATTTCCACCAATCAGAAACGCGCAATTTTGAATCACAAATGGTTTCTAGATGGAAAAACTGTTTGGCAGCAGCTGTCAGCAGTTTTTTCGGGTTTACCCGCGGCAAAACTTGACAGTTGTTGTCAACGAAAATTAATAATACATTCATAGATGCATCCAGAATGATCTGTTACTCATAAAATAGTCTTGTTAAATACCATTCGTGCATCTAATTTTTCCTGTGAAAAAAATCGAAAAAACACAGTGCAAAGTAATATTTTTCTAACAAAAAGCATTCGTGCAGGTGCAAAAATCCTCGTCTTCGACTCGGATTTTTGTTGCCACCTGCACTCATGCTTCTTGTTAAAATATTACTTAGCAACGTGTTTTTTCGATTTTTTTCGGAAAAATTGGATGCACTTATGATATTACTTATGACAAAATTTTTGACGTTTCTCAAATTCATAGATAGCTTCGGGAATAAATACCATAGAGAAAACAAACAACGTTTAGTTGATCTATGATGAATACTTATTTCTCAAATAGCGCAATACAAGCCCAATGTGACCATCTTCAGACACATTTTCTCGAGAAATAGTCATTTCGAATACCACTCGAGATGAAATTTAAGCAGGTAAAATTTCTCTCTTGTAATATTCAAGTTTGTTGCTTCTCGGCAATTTCGCTCATGACATTTTTCCAAAATCACTCGCCTGACGGCTCGTGATTTTGATACAAGTGTCATTCGCGAAATTACCGAAAGCAACAAACTTTCATTTTACAATCGAGAAATTTTGCCGGCAAAATTTCATCTCTAGTGGTATTATATATGATAATTTTATGACATTTATGTTATAAAAATAATTTGCGGTATATGTCCACTACGACTAGCTCTGAGGAACCGCATTTGACCTGACCAATTTTACACAACTTATTTCAGCAATAACACTAGTTATGTTGGCTTCCAAAGCGTCTATTAATTCTAGTTTATCAGCATAAACCATTGACTTGACATAACCCCACCCTTGCTGTGGAGCCTGGTCATGGACGGTCTCCTGGAGAAGCTCACAGCGGGTGGTTTTAACGTCCAGGCGTACGCCGACGACATAGTGGTGACAGTGAGAGGCAAGCATGAAGGCTCATTAAGCAGCCGAATGCAGCTTGCTCTCAGTATCATCGAAAAGTGGAGTGAGGAAGAAGGGCTAACTGTCAATCCCTCGAAAACCACACTGATTCCGTTCACTAGAAGAAGAAATCTCAACCTCAGGGCTCCGGTCCTAAATGGCCAGACTCTGAACTTCTCTAGTGAGTGTAAATATCTAGGTGTTATCCTGGACAGCAAACTCAACTGGAGGAAACACATAGATAAGACTCTTTCCAGAGCCACGGCGGCCATGTGGGCCTGCAAAAGACTCTTTGGAAAGACATGGGGCATGAAACCGAAAATGGTACTGTGGTTATACACAGCGATAGTACGCCCTATTGTCACCTATGCGTCTCTAGCATGGTGGACAAAAACCGAAGAGGTTACCACACGCAGTCGTCTGCAGAAACTGCAAAGGCTAGCCTGTATTGGGGTAACAGGAGCTATGCGTACAGCTCCTACAGCAGCGCTTGAGGTCATTCTTGATTTGCCTCCCTTACACCTACATGTGAGGAAATGTAGCCTGCTGGAAGCTGTAAGAATCTCCCTTAACGGAAAGCTACTACCCGGTAACTGGGTTGGACATATGGGGATCTTGAATCAATTTGATTCAAATCTCCTGGCAAAACCATCGGATGTTATGCCAACCATCTACGATTTTGAAACGCCCTTTGAAACGGTCATAACCGACCGTCCTAGGGCAATAAGTTTCGTAAATCGTCTGGACAAAAAGTCATCCATATGGTTCACCGACGGATCTAAAACAGAGAAGGGTACTGGCATTGGGGTATATGGACCTAAATTGAGGATCTCTAAAGCCCTGGGAGGCGAGCCCTCTATCCTACAGACCGAGATAATGGCTGTTTATGTATGCGCTCAAGAGTGTCTCAAGATGAACCTCAAGGGAGCGCATGTCTACATCATCACGGACAGTCAGGCCTCACTGAGATCCCTGGAATCAAACTGCCAGGGGTCTCTGTTGACCTGGGAATGCCGTAACACCATAAAGCAACTGGCAAGAGGCAATAAAGTGACTCTATTGTGGGCACCAGGGCACTATGGCGTTGAAGGAAATGAAAAAGCCGACAAACTGGCAAAAATTGCATCAAGGCAAATACCTGTTGGACCTGAGCCGTTCTGTGGGCTCGGAAAAGACCAATACAAGGCAGCGGTCCAGCAATGGGAGCTGAAAAACAGGATAACCTACTGGACAAACGCTCCTGGACTTATTCAGGCCAAGAAATTCGTGACGATATCACCTACCTATACCAGGAAACTCTTGAAGCTATCACGAGCTGAGCTTCGGGTGATGGTAGGACTGCTGACGGGACACTGTCGGTACAAACACCATTTGTACCGCATGGGAAAGTCAGCAGATGAGATTTGCAGGCTATGTGGATCAGAAGCGGAAACAGCTGAACACATGGTATGCAAGTGTCCAGAGCTGGCTGAACTAAGAACCATTCATATGGGGAAACCGGTCCTGGATACCCATGAGGTCACGGCCAAGGCTCCTAGGGAGGTTGCCAATTTTATCAACACTATTGACGACCTCCTTGGGTTTCCATGAATGAGTAGGGTAGGGAACAAAAGATCTACACGGTCGCAGTTCTCGGAAGGCTTAACGAGCCAAAACGACCCCAGTTCAAATAATAAAAAAAAAAAAAACCCCAAAGAAAATAATCCATTAGAATTATGTTGCATGCTCTTCAAGGCCAATTAATTGAACCATTTCTCGAAATAATGTTATCTCCAAATCTTGTTGAAACCAAAACACTTCTGGGTAGACACCATTCAAATTTTGAAACAAATAATCACTCTGTAATGAGCACCATTCATTGTTACATTAGATGCAGCATCGTTTTTAAAGAAATATGGACCGATGATGCCTCCGGCGTGTCAAGCACACCATACAGTGCATTTTTCAGGATACAATGGAACCTGCAGAACTTCTTGAGGATTGTTTTCACTCCATATACGGCAATTTTGCTTGTTTAAGTAGCCGTTCAACCAGAAATGAGCTTCAACACTAAACATACTTTTTCGATAAAAAAGTGGATCAACTTCAAGCTATTCTAGGGTCCAATCGGCAAACAAACGACGCTTATTATGGTCAAGTAGCTTTGGCTCTTGAACCGGTTGGATCTTGTATTGGTGTAGACCAAGATCCCAAAATTTTCCATGTGGTGTAAAGTTAACCATAAAGGACCCCGCACTTTTACTACGGGAAATGGCGTTCCGTCAAATTTTTTTAAATTTTGGTATAATGTAGTACTCGACATACTGATCAAAAGTGTCCATGGCCCCAACTCAATCCTATGACTAGTTTTTGAGATACAGGGCGTTGAAGTTGAGAATTACCCACTTTTACTACGCCCGTATCTCGGAACAGAATCGAACGAACTTCAATTTTTCTCAAGAAACATTTCATTACATCTCCAAGGAGCAAGCATATAGAGGAATATGACCGAAAATCGTTACGAATACAGGGTTATCCCTAATTGAATGCATGCCTAATTTTTAAAGTATAAAATATGTCAATTCCAGAGCGAAAACGTTCGCAAAATGAACTATTACAGTAGATATGTTGTTGTTACATCGAAAAAACCTGTAATATCCAGAATTCATACTGGGTGATCCATTATTATAGAAACTATTCTCAAGGAAGGTTAAATGGACACCCTGTATTTATGGGTTGATTCAAGGTGTTTGTTTAATTTTTTTAGAACATATCATCATGGACTTCAAAGAATACAGGGTGATTCAGTCATGAAATGAACTTTGAACCTCACGAAAATACCCAAAAACCACCTTTTTTTTTCATCACCCTCTATTTCAAGATTGAATCCGACGAGGTGGGAGTTTTATTTCACCACTGTACTTGATATGAAAACATCAATACGGCTGAGAATTTTTATCCAATTCCTATGACCAGATTTTTTTTTATGTAATATGAAAATTATTTATTCATGTTATTCTATTCGTATTCCAGCTGAAAATCTGGTCATAGGAATTGGATAAAAACTCTCAGCCGTATTGATGTTTTTATATCAAGTACAATGGTGAAAGAAAAGTCCCACCTCCTCGGATTTAATCTTGAAATAGAGGGTGATGAAAAAAAGAGGTGGTTTTTGGGTATTTTCGTGAGGTTCAAAGTTAATTTCATGGCTGAATCACCCTGTATTCTTTGAAGTCCATGATGATATTGTAACGTTTTCTTCGTTATTAAAACGTCCGGGATAATTAAACTATTTATTTACACTACTTATAACACTAATAATTAATAACTAAGGAACTTATTCTAACAAAAGTCTGTACAATTTATCTCTACTGATTTATTTGGCACTATTTATTTTTACTCGGCGCTCGTCTCTAACTGAATGAATGCCTCCCGTCGATGCGCTCCTTATATGTGTAACGCCGATTGTTTCTCGCTAAGTCCGGGCCCGTCTAGAAACTTCGCGAAACATTCGCGGCCGTGGTGACGCCACGCGTTTCCAGAAACTTCTCGATCGAGCCGTAGCGCACAGGGCCGTACTTGTCACACTGTCCCCTCCTTAAGCCTGTTCTGTCCCAGAACAGATCGCATGGATTCTTCAGAGGGCCGTGGCGAAATCTACAGTCGGCTCCTTTTCTACAGTAGCCCCTTTGATGGAAATAGCATTCTATAGTTTTGCCGGGGTGCTCGACACGATTTGGGTAGAAACTGCATACTAGGATCTGTATACCTGCCGTCTGGAAAATTACTTCAATCATGCTTCGTACTACCCTCCAATTCAGTAGATCCAGTCCACAACCAAGCTTGGGAACTGCTAGTTTCCTAACGCCGGAACGCTGAAGGTCTTCTTTCAAGCCATGCAGCGAGGTCCATAGGTTCTGGTAGGTGGGCTTCTGGAAAGAGTTCTGCTTGGTAACCAAATAGTAAATGAACCGACCCTCGGACTTCAATCTTAAACATTTCCCGACTCTGGGCTGCTGTCCCATTAGTTCCTCTTGCTGACCAAATTTGTTTTTGAATACTCTTGCTATTCCCCTACTCATACGTAGATCAGCTGCTACACAATGAGCAAGCGAGTATTCCTCGGGGACTGTAAACAGGTCCTGATGAACTTCCTGTGTGACGCCAAACCTTGCAATGCGTGTTCCCCCATAGGTGTTCATAAATTCCTGGAATTCGCAGCTTTCCCTTGCCGGAACCTCGACGAGACGTACTTCTTCTTCATCCTGCGTGGACGCATACGGAGCCAATCGGTTGAAATGGACGACTTTCGGTTTTCCTCTGGGGAGCTTCCGTATTCGGTAAACTACATCATTTATTCTTTTCATTACTTCGTACGGTCCTTCCCAATGTCTCTGCAGCTTCGGTGAAAAACCTTTCCTTCTTTGTGGGTTATACAACCATACCAGATCTCCTGCGGTAAACCCACCTTCAATGGCCTTGATGTCATAGCGCATTTTCATCCGGTCACTTGCTTGCTGCATTTGATTACGCACCTTGTCATGGATGTAGTCTAGCTTGCTTCTCAGATTACTAACGTAGTCCTCCCCAGCTACATCTTCTCCAGGCTTACACCCAAACTCGAGGTCGCAAGGTAATCTTATTTCTCGGCCGAACATTATATTGGATGGAGTCTCCTTGGTAGATTCTTGAACCGAAGATCTATAGGCCATCGTGAATAAGTGCAAGTATTCATCCCAGTCCCTTTGATGGTCAGAGACAACTTTGGCCAAGTGTTTTCCCATAGTCCGGTTCATTCGTTCTACCATGCCGTCTGACTGAGGATGCAGAGGTGTAGTTCTAGTCTTACGTATCCCCAATGTTTTGCAAACTTCCTTGAATAGCTTCGACTCGAAGTTTCGGCCTTGATCACAATGCAGCTCAAGGGGGATTCCAAATCTGCAGAAGAACTCTTTCACTAATTTGTCAGCTACTGTGCTTGCCTCTTGGTTAGGAATACCGTACGCTTCCACCCATTTAGTAAAGTAGTCCATCGCTACCAAAATGTACTTGTTTCCATTGCCTGTTTCTGGAAAAGGGCCTGCGATGTCGATAGCTACTCGTTCCATGGGGGATCCGACGTTATATTGCTTCATTGGTGCCTTTCCTTTACCGTAGGGTCCGTTGGCCGCAGCACAAACTTTACATTTTCTACACCAATCTTTAACGTCGTTCTTACAGTTGATCCAATAAAATCGCTGCCTAACCTTCTCCAGAGTCTTAGTAATCCCAAAATGGCCACCCGAAGTTCCATTATGTAGTCTGGTCAAAATGTCCGTTACCCTACTCTTGGGCACAATTAACTGAAGCCTCTGCTGAGATCCATCTTCATTTTCCCAACAACGTTTCAGAAGACCTTCATCAATCTTCAACGTTTCCCATTGGGCCCAATACGACTTGACATTTTGGCTCAGTCTGGATACTTCTTCCCAAGAAGGTCGTCTGCCACTCTTCTTCCAACTTAGGATTACTCTCAGATCTAGATCCTCCTCCTGTGCTCGTCGAATTTCTGATGGTAGCCAGTCATCTTC
The DNA here is from genome assembly GCA_910592335.1 of Adalia bipunctata. Classification (NCBI taxonomy): domain Eukaryota; kingdom Metazoa; phylum Arthropoda; class Insecta; order Coleoptera; family Coccinellidae; genus Adalia; species Adalia bipunctata. Next base: position 8,374,385 of record OU342954.1, read on the forward strand.
TATCACAGTGGTCCGCCTCAAATTGGCCTTATCTTCCACACGAGAGCAGTGGCTGCCATTATCGGGGCAAGGACTTTTTGTCAAATCTTCGGACGTGATTCTACGGATTATCACGTCAGAGGCATTTTTAACCTGGGTCGATTTATGCCCCTTATCACCAACCCTTTTTAGTTTATCTGCTGTGTCTCTTTTCCCAATCCTTGGGCCATTTCGCTTAAAATGCCCACTCTTGTTGCAATACCAGCACACAGCATCCTTTTCCTTAGCATTCAATAATTTGCTAACCTCTTCTCGGATGATTTCCTCCACAGGTCGGTCTATTTCTTGGACTCGTCCCACACGAAATTGTCCTCTATGCGACGCCTGTTTCGCTGCCTCAAATTCTAGAGCTTGAGCCAAGGCATCATCAATGGTCTTAGGGCGTGCAAGTCTCAAGGCTTGTTGAGTTTCGCTGTCCTTGATCCCGTCGACAAACGTCTGGATTGATAGCAGTTCGAGGAAGCTCTCTGGAGCTGATGGATAAGCCAGCCTCACTAATCTGGCGACATCGGCCTCGAACTCCTGGAGGCTTTCTCCTGATTTCTGCACCCGGTGCCTTATTTGAGCATGATAAACTTGCTGTAGGTGAACATCGCCATATCTCATCTGAAGTTTAGATGTTAAAACTTCATAACAGGTTTGTTGACTGTCCGGTATTGTCTGCAGAATGTTAAGTGCATCTCCTCGTAGAGCTATTATTAATGCTGTGGCTTTTTCGTTGTCGCTCCAACTGTTTGCCAACGCAGCAGCTTCAAATTGTTTTTGATATGTCGACCAAGGAACTTTTCCGTCAAATGTTGGTGGCTTGATCTTCATTTTACCACTTTCTGTGTTGTTTTCCGATTTCACGAAGCTATAGGATGGTGAAGCTTGGGTTTCTTTTCTATTCGACGTTCTTTTCAGGGACTCTATGAACTTGGCATGCTGTTCAATTATTCCTGATAACACTTCGAATTTTCCATTAACCTCATCAACTACTTCTTCAATTTTTCCGTCAACCTTATCAACTACTTCGTCGAATTTTTCATCAACTTTATCAAATTTTCCATTGATTTCCTCAAATTTTTCGTCAACCTTATCGAATTTTTCATTCACTTCATCTATTATGACTTCCTTGATGGATTCCATTTTCTCATCCAATGTACTTGCAATTTGACTCACCAATTGTTCATTGTTTTCCTCCACCTTATTTTCCATTTTATCCATTTTTGAGCTCATTTCTCGGGAATTCTCTTCCGCCTTATTTTCCATTTTATCCATTTTTAAGCTCATTTCCCGAGAGTTCTCTTCCATTTTCAAGCTCATCTCTCGAGAATTCTCTTCCATTTTCAAGCTCATTTTTTCGAAGGCTTGCTTGAAAAATTCCATACTCGCCTGGTCCATTTTCTCTTTTTGCGATCTGGTTGTCGGCATTCAAATCCACTCCACACTGACACCAATGTAACGTTTTCTTCGTTATTAAAACGTCCGGGATAATTAAACTATTTATTTACACTACTTATAACACTAATAATTAATAACTAAGGAACTTATTCTAACAAAAGTCTGTACAATTTATCTCTACTGATTTATTTGGCACTATTTATTTTTACTCGGCGCTCGTCTCTAACTGAATGAATGCCTCCCGTCGATGCGCTCCTTATATGTGTAACGCCGATTGTTTCTCGCTAAGTCCGGGCCCGTCTAGAAACTTCGCGAAACATTCGCGGCCGTGGTGACGCCACGCGTTTCCAGAAACTTCTCGATCGAGCCGTAGCGCACAGGGCCGTACTTGTCACAATATGTTCTAAAAAAATTAAACAAACACCTTGAATCCAACCATAAATACAGGGTGTCCATTTAACCTTCCTTGAGAATAGTTTCTATAATAATGGATCACCCAGTATAAATTCTGGGTATTTCAGACTTTTTCGATGTAACAACAACATATCTAGTGTAATAGTTCATTTTGCGAACGTTTTCGCTCTGGAATTGACATATTTTATACTTTCAAAATCGGGCATGCATTCAATTATGGATAACCCTGTATTCGTAACGATTTTCGGTCATATTCCTCTATATGCTTGCTCCTTGGGGATGTAATGAAATGTTTCTTGAGAAAAATTGAAGTTCATTCGATTCTGTTCCGAGATACGGGCGTAGTAAAAGTGGGTAATTCTTAACTTCAACGCTCTGTATCTCAAAAACTAGTCATAGGATTGAGTTGGGGCCATGGACACTTTTGATCAGTATGTCGAATACTACATTATACCAAAATTTTAGAAAATTTGACGGAACGCCATTTCCCGTAGTAAAAGTGCGGGGTCCTTTCACGAAGTGCTCTATAAGTTTGGCTTATTAGCCAAACTCAGTTCTCTATTCTCAGTGTTCTATTGAACACTGATTTTGAAAATAAATTTCAACAATTTGTAAACGTTGTTGCGGCGTGAATCTTCCCATGATAATTTGTCAATGCTTACTGAACAGAAATGTCAAAACAACACGGCTTCTACCTTTTGTCAAATCACCTATCGAAAATTCTATCACTCTTAAAAAACACCCATTACTTCTACAAATTTTAACTTTAGATTTCGAATGTCTTTCTTTGTCTTTGTGCCTAGCTGATAATTTTTTTTTCAGAATGGGCAATGAAGCATGGTTTGTGGGGGCACGCTCTTTTCTTAGCCAGCAAACTGGGCAAGAGAACCCATTCAAACGTGATGGTCAGGTTTGCTAATGGGTTAACGATGAACGATCCTCTTCAAACTCTTTATCAGCTCTTGTCTGGAAGAATTCCATCCGCCGTTAGCGTAAGTTTTAGTTTAAGGCTTGGTAGGAATAAGGTAAGAATGAGTGAAAAATCGAACTGAGTTATTGTCTGAAGTTTCTTATTAGTTTTAGCGATTTTAAATTGTTAATGTAGTTATTGCCATTTATACAGGGTGAGTCTTTGACTTGTACATATATTTTAACTGTAGATTCCCCTCATCAAACGAAACACTTTTTTCCCATACCATTTTTCAAAATTCGGTTTCGTTTGTAAGATACAGGGTGTCGAAAATCCACGAAAAAAACACTTTCCTGTTCGTATCTCCGGAACCGTTATTTCAAATGAACTGAATTTTGGTTCATTGGTTACTCTATTCATGGTGCATATTCCCCAATCGAAACTTATTCAATATCTCTCCTAGTTTAAAAGTTACAGGGTGGTCGACTCATAAATTCATGCAAAAACACTATCAAATCACTTGAAAAGGATTCATATTTTCGAAAGAATCAACCAATTTAGAGAATAAAAGTACTCCTATATTTTTTCAATAAAACGCGTCGTTTTCGAGTTATTCCTAAATGTATACGAAGAAATTTGAGGAAAAAATCATGAATTTCATACAAAATCTGAATGCTTCCCTGGATTAAATATCATCGAATATTGTTTCTTCTCTGGTCTCTTAACAAATTAACAATGTTGTCAATTTTTATCAACTGAATTCCGAGAAGCATGAAATTATACAGTTTATAAGGAGTTTCTATTGAAAATTTATTGATACCCGTCCTTCAGGAAAATCTATCTTCTTAACAATATCCTCTTGGAATTTTTAATCGACCCTATAACTGTTTTCACATCACATTCATCACCTATTTGCTTTATTCTCTGCAAACTGCAAGTAAATAAATAAATAATAAAACGAATCCATGTAGAAAGGTTATCGCGGCGTCGTTCAATGTAATCACAGACTGTACTCTGGAGACACAGAAGAACGTCTTGTCTTGTCTTGCGTGGCGGCTACATCGCACTCGCAGCCGGCAGCGCACTTAAATTTAGATCGTAGCGCTGTATCGGCGAGAATCAGAACTACTCGCTTGGCATTTCCGAAGAGCAATGCGTAGAAGCCTTTAGCGAAAAGTAAACAATACTAGTTCTTCCGTTAACGATAGGGGACGTTCTGCTTTCTTGAGTTCGCCTATACCATTGTTGAAGAGAAAATCTGGCAATCTGGCATCGTCTTCTCTAGAATTCTGTGATCACTATCACAGAGGAGATTGATTAGGTTAGGTCATTGACCTCGAATCATATGACTTTGATTAATGGAGTTAGGATAGGTTAGTGAGAAACTAATTTTTATAAGATAGTTTCAGGGTATCGAGGCAAATATGAACAAATTATTAGTGTTTACAAACTAATCTTCAGCAAAATCGAAGAAGGAACTTATTTTGGTGTGAGATATATGGCATTTCAATTGCAGAAATTAGGGAACAAAACTTAGCGTTTTTGCTAGGAAATATCGTGTTTGTAACATTCTTATTCAAATAAGGTTAGTGCTTGAGTATTTTCTAAATGTATCACCCAGAATATCTGATAATCACATCAATTTCAATTGAAAAATATGAACTTTGAGGTGTTCGTAGAGAATAATATCAGGCACGCATTTAGCACAATTTTTTTTCAAATGGCTATATCTCTTTAACAGAGCCGAATTCGGAAAAATGGATAATGAAAAAAAGGCTTCTTTAGGCCTCAAGAATCTACAGTTAAAATATATGTACAAGTCAAAGACTCACCCTGTATTGTTTATACTGTTAGAAGAAGTTATAAGACCAAATGTTTCGATGCGTTTAATCGTCTTCAGGGAAGCTCAGATACTTGCAAGTTCATACAGGCACTTTCTTGAATTTATTTGGTGACTGAAAAAAGTTTTTTGTTATGAGCGCTTTTCAGTAATCGGTCCGAAACGTAACTTCATACCTCTGTCACCAATTCCACTCCGAAATTTCCATAAAAACTCTTATTAGGCGCTATGAAGGTGTTATTGACAACTGAGTTTTTTATTTATTTTTGTTTGAATGAGATAATTTTGCGTGTAGTTTTATATTTTTCGGTTGATTCCTTCAACAAAATTTGTCATGATGTCGTCAAACTTTGAACTTTGCCTTATTTCCAACTTTAACTTAGCGATAAACAGGTCCTTGCACTTACACTGCTGAATTTCCCGTTCATCAGTTCACAAATTTTGTTATGAATCCGTGAACATATTAGGAGTATAATAAAGTTCGTGCGGTGTTGATAACAGATATCGTTTATTATTCCATTGTTTCATCTGGTAACGCCGTCATTTTGAAGTGCTTTCTGTTTCAGTATCTGTTATTTCGCTCAATTGAAAACAACATAGTTTTTGTTTGCTCTGTAAATGTCAACTTTTATACCGAATAATGTGTCTTCCTGGGGTGTTTTCCTTCTTGTTTGAATTTAAAGTACTTCGAGATACACCTAGCCGTGTTCCAATACTAATTTCACTTCTCGCCTAAAACTGCGGTAGGCATCTTCAAAAATTTCTCGGTAGGAGGTTGTAACTCGACGTTTGACTGCTCCGAACTGGGAAAAGGTGAAATTCCTTATGAACCACGCCTAGAAAACTAGGAATACTCCGAGTTTGAAGAAAAACCGGCCGGATGGATCAATATAGTTTTCCTTCATTACTTCAATATGAAGAAAAAGTTGAAGCTCAAGTCATCGTATTTTCGTGGAAGTTTATGGTAACGATGCTTCATCTGAACGAACGTGTCAGAAATGGTTTACCGGTTGAATAGAGGAAATTTTGATCTGGAAGACGAAGAACGACCCGGAGCGTCACCATAGTTCATGGATAAAGATAAGGGGCAAGGATAGACGAAGATCCATCATAAACGCATGAAGATTTCCCAAAAGCAGTTGAAGTCAGTCAACCAGCCATTTGCCATCGTTTAAAAGCAATGGGAATGATACGAAAGGTAGGAAATTGGATGCCGCATGAACTGAAGCCAAAAGACGTCGAAGGTCTTTTTTCCACGTGTGAACAGCTGAACCAACGGCAGAACAAAAGGGATTTTTGCTTCGTATTCTGACTGTTGATGAAAAATGAATCCATTACGATAATCCAGAACGTAGGTCAATGCATGGATACCCCGGTCAGGCCTAATCATCATCTGTCAAGCCGAATATTCATGGCGAAACAATCATGCTGTTTATTTGGTTGGTCCAGCTGTTTGTAGTGTATTATGGGCTGCTGCGAGCAGACGAAAGAATCACGCGAGAATCTACCTGCTACACTCGAATGAGAAGTCCTACTCCACCCGCAGTACTGCCAGACATTGCTCATTTGGATAACCATCTCATCCGATCGATGCAACATTGCCTGGCTGACCACCACTTCTCCCATTACGATTAAATGAAAAATAGATCTCTACATGCAAACTATTTTGTCACAATAAAGCCTCAATTTTCGAAAATAAACCGCACGAAGTTATTTATACTCCTAATATCGTGCAAGCTTAGCGGTATTTTCATTCACAGAATATAATATACTAGTAAATTGCTCTGTTTGGATTATATCATGTTTTTAAGGTGCGATCTTTCAATCGAAAATATTTAAATTAATTTAGGAATGAAGGCGACGTGAACATATTGGCAAACAACACGTATATTAATTGAGCGATTGGTGGTGTTGAATTTTCATAGTGCCCGACGTTATTAATCGCATTCGTTAAGGTGGGCGTTCAATGTAGTGTGTTTTTATTGCAAGTTGCATTTGAGAACTGAAATTTTGTGGGTAAACTCAGAAAACATTGAAGTTCTTAATGAGATAATTGAGATTAATTGCATTTCAACAGTTCATTTTTTTCTTTCAAAAATAGAAGAAAATAAGCCAACTCATGCTTCTGTTTTATTTCGAACGAAAGACCCATGAAAATAGTTCAACTTTCGATTAAATGTGAATCTACAGATAATTTCATTCAGAAAAACAACTTGAAATACGGAATTGGCAGAGAATGGCCAAATTCAAATTTTAGCGGGAAAAAGTTCTTGCTTTACCCACATTTTCACTAATTTAATAGTTCAGCGAATTTCGGATAGACAGCGCCATTGTACATTTCATTCATAATTAGAGAGATAAACATAGAACCTATAGAGATAATGTAATTTCTTTGGAGATTTTCCATAAAATGCACGGTAGCGCCTCTATCGGCTGAGTTTTCCTACTCGCTCTGAATGGCGACCTTAATAAAGTAGTTTTGGTGGAATAACTATTTCTATACATTCAATTTGTTTTATCACCTTCATTTTTACTGTCTTTACAGGGCGTGGCCGAAGAGAAATGGGGCGACTGGAGGCCCCATCTAGCTATGATGCTCTCCAACTCCTCCCTACAGCCGGAACTTAATCGCAAGGCGATTACCACCATGGGGGACACCCTGATGGCGAGGGGCAGCTTGTACGCCGCTCAGTTCTGCTACCTCATGGCTGAGGTAGGCTTCGGTCGTTACGGCGGCGAAAACGTTAAGATGGTCCTCCTCGGATCCAACCACAACAAACCTTTTGCCCATTTCGCCACCAACGAGGCGGTACACATGACTGAAATCTACGAGTATGCCTGCAGTCTGAACGACCCTGAGTTTACACTGCCCGAGTTACAGGTGAGTCGAAGACGGTGGCAGCATCCGTTTTACGCAAGTGATTCACATTCCATACATTGGTGCAACGGTTAAGCCGGCCATAGACATCGTTATTTTTCATCCGTTTATAACGCCGCGATACGAACCGTCCCGGCAAAAGCGCCAAAAACCAATGTGTATGGCGAAAAACCGTCGGTACGAATCGTCGGTACAAATATCTGCTGATGCTTGTTTTTTGTCACGACGGTTCATCGGTTGTCGTGCCATACCGACTGTGTGTGGGGATTTCGTCGAGAATCGGCGGTTATTTTCCATTAGCGTAGTACAAGTCGCGTCCTCTCCACAAGTGCGTCTACTTCTGCTGTTTCTTAATCACTTCTTCTATCACTATTTTTGACCGGGATGGATCAGAAGACGGCGAATAAACAATTAATTGTGGATTTCATCCATTTGGACAGGTTGCATCCTTGTCTATGGCGAATTAAATCAGCAGAATACAGGAATAGAAACAAGAAGAGGGAAGGTTATGTAATATTATTGAAAAAATATCATGAATTGGAAGGAAGGCGCTGATATTAAAACAGTGAAGAATAAATTTGATTCTTTTTTATTCAGTACCGAAACCGCGGCCGCCACTGCTAAGAGATGTTTCCTCTTCATGACGTGCTTAATCGTGAACGACAGTAAAATAACGGGAAGAATTTACCGAAGTGTGTGGGCAAAACAGTTCTGCGATATGACTCGGCGGTTCGAATCGCGGCGAGGAAAACGGATGAAAAATAACGATGTCTATGGCCGGCTTTAGAGAGAGAATTTCTCGAAAATAAATTTCTATAATTTTCCTTGTACAGGATGGCTTGCCGTTTGACCGAAAAGTTGTAACTAGACTGCGTCTGAAACTTTTATCTGTGTAGAATTCAATGACCGAATAATCTTGCAGGTTTTTGTTAAATTTTTGTTTCTCGGAATATTTAAGGTTTCAGACTTGGGTCTAGAGATACCCTCCTTACTTTCCTCTTTTTATAGCTGTGATATTGTTGATGTTGCTTCACAAATGTGGTGCTGGAATTTTCTCAATTAAAATAGCAATTTACAGGGACAAGCTCCCGCAACAATATTCCGTGTTGATGATATATTACATAATTTGGTTTGGGTTTATTGGGAAGGCAGTCAAAAAAAACAAGGAGGACTCTTTCCTTTGAGCTCGAGCTTTCGGAATATGTTAACTCCTTCAACAGGAGCATAAGTTGAGGTTCTTCGTGTTATTTAGAGTTGGGAGAAATCGTACAACCTCTCGAATCGGGCAGAATCGGCAAGATTCTTCAAGATTTTGCCCGAGGGGTTGTACGATTTCTCCCAACTCTGAATAACACCTAGAACGAAACTTCAACTTCTGCTCATGATGAAAATATGTGAAAAGTATACGAAAGCATGCAGGAAGTTTCAGAGAATGGAAAAACACTATTGAATATAGGGTGTCCAATTTGAAAAAACAAAGTCACCCGCTATTACTCTTTTGTGGGCCACCCGATATATTCGAAAATATTTTTAGGTTGTGCTCTTCTTGTAGTATATCAAGTCTGCATCAAAAAATTTTGCCAATCTCAGACCGTTACGCGTATATCGTCCGCTGCGGCACTAGTGGGACACCCTGTATAATATTTTTGAAATTTTTTTTTTTAAATTTGGATGTTGAATCTAGAGAGCTATGACCTAAAAGCAGTGGCCAAGGGATTACTATACTCCATTCACTTTCATTGAGTACCCCGGTTGGCTATGTTTGTTTTTACGAAAACGATTTGTTCGCAAGAAATCACACAAGATCAGTTCGCTTTGACAGACGGCGAAATCTGTTTACCGTTTAGTGACGTCATCATAATCACTTCGTTTCAGCGGGAATTTTGAATTTTATTGGTATTTGCTATATTTTTTTCATGAAAATATTTTTTTCGTGTTTGTATAGGGCTTATCTACAAATTAAAATCATTCCAAAAAATAGTCAACATCCCTATTCTAGGTCTTTGATGAACACATCCAGTGTTTCGAGAACGTAAACGTTTTATCACATTTTGGCTAAAATTGAAGAAATTGGATACACTTGCGTTCGAGAAGCCTGAACAATTCCAAGATCGTGGCATTTTCATAGGAAAAAACTAGTCTTGGCATAATGAAAATTGTAATTTTAGTTGCATTGAACCGTTATCATTAAAATATGCATTTCTGTCACGAATGGACAAAACATTATTACCCTTTATAAATACTTGCTTCACGATTAGGTAGGAGACGTTTCCATAATAATTATGAGTGTTTTTGAAGAAGCATGTAATAGTCATCAATTTATTTCATTTCGAAATTGACGAATATCATCATTTACTCAAGAAAAGATGTTTTTCCAAATGTAGTTTAAAAAGATAGATATATACGTTTGAATTTATTTCGAATAAATAATTTGTATGCATTTCTCGTTATTTCCAGGTCTACAAATATCTCCTCGCCACGCGATTGGCCGACAGAGGTCTCCTTCAGAAATCGCTCGCCTTCTTGGAAAGAGTCGCCCTGTACATAATCAACAATCCTTCTAACGTGCAATCTAGTCTAGTGAATAACGTGTGCAATTTGGCGGATAGGTTAAAATATTACGATCCTGTGAGCTTGGAGGACGAAGAAGAAAATGCGGAACATCTTTACGACAACAGATTGGATAACACTTGGTTGAAAAGTTTGAAAATTCTGCAAGATAACGCCAATGTGAGTATCGAACAATTCGATTATCCTTCTATATTTATTCTCTTTCTGAAAATTATCAGACTGAGTCGTCCTATACGGGCGTCGTAGTTAGAAATAGTGCTTTGAATTCTATAACGAATACTTTTCAAAACCAACTGAACAAATTTATATTCTCGTGATGGGTTTCCAAGAGATCATTGTCAATAATTCAATCATTTTTGTATTTTTCAATTCAAACATCTGTTTGCCCAAAACCATTTCCTATCAAATTGAGAATTAACAACAAATAACTTACACATCTGTCAAACTGTAAATAACTTACCACTTTCAGTCTACCATTTCGGGAGAAATAATCTTCGGTTCGTGGTATTACTCTGGGAATAAGGACTTTAAAATTTCCTGCTCAATCGACTCGATAGGCTTTCCGACCATGTACGAACCATATACGAGCATACCCGAATATTCTTGTTTTTCAAAACATTCGAAAGTTTCGAATACGGATTTATGTTTTCTATTGCATAACACTGAGATCCTCAAACTGTGAATTTGGAATTATTCCTAAATTTTCAATTTCAAGTAACCATATTACCTGGCCTAAGGTCGCAGATTCGAATCTTGTTGTTTCCATAAAAAAAAACTGTTTTTCTTTCTCTCTTACTCTGATTTGATGTTAATCTGATAGATTCATACGCAGATTCGCCAATAATAAAATGTATTTTTGTCTTTAAGTCTGTACCGACGTACTCCGGCGGCAACGATATGACCTTGACAGACACCATACAGTCCGATCTATACGATAGCACTTTGGATCCTGCTCGTCAAATTGGCTGGGATCAAACGCAGGTATACCCAAAACAGTATCAAAGTGAGCTTACCCAGGCGCCATGGCAGTCTGATCAGCAAGCCCAACTTGATCCGTCTGTGAACAGTTACCAGCAAGTGGATCAACAGCAATTAGAAGGTAAGATGTTCCAACGAATACGACAAAATCACGTGTGATTCATAATAATAATTGATTTCTTATTTTCCACTGTGAAGACGTTGATCATGGAAAATATTACCTCTCCATGAAGCCAAATTATCGATTGATAATCACTTAGAATTAAAAATATAGAGGGTCTTTCACGAGGAACCTCACCCATATTTATACGGGAAACTACTGAACGTATTTTCATGAAATTCAGCACTTATAAGTATTTCACGATGCTGATGAAATCTAAAATATTTTCAAGGCATGAGCACCTCCGGTTTTTCCGGAAATGACGTCAACTTCCGTTTTTCAAATTAGAACACCATTTTTTTATTGCAGAAATAGATTCCTTAGAAAATTTCAAGTTATTTTGATGTAACATTTTTCAGTTTTGGTTGGAAAATTCTCTCTGAGCGGGAAAATTCGAAAAAAAAATCGAAAATAGAGCTCCGCTGAAACAAGAATAACTTCGGGGTTTTTGGATGGAAAATTTTCATTTTTGGGATTTTTCAAGATGTAAGATTGATGTATCCACTTTAAAAATCGAAATCGCGATTCATGATACAGGGGGTGAAAAAATCGCTTTCAAAGTTAGGGATGACAAAATCGTGAAAAATCAATTTTTTCAAATTAGAACCCCATTTTTTTTATGGCAGATATTGAATCTACGTTAAAAAATACTGTGAGTGTATGCATCACACCCTTGCCCTAAAATGGATATTTTCTGAGTTAATATCCACTTTAGTTATTCTTGTTTCAGCGGAGCTCTATTTTCGATTTTTTTTCGAATTTTCCCGCTCAGAGAGAATTTTCCAACCAAAACTGAAAAATGTTACATCAAAATAACTTGAAATTTTCTAAGGAATCTATTTCTGCAATAAAAAAATGGTGTTCTAATTTGAAAAACGGAAGTTGACGTCATTTCCGGAAAAACCGGAGGTGCTCATGCCTTGAAAATATTTTAGATTTCATCAGCATCGTGAAATACTGAATTTCATGAAAATACGTTCAGTAGTTTCCCGTATAAATATGGGTGAGGTTCCTCGTGAAAGACCCTGTAGAATTTGAGCGTATTGGAAAATTCGTATACAAAATTGTAGTCCTTCATTCAGAGTCAGTTGTCGCTATACGCATGCGTCGGGCGAAGAGAAGGGACATGTCATTATGTATCCATGGATACCCCATGAAATTTTCTTCGTGCTGCCGATTACCTAATCACAATATTCCTTTTGCACATGCGCATTAGTTCTCACTCGCTCTTGGCATAGCCCTCTAGATGTATCACTTTTAATTTCGAGGATCAAATTATAGGTATAGATTTATGTGGATAATCAGCAGTCAAATCGAGATTTGACAAGAGGACGAGATCAAATAACACGCAAGCAGATCATTTAAACAAAATCATAATGATTTCGACACTAATTTTTCCATCCTCACAATTTTCGCCCACAATCCAAAAATCTTTGCTTCGCTATCTTCTCAAAAGCGCTGCTTAAAAATTTCGGTTGAATTCAGGCAACATCACATTTATACTCCATTCACTTTTATTAAGTATCTCGGTTGGCCATGACATTCTGACACACTTCACCGTGTATATTTTGAATATGTTAGTAATAATGAATTAGAGAAAATATTATGTGAATTCGTTAATTCCAAAGAACTGGCGAATGTTGAAGAAACTTTTTTATCTGTTGATACTGGAAATATTTCACGTATATAATAATTATAATTAATTCATTTCCCATCTTTCAAAAAAAAAATGTACAAAGTTGTTCAGTGTGTTCAGCCTAAACTTTCGTTTGTATGCTGATGCACACTCATGGTTGGAAGATTCAGTTATGCTACTATCTTGTACTGAAATCAAGAATCGAGTGTGGAAATTTCACTGAAGAATAATGGAAAAAAAATAGTACTCGAATAACCCAACACAAAACTTCTAAACGAACAGACGGACCTATGGAATTCCCCCCCCCCACTTTTCAAAATTCTCAAGAAATAAGCCTACAGAAAACATTTAAATACATTAAGCAGTGTCATAGTTTCTTAGAATTTTTTTGGCATTGCCAATAATTCACGAATGCCAACCTGCGTCAGTTTTGAGTAAAAAAACTTGATAAACCTGAATCTTGACCAACCGGGATACTTAAAAATAAAAGTGAATGGGGTTTACTCTCACGAATAATTGGTTACATACACAAATTTAATTTTTAAATAAAACGTAGCAAATGGTTCAGTTAATGATTCTTTCAAGGTTACACTTCATACCAAGACCAACAGGTATATTGGTCTCAACAGCAGCAGTGGGATGCTAGTGCAAATCTGCAGAGTAGTGAAAGTTTGAATCAGGATCAGCAAAATCATTACGGCTCCACAAATACTCAGAGTGAGGTAAGTTTATCATAGATTGGAAATTTTTTGAAAGATAATTATCTGAAGTTGTTATGTACTATAAGATTGTTAATAACCTTGAATTTTTTTGAAAGGCGATATCAAAATTGCGATTTTATCAAAATTTTTTGAAAAGTGTTATGCTTATTTATCGTATCGAAGGCATAACTTCTATACTTCGTGAAACTTTCTGCACTTTCAACTCGTTTTATTATGAGAGAGACCCCAAGTGCAAGAAGATTTCTATTTCCGAATACATAAGTAGATAATTACCAACATACACAAAATTCTTAAAAAAATCTTCTGTCCCGTACTATTGTGGAACTAACCGACGGAACTCGAAAAAACAATGACCTTAGTCAGTATAAATATTGCCTGTTTAGGATGCATTCACAAAAATCCCTGTATTGTCCTTATCTGTACGTTTTCCAGTTCAATTGGCTATGTCAATTTCAAACTGGCATTAATCAAAAGCAAATTTGCATTGACCAAAATCATATTGTCACCAGTCAATTTCAAATCGAGAATAAACAAAATTAAATTGGCAAACTATTTTAATCTGTTCATATCGCAGAACAGTGCCATTGCACATATCCAGTGAAATATTGCTTCTGCAATGGATATATTTTTTTTTCAGAAATTTTTTATTCAGATCTCGTGATCATTCAATGAATTGTTTTCGTTAGTTAAATATTCTTTAAATATAAGCGCGTTCGGCAAAAGCATCAGAGAGCGGACGGATTTTTTAGTCACGTGATCACAGATTGTACAGATTTGTCAGATTTTTCTGTAATAAACGATCGGTACGGAGCGTTTTTTCCGTTTGCCAGATATTAAATTAGTGCTTGAAGGTCTAATCGGCCGTAGAGGTAGTCTGGGTTCTATTTTAATTCTTTTGTTATAGTTCTCAACACTTCTACCATTTGGTTGGGATGATTCAATATTTTGAAACATTATTTTTTTATTAAACGACATTTTTTATTTATTACTACACAACAAATAACATAAGACACGAAATTTAAACAGACTGTTCAAGAATATTCGAAGCAGGAAACTCATAAATGCAGATAAAATCCATTGACAAAAGTCGCGTTCGGCATTGCGATCGGTTTCGTCTGACATAATTTTATCGTTCGATAATTACGTCTGGATGTAGGGGAGGTAAATCTGTTTCGTTCGGCAATTGACGTCTGAAGTATCCGGATGAAATCTTTTTGCTCGGCCTCGAAAGACGGATCGAACAGATTAATCGGTTAATGTCAGCAGATGACAGTTTTGGTTCAGGTTTTTATTTGTTTGCTGGGTATTCTAATTTCTAACTATTGATATCGAGATGTCTTTTCAAATATAAATACATATATACTTTTGAAAGAGAGTAATACAAATCGAACAATATATGGCATAAGGCATGTGTGAAGAAATGGCGACAAGGAACAGATGGTTTAAAAAAATCTTTTAACCGCTCTGAATCTATGTGTTAGCAGAGGGAATGTGAACGGGGTACCATACAATTCTGCGTATGATACACGAAAACAGATAAAAACCTCTGAAAAAACTCCGTCTCCCCGTGTATGTACTGCGGGATGAAGAGCAGCTTTTGAGGGGTAGACAGAAACTAAAAAATCGTCGACCTCGCCAATTGCCACTAGCATTTTATTCCCAATTCAATAAATTAAAAAAAAGAAAAATATACTTTTGGCTATCAGCCAACAACAGAGTAGCCCTTTTTTTCAATTTATTTTGAGTTAGTAGATTTATCATCTCTCACTCACAATCTGAAATTTTCATGCGTTCAACTTTCTCACTTTTTGTTTTTCTGAAGCATTTTTAAATATTGCTAAGAAGAGATTGTTATTTTTGGGCATTCAAGTACTCAACTTTTCATCCACTTAACCAACCTTATGCCAATAGCTTCATAAAACATTTATTTAATTCTAGATGTGTTTGAAACACCATATATTGGCAGTGTAGAACTGTCTCTGATAGAATGCCCAAGCCCTGCCAGCGTACCGAGGCACGATCAGTTCAGCAAAATTATTGACTTTCTCTTTAATATTTACATCAGCTTCATCCTCATCAAACAAAAAATTGCCATTTGCCACTGTTAGAATGGCAAGTTTAAGATCCCTTCTAATTCCACTTCCAGCCATAATACAATAAAAACCTCATATTATAACAAGACCGTCCCGGGAAATATTTCAAAATGACGTTTGTAGTTGTAAACAAATACTTGTCAATTTTTTATCTAGATCGTTCGATTATTCCAAATTTGTCAGACATATCTGCAGTCACGTGCCAAAAAATCTCTCTGATCTGTGATGTCAATGCCGAACGCGGCTATTTACTCGTCAATTTTTTATCTAGATCGTTCGATAATTCCAAATTTGTCAGACATATCTGCAGTCACGTGCCAAAAAATCTCTCTGATCTGTGATGTCAATGCCGAACGCGGCTAATGGCAGAAAAGTAATTTCTGTTTCTGTTCTGTAGAAAAAATCCGTTTGCTCCGTCGAAATACAGCGAGCAAAAAGATCTACATCCGATTGATCAGATTTTCTTGCCGAACGGTCCAGATGTGTACTCCCCTCAATCTGGATGTAATAAACGAACGGTTCAGATCAATCCGACCAGTCAGATGTCATAGCCGAACGCGCATTATCACCTTTATTTTGAAAATTGCCAATTTGATTATGTTTATTGCCATTGTGTAAAGGCGGACTCCCACTACTCGTATATTTGGCAAGTACGCAATTATTTGCGTACTTGGCAAGTAGATGAAGTTTCTAATTTGAATGACAAGATTGACAAGACAAGTCCGGCTTAATGGACAAATGCCAGTTTGAAGTTTGCTTCTGATTTATGCCAGTTTCGAATGGTTGTTGCTTATTTGATTATGATATGCACCAAATTGAACATGCAAAAGTATAGTATTATCCTACACTATAATCTGTGGGGGTTAGTTAGGTGGTAATTTAAAAAATTTGCAGTGAACAAAATAGTGCATTTTCAATTGTCCTGTCGTTGACAAAATAGAGTTAAATCATAGTTATTGGTTCGTGATTGTCTGTTCTCTATAATTGCGTTTTCTCATTTTAAGTACACACAACCAAACTTATATGGAATCACCCTGTTATTTGGAAAAAACGAATTTTAATTAAAAAAAAGTCGCTGAAAAGTGAAGAGCAGTTTTCCCAAAACAAGTTTTTTACAAAAATAATATAAATTATTAAAAGATTATTTTTATAATGGAACAGAAAATTAAAAGTGTAAATTTTTATGTAACTGAGAATTGAACAACAAATAAAACGATTTTAACAAATCAATAATCAGTATTACCACCCCTGGCATTGATACAAGCTTGAATTCGACGAGGCATGCTTTCTATTAAGTTGTTAATTTCTTCTTCTGTAACATTTGCCCATTCCTCTAAAGCCGCTTGTATAAGTTGCTCTGCGTTACCAGGATTATTTTGACGAGCTCTAATTCTTCTTTTGATCCTATCCCACAAGTGCTCGATAGGATTAAGGTCCGGTGAACCAGAAGGCCACTCTAAAACAGTCACACCTTCTGTTTCGAAAAAATTTTTTGCAACTCTGCTGGTATGTGGAGGTGCATTATCCTGCATAAATAGGAAATAATCTCCAAAAGCACCTCGCCAGAGCCCTGTCAGAGATTGTCTAATGGGAATTAAAGGAGTTTTCTCACCAAACATAATTCCGCCCCAAAACATTACAGTACCTCCTTTGTATTTAGGGATCGGTCTTGCAGCTTGAAGCCTATCTTGCCTCCCTCTACCTCTTGAAATGCGAACACGCCGGTCGTCTGATCGTAGGCCAATTCTGGTCTCATCCGAAAATAAGACATTTTTCCAATCTTCAATAGTCCAATTTTCATGCTCTAAACACCAATTAAAACGGTCAACTTTATTTTGCCTTGATAGTTCTGGAACTCTTAACGCTCTTCTCTTGAATAATTCCCGAGCGCGTCTTTTTCTGATAGTTTCGACAGAAACACTACCTAACACCTGTAGCTTGCAAAAATTGCCTTTGAAGCTCTGAATGAGATACTGCGGGATTTCTTCTTGCTGTTTGGGCTTAAAAGCGATCCTGCCTTTCTGTAGTTACTCTTCCACGACTTCTTCTCGGCCTATTCTTTAGGGTTCCTAACTCCAGAAACCTTGCATAGGTTTTTGAAACAACCCCTTGTGTAACCCCCACCGTTCTTGCAATCTGTCTTTGTGACATACCTTGTTCTGCCATAGTAATAATTCTTCCTCTCTGGACTTCCGATAACCCCACATGAGGCATTTTTTTAAAACTTCGCAAAAAAACAAAATATAAATTCACTGCGACGTTCGAACGAAATGGTAAAATCGACACTGCAAAGCCAAATCTTATCAAGTGCTTATGAACCTAACTGTTTTTGTGAGTAAACACATGCACTTTTTATTTGCTTCTAACGAAAAAGATATCAAAATAATATTTCATCTTAATACTGGGTGATTCTATATAAGTTTGGTTGTGTGTATTTATAGATTCGAGAAAGGAACCAAACAGTCCCAAAAATTCGGTGTCAGTTGGAATCGCATCAGAATAAAACGATTATTCAACACACGAAATTCTCTTTTTTCCAAATTGGTGTCAAGAACAAATCACAATATGTGCAGAACTCTTACTAAGGACTAATATTTTTTCCTCATGTATCACCGATTAGTTTCTTCAAATTTCCGGTATTATTAATAGAATATCCTCGTAGTTCATCGCCCACAATTTTTTCTGACCCTAATGAACCTGATGAATTGTTGATAGAGCTTGTACCATCAAAAAGGTTCGTGAACTCTCGATATACTATCGATTGCCCCCCGTTAAATATTAACAACCCGGAAGCGCCTCCATTCAAATTATCGTGTGATGCCGAAAAAGTCCATTTTTGGTCATCCGCTGGAGAAGAAACAGTCATGGTACTCAGAAATCGAGATTTGGAAATATTCTATGATTTCACTTGCTATTTTTCTCACGTAAGTTGTTGTTTTCATCTTGTTTATACGTGGGTTGATCGAAAAGCGAAGAATATTGTTTAAACCTCGAGTTTGTGAGTCCACCAGGCACAATTGTTGTTTAATTGGACCACTTCTGGTGTTTGTTAGTTTAGGAATATTTGCAAAACGAATACGCGATAAGATTTAGGTTCCAAATTATCGTACATTCGTGATGTGAAACTTATTTTTTACCGCAGGTTCATCAATTATTTTGAAGGTGATAAACAAAAAGTTAAACATTACTTTTGTACTATACAGGTTCGTCAATTGAAAATGAAACAGCCATGTTCAGGAACTGCTTCAACTTTCTAGAAAAATGATTATCTTTCAATTTTTGATAAAATTCGACACTCTTTTCAATTCGTTACTTTCACCCCCAAGCGAGGGTTAGATTAGAATCATCCCAAAATATTTGAATGGTATTGGGGGTCAAGATGATTTCTTCTGAAAGCTTCCACAATTATCTTCACAATACTTCGAAAAGAAATACATCTCAAATTTTAATTATTAGTTGCTTGCCTGATACTCATAATGTTCTAATTGCACATTCATAAAGTGAAGGAAAATGATTTTCCTCAATGGCATAATGTATGGTATTTAATTTTTTAATTTTCAAAACATAATTAACAAGCAGGCCGTCCCAGCTTCGCCCGGGTAGAAATTTGTTTCACGCTGCGGTTTCATCTTCAACCTGACATATCTTTTGCTGTACTCGTTGTAATTGTATGTTGTGAAGGGCAATTTCGTTCTGAATTAAATACTGGGGATAAATAACATTTTAGGTTGGATGAGGATCAATACCCAATTCATAAAAACACACTCCCAAATAGTGCATAATTTTGAAAACATCTGATTACCACAAACAGGTAACAGCAAGTCAATCTTGAGAGGTAGATATATGCTATCGCGGACTTTTTTGTGGAACTATTTAAGAGGTACATTTCCGTCATACATTGTATCCACGTAAGTCTTAGGCCTTTGCAGCGCACGTGGAAATGGCTGATTAGGGCTCATTCTTTTTTAATTTTTCAAGTTATAGTAGTTATCCTCAATTTTTTTGGGTGAAAAGTATAGCCTATGTCACTCAGGGATAATGTAGCTTTCTAAGGGTGAAAGAATTTCTGAAATCGGTCCAGTACTTTTTGAGCCTACTCGTTTCAAACACACAAAAATACAAATCTTTCCTATTTATAATATTAGTATAGAATGATCTACCAACCAACAGTTCGAAACACGACACTAGTTCATTATTTGAAAACCATTATTTTCACGTGTTTGTTATGTGCATCGAGTCCACTCAGGTTTTTCACAAAATTATAATAACAAATACAAATTTAAAGGCTACTATGAAGAGAATCGGAATGCTATTCAAATTATTTCTTACGATTCCTTGGGTATAAAAGTTGCTGATTCAATAATACCCTCACATTCAAAAATCGAAGGGTCTGAGCATTTTCCTAAAATTTTAACGCAGCTCCTGAAAGTGGCTGCTCTGTTTTCAGTTAGCCATTCTGTATTTCCTCAACACCTTGAAGGAAAATGTGCGGTCATGTTCACATTTCTAAAAATAGATTTAATGAAACCCCTCCGAACACCAATGGAAATATCAGTCCCAAACGTTTTTGCCTACTCCTAATGCTTAGTGCTTAGATTTATTCTGTGCCTCCAACTGATCTAACTTGGTTTATTTTGTGCCTGTCCCTTGGAGCAGTCCGGCACTGTGCAAAATAGCGCTACAGAAGTAAGTACAAGCAAAAATTCCTCTGTTTCCGCCTTCTCTATGCATCTCGACAACAATTTCTTGCGTAAACGCTTCGTCAACGCCCCTAATACGTCCAGGATGTCGCCCACTCACGCTGTCACATACACCGACAAGAAAAACGGAATCCTATTGCACGAGCTGAAGAAACAAAAAAGTGATAGTGATTACAATCAATCGGGTCTAACTTCCAGGCGAGGGGGGTACCCCATGAAGATTAGAAGCGCTGAAGATTGCGCCCTGGCTAACTTCTCGAATTTGTACAAGAGAGCATCTTCCAAAGAGAGCTCTGATATGGATTCAGAGTCGGAAATGTTTGGCACTAGCAAAAAGGGTATAAGCTATAAGAACGAGGAGAAATCCCAGCTCATCTGCTACAAGAACAACTCCAAAATTGTAACCATTAAAAACGATACTAAACTAACGAAATACAACACATTCTCAATGAAATGTGACAAGAAGAACAACAGATTGACCAAGTACCAATCTCTGGATTTACCAGAGAGCAGAACTATCGTCAGATACGTCGATCCAAAGAGTAGAGTTTCCCTGGAGGCTTCAGAATTCGATACGGACTTTAAAATGACGAAATACCAGAAACATAAACCGAAACATGACATCATAACGGACACTGTGGACGCTTGGTCTAAGAAAAACGGAAAAAATGTGTTTTCCAACTTGAAAAACTCGTTATTTAAGAGTCATTCAGAGAAGGAGATTGTTTATAAGCCCCTGATCTTTGGGGGGACTTTTCCAATTGATATTCCCACTAAAAGAGAGGTGAAAACGGAGAAAGATAATTTTGATCGTAACAATAACAGTCCCCTGAGCCACTCCCCGAAGGTAAGGGAGTATGGACCGGCAAAGACGTTCGATATTGATCAACCTATCTGAATGCCCAGTTAAAGATTTAAGATGCTTGGTAGAGGGTGCTTGAACTGATTTAGAGGTGTAGATGATTCACATAAAATGGCACAGCTTTTTGATACAGTTGCTAATTAAAATATCTAATGTTACGATTGATGTATTGGCAAGACTATGGCCTCGTATAGCATTGATTGACTTCTTGTGGTGCCTATTGGTTCTTTCAAGGATGTTTAATTTTTGTGAGCACAGTCTGTTGTATCGTTTTACTTGAAATTCTCTGAGCCTTATGTTTGTAACCAATAGGTATGTCTATAATTGATTTTAGCTGAGCCAAATTGGATTGTCGAATATTTCAAACATTTTCTCAGGCCACAATTGAAATCAATATATTTTATTTCTCTTGCATTTACTGTGCTGATAAGAATACAAAGTCTCAAATATAAGTAGTTTTGCCTGTCTACTAATTGCATATTTTTCGTTTTATATTTTTCTCTAGTTAGAACTGCTATTTGGAATTTAAGGCTTATCCATAAATCACCGAAAAAAATTTGTGATTTTTCACGATTGCTCCCAACCACAGATGGTACTTTTTATTGGGGCGCGAAGAGGTTGGTAATATCAATGATAAAACAATCAAAAATCAGATACTAAAGAAGACGGATATATTTTTGTAAATGTTTTATCCTAACTATCCATTTGTATGCCCCATTTTGTTAACTGTTCTGAATCACTGGAAATTCTGCTTAGGATAAGGAAACTATGACCCAAGATTGGAAATGACATAATGGGTCGAATTGATGCCATTGGAGGTTTTTTATTTCAAAGTCTTCAGGAGTTAGATTGCCTTGTTGCATTTTCATTCCACATTGAACACGCAATTATGAAGACAAATTGAAGGTTTTTATAATTTTGTGACATTTGAAAACAAGTTATACGATGATTGATCTAACCTCAATAGATATTTATCAAATACAAAAATAGCCTCATCGTGGATAGAATAATGTCTTATTTGAAAGACGCAGATTCAATAAATGAATAAATCATATTCCATCTGTGGATAATTACCGATAAACCCAATATGTATCAAACTATGTGTCTATCTCCGATCAAGCAATAGGTTCCCCATATACAAGAAATCGTTCGATTGAGGTTTTGTCCTCATTTGGACTCTTCATGGTCGAATCTTCCAAATCGTAAGGAGTTAATAATCCAGTTCTTCCTATAAAGATCATTTCGTTTCTATAGAGAATGCTCCCATAGGGGAGCAACTTGATTTTGTTACCCCTATCAATTTGAAATATTCTATCTTACGAGTCCCAATGAGGATGCACAAAATTTATTTTATTGTTATATGGTTTCTGAAAAAAATTATAATACAATGAATGAGAATTTATTAAAAATTCTTGATCTGGTTGTGGAAAATTTCCTTGAAAAGCTTAAAGCGACGGGGCAGGTTATGAATCTACAGTACTCTGGGGTTCAGGTTAAAAGAGATGAGAAATAAAAAATTTCAATGAAAAAGTTATTGATGAGGTTGCATCCAAGAAATCCTATTAATGGTGCTAATGCATAAAAAATAAGTGTTATATTTTCCCTCTCAAATAAGCAAGTGGATGTACCGGTGAGGTATTTTGATATTTTATTTTCAAACGTACAATAACGACGTCATTTTTCGACTGACAGGATTATCGAAAAGTTCTATTTCTCTGCCTAGGAGGAGAAATAGTTGATATGGATTACTTATCCCTCTGGCGGCGGCAGGGAAAGTGTTGTTATGCAAGGGACTAATTTTGCAAGACAACCAAAACTATGCAAATGTTACATTTTGCACTCAATTATAACGATCGTAAATGTCAATCCAAAAGAGGATATTCGGATATCCAGGAATTTCAAAATGTTTGAAAATGAAATAACATAAATTTCATTCGAAGGAGAAGTGACTTTTCATGGCTCGCTTTCAATTACCCGCCTCACTACGTTCGGCGGGCAAACTAAAGCTCGCCATGAAAAGTGACACTTATCCTCCTTATAAAATAATATACCAGTTTTGTTGAGATATAATTCGTCCATTTTAATCCATAACAATGCTAGAAAACATCCATTCTTTGAAAGTCACCTTCTAAATCTCGAATCTTTTATTAAGTTTACTGTTATAAGTCAGTAATTATTGACAGATGGAGTATGTCATATTGTTTATAGCCTTATCTGATTAGGATTAGGTAGAGTTGAACCAGACTGAAATATTTGTTATAATTTATCATAAAGTATTCCGTTTATTGTAGGTATGATGACTACTTTCTTGTAAAGCAGAATTTTTTGTCAGTTCAGTGGCAATATATTCTAAATTTTTGTAAATGTTTGTACTATCAATGTTAGCTTCATAGCTGTGTGGTTTTTAGAATATACAAGGCAATATGTATAATTGTTATGGTTGTGATAGAATTGGTTTTAAATTTTATTCTGACTTCCTAAATGCAACAAAAATTGGACATGCTTGAAATGTAATATTCGAATAAGGAAAATATTGAAAAGTTGCGTAGCACTCACACACAATAAATATCTTTCCATGAGTGTTACTGTTCTGTTCTCGTTTACAAAATGAAGCTTCTTGATCTTTATTTCATTTCTATTTGTATCACTCTGATTTTCCGTGAGATGGCATAATAGGTATGTCAGAATAAAATATTAATCCACAAAGATGTTTCCGAAAAGAAATAAAAATGGTTTTTCCATAACTTAAGAACTGTTGTTATTGTTGTTGATGCACTTGTTTGAAATCGAAATTATAGAAAAGGAAGCTGCGGGAACCTTTCACGCAATCCAGCAAGGTTCATATTCCATATGACGATTATAGCAGCTTCCTTTTGCGAATAGATTTCAGAACTTGATGTGATAGATGAATTAATTGTTGTTCATGTTTATGTAGGTTACAACTCCATAGAATTCGCCTCAAGAAACAATCAGTACTTGAATGAAAAACACTATTCTTCTTTATTGGAGTTTGAAGCTGAAAAAAAATATGAAAATAGATTTCATCGTTAACTGAGAATAGGTAACATGAAATTGTTTTTCTTTGCAATCCCATATTCGAAATTATACAACAGAATTAATTGTAACAGGAAATATAGAATTCTCTTCGAAAAATTCTTTCAGTACAAGCTTCAACACACTCATAAGCTTCGCTTCGGCTCTCTAGATAATCCTACCAAGAAGGCAATCTACGGCAGTTAACTGTGAGTGTATTGCCGCGGCAGAGAGGATATCATTCTATATTTAGTCTCGAAGTCCATTATACAATGTTTTCAGCATTAATTGGTCCGTTTATTTATGTCTTCGCGGTACAGGCATTGTTTAAAGCATAACGTTCCTGAAACCTCTTGCAACTTATTGCAAGGGTTTCATGAAACCTTAAACTTTATGAATTTCTCCACATTTCACTATTTAATTCGACCACGACAAGAAGATTGAAAAGTACATGGCCACAAGATCAGTTTAGATGAAATCCAGAGAGTCGTCACTGGACGATGCCTGTCTTAAATCCTCTCATAAACTATTTGCTTATTACTCATGTAGACGTAGAGTAGATTGCAAATTAGCAATAGGGAGGAGGATTCAACTGTTAGCCTTTACGAATACTCTGTGGCCGAAATGGTCTAGAATGATTGTGTTGGACTCACTGATGGGCTGAGTAGTTTTTGAAATAAAGTGAAAGTTAAACTTGAAAAGATGTCCTATTTCTGGCCAGCCGACGTTCCTCTTAGGCGCTGGTCACCCCGAACCGCGACCGACGACGGACGCGGGTCTGCCGCTGCCAACTTCCGAATGATACATAAGGAAAACCATGGATACGGTCTCTCTCAACCGCGGCAGACCCGCGTCCGTCGTCGGTCGCGGTTCGGGGAGACCAGCTCCTTACTTACATAAACATACACGGAATATTCTACTGTGAAGATTCGCAAGTCCAAAACGTTGAACAAAATTCTGTGTTGATGATATCACTTGATCATATCCTCCTCCTGACTAAACGAAATATCAGATCCCTATGGGGGTTTCAGTTTTCACCGCCGTTAGGAGAATGTGAGTTGCTTTCACCAGTGTCCTTTTTCGCCTGTCCATATTTCGACACGCCCACACCCCGGCTCTGGTAAGAAGAATCATAATGCTGCAAACTGGCTTGTGCAGTCGAGAGCGTGTTGTAGCTGGTGCTTCTGGACTCACCTCTCAACTCATTATTTCCGTCGTAGATATCTGTTTCGAAAATTCTGTTGTAAATATATACTTCATTCCCACCGTAAAATCCCAAAAAAAAATTTTTCGAAAATATGCGACATTGAAATCTCGTGATGACATTTGGTTGAATTATATTATTTATTCTCCAAACTTCTGATTGTTTCTTTAGAGGTGAAACTTAGAGATGTTGAGGTGCATAGAATTTATTGTCTGTATAATTTTTAATTTTTTTATACGAGCTTTTATTGTATATATTTTATTTTCAATAAAATTCAAAATGAATGTTGTGTAGCCTGTGATTTCTTCCTAATATGAACGAAGTCGATATACCAATTTGAAGAAGGTACAGAGCAAGCTGAGTTACTTCTTGAAAATGACAAATCAAAATAACAAAAAAAATTGTTGATTCAAATCTCTAGAGTTGTTTAACTGATGCCTCTAGAACTTATTCATTTTCATTAGAAAAAATATTTCAATAAGACTATTCAACAATAAAAGATGTTAAGAAGTCTCAAATTAAATACGTATGCAATTTCTTTGAATGTGCTCGTTTATGAGAAGGGGAAGATTGAGTATTATGCTTATAATCTTCTGGTAGGCTTCGAATTCATCTGTACTTACCTAATATTTCTCATGGCTCACCAATGTCTTGTCTTTAACTCTACAATTTGCTTTGCCTTAACGACAGTGCACGATCACATAGTATAGTAAATTGCCGGTCTGTACTGTTCCGCAGGAGGATTCAAAACCTCAGATATCCATCCCGGGACAGACGAAGGGCAAATCGATTTTCGACGATGACGAACCGCTTCCCCACGAGAGGGCCCAGAAGGAGAAACAACAAGCCAGCAGAGGGCAGTCTGACAAGCCTAAAGAAGCTAGTTCCGGTTGGTTCGGAGGAATATTCAGCAAACTGGCGCTGAAGCCGAAGAACCAGATGAAGCTTCCGGACGACAAAAATCCGAGCGTAAGTAACCTCACACATATATTAAGGATACCCTATATTCGACATCTTCTGACATTACCAAAGGAATAGTGATGCGGTGCTCGCAATAATTTGATACTTTTCAGTGGAACTCCAGATTTCGGGAACAAAAGATTCATGGTGGTTCTGCATTTCTGAGGTACAGGGTCAAATAAAAAATGTAATTCCGGAAATTTGTTCGCGAGAGTGTCACTTGCAGGAAAGTTTTGAAATGTTTTGATTTATCCCATTCTTCATGTATTTTGATATGCTAAAAGCGAATCCGACTTTTACCAACACAACGAGATGTTAAAGAATCTTATTAATTTCACAATGTTTTGCTTATAACTCTGAAACTGTCATTTTTTCGTGAATAACATGCATTTCCAAAATGAAAGTTCATGAAATTCACTTTTCCGTCGACCATAGAATAAAAGCTCATTTTAACGCACTCGAAATCATCCATCAATGACCTATTTTTCAGTCGACCATAGAATAAAAGCTCATTTTAACGCACTCAAAATCATCCATTAATGACCTATTTTAATGCATGATTTCTTATTAATGCATGATTATCATGGCAACCGAACATAAAATATTCAGTCAGAGCACTATCGAGCTTGGTTCGAAATCAACTTCTGTCACAGACTCACAGAAGGGTATGTTGACAACTCCATTCAAAATAAAATAGACTGCAGATGAAATTTCAGGTGATACAAGTTGCAAAGTAGATAATACTTCAACCTCCATCTTCTTCATACGTTCCTTATGGGATATCATAGGTAATGATAAAAATGCAAACTAAATGTGAACTATTCAGAATGTCACAACATGTCCAATATTCCCTCTATGAATTTTTCGAATTGTTCCATAGGTAGCATAAATATCAATATATCGAAATGAACATAGAAATTTACATTATGTCAAATTTGTCGATTAAGCAAAATAAAAATTCATTTCTATCGAGAATTCATAGTCAATTCGAGATGGGGTCGACGGAAAAATCTTGTAATCAACTCGTTTATTAATTCAGCGATTAATGGTCTCAAACATTAACACGCTCGCTCCGCTCACGCGTTGAAATATTTCGACCATTAATCGCTGTCATTAATAAACTAGTTGATTAAATAACTATTAATGCATGATTTCTTATTAATGCATGATTTTCATGGCAACCGAACATAAAATATTCAGCCAGAGCACTATCGAGCTTGATTGGAAATCAACTTCTGTCACAGAAGGCTATATTGACAACTCCATTCAAAATAAAATAGACTGCAGAAGAAATTACAGGTGATACAAGTTGCAAAGTAGATAATACTTCGACCTCCACTTTCTCCAAACGTTCTTTATGGGATATCATAGGTAATGATATAAATGCAAACTAAATGTAAACTATTCAGAATGTCACAACATGTCCAATATTCCCTCTATGAATTTTTCGAATTGTTCCATCGGGAGCATAAATATTAATATATCGAAACGAACATAGAAATTTACATTACATTTGTCTATTATGCAAAATAAAAATTCATTTTCCGCAAATCGCTAGGAAATTTTGACATTCCAGTCAAAATTGGTCATAGAAAATGTCAAGATTTCCTGACTGTTAGGAAATATTCATTTCCTTACTGTAAGGAAATGATATTTCCTTACAGTTGGTTCGACATATGCATATACGAACTTTTCTCATGATTCCTTCGGCACTTATTCTAAAGAAGTAGTATTTTCACTGCATCAACCAGCTCTGGAGGAGTCCCAGAAATAGCAAATTCATCATCACTTATCATTTTACACTGTTTTAAATTCGAAAACACTAGCAATTGAATTAATTATATGCGTCAACTTTGACAATCCAACATGAGTACGTTTTCATAGTAACGTAACCAAATTCAATACGAATTTCGAAGCATCATTTATTTATGAATTAAATAATTAGCGATTTCATCAAAATTAATTGGAATCTGTCGAATTTTAAACGATTTGCGGAAAAATAGTATGTTCACCTCGTAGGAAAAGACACATTCCTGGACTCTGTGTTGCCAAGTCTCGGCTTGCGCCTCGACTTAGCAATTTTCACAATCGTCCAGGAATGTAACGCTTTTCCTACTCGGTAAACAATGTACTATTCTTTCGAAAATTCATATTCAATTCGTGATGAGGTCTTGTAATCCACTCGTTAATTAATTCAGCGATTAATGGTCTCAAACATTAACGCGCTCGCGTTGGAAAGCCTACACAGAGCACGTAGAGAAATAAATAAGAGAAGATTAGTCAAAATATATAGGATTTTTGATATTGTTGTCATGAAACTTATTATTATTATTATTAATTATAAGCGCGTTCGGCAATGACATCTGACTGCTCGGATTGATCTGAACCGTTCGTTTATTACATCCATATTGAGGGAAGTACACATATGGACCGTTCGGCAAGAAAATCTGATCGGATGTAGATTTTTTTGCTCGGTGTATTTCGACGGAGCAAACGGATTTTTTTCAGAGAACAGAAACAGAAATTACTTTTCTGCCTCTGTCAATGGATTTTATCTGCATTTATGAGGTTCCTGCTTCGAATATTCTTGAACAGTCTGTTAAAATTTCGCGTCTTATGTTATTTGTTGTGTAGTAATAAATAAAAAATGTCGTTTGATAGAAAAATAATGTTTCAAAATATTGAATCATCTCAACCAAGGGGTAGAAATGTTGATAGCTATAACAAAAGGATTAAAATAGTACCCAGGTCCCAGACTACCTCTACGGCCGAATAGACCTTTAAGCTCTAATTTAATATCCATCAAACAGAAAAATCGCTCCGTATCGTTCGTTTATTGCAGAAAAATCGCTCCGTACCGTTCGTTTATTACAGAAAAATCTGACAAATCTGTACAATCTGTGATCACATGAATGACTAAAAAATCCGTCCGCTCTCGGATGCTATTGCCGAACGCGCTTTATGAACATGACGAGTTCTGCCCAGATGAGGAAATAATAACAGTAAGTTGTGATTGTTGGAGCAGAATAATCGGAATATTTACATTTTTAATATTACATATTTTACTCCTTCATTGTTCACAAAATAATATTGAAAGTTACAATGTCATGACAAAATTCTTCATATATTAAATAGATCCATTCGTTAAGTTTTGTTTCTGTTTTGAATACACGGGAATACGATCACAGTCACGAAACCTGCAATTCGCAGGATTTGAAATTTAAGATTCACAGACTCAAAACTCGCATTCAAATTACGCTGAAAGCGTGGATTGGTGGATTTATACATTCATGTGTTATATTTTTTACTGAGATGTTGTTAAGCAAAAACTGGGTTGGACTAAAATGATCATTTTTGTTGGTGCGTGTGGGCTATGATCGTTTTTGTGTAAACCAATGATTATTGAAACGTTTATAACTTGGACACTCAGTATAATTTCATAAATCGGTAAAAACCAAACGAAACTCTGAGAAACTCTATCAGATGGTTCTAACAGTTTAGTTTCGACCGAAAATGGACCCTGACCATTATTCCCGTGTACTCTTCTTGTGATATGAGTAGTTTCTTCAGTTGTTGAAATGTTTACTTCAGTTCAAGATATGAATACCATAACTTCCCGGACTGATATTACGTTTTTCTGTATATTCTATTTTAGAGGTGAAGCTCAATAGTTTGAATTCCATTCATTTCAATTTTCTCTTCAGATCGTTTGGGACGAGGAGAAGAAGAAATGGGTCAACGTCGACGAGGACAACAATCCGACAACTAACGAGGTCAAACCTCCACCCAAAATGTCGGACATGATGATGCCTGTAGTCTCGAAACCTCCAATACCTCAGGTGAACAATACCAACACTATCAACAACAACAACAATAACATGATGCCTCAAGGGTACACCACCCCGATGTCCTACAACCATAACAACAATATGAACGTATCCTCGCAACCAGTGCCTGCAAATAATAATTCTCAACAAATGCAGCCTGGCATTCCTAATCAAGAAGGGGTTGGCCAACAGTCGAACATATTCAAGATGCAGA
Organism: Adalia bipunctata; assembly: GCA_910592335.1. Classification (NCBI taxonomy): domain Eukaryota; kingdom Metazoa; phylum Arthropoda; class Insecta; order Coleoptera; family Coccinellidae; genus Adalia; species Adalia bipunctata. The sequence goes on from OU342954.1 coordinate 8,404,809, forward strand.
AGAGTAGAAGTGAGTGAAAATTAAATTGCATTAGTTTTGAGTGTTTTTGTTGTACATCTTTTACATCTTTTGCTCTGATGTCCCTGGTTTGAAAATGGAGATTGAAATGTTGCTATTCGAGTTTTTTGACATGTTGTAGGCGACTTGTAGTATACCGGACATAATTTCAGTCTGGTCGTATTATACCTTCTGTCATGAAAATTATTTTTCATTCAAATTATTCGTTCAATTCTTGGAAGTTTCCGTAGCAACTCTCGTTTCACAGATGTAAAACATGCAAGCCGGCAAAACTTAGCAAGTTAGTTTTCCAGCAATCAAATTTTGACATTTCTCAAGTTCATAGATAGCTTGGGAAATAATGACCATAGATAAAAAAACAACGTTTAGTTAATCTATGATGAATACTAATTTGTCCAATAACGCAATAAGTGTCAAATGTGACCATATACTGTTACAGATATTTTCTCGTGAAATAGTCATGTCGAATACCATTCGAGATGAAATTTAAGCAGGTAAAATTTCTCCCTTGTAATATTCCAGTTTGTTGCTCTTCGGCAATTTCGCTCATGACATTTTTTCCAAAATCACTCGCCTGACGGCTCGTGTTTTTGATACAATTGTTAATCGCAAAATTGCTTAGCAACTGACATCCATATTACAATCGAGAAATTTTGCCGGCAAAATTCGTTCTCTAGTGGTATTATATATGATAAAATATCAATAAGAAATGTTGAGAAGTTACTTGTGGAAACAAAAGTTTCTCTGAAGTCGTTGAACTCTACATACAACGGGAAAGGTTTTTCATTGAATACTCATATAGCCCGCTACACACTCATGGCGCGAATCTTGCCAAGAATTCTTGCCGTGAACCTGGCCAAGAATTCGCGGCCAAATAAGTCATCCACACTCACACAAATATTCGCACTTTGGTTCACGGCATCCTCGCTGTCTGCGAAGACTTTGCGCCCTATAAAAAAGGTTCATTCTGATAATAATCAAGAAATTCTCATTTCACTTATCTCCTCTAAATCTAATCTAATTCCATTTTATTGCTACAAGAAAACCATTCATTTCAAAAGCGAATAAAGTCAGTGAACAAGCATTGAATCATTACTGTGCTGGTACCGCGAACGCCTGTGAGTGTGGATGGAACATTTGTGCTTAGGCGCGAAGCCTTTGTCGCGGGACAGGAGACCGCAACGAAACGGAGAACGCCGCGAAGCGCGAACGTGACACAAGAAAGTTATCCACACTCGCGTTCGCGGTATTGGCCGACGTTCTTGCCATGAGTGTGGAGCGGGCTTATGACTAGAAGTAGAACTAAAGATCCGAAACTTTAGAATGAAGTTTTTATTATTTTCTAATAACATCTGGGAAGGAGAAAAACATTCGGGTTGGTTTCTATTTAAAATTCCCCATGTTATGTAATCAATTTCACCCCATTCAAAGCAAAATGGACTGGGACGAATTCTTCCAACGTAGGTATATTATTAGATATTGATTTTTTTCAGATTTGAAAAAGTCCTACATCGACGTCTTCAATCCAGGAGGCACAGCATCGAAGCCAGCTGCCCCAGCTCCTCAAATGCCAGGTTTTCCAGTGGCGAATAGTGCACCTCAGATGAATTTCTTCATTCCTCAACCCGTGGCGGACCCTAACGCCCCTACCAACTTTTTAACCCAGGGAAACCCTGTCATACAACCTATGTATGATGAATCGTCGCAGGTAGGATTTCAATTTATTCATCTTTAATTTTTGAAAATGTATATGAATTAAATCTTTACAATTCACCATATTTCTTCCGTGCTTCCACAATTTTATTAATTAACATTGATAATTCAATTGCATCAAGAATACTAATTGTGAATTATTTATCTGTTTGCTTAGAGGTCGAAGTCTAAGAAGTCTTAAAATGTAAGGTTAATAAGTTATTTCTGTTGCATGTGCTTTTTCTCTTGTTTTGAAATATTCCTTCTCTGCGTCTTTTATAGTTGCGTAATTTTTCTATTCCAAAGTTTTTCTTCACAATATGATATTAAATTTTGTACATACATTCCAAAAACAAATTCTTGTGATCAAACGGAATACAATAGAGACCCGATAATCCGGATTAATTAATGCTAGGGCTAATCAGGATTATTAAGGAGTCCGGAATATCGCGTCTTGCAATTTCGTAGAGATGCATTTTAAAAAACGGTTAAAATAAATAAAGGCTTCAATCTCGAAAACACAAAACAAATATATTATTTGAAATAAGATATTTCAGGTTATTTTTCAACTGTAAGAGTAAGAGAATGCTTAACTATAGCTTTTTCCTGTATTTCTTTCAAGAGCAGAATATCAGTAATTCCAATATTACACTCCTGCCCATTGCAATCCCAATGTAAAATATGTGTTTCATTGCCTTTTCCGTTGAAAAATAAAGTTAAGACAAGTTAGAACTAATAATCACGTATGCAACGATCGCAAATTCGGATTATTGAGTCTTGAGATCCGGATTATAAGGTACATCAATCTTGACGTCAATCCGGATTAGTAAGATATCCGGACTATCGTTCTCCGGATTATCGAGTCTCTACTGTATATTTTTTATTTTCATAGATATCTCTTTTTGACTTGATCCTGTCGGATTAAATAAGGATTGACTAGAAAGCGTTACAATTATAGTCGATCTAAAGTTACTTGAAGAAGTCATAAAAACTTTCACACAAACATTCCTTCGAAACCGGCAAAATATGAAAGGAACATCTGTGTGAAAGATTTTACGATCCCTTGGAGTAACTTTGGATGGGCTTCACCTTAAAAGTCTGTCAAAATTATAAGATTTATCATTCACATTTTTATGAAACGTCAATTGCGAAACTATGATCATATTAACTTTCTTCAATTATTATCAGTGTGGATGAACTTATAAAACATATAATATAATTACACATTCTAACATTCCTTATCTCTAACCACTTCCCTATTTTCACTAGCATGTTTGCATCCTTTTTTATTGTAGTTGTTCATACTAGAAATTTTTCATTTTGATCTATTTTGTTCTATTTCTAACTATACAGGTTTATTATTTCTTAAATACATCCAAAATTATACGAAGGACTACTAATATATTATGTTCCGTTAGCTATCAACTTCGTTTTTTCAAATAGCAATCTCAGAAAATTATTACATTTTTGGATTTCTCATCGAATTTCAATTGCACTTTTGGACAAATATTCTCAATTTGGGATGATTGGAAAGACATCTATCTGCCTTTCAACGTTAGAAGAAAAAAAATTCAGGTACTGTTTTTTGGCCATGCTGGTGTCTCATTTGAAATGAGAAAGTTTTGGACGAAAACACGAATCAGAGTTCTTCAGTTTTTGTGAATAACCTGTAATTTTTTTTTGTCAAAATCAGAGTGAAACGTACAACATGTCTTCAATAAATGAAAACTTCGTTGGATGGCAAATGACCATTCATGTTCATATTTTTGATCATCCCGAATATAGAATTCTTGTCTAAAAGATCAAATAACTGTGGAAAACTTCGGAATATCAGTGAAGTCATATGCTCAAAGTTACATTAAAATTCGATGGCAAACCAAAAAATGTTTTCACGTTTGGTCACTATCAATATAGTGACAAAACATGAGAATATTTTATATTTTTTCGGAATCTTGGATAACACATCCAAATAAATTTCTCGAATAAGTTCTCCTTATAATTTTGGGCGAGGTTAAAAAAGAACAACCCTGTATAATTCTCCTTCATTCGAATTCTGTATCAAGATAATTGAAGGTACTCCATATCTTGGTATGAAGTTTAATGATGAAAAATTACATCAATATACACACATCGTCAAAAGTATTGGCCCCCCTAACGACTTGTTGGATGTAACATGACAATTTTTTTTGTGTGGAATCTTCACTTCACTTGAATGAAACCAATTAACCAACGAAAAATGTTTCTTGTTCGGGAGAATACAGGACTACAGGAGTATTCAAAGTTAATCAGTTTTCAGCGTGTTGGAAGTTTATTTATTTTGTTTAAATTCACTGGAAAGGCCTGGTGTGTGAATATTCCACGGAATTCAGTAGGGCGCATAGTTGCCCATTTCCTAGAAACCAGTGCTTGGTCGACCCAGAGTAACATCTGCAAGGGAAGAACAATGGGCGCATTCAGCAGAGGGAACAGTTCCGGAACAGTTCCCAAATTTCGATGATCTTTCTGCTGAACGATTGCGCTACCTGTCAAAGTGATCGGGAGCGGTCGCCATTTTAAGTATCGGAACAAGTACAAAATGAAGTTATTTCCTGAAATACCTGGATTGGATTAATACTTTTGTTGATTGTTTTGAACTTATCTTTTGAGATTGTAAGAACATTTTAACGCTACCTAAAGAATCTTTTATTGTTATATACATTCAGAAACAGAAAACTCATCAAGATTATACGTGTGTAATATATTCTGTTAATTTTATTTCGCCAAGTCTTCTTGTTCTATTACCATTAGTAATTAGTCAAACCTCCTTGATAGATTATAGTGTACAAAATTCTTTAGGATCTTAGACTATAAGGGTAGGATTATTATCCATATTGAATTAACATGATTCTTACGAAAGAACGTACCAAATTTTAAGATTCAGGTTCAAGATTTTTCCCAAGTTCAAATGTTTATTTGACAAATATCTGACAGATGTCAAAGAAGGGGCGCCGGCGCACTGCATCCAGCAGATTTGCGCTACTGATACCTATCGGTAGCTCAAACCGATGGTAGCGGGTTTTTCTGCTGAATGCGCCCATTATATCGCAAATTTAACTCGAAGGAATCCAAAGGTATCTGTAACAGCCCTTCGAAGTAATTTTTCGAGGCCCTATAGACGGTAGTCTCAACCAGTACCATATGGTTACCTTCCTCAAATTTAAGGACAAGAAAACCTTTAAAAAGTACCTCGGCTCGCACCTGGACAGAAAAGGTGGTAATACGGACTATTGAATTCGGATTCGTTGTGGAATAACTATAATTGATCAAAAATGAATTATCTATAAATTTTGATTTTTTTCTCATTTATCCTATTTTGTCTCATCGTGCATGAAGCAAATAGTAACAAAGATTTTTCTAACCAATTTATTGCAGTTGAAAAAGAGGAAAATATTCATCTCATTTCCAGAACATAGATTGTTTATTTCTTGAGAAACCTAGGGGTCCAAGACTTTTGACGATGTGTGTATAAACATCTTGACTTTTTGACAAAGGTCAGGTTTAAACATGAGCACTTTCAAGCGTGAACGCGTCCACCACTCCACAACGTGTTATGTTATACGATTACCAGGACTGAAGGTCCAATTTCCAAACCGGATTCCAGTTCCTCTCTGCCGTACAAAACTGAGAAGATTTGTGTTTCAGGAGCGTCTAATTGTAGAAAATAATTATCAACTCACGAAAATTGAAACCGCAAGCCTCAGCTAGTACCAAATAATGATTAGAGATTATTACTATTGTATGGTGTCATACTTATCACTCGGACCAACACTTTATTCTTGTCATTTTTACTTCATTATTTTTTCGCGATTCTTTATTAGAAAGATCGAATTTTTCAATTTTAACGATTACTGTATTTTTGTTTGATTGTTTCCCTGCCCCTGAATAGAACAAAATAGATGATGATTCCACGAGTTTCTTGGTGTGGCTTATCTGTTGTGGTTACGGTTAGTTATCTAGATGGAGTTCAGCTAGTTCGCTATCGAGGGAGGTTCAGTACTATATGCGGCAAAAGCCGCAACCGTATCGACAGCTGCGGTAGCTTAGACGCACGATCAGCTTCTTCCTTTTTCCCTACCAATTGGTATGGCTTGTTGCACGTTCCCTTACATCGCATTCGGTGATGGTATGTAGCCTTTTTTTCTTTTTTTGTGTATATTTTTGAGCTTTAACCGCTTCCAAAGGTTCATTCAGCATCTATTGCATTTGCTCACATGGGATGGATGTTTTATAGCTCTACAGTCACTATACAAATACAATGTGTCCTAGAATAAAGCCCTGTCACATGAACTATCACAGTACTTTTTTCACAAAATGATGCTAAAAAAGCTTCATTCGTCATTGTGCGATCTTACACTGCTTTAGTTCGTATGCCAGGCGTTATAAATACAAGAAACCCACCTCAAAATCGATTAACTTTCACTATACAATACAATAAATACAAAACGAGTTGAATTTTTCACTATCATTGAATCATCAAATTATTTTAGCGTGTTCTCGTATTTCATAAAATGTATCTCTCGACTTTGCTGGGATACTTGAATCCGAAAAAATACATTTACATCTTCGATGTTATTTATTTATTCATTATACTCTTACAAACACATTATGTAAAATGATATTTAATGAACCAATCGCAACGTCATGATGAACAATAATTGTAGGTCCGCTAGAAATATGTTCTGAAAACCTTTTCATACTATGGAGCATATAAAAAGACCCATTTTCTCAATAATTGAGGAAATTATTAGGAAATTTCCAATTCAGTTTCTATAGAACGCTTTTTAAGCGAACTTACTATGCCGAGGGATGTGGCAAACATTATTGCCCTGAATAAATTCCCACAAAGCTTTTCCTTCCCGACTCACCTTTTTTTGTTTTCCAGGTGCGCCGCTGAGTAATTCGAAGATAGCATATTGTGAATTGAAATATAGGGTTCACGCCTGTCGTTGAACATTTTGTACAGAACTGATTTGGGTATATAGGTGAATTTTCGATTTTAAAATGTAATGGCTAAGCATTTGTTCTGTTGAAATTGTTATATTTATTTTTAAAAGTTCTATGGATCCTGTGATCATGTACCTACAATTTGAATAATGGTAGTTTTTAAACATTTCATTATACATATTAGAGACAATATTGAATCGATTCTATCTCAAGGGAATAAATGAATTACAACCAAAATATGGTGTTTGATTTCCTTTCCCGATATTTCGCAAAAACAACAAATAACAAAAACCTTCACACTCATCCATTAATGTCGGTTTGAACACAGGTAAACAGGTTTTAATAAGGTAAGTAGTAAGTACGTACCCCTTAAGTAATTCTTTAGTGAATCTAAGACGATATGGAAGCATCCTTATAAATCCGGTGAAAATTCCTGAATCTCTCTCTCATAATTTACCATAGCCCTCGTGGCTGTGAGTTCGCTTTATGAAAGTAGCAGCACTTCCGTTGCTGTACCAAAAAGTTCATAATACCAGGTTAAACAGCTCATATGAGGTTTTCATTGCTGTAGAATTTCAGGTTGGGGAAGAATGAGATCCCAGGAAATCTAAATGTGTTCATTTTTTACAATAGGCGAAACCAAGGAAAAAGTACGCCCCCTATCGTTAACGCATGAACAAACACATTGACACTATACTCCACTCATTTTCATAAACTATCCCGGTTTGCCATGACATTCTGACACATTTCACCGTGTATATTTTGAAAATGTTAGGTTATAGTCATCATTCTATCAGGTAACCACGCATCGTTGCCCTCTTTACATATATCATTGAGTGTAAATATACATAGAGGTACATCGCCTTTGAACGATGACTGCCAGGTCGCGACTGCCTAGATCCGAATGGTACCTTCAGAATAATGTTTCCATTATTCAACTAATTTTGAGCTGTAACAGTATCTATAAAGAAACCAATAGCACCCGGGGTCCAAATAACCCAGCTGTTGGTGGTCCGGGGTGATTACATAATTTCGAAAAACCATATCTTTTCATATGTTTATCACATTGGATTCCAGCTAGTTTCTACAATATAACCTCACTTTGCACGAAATACAATATTCTCTGTAGAGTGTAGACCGTCCAACCATAGTTCTTTTATCTATGCGTCAGAAGCGCTTATGCGTGCCATCCATACAGGGTCTTTCACGAGGAACCTCACCCATATTTATACGGGAAACTACTGAACGTATTTTCATGAAATTCAGCACTTATAAGTATTTCACGATGCTGATGAAATCTAAAATATTTTCAAGGCATGAGCACCTCCGGTTTTTCCGGAAATGACGTCAACTTCCGTTTTTCAAATTAGAACACCATTTTTTTATTGCAGAAATAGATTCCTTAGAAAATTTCAAGTTATTTTGATGTAACATTTTTCAGTTTTGGTTGGAAAATTCTCTCTGAGCGGGAAAATTCGAAAAAAAAATCGAAAATAGAGCTCCGCTTGAACAAGAATAACTTCGAGGTTTTTGGATGGAAAATTTTCATTTTTGGGATTTTTCAAGATGTAAGATTGATGTATCCACTTTAAAAATCGAAATCGCGATTCATGATGATACAGGGGGTGAAAAAATCGCTTTCAAAGTTAGGGATGACAAAATCTCGAAAAATCAATTTTTTCCAATTAGAACCGCATTTTTTTATGGCAGATATTGAATCTACGTTAAAAAATAATGTGAGTGTATGCATCACACCCTTGCCCTAAAATGGATATTTTCTGAGTTATTCACAAAAAACTGTTTTTCGTCTTGAATTTTCAACTATTTCTTTTCCCTTCACGCCAAAACGATGAAATTTTCAGGAACTGTTATTTGAACCATGCTGTAGATTTTTCACCCCTTCTTGAAACCGACTTCAAGTTACTATTAGGAGAACCATGGCAAACTCTCGCAGTTATAACTAGAGAAGATGCTCAAAGTTTTGACTGTTAATTTCTAGACATTTATTTATACGTCTCAGGAATGCTTCGTGCGTTGCTCTTCTTATTTCATCGGGAGGAAGAGATCTGCAAAAGTGTTTAAAAACCAAATTGAGTTTCAAAACTATGAATCTGAAAATCTAAACAAACCTGAACGCATTTCTGACTCGTTCGATATCTATCATTAAAAAAAAGAATGTAAAACATGGTAAGTTTTTGCATATGGTTCATAAGGAATTATTTATTTACCTATCACTGGAGAGAAAACCGATGGCCGATTAGTTGAAATAAAGAGGTTTCCGATACAAATTCGAATCCAAATTCGCCAGCTATTTAGGAACAACCTGTAACTTTTTTCTCTTGCATATTAGGGTAGTAAAATCTAAAACATGGTTTAAGTAACAGTTCCTGAAAATTTCATCTTTTTGGCGTGAAGGGAAAAGAAATAGCTGAAAATTCAAGACGAAAAACAGTTTTTTGTGAATAGCTCAGAAAATATCCACTTTAGGGCAAGGGTGTGATGCATACACTCACATTATTTTTTAACGTAGATTCAATATCTGCCATAAAAAAAATGGGGTTCTAATTTGAAAAAATTGATTTTTCACGATTTTGTCATCCCTAACTTTGAAAGCGATTTTTTCACCCCCTGTATCATGAATCGCGATTTCGATTTTTAAAGTGGATACATCAATCTTACATCTTGAAAAATCCCAAAAATGAAAATTTTCCATCCAAAAATCTCGAAGTTATTCTTGTTTCAGCGGAGCTCTATTTTCGATTTTTTTTTCGAATTTTCCCGCTCAGAGAGAATTTTCCAGCCAAAACTGAAAAATGTTACATCAAAATAACTTGAAATTTTCTAAGGAATCTATTTCTGCAATAAAAAAATGGTGTTCTAATTTGAAAAACGGAAGTTGACGTCATTTCCGGAAAAACCGGAGGTGCTCATGCCTTGAAAATATTTTAGATTTCATCAGCATCGTGAAATACTTATAAGTGCCGAATTTAATGAAAATACGTTCAGTAGTTTCCCATATAAATATGGGTGAGGTTCCTCGTGAAAGACCCTGTATATCTAATAATTCCTATATGGGGAATGAGCCCATGAAAACTGAAGCTGGGCTTTCGTAACAATCCAGATCTGCGCGTGTGGCGCAATATTGAGAATAAAAATAATTCACTAATTCCACTGAACTATGTACCTGGAACGGATGCGACCGTATACTTGAACGTAAAGTGAGGCAGAGGCAGCTGAAAGAGAGATAGCCTTATTTAGGGTAACCTGTCTTTGTCTTACTCAGTCAAATGAATTACGGTGCTATGCATAAATTATCTTTTTAGTGAAAATTAATTAGTTTGGGGATTCTTTTTGTTAAATACGTACAATATTAGTGAATATATACATTTTTGTGTTCTACTGTGCTATAAGTTTCGTTTCCTTCCTTGTGTGTGGTTTAAAAAGCAGCATCCTATTGCGTTGGTGTAATTTGTTGATTGCTTCGGCAATAGTTTTGATTTGAACTATATTTGAAATTTTAACATAAAAAAACAATGATGGTGTCTTGTGTAGCGTTTGGATGCAAAAACGAGTACGATTATCGGAAAATATCTTCTCACGGGTGAATTTATATTATTAGATTTTGCTATTTAATGAATAATTAGCGGCTTGGCTGGCTCGCACGAGTGATTTCATTTGGTACAGTTTTCCATTCAAACGACCAGATATCCTGAAGCTATGGATAAAGGCAGTTCGCTGGAAGAATTGGACTCCATCCAGAAGTAGCAAACTTTGTGGGGATCATTTCCTTCTTGTTTTACTTGTTTTATTCAATAATTGTTAGATTCATAGTACGAGTATTAGCAATGAATTGTGAAATAAAATAAAAATTTCGTTTCTAATTATTTTCTATTCATTTTATTTTTCAACATCGTGGAAGAACAGTAAAAATTTTACATGAACGTTGTACTGTTTGCATTATTACTTTTTTCCTGAAAAACAATTGAGAAAAAAATAATCAAATTTTCCAAGAATAAATTTAGAAAAATAAAATGCTCGGTGGTTTCAGGTTCCATAAACCGACATGAGTTAAAAAGAGATAAATTTCGTTTCTGATTTTCAATTATTTTTATTCATTAACATCGTGGAAGAACAGTAAAAATTTCACATGAACGTTTTACTGATTGCATTATTACTTATTTCCTGAAAAACAATTGAGAAAAAATAATCACATTTGTTCAAAAATTAATTTTAAAAAATAAAATGCGCGGTGGTTCCATTTACCGACATTAGTTAGAAAGAGATAGGTATCCCTAACAGTTGCAGGTTGCCTATGCAGTGGTTTGGCCTCACTTTTCGCCCGAGGCGGGTCCTTTCCAGGTAGTATAGAGTTCACTGACTAATTCTGAATTCTGTCTCTCTCTGGCGTATCGTATTATGTCGTGTATGTCATTCATAAATTCATAGAATACTTTCGATCGTAAACTCACAATTTCCTGTGAAATGTTTCAATCGCTTTATTTCATTTTCTTCAAGTCCTGAATATCATTTTTAACTCCTATTCATATTTCAGAATCGAACTGAAAATATTCAAGTGACATATTTTCTTCTTCGATATCTATTTTCTTGTTGTCTTTCAAAATGAACATAACCTATGCATTTCTCGAAATTTTTTATTTTCAATGACCTTCATCACCTCTTTCATGACGCAAAATATTAGAGAAATTTTTCTAACAGTACCTACAGATCTTTTTCGAAGAACACTGCAAAAAGGTGAGGGGAAAGCAGTTCAGTAAAAGTCTTCTGACGATTTCCAGAAGCGATAGTAGCAAAAACAATTAAATAAAACTAAATATAGATGCCTAGAAATACCTGGTGTAACGACTCCTTACTAAAAATCGTGACCAAAATTTGTAGATCAAAGATCAAAACGGCACTCTAGATTTGAGTTCTCGTTTTACTTCCGGAATAATCCGCAATATTTTATCGGTCGTGGCGCTACTGCGGCAATGGAAAATAGCGCAACCCCTTTCGGTAGAAATGAAAATTAGTTCGAAAACTCAGATTTTCGATCGACAAGAGAGTCTTAGACAAAATCTAATCAGTGCCAACACCAAGTATTCTATGCATCTAAAACTAAATGAATAATTATTGACAAACTTCAAAACCTTCCCAGAATCATACTTCCTGAGCATCAACATAAAAATGATATTTTTTTTCCGTACAAGCAATACATATTGATCACGCATTCAACCAATTTGTGAAGATCCCTTAATTGGGGGGAGTACTTCAAGGGCGCAGTCACCTTTACGGGAAATAAATGCTCGAGCGCCAGCCACAATAGGTTTAACAAGGTTGTGGCGCCTTGAACTCTCCGCTTCTGCCAAGGTAGCTTTTATACAGTGGAGAAGGGTTCGGTTTAATCTAAGAAGTTAGCGATTAAAAGTTCTGTTTCTATCGTAAATGTTGCCAAAGTTAAAGGTTCACTTAAAACACCAAATTGGATTTTACAAAGTTTACTGACTTCAAGCAGAAATGACAATAAGGAAAAATGTATCAATACTAAGAATCAAAAATTAAAACTGATTTCATTTGAGAGTAAACATGAAATTAAAAGAAATGACTTAAATATCGGTATTTTACAATGATGAATGAATTCAAGAATAAACGGTGATCGGGTGAGCAAGACGGTCGGGCGAGGTGAGTCAATGCGAGAATTGGACGGTAAATAGGGGAGTACGGGAGTAACAAAGCAAAACTTCAAAATTCGGCAGGCCACGGAAAATATCATATAATCTAACCACTTGCCACGATGTATTCCACACTCAGATAAAAAAAAAGGATAGGGAATAGGACAGCTGTGTCAGCACAACGTCTGGACAAGTGACTCCAGATAATGGAACCCCTCGACCCGACGAAGTGATTCTAGTAATCCGCAAACGTCTAGTGAGTTAACAAGGGGTGAAGCGCGGTCGTAACCCCGTTGTGATCTCGCCGATGTCAACTCACAAGGACGTCGCCGTGAAATACGAATCGTCGATCACAGTTGAGCGAAATAGAAATCGGGTACGGCTGAGAACCAACAACGTCCAGACAAGTAGCTCCAGGAAAATGGAGCTTCTCGACCTGACGAAGTCTCTCGTGTTTTCGTCAACCCTAAGCGAACTGAGAAGGGGTGAAGCGCGGTCGTAACCCCGTTGTGATCTCGCCGATCTCAGTCCTCAAAAGGTCGCTAATAAACACAGAGATTAAGGCCCCACAAAAGAATCGGAACACAAGATGAAATCTTGAAAGTAAAATGGGGTCGAAAACAAGTCAGGTACGGCAGTGAACCAACAACGTCCGGACGAGTGGTCTCAGAAAATGGAACCTCTCGGCCTGACGAAGTCTCCTGGATTCCCGTCAACTTTCCGTGGATTAAGCAAGGGTGAAGCGCGGTCGTAACCCCGTTGTGATCTCGCCGAGCTCAATCCCCAAAAGTCGCCGATAAATCCAGAGATTAAGGAATCACAAAGAAGGAATGATACAAGATATAATCTTGGAATGAAAGGGATGTCAAATACTAATCGGGTACGGTTGTGAACCAACAACGCCTCGACAAGTAGCTCCAGAGAAATGGAACCCCTCGACTGGACGAAGTCTCTTGTATATCCGTCGGCCTTCAATGAATTGAGAAAGGGTGAAGCGCGGTCGTAACCCCGTTGTGATCTCGCCGATCTCAATTCTCAAAAAGGTCGCTGATAAATACAGAGATTAAGGAAACACAAAGGACTTATAACGCAAGATATAATCTTGAAATGAAAAAAAAGGATGCGAAATATCAATCGGGGACGGTTGTGAACCAACAACGTCTCGACAAGTAGTTCCAGAAAATGGAACCCCTTGACTTGACGAAGTCTCTCGTGTTTTCGTCAACCCTGAGCGAATTGAGAAGGGGTGAAGCGCGGTCGTAACCCCGTTGTGATCTCGCCGATCTCAATTCTCAAAAAGGTCGCTGATAAACACAGAGATTAAGGGCACAAAGAAATGTGAGACAGTATGAAATCGAGGAAATAATGTGGGTAAAATACAGGTAGGTTATGGCGGTGGACCAACAACGTTCAGGCGAGTAACCCCAGTGAAAGGAATCACTCGACTCAACGAAGTCTCTTGTATATCCGTCAACCCTTAGCGAATTAAGAAGGGGTGAAGCGCGGTCGTAACCCCGTTGTGATCTCGCCGATCTCAATTCTCAATAAGGTTGCTGATAATTACAGAGATTAAGGTATCACCAAAGAAATAAAATAATAAATCAGGGAAGAAATATTAAAAAAAATGGTTTAAAACTAGTGGAACACACAATGATTCAATTGTTAGGATGATATTTAACGGATAATGCCATATAAGAAATATGAACGGGGCCTTACCGGTTTACTGAAGTATGCACTGCACAAACTAAATAGGAGTCCTGTCTCGAATTTCACTAGCACTGATTTTATTTTTCACGGAAAATCAAATCGGAGAAATCAATGCTGAATTTATTAACTGTTCAAATCAAACTGGAAAATTATATTACTATTCAAAATGAAGGAAAGCGAAAAATAATTCAAAGAGCGTGAAACAGCAAAAGAGCGCAAAAGAGGAGCCAAAGAGAGTAAAAGAGAGTTAAAGAGGCCTTCCGCAGGTCGTTTCGCCCTTATAAAACCTTCGGAAATGGTGGGGGCATGACGCGCTGAAAACTCGAAAATTTTGAAAGAGGGGAACAATCTCGTCCCCTGATTGGTTTAGATTGACGTCAGATTGTTCCAGAAATAAATCGAAAGAATTCCCACTACGTTAAAATTCGACAATTCCATCTCCGTTTTTTTCAAATCCCCGGCCGTTGAAAAACGTGAAATCAACCAAGATACGAGCCCCTTATCGCAGCGCTCAGCATGTGCCCGAGCGTTTTTATACTTGCGGCGATGTTTATATTGTTGAATTTGTCGAATTAAATTTTCCTTCTGTTGGAATCACGGATATTTTATTGGGAAAATGATAAATGAGAACAGGACTTTTATGAATGAAAATTAATTACGGACTTAGTGGCGGTGCTATCACTATTTTTGGGTGGTGCGAGATCAGGAAGTGGCGCCCCTACAACTATAAAACCGAATTTTTACTGTCATAAATTTCAAATCATTGAAATTGAAAAGTTCTTCTGACCAATTTGTGCGAGTTATGGATAATAGGCTCTACCTTCCGTAGTGCGAGTAGGTATAATAATATATGATAGAAATTACAGTTGGGAAATAATAACAATAAAGCTTTTATTCATTTCAAACAACTCAAATATGCACTTTTCGAGCTTTAGCGCTCGCGAATTTTTTTATCAATTCACAATAATTTAGATTTTGTGCTATATCATTTTCTATGGACAAGATTCCAAGATCGGATAGTCTTTCATGGCACATTGATGATCGTAAGTAAGTTTTTATAATCTTTAATTTACTAAAACTTCGTTTTCCTTTGGCGACAGTTATAGGAACAGTTAGCAAGATACGAAGCGCCGTCCATACATTCGGGAAAATATCTTGCCAGTCATTTTTTTTATAAGTCGAAGAACTGCTATGGGCTCTGCTGCTTGAAGATCCTTCAACAATGGATTCAGGCTCACAAGTTCTTCAACCAATTCATTGCCAGATATATCGCGTTTTTCGCCATCGCTCAAAGCGATTTCGCCCAAAATTTTTGGAATTTTTCATGGTTGATTTATCTTCAATTCTGAATACTTGGGTGGGAACAGAATGAAAAAATATTAAATTGGTTTTCTTTTTGTAGCCTTCCGAAGATTACGCTAGGTGTACTTTCTTAATTTTTATTTGAGAAACTGGAGGCCGTACGAAGGTCAAAATTGGGCTGCCAGGATGACCCAGATAGAAATATGAATTTATAAGCAAAAAAAATTTTTTCAAAAAAATTGAAAAAAAAAATATTTTTTTTTTATTTTTTCCAAAAAACTTTGGTAAGGTTCGAACTCTACACTCTCGATTAACTAGAGTTGCCTTGGTAACGGAGATTTATAGGATTATAATTAATCCAATTCATACTCGTAGAGTTCGATTCCTACCAAAATTTTTAGAAAAAAATTGTTTTGGTTTATAATTTCATATTTTTATCCGGATCATTCTGGCAGCCCATCAGCATAATTTTGACCTCCGTACGGCCTCCAGTTTCTCAAATAAAAATTAAGAAAATACACCGAGCGTAATCTTCGGAAGGCTACAAAAAGAAAACCAATTGATATTTTTTCATTCTGTTTTCACCCAAGTATTCAGAATGAAAGATAGTTCAACCATGAAAATTTCCAAAAATTTTGGCCGAAATTTTTTTTTCACTGAAGACATGTAAAAAAAAAATTGAGTTCGAATTTTGAAAAATTTTTTTTACGGAAAATCTTAGAAAATCGAGTACGTTGAGATTATGCTTTCCAAATTAGCCACCAAGAAAAAAAAATTACAACTTTGCAGGTTTTCCGCCATATTGAATTTTTTTTTCTCAAAATTCTACACCACAATTCAATTGAGCCGTCAAAAATACTTTGATGTGACCAGAAACCGTTATTTCAAATATCACGCGTAACTCACAACAGTTATCAGAATATTATCGAAGTTGACATTGAACACCCTGTATCTCGCTTATGCGTCGAAAACGAGGTATATGTCATGAGACAAAAATGACTTTCTCGGTGTCATCTACACGGCTATATATGTTTGTCCAGTTTATGGTGAAACACCCTGTATAAAAACATTTCTCTGTTTTTACGGTCTTATTGTATCGTCCAGTAAAGGAAGGTCTGAAATCGCTTTTCTCTGAAAGCGCTGTTGATTGTTATGAAGGAAATGCAGGTGCCAGAATTTTCAGGAACATTGAGAGAAACATATGAAAGACAAGCAAGTCTTCGAAACTCAACAGCCCCGGATTCCGCTCGTAACGACGTCCCGTTGTCTGCCCCATATTTATAATATACATATATCGTTTTTGGGCTCCTCTACTGATGGCGCCCGGTGCGACGATTTTGGCGCCCCCCTCGAGACGGCGCCCGGTGCGGTCGCACCGCTCGCACCGCCCTAGAACCGCCCCTGGACTTCGTTACAACTTTCAGTTCTGTTTACAATATTGAACTTATTGAATTAAACTTTCCTTCCACTGAAATCTTGAATAATTATGGAAGGAATAATATATGAAAATAGGCCTTGAATGAATAAAAATGACGAAGTTCATTACAAATTATATCAGTTTTTATCGGCTTTCCCAAAAAAATTTAGTTATTGCTACTAGGGCTCAAAGATACTTTCGAATACAGTAAATCAGTATGAAATTTTGGAAAAAATGGGATGAATGTTTCCTATCGGGATATTGGGCAGCATAAATTCGACATGTTTTGTGGCACGGTCCTCACATGAAAATCATATCAACCATCCCATTTTTTCCAAAAATTCCTTCAATTAAAAATTTGGAATATCTCCATAATGCCGCCAACGATGACTTCAAATTTTAATTACTGACAGTTGTTTCAAACAGAGATCGCACCGTCAAGTATTCAATCGTGAAATAATAACACAGAATACCTAACTACACAGAAGCGTCAGTAAGCGTCGGCACTTTGATCTTCAAGGGGCAAATTTTCGTGACCTTCATTCTCTGTTAGGTAGTAGTGGTAGTACATATGTCACTTTTGAGCGGCAAATTTGATTTGAATGGTCAATGGTTCACATAACAGGATTTTTAGTTTTTGATTTATCAACAATCAGAATCATACCAAGAAAAAACAAACTTCAGCGGTCCATCGGGAATTTTAAATTTAATTTTGACATATGTACTACCTATACTCCATTCACATTTATAAAGTATCCCGGTTGGCCAGGTTTTAGGTTTATCAAGTTTTTTCCCCTAGAACAGACGCAGGTTGGCACTTGTGAAAATTAAACAACGTTGCCAATGTTAATTCGCTAATTTATCCCCTCTTGAAGTGTGCTGATAAGAGAAATGTCAAGTTTGATTAATAAACAATAAAAGTCTGATTCACTTGAAAGATATTTCGCTTTCTGAAATAAAAAACTAGTTCGGTAAGGGTTGATCACATTAACTTTAACAAATATAAATATAAAAATAGGAAAATTTGCGTCCGTTAGGACCGTCCACTAGGGACATATAATAATGAGAGAAATGGACTCGCAAAGATCTAATTCTTGAATTAGATCTTTGCGAGTCCATTTCTCTCACAAATATAAATATATTCATCACGCCAGGAAACTAAAAATGCCGAAGGTAGTGACGAAAAAGCAGAGACAAACTATGAGGAAGAATTGAAATCGGCTCATTCAAAAAGTATCAATTTGGAATCAACACTTTATCATACCAGCTATCCAACATTTTTTACGTATGTGTGTAAAAACCAAGGTATTATATTTTATGAGAATAGATATTTATTTTTTAGCTGCACATAAACACAAACAGGAGGATTTTAAGTGAAAGAGACGACAAAGAATTTCCTTCTATTGGTGCACCAAAAAAGACATTGACTGAAGACTTCATTTTGAAAAAAGATCTGCAACGACAAATTTGGAATTATAATTCGAAACATGAACATTTTTCGATTGATAATCTACTCACTTTTGCTAAATAACATTTGGAATATAACGGAGGACGGACATCACTTAAATCATGAAATCAATGGGTTACAAATACAAAAGGGTAAATGAACGCAAAATTTTATGTGAACAAAAACATGTTGTTGCAGACAAAATTACTTTCCTGCGCAAATTTTGATTTGTGTTTCTACATGAAACTTGGATTTACCAAAACGATACTTCAGTTCGTCGCTGGACACATGAATCGGATATGATGAGTAATCCATCCAAAATTGAATCAGAAGGAAAACGTTTACAGTTCTACACGCAGGAAGTAATTTCGGGTTCTTAGAAGGTTCTGATTTCATTTTAGATTGAAAAACAATGACCGTGACTATCACAAGACAATGACCAGTGAAATTTTTCAGAATTTGGTTATTAATCAACTGATTCCATCTTTAGCTAAGATTCCTGTGAAATGTGTGGTGGTAAGGGACAATGCACCATATCATTCGGTTCAATTGGATAAACCACCCACCTTTTCCAGCAAAAAAAGCGAGATGCAGGATTGGTTGATTAAAAACAAGATTGATTTTAATCAAAATTTTACCAAGAAACAACTTTGGAATTTGATATTACCTCATCGAACTGACAGACAGAGACGATATGTGTTGATGACCTTTTGAAGGAGCATGAGGTTCTTAGATAACCCCCATACCATTGTCAGTACAATCCTATTGAAATGGCATGGACGTTTTGTAAGAACTTCTATAACAAAAACATAAATTCGCATCCCTATACAACGGATATAGTGTTGAATTTATGGAGTCTGGCTCTTTCAAAATGTACATCAGATATGTGGCAAAATTTTTATTTACATTGTGAAAGAGTCAAAAACTTATCACAGAGGACTGGACGAAACACATGGGTAATCTTCCAATGGCAGATATTCCTCCATTCGTTATTTCATTGGGAGAATCTGATTCAGATTCAGAATTTTCTGAGGGTTACTCTGACTCAAACAATTATCTAATGGATATGGAATAATATGTAGAGGAAATTCTGAGAACTCGTCTCTTCCACTTAAAATGGGGAGTTCAAAATGGATGGAGGTTCAAAAACTCCAAAAGGAACATTACTAGTGTAAGTTCAACAGAACCCTTTATCCGGCAGTGTGAAAGACCTAACGTTTGGATATTCTAGTAGTGCAATAATGTCGAATACCCTCCTTATTCAACTAGTACTGTATCGAAGATTTTCTACGATCAAGGAGGTTCAACTGAATCAAAGAAAATGACAAAAAGCCTATACTATGGAAAAGGAAGTTGCTGCAAACCACCTAGATAGAAAAATAACCAATCAGGAATCTGGGAAAGAATTGCTTGGAGGGCCAGATCTGGTCAGAAGACCTTCGTTGTCAAGGACCAAATGTAGGTTATATTATTTATTATTTCCTGATGATTTTCTATCTCCTTTTCTGTTGCAGATATGATTTCAAGATATTTTGTCAGTCTCAATCCAAAAGAAAGATAAAATGTTGTTCCTGAAGAAGATTCCATCCATTATAAATATGTCAGCCTATTCTTTGAAAAAATTCCAAAACCTCTATACTTACTCAGAGAGGTTTTTATCTTTGTGCTCTTGTATCATAGTTAAAAATGTATGGTATGGTGTCCTGTTCGAATCTGTTTTGATATTACTGTAATTGCTTTGAACATGCTATAATGTTTGATACATCAAATAACCTAACCTTTCTTTTCTCAAAGAAACATATACATGTAACAATGTTAGAAAATAATGTTTTGTGATTGAAAATTATGGACGTTTTATATATTCAAATCCAATTTCTTTATTGAGTTGCCGTTTTCTCAAGTTTTTGTATCCAATCATTATATGCCAGTTTGAAAAAGAATCTTTATTAATGATTGTATTCATAGCCTCCATGAGTAGACTTTTTTGAATTCAATATTAGGTACTGCTTACATCAGAAGTTTTCACCTGAACTCTTCCATGTGTGCAATTCTCTTGAAAAATTACTAATTGAATATTGTTAAAAAATTATGTCTTAAGCTGTAATGCCATTGAAATTATGTATGGAAATTACATTATGAATTATACTGTATATATCTTATTTCATCCCATTGTACTTTGATTTTTTTTTTCGAATAAACTATCACAAAGTACATTATTTTTCAGTGAAATTTCAACACTCGATTCTTGTCTTCCGTACGAGTAAATAGCATAACTGAATCTTCCAACCATGTTAATATATGTGAAATATTTCAAGTATTAACAGAGAAAAAAGTTTCTTCAACATTCGCCAGGTCTCTGGAATTATTGAATTCACATAATATTTTCTCAAATTCATTATTTTCCCAAAGTAAATAAACATTTCGATAAATACGTAATTACTACGACTCTTATGAAGAAAGGGCAACATTGCTCAATCATCTGACAGAAAAATGACTATAACCTAACATTTTCAAAAAATACACGGTGAAATCTGTCAGAATGTCATGGCCAACCGGTATACTTTATAAATGTGAATGGAGTATAGCATGGCACAAGCGTCATCACATAGAGTGACGCTTCTGTGTAGTTAGGTATTCTGTGATAATATAGGTACAAACCATATTTTTCATAATGTCTTAACGAATCTGAGGGCGATGTTTAACATATGATACATTTCTGAAACGGGAAGAAAATGGCGATTCTTTCTAAGTCTTTTCGAACTACTGTTTCCATAAGAAAAAACACAACTTTATGTTATAACTCAGCAAATGAACCTCTTAGAAAAAATCAGAGTACGCCACTGGATTGCTATCAGAAAAGTGCCTGTATAATGTTTTTATTTCAACATCCTAGCATAAACAAAAACGGAGATAATGACCAAAGTTGAAATCGCCCAAATTTCAATTTTGGCCTATAACTCGGAAACAAAAGAAGATAGAGGAATGCAGTTGATGGCATTATCAGTTTCTTGAAAAAAGAGGACCATAAGGTGCCATTCATTTTTCTCTATCTCCTCGGGTTAAAAAGTTTTAGTTCATGTAGCACCAAGTTTGCCCACCCTGTACATGAATTATGTCTAGAATTTTCTGAAGAATCCAAAGAATAAATAATATACAGGGGGTTGCATTTGAAATAAGAAAGTTGGTATTGGCCACGGTCGCATGGAACACCCTATATAATATTATTTTCTTGAAAAATATGCGCATTTAAAATTACAAATCGACGTGTCCGAGCGTTTTTCCCAACACCCCCTCATTTATTCGTTATCGAATTTATTTCATTTGGCTGTTACACTCTGTATGAAATGTTAGCGAATTATTGACGAAAATTCCCATTATTTCTTTCATGGCATATCCGGCATCATGGATGAATTTTTTGACAGCTGCTGTCAAAATTCTTATTTTTTTACCGATAATGGTTCTAATCATTGATCGGGAATCCATGGGTTCTTAAATACGAATCAATCTACTTATCTTATACAGTGTGTTAGGTTAACATGCGGCAAAAATTCCAGAGTTTATTCGTTGGAGTATTTCGAGCATATTTTTTCCTTTGATTATTTTTGGAAAATATAGGGCGAAAAACATTCAAAGTAAGAAAATCAAATTTCCTGCATTCTATGCCACTTTTTCGCTCGGCGTTATAGCACTTATAGCCCGTGCCTCCGAGGTAGATAGTTCTGCACGCCATTATTCTACTATAGGTATAGGACATTGTTCATGAATTGTGTCCAGAATTTTCTGAAGAATCCAAAAAATAAATGATATCCAGGGGGTTGCATTTGGAATAAGAAAGTTGGTATTGGCCACGGTCGCATGGAACACCCTATATAATTTTATTTTGTTGAAAAATATGCGCATTTAAAATTACAAATCGACGTGTCCGAGCGTTTTTCCTAACACCCCCTCATTTATTCGTTATCGAATTTATTCCATTTGGCTGTTACACTCTGTATTTGTGACGGAATCTGTATGCCGCTCGAATACGTCACTCTCCACCCCAGTCCCCAAGGCAAAATTTCATCTCGATCGAATCTGTTTTTTGAAATGATCAAGGAAACAAAATTTCAAACGGTCATATTTACGGAACGCCTGGTCGAATTTTCCCCGTTAACGAACTCAACCGCGACTTTCGAGAACCTATCCTGAAACTTTAAAGTCTTCAGCCTAGATGAACTAGTCTCTAGGTTTATCTTATCGAGAGTTTTCGTGTTCACATATGGACGAACGAACAGAATTGAATTCGACCATGGATAAGTGATCAGTGGGTCCAACATAGTCGATTGACAGCATCCTTGGCTCAAATTTGGAGAAATCGTAACGAAATGACATAGCCCTCGACAAACTGGATAGAGCGCTCAAAATAGTTCCGACCCAAATGTCCAACAAGATATTATCAATTACATTTCTATAATTTTGCAGCTACAAAACGAACGTAACGTGAGAAATGCCATAATTTATTCCTTCCTCAAGGCACAAGTCCTTACCACTCCAGAAGTGTTAAGCCTCAACATTACTCACGTTCTGTTCCAACTAAAACATCATACAAACAATTCTTGAAACATTAAACCTGTCAGGTAAAACGCGATAATGGAAAATAAAATATATCAACGCCTGTAGGCGTCCGTATCTAGCATAAATAAAACTTGAATCATAGGCGATTTTTTCTGGCAATTCATTCTCTAGCGAGATGAGGAAAGAAAAAGGTGGGCAGATATTCATACTCTAATATTAAGATGGATCTCCTCTGTAATATATTCCGGTTATACGGTTGCGGTTTCACGATTTCAGCGTAGGTTCTGCTGAAACTGGTTGTGTTAATTCGGTTTATATACCAGCTTTTAATAATTTTTTCGCTGAATTGTGATGAGGAAGAATTTAACTATTCCACATAAAAATTATACTAACTGACAATGAAACTGCAACAACCAGAAGGAGCTGTTTAAATTTCAAATATTTTTTTTTGGCAAAACATAGATAGTATAGCAAGGAGTAAATTATTGAAATTCTGAGAAAAAAACGAAAGCTTCACATTTTTTTAAATAAATTTGTTAATAATAGGCTTCAGGCGTGGAAAAAGTGCACAGGATGCCATAAGTGACTTGTATAACAATATCATAAAAAAATTTAACAAAAATCAAAAAAACTGAGGATTGTTTTTTGATCTAAGGGCCGGTCTATTCAACTTCTCTGTAAAGTATTCGTTAACTACATGCTCGTTAAAGTTACAGATAACCTGTAAGTGGTTTTGGGTATATTCATCATCATTTATCCTTTCGTTAGTCTTTGCTTTCGGTAGCTACTGAAGAGTTACAGAAGAGTCTATGTTTTTAAACGGTCAGTAACGTTTGATGATAAAGATACCCTTATACAAAATGATCGTGTAAGAGGGAGACGGCGAATATACACGACAAATTGTGTCGGTCACAGAGTAAGCTGTTAGAGAACGGTTGTATTTCAGGCTGTGTGACTATGTGCTATTTACCTTTTGCGATTCAAGTTCATCTCCCAAGCCACCTTGCGGCACAAACAGCATTAACGGGAGTGGGTTGGTTTGTAGGGTAGTATATGGAAAACTTCAATTTCTACATTAATAATCGGTTAATTTTTCTATTTTAGTGAAGTGAGTTAGAAAAATTGTGTTCCAGATTCTGTTTTATATACGTTCGAACATTGTGATAAGTGATTACTGCCCTGAAATGTCGAAATCATATTCGTTTTGTCCAGTCTCATTTCATTATTTTCAATATTTTCCCAAGTACAAAAGTTGTAAACTAGAAATAACTGTAATTTTATAGGTAGGTCCTTATTTTGCTCAATATAAGAACGTGTTTTGAAGTTGTGTCATGGTTAATATTATCACGAACAATGTGAAATCTCAACGTCGATTTCTAATTAGGGTGAATTCGCCAGTGGTCGGACAGTTTAGGCAAATGCGAATTTAAAATTCGTCTAGAAACTATAATTTTGGAGTAATCATAATCGTTCTTTCTCCAGGTTAGTCGTTGATAATGTGACCACATATATGATTTCAAAAGAGACTTTGTTTAGCTCTTCATGGATTTTACTCAATGAAATAATGAAAAAAGGCCAATTTCGCCGGTATTCGGACAGTTGATGCCAGTAGTCGGCCACGCAGTCGCTAGTAGTCGGACAGCTAAACATAGGTTAATTTTCAACAGGGTCACATCTAGAGAATTTCTTATGATTTTATATTAAACTATAGCGACCCGCCCCGGCTCCATACGGAGCCTTATAAACAACGGTAGTGCCGGCGCCGCACCGCGATGTCCCTGCATTTTAAATCTGTAATATCTCCGGAAATATTCATTTAGATTACATGCTGTAAAGGGCCATATTGATCTATATTGAATCGACAATGTATTTAAGGAACCTACTAAAATGGATAAGGATTAATGCTGTATTGCTTGAAATAACTTCCTAAATAAGCCATTATTCCCTCAAAATGTAAAGGATAAAAAATGGTTATTGTGGGTTATCCTTAAGAGATAGACATATACCATCGCGGACTTTTTTGTTGACCTTTTTTAGGAGTAAAATACCGAGTACATAATTTTGATTTATCTCGTGGGGTTTAGTCAGCGTTTGCAATGTAAGCGCAAAAAAAATGTGTTTATTTATGACATCACATTAGAAACCTCTAAATTCATCAGTGTATCTCTACAATATTATGCATGTATCTATCATACATATAAACCTTCCTCTTGAATCACTTTATCTATTAGAAAAAAGCGTTTCAAAATCCGTTGCGTAGTTTTGAGTAATTATTCTTCAATTTATTTCATATCTTCAGGAACGAAAACGAAAAACTCAGAACTTCATTCATAAAATATTAAAAATAGTAGTTATAACATACACACAACTAAAAACATGATAAATAAAAATAAACTCGATAACGAAAAAAATGTCACCTTGCCAGATTCTGTCCCCATTTTATTACTATTTCAGTTTCATATGAAACTATTAAAACTGGTTCTGGGCCCATAGTCTTGGCTTCGTCAGAAACTCTACCTTTGATACGGTCCTGTACCGTTGACTTGGGTACCCCATAAATACGGCAGATTTCTCTCAATTTACCACCATTTCTCACCGCCTGTACCGCTTCTTTCAAGTTTTTCTCTTCGTATTGACGAAAATGATTTGAATTTTTCTTTGTTTTCATATCAAGTGAAATAAAAGAAAAAAACCTGAGCAGCGGCGTCATGAAATGCCGAAAACAAGAAGTAGTGGCCGACTATTGGAACTCAACGAATTGCGTGGAGTTCAGTAATCGGACGATTTTCAATTGGCCAAAATCTATAAATGCGATTTTTTTTCTATGGACGACTACTGGCTAGAGTTTAAAAGAAGTATCAAGTTATTCGATGTGAAAAAGAGATGTTCGATAAGTCATATAAAAGCGCCAGAAAATAGAGAACTAAACAAGCCCCAAACTACTAGTAGTCGGACACCCGTCCGAATACTGGAATTTCACCAAATTTCTTTTCCAGTTACCGGCCACCCAATTATGACTTCAAAATAAAAAAAAAATCAGTTTTGAATTATTATAATGAAATTTCAGACCTTTCCCCCCAAATAAAATATTAATGTGAATACAAAAAATGGACGAAAATATATTTTGTATACCTTTGAAAAAGCACCTGCTGATGTTCAATACGTAACATTGGACAACTGCTGATATAACGCTAAATTGGCACCCTTCTTACATGACAATGGTAGCAACTGTTAAATAAAAAATTAGCCAATAAAGTGTAACAACATTGGCTCTACTGATTCGTTTTTATTTGGGGAAATTTGATGGAATTTTTCTCAAGTTATCTCAAAATGAACCCGTTTTGTCCGACTACCGGCGGTGTCCGGCTTACCGGCGAATTCACCCTATTGATCTGTCAATGGCATTTCTTACAGTATATGAATGATTTCAAATTCTACCATTCTACCAATAAAAAAAATTGTTTAAAGTATTCGTGGATAGCTGGTCTTTAAAACACTTTCATATATAAATTCATTGTATTAACTATGTCCTATTGTTTTTTTTTAGTCCAATGTTATCAGTTCATCAGGATATGTCAATAAAAGTTTTCATAGAATAGAACATACATTTTATTCATGAATATTTGGTGAAATATTAATATTACACACCTATATTTCTTGATAAAGAGAAAAACCTCATGCAATACAAAATACCTTCGTTCAGCTATCTGAATTCTTTTTTAATCTCAACGCTACTCATTCTTTCAGACCCAAAGTGCATTCCTACTATTTGGAGTTGCTTCCAAATATCGGAAATATTCGCTTATGCTAAGAAACACAATCTTTTCACTTTCATTTTTTCCCCGCAAATGGAAACGATTTGAACTTTTATAAGGTCTTCTTGTATTGAGAAGTTCCTCATCATAGTTATCATCTATAAGATTTAAATCATCTATGAGGTCCATGGCACTTATTAATAGTTAACAAATCCAAGTTATTTGCCCCCTGCCGAACGAAAACTCAAAACTCTTACCTAGGTATGATTTTGTTTGTAAACACAAAACTAAATTGAGAGGTTAGAATCCCTCCTGTACACGTTTACTGACAGGTTGGAGTTGTCTGAAAATTTATCTGTTCGGTAACCAATATTTACAGACGACTTCGCTTTACTGAGAGGTGAATATACGTTTAACCTTTCGGTAACGCTACTGGATAGTTTACAGATAGGTGAATAGACCGGCCCTTGCCGGCCATACACGTTACGGTCTACCGGAGAGGTATACCTGCGCAGGCATGCCTGTGCAGGTCAACCGGAGCGTGTGTGGGATTAGACCTGTGCAGTTTTTTCAACCTGTACAGGCGACCGTTACGGTCTACCGGAGAGGTATACCTGCGCAGGCATGCCTGTGCAGGTCAACCGGAGCGTGTGTGGGATTAGACCTGTGCAGTTTTTTCAACCTGTACAGGCGACCGGTGCAAGATCGAAAATCAATATTTTTGAGTGACATCGTACGTTGTGCCTGTGTGTGTGTGCATGTACAGGGTGGGCAAAATTGGTGCTACATGAACTAAAACATATGATACATTTCTGAAACGGGAAAAAAAAGGCGATTCTTTCTAAGTCAGTTCAAACTACTGTTTCCATAAGAAAAAACACAACTTACGCCACTGGATTGCTATCAGAAAAGTGCCTGTATAATGTTTTTATTTCAACATCCTAGCATAAACAGAAACGGAGATAATGACCAAAGTTGAAATCGCCCAAATTTCAATTTTGGTCTATAACTCGGAAACAAAAGAAGATAGAGGAATACAGTTGATGGCATTATCAGTTTCTCGAAAAAAGAGGACTATAAGGTGCCATTCATTTTTCTCTATCTCCTCGGGTTAAAAAGTTTTAGTTTATGTAACAACAATTTTGCCCACCCTGTAGGTACACCGGTCGCCTGCGCAGGTCACGTCATTTGCTGTCATAAACGTTGTCGCCGTCAGTTGTGTCCACGTCGAGTAGTGAATGATATCGTATTGTCACCTGTATCAAAAATCAATACGCAAAAATGGCACCAACAGATTCTACTAAAAAAGTCCTTGAAGATTTTATTGAAATATATAAAACGCAATCATGCCTATCGCAAGTCAAAAACAAAGCGTACCCATGATCGAGACAAAAAAGAAGCTGCAGAGACACGACCGACGTCCGGTATACCTGCACAGGTATACCTGCGCAGGTATACCTCTCCGGTAGACCGTAACGTGTATGGCCGGCATAAGTATTCTAAGTCGAGCTTTCGAAACAATAAATTTGGAGGTCCTCTGCAGTAAACTCTATAGTTATGGAGTATGGGGCATTTCTTTAAATTGGCTCAAGTCATACCTGACGGAAAGATCCCAGATAGTTAGGTTATTTGATGAAAATCATCAGTTTTTGTCCAATGAGATGGAAGTTCTCACCAGGGTACCTCGAGGCAGTACCCTTGGCCCTGTGCTCTTTACGGTTTTGAGTAATGACCTTGTCTTTGGGGGACAAGGGACAGGGAGTCTTCTATAGTGACACTTTATGCAGATGACTGCTCCATACTCATTGCCGCTCAATCTACTGAAGGCATTGCCGCGATAGGAAATAGCAATATTGAGCCCATGTCTCAATGGTGTATGAAAAATGGGCTTGTTCTTAAAGAGAATAAAACAAATGTCGTGCAGTTTTCTCCAAATGGAGGTAGGTTGGTTGTAAGTCCACTTTTGAGGGTCAGCACTGGAAGTATCGAGATCTCAGACACTGTAAAGTTCTTGGGTCTGCACGTTGACCGTCACTTAAATTGGAAGCCTCACATGGATGTCTTGTGCAGTAAACTTGCCTCAAAAAATTATGCAATGCGTTGTCTGAGGAACAAAGTACGATTAAACTTTCTACAACTCCTGTG
This sequence comes from Adalia bipunctata, assembly GCA_910592335.1. Lineage (NCBI taxonomy): Eukaryota > Metazoa > Arthropoda > Insecta > Coleoptera > Coccinellidae > Adalia > Adalia bipunctata. The sequence goes on from OU342954.1 coordinate 8,433,498, forward strand.
TTGAATCACTCATGAGTTATGGTGTACTCTGCTGGGGAGGTAGTTCAAATTGCAGTAAATTATTTATGATGCAAAAGAGAATTATACGATCTATGTTCAATCTCACACTATAAGATCTTCATGTGGAGAGTATTTTCGAAATGAAATATTAACTTTACCCTCTTTGTATATATACATATTATATAGTTATATATAGGTAGTTATAGTGAAAAGGGGTTACAGTTCACTGCGACCTTAAGGTCTATTGTGCCCCCTATCAGAGCTGTCATCATCACGCCTCCTACAGCTCGCCCTCCAGTTCCAGAGATTTGATAAAATCCATTATCTGGGATGGCTTCAAGGAGAATAACTCCCCACTTCTACAAGTTTCTTGTCCAAAGCACTCTTTCCTTTGGCTTGCAATGGCATAGCATTCCGTAACCAGGTGAATAGGAGTTTATTCCTCCTCCCCACAGAATCTACACTCATCAGTGTCCGATAAACCCATTCTCAACAGATGCTTCTTTAGGCGACAATGTCCTGTGAGAAAGCCAGTGAGTATGTGAAGTTGGTTTTTACTGAGATCCAGATATTTTTTGGATCTAGCAGTTTCAAAGTTCCTGAGGAACTTTTTGGAATGATCCATCCCTGGGAGATTCCGCCAGAGTTTTTCTCTTTCGGTTCTCTCCTTCAGCATAAACTCCTTCTTATAGGTGCATTTTCCTATACCACAGAAGGGTTCTGGGCCAGTGAGAGGCGTTTGTGCGCTCTTTCTGGCCAGTGTATTGGCCTCTTCGTTTCCTGCGATCCCCGAATGACCGGGAACCCAGATTAAAAAGACCTTATTCTTCTTGCCTACCTCATTGAGTTTGTTTCGGCACTCCCAAATCAGCTTTGAGTCAATGACGTAGGAGCTCAGTGCTTTAATAGCAGCTTGACTATCTGTATGAATAGCTATATCGCACTTCTGATAGTTTCTTTCTAGATTTATATCTAGACATCTTCCGATTGCAAGTATTTCCGTTTGAAGGACGCTTGTACAGGAGCCTAACGATAGTGCACACTTAGTACTTGACCCGTAAATCCCAGCGCCAGCTCCTGTAGCGGTTTTGGAACCATCTGTATACCATTTTATTGTATTTTCTTTGAGATTATAGTTGGTGTATTCCCTTTCCCAGTCCTCTCTTTTGCTTAGCAATATACTGAAGTTTTTCTCAGTGCTTACTTTCTTGATCATTACATCACTAGGAAGGTTTGCAGATGAGGTGTAGTCATTTAGAGAGGACCAAGCTCTCTGAAACCTGACTCTCTCATTGCCTGCTCCTTCTCTAGATACTCTGAGGATGGCCTCATGGGCTACCCTATCAATCACTAGATGTAGAGGTGTGAGGTCTGTGATGATCTCAAGTGCCCTGGTTGGGCACGTTCTCATAGCTCCCGTGATGCACACACAGGCAAGCCTTTGTACTTTGTCGAGCATTTTCCTCGTACTTGCCTGACTTGCCTTAGCAAACCAGGCTACTGCCTCATATGTGACTATAGGTCTTACAATCATGACGTACATCCATCGCAGTATTTTTGGGTTACAGCCCCAATTCCTGCCACATAGACGCCTGCACGCCATCAGAGCCCTTGTAGCTCTGCCAGTAGCATTATCAACATGCTTATTCCACAGAAGTTTGCTATCTAGGGTTATTCCTAGGTATTTGACTTCAGACCCCCACTCCAAGATATTTCCGTTTAAAGCTAACGTTTTCATGGCTGGAAGTTTCCTATATATATACATATTACTGCTTGATATTTGTGAGAAATAATTTGACTCAGATGACGGAGCGCCGAAACATACCTACATTCACATGGTACTCGAGTTGCTGGGGCACTGAATGTACCCTTCACCAGACTTTCACAAGTTCAAAACACGTATAATGTTCAGAGCATTCATTTGTATAATCATCTTCCTAAGTCGTCAATAAAAAATTTGAATAGCCCAAAGCATTTAAACAAAAAAGTTAGGGAACTCCTCTTGTCGGAAGCGTATTACAGTGTTCAGGAATTTCTCGGGACACGTCTCTAGTTGGGCTCAATGTGAGCGGTTATATTCAAGTATAGTGAAAGTTTGTACTGTCACCATGTTTCATGCTATTGTCTTGATTGTCTAAGTTTATATGTTTTGTGTATATCTTGAAGTGCTCGAAGTTAGGCACTCACCTGACACATTCCTATACTGCTATTGCTGTCTGATTGAAATAAAGTTTATTTATTCTTAGACGTTTGTCTTAAACTTCATTTGTGCTCCTTCGACGTCCGGTGCCTACCCTTCTTCGATTTTGGGAATTATCAAACCACGCTTGACAACATCTCATAACAGAGTTTGGTGGCCAGTTCATTCTCTGGATATTATTCTCTTGAAGAATGTTCTGAACGAAATTTCACCCACGTATGAATCGATTATTCCTCTTTTCGACCGTTTAAAAATTTCCTCACTGTATCGCAGCTTCGCTGATTATGACATTGTTCTCTACAGAGCTAAAATAATTTTGGAGCCTGAGCACTTCCGGTTATAATAGGAGTGGAAATAAATTTGTTTTTCTCAATTTTTTCGTTTCTGATATGATCGAGTATTCAATGCTGAATGCATTACTGTTGAAACCATTGTTTACATTCGAAAAAACACCGAAAAAAAGTCAAATATTCATAGTCTATAGTCAGTATTATTGATACAGGGTCTTTCACGAGGAACCTCACCCATATTTATACGGGAAACTACTGAACGTATTTTCATGAAATTCAGCAGTTATAAGTATTTCACGATGCTGATGAAATCTAAAATATTTTCAAGGCATGAGCACCTCCGGTTTTTCCGGAAATGACGTCAACTTCCGTTTTTCAAATTAGAACACCATTTTTTTATTGCAGAAATAGATTCCTTAGAAAATTTCACAAGTTATTTTGATGTAACATTTTTCAGTTTTGGTTGGAAAATTCTCTCTGAGCGGGAAAATTCGAAAAAAAAATCGAAAATAGAGCTCCGCTGAAACAAGAATAACTTCGAGGTTTTTGGATGGAAAATTTTCATTTTTGGGATTTTTCAAGATGTAAGATTGATGTATCCACTTTAAAAATCGAAATCGCGATTCATGATACAGGGGGTGAAAAAATCGCTTTCAAAGTTAGGGATGACAAAATCGTGAAAAATCAATTTTTTCAAATTAGAACCCCATTTTTTTATGGCAGATATTGAATCTACATTAAAAAATAATGTGAGTGTATGCATCACCCTAAAGTGGATATTAACTCAGAAAATATCCATTTTAGGGCAAGGGTGTGATGCATACACTCACATTATTTTTTAACGTAGATTCAATATCTGCCATAAAAAAATGGGGTTCTAATTTGAAAAAATTGATTTTTCACGATTTTGTCATCCCTAACTTTGAAAGCGATTTTTTCACCCCCTGTATCATGAATCGCGATTTCGATTTTTAAAGTGTATACATCAATCTTACATCTTGAAAAATCCCAAAAATGAAAATTTTCCATCCAAAAACCTCGAAGTTATTCTTGTTTCAGCGGAGCTCTATTTTCGATTTTTCCCGCTCAGAGTGAATTTTCCAACCAAAACTGAAAAATGTTACATCAAAATAACTTGAAATTTTCTAAGGAACCTTTTTGGCAATAAAAAAATGGTGTTCTAATTTGAAAAACGGAAGTTGACGTCATTTCCAGAAAAACCGGAGGTGCTCATGCCTTGAAAATATTTTAGATTTCATCAGCATCGTGAAATACTTATAAGTGCTGAATTTCATGAAAATACGTTCAGTAGTTTCCCGTATAAATATGGGTGAGGTTCCTCGTGAAAGACCCTGTATATTGATATATTGTTTCTCCTGATTACTCCTAGGTCTCCCGAGGAGGCCCCTTCTGAAACTACAAGTTTCGAAGCTTGTAACTTGTACGAGTTCGGAGAAGCAGTTGTGTTCTGTGTAGGCTTTGTTACTGTGTCCTTACGCTACCTTAGGCACACTACCTACTGTTATTTTTTGACCCAACATCCTGAGCGTAAACCGTTCTCATAACGTCAAAGTAGAAGAATGTGGAAAGGTAATGCAAAATGCAATAGATGCAGAGAATACCTGGTGTAACGACTCCCTACTTAAAAATCGTGACCAAAATTTGTAGATCAAAACGGCATCTAGATTTGAGTATTCGTGCTACTTCCGGAATAATCCGCAATATTTTATCGGTTGTGGCGCTACTGCGGCAATGGAAAATAGTGCGACCCCTTTCGGGAGAAAATAAAAGCAGAACAAATACTCAGATTTTCGATAGACAAACAAAATTTAATCAGTGCCAACACCAGGTATTCTATGCATATACAGGGTGTCCCACTAGTGCCGCAGCGGACGATATACGCGTAACGGACTGCGTTTTGCGAAATTTTTTGATGCAGACTTGATATACTACAAGAAGAGCACAACCTTAAAATATTTTCGAATATATCGGGTGGCCCACAAAAGAGGAATAGCGGGTGACTTTGTTTTTTCAAATGGGACACCCTATATTCCATAGTGTTTTTCCATTCTCTGAAACATCCTGCATGCTTCCGTATACTTTTCACATATTTTTATTCGACAGTTTTCGAAATATTGGCCATTTTGACAAAAAAATGATACTTGTAGAGGCTATGTTATTCAATTATATTTCACGAACGCTTGCACATACCAATAACAGTTTTATATGGATTGAAAGACAAGACTTCAAAGTATCCTACCCAGCTATAATAAGGCATCTTCAGCATACAGAGTGTCCACAAAAAGACTATCAAAATGACGAATTTCAAATCGATTTTTCTTCATTTTTTCAAATGCAATGCATATAATTTTTTTTCATCATTGTAATCACCATTCATTTTACTTTATTTTTTGTCAAATACATAATATGCATATCTCTAACGGAATAGGATTTTTAAGCGCTTTTTCGAAATGTTTCCCTAAAATTCACATATACCTTCGAATTCAAATAGCAGATTTGGCTTCTCTGTGGTTATTAAGAACTGTCAAAATATTCCACCCAGAATAAGCATTTTTGAAGCTTCAATTCATATTATAGCGAAATGAGGAACTAGAAAGTTTTGATGTATCTACTCAAAAATGTGATGAAATCAGTTACTGAAGAAAGAAACTTGCTTTCTGTACCCATTTTTCAAAATGCATTTTTGAAAATTTTCTATGTTTCTACTTGAAACGTCGAATCTTCCAAAAATTTCAAACAAGCTTTGAGCTTGGGAGCTTGAAGATCTGCGTGCGTGCCTGTGAAACTTATGAATATAATTTTTTCGAAGAAAGTTGTATAAGGATAAGAGCGGGCACTTTTTTGTAACCTGAAGTTTTGAAACTCGTTTTTTTGAAGCATTCATAACTTGTACATTCAAACTTATCAAAATCATTGGTATTTTACGAATTTTTACATCATTGTGTGAGTATTCATCCAATCCGTAAAATCTATGATGATTTGAATTGAAGCTGCAATGATGGTAATTTTGAATAGAATAATTTGACAGTTCCCAATAACCACAGAAAAGCCAAATCTGCTTTTTGAATTCGAAAGTAAATGTGAATTTGGAGGAAAAACTCTAAAAAATCCTATTCCGTTAGAGATATGCATATTATGTATATGACGAAAAATGAAGTAAAATGAATGGTGATTACAATGATGAAAAAAAATTATATGCATTGCATTTGAAAAAATGAAGAAAAATCGATTTGAAATTCGTCATGTTGATAGTCTTTTTGTGGACACTCTGTATGCTGAAGATGCCTTATTATAGCTGGGTAGGATATTTTAAAGTCTTGTCTTTCAATCCATATAAAACTGTTATTGGTATGTGCAAGCGTTCGTGAAATATAATTGAATAACATAGCCTCTACAAGTATCATTTTTTTGTCAAAATGGCCAATATTTCGAAAACTGTCGAATAAAAATATGTAAAAAGTATACGGAAGCATGCAGAATGTTTCAGAGAATGGAAAAACACTATTGAATATAGGGTGTCCCATTTGAAAAAACAAAGTCACCCGCTATTCCTCTTTTGTGGGCCACCCGATATATTCGAAAATATTTTTAGGTTGTGCTCTTCCTGTAGTATATCAAGTCTGCATCAAAAAATTTCGCAAAACGCAGTCCGTTACGCGTATATCGTCCGCTGCGGCACTAGTGGGACACCCTGTATATGTCATGCATCTCGCATTTCATAAATATTATCACAGTGTGTTTCAAATTCTGTGTCGAAAACTCTGATCGAAAATTGGCCATAATTTCAGTTTTTCCAATTAGAACACTAAATTTTTATGATTGCGTTGGATTCTGCTACAAAAATGCTAAAATGCTCTTGCTCCTAAATTCAGTAATTTCTGAGTAATTTGAGATTTTCTGTATCTGTGTTGTATGAGAATATTCTGCGACCACAGAAGTTGAATGATCCCATTGAAATTGATAATTCATTAGATTCGATGAATTCGACTTAATGCACAACATAGATGCATAGAATACCTGGTGTTGGCATTAGATTTTCTTAAAGACTTTCTTGTCGATTGATCATCTGATATTTTGTGCGGCTTTTCATTTCTCCCTAAAGAGGTCGCGCTATTATTCCATAACCATAATCTTAATGACATTAATACATGTTTTGATCAGAGACAACTGTCATTGTGTCATTTCTCTAAAGCTGCGTCTAGATGTGCGAGCCGAACCTATCGCGAACCGCTCGCGAACCAATAGCGACAATTATTTGGACGGCATGACGAACCTCTATAGAGCCGCTCGCAAACCGTTCGCGCCGATCCATCGATAGTCGGATCCTTTCACGAACACAACGCGAGCCCAGTGTTACTTCGTTAATCCGTCGGTATTGGTTCGCGAGCGGATCGCAAGTGTGTAGGTACGTGAAATTAACGAACATGACACGAACATGATCGCGAACGGTTCGCGATAGGTTCGGCTCGCACATGTATACGCAGCTTTTAAACATAACAAAACCCATGTTATACAAAAAGTAGCGCCACGACCGCAAAATATTGCGGATTATTGCGGAACTTGACCAAAATCTGAAATCTAGGATGCCGTTTCGATCTACAAATTTTGGTCACGATTTTTAGTAGGAAGTCGTTACACCAGGTGTTCTATGCTGCACAACATAAATCCAGAAAATCTCAAATCACTCATAAATTACTGAATTTAGGAGCAGAAGCATCTTCGAGAGCTGTCATTCTTTTTTTCGCAGAATCCAACGCAATCAGAAAAAATAGGGTTCTAATTTGAAAAACAGAAGTTATGGCCAATTTTCGATCACATTCTTCTACTTTGACGGTTATGAGAACGGTTTATGCTCAGGATGTTGTGAATAAGAAAATTGAACATACCTAATACTGACTATAAATAATTGACTTTTTCCAGTTTTTTCTTCGATATTTTGAAAACTATTTGAAAATGATGCATTCAGCATCGATACTCGATATAATCAGAAACGTGAAAATTGAAAAAAAAAAAAAAATTTGAAAAAATTTATTTTCACTCCTTGTACCGAGCCTTGTACAGGGTGGCCAATTATCTTCTGAGCTAAATATTTTTGAAGCTGAGCACATCCCGCATCCGGTTGTACAGGGTGGCCAGATTTCGATGATTTAGTACTAGAACTCCTAAACTATAAGAGATAGAGAAAAAGTAATATCCATGTCATGTTCTCTTTTTTCGAGAAACCGAAATTGCTGAAAACCTCAAGTTGCTACGGCGTCTAGTTTCCGAGCTACAGGGCGATTTCGGTATTTGGCCAATTGTTATAATTGACTATAACTTCCGTATTACAGAATCTACGCTCTCGAAATTAATACTTCTTTAGGGCCCTTTTTTAACTGATTTTCAGCGGTTCTATTGGATTTTTTGTATCTGCTCAAATTTCGGAGCTATAACAAAAAAATTTTTTTTTTCAAATGGAAACCATAATGGGAAAAAGTATTTCCGAATAGATCTTTCTTCAACGATTTCAAAAATATATATCATGTTATACTTCTGAGTTCACTATATATCGAAAATTTCGAAAAAACACTTCTCGTTCAACAAAATCCAAGCAGGCTTTGATTCACTTCCTTCAAAACTGGGGCGATCATAGAATTTCATGTCTTATTTATTTTCACTTGTCAAATTCAATTCAATTTCATCATTGTTGTATCGTCTGGCGCTTCTTGAATTCTTATAAGGTCATAGAATTCGATATCTCACATTTATTGTAAGCTGCCAAATTGATTCAGGAAATATTAGCTTTATTATTACTCAGACCAATTGAGGGGCTTCGCGAAACTTGTTGATTCTAGTATGATTTCTCTGCTGAATTGAAAAATGAAAAGCATTTGAATACTTATGTAACCCGTTGATAGCAATAATTAATGTTTCCATGAGGGGCAAAAAAAAAGCTCCTTCAAGAAAAAATATAGATTTATTTGAAAAAAAGTATATTCACAACAAATGTTCAAATCGTTGTCCATTGGAGCGAGTCATTGGAGGAAATATATAAATTGCATGATGTGATATAAATAAGAACTTCAGAAGCGCCAGACGATACAATGATGAAACTGAATTGAATTTGACAGGTGAAAATAAATAAGACATGAAATTCTATGACCGTCCCAGTGAATCAAAGTGAATCAAAGCCTGCTTGGATTTTGTTGAACGAAAAGTGTTTTTTCGAAATTTTTGATATATAGTGAACTCGGAAATATAACATGATATATATTTTTGAAATCGTTGAAGAAAGATCTATTCGGAAATATCACTTCCCATTATGGTTTCCATTTGAAAAAAAAAGTTTGTGGTGTGTAGTGTGTAGTATGAGTGTGAGACAGGTAGCTCTGTAATGATTACCACTGAATTGTCAATTTGACTTATGACATATTAGATAAAAGTAAAGATCGCTGAGTTGAATATTAAAAGTGTGGTAAACAATTATAATCAAATAGTAATCCAAGTACTCTTTAGATGATTTCGGTTTGCATGTATTATGACAAGGGTGATTGACCAAAGATAGTAAGTTTTCCCAGTCCATAAATCAGTTTCGTTGTTACGGAGAAATAATTTTGTAGAATGTGTTTTGTAACTTTGAATGACCTGTTTTTTTCAATATTGTATTTGTGTCAACAATTTTGTATTTTATTTCAGCCTCTGAAGAAGCTACAATAAAGTTAGCGAAACGTCAGGTTATCTCTGAATTTTTATTCACCTACCACTACGTCCTAGCTGCCCACTAATTTGGCCACATATCATAATATTGGGGACGCAAAACATCAACACATATAGTTTTTTGTTATAGCTCCGAAATTTGAGCAGATACAAAAATCCAATAGAACCGCTGAAAAGCAGTTAAAAAAGGGCCCTAAAGAAGTGTTAATTTCGAGAGCGTAGATTCTGTAATACGGAAGCTATAGTCAATTATAATAATTGACCAAATACCAAAATCGCCCTGTCGGCCCTGTAGCTCGGAAACTAGACGCCGTAGCAACTTGGGGTTTTCAGCAATTTCGGTTTCTCGAAAAAATAGAACATGACATGTATATTACTTTTTCTCTATCTCTTATAGTTTAGGAGTTGTAGTACTAATTCATCGAAATCTGGCCACCCTGTACAACCGGATGCGGGATGTGCTCAGCTTCAAAAATATTTAGCTCAGAAGATAATTTCGGACAATATCATAATTCCAATTTCCAGATTTCAAATGTTTCCAGTTCTCCAGAAACGTTTAGTAGGCACTCGACCTTGGCACACCCTGTGGTACAGAAAGAATATTATTTTGTCAGCAAAGGTGGAGTTTCGTAAACTTAATCATTGAATCCTTGATTATCTATTGAGGGATGAAAAGGAATGGAAGAGCCCATAAGAAGATAGGTCGTCACGTCACTGCCCTAAATTCGCAAGAGCAAATCAGGAAAAACCTGGAACCAAAGTTTCCGAATCAAACTTCCTTCAACCGAGAACTCCTTCGGAAGGCACGTGCTCGACATATCGCACCGCATCCTCCCAAACCACCCCAACCCTCCTCCTTCTCGTCGAACTTCCCGACCACCAGCTCCTCGTTCCTCCAACTTCCAAGCAAACTCGCCGTGACCGTCACCGCACTCACAGCTCGTGTCAGTCGTCTCCGACGTCCCCGTGAGTCCACCAGCCCGCGAAGGTCGCCCGCGATCACCTCACGTTCCTTCGATCCTCCGCAGCTTCCGCATCTTCGTATCGCGGCCCGCGAAAAGTGAAAGGGGTGCCGTTCACACCCTCCCCATTCGTCTGCCGCCCCCGCCGCGTCCGCCGCGGCGCTCCCAGCCTCCCTGGACCGTCCGGAAGGAACATGTGCGCCAATCTCGCTTAAGTACAGTGTCAGGGTTTCCACCGTTTTATTGCACCACTTTGGAGTTGTTGTTTTGCCAATGTGCCAGTGTTTTAGATAGTTGACATTGATGGTCGTGTTGTGAGAGTAGTCTTCGTACTTGTGTCTTTTGGAGTGCTTTATGTCGAGAGTATGAATCATGCGGCTGTAAGGTAGGCGCCCTTGGTGTTACTATTTCTAGCTGGATTTTGCATAATAGGTTATTTCTTATTAGTGTCAATGCTATAGCCATAGGACGCAACAGGTTGCGGAGGTCTTGCTAGCGCCGTTGAGCTCTGCAACATTTCTTGCTCTTCCTATGGCTATTAGTTTCGGTGACTGAAAAATTGATTTTCCAGGAGTTTCTGGACTTCGTCATTAATTAAAGAAGGTAGTTCAAAAAGACCTTCAAAATTAAATACACTTAAAAACGGTCATTGGAGTAATATCAGTCAAATTTTTAAACAGTTCATGCAACAAGTGATTAAAGTCTTCTTTCCACGACTGAAAAATGCAACATACAAGATTTTTTCTGCGACTGAGATTCATATGGATACGAATGAATAATATACATATAGGGTGCCCCACAAGTCGTCGCCAAGTCGGAATCTGGTAACAAGTCATAATATTCATCAGAAAAATAAAAAAAAAGTCCTGTATTTTTAAATTATAGTGCATTTTTGTTATTCGAGAAAATGCACACTCTGTGATGATTTTTTAACTCCTTCTGCTTCTGCAACCATCAGTATCCTTTAATTCTAAGCCAACTGCTCCAGCTTGGAAGATAATTTCCTTTGCCGAAACAAGCATTCAAAATCTATATAATAAACTTGACTCGAACTCGGCATGAGTTCATGAGTTCAAACTCACTTGCGCAAATGAGTTTGTTCGAGAACTTTGACTGAGATTTCTTCCCAATAGTCGGACAGCTGATGACAAATTTAGGGAAGATATTTTCGAAAAATTGGAAACTTTATTTCATCAATGTCGGAATTTAGAATCGCTAGTCAGTGAAGCGTGTGCGGTTATTTAGATACTGCGCTGCATATGACATTCGCAAAATACAATTTGCAGTGGCGGATTTACGTTTTCAGGGGCTCCTACGCTTCAAAACTTTTGAGGCCCCCTCTGAAACATTTTCTATTTTTTTCGAAAGAATTTTTCAATTCTCACTCTTTAAAAACAAACTCACTTCTTTAAAAACAAAACATAAAGTTAATTAATAAAATACAAGGAATGTATATCAAAACAAAATATAAAAGATGAATAAAAATCTTGAAGAAAGGGGAAAATATCACAAAAATTCAAATACAAAATATCTCTAGAATATCACATCTGCAAATTTTTTATTGCGGCATCGAGATTAAGGAATAAATAAAATCATCACAAAATATACAAGTATTGTTTTTTTCTCATTTTAATATCAGCAAATTTTTTTATTGCAGAATCATAATCGATACTGCTGGTTATATCACTTTCGATTCCTAAAAACTGCAGTCTATTTTCTCTCATAACAGTTCTATATTTATTTTTTATCAATAACAGTTTGGAAAATGAGCGCTCTGCTTCTTAACTTGTAATAGGTAGTGTTACAAATAACTTTAAAGCAATTTATAAATTGGATAATACTTCTATCATTCCCTTATCATATATTATTTTCAACATCTCTAAAAAATAGTATTTTTTTTTTCAAGAATTCAAGATACGTATTCCTGGAATTGAGATGTTTCGCTATTAATTCCCTCCTCAAGGTCTTTTTCATAATACTCCAAGAGTGTTTTAAAACTCTCCCTATCACTATATCAAATATACATTTGAATTTCACAATGATATCTCGATAGACAGAACTTGGACGTTCTAAGTCGCTAATCAAAAAATCTAACACTTTATTCAATAAGTATCTCAATCAAGCTTACCTTTTATATCAATTATATCGTTCAATGAGAGTACAAGGATTTAAAGGTCCAAACACAAACAGAAATAGTTCAATTCACCAACACTTCTCAGTTTTTCACAATATTTGAATCTTCCACGTTACACGAAACTCGCCCGTCACTGTCAACACTATTCGAATCTTGTGAAATGACAAATGGATGTGAGAAAAAATATGCAGACCTAAGAACTTCTGCACAAGTATTTTTCACTTCACACCCCTAAACGATTCAACATCTGGTCGGCCGTTCTGTAGCACATTCCTAGATTTTAGAGGAAATGCCGACAAATTTATTGAATTATGATGTGATTGTAAACATTGGAATTCGGCCACCATCCATGACAGAATTCATTGCAGGCAGACAAGATAATTAGGAACAGTACGCTGAATCTCGGATGGTGTGTTTTTTCCAACATCTGAGTTTTGCTCTGAGGCTCTTGCTATTCAATTGCATGTGAATGTAATAATTCGCAAGTTGCCTCTGAGCTTTTTATAAATATAGTTCAGTCTGACTATTTTTTTTACACTTACAGACTGAATTTTCATTCTAGAAAAAAAAAATAATTCGATCGCCGGGGGCCTCTATGGACCTCGGGGCCCTACGCTGCAGCGTACTAAGCGTACCGGTTAATCCGCTACTGACAATTTGTCCAGAAAGGGAATTGGGTAGGTATTTGTTTTGGCGCCATATTCGAAACGGGGCGACGAAAGGGAGCAGGGAGGTGTTCGTGGCGTCCGACATTTTGTGGAGTTTTAGGCCCGCCGCAAATTGAGCACAGGCCACGGACAGGCGAGGTCCATGCGATGTGCTGCCCATGCCAAGCACCTGCACAGGTTTTTCAAGAGTAAGGCCCGCCGCAAATTGAGCACAGGCCACGGACAGGCGAGGTCCATGCGATGTGCTGCCCATGCCAAGCACCTGCACAGGTTTTTCAAGAGTAACGCAAATTGAGCACAGGCGATGCCACGCTCGCATGCAGATATTCATAGTTCCTAGGTCTTCCGATGTGCAATACGATGGATGAACAGCAAAAATTACTCGATCATCTCGATTTAGAATCTGAATCTGAGGAGGAGGAAAGATTGATGTTATTACACTTATTAAGCAAGAGAAGAAAAAGAGGTAAAACGAGTGCATACGAAAAAGAAAGAGTCATGGAGAGTTTAAGTTATGCAGTGAAGTTGCAGATAATGTATTTAGGGAATCTTTTCAGTTGAATAGAAGTTTAGCGAGATTCACGAATTGATTAAACAATTTCGATGAATTTCTCCAGTTCGTCCATCTATTTACATTATATGCAGATAAACTAACAAACGTGGGCACCCACGGCTACAAAACTGTGTTGCTAGCACAGCGCGAGCCACGCGAAAATGAATTGGCACCGGCCTGGCCCTCGCCTAGGCTCAATTTGCGGCACTCCATTGAAAACCATGTAATACAAAACAAGCCACGCGTCGCATGGGCCTCGCCTGTCCGTGGCCTGTGCTCAATTTGCGGCGGGCTTAACGCAAATTGAGCACAGGCGATGCCACGCTCGCATGCACATATTCATAGTTCCTAGGTCTTCCTCTTGAAAAACCTGTGCAGGTGCTTGGCATGCATGCTTGGCACATCGCATGGGTCTCGCCTGTCCGTGGCCTGTGCTCAATTTGCGGCGGGCCTTAGTCACGATGGAATGAAATACTGCAGCGATTTAATATCGTTGAAAACATACTGTTCAAAGACGAAGCACCTGAATGGTCAATAAGCAGAATTGTGGTACTGATGTCCATAAAGTTAGCAGTGCCACTTTCGAGAAATTCAATGAAACCTATTGCATTAATTGTCGAATAATTGTCGAGAATTTGTCGTGAAAGAAAAAAATTTGTCACGTCCTTAGTTTTTTTTCTACGGGGTGGCTTTGCTAACTTAACGTTAAGTTAGCAGAACCACTTTTTCAATATCGCCCGAATCTCATGAAAATGGTTACAAATAATTGTCGAGTAATTGTCGTAGTCGATATGAAGTGAAAAAAACCCAAAAAATCCATTCCTTTTTGTTTATTTTACGTCTTTTTCCTGCGAGTTCGAGATATTCCTAGAATTATCGCATTTTTGGCAACAGCGCATTCGTAATTGACTCTTTTTCTATTGCATTAATTGTCGAATACCTGCCTCGAATTTGTCGTGAAAGAAAAAAATTTGTCGCGTCCTTAGTTTTTTTTTCTACGGGGTGGCTTTGCTCACTTTATATCAATTTAGCAAAAAGTGGTCGAATATCGTCACGATGATCATGAAAGATTGTCGAGTAATTGTCGATGTTGAAATAAAGTAAAAGACACACAAAAAATTTAATCTTTCTAGCAATTTCCACTCCATTTTCTCGCGATTTCCCCATATTTCTTGAAATATCGCATTTTTGGCAACAGCGCATTCGTAATTGACTCTTTTTCTATTGCATTAATTGTCGAATACCTGTCCCGAATTTGTCGTGAAAGAAAAAAATTTGTCGCGTCCTTAGTTTTTTTTTTCTATGGGGTGGCTTTGCTAACTTAACGTTAAGTTAGATAGACAAAAAAAACTAAGGACGCGACAAATCTTTTTCTTTCACGACAAATTCGGGACAGGTATTCGACAATTAATGCAATAGAAAAAGAGTCAATTACGAATGCGCTGTGGACAAAAATGCGATAATTCTAGAAACATCTCGAACTCGCGGGAAAAAGACGTAAAATAAACAAAATAAATGGATTTTTGGGTTTTTTGCTTCATATCGACTACGACAATTACTCGACAATTATTTGTAACCATTTTCATGAGATTCGGTCGATATTGAGAAAGTGGTTCTGCTAACTTAACGTTAAGTTAGCAAAGCCACCCCGTAGAAAAAAAACCAAGGACGCGACAAATTTTTTTCTTTCACGACAAATTCTCGACAATTATTCGACAATTAATGCAATAGGTTTCATTGAATTTCTCGAAAGTGGCACTGCTAACTTTATGGACATGTGGTACTGGGCAGTGGAGACTCCGAGACGAAAGCATGAACGACCCCTGCACAGCCCAAAGGTCGTTGTTTGGGCCGCTCTGTCTGCCAAAGGAGTAAATAGTCCTTATTATCACGAAGCTCAATGGATCAATCGATGCGAATATTATTGCGATATGTTACGGAATTTTCTGGTCCCAGAGTTTGCAGGTTTTAACTCAAGAACGTGGTTTCAGCAAGATGAGGTCATACCTCAAATTACTCAATGGAAGTTGTTAGCGAATTATTCCCTAATAAAGTGATTTCGCGAAGGGGTAACATCAACTGGCCTGCTAGAAGCCCCGACCTTAGCCTGCTTGAATATTTGGCATGGGGATACCTCAAAAGTAAGGTTTATCAAAATAATCCGACGAACCTAACCCAATTGAAGCAGAACATCAGGTCAGAAATTGCAGCAACATCGTTTTATCGCCAATCTTCGTTCCCGTTTGGAAGAGTGCCAGCACCGTAACGGTCTTGATCTGGAAAACATCATATCTTCCAAATAATTTTCCAATTCATATACATAATAACAATAAACAATATTATTTTTTTGCTCACAGATAATTTTTGTTTTACTGAACTTACAAATACCCGATACCCTTTCTGGACACCTTGTATAAATTGAAATTTTTTTTTTCTTTGTCTTATCTATTCTGTTGGTTCTAAAGTATAGATTAGATTAGATTAGATTAGAGGAGGGGCGGAAGATCATATGAACTCGCAAGCACCTTGACCTAAAGATCTATTGTGCATCCCCGCGCTGTTTACCAGTCAGGCAATAGTGTCTCCATGAACTTTATCACCTTTCTGGGGGCTACATCCATCACTTGTTCCGGCTTTAGAAACCAGAAGCCAAGGTGTTGTAGTCTTTTCCGATGAACAGCTTCACATTCGCATAACAAGTGCTTGGCTGTCTCAGTGGCTTCTTGGCAGAAGCGACATGTGTCTTCCAGCGACTTACCTATGTTCTTCAGGTTCTAAAGTATATCCAGACAATCACAAAAGAAATATGGTTCACTTCGTACTAGCAGAATTCCAAGAGACGATAGGAAAAATTAGTTGAAGAGGAAAATTACATTTGAAAGGCGCTGACGTGAAATCAAGAGGATTTGAGATCTCCTTCATCTACATTTTGAAGATATTCGCATTCTTCAGTTCAAGAAATAAATTTAAAAGAAGTGACAGCTGCCAAAAATTGACAGCAACTGTCAAAGAAATAGTCTATGATCTAGGACCATTTTTGACAGAAATATTCAGGGAATATCTTCGTTTCGTTCGTACCTCCAATTTAGGAACATATTCTGCTTCTGTGAGAACTAAAGGACATGATCTTCATTTTTCATTATATTCTGCTTCTTATTCAATTCTGTCTGTCTCTCCGACGGTGAACACGATAACTCTCGAACGGCGAACTTCACAGTTTATCTCCACGAGTTTTTTTCCCCAGAGATTTTTCTATCCCGAAATTTTTTCCCTGTAGATTTAACTACATCAACATTTGTTTCCCCGGAGTTTTTCCTACCCCGAAAATTTTTCCCCGGAGTTTCTCCCACCGAGCAATTTTGTTCCCGGAGTTTTTCCAACCGCGAAATTTTTGTCCCCGGAACTTTTCCAAGCGCGCCATTTTTGTCCCCGAAATGTCACATGGTGAGGACTCTAAATTTTAATTTGTATGCCTAATTCCAGTTGGATTGTGAAATGCAGATACTATAAGAAAAAAATTTCAAACTTTAAGACATTGCCCCCTTCTTTGGACCTCTAAATGGACAATAATCCCTTTATTAGTAAGTAGTCCTCTCGGTAGTCCTTTAACGATGGTGAACAATTTCTTCTATTGATGCTCTCCCCTGAAGAACAGTCTGGATCCGCCAATGTTTTGAGTTCGCAAAATTTGACCAAATTTTGCATTTAGATGGAGATTGACATACTCAACCTTATTTAAATGCAGAATTCTTTCCGAATTATTGAAAAATAAAATTTCAAAGGACATATCCGGGATCATGGGCGATTTCTTCGACAGCTTGTCAAATTTTTTTTATAGCTATCATAATTTGTTTTTCGGTTGGATTCTTGAATGCGAATCTACCCACAAGATGGATATACATACTTACAAGGTTGATAAACGCTCGAGAAATTTTTTATGTCAACATAGGTCCATAAACGTTCTATTTACTCAAAGTTACAGGGCATTGAAGTTTAACATTTAATAAACTTATAGTAGGTAACTTCTGAAGATAATCGAACAAAATGTTGATGTTGATATGAAATGAGAATGAGAAATATAATAAACCTCACACTTCAAGTACTCGATGAATGTTTTTGATTAAAATTATGTCACGCACTCTATCAAGAAAATCCTGAACCCCTGAATCAGAACAAGAGCATTAGTATCAATATCAAAAGAATGACCACATTTCACGATGTCCCCACCAATACCGAATTTATGCAACCTAAATATCAAGGGATAATAGCTTGCCATCGCTGGTTGCCTGCATGGTTATTTTATACAGGGTCTATTTTATACAGGGATATTAACTCAGAAAATATCCATTTTAGGGCAAGGGTGTGATGCATGCACTCACATTATTTTTTAACGTAGATTCAATATCTGCCATAAAAAAATGGGGTTCTAATTTGAAAAAATTGATTTTTCACGATTTTGTCATCCCTAACTTTGAAAGCGATTTTTTCACCCCCTGTATCATGAATCGCGATTTCGATTTTTAAAGTGGATACATCAATCTTACATCTTGAAAAATCCCAAAAATGAAAATTTTCCATCCAAAAACCTCGAAGTTATTCTTGTTTCAGCGAAGCTCTATTTTCGATTTTTTTTTCGAATTTTCCCGCTCAGAGAGAATTTTCCAACCAAAACTGAAAAATGTTACATCAAAATAACTTGAAATTTTCTAAGGAATCTATTTCTGCAATAAAAAAATGGTGTTCTAATTTGAAAAACGGAAGTTGACGTCATTTCCGGAAAAACCGGAGGTGCTCATGCCTTGAAAATATTTTAGATTTCATCAGCATCGTGAAATACTTATAAGTGCTGAATTTCATGAAAATACGTTCAGTAGTTTCCCGTATAAATATGGGTGAGGTTCCTCGTGAAAGACCCTGTATTATATTCTCTCTTTTCCGCTTACGTAATTCTCCTGGCCTGTTGCTTGTGATGGTAATCATTGGACGAAGATTATGAATAGGAGGTATTTGAATGTGGATGGGCGCTAAGTGGCATCAAGAGGTATCGATTTAGCTCTAATGTCTCCATGTGAGATCGAATTATTTTTACGTATCTGATACAGAGGGTGAATCTGAGGGGAGAATACCTGAACAGAAAGTGCTTGACAAGTTCAGTCAAATAGAAAATTTCGTTTATGTATTTTAAAATATTTTGAATCAAACGAGAACTGGGGGGGGGGGGGGCTTAGCCTCTCTTGCCTCTTCTGCCGGACCGCAACTGGTGGAATGTCAAGCAAATTGGTGTGTTTAATGTAGAAGGCAACTGTTGTCGATCAAAGAATCTTACTGATAAGATGTTTTACATGATGATAGATCTATGTATTTACTATTTATCGAAAAATATGAACTGAACTTATTCATTCCTCATCGAATAGTTGAAAGGTCAAAATTGCAGTTTAAAAATTCTCAAGAAGAGATGGGTCATTTCGAAATACATAATAAGAAACGTTTTCATTCATGAAATCATTATACCGACCAACCGTTATAATTACTTGTGGCAGGCTGATGTTTTCTAGAACGAAATTGTGTTATTAAATAAATCAGAGAGTGTCAAAACATCGAACTTATATGTATATTTGGGAGGAGTTAAAACCTACACTGCACCAATTAAAACAGAAGAGATCCGGCTATGTGAAAATACGTTAATTGTGTGGAATGAATAGTAATTTGCTCTAATTACACTGTTTTGGGATTGCATAGTGAGACAGGTTCAACATAATTTTCTCATAATTATAGTCTGTTTATGAGAAAAGTGGGTATGATGTTTTCTAGATT
Source organism: Adalia bipunctata (assembly GCA_910592335.1). Taxonomy (NCBI): domain Eukaryota; kingdom Metazoa; phylum Arthropoda; class Insecta; order Coleoptera; family Coccinellidae; genus Adalia; species Adalia bipunctata. The sequence goes on from OU342954.1 coordinate 8,452,836, forward strand.
TTTTCTTTTCGTTGAGAGATATCTGTGATTTTCACTGTGAAATTTTGATTCTTTTGCGAGTTATTGAGTCGCTTGGAAATGGCTTGGCGGGTAACTCCTAATGCTGAAGAAAGCTCTTCTTGCGTTTGGCACGGATCCTCATCGAGTAATACCTCCAATTTAGCGTCTTCGAAAGTTCGAAGGTGTCCCAGAGTTTCTGCAACAGACAGATAGTGTAGTTAGTACTGATGAAAAACCGAGTGAGAAACATAAGTTTCCTGCAATCATGAGTCCTAACTTTTTCACTTTCGAGATACTGCACTTGGAAAAAAGAGCCCTTCGAAAATCTACATGATTCTCTTGACAAAATTCATATTGTCTGGCCTAGTAGAATATTTCATTCCTAAGAAAACGCATTGAGATGAGAGTTTTCTCAGACTCAGCTTGAAATCGAGCCAACTAAACATTTTAGATTTTCTGACGCCTCATTTATATCAATGAGTTCTTCTGAGAATCTCAAATCCTAGGAAAACTTTGATGATCTCAAATAACACTACCTGTTTCTTTCAGAAGAAAATCTAGGTGAGATTCAGGTGTGTAGCAGCTTTTTTAATGTTTAATTTCAAGAGTCACTACAATGATTTTCACATGTAGCTTCAAACTTATACCGTTCCACTATACAATATTTATTCTGGAAATTTATGCACCACTTCATCAAAGAATTCTAATTATTGACTGAAAAAAATTGGTAATCCGAAGCACTGAAGTGAAGTCAGGAATTTTTGAATGCTTGTTTATGTTGTAAGTAGATCCATTTTGTAGGTAGATTCGCATTTGAGAATTGAACAACAAAAATTTTTTATATCTGTCGAAAAAATTGAAAGCAGCTGTCAATACAATCGTTCATGATCCTGGATTATGTTATTACAGAAATAGTGAATTTTTTCTTTCCAACAAAGCTTTATGTACATTTCACATATACATAAGTATAAAAGCAGATGCATGAACATGTCGCGATTGAAAAGACCTTGAAATGACGTGTCATTTGATCTTCATTATCTTTTCAAAGATATGAGGTGCTAGCTTCGGAAGCTGGGCGAATAAATTGAATGAATTAGCTTTCAAATTCAAGTTTCATAAAAAATGAAAAAGGATCTCAACATCACAATAGATAATTTAAAAAGTAATGTATCGAACAAGATTCTAACCCTAGATTTTTCGAATCGGAGCCCAACCCTAGTTTTTTCAAATGATTGAAATATCTCGGAGAGTTCACCAAGCGTGTAGCATTGTTTTCAAAATGTCCGTTTTCTTACTTATTATTCCATTTCAGCTTGTGTATTCGAATCATTGTTAATTATGTTGACTATTAAGTAAATTAATGACTTCTGTTTTTTAATACTTATTTGTTGAATAAATGAAATGAAACATTCATGAGTATCAATGGATACATGAGTCTTGATAGAATGCTGATTGATATCGTCAAGGCCATTCCTGATCCTCTGGGATCATTACCGCTAGAAGTGCTCTTTTGTATGTTCAGGGAAAACAAGAACAATTGAAAAAATACTGGGTTTCAATTATTGCAAAAATTGACTTACAAAAAAGATTCATGGAAATTTTAGATTCGAATTAAAAAAAATTATCTGCAAATTGGTAAAATTATTTAAGACACCTCTAGCGGATCTAGGAGTTTTTCAGGGGGTGGGAATGAAAATTTTCAGTCAAGAGTACAGAGTGAGCCAAATTGAACACGTTTGATTATAAAGTCCTATTTACAAACTAGATGAACAAAAACTTATGTTGGTTTCTTATTGTTTAAGTGATAAAGGGTGTTTTTTGTGAATGTGCATTTTTGAACTGCACCTTTTTTCCTTTGGAAAATTCTGCTTTTCTTCGAAAACATTTCTGTGGAATTTTTTTATGTACCATTCAATGGTGTTGGTATATATTCCTCAAATAATCCTCATCAATATTTAGTTATAGAACAATATTTCATTTCAAATGGGATTATGGCGATACCGTTTTTTTTTATTTGAGTAGATCTTGAGGTTACCATTTCAAAATTATAAAAAACTAGATATTTTTCCTGAAATCTTCACTATCTGAATCAGAATTTCAATTAACCATCAACTTCAAAGAACATTCCAATTCTGTTCTTCACTACTTCAATGATAATAACAGGGAACTTGTAATCTCTAATTTTCAAAGGTGATTTCAGTAAGTACAATACCTAGTATGGGCAGTATGGCATATTTTCGAAATCGGAATTCCAAGCTCTACGCAGAAATATCGAGGAAATAGGAAAAAGAAGTTAATGTTTTCAGTTTAATTTCACTCCAAATGTTTTACACCCCATTCGACATTTTCCATCAGCAATTTTTTTTTACAGGGTGTCCCACTAGTGCCGCAGCGGACGATATACGCGTAACGGTCTGAGTTTGGCAAAATTTTTTGATGCAGACTTGATATACTACAAGAAGAGCACAACCTAAAAATATTTTCGAATATATCGGGTGGCCCACAAAAGAGGAATAGCGGGTGACTTTGTTCAAATGGGACACCCTATATTCAATAGTCTTTTTCAATTCTCTGAAACTTCCTTCATGCTTTCGTATACTTTTCACATATTTTTATTCGACAGTTTTCGAAATATTGGCCATTTTGACAAAAAAATGATACTTGTAGAGGCTATGTCATCCAATTATATTTCACGAACCCTTGCACATACCAATAACAGTTTTATATGGATTGAAAGACAAGACTTCAAAGTATCCTACCCAGCTATAATAAAGCATCTCCAGCATACAGAGTGTCCACAAAAAGAATATCAACATGACGAATTTCAAATCGATTTTTCTTCATTTTTTCAAATGCAATGCATATAATTTTTTTTCATCATTGTAATCACCATTCATTTTACTTCATTTTTTGTCAAATACATGATATGCATATCTCTAACGGAATAGGATTTTTAAGTGATTTTTCGAAATGTTTCCCCAAAATTCACATATTCCTTTGAATGCAAATAGCAGATTTGGCTTTTCTGTGGTTATTGAGAACTGTCAAATTATTCCACTCAGAATTATCATCAATGAAGCTTCAATTCATATTATAGCGAAATGAGGAACTAGAAAGTTTTGATGTATCTACTCAAAAATGTGTTGAAATCAGTTACTGAAGACAAGAACTTGCTTTCTGTACCCATTTTTCAAAATACATTTTTGATAATTTTCTATGTTTCTACTTGGAACGTCGAATCTTCCAAAAATTTCAAACAAGATTTGAGCTTGCGAGCTTGAAGATCTGCTTGCGTGCCTGGAAAAATGAATATCATTTTTTCGAAGAAAGTTGTATGAGGATAAGAGCGGGCACTTTTTTGTATCCTAAAGTTCTGAAACTCGTTTTTTTTAAGCATTCATAACTTGTACATTCAAACTCATTGGTATTTTTCGAATTTTTACATCATTGTGTGAGTATTCATCCAATCCGTAAAAACTATGATGATTTGAATTGAAGCTACAATGATGTTAATTTTTAATAGAATAATTTGACAGTTCCCTGTAAGCACAGAAAAGCCAAATCTGCTTTTTGAATTCGGAAGTAAATGTGAATTTGGAGGAAAAACTCTAAAAAATCCTATTCCTTTAGAGATATGCATATCATGTATTTGACAAAAAATGAAGTATATTGAATGGTGATTACAATGATGAAAAAAAATTATATGCATTGCATTTGAAAAAATGAAGAAAAATCGATTTGAAATTCGTCATGTTGATAGTCTCTTTGTGGACACTCTGTATGCTGAAGATGTTTTATTATAGCTGGGTAGGATACTTTGAAGTCTTGTCTTTCAATACATATAAAACTGTTATTGGTATGTGCAAGGGATGGTGAAATATAATTGGATAACATAGCCTCTACAAGTATCATTTTTTTGTCAAAATGGCCAATAGTTCGAAAACTGTCGAATAAAAATATGTGAAAAGTATACGAAAGCATGCAGGAAGTTTCAGAGAATTGAAAAACACTATTGAATATAGGGTGTCCCATTTGAAAAAACAAAGTCACCCGCTATTCCTCTTTTGTGGGCCACCCGATATATTCGAAAATATTTTTAGGTTATGCTCTTCTTGTAGTATATCAAGTCTGCATCAAAAAATTTTGCCAAACTCAGACCGTTACGCGTATACCGTCTGCTGCGGCACTAGTGGGACACCCTGTATATACAGGATGCGTCAGTGAGGCGTACGGCTAAAATAACGCCTAAACTGTACCGTGTGGCAAAAAAACCCATATGGCTTGGTTATAAGGTTGACAAAAATCTACAAACTAAAAACAATTTTACATACATGCTTAAAAAAAGTTACGGAAAAATATATAGTTTTTTCAAATGGAACACCCTGTATTTCATGGCATACCTAATTCTTCGGGGACAACAAGAGCTTTACAGTTATACCTCATTTCTTTAATTTCATCACGGCGTTGCCACTTAATTCGCATTTTCAAGGTATTTTTAGTGTTTTAAGGGGTTCATCGGAAATCTTATAATAACCGCTGCGTTCAATCTAGATGAACGAGATTTTCACAGAAGTTAGCTTGAGGTATCAGCTACATCATTCGATTAACATATTTTCATATAGTGCGTCTAATATAAATTCACCAATTCACTCAAATTAAAAGTTCGATGACTCGATTTTTTCAAATGGAATACCCTGTATTGTTACCTTTCATAAAATTTGTTTTTCGAATGTCTACCTTTTTCACAAAGTAATCGTTTTTTTAAAGAATGTGGAATATCTCAAAACAGAGCGGTTCAAGTATGGGACATACTTTGTGAAAAAGGTTGAAAAACAAATTTTATAAAAGAGAAGAATACAGGGTGTTCCATTTGAAAAAATTGAGTTATCACATATTTAATTTGAGTGAATTGGTAAATTTATATTAGACACTCTGTATGAAAAAACTTCAGATGTTTACCGAATGATGAAGCTGATACCTTATGCTTATGCTAACTACTGTGAAAATTTCGTTTATCTAGATTGAATACAGCGGTTGCTACATAAGAACTTTGATGAACCCCTTAAAACACTAAAAATATCCTTAAAATACGAATTAGGTATGTGGCAACGCCGTGATGAAATTTAAAAAATGTAGTATAAGTGTAAAGCTCTTGTGGTCCTCGAAAGAATCATGCCATGAAATGCAGAGTGTTCCTTTTGAAAAAACTGCATATTTTTCCATAACTTTTTTCTGACACACCCTGTATAGGTATGTAAAATTATTTCTTGTTTGTAGGTTTTTGTCAACCTTACAACCATATTATACAGGGTGGCCCACCCCAGACGCGGTTCTCATTTTGAGGCAGTAAATGAAGACATTTTGAAAATTTTTTTTTCGTGAAATGTAAAGGACAATTAGATGCACAATTTAAAATTGTTTTCACATATACAGGCTATTCGATAACAAAGATATAGACCAAAGTTACACCTTTTTAATTGGAATACTCTATATATGAATTCAAAAATTGAATGACAAACTCAAATAATGATGAGTTTATAATGACCATTAAATCCCTCAGATTTTAGAAGAACCCATTGTAGAGAAAATGGCGAAAAATCGAAAAAAAGGAGTATTTTTAATTTGCAATTAATGAATAAACCCTTCAAGCCAACGAGACAGACAATGTTTTTTCGTGTAGACATATTGGCTACCCTTATGCAGAAGAAAAAAATTCAACTCTGGAATATACTGAGTGATCATAATTAATGTTCAAACATTATCTACAAATAATGGTCGGAAACTTTCTTATTTCAAATGGCACACCCAGTATTTCTGTACCTTGTTGAACGTAAAAATTAATATCGAAACTATATTCATTTGGTTTCCCTATACCTAAACCTAATAGTTTTCAAGTAATTCTCGATTTTTAATTCAACTGGTTAACCTACTATTATGATTAGCGATATTCATAGAAATATTTGGAAATATTTGTGGGGAAATGATCACAATATTATTTGAAATCTCAAAAACTCATATGAAGATCTCAATAATGGTGTTGCGGTCACGCAAGATTTATTATTCCTTTATAAATGATTAGGTATCTACTGTTTATCTGAATATCAATTCTTTTTTCAATTATTTTCAAATTAATTTCGCCTAGAAGGTATTAAGTGTCATTATCATTCAATCTTTTTCGGTACATACCCTTAAATTTTTCTTTATTCCGATCGTTTTGATTTGAAGTTAAGCCATACGTTCAAAGAATCATGTAACAAACGATTCATTTAAAAAAGTATTTGTTCAGGCGATGAACCTGTGCTCCAGTCCAACATTTCCCTATTCTTCACATTTTCAATATTTTGAAGAGATTTTCAAAAGAGATCTGTGATAGTGAACCTCTGGCCAGAGAGTGAGTTGAGTACCGACTGGAACGAGTTTCACCTGTATAAGGACATTCAGTTCAGTAGTAAGGTAGTATTTGAAGGTATTTTGTGAACATCTTTGAAACTTTGAGTCTACTAATACTCAATCCAACAATTGGAGATAACAAGTATGAAGAATCAAAGGTTCATCGCCTGAGCAAATATTTTTTTAAATGAATCGTTTGTTACATGATTCTTTGAACGTATGGCTTAACTTCAAAACGATAAGAATAAAGAAAAATTTAAGGGCATGTACCAAAAAAGATTGAATGATAATGACACTTAATGCCTTCTAGGCGAAATTAATTTGACTATTTCCCTCGTCTTAATTTCCACCAATCAGAAACGCGCAATTTTGAATCACAAATGGTTTCTAGATGGAAAAACTGTATATATAGTATGGCAGCAGCTGTCAGCAGTTTTTTCGGGTTTACCCGCGGCAAAACTTGACAGTTGTTGTCAACGAATATTGATAATACATGCATAATGCATCCAGAATAAGCTGTTGCTCTTGAAATAGTCTTGTCAAATACCATTCCTGCATCTAATTTTTCCTGTGAAAAAAATTGAAAAAACACAATGCGAAGTAATATTTTTTTAACAAAAAGCATTCGTGCAGGTGCAAAAATCCTCGTCTTCGACTCGGATTTTTGTTGCCACCAAGGCACTCATGCTTCTTGTTAAAATATTACTTAGCAACGTGTTTTTTCCATTTTTTTCGGAAAAATTGGATGCACTTATGATATTACTCACGAAAATAATTGAAAAAAGAATTGATATTCAGAAAAACAGTACATAATCATTTATAAAGGAATAATAAATCTTGCGTGACCGCAACACCATTATTGAGATCTTCATATGAGTTTTTCAGATTTCAAATTATATTGTGATAATTTCCCCACAAATATTTCCAAATATTTCTATGACTATTTCCCTCGTCTTAATTTCCACCAATCAGAAACGCGCAATTTTGAATCACAAATGGTTTCTAGATGGAAAAACTGTATGGCAGCAGCTGTCAGCAGTTTTTTTGAGTTTACCCGCGGCAAAACTTGACAGTTGTTGTCAACGAATATTGATAATACATGCATAATGCATCCAGAATAAGCTGTTGCTCTTGAAATAGTCTTGTCAAATACCATTCCTGCATCTAATTTTTCCTGTGAAAAAAATTGAAAAAACACAATGCGAAGTAATATTTTTTTAACAAAAAGCATTCGTGCAGGTGCAAAAATCCTCGTCTTCGACTCGGATTTTTGTTGCCACCAAGGCACTCATGCTTCTTGTTAAAATATTACTTAGCAACGTGTTTTTTCCATTTTTTTCGGAAAAATTGGATGCACTTATGATATTACTCACGAAAATAATTGAAAAAAGAATTGATATTCAGAAAAACAGTACATAATCATTTATAAAGGAATAATAAATCTTGCGTGACCGCAACACCATTATTGAGATCTTCATATGAGTTTTTCAGATTTCAAATTATATTGTGATAATTTCCCCACAAATATTTCCAAATATTTCTATGACTATTTCCCTCGTCTTAATTTCCACCAATCAGAAACGCGCAATTTTGAATCACAAATGGTTTCTAGATGGAAAAACTGTATGGCAGCAGCTGTCAGCAGTTTTTTCGGGTTTACCCGCGGCAAAACTTGACAGTTGTTGTCAACGAAAATTAATAATAGATACATAGATGCATCCAGAATAATCTGTTACTCTTGAAATAGTCTTTTCAAATACCATTCGTGCATCTAATTTTTCCTGTGAAAAAAATCGAAAAAACACAATGCAAAGTAATATATTTTTAACAAAAAGCATTCGTGCAGGTGCAAAAATCCTCGTCTTCGACTCGGATTTTTGTTGCCACCAAGGCACTCATGCTTCTTGTTAAAATATTACTTAGCAACGTGTTTTTTCCATTTTTTTCGGAAAAATTGGATGCACTTATGATATTACTTACGAATATCGCTAATCATAAGTAGGTTAACTAGTTGAATTAAAAATCGAGAATTACTTGAAAACTATCAGGTTTAGGTATAGGGAAACCAAATGAAGATAGTTTCGATATTAATTTTTACGTTCAACATACAGAAATACTGGGTGTGCCATTTGAAATAAGAAAGTTTTTGACCATTATTTGTAGATAATGTTTGAACATTAATTATGATCACTCAGTATATTCCAGAGTTAAATTTTTTTCTTCTGCATAAGGGTGGCCAATATGTATACACGAAAAAACATTGTCTGTCTCGTTGGCTTGAAGGGTTTATTCATTAATTGCAAATTAAAAACACTCCTTTTTTTCGATTTTTCGCCATTTTCTCTACAATGGTTCTTCTAAGGCATAAAATGGTCTTCATAAACTCATCATTATTTGAGCTTGCACTTCAATTTTTGAATTCATATATAGGGTATTCCATTCAAGAAAGTGTAACTTTGGTCTATATCTTTGTTATCGAACACCCTGTATATGTGAAAACAATTTTGAATTGTGCATCTGATTGTCCTTTACATTTCACAAAAAAAAAATTTCAAAATGTCTTCATTTACTGCCTCAAAATGAGAACCGCGTCTGGGGTGGGCCACCCTGTATAAGTTTTTTCGACACGGTATAGTTTAGGCACTATTTTAGCCGTACGCCTCGCTGACGCACCCTGTATACGTGAAGTATTTCCACTATTAACAGAGAAAAAAGTTTCGTCAACATTCGTCAGGTCTTCGAAATTCACATAATATTCTCCCAAATTCATTATTTTCCCGAAGTGAATAAACATTTTGATAAATACGTAATTACTCCGATCTCAATGTAAAAAGGGCAACGTGCGTAGATGTCTGACTGGAAAATGGCTATAACCTAATCCTGCAGTTACTATGAACATTTTTTTAATGAAACACCCTGTATATTTGTCGTTTCGCCTTCAGAACGTTCGAGAGGAAATCAAAGTGCATAAAACCCGAAAATAATGGCCGATATCACAAACGATGAAAAGACCGTAAATTTCACGAAAACATCACGATTTTATGCCTTGCAATAAAAGTTAATATATTGCCTCTTTCTCTGCGTGTGAATGGTAGGTATAGACGGACAGTACAGACACCTCTTGTAGCCGCTCGTTTTTCAATAAATAACGGACGGTTTTTTTCCGATCGGCGTATAGGTTTGTCTGTCCGTGTGTGTAATTAATCCATTAGTTTTTATTTATTGCGCTGAAAATGATTATTCTTAATGAGATATCCGATTCAGCTTGTCGGATGAGGAGAAAAATCGGCTTGAGCAGCGTGTCGATTTTTATCTCTTATTTATTGAATGATTTTGGCTGAATGTAAGGATATGAGTTATGGCTCAGGAAAGAAATTTGAGATTTTGAAGTGGGTTTGTTACGTATGTCTTAATTGGAAAGTGATCATGTAATTGGTCCTTTCAAACTATTTCTCCATTTTATCGAATGTTATTGCGATCAGACGTTGACAGGACGCCATCTGGTATCATAGAAAACGAAGATTCTAGATCGTGATACCATAGTATAACATACTATGGTGATTCCATACAGGGTGATTTTTTTAAGTGTTTCATTAGAAGTATTCTTGGAAGGAATTTTGATACGAATTCAAGATTCTGTATTTTTGTTTTAGAGTATATGATCTTGAATTGTAAAATATTTTCAAGTGGAATCTAATTCCGGTTCTACCGGAAACGAATGTGAACTTCGTTATTCCAAATGTAATACCCTGTATATTTATACATTTTTGAATTCTTCGTTTAATTCTGCACTGATTTGATGTATGATGTGCGCAACCACTTCAAGCGATTGTTGAGTTATAGCCTGATTGTCAAATATGTTGACAGAAAGGGTGTCACAAGTTAGAGTTGATATTTCCAAAATCCCCCATTTCAAGAACTTCTTTTTGCAACAGTGGAACGAAAGAAAGTTCGCTGGTTCTGTTCCTTGTATAAATTATGAGGAAATATTACACAGGGTCTCTAAATCATTCTAGTGTACCTTTTTATTATTGCTTGTTTTGCATAGTGCTTGATCAATAAAAATAAGTAAGAATGACAATTCCCAACACAGCCCACTTTGAAATAGACGAGCATACCACTGAATTTGACAGAATTTCAAGACTAAAGCCAGGTTTGGCTCAGTCAAATTTATTGATATGCTCGTTTATTTCAAAGTAGGCTATGTTAGGAATTGTCATTCTCACTTATTTTTATTGATCAAGCACTATGCAAAACAAGCAATAATAATAATAATAAGGTACACTAGAATGATATATCGAAAGTCTGTTCTTTATTCGCGGCGAATGTGACAAATAAACAAAGCAGATAATGATAAAGAAATCTTGGTTCAAAACTGACATATTCTTACTATTGACATAACCTACCTGAAAATTATCTTAATAATACTGATGTTTAGACAAAGAAACCTGGCTTTAGTCGTGAAATTAGAATTTTATTCAATAACGGCAAAACTACTGATTGGAAAAAAATGAGATTTCATAGATTTATTGAGGCTTACTTTGAAGCCTTGTTTCAGACACCCTGTATAATATTTCCTTATAATTTATACAAGAAGAAGTAAGGACTGAACGAGAATAAATTCGCTATCACAAAAACGCTCATATCTTTCGAACCACTGGACCGATTTCGAAAATCAAACTCATTTTCGAATCATCTTCTAATTCTAATGAAAACTGTTTTTACAATAAATAAACGAAAACTATTTTTTACAAAATTCATGGATTTTTTCTGGAATTCTTCCCATCATGCTTCTTATATTTGGAAATTGGAAGAACCATGTTGATAGTGTTTGTAAGAAGTTATCTAGTTCTTATTATGCTATTAGAACTCTAAAAAGCATACTACCTTTGAACTCGCTGGTTGGAGTATACTATTCACTAGTGTACTCTCACCTGAATTACAATGTAATATTGTGGGGTGAATCGCCTGATATCAATTCTGTCTTTGTGTTACAAAAAAGAATAATACGTCTCATTTTCAATCTTAAACCTAGGGAGTCCTGTAGACCCATATTCATAAATTATAGAATTCTAACTGTACCCTGTATCTACATCTTAAATTCTTTGCTGTATATAGGGTAGGGTGGGGCAAAGATCCGCAATTTTAGGTTTCAACCTTTTTTCTCACCCAATAAGTAAAAGGTCCTGCAGGTTTTGGCTTCACTGGAAATCTTAATTTATGTGCTACAATATACCATTTTATTACTAGCGAAATAAGCACCATTTAGGAAAAAAAAGGAAAGGTAGACAACCTTGCCTTTGCGGACCTTTGCCCCACTGTTTGGGGTAAACGTCCGCAGATGCGGGGCAATTGTCCGCAGCTGCGGATCTTTGCCCCATTGAAATGAAATACACGGAAAAATTAACTTTAATCAGTTTATTTATTCACAGTTATGAGTAAAACCATTCCAGTTCACTGCCTGAATAAACATTTCGGGTTGTGCTGGTTTTTTTTGGCTCCTTTATACTCGAAACGACTGATCCCCATTCATAATCGAGAACAAGGGCGGATATAGTTCTTTTTCATGGGAGGGGTAATAACGATCATGGGGGGGTAATAACGATCATGAGGGGGGGGGGTAATAACGATCATGTGGGGGGTAATAACGATTGAAAACCATTGAATCAGGTACACAAACCACCTTCTCCTCAGGTTTTGGATACTCATGGGGGGGAGGTAGTTACCCCCAGTACCCCCCCGTAAATCCGCCCTTGATCGAGAATGTCAGGCCGGTCGGGCCATTTCCATAATTTTCCAGCTTTCACCATTGATGATACAGTGGCATGGGTTTCTGAAACGCCAGTAATAACTCCTGGAAACAGTTTTTCTTCATATCGAACGGTACAAAATTCGCCTATGCACCTCTTTGGAGGCACCATCCGCTCAGACGATTCTTCCATCTTCTGATCACTGTCAGATTCTGACTCGTTGTAGACCGAAGAATCTTGGGGCAAACGACCGCGCGCGGACCATTGCCCCATGCAAAATGCGGACCTCTGCCCCATTTTGTCATTTTGTAAACACAAACTAACCTAAAACCATTAAATGCGCATTTGGCCAAATTATTGTCCATAGATCGCCTTTCAAAACCTGAATTATGGAATTGAACCAGTAAAAAAGTAAGCAAAGCGTATAGTAAATTACATTTTCAACTGAAGATGACCTACGGATTATTACATCAAAACAAGTAAAAAGAATTCTAACCTCATTGTTTTTGTTGTGCCGGTCGGACGCCATGTAACTTTTGTGAGTCGTCTTCTATCAATGTTGCCAGCATAAAAATGTGTCTAAAACCACGACAATATTAAGCGATCATTTTAAATTGACGGTGCGGATCATTTCCCACTGCGGATCTTTGCCCCACCCTACCCTACATAAAAATTTCGGTTCATTGATGAAATGTTCCGTATCATGAGTATCATACGAGACATAAAGAAACTCTTTGTTTTCCGAGGCATCGCACAACAAAATTTCAGCAGTCTCCGACATACAGTGGAGCTAAGATTTTCAATCATCTGCCTGACAGGTTTAAGACCTTGGAGCACAAAAGTTTCAAGAAGCAAATAAAAGCTCTTCTAGTTGAGAGTTGCTTTTATAGTAGAAGTGAGTACTTCAGTACAGTTATAATCTGATCTAATTATCTGCTTTGTATATTATTTTGTTTGTTTCTTAATCTTAAGAATTTTTTTTTTTGGTTTGTCATAACCTCTTGACGTATCCTATACAAATTCAATTTGTCTGTAAGGGTGAATAAATTATTATTATTATTATTATTATGAATTAGGAGATATAGAGTTCTCAGTCACTTTCTGGGATGCTGTCTTCCACTTTTGCTTGAATTCCGCTAATGTTTTCGTTGATCTCTTAGTCTTCTTCAATTCTCTTTTTACCAGGGCCCAATATCTTCCGATTGGCCTGAGTTCTGGGCAATTTGGTGGATTGGCCTCTTTGGGGACAAAAACCACCTCATTAGCTTCGTAGCATTACTTGGTGGCCTTGCTGTAGTGGCATGAAGCTAAATCTGGCCAAAAGAATGTTGACACATCGTGCTCACGTAAAAATGGTAAAAGTCTTCAAGCATTCCTCGATGTATATCTCCGAGTCAACAGAGCCTTGGCCAACGAAAAATTTGCTCCTTTTCCCACAAGTGCGAATTGCTTGCTAAACCAGGAATTTTTTAGGAAACTTTGCTTGTTTCTTCACGCGAAATTGTTCGTCAACATTTCCGCGAGAATCTGCAGTATAAAATTCCTGACCAGGAAGTAGCGAGAAATCAGCCAAGACATAGGTTTCGTCGTCCATCACGCAACAGGAAAATTTTTTCAAGAAATCTTTTTTTAATTTCTTTGCTCTTGATTTCGCTTCTTGATTCTCCACAGCGTTCCTGTCTGGCACTTTCTGCACTTTGTATGTTCTAAGCTCACAACTATAGCCTTGATTTTCTAAACGGTTGACTGCGAACAACACACTACTTGGGCCACTTTCCGTCCTGAAAGGTTAGAATTCTTCTGAGAAAGGCTGATGGCTTTCTTCACTTTTTTTGGGCTATGAAACCCCTTTTTCCTCCCGGTTCCTTCCTTGCGGTTAATTGTAAGATCTTCGTTGAAGCGCTTAGCAACTCTTGATACCGTTTCCGGACGAACGCGAGCCTCTTTTGCTAAACTATGATAAAATTTTGATTTTTCCTCAATTGGTTCAAGAGATATAGGCGTTTTTCTGATAACGAATTCATTCTCGTTCAGTCCTTATCAGCGTACTTTATTTTGTTCGACTGTGGCCAAAAAAATTTCTTACAATGAGGGATTTTGGAGATATTAATTCTAATTTGTGACACTCTTTCTGTCAACAAATTTGACAATCAGGCTCTAACTCAACGATCGCTTGAAGTGGTTGCGCATATATCATACATCAATCAAATCAGAGCAGAATTAAACGAAGAATTCAAATAAGTATAAATAATATATATGTTGCATTTGAAATAACGTAGTTTAAATTCGTTTCCGGTAGAACCGGAAGTGGATTCGGCTTGAAAATATTTTACAATTCAAGTTGTATGTACTCTGAAACAAAAATACAGAATCTTGAATTCGTATCAAAATTCCTTCTTCGAATACGTCTAATGAAACACTTGAAAAACACCCTAAATACACCTGTGTATCTGCTGAGTATCTATAATATAACTACTGAGTACCAACATAATACAGCAAAACATTTTCCCTATACCATAGAATATTTTATTAATTGTGTGGACTGTGATTTGCAAAAGGGTTCTTGAGAGTTACTTCCTTCGATGATTTATAGGAATTCCATAATTCATTGTGAAATAATATAATCAAACCGAACCTTCTACAGCAATTTTGTAATGATAGGATCAATAGTTACTCAGAAAAGGAGAGCTCAACTTTACGCTACCTACTTATCCGAGCGTTAGGTTTTGCTGAAAACTGTCTACTCACTTCACAGGGGTACTTTGGGAACTATCTTTTTCGGCAACCGTCCGGGATGTACCCACTTCCCGGACGCTTTTTCTTTGAGAAAGTAGCATTTCCCGGCCTAATCCGGAAAGTACGTACTTTCCGGAAAATATCACGTCGTTGTTATGATCATCACAATAGCAACGAAATAACGGATGACAGTTCTGTTTCGTTCAATTCAAATAAGAATCAAAATGTTTAATAAAGAAATGTGTCGTCTCATTGATTTGTAATCCTACACGGTTGCTGAAAAAATATTGTACGCAACACGCCCGAAAATAGTTTTTTTGGACTCACAGACTTCCAGGACTCGCCTCCGGCTCGTCCTAGAATTTTGTCTATTCGTCCAAAAAAACCCTATTTTCCCGACTTGTTACATAAATT
Organism: Adalia bipunctata; assembly: GCA_910592335.1. NCBI lineage: Eukaryota > Metazoa > Arthropoda > Insecta > Coleoptera > Coccinellidae > Adalia > Adalia bipunctata. The sequence goes on from OU342954.1 coordinate 8,468,126, forward strand.
ACTATTCACCGAGCTATTCACTTATTTCAATTCATTTCATTTTCCTTTTCAGAGAAAAAGTTAAAGAAATGCGACGACGTACCGATGAGTTGAATCTATTTTCTCGGTGATGAAAATAGGATTTGAAGAACGCAGTAAATTTTTCAGGGTATAGGCAGTTCAGTTCACCTTGGTTATATCCGGTTGATTTGAAAATTTAATAAGTAAAATCCTACAAAGCAACTAAACTAATTGATTCTTCCATATATTCAATTGGAGAATATATTAATAAAGAACAAATTTCGGTAGTGAAAACCGGTAGCCAAATATTGAATAATTAATATGTAATCAGAATAAATTTATCCACGTATATTATTCCAGAAATACCCCAATTAATTCATTATTTCTATTTCGATTTATTGTGATGGTTTTCTAGACTTCGCAGTATATATTCAACCTTTTTCTCATCAAGCATTCTATTAAAATGATCTGCGGGTCTCCTAAAAAAACTTTGACCCCTTCTTCATCGAAGGTCAATCAAATTTATCCAGAAACGAATGTGGAAGTTGAGCAATACCTCAATGTATGCAAAATTCAGTAAGAGGCGGATACACATGTTGCATGCACGATTTATTTATAGAACTTTAAGAAGCAATTAGTGCCTCTGGTGGCGCCTACTTTAATTATAACCGTTGCGAATTATTTAAATTTCGAATATGGTGGCAGGAGTACCTACCACTCATAAGTAGTGCCTGGGTAATACCTACACTAGTGCAGGGGTCGAGTGCATGGAATGTGTCTGCAAAGGAATAGCCATCATAATAGCACTCAAATCCATCTTGTTATAGTAATCATACCAAATGATGGATTGCTACCATATACAACTGCTCCACAAAAGTTGAGGGAGTTTGAAAATTTGGAAACTGTTTGAAAAGTTTCCATATTTTTAAACATTTTTAACATTGGAAATGTTTATGTTCGTATATTGCAGGTAAATTACGAGGTTTTGTTCAAGGTCAAAAGACAAAGTGTCGCCAGTAGACCAAAAAAGCATTCGAAAGTTATCGCGTGATTCATTAACGTAGGTGTGTTGGGCCAGCATACGAGAATCGGCGAACTGCGCCGAGGTGGGACTCAGGTGGGAGGTCCGCCAAATTCGCCGCAACGTTGCCGGATTGGGCACTTAGTCCGGTATTTGAAGGATAGATCATTGTTTTATTTCCTTCATTAGCACTTCGAGTGTTTATATTGTTGTTTAATCAAGTGAGATCTGGGCCGCGGTGAGCGGCCCGTCAAATTCGTCGCAGGCAATTATTCCGGTATTTGAAGGATAGATCATTGTTTTATTTCCTTCATTAGAACTTCGAGTGTTTATATTGTTGTTTAATCAAGTGAGATCTGGGCCGCGGTGAGCGGCCCGTCAAATTCGCCGCAACGTTGCCAGATTGGACAATTATTTCGTTATTTGATCCACTGAAGAAACGGATTTGCACAGTCTGGCAACAAAATCCGCTTATGACACTGTTCGCCCATGCTCAAATCGGCCTCTAACGCCTGTTTGCACCGCTTACCCTTAAAAGTTCCTCGTTGCTAGGTACCACTTAGACTTAAGTTCCAATACATAATGATGATTCCGCTAGAGTGGTGAAGAAGCAATATATTTTGTGTTCTCTTTGTTCTACTGATGAAAACCAGGAAACGTTTTCTACATATGATCATTTGAGAATAATTCATGGTGTTCTGTATGATTGATATTTCTTACATTTCCCCCATCCGCCATCCAAGAAAACTATGATACAACACACAGTTATATTGCCATATTTCAAAATACATATGCTAAATTACCTACTTAAATTCTCACTTTTGAGGTTTTTGTAAGCGCATATGTGCTTTTTTACAAGCTTTTATTTAGTTTCACCTGTCCCGGTGTCTCTCTGTCTGTCTCTATCTAATCAAATCTTGCAAGTTAAATATGACACACTTCTAATCGTCCGATTGATTTGAAATTTGGCAGGTGTACATAATTCTGGTGACAATGCATCATGAAATATTTTTCATAGAAAAAAACAAAATGGCTGCTCCAAAATGGCGGATGAGTTTCGTAATTATCATCCGATTTCATTCAAAATTAGTATCTAGGGGTTTTTGGGTTCGACAATGATGATTCTTCTGTCAAAATTGAAAAATTCAAGATGGCGGCTAGAATAGGCCGGACGAGTTTCGTAATTATGATCCGATTCTATTCAAAATGTGTATCTAGGGGTGTTCTGGGTCGGAAATTACGATTCTTCAAAATTGAGGAATTCAAGATGGCGGCTTCAAAATGGCGGATGAGGGTTGTTTTTATAAAAGATTGTTTTAAAGAATGATTTTTTTATTATAGCTTGTTCTAAATGCAAGGGCGGATATAGCTTTTTTTCATGGGGGGGGTAATAACTATTGAAAATCAGGTTCACAATTTATGAAATTTTTTTATGTGCACCACATTGCGTAACTTCTTCTAAGGACTTTGATACTCATGGGGGGTAATTACCATAATATAAATCAAACTGTTCGAAGTTCCAAGTTCCAACCGTTTTCAACTATTTCACTATCAGATTCGTTTATGAAGAACGACAAAAGACAAAACGCGCGATCTGAATAACGGGCAACGGCTTCTTCTCACGATCGTCCTCTCGGGTGCATTCGGAAGCACTCGGAATCGAGTGAATCTGATTGGTTAGGAATTCGTGAGAATTAATGTATGCTCGAGAATCGGCGACGGCGACCAGTGAGCCGCGGTGAGAGGTACGTCAAATTCGCCGCAACGTTGCCAGATTGGGCAATTATTCCTGTATTTGAAGGATAGATCACTTCGAGTGTTTATATTGTTGTTTCATCAAGTGAGATCTGGGCCGCGGTGAGTGGTCCGTCAAATTCGCCGCAACGTTGCCAGATTGGGCAAATATTTCGGTATTTGAAGAATAGGTCAATAGTTGATCCGAGTACATATAAGATTCATGAATTTTAGTAGAAACAGAATCCTTCTATCTGAAGCCAATTTCATGAATACCCAGATTTGCTAAAATCAAAATTCACTTCGAAAATATTGGACGGAGTGGACTCAGCTTCATTTGATTTCCTCCGAGTAGGGGAGGACGGGGGAATTCCGCGCACGGAGGAATTCTGCGCATTGATATTCTACAACTCAGTTCAGTTATTTCAAAATTTAGATACAGCCACAGAAATATAATAAACATATGAATAAATAAATATCTTATTATATTTCTGTGGATACAGCGCACCATCTCGTATTTGCCTTGCCAACATCCTCCCGTAATTTAAAGATATTCGTGTTTTTATTTTAGACCAGGGAGCCGATTGTTCGTTTCACGATGCTATGATCTAATTTTCGAGAGAAATTGGAATCGTGGAAAGTACTTCTATTATTAATTTCTAATGAATCTATTGCATGACTATTTTCCTTCATATGTGTAGATTATTTAATGCAAAAGAACAATTACATAATTGTATTTCGTCATCTTATGTCAGTGATTAGTTAGGTTAGGTGACTCACACTGGGAGAATAACGCGCAGCTGTAGCGGGGTAATTCTTCAATAATATTTTTTGTACAGTCCTGGAAATTTGTTTAATTTACATTGTACTTAGTTATTACCTAAATAATGAAATATTTTTTCGAGTTTTTCAGCTGTTCAATATATGCGCATAATTATACCATCGCATGCGCGGTATTACCCAGTACGTGGGGGAAGACCGCGAAAAGACAGTTTTCAGAATTATTTTTTTTCTCAATTGGTATAGGTAGTTGAACCTTTTCCTTGTGATGAAAAAGTTCCAAATGGGTTCATGATTCAGCAGTTAAATTATGAAAGTTTGTGTGTACATAGGAAGGTTTTTGTGAGCATTTTCCCTAAGATGCGTGGAATTCCCCCGTCCTCCCCTACATATAAGATTCATGAATTTTAGTAAAAACATAATCCTTCTATCTCAAGCCAATTTCGAGAATACTCAGATTTGGTAAAATAAAAATTCTCTTCGAAAATATTGGACGGTGTGGACTCAGCTTCTTCTGATGATGTTTACTCCGAGAAGGTACATATAAGATTCCTGAATTTTAGTGAAAACAGAATCTTTCTACTTTCTATCTCAAACCAATTTCATGAAAACCCAGATTTGGTAAAATAAAAATTCGCTTAGAAAATATTGGACAGAATGGACTCAGCTTCATCCGATGAGAGTTGATCTGAGAACATATAAGATTCATGAATTTTAGTAAAAACAGAATCCTTCTATCTCGAGCCAATTTCGAGAAAACTCAGATTTGGTAAAATAAAAATTCTCTTCGAAAATATTGGACGAGGTGGACTCAGCTTATTCTGATGATGTTAACTCCGAGTACATGTAAGATTCATGAATTTTAGTGAAAACTGAATCCTTCTATCTAAAGCCAATTTCATGAAAACCCAGATTTGCTAAAATCAAAACTCACTTCGAAAATATTGGACAGGAATGACAGGATAATTCATCCAATTATTCATATCTTTATTTTTTATTATTATATCTTAAGAATAGTAAGAATACTCACTTTAGAAAGAACATTTTTGTTTTAAAATACGGTGACAAGTTTCCTCTCACATGTTTATGTTAGGAATTGGGAATGTTGATTGTTTCTTGCAATTATTATTGCTCATTATTATTATTGAAAATACTATTTTATTTTAAGTTCAAATGCAAATAAATGTTGGTAATATTCACATGTGGTGTTATCATTTCCAATGTCTCTGATGGTTGCAAGGATTGCGAAATCTGTAAATTTTTTATTGTGAGAAATCAAAATGATTAGTCACTTATCTAACTCATTCTCTTGTATAATTCCAGGTGAAAATTTATTCTTAGTATTTGTATTAGGTACAAATTCAGTTCAAGGGCGGTCCTACGGGGGGGGTAAAGGGGGTAATTACCCCCCCCCAGAGCACTACAACATTCGATTTTTTTGAATTTTATTAATGAAAAACTAACAAAAAAAAAGTTTTATTGTATTTTCAATTGTTCATTCAATTATTACCCCCCCCAGGAAATCAGCCTAGGACCGCCCTTGATTCAGTTCAATCAAAGAATTTAATGAATAAATTTCAGTTAAGAGTATAGCCTTCTCTCAAAAGGGACTGAGAAGAAGACATTATTCTGGTGACAGTGCATCATGAAATATTTTTTATAGAAAAAAACAAAATGGCGGCTCCAAAATGGCGGATGAGTTTTGTAATTACCATCCGATTCCATTCAAAATTAGTATATGGGGGGTTTTGGGTTCGACAATGATGATTCTTTGGTCAAAATTGGAAAATTCAAGATGGCGGCTACAATATGGCGGACGAGTTCTGTGATTATGATCCGATTCTATTCAGTATTGTTATCTTGGGGTTTTCTGGGTCGGAAATTACGATTCTTCAAAATTGTGGAATTCAAAATGGCGGCTTCAAAATGGCGGATGAGTGTTGCTATCATAAATGCTTGTCTTGAAAAATGTTTTTTCATTATAGCTTGTTTATTTTTGTATCCTGATTGTTTTACCAGGATAATGGTTTTCTTGCACTGCTCCTAATTGGTATGATGCTGGTGATCCACGTAAATGTCGATGATTAACTGATTACTTAACTATATGCACCCTATGGTTATCTTGATGATTATTGCTATAAGTTGTTATCCGTACTTAGATAACAACGAAGAGGATGAAGAAGTGGTGAAATGTGTACGCATTCTCAACAAACAACAAACTGTATTTTATTCTTACCTCAACTTAGATAACAAGCACGAAACGGTTATACAAGTAATATGTATATAAAATTATAAACTCTACCTTCTATATGAAAATGTATAGCAAGGGAGCAAAGTGATCTGATTACTGACTAATTACTGATTATTTATCGACATTTATGAACTCAACCTTCTATATGAAAATGTATGGTAAGAAGGAATTATGAAATGTACTTTCTATATGAAAATGTAAAGCAAGGTTGCAAGGTGTTGTTGTAATTTATAACTGATAATACAAGCGATTTTGAATTACAACTGAATCGTTACTGTTCGATTACTAATACTTTACTTTACTGACTGCTTGTCTCTGTAACATAGGGTTTCAAAGACGAGCTGGAAAATAAGGGAGGCTCATTTCCTCTGAATAAAAGTGGGAAAGATCAATAATTGATTGGGTGTCAAAATCGAAAAACGCCTCGCTAAGCCAACAAAGTGCTCTAATTTGCCATTTTGACTATAGTGGGAAAAACAACCCATTTCTTGAATCTACAGACCAATGAGAGAAACCTTGGACGATTTGGTATTCGATCCTGCCATGTGTTCCCTAATGCAACTTGAAATGCAATGAAAACTTCACCGCATATATTTAATTTTAGGAGCTTATACGGAGAAACTGAAGGTTCACCGGACCTGGTTATTGTCTCAAAAAACCAGATGAATTTCCCAAATTTTGCCTAAATTCTTGGGTTGAGAAATCTTTCAGTAGCTGACCAATAAATCACTACAAAGGGTAATTTCAAACAAAGAACGAGAATTGTAACTAAAGGCATATGGAACAACAATGCAGTTCAAGGGTTCGATCCCATATGGTTAAAATCAATGTAGGGGAAATACGTACAAAATGACATGTATGGACAAAATGACATAGGCATCATAACTTGAGTTCGGAGGTATATGAAATGCGGAACTGCCTGCCACATTACACGACCCGAGTGGCTTCAATTAACCTCTGAAAATTAGCAAGAGCTACTCTGGTTCATTCGGTCGTTATGAGTGATAACAGAAATCAAAAGATCACGAGTTTTTTTTCATTGCGCCAAATTTTATGAAGAAATGGCCAGTTTTCACCATTTTTTTCATTCAAATTGCATTCAATTCAAACTTTACTTATTTGTCATTGTATTCACGGAGCTTTTTGTATGTTGAATATACTTTTTGTATTAATTCGATACATTTCTAGTTTCTAGACTTACTCTTCGCGGAGAACCACGATTTAGGAACATATCCATCCAGGATGATAGGACGAAACTTCAGATAAGTGAGCTAGCTTCTCTACGCAGGGAACTAAAGACGAGGCAATCCAGTGGAGAGGGGAATCTCACAATAAAATACGTGAAAGGCTGTCCTAAAATCGTGACAGCCGCTGCAGATGCCCCCCCGATGATTTCGGGGAAAAAAAACTAGACAGTATTACGTCATGGCCACTCATGTATACAAACATACAGTCGCTCGGATCTAAATTCTCTGAACTGCTGTCATTTGTTCAGTACCATCGTCCTTTCATTATCATGTTATCGGAAACTTGGCTCAAACCCTCTATCAATGATAGCATTTACACTATTCCAACCTATACACTTTATCGTGACGATAATAACGAAGCAATTGGTTACCGGGGAGTTTGTATCTATGTGAGTGACTACATTTCTGATAACTTTACCATTAATGTTGTACACAGGGACTGGTCTGGGATTGACAATCTGTTTGTAGAAGTCTCAAATAAAGATTTTTCAATCACCCTAGGCTGTATCTATCGTCCAAGACCCTGTATTTCTGATAATGCTCTGTCTGATTTCTTGTACGAGTTATCTTCTACAAAAAATAATATTTTCGTTGCTGGAGATTTTAATTGTCCAGACGTCCAATGGCCACTCATTCGGGTACCCTCGTGTACCTCACCTTCATATCCGTTCGCAAAACTTTTCGCCGATTCTGGATTGCAGCAGCTCGTTTTGGAGCCTACTAGATTTAGAAATGGTCAAAATCCGTCTCTGCTGGACTGGATGATATCCTCTGATTCCAACCTGATTTCTGAGGTAGACTACCTGCCACCGTTAGGAAGATCTGACCATGTTGTCTTAGTTACAAAGCTCCAGATGAACCTGTCAAATAGTCCGCCCCGAGATACTCGCGATATCTCCATAATAAATTATGATGCAGTGAATACAGAGCTCCAGGGAATAACCTGGAGGGAACTGTTTGATCGATGTAATGATGTTGACATTATGTGGAGCAACTTCTCTGACATTATGAAGACTACGCTCTCAAAATTCACTCGAGTGAAGACTATCAAACTCAGTCCACTGAAACCTTGGATAAGTCAAGATATCCTAATGATGATTAGATGCAAAAAGTCTTTGTGGCAAAGATATCTTCGCAGTGGATCTGATGCTGATTACCATAATCATAGGTCCTACGCCAACTTCGTTTCGTCTGCGATTGACAAGGCAAAAACCACATACGAATCTCAACTTGCTTCTGACGCAGACAGGAAGAAACTTTTCAAATACTTGAGGACAACAATGAACTCAAGAGTGTCTGTCCCGTTGGTCAGGAATTCCGCGGGAGATGTTTCTAGGGATGTCCGGGAATCTGCTGATTCTTTGGCTGAAGCTTTTGCTGGAGTCTACTGTCCCGAGCCGGACGGGCCATTGCCCACTGTTTCTGTTCCCGGTCCGAATGCAGAACTGAGGAGTGTGGGTGTCAGTGAGGATTTGGTGCTCAAACATCTGATTAATCTCAAAGAAACGTCATCACCTGGTCCCGATGGCATTTCGCCTTTTACCTTGAGAAAGTGTGCTTCCGCCATTGCTCTCCCCTTGTCCCTAATTTTCAAGAAGTCGTTGGAAACGTCCACTCTTCCGAAGGACTGGTTGAAGGCTTCGATTACTCCTATATTTAAAAAGGGTGACAAGCTCTCGCCCAACAATTATCGACCCATAAGCCTGACCTCCTCGGTGTCCAAGGTCCTGGAGAGAGTTGTATGTGAGCGGCTACTTCATTTTGCGCTCACTCATGATATCATTCCTCGTGAACAGCATGGGTTTGTTCCTGGTCGTTCAACAATGACTAATCTGCTGGGCTGCCTGAATGATTGGACTCGCTCTTTGGATCGGGGTATCCCAGTGGATGTCCTGTATTTGGACTTCTCCAAGGCGTTCGACCGGGTTCCACATCGTCGCCTGTTATCCAAACTTCAACACCTGGGCATAAGGGGAGAGTTGCTATCATGGATCAGGGCTTTCCTCTCTAATAGAACGTTCCGAGTGAGAGTGGCAGACGTTCATTCATCCAAGAGTAATTTTGTGTCCAGTGGCGTTCCCCAGGGATCAGTCCTGGGTCCCATTCTATTCCTCGTGTACACGTCTGATCTGCCTCGACTGTTGAAGTCTCCATGCGCCCTTTTCGCAGATGACACGAAACTGTACAATCAGGCATCGAATGCGCACACCCTGCAGGAAGATTTACGGGTTGTTGAGGATTGGTGTCGAGAATGGTTGTTGCCGCTCAACGCCAGCAAGTGTCACGCTCTACACCTGGGCAGAGGCAATTCTAGATCCCAATATGTGGTCGATGGACACCGATTGACTCCTGTTGATTACCATAATGATCTGGGCATCACAGTGTCCCATGATTTGAGCTGGTCTCATCATGTGGCGGCTGTTGCGGCTAAGGCCAGACAGATGACCTTTATGATACACCGAGATCGTTTAGGGGCTGCAGTTTGGCCACTTGTCGGGCTCTTTATTGCAGCTATGTGCGTCCTTTGTTGGAGTATGCTGGACCGGTGTGGTGCCCTTCCCTCAGGGGTGATCAACTTCTCCTCGAGTCGGTACAGCGTTGGAACACGAGGATCCCCTTTGGACGGATAAGACCCGACTATCACTCCCGCTTAAGACTACTTAATCTGCAGACTTTTGGAGATCGACGGGATAGGGGTGACCTTATTGTGACCTACCGGGCTCTGCATGGTTTCTTTGGTGTGGAGCTCGATCACCTTTACATGAGGAGCAGAACACAGCTCCGTGGCCATGCCTTCAAACTGGCGAAAGAAAATTTCAGGACCACGCAGCGCCAAACTTTTCTGTCTAATAGAGTTTTCGACCGATGGAATAGGCTGCCTCATAGCGTTGTTGGTGCAGCTTCGGTTAACTCGTTCAAGAACCGACTAGACCAGTTCATGCGAGACCAGAATTTGACTGTTGAGTGATTCAATAACTGTGAATATGTGTGATTTTTCGTTGTTACTTTTTTTTTCTCTGGTAGTTTATGAATTCCATTTTATTTTCATTTTTGTAATCTATATTTGAGTTTATGGGTGTCAACCCCTACTCTTATCCATTGTTAATAATAATAATAATAATAATATAACGCTATATGGACAAAATGACATAGGTATACAGTGAACGGACAAAATGACATAGGTATTTCAGCTGAATTAACCGTATCTACCGGACAAAACCAAGACAATCCATCTCAGGCTCCATCAGCAAACAAAGAATCAGGACTTGTCTTAACATATTCATAACAAAATCTTCATCTGCGGCTAATAAAGGCAATGCATCTTAACCTACTCTTGCTGATCCTATGAGGAGGTTTCTCCAATCCCTAAAGGACAATTTATAAGTGAACAAGGCAAACGTGAGCCGACGACTCGACAAACGTACTTAGTTTCAACTTCAACTTCTACACCTAATAAGATTGCAATCCAATCAAAAAAGAGCCTATACCTCCTCCAAAAACAAGGAGACAAGTCCCTAGGGCATTATTCAAAGAAGACAATGAAGAAAAAAATGTTCCTAGCAACTTTCGAGATCTAAAGACGACTGTCCAGTGTCCATTGTTATGAGACCTTTTTTCCCGATTTAGATCTTCTCCAGGATTAGCCCTGAAGAAGACTTGTTACGGTGCATGCATTACTATAAGTAGAACAATGAAGTTGCTTATTGTCGGTATGTCATTTTGTCCATAGCATGCGAACAAAATGAATTTCGTTTATCCCAATTTATCTAAGAATATTTTGTTTCTTGGTACTTTAATTTCATTAAGGTTGATTGGATTTTATGAAGAAAGGACCAAAGGTCATAGGTGTAGAATATGACTTTGCTGTGATTCACTACTAACAAGTTATACCTCTGAAATAAAACCCTATGTCATTTTGTACGTACTTCCCCTATCTATACAACATTTTTAAGGGCGACAGCTCATTTCTGGTGGACAAAGGATATGGTATTTAATTTGTTCAGATGTTGCGAAGTGAGACGCAACAGTGACCATTGATCGTCCGCCAGAACGCAAGCTATCTCTTTTGTTCCCATTCCTTTACTGTCATTCCGGAGTTATCCCGGAGTGGCCACGTAACCAAATGAGGTTGACATGGTTTCTTTCTTCGAGTACGTTGAGGGACGTTTTATATTCCCAGACTTACTTTGACTAATCTATGGGGGAGTCAAGCGAAAGCAGGGCTGCTCTGCTGTCCGATACCAAAGAGTAGATACTCTTTGCCGATACTATGTATATATCACGTCAGTAGTTGCGTTCTGTACAAAGCGCAACACATTCTCTCCTGGTAAGGCTTTCTGCTTGGAATACTGAAGAAGAGAAACCTATCGGATCAAGCGAACATGTAGGTACACCGGCTCTAGGAAAGACCACTTCATTGTTAGCCTATTGTTCACTTCTTGTAATGCCGTGTTGAAGTTCTTCTGAAACTCGAGTCGCAACGGCAGGTTTTCTATGATCACATCCAGGAGCTCCTTGCACTCATTTAGAATGCGAAGGTGTACTGAGTAGTCACCAGTTTTGAGTTCTCGTTCTTTTGTCACCCCCTAAGAGCACACCTGGCCGCCTCATTTTCCAGAAATATCTCCTTAGAGGAAGCAGGTCCAAGATGACTTGCATAGCATCTAACACTGTGCTACTGTGATAAATAGACACGCTGTTCGTTGTAGTTTTTCCAGGGCTGATTGCCCCGATACAAGCCCTGCTCTTTGTCACCAAATGAGAGAATAGCAAACGATTGGTTTCAGCTCCCACGTTTTTTCAATCATCCACTGACATGTAAGAGAGCTCTTTGGCCCTTCCGATTAGATACTTGACCATCTATGAAAGGATTAAATTCCTGAACCCATCCGCGATTTCTGGGCGTCAGAGAACACGCCGATTATCCGAAAACCGGCCATATCTCGACTCATTTATGAACAATACAGGCATCCATTTATCATTTCAATTCACGTAGATACTCATTGGCCGTTCCAATCGAAGTCGCATATACTTTTGAGTCGAATCCTTCCCGAAAGCAGTCGTAGGTACAGAAAAAACTGACCATAATAAGGTATGGCTTCTGTTCTGCTTCTTTGTCTATCTACACTGCGCAAAAAAATTAACGCACATCATGGAAATCTCAAATTTATTCTACAACTGAAGGTGTTCTCAATGATATTTATTTTTATCAGAATTATGCATGCATATGTTATCCACTTTCAACGTTTTTCTTCAATACAGATGTTTTCTCCCAGCAGGAATAAAAAAAGATGATATTATCAGATTTTGAATGTATTGGCTCCATTCTAAAATCAGTTGTTCTCGATCAATTCTAGTGATCAATAGTTTTTCTTTCGTTTGATTTTCTAAACTCGATCGCTATGCAACGCGAAACACGCAATTTGACCCAAGAGGAATGTGCCCAAGCGGTAGTTTTGCGAGAAGAAGGGTGGACAATGTGGACATACACAAGAATTGCAGAAAGGTTTGGAGTTTCCCATACAAGTGTGTCCAGAATGTTGCAGCGATTCAGGGAGACAGGTATGAATGTCCAAAGACCAGGACAGGGTAGACCACGGGTAACAACTGCCATTCAAGAACGTTACTTGAGAGTTTTTTCGTTGAGACAACGGTTTGCAGTTGCTCGCCTCCTTCAAAATCAGCTTGAGCAAACTCATGAGGTGCAAATTAGCACTCAGACAATAAGAAATCGCCTCAGAGAATATGATTTAAGGCCTCGTGTCGCGGCAAGAGGCCCAGCTCTTACCCCAGCCCATCGAAGGGCGCGTTTGGATTTTGCGAGAGATCCATTGGGAAGAGGCCGATTGGGAAAGAGTTCTCTTCACAGATGAGTCTAGATTCTGCCTCTACCATTGTGATCGACATTCCCTCGTATACAGACGTCCACATGAAAGATATGCTCAGTGCAATTTCCTGAATACTACTGGTTTCGGGGGAGGATCGAATGATCGATTATGGTATGGGGTGGAATATCTTTGACTGCACAGACCTAGTGGTCGTTGATAATGGAGCTATGAATGCTGATGAGTATATAAGAAACATTCTTGAAGAGCATGTAGTGCCATTTGCCCCATACATTGGTGAAAATTTCATTTTTATGAACGATAATGCCAGACCCCATCGTGCGCGCATCGTTTAGGAGTACCTTGACGAGGTTGAAGTCTCTCGAATGGAATGGCCAGAAAGAAGTCCAGATCTCAATCCGATTGAGCAGGTTTGGGACAACCTCAATAGAAGGCTGAGAAGTTCAGAAAATCATCCAGCTACTCTCAATGACTTAGGAATTCAACTCGGAGAAATCTGGGAAGGATTAGATCAGAACATTTTAAGATCACTCATTTTGAGTATGAACCGTCGTTGCCGAGCTGTAATTAACGCAAGGGGTGGAAATACCAAGTATTAAATCACTTATCAGCATTTCAGTATTTTGAAAATTGTTCATTTCTCTTCTTTCACATAAGATTCGGTTAAATCCTGAATTTTTATTCCATTTAATGTGTCTTGTTTCTTTCAAAACCTTCCCGAGAGAACATAAAAAATAAGTTATAAAGTCAATGTAGAGTTAGCTTTCATTAAAATTGAGATTTTCAGAATGTGCGTTAATTTTTTTGCGAAGTGTATCTGTTGAAGGCAAAATTCTCCTAATCTAATCGATAGAATGTATTGAAATTTGAACATATACAGGGTGTTTCACCATAAACCGGACAAACATGTACCTATAGCCATGTAGATGGCATCGAGGAAGTCATTTTTGCCTCATGACATATACCCCGTTTTCGACGCATAAGCGAGATACAGGGTGTTCAATGTCAACTTTGAGCAATATTCTGATAACTGTGGTGAGTTACGCGTGACATTTGAAATAACGGTTTCTAGTCATATCTTAGTATTTTGCAGGGCTCGATACAAATGTGGTGTAGAATCCTGAAAAAAATTCAAAATGGCGGAAAACCTGCAAAGTTGGAATTTTTTTTTCTCGGTTGCCAATTTGGAAAGCACATTTTCAACGTACTAGGTTTTCTAAGATTATCCGTGAAAAAAATTTTTTCAAAATACGAACTCAACTTTTTTTTACATGTCTTCAGTGAAAAAAAAATTCGCCCAAAATTGTTGGAATTTTTCATGGTTGAACTATTTTCTATTCTGAATACTTCTCTCTCTAAATTTCTGCTCTGGACGTCAACTGATGGGCACTAGGTAGGTATGTTGGAATATTCCCCAATATTCTCTAACGACCACTTGTATAGGTTCCGCTTACACTTCAATCAAAATCATTTATTGAACCAAGGTAACTGTCACTTGAAGTTTAAACTGAACCTATACAAGTTTTCCTTATAGATTGAAAATCCAATATTTTAACGAAATCCATTCTCGATAAAATAGTGAATTATGGTTACTAATAACTCGTTTTGTAACCATCGGTACTTCCGATTTAGAAGTACCACCTACCATTGTTCCAATAGTCGTAAATTTCTTTTATCGTCATTAGTCATTTCGATTAGTCCGATCTTTTATTGTTACCCAAAAAAATGAGTGTTTACGCAAGGACAAATCGACTTGCACTACCCGAACGGCCGAACCTTGGATTGGATACATTAGTTTTAATAATCGTCATTGATGTCTCTGAACTTGCTGGTTATTTATAGAGGAAATCCATGTCTGATGTGTGGTCGTACAATTTTCGGTATTTATTTATTTGATGCTGTATCATTATTGATTTGTTTGTTACCTAATATACCTTTAGACCCATTAGTTTCAATCGATTTCTACAAGGTGAATTCAGAGTGGGATAAACTTGTTGGAAAGTCTCGTTTGAATATGAAGTAAACAATATTCATATATTTATTCTACAAACTAACTTCTATTCGTCGAAAACCTGATTTCAAAATGTATGCCCAAGTTTTTCACCTTCATCAAAATCGTTTTTGTATAATTTTGTACAAGATTTAGTTTCCCCCTACGACTAGAGCGAATTTTTTGATACAATCTTCAGTTCTCTGACACAAAGGGTAATATGTAAAGCTATTGGCTTGTTAAAAACTGATTTAACACTTTCTGAAGAAAGGACCCCGCACTTTTCCTATGGCAAATAGCGTTCCGTCAAATGTTCTAATTTTTTGGTATAATGTACGAATAGTATTCGACCTATTGACCAAAAGTTTCCATGGTGCCAACTCAATCCTAGTTTTTGAGATACAAGGCGTTGAAGTTGAGAATTACAGAATCGAATGAACTTAAATTTTTCTCAAGAAACATTTCATTCCATCCCCAGGGAGCAACCATATAGAGGAATATGACCGAAAATCATTACGAATACAGGGTTATCCATAATTGAATGCATGCCCGATTTTGAAATTATAAAATATGTCAGTTCCAGAGCGAGAACGTCCGCAAAATGAACTAGGTATTACACTAGATATGTTGTTGTTACATCGAAAATATATGAAATACCCAGAATTCATACTAGGTAATCCATTATTATAGAAACTATTCACAATGAAGGTTAAGTGGACACCTTGTATTTTTGGGTTGATTCGAGGTGTTTTTTTGATTTTTTCAGAACATATCATCAAGGACGTCAAAGAATACAGGGTGATTCAGTCATAAAATCAACTGCGAACCTCACCCACTATTTCAAGATTAACTCCGTTGAGGTGAGAGTTTTCTTTCACCACTGTACTTGATATAAAAACATCAATACGGCTGAGAGTTTTTATCCTTTTCCTATGACCAGATTTTTTGCTGGAATGAGAATAGATAACATAAATAAATAATTTTACATAAAAAAAACTCGTCATAGGAAGTGGATAAAAACTCGCAGTCTTATTGATGTTTTTATATCAAGTACAGTGGTGAAAGAAAACTCCCAGCTCAACGGAGTTAATCTTGAAATAGTGGGTGATGAAAAAAAAGGTGGTTTTTGGTTATTTTCGTGGGGTTCACAGTTTATTTTATGACTGAATCGCCCAGTATTCTTTAAAGTCCATGATGATATGTTCTGAAATATGAAATAAACACCTTGAATCAACCCAAAAATACAGGGTGTCCACTTAACCTTCATTGTGAATAGTTTCTATAATAATGGATCATCGGATCATCCAGTATGAATTCTGGGTATTTCGGGTTTTTTCGATTTAAAAACAACATATCTAGTGAAATAGTTCATTTTGCAAACGTTCCCGCTCTAGAACTGACATATTTTATACTTTCAAAATCGGACAAGCATTCAATTATGGATAACTCTGTATTCGCAACGATTTTCGGTCATATGTCTCTATATAGTTGCTTCCTGGTGATGTATCAAGCCAATAGCTTACATATCACCCTTTGTGTCAGAGAACTGAAGATTGTATCAAAAAATTCGCTTTAGTCGTAGAGGGAAATTGAATCTTGTCCAAAATTATACAAAAACGATTTTGATGAAGGTGAAAAACTTGGGCATACATTTTGAAACCAGGTTTTCGACAAATAAAAGTTAGTTTGTTTTTACTATTTCATTCTTTCGGCATTCAAGAAACACATATTCGAATGTGATCGTGGAACACTCTCAGTTTTTCGAGATATGATTTTTTTTTTATCATTTCGCATAAAAAACCCCCCAAATCTACAAACCTCTGGGGCTTACAAACTATGGGGTTTTCCTTATTTCATTCTTTCGGCATTAAAGACACACATATTCGAATCCGATCGTGGAACCCTCTCAGTTTTCCGAGATATGAATTTTTTTCATCATTTTGCATAAGAAACCCCCCCAATCTCCAAACGTGGGGGCTAACAAACTATGTGGGGTATTGCATTTCATTCCTTCGGTATTGAAGAAACATATATTCGAAGCTCTTCGTGGAACACTCCCATTTCGTCGAGTTATGATTTTAGTCAGAAATCACCCCCAACAACCCCCACAACTCCCTCCCTGAGGCTTAAAAGCCACCAAATGAAAGGGTAATCAATTTCTCATCAATCCATCAAGCCCACATCGAAATCTGAATGCGATACGATCTCATTTCAGTGAGTTATGAATTTTCTTTTCATGAGCCATTGTTTGTCTTTGAGTGTATGTGTGGCCAACTTCACTCCACACCGATGAAATGTTTGAATTTCACGAACCGTCTCTGCTGAATTTTCATCATTTAATGGTGTAGTTTCTATTTGTCAAATGTCAAAAAATGACAGATTCAAAAGCCACTTATTGAAAAATTCGGCGAAATGAGCTTCAAAAATTGCTGCACCAATCTTATAATGATTTGTCAATATTTGATGTTTCTGTATTATGTTATCGATATTTTCGTTGCGAAAACAACTGTGAACGGAATGTTTTCGGGCTTATTATTAAGGACCATATACGGTGGCAAATCCCAACATTTGCTAATTTATTAATGACCACCTGACACAAATCAACCCGTAATTATCCAATTATACTCAATTGAACAGATTTATCTCAACAACGGTAGCAAGAACCGACCATCAGCCTCTCAAACTCGGACAACACGGCATCAACCTTCGCTGAATTTTATAGTTTAATAATTTCCGAAGAATTTTGCCAAATTGACCTCCCTTCTGGTTTTATTGGCGACCGTCTCGAGCCTTATTTGGTGCTTGTGTATGCGCTTTTTGCACAATAGGATAACGTTGATTAACGTAAGAAATAAGAAGAACAAAGATTACCATCTAATATGAATTGGTCAATGGTTATGGACATTGCGAATTGCGAAAACAAGAAAGTTAGCTGGTACGAAGTAGGGCAAGCTATTCATATGAAAAATTAACGTTTATTCAAATTAGCGATGCGACTACACGATCCTATTGTAGAAAATGGAGGCTGCGAGTTTCGCAGAACTAATTTGGCGAGATGTGTAACGATAACTTCGTTTTTGGGAAAGGAAATTCAGAGTAAATGCGTTCTGGAGAGATGAGTGAACTCTGTAGGTGAAATTTCTGATCTCTGAATTCTTCGAGAATGATGTTAGCATGGAATATGATATGGGGGACCAAGCGTGTATGCAAGTCGGCAATTTCTTAAGATAAATTCTCAAAAATTTGTATTCGACGTTTTTCATTATACAGGGTGAGTCTTTGACTTGCACATATATTTTAACTGTAGATTCCTCTCATCAAACGAAACAGTTTTTTCCCATACATTTTTCAAAATTAGGTTTCGTTTGGAAGATACAGGGTGTCGAAAATCCACGAAAAAAAAACTTTCCTGTTCATATCTTCGGAACCGTTATTTCAAATGAACTGAATTTTGGTTGATTCTTTACTCTATTTATGGTGGATATTCCTCAATTGAAACTTATTCAATATCTCTCCTAGTTTGAAAGTTACAGGGTGGTCGACTCATAAATTCATGCAAAAACACTATCAAATCACTTGAAAAGGATAAACAGTTCATATTTTCAAAAGAATCAACCATTTTAGAGAATAAAAGTATTCCTATATTTCTTCAATAAAACGCGTTGTGTTCGAGTTATTCCTAAATGTATACGAAGAAATTTGAGGAAAAAAATCATGAATTTCATAAAAAATCTTAATGCTTCCCTGGATTAAATATCATCGAATATTGTTTCTTCTCTGGTCTCTCAACAAATTAACAATGTTGTCAATGTTTATCAACTTCGTCAAGACTAAAATCCCTATGATGGAAAAACGTTCGATGTAATAATTGAATTCCGAGAAGCATGAAATAACACAGTTTATAAGCACAGAAAATTTATTGATACCCGTCCTTCAGGAAAATATCTATCTTCTTAACATTATCCTCTTGAAATTTTTAATCGACCCTACACTGTCTTCACATCACAATCATCACCTGTTTGCTTTATTCTCTGCAAGTAAATAAATAAAGAAATCGAATCCATGTGGAATTGTAGAAAGGTTATCGCGTTTAAGCGTCGTTCATTGTATCACAGACTGGCCTGTGATGAGACTCTGGAGACACAGAACAACGGCTTGTCTTGCGTGGCGGTACATCGCACTCGCAGCAGTCGCAGCCGGCAGCGCACCGCGACTGAAATTTAGATCATAGCGCTATATCGGCTCAAGCCGATATAGCGAGTTGTTCTGATTCAAATCAGAACAACTCGTTTGGCATTTCCAAAGAGCAATGCACAAAACTAGTGCCTCTGCTATAGTTCTTCCTTTAACGATAGGGGATGACTGCTTTCTTGAGTTCGCCTAAACCATTGTTAATGAGAAAATCGGCAATCTGGCATTGTCTTCTCTAGAACTCTGTGAAATATCACAGAGAAGATGGATTAGGTTACAGTGGCTTTATACAAGACAGTGGCGACAATAGGGTCATAGAACACGTTTTTGCACAAACATGGTGGATATTTGTTTACATTTAAGTAATTAAATTAATTAATTAATCAATTATCTTTTTGGAACTATACAAAACAGTAAAAAGTGAATATAATAAACTACTGAGAGAAGAAAAAAGCCTCAAATACAAGAATCAAATATTAACTTCAGACAATAAAAATTAAAGTTTGTGGAATGCAGTTCGTGACATCAAAGGACATACACCTGCAATTTAATTTCAATTGAGATTAAAGGAAACCCTAGAGAACAAGCAAACAAGTTCAACAACTATTTCTCTACTATAGCTCAAGATGTTGTGGGAAATATGGGAAAGTTGCCATTTGAACACAAAATTCTACAGAACATTGACCATCTTGTCTGTGACAGAAAAGGAAGTGGTAGACATATACTCCATTCACTTTTATAAAGTATCGCGGTTGGCCATGATTTAGGTTTATCAAGTTTTTTCACTTAAAACAGTCGCAGGTTGGCACTCGTGAAAATCAAGCGACATTGCCAAGTTTACTTTCTATTTACTCTTTTGTAATTCTGTAAATGGAGTTAGTTCTTCGAAGATTCAACTTTGGCGCAGGTTTCGGAGAACTACTACATTTTCATGCTGGAGTATTTCAGGTTGTGCAAAAATGTATTTAAATGTCTTCTGGATTAACATAATATTTTCATTAATTTCCCAAAGTAAATGAACTTTTTGATGAATACGTAATTACTACGATTTTTTAGCAGAAACGACAACGTTGTGGGCGTATCTGACAGTGCAATGACCATAACCTAACGTTTTCAAAATATACGCGGTGAAATGTGTCAAAATTTCATGGCAAACCGCGATACTTTATAAAAGTGAATGGAGTATAGTAGCTATGCTAAAAAAATGAGATGTTTCGGATTTCATCACATTCCTGTCACAGTGGTGAAACAAACTTTTCAACAGATAAGCAAACCTGTGACTTGCATAGTGAACAATTGACTGAAATATGGTGTATTTCCGGATCAATTGAAGAAGGCAGTGATAGTTCCTGTCCACAAAGAAGGAGAGAACGATGAGTAGAAAATCGAAAAAAAGTTTGTGGGACTAGGACCAAATAATAAGAATGACTTCGAAATCATATATTCGCCGACGTTTCGCAGATTATTTTGTCTGCTTCCTCAGGCCTAAAAGTTGAAATCCTAATTAGACATCACTTATACAAATCACATGAACAGCACATTAAAATATCCCTATATGAGCAAGATAAAAAAACTGCGATATTTATTATATTTTCTGAAAATCCTAACCTAAAATCATCATATGAAAATTGTCAACTGCCAACCACCACAGTTATTCTCATTCTTTGTGTTTGTTTTCGGAAACACCAGGATACACAAACTTCACAAACAGACCAGTCTATTTATATGAAGGGTAAATAGACATATCGTATAAGACCCATCTTCCCTATTCAGATTAAGGGGTTTGGTTTGACGTGATGAAGAATGAAATGATTCGATGATGAGTTTCATGCCAAAAATGCCCCCCCCCATATAAGATTTAGATTTCTTATGGTTTTCAAAAAACGTTCATGACATTTTCTGTTACCTCAAATGAATAAAATCCTTATTAACCACTTGGCTTAATCGGAGTGAGTCACACGTTGATGAAAATGAAGAAATAACAAAAGCAGCCACTCGTATTTCACCAGGACAAGCATAACGTGCGTTACCGCCATATCGGTTTTCAACAACAGTCTTTCAGAGATGTTATCTAACTCGTTGAATATGTGTAGGAATATTAATATTTTTTTTCATTGCTACATGATATGGACCAGTTCAGATTGTTTCTAATCTGGTCGAATTGCCTCGAGGAGAATCAAAATGGAGAATATTTTTTAACTGGTTCTTCATAGTTTTTTGAACTACTGATTTCGAGTAGTCGGATTGTGGGTTCCACATAAAACTGTGTAAATAACTCGAAGAAATTTCGTATTAACTGCTATGAATGATGCTTTTGTTGGAAATTTTCATGTACTTATTATCTCATTCTTTTATTATGCCATAAAGCCAAAATAGTATATTCTAAAACTAGTTGCAGAATGGGCTCATATTCCAACAAGAATGCGAAATTCGAAAACGAGCGAGTTTTCGAACGCATGAGTGTTAGAATTGCCTTCTGCAACGAGTATTAAACGATATTTTCTCTATTTCAGTCAAGTTTGGTGAAAAACTATCGCAATCGAATGAAAAATTCAGATTATAGGTACCGGGTTTTTCACTATAATTTGACCCCCCCTTTAACTTTGTTACTAAAGGAGATACAAAAAAATGTTTCATACGAAAATTTCACGAAATCAACTGAGGTTTTTTAATATGACTTCACGAACTGAAATATATACAAGGTGGCCAACATATTGATGGCAACTTCATTTTTTCAAATGGAACACCCTGTATATTTTCCTATATTTGGCTAGCTCTTTTTCCCCTAATTTCGAATATGTAACATATGTTGGTCTATCTCTCTTATTCTGAGCACCACAGAGTTTCAAATTCAAAGAACAACCTGGCAAGCTCAGCAATAACTCTTCAAGTGGCAGGCTGCGATTACTCAAAATGTATTTTGTAAATACATGTAATTACGTATGTCATATCGTTACTAGGGAGATAACTCCAAAAACGGGCATTTTGAGTAATCGCAGCCTGCCACTTGAAAAGTTATTGCTGAGCTTGCCAGGTTGTTCTTTAAATTTGAAACTCTGTGGTGCTCAGAATAAGAGAGATAGACCAACATATGTTACATATTCGAAATTAGGGGAAAAAGAGCAAGCCAAATATAGGAAAATATACAGGGTGTTCCATTTGAAAAAATGAAGTTGCCATCAATATGTTGACCACCTTGTATATATTTCAGTTCGTGAAGTCATATTAAAAAACCTCAGTTGATTTCGTGAAATTTTTGTATGAAAAATTTTTTTGTATCTCCTTTAGTAACAAAGTTAAAGGGGGGGTCAAATTATAGTGAAAAACCCGGTACATCCTAGCAGTTGGTGTGACCGTTAATTGGTTAATTGACATTTGAATCTCACGTTTCGAATTTTGAAATCATTTATAATTACGCATTGAATTCGTGAATTATGTTTGAAGAAATCGATTAAACACCTCCAGAATAAAAAATGCGAATAATGTTGTGAATAAATTAATACCTCGAAAATCCTAATCCATGTATGAAAAAGAATATGAAAAACTTTCGAAGTGGTCTGAAGAGAATTCGGTTATTTGAATTTCAGATAATGTTTTGTTGGCGTATTGTGAATAACGTATATATGAATTAGGACATATAAATGTTCTACATTATGGTGAATTTATTCAATGTAACGCAGAATGGCTCAGAAGTTAAAAAATAAAACATTTCCAACGAGTATTGATTGAGAAAATAGAAGAAATTTAGCTATAGAACTATACTCCATTCACTTTTATAAAGTATCGCGGTTGGCCATGATTTAGGTTTATCAAGTTTTTTCCCCTAGAACAGACGCAGGTTGGCACTCGTGAAAATTAAGCGACATTGCCAGGTCTACTTTCTATTTACTCTTTTTCAACTTTGTAAATGGAGTTAGTTCTTCGAAGATTTAACTGTGGCGCAGGTTTCGTAGAACTGCTACATTTTCATGCTGGAGTATTTCAGGTTGTGCAAAAATGTATTTAAATCTCTTCTGAATTAACATTATATTTTCTCAAATTCATTAATTTCCCCAAGTAAATGAACATTTTGATAAATACGTAATTACTACGATTTTTTAGCAGAAACGACAACGTTGTGGGCGTATCTGACAGTGCAATGACCATAACCTAACATTTTCAAAATATACGCGGTGAAATGTGTCAAAATTTCATGGCAAACCGCGATACTTTATAAAAGTGAATGGAGTATACGTATAACCTCAACTTCCAAACGGAAACTCTGGGATTTTTTTGCAAAAACTAAGAGGATTGCCGACTTCTCGTTATCATTTTCGTAATCTGGGACCCAAATTTAGTGAGTATAAATTTTTTCACTTTTCCAATACGATTCTTTCAGTTCTAAATAAATACCATGAAATTGGATAGGATCGGAAGCCAATGCTGACAACCACAAAACGAAAAATATAACTGAAAACAATGCTGTAATGAGTTCATTACAGTACTGTTTTTAGTACTGTAATGAACTCATTACGATACTGAAATAGAGAAATGATATTTATCGCCAACTATAATTTTCAGCGACTATTTCCCTTGTCTTAATTTCCACCAATCAGAAATGCGCAATTTTGAATCACAAATGGTTTCTAGATGGAAAAACTGCATGGCGGCATCTGTCAGCAGTTTTTTCGGGTTTACCCGCGGCACAACTTTTGACAGTTGTTGTCAACGAAAATCAATAATACAAACATAATGCATCCAGAATAATCTGTTACTCATGAAATAGTCTTGTCAAATACCATTCGGGCATCTAATTTTTCCTGTGAAAAAAATCGAAAAACACAATGCAAAGTAATATTTTTTTAACAGAAAGTTAAAATATTACTTAGCAACCTGTTTTTTCGATTTTTTTCGAAAAAATTGGATGCCCTTATGATATTACTTACGACTATCTCCCTTGTCTCAATTTCCATCAATCAGAAACGCGAAATTTTGAATGACAAATGGTTTCTAGATGGAAAAACTGTATGGCAGCAGCTGTCAGCAGTTTTTTTGAGTTTACCCGCGGCAAAACTTGACAGTTGTTGTCACCAAAAATTACAATAATTAAGTTTGTAGTATTCTGTGATGAAATAAATTGCCTGTTTTTCAGTTTTCGAATTAATATCTATACATAATGCATCCAGAATAATCTGTTACCCATGAAATAGTCTTGTCAAATACCATTCGGGCATCTTATTTTTCCCATGAAAAAAATCGAAAAAACACAGTGCAAAGTAATATTATTCAACAAAAAGCATTCGTGCAGGTGCAAAAATCCTCGTCTTCGAGTCGGATTTTTGTTGCCACCAGCTCTCATGCTTCTTGTTAAAATATTACTTAGCAACGTGTTTTTTCGATTTTTTTCTGAAAAATTAGATGCCCTTAAGATATTACTTACTAATAAATGCAAGCGAAATGTAATTCGAATGAAGCTCAATTTGACATCTTGCCTAAAAACTGAAATTTAAAGGAATCCACACATGGTTATCATTGGGTGAGAATGATTTCTCATACCCTGAACCACCCTATGGGTAATAAAATCGAAACCGAAGACAAAATAGCAAATCGCTTTACCATACCTCCTTCCTTTAAACCATTCAAATATTCAACAAATTATTTGGTAATTTTTCTTTCGAGGCTTATTTGATTCAAATATAGCTACTAGCAATTTTACTCCATTGTCCAGAATCACATACTCATATGAATAGTTTAATTGGAATACCTATTTATCTTCATTAATTCATTTTATCTGGCTTGAATTCTCTATTCCTTAACAGACTCAGCTACAAGAAGCATCCACATAAATGACGAAATCCTGAATCAGAAATACCGAAATCAAGGACATCAGAACATCTGTTCGCATCGGCATTCTTGAGTTCTTTTATTCAAATATGTAATTCTAGTTCGTACGTTTGCTTTGTTCGTAGAATCAATAGGGGAAATATCGACCTAAGTAATAGGAGACTCAAACATGTACGGAATATTTAATATGAACGTTTTGTGCCTTTACCATTTAGATTTTAGACGAACAGATTCATCATACCCTTGAAAATTAACGAAAAATTGCGTGTGTTCAAAATCGTTTTTTTTAAATTCATCTATGTTGAGGAAGTATGTTTCTATTATTCTATCAGTTTTTTGGCTCAACAATACCGAAAATTGTGTTCCTTTCATACCATAACAAGAAACTGCTATTACCTACTGCCTATACTGCTTGTTGAGTTTTTCATAGAATGTTTTAGCATAATCGTGTGAATTGTGATGTGAATTCAATAGAGCATAAAAGTAACTAATAATAAACTATTATATAATAATATAATATATATATAAAATATAAAAGACAAGCAGCCCGTTCCAGCTTCGCCCGGGTAGAAATTTGTTGATCCACGCGGCTCTTTTATAGATATGCTTGTCCCCCTCTCACACTTCGGTGCCCTCTCCTACCTAGCACGGAGACGCATCTAGGTCCGGTCGTGCGGTTTCATCTTCATCACTTCAACCTGCCATATCTTTTGATGTATTCGTTGTAATTGTATGATGTAAAGGGAAATTTCGTTCAGAATTAAATACCCCAGATAAATAACGTATTAAGTTAGATGAGGATCAATACCCTTTTCAAAAAACGCACTCCCAATTAGTGCATAATTTTGGAAAATATCTGATTACCATGAACAGGTAATAGCAAGTCAATCTTAGAGATAGATATATGCTATCGCTGACTTTTTTGTAGAACTATTCAAGAGGTACATTTCCGTCAATTGTATCCACGTAAGTCTCACGGTTTTTGCAGCGCACGTGAAAATAGCTGATTATGGCTGATTTTTTTGTAATTATTGAAGTTATAGTAATTATAGTGATTTTTCGGGTGAAAAGTATAGCCTATGTCACTCAAGGATAATGTAGCTTTCTAAGGGTGAAAGAATTTCTGAAATCGGTTCTTTTTGAGCCAAGTCGTATCAAACATACAAAAATTCAAATCTTTCCTCTTTTAGTATAGATTACCCTCAGTAGAATATTGGTAAAGTTTTGGTAAATTCTCTAAAGGTACTAGGTTCATTTTGGTAATGAAATAGATGAGCAATATTAAAAATATGCAATATTGCGATAACTGAATGCACTTGTTTAATAAAACCACTACTCTTATAATAGTTAAGTTACAAACTAAGAATTACGTCGGCAACTTATTATTATGTCTTCGGCATCGCTCGGAAAACCGATTGTGTTTTCGTGTCGGTAACATATGAATATGCTTCCCGGCCTCGTCCGGGAAGTGCTACTTCTTCAAAGAAAAAGCGTCGGGGAGGTGGGTACATCCCGGATGGTTGCCGAAAAAAACATTATTAGAAAAAATTGTCTGAAATTACGCACAATCTGAATCATGTACCAATTTATCTGTTTGCAGTGGTAACAATAATTTCAAAATTCGGCATGCGATGAAATTTTATTATCGTGGTGTCAACTCTTGTGTGCGGTTGGAAAAAATTCCGATAAAAACCAGTTTTTCTTTTTCAATATGTCCATACGCAATACAAAACCAAATGATTCGATGAAAAATAACTTTGAAGTAGGTACTTTACCATGACTAGCTTAAGCATGAAACACTGCATATCGCCAGAGAAATTGATGTAATGGAAAAGCGAAATAGACAGAATGTTTTAGTTTATCTCGAAGATTTATATTCTGAAACGAAAAAAGTACATTCCCTGTTCAAAAAATGTGCTTGACCTTGAAGTCAAACTCCAAGGTCAGATTGAGTGTCTCCATTCGATGTCCCCCTAAAAATTAAGAAACCTTCAGTTGAAACACTTTTTGATCCAGGCTCTCCTCAGGGAGTTATTTCATTAGGTCTTTTAAACTGGGTCACCCACTATATAGGTGCAGTATACAGGGTTGGGATAAAGTATGGAACCAAGTAAATATCTTTTAAACGAAAAAAACGATATTTATGAAAATTTGCAGGTAAGTGCAATGGAACAAAATGCATCTGATGTACATTGTTTTGTTAATGATATACTTCCGGTTTAACCGGAAATGCCATCAACTTCTTTAATTTGAATGGGACACCCTATATATTTTTACAGATTTTGAAAGAGCTTGTTATTTTGAATTCATGTTAAAACGAAGAACTGAGACAAAGAATTATTGATGAATGTGAACTAATACAAGGAGAAGTCTTTATAAGAGTGACTCAAGAATTTGTTAATAGGATGGCATATTATCAGCGAGTAAACGGCGAGCATTTTGAACATTTGAAGTAATTTTGTTTCTCATTATTCTACAATGAAATGTACACCAATTGTACAACTAACAGTTTTTACAAATTTTTTTACACTAAACTCAGTATGTATGAATTCAAAATAAGAAGCTCTTTCGAAATCTGTAAAAATATATAGGGTGTCCCATTTAATTTGAATAAGTATATCAACAAAAAAATGTACATCAGATGCATTTTGTTCCATTGCACTCACCTGCGAAATTTCATTAATACCGTTTTTTTCGTTTAAAAGATATTTACTTGGTTCCATACTTTATCCCAACCCTGTATTATGACATTGGCAACGAAGCAATAAAATGAAAATAATAACCTTTTTTACTCTATAATAATTCGTTTATTGAACATAACCACCATACCCCACATAAATAAGTTCAGATTACATTTTGTATCTCTTCTTGATCAAATCTGCTCCTTTCTCTCCTATAGCAAAAGCAATTGCATTCGTATGCCCTGAAGTAGTAGTTGGCATGATACTGCAATCCACAACTCTCAATTTTCGTACTCCATATACCCTCAACTTATGATCAACCACAGCAAAAGGATCGGCCTTCGGTCCCATTTTTGCTGTTGACGATATATGGCCACCTTGCACTCCTAGATTCTTAATGAAGCAAAGCCAGTACCCATCACTACCTTCAACATGGTCGCCACAAAAAGATATCTTCAACTTGCTTACATTGTATTTCCTCGCCGTCTTAGTCTTCTCGAATCTATCCAGGAAACGAATACCTTCTAGAAAAACCTGGGCATCATCTTCGTTAGTAAATATACCTGGGTCCACTAATGGGAAATCTCTAGGGTTATCAGTTCTCAACTTGACACTTCCTGTAGATTTAGGATGCAAAACATACATGTCTATATAAAAATCTGTTTGGCGGTTAACCATTTTGTAATATTCCTCAACGTCTTTCTTGTAATTCCGTATGGGTATGGGTATGGGTTCTTGTACAGGTGTGTGGAAATGGAGAGCCATCTCTAGGTTAGGCAGTGAAGCTGATGAATTCCTCGTGTTTATATAAGCGAAAGCTTTTCCATTATCGAAACTAGTCAAAACACCTCCCTGAAGATATTCTCTGAGTAGCTTCCCGATAGATTCTCCTTTGATTGTATAGTTTGATCGGAAACTAATTTTTAGTTTGAAGTGATCTAACGCCTTTTTTCCGACTGGGAGATTGACAATTGTGTTTATTTTCAGTTTATTCAGGTCATCTTGAGGTCCAATACCCGAAAGCATCAAAAGTTGTGGTGTGTTTATGGCACCTCCAGATATAATCACCTCCTTACTAGCTGTAGCTTTATACATTTTTCCATCCTTGACGAAAGTAACACCTTCAGCTATTTTTGAGGATTGCTCTATTAGTATTTTCGTGACCAAGGCATTCAAGGTTAAATTGAAGTTGTGTCTACTCATGGAAGGTTTTACGTAAGCTGTAGCTCCACTCACTCTTCTTCCATATTGGACCGTTCTCTGTCCTCTGGATATTCCCATTTGTTCTACATTATTGTAATCATCGTTTACTTTCAAACCTAGTTCTTGCCCTGATAGTTCGAAAAAGGACACATTATCGTCTGGCAATTGATATTGAATGTTCAAAGGTCCAGCGAATCCTCTGTAGTTAGGGTCAAGTTTGTCTGATTCGAAATTTTCCATCTTTTTGAAGAAATGAAGAATGTCTTTGTAGGACCAGCCTGGGTTGCCTAAAGATGCCCATTTGTCATAGTCCCCTCGGTTACCTCTCGTGAAAACAAGGCCATTTATGGAACCAGAACCTCCAAGGACTTTTCCTCTTGGGTAAGAAGATTGATTGTTGCCGTACCCTGAGAAAAATACATTGAAATGAGATCGATAGCTTAGAAAAAACGTGATTTTGGAAAATCGCTTGTAGGGGAAAGGGGGGCAAAACCGGGTATAGGGGCATAATCGGGTACTCCCGTCTGCATTTAGACATTCCGTACTCACGTACGGCACCAAGCGCGGGTAGCCAAATGAAATAAATTCGATAACGAATAAATGAGGGCGTGTTGGGAAAAACGCTCGGACATGTCGATTTGTAATTTTAAATGCGCATATTTTTCCAGAAAATAATATTATATAGGGTGTTCCATGTGACCGTGGCCAATACTAACTTTCTTATTTCAAATGCAACCCCCTGTATATTATTTATTTTTTGGATTCTTCTAGACACAATTCATGCAC
The DNA here is from genome assembly GCA_910592335.1 of Adalia bipunctata. Classification (NCBI taxonomy): domain Eukaryota; kingdom Metazoa; phylum Arthropoda; class Insecta; order Coleoptera; family Coccinellidae; genus Adalia; species Adalia bipunctata. The sequence continues at coordinate 8,497,679 of OU342954.1, forward strand.
AATGTCCTAAACCTATCTTTAACTATTTCGGAAGTATTAAGTGTTTTCAGATTTATTGCAAAAATCAACGTTTTAAATAAAAATTATTTTATTTTATTTCACAAATTCGGTACATTACACTAAGAACCTAATAAGTATTACTGATTATTTCTTAATAATTAAAAAAAAACAAAAAAAACATTAATGTCAATGTAGGAAATGTTCAAAATTCTCGCTGCGAACGTCTTGGCAACATGCTAATCTGGTGTAGAATTATCTTCTAACGTTACTCAACATTTCAGGCGTTTTTGCTTGCTTACTTCATATCAAGAGGTAAATGGGAAATAAGTATTGAGTGTAATGTATCGAATTTGTGAAATAAAATAATTTTCATTTGAAATGTTGATTTTTGTAAAAAATCTGAAAACACTCAATATTTCCGAAAAAGTTGAAGATAGGTATAGGACATTGTACATGAATTATGTCTAGAATTTTCTGAAGAATCCAAAAAATAAATAATATACAGGAGGTTGCATTTGAAATAAGAAAGTTGGTATTGGCCACGGTCGCATGGAACACCCTATATAATTTTATTTTCTTGAAAAATATACGCATTTAAAATTACAAATCGACGTGTCCGAGCGTTTTTCCTACCCCCTCATTTTTTCGCTCGTTTAATCGTTATCGAATTTATTCCCTTTGGCTGTTACACTCTGTATGTATTATTTGTGTAGGAAATCGTTGATACCGAAAGAAGTTATAAGCGATTTGAGAATAAGTTATTTTTAAGGTCGTTATTTTTCATAGGTTCTCGGCTTGTCTAGGGCTTGTTGAAAGAAACAACTATTGCTGTTTTTGGTCTATATTTCAGACCTTTATTGGGTCCTCCTTCAAGACATGAGCAACTCGCTGTGAAGAAAACAGCCAAATATCAGCTAATGTTCTGAAGAAGGACCTAATAAAGGTCCTAAATATAGACAGAGAACAACAATAGTTGTCTTTCTTTCAACAAGCCCTAGACAAGCCGAGAACCTATGAAAATGCACGACCTTGGATGATACGGCTATACCCCTTGTATAGATAGGTATTCCTATATGTTCTCTAGATTTTTCAAGCAAGGAAAATACAGAAGAAAAACGACAGTGTAAGTGGGTAACGGTATTTTATGGAATAATAAAATATAATGAACATATATGTGGAGGAAATATTTAGTATTTCGCATTTGAAGTGTGATTGGTTTCTCAGTTCGAGTTCGTCGGGCTAATGGCATAGCGCTACTCGCGTTTGGTGCCGTACGTGAGTACGGAATGTCTAAATGCCTCCCGTCTCCCAATCTACCCCCCTTGCGTTGGTTAAATTTTGTTCTCGTAGCATACGTTGGTATCTCTTATCTACGCAAGTATTTCCACAAGTTCTGACAGGTGCGTGCGTTTATTTATCGGTGTTGTGTAGAACCACGTGAATCTTGGGTATGTAATCTTATTTTACCTAAATTTATCCCTACCTACAGATTGATCTAACTATATTCTATTATTGACAATACATAATGTGATATGTAGGTTGTTTGGCTGTATGAAACTCTGTAGATAAGACTAATTTTTCTCATGTGTTTTTTATTATTCAACATTGATTAAAATATAAGCTCTGGGGCAAAACCGGAAAACCCACGTGGGGCACAACCGGGCGGTACCCATTTATGCCCCAGATGGATATTGACCAATGCATTAAACTTTTAGAAACTTGTTAGAGTGTTTCTTTATAACAGTTTCACAGTTATATGGTGCGCACCTATAATCGGAAGACTAGTCGTCAACATTGGTCTACGGATGACATGGAAAAAGCAATTTTGGAAGTTGTTTCTGAAACGATGGACTAGAAAAAAGCAGACAATAATTATAATGTTTCTCAATCAACTCTTGAAGATAGGGTTGAAGAAAGAATGAATGGAATGTGTTTGGAAAGGGCCAACTGTGAATATACGCAGTACCCGGTTTGCCCCAACCCCCGGGGCAGTACCGTTAAATAGAATATGATTCTTTTTGTTGGTTTTTTCATCTGGTTTTTTATAAGTTTAACTCATTTCACTGTTTGGCTCATATGCTACGGCATAAACAAGTCAAATGTCAATCAATAAACATGAATAAATAAAAAATTATTGCAGTTTTCTCTTAGCTATCCGGGTTTGCCCCCCTATCCCATACAAGTTTCTTTTGTTCTAAAGAAGTTTCGAGATACAGGGTGAAATAAGGCGAGTACAATCCATACGATATGAAATGATTCATTGTTTTTCTGGAATTTCATCTCAATTTTTGGATGCCGAATACTTTTATTGAAACCTTTTGACTAACCAAAGCATCCGTTTTTTTGGGGCACAGTGCTGTAGCCCCAATTTCTGTCAGAAATCTGCAACAACTGCCAAATATACGGTATATCGGTTAAGTCATCATCCATATCGCCAGCTTCCAGCAATAAAATTGTCCATTTCTCAATTTCGCTCAGCCTGGATGCCACCACTGATCCAGATGATCCTGCTCCTACTATTATGAAATCAAAGGTACCAAAATCTGAAAAAAATAATCAGTATTTTGGTAGGAACGATTCATTCAGATCAATCTACACCGTATTTCAGTTTGATTGACGACAATGGGCATTTCCAGTCATTTTCAGAAAAAATATATTTTGATATATTGGATTCTCACGTAATTCGTAATTTTTTTTCTAATTTTTTCGTCATCAATTTATACTCTTAAAAAAATATTGAAAACTCAAAAATAATCTACCGAATTCAAACGATCAGAAGAAGCGGGAAATCGTGTGACATCAGTGGCTAGAGAGATTTTTGATTGGTTGTACAATGTACAGCATTGCCAAATCACAAAAAAAAATAGCCTGAAAAAGCCCTTGCTTTCACTTTCCTAATAATATCATTATATAATGTTGGTTTTGGATGTTTTTCTTTTATCATCATGACATTTTCATTTGTACTCCATAAAGCTTCATAATATCATTCAATTTACGACCTCCTAATTGAAGATAAAGAGGGTTAAAGTAAGCAGATAGGTGAGAAATTCAACTAAAAATAATTATCCCTAGTCTACACAGGTAAGAATTGGTATATATAGGCCGGTCTTCTAATTTGGGTAGCATTTATAATTATTTTCAATTTGAGAAGTGCGAATTAGTGGTAAGAATAATTATTGATTTGGCAACTGAGTATAGGGACCATCTGGTTGTCAGTCGTTGACTTAACCTAGGAGTATAGAATACTCCTAGACTTAACTGTAAGAAACGCCATTCTATAGTACGCAGAGAAGACGTCGAAATGTCGAATAATGATAAATAAGAAGGTTATGTTTTTATTCATAAATTGTAGACGTGGTTGTATTTTCAGAGAATGAGTATTATATCAACTTTAATGAAAATTAAGTTGGCATATGACGATGTTTCAAAAACATTATAGTGATCATATCAAATATAATACGATTACTGAATATATTTATGAATAAATTCAGAGATTTTACAAAGACTTGACAACAGCGACGTGTCTCTCAGTTACTCTGGGTTCATATTACAAATTGAGCCACTGACGTCACAGCAGAGGGACGTTTGAATTCACACGTGTTGAAATCACATTTTCAATATCGAATAATTAATCAGTTCTTCAAAATTCAGAGTGAATAAATGGTTACAAATGTGTTTTAACGGCCCTTCATTACGTCATGTGAAGAAAAGTTCATATTTTGAGGTACTGGAAATCCCCATTATTTTTTGGACAACCGATTTTTTGAGAAAAAAACAGACAACTCTACAGGCGTACGGTTAAAATAGCTCCAAAACTGTACCGTGTGGAAAAAACTTATATGACATGGTTGTGAGGTTGTCAAAAATCTACAAACAAGAAATAAGTTTACATATACTTATACAGAGTGCGTCAGAAAAAAGTTACGGTAAAATATGCAGTTTTTTCAAATGGAACACCCTGTATTTCATGGCATAATTCCTTCGAGGGCAACAAGAGCTCTACACTTATACCTCGTTTTTTTAATTTCATCAAGGCGTTGCCACATAATTCGCATTTTTAAGGTATTTTTTTCATTAGAATTCTTATAGCAACCGCTGTGTTCAATCTAGATGAACGAAATTTTTATAGTAGTTAGCGTAAGTTATCAGCTTCATCATTCGGTGAACATCTGAAGTCTGTTTTATACTGAGTGTCTAATATAAATTCACCAATTTACTCAAATTAAATATGCGATAAGTCGATTTTTTCAAATGGAACACCCATATCTCGACTGACCTCATGTCTGGGGCTTTGCTGGCTGGGGCCATGCCGTTTTGAGAAATTACACACATGCATCACCTAATTATTATTCAATCGCACAATCCGTTTTCTTCAAGCTAAGCACATCGTTGTTAACTCGATTCATATTTTAGAAGCGAACTGAAATTATTTAAGTGACATATTTTCTTCCGTGATATCTTTTTTCTTGTTGACACTCGGAATATACATAATTTCCAGTTGACGCATGCGTACATTTGAATTCTCATCAACGATTTGCTTCACTCTGTGACTGAATAGCAGGGGCATATGCCACAGTGATGTTATTAGATATACAGAGTTCCCCATAATATTTTATTTCATTAATAATTTCCCTATGAGATAAATACTGGTTATTTTTGGAATAACTCCTGTAGTCATTGGGATTTGAGTTTATTATTAATCAAGTAGGCGCCTGTCACAAATAAGTTTTAAATTAATAATTTCGTGGAACGTTATTTTCATCAATAATTACTATTTAAATTATTTAATTTTTTTCACTTCGAGACATTATTTCAACATCCGTTTGAACTTTCATGGAATACCCAGTCCAACAACGTGTGTTTTGTGTAGAAACTTACATAAGAAGCAATTCTATATAAAAAGTTAAGCTTCACTGGCGTCAGTTTAATAACAATAATAGAGGGCAAGACGAAGGTTGCTAGGCCGTGGAATGAACCCGTTTTTATCTTGACGTGATTTTCAAAAGTTGTAATTGAATTAGCCAAATAAGTCATCATAAATCTCAAAGAGTCTGCATCAATTTAGTATAATAAAAAGTTTGTTTTGGGAACTGAAAAAATTTCAATTCAAATATTCAATGGGAAACCCTGTATGATTTCAACATACTGGGTGTTTCACCATAAACCGGACAAACATATAAAGCCGTATAGATGACACCGAGAAAGTCATTTTTGCTTTATGACATATACCCCGTTTTCGACGCATAAGCGAGATACAGGGTGTTTAATGTCAACTTTGAGCAATATTCTGATAACTGTGGTGAGTTACCCGTGACATTTGAAATAACGGTTTCTAGTCACATCTCAGTTTTTTGCAAGGCTCGATTCAAATGTGATGTAGAATCCTGAAAAAATATATTCAAAATGGCGGAAAACCTGCAAAGTTGTTATTTTTTTTTCTCGTTTTTCAATTTGGAAAGCACAATTTCAACGTACCAGATTTTCTAAGATTTTCTGTAAAAATTTTTTTTTCAAAATTCGAACTCAACTTTTTTTTTACATGTCTTCAGTGAAAAAAAAATTTCGGCCAAAATTGTTGGAATTTTTCATGGTTGAACTATTTTCCTTTCTGAATACTGAGGTGAAAACAGAATCAAAAAATATCCATTGGTTTTCTTTTTGTAGCCTCCCAAAGATTATACTCGGAGTATTTTTATAATTTGTATTTAAACTGGAAGCCGTAGGAAAGCCAAAATTGGGCTTATGGACTGCCAGAATGACCCATACAGAAATATGAATTCAAAAACCAAAAAAATGTTTTTAAGAAAACTTTGGTAGGATTCGAACTCCCTACGAGTATGAATTAAATTCATATTAATCCTATAAATTTCTGTTACCAAAGCAACGCTGGTTAATCGAAAGTGGACAGTTCGATTCTCACCAAATTTTTTTGAAAAAAACTTGTCTGCTTTATAAATTCATATGTCTATCCGGTTCATTCTGGCAGTCTATTAGCACAATTTCGGCCTTCCTACGGCTTCCAGTTTTCTAAATAAATATTATGAAAGTATGTACTTCGAGCGTAATCTTTAGAAGGCTACAAAAAGAAAACCAATGGATATTTTTTTATTCTGTTTTCACCTCAGTATTCAGAATGTAAAATAGTTCAACCATGAGAAATTCCAACAATTTTTTCCGAAATTTTTTTTCACTGAAGACATGTAAAAAAAAGTTGAGCTCGAATTTTCAAAAATTTTTTTACGGAAAATCTTAGAAACTCTAGTACGTTGAAAATGTGCTTTCCAAATTGACAAACGAGAAAAAAAATTCCAACTTTGCAGGTTCTCCGCCATTTTGAATTTTTTTTCAGGATTCTACATCACATTTGAATCGAGCCCTGCAAAATACTAGGATGTGACTAGAAACCGTTATTTCAAATGTCACGCGTATAACTCACCACAGTTATCAGAATATTGCTCAAAGTTGACATTAAACACCCTGTATCTCGCTTATGCGTCGAAAACAGGGTAAATGTCATAAAGCAAAACCGACTTCTGCACGGCTATATGTTTGTCCAGTTTATGGTGAAACACCCTGTATAAGGTGCCATTAGATTCGTATGAATTGTGGGAGTGACATTGGCTATGTATTTCATCTGAATAAACTTTATTCAATGTGAAAATATTGTTTTCTGTCGACCATAGAATAAAAGCTCATTTTAACGAACTCAAAATCATCCATTAATGACCTATTTTAATGCATGATTTCTTATTAATGCATGATTGTCATGGCAACCGAACATAAAATATTCAGTGAGAGCACTATCGAGCTTGGTTGGAAATCGAATTCTGTCAATTATATATTGAAAACTCCATTCAAAATAAAATAGAGACTGCAGGGGGAATTTCAGGTGATAAAAGTTGCAAATTAAATCAACCTCCACTTTCTCCACACGTTCCTTATCGGATATCATAGGTAATGATATAAATGCAAACTAAATGTGAACTATTCAGAATGTCACAACATGTCCAATATTCCCTCTATGTATTTTTCGAATTGTTCCATAGGGAGCATAAATATTAATATATCGAAATGAACATAGAATAATTAATAGGGGTATTCTAATAAACATAGAAATGAACATAGAAATTCACATCATGTCAGATTTGTCTATTATGCAAAATAAAAATTCATTTCTATCGAGAATTCATATTCAATTCGTGGTGAGGTCGACGGAAAAATCTTGTAATCAACTCGTTTATTAATTCAGCGATTAATGGTCTCAAACATTTCGACCATTAATCGCTGTCATTAATAAACTAGTTGATTAAATAACTATTATGGAATATGGGATTCGAGTGGAAGCATTGGCTATTGGACACTTTATTAGACTACGATTATTGAATTTATCCAAACATGGTATAAAAAAACGTGCCAAAATACTTCGAGAAATAAGATTCAGGTTAGCCAACCCAAAAAAAGCGATCTCAATCCGAGGTTGTTCAACCGAGGCTGCAAAGACGTTTATAATACCGAACTTTTTTCAACCGAGGGTTGACTTTCAATCCTCGTTTGAGTAACCTCGGATTGAACGGGCCCTTTATAAAAGTGGCCCTAAGAATGACCCGGATAGAAATTGGAATTTATGTATTGATGGAAGTAGAGTAGAAATAGGATTTATTCTAATGCCCGTTACCAAGCAACGGTCCTGTCCGAAAGTACTGTCCGGTTCTAGTTCGATTCCACCAACAGTTTTTTGAAAAATTTTTGTTTATTTATAAATTCACTCTGGCACCACATTGGCACATTTTTGGCCTTCGTGAGACCACCAGTTTTTGAAATAAAAATTGATTTAAGTACTCCGAGCGGAATCTTTTCTACAAAAAGAAAACCAATGGCTATTTTTTATTTTTTTTTTCACATTAGTGTTCAACCTTGAAATATTGCAACAATTTAGGGTGAATTTGTTCTTACTGTATACAGGGTGTTTCAGAATAAGGGACCGTAAATTCGGGAACTTAATCCTCAGATGATTTTATGACATAAAGTTCCTATGGACTATAGGTCCCTGACGCACTGTTTCTGAAATACAGGGTGTTGAAATTTAAAAAAAAATTTGGTTTTATGAAATTATTTTCTACACCGTACCTACACGATTTTTTTTGCGTTTTGGTAGGTCATGAGTTCGCATTAAGACACATTTTTTCCTATACAAAATTTATTTAAGACAGCTTCCTCAGTTTGTGGACTTCTTGCAGTTCAAATGATTATTTGGTTCAAAGCTGCCTTTTTCTGATAGTCTCAAATGAACCCTATAAAATGATGCATTTCCGTCAGCAAGACCATACATGTAATGTATGTCTGCAAATTTATTGTTTGTGAAATTTACCATCCTAGATATTCTGTAAAATCAGCAGTCGAAATCAATTTTGCAAACGTCAAATATGAAGGCGACTAAGCTGCCTTAATCTGTGTCCAGACGATTTTAGACGTAGGTAATCAAAGAATTTCTTAACTCTCTTAGATGAAATTGCATTTTTTTTCTCAGAAAGTATTCGTCGTAGGTAAAAAACTCAAGAAACCATTCTTATTGTGAATTATATGGTGATTACGAAAATAATTTAAAATTCGAGAAAAATTATTGGCGTACCAATTTTTTCACAGAATTTATTCGGATAGAAGTCTGTACGGACGCCACTGGTGGAAATTGAACATCATTTTGTATAGGAAAAAATGTGTCTTAATGCGTACCTACTCATAACCTACCAAAACTCAAAAAAAAATCGTGTACGTAGAAAATAATTTCATAAAACCGATTTTTTTTTTAAGTTTCAACACCCCGTATCTCAGAAGCAGTGCGTCAGGGACCATATATTCCATAGGAACTTTATATCATAAAATCATCTGAGGATTAAGATCCCGAATTTACGGTCCCTAATTCTGAAACAACCTGTACCTATATGTAAAAGAAAAGTTGAGTTCGAATTTCGGAATTTTTTTTTTCATAGATATCATTGAAATTTGATAATCGAAAATAAAAATTTTCTTTTTTTTTCCGCTATGAGGAACTTTTTTCCATAATTCTACACCACAATCGAATTGAGCACCAAAATGTACTGAGATGTGATCAGAAACTGATATTTCAAAAAGTTGACATTAAATTCGGTGATTTTTAACAGGTTTCTAGGTCCAGAAATAATTCACAAAACCATCTTTTTGGAAAAAAAAAGCCAACTAGTTTCGATTTTATTTTAAAATCTTCATCAGGGCTCTGAAATGGAACAACATACACTACAATAATCTAAGATGTTTGACATTACAATTAAAAGATTAAAATTATATTTTTTACACTTATTTTCAACATATACAAACAAGCAACTATATAAATGAGGAAATAGGTTCGGAATATAGTGTGAATTTCCGACTTACATTTTCACTTTGTGTGGTTCCGTTGTCAACAGTTCTGATGTCAAAATTAAAAATTTGGAGAGGACAACAATTAATATTAATAGGTCTTATCATCATTCATTGTTGACATTAAACATCTGGTATTTCGCATTTGCTTCGAAAACAGCAAAAATGACTTTCTCGATGTCATCTACACGGCTATATAGTATATATGTTTGCCCAGTTCATGGTGAAACACCCTATATATTTGGACTGACACAGTAATTTTTCCGACTGCAAAGACGTTTAACTGAAAAGAAAACGAACTTTTTTTATACTAATCAATGTAATTTTGAGTAAGTAATGTTTAAGTGCACTACACAATGTTTTTATCACTACCTACCTGAGTAGTTAATAATATGAACTTCGTTAAAAATACGCGAATTTTATGTTCACAGGCGGGGACAAATTACGAAACGTATTGTGGAAATTAATAAAGATCCGTTTGTCCCCGCCTGCAATACATTATAGCATTCACGTCATATTTATATCGAAGTATAAACTATTAACTGCCCAGGTGGTTAGGTCTACATTAGTCACACAAAATTATATTGATTAAGTATAGTACTTTTTTTCATTAAATGCAGTGTGGTTTAGTTAAGCAGACTTAAGTATGATAAAGAATAATTCAGGAGAGCTATCAGTTAACACCAGAAGTCAAAATGTGCGTCATAAGACCGCTCCACACTCATGGCCAGAACCTCGGCCAATACCGCGAACGCGAGTGTGGATAACTTTCTTGTGTCACGTTCGCGCTTCGAGCATAAGCACAAATTTTCCATCCACACTCACAGATGTTCGCGGTACTGGCGCAGTAATGATTTAATGCGCTGAATTTCTTCGCCTTTGAAATGAAAGGTTCATGTAGCAATGAAGTGAAATTAGATTAGATTCAGATTTAGATAAGTGGAATGAGAATTTCTTGATTATTATCAGAATTAACCTTTTTTATAGCTGGCTAAACAGGCGAAAAGTCTTCGTAGACAGCGAGGATGCCGCGAACCAAAGTGCGAATATTTGAGTGAGTGTGGATGACTTATTTGACCGCGAATTCTTGGCCACGGCAAGAATTCTTGGCGCGATTCGCGAAATGTTTGTGGAGCGGGCTATACAGGGTCTTTCACGAGGAACCTCACCCATATTTATACGGGAAACTACTGAACGTATTTTCATGAAATTCAGCACTTATAAGTATTTCACGATGCTGATGAAATCTAAAATATTTTCAACGCATGAGCACCTCCGGTTTTTCCGGAAATGACGTCAACTTCCGTTTTTCAAATTAGAACACCATTTTTTTATTGCAGAAATAGATTCCTTAGAAAATTTCAAGTTATTTTGATGTAACATTTTTCAGTTTTGGTTGGAAAATTCTCTCTGAGCGGAAAAATTCGAAAAAAAATCGAAAATAGAGCTCCGCTGAAACAAGAATAACTTCGAGGTTTTTGGATGGAAAATTTTCATTTTTGGGATTTTTCAAGATGTAAGATTGATGTATCCACTTTAAAAATCGAAATCGCGATTCATGATACAGGGGGTGAAAAAATCGCTTTCAAAGTTAGGGATGACAAAATCGTGAAAAATCAATTTTTTCAAATTAGAACCCCATTTTTTTATGGCAGATATTGAATCTACGTTAAAAAATAATGTGAGTGTATGCATCACACCCTTGCCCTAAAATGGATATTTTCTGAGTTAATATCCACTTTAGGGCAAGGGTGTGATGTATACACTCACATTATTTTTTAACGTAGATTCAATATCTGCCATAAAAAAATGGGGTTCTAATTTGAAAAAATTGATTTTTCACGATTTTGTCATCCCTAACTTTGAAAGCGATTTTTTCACCCCCTGTATCATGAATCGCGATTTCGATTTTTAAAGTGGATACATCAATCTTACATCTTGAAAAATCCCAAAAATGAAAATTTTCCATCCAAAAACCTCGAAGTTATTCTTGTTTCAGCGGAGCTCTATTTTCGATTTTTTTTCGAATTTTCCCGCTCAGAGAGAATTTTCCAACCAAAACTGAAAAATGTTACATCAAAATAACTTGAAATTTTCTGAGGAATCTATTTCTGCAATAAAAAAATGGTATTCTAATTTGAAAAACGGAAGTTGACGTCATTACAGGAAAAACCGGAGGTGCTCATGCCTTGAAAATATTTTAGATTTCATCAGCATCGTGAAATACTTATAAGTGCTGAATTTCATGAAAATACGTTCAGTAGTTTCCCGTATAAATATGGGTGAGGTTCCTCGTGAAAGACCCTGTATGTTTGGAACACGTTTGTATTATTGTACGGAAGCGAATGGGGCTCAATGCTTGATGGCTTAATTCGAATTTCCGTTTTTTTCCGAATAAAATGATACTGAAACTCTGAACTGGAAATACTTTTCTCTATTTCAGTATCGTAATGACTTCATTACAGTATCCAAAACAGTACTGTAATGAACTCATTGCAGCATTGTTTTCAGTTATATTCTCGTTTTGTCGTTGTCAGCACTGGCTTCTGATCCCATCCAATTTCATGGTAATTATTTAGAACGTGTTGGAAAAGTGAAAAAAATTGTACTCACTATGTATGGGTCAGATTACGAAAATGGTAACGAGAAGTCGGCAATCCTCTTAGTTTTTACAAAAAAAAATCCCAAAGTTTCCGTTTGGAAGGTGAGGTATTACGTAGTTTTATAGCTAGTTCTTCTTCCATTCTCCCAATCAATACTCGTTGGAAATGTTCTATTTATCAATTTATGAGCTATACTGCGTTACATTGAATGAGTTCACCATAATGTAGAATATTTATTTAGCCTAATTAATAAATACGATATTCAAAATACGCTAACAAAACATTACACGAAATTAAAATAACCGAATTCTCTTCAGACCACTTCACAAGTTTTTCGTATTCCTTTTCATACATGGATAAGATTTTTTGAGGTATTAATTTATTTGCAACATTATTCGCAATTTTTCTTAATTCTGGAGGTGTTAAATCGTTTTCTTCAAAAATAATTCACGAATTCAATGCGTATTTATAAATGATTTCAAAATTCGAAACGTACGATTCAAATGCCGTAATCTGTCAATTTTCGTAACTGTCACACCAACTGCCAAGATACAATACAAAAGTCACTAGGATCTATAATCTGAATTTTTCATTTAATTCCGACAGTAGTTCACAGACTTGACAGAAATAGAGAAAATATCGTCTAATACTCATTGCAGAAGGTAATTCCAACACAAACTCATAGAACGTTCTTGAAAAGGGAATTCAAAAATCTGATGGGGTGTCCAATCAAATCATTGAAACTATGGGTGGAAGGTGGAACATTACAGAAGAAAAATTATTGAGGAATCAAATTGTATCACTCACCTATGGGCTCATTGTTACTCAATTTTTCAAAATAGTCGCTATTATTTTCTCGAACTTTATACTTATTAGATTGTTGAAGGGCAGATTCTATCAGTTTTTCCAAATAGTCCAACTTAATGTTTTCGTTTTCACAAGAAAAACTCAGGAAGAGACCGACAAATATGAAGAAATGAATGGACATTTCAGTAATAAATTTTCTCAGAAACAGGGAATAACATATCGGTCCCTTTTAATATTTTCCAATAATGGATTCTAATTTGGTAGTAAACAGAGTATTTAATTTCCATTGTAATCAAGACTTTCATCCTTATCTGTTTTCAGTGAATAATTGTAGGTGGCAGATAACGCATTTATTTCATTCAACCGAGTCTAAAGCCGTGTATAGATCAAAGCAAAATTTTATGGTTTGCAAGTCTACGAATTTATTTTCAACTTTCTTTGAACTCATTTCTGAAGCAAGTACGAACTTCTTGTTCCACCTACTGATTATTACAAGATCTCTTTTTCAATAAAAAAGTGGTGGCCCTAACTGCCCATTGGGTATATTATGAAAGAGCATCCAGACTAGGCCCATTCAGCCATGTCCTCTCGGCTTTCTCCTTATTAGTTCAACCCTCGGTTCAACCGACACATCGGGCATTAACGAATTTTCATATTTTTCAATGAGAACAGTTTGAGTCTTTGACTTGTGCATATATTTTAACTGCAGATTGTTGAGGCCAAAAAACCCTTCTTTTTCATTTTCCATTTTTCAAATTCTGTGTTAAAATGATTACGCAAAATACGTCCCCAATACGATTATCTTGTATGAATGCAAATACCTCAAAGTTCATATTCCTCGAGTGATACTAAATTAATATATTTATTGAATCCTAGTCACAACTTAAATATTCAGAACAAAATATTTTTAAGCAAAAATACTCAATTTTGTCCGATTATGTATGAAATTAAAAAGCCATATTTCGTTTTCAAGCTACCTTCCTTTGCTTGAAGATTATTTCTCAACCGCTAATAATTCGTTAGTATTTTCCTCGAAAATCCAAAACATGTTTTAAGCAAACGATTTTCATTAAATTAATGATTCATAAAGCTAGGTATATCAATCTATTTTATATTTAGTTAAAATATCACAAGATCATAGACAATATTCGATTATTCACCGATTCACGGGACGTATTTCGTGAAACATCACGAGAGCGCAGCTCGAGTGGTGTTTCGCGAAATACGTCGAGTGAAGAGGTTTAATAATCGAAAAATATTGTCTATGCTCGAGTTGGTATTCGTTACGATTTTAAAACGAATAAAATTCAATTTTTTTTTATTGATTCATATTAATATTGAAGGTACAATTATTATAATAAATATTTGAGGTATTGTTGTTTTCGGAATTTGTAGTGTTGCTACTGTTGGTGACGTTGGAGGTGGATGGATTAGGTATTTTTCTCATTTTTTCAAATATTTTTCTATGGTGTTCCTCAGTAAGTTTCAAATACGGTTTCAGAGATTCAGATGATGAGTGGCCTGTTCTTTAAGTAATTTCTTGTAAGTTTGCTCCTGAGTGTGACAAGATAGATAGATAGATAGTAGATAGATAGATAGATAGATATACTCCATTCACAATTATAAAATCACAACTCTGGCCTTGGAAATTTGACACATTCCAATCTGTATCGAAGTTATGACGTTTTTCAAAATATTTTTATGTTCCAAGTCAACACTATGTTGCCCTTTCTACATTCTTAGCGTATTTCTCAGAATGTGAATGAATTGGAAAATATGTGATGGACGAAAATAATTAACGTTTATATGAATTGATAGAAAGGATTCCTTTTCTAGTTATTTGCATGAAAAGTACAAGAGATCACTGTTGAAATATATAATTTTTCGCCATGAAAGAAAATTGCATTGCTTTTACATAATTTTCATATGCATGCTTGTGAAGATTTGATGTTTATTATCCTCTCGAACTGATAGTTCAAGACTTGACGACATCAATTGTTGATTCTAATCAAGAATTCATTAAAAAAAATCAACCCAAAGATATAAGATGAATTGATGGGTAATTACAAGAATCAAGAATAATGGAACATCATATCCCTCTACTGGAATCCGAATATGTGATATGATTGTGAGGGTGCATAACATTTCTATTTCTAATATTTCTTTATTTCAAATAAATAACAGTTTTATTCATTCATCACAAAGAAAATAAAAATAATAACTAAATTAACGAATTTGTTTACAGAGAAACTAATAATTTCAATGCAATATAAATTAATAAGCCTGAAAGCTTTATAGATATACATTTCATTTATTTGATCTTATGAACAAGGAGTAAAATATTCTGGCTGTATAGTAATTTATTAGTTTGAAAAATATTCATACATTACTACCACAGTAGGTTTGTACAAATGAAATAGAATAGGTCAAACATATGCTTCACATTTATCATTCACCTGTTCTGAAATAAGACGCAAACTCCTGGAATATGAAAAAAACCGATGTATTCTGGTTCAATATAGCCTATTTCTACTTTCGGCAAAGGATTGATAGGAATGAAAGCTCCAGTGACACATATTTCAATTCATCGGAATCTGAATCGTTGAGTGCAATATAGTCATATTTCTTCTTTTTTTTAGCTTCTTCGACGTGTTTTTTTCTGAAACGTGAAAACGATCAACAATAATCATTTAGAGACCAATGATGGCCATCCAGAGCCCGTTTACTTACGAAAATCGTGCAATTTCATTCTGCAAGTTCTTTCCTCATAATTCCTCGAAAATCCTACCTGAACTATATTTTCCGGTCGCTTTCGTTAGAAGATCGTATAAGGAAGCCTTTTTTCCATTTACACATCCCAAATAAATTTTGAGCACCAAAAACGATACCGAAACTAACCAAACTTCTGGGGGACCGGAATTTCGTTTGAAATCTTTCCAAACGGCCAGATACCTAAAAAAACTTCGTTATCAAGTGTAAAAAAGGCGATTAGTACTTACTTTTGCTTTTTTTATGCTAATTAATCGATTTTTGGTCCAATTCAAATTTGCCGTTCGTTCTCACGCCAAAAGTCGTGAAAGGAAAAAATGACACTTGCACGAAATCGACGGGAAACTTCTTCTGGACGAGGAAGAACGGAAAAATAGTCGATTCCTTATCGATATTTCGCCCCAAAATCGCCGATCGATTCGAACTAACAAAATGTGGAATATCTTTGATACTTTTACTTTGATGTAAACAAAGCAACTGGCAACAACGTTTTGTCATTAACAATATTCTCTGTACGCGCACAGATTTTTCATCAGGTGCACCAATTCCTGAAAACGAAACCATGGCCAGAGTTGTGATTTTATAATTGTGAATGGAGTATATTTATCCTGAATGACATTACATTAATGTATAGGATACGTCAACAATAAATAAAATGTAATACAAATTAACTTATATCAAATGAAAAATATTCTTCCAGGGTGTAGAAACCTTTTTGTAATAAAATCCTGGTAACTTCTTTCTTAAACTTTGATCGCCTCAGGGATTTGATCCGGTTCGGAAGATGGTTGTACAGTTTGATCCCCACATATGTTGGAGAAGATTCAAATTTAGATGTCCTATGGGTCGGAATGCAGATGGTGAAATTATGCCGTGTATTGTAATCATGAAATCCCGAAGTTGTACCCAGCTTCGACAGCTTACTTACTGTGAACAAACAGCAGACAGTTCAAAATATAAATACACGGCAAAGTGAGGAGTCCGTGCTGCATGAATGTCGGTCTGCATGATTCTTGTGGCTTTAGGTTGAATATCAGTCGAATGCACCTTTTTTGTGCTATAAAAATTCTTGTACTCGCTGTTGAATCACCCCACAGGATTACTCACAGCAGAGGAGCGATTTGAATGATTCGTTATTTTTCGTATCTATTCCGATACTGTCGGCTGCTGTACGTGTCCATGTATTCAATTGATTCAAACCTTGATTAACACCTTGCGACTTCTTCCTTTAGGGCCATGTGAAAGAGAAGGTCTACGCCAAGAGTCCAGCGTCGATTCAAGACCTCAAAGATGGAATTCGTGAGGCTATCGCGGGCATAGACAGCCGCTCTGCGATTTGGTTATGGATAATTTCATGAAAAGGATATGGTCCTTTATTCGTGGTCGTGGTGGTCATTTGGCTGATTTTATTTTCCATTATTAACGAATACCTTCATGATGAAATAAACTTTCGATCATTTATCTAAAAAAAATGGCATTTTTCTTTGAATATCCAGATAACAGAGCTTATCGGAAAACCATAGATGCATAGAATACCTGGTGTTGTAACCATAGAATTATAAATATAGAATTTGAGCGTAGTGAATTATAAGTATACAAAAGTGTGGCAATCGTTCTCCTTAAATCCAGGGTCAGTCATCGCTATACGCATGCCTAGGGAGAAGAGAAGGGACATGTAATTCTGTATCCATGGATACCGTATGTGACTCAATACAAACAGAGACAAATAACAAGCATAGATTAAAGAATTATATAGATTCGACACCCCCCCACTAATAGGCGGAAAATGGTTGAGCGCTATTTCGCGGCGGATGCGATCAGAACTTTAGCAGTATATAAATAGAGATATAGAAATCTACTTTATCGATGAATGGCGCGAAAATTTGAATTTGCCTTTGGGTTCTTGGTGGTAAAAAAATATCTTGAAGTTGGTAGAAATTCATTTTCAATGTAATCAACAAACTCCAATTTTGTTGAAGTTGTCTAAATTACATAGAGAATGAATTTCTAATAGTATAGGTGGAATTTTGAATAGTAAAGAAAATTGCTGTTAATAATATAATTATTTATTCATTCATAATGATACAATCGTAAAACAAAATTATAATTTTCACTTATATAGTAAGTTGTATACATTTCAATTTAATTCTACATTTCTGATTATCAACATATTGTAGCGTCTCCTGAAGAAAGCTTAAATAAAGCCGAAAGCTTGACAAACTAGGAAAAAAGAGTGTTTCTTTTATTACTGACTGCTAAGCCAAATTAAGTCAACTAATTATGTATATATATAAATATAGGAAATGAATATCTGATACATATAATTTACTGCAGTAGAAACATTCTGAGAACAAACAGTCTCGTCTTAGAAGCCCTAGAGGAATCAATACTCGGATCATTAGACTTTTGTAATGAGGACTTTACAACAAGGCACTATATAAATTAGAAGTCCAACATGAATACCCTTAAAAAATAATATATGATGTTGACAGATGATATCCTACAAGACTTCTATACTCATCAAAGGCACCTAGTGTACAAAATATATTCATATCAAAAATCTGCTCCTCGTTCATGAAAATTTGAATTATTCAATGATTGTAACTTACATATCAATCATATTTCTTTCTGTCAAAGTAAAAAACTTATAATTGCATGTGATACATACAGATGTTAAGCATCTAGGTATCGTTGTTGATGAATAAATAAATAAATTGATAAGCCTAATTTCTTAAAAAATATTTTGAGAGCATTTCTCTACCTACGTTTCCTTCTTGAATCGAAAGAATTTTTGGCTTGCACCTTGATTGGATCTATCAAGTGTTTGTCTGGATTACTTCAGAGAAATTTGAAAAATTTTGAATCGCCTAAATTAGCAATTTTATTTATTTGATTACACCACCAAAACAAAGAACACCTAACAATTGTTTCACACATCACTTCGTCAAGGTTGTGTGTTGGGCATTTAATAATTTTTTAAATTGAAATTTGTTAAAAGGATTTTTTGAAGTAATTTTGAAATATTTTTTGTTTCGCAAATTCTAGGGATTAAATGAAACAAATAATTGAATGAATGAGTGAATAGGAAAGAAATGCATTTGCCTGGTTTGATAAAATGCCCAACCTCATAATCTCTACAATCAATAAAATCTAGATCTGTTCCCAATTCATTATTTCTGAGCAGGTTATTCCTACAAGATTCACAGTCCTTAATGACTTTATTTTTCAGAAGAATCTTGCAAATTGCACCACTCATATAAACGAGAGTGCATCTTCCAATTTTACTTCTTTTATAAAGTGCTACGCTTGGAGGAATAGCCGCAGATTTTTTACCAACAGTTGATGGGGCACTAACTGCTGATGGAATGATTTAGTTTTTGTGACATCTGAGAAAAAACTTCCTCTTGACCTGAGTTAGGATCTATTACATTCCACTGATCTCCATCTAAAAAAAAAAGGTTATTATCCGTAGCATTTACATGGTTGGATCATTTTTTTCGTATGACTTCATAACTACTAGAAACAACCTATTGTTGGAATAATATTACAAACCTTTTAGTGCTTCCTCCTCTGTAACCTGCATCGCATCAGAACATGTTGGCTCATCAAAATAAACAGAAGTAACCCACTTATGTTCTCCTCAACAGTCAACATTAATTGCTCCAGAATATGTTGGTTGATCTAACGAAACATAATCATCTTTTAAAATAAACAATACAATTGATGAATTTCAAAGAAATGAATATTGTTCTTGTAAAACTTACCAGGAACATTTATAGTAGAGAA
Source organism: Adalia bipunctata (assembly GCA_910592335.1). NCBI lineage: Eukaryota > Metazoa > Arthropoda > Insecta > Coleoptera > Coccinellidae > Adalia > Adalia bipunctata. The sequence continues at coordinate 8,517,037 of OU342954.1, forward strand.
CGCATCAACTGTAAGACCCCTTCTAAATTCTGGCAAACTATGAGCCTCAGAAAAATGTGTGTATGGCAGTAATACCTGCTGACATCTGATCATCTGTTAAATTTTGCCAATTCAGAGGTTTAATAATTTCTCTCCATCTTTTGAACAAAATTGGATTACTCTTAGGAAAACGATGTCTTTTGCTCACATCGTCGTTGCACCCAGGTACACAGCATTTCCTTATTCTCGACGGCATTTTTCACTATATTATTGTAGTTGACTAACTTAAAATTATCAAAAATTCCACGTGTTCAAGAGCAATGTTCTAACCAAAAACCTCAAACCGTCAAACCTCAAACGCTGAAATCAAAACAACGAAAGAAACGAAACAAGAAACGACATATACAGCGCCGTCTACAGGCGGCTGAACTTATTAAAAGCGTATGCAGCGCTCCTGGTGTATGCCCACATAAATAAAACTCGTTGAATGGTGGGGGAAAGGAAGTGCCAGGACCCTGATAACAAGTCTGCATCCGCTGATCGCCACGATGCCCCTATGTTCCCACTCTCCGTTATCGCACATGCTCACTAGTCTCACTGACCCTTGGCACAGCCCTTTAGATGTTTCACTTTTAATTTCAAGGATCAAATTATAGGTATACAATTATGTGGTTGTAACTGATAAGATTTTGTTTAAGACTTTCTTGTCGATCCAAAATCTGTGTATTGGTTCTGCTTTTTATTTATCTCGAAAGGGTTCGCGCTATTTTGCATTGCGGCAGTAGCGTCATGACCGCGAAATATTGCGGATTATTCCGGAAGTAGCACCAGTACTGAAGTCTAGGGTGCCGTTTTGATCTACAAATTCTGGTCACGATTTTTAGTAAAGAGTCGTTACACCAGGTATTTTATGCATCTATGGAAAACCCTTCATTATCGCTAGCGATGCAGAATAAAACTGTCAACTATATATATATAATATTTGGTTCGAACACAGAGTTATTATTCTGGGATTTGCTGATAATTCAAAACCACGGAAATATCCTTATTTTTTGTCAAATTTTATATAATAACTCGAAAATGACGCGTTCTATTCAAAAACTCAAGAACACCTTCATTTTTGAAAAGGAACGGCTTTTTCAAGAATAATTCAAGTAGTCTTATAGTATTTTTGCGAGTTTACAACGCTCTTACTTTGATACCAGGAGAAATATTGAAACGAATTCAGAAAAATGGTATGGGAAAAAGTTTTTTGTTCATGAAAGGAATCTATATTAAGAAAAATGTAAAAGTTAAAGATTGACGCTGTATTTACAGAAACATTTCGAAATTTTGCTCTTATCACTATGTCCGCGCCGGCTAGGGAAAAATATTCAACACTGAATTTGCAGGGGGTAATTAACCCCTTGTTGGCTGTAATTGTAATCTTCTGGACGGTTTTTCGAGGAGCTGGCAACATAGCTGTATCTTCAGCGTACGATGACCATTAGTCGTCCAATCTATATATTTAAAAAGAGTTGTTGGTTACACCATTTATAACTCGAGATCGGATGGACTGTTTGTTTTGAATTTTCATTTATGGATTCGTCTACGGCCTGGTTATTATAAAATACATTAAAACTCTGTAAAATTCGATGAAAAATTTTTGCTTATGTAGGTAATGCTTTTCCTCCATTTGAATAAGGCCACTAGGTGTCGCTACGGTTAATGTCTGGATAAGAGCCATTGCTCTTATCCAGACACTGAAGCGTAGTCGTGAAGGTACTATATTTGATATTATCGCCACTAGATGGCGATGTATACAATTATTGTGTAATTTGCATTGAACTTATAATAACATTGAAGGCTATTATCAAATCAAAAAGCGGGTAAACATCTCAAGTTGGTGGAACAGTGAATTTTAACCGGAATGTCAAGTAAATCGGATTGTGACGATCAGCATCAATCGTGAGTTGTCCATTTTCATCTTTTCTCTTCATTTCTGAAATGTTTTTGATTTACGTTTGGGTAATAAATGTATTTGCGGAAATAACTGAAATCAAATCTGCCCATAATTAGTAATTGACATATTATTTTTGTATTTCTGTTTTGTGTGATAGCTCATATCCATGGAAAAGATGACAGTTGACAGATGGTATTTGACAGATGATATTCGACAGATGACATTTGACAGTTTACAGATGACATTTGACAGAACTTTTATTGTGACTAATTTATCTCCTGCTTGAAAAAATAGCAATAGTAAGTTTATAAAACTTTAACGGTGGGTTTCACAAAGCATATCACCGGTGATCGGAGCTTGATCTAGAATGAACTCGATTTGACAGTTCAGAAATCTAACCAAGCCGTTGATCTCCGATCACTGGTGTGATTACGATTTGTGAAATCCACTGTAAGTATAGGTATCATTTAGGCGAAACAAAGTTCGCCGGGCCAGCTAATACTTATTAAACGATACTCGTTGAATCGAAACCTTTGAGAAATTCAATCAACCTAGAGCTCGGGAATACGTTTCCCGAAAATCGCCAAATGCATTATGGAATACCCTGCGTAATTGAGTGGACCAACTCAAGGTGAAACAATCAATATTACGGTATCATAATTGAAAGGTAAATATTGATCCAAAGGTGATAACACACAAAGTCAAATTCTACACGTTCCGCAATGTAGCTCAACTCGTTCGACCTCCTTGCAAACTTTCCCCTAAATAACACTCTTGAAGCTGACCGAAGGTTAATAATAACAAGCGACCTCAGTCTTTTCGAAAGCTGTCCACGTAATATTCTATGTCCATCCCACGGTATACTCTTCCGCGACCGAATAGGCGTGCACGGGTAGTCGATCATAGTTAATTATCGGGAGAACCTAAACTAATTGATTGATTCGTCGCAAAATAAACAGTTTGCTACCTTTTCACAATTATCCGGACAACCACGACCAGTTGTTATTTCAGAATCGATAATTGAACCGCCACGGCTTCTTATAGCTTCGTCTTAAAGGTATTATCATGGATGATGAATGACAGGGTTGCAGATATAGGGATGGCAACACGGTGGATCGATGAGAGAAAACATCTATGTCACGATATGCCATGGAAAAAAATCAAATCCGCCTTTATTGATGTTACCTATACAGAGCGTCGCATCGAGAAGGAGAAAAATCGAAATTTTGGAAAATCGATCAGAACCGTCCATTTTGGCCATGAGGGGGATATTTTTTTACACAAAAACTATCATCATATCATTTCATCCCTCTGCGCGCCTACCCCAACCCTTCAAATTTGAATAAAGGTCGTGCGACATGTTATATTGAAAACGTCTTTTCCTCCTGAACATGACAGTGAACATTACGTGATAGTCGGCTTTGAAAATATACACCCCTCCATTTATCTAGACTTCTAGAGCATAAAATGATTAGCAATATAAAGACATTGCTTCAGTGTCCAATGGCATTCCTGTGTTGAATGCTGTCTGTTTCTATGAGGATTTATATGGATCTATTGTTTTATAATATGGTTTTCACACATAATACCTACCTGTTGCCAATGTGTTTTTTACACATAACTCATTTCCCTTTCCATAAGCGATTCCTGTGTTGAATGCTGTCTCTTTCTATGAGGACTTATATGGATCTGTAGTTTTCTAATATGGTTTTCACACATAATACCTACCTGTTCCCAATGTTTTTTTCCAGACGATTCAATTTCTACCCCCCCCCAGGAAATATATTTCATAAAAAAAAATTATTTATTATGAATATATATAAACCTGTATAAAATATGCATTACATAACAGTATAAAAATACAAAACTTCATAACAAAATATGTAAAAAAAAAGGATAAATAAAAAGAAAAATTTTACAAAACAATATTAAAACAACATTAAATAATATCACTTATAGATACTTCGCACTGCTTCCTACTCTACCAAGAATGGCTTTCCCTTCCTTTTGCAAATATTTCGCAAATTCTTGGCAATTCTCCTGGAAATTGAATTTGATCATGAGCTCCGCTTCTAGGGTTTCAACGGACAGTGAATTTCTTTCTTTCCTCCAAGCCATGAACATTAGGCTGAAAATTCTTTCACTCATCGCGTTTGAGTGAGGAAGCGAAAAAACGTGGGAGCAAATTTTGAAAAAATTCGGAGATCTGAATTTTTTGAAATAATGAACCCATTGTTGGTCGATTTTCATCTCTTTGAAATCTACCAGTGGGTTCTCCAAATATGAGGACAACTGCACAAATTCCTCGAACAGTTGGTCAATATCGACACCAATGGCAAACTCTTCAGAAATTTTAATGAACCCGTCCAATTTCGGTTCAATTGTCAAATTCATCGCACTTAAACATTTATACTTATTGGTTTCGGAAAAATCGTACCTGGAAGTAGTATATTAAAATGTGTTTCAGATCTAATGGAAATTCAGATCTAGTTGAAATTATTTCATATACATTACTATTACTAACCATTTATCTAAATAGTCTATGATTCTTGTGAGTAGACAATCTGCTCCATTTTTGAATATAGTAACTTTATCCAAATTGTCACATTTTCTTACTGCGGAGAGTGCAATTGAGCCATAAAATTTTTGTTCTTTTTTCAAAAGTAAGGATTTTCTTAATGAATCCATTATCTCATATAATTCGATGGCTAATGCAGTTTCGGATTCTAGCTTCGAGATGGCAGCACTCAAGGATGTACCGATATTCAAAATAAGTCCTAAAATTTAAAGAAAAGAGGTCTAAAATTTCCGGCCATTCAACCGAGTATTATAATATATTTTTAAACTCTATTCAATTGAGTTGGTTTTTTACAAGCTTTTATTTAGTTTCACCTGTCCCGGTGTCTGTCTGTCTGTCTGTAATCAAATCTTGCAAGTTGAATATGACACACTTCTAATGGTCCGATTGATTTGAAATTTGGCAGGTGTACATAATTCTGGTGACAATGCATCATGAAATATTTGTTATAGAAAAAAACAAAATGGCGGATGAGTTTTGTGATTATGATCCGATTCCATTCAAAATTAGTATCTGGGGGGTTTTGGGATTGAGAATGATGATTCTCTGGTCAAAATTGGAAAATTCAAGATGGCGGCTACAAGATGGCGGACGAGTTCTGTGATTATGATCCGATTCTATTCAAAATTGGTATCATGGGGTTTTCTGGGTCGGAAATTACGATTCTTCAAAATTGAGGAATTCAAAATGGCGGCTTCAAAATGGCGGATGAGTGTTGCTATCATAAAAGCTTGTCTTGAAAATTTTTTTTTCATTATAGCTTGTTTTATCGAATTAGCTCTTAGAGATCAGTCATGATATATCAATACATACCTAAGTAAGCCTCCGCCAGTTCATCTTCAAAAAACTGCTTCAACATTGGAGGAGAAGATTCTTTCGATAAAAAATAGGATCTTACTGGAACAAAATGTTTCAGCAAACATTCAACTGCTGGAATCAATGAGAGCCAGCGAGTAGGAACAGACCGTAGAAGCTCAGACCAGTTTTCCTGACAAAATGCGTAGAATTCCTTCAATTCAGTTATTCTTTTGGTGCTGCTACTGAACTCATTATAGCACTTAATCACAATACTTTCAATATCGTAACGTAGAGTATTTTGCCCATGTTTTCCAGCATTATGTATTATATGGCATACACATCCAAACGGCAGTATATTTTTGTTGTGTTTCTGAAGCTCTGTGATTACGCTTTGTTTCTTTCCAAAATTGTCAGCACAATAAGCAGTAACATTGTTAATGGATAATCCGGCTTCCTCGAGGCCATCCATTAGGTGTTTGGCGATGTCCACAGATTTTTCTGATGTACTCGCGTAAAATTTTAATAGTTTTGTGCAGACACCTTTTTCCATTTGGAAGTATCTAACAATTATTGGAAATGTTTTTATATTTCCCTTATTCGATGCGTCTGTTGCTATAGAAAAATGGTGATTATTCTGTAAATCGTTCATAATAATATTTTTACTTTCAGGTCCCAAGATTTTAGTTGCTATTTTTGTAGCTTTCGTCTTCCCGCAAGAATATTTTTCAGCTGTTTTAGAGTCTTTGAATATGAAAGGGAATAATTTTCCCGCACAATCCGCCGACATATAGCTTTGGGAATGTTTTATTGCGTGGAAAACAAACGCACATTCAGCTAATGCTATTTCGTCTTTTTCGGCAGAAGAGCGAGAACTGGAGAAGAAGTCGGTCACTAATTTTGAAGAAGTTTTAATATTTTTCACATGTTTGTCCGTTTTCATGTGTTTCATGATGTCGTTTTTTCCACCATGTTTGATGGAAAACTGACAACGACACACTCGGCATTTTGCCTCACTTGGTGAATTACCCTCCAAAATCCAATCAAATTTTGTTTTCCACATTTTATTGAACTTCACATCCCACTTTTTTTTCTTTGCGCCGGCTCCATGTACCTTGGTATCTTCCAAATTCTGTTCTGTTTTGAGCAACGCAGACGATTCAATTTCTTCCTCCTCGACAAGTTGTCCAACCCGGTCTATTTCAGAACTAGAAGAATTCATAATTTGAACTTCGAATTCTAGTAGCGCAGCGCTCTTTAAAGTAAGTCTGTTGCCGAACGAAGATCTACCTACAGAGTACAGTGACTAATAATTCGAGCACATTGCGTCGCCGTCGGAGAGGGACGCAGATAGAGACAATACAATCGAAATCGACCGAGCACGGCCATCTGGACCAAGTTTTCAGCAATCGTCAATCTGTAACAACTAATCAATACTCGTTTCATAAGCCATATAAATGATGGCGCTCGTAAAGTTAACAGAGATTTTTCAAAATGACGATGTTTCGTTAGAATATTCATATTCATTGATTAAATCAATGTAAATTCGGGATTACCTAGCGGATTCCCGAAAAATCGGGAGGTTTAAAGCTTAGTTTGAAAAGCGGGAGGGCTCATGAGAAATCGGGAGACTCCCGCCTAAATCGGGAGGTATGACAGCCCTAATTTATAAGGATCTTTAGTTTTCACACATAATACCTACATGTGTTTTTTACACATAACTCATATCCGATTCTATAAGCGATTCCTGTGTTGAATCCAGTCAGTTTATATGAGGACTTATATGGATCTATTGTTTTATAATATGGTTTTCACACATCACTCAAACTGGATTTTATCCAGGAGAACCACCCAGCAGCTGAAGTCATAATCATGGGAGACTTCAATGTTCACAACGCAGCCTGGCTCAAATTCTCCAACAAAACAGATGATCCAGGTCGTCAAGCTGAGGCCTTCGCCATCACTCATGGCCTAGAACAACTGGTCGAGCTACCAACTCGCATCCCAGATGTCAACAACCACTTTGCCAATATACTGGATCTCTTTCTCACCACCAATCCTGATCCATATAGAATAGAAGTTTGCGCCCCACTTGGAAACTCCGACCACACCCTAATCTCCACAACTTGCTCTTTTCATGTACCATCAAGCCGCATAATACCACCCCGTCTCATGTGGCATTACAAATCGGCCGACTGGGAAGGGCTTCGTATGTTTATCTCAGCGTTCCCATGGAAGAGAGCTTGTTTCTCCTCAGTAGATCCAACAGAATGTGCCGAGACAATTTCTGAAATAATTATGTTGGGGATGCAAACTTACATACCGAACACAGCAAGGAGAACATTATCCGATAAGACCTGGTTTAACAAGAACTGCTCTAAAGCTGTCGCTTCCAAACAGGCAGCATTCCATCGATGGCAAAAAAATCCAGGCCCTGGGACTAGAGCAGAATATGTAGAGGCTAGAGGCATATGCAATGAGACAATCAAATCTTCAAAAGATGCTCACAATGCCAAAATAAGATCTAGACTTGTTGAATGCCCTAACGGATCCCGTTCATTTTGGTCCTTCGCCAAAGCTGTAGGAAGAAACTTCACTTCCAGCTCGTTTCCCCCTCTAACCAAGGAAGATGGAACACTAGCAACGACTGCCCTGGAAAAAGCCAACATCTTCGCGCATTTGTTCGCTGAAAATTCCACTCTAGATTCATCGGGAAAACAACCCCCGAATATTACATCTATTGACAGCCATATGCCCGAAATAACCTTTCGCCCACGTACTATCAGAAAGATTCTGTTTGGTCTCAACACCAACAAAGCCAGTGGATCCGACGGAATCCCACCGATTGTTCTCAAAAAATGTGCCCCCGAACTAACACCTGTCCTCTGCAAATTGTTCAACCACTCTTACAAATTGGGTGTTTTTCCATCCAACTGGAAAACCGCAAGAGTACAACCAGTACCTAAAAAAGGCAAAAAGACCCTACCTAGCAACTACAGACCTATCGCTTTGTTATCTATTATTTCAAAGGTCATGGAAAAAGCCATCAACTTCGAGCTCATGAAACATCTGGAACACTCAGGAATTATCAACGATAGACAATATGGTTTCCGTCATCAGAGATCCACTGGTGACTTGCTCGCTTACGTCTCACATATATGGCAACTATCTATCGAGAAATATGGTGAAACCATAGCCGTAGCACTGGATATCTCCAAGGCATTCGATCGAGTCTGGCATCAGGGACTCCTCGCCAAGCTTCCATCTTATGGCGTGCCCCCAAAGCTATGTTCTCTGCTAGCTAGTTTTCTCTCTAACAGATCTCTCCATGTAGTGGTCGATGGAGTTTCGTCTGACTCTCTACCCATAAATGCTGGTGTTCCGCAGGGATCAGTTCTGGCTCCAACGCTGTTTCTGCTTCACATCAACGATTTGCTGGAAGCAACTTCGTGTCCAGTGCACAGCTTCGCGGATGATAGTACCCTCCATACCACCTTTTCTTCTAGGGCTCCAATACCAGCCCGCCAAATCAAAAACGAACGAGGAAGAAATGTTAACAACATGAATATGGACTTGGCAACAATTCTTGAATGGGGATCTGATAACTTGGTAGAATTCAACGCAAACAAAACACAAGCATGTCTTTTCTCTAGAAAAGCCGATCTTACTGTGCCCAGCATAAAACTGTCGGGAGTGACCATACCATTGAAGTCATCCATTTCGATGCTTGGCATTACTGTCGGCAGTAACCTTTCCTGGGAGAATCACGTGAGATCCATTGCTAAAAGTGCATCCCAAAAACTTCGTTTTCTGTTTCGTGCCAGAGGGGCCGTATTCTCGGCGAGTGATCTTTCGATGCGTATACGTTTTTCTGTGATATCGTACGTTTTGGTATTCTTGACAGATGAACATTTCAACGTATACGTTTTGAAAGCGAGTGTTTACAGCGAGCGCTTTATATCATTCGTTTTCAGTAAAGCATTCGTTTCGTTGACGTTAGTTGGGAAAATATTTACATTTGTGGATATTTTCATGTGATTGTCAAAAAGATAGACCTAATGGAGGACGAATTTGTACAGCAGTAGATAGACAAATATATAGAAAACGTGGAAATACATTGAATGATTTAAGTGTTAACAATTTTTTGAGTTGTTTCGGCGCATCGGCTCTCTGAGGAATTGGTTCAATATCTCATAACAATAACCTCAATAGGAGATTAAGGTCAACTATAATGTACAATCTGAATGCTGATTGATACTTGTCCTCTTATATTTTCAATAAATAATATACATATAAATCACTCGATATTTTCTTGCCCTATTAAAATACACAAAATTTTTAATACATATTTATTGGCAACAAAGAACATTGAAGAACATGAAACAAAAAAAAAACTCAGTAAGTCATACATTAGATGCAGTGAAGGTCTCAAAAAGTGGAATGCAAATAATCATGACAAGCTATCAGCGATTTTTTTTTATTGCATAATAGTCAATCCTCTCCCTAGCATTTGCTATTTTCTCTTTTGCACCAGCAATTCGTCCCATTAATAATAATTTTTCTTCATAATATTTTTTTTATTTCCATTTTTGTGTCCATTCCACTTTGAAAGTCCTTCACTGAATCTAATGTATGCCTTGCTGAAATAGTTTTTCCTTTTTGGAATGGGGTTTCTGGTTGCGATATGATTAGGGCTCCTGCGGGATTCTGCAACTGGCTACTTAATGTCTTTCTCCAATTCAATATCATTTGCCTCTTGGTTTTGAAAGTCGAAATCGAATGCTGATTCAGCATACATTTTGTGCCTCCCAATAGACACAACTTTCATTATTACAATTATTTCTTTTTCCATCTTGGATAATTCGCGAGCAATTGGGGGTCCACCGCCTGTTTCTCTGGCATGCCTATTTTGGTTGCTGATCCTAGTCTATATGTGAAATTATTCGAAAATTTCATTCGATGATTTAATTGAAGATCAATGTTTTTTTCAATTTTTTTAGGAGAACCTCTTCCTGGTTATTCGTATTTTGGCTTCTCTTTTGAGACATGTTCATTTTCAATGAAATATTCTTTAAAACCACACTTTGACAGTACTTTGAAAACTCATCAGAGATCTTAGGTATTCTCAAATTTAAATCGATCACAGAATGTTAAGATTTGCAGGTTTGCCGGAGTTTGCGATCGCACGTTTTCAAACGTATACGTTTGAAGGAACGAATGGTTGTCGAGAATACGACTACTGAAAAGCATTCGCACTTGAACCGTTCGTTTCGAAGCGTATACGTCAAAAAGATCACTTGTCGAGAATACGGCCCCAGGAGCTATTTCACCTCAGGTCAGCTGCTTATGAAGGCACAGATCCGACCTGTCCTGGAATACTGTTCCCATATTTGGAGTGCTGCACCTAAACACACCCTAAAACTCTTTGATTCCGTACAAAAAAGGGCAATTCGTCTCGTCGGTGATGCATCGCTTACAAGCTCGCTCACTTCTCTGGAACACCGTAGAAGAGTGGGCGATCTGTCTCTGTTTTATAGATACAGGGCCCCCGCTACCATGTGTGCAAAGTGTGCAATGCACACGGGCGCCATCCTTTTAGGGGCGCCAAAATCCTGGGTCAAAAATCGGAAAAATATTTGCAAAAGAAAATAAACAAAAATTAATGCTAAAATAAAAATGCTTGTATTTGATGCGTCTCCGTAAACGTTCTTCAACGCACAGGTAGGTACGCTTTCCTCGGACTGTCAATCTCGTTTTTACGAATTTATCCAACCATGCAATGTAGTTGTTCTCATTACCTGATGATACTGACCCATTAAGTATTTTACAATAAATATTTGAAAACAATTTATTCTCGACCCTCTCAAACCTAAGCATTTCAATAAGAATCCTTTTGACATTGCCTGTATCTGTAGCTTCTGGCGAGCCATCTTTCTCAAAATTCAAAATCATAAAAATTATTTAAGATTGACAATGCTTCAAGAAAGATTGTCTGGACTAGCAATATTAGCAATTGAATAAGAAATTCTTGATGGTATCAATTTTAGCGATATAATGGATTAATTTGCAACAGCCAAGTCTAGGAAAATATCGCTACTATAATAGCTATTTTTTATTTTTCTACTGTACCTAGCTTTCTTTCTTGATTTTATGAGGAAGTTATGAGGAAGGGTTTTTTTAAAGAAGTACCTGCATATTTTTCAAATTACCTAAGTATAAGTAGAAAGTGATACTTTTATATGAATATATATGGAGGGTAACAGCCAAATGGAATAAATTCGATAACAAATAAACTAGGGCATGTTGGGAAAAACGCTCGGACACATCGATTTGTAATTTTAAATGCGCATATTATTCAAGAAAATAATATTATATAGGGTGTTCCATGTGACCGTGGCCAATACCAACCTTCTTATTTCAAAGGCAACCCCCTGTATATTATTTATTTTTTGGATTCTTCAGAGAATTTTAGACACAATTCATGCATGTCCTATACCTATCTTTAACTATTTCGGAAGTATTAAGTGTTTTCAGATTTATTGCAAAAATCAACGTTTTAAATAAAAATTATTTTGTTTCACAAATTCGATACATTACACTTGAAACCTAATAATTAATACTGATTATTCCTCATTTATTAAAAAAACAAAAAAAAACATTAATGTCAATGTAGGAAATGTTCAAAATGCTCGCCGCAAACGTCTTGGCAACACACTAATCTGATGTAGAATTGTCATCTAACGTTACTCAACATTTCTTCTCAGTAATGTTTTTTGCTAACTTTCTTGATATAAAGAGGTAAATGGGAAATAAGTATTGAGTGTAATGTATCGAATTTGTGAAATAAAATAATTTTCATTTGAAATGTTAATTTTTGTAAAAAATCTGAAAACACTTAATATTTCCGAAAAAGTTGAAGATAGGTAAAGGACATGAATTATGTCTAGAATTTTCTGGAGAATCCAAAAAATAAATAATATACAGGGGGTTGCATTTGAAACAAGAAAGTTGGTATTGGCCACGGTCGCATGGAACACCCTATATAGGTAATTTCATTTTCTTGAAAAATATGCGCATTTAAAATCACAATCGACGTGTCCGAGCGTTTTTCCTAACACCCCCTCATTTATTCGTTAACGAATTTATTCCATTTGGCTGTTACACTCTGTATGTATACATTAGCCAATATTTCTGTTTTTTGTTCTTAAAAAAAATGTGATTTTTAGTTTTTGGTTATTTTCATAGTATTTATCAACAGAGTGTCTGTACCCTACTAGTCAAGGAAATACTTCAAAGTGGTTGTGAACAAGAATTTATTTCGAGTTATTTATTTCGTTATGATTTTATTCTGTTTTTTTGTCCTGTTGTGTTTTGTTTGTTTTATATTTCAGTCTACAAAGAAATATCTAATTTTTGACTTCTAAAGTTCAGTTTTTCGATTTATTTCAAGCACCTAGCTACCTACCCACCTAATAAATAAAAAAATCCAATAGTCCTTAAGGGGCGCCAAAATTCTTTTTTGCACACAGGCGCCAGTAGCCCTTGCGGGGGCCCTGTATAGATATTTCCATGGGCGATGCTCTTCTGAACTATCAGCAATCGTTCCCCCTCTGGCAGTCTCTTCCAGACTAACCCGTCAAGTTAAGTCTTCACACCCCTTCGTGGTAACTTTGGAGACCTGCAGAACATCTCTCTTCAAAGACTCGTTCATCCAACGAACAGCTAGGCTTTGGAACACATTGCCTAGGGAGGTGTTCCCCGAGGCATATAACCTCCAGAAATTCAAGAAGAACACCAATTCCTACCTGCTTGCCCTTGGTTCTCACGATGTTCTCTGAACATTACAGGATATTCCTTTTCGTGAAAATCACAACATTAAAAAAAAATAAATAATATCTACCTGTTTCTAATGTGTTTTTACACATAACTCATATCCGTTTCTATAAGCGATTCCTGTGTTGAATGCTGTCGGTTTCTATGAGGACTTATATGGATCTATGGTTTTCACACATAATACCCACCTATTCTAATGTGTTTTTACACATAACTCATATCCTTTCTATTAGAGATTCCTGTGTATTTCTGCAAGGATTTATAAGGATCTAGTTTTCAATTGTGGTGTGCTCACACATGCAGGGCCGGATTAACCATTAGGCAGAGTAGGCAACTGCCTAGGGGCCCCTCATTAGCTAGGGGCCCCACGTGCCCCATTGAATGTTTTATATGGGGAAGATTGCACTGCCTAGGGGCTCCCCACATGGTTTATCTGGCCCAGCCTAGGGGCCCTCCACATGGTTAATCCGGCCCTGCACACATGCATTTCTAATGTGTTTTTACTCATAACTCATATCTGCTGTATTTTCCTACGAGTTCATGTAGTTTGGTAATGAAGGAGAATGTATAAGATTTAATAGCAGTCACTATTGTCAAATTTGGGTTCGCACTGACAACATCTGTTTCTGATGGCCATCCACAGAATTTGTACGATATAGTTTGCATGAGTTTGACGAAGTGGATAATAGAAGAGAATGTAGTATATGGAAGTGAGAGTGAAAACCTAAATCCATCAGCGATTTTCGCCAGAAATCATTTGATTCACAGTTGATCATTTTAGTGGTATGTAACAGCTAATGAAAATTTCACAGTAACATGCCACATTGCACAGTTTTGAAGATTATTTAAAATTTCTCCTATATGTTTCTTACTAAAACTCCTAGGATGATAATAACATGTTTTTATATTGTTTCACTTGTTCCAACTATTGGTTGGTGGATTTATACAGGTGGAGTGAAAGAGTTCAGAGCGGGTTATAAATGTTTATACCTAAGCAATATTCATTCTTAATATTACTGCACATGCCGACATGCGCAGATATATTATTAGATATATGGAATAGAAAATAGGCGTCTGCGATTGTGCTTTCGGCAAGTTTTTAGATGTTCTGTGCTCTAATTTCTCCTATCAATTTGACCACAGCCAAACTGTTAGTATTTGATTTGATGTTCGGACGATTTCAGACATATACTCCATTAACTTTCATAAAGTATCGCGGTTGGCGTGATTTAGTTTTATCCAGTTCATTTACTTTAAACTGACGCAGGTTGGCACTCGTGAAAGTCAAATAATTATGGGAGATGTTGCCAATGCTATTTTCTATTTTTTGACTTTTTAATTCTACTTCAACTGTAAATGTAGTTAGTTCTTTTGAGGTTTAACTGTGACACAGGTTTCGTAGTACTACTACATTTTCATACTGGAGTATTTCAAGTTGTGCAAAAAGATATTTAAATGTCTTCTGTAGGCTTATTTCTTGAGAATCTCGAAAAGTGGGGAATTCCATAGGTCCGTCTGTTATGTTCGTTTAGAAGTTTTTCTGTCGGGTTATTGGAGTACTTTTCTTCTTTTTTCGAATGAACTATCACAAAGCAACGGACTATTATGTCGATTATATTTCAGTAAAATTTCAACACTCGATTCTTGATTTCCGTCCAAGAAAATAGCATAACTGAATCTTCGTCGATGTTCATATATGTGAGATAATAACAGAGAAAAAAGTTTCTTCAACATTCGCTAGGTCTTTGGAATTATTGAATTCACATAATATTTTCTCAAATTCGTTACTTTCCCTAAGTAAATAAACATTTTGATAAATACGTTATAACAACGATCTTTATGTAGAAACGACAACGTTGCGTATGTATCTGACAGAAAAATGACTATAACCTAACATTCTCAAAATATATAATACTCCATCCACAATTGTAAAATCACAACTCTGGCCTTGGAAATTTGACACATTCCCCTCTGTATCGAAGTTATGACGTTTTTCAAAATATTTTTATGTTCCAAGTCAACACTATGTTGCCCTTTCTACATTCTTAGCGTATTTCTCAGAATGTGAATGAATTGGAAAATATGTGATGGACGAAAATAATTAACGTTTATATGAATTGATAGAAGGGATTCCTTTTCTAGTTATTTGCATGAAAAGTACAAGAGATCACTATTGAAATATATTATTTTTTGCCATGGAAAAAAATTGCATTGCTTTCACATAATTTTCATATGTATCCTTGTGAAGATTTAATATTTATTACCCTCTTGAACTGAAAGTTTTCATTTATTTGATCTTATGAACAAGGAGTAAAATATTCTGACTGTATAGTAATTTATTAGTTTAAAAAATATTCATACATTACTACCACAGTAGGTTTGTACAAATAAAATGGAATAGGTCAAACATATGCTTCACATTTATCATTCACCTGTTCTCAAATAAGACACAAACTCCTGGAATATGGAAAAAACCGATGTATTCTGGTTCAATATAGCCTATTTCTACTTTCGGCAATGAATGAAAGCTATAGTGACACATTTCAATTCATCGGAATCTTAATTCACCTACCGTTGAATGCAATATAGTCATATTTCTTCTTTTTTTCAGATTTTTCGACGTGTTTTTTTTTCTGAAACGTGAAAACGATCAACAATAATCATTTGGAGACCGATGATGGCCATCCAGAACCCGTTTACTTACGAAAATCGTGCACTTTCATTCTGCAAGTTCTTTCCTCATAATTCCTCGAAAATCCTACCTGAACCATATTTTCCGGTCGCTTTCGTTAGAAGATCGTATAAGGAAGCCTTTTTTGTCCATTTACACATTCCAAATAAATTTTGAGCACCAAAAACGATTACCGAAACTAACCAAACTTCTGGGGGACCGGAATTTCGTTTGAAATCTTTCTAAACGACCATATACCTAAAAAAAACTTCGTTATCAAGTGTAAAAAGTTCGATTAGTACTTACTTTCGCTTTATTTATGCTTATAAATCGATTTTTGGTCCAATTCAAATTTGCCATTCGTACTCACGCCAAAAGTCGTGAAAGGAAAAAATGACACTTGCACGAAATTTCTCATATCGACGGGAAACTTCTTCTGGACGACGAAGATCGGAAAAATAAGCGATTTCCTTTCGATATTTCGTCCCAAAATCGCCGATCAATTCGAACTAACAAAATGTGGCATATCTTTGATACTTTTACTTTGATGTAAACAAAGAAACTGGCAACGTCGTTTTGTCATTAACGATATTTTCGGTACGCGCACAGACTTTTCATCACGTGCACCAACTCCTGAAAACGAAACCATGACCTCCTATGTGATTAAATAAGAGTAATAATGGAGTGAAATGTGTCAGAATTTCATGGTCGACCGGGATACTCTTCAAAAGTGAATGGAGTATACGCATTGCTGTTTCCATTTAAAATAAGACAAAATATCCTAAAAAGATATGGTGATAACCGTTCATAAGTTATGGCGAATCAAAATTTGTGATAACCGGGAATCAACTTGTTTTGAACTTTTGAAGATTAGAAGGCACTTTCAAATGGTCATTTGATGTACCTACAGTTCCTTTTGACTCATTCTGTATACGACTTCGCTGTGATAGATCTCCAAAACCTCGATATACATACCTACCATGCCTGCCACAAGGTGGAGGGAACCACTATCAGATCGGAACCCACTAGGTGTCAGAAAATATTGAACGCGAACATCGATACTCCAGTCCATGTTCTATGGACCGGATGTCCATTGAATCATGCCTCTCGTGGGTGTTACAGGATGCATATTTCTGTGGTAACGGCCTGCATTCTTTGGTGGAATATGTAAAATATTGAGAGTGACTGAGTAATGTTGTCTTAAATATCGTTGGATTGAGGAAGTCGTCTCGTGCGTCGAAGCAGGCGTGAAATAATGGACCGATCAATTGGGTTATGACTAAGTCTTTGTTAAAAAGAATAAGTACTGATGAGATACAAAGAGCATACTAGCTTGTCGCTATAATATGGGGACTGTTAATGTAGTTTTCAAATTGTGAATATTATTTTTATCTTGCGGGTACTCAAATGAGGCATATTAGGTTACTTAGTTATAGTTTGATTTGCGTTATATTCAAATTGCAAACTTAACATTCAGGATTGAAAATTGGAATATTTGTTCAGGATTTTCCGAACATCATTATCAAAAATTTCTTCGAGTCCTCAATGGAAGTTAAATTATAACTGCTTTTCTATTTTCTAAACGAAACGAAGTCTGCGCCTGCAGGCGAGTAGGGCAATTGCGTGCAATATAACTATACGCCTGGGACTATTTAGTGCCCCCTGCCAGTGACAGAGTTCCCTTCTCGCCAATATTCATTACGCATGCATACAAGTAATTAAAGTTAACAAATACATGAAAAATGGATTCCGATCATATAGAGAAATGATCTTTTCTATCCGATGTTATCTTAGACTATAGAAAGAGGAGACGCACCTTTCAATAATAAAATTTTTGCAACGTTTTGACGTTCGTTGAATTTTCTAATAAATGAACTCTCTATCAAAATGAAAAGTACTTCAAATTGGAATTCATTTACTCATTCGTGCGGAATGTGAGAAATTCGACAGATTTTAATCAATTTTGAAAAAAATCGCGAATTATTCCATTCATAAATAAATGGAGCTTTGAAATTCGGAATAGAATTGGTTGCTTTTCTATGGACACGTATTAATGTTGAATTGTCAAACTTGACGAATATTAATTTAATTGCTGGTCTTTTCGAAGACAAAACAGTGTAAAATGATGAGTGATGAAGAACTTTCCATTTCTAGAACTCTTTCACTGCTGGTTGAGGCAGTGAATACTGCTTCATTACAATTATTGCCGAAAGAATCTAGAGAAAAGTACGAATATGCTTATGTAGAACACTGAAAACTGTAAGGAAATGAATATTTCCTAACAGTTGTGAAATCTTGACTTTTTCTATGACAAATTTTGTTAGGAATGTCAAAATTTCCTAGCTATTTGCGGAAAAAATTTTTTTAAGCCTGAGCACTTCCGGTTATACAGGGAGTGAAAATAAATTTGTTAATTTTTTTTTTTCAATTTGTTCGTTTCTAATATGATTGAGTATTCAATGGTGAATACATTTCAGTTAAAACCATTGTATTAATTCAAAGAGATTTCAAAATATCAAAAAAAAAACTGAAAAAAGTAAAATATTCATAGTCAGTATTATGTTAATTTTCCTTATTCTGAACATCCCGAGTGAGAACCGTTCTCACAACGTCAAAGTAGAAGAATGTGATAAGGTCATCTTTTGAAAGAAAAGGTAAATATCATCACAGGTTGTGTCGAAAACTGTGATCGAAAATTGGCCATAATTTCTGTTTCTCATATTAGAACACTATTTTTTTATGATTGTGTTGGATTCTGCAAAGGAAAGTAGTGATTGCACTCTAAGATGCTCTTGCTCCTAAATTCAGTAATTCCCGAGTTACTTGAGCTTTTCTGGATTCATGTCGAAGTGGCTAGACTTTTTTGACCTTCGAATAGTTTTTCATACAAATTGAATTAATTAATCACAAATAAAAAAAATTATTTGTCTGACATATGGACTAATAAGGAGGCCTTCGGCCTCCGCCGTCATGGGTCCTGATAAATTAATTTTCTTTTTGACTCATTTCTACTTTTCGGCCATTTGGGGGCCTATGCTGGTGCGAGGCCTGGGGCGGACCGCTCCCCACGCCCCCCCTCCCTCGTTACGCCACTGTATGTGGCCAGTTCATTCATTAATTTCGTTCCGCTATTTTAATTTTGTGTAACTAATGACGTTTTGAACAGTAAAGTCATCAGAATATCGCTTAGGAAAAGTAAAATTTGGATTTATTTCTGAATATTATTAGCAAACTACGTTGAAAAATGGTTTGCATGTGTCTTGTTTGTGGAAAATTGGACTATTTGAATCATGATTTGAGTTTACACAGAATTGTTCTACTTTTATCATTTCCAAGTAACAATGGCGTAGATTCTTCGATTTTTTGAATTTTTCTTTTCAAATTCCATTCTGATACTGACAGGAGGAAAATAAATTCTGAATTCAGCTGACTCTGTTCACCTAACTCAAAATCTGTTTCAATGTTCGAAACATTGTATGAATTCGTCAAAAACAGTTAATTCACTTGTAATTTTATTTCCATTCCTCAATACCGTTAACACCACGCCACTGGCCCTTTCAAAGTTAGATTTCGCAATGTTGCTACGGCCGAATCTAATGATATTGCCATTGGATATTAACTCAGAAAATATCCATTTTAGGGCAAGGGTGTGATGCATACACTCACATTATTTTTTAACGTAGATTCAATATCTGCCATAAAAAAATTGGGTTCTAATTTGAAAAAATAGATTTTTCACGATTTTGTCATCCCTAACTTTGAAAGCGATTTTTTCACCCCCTGTATGATGAATCGCGATTTCGATTTTCAAAGTGGATACATCATTCTTACATCTTCAAAAATCCCAAAAATGAAAATTTTCCATCCAAAAACCTCGAAGTTATTCTTGTTTCAGCGGAGCTCTATTTTCGAATTTTCCCACTCAGAGAGAATTTTCCAACCAAAACTGAAAAATGTTACATCAAAATAACTTGAAATTTTCTAAGGAATCTATTTCTGCAATAAAAAAATGGTGTTCTAATTTGAAAAACGGAAGTTGACGTCATTTCCGGAAAAACCGGAGGTGCTCATGCCTTGAAAATATTTTAGATTTCATCAGCATCGTGAAATACTTATAAGTGCTGAATTTCATGAAAATACGTTCAGTAGTTTCCCGTATAAATATGGGTGAGGTTCCTCGTGAAAGACCCTGTATACGCACATCAACATAACATTGAGTAATACCATGCATGTTTCTGAAGAGATTATTCCAACATATGATATTCAAGAGGATTTTGTTCTAGGACACAATTTACTTCGATTTCCTTCCTGTAAACCAAGGCCCGAAACCATCTTTCTTTCCCAATGGCACAGCAGCGATATAATCCATTTCAATAATAATCGTAATTACATTATTAAAAGCGTATAATTCAGCGAGCCGTGCTCGTACGTAGGAAGATCTCGTGTATTTCGCAAAACGCTGCTCGATTGCAGGTAGTTAGTAGCATTGAAAGCGGGTCCTCGGGCTTGTTGAATCCTTATAAACGAGAGCCATTAATGAGACATTTTCAAATGCAGATAGCTCGAGCTGTATTCGAGACCCAATCTTTCATAGATTTTATCCGGCTCGGAAGGATCATGTGTTGACATTGGAAGCTTGCCTAGACCATAATGTTGTGTCTGAAGTAATACGTAGTACATCCCGACAAATATGCATGAATCGAACACTTTATGAGCCATATACAGTGTGTTTCACCATAAATTGGACAAACATATACCGGGTGAGTCTGACACCCCTATTTTTGAGAGAAATAATCCGATTTAAAGCACGCCATTGAACAACTAAAATGTATATTTTTGGGATGAAAATTAATTCTGTAGTACTTCCGGTTTCGCCAGACATGATCTGAGTATTAGTTTTTTTAATGGAACACCTTGTACATTTTCACATTTTTGAAATCTAGAGCAAATTCTGAACATGATAAGCTAAATTATTATTAAATTTTTTTTTCCAAAATTTTTTTTAAAGGATGATAGTGTACCATTTCTGAATTTCCTACCCTTTAAGAAAATGAAATGCACCGTTGCCAGACTACTTCATGGCTTATAACTTCACAACGTCTATTGTCGAACTGTGGAACTATGTTGAATGAAACTTATTTAATATTATTTTATAATTGTATGAATGATGAATAGCAGTACGACTTCAAGCAATACTTTAGGCAATTCGCATCTTTATAAATAGGAGATTTGAATCATATAAAAGATCCACCATGATGTACTCTTGTTCTTCTGTGACCATCGAAGACATTCGATTCTGTGGAAGAAAAACTATCCTCCGAGAACGAAAACAAATGGGGAGCCCTTCTTACTTCAGCACTTCACTTTTATTTCTTCTTCATTTTTGATTCCATTCACTTCTACTTTTCAATAGGTAATTCTTTGAAATGGAGTTCCTCTTCAAGGAATCCGCCATTTTAGATTCTCTTAAAAGACGCTTCCTTTGTTCACTGGTAATGTACGTTCTGCTTTTGAATACTGTTTCTCTTCACAGGATTTAAACTCATGTAAGCTTATCTATTTTATTATTGCATTGCTATTGAATATTGTGGAACTTCGTTCTACTGCTATTAACCCCCATGGAATATTCTTATACCGTTGGTTAGAACTACTGCACATTTAACTATTCAATTGGCATTATGGTATAGGCATTAGAGTTGTTGCTTTTAGGATAACATTTTACGTATAATTATAACTCGGTTTGGAGGCCTAGGATAAACTGTTTATATCGTCTGTGCCAAGGAAAACATCCCCCACAACGGTGGCAGTGAGACTTCCTCTGAGAGTTCTCTAAACGAACGTTCTCAGTAAACCAAGCCTCGTCTTCGGGCCATGGCGTATCGGATAAGCAAGGAGTGCTTTGAGGGTGCCAACGTTCATCAGTCAACAGGAAATATAAGGAGTTTACCGTCACTTCCAAACCAACGTACTAATAGGATTTCACTCGTAACACTTGGAAGGAAGGATTCGCACACTAGGAACTGCAAACACACTGCGTAGGAATTTCAATAATAATCAGGTGACACACTTTTTATGCCTATAACCTTAGAACAACTTGGAATTATACTATTTATTAGGATTGTGCCAGTAATAACCTTACCGGGGTATAGGAAGCTCCATATTGTACATACCACCAGTGCTCGTCTTATTAATAATTGTTCTATGGATTTTAAACATATCATCTGTAATGCTAGAAGGGTTTTTGCTTTGAGTTTCAATTGATTCTCGTTCGTTTTTCCCTTCATAGGCTATGGTTCCCCGAACTATGAAACTGGATCAATAAAGGCCTGTTCCACCTTTGTGTCCAATCTAGTGTATTATTTATCTATTTCACCTCATTATTTTCCATCCTATATTTCACTAATCTGAGTTATTACGAAACTGAGTTATTACAACATAGCATAGAGTCCTACCAAACATAGACGATCACAAGCCAAGCCAAAAATATAAGTATAATCTCCCCTTTAACGTAAATGCCTCCTTAACGCCACAGAGAAGGATCTGCCCTTCTCATTCCTTCTCATAATATTTCTCCACCATCAAAAAGAGGAATGTTACAATAGATCTTTTACATGTTGAACGTTCCTCGCCGATGCTATGTTATCCGAGAAAATGAAATTAGCATTTGAATTACAATACTTTGCCACCAGCCGCTGTTTGAATGTGGAAAAATCACTTTTTTCCGATTATCTCAAATAATGTTATTATTTGACTATTTGATATTTAACTCTGGAAATGATCGACGAATATTCAAAATTTTGGAATAATTCGATTCCTTTCCTTCGAAACAATCTGTTGCACAGTGTGTCCCATAGAGAAGATGCCATTTAAAAAACACGAGATAAAAAAAAAAGTGATTTTGCTACATTGAAACAGCGGTTGGTGGCAGAGTTTTAAAATTAAAATGCTAATTTCATTTTCTCGGATAACATGGCATCGGCGAGGAACTTTCAACATGTAAAAAATCCTCATGCTCAAAAAAAAGTTTTGACAAAAAAAATTATAAAAAATTTATCTTATCATGTTCAGAAGCTGCTCTAGCTTTCAAAAATGTGAAAATGTACAAGGTGTTTTATTTGAAAAACTAATGATCAGATCATTTCTGGCGAAACCGGAGTTGCTACAGAATTAATTTTCGTAAGTAATATCATAAGGGCATCTAATTTTTGCGAAAAAATCGAAAAAACACGTTGCTTAGTAATATTTCAACAAGAAGCGTGAGTGCTGGTGGCAACAAGAATCCGAGTCGAAGACGAGGATTTTTGCACCTGCACGAATGCTTTTTGTTAAAAAATATTACTTCACATTGTGTTTTTTCTTTTTTTTCCACGGGAAAAATTAGATGCCCGAATTATTCTGCATACATTATTTATAGGTATTGTCAGAAATGACAATGAAGCGTCAGAAGTTTTTTGAATTTGCTCCTGCTTTTTTGCTAATTTTTCGATAAAATAACCACTTTAAATCTATGGGAGATGATCCCCCAATAAAAGGGGCCTGTAGCGTTCCTCGAACACCTGGAGAACAGAAGAATCATCACTTGGAAGATCGGACCTGATCGAAAGATCCTCCCGATCCAAGAGAGAGTTAGGACTTCGTGAAAAGGGGTTTTTTAGCAGGTGAAGTATTTTTTTTACTTCTTCTTTCTCGGTTTTTCTTCTCTGTTCTTGTTACAGATATATTTTCAAGATACTTCCATCCAGATCGATGAAAAAGCTTGTTTTCATCAAGTACAAGAAGCTCTGTAACATGGATATCATTTGAACAAATTCAGCATCACTACACATATACGGGGAGACAGAGTTTTTTCAGAGGTTTTTATCTGTTCTCGTGTGTCATACGCAAAATTGTATGGTACCCCGTTCACATTCCCTCTGCTAACACTAAGATTTGGATCGGGAAACAGATTGTTTTTTTTATACAATCTGTTCCTTGTCGCCATTTCTTCACACGTGCCTTATGCCATATTGTTTGATTTAAGAAAAAAGTATGTATCACTCTCTTTCAAAAGAATATATATATATAGGTATTGATTTGAAAACTGAAAAACAGGTAATTTATTTAATCACAAAATACAACAAACTTAATTATTGTTATTTTTGGTGACAACAACTTTACTGTCAAGTTCGAAAAAACTGCTGACAGATGCTTAAGACGAGGGAAATAATCATCAAAAAATCACATTTTAGTTGTTCAATAGCCCCCTTAATTTTAGTGATTTGAATCGGATTATTTCTCCCAAAAATAGGGGTGCCCCATCTCTCAGATTCATCCGGTATAGCTTCGCGAAAGTCATTTTGGCCTCATGACATATACCCCATTTTCGAAGCATAAGCGAGTTACAGGGAGGGTGCGTTTCCACTTATAGCAATATTCTGATAACTTTGGTTGATTATACGTGACCTTAGAAATAACGGTCTCTGGTCAAATCTTGGTATTTTTTAGTGCTCAATTCAATTGTGATGTGGAATTCTTGAACAAAAAATTAAAAATGTCGGAAAACCTGCAAAGTTGGAATTTTTATATTCTATTGCAAATGTATTCACGATCATTCGAATGAATGTAGTTACTGAAGACATATATCAAATAACATCAATATGGATTATACCCCTGTTTTTCACACTCACAAAGTGAAGCCAAATCTTTGGTAAGGATTGAGTTGTACGCTTGCGTCAACTGGAAATTCAAAAATTTCGAGAAATGTATAGGTCATGGTTATTTTGAAACACAACAAGAAAATAGATATCGAGGATGAAAATATGTCACTTAAATATTTTCAGTTCAATTCTGAAATATGAATAGGTGTTAAAAATGAAATAAAGCGATTGAAACATTTCACAGGAAATTGTGAGGTTACGAAAGAAAGTATTCACATGAATTTATGAATGACATACGTTTCACGACATAATACCATGTGTCAGAAAGAGACAGAATTAGTAAATTATTTTTATTCTCAATATTGCGGCACACGCGCAGATCTGGATTCTTACCAAAGCCCAGCTTCAGTTTTCATTGGCTCATTCCCCATATAGGAATTATTAGATATATGAGTGAACATTACAAGTTAGGAAAAACTTTCATAGGGTCAGATTTTCCTGGATCCATCCGAATTATTTCAAACTACAAATTAAATTGATTGAAATTGTGAAAAACAAATAATCTGAATATTCTCGAGGAAATAATAAATGATGAAATCGTAAAGAATAATTTTTTTGAATCAAAATATTAATCAATTTTTTTCTGAAATATTATGGTATTAATTAATTCAACAAATCAGAAAATAAATCAATATAATGAATTCACCTCAGAAAGCCTTACCTTATTTGAGATATCAACTAACATCACTTAATTATTTTATCAGTATCAAGATCCTCATTGATATCACGATATATCTAAATAATATCGAGCTTCGCGGACACATCTACTCAACACATTAACTCAAACTAGTTGATATTGAAACGAGACGAAGGTCTTTTTCCAAATGCTTATCACACGAACCGAAAATGGACGATGTTTTTACGTTTGGTATAATCCTGGGAAATTTTTTTTTTAATCGTTCGGCATCGACTGCTAGGCCCATTAGCCGTTCGTTCAATATGCTATAGCAACATTCACATTACACTGTCTGACATAATATATAAATATGTGCTATAAGGAACAAACAAATAAATAAGTAGTAGATGATATACAAATATATAGAAAATAAATAATGAATGTTTAAATAAATAAATATGACTAGACTTGCATGATAATATACAGTAACGAATAAATAAATATGAAATAAACATGACAAGACTTTCATAAATGAAAATTTTTTTTATTCTTGTTATTTTCAAGATAACTTGCATAAGAGCCGCATTTTAACCTCTGAACCTTGCAGCGAAGTCTGTGTTTCCTGTGTATGAATGGAATAAGCTTACCTACCAAGATTTATGACGATGTAAGTTTAGTTTATATTGCTCTGTTTTTTTTTCAGGCGTTCATGGCACTTTGGAACATAGTTACCTACTTATCAAGTCGTTCCCGTTCTTTTCTGAGGATATCAAAGAGATGGTTCGCGTGATACTTCAGTAAGTCAGTGCATTCATTTCTTCAGTGTACAGGGTGGGCAAAATTGGTGCTACATGAACTAAAACTTTTTAACCCGAGGAGATAGAGAAAAATGAATGGCACCTTATAGTCCTCTTTTTTCGAGAAACTGATAATGCCATCAACTGCATTCCTCTATCCTCTTTTGTTTCCGAGTTATAGGCCAAAATTGAAATTTGGGCGATTTCAACTTTGGTCATTATCTCCGTTTCTGTTGATGCTAGGATGTTGAAATAAAAACATTATACAGGCACTTTTCTGATAGCAATCCAGTGGCGTACTCTGATTTTTTCTAAGAGGTTTATTTGCTGAGTTATAACATGAAGTTGTGTTTTTTCTTATAGAAACAGTAGTTTGAAATGCCTTAGAAAGAATCGCCATTTTTTTTCCGTTTCAAAAATGTATCATATGTCATACATCGGCCTCAGATTCGTTAAGATATTATGAAAAATATGGTTCGTATATGGAATTCAAATTATTGAGTACTAAGTAGGCTGAATCATAGAATTATGTGTCTCCACGCATGTTCTGATTATTATTTCACGATTGACTTGATGTTGATGTTGTGATCTCTGATCTCTGTTTGAAACAACTGTCAGTTATTAAAATTTGACATATTCGGATTTATGGTCAAAGCCTCTATAATTTCTTCGGTCTGCTCATCCTGGTTCTTTTTTGAATATTTCTTCGAACGTGGCTCCTTAAGAGAGCCAAACATAAAACATTATACAGGCACTTTTCTGATAGCAATCCAGTGGCGTACTCTGATTTTTTCTAAGAGGTTCATTTGCTGAGTTATAACATAATGTTGTGTTTTTTCTTATGGAAACAGTAACTTGAAATGACTAAGAAAGAATCGTTATTTTTTTCCTGTTTCAGAAATGTATCATATGTCATACATCACCCCCGGATTCGTTGAGATATTATGAAAACTATGGTTTGTATAATATGGAATTCAAATTATTGAGTATAAAGTAGGCTGGATCATAGAATTATGTGTCTCTACGCATGGTGTAATTATTATTTCACGATTGAATACTTGATGTTGTGATCTCTGATCTCTGTTTGAAACAACTGTCAGTTATTAAAATTTGAAGTCATCGTTGGCGGCATACCTAATGGAGATATCCCAAAATTACGAAAAATATGATATGTTACAATGTTTCATTTTAGCGAATGAGAATAGTGGGGCAGCAAGTGATTCATATTTTCAATGCTTCCCCGAACGTCATTAACCAAATATTAGATATTTCAAACATTTGGCAGATACTTTGGCTGTGTTTGGCTCTCTTAAGAAGCCACGTTCGAAGAAATATTCAAAAAAGAACCAGGATGAGGAGACCATAAATCCGAATATTATGTCAAATTTTAATAACTGACAGTTGTTTCAAACAGAGATCAGAGATCACACCATCAAGTATCCAACCATGAAATAATAATTACACCATTCGTAGCATCACATAATTCTATGATTCAGCCTACTTAATACTCAATAATTTGAATTCCATGTTTTTCATTATATCTTATCAAATCTGAGTCCGATGTATGACATATGATACATTTTTGAAACGGAAAAAAAATGGAGATTCTTTCTAAGCCATTTCAAACTACTGTTTCCGTAAGAAAAAACACAACTTCATGTTATAACTCAGCAAATAAACCTCTTAGAAAAAATCAGAGTACGCCACTGGATTGCTATCAGAAAAGTGCCTATATAATGTTTTTATTTCAACATCCTAGCATCAACAGAAACGGAGATAAGGACCAAAGTTGAAATCGCCCAAATTTCAATTTTGGCCTATAACTCGGAAACAAAAGAAGATAGAGGAATGCAGTTGATGGCATTATCAGTTTCTCGAAAAAAGAGGAATATAAGGTGCCATTCATTTTTATCTATCTCCTCGGGTTAAAAAGTTTTAGTTCATGTAGCACCAATTTTGCCCACCCTGTACATACCTTAGAGTCCTAAGACAATAATTAATGGAACATTGTTACCTGTTCATTCTAGAGGAGGAAAAGAAATGTGAATAGATTTCGACGATTTAGCATGATTGTATGTATATTAATGATAGTGTTAGAAATACAAGAGCTCTCTTGGAGAGAAGAATGGACTGCTGTACCCATTCTTATCAACACGAGAATTAAAGGAAAAAATGTATGTATGAAACAGAAACGAATATTACAAAGTTAATACTGTATGAATGGTACTTATGATTGGTCTGACTTGAAGAGATGTATCTGCTGGTTTTCGTGTCTTGTGTGTATTGTTGTACTGAATATAGTCCTTATCGCACGGAACGAATTCACTGTATTAGGTACGAATATAACGGGTTCCGACGAGAGTATACAGGGTCTTTCACGAGGAAACTCACCCATATTTATACGGGAAACTACTGAACGTATTTTCATGAAATTCAGCACTTATAAGTATTTCACGATGCTGATGAAATCTAAAATATTTTCAAGGCATGAGCACCTCCGGTTTTTCCGGAAATGACGTCAACTTCCGTTTTTCAAATCAGAACACCATTTTTTTATTGCAGAAATAGATTCCTTCGAAAATTTCAAGTTATTTTGATGTAACATTTTTCAGTTTTGGTTGGAAAATTCTCTCTGAGCGGGAAAATTCGAAAAAAAAATCGAAAATAGAGCTCCGCTGAAACAAGAATAACTTCGAGGTTTTTGGATGGAAAATTTTCATTTTTGGGATTTTTCAAGATGTAAGATTAATGTATCCACTTTGAAAATCGAAATCGCGATTCATGATACAGGGGGTGAAAAAATCGCTTTCAAAGTTAGGGATGACAAAATCGTAAAAATCAATTTTTGAGTGTATGCATCACACCCTTGCCCTAAAATGGATATTTTCTGAGTTAATATCCACTTTAGGGCAAGGGTGTGATGCATACACTCACATTATTTTTTAACGTAGATTCAATATCTGCCATAAAAAAATGGGGTTCTAATTTGAAAAAATTGATTTTTCACGATTTTGTCATCCCTAACTTTGAAAGCGATTTTTTCAACCCCTGTATCATGAATCGCGATTTCGATTTTTAAAGTGGATACATCAATCTTACATCTTGAAAAATCCCAAAAATGAAAAATTTCCATCCAAAAACCTCGAAGTTATTCTTGTTTCAGCGGAGCTCTATTTTCGATTTGTTTTTCGAATTTTCCCGCTCAGAGAGAATTTTCCAACCAAAACTGTAAAATGTTACATCAAAATAACTTGAAATTTTCTAAGGAATCTATTTCTGCAATAAAAAAATGGTGTTCTAATTTGAAAAACGGAAGTTGACGTCATTTCCGGAAAAACCGGAGGTGCTCATGCCTTGAAAATATTTTAGATTTCATCAGCATCGTGAAATACTTATAAGTGCTGAATTTCATGAAAATACGTTCAGTAGTTTCCCGTATAAATATGGGTGAGGTTCCTCGTGAAAGACCCTGTATATCTGTGTTAGGGTGGCGAACTGAAGGCAGTATGACCATTGCGACTAGTGGCAGTACTGGCAGAGGTACTTCGAACTGAACTGGTAGGACCCCTTTTGTTTGGGGTTCTGGGTCATTCCTCCAGACCTCAGAATCGAATAAAGTCATAGAGGTTCTCCTTTGTTACC
This sequence comes from Adalia bipunctata, assembly GCA_910592335.1. Classification (NCBI taxonomy): domain Eukaryota; kingdom Metazoa; phylum Arthropoda; class Insecta; order Coleoptera; family Coccinellidae; genus Adalia; species Adalia bipunctata. The sequence goes on from OU342954.1 coordinate 8,546,586, forward strand.
CACGATGTTCATTCGCAGTAAGAAACTTTGTGGTATTAGAAAATATAAAATATGATTTTTGAACAGATAGACATAACCGGTAACAGACCTTCCATTTCACTTGCACATCGTATCCAACGTCCAGTTAACACTCAGTTATAAGATTAGTAGGAGTGGCTACCTCCTATTTTCCAAATGCATTACTCAATATTTTAATGAGATTCTCATTCAATCAGTTTCAATTGTATTCATTTTAAGATTATTTGTTAGACACCAATCAGACACTGCTGTTGTTGTCAACTGCGTTGATTCCTCCCCGAAAGAATCCTTCGAACCATTGGAAATATTCTTGCAAACCTAAAGTTAATCAAGTGCTTGTGAATTAAATTCGCAACTTCAGAAACGAATAGATCGTAATTATTGCGTCTCACTACGCAACCTGTAGACAAAATAAATTCCATATCCTTTGTCCATAAAAAATAGCTGTCTCCTTTCAAAAGGTGAAGATAAATTGGTTTTAACCATAAGGGATCACTTGTACTACAATATTTGCTCCATATGCCTTGATTTACAATTCTTGTTCCTTGCAAATAAGTACCCTTTGGACTGATTTATGGGTTATCTATTGAAAAAGTCCTCAACCCAAAAATTTAGGTCAAGTTTGGGAAATTCATCTGGTTTTTTGCGACAACAACCATATCCTATGAACCTTCATTCAGTTTTTCAGCATAAGTTCATAAAACTGAATATATGGTGGCACATTTATTGCAGAACAAGTTGCATTAGGGAACACATGCCAGACATCGAATACCCCAAGTCCAAAGATTCTCTCATTGATCTGTAGTGTAGATTCAAGAAATGGGTTGTTTTTCCCACAATAGTAAAAAATGACAAATGAGAGCAGTTTGTTGGCTAGCGAGGCGTTTTTCGATTCCGACTCCGAATATTTTCCAGCTTGTATTTATAACCCTATGTTACAGAGACAAACCTTCAGTTGTCAGTAATTCGCTCGGTAATTCATCAGTACTTAGTCGTAAGTTGTTATCCAGTACCTACTTTGTCAGTTGTTAATCAGTTTTCTTTAGTCAACTTGTTAGTTAATCGCTAGTAAACCATACCTTTTCATAGATTACAACTGATCACTTTGCTCCCTTGCAATAATTTTCATACAGAAGGTACATTCCATAATTCTTCCTTGCTATACATTTTCATATAGAAGGTAGAGTAAGTAACGATTAATATATTGCGCTATCGGGAGATGATTAACGATTTTTTATGACCGTAATTTTTATGAACGTTCACATTCCACAAGACGGCGCTATATGCCACACAAGCAATGAAACCATTGATCTTTTACGGGAAAAGTTTCCGGACCGTGTTATCTCTCAAAGAAGTGATCAGAATTGGACTACGAAATCTTGTGATTTGACACCTGGCGACTTTTTCCTCTGGGGCCATGTGAAAGAGAAGGTCTACGCCATGAGCCCAGCGTCGATTAAAAACCTCGAAGATGGAATTCGTGAGGCTATCGACGACATAGGGCAGCCACTTCGTGATTTGGTTATGGAAAATTTTCATGGAAAGGATATGGTCCTGTAGCCTTGGTCGTGGTGGTCATTTGGCTGATATTATTTTCTTTTATTAACGGCATACCTTCCTCTTTATCATGAAACAAGCAGCCTGCCCCAGCTTCGCCCGAGTAGAAATTTGTTTCATTAACATTTTGCGATGAACTTAGAGTAAATCTACAACATTTATTCTGAATTCTGTTAATAAAACAATTCAAATTTAGTTCTGAAAAGAACTTTTTAACTTAAGCTATATAAAAAGGAAAAAGGCTTCTGCTTCCGCTTCTTAACAAATCGACCGGGTGTCTGAAAGTTGATCCACGCGGCTACTCTTATATAGATATGCATGTCCCCCTTTCACACTTCGGTGCCCTCTCCTACCCGCCTACCTAGGACGGAGACGCATTTAGGTCCGGTGGTGCGGTTTCATCTTCATCACTTCAACCTGCCATAACTTTTGACGTACTCGTTGTAATTGTATGATGTAGAGGGCAATTCCGTTCTAAATTGAATACTGGGGATAAATAACGCAATGAGTTGGATGAGGATCAATACCCTATTCCAAAAACGCACTCCCAAATAGTGCATAATTTTGGAAAACATCTGATTACCATAAACAGGTAATAGCAGGTCAATTTTGAGAGATAGATACATATATGCTATCGCGGACTTTTTTGTAGAATTATTTAAGGGGTAAATTTCCGTCATACATTGTATCCACGTAAGTCTTACGGTTTTTGCAGCGCACGTGAAAATAGCTGATTATGGCTGATTTTTTTGTTATTAATGAAGTTTTAGTAGGTATCCTTTTTCGGGTGGAAAGTATAGCCTATGTCACTCAGGGATAATGTAGCTTTCTAATGGTGAAAGAATTTCTGAAATCGGTCTAGTAGTTCTTGAGCCTATTCGTATCAAACAAACAAAAATACAAATCTTTCCTCTTTATAATATTAGTATAGAAATAGATAAATCCAATCATTTCTTAAAAAAAATGGCATTTTTCTTTGAATGTCAAAATAACGCATTTTTTCGGAAAACCTTTCAATATGTAGGTATTTACCGAACGCAACCAAAAGCACACACGCTGCGTTCGCTAATCGTCATAATCCAAGAAGACCGTCTTCTGAAATGCGGCACGGAAAATATGGCATGTCCGTTGTGAAATTGCGGAATCTACATCGTGGGTTCCGCGCTGATGAAAGAAGATCGATCCGTGTAATGGAATAAGTTCGAATTATTGTACGCCCATCGGAAAAAGCCCTGGGGTTGCATTGCACTCGATTAATGGCACGCTCGAGTGCAAATTCACGCAATATTCAACGGAATGGCGGCGGATTCGTTGCCGTATGATTTGAATATTAACGGCAATCGTGGATGATGTAATAGGTGGATTGAATGGATCGGTATCGACCAAACTCTGCGTATAAGGTTGGATGGCACAAAATTATTGAACAAGCGGCCGCAGCTTTTCCTCCTTTTAGTTGAAGTTGTTTTAAACCAATTGCGTCTGAAATTTACAACTTTCGAGCCCCAAGTTCGAAGTGAATTGGAATTCCTCCGTTTAGGTTTATACATCATGCAAAAAGATGAAAGATTTTTTTTCATCATATAGCAATCACAAAGCCTCCAAAATAAAATAAAAATATTCTGAAAGCAGGTATATTTCTCAGATTTCACCGATCATAGCGTAGAGAACTTATTGGCCTATTAACGAATAACACCTCTACCAATAAGCAGCTAGAGGAAAACTGATAAGAATAGTATATTATTCAACGAGCTGTAATGTAGGTCATAACACACGCAGAAGAATTTTGCACCACGAGCCATCAGGCGAGTGGTGTAATTCATCAAGTGTGTTATGACCATTACCGCGAATTGAATACTATAGTTTACCTTCGACTCCTTCAGGAAAATTCGTATTGATCTGCATTTTCAAAATTGAGTTGTCAAAAGATCTCTGTGGTCGAGAATCGAATCGCGTAGAAAACAACGTCAAAAATACACCTTTCAAAATGCAATTTTTGGATAATATGACCGAAGGAGATGTAGAAATGAATGGCGAGAACGTAACATTGATGTCTGAAAAAGAGTTCCTGATCGATCCGACTTTTTTTTAATTCGTAAGCAGTTTCATTTTTCCTATTCGAGTGACGAAGGAGCGAGTTTTCGAACGCATGAGTGTTGGAATTGCCTTCTGCAACGAGTATTAGACTATGTTTTCTCTATTTCAGTCAAGTTTTGTGAAAAACTGTCGAAGTTAAATGAAAATTTCAGATTATACACCCTAGTGACTTTTGTATTGCATCTTGGCAGTTGATGTAACTGCTACGAACGAAAATTGACAGATTACGGAATTCGAATCGTTTTTACATTTCGAAATAATTTATAATTACGCATTGAATTCGTGAATTATGTTTGAAGAAATAGATTTAATACCTCCAGAATTAAGAGAAATCGCGAATAACGTTGCGAATAAATTAATATACCTCAAAAATGCTAATCCATTTATGAAAAAGAAAACGAAAAACTTGTGAAGTGGTCTGAAGAAAATTCGGTTATTTGAATTTCAGGTAATGTTTTGTTAGCGTATTTTGAATAACGTATTTATGAAGTAGGACATTATGGTGAACTTATTCAATGTAACGCAGTATGGCTCAGAAATTGATAAATAAAACATTTCCAACGAGTATTGATTGAGAAAATAGAAGGTAACTAGCTATAAAACTACGTATAACTCCACCTTCCAAACGGAAAGTTTTTTTGCAAAAACCAAGAGGATTGCCGACTTCTCGTTTTCCAACACGATTCTTTTGATTCTAAATTCATCTACCATGAAATTGGATAGGATCGGAAGCCAGTGCTGACAACCACAAAACGAAAAATATAACTGAAAACAATGCTATAATGAGTTCATTATAGTACTGTTTTTATAGTACTGCAATGAACTCATAACGATACTGAAATAGAGAACTTCTTTTTTCCTGATTAATCCGAATCAGAAAAAAAAACCAGCCTAGCGTTCCTAGATTTTGAGTTATGAGCGAAAATTGAGAAATTTTCATTTTCGATAATGCTGAAAAACTCGCTTCTTTGGACCCGTATTCTAAATCTGTTGTTACATTCTACAGGTACTTTTTTAGGAGTAACTCAAATGTTATATGATTGAATTTTTCAATCCGGCTATTTTCGAAAAATTAGAAGGATTTATGATTTCGCAAATAGAACCTAGTCAAAAATTCTCATATCTCGCTAAAAAATTTCAAAAATATATCATATGTCGCTATTCACACGAATATAACATGAGGAAAAAATTCAATAATTTTGCCTTGCTTTTCGATTCACTGTTGAATTATAATTAGGCGACCGTTGAAATAGAATTATATTATATAATATATAATAGTACTCAGTTCTCGAAAATAGCGCTATAATTCTCATTCAATCGTCGCTATGGTACCGCCAGCCAAATTATAATTCAACAGTGAATCGAAAAGCAAGGTAAAATTATTGAATTTTTTTCTCATGTTATATTCGTGTGAATAGCGACATATGATACATTTTTGAAATCAGCAAAAAATTTGTAGCAAGATAAGACAACTTTCGATTAAAAATCATATCAGAGTAATCATTATCATTTCTCGGAAATAGCTGGATTGAAAAATTCAATCATATGTAGAATGTACAACAACTTTCGAATGCCAGTTCAATCAAGCGAGTTATTCAGCATCATTGAAAATGATAATTTCTCAATGTTCGTTCATAACTCGAAATCTAGGAACGAAAGGCTGGATATGTTTTCAGTTTCGAACTAGTAAGGAAAAAGGAGTCGAGAATTGGTTATCAGTTTTCTCCTAGCTGCTATAGTTCTCGAGATCCCTTCATAAGTTAACGAATTTTGTTCACCCTTTACTACACTATACAGGGTCTTTCACCATTTTTTTATGGCAGATATTGAATCTACGTTAAAAAATAATGTGAGTGTATGCATCACACCCTTGCCCTAAAGTGGATATTAACTCAGAAAATATCCATTTTAGGGCAAGGGTGTTATGCATACACTCACATTATTTTTTAACGTAGATTCAATATCTGCCATAAAAAAATGGGGTTCTAATTTGAAAAAATTGATTTTTCACGATTTTGTCATCCCTAACTTTGAAAGCGATTTTTTCACCCCCTGTATCATGAATCGCGATTTCGATTTTCAAAGTGGATACATCAATCTTACATCTTGAAAAATCCCAAAAATGAAAATTTTCCATCCAAAAACCTCGAAGTTATTCTTGTTTCAGCGGAGCTCTATTTTCGATTTTTTTTTCGAATTTTCCCGCTCAGAGAGAATTTTCCAACCAAAACTGAAAAATGTTACATCAAAATAACTTGAAATTTTCTAAGGAATCTATTTCTGCAATAAAAAAATGGTGTTCTAATTTGAAAAACGGAAGTTGACGTCATTTCCGGAAAAACCGGAGGTGCTCATGCCTTGAAAATATTTTAGATTTCATCAGCATCGTGAAATACTTATAAGTGCTGAATTTCATGAAAATACGTTCAGTAGTTTCCCGTATAAATATGGGTGAGGTTCCTCGTGAAAGACCCTGTATTGTGGTAACTTTCATTCGTCAATTTTTCGGTAAGACTGTTGAATTTCTGTGGGTGATTTATGTATATTAAATTTAGAATTCATTGGGATCCCAAAAATATGCAAATATACAGGATGTTCCATTTGAAATATACAGGATGTTCCATTTGAAATAATGAAAATGGAAATCGATGGTGTTCCGGGTGGGTCAGCCAGCAGCCTGTATAGTATAATGGCGAAGCCGCCGGAATAAGATAATGTGTAATAAATAATTTATACGGAGTCCCCCTATTATGCAACAGTGTAGTAAATGAACACTTCTTCAATCTAAAACCCTAACACTACACCTAGAATATATAGATTCTGTCGACTCTAAACCATACGGAATAAACAGATTAAAACAGAGATTTACGAATGTTTCTACACCGCGTACAGTTTGTCATCCTATTTACTTATGCAAACCCACGCTTTTATTCTACTGCATAGGTATACGACTGCATACTTTTCCGTTCTAACGATTCCTTTGTTTTATGGCGCCTTTTGGAATACAACAAAGCGGAAAGATAGTGAGGCAGATTAGGCGCTAGAGTGCTGCAAGCCCACGTTCTCTTTATTTTCGTGGACAGATATGTATTATATCTAATTTAAATTGGGACTAGAGATCTTTGGTGAAGCACCCCAACATAAATAAATCTTTTTGTTGCATAACTGCTATCGATCTAACGTTGGAATTAATAATTTACAAAGACATGATCTTCTGACAGTTACTCAACTATTTCAAGGGCATGACCAGGAATAAGGCGAAAGTTTCAAGTGAACCCGTCGGGTGGAACCGAAGTTATAAAATTGAAATTTCCACATTGATAACATTGCAATTAATTCGCTCTTGAAATTATAAACTACGACAACTCTATAAACACACACATGTGTAATACACGTTCATACCGGGTGACCCATTTAAAAGATCCACTGAAACTACTCCTTGGGAAGAGCCAGGATCAAAAAAACTTTCAAAAGAAAGTTTCTCAGTTTTTAGGAGGACATCGAATCTGAACTCAATCTGAACTTGAAGTTTGATTTCAAGGTCAAGTAGATTTTTTGAATAGGGATATGCATTTTTCGTTGCAGAATATTGCCCATCTTTGTCATTATTTGAATCGTTGTGGAAATATTAAGTGTTTCATGCTCAGAATTATTACGATGACTATTTCCCTCGTCTTAATTTCCACCAATCAGAAATGCGTAATTTTGAATAACAAATGGTTTCTAGATGGAAAAACCTTATGGCAGTAGCTGTCAGCAATTATAAAATCACAACTCTGGCCTTGGAAATTTGACACATTCTACTCTGTATCGAAGTAATGACGTTTTTCAAAATATTTTTTATGTTCCAAGTCAACACTATGTTGCCCTTTCTACATTCTTAGCGTATTTCTCAGAATGTGAATTCATTCGGAAAATGAATGAATTGGAAAAGATGTGATGGACGAAAATAATTAACGTTTATATGAATTGATAGAACGGATTCCTTTTCTAGTTATTTGCACGAAAAGTACAAGAGATCACTGTTGAAATATATTATTTTTCGCCATGGAAGAAAATTGCATTGCTTCCACATAATTTTCATATGTATCTTGAACTGAAAGTTCAAGACTTGACGTCATCAATTGTTGATTCTAATCAAGAATTCATTAAAAAAATCAACCCAAAGATATGGGATGAATTGATGGGTAATTACAAGAATCAAGAATAATGGAACATTATATCCCTCTATTGGAATCCAAATAGTTTAAGGAAGTTCTGATGCAAGAGAAACTTTTTCTTGGAACATACCTTAATAGCTAACTTAATAAAAATAAGAGTAGAAGATTTATCTCACAGGAAGACAACAAAGGGTAACAATCAAATAAGAAGATATCAGATTCATGTGTCCATCGACGAACAGAAGAACCATTTTGGTAAATCCATGTTTCATCTGGAAACACAAATCTGATATTTTTGCCTAAAGATTTATATTGCAAAAATATTTCCTTAGGAAAGTGATTTTGCTGCAACGACATGCTTTTGTATTTGTAACCCATTGATTTCAAAATTTTGAAAAGTGATGTCCTTCCCCCTTTATATTCCAAATTGTCTTGCGCATAATTCAGTAGTGTGTCGATACCAAAATGTTCATTTTTCGAATTATAATTCTTCAGCTGTCATTGTGTTTTAAGATCTCCCAATTTTCGGAAATTCTTTGTCATCCTCTCTTACTATCCTCCTTATAGTGGATTCATGCACCTAAAATATAAAGCGTTTTGATTCGGAATAAAAATAATATGAATTTATTTACTTGCATCGAATATGTTGGACACTGTGTTATAAATCGACATTTCAGGGTTACTATTTTCTGCAGATGCAGATTTCAATGCAAAATAGCACTTCCTGGTTCTTCGCCTTTGATTTATGTCGAGAACTTTCGGCATTTTGTCGAACAATTTGTAAAGCTAACAAAATGTGGCATATCTTTGATACTTTTACTTTGATGTAAACGAAGAAACTGGCAACGTCGTTTTGTCATTAACGATATTTTCTGTACGCGTACAGACTTTTCATCAGGTGCACCAACTCCTGAAAACGAAACCATGACCTCCTATGTGATTAAATAAAAGTGAATGGAGTATACATAATGCATCCAGAATAATCTGTTACTCATGAAATAGTCTTGTCAAATACCATTCGGGCATCCAATTTTTCCTGTGAAAAAAATTGGATGCCCTTATGATATTACTTACGAAAATCTTCCACACACAAACAACCGAGCAAATTTGAAAACGTAAGTATCATTTACTGCATCAACTCTTTTAATCCAATGTTTCACACATGCATTAAGGCAGAATTGGTACAGTAGCACCACCTACTAGTAAGAACTTGATGTTGTACCAAGAATCTTTAATTTGACACTCACTAATTATCGAACCTAAGGCTCCTAAGTTTTTATCACCATAAGTCACAAGTGTGACTATATCCTGCTTAATATTTTGTTCACCAATATCTAACGTTTTGAAAATATTCAAAGGCACGCAGTTACATGAGGCCCGTGTGGCAAGTTTGAAATTGAGAGTTTTATTATTAACTTTGGCTTCAACAGCCCACATTTTAGAAATTCATTCTGAACTAACTTCATCTATAATCGGAACATTTTCACCTGATAAGCTATCTTGCACTTTGCACTTCAGGTACATTTTTATTGTTAGGACCCTGTCTTCTATTATTTTGTTCGTTATTTTCATGCTGATTAAAAGTTTAACTATTTTTCAATCTACACCCTACTCCTACAGCGAAGTGATTGGGTTTGTTACAAATAGTACAATGCTTGCCAGAAGCTGGACATTTGTGTTGTTTATGCGTACGACCACATTTCAAACATTTATACATACTACTGACCTTTGCATCATTTGTCTTATACTGAGTGTAACAGCCAAATGGAATAAATTCGATAACGAATAAATGAGGGGGTGTTAGGAAAAACGCTCGGACACGTCGATTTGTAATTTTAAATGCGTATATTTTTCAAGAAAATAAAATTATATAGGGTGTTCCATGCGACCGTGGCCAATACCAACTTTCTAATTTCAAAAGCAACCCCCTGTATATTATTTATTTTGTGGATTCTTCAGAAAATTCTAGACATAATTCATGTACAATGTCCTATACCTATCTCCAACTTCTTCGGAAATAAAAAGCGTTGAATAACGTTAGAAGACAATTCTACACCAGATAAGCATGTTGCCAAGACGTTCGCGGCGAGCATTTTGTTTTTTTTTAATAATTAAGAAATAATCAGTATAACTTATTAGGTTTTGAGTGTAATGTACCGAATTTGTGAAATGAAAGAATTTTTATTTAAAACGTTGATTTTTGCAATAAATATGAAAACACTTAATACAAGGTGCGGCACGGAGGGCGGACGTTTTTCAGATGGGCATAACTTTCCCCCACTGAGGACGAGAGAAGTGGGGAAGGTGCCGTTAGACTCGTGTGTTCCTAGCATTTATTTACCAGTTGTCGTCATGGAGCCTTGGACGGTGGAGCATCGTGTTTTCGCCTATGATAGTTTCGTCCGAAATAATGAGTCAGTCACGGTCGTGCAGCGTGAGTTTCGTCGCCATTTCCACATTCATCGGAATAGAGCTATTCCCTCTCGAAACACCATCCTTCGTTGGGTTGAATCACTTCGCAGACGTGGTGAACTGATCAACAGAAGACCAAGAGGACCTGTGCGAACAGTTCGAACGCCTGAAAATGTTGAACGCGTTCGACAAGCCATTCTTCGCAGTCCGTCGCGATCTGCTCGGAAACATGCTGCTGCACTTCGCCTCAGTGATCGTTCGGTGAGGCGAATTTTGCATATGGATCTTCGCTTTCACCCCTACAAATTGGCCAGTGTGCAACAGTTACACCCCGGAGATTATGCACAACGAATGAACTTCGCACGTGAGATGGAAGCACTGATTTATCCATATGCGATTTTTTCTTATGGGGACACCTCAAGGCTAGAGTATACGAGACCAAGCCCCGAACTCTGGACGAATTGAAAAGGGCTATTCGCGTGAAAGTTGCCCAAGTTGAGAGAGCGATGTTGGAGAGAGTCTACGCGAACTTCCAAGAGCGCCTCCAGCACTGCATCACCGATTTCGGCCACCACATGCCTGATGTGATTTTCCACACTTGACTGTCTCAAATGCTATTTCCTTGAGAATCTGATTCCGTCAATAAATGTGTTTTTGAGTAAAAATTAACGCTTTTATTATTTTTTTAAAACCATCCATCCTCCGTGCCGCACCCTGTACTTCCGAAATAGTTGAAGATAGGTATAGGACATTATGCATGAATTATGTCTAGAATTTTCTGAAGAATCCAAAAAATAAATAATATACAGGGGGTTGCATTCGAAATAAGAAAGTTGGTATTGGCCAAGGTCACATGGAACACCCTATATAATATTATTTTCTTGAAAAATATGGGCATTTAAAATTACAAATCGATGTGTCCGAGCGTTTTTTCCAACACTTCCTCTATTATTCGTTATCGAATTTATTCCATTTGGCTGTTACACTCTGTATACATTTCTAATAATTCGAATATGGGTAATGAAACAATGAAAATGGCAACCAGATCTGCGCATGAGTAGTAATATTGAGATTGAAAATAACTTGCAAATTCTGTCTCTCTCTGACACATTGTATCACATTGTGCAACGTATGTCATCCATAACTTCATGTGAAGTATATGTATGTTGGTTTGGACTACATTTTAAAAACAATGACATGCATACAAGCATTACAAGCTGTTTGAAAAGAACGTGACATATCCAAGTATAACTCCTCAAGCACCCTGTATGAATGTAATTTTTTTTAATGTAGTCCAAATCGACATACGCATATACTTCACCAGGTCGTTTACCGAAAAAATGTACCATTTGGCCACGAGAGTCCTGTATACTCCTAGAGGTCTCCCGTGGACCCCTCATAAACTACACGCTTCGAAGCTTATAACTTGTACGAGTTCGAAAAAGCAATTGTGTTATGTGTCATATTTTTTGAGATAAAAAATTTTAACATTCAGCTTGGTAGAGAAGAGAATATTCATCATTCACTTCTATTTCATAAGAACCATCGTGAACAGAGCAAATACATTCAACAATAACTAATCCACCTTCAAATTACCATCAATTATTTCCGCGTCTTCAAATTCCGCCAACCTTCATTAGTCGACAGCAAACGTTTTACAAGTACTGAAAAAAATCCGCATAAAGACGGGCGTAGCTGATTCGTCTGTCCAAACACAAAGAACTAGACGACTTAATTGGAAATTTAGACGTGTCGAAAGGTTTTTTCATTTCACATGGACGTGATAAACCGTATCGTTGATTAATCGACCTGTCAAAATATCAAATTAATCGTTGTTTGAGAGACAAAATGAAGCGATGTTAGATATTGTTTTGATCCTTGTTCTTTCGAAGAGAGGAGGTTTCAGATTGGCCCTAATTGGAATATTTGAATTGTCCAAAATGAGTTTTGGAAAATTGAACAATTTTGATCAAGCACTAGCTACATTTTTATGCAAATATTCATCCATATATTATCTAAATCAAACAGTACACCGATTATGAAGGCAGTAGTTTTCCACCATTTTGAAAGATCCATTTGAATAACTCCCTGGGAAGAGCCTGGATCAAGAAATGCTTCAAATGAAAGTTTCTTAGTTTTTAGGGGGACATCGAAAGCAGGCTTTTTGACCTTCGAGTTTGATTTCAAGATCATTTCAAGGTCAAGTGGATTTTTTGGATAGGAACTATGCATTTTTTGTTGCAAACTATTGATCTCCGTGAGAAAGTAAATCATTCTGTCTCTTTTGTTTTTCCCTAAAAAGAATTTCTCTCGAGATATGAAGTGTTTCAGGCTTAAGATAGTCATAGTAAAGTACTTCAAATATATTTCTCATAGAATCATTTAGTTTTGTATTGTGTATGAACATGGGCGTACCCAGGTAGGGGCAGGGGGGGCAGCTGCCCCCCCCTTGAAGATAAAATAAATGTAAATTTTCCTGGCAAGTGGGAAATAAAAACGTGTTACCTACTCTTTTAAGGTATGAGCTGCCCCCCTCTAGCCGAAATCCTGGGTACGCCCTTGTGTATGAACATATTATTCAAAAAAGAAAAACTGGTTTTTTTTCTAAATTTTTTTCTAACCGCATGCAGAATTTTGATATAAAAAAAATTTGTGAATCTGGGATTATGCGTAATTTCAGACAATTTTTTCTAGTAGGTAATATTTTTTCTTCTTCATTTATTTCTTTTTATTATTTTGTCTTGTTTATTAATCAGGAAAAATGCCGGATGACACGCGAAGTGAAATAGTCGATATTTTATGGGTCTTAAGAGAGTGCAACGTATTAACTATTGAGAAGGACGACCCACAAGTTTTAGTGGTGCTTGCTATGGTTGCATTGAATCCCCATATTTCACATCGACAAATTCAAGTTTAATCTGGCATTCCAAAGGAAACAGCAAGAAGAATTTTTTAGACTTGATCGGTATCATCCATCCCACATAACTTTGACTCAAGCGTTAATACCACCTGATTTTGGAAGAAAAATTCTGCCAATGGAGACAGGAAATAATGCAAAACCATCCGAATTTTTTCATTTACATTGAATTCTGGAAATATGCGAGTAGCTCTTCAGCATACCGGTTTCAATTTGGATGATGTCCTCCTTGATTGCCTCTTTCAAGTCATCAAGGGTCCTCAGGGCCGATCCTAGGGTGTTGGCCGCCCGCCCGCCCGCGTGCAGAATCCTTATGTGCCGCCCCAAAGAAACAAAATATAACTTTTTTTGATATGTATATACAGGGTGTCCCAAGTTCGAGTGCCTATTAGACGTTTCTGGAGAACTGGACATACATATGATTTGAAATCAGAAAATTGGGATCATTGTCCGAAATTCTCTACCGTCCTTAAATATTTTTGGAGCCTGAACACTTCCGTTTTAATAAGGAGTGAAAATAAATTTGTTCAAAAAATTTTTTTTTTTCGATTTTTTCGTTTCTGATATGATTGAGTATTCAATGCTGAATGCATTTCTGTTGACATCATTGTATTTATACAAATAGTTTTCAAAATATCTGAAAAAAACCTGATAAAAAGTCAAATATTCATGGACAGTATTATGTTCATTTTTCTTTTTCTGAACATTCCAAGTGTAAACTGTTCTCTCAACGTCAAAGTAGAAGAATTTGGAAAGGTCATGCAGTTTTTCAAGTTTTTGAAATTCATGAATATCATCACAGGGTGTTTCAAATTTTGGATCGAAAACTATGATCGAAAATTTGCCATAACTTCTGTTTTTCGATTCAGAACCCTATTATTTTATTATTTGCTTTGGATTCTGCAGAGAAAATAGTGATAGCACTCTCTCTTGCTCCTGAATTCAGTAGTTTTGGACTTATTTGAGATTTTCTGGATTAATGTTACTACGTACGTAGTGTCAAATTACTCAGGAACCACTGAATTAAGAAGCGAGGGCATAACTATTTTTCTTCGCAGAATCCAACGCAATCATAAAAAAATAGGTTTCTAATTCGAAAAACAGAAGTTATGGCCAATTTTCGATCACAGTTTTCGACACAAAATTTGAAACACCCTGTGATGATATTTATGTATAGAATTCAAAAGATGCATGACCTTTCCACATTCTTCTACTTTAACGTTGTGAGAACGGTTTACACTGGGGATGTTTAAAATTAGAAAAATTAACATAATACTGACTATAAATATTCGACTTTTTCTTCAGGTTTTTCGATATTTTGAAAACTATTTGAATGAATACAATGGTTTTGACAGAAATGTATTCAGCATTGAATACTCCATCATATCAGAAACGGAAAAATTGATACAAATTCATTTTCATTTTTCACTCCTTGTATAACCGGAAGTGGTCAGGCTCCAAAAATATTCTAGGTATATAGAAAATTTCGAACAATATCGCAATTTTAAGATTTAAAATATGTCCAGTTCTCCAGAAACGATATAATTCTGAACTATTTTCCCCTATTGCCAAATTCTGACTGGACAAAAATTGTACTACAACAATCATTCTTCCAATGATGGCACGAAATCGCTTTTTTTATCGATTATAAACATTTTGTTGTTCCGCATCAATAGTACAATTCTTTTCCAATCTCAATTTCAACTCGCACCAAGATTTCACAGAAAATATTTAAGCGCAATTTCATGTTTATTTCAGTTCATTGATTTTTGTTGTCGTCTCATCAAAATTTTTGATGATTAGAGAAATTATCAATAATTAAAAACAATTACTTCTTTAAAATTTGTTGAAAATTATAATTTTTACAAACTGGCATATAAAGGTGGCGGCCTGCGGCCGCCCCTTGACTTTGGCCGCCCGCGTGCGGGGCACGCGCTGCACACCTGCTAGGATCGGCCCTGAGGGTCCTCATCCTTGACTTGATAGAGGCAATCAAAGTGGAAATCATCCAAATTGAAACCGGTATGCTGAAGAGAGTAATGGAAAACTTCCGCGAAAGACTCCACATGTGCGTCACTCGCCGGAGCCTCATTCGGATGATATTATTTTCAAGACATAAATGAAAAAAAATTGATTATGTAGACTTTCAAAATAAAAAGGAATTTCTGAAATATCTATTTGTCTATTTTTTTAACAGCTTTTTCCAATGTGGAAGGACTAGTTGCCGCATCTTATACTTCGGTGAACCAAACACCCTGTATAATTGTGGAAATAGTCTGAAACGAATAGCATAGACTCACTGTTGATGGATCCGCGGTTGAATTCAATTCCAAGTCTTTTTTCTCGAAGCTTATCGTTTTTACAGCCTGTCGGATAGACAGAATTGAATTTGACCAGGAATTCTTCATCAGTGAGACTATATCTGGCGCATAATCCCACAATTACAGATATTTGGGATGATGATTACGCTATTGTCTATATGGGAGAAACAAGCAAAAAAAATTTACTCAATAACAATATCAACAGAGTGGGCGTCTCATTCACGAATTATGATGAGAGCTCTCTATCTGAGTTAGCTTAAGAATTGAATGTGCAATGGAGCATCTAATAACTAATTAATTATTGTTATTCTTGTGAAGTCATTATTACAAAAAAAAATGTAAGGGGTACTGAAATTTGAACGAGGGTGTTTGGAGGGTGAGTAGCCATAGGTAAATGGTGGGTAGGTGATGCTCTTGGCTACTTGTTGCGCCTAATAAAATAACATTTTGCCCAAAGTTCAAGGTGTTATAATTTTTTTGCCATTCTTCTAGAAATTTCCCATTTTTCTCATTAAAATCTTGAATTTTTTCAAATTTAATGCTCGAGGTGCCTATAAAATGATTTATTTCCTTAGGCTAGTCTTGTCTTATTCAGATTGAATCATAATTTCATACAAACGTCTTCAAAAAACCTGACAGCGTCGTATCAAACTTAAAAATGAAAAAAAAAATAATGTTGTGTCCACTTTACAAAGTGAAATAAAAAAATAATTTACATAGTGTTGGGTTTTAAAATGGCTTTAAAAACTTCTCTAGTTAATACTCTTTGCAATGGTATGTAACATGTACCATTAATAATCAGATAACTCAACAAAAAACCGTTTTGTCTTCAAGGATGCTTTGAAAGGGTGACGACAAAACTATTCCATTGAGCAGGCAAAATCTTTTCCCTCATTCTACCACAGCTAAAAATAGCGTGCTCTCTCTATCATCGGCTAACAATACTCCCAAGGGCGTCGCCAGGGGGGGGGGAACTGCCCCCCGTGCCCCCCCAATCAGAATAGCAAAAATGAACTGATTTTCGTATACATATTATGCTATTATTTCATAAGTTTTTAAGTGATTTTTGAGCTCTAGGGGGGGGGGGCAGCTGCCCCCTGTGCCCCCCCAGCACAAAAGCTGGGGGGTAAACTACATTTGCAAGTCATTTCATAGGCCTGCAGTAAAGTTGCAGTAATGCAGTTTTGAGTTCACTCAACATTTCGGTGGTTCATCAACATATTCTGTAGAAAACTAAAGATAGAGAACTTCAAATCATTAAATAAATTAATTTTTACTTTATTACAGGCTGATTAAAAAAAAACAATTAAATTTCAAATCATTTATTTTAAATCTTGTTCAAATTGTTGGCCATTATTTCTAATGCATGCGTAACATCTCTTTCTTATTTCCGTTGTGGTATAGCTTGGTCCAATTACTTGCTTCATTATCACAAAGTTCTCTATCTTTAGTTTTCTACAGAATATGTTGATGAACCACCGAAATGTTGAGTGAACTCAAAACTCCATTACTGCACCTTTACTGCAGGCCTATGAAATGACTTGCAAATGTAGTAATTACCCCCAGCTTTAGAGCGGGGGGAGCACGGGGGACAGCTGCCCCCCCCCCTAGAGCTCAAAAATCACTTAAAAACTTATGGAATAATAGCATAATATGTATACGAAAATCAGTTCATTTTTTCTATTCTGATTGGGGCCACGGGGGGCAGCTGCCCCCCCCCTGGCGACGCCCTTGGGAGTATTGTTAGCCGATGATAGAGAGAGCACGCTATTTTTAGCTGTGGTAGAATGAGGGAAAAGATTTTGCCTGCTCAATGGAATAGTTTTGTCGTCACCCTTTCAATGCATCCTTGAAGACAAAACGGTTTTTTGTTGAGTTATCTGATTATTAATGGTACATGTTACATACCATTGCAAAGAGTATTAACTAGAGAAGTTTTTAAAGCCATTTTGAAACCCAACACTATGTACATTTTTTTTTATTTCTTTTTGTAAAGTGGACACAATATTATTTTTCTTTTCATTTTGAAGTTTGATACGACGCTGTCAGGTTTTTTGAAGACGTTTGTATGAAATTATGATTCAATCTGAATAAGACAAGACTAGACTAAGGAAATAAATCATTTTATAGGCACCTCGAGCATTAAATTTGAAAAAATTCAAGATTTTAATGAGAAAAATGGGAAATTTCTAGAAAAATGGCAAAAAAATTATAACACCTTGAACTTTGGGCAAAATGTTATTTTATTAGGCGCAACAAGTAGCCAAGAGCATCACCTATCCAACATTTACCCATGGCTACTCACCCTCCAAACACCCTGTATATCTTCATTTCCAATATTATCATCTATAAAA
Organism: Adalia bipunctata; assembly: GCA_910592335.1. NCBI lineage: Eukaryota > Metazoa > Arthropoda > Insecta > Coleoptera > Coccinellidae > Adalia > Adalia bipunctata. The sequence continues at coordinate 8,564,419 of OU342954.1, forward strand.
ATTACAATGTTCATTAGAATTCACAGACACCCAAAAAGAGATAAGGAATGAAAACCAGTCTTCCAATGTTGAGTGTTTCCGCATACATCATAATCAAGACATAAGAGAGAAAGAAGTGTTGTAACTCCATTCAGATAATTGAAACTTTGATTTATGTGCTACAGATGGAAATTTGTCCAGTTTTGATAAATTAGCGTTTTAATTGATAGGGGTCCCAAATTTCGAAAACTAATTACTAAATACTCGGCAATCTTTGTTGAACAAAATCGAAAAACTGATATTATATCAATAATTTACTTATTATATTCTATATTGATTGCAATAAACGAAAATGCTGGGAAGTTATTTCACAATAGCTCTCAAACAAGCAATTTTTTTTGACAGTTGCCAAAAATAACTAAAACAGCTGTCAAATAAATTCTCCATGATCCCGAATGTGATATAAAATAATAACAATATTGGAATTTTTTATTTCCCTAATTTACTAGAATTACATATGGTTCTTCTAACACGATCTGGACAAAACGTATAGCTCAACTACGTCATTCTCCATTTACTCGATCGAACCTGCAGTTTTGAAATTATAAGAAAAAAAGTTCTAGGTTTTAAGACTTATCAGTTCAAGAGTTATCTTGATATCTAACGAAGCGAATTGAATTTGATCAGTGTGTCCAACATAGACGACTGAGACCATATCCGACTCAATATTCGAGACGTACAGACATCGTTACGAAATGATATACCTAGTCCTCGTTTGAGTGGAACGATCGATCAAGAAGATTATGTTTATTGGTAGGTACTAAGATAATTAAAAAATTCATTTTGTATGCAGACAGAGGACAGAGCATTTCGGGATAAAAAGTTATAGAAAAGTTGGAAAATTTCTAAGAGGGTGCTTCACCATAAACTGGACAGTTTCTTCTTTTATAGCTGCCGAACCTACAATCGTCGAAATATTGTTCGATAACAGGTTTCTATTTCTGCAGCTCAAGAAATAATTTTATAATATACAAACATGCTGTCCTGCATGTTGGTAAAAACAACCCAATGAGAACTAACGAACTCAATGGCGTGAGAATTGCACCATTGGAGGAGCAGCAAAACCTGGGTATCATAGTCAGAGCGTCAGAGGTGATTTAAAATGAGAATCCCATACTTCTCGTTTGATAAAGCGTGCCAAAAGCTTGATTTGTCTGATCCGAAGAGCCTTCCGTCCACTGACAGTAGAAATGGCCTTGAAAATTCACAAATTGTGAGTCCGCCCGATGCTCGAGTACGGCCAAAGTGTATGGAGTCCATATTATACCAAGGATATAGACCTGATTGAAGGTGTTCAAAGAAGATACACTAAAATCCCGTATGAAACTCGCAATCTGCCCTACGAGCAGAGGTTAAAATTTTTCAAGCTTTCAACACTCAGGGAATGACGGCAAGGGGGTGACCTTATCGAAACCTACAAGAACCTTCATGGTCACTACACAGTCCACCTGGACTTCTATCATAAAGCTCAACATCAGACGCTAAGAGGACATCGGTACAAGCTCTCCAAGAATAAAACTGCAACTTTGCTACGTAAGAACTTCTTCAACAATAGAGCTTATCAGTGGAACTCACTTAGTGAGTCCACAGTTGCAGCTCCATCAATTAATGCTTTCAAGAACAGGCATGATGGGGAGATGGATGCAGTCAGGAGTGTGTTTGTTCACTCTCTGTGATAAAAAGTGATATAGTTTTACGTAAATGGTGTTGTGAATTTAAAATATTGTTTCGTCTCACTTTGCAACATCTGGACAAATTAAATGTCATATCCTTTGTCCACCAGAATTGAGCTGTCGCCTTCAAAAATATTGTATAGATAAATTGATTTTAACCATATTGGATCGACCCTTGAACTGCAATATTGTTTCGACTGATTTACGGTCAGCTATTGGAAAGGTTCTCAATCCAAGAATTTAGGTCAAGTTTGGGAGATTTATCTGGTTTTTTGAGACAAAAACCATGTCCTGTGAATCTTCATTCAGGTTCATAGTAAAAGCTCATGAAATTAAATATTTGGTGACGTTTATTGTCCGTCATGAAGCATGGCCAAAATTTCCTTTTGAAGTTTGGAAGGAATACAGATACGGCCTTTCCATATAATAGTAGGTATATCTTCTTCCAAGGAAAGCTCATCTCGTTTCTCATAATAGGGAAGCAGATCTTGACCAAAATGTGTTTTATTTGGCCAGTATCTTTGTTTTCAATACGCCTTTTCGAATGGGTAGACCCTTAACTCTCAAGTGCAGAAGTCGACAGTGCTTAACTAGCGCTTTTTTTTTCAGTGTTGTCATCTATAGGGAGTCTTGATAATGAGTCGGCAGGACAATTTTCTTTTCCCAGTGTGAACACTACATCAAAATTTTAATCATTTAAGGTCATGACCCATCGTAGCAGCCTGTTGCTTGCAATTTTTGGAGTTTGGCGCGATTTTCCCCAAATATGTGCTGAGATGGGGTAAATCTCCTTCCTACCATATAGATACTGGTGAAATTTGGTTACAGCGTAGACTAGTGCCAGTCCCTCTATCGATAGTTGAGTAGCGTCTTTCTACTTCGTTAAATGATCTTGAAGCAAACGCAATAGGTTTTAGTGTGCATCCAATAACTTGTGGGATAACACAGCCCCAGCGCCGACGACACTTGCATCGCTTGATACCACTAAAGTTTTATTAGGGTCATAATGAATCAGTGTCTTGCTTGAAGTTAGAGTGTTTTTGAGGTTGTTCATGATGTCAGTATCTTTTTCGGTCCACTGCCATGGGGCGGCGTTTTTCTTCAAAAAACGGTGTAATGGAGCGCACAGTATGTGGAGATTTTTAATAAATTTTCTATAATAAGTAATAGCACCAAGGATCGGAGCTGTGTAGTATTCTTGGGTAAAGGCATCTGCTTGATACTCGTAATCGTGTCGTGCTTGTTATCCAAGTTGAGGTAACAAAAAAATACAGTTTGTTGTTTGTTGAGAGTGCTCATATTTCACTACTTCCTCATCCTCTTCGTAGTTGTTATCTAAGTACAGATAACAACTTATCGCAGTGATCATCAAGATTACCCTAGGGTGCTTATAGTTAAGTATACCCTCTTAAATCGGTTGTGAAGTCACAACAGTTAATCATCGATATTAACGAGGATCACCAGCATCCTACCAACTAGGAGCAGTGCAAGAAAACCATTATCCTGTTAAAACAATCAGGATACAAAAGTAAAAACAGAACAATCTAGGTAAACTTATCAAGGTTCTAAACAAATATTGACAATTAGGTTATAAGAAAATTAAAAGACACTGATATCAGTTTCATTGGATGCTGCCGCTTACTGATTTATTAATAATAATGAAAACGAGTGTTACCATAAGAGGGGTTCATATCGTTCGACGTTCAGTTCAAAACGCGATTTCTAACGATAGAGACCTCCGATTTATATGAGGTTTTCATTATTATTCAATTTGAAGAGTTCTTCAAGTGGGAAAGTTCATAACTTTTTTTTTCGTCGAAAAGAAACATTAATTTTTTTCCACTCGACGAAAAAAAAAGTTATGAACTTTCCCACTTGAAGAACTCTTCAAATTGAATAATAATGAAAATCTCATATAAATCGGAGGTCTCTATCGTGAGAAATCCCGAATTGCGTTTTGAACTGAACGTAGAACGGTATATAGACCCCTCTTAATAGGCCTACCACACGCTCAAGCTTCACCACAGTTTGGCTTGCGCAAACCGGCTTGAACACTGAACACTGAGGGAAACTGTATACAATTCTCCCAACCACACGCTCAGTGTTCAGTGTTCAAGCCGGTTTGCGCAAGCCAAACTGTGGTGAAGCTTGAGCGTGTGGTAGGCCCATAATGCCGGCCATCCACGAAGCGACCGATCCGAGCGTTTTATGACATTTTATGAGACCACGAGCGAAAAGAGTCTCTGTGATTGGTCGGGGGCTCATTAAATGTCATAAAAGGCCATAAAACGCTCGGATCGGTAATGTAAGAAACGTATACCGCCAGATGGCAGTGCATTGCATTAATTTTTATTTATTGGATTTTTCAGCTTAATAGAACAAATGTTGGGGCACAGGGAATATAACTAAAAATACTACCCTGAACTAGATATCATACTGCCTGTATAATTTGGTATAATACTCTCTTTTTCCTTTATCAGTCATCTGGGAGGAGATACCTGCGGGGCGTGTCATTTAAAAGAAATTCAATTCCATGTTAAAATCCATAATTGTTATCAACAATTGATTTTCACTAATCGACGGCTAAAAAGAACCTTAATGACTTGTCTTTGAGAAAAATGAATATTTATCATTTCGAATAGAAAAATTCAAGGAAATGAATTTCGCGAAAACAACACATTCTTGTAATATCATTTACAAAAAAACGGTAAATTCTAAAAGAAAAAGGTGATAGACATTGCATTAACTAAATGAAAGACTTCAATACTGAAATGAAAAAACACAAAGATATTTGTTAGTTTTGATGGTGGAAATGTTGCAAAATAACCAAAAATGATGAGGAATATGCTTTTCATGCATTTAATACTTATAAAAATTTTTTTTATTATTTTTATCTTTATACACTCATACATCCCTTCATCAATCGGAAAAAATAAATCGTTTCTGACTCCCTTTTTTTTCAGGAATGTAGACCCTTGAGAGGAGAATTGGCCTGTATATTTTTTATGTATTGTCAGTAACCTTCACCATCTCTATTGAAACACAAAATCTTGGAAATATTTTCCAAACGGTACAGATGGAATAAGTTGAGTGTACAGCTCTCCACTAAAAGACCTAAAACGGTTGCAAAAACAAGAAGTAACATAAATTTGATACGAATTCTTGGGTACTGGAAGATTCATAGAGTTTTAACAAAAAGATTAATCTGCCAAACAGGAAGTCCGTTTCGCATTCTTAAATAATCATATTTAAGAATGCGAAACGGACTTCCTGTTTGGCAGATTAATCTTTTTGTTAAAACTCTATGAATCTTCCAGTACCCAAGAATTCGTATCAAATTTATGTTACTTCTTGTTTTTGCAACCGTTTTAGGTCTTTTAGTGAAACTGATGTTTCTCGATTTTTCAATTGTAACGCCCTATTTATTTATCAACTAAAATGCAGAGAATTGAATGCTTCACATTTTTTTAGGAGCAGCCTTGGGGTTATTTCCACTTCTGCGTCTGGCAAATAGAAATATGCCATCACAGCAGACATTTTGATTCGAGAACAGATACCTGAAGGAAGTCAAAAAAATTATTCTCAATTTTCATTTCAGCACAGTTGGTAAAATAAAAAATGTATCTCGAAAACTAAACGTTTGCGGTCCTATGTTTATAAGATTTTTTTCTCAAAATTATGCAAGGAAGCTGCCCTCTTCGTTCGTACCTCCAATTGTGGAACACCCTGTGTTTGCAGGATTATCTGTGTTATAGTTGCCACCCAAGAGATGTAAGAGTTTTTTTTTTCAAACTCTTAAAGTAGGGAAGAGAGTGGTACCAATTCAAAGTTGAAAAGTGTTCCAAATAACACCGCCTGGCGCCGGATGGTACCCAAAAAAATGAATTCTTTGCAGAGTTTAATTACTCATCTTTTACTTAGTAATTAAAATTCATTTCGACATCATTCAATAAACGATACTCATAATTAGTATTCCCAAGAAGCTTTCTATGTGGGACAATCCCTGCGTCATTTCCGAAATAACAATACAATACAAAGAAAACAATCGCTTCTCCACCAGTCCATTTGATCCTGATTTAGCTCCCGTAATGAATCACTCTGTCGCCATCAGTCTGGACAGGCCGCTTTCAGACTTTTTCAGGCCTTAAAGGCCGTTCTTTTTCGCCGAATGACCTTCGCGGAGCCATCGAACCGTTCGCGTAATTAAAAACATGCAAATTGCATTATCCGTTTCAAGACGTATGAAATGAGAACGGAATTGTCTATCTGCTGGTCTTCTTTTTGTCTTGACGCGAACAAATGTGTAGTATCATGACGGTTGGATTAAGGCTGTCTCAAAGGGTAATCAATAGGAATAACAGTGTGTAATGACGTCTGGTTTTCCTCATGTTGAGATGTCTGCCAGTGTCAGCTCAAGAGATGCACAATAGGGACACATTTGGGGGTTGGGTTACGCCATCCTTAATATTGCGTGTTATGAATGAGGTATAAAATGAACTGGTGATACATCCCAATGGGTATAGCGAGTGTTAGATAAAGGGCTATTGCAGACGACAGACAGTCGTTGACCGATTAATTTAAAGGTAATAATCTGTACCATGCATTGATATGGAATACCGCTACCGCATACCTACTACATTCTTAAATGCATGTAAATCCTTGGCGATTCGTGCATATTAATAACTATCGTATGATATCGTAATAGATGAACTTGGTATTTTTTTCAATTTCTTAATACTTTCGTTTGGGCCGAAAGTGAATTTCGAAAAAAAGCAAAAGACTCTACTGCAAACACATTTAACTGAAGAGAAAAGACCAAGAGCTATCTATACTTACCTAATCAATATGATTTTGTGTGAGTAATGAATAGGATGCACTACGTAATGTTTTTATCGCTACCTACCAGAGCAGTTAACAATACAGGGTGATTCTTTGACTTGGACATATATTTTAACTGTAAATTCTTGAGGCCAAAAGAAACCTTTTTTCATTTTTCCGAAGTCGGCTCCGTGTAAAATATATAGAAATTTGAAAAAAAATTGGGTCCAATATGTACCTGATACGATTCTCTGGAATTAATCAAGAGTTCATATTTCTCGATTGAAAATGAGTTAATACATTTCAGGAATACTCAAGTACTAACCTCATTGAAACAAAAATGTAACAATCACGAAATTTCTCAACAAAAACACTAAGTATTGTCCGATTACTTCTGCAATTCACGAGCCATTTTTCTTCCTTCAAAATAATATCTTCTTCCTTCTATACTAACTGACAAAGAAACTGCAACACCCAGAAGGAGCTGTTTAAATTTTAAATTTTCTTTGGTGAAACAAAGATAGTATAGCAAGGAGTAAATGATTATTTGGAGGAAAAAAACGGAGGGTTTACAATTTTTTCTTCAATAAAGTTGTTAATAATGTGTTTGTCCACCGCGGTTATCTATGCACTCCCCAACACGCCCTAGCATTGATGCAATAAGATGGTCTATTTCTTCTTGAGATATACTATCCCAAGCTCCTTTACTTCATGACTCAGAACCGCCAAAGTCCGTGGGGGCTAATGTAAATTTCCAAGCCTTCTACCCATGATGTCCCAAACATGCTCTGTGGGCGAAAGATAGGAGTTTCTGGACAGCCATGGCAAAAGATTCATATGAGTCGCTTCAAAAATGTTTGAACTAAACCTGTCAACATGAGGTGGAGCATCATATTGCTGGAATATTGGATTCTCGAACCGGTTAAGGTAAGGGAGAACATATGGCTCAACTATTTCTTGGAGGTTACGCAGCGCTGTCATGTTACCTCGAATATAGACTAAAACTGAACCGATAAACCGTTCGGACAGTTACAGGATAGCCTTGTTCTCCTAACCACCCATCAACCAAAGATCGAGTTGTCGCAAATCGGTCTCTAATGGCCATAAATCTTAGACGTCGATCTTGAACTTCATTTGAGCCTAATTTCTTCGATTTTGGGCATTATCAAACCTCGCTTGACAGCATCTCATAAAAGTAGTTGGATTTTTGTTCATACGGTTAGCGATTTCTCGAAATGGCAACCTCGCCTTCCGTCGACCAATAATTTGACCTCTTTCAAATCCACTTAGCTGGCGATAAATTCCGCGTAAACGTGCTCTAGGCATTTTAACAACAACTGAACATCGACTTTGGATCTCCTCGAACAGCAGGTTTGTTGTTAAATTTTTATAAATTTGCAAAAAACGACTACAATATTTAAGTAGCAAAAAATGTTTACATGACAAAACCTTTTTTTTCTCAAATTTTAATCATTTACTCCTTGCTATACTATCTGTTCTACCAAAAAAATTCAAGATTTAAACAGCTCCTTTTAGGTGTTGCAGTTTCCTTGTTCATATTTTCCTCGATATCCCAAAAATATCTCATAAAAAAGGGTATTCATTCAATTTGGGATTAATCAAGCTATATCAACGCATTTTGTATTCAAAACAATTAAAACAAGAATCTTCAATGAATATTTCACAGAGCATTTGAGAAGACGTTGCCAGCTTATTGATTTTTCGTATGGTATGAACATCTTTGAATTCTACTATAGATTCCCTTCTTTAGTGTAAAGAAGCGACCCATCTCAAACGTTAGTCTCTGATCTGTGATGTCCTTGTGATGCCGCGAAAGTTCACGACGCATGCGTAAATCGACAACAGGCACCGGATATTGGCGATTTCAACTACCCTTGGGGGCGCTGCGAACTGTAAACAAACATGGAGGAAAGTTTTTCAGAGCTATGTTGAAATGAAAGGGGAGAGTGATTATTTCAGGTGTTTTTTTAGATATCGTGATGATTATGTGAAGACTTTCAGCGAATAAACGTTATATAAACCGTTCAGTGTCGAGTTTATGAAATTTACGTGTATAATATTTTATTATTAGATATATATCTCTACATCAAACTTTTTTCCATCATAGAGATAATAGTCTCGAGTTGATAAACATTCTGTCAACATTGTCAACTTGTAGTGCGATCAGGAAGAATAATCTTTCGCCAATTTCGTGATATTTAAAATCCAGGGAAGCATTCTGATAATTCTTGAGATTTATGATTTTTCTTCAAATTTAGGTATGACTCGAAAACGACGCGTTTCATTAAAAAATATAATAATTAAATATAATATATATGTTCTAAAATGATTGGTTCTTTCGAAAAAATGAACCGTTTATCTTTCTCAAGTAGCTTTATAGTATTTTTGCATGGATTCATGAATCGGTTACGCTGTGACTTCTATATCAGGAAAAATATTAAATATATGTTGATTGAGGAATATGCATCATGAATACGGTAAACAGTAAACACTCAACCAAATTCAGTTCATTTGAAAAGACGGTTCCGAAGATGTGGAAAGAAAAGTGTTTTTTTCATGGATTTTCGACACCGTGTATCTTTCGGATGAAACCGAATTTCGGAAAAAGTGGTTCGTGTGATAAGAGGAATCTACAGTTGAAATAAATGTAAAAGTGAAAGACTCACCTGTATACTCCCATACAAATATGACGTGAAGGTTATAATGCATTGCAGGCGGGAACAAACTCATATCTCACTATTTCAATTTCCATTTGTCCCTGTCTGCAAACCATTATAACATTTACGTCTTATTAATACAGGGTGTCCCACGTGTGACTTCACATACTCTTGCCACATACATATAGGGTCTATCATCAGCATCACGAAATTACCACTTAGAAATGTCTTCTATTTTTCCTAACCAATATACAGGATGATTTTTATTCATTCTGACCGAAATTTCATTCGACCATATTTCTGAAACTGTATATTAGAAGCGAAAGGTTTTTTCAGAATTGGTAACACTTTTTAGCATCTGTTGGATTGTTCATACCTAATTTTATATTTTCATTGCTCCAAAAAATCAATTTTGACTGCTGATGTGAAAATGATTCATGACATTCATTTGACATGAATAGGTGCAAGAATAGAATTCATTAGTTAAAATTTTTGTCCCACCTATGGACATGTATTGATGATAAAAAAAATCTGAAGATACAGGAACATCATAAGAATTATTTATTGAAAAAAATCATTCAATTCTGATAAACAGTACCTACCAGAAATATAGTCGAACGAAATTTCGGTCAGAATGAATAAAAAGCATCCTGTATAGAGGGTCTTTCACGAGGAACCTCACCCATATTTATACGGGAAACTACTTAACGTATTTTCATGAAATTCAGCACTTATAAGTATTTCACGATGCTGATGAAATCTAAAATATTTTCAAGGCATGAGCACCTCCGGTTTTTCCGGAAATGACGTCAACTTAAAAAATTTCAAGTTATTTTGATGTAACATTTTCAGTTTTGGTTGGAAAATTCTCTCTGAGCGGGAAAATTCGAAAAAAAAATCGAAAATAGAGCTACGCTGAAACAAGAATAACTTCGAGGTTTTTGGATGGAAAATTTTCATTTTTGAGATTTTTCAAGATGTAAGATTGATGTATCCACTTTAAAAATCGAAATCGTGATTCATGATACAGGGGGTGAAAAAATCGCTTTCAAAGTTAGGGATGACAAAATCGTGAGTGTATGCATCACACCCTTGCCCTAAAATGGATATTTTCTGAGTTAATATCCACAAATGAAAATTTTCCATCCAAAAACCTAGAAGTTATTCTTGTTTCAGCAGAGCTCTATTTTCGATTTTTTTTTCGAATTTTCCCGCTCAGAGAGAATTTTCCATCCAAAACTGAAAAATGTTACATCAAAATAACTTGAAATTTTCTAAGGAATCTATTTCTGCAATAAAAAAATGGTGTTCTAATTTGAAAAACGGAAGTTGACGTCATTTCCGGAAAAACCGGAGGTGCTCATGCCTTGAAAATATTTTAGATTTCATCAGCATCGTGACATACTTATAAGTGCTAAATTTCATGAAAATACGTTCAGTAGTTTCCCGTATAAATATGGGTGAGGTTCCTCGTGAAAGACCCTGTATTGTGAGGAAAGAAGACAGACATTTCTAAGTGGCCATTTCGTGATGCTGATGATAGACCCTATAATACATATATGGTAGGAGTATGTTAAGTTCCTCGTGGGACAACCTGCATATCATGAATTGAATACTCTCTGGTTTTTATCTTTGATTTTGTTAAGTCTCGATGACTGCTGACTAAATTTTCCTTCGTTTCCTTGTAAGACACTTGATTTGGGGATAATGCAGCAAGTTATACACAGGGGATGATCCAAAATATAAGAAAATCATGTTAAGGTCGCCGTTCAGAGCGCGTAGGAAAACTCATCCGATAGAGGCGCCACTGTGCATTTTATGGAATATCTCCATAGAACTTACATTATCTCTATTCTCTATGAGTTGTATGAATATCTCTCTAATTATGAATGAAATGTACAATGGCGCTCTCTATCTGAAAATCGCTGAACTATGAAATTAGTGAATATGTGGGCAAAGCAACTTTTTCCCGCCATATATTTGAATCTGGCCATTCTCTGCCAATTCCGTATCTCCAGTTGTTTTTTTGAATGAAATTATCTGTAGATTCACTTTTAATCGGAAGTTGAACTACATATTTTCATGGGTCTTTCGTTTGAAATAAAACAGAAGCATGAGTTGGCTTATTTTCTTCTATTTTTGAAAGAAAAAAAAATTAACTTTCGAAATGAAATCGATTTCAATAATTCCATTAAGAACTCCAATCCTTTCTGAGTATACCCACAAAATTTCAGTTCTCAAAGTGAAACCATTTTCAAATGCAACTTGAAATAAAAACACACTACATTGAACGCCCACCTTAATTTCAACGTCTTGCACATTCGATATACTTATTGCAAATATAAGTTTTTATTATGTCATGAACAGAGCTAAATTTTCATTGTTTGACCTCCTGACCTCCAGCACTAACCTCAAGAAATATTTGACAGATCGTTGGGTTGCCTGATTTGGAAGATTGAGCTTCATCAATCGGATTTTTTATTTTCGCCATGAAATAGCTCTATCTTATTTGCGACTGCTTGTGAAATCATCTGGTTAAAGTGTCCTCTTGACATATGAGAAGTGAACCTTTCATTACGATTTTCGCATACCAACATTAATTGAAATTTATAATAATCTCCCATAAAATTGATACAACCCGAGCATAAGCGACTGTTAAAATGCTTGAATTTAAACTCGATCTCATACGTTATTTGATAGATTCGTGCCAAATATGGCGAACGATTATAACACGGAGTGAAGTACTTATTCCTGACATTTTCAAGTAAGTAATTGATACTTTCGAATTCCCGATCAGAACTGTTTAAGGATTGAATTTGGATTTCAACCTCCAACTGCATCAGATTGATGGATCGTCATTGATATGTCTTTGGGAAGTCTAATGAGAATGCCAAAATTGGATTTTCCAATATCAAGTGTTTGATTCCAAATATGTTATTCTATATTCGAAGATCGAAATTTTTTAACTGATTCATTCTTTTGCAAGGCTGAAACAGAAAATGATACCTACAAATTCAATCCGCAATGAGCCTACCTAATATTTATCTAGTCAACTTTAAGAAATTGAAGGAAATATTTATGAAGAATGGTTTGTCAAGGGCTTCAACTAGTAATGGAATTTTAAGTAGTCCTTCAACACCAAAGGCACACAATGGTATCATCAACCACCAATAATCTCTTTCTTTGTATTCAGACGATCAGGTTTAGCATGCTGAAATACGATTTTGAAGCAACAACAATAAAAACATTGAAACTCTCCATATTGTTATTTTTCCGTCGACCATAGAATAAAAGCTCATTTTAACGCACTCGAAATCATCCATTAATGACCTATTTTAATGCATGATTTCTTATTTCAATGCATGATTGTCATGGCAACCGAACATACAATATTCAGTCAAAACACTATCGAGCTTGGTTAGAAATCAACTTCTGTCAAAGAAGGGTATATTGAAAACTCCATCATTAAAAAAAAAATAGAGACTGCAGAAGATATTTCAGGTGATAAAAAATGCAAAGTAAATAATACTTCAACCTCCATTTTCTCCACATGTTCCTTATCGGATATCGATATCATAGGTAATGATATAAATGTAAACGAAATGTGAACTATTCAGAATGTCACAACATGTCCAATATTCCCTAAATGAATTTTTCGAATTGTTCCATAAGGAGCATAAAATATTAATATATCGAAATGAACATAGAAATTTACACTATGTCAAATTTGTCTATTATGCAAATAAAAAATTTATTTCAATCCATAATTTATATTCAATTCGTGATGAGGTCGACGGAAAAATCTTGTAATCAACACGTTTATTAATTCAGCGATTAATGGTCTCAAACATTAAGCATGAGCGGAGCGAGCGCGTTGAAATATTTCTACCATTAATCGCTGTCATTAATAAACTAGTTGGTTAAATAACTATTTCACTCTTTAAACCACGAAAAAAATACTCATTCAGAGCAAAGTTTTATTTATCTCAACGTTCATTTATGAAACTTAGAAAATTGAAATGAACAAATTATTACAGAAAAAAAACAAAAAAACCGACAGCAAAAACATTTAACTGAAACGAAAAAACAAGACCTAAACTTAACTTATGTGCAAGTATTGTATAGGATGCACAACGCAATGTTCTGATCGCTACCTACCTGAGTAGTAAATAGTATATACATAATTTATAATAAGAAAATTTATTTTGGATAGCTTGATCCGTTTATAACAATAAATGTCTTCTTTTTTTGTTGCAATTCGGATCTCAGGCTGATGACCACAATTGTTTTTGTTTATTTTAAATGCAACACTTTCTCGTAGTCGTTTGTGAATTCGTGTAAAATAAAGTGTGATGGGGAGCCACACATTAAGGGAACATTTCTGCATATCTTCTGGATGATTTTAGAGAATTATCACCAGAAAGACCTTAAACAAAGTGCATATCGGTCATTTCTGCGTATGTGTACACTGTGTCCCATTTTGGTTGGGGCACAAACTTGAAATTTTTCAATTGGAACACCCTGTATATTTCAACGTCAAATTCTTTCAATACTTCTTCTGAATACTTAGATGCATCACAACCTAGTCTTCAATACATTTTAGCTTCAAAAATCAGAAAAATCCATATTTATGTTCCTTTATTTAAATGCATAAGAGTTGGACATGTATAAAAAATGTTTTGTTTATTGCATTCATGGAAACTAAGTCACAGAGTCAATACAAATCAATAATGATCGCTGACGGTGAAAACATGGAATTTCAAAATTTTGAAAAGTATGATATCAAATGTTCAAACCTCTCTAACGAAAATGTCGAAGCAGCAATGCAATTATTTTTAAACATGACGTTTTGAAAAAGTTATAACTAAATGCATGTGATGAAAGAATTCATAGCCTACTATTGAAAATACAATCATTAATATGGATTTTTCTGATTTTTGAAGCTAAAATTTATTTAAGATTAGGTTGTGACACATCAATGTATTTAAAAAAATTGACATTGAAATATACAGAGTGTTCCATTTAAAAAATACCAAGTTTGTGCCCAATCTCAAAAACAGTGCTCTGAAAAAATTTTTTGAATACGCCACTGACTTTTATGTAAAAATATCTAATATAAGCAGTTTTCATTTTTTTTTTCTATCTGATACAGCCACGCAAAAACCGCGTGTCTCTATCTCCAATAATAGCTGAGATACAGTGCAGTCTCAACCAAAATGGGACACAGTGTATGTACTTCGTCATCTTAATGAGTATGTGACAAAAATCTCAAAATGATAAGACAGATGAAAAATAAATATAACTGAATCAAATTCAAGAATAGATTAAGATATCCAAAATCTATTTTTTATAACTTCCTCAAGAAATTACAAGAAACATTATTTGTTGAAAATAAATCAGGCTATCCAAAATTATTTTTTTATTGTAATAAAGAAAAAATTTTTTTGTGAAACAAGGTTTAGAGAAGGCTATTTCTACCCTATGCAATCATAGAGGAACACCACCAAAAATCATTTCAAGTGCCTTCTCGGTTTTATGAAATGTCTGCTAAATTTTATTCTTTTCAGTGTTTGATTTTGAAGAGAAAAATTGAAATTTTTTTTTCGAGCTCCCTCGTAAGCAGGCTATGACCAAGCAAGGGAGCTCAAAAAAAAAGTTTATATGAAAGACCCTACCTATTTTTCGACAAGGAATCATATTTTCTTGCAACTATTCATATCCACCCTTCATAGTCGTTTTTCCTAGTTTTACCAACTTCGCAGTTTACTTCTATTCAAGTCACAATAAAATTCTAGATGAACCTTCGATTTGACTCATTCGTTTCTTCAGAGTAGGTGTGAATATGCATTTTATCGGTATACGATCAAAGCGATATCTGCGATATCATCCTCCACCCCATTTCGATTATGTATCGGTAAGCCAAACTGTCTTTATGGACTTTTAGTGCCCAGACATTTTCCTCATTTTTACCTGATCCTTAAAATGAGGGAAGAAAATACAAACCAATTCGATTTTCTGGAAAATGACTCAACGATTTATTATTGTTATATTTTATGTCCTTTGATGTAGTAGGGTAGACCGGTGATAAAAGTGCCACTTTTTAGTTTTTATTTTTTTATTGGTCTATTGTATTATATTAGGGTCAGATTTCATACGTGCCTTATTACCTGAACATTAGTAATCATAAAGCATGAAAGGAAATACAATATAAAATTCATATAAAATTGTTATTTATGAACTTTTATAACAATAGATACAATTGGCACTTTTTGCCCCAACTTTGGGGCTTATAGTGCCGGCCTAGGGGTAAGAAGTACCAAATAGAATTTATACTCTGAGAAAATGGTTAGAAACAGTAAAGACAAAAGCAATCGTCTGTCTCTGATTCACTGCTGATTCAGAAACTTCTCTCAATATCTCAAACTGTTCTTTCTTCGTGAACACCTTCTTTTCTGCTTGCTCAACTTCTCCTTTTTTAACTTTCATTTTCTTCTGCGCTCTTTCGGCTTGCTCTTTTTCAAGTTCACTCTCCATGGGCGTATCAGTATGTCTTCGTTTTCTTCCTTTATTTGAAGTTTGCCTAGAACCTGCCTTCGGAAGTAGTCTAACGCAATGCGGTGAAAATACTTTGGTAGAATTATTAAATTCAAATGGAGTAGTGGAGTGACTGAAACTCTACAAGTGACCGAAACCTCAGAAGTGACTGAAACTTCAGAAGTCGAGAGGCGGTTTCTGAATCTACTCTGTATCGGTCTTTGAATCTTTTCAAACCAACTCTGCATATTTCACAATTTTTGGCTGCCGATCTTATTGAAATTCCTTCGTTGATCACAGTTTCAGCTGCTCGCTTTATAATCCCTAGTAGGGTTTTACCTCTTTCGGTTTTTCGGGAATAATTCCGCATTCTGTAAAAATGAAAAAAAGTGTAATCATAACTGGGGCGAGAAGTGCCATACGGCATTTTTATTACCCCATGATGCTTGGTACTTTTTGCCCCACTGACCGAGTTTTTATAAATTTGTTTGTAACAAAAAAAATACCTCAATAAAGAAGAAATGGATATAGTATAGTCGTGAAGTGCAATGATGAAGCTATCGGTATGAAATTATTTCGCCCCGAAAAACCATACTGCCATCAAATAGGAAGAAAAATGAAATGGCCCAATTTACTTACTTTCGAGTATCAAAAACCCAACTTTGTACGCCCTGTCTCAGACCACACTGTAAACTAACTGATTTCACGAACACGATGCGAGGCATGTCGTATTTGTTCCATGGTATGCCGTTATGGGTACATATTTTCGAATTTGCAGAAATAACGATGGTTGGAACTTTTTACCCCTGGCACTTTTATCCCCGGTCCACCCTATAGTTAGTTTGTCCCGGAAAATGTGTATGTTCGTAGAACAAATCGAAAGAATTAGGTTTCTTTCAGTAACGCGCTTATCAAACTATCTTCTTTCTCCGAGAAATTACAAAGGGGTAATTTATTGATGCAAATTAACAAAATTTTCTATTTCTCAGGAACATGGTTATCAGAATTGTTCAAATTGAACACAGTGATTGAAGATAATGTCCTTCATGATTTGAGAAAGGTTATCCGAAAAAATAGGAATTCAGTCGTTTAAAATTGCTCTGTAGTCTCGTAAACAATTCAAATTTCTTTCATTCAAAGTATGTCCGGGTTCTCCGTACCAATTATTCTATTCCTGCGATTCAACTTTCCCATCGAAAACGTATCCTTATCCATTGACAATACTTAATTAATTTCATCCAATTTAACCCCCTCCGTTCAAACGAATTCAGTCCACACAACCACCATGTCCATAAATGAGATAAATTAAATAGTTCGATCCCAAACAGTTGCTCTGGCTCACCTATAAACGTCGTTTCGTGGCTTTACAACCACTTGGACATAAAAGCGATTAGTCTAACGATTATCTCTTTAACTCTACCTTAATTGAACCTGAGGAACCCGCTTTGCGAGAACAGAAACAGCGTACTGTTTCATCATGAATCGTGATAACGTTCGCTTCGAATACATCCTGGGGAAGAAACGCGAGTATAGATGATTGAGGAAAAGGAATAATGAGGTGCCAATATTGCGGTGCTCAATTAATGCATTTCATATCGGAGTAGAAAAGGCAACTATTGTGTAAGCGTTTTTAAACGAGCTGTTACATTTAGTCGGGCGGTTCACTTACGTCTATCTGTTTAGTTGATGGTGAAGTCATCCATCCAGCGTGTTATTAGATCCCAACAAAAACACTTCATGCAGAGAAGGTTGGTAGTATTTAAACCCTGTGCCTGTGAAATTATTTTTGAAGAGTTTATAAATTGGGTCAGGATATACCTACCTACTGAACGGATAGAAATGGAAACAGCATAAGGGGGTAATGCTCCTCCCAGGCCCTACAAAAAGATCTCGAGGATAGACCTGGACTTTTTTTTAGGAAATTGTGACGCCTTTCGTAACTTCTCTGAGAGGTTGCTGAGAGCTCTATACCTCCTGCAAATGTCCGCCACCAGAGAACTCCCAGAGAAGAGGTTGAATCAGTTCATTATCATTACATAGTATAAAGCAAAGTCGCTATCGCTCTCTGTCCCTATGTATGCTTAAATCTTCAAAACTACTCAACGGATTTCGAACCTTTTTTTTAATAGATAAAGTGATTCAAGAGGAAGGTTTATACAGAGTGTAATGGAATAAATTCCATAACGAATAAACGAGGGGGTGTTTGGAAAAACGCTCGGACACGTCGATTTGTAATTTTGAATGCGCATATTTTTCAAGAAAATAAAATTATATATGGTGTTCCATGCGACCGTGGCCAATACCAACTTTCTTATTTCAAATGCAACCCCCTGTATATTATTTATTTTTTGGATTCTTCAGAAAATTCTAGACATAATTCATGTACAATGTCCTATACCTATCTGCAACTTTTTCGGAAATATTAAGTGTTTTCAGATTTTTTACAATTTTACATTAGACTTCTTTTTGTGGGGATATGGCATATGTCAAAAGTATTGTATACAAAACGAAACCCTTAAACTTAGACGACCTAAAAAACCGAATCACGCTTGCGATTATATCAGTCACGCCTGAAATGTTGAGTACCTAACGTTAGAAGACAATTCTACACCAGATTAGCATGTTGCCAAGACGTTCGCGGCGAGCATTTTGAACATTTCCTACATTGACATTAATGTTTTTTTCTTGTTTTTTTTAATAATTGAGAAATAATAAGTATTACTTATTAGGTTTTAAATGTAATGCACCGAATTTGTGAAATAAAATAATTTTTATTTAAAACGTTGATTTTTGCAATATATCTGAAAACACTCAATACTGCCGGAATAGTTGAAGATAGGTATAGGACATTGTGCATGAATTGTGTCTAGAGTTCTCTGAAGAATCCAAAAAATAAATAATATACAGGGGGTTGCGTTTGAAATAAGGAAGTTGGTATTGGCCACGGTCACATGGAACACCCTATATAATATTATTTTCTTGAAAAATATGCGCATTTAAAATTACGAATCGACGTGTCTGAGCGTTTTTCCTAACACGCCCTCATTTATTCGTTATCGAATTTATTCCATTTGGCTGTTACACTCTGTATGTATGATACTTGCATGATATTGTAGATAAACAATGATGAATTCACAGATTTCTAATGTGATGTCGTAAATAAACACATTTTTTGCGCTTACATTGCAAACGCTGACTGAACCCCACGAGATAAATCAAAATAATGTACTCGGTATTGTACTCCTAAAAAAGGTCAACAAAAAAATCCGCGATGGTATATGTCTATCTCTTGAGGATAACCTACAATGACCATTTTTTATCCTTTACATTTCACGGGAAAAAATGGCATATTTAGGAAGTTATTTTAAGCAATACAGCATCAATCCTTATTCAATTAAGTACCTTAAATACATTGTCCATTCAATATAGATCAATATGGCCCTTTACAGCATGTAATTTGAATGAATATTTCCGAAGATATTACAGATTTAAAATGCAGGGACATAGCGGTGTGGCGCCGGCACTTCCGACCCGGATGGCGGCGTGTGCCTATACATCGTCGTTTTCCTTAGATTTGAGCGTTGAGTTTTTTTTCTCATGGTCAATTATATTTAGCCCTTCCAAAAGTAACTTCTCAACAAAAAATGTTTGTATTGTCTGATGACAAAAAAGCTATAAACGTTGTTTATAATAAGGACATTCTGCAGTAGGTAGGTATATTATTTAGTATCAGCACTGCATCCGTGCGAAGCCGGGGCGGGTCGCTAGTAAAGAATAAAAGCATATTGTTATGTTATAACTTCTGAGAATGTGTATGTCTGTGTACCATGAAAACACCTGTCTATACAATGAGTTTTTTTTTTCAAATGATGCACAACACAACTCCTCAGAAGTTAGGTGCAAAATCAACCTGCTAATTTAATCATGTATTGGCTGTTTATACGTAAGAGTTGTTCAATAAATTATTTGATTTGATTTGACTTCTTTTATTGAGATCTTTGAAAGCTCGTAAGAAAATCAGATTGCTATATTAGCAGGGAGTAGAGGAAGCACTTTTTTCTAAAACTTTCAAAGCGACAAACAGAAGTATTCCAACTACTCTTGTTCCTGAAACACAAGGGGAAAACGAAAATGTTCACTTTTGGAGATATAATTATTTCTCAGGCCCTGTATAAGATAGAAAAAAAACTGCTTATAATAGATAATTTTACATGAAAGTCAGTGGCGTATTAAAAATTTTTTTACAGCACTGTTTTTGAGATTGGGCACAAACTTTGTATTTTTTAAATGGAACATTCTGTATTTTTTAACGTAAAATTTTTGAAATATTTTCCGAATACATTGATGTATCACAGCCTAATCTTGAATTTATTTCAGCTTCAAAAATCAGAAAAATCCAAATTTATGTTTGTATTTTTAACAGTCGGCCTTGGAGTCTTTCACTCATGCATTTACATAATTATTAAGTCTTCAAAACGCCATGTGATTTAAACCTATTTACTCAATTATATTTTTAACATAAATTCAAAATATCACTCTTCAACATGAACTTAAAAATGTTGAAAACAAAAAAAATATATCGGCACAGATCAAGCATTAAAAGCTGTAATTACAGTAATCAAATTATAAAATTAATTACGTGGTGAAGGTAGTGGCTACGAGGACTGTGAAAATGAAAATCCTTTATGAGATGCCGACGTTTCGACCTTTATTTCTGGTCTTTTTCAAGGCTATTCATTTATAGGAGTAAAAATAGTGGAATGATACTTTCGGTCGCAAAATTAATTACAAAAACGAAGAGAAAAATATAAATCTAATAAAATCGTTCAAACTGTCGTCCATTTTGTCTTATACATAAATCACATAGGAACAGTTTCAATTCGGGGTAAGGCATTTAAAATTATGAAGGGTTGCCTTTGCAAGTTTCTGAATGCTTCTTCGGGTGGGGCTCGGAGTTCATCTATTTTATCATTTTGTAATTTTTGAATTAGGTTACTTGCAATCATGTAGAGGAGTTTTCAGAAAGAACCATCTGCTAACTTTGACAGGTTTATACATTTATAAATTGTTACAATTTTTCTTCAACAATCCCGATAAGTTTTTGAAATTCAAGAGCTCACAAACTCAATAAACTTATGACACTAGACAAAATTTGTATATGTATATATCCGAAGCATAAATTTTCTTCAACTGAAAAGGGGTGTACATATATGGCGGTTGAATTGTTCAATTCATTACCCAATGATGTGAGACAAACATCATGTTTCAAAGACTACAAGAAAAAATTGTTCAAACTATTAATGGAATGGGAGCCATATAGTATCTCAGAATTTTTAAACCGTAGGAATTGATTTCTTACTTTGACTTTTTTTGGTATATGCAGGCATAGCTGCAGGGGTATTTTTTTGACTTGTTTTGTATTTCATTCAAACCATTGTATATATTATGATTGTGAAAATGATTTTTCAAAATAAATTTATTTTATTATATTATTATTATAATATATCTTTCGAAATTTTGAAATTCCATGTTTTCGCCGTCGGTCATCATTATTGATTTGTATTGACTCTGTTTGTGACTTAGTTTCCATGAACTCAATAAAAAAAACATTGATGCATGTTCAACTTTTATGCATGTGTGAAAGAATTCATGGCCTAGTATTAAATAAACAAACATAAATATTTATTTATATTTATTATTATTTATTTATTTTTCTTATTTTCTAAGATTAAATTTATTAAAGATTGGGTTGTGATACATCAATGCATTCAGAAAAAATATTGCAAAAATTTGACGTTAAAATATACAGGGTGTTCCATTTAAAAAATACCAACTTTGTGCCCAATTTTGAAAATAGTGTTGTAAAAAATTTTTAATTCGCCACTGACTTTTATGTAAAAATTTCTTGTACAAGCAGTTTTCATTTTTTTTTCTATCTTATACAGGGCCTGAGAAATATTAACACCTTCAAAAGTGAACATTTTCGATCTAGTTCTGTATTTCAGGAACAGGAGTAGTTGGAATAAAAAAAAGTGATGCAGGGTCTCAAAAACCGCAAGTCTCTATCTTTAGTAATAGCTGAGATATAGTGCAGTCTCAACCAAAATGGGACACAGTGTATACTCCATTCACTCTTAAAATGAATCCCGGTTGGCCATGATGTAGGTTTATCAAGTTTTTTACTTGAAACTGACGCAGATTGGTACTCGTTGAATGTCAAATGATTCTCGGAGACGTTGCCAATGTTAATTTCTATTTACTCTTTTTCAAATTTCTGAATGGAGTTAGTTCTTTCAAAGTTTTACTGTGACACAGGTTCCGTAGTACTACTACATTTTCATACTGGAGTATTTCAAGTTGTGCAAAAAGGTATTTGAATGTCTACTGTAGGCTTATTTCTTGGGGATTTCCACTGCTCGTTTATAAGTTTTTCTGTCGGGTTATTCGAGTACCTACTTTTATTCTTTTTTCGAATGAACTATCACAAGGTAACGGACTATTTCGTCCAATATTTTTCAGTACTCGATTCTTGATTTCTGTACAAGTAAATAGCACAACTGAATCTTCCAACCATGTTTATATACGTAAAATATTTCCAGTATTAGGAAAAAAGTTTCTTCAACATTCGCCAAGTCTTTGGAATTATTGAATTCACATAATATTTTCTCAAATTCATTATTTCCCCAAAGTAAATTAACATTTCGATAAATACGTAATTGCTACGACCTATGTAGAAAGGACAACGTTACTCATTCATCTTACAGGAAAGGACTATAACCTAACAGTTTCAAAATATACCCGTTGAAATGTGTCAGAATTTCATGGCCAACTGGGCTCTTCTCTGGAAATATGCTAATCACTAGAGCCTAAAATGGATGTTTTTTTACGTTTGGTATAACCTGACGGAACAATTTCTTGTTCTCGTTTTTTTCAAGATAGAACATAACTTGTTTTGTGAAAATCAACAATCTACTTCCAAATTATATATTTTTTTATATTCTTTTACTCGAAATAACTGGGTGATTCCGATTCAGTTTGTTTGTGAGTTCTCCAATATAAATATGACGTGAATATAATAATGTATTGCAGGCGGGTGATTTATAATTAGGTATACAAAATGATAACTAGGGCATTCCTCTGAACATCTTTCTGCCGAAATCGAACGAATTGAATGTCCTAACTCTAATTTTATGGATTACACGTGTGATCCATTCCGACTGAAACAAGGTCGGTTCTCTTGTTTACGCAATTGAGTTGAATCTCAAAATTAGAAAAATATACATAATTGACCGTAAGGCCAAATTCGGAAGCGCATTTTACGTAATACTTATAGACTGGAGCCAATGGTGACTTTTTCTACGGCTAATGCATTCGAGGAGTCTGCAGAATGCATCTAGAATCGTATCAACATCTATTAAACTGCAGATAATGGTCGATTCGAAGGCGCTTCAAATTGCTGTTACGACTTTCAATTGAATTTTTATCATTTTATTCAATTAGCGGTCGTATGTGTTTGATTCGTTTGTTATGATGCTATGAATTTTAATAAGGAAACGAAAAGACAAATCAAAATTGATGTTATGGTAGGTAAGACTTTTAATATACAGAAAAATTCGTGTCCGTGAAGTTAGCACCCACATTTTCGAAAAAGTACAATTTTTTTTTACATTCGTTAGTAACTATTTTTAACCTCAAAATTTTCGTTTGTACCTCAAGGGAACTCATAGGAAAACGCCGCATTCCGCTGGGTGCTAACTTCACGGGCATCCACTTCTCAATTTGCGAAAAAAAAATACGATCGGGAAGTCCTTCGTAAGTAACTACATATTTGTAACATGAAAATTTTCGTTTGTAACCTAACCCTTAGTGAAAAAATGACATCCCTAGAATGCGAAGTTAGGACGCACATTTTCGAAAATTTATGAATTTTCTATCTCATTCATTAGTAACTCGTTAGTAACTATTTGTAACATAAAAATTTCCGTTTGTAACCTAACCCTCACTGAAAAAATGACACACCTTACATGCGAAGTTAGCACCCGCATTTTCGAAAATGGAGAAATTTTTATTTGCATTCGTTAGTAACTCGAAAATAACTATTTGTAACCTCGAAATTTTCGTTTGAACCTGAAGAATACTCATAGAAAAACGCCGCATTCCGCTGGGTGCTAACTTCAAGGGCATCATCCACTTCTCAATTTTTCGTAACATAAAAACTTTTCGTTTGTAACCTAACCTTCAATGGCAGAATCACACCCATTCTCTTTCATATCCAACAAAAACATTAAAGAAGTTTAGGCATCCCAAAAAATTACAGATGAAGTATCATCAAGAGCAATAGTATAGTATTTGAGAATTCTGAAGAAATTTCCGAAATGTTTTTCCATTGTCGATTGGGTTAAAAATTTAAATTGAGTGTCAAAAATAGTTCGTAAATAAATGCTATCGAGAGCAAAAAACTGTAGTACATTTGGAAATATTCAGACATCAGAGGTGTCTTTTTCTCACTGAAGATTAGGTTACAAACGAAAATTTATATGTTACAAACAGTAACTGCTGAGTTGCTAACGAATGCAGAAAACATTTTCTTCATTTTCTACAATGAGGGTGCTGACTTCGCATCTTAGGAATGCGCTTTTTCATTAAAGAATAGAACAAACGAAAATTTTTATGTGGCATAGTAACTAACGAGTTACTAACGAATGAAAGGAAAATTTCTTCATTTTCGAAAATGTGGATGCCCGTGAAGGTAGCACCCATCGGAATGCGGTGTTTTTCTCCAAGTATCCTTGAGGTACAAACAAAAATTTTTTCGTTACAAATAGTTACGGACGAGATACTAACGAATTAAATAGAAAATTTGTAAATTTTTGAGAATGTGGGACGTGGGTGCTAACTTCGCATTCTACGGGTGTCATTTTCTCAGTAAGGGTTAGGTTACAAACGAAAATTTTTATAGTATAAATAGTTACTAACGAAGGACTTTCCGATCGTATTTTTTTCTCGCGAAAAATCGAGGAAAATTTCTTCATTTTCGAAAATGTGGATGCCCGGGAAGTTAGCACCCAGCAGAATGCGGCATTTTTCTATGAGTATCCTTGAGGTACAAACGAAAATTTTGAGGTTACAGATAGTAACTAACGAGTTACTGACGAATGCAAAAAAAAATTTCTTCATTTCCGAAAATGTGGGTGCTAACTTCACGGACACGAAAAATCCTCCTGTCAGTCGATTGACGTCCTTGAAGAAATTTGATGTAATAATTTCAAGGTGTGTACCTATATCACATTGATACATAAGAAACAATTTTTTAACATGAAACTGAACAGCATATTGTAATAGAACGAACATCTTAAAATTTCTCTTGAATAAATTCACAGTTATCTTGAACTGGACTAATTACTATGTCTGAATGCAGTAAAACAAAATATTAGCTCTCGATTAGAAGAATAGATTGTGGATGAAGCAAAATTATATTTTTCATTTGAAAATGCTAATGATTCTGAATCAAAATAGTACAAAATTCGGCACTCGTTCATCAACCCTGAAAGTAGATTCGCATTCAGGAATCAAAAAAATATTAACATTTCTTATCAACCGTCCATGAATGGTGACAAAATTGTCCCCTATAAAATTAGCAATGCCACTTGAGAGAAAATTCAGGAAACCTTTTGCATTAGATAGCGAGAATTTGTCGTGAAAGAACAAAATTTGTCGCGTCCTTACTTTTTTTCTCTACGGTATAGCTTTGCTATCATGCTATCTTAACATCTAATATCATCACGATGGTTTTGAATAATTGTGGAGTAATTGTCGAAGTTCATATTAAGTAAAAATCACACAAAAAGTCTATTCCTTTAGGTACATTTTACGATTCCGCGATTTCGTGATATTTCTGGAAAATTCGCATTTCTGGAAACGACGCATTCGTCAATGGCTCTTCATCTATTTTATTAATTGTCGAACACCTGACCCGAATTTGTCGTGAAAAAAAAAAGAATTTGTCGTGTCCTTAGTTTTTTTCTACGAGGTGGCTTTGCTAACTTGACATAAAGTTAGCAGAACCACTTTCTCAAAATAGATCGAATACCATCACAATTGTTATGAATAACTGTTGGACTTCATATGAAGTGAAAAACACACAAAAAATCTATTCCTTATAGCACATTTTACGCCTTTTTTCCACGATTTCGTGATATTTCTGGAAGTTTTTGGCAACAGCACATTCGTCAATGACTTTTTTCTATTTCATTGATTGTCGAATAATTGTCTCCAATTTTTCGTGGAAGAACAAGAATTTTCGCGTCCTTAGTTTTTTTTAACGGGGTGGCTTTGCTAACTCTATATCAAGTTAACACAGTTACTTTCTCAATATACAGGGTGGCCCACCCCAGACGCGGTTCTCATTTTGAGGCAGTAAATGAAGACATTTTGAAAAATTTTTTTTCGTCAAATGTGAAGGACAATCAGATGCACAATTTAAAATTGTTTTCACATATACAGGGTGTTCGATAACAAAGATATAGACCATAGTTACACTTTTTTAAATGGAATACCCTATATATGAATTCAAAAATTGAATGGCAAGCTCAAATAAAGATGAGTTTATAGGAACCATTTTATGTCTTAGGAGAACCATTTGAGAGAAAATGGCGAAAAATCGAAAAAAAGGAGTATTTTTGATTTGCAATTAATGAATAAACCCTTCAAGCCAACTAGACAGACAATGTTTTTTCGTATAGACGTATTGGCTACCCTTATGCAGAAAACAAAAATTTAACTCGGGAATATACTGAGTGATCATAATTAATGTTCAAACATTTACTACAAATAATGGTCAAAAACTTTCTTATTTCAAATGGCACACCCAGTATTTCTGTACCTTGTTAAACGTAAAAATTAATATTGAAACTATCTTCAATAGGTTTCCCTATACCTAAACCTATTAGTTTTCAAGTAATTTCCGATTTTGAATTAAACTCGTTAACCTACTGTTATGATTAGCGATATTCAAAGAAATACTTGTAAATATTTGTGGGGAAATGCTCACAATATTATTTGAAATCTGAAAAACTCATATGAAGATCTCAATAATGGTGTTGCGGTCACGCAAGATTTATTATTCCTTATAAATGATTATCTACTGTATTTCTCAATATCAATTTTTTTTTCAATTATTTTAAAATTAATTTCGCCTAGAAGGTATTGAATGTCATCATCATTCAATATTTTTCGGTACATGCCCTTAAATTTTTCTTTATTCTTATCGTTTTGAAGTTAAGCCATACGTTCAAAGAATCATGTAACAAACGATTCATTTAAAAAAATATTTGCTCAGGCGATGAACCTCTGATTCTTCATACTTGTTATCTCCAATTGTTGGATTGAGTATCAGTAGACTCAAAGATTCAAAGATGTTCACAAAATACCTTCAAATACTACCTTACTACTGAATGTCGGTATTCAACTCACTCTCTGGCCAGAGGTTCACTATCACAGATCTCTTTTGAAAATCTCCAAAAGTCTTCGAAATATTGAAAATGTGAAGAATAGGGAAAATGTTGGACAGCACAGGTTCATCGCCTGAGCAGTAATTTTTTTGAATGAATCGTTTGTTACATGATTCTTTGAACGTATGGCTTAACTTCGAATCAAAACGATCGGAATAAAGAAAAATTTAAGGGCATGTACCGGGAAAGATTGAATGATAATGCGACACTCAATACCTTCTAGGCGAAATTAATTTGAAAATCATTGAAAAAAAAATTCATATTCAGAAAAACAGTAGATAATCATTTATAAAGGAATAATAAATCTTGCGGGACCGCAACACCATTATTGAGATCTTCATATGAGTTTCTCAGATTTCAAAAAATATTGTGAGCATTTCCCCACAAATATTTACAAGTTTTTCTATGAATATCGCTAATCATAACAGTAGGTTAACAAGTTTAATTCAAAATCGAAAATTACTTGAAAACTAATAGGTTTAGGTATAGGGAAACCTATTGAAGATAGTTTCAATATTAATTTTTACGTTCAACAAGGTACAGAAATACTGGGTGTGCCATTTGAAATAAGAAAGTTTTTGACCATTATTTGTAGTAAATGTTTGAACATTAATTATGATCACTCAGTATATTCCAGAGTTAAATTTTTGTTTTCTGCATAAGGGTAGCCAATACGTCTATACGAAAAAACATTGTCTGTCTAGTTGGCTTGAAGGGTTTATTCATTAATTGCAAATCAAAAATACTCCTTTTTTTCGATTTTTCGCCATTTTCTCTCAAATGGTTCTCCTAAGACATAAAATGGTTCCTATAAACTCATCTTTATTTGAGCTTGCCATTCAATTTTTGAATTCATATATAGGGTATTCCATTTAAAAAAGTGTAACTATGGTCTATATCTTTGTTATCGAACACCCTGTATATGTGAAAACAATTTTAAATTGTGCATCTGATTGTCCTTCACATTTGACGAAAAAAAAATTTTCAAAATGTCTTCATTTACTGCCTCAAAATGAGAACCGCGTCTGGGGTGGGCCACCCTGTAGATCGAAAATCATCACAATGGTTATGAATAATTGTCGAGCAATAGTCAAAGTCCATATGAAGTGAAAAACACACACAAAATCTAATCCTCATTATTATATATTTGACGCCTTTTTCCAGAGATTTTGAGCCTTATCCTTATCGAGGAAAAAAGTCGTGAAATGTGCGTAAAGTAGTGGATTTATTTTATCAAAGTCTGAATTTGTATAAGGACTAAACATAATTATATGTAGAATAAACATAACATTTAGGTTCATAATTCGAATAAAAGGGATGAGGGACGTTCCAGGAATTCCTTGACGCTATAAAGGGTGATTTTTTAAGTGTTTCATTAGACGTATTCGAGGAAGGAATTTTGATACAAATTCAAGATTCTGTATTTTGTTCTAGAGTACATGATCTTGAATTGTAAAATATTTTCAAGCGGAATCTACTTCCGGTTCTACTGGAAACGAATGTAAACTTCGTTATTTCAAAGATAACACCCTATATATTTAAACAAATTTGAATTGTTCGTTCAATTCTGCATGATATGTGCAACCACTTCAAGCGATTGTTGAATTATTGCCTGATTGTCAGATTTGTTAACAGAAAGATTGTCACAAATAAGTGTTTATATCTCCAAAATCCCCCATTGTGAGAATTTCTTTTTGCATAAGTGGAAGAAAAGAAAGTACGCTGATACTGCTTTTTGTAGGTATAAATTATGAGGAAATATTATATACAGGGTGCCTGAAACAGGACTTGAAAGTGAGCCTAAATAAAACTCTGAAATCTCATTTTTTTTTTAAATGGTAACCATATAATTTTGTAATTGCTCGGCAAAAACTAGTTAGAGTGTGCCAAACATTGTTGAACAGTACCCTAGTAGTCGACTATAATACCGGCCCTTAGGGCCGGTATTATAAAGGCCAACCGAGGATTCAACCGTTGCGTCAACAACCAAATTCCTCACTATCTGGTAGTTGGCGCACGGTTGAATCCTCGGTTCGCCTTTTATAAAACCGGCCCTATCTGCTGTGACGAGGTAAGGTATCTCCAAGGCTGTTTTATTCCTTGGTCCCTATAAATGCCTCTGCATATTCTTCGGGAACTCTTTGAAATTCGCATGTACATTCTTCAGAGAGGATAACATTAAAAGACTGGTGATAGTCTAAATGCCACTTGCTTCTCTGCAGCCTTCTTTGGATCCAAGACCATAAAGAGCCCTTCTCTGATGTAAAAGCACTAATCATGTACCATTACAGTTGATTGCGGAAATTACACCATAACTAATCCCTTCACCAAAATTCAGTTCATTCGGAATAACGATTCCGGAGATATGGAAATAGAAGTGATTGTATTTGTCAGAAGAAGTCGAATTTTGAATATTTGATTAAGCAATATTCAGTTGGAAAATGCACAAGACTCACCCTGTACGTATGATAAGAACCAATTTCAGGATACAAAACTAAAATTTTATTACAAATTCTTCACACCCTACTTCATTCTATTATACCTTTTATAACTCGAGGAAATTAACGTTTTTTACCATCGCAATAAGTTTTTTGACATGTTTATTCTGTTTTTCAGAGCACTTTTTCTAGATTAATTGTGCATCGAGTTTTAAGAAATCAGAAAACAAGGATTTCAGGTTGCATATCAAGGATCTGAATATCTGATCCTAATCAGGTGTCGAAAAGAAACCCGCATAGGAATAACATTAAATTTCTCCTCACCGAATTTTGATCGCGACTTTGCTCGATTATGATCTTTTAATTATAGACATTTTCGATTTCAATCGCTTAGGCGGACAAACAATCTTTCCCGTAAAATCTAGTTGGTGTGAAATTTCGATCAGATAACGCGTTTAATGAATATGATTATTTCCGATTGGCTGTTCGAAAACCGAGTTCCAGACGAAACAATAATCGAATTTGGAATTGTTGTGGGCGAACTGGAAAAGACAAGTTAGAAATTTGAATACGGTTTTCCGCGTACAGTATCATATGAATATGTGTTAGTAACGTTGTCTCGATAGTCGATGTGTATGTAAAGATTCATTGGAATAATATGAATGTGCATAGAGTGGGCAAAATTCGTGGTCCACTGAAAGAATCTCGAGAACTATAGCAGCTAGAAGAAAACTGATAACACATTCTCCAGCTCTGTTTTCCTGACTGATTCGATTCTGAAAACAAATCCACCCTATCGTTCATTCATTCACTCAGTTCTCAATAAGTGAGACGAAGATAGCATGAGGTATAGCAATATCATCAGATACTGCCGTGGCAACATAGCAAAATCTAACTTTGAAATGTCCAGTGGCGCGGTGTTACCGGTATTGAAGAATGTAAATAAAATTACAAGTCAATTACCTAACTCTGTTTGACGAATTCAAACTATGCTCCGAACATTGAAACAGATTCTGAGTTAGCCAAACACGTCCAGCTTAATTCAGTATTGATAACTAAATATTCCTCCTCTAAATATCAGAAAGGAATCTGAAAAGTGAAATTCTGAAAATCGAAGAATATACGCCATTGTTACTCAGGATCATGAGAGTAGAACATAGGTACCTGTGTAAACTCAAATTATCAGGATTCGAATAGTCCAATAATCATTTGCAACACAAAATCTTAATAGCGGTACGAAATAAAGGAATGAACTTGCCACGGTGCTGCCAGATCGTGCCCATCCATTATCTGATGCAAATACGGCTGAGCCCTTTCGCTAACATTCCGATACTTCAGCATATGTAATGTGGAGAACGCACAATATTTGAAAAAAAAAATACTCATAAATTAATTTCAACCTGAAGTTCTTTTCATTTGGATTGAGAGTTCATTCATTAGAAAATTCAAAGAACGTCACAACGTTGCAAAACTTTTTACTATATGTACTCCATTCACTTTTATAATGTATCCCAGTTGGCCACGATGTAGGTTTATCAAGTTTTTTTACTTGAACCTGACGCAGGTTGGTACTCGTTAAATGTCAAATGATTCTCAGAGACGTTGCCAATGCTAATTTCTATTTACTCTTTTTCAACTCTGAAAATAGAGTTACATAGTTCTTTTAAGAGTCTTACGCCTTAAAAATAAGAAACGTATACCACCAGATGGCAGTGCAGTGCATTAATTTTTATTTATTGGATTATTCAGCTTAATAGAACAAATGTTGGGGCGCAGGGAATATAACAAGAAATCCTACCCTGAACTAGATATCACACTGCCTGTATAATTTGGTATAATAGTATCTCTTTCCTTCATCAGTCATCTGGGAATTAGATACCTGCGGGGCGTGTCATTTAAAAGAAATTCAATTCCATCTTAGTATCCACAATTGTAAGAAACAAATAATTTTCACTAATCGACGGCTAAAACAAACATTAATGAATTGTCTTTGATAAAAATGGATATTTATCATTTCGAATAGAAAAATTCAAGGAAATATATTTCGCGAAAACAACACATTGTTGTAATATTATTTACAATAAAACGGTCAATTCTGAAAGAAAAATGGGATAGACATTTGATTAACTAAATGATAGACTTCATAGTCCAGTCATCTTAGTAGTTTCACCTCGGAATGTGAGATACCCAGCTGTATATTTGTATAAACCTTTATTTCGACACCCTAAAACATGTCTCAAAACCTACATATTGTAAGGTGTCCGCGTCTGTCAAAAAATAAGGTCAAAGGTCACAAAAATCGATTTTTTTGACGTTTTTTGCAAATATCTCGTTTCCTATGGGGTTTACGGGATTTGTATTTATTATCAATATTATAGAAGATAAAATTCTCTACAACTTTTGTCTGAAAATTTTTTTATACGTTGAATCGTTTTTGAGATAGAGGGCTGTGAGCGCGCAATGTTTAACTATATAGAGGATCTTTAAAGGTCAACCGGTAGGTCCGATCAAAAATATGTTCCCGTATGGCAGACATTATTTCATGGCTTATTGAAGTGCATTTTGTCTTCAGATGATCAACCTTTCCTTTCCTGTTTTTGACGATGACTTCTTCTAAGAAATGTAATAACGTTTTTGGTATTTCTTCATTAACATCATCCAACATCTTACTGGGAGGTGGATAAGATTTAGTTTCAACTATGGATGATCGGATATCTTCTCTAATTATAGCAGCAGCAGCTTCAACAATTCTCATCCTTTCTGCTTCGGAATCTTTTTTTTTATTTCCGTACCAAGCTTCCGATAGAATATTGGCGTGTGCATCACGAAAAGAAATAATAGTAAAAGCACCTACTTTCTTCGTAATTATAATATCGGTCAAGTATTTTTGTTGCAATCTTGTAATAATAGTTTTATCATCTGGCACATATCCTGTCAAGACATCTTTGCTCTTTTAATGTAAATTGTGAATCGTTATTATTTTCAATATAATTGAAAATTTCAAACATAGCTTCAGTTACTTGATTATCTTGACGAAGTTTCTGATGAGGCGATGATGATGATGTTTTACTTGAAAAATTTGTGAAGCAAGTAGCATGATATTTAGCTTCAGCAGCAACCAAATCATAATGGAAAAGTATACGATTTTTTGTATCACCACGTTCTTCTGCTTTTTTGATCACAGATTGTTTGAATTCCAGAGTACTCACTTTTTTTATTTTACGTCGGTATTTTTCCTTTTTCTTTATCTCTACGGCCTCATCAGCTGTTTCACCACAAAATATACATTGAGTCTTAAAATCAAACACTTCACTTCGTCTTTTACAGGATACAGATGGAGAAGCAATGCTTTCCCCTTTTTCTAATCGCCGTTTTGCAGCTTGAATACAGTTTTTGCTAATGTAAACACTTCGGCATTTTTCATGCACTTTTACAGAGGTTACGGATTTTAGACGATCAATGAGGCCATCATTTCTTTCGATACTTGCCTTTCTCAAAGTCTTTAAGCCGCGTACTACTTCAACTAATGCATCTTTTGAATCAGAGTTATTACATATAAAACACACATCAGCCATAATTCTTGAAATAGTACGTACGTAGTTACCAAGATACGATTTAAACTTACGAATAACCATGGTTACTATAAAGTGGTTCCTTGATAAAGAAAACGGTCGAAACTCTATACAAGACAGCGCTCACTGCCCGCTATCTCAAAAACGATTCAACGTATAAAAAAACTTTGAGACAATAGTTGTAGAGAGTTTTATCACAGAATACTTAACTACACAGAAGCGTCACTTAGCGTCGGCACTTTGATCTTCAAGGGGCAAATTTTCGTGACCTTCATTCTCTGCTAGGTAGTACATATGTCACTTTTGAGCGGTCCAGTCACATAATTCTATACTATATTAATAATTCTATGGGTCCAGCGGGAAATTTAAATTTCACGTTGACATATGTACTACCTAGCATGGCACAAGCGTCATCAAATAAAGTTTTGGCGGGAAGGCGGAATGACGCTTCTGTGTAGTTAGGTATTCTGTGGTTTTATCTTCTATAATATTGATAATAAATACAAATCCCGTAAACCCCATAGAAAACGAGTTATTTGCAAAAAACGTCAAAAAATCGATTTTTGTGACCTTTGACCTTATTTTTCGACAGACGCGGACACCTTACAATATGTAGGTTTTGAGACATGTTTTAGGGTGTCAAAATGAAGGTGTATACAAATATTCAGCTGGGTATCTCTCATTCCGAGATTCTTACCTTATTTTGACTAATATGACTGGACTATCAATACTGAAATGAAAAAACACAAAAATATTTGTTCGTTTTGATAGTGGAAATGTTACGAAATAACCAAAAATGATGGGGAGTATCCTTTTCATTCATTTAATACTCATAAAATATCGTTTTATTATTTTTATCTTTATACACTCATACTTCCATTGATAAATCAGAAAAAATAAATCGTTTCTGATTCCCTTTTTTTTCAGGGATGTTTAACTGTGACACTGTGTGACACAGGTTCCGTAGTAGGTAGAATTTTAAAAAGTGGGGAATTCCATAGGTCCGTCTGTTCGTTCAGAAGTTTTTGTTTCGGGCTATTCGGGTACTTTTGTTCTTTTTCCGAATGAACTATCGCAAAGTAACGGACTATTCTGCCGATTATTTTTCAGTCAAATTAACACTCGATTTTTGATTCCCGTACAAGAAAATAGCATACTTAACTGAATCTTCCAACCATTGGGAATTATTGAATTCACATAATATTTTCTCGAATTCATTATTTTTCCAAAGTGAATACACATTTTGATAACAACTCAATTACTACGACCTCAATGTAGAAAGAACAACGGTGCGTATTTGTCAGAAAGGAAAATGGCTATAACCTTCGAAATATACACGGTGGAATGTGTCAGAATGTCATGGCTAACCGGGATACATTATGAAAGTGAATGAAGTATACATTATGATTCCGTTGAAGTTCAGCTACCCAGTTTAATTCTGAGGATTATGAAAATTGGCTTTACTATTTATTATCGCGTCTCCTCTTTCTATAGTCTAAGGGTATAAACCTGGAGTTCACCCCTATCACTTGAAACAATAATCCAAACTATGTGATTGATTGTATTCAATTGCTTATTTTTTGCAGATTTCTATCCTACAAAGATATCGAAATTCGCCGGTTTTCAGTAACAAAAGGTGCACATCGACTTTCTCAAAACACAGTGAGAAGCAAGAAAATCATATCTTATGTTTAACTTCCAGTCTGCTGTTGCTGACAAACGCAATCGCACCTCTTATCTCGTCCCATTACTCTTTCATTCAGGGCGAGAAATGTTATCCTCTTCGTTCTGAATGTTTATTCTGCTCCGAGATGCAAATATTGACGAGGCTGCAATCACATAATAAGTTTGGTATTTACCTTCGTGAAAATGTTAAACGCCCTCTGGTATGCAGAAGAAGGTTGAAAATTGCATTCACATGTCCAGTCTCTTCTTTTACGAATTTTACAACCAGATTGCACACCTCGAATTTCGCAACATGATATGTTTGTCGCCTGCCTATACAGGATTACCAAAACTATTATTTCGAAAAATCGATATTTTTCGTGGAAAGTAAGAGGGATTGTTCAATAAAACTATGAATAAAATATATTCACAGGAAACAGGACCTACTCACATTTTTGGTTTGACAGATGAAAAGATTTGTTCGGGCTTTTCCTTATACCTACACCTACTTATATCAATGTGTATTTAAAATTGATTGAATTCAAAAACACTAATACTAAATATCTTCAGGCGCGTATTCAGGGGGGGGGGGGGTATTGGGGCTCTAGCTCCCCCCAAGATTTCGCCTCAGGCGAAATACTCATTCTCATACACCACAAAGAACTTTCAAGTAGTATAGGAAAAGCCCACTAACTGAAAACTAGTCAACTCTTGCATGCTTTAATATTTCCTCTTTTGTTTTTTATAATTTCTTATAGTTAAACATTTCTTTCTTTTACTGGATAAATGTTGAGCCCCCCCAACACACCTTTCTGGGTACGCGCCTGAATATCTTCGGTGTCAGTGGACTGATTGACTTACACAAAATCTTCAGTGATGATGGTCCAAATATGTTGTCTTCTTTTGTGTTATTTTATGAAAACATTCAATGAACATGAGCTTCCGAATTGA
This sequence comes from Adalia bipunctata, assembly GCA_910592335.1. Lineage (NCBI taxonomy): Eukaryota > Metazoa > Arthropoda > Insecta > Coleoptera > Coccinellidae > Adalia > Adalia bipunctata. The sequence continues at coordinate 8,600,297 of OU342954.1, forward strand.
GATGAAAGGAATCATTTACGATGAATTTACAACTTTTTTTGATTTGTAAGATCATTATGAAACGTTCAGAGATGTGATGAAAATCTAAATTTATTAATGAATTCTATTCCTGTAGTTATGCATTTCATGTGAATGTAAAAATTGGCATTGAACATAATGTAAACATAGGAATTCTATGGATCTAGGTATAATGTCTATGCCAAATTCCAATCGAATATTTTCTGAAGTTCAGATACTATGAGAAAGAGAATAAAAGAAATTCAAACTGTAACACCCTGTATCTCGAAAAAGAAACGTTTGCGGTTCCATGTTCATGGGGCTTATTTTTCATAAAATAATGCAAGTAATCTCCCCTCTTCGTTTGTACATCCAATTTTGGAATATCCCCTTTTTTCTTTATACACTGTGTCTGGGCATGATTTAGCGATAATTTAAGGGCAACAAATTCACCTAATTTTATCGACAAAAACACCCACATTGGGCGGTTTACCCCCCTATTTTCAGAATAGCCGCCATTTTTAATTATTTTTTTTATTTTAGTTGACCCTTCCAAATGATATCGATTTATTTGGACATAAGGGTCCTACAGATGTGAAAAAAATGTTTTTTGAAAGATAATTCTACCACCTTTCATTAAAAAAGAACAATATGAAAACATTCAACTCAAAATGTCATCAAAAAATTCTTAAAAAAAATTTTAGTCAAAAAATTTACTGAATTTTTTAGTAAAGCCTCAATAGTACGAAAACTAGCACATTGAAGGATAATTTTTCTTTCAATGAATGAACACGCAAGGATATCAGCTACAAAACGACACCCACATCATTTCTGTAACTTACACAATTTGAGAGTTATTGTTTTTCGAATATGACCGTTACGCGAGCGCCCTAAACCGCTCAAGTCGTCATAAGGGCCACTGCCTGTCTACAAAGCAGAGGCGGCCAATTTTTATGATAAATTTGTTAGTTTAATCATGAGGAATGATCAAGAGTACAGTAATGAGTTTTTATTTTATTTTATCAATTTTCATGATCATGTTCAAACAGCAATAACTCTCAAACTATGTATAACTTACAGAAACGATGTTGGTGTTGTTTTGTAGCTAATATCCTCGCGTGTTTGTTCATTGAAAAAAAATTATACTTCCATTAATATGTGAACGTTCGTGGGAGTGGAATAAAATTTGGAAGAAAAGACGCTAATTCATTCCTTCAAGCGACGTTTCGCAACTTTATCGTTGCTTTTATTCCACTCCTACGAACGTTCACATATTAATTTAAGAATAAGGAATACGAAATAGTCAAATTTTTATACTTCAATGTGCTACTTTTTGTACTATTGAGGATTTACTAAAAAATTCAGTAGGTTTTTTGACTCAAATTTTTTTTTAAGAATTTTTTTATGACATTTTTGAGTTAAATGTCTTCATATTGTTCTACTATAATAAAAGGCGGTAGTATTATCTTTGAAAAAACATTTTTTTTCACATCTGTGGGACCTTTATGTCCAAAGAAATAGGGGGGTAAACCGCCCAACTATTTTTGTCGATAAAATTAGTTATATTTGATATCCTTAAATTATCGTCATGCCCAGACGCACTGTATAGGCTCAGGAACTAACAGACATGGCCGAGCTTCAGACTTGACATAAAACATACTCAATTCCTATGAGGTGGGTCCTATAAAATTAGGAAAAGCAAGCACTTGACGCAACTGAGCATCCAATTCAAACGAGCCCAATTAAAAGTTTGCCCGATGCAGTACAGAATAACTTCAAACAATCATTATTTAACTTAATGTTCTCTACATCGTTGATTCAATGAGCATTTCATTTATACGAGCTGAATATTAATTGGCAATATAATTTCTTACATAACAGTGCTATTGAGGAGATTCTTCCTCGGTAGTTTTTCACCCAAACTATTTTTTTATTATCAGCAATACGAAGGCGTTTTCTACTCAATGTTCTGATATTTGGATATTATTCGTGACGGTTCTCTTACAGTTTTTATACAAGGCGTTACAAGTTCGAGTGCCTATTAGACGTTTCAGGAGTACCCATTTGAAATCTGAAAATCTGCTGTCTCCTAATATGTAGTTTTAAAAATATTAAGGAAAAATTTTAAAAACGGCGGAAAATACGTCAATTTGAATTATCAATATCCTCGACATAATCTAATAATAATTCATTGTTTCGCGTGCTTTATGGAATGGGGCACCGTCTTGTGGAAACCACATGTCATACAAGTCAAGCTCTTCCGTTTTGGGCGAAAAAAAGTTGGATATCATCTCACGGTAGAGCTCATCGATAATTGGTGGTTCATCACTAACACTGGCCGATACAGCTGCGATGTTTTCTTCAGTTCGCACTGTTGGTGTTGGTGGCTTAATGTCCAACAATGTGAATTCGATGCGAAATTTAGTCACAATAGCCCTAATAGCCGCTTCAGTGGGTCGATTGAACTGACCATAAAATGGAAGAAGCGAGCGATGAGCTTTCTTAAAAAAGCAAAGATTTTGATTATAAAATTCAATGATTTGCAAGCGGTTTGTACGACGACTCATTGTTATATTATAGATCAAACTGGAGATGTTCGACAGTGAGACAAAACCCGAAACTCCCTGATTATGTTGTCAGAATGTTTATTAACTTTGTCAAGACTCAAATGTCAATGGAATACAAAATTCGGATATTAATGATGAATGTCCCATTCAAACCACGTATTGAATTGAAATTAATGCAGAATGGAATGATACCTAACACTACATGATGTGTGGCGATGTTTCTATATAGACAATATCCTCTTGAAATTTTATAAACTCGACTCGACACGGTTTTTATCACATTTATTCACTTTCACTGAAAGTCGTCACATCACCGTTTGCATTCTTCTCTGTAAATAAACGAATCGACCTTTGACTGTAGTCAGAGACAGTTGTCCCTGCTGTAGTATAAGAAATCGACAAATCATAGTTCATCACGCCGCTATACGCATGCTTCGTTCAACAACCACAGACCAACTGTTCGGTCTGTGGAACAACGTTTTGTCTGGCGCACTGTTATAGGCGACTGAAATTAAGATCGAAGCGTTATATCGGCGAGAATCAGAACTACTCCTTCGGCATTTCCAAAGAGGCACGACTTGAAGCCATCAGCCAAAATTAAACAAAACTAGTGCCTAGTGCATTTGCGTTAGTTCATCCTTTAACGATAGGGGACGTACCTACTGCTTCCTTGTTTGAAGAGAAAATCAACACAATCTGGCATCGTCTTCTCAGAAGCTCTATGATAGCTTTGTCATAAAAGATGGGAAGATGGTAAATGGAGTTATGTTCGATTAGTGTAAAAAAATATGAACAAGTTATAAGTGCTCACAAACTAATCTTAATGAAAATCGAAGGAGGAACTTATTTTGCTGGGATAAATATGGCTTTTCAATTGCCAATATAATCGGACTATACTAAGTGTTTTTTCAAGGAAATATCGTGTTTGTACCATTTTTATTCTAATAAGGTTAGTACTGCAGTATTTCCCAAATGTATCAACTCAATTTCAATCGAGAAATATGCTTTGCATCAATTCCAGAAGATTCGTTCAGGAACTCACACAAAATTTCGTTCATTCAGTATAGGAATCGTTTTTTCCTTTCAATCAAACGTTTTTGCAGTCGAGTTTTTTGTTTGTTCTTTGAACATTCATTGTAAAAATGTATTTTGAAGTTGGCCCCTATTTTCCACTCTAAATTACTATAGCAATTGGGATGGTCGGACTGGTTTTATATTATGTTGAAGCATTCTGAAATTTTGCGACCAATTATTATTGATTTCAATTTGTCTGTATTGGGTAGAATTCCCTATTTTCCAACTATATCTCGATTTTGTTATATAGGTTTTTTTTTCATTGTGTCTCAGATTAGTGGCCTTTTTCTTGGGCGACTTGAAATAAGTATTGAAAAAAATTCACTAGCTCTGATATCTGGTCGAATTCATATTACGTAGGTACATGATTTCTCACATTTTCATAGATGAAAACGTTTTAATTTTTTCGCATTGGTAGTTCGTGTGGACGTCCAGTATCTCAATATGTTCTGATTATTTCTATAATTATGTTATCTAAGGATAGGAATCGAGATCTTTCACTCATACTTCATTAATTGTTCCAGGTGACTGAAAAATGCAGAAGATGGATTCAAGAATTGGGCTCGACTTCATTGTTGAGAATCCCGAATACATAAGGAAATTGGCAGCAGCCTTGGATACGAGCAATGTTACAGTAAAGAAGCAAGTTTTCGAACTTCTCTCTGCCCTATGTGTTCACAATGCAGAGGGCCATGCAAGAGCTTTAGACACTCTGGAGGACTTTAAGGTAATTGGAACAATTGTTTAATATTGCATTTCGGGGTCTTTCTAAAAAATATTTTTCTCTGTTCATTGAAATAAATTTTACTGGTACAAATCATAGGTGATTGTGCGAATATGGATACACCATACTTCATTCGGTATAAAATATCATATCTATCATACGAATATGGCTCATCTTTCCTGTTCAAATTCAAGGGGTTGGTGTAGCCGCGCAGAGTGGTGAAGGGGAATGATGTTGGATATTTGTAAGAAATGTCAAGAAAAAAATTAACGCGTCCAAGCGACTTTCCTAAATCTTGAATTTTTTTACTATAGGAAAACCTCTATTTCCCTTTCAATCTGATAACCTGTATTCGAATAAAATATTTTTAATTCTACAGGGTGTTTAAATAAGAGCGCAAGATTTCAGTGTTCAATAAATCATGATTTTCTGTAGCAAAGTATTGAATTATTTATTGAATCAGAAAATATACATTTGGGAATTATCTATGAAACGAAATATCTCATAAATGGTTAATATTTCATGAGTGGTAAGAAATGTGGCACCGTCTTGCTGAAACCACATGTCGTCAAGACCAATAGCTTCCAAATGAGGCACAAGAAACTGTGTTATCATAGCACGATAACGTTCGCCATTCACCGTTAGTGCATTTTTTGACAATCAGGACGCGTTGTTCCATGTTTACTAACTTCCATCTGTAAACTTTCGATTTGTCACGTCATAATCACGTGACGTTATGACTGTCAAACTTGATTGATTATAACATGCAAATCTTGCGCTTTTATTCAAACACTCATTACCATCATGTTTTCTTCGTTTATCTATTATATTGATGAAATGAAATAACAGATGTCAGGAATTTGACAATGTTATTCAATTCTCCCTTATAAATTTCCTCAGACCGACGTTTCGGAACCAGACCGTTCCTACTTTAAGGCTTTCGAAATTTCAATAAAGTCCTCAGCAGTGCACATATCATAAAATCTACACAATCACAATATTGAAGATATAAAGCCTCAGTTTTAAAGTGCATCAAATAATTGTCAACTCTTCCGTTCTACAATATTATCAATCATTTTAACTATTTCAAATGATCTCGTCCTCTTCGTACGAACATAAATCCATTACGGTAGCTGACAGTCGGAGCTGAACTAACCAAGAATCCAATACTTGTGTTCGAATTAATTAAAAGATAAAACGATTATGCCTGCCCACTTGTTCGTACTGGTACATCTAATTGATGACATTGTGTCACTTCTTACGTAAACGCTTTGATGGATCAATATACGTGGAACGCAGGAGGTTTATCTAGATCAAAGATTAGCTTTTAACAGAAGGTCGATTCTGTTTAATATCAATGAGGAGAGGTTCTTTCAATGTTATTTTATGGGAAGCCGGTCGAATAACGATGGTTCATGAATGATAATGGGTTTGTGTGAGTGTGTGCGTAGAGAATGAAAGGGGTTTTGATTGAGGAATACTGGATTGGTTAATCCATACGATTCTACGAACGGTAGTTTATAGAGAACATAATCACGATGATTTTTCAATGGATTTTTCAATGGATTCTAGAAGCTGATGCTTAGTACTTTAAATTTAGGCCCTGTAGAGAAAATCATAAAAAATCCCTATTATTCTATGCACTTTTAGTTCGGAACGAGAAGCATTGAATACCAGGTGCGGACAACATAATTATATTTAGAGGGTGGTAGGTATACATGCGGCAACAATCAAAGATGTTTTCCTTGGATTATTTTGAGGATATTCTATGTTTTGATTATTTTTGAAATAGCGCTTTGTTGAAATATATAGGGCGAAACACATTCAATACAAGAAAATCAAATTTCCTGCATTCTATGCTTCTTTCCCGCTCTGTGGCATAACCGACGCCTCCAAGGTAGATAGTTCTGTACGCCATTATCCTATTTTGTGCGTAAACGTGTAAACGATGGTTGGGGAAGTCCTATACAATGATGGCTCGCTATACGAAAGCCGAGACGGCTGTTTTGCATCTTATGTAGGGGAAATACGTACAAAACGACATATATATGTATGTACAAAATGACATAGGTATAATAATTTGAGTTTGGGGGTATCAAATGCGGAACTGCCTACCAAATCACACGACCCGAGTGGGTTCTATTAGCCTGCGAAAACTAGCAAGCGCTACCCTAGTTCATTCGGTCGTTATGAGTGATAACAGAAATCAAAAGGTCACGAGTTTTTTTATTGCGCCAAATTTTTAGAAGAAATTGCCAGTTTTCAAAAATTTGTTTCATTTATATTGCATTCATTTCAAACTGTATTTATTTGTCATTGTATTCACGAAGCTTTCTTTATGTTAAATATAAGTGTTCCATTAATTCGATATATTTCTAGTTTAATAACGCTTTATGGAAAAAATGACTACAGTGAACGGACAAAATGACATAGGTATTTCAGCTGAATTAACCGTATTTACCGGATAACACTGTGAACATTTTTCCCAGACTCCATCAGCAAACAAAGATCCAGGACTTGTCTAAACATATTCATAACAAAATATTCATCTGCGGCTAATAAAGGCAATGCATCTTAACCTACTCTTTCTGATCCTATGTGGAGGTTCCTCCAATCCCTAAAGGACGATTCATAAGTGGACAAGGCAAACGTGAGCCGAAGACTCGATAAACGTACTTACTTAGTTTCAACTTCAACAACTAATATAATGGCAACCAAATCAAACAGTGAGCCCATACCTCCTCCAAAGAAAAGGACACAAGTCCCTAGGGCATTATTTGAAGAAGAAAACCAGTCTCCAGGATAAGCCCTGGAAAAGACTGGTTACAATGCATGCATTGGTCTCACGCATCTTGTAATGATGTTCCTAGAAAAACCAAGCGTTTTGTAACTATAAGTAGAAAAGTACAGTTGCCTGTTTGTCATTTTGTCCATAGCATGCGAGCAAAATGAATTTCGTTCATTCCAAATTATCTAAGATTATTTTATTTTTTTGTTACTTTTATTTTATAAAGGTTGATTAGATTTTATGAGGAAAGGGCCAAAATCATAGGAGTAAAATATGACATTACTGTGATTACCTAATAACCAGTTATGCCGCTGAAATAAAACCCTATGTTATTTTGTACGTACTTCCCCTACTTTCAACAATTTCCTAACCGCATTGTACCCGATAGAAAAGTGTTTCTAAGTATTACAACAACGTCTTCGAGAAACGTAAACATTGAAGTAGAGTGGAGGACGAGGAAAGCCAAGGACATATGAACGGCAGAAGTGGAAAACAATGTGCTAGACAAAAAAGATCCAGGTACTTCTACGCGAAAAATTGCAAATACTTTGAATGTAAGTAATTGGACTGTTTGGAGTTTTCTGAGATAGTTTGTCGTACCCATACCACATTCAATGGGTTCAGGCACTTCTACATGCGGATTTTGCTCCACGTATTCCATTTTGTCAAAGCTTTTTGCACACGATCCCTCAACTACTTGACGCTGATTCTTTTTACCGATGAAGCCAATTTCGCGCGAAATGCAATTGTTTCTTACCTTGATTAGTTTACCAAGGTTGTCCTGTTTTTAAAAGCTTTTATTTAGTTTCACCTGTCCCGGTGTCTGTCTGTCTGTCTGTCTGTCTGTCTGTCTGTCTGTAATCAAATCTTGCAAGTTGAATATGACACACTTCTAATCGTCCGATTGATTTGAAATTTGGCAGGTGTACATAATTCTGGTGACAATGCATCATGAAATATTTTTTATAGAAAAAAACAAAATGGCGGCTCCAAAATGGCGGCTCCAAAATGGCGGATGAGTTTTGTAATTATCATCCGATTCCATTCAAAATTAGTATCTGGGGGTTTTTGGGTTCGACAATGATGATTCTTCCGTCAAACTTGAAAAATTCAAGATGGCGGCTACAATATGGCGGACGAGTTTTGTAATTATGATCCGATTCTATTCAAAATTGGTATCTGGGGGTTTTCTGGGTCGGAAATTACGATTTTTCAAAATTGAGGAATTCAAGATGGCGGCTTCAAAATGGCGGAGTGTTGTTATTATAAAAGCTTGTCTTAAAAAATGATTTTTTTATTATAGCTTGTTATTTTTGTACCCTGATTGTTTTACCAGGATAAGGTTTTCTTGCACTGCTCCTAGTTGGTAGGATGCTGATGAGCCTCGTTAATCTCGATGATTAACTGTTGTGACTTCACAACCGATTTAAGGGGGTTTACTTAGCTATAAGCACCCTATGGTAATCTTGATGATTACTGCGATAAGTTGTTATCCGTACTTAGATAACAACTACGAAGAGGATGAGGCAGTGGTGAAATGTGAACGCACTCTCAACAAACAATAAACGGTATTTTCTTGTTACCTCAACTTAAATAACAAGCACGAATCGATTATACAAGTAATTTGTATAAAATTATAAACTCTACCTTCTATATGAAAATGTATAGAAAGGAAGAATTATGATGAATTAAGATTTTTTTTTCGAATTTTCCCGCTCAGAGAGAATTTTCCAACCAAAACTGAAAAATGTTACATCAAAATAACTTGAAATTTTCTAAGGAATCTATTTCTGCAATAAAAAAATGGTGTTCTAATTTGAAAAACGGAAGTTGACGTCATTTCCGGAAAAATCGGAGGTGCTCATGCCTTGAAAATATTTTAGATTTCATCAGCATCGTGAAATACTTATAAGTGCTGAATTTCATGAAAATACGTTCAGTAGTTTCCCGTATAAATATGGGTGAGGTTCCTCGTGAAAGACCCTGAATAGCGAGGAGGAATTATGAATTGTATCTTCTATATGAAAATGTATAGCAAGGTAGCCAAGGTGTTGTAGTGATTAACAACGGACTGTATAATAACTAATACTTTACTGACTGCTTGTCTCTAACATAGAGTTTTAAAGACGAGCTGGAAAATAAGGGAGGTTCATTTCCTCTGAATAAAAGTGAGAAAGATCAACAATTGATTGGGTGTCACAATCGAAATACGTCTTGCTAAGCCAACAAAGTGATCTCATTTGCCAATTTTGACTCATTTCTTGAATCTACAGACCAGCGAGAGAAATATTGGACGATTTGGTATTTGATCCTGCCATGTGTTTCCAAATATAACTTGAACTACAATAAAAATGTCACCATATATTTAGTTTTATTAGCTTATTCAAAGAAACTGAATGAAGGTTCACAGGACACGGTTGTTGTCTCAAAAAACCAGATGAATCGCCCAAACTTGACCTAAATTCTTGGGTTGAGAACCTTTTCAATAGATGACCTCAAATCAGTCGAAAAGGGGTATTTTTGAACAAAGAACGAGAATTGTAGCCAAAGACATATGGAACAATATTGCAGTTCAAGGGTTCGATCCCATATGGTTAAAATCAATTTATCCATATAACATTTTTAAAGGCGACAGCTACATTTCTGGTGGACCAAGGATATAGCATTCAATTTGTCCAGATGTTGCGAAGTGAGACGCAACAGCAATATAGAATTTCCACAATAACGATGTGTGGGCTGAGGAAAATCGGTTTCAACATCAGTTCTCGTTGAACGTTTGGGTTGATATTGTGGGTGACTGGCTAATAAGACCGGTATTCCAACCAGAAAGACTTACCGGCGGAGTATATCGTAACTTTTTGGAACAAACGCTACCGTAGTTTCTGGAGGATGTACCATTGGCTACGCGACAGGCAATGTGGTTTATGCATGATGGTACACCTGCTCATTTTAGTGCGGTTGCTCGAGAGCTTTCAACAGAAACAAACGGAGATCGCTGGATTTGTCGAGGTGGACCTCACGTATTGCCTGCTTGATGCCCGGACTTCAACCATCTGGATTATTTCCTATGGGGTCATCTAAAGTCATTAGTTTATACTTAATAGGCCCATGGAAGATGTGGACGATTTGAGAGATCGGATAATTGCTGGGTGCTACTCAATAAGAAACTATCTTGGTGTTTTTGAAAGAGTTTGGCAGTCTATGAGGAGAAGATTAGATGCAGGTTACATCCGAGCTGAAGGTAGCCATTTTCAACAATTGTTGTAGGTTGTAGGTTAAAAAATGTAACATGTAATTTTCAGTCATGAATTGTTATTTATTGACAATTTGTTTCGTCCTATATTCTCGCAACAAAGCGCTTTTTCGAAAATATTCAAAGGATAAAATATCCATCGAAACCTGTATATGGTCAAATTCGTTCGAAATGACATCATCTTCCACCCCATTTCGAATTTGTATCGGTAAGCCAAACCCCCTGTATATACACGTACTTTTTCATCTATTTTTATTTCTTATATTTTAAAAATTATTTTTGATTATGATATCAATGAAAAAAATTAAACAACATAAAATTTCACGGCATGTACGTATTTATTTTTCATATTGGAATTCTTTTCAGAGAATTAAAGGCGAGAGGTATAGACTGAGTATGATAGTGAAGGAGCTTGACAGATCTACTATTGTGGAATATCAAACAGCTTTGGTTGCTTTCATCAATTGTCTCATCATTTCCACACCACGTCTAACAGACAGGACTAGACTCAGAAATGAATTCATTGGTAAGTGTTTGTTCCATCACTCCATCACTGTTACTTATTATACTCGTACAAGCCGCATAAAGAATATAATCTTCAAAAATGGAATGCAGAATGGGGAAATGACACGGAATAAGAAGAATTTCTACGATGTAAATAGAGTTTATAAAAATGTACAAGCAAAAAGCTGTTTTTTTTTTGACGAAAATGCAACTTTATTGTGATAACATGCTTGCAAATGAATCCTACAATGTATTGCCAATTGTTAGCTATTACTTTTTCCCATCTTTCTGGTAGAGCTCTAATACCGTAAGGATAAAGTTGTTAATTTTTGAGGCTATTCACGAATCCTGTCATTTTTTTATGTCCTCATATAAGTGGAACTGCTGATGAGCAAGACCATGTGCCATCGATCAGAACAAGTAATGATCTGAGAGCTCAATATCTGGGGAATACGGCTGGTGGGGTGGGACTTCTCATTTGAGCGTTTCCAGATAGGTTTAAACGGGTTAAGCAACGTGAGACAGAGCGTTGTCATGCCGTATTTTGGCCGTTTTTTGCGCAAAGCTCGGCTCAATCGAATCTATTGAAACAATACCGTTATTCAAATACCAATATTCAAACTCACAAAGTCTTCCTCCACAACTATACGTTTATTTATGCTACAGATATATACATTTCGAAGACTGCTAGCTGTCCTCATCTTCAGTGTTACACAAAAACTGAAAATTGTAAAAGTTAAAAAAAGAAAATGAACCATTCTACAATACACAAAGCTCACCCCAATGGAAAAACAATTAAGACCAAAGCTTCACTTTTATCAAAATGAAACATTTACTCGTAAAATGATGAATCTTCAACTATTGAACCTGGTTATTCGGACACGTCCCAATATCAAAAAAAATGTTTTCCCAAAAAACTACTCTCCACATATATCAAATAACATTCTTGTCACAATCTACATTGAATACAAAATAAACTGTCCAGTCGGTAAAAAAAAATTTAAACAAACCACTGCAGAGACTCTGAAGGATGGTGGCTCAAGTTTTTTAAATTCTAATATAAATATGTAAAACCAACATGAAAACCTGAAAGAAGGAAAAAATGTTAATCGAAGGGGAAAGAAGGTACTATTATAATTGAATTTTCTTTTTTGTTTTTATTTTTTGTTATTTATTTTTCATAATTATTGTTTTATTTTTGTTGTTGTTGCTATTTTATAAATATTTAAATGAACTGCAATACCGAAAAAACAGCAAACAAGAAAAATCCACCTGATCATTAACGCACTCATGTAATAGCAACAACAACAAAAATAAAATAATATAAATGAAAAATAAATAACAAAAATAAACGAAAAAGAAAATTTAATTATAACAGGGCCTTCTTCCGGCCCTTCGGTGTACAGTTTCTTTCCTTCAGAATCTTTTAGATTTTTCCAAAAAAAATTGGACGTTTGCCAAAAAAATGAAAATGCTTCAGTAATGCTAACTGAAGCAGGTGGCGAATTTTTGAAAACGGAATGTACAGGGTGGGCAAGATTGGTGCTACATGAACTAAAACTTTTTAACCCGTGGAGCTAGAGAAAAATGAATGGCGCGTTATAGTCCTCTTTTTTCGAGAAACTGATAATGCCATCAACTGCATTCCTCTATCTTCTTTCGTTTCCGAGTTATAGGCCAAAATTGAAATTTGGGCGATTTCAACTTTGGTCATTATCTCCGTTTCTGTTTATGGATATGTGGATGAAATGAAAACATTATACAGGCTCTTTTCTGATAGCAATCCAGTGGCGTACTCTGATTTTTTCTAAGTGGTTTATTTGCTGAGTTATAACATAAAGTTGTGTTTTTTCTTATGGAAACAGTAGTTTGAAGTGACTCAGTAAGAATCGCCATTTTTTCCCGTTTCAGAAATGTATCATACGTTTTAGTTCATGTAGCACCAATTTTGCCCACCCCTGTACATGGTGTTGTTTCAACCTGCAAAATCTGAAATTCCCACCATGTATTTTTGAAAAAGTGTTGAAATTATTGAAAGAAGACAATCATATTGTTCTGCACTGAAAATTTCATCAATATTGATTAAGCCATACCGAAGTTATGGATATATCGGTCGAATCGGACAAATCATCCTGTAGACTCTAAATAAAGGCCCCCAACCTTAGACCAAACATTCGGGGCTATTCACTAAGCAAAGTTGTTATGGATAGCAACTGTAAATCATCGTTATCCCATGCTTATTACATGGGATAACGACGATTTACAGTTGCTATCCATAACAACTTTGCTTAGTGAATAGCCCCGATTGTTTCGAAACTGCCTTGACGAGTGTAAACTTCTCCTAAAATCTGACGGTCTCCTCCGGAATCACCCTGTATAAGATGACCCCAAATTTGAGTTCGAAACGAAGAGTGGATATTCCTAGCATAATTTCAAGAAAAAATAGTCCCATGATTATGGTAGCGCAAACTTTTCGCAGGGTTGATGCATGCATGTCACAGGCATGTCTAAATTGTAATACAAATGCAAACTTTTAGTTGAATATTTCATGAAATGTAAATACTATGAGGAAAAAACTTGAAAAAATTCAAACTTCAACACAGAGTATTTCAACCTCCTTTGAGTTTTTTGCAATAGAGCAAAAAACTATTTAGATACACTAATTGATGTTGTTTGTATGCATAGTAATAAATAAACGAGTACTGTTTAGTACGTCTTTTGTTCTCCAAGTGTCAAATTCTAATTAAAATTTCAATACGCTCATTTTCACTTAATTGAACCATTCTAAATTTTTAAATTTATTTCCGTCAATTAGAATTTGACACTTGGAGAACAAGAGACGCACTAAACAGTACTCGTTTAGTTAATACTATGCATACAAACAGCATCAATTAGTTTATAAGAATAGTTTTTTGCTCTAATGCAAAAACTCAAAGGAGGTTGATTAAAGTGCTATTTTCTTTATTTTTACAATTTCTGTTACACTAAACTCTGTTTGATTTCAAAATAACGAGCTCTTTCAAAATCTGTAAAAATATATAGGGTGTCCCATTTAAATCAAAGAAGTTGATGGCATTTCCGGTTAAACTGGTAGTATATCATTAACAAAAAAATGTATATCAGATGCATTTTGTTCCATTGCACTTACCTGCAAATTTTCATAAATATCGTTTTTTTCGTTTAAAAGATATTTACTTGGTTCCATACTTTATCCCAACGCTGTAAATAGCCATTCACTCAGATGATCAAGCCGATATTAAAGCACTGAGCTCCTATATGTCATCGACTCAAAGTTGATTTTTTGAGAATGCCGAAACAAAATCAATGAGGTAGGCAAGAAGAATAAGGTCTTTCAATCTGATGGGTTCACGGTCATTCGGGAATCGTAGGAAACGAAGCGGCGAATACACTTGCCAGAAAGAGCGCACAAACGCCACTTAGTAGCCCAGAACCCTTCTGTGGTGGAAAACCGAAAGGGAAAAACTCTGGCGGAATCTTCCAGGGATGGAACACTCCCAACTTTGAAACTGCAAGATCCAAAAGAAATCTGGACATAAGTAAGAACCAGCTTTACCTCCTCGCCGGCCTTTTTACAGGACATTGTCGCCCTAGGAAGCATCTGGTGAGAATGGGTTTATCGGACACTGAAGAATGTAGATTCTGTGGGGAAGAAGAAGAAACTCCTATTCACCTAGTCACGGAATGCCTTGCCATTGCAGCCCAAAAGAAAGAATACTTCGGGCAAGAGACTTGCAAGAGCGAGGAACTAGCCTCGTTGAAGCCTACCCAGATATTGGATTTCATTAGATATCTAGAACTGGAAGGCGAGCTGTAAAGTGTCTGGTGAGAACAGCTCTGTTAGGGGGCACAATAGACCTTGAGGTGCATGGCAGTGAACTGTAACCCCTTTCTTGTTATAACTATAACTATCTCGAAATTGAAACTTTTTTTTCTTTAAATTATGCAAGGATTCTGCTCTCTTCGTTCGTACCTCCAGTTTAGGAATACCCTTCATATCGATTTCATTACAGACATTCTCATACTTTTGGGGCCAGGTGGAAGAATGTTATCGAAATTTGATCTTGAATTCCTAATTATTACTACTCCCCCTAATAATTCTCTTCAGAAAATACAAATCGCCGTAAATCACACTGTAACAAACACATAGGGTGTAATCTCTATGGACTATCAATTAGTTTCGCAAGCAATTTCGCTCAAGCACTATAGAAATTCGTGACAGACGAAAGCAGGGATCTCTGGAGCATCTCCAACCAAAAGCCATCTATCATAATTATCGTGATTCATTCGTAGCGTATTATCCAATACTTTACGACATAACGGGTAACCTTGACACCATCACCGAAGCCCACGGTAATTCGCACATTCGTGAAAGTGAAAGAGGTGGCTGCATACCGCGAGATGAATCTCTATTTTCACCTACAGTGGATCGTCAAGGTCGCTCCATCCGCTTACGAAATAGAGGCAGGCGGAAATGACAGAAACGCCGGCAGGTATGCTATTCTATGATGGCTATTTTCGAGGCAATTTGTTACTTTGTTTGGCCATTTGCAGTTACTATTAGAAGCGTTTTGTTGACAATATAATTTTTATTATTTTGAATTTTATTCTTGGTGATATCGATATACCGAAGTATGTCCATATAATTATACAGAGTGGTCACTTTTTTAATGGGATTGTATTGGTAACTTTGAAACCATAAGAGTTAGAAGGTCGGTCAAATGGAGAAAAAGTTGCATTCATAGAAGCATTGTCAAGCAGTTCAAACAAACAGATGTAGATTATGAGGGCCGATTATTGAGATATCATGAGAAAACTAAATTCTGTTTTTTTGATTTTTGACTGGTTTGTAGAGCAAGAAGAAACATTTTTTCTGAAAGGTCTAGAGACGTTGCAGGTTCGCTGTAATAAATGTATTCAATTAAGAGGAGAATATGTTGAGTAATAAAATATTTTGACATCGAAATTTTGTTTGGTTCTATAGTAGGCTAAGAATTTTTCAATATATCCTCGTATATGTTTTAAACAACAATGAAATAAATATTTTTGAAAACACCAGCCAGAACACAGGGTGTTAGGAAAACATGCGGTAAAAATTCAAGACGTTATTCGCCATTCTTTTCCCGTTTCAGAAATGTATCATATGTCATACAGTTCATGTAGCACCAATTTTGCCCACCCTGTACAGGGTGTATTTAAAGGTGAGGCTTCTCTTTTGACACATGGTAGAACCCATCAAAATAAGTCATTTCACCAAAAATGTTTTAAATGAATTATGTCCCTGTTTCGAGAAAATGAAACTAGAATATTTTCTAGTTTCTAGGTGAATCTTAAAATTCCTCAGTCCGAACCTGCTCCCTCGCCTCGTAGATAGATTTTGTCTTCTTATCATACTCATACATGACTCAGAATATCGCTTGTGATCAGTACTATATCTTCGATCGTGTTACGGAAATGTTTCGAGAATTCCGCACGTTTATTCAAATAATGAACTTGTTGATATGCTTTTAATTTATGGTGAATCAAAACAAAATGCCAGTTCAGCGTATAAGTTGTACAGAACAAGATCCGCTAAGAAATCACCCAACTTCGCGGATGTTCATAAACCTGGTGCAGAGATGTATAGAGGGATGCAGGCCAGAGTAGTATTAAGGTATTGATGCCCAAAATTTTCTATAAATTTCTGAATTGAACATTTCATATAAGAAATTTTCGGTAAAATGTCTTATTTTGATGACGTCTATCACCTGTCAAAAGAAAAGCCTCACCTTAAAATACACTCTGTATACCTAGAAATCGCTTATTTTCTATCCTAGTTAATTCATGTTCCAAATTTAATTCTACATCGATGGTCTTATTAGAATTGTGAAATCATTACATAGTATAAAGCAAAGTCGCTTTCGCTGTCTGTCCCTATGTATGCTTAAATCTTCAAAACTACGCAACGGATTTTGAAACGGTTTTTTTTAATAGATAAAGTGATTCAAGAGGAAGGTTTATATACAGCGTCTTTCACGAGGAACCTCACCCATATTTATACGGGAAACTACTGAACGTATTTTCATGAAATTCAGCACTTATAAGTATTTCACGATGCTGATGAAATCTAAAATATTTTCAAGGCATGAGCACCTCCGGTTTTTCCGGAAATGACGTCAACTTCCGTTTTTCAAACTAGAACACCATTTTTTTATTGCAGAAATAGATTCCTTAGAAAATTTCAAGTTATTTTGATGTAACATTTTTCAGTTTTGGTTGGAAAATTCTCTCTGAGCGGGAAAATTCGAAAAAAAATCGAAAATAGAGCTCCGCTGAAACAAGAATAACTTCGAGGTTCTAATTTGAAAAAATCGATTTTTCACGATTTTGTCATCCCTAACTTTGAAAGCGATTTTTTCACCCCCTGTATCATGAATCGCGATTTCGATTTTCAAAGTGGATACATCAATCTTACATCTTGAAAAATGCTAAAAATGAAAATTTTCCATCCAAAAACCTCGAAGTTATTCTTGTTTCAGCGGAGCTCTATTTTCGATTTTTTTTTCGAATTTTCCCGCTCAGAGAGAATTTTCCATCCAAAACTGAAAAATGTTACATCAAAATAACTTGAAGTTTTCTAAGGAATCTATTTCTGCAATAAAAAAATGGTGTTCTAATTTGAAAAACGGAAGTTGACGCCATTTCCGGAAAAACCGGAGGTGCTATCATGCCTTGAAAATATTTTAGATTTCATCAGCATCGTGAAATACTTATAAGTGCTGAATTTCATGAAAATACGTTCAGTAGTTTCCCGTATAAATATGGGTGAGGTTCCTCGTGAAAGACCCTGTATATTATACATGCATAATATTGTAGAGAAACACTGATGAATTTACTGGTTACGGTGATGTCGTAAATAAACACATTTTTTTGCGCTTACATTGCCAACGCTGACTGAACACCACGAGAGAAATCAAAATAATGTACTCGGTATTGTACTCCTAAAAAAGGTCTACAAAAAAGTCCGCGATGGTATATGTCTATCTCTCAAGGATAACTCACAATAACCATATTTTATCCTTTACATTTTACGGGAAAAAATGGCTTATTTCGGAAGTTATTTAAAGCAATACAGCATCAATCCTTATCCAATTGAGTACCTTAAATACATTGTCCATTCAATATAGATCAATATGGCTCTTTACAGCATGTAATTTAAATGAATATTCCCGAAGATATAATTACAGATTTACCGTTGTTTATAAGGATTGCATTGCATCCGTGCGAAGCCGGGGCGGGTCGCTGGAATCTGTTTGATTCAGATTGAGATGTAATCATACTGAACCAACTTCCTAGATCACTCAGGACATTTCGGAAGCTCATTTGTAGGGAGGAATAATTATTTCCCGATGCAATTGCCATAGCATCATCCACATATAGAAAAAGTTCGAATATAAAATTACCAGTGATGTCGTTTATACAAATAATAAAAAGTACTGGTCCTAAAATAGAGCTCTGAGGCACCCCCATTCCTACTGAGAGAAAATTCGAGGTTACAAACTCCTGATTTCCAATTTTTGAGATAGCTATCTATCCAGTATCCACGTATACTATAATTATGTATCCAATTTCTCAATAAGTCTTTTGCGATCAAGAGTATCAAACTCCTCACATACACCGCTTAAAATTCCCGCAGAAACTACTAAAGTTTACAGAACACATTTCAAGAATGTATGAACTGCATCATCCGTGCCGGGATTTCGACGGAATCCGAACTATTATCATTGAGAATTTTATGAATCTCCAAGAATTTGAGCAATCTTTCAAAAAAACATAGTATTAGCAAGTTTTGGGAAATGTCGAAATCAATGATGTAGGTCTATAATCATTTATTATTACATTTTCACCTTTTTTATAAAGGGTGTCCCACGAGGAACTCTACATACTCCTACCATATATAGTGTCTACCACCAGCATCACGAAATGGCCACTCCTACCTTTCCTTACCAATATACAGGATGATTTATTCATTCTGACCGAAATTTCATTAGACTATATTTCTGGTACTGTCTATCAGAATTGAATGATTTTGTCAGAATTCGTAACACTTTATAGCATCTGTTGGATTGTGTATACCGAATATCATATTTCCAGTGCCGCACTCGGAAAAATTTTGACTACTTTCAGTTTGTCTGGAAAAACCTTTCACAAATGACATATTCACCAAAAATGTAAGTGGTTCAGAAACATAAGATGGATATAAAACTTCCAAATCCCAACCAAATATACATTGCGCGTCAAAATTATGGAACAAATTCATTTTCTCAGAAGAAAAATATGTGGCAGCAAAATCCTGAAAAAGATCAATTTTGTTTCACTTTTACCAAATTTTTATGCATTTTTGAAGGATTCAATCCTCCAAATTTTTTGAATAGGGAAAGTGGGTCAAGTGGTACTTTTTTGGCAAGGACTTTGTATCTTCTTTACAGGCGTGCAGAAATTTTCGGGAAAAATTTTTTTTTTTTTAATTAGAATCATTGTGCATTACAAGATGAGTTAAATTAAATGTTCAAAATGACCATGAACAAAATTGTAATGGTCGACTTTCATTTGGTGACAAATTTCATCAGGTACCATCGTCCCAAAGTAAATGAGCCATGACCCAGTGCACATACTGAAAACCTCTTTGAACTAACTAATTAAAAAAAAAATTTTTTTTTTGAACATTTCTGCACGCCTGTAAAGAAGATACAAAGACCTTGCCAAAAAAGTACCACATGACCCACTTTCCCTATTCAAAAAATTTAAAGGGTTGATGGGGATGGTACAGTTGCAACAAAAATCCTTCAAAAATGCATAAAAATTTGGTGAATTAAAAATGGACCTTTTTCAGGATTTTGTTGCCAAATATTTTTCTTCTGAGAAAATGAATTTGTTCCATAATTTTGACGAGAACTGTATAATTCTCGTCAGTTCTCCACAATTGCATCGAAGGAATTAGTATTCACGAAGTTTAATAAGACATAACATTCACAATTATGTGCCTCAAACAGCTTCAACAGCAGCGTATCCGCGAAGAATCAATTACACAAGTCCTCATTCCTAATTGTCCCGACAAATCCATTCCTGAACATCCTCGCACAGCATTGTCTTGACCGTCGTTAATATTCAATGTGTCCCTTCTTTTCAGGATGTCATCTACTTCCTGTCCTGAACAATCTGAGGTAAGTGCCTTTATATTAATTTGAGTCATTGACGTCTATTCAAGAAGTGCAAGAGGCCAACGTAGCCAGCATGCCGGATGATAAAAATAATGGGGTAGGGAATAAGGAAGGAATCACATTTCGATGAGGCATGGGGGTTTATTCTTGTCACGTAGATTTTCTTGTTTGGTGAACGATAACACCTGACCGTTTTTGTGTCGGTATTTTGTTTATTCAACGTCTGGAAAGGGTATTCTTGAATGAAGGAATGCTCGGATATGAATGTGAACTCCTCGAGATATACAGGGCGAATGAATAAAATCAAGGAGGATACTACACATCAGTAGCCAAATCAATACCTACCCTAGAAAACGCTGATTACACACAGAGTGTAACAGCCAAATGGAATAAATTCGATAACGAATAAATGAGGGGGTGTTGGGAAAAACGCTGGGACACGTCGATTTGTAATTTTAAATGCGCATATTTTTCAAGAAAATAAAATTATATAGGGTGTTCCATGCGACCGTGGCCAATACCAACTTTCTTATTTTGAATGCAACCCCCTGTATATTATTTATTTTTTGGATTCTTCAGAAAATTCTAGACATATTGTGTTAAAATCGTAGGATTAGGAACATGCAGGAAAAGAAAACATCAATTTTCTCAAAGAGCAACGTTTCGCAACTTTATTGTTGCTTTATCAAGCTCTGAAACACACAAAATAGGCAGGTATAAGGTGAAGGGCAAAAAATTCATGAGCTATATGTTTTGTTTACCAAGACGAAGGTGACGTATCTATATTTCCTTCATTGTTGGACATACGCTGCACGGTAAACAATGCAGGAGGACAACGACACACTCTCAGATGAATTATCTGAGCTAGGGGCGCCGCTCCCTCCGTCGAATTTTCTATTACTTCTGCGTAAAGGAAATATTTTTATTCAACTAATTGAATCATCTGGTTGCCTAGTGAAAACTAGTACCTGATTTGACGACGGAGAGAGTGTGTCGTTGTCCTCCTGCATTGTTTACCGTGCAGCGTATGTCCAACAATGAAGGAAATATAGATACGTCACCTTCGTCTTGGTAAACAAAACATATAGCTCATGAATTTTTTGCCCTTCACCTTATACCTGCCTATTTTGTGTGTTTCAGAGCTTGATAAAGCAACAATAAAGTTGCGAAACGTTGCTCTTTGAGAAAATTGATGTTTTCTTTTCCTGCATGTTCCTAATCCTACGATTTTAACACAATAACTTATTATTGAGGAATACGATTAGACTGCTTCATTCTAGACATAATTCATGTACAATGTCCTATACCTATCTTCAACTTTTTCGGAAATATTAAGTGTTTTTAGATTTTTTACAAAAATTAACATTTTAAATGAAAATTGTTTTATTTCACAAATTCGATACATTACACTCAATACTTATTTCCCATTTACCTCTTGATATGAAGAGAGTAAGCAAAAACCATTACTGAGAAGAAATTAAAAAAACAAAAACAGATTTGTTTATTCTCATAGCCTTAGTAACACGTTGTCTGTTTGCATGACAATAAGTGATCAGTGTAAGTGCTATTGTCTTTTGAATTTCGATAACTGTACGTAATAATATTAGAAAAATGGTTCATTCAACAGAAATGCACAAAATAACCATTCTTCAAATGATTGGTTATGGAGATTACACACGGACACAAATGGAAGTTTCTCGCTTATTTCACGAAAAATTTTCAAATTTGCCGTCTATATCCCAAGGAACAATTAGCAAAATAGAAAAGCAGTTTCGAGAGCTTGGTCATGTACGACAAATAAAAAAATTGCTGCCAATGCAGTAAGTGATGATACGAAATTGGATATTATGCTTGAGTTTCAAGAAAGCCCACATAATTCTGTTCGAAAAGTATCCCCGCAGTTCACCGTCAACCACACGTCAATATTTCGAATATTAAAGGAAAGTAAGATGCATCCCTATAGAATGATGGCAACTCAGGAGCTCATAGAAGACGATTTCGAAAGGAGAACGCATTTTTGTGAGCAAATGATGGCAATGTTAGATAAAAATGTGATCCAATCAGAAAATGTTTTGTTTTCTGATGAGAGTACATTTACACTACACGGTCATGTTAATCGTCAAAATTGCCGCTATTGGTCTGATGAGAATCGTCACTGGATGAGAGAAGAACATACGCAATATCCTGAAAATGTTAATATTTGGGCAGGAATTGTTGGCAATCATATCGTAGGTCCCTTTTTCATTGACGGCAACTTTAATGGAGAAAAATATTTAGAACTACTCCAAAATAATGTCGTACCAACTTTGATAAACTTATATCCTGATCCAGCAAATCCACAAGTTCCTGCCAATATAATATGGTTTCAGCAAGATGGAGCACCGCCCTATTACCAAATCAATTTCCGGCAGTACTTGAACCAAATTTTTCCAAATCGGTGGATAGGGAGGCGCGGATCGATAGTTTGGCCAGCACGATCTCCTGATCTGACACCATTAGACTTCTTTTTGTGGGAATATGTCAAAAGTATTGTATACGAAACAAAACCCTTAAACTTAGACGACCTAAAAACCCGAATCACGCTTGCGATTAGACCAGTCATGCCTGAAATGTTGAGTAACATTAGAAGACAATTCTACACCAGATTAGCATGTTGCCAAGACGTTCGCGGCGAGCATTTTGAACATTTCCTACATTGACATTAATGTTTTGTTGTTTTTTTTTAATAATTAAGAAAAAATCAGTATTACTTATTAGGTTTTAGTGTAATGTACCGAATTTGTGAAATAAAATAATTTTTATTTAAAACGTTGATTTTTGCAATAAATCTGAAAACACTTAATACTTCCGAAATAGTTAAATATAGGTATAGGATATTGTGCATGAATTGTGTCTAGAATTCTCTGAAGAATCCAAAAAATAAATTATATACAGGGGGTTGCATTTGAAATAAGAAAGTTGGTATTGGCCACGGTCACATGGAACACCCTTTATAATATTGTGTGCGTGTCCGAGCGTTTTTTCCAACACGCCCTCATTTATTCGTTATCGAATTTATTCCATTTGGCTGTTACACTCTGTATGGTGAATATTGAATGGTGACAGATTTAACTCTTATTCCATATGTAGCCTGATACTTTGGTATCGACATATTAACTACGTATTATGAATAAGGGAATAAAAACGATTCCTTTTAGGAAGTTAGTTGTTCATATTCAGTTCTTTTCTTCGAGTATAGATCGACCTCCTTATTATTGAATTGAATAAATCGATTATTCAAAAATCTGTGTTTGATTGAAATCAACCCTAAAGGAACAAAGTCAACATTCTTTTTTTGGGAATACCCTGTATATTAGAAAAAAAATTTCTTCAGATGCAGAAATAGAAATACAAGAAACCTGAACTGGTTCGGCAGCTATGGAAGAAGAACGCACTATTGCACTGTATAAACTTTTCCTCATATTTTTTGGGTGACAAAATTAAATGACCGTATATTTTGTTAATCTTTCACAAATATGAAAGCTTCATCCTTAAATATACTCTTCTCCATTACGAATTAACTCAACATCACAAACTGAAGAATTCTTAACATAAAAGGCTAGGCCATAAATGGGACTCTAGAGATAATCAATTGAAATCTGCTATAAAACCCCTTCAGTGTAGTTGGTGTTCAGTTCCGAAGTCAATTTTGATAAATAATCATATTTGTCTCAAGATATCCCTCCAAAATTTAATTATACTAAACGATTCTTCTGTTCCTGAGGTAATCGAGGAAAGCTATAGGACCCTACTATTGGGGAATCAACTACCCTTATTAAATTTCGTTATGATTCTTTAAAATAAGGACGTAGGAATATTCACAAAAAAGTCTGACAATATATTGAAGCAAAGTCAATAAAACTGAAGAATTAAAAACAACCACCATCCTGGATGCTCATACACGTAAAATGTCTTTACATGTTTTCCGAACAACCTACATATTAATTTTTCACAGAAAATGCGCTGAAGCAGAACCAGAATTGGCGGTGCAACTTGACGTTTTCGACGAACAACGTGATAGTGATGACGCTCAAGCATCTCAGCAAGGACCACATGGAGTGGATCTCAATTCTCCCTTGGACGTATTTTATGCTATATTGAAGCAGGTAATTTACCGATTTCTCATAAACATCCAAAATTCGATTTGAATAAAAGGAGTGATAACAGTGCTCAATTCATAATAATGCCATAGGAATTTGTCCCTCTGAATGCTGCTTTAAGCTTTCTTCAATGATTGATTTTAACGGCCAGCTCGCTACCAAAATTTCAAATGTGATGGTATCCGTCAAATAATTTGGACTTTCCCTCGTACTACATAATAATAATGATCTCCTATTATTTATTCAATACATAACAATTGTATAGGACAGGTGGTAAAATTTCACTTAAAAAATATATAAACAATTAGTATAGCGGCTTCATTATTCATGTACATATATTTATTTATAATTATTCATATTTTCAGACTCGATAATCAAAAACAAAGATACAGATGTAGATCTCAAAGAATTATTCAAAAACTATTTTTCCCAACAGGTGGCTGAAACACCTCAAGAAATCCCGTTTCTCAGCATTCTGCAGCATCTTCTTCGTATAGATCCTAAGGAAGCAATAAGTGACATTGTTTGGGACACCGCAGAAAGACTGGTGCACAGAGCTACTCTCCTAGAAAATCGAGAGGATGCAGCCAGGTTGCTTCGGGCTCCTAGCGTTCAAAATAGACTTTATTGTCATTGCCAACAGAGGTCTCCTGATGGAAACTTGAGCCGAAGACAATCGCTGTCCACACCACTGAGTCCCACCTCCGTTGGACCAATTCCACCTCCTCCCCCACCAAGCAGTAAGTATAACATATATCCCATATTATCATTTTACCCACTTCTACTGTTGGCTCAATATACAGGGTGAGTCGTTGACTTGTACATATATTTGAACAGTAGATTCCTCTCATCAAACGAAACACTTTTTTCTCATACCATTTTTCAAATTTCAGTTTCGTTTGAAAGATACAGGGTATCGAAAAACCATTAAAAAACACTCTCCTTTCCACATCTTCGAACCGTCTTTCCAAATCAACTGGACTTGGTTGAGTGTTTACTCTATTCATGAATATGCATCATCAATCAACACTTATTCGATATTTCTCCTGTTATATAAGTTACAGCGTAGCAAAAATAGTATAAAACTACTTGAAAAAGATGAAAGATTCAATCATTATAGAAAATAAAAGTAGTTTTTCAATAAATAGCGTCGTTTTCGAGTTATTCCTAATTATATCCGATGAAGTTTGACGAAAAAATCATAAATCTCAAAAATAATCTGAATGTTTCCCTGGATTTTAAATAATATTAACGAATCGCAGAAAAATTATTAACTCTCTGATCCTACTACAAGTCAACAATGTTGTCAGAATGTTCATCAACTTTGTCGTGACTAAAATCTCGATGATGGAAAAACGTTTGATAAAGAGATACGTGATAATGAAATCCCACAAATGTGGAGAAGAATTGAATTTTAAGGAGCATAAAATTATACATTTTATACGATAAGTTTCTATTAAAGATTGATTGGTATCGGTCCATCCTTCAGGAAAATATTAAAAACAAATGACAATGAGATACAAAATTTAGGCAATATGAATGATGAATGTACAAACCACGTATTGAATTGAAATAAATTAAAAATAAAATGATACTTAGCACTGAATAATATGTTGATATTACATTAATTCACTGAAAGTATTCACATAATCATCACGAGATCCAAGAAAAACACCATAATCATGTTCCCCTTTCATAACAACAAATCTCTAGAAAAGATGTCTTCCATGTTTGTTTACAGCTGACAACCGCCGGTTGTTGCTATACGCATACAGCGTAGAGAACAGTAGTTTTCACTTTTCTGATATTGAGAAATGGCAGAATTCATAGATATTTATACTATATTTTCCGAAGAATCAACAAGCTGGCAACACGCCTTCTCAAAAGCTCTGTGAAATAATCATTGAAAGAAAAAACATTCTTCACAAGATATTTTTGGGATATCCAGGAAAATATGGCTTTTCAAATGCAGATATAATCGGACAAAAGGAAGAGTTCTTGTTAAGAAATATCATGTTTGTAACATTTTTATTCCAATAAGGTTACCTATACTCTGTTCAAATGTAAGAAGGAGCAATAATTAATAACATGTTTGGCGCAGCGGTAGGAGGGCCTTCCTAAAGTTTCTTTCCGTCCAGAGTCAAATCGAGGAGATTTCACACAATCGTTCAGTTTTAACTGAACTTGAATTTCATTTTTTTAAAATAATTTATAGAACGTTGTTCTTTTGAAATTTGGCAAACTGTCGTCATCATTCACGATTTCTAGAACTTTAGAAATCATTGGGATTTCATTCCGGAAAAAAAACCATGAACAATTCTTCTGATCATATCGAAATCGTCAACCAAATCCGATTATTTTTAACGACTGGGCTCTCCTCTTAGGTGGCGTCAATGTTTTCTCGAGCATCCGAAAAAAAATATTTAGTAGATAATAATATAAAAACAAAACAGAATAAAAAAATAGGGTACGTCGGATATAAAATCATAACAGAAATTTTGCACTAGAGTTTCTGAGTGTTCTAATGTGGAAATTGCTGACTCAAATTATTGAATCATTTCTATCCAGTACCATCCACAGTCCGTTCCGAGTACGATCCTGGCAATCTTTTAGGGCGTTAAAAGAGAGCGTGGTTCTGGTTATGACCGTTTGACGAATAGGAGCTTTATTGTGCGCAAACCAGACGATTCTGTTTGTTTACAAAGCTCCTCCTTATATTTGAACGGACTATAGTACCTGATCATTCCCAAAATGTATTAACAAATTTTCAATGGTGAAATATTAACTTTGCAATAATTCCAGAAAATGGTATCAATCACGTATTCGGCTCAATTTCTTTTTCAAATGACAATATCTATTCAATAGAGCCGAATTCAAAAAAATGGATAATGAAAAAGAGATCTTCTTTGGCCTCAAGAATCTACAGCTATAATATATGTACAAGTCAAAGAATCACCCTGTATAAGAAATTTCAAAATGGTGATTCACCTAATTTATTCATACAGGGTGTGGCAGGTAGAGGACATTATCGAGGTTCAGAAAAATATAGTTCACATTCGATAGCGCGTCTTTCCAGGAATACCAACCAAAAACAATATTTGAAAATAATATTTCATTCGGAGTCTTTCCAGCAAAAATTTTACTAAGCATGAAACATATTCTAAGCTTGGTACATGATGTTTTGGATGTCAGAAGCGTATAGCACTCACTGCTGGAGCCTCCTACTGACAAACAGCAGGAACTTAATTGCGCACCTACTAGATTTTTCGTAAAATTCAATATTACCAATGGACTAAAGAATTCGGTGATTTTTTGAGTTATTCGCAAAACCAACTTTTTGGAAAAAAGGTTTCAAAATATTCATCAGGGCTCTGAAATGTTACAACATAAACTAAAATAAATTCAGAAATTCGCAGCTACAATTTAAAAATAAAAATCTCTTAAATTACACAAACAAAGAATCTCCAAAACAGTTCATAACTGAAAGAGATAGAAATAATAGGGCTGGCTCGGCTGAGAATACTAAAAAAAATAAAAATTGAAAATCATTCAAGACCAATTCAATCCATATTTGCTCTCTGCGCTGTTTTGTCTACATTCTTCGGAGATTCTTTTCAATATCCCTTCATTATATCAGATATTCCTCAATATTGCTAATAATATTTTTGTTAAAGCAGGTGCATTACCTCCACCTCCCCCTCCACCACCAAATATCCCCCAACCTCCAACAATACCTCCTCCAGCTCCTATTCCTCCTCCTTCTCCACACAGACTTCAACCCCGTCCACATGTAATGAGATCAGAACCAGAAACTGTGATAGACAAGTTACCGCAACAGGAAATACCAGCGCCAAAAATAAAGATGAAGACTATCAATTGGAATAAGATCCCCAGCAATAAGGTAAATCAAATCACATATTCATAACAAGAAATTGAAAAAGTAACCAGAAGAAATAACTTTTATATGGCTAACTTCATTAAAGGTTGTTGGGAAAAACAATGTGTGGACTCAAGTGGCCTACTCACACCAGCACTCTCCAATGGCCGACATGGATTGGTCTGAAATGGAAGGCCTTTTCTGCCTCCAAGCACCCCCTTCCCCCAAACTCGGTGTACGTGAACCTTCATCCAGCACTGCTGATCCTGTAGAAAGAAGACTGAGAAAAGACAACGCTGAGGTGAGTTAACTACTTCAGAAAAGAAGATCGATAATGGATTTCATCTATGTTTAAATTACAGATCACATTGTTGGATGGCAAGAGGAGCCTGAATGTAAATATCTTCCTCAAGCAGTTCAGAAGGTGAGTTGAGAAAGGAAAGTGCTAGAATTTTGTAAAAAACCAGATATTTCTAGTTCCAACGAAGAAATAGTTCGCTTGATCAGAGAGGGTGCACATGAAGAAATTGGGTCTGAGAAATTGAAGGGACTGTTAAAGATCCTGCCTGAAGTGGATGAACTGGATATGCTGAGGTCCTTCAGTGGAGATTTTCATAAATTAGGAAATGCTGAGAAGTTTTTAGTACAATTAATTCAATTATCTAAGTGAGTACAATTGCATAACTGATGGCATATCTATCTCAGAGACGAACTTCAATACTTAATTTCTTCCTATTTCAATTTTAACGAAACCAAAATTCGTGTTTCGTTGATTCAACATTTCACGACGAAGTGTATTTGTCGGAATGGCTGATCCAAATTACATAAAACTGCGATGTGCAAAAGTACTGAAAGATTAACGACTTAATAATTTATGGTGTTGGTTCCGTCCTCTGCAGAGCACTTGCTCAAGCGCGGGCGGCGTGTGAAGATTGCTACATACGTTGTGGACAGTGAGTCGCCACAAATCAACTATGAATATTGATTTATTTTCTTATTACTATAATCATAATCTATACCATTCAAACAGTAAGATGGTGATCGTAAAGA
The DNA here is from genome assembly GCA_910592335.1 of Adalia bipunctata. Taxonomy (NCBI): domain Eukaryota; kingdom Metazoa; phylum Arthropoda; class Insecta; order Coleoptera; family Coccinellidae; genus Adalia; species Adalia bipunctata. The sequence continues at coordinate 8,629,488 of OU342954.1, forward strand.
GTGAAGACTTATCTAGGTATATGAATATACGATGATAACTTTTTTCGCAATAATGACTTATTATTAATTGGGATAGTTTTCAGAGAATATTTTGTTTGATAATTATCTCGCTTACCTTGTACTTATGATTTAAAATGGTGCATATAGATAAAAGTCACTTCCCAGAAAATACTAATGGGTAAAACCATATGGGTGCAACATCTCAGCATTACGTAACCCTCACTCGCAATTTGTAACCAGCCATAATAATAATAAATCTTTTTCATTTTCAGTTATAAATTACGTATAGAAAGCATGCTACTGAAGGAGGAATTCGCATCCAACATGAGTTATTTACAACCCAGCATCAATTCGATGAAACTGGCCGCGCAAGGTAGAAATGATTTATTCCTCACTTTGTTGTCGTCGATTGTTATTCCGTTTTTAATTGATATTCCAGATCTGATGACCAATAAGCCGCTCCAAGAAGTCCTGTATATGATACTGGTGGCGGGCAATTTTCTCAATGCGGTGAGTTATTTTTTTATTTAAAAATTTCTGAAAAATGTTACACTCCGTTTGCACACAGGAATCCCCTCGCCTCAAAGTATTTTTGTATATTCACATTTAGTAGTAGAGTTTTAAAAATTCGGTGACCAGTCGCTACAATTATGACGTTTAGCAATCATTTTATAGGGATTCATTTCATTTTGTCCAAATGGGTTTGAAATGGATGTATTTATTTTGTGCAGTGCCACAGAAAGAGTTTCTTGTAGTTTTCATGGAAAACACAATGACTTGATTTCATTCTTGCGAAGAGCATGAAACTGATAAGAATTTTTGAATAGAGAATGATGCGACCTTTCAAACAAGCCTATACTTTCTATTTGAAAAATTGGGTGTTATACCTGTCTTTCGAAGGGGGTTAAAGGTTTAGGGTTCGCATTCTTACGTAGAAGAATGACACTTTAAAATTTGAATTTAATGTGTTTCGAGATTTTTCCTGAGAATATGTACAGAAACTAATATGATAAATTTATTACATTTGTCTTTTCCGCACTGTATAATTTGCATTATGACAATTTGATGAAACCATATGGACTTTAAGAATTAAAGAACCAGGCTCTCGAACTGAAGCTCTGGGGGCGTTACTACTATGGTCAATTCTATTCGTCAGATAATACAAATTATTCAAGATGAATTATAGAAAAAATAGTCGCAATTCTGCAGTCCATTTATATTTGGGAAAATTGTTTCGTCAGCACAGAAAATTATAAGAGAACCACTTGATCATAGAAAAGAAGAACATTTCATCATTGAGTTTGAATTATATATACTCCATTTTATTTTATAAAGTATCGCGGTTAGCCATGATTTAGGTTTATCAAGCTGCCCCCCCTAGAGCTCGAAAATCCCTTAAAAACTAATGAAATAATAGCATAATGAGTGCCTTGGCTCAGTGGTAGTGGTAGAGCATTGAAATAAGGACCCAAAGGTCCGAAGTTCAATCCCGAGCTAGGAAAGAAATTTTCTAGTCTCGGTAGGGGCTACCATTCTCATTGTTGGGTCAAAAATTAACAGTGCTGTGCCTAAGGTGGCGTAAGGACACAGTGACAAAGCCTACACAGAACACAACTGCTTACTCCGAACTCGGCACAAGTTACAAGCTTCGAAGCTTGTAGTTTCAGAGGGGTCCTCAGGAGACCTAGGAGTAATCAGGATAAACAATATCATATAATGAGAGAAATGGACTCGCAAAGATCTAATTCAAGAAGTAAATCGCCGGAACGTGCTGCTACCGCAGAAGGAAAATGACAGACCGGTTTCTGGCTTCTTAGCCAGATTTACTTCTTGAATTAGATCTTTGCGAGTCCATTTCTCTCATTATTATATGTCCCTAGTGGACGGTCCTAACGGACGCAAATTTTCCTATTTTTAATATCATATAATTTACGAAAATCAGTTAATTTTTTCTATTATGATTGTTTCCCCCCCAGCTCAGAGGCTGCCGACACTCTTTTGTGGTGTTATCGGTATTGAAGAATGGAAATAAAATTACGGCAATTGAAGGCGAAACGTTAGGTGAAATTCTTATTGGAATCCGGCCGTGGGAGGCTTCATCAATATATCTATCATATTTTATTCGACAGTCTCCTAACTTATTATACATGGTGTCCCAAGTTCGAGCGGCAATTAGACGTTTTCTGAAGAACTAGAAATATTTGAAATCTGAAAATTGAAATTATGATATTGCTCTTCTGAGCTAAAATATTTTTGGAGCCTGAGCACTTCGTTATACAACGAGTGGAAATAAATTTCATCACGAATTTTTTTTTTTTTCAATTTTTCCGTTTCTCGTATGATTGAGTATCCAATGCTAAATACATTTCTGTTAAAACCATTGTATTTATTCAAATAGTTTTCAGAATATCAAAAAACAATTGCAAGAATGTCAAATATTCATAGACAGTATTATACTCCATTCACTTTTATAAAGTATCCCGGTAGTCCAAGATCTATACTCCATTCACAATTATAAAATCACAACTCTGGCCTTGGAAGTTTGAAACATTCCACTCTGTATCGAAGTTATGACGTTTTTCAAAATATTTTTATGTTCCAAGTCAACACTATGTTGCCCTTTTTACATTCTTAGCGTATTTCTCAGAATGTGAATGAATTGGAAAAGATGTGATGGACGAAAATAATTTCTAGTTTAGCTCCCCCTCTCCGATTTTTAAAATATTTTGTCACGTGATTGTAAATGTTGAAAAGATACTACAGTTTTAATTTCAGCATTGGCAAATGAGTAGTTTTAGAGAAAAAAATAAAAAAGATTGTGAATACTTCCACCTGCGTTTAGACTTTATATTCATTTGAATCGCATCGGCAGTGAAAAATGCCGTGAGGTGATTTTTTCTCGAACAGACGGTGTTGCCAAATCTCAATAATTTCTTAAATACTAAGATAGACATAGAACTTTCACACATGGAAGGTGGATTTTCAAGAGATGAGCCTTTAGATATGTCCCCCGATGACGTCGGCACTGTTTTCGTTCTACTCAAACGAGGGCATGGGCGCCCGCAAGGGGGGGGGGGGGGGGGTAACGTCCCCCCCTGAGATTTCGATGGCCTTATCGTTTTTCAGCAGTTAGGTCAGGTTAGTTCAGGAAAGGCTTAAGACATTTATCCCCTTGTCCCCCGATGACGTCGGCACTGTTTTCGTTCTATTCAAACGAGGGTATGGGCTCCAGCAAGGGGTGGTTCAGGAGGGGCATGGCCCCCCCTGATATTTTTATGGCCTTATCGTTCTTCAGCAGTTGGGTTGGGTAAGTTCAAGTTAGGCTTTAGTTAGACATTTATCCCCTTGTCTCCCGATGACGTCGGCACTGTTTTCGTTCAATTCAAACGAGGGTATGGGCTCCAGCAAGGGGAGGTTCAGGGGGGGCATAACCCCCCCCCTGAGATTTTAATGGCCTTATCGTTTTTCAGCAGTTAGGTTAGGTTATGTCAATTCGGAGTCTTATGGCTTAATTTAATATATACTGCAACAATAACATAATTCAACGGATATTCTGATTGTATAGTAATTTATTAGATTAAAAAATATTCATACATTACTACCACAGTAGGTTTGTACAAATAAAATGGAATAGGTCAAACATATGCTTCACATTTATCATTCACCTGTTCTAAAATAAGACACAAACTCCTGGAATATGGAAAAAACCGATGTATTCTGGTTCAATATAGCCTATTTCTACTTTCGGCAAAGGGATGAAAGCTCCAGTAGACCAGTGACACATTTCAATTCATCGGAATCTGAATTCACCTACTGTGGAATGCAATATAGTCATATTTCTTCTTTTTTTAGCTTTTTCGACGTGTTTTTTTTCTGAAACGTGAAAAGGATCAACAATAATCATTTAGAGACCGATAATGGCCATCCAAACCCGTTTACTTACGATAATCGAGCAATTTCATTCTGCAAGTTCTTTCCTCATAATTCCTCGAAAATCCTACCTGAACCATATTTTCCGGTCGCTTTCGTTAGAAGATCGTATAAGGAAGCCTTTTTTGTCTATTTACACATTCCAAATAAATTTTGAGCACGAAAAACGATACAGAAACTAACCAAACTTCTGGGGGACCGGAATTTTGTTTGAAATCTTTCAAAACGGCCAGATACCTAAAAAAAACTTCGTTATCAAGTGTAAAAAGGTCGATTAGTACTTACTTTAGCTTTATTTATGCTTATAAATCTATTTTTGGTCCAATTCAAATTTGCCGTTCGTACTCACGCCAAAACTCGAGAAAGGAAAAAATAACACTTGCACGAAACTTCTTCTGGACGACGAAGAACGGAAAAATTGGCGATTTCCTATCGATATTTCGCCCTAAAATCGAACTAACAAAATGTGGAAAATCTTTGATATAAACAGAAAAACTGGCATCGTCGTTTTGTCAATAACGATATTTTCTGTACGCGCACAGACTTTTCATCAGGTGGACCAACTCCTGAATACGAAACCATGACCTCCTATGTGATTAAATAAAAGTGAACGGAGTATAATTACTACGATCGCTATGTAGAAACTACAACGTTGCTAGTGAATCTGACGGGAAAATGACTATAAGCTAACATTTTCAAAATATACGCGGTGAAATGTGTCAGAATGTCATGGCAAACCGGTATACTTTATAAAAGTGAATGAAGTATATGTTCATTTTTCTCATTCTCAACATTCTGAGCATAAACCGTTATCATAACTTCAAAGTATAAGAATGTGGAAAAGTCATGCATCTTTTGAATTTCATAAATATCATCACTGGGTGTTTCAAATTTTGTGTCGGAAACTTTGATTGAAAATTGGCTATAACTTCTGTTTTTCAAATTAGTATCCTATTTTTTATGATTGTGTTGATATGATAGCACTCTTAGGGCCGGTTTTATAAAAGGCGAACCGACGGTTGAACCGTGCGCCAACTACCAGATCGTGAGGAATTTGGTTGTTGACGGTTGAATCCTCGGTTGCCCTTTATAAAACCGGCCCTCAGATGCTCTTGCTCCTGAATTCAGTAATTTCTGACATTTAAAAAATTCAAAAGATGCATGACTTTTCCACATTCTTCTACTTTGACGTTATGAGAACGATGTCCGCTCAGGATGTTGTGAATGAGAAAAATAAACATAATATGTACTGACTATGATTATTTGTCTTTTTTCCGTTGTTTCTCGATATTTTGAAAACTGTTTGAATGAATTCAGTGGTTTTCACAGGAATGTAATTCAATAATATCAGAAACGAAAAAATTTAAACAAAAAATTTTTTGAGCAAATTTATTTTCATTTGTATAACCGGAATTAAGAGCTCAGGCTCCAAAAATAATTTAGCTGAGGAGAGAATTTCGAACAATATTATAATCTCAATTTTCAGATTTCAATAATATGTTCAGTTCTTCAGAAACGTCTAATAGGTACTCGAACTTGGGGCACTCTGTATAGAAAATGGTTGTTACGATATCATTTGTTTGATTTTTGTGAAAAAATAATAGGTACGTAATTATTATTATTATGTAAGTACTCATGTTTGGTATGCTTTCATGGCTACAATACAAGAAAAAATTCAAATTAGGGAACAATATGTACCTAGGTAAATATAATACTCACAAGCTTGAAATGTACCTACGACCTACCAATGCGTTAGAATTTTCAACCATTTTTCTCATTGAATTCAGTCTCTTGATGTTGAAACATTCAAGAAATTAGTTAAGGCTTTTTAATACATAAGGAGAAGAAGTTGTTTAATATTCATAATTACCAATACTAATTATTACCTAAGTATATTTCACTACCTATACCTATGTGCCTTTTTCCAGGGTGGCTACGCAGGTGATGCCGCTGGTGTTAAGCTTTCCTCCTTGCAGAAGATTACAGACATCCGAGCGAATAGGCCAAATATGAACTTGGTTCATTTTGTTGCATTGGTGAGTAAAAATGTTATAATGAGTTGTTGAAATATACACAGCTTATCCAAATCTCTATTTTCCCAGAGAACGAAATAGCAAAAAGGGTTCAATATTTATTAGTTATTTAGTTTAAGACTACTCCTACTCCACACTAATGTGTATGTGGTGACATATTATATAATTCTTATCCCATAGGTAACCTGATACTTTCGTATCGGCATATTCCGTATTTCGATAAAGGGAATTACAGAATCAGAAATGATCTCTTTTAGGAGTTCTTCTCTTCGAGTATAGATCGAACTCCTTAAGCTTGAATTGGATAAATCGATTATTCAGAAATCTGTGTTTGATTGAAATCAACTCTAAAGGAACTTATAACTCAAAATAAGTTTTTTTTTCAGCAAGCGGAGAAGAGGAATAGAGAATTGATCAGTTTCACTGAAAATATTGGGCTTCTTGAAGACGCTGCAAAGTAAGTGAAGAAACATGAAACTGAAAAGGAAAATTATGTTTTTTCAATTTTCAGAACTACAGTTGAGCAGTTACACAATGAAATCAATGCCCTAGATGTGAGAATAAAGAAGATCAAGAAGCAAATAGACAGTTTCAATACTGAAATAGAAATAAGGCATCAAATGGTAGACTTTTTGTTGGTAAGTTCTCTATTTTTTCTTCTCTTCATTCCGCATAATTGAAATTTCATGTTATAGTATGCAGAGCAAGAAGTGGAGAACGTACAAAGAGGCATGAAAGAATTAGAAAGCATCAGAGTGAAACTAGGCGAATTCTTTTGTGAAGATCTGAACACTTTCAAACTCGAAGAATGCTTCAGAATATTCCACGGTTTCTACTGTAAGTTCAAACAAGCTATAACTGAAAACGAAAGGAGGAAAATACAAGAGGAACAAGCCCAAGCTAGGAGGAAACAGAGAGAAGAACTACTGGCCATCAAAAGAAAGCAGAGTGAGTTTAAAATTTTCCATCTAAAGGGTGTTTCAAATTGGGTGTTTTTTTTTAATATAATCTAAATGGCGCACCGAATTCGTCTGGTAATTTTGACATTTAAGAAGTGTGATGTACGACATTCATAAAAATGGCTTCGTACACGATACAACAACGCCTTCAAATTGTTGAATTATTTTATGAAAATCAGGGATCTGTGAAAAGTGTTTTCAGAAAAATACGTGAATTTTATGGTTTACATAATCGTCCATCTGAAAGCACTATTGGTCGAATTCTTAAAAAATATTTCAAGAAACCGGTTCGGTGGAAGACCAAAAAAGTGAGAAATAAAGCCGTAGCGGTCGTTCACAATAAAATATTGATTAGGTTCGTGAAAGTGTTGCTGAAAACCCTGAAATGTCCATTACGACGTCACAACAAGTTGGACTTAGTGGGTCCACAACATGGCGTATTTTACTCAAGGATTTAGCTCTGAAGGCATATAAGGTTCAAATAACACAGGAACTAAAGCCATATGATCATTTAAAACTTCGTTCATTTGTAAATTTCATCAATGAACAACCAGCTCATTTTTCTCAAAAAATCATGTTTTTCGATAAGGCACATTTTGAACTTGGTGGATATGTTAATAAACAAAATTGTCGTATCTGGGGTGAGGAAAATCCACGAATGATTCATGAGAATCCTACGCATCCTAAACTAGTCACTGTTTGATGTGCATTATGGTCAGATAGTGTAATTGGACCTTAGTTCTTTTAAAATGCTGCTGGTGAAGCAGTAACTGTCAATGGTGATCGATACCGTCAGATGATAATCGAATTTTTGTGGCCTGAATTAATGAAAATCGATCTAGAAAACATTTGGTTTCAACAGGATGGCGCTACACCTCACTTTGCAAATGACATAATTGATTTATTGAGACAGAATTTCCTGGACGAATAATCTCCAGGAACGGTGATGTCAATTGGCCACAAAGATCATGTGATTTGACACCGTTAGACTCCATTCTTTGGGGTTATGTGAACTACTCTAACACAGTATCAAAGACCCTTCGACAGTATAAGGTAGTAGGTACATCATATTGTGACTCTACTCGACTCGCTTGCTGGCGTTTTCATACGAGAAATCACAAAATCATTCGCTACTCTACTAATCTAGGTACTGGCCTAGTCCGAACAAGCCCTAAAGGATGAAATTATTCGTGTCATAAGTGAGATAGAGCCTCAATTATGTCAAAATGTGATTGAAAATTTTAACAAAGAGTGGACGTCTGTAGGGCAGCAAGAGGAGGCCATTTGGCAGATATTATTCTTCGTACATAAATGTCATAACTGATACTTCAATTACCAATAAAAAGTTTTTGAAAATATATATATAACAATGAATTCGAATGAATTTTCAGTGGAATCAATGGCTCTTAGTGCAGATATAGAGACTCCTTTTATAGACCTTCAACTGTATGAGCCTAGAGGTGCATCGATGAAGAAGGTAAATTTAAGTGGACGATGATTTGATCAAATCAATATATTAAACTTTTTTGCAGGGTAGGAAATCACAAGCAAACTCGGAGGATGAGCAATCGGTTACTGGTTCACCATTATCCAGAAGACGTTTAGGTTCTTTTAATGGAAATGGAGAATCATCTCACAATCGTGAAGAGAGATCGCCAGGTAAATTTTGTCTGAAACCAAAGTTAGATTGGGCCGCTAATGCTTGAATATGAATAGGGGATTAAAGGCTAGTTCCGTAGTGACAGAAAGTAAATTTTAATTCCCTGCTTTTTCTATGTGATCGGACCTTATATCATTAAGCCCGAATATCAGTAACTGTGGGTTATAAGCAGAAATAGACCTCAAATTTTCACGAAAGATTTGAGGTCCAATATTTAAAATGGTTCCAGAGTTATTGATTTTTTAATTTCCATCAATATTTCAAAGGCATCTTATCGGGTTGAAATTTGGTTATGAGCTGTTTAATTACGACTCAGTATACAGCCTGTCACATTGAAAAGGAGACGGAGATCTTTTCTAGTACAGAAACAAAATTTTGGAAAATTGAATATTGGTCGACCGATATGTTGTTAAAAAGGTCTTTTCCTCCTATATCAGCCAAACGCTGAAATGGACCTTGCGAACATAGTGATCGAGCTCGACAAACGAACATGGGGTGAAAATGAATGAAATGACATTTATTGGAAGCAGAAGTATTCATGATCAATATGATCAATGAGCTGAATACGAATTATAAAAATGAAATGAATATGCTCCCATATGGCCATGCGCCACAGCTGATGAATGTTATTCGAATGATCATAATATATGGGTAATTCCCCATGATGGAGAAATTATAATGAAATAATTATTGGAATTTCCAAAATAGGGAAATTGGTTTGAGAGCGTTCACTAAGCTTGAACATAGAGATAAAATGATTTGATGGTGGTTTTTATGTAATTTTTCACATAAAATCAAGACTAGTTCATTTTGTTCATGAGGACATTTTATGTCCTCTCCTAATCTTTTACTTCACTTTTTACTTTCTCTTACTAATCGCCCAATTCGGCTAAAATTCCTTATGCAAATAAATCAATGAACTAAGTAAAATGAGATATCTACAAGATCGTTATCATCGTGGCATCAGAAGACCGAAATATTATTTTCATCTAGAGGTCACGTAGCGTTGTTTGAAGTCGATGGGTGACCGCGTTAGCTATGAATTTGAACAAGCGTGCAAAATATTCCTTTCTTTTCGTTTTCGAGCGCTCCTACTTGAACGAGATCTACAGGGTATTTCTGAAATGATGTGAAAAATTTCAGAGGGTGATTCCTTGTTCAAAATAAAGGGTAGTTTGTTATACAGGGTGATTTTTTTTTAAGTGTTTCATTAGACGTATTCGAGGAAGTAATTTTGATACGAATTCAAGATTCTGTATTTTTGTTTTAGAGTACATGAACTTGAATTGTAAAATATATTCAAGCGGAATCTACTACCGGTTCTAATGGGTACGAATGTGAACTTCGTTATGTCAAAGGTAACACCTTATATATTTATACATATTTGAATTCTCCGTTTAATTCTGCACTATTTGATGTATGATACGCGCAACCACTTCAAACGATTTTTGAGTTATAGCCTAATTGTCAAATTTCTTGACAGAAAGAGTGTTACAAATTAGAGTTAATATCTCCAAAATCCCTCTTTGTAAGAAATTTTTTTCGCCACAGTGGAACAAGAGAAAATATGAGGATACTTCTTCATGTATAAATTATGAGAAAATATTATACAGGGTGTCTGAGACAGGGCTTCAAAGTGAGCATCAATAAAACTATGAAATCTCATATTTTTCAAATGGGAACCATATAATTTTGTAATTCCGATCGACTGCTCGTCAAAAACTAGTTAGAGTGTTTCAAACATTTCAATGCGCGTATCATACCTACATCAAATCAGTGCAGAATTAAACGGAGAATTCAAATATGTATGGTGTATGCATCAGGGTGTTGCAATTGATATAACGAAGTTCACATTCGTTTCCGGTAGAACCGGTAGTACCTAGATTCCGCTTGAATATATTTTCCAATTCAAGTTCATGTACTCTAAAACAAAAATACAGAATATTGAATTCGTATCAAAATTCCTTCCTCGAATACGTCTAATGAAACACTTAAAAAAATCACCCTGTATAAGTGTTGGGCCAAAAGTCAAACCTTAGGAAGATATCGCGGTTCAAAGATGGCGAAAAATAATGTTTTTATTTTATATCTTAAAAACGAAAAGCGATAGAATGATTATTTTATTTTTTCATATTTTTAGAATGAGTGGAGGGGGTTGAAGTAAGTAGACTACCCCTATCATTTTTGTAAATTAATTTGAAGAAAAACTAACACTTGGATTGAATTAAATTCGGATAGCCTGATTTGGTTAGAAACTTTTTTATTTTCTATATTTTTCGTAAAATGTATGTACCGTTTTGAAATGAAAAAAATTAAATGTAAATCAGTTCTAAAATGAGTTGCCCGTTCCCGACACGTAATGATTTATATTTCATTCTTTTATTTCAAAACGGTACATTTTACGAGAAAAATGCAAGAAATGAAAAAGTTTCTAACTAAACCCGAATTCAATGCTATCCAAGTCGTTGCGTAAGTTTTTCTATAAATTTCATTTTTCTGCCATCTTTGAACCGCGATATCTCCCTAATGTTTGACTTTTGACTAAGATGTCTAGAATAATGGTGTGAGCACTCGTCAATCTTTGAATGGAATGACGTTCGACCAAATCGAAAATATTAAATATATTTTGTGGCGGTTCCGCAATGTCATACAACGTCAAAAAGGTCTTTTTTCCCTTGATCGATTTGATTGATTAATCAACAGCTGATCTGCAGAAGTCAATTATGACATTTCTATATGATGAAAGTCTAGGTATACCTTTTCTTCATATTTCATTTCATTTCATTTATTTTAATTCTACATACACACCATTTCTGGTAATTACAAATGCCGAACAAGAAAAAATTAAATTTGAATTTTTAAAACTAAATATACACAGCATATTTAACTTAGTCTATAACATCAAGGCTTTCAATTCATTCACACTTGTGTTGAAAATGTCTACATCAAATTTTGATATCACTTCGTTACATATTGTCATCATCTTATTTATAGGTGATAAACTACCAGGTGTTGCTTGGAATATTTCCCTATTTATTATCCTTAAATTCAATTTGGGAACCCTGAAATTAATCGAACCCACAAAATCCCAATTAGAGAAGCTATTAGTATTCAAAACACAGAATATGAAAATCACAGCTTTCGTTTTTCGCCTGTTATCCAATGAACATTTACCGAATTCTTTCAGCATGGACTGATATGATATCATGAAGGGATATCTATTATATGTTTTCAAATGTAGGTACCTCAAAAATCTCTTTTGCACCTTTTCAATTGTGTTTATGTTGGTAACTGTGAGCGGCATCCAAACCTCTGAGGCGTACTCAAGATGAGGTCTGACGAGGGCATTATAAAGCAGAGTGGTTGTTGAACAGCTAAAGTCTTTTACATTTCTCAAGACCAATCCCAAGACTCTGTATGCTTTATTAGTTGAGAACTCAAAGTGGCTATTGAACTTTAAATTAGGTTGGAACATGACACCCAAGTCTTTAGTTTCTGATCTTCTCACAATTACGTTTGAATCTAGCGTATATGTAACTTGTATTGGATTGGTTCGCCTAGTAAAACTGACAACATGACACTTTTCAACGTTTAAGGACATTTTATTATTTCTGAACCATTGTTCAACTTTGTTTAAATCTTCCTGCAATAGTGTGGAATCTTGAAAACTTTGAATTTTCTTAAACAATTTGAAATCGTCCGCGAACAACAATGCACCGGAGAACTCCACGGAAGCTGGAAGATCGTTCATAAAAATTAAAAATAGTAATGGACCCAGTATGCTTCCCTGAGGTACACCTGATGTCTGCAATATATCATGTGAGAATGCATCACCAACCTTCACGACCTGCGTTCTTTGTCGTGAGTAAGAGTTCATAAAACTACAGGCATCTTTCGAAAATTCAGACGCTGCAAGTTTATCCAGAAGTACATCGTGACTTACCCTATCAAAGGCCTTTTCACAATCAGTATACACTGTATCCAATTGAAAACCATTTTCTATTGCATCTGAGGCTAGTTCCGCGAAAGCACAGAGATTGCTGACTGTAGACCTACCCCCCATAAAACCATGTTGACTCTCATGAATTCTTAAATTTGCATTTTTAAGAATATCTTGGTAAATTATTATCTCAAATATTTTCGCTAGGGCATTTAATATGTTGATCGGTCGGTAATTTTAAATCAAATTGAGTTCTCCCTTTTTATTAATATGAATCAAAATGTCAAGAATATAGTCCCAAATTATTGCTTGACAAAATTATCGGCTATTAACACAACACATTCACCAGAATAAATTCGAATATTTGAAATAACTAATAACAATCTGTCATAAATTGTGAATAGTACCACCTGAAGTGAAAAAAATGAAACTTTGTTAATATTCTCGATTTGGTCGAAACAAAATCTAATCAGTGCATTCACCATGTGTTTGAACATCGAACTTTTGACCAAACACCGTGTTTATATTTTCGTTTCGATGCCTGCATTTTACGAATTTTGACTAGGTTCGACTCACTGATCGTGAACCCGTGGTCGAGTTCGATTCTGTGCGTCCAAAAAAAGATTAATCTCGGACGGAAGAACCTAGAAACTTTAAATTTCCAGGGTAGGTTCGTAGTTTTGATTTCCAGATAATTCAAAAACTAAGGATTCGATCGAGATGAATTTTTTTATTAGTAGTATGACGTATTCCAACTTAGTAATCTAATCAATTTCAGACCTCCGCATTTGATTTTTGGACGCAGTGTATATCGAGCAATTAAATGAAAAAAATTTAGCAAAATAAACTCATTTCGTAAAAAAACTCAAATTGAGTTGTTAAACGCAGTGTTTTTCCTCAGATATAACTCCCAATGGAAGTCTGAGAAGAAGAAGAAGTAGGGTCCTCTCAGAAGAAGACGAAGGTAACCTTATGGATTTCCTTAGATCTTCTGGTAATGACAACAACAGGGAAAGAAAATCTTGGGGTAGCTTAGGTGAGTAAAAGTCATTTATGATACATAACTCAAGAATATGGTAACAATATATTAATGAAGGCTTCTACGGTCGGCTTCAACACAGCACAGAGTATTTATATCCGTACTCCCCCCCCCCCCCGACGTAGTCGGTCAGTTAATCCTTTCCATTTTGGACCATTTTATTCTAATCTTGCAGATGGTAGGCAATCATGCGCTATAGCCCGCTTCACACTCATGGCAAGAACCTCGGCCAATACCGCGAACGTGAGTGTGGATAACTTTCTTGTGTCACGTTCGCGCTTCGCGGCCTTCCCCGTGAGTTTGCGGTCTCCTGCCCCGCGTAAAAGGCTTCGCGGCTAAACACAAATGTTCCATCCTCACTCACAGGCGTTCGCGGTACCTGCGCAGTAATGATTGGATGCTTGTTCACTGGCTTTTGAAATGAATAGTTTTCATGTAGCAATGAAGTGAAATTAGATTACATTCAGATTTAGATAAGTGGAATGAGAATTTCTTGATTATTATCAGAATTAACCCTTTTTAAGCTGGCTAAACAGGCGAAAAGTCTTCGTAGACAGCGAAAATGCCGCGAACCCCAAAGTGCGAATATTTGTGTGAGTGTGGATGACTTATTTGGCCGCGAATTCTTGGCCGGGTTCACGGCAAGAATTTTTGGCGAGATTCGCGCCATGAGTGTGGAGCGGGAGCGGGCTTATGAGTTCGAATACGATCCAATTGAATTGATAGTTTGTTAATATGATAGATTATTTAACCGTTGCCTTGATCGATTAAGTTATTAGGAACCTACACTCCAATTCTGGGTAATTGTGTTATTCCTGATCTATAATTTCAATATACAGGGTGCTTCCGAATATGAACCTTGGAGGACGTGTTAGTATGACTCATTTGCAGTCGTTTGAACCCTATTTATTGTAACCGGAATTCAACAGTTTCCGAGATATTTGAATTCTAGTGATTTTTAAGAAATTCCTCACCTTACTTCATTTTCCGTTAATCTGTTCCACGTTGACCAAATTGGGGGACAATACGGCCGCTATATTACGTTACCGTTTTGTAAGAACCATACCTTTAGAGAATAGGGATCAGTATGAAGCCATCACGTTCAACTAGCAAATCAGAATTCGAAAATGATAAACACTAATACTAATTGTTCCAGATCGCTCGTGGGCGAGGAAAATAAGGGGTAGCGGTCCAAGGAAGAGGCCAGCTCTCCTCAACGCTGACTTCAGTTCTGACAGAGAGAGGCCGTCTTCCCCATCACCTTTGTCCGAGTACAAACCGATTGTCACCTCAGCTCCCGAAGAGGAGACGAAGACGAAGAAACCGAAGGAATGGCGTCAGAAGATCGAATCTTGGCTCCATTCCAACGATAACGACCAAGCGAACGATGAATCTAAACGCCAGGCCAGGAAGTTGACTAACAGAAGGAGTTTGGAAATGGATTCAGGTCAGTAGAAGAGTTTTCGATAATGACAAAGGCGGATTAGCAAAAAACTGAGCGGTTTGCTGTCTTTAAATAAAAGGTTTTCCAATACGAGGTGTTATTTTGACATTCAAAGAAAAAGGCCATTCTAAAGATGAACTAGCGACCCGCCCTGGCTTCGCACGAATGCAATGCAATCCTTATAAACAAGGGTAGTGCCGGCGCCGCACCGCTATGTCCCTTCATTTTAAATCTGTAATATCTTCAGAAATATTCATTTAAATTACATGCTGTAAGGGGCCATATCGATGTATATTGAATGGACAATGTATTTGGATGAGGATTGATGCTGTATTGCTTAAAATAACTTCCTTAAGCCATTTTTTCCCGTAAAATGTAAAGGATAAAAAATGGTTATTGTGGGTTATCCTTGAGAGATGGACATATACCATCGCGCACTTTTTTGTTGACCTTTTTTAGGAGTACAATACCGAGTAAATTATTTTGATTCATCTCGTGGGGTTCAGTCAGCCTTTGCAATGTAAGCGCAAAAAAATGTGTTTATTTACGACATCACATTAGAAACCTGTAAATTCACAGGTGTTTCTCTACAATATTATGCATGTATCATACATATAAACCTTGCTCTGGAATCACTTTATCTTTTAAAAAAAAGCGTTTCAAAATCCATTGCGTAGTTTTGAAGATTTAAGCATACATAGGGACAGACAACGAAAGCGACTTTGCTTTATACAGGGTGGGGCAGAAAAACCTATCCGATTTCAAAACGTTATAAAATTAAAACCACTCAGCTTGTCAAAAATTTTTTTTTATTAACATATCGCAAATTTTATGCCATTTTTCAATTTAAGTTTTGAAAAGCACATCACTCAAATGTCGTCCTTGGGAGCGGATACACTTATTTAGGCGCTCGCGGTAGCTTTCCATGACTTTCACCGTCATTTCCACAGGAATTTCTTCAATTGCCCGAGCAATTTCCCTTCGTAAAGCAAGAAGGGTCCTTGGTCGATGCTGGTAAACCTTCGATTTGAGGTAACCCCAAAGGAAGAAGTCACATGGAGTGAGATCCGGTGAGCGCGGCGGCCAGCCAACATCACCTCTCAGAGAAATGAGGCGACCGGGAAACAGTTCCCTGAGAATGTCCATTGATCGTCGCGATGTGTGGGCGGTTGCACCATCCTGTTGAAACCACACACAAGCGAGCGAATATTTTCGCGCCGAACGACGCGGGGAACGTTCAATCGCGGCTCTCACATTGGCCACGTTTTCAGGTCCTGTTCCTGTCCTGGGACGTCCAGGCGACTTCTTTTTCAATGCTGAACTCGTCTGTCTAAAATTTGACACCCACACTTTAATCGTAGCGTGATGTGGAACAGGATCATGACGCCCGAGTCCGAAATGAATTCGAAAAGCACGTTGTGTAGCAATTATCGAACCGCCGCATTCGATAAACCGCTCAATAACAAAAGCACGATGTTCACCAGACCAAGGCATGTTGACTACTGACAAATGGCATAAAACCAGCTTTCTAACGGTTTTTACCCCACTACTCTACCTGCTCTCTCTTCTGAGAAAAAGGGATTTGAAATCGGATAGGTTCTTCTGCCCCACCCTGTACTATGTAATAATGATGATCGCTTGTTTATTTCATCATGAAGAGAAAGGCATGCCGTGAATAAAGGAAAATAACATCATCCAAATGACCACCATGACCACGACTACAGGACCATATCCTTTTCTTGAAATGTTCCATAACCAAATCGCAAAGTGGCTGCCCTATGTCATCGAAAGCCTCACGAATTCCATCTCACCGTAACTGTTGGACCAGCTTTATTCTCAAAAAAGTAAGGTCCAATGGCCCCGCCGGACCATATACCGAACCAAACAATCACACGTTGAGTATAGAGAGGCTTTTCAACAATAACTCTTGGGTTTTCCGTCCCCAGTTGCGACAATTTTACTTGTTGAAGAAGCCGCCGAGGTGGAAATGGGCCTCATCACTCAAACTGATTTTTCGATGATATTCCGTATTTCAAGGGCCCAATCAGCAAAGACACGACGCTGTTGATGATCGGCCGGCTTGAGTTCTTGTGTTAACTGAACTTCATAAGCCTTAAAACCCAAATCTTTATGCAAAATACGGTGTAATGACGTTTGTGGAATGCCTAATTCCAATGAATGACGAGAAATGGACAAACCTAGGTTTTCTTCAACACTTTCAGCTACAGCAGCGATATTCTTGCCTGCTCTTGAGCGACGTGCATGGGTTTTATTCTTCACATCACTAACTTGTTCCAACAGCTCAAATTTTTCCACCAATTTCTGTGTTGAGGTTCGACAAGGTGCTTCACGACGACCCGAAAATCTTCGAGTTTCACGAACCGTCTCTGCCAAATTCTCACCATTTTTATAGTGAATGTCAATGGCCAATGCGTTGTTGAAGCTTTCATCATTCCATTTTTATTAATGGAGTAGTTTCCACTTGTCAAATGTCGAAAAATGATAGCTTCTACAGAAATAGCGGGCTATTCAAAATGATACCTCTTATTTTTTCAATTGAAGTCATAAAAAATATAAGACTGTGAACATTTTGAAGAGAGAAAAGAATTATTTTTTTTCTGCAAAAGATTATTGACGGCAACCCTATGTTTTCAGAAAGTGAAAGGAGTGGTACCTTAGATACTTTACCAGAAGGTAAACAGGTTTACAGTGGAAGCCAGTCTTCCTATAGAAAAATTCATCCTGCATGGAAACCTTCAACAACAATTGATAACACAGATGTAGTTGGTGCTATCGAAGCTGTAGAAGGTATGTGAAATAATATTTCTCTCTTGGTACATCGAAAAATAATCCTATCGTATAATTTCAATTATCTACCTAGATCTACAACCACAAATTAAGGATAAGTCGGCTTGGCGCAAATCAACGTTGAATGTAGCCAATAGCACTGAAGAAACTGCTGAGGAAAAAGCTCGGCATAGATACCAACCAAGGATCGCCGACTCCTCGAAGATTATAGAGGAAGAAAATGATAGGAAGTCGCTCATAACCCAACTCGCTGCTAAGCCTGCACACGATAAGCTCACCCTGTATATAAGACAAACGAGTGGTAAGATATATACTTGAAAAAAGCAACAAATATTCTTCATTTCTTCCAATTGTTTCTTTCAGATGAAAAGTCCTCCAACTTAACGCAAGTACCTAGAAGAATTAGAGATTCCCAGAGCAGCCTAGATCAGAGTGTCAATAACAAGGTGGATATAGATCAAGACAATATAGAAACACCTCCTGCTGTTCGCAAGATCTTCGTACCTTCTCCTGTTGATAAAAGAGAGCCAGTACCTCCTTCGCCATGCAGCAGGAGGATGCTGAGCAGGTAACTCAAATATGTTGAACTAATTATGCAGTTAATTTGAAATTGTTGGCGTATCATTATGGCTACTTTTATTCATAACCTCACATTCCTTTCCTCTACGAAAATATTGATTGTAGCATAATTTCAGAAATGACGGGGAAGAAACTGAAGTATTGGGGGATGGACAATTCGATAGACACTCGGCAACGAGAAGGACCAGAAGATTCAAACGTAGCACAGACGCAACTGAGTCATCCTCTCCTCCTGAGCTCGCAACTGAGCCCCATCTGACCAAAGAAACTTTACCAATAGACATTCCACAAGCACGTCAAGTTGTTGAGACAGTGGATGAGACTGCTGCCAGACTGAAAGCCTGGCAAGATAAGCTAAGGAACCAAGAGGCTGAGAGTAGATTGAATAGAAGGTAGCGTGATTAAGAGTTAAAGTTTCAGAATTATTTATGAATTCACAATAAAATATGAATCTATTGATGAAGGTTTTTACGACCGGATTGAACTTCAAATCTAGAGTATATTCAGAGTTTTTAGCCGCGGTCCAATAGGAATTTAACCTAACGTTTCGCCTACAACTGCGGTAGGCATCTTCAGAGGATTCTCGTTCGGAGGTTGTAACCAGACAAGTCCGGAAAGACCCACGAAGCTTACGAGCAGATGATTCGGTTTTAATTCCATAAGTTGCAGTTTTCCGACAAACTGGACAAAATTTTTTTGACTGGACAGAATTTCCACGTGAGTCCTCAACATGATTGTAAGAGTTCTCGCCAGATCATATGATGTCTCGGTGGATTTTTGCTTCGATGTTTTAACCCTCTGCACGTTGGTTCCTATGCAGGACTCTCTTAATTTCATATCGGAAATATTTCCGCGGGACTCTCAACACTGCCTTAGATCCAGACGACGAAACGTTGTCACTCATGCTAGAAACTCACTTTCCGAGTTCTCGAATCTTTCATGGCAGCAAACCGAGTCAAGGTGTTTTGGAACCCAGACGAGATGCCAGAAAGATAGCTGCCAAACTCTTTACAAAAGAAAGGATTCAATGGGCCATCGAATCATTCAAACCTAATAAATTTCCAGGCGGCGATGGCATGTACCCGGTGATGCTTCAGAGGGGACTGCAGGTCCTACTACTGGACCTCGTGAACCTTTTTCGTCGAAGCTTCATCTGAAGATATGTCCCAGAATGCTGGCGGGACGTTAGAGTGAGTTTCATTCCTAAGGCTGGCAAGCGGCCGGGGACTGATGCTAAATCATTCCGCCTCGTCAGCCTCTCCTCCTTTCTCTTGAATGCGATGGAGAAGATAATTGATCAGGATATCAGAGCGGGACTACTGTCTAAGTACCCTCTGCATAAAGATCAATATGCCTACCAGGCAGGAAAATCAACAATCTCTGCTCTCCATAGCCTCACCAGGAAACTGGAGAAGGCCTTGGAGTACAAAGGGATTGCTTTATGTGCTTTAATTGATATTGAAGGCGCGTTCTCGAATACACCACGATAGTCCATTCTCCGTGCGCTGGTCAGAAGGGGTGTGGAGCCGGCAACGGTGACTTGGATTATAGCATCGCTGAGCAGCCGGATATTCGATATGCAACTTGGAGCGGCGTCCCTAACTGCGACACCCGGAGACGGGTGCCCACAGGGGGGTTGTTTATCACCACTATTGTGGTCACTGGTCGTCGACGACCTCTTAAAAATACTTTCGGAAGCGGGTTTCGAGATTTGTGGTTATGCCGATGACCTTGTGATAGTGGTTCGGGGCAAGTATGACAACACGGTCATTGATCGGATGCAAGCCACTCTAACCCTAACTCACGAGTGGTGTATCCGAGAAGGTCTCAACATAAATCCCAAAAAGACAATACAAGTGCCATTTACCAGGAGAAAGAAATTTTCTCTCAAGGCATTAATAATGAACGGGACTGCCCTAACCCCAACGAACCAGACCAAATATCTAGGTGTTATATTCGATCAAAGGCTCTCTTGGAGTCCACACCTCGAGGCTGTGATCAGTAAGGGCCAGCGAGCTCTATTCACATGCCAGAGAATGGTCGGAAAAACGTGGGGGCTTAAACCGGAACTGACCAACTGGATCTGCAAATCCATCGTTCGGCCAATCATTAGCTATGCAGCTCTCATTTGGTGGCCGAGAGCAAAACTACTGTCAGGGCAATCAGCCCTGGAAAAACTACAACGAACAGCGTGTCTATCTATCATAGGAGCAACACATTCTTGTCCAACTGCTGCTATGCAGGTCATTTTGGACCTGCCTCCCCTAGATATCTTTCTGGAAAGTGAGGCGGCCAGGTGGGCTCTCAGGGTGGCAAAAGAATAAGAACTGAAAACTGGCGACTACTCAGGACGCCTTCGCATTCTAAATGAGTGCGAGGGGCTCCAGGATGTGGTCACAGATAACCTACCACTAAAACTCGAGTTTCAGAAAAACTTCAACACGACATTTCCAAGTCGTGAACAATGGGCTAATGATGAAGTGGCTTTCCCCAGATGGTCCGCGGTATTCTATACCGATGGCTCGAAAACCGAAGATGGACGAGTGGGAGCCGGCGTACACGGTCCCTTGATCCAATTAGCCATAACTATGGGTTCTTGCCCTTCGGTATTTCAAGCAGAAACATTTGCCATTAGGGAATGCGTTGCGCTATGTACAAGACACAATTGCCGGAGGGCAAGAATATACATAATATCGGATAGCAAAGCCGCCCTGCTAGCGCTTGACTCCCCACTAGTTAGGTCGAAGTTAGTCTGGGAATGTAAAACGTCCCTCAACACACTCGGAGAAAGAAACCAGGTCAACCTTATTTGGGTACCTTGCCACTCCGGGATAGATGGCAATGAAGCGGCAGACCGACTTGCCAGGGAAGGAGGATCTCTATTCCCTTCACCGATCCAGAGCCATTTTGTGGCTTCCCAGCCAGCCATCAAGCGATGGCAGTTAAGGAATGGGAACAAAAGAGAAAGCTTACGTTCTGGCAAACGATCAATGGCCAAAGACAGGCCAAGTCATTTCTCTCCTACTCGACGAGCTGCACTAAAAAAGTTCTCTCACTCAGTAAACAGGAACTGAGGAAACTGACAGGCGCACTTACGGGACACTGTCCCGTTAGGTATCACCTGAAAAACATAGGTAAGTCGCTGGAAAACACATGTCGTTTCTGTCAAGAAGCTGTCCATCGAAAAAGAATACAACACCTTGGCTTCTGGTTTCTAAAGCCGGAACAAGTGATGGATGTAGCCCCCAGAAAGGAAATTAAGTTAAGGAGACACTAAAGCCTGACTGGTAAAAAGCGCGGGGATGCACAATAGATCTTCAGGTCAAGATGCATGCGAGTTCAGATGATCTTCGCCCCTCCTCTAATCTAATCTAAATCTACATCCAGATATATTTATTTATATTCACTTTATATACACCACAGGTAATTACATGCAAAGGTGTTCAACACAGACTGGATTTACAATCTGAACTTATAAGATTTAAGGAAAAGCATCAAAAACTATAAAAAAATAAAAGATGATAAAAGCAAAGGTATAAAGTAGCATATCATATATCCGGTTGGAGGGCGATCTTTACGAACAAATAATGTATCGAGTCGCTATATGGGTTACCCTTTAAGTCCTGCCATTGCCAATTACTTCATGGAAAAATTCGAAAAGGACGCAGTTGAAACAGACCCAAAAAAACCATCCATTTGTTCCTAAAACTCATCCTTCCATGGAACGATGATCTACCGGATATATCTCGATGTAAAGCAATTTTCGAAAGGACATGTTGTGTCCTTCGGAAATATTTCCGAATTACTGATTACTGTAGGAACCAACGTGCAGAGGGATTAAACATCGAAGCTTGCGAGCAGATCATTCTTACAGAGTGAAGCGAAAGCTCCAGGGATTTATGGACCAAACATCCACAAAGACAACACATGATCTGGCGAGAACTCTCACAATCATGTTGAGGACTCTCGTGGAAATCATGGCGGCTTCCTTCAAAGATTCTGCTCAGTTTGTGGAAAAACTGCAGCTTATGAAATTAAAGCCGAATGATCTGCTCGTAAGCTTCGATGTTGTGTCTTTCCGCACACATCGTGTTACAACCTCCAACCGAGAAACATCTGAAGATGACTTTACCGCAGTTGTAGGCGAAACGTGACATTACTATTTGACCTTGAATTTGAAAATATGAATCATTATATTTGTATATTCAGGAACAGAAATCATACAGAAATAAAGCCTGAGGACCTAAAAAAAGCCTTCCAAATCAGCCAAGAACGAGAATCTAAGAATTTTAAGACGGCGAGTGGAAAGCAACAATCGAACAGAATCGATATACCTGTACGCAAACAGAAAGAACACGACAATGATGAAGGTTTTGAAGAAACCCAGAGTCTCATGTCCGAATCACCAAGTCAGGGAGCTTCTTCGGGAGGCAACTACGAAACAGATATCACGGATAGTACGCGAATCGTGATTGAAGACTTCACGAAACAAAAGTGAGTCAACTTTATTTTCGATAGAAACTGTAATCATTGCATATTTTGACAATTGAAATATAAACGTGAATAAATAAGCAGACGGCTTCATTCATTGATTTGATAATTGAAGACGATGAATATTGTCTCCATACAAGGTCCCTCAGAATAAGTAGACAATGAGTGCCCCTAGCCCGGTGGTAAGGGCGTTGTCTCGGAACCAGAAAGTCCGAGTTCAATCCCGAGGCTGGGACAGAAATTTTCTAGTTAGTAGTAGTGGCCATCATTAACTGTTGGATCAAAAATTAACGATGCGCTCTATTGAAAAACCTCGAAAATACTTTTATAGTCCGAAATAATGGGTTTCTTTTGAGAATATGAACTGTTTATGGTTTTCAAGTTACTCATAATATTACTGTGTGGATTTATGTGTCGCCTACCCAGTAACTTTCACGCCAGAAAAAATATTGAAGAAGTGTTGATTGAGGAATATGCACTATGAATAGAGTAAACAATTCACCAAAATTCAGAATATTCGACATAACGAAGATTTGGAAAGAAACATTTTTTTCATGAATTTTCCTTATATCTTTCAAACGTAGCCGAATTTTGAGAAATGGTATGGAAAAAAGGTGTTTCGTTTGATGGGAGGAATCTACAGTAAAAAATTTGTATATCATATTCTTCTCTTCTGATATTAAATAATGGCTCGGATCGATGCTCTGAAAGATCTTTATTAATTGTCTCGAACTATATAGAAATAAAAGGTGAAATTCACCTGAAACAATCGACACAACAAGCTGATCAACTGGTTCACTAAGAAAACACGAAAGATTGAAATTAACAAATTATAAAAAAACAGAAAAATCTGACTGCAAAAACATTTAACTGAAGAGCAAAGGAAAGTTCTATACTTATTAGCGGAGTGATGTATCGCTACCTACCTGAGTGGTTAATAATATGAACTGATATACTTTAATTCAAATATGACAAAAAATTGCGTATTGATTTAGTATGGGACTGGTTTTTTTTTCAGACAAATATTTGTAGTTAGGATTTTGCAATTCTTTAATAATTTATTTTTTTCTTTATCTCTTGAGGTCAAAAGTATGTATCACCAATATTGCTCACCCTGTACAACTTACATCATGTGGTGGTAGTTTGTTGGTAGAATCCTGCATAATAATAGATCAAGCGCGATGAACATTGTTCTGTCTTTATAGAAATCATGCCTTCAAGTCCAAAGCGAGCGACAAGCCAAATAGAGAGTCTATTAGGAAAGAGCGTGAAATGAAGACACTACCAAAGAAGAGCATATCTATTCAAAAGGATTCCAGAAGATCCCCAGTTGTTGGAGTACAAAAAACCAGAAACCTAGTAGATCGGAGTTCATCAGTTCGGCAGCAAACACAGGTGAGAAATTTTGTTATTGTTACAGATTTTCGTTGGTGATATTTTATTTGTATTTACTATGATGTGATTCCACATTTGGTTATTATATGCAGCAGTTTTGTTTTTTCCAAGCTGGCAGTATAATAAACGCGTACGCTTTATTTGGATCAATTCTGAAAACTCAAACTAGTGAAGAATAACCACACTAGTAACAATTTCTATGAATTAAATACTGATGCCCTTATCACTTCTTTCATGAAAATGAAATTATTTCGCAACAATGTGGCTTCTTTAGTTAACATTTGAAATGATTCTAATTGGAAATATTTTATACATCGAATATGATTATTTCAATAACTCAAAAATTCCAAAAACAGACATTTCAACAAAATTACAACAATGATACGATATGATATGCAGGCAAAAAATTACCCCCTGGAATAATTATTATTGTTCATGGATACAAAGGTGAGTGTGCGTGTTTTCCAAGAAAAACGGCAATTCCGCAGACTTTCAAGAGGATTGACCAAGGTGACGTAACAACGTTGTGATCACGTCGACGTCAACCCAGATGAAAATCGCTGGAAATGCTAAGTACTCGTATCACAAAGGAAAAAACAAAATCGGAAGCATTGAATAAATTATAAAACGCATGATAGTCTAGTTGTCGAAACGATATTATCGGAAATAATCAATAAAAAGCAATAAGAACGAAGATCTGGCCGTTTCTAGAAGGCTCACTCTCAGATTCTGAATAACTGAGTCCTATCCCAATTTTTGAGGCACTAATCGGAATCAAAATGAATTCAGAATGAAAGACATTAACAAGTTTAATGTACTTATAGCATAAAGAAAGCATCAACTTGTAAAAAAATTAACGCCAAAAATCTTTAGCTTTATTTGCTTCACTTTCTTCCGACTCACGATGTCTTTCTGAACTCAATCTTTATGATTCTGGAATCTTTTACTAGCTTCATCATGTTTTACTTATCCTGTCAAATAACCATTTTCTTAATCATCCGTTTGTGGCATCAGTACACTATCATCTTCATTGAGCCAAAAACATTCATTCCGGCTTCTTGATTAGCATTATGCGTAAGGTCTTGCACATAATTCGACTCGCCATAATTAACTCAGAAAATATCCATTTTAGGGCAAGGGTGTGATGCATACACTCACATTATTTTTTAACGTAGATTCAATATCTGCCATAAAAAAATGGGGTTCTAATTTGAAAAAATTGATTTTTCACGATTTTGTCATCCCTAACTTTGAAAGCGATTTTTTCACCCCCTGTATCATGAATCGCGATTTCGATTTTTAAAGTGGAGACATCAATCTTACATCTTGAAAAATCCCAAAAATGAAAATTTTCCATCCAAAAACCTCGAAGTTATTCTTGTTTCAGCGGAGCTCTATTTTCGATTTTTTTTTTAATTTTCCCGCTCAGAGAGAATTTTCCAACCAAAACTGAAAAATGTTACATCAAAATAACTTGAAATTTTCTAAGGAATCTATTTCTGCAATAAAAAAATGGTGTTCTAATTTGAAAAACGGAAGTTGACGTCATTTCCGGATAAACCGGAGGTGCTCATGCCTTGAAAATATTTTAGATTTCATCAGCATCGTGAAATACTTATAAGTGCTGAATTTCATGAAAATACGTTCAGTAGTTTCCCGTATAAATATGGGTGAGGTTCCTCGTGAAAGACCCTGTATACCATTGTGTAGTCAGTCATTTATTCGTTGTCGCATTGCGCTGAGGGTTTTGATTATTTCACTGGTCCACTAGACAATGTTTATATTCTCTATTCATGCTGCATTCTGTATGTTTCTGAAATAATTTTCCGAAGCGGTATATAGGTACATATAGTTATAGTGAAAAGGGGTTACAGTTCACTGCGACCTTAAGGTCTATTGTGCCCCCTAACAGAGCTGTTACCATCGCGCCTCCTACAGCTCGCTCTCCAGTTCCAGAGATTTGATGAAATCCAGTATCTGGGACGGCTTCAAGGAGGATAACTCCCCACTTCTACAAGTTTCTTGTCCAAAGCATTCTTTCCTTTGGCTTGCAATGGCATAGCATTCCGTAACCAGGTGAATAGGAGTTTCTTCCTCCTCCCCACAGAATCTACACTCATCAGTGTCCGATAAACTCATTCTCAACTGATGCTTCTTAGGCGACAATGTCCTGTGAGAAAGCCAGTGAGTAAGTGAAGTTGGTTTTTACTGAGATCCAGATATTTTTTGGATCTAGCAGTTTCAAACTTCCGGAAGAACTTTTTGGAGTGATCCATCCCTGGGAGATTCCGCCAGAGTTTTTCTCTTTCGGTTTTCTCCTTCAGCATAAACTCCTTCTTATAGGTGCATTTTCCTATACCACAGCCACAGAAGGATTCTGGGCCAGTGAGTGGCGTTTGTGCGCCCTTTCTGGCCAGTGTATTGGCCTCTTAGTTTCCTACGATTCTTATTATTCTTCTTTGCCTACCTCATTGGTTTGTTTCGGCACTCCCAAATCATCTTTGAGTCAATGACGTAGGAGCTCAATGTTTTAATAGCAGCTTGACTATCTGTATGAATAGCTATATCGCACTTCTGATAGTTTCTTTCTAGATTAATATCTAGACATCTTCCGATTGCAAGTATTTCTGTTTGAAGGACGCTTTTACAGGAGCCTAACGATACAGCACACTTGGTACTTGTCCCGTAAATCCCAGCGCCAGCTCCTGTAGCGATTTTGGAACCGTCTGTATACAATTTTATTGTATTTTCTTTGAGATTATAGTTGGTGTATTCATTTCCCAATCCTCTCTTTTGCTTAGCATTGTACCGAAGTTTTTCTCAGTGCTTACTTTCTTGAGGTTTGCAGATGAGGTGTATAGTCATTTAGAGAGGACCAAGCTCTCTGAATCCTGACTCTCTCATTGCCTGCTCCTTCTTTAGATACTTTGAGGATGGCCTCATGGGCTACCCTTTCACTCGCCGAGGATACGGGCCCTGGTTGGGCACGTTCTCATAGCTCCCGTGAATCGTGATGCACACACAGGCAAGCTTTGTACTTTGTCGAGCATTTTCCTCGTACTTGCCTGATTTGCCTTAGCAAACCAGGCTACTGCCCCATATGTGGCTATAGGTCTTACAATCATGACGTACATCCATCGCAGTATTTTTGGGTTACAGCCCCAATTCCTGCCGCATAGACGCCTGCACGGCATCAGAGCTCTTGTAGCTCTGCCAGTAGCATTATCAACATGCTTATTCCACAGAAGTTTGCTATCTAGGGTTATACCTAGGTATTCGACTTCAGACCCCCACTGCAAGAAATTTCCGTTTAATGCTAACGTTTTCATGGCTGGAAGTTCCCTCTTCCGAGTGAACGGAATTAATGTTGTCTTGGTTGGGTTGATGTTCAGCCCCACTGACAAGCACCACTGCTCAATAATTCTAAGGTCCTTCTGCAATAGGTCGCAGAGAGTGCCTTCGAATTTGCCTCCAATTATTAGTACTATGTCCTCAGCATAGCCTACACATTCGAAGCCAAGCTCCGTTAGCCTGTGTAGAAGTTCATCCACAGGCTCCATAGGAGGGGAGATAACACCCCACCCTGAGGTGTTCCACGAGTAGCTTTAACGAAGACGGATTTCTCGCCCATCGATATCTCAGCTATTCTCGTCGTTAACACCTCATACATCCATTTTAAGATGGTATAATTCACTCCCCGCCTCTCAAGTGCATCTCTGATAGACACGTGTGTTGTGTTGTCAAAGGCCCCAGATACATCCAGGAAGGCAAATATGGCGATTTCTTCGTTATTCAGAGTTCTCTGGATGACTTCAGTCAGCTGATACAGTGCGATCTCCGTTGAACGTCCCTCCTCGTAAGCAGGCTGACAATTGTGAAGTGGTGTTTTCTCCAGATGCTCCGTTCTTTTGTAGTTATCTACGACTTTCTCCATCGTTTCAAGAAGAAACGATGTTAGGCAAATGGGTCTGAAGGATCGAGGGTCAGTCCCGTTCTTTTTCCCTGCTTTGGGAATGAAGGTTAATTTCGCCACTTTTCAGATATTTGACCGAATGCTAATCTGTTTCTCATGATATTCAGTAGATGAGGGAGGATCTCCTCCACTCCTTTCTGAAGGAGTATCGGAAACACCCCATCCACTCCTGGGGATTTATACGGCTGAAAGGTGCTCACGAGTATTGCCCATTCAAGTCGTTGCCTTGTGAATATACTCTTAGCAATGTCCCAGTCCTCCTTGCGGGAGTTCTTGGTCTGCTTCATTGCTATTTCAGTACTACTTATTGGTTCACTGCCCGGGAAGTGCGTTTCAAAAAAAAGAATGAATCGTTCCTTCTCTCCATATAGGTATATACGAATATATTGTTATCCCGCGATTGAGAGGAAGTTCAACGAAAAAAAATCATTATAATTTACAATCACATATATTTAGTACAAATATATCTTAAATTCACAGGTCTTAAATAATATAGTCGTTGTTTCTCAACATGTACGAATAATAAAATTTATATTCAATAAAATCCAATAAAAATATATCAGAATGAGTATAATTTCTTTAGAGAAAATCGCAGTTAAAATTCATAAATAGTTACATATACACAAATTACTAGTCGAGGAATATTTTACATAAAATGACAATTCACTTAAAAAATTACAAAGAATATAATCAATATAAAATAAATTTTGATCAACTTGAGCGGGAAACTGATAGTAAAGGAATGAAATGATTTCAGACACAGCCACCAAATTCATCTGGAATGTGTTTTTAAAAGAATATTGTTACCTTATTCATCCCAAATTTACACTTAAATCTATGTTAAAATGCATTTTTGGGGGAAACAAAATAATATGATAAATCTATCTCATGTTCTCAGTTATTACTTTACCTCTTAAGCGAAACATTAATAATATGCTACATCTCAAATGATAAATGAACATGTAGTTTTGAAGTAGACATACAAAATATTCTAGGAATAGCTTCATAAACTCGAATTATCAGATCTTACAAATAATGGTCCGCACAAAATGGACGTACACACTTATTTTTTGAATTGATAAAAGGTAGGCAGGGTTCAGAGAGGTGACTGTTCCAAACTACGACAATTGGAGGTTTTTCCTCATACATTTGATTATTGACATTTAAGGTAAACATCGAACACATGGTTGGAAAGGTTTTTTGGGTATATATCTCTTCAAAATGTCTTCAATGTTTCAAGATTCTTCACATTCTCAAATTCAGATTTTATGATTATATTAGAAAAAGAGAAACTTTGAAAGGAGAAATGTTTTGAATATTGCACGTAATATCTTTTTCTTTCAATTTCATGGTTGAGGTTGAATAATGAAATACCTAAAAATTACTTGACTCAACTAAGGTTCTTAAGCCGGCGACTTACACGCTCTAGATTTCACCTATGGCAGGCGAGTGAGAGGAAATTTTCAAAGTTAAAGAGTCGACCTTGGAAATTCCCAAATCAAACGCCCCAGGCTGCCTCCGTCTCAAGCGTGTCAGTATACTCCATTCACTTCTATGAAGTATGTCAGTTGGCCATGAAATTCTGACACATTTCACCGTGTATATTAAGAAAATGTTAGGTTACAGTGATTTTTCTGTCAGATACATACGCAAAGTTGTCGTTTCTACATAGAGATCGTAGTAATAACGTATTTATCAAAATGTTTATATACTTTGGGAAAATGATGCGTTTGAGATAATATTATGTGAATTCAAAAATTCCAAAGACCTGGCGAATGTTAAAAAAACTTTTTTCTCTGTTAATACTGGAAATATCTCACGTATATTAACTTGGATGGAAGATTGAGTTATGCTATTTTCTTGTACGGAAATCAAGAATCGATTGTTGCAATTTTACTGAAAAATCATGGACAGAATAATCCGTTACTTTGTGATATTTTTGGAAAAAAGAATAAAAGTACTAGAATAACCCGACAGAAAAACTCATAAACGAACAGTGGACTTCCCCACTTTTCAAAAGTCTCAAGAAATAAGCCTACAGAAGATATTTGAAAACCTTTTTGCACAACTTGAAATACTCCAGTATGAAAATGTAGAAGTACTACGAAACCTGTGTCACAGTTAAACCTCAAAAGAACTAAATCCATGCACAAAGTTAAAAAAGAGAAAATAGAAAATAGCATTGGCAACATCTCTCAGAATTATTTGACTTTCACGAGTGCCAACCTGCGTCAGTTTTAAGTAAAAGAACTTGATGAACCTAAATCATGACCAACCGGGATACTTCATGAAAGTGAATGAAGTATATGCGGCATAATATATTAGTGCCTGTCCAGAAGGAACGATTCGAACCGCGCATATTCACAAGCGTGTAGCCGAGGTACTGGGCCATTGACGCGTTTTTTTTGGGAGGCCGTGTATCACTCGGACCCGAGTTCTAAGGTAGTTTAAGTCTCCCACTAGTAGTCTTATTTTCTGTACCACTGCCTTCTGTTGAATGTTATTTTTTACGAGGATTCTGTACTTCAATATGTTTAATGATTCAGGAAGTGGATGTGTACAACATGCAGAGGGCATTCTCATCACGTCGGTAGCTAAACAGAATCGCTTCGCGTCTTTAGCGCGTCCGAGACATATTATGGTTGTGGCGGTGAAATGTAGTTTGAAGATATTACATCAATTTTGCTGGCCATTGAAATCGCGTGTATGTGTCCCCCTCTTATTCATCATGATATGAATCATTAATTTTAATGTAAATGGTCGAATCAACTAGTCAACCATAAAGTAATTACTCATGAGTACAATGGCTTTATACAAGACAGTGGCGACAATAGGGTCATAGAACTCGTTCTTGCACAAACATGGCGGATATATGTTTACATTTGAGTGTCGTGCTGTTTGACATTTGACTCGATCTTGAGCTTTTTGTACTATGACATGACAAAACAATGAAAGTCCGCCATTAGTGGTCGAAAACAGTCCGACCAATCAAAACGTTAACGTCTATTGTCGCCACTGTCCTGAATAAAGCCACTGTACTCATGAGAACGTGTGAAAATTATTTTTTGGATCAATAATGGAAATAATCACAGAAATATGTATAATAGATTTATTCGATTTATGTATAGATTTATATCGGTATCTTCATCTTCAAATTTAATTGACATTCTCAAATGACGAACAATGTGCTATAAACGCTAAACAATAGGTACGTCGAGAACGTAAAAGATTTCTGAGAAAACATTAATGTGTGTCACAATGCGAATATTCTCAATTTAAAATCAACATATCATGTAGAATATGTCCATTTAGATGTAATGAAACTATTGGGAGTTCAAAAAAAATTCTAAACGACATGGTGGTTCTAAACTTGCTCATCTATTATCTCTCCTCGATTATCATTGAAGAAGTTGATGTATTTCGCCATTTCGGTGTTTTTATAGTTCCGTACGGCGTACATCTGATGGTAAAACGGAACTCATATTGGATCACCCGCGTTTCTGTTGGCCAAAGAAATGATTTGAAACGTATATGGAGTTGGTGACCCAATGATAGACGCGTATTTCAAAAGAACGAATTCACATTTTCAATGGGAATTTTAAGTAGGAAATGAAAGAAAATTTCGTATTCAGATTCGGGGCATGCGTACAAGTTAATTAAGATTCTGCTTCACTTTGAAGTGAAGCTTGTTCATCGATATTGGTTTTGTTAGATATACGAGTATAGAGTTGATACATCAAGGATTTTAGGCATCGCGGGTCAACACTTCTGAAATTCCTGTAACCATTTCATATCGTTTCCTTTATCTTGAAATCCCAATAATCGTAGTAATGGAATGAAAGTCAGTCTTCAGTTCATAATTTTAGCGCTGTCGGCCCATATACAAGGTCAAAGCATATTGGCACAAATTATTTTGAAAGTTAGTCGAAAATGAATAGTTTCAAAAATGCAATTGCTATAAGCGAGTTATGTATCGTAAAATTCGAGTATCTTGAGTCAGATCTTACGTGCTTACGAAATTATTCGCAGTAGACTGGAATGTTGTTTGATTGTCATTCCTAATTCTAATATCAAGATTCGTGTTAAAATGTAAGAATATATTTGAAAGTCACTCGAAAGAGAATGAAGGCACAGGGTATTAGGAAAGAATGGAATTATGGATAAATACGTTGCGAAATGTGGATTCTTTAATTGCTTTGTGGACTTCAAAGTCTTGAAAAAATGCAGTATTTTATTTCATTCTTCTCAAAATGTTTTCGTTTTTTTTCTGATATTTTCACATAATACCGAGCTGGTGAAATAGAATGTAGAACGGGCTAAGAATAAACGTTCTTTCAACTTCAATTTCATTTTAGCATTCCTCGCTGACTGACTATATGATTTTCAAGTTTAAGACTAGAAAAATATTATTGTTTACAATTTCTATTCCTTATCCGTTTCTCTACTAGAGGGTTCTCTTCCAGAAATCGGGGAATGTGGTTTTTCGGCAGAATTCGTAGTAAATATCAGCGATGAATCCTGATCAACTGTACATGTTGTATACATATACTGCGTTCGTTATTACCAATCCGGGAGAGGAACGAGAGAAAACGGACACAGAAATATAATAAATACGGATCTCTCTCTCTTTCCCTCTTTCAGCCAGAGAGAGAGAGAGAGATCCGAATTATTATATTTCTGTGTTCGTTTTCTCTCGCTCCTCTCCCGGATTGGTAATACCGAATGCGCCTATATTCATATGTATAAATATTTTTCAATGAATAACAGGTGTGGGCCCCTAGATGACGGTAATTGACCGGTGCACTCCACCTTAATTGCAATTGAATCGATATAGCTGTCAATCTGCTCTACTTCAACAAGACTCAGTTTTTATTAACATAAGCAGAGGATTTTTTGGACCCCTATCAGCCCGAGCCTCTGTGTTTTCCCATATCCTCTCGCAGGCCTTGTTTATCATTAAAATTGGGTGCGTTCATCCGACTAAGCAGCTACCGCTCCGATCCATCGGTAACAATTGAGAAACATCGAAGTTTTATGAACGACCTTTTCGCTCCATGCTCCTTCATATATCAAAGCCACATGATTTGATGTCGTAGGTACTCTTGTTCATTTTCCATTTTCAAATGAAACTTCAACCTATCACCAACAACAAACTTCACGCTTTTGACATGTAGCATAAAAATAGACCGCTCGAAAAAATGGCGTCCGCTCCGATGTAGCGCTCAGGTAGCATAAAGGTTCATCCGACTTTTTCACAACATAAACAGTTGGCCAACTGTTGCGTCCGATGAACGCACCCATTGACTTCCATTCAAGGTTGTCCAGTGACGGCTCGTCAGAGTATGCATGGTCAAGGAATAGAAAATAATAATAAAAAATTTATTCATTGAACCTCATTCTGAATTATCAATTTCGATATTCAAATCTCGAAAAAAGCCCTCGATATCTTACATTTCCACTCAGAACAGGAAAGAATTTCGATCAACATGACTTAATTATTTGATTTCCAAGTTCTTCCTGATCTCATCTTTCCGTATGCTATCTGCATAAGATACACGCAGGTCGGCCAGCCGACGAGCGCATCAGAATATGGCACTATGTAACACCTACGACTCACGCAGTTGCCACTAAGAAGAATCACTCGATTTTATGTGGCTGCTTGATACAAACAAGGCCGGCCACAATTTCTTATTGTTAATTCCGAATAAAGAATGTATAGTTAATAGTAAATTAATAAACATTAAGTCTCTTCCAGAAAAAAAAAATTTCGTACGATTTGATAGCAGTTTTCTGACCATAAATATGAAATATTTCAAATTCCTAGTGAATATAAGCGTCTTATAATAAGAGCTAGATCTGCTAGCCGTACCAGAGCATTCCCTAGGGCCTAGGCTATGGATAGAAGCGTCAGCGTCATAAAATAAGACAAGGGCAGTGTACCTGTTTTTTACTTTTCAGTTCATTTCGTAAATTTTAATGGCAAATTTATGGAAAATAGAGTCCAGGAACAAATTTTTCGAAAAAATTATTGATGACTTTGCGATAAAGCAAGAATGGCAAATTGATTCGATTCAGAAAAATGAATGACGGGTTTTGATCTCGTTTTTCTTCTTTTATTCTATTTCTTTGAATATCTATTCAATGTTGATTTTTGAATTTTATCTCCTAGAGTTTTATTTTGTGTTTTTATCCATTTGAGAATTATATCAGTGGTAATAGGTGAGGTGTTCGAATCCAACAAATATACATAAATTGGGTCTTGCCGACCCACAAGCAGTCACTGCGGTTTTCCACCTTGTACAGTTCATAAAGATTCACCCTATCTATGAATTCCATCATAAAATATCCTTTCCTTCTTTCAAAAATCGAACCCCTGTATGATTGATGCACAACGATTGTCAACATATTTCAATACAAATTCAAATTATTCAACATCCATTCTACCACCAGCTCTATTAACAACAGTATTAAAAATTAAATCGATTAAAATATCACTTACTTACTACTTTTCAGATAATACTGCTCAAATTTCTTCATTTTCCATGAAAAATAGTACAACATAACGCAATCGTGTTTTAAGCAAACTATAGCTGGAAATTAGGACACCTATTCATTTTTTTTCATCACTCACAACCCAATGTCAACTTCTTCAGTCATATTGCTAGCTAGTCCATCTCAATAAATAAAACAAGAAGAAAGTGATCAACAGATCAAACCTTATTCTATCAGCTGAACACTGCAGTTCGTCTCTTGGATAGAAATTAGCAGGAGGCGGTTCATCCCCAATCTTGCACGACTCGCCCCTCTCGGCAAATTGGGCAGCGCAAATCTCTCTACAGGGTGGGCACACTAAGGCGCCTTTGTGAAGCCATTCGTTGTTGCTCACGATCTTGATATGTATCTCTTGATTTGCATGGTAGCATGTGTAGGTGTAGTTTCCGACGAGTATGTGTAGTCTTCCATTCTCACACCTTGAACAAATTGAAACATTTGAGGTGGAGTTCTGTGAAGAACCCTTATTTAGTTACATTTACAATTTATTGGTTTTATAAGGTTGTAACGCCTTGATAAAACCATATGAGGCAATCAAATTCGAAATCCCCTGAAGATACATAATACGAGAGATGGCGACCAAGATTTTTGCCTCATAGCGGCTCGTCTAAAACCGCACGGAATCTATAGATTATATGACCCTGTACCCAGAAATGCGATTTTCAGACATTTTGCGCGTAGCGTATGATCTGAGCGCATTTTCAAAAATGTCAAAAAAATGACTTGAGTGACTCATAGCTGCCCGTCTGATTTCCGGAATGTAGTTAGATAATAGCCCTGAGATACCAATAACACCGTTTTCAGGTACCAAGATTGTAGCGCGTACCCAGGAGATCAATAAAAAAAATTAAAAATGAAAAAAAAAATTACAGCAGCCCGTCTTGAAATGATTTTTATAGTTTGAGTCGTGTCAATTGATGTGGAAAGATCAATTTTCAGACAAAAAAGATGTCGCCTTACATTTTTATAGCATTTCGAAAATGTCAAGAAATCTGACCTTAGTGACTCATAGCAATCTGTCTGAAATTCGTCGTCAATGATTGAATACGTTTCCCAGATGTGGAAAAAATGATATCAGACAAATTCAATGTAGCATGTAACTAGGGCTGTCATACCTCCCGATTTAGGCGGGAGTCTCCCGATTTCTCATGAGCCCTCCCGCTTTTCAAACTAAGCTTTAAACCTCCCGATTTTTCGGGAATCCGATAGGTAATCCCGAATTTACATTGATTTAATCAATGAATATGAATATTCTAACGAAACATCGTCATTTTGAAAAATCTCTGTTAACTTTACGAGCGCCATCATTTATATGGCTTATGAAACGAGTATTGATTAGTTGTTACAGATTGACGATTGCTGAAAACTTGGTCCAGATGGCCGTGCTCGGTCGATTTCGATTGTATTGTCTCTATCTGCGTCCCTCTCCGACGCAATGTGCTCGAATTATTAGTCACTGTACTCTGTAGGTAGATCTTCGTTCGGCAACAGACTTACTTTAAAGAGCGCTGCGCTACTAGAATTCGAAGTTCAAATTATGAATTCTTCTATTTCTGAATCTGAAATAGACCGGGTTGGACAACTTGTCGAGGAGGAAGAAATTGAATCGTCTGCGTTGCTCAAAACAGAACAGAATTTGGAAGATACCAAGGTACATGGAGCCGGCGCAAAGAAAAAAAAGTGGGATGTGAAGTTCAATAAAATGTGGAAAACAAAATTTGAGTGGATTTTGGAGGGTAATTCACCAAGTGAGGCAAAATGCCGAGTGTGTCGTTGTCAGTTTTCCATCAAACATGGTGGAAAAAACGACATCATGAAACACATGAAAACGGACAAACATGTGAAAAATATTAAAACTTCTTCAAAATTAGTGACCGACTTCTTCTCCAGTTCTCGCTCTTCTGCCGAAGAAGACGAAATAGCATTAGCTGAATGTGCGTTTGTTTTCCACGCAATAAAACATTCCCAAAGCTATATGTCGGCGGATTGTGCGGGAAAATTATTCCCTTTCATATTCAAAGACTCTAAAACAGCTGAAAAATATTCTTGCGGGAAGACGAAAGCTACAAAAATAGCAACTAAAATCTTGGGACCTGAAAGTAAAAATATTATTATGAACGATTTACAGAATAATCACCATTTTTCTATAGCAACAGACGCATCGAATAAGGGAAATATAAAAACATTTCCAATAATTGTTAGATACTTCCAAATGGAAAAAGGTGTCTGCACAAAACTATTAAAATTTTACGCGAGTACATCAGAAAAATCTGTGGACATCGCCAAACACCTAATGGATGGCCTCGAGGAAGCCGGATTATCCATTAACAATGTTACTGCTTATTGTGCTGACAATTTTGGAAAGAAACAAAGCGTAATCACAGAGCTTCAGAAACACAACAAAAATATACTGCCGTTTGGATGTGTATGCCATATAATACATAATGCTGGAAAACATGGGCAAAATACTCTACGTTACGATATTGAAAGTATTGTGATTAAGTGCTATAATGAGTTCAGTAGCAGCACCAAAAGAATAACTGAATTGAAGGAATTCTACGCATTTTGTCAGGAAAACTGGTCTGAGCTTCTACGGTCTGTTCCTACTCGCTGGCTCTCATTGATTCCAGCAGTTGAACGTTTGCTGAAACATTTTGTTCCAGTAAGATCCTATTTTTTATCGAAAGAATCTTCTCCTCCAATGTTGAAGCAGTTTTTTGAAGATGAACTGGCGGAGGCTTACTTAGGTATGTATTGATATATCATGACTGATCTCTAAGAGCTAATTCGATAAAACAAGCTATAATGAAAAAAAAAATTTTCAAGACAAGCTTTTATGATAGCAACACTCATCCGCCATTTTGAAGCCGCCATTTTGAATTCCTCAATTTTGAAGAATCGTAATTTCCGACCCAGAAAACCCCATGATACCAATTTTGAATAGAATCGGATCATAATCACAGAACTCGTCCGCCATCTTGTAGCCGCCATCTTGAATTTTCCAATTTTGACCAAAGAATCATCATTCTCAATCCCAAAACCCCCCAGATACTAATTTTGAATGGAATCGGATCATAATCACAAAACTCATCCGCCATTTTGTTTTTTTCTATAACAAATATTTCATGATGCATTGTCACCAGAATTATGTACACCTGCCAAATTTCAAATCAATCGGACCATTAGAAGTGTGTCATATTCAACTTGCAAGATTTGATTACAGACAGACAGACAGACACCGGGACAGGTGAAACTAAATAAAAGCTTGTAAAAAACCAACTCAATTGAATAGAGTTTAAAAATATATTATAATACTCGGTTGAATGGCCGGAAATTTTAGACCTCTTTTCTTTAAATTTTAGGACTTATTTTGAATATCGGTACATCCTTGAGTGCTGCCATCTCGAAGCTAGAATCCGAAACTGCATTAGCCATCGAATTATATGAGATAATGGATTCATTAAGAGAATCCTTACTTTTGAAAAAAGAACAAAAATTTTATGGCTCAATTGCACTCTCCGCAGTAAGAAAATGTGACAATTTGGATAAAGTTACTATATTCAAAAATGGAGCAGATTGTCTACTCACAAGAATCATAGACTATTTAGATAAATGGTTAGTAATAGTAATGTATATGAAATAATTTCAACTAGATCTGAATTTCCATTAGATCTGGAACACATTTTAATATACTACTTCCAGGTACGATTTTTCCGAAACCAATAAGTATAAATGTTTAAGTGCGATGAATTTGACAATTGAACCGAAATTGGACGGGTTCATTAAAATTTCTGAAGAGTTTGCCATTGGTGTCGATATTGACCAACTGTTCGAGGAATTTGTGCAGTTGTCCTCATATTTGGAGAACCCACTGGTAGATTTCAAAGAGATGAAAATCGACCAACAATGGGTTCATTATTTCAAAAAATTCAGATCTCCGAATTTTTTCAAAATTTGCTCCCACGTTTTTTCGCTTCCTCACTCAAACGCGATGAGTGAAAGAATTTTCAGCCTAATGTTCATGGCTTGGAGGAAAGAAAGAAATTCACTGTCCGTTGAAACCCTAGAAGCGGAGCTCATGATCAAATTCAATTTCCAGGAGAATTGCCAAGAATTTGCGAAATATTTGCAAAAGGAAGGGAAAGCCATTCTTGGTAGAGTAGGAAGCAGTGCGAAGTATCTATAAGTGATATTATTTAATGTTGTTTTAATATTGTTTTGTAAAATTTTTCTTTTTATTTATCCTTTTTTTTTACATATTTTGTTATGAAGTTTTGTATTTTTATACTGTTATGTAATGCATATTTTATACAGGTTTATATATATTCATAATAAATAATTTTTTTTCATGAAATATATTTCCTGGGGGGGGGTAAAAATTGAATCCTCCCGCTTTTCATTTCCGGAAATCTGGCAGCCCTACATGTAACTAATCAGACAACTTTTCAATTTGCAGTACTTAGCCCGGTTGCATAAACGTGAGGTAAATTTACCCCAGGGGTATCGTTCAATTTTGTCATACACATATTTATCACACATTTATCTAATGTGTCAATGTGTATTGATAATTTAAATTAAAAATTCAATGTTAAAATGAGAAATTACCTGAATCTGTGGAACTGACACACTTCAATTCAGAAATTAGTCTAACATGAATTATATTCAACGCATCAACTCCTTGTGGTCAAAGCAAGCCTGTGGTCACATAAATATTGGTTTACATCTTCCATATGATTTTGACAAGTTGACCACACACTTGGTTCATCTCTTTTTTCCGATAAGATCGCATATGTTTTTCTCTTACTAGTGTGGCCAAGTAAGAGAGCCGGAGTTTTTGCCGGGCGACTCCGGTACATTTTTTCGTTATAGGCGACACTCGAAATTTCTGAAAACCGTATTTTCGTATTTTGGGCATCCATACGAATGATTTAAAACAAAAATTAACCGAGCTGTTATGAGTCACTTAGGTCAGATTTTTGACATTTTTGAAAATACGCACAAAATGTCTGAAAACACAAATTTTAGTGATAAAATAACAAAATCTATGTACATTTTCAATATCAGACGGGCTGTTATACGACAGTCGACCATTTTTTCATACACAGCAGAAATGGCCCCCCGCGAAGATGCTACACTTCTGAGTATTACTACTTACCAATCGGCTCTAGGGTCATCTAATCTATCGATTTTACACAGATCTGATCCGCAGTCCAGATCTGTAACAGATTTGGACTGCGGATCAGATCTTACAGATTTCCCTTTCGTGTGTGCCTTGCTAATGCTTAAACCTGATTCTTCATGCAACCTTACCTATAACGGTAGCAGCCAGCTCCCCAGTGGTACCAAAGCTTTGTCTGTTTGCAAGATCTCTCTTCCCACATTTGGCTACCGTGTTCGAAACACAGAGACTGATTTCCGTACCTCTCCAACGCAAAGTTCTTATCTGGTGTAGGATTATTCTCATGGAACTGACATTTGGAACCTCTAACCACTACTTTTTTGGCTTTCCAAGTGAAGTCCTGAATGTAAGGACAGTAATCTGCCAGGGATACAGAACCTCCATAATATCCTTCTTCTCCAGATTCAACGTATTTGATCTGATCGAAATTCTGATAGATTTTAGGCAGCTCTTCGTCGTTCCTGACCAAGTTACAGAGGGCCACTGAGGTGCGGTCATCTGTACATTCAACCTGCAAAGGATCTCTTTTCACTTTATTACAGAATGGATGTATCGACATTCCTCTATCTGCCTTCATCGATATCCATTCCTTGCAGCTTCTCATTGCGAAATCGCATCCTAACCCTGAAAGAAAAGAGAATATTATTTACATATATCGATTCCGTTTCTGGTCCATCCTAAATTCTTTTGGTAATGATATATGCCATTCTGAAACAAACCTTTTCCCCATGTCATTTCCCCAGCTTGAGAATAGTTTGCAGTGTACCATCCAGTGTCTTCCATGAGTGCCAAGGTTATCCGAGATATTTTGGGGTTTTGCGTGTGGGTTCCTGTCATGGCTTCATTCTCGAAAACTCTTTTCTCCCAGTGTGTCAATACAGTACCGTCATCCCCTTGGTCTTCTAATTCTGCCCCCTCTAGTTGGGAGCAGTTGAAATAGTTTCTTACTTCTCTAACCACATTTGGTGTTACCTGAAATCCCAGGTCAGATTGAATTTACCCATAATCATTTTGGAAATTGAAAAAAATATTCTAAGAGATAGTCTAGATGATAATACTATCACTACTACGAAGAGAAGTGGCTTTTTACATATTTTAAACAACATTTTGATTTGATATGCAAACTTTTTGCACGATCCTATGAAAAACTGATTATTCTAGTGCACAGCGCATTTCTCTTAGTGCTTTGTTTTTTTTTACTTTTGCCATTGTCCATTTCCAATTTTTTTGATCTGAATATCGCAAAATGAAAAGATGTAAATTGTTTGTTGCAATGGACTTATATCCAACATTCAGTAGTTTGTGACGTTATCCGCCAAGACATTTGAACAGTAGGTTGTTGACATAGTTGTGTACTAAAAAAATTATTTGATACCTTGAATGAGAGATACCTTCAAAAATATTGAATGCACTTTGAGTGTTGCAGTGGATCTTCCAGTTAGTCCAAATGCTGGGTTGTCACATGACGGTTTGCGATTTGAATAAGGAAGGCAGTGCAGATATCTATAATTTTTCGTGATACTCTCAACTTGTTAGGCATTACAAGTAAAATGGTTTGGAGAATTTGTTATGCGTCATCTTTAATCCTATTATTTGGAATAACTGAATAATTATATTATGCCGAAATTTAAATTCGCATCTGATATTATCTATTTCGCTCTCACTGAATTATATATATTGCAGTCACGTTATGTTCCGAAAGTAAACAAAAAATAGAACGTGAAATTCTACTGGGAAAGGTGTAGAATTATAATGAGTTGGTAATTAGAAAATAACATCTATTTCATACTTCTGAAAACTGAAATTTTTCGTGGGTTATCTTTTATTTCGGGTTTTCTAATAAGAGGTGTTATTGTGGCATTCAAACAAAAATGCCAGTTTTTCAGAAAAATGATCGAATGTTTATTTCATTATAAAGAGGAAGGTATGCCGTTAATATTGGAAAATAACATCAGCCAAATGACCACCACGACTACGACTACAGGACCATATCCTCTTCATGAAATTTTCCATAACCAAATCGACGCTGGGCTCTTAGCGTAGTCCTTCTCTTTCACATGGCCCCAAAGATAGAAGTCGCAAGGTGTTAAATGTTAAATCACAATATCTCGGTGGCCAATTGTGATCACCTCTTCGAGAGATAACACGGTCCGGAAATTTTTCCCGTAAAAGATCAATGGTTTCGTTGCTTGTGTGGCACGTAGCGCCGTCTTGTTGAGAGTGAACGTTGTCCAAATCAATACCATCCAATTCCGGCCATAAAAAAATCATTAATCATCTCTCGATAGCGCAATCCATTCACTGCAACTGTTGCTCCAGTCTCATTCTCGAAAAAGTAAGGTCCGATGGTCCGCCGGACCATAAATCGTACCAAACAGTCACAAGTTGAGGATAGAGAGGCTTTTCAACAATAACTCTCGGGTTTTCCGAGCCCCAGTTGCGACGATTTTGCTTGTTGACGAAGCAACCGAGGTGGAAATGGGCCTCATCACTCAAGGTGATTTTTCGATGGAATTCCAGATCATTTTCATGCATTTCAATTACCCAATAAGCAAAAAAACGACGTTGTTGATGATCGGCCGGCCTGAGTTCTTGTGTTAATTGAGCTTTTTAAGCCTCAAGACCCAATTCTTTATGCAAAATACGGTGAAATGACCAATTTCTGCATTGCGATTCGACAAGGTGCTTCACGACGACCCAAAAATGTTCGAGTTTTACGAAGCGTCTCTGCCAAATTTTCACCATTTTTATAGCGAATTTTAATAATTTCAATGCGTTGTTGAAGGGTATATCGTTTCATTTTTATTAATGGCGTAGTTTCTACTATAGATGCATAGAAATACCTGGTGTACCTTACTAAAAATCGTGACCAAAATTTGTAGATCAAAACGGCACTCTAGATTTGAGTTCTCGTTTTACTTCCGGAATAATCCGCAATATTTTATCGGTCGTGGCGATACTGCTGCAACGGAAAATAGCGCGACCCTTTTCGGCAGAAATGAAAAGTAGTTCAAGAACTCACATTTTCGATCGACAAGAAAGTCTTAAACAAAATCTAATCAGTGCCAACACCAGGTATTCTATGCATCTATTTTCTACTTATCAAATATCGAAAAATGACAGCTTCAAAAGTGACATCTACCGGAATGGCGGGCTATTCAAAATAACACGTCTTATTGGAAACCCTTTACCAGAATTGCTAATAATCCTATTAAAGCGTGCCATTCAGGATGAATCATTCATAATTTCATAATGTGACTCAAATTAGAAAGGGGATGTTACTTGTGCAATGGAAATATATCAAGATTAGCATTCTGGAAGCATGCATTTCAAAAGCACTTGTTCACATGTGACAGTTCCTTTTAACCGCTCTTTCTACTTGAACCAGAGGCTACTTCTTTTCGTAACGTTGTACAGTATTGAAAAAAAATATTTCTTGTTAAGTTTCTTAGGAATCGAGTTAGAAGTATACAATTTAAGCTTTGACTAGAGATATGATATTTTTTGCGATTCGAGGGACTTCCGGTTTTACCTGAAGTGACAAACTTTGGTTTCTCAAATGGGCAGCCCTGTATTTTATTATGAAAATTGATGAAATTCTCAGATGTTTGAATGTCAAACTCGCCAGAAAATAATTTTTTAACGTGAAATTACGAAAACAAATCTGAAAATAGAGCTCTGCTGAAACATGGATATCTTCAAGGTTTTAATTGAAAAATTGTCGTTTTTAGGCTTCTTTGCGAAACAAGAATAATGTGTTTGTCTAACTGGACTGTGAAAACTCGTTCTTCAATTAAAACACCATTTTTGAAGCTATAATATAATTCTACGTTTAGCAATAATGAAGTTGTAGGTACAAATAAAACTATTCTCTGAAGATGCATATTTTGTGACAGATTCAGAAGGAACAACTCTTTACATCACATTTCGAATTTTATTGTTCTCAGAAATACAATAATTGACGGTAGAAATTAATTAATTCACCTGATAATATTCAATAATTGCAATCAATTATTTTTAACTTTTCATTTCGGCAAATGTTCTGCATACCTAGATACATACTTCTTGAAAACATCTTGAAATATCTCAGAGAATGTTAAATCGACTTCAATCAATACTGGTTTTCGCCAGTTTTTATTGCTGATTTTTCTGATGAAACATTATCCGAATGATCTAATTTGCGATCGGTTCGTTATTCATAGCGAAAGCGGATGAATTGTTGACAGAACAATCCAAAACTTAATACAAGAACACAATAATTTCTTTTTTTCTTTGGCCGTCTCGATCTTCAGATCTTACCTCACTAGATTTCTATTTTTGGGGTAGAATTAAGGGGAAAGTTTATGCGAATATAATAGGGAAGAGAGAACATTTGCGGAATCAACATTTCCGAAACATTTCACGAAACATGACATAATTAGATACCGTGGAAATAAAGGGTGTTTCAATAAGAGCGCAAGATTTGAATTGCGCGCCATGTTCGACAGTACCTAATGATGTAACATGATTATGTATGATTAATCGAAAGTTGACAGATGGAAGATAGTGAACATGGAGCATTACACGGTAGAACAACGAGTCCTGTGTGTCAAAAATTATTATCAAAATGGTGGAAGTTTAATTGCCACTATTCCAAAAGTGCCTCCAATGTTTCATCGAAATAATGTGCCTTTTTCATCTACTGTGAAAAGAATCATCGAAGAATTCGAAAGAACTAGTTCGGTTAGTGATGTGAAACATCACGCCAGTTGGCGAGAGTGTTACAGAAAGGCCAGAGACGTCAATTTTCACCATCAGGCACAAGAATTGGAT
The DNA here is from genome assembly GCA_910592335.1 of Adalia bipunctata. Lineage (NCBI taxonomy): Eukaryota > Metazoa > Arthropoda > Insecta > Coleoptera > Coccinellidae > Adalia > Adalia bipunctata. Next base: position 8,674,282 of record OU342954.1, read on the forward strand.
ATTTCAACAGGCATTCTTGAGCGAATTCTCTATTTCCCTCTAAATATTAACAGCTGCATGCCTACAAAATCCAAATGACTCAACAACTTCTGCCAGCAAACCATGAACAGCGGAGAGAAATCACCAATTGGATCCTTGAGCAACCTGCTGATTTTGCAAACGAAATGATTTTCAGTGATGAGGCCCATTTTCACCTCGATGGCTTCGTTAATAGGCAAAACTGTCGCATTTGGGGCTTAAAAAAATCCACTGATGATTAATCAGAAAGCAATGCATCCGGGTCACGAATTTGCTCCTGGTCGTGTCATTTCCAGAATTGGCCTCCACGTTCTTGTGATTTAACGCCTTTAGACTTCTGTGGGGTTATCTGAAGTCACAGCTTTATGCCAATAAACCTGCAACTATCACAGCATTTAAAGCCGAAATTAGACGCTGTATCAATGAAATACCACCATATGTAGGTATTCAATACCGTTATTGAAAACTTTGTCAAAAGGGTAGGCATATGCCAGCAAAGCTGTGTGTATAATTTATACATAATTCCCAAATGTATATTTTCTGAATCAATAAATATTTCAATACTTTGCTACAGAAAACCATGGTTTATTGAACACTGAAATCTTTCGCTCTTATTGAAACACCTTCTGCAAAAGGTTTGACCAAGATCGAAGTTTGGAATGTCTCGAAATGAATAGAGGATATATTGTAAATTTATTTTGAATTGGATTCAAAGAAACAGTTAGTTTCCACGTTTGTATCATTGAGAAGAAAAAAAATTCGAAATGTTATCTTAGAAAATATGTTTTTTGGGGCAACGATTTCATTCTCCATTATATTATTTTTCAACGTGTAGATACCGTTATGGCTATGAAAAATGGGGTTCTAATTTTGAAAAATTGAGTTTTCACTATTCGAAATTGCCAACTTTGACAACGATTTTGTGATCTCCTGTATCATGATTTATAATTTTGACGATTGCTACAACAATGTTATCCTTATTCCCCACAGAAACCCAAAAATGAAAATTTCACAATGGAAAACCTTGAAGTTCTCCATGTTTCAGCAGAAATTTGTTTTCGTAATTTTAGGAAGAATCGAAAGGATTCATCTCTCTGTAGTCAAAACATAACACCGAAATCGCAAACGTGAATTTCGATTCCTATCCAAATTACGCACACCATATATAATGTAAATTTTGTCGAACCATGACAATTGTTGCTATATTGAAAAGGATACTCCCTGTATACTCCATTTACTTTAATAGTATCTCGGTTGGCCATGATTTAGGTCTATCAATTTCTTTTACTTAAAACTGACGCAGGTTGGCACTCGTGAAAGTCAAATAATTCTGAGAGATGTTGCCAATGCCAATTTTCTATTTTCTCTTTTTTAACTTTGTAAATGGAGTTAGTTCGTTTAAGGTTCAACTGTGATGGCACATAATTTAGTACTACTACATTTTCATACTGGAGTATTTCAAGTTGTGCAAAAATGTATTTAAATGTCTTCTGTAGGCTAATTTCTTGAGAATATTGAAAAGTGGGGAATTCCATAGGCCCGTCTGTTCAGTTCGTTCAGAAGTTTTTCTGTCGGGTTATTCGAGTACTTTTATTATTTTTTCGAATGAACTATCATAATGGACTATTCTGTCCATAATTTTTCAGTGAAATTTCAATACTCGATTCTTGATTTCCGTAAGATAAAATAGCATAACTGAATCTTCCAACCCCGTTTATATACGTGACATATTTCCATTATTAACAGAAAAAAAGTCTCTTCAACATTCGCCAGGTCTTTGGAATTATTGAATTCACATAATAGTTGTAGTAACAGTTCTTTATATACAAAATTTCTCAAATTCATTATTCTTCCAAAGTAAATAAACATTTTGATAAATACGTAAATACTACGCTCTCGGTGTAGAAACGACAACGTTGCGTATCTATTTGGCAGGAAAATTACTATAACCTAACATTTTCGAAATATACACGTTGAAATGTGTCAGAATTTCTTAAAGTGAATAGAGTATATGTTCCACTATAATATGTCATATATTTTTGTCTTGCAGCTATCATTAGTTTATATTCATAACGAACCAATTAACCCAATGAACTCGAGAATATTCAATGAATTCCATCGCGAACCCCCGAATCAAACAACATTCTGCGAAATCTGAATGTAACAACAATCATAACCGATCATAAAATGCGAAGTTATGACAATGATGTTCTAGAGGAGTCTTTCTACTTTCTCATTTCTGGACAATTTTTTGATGACCACTAAATCTTATAAATATGTCGAATTGCATCCTCGTCGTTTGCTATACAACAATTTCAACTGACGATTTGAGATAATGAGGTTCCTTTCGCCGTACGAAATTCTCACGGTATAGAAAGTTACCTGAACCATCATTCACAATATGTCGCCATTAAGATGCACGCGAATTGAAATCATAATGCTCATACATAGTTATGGAAGTAGTTTATAACTGATGTTTTAAATTTAAACTATCTCATTTCGCGTCATATACTGAACTATTGGATATTAAGAATACTGACAAAATAAACAATAAGGAACCCTTAACTTCATATTGCAATTTAATATGTACTTAACGGTATCAAATTGAGTGGAGAAGTGGAGTTATTCATTACATTGCAAAAAGCGGAATATTAAACATTTATTTGAAATGTGGCAGAGCAAGCCATTCAGAAGCCCATGCCCCATAGCAAGAAAAATGTATGGCTTCTCATAAAGGGTGTTTCAACAAGAGCGCAAGATTGTTTGACACTCATAATTTCACATGATTATAACGTGACAGATCGAAAGTTGACAGATGGGATTTTGCAAACATGGAGCATTACACGGTAGAACGAGTCTTGATTGTCAAAAATTATTATTAAAATGGCGAAAGATTGTGCAAACAGTATCGTTTCCAGTTATGAGGCCTATTTTCAGTTCGATGACTTCGTTAATAGGCAAAACTGTCGTATTTGGGGCTCTGAGAATTCACGAATGATTCATCAGAGAGCAATGCATCCACAACCTGTCATTGGGTTGTGTGCATTATGGTCTGGAGCCCTGGAGGAATATTCGGACCCTTTTTTCTTCGAAAACGAAGAATGTCTACAGTAACGCTGAATGGTTAACGTTATCGTGCTATGATGACACAGTTTCTTGAGCCTCATTAAAAACCTATTATTGGTATCAACAGGACAGTGCCACATGTCATACAGCCCGTGAAACATTGACGATCTTGCACGAGTTTGATCCTAGTCGTGTCATTCCCCGATTTGGTGGCCAGAATTGGCCTCCACGCTCTTTCGATTCAACGCCTTCAGACTTTTGGGTGTGGGGTAATTTGATGTCACATTGAAAGCCGAAATTAGACGCTGTATCAATGAAATACCACCACAGGTATTCAATAACATTATTGAAAATTTCGTCAAGAGGGTGGGCACATGCCAGCACAGCTGTGACGGCCCATTACAAGATATTTTGTTTCATACATAATTCCCAAATGTACCAAATGTATTCTGGCTAAATCAATAAATATTCCAATACTACAGAAAACCAAGTTCTATGAACACTGAAATATTGCGCTCTTATTAGTCCGAATTTATAAAAATGAAGCATTTACTCACAAGTAAAAGGTAGAAGCAAAAGGTAGAAGTTAATGGTTTTGCTTCAATTCGTATTCATAATCTCCACCTTTTCCTTGCAAGGAAATGCTTCGGATAAGTGAAGTAAAAGATACACCGATTTACGTATTCGTCTCCAAATTAGGCTGGCTTTTCAATACGAATGTGCGTGCAGTCAACAACCCCAATAGCTGTTGGGAAATGGAACCTGGTCAACCACTCCTCTTTGGCCTGCATGATCTGATTTTCAGTGTTGTACCGGGTTTTTCACTATAAATTGCCCCCCTCTAACTCTGTTACAAAAACAGATACGTAGAAATACTTCATACGATAATTGTACGAAATCAAATTAAAATTTTGAAAATGATTACGTCAATTGGGATATATAGGTACAGAGTGAACAACATATTGAACGCAACTACATTTTTTCAAATGGGACATCCTGTATTTTCTTCCATATTTTAATTGCTCATTTTCTCCTGATATCGAATATATATGCGTATGTGGGTCTGTCTCTTTTATTTCCAGAGTTTCAAAGTTTTGAAACGAAACAACGGAATAAAAAAATACATATGAGAAATCATTCCGAAATTCTTTATACTCAAATAATTTACTTGAAAGCAATATTTTTTCAAGGAATACCTAACAGAATCCAATAAAAAATAAAAAAAATAATAAACTATGGTAGTATAGAATAAATAATATCAACTAAAGAAATTGGTTCTTAAAACTTAAAACTCTGTGGTACTCAGAATAATAGAGAAAGACCAAACATATGTTATATATTCGAAATAAGGGGAAAAGGAACTTGCCAAATATAGAAAAGTATACAGGGTGTTCCATTTGAAAAAATGAAGATGCAATCAATATGCTGCCCACTCTGTATATATTTCATTTTGTGAAATCATTTTAAAAAACACTAGTCGATTTCGTGGAACTTTGGTAAAAAACATTTTTCTGTACCTCTTTCAGTAACAAAGTTAAAGGGGGGGGGGTCAAATTATGCTGAAAAACCCAGTACAATCCATCAGAAGAAGTGAGAAAAGTTGTTGTGAACCTAGATTCCTATTTTTGGAAGCAAATCCTTTAGTTTTTGAGCAATTGCTTCTTTTTATAAATACGGCGAACGTATAACCTTTTACTTCGAAGCAAACTCCTCGAAGCAAAACCTTTTCCTTCAATTCTTTTTATGCATATACCTTATACCTATAAATAGAAAATTTCAGGGAAATACTTCTTGAGTTAATTCTTCAAGCGTTATAACTGTTTTCATTGGTTCCCCAACAATTTTACATGCTGTTTACATTGAAGACACATTGAAGAGGAAACAGAGGATGATTTTGGAAAATCTCTCACTCTCAGAGCTGTTATTTTTGAGGGGGAAATTTTTCTACATAGAAACCATCATTTCATCCCTCTGCGCAGACACCCTCGCCAAATAAAGTTGATAAGGAAAGATGGGTCGTGCGATATGTTCTTGAAATGGTCTTTTCCTCCTGAATATGACAATAACTTTTGTTTGAGATTTGATTCGAAGTGGAGAAATAAATATCAACCAATTTAGCTGGACCATATGATGATTACCAATTAGAAGATATAATGCAGTTTCATGTGTTTCGTCTTCAAAACCGATTATTAGGGATAATAAAATCTTGAAAAAAGGTCCACTGTCAAATTCAGGAGAAGGCTTTCTCATCAACATATCGAACCGCCCATCTTCCCTGTTCGAATTTAAGAGCTTAGAGGAATGAAATGATATTATGATGGTTTTTATATAAAACTACTGTCCTTCTCATGAACAGAAGCAATTTTGCCAAATTTTGATTTTTTTTACCTCTGGTTCTTTTTCAATGTGACACCCAGTAAAGTTTTTGATAGAGAACGATTTTCACCACACATTCTTGAGTTTCATGGAAAATTGAAGCTCTTCAAATGAATTTGGATGAATCAACCTGTATGTGGGAGTTAAACCAATAATATCATGATAATAAGTTTATTCGTCTAGAACTCTAGAAAATCAGTGTAATAATATAAAACGCAATTCATTGTTTCCAAATATGTAATGTCTACCGACCGAGTTCCTTCAGCTTGTATGTTCCATATCATCATAATGGTAAATAATAAGATTTTCGCACATACGACAAAAAAAATATTAGGGGCTATTGTGCGCTCGCTCAAATTTATATTCAGAGCGGTCGGCCATTCAGGAACTGAACCCGCCCAACGCTGCTTGGCTTCCAGATGAAAAAAAAAAGTTATTCTCCTAGTAAAACAACTACCGGTTTTTTCTCTGCATTCCACAAGATATCCAAGTGAAATTTGGCATAGATATTACAATTAAGTGGTCAAACCATGTGACGAGATAATTTCTTTTGGAAATCCACAGGGTGATATTTTTAATGGAACACTGTTTTTTGGTGAGCCACTATTAATTTGAAAAATTGTAAAAGAAAGCAATGTCAGTATTCTAAAGTTTATGGTCTCTTGTAGTTTTGCCATACCTTCTACCAATTTCGACAAAAAAATTATGAAAGATGCTTCTGAATTTCTCAGAAAATCGATTCAGTACATCTAATCTATTCAAGTCTGCACCATTCGACATAAAGCGTATAGATTGTAAAATAGCGATGTCGCCACTTTATTATAGCCACGTTTGACTTTCAGTCCCGAACTTTTGGAAATTTCTAACAAAAAGATAAACTCACGTCAAAAAAAGAACACTTCTATTATTGCGTTCAATCCTGAAATTAATAAAATAAACAATAACTCAATAAAACCAAGCTCTCAAAACAATCAAGATGATAATCAACCAATTACTGAAGCGGCAGAATAATAATAAATAATCCTAAAAATAACGCACACATTACCATAATTTCATAATGATCCACTTTTGAAGCTACTGAAGAACCATTCATACAGTTTTTCGAGCCAATCAAATCGTTACATCACTTCGCTCGAGATGAATCAGCTTTCGCGACATAGAAAAGATTCGCTTAGTCGTGGGAATTTTTTTTAAATCGTTTATAAGTTCGCAGGATCTGTCGTCATCATTGTGTCTTAATTGGAGAGACGTAGCTCTTGGTAATCGAAACAGTTTGAGACGAATGTATTAATTAATCGGCAGGAAACGTGATTTTCCAGGTGTCAAAGTTGGATAAATTAGACAACAAAAAGATTTTGCCAAGGAGTTGTGGGAAATCTTTAGGCCTGGTTCTACCAACGTTCCTAATCTCGTTTAGGAAGGTTAACTTTTATTTTCTGTGATTCTCAAGTCCAAATTAATCGGTTATCTCCTTATACCAGATTAAAATGTTCGATGAATCCCGGCCTTGGACTATAGAAAGAGGAGACGTGCCTTTCAATAATAAATAATGAAGCCAATTTTCAAAATCATCAGAACTAAACTGAAGTTTTTTTTAAATTTCTAATGAATATATGTACTCTCAATCAAAATGAAAAGTACTTCAGATTGAAACTCATTTACTCATTTGTGCGTGAATGTCAGAAATGAGTACTTGTTTCTTCGAATATTGTGCATTCTTCACATAACATAAACTGAAGTATTGTAATGCTCGCGAGACGGCTCGGCCGTTTTTGCCTCAAATGATGGATGGGCGCGTTATATCAGCACCGTTTTCTGAATCTATGGCCCGTTCATTCATTAATTTCGTACCGCTATTTTAATTTTGTGTTCCTAATGACGTTCCGAACAGTGTTATCTTCAGGATAGCGCGTTTCATTGCGTATGAAAAGTGAGATTTGGATTTATTTCTCAATATTATTCCGGACATTCCATCTGTAACAAAATCGGCCTCAAAAGCTGTTGGAGCTGTATCCAAGTGGTGTAGAGATAATTCTTTAACCCTCAACATAAACAAAACAGAATTCTTATTTTTCCATACAGAACATTCACGCATTAATTTTCCTAAGACAATTATTGTACAGGAAACAGAGACAGAAATATCAAACTGCGTTAAGTTCCTCGGTATTTTGATAGACCCAACTTTAAGATGGCACAATCATATCAACGATCTCAATAATAAATTAGTTCGTGTGGTATACTCTCTTAATACACTAAAACGGCATGTACATCTAGATATTCTAAAAATCATTTACTATGCAAATTTTCAATGCCGACTCTCCTATGCAATAACTATATGGGGAAGTAGTTCACATACACGAAAACTATTTATAACACAAAAATATGCCTTGAGAGTAATGCTGAGTTGTGGCTATAGAGAATCCTGTAGGGGCAAGTTTCGTAGTAACAATATACACACGCTGTTTGGTCTATACATCTACAAATGTCTCATATTTGTGAATAAACATAAGAATTTGTTTGGGGAATTCCTGAACAAAAATCAAACACGTCGAATATTTCCATACTTCCTACCGAACTGTCATCTCACGTCCACACAACGCGGACCTCAAAATATGTGCATAAAATTGTACAGGGTGGGCAAAATTGGTGCTACATGAACTAAAACATATGATACATTTCTGAAACGGGAAAAATTTGGCGATTCTTTCTAAGACATTTCAAACTACTGTTTACATAAGAAAAAACACAAATTTATGTGTTAACTCAGCAAATAAACCTCTCAGAAAAAATCAGAGTACGCCACTGGATTGCTATCAGAAAAGTGCCTGTATAATGTTTTTATTTCAACATCCTAGCATAAACAGAAACGGAGATAATGACCAAAGTTGAAATCGCCCAAATTTCAATTTTGGCCTATAACTCTGAAACGAAAGAAGATAGAGGAATGCAGTTGACGGCATTATCAGTTTCTCGAAAAAAGAGGACTATAAGGTGCCATTCATTTTTCTCTATCTCCACGGGTTAAAAAGTTTTAGTTCATGTAGCACCAATTTTGCCCACCCTGTACAATTCAATACCCGAGAAATTGAGACAGATTAGCAGCAGGGATTTCTTCAGGAGAGAGGTCCACAGATATATAATGGAGTGTGAACCCTATACCATGAATGAATTTTATGATTGGTGTAAGGCGCACACATAAAATAGATTATTTTTTCTGACTTGTTTCTATTTTTGTAAAATTTTAGAAATAAATAAAGTGTTTTGTTATGTTATTAGCAAAATACGTTGAAAAAAATGGTTCGTATGTGTCTTGTTTGTCTATTTGCATCCTGATTTCATCCTTTATGCTATCTTCGGCCCACTCATTGAAATCTGACTGAATTTTGGCTTCAACAATTCTCGAATTCATGAATGAGATGCTGTGTCTCCTCTTTATGTGGTCTAAGTGGAAATCTGAATCAACCGGATACTAGATTTCGGAAGTTCACAAAACGACACATAATGGTTTATTATTACCGTTTGATGCTCTTGTTGATTTCCGCTGCGTCTGGGAATCTACATGAATAGAGTGCACCGTAGTCATAGCAACCCATACCTACAACGCGGTGCAATCCGTATTTATTCTCAAACGCAGCTTTATACAGTGAGAAAAAGCCAAATGGAATAAATTCATTATCTTGGTTACTGTACATATTCATGAAATATCCTGGAACACGTCAAATTCAAATTTTAAAGTGACATTCGTCTACGTAAAAATGCGAACCCTGCCTTCAGCCTCCTTCGAAAAATGAACATAACCTCCAATTTCTCAAATAGAAAGTATGGGTTCGTGATACATTGTCTGAAAAGTCGCGTCATTCCCTATTCAAAAATGTTATTATTTCATGTTCATTGCAAGATTCAAAGAAGAAAAAAGTCACGTGATTACCGAAATTGCGAATATTCCCAAATCTTATGATATTAAATTTTAACCTTCAATATGGAAATGCACCATAAGATTGTGTTTTCCAGATGGTACCATGAGGAAACTACGCAAAACACTTTCTATGGCAATGTCAGTTTCTTTAGAACGCCTTCGCCAATTGTTTTGTGCTGATAAGCTTATAAATTGACTTATTTGTGTTTGAAATTCATTGACTTCAATTTCGAATGAAGCTGCGATTAACGAAAATGAACAAAAAACAATTTTACAAATGATTGGGTACGGAGATAACAGTCGAACACTTACTAGGTTGACCTGATGGTTGAGTCCGAGTGCGTTGAGTGAGATTTTTCATTCCCAGACTAACTTTGACCGAACTAGTGGTGAGTCAAGCGCTAGTAGGGCTGCTCTGCTGTCAGATAGTATATAAATTCATTTTCCGCTTGAAACATCTATGTAGCCCATTGATAGGGCTAGCTGTATCGAGGTCTTTGAGCCATCGGTGTAAAACATTCGAGACCCTTCAGGGAAAACCATTTCGCCGTTAATCCATTGTTCGTGGCTAGGTATTGTCACGCTGAAGTTTTCCTGAAACTCGTGCTTAAGAGTGAGGTTACCTGTGACTACATCTAAGTATGTAGAAAACTGAACCTCTTGAATTGAATGTCCTAAATAATCGAATAACGCTTGGAAATAGGTCGATCACTTCTAAGATGTTGGATAATGTTCTAAGAAATTTTTATTTGAATATTGCCAAGGTGTTAGCCAAAAACACTTTGAACATCTGCTTCATTAACGTTCAAAATTTATTTGCTGTATAACATTTTAGTTTTTGATATTGTATCAAATTTCGCTAATCACTTGATTTATTCCATCTGGCTTTTACACACTCATTCATTCAAATTAATGGTAGATGGTAGATCTATGTACTCTCAAGGTGGATGAGCAAGAGCTCAAACGCTCTTAAGCCCACGTCAATGCATTAGGAGACCCATTTCTTTTATTTGTGAAGATCTGGGATAATCGAATTCAGTTTCTGGTACCAACCTGACGATATTCATATCCTAAAATTGCTTACCATCATATCAACCGTCCTAGGCACCACTCCAGACCGAACCAACCAATTCTTCCTAACGAAACTCTTGATGACCTTGTCGCTCCACTGGTACGTTTGCAACTTTTCGTTAAGGAAGGGTTTGCCCGTATCGTTGTTCCTAGGTGTGTAAGGTATTCCCTCTGAGTCTCTGTAAAAGGCGAAGAGGCTCATGGAAAAGCCCAGGGCGTGAAGAATCTCGTGCTTGACCGTAGACAGCAAGACCTCCTGGCCCTGTTTTTTGGTGCTTATGCTGTCTGGACAAAGGTTGGCGTGACCTGCTATCGGTCTGTCTAGTGCTGTTTCCTGCTGACAGTGAGCTGCGTAGGCCACTGTTAGGGGCTTGTTGCATCTGCAAGAATAGAAACTTGTTTTTTTTCAACTAGAGAAAAATTGTTTATATCATGAAAATTCAAAATTTGACACCAACATAAACTGAAACTACGAGCATTTTAACCTTGCACTGGATAGTTTGAACTAAACCTAATTTTGGGTGAATAATGTATAGATGCACTACATATACTTCAATTTCAATATAAATATGTCGTGAATTCTATAATGTATGGCAGGCAGGGACAAATAAAAATTACGAAACATAAGGTGAATCGAATATTAATGGGATTTTTTTTAAATGAACTGTATGTATATTTAAAGATATGTATAGGACATTGTGCATGAATTGTGTCTATAATTCTCTGAAGAATCCAAAAAATAAATAATATATACAGGAAGATGCATTTGAAATAAGAAAGTTGGTATTGGCCACGGTCACATGGAACACCCTATATAATATTATTTTCTTGAAAAATATGCGCATTTAAAATTACAAATCGACGTGTCCGAGCGTTTTTCCCAACACGCCCTCATTTATTCGTTATCGAATTTATTCCATTTGGCTGTTACACTCTGTATACATAAATATAAGTTATATTACACGCAAACAGCACATACATAGATTGAAACAGATGGTGAGTTTAAGAAAGGGAACCGAGTCATTATGGACGTCTCACTCACTCTGAAGCGCATGCATAGTGCCCTCGCCCTCATACTTCTGGCCGAATAATTTTTGTCTTAGGGGATGTTTGGTCACTCTAATTTGTCTGACTGATTAAATATAACTTGTGAATAAATACTTCATTAACATATTAAAAAATCAGACATGTAAAAATAAGTAAAGTTCATTTATTTTTTGGGTAGCTTAAAAGCGTCTGACAAAAGCTCTGGTCCATCAAAAGTGTCTGACACTTCATGATATTACTTTAAAATGATTTTCTACATGACATATGTAAAAATCAGCCATGTGAATTTAAGTTAAATAATTCTTATTTTTAGTTACCTTTCTCACCTGATACCTGCCCAGGTGTCACTCGGCAAGTAGGTATTCAAGGCACACGGGACGCTACTGAAAACTTCAGGTTTCATCCGTGTGAAAATAAGTTATGTCTGATTGCTCTGGGATCTTACTCTATAGAGCAAAAACACGAATCAGAGTGCCGTTTTGCTCTTCAAATTTTGATCACGATTTTTAGTAAGGAGTCGTTACAGCAGGTATTCTATGCATCTATCTGTTAATCAATTTGATTTGACCTGTAAATAGCAGATAATTGGTGGAAAGGATAAACTTCAGTTGTCGTTCCTCTATTTACAGGTAAATATTTAATTTTATTGTGAGTTGAAATTGGGTTTGAAATAAAAACTTCATTTACAGAGCAACACTTGGAGTTTTTTTACCTACCAACTTAACATCATATTATAAAACGACAATTAATGTTTAATATGTTTATCCTTCCACCAATCATCTGCTATTTACAGGTCAAATTAAATTGAACAAGTATTCGAAATATAACTGCTCAGGCAGGTAGCGATAAAAACATTGTGTCGTGAATCCTATACATTACTCGCACAAAATTATATTGATTAATTATAGGTCTTGTTTTTTCTTTTTAATCAAATATTTTCTGGGTTTCCTTCAATAATTGGCTTATTATGACTGAAAAATCCATGGAATCGATTAATAAAATCTACTATTTCAATTCGAACGTCTTCAATTCTAATACACACAACCAAACTTGTATGGAATCACCCAGTATTGAGATGAAATATTATTTTGATAACTTTTTCGTTAGAAGCAAATAAAAAGTGCATGTGTTTACTCACAAAAACAGTTAGGTTCATAAGCACTTGATAAGATTTGGCTTTGCAGTGTCGATTTTACCATTTCGTTCGAACGTCGCAGTGAATTTATATTTTGTTTTTTTGCGAAGTTTTAAAAAAAAATGCCTTACGTGGGGTTATCGGAAGTCCAGAGAGGAAGAATTATTACTATGGCAGAACAAGGTATGTCACAAAGACAGATTGCAAGAACGGTGGGGGTTACACAAGGGGTTGTTTCAAAAACCTATGCAAGGTTCTGGAGTTAGGAACCCTAAAGAATAGGCCGAGAAGAAGTCGTGGAAGAGTAACTACAGAAAGGCAGGATCGCTTTTTAGCCCAAACAACAAGAAGAAATCCTGCAGTATCTCATTCAGAGCTTCAAAGGCAATTTTTGCAAGCTACAGGTGTTAGTGTTTCTGTCGAAACTATCAGAAAAAGACTTCGCGCTCGGGAATTATTCAAGAGAAGAGCGTTAAGAGTTCCAGAACTAAAAAGGCAAAATAAAGTTGACCGTTTTAATTGGTGTTTAGAGCATGAAAATTGGACTATTGAAGATTGGAAAAATGTCTTATTTTCGGATGAGACCAAAATTGGCCTACGATCAGACGACCGGCGTGTTCGCATTTTAAGAGGTAGAGGGAGGCAAGCTAGGCTCCAAGCTGCAAGACCGATCCCTAAATACAAAGAAGGTACTGTAATGTTTTGAGGCGGAATTATGTTTGGTGAGAAAACTCCTTTAATTTCTATTAGACAATCTCTGACAGGGCCTAGGTATGTTGATCTAGTGCTACAGCCTGTAGTGAGGCTCTGGCGAGGTGCTTTTGGAGATTATTTCCTATTTATGCAGGATAATGCACCTCCACATACCAGCAGAGTTGCAAAAAATTTTTTCGAAACAGGAGGTGTGACTGTTTTAGAGTGGCCTTCTTGTTCACCGGACCTTAATCCTATCGAGCACTTGTGGGATAGGATCAAAAGAAAAATTAGAGCTCGTCAAAATAATCCTGCTAACGCAGAGCAACTTATACAAGCGGCTTTAGAGGAATGGGCAAATGTTACAGAAGAAGAAATTAACAACTTAATAGAAAACATGCCTCGTCGAATTCAAGCTTGTATCAATGCCAGGGGTGGTGATACTGATTATTGATTTGTTAAAATCGTTTTATTTGTTGTTCAATTCTCAGTTACATAAAAATTATTTTTAGAGAAATTTACACTTTTAATTTTCTGTTCTATTATAAAAATAATCTTTTGATAATTTATATTATTTTTGTAATAAACTTGTTTTGGGAAAACTGCTCTTCACTTTTCAGCGACTTTTTTTCAATTAAAATTCGTTTTTTCCAAATAACAGGGTGATTCCATATAAGTTTGGTTGTGTGTATTTTAGATATCTATAAACACAGCATTCAAATGGATTAAATATAAACACCAGATATCGACATACCATCTACCACCTTTTTCCACAGTAACCGTACGAACATCTAGTTATTTATAAGAATTCGAACAATTTTGCGGATCTTGCGAATTGCTGGAGGTAAACTTTGCGTGTTCTCTCGTACCATAACGAGGTGGTCCAATTTAATCGTTGGAATTATTAAACTTCCACAGAGAAAATCGATAATGCCAACGTTGATAGCACTTAAGCAAGAGCGAAGTTTTCAATTAAAAATTAAAGGACGGCTAAATTCAGCTGTCAGACCCCGTGACACGTACATTCTACTTTACTACCTTTATAACTACGTAAAAGAAAAAGTAACAGCAGTAATCTTCAGCATTCTGATATTCTCGAACACAAGTTACACAAGAAGCTTATATTTCATTAAGTAGGAAATTTCTAGAGAGCAGCTGCCTGGATTAAGTGTTCAAATTTCGGGTAATAACTAAAAGAAGACTCGAAGTTTCAAAGAAGATAAGAAGAGTTGGACGTTTCAAGAAATGGGCTTATCGCGGGATATCAAAAATGAGAATACAATTTTAATAGGCTTGTGAAGTGAAATGAAATTACTAATTCAAAGTGTCACCATCACGAATATACCTAGAACTGAATTCATTCTGCATTCGATTGAGGTTCCAAGTTTAAATAATTTCAGTGTCTTTGATGACATTCAACCTGGAATTCTATAGAACACACATAATGGATGAAACGGTTGAGAGCATTGTTGTTTTTTCTATTGGTAGACAGATCAACTATAAGTAATGATGCGGCTTCGTCGTACCAACAACATTTCAATGATTATATCCCTCATTATGTAATAGACCAATCAGGCACTATCATTTTCCGAATAAATCCGCTTCAGAAGAGTAATTGCGTCCCAAGACCTGTTTATTCCGGAATAAATTATCATCCATATTGGATTTCGTTTTGTCTTTTATCATTCCGATTTGGTGCTGGTAACAGATTTTTCCGCTTAGTACGCTGCAGCGTAGGGCCCCGAGGTCCATAGGGGCCCCGAGGTCCATAGGGGCCCCGGCGATCGAATTGAATTTCTTTTCTAGAATGAAAATTCAGTCTGTAAGTGTATAAAAAATAGTCAGACTGTACTATTTTTATAAGAAGCTCAGAGGCAACTTGCGAATTATGAATTATTACATTCACACGAGACGCAATTGAATAACAAGAGCCTCAGAAATGTTGGAGATTCAGCGTACTGTCCCTAATTATCTTGTCTGCCTGCAATACATTCCGTCAAGGGTGGCGGCCGAATTCCAATATTTACAATCACATTATACAAACAATAAATTTGTCGGCATTTCCTCTAAAATCTAGGAATGTGCTACAGAACGGCCGACCAGATGTTGATTCGTTTAGGGTTGTAAAGTGAAAAATACTTGTGCAGAAGTTCTTAGGTCTGCATATTTTTTTCTCACAATCATTTCACAAGATTCGAAAAGTGTTAACAGTGACGGGCGAGTTTCGTGTAACGTGTAAGATTCAAATATTGTGAAAAACTGAGAAGTGTTGGTGAATTGAACTATTTCTGTTTGTGTTTGGACTTTTAAATCCTTGTACTCTCATTGAACGATATAATTGATATAGAAGGAAAGCTTTACAGTGCAGTTTTATATGCTAGAAATAACATTCTTCCAATTTTTCGGCAATTCGGCATGAACATAATTCGAGCGATGATGAGGCAGACCAGTCAAATTCATTTTCAATATATGTAAGGCATACGACATAATATTGGTTCAATACCTACCGGGAAAAGGAAATACAAAATACGATTTACAAAAATTATTTGATTCAACCTGTACCTACGTGTTTGTACGACGAAATGACAAACCAAACAAATAATTTCGTTTCAAAAATATGGATGTATATTTAGATATTTATCAATTTAATTGTTGCAATTATTTCTTGACTTCCGATCATCTCCGATAGACTCACTATGTTCAATAATATGTTCATATTTTACCATTCTTTTGTTGTATCAATTGGATAAGCTAAGCATCCAAAATTGACAGAATTTTTTGCTCATTTTCCAAACTGTCATTGATAAAAAATTAACAAAGAACTGTTATGACAGAAAATAGACTACAGTTTTTAGGAATACCTTCTATCGAAAGTGATATAACGAGCAGTCTCGATTATGATTCTGCAATAAAAGAATTTGCTGATATTAAAATAAGAAAGAATCAATTTTTTAAGTGGAATTTTATGTTGTAGGTAACTGATTTACAGCTTTACGATACTTGTATCTTTAGTGATGATTTTATTTGTTCCTTGATCTCGATGCCGCAATAATAAATTTTCAGATATGATATTCTAGAGATATGTTGTGTTTGAATTTTGGTGATAATATAATTTTCCCTTTTTTTAAGATTTTTATTCATCTTTCATATTTTGTTTTGATATAAATACCTTGTATTTTATTAATTAACTTTATGTTTTGTTTACAAAAAAGCGAGTTTTAATTAAAAAATTCTTTTGAAAAAAATCGATAATGCTTCAGAGGGGGCCCAAAAAGTTTTGAAGCGTAGGGCCCCTGAAGTCGTAAATCCGCCACTGGTGCCATATGTTGTTCGATATTGAAGAAATAATAATAATAACAATAATCTTTATTGATCCTCTAAGACATATAACATTCATGTATAGGATAAGTAAAAATTATATAAAAAAAATACATACTGGATATGAAAACAAATTACTGACAATAATAATCGGCAACAGTATAAAAACAATCCTCAATTAATTTTGCCTTAATATTCTTCTTGAATTCTTTGAACCTTAGAGATTTAATGCATTTCGGTTGATGATTAAATAATTTGATACACTGATACTGTAGTGAATGTTCGAACTTTGTCGTATTATGTTTGGGGATATGGAATGAACTGCTCCACATGATATGGATATTGACTTAAATTGCAAAAAAATATAGTTAAAATAAGATTTTTGTGATGAAAATTCATATTAATATGATTTCATGTTGCAAATTAATTTTAGCCTGTAGGTCTGCCGCGTATACAGGGTGATTGAGAAAAATCGAGTAAAATAACGGAATTTTATTCCCAGAGAATTCAAGCATTTTAAGACTATCAATTCAATGTATGGCCTCCACGGGCATCAATAACAGCTTGACATCTTCTTTGCATACTACACACGAGGTTGTTGAACATTTCTTGAAGAATTTGGTTCCATGAACGGGACTTTGATTTTTCAAATGGGACACCCTATATTTTTTCATTTATTTTTAATGTGTTGTAAGTCCTCTTCGATGGTGTGAAATTTTAGAGATATTTTTCAAGCGGTGCAGATCTTATTGAAAGAAAACTGTAAACAGTTGAACTCTTAGAAGAACCAGAAGTAACTCAAATTCGATCATAAGTTTTTTCAGCTGAGATATTTGCTGATTTATAGCAAAATAATTATCCTACCTTCTACAGGTGTCCGTATTTAACTGTCAAATATGGACAATTTCAAATTGATGATTCTCGATTTTTTCAAATGTTACACCCTGTAAATTTTTTCATGAGAATACAGACTATTTTCATGGAAGTAACTTTGGGGCTCTATTTACGTTTGCGCCTAGCAGACACGAAAAATGCCATCAAAACTGAAAATTTATAATTAAGAAGCGTAAAAGAGTCGGAAAAATGAAACCAGTGATAAAAATCATTCAGATAATATTTCGTGCAGCTGGAATTTATTGCTAAATTAGTAGTATTTCAAACGTAAATTTTGTAATAATTTATCTTTTTATAGCTGTCGTTGAGCAGATTATGATTCAATATTGTAATGATAGTGACATATCAAAAGGGATACATAAATTTAGATGATCATTTCGAAGGCAAATTTGCGTGAAACATGAAGATAATGATGTTAATATGCACCACATTAAGTGTATTTTCATTACCGTAAATGTGTACTAAAGTCGGAAATGCAAGTCCCTCAAATCAAGAGGATTCTCTCAAATATTTTGGAACACCCCTTGTGTGTAACTTGGTGTATTACCAACATATCAATGATCTTACCAGGAAACGAAGGAAAATTTTGTCAGCAGTCGTCAAGTCTCGCCAAAATTGAAGATAAGAAACTAAAACAAACTCGTCTGAAATAAGCAGTTTTCAGTTCACTTTGAAAATACATATTATTTACTTTTTATATCGTATAAAAGGTTGAAGAAGTTAAAAACGTACTGCAATCAAATAGCAAATACAAATACCATCCAATGAGCGAATGAAAATTTGCAGGGAAATTACATTAAAGAGTTTCACCTCCTTTCCACTAATGATTGAAATTGGAAGTGAATATTTCTTATCTATTCTGCAAGAAATTCCATCCAGACCACCGGCGTCAGCAAATACTGATTAAACCTGTATTTCTAAGAAAAGAAGTCTTATTTACATACTATGCACAACTCTTGATGACCGTGAAATCACTTTAAATCCGTACATGGCATACTAGTCAAACTGGTGTTAAAAGTGATTATTAAATGAAATATACTATTTATGTAATGTCTGTAGGTAATTCAACTTGCAAAACTGAGTTGAGCAACTCCACGTATTTTATTTATTAATGATGGTTTTGATCCCTAGGCTTATACAAACTAATTACAATTGTGGTAAATTCTATTTTGAGGAGAGAAATTATTATCTATTGGAGAACATGGAAATGTGGTATTGTTCGCGAATTATACGACTTGTTTAATTAATAAATCGATGTTTCTGATGGAAACTATTTGATGTACGGGAATATAGACTAACGATGGAACTTCTTAATTGGTTTTGTTTGTAATATACTCTTCTTCTCTTCATGTTCCATGTGTATTCATCGATACTGCTTTGATGATATTGTTTCGGGAAGAAACTTAAAATGATTTTCAATGGATATTAAATCAAAATTATTTACTATCTCTCCGTGAAAATTTACTGGTGAACCTCAAAATTGCAATATGTAAGACCGGATGAGAAGGGAAGAAGTTATTTTTTTTTTATTTATACTTCCACACCAACACCAATGGCTATGGTTATCACAAATGCAGAACTAGAACCTGATTTTTCTAAACAGGTCATATTGTTGTTCATACCCGACAAGGCAGTAATTTAATTCTCATTCAATATTTTTATCGACATTTTGTAGCAAACTTCTTGTAAAAAATAAAAAAAGATGTTATTTTTACATTCCAAGAAAAATGCCAATTTTTTTAGATAAACATTATAAAGAGGTATGTCGTTAATAATAGAAAATAACATCAGCCAAATGACCACCACGAACACGACTACAGGACCATATCATTTTCATGAAATTTGTCATAACCCAATCGAATTCCATCCTTGAGATCTTGGAACGACGCTGGGCTCTTGTCGTAGACCTTCTCTTTAACATGGCCCCAAAGGAAAAAGTCGCAAGGCGTTAAATCATAAGATCTCGGTGGCATATTGTGATCACCTCTTCCATAGATTTACACGGTCCGAAAACTTTTTGCGTAAAATATGGTTTCGTTGCTTCTGTGGCACGTAGCGCCTTCTTGTTGAAAGTAAACGTTGTCCATCAGATCAATACCATCCAATTCCGGCCATAAACCATCATGAATCATCTCTCGATAGCGCAATCCATTCACCGTAAATGTTGCTCCAGCCTCATTCTCGAAAAAGTGAAGTCCAATGACGCCGCCGGACCATAAACCGCACCAAACAGTCACACGTTGATGATAGAAAGACCTTTCAACGATAACTTTTGCGTAATTACCCCCCATGATCATCGAAGTCTTTAGAAAAAGGTACGCAATGTGATCCACATAAAATATTTCATACATAAAGTACCTGATTTTCAATCATTATTACCCCCCCCATGACAAAAAGCTATATCCGCCCTTGGTTACTCGAAACAATGAATTATTTTTTTCAGATTATACATACTCTTATCACATTTTAAGTTAGACCTTCAGGAGAAGAACTATGAAAATCGCATAAAATACAAGCCGTAGTTTCTGGGAGATGCGCAAACGAATTAACATGGATAGACACAAATTCTTCTACTCATATAAGAACTCCTCATGTTCGATTTTTCAAATATACCTCAAGGTCATGTATTGATATACAGACATAAATCCGAAACTGTGAGTTTTAGGTCTGAATAATAATTTTTCCAATGTAACAAATTTCGCTTTCGAATGAAAAAATAAAATACAAGGTGTGTCATTTGAATAAAGCCCGAAATTATAGTTTGAATATGACGTCAATGAGTTATCTCATTTTGACCACCCAGTAGAGTTTTTTCTGATGCTCTCAAATTTACGAAAAAGCGAAAAACATGATTTCATAAACGCAAATTTAAATTACATGAGAGGTCAAACAAACTTATTATCATTTTTATCATGCTTTCGAAATCTGCTGTAAAATACAGGGTGTTCCATAAGAAAAAACATATGTCTGTTCCTGCCACTTTCCTGAGACACCCTGTAGATTGGCCTTGATGAAATTCGAAAATTAAACTGCTTGAAAGTAATCGAGATCCGCGTCACCGGTAAAACACCCTGTACATTAAGAATGATCTAGATTCTAGTGCAATAAATCCATCATTACACCATTTGCTTACCTCTCAGTCTGCATAGCAGAGATATAGAAGATAAAATCGGCATCTTTGACACCTGGACCCTGTTGAGAACCTTCAACCACATGACAATCTTTCCCAACCAAATTACAGACCCTACAAGCGTCCAAATGCTCCTCAGGAACTTCTATTTCCCCGCAAGTAGTTTTTTCCTTACACTGTTGAATACAATAAGTCAACCCATCTTTAACAAATATCTGAGTATCTTGGCACTTCCTAGTGAGTCTGATTACATTCTCAACCCTTCTTACATAGAGTGCTTTCTCCCAAAATTTCACAGCTTCTGGTAAAATCGTGTTATTAATCAGTAAAAAACGCTCATCATCCAGCCTATGAACGCTGTCGTCGTACCTGAGGAGGATCCTCAAAGGTTGATCAACACTCCTCTTTTTCATGACATGAAATGGTTCAATTTTTGTATGCATGACTTCGTCATGTTTAGGATAAGCGTGATTACAGATTCTCATACTCGCCACATGTCCCACATTGTCAAACACCCCAATAATAAAAACAAAAAGTTGCAATTTCCATCGCGATTTTGTTTCCATAGTTATCCATGAAAACATCGCGAAAACTAGGTTAATTTTTGTTGTCACTCTGACGTTTATGAAGCACTTGTGGATCTACCGTCACAGAATGTCATCATCCTTTTCTCTTTATGTTCACGAGTCTGAACGAATTAACCAGTTCCTTGTCGATGTGATATCGGAGGCGAACTGGTGGAAACGACACGCAATACTGGTTTGTGGACGAGGATGAAGTTAAAATAGTGCGCTGAACGAAAGAGAAGGGAATAATAATTTATCGAATTGTGAATGAGCGCGTGGGCGACCGGGCATAGAGTTTCGTGGGTCGATAAAATATTCTACCGCGAGTTGCCAACAGTTGATAATAAAATTATTTTGAAGTTAGGGCAGATGAAGGGTTAATAATGAGAACCGCTTTATTGAAAATTCCTCCGAATCTCAATCTACCTATTTTCCTGAACCGTGCTCAATAAGACACTATAACATAGTCCGCACTAGTATGGAAACAGTTTTTTTTTAATCATTTACGCAAAATGATACTAGCTTTTTATTAGTTCTGGACAAGCACAGTGTGAATACCATAGAAATCATAATATATATACTTACTATATATATAAGTATATTATGATTTCTATGGTGAATACGTCTGAATGTCTAGTTCGCATAACCAGAATTATATGATATAATTCTCGTGAATTATCGAAAAAAATTTCAATACGTAACAACAGATCCGAGAATATGAACGATTTTTTTTCAGTTGCTGTCAATTTTTTTATAGCTGCCTAAAAATTTCTCCGATAGGTGCCTTGAACCGACCAATGCGAATCTACCTACAAGGTGGATCTACTTATATAAGGGGAAAGAACAAACGCTCAAGAGCTCCCGACTTCACATCAGGTTTTCTTCTTTCTTGCATATTGGAAATTTATAATTTCTAATTTCTCTATGGCATTCATTATATTGACGCACTTTTTATAGTATGTTATGATATATTGTCTCTGATATATGAATGTTGTCATTACCATTTCTGCAATAAAAAAATGGTGTTCTAATTTGAAAAACGGAAGTTGACGTCATTTCCGGAAAAACCGGAGGTGCTCATGCCTTGAAAATATTTTAGATTTCATCAGCATCGTGAAATACTTATAAGTGCTGAATTTCATGAAAATACGTTCAGTAGTTTCCCGTATAAATATGGGTGAGGTTCCTCGTGAAAGACCCTGTATACAGTATACTAGCGACCCGCCCCGGCTTCGCACGGATGCAATGCTGATACTAAATAATATACCTACTACAGAATGTCCTTATACCTAAACAACGGTAGTCCGGCGCCGCAACGCTATGTCCCTGCATTTTAAATCTGTAATATCTACGGACAAGGGCGGTCCTACGGGGGGGTAAAGGGGGTAATTACCCCCCCCCCCCCCCCAGAGCACTACAACCAATTCGATTTTATTTATGAAAAAACTAAGAAAAAAAAAATTTCTATTCTTTTCAATTGTTCATTCAATTATTACCCCCCCCCCAGGAAATCAGCCTAGGACCGCCCTTGTCTACGGAAATATTCATTTAAATTACATGCTGTTAAGGGCCATATTGCGATCTACAGGGTGTCCCAGAAGTACCGCACTTCATTCAGGGTATCGAAAGTGAAAAATATTCCAAGCCCAAATATCCATGTTTGAATTTTTTTGATAACGTAGTTAATTAGTTATTAATTAATGAAAGTGACCAATGAGGAGCGCCCAACAGAAGAATAAGTAGGCAGAGGGGACGCGAGAGAGAGACGCTAGAGCTGCGGCCGGCTTTTCACGCAGTAAACAGAGACTAGCGTCTCGCTCTCGCGTCCCCACTGCCTACTTATTCTTCTGTCGGGCGCTCCTGATTGGTCACTTCCATTAATTAATAACTACTTAACTACGTTATCAAAAAATTTCAAACATGGATATTTAGGCTTAGAATATTTTTCACTTTCGATCCCCTGAAGGAAGTGCGGTACTTCTGAGACACCCTGTATATTGAATGGACAATGTATTTAAGGTACTCAATTGGATTAGGATTAATGCTGTATTGCTTAAAATAACACATCGCGCGCACACGGAAAAAGCTTACTTTCTGGACTAGTAATGGAATATACTATTTCATTACACCGCACTGAAAAGATTTAGAACATCGAAAATGACTTTTCCGTGCGGCCGCACTGCAATAGTATATTCTAAAACTAGTTGCAGTTGCAGAATCGGCTCCTATTCCAATACGAATGCGAAATTCGAAAACGAACGACGAAGGAGTCAGTTTTCGAACGCATCCGCATGAGTGTTGGAATTGCAATCTGCAACGAGTATTAGACGATATTTTCTCTATTTCAGTCAAATTTCGTTGAAATTCAATGAAAAATTCAGATTATACTCCCTATTGAGTAGTGACTTTTGTATTGTATCTTGGCAGCTGGTGACTCTTACGAAATTGACATTTCCAAATTGACGTGTGTTGAAAATCGTTCGGATCGGAAGCCAGTGCTGACAACCAAAAAACGAAAAATATAACTGAAAACAATGCTATAATGAGCTCATTACAGCACTGTTTTTAGTACTGTAATGAACTCATTACGATACAGGAATAGAGAAAAAGTTTTACGGTGCGCTGAGGCATAAATGCATCCTATGCTGAGACACAGAGCAACGATTGCTAACGCATTGTAAATTTCTGGTAATTGGAAAAATGAGTAGTGATTATCAACTATGGTCGCTATAAAAATAATGAAAAATAACTTTGCAATTCAAACTTAAAAACCTAGTTGCCAAATTTTGATGAAATTAATAAACTTGTTAATTCTCACTGCTCATTTTTTCAATGACAAGAAATTTACCATGCGTTAGCAAATTTTCATGCTCCTTCGAATTCAATGTTATCTCCCACAATTTATTGTTGAATTTTATTATTTCATCTCTTTATTGTGAATTACTTGTAGGTATGTAATTGGAAAAACGAGTAGTGATAACAACAATTAAGTTTATTAATTCAAACAAAATTTGACTAGGTTTTTAAGTTTAAATTGTATTGTTATTTTTCATTATTTTTTGCGCCCATATTTAACTTGATTACAAAAAATTTTCTAATAACAAGAAATTTACTATGCGTCAGCCAATTGTTTTTGATCATAAAATGCCAGTTTTCTCGAAAACGGTTCACTTTAGAGTAATGAACCAGGAAAAAGTTGGGGGGTAAAACCTTTGAGCAAATACAATATCTCCGCCACTGGCATGTCTAATAAAACCGAGTAAAGTGCAAGAAAATAGATATTTTAAGTACCGATGTGTGTACAGAAACTCAATTCTGTAATTCGAACGGTTCCTCAGTTATTAGCATAAAACTGAAAAAAATATAAATTTTTGACACCCTGTATCTCGGAAACGACGACCCGGAGGAAAAAATGGAAGGGAAACAAAAATGTTTTTATCAATGAGAAGTCTACAGTTGACCGTTGATTCACTTATTTAGGAACACCCTGTACATGAACATTATATTTACTGGATATTTTGGTTAATATTCTGTGGATATGTAAGTCACCTAAAGCATTGATGAAGTGATATAAGGAATCTATGAATGCTCGCGTACATTCACCTTGTAGGTATAGATTCGCATTTTCGAGTTCAAGAAACAGTTATTTTTTCATGAGATGTCTACAGTTGATCCACTTATTTTGGAACACTCTGTATATGGATATTGAACTATCCAATGGATATAAAAATGCGAGATATTATGGTGTGATAACTCTTCCAATGAGAATTGAAAACATATGACAAATTCTTGCATGTAATAGATTTCTGTCAAACATATGCAATATCATGTATACTCCATTCACTTTTATAAAGTATCGCGGTTTGCCATGAAATTTTGACACATTTCACCGTATATATTTTGAAAATGTTAGGTTATGGTCATTGCACTGTCAGATACGCCCACAACGTTGCCGTTTCTGCTAAAAAATCGTAGTAATTACGTATTTATGTTCCTTTGGGAAATTAATGAATTTGAGAAAATATTATGTTAATTCAGAAGACATTTAACTACATTTTTGCACAACCTGAAATACTCCAGTAATAAAATGTAGTAGTTCTACGAAACCTGCGCCACAGTTAAATCTTCGAAGAATATCTCCATTTACAAAGTTGAAAAAGAGTAAATAGAAAGTAGACCTGGCAATGTCGCTTAATTTTCACGAGTGCCAAACTGCGTCTGTTCTAGGGGAAAAAACTTGATAAACCTAAATCATGGCCAACCGCGATACTTTATAAAAGTGAATGGAGTATAGCTTTGAACTAATCGTAATACATATTTATGAAATTTTTTGCAGGAAGCCAAAAAACCAGTTACTCCGACGCGTTCAGCAAGTTTAAGAAAAACGGATTCCCAAAACAACATCACTCCCAAGAAACCTGTCAAGGTACAACGCTCAAATTCCCGAAACAGCATCGTTAGCTCGAGAAGCTCTTTAAACAGCTCCGCCTCCACAAACACCGTCAAAAGAAATCCCGGCATTTCCAATGTAGCCAATCCAAAAATCACCCTTAATGCGAGAAGTGCTTCAATCAAAACACCCCTTGCTACGGTTAATAAGGTGCCGTTGAAGAGAATACCTTCAGTCAGCAGCTCTAGTGGTAGCTCTAGCAGACCACCAAGACCACAGGGGCAATCTTTTATGAAGCCCACCACATCTAGTACGACCAAAATTCATACCAACCTTACTCCAAATAGGATATCTGCGAGGTCCAGGAATTGAGGAGTAGTTCGTAATAGGAATGTAGATTAAGTATTTATTTGGGGATATACTCGCTAAGAATAAGTTGGCATCACTGTTTGAATTCTTGATCGGGTTGAGGAATATATCTTGTTTTCTGCAGTTTCAACTGCATACCGAATTCAGTTCATTCCATTAATTTTAATTAAGTTGTGTTGAAAATTCATGACTAATTTTCCCTAACATGATTGTGTGCAATAAATAAATGAATAAGATCAATAACTTCGGTTTCGAAAAAATTTTCGGTGTTCCATGGTTCTCAAGCATTTCACATTAACGTTCGTCGGTTCATTAAAAAAAAACGTGGTCAACTGAGCTATCTTCTTTTGAAAGTAGGACTTGTTGGCAACAGATATTAATGAATGCATCTTTGTAATTTCAGATAATGAAAATAATGGAATTCAACTTTGTTTTCTTAATTTTCAGATTATTCTAACAAACATATTTTATTATATATCAGAAATTGCTTTACAATTAGATCAAAGTGTTTCCATCTCCAATATAGTAAATTGGTGTCGTGACAAGGACATGTTACTTGGTAGGTAATAATTTTTGTTTCCTTTGATATCCGAAAATATCGAAATATTGTTTTCTTAAGTCAATATTTCATTCGCCTTCCGAAAAATAATTCAATGATGAACAGGGATTATTCACAAATGATATATTTTTTTCACTGTTGAACAAGAAAACGTCATACTCAATTTGATATTACATAATTGAATTAATGCTATTTTCAGTTTTTTTGATACTAGAATAATCTAGAATACGAAAGCATCCTACCAACAAAAAATTTTACTCAAATCACTTCGAAATCTCAAAGTGTGACCTGTATCAGAGAACCAGATCTTTAAATGTTTGTGAATCTGATCGTACCAATTTGCTTCAGTGCCCTATTCAGCATAAGAATTTTCTAGATTATGAAATATTTAAGGCTATATTGAATTTAATCAAGCAATCCAAGCCACTTGTCTTCCCGACAAAAAATGACTTCTGGTAGGCAGCACAGCTTTCGGGGTAATTTTTCAACAACATTGAACTTAGTTTTGGTAGTATCCACTATTTGGCTTCACCCTGACACTAAAATCCACCAGTTTGGATTGCCTGATTGAAATGAGTTTAAGCATGCATACATTTTTTTTGTAAAATACCAATAATTAAATTTCATGATAAATAAAGAACAAATGTAAGAATAATTCATTTTAATGGTGAGATCTTCACAGTTATCAAAACTAATCCTAAATCTAAGAGTTAGAGGGGCTCATGAACTGAAGTTTGCTCAGAACTTGTCCACAATCTATTTTAAAATCCTAATTCTAAAAAAATGTAGTTGATACATAGTAAAAAAAATATTAATTGTTTTCTTTCTCAGTCCATATTTCAGTATTACACATAATTTAATCGGCTAAAATTAATTAAATAATGCTATTTATCATTCTTGACTCACAACTCACTTAATATTTAGGACAATTATTATAGAATTTTTCTATTTTTATATATAATGAAATAACTAATTTATACATAGATATTCTTTTGTTACCAAATATCCACCACAAATAGACAATTTTTTCAACTGGAATTGTTTTTTCATGCTACCCTGTAATACTTGTCACCAAACCATTCTTCATGCGTACTTAGGAATCTAAAAAAGAAAGATGTGGAGTTTGAAGGAAAATATTCAATGAAATAATTATTTTAAATCAATTGCAATTTTGCTTTCGGCTATGAACAGCATTTCTTGAATATATCAGCTATACTCCATTCACTTTTATAAAGTATCGCGGTTAGCCATGATTTAGGTTTATCAAGTTTTTTTACTGAAAACAAACGCAGGTTGGCACTCTTTTTTAACTTTGTAAAGGGAGTTAATTCTTCTAATGTTAAACTGTGGCACAGGTTTCGTAGAACTACTACATTTTCATGCTGGAGTATTTCAAGTTGTGCAAAAATGTATTTAAATGTCTTCTGAATTAACATAGTATTTTTTAATAGACCCAAGCTGGTCGTAGTGTCACAGGGAGGCCAAGTGCTAACCCGGTCTCTTGTCCGTCAGCAAATCAATCAATCAATCAATCAACATAGTATTTCCTCAAATTCATTATTTTCCCAAAGTAAATGAACATTTTGATAAATACGTAATTACTACGATTTTTTAGCAGAAACGAGAACGTTGTGGTCGTATCTGACAGTGCAATGATCATAACCTAACATTTTCAAAATATACGCGGTGAAATGTGTCACAATTTCATGGCAAACCGCGATACTTTATAAAAGTGAATGGAGTATATAAAGCCATTTCGAAGCTTTTCACAAGCTTTTATTTAGTTTCACCTGTCCCGGTGTCTGTCTGTAATCAAATACTGCAAGTTAAATATGACACACTTCTAATCGTCCGATTGATTTGAAATTAGGCATGTGTACATAAATCTGGTGACAATGCATAATGAAATATTTTTTATAGAAAAAAACAAAATGGTGGCTCCAAAATGGCGGATGAGTTTTGTGATTATGATCCGATTCCATTCAAAATTAGTATCTGGGGGTTTTGGGATTGACAATGATGATCCTTCGGTAAAAATTGGAAAATTCAAGATGGCGTCTACAATATAGCGGACGAGTTTTGTAATGATGATCCGATTCTACTCAAAATTGATACCTGGGGGTTTTCTGGGTCGGAAATCACGATTCTTCGAAATTGAGGAATTCAAGATGGCGGCTTCAATATGGCGGATGAGTGTTGTTATTATAAAATGCTTGTCTTGAAAAATTATTTTTTTATTATAGCCTGTTATGAATCTTTTTTTTTAAACTAGGCGTCTTAGAGAGCGTCATCAAGAGTTAATATCTTAGGATGAATATGGGGACCATCGAAATCTATAGTGTGTTTGAGCATGACTTAGCGATAATTTAAGAGCATCAAATATACATAATTTTATCGACAAAAACACCCACATTGGGGGTTTACCCCCCTATTTTTGGAATAGCCGCCATTTTGAATTATTTTTTTCATTTTAGATGACCCTTTCGAATTATGTATATCGATTTCTTTGGACATAAATTTCCTTCTGGCAGATGTGAAAAAATGTTTTTTCAAAGATAATACTATAACCTTTCATTGAAGTGAAACAATATGAAAACATTTAACCCAGAAATGTCATAAAAAAATTCTTGATGCCCAAACATATAGGCACAAAAACAACATGAACAAGAAAGAGGACACTCTTATTGTCCATAGTAAGTTGCCAGCGATCTGCAATGCTAAAACTAAACCTGTCCGAAGCGGAGAGGATGAACCGACCGGCCGCAAAGGCGGTGGGGCTACGCCTATTAATTCCTCTCTTGTAATATTCCAGTTCGTTGCTTTTCGGCAATTTCGCTCATAAGATTTTTCCAAAATCAGTCGCCGGACGGCTCGTGATTCTGATACAACTGTCATTCACGAAATTGCCTCGAAAAAACACAGTGCAAAGTAATATTTTTTTAACAAAAAGCATTCGTGCTGGTGCTCGTCTTCGACTCGGATTTTTGTTGCCACCAGCGCTCATGCTTCTTGTTAAAATATTACTTAGCAACGTGTCTTTTCGATTTTTTCTGAAAAATTGGATGCACTTATGATATTAAGGCGAGTTTATACAGCAACTAAAATAAAATAAGAACTAAAATAAAATGAAATAAGAATGTTGATGCATTTCAATGACAGCGTTTATACAGGAAATAAGCTAAAATAAGGAATAAGAATAAGAGATGGTCAACTTTTATCTTTTCCGCTTATTTTATTTGGAAAATGATAGTGCGCATGACCCGAATCCACACCCAAATCTTTTTGACACTTTTGACAAGTTCTAGTTTTCTAACCTAAAATTTAATGAATATGTTTTTGAATCATTGTTGATAATATATTTGATATGGATGACCAGGAAATCATGATGGGAGCGATGTTGTTATTGATGACAAGTACTGCGATTATCGCCTTGAATAAAAGGCGGAATAGGCGATTTTCTAAACTTGCACAAAACACAAAAGTCATTGTCAAAAAATCTGCGATTTGATTGGTTCATTCTTATTTCTTATTTTATTTTAGTGATCTCTATAAACCTATGTTGTCTGCTCTTATTTCTTATTTCATTTTAGTTGCTGTATAAACTTATTTCCGATCATAGACTTCCCATATAATTGCGCATAAATAGTTGATTGGAATAATTAAGCGATGATATGTCAACAATATTGTCTATGTTATGATTTATGGCAATTCTCAATTGAAACTGATTTGACAGTTCAAAAATCAGAGAATCAAGCCGTTGATCACAGATCACCGGTGATTACGCCACAGAATACCTAACTACACAGAAGCGTCAGTAAGCGTCGGCACTTTGACCTTCAAGGGGCAAATTTTCGTGACCTTCATTCTCTGTTAGGTAGTACATATGTCACTTTTGAGCGGCAAATTTGATTTGAATGGTCAATGGTTCACATAACAAAGGATTTTTAGTTTTTGATTTATCAACAATCAGAATCATACCAAAAAAAAAAACAAACTTCAGCGGTCCATCGGGAAGTTTAAATTTAATTTTGACATATGTACTACCTAGCATGGCAGAAGCGTCATCCCATAGAGTGACGCTTCTGTGTAGTTAGGTATTCTGAGACAGAAGCGTCAGTAAGCGTCGGCACTTTGATCTTCAAGGGACAAATTTCCGTGACCTTCATTCTCTGTTAGGTAGTACATATGTCACTTTTGAGCGGCAAATTTGATTTGAATGGTCAATGGTTCACACAACAAAGGATTTTTAGTTTTTGATTTATCAACAATCAGAATCAAACCAAAAAGAAAATTCCAGCGGTCCAACGGGAAGTTTAAATTTAAAGTTGACATATGTACTACCTAGCATGGCACAAGCGTCATCAAATAAAGTGACGCTTCTGTGTAGTTAGGTATTCTGTGATTACGCTTTCTGAAACCTACCGTTATGTTATCAATAACAATGACAGCCACATTACATTCTATGCAACTCTAGCACCACAGAACAAGATATGTGATGTATAGCGCTACCAACGATCACAGCGTCCTCTAGCTGGCGTCACACTAAACTCTAACCTCTGCCGTGATTGGAAGTTCAAAATGATCTGTCGAGCGTATGAAGCCTTCCCTCCAGTTATTCTATGCTCCTAGGTATTACTTTAACAATTTTTTGGAAAACTCAACAGTCAGCAAGGCGTACGGCTATAATAGCGCCTAAACTGTACCGTGTGGAAAAAAACTTATAGGGCATCGTTATAAGGTTGACAAAAATCTACAAAATAAAAATAATTTTACATATACAGTGCGTCGAAAAAGTTATGGAACAATAGGCATTTATTTCAAATGGAACATCCTGTATTTCATTTTGGAGGTCAACAAGAGCTTTAAACTTATACCTCATTTTTTAAATTTCATCAGGGCGTTATCATATAATATTATGCTATGAGAATTTTGATGAACCCCTCAAAACACTGAATATATCCTGAAAATACTTATTATGTGGCAACGCCTTAAGGAAATTTGAAAAATGAGGTATAAGTGTAAAGCTCTTGTTGTCCTCGAAAGAATTATGCCATCAAATACAGGGTGTTCCATTTGAAAAAACTACATATTTTTCCGTAACTATTTTTGACGCACCCTGTTCGTGTAAAATTATTTTTAGTTTGTAGATTTTTGTCAACCTTACAACCATATCATATAAGTTTTTTTCGACACGGTATAGTTTAGGCTCTATTTTAGCCGTACGCCTTGCTGACGCACCCTGTATAAATTGTAAATAATCACTGATTGATATATCAAATGAATTAAATACTTCAAGCTGAATGACCTGAAATCAGTCTCTTCAGCTGATTGCAAATTTCTCTTTCTAACTAAAATCAGTCTACATGACTGTTTAATTTCAATTTCCAAATGTGATAAAAGTGATCCTCAGCTTTATTTGATTCTTCTGCCTTCTCAAAATTGCAATTAATGAAATCTATTCTATAGAGATTCTCTTCCATGATTTATTTCCATTCGAAATGTCCATATTTAACCCAAATTTTCATTGCAAAGTGACAGCAAAGATTGCCATTGTTAACATGAAAATGTAGATGTCATAGTGGAGCTAAGCCAACCTCAACTTTGAAATAGATCTGTGCAGTTAGCTTTAATTCACACTAAATAAGTAGATAGTTCACAATGTGAAAATGTACCTATTCATGTCATCTTATCCTTGATAAATTCTTAAAATTTTATGATACTCACTCAATTAAAAGCTCCAAATGTTCGACAACCCCTTTCAGTTTCTCTTCAGATATTGTGGAAGCAGCCAAGATCTCTGGTATTTTCACCATCAGTCTCGTAAAATGTGTAGCTCCGTAGACCAAACATGGCGGAAGAGGTCGCTGATTTTTCACAAAGTCAGGAAGGGCTTTCCAAGTGATAGCATCGACTGGAGAAGACGCAGTGGAAGTTTCTGCTGAACTGCTACTAGCATTGCTGGAAATTAGGAACTCCACTATTTTTAGGATATTTTAGGATTAATTTGGAGCTATCCCTATTTGATTCAAAAACGAAAACAATCCAGTCAGCACTGGGTTGTCTACTTCAATACAATAAATTACCTTGATCCAGGCTTATTGTCATTGCTGATAGCAGCAGCAGACGGTTCTGCCCCACTCGTGCTACCATTTGAAGCCTGTTGATTCTCCTGATTTGCATATGACCTTAACGACTTTTTTCTTGAAGTGCCAACATTGCTCTCTTGTTCCACATTTTTGCTTTTTGTAGCCCCATTCTCTGTTTCACCATCAGATTTCTTAGCCTGACTTGTTGTTGCTTTACTCTTCTGCTCTATGGCTCTAAAAAAATAATGAACAAAATATTTCTTGACAAGCATTAGATTTAAATTAGGCGACCTGTGAAATATTTTTAGAGGTTAGTGCTGGTGGTCAAACAATGGAAATTTAGCCTCTTCATGTAGATATTAACGACGTTAATTTGCTTGAAAAATCGTGTCATGGGGAAATTTTTTTTATAATTTCAGTCAATCCTTGGGGAATTTCAAACCAGTAAAATCATTTAACTTAAGTGTATTTTCATTAAAAAAATGCTGTAAATATGTGCCAAAGTAATAAAAATTAAGAAGTTTTTCTTGGATATTTTGGAACACCCACTGTTAGTAACTTCGTGTATTATAAACATTTCGAGTGCCTTACTAGGAAACGAAGGTAAATTTGGCAAGCAGTCATCAAGACTTGACAAAATAGAAATAAGAAACATTTCATTGTAGATACTGAAATAAACAGTATTAAGTACCGGGTGTGACAAATTCGTTGCCTAGTGAGGGGATCTCATAAACCCGATGAGCTAGAACAAAATGAGTGGCTCATTTTCGGGCTCGATTTTTGAGAGAATTACTTTGGTGAAAACCGCAACCTTCTAAGTCAAACCGTTTCCGAGCTGTCATGTATCGTTAAAGGGTTTACTACGCCGCTGCCTGAACAGGTATTGTTGCTGCTGAATTGTTCTTATGTTTCACATGTTTTGTATTTTATTGAATGAAGATTCAGTTTACCCAGACGATGTGTATAATTCAGATGGTATCTGACACGAGCTGTCAGAGAAAATTGGAAAATGGCGTCAAATGAAAAGTTCTCATTACTCACTGGTGCTATAAACATGAAGCAAAAACATTATACTTATAGAGGCACTTCCTTTAGTAGAATTTATTTGCGTAATAAATTTTTTTTATTACAATTATTTTTCGAAGTTATAATACAAACTTGTGTTTTTTCAAATGTAAACCAAACAAATGACAGATAAAATTGCGTTTTTTTTCCTTTTCAAAAATATACAGGGTGTAACTGAATAAGTGTAAAACATTTAAGGAGGTGATTCCTCATCGAAAAAAAGATAGGATCTTTCATATAAAGAAACTTCATTGGAGCATCCCTTGTTAAGATACAGCCCCTTAAAGGGTCTAGACGCATGCGTAATGTTTGAAGGTAGACATATTGAACATTCACTATGATTTCTACATGTTGTGTGTTTTGTTATTAATAACTTAGTTTTGTTTATTACCCTTTAATCGTTTAATGCAGGTACTAACTACAAAATAACAATAAATCCAGTTCGCATTTATGACGATGTATCTCTGTAGTTGTTCGTAAAAAAATGTTTTGGTGCTTACTGGTTTATTTTGGGCAAAAAACCCAAGAGACATTTTTTGTTTAGAATGAAACAGGCTATCGGAATGAATTTTTTAATGGTAAACAAATAATAAGACAAAAAGTTACATTGGAAATAAATTTTAGGGGTTGCGTTTTCCACCCCTTACAACCATGGGGTAAACCAAATAAATTACTGGCTAAGTGTCTTTTTGGTAGTACAAAACGTCAGGTTAATTTCAATATTGTAACTTTTTCAGTGCTTGTGAAAAAAATTGTTATACAAATTTTATGTACCCCCTTTAAGGGGCTGTATCTTAACAAGGGATGCTCCAATGAAGTTTCTTTATATGAAAGATCCTATCTTTTTTTCGATGAGGAATCACCTCCTTAAATGTTTTACACTTATTCAGTTACACCCTGTACCTATAACAAGATATGCAGGGCGAGTGAAGCTGAACGCCTCGGACTCTCGTGGCCAAATGGTACATTTTTTTTAGTAAACGGTCTGAGGAAGTATATGTGAGTCGATTTCGGATTTGGACTAGATTTTAAAAATAATGACATTCATACAGGGTGCTTGAAGAGAGCGTGACATATCAAAGTTATGTTTTTTTGAATGGAACACCTTGTATTTTCTTGCATTTTTGAATTCTTTGAGGAAAAATTTGTGAACTTCGCAAAGTATCCATATACCTAACTCTTCCCGTTTG
Source organism: Adalia bipunctata (assembly GCA_910592335.1). Classification (NCBI taxonomy): domain Eukaryota; kingdom Metazoa; phylum Arthropoda; class Insecta; order Coleoptera; family Coccinellidae; genus Adalia; species Adalia bipunctata. The sequence continues at coordinate 8,709,171 of OU342954.1, forward strand.
CGAGATATTCAAGTATTTCTCGAAAACTAATGTTGTCAAAGAAATTCAATATCATTGGAATTAGCGACGGAAAGTGTACAAAATTTTGTCCGGTCCCTTAGATCCCTTTTAGCTAGTTAATATGCCTTGAGTAGACGATCAATAGTATACAGTGTGTTTAATATTGCCAAGAACATTTACCGCATATTTGAACTCCAATAACTTTGTTATTTCAAATGGAACACCCTATATTTTTCCACATGACAAGATTCGCCTTTTGATTTCCTTTCGAACCATATATCATTTCCCCACACCTAAATGTGCTGCTTCAGAATTTATCGAAGCCTTTTCGAAATCCGATGAATTTTTTGAATTAACATTGTTTCATCTACCTGAATCTACTATTTTGGGGTTACTGGTTTTTAATTAAAAAAATACACGATCGAAGTAGGAAAATTTAAAAAAGTCATGATACATCTTCGACATGACCACCATCTGCTTCAATACAGCGCGTAATTCTTTTTTCGAATGAGCTTCTAACATTTTTCAAATTTGGAGTAACTGTTTGGAATGCATTTTTAATCCCCACTTTCATATCATCAGGAGTACTTGGTGGTGTAGTGTAAACAATATTCTCGATATATCCCCACCACACCTTATCCATTTATCTGTAAATTTTCTGTCCAGGTAGTTCCTGACAACACATTTGCAATGTCCCGAAGCACCATCTAATTGTAGCCACATCTTCCGCCTCACATTCAAAGGAAGATCTGTCTGCATGAATTTTAAAAATTTCCTACCACCCAGATGCCTGTCGAAGAAATAAGGATGGTGTCATAATAATGATAGTTATGTCGATTCATCAGACCATTGTTATGGAAGGTTGATTCGTCTGTGAATAGATTTTGGTCATAGACGCTAATATCTTCGCCAAATCTTTCAAAATACCAATCAAGCCTGCGTTCAAAGTCATTTCCATACAGATGTTGATGCAGCTGAATGTGGTACGGATGATATTTGTGTCTTCTTATAATTCTGCTAACACTCGATTGACATATCGTCGCCGTAAAGTCAAAACCTCGTAAGTCTGAAAATAGCATTTCGAATAAGACACGAATAAAAACCTTATTTTTCCAAAAATATCAGACTAATTTCATTTAAGTCAACTGTATAATGTATAATGCCTCTAAAGCATCAGCGATATGGACATAAGAGTTTTTCCACGATGTGCAGAATGATCATTTTCAATAGATTGCGAAAATATCTGAGAACCTACCAAATTCGACATACGAGGTTTTGACTTTACGGCGACGAATTATACCTGTTGCATTAGCAATAGTATTTTTTTTTTAAAAACGTAACCCCAGAATAGTAGATTCAGGTAGATCACAATGTCAATTCAAAAAATTCATCGGATTTCTAAAAGTCTTCGATAAATCCTGTAGCAGCACATTTAGGTATAGGAAAATGATGTATGGTTCGAAAGGAAATGACAAGGCAAATCTTGTCATGTGGAAAAATATAGGGTGTTCCATTTGAAATAACAAAGGTATTGGAGTTCAAATATGCGGTAAATGTTCTTGGCAATATTAAACACAATGTATACTATTGATCGTCTACTCAAGGCATAGCTGAAAGGGATTTAAGGGACCGGACAAAATTTTGTACACTTGCCGTCGCTAATTCCAATGATAATGAATTTCTTTGACAACATTCCTTTTTGAGAAATACTTGAATATCTCGCAAACGGGGAGAGTTAGTTATATTGTAACGTTTTCTTCGTTAGTAAAACGTCCGAGTTCAATAAACTATTTATTTACACCACTTATAACACTAATAATTAATAACTAATGAACTTATTCTAACAAAAGTCTGTACAATTTATCTCTACTGATTTATTTGGCACTATGTATTTATTTCCACTGGTCGCTCGTGTCTAACTGAATGAATCTCTCATCGTCGATGGGCCCCTTATATGCATAACGCCGATTGTTTCTCGCTAAGTCCGGACCCGTCTAGAAACTTCGCGAAACATTCGCAGCCGCTATGACGCCACGCGTTTCCAGAAACTTCTCGATCGAGCCGTAGCGCACAGGGCCGTACTTGTCACACTGTCCCCTCCTTAAGCCTGTTCTGTCCCAGAACAGATCGCATGGATTCTTCAGAGGGCCGTGGCGAAATCTGCAGTCGGCTCCTTCTCTACAGTAGCCCCTTTGATGGAAATAGCATTCTATAGTTTTGCCGGGGAGCTCGACACGATTTGGGTAGAAACTGCATACTAGGATCTGTATATCTGCCGTCTGGAAAATTACTTCAAGCATGCTTCGTACTACCCTCCAATTCAGTAGATCCAGTCCACAACCAAGCTTGGGAACTGCTAGTTTCCTAACGCCGGAACGCTGAAGGTCTTCTTTCAAGCCATGCAGCGAGGTCCATAGGTTCTGGTAGGTGGGCTTCTGGAAAGAGTTCTGCTTGGTAACCAAATAGTAAATGAACCGACCCTCGGACTTCAATCTTAAACATTTCCCGACTCTGGGCTGCTGTCCCATTAGTTCCTCTTGCTGACCAAATTTGTTTTTGAATACTCTTGCTATTCCCCTACTCATACGTAGATCAGCTGCTACACAATGAGCAAGCGAGTATTCCTCGGGGACTGTAAACAGGTCCTGATGAACTTCCTGTGTGACACCAAACCGTGCAATGCGTGTTCTCCCATAGGTGCTCATAAATTCCTGGAATTCGCAGCTTTCCCTTGCCGGAACCTCGACGAGACGTACTTCTTCTTCATCCTGCGTGGACGCATACGGAGCCAATCGGTTGAAATGGACGACTTTCGGTTTTCCTCTGGGAAGCTTCCGTATTCGGTAAACTACATCATTTATTCTTTTCATTACTTCGTACGGTCCTTCCCAATGTCTCTGCAGCTTCGGTGAAAAACCTTTCCTTCTTTGTGGGTTATATAACCATACCAGATCTCCTGCGGTAAACCCACCTTCAATGGCCTTGATGTCATAGCGCATTTTCATCCGGTCACTTGCTTGCTGCATTTGATTACGCACCTTATCATGGATGTAGTCTAGCTTGCTTCTGAGATTACTAACGTAGTCCTCCCCAGCTACATCCTCTCCAGGCTTACACCCAAACTCGAGGTCGCAAGGTAATCTTATTTCTCGGCCAAACATTGTATTGGATGGAGTCTCCTTGGTAGATTCTTGAACCGAAGATCTATAGGCCATCGTGAATAAATGCAAGTATTCATCCCAGTCCCTTTGATGGTCAGAGACAACTTTGGCCAAGTGTTTTCCCATAGTCCGGTTCATTCGTTCTACCATGCCGTTTGACTGAGGATGCAGAGGTGTAGTTCTGGTCTTACGTATCCCCAATGTTTTGCAAACTTCCTGGAATAACTTCGACTCGAAGTTTCGGCCTTGATCACAATGCAGCTCCAGGGGGATTCCAAATCTGCAGAAGAACTCTTTCACCAATTTGTCAGCTACTGTACTTGCCTCTTGGTTAGGAATACCGTACGCTTCCACCCATTTGGTAAAGTACCAAAATATACTTGTTTCCATTGCCGGTTTCTGGAAAAGGGCCTGCGATGTCGATAGCTACTCGTTCCATGGGGGATCCGACGTTATATTGCTTCATTGGTGCCTTTCCTTTACCGTAGGGTCCGTTGGCCGCAGCACAAACTTTACATTTTCTACACCAATCCTTAACGTCCTTCTTACAATTGATCCAATGAAATCGCTGCCTGACCTTCTCCAGAGTCTTAGTAATCCCAAAATGGCCACCCGAAGTTCCATTATGTAGTCTGGTCAAAATGTCCGTTACCTTACTCTTGGGCACAATTAACTGAAGCCTCTGCTGAGATCCATCTTCATTTTCCCAACAACGTTTCAGAAGACCTTCATCAATCTTCAACGTTTCCCATTGGGCCCAATACGACTTGACATTTTGGCTCAGTCTGGATACTTCTTCCCAAGAAGGTCGTCTGCCACTCTTCTTCCAACTTAGGATTACTCTCAGATCTGGATCCTCCTCCTGTGCTCGTCGAATTTCTGATGGTAGCCAGTCATCTTCGATCACAGTGGTCCGACTCAAATTGGCCTTATCTTCCACACGAGAGCAGTGGCTGCCATTATCGGGGCAAGGACTTCTTGTCAAATCTTCGGACGTGATTCTACGGATTATCACGTCAGAGGCATTTTTAACCTGGGTCGATTTATGCACCTCATCACCAACCCTTTTTAGTTTATCTGCTGTGTCTCTTTTTCCAATCCTTGGGCCATTTCTCTTAAAATGCCCACTCTTGTTGCAATACCAGCACACAGCATCCTTTTCCTTAGCATTCAATAATTTGCTAACCTCTTCTCGGATGATTTCCTCCACAGGTCGGTCTATTTCTTGGACTCGTCTCACACGAAATTGTCCTCTATGCGACGCCTGTTTCGCTGCCTCAAATTCTAGAGCTTGAGCCAAGGCATCATCAATGGTCTTAGGGCGTGCAAGTCTCAAGGCTTGTTGAGTTTCGCTGTCCTTGATCCCGTCGACAAACGTCTGGATTGATAGCAGTTCGAGGAAGCTCTCTGGAGCTGATGGATAAGCCAGCCTCACTAATCTGGCAACATCGGCCTCGAATTCCTGGAGATTTTCTCCTGCTTTCTGCACCCGGTTCTTTATTTGAGCATGGTAAACTTGCTGTAGGTGAGCATCGCCATATCTCATCTGAAGTTTGGATGTTAAAACTTCATAACAGGCCTGTTGACTTTCCGGTATTGTCTGCAGAATGTTGAGTGCATCTCCTCGTAGAGCTATTATTAATGCTGTGGCTTTTTCGTTGTCGCTCCAACTGTTTGCCAACGCAGCAGCTTCAAATTGTTTTTGATATGTCGACCAAGGAACTTTTCCGTCAAATGTTGATCTTCATTTTACCACTTTCTGTGTTGTTTTCCGATTTCACGAAGCTATAGGATGGTGAAGCTTGGATTTCTTTTCTATTCGACGTTCTTTTCAGGGACTCTATGAACTTGGCATGCTGTTCAATTATTCCTGATAATACTTCGAATTTTCCATTAACCTCATCAACTACTTCTTCAATTTTTCCGTCAACCTTATCAATTTTCCCATTGACTTCTTCAAGTTTTTCATCAACTTCATCTATTATTACTTCCTTGATAGCTTCCATTCTCTCGTCCAATGTACTCGCAATTTGACTCACCACCTTGTTTTCCATTTTATCCATTTTTTCCTCCACCTTATTTTCCATCTGATCCATTTTTTCTTCTAATTTCAAGCCCATTTCTCGAGAATTTTCTTCCGCCTTATTTTCCATTTTGTCCATTTTCAAGCTCATTTCTCGAGAATTCTCTTCCGCCTTATTCTCCATTTTATCCATTTTCAAGCTCATTTGTTCAAAGGCTTGCTTGAAAAATTCCATACTAGCCTGGTCCATTTTCTGTTTTTGCGATCTGGTTATCGGCATTCAAATCCACCCCACACCTGACACCAATGTAACGTTTTCTTCGTTAGTAAAACGTCCGAGTTCAATAAACTATTTACACCACTTATAACACTAATAATTAATAACTAATGAACTTATTCTAACAAAAGTCTGTACAATTTATCTCTACTGATTTATTTGGCACTATGTATTTATTTTCACTGGTCGCTCGTGTCTAACTGAATGAATCTCTCATCGTCGATGGGCCCCTTATATGCATAACGCCGATTGTTTCTCGCTAAGTCCGGACCCGTCTAGAAACTTCGCGAAACATTCGCAGCCGCTATGACGCCACGCGTTTCCAGAAACTTCTCGATCGAGCCGTAGCGCACAGGGCCGTACTTGTCACAATATGGATACTTTCGAAGTTCACCAATTTTTCCTCAAAGAATTCAAAAATTTGACCTACCCAAGTCATGTGCAGGCAAATAATGAAAAACTGCATACATGGGATTTCAAAATACTGATTTTTTTTAGTTCGCTGAATCTTCAGTAAAACCATTCAAAGAAATCAAATTAGCAAATATTTTCTTCAATTTTTTCTTCAGAGCAATTAAATAACGAAAAAACAATAAATCAAGTACAAAATAAGAACATGAACTGTCGAAACCTAAACTACCTGTAAAAATAGATATACAGTCGAACTTCGATAACTCGAATCATGATCTGCCAGAAAAAAAAATCGAGTTATCAAGAGTTATTGAAAAAAACACATTTTCCGCAAATCGCATGGTAATTTTGACATTCCTTACATTTCTCATAGAAAAAGACAAGATGTCCCAACTGTTAGGAAATATTCATTTCCTTACTGTAGGGAAATGATATTTCCTTACAATTGCCAGTGTTCTACATACATATGCATATTCCAACTTTTCTCTTGATTTCTTTGGCAATAATACTAATGAAGCAGTATTCACTTCCTCAACCAGCTCTGGAGGAGTCCCAGAAATGGAAAATTCATCATCACTTATCATTTTACAATGTTTTTTCTTCGAAAGCTCCAGCACTTGAATTAATATTCCTCAAGTTTGACAATTCAACATTTTTACGTTTCCATTGTACTGCAACCAATTTCATTCCGAATTTCAAAGCTTCATTTATTTATGAATGAAATAATTCGCGATTTTCTCAAACTTGATTGAATTCTGTCGAATTTCAAACGATTTGCGGAAAAAAAGGATGTATTTACCTCGTAGAAAAAGCCACATTCCTGGACTATGTGTTGCAAAGTCTCGGCTTGCACCCCATCCAGAAATTTTAGGCTTTCCCTACCCGGTAAACAATGATAATTGATAATGCACTGATAATTATTCTTTTTTTTTCCAAATAGTAGATACAGTGTTGGCTGGGACGCCATACTTTGAAGCTACATCTTTCTTTCATGCACCACTTTCCACTTCATTTCAAAGTCTATGTTTTTCATCAAGAGATAAAGTTTTCAAAGTATCTACGTTTTGACGACATATTTTTAGCGATATTGTCGTGAAACCTCACAATTAACAACTTAAGAAGTGAAATGAGTTCACGGCATGCGCTGAGATATGAAACGATTCATTAAAATCACACGTAAACGATGGATTCTGGATTCCTCCAAAATATTTCGTTCGAGGTATCAAGATATTCGAGTTATAGAAGTTCGACTTATCGAATAAAAATTGCACTAATTTTCAATCTTGGCGCTATTGCCAACCAATTTGATTTGAGTTATCGAAAAGTCGATTTATCGAAGTTCGACAGTATCAATATTTATAAATATTGTTCGAAATGAAGTCCGTTGTGGTGAACGTAAAGCCCACACATTCTTCTGATGTTACGGAAACCGTTTTGTACGTGTATCCTGGATACATCTGAAGAGTACAACAGTACAAGGGAATTATGATAAGGGTCTACATTTGGTTGAAACTCAACTGTTAGTAACATCTTGTAGAGTTTTTCGAGAGCTCTCATATGGTAGTTACCGATTTATGAAATTATACTCAGTGTCCAAGTTATTAACGTTTTAATAATCACTGGTTTACACAAAAACGATCATCAGAGTCCAACCAGTTTTTGAATGCACGTTTCGAGTCTGTGAATCTTAAATTTCAAATCCTGCGAATTGCAGGTTTTGTGACTCTGATCGTTATTCTTCATTTCTTAACGCATTTTCGGTGTTGATTATCGACATGAGAAAAGCGAGTTCCCCTCTCAACCATCGAATATTAATTAGCAGTTTTCAAATCATAATAAATAGAGACCTGCTTGATTTGTCGTGTGAAAATGAAACTTTAGATGATTTTCAAAGTTTGATAAGAAATTTATATATCATGTTATATATTTTTGAAAAGGAAAAAAAGCCATTTTATCCATCCCAAAGATTTGTATGTTTTACATTTGAAAAAACACAAATTTGTATTATAACTTCAAAATAATTGTAATAGAAAAAATGTATTAGGCCAATTAATTAAATATACTGAAAAAAAGTGCCTGTACAATGTTTTTGTTTCATGTTTATAGCACTAGTAATAAAGAACTTATGAGAACTTTTTATTTGACGCCATTTTCCAATGCTCTCTAATAGCTTGGAAACGGTTTGACTTAGAAGGTTGCGGTTTTCAACAAAATAATTCCCTCAAAAATCGAGTCCGAAAATGTGCCACTCATTTTATTCTAGCTCATCGGGTTTTTTGAGATCCCCCCACTAGACAACGAATTTGGGACACCCGGTACATGTTATTTGATGAATATTTAAATTTTATATAATATAAAAGAGTAAAAGGTGACATATTACCAAGGGCGTCGCCAAGGGGGGGCAGGGAGGGGCAGCTGCCCCCCCCTAGAGCTCAAAAATCTCTTAAAAACCTATGAAATAATAGCATAATATACGAAAATCAGTTCATTTTATCTATTCTGATTGATTTTTGCCCCCCCCTAGCGCAATTGCCCCCCCCCTAGCTCAAAGGCTGGCGACGCCCTTGCATATTACAGTGCTCTGATAAATATTCCTTCTTCCAAATTTCCTACACGATCTCTGCAAGTTCCCAAAACCAAAAATTGTGATCATGACTAGGTAAAATTTTCTTCGTCAGTGTTCCTTCAGGTTATTTTTTGATAATTCCAAGAAGAATAACTCACTGGTTTACTCATAAAATGATAAAATTAATCATATTTACCACTGACCAGCGATCTGTCAAAATTGTTTAGAGGTGAACACTGGAAAATCAGGCAATCCAAACCACGTGATTATTCCACCAGTGTTACTATTTTGCGCATTTTTATTAGTAAGATTTAGAAAAAATATCAAAAAAACGTCCACATAAAACAGTGTTTCAAGCAAATAATTGGTTTTAATGTCTACATGATCAAAGCTAAATTCCCATTGTTTGACCACCAGGGCTAACCTCAAAAAATATTTGACAGATCATTAGGCAATCCAAACCACGTGTTTTTTCCACCAACTTACCTCAAAAAAATTTTTGACAGGTCGCTGGATTGCAGTAAATATGAGGAATTTTATTATCCTATGCATTTCATGGGTGAACAAGTGAGTTTTTATTATTTGAAATATCAAAAAATATCCTGAAGCAACACTGACGAAGAAAATTCCAACTCAATCATATGATCACAACTTTTAGTATTGGGAGCCCAAAAAGAGATTGAAGAGTAAGTATTGGAGAAGAAATATTTATCAGAGCACTGTACCTGCAACTTCTTTATCCTTTTATATGATATAAATTCAAATATTCATCAGTTTTACATTTTACATGAACTGAATACTGCTTATTTCAGTGTCTACGAAGAAATAATCACTTTAGTTTTTTATCATCGATATTGTCAAGTACATATTGATGACTGCTGACCAAATTTCCCTTTGTTTCCTGGTAAGTCACTCAATATGTGTATAATACACCAAGTTACACACACTGAGTGTTCTAAAATATTCGAGAAAATCCTCTCAATTTGAACGACTTGCACATCCAACTTTGGCACACATTTATGGCTTTTTTATTGAAAATGCACTTCATTTAAATAATTTCCACTGGTCTGATATTCCCCTGAGTGAGATTGACTAGAAATATTAAAAAAATTTCCACATAAAACAATTTTTCAAGTTAAAAAACGGTTTTAAAGTCTACATGATCAAAGCTGGATTCCCATTATTTGACCACCAGCTAACCTCAAAAAAATATTTGACAGGTCGTTGGATTGGAGTGCCTCATTTGAAATATGTAAGGTTAAATTATACTTGAGCTAGCCACTCACAGATTCATAGCTGCTATAGATGGATAAACAGCTTGAGATGTGGGAAAGAGATTTGGTCCCTTCTCGTCTCTATATAACAGCAGGGTTTCTATATAATTATCAAAATATATTCTGACCCCATCCAAAAATTCCCTACATGACAATATCCTGCAAGAGAAAAGTATACAACAACAGTGTGTGAGTAAAACAATCATAATTATTGAACAATATAAAAATGATCCAGCACTAACGTTTTATGTATATCAGCAAGTGTAGGTTTTGGAGGAGGATTGATCCTGTACCTAGCATCAGTCTTCTTATTGAGATTTGACATTTGTTGCTTTACAAATTGTTTGAAATAAATTTCAAGAATACTAGCTACGTTTGGCTCACATGGTAGGTTGTGTAGCTAAAAAATTTTAAATTAGGAAAAAATTGAATGATAACTGCAAACTTGTGGAAGGCTCCTCTAAATTCATGAACTGGCAACATAATAGCTTCAGTAATGAACTCAGACTCACCATTTTTTCAGTATTTATTTTGTGATAGTCATTCGTTAGCAACTCCTTCAAATTTGGAGTGATTTCTACAGGAATATATTCTCCATCAGTGGAGGATTCATCTTCTGAACTGCTTGATGCCTGTCCTTCGTCTGTATCCATTCTAGCTGGGCTACCTGAACTACCATCCTCAGAAGACTGTGGTGCTGTACCTTCATTCGTTTTTTTCGTAGGCTTTTTCCTATCTTTTCTATACAGATAGGCCCCACTTAAAACCACAAAATACCCATCAATGGATATTCAATACTAATATCAAATGATTCATAAGGAATTTATACATTATACAAAACCATGTGAAAAATACATAGAATTTTTTGCATGGAATAAAAAAGTTTACCTAGTTTTCTTTTTGCTCCTAGTCAACATTTTTTGAGACAATACACTTATAAATAAACAACACAATTACATAAAATTATAACACAAATGTGATTAAGTCAACTATCTCATCTTTCTGGGCAAAAACAATTGTACATATTTCCATATTTGAAACACATGATTTTTAACAAAATGGTAAATTCAAACTACTTAATGACTTGACAGTTAACTAAACAAAAAAAATTCAACTCACAGTTGCAATTGTGACTTTTCAGCAAGATCCCATTGTAACTGTCTGTTTTCTGGCGTGTCTTTCAAAACAAATTCTTCACTAACACATCTGTCCCAAGACGAATTCCAACCCTTAAAATTAAAACATTTCAAAACCAAACACATAGAATAACCAATCCAAAAAATACCTGGAAATGTATCAAATATTCCACATTCTTTTTTCCTTTTGGATCTTTATTGAAAACTATGTCTAAGACCTACAAAAAACCCTTGTTAATGAAAGAATATAACACAAATGTGAAACTAACTTTGGAATCGTATAAGACTTTAGCTTTTGTTGGATCAGGTTCGTAGCACAATACTCTTTCTCCTTCGACAAACTTTGGTTTGAGACCTCTAGTTGAAACCATACTTGAATATCTGCCATTAAAGTGAATTATGGCAATCTTAAATTCGCCGAATTGAAAACAGGCAACAAAGGCCAAACATTTCAAATCATGTTATTTATTATTAAAAATTAAAACAACAGAATAACCCTACTTTTTTTGTTCGTGTCAAAGAGAAGAGGTTCCTCTTTAAGCTGTGTCTTTAGCACAGACCTCTTAAATGTCTTTAGCGTCTACCTAACCATAGACTATTCTTCTTCTTTCTCAAACAAACTAGAACCTTTGACTCTAGAGACAAGTTTCCCCAGATAAAAAACAAACTGAAAAGAAACTTTTACTTCGTATTGTTTTGAGCTAATGTCCAATATCAGTGGAGCTAATTACTTTTCTACGTTCCTTATGCATCCTACCATTGTTTAAACAATGATCCTATGACTGAGATCTATTGAGTGTTGCCTGAATTTTGCTAACTTTCCATGGAAATCATGGAATACACCATGGCAGGTTTCGAAGAGAAAAATATTAAATGTACTGCTTCAAACGGAAACTTTTGTTGCAGCTTTCAACATCAGAGAGTCATAGTTTGGAACTTTGGAAGAGAGTATTCTTAAGACTTTCAAAATCATTTGTCGTGTTCTGGACCGACTCAATTCTAGCAGAGCAAACGGTCTAGAGTCTAGACCGTTCCCTCCTAGTTTTGTATTTTTGTGAATGACTTATTCAGTATATTGATTATTATTTAAAGTCTGCTTTCAGTGGCAATTCTTTCATACAATTCGCCAATTCGGGATAGTGAACTTGCTTATGTTATTAACTTATTTTGACTACTTGCACACATAATCATGCATTTTTGTATATAGCTCATTCAATCCGCGGTTGAATTCATTGTACACAAGACTGCAGTAATGTTTTATTTTTTCAATTTTCACTGTACATTTCATTCAAGTATTTATTTCTAGCCATGAATGCTATTTTTCTGGCTCTATCAACAGTTTCTGGACACCTTCTTGGTTCAGCCAGGCGCGTCTTCTGGAAAAAACCTTCGTGTCTTGGAAAACCATGCGTTCCATCATTGAAAGTTACACAACCTGTGAATATTATTGAATTATTTAAGTTGGAATTCAAAAAATATATACAGGGTGGCCCACCCCAGACGCGGTTCTCATTTTGAGGCAGTAAATGAAGACATTTTGAAATTTTTTTTTTCGTGAAATGTAAAGGGCAATCAGGTGCACAATTCAAAATTGTTTTCACATATACAGGGTGTTCGATAACAAAGATATAGACCAAAGTTACACTTTTTTAAATGGAATACCCTATATATGAATTCAAAAATTGAATGGCAAGCTCAAATAATTGTAGAGAAAATGGCGAAAAATCGAAAAAAAGGAGTATTTTGATTTGCAATTAATGAATAAACCCTTCAAGCCAACGAGACAGACAATGTTTTTTCGTGTAGACATATTGGCTACCTTTATGCAAAAGAAAAAAATTTAACTCTGGAATGTACTGAGTGATCATAATTTATGTTCAAACATTAACTACAAATAATGGTCAAAAACTTTCTTATTTCAAATGGCACAACCAGTATTTCTGTACCTTGTTGAACGTAAGAATTAATATCGAAACTATATTCATTGGGTTTCCCTATACCTAAACCTAATAGTTTTTAAGTAATTTTCGATTTTTAATTCAACTAGCTAAACCTACTATTATGATTAGCGATATTCATAGAAATACTTGGAAATATTTTTGGGAAATGCATACAATATTATTTGAAATCTGAAAAACTCATATGAAGATCTCAATAATGGTGTTGCAGTCACGCAAGATTTATTATTCCTTTATAAATGATTATCTACTATTTTTCAGAATATCAATTCTTTTTCAATTTCAATTATTTTAAAATCAATTCCGCCTAAAAGGTATTAAGTGTCATTACCATTCAATCTTTTCCGGTACATGCCCTTAAATTTTTCTTCATTCCGATCGTTTTGATTTGAAGTTAAGCCATACGTTGAAAGACTCATGTAACAAACGATTCATTTAAATAAATATTCGCTCAGGCGATGAACCTATGCTCCAGTCCAACATTTTACCTATTCTTCACATTTTCAATATTTTGAAGACTTTTCGAAATTTTCAAAAGAGATCTGTGATAGTGAACCTCTGGCCAGAGAGTGAGTTGAGTACCGAGTGGAACGAGTTTCACCAGCATAAGGACATTCACTAGTAAGGTAGTATTTGAAGGTATTTTGTGAACATCTTTGAATCTTTGAGTCTACTAATACTGAATCCAACAATTGGAGATAACAAGTATGGTGAATCAAAGGTTCATCGCCTGAGCAAATATTTTTTTGAATGAATCGTTTGTTACATGATTCTTTGAACGTATGGCTTAACTTAAAAGATAAAAATAAAGAAAAATTTAAGGGCATGTACCGGACAAGATTGAATGATAATGACACTTAATACCTTCTAGGCAAAATTAATTTGAAAATAATTAAAAAAAGAATTGATATTCAGAAAAACAGTAGATAATCATTTATAAAGGAATAATAAATCTTGCTTGACCGCAACACCATTATTGAGATCTTCATATGAGTTTTTCAGATTTCGAATAAATGAGTATCGCTAATCATAATAGTAGGTAGGTTAACTAGTTGAATTAAAAATCGAAAATTACTTGAAAACTATTAGGTTTAGGACGTTTAGGTAAAGGGAAACCCGATGTAGATAGTTTCGATATTAATTTTTACGTTCAACAAGGTACAGAAATACTGGGTGTGCCATTTGAAATGAGAAAGTTTTTGACCATTATTTGTAGTTAATGTTTGAACATTAATTATGATCACTCAGTATATTCCAGAGTTAAATTTTTTTCTTCTGCATAAGGGTAGCCAATATGTCTACACGAAAAAACATTGTCTGTCTATCGCGGTTGGCTTGAAGGGTTTATTCATTAATTGCAAATTGAAAATACTCCCTTTTTTCGATTTTTCGCCATTTTCTCTACAATGGTTCTTCTAAGACCTAAAATGGTCGTGATAAACTCATCATTATTTGAGCTTGCCATTCAATTTTTGAATTCATATATAGGGTATTCCATTTAAAAAAGTGTAACTTTGGTCTATATCTTTGTTATCGAACACCCTGTATATGTAAAAACAATTTTAAATTGTGCATCTGATTGTCCTTTACATTTCACGAAAAAAAAATTTTCGAAATGTCTCCATTCACTGCCTCAAAATGAGAACCGCGTTTGGGGTGGGCCACCCTGCATATATTTACAACTAACATACTATCATTATACAAGTTAGTTTGTACGACGTAGATCACGTAGCGCCAACTTGAGAGAAACCTGATTCTTAATTCTGACGAAAACATAATTATACATTAGAAAAACACAATATCCAGCGCCATTCTGTCATATCTACGTTTCGTCCCAGCTCCACCCATAGGACTCAGCAGATTGGCTATTATGAGCGTAGCCTGCCAATGACATAGGTGATGGTGATGGAGTTGCTCGCGGTGCACAAGGGTACCGGATCGATGGATCATGGCTCGACTTAAAGCCGATTGGATCGCGGAACTAAGGTTAAGTGGCGAGCTTTGTGGAAGGAGCGTTGGACAACTCACTGATCACGAATCACTGATCACGAATCCCTGATCAAATTCAATTATGTACGTTCGTTCTGTAAGAAACGAGTTGCCACTCTATGATCGATGACAACCCTCCAATTTGAGCGTCACCGAAATAACCTATACAAGTGGTTATACAGGGTGTATTGGTGAAGCTTTTTTTTGACAGGTGATAGAACTCACCAAAATAAGTCATTTTACCGAAAATTTCTTATATTAAATGTTCAATTTAAAAAATTTATATACATCTCTGCACCAGGTTTATGAACATCCGTGAAGTTGGGTGATTTCTTAGCGGAAATCTTTTTCTGTACAACTTCTACGCTGAACTGGCATTGTGTTTTGATTCACCATGCATTAAAATCATATCAACAAGTTCATTATTTGAATAAATTTGCGGCATTTTCGGAACATAAACCTCGCCGTAACACGATCGAGGATAAATTGATCACAATCGATATTCTGAGTCATGTATATGGTAATTGTACAGAAAACAAGAGATATTGATTGTTAATATCTACGAGGCGGGGGAGCAAGTTTCATTTTCTCGAAACAGGCAAAATTCATATGAAAATTTTTTGTAAAATGACTTATTTTGATGAGTTCTACCATCTGTCAAATGAAAGGCCTCACCTTTAAATAAACCCTGTAAAAATAGCCGTTCCGCCTAGGGCTGCTAGATTTCCGGAAACGAAAAGCGGGAGGAAAAATTCTCAATTCCAACCCCCCCCCTCCTCCATAGGCAGGGATTACAACAAACAACAAATTTGCAGAGGACTAGACCAACCGTTTTCAGCGATCGTCAATCTGGAACCTATGATTCGATGTGTCTTCAGAATATTCATATTTCTTGATCAAGTCTATGTAAATTCGGGATTACCTATAGAATTCCCGAAAAGTCGGGAGGTTTCAAGCTCAGTTTGAAAAGCGGGAGGGAGTATGAGAAATCGGGAGACTACCGCCTAGATCGGGAGGTATGACAGCCCTAGTTCCGCCAGTTGCAAGAGTCTTCTTGGAGCAACACATTCGTTAGAGTATTGTAGAGTCGTCAGCCAGTCATAGGCTTATTATAAAATTGTTGTTTCGAAGTTGTAGCTAGACGAGCAAATAAACTTTTATTAAAAATATTGTATTTGGAGTGGAATAGGGAGTTCATTCGTAACACGATAAATCTCGAACGTATGAACCTAGAAACTTGAAAAGTTCAGAGGAATAAAAATAATTATAAAAATTGCATTTATTGAAACTTATTCTGAATTATCAATTTCGAAATTCAAATCTCGATTATTGTCCTCGAAACCTTATACAAGGTGCGGCACGGAGGGCGGACGTTTTTCAGATGGGCATAACTTTCCCCCACTGAGGACGAGAGAAGTGGGGAAGGTGCCGTTAGACTCGTGTGTTCCTAGCATACGATTGTGAAATCAATCGTTCGAAAATATGTCTAATTTCTAGTAAATTCAGACGTCGTGCTATACGTCCTAGGTCGGCCAGCCGACCATGGGGTGAAGATGGTTGAATCGCATATGTATCAGGATTTGAATTAGGTCAGCTACATGAAGTAAGAGAAAACGGTGTGTGTGTTTTTCAGTTTTCAGTTCATTTCGTACCTAAATTTAAGGGAGATTCCCTGCAAAATTCTAAAAAAATATTTCCATGAATATGGAACTGCAAACGTTCCGTTTTCGAGATACAGATTTGTGTCAAGTGTTTTCTCATAGTATCTGTACCTACTCTACAGAAATAATCCTCTAAAATTAGGCAAACATATAACATCTTAGAGTTTACATCATTTGACATGCCAATTTCAATTGCAAATTTTACAGGGTGATATTAATTCTGGAACACTGTCCCTGGCCTGGCTTTAGTTTTGTCATATCTACTACAGATTTGGGAAAAAAATGATTGATTCTCTCGAAATCCTCAGAAAAATAGAAATTGTCATAAAAATCCAGTTAATATGCAGGGTGTTCCTAAATTAAGTGTATTAACTGTCAACTGTAGATTTCTCATGAAAAAATAACATGTTTTTTCTCTTTTATTTTTTCCTCCGGATCTTCTTTTCCGAGATATACAGGGTGTCAAAAAATTATTCCTTATCAGTTTTTTGCTAATATCTCAGGAACCGTTTAAATTACAGAATTCAGTTTTTGTACACACATTGCCACTAATAATAGCTACTTTTTTGCACTTTACTCGGTTTTATTTGACGTGCCAGTGGCAGAGATATTGAATTTGCACAAAGGTTTTGCCCCCTTCAACTTTTACACCACTGGACAAATTTGCATGCATTTTCACAGCAAATTCTTATGCGCCAATGTGTTTTACACAAAAAATCTTGGTCCATTGTTGTGAAGTGAACCGTTTTCAAGAAAACTGGCATTTTATCAAATAAAATTTGAATATCGATTAATAAGATACACACCGCGTTCATTGATATAAATATCAACAACCGTCATGAATCTGACTCGAACTTGCCATAAATCATCATCCTGGGAACCAGCGAAAGTTCCAACCTCATCGAAGCGGGTAGAAGTCGACCTAGGTTTCGATCTCTTCAGGACAACATAACCCTACAACGATGAACATTGGAGTGGAACGGAGGTCCTCTTGAACGCGGTCGGTGTATCTGATTAATCGATATTCTATTAATTGGGTTTCCTATGGAAGTAACTTTTATGATCAAATACAATTTGCTAACGCATTGTAAATTTCTTGTAATTGGAAAAATGAGAAGTGATAATTAACAAGTTTATTAATCTCAACAAAATTTGACAACAAGGTTTTCAAGTTTAAATTGCAAAGGTATTTATTTTGTTGAAAATTAATTGTTAATTAATTGTTAATTATCACTACTCATTTTTCCAATTACAAGGGACCCCGCACTTTTTATAGGTAAAGTGGCGACCGGTCAAATTTTCTGAAAGTTTGGTATGTTGTTGTACCCGACTCAGTGACCAAAAGTGTCAAAGGGTCCAACCCAATCCTATGGCTAGTTTTCCAAATATGGGGTGTTGAAGTTGAAAATTGCCCAAATTTTCGGATTTATTCTTTGATTATTAGAGTTGGATTGGACTTCTGTTGCATACACACGTTTACTACATGTTCTAGTCTAGTGATGAAATTAGTGGATACGTATGATTAAAAATATTTATATTTACAGGGAGATTCACGAATATATGACGGTAGTTTTTTGCCAAAATTCACTTTTTCTACTGTGACGTCTGGAAAGCATATTCTTGAAATGTTCTTTTCGATTTAGTATTATGACGACAAAATATTGCACAATGCATATTTTTTATACAGGGTGTTTCCACTAGACATGATAATTTTTTTTTAGAATTAATTCGAAACCCTGTATTTTTGAATTGATTTTTGGGAAAAGTGATACCACAAACATATGTGTTTCTCTAATCTCCAAAATATTTATGGTGGTTTATTCATAGGAAGGTATTACATTTTGGGAAAAGTTCGAAAAACATGAACACCCTGTATTCGAAAATTTCCTCGGTCAAATGCAACTATTTTCTTACTATATATTGATTTCTACAACATCTCCAGAGGTATGAATTCTGAATCCGATACATACTATGACCAGTTTTCGAGAAGTGGAGAAAAAATGATTTCATCAGTTTTTTTTCGATTAAAAAGGCGGATCGATTTTATGTTTTGCCCATGAGTTCAATATGAGTACAGATGAGATGCGCATGGAAAAGTTCAGCTAAAATATTTACTGTTACAGGGTGATTCACGAATAAATCAAATAACTTTTTTATGTGAAACGCATTGGCGCATCAGAATTTGCTCTGCAAATTCAAATTTGTTCGGTGGTGTAAAAGTAAGGGGGTGAAACCTTCGGACAAATTCAATATCTCCACCACTAGCACATCTAATCAAACCGAGTAAAGTTCAAGAAAATAGCTATTATTAGTGACAATGTGTGTACAAAAACTCAATTCTGTAATTCAAACGGTTCTTGAGATATTAGCAAAAGACTGAAAGAAATATTAATTTTTGACACCCTGTATCTGGGAAACGAAGACCCGGAGAAAAAAATGGAAGGAAAAAAAATTATATTATTTCATGAGAAATCTACATTTGACCGTTGATACACTTATTTAGGAACACCCAGTATTGATAAAGACTTTCACGGCAGGATTCAAGTTCGAAGCTCCTCCCACGTGACGAACAGCTCTTGCACTTCCACCCTCCTTTCAGGTGAAAAATGCTCTATAATTGATGAACCAGAATTCAGAAGGCAGAATCTTGCAGATAGCAAAGCAACCATGAACCAGACCTCCTCAAAATAATGAATATACAGAGTGTAACAGCCAAATGGAATAAATTCGATAACGAATAAATGAGGGGTTGTCAGGAAAAACGCTCGGACACGTCGATTTGTAATTTCAAATGCGCATATTTCTCAAGAAAATAAAATTATATAGGGTGTTCCATGCGACCGTGGCCAATACCAACTTTTTTATTTGAAATGCAACCCCCTGTATATTATTTATTTTTTGGATTCTCCAGAAAATTCTAGACATAATTCATGTACAATGTCCTATACCTATCTTCAACTCGGAAATATTAAGTGTTTTCAGGATTTTTACAAAAATTAACATTTTAAATGATCTGACACCATTAGATTTCTTCTTGTGGGGATATGTCAGAAGAATTGTATACGAAACGAAACCCTTAAACTTAGACGACCTAAAAAACTGAATAATGCGATTAGATCAGTCACGCCTGAAATGTTGAGTAACGTTAGAAGACAATTCTACACCAGATGAGCACGTTGCCAAGACGTTCGCGGCGAGCATTTTGAACATTTTCTACATGGACAATTATGTTTTTTTTTAAATAATCAGTATTACTTATTAGGTTTTAAGTGTAATGTACCGAATTTGTGAAATAAAATCATTTTTATTTAAAACGTTTATTTTTGCAATAAATCTGAAAATACTTAATACTTCCGAAATAGTTAAAGATAGGTATAGGACATTGTGCATGAATTGTGTCTAGAATTCTTCGAAGAATCCAAAAAATAAATAATATACAGGGGGTTGCATTTGAAATGAGAAAATTTGTATTGGCCACGGTCACATGGAACACCCTATATAATATTATTTTCTTGAAAAATATGCGCATTTAAAATTACAATACAAATCGACGTGTCCGAGCGTTTTTCCCAACACGCCCTCATTTATTCGTTATAGAATTTATTCCATTTGGCTGTTACACTCTGTATGAATTCACTAATAAAGGGTATCAATATTAATAAGTATTGATCATTATCATTGAGTTTGAATATACATAGAGGTTGCTTTTTGTTCATTTGTTGTAGTTCCTTCTCGCATTAATAGGTGCGCAGTAGGGTGGAGCGAAAACGGCCAAAAAAAAATATTTTTTTGTTTCTGATTTCTAATAGTTATAAAAAGTTGCTTCGTTGTATGGTCTTAAAAACAAGATTTGAAAATAGAAAAAATAAAAAATTTTTGAGGGTCCGCCAGCGGTTTGAAAAATCAAATTTTGGGAAAAAAAGGTTATTACTTTTCGGACGAAATAAAACATGTTTTTACTTATTTTTGTTTTTTAATAGTAGAAAACCCATAGAAAATGAACATCGCTACATAGCAAAATTAGAGTTTTAAAGAAACATTAACATCCACAGGGTCCGCCAAAAGTAACAATATTCATGAAAATAGCTATTTTACATGTCCCCTTGAAATTTATATTCTCTTTTGGTTTCAAAAGTTGGCATTAAAATTTGGGACTTCAGTTTGGCTTTGATTTAGCACTTCATAACATCGAAATATGTGGGCAAAACGCGTTCATCAAAGTCTTTGCCTGGTCCAAATATAGGACACAAAATTTTGGTTCGAGTTTTTACCGCACCAGCCATTTTCACTTTGAAATGTCACTAATTTTTGGCAACAATCAATACACCTCAAGTACGTAAACAGCAGAAAATGAAACATACCAGATCTTCACAACACGGAAAGCTAATCGGTACTAATGAAAATAGAAGACAAGACAGGGTCCCTTGCAGTCAACAAGACAATCAATGGTAGGTAATATCCATGGATCCTGTCAGATGCAAATTGGTAATCAGTCGATAATGCAACAATACAGCAGGTATCAAGATTCAATTACCTGGGAGTGAATATATCTACTGAAAGAAACCTGACAGAGGAGGCACGAACACAAGCGATGAAAGCATCGAGAGTCAGCGGCAGTCTGAGAGATATAGTGTGGAGGAATAAAGCGATGAGTTCACTGAGCAAGACCAGAATCTATAAAACGTGTGTGAGACATATTCTCACATATGTCTTAGAAACTAGAGCCGAGACATCAACGACAAAAAGAATAATGAGAACCACAGAGATGAAAATACTGCGAACCATCAAGGGAGTCACCCTCAGGGATCAAAAAAGGAGTAATGACATCAGAGAAGAACTGGGCGTGCAGGATGTGGACGTGGTGAGATGGGTCAGGGCACGAAAAAGATTCTGGAGGGACCACGTCGAAAGAATGCCAGAAGACAGATGGGCAAAGTGGGCTAAAACTCAGAGACCGAACACACGCAGACCTGTAGGCAGACCACCAAAGAGATGGTACGAGAGCTGGAGTTCAGCTTCTCAGGAAGATCCAAGAAGGGGGCCAAACTAAAGAGTAGATATTTACACTTTGGCCAAACGTACACAATTGAACAGCACCAGGTCCTATTGAAAGAGGAAGAATAAGAAGAAGACAGAAGACTCTTTCACTTAGGGCAGGAACGGACTAAGATGTGAGCCTCGATTGAATGGAATCAAACAAGGTTATCAATTTTAGTAGTAGGGTTGAAACGAGTAACCATAGTATAATATTCACTGCTATTGTAAAATTAAGACGGAAAGAGTGCAGGCATATAGAAATTTAAAAAAGTTGAAATTTTTAGCTTTTCATCAATATTAATCAGGGTCTGGCGGACCCTGTAGAATTAAAGCGATTGCAATAAAAATTGGTATAGTTAATATGCGATTCCTAACACAACTTTTTGTAACTATTACATTATGCAATTGAAAAGAAATTCAAGGCATATAAAAATTTCAAAAAGTTCAATTTTTTAGCTTTTCATCAAGATTAATGGGTCTGGCGGACCCTGAAGAATCAAAGCGATAAAAATAAAAATTGGTATGGTTAATATGCGATTCTAAACACAACTTTTTGTTACCATTACATTATGGAAATAAAAAAAAATTTTTTTCACTCCACCCTAGTGCGCAGGTATGTTTCAGTGAATCGGTGAGTAGCTGAATTATAAAGCACCATTTATTTCTCATTATAATTCATCTACATGATCTCCCTTTCATACCATTTGTAACGAACTTCGGTAAGTCGAACTTCGATAAGTCGAATTTCGATAAGTCGAACTTCGATAAGTCGAACTTCGATAAGTCGAACTTCGATAAATCGACTTTTCGATAACTCGAATCAAAGTGGTTGGCAATAGCGCCAAGATTGAAAATTAGTGCAATTTTTATTCGATAAGTCGAACTTCTATAACTCGAATATCTTGATTCCTCGAACGAAATATTTGGCGGCGCATTCGATAAGTCGAATTTTTTGGAGGAATCCATCGTTTATTTATTTATTTATTTCAACTTTAAGAAGGGTTGAGGTTAAACCTATAAACCCACAAGAAAGTAAAAAAAGTTAATGTGAATACAAAACAAAGAAGAAAAAAAACAGACGAAAATGAGAGCAACTAGAAGCTATCAACGTCTGGCACTCCATGCATCGAATCTGTTCTTAAACGCATTGACGGTAGGGGCCTCCACAACTGTGGATGGTAGACCATTCCATTTGTCGAATATCCTATTGGAAAGGAACCTCTGGCGTGGTGTTGTCCTATAGGGTTCCTTCGACAGCTTAAATCGATGGCCTCTCAGGTTGTTGGAGTTCAACCGGAACATGTTCCTGAAGTCCTCACCGAGACGACCAGATATGGCCCCATGGGTGAATATTAGGTCTCCCCGTTCACGGCGTTCGGCAAAACTGCGAAGTCCGAATATCTTCAAACGTTCCTCATAAGATGGTCTGGGATAAGTATAAGGCAAACGAGTAGCTTGCCGCTGAACTGATTCGAGGGCATTCTCATCGAATCTGGTCGATGGCCACCAGACCTGCCCAGCGTATTCGATAATCGGGCGGATGTAGGTTTTGTAGAGCAAACAAAATACGCTATAATCAGCACCTCTGAAGGACTTCCCGAGGAGAAAAGTGATCTGTTTCGCCCTTCCAACCACCGTCGCAATGTGATCCGACCAGGTGAGATCCGAGTTTATAGTTACTCCAAGATCCAGGTGGCTAGTTACCGATTGCAGTTGGTATCCATCGATGTTGTAGGGTATGCGTGGATTGTTTCTACCAATATGGAGGACACAGCATTTCTCTTTGTTCACGACACCAGTCCGAAAGGAGATCCAGATCTGCTTGAAGAAGGTGAGGGAATAAAAGTGGCAAGCTGAAGAGTTTGGCATCATCTGCAAACAAGGAACATCGCGATCTGAGGCGAGCTGGTAAATCCGATATGTAGAGGAGAAAGAGAACTGGGCCCAGCACAGAGCCTTGGGGTACTCCTGATGTTACATCTCTTTCTTCAGTTGAGTGAACGTTTCCAACTCGTACTCGGAATTTACGGTTGGATAGGAAAGACCTCAACCAATTCAACAACCTGCCCCTCAGCCCTAGGTGGTCCAGCTTATAGAGGAGACGCCTGTGAGGGACTCGATCAAACGCCCTCGCAAAATCCAAATAGACCACATCTACGGGGTTCCCAGAGTCCAACGCTTTGGTCCACTCTGCAAGACAAGACAGAAGATTGGTAGTAGTGGAGCGACAGGATAAAAAACCATGCTGAGACTTAGGGATGACATCATTTGCAAAGCAAAATTGGATTATGTGGTCGCTTATGAGTCGCTCCAGAACCTTAGAAACCGTCGAGAGGATGCTTATCGGTCGATAGTTTTGGGGATTGAGCTTGTCGCCACTCTTGAATACTGGTGTTATTGATGCCGAAAGCCAATCACTAGGGATGGATGATGATTTTAGTGATTCCGTTTACGTCTGATTTTAACGAATCGTTTCATAGCATGCCGTGAACTTATTTCACTTCTTAAGTTGTTAATTGTGAGGTTTCACGACAATATCGCTAAAAATATGTCGTCAAAACGTAGGTACTTTGAAAACTTTATCTCTCGATGAAAAACATAGACTTTGAAATGAAGTGGAAAGTGGTGCATGAAAGAAAGATGTAGCTTCAAAGAATGGCGTCCCAGCCAACACTGTATCTACTATTTGAAAAAAAAAAGAATAATTATCAGTGCATTATCAATTATCATTGTTTACCGGGTAGGAAAAGCCTAAAATTCCTGGATGGGGCGCAAGCCGAGACTTAGCAACACATATTCCAGGAATGTGGCTTTTCCTACGAGGTAAACATACTTTTATTCCGCAAATCGTTTGAAATTCGACAGAATTCAATCAAGTTTGAGAAAATCGCGAATTATTTCATTCATGAATAAATGAAGATTTGAAATTCGGAATGAAATTGGTTGCAGTACAATGGAAACGTAAAAATGTTGAATTGTCAAACTTGAGGAATATTAATAGAAGTGCTGGAGCTTTCGAAGAAAAAATATTGTAAAATGATAAGTGATTGTGAATTTTCCATTTTTGGGGCTCCTCCAGAGCTGGTTGAGGCAGTGAATACTGCTTCATTAGTATTATAGCCAAAGAAATCAAGAGAAAAGTTGGAATATGCATATGTAGAACAATGGCAATTGTAAGGAAATATCATTTCCCTACAGTAAGGAAATGAATATTTCCTAACAGTTTGAAAATCTTGTCTTTTTTTTGAGAAATGTCAGAAATGTCAAAATTTCCATGCGATTTGCGGAAAATGTGATTTTTTCAATAACTCGAAGTCTTGATAACTCGATTTTTCTTCTGGCAGATTATGATTCGAGCTATCGAAGTTCGACTGTATTTAAACTCAATGATGTTACTAGAAAATCGAATTGACAACAAACAATTCAAATTCCAGGGTTGCATCCAAAATTACCAATTATTCACCCAAACACCTCCTTTCACTACAAATCGACATGAAAAGCTAAATAAGATAATGAACAAAAACCGATATCTGCAAACGAAAATAAATCACATAAATATTCTTTTTGAGCTCCTGTTTTTTTTAAATGAGTGAAGCTTCCAATTTCTTCACAATTATTCTCATTCAATCAGATTCATGAGGTGCAAAATGAAAAAGTTTACCTAAACCATGAATCTGCCCTCCTCTAAACTCGCCCTCATATCGCATGTTATCAGCTCTCCAAAGGGTTCCATGTCCATGAAACCAACCTTTATGAAACTCGCCTTCGAATCTGCAAAATAAAATTAGAGAATTCCCGATTTTCAGAGTTTCATCATGATACCTTGCACCATCTGGAAACACCAGTACTCCTAAACCATTGAATTTGCCATTCTCGAAGAAACCGCTGTAACGGATACCATCTGGGCATAAAAGATGTCCTTCACCATGTGGTTTACCTGTAGAATTCCAAGTTCCAACATAATGGGAACCATCTTTAAAATTAAATCCACCACTCGCTGCCACACCAGCTGCAGAAAATTAACTTAAATTTTAAATTAGGTAGCACTAGCTGATCTAGAGAGTTTTTCAGGGTGGAGGGGTATGAAAATTTTCATTCAAGAGTACAGAGTGAGCTACATTTGAATGTAAAAAGTTCCATTTATAAATGTATGCAGCGTGCCGAAAAAGTAACGTAACTCGCCAATAATTCTTGTATACGAAGAATTATTAAGGAAAAGCCTCGCACCCGTCGATTTTTTATTTCAAAAAAATTTATCGTGTTGCTTTATGAATTCTATATTTCTCACCCCCTACGCCTCGCTCCCAACTACTTTATTTTTTCGAATGGGAATACATATTTGGATTGTGATATATCAAATGAAAGGTAATTTGATTAGAGGAAGTGGTCCGAATATGGGCCATGCATTTAATATGGGCCCCCAAAGTATCTATGAAACTGGTAGCGTCATCTATTAAAAGATATCAAAATATACTTCAGGTCACCTCTTCTAACCCAAAGATTAAAGATTAACTCTTTAATCTTTGTTCTAACCTATATTTACAAATGCCGCGGTCAGTACACGATTTGATGTTGAATTATGCGGTGCTTTTGTTTTTGACCTCTGACCTCTGACAGAATTTTATTGGGTTAGTTTATACTGCGTGATATTTGTGCTTTTTGATTTATTTAGAAACTGATATATATTAGTCTTACAGAAGAAAGGATGAAAAAGAGATGCTAGTGTAGATTATCAACAAAAAAAATTTATAAACATCATAATCTAATATTTTTTATGAATGTAAACATTTTGAAATATGGGCCCCTTGTTTGGGTTGAATATGGGCTAGGGGCCCATATTCAGAGCCATCTATTTTTTACAGGTTAACAATGTCTGCCAGCAATAGAAAATTATCTAAGGCAGATTCGAAAAAAAAAAGTAAAGAAACCCAAAATAAAAGCAAATACCAGATCCAGCTCAGATGAAAAAGAAGAAGATGAATTTTTGCCTGCTGACTATGACCTTGACCCAGATCGGCGAGTAAACTCCTGGCAGTAATGTTGCTACCATGGGCGCCCGCAGAAATTTTTCTCAGGGGGGCAAAATAAAAATTATTCTAATATCGAGGGGTGTTGTGCTGAAAAACGATAAGGCCATCAAAATCTGAGAGGAGGCCATGGCCCCCCGGACCCCCTGCCCCCCCCCACGGGCGCCAATGAATGCTACATGTCTATTTTGCGAAACACGACTTTCAGATGATACCAGAGGAGAAACCTGGGTTCAGTGTTTAATGTGCAATCTCTGGGCACATGAACAATGTTCCGGAGCAGAAAAAGACAAATACGTTTGTGATTTTTGTCAGTAATTTAGTTAGTTTTTTTATAAAACATGTTTATTTTTACTCTGAGATTTATTTTTGTTATTTTATCTTGTATTTTTTTATTGTGGCAATAAAATTTGAATATTTCTTAGGGGGCCCATATTCAGTACTGTCTGACCGTTCTCAAAAAAAGTGTCCCTCTTTATATATTTCTCTGTAAAACCAAAAATCTTCATTTAAAAGAGAACAAGTTTTGCAGTTTTGTTACTAAGGTCTTATAGTATACAATAGATGATTTAAGACATTGTTAACAAAAAAAAATTGTAAGTTACGAAGAAAAAACAAATGGGGGGCCCATATTCGGACCACTTCCTCTACCTACTCAACGGTGTGACTGAACGGAAAATTGGTTGTGCCGTTTTTTTATTAAAACGTAAAAAAATTATCAATTGGGTATGGTTACTTGCTTTTTGCAGTCGATAAGTTTCCTATTCAAGGATAGAATATAATTTTAAAGTATTGAGTGATATATCAAGCAATATTTTTTCATAAAAAAAATTGTTGAGGGTTGAGGCTATATTAATGGGCGGTTAGGAGGATATTTCTCAATATTTATTATTTCAAGAATAAGAACCTGGCACCAATTACAAATTATTAATTTTGTAATAAAAAAAAATAGCTTTACAAATTTTTTTTCAGTCACACCGCTCAGTGTGCAATCGAATGTCCTTTCATTTGATATACCACAATCCATATATTCCTATTTGAAAAAAACAGTAGAGGGGTGTGGAGCGTAAATTCGAAATTACAAATCCATGGATTCGTATATTTTCCTTAATAAAAATTAGTAAAAGAATAATGGTCTGATTGCAGTACCTACTCTCCTAGCACAAATCGTGAATTTCTTAATTTTTTAATAAAAAAACGTCACAACCAATTTTCCTTTCATTCGCACCGTTGAGTAGGTAATCAGATTACCTTTCATTTGATGTTCCACAATCCATATATTCCCATTTAAAAATATAAAGTAGTGGGGTGCGGGGTTTAGGGGTTGAGACAATATATCAAATTCAAAAAAGCATACGATAAATTGCTTTCCAAATTAAAAATCGACGGGTGCGAGAATTTTCTTCAATAATTCTTCGTACAAGAATTATTGACGAGATAGGTTAATTTTTTGGCACGCTGTATTTATTATTTATCGACTTTCCAATGATTGGAAAATAGAGGGTCCTGCAATAGTGCGAAAATCTTCCAGAGCTGCCGAACTAGACATCTCAGTGATTTTGTTGGAAAGTAGACCTCTTGTACCTTCATTTCTGCATCTCAGGGAATTATTTTCTGATATACAGATAAATGTTATTCAACAAATGGATGATTTTTTTAATGGATCACCCCATATATTTTCACATATTTTCAATGACCTTCATTACCTTTTTCATGACGCAAAATATTAGAGACATTTTTATAGGTCTTATTCGAAGAAAACTGGAAAAAGGTGAGGGAAAAGCAGTTCAGTGAAAGTCTTCTGACGATTTCCAGAAGCGATAGATCTGAAAGTTTTTCAATTGAAGGATTTGCTTTGTCACCGTTCCTAAATGATCAATCTGGCATATACGTTATTAAGGTCCAAATATGAAGAACTTCAAATTATTATTATTGCGACACCGTTGTATGCTTTTATGCTTTTGTTGTTTTTTTATGGCAGATATTGAATCTACGTTAAAAAATAATGTGAGTGTATGCATCACACCCTTGCCCTAAAGTGGATATTAACTCAGAAAATATCCATTTTAGGGCAAAGGTGTGATGCATACACTCACATTATTTTTTAACGTAGATTCAATATCTGCCATAAAAAAATGGGGTTCTAATTTGAAAAAATTGATTTTTCACGATTTTGTCATCCCTAACTTTGAAAGCGATTTTTTCACCCCCTCTATCATGAATCGCGATTTCGATTTTTAAAGTGGATACATCAATCTTACATCTTGAAAAATCCCAAAAATGAAAATTTTCCATCCAAAAACCTCGAAGTTATTCTTGTTTCAGCGGAGCTCTTTTTTCGATTTTTTTTTCGAATTTTCCCGCTCAGAGAGAATTTTCCAACCAAAACTGAAAAATGTTACATCAAAATAACTTGAAATTTTCTAAGGAATCTATTTCTGCAATAAAAAAATGGTGTTTCAATTTGAAAAACGGAAGTTGACGTCATTTCCGGAAAAACCGGAGGTGCTCATGCCTTGAAAATATTTTAGATTTCATCAGCATCGTGAAATACTTATAAGTGCTGAATTTCTTGAAAATACGTTCAGTAGTTTCCCGTATAAATATGGGTGAGGTTCCTCGTGAAAGACCCTGTATATTATTTTTTCTTCACAGCATTTAGCGCTGCCTCCATATCTTCCTCTTTCCAAAGTTGCCTCTTGCTTCTTGTTGTTATACAGTTGATTAGAAAAAAAGAATATTCAATGTGATGAACCACTTTTGTCCTATGATGGCACCCTTTGCTATCATAGGAACACTTTGACTATGCCATCATAGGCATATATGTCATATATCTTTCAACCAACCGAAGAAGGCAAATACAATACGACATTACCTCAAACTTCACACTTACAGCATTGTTATAAGGCATTCAAAGGAAAGTAAAATTTGTTCAACACAAAGTTGTGAAACATCTGAATAATACGAAAATAAAGGAGATAATAATCATACATCAACACTTACCAAAATAATTAAACTGTTATAAAAGACACAAAATGCCACGTATTAAGTTGTAACTATGAATACCTCTCATTAATGCTATCTGGCGAACAACCTCAGTGAACATAAGTTTATTCAGTTGATATTAACAGAATTCTTCATGATGTGCCATCATAGGCAGGGTGCCATCATAGGCATACTTCCCCTACATATAACTTTGAATTTTAGATTGTGCGTAATTTCAGACAAAATTTTCTAAAAATATTTCTTCGTCCTCATTTATTTCTCCTTATTATTTTGTCTTGTTTATTGATCGGAAAAATTGCCAGATGCCGGATTATGATTTTCATTGTATTCATCCTGAGCATAAAACACTTCATATATCCACAACGATATTCATATTATGGCAGAAACAAAAAAAGTGCAGACTGTTTTTAGTTTTTCACGAAGATTAATATTTTGCAAAGAAAAATTCATATTCATATTCAAATCTACTTGACCTTAAAATCAAACTTCAAGGTCAGATTGCGTGTCCCCCTGAAAAGTAAGAAACTTTCACTTTAAACATTTTTTGATACAGGTTCACCCTGTATGTAAAGAATAAGAGATATTTTTCTTCCAGTACAAATCATATTCAGAGAAAACTGCAAAAAGTTGCGGGAACAGTATATATATATCTAAAAGTCCTGTACCGTTTGCCAGAAGCTATCGTAACACGAATTTGGTCCGAAATCATTCATGAATGATCAACCTGTCATATAGAGGTGGCCAAATATTTAGATTACAAATTGTTGTTTTTCGGTTTGTCTGTTTCTGTAGCTATGGAAGAGCAACGCAGTATTATAGAAGTACCCTGTATAGGGGTTTCTCCTTTCAGTATCTTTCCTCCATAGATCGTTACTAATTTCGATGCAATGGCTGTATGGAGTTACATATGATTAAGGTTTAATGGTAAAAGAATTGGTACTTACTCATTCTTTGCAACACCAGGTTTAAAATGGAATTCAGTGCAAAGTATAATGGGACATCGTTCGTACGACTTCTGTATTGATTCTCACAGGAATGTAGGGTTTCCTTAATGTTAGGGAAAATACAGGGTGTCCAAATCATATTATTATAAAATGATTTGCTTCCGCAAATACGTTCATTTTGCCGTACTTTTGTGTCTTCGAACAATACAACCCTAAGGATTTGAATATAGGGAACAAGGATTGAGTATTTGGTATTTGAATTTCCTTTTCATAAATGCCCGACTCGAGTTTCCCAGGTCTGTAGTTCGACAAGAAAACGGATTTAATTCTGTACAAAAAACCTGATTCGGAAATTTGAAGTTTTGGTCTCTGGTACTTATTGAGAACATTTCTGATTCTGATGAACATTTTAACATTCCGATTTCTAGTTTTTATCAGCATTAAAAAAAACATCTTTTCTTATTCCCTTCAGGTGAGTTTAATGTTCAATTATTGTTAGCGCTGATTTGACAAGTGGATATCTAGGGGAAAAAGGTTTTTTCCACGACTGCCACAGAATACAGCTCTTCCAACATCGAATTTGACCATGGAATGTCAGTATTCCATCACTTGATATGTAATATTCATTCTACAACACTTTCATCGATTTCAAGTAAATAACCAGTTATGACCGCGGTTGTTGTTCAGTTTGGTCCTTGGTTTTAGCCCTTTATAGATTACCACCAATAACCAACTCGAGCTTGAGTATAATCCTTGTTTTTTAGGCATTTCGACTGTATTTCATTCTCGCACAATGTGTGAGAATATTCATTCCGTAACACTTTCGAAAACATAGAGAATCTATGTGTCAGCCGCTCTGATTGTCATATTTATTGCGGTTTTCGAAACCGATACTCGTGATTCCTCAGGCTCGCCTCCGGCTCGCCCTCGGAATGATTCACTCGTATCGGATTTTCATTCTACCCTTGTTACAGAATACAGGGTCTTTCACGAGGAACCTCACCCATATTTATACGGGAAACTACTGAACGTATTTTCATGAAATTCAGCACTTATAAGTATTTCATGATGCTGATGAAATCTAAAATATTTTCAAGGCATGAGCACCTCCGGTTTTTCCGGAAATGACGTCAACTTCCGTTTTTCAAATTAGAACACCATTTTTTTATTGCAGAAATAGATTCCTTAGAAAATTTCAAGTTAGTTTGATGTAACATTTTTCAGTTTTGGTTGGAAAATTCTCTCTGAGCGGGAAAATTCGAAAAAAAAATCGAAAATAGAGCTCCGCTGAAAGAAGAATAACTTCGAGGTTTTTGGATGGAAAATTTTCATTTTTGGGATTTTTCAAGATGTAAGATTGATGTATCCACTTTAAAAATCGAAATCGCGATTCATGATACAGAGGGTGAAAAAATCGTGAAAAATCAATTTTTTCAAATTAGAACCCCATTTTTTTGGCAGATATTGAATCTACGTTAAAAAATAATGTGAGTGTATGCATCACACCCTTGCCCTAAAATGGATATTTTCTGAGTTAATATTTTTTTAGTGATGCATACACTCACATTATTTTTTAACGTAGATTCAATATCTGCCATAAAAAAATGGGGTTCTAATTTGAAAAAATTGATTTTTCACGATTTTGTCATCCCTAATTTTGAAAGCGATTTTTTCACCCCCTGTATCATGAATCGCGATTTCGATTTTTAAAGTAGATACATCTTTCCTACATCTTGAAAAATCCCAAAAATGAAAATTTTCCATCCAAAAACTTCGAAGTTATTCTTGTTTCAGCGGAGCTTTTTTTTCGAATTTTCCCGCTCAGAGAGAATTTTCCAACCAAAACTGAAAAATGTTACATCAAAATAACTTGAAATTTTCTAAGGAATCTATTTCTGCAATAAAAAAAATGGTGTTCTAATTTGAAAAACGGAAGTTGACGTCATCTCCGGAAAAACCGGAGGTGCTCATGCCTTGAAAATATTTTAGATTTCATCAGCATCGTGAAATACTCATAAGTGCTGAATTTCATGAAAATACGTTCAGTAGTTTCCCGTACAAATATGGGTGAGGTTCCTCGTGAAAGACCCTGTATACTATTTCCGATTCAAGAACTTGTGGAATGAACCGATTTGTACTCTTAGACTCTTTCCTTTGTCTAAGTTTGTACTACTCAAAATGTACAAAGTCTTGCTTCTTCAAGAATTTCCAACCGAAATAATTCTGATCATTTTGTTCGTTACAAATACGTTTTATCTTCAGTGGAAAAATTTCGGGGAGACTGGTTCAGTTCACAATCTTAAATATCAGTAATATCACCAAGAAAGAGTCGTACATGATTGAGCTACTGAAATTGATGTTTCGCATGTTTCGGCTCGGGCTCTGTGATTTTGAAGTGGTGTTCTCATAAAAGGTTTTCCAATTAAAGGTGTTATTTTGACATTCAAAGAAAAATACAATTTTTTCAGATGAATGATTGGATGTTTATTTCATTATAAGAGGCAGGTATGCCGTTAATAATGGAAAATAACATCAGCCATTAAGCTGAATAATCCAATAAATAAAAATTAATGCAATGCACTGCCATCTGGCGGTATACGTTTCTTACATTGAAGGCGAAAGACTCTTAAAAACTTTATTTGACTTCCAACCCGATAGATTTTCTTCAATACTGATTTTTTCTCAATTATTAAAAAAAAACAAAAAAAAACATTAATGTCAATGTAGGAAATGTTCAAAATGCTCGCCGCGAACGTCTTGTCAACATGCTAATCTGGTGTAGACGTTACTCAACATTTCAGGCGTGACTGATCTAATCGCAAGCGTGATTCGGTTTTTAGGTCGTCTAAGTTTCATATACAATACTTTTGACATATCCCCACAAAAAGAAGTCTAATGTAAAATTGTAAAAAATCTGAAAACACTTAATATTTCCGAATACGTTGAAGATAGGTACGGGACATTGTACATGAATTATGTCTAGAATTTTTTGAAGAATCCAAAAAATATATAATATACAGGGGGTTGCATTTGAAATAAGAAAGTTGGTATTGGCCACGGTCGCATGGAACACCCTATATAATTTTATTTTCTTGAAAAATATTAGCATTTAAAATTACAAATCGACGTGTCCGAGCGTTTTTCCTAACACCCCCTCATTTATTCGTTATCGAATTCATTCCATTTGGCTGTTACACTCTGTATATAGAATATCACAAGAAACGCAAGGGGTTTTTTGTGATAACCCCTGTATTGCCCCTGTATATTGCTAAAAATATGCGTGGGACACTGGGACGTAAATGACACAGTTATTGATATACGTTAAATAGGGACCGTTCAATGTAACCTCCAACTCCACGGAAGCCTCCTTCGAGACACGGGAAATCAGGGTGACATCACAAGTTCCAGCCAGAAACCACAGCGGCTGAACTTACAACTGTGGGTAACGTTCTTTTGTACCTTATCTTGTGTAAACCAACCAAACGGTCATTTACCTGGGTTATTTCCACCTACAATAAATTAAACTGATTTCAAAATTGAATTCAAACGAAAGGGAAATGAAAAATTCTTTCTGTGAATACCCAGGGTACAACAATACATCATCAATACCCTCACAGAATGATTACTTCGAAATAAATTCACATACAATTTTCAGAATAAACAAGTCACTAGTTAAATCCATAATTTAATTATTTACACCATCAGTGAACAAGAGGCTTAGTGAAAATATCAGGTGTCTAAACTTGAGGATAACATTCGTGAAATGTATAATCTGTTAATTGCTCTCTAGGTCTAGATTCAACAATATTTACTGAATAAACCATTTGTTTCAAATGTTCCCAAATGAAATAATCTACGGGGTTGAGGTCTGGAGATCATGAGGATCATGAACTATGACCACCGATTCCCATATACGACATTCAAGTGATTTCTCACCTGGATAGATATGGTGGTGCGCAGTCATGCTGATGGGAATAGATACTTAGAATATGAACATTGTCTAATCGATTTGTTAAAATATTCTGAAGAAAATTCAAATATTTAATTGAAGAAATGGCATTTTTTTGTGACTTGCGCAGCTCTGAAAATAGGCAAGTTAGTGACGAATTGATTTCCTCAGTAGGATCATAAATTAAAAATTTCATAATTTTACGGGAACATTCAATGAACCGAATTGAGATGAAAATTATCATTTTTGATGAATTCACCACTTTTTGGATTTATTAGATCGATTATAAGACATTCATATACTCCATTCACTTTTATAAAGTATCGCGGTTTGCCATGAAATTCTGACACATTTCACCGCGTATATTTTGAAAATGTTAGGTTATGGTCATTCCACTGTCAGATACGCCCACAACGTTGTCCTTTCTGCTAAAAAATCGTAGTAATTACGTATTTATCAAAATGTTCATTTACTTTGGGAAATTAGGTGATGAGTTTGAGAAAATATTATGTGATTTCAGAAGACATTTAAATACCTTTTTGCACAACTTGAAATACTCCAGTATGGAAATGTAGTAGTTCTACGAAACCTGCGCCGCAGTCAAACCTCAGAAGAACTAACCCCATTTACAGAGTTAAAAAAGAGTAAATAGAAAGTAGACTTGGCAATGTCGCTTGATTTTCACGGGTACCAACCTGCGTCAGTTTTAAGTGAAGAACTTGATAAACCTAAATCATGGCTAACCGCGATACTTTATAAAAGTGAATGGAGTATAGGTGTGACAAAAATTAGAATTAATGAATTTTTTTCCTGTGGTTATGCATTTCAAATATGTACATATAGTCGAATGAAATTTCGGTCAGAATGAATAAATCATCCTGTATATTGGTGAGGAAAGATAGGAGACATTTCTAAGTGGCCATTTCGTGATGCTGATGATTGACCCTATATATGGTAGGAGTATGTTAAGTTCCTCGTGGCAGGGGCGCAGCCAGGGGGGGGGCCCGAGCACACCCCCCCCCCCCCGAGATTTTTCTGCATGCAAACTTCTCTACCTGTATATCAGTAGATACAGTTGAATATTTGCGTTGGGCCCCCCCGAACAAAAATACAGTTGAATATTTGCGTCGGGCCCCCCCCCGAACAAAAATTCTGGCTGCGCCACTGCCTCGTGGGACCCCCTGTATAAAATCATTGAATGTAATAGCTATTTATACAGGGTGCGGCACGGAGGATGGATGGTTTTAAAAAAATAATAAAAGCGTTAATTTTTACTCAAAAACACATTTATTGACGGAATCAGATTCTCAAGGAAATAGCATTTGAGACAGTCAAGTGTGGAAAATCACATCAGGCATGTGGTGGCCGAAATCGGTGATGCAGTGCTGGAGGCGCTCTTGGAAGTTAGCGTAGACTCTCTCCAACATCGCTCTCTCAACTTGGGCAACTTCCACGCGAATAGCCCTTTTCAATTCGTCCAGAGGCTAGAGTATACGAGACCAAGCCCCGAACTCTGGACGAATTGAAAAGGGCTATTCGCGTGGAAGTTGCCCAAGTTGAGAGAGCGATGTTGGAGAGAGTCTACGCGAACTTCCAAGAGCGCCTCCAGCACTGCATCACCGATTTCGGCCACCACATGCCTGATGTGATTTTCCACACTTGACTGTCTCAAATGCTATTTCCTTGAGAATCTGATTCCGTCAATAAATGTGTTTTTGAGTAAAAATTAACGCTTTTATTATTTTTTTAAAACCATCCATCCTCCGTGCCGCACCCTGTATAACATTATAACAAGTACATAAATTAGGTCTTTATGGACGAATCCATAAGTTTATGGCAGATCGAGCAAAGCGAGCGAGGCCAATAATTTGGGCAAGTCCATAAGCCTTATTAGTCTACGGACACAGTGAAAGCAGGTTTCTCGCTTACCGGTAGCCAGCGCCGATCTGCGCTATTTTCTCGCGCAGATGTATCACACAGTGAATACGATAAAAGCAGAAAAATAGTTTAAAACCCGCCAGTGTGGTGCCTAACTTCCACCAAATATGACGTCTTCTTCGGATGATGAATTCATTGCCTTAGATTCTGTGTTTACCAAATAAAAAAAAAAAATTCTTACATTACGGTGCTTATTTCCTTCCAAAATTTATCTATAACATTTCGGTTGCTATGCAATTTGTGCCTTTTGTCCCAAATAGGGGTTTTTTGAAATACTGCTGCTATAAGTGTTTCCTTATCCATTATCCATCGACCATCACAGCTCCGAACCGAGCGTATAAAAGCAGGAAAACAACTAAATTTTAATTCCGATCAAAGCGAGAACGCTGGTAACCGTCGCGACCTGTTTTGACTGTGTACTGCTCAATATGAAAACATGTATTAATTTTTACAGCTTATAAGCGCGAGTCGGCGCTGGCTATCGGCAAGCAGAAACCTGCGTCCACTGTGTTTGTACACTTATGTACGAGTTGCATACAGAGCTTTATGTTTGACTGCAATGCAGAAATTTTATTTTCGGAAATGGCAATTAATATATTCGTTGCTTTATTTCAAGAAAACATTAAGTGTGCTTTTGCTTTTCTTACCTTAGTAACCATCAGCGACATTAGCAACCTCACTGAACAAAGTTGTTCACTTCGTTAATTCTGTGACAAACATAATAATCCCAGAAATGGACACTTCGGGAGAGGAAAGCCGCAAGTGCCAAAGAATCTCTCCTACCCACTAAAAGTGCCTCTGAAAAATTGTATGCGGCCTATAACAAAACTGCAAAATCGAGAGAAGACTGTGACAGTTTAGTCCAATAAAGTGGTGTCCAATAAAGAAGTCAATTATGGACGCAAAACGAATTCATGAATCAAGTGTTTATGAAGCTGTCGAACATAAAGTACCTTATAATACTGTGAGGTCTACGAGTATAATACAGTATCAACAAATATGATGAATAAAAAATCCAGTTGATGATATTATTTATACATATATTGTACATATCATATATCACAAAAAAATATCATTCTTCTAAATAAAGATTGCTATAATAAAGAAAGCTATAACCATTCATATACATGAACTGCTCGATTTCCAAGAAAATCATAATAATCTGTCGTTTTATATTCACATCTTCAAAACATGAATCTCACTTCGTACCAAATAATTACTATTTTTATTCTTTTCCTTCAGTTATTAGTATGTTTCCAAAAGTGGGCCAGCGTGCGTATCATATAACTGTTGGTATGCATCCAACATATTCTTCTTGTAATTGTATTTCACTTTCAAGGTATTGTTGATGAATAAATATGGCATTCTGTCAACTGACCTAACCTTAGGCCAGATGATATCCTGCAGAATTTCTAGCCGTTTTGGTGTAGGATTTCTGTGAAAAAAACAGGAAAAGGTATTTTGAGACACTCAAAAAAGATAAACTTACTGATATTTAACGAAGTTTGTCCACATAATTAGCATTCGTTTCATTGTCGTTCTGTCTTGTTGAGAAAATGAGTAAATGTCTTTCGACTCGTGACTCTGGAAAAGAAACATCATGTCTTCCGCATGTGCAACTTTCTCAGCACCTGAAAAGTTTCTCTCAATAGATATGGCGGTCAATATTTGACACATCACTCATACAAAAAATTATCTACTATCATAGGTTACCAGACGAATGGCGAACAAGCAACACGATACTGAGGTTTAAAAAGAAGACCAAACTTAAACTGACCACGAAAGTCATAGCAAAGAAAATTGTCAGCTTAACATTCTTAGCAGACAAACAGCAGGGATTCAGATCGAGCAGATCATGCACGGGTGCAGGTAGCAGATAAAGGAGAAAGCGTTCGATCGTGACGTTTTACATCTAGAGGGTTTTCCAATAACAGGTGTTATTTTGAATAGCCAGCCATTTCGGTAGAATGATGTCGTGAAGCAACTTGTCTAACCGCAATACAAAAATTGTTGGAAAAATTTGAGCTGTTGGGACAAGTAAGTAAGTGATGTGACATGCACGTCGCTCAAGAACAGCCCAGAATATTGCTGCTGTAGCCGAAAGTGTTGAAGAAAACCAAGGTTTGTCCATTCCTCGTCGTTCTTCGAAATAAGGCATTCCACAAACGTCATTTCACCGTATTTTGCATAAATATTTGGTTCTTGAGGCTTACAAAGCTCGATTAACACAAGAACTCAAGCCGGCCGATCCTCAACAACGTCGTGTCTTTGCTGATTGGATTCTTGAAATGCATCAAAATGATCCGGAATTCAATCGAAAAATCATCTTGAGAGATGAGGCCCATTTCCACCCCGGTGGCTTCGTCAACAAGCAAAATGGTTGCATCTGGGGATCGGAAAACCCAAGAGTTATTGTTAAAAAGCCTCTATATCCTCAGCGTGTGACTGTATTTTTTTTTTAATGTTGTTATTTTCACGAAAAGGAATATCCTGTAATGTTCAGAGAACATCGTGAGAACCAAGGGCAAGCAGGTAGGAATTGGTGTTCTTCTTGAATTTCTTGAGGTTATATGCCTCGGGGAACACCTCCCTAGGCAATGTGTTCCAAAGCCTCGCTGTTCGTTGGATGAACGAGTCTTTGAAGAGAGATGTTCTGCAGGTCTCCAAAGTTACCACGAAGGGGTGTGAAGACTTAACTTGACGGGTTAGTTCTGATAATTCAGAAGAGCATCGCCCATGGAAATATCTATAAAATAGAGACAGATCGCCCACTTTTCTACGGTGTTCCAGAGAAGTGAGCGAGCTTGTAAGCGATGCATCACCCACGAGACGAATTGCCCTTTTTTGTACGGAATCCAAGAGTTTTAGGGTGTGTTTAGGTGCAGCACTCCAAACATGGGAACAGTATTCCAGGACAGGTCGAATCTGTGCCTTATAGATCATAAGCAGCTGACCTGAGGTGAAATAGCTCCTGGCACGAAACAGAAAACCAAGTTTTTGGGATGCACTTTTAGCAATGGATCTCACGTGATTCTCCCAGGAAAGGTTACTGCCGACAGTAATGCCAAGCATCGAAATGGATGACTTCAATGGTATGGTCACTCCCGACAATTTCATACTGGGCACAGTAAGATCGGCTTTTCTAGAGAAAAGACATGCTTGTGTTTTGTTTGCGTTGAATTCTACCAAGTTATTAGATCCCCATTCAAGAATTGTTGCCAAGTCCATATTTATGTTGTTAACATTTCTTCCTCGTTCGTTTTTGATTTGGCGGGCTGGTATTGGAGCCCTAGAAGAAAAGGCGAAATGGAGGGTACTATCATCCGCGAAGCTGTGCACTGGACACGAAGTTGCTTCCAGCAAATCGTTGATGTGAAGCAGAAACAGCGTTGGAGCCAGAACTGATCCCTGCGAAACACCAGCATTTATGGGTAGAGAGTCAGACGAAACTCCATCGACCACTACATGGAGAGATCTGTTTGAGAGAAAACTAGCTAGCAGAGAACATAGCTTTGGGGGCACGCCATAAGATGGAAGCTTGGCGAGGAGTCCCTGATGCCAGACTCGATCGAATGCCTTGGAGATATCCAGTGCTACGGCTAGGGTTTCACCATATTTCTCGGTAGATAGCTGCCATATATGTGAGACGTAAGCGAGCAAGTCACCAGAGGATCTCTGATGACGGAAACCATATTGCCTATCATTGATAATTCCTGAGTGTTCCAGATGTTTCATGAGCTCGAAGTTGATGGCTTTTTCCATGACCTTTGAAATAGTTGATAACAGAGCGATAGGTCTGTAGTTGCTAGGTAGGGTCTTTTTGCCTTTTTTAGGTACTGGTTGTACTCTTGCGGTTTTCCAGTTGGATGGAAAAACACCCAATTTGTAAGAGTGGTTGAACAATTTGCAGAGGACAGGTGTTAGTTCGGGGGCACATTTTTTGAGAACAATCGGTGGGATTCCGTCGGATCCACTGGCTTTGTTGGTGTTGAGACCCAACAGAATCTTTCTGATAGTACGTGGGCGAAAGGTTATCTCGGGCATATGGCTGTCAATAGATGTAATATTCGGGGGTTGTTTTCCCGATGAATCTAGAGTGGAATTTTCAGCGAACAAATGCGCGAAGATGTTGGCTTTTTCCAGGGCAGTCGTTGCTAGTGTTCCATCTTCCTTGGTTAGAGGGGGAAACGAGCTGGAAGTGAAGTTTCTTCCTACAGCTTTGGCGAAGGACCAAAATGAACGGGATCCGTTAGGACATTCAACAAGTCTAGATCTTATTTTGGCATTGTGAGAATCTTTTGAAGATTTGATTGTCTCATTGCATATGCCTCTAGCCTCCACATATTCTGCTCTAGTCTCAGGGCCTGGATTTTTTTGCCATCGATGGAATGCTGCCTGTTTGGAAGCGACAGCTTTAGAGCAGTTCTTGTTAAACCAGGTCTTATCGGATAATATCCTCCTTGCTGTGTTCGGTATATGCGGTTTATGGTCCGGCGGGATCATTGGACCTTACTTTTTCGAGAACGAGGCTGGAGCAACAGTTACGTGAATGGATTGCGCTATCGAGATTTGATAAATGATTTTTTATGATAGGAATTGTATGGTATTGATCTGGACAACGTTTACTCTCAACAGGACGGTGGTACGTGCCACACAAGCAGCGAATCCATTGATCTTTTACGAGAAAAGCTTCCGGACCGTGTTTTCTCTCGAAGAGGTTATCACAATTGGCTACCGAGATCTTGTGATTTAACACCTTGCGACTTCTTCCTTTGGGGACATGTGAAAGAGAAGGCCGCGTGAAGTTAGCGAAAAGTTGGTGGAACAAATTCTGAAACCAAGCTCAATATTTAGTACTGAATTTGTTCTAATTTGTTCTGTATCAATCATCCCCAGCACCCTTATGGTTTTCGAGTTATTCGCATGTCTTTGATTTAGTGCTGACTTCACGCTCAGCACCAACATGTTCGAATTTGGAAAAAAATTTTATGCCAATAATTAGTCCCGAATTTGTTCCAATTTGTTCTCTAGAAAATTCTCCGATATCATTTTTCGTTAACGAGTTATTCTTATTCGTAACATTCGGTGGTGACGTCACACCCAGCTCCAAAGCTTTTTGTTCTCCAAGAAATTCGAAGAAATTTTGATGCAAATATTTAGTACCCAATTTGTTCCAATCAGTAAAAGTTGTTTTGTTGAAATACCATTGTTGGTTTTCGAGTTATTAACAATTGTTTTGAGCGAGCGTGAAGTTAGCGTTAAAGTTTCAAATTATCACTTTTTTTTTCAACATATATTAGTACTCAATTTGTTCCAATTCGTTCTAACAAGAACGAATCAATTTCATTATTAGTTTTCCAGATATTAAGAATTTACGACGATTTGTAGGTGTATCTTTGGATCTCCATTCGAGATCATACCACTGTCGGCAGCCGCTCTTACCACGTTTGAATGCAGATTTGGATTCAGTACCAATTCGTTTCTTATTCTCGCTTATTAAATTGTTAGGAAATAATTATTTATCTATCAACATACAGTAAGGGTAGTGTCCGTTATTTGGACTCAGTGAAATCCTCTTTATACTGAGGCAATTTTTCAAATTGAAGCAAATTATTCAGTTAGATAAATCGTCTGTTATACAGGGCGAGTCTTCGGCCTGAACATATAAAGGGTGTTTCAAATTGCGTGGTTTTTTCAAGAATGAAGGAAATATATATGGCGCATTGAATTCTTCGAGGTATTTTGGCATTCAAGAAGTATGATGTATGACATTTATAAAAAAGGCTTCGAACGAGTGTATTGAACTGACAGATATTCTTGACACGATATCTGTTTCTGTTGACAATATGAACCAAGTTCAACATTTTGCCATTTTTTAGAAGTGGAATTTCAATATTCTTGCCGTAACCGATG
Source organism: Adalia bipunctata (assembly GCA_910592335.1). Taxonomy (NCBI): domain Eukaryota; kingdom Metazoa; phylum Arthropoda; class Insecta; order Coleoptera; family Coccinellidae; genus Adalia; species Adalia bipunctata. Next base: position 8,751,441 of record OU342954.1, read on the forward strand.
TATTGAATTCCTGGAGTAGGAATTCCGTAGTATCTCTTACTTTTAAATTTTTTGATTTTCCTAATCCACCCCAGTGCATCATTTCATGAAAGGGCAATGGTCAACGGCGTGACCATTATAGATGTCCATTGCAATATTACATTTATAATATCATGGATGTTGGAAAATTTTCCGTGCACAGTTGAGAAATGAAATTGTAACAAATGTAATAATTCTTTGAAAATAAAGCATATCTATTTCATGGCGGTCTATATGGATCATTTGAGAGAAGAAGGATTTAGTTGCCTGCAAGAATGCATCGATATAGCTCCCCCATCACATTCGAAATGCAAAAAATGTGCGAATGAATTAATTATTGAAAAACAATATTCAAAATATTTATTGATCGACTGTGACAGGCACGTAGCGAGGGGGGGGGGGGCGGGGGCCCGTGCCCCTCCCGAAATATCAAAAAATGCCTGTATACAGGGTGATTTTTTTAAGTGTTTCATTAGAAGTTTTCGAGGAAGGAATTGCGATACAAATTCAAAATTTTGTATTTTTGTTTTAGAGTACATGAACTCAATTTGTAAAATATTTTCAAGCGGAATCTACTTCCGGTTCTACCGGAAACGGATGTGAACTTCGTTATTTCAAATGGAACACCCTATATATTTATACATATTTGAATTCTTCGTTTAATTCTGCAATGATTTGATGTATGATATGCGCAACCACATCAAGCGATTGTTGAGTTATTGCCTGATTCTCAAATTTTTTGACAGAAAGATTGTCACAAATTAGTGTTTATATCTTCAAAATCCCTCATTGTAAGAATTTTTTTTGGAGCAGTGAGACAAATGAAAGTACGCTGATACGGCTTCTTGTATAAATTATGAGGAAATTTTATACAGGGTGCCTGAAACAGGGCTTCAAAGTGAGCCTCAATAAAACTACGAAATCTCATTTTTTTCAAATGGGAACCATATGATTTTATAATTCCGATCGATTGCTCGCCAAAAACTAGTTAGAGTGTGCCAAACATTTCATGTCTTTAAAATGAGTAGTTTCGCCGTTATCGAATAAAATTCTGATTTCACGACTAAAGCCAGGTTTATTCTTTGTCTGAATATCAGGTTTATCAAGATAATTTTCAAGTAGGCTATGTCAATAGTAATAATATGTCAGTTTTAAACTAAAATTTCTTTATTTAATCATCATTCATTATCTGCTCTGTTTATTTGTCACATTCGCAGCAAATACAGAAGAGACTTTTGATATATCATTCTCTTCATTATTATTGTTATTGCTTGTTTTGCATAGTGCTTGATCAATAAACATAAGTAAGAATGACTATTCCTATCATAGCCTACTTTGAAATAGACGAGCATTCCACTGAATTTGACTGATGGGACAACCCTGGCTTTATTCATGAAATTCTGTCGAATTGAGTGGTATGCTCGTCTATTTCAAAGTAGGCTATGTTAGGAATAATAATAATAATAATAATAATAATTACACACCCGCACGGGTGTGGTGTGGTTTATGCCATGCTACATGGGGGGTGACGTCCCCACGGCCCGAGTTACCTGGGCCACCAAGGGTAAATGGTGGCAAACCCATGAAAATGGAGAGAATATTAAGCCTCGGAAGAGAGTCGCTGCCTGGGGAGCGCCAGGGCATGTCCGGAGCCGACGCTGGACATGACAGCATGCGATCCGTCGGTGGCAGGGTGCTGAGGAAGCGGGCTCCTGTCATTCAACAAAATACAGCACCACGACAGCAACGAGAAGTGGAAACCGATATCATGGCAGAAGATCGAAATGCCACTCCACCTGCTGGCTCGACCACCGTGAGGAGGACTGCCCGCAGGGGAGCTCGCAACGCACGTATTAAGTGGAGCCGCGAAATGAATATTGAAGTAATGCGAGCTTTTTACTACGTGAACAATTGCGATGACAAACCACTTCCTGGATGGAGATACTCCCTCTATACTGAATTCACCAAGAGACATCCAGAACTTCAGCTAACGGAAGGGAACATTGCCGATCGTAAAAATGTTATAATACGAAAAGGCTATTTGACAAGACAGGAACTAGATGAGATCAAGAGGGAAATGGGCTACACAATCAATCAAGAACAGATTGTCGGAAGTCAGAATGAGGAACCCACCGAGCAGCTGGAGAGACCAGCAGATACGGCGAGGGACCTGTCTGTCACACGAACTGCTCATCAAGACTCCCCACAATATCGCCAACTGTATGACACCTTCTATAGTAACCTGGCGCAATACGAATCTACTGATCCGCTCAACCGCCCCATCCTTCCAAAATTGAACTTCAACTCTACGGCCAAAAATAACATCGAGAGGCTCAACGAAATATTGGCGGAACACCTGAGCACTCAATGGACGTTGGAACAAGTCCACTTATCTCTGTACTGTGCTGCCATCACAGTAATCGGACAAAATGGGCAAAAGATCTACATTCCCAGAACCAGTGAACAGAAGGTTAAAAATGAAACTCCTGCCTGGAAAAGAAGATTAATGCAGGACGTCGATAAACTTCGAGGAAAAGTTGATGTCTTGGATGAGTTCCTGAGGGAAAATAAATCGCGTAAAGTATTGAACAAAGTGCGAAAAATAGCCATATCCGCAGGGCTGGACCTTGAATCTCCACGACATAGAGAGTTGATAGTTGATCTGAAAGATCGCTTGAGACAACAAGCTAAAGCGAAAGGTGCTCGCCTGCGAAGATACAACGAGCTAACAAAGCGAAAGCAACAAAACGCTGAATATTTGAGAGACAGAAAGAGGTTCTTCAGAAGTCTTGAAAAACCATCCGAGATCTCCTCCAATCAGCATGCTGACATCAACAATGAAGAATTTCGGCAATATTGGAGTTCCCTATGGTCGGAGAGTGGTCAACTTCGGAGGAATACTAGCTGGCTTACGGACATTGAACACCAGGCCTCAGAAATCGTTGAGATGAAGACTGATCTTTTCACAGTCGAAGAAATTTCCAACATTGTCAAAAACACTAGTAACTGGAAAGCGCCAGGACCCGACCGACTTCACAACTTCTGGGTTAAACAATTTCCAGCATGTTTCCCAAGTCTGGCTAGATGTTTTTCCGAAGCGCTGGAAGACCCCTTCAAGATACCTACTTTCCTCACTCAAGGCAATACCTATATGCTTCACAAAAGAGGAGATCGCAGCAAGCCAGAAAACTACCGCCCCATAACGTGTTTGTCAGTGGTGTACAAGCTGTTCACAACGCTTGTGAATAATGCGATATATCGTCACTGTGAAGCCAACAACATTCTGGAAGAAGAACAGAAAGGCTGCTCTCGAGGATCTGCAGGATGCAAACATCAACTCACCATAGACGCTGTAGTGTTAAAGCAAGCCCAAGCGAGAAGGAGGAATTTAAGTCTATGTTATATCGACTATCAGAAGGCCTTCGATACGGTGCCCCACGATTGGCTTGTGAGAGTACTGGAGATTTATAAGATCTGCCCGAAAATAAAAGCCGTGCTCCAACATCTAATGAGTACATGGAAAACAAATATTCTTATAAACAACATCAATGCTGGAACCGTAAAAATATCGAGGGGGATATTTCAGGGAGATGCCCTGTCGCCGATGTGGTTTTGTATAGCACTGAATCCTCTATCTACTCTTTTGAAAAACACCAACATAGGGTACAGACCAGCAATGAGGAATCCGCGAAAACTTACCCATTTACTGTATATGGATGATCTGAAACTATTCGGCGAGAACCAAAAACAACTTCACTCGCTGATAGATATAGTGCGCTCCTTCAGCACAGACATTGACATGTCTTTCGGTCTCGATAAATGCGCCATAGTCAACATCAGAAAGGGTAAAATGGAGAACACTCAGGAACAATTTCAGGACATCCACAGTATGTTGCCAGAAGAGACCTACAAGTATCTGGGTATTCCTCAAAACCAACGGATTGATCACACCCGTTTGAAGGCCGAGTTCACTGCAAAATATAAAAACAGGGTAACCAAAGTGCTCAACACCAAACTGTCTGCTAAAAATCAGATCGATGCCTTAAACTCTTGGGCTACGCCAGCTCTGACCTACACTTTCGGAGTCTTAAAGTGGTCAGATGCTGATCTGAATGAGTTGGACCGACTCACCCGTCGCCTAATGACAAAGTTCCGATGTCTGCACACCAATGCATCGGTAAAAAGGCTCTATCTACCCAGGAGAGATGGCGGACGAGGTCTGTTGAACATCTACAAACTCTGCAGAACCCAGGAGAAAAACTTGAGGCAGCGACTGCTCGAGTCTGAAGATAGCCTGATGAAACTGGTGACAACAGAGGATAAGGGATACACACCTCTGAACCTACAACACAGAGAACTGACATTCGATATCACCACGAGAAGCGAAGATATAAGTACATGGCGGGAGCAAGCTCTGCACGGCAGATTTCCCAAACACCTCGAGGGGGAAAATGTCGATAAATTAGCTTCTTTGTCGTGGTTGAATGCGGGACAATTGTATCCTGAAACTGAGGGATTCCTGATGGCTATCCAGGACCGAGTTATAAGAACTCGCAACTATGAGAAGCACTGTTTGAAGCTGAACGTGGAGGACAAATGCAGGAAGTGCGGCGCCTTTGGCGAGTCTATCGAACATATAATCGCAGGTTGTCGAGTTCTTGCCGACAACGCATATCTGGGCCGACACAACCAAGTGGCAAAAATTGTTCACCAGCAGTTGGCTCTTAGACATGGTTTTCTGGATATTTGTCCGCCATATTATAAGTATCAACCTGCAGCAGTGTTGGAAACGGACGCAGCGGTTCTCTATTGGGACAGACCCATAACAACAGATAGATCAGTGGACTACAATAGACCGGACCTTGTATTCATTGAGAAGGATCAGAAGTATGGGGTGATAATTGATGTGGCAGTACCATTGACTCATAACATCGGAAAAACGGAGTCGGAAAAAATAACGAAGTACGAGAACTTGGCAATGGAACTGAAGAATATGTGGCAATTGTCGAAAGTCACTATTATACCATTGGTGATTTCGGCTGAAGGAGTCATGTCCAAATCATTTAAGAAAAATCTTCAAAAGATCGAAATATCCCAGAGGATCGCGGGATATGCACAACAGGCTGTAGCTTTGCAAACCTGTCACATCGTGCGGAAATTCCTGAACTAGTGGGAGGAACTGAATTGTTTTTTCACTGGTTCATAGAAATAATACCAGCTTAAGCTGAGACCGGGAAACCAATAATAATAATATTTATTCACCGACTAATTTACAATATTGTAGAGACTGGTAAGTACAGTGTACAAACATAGGTAGGTGCAAAGTATTGACAAATATAGAGTATTATTATAGGTTAACATACAGTATAAATAAGCACACCAAATAATTGAAAAAAGTGAACAAATAAATGAATCACATAAGCTTTAGCTCCGGAAAGCTATCACTTGTAAGTGATGTCATCGTAACCAAATTGTATGACCTCTCGTTGATGGGCGAACAAACAAAAAAAAATGAAAATACACCACAATCCACCCTCCCACAATACAAAATTATAAGCTCTCCTCAGTAATTCCACTCTACCTGTCCTTCTGATTGACAAAAACATGCAGTCTTGTTCTTCCGTAAGAGAATATCCACTTTATTAACATCTTCCTGAATAAACTTATACCATTGATTTTCTTTATTTCCGGGGAAAGTTGGCTGAAAAGTTTCGGTGCAAGGTAGTCGCAGCAACGCTGTCCCACGGTCTTATCGCAACGGGGTACGATCAAGGAGTTCATTTTACTTCTTGTGTTGTAACTGTGTGCTATGGGGTCGGATGTAATTTTTGACTTTTTCATACTCATCAACATGCTCAAGCAGAAAAGTTGCCTCACGTCAAGCAGCTCGGACTCCTCGTAAAGACGGTCGCTCGAGAATGTACGCGGCTTACTATAAATAACCCGCAAAATCCATCGTTGGATTACATTTAGGTTTTCCAGGTGAGTATCACTTACGCCTCCCCAACCGACAATTCCGTACGCCAGCTGTGACTGGACCAACGCATAATACAGCAGCTTGAGGTGCCTCAAATCAAGGTAATCTTTCAAATATTTCAATTTAAACAATACACCTCTCAACTTATCAACCATATTTTTGATTTGTAGGTCCCATCTAAGATGTCGATCGATTGTTACACCTAAATATCTGATCGAATCCGCCTCTGGAATATGTGAACCCGCTCCGATCTCCAGAGGACCCATATGCGGCAATCCACTAGAGTACGAGGAAAAGGGTAAATACTTGGTTTTTTCCAGATTAAGTGTTAATATGTTATATTTGAACCACCTGTCTAAAGCTCTGACGTCGGCTTCAGCCTCTGCTTTCAAGGATTGCCACGAATCCGATTCGCAAAAAAGGGCCGCGTCGTCTGCAAAACAAATAATTCTGCCCCTAATCCTAACACTCAACAAACTGTTAATATACAGTGTGAACAACAGTGGTCCAAGCACTGTGCCCTGAGGCACTCCGTAATTCACATACATGGGCTCACTTAACTCTCCATCTATATGAACTCTCTGTTCTCGATCCGTCAAATAACTCCTAAGCAAGTCGTAGACTTTCCCTCTAAAACCGTACCTATCCAACTTATCGAGAAGTTTTTCATGCGAGACTGTATCGAATGCCTTAGAGAGATCAACGAAGACGCATAAGGATGGTTTGCTCTTATCTAACGAGTTGTAAATATAGGATGTCAGATGTTGTATTGCGTCCTCCGTTGATTTTTTCTCTCTAAAGCCATATTGACATTGTGAAATTATCCCATGTTTCTCACAAAACTTGACTATTCTCGTTTTCAGTATCCTCTCCATGACCTTTGCAACACCGGAGATCAACGATATTGGTCTGTAATTCTTCATATCCGAATTATCTCCACTTTTGAAGAGAGGTTTTATAATTCCAACTTTCAAACCTTTGGGAAAGTATCCTTCATCAAAACAACTGTTTATCAGGTGAGTGAGGGGGATCTTCACCTCATCAGATATATTTTTTAAAGTTTCTGTTCTAATATTATCATTTCCGGGAGCTGTGTTATGTCGCAGTTTCATTATTGTTTCCTGGACCTCCTTGGTGTTCGTAGGGGAGAGATACATGGAGTTCTTTACTCCCCTATCATTTTCTGTATAACTATCAGGAACTTTGATTTTCTCTGCGTATGTCTGACCTAACGTGGTATAATATGCATTGAAACTGTCACAGATATGTTTTTTGGGCTCCAGAATTGCACCATCCGCCGATTTAATTTTCTCAATCTTTGTTTCAGGCCTTGACCGATTGCAAATGACATTTACACAATCCCAGAGCGCCTTGGACTGGTTAGCATTGTCCCTTATCAGTTTCTGAGCATACATTTTTTTCGCGACTCTAACTAATTTTGTCAACTTATTTTTAAAGATATTGTATTCCGATTTCAAAAGTGTATTGCTCGGATCTCTCTGCACTTTCTTATATAGTTGTTGCTTTCTATTTATTGATGTCAGCAGTGCAGAAGTGATCCACTTTTTTCTCCTAATATTTTGTTTTTTTGAACCTGATATTTTTCGTATTCTTTTCGATATATGTATAAACTTTCCCAATAAATTCGTCAGTCATCTCGTCTAAATCATGTAAAGAATAAAACCTTTCCCACCTCTCCTCGCCCAAATCGGTCTTCAGTGCTGTGAAATCTATGTATTTTTTATATTTACTACTAGAGTTGATGGCCAAACCTGTTGGCTGCACCTTCAAATCCACGGTCAATGCGATGGGATAGTGATCCGTAATCACATGTTGAAAAACATACGACAGAATATCCCTAGATACTTTGGTTTTCACATAGAAATGATCGATGCAAGTCTGACTTTCCGGTCGAGTAATAGTCATTATTACTTATGTTTATTGATCAAGCACTATTCAAAACAAGCAATAACAATAATAATGAAGAGAATGATATATCAAAAGTCTCTTCTGTATTTGCTGCGAATGTGACAAATAAACAGAGCAGATAATGAATGATGACTAAATAAAGAAATTTTAGTTTAAAACTGACATATTATTACTATTGACATAGCCTACTTGAAAATTATCTTGATAAACCTGATATTCAGACAAAGAAACCTGGCTTTAGTCGTGAAATCCGAATTTTATTCGATAACGGCGAAACTACTCATTTTAAAGACATGAAATGTTTGGCACACTCTAACTTGTTTTTGGCGAGCAATCGATCGGAATTATAAAATTATATGGTTCCCATTTGAAAAAAATGAGATTTCGTAGTTTTATTGAGGCTCACTTTGAAGCCCTGTTTCAGGCACCCTGTATAAAATTTCGTCATAATTTATACAAGAAGCCGTACCAGCGTACTTTCATTTGTCTCACTGCTCCAAAAAAAAATTCTTACAATGAGGGATTTTGAAGATATAAACACTAATTTGTGACAATCTTTCTGTCAAAAAATTTGAGAATCAGGCAATAACTCAACAATCGCTTGATGTGGTTGCGCATATCATACATCAAATCATTGCAGAATTAAACGAAGAATTCAAATATGTATAAATATATAGGGTGTTCCATTTGAAATAACGAAGTTCACATCCGTTTCCGGTAGAACCGGAAGTAGATTCCGCTTGAAAATATTTTACAAATTGAGTTCATGTACTCTAAAACAAAAATACAAAATTTTGAATTTGTATCGCAATTCCTTCCTCGAAAACTTCTAATGAAACACTTAAAAAAATCACCCTGTATATCAAAAAATGCCTGTATATTTGACAATATTTGCAATGTTTACTTATTGTGGCCCCCCCCGAAAGAAAATCCTGGCTACGTGCCTGGACTGTGATGTGGAAGAAACAACAATTCTGAAGAAAGTGCCACTAGAATTGATAATTGAAAACAATAGATATTTTCTCAGAGGGTTGGCAAATTTTAAAAGCCCTATGGAGAGCGCAGGGATAGGTCATTATACTTCCTACTGTAGGAGAAATGATGGACAGTGGGAAGAGTATAATGACTTGGAGAGAGACTTCAAGAATATAAGAAGTGATATCGTGGTTAATCCCCATATGATTCTATATACGGTGTGATTTTGAATATTGTTTTTTATAAAACAATTTGAACGCGGTGTATCGTGTACGAAGCCATTCATATTAATGTCATACATCACACTTCTCAAATGTCAAAATACCCAGTCGAACCCAGTGCGCCATTTATATTTTATTTTTTCTTAAATAAAAAACACGCAATTTGAAACACCCTTCAGATCAACTGGCTAACTCAAACCGTTTCTGGAGATTATTCGTACAGGAAAATTTGTCTAAAAAACAATTGTGTCATTTGCAAGTGAGGTGTAGCGCCATCCTGTTGAAACTAAATGTCCTCTAGATCAATATTCATTAATTCAGGCCACATGAATTCGATTATCATCCGATGATACCTAACACCATTTCACAGAACGCTGATTTTCATAAAATAATTCAACGAATTCAACGCGTTGTTGTATAGTGTACGAAGTCATTTTTATAAATGTCATAAATCACACTTCTTGAATGCCAAAATACCCAGACGAATTCAATGCGCCATCTATATTTCATTTATTCTTGAAAAAACCACGCAATTTGAAACACCCTATATATGTTCAGGTCGAAGACTCGCCCTGTATAACAGACGATTTATCTAACTGAATAATTTGCTTCAAACTGAAAAATTGCCTCCGTATAAAGAGGATTTCACTGAGTCCAGATAACGGAAACTTCAAATTAAGAAATCGTTGATATAAATAATTAATAATCTATCGATTTAATAAGCGAGAATAATAAACGAATTGGTCCTGAATCCAAATCTGCATTCAAACGTGATAAGAGCGGCTGCGTGCGGCGCATGATCAGAGAGACAACGGTTCTTTTCATGTTTGATTTATGACCAATTACAGATAGCTTTGTATGAGCCAAAACTGCCGACAGTGGTATGGTCTCGAATGGAGATCCAAAGCTACACCTACAAATCGTCGTGAATTCTTAATATCTGGAAAACTAATAATGAAATTGATTCGTTCTTGTTAGAACAAATTGGAACAAATTGAGTACTAATATATGTTGAAAAAAAAGTGATAATTTAAAACTTCACGCTCGCTCAAAACAATTGTTAATAACTCGAAAACTAACAATGGTATTTCAACAAAACAACTTTTACTGATTGGAACAAATTGGGTACTAAATATTTGCATCAAAATTTCTTCGAATTTCTTGGAGAACAAAAAGCTTTGGAGCTGGGTGTGACGTCACCACCGAATGCTAAGAATGTGAATAACTCCTTAACGAAAAATGATATCGGAGAATTTTCTTCAGAACATATTGGAACAAATTCGGGACTAATTATTGGCATGAAATTTTTTTCCAAATTCGAACATGTTGGTGCTGAGCGTGAAGTCAGCACTAAATCAAAGACATGCGAATAACTCGAAAACCATAAGGGTGCTGGGGATGATTGATACAGAACAAATTAGAACAAATTCAGTACTAAATATTGAGCTTGGTTTCAGAATTTGTTCCACCAACTTTTCGCTAACTTCACGCGGCCGAAAGAGAAGGTCTACGCCAAGAGCCCAGCGTGGATTCAAGACATCACAGATGGAATTCGTAAGGCAATCGAGGACATAGGGCAGCTACTTTGCGATTTGGTCAGGGCCGATCCTAGCAGGGATGCAGCGCGTGCCACCTTTGTATGTCAGTACATATGTAAAAAATATAATTTTCAATAAATTTTAAAGAGATAATTGTTTTTAATTTTCGATTATTACTTTAAGAGTCTATCGCCTTCAATGTAACAAACGTATACCGCCAGATGGCAGTGCATTGCATTAATTTTAATTTTTTGGATTATTCAGCTTAATAGAACAAATGTTGGGACACAGGGAATATAACTAGAAATACTACCCTGAACTAGATATTATACTGCCTGTATAATTTGGTATAATACTCTATTTTTCCTTTATCAGTCATCTGGGAGGAGATACCTGCGGGTCGTGTCATTTAAAAGAAATTCAATTCCATGTTGAAATCCATAATTGTTATTAACAATTGATTTTCACTAATCGACGGCTAAAACAAACCTTAATGACATGTCTTTGAGAAAAATGGATATTTATCACACCGAATAGAATAATTCAAGGAAATAAATTTTGCGAAAACAACACATTCTTGTATTATCATTTACAAAAAAACGGTAAATTCTAAAAGAAAAAGGAGATAGACATTGCATTAACTAAATAAAAGACTTCAATACTGAAATGAAAAAACACAAAAATATTTGTTAGTTTTGATGGTGGAAATGTTGAAAAATAACCAAAAATGATGAGGAATATCTCTTTCATTCATTTAATAATTATAAAAATTTTTTTTTATTATTTTTATCTTTATACACTCATACATCCCTTCATTAATCGGAAAAAATAAACCCTTAATCATCCAAAATTTGAATGAGACGACCAAAAACTTCAATGAACTGAAATAAACATGAAATTGCGCTTAAACATTTTCTGTGAAATCTTGGTGCGAGTTAAAATTGAGATTGGAAAAGAATTGTACCTACTATTGATGCGGAACAACAAAATGTTTATATAAACGATAAAAAAGCGATGGCGTGCCATCATTGAAAAAATGATTGTAGTAGTACAATTTTTGGCCAGTCATAATTTGGCATTAAAGGGAACTAGTTCAGAATTATATCGTAGAGATAATGTAGTAGTTCCTACTTATACACATATTTTTTCGTGACATATAAGTTTGTTTTTTTTTAGTATTTAGTTCGTGTTTCTTTCCTACTTATATTATCTACATATTTTTTATTGAATGTTTTTATTTTGTTGAAATGGATGTATTATGTATCTAGTACATGATACATCATACAGTAGTATATAAAAATATTAAATAAGTGCATGTAAATGGCATTTTTATTGTGAAAGATAACATGAAAATCTTAAGAGAAGATGTCGGAGGGCAGAGGGATCACCAAAATATTTACGGAAATGGTAACGGGGTTATCCCGCCCACAAATCTGATATGTACAGTTTTTTCCTAGTAAAAAGAGGACCATTGAAGATTTTATATATACAGGGTGTCCCAAGTTCGAGTGCCTATTAGACGTTTCTGGAGAACTGGACATATTTGAAATGTGAAAATTGGGACTATGATATCGTTCGAAATTCTCTATAGACCTAAAATATTTTTGGGGCCTGACCACTTCCGGTTGTAGAAGGAGTGAAAATAAATTTGTTTCAATTTTTTCGTTTATGATATGATGCAGTATTCAATGCTGAATACATTTCTGTCAGAAACATTGTATTCATTAAAATGGTTTTCAAAATATCGAAAAACCTGAATAGAAAGTCAAATATTTATGGTCAGTATTATGTTCATTTTTCTTATTCTGAACATCCCCAGTGTAGATAAACCGTTCTCAGTTCTCACAATGTCAAAGTAGAAGAATGTGGAAAGGTCATACATCTTTTGAATTTCATAAATATCATCACAGGGTGTTTCAAATTTTATGTCGAAAACTGTGATCGAAAATTGGCCATAACTTCTGTTTTTCAAATTTGAACCCTATTTTTTATGATTGCGTTGAATTCTGCGAATAAAAATAGAGTTAGCACTCTAAGATGCCCTTTCTCCTGAATTCAGTGGTTTCTGAGTTATTTGACTATACGTACAACATCCAGAAAATCTCAAATAACTCCGAAACTACTGAATTCATGAGCAAGATTATCTTAGAGTGCTATCACTATTTTCTTTGCAGAATCCAACGCAATCATGAAAAATAGGGTTCTGATTTGAAAAACAGAAGTTATGGATAATTTTCGATACAAAATTCGAAATACCCTGTGATGATATTCATGAATTTCAAAAACTGCATGACCTTTTCACATTCTTCTGCTTTGACGTTGAGAGAACAGTTTACACTAATTTGGAAAGTTCAGAATAAGGAAAATGAACAATGAACATAATACTGTCTATGAATATTTGACTTTTTTCAGGTTTTTTTTTTAGATATTTTGAAAACTATTTGAATAAATACAATGGTTTCAACAGAAATGTATTCAGCATGGAATACTCAACCATATCAGAAACCAAAAATTTATTTTTACTCCTTGTTAAAACGGAAGTGCTCAGGCTCCAAAAATATTTTAGGACGGTAGAGAATTTCGGACAATAATGTAATCCCAATTTTCGGATTTCAAATATGTCCAGTTCTCCAGAAACGTCTAATAGGCACTCGCACTTGGGAAACCCTGTATATATGTATATACATTTAAAAAAAAATTATATTTTGTGTCTTTGGGGCGGCACATAAGGATTCTGCACGCGGGCGGCCAACACCCTAGGATCGACCCTGGATTTGGTTATGGAAAATTTCACGAAAAGGATATGGTGCTGTAGCCGTGGTGTTGTGGTTATTTGGCCTATGTTATTTTCCAGTATTTATGACATACCTGCGTCTTCATAATGAAATAAACATCAGATCATTTATCTGAAAAGATGACATTTTTCTTCGAATGCCTAAATAACACCTTTTATTGAAAACCCTTTATTCTCCTTTCGGAACAAACCTTTTGATTATTCGATAGAATATTATTATATACAGGGTCTTTCACGAGGAACCTCACCCATATTTATACGGGAAACTACTGAACGTATTTTCACGAAATTCAGCACTTATAAGTATTTCACGATGCTGATGAAATCTAAAATATTTTCAAGGCATGAGCACCTCCGGTTTTTCCGGAAATGACGTCAACTTCCGTTTTTCAAATTAGAACACCATTTTTTTATTGCAGAAATAGATTCCTTAGAAAATTTCAAGTTATTTTGATGTAACATTTTTCAGTTTTGGTTGGAAAATTCTCTCTGAGCAGGAAAATTAAAAAAAAAAATCGAAAATAGAGCTCCGCTGAAACAAGAATAACCTAAAATGGATATTTTCTGAGTTAATATCCACTTTAGGGCAAGGGTGTGATGCATACACTCACATTATTTTTTAACGTAGATTCAATATCTGCCATAAAAAAATGGGGTTCTAAATTGAAAAAATTGATTTTTCACGATTTTGTCATATATAATACCACTAGAGATGAAATTTTGCCGGCAAAATTTCTCGATTGTAAAATGAAAGTTTGTTGCTTTCGGTAATTTCGCGAATGACATTTGTATCAAAATCACGAGCCGTCAGGCGAGTGATTTTGGAAAAATGTCATGAGCGAAATTGCCGAGAAGCAACAAACTTGAATATTACAAGAGAGAAATTTTACCTGCTTAAATTTCATCTCGAGTGGTATTCGAAATGACTATTTCTCGAGAAAATGTGTCTGAAAATGGTCACATTCGGCTTGTATTCCGCTATTTGAGAAATAAGTATTCATCATAGATCAACTAAATGTTGTTTGTTTTCTCTATGGTATTTATTCCCGAAGCTATCTATGAATTTGAGAAACGTCAAAAATTTTGTCGCTGAAAAACCAAGTTGTTGATTTTGCCCGTTACCATGTTTTATCGATGAGAAACTAGTGTTGCTAAGGAAAATTCCTCACTAAAAATGGAATGAGTGGAATAGTCATCCCTAATTTTGAAAGCGATTTTTTCACCCCCTGTATCATGAATCGCGATTTCGATTTTTAAAGTGGATACATCAATCCTACATCTTGAAAAATCCCAAAAATGAAAATTTTCCATCCAAAAACCTCGAAGTTATTCTTGTTTCAGCGGAGCTCTATTTTCGATTTTTTTTTCGAATTTTCCCGCTCAGAGAGAATTTTCCAACCAAAACTGAAAAATGTTACATCAAAATAACTTGAAATTTTCTAAGGAATCTATTTCTGCAATAAAAAAATGGTGTTCTAATTTGAAAAACGGAAGTTGACGTCATTTCCGGAAAAACCGGAGGTGCTCATGCCTTGAAAATATTTTAGATTTCATCAGCATCGTGAAATACTCATAAGTGCTGAATTTCATGAAAATACGTTCAGTAGTTTCCCGTATAAATATGGGTGAGGTTCCTCGTGAAAGACCCTGTATAATGGATCCCTCAAATTATTGAATATTGTTCACTGAATTTGATGACATTACCTGGTATATCTGAACTCAGGAAACATTTGCCCATTTCTCCAGAATAACCGAATACGTAGAAGTAGACATCGGTAAACTTTGATTGCAGCTCAGCTTGCTTGATGACAGGCCTGTTGAAAGTTGTGTCACTGAAATACTGATAATGATGAGTTAATGCCGTGTGTATTATCACTTTGATAAAAAGGCAAAAAATGGAAATGTCAGATACCTCGCATTCATTTATATAAATATCAACCAATGTCCGTCTGGTACGAAACTAATGTAAAAGAAGGTAGATGGTTTCGGTCTTTTTGTTGACATTATGTATTTATATACAGGGTCTTTCACGAGGAACGTCACCCATATTTATACGGGAAACTACTGAACGTATTTTCATGAAATTCAGCACTTATAAGTATTTCACGATGCTGATGAAATCTAAAATATTTTCAAGGCATGAGCACCTCCGGTTTTTCCGGAAATGACGTCAACTTCCGTTTTTCAAATTAGAACACCATTTTTTTATTGCAGAAATAGATTCCTTAGAAAATTTCAAGTTATTTTAATGTAACATTTTTCAGTTTTGGTTGGAAAATTCTCTCTGAGCGGGAAAATTCGAAAAAAAAATCGAAAATAGAGCTCCGTTGAAACAAGAATAACTTCGAGGTTTTTGGATGGAAAATTTTTATTTTTGGGATTTTTCAAGATGTAAGATTGATGTATCCACTTTAAAAATCGAAATCGCGATTCATGATACAGGGGGTGAAAAAATCGCTTTCTAAGTTAGGGATGACAAAATCGTGAAAAATCAATTTTTTCAAATTAGAACCCCATTTTTTATGGCAGATATTGAATCTGCGTTAAAAAATAATGTGAGTGTATGCATCACACCCTCGCCCTAAAATGGATATTTTCTGAGTTTATATCCATGAAATCTGTTTCAAACTTATGAAACTTTGAATTCAAATTGAAGTGTAATGTCATCATTTCGAACCAATGAAGAATTCTAATTTTACTAAGGTAATAGGTAAAATAGGTAAAATTATACTAAGTTAAAAGGTAAAACGACTCACTCTAATAGCAGCAGCTTTTTTGTTACCCAGAAAATCAGTCTCATACATCTTTCTTATTGTTTTTCCGACCTCTTTTCTCGTTTTCAACTCTGCTACACGCATGTTTTCCAAAACATAATTTTCGGGATTTTCTTCGTAACGAGCTATCTTTTTTTCTAGAGTCAGATCTAAAAAAAAACAGAAATTCGAAATTTTTTTGAAAAATAAATTTTTCAGAGTCATTCGAATAATAACCACAGCATTCACAATTTCATGAGAATAAATTCCTAAATTCGCAATTTTTCAAGGTCCAACACTTACATAATTTGTATGCACTGGTTTTAAACTCACCATTGCCCAAAAAGAGGCTTTCTTCCGTGGTTACACCAAGCATTGTTGGAACCACGGTGAAGTCTCCTTCCAAGAACTTTTTATAAGGAGCTTTAGTAAGGAATGCACCCTCATGTTCAGGCTCAATAGTTCCAGAAAAAACAAATCCTGATAATAAATTGTCGTGGCATGCCAATAGCCCCTAGTAAAAAAAACGTATAAAACAAATAAATCATAAAAGACATAAAAGTCGAAAGATAATTTGTTCACATCGACACACATCGTCAAAAGTCTTAGCCCCCTTATCAACTCTCAACTTGTCGAATGTAACATGAAAATTTTTTTGAGTGTAGAATCTTTACTATCTTACAAAAACAATAACCCAGCAAAAAATGTTTCTTGATCGTTATAATACAGGTGTATTCGAAGTTAATCAGTTTTCAGCGAATAACGAGCAGATTGCGCAACGTTTGAATTGGCCACATCTGGATAGAATTCGATCTTTGTTCACAGGAATTGAGCTGTCTCCTTTAAAAATGTTGTATAGATAAATTGGTTTTAACCATATAGGATCCAACCATATAGGATCCAACCTTATAGGATCCAACCCTTGAACTGCAATATTGTTCCATATGCCTTAAGTTACAGTTACAATTCTCGTTTTCTGTTTTAAATTACCCTTTGTAGTAATTTATGGTCCGCTATTAAAGAGGTTCTCAACCCAAGAATTTGGATCAAGCTTGGGAGATTTATCTGGTTCCGAGACAATGGCCGGTGAACATTCATTCAGTTTCTCAGTAAAAGCTCATTTAATGAAATATATGGTGACATTTAATGCAGTACAAGTTGCATTATGGGAATACATGGCAGGTATCGAATAGCAAACCGTCCAAGGTTTCTTTTATTGGTTTGTAGATTCAAGAAATGAATTGTTTTTCCCACTATAGTCAAAAATGGCGAATGAAAGCATTTGTTCGTTTAGCAAGGCGTTGTTCGATTTAAAATGTGTAATCTATTACCGTTTATCACGTGACTGCGAACACGAATGAGATCACGTGACTGCAAACACGAATGAGAACACGTGACGTCACTGTTCTGTTAACAACCTAACCTATAACCTTACTGTCATCACGAGTACGAACTTACGAAGAACAGAAGAGAGTAAAACGTATCACCAGCGAACTATTTCACAATTATTTGTTATTACGCAAACGATTTGTTCGCAAAAAATCACACAAGATCAGTTCGCTTTGACAGACGGCGAAGTCTGTTTACCGTATAGTGACGTCATCATAATCACTTCTTTTCACCGGGAATTTTGGAAATCATTTTTATTTACGCATTTTTTATTGGCATTTGCCATATTTTTTCCATGAAAATATTTTTTTCGTGTTTGTATAGGGCTTATCTACAAATTAAAATCATTTCCAAAAAATAGTCAACATCCCTATTGTTGATCTTTCCCACTTTTTATTCAGAGGGCATGAACCTCCCTTATTTTACAGCTTGTCTTCAAAGACCCTATGTTACAGAGACAAACAATAACAATCCGTAAAGTTTTAGTATTAGTAATCATGACACCTTGCTATACATTTTCATATAGAAGGTTGAGATCATAATCGTCGGTCAATAGTCCGTAAAGTAAAGTAAATAACCAGTAAAAGTTTAAAATCGTCGGTAATTAATCATATATAATACCATAAGAGATGAAATTTTGCCAGCAAAATTTCTCGATTGTAAAATGAAAGTTTGTTGCTTTTCGGCTATTTCGCGACAGGCGAGTGAATCTGGAAAAATGTCATGAGCGAAATTGCCGAAAAGCAACAAACTTGAATATTACAGGAGAGAAATTTTACCTGCTTAAATTTCATCTCGAGTGGTATTCGAAATGACTATTTCACGAAAAAATGTGTCTAACAATAATATGGTCACATTGGGCTCGTATTGCGCTATTTGACAAATAAGTATTCATCATAGATCAACTATACGTTGTTTGTTTTCTCTATGGTATTCATTCCCAACGCTATCTATGAATTTGAGAAAGGTCAAAGGTACAAAATTTTGACGCTGAAAACCCAACTTGTAAGTTTTGCCAATTTCCATGTTTTATCGATGAGAAACAGGTGTTGCTAAGGAAACTTCCTCACTAAAAATGGAATGAGTGAAATAGTCATAAGTAATATCATAAGTGCATCCAATTTTTCCGAAAAAAATCGAAAAAACACGTTGCTAAGTAATATTTTAACAAGAAGCATGAGTGCAGGTGGCAACAAAAATCCGAGTCGAAGACGAGGATTTTTGCACCTGCACGAATGCTTTTTGTTAAAAAATATTACTTTGCACTGTGTTTTTTCGATTTTTTTCACAGGAAAAATTAGATGCACGAATGGTATTTGACAAGACTATTTCCTGAGTAACAGATTTATTTTGGATGCATTATGTATTATTAACATAGAACTTATAGTACTCTAAGTTCTATGATTATTAATTTTCGTTGACAACAACTGTCAAGTTTTGCCGCGGGTAAACCCGAAAAAACTGCTGACAGCTGCTGCCATACAGTTTTTCCATCTAGAAACCATTTGTGATTCAAAATTGCGCGTTTCTGATTGGTGGAAATAAGGACGAGGGAAATAGTCAGTTGTAAATCACACACCTTGCTATACATTTTCATATAGAAGGTACATTTCATAATTCCTCATTGCAGTCATTGCTATACATTTTCATATAAAAGGTGGAGTTTATAACCGTCAGTAAAGCACTCAGTGAAGTCAATAATCAGTAGAGTTTATAATCGTCGGTGAATTACCAGTTGTCAATAAGTAATTTGTTATTATTTGTAATTCACAACAATACTTTGCTCCCTTGCTAAACATTTTCATATAGAAGGTGCATCATAATTCTTCCTATACAGGGTGGGGCGTGGTTACTTCCTTATTTAAAAAAATCATAACACAAAAAGTATTGGTGATATTGATTTATTTATTTTTTCCGTGTATAGGGGTACATTTGAAGTTTTATTTCATTTGGTTTTCAAAACGACATCTCGAAGGTGGCCACCGTTCTCGTCAATGCACTGAGATAGTCGGAATTTGAAATTGTTTTCCACTTCTTCCAGCATTTCTGTGCTTATGTCAGCAATAGCAGCACGAATATTGTTTTTGAGATGACGAAGGGTCTTTGAAGATCGCCTCTAAGAGATATGAGCCCTTCGGGGATGTGTTCACGCAAGATATTCTTTGACCTTCTTGCCATGTGAGCCGTGGCTCCATCCTGTTGAAACCACACTTCCCCTGCATTCATTTCTTCAAGTTTCAAAATCGCCGCCCTTACCCTTTCGATGTTTTCTGGCGACCTGACGGTTCTGGAAGGTCCACTATGTTTCTTTTGCACACTACCGGTATCCCTGAATGTGTCCACCAACAAAGAAGTCGATTTCAGGAACATGACCTGCAGGTGCTATATTGAAATGGTTTCTGAAAGCACGCTGAGTTGCGATGATCGAAGGGTTAAAAGGAAAGTAGTCTCCACGACGAGCGCGCGCTCTTGCTTTGTCCACTGCATTGTTGACACTGTATTAGTTAAAACAAGAACCTCAAGCGGCCCACAGACGAGCAACTTAGTTGACAACTATGTTGTCAACACGCCCGCGCCGTGTTGACAACCAAGTTGATCGACTGTGGGCCGGTTGGTGGTTGATACTCCAGATTGACAACTAGGTTGGTGAGAGATCAAATCGGTTTGATATTCGATGGGCGGAGCCCGATGTTGGCTATCAGATCACTCGACGGAAACCTCCACTGAAAGGATGTTTACAACCTGGTCGACAACCGCTATCTTCACTCTCGTATGGTTTACAACTTAGTTGTCAACTAAGTTGTTCGTCTGTAGGCCGCTTTAGATAACGTGCTTTCGAACAAGCCATAAACCAAAACTCTACTAGCAATAGCCGCTTAGTTGCGAGAGTTTAAAATAAGGAAGTAACCACGCCTCACCCTGTACATCTTCATATAGAAGGTAGAGTTCATAATTGTAATGACTGGTCCTCCGCTTGAAATCGATTATAGATTGTTTATTTCTTGAGAAACCTAGGGGTCCAAGGTCCAAGACTTTTGACGATGTGTGTACAGGGTGTTTCAGAATAAGGGACCGTAAATTCGGGAACTTAATCCTCAGATTATTTTATGACATAAAGTTCCTATGGACTATAGACTATAGGTCCCTGACGCACTGTTTCTGAAATACGGGGTGTTGAAATAAAAAAAAAAATTGGTTTTCTGAAATTATTTTCTACACCGTACACGATTTTTTTTGCCTTTTGGTAGGTCATGAGTACGCATTAAGACACATTTTTTCCTATACAAAATGATGTTTAATTTTCACCAGTGGCGTCCGTACAGACTTCTGTCCGAATAAATTCGGTGAAAAAATTAGTACGCCGATGATTTTTCTCGAATTTCAAATTAATCTCGTCATTATCAGATAATTTACAATAAGAATGGTTTCCTGATTTTTTTACCTGCGACGAATACTTTCTGAGAAAAAAATAAAATGCAATTTCATCATGTGTTGAAATGCGTAGAGCGTACTCATTTTCATAATAAGTTTCCATGATTTCGGGGTCTTAATCTTCAGATGATTTTATGATAAAAAGTTCCTATGGACTATGGCTCTCTGACGCATAGAGTCTGAGATACGGGGTGTTGAAAATAAAAAAAATGTTTTTCGAAATGATTTTCGGCTTTAATCTGTGTCCAGACGATTTAAGAAGTAATCAAAGAATTTATTAAATCTCTTAAACGAAATTGCATTTTATTTTTTTCCCAGGAAGTATTCGTCGCAGGTAAAAACTCAAGAAACCATTCTTATTGTGAATTATAAGGTGATTACGAAAATTTAAAATTCGAGAAAAATTATTGGCGTACCAATTTTTTCATTTTGTATAGAAAAAAATGTGTCTTAATGCGTACTCATAACCTACCAAAACTCGAAAAAAAAATCGTGTACGGTGTAGAAAATAATTTCAAGAAACAAATTTTTTTTAAATTTCAACACCTCGTATCTCAGAAATAATTCGTCAGGGACCTATAGTCCATAGGAATTTTACATCATAAAATCATCTCAGGATTAAGATTCTGAATTTACGGTCCCTTATTCTGAAACACCCTGTATATTCTACGAATCGCTAATGCATTATCGCAATGGTTTAAAAGTACAATTCACTCACTTCTCCGAACACCTCTACACATGCTCTTTTGATCTGTTGAACATCAAGTGTCCTGAAAAATTTCAAAAGTTCCAAAGTTGAAGTATTATTCTCAGTAATAGCAGCATTTATGTGATTCGCGAATCTATAGGCTATTTTCTTAGGATTCTTCTGCATACCCCAGGTAACGAGCGATGAGCCACTATTCTGTATGGCTCCTATGAACAGACCTAGAATTTCGAATTGGAAAATTTTATTATTGAGATATTTCAATCCTCCTGACGATCCAGAAGAAATATTTCACCCACCTTTCGCGTTAGACCCTACCAACTGATATCCGACACTTGCAGCGCCTGCACTTTCTCCAAAAATGGTAACCCTGTTTGGGTCTCCTCCAAACATACGAATATTCTCTTGGACCCACCTCAGCCCGAGCTGTTGATCCTTCAAACCGTTATTGCCAGGACAGTTCAAGTCCTCGGTCGCTAGGAATCCTAGAAAAATGAGAATTCTCAATAAGAAACATTCAGCATATTTGTTGAAATTTCACCTACTGATCACTCACCTAAGAAACCTAATCTGTATCCAACCGACACGATTACAACATTGTGATCCATCAGGTATTGGGGCCCCATCATGTCTGGAGTGGGTGTTCCAAGTATGAATGCTCCTCCGTGAATTACATACATAACTGGTAGCGGTATCATGGGTTCTTCTGTTGGTATCTAGAACACCAAAATGGTAATGCGATAGAAAAAATAAAAAGCTCGAATTGATATAGGTACATATTTTATGTGTTATATTATTCTTGAAGAGTTGTAAAACTAGGAAACATGATGGAAATGATATGTAGAAATTGGCTTGGTTGTATCATGCATGCAATTTTTGGACTGATCTCAAAAAAGCAACTTCTTCGCATTTATATAATAATGTTAACAAGAATTGAACGAGTTCCTAAAGGATAATAAATCACGCAAAGTAGGTACTAAGCAATGTGCAAAAAAAAGCAACATCCGCAGGAATGAACCTGGAATCTCCAGGACATAAAGAGTTGGTAGTTGAACTGATAGATCGCTTGAGACAACAAGCTGAAGCGAAAGGTGCTCGCTTAGGAAGATACAATGAGCGATCAAGGTAAAAAAAAACGCTGATTATGTGAAAGACTGAAAGGAGTTTCTCAAAAGTCTTGAAAAGCCATCCGAAATCTACGTTCAACTGCATGCTGACATCAACAAAGACGAATTTCGGCAATATTGGAGTTCCTTATGGTCGGAAAGTTGACAATTTCAGAGAAATACTAGCTAGCCTAGGGACATTCAACAGCAGGCAACAGAAATCGTTGAAATGAGGACTGATCTTTTCACAGTCGAGGAAATCTTCTACAACATCAAAGACACTAGTAACTGGAAATCAGGACCCGACAGACTTCATAACTTCTGGATTAAACAGTTCATAGCTGGTTTTCCACGCCTGGCTAGAGTCTTTCGGATGCTTCAGAAGATTCCTTCAAAATTCCTATATTCCTCACTTAAGAAAACACCTACAAACTTCACAAAAAAGGAGACCACAGCAAGTCAGATAACTGCAGACCCATAACTTGTTTGTCAGAGGTATACATGGCGAGCACTTTGAGCATTTGTGGTAAATCTTTACTGATACTGTTTGTTAAAAATATTTTTCCTTCAATAGAAATTGTACGATCAATTAGAACATCTCTGTTTCATTTAGTTTTATGGGTATACCATCCATAAAGAAAACATACTGTAACTTTGTAAATATTCACTCATAGGAACACAAACTGCAGGTTCATAGTTTGAATCCATGCACACATTTGTGCTTCAAAACAACCCACTTTCCCCATTCAAATTCCTGATGGGGTTGCAACCCTCTCCAGGGGGTTGCTAGAAGAATCAAGCTTTGTATCCAAGATCATGTCCCCCAGTCATCAACCTGTCTGAGTGTTTTCACAAATTCTGATGCGTTGTTGAGGGTAGACACTTTCAAAGACTATACAGGGTGGCCATTTGAAAACGAAACAGACGAATTTACAGACGAAATAAATTTTTTCGATAGAAATGCTCGGACAGGTCGATTTCTGTTTCGAGGGGGACAACTTAAGATGTAGGTTACGGACGCATAGCGCTTCAACCCTTGCTACTACAACCCTCACCCCCAATTTTTGAATAGGGAAGATGGGGTGAGTGATACCTCATTTGAAAGGTATTTTTATACTGATTTCAGCACAGTAATTGTTTTTTCATTTTATGCATTAGTTCTCGAAATATTATTAACTAAGTATTTGAAAATTAAGTGGTGTTTTCATGGCACTTGTAGTGTTTTTTTGTGAAAAAATCGACATTTTGAGCTTCAAAACAACCATGACTGTGGCTTCCTTCCTCCAATCCACTGACATAGAAATCTTCAATCAAGATGTCGAACATTGATTGTTTGCAAAAAAAAGTGAAATGATTTCCAACCGTTCTGCAATTGAATAAACCATGTCGAACAATGAATTAGAACACATACAAGTCTCGATTCAAAACTAAGAATAATTCACATGTCAAAGAACCAGTAAGCCAACTTAATGATCTGTTCGTAATAAATAAAAAATTATCGATTCTCATTTTTTTTGAAAAAAATATGAATTCAATAATCAACAAAATGAAAACATTATTGAAGCCAACTGAGAAAACACTTCATAATTAAGTCGGAAATCGTTTCACGAATTGGGACTGGAATATTTCTGTGGCATCATTAATGATTTGATTTTCTCACCTGGTAATCTGATTAGAGATATGTACGTATTTGGACTTTTTGGAGATTTCTATCGATCAAGTGTTACCGCATGTTATTGGAAATACTGCAAATTATATCGAAGATAATTTAGATTGAGTTTCAGCAAGATTGAGCTCCTTCGCAATACGCTTTGTTTGTTCGAAATCTTGATTGAAGATTTCTATGTCAGTGGATTGGAGGAAGGAAGCCACAGTCATGGTTGTTTTGAAGCTCAAAATGTCGATTTTTCACAAAAAAACACTACAAGTGCCATGAAAATACTACTTCATTTTCAAATACTCAGTTAAGAATATTTCGAGAACTAATGCATAAAATGAAAAAACAATTACTGTGCTGAAATCAGTATAAAAATACCTTTCAAATGAGGTATCACTCACCCCATCTTCCCTATTCAAAAATTGGGGGTGAGGGTTGTAGTAGCAAGGGTTGAAGCGCTATGCGTCCGGAACCTACATCTTAAGTTGTCCCCCTCGAAACAGAAATCGACATGTCCGAGCATTTCTATCGAAAAAATTTATTTCGTCTGTAATCTCGTCTGTTTCGTTTTCAAATGGCCACTCTGTATAATGCGATATATCGTCATTGTGAAGCCAATAATATTCTGAATGAAGAATAGAAAGGCTGCGCTGGAGGATCTGCAGGATGCAAACATCAACTCACCACGCTGGAATTTTAAAGCAATCCCAAGCGAGAAGGAGGAATTTGAGTCTATGTTATATCGACCATCAGAAGGCCTTCGATACGGTGCCCCACGATTGGCTTGTGAAAGTACTGGAAATTTACAAGATTTGACCGAAAATAAGAGCCCTACTCCAGCATCTTATGAGTTTATGAGTACGGATCTGGTACTCACTGAGAGGAATCAGAACTCAGAAGAATGAGTTGATAGACCCAAACTAGGCAATTGAACTGAAGAATATGTGGCAACACTGGCAACTGTTAAAAGTCACTATAATACCATTGGTGATTTCGGATGAGGAAGTCATGTAAAGGGCATTTCGAAGAAATCTTCAAAATATCGAATTATGCCAGAAGATTGCGGGATATGCATGGACATAGGACATAGGCTTGTGGCTTTGCAAACCTGTCACATCGTGCGGGAATTCCTGAACTAGTGGGAGGAACTGGAATGTTTTTCCACTAGTTCCTAGAATTAATACCACTTCGAATAGACATCGGGGACGGGATATTTTAATATAAAAGAAATATTTCTTATACGAGGGGTGCGATTTGCTAAGATTGTATCATAACAAGTATATGACATGCAGGAGGGATACACACAACCAAACTAATAGAGAATCACTCAGTAATTTCGAGAAATAGAATCCAATGTGAAAAAAGGTTATTGAGAAGTAAAGCGCAGTTTTAAAAATAAAGTTTGCCACAAACATAAAATGAATATTTTTAAAATTGGCATATAAAAAAGTTGTGATCGAATACTTGTGATATTTGTGTGTTGAGGAGTATTATACTTCAACATCGGTCTCCCAATCTCAGCTCGAGCTGGCATTGTTTGCATGAACTAGTGAAAAAAGATTCCTTCCACTAGTTCAGAAATTTGCGCACGATGTGACAGGTTTGCAAAGCCACAGCTTGTTTTGTTGTGCATATCCCGCGATCTTCTGGGATAATTCGATATTTTGAAGATTTCTTTCGAATGATTTGGACATGACCCCCTGAGCCGAAATCACCAATGGTATAATAGTAACTTTCGACAATTGCCACATATTCTTCAGTTCTATTGCCAAGTTCTCGTACTTCGTTATTTTTTCGGACTCCGTTTATCCGATGTTATGAGTCAATGGTACTGCCACATCAATTATCACCTCATACATCTGATCCTTCTCAGTGAATACAAGGTCCGGTCTATTGTAGTCCACGATTCTATCCGTCCGTTTCCAACACTGCTGCAGGTTGATACTTATAATATGGCGGACAAGTATCCAAAAAACCATGCCTAAGAGCTAAGTGCAATTTTTGCCACTTGGTTGTGTCGGCCAGATATGCGTTGTCGGTAAGAACTCGACAACCGGCGATTATATGTTCAATAGACTCGCCAACTGCGCCGCATCTCCTGCATTTGTCTTCCACGTTCAGCTTCAAAAAGTGCTTCTCAACTCGGTCTTGGATAGCCGTCAGAAATCCCTCAGTTTCAGGATACAATTGTCCCGCACTCAACCACGACATAGGAGCTAATTTATAGACATTTTCCCCGTCAAGGTGTTTGGGAAATCTGCCGTGCAGAGCTTGTTCCCGCCATATATTTCTATCTTCGCTTCTGGTGGTGATTTCGAACATCAGTTTTCTGTGTTGTAGGTTCAGGGGTGTGTATCCCTTATCCTCTATTGTCACCAATTTCAACAGGCTATCTCCAGATCGAGCAGTCGCTGCCTCCAGTTTTTCTCCTGATTTCTGCAGAGTTTGTAGATGTTCAACAGACCTCGTCCGCCATCTCTTCTGGGTAGATAAAGCCTCTTCACCGATGCATTGGTGTGCAGGCATCGAAACTTTGTCATTAGGCGACGGGTGGGTCGGTCCAACTCATTCAGATCAGCATCTGACCACTTCAAGACTCCGAAAGTGTAGGTCAGAGCAGGCGTAGCCCAAGAGTTCAAGACATCGGATCTGGTTTTTAGCAGACAGCTTGGTGGCCCCTACCGAGACTAGAAAATTTCTTTCCTAGCTCGGGATTTAACTCGGACTTGCCAGGAAAGAAATTTTCTAGTCTCGGTAGGGGCTACCATTTCACTGTTGAGTCAAAAATTAACAAATGGGACCGAATAACGCTATAAGGCCTGAGGCACATTCACACATTGCCAAAAATTTCAAGAAGCGTCTGTAGCTATGTATCACCGCCAGAGAAAGCCACTTCGAAACCGCTTAAATATATAAATATATTATTAAAAAATTTTTGTCCGAGGTTTTCCTTGTCACCCTGTAATAAGGATGTTGACACATGTTACAAATTCATATGAATTGAGGTTTTCCACATTGAAGGTAGTTTTTCAAATACTAAAAAAATATTTTAGTGATCTAATTACTCTCATTAAATTGAATAAAATGGATTTGAAATGTGTAATCTATTACCGATTATCACGTGACTGCAAACACGAATCAGAATACGTGACGTCACTGTTCTGTAAACAAAGGTAACCTACAACCTTGCTGTATCCTATGTGTCATCACGAGTATGAACTTACGAAGAACCAGCGAACTATTTTACAATTATTTGTTATTACGAAAACGATTTGTTCGCAAGAAATCACACAAGATCAGTTCGCTTTGACAGACGGCGAAGTCTGTTTACCGTACAGTGACGTAATCATAATCACTTAACAGTATGAAGCGTTTCAGCGGGAATTCTGAAAACTATTTTTATTTACGCATTTTTTATTGGTTTTTGCTATATTTTTTCCATGAAGATTTTTTTTCGTGTTCGTATAACTCTTCGTCAAAGCTACTCGTGGAACACCTCAGCTCAGGGTGGGGTGTTGTCTCCCCTCCTATGGAGCCTGGTAGTGGATGAACTTCTACACAGGCTAACGGAGCTTGGGTTCGAATGTGTAGGCTATGCTGACGAAATAGTACTAATAATTAGAGGCAAATTCGAAGGCACTCTCTGCGACTTACTGCAGAAGGGCCTTAGAATTATTGAGCAGTGGTGCTTGTCAGTGGGGCTGAACATCAACCCAATCAAGACCACAATAATTCCGTTCACCCGGAAAAGGAAACTTCCAGCCATGAAAACGTTAGCATTAAACGGAAATATCTTGGAGTGGGGGTCTGAGGTCAAATACCTAGGAATAACCCTAGATAGCAAACTTCTGTGGAATAAGCATGTTGATAATGCTATTGGCAGAGCTACAAGAGCTCTGATGGCGTGCAGGCGCCTATGCGGCAGGAATTGGGGCTATAACCCAAAAATACTGCGATGGGTGTACGTCATGATTGTAAGACCTATAGTCACATATGCGGCAGTAGCCTGGTTTGCTAAGGCAAGTCAGGCAAGTACGAGGAAAATGCTCGACAAAGTACAAAGGCTTGCCTGTGTGTGCATCTCGGGAGCTATGAGAACGTGCCCAACCAGGGCGCTTGAGATCATCACAGACCTCGCACCTCTATATCTAGTGATTGATAGGGTAGCCCACGAGGCATCCTCAGAGTATCTAAAGAAGGAGCTGGCAATGAGAGAGTCAGGTTTCAGAGAGTTTGGTCCTCTCTAAATGACTACACCTCATCTGCAAACCTTCCTAGTGATGTAACGATCAAGAAAGTAAGTACTGAGAAAAACTTCAGTACAATGCTAAGCAAAAGAGAGGATTGGGAAAGGGAATACACCAACCATAATCTCAAAGAAAATACAATAAAATGGTATACAGATGGTTCTAAAACCGCTACAGGAGATGGCATTTACGGGACAAATACAAAGTGTGCACTATCGTTGGGCTCCTGTACAAGCGTCCTTCAAACGGAAATACTTGCCATCGGAAGATGTCTAGATATAAATCTAGAAAGAAACTATCAGAAGTACGATATAGCTATTCATACAGATAGTCAAGCTGATATTAAAGCACGGAGCTCCTACGTCATTACGTCATTGACTCAAAGCTGATTTGGAAGTGCTGAAACAAACTCAATGAGGTAGGCAGGAAGAATAAGGTCTTTTCTGGGTTCCTGGTCATTCGGGAATCGTAGGAAACGAAGAGGCCAATAGACTGGCCAGAAAGAGCGCACAAACGCCACTCACTGGCCCAAAACCCTTCTGTGGTATAGGAAAATGCACCTATAAGAAGGAGTTTATGCTGAAGGAGAAAACCGAAAAAGAAAAACTTTGGCGGAATCTCCCAGGGGTGGATCACTCCAAAAAGTTCCTCCGGAACTTTGAAACTGCTAGATCCAAAAATATCTGGATCTCAGTAAAAACAAACTTCACTTACTCACTGGCATTCTCACAGGACATTGTCGCCTAAAGAAGTATCTGTTGAGAATGGGTTTATCGGACACTGATAATTGTAGATTCTGTGGGGAGGAGAAAGAAACTCCTATTCACCTGGGTACGGAATGCTATGCCATTGCAAGCCAAAGGAAAGAGTGCTTTGGACAAGAAACTTGTAGAAGCGGGGAGTTATCCTCATTGAAGCCGTCCCAGATACTGAATTTCATCAAATCTCTGGAACTGGAGGACGAGCTGTAGGAGGAGCGATGATAACAGCTCTGTTAGGGGGCACAAGACCTTAAGGTCGCAGTGGACTGCAAACCCTTTTCACTATAACTATAACTATAGGGCTTATCTAGAAATTAAAATCATTTCCAAAAAATAGTCAATATCCCTATTGCTGAGAATTTTTAGAGGGGGAATAGTCAATATTATTGAATCAGAATACTTATTGGAGGCTGTAAAATACATACTTTACCTGTGGCGTATAGACATGTATATAAAGGCAGTCTTCACTTTCGTTAGGTAGAAGCTGTGAAGTTATTTGAATACACATTCTATCCTTAGCATCACTGTTCAGTATTCCTTCCCAATTTTCAGGTTTTTGTGGAGGCTGAAAAAGGAGTGTATGCATAATTGGCTTCAGTTAAATATCCAGATCATTTTTTATTCATGGATATATCCATCTAACACCTAATTCTTTTATCCAGAGTGTTTCATTTGAAGTATTGAATATTCCTAGATTTTTTTTTAAACTTCAGCTGTAGCCTTCTTCATAGCTTACTACGATACCAAATGGGACCCTAAAAATGACGTATTGGACCACTCCAAGAAATACCGGAATTTTGAAAATGTGCTGTAGCGGCATTTTTTTAGATCTGTTGGATACATACAAAATCATTTCCACTTATACCCAACTGTTTATCCTAGGCACGCTGATAAAGCGGAAAATTCTTCGACTCGAATCATATAATTGGAATTTTCACGCTTGATACATGTAGGTACTTCCTTCAGAAAAAAACATACCTATACAGGGTCTTTCACGAGGAACCTCACCCATATTTATACGGGAAACTCCTGAACGTATTTTCATGAAATTCAGCACTTATAAGTATTTCACGATGCTGATGAAATCTAAAATATTTTCGAGGCATGAGCACCTCCGGTTTTTCCGGAAATGACGTCAACTTCCGTTTTTCAAGTTAGAACACCATTTTTTTATTGCAGAAATAGATTCATTAGAAAATTTCAAGTTATTTTGATGTAACATTTTTCAGTTTTGGTTGGAAAATTCTCTCTGAGCGGGAAAATTCGAAAAAAAAATCGAAAATAGAGCTCCGCTGAAACAAGAATAACTTCGAGGTTTTTGGATGGAAAATTTTCATTTTTGGGATTTTTCAAGATGTAAGATTGATGTATCCACTTTGAAAATCGAAATCGCGATTCATGATACAGGGGGTGGAAAAATCGCTTTCAAAGTTAGGGATGACAAAATCGTGAAAAATCCATTTTTTCCAATTAGAACCCCATTTTTTTATGGCAGATATTGAATCTACGTTAAAAAATAATGTGAGTGTATGCATCACACCCTTGCCCTAAAGTGGATATTAACTCTTACATCTTGAAAAATTCCAAAAATGAAAATTTTCCATCCAAAAACCTCGAAGTTATTCTTGTTTCAGCGGAGCTCTATTTTCGAATTTTCCCGCTCAGAGAGAATTTTTCCAACCAAAACTGAAAAATGTTACATCAAAATAACTTGAAATTTTCTAAGGAATCTATTTCTGCATTAAAAAAATGGTGTTCTGCTTTGAAAAACGGAAGTTGACGTCATTTCCGGAAAAACCGGAGGTGCTCATGCCTTGAAAATATTTTAGATTTCATCAGCATCGTGAAATACTTATAAGTGCTGAATTTCATGAAAATACGTTCAGGAGTTTCCCGTATAAATATGGGTGAGGTTCCTCGTGAAAGACCCTGTATACCACTTCCACAATTCATATGAATCTAATGACACCCTATATGGTTAAATCCACCAAGCCATTCGGGTTGTACAGCGTGAAAACGAAATTAACATATCTGCGTACATATACAGGGTGGGCCATCCATAACTTTTTACCCCGAATTTTGAGCTTTCGAATGGAATAACGAAAAAACGCTCGGACAGGTCAAATTTTGTTGAAAGGGGGACAAATAAGGGTGTTCAAATGAGTTCGATATTACTACCCCTCTAGCTCCCCTAACAGCTCTTATTTTTGAATAGGGAAAAGGGGTCGAGCAGCACCTTGTTGGAAAGGCAATTCAATTTCCTGCATGAGTGTATTTTTATCGCTTTATTATTATACAGAGTGACTCAGTATTCCATCAATAACTTTCACACGCCGAATTCGGATCTTTGAGATGGAAAAAACGCTCGGACGGGTCAAAAAATGAATTATATATCACAACCCCTCTAGCCGCTACCATTTAAAACAATTATTTCAATTTAAACGAAATCGCACGATTCACTTTGTAAATATTATTGTTTTCACGTTTTCAGTTACTGTCTCGGTTTCAGCATATTTCAAATTGAAATATTTGCTTTAAATGGTAGCGGCTAGAGGGGTAGTGATATCGAATTAATTTTTTGACCCGTCCGAGCGTTTTTTCCATCTCAAAGATCCAAATTCAACGTGTGAAAGTTATTGATGGAATACTGTGTCACTCTGTATAATAATAAAGCGATAAAAAATACACTCATGCAGGAAATTGAATTGCCGTTCCAACAAGGTGCTGCTCGACCCCTTTTCCCTATTCAAAAATGAGAGCTGTTAGGGGTTGCAGCTAGAGGGGTAGTGATATCAAACTCATTTGAACACCCTTATTTCTCTCCCTTTCAACAAAATTTGACCTGTCCGAGCGTTTTTTCGTAATTCTATCCCAAAGCTCAAAATTGGGGTGGAAAGTTATGGATGGCCCATCCTGTATGACATAATATACTCGAATAAATTAAAATAAAAAAAGATCTTTTTGAAAAAGCTTCTATTTAAATGCTCTAAAAAGAAATAAATAAAATTTTCCTCTTAAATTTTAACTATCAACTTATAACTTCATTATACACAATTTATATGATCAAAAAAGCTTGTCGCGCGATTAACTCGTGGAAATGAACTAGTACCTATTCAATTGAGTATCTTAATTAATCTGCTAAATTTAATTTTTTGTCAGTTTAATTGAATACTTATAGATACTAACGCAAACCTCGCGACAAGCTTTCATGATCATATAAATTGTGTATAATGAAGTTATAAGTTGATAGTTAAAATTTAAGAGGAAAATTTTATTTTTTTCTTTTTAGAGCATTTAAATAGAAGCTTTTTTTAAAAGATTTTTTTTATTTTAATTTATTTTTTACTTTTTAGTTATCGCTATTTCGCCATCTTGGATGTTCCGCCATATTGCATTCAGAATGACGTCAACATTATTTTTCGAGTTATTCTCAACAAGCCCTTTCATTTGATACCCATATTATAGAAATGCATCACAAAAATCTATTCCGCCATATTGGATTTGGAACGACGTCACAGTATTTTTTGAATTACTCTCAACAAGCTCTTTCATTTGATACCCATATTATAGAAATGCATCACAAAAAACTATTCCGCCATCTTGGATGGTCCGCCATATTGGATATAGAACGACGTCACCCTTTTTTTTGAATTACTCTCAACAAGCTCTTTCATTTGATACTCATATTGTAGAAATGCATCACAAAAAACGATTCCGCCATCTTGGATGGTCCGCCATATTGGATATAGAACGATGTCACATTATTTTTCGAATTACTCTCAACAAGCTCTTTCATTTGATACCCATATTATAGAAATGCATCACAAAAAACGATTCCGCCATCTTGGATGGTCCGCCATATTGGATATAGAATGACGTCACAAAGCTTATCGTGTATTGTCATCCAAACTGAACGTGTATACAAAATTTCAGCTTAATCGGTTGAAGATATCTGCTTCAAAATTGAGTAGCAAGATTCCACCCGAACATACATACATATACATACATACATTGCAAGTTAAATAAAAGCTTTTAAAAACATTACCCTCCTCCTGGCACAGGCGGATAAAAAGCACTTAAAAGATAAATAAATTCCTAATTTCAAAATAAATCCCTAATTTTCAAAACAGATGACAGAAATGAAGATTGCTATTCTAAAAAAAAAAGACTGATATATTTCTAAGTGGCTATTACAAAAAGCAATCAATAATTCAATTTTTCAAATTTTTTGTTCACAAGTTGTGAACACTCGATCAGTATGAGGTACGTTGAAATTTGGGATTTGTGAGTTTAAGGTTGGCCTTAATCGATAGAGGTATTTGTTTTTTCGTCAAAATTGCTACGTTGATTGAAAAAAAAGCCTACAATTATCCCGAACGGTTTTCAAGTTTTCTAGTTAAAACCATTATATCCATGAAATTTTTCGAAAAAAATGGCCTACGTCAAAAAGTAAAACAGATAAATAATGACAGATGAGGTATTTCAAAATTTTATGGAGATTATAAGTAGTATGATATTAAAATTGGGCATTCTCACTTTAAAAATCAGAGTGGTATCGTGTTTTACCACTTTCGGATCAGCCTGTAGAGTCAAAAATAGTTCCACCTTGAAAATTTTAATCATTTTCCTAGCCTAAAATTTCCAAGATTATCGACCGATCCAGCACTAATGAATCACCCTGTATATGTAGTCTCATTTACTATTTATGGGGTGAATTCTTACATAGTGTGCATCAAGATATACATTCATCGGAGTATGAAAAGAATGTTCTCTAAAATCATTTGTAAGCTCATACAATTGTCGCTACTTGAAATGAAGCACTCTGTATATTCCCTTTTTTGAAATATGTTATTGACTTTGTAGGAAAACTAAATTTTCTTTCACTACTTACCTGGAATCGAAGTTCGCCTAGTGGGGGCTTGGCATAAGGAATACCTCTGAAGGCATAAAATGTTCTGTTATTTGGAGTCATCATGATTTCCCCTCTGACTTTTCCATTTTGAATTTTTATTACAGGGCGTTTGCTGTAAACCTGTAGTTGGAAATATTGATGATTTGGAGACTATTCACATTCAAGAAAACATTACATTTTTTTCAATTGTTAGTGTAGCAAAGAGTATCTACTCTGGTGTAGGGGAAAGTGGGGTACCTAATAGTGAGCGGCGGCTAATTATGCGCAGAATGATTCTTACAGAAAACTGAATTTTTCCCAATTTTATTGCCTTCTATCCATTTCTCAATGTTGTACATTGATTATCTAACTGTCACTATACCACGCCATCATACCGTGTTTTCTCAGAGATCTTTTTCTTACAATGTTGCTAACCTTTTGAACAGGTTTGGGGGAATTTTGAGTTTGACACCAAGGAAATGTAGGCAATATGTTTTAGATTATTTTAGATCTTGATTTAGCAGGGAGCTATTTTTGTGTTTCGGGTTCATTTTCTGTTTTCTAGTACCTCTGCAATAGGTACTCTCTGAATGTTTTTCTTTATATTTTCGTTGTAGGTGGTTATTGGGTATATGGTATATGGGCTGTCAAATTATGATAACATGAAATTGGTTCCTGGGTTAGCTGAACAAACAGCTGCGATTGTGGAGGTTACTTGACAGCATGGCTGAACTGAAACTACCCCGGAGCATTTTGCTATAATTACAATTGTATAATTTTCTCAGTTCAATAAAAGTCCTTTAGTATTATTATTATTATTTTCGTTATGTTGTGTTGGCACTGATTAGATTTTGTTTGAAACTTTCTTGTCAATCGAAAATCTGAGATCGGGTCCTGCTTTTCATTTCTCCCGAACGGGGTCACGCTGTTTTTCATGGTCGCAATAGCGCCGCGATTGTGAAATATTGCGGATTAATCCGGGAGTAGGACCTGATCTGCAATCTAGAGTGCCGTTTTGATCATTTTGAGCATTAAAAGAAAATTATTTGAAAATACTGCTTACTACTCAGTGAGCGAATATTTTTATCACATGCGGGAGATATAATATCAGTGTGAAAATATGGAAAACATATTCGATATCAAATCTCTCGTTAAACCCTCGTCGTTCACGACGTTGATATGATGATTTTCTTGCGGCTTTCTTCTTGATTCACTCTTTAGTTTTCACAACAGGAATAGAGAATATTTTGTCATTCAATTTTTTTTTCGATTAATCAATTTTAGTGAACTCGAGCCCCCAGGGCATTTGCCCCCTTTACCCTCCCTTTAGCACGACCTGACAATCGGAGAACGTACGATAGAACGTTTGATATGGAATTACGCCATTTGGATTTAGACATTCTCAAATTAGCTGACTATAGTCCATCCAAGAATGATTGACATCAGAGCAGGCCTTGAAAGTCCAGTCGCAGCTTTATTTCTAGTTACAAAAAAGTAACTAAAAATTTTCTGTGCTTCCATCATAGATATAGAAATAACCTAAAAATTGAACGATATTTTTTTGAAGTAAGGAACTTTGAACACGAAAATGTTCCCAATTTTCACATACGATTACCAGCGTTTGAATCTGTATACCAGCAGTATATTATTTTCATCTTGTATTGATACATTTTCGATCTTACGATCAATTATAGGAGCATACAGCCTGGAAATTCTGGTTTGATAACGAAAAATATCGTGGGTGATTAAATAGCACGGTACTTTTCAATGTTAAATATGAATATTCGCTAAACCGAAAAAATCTAGTTGATAATTTGAAGCGTGTGTTACTGCAATGTGAATGGATTGGGAAATTTGTAATAGATATCAAGACAGAAACAAAACTTAACCAATGGATCTATTTAATATATGAAGAATTTTGTCATGACATTGTAACATCCAATATTTGTTAACAATGAAGGTGTAAAATATGGAATATGAAAAATATAAATATTCCTATTATTCTGTTTCAACAACCACAACATGTTTATTTCCTCATCTGGGCAGAACTCGTCATGTTCATAATGAAAGGTTTTGTCAGCATTTCATAACATTGCTTATATTTTGACTAATCTCCTCTCATTTCTTTTTCTACGTGCTCTGTGCAGGCTTTCCATTTTTTAGCTGTTCACTCTTCAAAAGCCTCATTTCAAAGATATTTATTTCACTTGCTCAATTTTTTGCCAAATTCCGAAACATTGATGACAGAACAAAATGTCAGTGATATTTCCAACACCAACCTGAATTCTGCAACTCAAAATATTACTGAATGGCATTACCAACATAATTCCGATTTTCCAAAGCCCCCCGAGATGTCAATCATTCTTGGATGGACTATAGCTGACTTTTCGAGAATCTATCATTGACTTGAGAATACAAAAATAGAATTCTCGACCTTATCATTTAGATTTTCTGATTTTTGGTGCATAAATCAAAGATGAAAGCCAGACAGGCTTCTTGAAAAATAAAACAGATAGGTATCGACTAAAAAGGTTAAAACTACCAGCTAAAAATAGAATGGTCGTCAAGCGAGAGGTTTCCGATGAAACATCCTGCAAAATAGTGCTCTCTGATAGCCTGCTTTTTATTAACGATGAACTTGATTGAATAATGTTCATTCCATTGTTCGATAGTCTGCAGTTCGACTGGTTTAGTTTGTCTAGGGATAGGTTTTTGCGGCCGATTATGAGACTTGAGCAGTGGCGGTCCTAGATGAAGCGCTCCTCCTAATACAACTTTTTTGTTTCCAATTCGGCATTCGTCATACACGTTTTTAATCGCAGTTATGTTTAACGCATCTGATGTTATATTTTTTGTTACTAGGTAGGTACATAGATGCGTAGAATACCTGGTGTTGGCACTGATTAGATATTGTTCAAGACTTTCTTGTCGATCGAAATTCTGAGCAGAGGTCCTACTTTTCATTCCTCTCGAATCGAAAGCGCCACGACCGCAAAATATTGCGGATTATTCCCGAAGTAGGACCCGTACTACATTCTCTAGAGTGCCGTTTCTGATCACGATTTTCAAGTTAGAAGTCGTTACACTAGGGTTCCTATGCATATATCTAGGTACTATAGTTCCGATTTCACCAGAAATATCTCGAATTTTTCAGATTTGAATGAGACACCTTGTATATTGTGTAGATTTCAAAGTACTTCATTATTTAGAATTCGTACTTCGTTTGGTGGAAATATTTGCATAAACGAGAAATATCCAAATCACTTTTCAGTTGAAGAATTAGGTAAAATAGTTATTTGTGCAACAAGTTGGGAAAAGCATCATTTTTCGTAATGAGCGTATTTCTGCGCAATGATCGGAGCGAGTTGCGCAAAAGAACGCGAATTACGAAAAATAGTGTTTCCCAGCGTGTTTCACACAAAAATTTTTCTAGTTTTGTATAGGATGTGACTATTTGAATTCAAATTAAAAGTATTAAAAACGTCCCTACAAGCGTCCCTAGTCTAGCGAATTCGGAGATATTTATTTTTCACTTCGTTGCTAGGGAAGTATCGTTAGTGTCATATTTTCGAAAGGTTTTGTCTATGATTTTGATTGTCAAAAAAGTGAAAAATAAAAATCGTTCTTTTTTTCGCAAACAATTCCTTGAAGTAGACTATACTGTAATGTCCGATTCAGAGAACGACGTACCGAGCGACATTGAGGAAGCAGCTCAATCTGCGTTATCTACAATTATTCCTAACAAGCAGGCCGTCCCAGCTTCGCCCGGGTAGAATTTGTTTCACGCGGCGGTTTCATCTTCAACACTTCAACCTGCCATATCTTTTGATGTACTCGTTGTAATTGTTTGATGTGAAGGGCAATTTCGTTCTAAATTAAATACTGGGGATAATTAGCGTATTAGGTTGGATGAGGATCAATACCCAATTCATAAAAACACACTCCCAAATAGTGCATAATTTTGGAAAACATCTGATTACCATAAACAGGTAATAGCAAGTCAATCTTGAGAGATAGATATATGCTATCGCGGACTTTTTTGTAGAACTATTTAAGAGGTACATTTTCGTCACACATTGTATCCACGTAAGTCTTAAGGGTCGTTTATACTGGCCCGTAACTTAAACTTTTCCCTTACCCTAAGAGTTGAAACATAGAAATTTCATGCTATGGTTTATACTCGAATTTTAACTTATTCCCTTACCATTGTTTAAAGAGAACAATTTTAAGGGCATAAGTTACGGGCCAGTATAAACGACCCTTTACGGTTTTTGCAGCGCATGAGAAAATAGCTGACTATGGCTGATTTTTTGTAATTATTGAAGTTATAGTAGGTATCCTTGATTTTTTCGGGTGAAAAGTATAGCCTATGTAACTCAGGGATAATGTAGCTTTCTAAGGGTGAAAGATTTTCTGAAATCGGTCCAGTAGTTTTTGAGCCTATTCATATCAAACACACAAAAATACAAATCTTTCCTCTTTATAATATTAGTATAATATGTAGATAAATCGAGGAACAAGTAGGTATGATTTGGCCCATGCCAAATTTCTTCTTCTTCTTCCTTCAATACCCTAGAACGGGTTTATGACTCAACTATTAGTTATGCACCCAGCTTATCATGCCAAATTTAGTTTATGGTGCGAACACAAAAGGAAAAGCTACAGTGGCTTTATACAAGACAGTGGCGACAATAGACGTTCACGTTTTGATTGGTCGGACTGTTTTCGACCACTAATGGCGGACTTTCATTGTTTTGTTGTCATGTCATAGTGACAAGTGCTCAAGATCGAGTCAAATGTCAAACAGCACGACACTCATGACTCAAATGTAAACAAATATCCGCCATGTTTGTGCGAAAACGTGTTCTATGACCCTATTGTCGCCACTGTCTTGTATGAAAGCCACTGTATGAATACCCATTTGAACGAAAAAGTATTGCTTGCGTATTTTCAAAAAAAAAAGGGAATGAAGAATTCAACTTAGCGGAGCTATCCGATTGTGCTTGAAAAGGAATATTGACATCAAGAAGTATACAAATTTACTGGCGTTTTTGAAACGACATTCTGAAGGTTACCAGATAGATGCATAGAATACCTGGAATAAGGACTCCTAACTAAAAATCGTGACCAAAATTTGTAGATCAAAACGGCACTCTAGTAGATTGTAGATCGGGTTCTACTTCCGGAATAATCCGCAATATTTTATCGGTCGTGGCGCTACTGAGGCAATGGAATTACAGTGACTGTATAACCACAGTGACGACAACTGGCTATAAAACTGTCAAAAGTCCGCCATGTTTTGTCGAGATGTTTCGGCGGTATTTTTGAATTTTACATCGGTAACTTACGGCAATATTTCATATTATAGGTCTCAATTTCATTAGGAAGTAACATTATGTTCCATGAATTCGATCTAAGATATGACGTTGCAAATGAACTGAATCGTGCTATCTATTTTCCCGAAGATACAGATCGAAAATACTGGTTATCTTTAACTTCGAACTTAAATTATTATTCAGAAAAAAACTGAAGAGCTACATACACAAGTGAAGATTATTATTTGCCAATAGTAAATTCATCTTGATTGATCAGTCATTAGCTTAATGGCCATAACTCTCGAAAGAAAATAAACAATAACAATCATAGATGGGTTAGAAAATCTGCGCACTGTCATTTCGACAAAACATGGCGGCCGACCAATAGAAAATGAGACACTGTGGTAATATAGCCACTGTAAATGGAATACAGTGGCTATATTACCACAGTGAAATTGAGACCTATAATATGAAATATTGCCGTAAGTTACCGATGTAAAATTCAAAAATACCGCCAAAACATCTCGACAAAACATGGCGGACTTTTGACAGTTTTATAGCCAGTTGTCGTCACTGTGGTTATACAGTCACTGTACAATGGAAAACATCAGCGCGACCCCTTTCGGGAGAAAAGAAAAGCAGAAAAAAAACTCAGATTTTCGATCGACAATAAAGTCTTAAACAAAATCTAATCAGTGCCAACACCAGGTATTCTATGCATCTATGTTACGAGCCGAAAAAGTCAAAAGTTTTTAGTAAGTTGCAGGAGCTTGCCGAAAAGGTGAATTAACTTTTCTTCGCTTAGAAAATGTAGTATTTCAGGAGGAATTTTCTAAAGCATAACGAAGACGAAAGTAACCGCTGGAGCTTTTGACGGTATAAATTAAAATTGCATCGAAATGGTAAAGAAGAATACGTTATTCTAAGGCCATCAAATGTTGAGCATGACAGATTTTTTTGTCAAATATTTGAATGGGAGATGTGGAATGGAAGTGCAACCTGTAGGTAATAACAGTTTGGAAGTTTGCCAAAAATGCTCGCCCAGTTTTTGAAGTTGTCAAATCCTTGTTTGTATACTGGTCACTGTTTTCGGTGGTCATCGACTATCTCCTTGCGGATTCTGGAGCTTCGATGACTAATAAAGACTAAACACATGGTGCATGCACTGATTAGATTTTGTTTCGACCAAATTGAGAATATTAGCAAAGTTTCGTTTCCTCCACTTCAGGTGGCGCTATTCACAATTTATGGCAGATTTTTATTAGTTATTTCAAATATTTGAATTTATTCTGGCGAACGTGTTGTGTTAATAGCCGATAATTTTGTCAAGCAATAATTTGTGATTATATTCTTGACATTTTGATTCATATTAGTATGATGAAAAGGTATAAGATTTGCATCATATAAAAATGTCATTTTGTGGCCATGTCATAATTGACTTTGACAGATCAGCTGTTGATTTATCAATCAAATCGATCAAGGAAAAAAAGACCTTATTGACGTTGTATGACATTGCGGGACCGCCACGAACCATTGTTGATATTTTCGATTTGGTCGAACGTCATTCCATTCAAAATTTGACGAGTGCTTACACCATTATTCTAGGCATCTTATCTGGAGCTAATTTGCTGAGAATCAAACAGCATGGAGGATGGAAGTCTAATACGGTTGCTGAAGGATACGTGGCGAATTCCGTTATTAATAAACAGAAGATTGTGACAAACATCCTAGGAGAAAATTACATGGACAATACGCAAATTAATGCTGCACAGAAAACTACGTTGTCAGCTGGGATCAATATCACTAATTGCTCAAATTGTGTTATTAATATTTATGAATAATTTTTCCATTCACATGTTTTTACCTAATTAATAAACTAATACTGATCTTCATAATATGTAGTTCATTAAATTTAACGACATATAAGTAGAGAGGTACATTTTTAAAGTAGTTTAGTCTTACAATGATTCTGTATTTTTCATAATTAATGGCGAAACGAGTGGCGAAATTTCCTTTACATCAACAGTTGCGAAATTTTTTACTTTTCGTTGCCAGTTGCGAAAAGTAAGACGTTTCAAAACGTCGATGAGTTTTGAAAAGTGTCACTTTATTCAGAGTTTAACAGGCGTGTTGGGAAAAACGATCGGACACGTCGATTTGTTATTTTAAATGCGCATATTTTTCAAGAAAATAATATTATATTATTATTATTATATTATAATATTTTTATTCTCAATATTGCTGCACAAGTGCAGATCTGGATTGTTACCAAAGCCCAGCTTCAGTTTTGATTGGCTCATTCCCCATATAGGAATTATTAGATATATGGGTATAATCCATTCCATATTGGTATTAGTAGATATACAGAGTGTAACAGCCAAATTAAATAAATTCGATAACGAATAAATGAGGGCGTGGTGGGAAAAACGCTCGGACACGTCGATTTGTTATTTCAAATGCGCATATTTTTCAAGAAAATAATATTATATGGGGGCAATAGGGTGTTCCATGTGACTGTGGCCAATACCAACTTTCTTATTTCAAATGCAACCCCCTGTATATCATTTTTTTTTTTTGATTCTTCAGAGAATTCTAGACACAATTCATGCACAATGTACCTACTATACCTACCTATCTGTGACTATTTCGGAAGTATTAAGTGTTTTCAGATTCATTGCAAAAATCAACGTTTTAAATAAAAATTGTTTTATTTCACAAATTCGGTACATTACACTTGAAACCTAATGAGTAATACTAATTATTTCTTAATTCTTAAAAACAAAAAAAAACATTAATGTCAATGTAGGAAATGTTCAAAATGCTCGCCGCGAACGTCTTGGCAACATGCTAATCTGGTGTAGAATTGTATTCTAGCGTTACTCAACATTTCAGACGTGACTGATCTAATCGCAAGCGTGATTCGGTTTTTCAGGTCTTTTAAGTTTAAGGGTTTCGTTTCGTTTACAATACTTTTGACATATCCCCACAAAAAGAAGTTTAATGGAGTCAGATCAGGAGATCTTGCTGCCCATTCTATCGATCCGCGCCTCCCTATCCACCCAGGCACGTAGCGAGGGGGGGGGGGCGTGCCCCCCCCGAAATATCAAAAACTGCCTGTATATTTGACAAAATTTGCAATGTTTACTTATTGTGGCCCCCCCCCGAAATTGTGGGCCCCCCCGAAAGAAAATCCTGGCTACGTGCCTGTATCCACCGATTTGGAAAAATTTGGTTCAAGTAGGTACTGCCGTACATCGATTTGGTAATGGGGCGGTGCATGCTCCATCTTGCTGAAACCATATTATATTGGCAGGAACTTGTGGATTTGCTGGATCAGGATATAAGTTTATCAAAGTTGGTACAACATTATTTTGGACTAGTTCTAAATACCTACGATATGATTTCCAACAATTCCTGCCCAAACATTAACATTTTCAGGATATTGCGTATATGTTCTTCTCTCCAGTGAGGATTCTCATCAGACCAATAGCGGCAATTTTGACGATTAACATGACCGTGTAGTGTAAATGTACTCTCATCAGAAAACAAATCATTTTCTGATTGGATCACATTGTTATCTAACATTGTTACATTGCCATCATTTGCTCACAAAAATGCGTTCTCCTATGCCCCGAAATCGTCTTCTATGAGCTCCTGAGTTGCCATCATTCTATAGGGATGCATCTTACTTTCCTTTAATATTCGAAATATTGACGTGTAGCTGACGGTGAACAGCGGTGCTACTTTTCGAACAGGATTATGAGGGCTTTCTTGAAACTCAAGCATAATATCCAATTTCGTATCATCACTTACTGCATTGGTCTTACATGACCAAGCTCTCGAAACTGCTTTTCTATTTTGCTAATTGTTCCTTGGGATATAGGCGGCAAATTTGGAAATTTTTCGTGAAATAAGCGAGAAACTTCCATTTGTGTCCGTGTGTAATCTCCATAACCAACCATTTGAAGAATGGTTATTTTGTGCATTTCTGTTAAATGAACCATTTTTCTAATATTATTACGTACTTACAGTTATCGAAATTCAAAAGACAATAGCACTTACACTGATCACTTATTGTTATGCAAACAGACAAGGTGTTACTAAGGCTATGAGAATAAACAAATCTGTTTTTGTTTTTTTTTTATTTCTTCTCAGTAATGGTTTTTGCCTACTCTCTTCATATCGAGAGGAAAATGGGAAATAAGTATTGAGTGTAATGTATCGATTTTGTGAAATGAAATAATTTTCATTTAAAATGTTAATTTTTGTGAAAAATCTAAAAACACATAATATTTCCGAAAGATTTGAAGATAGTTAT
Organism: Adalia bipunctata; assembly: GCA_910592335.1. Classification (NCBI taxonomy): domain Eukaryota; kingdom Metazoa; phylum Arthropoda; class Insecta; order Coleoptera; family Coccinellidae; genus Adalia; species Adalia bipunctata. Next base: position 8,795,468 of record OU342954.1, read on the forward strand.
AGGACATTGTACATGATCAATAGTCTTCATGGGCCCGAGACCTAAAAATGGACAGTTTTTTCGGTATCGAAGGTCGAAAGTGGCGACTAGTGCGCAATCAAAAATGAATTCCCATATATTACGCACGTTATCAGGCTATTCGCTACCCTTCAACTGTACTAATTCAAACAGTGCTAGATGCCGGAAACAGAAGTCAACAAGAAAATTCAAACCCTGCAGTAATTCACATTTAAATACATTTTTTAATTTCATGCCACGTATGCATGCCGTCGCCCAAAGTATCTAATAGATGGGATGGGAATTCATTTTTGATTGCGCAACTTTCGACCTTCGATACCGAAAAAACTGTCCATTTTTAGGTCTCGGGCCCATAAAGACTATTGATCAGAAAAATATAAACTACAACATATCTAAATTTCAGCCAATTCGACTGGGATCCATTTCCCATTTGATTTGTGCAGGGTCCTTTGAATAACTGATTTTTATGGTCAACCTAATCCTTACGTGATTAATTTTTGTCCACGACTGTTCAATGAAGTAATCCATATGTTTCATCTTGGATGCATAGAAACCCTGGTGTAACGACTGCTAACTAAAAAACGTGACCAAAGATTGTAGATGAAAACGGCCCTGTAGATCTTAGATCGGGTCCTAGTTCCGGATTTATCCGCAATATTTCACGGTCGTGGCGCTATTACGGCAATGGAAAATAGCGCGAACCCTTTCGGGAAAAATCAAAAGTAGAACCCCATCTCAGATTTTCGATGGACAAGAAAGTCTCAAACAAAATCTAATCAGTGCCAACACCAGGTTTTATATGTACCTATCTATGTTTCTTCAAACATACATGCATAAGTTGTAAAATGTTTTGAAATGTAAATTCAATTCGAAACGTCGAATATTTGAAATGAAATTATAATTATTTGGAAAAATAATTATTCGCCAGTCGTGGACAACGATGAGTATACTACTCGCATATTATGACTATTATCATTGTTTGAGTGGCTTTATGCTATCATTCACCTCATCCGTGTGAATGATAGCTATAGCTAGCCATAATTATATGCTCGCAGAATAAAATCATGTCATTTTAATAAATGCGTATTTGTTACTGCATACCTGGCAAAAATCACTGTAAAAGACCGAAAACATTTCTGGATTCGAACGTTTGCGTATACATTACCTTCACACAAATTTCGTATCAAAATTAATTTCATGAAAGTGTAGTAGTCAGTCTTACGGTACCTGCTTCGAAATAGTATATTGTTTTATAAGGAGGAGAAGTGACACTTTTCATGGCGAGCTTGAGTTTACCTGCCGAACGTAGTGGGGTAATTGAAAGCGAGCTATGAAAAGTCACTTCTCTTTCGAACGAAATAATATGTTATTTTATTTTCAAACATTTTAAAATTCATGTAAATCTTAATATTCACTTTTGGATTGACATTTACGTTCATTTAAATTGAGTGAGAAATGGAACATTTGCTTAGTTACGGTTGTCATGCAAAATTCATCCTCTGCATAACAACACTTTTTCTGCCGCCGCGCCGGAGGTTAAGTAAGCCATAGCAACTATTTCTCCGCCTAGGCGGAGAAATGGAACTTGTCTGTGATCCTGTCAGTCGAGAAATGACGTTGTTAGCGAACGTTTGGAGATAAAAATATTTACTCACGCTCGAAATAGAAATCAAAAACACCAGCAGGAACAACTTCAACATATCGTCGCAAACTTGACACTGACGAGAATAATCAAAATGTTAATAGACCTCTTGCAGTTAATCTAATCGATAGATACTGTTTCACGAGTCTCTCAATGTCGTTCAACTTGAAACATTCATTTACATTCCTAATTATTTCGAATTTTGAAACTCCGTAGGCTAAGTTGGCTTTTATTTGATGTTTGAATCTTGACCTTCGGTACGTTTCAATTGCTATTTTTGGCTCTCTCTGTGTCAAAGAGTAACAGTGGTTTTTAATTGATGTTTAACTGATTCATTATGTTTACATAGCTATGAACAGTAAACATACCTGAGAGCGAAATAACCTGGGCAATTTTGTTGACTGTACAGGGTGTCCATTTAAAAGTGTTTGTGAAAACACTCAGACAGGTCGATTTTTGAAGACAGGGGGACATGATCTTGGATACAAAGCTTGTTTCTACTAGTAACCTCCTGGAGAGGGTTGCAACCCTATCAGGAATTTTAATAGGGAAAGTGCGTAGTTTTGTAGCACAAATGTATGCATGGATTCAAATTTGTATGAACCTACAGTATGTGTTCTTATAAGTGAAGTTATAGGGTGTTTTTTTTTATGGAATTATGGTACCGATAAAACTGAATGAAACAGAGATGTTCTAATTGATCGTATAATTGTATTGAAAGAAAAATATTTCTAAAAAACAGTTTTTGTAAAAATTTACCGTAAATGCTCAAAGTTCTCGCCATTAGATTGCATGCGGCGATACAATCGTTCTTCAAAATTATTTCGTACATGCTGTAGCATTTCAGGAGTAATGTTACGACATTCTGCCAAAATTCGTGGTCTAAGATTGTCTAAACCTACAACTCTGGTTTTATAAACTTGTGTTAGATCCGGCGATTGCGCAGGCCACTCCACTGGGCCCCTTCGGCCTATCCAACGTCCAGGAAACCTACCATTCAGAAACTCTCTCCTAAGCTGCAAAGTGCATGAAAAAAAAAATAAAAACTTCTGTCGAAACGGCTTTAGAGTACCTCTACACATAGTTTGATCCTTGGAGCTGGCCCTTTAGGTCTATCCAAATTGAACGAAAAAAATCATGGGAATAGTCCTTCTTTTCATCAATTCAATTAGCTATTCACATATCTTGGTCGCCATCTCAAACTCTTGAAAAAAAAATAGTAACTTTTGTCGAAACTACCTCGGACTACCTATACCGATAATGTGATTCTTGGAGCTTGTCCTTTAGGGCCATCGAAACTGAACGAAAAAAATCATCCCAATAGTCCTTCTATCCATCTATTCAATCAGGTAATCACAAGTCTTGGCCGACATCTTGAACTTCTTAAATGACCTCAGAGTACCTCTACACACTATTCGATCTTTGGAGCTGGCCCTTTATGGCCATCGAAATTGAACCAAAAAAATCATCCGAATAGACCATCTATCAATTCTTTCAATCAGCTGATCAGAAGTCTTGGCCGCCATATGAAATTCTTCAAAAAACAAAAAAAAACTTCTGTCGGAACGAAATCGGGGTACCTATATGTATAGCATGAAATGGGTTCTTCAGAGCACTGGCAATTGAACAGAAAGATATATATCGGAGTAGTCCTTCCATCAATCTATTCAATCAGCTTATTATGAGTATTGGCCGCCTGTTTTCCACGTCGAATAATAACGTCCGCACTCCGCAGTAGCATGATACCATTGACCATGGTGGAATAGCAGCGCTTGAAGCCGGCTGGCCGAGAGCTAACATCACCGACGTCCAAAAATTCCTCTGGAATTGTTTCCCTTTTTCTTTTTGGAAGTGATCTATGACTTATTATAATCGGGTCAGATGAAATCAAAAGACGAAGAAATATGTCTTGATTGGTCTTGACTCTATTACATTTTCTTGAAAATGAGAACAACCAAGTCCATCCTAGACATTTTCAGAGTTTTCTTTTGAGAACCTGACACAATTTGAAAATATAACTATCATCCCTTTCGAATACAGGTATCAATTTCATAGCTAATAACTCAAGAAGGGGCAAAAAGGGGCAGCTGTTAGGGAGTTAATCTTCTACTAGAAACCCAAGAGAATAGTTATTGAAAAAAAAGGTATTCGGAAGCTTTTGGAAAGTTACTTTTGCATCATTATTTCATCTTTCAATGGCAACAAAAAAAATCCGAAAAGGACAACTTTGAACCAAATATTATATTGAAAATATATAAACAAAAAAGAAGTACATAGGTTCAGATGAATCCTCCATAGCGTGCATTTGAATTTTCACAGCAGAAATTATGGTCAACAACAATAATAGGTTATTTCACGTCAATTTGAGAAAACTCTCAACACGTAAATTGAAAACGAATTTCAATTCAAAATTAGAATCGTTATCGTACGTTTGAAAATAAAAGTTTATTTCCGAACGTACGATAACAACGTCATTTTTCGACTGACATCAGGATCATCGATAAGGAGGAGAAATAGCTGATATGTCTTAATTTCCCCTCCAGCCACGGTGGGGTCTTGATCCATAAAACATGATATTAATTCTAAAAATCATACTACCCATGAAATGTCAGTTGTTATTCTACAAATTACTTTAAAATTAAACGTCAGTCTACTGAATTCACGCACAGAAAGATTTCTAACGTATACTCCATTCACTTTAATAAAGTATCGCGGTTTGCGGGTTTGCCATGAAATTTTGACACATTTCACCGCGTGTATTTTGAAAACTATTCTTGAAAACCAGGGAGTAGAACAGTCGAGAGAACGGTAACGTTACTGATAATCTATAAGCCACGTCACCGTTCTCTCGACTGTTCTACTCCCTGGTTTTCAAGAATAGAGGCCCAGATCTCCTGCGGTAAACCCTCCTTCAACGGCCTTGATGTCATCCGGTCACTTGCTTGCTGCATTTGATTACGCACCTTGTCATGGATGTACTCTAGCTTGCTTCTAAGATTAATAACGTAGTCTTCCCCAGCTACATCTTCTCCAGGCTCACACCCAAACTCGAGGTTGCAAGGTAGTCTTATTTCTCGGCCAAACATTATATTGGATGGAGTCTTCTTGATAGATTCTTGAATCGAAGATCTATAGGCCATGGTGAATAAATACAAGTATTCACCCCAGTCCCTTTGATGGTCAGAGACAACTTTGGCCAAATGTTTTCCCATAGTCCGGTTCATTCGTTCCACCATGCCGTCTGACTGAGGATGCAGAGGTGTAGTTCTGGTCTTATGTATCCCTAATGCTTTGCAAACTTCCTGGAATAACTGTACTTGCCTCTTGATTAGGAATATCGTACGCTTCCGCCCATTTGGTAAAGTAGTCCATCGCTACCAAAATGTACTTGTTCCCACTGGCTGTTTCTGGAAAAGGGCCTGCGATGTCGATAGCAACTTGTTACATGGGTGATCCGACGTTATATTGCTTCATTGGAACCTTTCCTTTGCCATAGGGTCCGTTGGCCGCAGCAAAAACTTTACATTTCCTACACCAATCTTTAACGTCGTTCTTACAGTTGATCCAATAAAATCGCTGCCTGACCTTCTCCAGAGTCTTAGTAATCCCAAAATGGCCACCCGAAGTTCCATTATGTAGTCTGCTCAAAATGTCTGTTACTCTACTCTTCGGCACCATTAACTGAAGCCTCTGCTGAGATCCATCTTCGTTTTCCCAACAACGTTTCAGAAGACCTTCATCAATCTTCAACGTTTCCCATTGGGCCCAATACGACTTGACATTTTGGCTCAGTCTGGATACTTATTCCCAAGAAGGTCGTCTGCCACTCTTCTTTCAACTTAGGATTACTCTCAAATCGTGATCTTCCTCCTGGGCCCGTCGAATTTCTGGAGGTAGCCAGTCATCTTCGATTACCGTGGTCCGCCTCAAATACACCTTGTCTTCCACACAAGAGCAGTGGCTGTAATCATCCGGGCAAAGTCTTCTTGACAACTCATCCGCGTTCCGATGTGTAGCCCTAGATCTGTGTTCACTGTCGAAGTCATATTCCTGTTGTCGTTCGATCCGTTTATGCCCCTTAGCATCGACCCTTTTTAGTATTCCTGCTGTGGCTCTTTTTTCGATCCTCTGGCAATTTCGCTTAACATGCCCACCTTTGTTGCAATACCAGTACACAACATCCTTCTTCCTAGCATTCAATAACCTGCTAACCTCTTCTCGGATGATTTCCTCCACAGGTCGGTCTGCTTCTTGGACTTGTCTCACACGAAATTGTCCTCTATGCGATGCGACGCCTGTTTCGCTGCCTCGAATTCTAGAGCCTGAGCTAAGGCATAATCAATGGTTTTAGGGCGTGCAAGTCTCAATACATGTTGAATCTCGCTGCCCTTGATCCCGTCGACAAACGTCTGGATTAATAGCTGTTCAAGGAAGCTGTCTGGGGCTGATGGATAAGCCAGCCTCATTAATCTGGCAACATCGGCCTCGAACTCCTGGAGATTTTCTCCTGTTTTCTGCACTCGGTTCTTTATTTGAGCATGATAAACTTGCTGTAGGTGAGCATCGCCATATCTCATCTGAAGTTTGGATGTTAAAACTTCATAACAGGCCTGTTGAGTTTCCGGTATTGTCTGCAGAATGTTAAGTGCATCTCCTCGTAGAGCTATTATCAATGCTGTGGCTTTTTCGTTGTCGCTCCAACTGTTTGCCAACGCAGCAGCTTCAAATTATTTTGATATGTCGACCAAGGGACTTTTCTATCAAATGTAGGTGGCTTGATCTTCATTTTACCACTTTCTGTGTTGTTTTCCGATTTCACGAAGCTATAGGATGGTGAAGCTTGAGTTTCTTTTCAGGGACTCTATTAGCTTGCTATGCTGTTCAATTATTCCTGATATTTCTTCAAATTTTCCATTAACCTCATCAAATACTTCGTCAAATTATTCATCAACTTTATCAAATTTTTCATTGACTTCTTCAAATTTCTCGTCGATCTTATCGAATTTTTCATTAACTTCATCTATTATTACTTCCTTGATGGTTTCCATTTTCTCATCCAATGTACTTGCAATTTGATTCACCCAAGGGCGGATTTACGGGGGGGATACTGGGGGTAACTACCCCCCCCCCATGAGTATCCAAAACCCAAGAAAAAGGTGGTTTGTGTACCTGATTTAATGGTTTTCAAGCGTTTTTACCCCCCCCCATGATCGTTATTACCCCTCCCATGAAAAAGAACTATATCCGCCCTTGGATTCACCAATTCATTACAATTGTTCATTTTTTCCTCCACTTTATTTTCCATTTTATCCATTTTTTCTTCCAATTTCGAGCTCATTTCTCGAGAATTTTCTTCCACCTTATTTTCCATTTTATCCATTTTTGAACTCATTTCTCGAGAATTTTCTTCCATTTTCAAGCTCATTCCTCGAGATTTCTCTTCCATTTTCAAGCTCAAAAGCTTGCTTGAAAAATTCCATACTCGCCTGGTCCATTTTCTCCTTTTGCGATCTTGTTATCGGCATTCAAATCCACTCCACACTGACACCAATGTAACGTTTTCTTCGTTATAAAAACGTCGGGGTTCAATAAACTATTTATTTACACTACTTATAACACTGATAATTAACAACTAATGAACTTATTTTAACAAAAGTATGTACAATTTATTTTCACTGATTTATATGCACTAGATTTTATTTTCACTCGGCGCTTGTCTCTGACTGACTGAATTCCTCTCTGCCAGTGCCAATGCCCTCGTATAATATAGGGCCGATTCAGGTTCTGGTTAAGTCCGAACCCGTCTGGAAACTTCCCGAATCACACTCTGTCGGATGGAACACTCCACGCGCTCCCAGAAACCTCCAGATCGAGTCGGAGCGCTGAATGCACAGGGCCGTACTTGTCACAATATTATGGATCCTGCACTGATTCACAGCTACCAAAGGACAACACCAGCGAAAGCAAAACTACCGGCATTCCCTATCTTTGAATACTTGAAATCTCTATAACACCTTGAAAATATAACAGATATTCTTGTAGATGAAAATGTTTTTTACTGGCAGGAAGACCTAAGGTAGATAGTCGTTTGATTGTATTGAAATTATGATCAATAAAGTTTAGTCCTCTCTCTTTGCGGCGTGGCAGTGCAGATTCTGGTGAGCATGAAGAGAAAAAACACTTTGTAATAACCTTATTGTTTGTTTTGTTTTTTTAATTCAATAGAAATTTTATATTATACAGGGTGGTCCAGATCTTAACCAAGAAATTTTAACCACGTATTCTAAATCAAAAATAAGACCTAGTTTATCATATAAACATATGTCGAGAAATGTTTCCTCTCCGAGATACGGGGTGTTAAAATTATAGAAAAAAAAATGTTTTTAATTAATAACATTCACACTGCTTGAAATATTTTTATGAAATTTGAGACATAGGTTTTGAGCGTCAAGGAGCACCTTTTGCATTATATCATTTCTTTACTATTCTACCAGTAGCGTCCGTACTGCAGCGAGACTGAATATTTTCAGATAAAAAATGATACGCCACTGGTTTTTCCGACAATAAAAATTACTATTCAAATCCTTATTCAATTTGGAGCAAATTCGGTCTCTTGACTTTTTGCTGTACGAGGCACCGTTTCCGGTTAAAAGAATAAAACACATTCTCATGCATGAAGAAATCGCCAAAATTTATCTAATCTTAGAAAATTGCTACAAAACCGTAGTAAGCTTCATATTGCTATATCAAATGTTGTCGATTTCTTCATGCATGAGAATGTGTTTTATTTTTTTAACCGGAAACAGTGCCTCGTACAGCAAAAAGTCAAGAGACCGGATTTGCTCCCAATTGAATAAGGATTTAAATAGTAATTTTTATTGTCGGAAAAACCAGTGGCGTATCATTTTTTTATCTGAAAATATTCAGTCTCGCTGCAGTATGGACGCTACTGGTAGAATAGAAAAGAATAAATTATATTATGCAAAAAGTGACCCCTTGACTCTCAAAACCTATGTCTCAAGTTTCATAAAAATATTTCAAGCTGTGTGAAAGTTATAAATAAAAAACATTTTTTTTTCTATTCCAATTTTAACACCCCGTATCTCGGAGAGGAAACATTTCTCGACATATGTTTATATGACAAACTGCGGGCTTATTTTTGATGTAGAATAGGGTGAACGACATAGTTATTGGACACTTAAGAAAATTTTATAAGTGAAGTTATGTAAACTGTCCAAATTTGGAGAAAATCTATGATATAATGGTATAAAATGATAGCAGAATATGTGATTTAAAGGTCACTTTTGTAATTATGAACAAAGAAGAAGGTGTTTAATTTTCATCACATTCCAATGAAAAAATGGGCGAAAAATATAGTTATTGGACATATTATACAGTTATGGGACGGGTGTTTTACAGTCATTGGACAATATGTAGGTATTTTATGTATTTTATTAATGTAATATAACTATAAATGAAAACTAACTAAAATCCTCATCAGTGTTGTAATAGTATTTATATTCTGCCAATAATATATTGACATCTTCAGAATCTTCATGGGGATTTTCAACTTTCTAGTCTTCTGAACTATAGTGTATTCCTGAAAGCACAGGTGACACAAATACATAAAAGTCATTATCCATGTCATCTGGTATTTTTATTGTTGCCTTTTTGGTACACATTTCTCAAGAAATATTTTCGAATATTCGTCGCACACCAAGCCCTTTTTAACATGAACGTGCTTTTGGCAAATGCCACATCAATTTGAATCTGCAAATAAAGAGCGAGCTGCCGTTTGAATTTGTCCGAGTCATTTTCAGAAACATTTGGAGTACAATTTGAAGTTGATGCTTTTTGTATATTCTTACGCTTTTTGTTAGTTTTTTGTTTTCCACCTTTCTTGTTTTCATTCCTCATTGTCTTTCTTTCAGCCTTTTCTTCTTCTATCTTTATCTTTTTTTCTTCAAACATTTTCTTATACTGTTTCAAGTTATCGCAAATGAAAGGCGCGTTTTCCTTAACGTTCTGTTTTTGGCCAAACCAAATATTTGGTTTAATACAGTCATGGGACATTCCTTGCGTAGTTATTGGACATGTGGACAATGACTGTATACATGACTCATTTCTCATGAAAAATATATACACTGATAGCTTGTATTGTACTCTTCAGCTAATTACAACTGAAACACTATATTCACTATGTATTCCAAATCACAGTTATTGGACACCCTGTCCAATAACTGAATATCTTCCTTTTTACCGTGCAGTCATTGGACATGTATTTAACCATAAGAAAATAGGGGAATTCATGATCAACAAAAATAAATAATGTAGATTGAAATCATGATACTTACATGCTCAATTGAGACAATCAAAATTATGCATTATTACCATAAATTTATCATCACCGTCTCTAACGTTCGCTTAACAATTTTTTAAGAAACTCGTATCCGTGTACTGTTATGCGCGTCACCTCACAATTCAACTATTATTAGCAACTTCTGGAGAATTTTTCGTCATCAATTCTCGATCTAGCATAACTAATGATGAAATCTGTTAATATTCTGCACTGAAAAATTATTTGTCTTCCTTATTTTTTAGAAATCTTTGAACGCTGTCCAATAACTGTCACTGTCCAATGACTGTACGGTTCACCCTACGTGGTTAAAATTTCTTGTTTACGATCTGGACCACCCTGTATTTTTCCTAGTGGTTAATTGAACGGACAAATGCGAATGTACCTCAATTTAGATATAAACCTTCAAGGTGCATCGGCTGGCCAACTAATATCAACTTATCACAAAAAATTCCAGTGTAATTATAGAGGAAATCTCGAACTATTCGATTCGCTATCGAAATAAATTGTCTAATTCGATTAATCATCCTTGGTGAATTAATAAGAATAGAAATAGAACAATTCCATTGTCTGTTCGCTAGCTTGGAAACAAAAAGGCCCTTATCTCAGTGGCGGCTCGTGAATCGTGTGATCCCCAAATAAGGTGGAGCCCGCATTTCGAATCCGACCCACAAAACAACAACATTCTTTGATACATTCTTAACAAATAACTAAAATTTATCCATTAGGTGTATATGAAGTTGACATTATTTTCATTGAGAACTGGTACAAATATTGAATAAATGTAACAAAACAAACAATTTTAAACTTTTCACAAATTGAATATCACATAAAATAGGTAGAAGGTGGACGCTGAGAGGCCAAACAGCAAGAAAGAAATATTTGTATAAATAGAGTGTGATGTGGAGCCCCACATTCAGGGAACATTTCAGCATATCTTCTGGATGCTTTTAGAGAATTGCCTCCAGAAAGACCGTAAACAAATTGCATATCAGTCATTTCTGAGAAGGTATGTGTACACCGTCGACCGTCGTCTTATCAAGTATGTGACAAAAATCTCAAAATGATGAGCCGGATCAAAAAATAATTGAATCGAATTCAATGGAAACTAGTCAGTCGTCATAACAAATAACAAAATTACATCAACTCACTAGAATCGGATTCCTATCTTATATTCAGATAATGTTTTACGTCTGAGAAACTCTTTTAAAAGAAATTTCATAAGTTATTGAGTAAAATTATTATCGATATCTGCAATGAAAAATACAAATTTGTCATGTAAATGAGGCAGATACAGAAATATGTCCATATATACTTTTTTTCTGTATAGGATTAATTGGCTAATTCAGACAAAAATCCAAAATTTCATTAAGGACAGGACAACATGGGCGCCCGTAGAAGGGGGGGAGGCATGCCCCCCTCCCCTCCTGAGATTTCGATGTCCTCATTGTTTTTCAGCAAAAACCCTCAATATTACTTTCTAACCATTATTTGGCCCCCCTGAGAAAAATTCCTGCGGGTTTCTGCGGGCGCCCATGCAGGACAGCGTCACCAATTTTTTTAATTTTTGATGGTAGTGAAACCATACAACTTTGGACTTTGGCATAACTCTGGGGTCGTATGGTCGTAATATTATTCTATACTATTTCAAAATGTTAACTCTGTGGACCGGCCCGAGGAGATCTATCGAAAAAGTGGGTACAGAACAATGTTACAGTGCAGAAATTTTTATACGGTCGAAAAGGGGAATAATCGATTCATACGTAGGTAAAATTCTCTAGTCTAGGCAACGTAGAAGTTTTTTTTTTAAATTCGCGAAAAAATCCGGCAAAAAGGGCAATTTTGAACTCGATAAAACTTTTTTCACAGATATCCTGGCCGTGATGTAAATATACGGATCGAAAGAGAAAAGGTCAATGCAAAATAGCTTGGTATTCATATTTTCCATTTCTTAGAAAATTGATCAAACTTCGACATTTCTCCTATGAAATCACCCGATTTGCAGAGATCTACCGATAAGCATAACTACTAATAGGTAGATCTAGGGGCTCTTCTAGTATCACCTAATATGCTAGCACACTATGTGATGTTATATACAGACTTTAATTTGGGTCGAATATCCACTGATGTTGAGATTATGTAAAGAACCAACAATCTTCATTTTGAAAATTATAACGCCGAGTAACGAAGCGGTTTGGGCATATGTTGATAAAAAAAGTTTCATCCTGAAATAAGTTCTTCAATCGGTTTAACTCCTGATGGTGCAAAGAGCACTATTGACATTGATATTGACAGACAAACCAAAGAGTGATCATAGAATCCAAACACAACAAAGGCACGTATAATAGTAGGTCTGCTTACAGGACACTGCGGCCTTAGGAAACATCTGAACACCATAGGAATACTTGGAGAACCTGTGGATTGCAGACTTTGCGGTGAAGAGGAATAAACAGCCTCTGACATAATCTTTGAATGCGACGCCCTAGGAAGAAGGCGTCACAGAATTTTCGAGAAATCAACCCAGAAATGGGAATGAATTCGAAAAACCTCATAAATAGGCTATTGAACCTGATAAAGGACATGAACCTATTCTCGTGAGGAACCACTGACAAGAGAGTGATACAATAGACCCAAGCTGGTCGTAGTGTCACAGGGAGGCCAAGTGCTAACCCGGTCTCTTGTTCGTCAGTAAATCAATCAATCATCATAGAAGAGCTCTCGAACTAAAAATGTTTACTTCCGCATGTAATCGCTTGAAAACGGGAAGGAAAGTTGAAATAATGAAATCTCGGACACTACCAAAGTACGACATACTCGTATTATTAAACATTTCAAGGATATTCTGAAGAATTATTACTGTTTGAAAAAATGTTCTGCCACGACGTTTATGCAATACCCTGTACATGGAAGTAATCAGCAGTTTTTTCTAAAGAAAATATCGGGATATCATTCTAGACGATCACTCTGTTCGATTATTCCATTGTCACCCATTTTATAGCAATTGAAAAACTGGTCATGTTCCATTGAGAACTATCTAAATGGTACAATATGGGACGGAAAAATAAAACTTCGATAAATTTTATATATATACATTTATTTTTTATCTATTTTTGCCTTTTTTGGAACTGGAACAGGTGGCATGAATGCCATTTCCGACATGTCGTATCTGCTGAAAAGTTCTTCAGGCCGCCTGAAAATAAAATAAATCTCCATTAGGTTACATTTTGAAGCTTTGATAAATGCACACAAAAAAACCTGATAGGCCATATTATAGTATGCTGCATCGTGATAATTCGAATAATTCTAATTAATTGGATCAACCTAATAAATTATAAAATATCAAAACAGTTTTTCATTAGTTTTTGCACGCTGATCTTTCTTCTCAGAGATATTGAGTTTCGAATTCTGAGACTAAAATGGTCTCGATTAGTGTGGGGGTCACTGATGAAGAATTTGTGGTGAAATTTAATTCGGCTGTCACTCAGATCTTAAACACGATAGCTTTCGAAAGAAGATACTTGCAGTCTTGAAATTTTTAGGGTCCGTTTGAGATTTGAAATCCGCTGATTATGTTCGTGAGGTTTCGAAGATATTTATAATCATATGAATTTGATCCCAATAGTTTGAAAATATCGATCCGTACGGACCAAAGCTCAGAACATATACCCCATTCACTTTTATAGTATCCCGGTTGACCATGACATTCTGACAAATTTCATCGTGTATATTTTGAAAATGTCCTATCAGATAACTACGCAAAAGCAACGTTGTCCTCTCTAGATAGAGCTCGTAGTAATTATGTATTTATCAAAATGTTTATTTACTTTGGGAAAATGATGTATTCGAGAAAATATTCATTTATTCAAATTTATTCAATAATTCCAAAGACCTGGCGAATGTTGAGAAACCCTTTTCTCCGTTGATATTGAAAATATTTCACGTATACAGGGTCTTTCACGAGGAACCTCACCCATATTTATACGGGAAACTACTGAACGTATTTTCATGAAATTCAGCACTTATAAGTATTTCACGATGCTGATGAAATCTAAAATATTTTCAAGGCATGAGCACCTCCGGTTTTTCCGGAAATGACGTCAACTTCCGTTTTTCAAATTAGAACACCATTTTTTTATTGCAGAAATAGATTCCTTAGAAAATTTCGAGTTATTTTGATGTAACATTTTTCAGTTTTGGTTGGAAAATTCTCTCTGAGCGGGAAAATTCGAAAAAAAATCGAAAATAGAGCTCCGCTGAAACAAGAATAACTTCGAGGTTTTTGGATGGAAAATTTTCATTTTTGGGATTTTTCAAGATGTAAGATTGATGTATCAACTTTAAAAATCGAAATCGCGATTCATGATACAGGGGGTGAAAAAATCGCTTTCAAAGTTAGGGATGACAAAATCGTGAAAAATCAATTTTTTCAAATTAGAACCCCATTTTTTTATGGCAGATATTGAATCTACGTTAAAAAATAATGTGAGTGTACGCATCACACCCTTGCCCTAAAGTGGATATTAACTCAGAAAATATCCATTTTAGGGCAAGGGTGTGATGCATACACTCACATTATTTTTTTACCTTGATTCAATATCTGCCATAAAAAAATGGGGTTCTAATTTGAAAAAAATGATTTTTCACGATTTTGTCATCCCTAACTTTGAAAGCGATTTTTTCACCCCCTGTATCATGAATCGCGATTTCGATTTTCAAAGTGGATACATCAATCTTACATCTTGAAAAATCCCAAAAATGAAAATTTTCCATCCAAAAACCTCGAAGTTATTCTTGTTTCAGCGGAGCTCTATTTTCGATTTTTTTTTCGAATTTTCCTGCTCAGAGAGAATTTTCCAACCAAAACTGAAAAATGTTTTATCAAAATAACTTGAAATTTCCTAAGGAATCTATTTCTGCAATAAAAAAATGGTGTTCTAATTTGAAAAACGGAAGTTGACGTCATTTCCGGAAAAACCGGAGGTGCTCATGCCTTGAAAATATTTTAGATTTCATCAGCATCGTTAAATACTTATAAGTGCTGAATTTCATGAAAATACGTTCAGTAGTTTCCCGTATAAATATGGGTGAGGTTCCTCGTGAAAGACCCTGTATAAACATGGTTGGAAGATTCAGTTATGCTATTTTCTTATACGAAAATCAAGAATGTTGAGATTTTACCAAAAAATAATTGACAGAATTATCCTTTACTTTGTGATAGTTTATTCGAAAAAAGAATAAAAGTACTCGAATAACCCGACTGAAAAACTTATAAACGAAAAGTGGAATTCCTCACTTTTCAAAAATCTCAAGGAATAAGCCTACAGAAGACATTCAATCACCTTTTTGCACAACTTGAAATACTCCAGTATGAAAAAATAGTAGTACTACGAAACCTGTGTCACAGTTAAACCTTAAAATAACTAACTCCATTTACAAAGTTCTTGCGAGTCAATGTGAATGATACACTGCATTGGTAAGAACATATTGCAGTTTAGCTTTAGTCTGTTATCTTTGGGTGTAATGACAAGGTATCTGTATAAATTGTCCATGAAAACTATCTATCATGCAGTTTTCGAGTCAAAAGAAAGATATGGAATTATGTTTTATAGACATATTTTGAAGTCACTTCAAATCTTTCATCTCCAGATAAGGGCACTCCGAATAATTCCCAAACTAGAATACAGACCCAATAAACACACAAACGTATAATAAACGTTTATTTCTGGTGGCTGAAGTTGATTTAACGTTACACGTTGAATCTTCTACGTTACATCCGAAACGAAAATTCAACTAAACGTTGATTATACACATAATATACGTACCCAATTCAACTGGTTGACTCATCCACCATTATGAAACGTATATTTATAACATTTTTTCAAACGTTTTCTCAACGTGAGCTCAGTAACATTGAATAAACGTTAAATGAGTCACTCTTCATCAACTCAGACGTAAACCAACTTTAATTCTACTTATTACATTCGAAACACAAATTCAACGAAACGTTGAATATACATATAATATACGTAACCAATCCAACTGGTTGAAGAACCGTTATAAAACGTATATTTATTGCATTTTTTCAAACGATTTTCCAACGTGAGCTCAGTAACATTGAAGAAACGTTTAATTAGTCACTCTTAATCAACTGAGACGTTAACCAACTTTAATTCTACTTGTTACAACCGAAACACAAATTCAACGAAACGTTGATTATACATTTAATATACAGAGTGTAACAGCCAAATGGAATAAATTCGATAACGAATAAATGAGGGGGTGTTAGGAAACACTCGAACACGTCGATTTGTAATTTCAAATGCGCATATTTTTAAAGAAAATAATATAACATAGGGTGTTCCATGTGACCGTGGCCAATACCAACTTTCTTATTTCAAATGCAACCCCCTGTATAAATTTATTTTTTGGATTCTTCAGAAAATCCTAGACATAATTCATGTACAATATCCTATACCTATCTTCAACTTTTTCGGAAATATTAAGTGTTTCCAGATTTTTTTACAAAAATTAACATTTTGAATGAAAATTATTTTATTTCACAAATTCGATACATTACACTCAATACTTATTTCCCATTTACCTCTTGATATGAAGGAAGTAAGCAAAAATCATCACTGAGAAGAAATGTTGAGTAACGTAAGAAGACAATTCTACATCAGATAAGCATGTTGCCAACACGTTTGCGGCGAACATTTTGAAAATTTCCTACATTGACATTAATGTTTCTTTTTAATAATTTAGAAATACTTAATCAATATTACTTATTAGGTTGAAGGTGGGTACCTAAATATACCTATTCGAAACGCTTTTAATGTTTCCTTTATAAAATCTTTCATCTCGAAAGGATCGAGAAATATTCTCATTTCATGTGAAGTGATAAAGTGATTTCATATCTACCGAACTTATTTCCTGCATTCTTTACTTTGAATTTTTTACTCGTTCAAAATATGAAACCCATTATTAGTAATAACCTTATATTCGTAACATACATCGTCTTTGCTAAAATCATTCAATAGAAAATTATGGAGTTTCTTGAAAGATAATGATTAATCAACCTAGGCAACGGTGCACTAGAGTTGGCATCAGGGGTATCACGTGATACGTGATAGTGCCGGCCGGCGTCGGCGATCCTGCATTCGTGCATTTCACATTTTGAAGAGCTAGTGCGGCAGTCACCCGATAGTTCCCTTCGCTATTTCCGACGTAGTGAATCGAGTTTGCTAGGAAAATTATCCGATTTGTTTAGGAGTGCGACAACAAAGATTTAGGTAAGTACCTATCAGTTTCATATTGATTGGTGATACATATGAGAAGTATAATTATATTTTTCCCAAAAGAATTGTTAGTTTTACATGATATGATTTACGTATTTGAAACTACCAAGCCACTCATCTGCTTTTTCAAAAATACACACAATTTCACAGTTTCGCACAAGTGAATATTTCATTGAGTTCTTCATATTGAATGATATTTGACGTTGAAAACACGTATATGTACCTATATGAATGGTAGAGAGTGAGTTCATGAAAATTAGATGGAAAATAAAATTCCGAAGCCAACTCATACCTACCTTTGTTGTTGTTGTTTTCATCCTTTTATATTGGAATCCGTGAAGGCTTGGTGAAACCTACTTCAATTCTACTTATTACATCCGAAACACAAATTCAACGGAACGTTGATTATACATATAATATACGTATTACGTACCCAATTCAACTGGTTGATTCATCCACCATTATGAAACGTATATTTATTACATTTTTCAAACGTTGGTTCATCGTGAGCTCAGTAACATTGAATAAACGTTAAATGAGTCACTATTTATTAGATGACGTTAATCAAATTTAATTCTACTCATGATTTATCAAATTTACCATAAAGCACCAAAAATTAAACCAACCCTTCCATCTATATACATGGTGGTCCCAAGTTCGAGTACCTTTTATACGTTTATGGAGAACTAGACATATTTGAAATCTGAAAATTGGGTTTATAAGAGAGAGAGAAATGTTTTTCATAACCATCGACCTGATGGATTATGATATTGTTTGAAATTCTCTACTAGACAAAAATATTTTTTAAGCACTTTCGGTTATACAGGGAGCGAAAAAAAATTTTTTCAAGATTTTTTCAATTTTTTCCTTTTTGATATGAGTATTCAATTCTGAACACATTATTACTGTTAAAATCATTGTATTTTTTCAATAACTTTCCAAAATATCGACAAAACACTGGAAAAAAAGTCAAATATTCGTAGTCAGTACAAGGTTCATTTTTCTTATTAAACACAGACTACGAATATTTGACTTGTTTTCTAGTTGTTTTCTCGAAATATATGTACCTATATGAATGGTAGAAAGTGAGTTCATGAAAATTAGATAGAAAATAAACAACATCCCAACATATTCCTTCAACATTATAACATTTCATTAAATTATCTTGAAAATAGAAAAGAAAGATCACGCTTTTAAAGCAACTGAGTATAATAAAAATATTAGATGGAGTAGTAGAGACTATCATAGAAATTACCACATGGAAAAGTGCCATCAGCGTGGACAGGGTTATGTCGGCACTGATGAGCACAAATAAGAGCGAAACCGGTCTGTCTCTTCCTTGCTGATGGCACGTTTCCATTTGGTAATTTCTATGATAATCTCTACTAGTCCATGTCATGTTTTTATTATCTTTATAATGTAAGATGAATGTTCATTATATAATTTATGTGGAGAAACTTGAGCTCAAGATTATACTAGTATAATAAAGGGCCGTTATTTCGGAAAAAATTGATTGGAAAATTGTGAAATTTGTTACATAGATAATGTTAATTAATGTTTTTTTACGAAGGCATCATTTGATATAGCAATGCTAAAATTATTACCCCAGTTCCCTGTAAAAATAATTATCCTCGTTTTTTTTAAGGTTAACCGATTGAAGTCGATGGGAGGTAATGGTCCTGAGGACCATACCAGGAGAATTCTTAGATTTATATTAAGCAACGATTTAGCTTGCCAATACAGGAAGGGCAGGGAGAAGAAACCATTTCAAGACACAAAGTCGATGGAACTCATTTATGGTAAGGTTTCATTTTGTAGACCTACATTTTCCAAATATCTAATGAGCATTATGGGCTTTTTCAGTGGCTGTCAAGAAAGAATTTGCTGCAGCCACAGACCTACAAATTGCAGACGCAACGAAAGATTGGCTGAAAATTGCCAAGAAAAGGCTCAAGAACGCTGCATTAAGTAGAGAAAAAAAATCGAATTCAAAAATTTTTTTCAATACATTTGAAAATCTATATATTTTTTTTGTTTGTTCTCTTTATATTTATATGTAGTTTTGTTTTTTCTTTCATACTTATTCTGTTTATTTTTTTATTAATAGAAAATAGTGAAGAATCTGTGTTTAATTGTCAGCATTTTGAAATTATTGTCCACTTGAATAGATAAGGAATAGGAGGAATATTTCTCGAATATTTCTCAAATTTTTCACCTATCATAAATAACCAGAGTCCACAGAAATAACACCTTTTACATCTGACCAAAATTATATCTCCAATGAGAAACATTTCCTGTGATGATACTTTATTCAAAATTCGGATCAAAATTCATTTCCTGTTCTTTATTTTCATATCCATGAAAAAAACATTTGAATATCTTGAGAGTTTTTAGAATATTTTTCAAGATGTAGATGAGAAAGGTTTATGAGTTTCCTTAGTTTAGGACAAATTATGCTGAAATTCAAATAATAACAATTCAAAAATATTTTTACTCAAGATTAATTCATTCTCTAAAATCAACGTTACCTTGACACTTGCAATGAACGTTGAATATTTGTGGTATTTCGGCATAAACATCAACGTTGAGAATTCGTACACCATCAACGTTACTTCCGAAACGAAAATACGTCGTTACGTTGAAACTTAATGATAACTTTATATCAAGGTATTTTTATTCCCTAAAATCAACGTTACCTCGACACTTGAAATGAACGTTATTTATTTGTGGTATTTCGGCATGAACATCAACGTTGAGAATTCGTATACCATCAACGTTATTTCCGAAACGAAAATACATCGTTACGTTGAAACTTAATAATAACGTTATATCACGGTATTTTACATATGAGGTTTGCAACGTTGAATCAACGTGCAAGGAAAACGTTACGATGAAACTAAAAAGAAACGTATTTCATAACGACATTTTACCGTTTTTTCAACGATGAAATATAGTGACGTTACCTAAAAAATACAACGTTTCTTAATGGTTACTGTGTTTATTGGGGAGGAACATGTAGAAAGATTCAGGAAGAATGGAGTACTCACTGTAACCGCGGTAATTTACAAACAAGAATATCCTTGAAAATTATTAGGTTTTTTTTTCTCGTCATTTATCAGCAATCAGAAATTTACAATTCTATGGGCTGATTAGATGTTTACAAGTAGAGTGGAATATACATACAGAGTGTAACAGTCAAATGGAATAAATTCGATAACGAATAAATGAGGGCGTGTCGGGAAAAACGCTCGGACACGTCGATTTGTGATTCTAAATGCGCATATTTTTCAAGAAAATAAAATTATATAGGGTGTTCCATGTGACCGTGGCCAATACCAACTTTCTTATTTCAAATGTAACCCCTTGTATATTGTTCATTTTTTGGATTCTTCAGTGAATTCTAGACACAATTCATGCACAATGTCCTATACCTATCTTGAACTATTTCGGAACTATTAGGTGTTTTCAGATTTATTGCAAAAATCAACGTTTTAAATAAATAGAATATTCTAAAACTAGTTGCAGAATGGGCTCCTATTCCAATACGAATGCGAAATTCGAAAACGGGCGACGAAGGAGCGAGTTTTCGAACGCATGAGTGTTGGAATTGCATTCTGCAACGAGTATTAGACGATATTTTCTCTATTTCGGTCAAATTTTGTGAAATACTGTTGAAATTCAATGAAAAATTCAGATTATACATCCTAGTGACTTTTGTATTGTATTTTGGGAGTTGGTGACTGTTACGAAATTGACATTTCCAAATTGACGTGTGTTGAAAATTGATAGGATCGGAAGCCAGTGCTGACAACCAAAAAACGAAAAATATAACTAAAAACAATGCTGAAATGAGTTCATTACAGCACTGTTTTAGTACTGTAATGAACTCATTTCGATACTGAAATAGAGAAAATTATTTTATTTCACAAATTCAGTGCATTACACTTAAAACCTAATAAGTAATACTGTTTATTTCTCAATTATTAAAAAAAAACAAAAAAAAAACATAAATGTCAATGTAGGAAATTTTCAAAATGCTCGCCGCGAACGTCTTGGCAACATGCTAATCTGGTGTAGAATTGTCTTCTAACGTTACTCAACATTTCAGGCGTTTTTGCTTACTTTCTTCATATCAATAGGTAAATGGGAAATGGGTATTGAGTGTAATGTATCGAATTTGTGAAATAAAATAATTTTCATTTGAAATGTTAATTTTTGTAAAAAATCTGAAAACACTTAATATTTCCGAAAAAATTGAAGATAGCTATAGGACATTGTACATGAATTATGTCTAGAATTTTCTGAAGAATCCAAAAAATAAATAATATACAGGGGGTTGCATTTGAAATAAGAAAGTTGGTATAGGCCACGGTCGCATGGAACACCCTATATAATTTTATTTTGTTGAAAAATATGCGCATTTAAAATTACAAATCGACGTGTCCGAGCGTTTTTCCTAACACCCCCTCATTTATTTGTTATCGAATTTATTCCATTTGGCTGTTACACTCTGTATATAGCTTGAACAGGCTGGCTTACTCCACTGAGGAGCTCTCGTAAAAAAGTCATTTTAGATCAGCTGGTCATCGCCTTCGTAGTCTTCTTTGTTCGTGGTTCTCCAGCAGCGGCTGCAGCAGATCATTTGGATGCCCTTCTAGTTTTGTATGATGTTGTTGGGTTCTCCGTTTTATAACATCCGCAATGTATGGGACTGAGAGGTCATCGTATAAAGTTTGGTTGGTGACATACCATGGTGTGTTGGTTATAATTCTCAGTATTTTGGACTGGCATCTTTGTAACAGAGCAATGTCCATATCGGAGTGTTAGCGCTTTTTTTGCAATCTTCTGATTTATGTGATTCTCCACATTTGACGCAGACGTATGGCCTATTACTATGTCCATACTGCTGACATCTCACGCATTGGGAAATACCGTTAATTTTTTGTTTGGAGGTTGGATAATCACCACTCTGTTTTGTATGCCACGCAACTTGTATATTTCCTTATCTGCTGGTTCAAGGTCGACAAAAAAGGTTAAGTGGCTCTTTTGTCAGGCTACTTCTTCCATTATGAATGTTTCTTACATAGTGTCCTAATTTGTTGAGGTCCTCCTTTATACAGAGTGTAACAGCCAAATGGAATAAATTCGATAACGAATAAATGAGGGCGTGTTGGGAAAAACGCTCGGATACGTCGATTTGTAATTTTAAATGCGCATATTTTTCAAGAAAATAATATTATATATAGGGTGTTTCATGTGACCGTGGCCTATACCAACTTTCTAATTTCAAATGCAACCCTCTGTATATTATTCATTATTTGGATTCTTCAGAGAATTCTAGACACAATTCATGCACAATGTCCTATACCTATCTTTAACTATTTCGGAAGTATTAAGCGTTTTTCGTCTATTCGTCCAAAAAAACCCTATTTTTCGGACTTGTTACGTAAATTACTATTATCATTCGAAACTGAAGAAAAATAATCCCTTTTATAAAATAAAACGGTCTTTCGAAATTTTTCGACCTGGTGCTGATTTTTCATAATAATGGACCCACGTGTTATCAGGTAGACTCATCAGCAGTATACGTTGCTCAATCGGGTCTCTTCAATACGGCTCTAAATTTTTTTCTGAAATGATGCTGCTCTGCAATTTGACGATTACTTTTTCCTACATCTAATATTTCCGACTTTTGTGCAAATGAAAGCGTCTTATGTGGTTATTCGATTGGAGCAATTGCGTCCGCCACCATACCAAAAACAAATGAAGATAGATACCGCCGGCGCACCTTGGCGTTTTCCAACTGTCATCCAACTGTTTTGTACTTGTTCAGACAAGAAAATTTTATTGATTTGCATATGAATGTTCTCGTGCCCGGATTTCAGAGGTGAAAATTTCAAAATGCCCGAATCATAGCAGTGCCCGAATTACTAGAGTTGTACTGTACCTATATAGATTTTGAATAGGTACTTAGCAAATACATATTTCTCAAAATGAAAGTCAATCCTTAGTTTTGTCGCAGAAGTTCACCTGCGATCACCTTTTCGTCAGGAATGTCTTCAACGAAATTTTGTTCAAAAGGTAACATATTGTTTTATAACTAAACATTTTGTTCAGTGGACAACATTGTGAGCGCCATCGGTATTTCTTCCAATATTATATTCCATTATAGAATCGTCTTGATCAAGTAGAGAAGCATATTTCAGTTTCTACGGTTGTCATTGGCATTGTTATTCAAATAATCAAAACTTTATATATTTCACAAAATCAAATCCAATCCATACGACACTATTACGTTTTCTTGTGTTATTTGTGGCCGCGAGTAAATTATTGGCAATTCCAAATTGATTTGAATTGCTTTGCAGAAAATACCTATCATTGTTTTCTAAAGGTACTTCATTCATTTATGAAGATAATATTCATAATTTTCTTTTTGAACCAACTTCACACCAGAGAAGATATTTTCAAAAGCAAAACAATCCTTAATCTGAAATATAATAATGTCGCGGATTCCTCTCGCAACCTCAAATAACTAAAGTTTAATTTCACACACCCTCATTGTCAGTCCCTAAATACTCAACGCAACATTAAAACACGAAACAATTGGCACCTACAAAATCTATCCATTTATTCCTCGAAGGGCTGGTACTTCTACGCCCGAATCACAGCGCAATGGCTCTAAAGGTCACTGAGAACCGCGTGGAATTGATTGGAGACGCGTCCTGTTCCCATGGTAACCGGCGATTTCGCTTGGGCGTTCGAGATTCAGCCCAGCATAATGCGGTAGCTACGGCTAGGTGAAAATGTTTTAAATTTAATTGTATTCAGTTTGAGGAGAACAGCACGAATATGAAATATACAAATTGATTGTATTTTCGTTATTCTTCTAGGAAGGGCGGCATATTACAATGATATACTTTAAACATTATCATTCCGTTGTCAAAAAGTCGAGTTGAAGAAATTAATCCTTCTGGATGCAACGCTCCTGATGTTAAAAGAGTTGATTACTCACAATTTTCCAATTTCTGGCACCAGAGCTCCTTCTCCAGTTGATGGTACTCCATTGGCAATATTCTTGGCAAACTTACGAACAATTGGGTGATAATGCTTATTCAATAACGACAACTCATAAAGAGAAGTTGAGGAGGCATTGCTGTACTCTGGATCATCCAATTCAGGCATATAGATGCCATCGCCAAACGAATTATCAGTATCTAGAAGGATGTCTATGTTTTTGTTCAATTGCATGAGATTTCTCACCAGGCCCAGTGATCCTATCGTGCCATTATGCAAAACATGCAGACTCATTATGGTTATCCTTTTAACAAATCCTATCATTCTTTTGTTCGTTATTTTCTTTCGCCTATGGATCAAACAATCCCCTGAAATCGAAAATGAATTGATATTCTCGTGTAAATTAAGGAGTATAATCCGTGAAAAGACAGATACATAGTCACTCATGGTCCATGGCAGGTTGAAGTTTAGTAATAGTAATAGTAATAGTAAAAAAGGGGTTACAGTTCACTGCGACCTTAAGGTCTATTGTGCCCCCTGACAGAGCTGTTATCATCGCGCCTCCTACAGCTCGCCCTCCAGTTCCAGAGATTTGATGAAATCCAGAATCTGGGACGGCTTCAAGGAGGATAACTCCCCACTTCTACAAGTTTCTTGTCCAAAGCACTCTTTCCTTTGGCTTGCAATGGCATAGCATTCCGTAACCAGGTGAATAGGAGTTTCTTCCTCCTCCCCACAGAATCTACACTCGTCAGTGTCTGATAAACCCATTCTCAACAGATGCTTCTTTAGGCGACAATGTCCTGTGAGAAAGCCAGTGAGTAAGTGAAGTTGGTTTTTACTGAGATCCAGATATTTTTTGGATCTAACAGTTTCAAAGTTCCGGAGGAACTTTTTGGAGTGATCCATCCCTGGGAGATTCCGCCAGAGTTTTTCTCTTTCGGTTTTCTCCTTCAGCATAAACTCCTTCTTATAGGTGCATTTTCCTATACCACAGAAGGGTTCTGGGCCAGTGAGTGGTGTCTGTGCGCCCTTTCTGGCCAGTGTATTGGCCTCTTCGTTTCCTACGATTCCCGAATGACCGGGAACCCAGATTAAAGAGACCTGATTCTTCTTGCCTACCTCATTGAGTTTGTTTCGGCACTCCCAAATCAGCTTTGAGTCAATGACGTAGGAGCTCAGTGCTTTGATAGCAGCTTGACTATCTGTATGAATAGCTATATCGCACTTCTGATAGTTTCTTTCTAGATTTATATCTAGACATCTTGCGATTGCAAGTATTTCCGTTTGAAGGACGCTTGTACAGGAGCCTAACGATAGTGCACACTTGGTAAGGTTGAAGTTTACACAGAGCATTATTTTGAAAATCAAATTTATTGTGCTCTATTGATCTCAAGCCTTGCCACTTATATTGAAAAGTGGCAGTAACTTTTATAGTTCTGAACATACAGGGTGAATAGAGGACTTTGTGTGGCAGTTCAGAAAAATATGATTTATGTTTAGTAAATGGCCTCGGGTAAGATAATCGACGTTTTCGAAATTCCAAAAAAATATCACCTTTTGCAACTTTTTTTTATGGCACGACTCCAAATGTAAACTTTGATTTTTGAGACGAATGAATAGATTTTTCCTTGACAAAGATCTAACTCAAATTCCATGTTGTGCCAAATTGAGAAAAAACATGCCTGATTCATTGAGATTCCGAAATGGTAAAACTCGATGTATTTCCAGTATTTAATGCAAAAAAAACTCCTATTACAATAAGACAAGAGCTTTTTTTCTTAATTACAAAAGTGCTCAAATACACAGAAACCTGTGATTGACGCAACCCTGTTCTTGTTTATTTTCATTAAGTCGAAAAAGGGTCTCATCATTGCACAAAATTCTTCAGCAGATTTTCATTGAGCCCAGGCACTGAAATCTTGTTTCATAGACATATGTTTGTGAAGTCGCTTTGGACACCTTTTGTGAAATTTAATTTGATCAAACGAAAAGTTGAAATTGTTATTTTCTTTCATTATTGAATCACATAGTTATAAAATCAATAATTTCAAGTAAATTAGATATGTTATCCATCTTATTCATTGGAGGTTTTCAGATATAAAAAGGAAACTTTCGTGTCTGCTCCAAAAAGTTTTATTAGAACTGCTACATATGTTTCGACCCTCTCAAAAATAGGGTCATCTTCAGGCATCTGCAGACAAAATACAAATGTGTACGAAAACGGTCACAAAAACAACAAAAGACAAAAACAGAAAAATATATAAGAGAGAAAACAAGTATGAAGTTCAAAAGACAATTAACATACAATAACAGTTAATTGTAAATAGAATTTGAAAAAATAATAACTTACATGTTAGAAACTTTAAAACACAATTATTCGCCGATAGTGAACGATAAACATAAATATTTCACATTATCAAGAAAGCAGACAGATCGAACAGAAAATACAGAAATAATACAGAAACCGCAGAAATGACTGGGTTCCTGCTTTGTGTCAATGAAAGAGTCAAGAGTTAAAAGTTGAACGTCAAAACTGGGAAAATGGGAGGAATTTGGAATTTGGAAAAGATACACATTACAAAGGCAAAACACAACACCCCAAGTAACCTTCTGAACACCCAGCAAGAATTCCCTGAACTTCTGATTTGCCCACATTTGCTCGACCTCCTCCCATAATGTTGACTCCATTCCTCCCATTTTCCCAGTTTTGACGTTCAACTTTTAACTCTTGACTCTTTCATTGACACAAAGCAGGAACCCAGTCATTTCTGCGGTTTCTGTATTATTTCTGTATTTTCTGTTCGATCTGTCTGCTTTCTTGATAATGTGAAATATTTATGTTTATCGTTCACTATCGGCGAATAATTGTGTTTTAAAGTTTCTAACATGTAAGTTATTATTTTTTCAAATTCTATTTACAATTAACTGTTATTGTATGTTAATTGTCTTTTGAACTTCATACTTGTTTTCTCTCTTTCATATATTTTTCTGTTTTTGTCTTTTGTTGTTTTTGTGACCGTTTTCGTACACATTTGTATTTTGTCTGCAGATGCCTGAAGATGACCCTATTTTTGAGAGGGTCGAAACATATGTAGCAGTTCTAATAAAACTTTTTGGAGCAGACACGAAAGTTTCCTTTTTATATTTCAAGTAAAAGTTAATTTCAGCACTTTTGTGATTGAGAAATAAGAAAAAAACTCTTGACTCATATTATGAAAAAAAAAATGTAATTAATGCTGAAATTACAAATTCAATGGTCATATTATTTGGGAATCTCAATTGTAAGATGCATTAATTTAGGTGAATGTAGGAACGGTTGAGGCGAAGTACGTAAAGCTGACTCAGGGCTGAAGTGCCTCAAGTGGTCGGCCAGACGCCTGGCCATGGGCGCCCGCAGAAATTTTTCTCAGGGGGGGCCAAAATTTTTCTCAGGGGGGGCAAAATAAAAACTATTGAAATATTGAGGGTGTTGTGTTGAAAATCAGTAGGGCCATCAAAATCTCAGGGGGGGCCATGGCCCCCCCTGGCCCCCCCCTGCGGGCGCCCATGCGCCTGGCCAAGAGAAATAAGTATAGATTAGAATATAAACATTGAGAGTTGATAACGTAGTCGATAACCGAATAAAAGTTAGTTTGATTTCCCTGAGAGTATTATTTCTGAAATACGAAGTGAAAGGGTTCTTACACAATGAAACATCACGTAATGTTGAACTTAGGAAAAAAATTAGCAAGACATGAACTTGAGTTAGATCTATTTAAAAAAAAAACTATGCATGGTCAACATTCGATACGCATCCAGGAATACTAACCCAAAAAACAGATTGGAAAAATTCCTTTATTTGGAGTCTTGCTGCCAAAAAGGGTAAAAGGGCGTAATTTTTTTTGAACTTTCGAAAATGCCGACTATCTCGAAAATCAAAGAACTTTTACTAAACCTATTTTCATGAACCGTCACAAAGTCTTCTACCCGCAGATACCGTATTATCAGTTCATCACTTTGCAGCACCGTGTATATGTCAAACTTGATGGATTCGTTAGTTTTGTTGTGTCAAAGAAACTCAAAGAAATTTCGTTTTCCAGCTCCAAAGTGAAATCAATTTCGTTATATAGGTTGTTCAGTCAACTATGAAAGAGTTCAAAATAAACCGCCGCCGGGCTGACATATTTAAGACGATAGAAAAACCAAAGTTTCAAAGTAATTCTTAATTCGGTGCTCTGTAAACGAAAAATTTTTCATTGACCGTGGGTGACCTGTATACAAAAAATCCTCTTCATTCCAATAAAGTTACTATTACAAATACTTGCATATCTACATTTAATTGTTACCAACTTTTGCTACTCACATAAAATTTGGAGTACGATATGGAAGTACTCATGTACTTTAGATGACGCTTTTATTTCTACTAAGCATCTATAAATATTATTGTAAAATCTTGTCGGGTCTAGAGTCAGAGCTTCCCCTTGACCACCCAATATTGCGAAGACTGTTTTGATACAGTGCAATTTTTCTTTCAACGTAATCCAATCTTCTTGAAGCAATTTTTCCAATAAATTCACCATATCCATGTAATAATCAAGGTTGATACAGTGAGCAAACCTGGAAAGGGAATTTATAATTAATAAATTATTGGTCACAATCAGTTATACTTGAGATTGATTTTTTCTGCATCATGCCAAGAAATCAACCTTAGACTATAGAAAGAGGAGACGCGCCTTTCGATGATAAATAGTGAGGCCAATTTACAAAGTCATCAGTACTAAACTGGGTAACTGTACTACTACGTTATCAAAATGTAGTAGAAATTTTAGCGACGTTATGACGTTCTTCGAATAGTAGTTTCACACGTGATTGAATTTACCTCATAAGTCTATCATTTATTTCCAAACGAAAATGAGTTGCTTGAAAACATCACGAGTCCGTAGGACGAGCGGTGTTTTCTCAAAGCTGTGATCTATACTAATATTATAAAGAGGAAGATTTGTATTTTAGTTTGTTTGATACAAATAGGCTCAAGAACTACTGGAACGATTTCAGAAATTCTTTCACCATTACAAAGCTACATTATCCTTGAGTAACATAGGCTATACTTTTCACCCGAAAAAATAAGGATACCTACTATAACTTCAATAATTACAAAAAAATCAGCCATATTCAGCTATTTTCACGTGCGCTGCAAGAACCGTAAGACTTACGTGGAAACAATGTATGACGGAAATGTACCTCTTAAATAGTTCTACAAAAAAGTCTGCGATGCCATATATATCTCTCAAGATTGACTTGCTATTACCTGTTTATGGTAATCAGATGTTTTCCAAAATTATGCACTATTTGGGAGTGCGTTCTTGGAATAGGGTATTGATACTCATTCAACTTATTACGTTATTTATCCCCAGTATTTAATTTAGAACGAAATTGCCCTTTACATCATACAATTGCAACGAGTACATCAAAAGTTATGGCAGGTTGAAGTGATGAAGATGAAACCGCACCACCGGACCTAAATGCGTCTCCGTCCTAGGTAGGCGGGTAGGAGAGGGCACCGAAGTGTGAGAGGGGGACATATCTATAAAAGAGTAGAACCGTGGATCAACTTTCAGACACGCGACGATTTTATAAACAGGATAAATGTTGTAAATTTACTCACAAAATGTTAATGAAACTAATTTATACCCGGGCGAAGATGGGACGGGCTGGTTGTATTTTATAAGACTATTTCACGAATAAAATGATATCTTCCTTCGAAATGCCACCGAAGCAACCGATATTGACTCACAAAAACCGTCGCCACGAAATCACAAGTGCCACAAAAAAACAGTGGCCTGTAGGGTCCGGTTGTACAGTCCGAGTTTAAGCCGAGTTCAAGACTGATCCGTACTCAAACCAAAAATATCTGTTGTACAGTGCGAGTTCAAGCCTGAGCTTCGCTCAAACCGATCCTCAACTTGAACTTCCGAAATCGGGTGCTTAAGCTTGGTTCAGCAGAAATGTCACTTCAATTACCAAATACCAACTTGGTTGGTCTGTGAAATTACCAATTCATAGGTTATATGTCAAGTAGTTGTGAGATTATTTATTTTCTTGAATGAGTTGTGTTTCACAGTTTCACTCAAAAACGGAGATTTTTGTTCATCAAATTGATAGAAATGGATTTTCAACTCGGCAATAATCTTGCGGAATTGACCGGTGATGAAGATTTTGTGGAACCAGTGAATTCGAGAAGAATGCCAAAGAAATACAGAGAAAGAATAAATCGTTTCTCCTCAGAGAATTTCTTTTTTGTCCTCTTCTTCATATTGTCATATTTCTTTTTTAAACAAAGGGAGTCTGAATTTTACCCCACTTTAGTTATTGAACTCCTGTTCTATTTTCTTCCAATATTCATTTTTCATCCTATTCACATTGCTGTCCGTTTTTTTATTCTTAATTACATTGCTGTATTTTTTCACTATATTAATTAAAATATTTTCTACAGAGGACGTGAAATAAACACTTCGCTTTCGTCCGACATGATTCCCGACACTTGAAAAATTTTTAATCAAAATCACCAACTTATCTTGTTTAAAAAGGAACAATTCAAATTTTGAAAATTATATTCGCGCTCTTTTTCATACTTTTCGTTACTCTTCTTTCCATTTGTGCAAAATTTGACACAATTCTTATCGAAAACGCATGTCTCAAAGCCATTTTCTGAAGAATTGCACTCAAGGAAAGTTTAGTTGAACTCGCCTCAAAGATAACCTGTACAACCGAATGACATATCTGAACCTAGCTCAAGAGTAAGCCGAGCTCAGTTGAGCGTGGATTTGAGCTAGGACTGTACAACCGGGCCTAAGACGGGGTTTTGTGAGTCCACAAAGGTGAAACGCTCTCGTAGGAACGACGTAGTCGCCGCCAAAGTCGATCCACAACAACAATCGCCGCGAAATACGAGCCTGATGTACCAAAAGCTAAATGTAACAACACAAAGAAATAGGAACGGGTGTAAAACACAGGATAAACTAATTACAGACTGATATTCTAACGGAGAAAAATCAAAATGAAGAAATATGAGCATAGGTCTTAACACTCGAAAAACACTTGATCGTAAATTAAATCGCATAT
This sequence comes from Adalia bipunctata, assembly GCA_910592335.1. Taxonomy (NCBI): domain Eukaryota; kingdom Metazoa; phylum Arthropoda; class Insecta; order Coleoptera; family Coccinellidae; genus Adalia; species Adalia bipunctata. Next base: position 8,826,897 of record OU342954.1, read on the forward strand.
AAAACTGAAAAACTTGAAGACTATGTATTTGCCATTTCTAAGATGAACAATGTACACGAAATTGCGTCTGGCGCTGGCATAAAACTTTGAATACCAAATATTTACGGAACCCCTAGTCGAATTCTGCCCATCTACGAACCCAACCGCGGTATTCGAGATCCGAACCTACCCAGAAAATTTTCAAGGTTTTTCATCAATGAGTCTAGTTTATTTAATAAAACCCTAAATTAGTAAAATCTAGTTAATTACAAGCTTTTATTTAGTTTCACCTGTCCCGGTGTCTGTCTGTAATCAAATCTTGCAAGTTGAATATGACACACTTCTAATCGTCCGATTGATTTGAAATTTGGCAGGTGTACATAGTTCTGGTGACAATGCATCATGAAATATTTTTTATAGAAAAAAACAAAATGGCGGCTTCAAAATGGCGGATGAGTTTTGTAATTATCATCCGATTCCATTCAAAATTAGTATCTGGGGGTTTTTGGGTTCGACAATGATGATTCTTCCGTCAAAATTGAAAAATTCAAGATGGCGGCTACAATATGGCGGACGAGTTTTGTAATTATGATCAGATTCTGTTCAAAATTGGTATCTGGGGGTTTTCTGGGTAGGAAATTACGATTTTTCAAAATTGAGGAATTCAAGATGGCGGCTTCGAAATGGCGAGTGTTGTTATTATAAAAGCTTGTTTAAAAAAATGATTTTTTTATTATAGCTTGTTATAACTTCAAAACATTATGAAATCACACTTACTTGGCCAGACCCTCCAAACACACACTGATTGCTTTTTTGTCATGCGAACTCTTCAGAATTCTGAAATAAATCCCAAAAACAATTTTTGTAATTTCCGTTAGGTTTCTCTGTTTCACTTGTTTATTTTCTTCTGCTTTGGTCTCCAAAAGCTCCTTCTCCAGATATTGCAACTGTTTTTTCCTCTAAAATTTCGATCAGAGTTACATTGTTTTCAAGAACTCTGAAACTGCAACACTTACCTTCCTCTCTTTTTTTGAGATTTGTAAAACATTCTGCTTTTTTGACTGAAGTTTTTTTTCTTTCATCTCCAATTCCTTTTCTTTTTCCAAATTAACGTCCTTCAATTTTAATATCAGTAAAACTCTCAACATCTCCACTTTAACATTATGTGCATGGGTTTTAAGATAGTGATTCAGAACTCTCAAAATCTAAAACGAAATTCGTTAATACGACCTTTGCAATCTCTAACAGAGACTGAGAGCTTTGGAAGATTTACCAATAAAGCACCCCGCACTTTTTCTATGGGAAATGGCGTTCCGTCAAATTTTCTAAAATTTTGGTATAATGTAGTACTCGACCTACTGATCAAAAGTTTCCATGGCCCCAATTCAATCCTATGACTAGTTTTTGATATTTTTATATCAAGTACAGTGGTGAAAGAAAACTCCCACCTCCTCGGATTTAATCTTGAAATAGAGGGTGATGAAAAAAAAGGTGGTTTATGGGTATTTTCGTGAGGTTCAAAGTTCATTTCATGACTGAATCACCCTGTATTCTTTGAAGTCCATGATGATATGTTCTAAAAAAATTTAACAAACACCTTAAATCAACCCATAAATACAGGGTGTCCACTTAACCTTCCTTGAGAATAGTTTCTATAATAATGGATCACCCAGTATGAATTCTGGGTATTTCAGGTTTTTTCGATGTAACAACAACATATCTAGTGAAATAGTTCATTTTGCGAACGTTCTCGCTCTGGAACTGACATATTTTATAATTTCAAAATCGGGCAAGCATTCAAGTATAGATAACGTAACGATTTTCGGTCATATTCCTCTATGTGCTTGCTCCTTGGGGATGTAATGAAATGTTTCTTGAGAAAAATTGAAGTTCATTCGTTTCTGTTTCGAGATACGGGCGTAGTAAAAGTTGGTAATTCTCAACTTCAGCGCCCTGTATCTCAAAAACTAGTCATAGGATTGAGTTGGGGCCATGGACACTTTTGATCAGTAGGTCGAGTACTACATTATACCAAAATTTTAGAAAATTTGACGGAACGCCATTTCCCATAGAAAAAGTGCAGGGTCCTTTGGAACAAAAAATTTCCTTCTAAGTCAAGTTAGAGATGTTCGAAGTGGAATTAATGATTTATTGAATTTCAGTGTTTGATAGAATTAGCGCGTTCGGCAATAGCATCCGAGAGCGGACGGATTTTTTAGTCCGTGATCACAGATTGTACAGATTTGTCAGATTTTTCTATAATAAACGAACGGTACGGAGCGTTCAGAGCGTTTTTTCTGTTTGCCAGATATTAAATTCGAGCTTAAAGGCCTATTCGGCCGTGGAGGTAGTCTGAGTACTATTTTGATTTTTTTGTGATAGCTCTCAACATTTAAACCCCTTGGTTGAGATGATTCAATATTTTGAATCATTATTTTTTATCAAACGACATTTTTTTATTTTTTACTACACAACAAATACCATAAAACACGAAATTTTAACAGAGCGTTAAAGAATATTCGAAGCAGGAAACCCATAGATGCAGATAAAATCCATTGACAAAGGCAGAAAAGTAATTTCTGTTTTCGTTCTGTGGAAAAAATCCGTTTGCTCCGTCGAAATACACCGAGCAAAAAGATCTGCATCCGATTGATCAGATTTTCTTGCTGAACTGTCCAGATGTGTACTCCCCTCAACCTGGATGTAATAAACAAACGGTTCAGATCAATCCGAGCAGTCAGATGTAATTGCCGAACGCGCTTAATATATTGAAATTTGAAATTAATACAAAATTCTATGTTCCCGTTTAGTATGGACAAATTTACCTTCAAAGTGAGTTCACTTTTTTTATCCTCCTGGAATATATTGTTCACTGAATTTTCCACAATTTCTCTGAGGGCTGCATCTTTATGATTCAAAAAAGGTACAACTACCTGAGTTATATTTTCGGAAAAATTAAAATATGGATGTGTGACTAGTAAATCACACATAGCACTCAGAGCTAGCTTGCCTAGAGCTTTACCTTCCTGAAAATATGCAAATTTTTAATTCATATGTAATTATTAAACATGAAAAAAACTTACTTTAGATAATGAAGTCGTTTGTCCCTTATTCTTTTGAAGAGCCATACAAGCCTTTTCCAGTTTTTGCAGGAATTTTTTGTAATTCTGCAATAGTTCAGTTTCGAATTTTCTTAGTTTCAGAGTAGATTTTTTCACTGAAAGTGAATACATATATTGTTTGATTCAAATACATCACAATTCATTCACACATCTTCAAATCCCATAAGATCATAATTATTCAGATGGCTATTTCACCCATTCCATTTTTAGTGAGGAAGTTTACATAGCAACTCTCACATCGATGGAACATGCAAGCCGGCAAAATTAACAAGTTGGTTTTCCAGCGATTAAATTTTTGACGTTTCTCAAATTCATAGATAGCTTCGGAAAGGAATACCATAGAGAAAACAAATAACGTTTAGTTAATCTATGATGAATACTTATTCGTCAAAAAGTGCCCAATGTGACCATATTACTGTTAGACACATTTCCTCGTGAAATAGTCATGTCGAATACCACTCGAGATGAAATTTGAGCAGGTAAAATTTTTCTCTTGTAATATTCAAGTTTGTTGCTTTTCGGCAATTTCGCTCATGACATTTTTTCCAAAATCACGATCCGTCAGGCCAGTGATTTTGATACAAATGTCATTCGCGAAATTGCCTAGCAACAAACTTTCATTTTTGCCTTATGACATATACCCCGTTTTCGACGCACAAGCGAGATACAGAGTGTTCGATGTCAACTTTTAGCAATATTCTGATAACTGTGGGGAGTTATGCGTGACATTTGAAATAACGGTTACTGATCACATCTTAGTATTTTTTGTGATCAGTAACCAGTAATGTCACGCATAACGCACCACAGTTCACAGAATATTGCTCAAAGTTGACATTAAACACCCTGTATCTCGCTTATTCGTCGAAAACGGGGTATATGTCATAAGGCAAAAATGACTTCCCCGGTGTCATCTACACGGCTATATATTTGTCCAGTTTATGGTGAAACACCCTGTAGGATATTTTCGAAGAGCTGATTTTTTTTGCATTACATAGAATCGAAAAAAGATACCATTCGTATTTAAAATAAGAAATAAATGTTGAATCGCAGGAATGTGGACAGAATGAAATACTAATCAGTTATGATTTTGCCGACGTTTCGGAACTATTTTGTTCCTTTCTCAAGGCTAGAAAAAGTTTTTATTAATCATACATAAAAGACATACAACAAAGAATGCATACCTCCTCATACAACTAATAAAACTTGTATTTAAAAATAATAATTAATGAGTCAAGAACGAACAACGGATCTAACGTATGACAGTCAATTGAATAAAAACAAAGCAATGAAATTGAAGTTACATACTCCGTGGTATGATATATGCTGACACAACTTCACATATTCAGTCTCAGCCAAATTAATTAATTTACCCCAACAAGCTAGTATGTATACAGTGTGGAATAAAAGATAAAATATAAAGGTGAATACACATACGATGACAAACACGAAACAACATGTGGAGACAAACAATTCAGAAATGTTATCTGTTAGGTGTTTTCATTCTCGATATCATGTAACCATAAACAGTGCTCAAATTGTTTGTATCCTCCCTATAATTCACTGTATTATTTCTTCTTATATGTATCATTTCACTCAAAATTCGTCTGAAATAATGTTGTTCGTAATCCAGAATAGGAATATGATATGAGAAAGGAACAAAATAGTTCCGAAACGTCGGCAAAATCATAACTGATTAGTATTTCATTCTGTCCACATTCCTGCGATTCAACATTTATTTCAAACATGGACATGAATATTACAGAATGTAAAATAAGAAAGTTGTTTTTTTTTCACCCTTCATACAAGTGAGAAAATAACTGAATACGGTGTTGTTCTGCTAATGAAAAAGTGCCTGTAGAAAGTTTTTGCAGTTTTCAGATATTTTAGAAAATGAAGAAATTATGGCACATTTTCGAAATGGCCAAAATTTCGTTATATCTTCAAAACAAGTGAAGATATCGTGAAACGGCTCTCAGTTCGGGAGTTTTCACGAAGATCGAGCCCAGGACTCCTTTCAACATTTTCACCTATCTAGCCTAGAAGTACCAGAAAACAATTTGGGTGACCCTGTACATATTCATGCAGAATCCCGAAACACGTCAAATTAAAATTTCAAATTGTCATTTTTACCCGTAAGAATGCGAACCCTACCTTCAACTCTCTTCGAAATACGGGTACAAACTAGGGCTGGGACTTTTTTGCCTTTTAGTATTCGAATATTCATTCTTCAATTCATTCGATTATTCGAATAATTCATTCAAACAATTATTCACGATTGATTATTCATGAGTAGTCATGAATATTCAATTATTCATTGGGTATTCATGAATATTCAACTATTCATGAGTATTCATGAATATTCAAGTATTCATGAATATTTAACTATTCATTAGTAGTCATGAATAGTTATTCAGTGATTATTCAATAAATATTCAGTGATTATGTATTTGAATATTACACACAAAAACCTTAATAATATAAATAGTTATTTATCATACTTTCAATGAAAAAAGTTTTAGCTCGAGGGAGATAAAATCGAGGGCTAAAATCTATTATATTTCCCGTGTATAATTCACTATTTTTCTCTGTGATTGGAAAACCGACGATTCAATATTAAGAAATTATATTACTCACACAAATTAATGATTATTCAAATAATGCTACCGACGAAGTTTATTCGATGGCCAAGGATGTTGTTTTTGGGATTGCAGTAGTTTGACCAATTTAAATCAGCCAGGTAGTATTAGATGATATTGTTTACCTTTACTGAAGCAAAGGTGGCTTCGTTCATCAGGTAAATTTTACATTTCACCTGATCCCAATCAGAGCCTGTAGAATGTAGTCCAACTTATGTACAAAAATTTTAACGTTGACAGAAATTTCATGAGCCTGAAAGGAACCTAATAAAATCTTTTTATATTGGACTTTTGCCGCCTGGGATTTCCAAACTATCGGAAGGTATTCAACAGTGGGGATGAATTTGCATTTTATCGTTCATTCAAAAGAATATATAAAAAATTATCTCAACCTCAGGGCTCCGGTCCTAAATGGCCAGACTCTGAACTTCTCTAGTGAGTGTAAATATCTAGGTGTTATCCTGGACAGCAAACTCAACTGGAGGAAGCACATAGATAAGACTCTTTCCAGAGCCCATAATAATAATAATAATACCTATTTCGGATGAATAGCAGTCTCTCTACTATCAAATGAAATAAAACGAATGTACCTACTCCTATTCAATAAATTTATAGAATGAATAATTTTTTTTATGGCAAAAATGAAACATATAAATATACTTGAAATTATATTAAATCATGAAGCCGTTAAAATCTTTGAGAATTAATTACACGATTATTTGGATATTATTTCCGACTACCAATTCGAAAATTTCAATGGACCCTAGAATGCAGATAGTAAAAACAATTTTCAAATTCCTACACATCATCAATCTGTGTACCTAAACCTTACATCCATCAAGTAAAGATCGAGTCAATCAAATATCCAAATATTAAATGCTTTCAATTAAGTGATATACGTGAACTGAACCTAATAGCTGCAAAATTCACCAAATATGTATCTTTTCCAGTACTATTTCAAATTTTACAACCTGAACCTTCATTATTTTTTTTATCACTCTATGTATCTGAAAATATATACTACTGTAACATTGGTTGACTTTTCATAGTTCAGATGTGAATATCAAAGAATTTGTTCGTAGTAAATCACAAAAACTTGTTTTAATTATTTCTGAATAGACAGTTGAATGATCATTCAAACTTTTATTTGTAACATCACGAATGATGGATTACTCAGCTCAGTCCTGAATAAATAAATTCATAAAAATTAATTTGAGTATTCAGTGATTAGTTGAATATTCAGTAAATATTTGACTATTCACTCAATATTCGACTATTCACTGAATATTCAGCTATTCACTGAATATTCAGCTATTCACTGAATATTCGACTATTCACTGACTATTCAGCTATTCACTGAATATTCAATTATTCACTGAATATTCAACTCTTCACTGAATATTCATGAATATTCAACTATTCACTGAATATTCATGAATATTCGAATAATGCAAAACCAAGTTATTCGAATAAATATTCAATGAATATTCGAATATTCAAATCATTCATTCATGATTCCCAGCACTAGTACAAACCCCAATTCTTAAAATGGAAAGTATGAGCTTACGATACAAGGTCGCGTCATTTTCTATGCAAGAATGTTATCTTTTTCATATTGCAAAAATCAAAATAGAAATAAACTAAGACCATGGTCTAAGGAAATAAATGATAGTGACTACGAAGTATGGTGCAATGTCTAACACTAAAATGTAATACAAGTTGCAAGAAAATTATGAAGGTTAATCCAGAGAGATCGCAGCTAATAATATTCAAATACCACAGCAATTAAGAATCCCAACCATTTCAATGAACCATATATAGTGAAACCAACCCCATCAATAAATTACCTGAGAATTCAAATAGACAACAAAGCCTGTTTTGAACAGCCCGCAAATAGTATAAAGAATAAACTATTGATAACTTGTTATCAATAAAGGACAGTTAATATCATTATTTACTCACATAATACTCCTTCATCTTTGTGATTCCTGATTTTATATGCAGGAATGACATCTTTAAAAACCTCCAGTAGAGATATAATCGCCAGTTTTCTTACAGTAATGTAAACGACGGGGGTCTGCTCATCCATTATCTTCAATAACAGCCTCAAATTGGTTACTTTTTCCTCCGGATTCTCCAAAACTTGAGAACTAAGTACGCCTATTTCGAGCTTTCTCTGTGTGAGAGCCTTATTTCTCTGAGTGAACAGTTGTGCTGCAGACAGTGGCTTAGATGTATCTAAGGCATCGTCTAAACGGCTCTGAAGAGTAAATTCACATTCATTGTCTTCATCTTCATCTTCTAATTCTGGTTCATTTTCAGCTTCCACTTCATTTTCTCTTTCAGAGTCTTCAGCTGAAGAATGTGAATAAATTACAGTGATTGATTATTAACAGTTCAAAAGAAAGAATAGATTTTCAATTCCAACACCTCTGTTTTTTGTGTGGAAATCCACTTCACGTTTCAATTTCTAATGCAAAGTCCTGTTGCTGTAACATCCCTGTCGGTTTTTTATTTTCGTAAAAATATTCCTGAAGCACTTTTTACTTACAATTAAAGGTGTCAAATGGGACACCCTGTATATTTCAGTGTCCATATAAAAAAAATATTTTCCTATGAATAACTGTTAATAAGAAAGAAACAAAGTGCAACAGAAATGATTTCACAGAAACAAAGAATTTTTTATAGGGAAGGAGTTGCAGTTTGTCAAAAATACACATTTGCAAGAAACTCCCTATAAGTCTAAAATCAGGCACAAACATCAGTTATCGTAAGTTTATTGATTCATTTATGTGAGAACATAGGCGTGATGATGACAGCTCTGATAGGGGGCACAATAGACCTTAAGGTCGCAGTGAACTGTAACCCCTTTTCGCTATAACTATAACTATATAACTATGTGAGAACATACATATTATACAGTACAACCCATATAAAAACAAAAAGACTCACTAACAATTATTATAACTAGAATTGAATGAAAATACAGAGAACATGTTCACAGGAAAACAGAAAAATTTACGACATACTGGTTACAGTTACCCAACCAACCACACAGAGGTCCCTGCTTCTGAATCGCTCAAGTGCGGTGTCAAGACCAAAACAGGAGACAAGACGATAAATAGTGAGGTCGTAAAAAGGAGTTTTTACGATAATCAGTTGGTGGTGTCTCCTGGTAAAATGCAAACATGATAATGGTGGATTTCACAAAGCGCAATCAGCGCTGATTGGGAATCACAGACTTGATTTTGAACTGTCAAATCGAGTTGATTCTCTGATCAATGCCATTCGACAGTTTGTGTACAAAAAAAAGATATACATAACGTGAAATATTTCCAGTATTAACAGCAAAAAAAGTTTCTTCAAAATTCGCCAGGTCTTTGGAATTATTAAATTCACATAATATTTTATCAAATTCATTATTTTCCCAAAGTAAATAAATTGTATTTCGATAAATACGTAATTACTACGACTTCTACGTAGGAAGGACAACGTTGCTCATTTATCTGACAGGAAAATGACTATAACCTAACATTTCCAGAATATACATGGTGAAATGTCAGAATTTCATAGCCAACCAGGATACATTATAAAAGTGAATAGAGTATAGTTTGAATACATCATTCTACCTCTAAAAGTGAAATTTCATTTTGACAACATCCATAGGTTTGAAATTACCCCACCAACAACTTCAAAATTAACATACTTGGGGAATTTGAGACCTGGATCTATGATGAAAATTTTAAATTTCTGACCATCCATTCGGAAGGATATAATTGAATTTGACCATAATTCCTCATCATTGGGTCTAACCTTCTCATTTGAGACCTTTGAATAAAGAACCTCAGGAAGGAGCATAAGGTTCGAATTTGTGCGACCAAATTGGGTTACCAGTATGGCCGACAAAGGTTTCCGGAATCAGTGGCGTAGTGTAAAAAGAATAAGGGAATATCTCAAATCGTTGGCAGTGAATTAATTCAATATGTGAATAGTGCAAAAAAGTTAATTGAAATCGGTTTCAACCTTTTATTGGTTTTATCCATTTAGATGAGAAGTTAACCAAATAGCGAATTACCAAGTTTAGTGATATGATAATAATATGACATCACCTACTGTATTTCTCCATGTTACACCAATGGTTAACCTCAAAATTTCTTCCGACTTTTGAATTCTTTATATAACTGAATATATCTTTCGAAACACTTACCTATGAAAAGTTAAAGTATTATCCTGTCTTTTTTTACTATCAGATCGGCCACAAGATGCACAACTAACCATTTTGAAGTCAAAATAACAAACTTGTTTACACGAAATTCCAACGTGATGAGTAATAATTGGATTAGCAATATGGCCGTTTCCGTCGCACTTTTATTCGTAGCAAATGAACCTTGTGCTCCTTCCTGTGGTTCTATGTTCTAAGGTTGAGACCATTCCAAGCTCAAAATCCAAAAAAACAGACATTGTGACACAAGTAGAATGATCGCTCAAAAATGTTTCGATGATTAGATTATTCGTTGGCAGATATTTCAGAAGGCCCTTTTCAGAAGGGGATGCCATAAATTATGATGAATAATATTTTGTTTCAGAGACAGAATATCAGTAGTTTCGGCACTGATTTATACAGATGCATTTTAGATTCACATCAATAATGATGAATCTCTACAACCAATTGTGCGTACCTGATTCTACAAGAACTCGTTGTGGTAATACTCCTTGTTTAGTTTTAATTGGGAGCAGATTCCGCACTTTAACAGGTGGTGCTATTTCTTCCTTATCCTCATAATCATTTTCTAGATTCTCATCATCTTGGTCATCGTTTCTTTTCCGTTTCTTTGTTGGTCTGAAATAAAATTTCATCAAGTCACACAGACCAAAATACAAAGCGGTCACAACTCACCCTATACTTTTAAAATTCTTCAATAAACCATATGATCTATTGTTGATTGCATCTTTTAAAAAATCAACATCACCATCTTCCATCATATCAAGCATTTCTTCACCATCGTCACTTTCTTCAAAATCATTCTGACATGTTGGCTTATCAATTTCTTTAGGTTTTTTGGATTTCAAATTCTTTTTGGTATTCAAAGATTTTGAATTTGGTGCTAAAATTTTCTTTGGTGCAGCCTTCTGCTTGGTCAGCTTTCCCTTCTTCTGATTGCTCCTTTTCAGTTTCGATATTTTAGTTTTCTACAAAATGCAAAATGTAGTTGTTTCGATAAGAACAAACCATGTTGTATTGGTCAAGAATTTATTTCTTGTAAATGAAAGCATGGTCGCCCGGCTAAAAAACCAAGTAAAATGAAATTAAGCGCCAGTTTCTATACTTACAACAGCCATTATATTGTAAACTTTATTTTATCAATATCACAGTATATTATATTATATATTATAATTTGATCTTGTTATATTTAAATGTACCAGATAGGTAGAAATAAATGAAACAATTCAATTTTATTCAAATAAAAATCATAGACATATTTTAGGTTACCCAACGTATATCACAGAAAAATATCGAATCTAAAGGTCGATTCACAATGAACGTAACTGAACGTAATGTGGACGTAATCCACAGAAAACGTAAGATCATTTGTCAAGAATACGGGCCCAGGCCCGCTGTAAGCTGGCGTGCAAGGCGTGCACCGCACAAGAGCCCAAAATATGATGAAAATAAAGGATTCTATTACATATTTCATTACGTTTATGCCTTTCATGGGCGGATTTCGTTTACGTGCTCTTTACGTCATTGTTACGTTTACGTTCATTGTGAATCGACCATAAAGATCAAAACGCTCTCTTTCGGCAAAAATTCCAAGCTAGAAAATTAGGACTGTTTTGAGATCTTGTAATATTATGTCACGTGCGTCTGATTGGCAATTAACGTTGGACCGGAAATTCAAACATTCACTTTTATAAAGTATCGCGGTTGGCCATGATTTAGGTTTATCAAGTTTTTTCACTTAAAACAGACGCAGGTTGGCATTCGTGAAAATCAAGCGACATTGCCAAGTCTACTTTCTGTTTACTCTTTTTCAACTTTGTAAATGGTGTTAGTTCTTCGAAGATTTAACTGTAAACTGTGGCGCAGGTTTTGTAGAACTACTACATTTTCAGGTTGTGCAAAAATGTATTTAAATGTCTTCTGAATTAACATTATATTTTCTCAAATTCATTATCATTAATTTCCCAAAGTAAATGAACTTTTTGATGAATACGTAATTACTACGATTTTTCAGCAGAAACGACAACGTTGTGGGCGTATCTGACAGTGCAATGACCATAACCTAAAGCGGCCCCTAGACGGTCAATCATGAATGACAGTCTGACTGAACAATAGGATTGTCAATCCTGACTTCAATCTTGAAGCCCCTACACATATCATTCAAACTGACAGTCTGATTGAAATGACTTCAGCTCAGTTGAAATTTAAACACCAAATAGTACGCTTCTAATTATTATTAGTATAATGTCTCCAAATGAAAAAAGTAAAGATAAGGCTTGTTTGGGCATTATCCTTGCATTGGGCACCAAGAAGACAATAAAACGTCTTTCACTGTGGAACTTGGCTTTATTTCTTTATATATGTTGAGGAATTTTCCCAATGCAACATTTTTTTATATTTATTCATGTACCTGGGATGGGATTCATTCCACAGTTCGGGGAAAGATTCATAAACACTTTGAACCTTTGAAGGCAGTTTCGATCGTCAACCCTTTGATTGCATTAATAAGACTGAGAAAAAGAATGATAGAATCACTACACCACCATTCAGACTGTCAGTCTCCCCTCCACTAAACGTGATTGAACCTCGGATTTTAAAATATTTGGAAATTCGTCAGTCCATTCATCATTCCATCAGTATAGACCTTACACCTTCAATCGGAATGTCAATCTTCGCTCTGATTGTCATTCCGAATGATCGTGTAGGGGCCCTATATCGTTTTCAAAATATACGCGGTGAAATGTGTCAAAATTTCATGGCAAACCGCGATACTTTATAAAAGTGAATGGAGTATATAAGCGCGTTCGGCAATGACATCTGACTGGTCGGATTGATCTGAACCGTTCGTTTATTACATCCAGATTGAGGGGAGTACACATCTGGACCGTTCGGCAAGAAAATCTGATCAATCGGATGTAGATCTTTTTGCTCGATGTATTTCGACGGATCAAACGGATTTTTTCCACACAACAGAAACAGAAATTACTTTTCTGCCTTTGTCAATGGATTTTATCTGCATTTATGAGTTTCCTGCTTCGAATATTCTTGAACAGTCTGTTGAAATTTCGTGTCTTATGTTATTTGTTGTGTAGTAATAAATAAAAAATGTCGTTTGATGAAAAAATAATTATTCGAAATATTGAATCATCTCAACCAAGGGGTAGAAGTGTTGAGAGCTATAACAAAATAATTAAAATAAAACCCAGACTACCTCTACGGCCGAATAGAACTTTGAGCACTAATTTAATATCTGGCAATCAGAAAAAACGCTCTGAAAGCTCCGTACCGTTCGTTTATTACAGAAAAATCTGACAAATCTGTACAATTTGTGATCACGTGACTAAAAAATCCGTCCGCTCTCGGATGCTAATGCCGAACGCGCTTTATATACGTGGTTCGACTCCCGTTCGAAGTGAAAACTTTTTCCGAAATTCAAAACTCCGTCTGAATACCGATTAATAATTATCTCTTAAATAATATTTTGTTTCATATCCAGGTATACAGTTTTTATCGTGTTCTGAGCAGATTAATTAGTATATATATATATACCTATACTACCTATTGAAATAAAAATTGTTGAGAAGGTATTTATATCAGTGTTATTCATTTGAAATATTATTCACAAAGTTTAAGTTATCATCTTTTAGGATATCAGGCGTTTGAGTTTCTTCGTTTCTTGTGCAGTTTTAACTGATGAGGAAGGTTGATACCACAATTATCAACAAGAGTGTTATGAAACTTATCATCGTAATTCAAGGTATTGAGCTGTGCCTTTATCTTTCTGTAAAGCTGCGTACAGATGTGCGAGCCGAACCTATCGCGAACCGCTCGCGAAGTGTTCGTGTCATGTTCGTTAATTTCACGTACACACTTGCGATCCGCTCGCGAACCAATACCAACGACGGCTTACGAATTTACACTGGGCTCGCGTTGTGTTCGTGAAAAGCTGCGTATACATGTGCGAGCCGAACCTATCGCGAACCGTTCGCGAAGTGTTCGTGTCATGTTCGTTAATTTTACGTACAAACTTGCGATCCACTCGCGAACCAATACCGACGGATTAACGAAGTAACACTGGGCTCGCGTTGTGTTCGCGAAAGGATCCGACTATCGATGGATCGGCACGAACGGTTTGCGAGCGGCTCTATAGAGGTTCGACATGCCGTCCAAATAATTGTCGCTATTGGTTCGCGAGCGGTTCGCGATAGGTTCGGCTCGCACATCTAGACGCAGCTAAAAAATCCGACTATCGATGGTTCGGCGTGAACGGTTTGCGAGCGGCTCTATAGAGGTTCGACATGCCGTCCAAATAATTGTCGCTATTGGTTCGCGAGCGGTTCGCAATAGGTTCGGCTCGCACATCTGTACGCAGCTTTAGACAGGAATTAAATAAGGTTAAGTATCTGAGCGAATGGGTTAATGTTTCAATGCTAATGTTATAATATACAATTTTAGGCCAGTGCATTGATTATAGAACAATGAGTAAGCTCAGTACTAGTACTAAAAAAAAAACTGTATTCAATTGTAACTGTTGTGATTTCAATTGCATATTCAGATCACAGTTTATGGCAGATGTAAATCTGTTTGCTTTTTTATTTTGTAGTATATGTCCATGAAAGTAAAGAACATTCAAAACAATTATTTATTTCCATAATTTCCATCGAATTCCTCGTGAAATGTCGATCCAATTAGAAGGGAAAAAGCCAATTTGTACACTAGAATTGTATAAACTCGACACTGCACTGTCAGCAATATATTTAATTCACTGAAATTCTTCTGAAAATCATCAGGAGATCCTGGAGATCAAAGATAAATACTTAAAATAATGATATGTTTTACTTATCAAAACAACGTAGCTTCAGAAAACAGCCCTCGTTTTCCTCCATGTTTGTTTACAGTAGCGGTAGCGCCCTCATCGGTGGTTGAATCGCCAAAAGATTTTTTTTTTTAGGCAATCCAAAGACCTGTCAAATATTTTTTGAGGTTAGTGCTGGAGGTCAAACAATGGGAATAAAGCTCTGTTCATGAAGGCATCAAAACCGTTTATTTGCTTGAAAAATTGTTTTCTGTGGAGACTTTTCAGATTTCAAGTCAATCTTACTCTTAGGATTATATCGGACCAGTGAAAATTATCTAAATAATGTGCATTTCTGTTGAAAAAAAGCCGTGTAAATCATGTAAATGTGAGCCAGTCATTGACTTATAAACTCAAAATATCGAATGTTCAAGTCATTCAAAATAACAGGATTTTCTTAAACATTTTGGAATATCCACTGTTGGTTTCTAGAGAGATGTTTGAACATCGTATCCTGAAACAAGAATGAATATTTCATTCAAGAAAACTCGAATTTAAAACTTTTGTCATTCTTCATCTCCCCCATGATGAAAGAATACATTGTATTGTAACGTTTTCTTCGTTATGAAGAACGTCCGGGTTCAATAAACTATTTATTTACACTACTTATAACACTAATAATTAACAACTAATGATCTAATTCTAACAAAAGTCTGTACAATTTATTTCCACTGATTTATTTGTACTAGTATTTATTTTCACTCGTCGCTCGTCTCTGAATGACTGAATTCCCTCATCCGTCGATGGGCCCCTTATATGTATCACGCCGATTGTTTCTCGTTAAGTTCGGACCCGTCTGGAAACTTCGCGAATCACATGCGGCCGCTTTGTCGGATGGAACACTCCACGCGCTTCCAGAAATCTCCAGATCGAGCTGGAGCGCTGAATGCACAAGGCCGTACTTGTCACAGTATTCTTCCATCATGATCTCCCCTCACGTTTGATCATGACGGGAGACACGAACGTATATGATCAAATTATTTCTGTTGATTTCTAGAGGTATATTCACACATCGAGTCCTGAAACTAGACTGAATATTTCATGATTCATTTAAGAACACTTGGTTTAGAATTCCCCTGAAAATTTATTGTCCAATATTTATACAGGGTGAGTCTTCGACTAGTAGGTACATATATTTCAACTGTAGATTCTTGATGCCAAAAGGAACTTACCTGACCCTGATACGATTCTCTTGATGAATGCAAATATGTATAAGTTTCTATTCTTATTCAATTTGATTCGTGAAGCTAATTGACCATATTCATCAGCTATCGGTTGCAGCTTTTTGAGCGTTCTTGGGTTGGCAGCAATTATAATAATATGTCATCACTGTCATTACTGATTTGAAATAAGCCCGCCAATTCATTAACATTTAGGTTTCATCATATTATTTATAAAATTTAGGTGTACACAAGATGTACTTACACCTTTTTAGCATCCATTTTTACCAAAAATTGTTTTCGCTCTATCAAAATTCAAAATAAATAGCACGTTCAAAACTTCAAAAATTGTAAACAATCAAAGACAATTGACATTAATGAGGTTTGACATTGAATATTGACATTGATGACACATTGGTACCAACCCAAAGATGCTCAAAAAGCTGCAACCGATAGCTGATGAATATGGTCATTGTTTAAACAATGATATGGTCAATTATTCATTTTCATTTATCTATTCACAAGGAACAGTTTTGATAAGAATATATATATAAACTCCATTCACAATTATAGAATCACAACTCTGGCCATGGTTTCGTTTTCAGGAATAACTTTTCAAGTGGCAGGCTGCGATTACTCAAAATGTATTTTGTAAATACATGTAAATACGTATGTCATATCGTTACTAAGGAGATAACTCCAAAAACGGGCATTTTGAGTAATCGCAGCCTGCCACTTGAAAAGTTATTGCTGAGCTTGCCAGGTTGTTCTTTAAATTTGAAACTCTGTGGTGCTCAGAATAAGAGAGATAGACCAACATATGTTACATATTCGAAATTAGGGGAAAAAGAGCAAGCCAAATATAGGAAAATATACAGGGTGTTCCATTTGAAAAAATGAAGTTGCCATCAATATGTTGACCACCTTGTATATATTTCAGTTCGTGAAGTCATATTAAAAAACCTCAGTTGATTTCGTGAAATTTTTGTATGAAAAATTTTTTTGTATCTCCTTTAGTAACAAAGTTAAAGGGGGGGTCAAATTATAGTGAAAAACCCGGTACACTGTATCAACTTGTCTATAAATCAAGGTATTTTCCCTTCAACAAGAAGGCTACAGTCATTCCAGTTTAAAAAAAAAATAACATTCGTGATATTACCAACTATAGGCCAATTTCTCTTCTAAAACTCTTTTTCGAAAAGATAGTCCTCGGCAGAATATAGTGACAAATATGATATTTTGAATAATTCCCAGCATGGCTTTAGATCTGGCCGTTCAACGCAATCGGCAGCTGTACAGTTCACTAAATACTATACGCATGGGCGCCCCCAGGGCGGAGCTAGGGGGGTTCATGCCCCCCCTGAGATTTTGATTGAAATTTTGCCCCCTCCCCCCTGAGAAAAATTTCTGCGGACGCTCATGCTTATGCGAGTGCCTTGATAGTGGTTTCTATGTTGCTGGGTTATTTTTCGACCTTTCTGGGGCCTTTGACCCTTTCTTTCAACTTTATTGTAGAAAAATGTTACAACTTGGGTTTCAGGGGTATATTCCTGGAATGGTTGGGAGGTTATCTCGAAGAAAGACCAGCAAATGTCAAGATCGGGGATACTCTGTCATCTGAGTACACTTTGAAATTAGGAATACCGCAGGGATCCGTTTTAGGACCATTGTTGTTCCTTCTTTTCATTAAAGATCTTCCAAAAAGTCTGAGAGATGAGTTGTCCCGGTTTTGTTCACAAAACGGTTTATCATCGTATACAAAAATGTGTTCAGTAGTTATGTTCGCTGACGACACCTCTTTTGCTGTTAGAGCTTTTCCTTTCGAAGAGCTCCGAAAATTATGACAAGACCGAAATTATTCATTTTTCTATCGGCAAATGTACTAGAAAACTTGTTCTTCGCTACCTTGATATATTATATCCAATGATGCTGTAAAATTTCTTGGAATTTTTTTGGATAAAAATCTGAGATGGTTCAATCACATTGATTCGGTTTGTATTAAATTGAATAGCTCGTATTTTGCCATAAATGAGTAAGACACTTGCTACCTATAGTTCATCTCTGATTAATATCTATTACAGCTTGGTGTTCAGCCATTTATCTTACAATGTACTTCTTTGGGGAAATTCTTCAGAAGTTGGTAGTGTTGTTTATAATTCAAAAACGTATTCTGCGCTTGATCTACAATATAGGTCCAAAGTCGTCCTGTAGACCAGTTTTCGCACAAAGTGGTATTCTCACTTTATCTTGCATTTTTATTTTAAGAACATTATTATATGTATATTAAGGAGAATGAGAATAGCCTACCTAAACTATCTGATCGTGGAACACTTTCAGTTTTCCGAGATATGAATTTTTTTCTTCATTTCCCATGAAAAACCCCCTCAAATCTCCAAACCTGGGGGCTAACAAACTATGGGGTTTTCAGTATTTCCTTCTTTCGGAATTCAAAAAACACATATTCGAATCTGATCGTGGAACACTCTCAGTTTTCCGAGATATGATTTTTTTCATCTTTTGCATAAACAGCCCTCCAAATCTCCAAACCTGGGGGCTAACAAACTATGGGGTTTCTTGTATTTCATTCTTTCGGCATTCAAGAAACACATAATCGAATCATAATTGATCGTTGAACACTCTCAGTTTTTCGAGATATGAATTTTTTTCATCATTTAGCATGAAAAAACCTGGGGGCTAACAAACTATGGGGTTTTCAGTATTTCATTCTCTCGGCATTCAAGAAACACATATTCGAATCTGATCGTGGAACACTCTCAGTTTTTCGAGATATGAATTTTTTACATCATTTTGCATAAACAACCCCCCAAATCTCCAAACCTGGGGGCTAACAAACTATGAGGTATATTGCATTTCATTCTTTCGGCATTGAAGAAACACATATCCGAAGCTCATTGTGGAATACTCCCATTTCGTCGTGTTATGATTTTTGTCTGAAATCACCCCCCACAACTCCCTCCCTGAGGCTTAAAAGTCTCCAAATGAAAGGGGATTCAATTTCTTATCAACCCATCAAGCCCACATCGAAATCTGAGTGCGATACGATCTCATTTCAGAGAGTTATGAACTTTTCATGAGCCATTGTTTGTCTTTGAGTATGTGTGGATGTGGCCAACTTCACACCTATGCAGAATATCGATATTTGTAAAGATCATCGCTGATTGGCTGAAAGTTCTTCTTCTTCTTCTCAACTCTAGCTATCCCACATGCATACCCCCACGTTGGGAAAGCTATGAGCTATGGGACAGCTCTCAGGCTATGCACCCAGTCTCTAATTGTCTAATGGAGTTTGCCAGTCTGGTTCCCAGGGGAGTGGAAGTCTAGGTCGTGCCTATACCAGACTGGTGGTGAGGATTTTGGTTCTTCTTTATTTTCAGGCTTCAGTCGATTTCAATCTTGGGCATTCAACTTATTAGTGTTAGATATGGCTATTTATACTTTCCCCCATGGAGTATACACAGGGTTTAACACAGGTCTCGGGTTGAACAATGATTCTGTAAGGGGACTAGGATTAGGAAAGAACACGTGCTGATTAAACAAAACCAAGCGATCATCTGAGCCAAAAGCAAAACAGTCAAAGATTAACATTAGAATTCCTGAGGAATTCCAATAACAAGCTCGTAATTTATGTTCAATAGTGTAGGTAATTTGTGGGCGAGAAATTTACTATACAATATATTGATATTTGTGATGTTTTCTTCACAAGAGAGGAAGATGTGCCGCACATCTCCATACTCACCACAGCTGCACAGGGGCGAGTTTTTAACACCGATTCGTTCCAGGTGCGCTGGAGTCATGCAATGACCAGATCTCAGACGAGTAATTGTAGTGAAGTTGCTTCTTGGGGCCTTCAAGGTTTCTGAACCAGTTTTTTTTGCGGTATTTGCTTGGTGTTATCCAGTCGGCGTAAGTTTTGCCCTTTGTTTGTCCCAGGGCTTTGAATTCCTGGTCCCAATCCTTCCAAAAAGCCGGGCCACAATTCGCGAGGATCACCCCTGAGTAAGGAGTTCCCCGGAAAAAGTCTTCCTCGATTCGCAAGCCTGTCGACCGTGTCATTGTGGGTAATGTGCGAGTGACTAGGCACCCATATACAGGTGATACAGTGGCCCACAGCCTTGGCATGGGGACCAGTGGCCAGGAAGTTTTTCACACACTTTCAACTGCAATGACGGAACCCAACATGCGTATCCCACCGAATCCGGGTTATGGGATTTAGAAGCATCCGTGTAGATTTCGGTGTGTCCACTGAATTTTTCCGCCTGGAGAGCAGTGAACTTTTGCGTATTGACCACGCATCCTTTGATTAACCCTGTATTGATTGCCTTTATATACTCTCAGCTCTTATTTTGCTGTTGGTCTGGGAATATGGGAGGGAAGGAGCACTCCAGATGGTGGGTCGTTCATCTCTGGTCCTCTGGATGGCCTGAATATATCCGGAGACTGTGTCGTTGAACCAAAGCTTTCTCAGTCTAGCTGGGTCGCGAACAGTCTCCAACAATGGGTGATTCAGGAACCTGTGTAACTTGGATACGTATTTATAGGATAGCCAAAGTCTCCGGTATTTGAGGGGGAGCTCCCCACTTTCCGCCAATATGACATTGGTAGGGGTTGACTTCATCAGTCCTAGGGTCGCCCGGGGGCAGCAAACTGTACACTGTCCAGTTTCTGGAGAACGGCCTTAGAGCATCTACCATAGAGGATGATACCAAAATCTAAATGAGGTCGGATAAGGCCTTTATAAACATTAAGCAGCGTGTTGGGGTGGGATCCCCAGGACGGCCCACAAAGGCTCCTGATAATGCTACATTGTGAAATGGCCTTAGAACACATGTCGTCTATCTGTTTTTCCCCATTTCAGTTTCTGGTCTAAGTTTACTCCCAAATACTTGACCTGTCGTTTCCATGGAATGGGCTGTGAGTCAATCTCAATTGGCGGTGGCGTTGGAGGCAGGATATGTTTGGAGAATACTATCGCCGAGGACTTTCGTGCCGAGATGTGGAGATTGCGACTGGCCAGCCATCCTATCAACTTCTCGAGATTCGCCTTCATGCATTCGGTCGTGAGGGTCAAGTCCCTTCCAGAGCCGATCAGCACAAAATCGTCTGCATATTGTATGAGCACTGTTTCGTCAGCCATGAGGCCCGGTGGACATCGGGTGTACAGGTTGAATAAGGAAGGGCTCAGTACCGAACCCAGCTCCGAATCAAATTCTTCCCCAGAGGCTCCCCGGACTGATACCGTTCTATCGTAGAATAGTTGGTATATTAAGTTAGCCATATTACAGGGGATGTTGCAGTCAATCATGTCTTTCCATAAGATATTCAAGTCGACGTGATCGTAAGCGAGAGTGATGTCCAAAAATAGGGCTACGGTGAAGAATCCACTGTCAAATGCAGAATATGCTGTAATGAGGGAAAGGCAGTCATTTATAGATCTGGCTCTACGAAAGCCGAAGCTCAGGGAGGAACCCATTTTGTCCTCTATCTTCTTCTCAATCCTCTCTTTCAGGAGCTTCTCGAGGACTTTGGTTACGCAAGACGAAATCGTGATTGGCCGGTAGCTGGTGCTAATGTTGATCGGTAGGCCTTTTTTGAGGATCGGGATTACTGCTACGGCTTTCATGTCCTTAGGGGGGGTCACCTTGGAGTAAGTAGGGAGAGGAGGAGAAGTCTTGCCGATGGGGGGAGATGGAAGAGGATTTTGTAATCTATACTGTCTATGGCCCGGCACAGAGTTTGTCTTGAACTTGAGGGCGTAGGCCAATTCCTCAATTGTGAAGATATACCAAAATTCTTCATAGTGTAATGCCAAGGCTGGCGAGTGGCGAAGGCTGGAAAGTCGGCGGACAATGTCAGCTGCGCACTGGTCCGATACGACGTGACTCTTGTCGTGCGAAGGCTGTCCAGAGAATTTCTTGATCGTATTCCACATACGTTTTGTCTTGTCTAGGGATAGATTTTCGCAAAACTTACGGAAGGATTCTCTTTTTTTCTTCCTTATTAGGGATCTGGTTTTGGCGGTTTGATTTTTGAACCTTATGAAGTTGTCAAGGGTATGAGAGTGTTTGTATGTGGACAGCAGCGATCTTCTAAACGCAATTTCCCTCGCGACCTCCTCGTCCCACCAGTGAACGCTGTATTTGAAGTTAGTGCGCTCCCTGTACTTGGGGATTGAAGGCTCCGACGCGGACTTGATGGCATCCATAAGAACCGTCACATGAGCTATACTCCATTCACTTTTATAGAGTATCGCGATTTGCCATGAAATTTTGACACATTTCACCGCGTATATTTTGAAAATGTTAGGTTATGGTCATTGCACTGTCAGATACGCCCACAACGTTGTCGTTTCTGCTGAAAAATCGTAGTAATTACGTATTTATCAAAAAGTTCATTTACTTTGGGAAATTAATGAATTTGAGAAAATATTATGTTAATTCAGAAGACATTCAAATACCTTTTTGCACAACTTGAAATACTCCAGTATGAAAATGTAGTAGTTCTACGAAACCTGCGCCACAGTTAAACCTTAGAAGAACTAACTCCATTTACAAAGTTAAAAAAGAGTAAATAAAAAGTAGACTTGGCAATGTCGCTTGATTTTCACGAGCGCCAACCTGCGTCTGTTTTGAGTAAAAACACTTGATAAACCTAAATCATGGCCAACCGCGATACTTTATAAAAGTGAATGGAGTATATATGTGTTGACTCTATGATCTCCTCTAATCCACTCGAGAAACGCAGCCAGTCCGCTCTTGTCATATTGAACACTCGAAGGGATTTCCTCTTAGTTGTGCCATCATCAGTGGAGTTGTCGATCTTAATCATAATTGGAAAGTGGTCGCTTGACCCTAGATCCTGTATCACTATCCACGTGCAATGGATAGTTAGGTCGCTGGAACATATCGCTGGGGTTATCCTGTGGTGGTGTAATCCTTGTTGGTGTACCGTCATTCAGCAATGTAACATTATTATCTCTCAAAAAATCTTGTACAATATGGCCGTTATGATTCGACGTTTTGTGCATTGAGATCACCCATAATGATGCATCTTCTGGAAGTAAATGTATTCATCTGATCAAAATGGGTGTCTGATAGGTAAACATCAGGTGGGACATATAGGTTTGAAATGGTGTACCCTGCACAACGGATACCCATTATCTGTCCTCTTGGTGGAAGATTCAGGTTGTTTAAATCTATGGGGTCATATGTAAGAGGTTTGCGTACAGCTATCGCGATTCCTCCAAATCTGTCGGCCCTGTCCGATCTCTCCAAGGAGAAGCCGGAGATAGACACAATCTGATGGTCCTTCAGGAATGTTTCATTCAGACATATGATGTCTGGGTTCAAGTCCTTGATAAGGATTTTGAGATCATTGAAATTGGAATACAATGTATCACAGATCGCTTTTTCTGAAATCAATTTCTTTCTTTTAATTTCCGAAGGAAACTGTTTCTCACAATAAATTTCTTTCAATTAGAGACATGTCGATGCTATAGATGTCTCTGCCGTGAATAGTCGTTGTTGCGGCATATGTTTAAATCATTGTTCGTAAAATTTCAGTTGAAGATTGGTTTTCAGAGAAATTCTCCGATAAAATTGATTATCTTTCGAGTTTTTTTGGGTCGATTATTGGATACGCTGAGCGGATTTAAAGTCTGAAAATCGGTTGCATTGTTACTAATTATTCACACTTGTATCTGTCTCTTCGAAGTGGAATAATTTCTTTATTGGATTTGGCAACATAAAAATCTTCTTATCATCAAGCGCGGATCCAGGGGGGGGTCATGACCCCCCCCTGGACTGGACGAACCCTCAAATCTTGTGTGTGATAAAAAAAAATCAATTGGCGGGTATGTAATCCACCTGACCGTGACCCCCCCCCCTTTCTCGAGAGCTGGATCCGCCACTGCTTATCATTAGGCCCGCACAACACGACGTAAGTGATAAAAACTTGTCATTAAATCCTTCTACCAAGATGAATGTCTTTTTCAGAGGGCTTTTTGTTTCTGTGCTATATTATTCCTTCGTCTACTAACTGAATTCACCAGCTATACATTACTACAGTACCTGTCCCTAATTCTTTACCTGAGGTCATCGAGATTCGTGGTGGTGAGGAAATTGGTAGAGGCCATCGTTAACCCAACCTTTGTGAATTAATTCAGCTGATCCTGAACGAAGAGCTCAGTATTAGATCTTGAGCCTGTTGAGCCGCTGATCCTGTTTCCAGTGGAGGCCGAATACAAACTTTTCATATATAGGAGCTTACGAAAAGAAAGGTCAGATCTCTCCATTTATAATTCTTCTACCGGAAGTGTCAATCCGAATTATAATAAAGAAAAACTGTCAACACCTTTTTTTGCATACATGATTATCTTGATTGAATTTGATATCTAATTATAAGTTTTATTTGTGAACTATACACTGGCGTGCGCAAATCAGGGTATAGGGCCTACCAGCAAATTATTATCATTATCGGAGTAATTCAAGTTAAATACACCAGATATTTATAACTTTAGTTTCGTGATTTCTTAACCTTATACCTAATTGTGAGAGTGATAATATTTCTATTTAAATCACGTGGCGTCCAATAAAAAAGAGCTAGCTGGTGCTGACCTCTCCTCGATATAAAAAAAAAAATAACTGGTGATAAATGATCTGATGTTCCACTGTAAGATTCTGATCATCAATTGGTTGAGTTCTGGGGGGAGACGGATGTCTTCTTGAACTTGGGATGTGTCGTGAAGGAAGTACTAATATAAGCGAATACGACCTGGATCAGGTGAAGAAAAAAAAAAGGTTGAAAAAATTACAAAAAAACAGAGCATTTCAGTGGAGAGAATCTTCTTACTAATTTTGTGAGGGCTCCCTGAAACTCAGGTAGTCCTCGTTGTAGGTGATCATTGGTCTTTATTCGATAACGATGTCTTCTTCAATAATTGACGGTACGTTAGGGCTATATGCATATGAGCTGGCCTGAGAAAGGAGTTACTCACATGAAGGGGAGTGAATCATTGCCTCGATAGTAATTTTATTTTGTGACGAGGATGCTAAGTGGGCATCCTGTGATTGTACAGGAGAGTTACCTCCCTTGGAAAATGAGGGCCTGTATTGCATCAGGCGTGAATCGTGTTCAGCTTTGTCGTATCCAATGGTGGGAGCTGCTTTGCGCTTACTACGTTGTCTGTTATCAGAATTCCCAGATTCCTGAGGTACGTATTTGGGGCGCGACAGTGCACTGGCATAGGTATGGCCACGATTAGGAGCTAGTGAAGTAGCCTGGTCTATTTTTCTATCGGGCAGAGATGGGAAATCTGATGGGGAGGGGGCAATTTGATTTTTGCACGACATATCTGCCTCGTAGAGCGATATGTTGTGTAACGCCATTATCTCTCTCATTCTGGACTGTCTTGAGTACTCCGGACATCGTCTATCTGTAGCCTCGTGGTTTTGCCTACAAAAGATGCAACAAGGTTCAGCATCCTGCATCACAAGCGTTCTCATCTTCGTGATGAGAACCACACTTCCTACATCTAAATCTTCCCTTGCACAGGTTTCTCAACTGTCCGAATCTCAAACATTTGTTGCACTGTACAACGGGGGGAATGTACCTACATTTCAACTTGTAGCCTGATGGTGTACAGTTCGAAGAATTTTGGGAGTGTAGTACCTTCAAAGGTAATAACACAAGTGGTAGTCTTGATATAAGCGTTACCACTTTCAGCGGTATTTTTTCTGTTGAATCTTCTTACCCGTGTTACCTTAACGTTTGGGTTCAGTCCTCTGACCATTCTTATTATTTCCTCATCAGTTATATCCTGGCCTATATCTCTCACAATACCCATTATAGAAACAAATCTACCAGGAATATAAATATCGTATACGCTTGGGTCGAATTCCATTGTACGTGACAAAGCTATTTGCTTGATTAGCGGACGTAAATCTAACACCTACATTTTTAATACCTTTTCAATTATATTAACAATTTTGTAATCCTGATAGTTTTTATTGTTATGGATTATTTTTCCAATACTGAGTAGGTTCAGGTTCTTTGTTTCCCTATCAGAACTTTCTATTATAACTTCAAATGGTCCTTTATCTTTACTGGAGTAGAAGCATTGCGTTTTCTTAATCTTAGAATGACCACCTTCAAGGAGGACGTCGATTCTCAAGACTATCTCCAACTTTTTGTGCGATACTGCCTGAGAACTGATCAGTGTCAGCTCTTCTTTTAGTAATCCTAAATTAATTGAGTTCCACTCATCCCTGTCCAGTTGTGTGAAAGCAAGCTTCGCCCTAGGAGATAAAGCATCCAGAACCCGAGGCCAAGCCTCGGGATCTGTAATACTCATGTTGGAAAAAAACAGAGATAAGGAGTTTATTCATCGTAGCGTGAATACGAGAAAAAAATCAAATACAAAAATGAAGTATGCAAACAAAGCTGTTAGGCCAGCTTGGGGGGCCGTTATTAGCAAAAATTGTTCAGCACTATATTCTAGGGGGGGATTCAACTCACCGGGAAAGAAAAAACTTTCACAGACAATTCTTGCGAAATTGAATTGGTATCCAAGTTTTGAATCCATTCTTTCATTTCTCTTTCTGCCCCGACAAAGTTAGTTCCGTTATGAGTTCTGAATTCCTTTGGCTGTCCTCTTCTACACATAAATCTTCGGATGACTAATATTGTTGAACTTGTATCCAGAGAAGCGGCTAATTCGATGTGTACTGCTCTTAGAGTAAGGCAGGTGAACAGTACACCGTATCTTTTTTCAATTCTTCGTCCGACTGCAACAGTCATGGGACCGAAAAAATCAATACCAACGAATGAAAATAGAAATGTGAATGCTTCTAGTCGTTCTGATGGCAACATTCCCATTTCAGGAGGTTGCGGTTTACATTTTCTATTTCTGCATTCTTGGCAATTCTTGAAACATCTCTTCACTGCTGCACGGATGTTAAGGATCCAATATTTCAATCTGATATTGTTAACAACTGTTTCTATTCCTATGTGCCTAGACTCTTGATGGTACTGATGAATCAACAAACAGGTAAATTTATGATTTGGGTCCAAAACAATTGGGTTTCTTGAATCAAACGGTATTCCGATTTTTTCATTTTCAGGAATTCTTCCTCCCAACCGTATTATCTTCTCCTCATCCAAGAACCTCGGCCAACCACAGGTGAGCTGCGAGAGAGGGAGGAAGAATTCAATAGACAAATTGATAAGAGGCTACACCCAATTGAAGATATGCGAAACATGGAACTGAACGCACTCTCAACGAAGATAACCTCTAGTGTTAGAAACGCAGTGCGGAAAGTCTGTTCTCTCCAAAGAAAGAAACATCCGAAATTCAGTTTAGAGACAGAACAACTTATTGAAGAACGGAGGAACACCGACAAAGACTCATCAAGGTATAGGGACCTGAATAACACCGTGAAGAAGGCCATCAGAAAAGATCAGAGAGCTTATAACACAAGGATAGTCGAGGAAGCCATACAGAACAACGCAAACATGAGAGTACTCCGTTCCGAGAGATCCAAAGGCAAAATGATCATCCACAAGATGAAAAACGATCAAGGAATCATTGTGGATGACAGAGGAAAGATCGCAGAAATTATTGAGAATTTCTACCGACGACTCTACAGCTCATCGGTGGCACAACCAGGTCAAGAAGGTCAAATTTACCAACCAGTCCTGAACATAGGATCAGAAGAACTAGAACCCATTGATGGAGAAGAACTAGAGGCAGCGCTAAAACACATGAAGAACGGCAAAGCCCCGGGAGAGGACCAGATCACCAGTGAGATGTTGAAGGCCGGAGGAGAAACACTCAAGAAGGCACTCCTGACCTTACTAAATAAATGTCTAGAAGAAGAGAAAATCCCGGACTCATGGAAGAACGCCGAAGTCATCCTGTTGTTTAAAAAATTTCAGGCCCATCAGTCTGCTATCCACCCTCTACAAACTATTAACTAAAATAATAACGAACCGCTTGAGCAATAAATTCTACTTTTACCAGGCTGTCGAACAAGCGGGATTTAGAAAGGGGTATAGCACAACTGATCATATATAAGCGGTACGCACATTAATAGAAAAATGCACGGAATACAACATCCCACTGCACATGGCCTTCGTCGACTACCAGAAGGCTTTCGATTCAATCGAAACCTGGGCGGTGCTGGAGGCGATGAATAACGCTCGCATAGATTACAGATACTCGAACATCATACGGTATATCTACGAGCATGCCACCATACACGTGAAAATTGAAGAGGAATGGGTTACTGCAAAAGTCCAGGTACAACGGGAACGGGGTGTCAGGCAGGGGGATGCAATTTCACCTAAGCTATTCACCCTTACAATGGAAGACGCATTTAAAAGCCTATCATGGGATCAGAAAGGCATCAAGATCGACGGGAGATATCTTAACCATCTTCGCTTCGCGGACGATATTGTCCTATTTAGCAACGATCCGGCCGAACTTACGACGATGCTCCAAGAACTCAGAGCAGTCTCCGAATCCGTTGGTCTTAAAATTAACCTACAGAAGACCAAAATCATGAGTACATCTAACATGAGAGTCACCATCGAGAACCATACTCTGGAGCTAGTCGAAGAATACATATATCTGGGGCATAACATCAAAATCGGAAAAAGTAATCAAACCGCAGAGATTACCAGACGAATCGGTCTCAGCTGGGCAGCATTCGGGAAGCTTAGTTATATACTTCGCCAACCAAAAATCCCAGTAAACCTAAAAAGGAAGGTCTACGATACCTGCATCCTGCCCGTGGCAACATACGGACTCGAAACAGCCACCCTTACAATGAACAGCGCCAACCGCCTTCGAGTCTGTCAGAGGGCAATGGAGCGAGCAATGCTGGGAGTAAGTCTGCGAGACAGGATCCGAAACGAAGATATTAGGCGGAGGACGGGAGTCTTAGACGTCATGGAGAGGGTGGCGAAGCTCAAGTGGCAGTGGGCGGGACACCTGGCCAGAAATAACTCCAAATGGACCAAAACCCTAATGCAATGGCGACCAAGAGAAACAAAAAGGAGTATAGGACGTCCGCAGGCAAGATGGAGAGACGACATCCAACGACATGCGGGGAAGAATTGGATGAAGACCGCCCAAGACAGATCGACATGGAAATCATTGGAAGAGGCCTATGTCCAGGAGTGGACGAATGCAGGCTAAGAAGAAGAAGAAGATCCAAGAATACAGAAAGTTTATAGAGTCGACTTGACTTGGAGACAGATCTTTCTTTCTTCAAAAATGAAATTTCATCTGAAAACGTTTCACTCTGACTCTTTTTGATCCATAATTTCCTGGCATCTTCGATTTCTTCTGAGCCTACACTTGCTTCCAACGACCGAAGATATTTTGGAATTTTCATTACTTTCTTGAAATATAAAATCCATGCTGTGGTTCGGACGAGTCGCATCAATTTTGAAAATCTACTTATATTTGGAAATTCCATCTGGAGAGGTTCTTCCACATGTACTAGAATCTGCTCGTAATCGCAATGTGGTTCTTTTGGCCAGTTCGCTTCAGGTAACTTCAGAAAGTTTGGTCCCGAAAACCATTTTCCATCAGGTGAGAAATCAATATTTTTCATTTCCTTTGTAGCTTGATCTGCGACATTCAATTCTGATGGTAACCAGTGCCACTGTGAAATATCAGTATCTTCGTGAATTTCTCCAAGCCTGCATGCTACAAAAATGGGAAATCTTCTAGATTCGGATCTAATTTGTTGCAAAACTACCATTGAGTCTGTCCAGAAGTGAACCTGCCCTATTTCATATTCAATTTCCCTTTTTATGGTTTTGGCCAATCTACATGAAAGTACTGCACCCTGCAGCTCGAGTTTTGGAATGGTTTGTTGATTCATAGGTGCCACTTTATATTTTGCCATCACAAATGCCGTGTAAATGCGATGCTAGTAGACTACAACTTTCTGGTACTGTCAAACCCCTCTGCTTTCAGTGGACAAATGAGATCACCCACTATGAAGACCAATCAAAAATGGTTTCCCTTGATATTGCTGCTGATAAAAGTGTTCCATTATTTTTTAAACTGAAACAAGTCAGAACTGTGAAAAATCTAAAACTTCCTGGACAAAAACTAAACGTAGAAGATATTTCAAGGAGGTTTCCCTATTTGGATTATAATATTTTGGAATCTATTAAAAATACGAAACCGGAGCTGTTGATTGGACAAGACAATTGTGGTCTTATTGTGCCAAGCCATATCATCCAGCCCAAACTGAATCAACCTATAATGTCCTCATCAAAATTAGGTTGGACAATCCACGGACCTATTGATGAAACCCACGTAGAAACTTTCAATGCCCATGTTAGTCTATGCTGCCGCCATGTTGGAGATGAAGAACTTCATCAATTGGTAAAAGAAAGCTTCCGTTTGGAAGCTTTTGGTGTTAAGATGCAGGATCGTGTCATCAAGTCAGTAGAAGACAAGAGAGCTGTGGAGATCATGGAAAAAACTCTGAAGAAAGTTGGGAATCACTTTGAGGTTGGACATTTATGGAAGAAGGAAGATTCTTCATTACCACCAAGCAAAGCCAATGCCATGAAAAGATTGCATTGTATGGAAAGAAAAATGGACCGGGATTCCAAATTTGCTGCACAATATACCGCCAAAATTGTCGAATACATTGAAAAAGGTTATGCGGAGAAGTTGAGTCCAGAAAAAATACCAAATAATGAGAAAACTTGGTATCTCCCACATTTTGCCGTTTGGAATATCAATAAGCCTGGAAAGCTCAGACTCGTTTTCGATGCTGCATCAAAATCGCAAAGTTTTTGTCTCAATGATTTTCTCTACCAGGGTCCAGATTACGTCCCTTCTCTAATTTCCGTTTTGTGGCGATTTAGACAGAACAAAATTGCATTTGGCGGAGACATCAAGGAAATGTTCCACCAGGTCCATATCATTGAGAAAGACAGATGTGCTCAGCTGTTTCTTTGGCGCGGTATGGAGAGGAATAAAAACCCTGATGTCTATGTCATGAAAGCAATGGTGTTTGGCGCCATATCTTCACCGTCAGTTGTAATAGAAGAGATAACTTGGAAGTAATAAAATGAATATCCTTTTTAAAATTAGGACTTGTACATTTTCTTTTCCGTAATAATTCACCGGTATTTTCAACACCCTTCATTTTATTCGGGAAATCTCCCGAGAGAACGCGCAATAATTTAATTGATCGATTTAAACTTCTGAAATTTAATAGCCTTGTGTTAGAAAAATTATTGGATCGTTTATCAAACCTACACAGGATCTCTGTCGAGACGTTAACGACCGAAATTGTTGATTTTCAGTTTAAGTTTATTTAGAGAACTAAATGATAAATTATAATTGTCCCACGAATTTGGTTGCAATTACTGCACACGATGACAGAGATAAAATTCAACGCAGGCATTGTTGAGAATTGTCACGTAGCATTTCCCAAGGTGGGAAGCAGAAAAAAATCGTTAATTTGATTGGTTCATAAAAACAAAGATGGAAGAAGTTTTGGTTTGATTGGTTTTGAAGTACTGACGAAAGAAAAACCTTTAATTTAATTGGTTTCTAAAAGGAACAAAGAATAAGGTAGTCGGGGAAGTTTCGGACGAAAGTGAGTTCAGTTATTCGGGAGACGAGAACGGCAGTTGCTGGTGAAACCTTAACGGGATAGGTTGCCAGGGCTCGCGAATATGGTTCGGGTACTAGGGTAGTACGGTTTCAGGGTAGGTACTTGAGTGTTAAGAAGTACGGTTTCAAAGTGGAAACGAAAACAATTAAAGTTGATTTGGAAGTTGCGGAGTAACTGCAGAAGTCTCAAACGGGGAGATTCTGAGTTGACTCGTTTGATATGTGTTTGATACGGTTTTAAGGAAAGTTTAAGAATTAATTTAGTTTCGTAGTTATTCGGAAGACGGCGATTGGATAACTCGTTGGTTTTTTGGTTCCTTTAAAAAGTTTTGATAAGTCAGTCTCAAGCTGGGACATATGTAAGAAGTGTTAAGTTGAAGTTAGTACAATATCTAAATTTATTTGGAATTATTTAAATCGCGTATCGTCGGTACATTCGGGAGTGTGAAAGTCAATTTGGCGAAAAACGAG
Source organism: Adalia bipunctata (assembly GCA_910592335.1). Classification (NCBI taxonomy): domain Eukaryota; kingdom Metazoa; phylum Arthropoda; class Insecta; order Coleoptera; family Coccinellidae; genus Adalia; species Adalia bipunctata. The sequence continues at coordinate 8,859,012 of OU342954.1, forward strand.
TGGGTGTCGTGCTTCGTGTCTAATCTGTCTGTTTCAGGAAAGAAGCATCGTCGTAGAATCGTCCTCCTAGGTTCATCATTTTTGGGATTATTGGTACAGAAAAAAAAGGGTCAGATAAATTGTTTATGCTTAGCTTGCCCGCCCAAATTATATGTTTAGTCCAGAGTCCTGAAATCTTCTACAAGTCATAGTTTCATAATTTTTTGTATCCTCTTTAAAGCGTATTATTATTTTTGTAATCACCCTTAAGTAGTCGAAGGTTTAAGTGGAGTTTTCTGTTGAGAAAACTCAGGTTCATTTGAAAGTTCACGAGGAAACTATTGTTGAGTTTCCCTTTGTAAAATTAAAGTTTAAGAAGGATTATTTTCCGTCATATCATTTGGATATAGAAAATCTATCTTATGCTGTAAATTCTTTCGAGATTGTTCATGATCATTATTTCTGGGGTCATTTTGACAAACCCTTTTAATTTTTGTTGATAATTTGAATTCATTTTTATATGATTTGGAATTCACATATAAATAACCAGTGTAAATTTGTTTGGGTTTGATTTGAATTTAATATACGTCTTAAATTTAATCTAAAAGGTTTCATTTACCATCCCTCTCCCTAGAAAATAATTTTAAACACCAAGACCCGACCCAAGTGCGTTGGGCCGATCCCACACTTTCTTCCGTCGGAAGAAAGAACTTCAAAATTTTAATTAACATCTTTTAATTTTCTTTAAGTAATAACACCCTTGATTGGTGGAAAGCCGCTCTTCTGTCCAATCACGAAGAGGGTGCTTTTTACATATGGTGACAGCGGTGGGATTGTTTAAATTTTCCGGGGGAGAGTTTTTCTTTGTGTGATTTAAAATTTGTTGAATTTTCCGGTAGATAAAAAGTCTTTTTGGTTTTGTGTATGTTGCATCAGTGTGAATATAAAGATTACTAGAGTTACATGTGTTGAATTTTCCAAGGGAGGTTTTTAGAGAGATTTTTTTTAGAAATTTAGAGAAATTTTGAGGTATAAGGAAATTTTATCCTGTTGTTTTATGGGTGATTGACGTAGTGTGTATTGACTTGTTGGAAGATTTCCGGATGAAGGTTTTCAGGCACCTATTGATTTTAATTTGAATTGGATTATTTTCTTTTGAATGTATACTTATGCCTACGAATTCGAGTTTATGTTTTAAAAATTGCGATTGGTAGGAACAGAGCTCAGGTTTGAATTAAAGTAAAGTAAAATTACTGATCTAAAGATTTTTGTTTTTGAGATATTGAAGAATTGAGTAAATACAGTTGGTTTTTCTTTGAATAAATTCAAGTTTTCTCTTCTTTTGAAATTATTATAGAACAGTTCATATTTCTGTGATGTTCTATCATTTTATGTGAAGGATTTTTGATAGAGCCAAGTTGATATCGAGGTTTTAAGACTTTAAAGAAGTTTTAGGTTCATTGTGGTTATAGGGAAAGAAGGTTTTCTTACAGGACATTTATTTTTCTCTTCCTGGACATTGTTTTTCTTTCAGGACATTGTTTTTCTTTTTCAGGACGCTGAATTTTCTGGTTGTTGAATGTATATGATAAAGTTTTCTGTTTCAGGAGGGTTATGAATTATTTTTTTGAATTTTTGCTTTAATTGATTGCTTTCAGTGAAAATATTGATTGAAATTTTTTGATTGATTTTCTTTCAGGGCGTATTGCATGAAATTTTTTTTTTTTTTTTTTTGGTTATTTATCCACTGTTCCGATTATTCGCGATTTCGTTTGACGATCGAAAGAGTTTGCTTTTATAAACTAATATCATTCGGTTTTGTTTTGAGTCTGACTTGGAGAATAATTGAACTTAGCTTTCTTTGCTCTAAGTCGACTTTGAAATTTTGGGAAACGTTTTGATAGAAGGAAAATTTTTAATTTTTTTTTTCAAGTTGGGTTATTTTGAAGGTTCAAGAATCGGGAAAAGTTTAAATTTGGTTAAGATTTTAGTAAAAGAGCCGCTGATCGTGACCTTTTGAGTTCCAGAAAAGTTAAATAGAATTATTCTTTATTTCAGGAGGTTTTGTGTATTTTTCTTTTTCAGGAATAATTTTTCTCGTTTTTCTTTGTGGTTGCATCAAATTTTTTTCAGAGTTTTCTTTTGAATTTTTTTTTTGGGTGTGTTGGTCTGTTTTTGAACTCGTTTTCAGGTGATTTGTTTTATTTTGGGTGTTTCGAGTAAGACTGTATGAATCGGAATTGTTAGGGTATCATTTTGCAATTTTTTTTTTATTATTTGAGAAATTTAAAGTCGTAATTTTGAGAGTATTTCAGTCCTGTTGAAATTTAAAGTTGAAAATCTGGAATTATTCATTGATTTGGAAAGTAAATAATTTATTGAATACATTAAAAAATCATATTTTGGTTAAGTTAATTGGGTTTTGGTTAAATTTTTTTGAAAAATGGCTCAACCAGCTGGTGCATCTAACACAAATGACCCTGCGGGTCAAATAACACCTATGTATTCACTAGGTATGCTCTCGACTACCTTGGATAGTTTTTCCGGGAAAGACGCAACGAGATACTTTGAAAAATTAGAGTTGCGATCAAAATTATACGGATGGGACGAGAAGGATATGCTTCTCCTTCTCAAACTTAAGCTTGAGGGGGATGCCTATAATTTTTTCAAATCCGATGCCACCTTGGACATCTTGAGCTATAAGGAATTAAAGCAGAGGCTCGTTAAGAAATTTACGACAGTTAGGTTGCCGGGAGAAAACCAATGGAATTTGAGTCGATGCTATCAGCGTCAGGACGAGGATGTATCCTCGTTCTGCACTAGATTACGCACGGTGGGAACAAGTTTACTGAGCGAGGATCTGGCCGGAGCGTTAAGGGATGAAGAACCTGGAATAAGGAAGAAAAACCGGGAATTAATGCTGAATCAATTCAAGATAGGACTAAGGAAGGACGTAATGAAGGAAATAGGAATTTTGTTATTGAAAGAGGAGAACCTGGATTTAGAAAAAGCGGAGGAACTTGTTAGGTTGCAGGAGACCACTAGTAGGATGTTGCAAGGGAGGTTGGCAAATATGAGGGTATCGACGGTTGACACCGAAAAAGTGTGTCAATTTTGCGAAAAGGAAGGCCACACCGCGAAGTGGTGTAGGAGTATAATGCAAAACCGAGGGAATGGAGAGAGGAGTAATGCAAGGACATGTCACTCTTGTGGCCGGATAGGCCATTTCGCGAGGGATTGCCGGAACAATAGGCAAAACGGATCAATGACACAAGGCGCGTGTCATAGCTGCGGCCAACAGGGACATTGGGCAGGGGAGTGCCCTAGCAGGGGTTCGGCTGGATGGCGGGAGCCAAAGGTCGAATTGTTAAGGAAGGAGGATATAGAGGAACAAACCTGTATGGAAGGTGAGGAAGTAGAGGAGATTACCGGAATGGTACAATGGGGAAGGCAGGCTCTAGGAGGCCACTTCCCCAGGGAAGACTGTCGTGAGGACAGTGGGAAAAAGGAACGTTTTTACGTGCAAGGGAAAGTCCGGGAGGACATTAAGGAAAAAGTAGGGAAGGAGGATATAGAGGAACACACCTGTATGGAAGGTGAAGAAGTGGAGGAGATTACCGGGATGGTACATTGGGGAAGGCAGGCTCTAGGAGGCCACTTCCCCAGGGAAGACTGTCATGAGGACAGTGGGAAAAAGGAACGTTTTTACGTGCAAGGGAAAGTCCGGGAGGACATTAAGGAAAAAGTAGTAAGGGTCAAGGTTGACAAAGCATTTAGGGAGTTCGGTACCCAGACCGAAGGTCCATATGAAGTTAAGGATTTTATTAGTACTGGAAGGAGGAATACCAGTGCTAGCACCCAAAGGGAGGGTGCAGAGGGAGCCGACAGCAATGGACTGTCGAAGGGTGACACCATAAGGGAATGGAATGGTGACGTCACCGGGACGAATAAGGAGGATAACGAAGGGGAGCTTCGTTGGGATCGAAATTCACTTTCGACTCTGGGTACCGATGGGAACAGGAAGAAGGGCGGAGACTGCGCCAATGGATTAGGAACAAAGGTACACGCTAGGAGAGAGTTAACCATAGAGGAAGATGGTAACTGGGAAACCGAAGTTTTGCTGACGTCGGGGGTTACTGTCCCCGCACGTTCGGAAATGGTGGTAGAGGCCAAATTGAGGAAGGTAATGGAAATTATACCATTACGACGATCTTGGAGGGCAAGGCGCCCTCCGGATCCAGGGAAGAACACTTTAGGAATACGGGTAGCGAGAAGGCAACTCTTCAATTGCCTTCCAGGAGAAATGAATCGACTCCTGCCCATTTCGTTAGATTCCAAGGATAAACTAGTCGGGAAACGGGTAGCGAGAAGGCAACTCTTCAATTGCCTTCCAGGAGAAATGAATCGACTCCTGCCCATTTCGTTAGATTCCAAGGATAAACTAGTCGGGAAACGGGTAGCGAGAAGGCAACTCTTCAATTGCCTTCCAGGAGAAATGAATCGACTCCTGCCCATTTCGTTAGATTCCAAGGATAAACTAGTCGGGAAACGGGTAGCGAGAAGGCAACTCTTCAATTGCCTTCCAGGAGAAATGAATCGACTCCTGCCCATTTCGTTAGATTCCAAGGATAAACTAGTCAGGAATTCGGGTAGCGAGAAGGCAACTCTTCAACAGCCTTCCAGGAGAAGCGAATCGACTCCTGCCCATTTCGTTAGATTCCATGGATAAATTGGACCGGAATTCGGGTAGCGAGAAGGCAAGTCACCGACGGCCTTCTAGGAGACATGAATCAACTCCTGCCCATTTCGTAGATTCCAGGGGCTCACTGGCCCGGAGAGCCACCGTCTGAAAAGGGTCCCTGTTCTGGGTTACGAACACCCCCCCCCCCCCCATCCCTTATCACTTTTCGAATGTCGAGGTCTTTAAGTTTTTTTTGTAGTTTCGTTTAGCATTAAAACAAGTCCAACTCACAATTATTAAAGTTGGTTTAGAATAATCTTCGGAGGGATCTTGGTAAGATTTGCATTTTGTATTCCACAACAAAGGCAAATAGGTATGATAAATTGAATTCGTGGTATTCTTCCTCGGATGATTATGAACGAAACATGTAACTTATCATAGGAGGACGAATAAGGGAAAATAAGGAATTCATGTTTTATGTTAAGTCATGTCTTAAGGGTGAACGGATCTTCATAATAATTATAAAATTGTGTGAGATTAATTTTTTTTTTATGTTGTTGTATTTGTAAATTTTATGTAAAACAGGTTTCAAGAGGATCCAAATCAATTACCAGTATGGAAAAGGTACTGACCTAAGCCAGAGGAATGACCTTATTCGTAAAAGTAAAAAGTGCTGAAACGCTAATCGCGTACGCGTGTGCGAAGATAAACATTGAGATAATCGCGGCGTCTATACGCGAATCCGAATAAGTAACAATTAAACAATCTGTAGACCGGCAGTGGCGGCAGTTTCGAGATAACTTGAGTGATTACGCATTGCGGGATGCATAGACGTAGCTTAATCATGGCCGAGGGTACGATGAGCTTTATTTACCGTTTAAAAGTCGTGGAGAACACCAATCAATGAATGGAAAACGTCATCGACGTGTAGCAGAAATGGAGACTTTGGAGACACCGACGAAATGAAAGAATTGGCCCACAACATCGCCAGACAATTATGGGGATGGTTTACCTACATCACCTGTTCATGGACGAAGTCATGGGATTTCCATGCGATATTCCGAATCATAAAGTACGGGATAGGAGTCATATCAAACGACTGCACCTATATTATAAGGTATTTGGATATGAAATGATTCCGTTGGCCAGCCTGTGGAATACTTTGACATTTATTGGCCTGTGCTTCAACTACGTGGATTAGGAACCGATACAGGACCAGACCAGGGAACCTGGGAAGAAGTAAGGACGCAGAGGCGGACGTAGGCTACGACAACAAAGACGTACTACACTGAAAGTGAAAACGGAAATATGTGCAATGTAAGGGACATTTCTCGCGATATCAGATGGACTGTGCGCTACGCTAACGTAAACATTGACATCGAACTCGAAGTGCGAATCGCTGATTACGGTAGACTATATAGGCCGTTGTGTATTTTTGGAAGGTCGTTCTCGAGGCGAAGGTCAGTTCCGATTTCAGAGGAATGAAACATATGGAGATGGTCAGAGCCAGACTAAGGAAATTTTGTTGTGACCGCGAGTGAAATTTGAAATTTCGAAAAAATGAACTCCTTGGGAGAAGTGAAAGGTGAAAGGCAGGATTTGTTAAATTTTTCTTTTTTGAAGGACTTGATTTATGAGCATTATGTTTTGCTGCATTGAGCCTTGTATTTTTTTTTATATTGTTCGTCTTGGACTTGGACTAATTAGTTGATTAAGAATGATATGTAGATTTAAGGCATGCTGCATGAGAGTTAAGAGTTTTAAGTTTGGTATATTCGAGTTGTATAACTGTTAGAATGTTTTTAACGGAAGACAAGGGACTATTGGACTATTGAGGAATGAGGGTAAGGGAAAAGTTATGGCAACCGATGCCAAAACTTTTTCAAAGGGGAGGATATTTGTAATAGAAGAGATAACTTGGAAGTAATAAAATGAATATCCTTTTTAAAATTAGGACTTGTACATTTTCTTTTCCGTAATAATTCACCGGTATTTTCAACACCCTTCATTTTATTCGGGAAATCTCCCGAGAGAACGCGCAATAATTTAATTGATCGATTTAAACTACTGAAATTTAATAGCCTTGTGTTAGAAAAATTATTGGATCGTTTATCAAACCTACACAGGATCTCTGTCGAGACGTTAACGACCGAAATTGTTGATTTTCAGTTTAAGTTTATTTAGAGAACTAAATGATAAATTATAATTGTCCCACGAATTTGGTTGCAATTACTGCACACGATGACAGAGATAAAATTCAACGCAGGCATTGTTGAGAATTGTCACGTAGCATTTCCCAAGGTGGGAAGCAGAAAAAAATCGTTAATTTGATTGGTTCATAAAAACAAAGATGGAAGAAGTTTTGGTTTGATTGGTTTTGAAGTACTGACGAAAGAAAAACCTTTAATTTAATTGGTTTCTAAAAGGAACAAAGAATAAGGTAGTCGGGGAAGTTTCGGACGAAAGTGAGTTCAGTTATTCGGGAGACGAGAACGGCAGTTGCTGGTGAAACCTTAACGGGATAGGTTGCCAGGGCTCGCGAATATGGTTCGGGTACTAGGGTAGTACGGTTTCAGGGTAGGTACTTGAGTGTTAAGAAGTACGGTTTCAAAGTGGAAACGAAAACAATTAAAGTTGATTTGGAAGTTGCGGAGTAACTGCAGAAGTCTCAAACGGGGAGATTCTGAGTTGACTCGTTTGATATGTGTTTGATACGGTTTTAAGGAAAGTTTAAGAATTAATTTAGTTTCGTAGTTATTCGGAAGACGGCGATTGGATAACTCGTTGGTTTTTTGGTTCCTTTAAAAAGTTTTGATAAGTCAGTCTCAAGCTGGGACATATGTAAGAAGTGTTAAGTTGAAGTTAGTACAATATCTAAATTTATTTGGAATTATTTAAATCGCGTATCGTCGGTACATTCGGGAGTGTGAAAGTCAATTTGGCGAAAAACGAGTGGGTGTCGTGCTTCGTGTCTAATCTGTCTGTTTCAGGAAAGAAGCATCGTCGTAGAATCGTCCTCCTAGGTTCATCATTTTTGGGATTATTGGTACAGAAAAAAAAAGGTCAGATAAATTGTTTATGCTTAGCTTGCCCGCCCAAATTATATGTTTAGTCCAGAGTCCTGAAATCTTCTACAAGTCATAGTTTCATAATTTTTTGTATCCTCTTTAAAGCGTATTATTATTTTTGTAATCACCCTTAAGTAGTCGAAGGTTTAAGTGGAGTTTTCTGTTGAGAAAACTCAGGTTCATTTGAAAGTTCACGAGGAAACTATTGTTGAGTTTCCCTTTGTAAAATTAAAGTTTAAGAAGGATTATTTTCCGTCATATCATTTGGATATAGAAAATCTATCTTATGCTGTAAATTCTTTCGAGATTGTTCATGATCATTATTTCTGGGGTCATTTTGACAAACCCTTTTAATTTTTGTTGATAATTTGAATTCATTTTTATATGATTTGGAATTCACATATAAATAACCAGTGTAAATTTGTTTGGGTTTGATTTGAATTTAATATACGTCTTAAATTTAATCTAAAAGGTTTCATTTACCATCCCTCTCCCTAGAAAATAATTTTAAACACCAAGACCCGACCCAAGTGCGTTGGGCCGATCCCACACTTTCTTCCGTCGGAAGAAAGAACTTCAAAATTTTAATTAACATCTTTTAATTTTCTTTAAGTAATAACACCCTTGATTGGTGGAAAGCCGCTCTTCTGTCCAATCACGAAGAGGGTGCTTTTTACACAGTGGCACAATTTGTCAAGAATAAAAATGCTGCCTCATTCGAACATCAACACCCCGGGATTGTAAGAGCAATGGAAAGGCAGCACTACGTAGATGACTACTTGGATTCATGTAATACGGAAGACGAAGCCATTCACAGAATTCGAACTATATTGTATGTTCATAAACAAGCAGGTTTCGAAATGGTGAAGTGGATGAGCAATTCACATACGGTTATGCAGTCTATTCCATATAATCTAGGAGCTGATTCCCAAATGTCTGTGAAAATAGATTCGCAAACGTTGGAACGCGTATTGGGTCTTTCTTGGTGTCCCGAAAAAGATAATTTCGTGTTCACACTGGACCTGAAGAAGATTCCTTCTGAAATACCCGATGGATTGAAAGTTCCGACAAAGAGGGAAGTATTACGGATGGTGATGTCTATATTTGACCCCTTGGGTTTTCTTGCTCCACTCATGATCAATGCCAGAATTCTGCTGCAAAATATTTGGAAGAAAAATATCCACTGGGATCAAGAAATCACAGAAGATATATTCGAAGTCTGGTTGAAATGGTTGAAGCAACTGAAAGAAATCACTCCCATAGTGATTCATAGGTACTATTTTCCAAGTCTTGCAATTGTCAAAAAGGTAGATCTGCATTTGTTCTGTGATTCCAGTGATAAGGCATATGCTGCAGTTGCCTTTCTAAGAACAATAAAAAATGATCGCATTTACACGGCATTTGTGATGGCAAAATATAAAGTGGCACCTATGAATCAACAAACCATTCCAAAACTCGAGCTGCAGGGTGCAGTACTTTCATGTAGATTGGCCAAAACCATAAAAAGGGAAATTGAATATGAAATAGGGCAGGTTCACTTCTGGACAGACTCAATGGTAGTTTTGCAACAAATTAGATCCGAATCTAGAAGATTTCCCATTTTTGTAGCTTGCAGGCTTGGAGAAATTCACGAAGATACTGATATTTCACAGTGGCACTGGTTACCATCAGAATTGAATGTCGCAGATCAAGCTACAAAGGAAATGAAAAATATTGATTTCTCACCTGATGGAAAATGGTTTTCGGGACCAAACTTTCTGAAGTTACCTGAAGCGAACTGGCCAAAAGAACCACATTGCGATTACGAGCAGATTCTTGTACATATGGAAGAACCTCTTCAGATGGAATTTCCAAATATAAGTAGATTTTCAAAATTGATGCGACTTGTCCGAACCACAGCATGGATTTTATATTTCAAGAAAGTAATGAAAATTCCAAAATATCTTCGGTCGTTGGAAGCAAGTGTAGGCTCAGAAGAAATCGAAGATGCCAGGAAATTATGGATCAAAAAGAGTCAGAGTGAAACGTTTTCAGATGAAATTTCATTTTTGAAGAAAGAAAGATCTGTCTCCAAGTCAAGTCGACTCTATAAACTTTCTGTATTCTTGGATGAGGAGAAGAAAATACGGTTGGGAGGAAGAATTCCTGAAAATGAAAAAATCGGAATACCGTTTGATTCAAGAAACCCAATTGTTTTGGACCCAAATCATAAATTTACCTGTTTGTTGATTCATCAGTACCATCAAGAGTCTAGGCACATAGGAATAGAAACAGTTGTTAACAATATCAGATTGAAATATTGGATCCTTAACATCCGTGCATCAGTGAAGAGATGTTTCAAGAATTGCCAAGAATGCAGAAATAGAAAATGTAAACCACAACCTCCTGAAATGGGAATGTTGCCATCAGAACGACTAGAAGCATTCACATTTCTATTTTCATTCGTTGGTATTGATTTTTTCGGTCCCATAACTGTTGCAGTCGGACGAAGAATTGAAAAAAGATACGTTGTACTGTTCACCTGCCTTACTCTAAGAGCAGTACACATCGAATTAGCCGCTTCTCTGGATACAAGTTCAACAATATTAGCCAACCGAAGATTTATGTGTAGAAGAGGACAGCCAAAGGAATTCAGAACTGATAACGGAACTAACTTTGTCGGGGCAGAAAGAGAAATGAAAGAATGGATTCAAAACTTGGATACCAATTCAATTTCGCAAGAATTGTCTTTGAAAGGTATCATCTGGAAATTCAACCCTCCTGGCGCTCCACACATGGGTGGAATATGGGAACGGATGATACGTTCAATAAAAACGGCTCTAAAAATCAGTTTGAAATCCATCAACCCCAAAGAAGAAGTTTTGGTTACCTTATTAACTGAAATTGAATACATCGTCAACTCGAGACCCTTGACACACATTTCTATGGACCCGAACGAACCAGAGGCAATAACACCCAATCATTTTTTGTTGCTGAGACCCGGCGATGTGAAATCTTATGGTGACGTGGAACTCTCGAGCAGAAAACAATGGCGAATTGCTCAGGCACTGACAGATTCCTATTGGAGACGTTGGGTTAAAGAATACAGACCTACTCTTATTCAAAGACAGAAGTGGCATGATAGAATTAACCCCATCAAAGTCGGAGATATAGTTCTAGTTGTCGACGAGAAGGCCTCCAGGAATCAGTGGATGATAGGACGGGTAGATGAGACATACCCTGGCAAAGACGGTATCATAAGGGTTGTCCAAATAAAGAGTGCAAAGGGAACCTACGCAAGACCAGTGGCAAAACTATGTATTCTTCCTGTAACGGACTCAAATGGTCGTTAGTTCATCTCTATCTTGGGTGGAGAATGTTAGAGCCTGATTGAAGACGATTAGTTTTAATAGTAAATAGAATACTCTGTATATAAACATTTGATGAGTCAAAAAGAAATGAATTTATTATGACATGAGAAAAAAGTAAAATTGGAATTGTATTATCAAGTTTGAATAAAAAGTTCAAAATACAGTTCGAATAGCTATATTAATTGAAAGATACCAATTACAGTATTTTTGAATTTCTTCTCAGTTTAATCAGCTCTTTAAATAGCTCATAACTATCTCCTCAACAGGAACAGGCAGTCCATTTAGTTGTATTTTATGGGTAAAATTGAAGTAGCAGGAATTCTATAGGATTTCACAATGCCAATTAACTTCCAATTTTACTTCCCCAATTAACCACACAACAGAATAAAAGCATACTTTTATAAGACAAAAAAATTAAGCAATTGCGTGAAAAAACACAGAGTAAACAATCGGTTCGTTGTTTGTTTGTCCCAGCAGCCATTTTAACAGCCGATCGTGACAGATCGTTGGACTGGTTGTTGACGTGAACCAGGAGATCCAACACAACTTTCAGCCAATCAGCGATGATCTTTACAAATATCGATATTTTGCTCTAATTACCTGGTTTGCAAAGCCGAGTCGAAGTTTACGGATATTTATGAATGATGTGAAGCTGATCATTACAAATTTGTTCTGAAATTTCCCTTCCCCATTGGAAGAAAAAAAAACTAAATTTTTGGGTTGGCAACTTGGACCGAAGTCTCCCATTGCTGATCGCCACGATGCCCTTATTTTCCTACTCTCCGTTATCGCACATACGCAATAGTCTCACGGACCCTAGGCAGAGCCCTCTAGATGTTTCACTTTTAAATTCAAGGATCAAAATATAGGTTTAGAATTATGTGGTAGCACCAGTACTGAAATCTAGAGTGCCGTTTTGATCTACAAATTTTGGTCACGATTTTTAGTGAGGAGTCGTTACACCAGGGTTTCTATGCATCTATGCCTCAACACACTTTCTCAATGAAAATCCCATCGAAACATATTATATCAAATATTGACGATTACAAAATTTATTGAAGACAGTTGAACCAAAAGGTTTTGTAAACACACCAGCAAGTTGTTCTGAAGTGTTAACAAACTTTACATTTACAATTCCTTCCTATATTTTATCACAAACAAAATGTACTCGAATATCAATATGCTGCAAGCGCTTGTGATATTCCGGGTTCTTGCTCACTTTAATAGCAGATTGATTGTCCTCAAACATTATTATTACACACACATAATCATTATACAAACCAAAATCATAGAGTAAACACCGAAGCCAACATGCTTCACTGACAGCTTTACTTGAAGCAACATATTTGGCCTCGGTTGATGACAGGACTACTGTTGATTGTTTTTGTGATCTCCAAGAAACAGGGTTTTCAAATAGGTTGAAAATATAACCTCTAGTTGACTTACAATCAGTCCTGTCACCAGCCCAGACTGCTTCAACAAACTCTTCAATAAAATTTTTTGCATTTTCAGTAACTTCAGTTAAAAATAAGTTTTAAATCAAGAGTTCCCTTTATGTATCCAAGCACTCGTTCAACTGCCTTCCAAAGATCTTGGCTGGCACAAGTTTGGTATCTACTCAGAATGCTAATAGAAATACTCCAATCAGGTGCATAACATTGCATACATAATAGATCCTATGGAGTCTCTACATAGATGCCCTACTTCTGAACTTTCTGATCATTTCAATTGACCATATTCATAAGCTATCGGTGGCAGCTTTTTGAGCGTTCTTGGGTTGGCAGCAATAATAATAATATGTCATCACTGTCATAACTGATTTGAAATAAGCCCGCCAATTTATTAACATTTAGATTGCATTATATTCTTTATAAAATTTAGGTGTACACAAGATGTACTTACACCTTTTTAGCATCCATTTTTACCAAAAATTGTTTTTGCTCTATCAAAATTCAAATAGCTCATTCAAAACTTCAAAAATTGCTAACAATCAAAGACAATTGACATTAATGAGGTTTGACATTGAACATTGACAGTGATGACACATTGATACCAACCCAAAGATGCTCAAAAAGCTGCAACCGATAGCTAATGAATATGGTCAATAATTCATGTTTAATATTAAATTCCATTGGAGTTTTCAAAGAATTACAGTTTAACATATTGTACTTAGTTAACAAATTTTTAAGATAATGAGTCTGGTTCATGGAAATCTGTCCGTTTTCAATATTTTGTTTAATAACCATTCCTAGATATCTATTCACCACTCCCATATCATACATTTTGAAATGTTTGTGCAGAATATTTTTCAATTTTACAACTTGGCTTCTGAAGTTCCAGCAACTTTAATGTTGGAAACCATTAGGAGGAGATATGTAGACTTCCCCTTTAACATCACCATTCAAAAGAGTACTGCAAACATCCATTTGATAAAATGGTAATTTAAAATGGTTGCATATTATTAGGAAAAACCTAACAGAAGGCGGTTTTGCAACAGGTGTATAAATATCCAAGATGTACTCACTTCTCTGTTGAAATCCTCTGGCTACTAACCTTGCTTTCAATCTCATGGTATTGCCAGCTTCATCTTTCTTTTTGATGACCCATTTGCTTTCGATTACCTCTTTGGAATTTTTCTCCACTGTCCATGTCTGATTTTCTTCCAAAGCACTTATTTCATTTCCAATGGCTTCTTTCCATTTTTCACTGTGTTCACTTTCCATAGCTTCTTCAAAGGTTTCTGGTTCATCGTCATCTAGTGAACACGTTAACATCATGTCAGCATCAATCTCATATTCTTGAAAGTTGTCTTCTATTCTGTCTTAGGTTATACCTTCAATTTTGTATGGTATCACCAACTGAATTTCTGGAATATGATCATTGTCTACTGTTTCATGATCTGAATGAATTTCTTCCACCTCATCTTCTGTTTCTTCAAAATTTCCACTTTGAATAATTCCCTCTTCTCATTTGATAGAGTTTCTTTTTCCAGTTTCTTGCCTGGCAAAAATATCATGTCTCTATGAAATTATATGTTATTTTTCTCTGGAGAATAGATTCTGTATCCTAACTTCATTACTAAGACAATCAAACAATCCAATTCTGTTTTTGGGGTTCCACTCTGAACGTTTTTCTTCTGGAACATGTACCGATACATTAGAACCAAATATTCTGAAATTTTTAAAACTGATCTTTCCGTTACACCACAGTTCATAAGGTGTCTTATTTTGCATTGAACTTTTAACAGAACGATTTAGGATATAAGCTACAGTATGAACTGATTTAGGATATAAGCTACAGTATTAACTGATTCAGCCCAAAATTTTTATCCATATCATTCATCATAGATCGTGATGCTTCCACTAGTATTCTCATTTCACGTTCAGCCAGTCCATTCTGTTGTGGGGTATAAACTACTGATCTTTGATGGCAATACCTTGCTTTTCTCGAGGGGCAAACCACTGAGGAATTATGGTGTACAAGAGCACGGGATTCCTCGGGATTCCACGGGATTCCTCGGGATTCCACGGGATTCCTCGGGATTCCACAGGATTCCATGGGATTCCACGGGATTCATCAGGATTCCACGGGATTCCAAAGGATTCGTTAGGGATTCCAAAGGATTCGTTAGGGATTCCAAGGGAAAATACACCCATATAGTTTGATTAGATTTGACTGATTCAAACGAATCCATCCATTATGTCTCAGGGAGGTGATAAGTAATATTTCTCCAACTCTTTTGCTCCACGTTTTCCAACATTCTACATCCTTTCGAAAATAGAATTCGACAGCGCTGGATCCCTTTTTTTCAATGTTTGAAACCCTAACATTACCTTCCGTCACTCTCAAATGATTAATAAAAAAAATTAAAATAAAGTTAGCAGTGTCACTTGCGAGAAAATCAATAAAACCTATTGCATTAATTGTCGAATAATTGTCGAGAATTTGTCGTGAAAACCACTTTCTCAATATCGACCATATATCTTGAAAATGGTTATAAATAATTGTCGAGCAATTGTCGAAGTCCATATGAAGTAGAAAAAACACAAAAAATCCATTCCTTCTTGTTTATTTTACGTCTTTTTCCCGCGAGTTAGAGATATTTCTGGAATTATCGCATTTTTGGCAACAGCGCATTCGTTATTGACTTTTTTTCTATTGAATTAATTGTCGAATACCTGTCCCGAATATGTCGTGAAAGAAAAGAATTTGTCGCCTCCTTAATTTTTTTTACGGGGTGGCTTTGCTAACTTAACGTTAAGTTATCTCAATATCGACCAAATATCATGAAAATGGTTATAAATAATAATACTCGACAAGAGTAATTGTCGAAGTCCATATGAAGTGAAAAAAACACAAAAACTCCATTCCTCTTAGTTGTTTTAGTTTATTCCACGGCTTTTTCAGGCGATTTCGTGATATTTCTGGAATTATTGCATTTTTGGCAACAGCGCTTTCGTTATTGACTTTCTTTCTATTGCATTAATTGTCGAATACCTGTTCCGAATTTGTTGTGAAAGTAAAAAAATTGTCGCGTCCTTAATTTGTTTTCTACGGGGTGGCTTTGCTTACTTAACGTTAAGTTAGCAGAACCACTTTCTCAATATCGACCAAATATCATGAAAATGGTTATAAATAATTGTCGAGTAATTGCCGAAGTCCATATGAAGTAAACAAAACACAAAAAATCTATTCCTTTTAGTTTACTTTACGGATTTTTCCCGCGAGTTCGAGATATTTCTGGAATTATCCCATTTTTGGCAACAGCGCATTCATTATGGACTTTTTTTCGAGTGCATTAATTGTCGAATACCTACCTTGAATTTGTCGTGAAAGAAAAAAATTGTCGCGTCTCTAATCTTTTTTCTACGGGGTGGCTTTGCTAACTTTATATTAAGTTAGCCCTCGAGTTAGCCTGACCACTTTCTCAATATCGACCAAATATCATGAAAATGGTTATAACCATTTTCATCGGCGCCCGCAGGGGGGGGGGGCAGGGGGGCCTCCCTGAGATTTTGATGGCCTCATTGTTTTACAGCACAACACCCTCAATATTGCTCTCTATTCTTTATTTGGCCCCCTCTGAGAAAAATTTTTGCGGATTTCTGCGGGCGCCCATGACCATTTTTGTCGAGTAATTGTCGAAGTCCATATGAAGTAAAAGAAAACACAAAAAATCCATTCCTTTTAGTTTATTTCACGCCTTTTTCACGAGATTTCCTGATATTTCTGGAATTATCGCATTTTTGGCAACAGCGCATTCGTTATTGACTTTCTTTCCATTGCATTAATTGTCGAATACCTGTCCCGAATTCGTCGTGAATGAAAAAAATTTGTCGAGTCCTTAATTTTTTTTCTTCGACAATTATTTATAACCATTTTTATGATATTTGGTCGATATTGAGAAAGTGGTCATGCTAACTTAATATAAAGTTAGCAAAGCCACCCCGTAGAAAAAAAATTAGGGACGAGACAATTTTATTTTCTTTCACGACAAATTCGGGTCAGGTATTCGACAATTAATGCATTAAAAAAAAGTCAATAACGAATGCTCTGTTGCCAAAAATGCGATACTTCCAGAAATATAGGGAAATCGCGAGAAAATGAATTGGAAATTGCTAGAGAGATAAAATTTTTTTTGTGTTTTTTACTTCATTTGAACATCGATAATTACTCGACAATCATTTATGATCATTGTGATGATATTCGACCACTATTTGCTTAATTAATATAAAGTTAGCAAAGCCACCTAGTAGAAAAAAAAAAACGAAGGTCGCGACAAATTTTTTTCTTTCACGACAAATTCAAGGTTGGTACTCGACAAATAATGCAATAAAAAAAAGTCAATAACGAATGCGCTGTGGCCAAAAATGGGATAATTCCAGAAATATCTCGAACTCGCAGGAAGAAGACGTAAAATAAACTGAAAGGAATGGATTTTTTGTGTTTTTTTTATTTCATATGGACTTCGACAATTACTCGACAATTATTTATAACCATTTTTATGATATTTGGTCGATATTGAGAAAGTGGTTCTGCTAACTTAACGTTAAGTTAGCAAAGCCACTCCGTAGAAAAAAAATTAAGGACGCAACAATTTTTTTTCTTTCACGAAAAATTCGGTACAGGCATTCGACAATTAATGCAATAGAAAAAAGTCAAAAACGAATGCGCTGTTTCCAAAAATGCGATATTTTCAGAAATATAGGAAAATCGCGAGAAAATGGAGTGGAAATTGCTAGAAAGATTAAATCTTTGCGTGTTTTTCAATCTATTTGAACATCGACAATTGCCCGACAATCTTTTATGATCATCGTGATAATATTTGCTAAATTAATATAAAGTTAGCAAAGTCACCTAGTAAAAAAAACGAAGGTCGAGACAATTTTCTTTCTTTCACGACAAATTCGAGGCAGGTATTCGACAATTAATGCAATAGAAAAAAAGTCAAATACGAATGCGCTGTTGCCAAAAATGCGATAATTATAGAAATATCTCGAATTCGCGGAAAAAGACGTAAAATGAACAAGAAGGAATGGATTTTTTGTGTTTTTTGTACTTCATATTGACTCCGACAATTACTCGATAATTATTTTCATGATATTTGGTCGATATTGAGAAAGTGGTTCTGCCGAGGGTTCTGCTAACTTAACGTTAAGTTAAGCAAAGCCACATTAAACATGTAATGGATGTAAGTGTAGACAATTATTTTCGCATCTATGCATCTTCGAAAGATGCATAGAATTAACAAGTTGACTTAAAGAAACACTGATATTGAATATGCTAGGTTTATCTTATGCTAAATTTATTTATCCTTATCTCCAATATCTTTTCGTTTCCCATAAACGTTCTAAAGCCTTTGATGAAACAAGTATCACTGCTCAGTACACATTAAAATTCATCTTCCATTGCTCTGTACTTAAATAAGAGTTGATTGTCTGTGATTAAAGTAAATCTTAGCTTGTATAATATGGTTTCCAGAGTTCAAGCTCGTAAACTTTACATACCTACTTCAAATCTGGAAACCATAGGGTTCAAGCAAAGCTCCATTTTCAATAACAGAATGTAAACTCATAATTTTTCCATAGCACTTTAGAAGACCATGAATTTTTCTGAACCTTCATTACATAGAATTCAGTGATTAAACTTCTGTGTTGTATAATGATTATGCCTAACAGATTTTTGGAATTGTTAATTTTTCAGAAATTTCATGCTTTACAAATTGTGCCGTGGTTCATATCCAAATATATTGATGATTTATTTGATTTGGCTTGAAGCACGATATTAAGGGCTTGTTCCGACTAGTCCAGTAGGTTAGTCAAGTAGCAAGTGATTTAGTAACTTGCCGTGTCCAAACGCCAGCAAGCTAGTTGAGTATATTTGTCAGTGGGCGAGTCGACTCTCCACTCGACTAAACTCGAGGGGGTAACCACTGGAAATTTTTTGCGACAAAAGATTTCCTCCCTCGTGGATCTCCTCGGATCTCCTCCGGATTTCCTTGGATCTCCCCGGATCTCCTTCGGATTTCCTTGGATCTCCCCGGATTTCCTTGGATCTCCCCGAATCTCCTCCGGATTTCCTTGGATTTCCTTGGATCTCCTCGGATCTCCTCCGGATTTCCTTGGATCTCCCCGGATATCCTCCGAATTTCCTTAGATCTCCCCGGATTTCTTCTGAACTTCTCTTACTATTTTCAAGGGATTAATCAACACAAACGAATACTTTTAAATTCACTAATAATTTTCAGAAATTATCGGGGAAGGTAGGCTGCACATAGTATTATTTATGGATCTTTGTGAGATATATTTTATAGTTCGAGTCAAGACTATTTAGTTGAAAAAATCTTGAAATATAATATGGAATCTATATAATCTTTTGTAATATCCTGCACCTTCTTTTTTGATGTACCTTCTCACGTTATCGATTAAAATATATTTTCGTACGATTTTTGAGAAATATTTTTCATCAAGTTATTTTTTTTAAGAATCCCAGTATAATATTTTGTGCTATTTTTCAGTGTATAAATGGAAGCTATCATTCAACAATATTCACGAAAAAAACTGATTCAAAAAACATTCAATTCTACCCATGATATGAGAGAAAGTAAAGTGAAAAAATTCAACATTTTCATAAAACATCAAATATCTCGATTCTCGAATACTGTGAGACTTTCATATAAACGATTTTCTCATATTATATAGAGCACATTCTGAACTACATTCCGTTTTCGTTTGACGTGGTCTTCACTTGACACCCTGTATAATTCTAATTATTTGTGCTTTATAATTTCTATTAATGATTTCATTTTAATTCTATTGCTCTCTTGAATGCTCTTTCATTCCGAGGTTTATTCTCGGGTTCATTCAAACCTCCCTTTAATGGATAAAATAATTCAGAAAGATAAGTTTTCTCGGTTTTACTTAAGAACAATGCTATCTGCATTAGATCCTAATGCCCAAATATGAATACAATACGATTATATTTTGACCATCTTGAATATCACTCAAATATAGATTTTCTAGAAGATTTAATATTCGGAAAACCGAAAAAGTATTCTATACTAATATTATAAAGAGGAAATATTTGTATTTTTGAGTGTTTGATACGAATAGGCTCAAAAACTACTGAACCGATTTCAGAAATTCTTTCACCCCTAGAAAGCTACATTATCCCTGAGTGACATAGGCTATAATTTTCACCCGAAAAAATTAAGGATACCTCGAGGGATACCTACTATAACTTCAATAATTACAAAAAGTCAGCCATAATCAGCTATATTTTCACGTGCGCTGCAAAAACCGAAGACGTGGATACAATATATGACGGAAATGTACCTCTTGAATAGTTCTACAAAAAAGTCCGCGATAGCATATATCTATCTCTCAAGATTGACTTGCTATTACCTGTTTATGGAAATCAGATGTTTTCCAAAATTATGCACTATTTGGGAGTGTGTTTTTATGAATTGGGTATTGATCATCATCCAACCCAATACGTTATTCATCCCCAGTATTTAATTTAGAACGAAATTGCCCTTCACATCATACAATTACAACGAGTACATCGAAAGAAAAGGTGTTGAAGATGAAACCGCCGCGTGAAACAAATTTCTACCCGGGCGGAGCTGGGACGGCCTGCTTGTATTGAATAAAATGAAGCGATCGGCGTCGATGACTAGAGCGCGAGCTAAAGCGTAAATCAGATATCGCGCCGAAAGATGTTCAGGAAATATGAGGACGACGACTAAACCTTTGCGAGCAAAGCGCTAAGAAACTGTATTTAGAAATGAAAGATAATTCCCTCGGATAATCGTCTATACCAGCTTCAAAATCACACAGAATATTATATTTTTAAATAAATCTTACACTGAAGCTCAAAATTAACCTATAAATCTCGCGTAGTAGAGATATAAACAATAAAAACATTCTCCATCTCGTTCTCAACCGCCGATTCCGAAATGGATTCGTATGCGGCTAGAGTGAGAGGGAGTGAGTCTCGGAGATAGAGATAGTGCACGTAGAACTGTTATATCCCTTATTCAGAGCTTTTTCGGCAAGGATTTCTTTAGTGAAAAGATGCAAACTGAAGTATGAACATCTAGGGCTATTGAGAGGCCTATAGAATTGGGCGCTGAAGTATAAATTAACATCAGAAACATCCGAAAAAGATACACCAATTGACTTGGATCTCCTCGTATCTCCTCGGATTTCCTCAGATCTCCTCTCGGATCTCCTTGGATCTCCCCGGATTTCCCTGGATCTCCTCGGATCTCCTTGGATTTCCTCGGATCTCCTTGGATCTCCTCGGATCTCCCTGGATCTCCCCCCGCTAGGAGCAGAAAATCTCCCCAGTGGTTACCCCCTCGACTAAACTACTGGCCTAGTCCGAACAAGCCTTAAGTCAGGAGATTTTGAAAGCTCATTCAACCACCTTTTAGGTAGATTAGCATTTTCCAGACCAAGTAAGCAATTGAAACTGACAATTTCTTCAAAGTTATCGTTATGCCTGGACTGACCGAATTGCATTTGACCACAGATTTGTCATTAGTGATTTGATTCTTATTGTTTGAGACCTTTCTCTGATTCTCGAACTCGCGGAAAAAGACGTAAAATGAACAAGAAGGAATGGATTTTTTGTGTTTTTTGTACTTCATATTGACTCCGACAATTACTCGATAATTCTTTTCATGATATTTGGTCGATATTGAGAAAGTGGTTCTGCTAACTTAACGTTAAGTTAAGCAAAGCCACCCCGTAGAAAACAAACTAATGACGCGACTTTTTTTTTCTTTCACGACAAATTCTCGACAATTATTCGACAATTAATGCTATAGGTTTTATTGATTTTCTCGCACGTGGCACTGCTAACTTTATAGACATTCTGACAACAGAGTTGGAGTACGAAGAAAAAGTATCAATTTATGGGTTTATTCATTCTTCCTCCATTACATATCTATTTTTTTATATAAATGAACTTTTACTCCCGAATTTCCAAGAAATTTGGACAGAATTAGCCTAACACAGAGAAAGGACCTATTTGAACCCCATTTCTGAAAATCTTAATGCAATGAATGAATATAGAATGGATATTTTCTTAAAATTGAACCACACGCTCTAATAGTAAACCCAACTGAAAATTTGAAAAAGGAACGTGCTGTTCGAATTACTGTATATTCATCAGTTCTTCATGAGTACCTACCTATACGAAATTTGAATTGAATTTGACATTAGAAAATAGACAAAAATCAAGTTCAAAAGAGTCGGTTACAAACAAATAATACACATGTGAAGTTGATGTAAAAGCGTGTTCAATAGGGTACAATTGTCAAGAATGAAATAATTGTGGACAATTGATACTAAATATCATTTCTCCATGGAATTCTAAGGGATTCCATGGAATTCTTAGGGATTCCACGGGATTCCTAAGAGTTCCACGGGATTATTGAGAATTCCAAGGGATTCCTAAGAATTCCACGGGATTCCTGTGGAATTCTTAGGGATTCCCATGGAATTCTGGTTGGACGGGATTATGGTGTACAAATTTTTGTCAGCGGTTTGCCCCTCGGCTTTTCTAATAGTTCTCTGATTTCTTCATTTATAAACTCCAAACCATTATTAGTTCAGAGTATTTTTATTTTATTGCCAGTTTCCTTTTCTGCTAATGCAATAAATTTGGCAAGAAATGTTTCAACTTCCAACTAGTGTTTCATGAAATATACTGCTTGATAAGCTGAAAATTGTCTTTTAATAACAGAGAATATCTAGATTCTCCAATTGATAAATTTTCCATCATACCACATACATCAGCATGAATAAGTACTAATGTTTTCAAGGCCCTTGAGTTACTAACAGGATGAGGCATACTATGTTGTTTACCTGACAGACATTTTTCACAGATATGATCCTTTTCATCATCTATAAAGTTTATTCCTTTATATTACAATAATTGTTTCAATTTAGGAATGTTCCGATGTGCAAAATATCATGCTCTAGACAGTTCTAACCAAATAACAAGATTCATCGGAACTACCATCATTTTCTCTGCACATATCCGCTGTGAGAGATGAATCGACTGAGAACAATTTCGAAGTATATGTATTGAAATCCATTTCATGCAGTTTGTTTACATGTTAGGCAATTGCTTGAACTTCACCTTTGAAATCCAATATTTCACATTTATTTTTATCTGATGTCATGTGAAAACCTTCATTTAGTGCACAACCAACAAAATAGATTAAACTTCAGTTCTAGAACCTTAGATGAATACATTTTGTCCTTATTTCCACAGAACCAACATTTTTCTACAACAAGTCCTGTCTTGATTCAATGAGAACATTTTTTTATGTCCTCTGAACTTCTTTTCCTTTAAGCAGTTTTTTGCAAAATGACCTGTTTTGTTACAATTTGATTTTCCACTACATTTTGGTTTAGCTGTGCTTGTGGCTAATGACATTTCTTTTTCATGGGATGTCGCTCTTTCTTCTTCTATAAGCAATCTTGAAGTCAGCTTGTCTAGTTTGTTTATTTTCTGCAGGTTTTGTTCATTTTTGTGATGTTGCGGAATAGTACTTTATGCCAGCACATATATATGCTCGCTTGCACCAGTATTCATACACCATTCATCAACCTTCAGTTTTTCAGAGTATCCAGCATAAGCATTTGAAGAGATCATTATTTTTGTCCTTATTTCCACAGAACTAACATTTTTCTAGAACAAGTCCTGTTTGGATTCAATGTGAACATTTCTTCATGTCTTCTTTGTACTTCTTTTTCTTGAAGCAATTTTTTGCAAAATGACCTGTTTTGTCACAATTAGATTTTCCACTACCTTTTGATTTATCCGTACTTGTGGCTAAAGCCATTTCTTTTTCATGGGATGTCGCTCTTACTTCTTCTATCAGTAATCTTGAAGTCAGCTCGTCTAGTTTGTATATTGTTATTTTACATCGAAATCTTGAGCTTTGGTACCATTTTTCGTCTATGTATTTCGATTGGTGTCTCGACTTGCAGGTTCTACTTTAACACCACTAACAATGTTGAAAAGTCCTTGCTTGTTTAATATAACTGACATATGGAACTTCAAAACTACCCAGTTTTCACCTGTCAGTTTGACTCCAGTAAGGATTTTATTGTCCATTTTGGTTTCTACGCTTCAGCTCTTGAAAAGCACGTGTTCTATCTCTTACGAGAATTTCGAGATTTTTCTCTTTTTTGACACTGGACCAATAACCTGGGCTTGACGTAGAAAAGATAAACTTCTGGTTGGCTTTATTTTATTTCAATTTTAACACAAGCTTACAGTTTCTTTCTTATCATTTATTATAGTTCTTTAATTGTTTCTTGTTTCTTATTTATATTTAGTTATTTTATACCTAACCTTCATCTACTAACTAACCTTAAACAAAAATTATTCTATGTTCTACGACATTTCATAGAATTTGATTTTCATTGGCCTCAACAGATGCATTAAAACTCCTGTAATTTTTATGAACCAATTCATGACATTTTCTTAAGCAAAGATATTCTACAATATCCTTGTTCTTAAGAATCACAAAGATCTATTTTTATGAACGAAGGAGCAGATTTTCGAAATAGATTCCGTATACATACTAGGTTACTTTGTTGAATTTTTTATAATTTAACCACGGATACTCAAATTAGAGAGTATCCGTGTAATTTAGCTAAGATAAGAGAGTCTCTTCAGTCTTTTTAGTTGTTCTTAATTTCAACGTGATTTCAACGCAAACCAACTTGGTTGGCCTGTGATTCCTATCCTAACTTTTTCTCTCACTCCTCAGCAGTCATTTTTCACAGGTGTCATTTATAACAAGAAAGAAATATGCCGTATTGGATTTCCGACGTGTAAACAGACGTCATATTATTTCGGCTTTAATTTTACCAAAGTGAATACCTAATTCTATTGCAAATTGCTTAGTTTTGGAAATAGAAATAGATATCAGTTGTGTTCTGTGAATATAATAACATTTTCTTTATCATCAACGGGTTGGACGTGGATATTATCCAAGCTATAACCATTGTTTAACTCTTTAAACAATGCTATAACTATATATCATTGTTTCTCTTTAAACAATGACTATATGAATATATAGGTTTCATTTTTCGTAGTAGGTTGCTGAGAAATATTGAATTATATTTATACCCTAGTCAAATTTAGATTAAAGAAAAATCCAAATATTTTTCAAAAGATAACCATCAGAACCATTACAAATATTTTATGACTTGTTGGATTAAGAAACAATACTGACTGGACCGATGATAGTTATAGCATTGTTTAAAGAGTTCTCCTTAAACAATGGTTATAGTTATAGTGAAAAGGGGTTAAGGGTCGTTTATACTGGCCCGTAACTTATGCCCTTAAAAATTGTTCTCTTTAAGGGAATAAGTTAAAGTTCGAGTATAAACCATAGCATGAAATTTCTATGTTTCAACTCTTAGGGTAAGGGAAAAGTTTAAGTTACGGGCCAGTATAAACGACCCTTTACAGTTCACTGCGACCTTAAGGTCTATTGTGCCCCCTATCAGAGCTGTTATCATCGCGCCTCCTACAGCTCGCCCTCCAGTTCCAGAGATTTGATGAAATCCATTATCTGGGATGGCTTCAGGACCGATGATATTGATTCATCGAAATAATGTACCAACATCACAATTATTACAAATAGTGTGGTATTTGCAATCTCTAGAGTCTAGACGAAACGATATTGAACAATTCGAATTTCGTGGAGTTCTGGATGCAGTTATTCCGATACTTGAAATCTTAATTTTTTAAATCTTTAGCAGTCGATCCAATCCCCCATTTCCATAGGATAAAATGTTTACTAATACTTTATTACTTATACTATTATATAATTCCATTGTCCTCAAACAATGATAATACAATATTAGTAATATTACAATAACTATATTCTTGTTTGGTTTGGATGGAATGAAAAAGACCAACTCTGAGTGTTGCCAGATTATATCAAAGCTAGACTATCCCACAGACTACATATTCTATCTCATCATAGCGGAACCATTGTTTAAACAATGGAGGAACTATTTGATTCTATGTCTAGGCAAATGGCGATGATAGTTTTTTAGGTTAATTTACTTATCCCGCCAAAACGTGGTTTTCCTGTGTTCGCCGTTAATCGTCATTCTGTTTTCCCCGTTCATTCTTGTCGCTTGTTGTAAAAGTTCAAAAGTTGTAAAAATGGAAGAACTTATAGAAATTCTTGCTTTCTTTTCATCAATAACAGCTGCATTCTTAGTGTTCGCGCTAATAACTTTGAGAGTTTATTTGAGTATAAGGTGAGTATTTCATTCAATGGTATAGATGAAAATATTGATAGTAAAAGTGTAAAACCTCGTAAGTCTCAATTTTTGAGATTATAAGGATTTTGGATAATATTTGAGCCGTTGATCCATCAGGTGAAGCCAAATTCCCCCACATTCGTTTCATATCTTCTCTGGCCACGTGCAATAACCTGTAAGCCGAATCCATGATGAAACTAATATGTACATACTTTAATTCGTACCCTGAAATATTTCTTTTTTTGGACTTACAGGGATTAACACTTCTACTATCGATACGTACCTTATGAAGAGTCTTAAATCCCTATCCAATTTTCGAGTCTATAAAACGTTGGGTTTCTCAAAGCGTAATCACCGTTGATCCGAGCTTAATCTAGAATCAACTAGATTTGGCAGTTCAAAATTCACAGAATCAAGCAGTTGATCTCGGATCACCGGTGATTACGCTTTGTGAAACCCACCGATCTTATGTTTTTGTAAGAACTATTTCCATCTTTCATATTTTCGCAAGAGTGAAATGAAGTGGATGAACCATTTATTTATATCGAACTAGCTGGCCCGGCGAACTTTATTTCGCCTAAATGATACCTACTTACGGTGGATTCCACAAATCGTAATCACCAGTGATCGGAGATCAACGGCTTGGTTAAATTTTTGAGAAAAAAATAATTTACTGATTCTCTCTCTCTCTCTCTCTGACACATCGTAATATCTCGTGAATCGTATGTCATTCATAACTTCATGTGAATACTTTCGATCATAACCTCACAATTTCATGTAAAATTTCATCTGCCAACTGTCATCTTTTCCATGGATATGAGCTGTCACACAGAACAGATGACATTTGACAGTTGACATGAAATTGACATATTATGTCAATTACTAATAATGGGCAATTTTTGATTCAGTTATTTCCGGAAATATATTTATCACCCAAACAGAAATTCAAAAACATTTTTTTTTACATGTCTTCAGTGAAAAGACAATTTCGGCTGAAATTGTTGAAATTTTTCATGGTTGAACTATCTTTCATTCTGAATACTGAGGTGAAAACAAAATGAAATAATATCCATTGGTTTTCTTTTTGTTGCCTTCCAAAGATTACGCTCGGAGAACTTTCATAATTTTTATTCAAAAAACTGGAGGCCGTACGAAGGCCAAATTTAGGCTAATGAGCTGCCAGAGTGACCCGGACGGAAATATGAATTTATAAACCAAAAAACTTTTTTTCAAAAAACTTTGGTGGGAATCGAACTCTCCACTTTCGATTTACTAGCGTCGCTTTGGTAACGAAATTTATAATTTTTACTCTTAGAGAGTTCGAATCCTTCAGAAGTTTTTTGGAAAAAATTTTTTTGGTTTATCAATTCATATTTGGGTCCGGGTCATTCTGGCAGCCCATTAGCCCAATTTTGGCCTTCGCACGGCCCCCAGTTTTTTAAATGAAAATTATTAAAGTTCTCCGAGCGTAATCTTTGGAGAGCTACAAAAAGAAAACCAATAGATATTTTTTCATTCTGTTTTCACCTCAGTATTCAGAATGAAAGATAGTTCAACCATAAAAAATTTCAACAATTTCAGCCGGAATTTTTTTTTCACTGAAGACATGTAAAAAAATTTCCAGTTGACTCAAGCCTTACCAAAGATTTGGCTTCACTTTGTGAGTGTGATAAGCAGGGGTATAATCATATATCTACTAATACCAATATAGATTATACCCCTGCTTATCACTCTGACAAAGTGAAGCCAAATCTTTGGTAAGGCTTGAGTTGTACTCTTGCGTCAACTGGAAATTCAAAAATTGCGATAAATTTAGAGGTTATGTTTATTCTGAAAGACATCAAGAAAATAGATATCCAGAATGAAAATATGTCACTCAAATACTTTCAGTTCAATTTTAGAATATGAATAGGAGTTAACAATGATATCAAGTACTTGAAGAAAACGGAATGAAGCGATTGAAACATTTCACATTAAATTGTGAAGTAACGATCGAAACTATTCACATGAATGACATACGTTTCACGACATAATACGATGTGTCAGAGAGAGATAGAATTAAAAAAATATTTTTATTCTCAATATTGCTGCACAAGTGCAGATCTGGATTGTTACCAAAGCCCAGCTTCAGTTTTGATTGGCTCATTCCCCATATAGGAATTATTAGATATATGGGTATAATCCATTCCATATTGGTATTAGTAGATATACAGAGTGTAACAGCCAAATGGAATAAATTCGATAACGAATAAATGAGGGCGTGGTGGGAAAAACGCTCGGACACGTCGATTTGTAATTTTAAATGCGCATATTTTTCAAGAAAATAATATTATATAGGGGCAATAGGGTGTTCCATGTGACTGTGGCCAATACCAACTTTCTTATTTCAAATGCAACCCCCTGTATATTATTTATTTTTTGGATTATTCAGAGAATTCTAGACACAATTCATGCACAATGTCCTATACCTATCTTTAACTATTTCGGAAGTATTGAGTGTTTTCAGATTTATTGCAAAAATCAACGTTTTAAATAAAAATTATTTTATTTCACAAATTCGGTACATTACACTCAAAACCCAATGAGTAATACTGATTATTTCTTAATTATGGAAAAAAAACAAAAAAAAACATTAATTTCAATGTAGGAAATGTTCAAAATACTCGCCGCGAACGTCTTGGCACATGCTAATCTGGTGTAGAATTGTCTTCTAACGTTACTCAACATTTCAGGCGTGACTGATCTAATCGCAAGTGTGATTCGGTTTTTTAGGTCGTCTAAGTTTAAGGGTTTCGTTTCGTATACAATACTTTTGACATATCCCCACAAAAAAAAGTCTAATGTAAAATTGAAAAAAATTGTGAAACATCTGGAAACACTTAATATTTCCGAAAAAGTTGAAGATAGGTATAGGACATTGTACATGAATTATGTCTAGAATTTTCTGAAGAATCCAAAAGATAAATAATATACAGGGGGTTGCATTTGAAATAAGAAAGTTGGTATTGGCCACGGTCGCATGGAACACCCTATATAATTTTATTTTCTTGAAAAATATGCGCATTTAAAATTACAAATCGACGTGTCCGAGCGTTTTTCCTAACACCCCCTCATTTATTCGTTATCGAATTTATTCCATTTGGCTCGTACACTCTGTATGTATGATACATGCATAATATTGTAGAGAAACACCTATGAATTTACAGGTTTCTAATGTGATGTCGTAAATAAACACATTTTTACAAGCTTTTATTTAGTTTCACCTGTCCGGGTGTCTGTCTGTAATCAAAACTTGCTAGTTAAATATGACACACTTCTAATCGTCCGATAGATTTGAAATTAGGCAGGTGTACATAATTCTGGTGGCAATGCATCATGAAATATTTTTCATAGAAAAAAACAAAATGGCGGATGGGTTTTGTAATGATCATCCGATTCCATTCAAAATTAGTATCTGGGGGTTTTTGGGTTCGACAATGATGATTCTCCTGTCAAAATTGAAAAATTCAAGATGGCGGCTACAATATGGCCGACGAATTTTGTAATTATGATCTGATTCTATTCAAAATTGGTATCTGGGAGTTTTCTGGGTCGGAAATTACGATTCTTCAAAATTGAGGAATTCAAGATGGCGGCTTCAATATGGCGGATGAGTGTTGTTAGTATAAAAGCTTGTCTTAAAAAATGATTTTTTTATTATAGCTTGTTTTGCGCTTACACTGAAAACGCTGACTGAACCCCACGAGATAAATCGAAATAATTCACTCGGTATTGTACTCCTAAAAAAGGTCAACAAAAAAGTCCGCGATGGTATATGTCTATCTCAAGGATAACCCACAATAACCATTTTTTATCCTCCGCATTTCCCGGGAAAAAATGGCTTATTATTATTATTTCCTAAAGGAAGTTATTTTAAGCAATACAGCATCAATCCATATCGAATTGAGTACCTTAAATACATTGTCCATTCAATATAGATGAATATGGCCCTTTACAGCATGTAATTTAAATGAATATTTCCGAAGATATTACAGATTCAAAATGCAAATGAAATATTTTTATGAAATTTGAGACAGGTTTTGAGCGTCAAGGAACACTTTTTGCATATCATTTCTTTTCTATTCTACCAGTGGCGTCCGTACTGCAGCCAGACTGAATATTTTCAGATAAAAAAATTATACGCCACTGGTTTTTTCGACAATGAAAATTACTATTCAAATCCTTATTTAATTTGGAGCAAATTCGGTCTCTTGACCTTTTGCTGTACGAGGCACCGTTTCCGGTTAAAAAAAATAAAACACATTCTCATGCATGAAGAAATCGCCAAAATTTGATATGGTAGGTACATAATAATAATAAGACTATTTTTGTGAACGAAACGTGTAACTAAAAAGAAATAAGCATTAACAACCACACTCAAAACGAACTTAAAGAAGAAGTTCGAAGTATGAACCATTTTGCTGAACACATAATTCACATCGACGTATAACAGATACGACAGCATTGAACAACACGAACCACGTCATAGAATTCGACTAAACCCACGACTAAACCACCACCGCTTATTACTCCAGGCTTTATAGAGAGGCTATTGAAATTCACAAACACCAAGATAACTTCAATAGATCAGAAGAAATCATTAAATAAATTGCACTCATTCATGAAATCCAAAAGTCTCACACATTACATGTTAAAATATTTTCGAAAAACTGGACAATATACTGATAGACCTATAGCTTTCAAGAGAAGTTTCTTCCCCTTTTTTATAAATGGGTTTTATTAGTGCTAGATTCAGATGTTTTGGAAATATTCCGAAATCAAGTGAATTGTTTATTATGTATGAAATGACAAACTATTTAATCTGCACAACATTTCATAAGATTGACTGGTATTCCTTCATCCCCACTAAAGTACTCATTCTTTATTTTTCTTAATATTATAACTACTCCCTCAGGATCTAAACATTCTGAACTATTTAACAGAATGGGAATTTTCTTGACTTAGAAATTGTTATATCTTTCAGCCACATCACCAAAACCTTCCTGAAAATATTGAAACCGTTCTTATATTCTCAAATGCTGAAAACCATTGATACTATTTCCGATAGATTGTAGATTTTGATGGATAAGACTATCATTTCTCTCACTGGAATTCTGATCAATTCTGATTATATGAGGTACCTGAGCTTGCAACTCCACATGGGCTTTAACAAGGCCTATGAAGAACCATGCCTTTTTTATTGGCCCACTAAACCTTTGAATCAACTACTGCCACCTTGTTTGTCCCAACCTAGTTGGTCTGATATTTCTCCTTCTTTTCTGAATTGTTCTACATTTTCCCTCATTGTGCATAGTGGCATGGATATGTGATGATTTGTGAAATGTACCCCTATTTGTATGTTCTAGTTCTCTTGAAATACTTACTCCTCGCTTTTGTTATTGCTAGTTGAAACCTACGGAATGAACAAATTCATCTATCTCTATTGCAACATTGTAATGATACCTAGCTATATCTATTTATTTGGAGGAAAGTTCTTTACTAGCAGTCATTTGACTTCTCTTGTGTTCATTTAGTAGGAGGGGAGATGTACAACATTTCATTTGTTCATAATAATCATAATCTTTATTGCTGACCCTTTAATACAATTCTAAATTTATTTATTATATTTGATCTGTTAACTGAAATTTTGATTCAATATGTTATTGCATTGAGGATCTTACTGAATCTTGAGTACAGACAATCATGTAGGGGGAACTTTGAGAAGATGGGATTAATGACAGTTCATGGGCTATATGTTTTCAGGTGTGTATGTTTCATTCATGACCATCCCGAATTTTTTTAAAATTTCAAAAACCTGAATGACACCAGACGGATGATGCCTTATATCTTTTCGCTCTGTTCTCTTACAATGTCACAGAAGGGTCTGCATTACACTTGTATAAAATTATTAAACTCGCTCCCATCGACTCGTTTAAAAATGCGTGGAAGTAAGCAATTTGGAAATAATGTAAGAAAGTTTGTTATTGATTGTGAACCTTACAGTGTATATGAATTTTTTGCTTACTATAAGGTGTACAAGGAAAGGGTATGAGGCCTGTGCTGCAAAATTTGACTTGTTATTTTATTTGTGCATATACTACTTATGTATCAATAATTTCTGCAATAAATGTTATTCTATTGTCATTATTTTGTGTTCAAACAGGAGGTGTTTTCCAATACCTGTGAATTGTTGGTTCTGCAACAAATGGAGCTGGGTTCCATATGACAGCAGAAATTGTTTCGACTGTGTAAATTGCTCCCAGTACAATGGTTTCACAGAAGATGGTGGTTACAATAAGATCATTGAAGACCAACACAGATCAATTAAGACACCCGTAACAAACTCTCCCGTAAAATCCAATGGGCTTTGCACATCTTGCAATATCAATCAGCAGCTGAAAATATCTCAACTGGCAATGTTCACTCCTTTAGTTGAAGAAAATTATAATGAAGAAATAGAACACTTCAGGTAATTTTTGTCTCACATATTTTTTGGAATGTTTGTGCTATTCATGTTCTTAATTTCAGGATTCAACTGGAAAAAGCATATGAGCTATGTCCACCTTGCAGCCATTTTTTGAAAAACACCTTGCTAAGAGAGACGGCCAGTTTCTTTGGTAACCACATGATCAACATTCAGAGAAAAGGAATAAATATCTATGAAAAGCTTATGAAAAAATCGAATGCCAATAAAACAAGCTCACATTTTCTGAAGGTGCTTAAAAGGATTCAGGGTATCCTGGCTATATTAATTATTTTCGAAATATCATGTCGAATACTACCTGAATTGTTTCCTGAGTATTTACTGCCATATCTCGAATTTTATAATTATATATCAAAGACTCTACAAACAGTCTGCACTCAACTGATTTCTGCATCATGTTTTCCTTCGGCAGCTGTGGAATATATCAACCTCAAAGTTTTTTGTTTCATTGGTTTCTTTATGCAGATACTATTATTCCCAATGGAACAGACTCTAGCATGCATCAAGATCAATCAAATTTTATGTTGGAGCTTTTTAGCACTGGTATCTTGGACCAACAGCCAGGGAACGCTCATAAGTTCATTCCAAGTAAGTTTATCCCTTATGAAAGATTTTCATTCCATGTTGGCGTCTTAAGATTTTAATAAATTGAAATAATGTTTTTTCGTATCTACTGTTGAAATTCAGAATAATCATGATGTTAACACAAAAAATATTTAAAATTTATTGAAGACCAAAACAATTTCACGAGGAAAATTAAAATATCAACACATTTATAAAAGCAACCTGAAGTTTGGAGCTTTTGCTAGCTTGTACAAATTTTCTGGAGCGATCTCCATCCAAGTAGTGAATACGAATGTTGCTAGTATTCCAGATAAAAATATTCTAAAATCACGAGGATTACGATTTTTATTGGGTAACTAATTTAATTTTTTCATTGCTATACGCAAGAAATTTTAATCCAATTAGGAGATTCGGTCTGGAGATACGGAATTTTTATTGGATTTATTTATTCTTCTTCAGAGAATCCAACCTGATTGTTACTTTCTATTTCAGATAATTTGCGCTTGCCCAATATCCTACAATTCATTTTACAAATTCAAAACAAATCCTAGAATTAAAATAACGAAGAAAAAACTTCCAAGAAGCTGTGATAATAGTTATTATAGTGACGATATATCAGACAATGAAGATTTTACCTCGTCTTATAAAGACACTGTGATCAACAAGAATATGACTGCAAAATTCACTGCCAACCATATCTTCAATAGAAAGATGGAAAATAATTGCAATGTGGGCTCATTTACACGATCTCACAGGGAAGACCCACATTCAAGTAAGTCCTTATTCAAGTTTAACAAAACAGATCCCCTGCCATTCAGTAGATCATCTCCAAACAAAAAACAAGGACAACCTCCTGCAAAGCTGAATTATCTAGACACAAATATGTGGGTTGCAGGAGGGTTTTGGAAATGTGCTAATGGAACAATCGTACCTATGAACCAGGGTGCAAAAAAATCTGGTAGTCCAAGCTCCGGATTTTTCTCACAAGCAAAAAATGACTCTACTACAACTTTCAGTAATGGCCGACATTATTCTCTATCAGCATCAGTTGAAACCTCCCTTTCTGGAGAATTTGAAAAGCTGTCTATAACCCCAAAATCTCCTTATGCTTCACCCTTTGGCTCTCCACCTGTGAGAACACCAAATTCGAGTTATATAATGCCACCCTTTGCCTCTACACCTGTGAGATCACCATATTCAAGTTATGCAATGTCACCTTCTGGCATTCCACAAGTGAGATCACCAAATTCAAGATATGCAATGTCACCCTCTGGCATTCCACAAGTGAGATCACCAAATTCAAGATATGCAATGTCATCCTCTGGCTTTCCACAAATGAGATCACCAAATTCAAGATATGCAATGTCACCCTCTGGCTTATTTCCACAAATGAGATCACCAAATTCAAGGTATGCAATGGCACACTCTGGATTACCACAAGTGAGATCACTAAATTCAAGTCATGCAATGTCACTCTCTGGCTTTTCGCAAGTGAGAACACCAAATTCAAGTTATGCAATGTCAAATATGTCAAGAACTTTTCAACCGCTTCCTTCTTGGACTTCCAACATTCATTATATGGGATATAACAGGCCTATGGGAAACTTTAATTAGTTTAAATCCTATCCCCTGAGACCGATTCCAGATCTACAATGAGTTTTGGAATGCCAAATCAATCTGTGATAATTTTTAATTTTCAAATCATATAAGGGTAAATGTTCTAGCATAGTAATCAAGGTGTCGTTGCTACATAGCTACTATACCACTTGCGAGTAGTTTCAGAAATACTTGTTGAAAACATGAATTATATTTTACAAATTAATTTAATCTGCGTATAGCTTTCTAACTGAGGCTTCACAAATTTACTACTTAACTGTGATGACTGAAATCGGATTGGTTGATAATATTTGCGACCTGCGACTCAACAAATATAGTGGTTCTTTTTGTTACATTTTTATGATGCAGAAATGAGTATGACTTGTAAATACCACTGGATTCCCCAACTGGTCAATACTTTAGGGTTGTAGTTATTCGGAGATCCTTGAGAAGTGGGTATATTATAAAGAGTACTTTTACCAAATTTCCTGTATGTCTTCATCTTAATGAAATTCAATGCTTCTGAGGGGGTGGTACATTTAATGGCGAAGCTTGTGGATAGACTGAAGGATAAGAGCAGATGGATTGGTTATATCTTGTTGTAATCCTCCACTATCTCCACTAATAGATTAATTAAATTTAACAATTGGGTCTAGAAGCTTCAATGAGAGCGATGGAGGGTTGCAAGAATACTCAGAATTTCTGGTGAAAAGTTATCCTCACACGCAGATCTGGTTGAACTGTTCACAAACTAGTTGCTAGAAAGAATTGATGAGTTGGATCTCTCTGATCACCAAATATATCAATGCCGATGAGACTGGTTTATATAGGAAACTGCTTCCTTATAAAATTTACGTCGCTCCTCATGAAAAAACAGCACCTGGTCTGAAAATATCGAAGAAAATAGTCACATTTCTGAGGGGGTAGTATACTTAATGGCGAAGCTTGTGTATCGACTGAGGGATAAGAGTATATAGGTGGATTGGTTATATCTTGTTGTCGTCCTCCACTATCTCCACTAATAGATGAGTGCCTTCATGCTGACCAACTGTTTGAAATATACAGTAGTCGCGCAATACTTTGAACTGACATGTTCATAATATTGAAATGTTCACACTTTCGAGTCCACTTGATTAATAACAATATTTCAAGAAGAATAATTTTCAATTCAATTCGATATTTCGTATTAATGCATTAGGCATCCATAAATTGAACCCATTTTGAAATCAAAATGATGTTGACATAAGTGAAATTGTAAGTGTTCAGAAATTATAAGAAAAAGCTGCTTCCAAAGAAAACAAAATTAAATAACATATTTTTACAAATGAAATACCTTTAGATATTTTATGTTCCTAAATAAGTGTATCAACGGTCAACTGTAAATTTGCCATGAAAAAAAAATCCATTTTTTCCTCCGGGTCTTCGTTTCCGAGATACAAGGTGTCAAAAATTATTTTATATATTTTTCTCAGTTTTTTTCAGGAACCGTTTGAATTACAGAATTGAGTTTTGGCACACAATAATCAGCTATTTTCTTGCACTTATCTCGGTTTTATTTGAGTGTCAGGGGCTGAGATATTGAATTTGAACACAAGTCTCACCCCCCAACTTCTACACCACTGGATAAATTTGCATCTGCACAGCATATTCTGATGCGCCAATATGTATGTGTTTTTATTTATAAAAGGTTCATAACTCTAAAGTGAACCGTTTTCGAGAAAACTGCCATTTTAGATCAAAAACAATTTGCTAACGAATTGTAAATTTCTTGTAATTAGGAAAATGAGCATCAGAATTTGCTGTGCAAATGCAAATTGGTCCAGTGGTGTAAAAGTTGGGGGGTGAAACCTTTGTCTAATAAAACCGAGTAAAGTGCAAGAAAGAGGTAGTGTTATTTTTTATGAGAAATCTACAGTTGACAGTTAATACACTTACTTAGAAAAACCATTATTCTTCTCTATAATCAGTTATATGTATGTTTGTATTACATTTTGAATTAAATAGTGAAAAAAAAAATTATTTTTAACAAGTGGTGGAGAATGAGGTTCACAAGATCATCCATATATGTGTATTCATAATTCTTCCAGCAACGTTTCGGTTAATATGTAGAGCAATATAGTCATAAATTCTATTTCTATACAGTCATAAGTTCTATTTCTCCGCCTAGGCGGAGAAATAGTTGCTAGTTACTTTTCCCTCCGGCGCGGCGGCAGGAAAAGTGTTGTTATGCAAGGGACTAATTTTGCAAGACAACCGTAACTATACAAATGTTACATTTTTCACTCAATTATAACGATCGTAAATGTCAATATTATTCAGATTTCCAGGAATTTCAAGATGTTTGAAAATAAAATAACATATTTCATTCGAAGGAGAAGTGACTTTTCATGGCTTGCTTTCAATTACCCGCCGAACGTAGTGAGGCGGGCAAACTAAAGCTCGCCATGAAAAGTGACACTTCTCCTCCTCATAAAATAATATACTATTATCATGACAACATATTGACGCGGACATGTCGGTCTGATACACATTATTCTAAAAACAGAGAAGAGAGAGAAAATAATATATGAAGTGTCTGAATATTATTCTAAAGTAGGCGTTCATAAAGTGGGAGTGCTGATAGTTTTGCGTTTTCAGTGATTTCTCTATCATAGTGGTGTATTAGTGGTTGTATAATGTTTCTGTTGTTTTCTTTCTTGTTGTTCTTGAGTTCTTTCTGCTATTTCCAGGTTACTAAGTGAGGTTTTTGTTGAATTTGAGAATATTACTCGGTCGTAGTCCGATAGTGGTCTGCATATCATCTTGTAAATTGCACTGCTGTTTTGATGTTGATTCCTAGGTTTTTGTGTGTGACCGGATGTTGTGATGGTTGCTTTTTTCTGTTTCTTTATATGGTGTTCAAAACTAAGTTTTTTAGCGACATGGATTCCCGAATAATTGCACGTAGTTGAAGGTCTAATTGTGTCATTCCCAATTTTTATATATTTGAAGAGTTGTTCTTGATATTATGATGGAATATTGTTAGCTTAGATTTTTTTGGATTTGATTGTATTCGCAGCATCTCATCCATGCTACAGTGCTATTTGTAAGTTTTTGTAATGTTTCATCAGCGAATTGTAGGGGGTATGCTTCCTTTTCTATGTGGTTTTCTGTTGAATAGTTGTGGCTATATATGTCGCAGCAGTATTTCTAAGAATATATATGTCTACTATTTTAATCTGATTTTATTTATTTAATACAAATATGACGAATTGAGTCCATCCAAATCAGTCTTTTAATTTACAGTATTAGAAGTTCGTTTTTGTTCAAAATTCCTTCTGAACCAATTTTTCTCAATGTCTAATATTTCAACGTCCTCTGAATTAAAATCACGCTCGTGCTGATATTGCTGTTGAATCTTTTGAGCGAATATAATTTATAAAGCCAACAATGTCATTTGAAGAAGAGAAAAAATTCTATTCACTATATCCTGGGATATCTGTAATATAGGAGACCTGAAATGTATGTCATGGAAAGAAGGGTGACTCAAATTTAAAACTCTGTTTCTAACTGACTGGGATGCCTCAATTGGTAGTTCATCAACCTGCCTGAGCAATAAGGTTTTGAATAGAGATCGGTTATCATTCTATTAATATGACAAATTAGCCATACATCTAGAAATGGAATACATTTTTCAACTTCCAATTCGTAAGTGAACTTCAACCTGTCATGAGAGCCATTAAACAAGTTCAGTGTCTCGGTTATTCTGTCGCCTGGAATGCACATTGTGATATCGTCAAGATACACACGCAAGAAAGGTACCAGGAAATGTAAACTACAAAGACATATCTTATCGCGGCATCCATCACCATCTCAGCAATCACAGAAGAAGCTAGATTACCCATGGCGATACCTTTGATCTGTCCATACCACTCACCTTTGCATTGGAAATAATTATTAGCCAACAAAAACTCCAACATCTCCCTAGTAAGATCAACTCTAGATTCCAAATTCAACCAGTGATTATGGATCAACTGTAACAACACATGTGGAATATTTGTAAATAGCGAAGAAACATCAAAACTAATGAGCATATAGTTCGACGGAACAGTCAGATAACATGATTGGGTGACAAGGGCAAAGGAATTCTGCACAGAATACTGGAATTTGTGTTTGAGGTTTTTCAGGACCGATGCCAGAAATTTCAACAAATTATAAGTAGGATCTCCACAACACGAAACAACAGGTCTAAACTC
The DNA here is from genome assembly GCA_910592335.1 of Adalia bipunctata. NCBI lineage: Eukaryota > Metazoa > Arthropoda > Insecta > Coleoptera > Coccinellidae > Adalia > Adalia bipunctata. The sequence goes on from OU342954.1 coordinate 8,897,818, forward strand.
TAAGGGGTTTGTCGTCTTTATGGATTTTTACAAGTCAATAAATTTTATTATTCACTTTCAGTTGCAAGGAGTGCATGTTAGTGATGATCCTTGTTTTTGAGATCATGAATTAGCTTATTCGACTTCAACTGTATTCTTGAAGTACCTGTTCAATTTCTCATATGTAGTTTGATCGGCAGTAATATGTTCATTTTAACCTTGTAATCAGTATCTAACATTGGAACAGTTTTATTGCCTTTAACTGCTTTGATTACAAAAATGTTGGGATGGATATTTAAGAACTGCTTGGTTTCTCTATACCAATTAGACACCAGTGACATCACCCTAGTAACGTATTTCTAATACCGGCGTATGCTATTCCTACTCAGGAAATTTTGCACAATACCACACAATCGCAACCTTAAACCATTCTTACAATCCTGACCCACACCACCAAGGCCGTGTATGAACCCTTCAATATCGGAGATTACATTAACTGAAGGGAAACTCTTTCGATTCATAGGAAGTGAGAATTTTTGACCCAGTGACAACAACTTGAGAACATTATCTGGTATTATCACATTGGCTACCATGAACCATGTGCACGATTAGGAACAACATTCGCATGACTCATCAAGGCATCAAACTTGCAGATATTGGCTTTCTTCTCATATGCTGGAGATCTAGCGAAAAATCTACTCTGGTTATTTCAAAACTGATGAACTGGTACTGAATCATATAAAATATTCTTGTGTTGACATATACTATTCTTCAGTCTACCCATCTTCCAATTTACGATCTACTAAAACTGAACTATCAACTTTACGTGTAAAAAGGTCTCTTTCTTGATGTAAGGAATATACACATCCAACCTCATCGATAATGTGTCGAGGGAAAACTCCTACTTTCCTACATGTCAAGAGAAATATCCTGTTGTTGATTGCGGACGAAAGCTTCATATTATCATCAGCCGTTTGAAGAGACATACGATAACTATCCCAAACATCATCATCTGATTGTAAAACCCATGCCTTCTGTATCTGACCACAGAGTCTATAATACAATTCTATATTTCGTTCGGAAATTTTCAACAAGAGTGGTGAATAACAGTCACAGGAACATACATACAGTATGGTGCAAATGAAAGGAATAAATTCATTATTTCGTAAACCGGCGACATTAAGGAAAAATCCTGAAACCCGTCGATTTTCATTTCAAAACGGGCTATTCGTAAGGATATGTTTTTGTTTTTGACGTCATCTATGCGAGCGTGATGACGTCATCGCTAAAATTTTTGAATGGAAATGTGGGTGTTGTAATACATTATTTGAAAGGTCTCCTAAATACCTATTTAGCCATATCAATATGTTCAGTACATAATTGATTTTTTTATTTGTTTGAAAAATCAATAAAATTTTATTATTAAAATAAATATTTAATATGTATTATTCATTAGATACAACGAAACCTTAAGTGCTCAAATTGTTTACCTTCAGCTAAAATACAATGAGACATTTATTTTTGTGTGTCAATTAAAACACCATACCAATACTCATTTATTAAAAAATCTGTTGAAATTTCATCAATGATATTTGTGACAATATGCAAATCAATTACTGTACATATTGATATGACTGAATGGTTATTTAAAAGATCTTTCAAGTAATGTATTACAACACCCACATTTATATTTAAAAATTATAGCGATGACATCATCACGCTCATATAGATGACGTCAAAAATAAAAAGGTTCCTTTACGAATAGCCTGTTTAAAAATAAAAATCGACGGGTTTCGGGATTTTTCCTTAAAGTTGTATGTAGGGTGCGTCAGCAAGGCGTACTGCTAAATTAACGCCTAAACTGTACCGTGTGGAAAAAAGCTTTTATGATATGGTTGTAAGGTTGACAAAAATCTACAAACTAAAAATAATTTCACATATACAGCTTCAAACAAAAGTTACAGAAAAATATTTAGTTTTTCCAAACGGAACACTTTCATTTCATGTCATAATTTTTTCGAGGACAACAAGAGCTTCACACTCACCTCATTTTTAAAATTTCGTTACAGCGTTGCCAGATAATTCGTATTTTCATGATATTTTTAGTGTTTTGAGAGGTTCATCAAAATTCTTATAGCAACAGCTGTGTTCAATCTAGAAAAACGAAATTTTTACAATAGTTCGCTCAAGTATGAGCTTCATCATTCGGTAAACGTCTGAAGTTTTTTTATACAGAGTGTCTAATATAAATGTACCAATTTACTCACATTGAATAGGCCATAACTCGATTTCTTCAAATGGAACAACCTGTAATTTTTCTCTTTCATGAAATTTGTTTTCAAATGTCTGCATTTTTTACAGTTTATGTCCCATACTCAAATCTCGAATATCTCAAGAACAAAGCTTCTTAGATATAGGGCGTTCGTGTAGGAAATCTAGACATTTGAAACCCAAATTCCATGAGAAAGAAAAATACACGGTGTTCCATTTGAAAAATTGGAATTATCGCATATTTAATTGGAATAAATTGGTAAATTTAAATCAGACACTGTATGAAAAAAAATTTTCAGACGAATGATGAAGCTGATACCTTAAGCTAAATACTGTAAAAATTTCGTTTATCTAGATTGAAAACAGCGGTTGCTATAAGAATTTTGATGAACCCCTCAAAACACTTAAAATATTAAAATACGGCTGGAGGACCCTTGGTCGATGGCCATTTGTATTGTTGCAATAAAACACAGTTACTACTATTAAAATACGAATTATCTGGAACACTGTAATGAAATTTGAAGGAAGAGTTATAAGTGTAAAGCTCTTGTCATCGAAAGATTCATGCCACGAAATACAGGGTGTGTGAAGGTTTGAAAAGATTACATATTTTTTTTGACGCCCCCCGTATATGTAAAATTATTTTTAGTTTGTAGATTTTTGTCAACCTCACAACCATATCATAAAAGTTTTTTCCACACCGTACAGTTTAGGCGCTATTTTAGCCGTACGACTTGCTTACGCAGCCAGTATATATGGATGTTCCTGTGACCGTAAAGCCCGCAACGGACGACGAGCGATAATATAATATACCTAAATTATATCTTTGCATTGACATATGTCATTTTAGTATGGAAAAATATCGTAATATATCGCTTGGATGAAAATATAAATATATTTTTCCATACTAAAATGACATATGTCAATGCAAAGCTATAATATATATTATATTATCGCTCGTCGTCCGTTGCGGGCTTTATTCTCCACCCCTTGTTGATAATATCGGAACAAAATATCGAATTGGATTATAGGCTAGTGGTCAGATACAGAAGATACGATTTTCTACAAGCAGATGATGATGTTTGAGATTGTTATCGTGAATCTCTTCAAGCTATGGGCTGATGATAATATGAAGCTTTCGTCCGCAATCAACAAGAGGATATTTCTCTTGACATGTAGGAAAGTAGGAGTTTTCCCTCGACACATTATCGACGAGGTACGATGTGTTTATTCCTTACACCAAGAAAGACACCTCTTTACACGTAAAGTTGATAGTTAAGTAGATTGATTCACGAAACAAAAACTAAATTCAGAGATTGAGATTGTAAATTGGAAGATAGGTAGACTGAAGAATAGTACATGACAACACAAGAATATTTTATATGATTCAGTACCAGTTCATTATGATAGAAGTTTTGAATTAATTACGAGTTGATTTTTCGGTAGATCTTCATGTAAGAAGATAGCCAATATCTGCAAGTTCGATGCTTTGTTGAGTCATGCGAATGTTGTTCCTAATCGTGTATGTACTTGGTTCATGGTTGACTGACTTGGCCAATGTGATAGTACCAGTTAATTTTCTCAAGTTGTTGTCACTAGGTCAAAAATTCCCACTTCCTATAAATCGAAAAAGTTTCCCTTCAGTTAATATAATCACTGATTTTGAAGGGTTCATACCCAGCCTTGGTGGTGTGGGTGAGGATTGAAGCAATGGTTTAAGGTTGCGATTGTGTGGTATTGTGCACGATTTCCTGAGTAGGAATAGTATACACCACCGATAAGAAGAAAGTTACTAGGGTGATTTCTGATTGGTATGGAGAAACCGTGCAGTTTTTAAATATCCATCCTAACATTATTGTAATCAAAGCAGATAAAGGCAATATAACTGCTCTAATGGTAGATACTGATTACAATGTTAAAATGAAATCACCACATATGAGAAATTGAACGGTTACTTCAAGAATACAATTGAAAGTCTAATGAGCTAATTTATCATCTCAAAAACAACGGTGTCATCCTCATCACTAACGAGCATTCCCTAAAGTTGAAAGTGCGGGTCCACCTGAAATTTATGGACTTGTTAAGATCCATAACGACGACAAACCCCTTAGGTTGTTTCCTACGTGGCTATGGGCCCGCGACCACAGGCGCGTTTTAGGAATTCAGACAGCGCAATATACGCAAAAGTAGTCGGGTCCGGACACTACTTTCGCGTATTTAGTATTGTTTAAATGAGTAAATCGCGCGAGTGGTCGCGCGACCGCTGCCTCGCAGAATATACCTGTTTCGTGTTGTGGAGGTCCTACATAAATAAAATTTGTCGAAATTTCTGTCATCAGTCCTGAATAACTTCAGCCACAATTTTCAGTATTCTGTGCAGAATTCCTTTGCCCTTGTCACCCAATCAGGTGATCTGACTTCCTTCGAACTATATGCTCATTAGTTTCGATGTTTCTCCACTATTTACAAATATTCCACATGTGTTGTTGTTACAGTTGATCCATAATCACTGGTTGAATTTGGAATCTAGAGTTGATCTTACTAGGGAGATGTTGGTGAATCTTGTAGAGTTTTTGTTGGGTAATAATTACATATTTCCAATACAATGGTGAGTGGTATGGACAGATTGAAGGTATCATCGTGGGTAATCTAGCTTCTTCTGTGATTGCTGAGATGGTGATGGATGCCGCGATAAGATATGTCTTTGTAGTTTACATTTCCTGGTACCTTTCTTGCGTGTGTATCTTGACGATATCACAATGTGCATTCCACGCGACAGAATAACCGAGACACTGAACTTGTTTAATCGCTTTCATGACAGGTTGAAGTTCACTTACGAATTGGAAGTTGAAAATAGGATTCCATTTCTAGATGTATGGCTAATTCGTCATATCAATAATATGATAACCAATCTCTATTCGAAACCTAGATCCTCTGGCAGGTTGATGAACTACCAATTTATTGATGCATCCCAGGTCTCAGAAGACTACAATCTTTAAGCCCGTTAGTTTTAAATTTGAGTAACCCTTTTTCCATTACATAAATTTCAGATCTCAATATTATAGCTATCCCAAGAGTTGGGTAATAGAATTTTTTTCTCTTCTTCAAATGACATTGTTGCCCCTATGAATGGTCCACAGTCTTTCAGTGGTCAAGCTTGGTTCAGACTTTTGTAGATACCGGGATCTGGTGAGAGTATTGAGTTAATTTTTTTCTAATGTTTCACCCTATTGCCGCAACACTGTGTTCAAGATTTTCATTGAATTAAAAGAACCTTGTACTAGAGAGAAAGTCAGGTTGAATTTACAAATTAAATTGCAATGATTGTGTCTATGTTGGACAAACGGCACAATATTTTAAATGCAGGATTGTATTCGCTCAAAAGATTCAACAGCATTACCAGCGCATGCTCCAGCGTGCGAACATAATTTAAATTGTGAGGACGTTGAAATATTAGACTCCTAATACTGTAAATTATAGGACTGATATAGGTGGACTTGGTTCGTTGTATTTGAATTTAATAAATAAAATTAGATTAAGCTGTAGGCATTATTGTTTTCAGAATATATGTATCAGACCGACCTGTCCGCGTCAATATGTTGTCATGATAAAATTGTTCAATGTTTGATTGGTTAATTTCTTTCAATCGCACCACATCGATTGGTTGTTTTCTGATTCGTTTCAGCAATTTATGACTATACAGGGTCTTTCACGAGGAACCTCACCCATATTTATACGGGAAACTACTGAACGTATTTTCATGAAATTCAGCACTTACAAGTATTTCACGATGCTGATGAAATCTAAAATATTTTCAAGGCATGAGCACCTCCGGTTTTTCCGGAAATGACGTCAACTTCCGTTTTTCAAATTAGAACACCATTTTTTTGTTGCAGAAATAGATTCCTTAGAAAATTTCAAGTTATTTTGATGTAACATTTTTCAGTTTTGGTTGGGAAATTCTCTCTGCGCGGGAAAATTCGAAAAAAAAATCGAAAATAGAGCTCCGTTGAAACAAGAATAACTTCGAGGTTTTTGGATGGAAAATTTTCATTTTTGGGATTTTTCAAGATGTAAGATTGATGTATCCACTTTTAAAATCGAAATCGCGATTCATGATACAGGGGGTGAAAAAATCGCTTTCAAAGTTAGGGATGACAAAATCGAAAAATATTTTTTTTCAAATTAGAACCCCATTTTTTTATGGCAGATATTGAATCTACGTTAAAAAATAATGTGAGTGTATGCATCATACCCTTGCCCTAAAATGGATATTAACTCAGAAAATATCCATTCCTAAAATGGATATTAACCCTTGTTTCAGCGGAGCTCTATTTTCGATTTTTTTTCGAATTTTCCGGCTCAGAGAGAATTTTCCAACCAAAACTGAAAAATGTTACATCAAAATAACTTGAAATTTTCTAAGGAATCTATTTCTGCAATAAAAAAATGGTGTTCTAATTTGAAAAACGGAAGTTGACGTCATTTCCGGAAAAACCGGAGGTGCTCATGCCTTGAAAATATTTTAGATTTCATCAGCATAGTGAAATACTTATAAGTGCTGAATTTCATGAAAATACGTTCAGTAGTTTCCCGTATAAATATGGGTGAGGTTCCTCGTGAAAGACCCTGTATTGTTCTACAATGTATTTTTATAGCTATGTAACTCTAAAGGTGAATCTCATCAATTTAATACGAACAGGCACATACAAATAACTGATTATAGAGAAGAACAAGCATATATGTATATTTCATTTGAAAAAAGATATTATTTTATTTTGTTTTCTTTGGGATTGCTTCAAAGCAACAACATCTTCTTCTAATTTCCTAAGACTTACAATTTCACTTATGCCTAAACATCATTTTTATTTCAAAATGGGATCAATTTATGGGTGCCTAATGCATTAATGCGCAATATGGAATTGGATTAAAAATCACATCTTCAAATATTGTTATTAATTAAGTTGACTCGATAGTGTGAAAATTTCAATATTATGAACATGTCTGTTCACACTATTGCGCGACTACTGTATATTTTAAACAGTTGGTCAGCATGAAGGCACTCATGTATTAGTGGAGATAGTGAAGGACGACAACAAGCTATAACCAATCCATCTATATGCTCTTATCCTTCAGACTATACACAAGCTTCGCCATTAAATGTACTACCCCCCTCAGAAATGTGGCTTTTTGCTTCGATATTTTCAGACCAGGTGTAGTTTTTTCATGAAGAGAGACGTAATTTCCAAAAGGAAGCAGTTTCCAATATAAGTCCATCTCATCGCCATGATACAGGGTGTTTCTGAATTGATGTCGAATGGTGGTTCCTTGTTCAAAAGAAAGGGTACTTAGTTATATAAATGTTGGGTCAAAATTTGAAGGTTGAGGAGATATCGCGCTTCAAAGATGGCGGAAAAATGATTTTATTTTGTATCTAAAAAACGAAAAGCGATACAATGATGATTTAATGGAAGTATTTTTATTATGAAAACACACTTTCTTGACATTTTTTCATATTTTTAGAATAAGTTGAAGGGGTTGAATTAGACTACCCCTATCATTTTTGTTGATTGAATTTGAAGGAAAACTTAGGCAACGACTTGAATAGAATTAAATTCGAATAGCCTGATTTGGTCCCAACCTTTTTCATCTCCTATATTTTTCTCGTGAAATGTACGGTTTTGAAATATAAAATGTAAATCAGTTCTAAAATAAATTGCCTTTCCCGACACGTATTGATTTACATTTTATTTTATTTCAAAACGGTACATTTTACGAGAAAAATGAAGGAGATGAAAATGTTTCTAACTAAATCCGAATCTAATTCTATCCAAGTCGTTGCGTAAGTCTTTATTTATATTTCATTTTCCGCAATCTTTGACGTGCGGATGTTTTTCCACTTTTCTTGTTGAATAACGTATGCTTATTTTGAACATGATTATAACCTATTTTTATGTCGAACTTTGGTTTTCAAATTCTGACCATTTTCCGTCGTGTCCCACCGGTGGGTCACACAGAAATGATGTGTTAAAGTGATCAAATGTCTTTTTTGAGTAAAAACCACTAAATTCCTAACATTTTGTGAAGATTGTGACGGACATCCAAATCTGGGCACCCCTTGCTTCAATGAACTCCTCAAATAGCCCCACCTATATTTTCATTTTTATTTAGTTTTGAGAATCGAATTTTGTCTTTATGACAGTCGAACTTCGATAAATCGAATTTTTTATAACTCGAATCATATTGGTTGGCAATAGCGCCAAGATTTCAAATTAGTGTGATTTTTATTCGATAAATCGAACTTCTATAACTCGAATGTCATGATACCTCGGACGAAATATTTGGCGGCACATTCGATTAGTCGAATTTTTTGGAGGAATTCCTCATTTAGGTGTGATTTTAACATGCACATGAAGTAAGCAGAACAACTCTCACGAATCACAATCGGAATAGCTAAAAATTTTGCCTTTTCTCATCCATAATTTATCTGGTGAAAAAATAAATTCGAGAGGTGTCGAAACAACTATCCGAAAAATGTTTTCAGCAAAAATCAAACCAGCTCATCTTTTTCAGAGATTTATCCGTGAAGAAAAATATCACCACTCTTGTATTTTATAAATTCTTACATATTCCGCTAACTTAATATGAACTTGGCGAAACAACTAGGTATTCAAAGAATGTTTTCAGCAAAAAACAAAATAGCTCATATTTTTCAATGATTTATCCGTAAATTATCCGTGGTGAAAGGAAATTTTTGTCTCAAGGTTTTGTAGAAAAATGACAAAATCTGATTGATCGATCTGTGGCCGTCGGTATAGGTATCAGGCATTTTTTCTCGAAAACTTTGAATGCAATATTATTGAAATTCAGAAGAAATATGAAGCTTTCCATTCTCAATTTAACCTTGCAGAGAAAAATTCTGCCGTTTCTAAAAAAAAAATTCACGTGCACTGGTAAGTGCATATCAAATTACCAGCTCACATTAAAAAAAAATATTTTAGCATTCAACAGATATGTAATTTGATTTTTTTCAATGACTATTCCACTCATTCCATTTTTAGTGAGGAATTTTCCTTAGCAACATTTGTTTCTCATCGATAAAACATGGTAACGGGCAAAATCAACAACTTGGTTTTTCAGCGACTATTTCCCTCGTCTTAATTTCCACCAATCAGAAACGCGCAATTTTGAATCACAAATGGTTTCTAGATGGAAAAACTCTATGGCAGCAGCTGTCAGCAGTTTTTTCGGGTTTACCCGCGGCAAAACTTGACAGTTGTTGTCAACGAAAATTAATAATACATACATAATGCATTCAGAATAATCTGTTATTCATGAAATAGTCTTGTCAAATACCATTCGTGCATCTAATTTTTCCTGTGAAAAAAATCGAAAAAACACATTGCAAAGTAATATTTTTTTAACAAAAAGCATTCGTGCATGTGCAAAAATCCTCGTCTTCGACTCGGATTTTTGTTGCCACCAGCACTCATGCTTCTTGTTAAAATATTACTTAGCAACGTGTTTTTTCGATTTTTTTCGGAAAAATTGGATGCACTTATGATATTACTTACGACAAAATTTTTGACGTTTCTCAAATTCATAGATAGCTTCGGGAATGATTACCATAGAGAAAACAAACAACGTTTAGTTGATCTATGATGAATACTTATATTTGTCAAATAGCGCAATACAAGCCCAATGTGACCATCTTCAGACACATTTTCTCGAGAAATAGTCATTTCGAATACCACTCGAGATGAAATTTAAGCAGGTAAAATTTCTCTCTTGTAATATTCAAGTTTGTTGCTTCTCGGCAATTTCGCTCATGACATTTTTCCAAAATCACTCGCCTAACGGCTCGTGATTTTGATACAAATGTCATTCGCGAAATTGCCGAAAGCAACGAACTTTCATTTTACAATCGAGAAATTTTGCCGGCAAAATTTCATCTCTAGTGGTATTATATATGACTATTCCACTCATTTCATTTTTAGTGAGGAATTTTCCTTAGTAACACTTGTTTCTCATCGACTATTTCCCTCGTCTTAATTTCCACCAATCAGAAACGCGCATTTTTGAATCACAAATGGTTTCTAGATGGAAAAACTGATTGGCAGCAGCTGTCAGCAGTTTTTTCGGGTAAAAACGGCAAAAATTTGAGCTATCCCGAGTTTGAATCGCGAGAGTTGTTTTGCTAACTTGAGTTCCTTCATGATTTTAACAAATCGTTTCATATCTTAACGGTATGCCGTGAAATCAGTTCAGTTCTTCAGTTGTAAGTTGTGAGGTTTCACGACAATATCGCTAACAATATGTCGTCAAAACGTACTTTGGAAACTCGAAGTCTTGATAACTCGAATTTTTTTTGGCAGATCGTGATTCGAGTTATCGAAGTTCGACTGTATTTTATTATAGAATGAGATTTATTCATTTATTATACTTGTGTCTGTTGTTTGGAAAATAAAACCTTTTTTCGGATTACGTCCATATTTTTTATCTAAATTTACCATTTCCAAAACCACACTACACACATTCATAAACTTCAGCTGCAGCCGTAGCTGCCATATCCAAAGTCTAACTAGAAAATTCGGCGATACATTTGGCCATATAAAATGCACACAGTGTGACCTACCTGTGGGATACGCACGTCCACTAGCAATAATCAGTGTGACCCCCGGTGGGTCACGACGTCGTGAACGTCTTAATTATGCCCTAGTCGTTGCGTAAGTTTTTCTTTAAATTTAATTTTTCTGCCATCTTTGAACCGCGATATCTCCCTAACGTTCGACTTTTGAGCCAAAATTCATACAACAAACTACCCTTTATTTTGAACAAGTAATCACCCTTCGAAATCTTTCGCGACAATTCAGAAACACTCTGTACATTGGGTGAACATAGACATCTAACTTATCAATTGTTTCTAGCAACTAGTTTGTGAACGGTTCAACCAGATCTGGTTGTGAAGATAACTTTTCACCAGAAATTTTGAGTATTCTTGCAACCATCCATCGCTCTCGTTGAAGCTTTTTGATCAATTGTTAACTTTAATTCATCTATTCGTGGAGATAGTGGTGGATTACAACAAGATATAACCAATCCATCTATATACTTTTATCCTTCATTCTAATCACAAGCCTCGCCTTTTAATGTACTACCCTCTCAGAACCACTGAATTTCATTTAGATGAAGACATAGGGTAAGCTGTTCAACCATTAACCACCTAAAGTTCTGAACGATACCACGCTCTCATTTCAAGTCGTAACTCATCTCTATCTGCGATTTTATTTTGGTATGTTATCAAGCTAAATGTTTGCATCAATAAAGAGTTCAATTTCCACATAGTTTTCGAGAAAAATTATGAATAAAAAAATTAGATATGGCTAACTGCGTCCATCCTATGGTACGCTAGTAACAATGGGGGTAGGCCACAGTTAACCAGAGTGTACACCGTTAACCACAGCGTAAACATAAAACAATTAGGTACGTTTAGGAGTTATATCAACAGAAAAATATCATTAGAATATATTTAAAAAAATACTGATGACATGTAAAGACTATTTTATTAATAAAAAATATCATATCACAGAAAATACTTGACTATGCAAAAATAATATTTGTTTTATTAAATCAACAAAAAACGTTCTTCTCGGTAACATGGAAACAAAAAACACTTGTGGTCACTTTGGTGAACATGTTCAACGTTAATTTAATATTGACACGTCAAATTCGACCTCAAATTTGAGAGATGCTTGTCTCTTATCACTTTCAATTATTTTAGGATCTGGTAAAATTAGTTTTACATCTTTCAGTTGTATTCCTTCGCCACGTTGGTTCCTTTTCGTGCCAAAACCTAATTTGGTTTTTGCACTGTACTAGTGGAAGTCTCGTCTAAATTATATAAACGAGTTCCATTTGCGAAGCTTTCGTGTCTCCCCATAGCACTTCTAAGTTCCGATAAAATGATTCAACATTATTCTTGTTGAAAGCAGTTGCTTTTGCAAGACTGCAGGCCTCTGGCTTCCTAAGAGCAATTTCCGGATTTCTTTTCCTGAATGACCGTAGCCATTCTTTTCCCGCCATTTTCACGTTAATCCATGCTTGCCGAATTTTTTTTATTGACTTTAGCCATTTGAAATGCTACACGCCGACAATCTTTAGCAGTAAGACCGTAGAATGATTGAGCACAATATTCTACATAAGCTCTTGATTTTCTTCTAAAGTAAAAACTTGATTGACTTCATAATTTGGTGTTGAACGTACTGGTCCTCCTACCTTCTCTTTACTTTGCACGTATAAACGGACAGTTGGATATTTGAGTTGACACTCCGTACTTGCTTTTCTAATACTCATACCAGCATTGATTAGTTCCAAAGCCTTTCTCATAGAATCTTCGGTGTGGGCATCCTTCCTCCTCTGCGCCATCTTAGTTCGGCCCATCTGAAATGAAATAAGTTACAAAACCAATCGGATCATTGTATGTAGTACACAATAGCGGCCTTTACACATACACGCTTTCCCACACTCCTGGGACTTCGAGGAAAGCGTGCGAGTAATACCATCTCGCAAATCCATAGGGAAAGCGCAATCCTGCCCTTTACACATACGCGCTTTACCTCGCTCTTTCCTATTTCAGGCCTTTCCGTACGGAAAGCGTGTATGTGTAAAGGCCGCTATTTAACCATGGTTAACTGTTGGACACACCATTTTGGTTAACTGTGGACCAAACAACCCCTAAATCAGTTTGGTTAGGATAATTTTGAATTGAAAAACAAAGCAGATCCACGCACACTTAGAAAGAAGAAAGTATATTACATGTTAATAATTGTACTTTTCAAAGTTTTCCTAATACTTCATCAAAAGATATGAAACGAAAACAAACTTACGATTTTTTTTCTACTTTTGGCACCGATTTTCATGAAACTACTCGCTTCTCGTGCACCCTCTATGCCAGCGCATCGCCGACTGGGGGATGAACTTAGCCACTGCTATGGCGTATACAGTGCTGTGTTGGAGCACGGGCAACGTTGCATTTCCGAATTATAGGGATGGTTAATAGTGTACAAGTGGCTAATTGTGGAACTGTTGACCCTACAGGAAATTTGGTGGAAGTAACGCTTTATAATATACCCACTTCTCAAGGATCTCCGAATGACTACACCCCTGCAGTATTGACCAGTTGGGTAATCCATGAGTTAATTTTGTATGCAATTCTAAATTATTTTGTTTTAGCATAGATGCATAGAGTACCTGGTGTAACGACTCCTTACTAGAAATCGTGACCAAAATTTGTAGATCAAAATGGAATTCTAGATTTCAGATTTTGGTCTAGTTCCGAAATAATCCGCAATATTTTGCGGTTGTGGCGCTATTGCGGCAGTCGAAAATAGCGCGACCCCTTTTGGGAGAAATGGAAAGCAGGACAAATTCTCAGATTTTTGATCGCCAAGAAATTCTTGAACAAAATCTAATCAGTGCCAACACTGGCAATACCAGGTATTCTATGCATCTATGTTTTAGCATATCAATGCTCAAGAGAAATTGGAACAACAGAAAAAACCTATCCAAACACTCATTTGAATCACTACAGTCAAATATCATTAAAAACAACATAGAATTGAATACAAGAAGACACAACAGAAAGTTATCTGGGTACCGAAACCTTCATATTTCAACAAGTATTTCTGAAACGTACCAAAAGCCCTTTTTTTATTTTAGTCTGAACTGACCCTTATATGATTTGAAATCAGGAGATCTTTCATTTTTTATGTTTTATATACTTATCCGTTATTTTTATTCATGTTGAATATTTTTTTTGTTTCGTTTTTAGAGTGAATTTTTTTTATTTATGTATAGAATTATTTTTTATTTGTTAGCATTGTGGACTTTTTTGTTTTTTATATAGAAGAAAATACTTATTTTATATCTTTTGTGAAGCCTATTTTTTTTTAATAATAGAAATACTATTTTTATACAGTTATTGATGATAGTTAATTTACCAACATCATCCTTTTTCAATTTTTTTAGGGTTCAGTACAGGGTGGGTCTAGTTGGGAAAGTCCTATTAACAAGCTGGAAATACGAAACCTTATATCAGTGCCTTATGTTCGTTTTTCATAAAAACTCAAGGGTGAATGTGATAGGTGCCCTGAATAGTTATTTTATGTATATAATGTGTATATTATTCATTTTTTGGATTCTTCAGAAAATTCTAGACATAATTCATGTACAATGTCCTATACCTATCTTCTTCAACTTTTTCGGAAATATTAAGTGTTTTCAGATTTTTTACAAAAATTAACATTTTAAATGAGAATTACTTTATTTCACAAATTCGATACATTACACTCAATACTTATTTCCCATTTACCTCTTGTAGAATCAGGGAACTGATCCTACGGTAGTTTGTATGAGGATGGAGGGATGTTCGTATTGTTTGGAAATATTGGTGGAGATTTTACTGTCAACCGTTTATTGAACCAGCTAAATGCAGGAACTCTCGCGTAATCTCAACGAGCTGAAGTTTATATAGTTTAAATATCGAAAATAATAAACAATTGTCATAAGCGTACTGATTCACCGTACCGACCTTGCTTACGTACGCATTCTTTCTTTCGTTTATTTGGTGCAAGGCCAGACGGTGTTACAATGAAAACTATTGAATTAAACTTAACCTACTAACATTGAAATATTTTCCTAAATTGATTGAGATTTTTTGTTAAGTCCATTTTGTGTTAGTAACGTTAGAAGACAATTCTACACCAGATTAGCAGGTTGCCAAGAGGTTCGCAGCGAGCATTTTGAACATTTCCTACATTGACATCAATGTTGTTTTTGTTTTTTTTTAATAATTAAGAAATAATCAGTATTACTTATTAGGTTTTAAGTGTAATGTACCGAATTTGTGAAATAAAATATGTAATTTTGATTTGAAACGTTGATTTTTGCAATAAATCTGAAAACACTTAATACTTCCGAAATAGTTAAAGATAGGTATAGGACATTGTGCATGAATTGTGTCTAGAATTCTCTGAAGAATAAAAAAAAAATAATATACAGGGGGTTGCATTTGAAATAAGAAAGTTGGTATTGGCCACACTCACATGGAACACCCTATATAATATTTTTCTTGAAAAATATGCGAATTTAAAATTACAAATCGACGTGTCCGAGCGTTTTTCCCAACACGCCCTCATTTATTCGTTATCGAATTTATTCCATTTGGCTGTTACACTCTGTATACGTCTCACCTAAAGTTGAGAAAGTTGGTGTCTCAATAGGATGTTGGAGTTTATGCTTGAACTGTTCAGTTAGAGCTCGATGGAGATAACTGAATTTCTTGTACAGATATGAATTTTATGTGCCTCTGTTGCCTTCTAATTGCTTGTCACGTGGGTTGTCGTTTGGATGTTTATTATCGTTATATCAAAAGGTTGGAGTTGTTCAGTGCACCGCGATCTTATGGTCTGATGTTTGGTATTACTTGAGCTGTCGATACAAATAAAAGAAGCTGCGGGGCAGATGGCATTCCTATGAACTCAATTAAAGAGAACATTGAAACAATAGCACCATTGGCATTTATTATAAAAAACTCTTTGGATTACGGTATCTTCCCTATGCAACTCGAAAGAAGCACTTATCATACTAATTTACAAAAGAGGAGCATCAGATGAATTTGAAAATCACAGACCAATCAGACTCCTATCAGCTTTCTCTAAAATATTTGAACACAAAGTCGCAAAACAACTGATGAACTACTTCACAGAAAACACCTTACTGTCGGCAAATCAACATGGATATACCCAAGGAAGATCTACACAAACAGCAATCTATGCATTTTTAAATTATCTACACAAAGCACTTGAGAACTCTGTAAACTCAAGTAGAATTTGAACCAGGAGAAATCAAACTGGGAGTACCACAAGGTAGCATACTGGGACCTCTGATTTTTATTATCTTCAGAAATGACCTTAACAACCTGTCCACAGATGATCCTTCAGTATTACAGATGAACTACGCAGATGACACATGTATCACCATTAAAGCCAGAAGCACCTGAAATCACTAACGCGATCAGGCAGCAGACTGTCTCATGGTTTCAACAAAATAATCTGTTAGTGAATACTGTTAAAACAAACACAGAATTGTTCAAAACAACAAATGCTGGATTTGACACTCCATCCCAGTTGAAACTCGAAGAATGCATCCTTCCTCTCAAGGGAGATTTATTTATAAACGGACTTGCCATTTTACAGATATTACAGAATCAAATTAAAATAAAATATATATTAAATATTAAAATTAACTGAAATTCAATGAAAAACAACCATCAAAATGACTACAAATTGAATGAAACTAATGATACCCTTCAAAAAAACGTTTCAATTGAAAAATTGAGACATGAAACAAATCTATATCCACCGAACCAGCAGCCCGTAATGCTCTATCTAGGGGGTTGTTCATTAAATAGTTCGTTCTACTGAACTTAATTCTGAACATATCCCAGGCTCTAAGGCTACTCTGAGGAACATTTATTTTAATATTGTCCAGAAGATAAGGACAATCAATGAAATTGTGTATAATTTTATAAATCAACATAATATCAAAATTACGACGCCTCGTCTCGAGAAGAGTGAGGGACAAATTATCAAGAATAATTTCATAATTAATTGATTCGCGAGTGTAACCCCATTTATATGCTATCCATTTCAGAAATTCATTTTGTACCCTCTCAATGGTTTGAATATGAACTCTATAAGAAGGTGACCAAACTACACAAGAATATTCCAGAATACTTCTCACATGGGCAACGTATACAGTTTTTATTGCTGGAACCCCAAAATGCTGCATATTTCTCTTGAGAAAGCCGAGCATTCGGAGGGCCCTGGCAGACACATTTTGTATGTGATCAATAAAGGTCAAATTTCCGTCCAGCAGGACTCCGAGGTCTCTTACCACTTTAACTGTTTTTAAACAGGATCCATTTATTGAATAATTGAAGAACACTGGCGAGTTATTCCTATAAAACCTCATAGTCTGACATTTATCAACATTGAGTTCCATGTCGTTTATAGAACACCATTTGATAATATTATCCAGATCTCTCTGTAATAACAGACAATCCTGCAAGGATTTGATAATCCGAAACAACTTTAAATCATCAGCAAACAGTAAAAAAGAACAGTATACTATGACAGTTTTGATGTCGTTAATAAAGCACAAAAATAAAAGCGGTGATATCGGTGAACCCTGTGGGACTCCGGAACGGACATCAATTGCCTCAGAGCAAATGTCCGAAACTCGAACGTACTGTACCCCTCCTCTCAGACGATCTGAGATCCAATCCAGCAGTGGTGATCCAATGCCCAGTGCCCTAAGCTTGATGATCAGTAGCCAGTGAGGAACCCTGTCAAAGGCTTTTGCGAAGTCAGTGTAATTCGCATCAATCTGTAACTTGTCTTCCATTGCTGACAGAATGATATCTATATAACATAAAAGATTCGTTGTTACCGATCTACCAGCAATAAATCCATGTTGTTCATTAATAAAAATTCGTCTGAGAATGGGTGTTGTCTTATTTGTAATAAGCGTATCAAGCATTTTTGGAATATAAGAACTCTTTGTTACTGGCCTATAGCTCATTACATCACTAATGTCGCCCGATTTTAATACTGGAGTGATAAAACTAGATTTCCAAAGTTTTGGATATTCACCTGTATTCATAGATAAATTAAACAGGAAACATAAGGGTTTTGACAAAACTGAGCTACATCTTCTCAGCAATAACGCTGACACCTTGTCAGGTCCACAATCGCTTTTTTCAGGTAATGCCTGCAGGAGTTCAGGGACTTCCTGTTCGGAGAAATAACAACTCTGAATATCAACTGTTTGATCATAGTACACCGTTCTGTTACTATCAACATTTGGCTCCTTGTAAATATCTGAAAAGTATTCTCTGAAAAGTTCTGCAGTAGTGATGCTGTTGTTTGCAGATTTCTCTTTGTAGAACATGGTTTTCGGGAGTCCCTTTTGGGTCTTACGATCATTAATGAACTTCCAAAAATACTTAGGGTTACTAGAGATTTCAGCTTCGACCGTCTCTATGTATTTTCTGTAACATAAGTCAGTCTCCAACCTGCATCCATCTCTAAGCTTTTTAAACAACAAATAGTCTATGGCATCGCCCCCCTGTTTATACCTTTTATGAACTTGTTTTTTCTCCGATATCATTTTCTTTAACTCGTTCGAGAACCAACATGGAAAACTGTACTTTCTCCTCTTCTTTTCGGGAACATATACTTTTATTCCGTTTAAAAGAACTTCATAAAAGAAATCGGTACAGCCTTCAACTTCTTTGCCATTTAATAGAGGTGACCAGTCAATACCCTCGAAATATATCATTAGACCGTCATAGTTAGCATTTTTGAAAATGAATAAATTGATTGTTCAAGATCTGGAATTTCTTCACTAGAAACAGAGAAATTAATTACATTCTCGAGATCATCACAGTGAGTCTCATACAGTACTGCTGTGCTGTTCGGTGGGATATAGATGTTAGAGAATAATAGAGTTTTTGAACCCACGCTAACCGCGACAAACAGTTGTTCTATGTTGGAGCAACCAATAAACAATTGACGGGATGATAAACATTTTTTGACAGCCATTAAAACTCCTCCACCTCTTTGTTTATCACTGTTAGTTGATTCTCTATCTTTTCTATATATACAATAATTATTAAGACCTAATTCAGCATTATCAAAATCAGTAGTCAACCAAGTTTCAGTAAGTAAAATTACATCAAAATTCACGCTTAAGATTGAGTTCGCAAGTTCGCCCAGTTTTGTCCGCAAACCCCTCACATTTTGATAATAACAATTAAACTTAAATCTATCGGAATGGCCAGCATGAAATCGACGTCTAAGTGGAAAAATCCCGTCTCTCAGTCCGAAATGGTCTAATGAGCGTTCCCTCCGGCCAGTGCTTGGCCTGGAGCAATTCCTCCGAGTTCAAATCTCTACTTCCCAGTTTGAATGATTTTTTTGATCGTTTTGATTTAAGGTCAAAACATAAAATGTCTTTCTGTGGCCATATTCCCCTGGCATATGATACTATGTTGTCGGCAGTTGTTGTGCCTGCAAGTCCTCCCAACCAAATCCAATTTCTCCCCTTGGGAGCCAGTTGAATCAATGTATTCGACTCACCTGTGCCTTTGGTAGTCGGTCCGCTCATTTTATTTGACGAACCTTTCACTACGGTTGTAGCTTTCCTAGGAGGTTTCGGAACACTATCTTTAGACTTTTGTAGAGGCTTCGTATTGCTGTGGGTGTCTTTCTTCTTTGAGGTACCAACGCTAACTGGTTTGGAGCTGTTCTGTCCATCCACCTTCACAGAGTTGTCTTGATCTTCATTCGGATTATATCCCATTGGTGTTTTCCCAGTTGTATCTGATGTTGGATACTCTTCGTGCGAAGTAAGGAGGCGAACTAAATCGACGTTACTTTCTTTCAGAACATGAACTTCCGTTACAATTTCCTCCTTAGATTTGGAAAATTGTTTCTCCATCTCACACATGACCTGATCTGCTGTTTTAGATACTATCTGTTCGATGAGATCTGATGATTTGAACTGATCGCTTGGAACTTCAGGATCAGATGTTGACAAGTTTGTTAGCTTCGAGTCCACAATTGGGATGCAATCTTCGCAATAGAATCGTAGATTCTTTGATTCAGTTAGAGCTTTGAGAACCGGATCTTTCAGTCGTAGGCACTGTACATGAATATGAAGTGAACACAAGTTGCACTGTATGTACTCTTGTTATTGACTATGAAGTTGTCATCACAGATCGGGCAATGAACGTTTACAGCTGTTAAATTTAGAATTAGGGATTTATCGAAATTCTCGTACAGGTAATATTGTGGGTTGGTAAAATAATGAAGCACTATCACTACAGTTTAGATTTTTATTCAACACAAAAAGTGATACACAGTCAAATCTATTTCAATATAGTACTTACTCGTTATGGAAAAGAGCTTATAGCTTACTGCATAATCAAGGGTGTCGCCAGCCTTTGAGCTAGGGGGGGGCAATTGCGCTAGGGGGGGGCAAAAATAAATCAGAATAGAAAAAATGAACTGATTTTCGTATATTATGCTATTATTTCATAGGTTTTTGAGAGATTTTTGAGCTCTAGGGGGGGGGCAGCTGCCCCTCCCTGCCCCCCCTTGGCGACGCCCTTGTGCATAATACATACTGAAGAGCAACTCCCTAATCTGTCCGTTTCCGCTCATTTTATACCTTTACCCTCACCCTTTTCTCCCTCTCTCAATCTATCAGTACCGCCGAATCCTCGAAATCCCAAGATTCGCAAAGTTACCGATAGGGGTGGTGTTGCCAGATTTAACATCCTCCCACACGAGAAAAGAGTGGGGATATCACAACTTTGCAGGATTCGGACATTAGGTATAAACATAATTTCATTAAAAACACAAAAATTATACAATCAAAAAATTAATCTAAACAAAACCGAGTAAGTACAAACGTTACCAAGAAATCACAAAACAATACAAAAATAGCACAGGTCAATACAAAAAGAAACATATCAACAACCAAATGAATAACCTTCAGTGTTCACAAATTCAGGCGTCTGGGTTCCCTTGAAATACGCCCGCCTCTAATTTGAACCTGTTTGTTTGCATTGTCGTCCTCTATTTTGAAATTTCCCTAATTGGGTCTTACCTAAATAAAATGTCCACCGATTAGATTCGGTTTTCCAACATCTACTCAGGGATGGACTACCTGCTGGAGCATCGAATATGGGCCTCGTCTTTGTGGTTCTGTTACCTGATTCACCGCACCTCCGTAGCGTAACTCTCGGAGTATCCCGTGGTATTCCTTCTGGGTTTCCCACAAAGCATTCTTTGAACGTTCGTTCCACTTGAATGTTGTGACCCTTTCGTGGTTTATGGTCTACAGGATCGTTCATTCCTGTAACCCCTAGAGACCCTAAATCTTCTTTTATCTCAACACCTTTCGTTAGCATTGAGACGGTCACAATGGCCAAGTTCACTTCATCTTCGGTGTTTTTCTTCTTTGGAGGCACTTTACCCATCAAAGTCCATCCAAGATGCGTTTCGACCGCCGTTAATCCACCTTCTAGCTGGTGCACTCGCCCCGTCAACAACTTGCCCGCTATATCGGCGCCGATGAGTATGGATACGAACTCTTCTTTACTATCCATGTCGCTCATTGTGATATCAGCGTCCCGTTTTCTTAGGTCTTTCAACCACGCACCCTTTTTTATAGAAGGTACTTTCGAACAAATAACTCCTTCTCCGAGCGTATCAAAATTGCACCAGTAAGTTCCTTCAAGATTCCCGGCACGCACTTTAAATTTCTGGTGCGTCGCGACATCCGATTTACCTCCGCCGAAAAGCAAATGCACCATATCCTGCTGTCCCCGCGGCTTATAGTCCAATTCATCAGCCAATTCGCTCAATACGTATAAGTTCTGAGACCCGGTGTCGATCAACGCACGAACGACAACATCCTTGGCATCATTACGCACTCGCACCCTCAGAGTCTGCATAAAAGACGCGGGAATTTCGGCTGACGAAGCCAAAGCGCATTCCTTGGGAATGTTGACCGCACTTCCAGAACTTTCCGAATCGGATCGGGAACTAGGACCACTTTTTCTCTCCGAGCACATTATGTCCACGTGTCCTTTACTGCACTTTGAGCATTTAACATTCGATCTACAATGCCTCTTTAAATGTCCGCTTTTCAAGCAACAAAAACAAACCCGTTTTGTTTTTGCCAACCCTTGTTTCTCCAATAGCGACATTTTTTCCGCTTTGAAGCACCGCTCACTTATGTGATTTGTTTTTTCACAAAAAACGCACTTTTCCTTCTTTACTTCCGAAACAAGCAGATTACGCGCACTCGGTATGTTCATTTCTGCTTCACGCTCGCGTTTCGGTTGACCATCTATGCGGAATCCCTTCACGGCCATAGATATTCTCATCTCGTTTTGCACTTCGGATTCCAAAAAACGAATGAGTCCATCAAGTCGCGTTTTCGACACATCTGACGCTTTTCCCACGTTACCATTTTCAGCCGCATTATTAGAACGCTGCCCCACGCGTAATAAGTCCTCTGGTAACGCGGATTCAACCAACGGATAGAGCATCGCCGCACACTTATCCGTGGTAACGCCTAGACTCTAGAGTCTAGAGTTTCTAACGCCCGTATGTATGACTCGATTCGGTCATAAAGCGAAGCGAGGTTCACTTTTTTCTTCACAATGGCATTTTCTAACACCAACTGTAACAGTTCCCGCACATAAACCTCGATTTGCAAGTCTTCGCGCCCGAAACGTTTCGTAAGACCTTCGATGGCCTTAAGATAATTGTCGCCGACCGGAGGGTAACTATTCACTAGTTCTGCTGCTCTGGATCCAGGTACCATCGACTGCATCAGATACTGGAATTTATCCTCGTCACGTAGTCCAGCGTCCTCGTGAATCTTGCTGAAGAGACTCCAAAATTTCAGCCACTCCCGAATATCTCCGCTGAATTTGGCCAGCTCCACTTTCGGAAGATTGCACCTCGCCCTCGACGTCGAATTTCCACTGCTGAGGATGCTTTGAGCCTTTTCTTCAATCGAAGCCATCCTGTCTTCGAACTTGCACTTCGCTGTCAAGAATTGGCCCTCATACCTTATGTTTTCCTCTGAGGTCTTTTCTAGATCATCGTCATCAATGTCTTCAGCGGCGAACATTTCCTCCAATATTTTCGACGAAACTTCTTCCAGTTCCTGGTACCTCCTCGTCAGTCCTTCAAAGGCCGATTTGATCTCCACCGTACTCGAACTTTCTTGATCCATCAAGGTGTTTAGAGATCTGAGCGCCTTCGTGAAGGAGATGCGTCTGGTCGTCCTCTTCCTCTGGTCCATTTTTCAAATAATATTATTTTACCCAACTTAACACAAATTACCTAAGAATTTCGATACAAAGTCCTGTCACGGTCGCCAGATGTTAAATTTAGAATTAGGGATTTATCGAAATTCTCGTTCTCGTACAGGTAATATTGTGGGTTGGTAAAATAATGAAGCACTATCACTACAGTTTAGATTTTTATTCAACACAAAAAGTGATACACAGTCAAATCTATTTCAATATAGGACTTACTCGTTATGGAAAAGAACTTATAGCTTACTGCATACTACATACTGAAGAGCAACTCCCTAATCTGTCCGTTTCCGCTCATTTTATACCTTTACCCTCACCCTTTTCTCCCTCTCTCAATCTATCAGTACCGCCGAATCCTCGAAATCCCAAGATTCGCAAAGTTACCGATAGGGGTGGTGTTGCCAGATTTAACAACAGCCATAATAATATCGTGAGAAGTGTGGCCTCCTTTAGTTTTCAGATCGATTTATCGCAAGAATAGCCAGATGTTTGTTATTTATCTGTGAAATGGAAATCAACTCACCAACGAAACATAAACAATAAATTCAATTTGCTGAATGTTCGCTATTTTCACTTGCGAAAATTAGGAAATCCTCGGCGGGAACGACAATTGGTTCTGAACAACACAAATGTCGAATGACAAATCGTCTTTATATATGCTAAACAATTAAACTTCTTAAGAACGCTAAATGCACATTACCTCACACTTATCGAATTGTGTGTCAAGTTGTCAAGTGTGTCAAGATGTCAAGTTCTTGGGCATGACATTAGATGATACCCTAAATTGGAGCAAACATATCTCCGAGTTGAGCAAGACCATGAGCGCTACATGCTATTCACTGGGTGTATTGAGAAAATACCTCGTAAAACTTCCCTGAAAATGGTATATCAGGCCATTTTGAGTCTCACATATGGCATCATTTTTCATGGTGTTGTGAGAGAGACCAATATAATTTCGATTTTGCAAAATATATACTATCTTCAAGATCAAGCGGCTTGATACATGCAGAGGTTGTTTTTGGAAAAACAATCTACTAACCGACACAGGAATGTCTACTATTTACTTTCAAAAATAAAAACCTATTTGGAGAAGTCTCAACAACTCACCTACTACAACACCAGGACAACCCAACTCAGATACACCAAGCATAGACTAACTCAGACAGAGCGCAGTGTTGATTACACCTGCTCAATAGTTATTTAATCAACTAGTTCATTAATGACAGCCATTAATGGATGAAATATTTTAACGCGTGAGCGGAGCGAGCGCCTTAATGTTTGGTACCATTAATCGCTGAATTAATAAACGAGTTAATTACAAGATTTTTCGGTCGAACTCATCATGAATTGAAAATAAATTGGGTGGTTGTTTTCGATTCCATAATGAATTATCATATTGTAACCTTTTCTTGATTATTAAAACGTGCGGGATAATTGAACTATTCATTTACACTAATTTTAACACTACTTATCTACAGGGTCTTTCACGAGGAACCTCACCCATATTTATTTTCATGAAATTCAGCACTTGGATATTAACTCAGAAAATATCCATTTTAGGGCAAGGGTGTGATGCATACACTCACATTATTTTTTAACGTAGATTCAATATCTGCCATAAAAAAATGGGGTTCTAATTTGAAAAAATTGATTTTTCACGATTTTGTCATCCCTAACTTTGAAAGCGATTTTTTCACCCCCTGTATCATAAATCGCGATTTCGATTTTTAAAGTGGATACATCAATTTTACATCTTGAAAAATCCCAAAAATGAAAATTTTCCATCCAAAAACCTCGAAGTTATTCTTGTTTCAGCGGAGCTCTATTTTCGATTTTTTTTTTTCGAATTCTCCCGCTCAGAGAGAATTTTCCAACCAAAACTGAAAAATGTTACATCAAAATAACTTGAAATTTTCTAAGGAATCTATTTCTGCAATGAAAAAATGGTGTTCTAATTTGAAAAACGGAAGTTGACGTCATTTCCGGAAAAACCGGAGGTGCTCATGCCTTGAAAATATTTTAGATTTCATCATTTTCATCAGCATCGTGAAATACTTATAAGTGCTGAATTTCATGAAAATACGTTCAGTAGTTTCCCGTATAAATATGGGTGAGGTTCCTCGTGAAAGACCCTGTATATTATGATTTCTATGGGAATTATGGTCGAATTCATATCCTTTCGAATGGATGATCGTAAATCTGGAAATTTGAAATTTTCACTATAGGTCCAGATCTCGAATGCCCCAGTTACGTTCATTATGGGTAAAATTCGACTAGGGTTTCCATGAATATGACCTTTTGAAGTTTTTGGTGGGGTAATTTCAAACCTATGGATGTTGTCAAGATGAAATTTCACATTTAGAGGTAGAATGATGTATTCAAACTACATACAAAGTTTCGTCCAGATCAGATCCATATAACATTTTAAGTGAATTATCAAAAATTAAAATTCCCAATATTTCTGTAACAGATCGGGTGCATGGACGATCTGTTTGACGGCCAGTGTCAGTTTTTTTCTTGGATTGTCAACAAAATTTTTCAGTTGTATTCTTGGATGCGAATATACTTAAAAGATACTGGGTGGGGCAGAAAAACCTATCCGATTTCAAAACGTTATAAAATTAAAACCACTCAGCTTGTCAAAAAATTTTTTTTATTAACATATCGCAAATTTTATGCCATTTTTAAATTTAAGTTTTGAAAAGCACATCACTCAATTCTGCCTGTTTACGGCGCCACAAAGGTGAAAATGGGCTTCGTCCGTGAAGAGCACAACATCGTCGTTTGGCAGTTCTCGGAGATCGCGACACAGGTTCGTACGGGTTTCAAAATCCCTTTCACTTAATTTCTGTGCAACAACCATTTTGTAGGGATGCATTTTGAGGTCCCGGTGCAAAATTCGCCGAATACTGCGGTTGGAAATCCCCAAAGCGAGCGAATGTTTTCGCGCCGAACGACGCGGGGAACGTTCAATCGCGGCTCTCACATTGGCCACGTTTTCAGGTCCTGTTGCTGTCCTGGGACGTCCAGGCGACTTCTTTTTCAATGCTGAACTCGTCTGTCTAAAATTTGACACCCACACTTTAATCGTAGCGTGATGTGGAACAGGATCATGACGCCCGAGTCCGAAATGAATTCGAAAAGCACGTTGTGTAGCAATTATCGAACCGCCGCATTCGATAAACCGCTCAATAACAAAAGCACGATGTTCACCAGACCAAGGCATGTTGACTACTGACAAATGGCATAAAACCAGCTTTCTAACGGTTTTTACCCCACTACTCTACCTGCTCTCTCTTCTGAGAAAAAGGGATTTGAAATCGGATAGGTTCTTCTGCCCCACCCTGTATATGCATAAGATACCTGTTTTTGGCACTGATTAGATTTTGTTTAAGACTTTCTTGTTGAACAAAAATCTGAAATGGGGTCCTACATTTAATTTCTCTCCACACTATTTCTCCATTACCGCAATAGCGCCACGTGGATAATTCCGGAACTAGGACCCGATCTACAATCTACAGATCTATAATTTTTGGTTAGGTGTCGTTACGGCAGGGTTTCTGGGTTTATATGCATCTATATTCTATAATAATAATAACTTTTATTCATTTGAAAAACACAAAAGTATTACAACTCCTCATCATACTGTAGTACAGATCTTGTATTTACCCTAAAAATTCTTCAATGCTGCATAAAGTGTTCTCTAGCAATAAGTTTATCAATTCTTTCTTGAACTTTATTTTCTTCATTATCTTCAGGTGTGTTGATAGCTTATTGTATAATTTTATGCAATGATAATTTATTCCCTGTTGACTGCCCTGTCTAAAATATGGTAATGTATCCATCCTTACCTCGTGTATCATATTCGTGACATGGTCGTCGCCAGGGGGGGCAGCCCCCCTAGAGCTCAAAAATCCCTTAAAAACTCATGAAATAATAGCATTATATACGAAAATCAGTTCATTTCTATTCTGATTTTTTTGCCCCCCCCCTAGCTCAAAGCTAGGCTGGCGACGCCCTTGATTCGTGATAATCCCTATTTATTTCAAAAAACTTGTATTTATTGTCATGCACATACGCAATCCAGTATACATGGTCTTTCATACCTGCAACAACCTAGTTGAAAAAGAAAAAGAGCAGGAACCTGTCTGCGCGAACGTCAGTTGTTCATCTTTCGTTTATGTTTTTATTTCTATCTGTCATTTTACGTCCTCACAAGATTTAAGCCTTTTAGCTGTTTTAATGTATTATTTTTTGGCTTTTACCTTTTGACTGATATGTTTTTACCATATGACTTTGGAACCTAAAATCGTAAGTTTTCATCGAACGATTCCCTATATTTTTTTTTGCGCGAGCAAAATTTTTAAAAATCTTTTCCAACTAAGACCTCAAATCGGTTTACTACCTGATTTTTAAGTTTTATCGAATAACATCTTTTTCAGAATTCCTTGGTTTGATAATGGCGAATGCGCCGAAACATGTCACCGAATGATTTTTAAATAAAGGGTTCCACAAAAACAGAAGTGCTTTTAAGACTTTTCCTTCTGCTTCATATGTTTATATGACAAACTAGGGCTTATTTTTGATGTAGATACGTGGTTAAAATTTCTTGGTTACGATCTGGACCACCCTGTATTTTTCCTAGTGGTTAATTGAAGGGACAAATGCGAATGTACCTCAATTTAGATATAAACCTTCAAGGTGCATCGGCTGGCCAACTAATATCAACTTATCACAAAAAATTCCAGTGTAATAATATTATAGAGGAAATCTCGAACTATTCGATTCGCTATCGAAATTAATTGTCTAATTCGATTAATCATCCTTGGTGAATCAATAAGAATAGAAATAGAACAATTCCATTGTCTGTTCGCTAGCTTGGAAACAAAAAGGCCCTTATCTCAGTGGCGGCTCGTGAATCGTGATCCTCAAATAAGGTGGAGCCCGCATTTCGAATCCGACCCACAAAACAACAACATTGATTGATACATTCTTAACAAATAACTAAAATTTATCCATTAGGTGTATATGAAGTTGACATTATTTTTATTGAGAACTGGTACAAATATTAAATAAATGTAACAAAACAAACAATTTTAAACTTTTCACAAATTGAATATCACATAAAATAGGTAGAAGGTGGACGCTGAGAGGCCAAACAGCAAGAAAGAAATATTCGTATAAATAGAGTGTGATGTGGAGCCCCACATTCAGGGAACATTTCAGCATATCTTCTGGATGCTTTTAGAGAATTGCCTCCAGAAAGACCGTAAACAAATTGCATATCAGTCATTTCTGCGAAGGTATGTGTACACCGTCGACCGTCGTATTATCAAGTATGTGACAAAAATCTCAAAATGATGAGCCGGATCAAAAAATAATTGTAATTGAATCAAATTCAATGGAAACTAGTCAGTCGTCATAACAAATAACAAAATTACATCAACTCACTAGAATCGGATTCCTATCTTATATTCAGATAATCAAAGATTATAGAGAAGGAAGATTGGAAACGAAGCGACAACATTGACGTGAGCGCCGTCTGGTGAGAAGAAAGTCTTGAGATAGATAATAGGTGGCTAAGAGAAGTGTTACCATGGTTACCACATATGGTACAATTCAAACAGACAAATTCAAATCAAATTTAGATTATTCTCCAGTTGAGTTCGTTTAGATTAGATCTACAAAGAATAATTAATAGTTGTATTCGTTAAGTTTGAGTTTAATTGAGTTTTCGTATTGTATTTGTGTTTTCGTTATAATTTAGTTTGATTCGTGCTTATTAGTATTCGTTCCTGTGTTTCGGTTGTTAAATATTTGAAGACAAGATGCCATCCGGAGCATGCTGCATGGCAAAGCAGTGTACTAATAATAAAAGGAATAATCCGAAATTATCCTTCTTTAAATTACCGAAGAAAATGGAAATGTAAGTATTGAAACTCGAAAGGGGTAACTCTGTTATTCATTGCATTAATTTTCAGTGCTCTGAAATGGATAGAGTTTTCTGGGCGCGAGGATTTAGATCTCAGCAGAACTTATACTATGTTTCCTCAAGATACCACATCAAATTCATGCGGGCATGGCGTCTGAATGGGATCTGATTAGTCCTTATACAAGTTTTACACCTCTACAAGATGTTTTTTAAATTGTGATTTTGAATATTCTGTAAAAAATATGTTCTAATAATTCTGTAACTCAGATGTAAAGATATTTTTGACATGTATTCCAATTTAAAATTGTATGTATATTTTGAAATAAAAATATGTAAGCGAATCTATTTGGTGTGTTTAATTAGTATCAATTGAATTAATATGTAGATCAAAAATATAATCCTGAGCAGAACAAAAGCCCTGCTTTTGTTGTGTCACCCTGTATATATTATTGTCTGGGCTCGATAGGTGGAAATCAAAATTATTACTTATGGTGGTATTCAAATTTCGCGCTCTTTCCAGTAACAGTAATCTGTAATGAAAAAACTACAGTCACTGTAATCTGTAATGAAAACGCCATCTTGTGAGTAAAAAGTCCCGATATATATATGCATAAAACGTAGTCGGTTTTTAGTACGAGAGATATGAGGGCGTTTCCTATCTTTGCACTCTATAATCTTTGCAGATAATGTTTTACGTCTGAGAAACTCTTTTAAAAGAAATTTCATAAGTTATTGAGTAAAATTATTATCGATATCTGCAATGAAAAATACAAATTTGTCATGTAAATGAGGCAGATACAGAAATATGTCCATATATACTTTTTGTATAGGATTAATTGGCTAATTCAGACAAAGTCCAAAATTTAATTAAGGACAGGAAAACATGGGCGCCCGCAGAAGGGGGGGGGCATGCCCCCCCCCCCCCTGAGATTTCGATGTCCTCATTGTTTTTCAGCAAAAACCCTCAATATTACTTTCTAACCATTGTTTGGCCCCCCTGAGAAAAATTCCTGCGGGTTTCTGCGGGCGCCCATGCAGGACAGCGTCACCAATTTTTTTAATTTTTGATGGTAGTGAAACCACTGAAACCATACAACTTTGGCACAACTCTGGGGTCGTATGGTCGTAATATTAGGTATTCTATACTATTTCAAAATGTTAACTCTGTGGACCGGCCCGAGGAGATCTATCGAAAAAGTGGGTACAGAACAATGTTACAGTGCAGAAATTTTTATACGGTCGAAAAGGGGAATAATCGATTCATACGTGGGTAAAATTCTCTAGTCTAGGCAACGTAGAAGTATTTTTTTTAAATTCGCGAAAAAATCCGGCAAAAGGGGCAATTTTGAACCCGATAAAACTTTTTTCACAGATATCCTGGCCGTGATGTAAATACACGGATCGAAAGAGAAAAGGTCAATGCAAAATAGCTTGGTATTCATATTTTCCATTTCTTCAGGAAAATTGATCAAAATTCGACATTTCGCCTATAAAATCACCCATTTGCAGAGATCCACCGATAAGCATAACTACTAACAGGTAGATCTAGGAGCTCTACTAGTATCACCTAAAATGCTAGCACACTATGTGCGATGTTATATACAGACTTTAATTTGGGTCGAATATCCCCTGATGTTGAGATTATGTAAAGAACCAACAATCTTCATTTTAGAAATTATAACGCCGAGTAACGAAGCGGTTTGGGCATATGTTGATAAAAAAAGTTTCATCCTGTAATAAGTTCTTCAATCTGTTTAACTCCTGATGGTGCAAAGAGCACTATTGACATTGATATTGACAGACAAACCAAAGAGTGATCATAGAATCTAAACACAACAAAGGCACGTATAATAGTAGGTCTGCTTACAGGACACTGCGGCCTTAGGAAACATCTGAACACCATTGGATTGCAGACTTTGCGGTGAAGAGGAAGAAACAGCCTCTCACATAATCTTTGAATGCGACGCCCTAGGAAGAAGGCATCACAGAATTTTCAGAGAAATCAACCCAGAAATGGGAATGAATCCGAAAAACCTCATAAATAGGCTACTGAACCTGTTAAAGGACACGAACCTATTCTCGTGAGGAACCTCTGACGAAAGAGTGATACAATAGACCCAAGCTGGTCGTAGTGTCACAGGGAGGCCAAGTGCTAACCCGACTCTTGTTCGTCAGTAAATCCATCAATCAATCATCATAGAAGAGCTCTCAAACTAGAAATGTTTATTTCCGAATGTAATCGCTTAAAAACGAGAAGGAAAGTTGAAATAATGAAATCTCGGACACTACCAAAGTACGACATATTATTAAACATTTCAAGGATATTCTAAAGAATTGTTACTGTTCGAAAAAATGTTCTGCCACACGACGTTTATGCAATACCCATTACCCTGTACAGGGTGGGCAAAATTGGTGCTACATGAACTAAAACTTTTTAACCCGAGGAGATAGAGAAAAATGAATGGCACCTTATAGTCCTCTTTTTTTCGAGAAACTGATAATGCCATCAACTGCATTTCTCTATCTTCTTTTGTTTCCGAGTTATAGGCCAAAATTGAAATTTGGGCGATTTCAACATTGGTCATTATCTCCGTTTCTGTTTATGCTAGGATGTTGAAATAAAAACATTATACAGGCACTTTTCTGATAGCAATCCAGTGGCGTACTCTGATTCTTTCCAAGAGGTTCATTTGCTGAGTTATAACATAAAGTTGTGTTTTTTCTTATGGAAACAGTAGTTTGAAATGACTTAGAAAGAATCGTCATTTTTTTCCCGTTTCAGAAATGTATCATATGTCATACATCGCCCTCAGATTCGTTAAGATATTATGAATAATATGGTTTGTATATGGAATTCAAATTATTGAGTACTAAGTAGGCTGAATCATAGAATTATGTGTCTCTACGCATGGTGTAATTATTATTTCACATTGAATCACTTGCTGTCCCACTATTCTCATTCGCTAAAATGAAAAATTTTACATATAATATTTCAAACTACTGTTTCCATAAGAAAAAACACAAGTTTTTGTTATAACTCAGCAAATGAACCTCTTAAAAAAATCAGAGTACGCCACTGGATTGCTATCAGAAAAGTGCCTGTATAATGTTTTTATTTCAACATCCTAGCATAAACAGAAACGGAGATAATGACCAAAGTTGAAATCGCCCAAATTTCAATTTTGGCCTATAACTCGGAAACAAAAGAAGATAGAGGAATGCAGTTGATGGCATTATCAGTTTCTCGAAAAAAGAGGACTATAAGGTGCCATTCATTTTTCTCTATCTCCTCGGGTTAAAAAGTTTTAGTTCATGTAGCACCAATTTTGCCCACCCTGTACATGGAAGTAATCAACAGTTTTGTCTAAAGAAAATATCGGGATATCATTATAGACGATCACTCTGTTCGATTATTCCATTGTCACCCATTTTATAGCAATTGAAAGACTGGTCATGTTCCATTGAGAACTATCTAAATGGTACAATATGGGACGGAAAAATAAAACTTCGATAAATTTTATATATATACATCTATTTTTGCCTTTTTTGGAACTGGAACAGGTGGCATGAATGCCATTTCCGACATGTCGTATCTGCTGAAAAGTTCTTCAGGCCGCCTGAAAATAAAATAAATCTCCATTAGGTTACATTTTGATGCTTTGAGAAATGCACACAAAAAAACCTGATAGGCCATATTATAGTAGCTGCATCGTGATAATTCGAATAATTCTAATTAATTGGATCAACCTAATAAATTATAAAATATCAAAACAGTTTTTCATTAGTTTTTGCACGCTAATCTTTTTTCTCAGAGATATTGAGTTTCGAATTCTGAGACTAAAATGGTCTCGATGAGTGTGGGGGTCACTGATGAAGAATTTGTGGTGAAATTTAATAGCTTTTGAAAGAAGATACTTGCAGTCTTGAAATTTTTAGGGTACGTTTGAGATTTGAAATCCGCTGATTATGTTCGTGAGGTTTCGAAGATATTTATAATCATATGAATTTGATCCCGATAGTTTGAAAATATCGATCCGTATGGACCAAAGCTCAGAACATATACCCCATTCACTTTTATAGTATCCCGGTTGACCATGACATTCTGACAAATTTCATCGTGTATATTTTGAAAATGTCCTATCAGATAACTACGCAAACGCAACGTTGTCCTCTCTAGATAGAGGTCGTAGTAATTATGTCTTTATCAAAATGTTTATTTACTTTGGGAAAATAATGTATTCGAGAAAATATTCAATTATTGGCTGAAGGACCCAGGGTCGATGGCCATTTGCTCTGCAATAAATAACAGTTATTATTATTTATTATTCAATTATTCAAATTTATTCAATAATTCCAAAGACTTGGCGAATGTTGAAGAAACCTTCTTCTCTGTCAATATTGAAAATATTTCACGTATATAAACATGGTTGGAAGATTCAGTTATGCTATTTTCTTGTACGGAAATCAAGAATGTTGAAATTTTACCAAAAAATAATTGACAGAATAATCCTTTACTTTGTGATAGTTTATTCACAAAAGGAATAAAAGTAGTCGAATAACCCGACTGAAAAACTTATAAACGAAAAGTGGAATTCCCCACTTTTCAAAATTCTCAAGGAATAAGCCTACAGAAGACATTTAATTTCCTTTTTGCACAACTTGAAATACTCCAGTATGAAAAAATGATAGTATGTACTACGAAACCTGTGTCACAGTTGAACCTTAAAAGAACTAACTCCATTGTCTCCATTCACAAAGTTCTTGGGAATTTATGAGAATGCTACACTGAATTATATTCTAACATATTTCTAAACTGGGATGCAGTTTAGCTTCAGTCTGTTATCTTTGGGTGTAATGACAAGGTATCTGGATAAATTCTCCATGGAAACTATCTATCATGCAGTTTTCGAGTCAAAAGAAAGATATGGAATTATGTTTTATGGACATACTAGCTGGCCCGGCGAACTTTGTTTCGCCTAAATGATTCCTATACCATAGCCATCTTTATCTTAAGAAGGCCGTGCCTACACTAACTGTGGATTTCACAAATCGTAATCACCAGTGATCGGAGATCCACGGCTTGGTTAGATTTCTGAACTGTCAAATCGAGTTGATTCTAGATCAACCTCCGATCACCGGTGATAGGTATGCTTTGTGAAACCCCCGTTAAAGTTGTACAAACTTACCATTGCTATTTTTTCAAGCAGGAGATAAATTAGGCATAATAAAAGTTCTGTCAAATGTCATCTGTCAATAGTCATCTGTCTATTGATAAATGTCATCTGTCAAAAGTCATCTGTCAAATGTGATCTGTCAACTGTCATCTTTTCCATGGATATGAGCTGTCACACAAAACAGAAATACAAAAATAATATGTCAATTACTAATTATGGGCAATTTTGAATTCAGTTATTTCCGCAAATATAATTATTACCCAAACATAAATCAAAACATTTCAGAAATATAGAGAAAAGATGAAAATGGACAACTCACGATTGATGCAGATCGTCACAATCCGATTTACTTGACATTCCGGTAAAAATTCACTGTTCCACCAACTTGAGATCTTTACCCCTTCCAAGTTATTATAAGTTCTATGCAAATTACACAATAATTATATACATCGCCATCTAGTGGCGATAATATCAAATACAGTGTCTAGTCACTGTACGCTACAGTGTCTAGATAAGAACCATTAACCGTAGCGACACCTAGTGGCCTTATTCAAAAGGAGAAAAACCATTTCCTACATAAGCAAACCGTAGCGACACCTAGCGGCCTTATTCAAAAGGAGGAAAAGCATTTCCTACATAAGCAAATTTTTCATCGAATTTTTCAGAGTTTCAATGTATTTTATAATAACCAGGCCGTAGATGAATCCATAAATGAAGTTTCATATCAAAAAGTCCATCCGATCTCGAGTTATAAATGGTGTAACCAACAGCTCTCTTTTATATATATAGATTTTGAAGTCACTTCAAATATTTTATCTCCAGATAAGGGCACTCCGAATAATTCCCAAACTACAATACAGAGGAACATGTAGAAAAATTCAGGAAGAATGGAGTACTCACTGTAACAGCGGTAATTTACAAACAAGAATATTCTTGAAAATTAGGTTTTTTTTTCTCGTCATTTATCAGCAATCAGAAATTTACAATTCTATGGGCTGATTAGATGTTTACAAGTAGAGTGGAATATACATATACAGAGTGTAACAGCCAAATGGAATAAATTCGATAACGAATAAATGAGGGGGTGTTAGGAAAAACGCTCGGACACGTCGATTTGTAATTTTAAATGCGCATATTTTTCAAGAAAATAAAATTATATAGGGTGTTCCATGCGACCGTGGCCAATACCAACTTTCTTATTTCAAATGCAACCCCCTGTTTTGGATTCTTCCGAAAATTCTAGACATAATTCATGTACAATGTCCTATACCTATCTTCAACTTTTTCAGAAATATTAAGTGTTTTGAAAGAAATAAGACACAAATCATTTCCCATTATAAACAATGACAAATGAAATGTGAATACGAACTAGGTCTCCGATACTGTTCACCCCATCAGACCGAATGATCCAACGTCAACTGAGAATCGCACCGACTGCAGTTTCGTCCTATTTAGGACTCATCAGGGTGGAATATCCCAAAGTCGACGCTGGATGGGAAATCTTTTCGTCAAGATATGGATAT
The DNA here is from genome assembly GCA_910592335.1 of Adalia bipunctata. Classification (NCBI taxonomy): domain Eukaryota; kingdom Metazoa; phylum Arthropoda; class Insecta; order Coleoptera; family Coccinellidae; genus Adalia; species Adalia bipunctata. The sequence continues at coordinate 8,933,662 of OU342954.1, forward strand.
CTGTCGTGCATTATATCGGATGACTATTAATGAGCGACATCTATCCACCTTCAGAAAAGACCCCCCCTCGGTGATTGAATGAACAATAAAGGAAACTTTCTTCCAAAATGCAACACCAGATTGTGAATTTCAACGTTAGAGAACGCCATAATCAATTCACCTGGGAAGCGCGGAGACGTTCGCGGTTAGTAGGTTTTCAAAACCTAAAAAGATTAATAAAGAAAAAAGATTTTATTTCATCTTTTTTCTTTATTAAGTGTTTTCAGATTTTTTACAAAAATTAACATTTTAAATGAAAATTATTTTATTTCACAAATTCGATACATTGCACTCAATACTTATTTCCCATTTACCTCTTGACATGAAGATAGTACGCAAAAACCATACTGAAATGTTGAGTAACGTTAGAAGACAATTCTACACCAGATTAGCATGTTGCCAAGACGTTCGCTGCGAGCATTTTGAACATTTTCCACATTGACATTAATATTTCTTTTTTTCTTTTTAATAATTAAGAAATAATCAGTATTACTTATTAGGTTTTAAGTGTAATGTACCAAATTTGTGAAATGAAATAATTTTTATTTAAAACGTTGATTTTTGCAATAAATCTTAAAACACTTAATACTTCCGAAATAGTTAAAGATAGGTATAGGACATTGTGCATGAATTGTGTCTAGAACTCTCTGAAGAATCCAAAAAATAAATACATAATATACAGGGGGTTGCATTTGAAATAAAAAAGTTGGTATTGGCCACGGTCACATGGAATATTATTTTCTTGAAAAATATGCGCATTTAAAATTACAAATGGACGTGTCCGAGCGTTTTTCCCAACACGCCCTCATTTATTCGTTATCGAATTTATTCCTTTTGGCTGTTACAGTCTGTACTCTGTATAGCTTGAAGAGGCTTCCTCCACTGAGCTCTCGTAAAAAAAATCATATTAGATCAGCTGGTCATCGCCTTCGTAGTGTTCTTTGTTCGTGGTTCACCAGCAGCGGCTGTAGCAGATCATTTGGATGCCCTTCTAGTTTTGAATGATGTTGTTGGGTTCTCCGTTTTATAACATCCGCAATGTATGGGACTGAGAGGTCATCGTGTAAAGTTTGGTTGGTGACATACCATGGTGCGTTGACTATAATTCTCAGTATTTTGGACTGGCATCTTTGTAACAGAGCAATATTAGATTTGCTACAACGGGTATAGTATAGGGCCCAGGACGCTGCCTTGAGGAACTCCAGCACGGATGGGGTAATTTCCAGAGATTTCTTGTCCAACTCTGATTCTTAATTTTCTATTCGTCAGATAGGATTTCAGAAGATGGAAGTACTTTAAGGGGAGGATACTTTTTATTTTGTGTAGTAGTCCTGCTGCGTGCCAAACTTTATCAAAAGCTTGGCTTACATCGAGAAAGACTGAAGTGCAGTATTTCTTCTCTTCAAAGGCTTGTTTGATGGCTTGTGTGATTCTGTGAGTTTGCTGGACTGTTGAATGGCCTTGTCTGAATCCGAACTGGTGATTTGGAATCCATTGGTTGTTGGGGATGTCAGTGTTGTTTCTTTTCAGGATAAGTCTTTCCAGTATTGGAGGTTATGGGAAGCAGGCTTATTGGTCGGTATGATTGATGTATCGTTAGGATTTTTTCCTGGTTTCAGAATCATGAGGATCTGTGCTGTTTTCAGTACTTCAGTGCTTCAATATTATTATGGCGTTGAAAATGTTGGTTAAGAGAACCACTCCTTTTATGGATAGTTCTTTTACCATGCAAGGTGTTATACCATCGAATCCAGAAGCTTTTTTAGTATTCAGCAGTTTGATTTCCGCATATACCTCTTTTGGTGTTGAGAATTTTATGTTTGGTATATCTTGTGGTGTGTTGGAAATGCTCTCCTCTATGTTGTCATCTACCATTTGATCGTTTGGAGTGAGTACATCGGCAAGGTACTCTGCAAATAAGTTTGCCTTTTCCTGTTCGCTTCTGGCCCATTCAGCATTAGGTAATACTGAGTTTTGGATTGGTGGGGTTTGTTATTTCGGTTTACTCTTGGATTTTATAGGCCTCCACATAGAATAATAAGATCTCTTCAAACCAGTTATGTATTGTTCAAATGATTTGTCTTGTAGTTCTCTGAGTCTACTCTTGAGCCTATTGCTATGGTAGTTCAGGTTAGTTTTGTCAGAAGGTGCAAACGTGAGTTGCCATCTGGATTTAGCTTTTCGTTTTGCGGCTATCAACTGCTTGATCTCTATGGGTATAGATCTAGATGTATCTTCCTCTTTCCTAATCGATGGGGTACTTTGAATGGCTGACTGCTTCAAGATATAAGCAAAAGTTTCCACCGCTTCATCAACTTCACTCGGTTCCTTCAATCTCATCGACAGATTTACGTGTTGGTCCAAAAGTCTGCGATACTCGTCCCAATTGGTTATGTAGTTTTTGTGGTATTTTTCTGTTTATTGCGTATGTGCTTATTTTTGCTATTATTGAGGAGTGGTCCGAAAAAAGGTCATAGCTTGGTGTCACATCCATATACAGAGTGTAACAGCCAAATGGAATAAATTCGATAACGAATAAATGAGGGCGTGTTGGGGAAAACGATCGGACACGTCGATTTGTAATTCTAAATGCGCATAATAATAATTATAATAACAGGAATTTATTGCATATGCAAAAGGCCATCGACCTACGGTAAATGCGCATATTTTTCAAGAAAATAATATTATATAGGGTGTTCCATGCGACCGTTGCCAATACCAACTTTCTTATTTCAAATGCAACCCCCTGTATATTATTTATTTTTTGGATTCTTCAGAAAATTCTAGACATAATTCATGTACAATGTCCTATACCTATCTTAAACTTTTTCGGAAATATTAAGTGTTTTCAGATTTTTTACAAAAATTAACATTTTTAATGAAAATTATTTTATTTCACATTACACCCAATACTTATTTCCCTTTCACCTCTCGATATGAAGAAAGTAAGCAAAAACCATTACTGAGAAGAAATGTTGAGTAACGTTTAGCTGCGTATACATGTGCGAGCCAAACCTATCGCCAACCAATAGCGACAATTATTTGGACGGCATGTTGAACCTCTATAGAGCCGCTCGCAAACCGTTCGCGCCGATCCATCGATAGTCGGATCTTTTCACGAACACATCGCGAGCCCAGTGTAAGTTCGTCAAGCCGTCGGTATTGGTTCGCGAGCGGATCGCAAGTGTGTACGTGAAATTAACGAACATGACACGAACACTTCGCGAGCGGTTCGCGATAGGTTCGGCTCGGACATGTATACGCAGCTTTAGAAGACAATTCTTCACGAGATTAGCATGTTGCCAAGACGTTAGCGGCGAGCATTTTGAACATTTCCTACATTGACATTAATGTTTTTTTTGTTTTTTTTTTAAATAATTAAGAAATAATCAGTATTACTTATTAGGTTTTAAGTGTTATGTACCGAATTTGTGAAATAAAATAATTTTTATTTAAAACGTTGATTTTTGCAATAAATCTGAAAACACTTAATACTTCCGAATTAGTTAAAGATAGGTATAGGACATTGTGCATGAATTTTGTCTATAATTCTCTGAAGAATTCAAAAAATAAATAATATACAGGGGGTTGCATTTGAAATAAGAAAGTTGGTATTGGCCACGGTCACATGGAACACAATATATAATATTATTTTCTTGAAAAATATGCGCATTTAAAATTACAAATCGACGTGTCCGAGCGTTTTTCCCAACACGTCCTCATTTATTAGTTATCAAATTTATTCCATTTGGCTGTTACACTCTGGATGTGTCTGATATCCCATTTGTGATGAAGAAGTCTAATAGGTCAGGTGTTTTGTTGGGATCAGTGGGCCAGTATGTTGGACTACCAGTGGATAAGAACGTGTAATTTTTTTCTTGGGGTAGTTTAGCCAATTCTCTGCCTTAGTAGTTGTTAAACGGCAGCCCCAAAGTGTGTTTTTGCTGTTAAAGTCTCCTCCTACAACAAATTTGCAACCTAATGTCTCTAAAAAATCTCTGTTTTGATCCGTTTTTAGATTACGCTTAGGCGGGCAGTACACCGCAGAAATTGTCAGATCGTATGAGGCCATTTTTACCTTCAGAGTAGTGGCCAGGAGGTGTTCTTTGTATTGGTGCATTTCGAAGTGACTTATCGTTTTTTTGATGCAGTTCCGGCATGTGCAGTGTTATCTGGATGGTTGGTGCAATAAGTTATGTAATCTGGGATTTGAAAATAGGATTTTTCAGTGAAGTGCGTTCCACTTATCAATAAGATGTCTATTGCGTTGTGGCGAAGGAAAGTTTCTACTTTATTTTTGTGCTGTAGGAGGCCATTGGCATTCCATTGGGCTATTCTGATACATTTAGTGAATTTTGTTGATTAGCGTGGATTGCACTCATGGTAGTTGGGCTGTCTTCATTGTATTGTGTAGGCACGTTGTTTGATCCTCGTAGAGCATCTGAGTATCTACGCTTATGTGGTTCTTGCTCTGGAATCTGGGGTCTAATGTTCTGGTTGTGAGTGCTTGCTACTGTTCCTTGTTGTAGATTCAGTCTGTTGTTCGCGTTGTTGGGTTACTTTAGTAGGTTGTGGTAGAATTCACAGCCCCTATAGTTAGCAGGATGGGGACCATTACATAGTACACACTCTGCTGGCGTGTCAGCGCTTTTTTGCAATCTTCTGATTTATGTGATTCTCCACATTTGACGCAGACGTGTGGCCTATTAAAGTCGGTCTTACTATGTCCATACTGCTGACATCTCATGCATTGGGAAATAACTTTTATTTTTTTTTTTGAGGTTCGATAATCACCACTCTTTTTTGTATGCCACGCAACTTCTATATCTCCTTATTTTTATCTGATGGTTTAAGGTCGACAAAAAAGGTTAAGTGGCTCTTCTGTCAGGCTACTTCTTCCATTATGAATGTTTCTTACATTGTGTCCTAATTTGTTGAGGTCCTCCTTTATATATTCAACAGGTGTTGAATAGTGTAGGTTCTTAATCACTACTATGAATGTTCGGTCCTCCTTTGGTTGGTATGTATATCGGAATCTATAGGCACAGAAATAACAAGAACAGGAAAGAAGTGACTTCCATTGTTCAAAGTGCACGAACTCAGTGGCGGCTGGTGATAATTTTTTTCAGGGGGGCGTTGATTCGAGAATACATAAAACAGGATATAGATTTCGAATAGGTACTTAGCGAATATATATTTCATAAAATGAAAGTCAATCCTTAGTTTTGTCACAGAAGTTCACCTGCGATCAACATTGTGAGCGCCATCAGTCTTTCTTCCGATATTATATTCCATTATAGAATCGTCTTGATCAATTTTGAAGTAGAGAAGCATATTTCAGTTTCTACGGTTGTTATTGGCATTTTTATTCAAATAACCAAAACTTTATATGTATGTATATTGCACAAAACCAAATCCAATCCATACGACACTATAACACGTTCTCTCTTTCTTGTGTTATTTGTGGCCGCGAGTAAATTATTGGCAATTCCAAATTCAGGGCTAATTTTCCAACCATATGAATTGCTTTGCAGAAAATACCTATCAATGTCTCCTAAAGCTAAGCGTCCACATGTCCGCACCGGACGCATCGGATTTACTGATCTCCATTGCCGAAATGCCGATGCGTTCGGTGCGGGTATGTGGACGGGCTTGCACGAGTTTCTATACAAAGAATACCGAAATCCGTTTGATCCGATCCGTCCGATGCGGACATGTGGACGCTTAGCTTTAAGGCTAGCTTGCTTAATCTGAAATATAATAATGTCGCGGATTCCTCTCGCACTGATTGGAGATTGGAGACGCGTCCTGTTCCCTTGGTAACCGGCGATTTCGCTTGGGCGTTCGAGATTCAGCCCAGCATAATGCGCTTTACGCTCTTTATTGTGAAATACAGATGGTAGCTACGGCTAGGTAAAAATATGAAATATACAAATTGATTGTTTTTGTATTTACGTTATTCTTCTAGGAAGGGCGGCATATTACAATGATATACTTTAAACATTATCATTCCGTTGTCAAAAAGTCGAGTTGAAGAAATTAATCCTTCTGGATGCAACGCTCCTGATGTTAAAAGAGTTGATTACTCACAATTTTCCAATTTCTGGCACCAGAGCTCCTTCTCCAGTTGATGGTACTCCATTGGCAATATTCTTGGCAAACTTACGAACAATTGGGTGATAATGCTTATTCAGTAACGACAACTCATAAAGAGAAGTTGAGGAGGCATTGCTGTACTCTGGATCATCCAATTCAGGCATATAGATGCCATTGCCAAACGAATTATCAGTATCTAGAAGGATGTCTATGTTTTTGTTCAATTGCATGAGATTTCTCACCAGGCCCAGTGATCCTATCGTGCCATTATGCAAAACATGCAGACTCATTATGGTTATCCTTTTAACAAATCCTATCATTCTTTTGTTCGTTATTTTCTTTCGCCAATGGATCAAACAATCCCCTGAAATCGAAAATGAATTGATATTCTCGTGTAAATTAAGGAGTATAATCCGTGAAAAGACAGATACATAGTCACTCATGGTCCATGGCAGGTTGAAGTTTACACAGAGCATTATTTTGTAAATCAAATTTGTTGTGCTCTATTGATCTCAAGCCTTGCCACTTATATTGAAAAGTGGCAGTAACTTTTATAGTTCTGAACATACATGGTGGATAGAGGACTTTGTGTGGCAGTTCAGAAAAATATGATTTATGTTTAGTAAATGGCCTCGGGTAAGATAATCGACATTTTCGAAATTCCAAAAAAATATCACCTTTTGCAACTTTTTTATGGCAAGACTCCAAATGTAAACTTTGATTTTTGAGACGAATGAATAGATTTTTCCTTGACAAAGATCTAACTCAAATTCCATGTTGTGCCAAATTGAGAAAAAAACATGCCTGATTCATTGAGATTCCGAAATGGTAAAACTCGATGTATTTCCAGTATTTAATGCAAAAAAAAACTCCTATTACAATAAGACAAGAGCTTTTTTTCTTAATTACAAAAGTGCTCAAATACACAGAAACCTGTGATTGACGCAACCCTGTTCTTGTTTATTTTCATTAAGTCGAAAAAGGGTCTCATTATTGCACAAAATTCTTCAGCAGATTTTCATTGAGCCCAGGCACTGAAATCTTGTTTCATAGACCGATGTTTGTGAAGTCGCTTTGGACACCTTTTGTGAAATTTAATTTGATCAAACGAAAAGTTGAAATTGTTATTTTCTTTCATTATTGAATCCCATAGTTATAAAATCAATAATTTCAAGTAAAAGTTGATTTCAGCACTTTTGTGATTGAGAAATAAGAAAAAACTCTTGACTCATTATGAAAATTAATTAATGTAATTAATTATGTAATTAATGCTGACATTACAAATTCAATGGTCATATAATTTGGAAATCTCAATTGTAAGATGCATTAATTTAGATGAATGTAGGAACGGTTGAGGCGAAGTACGTAAAGCTGACTCAGGGCTGATGGCCTCAAGTGGTCGGCCAGACGCCTGGCCCTTGGTGCAACGGGGAGAAAGGAAGTCTACGACGGGCATTCCAAGAGAAATAAGTGTAGATTAGAATATAAACATTGAGAGTTGATAACGTAGTCGATAACCGAATGAAGTTAGTTTGATTTCCCGGAGAGTATTATTTCTGAAATACGAAGTAAAAGGGTTTCTTTCACAATGAAACATCACGTAATGTTGAACTTAGGAAAAAAATTATCAAGACATGAACTTGAGTTAGATCTATTTAAAAAAAAACTATGCATAGTCAACATTCGATACGCATCCAGGAATACTAACCCAAAAAACAGATTGGAAAAATTCCTTTATTTGGAGTCTTGCTGCCAAAAAGGGTAAAAGGGCGTAATTTTTTTTTGAACTTTCGAAAATGCCGACTATCTCGAAAATCAAAGGACTTTTACTAAACCTATTTTCATGAACCGTCACAAAGTCTTCTACCCGCAGATACCGTATTATCAGTTCATCACTTTGCAGCACCGTGTATATGTCAAACTTGATGGATTCGTTAGTTTTGTTGTGTCAAAGAAACTCAAAGAAATTTCGTTTTCCAGCTCCAAAGTGAAATCAATTTCGTTATATAGGTTGTTCAGTCAGCTATGAAAGAGTTCAAAATAAACCGCCGCAGGGCTGACATATTTAAGACGATAGAAAAACCAAAGTTTCAAAGTAATTCTTAATTCGGTGCTCTGTAAACGAAAAATTTTTCATTGACCGTGGGTGACCTGTATACAAAAAATCCTCTTCATTCCAATAAAGTTACTATTACAAATACTTGCATATCTACATTTAATTGTTACCAACTTTTGCTACGCACATAAAATTTGGAGTACGATATGGAAGTACTCATGTACTTTAGATGACGCTTTTATTTCTACTAAGCATCTATAAATATTATTGTAAAATCTTGTCGGGTCTAGAGTCAAAGCTTCCCCTTGACCACCCAATATTGCGAAGACTGTTTTGATACAGTGCAATTTTTCTTTCAACGTAATCCAATCTTCTTGAAGCAATTTTTCCAATAAATTCACCATATCCATATAATAATCAAGGTTGATACAGTGAGCAAACCTGGAAAGGGAATTTATAATTAATAAATTATTGGTCACAATCAGTTATACTTGAGATTGATTTTTTCTGCATCATGCCAAGAAATCAACCTTAGACTATAGAAAGAGGAGACGCGCCTTTCGATGATAAATAGTGAAGCCAATTTACAAATTCATCAGTACTAAACTGGGTAACTGTACTACTACGTTATCAAAATGTAGTAGAAATTTTAGCGACGTTATGACGTTCTTTGAATTTTCAGTAGTAGTTTCACGCGGGATTGAATTTACCTCATAAGTCTATCATTTATTTCCAAACGAAAATGAGTTGCTTGGAAACATCACGAGTCGGTAGCACGAGCGGTGTTTCCTCAAAGCTGTGATATTTTATAAGACTATTTCACGAATAAAATGATATCTTCCTTCGAAATGCCAGCGAAGCGACCGATATTGACTCACAAAAACCGTCGCCACGAAATCACAAGTGCCACAAAAAAACAGTGGCCTGTAAGACGGGGCTTTGTGAGTCCACAAAGGTGAAACGCTCTCGTAGGAACGACATAGTCGCCGCCAAAGTCGATCCACAACAACAATCGCCGCGAAATACGAGCCTGATGTACCAAAAGCAAAATGTAACAACACAAAGAAATAGGAACGGGTGTAAAACACAGGATAAACTAATTACAGACTGATATTCTAACGGAGAAAAATCAAAATGAAGAAATATGAGCATAGGTCTTAACACTCGAAAAACACTTGATCGTAAATTAAATCGCATATAAAACTGAAAAACTTGAAGACTATACTCCATTCACTTTTATAAAGTATCGCGGTTGGCCATGATTTAGGTTTATCAAGTTTTTTCCCCTAGAACAGACGCTGTTTGGCACTCGTGAAAATTTAGCGACATTGCCAGGTCTACTTTCTATTTACTCTTTTTCAACTTTGTTAATATGGAGTTAGTTCTTCGAAGATTTAACTGTGGCGCAGGTTTCGTCATACTGGAGTATTTCAGGTTGTGCAAAAATGTAGTTAAATGTCTTCTGAATTAACATAATATTTTCTCAAATTCATTAATTTCCCAAAGGAACATTTTGATGAATACGTAATTACTACGATTTTTTAGCAGAAACGACAACGTTGTGGGCGTATCTGACAGTGCAATGACCATAACCTAACATTTTCAAAATATATACGGTGAAATGTGTCAAAATTTCATGGCAAACCGCGATACTTTATAAAAGTGAATGGAGTATATGTATTTGCCATTTCTAAGATGAACAATGGACACGAAATTGGGTCTGGCGCTGGCATAAAACTTTGAATACCAAATATTTACGGAACCCCTAGTCGAATTCTGCCCATCTATGAACCCAACCGCGGTATTCGAGATCCGGACCTACCCAGAAAATTTTCAAAGTTTTTCATCAATGAGTCTAGTTTATTTAATAAAACCCTAAATTAGCAAAATCTAGTTAATTATAACTTCAAAACATTAGAAAATCACACTTACTTGGCCAGACCCTCCAAACACACACTGATTGCTTTTTTGTCATGCGAACTCTTCAGAAATCTGAAATAAATCCCAAAAACAATTTTTGTAATTTCCGTTAGGTTTCTCTGTTTCACTTGTTTATTTTCTTCTGCTTTGGTCTCCAAAAGCTCCTTCTCCAGATATTGCAACTGTTTTTTCCTCTAAAATTTCGATCAGAGTTACAATGTTTTCAAGAACTCTGAAACTGCAACACTCACCTTCCTCTCTTTTTTTGAGATTTGTAAAACATTCTGCTTTTTTGACTGAAGTTTTTTTTCTTTCATCTCCAATTCCTTTTCTTTTTCCAAATTAACATCTTTCAATTTTAATATCAGTAAAACTCTCAACATCTCCACTTTAACATTATGTGCATGGGTTTTAAGATAGTGATTCAGAACTCTCAAAATCTAAAACGAAATTCGTTAATACGACCTTTGCAATCTTTAACAGAGACTGAGAGCTAAGGAAGATTTGCCAATAAATTTGGAACAAAAAATTTCCTTTTAAGTCAAGTTAGAGATGTTCGAAGTGGAATTAATGATTTATTGAATTTCAGTGTTTGATAGAATTAGCGCGTTCGGCAATAGCATCCGAGAGCGGACGGATTTTTTAGTCACGTGATCACAGATTGTACAGATTTGTCAGATTTTTCTGTAATAAACGAACGGTACGGAGCGTTCAGAGCGTTTTTTCTGTTTGCCAGATATTAAATTCGAGCTTAAAGGCCTATTCGGCCGTAGAGGTAGTCTGGGTACTATTTTGATTTTTTTGTTATAGCTCTCAACATTTCTACCCCTTGGTTGAGATGATTCAATATTTTGAATCATAATTTTTTATCAAACGACATTTTTTTTTACTACACAACAAATACCATAAGACACGAAATTTTAACAGAGCGTTCAAGAATATTCGAAGCAGGAAACTCATAGATGCAGATAAAATCCATTGACAAAGGCAGAAAAGTAATTTTGTTTCTTTTCTGTGGAAAAAATCCGTTTGCTCCGTCGAAATACACCGAGCAAAAAGATCTACATCCGATTGATCAGATTTTCTTGCCGAACGGTCCAGATGTGTACTCCCCTCAACCTGGATGTAATAAACAAACGGTTCAGATCAATCCGACCAGTCAGATTTAATTGCCGAACGCAATTTGAAATTAATACAAAATTCTATGTTCCCGTTTAGTATGGACAAATTTACCTTCAAAGTGAGTTCACTTTTTTTATCCTCCTGGAATATATTGTTCACTGAATTTTCCACAATTTCTCTGAGGGCTGCATCTTTATGATTCAAAAAAGGTACAACTACCTGAGTTATATTTTCGGAAAAATTAAAATATGGATGTGTGACTAGTAAATCACACATAGCACTCAGAGCTAGCTTGCCTAGAGCTTTACCTTCCTGAAAATATGCAAATTTTTAATTCATATGTAATTATTAAACATGAAAAAAACTTACTTTAGATAATGAAGTCGTTTGTCCCTTATTCTTTTGAAGAGCCATACAAGCCTTTTCCAGTTTTTGCAGGAATTTTTTGTAATTCTGCAATAGTTCAGTTTCGAATTTTCTTAGTTTCAGAGTAGATTTTTTCACTGAAAGTGAATACATATATTGTTTGATTCAAATACATCACAATTCATTCACACATCTTCAAATCTCATAAGATCATAATTATTCAGATGGCTATTTCACTCATTCCATTTTTAGTGAGGAAGTTTACATAGCAACTCTCACATCGATGGAACATGCAAGCCGGCAAAATTAACAAGTTGGTTTTCCAGCGACTATTTCCCTCGTCTTGATTTCGACCAATCAGATACGCGCAATTTTGAATTTCAAATGGTTTCTAGGTGGAAAAACTGTATGGCAGTAGCTGTCAGCAGTTTTTTCGGGTTTACCCACTACCTTACTAGAACACAAGGCCATGAAACAGAATGACTGCGGTAGGGGGGTGAAGGGTGTGAGTAGTCCATTATCCGCCATTATTTGTTTATGTTTTTGCCGGTGTTTTGAGTGTTTTTCGTCGTTTAATAATCGTAATTTTATTTATTTTGGTGTTAAATCAGTCTATAACAGGTAAGGCACTTATATTTGTCCACTAATTTATTTGTTTTAACTGATAATACCTCCAGTTCATAAAAGTTTCGCATTTCATCTTCGAGGTTATGTCAATTTGATTTTGGTTTTTTCTTCAAGACTTTTGCTATTTTTAAGTTCGTTTCTAAGCTATTCTCCCAATTTTTTCCAGCTGAAATAAATCATGCCTTTCCATTGCTGTGTTCCAAAATGCAGGGGCAATTATGCAGGTGAGCCAAAAGTAGCAGTCTTTGGGTTTCCCAAAGACGAGCAACTCAAGAAAATTTGGTTGAACGCAATTAGAAGGAAAGATTTTGTTCCCAGTAACAGCAGTAAGGTATGAATTATTGCAAATTTAACTGTTTTGCCTAACACTTCAAGAATTTACTTATTTCTAGGTTTGCGAACTACATTTCCAAAAAGAATGTATTGAAAGATCTACCAGTTATATTCATGAAGTCACAGGTCAAAAAGTCGAAATCCCATTAAAGTTTCCTAGGTTGAAAAAAGGTGAGTACATTTTTTTGTACTTATCAATATTTATATGGCACATTATACATCTTTATGTTTTTTTTGCTTGTATGGACTTTGGATATGGGGGATTAGACTAGTAAAAATGTGCACCTCAACAAAATGTTAATAATTAGGACCCAAAGGTCCAAAGTTCAATCCCGAGCTAGGAAAGAAATCTTCTACTCTCGGTGGGGGGCCACCATTCTCACTGTTGGGTCGAAAATTAACAGTGCTGTGCCTAAGGTGGCGTAAGGACACAGTAACAAAGCCTACACAGAACACAACTCTGCTTACTCTGAACTCGGCACAAGTTTCAAGCTTCGAAGCTTGTAGTTTCAGAGGGGACTCCTCAGGAGACCTAGGAGTAATCAGGATAAACAATCAGGAGAATCACAATCAGGAGGTGTCCTATTTATCTTTTACCATTTGTTTTAGGAGCTATACCTACGAAATTGCCAGGTTGTCCGGCCTACTTAAGCAGATCAGATATTCATACCAGAGTTTCTCCTCAATCCAAGCGATCTAAAATGGAATGTCGAGATCTTGAGAAAGCCATTGCAGAGAGTATTGAATCGAGTTCAGCATATGATTCAGCAGTGTCATTTGCAACTTTAGCTGAAGCTTTCACAAAAGTGTCAGCTCCAAAAGGTTGGATAATAGCCAAAGGAGAGAAAAACCTGTGTTTTTTTTATTTGGACGAGTCATCAGAAATTCCAGTTGTGAAAATAAAAGTGTATGTGTCTGAAGACTTAGAAGTTAATGTACTGTTTAATAATATTAAGGCAAAAAAACTGGTATGTGATGATGTGGACTTAATTTTTCCAGTGCATGTTACAGACATAAATTTTTTGGACAGAATTTTGTGCTACAGTGTGCGGTGTCTCAATAGTATTACTCAAAAGAATTGTGACAAAATGAAGGAAAAACTCAGTTTTATAAATGACATTTTGGAGGATCTTTCTGAAGAGCTGGAAAATAGTCAAGGTAGTAGTGATGCAATAAAATTTGTGCGAGAACAAATCCAGCTTTCCACCATTGAGACAAAAACCAGGTGTAGATATTCATGTGAAATGTTGCTATTTTCTTGCTTGCTATGCCAAATATCTCCACATGCTTATAAATTTTTAAGAGGATCTGGTAAGCTAACCCTTCCATCCCCAAGAACAATCCAAACAATTTGTGCGAAATTTAATACAGATCCGAGATACGAACAAACTGATGAACATTTCTTACAATATGTAAAAAACAAGTTTTATTTATTGGACAGTAATGACAAAATAGTTTCATTAATGGTAGATGAGATACACATAAACCCCAATTTGGACTATAAGGGAGGAAATATTGTTGGGGGCTCCAACAATTCTGCGGAACGTGCAACAAGTGCCCATACATTTATGTTGAACAGTGTTCGTTCGAAATACTCTGATGTGGCTCATATTCTACCTGTACATACCATTAAAGGTGAGGATCTCTTTACGATAATTAAAAAAGTTATTATTGGACTAGAAAAAATTGGGTTTGAAGTTATTTCTGTGGTAACAGATAACAACGCACTGAACAAAAAAGCAATGTCTTATTTTGTTACTCCTCCAAAACTAATGATTACATATGCCAATCCTGTAGATACAAGCAGGCCATTATTTTATGTTATTGATCCAGTACACACTTTGAAAAATGTTAGGAACAATTGGATCAACAATAAACCTGAACAAATTTTCAATTTCCCGGACTTCATTGATAACAATGTGAGAGTAGCTTCATTTGGCGCATTAAAAGAAATGCATATGCGTGAAAACGGTCAATTGATAAAATATGGACATACTTTATCATTAAAGGCTCTGTATCCTTCTTCAATGGAGAGACAAAATGTAAAATTAGTATTGCAAATATTCAATGACAGTATCGTAGCAGCCCTGGAACAGCTAGGACCCAAAGTATGTTTGTCGTCTTATAAGGATACCTCAGTTTTCATAGGATTGATTACCAAATGGTGGGATATAGTTAACGTGAAAACACCCCTAAAAGGACAGAGACTACGAAACCCATTCAAAGAACCAGTAACTATTGATTCCCAACACATATTTGATTTTCTGCACAATTTTTTGATTTGGTTGGAAAAATGGAAACAATGTAGAGCAGAAGTTAACAAAAGAAACACATGATGCAATTTATCACACAACAAGTGCTCTAATTGAAATTTCTCGATACTGTTTGAATGTTAAAAATTTCAATTATTTACTGTTGGGAAAATTTCAGACTGATAAACTTGAGGAGCGTTTTGGTAAATATAGGTAAGTAATTTTGGTTGCATGTGTAGCATGTAGCATGTGTAGCATGTAGCATGTGTAGCTTTTGGATAGTAGTTTTCCTCTAAATTAGTAATATGTATTACTTTTGGCATGCCAGAGTAGTCTTGAAGGTTTTCTATACAGGGTATTTAAAGGTGAGGTTACTCTAGTGATCATTTCAAAAAATTTGGACCAATTATTATTGGAGAGAATAACCTTTCTTGAAATATCACTTAATAAAAGATTATGTAAAATTATTTATTTTGATGAGTTCTACCAACTGTCAAAAATCCCTCACCTTTGAATACTTGTAAACATATTCGCTAAACAATTTGTAGATTGGGAGCTGGTGGACATTACCATGTGCATGTTAGACAAGTTTTTGAAATGGAGAGCAAACTGAGAATTCAAAATGTGGTTCCACTGATTGTAAAATCTAAAGCTTTTGGTAACATTCCAATTACTAAAGAAGACATATCAGCGTTTACTTCAGAAGCTGATGAAAACTTTGATTTTGAAGACAGTATGTTCCCTTGCAGTTTAACTGAATGTGGTATAGTTAATGATGATGACATAGAATGTATTAGAGCAAATGAATGGGCCCCCCTCGTTTATGTAGCAGGCTATAGTACTCATTCGCTTTTAAAAAAAATTAAATGTGAATATTGCAAATTGTATCTAACATCATCAGAGGCTGCAGAAATAGACTCAAGCCTTATAACTAGTATGTCAAGGGGTGGTTTGTGTTACCCCAGTCCAGCTGTAGTGCAGATATGTGCATATGCTTATGTGATAGTACAAAAACTGTTAATGAAAGAAGAAGAATTTTTACAACAAAAGTGCCAACGCCAAATTCTTAGTGCCTTAATTTTTAATGCAACCAAAGGACTCGATGACACATTTATTGGTCATAATAACACATGTCACACTGAAGAAAAATTGTTGAAGTTACTGATAAAACCTTTGACCAATATTTTGTTAAAAAATTATATAAAGAAAAGAAATGATAAGGTTTCTACCAAATCAATGCCTGATGTTAAAAGATTCAAGGTTAATACTAATAAAAATTAAAAAAATGCATGTACATGTTTCGTCTTTTATTCACTATTTTAATGTGTAGATAGGGGCACAATAGACCTTAAGGTCGCAGTGAACTATAACCCCTTTAAACTATTAATGTGTAGGTACATTATAACATTTCATTTTCCCTAGTCTCATGAAAGCCAACTTGCAGCAGGAACTTCGATTTCCTGAGTAGATAGATTAGAATGTGTAAAACTTTGATTTTTAGATTAATTGCCAATTAATTTTTATATTTTGGATGTTGATGAGTACATAGAAATCATAATATACTTACTCTAGAATGCTAATTCCTTCGAGTTCCGCTGCGAAAAACGTTCCGCATAGGCAACTGATGCACAATGTGCGCATGCTCACCATTAGGTTATTTTACGTAGAACGATGCCAAGTCCCTAAATATTTTGTCGGTCCTATTTTGAGTTCAATATAATTAAACAATAAAAATATTCCATTGAGTAACAAACTTATTTTATAGCTCATGCGCGACTTCCTACGACTATTAGACACATTAATATCATAAGTGAATTGCAATATTTGTGGAATTGCTGAGAAAATTATAGCAGTAATGTAGCAGGTTTTACTGAAAACATTATAGACCGTACAACACCGCTTTTTCTTCCTCACGGCAAATGACTTTGAAATGACCTCAGTGAAAGTTTAGGCAGGGACGGTTTCAGTCACAGTTTACTGGTGCTTTAGTTCCTGTATAAGAGTATAAACACTATAAACTGTTATCTTCGTGTTTGACATTCTTCGTGTGCATTTTGGTTTTGTTGTGGTGTGATAACAAAGGGAAGATTCCCGGAATTAATTATTTTGGGTACGTATTTAATAAGTTTTTGTATTTTTGTTGTATAAACTCTACGTTACTCAAGGAGCCTATCATTTTCAGCTTG
The DNA here is from genome assembly GCA_910592335.1 of Adalia bipunctata. Taxonomy (NCBI): domain Eukaryota; kingdom Metazoa; phylum Arthropoda; class Insecta; order Coleoptera; family Coccinellidae; genus Adalia; species Adalia bipunctata. The sequence goes on from OU342954.1 coordinate 8,950,659, forward strand.
ACATTAAAAGAGGCATGATGCTTGGATTTCGGCTTTGGGAAGGAATCCCATCGTAGAACATTTGAGTGAGAAGTATGTAATATGTTGCAAACTTTTTTCTTCAGAAGATATATGTAGAGAAGGCAAAAGAATCCAGTTGAGACCGAATGCAGTTCCAAAACTGTATTTACGAAAATGTGATCATATCATTCAACAAGGAAGGTAGGAAACTCACTATTGCTGAAAATATTCTGCCACTTGATCATTAGCTGAAAATAATTCGTATTTGTAACTACAATCCCAATGATCCTTGAAGGGATCTGCAGAAGTGGAATAAATATGAATCAGACAATACCTATACATCCATTTTTTACTGTATAAGGTTTTGGATGATGCCCTAATTTGAAATATTCTGAGAAATATGTAATTTTTTCTCATACACTGTAATTTTTTTAAGGCCAGAATGTGTTCTAATTTTTTATTGTATAGTTCTAGGGTCCTACAAAAAATGCCTCAAAACAGAAATATCCCAATTAATGATTCCTCACAGGATATTTGCTGGAAGTATGGATGAAATGGAAGTATTTTTTTTGATGGTAAGGAAAATACTCCTGGAGTTACTATTTCTTGCAATGCAGAAAGGTAAGACAATATGAATAATAGAGTCTAGGTTGTTTGAATTGAATTATTTCAGTTATTCCAGAAAGTATTTTTTGTGGAATAGCAATGTGTTTTTTGGAATATGTTGGGAATAAGACCTTCCACAACTTGAGAAATGAGTGTAGAAGGGCAAATAACTACTCTGCTCTCATAAGTTAGTGTCTACCATATTATTTTTCCTTTGTGGAAAAAAATCAGGAATTTGCTTTATACTGAACTTATTTATCTATTGATAAATATTTCTAGTTTTGTATGTAGATATTTCAGGTACTAACATCAATCCCCAGTTTCAAAACTTATATATTTTCCAGAACAATATTGAATTTTCAAACCAAAATCATTTCTATGACTTTCACCAAATTATCAATATATCCAATTTGCTAACAGTCTTCAGTATCAAATGACAATCTAAAACGAGTATTACTTTGAGATAAAAACAATCATTTCATTTCAGGTCACCCATTAGTTTCACCACTTCCTCTACAGATTCTCCTAGAAGTTTGAGAAGAACTCGAGAAGATACCTCAACTGATAGTGAGGGTAATAAGAGAGAAACAAAAATGATTATACGAGAGATCAAAATCCGACACAACTATTGGTTAGTATTATAATTAAATTAAATTTTGAACTCCAAATGTTCCCATAAAAATCTATATAAAACCTATTGAAAACCATATCTATTATCACACAGTATCAAAAAAAACATTCCTACTTGAAAATTTACATTTATGTATTAATTTAATATTATAGATGTGGAAAACTGTAGGTTTTTTTTATGATAAGCTGGAGAACCTTATCACAACAAGAAATTTGATCCAAATCATTAGAGCTATTTTTAGAGATATATTTAATCATTAATTTTTCAGTGCATCACCTTCAAAACTTCTTCGTCAGCTAAAGGCTGCCTATGTTAGGAAAACTTTGGCCCAAAAAAAATTGAAATAGATTAAAGTGAAGGCTAGACGTTTGAAAAGAAGAGTTTCAAGTTTAAAACAAGTTTTATGGAATGTGAAGAAAAAAAATTTGCTTTGTGAGAATGGTATTCATCTTATGGAAAAATCGATCGCAGGAGTACAGTTATTCATATTGAAAAGGTCCATGAAAGTTAGGAAGAAAAAATCTCAAGGGAAACAATACGTTTGGGAATGACATCAAAAATTTGCTATGACATTACATTTCCTATCATCAAAGGCTTATTTATATGTAAGAAATACTTTTGATGGTGCTCTTCCATATCTTTTGGTGTACTCGTTGTAATTGTATGATGTGAAGGGCAATTTCGTTCTAAATTAAATACTGGGGATAAATAACGTATTAGGTTAGATGAGTATCAATACCCAATCAATAAAAACACACTCCCAATTAGTGCATAATTTTGGAAAACATCTGATTACCATAAATAGGTAATAGCAAGTCAATCTTGAGAGATAGATATATGCTATCACTGACTTTTTTGTAGAACTACTTAAAAGGTACATTTCCGTCATACATTGTATCCACGTAGGTCTTACGGTTTTTGCAGTGCACATGAAAATAGCTGATTATGGCTTATTTTTTGTAATTATTGAAGTTATAGTAGGTATCCTTAATTTTTCGGGTGAAAAGTATAGCCTATGTCACTCAGGGATAATGTAGCTTTCTAAAGGGTGAAAGAATTTCTGAAATTGGCCCAGTAGTTTTTGAGCCTATTCATATCAAACACAAAAATACAAATATTTATAATATTAGTATAGATTTTCTTTTGAGTCCACTGTTTAGATTAGAATGAACTATGTATAAAATTGGATAATATATTTTTGTTTCCAATGCTGTAGTGTCCTTGTCTTGACCTGTTCATTTCCCACTTAAGTATGTAAACTATGTGCACCTTTTCATTCATCATATGAACTGTTAAACATTTATGATTTACGCTTTGCTTTTCATTCGATTGACACATATCTATCCACTCGCACCATGAGATTGGTTCTTTATATAGAAAAATAACGCAATTCATTATGAAAAATTATGAAATCTTGTGAGTAAACCATCTTTTACTGTATAATTCGAACTCAAAAATAAAATATATTGAAGTAAAACTTTGCAGTTTCATTCAGATATCAGATCGATTTTGGAATATACTCGGAACTCAAAAAGACAAATGACTTGAAGAATGAATGTAGGTATCAGAATTCACTCATGAAAAGATGCAGAGTAATGCATTGGCAGATCTCCAATACATTTTCATGTTTCCACTATCTTCAGGAACACGAAGAATAGAACTGTCCTTTAGGGATATACTAGTATATTCTGCTCATTTGATTTTTCTTCTGTACTTTACCAAAAGATATTCGTTGTTTGTTAACCATAATTTGTCTTCCTTGATCCTTGAATTATTTTTTTTACAAAAACCGGGTTTCTTCAACGCCTGAAGAGGTTTTGGAATAATGAAGGATTTTCAGCTTATTTTCCAGTCGCTGATGATTCCAAATTTACCATTCGAATAACTGTTGAAAATTGTCAATATGTTCAAAACAACTAGTGTCGAATACTATTATGAATTGAATAAATTCAACTGCAACAATAACAGCATAAAATTTCATTAAAGCCGACCCTGTTCAGAAATAACCTAATGGCACACATGCGCATTATGGACCACACTGCAATTTTTACAACACTTTTGTTCAATTGATTAGCATTCTAGAGTAAGTATATATATTATGATTTCTATGGATGAGTAAACCCGCCTAAGCCTGTCCCAAGCCAGGTTGAGAAAGGGTGAGGGGGAGGAGAAACAACCTCGTTAAAAAACCAGGGTTCATCTGGCCCGGATGATGGCACCCTGTAAGGGCTCCTTCTCCTTGTATAGGGTACAGATGAAGAATGTTTGAGATGCCAAATGCTGAAAAGAATTCCTGTCCCAACAAAAAACCTTCATACAGTTTCCCATGAGAACACCAAGGGGGAAGAAAGACTGAATTCTTAATGGTCCTTTTCAATCAAAAAAATGTTAATACATATTTGCAAAATTTTCAGTTGAAATATGACCAAGAGTAAGATTTGAGTATTCTAGTTAAGTCAAACGATAATATTAAAATTTTAGGAAACGATTCATGTGCCCAATGAATTGTTAGCTGCTGAAGCTGTATATGCTATAGCAGAAGTAAAGTACGAAGATGTTTCCATACAGGTCAATATTTCATCAATAAGGACAATTTGTGACCATATCACACTAAGTGAAAACCCAAAAGTTTGACAGGGTTGAATTCATTTGAAATGCCGAAAACTATCTAAATGTTAGTATAATGTTAATAAAGGTTTCCATGAAGCAGAATAATGGAATTTTATCTATAACCATCAATTGAAATATCCCTGCAGATTTTTTCTGATTAAAAGCAAAAAATAAATAATTTATTTATTAAAGAACAATTTACAGCTGACCTCAAAACAGTTCCTAGGAACTGGTGACAAGGCCTACAAGTAAAATAGGTACATCGGTCAGCTAACCATAAACTCCAAAAAAAGAAATGCATCACAGCTGCCACAGCGCACACTTTCATAAAGTCTCTAATCATCACACGAATTGAACAGTCTATAATTATCACATAAATTAAACAGTCTCTAATTATAACATAAATTAATCTCTTAGCTCCAAATATTCCACATCAAGTCTACTGAATTTGCTCCTCTGTATAACATTGTGTCTTACTGGTTCTTCTAAGCGGTCTTCTTATTAGTTCCTGTGATCTAGTTCTATGTCCATGAGTTTCCCTTCCATAGTGAACTGCTTACGTTGTCTTAAAATATCCATTTATGATACCATGTACCAGTTTAGCATCTTCCAAATAGTGAATTTCATTGATGTCCATTACCAGAGTTTCTCTATAGATCAAATCTGAGATTGTGAGTCTGCTATATCCAAAGATGGTCTTAAGGGCTTTGTTCTGTACAACTTGCAAGGGTTTTATATATGTAGCGACTCCATTACCCCAACATAGGATCCAAGGTATTTGTATTCATTAACTTGCTATATTGTCAATTTGTATACTATTTTTATCTACATTCTTATCACCACAACATCTAACAGAAATGCTCAGGTTTGTGGAACGGGACCAATAACATTACTTGAAATGGGACCTTACAGCTTCATTCGGCCTTCTGGTAACTGTGACTACATGAATCTTGTTTGTTTACTTGGGTTAAAAATATGTATTTCATTTCACTTTTCAATAATTTTTAGAATATTTAAATAGTTGATATTAGCACCAGCTTCATAGGAACAACTAGAAGCTGACATTGTTGCAAATTCCTTATCAATTATTATTTTTCCACTAATTCTTTCTGAGAAGGCTGAAGTTTCTGAACATTATTTCCAATACAGGAAGCATCACTTTTCCTCAAACTTCAACACACAATAATATGACCAGCATGTAAGACCGCTTCTTCTAAAATATTTTTTCTTTTGATAATGGATGATTGTTTATATATTTCAATGAAGGAATGACCTCGCCTTCATGCTATCTTTTGGAGACCTAAATTGGCACTATTTTTACGAAATACTTGGGTTTACAACGATTCTATCTAATCAGAAAAACATTATTTTTCGTTTCTGTTGAAGAAAAGGGAATATAAATCGATTAACATATTTTTGACATTTCCACTAATGGACTACCTATGATGACGTCACCAATGTTGTTTCATGGCCTTGTGTTCTAGTAAGGTAGTGGTTTACCCGCGGCAAAACTTGACAGATGTTGTCAACGAAAATTAGAATACCTTTGAAAACAATAGTAATTAGGATCTCCTAGGACACCAAACGACGCTAAACAATTTTCCTAATTTCATTGTCAACTTTCGTGATATTGTTTCAAAACAGTTCTAGTCAGCTTTTGTAGTGAAAATGAGTCGCTTTGGAAGTGAATCTCTAAATAATATTGATCTGGCGATTGAGAAAAGTGTACCGTACAATACCGTTAAAACTCATACTTCAATATGGAAACAGTTTACGGAATTCTGCAAGGCAAAGAAATATGAGCTTATTGAAACTACAAGTTTAGATCAACTAAACCTAATACTGAAAGATTGGGCGTGGAATATGAAGAAGGAAAACGGTGAAAATTACAAAGAACTAGTTGTGAAAACAATGTGGAACACCGTCGCAAAGAAAATGCAAGAAATGTATTTTGTGAAGTGGAAAATAACTTTTGACCCATTCAAAGATATTATCTTTAAGTCTAGTAGGGAAGCTCGTAATGCGAAACGAAGGAATTTGCAGATGTGCGCAAATAAAAGGAAGTCGAGCTCTGCTGCATTAAAATTGGATGAGTATTATGCAATGGTTTTATTATGGGACGAAGACACTCCAGCAGGACTCCAGCGAAAATTTTACCATATCGCTTCAGTGGAACTTGCCTGGAGAGGTGGAGAAGCAGTCAATTGCAAAACTCATTATTTTAAAGAGGAAGTGGATAATTCTGGGATAAAAACAGGTAGAATACATAGTTTTTAAAATAACTGATTTTTAAAAATCCTACGTTTTAGGAAGAGTAGAATACAATCCTCTCTTCAATAAAACGAACCAGGGTGGAGAAAAAAAAATGGCCGATAGTAAATGGCTGGTCCCCAACACGAAGAACCCAACCTTTTGTCCAGTCCGCCTTTTTAAAATTCTGATGGCTAAACGTTCATCTAAAATAACAACTGATAGATTATTCTTAACGGTTAACCCATCATGGACCAAAGAACAATCAAGTGGATGGTACAAAAACACTCCAGTGGGAAGAAACGAACTTTCGAAATGGACTAAAGAAGCGGCAGAGAAGACAGGATTGAATACAAAAGAAATAAAAATAACAAACCACTCAATGCGGTCGACAGCAGTCAGTAACTTGGCTAAAGCAGGGGTAGGTGAACAACAATTAATTAAAATTACTGGCCACATTTCAGCCAACTCAATTAAGCCTTATCTGCAAATGGATAAAGAGCACTATTTCAACATCATAAACACCCTTAGACGTGACGCCTCAGAACCTCCAGCTAAAAAACTGAAAACAGAAGATCCTGCAGTCACTCCTCGAGCTTCTCACTCTACAGATGGACCCATCAATAACATTAATGATGTACCTACTCCTACACCCAACGTTATCAATGAGTTAACAAAGATTTCAAGCAATACTCCTACTGTGTACCAAAATTGCAATTTATATTTTAATTGTACCATAAATAATTAAGTTATAAGTATTTTGTGATTGAATAAATTACCTGTTTTTTAGTTTTGAAATTAATACCTATGCATAATGCATGCAGAATAATCTGTTACTCATGAAATAGTCTTGTCAAATACCATTCGTGCATCTAATTTTTCCTGTGAAAAAAATCGTAAAAACACAATGCAAAGTAATATTTTTCAACAAAAAGCATTCGTGCAGGTGCAAAAATCCTCGTCTTCGACTCGGATTTTTGTTGCCACCAGCACTCATGCTTCTTGTTAAAATATTACTTAGCAACGTGTTTTTTCGATTTTTTTCGGAAAAATTGGATGCACTTATGATATTACTTACGATATAGATGCATAGAATACCTGGTGTTGGAACTGATTAGATTTTGTTTAAGACTTTCTTGTCGATTGATCATGTGATACTTTGTGCGGCTTTTCATTTCTCCCGAAAGGGGTCACGCTATTATTCCATAACCACAATCTTTATGACATTCGAAATTAATACATGTTTTGAAGTTTTGATCAGAGACAACTGTCATTGGGTCAGAGACAACTCTGATTGGGTCATTTCTCTAAAAACATAACATAACCCATATCATACTGATCATCGCGCCACGATCGATGAATATTGCGGATTATTCCGGAAGTAGCACAAAATTTCAATTGTTTTGATCTACAAATTTTGTTCACGATTTTTACTTAGGAGTCGTTTCACCAGGTATTTCTATGCATCTATCTTACGATAAAATTTTTGACGTTTCTCAAATTCATAGATAGCTTCGGAAAGGAATACCATAGAAAAAACAAACAACTTTTAGTTAATCTATGATGAATACTTATTCGTCGAAAAGTGCCCAATGTGACCATATTACTGTTAGACACATTTCCTCGTGAAATAGTCATGTCGAATACCACTCGAGATGAAATTTGAGCAGGTAAAATTTTTCTCTTGTAATATTCAAGTTTGTTGCTTTTCGGCAATTTCGCTCATGACATTTTTTCCAAAATCACGAGCCGTCAGGCCAGTGATTTTGATACAAATGTCATTCGCGAAATTGCCTAGCAACAAACTTTCATTTTTGCCTTATGACTTATACCCATAGAACTTATAGTACATGGAATGCTATTTCCAGATCAAAAAGTGGGTAAACATCTCAAGTTGGAGGAATCTCTAAATTTTCATGTTCCCATGGATACGACCTGTCACACCAAACAGAAACACAGAAATGTTTGTCGAAATGCCAAGTGAATCGGATCTTGACGATTAAATTCATAGTATTTCTGTGTTTCTGTTCTGTATGACAAGACGTATCCATGGGAACATGGGAATTTCAGTAGTCGCGTTCGGCATTGCGATCGGATTTGTCTGACATAATTTTATCGTTCGATAATGGCGTCTGGATGTAGGGGAGGTAAATCTGTTTCGTTCGGCAATTGACGTCTGAAGTATCCGGATGAAATCTTTTTGCTCGGCCTCGAAAGACGGATCGAACAGATTAATCGGTTAATGTCAGCAGATGACAGATATCGAGATGTCTTTTTCAAATATAAATATATTCTTTGTAAAGAGAGTAATACAAATCGAACAATATATGGCATAGGGCATGTGTGAAGAAATGGCGACAAGAAACAGATGGTTTTAAAAAATCTTTTTCCCGCTCTGAATCTATGTGTTAGCAGAGGGAATGTAAACGGGGTACCATACAATTCTGCGTATGATACACGAGAACAGATAAAAACCTCTAAAAAACTCCGTCTCCCCGTGTATGTAATGCAGGATGAAGAGCAGCTTTTGAGGGTAGACAGAAACAAAAAAATCGTCGACCTCGCCACTAGCATTTTATTCCCAATTCAATAAATTAAAAAAAAAGGAAAATATGCTTTTGGCTATCAGCCAACAACAGAGTAGTCCTTTTTTTCAATTTATTTTTAGTTAGTAGGTTTATCATCTCTCACTCACAATCTGAAATTTTCATAAGTTTAACTTTGTCACTTTTTGTTTTTCTGAAGCATTTTTAAAAATTGCTAAGAAGAGATTGTTATTTTTGGGAATTCAAGTACTCAACTTTTCATCCACTTAACCAACCTTATGCCAATAGCTTCATAAAACATTTATTTAATTCTAGATGTGTTTGAAACACCATATATTGGCAGTGTAGAACTGTCTCTGATAGAATGCCCAAGCCCTGCCAGCGTACCGAGGCACGATCAGTTCAGCAAAATTATTGACTTTCTCTTTAATATTTACATCAGATCCCCTTTAATTCCACTTCCAGCCATAATACAATAAACACCGTCCCGGGAAATCTTTCAAAATGACGTTTGTAGTTATAAACAAATACTTGTCAATTTTTTATCTAGATCGTTCGATTATTCCAAATTTGTCAGACATATCTGCAGTCACGTGCCAAAAAATCTCTCTGATCTGTGATGTCAATGCCGAACGCGGCAAGTATTCCTCCAACTGGAGATGTTTATCCATTTTTTCGAGCTGAGCAGCAAAGCTAATGGCATTCCATGTACTCTAAGTTCTATGCTTATACCCCGTTTTCGACGCATAAGCGAGATACAGGGGTTCGATGTCAACTTTTAGCAATATTCTGATAACTGTGGGGAGTTATGCGTGACATTTGAAATAACGGTTACTGATCACATCTTAGTATTTTTTGTGATCAGTAACCAGTAATGTCACGCATAACTCACCACAGTTATCAGAATATTGCTCAAAGTTGACATTAAACACCCTGTATCTCGCTTATTCGTCGAAAACGGGGTATATGTCATAAGGCAAAAATGACTTCCCCGGTGTCATCTACACGGCTATATATTTGTCCAGTTTATGGTGAAACACCCTGTAGGATATTTTCGAAGAGCTGATTTTTTTTGCATTACATAGAATCGAAAAAAGATACCATTCGTATTTAAAATAAGAAAGTTGTTTTTTTTTCACCCTTCATACAAGTGAAAAAATAACTGAATACGGTGTCGTTCTGCTAATGAAAAAGTGCCTGTAGAAAGTTTATGCAGTTTTCAGATATTTTAGATTTAAAAATGAAGAAATTATGGCACATTTTCGAAATGGCCAAAATTTCGTTATATCTTCAAAACAAGTGAAGATATCGTGAAACGGCTCTCAGTTCGGGAGTTTTCACGAAAATCGAGCCCAGGACTCCTTTCAACATTTTCACCTATCTAGCCTAGAAGTACCAGAAACAGCCAAAATCAAGTAATTTGGGTGACCCTGTACATATTCATGCAGAATCCCGAAACACGTCAAATTAAAATTTCAAATTGTCATTCTCACCCGTAAGAATGCGAACCCTACCTTCAACTCTCTTCGAAATACGGGTACAAACCCCAATTTTTAAAATGGAAAGTATGAGCTTACGATACAAGGTCGCGTCATTTTCTATGCAAGAGTGTTATCCTTTTCATATTGCAAAAATCAAAATAGAAATAAACTTAGACCATGGTCTAAGGAAATAAATGATAGTGACTTAGAAGTATGGTGCAATGTCTAAAACTAAAATGTAATACAAATTGCAAGTAAATTATGAAGGTTAATCCAGAGAGATCGCAGCTAATAATATTCAAATACCACATCAATTAAGAATCCCAACCATTTCAATGAACTTTATATGTAAAGTGAAACCAACCCCATCAATAAATTACCTGAGAATTCAAATAAACAAAGCCTGTTTTGAACAGCCCGCAAATAGTAAAAAGAAAAAACTATTGATAACTTGTTATCAATAAAGGACAGTTAATATCATCATATACTCACATAATACTCCTTCATCTTTGTGATTCCTGATTTTATATGCAGGAATGACATCTTTAAAAACCTCAAGTAAAGATATAATCGCCAACTTTCTCAATGTGATGTAAACGACAGGGGTCTGCTCATCCATTATCTTCAATAACAGCCTCAAATTGCTTACTTTTTCTTCTGCATTCTCCAAAACTTGAGTACTCAGTACTCCTATTTCGAGCTTTCTCTGTGTGAGAGCCTTATTTCTCTGAGTGAACAGTTGTACTGCAGAGAGTGGCTTAGATGTATCTAAGGCATCGTCTAAACGGCTCTGAAGAGTAAATTCACATTCATTGTCTTCATCTTCTAATTCTGGCTCATTTTCAGCTTCCACTTCATTTTCTTTATCAGAGTCTTCAGCTGAAGAATGTGAATAAATTACAGTGATTGATTATTAACAGTTCAAAAGAAAGAACAGATTTTCAATACCAACACCTCTGTTTTTTGTGCGGAAATCCACTTCACGTTTTAATTTCTAATGCAAAGTCCTGTTGCTGTAACATCCCTGTCGGTTTCTTATTTTCGTAAAAACATTCCTGAAGCACTTTTTACTTACGCGGAATACCGCGTCTAAAATAGCAATATCATCGGTCAACTGTGAAGTGTGGTTTTATCGCCGCTAACGGATTAATAAATACGAAAAATTGTGAACAGATCAAAATTTGAACTTTACTTGGTGGAAAACTATGAATCAAGAGTGAAAAGTGCGAAATAAAACAGTAAATTTCCTTGTCTCAGTGAATTTCTGACAAAATATAAAACCAGAAATAGTGTTATCGCAGAGATAAGGAGATCACAAAAAAAAAACAAAAAAAAAAGAAAGTGCGGTTGCAAACTTTAATTTCGTGGCTGACCTTCAACGGGTGTGTCAGGTCGCTAAACCACACACCGCTAAACTGTCGGGTCCTCCAGTCCTACCAAAAACGAAATTCTAATAAGACAAAACGAAGAGATAAAGCAGGAACTTTGCGAAATGGAAGAGGCATTGAAAAGCCGAAACAACCAAATGAAAGTAGATAAGAGGTGAATATTTGGAAGCTGAGAGGGTGCTTTCCGAAAGAGTAAATAAGGCAATGGAAGATAATGCAGAGCTTGCAAAACATGTAGTTCAATTAAACGAAACAAAAGAGAAACTAAATAGAGAAGAAAACCAAAATTCTATACTTTTGGATGAAATTGTAATGCTGAAGAGCAAACTGGAAGAAATAAACTTTTTCAAGAGAAAGGAAGTTGCAAACCGAATTGGAAAGTGAACATGAAAACACCCAGAGAGAATTTTCCAACCAAAACTGAAAAATGTTACATCAAAATAACTTGAAATTTTCTAAGGAATCTAATTCTGCAATAAAAAAATGGTGTTCTAATTTGAAAAACGGAAGTTGACGTCATTTCCGGAAAAACCGGAGGTGCTCATGCCTTGAAAATATTTTAGATTTCATCAGCATCGTGAAATACTTATAAGTGCTGAATTTCATGAAAATACGTTCAGTAGTTTCCCGTATAAATATGGGTGAGGTTCCTCGTGAAAGACCCTGTATAGAGAGGAACTACAGAGAAGTAAAGATTTCCAAGGAAGAACACAGGGGACAGAGAACAACACAGATGTTCAACAGAAACATAGCCAAGATACAGAGGCAACAGAGGGAGAAATAACATATAATGAAATACCCCAAGAAAATAGGATTTCCCATGAGAAATGCGAACGTGAAGACATGAAAGCCATTATGAAAATCATGAAAGAAATGGAGACCCGAATAGGTATCTGGAAGGTGACTCACCAAATACAGGTAGCGTTTAAGGAAAATAACGAAGGCCACAAATGTGAAAAAATCAGGCGCGACGAAAAAATTCAAGAAAATGGAAAAAACTGGTGATTCCTGATGAGATGGAACAGATTGCACATTTACAATGCCTCCTATGTGACAACGATTGCTCGTCGCTACCAGTTATAGGGCCCCTACACGATCATTCGGAATGACAATCAGAGCGAAGATTGACATTCCGATTGAAGGTGTAAGGTCTATACTGATGGAATGATGAATGGACTGACGAATTTCCAAATATTTTAAAATCCGAGGTTCAATCACGTTTGGTGGAGGGGAGACTGACAGTCTGAATGGTGGTGTAGTGATTCTATCATTCTTTTCCTCAGTCTTATTAATGCAATCAAAGGGTTGACGATCGAAACTGCCTTCAAAGGTTCAAAGTGTTTATGAATCTTTCCCCGAACTGTGGAATAAATCCCATCCCAGTTACATGAATAAATATAAAAAAATGTTGCATTGGGAAAATTCCTCAACATATATAAAGAAATAAAGCCAAATGCCACAGTGAAAGACGTTTTATTGTTTTCTTGGTGCCCAATGCAAGGATAATGGCCAAACAAGCCTTATCTTTACTTTTTTCATTTGGAGACATTATACTAATAATAATTATAAGCGTACTATTTGGTGTTTAAATTTCAACTGAGCTGAAGCCGTTTCAATCAGACTGTCAGTTTGAATGATATGTGTAGGGGCTTCAAGATTGAAGGCAGGATTGACAATCCTATTGTTCAGTCAGACTGTCATTCATGATTGACCGTCTAGGGGCCGCTTTAGGAATTGCAGTGCAGCAATGTGCACTCCAATCCCTCATCGGGCAGGACGAAAATGGTTTTGAAATGCCCGCGCGAGCGCGAAACGTATCGCTGTGTATCGCTATGCGCGGGGTTTGCGAATAAACAGTCTAATTTCATCACGTTAGGAGTAGGATCTACAACATTGTAGCTGCAATGTCAGACGATTTTGGTGAAGTGTTTGTTGTAAACGCTGCAAAAAGTTTTGATGAGCGTGTTACCCTCATTGAAAGCGATAATATAAAAGTCATATTGAGAACCCAAATTGAACATGCTTTCGAAGAAAACTGCAAAAAATGTATCGAAAACTTTTCAGCCGCTACTTCTACGACCTGGATTGTTAAATATATCTACATATCCAAAAATTGCAAAATTGGATTTTCGAAAAGACTGGGTTTGTCAACACCATCAAAAAAATAAACAATAGAATATAATAGTATAGAAACTAACAGAGACAAAAATAAGTCATGCACTGCAAAAATTATTATCAAAATAAAGAAAGAAAACAAAGATACAAGATACAAAGACCGACATTTAGAAAGTGGTCTGAATGCAAGAATCGAGGTAAGTGCAGGGTGTACCATTTTAGATGTATTTTTGGGATATCTCCGTTACTACTTGACTTCGCGTTACTGTGTGTTTTTTTTTGTGAGACCTAATTCGTAAAATCGATAAAATATCTGATATCGGTACATATTAATGTTTCTTTTCAGATCAATTACGTACATACCCACAGAGTTGTCGGTGCAGAAGCGTATAGCTTTTTGCGAATTAGTAAGGATACAAGAGAAATATAAGAATATAAGAAATATAAAAAATATTTTGACGAAGGACTTTCACCTAGTGAAGCAAAAGAGTTTCATAAGTCTACCTTGATGGCTATCACTTATTAATTTATGTTTACTCATTAATATACAGGGTGTTCCACGGTCGAGTGCCTATTAGACGTTTATGGAGAACTGGACATATTTGAAACCCGAAAATTGGGATTATGATATTGTTGGAAATTCTCTACAGACCTAAAATATTTTTGGATCTTGGGCACTTCCAGTTATATCAGGAGTGGAAATAAATTTGTTCAAAAAATATTTTTTTCAATATTTTCGTCTCTGATATGATTGGGTATTCAATGCTGAATACATTTCTGTTGAATCCATTGTATTCATCCGAATAGTTTTCAATATGTCGAAAAAAAAACCTGAAATAATATCAAATATTCATAGTCAGTGTTATGTTCATTATTCTTATTCTGAACATCCCGAGTGTAAACGTTTCTCCCAAAGCAAAGTCGAAGTAGAAGAATGTAGAAAGGTCATACATCTTTTGAATTTCATGAATATCATCACAGGGTGTTTCAAATTTTGTGTCGAAAACTGTGATCGAAAATTGGCCATAACTTCTGTTTTTCAAATCAGAACCCTATTTTATTATGATTGCGTTGGATTCTGCAAAGAAAAATAGTGATATCACTCTCAGATGTTCTTGCTCCTAAATTCAGTAATTATCGAGATATTTGAGCTTTTTTGGTTTCATGTTGTACGTAGAGTCAAATTCATCTTATCTTTCGCATGAGAATATTCTGTGACCATAGAATTTGAAGATGAATGATCCCATTTTTAATTCACAGGTGACAGGTCTAATTATTAGTTGTTACTATGGTTTCATAAGAATATTCATCGAATCTTCTCAGAACCGATGAATTTGACTCTACGTACAACATGAATCCAGTAAAGCTCAAATAACTCGGGAATTACTGAATTTAGGAGCAAGAGCATCTGAGAGTGCTATCATTATTTTTCTTCGCAGAATCTAACGCAATCATAAAAAAATAGGGTTCTAATTTGAAAAACAGAAGTTATGACCAATTTTCGATCACAGTTTTCGATACTAAATTTGAAACACTCTGTGATGATATTTATGAAATTCAAAAGATGCATGACCTCTTCACATTCTTCTACTTTGACGTTGTGAGAACGGTTTACACCCGGTATGTTCAAGAATGAGAATAATGAACATAATACTGACTATGAATATTTGGCATTTTTTCAGGTTTTTTTTCGATATTTTGAAAACCATTCGAATGAATACAATGGTTTCAACTGAAATGTATTCAGCATCATAACAGAAACGAAAAAATTGGAAAAAAATTTTTTGATCAAATTTATTTTCACTCCTGGTATAACCGGAAGTTCTCAGGCTCCAAAAAATATTCAAGGTCTGTAGAGAATTTCCAACAATATCATAATCCCAATTTTCAGATTTCAAATATGTCCAGTTCTCCAGAAACGTCTAAAAGGCACTCGACTGTGGGACACCCTGTATACGTAAAAGTTTTAGTTTTGTTACAAATTAAAATCAGTAAGTTAATTTGTGTTTGGTTAATCCCCTTTTGAAAATGACTCTTTTTGCACTGTCCGAAAATGTACCTATCCAGCTGGGACGCAAGTGATCGCCTTGGCCGATGAGGGATTGGAGTGCACATTGCTGCACTACAATTCCTAACTGGTAGCTACGAGCAATCGTTGTCACATAGGAGGCATTGTAAATGTGCGAACAGATTAAAAAATCCTATGCCCAAACGATGTTATCAGGGAATACAGCACATCGTGGCATCCCCCAGGGAAAAGACCAGCACACTTCAGCACCATTTCTACTAGAACTAGAACACAATTACTCTCCCATCAAAAGGAAAATGGGAGAAGGAAGTGAAGAGCAGAGGACAGTAATCTAAAGGCCTTCATACCAAGAACATACATACATATATCAAAGGTGAGACTCGAAAACACAGCAGACGATATTGTGCAGTATTTGAAGGATAAAATCTTCTGTTATGAAAATCCCATATGTGAATGGTTGCCGGTGAAGTCAGGACAATATAGAAGTTTCAAAGTATCGATTCCAGCAAACTACAGTACAAAGATGCTAGATGGTACCTTTTGGCCTGAATGCCTGACAGTTAAAAAATTCAGGAAGCCTGAAGAAAATTTTCGAGAAGCCCAAAAACCATTGGAACAAGCATAGTAGGATCTCGATGAAAAAAATCTTTCGGGTGTCATCAAGATACAAAATCAGAACATACAGAGCCAACTTGAACATAACTTCAGAAAAGGTGACTTGAGCTGTTATTGTCTCAGTAACATAAACGTGCAATCCTTGGGAAATAAGTTGAGTGAATATGAGTATTTCCTAAATGAAAACCAAATCGATATATCCTGTGTGACAGAACATTGGCTTTCCTATGATATCTTGGAAAGAATCAAAGTGGACGGCTATCTGGTTGCGGATGCTTTCTGTCGTGAATCATCCCGACATGGGGGCTCTGCGGTATTGGTGAGGGAAGGCATGTCCGTTAAGCAACTCCGAGAAATGGGGGGAAAATCAGTGGAGAGAACTATTGAAATGTCAGGTGTAAGAATACCCAAGGAGAAGTTACTTGTACCATCGTTTTACAGACCACCATCAGGTGACGTCATGGTGTTTCTCTCAGTCTTAAATGATGTCTTGGAGGAGTGTACGAGAAATTACAGTGACGACACAATAATACTGGCCGGAGACTACAACATCGACTTCAATAGTCCAACAAACGAAACACATAAAATCACTGAACTACTACGATCGTTCAACATGAAACAACTCTTCACAGAACCACTCACATAAAAAAGAATTCGGAAACATGTATCGATAATGTTTTCTCTAATATAGACAGAAACGACTTGAAGACGGTAACGTATGAACCCCACTTAATTGATCACCGCTGTCAATCACTTTATGTGCCAGTCAGGTCAGACGTACCCGTAAACAGTCCAAGGTACAAATCCCTGAGAAATATAGATGAAAAGAATATCTACCAGTTTATAGTTGCAGCTAAATCATTCGACTGGAGAACAATATACTCAGCTAATGCAGATGATCAGTACAATAACTTCCATGATGCACTGACACATAATATGTTTGAACAATGCTTCCCTAAAACAAGAATAAGAATCACTAAGAGAAAGAAATACAATTATACAAAAACTATTAGAGGAATGAGAAATAAAGTTGATGCTGCTGAAACGGTTGCCAGAGTAAAAAAATACAAGAATAGTAAAGATCTCTATGAAAGACTGAAAAAGATGCTGAAAGAGACCATAACTGACTCAGTGAGATCAAAGAATAGTAAAAAGTTGAACGATGCTACAGACAAAATTCAGGAAATCTGCCGATTAATAAAACAGGAAACGTCAAAAAAGGACAAATCAACATTGTGGGAGACATCTATAGCAGCAGAAGAAATGAATGCACAATTAATATCAGTTGGAACGCAGGTCAAAAGCACAATTCGGTCATCCCTAACTGAATCGATGACCTTCCTAAAAAAAACTGTAAGGTAAACCTGTCCAAATCAATGTACCTCTGTCCTGTTACAGTGGAGGATATTCTCAAAATATCAAAGCGGATGAAGAGTAAGAATTCCAGAGATATTTACGAAATGCCAGTATTCTTGCCGAAGCGAATTTTACCCTATATTGTAGAACCTCTTAGTAAAATAGTGAATGATTGTATCTGTCAATGTATCTTTCCGGCTAAACTGAAGATAGCTGTAGTAACCCCAATCTTAAAAAAAAAGGGACCCCGACAACGCCTCCAACTATAGGCCTATATCCGTCTTACCGGCAGTATCTAAAATCTTTGAGATGGTACTGGGGGATCGTTTGGTGAAGTACTTGGAAAAGTGGGGCTACTTTGATGGTTCACAACATGGGTTTCGACAAAGGAGATCAACAATTACAGCTATGATAGTTGTACTAGAAACCATCATAGAAGCTTATAACAACAGTGAAGACCTAGAACAAATATGTGTTGACCTAAGTAAGGCTTTCGATACTGTGGCCCATGAAATTCTACTTAGCAAAATGCATCACTATGGAATCAGGATAAACGTACACAAACTATTTGCATCTTATCTGACAGACCGATTCCAGTGTGTAAGGTGGAATGATGAAGTAAGTGATCTAAGAGAAGTAAAAATCGGAATACCACAAGGCTCGATTCTGGGACCCGTGCTGTTTAGCCTTTTCACTACAAAAGAGAGCACTAAGGACGTTATATAGTATGAAAAATACGGAAAGTTGCAGGGAGATATTTCAAAGGGAAAAAATAATGACCATAACATCTGTCTATATACATGTCTGCCTAAACTACGTACATACTAGAGAGGAGAAATGTTCAAAAAACTCTGAACTCCACGACTATAACACCCGAAATCGCAACAAATTCGCCATTCCATTCATATCTTGCTAAAAAAAACTATATATAGACTGGAGGAATTCCTCACCTAGGACATATTGTATCACCTGTATTATATTTGTATTATAGATTTTTATTGATGATGGTAAAATTTGACAAGCCATGTAATACGTTGATGGCATTTGAATTATTAGGATGTATTGTAACAGTTTTTGTTTGTTGATTGATTTTGGGTGCTTTGTAAGTTATTACAGTTTTACCCTGTATGTTACATGTATCTTCTTAATAATAATAATAATAAAGGTGTTAGTTATTTTTCCTAGAATATTACGCATTCATAATTATTTGTAGAAACATATTCCTCTCAAATGGGACACCCTGTATATTTCAGTAGATCTTGAAATTACCATTCCAAAAATATACCATACTTGATATTTAGCTTTTCAGTTCAATTAAATATGAATTTAACATGTACCATTGAACTTGAGTTAACATCCGTATTTTGTTTTTTAACCACATCATCCGAAGCCTAGCTTCAATGTCCATAGATACACATGAAACTTGAAATTTCTATGTTTCATATTTATCGCTTGGGCAAAATATCAAGTGTGGTGTATTTTTGGCATGATAATTTCAATCTATTGAAATATCTTGAAATATATGGGGTGTCCATATAAAAAAAATATTTTCCTATGAATACCTGTTAATAAGAAAGAAACTAAGTGCTTCAGAAATGATTTCACAGAAACAAAGAATTTTTTATAGGGAAGGAGTTGCAGTTTGTCACAAATACACATTTGCAAGAAACTCCCTATAAGTCTAAAATCAGGCACCAACATCAGTTATCGTAAGTTTATTGATTTATTTATGTGAGAAACATACATATACAGTACAAACCATTTGAAAACAAAAAGACTCACTAACAATTATTATAACTAGAATTAAATGAAAATGCAGAGAACATGTTTACAGGAAAACAGAAAAATTTACGACATACTGGTTACAGTTACCCAACCAACCACGCAGAGGTCCCTGCTTCTGAATCGCTCAAGTGCGGTGTCAAGACCAAAACAGGAGACAAGACGATAAATAGTGAGGTGTAAAAAGGAGTTTTTACGATAATCAGTTGGTGGTGTCTCCTGGTAAAATGCAAACATGATAATGGTGGATTTCACAAAGCGCAATCAGCGCTGATTGGGAATCACAGGCTTGATTTTGAACTGTCAAATCGAGTTGATTCTCTGATCAATGCCATTTGACAGTTTGTGTACAAAAAAAAGATATACATCACGTGAAATATTTCCAGTATTAACAGCAAAAAAAGTTTCTTCAAAATTCGCCAGGTCTTTGGAATTATAAAATTCACATAATATTTTCTCAAATTCATTATTTTCCCAAAGTAAATAAATAATTTGATAAATACGTTATTACTACGACTTCTATGTAGGAAGGACAACGTTGCTCATTTATCTGACAGGAAAATGACTATAACCTAACATTTCCAGAATATACATGGTGAAATGTCAGAATTTCATAGCCAACCAGGATACATTATAAAAGTGAATTAAGTATAGTTTGAATACATCATTCTACCTCTAAAAGTGAAATTTCATTTTGACAACATCCATAGGTTTGAAATTACCCCACCAAAAACTTCAAAATTAACCTTGGGGAATTTGAGACCTGGATCTATGATGAAAATTTTAAATTTCTGACCATCCATTCGGAAGGATATAATTGAATTCGACCATAATTCCTCATCATTGGGTCTAACCTTCTCATTTGAGACCATTTCAAGCTCAAAATAAAAAAAAAAACCGACATTGTGGCACAAGTAGAATGATCGCTCAAAAATGTTTCGATGATTAGATTATTCGTTGGCAGATATTTCAGAAGGCCCTTTTTAGAAGGGGATGCCATAAATTATGATGAATAATATTTTGTTTCAGAGACAGATTATCAGTAGTTTCGACATTTTTTTCTATATCCCATGGAGGCACTAATTTATACAGATGCATTTTAGATTCACATCAATAATAATGAATCTCTACAACCAATTGTGCGTACCTGAATAACTGTTGAAAATTATCAATATGTTCTAGTGTTGGGACTACTCGAGTAGAAAACCGCTCGAGTACTCGATTATCAAAATAACCGACACTGCTCGATTATCGAGAAAAAACTGCTTGATAATATCGGTGCTAATGACGCAAGCGCAAGATCCGATGACTGATTTCTGATAGAGTAGAAGCATTGTTTAAACAATGGTAGAAGTTAGAAATAGAAGTCAGTCAGTTGGTGAGTTTGTTTAGAATTTGGCTGAATAATTATATTGCATTATCCTGATTCTCTCTAGGTAACGAAGTACCATTCAGAAGATTCATCACCTTGTGCGAGTTCTGAGAATCCGTTGTATTCTTACTTCTTACGTATCTGAACTAGATAAAAATCAAGGGATGTTTCCGAAGTATTTATTTATAGAATTATATAAAAAACAAAATTAATCTTTTCACTGAAAAAGAAAAATATATAAATTTTAAACAGAAATATGTGAACAATTTTATAATTAAAAAAATCTACTAAAAAAGTAGTTTTCTACTAAATCTGGGACCTGGGTACTCTGAATGAGACTCGAGCGATGAAACGGTTCACGGGTTCGCTCGTTGGAACTCGGTCACTCAGATGGAAGAAAAAGGAGAGTGGGGGATCGAGCGAAAATTCGCTCGAGCGATCACTCGATTATTTGGATCGCTCGTATAGTCGTATATCGAGTACTCGATTTTTAAAAGTACTCGATTTTTCCCAACACTAATATGTTCAAAACGAGGTTCAAAACAACTAGTGTCGAATACTATTATGAATTGAATAAATTCAACTGCAACGATAACAGCATAAAATTTCATTGAAGCCGACCCTGTTCAGAAATAACCTAATGGCACACATGTGCATTATGGACCACACTGAAATTTTTACAACACTTTTGTTCAATTGATATAGCATTCTAGAGTCTTGTTTGATGATTAGATTATTCATTGGCAGATATTTCAGGAGGCCCTTTCTAGAAGGCGATGCAATAAATTATGATGAATATTACATACTTTGTGTTTCAGAGACAGATTATCAGTAGTTTCGATGCTTTTTCTATATCCCATGGAGGTACTGATTTATGCAGATGCATTTTAGACTCACATCAATAATAATGAATCTCTACAACAAATTGTGCGTACCTGATTCTACAAGAACTCGTTGTGGTAATACTCCTTGTTTAGTTTTAATTGGGAGCAGATTCCGCACTTTAACAGGTGGTGCTATTTCTTCCTTATCCTCATAATCATTTTCTAGGTTCTCATCATCTTGGTCATCATTTCTTTTCCGTTTCTTTGCAGGTCTGAAATAAAATTTCATCAAGTCACACAGACCAAAATACAAAGTGGTCACAACTCACCCTATACTTTTAAAATTCTTCAATAAACCATCTTCCATCTTCACCTCAAATGTACCAGATAGGTAGAAACAAGAAACAAAGAGTCTTTGGTAGAAATAAACGAAACAATTCAATTTTATTCAAATAAAAATCATAGACATATTTTAGGTTACCCAACGTACCTATATCACAGAAAAATATCGAATACTATTGCCGAATCCAAAGATCAAAACGCTCTCTTTCGGCAAAAATTCCAAGCTAGAAAATAAGGACTGTTTTGAGATCTTGTAATATATGTCACGTGCGTCTGATTTGCAATCAACGTTGGACCGGAAATTCAAACATATATACGTGGTTCGACTCCCGTTCGAAGTGAAAACTTTTTCCGAAATTCAAAACTCCGTCTGAATACCGATTAATAATTATCTCTTATACAGGGTGTCTACTTTTAAAACGGCAAAACTTCAAGGGGAGATTATTCAAGTGATTTGCAACAAAAAATGTCATATAACACATGGTCGAAATCTTGACGGTTGTTCTTCAATTTAACATTTCTCGTTTTCACGAAATATTTCAATTTTCTCCATGGAATCTATAATATATCAGTTATGCTTGTAGCTTCATCGAATTCGATCACATATTTGGAAATGGTATTAAATTCTCTACAAGAAAAGAATTTCAGTGTGCCAAAAATATTTCTATTGTGGGTTTGGTGAGGAGATGAATATCACGATACTGAAGTGAACAAAATCCGTTATATTTTTCTAATAGGTTTTTCGTTGAAAAATTAATTATTATGGACATGTTTTCTTTTCAGCAATAAATACCTCTTTTAGTGTACTTTCGAATGACATATCAACTTTTTTGCTAACTGCTTGTGTTCTGCCATAATATCATGGCTAAACAAGATAAAAACGAAAAAGTCGAAAAATTTCAAACCTGAATTTGCTCCATTTTGAAACTCATTATGATTGAATATCGAAGTCATTCCTATGGAAATCATGAGTTTATCAATGAAATAAGAATAATTCAGAAGAATCAAATAATTTTCAATACTAAATACAGATTTTATGAAAAAATGTAGAAAACAGACTATTACTATTTATAACAATTGTTCTAAATGTCCACCTCCTTGTTCAATACATTTAACACATCTTTTCCGAACCAGTTATACTCCCCGATCGCCTCAACTATGATGAATTCATAAGATTAATCCAAAGCAGCTTAACAGACATATTGGATGAAATGCCCCTGGCTTTGGCTACCAGACAAAATGTCTGGTTTCAAATGGATGGCTGTCCATCTCATAATAGCCGGAACGGACGACAGAGAAATGGATTGGAAGGTACGGTCCGGTAAGATGGCCACCAAGGAGCCCAGACCTGGCGCCTTTGGATTTTTAAGTCTGGAGCACCTTAAAAGAAAATGTGTACCGAATTCGCGTTCAGACTCGAGAGGCTCTGATCGAAACGATTAAATTGTGTTGTGCAGAAATGCGTCAAAAACTTTGCGAACTTCGCAGGGTTGTTCGAAAAAGATGTGTTGAATGTATTGAACAAGGAGGTGGATATTTCGAACAATTGTTATAAATAGAAATAGTCTGTTTTCTACATTCTTTCATAAAATCTGTATTATTAAAAATTATTTCATTCTTCTGAATTATTCTTATTTCATTGATGAATTCATGATTTCCATAAGAATTACTTCGATATTCAATCATAATGAGTTTGAAAATGGAGCAAATTTAGGTTTGAAATTTTTCGACTTTTTCGTTTTTATCTTGTTAGCCATGATATTATGGCAGAAAAAAAGCAGTTAGCAAAAAAGTTGATATGTCATTCGAAAGTACACTAGATGAGGTATTTTTTGCTGAAAAGAAAACATGTCCATAATAAATAATTTTTCAACGAAAAACCCATTGGAAAAATATGACTGATTTTGTTCACTTCAGTATCGTGATATTCATCTCCTCACCAAACCCACAATAGAAATCTTTTTGGCACACTGAAATTCTTTTCTTGTAGAAAATTTAATACCATTTCCAAATATGTGATCGAATTCGATGAAGTCACAAGCATAACTGATATATTGAAGATTTCATGGAAAAAATTGAAATATTTCGTGAAAACGAGAATTGTTAAATTGAAGAACAACCGTCAAAATTTCGACCATGTGTTATATGACATTTTTTGTTGCAAATCACTTGAATAATCTCCCTTTGAAGTTTTGCCGTTTTAAAAGTAGACACCCTGTATATAATATTTTGTTTCATATCCAGGTATTCAGTTTTTATCGTGTTCTGAGCAGATTAATTAGTACCTACTACCTATTGAAATAAAAATTGTTGAGAAGGTATTTATAATTTATATCAGTGTTATTCATTTGAAATATTATTAACAAAGTTTAAGTTATCATCTTTTAGGATATCAGGCGTCTTGTTTGAGTTTCTTGTGCAGTTTTAACTGATGAGGAAGGTTGATAATTAGTACCTACTACCTATTGAAATAAAAATTGTTGAGATGGTATTTATATCAGTGTTATTCATTTGAAATATTATTAACAAAGTTTAAGTTATCATCTTTTAGGATATCAGGCGTCTTGTTTGAGTTTCTTGTGCAGTTTTAACTGATGAGGAAGGTTGATACCACAATTATCAACAAGAGTGTTATGAAACTTATCATCGTAATTCAAGGTATTGAGCTGTGCCTTTATCTTTCTGTAAGACAGGAATTAAATAAGGTTAAGTATCTGAGCGAATGGGTTAATGTTTCAATGCTAATGTTATAATATACAATTTTAGGCCAGTGCATTGATTATAGAACAATGAGTAAGCTCAGTACTAGTACTAAAAAAAACTGTATTCAATTGTAACTGTTGTGATTTCAATTGCATATTCAGATCAAAGTTTACGGCAGATGTAAATCTGTTTGCTTTTTTATTTTGTAGTATATGTCCATGAAAGTAAAGAACATTCAAAACAATTATTTATTTCCATAATTTCCATCGAATTCCTCGTGAAATGTTGATCCAATTAGTAGGGAAAAAGCCAATTTGTACACTAGAATTGTATAAACTCGACACTGCACTGTCAGCAATATATTAATTCACTGAAATTCTTCTGAAAATCATCAGGAGATCTTGGAGATCAAAGATAAATACTTAAAATAATGATATGTTTTACTTCAAAACAACGTACCTTCCACGGATACTCTAAGAACTGTTAGAGTATCCGTGCGTAGCTTCAGAAAACAGCCCTCGTTTTCCTCCATGTTTGTTTACAGTAGCGGTAGCGCCCTCATCGGTGGTTGAACCGCCAAAAGAATTATTTTTTGCCATATTAGGCACTCCAAAGACCTGTCAAATATTTTTTGAGTGCTGGAGGTCAAACAATGGGAATATAGCTCTGTTCATGAAGGCATTAAAACCATTCATTTGCTTGAAAAAGTGTTTTTTGGAGATTTTTTCCAGATTTCAAGTCAATCTTACTCTTAGGATTATCGGACCAGTGAAAATTATCTAAATAATGTGCATTTCTGTTGAAAAAAATCAATGAATCATGTAAATATGAGCCAAAGTCATTGACTTATAAACTTAAAATATCGGATGTTCAAGTCATTCAAAATAACAGGATTTTATTAAACATTTTGGAATATCGCATGTGACTCCGTGTGAGACGGTCGTTTTTACTGTGCTCTGTGTTCTGAATTTCAATTCAAATTTTCAAAGATGACGAGAAGTACCTCAAAACTGGAGGTTAGTAAAAATATCCCAACCGTTACCATAACAATCGACGTCATTAATAAAATTGTGAAAGAACATACTGATGCACTCCCCGAAGAAATAAAAAATTTAAAAAATGAAATAACAATATTGAAAGAAACTAATATAGACATGGTTAGTCTGTTGACAAATAACGCGGCTGCTCCTTGTGATCTTGATTCAATAAATAATTTGAATGAATCAAGTTTGTCTGGTGATACAATTATCGAAAAGGAGCTCCATATCGGTGATAAGATTACCGACAAAAACACTCGTAGAAATGAACCTGGGGACCGGCAATCGAAACATTCTCACAAAAGAACTACTGCTAAAAAGAAAACAATAGTAGGTACGGGGGACATTGGAAAAGATGTACCAGAAGACCACTTAAATGATGATGAAAGCTTTGCATCGCAACGTCGATTATGGGTTTACGTGGGTCGTTGTAAACCTACGTCAACTTCAGATGACATAAGGAAATATTTGGAGAAGAGGATACCGGGAAAGGAATTTGTTGTTACAAAACTGGATTGTCTGGGACGCAACCTCTCTTACAGAGTGGAAGCAGATTTTGAACTACAGGATCAGCTCTATACCTCAAGTTTTTGGCCTAGGGGTGTCACTGTGAAGCGATTTCAATTTCGAAACAAACCCTATCAATCAAGGGAATTTTAAACCCGTATTGAATAATTCGGAGGACATTAGGTATTAGGTTGCTGTGTGTAAATAGTCAATGTATCACAAATAAAATAGAACAATTTGAAATGGTAATTGAGGAATATAGCCCTCATATTATATGTCTGACAGAAACATGGTGTACAGTAACTAATGTCGATTTTGTATGTTTTAAAAATTTCGAACTTGCAAACTACTATGTTAGACCCAACCGTATACATGGTGGAGTAATGATATTGGTCCGGAATAATATAAAATTTAAAAAAATAAGCTATATTGACAAATTTTCAATAGAAATGCATTCAGAACACTGTGCTGTACAAATTTGTGTAAATAATGTGAAGTATTGTATCATTGTGGCATAGAAATACCAACGAGAAGAACTCCAACTCCCCTGCTAAATGTCGTTGACACAGTTCTACCGCAGCGCTCCTATACTATTTCACCGGCAGAAATAGGAACTAATGCGCTGCGGTAGGTGGCGGGAAATTTAAATTTTATTCCTTCTTTGAACTTTGTCGTAAAATTATCTACGACTTTACGCGTTTATTGTGAATGGAAACATTTAATTAATTTTGTTTTTAGATTGAAAGTAATGAAAAAACAAAACTAAATTAATGTTCTCATTCACAAAAAAAGCATAAATACTATATCACTACTGATTAATCAAACAATAAAAATGAGAATAAAACAATCAATAGTAATTACTATTTTATTGACTTCAAAAAAGTGTAAATAATAATTGCATAGGATAACTCAATTAAAAAAGGAAATAACATTTTCATTCACAATGATACATTTGTCGTCCAGATGGAACACTGGAGAAATTTCAAATTTAGATGTTACATAAGATGGTGTATGCTCAAGGTTGCATCATTTCTCGATAATTAAGAAAATCAAATTTCTTGAATATTGTGAGGGCTAATAATTTTTCATCCAACATTCACCTTCTCCCTTTAGGTTTCTTGTCGGAAACTCTTAGCTGTGCCTTGAAAAAAGTTGCAGCTGCTGGTGTCATTTGCTTCAGGAACTTATTTATTTCTGAACTGCTGCTTAAATCATACGGCACAGCTTTACCTGTGGAGTTTTTATGCTTTTAACGCAACCCCTGGATTTCTCTTGCTTGTTTCTTCCAACACCTATGAAGAAACTGTTCACGTGGAGTAAAGTGGGAAACTCTTGTTGCCTTCATTTCACGTAAAATAGATCTAGGCGCCAATTTCCGTTTAATACAAGGAGTACAAAGTGGTTCAGAGAAATGTGTAGAAAACTGTGCAGTATTTCCACTTGTCGATGTCTGTGGAACGGGTTCTATTGATTCTGAAGCATAGTCAGGTGTGATCTCTAATGTCTATGAGGTTGAGTCTTCGTTACCTAGACAATCATCTATATCCTCAGGAAATGCATACAAGTGTAGGTGGCGTTTTAAAATGAGCACTACAGATCACTCAACTGTTTTTGTGCAAGGCTTCTTAGGCTGCCTTATCATCCCAGTTTTCATTAGGGTAAGCCCAAACAGCCCATTTTCGGGCCCTGGAAAAAAACAAACAATTTATTATGTATGTGCAAATCGCATCCTGTTATAAAATTTTATAGATTCTGAGTGACTTGTGCTATTCGATGGGAATAAGAAGGATTCGAAGCTTAGAAAGAATGTTTTCAATGTAAAACTTAAATAAGTACCTGTCTATATTTCGTCCATCAGGTTTTGGGAACCGATGAAAGGAACGATTGGAATTTTTGCTACTGTGTCCACATTTGGCACACTTAAGCCTTGATTTAACAGAGAGCATAGTTGTCAATCACCTACGAGGAGGAAGAATACAAAAAAATAATTTGTATTACCAGAGGTTGTCTCTGGTATTACCAAAAAATAATACAGCTCATGAGCTCATTCACTTTCACCTTTCACTAGTTAGTTAAGGTTGACAAACGCGCAAACGTCAAACGTGAAACTGCGATACTAGCGCCTCACCACTATTTCACCAGCAGAAGAGCGAACTAACACGGTAGCATTTCGAAGTAGGGAGTTGGAAGGGGTTGATTGTGGTCTATAGACCTTCAGGTGCTGACATGGAAATATTTTTTTTCTACAACCGGGCCTAACTAACTACTTTCCCGCATTGTTTTCGATTCGGAAAGTGTCACTTTCCCGCACTAGTGCGGGAAAGTAAATATGGGTTGAATTTGGGTATAATAATACCTTTAACATGAAATCTCTTAATCTACTTACTCATATATTTAGTTAAATATTTCGAATTATGCAGTTTCATCCATCATCAAACTAATTATTAATGCAGATTTCCGTTTGAAAATTATTGCATTTTCAAAGAGAACTTGACATCCTTCAAAAATTATGACTGGCATACATGGATCTGTGTATTTATTTCTATGTCACGGTCTATGATTTTCCGCATACAATCCCAAACTCCTTAATTAATGTGTCAAAACGATTATTCGAATTGTGTAGAAGTTTTTTTTCCTTTTTAATACGGTTGTAGAAAAAATATTGTTCCTATCTTGAGCGGAAAGTACTTTCCCGCACTCGATTGCTTGCCCGAACTCCGCTCCGCGTCGTTCGGGCAACGGCAATCTAGTGCGGGAAAGTACAACTTTCCGCCCTTGATAGGAAAATAACTATTTCATTACACCGCACAGAAAACCCTATCACAACATGTAGATTTAGAACATCGAAAATGACTCTTTTCCGTGCGGCCGCACCGCAAAAAGTTTTACGGTGCGCTGAGGCATAGATACGTCCTATGATTCCTATGCAGAGACACAGAGCAACGATTGCGTGACAGTAGATGTCAGTGTTTTGAATAATTATTGTTTCACAATATCGAAATGCTTTCTGCTGAAAAATTTTCCCGTGTTATTGTTTTCAGAGAGGTGTAATGAAAAATATCGTTCATTACACGTCCAGAAAGGCTTATTCCGTGCTTGCACGAGTTCCCGTGTTCGGCTCCGCCTCACACGGGAACACATCGCGCGCGCACGGAAAAAGCTTACTTTCTGGACTGGTAATGAAATATACTATTAAACAAATCTCTGAAATGCTTGATTACTGTGTGGAAAAGTTTGATAAGGATATTATTTATTTTTCTTATTCTTCATTCATGCTGTCTTGTATTGTCAAATCACGAAATGGTGCATGTGTTTTCTTCGATAGTTCAATTAAGTATGAATATATATTATTTAGATTGTTAGTGTCTTGCTTAGTGTTCATTGTATTTTCAGAAGTTGTTATGGCCAACATTTCTAGAAAAAGTCTCTTGGTATAATGGGGTTCTTTGAAAAGTAGTTTGACACGTAATAAACTATTCAGGTGTCAAACTACTTTTCAAAGAACCCCATTATACCAAGAGACTTTTTCTAGAAATGTTGGCCATAACAACTTCTGAAAATACAATGAACACTAAGCAAGACACTAACAATCTAAATAATATATATTCATACTTAATTGAACTATCGAACATGCACCATTTCGTGATTTGACAATACAAGACAGCATGAATGAAGAATAAGAAAAATAAATATCTGTTTTTTAAATTCTAGAAATGACTAATAGTTGTCAAATGTGATTATCAATTGAATATTCGTGGAAGATCTTAACCATAATTCCACATATTTTATGTATTAGAGGCAACATAAAAATTTTGTATCTCAGTGAGAGTGAGATTACGAAATAATTCTGTAACTACTAGGATAAAAATCACACCATAATGTATGTATAAATTTTGTCTCTTTAGTCCTTTATGACATGTATATTTGTTACAGATCCTTGAGAAAGGTAATAAACATTACCGAAAGCTTGGATAATATATAAGTGTATTACTAATCCTTTGACCGAGAGATCCTAATAAACTTTCAAATTCTAACAATTACGGTCGATAGCTAATTTTCATATATATATATATATCAAATATTGACAATTACAAAATTTATTGAAGACAGTTGAACCAAAAGGTTTTGTAAACACACCAGCAAGTTGTTCTGAAGTGTTAACAAACTTTACATTTACAATTCCTTCCTATATTTTATCACAAACAAAATGTACTCGAATATCAATATGCTGCAAGCGCTTGTGATATTCCGGGTTCTTGCTCACTTTAATAGCAGATTGATTGTCCTCAAACATTATTATTACACACACATAATCATTATACAAACCAAAATCATAGAGTAAACACCGAAGCCAACATGCTTCACTGACAGCTTTACTTAAAGCAACATATTTGGCCTCGGTTGATGACAGGGCCACTTTTGATTGTTTTTGTGATCTCCAAGACACAGGGTTTTCAAATAGGTTGAAAATATAACCTCTAGTTGACTTACAATCAGTCCTGTCACCAGCCCAGACTGCTTCAACAAACTCTTCAATAAAATTTTTTGCATTTTCAGTAACTTCAGTTAAAAATAAGTTTTAAATCAAGAGTTCCCTTTATGTATCCAAGCACTCGTTCAACTGCCTTCCAAAGATCTTGGCTGGCACAAGTTTGGTATCTACTCAGAATGCTAATAGAAATACTCCAATCAGGTGCATAACATTGCATACATAATAGATCCTATGGAGTCTCTACATAGATGCCCTACTTCTGAACTTTCTGATCATTTCAATTGACCATATTCATAAGCTATCGGTGGCAGCTTTTTGAGCGTTCTTGGGTTGGCAGCAATAATAATAATGTCATCACTGTCATAACTGATTTGAAATAAGCCCGAGTTATAATATTCAAGGCAGTAAAAGCGTTTTTAAAAATTATATTTCGTACAGATAGATTACAATGGTAGGTATGTCAAGACTGATAAAAATGATGAATACAATACAATTTATAAGCTCGGTGTGCTTTCTCGGATTGCAGAAAGTAGCTGATGCTGAGTTAGCACTTCCATGGCTCTCGAACGAAGTTCATCGTGCCTTGGAATATAACTCCTCCATCCTCAGAAAGGTGCTTACGTCGTGAAGAATGGAACTGCTCGTGGTTGAGATTCTTGACTCTCTGGTTGATTTCCTGGAACCGGGGACTTCAGCCATAACATGATTTTCCTCGAACCAAAATAGGAGATAACTATGAAAAACAGAAAATAAATAATATATATCAAGATTTCGTGGAATGATTTGGTGCTCTCTTGTTTTTCAATTAAGGGCTGAATTTCCTCTTGTTTTTTCTTCAGTTTGTGTATTTGATCCAGTGAAAAATCTTCAAGTTTTATTTTGAATGCAGTAAGGGTTGTTGCATTCAGATCAGCAGCAATTTGGGGAAGATACATTGGTTCTCCTTTCAGGATTTCTTTGTCGTTGTAGAATTTTTCTTCTGAGTTTTCGAAGTGGCATCCCTTCGGAACGTTTATCAAGAAGTTTCCCTTCAATGTGCTCACATCAGTTCTTCTACATACTGTGCGGATTTTTATTCCACTCGGAGCTATCATGATGAATCTACCATTGCCAATTTGCTGGATAACATTCTTGTTGGTTTCCACAGGATGATTTTGACAGGAACCAATGGATTTTTGGAGATGCAACAGCTGGAACAAGCAATCTTCTACCTCTGAGCCATCATTAAGTTTATCGTTTTCGCAGTAATATAGTGGGTGTAAATCAACACAAGGCGAAGAAGCGTATTGATACCATTTTTCATTGCTTGTCAGATAGGTATTTTTGGGAATAAGAATGGTGTTGTTGATAGTTGGGATTGAAAATAAATGGTAATGAGAAAAAAGTTCAGGGTGAACAATTGGAAAATGAAGAATGAAAACAATTCTGAATTCGACGAAATATGCATCTACTTTTATCAATTCATAAAATCTGTGATATTCTTTTTCGTCAGTGAATATTAAGTTATCTGAAGAATATAAAGTTTTTATTTCAGCGATTATTGAATTCAATTCTGAAAACTTAATGATGCTATGATGTAATATTCCAAGCCTTGAAAAACTAATGGCATTTTCAATTTCATCGATTAATTCTATGATAATATTGACAGAAATTCCAATTTGGTCCATGAGATTCTTTATTTGAATGTACATATAAAAATTATCAGTTAATTGACTAAATTTTCCAGAGATTCCTTCAAGTTGGGAAGCAATCGTTTTTTGGTTATGTCTGAGGATTGAAATGGTTTTATTGAAATTTTCAATTACTTCACCGGTCAATGAGATACCTGCATTTAAATTTATCATAATTCCTTTCTGGTAGTCTTGAAGCTTTCTTAAAGCTGATTCATAATGTAATGCATCATTTGCATCTAAATTACCGGTGATACTCTTTATTATGGTTCCTAATCCATCAATAATTCCTCGTTTAGATCGTCCCATCGGTATCAAACTTTTCAATTTTTGCTTTGCTAAGCTTAATTGATATTCATAAAATTTCTTATGATTTTCCAATTCTGTACGAAACATAGAATTTGAAGTATTTAAAATAGTACTAGATACTGTCTTATAATGGAATTCTAAATATTTTAACTCTACGGAAATTGGTTTAAGATTATAGTAATGTATGAAATTGTGAAATTTGCTTTTAACTTTTGCTGTGCCTAGGTGAATCGGAAGAACTCCCGGATTGTCCTTCAGGTTTATTATTTGAATGTCCTGAGCTGCTACTAGGATCATTAGGATCAACCTGAAAAAGTTTCTTAGATTTAGTTTTTGGTTTCCTAAGGTTCTGTTTGTGCAAAATCTTCTTATCACTACTTATTTTAATTTTCCTATTACGTACTACTCTCTCTTTAGAGAATTTGGGGGTAAGCTTATTTCTCATGTTAGATTTGACTTTTCTATATGCGATAGTACCGGGTTTATATGTTAAAGGATCATGTCTATTTTTATTATGTTTTTCAATAATGCTTTGCTTCCTCTCCCCCATCAGTTCGTTCAATCTCTTGTAAATTTCTTTAGTATTTTGCTTATGGTTCTCTACATAGTTATTAATAATAGCTTTGTTTATATCTATATTAAGGGGGTCCTTACTATCTAAATGGCCATTAATTATATCAATAGGTTTTTGTTTTGTTAAAGAGTGAATTGTATTATTGTAACCAAAAATTGCATAGGGCATCAAATCCTCAATATTCAACGAATCATTGTTTTTAGCCTTTAAAATTCTCAAATGTTCCAAAATAGTGGAATGAAATCTTTCAATGATACCATTGGATTGTGAATTGTTTACCGTGATATAATGAGGAGAAATTTGGTGTAGGTCAAGAAATTCAGATACAGTACTATTTTTGAACTCTGTTCCATTATCCATCACTATCGTTGAGGGTGAACCGTGATGCGTCATAAAAATTAGAAGAGATCTTACTATTTCTATAGCTGTAAGGGAAATTAGCGGATATGCTTGGGCATATTTAGAAAAAGCATCGACAATTGTAAGAAATTTTTTACCTTGTGCTTGAAAAGTATCGATGTGAACAATTTCAAAGGGTTTACCTGGTGTGGGCGTAAGCATTAATTTTTGATTCGGAGGATCTCTATCATACTTGTTGAGCTGACATAATTCACAATTATTGATGTATTCTGTAGCGTCTTTCTGAATACAAGGCCAATAATATGCTCTTTTTATTCTAGTAACAGTTTCAGAAATTCCCCTGTGATTGGTCTTTCCCTCGTGCATATATTTAACAATCCTAACCTGTTCGTCTTTTTCCTCTACATCTTCCAAGATTTCATTACACTTTAATAATTTGAAAGCAGATTGCTTGAAAGTCTTTCTGAGAATCTCGCAAATTTCTTTATAATAGTCATCTTTTTTGAAATATAAAGCATAAAGGATATTTGGACTTAAATATGTTTTGAAAAATTCTATAACTTCTATATTCAAATTGCTAGTGGATAATTGAACAAATATTCTCTGCTTGTTTGAAAAAAATTTTTCTACTCTAACTTCTGCTGGAGAATGAAAAACAAATTCGAAAACTATTTGATTGTCGAAAACATTCAAAACTTTCTCAGAAATGGGAATTTCTTGAATTGGGTTTTCGTGATTCGAATGTATAGTATTTCCATCTGATTCGTTTTGATTTTCGATGTTCTGGAAATTAATTAATTCTTCTTGAGTTAAATAATAAATGTCAATGTTCACGGTGGAATTTGCAAAAATAAAATTGATCATACTGAATATTTTATTCCATTCAAGTCCATCCAAACCGCTAGAAATCTTTGGTAGTGCAAGGTAATTTACATCATCTTTCTGACACAATTTTTTGAGGTTGAGAAGTGCTCGAAAAACTGTTTCGTATCGTGGTTTATGATAATACAACTCTTTAGTGACCAAATAATAAATTTTCCTTTTGTTTTGTTCAATTTCAGCCACTTCTCCAATTTTTTTATTTTGAGACTTGAGTTCTTGAACATTGCCAAATTTTTCTTTAAAATCGAGTGCTATACCTTTATTCATATAGAAATCTTCAGATACACAGTGACCAAGAGAATAGTAATCTGGTGCATCAAATAAATTACCAATTTTTTCGATTACATTAGGAGAAAAATTTATTTCATTCATGCTCGAACGTTTTTCAAAATCTTCAAATGATAATTCCTTATGTGTAATTTGATCGTTACCATCTCCTTCTTCTAAATTGACAATCATTGATTCGCTATCGTTATTTGCTTTATGCTTAGAAAATCCTTCATTGAATTTTTCCATATACTCAAAGAAATCCTTATTGTGAATTTCGATTCTTGAAAGTGCATCTGCATTAGTATTAGAACTGCCCTTTTTATAAAATATTTCAAAATCAAATTCCTCAAGTTTCAATCTCCATCTCAAAAGTTTACTATTTGGCTCTTTGAGAGACATTAACCATTGTAATGGTTTGTGATCCGTTACAATAACAAATTTTCTGCCAAAAATATAGGGTCTGAAATATTTGGTTGCCCAAACTATGGAAAGAAGTTCCTTTTCTATAGTGCTATAATTTTGCTCGTTGTCATTCAGTGTTCTTGATGCATACGCCACTGGTTTATCATTGCCGATTTTGCCTTGGGATAAAACCGCACCAATTGCAAAATTACTAGCGTCTGTAGTTATAATGAATTCTCTAGAAAAGTCCGGATATTGAAGGATAGGTTCGTTCATTAACAAATTTTTACAATATTCAAAACAGTTGATAAACGATGAGGTATGATCGATTTTGGCACCCTTTTTCAAACAAGCCGTTAAAGGTTTAGTTATTCTCGCGAAATCACGAATGAATTTCCTGTAGTAGCCTAACAGTCCTAAAAAGCCTTTAATTTCTTTGGTCGTTTTGGGTATTGGATAATTTTTGATAGCTCTAATTTTGTCTGGATTAGGTTTGACCCCTTCTGTCGTTACTATATGCCCCAAATAAGCTACCTCCTTTTTTAAAAATTCTGACTTGTCCAATTGAATTTTAAAATTGGCATCCCTGAGTCTTTTGAAAACTTTTGAAAGATTAACGATATGTTCTTGCAGCGATGTTGAATAGACAATAATGTCATCTAGATAAACTAAACAATTTTCTAGTCCTCTGAGTACATTGTCCATAACTCTTTGAAAAGTGGAACAAGCATTTTTTAATCCGAATGGCATACGTAGGAATTCATAATGACCATTTTCTACATTAAATGCAGTTTTCGGAATATCAGTAGGATCCATTTCAATTTGATGGAATCCGCTAGCTAAATCTAAAGTTGTAAAATATTGACATTTGCCAATTTTATCAAGAACATCACTAATATTGGGTATTGGATATTTGTCGTCAATCGTTTTTTCATTTAGTTTTCTAAAATCAATAACAACTCTCCATTTTTGTTTACCAGAAGCATCGGCTTTTTTAGGTACCACCCAAATCGGCGATGACCAAGGTGATTGACTAGGTCTGATAATACCTTGTTCCAACATAGAATTTATTTGGTTTTTAACTTCCTCTTTATGGATGAAAGGATATCTGTAAGATTTCGAATAGACAGGAATATCATCTTTTGTTTTGATCGAATGTTTTATTTGATTAGAGAAAGAAAGAGATTGGTTTTCTAATTTGAAGATATCTGAAAATTTACGACATAATTTTAAAATATGAAACCTTTCTTCTTCATTCATGTGATTGGTTCTAATTAATTCTTCTATATCCAAATGTTCTGAAACGTGATTATCTTCCATTTGAAAAATTTCGAAATTATTCTGAATGAGAATAGATTCTATAGGACTGTTTAGAATGAGAATAATATCTTCATTCGTTTCATTGCAAATTTCCACGTTCGCTAGGCCATTTTTGGAACAAGTTACGATTTCCGAAATTGTACAAGATTGAATAACTTGTTTTGGGATAATTACATCACCAGATAAGTGTCTGATAGGTATTTTAGCGATGATTCTCGAATTTGCATCGACTTTTATTTTGAATGGAGCTTTACTTGCAGATTCTTGATATTTTATAGGCAATTTTGAAAAGGGAGTATTGAGCATAGAACTGCTAAAATTAAGGGACGCATTTAAAAGTTTTAAGTTATCTAATCCAATTAAACCGTCATAAATATTATGAAACTTGAATAGATAAAATTTAAAGTTTTCATTATATCGATTAAACTCAGCAAATATAGGGATATTAGCACAAAATTCGTGATGAGAAGTTTGATGGACAGTTGAGACTGTGAATGGTTCTTTAAAGACAAATTTAGAATAGTATTTTTTAGCTAAATCAGGATTGATAAATGATTTTGTAGATCCTGTATCAATAAGCAATTTAAGAGGTGGGTTCTTAATTTCTATATATGGTAATTCACGTTTACCATTAGAGACATGAAATTCTATTATTTGATTTGGTTTTGATAATGGACGTTCGAAAAATTTTGTTCACAATGGTCAAAAATTTCTTCATCTTCAAGATGTTCTTGGGAGCTTTGAGGATTATGATGATATTCGGTATTAAAAAGTTCCTCACTTATAAAGTTTGGTTTTTGTCGAAAAGAACGATTCTGTCCGTTTGAAAAATTTCTACTATTTGATGATGTGCTCATAGGTTGTGTTCTTTGTTTAGTGTGAGTTGTAGAAATACTCATAGGAGTAGGTTTAGGTTGCTGGGGGTTTCCAAAGACTTGAGCATTAGAAAAATATCTTGGTTCCCTATAATTTATATTTCTTTGAATAGTTACAGGTCTACTAGGAAATTGCTGATTGGGAATGAAGCTTTGCTGTTCAGTGGGTACTCTATTAGAAAAATTTTGGCGAAAATCTGAAGGTCTTTGAGTATAATTTCTCTGATTATTATAATTTAAGGGTCTTCTAGGGTTATGCGTTATTGATTGATGTGATCTTTGACAATGCTTGATGTTGTCCTCCTCTATTATGAATTGAAGTGCTTCTGATAATGAATTAGGCCTCATAGCTCTGATTATAGGTCCCAGAGGATCTCTCAGACCGGCTAAAAATGTTTTCAATGCTTGCTTTTGGAAAAAGATTCTTTTGCTGGCTCTTAACGCAACCTCGCATTTTAAATCAATATGATTACAAATGGTATTCAACAAAGTGATTACTTTTTCATAAAAATCATGAGGGGATTCTCCAAAATTTTGCCTCAGATTAACAAGATCTTGATTCAGACTATTTTCATCACGTTGATCACCGAAATGCAATAAAAGAGAATTTTTTATATCATTCCAATTTCCTGTAGCCCCATGAATAGCAACAACTTCTTCCGCTTTACCATGAAGTTTATTTAAAATACCATTCAAAAGTAACAAATTTTGGAAATTATTTGGATTAGTACGGTCAAAATAATGAGTTAGAATTGCCTCCGATGCTTGAATGAATCTGTATAATTTATTTGGGTTTCCATCAAAATCAGGCACGATGCTCAGATTTTTTATATCAAAATTCTCTGGTGCGTTTGGCATATTTAAAGATAAATTACTGCTACTGAGTGAAAGGTTATTAAAAGATTCTAATAAATCTGTCTCTAATTCAGAATTGGTTTCCGCAAGAGAATCAATAAGGGGATTAGAGGAGTCTGACATTAACAAAGAAAAATTACGCTCACCACCTTGTTATGATAATCCACAACTGCATGCTCTCTTCCTGGATGGATTTTTGAGTTACTGCTGTGGGTAGGTTCTCGTTTCACAAAAGAGGGTAGAACTCTAAAGTTTTTCACAATGAAAACTCCCGTGAAACTCCGTCGACTGCGCCAGTTATAATATTCAAGGCAGTAAAAGCGTTTTTAAAAATTATATTTCGTACAGATAGATTACAATGGTAGGTATGTCAAGACTGATAAAAATGATGAATACAATACAATTTATAAGCTCGGTGTGCTTTCTCGGATTGCAGAAAGTAGCTGATGCTGAGTTAGCACTTCCATGGCTCTCGAACGAAGTTCATCGTGCCTTGGAATATAACTCCCGCCAATTCATTAACATTTAGATTGCATTATATTCTTTATAAAATTTAGGTGTACACAAGATGTACTTACACCTTTTTAGCATCCATTTTTACCAAAAATTGTTTTTGCTCTATTAAAATTCAAATAGCACGTTTAAAACTTCAAAAATTGTTAACAATCAAAGACAATTGACATTAATGAGGTTTGACATTGAACATTGACAGTGATGACACATTGGTAGTATTGGTACCAACCCAAAGATGCTCAAAAAGCTGCAACCGATAGCTAATGAATATGGTCAATAATTCATGTTTAAAATTAAATTCCATTGGAGTTTTCAAAGAATTACAGTTTAACATATTGTACTTAGTTAACAAATTTTTAAGATAATGAGTCTGGTTCATGGAAATCTGTCTGTTTTCAATATTTTGTTCAATAACCATTCCTAGATATCTATTCACCACTCCCATATCATACATTTTGAAATGTTTGTGCAGAATATTTTTCAATTTTACAACTTGGCTTCTGAAGTTCCAGCAACTTTAATGTTGGAAACCATTAGGAGGAGATATGTAGACTTCCCCTTTAACATCACCATTCAAAAGAGTACTGCAAACATCCATTTGATACAATGGTAATTTAAAATGGTTGCATATTATTAGGAAAAACCTAACAGAAGGCAGTTTTGCAACAGGTGTATAACTATCCAAGATGTACTCACTTCTCTGTTGAAATCCTCTGGCTACTAACCTTGCTTTCAATCTCATGGTATTGCCAGCTTCATCTTTCTTTTTGATGACCCATTTGCTTTCGATTACCTCATTGGAATTTTTCTCCACTGTCCATGTCTGATTTTCTTCCAAAGCACTTATTTCTTTTCCAATGGCTTCTTTCCATTTTTCACTGTGTTCACTTTCCATAGCTTCTTCAAAGGTTTCTGGTTCATCGTCATCTAGTGAACACGTTAACATCATGTCAGCATCAATCTCATATTCTTGAAAGTTGTCTTCTATTCTGTCTTAGGTTATACCTCCAATTTTGTATGGTATCACCAACTGAATTTCTGGAATATGACCATTGTCTGTTTCATGATCTGACTGAATTTCTTCCACCTCATCTTCTGTTTCTTCAAAATTTCCACTTTGAATAATTCCCTCTTCTCATTTGATAAAGTTTCTTTTTCCAGTTTCTTGCCTGGCAAAAATATCATGTCTCTATGAAATTATATGTTATTTTTCTCTGGAGAATAGATTCTGTATCCTAACTTCATCACTAAGACAATCAAACAATCCAATTCTGTTTTTGGGGTTCCACTCTGAACTTTTTCTTCTGGAACATGTACCGATACATTAGAACCAAATATTCTGAAATTTTTAAAACTGATCTTTCCGTTACACCACAGTTCATAAGGTGTCTTATTTTGCATTGAACTTTTAACAGAACGATTTAGGATATAAGCTACAGTATTAACTGATTCAGCCCAAAATTTTTATCCATATCATTCATCATAGATCGTGATGCTTCCACTAGTATTCTCATTTCTCATTCAGCCTGTCCATTTTGTTGTGGGGTATAAACTACTGATCTTTGATGGCAATACCTTGCTTTTCTAATAGTTCTCTGATTTCTTCATTTATAAACTCCAAACCATTATTAATTCAGAGTATTTTTATTTTATTGCCAGTTTCCTTTTCCGCTAATGCAATAAATTTGGCAAGAAATGTTTCAACTTCCAACTAGTGTTTCATGAAATATACTGCTTGATAAGCTGAAAAATTGTCTTTTAATAAAAGAGAATATCTAGATTCACCAATTCATAAATTTCCCATCATACATTCATACCACATACATCAGCATGAACAAGTACTAATGTTTTCGAGGCCCTTGAGTTACTAACATGATGAGGCATACTATGTTGTTTACCTGACAGACATTTTTCACAGATATGATCCTTTTCATCATCTATAAAGTTTATTCCTTCATATTTCAATAATTATTGTTTCAAATTAGGAATGTTCTGATGTGCAAAATATCGTGCCACTGAATTATGCTCTTGACCTTGACAGTTCTAACCAAATAACAAGGTACATCGGAACTACCATCATTTTCTCTGCACATATCTGCTGTGAGAGATGAATTGACTGAGAACAATTTCGAAGTATATGTATTGAAATCCATTTCATGCAGTTTGTTTACATGTTAGGCAATCGCTTGAACTTTACCTTTGAAATCCAATATTTCACATTTATTTTTATCTGATGTCATGTGAAAACCTTTATCTAGTGCACAACCAACAAAATAGATTAAACTTCAGTTCTAGAACCTTAGATGAATACATTAGATAAAGTAGTTCTTACTTGCTCAGTTCCATTGAATGCCCATAAATTCACTGTTCCATGCCTCCCATATTTAATAGATTTCCATCACCTACTTTGACTTTGCAGGATTTTTTCATTTTCGTGATGTTGCAGAATAGTACTTTATGCCAGCACATATGCTCGCTTGCACCAGTATTCATAGACCTTCAGTTTTTCAGAGTATCCAACATAAGCATTTGAATACACATCATTATTTTTGTCCTTATTTCCACAGAACCAACATTTTTCTACAACAAGTCCTGTCTTGATTCAATGAGAACATTTTTTCATGTCTTCTTTGAACTTCTTTTTCTTTAAGCAATTTTTTGCAAAATTACCTGTTTTGTCACAATTTGATTTAGCTGTGCTTGTGGCTAATGACATTTCTTTTTCATGGGATGTCGCTCTTTCTTCTTCTATAAGCAATCTTGAAGACAGCTTGTCTAGTTTGTTTATTTTCTGCAGGTTTTGTTCATTTTTGTGATGTTGCGGAATAGTACTTTATGCCAGCACATATATATGCTCGCTTGCACCAGTATTCATACACCATTCATCGACCTTCAGTTTTTCAGAGTATCCAACATAAGCATTTGAATACGGATAATTATTTTTGTCCTTATTTCCACAGAACCAACATTTTTCTACAACAAGTCCTGTCTAGATTCAATGTGAACATTTCTTCATGTCTTCTTTGAACTTCTTTTTCTTGAAGCAATTTTTTGCAAAATGACCTGTTTTGTCACAATTTGATTTTCCACTACCTTTTGATTTATTCGTACTTGTGGCTAATGCCATTTCTTTTTCATGGGATGTCGCTCTTACTTCTTCTATCAGTAATCTTGAAGTCAGCTCGTCTAGTTTGTATATTGTTATTTTACATCGAAATCTTTTTTTTGGTACCATTTTTCGTCTATGTATTTCGATTGGTGTCTCGACTTGCAGGTTCTACTTTAACACCACTAACAATGTTGAAAAGTCCTTGCTTGTTTAATATAACTGACATATAGAACTTCAAAACTATACCCAGTTTTCAACTGTCAGTTTGACTCCAGTAAGGATTTTATTGTCCATTTTGGTTTCTACGCTTCAGCTCTTGAAAAGCACGTGTTCTATCTCTTACGGGAATTTCGAGATTTTTCTCTTTTTTAACACTGGACCAACCTGGGCTTGACGTAGAGAAGATAAACTTCTGGTTGGCTTTATTTTATTTCAATTTTAACACAAGCTTACAGTTTCTTTCTTATCATTTATTATAGTTCTTTAATTGTTTCTTGTTTCTTATTTTATACCTAACCTTCATCTACTAGTAACTAACCTTAAACAAAAATTATTCTATGTTCTACGACATTTCATAGAATTTGATTTTCATTGGCCTCAACTAAGATGCCTAGAATACTGGTGTAAGCACTCGTCAAATTTTGAATGGAATGACGTTAGACCAAACTGAGAATATCGGCAAGATTTCGTTTTTTCCACTTCAGGTGGCGCTCTTCACTAATTATGTCATACAACGTCATTACGGTCCTTTTTCCCTTGATCGATTTGATTGATTAATCAACAGCTGATCTGCCAAAGTCAGTTATGACTTGACCATAGAATGACATTTTTATGTGGTGAAAGTCTTATACTTTACCTCCATACTGATATGAATTAAAACATCAAGAATATATTCCCAAATTATTGCTTGACAAAATTATCGGCTATTGACACAAAATGTTCACCAGAATAAATTCGAATATTTGGAATAACTAATAAAAATCAGTCATAATTAGTGAAAAGCGCCACCTGAAGTGGAAAAAACGAAATCTTGCCGATATTCTCAATTTGATCGAAACAAAATCTAATCAGTGCAATCACCATGTGTTCAGTCATCGAAGCCTCAACAGAATACAGATGCATTTAAACTCCTTTATGAACTAATTCATGACATTTTCTTAAGCAAAGATATTCTACATCTACAATATCATTGTTCTTAAAAATCTCAAAGATCTATTTTTATGAACGAAGGAGCAGATTTTCGAAATAAATAGATTCCGTATACTAGGTTACTTTGTTGAATTTTTGATAATTTAACCACGGATACTCAAATTAGAGAGTATCCGTGTAATTTAACTAAGATAAGAGAGTCTCTTCAGTCTTTTTAGTTGTTCTTAATTTCAACGTGATTTCAACGCAAACCAACTTGGTTGGCCTGTGATTCCCATTCTAACTTTTTCTCTCACTCCTCAGCAGTCATTTTTCACAGGTGTCATTTTTATAACAAGAAAGAAATAATATCCCGTATTGGATTTCCGACGTGTAAACAGACGTCATATTATTTCGGCTTTAATTTTACCAAAGTAAATACCTAATTCTATTGCAAATTGCTTAGTTTTGGGAATAGAAATCAGTTGTGTTCTGTGAATATAATAACATTTTCTTTATCATCAACGGGTTGGACGTGGATATTATCCAAGCTATAACCATTGTTTAACTCTTTAAACAATGCTATAACTACATATATCATTGTTTCTCTTTAAACAATGACTATATGGATATCTAGGTTTCATTTCTCGTAGTAGGTTGCTGAGGAATATTGAATTATACCCTAGTCAAATTTAGATTAAAGAAAAATCCAAATATTTTTCAAAAGATAACCATCAGAACCATTACAAATATTTTATGACTTGTTGGATTAAGAAACTGACTGGACCGATGATAGTTATAGTTATAGTGAAAAGGGGTTACAGTTCACTGCGACCTTAAGGTCTATTGTGCCCCCTATCAGAGCTGTTATCATCGCGCCTCCTACAGGCTCGCCCTCCAGTTCCAGAGATTTGATGAAATCCATTATCTGGGATGGCTTCAGGACCGATGATATTGATTCATCAAAATAATGTAGCAACATCACAATTATTACAAATAGTGTGGTATTTGCAATCTCTAGAGTCTAGACGAAACGATATTGAACAATTCGAATTTCGTGGAGTTCTGGATGCAGTTATTCCGATACTTGAAATCTTAATTTTTTAAATCTTTAGCAGTTGACCCAATCCCCTATTTCCATAGGATAAAATGTTTACTAATACTTTATTACTTATACTATTATATAATTCCATTGTCCTTAAACAATGATAATACAATAACTAACTATATTCTTGTTTGGTTTGGATGGAATAAAAAAGACCAACTCTGAGTGTTGCCATTATAACCATGGTGATTATATCAAAGACTAGACTATCCCACAGACTGCATATTCTATCCCATCATAGCTTAACTATTTGCAAAGACTATCTATTTGATTCTATGTCTAGGCAACTGGCGATCTTAGTTTTTTAGGTTAATTTACTTATCCGGCTTATCCCGCCAAAACGTGGTTTGGTTTTCCTGTGTTCGCCGTTAATCGATTCG
This sequence comes from Adalia bipunctata, assembly GCA_910592335.1. Lineage (NCBI taxonomy): Eukaryota > Metazoa > Arthropoda > Insecta > Coleoptera > Coccinellidae > Adalia > Adalia bipunctata. The sequence continues at coordinate 8,995,097 of OU342954.1, forward strand.
TTATTCTGTTTTCATTCTTGTCGCTTGACTCGCTTCTTGTAAAAGTTGTAAAAATGGAAGAACTTATAGAAATTCTTGCTTTCTTTTCATGGATAACAGCTGTTTTCTTAGTGTTCGCGCTAATAACTTTGAGAGTTTATTTGAGTATAAGGTGAGTCTTTCATTCAATGGTATAGATGAAAATATTGATAGTAAAAGTGTAAAACCTCGTAAGTCTCAATTTTTGAGATTATAAGGATTTTGGATAATATTTGAGCCGTTGATCCATCAGGTGAAGCCAAATTCCCCCACATTCGTTTCATATCTTCTCTGGCCACGTGCAATAACCTGTAAGCCGAAACCATGATGAAACTAGTATGTACTTTAATTCGTATCCTGAAATATTTTTTTTTTTCGGACTTACAGGGATTAAAACTTCTACTATCGATACGTACCTTATAAAGAGTCTTAAATCCCTATCCAATTTTCGAGTCTAACGGTGGGTTTCACAAAGCGTAATCACCGTTGATCCGAGCTTAATCTAGAATCAACTAGATTTGGCAGTTCAAAATTCACAGAATCAAGCAGTTGATCTCGGATCACCGGTGATTACGCTTTGTGAAACCCACCGATCTTATGTTTTTGTAAGAACTATTTCCATCTTTCATATTTTCGCAAGAGTGAAATGAAGTGGATGAACCATTTATTTATATCTAACTAGCTGGCCCGGCGAACTTTATTTCGCCTAAATGATACCTACTCACAGTGGATTCCACAAATCGTAATCACCAGTGATCGGAGATCAACGGCTTGGTTAGATTTTTGAAAAAAAAAATAATTTACTATATTTACTATCATAACCTCACAATTTCATGTCAAATGTCATCTGCCAACTGTCATCTTTTCCATGGATATGAGCTGTCACACAGAACAGATGACATTTGACAGATGATAGTTGATAGATGACAGTTGACATGAAATTGACATATTATGTCAATTACTAATAATGGGCAATTTTGGATTCAGTTATTTCCGGACATATATTTATCACCCAAACAGAAATTCAAAAACAATTTTTTTTTTACATGTCTTCAGTGAAAAAAACAATTTCGGCCGAAATTGTTGAAATTTTTCATGGTTGAACTATCTTTCATTCTGAATACTGAGGTAAAAACAGAATGAAATAATATCCATTGGTTTTATTTTTGTTGCCTTCCAAAGATTACGCTCGGAGAACTTTCATAATTTTTATTCAAAAAACTGGAGGCCGTACGAAGGTCAAATTTAGGCTAATGAGCTGCCAGAGTGACCCGGACGGAAATATGAATTTATAAACCAAAAAAATTTTTTTCAAAAAACTTTGGTGGGAATCGAACTCTCCACTTTCGATTTACTAGCGTCGCTTTGGTAACGAAATTTATAATTTATACTCGTAGAGAGTTCGAATCCTTCAGAAGTTTTTTGGAAAAAAATTTTTTGGTTTATAAATTCATATTTGGGTCCGGGTCATTCTGGCAGCCCATTAGCCCAATTTTGGCCTTCGCACGGCCTCCAGTTTTTTAAATGAAAATTATTGAAGTTCTCCGAGCGTAATCTTTGGAGAGCTACAAAAAGAAAACCAATAGATATGTTTTCATTCTGTCTTCACCTCAGCATTCAGAATGAAAGATAGTTCAACCATGAAAAATTTCAACAATTTCAGCCGAAATTTTTTTTTCACTGAAGACATGTAAAAAAATTTCCAGTTGACTCAAGCCTTACCAAAGATTTGGCTTCACTTTGTGAGTGTGATAAGCAGGGGTATAATCATATATCTACTAATACCAATATGGATTATACCCCTGCTTATCACACTGACAAAGTGAAGCCAAATCTTTGGTAAGGCTTGAGTTGTACTCTTGCGTCAGCTGGAAATTCAAAAATTGCGATAAATTTAGAGGTTATGTTTATTCTGAAAGACAACAAGAAAATAGATATCCAGAATGAAAATATGTCACTAAAATACTTTCAGTTCAATTTTAGAATATGAATAGGAGTTAACAATGATATTAAGTACTTGAAGAAAACGGAATGAAGCGATTGAAACATTTCACATTAAATTGTGAAGTAACGATCGAAACTATTCACATGAATGACATACGTTTCACGACATAATACGATGTGTCAGAGAGAGATAGAATTAAAAAAATATTTTTATTCTCAATATTGCTGCACAAGTGCAGATCTGGATTGTTACCAAAGCCCAGCTTCAGTTTTGATTGGCTCATTCCCCATATAGGAATTATTAGATATATGGGTATAATCCATTCCATATTGGTATTAGTAGATATGCAGAGTGTAACAGCCAAATGGAATAAATTCGATAACGAATAAATGAGGGCGTGGTGGTAAAAACGCTCGGACACGTCGATTTGTAATTTTAAATGCGCATATTTTTCAAGAAAATAATATTATATAGGGGCAATAGGGTGTTCCATGTGACTGTGGCCAATACCAACTTTCTTATTTCAAATGCAACCCCCTGTATATTATTTATTTTTTGGATTCTTCAGAGAATTCTAGACACAATTCATGCACAATGTCCTAAACCTATCTTTAACTATTTCGGAAGTATTGAGTGTTTTCAGATTTATTGCAAAAATCAACGTCTTAAATAAAAATTATTTTATTTCACAAATTCGGTACATTACACTCAAAACCCAATAAGTAATACTGATTATTTCTTAATTATTAAAAAAAAAACATTAATTTCAATGTAGGAAATGTTCAAAATGCTCGCCGCGAACGTCTTGGCAACATGCTAATCTGGTGTAGAATTGTCTTCTAACGTTACTCAACATTTCAGGCGTGACTGATCTAATCGCAAGCGTGATTCGGTTTTTTAGGTCGTCTAAGTTTAAGGGTTTCATTTCGTATACAATACTTTTGACATATCCCCACAAAAAAAAGTCTAATGTAAAATTGAAAAAAATTGTAAAAAATCTGAAGACACTTAATATGTCCGAAAAAGTTGAAGATAGGTATAGGACATTGTACATGAATTATGTCTAGAATTTTCTGAAGAATCCAAAAGATAAATAATATACAGGGGGTTGCATTTGAAATAAGACAGTTGGTATTGGCCACGGTCGCATGGAACACCCTATATAATTTTATTTTCTTGAAAAATATGCGCATTTAAAATTACAAATCGACGTGTCCGAGCGTTTTTCCTAACACCCCCTCATTTATTCGTTATCGAATTTATTCCATTTGGCTCGTACACTCTGTATGTATGATACATGCATAATATTGTAGAGAAACACCTATGAATTTACAGGTTTTTAATGTGATGTCGTAAATAAACACATTTTTACAAGCTTTTATTTAGTTTCACCTGTCCGGGTGTCTGTCTGTAATCAAAACTTGCTAGTTAAATATGACACACTTCTAATCGTCCGATAGATTTGAAAATTGGCAGGTGTACATAATTCTGGTGACAATGCATCATGAAATATTTTTCATAGAAAAAAACAAAATGGCGGATGAGTTTTGTAATTATCATCCGATTCCATTCAAAATTAGTATCTGGGGGTTTTTGGGTTCGACAATGATGATTCTCCTGTCAAAATTGAAAAATTCAAGATGGCGGCTACAATATGGCCAACGAATTTTGTAATTATGATCCGATTCTATTCAAAATTGGTATCTGGGGGTTTTCTGGGTCGGAAATTACGATTCTTCAAAATTGAGGAATTCAAGATGGCGGCTTCAATATGGCGGATGAGTGTTGTTATTATAAAAGCTTGTCTTAAAAAATGATTTTTTTATTAAAGCTTGTTTTGCGCTTTCATTGCAAACGCTGACTGAAACCCACGAGATAAATCGAAATAATTCACTCGGTATTGTACTCCTAAAAAAGGTCAACAAAAAAGTCCGCGATGGTATATGTCTATCTCTCAAGGATAACCCACAATATACATTTTTTATCCTTCACATTTTACGGGAAAAAATGGCTTATTATTATTATTTCCTAAAGGAAGTTATTTTAAGCAATACAGCATCAATCCTTATCCAATTGAGTACCTTAAATACATTGTCCATTCAATATAGATGAATATGGCCCTTTACAGCATGTAATTTAAATGAATATTTCCGAAGATATTACAGATTCAAAATGCAAATGAAATATTTTTATGAAATTTGAGACAGGTTTTGAGCGTCAAGGAGCACTTTTTGCATATAATTTCTTTTCTATCCTACCAGTGGCGTCCGTACTGCAGCCAGACTGAATATTTTCAGATAAAAAAATTATACGCCACTGGTTTTTCCGACAATAAAAATTACTATTCAAATCCTTATTATTTGGAGCAAATTCGGTCTCTCGACTTTTTGCTGTACGAGGCACCGTTTCCGGTTAAAAAAATAAAACACATTCTCATGCATGAAGAAATCGCCAAAATTTGATATGGTAGGTACATAATAATAATAAGACTATTTTTGTGAACGAAACGTGTAACTAAAAAGAAATAAGCATTAACAACCACACTCAAAACGAACTTAAAGAAGAAGTTCGAAGTATGAACCATTTTGCTGAACACATAATTCACATCGACGTATAACAGATACGACAGCATTGAACAACACGAACCACGTCATAGAATTCGACTAAACCCAAGTGTTATGTACCACCACCGCTTATTACCCCAGGCTTTATAGAGAGGCTATTGAAATTCACAAACACCAAGATAACTTCAATAGATCAGAAGAAATCATTAAATAAATTGCACTCATTCATGAAATTCAAAAGTCTCACACATTACATGTTCAAATATTTTCGAAAAACTGGACAATATACTGACAGGCCTGTAGCTTTCAAGAGAAGTTTCTTCCCCTTTTTTATAAATGGGTTTTATTAGTGCTAGATTCAGATGTTTTGGAAATATTCCGAAATCAAGTGAATTGTTTATTATGTATGAAATGACAAACTATTTCATCTGCACAACATTTCATAAGATTGACTGGTATTCCGTCATCCCCACTAAAGTACTCATTCTTTATTTTTCTTAATATTATAACTACTCCCTCAGGATTTGTTAGTTGTAAATTAATAGATCTGGGGTTACTTGGTAAATTACAAGAATCATCTAAACATTCTGAACTATTTAACAGAATGGGAATTTTCTTGACTTAGAAATTGTTAGGTATATCTTTCAGCCAAATCACCAAAACCTTCCTGAAAATATTGAAACCGTTCTTATATTCTTAAATGCTGAAAACCATTGATACTATTTCCGATAGATTGTAGATTTTGATGGATAAGACTATCATTTCTCTCACTGGAATTCTGATCAATTCTGATTATATGAGGTACTTGAGCTTGCAACTCCACATGGGCTTTAACAAGGCCTATGAAGAACCATGCCTTTTTTATTGGCCCACTAAACCTTTGAATCAACTACTGCCACCTTGTTTGTCCCAACCTAGTTGGTCTGGTATTTCTCCTTCTTTTCTGAATTGTTCTACATTTTCCCTCATTGTGCATAGTGGCATGGATATGTGATGATTTGTGAAATGTACCCCTATTTGTATGTTCTAGTTCTCTTGAAATACTTACTCCTCGCTTTTGTTATTGCTAGTTGAAACCTACGGAATGAACAAATTCATCTATCTCTATTGCAACATTGTAATGATACCTAGCTATATCTATTCATTTGGAGGAAAGTTCTTTACTAGCAGTCATTTGACTTCTCTTGTGTTCATTTAGTAGGAGGGGAGATGTATCGGGTTTTTCACCATAATTTGACCCCCCCTTTAACTTTGTTACTGAAAGAGGTACTAAAAAGTGTTTTTCATAAAAGTTTCACGAAATCGACTGATGTTTTTCGAAATGATTTCACAAATTGAAACATATACAGGGTGGGCAACATATTGATCATTTTCAAATGGAACACCCTGTATACTTTTCTATATTTGGCAAGCTCTTTTTCCCCTAATTTCGAATATATAACATATGTTTGGTCTTTCTCTCTTATTCTGAGTACCACATAGTTTCAAATTTTTAAAACCAATTTCTTTAGTTGATATTATTTATTCTATTCTACCATAGTTCATTATTTTTTTTATTTTTTATTGGATAGTTGTTAGGTGTTCAATGAAAAAATATTGCTTTTGAGTAAATTGTTTGAATATAAAGATTTTCTGAATAATTTCTCATTAGTATTTTTTCATTCCGTAGTTTCATTTCAGAACTTTGAAACTCTGGAAATAAAAGAGACAGGCCCACATACGCATATATATTCGATATCAGGAGAAAATAAACAATTAAAATATGGAAGAATATACAGGGTGTCCTATTTGAAAAAATGTAGTTGCATTCAATATTTTGTTCACCCTGTATATATCCCAATTGACATAATCATTTTCAAAAAAATTATTTGATTTCTTACAATTTTTGTATGAAGTATTTCTATGTATCTGTTTTTGTAACAGAGTTAGAAGGGGGGTAAATTTATAGTGAAAAACCCGGTACATTTCATTTGCTCATAATAATCATAATCTTTATTGCTGACCCTTAAATACAATACTAAATTTATTTATTATATTTGATCTGTTAACTGAAATTTTGATTCAATATGTTATTGCATTGAGGATCTTACTGAGTCTTGAGTACAGACAATCATGTTGGGGGAACTTCAAGAAGATGGGATTAATGACAGTTCATGGGCTATATGTTTTCAGGTGTGTATGTTTCATTCATGACCATCCCGAATGTTTTGAAAATTTTAAAAACCTGAATGACACCAGACGGATGATGCCTTATATCTTTCCGCTCTGTTCTCTTACAATGTCACAGAAGGGTGTGCATTACACTTGTATAAAATTATTAAACTCGCTCCCATCGACTCGTTTAAAAATGCGTGGAAGTAAGCAATTTGGAAATAATGTAAGAAAGCTTGTTATTGATTGTGAACCTTACAGTGTGTATGAATTTTTTGCTTACTGTAAGGTGTACAAGGAAAGGGTATGAGGCCTGTGCTGCAAAATTTGACTTGTTATTTTATTTGTGCATATACTACTTATGTATCAATAATTTCTGCAATAAATGTTATTCTATTGTCATTATTTTGTGTTCAAACAGGAGGTGTTTTCCAATACCTGTGAATTGTTGGTTCTGCAACAAATGGAGCTGGGTTCCATATGACAGCAGAAATTGTTTCGACTGTGTAAATTGCTCCCAGTACAATGGTTTCACAGAAGATGGTGGTTACAATAAGATCATTGAAGACCAACACAGATCAATTAAGACACCCATAACAAACTCTCCCAAAAAATCCAATGGGCTTTGCACATCTTGCAATATTAATCAGCAGCTGAAAATATCTCAACTGGCAATGTTCACTCCTTTAGTTGAAGAAAATTATAATGAAGAAATAGAACACTTCAGGTAATTTTTGTCTCACATATTTTTTGGAATGTTTGTGCCATTCATGTTTATTAATTGTTCTTAATTTCAGGATTCAACTGGAAAAAGCATATGAACTATGTCCACCTTGCAGCCGTTTTTTGAAAAACACCTTGCTAAGAGAGACAGCCAGTTTCTTTGGTAACCACATGATCAACATTCAGAGAAAAGGAATAAATATCTATGAAAAGCTTATGAAAAAATCGAATGCCAATAAAACAAGCTCACATTTTCTGAAGGTGCTTAAAAGGATTCAGGGTATCCTGGCTATATTAATTATTTTCGAAATATCATGTCGAATACTACCTGAATGGTTTCCTGAGTATTTACTGCCATATCTTGAATTTTATAATTATATATCAAAGACTCTACAAACAGTCTGCACTCAACTGATTTCTGCATCATGTTTTCCTTTGGCAGCTGTGGAATATATCAACCTCAAAGTTTTTTGTTTCATTGGTTTCTTTATGCAGATACTATTATTCCCAATGGAACAGACTCTAGCATGCATCAAGATCAATCAAATTTTATGTTGGAGCTTTTTAGCACTGGTATCTTGGACCAACAGCCAGGGAACTCTCATAAGTTCATTCCAAGTAAGTTTATCCTTTCTGAAAGATTTTTATTCCATGTTGGCGTCTTAAGATTTTAATAAATTGAAATAATGTTTTTTCGTATCTACTGTTGAAATTCAGAATAATCATGATGTTAACACAAAAAATATTTAAATTTATTGAAGACCAAAACAATTTCACGAGGAAAATTAAAATATCAACACATTTATAAAAGCAACCTGAAGTTTGGAGCTTTTGCTAGCTTGTACAAATTTTCTGGAGCGATCTCCATCCAAGTAGTGAATACGAATTATGCTAGTATTCCAGATAAAAATATTCTAAAATCACGAGGATTTTTATTGGGTAACTAATTTAATTTTTTCATTGCTATACGCAAGAAATTTTAATCAAATAGGGAGATTCGGTCTGGAGATACGGAATTTTTATTGGATTTATTGATTCTTCTTCAGAGAATCCAACCTGATTGTTACTTTCTATTTCAGATAATTTGCGCTTGCCCAATATTCTACAATTCATTTTACAAATTCAAAACTAATCCTAGAATCAAAATAACGAAGAAAAAACTGCCAAGAAGCTGTGATAATAGTTATTATTGTGACGATATATCAGACAATGAAGATTTTACCTCGTCTTATAAAGACAATGTGATCAACAAGAAGATTACTGAAAAATTCACCGCCAACCATATTTCCAATAGAAAGACGGAAAATAATTGCAATGTGGGCTCATTTACACGATCTCACAGGGAAGACCCACATCCAAGTAAGTCCTTATTCAAGTTAAACAAAACAGATCCCCTGCCATTCAGTAGATCATCTCCAAACAAAAAACAAGGACAACCTCCTGCAAAGCTGAATTATCTGGACACAAATATGTGGGTTGCAGGAGGGTTTTGGAAATGTGCTAATGGAACAATCGTACCTATGAACCAGGGTGCAAAAAAATCTGGTAGTCCAAGCTCCGGATTTTTCTCACAAGCAAAAAATGACTCTACTACAACTTTCAGTAATGGCCGACATTATTCTCTATCAGCATCAGTTGAAACCTCCCTTTCTGGAGAATTTGAAAAGCTGTCTATAACCCCAAAATCTCCTTATGCTTCACCCTCTGGCTCTCCACCTGTGAGAACACCAAATTTGAGTTATCCAATGCCACCCTTTGGCTCTCCACCTGTGAGAACACCAAATTCGAGTTATATAATGCCACCCTTTGCCTCTACACCTGTGAGATCACCATATTCAAGTTATGCAATGTCACCCTCTGGCATTCCACAAGTGAGATCACCATATTCAAGTTATGCAATGTCACCCTCTGGCATTCCACAAGTGAGATCACCATATTCAAGTTATGCAATGTCACCTTCTGGCATTCCACAAGTGAGATCACCAAATTCAAGATATTCAATGTCAGCCTCTGGCATTCCACAAGTGAGATTACCAAATTCAAGATATGCAATGTCATCCTCTGGCTTTCCACAAATGAGATCACCAAATTCAAGATATGCAATGTCACCCTCTGGCTTATTTCCACAAATGAGATCACCAAATTCAAGGTATGCAATGGCACACTCTGGATTACCACAAGTGAGATCACTAAATTCAAGTCATGCAATGTCACTCTCTGGCTTTTCGCAAGTGAGAACAGCAAATTCAAGTTATGCAATGTCAAATATGTCAAGAACTTTTCAACCGCTTCCTTCTTGGACTTCCAACATTCATTATATGGGATATAACAGGCCTATGGGAAACTTTAATTAGTTTAAATCCTATCGGAATTCCCCTGAGACCGATTCCAGATCTACAATGAGTTTTGGAATGCCAAATCAATCTGTGATAATTTTTAATTTTCAAATCATATAAGGGTAAATGTTCTAGCATAGTAATCAAGGTGTCGTAGCTACATAGCTACTAAACCACTTGCGAGTAGTTTCAGAAATACTTGTTGAAAACATGAATTCTATTTTACAAATTAATTTAATCTGCGTATAGCTTTCTAACTGAGGCTTCACAAATTTACTACTTAACTGTGATGACTGAAATCGGATTGGTTGATAATATTTGCGACCTGCGACTCAACAAATATAGTGGTTCTTTTTGTTACATTTTTATGATGCAGAAATGAGCATGACTTGTAAATACCACTGGATTCCCCAACTGGTCAATACTTTAGGGGTGTAGTTATTCGGAGATCCTTGAGAAGTGGGTATATTATAAAGAGTACTTTCACCAAATTTCCTGTATGTCTTCATCTTAATGAAATTCAATGCTTCTGAGGGGGTGGTACATTTAATGGCGAAGCTTGTGGATAGACTGAAGGATAAGAGCAGATGGATTGGTTATATCTTGTTGTAATCCTCCACTATCTCCACTAATAGATGAATTAAATTTAACAATTGGGTCTAGAAGCTTCAATGAGAGCGATGGAGGGTTGCAAGAATACTCAGAATTTCTGGTGAAAAGTTATCCTCACACGCAGATCTAGTTGAACTGTTCACAAACTAGTTGCTAGAAACAATTGATGAGTTGGATCTCTCTGATCACCAAATAAAATATATCAATGCCGATGAGACTGGTTTATATAGGAAACTGCTTCCTTATAAAATTTACGTCGCTCCTCATGAAAAACAGCACCTGGTCTGAAAATATCGAAGAAAATAGTCACATTTCTGAGGGGGTAGTATACTTAATGGGGAAGCTTGTGTATCGACTGAGGGATAAGAGTATATAGGTGGATTGGTTATATCTTGTTGTCGTCCTCCACTATCTCCACTAATAGATGAGTGCCTTCATGCTGACCAACTGTTTGAAATATACAGTAGTCGCGCAATACTTTGAACTGACATGTTCATAATATTGAAATTTTCACACTATCGAGTCCACTTGATTAATAACAATATTTCAAGAAGAATAAATTTCAATTTAATTCGATATTTCGTATTAATGCATTAGGCATCCATAAATTGAACCCATTTTGAAATCAAAATGATGTTGACATAAGTGAAATTGTAAGTGTTCAGAAATTATAAGAAAAAGCTGCTTCCAAAGAAAACAAAATTAAATAACATATTTTTACAAATAAAATACCTTTAAATATTTTATGTTCCTAAATGAGTGTATCAACGGTCAACTGTAAATTTGTCATGAAAAAAAAATCCATTTTTTCCTCCGGGTCTTCGTTTCCGAGATACAAGGTGTCAAAAATTATTTTATATATTTTTCTCAGTTTTTTTCAGGAACCGTTTGAATTACAGAATTGAGTTTTGGCACACAATAATCAGCTATTTTCTTGCACTTATCTCGGTTTTATTTGAGTGTCAGGGGCTGAGATATTGAATTTGAACACAAGTCTCACCCCCCAACTTCTACACCACTGGATAAATTTGCATCTGCACAGCATATTCTGATGCGCCAATATGTATGTGTTTTTATTTATAAAAGGTTCATAACTCTAAAGTTATGTCTTTGCTAACGAATATTAATATCTTGTAATTGGAAAAATGAGCATCAGAATTTGCTGTGCAAATGCAAATTGGTCCAGTGGTGTAAAAGTTGGGGGGTGAAACCTTTGTCTAATAAAACCGAGTAAAGTGCAAGAAAGAGGTAGTGTTATTTTTTATGAGAAATCTACAGTTGACAGTTAATACACTTACTTAGAAAAACCATTATTCTTCTCTATAATCAGTTATATGTATGTTTGTATTACATTTTGAATTAAATAGTGAAAAAAAAATTATTTTTAACAAGTGGTGGAGAATGAGGTTCACAAGATCATCCATATATGTGTATTCATAATTCTTCCAGCAACGTTTCGGTTAATATGTAGAGCAATATAGTCATAAATTGCTAAAACAAATCAGAAAACAGCATTCACAATAACCAATCGATATGTTGCGATTTAATTACACAAATTAATCAATCTAACGGTTATCACTTTTGTTTCCAAACGTTCGACAACGTCATTACTAGACTGACAGATCACAGAGAAGTTCTATTTCTCCGCCTAGGCAGAGAAATAGTTGCTAGTTACTTTTCCCTCCGGCGCGGCGGCAGGAAAAGTGTTGTTATGCAAGGGACTAATTTTGCAAGACAACCGTAACTATACAAATGTTACATTTTTCACTCAATTATAACGATCGTAAATGTCAATATTATTCAGATTTCCAGGAATTTCAAGATGTTTGAAAATAAAATAACATATTTCATTCGAAGGAGAAGTGACTTTTCATGGCTTGCTTTCAATTACCCGCCGAACGTAGTGAGGCGGGCAAACTAAAGCTCGCCATGAAAAGTGACACTTCTCCTCCTCATAAAATAATATACTATTATCATGACAACATATTGACGCGGACATGTCGGTCTGATACACATTATTCTAAAAACAGAGAAGAGAGAGAAAATAATATATGAAGTGTCTGAATATTATTCTAAAGTAGGCGTTCATAAAGTGGGAGTGCTGATAGTTTTGCGTTTTCAGTGATTTCTCTATCATAGTGGTGTATTAGTGGTTGTATAATGTTTCTGTTGTTTTCTTTCTTGTTGTTCTTGAGTTCTTTCTGCTATTTCCAAGTTACTAAGTGAGGTTTTTGTTGAATTTGAGAATATTACTCGGTCGTAGTCCGATAGTGGTCTGCATATCATCTTGTAAATTGCACTGCTGTTTTGATGTTGATTCCTAGGTTTTTGTGTGTGACCGGATGTTGTGATGGTTGCTTTTTTCTGTTTCTTTATATGGTGTTCAAAACTAAGTTTTTTAGCGACATGGATTCCCGAATAATTGCACGTAGTTGAAGGTCTAATTGTGTCATTCCCAATTTTTATATATTTGAAGAGTTGTTCTTGATATTATGATGGAATATTGTTAGCTTAGATTTTTTTGGATTTGATTGTATTCGCAGCATCTCATCCATGCTACAGTGCTATTTGTAAGTTTTTGTAATGTTTCATCAGCGAATTGTAGGGGGTATGCTTCCTTTTCTATGTGGTTTTCTGTTGAATAGTTGTGGCTATATAATGTCGCAGCAGTATTTCTAAGAATATATATGTCTACTATTTTAATCTGATTTTATTTATTTAATTCAAATATGACGAATTGAGTCCATCCAAATCAGTCTTTTAATTTACAGTATTAGAAGTTCTTTTTTGTTCAAAATTCCTTCTGAACCAATTTTTCTCAATGTCTAATATTTCAACGTCCTCTGAATTAAAATCACGCTCGTGCTGATATTGCTGTTGAATCTTTTGAGCGAATATAATTTATAAAGCCAACAATGTCATTTGAAGAAGAGAAAAAATTCTATTCACTAAACTCCTGGGATATCTGTGATATAGGAGACCTGAAATGTATGTCATGGAAAGAAGGGTGACTCAAATTTAAAACTCTGTTTCTAACTGACTGGGATGCCTCAATTGGTAGTTCATCAACCTGCCTGAGCAATAAGGTTTTGAATAGAGATCGGTTATCATTCTATTAATATGACAAATAAGCCATACATCTAGAAATGGAATGCTTTTTTCAACTTCCAATTCGTAAGTGAACTTCAACCTGTCATGAGAGCCATTAAACAAGTTCAGTGTCTCGGTTATTCTGTCGCGTGGAATGCACATTGTGATATCGTCAAAATACACACGCACGAAAGGTACCAGGAAATGTAATCCACAAAGGACATATCTTATCACGCCATCCATCACCATCTTAGCAATCACAGAAGAAGCTAGATTACCCATGGCGATACCTTTGATCTGTCCATACCACTCACCTTTGCATTGGAAATAATTATTAGCCAACAAAAACTCCAACATCTCCCTAGTAAGATCAACTCTAGATTCCAAATTCAACCAGTGATTATGGATCAACTGTAACAACACATGTGGAATATTTGTAAATAGTGAAGAAACATCAAAACTAATGAGCATATAGTTCGACGGAACAGTCAGATAACATGATTGGGTGACAAGGGCAAAGGAATTCTGCACAGAATACTGGAATTTGTCTTTGAGGTTTTTCAGGACCGATGCCAGAAATTTCAACAAATTATAAGTAGGATCTCCACAACACGAAACAACAGGTCTAAGGGGTTTGTCGTCTTTATGGATTTTTACAAGTCAATAAATTTTATTATTCACTTTCAGTTGCAAGGAGTGCATGTTAGTGATGATCCTTGTTTTTGAGATCATGAATTAGCTTATTCGACTTCAACTGTATTCTTGAAGTACCTGTTCAATTTCTCATATGTAGTTTGATCGGCAGTAATATGTTCATTTTAACCTTGTAATCAGTATCTAACATTGGAACAGTTTTATTGCCTTTAACTGCTTTGATTACAAAAATGTTGGGATGGATATTTAAGAACTGCTTGGTTTCTCTATACCAATTAGACACCAGTGACATCACCCTAGTAACGTATTTCTAATACCGGTGTATGCTATTCCTACTCAGGAAATTTTGCACAATACCACTCAATCGCAACCTTAAACCATTCTTACAATCCTGACCCACACCACCAAGGCCGTGTATGAACCCTTCGATATCGGAGATTACATTAACTGAAGGGAAACTCTTTCGATTCATAGGAAGTGAGAATTTTTGACCCAGTGACAACAACTTGAGAACATTATCTGGTATTATCACATTGGCTACCATGAACCATGTGCACGATTAGGAACAACATTCGCATGACTCATCAAGGCATCAAACTTGCAGATATTGGCTTTCTTCTCATATGCTGGAGATCTAGCGAAAAATCTACTCTGGTTATTTCAAAACTGATGAACTGGTACTGAATCATATAAAATATTCTTGTGTTGACATATACTATTATTCAGTCTACCTATCTTCCAATTTACGATCTACTAAAACTGAAGTATCAACTTTACGTGTAAAAAGGTCTCTTTCTTGATGTAAGGAATATACACATCCAACCTCATCGATAATGTGTCGAGGGAAAACTCCTACTTTCCTACATGTCAAGAGAAATATCCTGTTGTTGATTGCGGACGAAAGCTTCATATTATCATCAGCCGTTTGAAGAGACATACGATAACTATCCCAAACATCATCTGATTGTAAAAACCCATGCCTTCTGTATCTGACCACAGAGTCTATAATACAATTCTATATTTCGTTCGGAAATTTTCAAAAAGAGTGGTGAATAACAGTCACAGGAACATACATACAGTATGGTGCAAATGAAAGGAATAAATTCATTATTTCGTAAACCGGCGACATTAAGGAAAAATCCTGAAACCCGTCGATTTTCATTTCAAAACGGGCTATTCGTAAGGATATGTTTTTGTTTTTGACGTCATCTATGCGAGCGTGATGACGTCATCGCTAAAATTTTTGAATGGAAATGTGGGTGTTGTAATACATTATTTGAAAGGTCTCCTAAATACCTATTTAGCCATATCAATATGTTCAGTACATAATTGATTTTTTTATTTGTTTGAAAAATTAATAAAATTTTATTATTACAATAAATATTTAATATGTATTATTCATTAGATACAACGAAACCTTAAGTGCTCAAATTGTTTACCTTCAGCTAAAATACAATGAGACATTTATTTTTGTGTGTCAATTAAAACACCATACCAATACTCTTTTATTAAGAAATCTGTTGAAATTTCATCAATGATATTTGTGACAATATGCAAATCAATTACTGTACATATTGATATGACTGAATGGTTATTTAAAAGATCTTTCAAGTAATGTATTACAACACCCACATTTATATTTAAAAATTATAGCGATGACATCATCACGCTCATATAGATGACGTCAAAAATAAAAAGGTTCCTTTACGAATAGCCTGTTTAAAAATAAAAATCGACGGGTTTCGGGATTTTTCCTTAAAGTTGTATGTAGGGTGCGTCAGCAAGGCGTACTGCTAAATTAACGCCTAAACTGTACCGTGTGGAAAAAAGCTTTTATGATATGGTTGTAAGGTTGACAAAAATCTACAAACTAAAAATAATTTCACATATACAGCTTCAAACAAAAGTTACAGAAAAATATTTAGTTTTTCCAAACGGAACACTTTCATTTCATGTCATAATTTTTTCGAGGACAACAAGAGCTTCACACTCACCTCATTTTTAAAATTTCGTTACAGCGTTGCCAGATAATTCGTATTTTCATGATATTTTTAGTGTTTTGAGAGGTTCATCAAAATTCTTATAGCAACAGCTGTGTTCAATCTAGAAAAACGAAATTTTTACAATAGTTCGCTCAAGTATGAGCTTCATCATTCGGTAAACGTCTGAAGTTTTTTTATACAGAGTGTCTAATATAAATGTACCAATTTACTCACATTGAATAGGCCATAACTCGATTTCTTCAAATGGAACAACCTGTAATTTTTCTCTTTCATGAAATTTGTTTTCAAATGTCTGCATTTTTTACAGTTTATGTCCCATACTCAAATCTCGAATATCTCAAGAACAAAGCTTCTTAGATATAGGGCGTTCGTGTAGGAAATCTAGACATTTGAAACCCAAATTCCATGAGAAAGAAAAATACACGGTGTTCCATTTGAAAAATTGGAATTATCGCATATTTAATTGGAATAAATTGGTAAATTTAAATCAGACACTGTATGAAAAAAAATTTTCAGACGAATGATGAAGCTGATACCTTAAGCTAAATACTGTAAAAATTTCGTTTATCTAGATTGAAAACAGCGGTTGCTATAAGAATTTTGATGAACCCCTCAAAACACTTAAAATATTAAAATACGGCTGGAGGACCCTTGGTCGATGGCCATTTGTATTGTTGCAATAAAACACAGTTACTACTATTAAAATACGAATTATCTGGAACACTGTAATGAAATTTGAAGGAAGAGTTATAAGTGTAAAGCTCTTGTCATCGAAAGATTCATGCCACGAAATACAGGGTGTGTGAAGGTTTGAAAAGATTACATATTTTTTTTGACGCCCCCCGTATATGTAAAATTATTTTTAGTTTGTAGATTTTTGTCAACCTCACAACCATATCATAAAAGTTTTTTCCACACCGTACAGTTTAGGCGCTATTTTAGCCGTACGACTTGCTTACGCAGCCAGTATATATGGATGTTCCTGTGACCGTAAAGCCCGCAACGGACGACGAGCGATAATATAATATACCTAAATTATATCTTTGCATTGACATATGTCATTTTAGTATGGAAAAATATCGTAATATATCGCTTGGATGAAAATATAAATATATTTTTCCATACTAAAATGACATATGTCAATGCAAAGCTATAATATATATTATATTATCGCTCGTCGTCCGTTGCGGGCTTTATTCTCCACCCCTTGTTGATAATATCGGAACAAAATATCGAATTGGATTATAGGCTAGTGGTCAGATACAGAAGATACGATTTTCTACAAGCAGATGATGATGTTTGAGATTGTTATCGTGAATCTCTTCAAGCTATGGGCTGATGATAATATGAAGCTTTCGTCCGCAATCAACAAGAGGATATTTCTCTTGACATGTAGGAAAGTAGGAGTTTTCCCTCGACACATTATCGACGAGGTACGATGTGTTTATTCCTTACACCAAGAAAGACACCTCTTTACACGTAAAGTTGATAGTTAAGTAGATTGATTCACGAAACAAAAACTAAATTCAGAGATTGAGATTGTAAATTGGAAGATAGGTAGACTGAAGAATAGTACATGACAACACAAGAATATTTTATATGATTCAGTACCAGTTCATTATGATAGAAGTTTTGAATTAATTACGAGTTGATTTTTCGGTAGATCTTCATGTAAGAAGATAGCCAATATCTGCAAGTTCGATGCTTTGTTGAGTCATGCGAATGTTGTTCCTAATCGTGTATGTACTTGGTTCATGGTTGACTGACTTGGCCAATGTGATAGTACCAGTTAATTTTCTCAAGTTGTTGTCACTAGGTCAAAAATTCCCACTTCCTATAAATCGAAAAAGTTTCCCTTCAGTTAATATAATCACTGATTTTGAAGGGTTCATACCCAGCCTTGGTGGTGTGGGTGAGGATTGAAGCAATGGTTTAAGGTTGCGATTGTGTGGTATTGTGCACGATTTCCTGAGTAGGAATAGTATACACCACCGATAAGAAGAAAGTTACTAGGGTGATTTCTGATTGGTATGGAGAAACCGTGCAGTTTTTAAATATCCATCCTAACATTATTGTAATCAAAGCAGATAAAGGCAATATAACTGCTCTAATGGTAGATACTGATTACAATGTTAAAATGAAATCACCACATATGAGAAATTGAACGGTTACTTCAAGAATACAATTGAAAGTCTAATGAGCTAATTTATCATCTCAAAAACAACGGTGTCATCCTCATCACTAACGAGCATTCCCTAAAGTTGAAAGTGCGGGTCCACCTGAAATTTATGGACTTGTTAAGATCCATAACGACGACAAACCCCTTAGGTTGTTTCCTACGTGGCTATGGGCCCGCGACCACAGGCGCGTTTTAGGAATTCAGACAGCGCAATATACGCAAAAGTAGTCGGGTCCGGACACTACTTTCGCGTATTTAGTATTGTTTAAATGAGTAAATCGCGCGAGTGGTCGCGCGACCGCTGCCTCGCAGAATATACCTGTTTCGTGTTGTGGAGGTCCTACATAAATAAAATTTGTCGAAATTTCTGTCATCAGTCCTGAATAACTTCAGCCACAATTTTCAGTATTCTGTGCAGAATTCCTTTGCCCTTGTCACCCAATCAGGTGATCTGACTTCCTTCGAACTATATGCTCATTAGTTTCGATGTTTCTCCACTATTTACAAATATTCCACATGTGTTGTTGTTACAGTTGATCCATAATCACTGGTTGAATTTGGAATCTAGAGTTGATCTTACTAGGGAGATGTTGGTGAATCTTGTAGAGTTTTTGTTGGGTAATAATTATTACATATTTCCAATACAATGGTGAGTGGTATGGACAGATTGAAGGTATCATCGTGGGTAATCTAGCTTCTTCTGTGATTGCTGAGATGGTGATGGATGCCGCGATAAGATATGTCTTTGTAGTTTACATTTCCTGGTACCTTTCTTGCGTGTGTATCTTGACGATATCACAATGTGCATTCCACGCGACAGAATAACCGAGACACTGAACTTGTTTAATCGCTTTCATGACAGGTTGAAGTTCACTTACGAATTGGAAGTTGAAAATAGGATTCCATTTCTAGATGTATGGCTAATTCGTCATATCAATAATATGATAACCAATCTCTATTCGAAACCTAGATCCTCTGGCAGGTTGATGAACTACCAATTTATTGATGCATCCCAGGTCTCAGAAGACTACAATCTTTAAGCCCGTTAGTTTTAAATTTGAGTAACCCTTTTTCCATTACATAAATTTCAGATCTCAATATTATAGCTATCCCAAGAGTTGGGTAATAGAATTTTTTTCTCTTCTTCAAATGACATTGTTGCCCCTATGAATGGTCCACGGTCTTTCAGTGGTCAAGCTTGGTTCAGACTTTTGTAGATACCGGGATCTGGTGAGAGTATTGAGTTAATTTTTTTCTAATGTTTCACCCTATTGCCGCAACACTGTGTTCAAGATTTTCATTGAATTAAAAGAACCTTGTACTAGAGAGAAAGTCAGGTTGAATTTACAAATTAAATTGCAATGATTGTGTCTATGTTGGACAAACGGCACAATATTTTAAATGCAGGATTGTATTCGCTCAAAAGATTCAACAGCATTACCAGCGCATGCTCCAGCGTGCGAACATAATTTAAATTGTGAGGACGTTGAAATATTAGACTCCTAATACTGTAAATTATAGGACTGATATAGGTGGACTTGGTTCGTTGTATTTGAATTTAATAAATAAAATTAGATTAAGCTGTAGGCATTATTGTTTTCAGAATATATGTATCAGACCGACCTGTCCGCGTCAATATGTTGTCATGATAAAATTGTTCAATGTTTGATTGGTTAATTTCTTTCAATCGCACCACATCGATTGGTTGTTTTCTGATTCGTTTCAGCAATTTATGACTATACAGGGTCTTTCACGAGGAACCTCACCCATATTTATACGGGAAACTACTGAACGTATTTTCATGAAATTCAGCACTTACAAGTATTTCACGATGCTGATGAAATCTAAAATATTTTCAAGGCATGAGCACCTCCGGTTTTTCCGGAAATGACGTCAACTTCCGTTTTTCAAATTAGAACACCATTTTTTTGTTGCAGAAATAGATTCCTTAGAAAATTTCAAGTTATTTTGATGTAACATTTTTCAGTTTTGGTTGGGAAATTCTCTCTGCGCGGGAAAATTCGAAAAAAAAATCGAAAATAGAGCTCCGTTGAAACAAGAATAACTTCGAGGTTTTTGGATGGAAAATTTTCATTTTTGGGATTTTTCAAGATGTAAGATTGATGTATCCACTTTTAAAATCGAAATCGCGATTCATGATACAGGGGGTGAAAAAATCGCTTTCAAAGTTAGGGATGACAAAATCGAAAAATATTTTTTTTCAAATTAGAACCCCATTTTTTTATGGCAGATATTGAATCTACGTTAAAAAATAATGTGAGTGTATGCATCATACCCTTGCCCTAAAATGGATATTAACTCAGAAAATATCCATTCCTAAAATGGATATTAACCCTTGTTTCAGCGGAGCTCTATTTTCGATTTTTTTTCGAATTTTCCGGCTCAGAGAGAATTTTCCAACCAAAACTGAAAAATGTTACATCAAAATAACTTGAAATTTTCTAAGGAATCTATTTCTGCAATAAAAAAATGGTGTTCTAATTTGAAAAACGGAAGTTGACGTCATTTCCGGAAAAACCGGAGGTGCTCATGCCTTGAAAATATTTTAGATTTCATCAGCATCGTGAAATACTTATAAGTGCTGAATTTCATGAAAATACGTTCAGTAGTTTCCCGTATAAATATGGGTGAGGTTCCTCGTGAAAGACCCTGTATTGTTCTACAATGTATTTTTATAGCTATGTAACTCTAAAGGTGAATCTCATCAATTTAATACGAACAGGCACATACAAATAACTGATTATAGAGAAGAACAAGCATATATGTATATTTCATTTGAAAAAAGATATTATTTTATTTTGTTTTCTTTGGGATTGCTTCAAAGCAACAACATCTTCTTCTAATTTCCTAAGACTTACAATTTCACTTATGCCTAAACATCATTTTTATTTCAAAATGGGATCAATTTATGGGTGCCTAATGCATTAATGCGCAATATGGAATTGGATTAAAAATCACATCTTCAAATATTGTTATTAATTAAGTTGACTCGATAGTGTGAAAATTTCAATATTATGAACATGTCTGTTCACACTATTGCGCGACTACTGTATATTTTAAACAGTTGGTCAGCATGAAGGCACTCATGTATTAGTGGAGATAGTGAAGGACGACAACAAGCTATAACCAATCCATCTATATGCTCTTATCCTTCAGACTATACACAAGCTTCGCCATTAAATGTACTACCCCCCTCAGAAATGTGGCTTTTTGCTTCGATATTTTCAGACCAGGTGTAGTTTTTTCATGAAGAGAGACGTAATTTCCAAAAGGAAGCAGTTTCCAATATAAGTCCATCTCATCGCCATGATACAGGGTGTTTCTGAATTGATGTCGAATGGTGGTTCCTTGTTCAAAAGAAAGGGTACTTAGTTATATAAATGTTGGGTCAAAATTTGAAGGTTGAGGAGATATCGCGCTTCAAAGATGGCGGAAAAATGATTTTATTTTGTATCTAAAAAACGAAAAGCGATACAATGATGATTTAATGGAAGTATTTTTATTATGAAAACACACTTTCTTGACATTTTTTCATATTTTTAGAATAAGTTGAAGGGGTTGAATTAGACTACCCCTATCATTTTTGTTGATTGAATTTGAAGGAAAACTTAGGCAACGACTTGAATAGAATTAAATTCGAATAGCCTGATTTGGTCCCAACCTTTTTCATCTCCTATATTTTTCTCGTGAAATGTACGGTTTTGAAATATAAAATGTAAATCAGTTCTAAAATAAATTGCCTTTCCCGACACGTATTGATTTACATTTTATTTTATTTCAAAACGGTACATTTTACGAGAAAAATGAAGGAGATGAAAATGTTTCTAACTAAATCCGAATCTAATTCTATCCAAGTCGTTGCGTGAGTCTTTATTTATATTTCATTTTCCGCAATCTTTGACGTGCGGATGTTTTTCCACTTTTCTTGTTGAATAACGTATGCTTATTTTGAACATGATTATGACCTATTTTTATGTCGAACTTTGGTTTTCAAATTCTGACCATTTTCCGTCGTGTCCCACCGGTGGGTCACACAGAAATGATGTGTTAAAGTGATCAAATGTCTTTTTTGAGTAAAAACCACTAAATTCCTAACATTTTGTGAAGATTGTGACGGACATCCAAATCTGGGCACCCCTTGCTTCAATGAACTCCTCAAATAGCCCCACCTATATTTTCATTTTTATTTAGTTTTGAGAATCAAATTTTATGTCTTTATGACAGTCTAACTTCGATAAATCGAATTTTTGATAACTCGAATCATATTGGTTGGCAATAGCGCCAAGATTTCATATTAGTGTGATTTTTATTCGATAAATCGAACTTCTATAACTCGAATGTCATGATACCTCGGACGAAATATTTGGCGGCACATTCGATTAGTCGAATTTTTTGGAGGAATTCCTCATTTAGGTGTGATTTTAACATGCACATGAAGTAAGCAGAACAACTCTCACGAATCACAATCGGAATAGCTAAAAATTTTGCCTTTTCTCATCCATAATTTATCCGGTGAAAAAATAAATTCGAGAGGTGTCGAAACAACTATCCGAAAAATGTTTTCAGCAAAAATCAAACCAGCTCATCTTTGACATCTGATCTTGTTTCGAGCATTTCGGCCGGCGTGGATTATTATAATAATAATAATAGGTTAGTGAGTAACCATACAAGATCTTGGATTCTCACACTACCGAGAGTGCGGACCCTCTCGGTGCCCATAAAGGGTTTTCCCCTCACACGGACGTAAAAAAAAAAAAAAAAAAAAAAAAAAAAAAAAATAATAATAATAATCCACGCCGGCCGAAATGCTCGAAACAAGAACAGATGTCATCAAACGATGGCCGCGAAAGCCTTAACAAATTCAGCTCATCTTTTTCAGAGATTTATCCGTGAAGAAAAACATCACCACTCTTGTATTTTATAAATTCTTAAATATTCCGCTAACTTGATATGAACTTGGCGAAACAACTAGGTATTCAAAGAATGTTTTCAGCAAAAAACAAAATAGCTCATATGTTTCAATGATTTATCCGTAAATTATCCGTGGTGAAAGGATTTTGTAGAAAAATGACAAAATCTGATTGATCGATCCGTGGCCGTCGGTATAGGTATCAGGCATTTTTTCTCGAAAACTATGAATGCAATATTATTGAAATTTAGAAGAAATATGAAGCTTTCCATCCTCAATTTATCCTTGCAGAGAAAAATTCTGCCGTTTCTTAAAAAAAAATTTCACGTGCACTGGTAAGTGCATATCAAATTACTAGCTCACATATTGAAAAATATTTTAGCATTCAACAGATATGTAATTTGATTTTTTTCAATGATAAATTACGGATAAAAAACGGCAAAAATTTGAGCTATCCCGAGTTTGAATCGCGAGAGGTGTTTTGCTAACTTGAGTTCCTTCATGGTTTTAACAAATCGTTTCATATCTTAACGGTATGCCGTGAAATCAGTTCAGTTCTTCATTTGTAAGTTGTGAGGTTTCACGACAATATCGCTAACAATATGTCGTCAAAACGTACTTTGGAAACTTCATCTCTTGATGAAAAATATAGACTTTTAAATGAAACGGAAAGTGGTGCACGAAAGAAAGATGTAGCTTTAAAGTATGGCGTTCCGGAAAACACCGTATCTACTATTTAAAAAAAAGGAAATAATTATCAGTGCAATTGATATTGCTTGTGAGAGTTCCGAAAGGCTTGAAAAGCATGTAAGCTAGTTTCGACGAAGCAGTTTTGGATTGGTTTAAATGCTACATTATTCACCCATATAAACAATACATAAAAAAAATGTGTTTTATTTTTCAATAACTCGGAAGTCTTGATAACTCGAATTTTTTTTGGCAGACCGTGATTCGAGTTATCGAAGTTCGACTGTATTTTATTATAGAATAGAATGAGATTTATTCATTGAAAATGAATTCTTCCATCAGTGTGTCGACTAATCATATAAACGTAACAAATGAGAAACACACTATGTTTTTAGATTTTATTCTGTCGGCGATCGATTTCGGTCAGAAGACTATCATCAGGCCAGCTGAAATAATAGTTGACAGCCAAAAAATATATCATTCTCCTTATATTTTCCGTAAGAACATTGAACGGAACTGAATTTAGGTTATGAAATCGACTAGAAAAGGCAGAAATGTGCAACGTACCGTCAATCGAAGTAGTTACAGAAGACGGCGATTCTTTCATCAAAGAATAGGTATCAACAGTATTAAAATTTGTCTCTATCCTTAAGTATCTTTATAATAATATCCAATTTTTTTCCCAATCAAAAACTATCTGAAGCTGACGATGGTGAAAGGAAAAGGGGGGGGGAAGGGAAGTGGGAATTGCATGAAAGACAAGATGTGATGTGTCAAAATTTCAGCGGGAATATTTAAACATTAAGTCGATAAGTAAAAGGGGGTTATGAGCTTGAAAATGTTTTTCGAAGTATTAAAATCCAATGAGTTATTTAAATGATGGTTGTCATTTTTTCTCTTCAATATCTCAAATTGTTCGAGAAGTGTTGTTTTAAAAGAATTACCTTCAGCATGTAAAATTTCAAGGTTTTCAAAACTTGTTTTATGTTTATGTTCTATTAGTGTTCTCCTTGAGCTGAGTGAGGTCTATTTTTCTGGTGTTCATCAAATCTTTTTTTTCATGTTGCGGGTTGTCATACCTATTATATAAAAGGATTCGCAATCTGTACATGATATCTTATATACTCCGCTGATTTGTTCTTTACTAGTTTCAACTCTGCAGTTAACTAGCATATTTTCCAGGGTTTTATGTCGTTTATTTGACAAGTCGAAATAGTTATTTAATCAACTAGTTTATTAATGACAGCGGTTAATGGTCGAAATATTTTAACGCGTGAGCGGAGCGAGCGCGTTAATGTTTGAGACCATTAATCGCTGAATTAATAAACGAGTTGATTACAAGATTTTTCCGTCGATCTCATCACGAATTGAATATGAATTCTAGATAGAAATGAATTTTTATTTTGCATAATAGACAAATTTGACATAATGTAAATTTCTATGTTCATTTCGATATATTAATATTTATGGAACAATTCGAAAAATTCATTGAGGGAATATTGGACATGTTGTGACATTCTGAATGTATACATTCAGTTCACATCTATATAATTACCTATGATATCCGATAAGGAACGTGTGGAGAAAGTGGAGGTTGAAGTATTATTTACTTTGCAACTTGTATAACCTGAAATTTCTTCTGCAGTCTATTTTATTTTGAATGTTGTATGAGTTGTCAATTTACCCTTCTGTGACAGAAGTTGATTTCCAACCAAGCTCGATAGTGCTCTGACTGAATATTTCATGTTCGGTTGCCATTACAATCATGCATTAATAAGAAATCATGCATTAAAATAGGTCATTAATGGATGATTTCGAGAGCGTTAAAATGAGCTTTTATTCTATGGTCGACGGAAATTATATTTTTTAAGTGATATTGATAATTTATGGTTTAACTTTACAAAAAAGGGTGTCGAAACGAAATGTCTTTCAGTCAGAATATGTGGGTAAATCCTGTTAATAATTAATTTTCTTTTTATAGATCTTAAAATGTTGTCTAAAAATTCTTTCTTATAATGATTGTTGTTTCCAATTTGATAAATGGTTTTTAGTTCCTTGTTATAATTCTCTTCAGATAAAGGAACATTAAGTAGTCTTCTGAATAAAAATGTGAAGGCTGCTTTCTTTGCAGGGGGTGCATGGTATGAACTATATGGAATGATGGAATCAGTTTGTGTGGGTTTCCTGTAAATGTCGAACGAAAAAACATTATCATTGCTCAAGGTGTCAGTTAGATCGAGGAAATTGATAGAATTTGAATTTGATTTCTCCAAAGAGAATTTAACCTTAAATTTGGAATTTATGAGGTCGAAAAAGTTGGTAAGTTCCAAATTAGTGCCTGACCACACACAAAAGATGTCATCCACATATCTCCTCCATAAAATGATATTGTTACTACCCGGTAACTTCATGATTTGTTTTTCTACTTTGTCTATATATATGTCTGCTATAAGTTCACTGGATGGTAGACCCAATGGCAAGCCGTCTTTCATTGAATAGACTGAATCATTTAAAGTGAAAAAGTTCTGCTCTGTAACCAATTGACAAAGTTTCATAATATTATTTATGTCTGTAGAGTCTAGATGATTGTCAGATCCACTGTATTCAATCAAACATTCTTTTATCAAATTAAGTGATTCCACTATTGGAACATTGGTATACAAATTAACGATGTCAAATGAAACAAGAGTGTAAACTCTACAGGGATCTAGTTTAGTCGTTTCAATACTTTTTATCAACTCTAAAGAATTCTTAATCGAAAAAGTTAATTATTAACAGGATTTACCCACATATTCTGACTGAAAGACATTTCGTTTCGACACCCTTTTTTGTAAACTTAAACCATAAATTATCAATATCTCTTGAAAAATATAATTTCGACTTGTCAAATAAACGACATAAAACCCTGGAAAATATGCTAGTTAACTGCAGAGTTAAAACTTGTAAAGAACAAATCAGCGGAGTATATGAGATATCATGTACAGATTGCGAATCCTTTTATATAGGTATGACAACCCGCAACATGAAGAAAAGATTTGATGAACACCAGAAAAATAGACCTCACTCAGCTCTAGGAGAACACTTAATAGAACATAAACATAAAACAAGTTTTGACAACCTTGAAATTTTACATGCTGAAGGTAATTATTTTAAAACAACACTTCTCGAACAATTTGAGATATTGAAGAGAAAAAATGACAACCATCTTTTAAATAACTCATTGGATTTCAATACTTCGAAAAACATTTTCAAGCTCATAACCCCCTTTTACTTATCGACTTAATGTTCAAATATTCCCGCTGAAATTTTGACACATCACATCTTGTCTTTCATGCAATTCCCACTTCCCTTCCCCCCCTTTTTTTCCTTTTCAGATGAATTCACACCGCTTCAGATAGTTTTTGATTGGGAAAAAAATTGGATATTATTATAAAGATACTTAAGGATAGAGATAAATTTTAATACTGTTGATACCTATTCTTTGATGAAAGAATCGCCGTCTTCTGTAACTACTTCGATTGACGGTACGTTGCACATTTCTGCCTTTTCTAGTCGATTTCATAACCTAAATTCAGTTCCGTTCAATGTTCTTACGGAAAATATAAGGAGAATGATATATTTTTTGGCTGTCAACTATTATTTCAGCTGGCCTGATGATAGTCTTCTGACCGAAATCGATCGCCGACAGAATAAAGTATAAAAACATAGTGTGTTTCTCTTTTGTTACGTTTATATGAGATTTATTCATTTATTATACTTGTGTCTGTTTGGAAAATGAAACCTTTTTTCGGATTACATACGTCCATATTTTTTATCTAAATTTCCCATTTCCAAAACCACACTACACACATTCATAAACTTCAGCTGCAGTCGTAGCTGCCATATCCAAAGTCTAACTAGAAAATTCGGCGATACATTTGGCCATATAAAATGCACACAGTGTGACCTACCTGTGGGATACGCACGTCCACTAGCAATAACCAGTGTGACCCCCCGGT
The DNA here is from genome assembly GCA_910592335.1 of Adalia bipunctata. Classification (NCBI taxonomy): domain Eukaryota; kingdom Metazoa; phylum Arthropoda; class Insecta; order Coleoptera; family Coccinellidae; genus Adalia; species Adalia bipunctata. The sequence continues at coordinate 9,022,987 of OU342954.1, forward strand.
GGGTCACGACGTCGTGAACGTCTTAATTATGCCCTAGTCGTTGCGTAAGTTTTTCGTTAAATTTAATTTTTCTGCCATCTTTGAACCGCGATATCTCCCTAACGTTCGACTTTTGAGCCAACATTCATATAACAAACTACCCTTTATTTTGAACAAGTAATCACCCTTCGAAATCTTTCGCGACAATTCAGAAACACTCTGTACATTGGGTGAACATAGACATCTAACTTATCAATTGTTTCTAGCAACTAGTTTGTGAACGGTTCAACCAGATCTGGTTGTGAAGATAACTTTTCACCAGAAATTTTGAGTATTCTTGCAACCATCCATCGCTCTCGTTGAAGCTTTTTGATCAATTGTTAACTTTAATTCATCTATTCGTGGAGATAGTGGTGGATTACAACAAGATATAACCAATCCATCTATATACTTTTATCCTTCATTCTAATCACAAGCCTCGCCTTTTAATGTACTACCCCCTCAGAACCACTGAATTTCATTTAGATGAAGACATAGGGTAAGCTGTTCAACCATTAACCACCTAAAGTTCTGAACGATACCACGCTCTCATTTTAAGTTGTAACTCATCTCTATCTGCGATTTTATTTTGGTATGTTATCAAGCTAAATGTTTGCATCAATAAAGAGTTCAATTTCCACATAGTTTTCGAGAAAAATTATGAATAAAAAAATTAGATATGGCTAACTGCGTCCATCCTATGGTACGCTATATTAACCATGGGGGTAGGCCACAGTTAACCAAAGTGTACACCGTTAACCACAGCGTAAACATAAAACAATTAGGTACGTTTAGGAGTTATATCAACGGAAAAATATCATTAGAATATCTTTAAAAAAATACTGATGACATGTAAAGACTATTTTATTAATAAAAAATATCATATCACAGAAAATACTTGACATTGTACAAAAATAATATTTGTTTTATTATTGTTTTATTAAATCAACAAAAAACGTTCTTCTCGGTAATATGGAAACAAAAAACACTTGTGGTCACTTTGGTGAACATGTTCAACGTTAATTTAATATTGACAGGTCAAATTCGACCTCAAATTTGAGAGACGCTTGTCTCTCATTACTTCCAATTATTTTAGGATAGGGTAAAATTAGTTTTACATCTTTCAGTTGTATTCCTTCGCCACGTTGGTTCCTTTTCGTGCCAAAACCTAATTTGGTTTTTGCACTGTACTAGTGGAAGTCTCGTCTGAATTATATAAACGAGTTCCATTTGCGAAGCTTTCGTGTCTCCCCATAGCACTTCTAAGTTCCGATAAAATGATTCAACATTATTCTTGTTGAAAGCAGTTGCTTTTGCAAGACTGCAGGCCTCTGGCTTCCTAAGAGCAATTTCCGGATTTCTTTTCCTGAATGACCGTAGCCATTCTTTTCCCGCCATTTTCACGTTAATCCATGCTTGGCGGAATTTTTTTTTATTGACTTTAGCCATTTGAAATGCTACACGCCGACAATCTTTAGCAGTAAGACCGTAGAATGATTGAGCACAATATTCTTCATAAGCTCTTGCTTTTCTTCTAAAGTAAAAACTTGATTGACTTCATAATTTGGTGTTGAACGTACTGATCCTCCTACCTTCTCTTTACTTTGCACGTATAAACGGACAGTTGGATATTTGAGTTGACACTCCGTACTTGCTTTTCTAATACTCATACCAGCATTGATTAGTTCCAAAGCCTTTCTCATAGAATCTTCGGTGTGGGCATCCTTCCTCCTCTGCGCCATCTTAGTTCGGCCCATCTGAAATGAAATAAGTTACAAAACCAATCGGATCATTGTATGTAGTACACAATTAACCATGGTTAACTGTTGGACACACCATTTTGGTTAACTGTGGACCAAACAACCCCTAAATCAGTTTGGTTAGGATAACTTTGAATTGAAAAACAAAGCAGATCCACGCACACTTAGAAAGAAGAAAGTATATTACATGTTAATAATTGTACTTTTCAAAGTTTTCCTAATACTTCATCAAAAGATATGAAACGAAAACAAACTTTTCATGAAACTACTCGCTTCTCGTGCACCCTCTATGCCAGCGCATCGCCGACTGGGGGATGAACTTAGCCACTGCTATGGCGTATACAGTGCTGTGTTTGAGCACGGGCAACGTTGCATTTCCGAATTATAGGGATGGTTAATAGTGTACAAGTGGCTAATTGTGGAACTGTTGACCCTACAGGAAATTTGGTGGAAGTAACGCTTTATAATATACCCACTTCTCAAGGATCTCCGAATGACTACACCCCTGCAGTATTGACCAGTTGGGTAATCCATGAGTTAATTTTGTATGCAATTCTAAATTATTTTGTTTTAGCATAGATGCATAGAGTACCTGGTGTAACGACTCCTTACTAGAAATCGTGACCAAAATTTGTAGATCAAAACGGAATTCTAGATTTCAGATTTTGGTCTAGTTCCGAAATAATCCGCAATATTTTGCGGTTGTGGCGCTATTGCGGCAGTCGAAAATAGCGCGACCCCTTTTGGGAGAAATGGAAAGCAGGACAAATTCTCAGATTTTTGATCGCCAAGAAAGTCTTGAACAAAATCTAATCAGTGCCAACACTGGCAATACCAGGTATTCTATGCATCTATGTTTTAGCATATCAATGCTCAAGTGAAATTGGAACAACAGAAAAAACCTATCCAAACACTCATTTGAATCACTACAGTCAAATATCATTAAAAACAACATAGAATTGAATACAAGAAGACACAACAGAAAGTTATCTGGGTACCGAAACCTTCATATTTCAACAAGTATTTCTGAAACGTACCAAAAGCCCTTTTTTTATTTTAGTCTGAACTGACCCTTATATGATTTGAAATCAGGAGATCTTTCATTTTTTATGTATAAGTTTTTTTATAGTTATTCGTTATTTTTATTCATGTTGAATATTTTTTTTGTTTCGTTTTTAGAGTGAATTTTTTTTTATAAATAGAATTATTTTTTATTTGTTAGCATTGTGGACTTTTTTGTTTTTTATATAGAAGACTGTTTTATTTTGTGAGACATTTAAAATACTTATTTTATATCTTTTGTGAAGCCTATTTTTTTTTGAATAATAGAAATACTATTTTTATACAGTTATTGATGATAGTTAATTTACCAACATCATCCTTTTTCAATTTTTTTAGGGTTCAGTACAGGGTGGGTCTAGTTGGGAAAGTCCTATTAACAAGCTGGAAATACGAAACCTTATATCAGTGCCTTATGTTCGTTTTTCATAAAAACTCAAGGGTGAATGTGATAGGTGCCCTGAATAGTTATTTTATGTATATAATGTGTATATTATTCATTTTTTGGATTCTTCAGAAAATTCATGTACAATGTCCTATACCTATCTTCAACTTTTTTGGAAATATTAAGTGTTTTCAGATTTTTTACAAAAATTGACATTTTAAATGAAAATCATTTTATTTCACAAATTCGATACATTACACTCAATACTCATTTCCCATTCACCTCTTGATATGAAGAAAGTAAGCAAAATGTTGAATCACGTTAGAAGACAATTCTACACCAGATTAGCATGTTGCCAAGACGTTCGCGGTGAGCATTTTGAACATTTCCTACATTGACATCAATGTTTTTTTTAATAATTAAGAAATAATCAGTAATACTTATTAGGTTTTAAGTGTAATGTACCGAATTTGTGAAATAAAATATTTAATTTTTATTTAAAACGTCGATTTTTGCAATAAATCTGAGAACACTTAATACTTCCGAAATAGTTGAAAGATAGGTATAGGACATTGTGCATGAATTGTGTCTAGAATTCTCTGAAGAATCGAAAAAATAAATAATATACAGGGAGTTGCATTTGAAAAAAGAAAGTTGGTATTGGCCACGGTCTCATGGAACATCCTATATAATATTATTTTCTTGAAAAATATGCGCATTCAAAATTACAAATCGACGTGTCCGAGCGGTTTTCACAACACGCCCTCATTTGTTCGTTATCGAATTTATTCCATTTGGCTGTTACACTCTGTATACGTCTTACCTAAAGTTGAGAAAGTTGGTGTTTCAATAGGATGTTGGAGTTTATGCTTGAACTGTTTAGTTAGAGCATAGAAATACCAACGAGAAGAACTCCAACTCCCCTGCTAAATGTCGTTGACACAGCTCTACCGCAGCGCTCCTAATGCTGAGTCTGAATATTCTGCTCGGCGCACACTTCTTGCTCTCAGCCGGTCTTTTATTAAGCTCTCTTCGCTCACTTCACTCTGCATCGTGATCTTTTATTATCAGAGCGAGCAAGAAGATCAGATATATTCGCTCCCGCTCAGAAGCGAGAGCTCTTCCAAATGTCATTTATTTCTGACCAAAGACGCAAAGAGCACGGATATCCGTGCGCAAAGAGTAGATTTGGGGCTTCTGCTCGATGAGCGTTCTTTTATTATTTTCGCTCTACAACAAATGTGATGACGTCACAAATACTCTTGCTCGCTCCGCAGATCATATTTTCAGACTAAGCATAAATTATTACACCGGCAGAAATCGGAACTAATGCACTGGTGGCGGGAAATTTAAATTTTATTCCTTCTTGGAACTTTGTCGTAAAATTACCTACGACTTTACGCGTTTATTGTAAATGGAAACATTTAATTAATTTTGTTTTTAGATTGAAAGTAATGAAAAAACAATACTAAATTAATGTTCTCATTCACAATAAAAGCATAAATACTATATCACTACTGATTAATCAAACAATAAAAATGGGAATAAAACAATCAATAGTAATTACTATTTTATTGACTTCAAAAAAGTGTAAATAATAATTATATTTTTCAATCCTTTGAGCCATTACAATGCATAGGATAACTCAATTAAAAAAGGAAATAATATTTTCATTCACAATGATACACTTGTCGTCCAGATGGCATACTAGACAAATTTCAAATTTAGGTGTTACATAAGATGGTGTATGCTCAAGGTTGCATCATTTCTCGATAATCAAGAAAACTAAATTTCTTGAATATTGTGAGGGCTAATAATTTTTCATTCAACATTCACCTTCTCCCTTTAGGTTTCTTGTCGGAAATTCTTAGCTGTGCCTTGAAAAAAGTTGCAGCTGTTGGTGTCAATTGCTTCAGGGGCTTATTTATTTCTGAACTGCTGCTTAAATCATCCAGCACAGCTTTACCTGTAGAGTTTTTATGCTTTTTACGCAACCTCTGGATTTATCTTGCTTGTTTCTTCCAACACCTATGAAGAAACTGTGCACGTGGAGTAAGGTGGTAAACTCTTGTTGCATTCAATTCACGTAGAATAGATCTAGGCGCCAATTTCCGTTTAATAGAAGGAGTAAAAAGTGGTTCAGAGAAATGTGTAGAAAACTGTGGTATTTCCACTTGTCGATGTCTGTGGAACAGGTTCTATTGATTCTGAAGCATAGTCAGGTGTGATCTCTAATGTCTATGTGGTTAAGTCTTCGTTACCTAGACAATCATCTATATCCTCAGGAAATGCATGCAAGTGTAGGTGGCGAACAGCATGTTCAGTAAAACAATCAGTTTTGAAATGAGCACTACAGATCACTCGACTGTTTTTGTGCAAGGCTTCTAAGGCTGCCTTATCATTCCAGTTTTCATGAGGGTAAGCCCAAACAGCCCATTTTCGGGCCCTGGAAAAAAACAAACAATTATGTATGTGCAAATCGCATCCTGTTATAAAATTTTATAGATTCTGCGTGACTTGTGCTATTCGATGGGAATGTTTTCAATGTAAAACTTAAATAAGTACCTGTCCATATTTCGTCCATCAGGTTTTGGGAACCGATGAAAGGAACGATTGGAATTTTTGCTACTGTGTCCAAATTTGGCACATTTACGCCTTGATTTAACAGAGAGCATGGTTGCAATCACCTGCGAGGAGGAAGAACACAAAAAAATAATTGGTATTACCAGAGGTTGTCTCTAGTATTACCAAAAAATAATACAGCTGAACAGCTCATTCACTTTCACTAGTTATGTAAGGTTATACCGGTTGACAAACGCGCAAACGTGAAACTGCCGTGCGATACTAGCGCCCCTCTACTATTTCACCAGCAGAAGAGCGAACTAACACGGGTGCATTTCGCAGTCGGAAGTTGAAAGGGGTTGGTTAGAGCTCGATGGAGATAACTGAATTTCTTGTACAGATATGAATTTTATGTGCCTCTGTTGCCTTCTAATTGCTTGTCACGTGGGTTTGGATGTTTATTATAGTTATATCAAAAGGTTGGAGGTGTTCCTGGTGTTCAGTGCTCCGCGATCTTATGGTCTAATGTTTGGTATTACTTGAGCTGTCGATACAAATGAAAGAAGCTGCGGGGCAGATGGCATTCCTATGAACTCAATTAAAGACAACATTGAAACAATAGCACCATTGGCAGTTATTATTAAAAACTCTTTGGACTACGATATCTTCCCGATGCAACTCGAAAGAAGCACTTGTCATATAGGGCCCCTACACGATCATTCGGAATGACAATCAGAACGAAGATTGACATTCCGATTGAAGGTGTAAGGTCTATACTGATGGAATGACGAATGGACTGACGGATTTCCAAATATTTTGAAATCCGAGGTTCAATCACGTTGAGTGGAGAGGAGACTGACAGTCTGAATGGTGGTGTAGTGATTCTATCATTCTTTTCCTCAGTCTTATTAATGCAATCATGGGCGGCGGATGCTCGCAAAACTTTAACGAGGATTTCGCTGAGTTGCCCCATAAGGTTGACGATCGAAACTGCCTTCAAAGGTTCATAAGTGTTTATGAATCTTTCCCCGAACTGTGGAATAAATCCCATCCCAATGTTTCAAAAAAAAAACGAATAATTTAGGCAAAATAGAATTCTATTGGGTACCATCCCACTGCAATATACGGGGAAACGAAAAAGCAGACATATTAGCAAAAAAGGCAGCACAAAAAAAATCCAACTACGATTTCAGAATACCATATAGCGATCTACGACAACAGTTTAAGCAAAGTTTATACAGTAGGACAAGAGAAAAAAATAAAAGCGACGGTAACTTAAAGGGTAAACTTTATTTCAAAAACTTCATTACACAAAGTACCAAACCATGGTTTTGGAAGAAGAATCTACCTAGAAAACCAGTAGTAACCATCAATCGTTACAGGAGTAACCATTACAACTTAGCTGCCTCATTAGCAAGAATTGATATTATCGCGAACTCATCATGCGAGTGCGGTCACACATTTCAAGACCTAGATCACGTACTTTGGCAATGCCCTTTGTACAATAACCAGAGGGTACTATTATACAATAATTTAAGAAAATCAAAACAGTATCCTCCCTTCTGCTCTAACTCTTTTTTATCAGAATTGAAAATAGACCAAATGAAACACATTTTTAAATTTTTTCTGGACTGTCATTTGAATGTATAAAAGAAAAATTTCAATTTGTTGTTACATAACTTACTGATTGAATTTGTATCATATGTGCTAATATGAATGTAATTTAATTCATTACTGTATAGCTGTATAGTCCTGACAAGGACTCTGGTAAGCTTAAATAAAAAAAAAAATCCCATCCCAGTTACATGAATAAATATAAAAAAATGTTGCATTGGAAAAATTCCTCAACATATATAAAGAAATAAAGTGAATAACGTTTTATTGTCTTCTTGGTGCCCAACGCAAGGATATTGGCCAAACAAGCCTTATCTTTACTTTTTTTATTTGGAGACATTATACTAATAATAATTAGAAGCGTACTATTTGGTGTTTAAATTTCAACTGAGCTGAAGTCATTCCAATCAGACTGTCAGTTTGAATGATATGTGTAGGGGCTTCAAGATTGAAGGCAGGATTGACAATCTTATTGTTCAGTCAGACTGTCATTCATGATTGACCGTCTAGGGGCCACTATACTAATTTACGAAAGAGGAGCATCTGATGAATTTGAAAATTACAGACCAATCAGCTTTCTCTAAAATATTTGAACACAAAGTCGCAAAACAACTGATGAACTACTTCAAAGAAAACTGCTGTCGGCTAATCAACATGGATATACCCAAGGAAGATCTACACAAACAACAATCTATGCATTTTAAAATTATCTACACAAAGTACTTGAGAACTCGGTAAACTCAAGTAAAATTTGAACCAGGAGAAATTAAACTGGGAGTACCAAAAGATAGCACACTGGGACCTCTGATTTTTAATATCTTCATAAATGACCTTAACAAACTGTCCACAGATGATCCTTCAGTATTACAGATGAACTATGAAGATGACACATGTATCACCGTTAAAGCCAAATCTTTTCCAGAAGCAACTGAAATCACGAACGCGATCATGCAGCAGACTGTCTCATGGTTTCAACAAAATAATCTGTTAGTGAATACTGATAAAACAAACATTGAATTGTTCAAAACAACAAATGTAGGATTTGAAGTTGAAACTCGAAGACTGCATCCTTCCTCTCAAGGGAGATGACAAGTTCTTGGGCATGACATTAGATGATACCCAAAATTGGAGCAAACATATCTCCGAGTTGAGCAAGACCTTGAGCGCTACATGCTATTCACTGGGTGTATTGAGAAAATATCTCGTAAAACTTCCCTGAAAATGGTATATTAGGCCATATTTGAGTCTATGGCATCATTTTTCATGGTGTTGTAAGAGAAACCAATATAATTTCGATTTTCAGACAGAGCGCAGTGTGATTACACCTGCGAAATAGTTATTTCTCTGTTTCAGAATCGTAATGAGTTCATTACAGTACTAAAAACAGTGCTGTAATGAACTCATCACAGCACCGTTTTTAGTTATATTTTTCGTTTTGTGGTTGCCAGCACTGTTTCTAGTTATATTTTTCGTTTTGTGGGTTTCCGCACTGGCTTCCGATCCTATCAATTTTCAACACACGTCAATTTGGAAATGTCAATTTCGTAACAGTCACCAACTGCCAAGATACAATACAAAAGTCACTAGGATGTATAATCTGAATTTTTCATTGAATTTCAACAGTATTTCACGAAATTTGACTGAAATAGAGAAAATATCGTCTAATACTCGTTGCAGAATGCAATTCCAACACTCAACGCTCCTTCGTCGCTCGTTCGAATTTCGCATTCGTATTGGAATAAGAGCCCAGTCTGCAACTAGTTTCAGAATAAACTATTAATCAACTAGTTTATTAATGACAGCGATTAATGGTTGAAATATTTTAACGCGTGAGCGGATCGAGCGCGTTAAAATATTGTGTTTGGGACCTTTAATCGCTGAATTAATAAACGAGTTAATTAGATTTTTCGGTCGACCTCATCATGAATTCAAAATAAATTCTAGATTAAAAAAAATTTCATTTTGCGTAATGAGAATTTTGACATAATGTTAACTCCTATGTTCACATTTTTTTCATGAGAATAAGTTGGAATAACGATTGAATTGAATTTTATTTTTACCTTCGACATCAACAAAATACTATCAGGAGCATTCGCTATGAACACTTCCACATGTTCTTTTTAGATTTTTTGGGAGCTATCCCACTTTTTGTTTGATAAAAATCCACACACTGTGAAGACATAAATATGTCCTCAAACCAAAATCGTTCTGTGTTTATGAGTAATAACGCAATGACTCAACAGAATCAAGTCGATTTTCCAGGATTCCAACGTATTGAACAAACACCAGGGGCAAGTCAAATAATAAACACAGTCATCAGTAATCTGAACAACACCATAACACAAGACAGACAACCGTACGAGGATTCAAGACACAAATGGCAGTGCGTTAAAAAACGAAAAAGGTTCCACTCACCACATGAACAACATCCTCACCCAACACCAACAGAAAATCGCTTTTCACCGCTACAGTCTATGGAAATTGAAACTGAAGAAAACCAAAATTCTACCGAACCACAAAACAGCTGCACTCAAAGACAACCCTCACCGCCAAAACCACCGCCAATATTCATTTACGGGGTTAATGACTTCAATGCCATGATTACGAATCTGAACACAGTAACAGAACCCGATTCATATTTTACCAAGGCACTAAGAGATGAAACTATCAAATTGAGTATAATTGAGACATATAAGAAACTAATAAAGCACCTAAGGAATGAAAAAATTATACCCTATACATATCAAGCAAAAGAAGACCGAGCTTACAGAGTAGTTATTCGCAACCTTCACCATTCAGTACACTACTTTTAACACTAATAATTAACAACACTAATGAACTTATTCTAACAAAAGTCTGAACAATTTATTTCCACTGATTTATATGCACTACTATTTATTTTCACTCGACGCTTGCCTCTGATTGACTGACTTACTCTCATCGTCGATGGGCCCCTTATATGTATCACGCCGATTGTTCTAGAAACACTCCATGCGCTTCCAGAAACTTCCAGATGACGCAAGCCGCAGCGCTGAATGCACAGGGCCGTACTTGTCACACTGTCCCCTTCTTAAGTCCGTTCTGTCCCAGAACAGATCGCATGGATTCTTCACAGGACCGTGGCGAAATCTGCAGTCGGCTCCTTTTCTGTAGTAGCCCCTTTGATTGAAATAGCATTTTATGGTTTTGCCGGGGAGTTCGATACGATTTGGGTAGAAACTGCATACTGGGATCTGTATACCTGCCCTCTGGAAAATTACTTCAAGCATGCTTCGCACTACCCTCCAATTCAGTAGATCCAGTCCACAATCAAGCTTGGGAACTGCCAGTTTCCTAACACCGAAGCGTTGAAGGTCATCTTTCAAGTCATGCAGCGAGGTCCATAAATTCTGCTAGGTGGTCTTCTGGAAAAAGTGTTGCTTGGAAACCAAATAGTAAATGAACCGACCTCCGGACTTCAATCTTAAACATTTGCCGACTCTGGACTGCTGTCCCATTAGCTCCTCTCGCCGACCAAATTTGTTTTTGAATACTCTTGCTATTCCCTACTCATACGTAGATCTGCTGCTACACAATGAGCAAGCGAGTATACCTCGGGGACTGTTAACAGGTCCTGATGAACTTTCTGTGTGACGCCAAACCGTGCAATGCGTGTTCCCCCATAGGTGTTCATAAATTCCTGGAATTCGCAGCTTTCCTGTGCTGGAACCTCGACGAGACGTACTTCTTCATTCTGCGTGGTCGCATACGGAGCCAACCGGTTGAAATGGATGACTTTCGGTTTTCTTCTGGGGAGCTTCCGTATTCGGTAAACCACATCATTTATTCTCTTCAAAACTTCATACGGTCCCTTTCAATGTCTCCGCAGCTTCGGTGAGAAACCTTTTCTTCTTTGGGGGTTATACAACTATACCAGGTATCCTGCGGTAAACCCTCCTTCAATGGCCTTGATGTCATAGCGCATTTTCATCCGATCACTTGCTTGCTGCATTTGATTACGCACCTTGTCATGGATGTTGTCTAGCTTGCGTCTTAGATTACTCACGTAGTCCTCCCCAGCTACATCTTCTCCAGGCTTACACCCAAACTCGAGGTCGCAAGAGGTAGTCTTATTTCACGGCCAAACATTATATTGGAAGGAGTCTCCTTGGTGGATTCTTGAAGCGAAGATCTATAGGCCATCGGGAATAGATGCAAATATTCATCCCAGTCCCTTTGGTGGTCAGAAACTATACTTTGGCCAAATGTTTTCCCATAGTCCGGTTCATTCGTCTGACTGAGGATGCAGTGGTGTAGTTCTGGTCTTATGTTTCCCCAATGTTTTGCAAACTTCTTGGAATAATTTTGACTCGAAGTTTTGGCCTTGATCACAATGCAGCTCTAGGGGTATTCCAAATCTGCAGAAAAATTCTTCGACCAATTTGTCAGCTATCGTGCTTGCCTCTTGATAAGGAATACCGTACGCTTCCACCCATTTGGTAAAGTAGTCCATCGCCGATCGCGACCAAAATGTACTTGTTCCCACTGGCTGTTTCTGGAAAAGGGCCTGCGATGTCGATAGCAACTCGTTCCATGGGTGCTCCGACGTTATATTGCTTTATTGGAGCCTTTCCTTTGCCATAGGGTCCGTTGGCCGCAGCACAAACTTTTCGGCGACTGTTGGTAGATATCCGAGCTCTTTTACCATAATTTCCCTCTTCTCCTCCCATCTGGAACAAACATAGAAGACGTGCTCTGGTCCATCTTGAGTCCGGCATCTTACACATAAATCGTCTGTGGTCTTCCCGATTCTATGCGTGAAAGTTCCGAAGGAACCGTGCCCTGTAAGGAATTGAGTAAAAAATAGCAGGATGTTCTATGTTTGCATATTATCCACTGTTTTATGTTCACTATCAATTTCTTTGTCCAAGTGTCTTTGCCGGTGTCCTTTACCCATCTTTCCTGCCACTTCTTTCAGGTTCGTTCTCGAGCCATTCGCCTGTTGCCAGCTAGGTGACCTCTCACCTTATAAAGGAAGCTTCTTTCTGCCTTCATGAGGTCCAGGGGCGGGAAGCCCGAGATGACCTGCACTGCCTCCGCCGATACCGTCCTGTACGCGGACGCCGCCCGTAATAGTCCTTTTCTCTGTATCGATATAAGTTTATCGTGGTGGACCTTCGTTTTCAACACCTCCCTCCACACCGGTGAAGCGTACAGGGCGATACTGTGAATAACTCCGCATAGTAGTCTGCGCTTACCGTAGCTCGGCCCACTGATGTTCGGCATAATTTTCTGTAACTGGGCGCACTTCCTCGACGCCTTCTCGACCACATAACTCACGTGCTGTGCAAAGTTCAATTTTTTACTTAGAACTACACCCAGATACTTCAGGTGAGGTTTCGCTTCCACCTTTACCCCCTCAACCATTATACCAAAGGGTTCCTTGCGCCTGGGGCCTCTCATCACGGTCATCTCGGTCTTCTGAGGAGCGATCTCCAGCCCGCCGCTGCTCGCACTGTCCTCTCCGTTCTAACCCTTACCTCTGCCTCGTCTCCCTCCACCAGGAAAAGGAAATCGTCGGCGTTCGCCACCGCGGTCACCTCCGGATCGTACGGCACTCTCAAGGACACCGTCGTACATGACGTTCCAAAGAATTGGGCCTTTAATGGAGCCCTGGGGAACCCCTATGGTGCACTTATGTGTCACGCTCCCAGTTCGGACAATTCTTCTCCTGAAGTACGTCTCCACGCACCTTATTAAATAGCTGCTTATGCCTCCTGCAATTAGACTATTTATAATCTGGTCCCATCTTGCCGTATTAAAGGCGTTCCTTATATCAAGAGTTACCGCCAGACACCATCTTGACTTTTTCCTTCTTATTTTTTCTTTTACTTCCATGATGGCCGACACTGTTGATCTTCTTCTTCTGAATCCGTGTTGTCCATGGGATATCAGCTGTTTCTCTTCTAACTCAGCTTCCAGCCTATTCACGATCAGCCTCTCGTACAATTTGCCTATAGTACTTAGGAGGCAAGTAGGCCTTTAGGACGAGGACAGATTTTGGTCCTTGCCTTCTTTTGGGAGCAGCACCACTCTTGCTACCTACCAGGTGTCAGGGAAGTCCTGCTTCTTCAGTAGATCGTTTAATTTTGCTAGAAGTTTTTCAGGTATGATCTTACACGCCAATTTCAGCGCCTCGACTGTGAGTCCATCTGGACCTGGGGCCTTTCCGTTTTTCATGCTGTTATTTGCAAGTTTGAATTCTTCCATTGTGAAAGGCTCGGGGGTAGTTATGTGAATCCCCGTTCTCAGGCTCTTTCGCTTGTATTCGGGAACAAATCTCGCAGAATCTTCCTCCTTTTAGCGGTTGGTATTTTGTGTGTTGTTCTGCCCTTCATAAAATGTCCGGTTATTAAGCGGTCTCCTCAGTTTGACATAATCGCTTCGAATATTTTCGATCTCCGGGTTCCACCAATACGGTTTCTCTCTTGTTTCTCTCCTTTCTTCTGTCGTTGCGCTTCTAAAGGCTTTGATAATGCTTTTGTAAATATCTCTGGAGTTTTCCTCCTTTATCTCTCTTAGATGCTCGACATATTTACCGACATTCAGGAATAGCTTCCTTGGTTTTGTTCTATCTATTTTTCCGTCGATTTTTATGTCATATTTTATATGTCCGTGATGGGTAAAAAGGTTCACATAGTTCACTTGCCAGTTTTTGATATTTTTTGCCAGCCGCGCTGAGCATAGAGTCACGTCGATATGGCTCTTTGAATTATTACGTTCGAACGTATGCTTCCCATTGTTGCTGGCTAGCCATGTCAATTGTGATAGCCAGTTTTCTATGTGCTCGCCACGCGCATCAGCATAAGGTGATCCCCAGAGTGGCGACTTTGCGTTAACATCTCCAACCATGATTGACTTATTCGGATGTAGTGATACCGCTTCGAAAACTTCGTCTATTTTTCCTTTAAAATCGTCCAGTGTGATGTTTGGAGATATACAGGTTGAGTCTTTGACTCGTACATATATATAATTTGTTGTTGAGTTGGTGGTCAAGAAAACTTCAAGTGTTGCTCTGTAAATAGAGTACCATTTATCTTCCCACCAATTATCTGCTATTTACAGTTCAAATTAATTTACAAATTTTTGAAAATTATGAAATTCTAATATTGACGTAAGTCAGTTATGGTTTCCACGGTCACTAATATCATGGATTGATAGATCGATATTATATCCCCCCTGGTTGGGGAGAAAATTAATTATAAAATTTTCTTATGTTACATTTTTCCATCCTTTTCTCTTACTTCACTTGTAGTTACTGGAATAAGCTTAACTATATGGAACAAATTAGACTCTGATTTTTTATGGCCCGTATTCACTCTATATATGGAATTCGAAATTTTTTCTGTGATTTGGTATGGTCCAATTCTCAACTCGTCCAACTTCTTTCTATTAAGTTTGTTGCCATTTTCAACGTATACCCAGTTTCCCACTTCAAGTTCGATATGTTTTCTATTTCTATCAAATAATCTCTTATTATAATCATGCGACTTGATAGTATTCTTCAAAGCCGTCTCTCTATCTCTGATCCAGTTATCTTCAGATATTTCATTTTTCAATTCATTTGGTACAATTGTAGTATCTACACCATACAATAAGTATTTTGGTGTGAAACCAGTGACTGAATGTATAGTCTCGTTGTATTTATCAACACACTCTTGAGCAATGGTTGTCCAAGCTCTCCTCTTATTTTTCTCGTGTATTCTGCATCTTATTTTATTAACTAATGTTTGATTCAACCTTTCGTTCAATCTATTAGAGAATGGCGCATTCACTGCAGTAAATATCATTGTAATTCCTTTTTTCTTCAAATACTCCTTGACTTCTGTTGAGTTTATTCCTGGATATTGGTCAGTAAGCAATAATCCAACATCTTCTGTTTCCGATACTTTTCTCACTAGCTTAATAAAGTCATTAGAATTTTGTGATTTTGATGTTATTATAAATGCATATCTTGTGAAGTGATCTACTAAAAGATGTAAATATCTTTTTGTCGATCGTGAACCTCCGAAACCTCCAATCGTATCAATCGATATTATCTCGAACGGCTTTGCGGCTGGGCCTAAGTGCGCCATCAGACCAAATTTCTCTTGTCCTCTTGATTTGTTTTTAGTACAAATTTCGCAATTTCTGCAAATTGCCTTTATGTTTCTCGTCAAATTTTTTGCGGTGTATATTGTGCTGATTGATCTCTGCATTTGTTCGATACCAATATGACATAAGTCTTCATGTATCTTTTTTATTAATTCTATACTGAACTCCTCACTGAGAATAATTTTGTCCTTCCTTTTGCTTTTTCTGTAATATATATCATGGTTTTTTTTAATGTTTTTCATTCCCTTTCGTATTTCCTCATTTCTATTTTGGTCTTCAAGAATATCTTGTAGTTTTATAACATTTACAATTTTCAATTGCTCATGCTCGTTATCATTTATTTCCAAAACTGGGTTTCTACTCAAGCAATCTGCTTCTAAATTGTCTTTCCCAGGAGCATATTTTATTTTGAAATCATATTGAGATAAGTAGTATGTTAAGTCTCCTAATTCTTCGTCAGTTCTTGATTTCCCATTCAAATTTTCAAGTGGTTTATGGTCACTATATGTATACTATGATCTTCCTAATAACCAGTATTGCCAGTATTTTATTGCCTCTTTTATTGCAAGACATTCTAAATATATCGCCTTCTTTTTCTTTTGCGACTCATTCAGTTTTTTTGAAAAATAGGCTACTGGTTTTTCCTTTCCATTAGGTTGAATTTGTTTCATTATAGCTCCGATTCCTTTTATTGATGCATCCGTGTATATATTTATTGGTAAATCTTTATCAAATATTTCCAACACTGGTTGTGAGCACAAACTGGTTTTTATTTTTTCGAAAGAATTTTGGCAATCTTTGGACCAGACAAATTGTTGGTTCTTTCTCAAAAGGTTATGTAAGGGTTCCAGTATCATTGCAATTCCTGGTATGTATTCATGATAAAAATTTACTTTTCCTAAGAACTGTCTTATATTTTTTTGTGATTTTGGAGTAGCAAAATTCTTAATTGAGATGAGATTATCATTTTATGGTCGAATTGAATTATTTTCAATTATATGACCCAGATATTTAACTTTATTCGATGCGAATGAACATTTTTTGAATTTCAATCTGAAACCTTCTTTCTTTATGGCTTCCAATAGTTGTGATAGATGGTCAATATGTTCACCAAACGATTTAGAAAATATTAAAATATCATCTATATAATTCACTGCGAATCCCGTAAATTTATTTTTTCTCAATATATTGCTCAATATTCTCTGGAATATTGCTGGTGATGTTTTCAACCCAAAAGGTAAACATGTCCATTGGTAGTGTCCTTCTTGTGTCACAAATCCGGTCTTTTTTCTATCTTCTACACGCAGAGGAATAGACCAAAATGCTGAGTTTATGTCTAGTGTAGTGAAAAACTTACAATTTCTTGCTTTTATCATCAAGTCTTCAATCAACGGGAACGGTTGACTCTGGGTTACAACAATTTTGTTCAGATCCCGAAAATCTATACATAATCTTGACTTTTTTCCTTCTTCTTTCTTGAAAGCCAAGGTGACTGGAGCTGCAAAGGGACTATAGGATTCTTCTATTAAATTTCTATCTAGTAATTTCGAGATTTGTTCTTCAATTTCCATTTTGTCTTCAATCGAACATCTGTACGGTCTTTTACTACAGTATTGCTCATTTATTAGGTCAATTCTTGCTTCATATTCGTTCAGTGGCGTAGTAACGCCACCACGGGCCTGTGTTCAAGATATTTTCCGGGCTCCTACCCTCCCTATTAACGCTAGTCGTCCCAAGCGTCCGGGCCCCTTACAGGGGCCCGGGCCTGTGTTCTTCGAACACGCCGAACACTGGTCACTACGCCACTGTATTCGTTCACAGTGCCTATATCATATTTATCTTTCGCGAAGATGGTTTTGTATTTTTCAATTAACTTTTCTATTTCTACTTGTTGATTGCAGGTCAAATTATCCATTTTCATATGGAAATCTGTTTCTTTTACATGCTCATTAAAATTCACTGCACAATTCATTAAGCAGTCATCTTTGATCGTTCTGTCTGTATATATTTTAACTGTAGATTTCTCTCATCAAACGAAACACTTTCTTCCTATACCATTTTTCAAAATTCGGTTTCGTTTGGATGATACAAGGTGTCGAAAATCCATGAAAAAAACACTTTTCTGTTTATATCTTCGGAACCGTTATTTCAAATGAACTGAATTTTAGTGAAGTATTCACTCCCTTTATAATGCATATTTCCAAATCAAAACTCATTAAATATTCCTCCCGGTATAGAAGTTACAGCGTAGCCAACTTATGAATCTACAAAAAAATACTATAAAACCAGTTGAAAAAGATAAACGGTTCATATTTTCGAAAGAACCAATCGGTTTAGAAAATAAAAGTACTCCTAAGTTTTTTCGATAAAACGCGTTGTTTTCGAGTTATTCCAAATTTTACCCGATAAAATTTGACGAAAAAATCAAAAATCATAGGAAAAATCTAGATGCAACCCTGGCCTTTCAATATCACAGAATGGCTTAAATCCATAAACTCTATACAAGGTAACAATGTTGTCAGAATGTTTATCAACTTCGTCAAGACTAAAAAATTCGGATATTACCTCGGATATTCCATACAAATCACGTATTAAATTGAAATTAATGAAAAATACTATGATAGCTACCTAGTAATCTGTTGCGATGTTTTTTCTATCTAAACAATATCCTCTTGGAATTTTATAAACTCACTACATGGTTATTATCACATTATTTCACTTTCACTGATAATCTTTTCACATCAACTTTTCCGTTTTCGCATTATCCACTGTGAATAAACAATAACAAATCGACAAATCTCCATCAAGCGGCTTCACGCATGCTTACTTCAACAACCACAGACCGTGTTCCACTGTCCATCGTAGCGCTCTATCGGCGAGAATCAGAACATTTCCAAAGAGGCACGAAGACGCCATCAGCCAAAAGTAAACAAAACTAGTGGCTTTGCGTTAGTTCATCCGTTAATGAAGGACCTATTGCTTCCTTGTGGAGAAAATCAACACAATCTGGCATCGTCTGCTCAAACGTTCTATGCTCTAGAGTTCATAGAATATGGTTCGATGGGTCAGGTAAGGTCATTGACCTCTAATCATTTGACCTAATTTTATGGAGTTATGTTCGATTAGTGTAAAAACAATTCTTTTTGAGATAGTTTTGGGAGAAAGAGGAAAATATGAGCAAGTTATTAGTGTTTACAAAATAATCTTCAGGAAAATCGAAGAAGGAACTTGATTCGATAGAAGACATATGACTTTTCAATTGCAGAAATAATCCTTCTAAAATAACTGTTTTTGTTAAGAAATATCGTGTTTTAAACATTCTTATTCGAATAAGGTTAGTATTTGAGTATTTCCTAAATGTATCAACTCAATTTCTATCGAGAAATATGAACTTTGCATCAATTCCAGAAGATCGTTTCAGGACCGTAGTTAGCACAATTTTTTTTCTAAATGGCTATATCTTTTCAACAGAGCCGAATTCGGAAAAATGGAAAATGAGAAAAAGGTTTCTTTCGACCTCAAGAATCTCCAGTTAAAATATATGTACAAGTCAAAGACTCACCCTGTATAAGTCGCGTAAGTATATGTGTATACCGTGTAGTTTTATGTGAACGTACCCATTATTTCTATTCATCTCGTCTATTTCTTTATTTTTATTGCATATCACTATTGCGATGTCTCCTCTCCCGTCCGTTGGCCACCCTTTATGCGTACTCATCTTTTTGTTCGGCTCGGAGATTATCATGAGATCTTTTTTCCCTCTTATAGCTTCATCCCATGCTATATCGTGAGCTGCCTTTGCTCTGCCCAAATTTAATTGCAATATTCGAAGCATTTTTCAGAAGACACACACAGATAAGTTGAAAAAATAAGATATGTGTAGATAGGTGTATAGGGCCCGTGTAAATGACTAGTTTATCACCATACCTTCTTCAGGTTTTTCCATTTGTTCTTTTTGCTGGTATGAACGTTCGTCACTCATGTGACGTCTCTGTTTGTTCTTTTCCTTCTGTAAAGCGTCTCTAAATAGACCGCATTTACCTCTTCCCATTGAATGTCCATCCTGTGCACAGAGAACACAGTGGAGGTTATTTCCACATCTTTTAGCTGTGTGGCCTGCCTGGCCACACTTATATCAGCAATCTCTTCGGTCTGGGCCATTGCAAGCGTTGACATTATGCTCATTGCTCCAGCATTTACTGCATTGCTTTATTGCAATTCTCCTCTCTATGGCAATTCGCTAATACAATTTTTACTCTCTTTAATTTTTTTAGTTCATCCGCTGCATCCCGCTCAACAGTCACTGTCACAGCCTGTGTGTCATTTATGTTTGGTCTCAAATTTCCAACCACTATTCTGTGGTTCTCATTTCCTTCAAGGATTTGTTTCAGCGCCTCTTCTACCTCCTCTTTTGTGGATTCTGCATCCATTCCCCTGATGTGTAGGGTTTCTCTAGTATTTTCTCTACCAAGGACGTTAAACTTCAAGTTGCCATTCATCTTCATCACCGCCTCTTCAAGCTGTTTGCAGTCCTCTTCGCACTTTTCCATTGTTATCATCATTTTTCCCTCTTTCGTGCTTCTAATCCCTCTTATGGACTTCGTTGCTGGCAATCCCTTAAATTCGTTTCTGACGCTCTCCAGGGTTTCCCTGTACTGTCCCTGCCCGCACTGAATCATGAAGGCGTATGTATTTCTGTTTTTATTCTTTGTGCCTTCTTTTTCTTTATTCTGTTCACCTGGCGGAACATATATGAGAACTTTAATATCAGTGTTCCTAAATGCTGCCTGTATCATCTTTTTGAGTCTTTCTGTATCCATCCATTCTAGTTTGTGCAAAGCAGCTTTTTTTTTCTATATCCTCTGATAGCTGGTGCACAAGCATACGGATTTTTCCCATAGGCTCTCCTCCCTGTTATAATGTTTGACCTTGAGGTCGCCGTTTGAAGCGCGTAGGACATGTCAACCGATAGAGGCGCCACCGTGCA
Organism: Adalia bipunctata; assembly: GCA_910592335.1. Taxonomy (NCBI): domain Eukaryota; kingdom Metazoa; phylum Arthropoda; class Insecta; order Coleoptera; family Coccinellidae; genus Adalia; species Adalia bipunctata. The sequence continues at coordinate 9,043,505 of OU342954.1, forward strand.
TTTTACGGAATATCTCCATAGAACTTACATTATCTCTATGAGTTCTATGAAAATCTCTCTAATTATGAATGAAATGTACAATGGCGCTCTCTATCCGAAACTTGCTGAACTATGAAATTAGTGAAAATGTGGGTAAAGCAGGAACTTTTTCCCGGTAAAATTTGAATTTGGCCATTCTCTGCCAATTCCGTATTTCAAGTTGTTTTTCTTAATGAAATTATCTGTAGATTTACTTTTAATCGGAAGTCGAACTATTTTCAGGGGTCTTTCGTTTGAAATAAAACAGAAGCATGAGTTGGCTCATTTTCTTCTATTTTTCGAAGAAAAAAATGAACTGTTGAAATGCAATTAATCTCAATTATCTCATTAAGAACTCCAATTCTTTCTGAGTTTACCCACGAAATTTCAGTTCTCAAAGTGAAACCATTTTCAAATGCAACTTGAAATGAAAACACACTACATTGAACGCCCACCTTAATGATCTTTTTTTTTTGAGATCACGTTTTCCTGTCTGTCCCTAGTCGAGAGTTGCAGGTAGTAAAAATCGTCAGTGAGCGCTTTAAGCTTAGGATATCTCTCCCTGTACAGCCTCTGAATGCCCCTCTCCATCTCGGGATCAGAGTCGTCCACTAAAACAACTTTGCGGGCTCCACCACCACCCTCACCGACCGGTACTGGGGTATCCAGCCCCTGCACCGTAACCAATTTTTTATCTGTTGAACCTTCCATATTGAGAGAAAAAACAAGAGCAGTGCCTCGCACACATCTCTTCCTGATACTGCCATGTCGTGCCGTAATTCTATCCTGGGAGGGAGGAAAAAGAAAGGAGTTCCAACTAGCCCTCGGTAAACCTAATAGCATCGGAGGGGGAAGAAAGGAGATGTAGCAGCACTGCTGCTGCTTCAGGTATGGGGGATATATGGAAGGACTATGTCTGGTCCTGCCATGAGGTGAAAAGTGTTCAGTCTTAGTTTCGCCGCTCCTCCCGAAGCTCATCGACATGGGTGGTGACCCTACCAGGAACCGGAGTTCCAGTCGCGGAGCTTCGGGGAATCGATGCAGCTAATACAAGCCCCCACACCATGACACCTAACCTAACCTTCATATGGAAAAACATAACCCCAAACACCCCTACCTTTTGTCCCACCATGTGATTGGATCAGTTGCATCGCCGTCGGATCTGGAGGTCATTATCACTGAGGATCTGTCCTGGTCGGAGCATATAGCAGCTGTTTCCAACAAAGCCAAGGGAATGTCGTTCCTTCTACAGAAAACCTTTGGACGTTGTGATCCTCGCACTTGCACCATACTCTACACCACATTTATTCGGCCCATCCTTGAATATGCAGCTCCAGTATGGGCTCCGGTGCTGGCCCGGGATGTAAATCACCTTGAGTCCATCCAACGAAGAATTACCAGAATTCCATATGGAAGGAGAAGACCCACCTACGAGGAGAGACTTTCTATAATGCGTCTCACTCCATTTGCTAACCGCCGTCTGAGGGGTGACTTGATTACAACATATAGAGCCCTTCACGGCTTGTTCAACGTAGATGTGTCCCACCTCTTTCGCCTGAATGCTGACACACGTCTGCGTGGCCACAACTTCAAGTTGGCAAAGGAGAGGTTCCGGTCCACCAGCAGAGAACACTTCCTCTCCAATAGGGTTTTTATCTCCTGGAATGGTCTGCCGACGGCGGCAGTGAATGCCCGCTCAGTGAACAGCTTCAAGATTTCTCTGGACGGGTGGCTCGCGAGTGTTCCCTCGTAAAACTGTTTGAAATTTCGGGAGTGTGTTGTGTACAGGGTGGGCAAAATTGGTGCTACATGAACTAAAACTTTTTAACCCGAGGAGATAGAGAAAAATGAATGGCACCTTATAGTCCTCTTTTTTCGAGAAACTGATAATGCCATCAACTGCATTCCTCTATCTTCTTTTGTTTCCGAGTTATAGGCCAAAATTGAAATTTGGGCGATATCAACTTTGGTCATTATCTCCGTTCCTGTTTATGCTAGGATGTTGAAATAAAAACATTATACAGGCACTTTTCTGATAGCAATCCAGTGGCGTACTCTGATTTTTTCTAAGAGGTTCATTTGCTGAGTTATAACATAAAGTTGTTTTTTTTCTTATGGAAACGAATGATTTAGAAAGAATCGCAATTTTTTTCCTGTTTCAGAAATGTATCATATGTTAAACATCGCCCTCAGATTCGTTAAGACATTATGAAAAATATGGTTTGTACCTATATGGAATTCAAATTATTGAGTATCAAGTAGGCTGAATCATAGAATAATGTGTCTCTACGCATGGTGTAATTATTATTTCACAGTTGAATCACTTGATGCCCCACTATTTTCATTCGCTAAAATGAAATAATTTTGGAATATCTCCATAACGCCGCCAACGATGACTTCAAATTTTAATTACTGACAGTTGTTTCAAACAGAGATCGCACCGTCAAGTATTCAATCGTGAAATAATAATTACACCATGCGTAGAGACACATAATTCTATGATTCAGCCTACTTGATACTCAATAATTTGAATTCCATATAGGTACAAACCATATTTTTCATATTGTCTTAACGAATCTGAGGGCGATGTTTAACACATGATACATTTCTGAAACGGGAAAAAAATTGGGATTCTTTCTAATTCATTTCGAACTACTGTTTCCATAAGAAAAAACACAACTTTATGTTATAACTCAGCAAATGAACCTCTTAGAAAAAATCAGAGTACGCCACTGGATTGCTATCAGAAAAGTGCCTGTATAATGTTTTTATTTCAACATCCCAGCATAAACAGGAACGGAGATAATGACCAAAGTTGATATCGCCCAAATTTCAATTTTGGCCTATAACTCGGAAACAAAAGAAGATAGAGGAATGCAGTTGATGGCATCAGTTTCTCGAAAAAATAGGACTATAAGGTGGCATTCATTTTTCTCTACCTCCTCGGGTTAAAAAGTTTTAGTTCATGTAGCACCAATTTTGCCCACCCTGTACACTAGTTAAATTCTTTTTTTCTCTTTTTTCATTCTTCCTAACAATGACAATTCGAATTAATTTTATTTTCTATGTGAGTTTATAGATTTCGATCTCAACTCTTCTGTATTATCATAATAATAATAACCCAGTTCATAAAGTTAGGATGGTCGTACTAATCATAGGATGTCTCGGTGGAATGAGAGCCAACTACGTGGATCAACTGAAGATTATCCCGGCCTGTAGATCACTGGCCGAGGTATTGGCGCACAGAATGCAGAAAGCAGTGTTAGATAGATAGATAGATAGATAGATAGATAGTTTATTCATTGTAAGGGGAAAAAATTAGTCTTATCCTCACTTATTCATTCGCTTCATTTATTGTTCGGTCAAATACCTAACTACATGTTTCGGCGATATGCCATCTTCAGGTTATAAAATTGATCCGCTGTAAGCAAGGTTGTGTGAGCGAATTTTGTTAATTAAAGATTGTTATTATTTACTTACAGCGTTGAAGCTTAGTCATAACAAGAAAATTAATCTAAGTTCTGAACGAAGTTCTCACATTAATGGTTATTTTAAAATCAAAACAGCAAAATTACATCAGACAGATTTACGATGGGAAAACAAATTGAAAAGTGAAATTGACGTCAATGAGATGATTTTAGGTTAAAAGATAAGGGGCATCGAACATTATTGTAAATCACAGAACTGCATGTAAATTATTAATTTGAGAAACTTAAAATTATACAAGGGGATAATGGAAACATCAACAATTTTTGAGAACTTTGAAAAGAGGTGGTACAGTGTTCATAGACATGATGTTTACGGGTTCTTCGTATCTGCTTTGGGAATGTTTGTATATTTCTAGTTCTTCCCAAGTTTCTTGTTTAAAACCATAGTCTGTCGGGTGAAGAAGTTCTACATCAGTGTTGGGGTCAAATTCATGGTTGGTGTCCTTGAGGTGTTTACCGAATGTTGATTTGTTGTTGGATATGATCCTTTGACTCATGAACTCATGAAAAGAACACCTCATGAGTAAAAGGATCATATCCAACAACAAATCAACATTCGGTAAACACCTCAAGGACACCAACCATGAACTCTAAGCACGAAACTTCTTTTGGCTGGAGAATTGTTCTGGCTTTTGAACGCAGTGAAATTAAGTTTTCTTCATTTTCGCATTCAATATACAATATTTACCTAATGCATACATTTATCAACAATATTAAAATAAAAAAGGAAGTATGCTAAATAGGAGATCCTTCCAGAAATTGTTGCTTCATCAATGATTCAAATAGAATATCAAGGAATCTATTGAAACTTTTGATGGAAATACTGTGACAAGTACGGGCCTGTGCGCTACGGCCCGATCGAGAAGTTTCTGGAAACGCGTGCACGACATAGAAGCCGCCAATGATTCGCGAAGTTTCTTGACGGGCCCGGACTTAGCGAGAAACAATCGGCGTTATACATATAAGGAGCACATCGACGGATGAGGCATTCATTCAGTTAGAGACAAGCGACCAGTGAAAATAAATAGTGCCAAATAAATCAGTAGAAATAAATTGTACAGACTTTTGTTAGAATGAGTTCATTAGTTATTGATTATTAGTGTTATAAGTAGTGTAAATAAATAGTTTAATTATCCCGGAGGTTTTAATAACGAAGAAAACGTTACATTTTTCAATAGGTGAATAGAGGTGGAACAGAGTATGTGTCATATAATTCGTGATATTCATCCATCATTCTTTTCTTGTAATCATATTTAACCTCCAACGAGCTGTTGATGGATAAGTAAGGTATTTTTTCAAAACACGATTGAATTCTTGGCCATATGATATCATCCAGTATTTCGTTGTTCTGTGGGGTTGGGTTCCTAGAATAAAATTAAATTTTTGACCAAAGAAATCGTTGTACAGGAATCTATGGAAATTGGAAAGACGTGAAAGTACTATAGCTATAATCCCTTTAGTTTAATATCATTATGTAATTTGCCAAAATGTGGCTCGAATAGGAAAGGGCTGCATATCGAAATGGAAATTAGCAGCCCGATAAGATTTTTCCTCTATGGCGCGTAATGCTTCAAATTGACGTCAGCTAGTAAAACAAAGCTTATTTTTATTTATTTTATTGTTGTATTTTCCTGCAAACATACCTACATAATATCTTCGAAAGTCAGCACACAATATACAGGGTGTTTCACCATAAACTGGACAAATATATATAGCCGTGTAGACAACACAGAGGAAGTCATTTTTGCCTTATGACATATACCCCGTTTTTGACGCATAAGCGAGATACAGGGTGTTTAATCTCAACTTTGAGCAATATTCTGATAACTGAGGTTACAGTGGCTATGTTACCACAGTGACGACAACTCGTGTCTCATTTTCTATTGGTCGGCCGCCATGTTTTGTCGAAATGACAGTGCGCAGATTTTCTAACCCATCTATGATTGTTATTGTTTATTTTCTTTCGAGAGTTATGGCCATTAAGCTAATGACTGATCAATCAAGATGAATTTACTATTGGCAAATAATAATCTTCACTTGTGTATGTAGCTCTTCAGTTTTTTCTGAATAGTAATTTAATTTCGAAGTTAAAGATAACCAGTATTTTCGATCTGTATCTTCGGGAAAATTGATAGCACGATTCAGTTCATTTGCAACGTCATATCTTAGATCGAATTCATGGAACATAATGTTACTTCCTAATGAAATTGAGTAATTGAGACCTATAATATAAAATACATTGCCGTAAGTTACCGATGTAAAATTCAAAAATACCGCCAAAACATCTCGACAAAACATGGCGGACTTTTGACAGTTTTATAGCCAGTTGTCGTCACTGTGGTTATACAGTCACTGTAACTGAGGTGAGTTATGCGTGACATCTATATATATAAAACAGAGTTGTTGGTTACACCATTTATAACTCGAGATCGGATGGACTGTTTGTTATGAAACTTCATTTATGGATTCGTCTACGTCCTGGTTATTATAAAATACATTGAAACTCTGAAATATTCGATGAAAAATTTGCTTATGTAGGAAATGCTTTTCCTTCTTTGTATAAGGCCGCTAGGTGTCGCTACGGTTTGCTTATGTAGGAAATGGTTTTTCTCCTTTTGAATAAGGCCACTAGGTGTCGCTACGGTTAATGGCTCTTATCTAGACACTGTAGCGTGAAGTGACTAGATACTGTATTTGATATTATCGCCACTAGATGGCGATGTATACAATTATTGTGTAATTTGCATAGAACATATAATAACATGGAGGGGGTAAAAATCTCAAGTTGGTGGAATAGTGAATTTTTACCGGAATGTCAAGTAAATCGGATTGTGACGATCAGCATCAATCGTGAGTTGTCCATTTTCATCTTTTCTCTATATTTCTGAAATGTTTTTGATTTATTTTTGGGTAATAAATATATTTGCAGAAATAGCTGAATTCAAAATTGCCCATAATTAGTATTTGACATATTATTTTTGTTTTGAGTATAAGGTTGTCGGGTTTTAATGAAGTCTGTTTTTCCTTTTGGTTTTATTAGCTCTTTATTTAATCCTAAGCTTTCGCCTACATTTGTGAGGCTTCTTCAGAGGTTCAATGTGAGCTTCACCCTAATAATAATAATAAGTCGTGATTTCACAGCACCTGGACTGGACGGTATTCAAAACTACTGGTGGAAGAGATTTCCAGCTACACATCAACACCTGGCAAGATTATTCAGCGGGATGCTGACTCGCCGTGAGCCCATTCCGTCATGGTTGGTAGAGGGTAGAACAGTGCTGATACCAAAATCAGGTGATTTAGGGCAACCCAAGAACTACCGCCCAATCACTTGCCTCAATACACTGTATAAGATCCTCACAAGTGTAATTCAACATCAAATTCTGAGGGTTATTGGACCAGTGTGGGACAGTATATACGAACAGAGGGGAGCAAAGAAAGGAGTGCAAGGATGCAAAGACAACTTGCTCATAGACAAGAGCGTATGTCTAGACGCCAGATTCTACAAGCGCGACCTACACACATCATGGTTAGACTACGCGAAAGCATATGACACCTCGCCGCACGAACTGATAATACGGCTATTGAAAATGCTGAAAGTTCACCCTAACATCATCCACGCGATAGAAAACATCATAGCGCTGTGGAAAACGAAGTTTGCCATCCGAACAGAGGGTCGAACCGTGTATACGGGATGGGTGAGATACAGGAGAGGAGTTTTTCAGGGAGATTCACTAAGCCCGTTGTTATTCTGCATAACACTCATACCACTAACAATTGAGTTGAGGGAGAGCAAGATAGGATACAAGGCCGGACCACCAGGCAGAAGGAACCACCTGATCTCGCATCTCTTGTACATGGACGACTTGAAGCTCTACGCTCCCTCCGAGTCCGCACTACGGGAACTACTGAATATCGTTTCAGACTACACCTCAGCAATGGGAATGTCGTTCGGTTTGGACAAGTGTGCTGTTTTTCATCTGCGCAGGGGAAAAGCTGAAGATGCAGGAGAAGATATTCGACTGGAAGATGGAATGATTATTCGACACCTCGAAGACGGAGAAACGTATAAGTTTCTTGGGATGAAACAGAGGGGTGTACTGGAGACAACCCAGATAAAAGATGCCTTAACAGCCAGCTACAAAAAGAAGCTTAGAGACATTTGGAAATCGCAGCTGTCGGGAAAGAACAAAGTTTCTGCTACAAATATGCTAGCCATCCCGATTCTCACCTACTCTTTTGGGGTGGTGATCTGGACGGTAAACGAACTCCTCGATCTTGATAGGTCAACAAGGAAAACGATGAACATGAATCGGAGCCTACATCCCAACAGTTCAATACAGAGGATATACCTTCCCCGAAGCCAGGGGGGTAGAGGATTACAATGTTTGGAATATCAACACTACCAACAAACATTGGAAATGGCAGTAAGGGTTCTAAGAAGTGAAGATCCGCTTCTGAAATTTGTCGCTCAGCATGAAATCGCGAACCATGGAGCCTTCCTATTCCGAGCTGCACAAAGGGCCCTGGAGAAGCTCAGCATAACCGGCGTATCGATCAATCCTGAGCTCGCTGGAGCACCGATCACTCAAGCGGACCAAAGAAGCCTAGCAAGACTGATCCGAAAGTCTCAGTCAGATACATTACTCGAACATCATATGAGTAAGACCTTGCACTCCATATATTTCAGGAGCTTAAAAGACCAGGACCTGTCTGAAGAATTGTCTTTCGCCTTTCTGAAGTCAGCTAGCCTTAAGTCAGAGACGGAAAAGGATTTGTGATGGCGTGTCAGGATGGAGTACTGAATACGAGATGGTATAAAAAGAATATCATGAAAATGGACACCCCAACAACTTGCAGAGCTTGCCATAGGCAACAGGAAACGATTATGCACATCCTTTCCGCCTGCAGCGTCCATGCTCCATCAGGGTATGTAGAGAGGCACAACGCGGCACTCCGAATTCTATACTTCCATCTAAGAGCCGCGTATGGGATAGACAAAGAACCGGTGCTACCATATGTGCCTCTGGAAATTGAAGCGGTGGTCCAGAACGAAAGAGCTCGCATATGCTGGAACTATCCTGTCTCAACAACACGACAGATCAATGCTGTTAAACCAGACATACTTCTTCTGGACAAGGAGCTGAAGGAGTTATTTGTCGTGGAATTCTCCTCCCCTGCTGAAAATAATGTTGTGATGAAAGAAGAACAGAAGAGGCAAAAGTACAAAGATCTGATGTTCGAGCTTGGAACTTTATACCCAGGTCATAAAGTAAGGATGGTCGTACTAATCATAGGATGTCTCGGTGGAATGAGAGCCAACTACGTGGATGAACTGAAGATTATCCCGGCCTGTAGATCACTGGCCGAGGTATTGGCGCACAGAATGCAGAAAGCAGTGTTGCTCGGGTCCCTTCATATCATAAGGTCCCATGAAGTCTAGAAGCCACTTGCAGCTCATCTCTTTTGTTAAGGGACGCTACGAGGGCAGGATGAAGAACTCCTCCATTTAAGTGTGAGGGGTTTTTAGTGAGTAACCAAACAAGATCTTGGATTCTCACACTACCGAGAGTGCGGACCCTCTCGGTGCCCATAAAGGGTTTTCCCCTCACACGGACGTTAAAAAAAAAAAAAAATAATAAGTCGATAGCATATCCTTAAATATGATTTTTGTATTTCTATGTTGTGTGACAGCTCATATTCATGGAAAAGATGATAGTTGATAGATGACGTTTGACAGATAACATTTGACATTTGATAGATCACATTTGACAGATGACATTTGACAGATGACATTTAACAGATGAAATTTGACAGATGACATTTGACAGATGACATTTGACAGATGACTTTGATAGATGAAATGACGAAATAGGGATATGTTAGACTTACTGGTATTTCACAAAGTTGCTCCACATTGTGAGCATTCGTTTCATTGTGATCCTATCTTCTACTGGAAACGCAAAAATGTCCTTAGCATCATTTCTATGGAAAAGATACATCATTTCTTCAGCATGTACTACCTTTTCGGTACCTAAAAAGGAATGAGTAATTCAAAAGTCTAGTCTACTCATTTCGATTAAGGCTTTCACAGCCGGATTCAACTTCAAATTTAAAATATTTCGAGCTTCCTAGCAGTGGTCCAATAAGAATTGCACCTATCGTGTCGCCTACAACTTCGGCACAGTGTAAGGTATACTGTGACATCTTGAGAGATTCTTTATTCGGAGGCTGTTACCCGACGAACGACTGGTCCGAACTGTTGTTTGGATACCACCAAAAAATTAGAGTAATTACTCGTCTATAGAAATTCAGAATTTCGGAAAGAAGGTTACTTTTCCGAATGGTCTTCCTGGTATAATTTCTTTCAAAATTGGGATTGAACCTTATTGAAGCGATGAATTTGAAGTCAGCTGCGGTTTTTTGAATTCTCTGCCAGTTAAAAAACAAGAAATGCGGGAATGAAAATTAATCCGTTACTCGAGACTATTCTGGTGTAGCTGTCTCCATCAGGTGTGGTGTGAATGGTCTCCGTAACATTGATTTGTAAAAAACTCCGATTGAAATTTATTCAACCTGTCTGTATTTCTGAAATATAATAGATGCTTGAGGCGAAACTTTTTACGATATCCAAAGCATCTTCGTTCAACTTTTCCCGAATTTTTATTCAGTGTAATTCTATATAGTTTTATATACACACAACCAAACTTATATGGAATCACCCTGTTATTTGGAAGAAACGAATTTTAAGTAAAAAAAGTCGCTGAAAAGTGAAGAGCAGTTTTCCCAAAACAAGTTTATTACAGAAATAATATAAATTATTAAAAGATTATTTTTATAATAGAACAGAAAATTAAAAGTGTAAGTTTCTCTAAAAATAATTTTCATGTAACGGAGAATTGAACAACAAATAAAACGATGTTAACAAATCAATAATCAGTATTACCACCCCTGGCATTGATACAAGCTTGAATTCGACGAGGCATGCTTTCTATTAAGTTGTTAATTTCTTCTTCTGTAACATTTGCCCATTCCTCTAAAGCCGCTTGTATAAGTTGCTCTGCGTTACCAGGATTATTTTGACGAGCTCTAATTTTTCTTTTGATCCTATCCCACAAGTGCTCGATAGCATTGAGGTCCGGTGAACAAGAAGGCCACTCTAAAACAGTCACACCTTCTGTTTCGAAAAAATTTTTTGCAACTCTGCTGGTATGTGAAGGTGCATTATCCTGCATAAATAGGAAATAATTTCCTAAAGCACCTCGCCAGAGCCTCACTACAGGTTGTAGCACTAGATCAACATACCTAGGCCCTGTCAGAGATTGTCTAATAGGAATTAACGGAGTTTTCTCACCAAACATAATTCCGCCCCAAAACATTGCAGTACCTCCTTTGTATTTAGGGATCGGTCTTGCAGCTTGGAGCCTAGCTTGCCTCCCTCTACCTCTTAAAATGCGAACACGCCGGTCGTCTGATCGTAGGCCAATTCTGGTCTCATCCGAAAATAAGACATTTTTCCAATCTTCAATATTCCAATTTTCATGCTCTAAACACCAATTAAAACGGTCAACTTTATTTTGCCTTGATAGTTCTGGAACTCTTAACGCTCTTCTCTTGAATAATTCCCGAGCGCGAAGTGTCTTTTTCTGATAGTTTCGACAGAAACACTAACACCTGTAGCTTGCAAAAATTGCCTTTGAAGCTCTGAATGAGATACTGCGGGATTTCTTCTTTCTGTTTGGGCTAAAAAGCGATCCTGTCTTTCTGTAGTTACTCTTCCACGACTTCTTCTCGGTCTATTCTTTAGGGTTCCTAAGTCCAGAAACCTTGCATAGGTTTTTGAAACAACCCCTTGTGTAACCCCCACCGTTCTTGCAATCTGTCTTTGTGACATACCTTGTTCTGCCATAGTAATAATTCTTCCTCTCTGGACTTCCGATAACCCCACATAAGGCATTTTTGTTAAAACTTCGCAAAAAAAAACAAAATATAAATTCACTGCGACGTTCGAACGAAATGGTAAAACTCGACACTGCAAGGCCAAATCTTATCAAGTGCTGATGAACCTTACTGTTTTTGTGAGTAAACACATGCACTTTTTATTTGCTTCTAACGAAAAAGATATCAAAATAATATTTGTGATTCCATATAAGTTTGGTTGTGTGTATTTCTTGATATACCATACCTAGTTTTATAAAACTATAATGTATCTGATTCGTTTTTGAGATGTGTCGGTACCTTGAAAACAATTTGAATATACAGGGTGTTTCACCATTAACTGGACAAGCATAATATATAACCGTGTAGATGACACCGAGGAAGTCATTTTTGCCCCATGACATATACCCCGTTTTCGACGCATAAGCGAGATACAGGATGTTTAATGTCTACTTTGACCAATATTCGAATGCCTGTGGTGAGTTATGCGTGACATTTGAAATAACGGTTTCTGGTCAAATCTTAGTATTTTTTAGGGCTCAATTCAATTGTGGTGTAGAATCCTGAAAACTACTGGACCGATTTCAGAAATTCTTTCACCCTTAGAAAGCTACATTATCCCTGGGTGGCATAGGCTATACTTTTCACCCGAAAAAATTAAGGATACCTACTATAACTTCAATAATTAAAAAAAAATCAGCCATAATCAGCTATTTTCACGTGCGCTGCAAAAACCGTGAGACTTACGTGGAAGGTTGAAGTGTTGAAGATGAAACCGCCGCGTGAAACAAATTTCTCCCAGACGAAGCTGGGACGGCCTGCTTGTTATGTTATAAAAATTCATATTTCTATCCGGGTCATTCTGGCAGCCCATCAGCCCAAATTTGGGTACTCCGAGCGTAATCTTTGGAAGGCTACAAAAAGAAAACCAATGGATATTATTTTATTCCGTTTTCACCTCAGTATTCAAAATGAAGATAGTTCAAACACGAAAAATTTTAACAATTTTGGACGAATTTTTTTTTCGAGGACATGTAGAAAAAAGTTCTAATTTTGGAAAAAAATTTCACGGAAAATCTTAGAAAATCTAGTATGTTTGAAAAAACGCTTTCTAAATTGTCAACCGAGAAAAAAAATCCGAATTTGCAGGTTTTCCGCCATTTTGATTTTTTTTTCAGGATTCTACATAACAATTGAATTGAGCCCTAATAAATACTAAGATTTGACCCGAAATCGTTATTTCAAATATCACCACAGGCATTCTTATATTGCTCAAAGTAGGCATTAAACATCTCGCTTATACAGAGTGTAACAGCCTAATGGAATAAATTCGATAATGAATAAATGAGGGGGTGTTAGGGAAAACTCTCGGACAAGTCGATTTGTAATTTTAAATGCGCATATTTTTCAAGAAAATAAAATTATATAGGGTGTTGCATGCGACCGTGGCCAATATCAACTTTCTTATTTCAAATGCAACCCCCTGTATATTATTTATTTTTTGGATTCATCAGAAAATTCTAGACATAATTCATGTATAATGTTCTATACCTATCTTCAACTTTTTTGGAAATATTAAGTGTTTTCAGATTTTTTACAAAAATTAACATTTTAAATGAAAATTATTTTATTTCACAAATTCGATACATTACACTCAATACTTTTTCCCCATTTACCTCTTGATATGAAGAAAGTAAGCAGAAACCATTACTGAGAAGAAATTTAAAAAAATTCAATTCTACACCAGATTAGCATGTTGGCAAGACGTTCGCGACGAGCATTTTGAACATTTCCTACATTGGCATTAATGTTTTGTTCTGTTCTTTTTAATAATCAAGAAATAATCAGTATTACTCATTAGGTTTTAAGTGTAATGTATCGAATTTGTGAAATGAAATAATTTTTATTTAAAACGTTAATTTTTGCAATAAGTCTGAAAACACTTAATACTTCCGAAATAGTTAAAGATGGGTATAGGACATTGTGTATGAATTGTGTCAAGAATTCTCCGAAGAATCCAAAAAAGAAATAATATACAGCGGGTTGCATTTGAAATAAGAAAGTTGGTATTGGCCACGGTCACATGGAACACCCTATATAGTATTATTTTCTTGAAAACTATGCGCATTTGAAATTACAAATCGACGTGTCCGAGCGTTTTTCCCAACACGCCCTGCCCTCATTTCGTTATCGAATTTATTCCATTTGGCTGTTACACTCTTATGTGTCCGAAACGGGGTATATTTCATTAGGCAAAAATGACTTCCTCGGTGTCATATACACGGCTACATGATATGATATGATGATATGATATATTGTTTATCCTGATTACTCCTAGGTCCTGTGAAGACCCCTCTGAAATTACAAGTTTCGAAGCTTGTTACTTGTGCCGAGTTCGGAGTAAGCAGTTGTGTTCTGTGTAGGCCTTGTTACTGTGTCCTTACGCCACCTTAAGCACAGCACTGTTGACCCAATAGTGAGAATGGTGGCCCCTACGAGACTAGAAAATTTCTTTCCTAGCTCGGGATTGAACTTCGGACCTTTGGATCCGAATTCTAACGCTCTACCACTGAGCCAGGAGCACTCATACATATCTATGTTTGTCCAGCTTTTGGTGAAACACTCTGTATTAGTTTATTTTATTTTCTCGTTCTTTCTTCCTTTCTTTTTTGTTTCAGATTATTACAAAATGCTTTGTCAACCTCTTTGAAGAAAAGAAGAAAGAATTGTATTCGAAGAAGATGGTGCCTTTCAATATGAATATCAGCTTATTCTGTAAGCAAATCCCTACACTTATACAGGGGGACAGAGTTTTTGCTGAGGTTTCTATCTGTGCTCTTGCATCGTACGTAGATTTGTTTGGTGTCCCGTTTAACATATTCCATGCTAATACTAAGATTAGGAGCGGGGAATAAATCAATCTGCCTGTTGAATGATCTGTTCTTTGTTGCCTTTTCATTACACATGCTATGATATGATTTTTTATTCAGAACAAATATGTACTGCTCTTTTTCAAGAATGAATGTCAAAATGAATGTAGACTTAATAATTAGGGTGTAGCGACTCACTGTTCACAGAATGTGTAGCTTTATACCACGCGCGTTTGAGCAAGTCATTAACAGAGTGAGTCACCTTGAAGCGATCGTCTTTCAAATCGATATTCTCGTTAAAAGCATAAACTGCATAAAAAATGATTGTGAACATTGAAACTTTTGGACAAAAAAATTTTCACAGAATTCGTTTTGAAATAACTTTTTGAGGTGTTCATCGATTTTGATCACTTCGTTGTTCATTTTTGTAGCCTATTCCATCTAGTTCATCAAATGATGTCGGGTCTGCAGAAATTTCAATAGAATTTGATGGTATACGTAGGGTAGAACTCAAAGTGGCTATTTCCTCTAAAATTTTGAACGCCCTGTGAAGATGATTAATGCAATAATGGGTCTTCGAATGAGTTTTTGAAGCCTGATCATCTCTCAACAATTTCATGTTTAATTCAAGTCAATAGCTCCTTCCTAAGAGGAAATACGATTTTTCATACGAAACTATGCAATTTATAACATTAACGATAACAGTAAGAATATACAGATAAAATAATGAAAAATAAACACATTCTTATATTGAGTATTGCCTCCACGTGCTCTTATCACTACTTCCATGCGGCAGTGTATGCTTCCAATACAATTGGCAATTGCCTGTTTTGAAACGTTTTCCCATTCTTCAAGAAGAGTTTTTCTGAGAGCAGGAATGGTTTCCGGTTGCGAATAAGCCTCCCAAACATGCTCAATTAGGTTTATTTATTTATTTATTTTTTATTTATTTATTTTCACTTTACATACACCAGAGGTAGTTACATGTAAAGGTTTTCAACTTAAACATTATTATTATAACCTAAAAATATGAGATCCATAAGGAACTAACAAAAACAATAGAAAAAAAGATAAAAAAATATATATGTATATGATATAGACAAAAGTATAACGTAGCATATCACATTTAATTAAATTAGGTTTTCATTTTGATGCAGCAACAAGTTGAGCCTCATTTCCCCTATGCTTATGTTGAAAAAGTCATGAATTATACTCGCTGATACTACCTCATTGCAAATGTCCAGCATGTGAGTGAGAGGTGACGGACTCTTTCGATCAATGTAAAAAAGGTCAAGTGATAACACCCTAAGATTAATCTTCGGTACTTTGAAGTTAATGAAGTTAATAATACTGGAATCACAAAACTTAAGGTTATTTATCACATTGTGAACGAATATCACAGCTTGGGTTCTTCTCCGGATAGCAAGAGAGCATAGGTGAAATTCTGACAACATAGACCTATAGGAAACCTTGAATGGGTAACTTCCATTTTTCTTAATATAAATATACCGCAGGAACCGCTTTTGCACTTTCTCAATATCGTTGCTGTGGGTGCAGCAAGTCGGGGACCAGATATTTGCAGCATATTCCAGATGGGGTCTCACAAGGGTTGTATAAAGTTTTATAGTTGTGTCAATATTAAAATCTTCACTATTCCGTATAACAAATCCGTTCAGATCGGGGCTACGAGGAGGCCAGTCTAATCGTTGGATGATCATCTCATCCAGATAATCTGTTACAATTCTCGCCACAAGCGGCCTAGCATTCTCGTGCATCAGAACGAAATTCTGGCTAAAAAATGAATAACATGATCTGCTGAATATTCTTCGATGTAACGATCAGCAGTTAGAGCTCCATTTTTTAAGATAACAAGATCTGCATAATTTCGTTTCAAAAATCGTTGTGGAGAGAAGATCAATCAGGCTGATAAACTAGATGGGACATGCTACAAAGATACAACAAAATGATCAAAACAGAAGCACACCTTAAAGAGTTATTTCAAAATGAAAACATTTTTCCTGTCAGGTTTTTCGTCCGAATTAAATGTTCAAATTGGCAATGTTAACCTTTCTGAAATTAGTGAAGATGATCAACTAGCGCTTTTTGAATGTTGTCGATTACCTTTTGGGTAATGCGTATGCACGTCTTTTGCCCGGAGACTGACTTACTAACACTGACTTCCAGACGAAGGTCATGATAGTATTCATTACAGTGACTTTATACAAGACAGTGACGACAAGGAGCTGAAATCCGCCATTAAGAGGCTAATGTCAGATTATTGGAGGTTGAAATTCAAAGTTGCAGGAAAGTTCTTCGAAATTTAATGGTCCATCAAACTCTTAATCTCCCATTTGTTCCTTGTAACAATGCAGGATTAAAAGTTTAATATAGATAAATACCTATATGTGATACTAACCTAAAAACTTATAATTTCTACAGTTCTGTGCACAGAACACTAATTCTTCTGTTCTGTTCTGTGCTTCCAAAAGAAAACAAACACAATTAGCCTCTTAATGGCGGAATTCACCACGTGACATCCAACTACCAATAGAAATTGAGACATGAGCGTGTCACCACTGTCTTGTATAAAGTCACTGTAGTATTCATGTGTCAGGCTTACTTGCATCGATAGCTCAGCTGCTTAGAGTGCTAGCCGGAGTCGAGGTTTCGAGTCGAGATGGAATTCAATCAGTCGTTAAAAAAAATCGTATACCATTAATAATTTCTTCGATCATTATAGACTATTTCAACATTATCTATTCTAGAGTGTTCCCAGAATACTCTAGATTTGAAGTTGAATTCCGGCCGTGAAAGCCTCCATCGATATATTTCATAATTCCTTATAAATAAATGTTATTTTCAATAACATTGTTACCAGGTACGTCTGGTAGGGAGAATCTTCTGCCTATCTGTCCTGAATATCCAAACTCGTAAAAGTATACATCTGAGTAGTTGGATTGCATCTGAGCTTGTTTTATGGTAGGCTTGACGAACGTTGAGTCACTAAAAAACTTAATTTCATCTCAAATTTAGTTGTTTTTCTGTGTATTTCATGAAATATTGATATACATTTTATGAATTCACTAATAGGAGTGGCTGCACTGCATTTGTCTGTCCATCTGATTATCTATTAGATTAGGGTGGAAGTCAATATGAAAATAGAAAAAAATATCGCGTTTTCAGTAATCAAAATCGGTATACAGAGTGTATTTCAAGGTGAGGCTCTTCTATTGACAGATGATAGAACTCATTAAAATGAGTCATTTTACATTAAGTTTTTATATTAATTATGCCCCTGTTTAGGGGAAATGAGGCTAGAGAATTTTCTAGTTTCTAGGTGAATCTAAAAATTTCTCAGTCGGAACCTGCTCCCTCGCCTGCTCCTCCGTAGATATCAACATCCCTGGTTTTTTGTCTTCTTATCTAACAAATTTGCAAAAAAACTAGTACGTAGAACAGATCATTTTGCCATATGCTACTTTTTCATAAATTTTTCAAATTGAACATTTCATATAAGAAATTTTCGGTAAAATGACTTATTTTGATGAAATCTATCACCTGTCAAACTGAAGGCATCACCTTAAAATACACCCTTCACCATAAACTGGACAAACATATAAGTATAGCCGAGTAGTTGTCACAGAAAAAGTCATTTTTGCCTTTTGATATGTAGGTACCCCGTTTTCGAAGCATAAGCGAGATTTAATGTCAACCTTTAGCGATATACCTATACTCCATTCACAATTATAAAATCACAGCTCTGGCCTTGGAAATTTGACACATTCCACTCTGTAAAGAAGTTATGACGTTTTTCAAAATATTTTTATGTTCCAAGTCAACACTATGTTGCCCTTTCTACATTCTTAGCGTATTTCTCAGAATGTGTATGAATTGGAAAAGATGTGATGGACGAAAATAATTAACGTTTATATGAATTGATAGAAAGGATTTCTTTTCTAGTTATTTGCATGAAAAGTACAAGAGATCACTGTTGAAATATATTATTTTTCGCCATGGAAAAAAATTGCATTGCTTTCACATAATTTTCATATGCA
The DNA here is from genome assembly GCA_910592335.1 of Adalia bipunctata. Lineage (NCBI taxonomy): Eukaryota > Metazoa > Arthropoda > Insecta > Coleoptera > Coccinellidae > Adalia > Adalia bipunctata. Next base: position 9,061,874 of record OU342954.1, read on the forward strand.
TGCTTGTGAAGATTTACGGTGGGTTTCACAAAGCGTAATCACCGGTGATCCGAGATCAACAGCTTGATTCTCTGATTTTTGAACTGTCAAATCGAGTTGATTCTAGATCAAGCTTGGATCAACGGTGATTACGCTTCGTGAAACCCACCGTTAATGTTTATTATCCTCTTGAACTGAAAGTTCAAGACTTGACGACATTTTATTTATTTGATCTTATGAACAAGGAGTAAAATATTCTGATTGTATAGTAATTTATTAGATTAAAAAATATTCATACATTACTACCACAGTAGGTTTGTACAAATAAAATGGAATAGGTCAAACATATGCTTCACATTTATCATTCACCTGTTCTAAAATGAGACACAAACTCCTGGAATATGGAAAGAACCGATGTATTCTGGTTCAATATAGCCTATTTCTACTTTCGGAAAGGAATGAAAGTTCCAGTGACAAATTTCAATTCATCGGAATCTGAATTCACCTACTGGGAAATGCAATATCATATTTCTTCTTTGTTTTAGCTTTTTCGACGTGTTTTGTTTTTCTGAAACTTGAAAACGATCAACAAAAATCATTTAGAGACCGATGATGGCCACCCAGAACCCGTTTACTTACGAAAATCGTGCAATTTCATTCTGCAAGTTCTTTCCTCATAATTCCTCGAAAATCCTACCTGAACCATATTTTCCGGTCGCTTTCGTTAGAAGATCGTATAAGGAAGCCTTTTTTGTCCATTTACACATTCCAAATGAATTTTGAGCACCAAAAACGATACCGAAATTAACCAAACTTCTGGGGGACCGGAATTTCGTTTGAAATCTTTCTAAACGGCCAGATACCTAAAAAAACTTCGTTATCAAGTGTAAAAAGGTCGATTTGTACCTACTTTCGCTTTATTTATGCTTATAAATCGATTTTTGGTCCAATTCAAATTTGCCGTTCGTACTCACGCCAAAACTCGTGGAAGGAAAAAATGACACTTGCACGAAACTTCTTCTGGACGACGAAGAACGGAAAACTAGGCGATTTCCTATCGATATTTCGCCCCAAAATCGCCGATCGATTCGAACTAACAAAATGTGGAAAATCTTTGATACTTTTACTTTGATGTAAACAGAAAAACTGGCATCATCATCTTGTCATTAACGAAATTCTCTGTACGCGCACAGATTTTTCATCAGGTGCACCGACTCCTGAAAACGAAACCAAGGCCAGAGTTGTGATTTTATAATTGTGAATGGAGTATACATGATATACCAAGAAATCCAAGATGCCTGCTTGCTATATACGCAGACGATACGGGCATAGCAATAAGGCACACAAATACAAAAATAATTCACAAAAGACTTCTAGAAGCTGCAGATGATATCAGTCAATGGTGTAACAGATGGAAAATCAAAATCAATGGAGAAAAGAGTCAAGCAATAGGTACTCCTTCAAAAAAAAAGACTGAAGATGGAATCGAAGATATCCATAGACAATAATGAAATTGAATGGAAGAATGAAGCTGAATACCTAGGAGTCATATCAGACAAGGGACTAACGTGGAAACAGCACATTAAGTATGCAGTGGATAAAACGAATGTAGCAATGAAAAGACTATACCCGATTATAGGCAGAAGAAGCCAAATGAACAGAAACACGAAATTGAGGATCATAAAAGCAGTCGCCAGACCGCAGCTAACATATGGATCAACAGCATGGGGATATGCAGCGAAAACCCATATAAAGACGATACAAAGTACAGAAAATAAATTTCTGAGATGGGCATTAGACGCCCCCTGGTTTGTTAGGAATGAACAAATTCGAAAAGACATAAAATGGGAGTCCATTACTACATTCATCAAACGAAAAGCTGCAAAAGCCTATGAAAGAGCTAGTGAACATCCAAATGACGACCTTAGAAGGTTAGTTGACTATAACCCCGCTGAAGATGAAGAAACAACGAGAATTTACCGCAAAAGACCTAGAGATCAATTGCGAAAATTAGGATTTAGAACTGCACAGTGCACACTTAGTGAGAGATATCCAAGAGAAGGATGAATTGATGAACACAAACACTCAGCATAAAACGAATGCGAAAGAGAAAATATAGATAAGATGATGGAAGGTTTATAGGCTTATGCCCGGAACCAACCGCAGGAGAGGTGTTTAGTCGGTAAGAATCCGACACTTCCCAGAAAGACTGGGTGTCTGATGTAAGATTCACCTCTTCTAGAACAAGAAAAAAGATTTGTAGGATCTGTGTATCAGAAGCAGAAACAGCCGAACAATGGTATGCAAGTGTCCAGTGTTGGCTGGCCTAAGAACCATTTATATGGGGAACCGGTCCTGGATACCTACGAGGTAACTGCCAAGGCTCGTTAGGATGTAAGGTTTTATCAAAACATTGACGACCTCCTTGAGATTCAATGAATGAGTAGGGAAGAGAACAAATGATCTAAATCGTCGCAGTCTTCGGAAGGCTAACAGAGTCATAACGACCCTGGTTCAAAAAATCATAATACTCGATTCCGCATTGGAATTGACTTTGAGTTTGGGACAAAGCATAGAGAGCTTTCAAATTTTGTCCTGTAAATGAGTAGAATGTGGAAGGGGCAACGGTGGAAAAAAGTGAACATTGATTGCTGGCTGTCAAAGTTCGATTCCAACTGTTATTTTCTAATCCTTCGGCCTCTCACTAGTCTCACTTCTCCTTCTGATCATGATATCCCCTCTGTCTCTATCAATCAGTGTCAATTTGATTCCATAACACGCAGCAGAAATCTCGACTTCCTTTGGGACAATTCTACATCAAAATGTGTTCTTACGCAATTTCTGTTGATAGTACGAGAGATGACGACCAAAACCATGTTTCATAGCGGCCCGGCTAAAACCGTGTAAAATCGATAGATTAGATGACCCTAGAGCCGACTGGTAAGTAGTAATACTCAGAAGTTTAGCATCTTCGCGGGGGGGCATTTCTGCTGTGTAAAAAAAAATGGTCGACGGTCGTATAACGGCCCGTCTGATATTGAAAATGTACATAGATTATGTTATTTTATCACTAAAATTTGTGTTTTCAGACATTTTGTGCGTAGCGTTTGACCTGAGTGTCTTTTCAAAAATGTCAAAAATCTGACCTAAGTGACTCATAGCGGCTCGGTTCATTTTTGTTTTGAATCATTCGTATGGATGCCCAAAACACAAAAATACGGTTTTCAGACATTTTGAGTGTCGCCTATAACGAAAAAATGTGCTGGAGTCGCCCGGCAAAAACTCCGGCTACACTAGTAGGAGAAAGACATATGCGATCTTATCGCAAAGAAAAGAGATGAACCAAGTGTGAAGTCAACTGGTCAAAATCATATGGAAGATGTAAACCAATATTTATGTGACCACAGGCTTGCTTTGCCCACAAGCTCTGACCACAAGGAGTTGATGCGTTGAATATAATTCATGTAAAACTAATTTCTGAATTAAAGTCATATATTTTTTTATATATTTCATTTGTAATATATCTATGTGGTGTTAGTGACTATAATCAAAAGAATTTCTGTGAAGTATTTCGGAAATTTCTCAAATTATTTTACGGACTTGGATCAGGAATATATTAGAAATGATTTGAGTTGAACGTTGAACTAATTCATAATATCTAAATAAATATAATTCATATATTTTTGCTGAATAATTAATGTTTTATTGGCCACAAACTACAAAAGTACGTATTATCATTTCATTCTTCCGAATTTTCAATTTCAGTAAATTTGGTAGCTACCTCAATTTCATGTTCAGTGCTAGTATTTCTATAAGATTGCGGCTATTCAGCATTGATTTCTTGTACTTGAGGAAAGAAACTTGAATTCAGAAACACATTAGATAAATGTTTGATAAATATGTTTATGACAAAATTGAACGATACCCCTGAGGTAAATTTACTTCACGTTCATGCAACCGGGCTAAGTACTGCAAATTGAAAAGTTGTCTGATTAGTTAAATGCTACATTCAATTTGTCTGATATCATTTTTTTCCACATCTGGGGAACGTATTCAATCATTGACGACGAATTTCAGACAGGTCGCTATGAGTCACTTAGGTCAGATTTCTTGACATTTTCGAAATGCTATAAAAATGTGAGGCGACATGTTTTTTGTCTGAAAATTGATCTTTCCACATCAATTGACACGGCTTAACCTATAAAAATCTTTTTCAGACGGGCCGCTGTAAGTTTTTTTTTTTCATTTTTTACTTTTTTTTATTGGTCTCCTGGGTACGCGCTACAATCTTGGTGTCTGAAAACTGTGTTATTGGTATCTCAGGGCTATTATCTAACTACATTCCGGAAATCAGACAGGCCGATATGAGTCACCCATGTTGTTTTTTTTACATTTTTGAAAATGCGCTCAGATCATACGCTACGCGCAAAATGTCTGAAAATCGCATTTCTGGGTACAGGGTCATATAATCTATCGATTCCGTGCGGTTTTAGCCGAGCCGCTATAAGTCAAAAATCTTGGTCGCCATCTCTCGTACTATGACTTCTCCCAGCGTATTTCACTTCATGCTTCAGGGCGGGCGGCATTTTGAGTGACATACTCTTATGGTGACTGTAAGCACGTCGCTCATACGTTATGCCATTTGGGTGAATTGAAATATTTTTGTCAATTTTCATGATCGACACAGATAAACTTAAAAAAATAAACTTGTTGTGGGGTGTTTGCCAGACAAAAGTGATTCACTAGCCAACTTTAACTGAGAAAGAATTCACCACTACAGTCCAATTATCCAATATTGTTTGAGATTCTTTTTGAGAATTGATCGACATTAACGGTCAGAAATGTTGATTCATAATCAGTGGATTGAAATATTGCAGTGTATCATTGAGAATTCAACAAAGTTAGTAAAATAAATACTCATTGCTGTAAGATTTCAGGCACTCCTAATGGTTTGAATGAACAGAAAGATCTCACCTTTATGAAACCCCCTTGGTCAAGTAACGAATGTGAAGATGGGATGTATATCTCTTCAATCTTTCTGCCAACCGAACTCTTTATTGTTATGTCCTTTATATGCATATCTGAGCAGACGAAGAGCGTAGAATTTGTTTTAAAACTCTCCATCCTTTTATCGAGTGATTCATCTAGAAATAAAAATTGTTCTGAGGTATTCATACATGGCCACAACATTCAAAGGAATCATATACAGGGTCTTTCACGAGGAACCTCACCCATATTTATACGGGAAACTACTGAACGTATTTTCATGAAATTCAGCACTTATAAGTATTTCACGATGCTGATGAAATCTAAAATATTTTCAAGCCATGAGCACCTCCGGTTTTTCAGGAAATGACGTCAACTTCCATTTTTCAAATTAGAACACCATTTTTTATTGCAGAAATAGATTCCTTAGAAAATTTCAAGTTATTTTGATTTAACATTTTTCAGTTTTGGTTGGAAAATTCTCTCTGAGCGGGAAAATTCGAAAAAAAAAATCGAAAATAGAGCACCGCTGAAACAAGAATAACTTCGAGGTTTTTGGATGGAAAATTTTCATTTTTGGGATTTTTCAAGATGTAAGATTGATGTATCCACTTTAAAAATCGAAATCGCGATTCATGATACAGGGAGTGAAAAAATCGCTTTCAAAGTTAGGGATGACAAAATCGTGAAAAATCAATTTTTTCAAATTAGAACCCCATTTTTTTATGGCAGATATTGAATCTACGTTAAAAAATAATGTGAGTGTATGCATCACACCCTTGGCCTAAAATGGATATTTTCTGAGTTAATATGCACTTTAGGGCAAGGGTGTGATGCATACACTCACATTATTTTTTAACGTAGATTCAATATCTGCCATAAAAAAAGGGGTTTCTAATTTGAAAAAATTGATTTTTCACGATTTTGTCATCCCTAACTTTGAAAGCGATTTTTTCACCCCCTGTATCATGAATCGCGATTTCGATTTTTAAAGTGGATACATCAATCTTACATCTTGAAAAATCCCAAAAATGAAAATTTTCCATCCAAAAACCTCGAAGTTATTCTTGTTTCAGCGGAGCTCTATTTTCGATTTTTTTTTTCGAATTTTCCCGCTCAGAGAGAATTTTCCAACCAAAACTGAAAAATGTTACATCAAAATAACTTGAAATTTTCTAAGGAATCTATTTCTGCAATAAAAAAATGGTGTTCTAATTTGAAAAACGGAAGTTGACGTCATTTCCGGAAAAACCGGAGGTGCTCATGCCTTGAAAATATTTTAGATTTCATCAGCATCGTGAAATACTTATGAGTGCTGAATTTCATGAAAATACGTTCAGTAGTTTCCCGTATAAATATGGGTGAGGTTCCTCGTGAAAGACCCTGTATGTACACACATCGTCAAAAGTATTCCCCTCCCCTAGGTTTCTCAAGAAATAAACAATAATTTATGTCTATTATTTTAACTGCAATTTATGCGTTAGAAAGTCTTTGTTTGTTAAATCCAACTTTATGCAGTATGGGACAAAATTGAGATGTAATAGGAGGGATAACTTGGAAGTAATAAAATGAATATCCCTTTGAAAAATTAGGACTTGAAGGTTTTTTTTCTTTTCCGTGATAATTCAGCGATATTTTCAACACCCTTTATTTTACTCGGGAAATCTCCCGAGAGAAAGCCCAATAATTTAATTGATCGATTTAAACTTCGGGAACTCGATACCCCTGTGATAAAAAATTATTCAGACGGTTATCAAGGCCTGTACAGGATGTCTGGCGAGACGTTAACGATTGAAATTGTTGATTTTCGGTTCAGATTTGCCTCTGTAACAGTGAAAGATAAGGAAATTATGGTTCCACGAACTCAGCGCTGAGAATATGCTGCGTTTGCTGGGAACCATGGCATTTTTCGACACAGCATTTCCAAACCGATGCATGGGAACTAAGAGGGGTAGGGAAACAGGAAAGTCTTCAATTTGATTGGTTCGTAAAACCAAAGATGCAAGAAGTATTGGTTTGATTGGTTTTGAAGTACTGACGAAAGAAAAAGCTTTAATTTAATTGGTTTCTAAAAGGAACAAAGAATAAGGTAGCCGGGGAAGTTTCGGGAGACGAAAAAAGGCAGTTACTGGTGGAACCTCAAACGGAAAGGTTCCCAGTGCTCGCGAATATGGTTCGGGTACTAGGGTAGTACGGTTTCAGGTTAGGTACTTGAGTGTTAAGAAGTACGGTTTTAAGGAAGGTTTAAGAATTAATTTAGTTTCGTAGTTATTCGGAAGACGGCGTTAGGGTAACTCATAGGTTTTTGGTTTCTTTTAAAAGTTTTGATAAGTCAGTCTCAAACTGGGACATTATATAAGAAGTGTTAAGTCGAAGTTAGTAAAGTCTCTAAATTTATTTGGAATTATTTAGATCGCGTATCGTCGGTATATTCGGGAGTGAAGGTCAATTTTGCGAAAACGTGTGGGTGTCGTGTTTCGTATCTAATCTGTCTGTTTCAGGAAAGAAGCATCGTCGTAGAATCATCCTCCTAGGTTCATCATTCTTGGGATTATTGGTACAGGAAAAAGGTCAGATAAATTGTTTATGCTTAGCTTATATTGAGAATTGGTAGAAAAGCCGCATGCCCGCCCAAATTATATTTATAGTCCAGAGTCCTGAAATCTTCTACAAGTCATAATTTTTCGTATCTTCTTTAAGGCGTATTATTATTTTTGTAATCACCCTTAAGTATTTTGAAGGTCTAAGTGGAGTTTTCTGTCGAGAAAACTCAGGTTTATCTGAAAGATCACGAGGAAACTATTGTTGAGTTTCCCCTTGTGAATGTAAAGTAAAGTTTAAGAAGGATTATTTTCCGTCATCTCGTTTGGGTATAGAAGGTTCACCTTACATTGTAAATCTTTTCCAGATTATTCAAGATCATTATTTCTGGGGTCATTTTGACAAACCCTTTTCATTTTTGTCGATAACTTGAATATGATACTTTTTATAATTTGGAATTCACACTGATGTTGATTTAATTTCAATGAATAGATCTGCCTTTGTAATTTAAAGCTAATATAACAGTTTTACTTGATGGGATTATTTCCTTTCAAATTAAGAAATATCCGAACATTTGATAATTTAAATAATTTGATTTAAGTAACACATATCTAATTTGGTAAGAATTTGTTTAGTTTGATTTGGTTTAATATACGTCTTAAATTTAATCTAAAAGGTTTCATTTACCATCCCTCTCCCTAGAAAATAATTTTAAACACCAAGACCCGACCCAAGTGCGTTGGGCTGATCCCACACTTTCTTCCGTCGGAAGAAAGAACTTCAAAATTCTAATTAACATCTTTTATTTTTCTTTAAGTAATAACACCCTTGATTGGTGGAAAGCCGCTCTTCCGTCCAATCACCAAGAGGGTGCTTTTTACAGAGACAATTCCTGTAAAGTTGAAGGTGGGTTTTGGCGATTGGATAATGCTCTCTCATACGTGCTCAATTGGATTCATGTACGAAGAGTTTTGCTGGCCAGTTCAAGCTCTGGATATTGTTCTCTTGAATTTTTTGAACACTTCTTGTGCAGTATGGTGGAGCATTATCATCCTGATAAATGAAATTATCCCCCTAATACGTTGTACAGAGGAACAATTATGATTGGTTCAATGATGTTTTCTACGTAGATGGCACCAGTCCTTGTTCGTTTAACGATAATAAGAAGGGTACGACCAAACATTTTACCCCCCGCACATTATTGATCCGCCTTGAAAGGGCACAATTTCCCGGGCGAAATTGAGTCGCCCTAGTCTGTCTGGACCCCTTCAAACCTTCTTTCGTCGACTATCACTTTTTTAACCGAATCGTGACTCGTCCGAAAAAAGTACGTTTCGCCATTGTGGTGGAAGCCAGGGCCCGTATTCTCGGCGAGTGATCTTTCGGTGCGTATACGGTTGCTATACATAATAACACAGAAATTGTATACGCACGTATTCTGTCGGGTTATTCGAGTACTTTTATTCTTTTTTCGAAAGTATTATCACAAAGTAACGGACTATTCTGTCCATTATTTTTCAGTAAAATTTCAACACTCGATTCTTGATTTCCGTACGAGGAATCAGCATAACTAAATCTTCCAACCATGTTTATACAGAGTGTAACAGCCAAATGGAATGAATTCGATAACAAATAAATGAGAGGGTGTTAGGAAAAACGCTCGGATACGTCGATTTGTAATTTCAAATGCGCATATTCTTCAAGGAAATAAAATTATATAGGGTGTCCCATGCGACCGTGGCCAATACCAACTTTCTTATTCTAAATGCAACCCCCTGTATATTATTTATTTTTTGTATTCTTCAGGAAATTCTAGACATTATTCATGTACAATGTCCTATACCTATCTTCAACTTTTTCGGAAATATTAAGTGTTTTCAGATTTTTTTACGAAAATTAACATTTTGAATGAAAATTATTTCATTTCACAAATTCGATACATTACACTCAATATTTATTTCCCATTTACCTCTTGATATGAAGAAAGTAAGCAAAAACCATTACTGAGAAGAAATTAAAAAAACAAAAACAGATTTGTTTATTCTCATAGCCTTAGTAACACGTTGTCTGTTTGCATGAGAATAAGTAATCAGTGTAAGTGCTATTGTCTTTTGAATTTCGATAACTGTACTAATATTAAAAAAAATGGTTCATTTAACAGAAATGCACAAAATAACCATTCTTCAAATGATTGGTTATGGAGATTACACACGGACACAAATGGAAGTTTCTCGCTTATTTCACGAAAAATTTCCAAATTTGCCGTCTATATCACAAGGAACAATTAGCAAAATAGAAAAGCAGTTTCGAGAGCTTGGTCATATTATGCTTGAGTTTCAAGAAAGCCCACATAATTCTGTTCGAAAAGTAGTCCCGTTGTTCACCGTCAACCACACGTCAATATTTCGAATATTGAAGGAAAGTAAGATGCATCCCTATAGAATGATGGCAACTCAGGAGCTCATAGAAGACGATTTCGATAGGAGAACGCATTTTTGTGAGCAAATGATGGCAATGTTAGATAACAATGTGATCCAATCAGAAAATGTTCTGTTTTCTGATGAGAGTGCATTTACACTACACGGTCATGTTAATCGTCAAAATTGCCGCTATTGCTCTGATGAGAATCCTCACTGGATGAGAGAAGAACATACGCAATATCCTGAAAATGTTAATGTTTGGGCAGGAATTGTTGGAAATCATATCGTAGGTCCCTTTTTCATTGACGGCAACTTGAATGGAGAAAAATATTTAGAACTACTCCAAAATAATGTCGTACCATCTTTGATAAACTCATATCCTGAACCAGCAAATCCACAAGTTCTTGCCAATATAATATGGTTTCAGCAAGATGGAGCACCGCCCAATTACCAATTCAATGTCCGGCAGTACTTGAACCAAATTTTTTCAAATCGGTGGATAGGGAAGCGCGGATCGATAGAATGGCCAGCACGATCTCCTGATCTGACACGATTAGACTTCTTTTTGTGGGGAAATGTCAAAAGTATTGTATACGAAACGAAACCCTTAAACTTAGACGACCTGAAAAACCGAATCACGCTTGCGATTAGATCAGTCACGCCTGAAATGTTGAGTAACGTTAGAAGACAATTATACACCAGATAAGCATGTTGCCAAGACGTTCGCGGCGAGCATTTTGAACATTTCCTACATTAATGTTTTTTTTTGTTTTTCCTTTTAATAATTAGGAAATAAGCAGTATTACTTATTAGGTTTTAAGTGTAATGTACCGAATTTGTGAAATGAAATAATTTTTATTTGAAACGTTGATTTTTGCAACAAATCAGAAAACACTCAATACTTCCGAAATAGTTGAAGATAGGTATAGGACATTGTGCATGAATTGTGTCTAGAATTCTCTGAAGAATCCAAAAAAGAAATAATATACAGGGGGTTGCATTTGAAATAAGAAAGTTGGTATTGGTCACGGTCACATGGAACACCCTATATAATATTATTATTTTGAGAAATATGCCCATTCAAAATTACAAATCGACGTGTCCGAGCGTTTTTCACAACACGCCCTCATTTATTCGTTATCGAATTTATTCCATTTGGCTGTTACACTCTGTATACGTGAAATACTTCCAGTAATAACCGAGATAAAAGTTTCTTCAATATTCGCCAGGTCTTTGGAATTATTAAATTCACATAAGAATATTTTCTCGAATGAATTTTTTCCCAAAGTAAATAAATATTTCGATAAATACGTAAATACTACGACTTAGATGTAGAAAGGACAATGTTGCTCATTCAACTGACAGAAAAATGACTTTAACCTAACTTTTTCAAAATATACACGCTGAAATGTGTTAGAATTTCATGGCCAACCGGGATACATTATAAAAGAGAATGTATTACACACATGACACAATAATACAATCTTGACTTAAAACCGTCTGTAACAGGGTTCATCATAATTGGAGTTATTTAACGACACTCATTTACAATTCGCTGGCGTAGTTCGTCCAAATTTTCAAGCTGAGTCACAAAAATCTTGAACTTGAGTAGTCAGAGGAAGAAGTCCAGAGGGTTCAGGCCAAGAGATCGGGTAGGCCCCCCTATAGGATCACTTCTTCCAATCCAACGACCAAGGTATTGCAAATTGAGATATTGGCGTACTGGTGCGGCGTAGTGAGGGGGAGCTCCGTCTTGTTGAAAATGCAATTGTTGTTCAAGTTGTAGAGGATCGCCACTATATTTATAACATGATACCCTGTATACCTAAAAGATTACTTTACATATCTTGTAGTGCTATTTCTTTTTGTTGTGAGGAAAATTCTTTTATTTCATTTTCTTTCTTTGAAAGCAACTCCAGTATCCGAATCATTAAGACGTTCTTGTTTTTGTAGTACAATTTACTTCCTTGGACGAGAATGGAAAAAGTTTCTTCACCGGATTATGGGTGTAGTTGTTCTTCGTTAAGTTGGTTTTTATTTTATCTGGGTGAGAAAGTTTCATGACTTTAGTCTTTATGTATTTTTTATTGAAGGCTGTAATTAATGTTGTTTTTATCATTGCAAGAGCTTCTGGTCATCATTAACATATTCCATCAAATAGGTAATAGTCACGAGATTCGATAGACAAAAATGCCCAATGGTTGCATTATTATATTCGCATTTTGTAAAGTAAAGTGATTACTTGGATGTGAGTATTATCATTTTTAGTGGTAGTAGTAACCGTCTTTTATTGCCATATATATACACAAGACCCTTAAGAATCCTGTCCATATATCTTAGGTCCTTCAGCCTTATCATTTTCAATATTCGTATTATTATTGTTGTTTTAATTAAGAAGTTAGACTGTTGAACTTGTTGATGTTCGTGACTTGCTGTAGTTATTTTGATGTTTATTCTTACGAAGGGTAGTTTATCACACTTTTTTGGCGAGTTTGCTTGAACTTGAAGATCTATGAATTTCAATGTGTTTGATATTTTGAATGAATTGTAGGCCTGAGAAAGCAGAAGGCAACTTCTGCGAAACGACGCCACAGTTAATGTCAAATCATAACACCTTTTGTTTTTATTTTGTCCCATTTCCTGAGAAGAAGAACTCGATTGTTTGATTATGGAGAACGCAATTTACAGCATTCACATTCGTATTATTGAAATATTTTTTTTTTGGAATTCATTACTTGAGAAGTTTTTTTTTCGATAGTTTCATCAATTACGAAAGGAAAGAAAATGTTTGGAACTTCAGATTATAATGGTGAAATATTGTTTGAACCCACCTAAAGAGAGGAAGAGGCTTTCTTCAGAGTTGACACCAAGAAGCGTGGGAACCTTATTGAAATCTCCAGTGGTAAATTTCTGATACGGCGATGCAGTTAAAAAAGCTCCATCATGTTCAGGTTCTATTGCTCCAGAGAACAGATGTCCTTGGTAAATTTCGTAATAATTCGTTGTAAAATCCTAAAATGAAAAGCATCAGTGAATTCACAGGAAAAAGTTGAAATTGTTGTGTAGTAAAAATGTTAGGTTGCCGTTAATTCTTTCTCTAATTATTCGGTATCTTACCTCGCCAAATAGTGCAGTAGAAGCTTCCTTAATCTGTTGGATATCCAGAGTCCTGAAGAACTTCAGCAGATCGAGAATCGAAGTAGTATTCTCGTTGATTGTTGAATTGATTTGTGTACCGAACTCATAAGCCAAATGCCGAGGGTTCTCTTGAAGGGCCCAATTGGCTAGAGAAGAACCACTATCTTGAATCGCTCCGATAAAGAGATCTGTAAAAATGGAATGTTATCATACTTAATTGTTCAGACTTCAGAAATAGTATATTATTTCATAAGGAGGAAAAGTGTCACTTTTCATGGCGAGCTCGAGTTTACCCGACGAACGTAGTGAGGCGGGTAATTGAAAGCGAGCCATGAAAAGTCACTTCTCCTTCGACTGAAATATGTTATTTTATTTCCAAACGTTCGATAACAACGTCATTTCTAGACTGACAGGATCACAGAGAAGTTCTATTTCTCCGCCTAGGCGGAGAAATAGTTGCTATGGCTTACTTTTCCCTCCGGCGCGACAGGAAAAGTGTTGTTATGCAAGGGACTAATTTTGCAAGACAACCGTAACTATACAAATGTTACATTTTTCACTCAATTATAACGATCGTAAATGTCAATATTATTCAGATTTCCAGCAATTTCAAGATGCTTGAAAATAAAATAACATATTTCATTCGAAGGAGAAGTGACTTTTCATGGCTCGCTTTCAATTACCCGCCCCACTGTACAAAATGACATAGGGTTTTATTTCAGAGGCATAACTTGTTAGTAGTGAATCACAGTAATGTCATATTCTACAACTATGATCTTTGGTCCTTTCTTCACAAAATCTAATCAACCTTTATGAAATTAAAGTACCAAAAACTAAAATATTCCTAGATAAATTGGGATAAATGAAATTCATTTTGTCCGAATGCTATGGACAAAATGACATACCGGCAATAGGCAACTGTATTTTTCTAATTATAGTTACAAAACTACTGACAAAGTTCACCAATGAAACGCTTGGTTCTCCTAGGAACATCAGCACAAGATGCTTGAGCCCAAGCCCCAATGCAACCAATGCATGCATCGTAACCAGTCTTTTCCAGTGCTAATCCTGGACAAAACTGGTTATTTCCCGATCTGAATCGGGAAAAGAGGTCATAACATAAGACAGATGGACAGTCGTCTTCATCATCTCGAAAGTTGCTAGAAACATTTTCTTCTTCATTGTCTTCTTCAAATAATGCCCTAGGGACGTGTCTCCTTTTCTTTGGAGGAGGTATGGGCTCATTTTTTTGATTTGATTGCAATCATATTAGGAGTAGAAGTTGAAACTAAGTATAAGTTTATCGTGTCTTCGGCTCACGTTTGCCTTGTCCACTTATGAATCGTCCATTAGGGATTGGAGGAACCTCCTCATAGGATCATCTTAATCTAAGATGCATTGCCTTTATAAGCCGCAGATGAATATTTTGTTATGACTATGTTAAAACAAGTCCTGGCTCTTTGTTTGCTGATGGAGCCTGGGATGAATGGTCTCGGTGTTGTCCGGTAGATACCTACGGTTAATTCAGCTGAAATACCTATGTCATTTTGTCCGTTCACTGTATATGTCATTTTGTCCATAAAGCGTTATAAAACTAGAAATATATCGAATCGATACGAAATAGTATATTTAACATAAAAAAGCTTCGTTAATACAATGACAAATAAGTAAAGCTCGAAATGAATGGAACATAAATGAAAAAAATGGTGAAAAATGGCCATTTCTTCCAAAAATTTGGCGCAATAAAAAAAACTCGTGACCTATTATTTTCTTTTATCACTCATAACGACCGAATGAACAAGAGTAGCGCCTGCGAGTTTTCAGAGGTTATTGAACCTACTCGGGTCGTGTGATTTGGTAGGCAGTTCCGCATTTGATACCTCCGAACTCAAGTTATGATGCCTATGTCATTTTGTCCATATATGTCGTTTTGTACGTATTTCCCCTACTATTATTTTCAAACAGTCGGAAATTCATGGAAATCTGAATATCCAGTTCTGGATTGACTTTCACGATCGTTATAATCCAGTGAAAAATGGGAACATTTGTCTAGTTACGGTTGTCTTGCAAAATTCATGTTTAGCATAACAACACTTTTCCTGCTGCCGCGCCGGAGGGAAAAGTAAGCCATAGCAACTATTTCTCCGCCTAGGCGATATTTTCTCTATTTCAGTAAAATTTCGTGAAATACTGTTAAAATGAAAAATTCAGATTATACATCCTAGTGACTTTTGTATTGTATCTTGGCAGTTGGTGACTGTTACGAAATTAACATTTCCAAATTGACATTTCCAAATTGACATGAGTTGAAAATTGATAGGATCGGAAACTAGCGACAACCACGAAACGAAAAATATAACTGAAAACAGTGCTGTAATGTGTTCATTACAGCACTGTTTTTAGTACTGTAAAGAACTCATTACGATACTGAAATAGAGAAAAATATGCTTCGATGCATGCAGGCTTATTGGCCAAAACCTGTGTCTTCAGATAACCCCACAGCCAGAAGTCTGGAGACGTTAAATCGCAAGAAAAACAACAAAAACGGTTCAATTAATCCTCCAGACCATAATGCCCACTATACAGTGAACCGTTGTGGATGAAAATGGGCTTAATAATGTGAAAGAGTAAAGTACATCACTGAAAATCATTTTGTTTGCAAAATCAGAAGGTTGCTCAAGGATCCAATTGGTGAATTCTATTCGCTGTTCATGGTTTACTGGCAGAAGTGATTGTGTCAGTTGGGTTTTTTAAGCATGCAGTACTTTCGAATATTTTGATTTTTTCTCTTCACAGTAGATGAAAGGTATATTATGTCGACCAAACAATGGACATACTTTCGAATAATGGCAATACAACTTTTATCATTTCGATAATACTTTGTGACAATCGGGACGCGTTGACCTACCGTGTAATGCTCCATGGTTACCTACTCTCATGTGTCAACTTTCGATCTGTCACGTCATAATCATGTTACATTATGAGTGTCAAACATGGCGCCCAATTCAAATCCTGCGCTTATATTTAAACACTGTCCATAAGTACAATATAGGGAAATGTTCTCAAGAATATTTTGCATTTGACTAATTAATAATCTATCAGAGTATCTACCTTTGGAATTCTCCGCTAATAAATGTAGCCCAACACTGACAGCTCCCGCACTCTCGCCGAAAATAGTTACTTTGTCTGGATCCCCACCAAATTTTCGTATATTTTGTTGCACCCATCTGAGACCAAACTGTTGATCTTTTAAACCGTTATTTCCAGGACATTCCAAATCTCCGGTAGAGAGAAAACCTGTAATGATCAGAGTTTCTCATAAATAATGGGAGAAAGTACCTAGTGAATATCTTTTGAACGAAAAAGACAATATTTATAAAATTTTGCACGTAATTGCAATGACGCAAATTGCATCTGATGTACAATTTTTGTTGATAATATACTTTCGATTGAAACGGAGACGCCCTCAACTCTATATCTTTGCAAATGTTGACTGGGCTTGGGATTTCGAATTCGTACATACATGGTTTGGTGTAAAAAATCTACAGGGTGAGTCTTTGACTTGTACATATAATTTTACTGTAGATTCATGAGGCCGAAAGAAACCTTTTTTTCATTTTCCATTTTTCCGAATTCGGCTCTGTTAAAAAGATATAGCCATTAAAAAAAATTGGGCTGACTACGTCTCTGATATGATTCTCTGGAATTGATGATTCATATTTCTCGATAGAAATTGAGTTGATACATTTAGGAAATACTCAAGTGATATGATATGATGATAAATTGTTCATCCTGATGACTCCTAGGTCTCCTGTGGAGACCCCTCTGAAATTACAAGCTTCGAAGCTTGTAACTTGTGCCGAGTTCGGAGTAAGCAGTTGTTCTGTGTAGGCTTTGTTACTGTGTCCTCACGCCACCTTAGACAGAGCACTGTTAATTTTTGACCCAACAGTGAGAATGATGGCCCCTACCGAGACTAGAAAATTTCTTTCCTAGCTCGGGATTGACTTCGGACAATCGGACCTTTGGGTCCGAATTCCAACGCTCTACCACTGGGCCAGGGGCACTCATTTCCTAACCTTATTCGAATAAAAATGTCGCAAACACGATAATTTCAACAAAAATAGTTAGTTTCATCGGATTATATATGCAGATTAGTTTGTAAACACTAATAACTTGTTCATATTTTCCTAGAAAATTCCAAACAATCTCATGAAGAAAGATTTTTCATTCCGATCATCAGAATTTATTATTAAACAACCTAACCTAATCTAGTTTGTATCGGATCTGTGAATGTTTGCTCAGAAATTTCAAGAAGATGTTGTCAGCTTGCTGATATTTTCATTGAGGTAAAGGATTTTTTACGAAACATAGTATAAATATCTATGAATTCTACCGTTCGCATCATAAATCGACTTTGCCGCGAAATTTATCACCACGCATGCGTAGAGAGAAAACCGACTGATTGGTTATCTGGAGGCCAACTATTAACAATAACAAACCAGAGTCTCTGAACGTTTGTTCAGAGACTCTGGTAAACACTATGTGAATATATTCGATGATATTTAATTCAGAGACGCATTCAGATTATTCTTGAAATTAATGATTTTTTCGTCAAATTTCTCCGGATAAAATTGGAAATAACTCGAAAACGACGCCTTTTATTGAAAAAAAAATAGGAATAGGTACTTTTAGTTTCTTGAATGATTCATTCTTTCGAAAATATGAACCGTTTATCTTTTTAAAGTGGTTTCATGGTGTTTCAAGCGTGTATTGATATGTCGACTACCCTGTAACTTTTATACTAGTAGAGATATGGAATAGGTTTTGATTGAGGAATATGCACCATTAAACGAGTAAAAACTCAACCAAAATTCAGTTCATTCGAAATAACGGTTCCGAAGATATAAACAGAAAAGTATTTTTTTCATGGATTTTCGACACCAGCTGTATCTTCGAAGCCAAACCGAATTCTGAAAAATGGCATGGAAAAAAAGTGTTTCGTTTGATGAGAGGAATCTACAGAATATATGTACAAGTCAAAGACTCACCCTGTATAAAAACGAGGAATAACTTACTGTAACTTCTAGAATTGCTTAATTTATTTTCTGCAGACAAAGGAGAATAAAGTTTTGAATAAAATTGAATCAAAAGTTCAAAATATCCGCCGTTCACCTGACAATGTGCCATCCTGTTAAAAAAATCTTGAGTCACTACTTCCAATGACATCTTCACCTGTTAGTTCACCCAGTATGTACCAATTTGAAATCCCAAGCTCTTTCAACATCTGCAAAGACATACAGGAGGTCCCATATGATTTAAAAAAGTTGAGGGTATTTCCGGTTCAACCAGAAGTATATCATCAACAAAAAATTGTACATCAGATGCATTTTGCGTCATTGCACTTACCTGCAAAATTAAATAAACATTGTCATTTTAGTTCAAAAGATATTGACTTGCTCCCATACTTTCTCCCAACCCTGCATAATTCATTCAGCTTATCATCTAACAACACCACTATGGATCATACGCCAGCTGAATAAAATACAAGAGCTCTATTGGACAGAAGAAATGGACTGCTATACCTACCAATTATTATCACCACGAGAATTAAAGAATAAAATGAACGTATGAAATAGAGATAAATACCACCACAAAGTAAACACTGTAGGAAATGGTACTTACGGTTGGCCTGACTGGAAGAGATGTAACTGCTGGCTGTCTGGTTTCGTGTAATGTTGTACCGGGTGAAGTTCTTATATCACGTAACGAATTCACGTACGAATAACTGGCTCCGACTTGGGGCAAAGAGCGAAGGTATATATCTGTTAAGGGTGGCGAGCTGTGCCGTATACAGGGTGAGTCTTTGACGTGTACATATATTTTAACTGTAGATTCGTGAGGCCGAAAGAAACCTTTTTTCATTTTCCATTTTTCCGAACTCGGTTCTGTTAAAAAGATATAGCCATTAAAAAAAATACGTCTCTGATATAATTCTCTGGAATTGATGCAAAGTTCATATTTCTCGATTCAAATTGAGTTGATACATTTAGGAAATACTCAAGTACTAACCTTATTCAAATAAGAATGTTAAAAACACGATATTTCTTAACAAAAACAGTTGGTTTCATCTGATTATATCTGCAACTAAAAAGCTATATTTCTCCCATCAAAACAAGTTTCTTCTTCGATTTCCATGAAGATTAGTTTGTGAGCACTTATTACTTGTTTATATTCTCCTCATTCCCCCAAAACTATCTCAAAAAGAATTGTTTTTACACTAATCGAACATAACTCCATTGAATTAGGTCGAAGAATTCGAGGTCAATGACCTAACCTAACCCATGTATAACCATATTCTATGAAAGCGATCATAGAACGTTTGAGAAGACGAAGCCAGATTGTGTTGATTTTATCCTTGAATAAGGAAGCAATAGGTCCTTCATCATTAACGGATGAACTAACGCAAAGGCACTAGTTTTGTTCACTTTTGGCTGATGGCGTCTTGTCGTGCCTCTTTGAAAATGTTCTGATTCTCGCCGATAGAGCGCTACGATCTTAATTTTAGTCGGTACGCAAGACAAACCGTTGTTTCATAGACCGGACAGTTGGTCTGTGGTTGTTGAACGAGCATGCGTATAGCGGCTTGACGGAGATTTGTCGATTTGTTGATTCGCAGTGAAGAATGCGAACAGTTGATGTGAAAAGATTTTCAGTGAAAGTGAATTGATGAAATTATAACCGTGTAGCTTCGAGTTCATAAAACTCCAAGAGGATATTGTTAAGATAGAAACATATCCACAGATCTTGCAGTGTTAAGTATTCATTTTGCATTAATTTCAATTCAATACGTAGTAATAAAAAGGAGGATCACGTCCCTAAGTTAGGACCAACTGAATAAATGTGTCTCACATTAATACGTAGTTTGTATCATAGTATCGACATTCATCATTAATATCCGAATTTTGTATTCCATTGACATTTTAGTCTGGACAAAGTTGATAAACATTCTGACAACATTGTCACTTTGTATAGAGTTTATTAATTTGAGCCATTCTGTGATATTGAAAATCCAGGGTTGCATCTAGATTTTTCTTATGATTTTTGTATTTTTCGTCAAATTTTATCGGGTAAAATTGGGAATAACTCGAAAACGACACGTTTTATTGAAAAAAATCAGGAATACTTTTATTTTCTAAACCGATTAGTTCTTTCGAAAATATGAACCGTTTATCTTTTTCAAGTGGTTTCATAGTATTTTTTCGTGGATTCATGAGTTGGCTATGCTGTAACTTTTATACCGGGAGGAATATTGAATAAGTTTTGATTTGGAAATATGCCATAAAGGGAGTGAATACTTCACCTGAATTCAGTTCATTTGGATTAACGGTTCCGAAGATATGAACAGAAAAGTGTTTTTTTTGTGGATTTGCGACACCCTGTATCTTCCAAACGAAACCGAGTTTTGAAAAATGATATAGAAAAGAAGTGTTTCGTTTGATGAGAGGAATCTACAGTTAAAATATATGTACAAGTCAAAGACTCACCCTGTATAGGTTGCGACTGGTGGCAGAGTAAATTAGCACTTAACAGGTAGAAAAAAGAATTATTCCGGGATTCTCGGAGAACCACAGAAAAAAAAGGTAAAGTCATAGACCTGTTCTTCTTTGTAACCGACCAGGAAAGCCCATTCCAGTAGGAAACTTTGTGGTAAACAAAAAATAAGAATTTTGAACACCAGCTATTCGGAGTCACAAGGGTAAGTCGAATCTTGAGTATGGATTTCACGCATGCGTCAACCGGAAAACGTAGAGATTATGTTTACTCCGAAAGACGAAGAAGAAAATATGCCATGTTTATTCCTAATATTACTGCACATGCGCTGATTTCGATTCTTCACAGAGCCTAGCATCAATTTTCATCGGATGATTATCTACAGGGTGCATTTTCAGGTGAGGTTTTTTTTTGACAGGTGATAAAACTCATCAAAATAAGTCATTTTGCCGAAAATTTCCTATATGAAATGTTCAATTTAAAAAAATTTCAAGAAAGCGGCAATGATCTGTTCTGCGCACTAGAATTTTTTTTGCAAATTTGTTAGATAAGAACAAGACATGTTGATATCTACGGGGGAGCAGGCGAGGGAGTAGGTTCGGACTGAGGAATTTTCAGATTCACCTAGAAACTAAAAAATATTCTAGTTTCATTTTCCCGAAACAGTGGCATAATTCATATAAAAAATTTTTGGTAAAATGACTTGTTTTGATGAGTTCTACCATCTGTCAAAAGGAAAGCCTCACCTTAAAATACACCCTGTATATTGGTGTTGCTAGTTATATGGTATCAAGTGATAGTTCTCGATTTCTTACCCAAAAATCCCAATCTGTATCCAACGGAAACGACTATGATATCGTAATCCATCAAATAATGAGGCCCTAGTTCCTCAGTACCAGGAGTTCCACCTACAAATCCTCCCCCATGAATGACGTAAATGACTGGTATGGAAACTTTTCGATTTTCTGTTGGAATCTGCAACACCTCCAATTTTCAACTAGTTCATAAGAATTAGCGAAACTAATTGAGATAAAGGACCCCGCACTTTTTATAGGTAAAGTGGCGACCGGTCAAATTTTCTGAATGTTTGGTATGTTGTTGTACCCGACTCAGTGACCAAAAGTGTCAATGGGTCCAACCCAATCCTATGGCTAGTTTTCCAAATACGGGGTGTTAAAGTTGAAAACTGCCCAAACTTTCGGATTTATTCTTTGATTATTAAGAGTTGGATTGGATTTCTGTTGCATACACACGTTTACTACATGTTCTAGTAATGAAATTAGTGGATACGTATGATTAAAAATATTCATATTCACAGGGTGATTCGCGAATATATGACGGTAGTGTTTTACCAAAATTCACTTTTTCTACTGTGACGTCAGGAAGGCATATTTTTGAAATGTTTTTTTCGATTTATTATTATGACGACAAAATATTGCACAGTGCATATTTTTTATACAGGGTGTTTCACAGAGAGAACCACTAGACATAATCATTTTTTTTAATCAATTCGAAACCCTGTATTTTTGAATTGATTTTTGGGAGAAGTAATACCACAAACATATGTGTTTCTCTAATCTTCAAAATATTCATGGTGGTTCATTCATAGGAAGGTATTCCATTTTGGGAAAAGTTCGAAAAACATGAACACCCTGTATTCGAAAATTTCCTTGGTCAAATGCAACTATTTTCTCACTATATATTGATTTCTACAACATCTCCAGAGGTATGAATTCTGAATTCGATACTATGACCAGTTTTCGAGATACAGGGCGTTGAAGTTGAGAATAAATGATTTCATCAGTTTTTTTACCAATTGAAAAGGCGGATCGATTTTATGTTGTGTCCATGAGTTCAATATGAGTACAGATAAGATGCGCATGGAAAGGTTCAGCTAAATTATATACTGTTACAGGGTGATTCACGAATAAATCACAATAGCTTTTGCAAACACTCGATAATTCTACAGTTTCGTCACAGAGAAATTATTCCATGAAGTTAATACCTAGTCGTTCACAAATTTCAGTCTGAAATACTTCATTGTGATTACTTTTTATACAGAGTGAGCCATACAGGCAACCATACCAAAAATACACACAACCAAACTTATATGGAATCACCCTGTTATTTGGAAAAAACGAATTTTAATTAAAAAAAAGTCGCTGAAAAGTGAAGAGCAGTTTTCCCAAAACAAGTTTATTACAAAAATAATATAAATTATTAAAAGATTATTTTTATAATAGAACAGAAAATTGAAAGTGTAAATTTCTCTAAAAATAATTTTTATGTAACTGAGAATTGAAAAACAAATAAAACGATTTTAACAAATCAATAATCAGTATTACCACCCCTGGCATTGATACAAGCTTGAATTCGACGAGGCATGCTTTCTATTAAGTTGTTAATTTCTTCTTCTGTAACATTTGCCCATTCCTCTAAAGCCGCTTGTATAAGTTGCTCTGCGTTACCGGGATTATTTTGACGAGCTCTAATTTTTCTTTTGATCCTATCCCACAAGTGCTCGATAGGATTAAGGTCCGGTGAACAAGAAGGCCACTCTAAAACAGTCACACCTTCTGTTTCGAAAAAATTTTTTGCAACTCTGCTGGTATGTGGAGGTGCATTATCCTGCATAAATAGGAAATAATCTCCAAAAGCACCTCGCCAGAGCCTCACTACAGGTTGTAGCACTAGATCAACATACCTAGGCCCTGTCAGAGATTGTCTAATGGGAATAAAAGGAGTTTTCTCACCAAACATAATTCCGCCCCAATACATTACAGTACCTCCTTTTTATTGAGGGATCGGTCTTGCAGCTTGGAGCCTAGCTTGCCTCCCTCTACCTCTTAAAATGCGAACACGCCGGTCGTCTGATCGTAGGCCAATTCTGGTCTCATCCGAAAATAAGACATTTTTCCAATCTTCAATAGTCCAATTTTCATGCTCTAAACACCAATTAAAACCGTCAACTTTATTTTGCCTTGATAGTTCTGGAACTCTTAACGCTCTTCTCTTGAATAATTCCCGAGCGCGAAGTCTTTTTCTGATAGTTTCGACAGAAACACTAACACCTGTAGCTTGCAAAAATTGCCTTTGAAGCTCTGAATGAGATACTGCGGGATTTCTTCTTGCTGTTTGGGCTAAAAAGCGATCCTGCCTTTCTGTAGTTACTCTTCCACGACTTCTTCTCGGCCTATTCTTTAGGGTTCCTAACTCCAGAAACCTTGCATAGGTTTTTGAAACAACCCCTTGTGTAACCCCCACCGTTCTTGTAATTTGTCTTTGTGACATACCTTGTTCTGCCATAGTAATAATTCTTCCTCTCTGGACTTCCGATAACCCCATATAAGGCATTTTTTTTAAAACTTCGCAAAAAAAAATATAAATTCACTGCGACGTTCGAACGAAATGGTAAAATCGATACTGCAAAGCCAAATCTTATCAAGTGCTTATGAACCTAACTGTTTTTGTGAGTAAACACATGCACTTTTTATTTGCTCCTAACGAAAAAGAAATCAAAATAATATTTCATCTTAATACTGGGTGATTCCATATAAGTTTGGTTGTGTGTACTTATGCTATTGTGATTTATTCGTGAATCACCCTGTAACAGTAAATATTTTAGCTGAACCTTTCCATGCGCATCTTATCTGTACTCATATTGAACTCGTGGGCACAATATAAAATCGATCCGCCTTCTCAATTGAAAAAAAAAAAACTGATGAAATCATTTATTCTCAACTTCAACGCTCTGTATCTCGAAAACTGATCATAGTATCGAATTCAGAATTCATACCTCTGGAGATGTTGTAGAAAACAATATATAGTGAGAAAATAGTTGCATTTGACCGAGGAAATTTTCGACTACAGGGTGTTCATGTTTTTCGAACTTTTCCCAAAATGGAATACCTTCCTATGAATAAACCACCATGAATATTGAATATTTTGAAGATTAGAGAAACACATATGTTTGTGGTATTACTTTTCCCAGAAATCAATTCAAAAATACAGGGTTCGAATTAATTAAAAAAATTTATTATGTCTAGTGGTTCTCTCTGTGAAACACCCTGTATAAAAAATATGCACTGTGCAATATTTGGTCGTCATAATACTTAATCGAAAAGAACATTCCAAAAATATGCCTTCCTGACGTCACAGTAGAAAAAGTGAATTATGGCAAAAAAGTACCGTCATATATTCGTGAATCACCCTATAAATATAAATATTTTTAATCATACGTATCCACTAATTTCATTACTAGAACATGTAGTAAAAGTGTGTATGCAACAGAAATCCAATCCAACTCTTAATAATCAAAGAATAAATCCGAAAGTTTGGGCAATTTTCAACTTTAACACCCCGTATTTGGAAAAGTAGCCATAGGATTGGGTTGGCCCATTGACACTTTTGGTTACTGAGTCGGGTACAACAACATACCAAACTTTCAGAAAATTTGACCGGTCGCCACTTTACCTATAAAAAGTGCGGGGTCCTTTATTATTTTTCTAGTACAACCACCTGGGAACAGATGACTTAATGCCCCCCCCCAGGGCAGGGCAGGATACTTTGTGGTATCAAATGTAAATAAAAATATGAATTATGAACAATTGACATTCTGTTGAAGAAAAAAATGTTCAAGAAATCAATTGTTATGGAAGAAAAACTTTCTGTCACTTATTAGTAGGTATAATTTACTGGCGATTCACCATGAGAATCGGTTTATATTGATACTCTGGAAAAATAGTGAAAAATACCTGAGGGGTGTAGACATGAATGTACAAACAATCTTCACTCTCACTGCCTCTTATGTTTGGAATCAATTGTATGCAAATTCTATCCTTTGCATCACTATCGAGTATTCCTGTCCAATTATCCGGCTTTTGAGGCGGCTGTTGAAACATATTGTGAATGAATGTTCAATTGTTGATTTTCATGTAAATTCTCACCTGAAATCGTAGATCGCCTAATGGAGGCTTGGCATAAGGAATACCTCTGAAGGCATAAAAACTCCTGTTATTTGGGGTGCTCATAACTTCTCCTTTGATCCTTCCATTGGCAATTTCCACGATAGGCTCTTCACAATGAACCTTGACAAAAAGTTGAGCAAGTTTTCATTAATTTTGTAGAAGATGAATCATTGGTTGATTCAAAATAAAAAAAAATACTCGAGTTTACGTACATGAGTCCCAAGAATTAAACAAATCAGTAGAATCGAAGTCAACATTTTTCGCAATTGTGCTACTGTCGATTTATCCGGTTACTCATATGCTAAGCTGATGGTGACATCTAATCTCAGCAGATAATTCAGTTTGATGATAGTCGATTATATTAATTTGAAGTTTCCGGTTACAATGTAATGCTCAATTATTCAAGGATTTAAGATAATTATCA
Organism: Adalia bipunctata; assembly: GCA_910592335.1. Lineage (NCBI taxonomy): Eukaryota > Metazoa > Arthropoda > Insecta > Coleoptera > Coccinellidae > Adalia > Adalia bipunctata. Next base: position 9,087,883 of record OU342954.1, read on the forward strand.
GTTTAAATTTTATCGTTTTCTCATAGTGATGATTTGGAGACCTATAATTTTATATCGATGTCTGTATTTTACGAATTGAGAGCCTAGAATACCGCATTTCGAGACCCGTGGTTTGAACATGAAAGAGAAAAAATGCATTTCTTGAATATCCAATAAGGATTCAAATGGAAAAGTAGTTCGAATGCTCTTCAAATCTTCTTTGACACCACCAAAACTCGGTTCATCATAAAAAACGGTTTCCAAGATACGAGAATGATTCCAATTCAAGAAACAGAAGGATATTTTTTTGGCATTTGTCAAAAAAAAATATACAGCAGCTGTCATATATTAAGCCCATCAAGGGGCGTTGCCAGTAATTAATGAGGGTCGCTTTCTGTAGCAAGTATTTGTTGTTTTCAAGAATTCAATAATCCTTTTCCTACTTCTGAGACAATATTCAACATATACTCCATTCACAATTATAAAATCACAACTCTGGCTTTGCATATTTGACACACTCCACTCTGTATCGAAGTTATGACGTTTTTCAAAATATTTTTATGTTTCAAGTCAAACACTATGTTGGCCTTTCTACATTCTTAGCGTATTTCTCAGAATGTATATTTCATTTTGGAGAACACAACAGAAAATTGTGAACAATATTCTACATTTAAAGGAGTTTTCGGATTTATGATTGTAAAGATTAATCGATGTGCTTTTAGAGCAAGATCCCAGGGCCGCCAGACGTCACGTATTTTCTGATGAACGAAATGTGGACGATTGAATAGTGTTAGTATGTACTACGATCACATGACTATCGGCTACCTTGCTCAGACGGCCAATTTACAGATATCAGGTCATCAAGTTGCAAAAAAACATTGCTTACCTCACTTAAATTCTGATGGCTGATTTTCACATATATTTTAGACAATTCCGTTCAAAATGAGTTTTCAATAATGCCAGACACTTCCCGTCGGCCGAATTGCTTAACAGACGCCTTAAAGGTCTCAAAAAAAATTATTTAACTTCACGTAAATTCTGATGCTCCATTTTAATATATCTTCTCCAAACCACTATTTTAAAATTTCTTACAAGAAGACAGACCGATCCAAGGGGCCAATCATCCCCCAAACTCAATTGTAATGCCTCTATGGCTTAGAGCGCGAGGGTATTATCCGCACGCATGAGGATGAGTGAGAGATGTATTAGCTCCTATTGACTCCCCTGTCTCTCATTTCAGTTTACTCATATCAATCAATAATTAATATTTGTAGAAAAATCAGCTTAAAACTAATAAATTCATAAAACAGGTAAATTATTGAAGATCGACGTGTATAAAAGTGCTCATCTATCCGCAATAATTGTAGAATTTTCACCTGGCCCTTTGGATAGGTCTGTCTTCTTGTAAGAAATTTTAAAATAGTGGTTTGGAGAAGATATATTAAAATGGAGCATCAGAATTTACGTGAAGTTAAATAATTTTTTTTGAGACCTTTAAGGCGTCTGTTAAGCAATTCGACCGACGGGAAGTGTATGGCATTATTGAAAACTCATTTTAAACGGAATTGTCTAAAATATATGTGAAAATCAGCCATGAGAATTTAAGTGAGGTAAGCAATGTTTTTTTGCAACTTGGCCGTCTGAGCAAGGTAGCCGATAGGCATGTGATCGCAGTACATACTAACACTATTCAATCATCCACATTTCGTTCATCAGAAAATACGTGACGTCTGGCGGCCTTGGGATCTTGGACTATTTGTTTTCATCATGATATTGTATGTGATATGATTGTGAGGGTGCATAACATTTCTATTTCTAATATTTCTTTATTTCAAATAAATAACAGTTTTATTCATTCATCACAAAGAAAATGAACATAATAACTAAATTAACGAATTTGTTTACAGAGAAACTAATAATTTCAATGCAATAGTAACTGAGTTTGGGTTATAAATTAATCAGCAAGACATTTCATTTGTTTGATCTTATGAACAAGGAGTGAAATATTCTGACTGTAAAGTAATTTATTATAGTTTAAAAAATATTCATACATTACTACCACAGTAGGTTTGTACAAATAAAATGGAATAGCTCAAACATATGCTTCACATTTATCATTCACCTGTTCTAAAATAAGACACAAACTCTGGAATATGGAAAAAACCGATGTATTCTGGTTCAATATAGCCTATTTCTATTTTCGGCAGAGGATTGATAGGAATGAAAGCTCCAGTGACACATTTCAAATCATCGGAATCTGAATTCACCTACTGTTGAATGCGATATAGTCATATTTCTTCTTTTTTTTTAGCTTTTTCGACGTGTTTTTTTTTCTGAAACGTGACGATCAACAATAATCATTTAGAGACCGATGATGGCCATCCAGAACCCATTCACTTATGGAAATCGTTCAATTGCATTCTGCAAGTTCTTTCCTCATAATTCCTCGAAAATCCTACCTGAAACATATTTTCCGGTCGCTTTCTTTAGAAGATCATATAAGGAAGCCTTTTTCGTCCATTTACACATTCCAAATAAATTTTGAGCACCAAAAACGATACCGAAACTAACCAAACTTTTGGGGGACCGGAATTTCGTTTGAAATCTTTCTAAACGGCCAGATACTTAGAAAAAACTTCGTTATCCAAGTGTGAAAAGGTCAATTAGTACTTACTTTCACTTTATTCATGCTTACAAATCGATTTTTGGTCCAATTCAAATTTGCCGTTCGTACTCACGCCAAAAGTCGTGAAAGGAAAAAATGACACTGGCACGAAATTTCTCATATCGACGGGAAACTTCTTCTGGACGACGACGAACGGAAAAATAGGCGATTTCCTATCGATATTTCGCCCAAAAATCGCCAATCGATTCGAACTATCAAAATGTGGAATATCTTTGATACATTTACTTTCATGTAAACAAAGAAACTGGCAACGTCGTTTTGTCATTAACGATATTTTCTGTACGCGCACAGACTTTTCATCAGGTGCACCAACTCCTGAAAACGAAACCATGACCTCCTATGTGATTAAATAAAAGTGAATGGAGTATAGATATTCCTGGTTAGGTTAGGTAAACCTATTTTTCAAACATGCTTCAGAATTTAATTTTCATTCACTCAAACAAAAACTAAAAGAACAATATTTATTTCCCAAACAATACTTACAGGATGAATCAATATGAAATCAGTGTGGATGTTTGCTTTCATTAAAACTAAATAGAGTTTTACTCCAAAATAGTGCCAACAACATATAAATTTAGGTATTAAAAATGGAACAGTGAGAAAACTCAAACAATATTTCATTATGATGAATTCCTTCAGTTAAAAACTCATCCGTCTTTTTTTTTCTAGCGAATTGGTCAACCACTTCATTTTCATCAATTTTTACACCATAATGAATATTCATAAGCAACAACCCATTCAATCTAGTTTCAATAGAAGAATTGCGCAGGTAATTTTTAATTCTCCTCAAGCTGGAAAAACTTCTTTCTAGAGTAGCAGTAGATACTGGAATCGTTGCTAAAATTTGTAGATGTTCGGATACATATTTTAATTGCACTCATCTAAGCATTCTAATGCCGATTTTGAAGTGGAGTGCATTGACATTTTCCATATTTCAAATTCTGCTTTGATTACGTTTTTATTTTTTTCTGGGATTAGTGAAGAATACATCGATATGTCGTCTTCTAATTCATATTCGCTTTTAATATTCTGGGGTAGCAGACCAGATAAGGATGATATTAATTTTCGGTGTTTAGAAAATCTATAAGTTGATTGTTGGATAGTATGGTCTAGAAATTGAATGAAGAAATTTATTTTAAGTTGTTGTATCTAAGACGTTAGGTACGATTTCCCCCAGAAGAAATATATAAATAAGGAATTATTGGTTCGACGGATCCATTTGTGTGCGATGTTATGAAACTTTAATATCATCAATATTGCTGATATGAATTGATAATTTCAACTAGAGTTTCGGAGATAAGTTGGTCTAAGTGCAAAATGAAAGATTTATTCTGCAACGAAAAATAACTCTGAAACATTTCGTGGGAGGGGGGTTATATAATAATAATAATAATAATAACAACACAACACGACAGATCAATGCTGTTAAACCAGACACTTCTTCTGGACAAGGAGCTGAAGGAGTTATTTGTCGTGGAATTCTCCTCCCCTGCTGAAAATAATGTTGTGATGAAATAAGAACAGAAGAGGCAAAAGTACAAAGATCTTATATTCGAGCTTGGAACTTTATACCCAGGTCATAAAGTTAGGATGGTCGTACTAATCATAGGATGTCTCGGTGGAATGAGAGCCAACTACGTGGATGAATTGAAGATTATTCCGGCCTGTAGATCACTGGCCGAGGTATTGGCGCACAGAATGCAGAAAGCAGTGTTGCTCGGGTCACTTCATATCATCAGGTCCCATGAACTCTAGAAGCCACTTGCAGCTCATCTCTTTTGTTAAGGGTCGCTACGAGGGCAGGATGAAGAACTCCTCCATTTAAGTGTGAGGGGTTTTTAGTGAGTAACCAAACAAGATCTTGGATTCTCACACTACCGAGAGTGCGGACCCTCTCGGTGCCCATAAAGGGTTTTCCCCTCACACGGACGTAAAAAAAAAAATTTATTTTCGTTGAACCCCCAAAACCCCCCCCTTGCAACGCCCTTGAAGCCCAAGATACCAGATCTGTTTCTACAGAAATATTGTTTTTTTTCTCAATAATTCTTAGGAGAACCTGTTGAGAAATCTCCTCATACTATGACATAATTTGATTTGTGATAGAAAATTACTTGTCTGCTGAACTTGAATAAAGAATTAAACGAATGGATATTTCTCTTCCAAGAATGAACAATCTCTGCAACAACTATGAATAATATGAATACAGATGAATTTATTTTTCTATTTTTATTATTAAATATATAAATGATAATAAAAGTAAACATTTTCTGAACTAAACTCAAGCTTTCTTACAAGTCAGTCTTGAACTGGTTGAATGAATCAGATAAGGAGTTTGTTTACTCCATTCACTCTTATAAAGTACCCCGGTTGGCCATGATATTCTGACACATTTCACCGTGTATATTTTGAAAATGTTAGGTTATAGTCATTTTCCTTTCAGATTTAGGTATCTACGCAACTCTCTACATAGAGGTCGTAGAAGTTATGTATTTATCGAAATTTTTATTCATATTAGGAAAATAACGAATGAGAGAAAATATACTGCTTCACAAGTGTTTTGGTTTCTTTGCATATGCTTCATGAATGTTCTTATTTTGAAATAAAATTAGTTTATCAACGGCTCCGATTTAAAACGAGTTTTCTGAAAATGCCAAGACGTAAACAAACGCTGAGGCTAATAGGGTTATCGGAATGCTACAGGGTGGCCTAACTCCAAGTCAGCCGAAGTGTGATATCTCAACTTTTATAGGTTCAGGGAGAAAGGTTCCGTGTTGTATATAGACCAAGGCTTGGTGAGCGACGAAAAACAACACCTGCTCAGGATCGTTTCATCACTGTTTCGGCGAGAAGAAACCCTACATCTACGTGTAGAATGCTACGGAATACTCTCCAAAATGCAGAGGGGGTCCAAGTTTCCATTGAAACCATCAGACGACGTTTGAGAGAGGTGAATCTAGGTTCTAGACGTCCAATAAGAGGAGTTACATTAACACGTGACCAAAAGCGTCAAAGACTGGAATGGGCAAACATATCAATTGGAACGATCAATGGCGTAGTGTCCTTTTCACTGATGAATCCAAATACGGACGATTTTCAGATTCTCGAACAATAAGGGTATGGAAAATCCCACGCATACCCCGTAATCGTCGCTATGTCCAAGAACTCCATCCATTCCGAGGGGGTAGTGTTATGGTATGGGCCGGGATATGTTTCAACGGGCGCACAGATCTACACATTTGTCCTGGGAATATGACCGCCTTACACTATAGGGAGCATGTCATTGACAATGTTGTGCCAAATTTTCACGCTGCTATTGGTGAAACTTTCAAATTTCTAGACGATAACGCTAGACCGCACCGTGCAGCCATAGTTGAGAATGCGCGCGAGGAGCTTGGTATTCCACATTTACCAATACCTCCGCACTCACCAGATTTGAATTGCATAGAACATGCATGGGATATGCTCCAAAGAAGATTAGATAATCATCAACCTACCCCAGAATCTTTAAATGATCTGAGAGAGCCCCGTTTATGGAACCAAATTCCTCAAGAAATGTTCAACAACCTCGTGTGTAATATGCAAAGAAGGTATCAAGCTGTTATTGATGCCCGTGGAGGCCATACATTGTATTGATAGTTGTTTGAATTTCCCTCCGTTAATTCAAATTCATCATTTACATGTTGCGCATGATTTCCATCTCTCCTCAAAAACTTCGAACGATTTGATTCTAAAAACTGACACACATGAATGTAACACGCCAACGATATCATCTCTTGTAAAATATATTCAATAAAAATTGTCTTTACGCTTCATCCCTGAAGAAAGAGTTTTATTGGAATTACCCCTCTTTTATGTACGATCGAATTCGTTACATAAAAAGTGGTGCCGAAACCAGGGAACTTTAGATTCCCAAATCATTTTGGAAAGAAGGAAGATATATTCTTCAACCGATCCACTACAATCCACGTATAAGAAGGAAGATATATTTTTCAACCGATCCACTACAATCCACGTATGAGAAGAAGATTTCGACCTACAAACATTACATGGTATGAAAGATTCCCGTTCCTGTCTTCTGGATTCCTGTGTTCCATCAGGAGTTCGAATTTCACGAGGAATTCTTTTTTTGAATCTGAAGACGAGCGAGCGAGCGACAAAAAACAGGTCAGGTTGTTTTGATTCCTTCAGTTATCGCCATAAAAAGTGAAACAGTGAATTTGTGATTGAACCACGTGAATATATTTCCATCTTTCTTGCAACTAATCGAACCTTATATTGCTATCTCTATTACATTGATTGACAATTTATCTACACATTTAAGAATTCGTAGAATTAATTCCATACTCATTTGTATTTGCCGGATTCAAGTTTATTTTTGATTCAGATTTCATCTGTTGATTGTTAGATTTCCTCTTGTAGATTTGATCGTTCTGTGTCTTATCGCAGATTCTTTCAGGATTACTTGTTCGTAACAATTTGAAAATATTTTTTCACTCTCTAATATTGAAGATTCGATATCCTTTTTTTTTTGCTCTCAAGACATTTGTTATATTTCTTGAGTAAATATGGAAGCTTTAATTGAGCTAAGAACAGCGCAAAAAAATACTATCGATCGTCTCGAAAGATATTTGAATCGAAATAAAGTTAATGACGTAATTGTAATAGAGGATTATTTATCCAGGCGCGAATGGTTAATTGAAGCTTTCAGTGGATATAATAAAGTACAGGATAAAATTGATTACATGAAAGTTAATAATTCGGATAGTTATGATGATTCGGAGGATAGAGAAGAGATGGAAACCAAATATTGCCGATGTTTATCTCAGATTAATAGAAAGATAAACGAATATAATTGTCTACAAAAAACCTTAACGACTCCTGTTGCTCAACCTGAAGATCATAAGATCAATGTCAAATTGCCAGAACTGAATATTCCTGTATTCTCCGGGAATATTGCTGATTGGATCCCTTTCTTTGAATTATTCTCCACTTTGATAATCGAAAACAAAAAATTGACAGATATTCAAAGATTTATTTACTTGAAATCTTTTTTGAGACAAGAACCCCCCAACCTCATTAACAATTTGCAACTCATAAGCTCAAATTTTCAAATAGCCATAGATACATTGAGGGACCGTTACGAGAACACGCTTTTGATCATTAATTCACACATAAAAAGCCTTTTGGACACTCCCACCTTATCGAAATACTCCGTGAACCATTTAAGAGAATTCATAACTAGAATTAAGCAGCATATAGAGTCCTTAAGAAATTTGAAGATGCCTGTTGACAACTGGGATATTTTACTCATTTATATATTCTCGCAGAAATTAGATTATAGTACCAGGAAAGCCTTCGAAGAAGAAAGAGACGCTGATGAACTTCCCACTTTGAGAGAATTTTTCTCCTTTCTTGAAAAACGTTGTGTGATATTCGAAAACTTAACTTCCACAGATAATTCTAAAGGTAAGAACATTAAATTTTCTCATTACTCTGGAGAAGTTTCCCAAAGGCCACCTGAAACTAAAAATTGTCTGTATTGCAATCTAAAAAACCATTCTATCTACAAATGTTATAAATTCAAAAATATCTCTCTGAAAGATCGTATTCAATTCGTTAAAGATAAAAAATTGTGCTTCAACTGTTTGGGCTCTAAACATATGACAAATAATTGCAAATCACAAGGTTGTACAATATGTAAGAGATCTCATCACACTCTATTGCACGATTTTAATTGTAGCAATCCCACTTCCAGAATGGCGAACCCTAATAAAGAAGTCACTAGAAACACTGACTTCAGTGATCAGAAAAATTCGTTAGCTCATCAAGATTGTAATCAAGAATCAACAATTTCTCCACAAAGCTCCTCTCAACATAATACCACCTTTAGGGAAATTTTTGCGACAAATACCTCTTCACAGAAAGATAATTATCATATTCTTTTGGCTACAGTTTCCGTTAATGTTTGCGCAAAAAATGGTACTGTAATGAAGGCACGAGCTTTGCTTGATTCAGGAAGTCAAAGCTCATTTATAACTAGCAATCTAACTCAAAAATTGAATTTATCAGTTTATTCTGAAAACATTGAAATTTCTGGAATTTCTAACAGAACCACTTCAATAAATAAAGTGGTAAATGTTAATTTTCATGCTGATGATGAAAATAACATGTTCAATGTTACTTGCTATGTATTAGAAAGTATCACTTGTAAGTTGCCACAATGTAAGATAGATGTGGAAAGATTACGAATTCCCCATGATATCAAACTAGCAGATCCAGATTTTGCTACTCCCTCAAATATTGACTTACTGTTAGGTTGTGACATATATTCTAGTTTGATTATTCCCGATATAATCAAGTTAGGAAAAACCACTCCGATATTACAAAAAACGGAATTAGGATGGGTTCTCATGGGACCCATACATAAGTCCTATTTGTACCACATCTCTACCAATAACTTTGCGTCTCATTGCAGCACATCCGAAAAGAGAGATGATTTAAATATAATAGTTCAAAATTTTTGGTCAACTGAAGAAGTTGAAGTTCCTCACACTTTATCACCTGATGATGAACTGGCAGAAAAAATATATGAAGATACTACAATAGTTCTGCCTAGCGGTCATTTCCAAGTAAACCTACCCCTTAAAACTGAAATTCCTATTCTCGGTGAGTCTTTCAATTTTGCTAAGAGACGTTTTCATAGTTTGGAATCACGTTTTCGAGGAAACAGTAAGTTATTTCACATGTATAAAGATTTTGTAGATGAATATATTTCATTAGGTCATGCGAAATACGTACCTTTAGAAAAATATAGTAACACAGATGCCAATAAATATTTCCTACCACACCACTGTGTCTTAAAGAATTCTAACTCTGGAGTTAATATAAGAGTTGTGTTTGATGGTCAATGAAAACTACATCAGGATTTTCCCTTAATGATATAATGTTGAAGGGCCATCAGGTACAACCTGATTTGTTTGACATTCTCTGTCGTTTCAGAACTTTTATTTACGTCTTTACAACAGACATAGCTAAGATGTTCAGAAATATAAAAGTTAACCCCAATCAAACCCACTTACAGAATATATTATGGCGACCAAGCTCCACAGAAGATATTGAATGAATTGAGCTTACTACTGTCACATACGGAACTAGAGCCGCACCTTTTCTTGCAACACGAACCCTCAAAGAACTTGCTCTTAAAAATAAGAATCAATTCCCTTTGGCCTATCGTTGTATTATGGAGCAATGTTACATTGATGATTTTATATGCGGTGCAAACTGTATTGATACATTATATGAGATGTTCATTCAGCTCGAATCATTGTGTACTTCTGCCCATTTTTCACTTCATAAGTGGAAATCGAATTCCCCAGACTTCATTGAATTTTTCAATAATCGAAGAATGGACAGAATGATTAAGGACGATAATTATATTATCAAAATGTCAAAAGACCCTGATAAGGTGTTGGGTTTGATGTGGAACCCCAGTAATGACGAATTTTTGATAAAGATTCCAGATTTCAATAAGGATAGTAATCTTGTTACTAAACGCGGTATTTTATCAACTATAGCGAAGATTTTTGATCCTTTAGGTCTGATAGCTCCTGTTGTTGTTCAATTTAAAATATTCCTTCAAAAAATTTGGTCATCAAAAATTGATTGGGATGACGAATTAAATTCCGAATTATTGGATGAGTGGCAGACCTTTCTGAAGGGGATTGAGTATTTGAAAAACTTGAAAATTCCACGATCACTCTATTTAACTATCCCGGTTAATAAAATTGAACTAGTTGGTTATTGTGACGCTAGTACTAAAGCCTTTGGTTGTTGCATTTATTTGCGTGTTACTTACACTAAGGTGGCCCCTTTGAAAACGTTGTCACTTCCAAAACTTGAATTGAATGGTGCCATGTTATTGTCAAGATTGGTCAATAGAATGATGAGTATTTATAGTAATATAGAAATTGATGGAACCTACTTGTTTTCAGATTCAGAAATTACATTAGCATGGATTGCATCTCATCCTTCTCGTTGGTCTACCTACGTATCGAATCGAGTTGCAATCATACAACAGTTAACTTCTAATTTTCGCTGGTCTCATGTGAGATCTATTCAAAATCCAGCTGATTTGGTTTCACGAGGATTATCGCCCAAGAATTTGATAAGTAATTCTTTGTGGTGGACTGGTCCAAGTTATCTCTGTGATATCAGTACGGAATTATGTAAATTAAAGTTCATTTCTTGTCTTAAAAACCCACCAGAGCAAAGAAAAATTACTATGCATGATTTGAAAGCTCGAACAGAATCAAATTTGGAAAGTCTTTCAATGGCTTTCTCTTCGTTCACCAAGTTTCAACGCACTTTAACATATTGTTTCAGATTTTACAATAACTGTAGGTCAGGGGAAAGAATAGAAGGTCCATTGAGGGTTTTAGAACTGCAAATTTGCCTCACTGCCATTGTAAAGGCCATACAGAAATCAAATTTTCCAGATATATTCTCACATCTCAATCAAGGTTCCGAAATTAAAAATAGAAATATAATTAAATTAAGTCCATTCTTGGATACAAATAATATAATAAGAGTTGGCGGTCGTTTATCATGGTCTAATCTGCCTTTCGATCAAAGGCACCCTATTTTATTGCCATCAAATAATTATATAGTGAAATTGATGCTGAAATTAGAACATGAGAAACTACTCCACGCTGGTCCTCAAACTGTTCTTTCCAATTTTAGATTAAAATTCTGGCCCTTAAACGGCCTCAAAGAAATAAAACGAATAATTAATAAATGTATGACTTGCTACAGGTTTAGAGCGAAAAATGCTCAACAAATAATGGCAGATTTACCCAAGGTTAGGGTTTCAGTCACAAGAGTGTTTTCTCAAGTAGGTTTAGACTACGGAGGTCCATTAATGATGAGAAGTTCGAATTTACGAAAGGCTCCTAAAATGCGTTGTTACATATGTATTTTTGTTTGTATGGTAACAAAGGCGATACATATCGAGTTAGTAAGCGATCTTACTACCGATGCTTTTATTTCTGCACTCAAAAGGTTCATTTCACGTAGGGGATGCCCATCTTGTATTTATAGCGACAACGCGACAAATTTTCTTGGAGCTAGCAATATTTTGAAGGGACTTTATGACTTTTTCAAGGTGAAAGACAACATGAATATATTAGAGGATTATTTGAGCACTAGAGCTATACAGTGGAAGTTCATACCCCCTAATAGCCCTCATTGGGGAGGACTATGGGAGGCCGCGATAAAAAGCGCCAAACATCATTTATATCGTATAGTTGGCAATGCATCTCTAACATTTGAAGATTTATACACAGTACTCACTCAGATTGAGGCTGTATTGAATTCTAGGCCTTTGTGTCCCCTTTCAAACGACCCTACTGATTTGAGTTGCTTAACACCCGGACATTTTCTTATAGGAGCACCCCTCACCGCATTTCCAGATAAAGACCTATCTGAATCACCGATGAATCGATTGTCACGTTGGCAACTTTGTACTTAGCTTCATCAAGATTTCTGGAAGAGGTGGTCTGTTGAATATTTGAACACTTTGCAAAATAGACCTAAATGGTTGAAGCCAAATTCAAATTTGAATGTTGATGATTTAGTACTCATCAAAGATAATAATTCTTCCCCATTAAATTGGTGCAAAGCACGCATTTTGAAGGTTTACCCAGGTCCTGACAACAGGGTTAGGGTAGTTGATCTTAAAACAAAGGATGGAGTGTTTAAAAGGCCTATATCGAAGGTTTGTCCTCTACCATCCCCAGCCGACGATTGATTTTTTTATTGTGTAATGGAATAATTGATTTTCTTTAGGTTGTAAGTGTTTATTTCAGCATTGAGAAATGGCGGGGGAGAATGTTTGAATTTCCCTCCGTTAATTCAAATTCATCATTTACATGTTGCGCATGATTTCCATCTCTCCTCAAAAACTTCGAACGATTTGATTCTAAAAACTGACACACATGAATGTAACACGCCAACGATATCATCTCTTGTAAAATATATTCAATAAAAATTGTCTTTACGCTTCATCCCTGAAGAAAGAGTTTTATTGGAATTACCCCTCTTTTATGTACGATCGAATTCGTTACAATAGTGTTCAAATGCTTGAATTCTCTGGGAATAAAATTTATTTATTTTACTCAATTTTTCTTAACCACCCTGTATACGCTGCCGACCTACAGGCTCAAATTAATTTGCAACTTGAAATCATATTATTTATATGAATTTTCATCAAAAAAATCTTATTCTAACTATATTTTTTTGCAATTTAAGACAATATCCCTAACTCATGTGGAGCAGTTTATTATGTGAAGTCAATAACTCCAAAGACCTGGCGAATGTTGAAAAAAGATTTTTCTCTGTAAAAACTGGAATTATTTCACGTATATAAACATGGTTGGACGATTCAGTTATGCTATTTTCTAGTACAGAAAATGCACCTATAAGAAGGAGTTTATGCTGAAGGAGAAAACCGAAAGAGAAAAACTCTGGCGGAATCTCCCAGGGATGGATCACTCCAAAAAGTTCCTCCGGAACTTTGAAACTGTTAGATCCAAAAAATATCTGGATCTCAGTAAAAACCAACTCCACCTACTCACTGGCTTTCTCACAGGACATTGTCGCCTAAAAAAGCATCTGTTGAGAATGGGTTTATCAGACACTGACGAGTGTAGATTCTGTGGGGAGGAGGAAGAAACTCCTATTCACCTGGTTACGGAATGCTATGCCATTGCAAGCCAAAGGAAAGAGTGCTTTGGACAAGAAACTTGTAGAAGTGGGGAGTTATCCTCCTTGAAGCCGTCCCAGATTCTGGATTTCATCAAATCTCTGGAACTGGAGGGCGAGCTGTAGGAGGCGCGATGATAACAGCTCTGTCAGGGGGCACAATAGACCTTAAGGTCGCAGTGAACTGTAACCCCTTTTTTACTATTACTATTACTAGTACAGAAATCAAGAATCGAGTGTTGAAATTTTACTGAAATAATGGGCAGAATAGTGCGTTACTTTGTGATAGTTCATGGAAAAAAGAATAAAAGTACTCGAATTTCACAGAAGACAACAAAAGTTGTCGAAACGTTTCAACTGAAATAGTCTTTAATTTATGTTCCTCTATCCGAAATTCTGTATAATTGAAATGAATCTCCTCTATCCAACCTCACATTTTTGACATTCACTCATAGTACAATCAATCGATTAGTTAACCCAGGGACGGGCCGAAGCCAAATTATTGGGGGGGGATTGCTTCCAAAATTTTCCAACTGTGCATTAAAGGATTAGAAAACCAATGGTAGAAAGGAGGGGGGGGTGGAATTTTGGATTGCGAGTCAATGTTTTTTACCGAGAGCATTAGTCTCATCATGATTAGAAAATTTTATTGTGTAGTTTTTTAATTCTGCATTACCAAATTAACACACTCCACGCTCTACAGTATTACGCAGCATCTGTTTTCATTTGTATGTTTCGATTTTTAAGTTCAATTCCAAAGAAAAATAAATGATTTATTCAAGGGTAATGAAAAAAATACATAGGTGAAAATAGAACATATAATCAGTCATATAAGATGTATCACAATAAGGCAAATAACGAATAATGTTGTGAGGCTAGTTCACAGATCACAGCATCTGTTGTAGTGTTGTATGTTTTGATTCCCTAAGCACAATTTCGAATATACTCATAATTAATCAGGTGCAATTAAAATTTTTGTTTAGGTCTTCAAAAATAATACACATTGATTCAACTTCTACTATCCAATAAAAAAGGTACTTAGGTAAAATATTATATATCTGTACATAGTATACGGGGTCTTTCACGAGTAACCTCATCCATATTTATACGGGAAACTACTGAACGTATTTTCATGAAATTCAGCACTTATAAGTATTTCACGATGCCGATGAAATCTAAAATATTTTCAAGGCATGAGCACCTCCGGTTTTTCCGGAAATGACGTCAACTTCCGTTTTTCAAATTAGAACACCATTTCTTTATTGCAGAAATAGATTCCTTAGAAAATTCCAAGTTATTTTGATGTAACGTTTCTCAGTTTTGGTTGGAAAATTCTCTCTGAGCGGGAATATTCGAAAAAAAAATCGAAAATAGAGCTCCGCTGAAACAAGAATAACTTCGAGGTTTTTGGATGGAAAATTTTCATTTTTGGGATTTTTCAAGATGTAAGATTGATGTATCCACTTTGGAAATCGAAATCGCGATTCATGATACAGGGGGTGAAAAAATCGCTTTCAAAGTGAGGGATGACAAAATCGTGAAAAATCAATTTTTTCAAATTAGAACCCCATTTTTTTATGGCAGATATTGAATCTACGTTAAAAAATAATGTGAGTGTATGCATCACACCCTTGCCCTAAAATGGATATTTTCTGAGTTAAAAAAATGGGGTTCTAATTTGAAAAAATTGATTTTTCACGATTTTGTCATCCCTAACTTTGAAAGCGATTTTTTCACCCCCTGTATCATGCATCGCGATTGAAGTGGATACATCAATCTTACATCTTGAAAAATCCCAAAAATGAAAATTTTCCATCCAAAAACCTCGAAGTTATTCTTGTTTCAGCGGAGCTCAGAGAGAATTTTCCAACCAAAACTGAAAAATGTTACATCAAAATAACTTGAAATTTTCTAAGGAATCTATTTCTGCAATAAAAAAATGGTGTTCTAATTTGAAAAACGGAAGTTGACGTCATTTCCGGAAAAACCGGAGGTGCTCATGCCTTGAAAATATTTTAGATTTCATCAGCATCGTGAAATACTTATAAGTGCTGAATTTCATGAAAATACGTTCAGTAGTTTCCCGTATAAATATGGGTGAGGTTCCTCGTGAAAGACCCTGTATAGTTACCTATATATCTACAGAAAAAAAGATTATTATGGATCCTCTCTTGGGGATTCCACAAAGAAATAGCATTTTTACTTATACTCATATGAATGTATGTATCACAAAAAAACTATGAGGTAACAAACTAAACACTGGCCAGTGAAAATTTAGAATGAAGATAATGCTCAAAACTCGAAATAGGAGAAATACCTAGATGTGTCCGAAATAAATCACTAAGTTTTAACTTTTATTCGACGGTTCTTTAAATCAGCCCATCGTTTCACAACTGAATTTAAATCCAAATTATCGGTCAAGTCTTTCTGACATTTCAAAGTCATGAGAGAGTCCAATCGTTCTGTCGTCATTTGAGACCTCAGCGAATTCTTAACGAATTTCATAATGCTGAAACTTCTTTCATTAGCGGCCACTGAGTACCCAGCGGTCAAAACAAGTTGACACAGTTTGATTTCCAGTTTTAGAGATGTTTTTTTATCTAAAATATTTCTAATGATTTCGCTCATAGACGAAGGAGGTCCGTCGGGTTTTTGCATCATTATTTGAAAAATGATTTCCAATTCTGCTTGAAGAGCGAAAGGGTCAGGCAATTCACAAGGAAATAAATTCAAGACGGCATCGATATTAGAAATATCCAAATTCTCCAATTTCAATGGAAGGGAAAATATTTCAAAAATGGGAGAAAGCGTTTGTATAACATCTTCCACATTTTTGTCCAGAAAGCTCACAAGAACGTCAACAATCTTGATAAATTCGACGCGGTAAAATTGCTCCATGCCAAAAACTGTCTGATTTTGATTTTTAGAGTCATACCGTTTCGGAAGAACCCTGCGACGATGATGTCTTGCAAACTCAACATCAGGATTCATATCAAATTTTTTTGAGAAAATTTTTGCGCTTTCAATCAAGTCATTAATTTCATCACCAGATCGAATTTGATTCAATATTTCCTTAGTCCCATTTATTTCCGCTATTGCATCTATTATATTGAAATCAGGATTTTCTAGAGATTTCGTTACTATTCTGAGTTTGAAAAAAATTGACTTCACAAAAAAAAGACAACAAATGAAATCGAAGTTCAACATACTTTTGAAGAGAGCTAACGCTTTTCCTCGAGTTACTCTGTCGAAATTTGAATAATTATTAGATATGTCATTCAATAAATCCAGTATTTCTCAAACGACGTGTTTACTGCTTGTAGGGTGTCTGCTCTTGCCGTCCATCTAGTTTTAGATAAATTTTTGAGAATCAATGAATTTTCAATCTCTTGAAACTTGTCTTTCAATAATTTAAACTTTTTAGAACTATTATGAAAAAATACATAAAGCTCCTCCAATGTAGTGAATAATTCTGATACTATGGAGCTAGCGTTACAACAGTGCTCTAGAGCTGTATTTGTTCTATGTGCCTGACATGGTACGTAAGGTACTGAACGAGAGAGAATTTCTGAAATTTTTTGTTGCGTTCCATTATACTTCCCAGACATACTGGCAGCGAAGTCGTAGGACTGGAACGCCAATTTTTTCGTGTCAATACCATTGGATTCTAACAAAGAAATAATGTCTTTAGCAGTTCCATTGCCTGTTTTATCTTCAGTTTCAGATACTGATAGAAGCCTCTCTTTTGGATATCCATTTTCGTCCACCATTCGGATCACTAAAGACATTATTTCTTTGTTAGATGAATCAGGTGTATGATCTGCCATGATGGTAAAAAAAGGAGCGTTTTTTATTTCATCTAATACCTTTGATTTTACTTGATCACCCAAAATCCTGATCAGTTCATTTTGCGACTTAGAACTGAAATATGTTGTGTGATATGGTCTTAGTTTTTTATTTTCGAGCCATGCTTTCAATACTTTATTGTGTCTTGAAAGGAGAGAGACTATTTGAAAAAAATTGTCATCTTCATCTTCATTCCCCCTGAAAGCTATTCCTTGACGAGAGAGGGTCTTAGCCACATCAAACAACATACTCACCACTGCAGTATTATGTGATAATATTCTTTCTCTTTCAACCTTTACTCTGATATTACTTTTATCTAAAAGTGAATTAATGTGTTGTCTTTCATTTGTGAAGTTAACATAATCGGCAAGAGAAGCTTTGTGGGCCTTAGAACTGAAGTGGAGAGGAAGTTTCCCCAACTTAGTTTTACTGCTACTTTTCATTTTTCCAAAATTTTGGACACCTTCGGATGACCACGCTGACTCAGATTTCTCTCTGTTAATACCTTCAGGAAAAAGATAACAAACAAAGCAGTAAGCTTTATCTTCTGCTATGCTATATTCTAAAAAGTTATATTCTTTATACCATGCGCTTCGAAATATATTATTTCTGTTATCTGCAGGATAAACTTTTAGAATTGGTTGACATGGGCCTAACTTGATTAAATAATTCCGCTCGGAATCACTTTTGATTTTATTACGCAGACCTGGATCATGTGGAGGCACATCAGCTTCTGTGCTACTAGAGTCAATTTCTATTAATGAACTCGATTTGTCGACTGCCGAAATATAAACTTGACCAGCAGCAGAGTAGTCTCGTAACAAGCTTCTTTAAGAGATGTGATCTCTTCTAAAATTTGTAGTGCGAAAAGATACAAATTCGGAGTTGTATCACTTTCAATATGTTCATCAAGTTCCCTCAATTTTTGAAAGGAATCTATAATGAATTTAAATTTGCCTAGACATTTAATCCAATGATGTTTCACGGTTTCTTTTTTCATTTCTTCTTCACTCAACTGGCCTAAAAAAATTTGATATCTATATTCGTATACTGTCCTATACGAATGTTTATTTGTCTTATGGGATGCAATAAATGATTATGATTATGATTACCTACACATTAACCAGAAGTTATTTATATATAGTAATATAGTCCTAAATAATTCTTTTTCAATCCGTTTCAATAAGGAAAATATAGCATTAGCAATTCTTCAGCGGAATTTAATGTTAAAATTGTGATGATTGAAAGCAAAGGTTTTTTCATCATTAAAAATAATTTTTTGCTAATTTCTTATTATTTTTCCTGACGCACTAGATAACAAAAGACTAAAACAAAAACTGTGTCTCCAGGCATCATTAGGCAAGACATTATTCTTTGAAAAAAACCCCGTTTCCCATCAAAAATAAATCTACATAATTTAATATTGATTGGATGGAAAAAAAATGTAAGTAGGTACCTACTCTACTCACCACTTCTATGAGATTCGTCACATTGAAACTGCTCATCTCCAACATTTATCCCTGTCACTTGATCGGCGCTTTCGTTTTTTTTTCAAATGATACGCTGCCTAATTTTTGAATATTAGCTTCTGAAGTTTGCGGAGTTGGCCCTATGCTTACACATTTGGTTCTGGTTCAGCAAAGGTTTTCTCACAGTCAATTTTTGCTTGTTCCTTCTCGAAAGTGTCTTCGTTTGGGCAATAGTCTTGCTCATCTATATTATGTGTTACAAAATACTTAAATATACACACTCTTACGATCTTAGTATCTAACTAATAATGGTTCAAACAAACAAAGGTATTCATAATTATATCTTAGGCAACTGGTTTTCATCAATTTTTCCTGTTTTTAAAATTATTATTTTTGGATTAAAATAATTTGATACTTAGATCATTGAATAATAATGAGTTAAGACTTTCAAGCTTATGAACAAACTGAAAAATTACTAAATCACTCAGAATTTATTGGAGTGAGATTGGGACTTTATTGAACCAGTAATCTAATCTGTTAGAATAATATCTGAAATTTAATTAAGTAATTCTCACTTGAAGCGGAAGTGCCTGCTCCTAATTTACATCTTTTGGCCAAACTGAATGGATTGTCAGCATTGTCACTACCCACAATTTTCACACACACTTGTTGCCCTTTGTGTATTTTCTGTTCATGCATTTTTTTATAGTCATTATTGAATAGGGCACCACATACCACACACTTCACTTTGAATCTTCTTCGGTTCATTTTTGCGTACTTAACAGATTTACGTGTTGAACGGAGATTCGATAGAATAAGAATGAGAAAAAATACTGCCTACTGCCCGACCGAAAGAAATAGCGCATATTGGTACCAGATGATTTTTTATGACATAGACATAGTCGATGCGGCGACACTAAGAAATTCACAATTAGGTACCTTGGGGATAACGTAAAAGATGAAAAATTGTTTACTTTTCAAACACTTGGTAGCAATAACGGGATACCGGATAAATACCTACCATTTATTGCTGGTTATACACATTGCACATTGGGCCAAATCTGCCAAAGACCCTAAATGCCTAAATATATCTAACAAGAATTTGTACAATACAATTGTCGCTATTCTTTGCATGCTTTGAACGGCTAAACGTGGGCTTAGTTCAACCGGTTTAATAAGCATTGATTTCAAACTTTATTTAAAAAAAGTCAAATTCATTTACATTTCAAGAAAACTTTTTCAGAAATATGTATTCCAACTCAATTGAAATCTTTCCAACTACTTCAAAATTTTCCCAACTCCTTCGAAACTTTCCCAACTACTTCGAAATATTTCCAACTGCTTCGAAATTTTTCCAACTGCTTCGAAAATTTTTCAACAGCTTCGAAAATATTCCAACTGCTTTTGAAATTTGCCAACTCCTTCGAAACTTTCCCAACTGCTTCGAAGTTTTTCCAACTGCTTCGAAATTTTTCCAACTGCTTCGAAAATTTTTCAACAGCTTCGGAAATATTCCAACTGCTTTTGAAATTTGCCAACTCCTTATAAACTTTCCCAACTGCTTCGAAATCTTTCCAACTGATTCAAAATTTTTACAACTGTTTTGTTCCAACTGCATCCACATTTTCCCAATTTCTTCCGAATTTTTCCAACTGCTTCGAAAATTTTTCAACCGCTTCGAAAATATTCCAACTGCTTTTGAAATTTGCCAACTCCTTCGAAACTTTCCCAACTGCTTCGAAATCTTTCCAACTGATTCAAAATTTTTACAACTGTTTTGTTCCAACTGCATCGACATTTTCCCAATTTCTTCGAAATTTTTCCAACTGCTTCGAAAATTTTTCAACAGCTTCGAAAATATTCCAACTGCTTTTGAAATTTGCCAACTCTGTTCAACATTGGGGGGGGATCATCCCCCCCTTAGGCCCGTCCCTGAGTTAACCATCAATACGTGGTTGGAACACTCCACAATGCAGGACCCCGCACTTTTTCTATGGGAAATGGCGTTCCGTCAAATTTTCTAAAATTTTGGTATAATGTAGTACTCGACATACTGATCACTACATCCCCAAGGACCAAGCATATAGAGGAATATGACCGAAAATCGTTACGAATACAGGGTTATCCATAATTGAATTCATGCCCGATTTTGAAAGTATAAAATATGTCAGTTCCAGAGCGAGAACGTTCGCAAAATGAACTATTACACTAGATATATTGTTGTTACATCGAAAAAGTCTGAAATACCCAGAATGTATACTGGGTGATCCATTATTATAGAAACTATTCTCATGGAAAGTTAAATGGACACCCTGTATTTATGGGTTGATTCAAGGTGTTTGTTTAATTTTTTTAGAACATATCATCATGGACTTCAAAGAATACAGGGTGATTGAGTCATGAAATGAACTTTGAACCTCACGAAAATACCCAAAAACCACCTCTTTTTTTCATCATCCTCTATTTCAAGATTAAATCCGATGAGGTGGGAGTTTTCTTTCACCATTGTACTTGATATTAAAACATCAATACGGCTGAGAGTTTTTATACACTTCCTATGACCAGATTTTAAGCTGGAATAAGAATAGAATAACATAAATAAGTAATTTTCATATTACATAAAAAAAATATGATAATGGATAAAAACTTTCAGTCGTATGATGTTTTTTATATCAAGTTCAGTGGTGAAAGAAAACTCCCACCTCAATGGAGTTAATCTTGAAATAGAGGGTGATAAAAAAGAGTTGGTTTTTGGGTATTTTCGTGAGGTTCAAAGTTCATTTCATGACTCAATCACCCTGTATTCTTTGAAGTCCATGATGATATGTTCTAAAAAAATTAAACAAACACCTTGAATCAACCCATAAATACAGGGTGTTCATTTAACCTTCCTTGAGAATTGTTTCTATAATAATGGATCACCCAGTATACATTCTGGGTATTTCAGGCTTTTTCGATGTAACAGCATATCCAGTGAAATAGTTCATTTTGCGAACGTTCTCACTCTGGAACTGACATATTTTATACTTTCAAAATCGGGCATGCATTCAATTATGGATAACCCTGTATTCGTAACGACTTTCGGTCATATTCCTCTATATGCTTGCTCCTTGGGGATGTAATGAAATGTTTCTTGAGAAAAATTGAAGTTCGTTCGATTCTGTTCCGAGATACGGGCGTAGTAAAAGTGGGTAATTCTCAACTTCAACGCCCTGTATCTCAAAAACTAGTCATAGGATTGAGTTGGGGCCATGAACACTTTTGATCAGAAGGTCGAGTATTACATTATACCAAAATTTCAGAAAATTTTACGGAACGCCATTTCCCATAGAAAAAGTGCGCGGTCCTTTCTATAAATTGATTTAATCTTCACATTTTTTGTCGAGTTTTGGAAATATGGTAGAAATGCAGGAAGCCCACTGGAACTGACAAGTTTTGAAGGTGGTCGATGAGAGAAAAAAGTTTGGGATCCACTGTTCTAAACCAATAAAAATTTCAATACTCTGCTACAGAAAACAATTGATTGAACCTTAGACGATGGTCCAAGGATTAGGTAAACACTGAAATCTTGCGCTCTTATTGTATCTATTGTCTCAAATTTTTTTTTTCCAAAAAGTGCCATATTTTCGAAGATAGACAAAGCGAAGAAATGAGGTTAATTTGTTTTTATAGTAACTTCATTTAGGGCCGATGATTATCATATACACTAATCGAGGTTTTGGATTTAATCTACAGTTTTGTCTACGGTGCAATCGGCCCTTATCCATACGCTCTGTACCCGGACGGCAAATACTTTGCTATCCACTCGCTCCGAATAGGAAATACCGAGGGAAATACCGAACGAGATAAATAAATAATAACGCTTAGTAGAAGAGTACGTACGCATTTTATTAGCCAATATTATGATGAATTTGTTCACCCAATAAAATAAATTTGAAAGAAAATACATAATACCATTAACTACAGAGGCACTTGTTCCTAAAAGATAATACAATAATAAGATTTCAATATAAAAATAGTTAAATTTAACTTTCATCGGAAATCGTACCGTATGAAATAATATCATATTGTAATTATTATTATAAATATTTGTGGAAGACACATTTTTTCTTGTACATATTATCAAGGAGAAAGCTTTTCTATGACCTTCACTAGATTCAATGATATGCAATGATTCTCAGTCAAGATAATGTGGAACGTCTCCATGTAGAGTTCATCAATATGTGTCTAGTGGCGGTACAGCGTATGCATCATACAAATATTGATATTTATCCAAATTCTCTTTTTTGTAGTTGTATTTCACTTCCAGTGTATTGTTGATGAGGAAGTAAGCAACATTTTCTAGTGATGTAATCGGGGGCCAAATGTTCCTTTCCAGTATATCCATTGGTTCTGGAGTTGGATCTCTGCGAAATAATTAATGATTGTTACACTTTGGTATTAGCTGCTGCATAATTATTTTCTCCACTTACTGATATTTCACAAAATCGGCCCACATTATCAACATACGTTTCATAGTCAGTAAATCCTCGTCAGGATACGAATTGGTATCTTTCGAGTTCGCAGATTTGAAAAGATAATGCAAATCTTCAGCATGAACCACTTTTTCAGCCCCTGAAACATGTAGGATTTCATACAACTTACTCGAACAAATTAATTAAAGTTTTCTAATAGTAAGTTGAAGTGCCTTAGGAATTCTTTGAACACTTTGAATCTTTCAGCATATTTGATAATAAACAGGGTGATCCATACGAAAAAAAATGCACTTTTCACCCTTTTTTTACAAGCTTTCATTTAGTTTCAACTGTCCCGGTGGTTCGACAATGATGATTCTTCTATCAAAATTGAAAAATTCAAGACGGCGGCTACAATATGGTGGACGAGTTTTGTAATTATGATCCCATTCTATTCAAAATTGGTATCTGGGGGTTTTCTGGGTCGGAAATTACGATTCTTCAGAATTGAAGAATTCAAGATGGCGGTTTCGAAATGGCGGATGAGTGTTGTTATTATAAAAGCTTGTCTTAAAAAATTTTTTCTTCATTATAGCTTGTTTATATTTCCTGTTGTACAATTCCTCATCTAGGATTTCTCTCAACAAGCAAAACACTTTTTCGCTATGCCATTTTTCGAAATTCGGCTTCGTTTGAAAAATACAGGGTGACGAAGATCCATGAAAAAAAACAGATCTCTGCCCATACCTCCAGAACTGTTATTTCGAATGAATTTTGGTGAATTTTAAGCTGCGTACAGATGTGCGAGCCGAACCTATTGCGAACCGCTCGCGAACCAATAGCGACAATTATTTGGACGGCATGTCGAACCTCTATAGAGCCGCTCGCAAACCATTCACGCCGAACCATCGATAGTCGGATTCTTTAGCTGCGTATACATGTGCAAGCCGAACCTATCGCGAACCGCTCGCGAACCAATAGCGACAATTATTTGGACGGCATTTAGAACCTCTATAGAGCCGCTCGCAAACCGTTCGCGCCGATCCATCGATAGTCGGATCCTTTCACGAACACAACGCGAGACCAGTGTTACTTCGTTAATCCGTCGGTATTGGTTCGCGAGCGGATCGCAAGTGTGTACGTGAAATTAACGAACATGACACGAACACTTCGCGAACGGTTCGCGATAGGTTCGGCTCGCACATGTATACGCAGCTTTTCACGAACACAACGCGAGCCCAGTGTAAATTCGTAAGCCGTCGTTGGTATTGGTTCGCGAGCGGATCCCAAGTGTGTACGTGAAATTAACGAACATGACACGAACACTTCGCGAGCGGTTCGCGATAGGTTCGGCTCGCACATGTATACGCAGCTTTTCACGAACACAACGCGAGCCCAGTGTAAATTCGTAAGCCGTCGTTGGTATTGGTTCGCGAGCGGATCCCAAGTGTGTACGTGAAATTAACGAACATGACACGAACACTTCGCGAGCGGTTCGCGATAGGTTCGGCTCGCACATGTATACGCAGCTTTTCACGAACACAACGCGAGCCCAGTGTAAATTCGTAAGCCGTCGTTGGTATTGGTTCGCGAGCGGATCGCAAGTGTGTACGTGAAATTAACGAACATGACACGAACACTTCGCGAGCGGTTCGCGATAGGTTCGGCTCGCACATCTGTACGCAGCTTAATACTTATTCATGTTGCATATTACTCCAACAACTCTGATACAATATTTTCACAGTTATCGAATTCTCTGCACAGATGACTCCTAAATTCGAAGAAAAACACCATAAGCCTTCTTGAAAGCGATGAATTGTTCATAATTTTGAAACAACCGATCTTTTCGGAAAATGAAAGCACATAGTTCTAAGATATTCTAGATTTTATCCGATAGGATTTATCTGAAAAGTATTGGATTCAAATATAAGTCTACCATAAGTTCGGGGAAAATCAAAGAAGAGATGTATCTTGGTTGGAAAAATAAATATGGCTTTTCAAGACATAATCGAACAAAAAGGCGTGTCACTAGTGGATTCAGAAAGTTTTTCAGGAAGGGGGCCATGAATTCATAGAAATTTTCTACCACAATTATAGGAGTTGAAGACTGAAAATGAATCATTTTGATAGAAAATATTAATGATCGATTGAACTACTATAAAGGGATTATTGTCAATTTCGAGATCCAAGGGGGGAGGAGGAATGGCACCCATGCCACCCCCCTCCTTGTATCCCGATTTTGAGGTGATTAAATCTGTATCAAAAATCATGTCCAGAAGACCAGAAATGACTCTATTTTCCGACCATCAATCTGGCGAAGTCTGGTAATTAATATGTTTGTACAGGGTGACCCAGGGGTGCGGAAATGGTCCATTACTTCGTTTATATTCAGGCTATCGTTTTTTTCCAAGAGGTAGGTGGCGCAATGACCATATCGTGAAAATATTTATCCACATACAGGGTGTCCGAAAACGAAATAATTTACATACATATACTCCGTTGACTTTTATGAAGTATCCCGGTTGGCCAAGATTTGGGTTTATCAAGACTTTTCATCTACGCAGGTGCGTAGGTTGCCAATTTGACACAGGTTTAGATCTCTGTGGTCGTCGAGAATCGAATCCAGTAGAAAACGTAAAAAATTCACGTTTTCAAAATGCAATTTTTGGATATTCAGACCAGAGGAAATGTAGGAATGAATGGCGAGAACGTTACCTTGATGCAATACATTGTAACATTCAAGACATATTTATATTGATGTATACAGGGTGTATTTAAAGATGACGCTTTTTTTTTGACATATGGTAGAACTCATCAAAATAGGTCATTTTACCGAAAATCTTTTATATGAATAATGCCTCGATTATGCCCCTGTTTCGAGAAAATGAAACTAGAATATTTTCTAGTTTCTAGGTGAATCTGAAAATTCCTCAGTGCGAACCTGCTCCCTCACCTGCTCCTCATCACCATCTCTTGTTTTTTGTCTTCTTATTATGCATTACTCAGAATATCGATTGTGATCAGTATATCTTCGATCGTGTTATGGCGAGGGTACAGTGCAGATTGTACGAGTGTTTTATGTTTCGAAAATGCCGCACGTTCATTCAAATAATGAACTTATTGATATGCTTTTGATTTATGGTGAATCAAAACAAAATGCCAATTCAGCGTATAAGTTGTACAGAACAAGATTTCCACTAAGAAATCACCCAACTTCGTGGATGTTCATAAATCTGGTGCAGAGATGTAGAGAGATGCAGGCTAGACTAGTATTTAGGTAGGTATATATTGATGCCCAAAATTTTTTATAAATTTTTCAAACTGAACATTTCATATAAGAAATTTTACTGGCAAAGAAACACCCAGAAGGAGCTGCTTCAATTTCAAATTTTTTTTTGGTTAAACATAGATAGTATAGAAAGAAGTGAATTCGGGAAAAAAATCGTGAAGGTTTTTACCTGTAAACATTTTTTGTTGCTTAAATAATGTAGTCATTTTTTGCAAATTTTTCAAATTTCACATGAAACCAGCTGTTCGAAGAGATCCAAAGTCGATGTTCTGTTGTAGAGCTCGTGTACGCGGAATTTATCACACAGATAGGTGAATTTGAAAGAGGTCGAATCATTCGTCTACGCGAGGCGGGATTGTCATTTTGAGAAATCGCTAACCGTACGACCAGAAATCCAACTACTGTTATGAGATGTTGTCAAGCATGGTTTGATAATACTTAAAATCGAAGAAGAGTAGGCACCAGACTTCGAAGGAAGACAAATGAAGTTCAAGATCGACGTCTTAGATTTATGGTCATTAGATATCGATATGCGACAACTCGATCTTTGGCTGATGAGTGTTTAGGAGAACAAGGCCATTCTGTAACTGCCCGAACGGTTTACCGCCAGATAAGGACTTTTGGACTGCAGCATTATCGATCCCATCTTGTGTTTTTCTGACGGTTGAGCATCGCCGGCGGCATATTCACATGTTACCGACACAAACACACAATCGGTTTTCCGAGCGATGCCGAACACGTAATAATAAGTTGCCGACGTAATTCTTAGTTTGTCTGTAACTTAACTATTATGCGAGTAGTGGTTTTATCAAACAAGTGCATTCAGTTATCGCAATATTGCATATTTTTAATACTGCTAATTTTATTACCAAAATGAACCTAGTAACTTTAGAGAATTCACCAAAACATTACCAATATTCTACTGAGGGTAATCTATACTGATATTATAAAGAGGAAAGATTTGCAATTTTGTGTGTTTGATACGATTTGGCTCAAAAAGTACTGGACCGATTTCAGAAATTCTTGCATGCTTAGAAAGCTACATTATCCCTGAGTGATATAGGCTATACTTTTCACCCGAAAAAATTAAGCATACCCACTTTAACTTCAATAATTATAAAAAAATAAGTTGCCGACGTAATTCTTAGTTTGTCTGTAACTTAACGATTATACAAGTGGTGGTTTCATCCAGTGAACTCTTAGGCTGGAAACATATATTTTGTTCAGACTAATAATCAACCATACTCGCTAATATATCAAGTTTTTTTTCAATACCTGTTATATATGTATATTAAGGTGCCGATCGACTTGCTGCTTGTATAAGTTACCGACAGAATCCTAAATTTACGTCGGTAACTTATATGAAATCATTCGGCTTCTCGCGGTGCTTGGTTGTGTCGGTAACATATGAATATGCTCGCCGGCGACGATTACAGTGAAGAGACTTTATTTATTGTGAAAGAATTGTTTATGTGATTCGAATCGAAGATTCGAATTCCCCCTTCATCGGCGTGCGCGGGGCAAACAATTGATGCATTTCAATTTAGTAGGTCACTGAAAGTTGAAAAAAAATTTGCGACAGCATATCTTTATCTCGTAAAGGAAGCTCACAATTTTCAATTTTCTTTCTGCAGATCTTATTGATAATATAAATTGGACATTAACATCTGTGAAAAAGTGAAAACTTTTTCCGGAATTCAAAATTCGTCTTAATACCAAATAAATTATTTCCTCCTATCGATATTCTCCATTTTCGTAGATGTTTGGACTGACACAGTAAAAATATTTTTTTGAATTATTATGCGAAGTTAATTGATAAAATGTTTCATTTTTGGAGGTGTTTAGATATTTTTCCGAATAGGTATGATAATGAATCTAATTCAGATCAGAATTGTCTTCTTCACGATACAAATGATTTCTCAAGCTATATTCTGATTTCTCCGGAAGTTTTCAGCTTTTTTCACTTTTTATTCGCACAAAATAAATTTTTGATGAGAAATCGATTAGCACTCTGGAAACTTCAGGAAATCATTAATTTCGAACTATGACGTTTGAATCTCTATTTGAAATAATATAAATGGGGGAATGATATTCAAGATATGTTTTTACCAGGTACATCCATATTCAAATCACTCCTGCCCATTTCTCCTGAATATGCGAATTCGTACAAGTAGACTCTAGTGTGTTGCGATTCCAATTCTGCTTGTTTGAGAATGGGCCTGTCGAAGGATGTTTCACTGAAATACTGAAAAATGAAGGATGATGAGAAATCAATAAAAATAATTGATAATTCAGTTTTCGAAATTATATTGCTCCAATAATTTGCTGATAAATGAAGTGATTTTTTGAAGGCTCCTTTGCTTGACGACATAACTGATATATGATAATTAAATTTTCCAATTTTAGGCGCATATATTATACTCGGCTTTTATTGAAAAAAAAACGAAAAATACGAGTATGTAATTCCATAGAGTTGTTGAATAAGTGGAAACACTAACAAATTTTGATTCTCGAAGCCAGTCGAAGGTAATGAAAGAAAATGTGAGTCAAAACTCAACAATGCGTTGAGACTTTCTGTTGAATTATATTAATTGAAAAAAAAACAGTTGTATATTGTACTTTATCACAAACAAAGTGAAGTTGATTCGTATTTACATTCGCAGTTTGCTGCATTCATATCAGAAAAACAACAACATTCACAATTTAAGTTGCATTATCAGTTACACTATCCTCATTCCCTAATGCATATTCAGTTTACGTATACTGCGTGGAAAAGCCAAATGGAATGAATTCATTCTTTCAGTTTCTGTACTTATCCATGGAAAATCTCGAGACACATCAAATTCATGTCATTCTTCGTAGAAATGTGAATCCTACCTTCGACCCCTTTCGAAAGACAGATACAACCTCCCAATTTTTCAAATAGAAAGGAAGTATGGGCTTGTGTACAATAGCTCTGATGGCATGCAGGCGTCTATGCGGCAGGAACTGGGGCTGTAACCCAAAAATACTGCGATGGATGTACGTCATGATTGTGAGACCTATAATCACATATGGGGCAGTAGCCTGGTTTGCTAAGGAAAGTCAGGCAAGTACGAGGAAAATGCTCGATAAAGTACAAAGGCTTGCCTGTGGGTGCATCACGGGAGCTATGAGAACGTGCCCAACCAGGGCGCTTGAGATCATCACAGACCTCACACCTCTACATCTAGTGATTGATAGGGTAGCCCATGAGGCCATCCTCAGAGTATCTAAAGAAGGAGCAGGCAATGAGAAAGTCAGGTTTCAGAGAGCTTGGTCCTCTCTGAATGACTACACCTCATCTGCAAACCTTCCTAGTGATGGTATGATCAAGAAAGTAAGCACTGAGAAGAACTTCAGTACACTGCTAAGTAAAAGAGAGGATTGGGAAAGGGAATACACCAACTACAATCTCAAAGAAAATACAATGAAATGGTATACAGGAGCTGGCGCTGGGATATACGGGACAAGTACCAAGTGTGCACTATCGTTAGGCTCCTGTACAAGCGTCCTTCAAACGGAAATACTTGCAATCGCAAGATGTCTAGATATAAATCTAGAAAGAAACTATCAGAAGTGCGATATAGCTATTCATACAGATAGTCAAGCTGCTATCAAAGCACTGAGCTCCTACGTCATTGACTCAAAGCTGATTTGGGAGTGCCGAAACAAACTCAATGAGGTAGGCAAGAAGAATAAGGTCTCTTTAATCTGGGTTCCTGGTCATTCGGGAATCGTAGGAAACGAAGAGGCCAATACACTGGCCAGAAAGGGCGCACAGACACCACTCACTGGCCCAGAACCCTTCTGTGGTATAGGAAAATGCACCTATAAGAAGGAGTTTATGCTGAAGGAGAAAACCGAAAGAGAAAAACTCTGGCGGAATCTCCCAGGGATGGATCACTCCAAAAAGTTCCTCCGGAACTTTGAAACTGTTAGATCCAAAAAATATCTGGATCTCAGTAAAAACCAACTTCACCTACTCACTGGCTTTCTCACAGGACATTGTCGCCTAAAAAAGCATCTGTTGAGAATAAGTTTATCAGACACTGATGAGTGTAGATTCTGTGGGGAGGAGGAAGAAACTCCTATTCACCTGGTTACGGAATGCTATGCCATTGCAAGCCAAAGGAAAGAGTGCTTTGGACAAGAAACTTGTAGAAGTGGGGAGTTATCCTCCTTGAAGCCGTCCCAGATTCTGGATTTCATCAAATCTCTGGAACTGGAGGGCGAGCTGTAGGAGGCGCGATGATAACAGCTCTGTCAGGGGGCACAATAGACCTTAAGGTCGCAGTGAACTGTAACCCCTTTTTTACTATACTATACTATACTATACTATGGGCTTGTGATACGTTGTTTGAAAGGCCGCTTCATTCTCTATGCAAAAAATGTTATTTCTATGTTCATTGTAGAAATGAAAATTAAAAAAAAATAAATCAAGTGATTAGCGAAATTTGAAACAATATAAAAAACTAAAATGTAATACAAAATAAGGCAAAAAATGAAGTAGATGATCAAAGTGTTCATTGCGAACGCCTTGGCAACTTCCTAACCTCAAATGAAAATGTCTTCCAACATCATTCAACATCTCAAGAGTGGTCGGCCTAATCGCGAGCGTTATTCGATCTTTTCATTCAGATCAAGGGGTTTACTTTTGTAAATGGAATATTCTACAAATAGTCAATTTGAAGATATCCATAGAATACCCCTATAATATTTTGAATATTATAGGTAGGTTCCATGAATATCCTCCTGAGATTTTATATTTCGTTTAGAATATGCCTAGAATATTCGAGGTATATCCAGAATATTCCTAGGATATTATTTCCCGAATATTCTGAGAATGTTCTATGAAACATATTCTCGAAATATTCTACTAATATACTGAATATTCTCGGAACATTATTAATATCTGAGGAATTTCTATACGCATATTCATAGTATATTTCAATATGCCAAAACGTAGATTCATGGCATATTCTAAGAATATTTCAACACAAAACAATTGGCGAAGGAGTCCTGAAGAAACAAACAATGCCACATACTTTTCATGGTTCCGTCTGGAAAACACAATGTTATTTTTTTTCTTGAATTTTTTATCACATCTTGAAGGTGAATATGTTTTAATATTATTGTAATAATATTTGGGAATATTCGAGGGAATATTGAAATGAGTTTCGGTAATCACATGATTTTCTTTCTTTTCTTTTTTCTTCTATTTTGATTTTTACAATAGAAATGAAAATAATAACATTTTCAAATAGAGAATGACGCGATCGTTCGAATGATGTATCACAAGCTCATACTTCCTATTCAAAAAATCATGGGTTGTAGGTATACCTGTTCAAGGCCGTAGCTAGAAAAAAATTTCGGGGGGTGGGGGGGGGGCCGTTGAACTGAGCTCTAGAAAAATTTCGGGGAGGGTCCGGACCCCATCGGACCCCCCCTGACTACGGCCTTGTAACCTGTTTCTCGAAGGGTTGGAGCTAGAGTTCGTATTTTTGCGTGGAAGAACGACATTTGAAATTTAAGTTCGGCGTTTTTCAAGTTATTTCATGAATATTTTCAGAAACCGAAATAATGAATTCATTCCCTTTGGATATCCCACATTGTATGCGTGTGTCAAAAGTCTCTAAACTTTTCAAAAAAATGATTTTTTTCTCATATGCGAATAACACTCTGTATATCACATTGAGATAATTCAGATCCCTCAACCAAATGAGAAGTTCTTTATGCATGGAATAGTTGTGAAATCGACTGATTACTTCCTTACTTTGATCACAAGTGCCTTATTTTGGTGCAGAGGACCAGATGATAGATAAATCTGCCTTATTTTCTCTCCAACAATTTTTTTCGTTTCCAAATCGCTTATATGCATGTCTGGGAGAACATAATTTTCAGGGTTATCATCATAAAAGTTCATTCTCTGATCCAATGTTGAATCTGTAATGAATAAAATATTTAAAATAACAAAAGTTTAGATTGAGGGCTCAGCCTTTCATCGTAATATCGAGTATTTTTTTTCAGAGTGATAGAATTTTCGATAGGGATAACAGTGATTTGACATAAGTTAGAAGCCATGTTGTTTCGACATTTCCGTTCAGTGAGCATTGACAAATTATCATGGAAAGACTCACGCCGCAACAACGCTTACAAATTGTTGAAAATTGTTTTCGAAATCAGTGTTATTTTCGCCAAACTCATAGAGAACTTCGTGAAATTTATGGTTCACATAATCGTCCTTCAGAGCAGCTCATTCGTCGAACTATCGATAGATTTCGGACAACATTAACTCTACTCCATACAACAACAAAAAGACAAAGAACTGTCCGTACAGAAGAAAATATCGCTGCTGTGAGTGATAGTGTTAATGAAGATCCAGATTTGTCTATTCGTCGACGTTCACAACAAGTTCGACTCTGTGCATCCACCACATGGAAAATTTTGCGTAAAGATCTTGGTCTACACCCATACAAGATCCTACTCAACTGATTCAAGAACTAATGGTGCCACACCTCATGCTGCTACCATAACAATTGATTTATTGAAAGAAAGATTTGGCGATAACATTATTTCGAGAAATGGTCCAATTATTGGTCTCAAAGATCATGCGACATAACTCCAATGGTTTACTTTCTTTGGTGATTTGTGAAGTCATTGGTTTGTGCTGATGTACAAGAAACAAAAGACGATTTGAAAGCCAACACAACTAGTGTTATTGCTGAAATAAGGCCAGAATTACTCGAAAAAGTGGTCCAAAATTGGTCTGGTAGAATGAGGTTCCTTAGAGCTAGTCGTGGTGGACATAGGCGGAAATTATTTTCAAAACATAAATGTCATAAAATCATCTGTCAAATAAAAGAAATTGGCTTCAATCTTAATTTAAATGTGTTTCATTTCAATTTAAAGTTCTATCACTCAATAGGTTCCTATCACTGTAATTCGTAGTCAAATTGAGTTCCGTCTGTCTGTCTGCGAACACGATAACTCTGAAAACTCTGAAATGGATGAACCTAGAAACTCGAAGGTCCGAATCTCGAATGCGTGACAGTTGTAAGTGGGTCAGGTACGAATCAAGACCTTTGCATGAGCAGAAATTCTATTGAACATGATTGAATGCGAAGTTGAAATAATGAAATGAATAAATTATTTGAAAATGAATAATTTCTTAGTTAATGCGCATTAACTGCTTATATTACAAAGCAAGAGTAGACACAAAATTTAAGAATGCATATAAATATATTTTTTTGATATTTTGCTGGTTCTGATTTTGTTTTATGACTTGATATATGTAGCGGACTCTGTTCATTGTATGAAAAGAAGTAGATTAGATTTGATATTTTAATTGCTATAATTGTATTGTATTGTCTTGATAAGGTGTACGCAGACACCAGAGAATGATACGTTGCCAAATCAAGAGAAAAAAATTAAAATATAGTAAAATCCTAAAAATATTGATCTAACCTCACATATCTTTCATGTAACAAACAGGAAAAATTCCCATAATAAGAAAACTCTGAACGGGAATATTTACTTCTTGTCACTGACAAATGCGAATCTGCATAAAAGGTGAATATACCTTATACAAGGTGAGTCTACCTTCAAGATGAAAAAACCTCACATTGAGATCACTTTGGTCCTGTCTCTCGTTCGGGATGACACATGTCCAGCCCAGCGACGGACCACAAAAAGGATCGCTACAACTCTCTTAGGTCTGCAGGAATCGTCCACAGATTCGTGACCAGTTGTCCTGGAGCCGTATTCTCGGCGAGTGATCTTTCGATGCGTATACGTTTTTCTGTGTTATGGTACGTTTTGGTATTCTTGACGGATTAACATTTCATTTACCTACGTTTTGAAAGCGAGCGCTTTATATCATTCGTTTTCAGTAAAGTATTCGTTTCATTGACGTTAGTGGGGAAAATATTTACATTTGTGGATTTTTTCATGTATTGTGATTGTCAAAAAGATAGACCTAATGGAGGACGAATTGGTACAGTAGTAGATGGGCAAATATACAGGGTCTTTCACGAGGAACCTCACCCATATTTATACGGGAAACTACTGAACGTATTTTCATGAAATTCAGCACTTATAAGTATTTCACGATGCTGATGAAATCTAAAATATTTTCAAGGCATGAGCACCTCCGGTTTTTCCGGAAATGACGTCAACTTCCGTTTCTCAAATTAGAACACCATTTTTTTATTGCAGAAATAGATTCCTTAGAAAATTTCAAGTTATTTTGATGTAACATTTTTCAGTTTTGGTTGGAAAATTCTCTCTGAGTGGGAAAATTCGAAAAAAAATCGAAAATAGAGCTCCGCTGAAACAAGAATAACTTCGAGGTTTTTGGATGGAAAATTTTCATTTTTGGGATTTTTCAAGATGTAAGATTGATGTATCCACTTTAAAAATCGAAATCGCGATTCATGATACAGGGGGTGAAAAAATCGCTTTCAAAGTTAGGGATGACAAAATCGTGAAAAATCAATTTTTTCAAATTAGAACCCCATTTTTTTATGGCAGATATTGAATCTACGTTAAAAAATAATGTGAGTGTATGCATCACACCCTTGCCCTAAAGTGGATATTAACTCAGAAAATATCCATTTTAGGGCAAGGGTGTGATGCATACACTAACATTATTTTTTAACGTAGATTCAATATCTGCCATAAAAAAATGGGGTTCTGAATTGAAAAAATTGATTTTTCACGATTTTGTCATCCCTAACTTTGAAAGCAATTTTTTCACCCCCTGTATCATGAATCGCGATTTCGATTTTTAAAGTGGATACATCAATCTTACATCTTTAAAAATCCCAAAAATGAAAATTTTCCATCCAAAAACCTCGAAGTAATTCTTGTTTCAGCGGAGCTCTATTTTCGATTTTTTTTTCGAATTTTCCCGCTCAGAGAGAATTTTCCAACCAAAACTGAAAAATGTTACATAAAAAATACGTGAAATTTTCTAAGGAATCTATTTCTGCAATTAAAAAATGGTGTTTTAATTTGAAAAACGGAAGTTGACGTCATTTCCGGAAAAACCGGAGGTGCTCATGCCTTGAAAATATTTTAGATTTCATCAGCATCGTGAAATACTTATAAGTGCTGAATTTCATGAAAATACGTTCAGTAGTTTCCCGTATAAATAAGGGTGAGGTTCCTCGTGAAAGACCCTGTATAGAAAACGTGGAAATACATTGAATGATTTGAGTGTAAACAATTTATTGAGTTGTTTCGGCTCATAGGCTCTCTGGGGAATTGGTTCAATATCTCATAACAAAAACCTCAATAGGAGATTAAGGTCAACTATAATGTACAATCTGAATGCTGATTTATACTTGTCCTCCTATATTTTTAATTAATAATATACATATAAATTACTGGATATTTTCTTGACCTATTAGAATACATAAAATTTTCAATACATATTTATTGGCAACAAAGAACATTAAAGAACATGAAACCAAAAAAAAATCAGTAAGTCATACATTAGATGCAGTGAAGGGAGAATGCATATCAATCATGACAAGCTATCAGCGATTTTTTTTAATGCATAGGCAATCCTCTCCCTAGCATTTGCTATTGCACTAGCAATTCGTCCCATTAATAATAATTTTTCTTCATAATATTTTTTTTATTTCCATTTTTGTGTCCATTGCACTTTGAAAGTCCTTCACTGAATCTAATGTATGCCTTGTTGAAATAGTTTTTCCTTTTTGGAATGGGGTTTCTGGTTGCGATATGATTAGGGCTCCTGCGGGATTCTGCAACTGGCTGCTCATTAATTTCTTTCTCCACTTCAATATCATTTGCCTCTTGGTTTTGAAAGTCAAAATTAAATGCTGATTCAGCATACAATTCCGGGTCCACCGCCTGTTTCTCTGGCATGCCTATTTTTTGGTTGCTGACCCTAGTCTATATGTGATTATTCGAAAATTTCATTCGATGATTCAATTGAAGATCAATGTTTTTATGAGAACCTCTTCCTGGCTATTTGTATTTTGGCTTTTCTTTTGAGACATGTTCATTTCCAATAAAATATGTTTTAAAACCACACTATTTTTCACTTTGACAGTACTTTGAAAACTCATCACAGATCTAAGGTATTTTCAAATTTGAATCGATCACAGAATGTTGAGATTTGCAGGGTTGCCGGTGTTTGCGATCGCACCTTTTCAAACGTATACGTTTGAAGAAACGAATAGTTGTCGAGAATACGACTACAGAAAAGTATTCGCACTTGAACCATTCGTTCCGAAGCGTATACGTCAAAAAGATCACTTGTCGAGAATACGGCCCCTGGTCACTGGGGGAGAGTCATGTGACGACTCACTATCCACAGCGCGTGAAGCATTCTACACAAGCCGCCCGCATTTGAGCAGGTGCTCAGCAGAGAGCGCCACCCAAAACCGAAACGGGGTACCGCGGCCCGATTGGCTCGTCTTCCAACCCAGGGCAGGGCAACTTCAACAACTACGTCATTGGCAGGCTCCGCTCATAATAGCCAATCTGAGGAATCATGTGTGCAAAGCTGGGACGAAATCCCTATTTCGAAGAGGACGAACCATAGAGAAAAATTACTTTCATTTCCAGTCTGAGTCGTTTGGAAATCCTTCCGAAGAAATATTGTTTTGTTGCATATAGCATTCAGAAACTTATAACATATTAGAATTTCAACTTACCATGACCCAGAAACAAACATTCTTCTGAATTCAACCCAATCAGGGTAGGAACCACGTTGAAATTTCCAGAAACAAACTTTTGGTATGGAAGTTCAGTCAAGAAAGCTCCTTCATGTTCAGGTTCAATAGTGCCAACGAATGCAAATCCCCATAACGTTGTGAAGAAGCCTCCAATGAAACCCTTAAGAAAATAGAATGAATTAATTAAAAGCAAAAAAACCTTTTAAAAAAAAATTCATTTAAATTCTCTGAAAAAAAGAAAATGAAATTTTCCTTTAAAATTTCAAAAAATTCTCTGATCTGTTGTGATAATGTTTATCAACTTTGTCAAGACTGAAATGTCTCTGATGGAAATACGTTTGATGTGGAGATATTTAATAATGAAATCCCACAAATGTGGGAGATAAAATCGAATTCTAAGAAGTATGAAATTATACATTTTATTCGCACAGT
Source organism: Adalia bipunctata (assembly GCA_910592335.1). Classification (NCBI taxonomy): domain Eukaryota; kingdom Metazoa; phylum Arthropoda; class Insecta; order Coleoptera; family Coccinellidae; genus Adalia; species Adalia bipunctata. Next base: position 9,125,526 of record OU342954.1, read on the forward strand.
TTCTATCAAAAATTTATTGTTCCTGGTCCATATTACAAATGAATGTCAATGAAATACAAAATTCGGATATTAATGAAAAATGAAATGATAGTTATATTTATAGTGAAAAGGAGTTACAGTCCACTGCGACCTTAAGGGGAAATGATACTGAGATCTAAATTATCTGTGTCGATGTTTCTATCTAAACAATATCCTCTTGGAATTTATAAACTCGACACTACACGGTTATTATTACATTAATTCAGTAAAAGTCATCACATAATCATCTCGATATAGCTCTAGAAATGATTTGAGCATTTTACGCCATTGTTTTGGGTGTTTGTACACCTGTTTGCATTCTTCTCTGAATATAAATAAATAATTCGTAGTCCCCGCGCCGGTTATCGCTATATGCATGCGTCGTTCATGGGACTGGCGTTTGAGACAGAACCAAAAGGCAAAAAGCCTCCTCTTTGCACGGAACCACGATTTTTCATTGCTTGGGCTACCTCGTATTGCGAGCTAGATTACCGTTATACCATTGTTTGAAAAGAAAATCAACAATCTGGCATCGTCATCTCAAAAGTTCTGTGAAATATTCATAGAGGTGGGTTAGGTTAGGTCATTGATCTTCCTATGACCTAGGTTAATGGAGTTATGTTAGTTTAGTGAAAAGACAAATTTTTATGAGAGAAGTGTTTTTGTTAGGAAATATTCTTATTCAAATAAGGTTACTACTTGACAATTTCCTAAATGTATCAACTCAATTTCAATCGAAAAATATGAACTTTGCATCAATTCCAGAGAATCGTATCAGGCACGTGTTTGGCCCAATATTTTTTCCAAATGGCTATAACTTTAAACAGGGCCGAATTCGGAAAAATGGAAAATGAAAAAAGGTTTCTTTTGGCCTCAAGAATCTACAGTTGAAATTTATGTATAAGTCAAAGAATCACCTTGTATTGATAATCCACCTGCCTCAATAAGAGAGGATTCTCTGTAGACTGATAATGGTAATTATGTCGATTCTCAAACCTTTTTATATGGAATTTCGGTACATCCATCCATAAAACTCCATTAAAAAAAATCGTTTCGACGAATGACAGCGGCTTAGCCAATAATAAGCGATGCCCTGTTTGAATTCGAACTGTCAGAATCTGTCGTGATACGCATAATAAGTAAGATGTCTAAAAGAATGGTTCTAGTACTGATCAGATTTCGTTTCACCAAATTTGGGAATATGAGAGAAGTTTCGTTCTTTCCACTTCAGGTGGCGCAATTCACAGATTTTTATTAGATATTTCGATTATTCGAATCCATTCTGGTAAACGTGTTGTGTGAATAGTCGATAATTTTTTTCAAGCAATAATTTGCGTTTATATTCTTGACATTTTGATCTCTATTTGTTCTGAGGATAGGTATAAGAACAGCGGCGGCCTTACCCATTGCGAGGCTCCGGGCGGCAGGTCTTTGCGAGGCCCTTTGTCTTTCGTGAAAAGTATGTGATACGAAATTAACTCGAGTCGTTTGGTTTAGGTATTTTGTCATGTTTGACGAAAACTGCCCGAGTTTTACAAATAAATAAATTTTGTGTTTTAAAATATTTTACTTAGAAAGATTCACAAATTCAACAAATTTGGAGAAGATGAATTTTAAAATTGATGTTGAATTTCAAAATTGATGTTTGCAGCTTCTTCTCAAACTAAAATCTTCAATTAGAGCACAATAATCCAACGAATGAGCTACGTCATTTTCTATTGAAAGAAAAGCAAGTGCTGAAAGCAGATCTTAAGCCATCGAATTTCTCAAATGAGTTTTGATCATTTTAAGCCTCGGAAAACTCCTTTCAGCAGGCGCAACTATAACAGGTGTGGTGTGGCGGCAATAATTCTCAGGAAAATTTCGATAGTTATTTTTTTACCTCTTATGTATTTCAGCACCGAGATAATATCGTCGTTTCTGTCATACACACTGATGAACATATGCAGTTCTTCGTATAATTCTAATTCATCTCCATCAATATCACATGATTCTCCTACTGTCATGGTGGAGGTGGACATTTGCAAGTCGCTGCATTGCTTCAGAAGTTCACTATTATTGATTTCCTTTAATTTTTTTTATTATATGAAACCAAATATGCTCTCATGCTGATGCTGTTTAAGTGCCAGGAACCTAGGATGGCAGCTTGTGCGCAAATTGTTGACAATGACATAAAAATAATTAATTTTGAGAATCTCTTCCGCATTCAATCAATCATCAGCTTCATCTTCCCCTTCATAATCAAAATGCTTTTTTCACAACGTCTTCTAACTTCTTTAAACTTTCTTTCAATATCATTTTCCTCAGGTATTCCTGTCGCTGTTACAAGGGATGACAAAGAGAGTGTACAACTTTTGTAGCAACTCAAAAAAAGATTTTGCTTGCAAATTCACAATAAACCCTCAAAAATTCAATTATAGCTCGTGAAATTACTATAATTATAATTATGAATTCCACGTTATAGCTTGTAGTTGTACTCCCATTTTTTACAGTCAAAAAGATAAATACCTACAAATGAAAATTCATTCAGACTCTCCTTTCTCTTGCTTTCCTTACTGCTTCATACAGAATTGATTGCCAGCGGCTTGAAAATGTTTCTATAACTAAAGGGTTTTCCAATAAGAGGTGTTATTTTGACATTCAAAGAAAAATGCCCTTTTTTCAGATAAATGATCGGATGTTCATTTCATTATAAAGAGAAAGGTATGCCGTTAATAATGGAAAATAACATCATGCTGTTTAAGTGCCAGAAACCTAGGATGCGAGGGCGTCGCCAGCCTTTGAGCTAGGGGGGGGAGGCAAAAAACAATCAGAATAGAAAAAATGAACGGTTTTTCGTATATTATGCTATTATTTCATAAGTTTTCAAGGGATTTTTGAGCTCAAGGGGGGGGGCAGCTACCCCTCCCTGCCTCCCCATGGCGACGCCCTTGCTAGGATGGCAGCTTAAGCGCAAATGGTCGACAATGACATAAAAATGATTGATCTTGAAATATCTTCCACATTCAATTCTTTAGCTTCATCTTCTCCTTCATAATCAAAATGCATTTTGTCACAACGTCTTCTAACTTTCTTTCAATATCATTTTCCTCAGCTATTTCTGTCGCTGTTACAAGGGATGACGAAGAGAGTGTACAACTTTTGAAGCAACTCAAAAAAAGATTTTGCTTGGGCACAAGATGCTGCGGCATCTCCTAAGATGAGATTCCAGCTATGACTCCCACAAGGTTAAAAATAAGCAAGTGGATTAATTTCAAGAATACATTTTTGGACACCACTTCATAGCATGTAGTACGACAGTTCGCAGCACAACGCCAGTCGATAGATGGCCCGAACTTAAAGCGAAATCATACTTCTTGAACAATTCGAATGAAAATTTTCACTGTGAAGAAAATTTGCTTGGGTTCTTGCGCGAGGCCCTTCCAAGAGCGAGGCCTCGGGCGATTGCCCCATTCGCCACCCCCTAAGGCCGCCTCTGTATAAGAACTTATTTCATCATTGAGTTTAAATATACCTAGAGGAACAACGTCATTGGACGAATTGAAACCACTTTAAGTTGTAGTTCCTGCTCTCGTTTATAGTGGCGCAGTTGTGTCTCAGAGAATCGAAAAATTGTTTACCCTCGCATCTGGCGGTGAGTAGCTGAACTATAAAGCACTATTTCATAAGCGGGATGGTCACGAATGCGTGATTCATTTATTTTTGTAATTCAAATGATCTAAATGATCTCCCTTTCACACCGTTTGTAACGAAGATATACAATGCCTATGATTCATATTACTAGAGGGAAATGAATATCCCACAGATTTCTGTAAATCACAAGCTGCCAAAATGGACCAGCCTGTCCCAGCAGATCAAATTTCATTCAGTAGCTACTATGTGCCGACACTTTACAGCTTGAAATTTTAGCTTCAATTCGTGCAGGGGCATTGTTCCTCTATAGGTATATTTGAAATCAATGATTTCATGAAAATTTCATTCTGTGGTCATGTCATAATTGATCTTGACAGATCAGTTGTTAATACATCAATCAAATCGATCAACGGAAAATACATCGCAATGACAAGTATGACATAGCGGCGCCTCCACGAAACAAATCTTATATTTTCCCCTTTGGTCGAATGCTAATGCATTCAAAAATTTACAAGTGCACATACACCATGTTTTTAGACATCTCAATTTGAAGTATGTATAAATCCACATTAACGGCCGGTCTCTAAGTTGCCGGTTACCCTAGGGTTATCAATGATAACCCTTAGTACCCAAGGGTTATTTATGATAACCCTAGGGTCACAATAAACACCATAGTTAACCTTGGGTAACAACCTAGGAAACCCGAAATAGAGAATCCGACCATTACGGCCTGACTCGACTACGGCGACAACTTAAGTAGGAGTAACTAATGCTGGCCATACACGTTACGGTCTACCGGAGAGGTATATCTGCGCAGGCATTCCTGCGCAGGTCAACCGGAGCGTGTGTGGGATTTAACCAGCACAGGCATGCCTGCGCAGTGCGCAGGTATACCTCTCCGGTAGACCGTAACGTGTATCGCCAGCATAAGGGTGGGGACGATTTGGGGATTGTAGCCATCAGCGACAGCAAAGATTACTCTTCAATCTTTGAGCGACAGTAGGTACGCAGTGCGCATTGATTTTGGCCTTCTAGGCTTCGTTATTGACGTTCTCACACGCTTATTAATGGAAATAAATAGTATCTCTTCTACCTCCTCATGAAAAAAAGACTAACCTCTCCAAAAACTTGACAACATGCTGTTTTCATCTCTTGAATGTCAAGGTTCCTGAAAAATTCAAGAAGTTCCTTTGTCGATGTATTGTCCTCGGTGATTGTGTTGTTGATATGGGTGGCAAAAGTGTAAGCTATTTGCTTGGGGTTCCTTTGGATGGTCCAATCTCCCAAAGGAGTGCCACTATTTTGTATAGCTCCTCGGAAAAGACCTGGAACATTTCAGTTTTATTAAGATTTCGTTCGTTGATGTGGCTGTATACGGTGGCCACTAAGAAAAAATCCATTTTGAAAAGGACAATATTCGTTTTTGGATGGAAAATTTTCATTTTTGGGATTTTTCTAGATGTAAGATTGATGTATCCACTTTAAGAATCGAAATCGCGATTCATGATACAGGGGGTGAAAAAATCGCTTTCAAAGTTAGGGATGACAAAATCGTGAAAAACCAATTTTTTCGAATTAGAACCCCATTTTTTTATGGCAGATATTGAATCTACGTTTAAAAATAATGTGAGTGTATGCATCACACCCTTGCCCTAAAATGGATATTTTCTGAGTTAATATCCACCATGAAAATTTTCCATCCAAAAACCTCGAAGTTATTCTTGTTTCAGCGGAGCTCTATTTTCGAATTTTTTTTCGAATTTTCCCGCTCAGAGAGAATTTTCCAACCAAAACTGAAAAATGTTACATCAAAATAACTTGAAATTTTCTAAGGAATCTATTTCTGCAATTAAAAAATGGTGTTCTAATTTGAAAAACGGAAGTGTACGTCATTTCCGGAAAAACCGGAGGTGCTCATGCCTTGAAAATATTTTAGATTTTATCAGCATCGTGAAATACTTATAAGTGCTGAATTTCATGAAAATACGTTCAGTAGTTTCCCGTATAAATATGGGTGAGGTTCCTCGTGAAAGACCCTGTATAGGTACCCCGTTTTCGGCGCATAAGCGAGATACAGGGTGTTTAATGTCAACTTTGAGAAATATTCTGTGAACTGTGGTGATTTATGTGTGACATTTGAAATAACGGTTACCTACTGTTCACGTCTTAGTATTTTTTAGGGCTCAATTACACCCAAATGGTGTAGAATTTCGAAAAAAAAAATCAAAATGGCAGAAAGCCTCCAAAGTCGGAATTTTTTTTTCTCGGTTGCCAATTTAGAAAGCACAATTTCAACGTACTAGATTTTTCAAGATTTTCCGTGAAATTTTTTTTTTCCAAATTCGAACTTTTTTACATGTCTTCAGTGAAAAAAAATCGGCCGAAATTGTTGAAATTTTTTATGATTGAACTATCTTTCATTCTCGCGATGATAACAGCTCTGTCAGGGGGCACAAAAGACCTTAAGGTTTCAGTGGACTGTAACCACTTTTTACTATATCTTCCATTTTGAATACTGAGGTGAAAACAGAATGAAATAATATCCATCGGTTTTCTTTTTATAGCCTCCCAAAAATTACGCATGGAAAACTTTCATAATTTTTATTCAAAAAACTGGAAGCCGTATGAAGGCCAAAATTGTGCCAATATAATGATGGGCTGCCAGAATGACCCGGACAGAAATTTATAAACCAAAAAAATTTTTTTCAAAAAACTTTGGTAGGATCCTTCCTACGAGTATGAATTGGGTTTATTTTAATCTAATTAATTTCCGTTACCAAACCGACGCTAGTTTATCGAAAGTGGAGAGTTCGATCCCCACCAAAGTTTTTTGAAAACCATTATTTCGGTTTATAAATTCATATTTCCGTCCGGGTCACTCTGGCAGCTCATTAGCCTAAATTTGGCCTTCGTACGAATCGTACGGCCTCCAGTTTTTTAAATAAAAATTATGAAAGTTCTCGGAGCGTAATCTTTGGAAGGCTACAAAAAGAAAACAAATGGATATTATTTCATTCTGTTTGCACCTCAGTATTCAGAATGAAAGATAGTTCAACCATAAAAAGTTCAACAATTTCGGCCGAATTTTTTTTCACTGAAGACATGTGAAATTTTTTCACGGAAAATCTTAGAAAATAGAGTACGTTGAAATTGTGCTTCCCAAATTGGCAACCAAGACAAAAATATTCCAACTTTGCAGGCTTGCCGCAATTTCAAAATTTTTTCTTCAGAATTCTACACCACAATTGAATTGAGCCCTAAAAATACTATAGGATGTGACCAGTAACCGTTATTTCAAATGTCACGCATAACTCACCAGAGTCATCAGAATATTGCTCGAAGTTGACATTAAACACCCTGTATCTCGCTTATGCGTCGAAAACGGGGGATATGTCATAAGGCAAAATGCCTTTTCCTCGGTGTCGTTTACACGGCTATACAGGGTCTTTCACGAGGAACCTCACCCATACGGGAAACTACTGAACGTATTTTCATGAATTTCAGCACTTATAAGTAGATATTTCACGATGCTGATGAAATCTAAAATATTTTCAAGGCATGAGCACCTCCGATTTTTCCGGAAATGACGTCAACTTTCGTTTTTCAAATTAGAACACCATTTCTTTATTGCAGAAATAGATTCCTTAGAAAATTTCAAGTTATTTTGATGTAACATTCTTCAGTTTTGTTTGAAAAATTCTCTCTGAGCGGGAAAATTCGAAAAAAAAAATCGAAAATAGAGCTCCGCTGAAACAAGAATAACTTCGAGGTTTTTGGATGGAAAATTTTCAGTTTTGGGATTTTTCAAGATGTAAGATTGATGTATCCACTTTAAGAATCGAAATCGCGATTCATGATACAGGGGGTGAAAAAATCGCTTTCAAAGTTAGGGATGACAAAATCGTGAAAAATCAATTTTTTCAAATTAGAACCCCATTTTTTTTAGGGCAGATATTGAATCTACGTTAAAAAATAATGTGAGTGTATGCATCACACCCTTGCCCTAAAATGGATATTTTCTGAGTTAATATCCACTTTAGGGCAAGGGTGTGATGCATACACTCACATTATTTTTTAACGTAGATTCAATATCTGCCCTAAAAAAAATGGGGTTCTAATTTGAAAAAATTGATTTTTCACGATTTTGTCATCCCTAACTTTGAAAGCGATTTTTTCACCCCCTGTATCATGAATCGCGATTTCGATTCTTAAAGTGGATACATCAATCTTACATCTTGAAAAATCCCAAAACTGAAAATTTTCCATCCAAAAACCTCGAAGTTATTCTTGTTTCAGCGGAGCTCTATTTTCGATTTTTTTTTTTAATTTTCCCGCTCAGAGAGAATTTTCCAACCAAAACTGAAAAATGTTACATCAAAATAACTTGAAATTTTCTAAGGAATCTATTTCTGCAATAAAAAAATGGTGTTCTAATTTGAAAAACGGAAGTTGACGTCATTTCCGGAAAAACCGGAGGTGCTCATGCCTTGAAAATATTTTAGATTTCATCAGCATCGTGAAATATACTTATAAGTGCTGAATTTCATGAAAATACGTTCAGTAGTTTCCCGTATAAATATGGGTGAGGTTCTTCGTGAAAGACCCTGTATTGGTAATGAACGAGAATAATGCTTTTCGCTCCTGGATCTCTCTGTTTGATAATATTCATGAGTATACTGAATTTTTCGAGTTCACTTTTTTTCACGTAAGAAAATCAGAATCGTGGCTTTTGCTTTTTCTATTGATATTAAGTTGTCAACGCACAAATTACCATTTAACAAAATACACATGGTCCCTTCAATTTTCCTTTCATAATGATCAAGTTTCCTCATTATCATCTCTTTGTAATTGCAATCCAAACAGTTTTGGGATGTTACTGTCATGTAAGAAAATGTTGATTTAAGATTTCATTAATGTAAAAATGAATTCGTACAACATTGGCTCAGGGCTTAGTGCTTAGTAATCCGCAAAAGCCTTTGGCCGAAGCACTCCGATTACTAAGCACTAAGCACTGCTTTTGAAAAGTGTTTGGGAGCACAGTGCTCGGAAGCACAAAAGGGCTCCGAGTACTTTCACGAGCACAAAGCACAATGCTTTGGCACAGCTCTGAGTTAGACTCGAGAAAGAAAACTTCGATATATTGACATGTTTCGAAACTTAAGTCTATATTGAATACTCGCCTTTTCCGTTGGTGCCCAATAATTGAAAACCTACAGAAGCTGCGCCTGCACTCTCTCCAAATATGGTGACTTTCTTCGGATCTCCGCCAAAACGATGAATATTCTTTTGAACCCACCTGAGCCCAAACTGTTGGTCTTTGAAGCCATTGTTTCCAGGGCAGTTCAAATCGGCAGTAGATAAGAAACCTAGAATGTGAGATAAGTGTATACATGGTGATTTTTGTAAGTGTTTCATTAGAAGTAGTACCTATTCGAGGAAGGAATTCTGATACGAATTCATAATTTTGTATTTCTGTTTTAGACTACATGAACTTAAATTGTAAAATATTTTCAAGTAGAATCTACCTCCGGTTCTACTGGAAACGAATGTAAACTTCGTTTCTTCACAGGTAACACCCTGTATATTTATACATATTCGAACTCTGATCCAATTTGATGCATGATATGCGCAACCACTTCAAGCGATCGTTGAGTTATAGCCGGATTGTCAAATTTGTTGACAGTGTCACAAATTAGTGTTTATATCTCCAAAATCCGTCAAGGTGAGAATTTCTTTTTGCAACAGTGAAACAAAAGAAAGTACGCTGATAATGCTCCTTGTATACAGGGTGTCCCACGGTCGAGTGCCTATTAGACGTTTCTGGAGAACTGAACATATTTGAAATCCGAAAATTGGTATTATGATATTGTTGGAAATTCTCTATAGACCTAAAATATTTTTGGAGCTTGAGCGCTTCCGGTTATACCGGAAGTGGAAATAAATTTGTTCAAAAAATATTTTTTTCAATATTTTCGTTTCTGATATGATTGAGTATTCAATTCTGAATACATTTCTGTTGAAACCATTGTATTCATCCGAACAGTTTTCAAAAACCTGAAAAAATGTGAAATATTCATCGTCAGTGTTATGATCATTATTCTTATTCTGAAAATCCCGAGTGTAAAACGTTCTCACAACGTCAAAGTAGAAGAATGTGGAAATAACATGCATCTTTTGAATTTCATAAATATCATCATAGGGTGTTTCAAATTGTGTGTCGAAAACAGTGATCGAAAATTGGCCATAACTTCTGTTTTTCAAATTAGAACCCTATTTTTTTATGATTGCGTTAGATTCTGCGAAGAAAAATAATGATAGCATTCTCAGATGCTCTTGCTCCTAAATTCAGTAATTCCCGAGATATTTATGCTTTTCTGAATTCATGTTATACGTAGAGTCAAATTCATCTTATCTTTCGCATGAGAATATTCTGTGGCCAAAGAAGATAAATTATCCCATTAATAATTCACAAGTGACAACTCTCATTTTAGGCCTTAACCTTACTTCTCGATTTTACTATGGTTTCATAAGAATAGTCATCGAATCTGTTGGCATGAGAATATTCTGTGACCATAGAAAATTAATGATCCCATTAATAATTCACAGGTGACATAATTGGTACTATGGTTTTACAAGAATATTCATCGAATCTCTTCAGGTTCGATGAATTTGACTCTACGTACAACATGAATCCAAAAAAGCTCAAATATCTCGGCAATTACTGAATTTAGGATCAAGAACATCTGAGGGTGCTATCCATATTTTTCTCCGCAGAATCCAACGCAATCATAAAAAAATAGGGTTCTAATTTGAAAAACAGAAGTTATGGCCAATTTTCGATCACAGTTTTCGACACAAAATTTGAAACAGCCTGTGATGATATTTATGAAATTCAAAAGATGCATGACCTTTCTACATTCTTCTACTTTGACGTTGTGATAACGGTTTAAACTCGGAATGTTCAGAATAGGAATAATGGACATAACACTGACTATGAATATTTGACATTTTTTCAGGTTTTTTTTCGATATTTTGAAAACTATTCGAATGAATACAATGATTTCAACAGAAATGTATTCAGCATTGAATACTCAATCATATCAGAAATGAAAATATTGAAAAAAAAATTTTTTGAACAAATTTATTTCCACTCCTGGTATAACCGGAAGTGCTCAGGCTCCGAAAATATTTTAGGTCTGTAGAGAATTTCCAACAATATCATAATCCCAATTTTCGGATTTCAAATATGTCCAGTTCTCCAGAAACGTCTAATAGGCACTCGACCGTGGGACACCCTGTATATTATGAGGACATATTATACAGGCTGTCTGAAACAGAGCTTCAAAGTGAGCCTCAATAAAACTATGAAATCTAATTTTTTTCAAATGTGAACCATATAATTTTGTAGTTCCGATATTTTGCTCGTCAAAAACTAGTTAGAGTGTTTTTATTTGTCACATTCGCCGCAAATAAAGAACAGACCTTAGTTTATATCATTCTAGTATACCTTTTTATTATTGCTTGTTTTGCATAGTGTTTGATCAATGAAAATAAGTAAGAATGACACTTCCCAACATAGCCTACTTTGAACTAGTATTTGAAATCCTTTTTTACATTCTACAGACACTTTTTAGGAGTTAATATATTAACTGAGTTTTGTAATCCAGCTATTTTCGAAATGAGAAGGATTTGTAATACCCATTCTTACTGTATTAATTATTTATCGAAATATTGTATTTTACTTTCTTCCTGCAATTTGCGGAGGTCACAGAGTAATTAACTCAGTTTGAGAAAGATGTTGTCGCTTCTGTTGAGTTTTCCGTGATAACTCTGGAAGTCTTCATTTTAGGTATGGGGTTTTTTATGGATAAACTCCTCTTTCTACACGTAGAATCGAATAAAAGAATGAAAAATATAGGTTTGATAAATTTGATTTGTTGAAGTTAATGATTTTTTTATAAACACCCTGTAGTGTTATATTAAGTACTATTTATTCGCAAAATTCAAAATGAAAAAGATTTTTTTGGGAAAAACTTCTTTTGCGAAAATATTCGAAGCCTGCGAGTCCTTATTTTCGCCATTTTTTCCATAAGATTCTCAATAACCAATCAAATCAAATTTCTTATTCTCAATAACTCATTAACTGTTGAGTGTATTGAGATATGGCATATTGTAAAAATTGTCATCGAAAAAGCAATCTGATGATGAAATAATATACCAGATGTGCCTTTTAAAATAGGTTCCGGTATAAACGCAAGTTGCAGAGGTCTGAAAATGTGGTCAATTTCTAGTTTAGTTCTTGTCATGCAAAATTATAAATATTTTTCATGAAACATCTAATAGGCAGTCCATAGCGGCGATGAATCGCCCTGTATATTGACGTAGGTTACTCCACCTATTCTGTTTCATATACCTACTTATACTTTTTACCTCTATCTCTTGTTTCTTCAATTAGTAAGTAATATGGAAAATTCGCTTAGAATATTAATTTATTTATTTTTCCCTCAAATCTCAGGAATTATCCAACAAATTAATTCGTTATAAGAGTTCATTTCACTACGTATTCGATGAGAATACCTCAAAAAAATTTATAATAAAACTTCTGCAGTGCAAATGTAATTAATTCAGCTTAAAAATTCTTCATCCTCTCTAACCTAAACAATATTGACAGAAACGCAAGAAAGTATACTCGAATCGAGGTGCAGAAAAACTTAATAAACGGCTCGGGATAAATAAACTGTAAAGCGGGCTGCGGACTACGAGCTATAATATAATATATATATTATAGCTTTATAATGAGATATCATATTATATTAAGCGAGGTGCGGACTACGAGCGATAATATAATATACAGAGAGGGCCATCGAAAACGAAACAGCGGCTCTGTAGGTCGGCAGAACCGAGTTACATAAAAACGCTCGGACACGTCAACAACATTTTCGAGGGGGACATCGTTCGCGATGAAATTCACCCGAAATACATTTCATCCCTCGGAGCTGTGACCGCCACCCCTAAATTTTTAAATGGCACCATATGGCAAGTGATTCCTCATTTGAAAGGTAGTTTCCTTCTTAATATCAAACAACAAAAATAAATTAATTCTATCGATTCGTTTTCGAGATATAGGAACTTGAAGTTGGGAACTAACTTTTTATTCATTCAATCAATAAAAATAAGATCTAACATTGCAACTGTTTGAAGATCTCCCGATTTAATTTTACTCGACTTTTCCTGTGGGGTCACTTGAAAAACAAAATCAATGCAACCGAACCAGAATCTCTGGACGATTTTCGACGTAGAATTATTGAAGAATGCCGTCGAATAACGCTGGAAATGCTACGAAATGTGAGGTCTCATTTTGAACAGAACTTGTACTATTGTATGGAAATGGGTGGTAGACAGTTTGAACATTTAATTCATTGACAATGATAATCTTCAAACAGTTGCATTGTTAGATCTTATTTTTATTGATTGAGTGAATAAAAAGATATTTTCCAACTTCAATTTCCTATATCTCGAAAACGAATCGATATAATTAATTTATTTTTATTGTTTGATATTAAGAAAGGAACTGCCTTTCAAATGAGGTATCACTTGCTATAAATGGTGCCATTTAAAAATTTGGGGGTGGCGGTCACAGCTCCGAGGGATGGAATGTATTTCGGGTGAATTTCATCGCGAACGATGTCCCCCTCGAAAATGTTGTTGACGTGTCCGAGCGTTTTTATATAACTCGGTTCTGCCGACCTACAGAGCCGCTGTTTCGTTTTCAATGGCCCACTCTGTATATTATTGAAACTGAGTTGCATTTTCGTGGCGCGGGGGTTTAGACGTAAGGTGGGAGGTGGGATATACTCTAAAATATCGCTCGAAAAGCATATCTCTGCAGATACGTAATACAGGGTGGCCATTTGAAAACGAAACAGACAAGATTACAGACGAAATAAATTTTTTCGATAAAAATGCTCGGACAGGTCGATTTCTGTTTCGAGGGGGACAACTTGAGATGTAGGTTACGGACGCATAGCGCTTCAACCCTTGCTGCTACAACCCCCACCCCCAATTTTTGAATAGGGAAGATGGGGTGAGTGATACCTCAATTCAAAGGTATTTTTATACTGATTTCAGCACAGTAATTGTTTTTTCATTTTATGCATTAGTTCTCGAAATATTCATGCGTTAGTTAATTTTATCACTTGAATTAATTTTTTGCGAATAATTGACATTTCGTGCTTCCGAAACACCAAAATTTCCGTACTTGTATTTGAAATTGCAAAACATCTACCACTGGGCAAATGAAGTCATACCGTACGTGTTAATGCTACTAGGGTCAGATGTTCGACTAGCTGTTTTATTCACTGAAATCATTCTCCAACTGTACGGTATCCTCGACGGTATCAGAACGATTTGAAGTATTGATCTAAGAAATAAGACTTTTCAAAGTAAAGTGAATAATTTATCAAAAACTCACATAAATTAATTAATTTGAAGCTCAAAATGTCGATTTTTCACAAAAAAACACTACAAGTGCCATGAAAACACCACTTCATTTTCAAATACTTAGTTAAGAATATTTCGACAACTAATGCATAAAATGAAAAAACAATTACTGTGCTGAAATCAGTATAAAAATACCTTTCAAATGAGGTATCACTCACCCCATCTTCCCTATTCAAAAATTAGGGGTGAGGGTTGTAGTAGCAAGGGTTGAAGCGCTATGCGTCCGTAACCTATATCTTAAGTTGTCCCCCTCGAAACAGAACTCGACCTGTCCGAGCATTTCTATCGAAAAAATTTATTCTGTAATCTCGTCTGTTTCGTTTTCAACTGGTCACCCTGTATATCGCCAGGATATAGATATATATTATAGCATAAATGCGCGGTGTTACATGTTATTCTGTTCAAAGCGATTTTCTTGTAATATGTAAGATATAATATATATTATATTATAGCTCGTAGTCCGCAGCCCGCTTAATTCGCATATGTTGGAAAACAAGGAGGGTTGACATCCAGGTAATAAATAGTTTCAAATAGTTTGGTGTTTCGTGATGAGATGTTTTTCTACTTTACAACCTTCTGCTCCGTCAAAGTCCATAATAGGTATTTCAAGCTACTGCTGAAAGATGGCCTATTGCAGTGTTTGAAGAATTCGCCGTCAAACTTTGATTGTCGCTTCGGTCGACTTTGTGATTTGTGAAAGGTATATCGGGCCCTTAGCCCCTTAATAATTTTCAAAGGTTTTCGAAATGAGATAAAGAATGTTGGTGTTTGATACGTTTTCCTCTCTTTATTTTTCAGTTCCTCTGTACCTACCAGCTGGAATGGAGAAAAAAGCTATTCAACAGTGAGTCGATACAATGGAAAAACTATCCCCTTGTTTATACATAGTCAAATCATTTGGATTTCAAGTTTTTTTTCAAGTTTGTTTTACTCAGTTATTGATCAAGTGTCTTATGGAAATGTAATAAATTGAAATATTTCGGTTAACCAATATAGACAAATGAAATTTATATTCCTGGCTCCGAAAATTATTGGGTTTCTTATCGGTATGTAACAGGATGTTACACGAGACTATAACGATTGAAATTATTGATTTTCGGATCAAGTTTCTTCATGAAACTCAGACGGTATCAGAAAATCGTTCCACGAAATTGGCGGCCCTGAATGCATACGACAGCATAACCCTTTCGTAATCCACCCACGGGAGGTGGAAAGAGGGATATCTTTAATTTGCTTTGGAGAAGGAAAAGGCAGTAGCTGGAGAAGCCTTAAACGGGAAGGTTCTCAGTTGTTTTGGAATACGGTTCGGAAGTTGAGAGTAGCTAGAGAAGCCTTGAACGAGAAGGTTCTCAGTTAACTCGGTTTCGGTTTTAGGGTACTTCAGTGTTAGGAAGTACGGTCTCAAAGCGGAGACCGAAACAGTTGAGTTTAAATCGGTTAAGGAGTAGCTGGAGAAGTCTTAAACGGAAAGATTCTCAGTTGATTCGGGAACGGTGTTAGGGTAACTCATTATTTTTCCTTTGAAAGTACGGTCTCAAGCGGAGACAGAAAAGTAGAAGGTTTTTGAAATTAATTAGAAGTAGAAGGTTTTTGAAATTAATTAGAATTATTTAGATCACGTCTCGTCGATAAACCGAAAGTGAAATTGATATGCGAACTGCGAGTAAGTGACGTGTTTTTGTGTTTTTCGTTTGGCTTGGTTGAGTATTGTTAGAAGAAAAATCTTCAAAAGTCCAGAGTCCCGAAATCTTCCTAAGTCTTTTGGTACTTTGATGTGCATGGATTTTAAGATCCAAGTCTTGATAATATGGTTGTATGTACTTTTATAATTTGAATTTGTTTCGATGATTTGATTTGGTTTCGATGATTCAATTTCGATTTGAAATTCGAATTTGTTGTGATAATCTGATTGTGTTTTGATAAGTTTATTTGGTTTGATAATATGATAACGATTTGATGAATGGACCAATTGTTTGGATAATTTAGTCTTTTGACGTGACTGGACTACAGACAGTGTGTGTGAAACCGTTTATTTTATTTTTGTTTCGATAGACGTCTGAAGTACAAATTCGAATTTCATTTACCATCCCTCTCCTTGGAGAATAAGTAAACACCAAGTCCTGTCCCTACAGCGACAGGCCGTTACCAAACTTTCTGCCTTCAGGGAGAAAGATCTTCAAAATTTTAATCACATCTTTTCTTTTCTCCGAGTAATAACACCCCTTGATTGGTGGAAAGCCACGTTTCTGTCGAATCTCAAAGGGGGAGTTTTTACAGGAAAAACTTCAACTAAACAATTATCGTTATCAAATTTTCGAAATCTCACCTAGGAATCCTAATCTGTAGCTTACAGTTACAACGACGACACCAAAGTCCATAAAATATTGGGGTCCATACAGATCGAAAGAAGGATTACCCGTCACAAAACCTCCACCATGGATGAAATACAGTACTGGAATGGTAGGGTTCCAATCTTCAGTTGGTAACTGGAAATCAATAAAAGACATTTCAATTCTCGCAGTAGATATTCAATATACAGGGTGAGTCTTGGACATTTCAACTGAAGGTTCCTCTCATCGAACAAAACGAAATAGTAATTTACGTAACAAGTCCGGAAAATAGGGTTTTTTTGGACGAATAGACAAAATTCTGGAAGTCTGATAGTCCAAAAAAACTATTTTCGGACGTATGCGTACAATTTGTTTTCGGCAACCGTGTAGAATGAACAAATCACTGAGACGGCAAATTTCTTCATTAGACATTTTAATTCTTATTTGAATTGAACAGAACAGAACTGTCAGCCATTATTCCTTTGCTATGGAAATGATCAACAATGACAACTAGGGCCGGATTAACCACAGAAATATAATAAATACTAGAACGCCAATCAGTTCACAATTCGTGGCACCTCATAGGGAAAATTGACCTACTACAGAGTTTGCGCAATATGTGAACGTGTCATCAGGGTAGGACTTAAAATTTTTGACTTCGTGAATGTGGTATGAATAAGTTGTCGATATCAACATTTGCAATAATAATGAAATAGCTGTAGTATCTTACTTAAACTAAACTTACTTTCATAAAATGGGTTTGTCCTTTATTTGCGCAAAAAAAAACCATGCACTCATTTTGTCTATAATTTGTCACAGCACTCGACTATCAAAATTAACTAGTAAAACTCAAGTAAAAAACTAAACTAAAGGAGTATCAGTACCACACAATGTTCAAGAAAACAACGAGGAAACACCGAAAACGGAGCAGAAAAGGCAAGCGAATTTATACGAATGAATAAACAGGAAAGCACACAACAAAGGGAATCAACAAACCCTAAAATACGACACTGCTCTTTTTCTGATGTGGAGATGTGTTTGTTTTCGTCGCGTAGCGGTGTTGCCGAATTCACTGGTTTCACAATAAGATTTATTCCGAACTTCATCTGAAACCATAATGCTTGGCAACGACGTGGCAAGAAGAGACGAGCTGCGCATGTACAAGTAGTAGGTCTTTATTCGCTATGTGGGGTCATTTTACTGAATCTCGGACGTACCTAATAGCATTCTAGTATTTATTATATTTCTGTGGGATTAACCGAGTGGGGGGCCCCTAGGCAGTGTAATTTTCGGGGCCCCTTTTCAATTCAATTTTTTCTGTGCACGGGGCACGCAGGGCCCCTAGGCAGTGGCCTAATTTGCCTAATGGCTAATCCGGCCCTGATGACAACAACGAAATGTTTTTTTCCCGGACGATTGCCGGAAAAAAAGTTTGATGTAGAGATATGTTATAATAAAATGTCACCAATGTGGGAGATGAAATTCACTTCTTACGAGCATGAAATTTTTAAGGATTGTGATGAAGTTTACCTCACGCTGCATAACACATTATTTCGCATAGTTGCTATTGAAAATTTATTGTTATATACGGTATACGGCATATGAATGATGAGTGTCGACGCAAACCACGTATTAAATTGAAATTGATGAAAAATAAGATACTTAGCGCTAAATAATCTGTGGGGATGTTCCTATCTGAATAATTTGCTCTGTGATAATTAAGAAAAATCGTTCGCCACAAGGAAACCAGATTCCATTCAGAAAGCTGAAATTTTCAGCTATTTTGCACAAAACACTACCATTAATCCATTTCAGAACTGCAAGCGGATATTTCCTCAAAACTTCTACGAAAAAAAGCGATATCTTAATTTCGTGCCGAAACAAAATGATAAAATTAGGTGGTGTATGTACCTATACTCCATTCACAATTATAAAATCACAGCTCTGACATTGGAAATTTGACACATTCCACTCTGTATCGAAGTTATGACGTTTTTCAAAATATTTTTATGTTCCAAGTCAACACTATGTTGCCCTTTCTACATTCTTAGCGTATTTCTCAGGATGTGAATGAATTGGAAAAGATGTGATGGACGAAAATAATTAACGTTTATATGAATTGATAGGATGGATTCCTTTTCTAGTTATTTGCATGAAAAGTACAAGAGATCACTGTTGAAATATATTATTTTTCGCCATGGAAAAAAATTGCATTGCTTTCACATAATTTTCATATGCATGATTGTGAAGATTTAATGTTTATTATCCTCTTGAACTGAAAGTTCAAGACTTGACGACATTTTATTTATTTGATCTTATGAACAAGGAGTAAAATATTCTGATTGTATAGTAATTTATTGGTTTAAAAAATATTCATACATTACTACCACAGTGGGTTTGTACAAATAAAATGAAATAGGTCAAACATATGCTTCACATTTATCATTCACCTGTTCTAAAATAAGACACAAACTCCTGGAATATAAAAAAAACCGATGTATTCTGGTTCAATATAGCCTTTTTCTACTTTCGGCAAAGGATTGAAAGCTCCAGTGACACATTTCAATTCTACCTGAACCATATTTTCCGGTCGCTTCCGTTAGAAGATCGTATAAGGAAGCCTTTCTTGTCCATTTACACATTCCAAATAAATTTTGAGCTCCAAAATCGATACCGAAACTAACCAAACTTCTGGGGGACCGGAATTTCGTTTGAAATCTTTCAAAACGGCCAAATACCTAAAAAAACTTCGTTATCAAGTGTAAAAAGGTCGATTAGTACTTACTTTCGCTTTATTTATGCTTATAAATCGATTTTTGGTCCAATTCAAATTTGCCGTTCGTACTTACGCCAAAAGTCGTGAAAGGAAAAAATGACACTTGCACGAAACTTCTTCTGGACGCCGAAGAACGGAAAAATAGGCGATTTCCTATCGATATTTCTCCCCAAAATCGCCGATCGATACGAACTAACAAAATGGGGAAAATCTTTGATACTTTCACTTTGATGTAAACAGAAAAACTGGCATCGTCGTTTCGTCATTAACCATATTCTATGTACGCGCACAGATTTTTCATCAGGTGCACCAATTCCTGAAAACGAAACCATGGCCAGAGTTGTGATTTCATAATTGTGAATGGAGTATATTGACTGTCCTTGCAGCTGACAGAACCCTTATTTCGCGGGGAATAATGTCTTCTGCAACGCCACAGAGAATCTAGATTTTGACCGAAAAAAGGGCTGCAAAATACTAATTCAACTTTTTCGAAATCAGATTTTATCATGTTAAACCTCTTTCTTTTTGGAAACGGACCACTATGGCACACTCTAAAAGAAGGATAAAACATCTTGTGGACATCAGCGTGAGATACACTTTATCCTTCAATGAAATTATTATAATTACTATTGTATTATTATAATCAGAATGAAATGTACCGATTAATCATTTTCTCTATTCCAGTATCGTAATGAGTTCATTACAGTACTAAAAACAGTGCTGTGATGAACTCATTACAGCACTGTTTTTAGTAATATTTTTCGTTCCGTGGTTGGCAGCACTGGCTTCCGATCCTATTAATTTTCAACACACGTCAATTTGGAAATGTCAATTTCGTAACAGTCACCAACTGCCAAGATACAATACAAAAGTCATTAGGATGTACAATCTGAATTTTTCATTGAATTTCAACGAAATTTGACTGAAATAGAGAAAATATCGTCTTATACTCGTTGCAGAATGCAATTCCAACACTCATGCATTCGGATTGGGATAGGAGCCCATTCTGCAACTATTTTTAGAATATACTATTATACATTTGCATTCGAAAGATACCTTTAGAAATTCTAACATGAAAATTGCAGAACTTTTACAATGCAATAGAAGAACGCAAAGATTATCCTTACTAGAATGGAATTTCTTTGATCTGCTTTAATTTTTGTTGGTTGCTCTCAAAATTATTTCCTATTCGCGCATTACATTGACAAATGCGAATCTACCTACATGAAGGATCTATCTACAAGGTAGATCTGCGTCGTGAACATTCGCGGCGCAAAGAAGGGACATGTCATTATCTATCCATGGCTGCCGATTACCCAATCATAATATTTTCTCTCGCGCGTGCGCAATAGCTTTCCAGGAATCAACCCAAAGAGAAAACAAATAACCTTAACCTTGGATATACTGGAGTTGAATATTTTCAATTTTTTCATTAATGAAACAGAACCGTGAAAACAGTTATCACAGATCGAAGACTAACTTACTTTCATTACTGGAGCGTTTTTATTTTTTTTGGCACACGGCTAGTTTTCTTCGAGAAAATTTTTAAAGATGAATAATATCGTTAGTCGCTCCAAGGTAGTGCTTTACTATCCAGTTCAGAATATCCCTTGGAGCGAAATAACGATATTGTTCATGTTTGAAAATGTTGTCTAGGAAAACTGGACGTGTGCCAAAAAAATAGCAAATTTTTGAAAACGAAATAGACAGGGTGTTTTTTCAACCTGCAAATTTAATCTGACCTCATCATAATTCCCACCCTGTATTTTTGAAAAAGTGTTATTGAATTATTGAAAGTAGACAATTTAATTGTTCTACACTGAACATTTCGTCAATATTGATCTAGCCGTACCAAAGTTATGCATAAAAGAAGAATCGGTCAAATCGGAGGAATTTGCATTCAGACCAGAGAATCGTATCCGGCACGTATTTGGCCCAATTCTTTTTACGATTGGCTATATCTTCTAAACAGAGGTGAATTCGGAGAAATGGGAAATGTAAAAAAATTTATTTTACTCAAGAACAGTTGAAATATATGTAAGTCCAAGACTGACCCTGTACAACATAAATGTACGTATGACGTATGTACAAGGTGTCTCATTATAAATAACTAGATGGCTATCTCCGTTATTTTTGATCACCTTGTATAGTTCAAATTAGCAAAGTTGTAGTATTTGTCCTGAATCGTCAGAATCTGATGACAAAATCGACATATGTCAATCGCTTGTCAGATTTTTGACATATATGTCTTGCTTATTTTAAATAGGACACCCTGTATATTTTGCAGTATATCGATGCTCCTTAAGAATAAAATTAATTTGATGTATCACAGGCAAACTTACGTTCAACTGTTTTAAAGATATTAATTTTGTAATATTGTTATTTTTGTTATGATGAGTGAGTGATATGTTGAAAATAAATGAAAATATATTCAACTAAAAATGTCATAATAATTACCTATTACACAATAAAAAATGATACGACAAATAAACTCTTTTGTTGATATAACAATACAAGTAAAAACAGTTGAACTTAAGTTTCAATCTTTCGGCTATAGGTTTGAACCTTCTTCAGGGAGACTAATGGAAGAAATGGTATTACAAACATTATAAAAAATTTTGTAATAGCCTACGAAATGAATAAAAAAGTCGTGTCAATGGGGAACTCTATTTCAGACATCAAGGTAACGTTCTCGCCATCCATTTCTACATTTTCTTAGGTCTGAATAGCCAAAAATTGCATTTGGAAAACGTGAATTTTTGACGTTTTCTACGGGATTCGATATCGATTCGATTTTCGACCACAGAAATCGCTTTTGACAACTTATCAATTTTGAAAATGCAGATTAATTCGAATTTCACTGAATGGTCATGGTCATAACACATTACCGCTCATAGAACAATATATACTCCATTCACTTTTATTTAATCACATAGGAGATCATGGTTTCGTTTTCATGAGTTGGTGCACCTGATGAAAAGTCTGTGCGCGTACAGAAAATATCGTTAATGACAAAACGACGTTGCCAGTTTCTTTGTTAACATCAAAGTAAAAGTTTTAAAGATATTCCACATTTTGTTAGTTCGAATCGATCGGCGATTTTGGAGCGAAATATCGATAGGAAATCGCCTATTTTTTCGTTCTTCGTCGTCCAGAAGAAGTTTCCTGTCGGCATGAGAAATTTCGTGCAAGTGTCATTTTTTCCTTTCACGACTTCTGGCGTGAGTACGAACGGCAAATTCGAATTGGACCAAAAATCGATTTATGAGCATGAATAAAGCAAAAGTAAGTACTTATCGACCTTTTTACCCTTGATAACGAAATTTTTTTTTAGGTATCTGGCCGTTTAGAAAGATTTCAAACGAAATTC
The DNA here is from genome assembly GCA_910592335.1 of Adalia bipunctata. Lineage (NCBI taxonomy): Eukaryota > Metazoa > Arthropoda > Insecta > Coleoptera > Coccinellidae > Adalia > Adalia bipunctata. The sequence continues at coordinate 9,148,153 of OU342954.1, forward strand.
CGGCTCCCCAGAAGTTTGGTTAGTTTCGGTATCGTTTTCGGTGCTCAAAATTTATTTGGAATGTGTAAATGGACAAAAAAGGTTTCCTTATACGATCTTCCAACGAAAGCGACCGGAAAATATGGTTCAGGTAGGATTTTCGAGGAATTATGAGGAAAGAACTTGCAGAATGAAATTGCACGATTTTCGTTAGTACCTAAACGGGTTCTGGATGGCCATCATCGGTCTCTAAATGATAATTGTTGATCCTTTTCACGTTTCAGAAAAAAACACGTCGAAAAAGCTGAAAAAAGAAGAAATATGACTATATTGCATTCAACGGTAGAAGAATTCAGATTTCGATGAATTGATATGTGTCACTGGAGCTTTCATTCCTATCAATCCTTTGCCGAAAGTAGAAATAGGCTATATTGAACTAGAATACATCGGTTTTTTCCATATTTCAGGAGTTTGTGTCTTATTTCAGAAAAGGTGAATGATAAATGTGAAGCAAATGTTTGACCTATTCCATTTAATTTATACAAACCTACTGTCGTAGTAATGTATGAATATTTTTTAAACTAACAAATTACTATACAGTCAGAATATCTCACTCCTTGTTCATAATATCAAATAAATGAAATGTATATCTATAAAGCTCTCAGGCTTATTAATTTATAACCAAAACTCAGTTACTATTGCATTGAAATTATTAGTTCCTCTGTGAACAAATTGGTTTATTTAGTTTTTATGTTTATTTTTTTTTGTGATGAATGAATAAAACTGTTATTTATTTGAAATGAAGAAATATTAGAAATAGAAATGTTATGCACCCTCACAATCATATCACATACAGTATCATGATGAAAACAAAGCACATCGATAAATCTTTACAATCATAAATCCAAAAGTTCCTTTATATGTAGAATATTGTTCACAATTTTCTGTTGTGTTCTCCAAAATGAAATATACATTCTGAGAAATACGCTGAGAATGTAGAAAGGGCAACATAGTGTTGACTTGTAACATAAAAATATTCTGAAAAACGTCATAACTTCGATACAGAGTGGAATGTTTCAAATTTTCAAGGCCAGAGTTGTGATTTTATAATTGTGAATGTGTATACTATTGCTTACAGTAAGGAAATGAACATTTCCTACAGTTGGGAGTTCTTGACTTTTTCTATGAGAAATGTCAAAATTTCCTAGCGATTTGCAGAAATTTTCTTTTCCGCTATCTATATTCGAGTCTGTACATCTCATGTGGTGAGTGGTGATTTTTTGAAGCTTATACTCAGATAATTTTTATTTCCTAGTTTCGACTCATATATAAAACTCACCGAACTGGTGTAAACATTAATATATAAACAATCCTCGCTTTCATTTTCAACCAGATTTGAGGATAACTGTATGCACATTCTTTCTTTGGCATCACTATCTAAGATGCCTTCCCAATTGCCAGGTTCTTGTGGAGGCTGAAAGAAAAAACAAATTTATTTCCACATCTAGCTCCCGGAGATTCAACGAATTTTATGAATATCGCGTAGATTACTTATTATTGTAATCTCGGACTTCTTCAAGGACCGGAGTTATCTCCTCTTCTTTTCAATTTATATTCTAGTGATATTCCTTATATACTTTCCCCAAGGAATTAATTTATGCAGATAATATTGCACTGGCTTTTCGTAATTATAATTTCAACATTATTGATTATACTTTAACTGCAGATTGTGAAAATTTTATGCACCTATTGATTTTTGTAAATGTTAAAAGAAGTATGCATTTTTCGAACTAAAATCAAGCTTCGTTGAAAATCATTCACAGGTTTCCACAGTATCTTCACTTCTATTATATTTGTGTACCACCTTATTTGATAAGTAGTTCACTCTAAGGAGTTTTTATAACATCATATTTTGTCTTGTTTCCTGCTATGTCCTCCCGGACAAGCGATGATCTTTCGAAAAAATATGTCGAGATCACACTTGAAATAACTGCTTAGCCCTTTACTGCACAGCAAACCATATATGGTTTGACATCTTTACTGTTCATTTATCTTTAAAATATAAAGAACTAACATAAAGACCTTAACGGAGTTTATTTGTTATATCATTAACAATAACAAAAGGCATCTACTCTGTATATGGTCCGACGCCACTTGTAGAAAACCTCACTTTTTCAGACAAGGTAGGTGAATACATACACATGTGACTCTCAACTTTGCGAAAAGAAATAAGAATGAAAAAAAAAGTTTTTGGAGAAACAAAAAATGTTTTGTTGTGTGACATAAACTCTAGTTTGTGTACACTATAATAGATTTTCACTTTCTTTTCGATTCCACCGATTTTCGATACCAATTGTTTCGAAACCATATCTGGGTTCGTATGCATTCTACGCTTTTTTCGCTTAGACATATGTGGTTTCGTATGTATATTATTCAATGAGCGGTAATGTGTAATAACACACGCAGATGAATTTTGCAGCACGAGCCGTCAGGCGAGGTGTGTAATTCATCAAGTGTGTTATGACCATTACTGCGAATTGAACACTACACTTTATCTTCGACTTCTTCAGTAAAATTCGAAGTAATCTGCATTCTCAAAATTGACAACAGTGGTCAAGTGCGATCTCTGTGTTCGAGAATCGAATCGCGTAGAAAACGTCAAAAATTCACGACATCCAATTGCAATTTTTGGATTTTCAGTCCAAAGGAAATTTAGAAATGAATGGCGAGAACGTTACCCTTATATCTGAAATAGTGTTTCTCTATTTCTGTATCGTAATGAGTTCATTACAGTAGAAAACAGTGCTGTAATGAACTCATTACAGCATTGTTTTCAGTTATATTTTTCGTTTTTTGGTTGTCAGCACTGGCTTCCAATCCAAACGATTTTCAACACACGTCAATTTGGAAATGTCAATTTCGTAAGAGTCACCAACTGCCAAGATATAACACAAAAATCACTAGGATGTATAATCTGAATTTTTCATTGAATTTCAACGAAATTTTACTGAAATAGAGAAAATATCGTCTAATACTCGTTGCAGAATGCAATTCCAACACTCATGCGTTCGAAAACGAGCGACGAATTTGTGTTGGAATAGGAGCCCATTCTGCAACTAGTTTTAGAATATACTATTACATAATTTTTGTTAAATATAATAATGTTTTGAAATCACTCATCATAATGTGCTTAGTATGCATACGAAACCATATATGTCCAAAGTGTTTGAAGCTTTGATGCATACAAACCCATATATGGTTTCTGAAAAAAAATTGAACATAAGTACTTTTTGATGGAAAAAAAATTAGAATTGATTTTGAAGCATTAATAAAACATTTTTCTTGGAAAAAATTTTTTTTCTCCAATATTAAATATGTATATCATTCAGTAAAGGGTTAGCTACATTAGTTTGTTGTTTTGTTATCTAATTGGTAGCACAGTCAATATAAATCTGGTATAATAAGTTATAATAATAATAATAATAATAATAAAGTTTATTTTCAGAATCATCATCCACAGATAACAAAATGAAAACAAGTCACAAAAACAGTATTAAGGATATTCAATAAAGTAACTAATGAATATGTAATTTACAACACACTTCAAATTCATCAAACGAATATGGTTCACAATTCAGTATCAAGGAGAATAGGGCTTTACGAAATGAGTTATAGTCTGATAAATTTCTAATGATCTTTGGAAGAAGATTGTACAGTTTGATACACATATATAAGGTGCTCCGTTCAGTATTTGAGTATTTATGAATGGGATAAAAATATTCATGAAATCTCCTAGTTGAGTTATTATTTTTATAGAGTTCGAAATAACTACTATGTTTGCGAAAAAATAATAGGATTCTATAGATATATAGCTGTTGTGGACTGTATTTATTAGTGAAACGATCGGTTTTTTGAATGAGTGTTTATTCTATGTACATGTAGAAAGAAATTATATATCTAAAGGCAAGCTGGCGATGAATGTTCCTCTTTGGGTGTTTCAGCGAGGGGCTGCTTTCTCTGCGGCTGCTTCGGTGTTAGTGTCTTCTTCGGGGTCTGCGATGAGAGTGATGTTCTGCGGCTGCTTCCTTCGATGAGAGTCCTGTTCTGCGGCTGCTTCCTTCGATGAGAGTCCTGTTCTGCGGCTGCTTCCTTCGATGAGAGTCCTGTTCTGCGGCTGCTTCCTTCGATGAGAGTGATTTTGAATCCAAAACCGGGCCCCTTTTATACTCGTTCGGCTTACGGTCGAGGCCCTCAATTGGTCAGCATCGGTCGTCCGTGGCCCCGCCCTCTCCGGTTGACCGTAGTCACGCGTGTTGACGTAATTACATTCAACTATGTAAAAAACAGGGTCGTTGTCCTTAACAGCTCTCCCCCCGGCGCAGCTCGCGTAGCCTTCCTTTCCTAGGACGACGACGAGCTTGCTCACTGGTCGCCGGAAGACGCTGGTTCTCGTTCGCACCTTGACGATCCTGACACCTCTATCTGGTCCCGGATGTGTCTGTTCCACTACCCCCATAGGCCAGGTGTTCCGCGGCAACGCGCTGTCAACGATCAGGACTGCGTCTCCTTCCTGCACAGGTCGCACCTTGTTCTTCAATTCGCCTCGGGGTACCAAGGTCGGAAGGTACTCCCGAAGCCAAAGTCTCCAGCATTGGTCTGCGAGTGCCATACTCGCTCTCCAGGTTCGCCGATCTGCCTCGTCAAAGGGCGGTGTTGTAGGCATCCCGGTAGACGATCCTAGCCGGAAATGGTTGGGTGTGAGCACTTCAGGATCCTCTGGGTTCACACCTACATGGAGCCGTGCGTTGATGGAAAACTCCGCCTCTGTCAATACGGTTCGCAGGACTTCTTCCGTGGGTGCTCGTTCGCTCGATCTCACTTCTTCAGGGACTCGGCTCATGGAAGTGTTGAATCCTAACTCATCCCGATCGGCGTTCCCCTGTAGGCCAAGGATCTTGCTTTCGGGTCGATCTCCCCCCAGTTGCGTAGGGACCTTGGCGTGTAGATCGACAGGGACGTCCTCCAGAATGGTTTGATGGTTGGACCTCCATTCCCTCAGAGTGAAGCCGGCTCGAGCGTGCACTTCCCTCGTTTCCTCGATCGCCTTTCTTCCCTCTTCGGTGTTTTTGAAGCCCGCTACCCAGTCGTCCATGTAGTGTGCATTCTTGATGGCTTTCAGGGCACGGGGGAACTCATCGCCATAGACATCCGCATTGTAGTTACGGATATAATGTGCGATGTATGGAGAACTGACAGCACCGAAGATCACACTGGTCATCTTGTATTTCTTCGGGGGCTTCTCACGCTCTTCTCCTCTCCATAAGAACTGTTGGGCTGGTTGGTCCTCAGGTCGTACTTTGATCCGCAGGAACATCTCCTGGATGTCCGCTGTAATAGCCACGGCCCCTTCTCGGAATCGGAACAGAACTCCCGGTAGTGATAGTAGCAAGTCAGGTCCCTCCAGCAGTTCGTCGTTTAGGCACACACCAGAGTTTCGTGCAGCTGCGTCGAATACCAGTCGACACTTTCCTGGCTTGTTCGGGTTCATTACGGCGAAATGGGGAAGGAACCACTTGACCGGGCTGTCTTCTTCCGACCCATCGCACGGCACTGCGTAACCTTTTTCCAAGAGGTTCTTGATCTGCCGAGAGTATTCCATCTTGAAGGCTGGGTCTGCGTCCATCTTTGTTTCGACGTTCTTGAGTCTTCGCAGGGCCTGGCTGTAGCTGGGTGGCATAACGACATCGTCCCTTCTCCATGGTAGTCCTACCTCGTAGCCGTCGCCAACCTTCTTTGTTGTTCTCCCGACCATGGTGACTGCGCGGAGATCTGCTCCGTTAATTCTGGCTTTAGTTTGTACGCCCAAAGCCTCGATTTTGAAGTGTGCTTCGACTAGATCATGAAGTTCTTTGTCGCCTGGTTGGACACATTTCTTTGGCTGGTAAATGTGTAGTACGTCATCTACTTTGCAGATTGCGCTGAGAGTTGTGGTCCCATGCAGTACCCATCCCAAACGTGTTTTCGAGGCAGCTGGTTGGTTAGGCTCACCGATGCGAAGCTCCCTCGAAACGATACTTTCCCAGTGATCTGTGCCAATCAATATCCCCGGACGTACCAATTCGTAGCACACTTCCTCCTTGCAAAGGTCCTTGAGGTGGTCGAAATTCAACATCGTTTCGGGAATGCTTTGTTGATGTAGTCTCAAGTCCTTTATTGTCCTTGCCCGGACTTTGTACTCGTCGTTCTCTTTGACACCCCGGATCTTGACGGTCACCAGTTGGCTCTCTGCTTCTTCCTGGGACATGTTGACTCCCCTCAGGTGAAGAGGCCGCAAAGGTCCACTCGCCCCTATGCTGGCTGCCAGTTCTTCGTCGATCAAGGTTACCGTGGCCCCTTCGTCTAATAAGGCATAAGTCTCCTTGTCGCCTCTGGGCCCGGATATGACGATCGGACACATCTTCAGCAGTACCTTCCTTGGTCCTGCGGGGGGTCTAGATGCCACTGCCAATACCGCTTCTTGGTTCGGGGTGTCAGCTGGATCCACGTGCTCGGTCTTGTCCACGTGCTCGATCTTGTCCACGTCCTGGTGAAGCGTCGAATGATGCGGGCGCCGACAGTTGTTCACCCCACATGGTTTCGCTCGGCACACTGCGCGACGATGTTTCTTTCGTGCGCACTTGAAACATATTCGGTTTTCACGCACCACTTGCCACCGTTGTTCGACCGATAACGCCGTATACGACGGACATTCCGTTAGGACATGATCCCGCTCGCACTTTGGACACTGGTTCAGTCTCTCATCTTTGTCGTCTGCCGTGTTGTATATCAACGCACTTCTTCCGGTCGGCACTGTGGGGCGTGGCGCACTTCTTCGGGTTGGCACTGAGGGGCGTGACGCACTTTGAACACTCGCGACGCTCGAGGGAGGCACGTACGTGTATCGCAAGGCCCGATCCGCTTCCCTCATCAGGAATCGTGATAACACGACGATTTCCGGTTCTGCCGTACACTCTTGTTCGTACGCGTAGTCGCACCATCGCGCACGTAGATGCGGACTCAGCTTTTCCAGCACTTCGCGTGTCAACATCGGGTTGAACAGGTACCCCTTCCGGTCGATGGTCTTCAGCACGCACACGATGTTCTGGATCTTCGCCGCGAAACTGTTGAGGTCTGTCGCATTCGAGGTGGGCTTCGGCAACTTCTTCAGGTCTCCAAGTGCCCTGTCGATGATCACCTCCGGTCTACCGAAACACTGCTTCAGGGTATGCATCACGACGTCTGGATCCACGGCAGTGTGTAGCAGTGCAGACACCATGTCCCTTGCTTCTCCTCTCAGGCAGCTTCGCAGTCTCTGGAGGTTCTCCGCCGCCGTGAGATCATACAGCTTGCTGGAGTACCGGTACGAGGCGTAGAAGGGCAGCCACTCGTTGATGTCGCCAGAGAAGGTGGGTAGGTCTACATGACGTGGCCTCGGTCGTGTCATCTTCTCTAGTGTGGCTGCGAGTCGATCTATGCTTCCCCTTGGTGACCTTGTTCGTGGCTGTCTGTCGTTTTCTCGTCGTGGCTCCTCCTCCCGGTGGCTGTCATGGCTTTGCTCAAGCCAACTGTCGACCCTCTGTTCTGGTTCTTCTCCGAGGAAGGGCTCTGACGGGTGTTCTTCATCCGCGCTGTCTTCATCTTGGATGGCCGCTACTTCCGCCGCTAGACGCATCTTCACGAGATCGGCTTCTAGTTTAAGCTCGTGTCTTCTGATGGCGGCCATACTCTCTGCTGCCTCTAGTTCTGCCTGTAGCCTTCTCGTCTTCACGCTGACGTTGGATCGACGAGAGGTTCTTGATTTCGCCGGTGAACTTCTGGTTCTTCTTTCTTCGTTGTCTGGCCTCGATGTATTGACCTCTGCCAACGCTGAGGGTACCTGCTCACTCGGGATCTTCCTTGACTGATCGAAGGCGGCATTCCTCTGTTGATCCCTGTCCAGTGATTGAACCCGACGTCTCTCTTCAGCGTCTCCTTGGCTCCTTGTCAACACCATCTTGAGTTATAGACGTGACAACGTGACAACTTTTTTGATCGGTTTCGTTCTAACCGTAAAACTTTCTTCGGTCTTAAAAGATCGGTTTTGTTGTAACCTGACCGTAACTTTTCTTTCGATCTGAAAAGATCGGTTTTGGTTTCGTTCACCGTTACTTTCTTGACTTGAAAAGATGATCGCTGATTCTTCTTTCGTTGGATCCGGCCCGAAGGACCAAACTGTTGTGGACTGTATTTATTAGTGAAACGATCGGTTTTTTGAATGAGTGTTTATTCTATGTACATGTAGAAAGAAATTATATATCTAAAGGCAAGCTGGCGATGAATGTTCCTCTTTGGGTGTTTCAGCGAGGGGCTGCTTTCTCTGCGGCTGCTTCGGTGTTAGTGTCTTCTTCGGGGTCTGCGATGAGAGTGATGTTCTGCGGCTGCTTCCTTCGATGAGAGTCCTGTTCTGCGGCTGCTTCCTTCGATGAGAGTCCTGTTCTGCGGCTGCTTCCTTCGATGAGAGTCCTGTTCTGCGGCTGCTTCCTTCGATGAGAGTGATTTTGAATCCAAAACCGGGCCCCTTTTATACTCGTTCGGCTTACGGTCGAGGCCCTCAATTGGTCAGCATCGGTCGTCCGTGGCCCCGCCCTCTCCGGTTGACCGTAGTCACGCGTGTTGACGTAATTACATTCAACTATGTAAAAAACAGGGTCGTTGTCCTTAACAATAGCCCTGGCAATGTCAAAATGTTATTCCGTTTGAAAATGCTCCTACAAGATGATCGAAAACTCATACTGAAAATTGTTCTGATCGCCTGTTTTTGAGCAACAAAGATGTGTTGAGCCTGTGAGCTAGAGCCCCAAAAAACAATACCGTAAGATAGAAGTGACTGGAAACTAGCAAAATAAATGGTCTTCAATATATTAATATCTACTCTAGTCTTGATAGCTTTCAGTGTGTATATCACTGAGTTCAGTTTCGGTACCAGTGTATCACAATGTTGATTCCAATGTAGATGTCTGTCAATCGTTATTCCCAAAAGTCTTGTACTTGCGCTGGTTGGTATATTAATGTTATTCAGGTTGATGCATTCAGGGTATGCCACACTAGACCTATTACTCGAGAAGAAAACCACATTTGTTTTCTCAGAATTCAGTGTCAACGAATTATGGGAACACCAGTCATTGACACTTGAAAATGCCGTCCTCAATCCAAATGACACAGATTCTAGTTGGTGGGATGATACTATAACATTCGAGTCATCAGCATATAAGTAGGAATCTATTTCTAAATCTAAATTATTAGCTTCTTGTACAATGGCAAGTTCCTCTGCTAATACATCTGGCAGATCGTCATTGTAGACTATAAAGAGAATGGGTCCCAAAATAGTGCCTTGTGGTACTCCATCCGTTATTGATATTTCGGATGATAGAATTTTCTTCTCATTCGAATTTAATATTACCATCTGTTTCCTATTCTCCAAGTAACTCTTTTTTTTTTTTTTTTTTTTTTTTTTTTGTTCTAGAAGAGGTGAATCTTACATCAGACACCCAGTCTTTCTGGGTAGTGTCGGATTCTTACCGACTAAACACCTCTCCTGCGGTTGGTTCCGGGCATAAGCCTATAAACCTTCCATCATCTTATCTGTTCTTTTCTCTTTCGCATTCTTTTATGCTGAGTGTTTGTGTACATCCTTCAATTGGATATCTCTTACTAAGTGTGGAGTTCTATATCTTCATTTTCGCAATTGGTCTCTAGGTCTTTTGCGGTAAATTCTAGCTGTTTTTTCATCTTCAGCGGGGTCATAGTCAACTAACCTTCTAAGGTCGTCATTTGGATGTTCACTAGCTCTTTCATAGGCTTTTTCAGCTTTTCGTTTGATGAATGTAGTAATGGACTCCCATTTTAAGTCTTTTTGTATCTGTTCATTCCTAACAAACCAGGGGGCGTCTAATGCCCATCTCAGAAATTTGTTTTCTGTACTTTGTATCCTCTTTATATGGGTTCTCGCTGCATATCCCCATGCTGTTGATCCATATGTTAGCTGCGGTCTGGCGACTGCTTTTATGATCCTCAATTTCGTGTTTCTGTTCATTTGGCTTCTTCTGCCTATAATCGGATATAGTCTTTTCATTGCTACATTCGTTTTATCCACTGCATACTTAATGTGTTGTTTCCACGTAAGTCCCTTGTCTAATATTACTCCTAGATATTTAGCTTCATTCTGCCATTCTATTTCATTATCGTCTATGGATATTTTCGATTCCATCTTCAGTTTCCTCTTTTGAAGGAGTATTGCTTGACTCTTTTCTCCATTGATTTTGATTTTCCATCTGTTACACCATTGACTGATATCGTCTGCAGCTTCTTGAAGTCTTTTGTGAATTATTTTTGTATTTCTGTGCCTAATTGCTATGCCCGTATCGTCCGCGTATAGAGCAAGCAGGCATCTTGGATTTCTTGGTATATCATGTATGTATATGTTATAGAGTAGCGGTCCTAGTATGGATCCTTGGGGAACTCCTGCTTCCAAATATCTGAATGTGGAATGAACATCACCTATTTTCACACAAAAGTTCCTATCTCTCAAATAATTTCTTATTATTCTGCATAACTTGGGTGAATAACCTGCGGTTTTCATTTTATATGCTAGTCCTTCATGCCATACTCTATCAAAAGCTCTGGTTACATCTAGTAGTAGTAGTCCTGTGGCTTGTTTATTCTGAAATCCTTCTGTGATATACTCGGTTATTCTTAGGAGCTGTTGTTCAGTTGAATGTTGTTTTCGGAACCCAAATTGTTCACTCGGTATCGTCTGCAGGGCCTCTGTTTCTTCATTAAGTCGTCTGGCTAAGACTCTCTCCACAATTTTTCCTAGGGCTGGGAGCAGGCTTATCGGTCTATAGTTCTGTGGGAACTTTTTGTCTTTACCTGGTTTATTGAAAACAATCACTTCGGCAGATTTCCATCTTTTTGGAAAGTGCTCTGTTCTCATCACGCCATTTGCTATGCTAGTGAGAGCTGCCGTTCCTTTCTTTGACATTTTCTTCAGCATGAGATTTGTAATTTTATCTTTTCCAGGAGCCTTTCTTGTTTTCAAATTATTGATTATCTCTTTGATTTCAGCCGGAGATGTTGGGTGAGGGATTTTGTCATCCGGTGGTGATTCTTTCATTTCTTCTTCATTATCTTCTATTAATTCTTCTAGGTCCTCATCGTCTTCTTCACAATAGTTTATTCTTGACTCCCTTTCTATAGTATCGGCAAGAGCGTTAGCTTTATCGCTTTTTGAATATGCCATTCCATGCATTCCATGCAGTGGTGGAATTTGAGTTTTTTCATTACGTAAATTTTTTTGCATTTTCCATGCAGAGTGGTCTTCTGTGTTGAGTTCACTGATTTTCTTATTCCATCTATTTGTTCTGAGCTCCCTTAGTGCATTTTTAAGTATTTGACTATGTCTGTTCAGTCTGATTTTATCATTATCTGTTTTATACATCCTGTAGTTCTTTCTTAGTCTTCGGTTGACTTTAATCAGTTCTTTCACCTCTTTTGGAGTATCGCCATAGGGATGTTTGAGAGTAGGTTTAGTTTTTCTAACCGTGCTCTCTTCATAGGATTTCATAATCGCACTCTCCAAAGCTATGACTGATTTGTCTAGTTCATCAGGAGTGTTAATTTGTGGAATACTCGTGATATTTTCTTGGAGTTTATTCTTATATTCGTCCCAATCGGTATGTTCTCGTGTTTGAGTCACTTCATTTCTAGGTCCATGTCCTAAAATGAACTCTATCGGGTTGTGATCAGATGTTCCATCCTCTATCGTTTCAAGAGCAAAATCTTGTTTTATATTTTTCATTATAACTATGTCTAGCACATCAGGGGTTCCATTGCCACTGGGTAAATAAGTCGGAATTTCCGGTCCAATGATTATACCATCTTCCAGATTCTAGTTGGTGGGATGATACTATAACATTCGAGTCATCAGCATATAAGTAGGAATCTATTTCTAAATCTAAATTATTAGCTTCTTGTACAATGGCAAGTTCCTCTGCTAATACATCTGGCAGATCGTCATTGTAGACTATAAAGAGAATGGGTCCCAAAATAGTGCCTTGTGGTACTCCATCCGTTATTGATATTTCGGATGATAGAATTTTCTTCTCATTCGAATTTAATATTACCATCTGTTTCCTATTCTCCAAGTAACTCTTAAGGAGCTTAAGTGGTGTACCCCTGATTCCCCTCTCTTCAAGTTTCTGCAGCAGTACCTTGTGGTCAACACAATCGAACGCTTTAGAGAGGTCCACAAATAATCCTGCTGGCATGCTATCATCTTCAATTAAAGAGAATATCCTCTGCGTGAACTCAAACACTGCTGTTTCAGTGCTTTTTCCTCTTGTGAACCCATGCTGGCTACTTGATAGGATCTTGAATTTTTGGAAGAATTTCAACATTCTGTTCGCAATAATTTTCTCAAAAATTTTAGCAAAGGTTGTTGTTAAGCTAATCGGTCTGTAATTGGAGAAATCATTTGTGTTACCTTTTTTGTAACAGGGCTTCACCAGCGTTATCTTTAATGCATCAGGAAATTGTCCAGTTTTAAAAGCTGAGTTGATAATGAAACAAAGTGGTGTTACTATATTTGAAATATGTTGCTTTATTACGTTGATAGGAATTTCGTCGAATCCTGAAGAAAATTTATTAGGCATTCTGTTTAACGTTTGCAAAATCTCATTCTCGTCGACCTCAAACAAGCAAAAAGATTTGGATGTATTTTTCTTTTTTGGATACTGATGTGGTTTGAAACCTGAACACATGCTAGATGCAACTCTGGAGAAGTGATCATTGAAGTCATCTGCTAATTGAGTCATACAATTGTTAGCTTGAGGGAGTTTAGAGAGAGGCTTTTTATTTCGTTTTGTGACATCCCTTACAATGTTTCACACTGCTTTAGTTTTATTACTAGCTTTATCTATAATTGTATTATAAAAATTTCGTTTTTGAGAGCTCAGCAAGATATCATAAGACCTTTTAACCTTATTATAATTATTCAATAATTCAGGTTTACTTCTGGAAAGTACAAACAATAAGTCTAATTCATTTTTCAGTTGTTGGACTTCCCTGCTCAGTTTTAACTTCCTCTTTACATTTGACTTAATAGTTATGAGTGGAAAAGCTCTGTCGAAACTAGATTTGAAGTTTCCAAAAAATAAATCCCACATTTTGTTGACTTCATTCTCAGGAAATTGGTATAGATCAGACCAATCAATATCCCCCAATAGTTCCCTAAAAATTAGATGGTTTTCTTCCCTATATTGTCTGACAAGTTTTTTAATAGACTTTGAACTCTTCGAATGTATTTTGCTCCCGAAAACAAACTTCTGACCTGAGTGATCCGATAGATGTTCCTCAATGACTGTAGTTTTCCCATCGACGTTTGTGATAATGTTATCTATACACTTTGCAGTGGAGGTTGTTCTTCTAGTTGGTTCAACTGTTGTCACTTTCAAATTAAATGTGTCTAGAATTCCTAGAAAAATTTTTGATTCATTAGATGGGATCAGAATATCTATATTAAAATCTCCTGCAATTATCAGGTTAACATTCTCAATGAGACATTGATCAAGTAATGCTGACAACTTTTCAAAGAATACACTGAAGTTAGGTGAAGTACTTGGTCTGTAAATACATACAATTAAGTATTTAACTCCATCAATAACCAACTGAGTTGCACAACATTCAACACAATTGAGTACACTTAACAACTTAAAATCAAGTCTTTCAGAGTATTTGATACCTTTTTCTATGAAGATTGCGCATCCACCATGTTGACCTTTATTCCTACAGCATGATGATGCCAATGTGAATCCATCAGGGACATAGTTGACAAGTTCCTCTTCGGTTTTCCAGTGTTCGGTTACGCAGGCTATATTAACTTGATGAGTCATCAGTACCCGTTCTAGCTTCAAAAACGATGTTCCAATTGCCTGAATGTTCTGATGGAATAGACATATACTTCTATCTATCGATCCTTCTGTTCTAGGGGTTTCCGAAAAAAATTTCGGAAGCTGAATTCCCTTAATGTGACTCCAACAGGCCAAAAATTAGGATCGTTCAATAAATCAAAAAGTCCATCATCAGGAATACCCACGCTAAAAGCAGAATTCTCACCTTTTGTTGGTAGTTTTTTTACTTCCATCCTTTCACTCCCTTGTAAATCCGAAAGGTAGTCTTTAATATCAGTCTCAGAAACGTCTGGACCAGCAATTCTCCCCACATATATCCACTTCTTTCGTATAGCTCCCTTGACTTTTGTATTCACTTTCGATGTTCCGGTGCATGTTATCATTTTCATTTTCCTTGTATTACTGGAATTGGTAGAACTTTGTTTATTTTCTTCTGATTGGTTTACTCGTTGTTTCCCTTTATTTCTCTTGTTTACGATTGTGGACCATAATTTTTCTTTGTTATTATCATCGTTTATATTTGTATCCTCTGTATTTACGTGCGTTACTGCTTTCATTGACGTTGCAGAACCAGAAACTGACGGAGTTATGACAGTTGGTGACTTTTCTGTTGCAGAATTCTGAATGTCAACCGATAGTGTTGGTTGGTTCAATGAAACTTGTTTACAGTTTTTTTGTACGGTATTTTTGTTTTCTAGATATCTTATCTTATCATTCAGTAGTTCATTATTCTTCATTAATATGATATTTTTGCTTTTGACTTCTTCCAATAACTCATTGAGAAGTTTTACTTGCATCTTCAAATATTCGTTGTCCATGTTTCCATCCATGGTAGGCGTTGTTATGGATCTTGATGTATCCTCAATTTCCGAAATCAGTACGTGGGTACAAATCGACGATGGTGATTTTTTCGATTTGCTCCAGCAGGATTTATGCAAGGATGAACCACATTTTGCACAATTCAACGGGTCCACCACTTTTTTATTGCAGTAGTTACATATAAGATCTTGTTTAACTTCATTGTTTTTTAACTTATTCGCAGAGGGCTCACATTCGTCGTCCTCACTCGACGACATCTTAACACTCATTAGGATGTGTCATATATAGTGCCCGTGGCCCAGTGGTTATGGCGAATGACTCCGACGCGTAAAATCGCGAGTTCAATCCCGAGGCTAGGAAAAAAATTTTCTAGTCTCCATAGTGGGCCACCATTTCACTTAACAGTGCTGTGCCTTAGGTGGAGTGAGGACTGTCAATGAATTACTTCTTTTATATGAAATATAAGGTTCTTTATTTAGATGATACACTGACAAGACTATTTTTAAAATCTCTTTCTGTCAACTTGTTGTCAAATATAAAATACTATAACAATGTGAATCTAACAATCTTCTGTAACATTCTCCCCCCCGGTGCTAACTTCTTGATTAGCACGAATATTGAGCCAGGGGGGTTTTCTTGCAGGTCGCTTGTAGATTCTGTGTGCTGCCTGAATAGCAGCAACTTTACCGTCTGGGCCCGGATATACTTTCTTCACTTTACCCATTGACCAAAGTCCTCTTGGAAAATCTTTTTCATTTTTTATGACTAATTCTCCTTCTTTGAGATCGGGATTATCTTCATTCCATTCAGTGCGATTCACCAGGCTTGGGAAATACTCGCGTAGCCAACGTTTCCACAACATGTCCGCTAAGTATGGAGAAATTCTCCATTGTCTTTTCAATGGAAGATATTTTTCGTTGAAAATTCCGGGTGTTATTATGGCGACTGATTTACCAATAAATAGGTCGTTCAGGCATATACCGACTACATCCTGTGGATCTGTGGATACGTGTGTAAAGGGCCTACTATTTATTATATACCCTGCTTCGCAGAACAAAGTTTGAAGAACTTCTTCAGCTGGGTGCCGATCTTTCATTATAGCCGTTAGAGCCCTCTTGAAACAACCTGGTTTAGGTAGGCATTCACTCTCATTTTTTTGCGTCAATGAAGTTTCATCATTTTGATCATAGTGATTTTGCACTTTATTTGTCCACTCTCGAACATAAGATGTACGAGTTTGTACTGATTTCCTTCTTTCAACCTCCTCTTCAGAAGAACATTCTACAAAACTCGACTCAACTTTTTTCAGAAATTCTTGATATTTGGAAAGTGAATTTTCTTTATGTTTCAAACGCGCTTCACCTATCTTCAAAAGCTTCTGTTTTCTGTCGAGTTCTCTCTGTTTCGCTTCAATTTCCTCAATAGGTTGTGCTGTTCTTTTCATATCTTCAACTTCACATTCTAATTCGACAATTTCTTCCTGATTCGAAAAAAGGTTTTCTTGAAGTGAATCTATTTCATTCTGTTTTTCTAACAGTTTCGATCCCAGTTCGTACCTATTCATTTTGGGAATGACTAATTCGAGATTTTGTTTTTCCACTTTTTACTGACATGGATTGACTTTTCTTTTCTGCTTCATCATTTGAAACATAGAATTCTTCCATGAAAGATTTGAGAAACATATTGGATAAATCACTTGCACTGGCACTATTCGGGTATTTGTATTCGAAAAAGTCACACAATCGTTGTAAACTAAAAAAGCTGAGTGATTTACTCAATAATTCACAGTGCTGATTATATTCTTTGGAGTTTTTTCGGAATTCAAATCCAGAAAACGATGATATATGTCTTCTTGCGGATCTTCCTTTGACTTCTTCTCCATATAAAGCAAAATGAATATCGTTCAGTAAATTCTTGTCACCAGCGGTTCTCAATTTTGCCCACAACTTTGTTATATCTCGAAATACCAATTTTGGTGAAGACATGTTAATTTTTGTGTGAATTCTGACTGTACACCCTAGTGCTGGAACTATCCGGCTCGAAGGACCACACTTTGTCAATGAATTACTTCTTTTATATGAAATATAAGGTTTTTTATTTAGATGATACACTGACAAGACTATTTTAAAAATAGTCTTGTCAGTAACAAAGCCTACACAGAACACACGAACTCTTACAAACTACAAGCTCAGAAGCTTGTAGAGTCCGAGGGTCTCCTCGGGAGACCTAGGAGTAATCAGTATAATCAATATCAATCAATCAATCAATCAATTTTGGTATATAGGAAATATCCGTTGACCAGCAATACCAGCAATCTTTGAGAATGTATGGATCGATTCCCAATCAGAAAATCCTCTTTTTGTATCCTTCTTGTCGACAATAATCTGAAGTTTGGTTAATATTGAATCCATTTGTCTCGAAATTTTCGCGAAAAACGCAGCACAAAGCTGAAATTCTTAGGAGTACAATATTTTCGAAAATGAAGCGAGGAAATGAAGTTATTTTAATTTCATGGAAACGTCAAACTACACCTATCCATCCGCTTCGTATCAGTTCGGCAAATACCTTGTTATCCATTCACTCTAAGTCACGTGATCGAAAATTTTTATCTCCGTATCACCTCGCACCGCTCCAGATAGGTGGTACTGAACCTGGTATTTGTTCAACGAGCTGAATATTTGATAAATAAATAAATCAATCAAGCATATGGGAGTTACAGACTACAGCAGCCCATCCGTGAGTCCCATTGTCTCGGTATTAATTTTGTGGTAAATTCTATTTTCTTTTTGCATGATTATGATTGAAATAATACAGTCCATTTTTTTCTTCAAAGAGCTCTTTACACGATTTAACTACAAAGTTAGTTTGTCGAATTTCGCTTTGCTTGCTTAATAATCCTTCTTCATCTGAAATTGCTTAAGTCTTATTTTCAAAATGATATCTAATTACTAGTGGACTTACCTGGAATCTGAGATGACCCACTGGAGGCTTAGCGTACGGTATACCCCGGAAAGCAAAGAAGGTCCAGTTGTTCGCAGTGAGCATGACTTCCCCCTTAATTTTTCCATTGCTGATTTCCACTATTGGATCTTCACCATACACCTGCCGATAATAATGAAATGAATCACCAAAGTGAATTTCATCTATAAAACTTGGAAAATAATGGAAATAGCAAATTGTGCTTAAATAATTGTGAAGGTTTATAGACTGTTTACATGTCATTTCTTTTCAGAAGTTTACCAAATTTGTCCATCACCAATGGAAGGAAATCTAAGTATGCCTTTCCTTGGAAACACCTCAATCGCTGGAACCCAAACATTAACTTCACTGTGAAATTATTGAGCTTTTCTGGATGTATTGGTTACTAGAAAAACTAATGGCAAACTGGGACATACCCACACAGACAGAAATCTACACAAGGTTCCAATCATCATCCCCAACAAATTTCCAATGTGTACCACTCTGAAAAGATAGATCGAGCCTAAGAACTAAGCGAACAACAAAGGAAAATAGACTATTCAAAATTGTTGCGTCTCACTACGCAACATTTGGACAAAATTAATTTTATCTCCTTTGTTCACATGAAATGAGCTGTCTCCCTCAAAAAGGTTGTATGAATTTATTTTAACCATATGGGTTCGATCACTTGTACTGCAATATTTGTTCCTTATGCCTTGATTTACAATCCCCTTTTTTGTTTAAGAACACGGATTTCTGGGTTATCTATTGAAAAGATTCTCAACCCAAAAATCTAGGTCAAGTTTGGGAAATTCATCTTTTTTGTGGGACAATAACCATGTCCGGTGAACCTTCTTTCAGTTTCTCAGCATAAGCTGATGAAATTAAATATATGGTGACACATTTATTGCAGAACACGTTTCATTAGGGAACACATGCCAGACATTGAATACCCCAAGTCCAAAGATTTTCTCATTGGTCTGTAGATTCAAGAAATGGGTTTTTCTCCACGACTGCCACAGAATACAGCTCTTCCAACATCGATTTTGACCATAGAATGTCAGTATTCCATCACTTGATATGTAATATTCATTCTACAACACTTTTCGATTTCAAGTAAATAACCAGTTATGACCGCGGTTTTTGTTCAGTTTGGTCCTTGGTTTTCGCCCTTTATAGATTACCACCAATAACCCACTCGAGCTTGAGTATAATCCTTGTTTTTTAAGCATTTCGACTGAATTTCATTCTCGCACAGTGTGTGAGAATATTCATTCCGTAACACTTTTGGAAACATAGAGAATAAACATTATCTCCGAAACGTTGGCTCTGTAGATTTAATTAGAGAAATAAACTGTCCACGTTTCTGATAAGTACCTACTTTAATTTAAATAGAGAATAAATCTATGTGTCAGCCGCTATTTATTGCGGTTTTCGAAACGTCATAATTCATCTTAATATTCTTTTTTCTTTTATTTCAACATTCGTGGAGAAAGTATAGTCTGTTACTCGGTTAGAATGAAAATCCGATACTCGTGATTCCTCAGGCTCGCCTCCGGCTCGCCCTCGGAATGATTCACTCGTATCGGATTTTCATTCTGCCCTTGTTACAGAATATACTATTCTTCCCACTATAGTCATACATGGCAAATGATAGCATTTTGTTGGCTTAGCGAGGCGTTTTATTCGATTCTGACACCCAATTAATGGGGATTTCCAGTACCTCAAAATATGCACTTTTCTCCACATGACGTAATGAAGGGCAGTTTATATCACATTTGTAACCATTTATTCACTCTGAATTTTGGGGAACTGATTAATTATTCTATATCGAAAATGTGATTTCAACACGAGTGAATTCAAACGTCCGTCTGCTGTGACGTCAGATTGTAATATGATTGGTTGAAGTTCGTGATGGAAGGGACAAAGCCCACAGTAACTGTGAGACATGCCGCTGTTGTGAAGTCTTTGTAAAATTTCTGAATTTATTCATAAATATATTCTGTAATCGTAGTGTATTTGATGTGATCACTATAATGTTCTTGAAACATCGTCATATAACAACTTAATTTCCATTAAAGTTGATATAATACTCTTCTCTGAAAATACAGATACTAATGTGGCAACAACGCCTACAAATTATAACTAAAAACATAACCATCTCATTTGTCATTATTCGACGTCTTCTCTGCGTACTATAGAATGGCGTTTCTTACAGTTGAGTCTAGAAGTATTCTATATTCTATACTCCTACCTGACTGACGACCAGATTGTCCCTGAACACAGTTGCCAAATCAATAATTATTCTAACCACTAATTTGCACTTCTCAAAATGAAATCAATTATTAATGCTTCCTGAATTAGAAGACCGGCCTATATACACCAATTCCTACCTGTGTAGACCAGGGATAATTATTTTTGATTGAATTTCTCACCTATCTGCTTACTTGAACCCTCTTTATCTTTAATTAGGAGGTCGTAAATTGAATGATATTATAAAGCTTTATGGGGTACAAATGAAAATGTCAATATGTCATGATGATAAAAGAAAAACATTCAAAATCAACATTATATTATGATATTATCAGGATATTATCAGCACGTCATGAATTCGGTAGATTACTTGAGTTTTCAATTTTTTAAGCGTATAAATTGATGAAGAAAAAATTTACAAAAACATCACGAACTATGTGAGAATTCAATATGTCAAAATATATTTTTTCCGAAAATGACTGGAAATGCCCATTGTTGAGCTTTCTCTCTTTTACTCAGAGGAAATGAACCTCCCTTATTTTCCAGCTTGTCTTCAAATACCCTGAATGACAGAGACAAGCCTTGAGTTTCTAATCAGTCCTCCGGCAGTTGTTAATCAAAATCATCAGTAATAAATCAGTTGTTAAACAGAATCGTCGGTCAATTGTGAGTTCTTAATCAGTCCTTCATCAGTTGGTAGCCAGACATCTTTCAAGGTTGAACTATCTTTTATTTCAAATACTGTTGCGACAACAGAATTAAACAATATAGGTATCTATTGGTTTTCTTTTTATTGCCCTCCAAAGATTTCGCTCGGAGTGTAATTTTATTTGAAAAACCGGTGACCTTGCGATGGCCAGAATTGTGCTTATGGTCTGCCAGAATGAACCAGGTAAAAATATGAATTAATACACAAAAACAAAATTTCGAAGAACTGACAGTAGGGTTTCCTCAACTATCACGGATAAATTGGCTTTCCATGTCCGTTACCAAGCAACGCTAGTTGATCTGAAGTGGGGAGCGTTCGATTCCCACCAGAGTTTTCTGAAAAAATATTTTACTTTCCCGCATTGTTTTCGATTCGGAAAGTGTCACAGTGCGGAAAAACCCCTGCTATTCCATTCCCGCACTCAAATCAAATCGATATTGTATGAGCGCTTGTAGAAAAAGTATTGTTCCTAACTCGTGAGGAAAGTTTCTTTCCCGCACTCAACTGCTTGCCCGAACTCTGCTACGCGTCGTTCGGGCAACGGCAGTTTCGTGCGGGAAAATATCTCTTTCCGCACTTGCTAGAAATTCATATTTCTATCCAGGTCACCAGTTTTTTGAATAAAAATGATGGAAGTACTCCGAACGAAATCTGTGGAAGGCAATAAAAAGAAAACAAAAGGATATTTTGCAATTCTGTTTTGACATCAGTATTTAGAATGAAAGATAGTTCAACTTTGAAAGGTTTCAGCAGTTATGGTTGGTTTTTTTTACTACACAGTGTTTCATAAGACGTATTCGAGGAAGGAATTGTGATACAAATTCAAAATTTTGTATTATCGTTTCAGAGTACATAAACTCAAATTGTGAAATATTTTCAAGCGGAATTTATAGAAACGAATGTAAACTTCGTTGTTTCAAATGTAACACCCTGTATATCATAACATAGTATAAAACAAAGTCGCTTCCGATGTCTGTCCCTATATATACTCAAATCTTCAAAACTACGCGAAGGATTTTGAAACGCTTTTTTTAATAGATAAAGTGATTCAAGAGGAGAAGGTTTATTACACTGTGTCCGTAAAGTATGGAACAAATTCATTTTAAGCTAAACAGGTTATTTTGAAAAACAATCCTGAAACACGTCGATTTTTTATGGTAATTTACCGTATTTTAAAATAATAATCTAATATACAGGGTGAATTACGTTCGAGTAATGACGTCACCTCCATTTTGTCTCAATTTTCGGATTACTCTAGCTGAGCTGATTCCAAAAATCTATCACATGGTGATTCCAATTGGTACAGTATGGACAAAAATACAATAGTTTTGTGTGTGCTCATATTCTCATAAAGTAACATGTTTGGAAATAGCTCATTTTTTTTATTACTCTAAACATGTAGCAAACTACGGGGTGTTACATTTAAATCAATTGCCGCTAGATAATAAGTATTTTTGATAATATTGTTAGTTTACCTAATAAAGAATGTTACGCGTTACTTCATGAGCCCACACAAAACTATTGTATGTCCACCCTGTACCAATTGGAATCAACATGTGATACATTTGGAGTAATCCGAAAATTTAGGCAAAATAGGGATGTTCCATTTAAAAAAAATGACGGTGACGTCATTACTCGAACGTATTTCACCCTGTATATTAGATTATTATTTTAAAATACGGTGAATAACCATCAGAAATCGACGTGTTTCAGGATTATTTCTTAAAATGACCTGTTCAGCTGAAAATGAATTTGTTCCATACATTACGGACACAGTGCATAATATTGTGAAGAAACACTGATGAATTTACAGGTTTTTAATGTGATGTCGTAAATAAACACATTTTTTGCGCTTACATTGCAAACGCTGACTGAACCCCACGAGACAAATCAGAATAATGTACTCGGTATTGTACTCCTAAAAAAGGTCAACAAAAAAGTTCGCGATGGTATATGTGTATCTCTTAAGGATAACCCACAATAAAAATTTTTTATTCTTCACATTTTACGAGAAAAAATGGCTTATTTAGGAAGTTATTTTAAGCAATACAGCATAAATCCAATTAAGTAACTCAAATACATTGTCCATTCAATATACATCAATATGGCCCTTTACAGCATGTAATTTGAATGAATATTTCCGAAGAATTACAGATTTAAAATGCAGGGACATAGCCTTGCGGCGCCGGCAGTACTGACCGAGACGTCGACTAGTGTACACGTACCGAGAGTTGAGTTTGTGTGTAAACCAGTTCAGTGCGCCGTACGCCACGTTGATGCGCATCATCCAAGTTAGTGCTTGTAAAAGGTTTTTGTTTTCTCGCGCGTAGAGTCCAGGTCCGAAAGGATCGTTGGTTCCGTGCGTGTGTTATTCACGGACTCTTTAGTGAAGTTGAAAAAGTAAGTGAAGTGACTGATATCCGAATTTAAACATGGATGATAATTCGGATAACGATGGATCCTTCATGGATACGGATGATAGATACACGACCTCTGAGGACGAAAGTGACGAACTGAAGGAACTCATCAGGCTGCGACGGGAGAATGATGAGCTCAAAGCCAATTTAGCCGCCCTGACGACTTCCATGGCGAATCTGACCAGCGAGTTGAGACTCTTGAGGGAAGAACTCTCCAAAACGAAGTCTCCAAATCCACAGGTAAGAAGTTATTCCCAGGTTTTGACTTCTGAACCGGTAACGAACCAAGCTAATTCCAAAGCTACGCCAGTTGTCCCTCCCAAAAAGCCAGCCTCAATTATTGAGGACAGCAAAAAAGCCCCCCAATCGCAAGGAGCACCCCGGGCCAAGCGTGCCCGGAAAGAGAGCTCTTCCTCAATAGAGGAAAACTTACAAAAATCAACGGTGACACCTCAGTCACCTATCAAAGAGAAAATTCCCCCATTAACAACGATGGGGACTTCAGACTGGACGGAAATGTCTAAAGCGCTTTATAACAAAAAAATAAATTATAACCGGGCAACGGTAGTAAAAGACGGCATTAAAATTATTGCTTCGTCGGCAGAAGACTTCAGGAAACTCACTAAATTTCTTGATCAACAAGGTAAGGAATATTTTACCTACCAATTGGAAGAAGAAAGGAGAGTATACGCCGTTATAAGGTACTTGCCACTGGACGCGGATATTGAAGTTATTAAAAACGACTTAGGACTTCAAGGTATTAAAGATGCCGAAGTGACGAGAATGACGTCAAATAAAACCAAAAAAGCAATTCCTCTTTACCTTGTAAAAACGCAGCACAAGGAAATATTTCAAATCAAAAAGATCTACAACCTTTGTATCGAAATAGAGCCCAAAAAGAAGCCAGAAGGTCCAGGACAGTGCCATCGCTGCCAGAGATATGGACATGCACAAAATAAATGTACATTTCCGTGGAGATGCGTGAAATGCTTAGGAGCGCATTGCACAAAAGAGTGTGCATTGACGCAAAAAGAAGGCGAAAGGAACGCGGCATGCGTTCTATGTAACCAGAGTGGACATCCGGCCAGTTATAAAGGCTGCAGCGCATATAAAAATCTTACGAAGAAGAAAACACCGACAAAAAAAGAAGCCCCCCCCAAGAAAATCGCAGAAAAAATAGAGACTGTTGTTACTGTTGAAAAACCACAGGTACAAAAAACAAAGAACTCGTCCACAAAACCAATTGAAACCAGAAGGGAAGACCCTAAAGATGAACTTGACAAACTCACTGAGAAAATATTCAGCAGAATAATGCAGAAATTTGAAAAAGAATTCGAGAAGAAATTTCAAAACTTATTTGGAAATAAATAATTTATGAACATGCAATCACAGCTAGAAAATCTGAAGATAGTTTCCTGGAATATTAACGGAATCAGAGCCCGTAAATCAGATATTGAACAATTGTTAGAAGAAAGACATCCTGATATTATGGCGCTTCAGGAAACTAAATTAACTCCTAAAGATAAAATATCCTTCGAAAACTACGAAATATATAGAAGAGACAGAAATGAAAGAAACGGTGGAGGGGTTGCTATTCTCGTTAAAAGAGACGTGAACCATTACCTGAATGCGGTTGTAAATCACGAGAACAATGACGCAACTATAGAGGCACTATCGATCACAGTTAAGATAAGAAGAGAAAGCATTAAGGTATTCTCTGTATATAAACCACCGCAAATAAATCTGCCAGAGGAAGAGATGAAGATTTTATTAGGGGGTCATTTTCCAAGAATAATACTTGGAGATCTCAACTGTAAATCTCAACAATGGAATTCTAAAATAGAGAATGCAAATGGCAAGAAATTGAGTGAATATGCCGAAAAGGAAGATGGTATAATCATTGGACCGGAAATTCCGACTTATTTACCCAGTGGCAATGGAACCCCTGATGTGCTAGACATAGTTATAATGAAAAATATAAAACAAGATTTTGCTCTTGAAACGATAGAGGATGGAACATCTGATCACAACCCGATAGAGTTCATTTTAGGACATGGACCTAGAAATGAAGTGACTCAAACACGAGAACATACCGATTGGGACGAATATAAGAATAAACTCCAAGAAAATATCACGAGTATTCCACAAATTAACACTCCTGATGAACTAGACAAATCAGTCATAGCTTTGGAGAGTGCGATTATGAAATCCTATGAAGAGAGCACGGTTAGAAAAACTAAACCTACTCTCAAACATCCCTATGGCGATACTCCAAAAGAGGTGAAAGAACTGATTAAAGTCAACCGAAGACTAAGAAAGAACTACAGGATGTATAAAACAGATAATGATAAAATCAGACTGAACAGACATAGTCAAATACTTAAAAATGCACTAAGGGAGCTCAGAACAAATAGATGGAATAAGAAAATCAGTGAACTCAACACAGAAGACCACTCTGCATGGAAAATGCAAAAAAATTTACGTAATGAAAAAACTCAAATTCCACCACTGCATGGAATGCATGGAATGGCATATTCAAAAAGCGATAAAGCTAACGCTCTTGCCGATACTATAGAAAGGGAGTCAAGAATAAACTATTGTGAAGAAGACGATGAGGACCTAGAAGAATTAATAGAAGATAATGAAGAAGAAATGAAAGAATCACCACCGGATGACAAAATCCCTCACCCAACATCTCCGGCAGAAATCAAAGAGATAATCAATAATTTGAAAACAAGAAAGGCTCCTGGAAAAGATAAAATTACAAATCTCATGCTGAAGAAAATGTCAAAGAAAGGAACGGCAGCTCTCACTAGCATAGCAAATGGCGTGATGAGAACAGAGCACTTTCCAAAAAGATGGAAATCTGCCGAAGTGATTGTTTTCAATAAACCAGGTAAAGACAAAAAGTTCCCACAGAACTATAGACCGATAAGCCTGCTCCCAGCCCTAGGAAAAATTGTGGAGAGAGTCTTAGCCAGACGACTTAATGAAGAAACAGAGGCCCTGCAGACGATACCGAGTGAACAATTTGGGTTCCGAAAACAACATTCAACTGAACAACAGCTCCTAAGAATAACCGAGTATATCACAGAAGGATTTCAGAATAAACAAGCCACAGGACTACTACTACTAGATGTAACCAGAGCTTTTGATAGAGTATGGCATGAAGGACTAGCATATAAAATGAAAACCGCAGGTTATTCACCCAAGTTATGCAGAATAATAAGAAATTATTTGAGAGATAGGAACTTTTGTGTGAAAATAGGTGATGTTCATTCCACACTCAGATATTTGGAAGCAGGAGTTCCCCAAGGATCCATACTAGGACCGCTACTCTATAACATATACATACATGATATACCAAGAAATCCAAGATGCCTGCTTGCTCTATACGCGGACGATACGGGCATAGCAATTAGGCACAGAAATACAAAAATAATTCACAAAAGACTTCAAGAAGCTGCAGACGATATCAGTCAATGGTGTAACAGATGGAAAATCAAAATCAATGGAGAAAAGAGCCAAGCAATACTCCTTCAAAAGAGAAAACTGAAGATGGAATCGAAAATATCCATAGACGATAATGAAATAGAATGGCAGAATGAAGCTAAATATCTAGGAGTAATATTAGACAAGGGACTTACGTGGAAACAACACATTAAGTATGCAGTGGATAAAACGAATTTAGCAATGAAAAGACTATATCCGATTATAGGCAGAAGAAGCCAAATGAACAGAAACACGAAATTGAGGATCATAAAAGCAGTAGCCAGACCGCAGCTAACTTATGGATCAACAGCATGGGGATATGCAGCGGGAACCCATATAAAGAGGATACAAAGTACAGAAAACAAATTTCTGAGATGGGCATTAGACGCCCCCTGGTTTGTTAGGAATGAACAGATACAAAAAGACATAAAATGGGAGTCCATTACTACATTCATCAAACGAAAAGCTGCAAAAGCCTATGAAAGAGCTAGTGAACATCCAAATGACGACCTCAGAAGGTTAGTTGACTATGACCCCGCTGAAGATGAAAAAACAGCTAGAATTTACCGCAAAAGACCTAGAGACCAATTGCGAAAATGAGGATATAGAACTCCACACTTAGTAAGAGATATCCAATTGAAGGATGTACACAAACACTCAGCATAAAAGAATGCGAAAGAGAAAATAACTGATAAGAGGATGGAAGGTTTATAGGCTTATGCCCGGAACCAACCGCAGGAGAGGTGTTTAGTCGGTAAGAATCCGACACTACCCAGAAAGACTGGGTGTCTGATGTAAGATTCACCTCTTCTAGAACAAAAAAAAAAAAAAAAAAAAAAAAAAATGCGGCGCCGGCATTACCGTTGTTCATAAGGATTGAATTGCATCCGTGCGAATCCGGGGCGGTTCGCTTGTTCATACATTTGAATTCTTCGTTTAATTCTGCACTGATTTGATGTATGATATGCTCAACCACCCCGAGCGATTGTTGAGTTATAGCCTCAATGTCGAATTTGTTGACAGAAAGAGTGTCACAAATTAGTGTTTATATCTCCAAAATCCCTCATTGTAAAAATTTATAACAGTGGAACAAAAGAAAGTAGGCTGATACTTCTTCTTGTATCATTTATGAGGAAATATTATACAGGGTGCCTGAAACAGGGCTTCAAAGTGAGTCTGAGTAAAACTATGAAATCTCATTTTTATCAGATGGTAACCATATAATGTTGTAATTAGTTAGAGTGTGCCAAAAATTTCATGTCTTTAAAATGAGTAGTTTTGCCGATATTGAATGAAATTAATTCAACAGACAGAATATGTTTGGTACTCATAACTAGTTCTTGACGAGCAATCGATTGGAATAACAAAATTATATGGTTACGATTCGAAAATAATGAGATTTCATGTTTCATTAAGGCTCACTTTGAAGCCCTGTTTCAGGCACCCTGTATAATATTTCCTCATAATTTATACAAGAAGCAGTATCAGCGTTTTTTTTTTGTTCCACTGTTGCAAAAAAATTCTTACAATGAGAGATTTTGATGATATGAACACTAATTTGTGACACTCTTTCTGTCAATTGTAAATAAATTCGACAATCAGGCTATAATACAACAATCGCTTGAAGTGGTTGCACATATCATACATCAAATCAGTGCAGAATTAAACGAAGAATTCAAATATGTATGAATATACAAGGTGTTACGTTTGAAATAACCAAGTTGATATTCATTTTCGGTAGAATCGGTAATAGATTCCGCTTGAAAATATTTCACAATTTCAGTTCATGTACTCTAAAACGATAGTACAGAATTTTGAATTGGTATCACAATTCCTTCCTCGAATACGTCTAATGAAACACTCAAAAAAATCACCCTGTGGACATGCTAAAAAAGTTGAGTTCGACTTTTGAAAAAAAATAATGTTTCCACGGAAAATCTTATAAAATCGAGTACGTTGAAATGATGCAATCCAATTCGGCTTCGTCGGTGTCATCAACACAGCTATTTATGTTTGTCCAGTTTACGGTGAAGCACCCTGTATAATTCCATTAAATTTCTTACCAAACATTTTTGAGATCATAAATACTATATTCATGTAGTTTTAACACGATCTAGGTATGTTATTAATAAGAGAACACAGATAAATACTCACGCAAAGGCCAAAAAATAAGAACACCAACAAATTGGATCGAAGCATTTTTGCGTAAGGGATATATGATTTATGAAGTATTATTCCGTTTCGATATTGAATTTCGATTTCCCTATCACTGTAGACTTTAGGTGAATTAGATGGAAGGTAAACGTTGCTGAAAATAAGTGTTTCGTTCATTGATTAAAACTGATAAGATTCTATCGTTTTGAGGAGGATTGGTTAATGAAAATGAAAACCTATTTATGTGAGATAGAAATGATAATGCGGAATGCAATTATTGTTATTTGCAATAAGGTTTGATTTTTTTCTATCAACTATGCAGAGCTGTGCCAAAGCATTGTGCTTTGGGCTCGTGAAAGTACTCGGAGCCCTTTTGTGTTCCCGAGCACTGTGCTCCCAAGCACTTTTCAACAGCAGTGCTTAGTGCTTGGTAATTGAATGCCTCGACCAATGGCTTAGTGCTTAGTAATCCCAAAGGTGCTTCCGAGCACTTTTGCGGATTACTAAGCACTAAGCCCTGAGCCAATGTTGTACGAATTCATTTTTACATCAATAAAATCTCAAATCAATTCATTTCCTCACATGACAGTAACATCCCAAAACTGTTTGGATTGCAATTACAGAGATATGATAATGAGGAAACTTGATCATTATGAAAGGAAAATTGAAGGGCTCACGTGTATTATGTTAAATGGTAATTTGTGCGTTGACAACTTAATATCAATAGAAAAAGCAAAAGCCACGATTCTGATTTTTTCACGTTTTCATCTGACCGAAGAGTCTTATATAGACAACATCAAAACGTTACACAGTTCATTGAGTTCTAATTTTGATACTTCTTCGTTATTTGTCACGCAACAATGTTTTGCAACTGGTTTGCTCCTGACAAATCAATGCAAGAATTGACAGAGGAACATTTCCATTTTTCCTTGAATTTTTATTTAATTTTGTTCCAAGACTGGGAGTTTTCAAAAAGAAAAGTAAACTCGAAAAATTCAGTATATTTATGAATATTATCAAACAGAGAGATCCAGGAGCGAATAGCATTTTTCTCTTTCATTACCAATAAAAATTCATTATATTGATGAAAGAAGAGAAAAAGGTCCTTAAATCCCACAATCTTTATTTTTTGACGACTAGTTTCGAGACTTTAGATTAGTCCCATTTTCAAGTCTTCTAAAGCTACAAAAAATTATTCCAGATTAGGTGTAAAGGTCACAAACTATAAAATTGAACAAACTTACATACAAGCTACTACTTTAAGAAAACACAAATAAATACATAATATAATAAAGAAAGGTCTTCATCACGAAACGAATGAACAAGATGGAGTCAAATATCAATTCCAATCAAAAAACGACTTCACAACAAAATTACAATTTTTAAAAGACGAATAACGCGACATCTAGACTAAGGAACAAACAGGTGTTGATCAAATATGCAGAACAGGGACAGTAAACTGCGATCCAAGTTAAAGAAAAATACTCTCCCACACAAGATGTCGTTCATAGCAACGAAATATAGACAGGCGCGAAGTCACAACCAACTTGTTTATTTAAAATATTATTATTGTCGTTTTTTCGACCTTTCAGGATTTCCATGCTCTCCAAATTATCTAACAGGGGGCCCTTATTTGCCAAGTGTAATGCAGTGAAATTTGTATGCATGTCGAATGTGTGACCGTTGTCGATAAGGTGCTTAGCAAAATGTGAAAAGCCAGTCGAATTAGGATTCAGACAACTCAAATGTTCCTTTATCCGAGTTTTAAAGTTCCTGAAAGTTCTCCCTATGTAAAACGCGTCACAAGAGTTACAAGGAAGTCTATAAACTCCACTGCGATCCATAGGTGCAATTAAATCTTTGTTATTAATTAGTTTTCTTTCTAAACTATCAATGGCCTTGAATGATATCTTTACGAAAGGTTTGAGGATGTTCGCCAATTTGTAAGAGAATTTATTAATGAAAGTTAATGATCTGTATGGTCTTTCACTCTGTAAAGCGGTATTATCAGTTCTACTGTTCAAGTATACAGAATTTTCATTTAATGAGTTTAGTTTTTTATTGATCAATTTATCTATTATTTTAGGGTTGAAACCATTCATTTCTGCTATTTGCTTCAGAATATTGATCTCTTTAATATAACTTTCAACACTCAATGGTATCTTGAGTAACCTATTGACATAGCTATGAAACGATGCGAGTTTGTGTTGTATGGGATGGTTGGAAAAATTATTTATGATCAATCCTGTGTAAGTGGATTTTCTATGAATATCGAAAGAAATTCTGTTAACAACTTTCGTTAACTCGAGATCTAAAAAATTGAGACGGTTATTATTTTGAACTTCCAGAGTAAACTGTATGTTGTTATGTATGGAGTTGATGTAAACTAGGAAACTATTCAGTTCATCAATAGTTCCACTCCAGATTATAAATGTGTCATCCACATATCTCGAATAAAATTTAATCTTAGAAGAGTATACGTTAGTTGCGTTGACGATATTCTCACATTCAAAATGGGACATATAGATCTCAGCCAAAAGTGGGGCCAGAGGACTACCCATTGAAAGTCCAAAGGGTTGTTCGTAGGTTATGTCGTTCTCACTTTATAACTCCGAGATTATATGGTCTATTAAAGATTCACAAATCTGACCAATTTTCTGAAATGCCGATAAGACCTGTTGTTACTTTTGTAGATTCCCCTACTTATAAACTTTCACAATGGATCAATTCACAACTAAAAAATGTATTTGCTAATAAATTTACGCACACAATCAAAAACAGCTTGGAATTAATAGACAGAGTTTCTGAGATCACTCTGACCGATGGTGACATAATGATTTCTTTGGATGTTACAAACTTGTTCACTAATATACCTACACCAGAGGTTGTTGAATTGATAGAACATGAAATGGAACATTTTTTCAATAGGAGTGAACATATAGAATTCATAAACTTGTTGGAGGTATGTCTCCAACAAAACTTTTTTAAATATAACGACATAACCTACGAACAACCCTTTGGACTTTCAATGGGTAGTCCTCTGGCCCCACTTTTGGCTGAGATCTATATGTCCCATTTTGAATGTGAGAATATCGTCAACGCAACTAACGTATACTCTTCTAAGATTAAATTTTATTCGAGATATGTGGATGACACATTTATAATCTGGAGTGGAACTATTGATGAACTGAATAGTTTCCTAGTTTACATCAACTCCATACATAACAACATACAGTTTACTCTGGAAGTTCAAAATAATAACCGTCTCAATTTTTTAGATCTCGAGTTAACGAAAGTTGATAACAGAATTTCTTTCGATATTCATAGAAAATCCACTTACACAGGATTGATCATAAATAATTTTTCCAACCATCCCATACAACACAAACTCGCATCGTTTCATAGCTATGTCAATAGGTTACTCAAGATACCATTGAGTGTTGAAAGTTATATTAAAGAGATCAATATTCTGAAGCAAATAGCAGAAATGAATGGTTTCAACCCTAAAATAATAGATAAATTGATCAATAAAAAACTAAACTCATTAAATGAAAATTCTGTATACTTGAACAGTAGAACTGATAATACCGCTTTACAGAGTGAAAGACCATACAGATCATTAACTTTCATTAATAAATTCTCTTACAAATTGGCGAACATCCTCAAACCTTTCGTAAAGATATCATTCAAGGCCATTGATAGTTTAGAAAGAAAACTAATTAATAACAAAGATTTAATTGCACCTATGGATCGCAGTGGAGTTTATAGACTTTCTTGTAACTCTTGTGACGCGTTTTACATAGGGAGAACTTTCAGGAACTTTAAAACTCGGATAAAGGAACATTTGAGTTGTCTGAATCCTAATTCGACTGGCTTTTCACATTTTGCTAAGCACCTTATCGACAACGGTCACACATTCGACATGCATACAAATTTCACTGCATTACACTTGGCAAATAAGGGCCCCCTGTTAGATAATTTGGAGAGCATGGAAATCCTGAAAGGTCGAAAAAACGACAATAATAATATTTTAAATAAACAAGTTGGTTGTGACTTCGCGCCTGTCTATATTTCGTTGCTATGAACGACATCTTGTGTGGGAGAGTATTTTTCTTTAACTTGGATCGCAGTTTACTGTCCCTGTTCTGCATATTTGATCAACACCTGTTTGTTCCTTAGTCTAGATGTCGCGTTATTCGTCTTTTAAAAATTGTAATTTTGTTGTGAAGTCGTTTTTTGATTGGAATTGATATTTGACTCCATCTTGTTCATTCGTTTCGTGATGAAGACCTTTCTTTATTATAGGTATTATGTATTTATTTGTGTTTTCTTAAAGTAGTAGCTTGTATGTAAGTTTGTTCAATTTTATAGTTTGTGACCTTTACACCTAATCTGGAATAATTTTTTGTAGCTTTAGAAGACTTGAAAATGGGACTAATCTAAAGTCTCGAAACTAGTCGTCAAAAAATAAAGATTGTGGGATTTAAGGACCTTTTTCTCTTCTTTCATGATGAGTCACCCACATTTGTCAATCTTCAATTTCATTATATTGAATCGAATTAAAAATTTTTGATATCACATACCTATGCCAACTCATATTTTCTTTTCCGATCAAAATAACCTCACTTTCAATATTTCCTGAAAAAAAGTGCTTAGGGCCCAGTGCTCGAAATGTCGAATTACTTTCACAAAGTGCTTCGTATTCGCGAGCCTTTTGTGAAAATAAGTGCTTTGTGCTCGAGACTCGGGAGCCCTTTTATTCAAGTGCTTAGTGCTTAGTGCTCGAAGCACTTTTCTTCAGTGCTCGTCACAGCTCTGCAACTATGCCGCCCTGAACCCAAAAGGTATATCCTCTGTTTTCCTGGTCTTAAGGTATAATCGTTCTATGCTGTTGTTTATGTTGCCTGATTATATCAGGGCGTATCTTATAATTTTTTTTCTACAAACATCAAAAAATGACAAGGTTCGCGTACTGACATCAATATGCGAAGTGACCCTTTTTTCATTTCCCGTCGTTACCAATCCAAGAAATTATTCATTTATTGATGTATAACAATAACTAAAGGCCGTATGACATTATGTAGTTTTCGATATCGTTTTCTGTACAGTCGTCAATGTCGACAAAAACTGTACAGTTTCTTGTACAGGAAACTTTATGTCCATTAAATTGTGTATGACACTATGTTGATTTTCGATATTGAAATTAACAAAAATAACGCCTCTGATTGGTGATAGAGCTGAAAATGAGCCGAAAATGAGTATCAGATTTCTCAATTTCTTGTTTCACCAAATTATATAAGTAATCAAATTGTGTCTGGGACATCCTTAAAAAGTTTTTATATGCTAATGGATCTTCTTGCAAAAGCTCATTGTTCAACAAATTTAACACATAACCAACAAGTGGAACGACTTGTTCTCCTTTGAATCTAGTGCCTAATCCATTTTCGTTTTGGCTTTTTCTGAGAATTATCTTTGCAAATAGTTTGGAATATCATTGTATATCCAACTACAGCCGCAGCACATGCAGCCATTACGTTTAACTCCATATCCATAATAACAGGATGAATAATATCAACTAAAGAATTTGGTTCTTAAAATTCAAAACTCTGTGGTACTCAGAATAAAAGAGAAAGACCAAACATATGTTATATATTCGAAATAAGGGGAAAAAGAACTTGCCAAAAATATAAAAGTAAACAGGGTCTTCCATTTGAAAAAATGAAGTTGCAATCAATATGTTGACCACTCTGTATATATTTCATTTTGTGAAATCATTTCAAAAAACATTAGTCAATTTCGTGAAACTTGTAAATAACATTTCTCTGTACCTCTTTCAGTGACAAAGTTGAAGGGGGGGTCAAATTATGGTGAAAAACCCGGTACAATCAATCCATCAAAAGAAGTGAGAAAAGTTGTTGTGAACCCAGATTCCTATTTTTGGAAGCAAATCCTTCAGTTTTTGAGCAAATGCTTCTTTTTATAAATACGTCGAACGTATAACCTTTTACTTCGAAGTAAACCCTTCGAAGCAAAACCTTTTCCTTCAATTCTTTTTATGCAAATACCTTGAAGGAATTGCTTCATTTTTTGAAAGTAAAAGGTACGGTTTCTTTTTATAAATACGGCCTAATGTGACACCGACACGATATTTGATCTATTGCGCAGAAACTAGCGCATAAACTGTACAGAAATATGATACGGAATGGTATTTCTGTACAGGGTGGGCAAAATTGGTGCTACATGAACTAAAACTTTTTAACCCGAGGAGATAGAGAAAAATGAATGGCACCTTATAGTCCTCTTTTTTCGAGAAACTGATAATGCCATCAACTGCATTCTTCTATCTTCTTTTGTTTCCGAGTTATAGGCCAAAATTGAAATTTGGGCGATTTCAACTTTGGTCATTATCTCCGTTTCTGTTCATGCTAGGATGCTGAAATAAAACCATTATACAGGCACTTTTCTGATAGCAATCCAGTGGCGCACTCTGATTTTTTATAAAAGGTTCATTCGCTGAGTTATAACATAAAGTTGTGGTTTTTCTTATGGAAACAGTAGTTTGAAATGACTTAGAAAGAATCGCCATTTTTTTTCCGTTTCAGAAATGTATCATATGTTATACATCGCCCTCAAATCCGTTAAGATATTATGAAAAATATGGTTTGTATATAGAATTCGAATTATTGAGTAGGCTGAATCATAGAATTATGTGTCTCTACGCATGGTGTAATTATTAATTCACATTCGAATACTTGATGGTGCGATTTCTGTTTGAAACAACTGTCAGTTATTAAAATTTGAAGTCATCGTTGGCGGCATTATGGAGATATTCCAAAATTACGAAAAATATGATATGTTGAAATGTTTCATTTTAGCGAACGAGAAAAGTGAGGCAGCAAGTGATTCAATTGTGAAATAATAATTACACCCTGCGTATAGACAAATAATTCTATGATTCAGCCTACTCAATAATTCGAATTCCATATACAAACCATATTTTTCATAATATCTTAACGGATTTGAGGGAGGTGTATAACATATGATACATTTCTGAAACGGAAAAACAATGGCGATTCTTTCTAAGTCATTTCAAACTACTGTTTCCATAAGAAAAACCACAACTTTATGTTATAACTCAGCGAATGAACCTTTTATAAAAAATCAGAGTGCGCCACTGGATTGCTATCAGAAAAGTGCCTGTATAATGTTTTTATTTCAGCATCCTAGCATAAACAGAAACGGAGATAATGACCAATGTTGAAATCGCCCAAATTTCAATTTTGGCCTATAACTCGGAAACAAAAGAAGATAGAGGAATGCAGTTGATGGCATTATCAGTTTCTCGAAAAAAGAGGACTATAAGGTGCCATTCATTTTTCTCTATCTCCTCGGGTTAAAAAGTTTCAGTTCATGTAGCACCAATTTTGCCCACCCTGTACAGTATTCGATATCGAAAACTACATGCTCGTATGACACTATACAGTTTTTGTCGACATTGACGACTGTACAGAAAACGATATCGAAAACTACATAATGTCATACGGCCTTTTGGCTTTCAAATTGTGAGAAAATTTAACACTACCTAATTTAATGAATTATTCACAATGTTAACATTAATGGTGCAGCCAGTAAACGAACCAATATTTATTATCAAACCAGATAACTCAGATTCAGCTCTTGATATCGTAGTTTTGGTAGTTGGACGACTATCCATTTTTAATTTGCAAGCAACTGCCGTAGGAGTGACAGCACTTGATCCTGAAATTTCATAGTTTTCGAAGTTTGAAGGCGAGTAGCAGTTGCTTGAAATACCTATTCTGCCGTGCTAAGCCAAAAGGCGCTCAAATCCATATCATGATCGAGTTTCATCCTTATACAGGGTCTTTCACGAGGAACCTCACCCATATTTATACGGGAAACTACTGAACGTATTTTCATGAAATTCAGCACTTATTATTATTATTATTACGTATTTCACGATGGTGATGAAATCTAAAATATTTTCAAGGCATGAGCACCTCCGGTTTTTCCGGAAATGACGTCAACTTCCGTTTTTCAAATTAGAACACCATTTTTTATTGCAGAAATAGATTCCTTATAAAATTTCAAGTTATTTTGATGTAACATTTTTCAGTTTTGGTTGGAAAATTCTCTCTGAGCGGGAAAATTTGAAAAAAAATCGAAAATAGAGCTCCGCTGAAACAAGAATAACTTCGAGGTTTTTGGATGGAAAATTTTCATTTTTGGGATTTTTCAAGATGTAAGATTGATGTATATACTTCAAAAATCGAAATCGCGATTCAAGGCAAAAATGACTTCCTCGATGCCATCTATATAGGTATATGTTTGTTCGGTTTATGATGAAACACCCTGTATAACAAGGGGCACTCAATTCTTCTGGAATTGCAGAAAAACGATTATGAAATCAATTTTCATAGACTTTCAAATTTAACGCGATTTTTTCATGTAAAAAATCTTTTTTCAAAGAGAATAAATTGGAGTGCCCTCAGTTGAAAACGAAACGCATTTTTGAATGGAAAATGAGTGCCGTCGGCCGGAATATAAGGTCCCCTTAAGTACTTTTATTTGTATTTCCTGAAATAAGTATCAGAGATATTCAGAGATTCAAATGGTTCCTATTTTGACCTTTTATAATGCAATCAGGTATTCTATGTATAAAAATCAATAAATGGAATACCTATGAATTCAAAAAGTAATTTCACACATTCACATACTCGATATCTACCTGAAAGAGAATAACCAGAGATATTCGTTTGAAAATCTTGAAACCTTGCAAAAAAATTTAGCAGTAAATTCCAGCCAGTAGGCATATTAAAGATGATATATGATGAAGTAACGCTGCATGAAATATTATCTGTATGATTGTTATCTCTTGTTTCATTTTTACGACTCTTTCACGCTTGTTAATAATAAATTTTCAGTTCTGATGGAATTTTTCGTGTCTGCTAGGCGCAAACCCAAAAATATAGCCCCAATATTACTTACGCAAAAATGTGAAGAATTCAATAGTCTGTGTCCTCATAAAAAACTGAACAGGGTGTTGCATTTGAGAAAAATAGGGAAACATCAATTTGAAACTCTCCATATTTTTGGCAATTGATAACGACATCTATGTAGAAGGTAAGATAACTATTTTGCTATGATAACCCAGCAAATATCTGAGTTGAAAAATCTTATGCGGACGGCTATGCCCTCAACATTTTACAGTTTTCTTTCAATAAGATCTGCACCGCTCTAAAATTCACACATTGAAAATATATGAAAAAATATAGGGTGATCCATTTAAAATTATCTCGGATCTGTCGGATAATCTTTTTTGAGGGCCTCTGTATACGGGAAAATAATTTCCTGAGATGTAGAAATAAGTCTTCTAGAAGTCTGTTTTGGAACGGAATTTTTCAGATGTCTTGTTTGGCACCATACTAAATTATGACTCTCTGTATACGAACATTACGAATGTCAATACGAACATCGTCAACAGTCTTGATCCCCCTAGGTTTCCAAAGAAATATGCAATCTTTGTTCTGGAAATGTGGTGATTATTTTCCTCTATTTCAACTGCAATATATTTGATAGAAAATTTTTGTTTGTTCCTCTTTGCTTTATGCAGGATGAGACATAACCTTTGACTATACCCGATAGACATCG
This sequence comes from Adalia bipunctata, assembly GCA_910592335.1. Classification (NCBI taxonomy): domain Eukaryota; kingdom Metazoa; phylum Arthropoda; class Insecta; order Coleoptera; family Coccinellidae; genus Adalia; species Adalia bipunctata. Next base: position 9,186,588 of record OU342954.1, read on the forward strand.
CATTCCCTTGTAGAATCATGATTTGTTTTGGCTCCCACATTGAAAGTCATCACAATGAGTGGAACAAGGATAAAAAAATCGGATCTCATTGTTCGGCCAAGTTTTGTGGCAACACCTGATAAATCCTTAACTTTAGATGAACATGGGCGTGCGATTTTAAATCACTTCTGCCGCGACATTTATTGTTTTGCAGAATAAATCTTCCTTTCAATTTATGTAATTTTATTATTGAAAATATTTCACGAATGAGAAGTATAATGAATTTTTCAGTGCTCAGCACTCTAAAAGCTTTGAAAACGACTAATTTCAACTCTACAATAGTATATTTTGAAACTAGTTGCATAATGGGCTCCTATTCCAATACGAATGCAAAATTCGAAAACGAGCGACGAAGGAGCGAGTTTTCGAACGCATGAGTGTTGGAATTGCATTCTGCAATGAGTATTAGACGATATTTTCTCTATTTCAGTCAAATTTCTGTTGAAATTCAATGAAAAATTCAGATTATACATCCTAGTGACTTTTGTATTGTATCTTGGCAGTTGGTTCACTGACGAAAATTGACATTTTCAACTTGACGTGTGTTGAAAATTGATAGGATCGGCAGTCATTGTTAACAACCACGAAATGAAAAATATTACTAAACACAGTGCTGTAATGAATGAATTACAGCACTGTTTTTAGTACTGTAATGAACTCATTACGATACTGAAATAGAGAAAAATATTTAATACTGGATTGACTCGGTCTACACTTGATGTAAATTCCTTTTTATAGGAATCAAATCACAGCGAAACAATTGTTGTAATTAATAAACTAATCGGAGTCCAACACTCGACAATTCAAAATTGCTGAGAGAAAGAGGCGGAAAGCTTGTTAGTACCTACATTTTGCGACAAGCTCGAACTTGTATCAGCGTACACGAACCTTTGGAAACTTGTTGAATGAAAAAGCAGAAGAGCTCGCGTCTACTCTAAGCATGAAAAATTTTGCGGCAAATTTCAGAAAGAGAAATTTGAAATCTGAAAAAGAATACTATATGGCGAAAAAATTGATTTTTGAATTATTGAAATTGAAAATAGACTTACTTATTAGTTAATTCCCATCAAAATCAATTTTCATCAAGTGAAGATCGAATCAATCCAATATTTTAAATCCTGTTGTAATTTTGCTATTATTGAATTATTGAGAATATTTTGGTACTCATTATTTAAAAAAAAATTACATCAATTCTGAGTTCATTTACCGAATATAAATGATCAAAAATAATTAAAATCTAGTATTTTCAGATAGTAATCCCAACAAACTTGAATTTTTGGCCAATCAAGACCTTATTCTTTACAACGAGTGTTTAACAAACTGACAATAAATGTAGCAGAGACTGTCTACATTATTACAGAACAGCAAACAATCCTGACTGTGAAAAGAATTTGTAGGTACCTGAACAGATACAATCTGAAAGCTTCCTTATTTAAAGTTTCTACACCACTGAATCATAAACAACCACCAAAGTTTCTCCTGAATAATCCGTTGAATTATCAACGGATTATTCTGGCAACGTTTGTTTATCGAGAACCATGTGTGACCGAAGTATCTCTCCATCTCTGTTCAAACTGAAGTAGAGATAAGGGCGGTGTTGTCATAAATCTAACCTGAATTTCTTCGGTACAATATCTCTAGCATAAAATAGTTTGATCAAATATATTCTTTGATTTACTCATTAATGATATACATATCCGGAAAGATTGTCTCACTTTAGCATTGTAAATGAGATAAGTAGTTTATGTGTATGATAATACGTCATCAGAGAAACCTACAATCTGCTCAGTTTGGCAACATGGACATATTGCAAACGATTCTAGTGGACCAGTATAAGGTACAATCCACCAGCTCTAAATTTCAGATGCGACTCATTTCAATGTAAATAAAGGGGTCTCTATATAGTCTAAGGACATAACAGGAAAGGCAAAATGAGAAACGAATCTTAATTGAACGATTATTTGTTTTTTATTGATCATAGTTAATCTACAACTGAATACAGATTCAATAGTACGTGTTACCACTTTTTCTTTCAATCAACTGCCCAATACACTTTGGCATCCTACAAATGAAGTCATTAATTCAGGCATAATCGTTCCATTCTTCCTGAAGCGCTAAACTCAATTCCTGAAAAGTTGAAGGTGGGTTTTGGCGGTTGGATATTGCTCTCCGTAAGTGATACTATAAGTGCTCAATTGGATTAATGTCCTGTGAGTTTGCTGGCCAGTTCATTCTCTGGGTTTTGTTCTCTTGAAGAATGTTTCGAACCATTCGTGTGCGGTGTGGTGGGGCGTTATCATCCAGTCACTGTTCGTTCAACGATAATAAGAGGGGTAAGGCGACCGATCATTATAACCCCCTTCCCCCCCCCAGCACATTATTGATCTGCCTTCAAAGGGCAGAACTTCCCGGGCGAAATTGAGTCGCTCTAGTCCGCCTGGACCTCCCCAAACCCTTTCTCGTCGACTATCACTTTGTCAACCGAATCGTGACTCGTCGGAAAAAAGTAGGGGAAATACGTACAAAACGACATACCTATATGGACAAAATGACATAGGATTCATAATTTGAGTTTGGAGGTATCAAATGCGGAACTGCCTACCAAATCACACGAACCGAGTGGGTTCAATTAACCTCTGAAAACTCGCAAGCGCTACTCTAGTTCATTCGGTCGTTATGAGTGATAACAGAAATCAATAGGTCACGAGTTTTTTTTCTTGCGCCAAATTTTTGGAAAAAATGGTCAGTTTTCACCATTTTTTTCATTCATATTTCATTCATTTAGAACTTTACTTATTTGTTATTATATTCACGAAGCCTTTTTTTATGTTAAGTATACTTTTTGTATCAATTCGATATATTTCTAGTTTTATAAAGCTTTATGGACAAAATGACATATGCAGTGAACGGAAAAAATGACATAGGTATTTCAGCTGAATTAACCGTATCTACCGGACAACACCGAGACCATTCATCCCAGGCTCCATCACCAAACAAAGAGCCAGGACTCGTATATTCATAACAAAATATTCATCTGCGGCTAATAAAGGCAATGCTTCTTAATAGGTTAAGTGAACAAGGCAAACGTGAGCCGAAGACACGATAAACGTACTTCCTTTTTTTTTTTTTGTTCTAGAAGAGGTGAATCTTACATCAGACACCCAGTCTTTCTGGGTAGTGTCGGATTCTTACCGACTAAACACCTCTCCTGCGGTTGGTTCCGGGCATAAGCCTATAAACCTTCCATCATCTTATCTGTTATTTTCTCTTTCGCATTCTTTTATGCTGAGTGTTTGTGTACATCCTTCAATTGGATATCTCTTACTAAGTGTGGAGTTCTATATCTTCATTTTCGCAATTGGTCTCTAGGTCTTTTGCGGTAAATTCTAGCTGTTTTTTCATCTTCAGCGGGGTCATAGTCAACTAACCTTCTAAGGTCGTCATTTGGATGTTCACTAGCTCTTTCATAGGCTTTTGCAGCTTTTCGTTTGATGAATGTAGTAATGGACTCCCATTTTATGTCTTTTTGTATCTGTTCATTCCTAACAAACCAGGGGGCGTCTAATGCCCATCTCAGAAATTTGTTTTCTGTACTTTGTATCCTCTTTATATGGGTTCTCGCTGCATATCCCCATGCTGTTGATCCATAAGTTAGCTGCGGTCTGGCGACTGCTTTTATGATCCTCAATTTCGTGTTTCTGTTCATTTGGCTTCTTCTGCCTATAATCGGATATAGACTTTTCATTGCTACATTCGTTTTATCCACTGCATACTTAATGTGTTGTTTCCACGTAAGTCCCTTGTCTAATATTACTCCTAGATATTTAGCTTCATTCTGCCATTCTATTTCATTATCGTCTATGGATATTTTCGAATCCATCTTCAGTTTTCTCTTTTGAAGGAGTATTGCTTGACTCTTTTCTCCATTGATTTTGATTTTCCATCTGTTACACCATTGACTGATATCGTCCGCAGCTTCTTGAAGTCTTTTGTGAATTATTTTTGTATTTCTGTGCCTAATTGCTATGCCCGTATCGTCCGCGTATAGAGCAAGCAGGCATCTTGGATTTCTTGGTATATCATGTATGTATATGTTATAGAGTAGCGGTCCTAGTATGGATCCTTGGGGAACTCCTGCTTCCAAATATCTTAGTGTGGAATGAACATCACCTATTTTCACACAAAAGTTCCTATCCCTCAAATAATTTCTTATTATTCTGCATAACTTGGGTGAATAACCTGCGGTTTTCATTTTATATGCTAGTCCTTCATGCCATACTCTATCGAAAGCTCTGGTTACATCTAGTAATAATAGTCCTGTGGCTTGTTTATTCTGAAATCCTTTTGTGATATACTGGGTTATTCTTAGGAGCTGTTGTTCAGTTGAATGTTGTTTTCGGAACCCAAATTGTTCACTCGGTATCGTCTGCAGGGCCTCTGTTTCTTCATTAAGTCGTCTGGCTAAGACTCTCTCCACAATTTTTCCTAGGGCTGGGAGCAGGCTTATCGGTCTATAGTTCTGTGGGAACTTTTTGTCTTTACCTGGTTTATTGAAAACAATCACTTCGGCAGATTTCCATCTTTTCGGAAAGTGCTCTGTTCTCATCACGCCATTTGCTATGCTAGTGAGAGCTGCCGTTCCTTTCTTTGACATTTTCTTCAGCATGAGATTTGTAATTTTATCTTTTCCAGGAGCCTTTCTTGTTTTCAAATTATTGATTATCTCTTTGATTTCTGCCGGAGAAGATAAACGTACTTAGTTTCAACTTCTACACCTAATATGATGGCAATCAAATCAAAACATGGGTACATACCTCCTCCAAAGAAAAGGAGACACGTCCCTATGGCATTATTTCAAGAAGACAATGAAGAAGAAAATGTTCCTAGCTACTTTCGAGATGATGAAGACGATTGTCCAACTATCTATTAATTGTTGTGGCCTTTTTTCCCGATTCAGATCGAAAAAAAACAGTCTTCTCCAGGATTAGCACTGCAAAAGACTAGGTTACGATGCATCCATTGGTTGCAATGGGCTCACGCATCTTGTGTTGATGTTCCTAGGAGAACCAAGCGTTTCATTGGTGAACTTCGTCAGTAGTTTTGTAACTACAGGGTACAAGTTTCCGAGGAAGAAATTGCGATACAAATTCAAAATTTTGTATTTTTGTTTTAGAGTACATGAACTCAATTTGTAAAATATAAAGTGGAATCTACTTCCGATTCTACCGGAAACGGATGTGAACTTCGTTATTTCAAATGTAACAACACCCTGTATATTTATACATATTCGAATTCATCGTTTAATTCTGCAATGATTTGATGTATTATATGCGCAACCACATCAAGGGATTGTTGAGTTATTGTCTGATTCTCAAATTTTTTGACAGAAAGATTGTCACAAATCAGAGTTCATATCTTCAAAATACATCATTGTAAGAAATTTTTTCTGCAACAGTGAAACAGAGGGAAGTACGCTGATACTGCTCCTTGTAAAAATTATGGGGAAATATTATACAGGGTGTCTGAAACAGGGCTTCAAAGTGAGCCTCAATAAAACTATGAAATCTCATTTTTCTCGAATGGGAACCATATAATTTTATAATTCCGATCGATTGCTCGTCCAAAACTAGTTGGAGTGTGCTAAACATTTCATGTCTTTCGAATGAGTAGTTTCGCCGTTATCGAATAAAATTCGAATTTCACGACTAAAGCCAGGTTTCTTTGTCTAAACATCAGGTTTATCAACATAATTTTCAAGTAGGCCATGTCAATAGTCAGAATATGACAGTTTTAAACTAAAATTTCTGTATTTAGTCATCATCAATTATTTGCTCTGTTTATTTGTCACATTCGCCGCAAATAAAGAACAGACTTTTGATATATCATTCTAGTGTATCTACCTTTTTATTATTGCTTGTTTTGCACAGTGGTTGATCAATGAAAATAAGTAAGAATGACAATTCCTAACATAGCCTACTTTGAGATAGACGAGCATGCCAAAGCCAGGTTTATCCCATCAGTCAAATTCAGTGGTATGCTCGTCTATTTCAAAGTAGGCTATGTTAGGAATTGTCATTCTAACCTTTTTTCATTGATCAAGCACTATGCAAAACAAGCAATAATAATAATAAGGTACACTAGAATGATAGTCTGTTCTTTATTTGCGGCGAATGTGACTAATAAACAGAGCAGATAATGAATGATGACCCAATGAAGAATTTCAGTTTAAAACTGACATATTCTTACAACTGTCTATCTGAAAATTATCTTGATAAACCTGATGTTTAGACAAAGAAACCTGGCATTAGTCGTGAAATTCGAATTTTATTCGATAACGGCGAAACTACTCATTGACATGAAATATTTGGCACACTCTAACTGGTTTTTGACGAGCAATCGATCGGAATTATAAAATTATATGGTTCCCATTTGAAAAAAATGAGATTTCATAGTTTTATTGAGGCTCACTTTGAAGCCCTGTTTCAGACACCCTGTATAATATTTCCCCATAATTTATACAAGAAGTGTACTTCCCTTTGTTTCACTGTTGCAAAAAAAATTCTTACAATGAGGTATTTTGAAGATATAAACACTAATTTGTGACAATCTTTCTGTCAAAAAATTTGAGAATTAGGCTATAACTCATCAATCGCTTTATGTGTTTGCACATATCAATATCATACATCAAATCATTGCAGAATTAAACGAAGAATTCAAATATGTATAAATATACAGGGTGTTACATTTGAAATAACGAAATTCACATCCGTTTCCGGTAGAACCGGAAGTAGATTCGGCTCGAAAATATTTTACAAAAATACAAAGTTTTGAATTTGTATCGCAATTCCTTTCTCGAAAACTTCTAATGAAACACTTAAAAAAATCACCCTGTATATGTAGAAAAATACAGTTGCCTATTGCCGGTATGTCATTTTGTTCATAGCATTCGGACAAAATGAATTTCGTTTATCTTAATTTACCTGAGAATATTTTATTTTTTGATACTTTGATTTCATGAAGTTTGATGAGATTTTGTGGAGAAAGGACCAAAGATCATAGGTGTAGAATATGACTTTACTGTGATTCACTACTAACAAGTTATGCCTCTGAAATAAAACCCTATGTCATTTTGTACGTACTTCCCCTATATATTCTTTTGAAGGAGAGTAATACATTCTTCTTTCTTAAATCAAACAATATATGGCATAAAGCATGTGTGAATAAATGGTGACAAGGAACAGATTGTTTGAATAAAATCTGTTTCTCTATTTCAGTATCGTAATGAGTTCATTATAGTACTAAAAACAGTGCTGTAATGAACTCATTACAGCACAATTTTCAGATATATTTTTCGTTTCGTGGTTGTCAGTACTGGCTTCCGATCCTATCAATTTTCAACTCACGTCAATTTGGAAATGTCAATTTCGTAACAGTCACCAACCGCCAAGATACAACACAAAAGTCACTAGGATGTCTAATCTGAATTTTTCATTGAATTTCAACGAAATTTGACTGAAAGAGAAAATATCGTCTGAAACTCGTTGCAGAATGCAATTTCAACACTCATGCGTTCGAAAACTCTCTCCTTCGTCGCTCGTTTTCGAATTTCGCATACGTGTTGGAATAGGATCCCATTCTGCCACTAGTTTTAGAATATATTATTCCCGCTCCGAATGTATATGTAAGCAGAGGGAATGTAAACGGGGTACCATACAATTTTGCGTATGATACACGAAAACAGATAAAAAACTCTGTCTCCCCGTGTATGTGTAGTGATTCTGAATTTGTTAGAAAAATTTCCATGTTACACAGAGCTTCTTGTACTTGAACACTAGCCTCTTCATCGAACTGGATGCAAGTATCTTGAAATTATATCTGTAACAAGAACAAAGAAGAAACACCGAAAAAGAAGCAGTAAAAAAAATACTTCACCTGCAAAAAAAACCTTTTCACAGTTTTCACGAAGTCCTTACACTCTTTTGGATCGGGAGGATCTTTCGATAGGGTCCTATCTTCCAAGTGATGATTCTTAAATCATAGGAATGCAATAATAATAAATGACTCCCTTCCGATTCGCCCCCCAATTTAGGAACACCACGTATGGGATTCCCTTACTGTAGAACCACGTGAATCTGCTTCATTATCAATAAACATCGGATACACCGTTGCCCAGGTTCGATCCGGCCAGCTACCGGCCAAAAATAAAGAAAATACGGTGATTGTTGATTCGCGTAATGAAGTACAATAAATAGCCCAAACACTCCAAGCCTTACATATGACAAAAATAGCGACATTATTAAAAAAGCGACAGTCGTAGGTCGCGCGACGCTCCCACAGAGCGCGCGCTGCGAGTGCGCGTCGCTCCGCAGTGTTGCTACGCTTTCCGCCGCGTTTCCCAGCTTTCCTCAGTGCTTTTCCGGTCATACGGTCGGTCCACGGAGGGTTTGTTTTAAGGACGAAGAGTAACGTTGGATTTCGAGCGTTTTGAGTGCTCCGGACGACTATGAAGACGTGACAGGTAAAGAGTAGTGTTGAAATGCACCACTAGCTTGAGCTACACCGCAGAATTCGATCAATTTTGAGGTTGATGGGAAGTGGGAGTAACCGAGGGTATATAATGCGGATGAAGAATAAGGAATATCATCGATTTTTTCGTCAGGAATCGAGTTTTTAGACCTGAAGGTCACAGGATTTAGTACGCTCATACTTTTCGTAGTTTGCACCACAATAAAAGTAGAATATGTACGCAGAATACCTAATTAGATGCTGCCACTCAAACTGTAACTGCCAAAATTAGTTCGAAACTTCAATGCCTTAACCAGAAGTTTTTTTCAAATTTTCGCCCGAAAAAAATTGCAGGTATATATCCATATCATACCCTCAGACTTCTTTAGAAATTCAGAAAGGAATATCTATAGTTTAATCTTCGAAACTTCAGGACAAAGCACTCGTGAAACCTAAGGAAACATAGAAAATTAACTTCTGCAAATGATTAGCAAATGATATTGTCCCAAAGATTCTATTTTTACAGTTCTGTTGAAAGCACTACCCAATTTATTATCGTTTCCTGTATGTTTACTATATCAACCACTCAGTTTCTTTGATGTGAATCGACTAAACAGAGAGATCTTTCACTAGATATTATTTAGGTATCCATGAAGTCATTTTCCTTCCTACTTCGTTATTGAAAAAATTTAAAATATCTGCTCATAACATAGAGTACAAAAGATTGTTTCAATTGATTTATTACGCTTTCAGAAGCAAAATATGGTATTGTATGACGCAACTTTTCTTGTCAGTTTACGAGTTAACATATGATGTGTCGTAAGATGTGACGTCCAAATCGAATGCCATCTTTTCTGGACCTATCCTCACTATTTTTATGATATACCGACATTGATCGTTGCTCTGACCCCAGGAGATTAACACAGTTTTGAAATAGAAATATTAACATGTTTCCACCGAAACTGCCACCTTGATTATTTTCAGTTGCAGTTATGCAGTTGCCACGCATTGAAGTAGGTTGATTTTCAAATGAAATTTCAGTCAATTTGGCCAACATTAATAAACAAATTCGACCCGAGATTTCTAACTCAAGAATGTAGAGTTGTCCATTAACTTTTGTGAATTTTGACGGCAATATGATGAATAACAAAGAATAATAAATGTTCTTCATTTAAAACAAATCTCCTACAGAGATACAAATCAACTGGTGTCATCATATACAAACAAATCGTTCTAATTCCATTCATATGAGCAAATGAAAAATCCTCCAGCTTGTATGGTTCTATTTGATTTAGATATTTCTGAATTAGTTTTTGAATTTCTTCCAGACCTCTTCTTGCTGCATTGTTACAGGCAAAGCATTGAAAAATTTTATTCTTCTTCATTCCACTTGGTTCGGAGTGCTAGTTAAACGATACTTGGGATATTTATAATAGTTTTTTTTATGAGATTTGTTATGCTGTACTTCAACTTATTCTCATTGATATGCTGCCTGAAAGTTCTTTGTTCTAATGTAGGAATATGAGGCATTCCTGAATATACAGGGTGTTCCTGAATTGATGCGGATTTCAAAAGGTGTTTCCTTGTTCAAAATGAAGGGTAGTTTGTTATATAAATGTTGGGTTAAAAGTCAAACGATAGGGAGATATCGCGGTTCAAGATGGCGGAAAATTATATTTTTATTTTGTATCTTAAAAACGAAAAGCGATAGAATGTTGATATTTCATGGAAGTATTACCATTATGGAAACACACTTTCTTGATATTTTTTCATATTTTTAGAATGAGTGGAGGGGGTTGGAGTAGACTACCCCTATCATTTTTGTTGAATAAATTCAAAAAAAAGCACACGCAACGACTTGGATAGAATGAAATTCGGATAGCCTGTTTTGGTTAGAAACTTTTTCATCTCCTTTGTTTTTCTCGTGAAATGAACCGTTGTGAAATGAACAAATAAGATTTAAATTTGTTCTAAAATGAATTGCCCTCCCCCGACACGTATTGATTTACATCTTATTTTTTTATTTCAAAACGATATATTTTACTGGAAACATACAACAAATGAAAAAGTTTCGAATCAAAACAGGCTATCCGCATTTGATTCTATTCAAGTCATTGCGTGAGTTTTTCTTAGAATTGCATTTTTCTGTCATCTTTGAACCGCGATATCTTCCTAACGTTTGACTTTTGACCCAACATATAGATATATAATAGTACGAGAGATGGCGACCAAGATTTTTGACTTATAGCGGCTCGGCTAAAACCGCATGGAATCGATAGATTATATGACCCTGTACCCAGAAATGCGATTTTCAGACATTTTGCGCGTAGCTATGATCTGAGCGCATTTTCAAAAATGTCAAAAAAACAACATGGGTGACTCATAGCGGCCCGTCTGATTTCCGGAATGTAGTTAGATAATAGCCCTGAGATACCAATAACACAGTTTTCAGACACCAAGATTGTAGCGAGTACTCAGGAGACCAATAAAAAAAAGTAAAAAAAAAAAAAAAAAAACTTACAGCGGCCCGTCTGAAAATGATTTTTATAGGTTAAGCCGTGTCAATTGATGTGGAAAGATCAATTTTCAGACAAAAAACATGTCGCCTTACATTTTTATAGCATTTCGAAAATGTCAAGAAATCTGACCTAAGTGACTCATAGCGACCTGTCTGAAATTCGTCGACAATGATTGAATACGTTCCCCAGATGTGGAAAAAAATGATATCAGACAAATTGAATGTAGCATTTAACTAATCAGACAACTTTTCAATTTGCAGTACTTAGCCCGGTTGCATGAACGTGAAGTAAATTTACCTCAGGGGTATCATTCAATTTTGTCATACACATATTTATCAAACATTTATCTAATGTGTTTCTGAATTCAAGTTTCTTTCCTCAAGCACAAGAAATCAATGCTGAATAGCCGCAATCCTATAGAAATACTAGCACTGAACATGAAATTGAGGTAGCTACCAAATTTACTAATTAAAAATTCGGAAGAATGAAATGATATATGATATATGAAATATGAATACGTACTTCTGTAGTTTGTGGCCAATAAAACATTAATTATTCAGCAAAAATATATGCATTATATTTTTTTAGATATTATGAATTTGTTCAACTTTCAACTCAAATTATTTCTAATATATTCCTGATCCAAGTCCGTAAAATAATTTGAGAAATTTCCGAAATACTTCACAGAAATTCTTTTGATTATAGTCACTAACACCAAATAGATATATTCCAAATGAAATATATAAAAAAATATATGACTTTAATTCAGAAATTAGTTTTACATGAATTATATTCAACGCATCAACTCCATGTGGTCAGAGCTTGTGGGCAAAGCAAGCCTGTGGTCACATAAATATTGGTTTACATCTTCCATATGATTTTGATAAGTTGACTTCACACTTGGTTCATCTCTTTTCTTTGCGATAAGATCGCATATGTCTTTCTCTTACTAGTGTAGCCGGAATTTTTGCCGGGCAACTCCAGCACATTTTTTCGTTATAGGCGACACTCAAAATGTCTGAAAACCGTATTTTTGTATTTTGGGCATCCATACGAATGATTCAAAACAAAAATGAACCGAGCCGCTATGAGTCACTTAGGTCAGATTTTTGACATTTTTGAAAAGACACTCAGGTCAAACGCTACGCACAAAATGTCTGAAAACACAAATTTTAGTGATAAAATAAGAAAACCTATGTATATTTTCAATATCAGACGGGCCGTTATACGACCGTCGACCATTTTTTTTTACACAGCAGAAATGCCCCCCCGCGAAGATGCTACACTTCTAGGTATTACTACTTACCAGTCGGCTCTAGGGTCATCTAATCTATCGATTTTACACGGTTTTAGCCGGGCCGCTATGAAACATGGTTTTGGTCGTCATCTCTCGTACTATAACAAACTGCACTTTATTTTGAACGAGGAATCACCTTTTGAAATCTTCCGCATCAGTTCAGGAACAACCTGTACTTATATTGCATACAGAGTGTATTTAAAGGTGAGGCTTCTCTTTTGACAGGTGATAGAACTCATCAAAATAAGTCAATGTTTCATTTAAAAGAAAAAATTGAAGTCAAAATGAAAACATCTGTCAAAAACAAAAATAAAGGATACTTTTCCAAAAAATCAGCAGTGTTGGCCCGGGAAGAGATCAAGAAATTCTTGAGAGAAGCTCCAAATGACGAATTGCGAACAAGATATTTCATCTTCTACATTTGGTTACAATACCTTTAGCGGAAATTTTAAGAATTGCACTTTTTTTTCCAATAAATCAATGAAAGATCTTTTATAGTAAAATATAAAATATTGTCCCAAGGGAAATATGACTTGACGTTTGATATTTCCCTTTGGGAAATATACTGCTCCACAAGAGTCAGGGATATCGTATTCAATCGTTTTTAAAAGTATGTAATCTTCGATAAAATCGCTGTAAAATCATTCAAAACTCAATAACAACTTGAATCGATCAAATCATGATCTGTATGAGACATTTCGCCTTTTTTCTGAAGTTTGGTTCTCTGCATATGCTTCATGGATGTTCTTATTTCGAAATGAAGTCAGTTTATCAACGGCTCCGATTTGAAACGAGTTTTCTGAAAATGCCATAACAAACGCTGAGGCTAATAGGACTATCGGAATGCTACAGGGTGGCCTAACTCAGGTTGTTGTAGCGGAAAGGCTCCAAGTCAGCCAAAGTGTGATATCTCGACTTTGGAATAGGTTCAGGGAGACAGGTTCCGTGTTGGAAAGACCAAGGCTTGGTGGGCGACGAAAAACAACACCTGCTCAGGATCGTTTCATCACCGTTTCGGCGAGAAGAAACCCTACATCTACGTGTAGAATGCTACGGAATACTCTTCAAAATGCAGATGAGGTCCAAGTTTCCATCGAAACCATCAGACGACGTTTGAGAGACGTGAATCTAGGTTCTAGACGGAGTTCCATTAACACATGACCATAAGCGTCAAAGACTGGAATGGGCAAGACAACAAATCAATTGGAACGATCAATGGCATATTGTCCTTTTCACGGATGAAACTCAAATCTAGAGTGCCGATCTGATCTACAAATTTTGTTCACGTTACACCAGGTATTTCTAATTTCTATGCATCTATGTCCCATCGAATGTCGGTAACTTCAAAGGATTTACGAGTTCTAGGACTGTTTGTCAGCTTGCTGTAAACGCCCAGTTTTTATTTTCGTTGTTGCGATCTGGTGGTAGTTTGCAGCGCACCACATTTTCACAACTACATGTCCGGTGTCTCCATGTGAACTGAATGAAACTTTTTCATTGATTTCTGTCTGTGACTTGTGTAAACATGAAGTCCGTTGGGAACCCAACAGTCTTCGAACATTTTCGGAACAAAACTGTTCGAAATTTCTGTTCAAACGGACAGTTCGTGTTTTGTTTTGACCTGTCCGCTTGATGGAAACCCGGCATTCAATATCTCCCCTAAAATTTCATAAATTCTGATTTTTTCGTCTAATTTCATCGGGTAAAAATTGAGAATAACTCGCATACGACGTGTTTCACTAAAAAATCATAAGAATACTTTCATTTTTTTAATGATTGCTTTTTTAGAAAATATAAACCGTTTATCTTCTTCAAATGGTTTTATAGTATTATTGCGTGGATTTATGAGTCCGCTACGCTACGCTACTTTTATACCAGGAGAAATATGAAATAAGTTTTGTTTGGGGAATATGCACCATGAATAGAGTAAACGATCAACCCTAACTCAGTTCATTTGGAATAGCGGGTACGAAGATATAAACATAAAAGTGTTTGTGATCAAGATATTCTCGATAATGGGATATTTGTTGAAAGATGTTTCAAGACATGTGTTTCATCAATGAATTTTCGTCACCCTGTATTTTTCAAACGAAACCGAATTTAGATAAATGGTATAGGAAAAAAGTGTTTCGTTTGATGAGTGGAATCTACAGTTTAAATATATGTACAAGTCAAAGACTCACCCTGTATAATCAAGAAAAATCTAGTCACCATCTAGATTTTCCGGTTGTAAATCAGTGGAAATCTCCATTTCCTAATTGAACAATTTCGCATCAAGTCGGGGAATCTCTCGAAAACCGTCCCGTGATCAAATAAACCCCATGAGGAGAGTGACTTAGAAACGAATCCATTTTCATTGTTGTACAATATGAAAAACCGAGGAGAAATCCGCCATAGCGCTAGGCTGGGTTTTTGAAATGGATCGAAATTGAATGTCGGGATATTCTGTGTCTGGAATGGGATAGGAGGATAATGAATTCGAATGGGAAACAAAGCCGGATCCAGATTATTGAGTGACTGGTTGGAAATCTTTAGTGGGTTCAAACGTTTGCTTTGTTATAATTCAGGTTTGTGGGAAAAGGTTCTTCTAAGATTATACTCGAAATTAAATCCATGTTTTAATTCGGGGAAAGTGCTTTGTGTATCTAGTAATATTGCGATTAGAAATGAGGCAGAATTCTTAGAGACGAAAACAGAGAAAAATTGAAAATATGGTCATGGAATTGGCTTTCAAAGGGTTGACTATCGAAGTCTTCCTGCAACTGTCAATCAATTTTAAATTTACAGGGAGTTTCACCATAAACTGGACAAACTTATACATTTTTCAAAATTCGATTTCGTTTGAGTGATTCAGGGTGTCGAAAATTCATTAAAAAAACATATTTCGGAACCGTCATTTCAATTGAACTGAATTTTGGTTGAGTGTTTACTAAATTCATTGTGCATATTCCCCAATCGAAACTTATTCGATATTTTAATAAATTTCCTAGTATAAAAGTTCTAGCCGACTCATGAATCCACGTGAAAACACTATAAACTACTTGATAAAGATAAACTGTTTATATTATCATGAAAATTACACATTTTAGAAAATGAGAGTATTTTTATGTTTTTTCAATAAATCGCGTTTTCTTCGAGTTATTCCTAATTCCGAAAAAATCATAAATCTCAGGAATAATCTGGATGCTTCCCTGGATTTCAAATATCATCGAATCGCGGAAAACTTAATAACTCTCTGATCGTCAGAATGTTTAGCAACTTTGTTGAGACTAAAATCTAAATGATAGAGGAATGTTTAATGTAGGGATATGTTATAATAAAATCCCACAAATGTGGGAGATAAAGTTGAACTTCAACGAGCATGAAATTATACATTTTATATGCACTGTTTCTATTGAAAATTTATTGTTACCGGTCCATCCTTCAGAAAAATATTGAAGATAAATGTCAATGATTCAAATTCAGATATATAAATGATAAATGTCGATACAAACAAAGTATTGAATTGAAATTAGTAAAAGGTAAAATGATACTTAGCACTAAATAATCTGCGTCGATGTTTCTATCTAAACAATGTCCTCTGTGATAATTTGCTACCAACTACCAACTAGTGAAAAATTCCTGCATATGCCAATTCATACATTATAAATTATATGAACTCGACACAACACGATTAATATCACATTAATTCACTGAAAGTATTTACATAATCATCATGAGATCGGAGAAAAACACCTTAAATAATCACTTTCTCCTTTAATAATAACATAGCTTCAGAAAAGATTTCCTCCATGTTTGTTTACAGTTTGCAACTGTTGTCGCTATACAAATGCGTCGTGAGCTTTCACAGACACTGACGTTTGAGGTGGGTCGATTCATAGGTACTTATCTTATGTTATCCGAAAAATCAACAAGCAGGCATCGTCTATTAAAAGCTCGGTGAACTATTCATGGAAGATTATTGTTTTGAATACAAAAAAGGTTGATATAGTTTGTCACAAATTGAATGAAAAACCTTCCTTCACAAGATAGATTTTGGGATATCGAGGAAAGTATATTATCAAATTATTAGTGTTTACAAACTAATCTTTAGGAAAATCGAAGACAGACCATATTTTGATGGAATAAATATAGCTTTTAAATTGCTGATTTAACCGGACAAAACTGGGTGTGTTGTTAAGAAATATCTTGTTTCTAAAATTTTCATTCAAAAAAGCTTAGTATACGAACTTTGAGGTCTTCGCAGAGAATCGTATCACGGACGTATTTGACTCAGTTTTTTTTTCTCAAATGGCTATATCTTTTTGACAGAGCCGAATTCGAAAAAATGGAAAGTGAAAAAAAAAGGTTTCTTTTAGCAAGTATCTACAGTTAAAATACATGTAAAAGTCAAAGATTCACCCTGTATATTGAAGAAAAATATTATCTAACTGGCTTATATTTGATTATTAGTTATCATGCATCTTCTAGAAGGGTTGGAGGTTTTTTTTGTAGGGAGCATTGACTTTCGATAACGGAAATTGATTTTCTTATACTTTCTAAGCGCTCGTTCCCTATTCAAGCTACATGCAAAACACTACACCACCTTGTTTTTCAAATGAGAATGCCCAATTTTCATACCATATTCATAATCTTCATGAAATTCTAATTTCGAAATATCTCACCTGACACTGTGTTAGTGTTTGACGTAGGACACTTTTTTCGACAAATTTCATGAATATAATGATTTGAACTAGAGATCAAATCTTGAAAAACATTCGAGATAATTGTACGTTATATCCATTTATTCAAATGGAAAGCCTTGAGTTTCTTTGTTTGTCGGATACCCTAGTGCCTTGTTAAGACATGTTCTGACTGAATTAATAGTTGATTCGAATTTCATGTTTCATAAGGAGGCAGGCAGTATTTTTTCCAGGCATACAGTTTCAAAGGAATGAGATTATTCAACTCTGCTAAATACCTATTAACAAGGGCGTCCCCAGCATTGGAGCTAGGGGGAGGAAGGCAAAAAAAAATCAGAATAGAAAAAATGAACTGGAGGTAGTGTAGGATGAAATGAATTTTATTTCATGTTTCATCAGCTTACAGGACTATATAATTTTCATCAAAATAAAACCGAATAAAAATTTCAAACTAACCAAAACACAACTTTCTTGGATTCTTAGCGAATTCTCCAACAACTCTGTTGTTGAAGTCTTCATGGCTTCACGATGAATAATCATCATCGCCAAATCGTTAAGTCGATTCTCAACCATCGTACTCCTTAGCAAGGTTTTGATACTACAAAGGCTGCTGAATGATCGCTCCACAGTGCAAGGTAGAGCGATGAAAATTCTCAAAACTTTTTCCGTCTCGGGAAAAAATTACCCTGTTTCTCTCGAAACATCAATAATTGTCAGCTCTTCAAAATTACCTCAAGGTTTTTTATGCCATGTCCTTTGCCAAAATCCCACTTCATTTTTGATGCTGCTCAAATTGTAAAATTGGCAGAAGTCATTCTCTGCATATCGCAGATTCCTTCCGACCACCTATAGATTGATCCGTAAATTTGCAGAAGACATGAAAACTTTTCGGGAATTCAATAACAATAAATCATTCAATTATTATATATATACAGGGTGACCCACCCCAGACGCGGTTCTCATTTTGAGGCAGTAAATGAGGACATTTTGAAAATTTTTTTTCGTGAAATGTAAAGGACAATCAGAAGCACAATTTAAAATTGTATTTACATATACAGGGTGTTCGATAACAAAGATATAGACCATAGTTACACTTTTTTGAATGGAATACCCTAAATACGAATTGAAAAATTGAATGGCAAGCTCAAATAATGATGATTTTATAAAAATCATTTCATGCCTTAGAAGAACCATTGTAGAGAAAATGGCGAAAAATCGAAAAAATAGGGTATTTTTAATTTGCAATTAATGAATAAACCCTTCAAGCTAACGAGACAGACAATGTTTGTTCGTGTAGACATAGTGGCTACCCTCATGCAGAAGAAAAAAATTTAATTCTGGAATATACTGAGTGATCATAATTAGTGTTCAAACATTAACTACAAATAATGGTCAAAAACTTTCTTATTTCAAATGGCACACCCAGTATTTCTGTACCTTTTTGAACGTAAAAATTAATATCGAAACTATCTTTATTGGGTTTCCCTATACCTAAACCTAATAGTTTTCAAGTAATTTTCGATTTTCAATTCAACTAGTTAACCTACTATTATGATTAGCGATATTCATAGAAATACTTGAAAAGATTTGTGGAGAAATGCTTACAATATTATTTGAAATCTGAAAAACTCATATGAAGATCTCAATAATGGTGTTGCGGTCACGCAAGATTCATTATTCCTTCTTAAATGATTATCCACTGTTTTTCTGAATATCAATTTTTTTTTCAATTATTTTCAAATTAATTTCGCCTAGAAGGTATTGAGTGTCATTAACATTTAATCTTTTCTGGTACATGCCCTTAAATTTTTCTTTATTCCGATGGTTTTGATCTGAAGCTAAGTAAGCCATACGTTCAAAGAATCATGTAACAAACGATTCATTGAAAAAAATTTTTGCTCAGGCGTTGAACCTGTGCTCCAGTCCAACAGTTTCCCTATTCTTCACATTTTCAATGTTTTGAAGACTCTTCGAGATTTTCAAAAGAGATCTGTCATAGTGACCGTCTGGCCAGAGAGTGATTTGAGTACCGAGTGTAACGAGTTTCACCAGCATAAGGACATTCAATAGTAAGGTAGTATTTGAAGGTATTTTGTGAACATCTTTGAGTCTACTGATACTCAATCCAACAATAAAATTGGAGATAACAAGTATGAAGAATCAAAGGTTTATCGCCTGAGCAAATATTTTTTTAAATGAATCGTTTGTTACATGATTCTTCAAACGTATGGCTTAACTTCAAAACGATAAGAATAAAGAAAATTTAAGGGCATGTACCGGAAAAAATTGAATGATAATGACACTTAATACTTTTTGGGCAAAATTAATTTGAAAATACATAATTGAAAAAAAATTGATATTCATAAAAAGAGTAGATGAACATTTATAAAGGAATAATAATTCTTGCGTGACTGCAATACCATTATTGAGATCTTCATATGAGTTTTTCAGATTTCAAATAATTTTGTTAGCAACTCCCCACAAATATTTCCAAGTATCATAATAGTAGGTTATAGTTGAATTAAAAATCGAAAATTAGAGAAACCCAATGAAGATAGTTTCGATATAAATTTTCACGTTCAACAAGGTACAGAAATACGGGATGTGCCATTTGATATAAGAAAGTTTTTGACCAATTTTTGTAGTTAATGTTTGTATATTAATTATGATCACTCAGTATATTCCAGAGTTAACTTTTTTTCTTCTGCATGAGGGTAGCCACTATGTCTACACGAACAAACATTGTCTGTCTTGTTAGCTTGAAGGGTTTATTCATTAATTGCAAATTAAAAATACCCTATTTTTTCGATTTTCTCTACAATGGTTCTTCTTAGGCATGAAATGGTCTTCATAATCTCATCATAATTTGAGCTTGCCATTCAGTTTTTGAGTTCATAAATAGGGTATTCCACTTAAAAAAGTGTAACTAGGGTCAATATCTTTGTTATCGAACACCCTGTATATGTGAAAACAATTTTAAATTGTGCATCTGATTGTCCTTTACATTTCACGAGAAAAAATTTTCAAAATGTCTCTATTCACTGCCTCAAAATGAGAACCGCGTCTGGGGTGGGCCACTCTGTATATATTATTAAATTACAAGTGGGGTATTTCGAAATCGGAATTTCAAGAAGATTATGATAGGAATATTGGACATTCTCATTTGAAAAAACAGGGTGGTATTGTGTTTCACCACTTCCAGACCAGCCTGTAGAGACAAAAATAATTCAAGCTTATGCGCTGAGTACTGTCGATTCTTCCAAAATTTGAATCATTCCTCTAACCCAAAATTTTCAAGAGCAAATGACCAAACGAGCACTATTGCCTCACCTTTATATGGTTCGAGGGACGGGATCTAGATAAAAAAGGACAGAATTAAATGTGACCACGGATTCTTGATTATTGTGTCGGACCCAGTCGAGTGAGACCATTCTCGAAAAACAGAGATCTTGACGAAATGTTATAGCCCTCGTGTAAGTGGAACGAGCGCTTAAAAATGCATATAGGTAACCTCGTGTTCGACTAGACCAAAATAGAGTAAGATCCCAGAGCAATCAGACATAACTTATTTTCACACGGATGAAACCTGAAGTTTTCAGTAGCGTCTCGTGTGCCTTGAATACCTACGCGCTTTGTGGAACTTGCCGAGTGACACCTGGGCAGGTACCAGGTGAGAAAGGTAACTAAAAATAAGAATTATTCAACTTAAATTCACATGGCTGATTTTCATATTATGTCATGTAGAATATTATTTTAAAGTAATATCATAAGTCTCAGACACTTTTGATGGACCAGAGCTTTTGTCAGACGCTTTTAAGCTACCCAAAAAATTAATGAACTTTACTTATTTTCACATGTCTGATTTTTCAATATGTTATTGAAGTATTTATTTAAAACTTGTTTTTAATCAGTCAGACAAAGTAGAGTGACCAAACATCCCCTAAGACAAAAGTTATTCGGCCTGAAGTATGAGGGCGAGAGCACTATGCATGCGCTTCAGAGTGATTGAGACGTCCATAATAACTCGGTTCCTCTTCTTAAACTCACCATATGTTTCAATCTACTGTGTATTTGCTGTTTGCATGTAATATAACTCGTATTTATATATACAGAGTTCGGATATAGGGGCTATTTGGGTGGCATATACAGAGTGTAACAGCCAAATGGAATAAATTCGATAACGAATAAAAGAGGGCGTGTTGGGAAATACGCTCGGACACATCGATTTGTAATTTTAAATGCGCATATTTTTCAAGAAAATAATATTATATAGAGTGTTCCATGTGACCGTGGCCAATACCAACTTTCTTATTTCAAATGCATCCCCCTGTATATTATTTATTTTTTGGATTCTTCAGAGAATTATAGACACAATTCATGCACAATGTCCTATACATATCTTTAACTCTTTCGGAAGTGTGTATTCACTGTTTCAAGATTTATTGCAAAAATCAACGTTTTAAATGAAAATTATTTTATTTCACGAATTCGGTACATTACACTTGAAACCTAATAAGTAATAGTGATTATTAATCTTAATTATTAAAAAAAACAAAAAAAAAAACATTAATGTCAATGTAGGAAATGTTCAAAATGCTCGCCGCGAACGTCTTGGCAACATGCTAATCTGGTGTAGAATTGTCTTCTAACGTTACTCAACATTTCTTCCCAGTAATGGTTTTTGCTTACTTTCTTCGTATCGAGAGGTGAATGGGAAATAAGTATTGAGTGTAATGTATCGAATTTGTGAAATAAAATAATTTTCATTCAAAATGTTAATTTTTGTAAAAAATCTGAAAACACTTAATATTGCCTAAAAAGTTTGAGATAGGTATAGGACATTGTACATGGAATATGTCTAGAATTTTCTGAAGAATCCAAAAAATAAATAATATACAGGGGGTTGCTTTTGAAATGAGAAAGTTGGTATTGGCCACGGTCACATGGAACACCCTATATAATATTATTCTCTTGAAAAATATGCGCACTTAAAATTACAAATCGACATGTCCGAGAGTTTTTCCCAACACGCCCTCTTTTATTCGTTATCGAATTTATTCCATTTGGCTGTTACACTCTGTAGGTATACAATAAATATAAGTTATATTACACGCAAACAGCACATACACAGTAGATTGAAACATATGGTGAGTTTAAGACGAAGAACCGAGTTATTATGGACGTCTCAATCACTCTGAAGCGCATGCATAGTGCTCTCGCCCTCATACTTCAGGCCGAATAACTTTTGTCTTAGGGGATGTTTGGTCACTCTAATTTGTCTGACTGATTAAAAATAAGTTTTAAATAAATACTTCAATAACATATTGAAAAATCAGACATGTGAAAATAAGTAAAGTTCATTAATTTTTTGGGTAGCTTAAAAGCGTCTGACAAAAGCTCTGGTCCATCAAAAGTGTCTGACACTTCATGATATTACTTTAAAATGATTTTCTACATGACATATGTAAAAATCAGCCATGTGAATTTAAGTTAAATAATTCTTATTTTTAGTTACCTTTCTCACCTGGTACCTGCCCAGGTGTCACTCGGCAAGTTCCACAAAGCGCGTAGGTATTCAAGGCACAAGAGACGCTACTGAAAACTTCAGGTTTCATCCGTGTGAAAATAAGTTATGTCGGATTGCTCTGGGATCTCGGACTAAAAAGACTCAATGGAGCTCGAATATCACTTATGATCAGAAAAAATCTTATTTGTCGAAATAGGTCAGATAGTCCACTGACCTTTCTACATGAATTCCCCCGACACTAAAAAGAAAGCGATAAGTTTCGATCTGATTTCCATTAACTGCCATTTGAGGCCCTGGATCGATATGGAACGTTGGGTTCACCATACCTTTTGCTCGCTCAAGACCTTGCCATGTTCAGCATTACAACAATCTGAACTCTCCGATAAGGATTTCTGGCGAACTATTTCGTATCTGGAGTCTCAGAGTTCTCGACTTCAATCGTTAGGAATTTGAATATCGTTGTGCATTTGCGAAATGTGCATATTATGAGAAGGTGTATTTTGTTCTTGTCGTTATGAAAACGATTCGAAGCGAACAATGCAGTTTCGAATGAAAGGCAGTAACAGAAATTGGACCCCGCACCAGTGGCGTAGCTAGATAGTCAGGGGCCCTGGTGCAAAAATCGGAGAAGGGCCCCTTAATGAATTGTTTGGTTTTTAACGGTTTTAAACAAGTCGAAATATAAATATTTCGAAGAAGCAGAGCAACTTACTGAAGGTACAATTGAGGAGTGTACTTGAATAAATGATGTTCCCATTAGGTAATGAAAAGAATTTGCTGAAAGATCTTACGACTCCTACAGAGATAACAGGAATTTTATGGAATAGTAAAATTGCTGTAAATACCTTATTATGTATTTTCATACAGAATTCGTGAGTTGTCCATGCCTTATTCGATAAGTGCCTATCATTTTTCCAAGTTCACGGCTCACGCCTTCGATTTTCCACCTGAAAGCTTGATTTTTTTTAATTCTCCAAGAATTTCAGACAGTTCTCTGTGATTTCTCATTTTCTGTCTTTTCAGTATTTCCATTTTTGCTATAATTAAGCGCCTATCCAACTGGAATTTTTTGAATATAGAAAATTGATTTGTCGAGGGCACTCCAATGAATTTTCTAAAAAAAATTGATGAACAACCGGCAAAAAACGATTATGAATTCCATTTCCATATAGTCTCAAACTCAACCCGATTTTTTTATGCAAAAAAATAATTTTCTCGAAAAGAAGAAATGGGACTGCCCTCTCTAGACATCTTTTAACTTCCATTTGAAGAAAAAATCAAGCTTCTAGTCTAGGTGAAGAATTGAAGGCGTGAACTTGTTAGCCGTCATCAGTGCCACATAGCCCTTCCTGCTGTAGCAATCAACTGAAAAATGAATAATGTACCGACCTAGAGATCCAGTTTTTGAAGGAACCTCTGGGCTGAAGCGTAGACATTTACCCGCTAGGTGTGACACTGTAGATTAAAAGTGTACTCCATTATTCCTGCTTGGGCGTAAAATAAGTTTGCTATTGCAGGGAGGTCTATGAGGCACTGATGACGGCTAAGAAGCCAGAAACTAGTCTGTCATGGTACTCTCTGCTTGTCCATTTCCTACATGTATCAGCGTAAACTTGGAAAAATGAAAGGCACTTTTTGAATGGAGAATCGGTGCCGTAGCCGATTTTTTTGGAGTGCCCTCGAGACATCCTTCAACTTCAATTTAAAGAAGAAATCAAGCTTAAAGTTGAAAAAGTGGGCGTGAATTTGAAAAAATTAAAGGCACGTTTTGAATGGAGAATCGGTGCCGTAGCCGTCGGCCAGAGTATAACGGCACCTCAATTGTGAAATTATTGTATCGAGCACTCTATAGAAAATATTTATTTTGAACAATTCTTCCCTACTTCGAAATCGGTGATCAGAAGGAAGCTAATTCATCGAAATGTTTTTGAACTTTTTTGTCTCTTTTCTTCTAAATGGGGATCAATACTATACGCTATGGCATTTTCTCTAGCCTTGCATTTGGAGGACTCGAAGTCACTCCTATAAATTTGTATCTTTGTATTCGTCTCTTCCGAGCTCTGCATGCGTCGTCCAAATAGATATCGCATATTTGTAATACTTGCATAATTGATATCAATAAGAATGTGCATAAAATCGCAGAGAAAAGTAAATTAAAAATTCAACATTTTTTGTTATTGTTTCTGCTTGGCTTCGCTCATCTTTGCAAGAATTTTTCATAACTATTTCTGACTATGCACGAATGATATCAAAAAACGAAGTTTAATTGCTAAAATTGTGTTGACCCTACTGGACCTTCTAGTTTTTTCAGACAGGTGTCCGATTCACCAGTGAACTTTGACAACAAATCCCAATGTTTGATGCTATTTCCGAAAAAATTATACAAATCTTGTAACGTGGTGAAAACGGTGGTCAGCGCTTGGGGCCCCCTTATGTCCGGGGCCCTGGTGCACTGCACACCCTTGCACCCACGTAGCTACGCCGCTGCCCCGCACTTTCCTTATGGCAAATGGCGTTCCGTCAAGTTCTAATTTTTTGGTATAATGTAGTTCTCGACCTACTGATCAAAAGTGTCTGTAGTCCCAACTCAATCCTATGACCAGTTTTTGAGATCGTTGAAGTTGAGAATCACCCACTTTTACTACGCGCGTATCTCGAAACAGAATCGAGTGCACTTCAATTTTTCTCAAGAAACATTTCATTCCATCCCCAAGGAGCAACCATTTAGGGCCGGTTTTATAAAAGAATTTCGATCCTCGGTTGAGCCCAAATCCGCCGTCGAATGTCGATTTCCGTATTAGGTATAAATATCCAACCTCGGGTTCAACCCTGGATTGACTCAAACGGTGAATATAGCTTCGTTTGAGATTTGAACCGATGATTGAAACGTTTGACGTTTCTAGATGGCCGACAACTAACCTTACTTTATGTTAAAAACAAAACAAAACATTTTGTTGTGGCACATTAAAGTTGCTTGGAATGAAAATATTATTTGATATTATATTGATAGAATGCCTGATATTAATCGAAGTCTTCTGTAGGTTTGTAATGTATTAATAATTCATCTTTGGTGTTTGGAAAAATACTCCTAAATTCAATCAATCAATCAATCAATCAATCAATCAATCAATTTATTCAGGAAATTCATACACAAACAAAATTCAATTATTGGACGGGACACCTAAGCCAGGCTTGTGATGTGTAACTACGTCCAAGTACAACAGAAATTCATTGACATAAATAAAAAGTAATATCACTTTCAGAGTAGAGAAGTAAAAAAAAAAAAAACAAAATCCGCAAATTGAACAGGAATCGGGACGAGAAATCAAGAAGCAGGAGGCGCTGAAAACAGTGGAAAAAAAAACCCTAGAATAACTCCAAAAAAACTGCGAAATTCTGCATCAAAAAGGATTTTAATCTGCCAATCTTGCCTTTAGTAGTGACATCCCTCAAATTAGTGGGCAATATATTTACAAATTTTGGTCCCAGATACGAAATGTAATGTTGGGAACGTGTCTGTCTGTACAATGGTACCGCCAAAGGCACATTCATTCTAGAGCGAGTAGGAACCGAATGGGTATAATACGTCAATGACGATGACTTGAGCAATCGTAAAATACAGCGATATATGTAAATCATCCGCACCTCGCGAAGACCTGATTCTTCGTAAAGAGTGTCTGTAGGGAATCTTCTATCTTTCTTCAGAATGATCTTTATTAGAGTTTTCTGGGCAATCTCCAAAATAGTTAGATAAACCTTACCCAGACCTCCCCATGCTGTGATACAATAACTAATTATGGATTCTGCCAGTGCGACGTAAACAGTTAGTAGTAGTCTCCTATCTAATATAGCTCTTAGTTGATAAAATTTATAAATAAGTTTTCTCAGCCTTTCCACCAAACACTCGACATGTCTATCCCAACGCAGAAACTGATCAACAATTACTCCTAAATACTTAATTGATGTTGTTTTCTTTATAACCGGGCAGAGGCAGAGTGAACCCGAGTTACACACAAATTCATGTATTCTGATTGTCTCTTTTGCTGGTTGATCTTTGATTGTATAGGAGTGGGTCATAAATTTTGTTTTTTGAATATTCAAGCTCAAAAGATTGCACTTCAGCCAACAAGAAATTTTTCTTAAACATACCTCGGCCTTCTCATAAACAAGATTCCAGGCATCCTCCACGAAAAGCATAACAGTGTCGTCCGCATAAGATGTTATTATTGCATCCATATTCATTATATCGAAAAGATCATTGATATAAATTAGGAAAAGGATAGGTCCAAGCACTGTTCCCTGAGGAACCCCCATGGTTATAGGAATCGATCCACTATGGCTTTCTCTTATTCGGACTTTTTGCTTTCTGCCAGTTAAGTAATCTCTAAACAGTCTTAGAGCCAGCCCTCTAATACCCATATGATAATTGAAACTGAATTTGGGCCTTATCTTCGAGGGATAGAACTGCCAGGTTCCTGTGTGAATATAATATCGAAAATGACTCTAGTTATGATAATAATGAAAGAACTGCAAGGCATTCAAACGATAGCAACGATAGTGAATAAGAAAGATACCAATTGGATGATTTCACATTTCCTTTCGACCACTTCGAAGATGGCACGAAGAAGAGATTTTGGTCCAATAAAAAAACTCTTTTATCGGGCGGATGAAATTACTCTTTTAAATAAGCTGATTAGCGAGGCACACACGAAAGGGAAATCTGTGAGATCTGATCCGCAGTCCAGATTTGTTACAGATCTGGACTGCGGATGGGATCGCTACCGCCGATCTGGTCTGTCGCGGATCATATATCTCAATGATCCCGACAGACCAGATCGGCGGGAGTGATTCCATCTGCAGTCCAGAACTGTAACAAATCTGGACTGCGGATCAGATCTCACGGATTTCCCTTTCGTGTGTGCCTAGCTAATCTTTTCAGAGTTGTTAACATTCTCGAAGATTTTTGTGGTATAGATAAATCAACATAAAAAAAGTCAGAACGTTGTGAAATGTCTAGAAAAGCAACAAACAAGGGAAAGGTTGTATTACTAACCAAATTTCGGTGTATTAGAACCTTGTTGCTGGAGCTCACTCACCGTTCTAGAAGGATTTCTTGATTATTATTATTATTACATAGTACAGGTGCATTCTTATTTTAATGGATTGTGAAAATACTGAATGCTTCAGATGTGAAATGGATTACTTTTCTTCAAATTTCCATGTTGCTAAGCTTATAAATTTGGTAATTCTCATCATAAAAAATGTTGAATATACTCTATAGAAATGATTGATGACACCGATCCCATCTCGCAGATCAATGGATGATCAATTATTTAATGAAGCTCACATATGAACTACGAATTGAATTTAAAGACTCTCTGGCGTGTGAAAGAACATTTCCCATTCTTTTATTCGGGATCTGATTACATTTTTGTGACTTGCGGAGTCCTGCATACTATTGCTAGACTGATTCTACGAGTATTCATGACTCTCAACCTGAATAGTAAATAATAAATCCTATCTTTAAATTTAATGTGTATTTCATGTACTCAATCAAACAGGATCAAGGATGATTTGTTCCTATCCTAAATATAACTACATCCTTGTACGACTAAATGTTGATGCAATTTCATTGGATGTTTTGTATTGTCCTAGCTTTTATTTGGTTACTTGGCGTAAGAGTTTGAGATAAGACTTTTCAGAATATCAAAATAGTACAAACTTAGATCATTCGAGTCAAAGAAGTTGACAAAAGTGATAAAGACTAGAGCGTATACGGCAATAGCTTCGAGTGGAAAAAAATTCGTATGTACGAAGTCTGTCCTCATTTCATAAATAGAATTTTTTTTATTACATAATTTGTTCTGATGTAGGAAATCAGATTTCTCTGAATTCTCTGCCGTGACCGTCACAAAACACGGAAATATTCGAATTAGCTTCTTGTTTTGTCTTTATTAGACTACGATTATTGAATTTATCCAAACATGGTATAAAAAAACGTGCCAAAATACTTCGAGAAATAAGATTCAGGTTAGCCAACCCAGAAAAAGCGATCTCAATCCGAGGTTGTTCAACCGAAGCCGCAAAGCCGGTTTATAATAGAACTTTTTTCAACCGAGGGTTGACTTCCAATCCTCGTTTGAGTAACCTCGGATTGAACGTGCCCTTTATAAAACCGGCCCTTAGAGGAATATGACCGAAAATCGTTACGAATACAGGGTTATCTATAATTGAATGCATGCCCGATTTTCAAAGTATAAAATATGTCATTTCCAGATTCCAGAGGGAGAACGTTCGCAAAATGAACTCTCAGCCGTATTGATGTTTCTCTATTTCAGTATCGTAATGAGTTCATTACAGTAGGTACTAAAAACTGTGCTGTAATGAACTTATTACAGCATTGTTTTCAGTTATATTTTTCGTTTTGTGGTTGTCAGCACTGGCTTCCGATCCTATCAATTTTTAACACACGTCAATTTGGAAATGTCAATTTCGTAACAGTGACCAACTGCCAGGATACAATACAAAAGTCTCTAGGATGTATGAACTGAATTTTTCATTGAATTTCAATAGTATTTCACGAAATTTGACTGAAATAGACAAAATATCGTCTAATACTCGTTGCAGAATGCATTTCCAACACTCCTTCGTCGCTCGTTTTCGAATTTCGCATTCGTATTCGGTATAGGAGCAAATTTGTAACTTACAGGGATTTCTCGAGCTTGAATATTGACTCGTTTTTGCAGGATTTACACACAGAAAAAAGTGAATGCTCAAAAGGAGTATTTAAATATTCTTATTTCTTTCACTTTGTCTGAGAGTTTTTATTCTCATTTGATGAAAATAGTTTTGCATTGAAAATCCTGAAATGTTCAAATGTGAATATTCATTTTCTCAACATAAATTTTCACTTCAAGTAAATATGTTTCATTCAAACTTGAAAAATTATTCCATTCAAGTATTGGTTATCTCTATTCAGTTAAATGAACGATTTTCAGGATAAAAATCGCGTGCTCTTCAAATGAGACTATAACACCTCATTCTGAGTATATCATTTCACTCAAACTGAGTTTTCGACAGATTCCATTCATATATACCATATTTTTAAAAGAACACTACTCCATTTCATGAGTGGTAAAAACAAAACTCTTCAACTCAAATTGAATCTCAAATATTCTTCATAACGCTAAATGGAATGTTCAATATAATGATATTTTTCTGATGAGAAGCTCAAAGTTAAGTTCAAATTTCTCTGATTCACTTGATTTGTATGTATACTTTCTCTGTTTGAAATTCAATCGCGTTCTCCAATTTCAAATTAAGTATGTATATTGTATATTTCTTGGCATAATCGTTGGACAGGTCCAGACCTATCTTTTTATTCTATTCGCCGAAGTACGAACTACGAAGCATGTGTCGAAATTCATTTCGCTTTCGTTCACGTTGAGTTTATCTAGTTCAGAATGGAGGAGAAACTTTGGAATTTTTGAAACTTGAGTTTTTCTGGTTATTCATTTTCAATGCGTTTCACGGAATGATGCAGAACACTTCGCAGGTGGATATTGGTGATGTTCTAAAGGATTGATGGGGTTGTGAGGAATCGGTTATTGAAGTATTCAAAGGTAAGTGAATTTGTTCAATCTAACATATCGTCAGGGATGTTCTTAGTAGTTTCAAGAAATAAATTTCAAATTGAATCAAGCGCACTGAGAGTATTAGGGCGATTCACTGCGAGAGCTCTATTAGACGTTCATTTCGAAAACTAGTCATAATTTTCTGCTGAAAATTTGCATTTACAAAAAATATTTCTAATGCATGCCGTTAACGATTGCTTTATGATTATTTCACAGACGTGAAAACCCATTTATAAACATTTCTAATTTTCAACTTTGCCATTTTCTATGGATTCCGGAAATTTCAGATAACCTACTCAGTTCAGAATTGCGGGATTTTCCTATTGATTTAAATGTGTTCATCATGGTTATAAGGTTTACTGTAACCCCTTCTTTATGGGGAAAAGAAAATATTATCGAAAGCCTCTACGTGCAGCTTGATTTAAAATTGTATTTTTCAGCTATGAATAACGAGGATAATGTTTGGCTGCAACTTAACGATGAACCTTGGACCAACGTCATAGAAAAATGAAGAAACACCTTCCGCAATGTGGAAAGAATACAGTGGCACATAATTCTAATGAATATTTTATAAATATCTTCAATTTTATATCTGAGAACTGTGTTATTTAGAATATATTTTTCAAATGAATATTCTATTTTTGATGAGTACTCCTTAATTTTTTCAGCATACCACCCCTTATTCAAAATCTGCAGAATGAAGCCAAAGGCCAAATATTTCGGATTGAACTACAATAATTAACCTACAAATAGATATGCTTAATAATTCTTAAATTCTCTCCACCTTTTCAATTTCAAGATGAGATTGAAATATTCGGAGGGAAATATTTTGAGAATATGCATGATAATATATATAGTTTACTAGCATTTCAGAATGAACGTTATCAAAATATCAATTCAAATATCGAGTAATTTGCATCTAAGCAATATCTTTTCATTTCTAAATTATCAGTATTCTTCAATTGAAATGAAATCATCTTTAATATACTCAAAACAATCATATTTCTAAATGAGCAGAGAAAACAATGATTCACTTTAAGAATGTATAAACTTGATACAAGCTTTTCAAATTCTCAATGTGAGTATTGCGAATTTCCTTCTACGAACCATATTCTCAATATGATCCTACCATATATTCTGAATAATCAGATAGTATACTTCATTCTATCTGCCATATACTACAATTGAGTATTAGATTTTATTCAATTTAAGACTACGTGTTCATAGATTGAGTAGTAAATTACTCTTCGCGTGAGCATCCAAATATCTTTGAATTGAAAAAATCATTTGCTACATTAGAAGCTGAGGCTTTGAGAATATGATAATCTAAATTGAAATAGATATCCTCTCGGGGATATACAAATCTAACATCAGCTTGAATTGAAAGGTATTGCTTTGAAACAAGCTTTTATTTTTTTCCGTGCAGGATCGCCCATGGCACAGATTTCTTAGGGAGCATAGTGTTATTATTATTATTATTATTATTATTCAATACAATAAGAGTTGAGGTAATATACCTATAAACTCAATACAAAATATGAAAGTAACTGAAATGAAAAATTAAATTAAAGAGTTGAAATACATTTATCAAAGCGATTCTTAAAAACATTAACTGATGGTGCAGTCACTACGTCAGGTGGCAATCGGTTCCAGCTCTCGAATATTCTGTTTGACAAAAAGTTTTGTCGAACAGTAGTCTTGAACTTCTCCTTGGCAAGCTTGTAAGGGTGGCCTCGCAAATGGTTCTGGTTTCTCCTGAACATTAACTGTAGATCAGTATCAGCATAACCATGGACTGCCCTGTAGGTAACAATGAGATCACCTCGCTCACGTCGCCGCTCAAACATGGGGATGCCCAAGAGGTGGAGTCGTGTACAGTAGTCTGGGCGGATGCGTCCATATGGGAGCCGGGTACAAGTTCGTTGGATAGCCTCCAATGCATCCATATCACCCTTCAGTGAAGGCCACCATGCTGGGCCAGCAAACTCAAGCATCGGGCGAACATAGGACAAATACAGAAGCTTACACGTCTGTAAGCTGCATCCATGAAAAGAACGATATAACGAATAGCATAGTTGTTTAGCTCTATTACATATTGATGTTGTATGACTGGACCAGGAAAGATTGGATGTTACTGTTAATCCCAAATCACAGTGCTCCTCAACACTCCTCAACGATATATTGTCTATGAAGTATTCGATTTTGGGATTTTTTTTGCCCATATGGAGTACACAGCATTTGTCCACGTTAAGGGGCAACATCCATTGCTTGCACCAGATACTCACAGTCTTTAGGTCGTCCTTGAGAACGTCAGCACAATTGAGAGGATAATTGTACAGCTTCGTATCGTCGGCGAACAATGCACATCTTGACCGAAGAGAGGATGGAAGATCCGACGTGAACAAAAGGAAGAGAATAGGGCCAAGCACTGTACCCTGTGGAATGCCGCTGGTAACCTGGCAGTCAGATGACATGCTCTCACCAACTCTGACACGGAACGTTCGGTTGCGCAGGAAGGACTCAACCCACGACAGACAAGCACCCCGCACACCCAAATGCTCGAGCTTAGCTATGAGACGGCGATGGGGCACACGATCAAATGCCCTTGCGAAATCAAGGTAGATGATATCTACAGGAATATCAGAGTCCCATGCCTTGGTCCAATCATCGATACAGGGTAAAAGATTGGTAAGAATAGACCGTCCAGGTAAGAACCCATGTTGCTGATCAGGGATAATTTTACGAGAAACTGCAAAATTGAGAAGGGCATCACAAATAACCCTTTCCATTACCTTACAAGTGGCTGATGTTAAACTTATAGGTCTGTAATTTTTTGGATCCAGTTTATCTCCTTTTTTGAATATAGGAGTTATAGAAGCGGACAACCAAGCTGATGGTAGTTTAGAGGAAGTGAATGATTGCCGAAAAATGATGGACAAAGGAAGTGCAAGTGCCTCTGAGCATTGTTTCAACTGGAATGAGGAAATGCCATCTGGGCCAGGTGCCGAAGAGGGTTTCAGTTTCGAAAGATGTTTCCTGATTAGGTCTTCACTAAATAGGATGTTATTTAGTTCAGAAGATTCACGGGATGTCTGTGGGGACGGAACTGGGCCTGTAGGTTCGTCAGTGGACGCAGTAGAAAATATATCCGAGAATACATTAGCTGTTTCTGTATCGTCCTGGCATAATGAATTAGAGCGGTTTCTGACTAGAGGAATGCCTACTTTGCTATTAGATGATGATCTCAGATACTTGAAGAGCTTTTTTTTGTCTTTAGATGTGGCCAACTGGTGCTCGTAGGAATTTTTGGATTTCTGTAGTACAATAGACAGAGAGTTGGAAAAGGACCTATGGTTTTGATAGTCACTTTGGGAGCGGCTTCTTAGATACCTCTGCCATAGGGATTTCTTTTGCCTGATCAATTCGATGACTTTCCCAGTGATCCATGGTTTCACGGTGTTTGACCTGATGTGCCCCACCTCTGAACTAGAGGTCAATGCCCTGCTGAAGACTGTGGAGAATGTTGTCCACAATGTATCGACATCAGCGCCCTCAGGAAAAACGTCATGCCAATTCTCCCTAAACAGCAGCCCCCTGACTCTCTCGTAGTTTGTTCTCGTCACTGTTTTATTTGTGGATTGAGGAGAGCTTGATATGCTGAACTGTAGCTCAGATAGTAATACCACATGATCAGACCTGCCAAGGGGTGGTAGATAGTTAATTGAGGACAGTAAATTGGGGTCGTTGGTGAAGAACAGGTCCAATGTAGAAGGGGTTTGACCATTCCTATATCTAGTAGCATCTGAAATCAATTGTTGTAGACTGGAGTCTTGCAATAATTTGGCATATTGATGTGAAGGGGATTCAATAGAGCATTGGCCCGAAGGCCACCTAATATCCGGACAATTGAAATCGCCAGTAACGAGAACATTCTCAGTATGAAGGGAAATCGTGGATAGGTATTCACAAAGCTTGGCGTCAGACTCACACGGACGAGGTCGATAAATGCATCCAATCAACAAACACAGGTTGGGGGAAGAAAGATTAAGGAAAATGTTGTCAATTCCAGGCCAGTCATGGGTGCTTGACTTAACACTGAAAGACTTCAGTACTTCATCACTAACATATATACAAACACCACGGTAACCAGGAGTTTCAACACTATCGCAGCGGTATATGGTGTAGTTTGGTATGTAGCAAACTGAATCATTAGTCGAAGGTTGTAGCCAGGACTCGGTTATAAAAATAATACATGGCTTGTGAAGTTGGACAAAAGCCTGCAGCTCAAACAGTTTCGAAGAAAGGGATTGCGCATTAGTGTAAACTATTGGCCAAACATGTAAGTGGTTTAGTTTTTTGGCCGATCATTAGTATTGCCAATAGAGACTATTCTGGGTGAACCCTTCAAGTATTTGATAGTAATATTCTTTTCTCCATCTCTTTGTCGACGCTTGAGTTCCTCACGCAAAGCATTCAGTTCCGCTATTTGCGATTTCGTTTTGTCGTCGTAAATAGTTATATTGCGATATTGTGAGTGCCCCAACAGAGAAGACTTATGTTTAAGTATATGAGATACAATTTCTGGGTTCGAAAAGGATGCCCAGAGCCAGCGAGGACGACTGCAATCCCTGGACGGAAGTCTTCGAGTACTCACAAGGCAGGTTCCCGCATTTCCCTGTATGAGATCTACAATGTTTCGGGTCAAAGAATGGTCAGCAGATTCATCCCCCTGTTCCGGAACGTTAGTAATAATAATATTATGAGATTTTTTCATTCGATCAAGCAATTCAGGAACGATCTCCGGACCGTTCGGTGGTTTGGTTTCAGAGTTGTTGATCTGTGACTTTATGACAGAAATAGCATGAGTGAGTTCCACCTGAGCTTCAGAAATAGCTT
This sequence comes from Adalia bipunctata, assembly GCA_910592335.1. Lineage (NCBI taxonomy): Eukaryota > Metazoa > Arthropoda > Insecta > Coleoptera > Coccinellidae > Adalia > Adalia bipunctata. Next base: position 9,221,687 of record OU342954.1, read on the forward strand.
TAATCTCGCATTGGTTTTTGTCAATGCATGTTTGATGCTTTGATAGTATCTCGGAATGCTCATTAATGGCGGCGCTACAACTTGAAAGTTGAGTAAGTATATCGTTTTGACGTTCTTCTATTCTAACAACACTCGTTGCCATCTCATTAATTTTTTCCATAAGTGTATTGAAATGGTGGAGGGTAATAGGACTGTTGTTATCGGGGACAGTCGGGGGGTTACTTGTATTCTCTGGCAAAACAGAGCGGTTGCTGGATGCGGTATTACGTAAAGATCGCGACATTTTATGGATATAGGAGAAAACAAATAATGACGATCTTCACTTTCTTGGGCCTGTAAGAAAGATTTAACACAGAGTAGGAGGGCCACGGATCAAGGATACTGAGAGTGTGATAGGAAATGCGTAAATTTTAGCGGCAACGGCAGCAGGTGACGTATTCCCTCAGTCGAAGAGAGACACGTACTAACAACACCGCTGATGGCAATGTTGATTGACAACCGGGAAAGAACAAACCTGTGGTAGGGAGGGTGCGCTGCGCGACCAATATGGAACGGTACCGACCTCCACAAAGAAATTGTTGATAAATATAAATCTTGGTTTTATGTGAGTTTCAATGTATGAAAACGAAAATCGAGAACACTAAATGATCAGAAAACTACTCACGAGAAAATGAGCGCACTAATCCAAGATAAACTTCCAGAAATCGCACGAGATATCTGAATTCTTCGGGAGCACAACTCTAGACGTGTCTACTTTCATCAACGAATTTTAAGTTGACAGGAAGGTTGAAATGTTTAATAAATATTTACTCGATACCTTCGATTCTTATGCGCCGCGCGCCGGTTAGAAGGAAACGGGTTTCTAAACCGAAGGCTAAGTGGCTTTCGGCCCACATAAGAGAACTCATGAAGGAACGCGATTTTGCTCTTTTCAGGTTTAAGCGAACAAGGGTTGATGCTGATTGGTGTATCTGTAGGAAACTTCGTAATCGTGCATTGGCTGAGGTTCGAAAGGCAAAGAGAACCTATTTATTTGAGGCGATGGGTATGAATGGTCGTCAGGGTTGGCGTGCCCTTTCTGAACTTAAGGTTACTAGATCCGTAAATTTTGCCATTCCTGAGGAGGTTTGTGATCCGAATTTGATAAACCAGTTTTCTAGTCAATTCAATGGTGACTCCGGTGATGATCAGTGTGCAGGTTTGATTGGTTATTATGGTGTGAGAAGTCACGATGATTCCCTATCCTTTGACTTTAAGATTGTTTCCATTTCTGATGTCGATAAGATTCTTCATCAAATCGGTTCGGATGCTGTGGGCACTGATGGGATTTCTGTGAAGATGCTCAAGTACTCTGCACCAGTTACTGTTCCCTATATTGCCCATTTGGTTAATAGCTGTATTTTATCGGGTACCTTCCCGGAGTTCCCGGCAGCTTGGAAGTGTGCGGTTGGTCGGCCTATGCCGAAGACCAGGAATGTCGAGAGCTTTTCTGACTTGCGGATAATAAGCATTTTGCCTGCACTTTCTAAGATCCTTGAAAGGGCTCTCTCTGAGCAGATGTACAATTTTTTCTCTGAAAATGGTTTGCTTCCTGACTATCAGGCAGGCTTCCGTAAGACTTTTAGTACTTCAACTGCCCTGGCAACCGTGACTGATACTATCTTTCATAGCTTGGATAAAAAACTTGTCTCGATTTTAGTTTTGTTAGACTTTCAAAAGGCCTTCGACACAATTAATCATCTGTTATTATGTGAAAAAGTGAAATATTATGGTTTTGAGCCACTGGCAGTCGCAATGATTAGGTCTTATTTATCGTTTCGGAGTCAGGTGGTTGAAGTTGATGGTCGTGTGTCTGGGTCAGTGCTTCTTCGATCTGGGGTTCCGCAGGGGTCGATTCTGGGCCCTCTTCTGTTTTTGGTTTATACCGCCAATCTGCTGGAGGTCCTAGAGTTTTGTCATGCACAGGCTTATGCTGATGACACGCAGCTCGTTTACTCGTTTGAGAGGGGGGTCTGGATGTTGCTTCTCAGCGTGTTAACGCTGACCTTGGGAGAGTTTTTGATGTGGCGGCTTGTCATAATTTGAAATTGAACACCAGCAAGTGTAAGTATTTGATTTTCTCGAATAGTCGTCAGAACCCTATAGTTAGAGAGAACCTACAGCTGTGCATTGGTGGTCGGCCTCTAACCTTGTGTGATACCGTGAGGAACCTTGGTGTCACTTTTGATTGTAAACTTGATTTTTCTTGTCATGTAGCAGGTATTTTGAAAACAGCGTTTTACCGTCTGAGGCTTGTTTATGGTTGTCGTCGTTTCTTAACTTTCAGCATGAGAAAGTCCCTGGCTGAGTCTGTAATTATTTCCTTGTTTGACTACTGCGATGTAGTTTATGGACCTTGCATTAGTGCTTATGTTGGTAACCGCATTCAGGTTGTTCAGAATTGGTGCTGCCGCTTCATATTTGCGGTTTGAGGAAGTATGATCATGTTTCTCAGAAGATTCGTGAGTTGGGTTGGTTGAGGATGAATAATAGAAGGTTGCTCCACTCCTCCACTTCCGCTGCTTCGTTTATAGACTCCTTATGACTCGAAATTGTGTGGCTCTTTGTGGAAGGCTTGTTCCTAGAAGTTCAGTGCATTCGGTTAACATAAGACGCCCTTTCTCTTTCACTGTTCCGGAACATCGTACTGCTAAATTTCAAAGGTGCTTTTCTTATAATGCTGTGAAATTTTTGAACAGTGTGAACAGTGATTTTTTAGCTCTTACTTATGCTCAATTCAAGCGTCAGAGGTGCTCGCTCTTTCTTGCACTGGACGGTTAAAGTTGATTTTTTTTCCTTAGTATTTGTTTGATTTTCTTTCTGAATATGTGGATTTATTGTTAGATGTTTATATATGTGTGTATAATCGATGTACTTTTTCACCTCATACTTGAAACTGTTTTTTTTTCTTACTTTATAATTGTATAGCCTTAAGAAGAGACAACCAAACGGGGTTGAGTGTAAGAGTAGTCTGGGACTAAACTTCGCCTCGGCTTGGTTCGTCTAACATCTCATCTGTGGATGTATCTGTACTGTGTACATTGGTTGATTTAAAATAAAGTCGGTTTATTATTATTATTATTATTATTCTGCACCTAGTTTTAGAATATACTCTCTTATATCAGTACAGTTGTGAAAGAATACTTCCATCTCAATTGAGTTAATCTGGAAATAGAGGGTGATGAAAAAAAGGTGGTTTTGGGTATTTTCGTGAGGTTCACAGTTTATTTCATGACTGAATCACCCTGAATTCTTTGAAGTCCATGATGATATGTTCTGAATAAATCAAACATATACCTTAAATCAACCCAAAAATACAGGGTATCCACTTAACCTTCATTGTGAATAGTTTCTAGAATAATGGATCATGGATCAACCAGCATGAATTCTGGGTATTTCAGGTTTTTTCGACGTAACAACAAATCTAGTGAAATCTAATGGTCAATTCACAATGAATGTAAAACGTAACGATGACGTAAAGAACCGTAAATGTAATCCGTCCATAAACGGCATAAACGTAATGAAATATTATGTAATAGAATCCTTTATTTTCTTCATATTTTGGGCTCTTGTGCGGTGCACGCCTTGCACGCCAGCTTACAGCGGGCCTGGGCCCGTATTCTTGACAAATGATCTTATAGGCCTACCACACGCTCAAGCTTCACCACAGTTTGGCTTGCGCAGGCATCTCGTACGTAAAGCTTGAACACAACAGTTGCTACCACACGGCACAGTTAAGTGCGTGCAAGCCTCTTTATTTACGAAGTCGTCGACACGATAACAATGCGTCCGAACAAAGAACTTTTGCGCAAGCCGGGATGGAACAGGCAGAATTTCAAGCAGGTCGAAAGTTACACAAGCCAAGCCGTGGGGTTTGCGCGGTATACAGTTTTCCCAACCACACGCTCAGTGTTCAGTGTTCAAGCCGGTTTGCGCAAGCCAAACTGTGGTGAAGCTTGAACGTGTGGTAGGCCTATATAACTTTTGACCTGCTTGAAATTTTGCCAGTGCAAGCCCGGCTTGCGCAAAAGTTCTTCGTTCGGACGCATTGTTATCGTGTCGACGACTTCGTAAATAGAAAGGCTTGCACGCACTTAACTGTGCCGTGTGGTAGCAACTGTTGTGTTCAAGCTTTACGTACGAGATGCCTGCGCAAGCCAAACTGTGGTGAAGCTTGAGCGTGTGGTAGGCCCATTACGTTTTCTGTGGATTACGTCCACATTACGTTCAGTTACGTTCATTGTGAATCGACCATTAGGGTGAAATAGTTCATTTTGCGAACGTTCTCGCTCTGGAACTGACATATTTTATACTTTGAAAATCGGGCATGCATTCAATTATGGATAACCATGTATTCGTTACGATTTTCGGTTATATTCCTCCATATGGTTGCTCCCTGGGGATGGAATGGAATGTTTCTCGAGAAAAATTGAACTTCATTCGATTCTGTTTCGAGATACGCGCGTAGAAAAAGTGGGTAATTCTCAACTACAACGCCCTGTATCTCAAAAACTAGTCATAGGATTGAGTTGGGGCCACCAAATGAATACCTTGCGACTGTAGAAAAGTTCACATCGGGACTACTTAGAGAAGCATTCAAACACGAATAAGAGAACATGGGCGGTGTTGTCGACTGTATCAAACAGTGAAGTCTGCATTCGATGAACATGCTTTGATGGATGGACATAACATTCTGTTCGCTAAAACAGAGGTAATCGGGGCTATTCACTAAGCAAAGTTGTTATGGATAGCAACTGTAAATCGTCGTTATCCCATGCTTATTACATGGGATAACGACATCATAAGTTACTATCCTAGGATGAATATGCAGGCCATCGAAAACTTTTTAATTGAAAACAACATGAACAGGAAAAAGGAGACTCCAATTGTTCTACAACTATGAATACAACGATTGATTCAGTAGCATCACCAATTTGGAGCAGTCAATCGTCGGGGTACAACCTTCGACCGGCAAACCTCTGAAGATGCCTACCACAGTTGTAGGCAAAGCGTTAGGTGAAATTCCTATTGGACCACGAAGTAATCCAAAGATTACTGAGAGGGATCAAAACACCGCCAACACCACGCTCGATTGCTCGTTAGTAATTTTACACAAAATTTCACGTAGTTGAAAACAAATCGAAACTTAAGGTGAGTTTATACAGCAACTAAAATAAAATAGGAACTAAAATAAAATAAAATAAGAAATAAGAGCAGACAACATAGGTTCATAGAGATCACTAGAATAAAATAAGAATTAAGAATGAACCAATCAAATCGCAGATTTTTTGACAATGACTTTTGTGCAAGTTTAGAAAATCGCCTATTCCGCCTTTTATTCAAGGCGATAATCGCAGTACTTGTCATCAATAACAACATCGCTCCCATCATGATTTCCTGATCATCCATATTAAATATATTATCAACAATGATTCAAAAAAATATTCATTAAATTTCAGGTTAGAAAACTGAGGTGAATGCGTTTACGGGAAACATTAAAACACTTGTGGAAACGAAGGAATATGTTTATTCATCGGGAGATCGGTTCTAGTTACAAGAACGTTTCGACTGTCGTCGATAACTGCTAACTAGTCTAAGTAACAACTGTCTGGTTTTACCTATGTTTGAGGTATTTATACACCTGCCCAATGGGCTCCGTGGACTTGCGCCTCCCAAATCTTTCTAGTCCCTTGTAACTGAAAGTAACTGATATTATTTGAAGGTTTATTGCAATTCGGGAATTTCCTCGACGGTGGAGAAAGTTGAGGGTCAAGTCCAAGAATGCCATTGTTACAATGTGCAGGTATCTTCTGAATTATGGGGATGACAAACTTGGTTCGACACGTACACTGTGTCGAATCGCTTTTATCACCACAAAACTAGAACTTGTCAAAAATGTCAAAACGGAAAAGATTGGGGAGTGGATTTGGGTCATGCGCACTATCATTTTCCAAATAAAATAAGCGAAAAAGATCAAAGTTGACCAATCCTTATTTTCATTCTTATTCCTTATTTCAGCTTATTTCCTGTATGAACGCTGTCATTGAAATGCATCAAGTGAACATTCTTATTTCATTTTATTTTAGTTGCTGTATAAACTCGCCTTGAATCTTCACTAAGTTTTTCCGCATAATCCAAACACTGAAGGCAAACTCACAAAGTTCATCCGACATCGATTTAATCTAAAATGATAGATTCGAGTTTTCAATTAATTGAACACTTCGAAATATTATGAAACTCCCCTGCATTACTCAACTCCAATTATGTCAGAAAATCCCCTGAAATTGATCTTCCATGAATTCAACTAGAAAGATAAATTGAATTGATTTGATTTAAAATCCCCCTTTTCTTTTCAATGATTCGGGATTATACAAACAAAATTCCAAGTTTATACCCATTAAACTCACAAACGTTGTATTTCCCAAGATTTCTTTATAACTCGTTGGAAAAACGGGAAAGTATCGTAGGCAATTAAGTTTCTTTCTAGTTTTCAAGTCACTTTACCTTTCCACGTTGATTTAATGTTAATGTTTTTATTGCAATGAAAATTTTACTGGAATACACACAACCAAACTTATATGGAATCACCATGTCATTTGGAAAAAACGAATTTTAATAAAAAAAAAGTCGCCAAAAAGTGAAGAGCAGTTTTCCCAAACCAAGTTTATTACAAAAATAATATAAATTATTAAAAGATTATTTTTATAATAGAACAGAAAATTAAAAGTGTAAATTTCTCTAAAAATAATTTTTATGTATCTGAAAATTGAACAACAAATAAAACGATTTTAACAAATCAATAATCAGTATTACCACCCCTGGCATTGATACAAGCTTGAATTCGACGAGGCATGCTTTCTATTAAGTTGTTTATTTCTTCTTCTGTAACATTTGCCCATCCCTCTAAAGCCGCTTGTATAAGTTGCTCTGCGTTACCAGGATTATTTTGACGAGCTCTAATTTTTCTTTTGATCCTATCCCACAAGTGCTCGATAGGATTAAGGTCCGGTGAACAAGAAGGCCACTCTAAAACAGTCACACCTTCTGTTTCGAAAAAATTTTTTGCAACTCTGCTGGTATGTGGAGGTGCATTATCCTGCATAAATAGGAAATAATCTCCAAAAGCACCTCGCCAGAGCCTCACTACAGGTTGTAGCACTAGATCAACATACCTAGGCCCTGTCAGAGATTGTCTAATGGGAATTAAAGGAGTTTTCTCACCAAACATAATTCCGCCCCAAAACATAACAGTACCTCCTTTGTATTTAGGGATCGGTCTTGCAGCTTGGAGCCTAGCTTGTCTCCCTCTACCTCTTAAAATGCGAACACGCCGGTCGTCTGGTCGTAGGCCAATTCTGGTCTCATCCGAAAATAAGACATTTTTCCAATCTTCAATAGTCCAATTTTCATGCTCTAAACACCAATTAAAACGGTCAACTTTATTTTGCCTTGATAGTTCTGGAACCCTTAACGCTCTTCTCTTGAATAATTCTTGAGCGCGAAGTCTTTTTCTGATAGTTCCGACAGAAACACTAACACCTATTGTAGCTTGCAAAAATTGCCTTTGAAGAGAGGAATGAGATACTGCGGGATTTCTTCTTGCTGTTTGGGCTAAAAAGCGATCCTGCCTTTCTGTAGTTACTCTTCCACGACTTCTTCTCGGCCTATTCTTTAGTGTTCCTAACTCCAGAAACCTTGCATAGGTTTTTGAAACAACCCCTTGTGTAACCCCCACCGTTCTTGCAATCTGTCTTTGTGACATACCTTGTTCTGCCATAGTAATAGTTCTTCCTCTCTGGACTTCCGATAACCCCACATAAGGCATTTTTTTTAAAACTTCGCAAAAAAACAAAATATAAATTCACTGCGACGTTCGAACGAAATGGTAAAATCGACACTGCAAAGCCAAATCTTATCAAGTGCTTATGAACCTAACTGTTTTTGTGAGTAAACACATGCACTTTTTATTTGCTTCTAACGAAAAAGATATCGAAACAATATTTGATCTTAATACTGGGTGATTCCATATAAGTTTGGTTGTGTGTATAACGTTGCAGTTCGGTTTTCACTTCATCATTCTTTGACGATTTCTCAACGTTTTTTCATTTTCATTTAACCAGAACAATACGCAGAAATCCGGTATTGGGGTAATGCTATAATATCACATAATTCTTTACCTATATTGTTTGACCCTTCAACCTAAAAGTGAAATATCTAGTAAGCTTTGCCAAGGGCAGTAAGAATCATAGCGCATGTGCTATAGGAATATTGTGATTGGGCAATCAGCAGCACGAAGAAAATCTCTTCGCCGAATGCATATACTCCATTCACTTTTATAAAGTATCGCGGTTGGCCATGATTTAGGTTTATCAAGTTCTTTCACTTAAAACGAACGCGGGTTGGCACTCTTGAAAATCAAGCGACATTGCCAAGTCTACTTTCTATTTACTCTTTTTCAACTTTGTAAATGGAGTTAGTTCTTCGAAGAGTTAACTGTGGCGCAGGTTTCGTAGAAATACTACATTTTCATGCTGGAGTATTTCCGGTTTTGCAAAAATGTATTTAAATGTCTTCTGAATTAACATAATATTTTCTCAAATTCATTAATTTCCCAAAGTAAATGAATGAAATACGTATTTACTACGATTTTTTAGCAGAAACGACAACGTTGTGGGTGTATCTGACAGTGCAATGACCATAACCTAACATTTTCAAAATATGTATACGCGGTGAAATGTGTCAAAAGTTCGTGGCAAACCACGATACTTTATAAAAGTGAATGGAGTATACGTATAGCGACAACTGACCCTGGATTCAGGACTACACTCTTCGATACTTATTTGCCACTACGCTCTAATTCTATATTTATTATTCTATGGCTGATATTGTTGGTTGGCTCAACGCTTACTAATAATATCGTTTTATGGATATTCGTACACATCCCAAATGCTAATAAAATGTTTCTTCAATAGAGGAAAGAACCGTATCTACTTTTACTATAACTCAATTTTAAAATCATCATCCTAAAACGATTTCAAGACGTTTCAAAAATGTGAATGAAGCAAGTTCAATGATTATTAAACAAAAATCCAGACCGCAAAAACGTTTAAATGAAAAAAACAAGACCTATACTTTTATAGAGTATCCCGGTTTGCAACGACATTCTATCACATTTCACCGAGTATATTTCGAAAATGTTGGATTATAGTCATAATTCTGTCAGATAACTACGCAACGTTGGCCTCTCAACATATACATTGTGAGTCTTTGACTTGTACATATACTTTTACTGAAGATTCTTGAGGTCGAAAGAAACCTACGGCTAAATACGTGCCTGATATGATTATCTGGAATTGATGCAAAGTTCATATTTCTCGATTGAAATTGGGTTGATACATTCGGGTAATACTCAAGCACTAACCTTATTGGAATAAAATATTACAAACACGACATTTCGTAATAAAAACAATTAGTTTGGTCCGATTATTTCTGCAATTCAAAAGCCATATTTCTTTCACCAAAATAAGTTCCTTCTTCGATTTTCCTGAAGATGAGTTCTAAACACTAATAACTTGTTCATATTTTTCTCGATATCTCATAATTATTTTATGAAGAATTGATTTTTCACTGAACTTACATAACTCTATTACCCTAGGTCAAAGGATTCGAGGTCAATGACCTAACCTAACTCGTCTTATGAAATAATTGATACACAGAGCTTTTGAGAAGACGATGCCAGATTGTGTTGATTTTCTCTTCAAACAAGGAAGCAGTTCGTCCCATATCGTTAACGAATGAAATGAAGTTACTACCGCAAGGGCACTAGTTTTGTTTACTTTTCGCTAATGGCGTCTAGTCGTTCCTCTTTGGAAATGCCCAACGAGTAGTTCTAAATCTCGCCGATATAGCGCTACGATCTTAACAGGTGATGAAACGAAACCGAATTTTGAAAAATAGAATAACAAAAAAGCGCTTGATGAGAGGAATTTACAGTTGAAATACAGGGTGTCCCACGGTCGAGTGCCTATTAGACGTTTCTGGAGAACTGGACATATTTGAAATCTGAAAATTGGGATTATGATATTGTTGGAAATTCTCTACAGACCTCAAATATTTTTGAAGCCTGAGTACTTCCGGTTATATCAGGAGTGAAAATAAATTTGTTCAAACAATTTTTTTCCAATTTTTTCGTTTCTGATATGATTGAGTATTCAATGCTAAATACATTTCTGTTGAAACCATTGTATTCATTCGAACAGTTTTCAAAATATCGAAAAAAAAAACTTGAAAACATGTTAAATATTCATAGTCAGTATTATGTTCATTATTCTCATTCTGAACATCCCGAGTGTAAACCGTTCTCACAATGTCAAAGTAGAAGAATGTGGAGAGGTCATGCATCTTTTGATTTCATAAATATCATCACAGAGTGTTTCAAATTTAATATCGAAAACTGTGATCGAAAATTGGCTATAACTTCTGTTTCTCAAATTAGAACACTATTTTGTTATGATTGCGTTGGATTCTGCAAAGAAAAATAGTGAAAGCACTCTCTGAAGTTCTTGCTCCTAAATTCAGTAATTTCCGAGATATTTGAGCTTTTTTGGATTCATGTTGTACGTAGAGTCAAATTCATCGAATCTGAAGATATTCGATGAATATCCTTATGAAACCATAGTAACAACTAATAATTAGACCTGTCACCTGTGAATTATGAATGGGATCATTTATCTTCTATGGTCACAGAATATCCTCATGCCAACAGATTCGATGACTATTCTTATGAAACCATAGTAACCATTGAGTAAAATCGAGAAGTAAGGTTAAGGCCTAAAATAAGAACTGTCACTTGTGAATTATTAATGGGATAATTTATCTTCTATGGTCACAGAATTATCTCATGCGAAAGATAAGATGAATTTGACTCTACGAGTCTACGTACAACATGAATCCAGAAAAGCTCAAATATCTCGGGAATTAATGAATTTAGGAGCAAGAACACCAGAGAGTGCTTTCACTATTTTTCTTCGCAGAATCCAACGCAATCATAACAAAATAGTGTTCTAATTTGAGAAACAGAAGTTATGGCCAATTTTCCATCACAGTTTTCGACACAAAATTTGAAACACCCTGTGATGATATTTATGAGATTCAAAAGATGTATGACCTTTCTACATTCTTCTACTTTGACGTTGTGAAAACGGTTTACACTCGGGATGTTCAGAATAAGAATAATGAACATAACACTGACTATGAATATTTGACATATTTTCAGGTTTTTTTTCGATATTTTGAAACCTATTCGAATGAATACAATGGTTTCAACAGAAATGTATTCAGCATTGAATACTCAATCATATCAGAAAAGAAAAAATTTAAAAAAATATTTTTTGAACAAATTTATTTCCACTCCTGGTATAACTGGAAGTGCTCAAGCTCCAAAAATATTTTAGGTCTGTAGAGAATTTCCAACAATATCATAATCCCAATTTTCGGATTTCATATATGTCCAGTTCTCCAGAAACGTCTAATAGGCACTCGACCGTGGGACACCCTGTATATGTACAAGTCAAAGACTCACCCTGTATAGAGGTCGTAGTAATTACGTCTTTATCGAAATGTTTATTTATCTACTCCCATAGGATAATATATCCATTATTCAACTAATTTTGACCTGTAACAGTATCTATAAAAATCAATAGCATAAGTTTTAATAACTCACGCCTATAACTCACTCTAATAAATATTTTTTCCGCAAATCGCTAGGAAATTTTGACATTCTTAACAAAGTTTGTCATAGAAAAAGTCAAGATTTTCCAACTGTTAGGCAATATTCATTTCTTTACTGTAAGGAAATGATTTTTCCTTACAGTTGTCAGTGTTCTACATGAGCATTTTCGTACCCTGCTTTAAATTTCTTTGGCAATAATTCTAATGAAGCAGTATTAAATGCCTCAACCAGCTCTGGAGGAGTTCCAGAAATGGAAAATTCATCATCACTCATCATTTTACACAGTTTTGTCTTCGAAAAGACGAGCAATTGAATAATTAATATTCGTAAGGTTTGACAATTCCACATTGATACGTGTCCATAGTAACGCAACCAATTCCATTCCGAATTTCAAAGCTCCATTTATTTATGAATGGAATAATTCGCGATTTTTTCCAAAATTGATTAAAATCTGTCGAATTTCAAACGATTTGCGGAAAAATAGTATGTTCACCTCGTAGGAAAAGCCACATTCCTGGACTCTGTGTTGCTAAGTCTCAGCTTCATTTTTCCTATTTGTATTAGAGTGAGTTATAGGCGTGAGTTATTATTACCTCACACTATTGGTTTATAGAGACTATTACACATCAAAATCAGTTGAATAATGGATACATTATTGAATGGGAGTAGATGAAGAATATTATCGTTCTTAAAGGAAAACTGTTGTAACAGTTCATTTTAAGTTATTTTTATTGAGGTTGAATTTATTAATGCTCCGTCTTTTCAGAGCAATCAATCGACAGATTACCTGGCTAGAAAGCCCAGAATTTTCTAATTTAGCAACTTCTTTCAAGTTCTATTCAATGCAGAATTCATCATCATCGCCAGATTCCGAAAACGCTGCTACAATTATCTGTAATCACACCCCATTAAGAAAATATACCGAAATACGCGAGTCTCTTCATCATATCCTTCATTAACTGTAACTCCAACCGAGTGAATTGAACGATTTTCCACATGGCCAACTCCGTATGCGGAAAATCTGCGCAAAGACAGACGTAAAACATAACTCGCCTCTCCGACACGATAATTTCGCAAATTTGCCACCCAGTCACTCTCGGGATTGGAGGGCAGAAATTATATCGGCAAAATTAAAAATCGATACGGCATAGAATGACCCGCAGGGAATATGGTAATTTATCTGCAGTAATTTCCAAAGGAATAGAAGCTTTGTTCAGAATACTGGATTTACTTTGCATACAAGAGAACCGTGATATGCTATCCAGAATCTTGTTGATAGAATTTCGATGAAAACAAGTATGGCGTGGGGTGAAGGTATTGTTGACGAACTATTCGGGTTCGACTTTGTGAAAAAAAACCTGCATGCAATTTGTATTTTTCATTGTGAATGATATGCTAATGCATGTATAAGTACAGGTAAAACATTATTTCGACTGGTACCGTGCAAGGTTATATTCAATCAATATTTGGTATTGTTCTGATGTTGGACATCTAAATGAATGATTGAAATCATGAAAAAATCGATCAAGAATCCCTGAAGTTTTTCCTCCGATCTTCGAGAACCAACCCAGTGATAATCTGTCTTCCAAACGCACTGCCCTCACGAGATCTTCTCCAAGAGGGGATACCAGAAGCATATCCTCACCTCAATTTCTCGTAGTCTGCTCCCGTAGATTTCCTGTTTCCTCCACCACATAGATGCATAGTAACCCTGTTGAGAATGGGTTTATCGGACACTGACGAGTGTGGATTCTGCGTGGAAGAGGAAGAAACTCCTATTCACCTGGTTACGGAATGCTATGCCATTGCAAGCCAAAGGAAAGAGTGCTTTGGACTAGAAACTTGTAGGAGTGGAGTGTTATCCTCGTTGAAGCCGTCCCAGATACCGGATTGAATCAAATTTCTGGAGCTGGAAGGAGAGCTGTAGGAGGCGCGATGATAACAGCTCTGTTAGGGGACACAATAGACCTTAAGGTCGCAGTTTTCACCTTAAGCTATATACAGGGTGAGTCTTTGACTTGTACAGGGTATCCCATTTTGGGCACTTTTACGGGATATCTCCGTTATTTTTAACGTTAGCGGGATGCGGTTTTCGCGACAGTGTGCTACTTTTTTGTGAAACTAAAGATGGCGCAATCAGTTTTTGCATAGCCCTCTTAGTTTTTGCTATACAGGCTGGAAATGAAAAGTATCACTTTTTAATCACCCCCCGTATCTCAGTTATGCTTGAACTTGGAGAAATGGTTGAAACGCATTCCTATAGATTTTTTTCCGTAGAATCCAGTGGCGTAGTCAGTTTTTCAATCAAATTTTCCGTTTTTGAGTTATTGAGCAAACATATGTTTTTTTAAATGGGACACCCTGTATATTATTTTTTATTCTCATTAAGCACAATCTCAGCTTTTCAAAAACATATTATTTTATGCATTTATTTTCGAATTATTTAAATTTTCAAAAAATTGCAAATTAAATTAAGTTAAATATTAGATCATGTGATGTAGATATTATGTTAACATTATTTTCGATTTCTAACGAAATCTTGACATTTATTTTTTGTTTTTAATAAACAGTCATAGCCTACTACTTAGTTATTGACAATTGAATTACAAAATGCATAAAATAATATGTTTTTGAGAAGCTGAGATTGTGCTTAATAAGAATAAAAAATAATATACAGGGTGTCCCATTTAAAAAAACATATGTTTGCTCAATAACTCAAAAACGTAAAGTGTAATTGAAAAACTGACTACGCCACTGGATTCCACGGAAAAAAATCTATAGGAATGCGTTTCAACCATTTCTCCAAGTTCAAGCACAACTGAGATATAGGGGGTGATTAAAAAGTGATACTTTTCATTTCCAGCCTGTATAGCAAAAACTAAGAGGGCTATGCAAAAACTGATTGCGCCATCTTTAGTTTCACAACAAAGTAGCACACTGTCGCGAAAACCGCATCCCGCTAACGTTAAAAATAACGGAGATATCCCGTAAAAGTGCCCAAAATGGGATACCCTGTACATACAGAGTGTCACAGCCAAATGGAATAAATTCGATAACGAATAAATGAGGGCGTTGTTGTAAAAACGCTCGGACACGTCAATTTGTAATTTTAAATGCGCATATTTTTCGAGAAAATAATATTATATAGGGTGTTCCATGCGACCGTGGCCAATACCAACTTTCTTATTTCAAATGCAACCCTCTGTATATTATTTATTTTTTGGATTCTTCAGAGAATTCTAGACACAATTCATGCACAATGTCCGATACCTATCTTTAACTATTTCGGAAGTATTAACTGTTTTCAGATTTTTTGCAAAAATCAACACTTAGTTTTGTCCGATTATTTCTGCAATTGAAAAGCCGTATTTATCCATTTATTAAACACTAATAACTTGGTCATATTCTCCTCGATATCCCAAAAGTTTTGTTTTTCCACAAACCTAACATAACTAAATCAACCTAGGTCAATGACCTAACCCACAGAATAATGAATATATATAATTATATAACCTTACCCATCTTCCATGATATTTCACAGAGCTTTTGAGAAGATGATGCCAAATTGTTGATTTTCTCTTTGAACAATGGTACAATGGTGCGCTACCTCGCATTGCGATGTAGCCGGCGCGAAAGACAAACCGTAAGAACTATAAATCGACCCATCTCGAACCTGTTGTTCTGTGTCTCCATCGTCAGACCCATGAACGACGCATGCGTGTAGTGATAACCGGCGTGATGTGAATGGAAAGAGCTATGCTGTTATAAAAGTGGAAAGTGATTATTTTAGGTGTTTTTCTTCAATCTCATGATGATTTTGTGACGACTTTGACTGAATTAATGTAATAATAACCATGTGGTGTCGAGTTTTTGAAATTCGAAGAGGAAATTGTTTAGATAGAAACATCGCTACAGATTATTTGATGCTGAGTATCATTTTATTTTTTTATTAATTTCAATTTAATACGTGGTTTTTATCGACATTCATCATTAATATCCGAATTTTGTATTTCATTGAGATTCATTTTTGATATGGACCGGTAACAATAAATTTTCAATAGAAGCTGTGCGTATAATAGTTACTTAGGCCCGTTTGCACCAGTACCCCTTAAAAAGACCACTTAAATAAGGGTCTCTTGAAGTTGATGGTCGCTTAAATTTATTCCCAGTTGCATGACCGTCCCTTAACCGAAACTTAAGTAAGGAACCCTTAAACTATTCGATCTAGTGATATTTCAGTTTTTCATTTTGTGCAACTGATATTTGTGTACTGTGAATTTCATTTCAAGACTATTCCTCTTCCTCTTTGATATATTTCTATGGGCTAGACGGTTGTTTTCATTTGATTAACCTAACCCAACTCTTTACTGTCGTGTTCTCACATTCAAAAGTCGGTTTACTCTGTTTGGTTAATCGAAACCTTTGGAAGTAAGACACGTTTCTTATGAAGGTACAGGCGCTAAAGCTGGACATTGATTGTAAAAATTTAGATATTGCTCTAAAAAATAAACACCTATCCAGTTAGGCCAAATTTAATTGTTTTATTGATATTTTATGTTTTATTTTTGGTGTAACATATTTAGTTATAGGGTTTTATGAAATAAAAAGTAATTTAACATTTGAAATATTTTATTTGTACATATCCACTGCCAAAGAAGCAATTTGAAAATAATATACATTCCACAATCTGCATTGAAAAAATTGAAGCCTTCCAAAATACTCATCAATAATTTGTTGTCTTATGGCTGCCCCTCTATTTATGTGATTTTGCCCCACTGGAATATTTCTTACATATCCTTCAGAGATAAGACGATTTAATCTTTCATTATCTCCTTCTACCGGTGGTTCTCCTTCCCTCATTTGCTGGGCAATATTATGTAATACTGCTGTAGCTACAATCACAGTCAATGTGGTTTCTAACTTTAATTTGCAGCCATATGCCAGCACAGGGAACCTTCTTTTCCAAATACCGAAAACCTTTTCAATAACACCCCTTGTTCTTATTTGAGATTCATTGTATAACTGTTCAGCACCTGTTCTCGGATTTAGCAGTGGAGTCATCATAAAAGGACGGATATTATATGCACTGTTCCCTGTAAGAAAAAAGTTATGTACATATACGCATATTTAGAAGTAGTGAAAGTGTATGATGTATAAGCGTATGATGCACAATTTTGTTATACCTAATAAAATACAATTTGGATGCAAGCCATTGACAAAATCTGCTTTTTTAGTACAACTGTTGAAAATTGTTGCATCGTGGGAGGAACCTGTCCATCTAGCTACCAAATCTATAATTTCCATTCTAGCATTACAGATTGCTTGGACATTCACAGAAAAGTACCCTTTTCTATTGCGAAACACTTCTGCATCAACTCCCCCTGGAACGTTTACATATTTTTATGAACATAAAAGTTGAGATTTGTTGAAAATTCACCTGGCGATTGTATTCTAACATGAGTACAATCGATTGCTCCAATTACATTAGGGAATGATGCTTTTTGGTAGAATTCTGATTTACTTCTTTCAATCTCTTCATTTGTTTGCGGAAATTTTATATATTGGGGTAGCAGACTCGCAATTGCTTCAGACACACGTTTAACAATACGAGAGACTGTTGAAACATGCATTCCACCAAAATCTGCAATCGACAGTAAGTGTTCTCCAGTCGCATAAAAACGAAGCGTACACAGTAATTGGTTTATTGGTGATACACTATAATTTCTACAAAAAAATTTGAATTAATTTATTGGAGAATACTATATTCTCGTCGACAAAGGTACTTACCGATCCAAAGGAAATTCTAGTTGGTTTTCTATTAATTCCAGTAAATTCAAGACAGTCTGTTTTGTTAATCGAAACCTTTGGAAGAAAGACAGCTCATCCAATTCATTGAAATATGAATGTCTTCCATATACACGCCTAGGAAATCCTTGTTCCACAATCTCAACTACTTCCAAATCGTCATGAAACGCGTCTATTTCGAAATGTATCGAATTCATTATCAATATTATTAGTCGAAGTAATTCGAAAACCACAACACAATCAAAACGTCAAAGAACACAACAAATTATTCTAGGTTAGAATACCGCCCTCAGCCTGCCCTTAAAAAGTTGAGTCGTCATTCAGGAGCGCTTAAATTTAAGGTTAGTTTCAGCCCTTTAAATGGCCCTTAACAGTTGGTGCAACGAAATTTAAGTTAAGGGTTCATTTTAAAGGACACTTAACGCTAAGTGTGTTTGGTGCAAACGGCCCTTAATCAACTAGTTTATTAATGACATGCAGGTTCCTCGTGAAAGACCCTGTATATAAAAGGTAGAATTAATGGCCACAAATATTCAAAAAATTCTAGAGCCCTAAAAAAACATGAAACAACAAATAACCATGGGTTCGACTTCGACAATTTCAAGATCCTATACATAGACAAACCAACAACAAAATAAGGACTTATCTGGAAATGATAAATATGCAAAAGGAAAAAAACTCCATAAACAACAGGACCGACCTGAAAAATTTAGCAAAAATCTACCATAACATCCTTAATTAATATAAAACTTGTCTGTGACTATGTACGTAAAACATAATCTGAATGAAATAATCTTTCAATACCATATTATTAATATTTATGCAAGAGCACAGATGGCATTTCAAGTGATCAATTGGAAAACTGCGGAGTCAAAGAAATAAAACCAAACAATCTCTTATTGAGAGCACCATATATTCAATAGTTAATTTTAATTGAAATGAAATTCAGAATGAATAACAAGTAGACTAGTAAGTGAGCATACATATGAGAAAAAAAATCATTTTGATGTATTTTTCGATGTAAATTATAATCTTGAAAAATACTTATTGTACGCCGAAACATAGTCGATTAAAAGGTAATTAAATAGGAATATCTAGAGTTTTACTGTGCTCTAAACCCAAGAAAACTGCACCTAACATTTATAAAATATAGCACAAGAAATCTATCATTCCCATTTATAATAATACCTATCATAATCCCTACATTCCAATTTGAAATCAAAATAGTACAGGGATGTGGAGACTTACATAATTCAAAAAAGCATAGGAAGACTTTCTTTAGAAATAACAAATCCATGTATTCATGGATATCGCTCATAAAAGAATTATGTTTTGATTGTAGTAGGTACTCTTCAATCACAAATTGTAAATTATTCCCTAATTTTCTAAAAACCCCAAACAATTCTACTTTTAGCCACATCGCTGAATGCGTTATCAAATTACCATTCGATGCATTACGATCTGTGTATATATTCCCATTTGAAAAAATTCAGTAGTGGAGCGCGGGGCGTAGGGGTGAAAAATATCAAATTCAAAAAAGCAAAGGATGAATTACTTTTGAAATCGAAAATCGACGGGTGCTAAGATTTTCCTCAATAATTCTACGTACAAGAATTATTGATGTTTTACTTTTCTTTTTTGGCACACTTTATATCTCATTGAAGTGCTGGTAATGCTATGGCATGGTTTCTCTAGAGTCTAGACTATACAGGGTGTTTCACCATAAACTGGACAAACATATATAGTCGTGTAGTTGACACCGAGAAAGCCATTTTCGCCTTATGACATATACCCCGTTTTCGACGCATAATCGAGATACAGGGTGCTTAATGTCAACTTTGAGCAATATTCTGTGAACTGTGGTAAGTTATGCGTGATATTTGAAATAACGGTTCCTGATCATATCTTAGTATTTTTTAGAGCTCAATTGAATTGTGGTGTAGAATTTCGCAAAAAAAATTCAAAATGGCGGAAAACCTGCAAAGTCGGAATTTTTTTTTCTCGGTTGCCAATTTGGAAAGCATAATCTCAACGTACTCGATTTTCTAAGATTTTCCGTGAAAAAATTTTTTCAAATTTCGAACTCAACTCCTTAGTGAAAAAAAAATTTCGCCCAAAATTTTTGGAATTTTTCATGGTTGAACCATCTTTAATTCTGTATACTTGGGTGGAAACAGAATGAAAAAATATCAATTAGTTTTCTTTTTGCAGCCTTCCGAAGATTACGCTAGGTGTACTTTCTTAATTTTTATTTGAGAAACTGGAGGCCGTACGTGGGTAAAAATTGTGCTGCTGGGCTGCCAGAATGACCCAGATAAAAATTTGAAATTATAACCAAAAAAAAATTTTTTCGAAAAAATAAATAAAATTGAAAAAAAAAAATTTTTTTTTATTTTTCCCAAAAAACTTTGGTAAGGTTCGAACTCTACACTCTCGATTAACTAGTGTTGCTTTGGTAACGGAGATTTATAGGATTAGAATTAATCCAATTCATACTCGTAGAGTTCGATTCCTACCAAAAATTTTTGAAAAAAAATTTTTCTGGTTTATAATTTCATATTTTTATCCAGATCATACTGGCAGCCCATCAGCACAATTTTGACCTCCGTACGGCCTCCAGTTCCTCAAATAAAAATTAAGAAAGTACACCAAGCGTAATCTTCGGAAGGCTACAAAAAGAAAACCAAATGATATTTTTTCATTCTGTTTCCACCCAAGTATACAGAATTGAAGATAGTCTAACCATGAAAAATTCCAAAAATTTTGGCCGAAATTTTTTTTTCACTGAAGACATGTAAAAAAAAAGTTGAGATCGAATTTTGAAAAAATTTTTTTACGGAAAATCTTAGAAAATCGAGTACGTTGAGATTATGCTTTCCAAATTAGCAACCGAGAAAAAAAAATTCCAACTTTGCAGGTTTTCCGCCATATTGAATTTTTTTTCGCGAAATTCCACACCACAATTCAATTGAGCCTTCAAAAATACTAAGATTTGACTAGAAACTGTTATTTCAAATATCACGCGTAACTCACAACAGTTATCAGAATATTGCTCGAAGTTGACATTGAACACCCTGTATCTCGCTTATGCGTCGAAAACGGGGTATATGTCATAAGGCAAAAACGACTTTCCCGATGTCGTCTACACGGCTATATATGTTTGTCCAGTTTATGGTGAAACACCCTGTAGAGTCTAGACATTTAAGTGGATATAGAGGTTTTGTCGTTGATTAGTGACTTGCTCTTTACCTCTCCTTGGTCTCTCACTCTCTCCATTCACTTTGCTATACATCACTGTATTAGCCAAGAACTTTTGAGCATGTCCTTCTCCGATTGGAGCCACATTTCTTGCACGGTCAATCTCTATTATCACTACGTCGGCAAATCATAAAATTCGGCAGCTTATGCTTTTGAAATAATCGCATTAAAATGTGATCTCGAAGAATAATTGTTAACGTCTATTTCTAACATACTTGTGTTGAAGTGTTAACCGATAAGAGCAATCATTTCTACGAAGTTTCAAGTGCCAATGTCCACTTCTGTACATCTGATGCAGGAACGAGTAAAAAATTTTCTCAAGTCTTGAAAGATTCTCAGTTTCCCAAATAAGATCAAGCAATTATACTGAATCATATAAACGAGTTAAATAAGATTGATTATGCAAAAGCCGAAGCAAATATAGTAGAAGCAAAAAATATTGAGGTCATATCTAAGATCTCTAATAACAAAATATGCGTTTATCTAGCAGCAAAGAACTAGTCGATAAAATAACAGTCAACGATACTCTACAAATCCAAGGCAATGAGGTAGGAGTTAGAAGACTAGTAACACCAGCAAAACGTACAATACTCTCGAATGTCAATTTGTGTATTCCACATGATATACTAGAAGCAGAAATAGAGAGAAATGGATTTGAACTAGCCTCACCATGAACTTTTTGACAACAGGCATACCAGGAGACGAATTTTCACATACAGGGTGTTTCACCATAAACCGGACAAACATATATAGCCGTGTAGACGACACATTTTTGCCTTATGACATATACCCCGTTTTCGACGCATAAGCGAAATACAGGGTGTTTAATGTCAACTTGGAGCAATATTCCGATAACTGTGGTGAGTTATGCGCTCGGTTATGCGTGACATTTGAGATAACGATTAGTAGACACCTCAGTATTTTTTAAGGCTCAATGCTTGGAATGATCAATAAAGAGTAACACTGAGAGATATCTTTGAACTCCAAACCCGAAAACGATTATCAATGCAATTGAGGTGTAGAATTCTGAAAAAAAAATTTCAAAATGGCGAAAAGCCTGCAAAGTTAGATTTTTTTTCTCGGTTGCCAATCTGGAAAGCACTATTTCAAGGTACTCGATTTTCAAAGATTTTCGGTGAAAATTTTTTTTAAAATTCGGACTAAACTTTTTTTTTTACATGTCTTCAGTGAAAAAAATTCGCCCAAAATTTCTGGAATTTTTCGTGGTTGAACTATCTTCAATTCTGAATACTTGGGGGCAAACAGCCTGGCCATATAGCTTAAAACTGCACCATTGTTAGCCAACCGCAAATACATATACAGCAAATGTTGATCCTATCGAGATACCAGATCAACAGGTGAGGGAGGAAATAATGGACCTGTGAGGAACAGTTAATTCACCATCTCCACAAACGACGATTATAACAATTGAACCTCGATATATCGAAACATGAACAGCCCTCCCAAAACTCAAAAGGCCACAAGAGAACTCCTTCGCAACCACGCCAATCACACCTGACCAGAATATCCAACTAGGACGGCACACAATCGTAAGAAAAATGAAGTATCTAATGAAAAAGCTAGCTTAGAAGACCAAATGGAACCCATTCAGAAATTATTTGATGACAGCGATTCACAGTTTACGCTGAATTCCAATCAAATTTCCAGTTTCCTGCGGAACTCCTTTGGATCCAGTGATCCAGTGAGTATGACTCAAGAGTATACAGATGCCTTACCAGGATTAGGTACTCAATATGTTATCGTCAATATCCCCTCATTGTACACATAGAAGTCTTGAAAACCGAATAACAAGAGTACAAAAAAAATCAGATCACCGCTGAACAAACCTCAACTACCGTCAACCACGAGCTTAGACAGTGATAGCTACCTTTACCTATCAGATTTTAACACCACCTTGTAAATAGAATTTATCCTCCAATGGAACCTTGATGGATTTAAAACCCAATATGAAGAACTACAAACTATCATAAGTAAGTCGTCCCCAGATGTGATTTGCCTTCAAAAAACAAATTTCAAAAATGACTTTACTCTCGAAGGATATCAATGCTTTTTCAAGAATAGAACTCGTGCTAGCGGTGGGGTGGCCATACAGAGTGTAACAGCTAAATGGAATGAATTCGATAACGAATAATTGAGGGCGTGTTGGGAAAAACGCTCGGACACGTCGATTTGTAATTTTAAATGCGAATATTTTTCAAGAAAATAATATTATATAGGTTGTTCCATGTGACCGAGGCCAATACCAACTTTCTTATTTCAAATGTAACGCCCTGTATATTATTTATTTTTTGGATTCTTCAGAGAATTCTAGACACAATTCATGCACAATGTTCCATACCTATCTTCTACTATTTCGGAAATATTAAGAGTTTTCAGATTTATCGCAAAAATCAACGTTTTAAATAAAAATTATTTTATTTCACAAATTCGGTACATTACACTTAAAACCTGATAGGTAATACTGATTATTTCTTAATTATTACAAAAAAACAAAAAAAACATTAATGTCAATGTAGGAAATGTTCAAAATGCTCGAAGCGAACGTCTTGGCAACATGCTAATCTGGTGTAGAATTGTCTTCTAACGTTACTCAACATTTCTTCTCAGTAATGATTTTTCCTTACTTTCTTCATATCAAGAGGTAAATGGGAAATAAGTATTGAATGTAATCTATTGAATTTGTGAAATAAAATAATTTTCATTTGAAATGTTGAATTTTGTGAAAAATCTGAAAACACTTAATATTTCCGAAGAATTTGAAGATAGATATAGGACATTGTACATACATTATGTCTAGAATTCTCTGAAGAATCCAAAAAATAATTATTATACAGGGGGTTGCATTTGAAATAAGAAAGTTGGTTTTGGCCACGGTCGCATGGAACACCCCATATAATTTTATTTTCTTGAAAAATATGCAAATAAAAAATTACATTCAACTCGAAATTATCTAATTTTAATTTCGAGTTGAATGTACAATTATTATGAACTGTTGTATTGTTTTGATTGATACACCAAATGTAGGTCGGTTTTTTGGACTTCTTTGGCCTGAAGAAGTGGAAGGTTACTTCTACGAAACGTAGAATATTTTGCTTTTTTATTGTCCTGTTTCCTGATATTTCCTGATGAATAGCAAAGAATACTCGTCAGCAGAATTACAGAATCTTATGAGTAACAATAAGAAGGAACTCATCAATTCGATCAACCCAATTTGAATTCTATATTAAGTTTGATCTAAATTTTTTACATATAAACTGTAAATGTAAATGAAATGTAACCGTCCCGTAGGCATATTCATATGTTACCGACACAAACACACAATCGGTTCTCCGAGCGATGAGATCGAATTTTGAAAAAATTTTTTTACGGAAAATCTTAGAAAATCGAGTACGTTGAGATTATGCTTTCCAAATTAGCAACCGAGAAAAAAAAATTCCAACTTTGCAGGTTTTCCGCCATATTGAATTTTTTTTCGCGAAATTCCACACCACAATTCAATTGAGCCTTCAAAAATACTAAGATTTGACTAGAAACTGTTATTTCAAATATCACGCGTAACTCACAACAGTTATCAGAATATTGCTCGAAGTTGACATTGAACACCCTGTATCTCGCTTATGCGTCGAAAACGGGGTATATGTCATAAGGCAAAAACGACTTTCCCGATGTCGTCTACACGGCTATATATGTTTGTCCAGTTTATGGTGAAACACCCTGTAGAGTCTAGACATTTAAGTGGATATAGAGGTTTTGTCGTTGATTAGTGACTTGCTCTTTACCTCTCCTTGGTCTCTCACTCTCTCCATTCACTTTGCTATACATCACTGTATTAGCCAAGAACTTTTGAGCATGTCCTTCTCCGATTGGAGCCACATTTCTTGCACGGTCAATCTCTATTATCACTACGTCGGCAAATCATAAAATTCGGCAGCTTATGCTTTTGAAATAATCGCATTAAAATGTGATCTCGAAGAATAATTGTTAACGTCTATTTCTAACATACTTGTGTTGAAGTGTTAACCGATAAGAGCAATCATTTCTACGAAGTTTCAAGTGCCAATGTCCACTTCTGTACATCTGATGCAGGAACGAGTAAAAAATTTTCTCAAGTCTTGAAAGATTCTCAGTTTCCCAAATAAGATCAAGCAATTATACTGAATCATATAAACGAGTTAAATAAGATTGATTATGCAAAAGCCGAAGCAAATATAGTAGAAGCAAAAAATATTGAGGTCATATCTAAGATCTCTAATAACAAAATATGCGTTTATCTAGCAGCAAAGAACTAGTCGATAAAATAACAGTCAACGATACTCTACAAATCCAAGGCAATGAGGTAGGAGTTAGAAGACTAGTAACACCAGCAAAACGTACAATACTCTCGAATGTCAATTTGTGTATTCCACATGATATACTAGAAGCAGAAATAGAGAGAAATGGATTTGAACTAGCCTCACCATGAACTTTTTGACAACAGGCATACCAGGAGACGAATTTTCACATACAGGGTGTTTCACCATAAACCGGACAAACATATATAGCCGTGTAGACGACACATTTTTGCCTTATGACATATACCCCGTTTTCGACGCATAAGCGAAATACAGGGTGTTTAATGTCAACTTGGAGCAATATTCCGATAACTGTGGTGAGTTATGCGCTCGGTTATGCGTGACATTTGAGATAACGATTAGTAGACACCTCAGTATTTTTTAAGGCTCAATGCTTGGAATGATCAATAAAGAGTAACACTGAGAGATATCTTTGAACTCCAAACCCGAAAACGATTATCAATGCAATTGAGGTGTAGAATTCTGAAAAAAAAATTTCAAAATGGCGAAAAGCCTGCAAAGTTAGATTTTTTTTCTCGGTTGCCAATCTGGAAAGCACTATTTCAAGGTACTCGATTTTCAAAGATTTTCGGTGAAAATTTTTTTTAAAATTCGGACTAAACTTTTTTTTTTACATGTCTTCAGTGAAAAAAATTCGCCCAAAATTTCTGGAATTTTTCGTGGTTGAACTATCTTCAATTCTGAATACTTGGGGGCAAACAGCCTGGCCATATAGCTTAAAACTGCACCATTGTTAGCCAACCGCAAATACATATACAGCAAATGTTGATCCTATCGAGATACCAGATCAACAGGTGAGGGAGGAAATAATGGACCTGTGAGGAACAGTTAATTCACCATCTCCACAAACGACGATTATAACAATTGAACCTCGATATATCGAAACATGAACAGCCCTCCCAAAACTCAAAAGGCCACAAGAGAACTCCTTCGCAACCACGCCAATCACACCTGACCAGAATATCCAACTAGGACGGCACACAATCGTAAGAAAAATGAAGTATCTAATGAAAAAGCTAGCTTAGAAGACCAAATGGAACCCATTCAGAAATTATTTGATGACAGCGATTCACAGTTTACGCTGAATTCCAATCAAATTTCCAGTTTCCTGCGGAACTCCTTTGGATCCAGTGATCCAGTGAGTATGACTCAAGAGTATACAGATGCCTTACCAGGATTAGGTACTCAATATGTTATCGTCAATATCCCCTCATTGTACACATAGAAGTCTTGAAAACCGAATAACAAGAGTACAAAAAAAATCAGATCACCGCTGAACAAACCTCAACTACCGTCAACCACGAGCTTAGACAGTGATAGCTACCTTTACCTATCAGATTTTAACACCACCTTGTAAATAGAATTTATCCTCCAATGGAACCTTGATGGATTTAAAACCCAATATGAAGAACTACAAACTATCATAAGTAAGTCGTCCCCAGATGTGATTTGCCTTCAAAAAACAAATTTCAAAAATGACTTTACTCTCGAAGGATATCAATGCTTTTTCAAGAATAGAACTCGTGCTAGCGGTGGGGTGGCCATACAGAGTGTAACAGCTAAATGGAATGAATTCGATAACGAATAATTGAGGGCGTGTTGGGAAAAACGCTCGGACACGTCGATTTGTAATTTTAAATGCGAATATTTTTCAAGAAAATAATATTATATAGGTTGTTCCATGTGACCGAGGCCAATACCAACTTTCTTATTTCAAATGTAACGCCCTGTATATTATTTATTTTTTGGATTCTTCAGAGAATTCTAGACACAATTCATGCACAATGTTCCATACCTATCTTCTACTATTTCGGAAATATTAAGAGTTTTCAGATTTATCGCAAAAATCAACGTTTTAAATAAAAATTATTTTATTTCACAAATTCGGTACATTACACTTAAAACCTGATAGGTAATACTGATTATTTCTTAATTATTACAAAAAAACAAAAAAAACATTAATGTCAATGTAGGAAATGTTCAAAATGCTCGAAGCGAACGTCTTGGCAACATGCTAATCTGGTGTAGAATTGTCTTCTAACGTTACTCAACATTTCTTCTCAGTAATGATTTTTCCTTACTTTCTTCATATCAAGAGGTAAATGGGAAATAAGTATTGAATGTAATCTATTGAATTTGTGAAATAAAATAATTTTCATTTGAAATGTTGAATTTTGTGAAAAATCTGAAAACACTTAATATTTCTGAAGAATTTGAAGATAGATATAGGACATTGTACATACATTATGTCTAGAATTCTCTGAAGAATCCAAAAAATAATTATTATACAGGGGGTTGCATTTGAAATAAGAAAGTTGGTTTTGGCCACGGTCGCATGGAACACCCCATATAATTTTATTTTCTTGAAAAATATGCAAATAAAAAATTACATTCAACTCGAAATTATCTAATTTTAATTTCGAGTTGAATGTACAATTATTATGAACTGTTGTATTGTTTTGATTGATACACCAAATGTAGGTCGGTTTTTTGGACTTCTTTGGCCTGAAGAAGTGGAAGGTTACTTCTACGAAACGTAGAATATTTTGCTTTTTTATTGTCCTGTTTCCTGATATTTCCTGATGAATAGCAAAGAATACTCGTCAGCAGAATTACAGAATCTTATGAGTAACAATAAGAAGGAACTCATCAATTCGATCAACCCAATTTGAATTCTATATTAAGTTTGATCTAAATTTTTTACATATAAACTGTAAATGTAAATGAAATGTAACCGTCCCGTAGGCATATTCATATGTTACCGACACAAACACACAATCGGTTCTCCGAGCGATGCCGAACATGTAATAATAAGTTGCCGACGTAATTCTTAGTTTATCTGTAATTAACTACTATGCGAGTAATGGTTTTATCAAACAAGTGCATTCAGTTATCGCAATATTGCATATTTTTAATAATCTCATTACCAAAATAAACCTTTAGAGAATTCACCAAAACTTTACCATTATTCTACTGAGGGTAATCTATACTGATATTATAAAGAGGAAAGATTTGCATTTTTGTGTGTTTGATACCATTTGGCTCGAAAAGTACTGGACCGATTTCAGAAATTCTTTCACGCTTAGAAAGCTACATTATCCCTTAGTGACATAGGCTATACTTTTCACCCGAAAAAATTAAGCATACCTACTATAACTTTAATAATTATAAAAAAATCATAAGCATAATAAGTTGCCGATGTAATTCTTAGTTTGTCTGTAACTTAACGATTATACAATTGGTGGTTTCATCCAGTGAACTCTTAGGCTGGAGACATATATTTTGTTCAGACTAATAATCAACCATCCTCGCTAATATATCAAATTTTTTTTTCAATACCTGTTATATGTATATAAGGTGCCGATGCTTGTATACAAGAAACACGTCCAAGTAACTTATAAGTTAGGCGCTGGTCTCCCTGAAACGCGTCCGTCGTCGGTCGCGTTTCTGCCCCGTACAACTTCCTAGTGATACATTTGGAAAACCTTGGATACGACCGTATCCATGAAAGTTGTACGAGGCAGACCCGCGACCGACGACCGACGCGTTTCAGGGAGACCAGCGCCCTACCGACAGAATCCTAAAGTTACGTCGGTAACTTATATGAAATCATTCGGCTTCTCGACGTGCTTGGTTGTGTCGGTAACATATGAATATGCGTCCCGTAGTGCTTATGATCTGCGAAATCGGAGCACAATAAACGTTAAATAAAAAAAAGAAAATATGTGACGATTGATAAGGATTGTATTCGTGAACGAATCGATAAAGAGTTGTTGATATTGAAAAATTCCATCCTAGAGAATAAAATGATGCAAAACTTTTAATCTACTCTCGAACAGATAAACCTAGAAACTCCAAGTTTTCAGGGACCCATCTCGAAAACCAAGAAAAAGAAGGAAGGAATTGGTGTTCTTCTTAAATTTCTGTAGGTTATATGCCTCGGGGAACACCTCCTTAGGTAATGAGTTCCAGAGCCTTGCTTTTAGCTGGATGAACGAGTCTGTGAAAAGACATATTCACCAGGTTGTCAAAGAGACCACGAAGGGGTGTGAAGACTGAACCTGTCGGGTAAATGGTTAATCTCGGAAAGACTGCAGCAGGAGGGACTAGTGCTGATGATTCAGAGGAGCATCATCCATCCAAAATCCTCTGCAACAGAAACTAACGAGTCCTACTAAGGCTTGCAGAGAGGATTTCGGATCGATAATAAGTCGAAATAATGAATAACAGTGAAGGTATTCAAATTACGTAGAAGATAATTGAAAAGAAACAAAAGAGAGAAGAGAAGAAAACTAATAAGAGGATACAAAGACTACAAGACTCGGTCCAGAATGATGCTGACAAAACCTTGACCTGATTGATATTTTGCAAGAAATCGATTTTGTCTTTGATCATTGTTTGCTGCTGATATGTTGAACAAAATCCATATTTATTTGTTCATGTTTTTTAGAGTTTTTAGCCTTGATAAAACCGTGAATGGGCCGAAATTTTGGTGGAAAGTTTGCGAGAGGAGGAACATGTAGAATAAACGTCCAATTGCCAGAAATATCGTTTCTGATTATAAATCATAGATGAAAATCTACACTCCGAAATACTTTGATATCAATAAACTATTCGACATATTCGCAGATATCTAAGGGTACGTACATGCCGGAGATGCAAGGATGAGCGCGGTGGAGGTCGCGGTCGCGATAGTTACATCGATGTCAAAACAAACCTTCAGTTTTGAATGGGACCGTACATACCAAAGATGCTTCACCTGTTCACCCTTGCCGCCTATAAAAGCGACTTATAGCGATGTCGGCAGTGGAACGAGATAGTTTGATTACGTACATATAGAATATGCAAGGATGAGCGCGGTGGAGGTCGCGGTCGCGCTAGTTACATCGATGTCAAAACAAACCTTCAGTTTTGAATGAGACCGTTCATACCAAAGATGCTTCACCCATTCACCCTTGCCGCCTATAAATGCGCTCGATACCGATGTCGATGGCAAAACAAAATAGTTTGATTTTATAGCGCGATCGAGCTGTTGCCGCGTGATCGACACATGAGGGTCATTTTTAGATCATTTTTCATTCTCGAATTTGTGTATATTATATTTCGGAAAGTATTCGCCGTAGCATAAACATATTTGGTATGTGGAATCCTTATACCGATGTTGAAAAAATCATTGACTCGCAACGGGGTAATTATTCAACCCTTAAATTTCGAAATTCGATATAACGGATACCATTCGCCGTAGCATAACCATATTTTGTATGTAGAATTTTCTTGGCAGAATCCAACGAAATCATAAAAAATAGGGTTCTCGTTCGAAAAACAGAAGTTTTTGACATGGAATTCGAAACACGCTGTGATGATATTTCTGAAATTCAAAAGATGCATGAAGTTTCCACATTCTTCTACTTTGATGTAATGAGAACGGTTCACGCTCAGGATGTTGAGAATAAGAAAAACTAACATAATAATGGCTACGAATATTCGATTTTTTTCCGGGTTTTTCTCGATATTTTGAAAAATATTTGAATGAATACAATGGTTTTCACAGAAATTAATTCATGATTGATTGAGAAAAAATTTGAAGGAAATTTTTTTTACAAATTTATTTTCACTCCTTGTATAACCAGGAGTGCACAGGCTGCAAAAATATTTGGGCTTAGTAGAAAATTTTGAACAATGTCAAAATCCCAATTTTCAGTATTAAATATGTCCAGTTCTCCAGAAACGTCTAATATGAACTCGAACTTGGGACACCCTGTATATCATTTTCGTATTTATGTTGCGAAAACAAATATGCAGTGACGACAATTATTGGATGGAAACTTGTAACAAACATAACCTACTCATTATCAGAAAAAAACAACGAAAAACAGTAGTAAAGTTTTCAAGGTGATTATAATTCCGAAAGGAAGTGTTGAAAAGGGAGAACGTGACAATTACAGGCATTTTCAGGTAGGTTTTCGCAGGACCATGAAAAGCTTGA
The DNA here is from genome assembly GCA_910592335.1 of Adalia bipunctata. Classification (NCBI taxonomy): domain Eukaryota; kingdom Metazoa; phylum Arthropoda; class Insecta; order Coleoptera; family Coccinellidae; genus Adalia; species Adalia bipunctata. Next base: position 9,252,879 of record OU342954.1, read on the forward strand.
AGTGTGGGTTTCATACTTTCATTTCAGCATGTGGCGGACAATCCTAATTCTCACTTTATGTGAATATTGTTTGCAAATATCTCACTTATCAACAGGTATTTAAAAACACAACCGACAAAGCTTTTAACCATATCCGACAAACTACCTGAATTCTTTAAATAGTACGACATGGCGAAGGGAATTTTTTTTATTTCCAGAATATGGGGTCAGAGAGCATAATTATCTACTTTTAACATTTTCAAATATTTTTGGTGAGAACACAAATTTTCAGAACTGAGAAAATGTGCAGAAATGAAATTAGTTTTGAACAAGAACCTTTCCAGTTCCTCATTTCACTAAAATATGATAATGTGAATCAAAGATTATAGAGTACAAAGATAGGAAACGCCCTCATATCTCTCGTACTAAAAACCGACTACGTTTTATGCATATATATATATCGGGACTTTTTACTCACGAGATGGCGTTTTCATTACAGATTACAGTGACTGTAGTTTTTTTCATTACAGATTACTGTTACTGGAAAGAGCGCGAAATTTGAATACCACCATAAGTAATAATTTTGATTTCCACCTATCGAGCCCAGACAATAATATACAGGGTGACACAACAAAAGCAGGGCTTCTGTTCTGCTCAGGATTATATTTTTGATCTACATATTAATTCAATTGATACTAATTAAACACACCAAATAGATTTGCTTACATATTTTTATTTCAAAATATACATACAATTTTAAATTGGAATACATGTCAAAAATATCTTTACATCTGAGTTACAGAATTATTAGAACATATTTTTTACAGAATATTCAAAATCACAATTTAAAAAACATCTTGTAGAGGTGTAAAACTTGTATAAGGACTAATCAGATCCCATTCAGACGCCATGCTGCGATCTAAATCCTCTCGCCCAGAAAACTCTATCCATTTCAGAGCACTGAAAATTAATGCAATGAATAACAGAGTTACCCCTTTCGAGTTTCAATACTTACATTTCCATTTTCTTCGGTAATTCAAAGAAGGATAATTTCGGATTATTCCTTTTATTATTAGTACACTGCCATTCACCATGCTCCGGATGGCATCTTGTCTTCAAATATTTAACAACCGAAACACAGGAACGAATACCAATAAGCACGAATCAAACTAAATTATAACGAAAACACAAATATTAAACGAAAACTCAATTAAACTTAAACTTAACGAATACAACTATTAATTATTCTTTGTAGATCTAATCTAAACGAACTCAACTGGAGAATAATCTAAATTTGATTTGAATTTGTCTGTTTGAATTGTACCATATGTGGAACCATGGTAACATTCTTTTCTCTTGGCCACCTATTATCTATCTCAGGACTTTCTTCTCACCAGACGGCGCTCACGTCAATGTTGTCGCTTCGTTTCCAATCTTCCTTCTCTATAATCTTTGATGTGAATATTGAAATCTTCAATTATGTTAATTCCAAGCAAAATAATTTGACAGTTCTCAATGGCCACAGAAAAGCACATTCGACATGTACGGCCAGGCGCCAGGCAGCGATGGAAACCTCCACCGCGCTTATCCAAGCATCTTCGGTATGTACGGCCAGGCATCGATTTAAAACTTGATCGCGACCGCGACCTCCACCGCGCTCATCCTTGCATCTCCGGCATGTACGTACCCTAATATAATATGCATAGCTCCCAAGAATAGAGACACAAATGCCACATAGGAGCCTGACGTTCTCATATTTAACTTTCATGTTCACCCCCATATTTCGTACAACTGCTACCCTCCTTGTGTGACAACGAAACGCTATCGATCTTCCACATGTGACACAAGTGTATGTCAGTCCCTTCGCTTTTGACATATACCAGCAACAGAGCATTTTCATCCCTTGCAATAAAAATATGATTGATGATGAGAAATGAAACTGAGTATGCTCTTCACATTGTTCTCACGACTTAGTGTTTCAAAAAGAACCTAAGAACATTTTCTTCGTCTGTTTTTTTTTTAATCGTCTAAGTGTAGTTGATCCAAAGTTACTGCAAGGAGCCATAACTTCCACGCAAAAGATGTGGTGATATTTTTCCGGTTTCAAAGGAATATTTGTGTGAAATTTCTTATGTCCTCAGTATTTGATCTTCGTAAAACAAGTTAATTTTTTTCAAATAAAAAGTAATCGCGTAAAAAACGTCAAAAATTCACGTTTTTCAAATGCAATTTTTGGATATTCAGAGGAAATGTTTTTGAATGGCGAGAACGTTACCTTGATGTCTGAAATAGAGTTCCCGATCTATCCTACTTTTTTTATTCATTCGTAAGCAATTTTATTTTTCCTATTTGTATTAGAGTGAGTGCTTCTCATACGAAATATTTATTGGGGTGAGTTATAGGCGCGAGTTATTATAACTCATGCTATTGGTTTATAGATACTGTTACAGCTCAAAATGAGTTGAATAATGGAAATATTGTTCTATGGGAGTAGATGAAGAAACATTTTGATAAATACGAAATTACTTGATCTCTATGTAGAAACTACAACGTTGCGAGTGAATCTGACGTGGAAATTACTATAACCTAACATTTTCAAAATATACACGGTGAAATCTGTCAGAATGTCATGGCAAACCAGTATACTTTATAAAAGTGAATGGAGTATATTTATTGGCATGAAATAATCTATTAGATCATAATGAAATTCAACAATATTTCTGTCACGTTATTTTCATTTGGAATTCATAAAAAAATTGATATATTTTATTCTCTCGACAAATGTTCATAATTAATTCTGCTGAATTAATCCTTTGGCGACTAACCCTCTTCTTGGTCGTTACCTATTTTTAGTATTTTCAAACACCCATTTTGTAATCTCAATATTTCATTATCTCGATTATCTTATTTAATGCTTCAGCTTCATCCTTCGGTTTCAATTATCTAGTTATCTTCGTCTACAATCTACATAATTGATCCTTTAACTTCAACACAATAAAGGTCCCACGAAAGATTCTCACTTAACTCGTTCTCGATCAGATTTTTGTTCCTCTTTCCGTATTTTGTTTCTTTTTCTCTCGCCTGACGGCTCTTGCTGCAAAATTCATCAGCGTGTGCTATGACTTACATTTCCGCTCGTTGAAGAGAGAGCTGTCAGTAGCAGAGATTTTCCACCCTTCTCTCGCACAGTAACCTCCAACCAACACATTTCATCAACTTTTATTTTTTTATGATCATAAGTAATATTTTCTTCTATATATATCATTACACCATCATTTCTGTTGAATATTCCCTCGTTATACAGGGTGTAACTGAATAAGTGTAAAACATTTAAGGAGGTGATTCCTCATCGAAAAAAAGATAGGATCTTTTATATAAAGAAACTTCATTGGAGCATCCCTTGTTAAGATACAGCCCTTCAAAGGGGGTACATAAAATTTGTATAACAATTTTTTTCACAAGCACTGAAAAAGTTACAATATTGAAATTAACCTGACGTTTTGTACTACCAAAAAGACACTTAGCCAGTAATTTATTTGGTTTACCCCATGGTTGTAAGGGGTGAAAAACGCAACCCCTAAAATTTATTTCCAATGTAACTTTTTGTCTTATTATTTGTTTACCATTTAAAAATTTATTTCCGATAGCCTGTTTCATTCTAAACAAAAAATGTCTCTTCGGTTTTTTGCCCAAAATAAACCAGTAAGCAGCAAAACATTATTTTACGAACAACTACAGAGATACATCGTCATAAATGCGAACTGGATTTATTGTTATTTTGTAGTAAACCAAATAAATTACTGGCTAAGTGTCTTTTTGGTAGTACAAAACGTCAGGTTAATTTCAATATTGTAACTTTTTCAGTGCTTGTGAAAAAAATTGTTATACAAATTTTATGTACCCCCTTTAAGGGGCTGTATCTTAACAAGGGATGCTCCAATGAAGTTTCTTTATATGAAAGATCCTATCTTTTTTTCGATGAGGAATCACCTCCTTAAATGTTTTACACTTATTCAGTTACACCCTGTATAGTCCATCCAAGAATAATTGACATCTCGGGGGGCTTCGGAAAATCGAAATTAGGTTGGTAATGCCCATTCAGTAATATTTTGAGTTGCAGAATTCACGTTGGTGTTGGAAATAACACTGACATTTTGTTCTGTCAGTTTCGAACAAATTTGGCAAAAAATTTAGCAAGTGAAACAAATATCTTTGAAATGAGGCTCTTAGAGAGTGAACAGCTAGAAAATGGAGAGCCTGCACAGAGCACGTAGAAAAAGAAATGAGAGAAGATTAGTCATAATATAAGGAATGTTATGATACATTGCTGACAAAAACTTTCATTATGAACATGACGAGTTCTGCCCAGATGAGGAAAAAATAACATGTTGTGGTTGTTGAAACAGAATAATAGGAATATTTATATTTTTCACATTTCATGTTTTACACCTTCACTGTTCACAAATATTGAAAGTTACAATGTCATGACAAAATTCTTCATATATTAAATAGATCCATTGGTTAAGTTTTGTTTCTGTCTTGATATCTATTACAAATTTCCCAAATACATTCACTTTGCAGTAACACGCTTCAAATTATCAACTAGATTTTTTCGGTTTAGCGAATGTTCATATTGAACATTGAAAAGGACCGTGCTATTTAATCATCCACGATATTTTTCGTTATCAAACCAGAATTTCCAGGCTGTATGCTCCTATAATTGATCGTAAATGTATCAATACAAGATGAAAATAATATACTGCTGGTGTACAGATTCACACGCTGGTAATCGTATGTGAAAATTGGGAACATTTTCATGTTCAAAGTTCCTTACTAAAAAATTAAAATATCGTTCACTTTTTAGGTTATTTCTATATCTATGATGAAAGCATAGAAAATTTTTAGTTACTTTTTTGTAACTAGAAATAAAGCTGCGTTTGGACTTTCAAGGCCTGCTCTGATGTCAATCATTCTTGGATGGACTATAGGTACTCTTATCAATTGGGGTAGCTAAGTAGGGGAATTTCAAAATTTCATGAAGCACGTGGTAATACAGGTTCTATCAAAATAAGCTTGTTTGTGAGAATTTTGGATAATGTAAACTAAGTAGGTAAAAGTATGAAAACTTATTCAGTATATCTGGCTCAAAGCACCGCTTTCCTAATAAACCTTTGACGAGTGGTTCCTGTTTACTGAAATGAACTGCTCCACATGAGTTAGAGATATCGACTTAAATTGCAAAAAAATATAGTTGAAGTAACATTTTTGTGATGAAAATTCATATAAATATGATTTCAAATTGCAAATTAATTTTAGCATGTAGGTATGCAGCGTATACAGGGTGGTTAAGGAAAATCGAGTAAAATAACGAAATTTTATTCCCAGAGAATTCAAGCATTTGAACACTATCAATACAATGTATGGCCTCCACGGGCATCAATAAAAGCTTGAAATCTTCTTTGCATTCTACACACGAGGTTGTTGAACATTTCTTCAGGAATTTGGTTCCATAAACGGGGCAGAAGCTCTCTCAGATAATTTAAGGATTCGGGGGTAGGTTGATAATTTTCTAATCTTCTTTGGAGCATATTCCATGCATGTTCTATGCAATTCGAATTTGGTGAGTGCGGAGGTATTGGTAAATATGGAATACCAAGCTCCTCGCGCGCATTCTCAACTATGGCTGCACGGTACGGTCTAGCGTTATCGTCTATAAATTGAAAAGTTTCACCAATAGCAGCTTGAAAATTTGGCACAACATTGTCTATGACTTTTGAACATGGACGTGAATAATACAGAATTGTCTATGACATGCTCCCTATAGTGTGAGGCGGTCATATTCCCAGGACAAATGTGTAGATCTGTGCGCCCGTTGAAACATATACCGGCCCATACCATTACACTATCCCCTCGGAATACATGGACTTCTTGGACATATCGACGATTACGGGGTATGCGTGGGATTGTCCATACCCTTATTCTTCGAGAATCTGAAAATCGTCCATATCTGGATTCATCAGTTAAAAGGACAATGCGCCATTGATCGTTCCAATAGATATGTTGCCTTGCCCATTCTAGTCTTTGACGCTTATGGTCACGTGTTAATGGAACTCCTCTTAACGGACGTCTAGAACCTAGATTGACCTCTCTCAAACGTCATCTGATGGTTTCGATGGAAACTTGGACCCCATCTGCATTTGGAAGAGTATTCCGCAGCATTCTACACTTAGATGTAGGGTTTCTTCTCGCCGAAACGGTGATGAAACGATCCTGAGCAGGTGTTGTTTTTCGTCGCCCACCAAGCCCTGGTCTTTCCAACACGGAACCCGTCTCCTTGAACCTATCCCGAAGTCCAGATATCACACTTTGGCTGACTTGAAGCCTTTCCGCTACAACAACCTAAGTTAGGCCACCCTGTAGCATTCCGATAACCCTATTAGCCTCAGCGTTTGTTAATTTACGTCTTGGCATTTTCAGAAAACTCGTTTCAAATCGAAGCCGTTGATAAACTGACTTCATTTCAAATTCATGAAGCATATGCAAAGAACCAAACTGATTTTTATTGGATCGATTCAAGTTGTTATTGAGTTTTAATAATTTCACAGCGATTTTCTAGAAGATTACATACTTTTAAAAACGATTGAATACGATATCCCTTACTCTTGTGGAGCAGTATATTTTGATATCTGATATTTGCACTGTCTTCGTTTGGGTTCAAGGAGAAACCATCGAAGAACAACGAAATCACAGAGCCATTTCGTTGTTCTTTATTAAGGGACGGTGACATTCGTTGGACCCAATTGTAAACCAACCTTTCCGATAAATGAAGCAGGCTCGAACAATCTGCGATCACTTCCCAAATTATCCTTCAATCGATACTCTGTTACAAAAACCTGTTAAAATGAATGATAAATTCTACAAGAATGGGCTGAAGGACTTAGGTCAATTGCCTTAAATACAGGGTGCGGCACGGAGGATGGATGGTTTTTAAAAAATAATAATAGCGTTAATTTTTACTCAAAAACACATTTATTGACGGAATCAGATTCTCAAGGAAATAGCATTTGAGACAGTCAAGTGTGGAAAATCACATCAGGCATGTGGTGGCCGAAATCGGTGATGCAGTGCTGGAGGCGCTCAATGGCTTGTCGAACGCGTTCAACATTTTCAGGCGTTCGAACTGTTCGCACAGGTCCTCTTGGTCTTCTGTTGATCAGTTCACCACGTCTGCGAAGTGATTCAACCCAACGAAGGATGGTGTTTCGAGAGGGAATAGCTCTATTCCGATGAATGTGGAAATGGCGACGAAACTCACGCTGCACGACCGTGACTGACTCATTATTTCGGACGAAACTATCATAGGCGAAAACACGATGCTCCACCGTCCAAGGCTCCATGACGACAACTGGTAAATAAAAAAATAAATGCTAGGAACACACGAGTCTAACGGCACCTTCCCCACTTCTCTCGTCCGCAGTGGACGTCGGTGATGTTAGCTCTCGGCCGGACGGCTCCAAGCGCTGCTATTCCACCACGGTCAATAAGTACTCTGAGGTAGTTTCGATGGAAGTTTTTATTTTTTTTTTCAAGAAATTGAGATGGCGGCCAAGATATGTGAATAGCTTATTGAATAGATGAATAGAAGGACTATTCCCATGATTTTTTTTGTTCAATTTGGATGAACCTAAAGGACCAGCTCCAAGGATCGAACTATGTGTATAGTTAGTCTGAAGCCGTTTCGACAGAAGTTTTGATTTTTTTTCAAGAGTTTGAGATGGCGGCCAACATATGTGAATAGCTAATTGAATAGATGGATAGAAGAACTATTTCCATGATTTTTTTCGATCAATTTGGATGAACCTTAAGGGCCAGCTCCAAAGAATCAAACTATGTGTAGAAGTTGTCTGAAGTCGTTTCGACAGAGGTTTTTATTTTTTTTTCAAGAATTTGAGATGGCGGCCAAGAACTGTGATTGACTGATTGAATAAAGGAATAAAAGGACTATTCGCGTGATTTTTTTCGTTCAATTTCGATGGCCCTAGAGGGCCAGCTCCAAGAATCAAACTATGTGTAGAGGTTGTCTGAAGGCGTTTCGACAGAAGTTTTTATTTTTTTTTCAAGAGTTGAAGATGGCGGCCAAGAACTGTGATTGACTGATTGAATAAAGGAATAAAATGACTATTCGGGTGATTGTTTTCGTTCAATTTCGATGGCCCTAGAGGGCCAGCTCCAAGAATCAAACTATGTATAGAGATTATTATTTTTTTTCAAGAGTTGAAGATGGCGGCCAAGAACTGTGATTGACTGATTGAATGAAGGAATAAAAGAACTATTCGCGTGATTTTTTTCGTTCAATTTCGATGGCCCTAGAGGGCCAGCTCCAAGAAGCAAACTATGTGTAGAGGTTGTCTGAGGTCGTTTCGACAGAAGTTCTTATTTTTTTTCAAGAGTTGAAGATGGCGACCAAGAACTGTGATTGACTGACTGAAAAGAGGGATAAAAGGACTATTTCCATGATTTTTTTCGTTCAATTTCGATGGCCCTAGATGGCCAGCTCCAAGAATCAAACTATGTGTAAAGGTTGTCTGAAGTCGTTTCGACAGAAGTTTTTATTTTTTTTCAAGAGTTGAAGATGGCGGCCAAGAACTGTGATTGACTGATTGAATAAAGGGATAAAAGGACTATTTGCATGATTTTTTTCGTTCAATTTCGATGGCCCTAGAGGGCCAGCTCCAAGAATCAAACTGTGTGTAGAGGCTGCCTGAAGTCGTGGCGGCCAAGAACTGTGATTGACTGATTGAATAAAGGAATAAGAGGACTATTCGCGTGATTTTTTTTCGATCAATTTGGATGAACCTAAAGGGCCAGCTCCAAAGAATCAAACTATGTGTAGAGGTTGTTAGAAGTCGTTTCGATAGAAGTTTTTATTTTTTTTCAAGAGTTTGAGATGGCGGCCAAGAACTGTGATCGACTGATTGAATAAAGGGATAAAAGGACTATTTCCATGATTTTTTTCGTTCAATTTGGATGAACCTAAATTGCCAGCTCCAAACTATGTGTAGAGGTTGTCTGAAGGCGTTTCGACAGAAGTTTTTATTTTTTTTCAAGAGTTTGAGGTGGCGGCCAACATATGTGAATAGCTAATTGAATAGATGGATAGAAGAACTATTTCCATGAATTTTTTCGATCAATTTGGATGAACCTTAAGGGCCAGCTCCAAAGAATCAAACTATGTGTAGAAGTTGTCTGAAGTCATTTCGACAGAAGTTTTTATTTTTTTTCAAGAGTTTGAGATGGCGGCCAAGAACTGTGATTGACTGATTGAATAAAGGAATAAGAGGACTATTCGCTTGATTTTTTTCGTTCAATTTCGATGGCCCTAGAGGGCCAGCTCCAAGTGTAGAGGTTGTCTGAAGGCGTTTCGACAGAAGTTTTCATTTTTTTTTCAAGAGTTGAAGATGGCGGCCAAAAACTGTGATTGACTGATCGAATAAAGGAATAAAAGGACTATTCGCGTGATTTTTTTCGTTCAATTTCGATGGCCCTAGAGGGCCAGCTCCAAGTGTAGAGGTTGTCTGAGGTCGTTTCGACAGAAGTTCTTATTTTTTTTCGAGAGTTGAAGATGGCGGCCAAGAACTGTGATTGACTGACTGAATGAAGGGATAAAAGGACTATTTCCATGATTATTCTTGTTCAATTTCGATGGCCCTAGATGGCCAGCTCCAAGAATCAAAATATGTGTAGAGGTTGTCTGAGGTCGTTTCGACAGAAGTTTTTATTTTTTTTCAAGAGTTGAAGATGGCGGCCAAGAACTGTGATTGACTGATTGAATGAAGAAATAAAATGACTATTCGCGTGATTTTTTTCGTTCAATTTGGATGAACCTAAAGGGCCAGCTCCAAGAATCAAACTATGTGTAGAGGTTGTCTGTAGTCGTTTCGACAGAGGTTTTAATTTTTTTTTCAAGAGTTTGAGATGGCGGCCAAGAACTGTGATTGACTGATTGAATGAAGCGATAAATGGACTATTCGCGTGATATTTTTTGTTCAATTCCGATGGCCCTAGAAGGCCAGCTCCAAGAATCAAACTATGTGTAAAGGTTGTCTGAAGTCGTTTCGACAGAAGTTTTCATTTTTTTCAAGAGTTGAAGATGGCGGCCAAGATCTGTGATTGACTGATTGAATAAAGGAATAAAAGGACTATTCACGTGATTTTTTTCGTTCAATTTCGATGGCCCTAGAGGGCCAGCTCCAAGAATCAAACTATGTGTAGAGGCTGTCGAAAGTCGTTCGACAAAGGTTTTAATTTTTTTCCCAGAGTTTGAAATGGCGGCCAAGATATGTGAATAGCTAATTGACTAGATGGATAGAGAGACTATTTCCATGTTTTTTTTTCGATCAATTTGGATGAACCTAAAGGGCTAGCTCCAAAGAATCAAACTATGTGTAGAGGTTGTCTGAAATCGTTTCGATAGAAGTTTTTATTTTTTTTCAAGAGTTGAAGATGGCGGCCAAGAACTGTGATTGACTGATTGAATAAAGGAATAAAAGGACTATTCGCGTGATTTTTTTCGTTCAATTTCGATGGCCCTAGAGGGCCAGCTCCAAGAATCAAACTATGTGTAGAGGTTGTCTGAAGGCGTTTCGACAGAAGTTTTTATTTTTTTTTCCAGAGTTTGAAATGGCGGCCAAGATATTTGAATAGCTAATTGACTAGATGGATAGAGAGACTATTTCCATGTTTTTTTTTCGATCAATTTGGATGAACCTAAAGGACCAGCTCCAAGGATCGAACTATGTGTATAGGTACTCTGAAGCCGTTTCGACAGAAGTTTTTATTTCTTTTCAAGAGTTCGAGATGGCGGCCAAGATATGTGAATAGCTGATAGAATATATGGATAGAAGGACTATTCCCATGATTTTTTTCATTCAATTTGGATGAACCTAAAGGGCCAGCTCCAAGAATCAAACTATGAACTTTGGCGGCAACTAATAATTTAGGGTGTCTAGAAATACATTCAGTCATTCAGCATCAAGGAAAATATCGGTCAGTCTTCCTCGAATATTATTTCTTCGTGAGAGATAGATGATTTAAAATGTATTGAATGATTCCTCAAGTAAAATGAGACTCCAGAAAAATTTATTGCTATCTCTGGAAGTTCAAAATGTCAAGAATTCTTATATCAATAACAAAAGGAAATTATAATTAAGTGATGACTGAATATCACTGAATCAGTGAGTGAATTGTTCTACTGAAAGAAAACTGTCAAGAAAGGAAATAAATACGGAACATTGTTGAACGGATTGAATTTTGTTCGAGACTTCTCTTCAGGATTATCGAAATTTAACAAAAAATCCGTATAAATTGTCCTTCCATCTATTTATGCAACAAGCTTTATCACAATCAGATCTGGCCGCTTTCTTAAGCTCTTTAAAAAAAATAAAAACTTCTGTCGAAACGACCTCAGACTACCTATACCGACAGCTTGATCCTAGGAGCTGGCCCCTTAGATCCATCCAAATTGAACGAAAAAAATCATGCGAATAGTCCTTTCATCCCTTTATTCAATCAGTCAATCACAATTCTTCGTCGCCATCTCCAACTCTTGAAAGAAAAAAATAAAAACATCTGTCGAAACGGCATCAGACAACCTCTACACATAGTTTGATCCTTGAAGCTGGCCCTTTAGGACCATCGAAATTGAACGGAAAAAATCATGCGAAAAGTCCTTTTCTCCTTTTATACAATCAACCAATCAAAAGTCTTGGCCGCCGTCCTGAACTTTTGCAAAAAAAAGAAAAACTTCTGTTGAAACGGCTTCAGAGTACCTATACACATAGTTTGATCCTTGGAGCTGGCCCTTTAGGTTCATCCAAATTAAACGAAAAAAAGCATGGAGATAGTTCTCCTATCCATCTATTCAATAAGCTAATCACAAGGCTTGGCCGCCGTCCTGAACCCATGAAAACAATTTAAAACTTTTGTCGAAACGGCTTCAGAGTACCTTTACACATACTTTGATCCTTGGAGGTGGCCCTTTAGGGCCATTGAAATTGAACGAAAAAAATCATGGAAATAGTCCCTCTATCCATCTATTCAATTAGCTATTCACATATCTTGGCCGCCATCTCAAACTCTTGAAAGGAAATGAAAACTTCTGTCGAAACGGCTTCAGAGTACCTATACACATAGTTCGATCCTTGGAGCTGATCCTTTAGGTTCATCCAAATTGAACGAAAAAATCATGGAAATAGTCCTTCTTTCCATCTATTCAATAAGCTATTCACATGTTTTGGCGGCCTTCTCAAACTTTGGAAAAAAAATTAAAACCTCTTCGAAACGACTTCAGACAACCTCTATACAAAGTTTGATTCTTGGAGCTGGCCCTTTAGGTTCATCCAAATTGAACGAAAAGAATCATGGGAATAGTCCTTCTATCCATCTATTCAATCAGCTATTCACATATCTTGGCCGCCATCTCAAACTCTTGAAAAAAAAATAAAAACTTCTGTCGAAACGGCTTCAGAGTACCTATACACATAGTTCGATCCTTGGAGCTGGTCCTTTAGGTTCATCCAAATTGAACGAAAAAAATCATGGGAATAGTCCTCCTATCCATCTATTCAATCAGCTATTCACATATCTTGGCCGCCATCTCAAACTCTTGAAAAAAAATAAAAACTTCTGTCGAAACGGCTTCAGAGTACCTATACACATAGTTCGATCCTTGGAGCTGGTCCTTTAGGTTCATCCAAATTGAACGAAAAAAATCATGGAAATAGTCCTTCTATTCATCTATTCAAAGAGCTATTTACATATCTTGGCCGCCATCTCAAACTCTTGAAAAAAAATAAAAACTTCTGTCGAAACGGCTTCAGAGTACCTATACACATAAATCGATCCTTGGAGCTGGTCCTTTGGGTTCATCCAAATCGAACGAAAAAAATCATGATAATAGTCCTTCTATCCATTCATTCAATAAGCTATTCACATTCCTTGGCCGCCATCTCAAACTCTTGAAAAAAAATAAAAACTTCTGTCGAATCGACTTCAGACAATCTCTACACATAGTTTGATCCTTGGAGCTGGCCCTTTAGGGCCATCGAAATTGAACAAAAAAAAATCATGGGAATAGTCCTTCTATCCATCTATTCAATCAGTCGATCACAGTTCTTGGCCGCCATCTCAAACTCTTGAAAAAAAATTAAAACCTCTGTCGAAACGACTTCAGAAAACCTCTTTACAAAGTTTGATTCTTGGAGCTGGCCCTTTAGGTTCATCCAAATTGAACGAAAAAAATTATGGGAATAGTCCTTCTATCCATCTATTCAATTAGCTATTCACTTATCTTGGCCGCGATCTCAAACTCTTGAAAAAAAAATAAAAACTTCTGTCGAAACGGCTTCAGAGTACCTATACACATAGTTCGATCCTTGAAGCTGGTCTTTTGGGTTCATCCAAATTGAACGAAAAAAATCATGGGAATAGTCCTCCTATCCATCTATTCAACAAGAAATTCACATTTCTTGGCCGCCATCTCAAACTCTTGAAAAAAAATAAAAACTTCTGTCGAATCGACTTCAGACAACCTTCACACTAGTTTGATCCTTGGAGCTGGCTCTTTAGGGCCATCGAAATTGAACGGAAAAAATCATGGGAATAGTCCTTCTATCCATCTATTCAATTAGCTATCCACATATCTTGGCCGCCATCTCAAACTCTTGAAAAAAAATACAAAATTCTGTCGAAACGGCTTCAGAGTACCTATACACATAGTTCGATCCTTGAAGCTGGTCCTTTAGGTTCATCCAAATTGAACGAAAAAAATCATCGGAATAGTCCTTCTATTCATCTTTTTAATAAGCTATTCACATATTTTGGCCGCCATCTCAAACTCTTGAAAAAAAATAAAAACTTCCGTCGAAACGACTTCAGAGTACCTATTGACCGTGGTGGAATAGCAGCGCTTGGAGCCGGCCGGCCGGGAGCTAACATCACCGACGTCCGCAGTGGGGGAAAGTTATGCCCATCTGAAAAACGTCCGCCCTCCGTGCCGCACCTTGTACATTTATTTTATTTATACAAGAACTCTTTTAGAGAGAAGAATGGACGGCTGTGCCAATTCTTGTCACCACGAGAAATGAGAATGAAGGAAAAAAATGTGTCTATGAAAATGAATAATACCACAAAGTCAGTTCGATGACAATAGGAGGGTCGTGACTAGACGAGTAGGTACTGGGTACCTCCTCAGAGTCGAAGAAAGTGGGTAAACCATAGAGCTCTTGGTCTTTTTTGTTACCGACAAAGTGCATTCGCAGTTTATATTTTGTGGTATTGAGTATGAACAAAAATAAAAATGTAATTTCTGAACTAATAAATTGAGTAATAAAATATGAGAGTATGTGATAATAAAAATCACATGAATTATCATCACCCAAATTTCTCCAATTTCATCCAATTACTTAATTCATTTGTTTGATTATCCTAATAAAACTTCAACCCTTTCATAATATGAACAATATCCAGGATGATCTGAATTTCTCCATTATCCAATTACGATCAGTGTGACATAATAGAACCCAACTATAACCTAACAAAAGTACAAAACCCCCTCGAAAAAAGTAGATATCATTCATTAAAGCACATCACAATAGACGGCATGTTCAAACAGCGGGTAAGTATTGATTATTTCTGTAACGTTGCAGTTGGCATGCTTACATATTTTGTGGAGCTTCGAACAATCCAACAAACATGTCGGCGATCCAAATTTAACCCAATTTCCGAGGAGTGAACGTGCTAACCTCACAGACGAACTGCTTCATTAGAAATCGCTATATCATTGACAGCGTAATTAATTAAAGTGACGAATGGTTTTCCATTGACTAATTAATGGTATACAAGACAGTGACAACGATTTGTCAGGTCGAGAAGGAAATGGAACGGGATTATGACTTATCCATTCTGAATTCAGGAGGTTTTCGAACAAACAGAGGAAATGCCACGCATGGTAGCATCGGGTTTTCTTCCAATTGTAGTCGCTAAATGGCGAATTCGCCAGTACACGAACAGCCTTATAATAGGTATAGGAAGAGGTGACGCGCCTTTCAAAAATGAATAATGAAGCCAATTTTCGCAACTAGGTAATATTACTACTACGGAATCAAAATATATACTCCATTCACTTTTATAAAGTATCGCGGTTTGCCATGAGATTTTGACACATTTCACCGTGTATGTTTTGGAA
The DNA here is from genome assembly GCA_910592335.1 of Adalia bipunctata. Lineage (NCBI taxonomy): Eukaryota > Metazoa > Arthropoda > Insecta > Coleoptera > Coccinellidae > Adalia > Adalia bipunctata. The sequence continues at coordinate 9,268,102 of OU342954.1, forward strand.
AAGTTGGGTTATGGTCATTCTTCTGTCAGTTGAACGAGCAATGTTGCCGTTTCTGCTAAAAAATCGTAGTAATTACGTATTTATCAAAATGTTCCTCTACTTTGGGAAATTAATGAATTTGAGAAAATATTATGTTAATTCAGAAGACATTTAAATACATTTTTGCACAACCTGAAATACTCCAGTATGAAAATGTACTAGTTCTACGAAACCGGCGCCAGAGTTAAACCTTAGACGAACTAACTCCATTTGCAAAGTTAAAAAAGAGTAAATAGAAAGTAGACTTGGCAATGTCGCTTGATTTTCACGAGTACCAACCTGCGTCCGTTTTAAATGAAAGAACTTGATAAACCTATATCATGGCTAACCGCGATACTTCATAAAAGTGAATGGAGTATAGTTGAAAATGTTGCAACGTTGTGACGTTCTACAAATTTCCTAAAAAATTAACACTAAATCAAAATGAAAAGTAATTCAGATTGACATTTATTTGCCCATTGAGCCCATGTAAGGAATGGATATTTGTTTCTTCAAATATTGTGAATTCTTTACATTATACAGGGTGTTTCACCATAAACTGGACAAACATATATAGCCGTGTAGATGACACCGAGAAAGTCATTTTTACCTTATGACATATACCCCGTTTTCGACACATAAGCGAGATACAGGGTGTTTAATGTCAACATTGAGCAATATTCTGTGAACTGTGGTAAGTTATGCATAATACTTCAAATAACGGTTTCTGGTCACATCTTAGTATTTTTTAGGGCTCAATTGAATTGTGATGTAGAATTTTGAAAAAAAAAATTCAATGTGGCGGAAAACCTGCAAAGTTGGAATTTTTTTTTCTTGGTGGCTAATTTGGAAAGCATAATCTCAACGTACTCGATTTTCTAAGATTTTCCGTAAAAAAAAATTTTCAAAATTCGAACTCAACTTTTTTTTTACATGTCTTCAGTGAAAAAAAAGTTTCGGCCAAAATTTTTGGAATTTTTCATGGTTGAACTATATTCCATTCTGAAAACTTGGGTGGAAACAAAATGAAAAAATATCAATTGGTTTTCTTTTTGTAGCCCTTCGAAGATTACGCTGGGTGTATTTTCTTAATTTTTATTTGAGAATCTGGAGGCCGTACGGAGGTAAAAATTGTGCTGATGGGCTGCCAGAATGACCCGGATAAAAATATGAAATTATAAACAAAACAAAAATTCTTCTAAAAATTTTGGCAGGAATCGAACTCTACGAGTATGAATTGGATTAATTCTAATCCTATAAATCTCCGTTACCAAGGCAACACTAGTTGATTGAGAGTGTAGAGTTCGAACCTCACCAAAGGTTTTTTTGGCAAAAATAAAAAAAAAAATTTTTTTTTTCAATTTTTTTCAATTTTTTCGAAAAATTTTTTTTTGGCTTATAAATTCATATTTCTATCTGGGTTATTCTGGCAGCCCAGCAGCACAATTTTGACCTTCGTATGGCCTCCAGTTTCCCAAATAAAAATTAAGAAAGTACACCTAGCGTAATCTTCGGAAGGCTACAAAAAGAAAAACAATTGATATTTTGTCATTCTGTTTCCACCCAAGTATTCAGAATTAAAGATAGTTCAACCATGAAAAATTCCAAAAATTTTGGGCGAAATTTTTTTTTCACTGAAGACATGTAAAAAAAAGTTGAGTTCGAAATTTGAAAAAAATTTTTCACGGAAAATCTTAGAAAATCGAGTACGTTGAGATAATGCTTTCCAAATTGGCAACCGAGAAAAAAAATTTCCGACTTTGCAGGTTTTCCGCCATTTTGAATTTTTTTTGCAAAATTCTACACGACAATTCAATTAACCCCTCAAAAATACTGAGATGTGACCAGTAAACGTTATTTCAAATGTCACGCATAACTCACCACAGTTATCAGAATATTGCTCAAAGTTGACATTAAACATCCTGTATCTCGATTATGCGTCGAAAACGTGGTATATGTCATAAGGCAAAAATGACTTTCTCGGTGTCAACTACGCGGCTATATATGTTTGTCCAGTTTATGGTGAAACACCCTGTATATTATTACGCAATAGTTAAGGTAGCATTCCTTAATAGAAATACGATATAGCTTGTAGTCAGCATTTTCCATTAGATGGACAGTTCGCTTCGCATTAGAATAATAATCCAATTCATTGTTAACTAGACTTCCAAAGAATAAACTTGCTTCAAAGATTCCTTTGTTTTTTAAAAAAGTGATTTAAGAGAGGAACAAAATAATTATATACAGGGTTGGGGGAAAGTATGGAACCGAGTGAATATCTTTTGAACGAAAAGAAAGATATTTATGAAAATTTGCAGTTTAGTGCAATGAAACAAAATGAATCTGATATACAGGGTGATTGTTTATATTTTACTCGATAGCTATCTCAGTTAATATTGATCATACAAAAACGTTTAAATGGGCAAATTTTTAGTATTTTTATGGGCATTCAGAATTCAGTACTAAGAAATGCATAAAAGCATAGTAAACCTAAAAAATTTATGATAACCATTATTTTTTAAATGGTACACCCTGTATTCAATTTTCCTAATCGGTAGAACTCTTCCTGCTGATTTCGAAAATATATACTTTATAGAGGTTATTCCGGCAGTTTTCCAAAAATTTAGGTTTTTCGTCTAAATCTACGGCAGCTGTAGAACATCACTCGAGAATGCTGTGATTTCTTTATGTCGATGTTGAAGTTTCCATGGATAATATAACAATTGGAATGGCAGGAACAGGACCGTTCTATGGCCCTCTAACAGTTCCGACTTAACATCATTGGACACTTTTTTATGGGGGATATTTGAAATCTAAAGTGTATATGGCCGTTCGCAAAATATTGAAGGCATTGAATTCAGAATAGAGGAAGAAATTGCCAACCTCAATAATAATCCACAAATAGAAAGAAAAACTCTCAAAAACTTAATGAAAAGATATCGACTGTGTGTAGAAGTAAATGGAGTCATTTTGAACACTAATTTAACTTCTGGTTAATAAATAAATTAAATAAATATGAGTTGTTTTAGTATCCACGGTTTCTCTGACATAAAGAAATCGCATCTTTGTCGTGTGGCGTTCTACATCAGCTGCCTTTGATTCAGACGAAAAAACCTAAATTATTAGAAAACTGCCGAAAATAACCTGCTTAAAGTATATATTTTTGAAATCAGAAGAAAGAGCTCTACCGATTAGAGTAGACTCGATTTTGAGCTTTATACACTATGACATGACAACAAATCAATGAAAGTCCGCCATTAGTGGTCGAAAACAGTCCGACCAATCAAAACGTGAACGTCTATTGTCGCCACTGTCCTGTATAAAGCCACTGTAGAGTCTACCACATTTTTTCTCTATGAACATTTTTGTAGTAGCGGTTTTTTTTTCAGCAAACCTCTCGTTAGTCGACCATGTTTTCATTTTTCTTGAATCAAACATACTCTTTTTTGTAAAATGCAATCATAAGAACAATCTTGGAGAAATGAGAAAACATGATTGTCTACCAACATAAACATGACTGATAATCGCATTTTTCAAAGTATTAATACCCTCCCGAATTTTTCAGAATCGGTTGATACAACCATATGAATTATGAAAATGCAATTGTGTGGCAAAAAAATGTGGCGATTTCCTTGTCCGACAAATGAAAAACGAAGATTTTTTGGGATAAAAAATTATGAATAATGTCTTTTTTTTCTTATTCTCTCTCCACCTTGAAAATACGTCGCGTTCATTCAAAAATTAAAGAATTCACTGCTCTAATTTGGTTATGAGTAGACTATAGGTATGCATTTATCGTAAGTAATATCATAAGTGCATCCAATTTTTCCGAAAAAAATCGAATAAACAAGTTGCTAAGTAATATTTTAACAAGAAGCATGAGTGCTGGTGGCAACAAAAATCCGAGTCGAAGACGAGGATTTTTGCACCTGCATGAATGCTTTTTGTTAAAAAAATATTACTTGGTATTGTGTTTTTTCGATTTTTTTCACAGGAAAAATTAGATGCACGAATGGTATTTGACAAGACTATTTCATGAGTAACAGATTATTCTGGATGCATCTATGTATGTATTATTAATTTTCGTTGACAACAACTGTCAAGTTTTGCCGTGGGTAAACCAACAAAATTGCGCGTTTCTGATTGGTGGAAATTTAGACGAGGGAAATAGTCGGATATAACTTTGCTCATGTTACAAATAAACATTTGATTTTTTGAGGACCATTTAAGAAGGATGTGCTGAGTACTATCATCCAGCTGTCCGACGAATAAAGTTCGGCAATTTTAGTTGTTGCCGATATAATATTCTCAGTAGTGATGGAGTTTTTTTTGTGCAAACATTTAAAAAATATCCGTGGCTTTAAAACGAAAAAGGAGGAAGTGACATCCTTAAACTGTGCAAAATATTCTTGGCATCAAGAGAACATCATAATCACAAATATAAAGATGTCATTCTACCTGACGATTGGTGTGATACTTTTATTGGATACCATTCGTCTTGTTACAATGAATTCAATGTGAGGAAGAAGTATTTTCATTGTTTTTTTTTTATTAGATTTGAATGAAAATGTCAGTAAACAATTTGAATTATACACTTTCAATCAAAATCAATAGTTTCATTTCAATAATAATCGAAAAAAGTTTCTGAAACAAAACCATTATATTCAACTAGACTAAGGAATTGCCGCATTTTATATGGTGGATAGTTTTTCTATAAAACGAATCTCTCTAAAATATAAATTCATTCTTGTCCGATAAATATTAATGAATTTAAAAACTCAAAAAAATCGTCGATTTTCATCTGTCGGACAAGAAAAACACCACATTTTTTGTCGGACAATTGCATTTTCATATCTCATATGGTTATATAAACCGATCCTGAAAAAATCAGGAGTGTATTTGATAATCAAAAAAATGTGATTGTCAGTCATGTTTATATTGGTAGACAATCATGTTTTCTCATTTTTCTCAGATTGTTTTTGTGATTGCATTTTACAAAAAAAGAATACGTATGATTAAAAAAAATGAAAATATGGTCGACTTACGAGAGGTTTGCTGAAAAAAATTCGCAGCTACAAAAATGTTCACAAAGGAACAATGTGGTAGACTCTACCTAATGAAGCTATACAGAAAGTAGGAGAACTTTATTAATAATTTGCAATTTGTCACATCGGCACCCAGAAGACTAACAGGGCAGTGAGCACATCGCGCATATCTGCTAGGAAACGGAGTGTTCCATTGTGCATTCCGATTCCTATACGGTGAGAGCGACCTGTCGCGCTGACTGTATAGGGAACGTACTTTCTCAAAGAAAAAGCGTCCCTTGAGGGTACATCCCGGACGGTTGCCGAAAAAGCATATTTGACTAACCAATTAGCAATCGATGTGCCTCGATTTCATCAATTACAAATAGATGTGCATTCCTCGGTGCACTTAGCGTCCAGTAATTCAACCAACAGAAAATCGTTCAACGATGCTCTCATATTTTCAATTATCATGTTAAAATTTTTCAATTAATCTTCGTTAACACATACTTTTCAATACTGAAAGAATGGCACACACGGGGTATATGACTTGGAGAGATACAGGGTGAGTCTTTGACTTGTACATATATTTTAACTGTAGATTCCTCTCATCAAACGAAACACTTTTTTCCCATACCATTTTTCAAAATTCGGTTTCGTTTGGAAAATACAGGGTGTCGAAAATCCATGAAAAAAACACTTTTCTGTTTATATCTTCCGAACCGTTATTTCAAATGAACTGAATTTTGGTGGAGTATTCACTCCCTTTATAATGCATATTTCCAAATCAAAACTCATTAAATATTCCTCCCGGTATAGAAGTTACAGCGTAGCCAACTTATAAATCTACAAAAAAATACTATAAAACCACTTGAAAAAGATAAACGGTTCATATTTTCGAAAGAACCAATCGGTTTAGAAAATAAAAGTACTCCTAAGTTTTTTCGATAAAACGCGTTGTTTTCGAGTTATTCCAAATTTTACCCGATAAAATTTGACGAAAAAATCAAAAATCATAGGAAAAATCTAGATGCAACCCTGGCGTTTCAATATCACAGAATGGCTTAAATCAATAAACTCTATACAAGGTAACAATGTTGTCAGAATGTTTATCAACTTCGTCAAGACTAAAAAATTCGGTTATTACTGATGAATATTCCATACAAATCACGTATTAAATTGAAATACTATGATAGCTACCTGATAATCTGTGGCGATGTTTGATATCTAAACAATTTCCTCTTGGAATTTTATAAACTCACTACATGGTTATTATCACATTATTTAATTCACTTTCACCGATAATCTTTTCACATCAACTTTTCCGTTTTCGTATTATCCACTGTGAATAAACAATAACAAATCGACAAATCTCCATCAAGCGGCTTCACGCATGCTTACTTCAACAACCACAGACCGTGTTCCACTGTTCGGTTCACGGCAGACGGCACAACGGTTGCGCATTAAGATCGTAGCGCTCTATCGGCGAGAATCAGAACATTTCCAAAGAGGCACGAAGACGCCACCAGCCAAAAGTAAACAAAACTAGTGGCTTTGCGTTAGTTCATCCGTTAATAGAGGACCTATTGCTTCCTTGTGGAGAAAATCAACACAATCTGGCATCGTCTGCTCAAACGTTCTATGCTCTAGACTCTAGAGTTCATAGAATATGGTTCGATGGGTTAGGTTAGGCCATTGACCTCTAATCATTTGACCTAATTTTATGGAGTTATGTTCGATTAGTGTAAAAACAATTCTTTTTGAGATAGTTTTGGGAGAAAGAGGAAAATATGAGCAAGTTATGTGTGTTTACAAAATAATCTTCAGGAAAATCGAAGAAGGAACTTAATTCGATAGAAGAATTATGACTTTTCAATTGCAGAAATAATCCTTCTAATATAACTGTTTTTGTTAAGAAATATCGTGTTTCAAACATTCTTATTCGAATAAGGTTAGTATTTGAGTATTTCCTAAATGTATCAACTCAATTTCTATCGAGAAATATGAACTTTGCATCAATTCAAGAGAACTTTATCAGGAACGTAATGAGCCCAATTTTTTTTTAAAATGGCAATATCTTTTTAACAGAGCCGAATTCGGAAAAATGAAAAATGAAAAAAAGGTTTCTTTTGACCTCAAGAATACTCAGTTAAAATATATGTACAAGTCAAAGACTCACCCTGTATATCTGCTGGTTTTCTAGCTTCATGTAGGCTGAATAGAGTCCTTTTCTCACGGAACGAATTCACTTCAAGGAACGTGCAATAGAGCAAGAGATAGGCGAACTCATGGTGCTGTATTGGTTGTTACTAGACGAGTAGTGGAAGTGTGATAAAGAGGGGAGAATCCTTGGTGGGGAACTGAGTACCCTCATTTGAGAACTTCAGACCCCGAGGCGAGAAGAGTGGGTAAACCACAGAGCTCTGGGTCTTCTTTGTTACCGACAAAGTCCATTCGCAGTATCGACTTTGTGGTATTGAAAATAAAAATATGAATTGTGAACAAGAGTTGTAGGTTGTTTTTCACAAACGTGTTTTTTGAAAAATGGGTAGAATGCCGTATAATTTGATGACATCAATAATACTTACAGGTGTGTTCGAAGAGTGTGCTCAGTGAAAGTTCATAACCTAATAGAACTCGACCATTTCTGGAAGCTCACTATAATAACAAAACCTGTGCATGTTTCATCGGAATTCAATAAGCTTTCCTCAAAATTCCTAACACATACAAATGTAATTGCCGGTTTAATCAAAGAAGAAACAGAGATATCCAAGAAAGATTATCGTTTAATAGCGCTGCTTTCCTGTTATCCTTTTCCTCTCCTGTAGGACGTGTTCAGAATGAGAACGATCGAGAGATAAGTATTGCAAGGTTTGTGGCTTCTTTTTATCGCGCTTCCATTCCTTTGCCGGATCTGCCTCATACGAGAAATTTCGGAGCCGGTAATCTTGGTAAAACTGTGAAAGTCGATAAACAATTCGAAATGGATCCTGCGGGATGAATCCTGGATGAAATTCAGCGTGTTGTTCTACAGCAGTAGCTCATAAAATTTTCTGAATGTGATTTGAAATTTTTTTTTTTCATTTTATCACTTGGAAGTTAGTAATGCGAAGCGCAGTAGCCATCTCACTTTGAGCAACAGATGAATTCGAAACCAAAAATATATGAAGAATAGTTCCTATGAACATGAGAATTGAACTTGTCTGTTCCGGTGTTCCTAAACTTTTCACTTTTGCTAGAAATTTTCGAAAAATATTATTATTACTAGATCCTTTTTTTTTCAGTTGAACACCATATACAAAAAAATTATGCAGAAACATTATATTCCTCCACAGAAATATAACCTTCGAACTCGTTTAACTTTCTTTGACGACCATATTGCCATCTAGATATTTTTGAAAATAATGATTTTTTTTTTGGAAATACAAGAGAACGAATTGATACTCTTATAGAGTCATAGATAAGGGTTTTTTCTACAATCGGGCCTAACTAACTACTTTCCCGTATTGTTTTCGATTCGGAAAGTGAATATGTGTTTAATTTGGGTATAATAATACCTTTAACATGAAATTAATCTACTTACTTATATATTTAGTTAAATACTAAATGTATTTCAAATTATGCATTTTCATCCATGTCAAACTTAATGCAGATTTACGTTTGACTATTGCACTCATTTCATTTTTAGTGAGGAATTTTCCTTAGCAACACTTGTTTCTCATCGACTATTTCTCTCGTCTTAATTTCCACCAATCAGAAACGCGCAATTTTGAATCACAAATAATGGTTTCTAGATGGAAAAATTGTTTGGCAGCAGCTGTCAGCAGTTTTTTCGGGTTTACCCGCGGCAAAACTTGACAGTTGTTGTCAACGAAAATTAATAATACATACATAGATGCATCCAGAATAATCTGTTACTCAAGAAATAGTCTTGTCAAATACCATTCGTGCATCTAATTTTTCCTGTGAAAAAAATCGAAAAAACACAGTGCAAAGTAATATTTTTTTAACAAAAAGCATTCGTGCAGGTGCAAAAATCCTCGTCTTCGACTCGGATTTTTGTTGCCACCTGCACTCATGCTTCTTGTTAAAATATTACTTAGCAACGTGTTTTTTCGTTTTTTTTCGGAAAAATTGGATGCACTTATGATATTACTTATGATAAAACATGGTAACGGGCAAAATCAACAACTTGGTTTTTCAGCGACAAAATTTTTGACGTTTCTCAAATTCATAGATAGCTTCGGGAATGAACACCATAGAGAAAACAAACAACGTTTAGTTGATCTAAGATGGATACTTATTTCTCAAATAGCGCAATACAAGCCCAATGTGACCATCTTCAGACACATTTTCTCGAGAAATAGTCATTTCGAATACCACTCGAGATGAAATTTAAGCAGGTAAAATTTCTCTCTTGTAATATTCAAGTTTGTTGGTTCTCGGCAATTTCGCTCATTACATTTTTCCAAAATCACTCGCCTGACGGCTCATGATTTTGATACAAATATTATTCGCGAAATTGCCGAGAAGCAACAAACTTTCATTTTACAATCGAGAAATTTTGCCGGCAAAATTTCATCTCTAGTGGTATTATATATGAAAATTATTGCATTTTCAAAGAGAACTTGACATCCTTCAAAAATTATGATTGGCATACATGGATCTGTGTATTTATTTCTATGTCATGGTCTATGATTTTCCGCATAGAATCCCAAACTCCTTAATTAATGTGTCAAAACGAATATTCGAGTTGTGTACAAGTTTTTTTTCATTTTATAATACGGTTGTAGAAAAAATATTGTTCCTATCTTGAGCGGAAAGTACAACTTTCCGAAAATAACTATACCAATAAGAGGTATTATTTTGAATAGCTCGCTATTTCGCTAGATATCACTTTCGAAGTCTTTTTTCCACATTTGACAAGTAGGAACTACATCATATAAAAATGGAACGATACACGTTTCGACAACGCATTGAAATTATTGAAATTTACTATGAAAATAGTGACAATTCGGCAGAGACGGTTCGTAAAACTCGAACATTTTTGGGAGCTCGTGAAGCACCTTGTATAACCGCAATACAGAATTTCGCTTTCAAAATTCCAGCTGTTGGGACAAGTCAGTGATGTAAAGAATCGCTCAAGAATATTTTTGTAGCCGAAAGTGTTGAAGAAAACCCAGGTTTGTTAATTCCTTGTCTTTTTTGGAATTAGGCATTCCTCAAACGTCATTACCTCGAATTTTGCAATAAGATTTGGGTCTGAAGGCTTATAAAGTTCAGTTTACATAAGAAATCATGCAGGCCGATCACCACCAACAATCTTTGCTGATTGCGTCCTTGAAATGCATAAAAATCATCCGTATTTGCATCTAAAAATCATCTTGAGCGATGAGGCCCATTTCAACCCCGTTGGCTTCGTCTTGCGACCTCTTCCTTTGCGGTCATGAGAAAGAGACGCCAAGAGCCTAACGTCGATTCAAGAGCTCGAAGACTCGTGAGGCTATCGAGGACATAAACTTTGCGATTTGGTTATGGAAAATTTTATGAAGAGGATATGGTCCAATAGTCATCGTTGTGGTGGTTATTTGGCTTATGTCATTTCTCATTATTAACGGCATACTGTCCTCTTTATAATTGAACAAGCAGCCCGTTCCTGCTTCGCTCGGGTAGAAATTTGCTTCATTAACATTTTGCGATGAACTTTGAGTAATTCTACAAATTCATTCTGTTTATGAAATCGTCGCGTGTCTGAAAGTTGATCCACGCGGCTACTCTTTTATAGATATGCATGTCCCTTTCTCATACTTCGGTGCCCTCTCCTACCCGCCTACCTAGCACTTAGACGCATTAAGGTCCGGTCGTGCGGTTTCATCTGCATCACTTTAACCTCCCATATATTTTGATGTAGGGGAGAGTTCCTTTGAATTGGACAGCCCATGAACCGGACACTATATTTTTCTACTACACCCGATAGTAATTGAGCATACTTTAAGTGAATACCATTTTCGCATCATTGAGCCACGTGTCTTGGAAAATGGCTGAATCTGTAGCTCGCGTCTTGTTGACGAGGCATGCATTGAAGAATCCGTTGCCGGTAAAGTAAATATGTACGTACATTTGCAAAGTGAATGGCTATGTTTCTATTGACGATAAGTTGCCTATTCTTTCATATAAACATCAAGTGATTAAACCTTATCAGACAGATATGTTGAGTCAATGATATAACGATTTGTAGAAATTATATTTTCCGTCGACCATAGAATAAAAGCTCATTTTAACGCACTCGAAATCATCCATTAATGACCTATTTTAATGCATGATTTCTTATTAATGCATGATTGTCATGGCAACCGAACATAAAATATTCAGTCAGAGCACTATCGAGCTTGGTTGGAAATCAACTTCTGTCGCAGAAGGGTATATTGACAACTCCAATCAAAATGAAATAGACTCCCAGAAGAAACTTCAGGTGATACAAGTTGCAAAGTAAATAATACTTCAACCTCCACTTCCTCCACACGTTCCTTATAGGATATCATAGGTAATGATATAAATGCAAACTAAATAAAAAACTGTTCAAAATGTCACAACATGTCCAATATTCCCTCTATGAATTTTTCGAATTGTGCGATAGGGAGCATGAAAAATATTAATTATATAGAAATGAACATAGACATTTACATTATATCAAATTGGTCTATTATGCAAAATAAAAATTCATTTCAATGGAAAATTCATATACAATTCGTGATGAGGTCGACGGAAAAATCTTGTAATCAACTCGTTGATTAATTCAGCGAATAATGGTCTCGAACATTAACGCGCTCGCTCCGCTCACGCGTTAAAATATTTCGAACATTAATCGCTGTCATTAATAAACTAGTTGATTAAATAACCAATTTCATGTTTTTTTATAAAAACCACATATTCCATGAATCGGACATTGGAAAATGACTGGAAATTGACGTCCAGTTCATGGGCTGCAATGTTTCCGATTCAAGGGAGATGTGAAAGTATGTTATGTTATTCAATATTGAACATGGAAAATACTGTATGTTTTCTCTGTTTGGTACTCCTAAATGATTTCAACTATTCTTCTAGAACTTTATGACAGTATTCTATTGTTTTTGTACCATTGTCCACTTCATGGGAATGACTGTCCAAAACAAGGGCAACATCTCATGAAATGGACATTTTATAAAATAATCTTAGACTTATTTTTTCGAGTGACTAGCTTTTCTTTTTCTAGCTTTTTCTGAAAAAGTGAATCCACAAACCTTATGCTCATTTTATGACGGTACAATTTGAAACTTTTCCATTTGAAATAATATTTCACACCAAAAATAATTAAATTGTCCGTTTCGAGGGAACTCTCCCCTACTCGTTGTAATTGTATGATGTAAGTGGCAATTTCGATCTTAATTGAATACTGGGGATAAATAACGTAATAAGTTGGATGAGGATCAATAACCTATTCAAAAAACGGACTCCCAAATAGTACATAATTTGAAGAAACATATGATTACCATAAACAGGTTTTAGCAGGTCAATCGTGAGAGATAGATACAGAGTGTGACATCCAAATGGAATAAATTTGATAACGAATAAATGAGGGGCTGTTAGGAAAAACGCTCGGACACGTCGATTTTTAATTCAAAATGCGCATATTTTCAAGAAAATAAAATTATATAGGTTGTTCCATGCGACCGTGGCCAATACCAACTTTCTTATTTCAAATGCAACCCCCTGTATATTTTTTATTTTTTGGATTCTTCAGAAAATTCTAGACATAATTCATGTAAAATGTCCTATACCTATCTTCAACTTTTTTGGAAATATTAAGTGTTTTCAAATTTTTTACAGAATCATTTTAAATGAAAATCATTTTATTTCACAAATTCGATACATTACACTCAATACTTATTTCCCATTTACCTCTTGGTATGAAGAAAGTAAGCGAAAACCACTACTGAGAAGAAATTGAAAAAAAGCAAAAACAGATTTGTTTATTCTCATGAAGCCTTAGTAACACGTTGTCTGTTTGCACGACAATAAGTCATCAGTGTAAGTGCTAATGTCTTTTGAATTTCGACAACTGTACGTAATAATATTAAAAAAATGGTTCATTTAACAGAAATGCACAAAAAAACCATTCGTCAAATGATTGGTTATGGAGATTACGCACGGACACAAATGGAAGTTTCTCGCTTATTTCACGAAAAATTTCCAAATTTGCCGCCTATATCCCAAGGAACAATTAGCAAAATAGAAAAGCAGTTTCGAGAGCTTGGTCATGTAAGATAAATAAAAAAATTTGCTGCCAATGCAGTAAGTGATGATACGAAATTGGATATTATGCTTGAGTTTCAAGAAAGCCCACATAATTCTGTTCGAAAAGTAGCCCCGCTGTTCACCGTCAGCCACACGTCAATATTTCGAATATTAAAGGAAAGTAAGATGCATCCCTATAGAATGATGGCAACTCAGGAGCTCATAGAAGACTATTTCAATAGGAGAACGCATTTTTGTGAGCAAATGATGGCAATATGTAAGATAACAATGTGATCCAATCAGAAAATGTTTTGTTTTCTAATGATAGTACATTTACACTACACGGTCATGTAAATCGTCGAAATTACCGATTGTGAAAAACACCCCATACCATAACTCACCATGAAAATTAACTCCCAGTCTCCAGATACCGACATCAGTTATCCATCAGCGCGTATCTGCTGCTTGTTTTTCATCGATCGTTTATTATTTATTGCCTTTTCGAAGATCGGAGAATAATACGGAAGTTGAATTCGGAGCATTCCGAAACCATCGTTGGCATTTATGATTTTGTTGAGTCTTGCAGATTTAAAAAGTCGTATCTACAGGCTGAGTCTTTGACTTCTACCTACATATATTTTAACTGCAACGAAACACTTTTTTCATACCATTTCTCAAAATTCGGTTTCGTTTGAAAGATACAGGGTGTCGAAAATCCAAGAAAAAACACTTTTTTGTTCATATCTTCCGAACCGTTATTTCAAATGAACTGAATTTTGGTTGTTTGTCTACTCTATTCATGGTGCATATTCATCCATAAAAACTCATCCAATTATACTCCTGGTATGAAAGTTACAGCTTAGCTGACTCATAAATCCACGCAAAAATACCCTAAAATCTCTCGAAAAAGATAAACAGTTCGTATTTTCGAGAGAATCGATAATTTCCGAAAATAAAAGTATCCTTATGGTCTTGAGTTATACCTAATTACACAATGAAATTTGATTTCAAGAATAATCTGGATGCTTTCCTGGATTAAATATCATGGAATATTATGAAGTGATATCCATCTTATTCATTGGAGGTTTTTTGACAATTAAAAAACATATTGTTAATTTTTCTGTCTCTAAACAAGTTACCAATGTTTTCAGAATGTTAATCAACTTTGTCGACACTAAAATCTGAATGATGGAAAAACGTTAGATGTAAAGATATGTAAAATTAAAATTCCACAAAAGTGGGAGATGAAATTTAATACCAAGAAGCATGAAATTATACATTTAATACGCACAGCTTCTATCAAAAATTTATTGTAACCAGTCCATATAAAAAATAAATGTTAATGATATACAAAATTCAGATATATGAATTTCGATACAAACCACGTATTAAGTGTAAATTAATGAAAAATGAAATGATACTAAGCACTAAATAATCTGTGGCGATGTTCTATCGAAACAATATCCTCTTGGAATTTCATAAACTGGACACTACAAGGTTAATATTACATTCATTCACTGGAAGTCTTCCCATAACCATCACGAGATCGAAGAAAAATACCTAAAATAATCACGTCCCCCATTGGCCCCATTATAACAACATAGTTCTAGGAAATATTTCCTCCATTTTTGTTTGGGGATAGCGGTGGTCGCTTTGCACGCATGCGTCGCTCACAGACGTTATATATTACGTAGGTACAAAGATTATCTCTTCAATCTTTGAGACGTAGGCTACGGATGGGTCGATTCATAGATCTCACGGTGTGAGATCGTAATTTCAGGAATATTGGTGGAGCTGGCAACGTACACATAAAGATTTCTGTGAAATATTCACAGAATCGATACAATATGGGTTAGTTTAGTTTGATTCATAATAAATGAGAGAAATGGATTAGCAAAGATTTAACCTCCGAAGTAAATCGTCGAAACGTGCCGCTATCGCAGTAGGAAAATGACAGACCGGTTTCTGGCTTGTTAGCCGTCATCAGTGCCACATATCCCCACCAGCGATAGCAACCAAATGAAACAGTAGAGCTTATAATACTCTCTAGAAGGAACACTTGGGTACAATGACTACAATGTAATTGTACAGTGTCCCACCTAGCGGGTCCAAGTTTCATTCCAGACGTCCCTTCAAATAATTAGATCTCTACGTACATTCACATAATGTCCCTAGTGGACGGTCCTAACGGCCGTGAATTTCCTATTTCGATTTATAATAAATTCTGATGAATTTTGATTGTAAAATTCTAATATTCTTGGAATATCGAGAAGAATATAGAAAATTTATTAGTGTTTACAAACGAATTTTGAGAAAAATCGAAGAAGGAACATATTTTGATGGGAGAAATATGGCTTCTTAATGGCAGATATAATCGGACCAAACTGAGTGTATTTGTTGAGAACTATGGTGTTTTTAACATCCTTGTTCAAATCAGGTTAGTACTTGTGTATTCCCTTATGAGTGCCCTTGGCTCAATGGTAGAGCATTGGATTAGGACCCGGCAAGTCCGAAGTTCAATCCCGAGATAGGAAAGAAATTTTCTAGTCTCGGTAGGGGCCACCATTCCACTGTTGGGTCCAAAATTAACAGTGCTGTCCCTAAGGTGGCGTAAGGACACAGTAACAAAGCCTACACAGAACACAACTGCTTACTCCGAACTCGGCACAAGTTACAAGTTTCGAAGGCTGTAGCTTCAGAGGGGTCTCCTCAGGAGACATAGGCGTAATCAGGATAAACAATAAACAAACATGAACAATTTCAATCGAAAAATATGAACTCTGAGGTATTTGCAGACAATCGTATCAGGCACGTATTTGGCCCAATCTTTTTTTCAAGTGGCTATACCTTTTTAACAGAGCCGAAACCATAAAAATGAAAAATGAAAAAACGGTTTCTTTTTGCCTCAAGAATCTACAGTTAAAATATATGTACAAGGCAAAGACTCACTCTGTATATAAGATTATTTCGTTTCATTGGGGTTCGGTGATATGCAGAGAAAAAAAAAATAATTATTCGAATGAATTGACTGAAATTCGAATATTAGAAATTGGTCGAACCAAAAAGTCAAAGGTTCATTGTCAATCTCGAAGAAGGGAGGTCGTCAGTGTTTTTCGAGTAACAACTCATTAACTGGCTCAATAACGGTTCTAGAAGATAATTATTCGAGAAAATCAATAATGGAACTATCTACATTTTCAATTATGTAACATAATGCATGGATAATAAAGGAAGTCCAGATAAAACAAAGTGTATACCATGAACATGAGGGTGTTCACCGCAATTAATCTCAGTTAAATAAACTGCATTCAGAAAAACACTGACCCACATCCTCTGACACGAATAACTGAAATTTCCCCCACTTTTTATACATGCGGACAAGCTCATATGGCAGCAAATCAAGGAAAAATTCATGTTTGAAAATCCAGTGGACCTGAAAAGAGTCGTGAAATAATGGAAACAACGCTCACCTCCTTCATAAAATATTCAAATGCTTCGACAGGCCTCGAAGGTGAAAACTGGCGTCATTTGAACCTAAAAAACTCTCAAATTTTTGTAGATACAGTATTCACAACACACAATTGTAAGTCATCTAATCTAAGTAGTCTGAAATATGGATAGAAGGCACTGCCTACCTTTTCTCAGAGCTTTTCGTCGTATTTTCGGAAACTCTTAATGTCCACCACAAAGAACTCCCGAGAAAGTCTTGGCGATATCCTTTGTGGATATTCTCAAACAAGTCACACTGAGAGTTCTGTGGAAAATTCGCATACACCTCCTTGAGAACTTGTCATTAACCGCCTGTAGTGTTGTAGTGAGATCTCTAAGAGCTTGCATGAAAATCAGATTGAAGTATTAGTAGGGAGAGCGGAGAGCAGATGTTTTTGTGATATATGTTGAGAAACAATTCATGGTTGGCCATAACATTCTGACACATGTCACCGAGTTATTATACAGGGTGTAACTGAATAAGTGTAAATCATTTAAGGAGGTTCCTCATCGAAAAAAAGATAGGATCTTTCATATAAAGAAACTTCATTGGAGCATCCCTTGTTAAGATACAGCCCCTTAAAGGGGGTACATACAATTTGTATAACAATTTTTTTCACAAGCACTGAAAAAGTTACAATATTGAAATTAACCTGACGTTTTGTACTACCAAAAAGACACTTAGCCAGTAATTTATTTGGTTTACCCCTTTAATCGTTTAATGCAGGTACTAACTACAAAATAACAATAAATCCAGTTCGCATTTATGACGATGTATCTCTGTAGTTGTTCGTAAAATAATGTTTTGCTGCTTACTGGTTTATTTTGGGCAAAAAACCCAAGAGACATTTTTTGTTTAGAATGAAACAGGCTATCGGAAATAAATTTTTAAATGGGGAACAAATAATAAGACAAAAAGTTACATTGGAAATAAATTTTAGGGGTTGCGTTTTTCACCCCTTACAACCATGGGGTAAACCAAATAAATTACTGGCTAAGTGTCTTTTTGGTAGTACAAAACGTCAGGTTAATTTCAATATTGTAACTTTTTCAGTGCTTGTGAAAACAATTGTTATACAAATTTTATGTACCCCCTTTAAGGGGCTGTATCTTAACAAGGGATGCTCCAATGAAGTTCCTTTATATGAAAGATCCTATCTTTTTTTCGATGAGGAAACACCTCCTTAAATGTTTTACACTTATTCAGTTACACCCTGTATTGTGAAAATTTTAGGTTGTATTCATTTTCCTGTCATATATATACGCAACGTTGTCCTCTCTTCATAGAGGTCATAGTGAATACATATTTATTAAAAGATCATTTAATTCGGGAACATAATGAATTTGAGAAAATATTATGTGAATTCAATGATTCCAAAGATCTGGCGAATGTTGAAGAAATTTTTTGCTCTGTAAATACTGGAAATATTTCATGTATATAAACATGGTGGAAAGATTGAGTAAAGCTTTTTTCTTGTACTTACGGAAATCAAGAATCGTGTGTTGAAATTTGAAAAATAATGAATATCACTTTGTGATAGTTCATTCGAAAAGGGAATGAAAGTACTCGAATAACCTGACAGAAAAACTTCCAAATGAACAGATGGACCTATATAATTCCCCACTTTTCAAAATTCTGAAGAAATAGGTCCAAAAAAAACATTTAAATACCTTTTTGCACAACTTGAAATACTCCAATATGAAAATGTAGTAGTACTACGAATCCTGTGTCACATTGGCAACTTCTCTAAAAATTATTTGACATTTCACGAGTACCAACCTGCGTCAGTTTCAAGTTAAAAAACTTGACAAACCGAAATCTTGGCCAAACGAAAAACTTTGTAAAAGTGAATGGAGTAGGGGAAATACGTACAAAATGACATAGGCATCATAACTTGAGTTCGGAGGTATGAAATGCGGAACTGCCTACCACATTTCACGACCCGAGTGACTTCAATTAACCTCTGAAAATTAGCAAGAGCTACTTTGGTTCATTCGGTCGTTATGAGTGATAACATAAATCGATAGGTCACGAGTTTTTTTTTCATTGCGCCAAATTTTAAGAAGAATTGGCCAGTTTTCACCATTTTTATCATTCAAATTGCATTCAATTCAAACTTTACTTATTTGTCATTGTATTCACGGAGCTTTTTGTATGTTGAATATTGTTTTGGTATCAATTCGACATATTTCAAGTTTTATAATGCTTTATGGACAAAATGACATACACAGTGAACGGACAAAATGACATAGGTATTTCAGCTGAATTAACCGTATCTACCGGACAAAACCAAGACAATCCATCTCAGGCTCCATCAGCAAACAAAGAATAAGGACTTGTCTTAACATATTCATAACAAAATCTTCATCTGCGGCTAATGAAGGCAATGCATCTTAACCTACTCTTACTGATCCTATGAGGAGGTTTCTCCAATCCCTAAAGGACGATTTATAAGTGAACAAGGCAAACGTGAGCCGAGGACTCGACAAACGTACTTAATTTCAACTTCTACACCTAATGAGATTGCAATCAAATCAAAAAAGAGCCCATACCTCTCCCAAACACAAGGAGACAAGTCCCGAGGGCATTATTTAAAGAAGACAATTAAGAAGAAAATGTTCCTAGCAACTTTCGAGATCATGAAGACGACTGTCCAGTGTCCATCTATCTATTGTTATGAGACCTTTTTTCCCGATTAAGATCTTCTCCAGGAGTAGCCCTGAAGACTGGTTACGGTGCATGCATTGGTTACATTGGGCTCACGCATCTTGTGCTGATGTTTCTAGAAGAACCAACCGTTTCATTTGTGAACCTTGTCAGTAGTTTTGTAACTATAAGTAGAAAAATACAGTTGCCTATTGCCGGTATGTCATTTTGTCCATAGCATGCGAACAAAATGAATTTCGTTTATCCCAATTTATCTTTTATCTCATAAAGGTTGATTAGATTTTATGAAGAAAGGACCAAAGATCAGAGGTGTCGAATATGACATTACTGTGATTCACTACTAGCAAGTTATGCCTCTGAAATAAAACCCTATGTCATTTTGTACGTACTTCCCCTATGCATACAGGTTTGGAAGAATAAGTTTAAAACATAGCCAATTCAGCGTCGAACGAATGGATGGAAATAGTCTTGTGGACCAGTAAAATAATCAAAATCCTCGGCGCGATGCGACAACGAATGAATGACTGTCCTCACTCAATGGTATGTGAGACTGGACAGTGGGGGCTCTCTAGTCTCGATGCAGTTCCTACGCATCTCTAGAGTTACCGTGCAGAAATGAATTTGACCACGGATTCAGTGAGTCCAACCTAATCAGTTGAGATCCGTCTCGGACTCTCGTCTCAAAATCCGAAAAATACAGTGTGACGAAATGTTAAGTGAAACAGGGTATCAAAAAACATAAACTGAAAGATGCACACCTACTTTTGTAAAACGTTGAACTTAAGCTGTCACAACCGACCAGTCTTTAAAGATCATTTTCCCTTAAATGCATGACTCCAACCAAAACTCTCGAATTATGTCCTATTCCGTGTTCGTTCTCATACTTCGAGCGCTGATAAAAATGTGACCTACATTGCTATGCTCTCCCGCTGTTAAAGCGGGACTGGCGCCTACAGGATGAATAGGGAATATGTTTCCGTTTCCCTAGGGAAGCGATAAAAGTTTATAATGTGCCAACATGTAGGGCTGTACGGTCGTATAATATTTTTTGCGTACACTGATTGGATATAGGGGGATCGGTCAGACCGTTCTGTAGGGTCTTTCTCTACTCGGATGTATACTCCGCCAATTAATTGGGTAAATTGAGTGCGGGGAAGGGACGAATGAATGTTGATTTTGAATTTCCGGTTTAGGTACGCGCTCGAGCTCAGGAAGGGTTGAAATAGGGAGGTCAAGTTTTTTTCAATCCATTCCTTGGAATGGCAAATACGAACCTACAATATTAGTGCTTTCAGCTTACCATTTTTAACTGAAGATTCCTGGTATCAAAGAGAATACTTTTTTACTACACCATCTTTGAGCGTTCGTCCTACTAAGCTGAGTATTTGTATTTTCAAATTTTTAGCCGATAATAGTCTCAAAGGCAAGGTTCGTTTCACTCATAGACCTTATACCATAATTCTCTCCTTCGTGTCCTTCAATTAAATAGGAATAATAAGTTTGCGGCTTAAGGACTGGACAAATCAATAAATCCTTTTTGAAGTGTCGACGTTTCGATCCTTGGTTTGGATCTTTTTCAAGACTGAAACATTTAATATCAACTCTGACAACAATAAAAACAATACCTTGTTACACAAGAAACTATCTCAAAAACACAAATCACAATGGTCAAAGAAATTCAACTAATATCGAGAACAAACGTTTAACTTTCTCTATGGAAGTAGCCAGGTTGATCAAGTCGAGAAAGTATCAGAAAACAAAACTAATTAATCAAATTTACCTTTTCAAATGGATGTTAGAGGAAGCACAATGTGGTCATGAAATCTATAGGTCATTCTATAATTTCATTTCTGTCAATTTTTTCTAAAACAATCATCAAACAAAAAAGTTGATATAGGATTGATTTCCCCGAATAACATGTTCCATTCGTTCCATCTTCTCATTTCAATTCAGGTTAGAGTGATGATTGTATCACCTTTTTGAAGTTTTCTTTGAATAAGATCTGAACTGTTAGAAAAATGTCCCTAAGATTTTGCGTCATGAAAGAGGTTATGAAGGTCATTGAAAATATATGGGGTAATCCATTGAAAAAATCATCCATTTGTTGAATAACATTTATCGGGGATACCCTGTATATCAGAAAATAATTTCCTGAGATGCAGAAATGAAGGTACAAGAGGTCTGCTTCCCAACGAAATCTCTGAGATGTCTGGTTCGGCAGCTATGGAAGAAGAACGCACTATTGCAGGACGCTGTATACAGGGTCTTTCACGAGGAACCTCACCCATATTTATACGGGAAACTACTGAACGTATTTTCATGAAATTCAGCACTTATGAGTACTTCACGATGCTGATGAAATCTAAAATATTTTCAAGGCATGAGCACCTCCGGTTTTTCCGGAAATGACGTCAACTTCCGTTTTTCAAATTAGAACACCATTTTTTTATTGCAGAAATAGATTCCTTAGAAAATTTCAAGTTAGTTTGATGTAACATTTTTCATTCTCGGTTGGAAAATCGGGAAAATTCGAAAAAAAAATCGAAAATAGAGCTCCGCTGAAAAAAGAATAACTTCGAGGTTTTTGGATGGAAAATTTTCATTTATGGGATTTTTCAAGATGTAAGATTGATGTATCCACTTTAGAAATCGAAATCGCGATTCATGATACAGGGGGTGAAAAAATCGCTTTCAAAGTTAGGGATGACAAAATCGTGAAAAATCAATTTTTTTAAATAAGAACCCCATTTTTTTTATGGCAGATATTGAATCTACGTTAAAAAATAATGTGAGTGTATGCATCACACCCTTGCCCTAAAATGGATATTTTCTGAGTTAATATCCACTTCAGGGCAAGGGTGTGATGCATACACTCACATTATTTTTTAACGTAGATTCAATATCTGCCATAAAATAAATGGGGTTGTAATTTGAAAAAATTGATTTTTCACGATTTTGTCATCCCTAACTTTGAAAGCGATTTTTTCACCCCCTGTATCATGAATCGCGATTTCGATTTCTAAAGTGGATACATCAATCTTACATCTTGAAAAATCCCAAAAATGAAAATTTTCCATCCAAAAACCTCGAAGTTATTCTTGTTTCAGCGGAGCTCTATTTTCGATTTTTTTTTCGAATTTTCCCGCTCAGAGAGAATTTTCCAACCGAGAATGAAAAATGTTACATCAAACTAACTTGAAATTTTCTAAGGAATCTATTTCTGCAATAAAAAAATGGTGTTCTAATTTGAAAAACGGAAGTTGACGTCATTTCCGGAAAAACCGGAGGTGCTCATGCCTTGAAAATATTTTAGATTTCATCAGCATCGTGAAATACTTATAAGTGCTGAATTTCATGAAAATACGTTCAGTAGATTCCCGTATAAATATTGGTGAGGTTCCTCGTGAAAGACCCTGTATACAATGAAAGATACATTAACATCACCAATTCGGAACAGTCAATCGTCGGGTTACAATCGTCGGAAGATGCCCACCGGCGACCGGGATCTTTTAAATTTGAAATTATTGAGGTTTGAAATTGACTTGAATTTTGGATATGCTTGGACCATTTCCATAAGTCCACCATTCCGTCATCAGCCGGAAACGTTAAGATTTGAAAAAAAAACACTTCATTTCAATTCATGATCTTTTTCTGGAAATTCCGCGCCGCTTCCAGTAGGCAAATATCGAGGACTTTCCGATAAGAAGATTGCCGGAGTCGTTGTACGATTTACCGACCTCAACCTCATTATCCAATCTCCAGTCGTACGATGTCGAACGCCGTTCTCCCTATCTCTCTCCAATTACTCCCATCCACAAAGCGGAAACTCCTAAATTTGTGCAGAATCCCCGACGACGTCAACTTATCACGTAGACCCTTCCTCCGTTGTCTCCGGTCGCCTATTTCTCTCCTTCGTCCGAAGTCTCGTTAAACTCGATGTCACAAGGACGATTTTCCCATAAATCATCTTTTTTGTCCGATTTTTTCTTAGCTGGTTGTTTGATTTGACTTCTGAAGCGAACAAGCCCGATTTAATGATGACTCAATCATTGATGGTTAGGGAAAAATTTTCTTACCTATAAGGTTATAGCGACATGGAGAGATCTGCGACTTCTTTTTAGGCAATTGAAGCCTTTCATTACTTCTTTGGGTGATTGTTGAGAGCTCTACATCTCCTCTAAATACCCGCAACCAGATTATCCCCTGCGAAGTTCTAGCGATTTCCTAATACTCCATTCACCTTCGTAATGGTATCCCGGTTAGCCATGATTTAGGTTTATCAAGTTTTTCTTACTCGAAACTAACGCAGGTTGGTACTCGTGAGATGTCAAATGATTCTCCGAGACGTTGCCAATGCTAATTTCTATTTACTATTTTTCAACTTATTGAATGTGAGGCAGGTTTCTTAGTACCTTCTACGACATTTCCATACTGGAGTATTTCCAGTTGTGCGAAATATGTAGTTATTTTATCAACTAGTTTATTGATGACAGCGATTAATGGTCGAAATATTTGAGACCATTAATCGCTGAATTAATAAACTAGTTTATTACAAGTTTTTTTCCGTCGACCTCATCACGAATTGAATATGAATTCTCGATCGAAATGAACTTTCATTCTGTAAATAGACAAAGGACCCCGCACTTTTTGTATGAAAAGTGGCGACCGGTCAAATTTTCTGAAAGTTTGTTATGTTGTTGTACCCGACTCAGTGACCAAAAAAGTCAATGGGTCCAACCCAATCCTATGGCTAGTTTTCTAAATACGGGGTGTTAAAGTTGAAAATTGCTCGAATTTTCGGATTTATTTTTTAATTATTAAGTGTTAGATTGGATTTCTGTTGCATACACACGTTTACTACATGTTCTAGTAATGAAATTAGTGGATACGTATAATCAAAAATATTTATATTTACAGGGTGATTCACGAATATATGACGGTAGTTTTTTGCAGAAATTCACTTTTCCTACTGTGACGTCAGGAAGGCATATTTCTGAAATATTCTTATCGATTTAGTATTATGACGACAAAATATTGTACAGTGCATATTTTGTTTTCTATACAGGGTGTTTCACAGAGAGAACCACTAGACCTTATCATTTTTTTTAGTATTAATTCGAAACCCTGCCTTTTCGAATTGATTTTTGGGAAAAGTAATTCCACAAACATATGTGTGTCTCTAATCTCCGAAATATTCATGGTGGTTTATTCATAGGAAGGTATTCTATTTTGAGAAAAGTCCAAAAAACATGAACACCCTGTATTCGAAAATTTCCTCGGTCAAATGCAACTATTTTTTCACTAGATATTGATATCCACAACATCTCCAGAGGTATGAATTCTAAATCCAATACTATGACCAGTTTTCGAGATACAGGGCGTTGAAGTGGAGAATAACTTATTTCATCAGTTTTTTTTTTCAAATTAAAAAGCTGGATTGATTTTATGTTGCGCCCATGAATTCAGTATGAATACAGATCAGATGCACAAAGAAAGGTTCAGTTAAAATATTTACTGTTACAGGGTGATTCAAGAATAAATGACGATAGCTATTGCAAACACTCGATAATTCTACAGTTTCTTCACAGAGAAATTATTCCATGAAGTTAATACCTAGTCGTCCACAATTTTCAGTCTGAAATACTTCATCATGATTACTTTTCATTCAGGGTGAGCCATACAGCCAACCATACCAGAAATACTTATGCTTTGAATTGAAAACTTTTTAGTGAATTTTGGGTATCTTTATGAGCGCGCTCACTAACTGCGCTATCACCCAAAAAAAGACAATAAACCATCTTCTTGTGTAGGTAGAATACGAACCTATTTTTATAGGTAGGTACTCCACAGTCCACAATATTCGTGTAGAGCGAATTATAAGTAGGTATGTCTATTGAAAAGTTTCAATATTATTATAGTCATAACCTCGGTTCATATTTTATAAATATATATTTTTTTCACCAAAAAAATATTTAGGATGATCTACGCATGCAAGAAATGTATAATTCTGGTATAAGATTATTTCTAAATCACCTTGTATATTTATTTATTTAAAAATTCTTACGGTTATGCTTACTTGCTATAATGTTAGACAGTTATTCAAAATTCTCCAGAAAAGTACTCTTTTCAATTATTTCGAAGCATATTATTTATGGTTCAACCTATACCTATGAAAAGTAATCATAATGAAGTATTTCAGACTGAAAATTGTGGACGACTAGGTATTAACTTCATGGAATAATTTCTCTGTGAAGAAACTGTAGAATTATCGAGTGTTTGCAATAGCTATCGTCATTTATTCTTGAATCACCCTGTAAGAGTAAATATTTTAACTGAACCTTTCTTTGTGCATCTGATCTGTATTCATACTGAATTCATGGGCGCAACATAAAATCAATCCAGCTTTTTAATTTGAAAAAAAAACTGATGAAATAAGTTATTCTCCACTTCAACGCCCTGTATCTCGAAAACTGGTCATAGTATTGGATTTAGAATTCATACCTCTGGAGATCTTGTGGAAATCAATATCTAGTGAAAAAATAGTTGCATTTGACCGAGGAAATTTTCGAATACAGGGTGTTCATGTTTTTTGGACTTTTCTCAAAATAGAATACCTTCCTATGAATAAACCACCATGAATATTTCGGAGATTAGAGACACACATATGTTTGTGGTATTACTCTTTCCAAAAATCAATTCGAAAAGGCAGGGTTTCGAATTAATCCTAAAAAAAATGATTAGGTCTAGTGGTTCTCTCTGTGAAACACTCTGTATAAAAAATATGCACTGTGCATTATTTGGTAGTCATAATACTAAATCGAAAAGAATAACATTTCAAAAATATGCCTTCCTGACGTCACAGTAGAAAAGGTGAATTTTGGCAAAAAACTACCGTCATACATTCGTGAATCACCCTGTAAATATAAATATTTTTGAGTATACGTATTACTACTCCATTATTATTACACCATTATTATATTATTTATTATTATATTATTATATTATTATATTATTATATTATTATATTATTACTCCATTCACTTTTATAAAGTATCGCGGTTTGCCATGAAATTTTGACACATTTCACCGCGTATATTTTGAAAATGTTAGGTTATGGTCATTGCACTGTCAGATACGCTCACAACGTTGTCGTTTCTGCTAGAAAAACGTAGTAATTACGTATTTATCAAAAAGTTCATTTACTTTGGGAAATAAATGAATTCAAGAAAATATAATGTTAATTCAGAAGGCATTTAAATACATTTTTGCACAACCTGAAATACTCCAGCATGAAAATGTAGTAGTTCTACGAAACCTGCGCCACAGTTAAATCTTCGAAGAACTAACTCCATTCACAAAGTTGAAAAAGAGTAAATAGAAAGTACACTTGGCAATGTCGCTTGATTTCCACGAGTGCCAACATCCGTCTATTTTAAGTGGAAAAACTTGATAAACCTAAAATCATGGCCAACCGCGATACTTTATAAAAGTGAATGGAGTATAGAGGATAAAGAACAATAATAATAATAATTCTCTATGTCTATGGATAGAATGTAACTTTCTTTAGTTGCATGATTGAAGTTTTGATGTCAACGACGTCAACGTGGAAAATTTGATTTGAATTTAAAGTTTCATTTCGAGTCTTGGTGTAGTGACGAGTTTGTTACTAAAAAATTTCTAAACGAAGTCGGACTTTGGGCTTTGGACCTGAAGAATGACATTTAATAGCCAATATATGTGCTAGGTATAAGGATATTTTAGAAAATAAAAAACGGACCACGTTTCAACCCACCGAAAAAAAACCTAGTTTGGGAGAAAATTGCAGCAGAGGTAAATGCCTCGAATAGTGTTGGGATATTGCGTTCCAAAGAAGTATTGAAGAGATTTTATGAGAATCGGAAGAGTGAGGTGAGGAAACTTGCGGTGAAAAAAAAAAGAAATTTTTAAAACTGGTGGTGGTAGGGCATTACTATCGAAGGAAGATGAATGCCATGATTTCTTTTTAAATTTTATGAACAAGATAACGGTGTACCTACGGACTGGAATGTCAGGTTGGAGGCGATGTGGATCCTCATTGAGAAATAAATGTTATCCAGTATGAGGAAGTGAATCCTGTTGTGAGTGATTTTGATTTTGTCCATTATGAAAAAATATATTTTTACCTACTAATATTAGAGTTTACTTCAAATCCTCGTTGTCAATAATATTTGACGTTAATCGAGCTTCAAACGAGCAAATTTCTACGTTTAATTTAATTAATTTGATTGGTCCTGTCCTGTTCATTATATAAATAACACCTTAACTCTAAAAAATGATCGATTGACTACCAGTTTTGCTGATGATACAGTTACTTTTTATAAAAGTCAAACGTGGGAAGACCTGAAGGAAGTGGCGGAAAAAGACCTTACTACTCTGGTAGACGCATTATGTGCAAAGATTTTGACAATAAATTTTGACAAGACTAATAACTAAAATGATCCTTTTTGACACCTTTGAAAAGACTAGCGAGTCGATTTAGACGTTCGGCAGTAAGTATAACAATGTAATAGAGCAAGATCCCAGGGCCGCCAGACGTCACGTATTTTCTGATGAACGAAATGTGGACGATTGAATAGTGTTAGTACGTACTACGATCACATGCCTATCGGCTACCTTGCTCAGACGGCCAATTTGCAGATATCAGGTCATCAAGTTGCAAAAATACATTGCTTACCTGACTCAAATTCTGATGGCTGATTTTCACATATACTTTAGACAATTCCGTTTAAAATGAGTTTTCAATAATGCCAGACCCTTCCCGTCGACCGAATTGCTTAACAGACGCCTTAAAGGTCTCAAAAAAATTATTTAACTTCACGTAAATTCTGATGCTCCATTTTAATATGTCTTCTACAAACCGCTATTTTAAAATTTCTCACAAGACAGACCGATCCAAGGGGCCAATCATCCCCCAAACTCAATTTTAATGCCTCTATGGCTTAGAGCGCGAGGGTATTATATGCAAGCATGAGGATGAGTGAGAGATGTATTAGCTCATATTGACTTCCCTGTCTCTCTTCTCAGTTTACTCGTATCAATCAATGATTAATATTTGTATAAAAATCAGCTTAAAACTAATAAATTTATAAAACAGGTAAATTATTGAAGATCGACGTGTATAAAAGTGCTAATCTACCCGCAATAATTGTAGAATTTTGACCTGCAACCTGTTTCAATAAACTACTGACGAAATGATTCCATTCATCGGCAATAAAAAAAATTTCATAAATGTTCGACAATGCCATTCTTTCGCCGTGGTCAACAATAGAGTTATGACTAAAATCCATGCAGATTTATCGTGTTCCTAGCATAAGGAAGCCGATACAAAGATCGTATACCTTGTTTGCAACATCGATGCCCAGGCTGGTTTTGTGATGCGATGTTCAGATACTGATAGGTATAGCAGAGATAATGCTGGGAAATATGCAGCATTTGAAAAATGATGATTCCCTGTTTGGATTTTGACCGGCACTGGTAACAAGAAGAGATACGTTGATTCAAATAATATCTACGAAGAGTACGAACAATTAGGACAGTCGTTGTTTACCAGCATTCCTTGCCATCACAGGTTGTAATTTTACTACAGCAATTTTCAAAAAGGGCAAACAAAAGCCTATCAATATTTTGAAGAAAAATGAGGAGTACCAACAAGCATTTCACCATTCCGGTATGCTGGATTTTGTTGGTGATGTAGTTGAAGAAGAAAATGTATTCAATGTAATACAAAAACTTATCTGTGATATTTATAACGTTCCTGGAAAATTGATGTAGATAGTAGATGGTGCTATACTTCAACTGTTCATTGATACGTATATGGTATCTGATATCAATGAAGAATTCAATCGGAAGAATTTGAAAAACCTCGATGCTAGCAACTTACTACCATGCAAAAGTGAGCTTTGGCAAAAGTTGCGACGTGCTAACTAAATTGATGGCCTTTGAAACAATTTATTGCGGTCAGATGAGCACCTCCTTACACGTCGATATTTACCTGATTTTTCAATTTATTAGTTTTTAGCGGATTTTTCTTCAAATTTTAGTTATTGATTGATACGAGTAAACTGAAATGAGAGACAGGGAAGTCAATAGGAGCTAATACATCTCTCACCAATTCCTCATGCGTGCGGATAATACCCTCGCGCTCTAAGCCATAGAGGCATTAAAATTGAGTTTGGGGATGATTGGCCCCTTGGATCGGTCTGTCTTCTTGTAAGAAATTTTAAAATAGTGGTTTGGAGTAGATATATTAAAATGGAGCATCAGAATTTACGTGAAGTTAAATAATTTTTTTGAGACCTTTGAGGCGTTGTTAAGCAATTCGGCCGACGGGAAGGGTCTGGCATTATTGAAAACTCATTTTAAACGGAATTGTCTAAAATATATGTGAAAATCAGCCATCAGAATTCAAGTGAGGTAAGCAATGTTTTTTTGCAACTTGATGACCTGATATCTGCAAATTGGCCGTCTGAGCAAGGTAGCCAATAGGCATGTGATCGCAGTACATACTAACACTATTCAATCATCCACATTTCGTTCATCAGAAAATACGTGAGGTCTGGCGGCCCTGGGATCTTGGACTATAACATGTGTCCGAAAAACCAGCAGCTGCTGATGTTTCAGACGTGTAGCTTGCAATGCCGCGAACTTTGAACATCAATAAAAAGGGAAGTAATTTAATTTGGCCAATAAAAATCCAAAGAAAATCAAACAAATATTTGAAAATTGATTATCGAATATAGGGAAATTGAGATTCCCAAACAATCGCTGTTGGAAAACCTTCAATGATAATCAATCGAGTTTTCTGTGGATAGTCGAGATTTTTCCCTATAATCATATTTCAGCACGCACGAAAGACCTACTCGAATGGCCTTGATTCCCTTTCATATTCTGCGTAATATTTGAATATTAAATATACTACGTAAAGCTAAATTGCGGATCGATAACTGTAATGTATAGTTCGCATGCATTTTGAGAATATCTGCAACTTTATATCAATCTAGAAATCACGGCTTTGGAATATTGCCACGATATCTGGAACAATTCCTGATTGAAAATTGTTGGTTTTTGTCGAATCTTACAAAACTTTCCCCCGAAAAATTTCTTTCAAGATCAATTAATTCAGGAAAATTCGTGCTAGAAGACGTTGGTATACAGGGTTAGTATTTGACTTGTACAGGGTGTCCCATTCGTTTTGTCCTATCCCCTTATATAGGAACTCACACATGTAATCGAAAAACGTTTCAATAAGAGTTGTTCGTATTAATGTGATCTTTTATTGTATAATAATTTCAAAACGGCGTCGAGCTTATATACAAGGTGGTGACATAAAGTTATAATTTCTCAAATAATAATTCGAGATATTTGGAGGTTGAAGAAAGACAATCGCATTGATTTTAATCGCTGTCCATCAAATTGTTTGCGATTAAATATAAAAGATATCTAAATTGAAAAACTCTCATTACAAGTTTCATTCAAATCCATTCCATAGAGACTTTTTTATTGCAGTCCAAAGTTGGACCCCTTTTCACTGAAAACTAGCCATAAATCCGGAACAGAACATTATAGACTATTAATGTTATACATGAATGAAATCGTGTTTTTGAGCTCTTTTCAAAAGTATAATTATATATAGAGTGTTCCATTCAAGAAATTATAACTTTATGTCACCACCCTGTATATAAGCTCTACGCCATTTTGAAATTATTATACAATAAAAGATTACGTTATTACGAACAACTTTTATTTGAAACTTTTTTCTAACACGTTTGAGTTCCTATATAAGGGGATAGGACAAAACGAATGGGACACCCCACCCTGTACATAAATTTTAACTGTCAATTCCTCCCATCAAACGAAACACCTTTTTCCCATACCATTTTTCAAAACTTGGCTTCGTTTGAAAGATACAGGGTGTCAAAAATCCATGAAAAAACACTTTTCTGTTCATATCTTTTTTTGGTTGATTGTTTACTCTATTCATGAGTCGATTTCAAGCGGATAACCACTAATAACCGCGGTTATCTCTGGTCCTGCCCTTGGTTATAGCCCTTAAGGAAGAACCGCGAATAACCAACTTGCGCTTGAACAGAAGTGGTTATATTCTCGTTGATGTTTGTAAACAAAACACATAACCAAATTTTATATTTATCGTCTTTCTGAATGTCATTTCAAGAACTCAAAATAGAATAAAGAATTGTGGGTAAGTGTTTAGAACTGTGTATAATAATATACATATCTCATATTTGTTTCAGATTTAGCTACAAGTTAATCATGTCACGTGAAGAAGATTTTTTAATTACATCTGTAGCCCTAGCTAGTGAAATTATATTTGAAACTGATATTATTAATTTATTCATGTATAATTCACAGATGCACCTCCAAACATTATTAATCTATATTCCATTTTCGTAATAATTTAGAACTTAAAATAATTAAAATAAAAGAACAAAGAACCGTCCGAATCAAATGTATTTAACCCCACTTCTTTAAAACCGCTATTATAAACTCACTGTATCACAGTGAAATCTATACTAACATAGTACAGGGTCTTTCACGAGGAACCTCACCCATATTTATACGGGAAACTACTGAACGTATTTTCATGAAATTCAGCACTTATAAGTATTTCACGATGCTGATGAAATCTAAAATATTTTCAAGGCATGAGCACCTCCGGTTTTTCCGGAAATGACGTCAACTTCCGTTTTTCAAATTAGAACACCATTTTTTTATTGCAGAAATAGATTCCTTAGAAAATTTCAAGTTATTTTGATGTAACATTTTTCAGTTTTGGTTGGAAAATTCTCTCTGAGCGGGAAAATTCGAAAAAAAAAATCGAAAATAGAGCTCCGCTGAAACAAGAATAACTTCGAGGTTTTTGGATGGAAAATTTTCATTTTTGGGATTTTTCAAGATGTAAAATTGATGTATCCACTTTAAAAATCGAAATCGCGATTCATGATACAGGAGGTGAAAAAATTGCTTTCAAAGTTAGGGATGACAAAATCGTGAAAAATCAATTTTTTCAAATTAGAACCCCATTTTTTTATGGCAGATATTGAATCTACGTTAAAAAATGATGTGAGTATATGCATCACACCCTTGCCCTAAAATGGATATTTTCTGAGTTGATATCCACTTTAGGGCAAGGGTGTGATGCATACACTCACATTATTTTTCAACATAGATTCAATATCTGCCATAAAAAAATGGGGTTCTAATTTGAAAAAATTGATTTTTCACGATTTTGTCATCCCTAACTTTGAAAGCGATTTTTTCACCCCCTGTATCATGCATCGCAATTTCGATTTTTAAAGTGGATACATCAATTTTACATCTTGAAAAATCCCAAAAATGAAAATTTTCCATCCAAAAACCTCGAAGTTTTGTTTCAGCGGAGCTCTATTTTCGATTTTTTTTTCGAATTTTCCCGCTCAGAGAGAATTTTCCAACCAAAACTGAAAAATGTTACATCAAAATAACTTGAAATTTTCTAAGGAATCTATTTCTGCAATAAAAAAATGGTGTTCTAATTTGAAAAACGGAAGTTGACGTCATTTCCGGAAAAACCGGAGGTGCTCATGCCTTGAAAATATTTTAGATTTCATCAGCATCGTGAAATACTTATAAGTGCTGAATTTCATGAAAATACGTTCAGTAGTTTCCCGTATAAATATGGGTGAGGTTCCTCGTGAAAGACCCTGTATTCACCGGTTGAGTCAATCCAGGGTTGAACCCGAGGTTGGATGTTTATAATACGGA
Source organism: Adalia bipunctata (assembly GCA_910592335.1). Lineage (NCBI taxonomy): Eukaryota > Metazoa > Arthropoda > Insecta > Coleoptera > Coccinellidae > Adalia > Adalia bipunctata. Next base: position 9,301,375 of record OU342954.1, read on the forward strand.
AATCGACATTCGACGGCGGATTTGGGCTTAACCGAGGATTGAAATTCTTTTATAAAACCGGCCCTTAGTCGTCACATGTTCTGTCACAATTGACAGAATGAGCCTACTTCGCGATCTTGAGAATTACACCAACAATATGAGGAAGTGATTATTCAAATATCGAAAGATGATGATTATTCCTATGAGACAGTAACAAAACTTTAACACGTTCTGCTGTCTAACACAAAGAACTCATGTTTAATGATCGGAACGTTATTTTTATTTAATACCTTCATCATGTAATTCCTGCCTAATCCTTTTATTCCACAAAGAAGCCATTTAATCCTTCATACCCAATTTAACTAATCTCTCAATAATACCCCCCATAATGAACTTTACGCAAATCCAAATAACAAGAAACATAATACCCGCCCATAAACGTCAGACTGAATTCCCGATAACGCGAAAATTGAGCATCCACAAGGCGTTCACCGCCCTCCAAGAAGATCCAACTTTCCCCTGTTTCTACACGTTGTTAATTCCTGGCATGATTATGACGCCCTGAATTATGCATCACCTCCTCGTTTTGCAGATAAGAACCCTCAGAAACGCGAGTCCCCGCTCGTCAGAAGGCATTAAAGCCTCACCGGAAGTGAATTTCTGTTCTGTTCTTCCTTTATTTGTTTCGAATCTGCCTGACGACGGTGGGCGGCGGTAGGATCGGGCGCCTAAGTAACTGCTGAAAGACCCCGGGACGGGCGTGTAATTAATTGCGGACTAATGGAACGCAAAGAAAGAATCGCGGATACCGCTGTGTGTTTGAGTGTGGAGGATTGCGGCCAAGGTCGAAGTTATGCCTTTTGCTGGTATCGATTTCGGATGTGTAGACGAAGAGGACAATAAAATCTAGTTTCTAACATTCTGAAAAAACGTTGTGAAAGAAAATAAATATAGGTACATTATACATTGAGTGTGCTGAACGACCAGATTGAAAATTGACACGTGATTTCTCCTCACGACAAATTCAAGTTTCCTTAACTCCAACTAGTCTTTGACAACACAACACATGTGTCTGTCAGAGCTGAACTTGAGCGGCGAGGAGTGAATGATACCATCTCAAAATCGATGTATGAGGTGTTAAAGACAAGAAAAGCTGAGACATCGATGGACAATGAATCTGTCTCTGTCAAAGCTACTCGTGGAACACCTCGGGTTGGGAAGATATCTCCCCTCTTATGGAGCCTAGCAGTGGATGAACTTCTACACAGGCTAACAGAGCTTGGCTTCGAATTTCTAGGCTCTGCTGACGACATAGTACTAATAATTAGAGGCAAATTCGAAGGCACTCTCTGTGACCTATTGCAGAAGGGCCTAGGAACTATCGAGCACTGGTGCTTGTTAGTGGGGCTGAATCAACCCAACTTAAACCACAGTAATTCCGTTCACACGGAAAAGGAACCTTCTAGACGTTAACATTGAACGGAAATATTTTGGAGTGTGGATCTGAAGTCGAATACTTAGGAATGACCCCGGATAGCAAACTTCTGTGGAATAAGCATGTTGATAATTCTACTGGCAGGAGCTACAAGGGCTCTGATGGCGTGCAGGCGTCTATGCGGCAGTAATTGGGGTTGTACCCCAAAAATACTGCGATGGATTCACGTCATGATTGTAAGACCTTTAATCACATATGAGGCAGTAGCCTGGTTGGCTAGCATAGTCAGGTGAGTACGAGGAAAATGCTCGATAGAGTACAAAGGCTTGCCTGCGTGTGCATCACTAGGGCGCTTGAAATCATCACAGACCTCACACCTCTACATCTAGTGATGGATAGGGTAGCCCATGAGGCCATCCTCAGAATATCAAAAGAAGGAACAGATGAGAGAATCAGGAATCAGAGGGATTTGTCCTCTCTGAATGTATAAATCTCATCTGCAAACATTCCTAGTGATAATTTATCAAACATTAGGAATATAAACAGGTCAAAGACCTATGAAAAGTATCTACAAATTACATTGAGATGAAAATAAAAACAATCAAAGAAAATCTCTACATCAAACCAAAAGAAAACAAAAAGTTCACTGCATTAGAAAATGTTTTTTCATTACACCGCACTGAAAACCCTATCATAAATTGTAGATTTAGAACATCGAAAATGACTCTTTTCCGTGCGGCCGCACCGCAAAAAGTTTTACGGTGCGCTGAGGCATAGATTTATCCTATGATTCCTCTGCTGAGACACAGAGCAACGATTGCGTGACAGTAGATGTCAGTGTTTTGAATAATTATTGTTTCACAATATCGAAATGCTTTCTGCTGAAATTTCTTCCCGTGTTATTGTTTTCAGAGAGGTGTAATGAAAAATATCGTTCATTACACGTCCAGAAAGGCTTTTTCCATGCTTGCACGAGTTCCCGTGTGAGGCTCCGCCTCACACGGGAACACATCGCGCGCGCACGGAAAAAGCTTACTTTCTGGACTAGTAATGAAATATTCTATTTCATTACACCGCACTGAAAACCCTATCATAACATGTAGATTTGGAACATCGAAAATGACTCTTTTCCGTGCGGCCGCACCGCAAAAAGTTTTACGGTGCGCTGAGGCATAGATGTATCCTATGATTCCTATGCAGAGACACAGAGCAACGATTGCGTGACAGTAGATGTCAGTGTTTTGAATAATTATTGTTTCAATCATAGAATTATAAATATAGAATTTGAGCGTAGTGGCTAATAAGTATACAAAAGTGTGGCAATAAATTCTGTTATTTTGATTTTTATTTTTTTCCCACTTTATTTCAAATATTATCAAAAAATGTTACAGGAATTTTTTATTCTACTGTAAATTATCCTCAAAATGACATAATCAGATTTCGTATCCAACGTTTCGTACTTCCTGGGCCACCCTCAACCTTATTTTTTTTCAATACGGACCTGCATATTTTATGACACTTTTCGAAATAACTTTTAACGCTGAATTCAACGATATTATCATACAATATCATTCAAAGTTGATTTTACAAAATGGTGGACATTTCGAACACTTACGTCATTAATGTTCATCATTTACCTTCGAATAATCATTCAGTTTGTCTTTCATTGAATGATATTTTCGTTTAATTATTATGAATTAGGTTTTTCACCTCTTGAAATTAATGAATAATTATTACTTGTTTCTTGCTGTGATTCTGTTACGTAATAATTAATTACAAATTTCAAGAGGTTAAAAACCTAATTCATAATAATTAAACGAAACTATCATTTAATGAAAGACAAATGAAATGATTATTCGAAGGTAAATGATAAACATTAATGACGTAAGTGTTCGAAATTTCCACCATTTTGTAAAATCAACTTTGTATGATATATCGTTGAATTCAGCGTTAAAAGTTATTTCGAAAAGTGAAAATATGCAGGTTAGTATTGAAAAAAGTAGGGGTGAGGGTGGCCCAGGAAGAACGAAACGTTGGATACGAAATCTGATTATGTCATTTTGAGGATAATTTACAGTAGAATAAAAAATTCCTGTAACATTTTTTGATAATATTTGAAATAAAGTGGGAAATAAATAAAAATCAAAATAACAGAATTTACTTTTCTTATGATATCTCAATAACCGGCCCTGATAATCTCGATTTGTTTGAACTGCTTGACAATGCTTCTATGGATGCAACTTTTTCCCCATTTGACCGACCTCTAACTCTTATGGTTTAAAAGTTACCAATACAATGCCATTGAAAAAGTGGCCACCCTGTATATGGTGTCCGATGATCCTCGAATAATTTTTTCAATGTCGAGACACAACTGGAACATTTCCTCAGAAGGATATGACAAAAAGCCTCGATTTTTTATGTCAATTAGTTCTGCAGAGCCAGGTTCTCCGACGATAGCTTCGAAACAGTACTGGCAGAGTTTCAAAGTAAAGGCTTCTTCGAATTTTCGAACAATGTAACCTGATATATACCTGATTACATCTTTAACGAAATTAGAAGGAACTTCGAAATTGAAATTGAATACTTCTGTTTCTAATCTATCTTCGTCAAAGCAGTCATCAGTCTTGGAATCTGCTGAGCAAGGCACTGTCAAAATTGGAATTTCGTCAGGTGAGCAATTACCAGTTTCCACAAGTCTTACTTGCTGTCGGATGGTAAGACGTCGCATAGCGTATTGAAATTGGTAGCATGTTGGGTTATTTGTGAACCCCCCCTCATACGTACAGCCGAAAAAAAAAAAGATTCCAAAGGATCTTGAAGCAGCCTTTATGTCGATAAATAGTTGAATCCACTTATGTACTCTTCTATTTCTATCGATCTTTCCTTTATTTTCATTTTATTAAATAAAAAGATCTGTTACTTCCTAGTTCGTTTATTGGTGACTAGTTTCGCTCAAGAACATCTGAGCATCATCAGACCAGTCCCACTAAAAATCACAAAATACAAGAGTTTCGATATTACATACCTATTACAAACCAATATTTTTATTTTCTTCACACAAAGGTAGCCTGCATGGTTGTTTGTGTGGATTATTATTGAAAAGTGTTCTGCAATTAAGAATATCAAAGGCGTCATTAAAAATTCCACAATATTCTGCTGTCCCTCTAAGGCTGCTAATCAATGAAAATTTTTTTGAGATTCTAGAAAAATTAGAGCTTCTTCAACAGAAATGCTCAGTTATTGGGCTGCAAGTCTAACGTTCATTCTGTTGTCCTCTATATGGATATGTCGTGCCGATATTTTATTGGCGGCGTGAACTTTCTCTTCTTCCTGTACACGGCAAAGAGTAACGATGTGTGACCAATCAATGACTTGGCCTTGGGCATTGTGTAGCCTTTGCAAGATAGCAAAGTTCGATCCTCACATTTTTCAACATGTGGCATGGGCCCGGAAATATATGAACAGCATGTTGATAGATAGATAGATAGTTTATTCTAGTGTCTTACAATATCTTTCATTGTTTACACACGTCATAGTAAAATATATACATATACATGATAACAAATAAATGAAAAATTCATACACAAAGTCATACGAAATGTTCTACAAAACACAAACAAGCAAAGAGAAATTTAGCTGCAATATATGGCGAAATCAATATCATAAAATTCCTGTGTTGAGTATAAAACTTCACTTATTAACATATCCCTCATTTTCGACTTAAACTTTGGGAAAGGAAGAAGTTTGAAATTTGTTGGCAACAAATTATAGAAGTTGGGTGCATCAAAATTTATTCCTGTCTGAGATTTAGATAGTCTAAAATATTCCTTTCTTATATTTTTCTTTTTCCTGGTATCGTGATCATGAAAACTAGCTTGTGATTTATATCTTTGCAAGTTTCTGTGCACATATGAGACGCATTCCAACACATACAATGAAGGTAGAGTAAGAATATTCAGTTGTTTGAATTTCTCTCTACAACATGCTCGATAATCCATACCCAACATGGCTCTGATTGCACGACGCTGGACTCGAAACAGAATCCCAACATTAGAACAGCCTCCCCAAGCTAAAATGCAATAATTAAGGTGGGAGTGTATGAGCGAAAAATAAACCTCCCTGATGACCCCCAGAGAAACCGATGATGCAAGATTCCTAAGAACAAAAATATTTCCGCTAATTTTGGAAGAGATGCAATCAACATGAGCCCGCCAAGTCAGCCCGGAGTCCAACATCAATCCAAGGAATCTCACTGGCTCCTCATCACGAAGACCATTTGTGTGTCGAAGTGTGAATAACATCTCCTGCGTTTTACCGCTGTTTATACCAAGGCCATTTATCGAAAACCACTCCATCGCTCTCGACTGCGCCACACACGACAACTGTGTCACCTTCTCCAGTTCTTGTCCCCCTATACAAAAAGCAGTGTCATCAGCATATAATGTTGTAAAAATGTTTGAAGTTTTCCGCTTCAAGTATTCGGGAAAATCATTTATAAAAATAAGAAATAGTACCGGACCCAGAATGGATCCCTGCGGCACACCATAGTTAACATCCAGTTTCTCCGAATTTCTCCCGTTGCAGTAAACAATCTGTCTTCTTGTCTTCAAGAACTTTTCAATTAAATTAACACTTTTGTCGTCAAATTTATAATACCGCAGCTTGGAAAGAAGATCATCGTGCACAACGCAGTCGAAGGCCTTTGTAAGGTCCAGAAAAACCGACAATGAATGAGAACCAAGTTCAAAACATTCAATCGCATTCTGAATGAATTCCAGAATGGCGGCGCTCGTGCTTTTTCCCCGACGAAAACCAAACTGAGAACTATCAAACAATGCATTGCCCTCAAAATATCCGATAATCTGCTTAGCCAGCAGTCGCTCAATAACCTTAGAGAATATTGGGACCAAGGAAATTGGTCTATAGTTAGATATATCATTTTTATTACCTCCTTTATGAACCGGTATGACCTTAGATATTTTGAGACATTCAGGAAAAATACAATCAGTAATGCATCTGTTTATCAGCATCGAGAGAGGCGATATGATCGCATTTATATTTCTTTTAATCAATGGAACAGAGAGACCATAGAAATCCCTGGACTTGCTATCCTTCAGTCCCCTGACAGCATCCCTGATATCATTGTGAGACACCTCACCGAAAGTGAACTCCAACTCAGCGGGAACAGGCCTAACAAAAACATCCCCAACATTCCCATCGTAACGAGGGATATCACCCATAATTTTGTCAGGAATGGAAATGAAATATTCGTTGAATAAATCCGAGGATAAACAATCAGGAAGACTGTCACGTGATTTACCTCCACGATGTTCTAACCTTATTAACAGAGTTTTTAATTAAATTATCGTTATAACTGATCTTTGCTCTCTTCAATGATAATCGGTATACATACCGCAACTTATTTCGGGTAATTCTAAGATCCTCCAGACCCAAACGATCATACATCTCACTCACAACACGAAGCTTACCTCTCATCTCCCCGAGATCATCATCCTGAGTAACAGGATGTGAAAAATTTAATTTACATTTGGAGGAATTTATGTTTGTATCAGCACCCAAAGCTGCTACCATTGTTTGGTTCACTCTGTCACCATCATAGGTCATAGAGTGAACGTTTACATGGTGCTCATGCAAAAGCTCCAGCATTATTTTGACTGAATTTGCCAGTTCCTGGCCAGTCAGTTTATCAACAAAGAAATACCCTGGCGTGGCTTTGAACTCGCTAAGCAAATCAACTATCATCAACACTAAGGAAGGTATGGGACAATTTCTTCAATTGGGGTTTGAACTTGAAAATGCTACTCACAATGTGATTGCACGAGCGCTCAAAAAACGTTTTATTATCGCTTTTTGAATTAGCGCTTTGATGGGATGTATCATTTTTGAAAAACGAAGGAGTAAGAAAATTTGAGGAAATGTTTGCAACTATTCTGGTAGCACAGAAATTTCAGTTCTCAGATCAAAAATAAAATTTCTTCTTCTTCTGCCGATATCTGCTTGGCCAAAACACTGCGTGTCGACGTAAAAAGTTCCGCCGGAAAGCGACGAATGAGTAAGCTAAGCTGAAAAAATTGCGGTCCTATCGATTTATCATCATTGTTGACATTACATTTTATATTGTTTGCGGGGTACCGCATTTAATAATAAAAACAGGCGATATTTACCGACTTGTGCCATAACTAGACTGGTGCAAAGCTTATTTGGGTCAGCGTAGGGTCACGTAAAAATAGTTTTCTGTCTGCCTAAGGTCGACTGTGCATGTGCGTGTCAAAGTCACGGCATGGATTCGGCATAATTTTGAGGAGGTTTTGTTTTAGCGACTCCTTAAAGATTAATTGAAGGAGATTTCCGCTTCCATTGCAAATACATAAAATCCATTCAACTTCCCTCCCTGCAAATTCAATAACTACAGGAGTTGAACATTCATACGAAGAGGTCATCAAAAAACTGCATATCGTCAAGAGTCTTGGCCTCCGAGGTTTCTCAAGAAATAAACAATCAAAAATACATTTGTCTGATCCTGGCTAATTATTTTCGTTTTGTTATAGTTCATTTTAAGGCCTTCAGTTGCAGATACTTCATTCAGTTGTGGATTATTTTATCAAATAGAATCTCCATTCTATTTTTCGCCTCCAATTTTCATCTCTACTGTAATTTTGTCCACTCCTGCACAAATATGAAATAGTATCCTGATATGGAATACCTTCATTTCTCCAAGACTATAAGTGATAAACGGAACATTCAACCATCTTCTGTTTCATTCGGTCTACTAACTATCGCACTCACACCATGGAGTCAGTTGCACAAACGCTTAACGTGTGGCAGGCGTGTTTTGTTTTGTTGTCGTGAAGAAAATTTTGAAAGGTAAGTAGTAAATAAGTATTACCAGCAGTTATGTTTGTATACATAAGTGTTATGCTATTTAGTATATCGGTATTATGTTTATTTCACCATTTTGTGATCTTTTGTCATTAAAATATTGTGACTTGAAAAAATATTTAGAAGAGTTTGAACTAGTATAAAAATCCAAATATGGACAGTCGTCGGTGTCTAATTATGGAATATGCTTGATGTGTGGGCTCTGGGCACATTATGATTGTGCTGTCCAGAGTTTGATACTTGGATCTGCAACTTTTGCAAGTAATTATGTAACTTCTTTCATTTATCACAATATGTTATATTCATTTAATTGATCTCAAAGATATTTATGTCCATTTTTGTTATTGTTATGTTGATTTGAGCTCATATTCCATATATGGGTTCCTATTCCATATTTGGTTACTCATTTGTGATTTTGTTTTTTGTGTTAGATTTTATTTAGATAACTGATATATTTGATTAGAGGCTGTTAATGACATATAAATGTATGACTGATTAGTATCAACATTAAACTGATTTAATTAATATGAAGTTTTTTCTTTATATCTCAAAAACAAAATGGTATTCCATATTTGGTGACTTTCCTCTATGTTTTAATTGGTTGAGTGCTGTTCTTATTTCTGGGTTCATTATCTCTGGTATTCTCACTGAGCCGATGTTAATAATATTTCTTTCCGTTCGTTGTTGTTGTGTAGTATAGTTTAGCTTGTTGTAGAACTCTTCTATGGCCTTGCTTATTTCTCTCCTGTCTTGAACAGTCACGTTCTTCCCGTTTTTATTTTTATTATCTTTGTTCTTGAGTTTTTCGCTTTTAGTACCTTCATGTTGCAGTTTTCCTCTGCTACATCCTTCATCTGGTTGTTGTTATATTTCCTATTGTCCTTGTCCTTTTTCACTTCATTGTTTTGAGCTTTGAAACTAACCGTTGTACAGGGTGGGGCAGAAAAACCTATCCGATTTCAAAACGTTATAAAATTAAAACCACTCAGCTTGTCAAAAATTTTTTTTTATTAACATATCGCAAATTTTATGCCATTTTTAAATTTGAGTTTTGAAAAGCACATCACTCAAATGTCGTCCTTGGGAGCGGATACACTTATTTAGGCGCTCGCGGTAGCTTTCCATGACTTTCACCGTCATTTCCACAGGAATTTCTTCAATTGCCCGAGCAATTTCCCTTCGTAAAGCAAGAAGGGTCCTTGGTCGATGCTGGTAGGGATGCATTTTGAGGTCCCGGTGCAAAATTCGCCGAATACTGCGGTTGGAAATCCCCAAAGCGAGCGAATGTTTTCGCGCCGAACGACGCGGGGAACGTTCAATCGCGGCTCTCACATTGGCCACGTTTTCAGGTCCTGTTGCTGTCCTGGGACGTCCAGGCGACTTCTTTTTCAATGCTGAACTCGTCTGTCTAAAATTTGACACCCACACTTTAATCGTAGCGTGATGTGGAACAGGATCATGACGCCCGAGTCCGAAATGAATTCGAAAAGCACGTTGTGTAGCAATTATCGAACCGCCGCATTCGATAAACCGCTCAATAACAAAAGCACGATGTTCACCAGACCAAGGCATGTTGACTACTGACAAATGGCATAAAACCAGCTTTCTAACGGTTTTTACCCCACTACTCTACCTGCTCTCTCTTCTGAGAAAAAGGGATTTGAAATCGGATAGGTTCTTCTGCCCCACCCTGTACTAACTGTCCTGTCTTGTATCTCTTTGAAAAGTTTCATGGTATTCGGTTGGAGCCTAGAAATTTTCGTTATTTAAACTTTTGAGCAAACTTTTTTAACCGATGTGTTAATGGTCTCTCTAATTTTATTGGCTTGTTCGAATACCGAAATGAATTAAAAACAAGACTAACACCAGTAGAGACAATAAAACGAATTAAATTCTCAAACTTGGAGAATTCGTTATTCTGTCTGTGGTCAAGCTGGACCAATGAAATTTTGGTGAAATATAGAGCATTTATTTTTCTTCAGAAAAAACCTTATGATATGTTTTTACTGTTGTGAGTTTGGGAGAGAAAAAAATTAATTCCAAAGGAAAACCTTTGAAAATTCATAATTCTGTATGTGTCAAGCTAAACCCATAAAATGTTGGTGAAATATAAAGCGATCATATAAAATACTCGAACAAAGCATAGAAAGAAAACAATGAAGAGAAAGAGTAAGAAAAAGAGAGGGGAATCAAGGCGTCATCTTCTGTATATACCTCCACGTAAACACTCTCATCAATTTTGCATTTTTAGATCTCGTAATCGCACGCTTGGTCACATGAGACACAGTAAGTAAAGAGGAGGTAACAGAAAAGTTCGTTCATTTCAATTCTCAAACTTTCAATAATAGGTTGTGAAAAATTGAACTGTTTTATCATTCAAAGCCAAAAGTAGTAAAAGTAGTAACAGTTCCTCGCTCGCTTGTTTTGTGACGGGCTTTCTTTACCTATTGGCTATTGTCGGCGGAAATATAATCGCTCGGGCGCCAGCCACAATGGGTTTTAAAAGGTTGTGACTCCTTTATAAAAAGTTTCACTTCGAGCCCTTGCCTGGGTAGCTTTTAGACAGTTGGAGAAGGGTTCGGCTCAATCTAAGATGTTAGCGATTGAAAAGTATGTTCTTTATTGAATATGTCTAGCTGTTGCTGGGATAATAAAACAAGTAAAACCTTAAACAACTATAATGTGAAACTAAAATGTAATACAATGTAAACTCAACTAAATAATGTATGCAACACCCAAAATCAAAGTACTAATCTGTTTCCAAAGATCAATTATTAAATGATTGAAACGCAAGTATGAAAGTTACAAAAGCCTTACTGATATTATGAAAAGAGATGAAAACGGTTGCGGGTTAACGGGGTGAGCAGGTGAGACAGACGGAAGATAAGCGGTGATAGAAAATGAAAATCTAATTATAGTAAATGAACAATGAGAGCATTCGAAGCAGCCGTGAAGGAGCAAAGCAATGTGCATGTAAAGCGACAAAATAGTATAGAAAAATGAAATGGGCCACGATTTCCGAACCACAATTGTATGTATGGATGCTCGGGGGAAAAGATTACACTACAATATTTCCTGCTCGAACAATTTATCAGCGGTCGAACAGATATCCGAGAATTCGATTTGTCGGAGGGACTAACGCATCTACCAAAATGTCAGGGACAAGTCACGAAGCTCGTAGACCGTGCTCTGCCCCGAAATGACCCCAGCCACCAGCCAGCCACAACAACTGGGTTGCACCGCGCGCTGTGTGACCAAACTGATGTGCCGAAGAAACAAGGGACCCAACACCGCCCAATAAGCGACGAGACGAGCCAAAATTCGCGGCAAACCAGAAAACAGCGCGGCGCATGCGCCAAAATGTCGTGACGTGTAACGAAGCTCACAGGCCGTATGTCGCCCCAGAATGCCCCCAGCCACCGGCCAGTCACAACAACTGGGTTGCACCGCGCGCTGTGTGACCAAACTGATGTGCCGAAGACACAATGAGCCCAACACCGTCCAACAAGCGACGGGACAAGTCAAAATTCGCGGGAAACCGGAAAATAGCGCGGCGCATGCGCAAAAATGTCGTGACGTGTAACGAAGCTCACAGGCCGTATGTCGCCCCAGAATGCCCCCAGCCACCGGCCAGTCACAACAACTGGGTTGCACCGCGCGCTGTGTGACCAAACTGATGTGCCGAAAACACAATGAGCCCAACACCGTCCAACAAACGACGGGACAAGTCAAAATTCGCGGGAAACCGGAAAATAGCGCAGCGCACGCGCAAAAATGTCGTGACGTGTAACGAAGCTCACAGGCCGTATGTCGCCCCAGAATGCCTCCAGCCACCGGCCAGTCACAACAACTGGGTTGCACCGCGCGCTGTGTGACCAAACTGATGTGCCGAAGACACAATGAGCCCAACACCGACCAACAAGCGACGCAACAAAATAAAAATCTCAAAATTCGTAAGAGTTAAACGACCGGGCCTCCGACACTGGACGACCTTGAGTCGAAACGCTCGATCGCCTGCACGCACAACGTTAGTTACTAGCCAAACCGGTTTTCCCTCGCGAGAATATTACGAATAAAAGAAATGAGAATCACACGTAATTCGAGCAGAAAACAATAATCGTACACAAAATATACACAACTATGGTCCGGAATACGGAATGAAAATTCGGAAAAGCCCAGATCAAGATTTTCCTACCTGATGGAGATTCCGTTAGCTTTCACAGGACACTAAACGGCGGAAAAGAACTTCACGGTCCAAAAAATGAATATCTTCTTCACGGATCCGGTGTAAAAAAAACGTTCTCGGAACTAACGAATTATATTATTAAACTTGACTTTTCTTTTTACTCTCGGTTATCTTCTCTACCAATATTTTACAATCGTACTCTCTATTTTTCACCTTCCGGATCTTCAACTCTGAATGAATCCCTCTGCGTCGCTTCCAGCCCCTCCTAAAAGGTCCCCCCCATCATCGGGAGTCGCGCGCGTGAAAATTCCTCAAATTTTCGAAAACAAATCGATCATTATGGGCTCTTATTGGTCTACTTGAGTTTCCACTTTTCGTGAACATTCTAGAACTTTCTAGAGGTAACTACGACGCAAAAATCGCCGCCATTATACAAGATTTTAAACTCTATAAAAAAATGGAAAAACAAACGACCAACAAAAGAAACGACGAAGAGAGATAACAACGCCAGGTTGCCGATAATCGACGCCTGATTTTTAAATTGCAACCGAACGACATGAATGAGATTTTACGGGTTGCCTATCGGAAAATTTCAAAGTGATCTTACCGAGATTCTTAAAATGAAGGGCGCTTCATTACACCCCCCTGTCTTCCACAAAAAAAAACTGAAGGTTTTTTTTTTAAACTCCCCCATCTCACCCGCTCTTACCTTACCCCCCGCGGTCATGTCATGGCGAAGAACACGTCGGGTCGCCACGTCATCACCATGGGTTTCATGTACGATGGGGTTCTCAAGATTTCACATTGGACTCCAACTGACCTCCTGGAGTTACGTCCTGTCGACTGGGCAGAGGAAGCAACGACAGCCGGGTGTCCACCGCGGCGACGTTCTTCCTGAGACTCTCTTGCTGGTTGTCTCCTCGTTTCCGTCCTCGATGACTTCTGAGATTGTCCCCTCGATCGACAAGGACAATTTCTCGATAATACTCCCATTTTGCCGCATCCCGAGCAAAACAACTTCGGTTTGTTGTGGCAATTTTTCCTGGCATGTCCCATCAACCCACAGCGCCAACACGCCCCTTCAGAGAGCTGTATATATTGAGGTTGTTTGTCTCCCTCAAGGGTTCGTTCGGACGCTCTACTTTGACGGTGTTGTCTCCTCCGTTGGACACGGTTACGGTCTAAATTCTGTCGGACGGGTACTTGGGGTAGATTCGAGGCCTTCGTCATGGGACGCCTGGGAGTCAGGGCATCTGGTTCTTCGCGTCTTCTTTCCAGAAACTCTTCATAATCGCTGATCAACATCTCGTCGAGATTCAACGATTCTCTCCACGGGACCTCTAACGGTCTTTCATCAGAGCGGGACATTCTGAAGCAGAACTCACGGTCTTTAGTATTACGGTCAGGGTAACTCACCGCCAAACGGGGTTTTCCATTGGCCCTCCTCTTGATGACCACGCTGGAGCTCCAGGGAGACTTAGACGGTTCGATGATTCCCTCTTCCAACTTTCTATCCACTTCTTGATTAATGATCTCCTGCCTTTTCGGGTTATACGGACGGTATCTTTGCTCAACCGGCTGGGTACCAGGTTTGATCTTAATCTCGTGGGTAGTCAAGGCAGTCTGGCCTCGTTCTTCCTGAAAGCTACCCATCTTTACCTCTGAGAACTCTCGTAGCGTCGTCTTCTCTTCAGAATTCAACGAACCTATCATCGAGTTCTGTGGTCTATGTGTCGCAGGTGCCGGTTTCATCAACAGTTTTCCCTTGAGAAAACATCGTGACGTACGGAAGTCGATGTGGAAATCGTGCGAGGTCAGAATATCCATACCAAAAATCAAATCCATCGGTAAATGGGGTACCAAATACAGTCGAGGCTCGATCTCTTCGTCGCCAATCTTACACAACGGTATGTACATCTCTTCAACGGCTACGGAATTTCCATCGGCTACGGTGGCCAACATGCCCGTGACTTTGGCAGGCAAAACTCCTAACTTCCGGCATGTTTCCGCCGTTCCCTGGCTCACGAAAGATCGGGAGGCTCCTGTATCTAACAAGGCTTTGAAGGGGTTTCCTCCTATGTGGACGGTGATAATCGGACGGTTGTCTCCTCTGGAAGGCGATTGCGGTTTTATTGGGGATGCTGCGGACAGGAACTGCCTCCTCCCCTCGTCATGGCAGTTCCGCTCTCGTTTCCCGAACATGGACAATCCCTTGATAGGATTCCGGGTCTTCCACATCGTGAGCAAAACAGTCTTGGTTGTGAGCGACATTCCCTTCTCATGTGACCCATCTTCCCACATCGCCAGCACTGAGGGCCGTTCTCCGTGAAAAGAACCCTCCTTTGTGTTTCCTGTGACGGTGGGTCTGACGGTTCAGCCGGTGGAGGTTTCGACCTCTCCTTTGATTCCTCCGGTTTGACATCGGCTTTGGATCCCGGTGTGGATGGTAGAGGGGATGGATGTTCCCTCGTTTCTTGCTGCGACGAATTCACGGCCAGGCTCTCTGCTACTTTCGAACGGGGGTTTCTGTATATTAGATGAGGCTCATCTATCAAACCCTTCCGATCCGGTGGTGGGACATAATTGTCGGCATGCCATTTCACCAACTCGAAAACCTTTCCCTTCTTCAGCAACTGTTCGTAGTTGTTCGTTTCCTGGAAGGCGAGCGCTTCCTGGAGCGACGGTATCAAGCGCTTTTTGATGATGTTCACCTGCTCTTCCTCGGACGGTCGTTTGGCCGTCAACTTCAAAAACAAATTCTGCATCCTGGTTACGAACAGCAGCAGCTTCTCTCCATTTCCTTGCGTTCGTTTTCTGATCTCATCCAAGAGGTTTTCTTCGTAATCGAGTGGTAGGAAGGCCTCACGAAGCTGTTCCTTGAAATCTTCCCAACTTCCGAAGGAACCTCGTCTGGGAATGTACCAATCTCGTGCATCCTTCCTCAAAAGCTCAAAGATGGACTCGAAAAGCTGCTGTCGTGTAACTTTGCGAGTTTCAGATAGCTGCTCGACCTCTTCCAGGAAAGTGTTCACGCTAGTAGAGCCGTCGAAATACACGTTCCATTTATAAACAGGAATGGACGGTTGACTGCACGTTGAGCTAGGTCGTTTTGCTTGTGCTAAATCAGCAATATTCAGGTTCGGACGGGCCTCGTCGGGTTCTGCCTTCCTTATGCCCACCGTTCGTGCGACGCGTTCTTGTTCAGGCTCATCTTCGTTTGAGTCTGGTCTTATTCGATTCGAGCACTCTGACTCCGTTGCATCGAGGAAAGGGAAAGAAATTCGGCGTGTTGATTCGGCTATATCCGGCCTATCCCTTCGTATCGGTCGCGCTAATGTGTCTTCATTCCGTTGTCCAAGAGGGCTGGTGAAATTTAATCGTCTTCGGACCGCTTCACAAGCCCGCTCTCGCAAGCGTTGAAGGAAATCACTTGGTATTCCGGTCATCTGCAAGGTATCATTTCCGCTAGGGTCGACAGGTCTTCGTCTTTCCCTCACCACTTGATCTGAGTTTCGGGATTCCCGGCTCCTACCTCCACCATCTTGCAAATCATCGAGACCGGGCACCTGAGATCGAGGTTCTGGTGGGTCCTCGAATGAAATCAACTCTTGCTCTCGACACTGTTCAGGATTTCCGTCATCCTCCACTGGGCCTCCAAACGTTTCCTGTACGGCCCTCCTAGCATCGGCCAGGAGTTTTGCATCCTTTAACATTTCGAATGCTTGGGCCAAAATGTCCCTCAGCTCATCCAGCCTGTCGTGTTCTCCCAACGACGTCGGTTTGATTTGACTCAGACGGTGCTGTACGTGCAACAAACGGCTTCTGATACCGGTCTCCACGTTCGCTGCGTTATCCTCGTCAAACTCTCGCACGTCCTCCAACAGACATCCCAAAATACGGTGGGCATTATTCAATTCCTCTCCAATATTTCTGGTCAACGGACAGAAAGGAATCTGCTGGGCTACCACCTTTCGCAGCTGCATACGGTTCTCATTGACGGTTCTGGCCGCCTTACAGCCACGGGCTTCTAACTCCCAAATCAACTCCTCAGCTCTCAGTCTGTTCACCTCCATACCTGCTCAACAAACCGCGCCAAACAAAGCTAAGAAAGTTCCTTTTGATTCAAAAGAAATCAGGTCCCTGCTCGGGCGCCAATTTGTGACGGGCTTTCTTTACCTATTGGCTATTGTCGGCGGAAATATAATCGCTCGGGCGCCAGCCACAATGGGTTTTAAAAGGTTGTGACTCCTTTATAAAAAGTTTCACTTCGAGCCCTTGCCTGGGTAGCTTTTAGACAGTTGGAGAAGGGTTCGGCTCAATCTAAGATGTTAGCGATTGAAAAGTATGTTCTTTATTGAATATGTCTAGCTGTTGCTGGGATAATAAAACAAGTAAAACCTTAAACAACTATAATGTGAAACTAAAATGTAATACAATGTAAACTCAACTAAATAATGTATGCAACACCCAAAATCAAAGTACTAATCTGTTTCCAAAGATCAATTATTAAATGATTGAAACGCAAGTATGAAAGTTACAAAAGCCTTACTGATATTATGAAAAGAGATGAAAACGGTTGCGGGTTAACGGGGTGAGCAGGTGAGACAGACGGAAGATAAGCGGTGATAGAAAATGAAAATCTAATTATAGTAAATGAACAATGAGAGCATTCGAAGCAGCCGTGAAGGAGCAAAGCAATGTGCATGTAAAGCGACAAAATAGTATAGAAAAATGAAATGGGCCACGATTTCCGAACCACAATTGTATGTATGGATGCTCGGGGGAAAAGATTACACTACAATATTTCCTGCTCGAACAATTTATCAGCGGTCGAACAGATATCCGAGAATTCGATTTGTCGGAGGGACTAACGCATCTACCAAAATGTCAGGGACAAGTCACGAAGCTCGTAGACCGTGCTCTGCCCCGAAATGACCCCAGCCACCAGCCAGCCACAACAACTGGGTTGCACCGCGCGCTGTGTGACCAAACTGATGTGCCGAAGAAACAAGGGACCCAACACCGCCCAATAAGCGACGAGACGAGCCAAAATTCGCGGCAAACCAGAAAACAGCGCGGCGCATGCGCCAAAATGTCGTGACGTGTAACGAAGCTCACAGGCCGTATGTCGCCCCAGAATGCCCCCAGCCACCGGCCAGTCACAACAACTGGGTTGCACCGCGCGCTGTGTGACCAAACTGATGTGCCGAAGACACAATGAGCCCAACACCGTCCAACAAGCGACGGGACAAGTCAAAATTCGCGGGAAACCGGAAAATAGCGCGGCGCATGCGCAAAAATGTCGTGACGTGTAACGAAGCTCACAGGCCGTATGTCGCCCCAGAATGCCCCCAGCCACCGGCCAGTCACAACAACTGGGTTGCACCGCGCGCTGTGTGACCAAACTGATGTGCCGAAAACACAATGAGCCCAACACCGTCCAACAAACGACGGGACAAGTCAAAATTCGCGGGAAACCGGAAAATAGCGCAGCGCACGCGCAAAAATGTCGTGACGTGTAACGAAGCTCACAGGCCGTATGTCGCCCCAGAATGCCTCCAGCCACCGGCCAGTCACAACAACTGGGTTGCACCGCGCGCTGTGTGACCAAACTGATGTGCCGAAGACACAATGAGCCCAACACCGACCAACAAGCGACGCAACAAAATAAAAATCTCAAAATTCGTAAGAGTTAAACGACCGGGCCTCCGACACTGGACGACCTTGAGTCGAAACGCTCGATCGCCTGCACGCACAACGTTAGTTACTAGCCAAACCGGTTTTCCCTCGCGAGAATATTACGAATAAAAGAAATGAGAATCACACGTAATTCGAGCAGAAAACAATAATCGTACACAAAATATACACAACTATGGTCCGGAATACGGAATGAAAATTCGGAAAAGCCCAGATCAAGATTTTCCTACCTGATGGAGATTCCGTTAGCTTTCACAGGACACTAAACGGCGGAAAAGAACTTCACGGTCCAAAAAATGAATATCTTCTTCACGGATCCGGTGTAAAAAAAACGTTCTCGGAACTAACGAATTATATTATTAAACTTGACTTTTCTTTTTACTCTCGGTTATCTTCTCTACCAATATTTTACAATCGTACTCTCTATTTTTCACCTTCCGGATCTTCAACTCTGAATGAATCCCTCTGCGTCGCTTCCAGCCCCTCCTAAAAGGTCCCCCCCATCATCGGGAGTCGCGCGCGTGAAAATTTCTCAAATTTTCGAAAACAAATCGATCATTATGGGCTCTTATTGGTCTACTTGAGTTTCCACTTTTCGTGAACATTCTAGAACTTTCTAGAGGTAACTACGACGCAAAAATCGCCGCCATTATACAAGATTTTAAACTCTATAAAAAAATGGAAAAACAAACGACCAACAAAAGAAACGACGAAGAGAGATAACAACGCCAGGTTGCCGATAATCGACGCCTGATTTTTAAATTGCAACCGAACGACATGAATGAGATTTTACGGGTTGCCTATCGGAAAATTTCAAAGTGATCTTACCGAGATTCTTAAAATGAAGGGCGCTTCATTACAGTTTCTAAGAAGAATCCGAACTTGTGGAACTTTTGCATGCTGAAATATGCAAACCACACTGTGTACATTGCGTGTTATAATCCCGTAGCAGTGTTCAGCAGTTCAGCAAAATTATCTCCGCTGATGTCGAACAGAGGGAAACTATCATACTTACATACAATCCACCAGGGAAATGATGGAAATTCTCAGGGTTATGAGGACAGATCCCTTTACCTTATCTAAACAAGGTCCATGTTAGAAGGGATGGAATTCGGTTCTGGGGAGATGAACAGATTTGGGAGATTGAGTTGGAAAGGCAAAGGATCTCCCTCGAACAATAAGGGTGATTAGTTTGGGGAAATTTGATATACAACGGTATTTAATATTTCTGGACGCAGGACAGTTCACCAGCCACCCTTAAAATAATCGATCAACAAAAAAAATTATAAAATTTTTTCATTAGGAATTTCATGAACAGCATGTACTTAATTGAATTTCCGAAGGAAATTTCACAAATCTAATAGAATATACAGAGCTTTATACAGGGTATAGAAGTATAGAAGAATTAAAAGCATTCGTATACACGGTGACCCATTTTAAAAGATCCTCTAAAATAACCCCTTTGAAAGATTAAAGTTTTTTTGTTTTTAATCAATGAACAGACCTTAAGTTCCAGAAGTTGCAGAATATAATATTCTGCAACGAAAAATGCATATTCCCTATTGAAAAAAACTACAATAATGCTGAATAACTCGCCCGTTTGAACTCCTATTGGAAATCTGTTGTTACATTCTATCGGCACTTTTTTAAGAGTAATTCAAAATATAATATGATTGATTTCTTTCATCCAGCTGTTTTCGAGAAATGAAAAGGATTTATGATTTCTCAAATGTAAACTATTGTCGAAAGTTATTTTATCTTGCTGCGAATTTTTTGCTGATTTCGAGAATGTATCATATGTCACAATTCACATTAATATCACTCGAGAAAAAAATTATAATACTTTTCCTGCTTTTCGATTCACTGTTGAATTGTAAGCAGGCTGGCGTTGCCATGGAGACCGTTAAATATGCATTCCATATATCTACTAATAATAATATAATATACTAATAATAATAGAATTATTAGATATATGACGCATTCTCTTTCGTGAACTCTATGCTTCTATGATCGAAATCATCGATAGCTGAAATAATATTTCTATAGTTGATGTGTCAGCGATTATTCTTAAGATGAGAAATAGTTTATCATATATAATACCACTAGAGATGAAATTTTGCCGGCAAAATTTCTCGATTGTAAAATGAAAGTTTGTTGCTTTCGGCAATTTCGTGAACGACATATGTATCAAAATCACGAGCCGTCAGGCGAGTGATTTTGGAAAAATGTCATGAGCGAAATTGCCGAGAAGCAACAAACTTGAATATTACAAGAGAGAAATTTTACCTGCTTAAATTTCATCTCGAGTGCTATTCGAAATGACTATTTCTCGAGAAAATGTGTCTGAAGATGGTCACATTGGGCTTGTATTGCGCTATTTGACAAATAAGTATTCATCATAGATCAACTAAACGTTGTTTGTTTTCTCTATGGTATTCATTCCCGAAGCTATCTATGAATTTGAGAAACGTAAAAAATTTTATCGCTGAAAAACCAAGTTGTTGATTTTGCCCGTTACCATGTTTTATCATAAGTAATATCATAAGTGCATCAAATTTTTCCGAAAAAAATCGAAAAAACACGTTGCTAAGTAATATTTTAACAAGAAGCATGAGTGCAGGTGGCAACAAAAATCCGAGTCGAAGACGAGGATTTTTGCACCTGCACGAATGCTTTTTGTTAACAAAATATTACTTTGCACTGTGTTTTTTCGATTTTTTTCACAGGAAAAATTAGATGCACGAATGGTATTTGGCAAGAATATTTCATGAGTAACAGATTATTCTGGATGCATTATCAATTTTCGTTGACAACAACTGTCAAGTTTTGCCGCGGGTAAACCCGAAAAAACTGCTGACAGCTGCTGCCATACAGTTTTTCCATTTCCATTTGTGATTCAAAATTGCGCGTTTCTGATTGGTGGAAATTAAGACGAGGGAAATAGTCGATGAGAAACAAGTGTTGCTAAGGAAAATTCCTCACTAAAAATGGAATGAGTGGAATAGTCTATTAAATTCATTATCCAAAATGGCTAGAAATATTTCAGCAATCGATGATTTCAATCATAGAAGCATAGAGTTCACGAAAGAGAATGCATATTCAACGGTCGCCATGGCAACGCCAGCCTGCTTACAATTCAACAGTGAATTGAAAAGCAGGAAAAGTATTATAATTTTTTTCTCGAGTGATATAAATGTGAATTGTGACATATGATACATTCTCGAAATCAGCAAAAAATTCGCAGCAAGATAAAATAACTTTCGACAATAGTTTACATTGGAGAAATCAAAAATCCTCCTCATTTCTCGGAAACACCTGAATGGAAAAAATCAATCATATTATATTTGGATTACTCTTAAAAAAGTGCCTGTAGAATGTAACAACAGATTTCCAATAGGAGTTCAAACGAGCGAGTTATTCAGCATTATTGAAAATGACAATTTCTCAATTTTCGCTCATAACTCAAAATCTATTAATGTTAGGTTGGATCTGTTTTCAGATTTGGATTATTCAGGAAAAAAGAGCTCGAGAATGTGTTCTCCATTTTCTTCTAGCTGCTCTAGTTCTCGACATCCCCTCCGTTGACAACGAATTTTGCTCACCCTTTACACTTGGTTCTTGCTCCGTATACTCCAGCGCCGGCCCCTACTGTGGTTTTAGAACAATGTGTTCACCATTCAGAATGATATTTACTTTGATGTTTTGAGTACAGTATTCCTTTTTCTATTCTTCCTTTATAGAGAGCATCAGGTCTGAGTCTTTCTCAATGTTTACTAATCATAACATCACTAGGTTGGTTCGCTGAAATGTACTTATTCAGTGAGGACAAGGCTCTCTGACTTTTGATTCTCTCATTACCTGTACCTCCCCTAGATACCTATTCTAAGTTAAGCCTCATGGGCTTCCCGTAATCAGAGGAGTGGGATCTCTGTACCTCTAGTGCTCTGGTCGGACACGTCCTCATAGCTCCAGTGATGCAAACACAGTCAAGCTTTTATACCTTGTCAAGTATTTTCCCCTTGTGCTTGTCTTCCTCGCTTCAGCAATCCAGACGACTGTTTCATAACTTATATACTAACTTACTTACTTATCTTGGTCGCAAGATCATGACTTACATCCATCGCAGTATTTTAGGATTGCAACCATAGGTTTTACCTAATAAGTTTCTGCAGGCCATTAAAGCCCTTATTGCTTTATTTGCAGTAATAAGTAAAAGGTATTCATAAAAACCAAGATTGAGTTGAATTTTCGTTCTCATTATGTCCTCATGATAAGCTAGATACGCCGTGAGGTGTAGTAGACGGTTTTCGGCTCCGAAAGAAAAGCAATAATCTGGCATTGGGCCCTGAAATGAAGCCTCTCGGTTGAGTAAATAACTGAATATTCTGGAGATATTTTAGAATCAATCGGCCAGAGTTTGGGAAGGTTCAAAAATATTCTACACAAATACAGGGTGCGGCACGGAGGATGGATGGTTTTAAAAAAATAATAAAAGCGTTAATTTTTACTCACAAACACATTTATTGACGGAATCAGATTCTCAAGGAAATAGCATTTGAGACAGTCAAGTGTGGAAAATCACATCAGGCATGTGGTGGCCGAAATCGGTGATGCAGTGCTGGAGGCGCTCTTGGAAGTTCGCGTAGACTCTCTCCAACATCGCTCTCTCAACTTGGGCAACTTCCACGCGAATAGCCCTTTTCAATTCGTCCAGAGTTCGGGGCTTGGTCTCGTATACTCTAGTCTTGAGGTGTCCCCATAAGAAAAAATCGCATATGGATAAATCTGGGGACCGGGGAGGCCAATGAACATCGCCAAACCTGGAAATAAGGCGACCAGGGAAGAGAGGGCGAATAACGTCCATTGATGCTCTGGCTGTGTGGGCGGTCGCCCCATCCTGTTGGAACCACACACGTCGGATTGGAACACGTTGCCGTCGTAATTCGGGGATAAAGAAGTTGTTGATCATTTCGACGTACCGCTCTGAGTTCACGGTAACAGCACGACCATTAACGTCTTCGAAGAAGTAAGGGCCAATGATGCGAGTTTGCGATACAGCGCACCAAACCGTAACTTTTGGGCTGTGCAGCGGTCTTTCGTGTAGGGTAAGCAGGGGTAATGGCGCTCACCGGGTAATAGCGCGCACCTCTATAAGTTTTTGAAAATGGTGCAAAACAATATGCAATAAACTTATAACGGGGAAGTGGAAGGGCCTCTAACACGTAGCAACGCGCAAGAGTAGTCAGCTGGTGAAAAGCGACGGGAAAATGCGTTTACTTGTATGAGGCTGTGCTGAACTAATTTTCGTCGCGATCTTTTTTTCGGTAAGTTCAGAATTTTGATATTCATTAAATTTTCAATATAGTTTTTTTAGGTTCTAAATCATTCTATTACATGATGAATTAATCAATTTTCAAGAATTGCTTTTCAATGTTTGTTTAATTTAATTTTAAATTCAAAACGACCGTTCGGGGTTATCCCGCTCACATGAGCGCCATTACGCCTTAGTGACTTCTTCTTTTATTTTTATGGATATTCCCAGAAATCGCCAAAGAACAACCGCAAAAGCGGCTTGGAATGAAGAAATCCTCAAATCCGCTAAAAATTGCGGTTGAAAATTGGATGTCCAAAAGACAATCCGCAAAACAATATGACATGCCATTATTCCCATTCACTACTTTAAGGGATCGACTAAAAAGCCAAAATATATGCAATTTTATGATTATAGCTATATATCATATGATCATAATGGATCTCACTTGTTCTATTGCAAAGAAACAGGTATGGGCGTCATTTCACCTTTGCTTGAGCGGTATTACCCAATGACAGGGGCAATGACGCTCAAAGCTATTTTTTTTTTGAACCTTTACTACTGCTCATAATTCTAGGATGTACACGATTCCTTTTAAAAGTTTGATCATTTAATAGTTGAAGTTGAAGTTAATGTTCTGAATTTCAGAATAAAACCATTAATTTAAAAAATATATTGCGTTTCCCTTAAGTGAACGCCATTCCCCCTGTTTACCCTAAGTGTTGCGGATTTTCATTAGCCAAATAACGGCAATTCTGCCGGTTAACCATGCCGTTGAGGTGAAAGTGGGCTTCGTCACTCATGAACAAAATGAGGTTCTCATTTTGATCGATCAGTGCTTCCATCTCACGTGCGAAGTTCATTCGTTGTGCATAATCTCCGGGGTGTAACTGTTGCACAATGGCCAATTTGTAGGGGTGAAAGCGAAGATCCATATGCAAAATTCGCCTCACCGAACGATCACTGAGGCGAAGTGCAGCAGCATGTTTCCGAGCAGATCGCGACGGACTGCGAAGAATGGCTTGTCGAACGCGTTCAACATTTTCAGGCGTTCGAACTGTTCGCACAGGTCCTCTTGGTCTTCTGTTGATCAGTTCATCACGTCTGCGAAGTGATTCAACCCAACGAAGGATGGTGTTTCGAGAGGGAATAGCTCTATTCCGATGAATGTGGAAATGGCGACGAAACTCACGCTGCACGACCGTGACTGACTCATTATTTCGGACGAAACTATCATAGGCGAAAACACGATGCTCCACCGTCCAAGGCTCCATGACGACAACTGGTAAATAAATGCTAGGAACACACGAGTCTAACGGCACCTTCCCCACTTCTCTCGTCCTCAGTGGGGGAAAGTTATGCCCATCTGAAAAACGTCCGCCCTCCGTGCCGCACCTTGTATAATGAACCTAGAAGAACACAAAACCACTCAAATATTTTCGTTTTATTGGGCCAAGGTAATCAGGTAATCCTTTTCTTCATACAAAACAAAAATCTCAATTGCACCTAGGAAATCTTGCCAATTTATTTAATCGCTCTCAACCTGAATTTTTCACCTCAATCCATCATTATTGCCAATACTGATGGACTCTTTCTTTTTTCAGCAAGCCGTCGCAGAAGCAACAGTGTCAGAAGGAAAATGATACTCCCGGTATAGGTGAGCCCTCTGCTCACCGCACTCAGGACCGACTAGCCCACTTTGAAAGGTGAATAACATTTTTATCAACCAATAAACACAATAAAATAATAACTATCTTCTGATATCGAAAATTCATTGAGCTTTTTTCTTACTTCAGATGTCTTAATATGGGTCAGCCTTGGATGCTAATTCCAGCAGCTGCTATTCTACTTGTGACAAGGCAAACAGAGGCCCTTTCTGATATGTAAGTATCTCAGTGTTTTTTTTTGTAGAAACAACAAAGAGTCATCACTCTCCGAGTTTAGTTCCTACGCTTTCGTGACTTTCAACTGAATTTGCTAAGAGTACCTACTCGAGAGAAAAAGGCATTAAGATTGCAGATGTAAGTTACGTTTTAACGAGTTCGATTTGAATAATTAGAAAAATGTAGATTGCATCGTCCTCTGGAAACTTTGAATTGATGTTTCTTGCTCTTGGATACTCATTAGCAAACTATTCTTTCATTCAATAAAGATGAACAGTATTCCAAAAAACTAATAACTCCACTTCTCCATAGGAAAATGCTCGAATAGTTCAATTTATATTTCGAATTACGAAACTTTTCATGTACCTATAATTGAGAAATTTGTAACGCAGCCATTATGATGGGTGTGTTCGAGTGTAAAAAACACAACCTTTGAGATTCGAAGGAATAGCGGCTTTCCACCAATCAAGGGGTGTTATTACTTAAGAAAAAAAAAAGAAAGTGTTTACTAATCCTCCAGGGAGAGGAGATGGTGAATGAAAAAGGATAATGAAAATATCCTAAAAAAGAAGAAAAACGCAAAAACACGCCACTAATTCGCAGATCAATTTCACTCCCCGTCTTATCGACGAGACATGATCTGAACAATTCTAATTAATTTCAGAAACTTTTTACCCCTGACTTAACACTTTTTTGTCTCCGCTTGAGACCGTACTTCTCAAAAGAAAAAAATGAGTTATCATAACATCGAATCCGAGTCAGCTGAGAACCTTCCCGTTTAAGGCTTCTCCAGCTACTCTCAACTTCCGAACTGTATCCCGAATCAACTGAGAACCTTCCCGTTTGAGGCTTCTCCAGCTACTCCAAACTTCCGATTCCGAATAAATTGAGAACCTTCTCGTTTAAGGCTTCTCCAGCTACACCAAACTTCCGATTCCGAGTCAACTGGGAACCTTACCGTTTAAGGCTTCTCCCGCTACTGCTACTCCTTTTTTTTCAAAGCAAATTAAAAATTTCACCTTTTCCAACCTCCCGTGGGTGGATTCCGAAAGGATGATGCAATTCATATGAAACTTTCGTATACTGCCACGTTGCAAATCCCACGATCTCAGCCTCGAATTTCCTGCTGTCGTCTGCACCTAGGAACACACAGTTCCTAGCACGTGTTTCTTCAAAGAGAGGCAATACAAATCATAGTTTTTTCAAATGGACCTACTGTAAATTTATTCGCCGCTGAATTGAGCAAAATATTTCACATAAGGAGGTATTTTTTTTCGAAAATTCTGCGGCGTTGCCAAGTTATTGCAGAAAGTAGGAAAATCTTCGGAAAAACAGATCACTGCGAATGTCATCATATGAAATTTATGGATATACAGGGTGAGTCTTTGACTTGTACATATATTTTAACTGTAGATTCCTCCCATCCAAAGAAACACTTTCTTTCTATACCATTTTTCAAAATTTGGTTTCCTCTGGAAGATACAGGGTGTCGAAAATCCATGAAAAAAACACTTTTCTGTTTATATCTTCGGAACCGTTATTTCGAATGAACTGAATTATGGTGAAGTATTCACTCCCTTCATGCATATTTGCAAATCAAAACTTATTCAATATTCCTCCCGGTATAAAAGTTACAGCATAGCCAACTTATGAATTCACGAAAAAAAGCTATAAAACCACTTGAAAAAGATAAACGGTTCATATTTTCGAAAGGACCAATCGGTTTAGAAAATAAAAGTATTCTCAAGTTTTTTCAATAAAACGCGTCGTTTTCGGGTCATTCCCAATTTTACCTGGAAAAATTTGACGAAAAAATAAAAAATCACAAGAAAAATCTAGATGCAACCCTGGCTTTTCAATATCACAGAATGGCTCAAATTAATAAACTCTATTCAAGGTAACATTGTTGTCAGAATGTTTATCAACTTTGTCAAGGATAAAATGTCAATGGAATACAAAATTCGGATAATAATGATGAATATTCCATACAAATCCCGTATTAAATTGAAATTAATGAAAAATAATATGATACCTGATAATGTGTGTCGATGTGTTCTATCTAAACAATATCCTCTTGGAATTTTATAAACTCACTTCACGGTTATTATCACATTAATTCACTTTCACTGATAATCTTTTCACATCAACTTTTCGCATTCTCCACTGTGAATAAACAAATTGACAAATCTCCATCGAGCCGCCTTACGGCTGCACGAAATGCTTTACGCATGCTCACTTCAACAACCACAGATCAACTGTTCCATTGTTCGGTTTACGGAACAACCGTTGGTCTTGCGTATTAAAATCGTAGCGCTCTATCGGCGAGAATCAGAACATTTCCAAAGAGGCACGACAAGACGCCATCAGCCAAAAGTAAACAAAACTAGTGCCTTTGCGTTAGTTCATCCGTTAATGCTAGAGGACGTACTGCTTCCTTGTTCAAAGAAAAAATCAACACAATCTGGCATCGTCTTCTCAAACGTTCTATGGAAGTTCATGGAATATGATTCGATGGGTCAGGTAAGGTCATTGACCTCTGATCATTTGACCTAATTTAATGGAGTTATGTTCGATTAGTGTAAAAATAATTCTTTTTGAGATAGTTTTGGGAGAAAGAGGAGAATATAAACACGTTATCAGTGCCCACAAACTAATCTTAATGTAAATCGAAGGAGGAACTTATTTTGGTGGAATAAATATGGATAAGATTTGAGCAAAATTATTTGGGACATGCAACACCAAGAGTGGGATGAAATGTCCATATGGACTGAGAATTACATTTCTCAAACGGGACATTTTATACAGAGGCATTAACTTGGCAAACTTCGAATATCAAAAACTCCAGAATCATCAATGATTACTTTGATTGCTGCTGTCATCATTTTTTCTGATAGCTGTCCAAATTTTCTTCAATTGATTGCTTGAACTGGCAATAGCTAATCTGCCTAAACGATGTCTGTCATTTTTGAATTTTGAGGCGATAATCGTCTAAATCAGCTAGGTTGGACACATTGACCAAGAATCCATGGTCAAATTCAATTCAGTTCGTCCGTGAACGCAATACCTCTAGAACGGATGAATCTATACCTCTTCAACTTCAAATTGGGAACTATCAAAATCAAATTTGGAACTAACATATTCCAAATGGGAATAATCAGATTGGAATAATCAATTTCATATTGGAATGACATCTATTTTAAATGGCACACCCAGTATTTCTGTACATTGTTGAACGTAAAAATTAATATCGAAACTATCTTCATTGGGTTTCCCTATACCTAAACCTAATAGTTTTCAAGTAATTTTCGATTTTTAATTAAACTGGTTAACCTACTTTTATGATTAGCGATATTCATAGAAATACTTGGAAATATTTGTGGGGAAATGCTAACAATATTATTTGAAATCTGAAAAACTCATATGAAGATCTCAATAATGGTGTTGCAGTTACGCAAGATTTATTATTCCTTTATAAATGATTATCTACTGTTTTTCTGAAAATCAATTCTTTTTTCATTTATTTTCAAATTAATTTCGCCTAGAAGGTATAAAGTGTCATCATCATTCAATCTTTTCCGGTACATGCCCTTAAATTTTTCTTTATTCCGATCGTTTTGATTTGAAGTTAAGACATACGTTCATTCAAAAAAATATTTGCTCAGGCGATGAACCTGTGCTCCAATCCAACATTTTCCCTATTCTTCACATTTTCAATATTTTGAAGACTTTTCGAGATTTTCAAAAGAGATCTGTGATAGTGAACCTCTGGCCAGAGAGTGAGTTGAGTACCGAGTGGAACGAGTTTCACCAGCATAAGGATATTCAGTAGTATCTTCTTTGAATCTTTGAGTCCACTAATACTCAATCCAACAATTGGAGATAACAAGTATGAAGAATCAACAGTTCATCGCCTGAGCAAATATTTTTTCAAATGAATCGTTTGTTACATGATTCTTTGAACGCATGGCTTAACTTTAAAACGATAAGAAAAAAGAAAAATTTAAGGGCATGTACCGGAAAAGATTGAATGATAATGACACTTAATACCTTCTAGGCGAAATTAATTTGAAAATAATTGAAAAAAGAATTGATATTCAGAAAAACAGTAGATAATCATTTATAAAGAAATAATAAATCTTGCGTGAACGCAACACCATTATTGAGATCTTCATATGAGTTTTTCAGATTTCAAATAATATTGTGAGCATTTCCCCACAAAAATTTCCAAGTATTTCTATGACTATTTCCCTCGTCCTAATTTCCACCAATCAGAAATGCGCAATTTTGAATCACAAATGGTTTCTAGATGGAAAAACTGTATGGCAGCAGCTGTCAGCAGTTTTTTCGGGTTTACCCGCGGCAAAACTTGACAGTTGTTGTCAACGAAAATTAATAATACATAGTACATATGCATCCAGAATAATCTGTTACTCTTGAAATAGTCTTGTCAAATACCATTCGTGCATCTAATTTTTCCTGTGAAAAAAATCGAAAAAACACAGTGCAAAGTAATATTTTTTTAACAAAAAGCATTCGTGCAGGTGCAAAAATCCTCGTCTTCGACTCGGATTTTTGTTGCCACCTGCACTCATGCTTTTTGTTAAAATATCACTTAGCAACGTGTTTTTTCGATTTTTTTCGGAAAAATTGGATGCACATATGATATTACTTATGAATATCGCTAATCATAATAGTAGGTTAACTAGTTGAATTGAAAAACGAAAATTACTGGAAAACTATAAGGTTTAGGTATAGGGAAACCCAATGAAGATAGTTTCGATATTAATTTTTACGTTCAACAAGGTACAGAAATACTGAGTGTGCCATTTGAAATAAGAAAGTTTTTGATCATTATTTGTAGGTAATGTTTGAACATTAATTATGATCACTCAGTATATTCCAGAGTTAAATTTTCTTCTTCTGCATAAGGGTAGCCAATATGTCTACACGAAAAAACATTGTCTGTCTCGTTGGCTTGAAGGGTTTATTCATTAATTGCAAATTAAAAATACTCCTTTTTTTCGATTTTTCGCCACTTTCTCTACAATGGTTCTTCTAAGTCTAAGGCATAAAATGGTCTCTATAAACTCATCATTATTTGAGCTTGCCATTCAATTTTTGAATTCATATAAAGGGTATTCCATTTAAAAAAGTGTAACTATGGTATGTGTATATCTTTGTTATTGAACACCCTGTATATGTGAAAAAAAATTTAAATTTCACGACAAAAATTTTTTCAAAATGCCTTTATTCACTGCACAAAATGAGAACCGCGTCTGGGGTGGGCCACCCTGTATAGGTATTAATTGTTTTTTCTTTATGTTTCATCAATATGAAGATCTTCTGATCATGCCTGATCTTGATTTACATAGCCACGAATGCCGTTTCACTTTGAAATTGATTATTCCCAATTTGAATGTTTATTCTCAATCGGATTTTGATTATTCCCAATTTGAATGCGTTAATTCCCAATTTGATTTTGATAGATCCCAATTTGAAGTTGAAAAGGTATAGAGATTTGAAAATTCAGGGCCAATTCGGATCTCAAATACCGCAGTTGAGTTCGTTCATGGGCATAATTCGATCAGACGTATTCGATCTACATGCAATGTTTTGACCAGATCGTTCAACCAGAACCATATAAAATTTTAGCGAATGATTGACAAAAAATTCCCACTATTTCTTAATAACATTCTAAGGATCATGAACGATTGCATTGACAGCTGTTTCCTTTGATAACTGCCATTTTTTTTCCTGGATTCTTGAATGCGAATCTACCTACAGCATGGATCTACTTACAAGTTGAATGAAAGATTGCCCAACAGCTCCTGACTCAACATCTCTGATCCATTTCCTTGATTTTATTGCGCCAAGTTCAGAACTCGAACCGTATTCACTTGGTGGCAACAATCAAGGCAATAACCGGCACTGTAGAAAAGAACAAGCTCTCATAAATTCCATTAGAAATCCCATTAGCTAGTCAGAAAGAACATGAGCATCCCTGAAAATCCTCGTGAACGTCACCTGGTGGAAGGATTTTTCCACTTGTTGCTTTTCAGCTTCGATGCGGTTTCATGAGTATCGAGATTATCAACTCGAGTTGTAATCGCTTCAACTTAAGAGGCTGGGAGTTTTTTCCCCTTGATTTGAAGACTGCGCCCATTTTCACTTCAGAACTTCAATCATCATAGCAGAGATACGACGTCAATAACCGAAGTTGTGGATAAAGTCGTAGAGTCGAAATTATCTGTAGGTGTCGGAATAAAGTGTGGAAATCCCTAATGGAATAAATTCATTATCTTGGTTAATGTACACTGTTATACCGTCACGCTTCTCCACTGACGTGGTCATGTCTCGCGGGCGGAGGATGCATGGCGGGGGTTCCGGCTTAATCGCCCGAACCAAGTGGAAGAAAGACACAATAAACACTTTCCCCAAGACAAGGTGGAACAGCATATGCCGATGTCTGCATGGCTAGTGGGAAGAGCTAGTCACAAATATGCGAACTCCGGATACCAGGCGACCTCCGGTTTCAATAAGCCTTCCAGGGGCATGCGGGGCTCTGCTCCTGGTGACTACTTCTCCCTAGCTACTCGTGGGATCAATTTATGGACCAAGTAACAAAAGGAAAAGGGCCTGACATTAGCCCAAATATGTCAGAACTGGAGGAAGAAACTAGCCTCAATCAGCCTGGGGAACAGGGCGCAAGTCCTGACACCAGGACTGAAGAAACGTTGCTGAAGAGCAGCGATGAAGAGGTCATCGAGGGCCTCGAAAAGTTGGTGGTCAAGAGACCTAGACTCTCTGGGGCCGCCAGGAAGAGGATGAAGTTCCTCATAAAGGGGGGGATGGCGCCAGAAGAAGCCAGAAAAGAAGCCTCCAAACCAATTGGGTCGAAACCGACACGAGGCCAGGCGTCCAAAAGGAACAGGTCGGAGGACAGCACGCCTAAAGGTAAAGAGCCTAAGCGCGCAAGGCAAGAGGTTTCGAAGGCCTCACAGTCCTCAGGAGCTTCCAAAGCTCCTGCAAAACATATGCCCACTTACAGCCAGGCTGCCGCTGGTCTGAAGGTGGGCATAATGGATAGGAGATATCCAGAAGTGCTCCTGGAAATGGACCAGATACAGGCCATCAAGGAAGCAATCTGTACGCAGATAATGGAGCTGGAAATAGAGGGCCCAATAAAGCCCAATTTCCAGCAACTGCACACAAGGCCAGGCTGGCTGGGTCTGACTTGCTCTGACAAAGACACAGTTGAGTGGCTTAGGAGCATTCAGCCAAAACTGAAACCCTGGGAGGGGGCTGATTTAAGGGTTGTCGAGGAGGCAGAACTGCCTCATCCGGAGATCCTGGTTGGCTACCTCCCAGAGAGTCAGCATCTCACCAACGAACAAATTTTATCGTTCGTGGCGAGACAAAATAGAGGACTCTCAACAACTAGTTGGAGAGTTCTTCGAAGGGGACCATCAGGACCCATGCTAGAAATAGTTATTTCGGCCGACAGAGGCTCGGTCGAAAGTCTGAGAGAGAAGAATTGGCGAATTTTCTATAAATTCGGCCAATCAATCCTTCGCCTCAAGGGAGCCAAGACAACGGCGAAGAGGGAAGAGGCACAACAGGCCTCTACCTCCGGTTCCGTGTCGACGAAGCCCAGGGGAAAGGAAACTCAGAAGTCGGCGAAGCCTACCGGCACAGCAGCCGGAGCCTCAACGCCGAGCACCAGCGCTGGGAGGGGGGCTAATCCGCGGGGCGTGGGAGGGGAGGGCCTGGCGGGGTAAAACCTGCGGCCCTTCCCACTAAGCCTGGCGGACGGCCAACCTCAATAAAGGGCAGGTGTCTGACATGTCTTCAGATTAACCTCCAGCACTCGAAGGCAGCCTCTAGTGCCTTATGCTGGAGAACATCTAGAAGGCATATTGACATAGGGCTGATACAAGAGCCTTGGATTAATGGAGGCCAAGTTAAAGGCCTACCAAACAACTTATATCAAATGATATACTGTGACAGGTCAGTAGGTCCAAGAGCTATTATACTACTCAGGAAGGGACTAACCTGTCTTCCACTTACAGAGTTCCTGACAAGGGATCTTGCTGCGGCGCTGGTTGAGGTGCGAGCTGGGAACAGCAAGAGGCAGCTGGTTATCGCCTCAGGTTACTTCCCAGGAGACGCTATCAGCCCACCACCAGAGGAAGTACAACGCCTCATCGAATGGTGCCGCAAGGAGAAGAAACAACTGATTCTGGGCTGCGATGCGAATGCACACCACACAGTATGGGGAAGCACAGACACTAATCATAGAGGTGAGGATTTGCTTGATTTTCTATTTTCTAACAATATGGAGATAGCGAATGTGGGTGATAGTCCAACCTTTATGAATGCGATTAGAAGGGAAGTAATTGACCTTACGCTGGTGACGCCTTTTATTGCGGGGATGGTCAAGAACTGGAGGGTCTCAAAGGAACCATCCATGTCCGACCATATGGCAATTGAATTCGACGTTGAAGCAACTGCTTCAGCTGATGTTGAGTGCAGGATACCCAGGAAGACTGACTGGGATCTCTATGTAGCCCATTTAAGATCTGATCTGGAAGGACTGAAATACAACATCGGCTCAAATGAGGATCTGGAAAACGCCTCTGCTCACTTCACATCATGTTTGAAGAGGGCATTCGAGAACAGTTGTCCACTAAGGAAAAAGACGGTCTCCAGAGACGTCCCCTGGTGGAATAATCATCTAGAAAACCTCAAGAAGGCGGCCAGGAAAGCCTTCAACAAGGCCAAGCGAGATGGCAGCTGGGATGCCTATCGACTGGCCTTGACAAACTACAACAAAGAGGTCAGAAAAGCCAAAAGGCAGTCCTGGAGAAGCTTCTGTGAGGGAATAGACAAAACATCCCCGGCAGCCAGACTTCAAAAGGTACTATCTAAGGATCACTCTAACCCAATTGGCCAAATCAAGAAGCCATGTGGGGACTTTACGAATGATCCTGAAGAAAGCCTAAGAGCTCTGCTAGAGACTCATTTTCCTGGCTCCAAGCAAACAACCATCGAAGATGAAGTTCCCGAAGGGGAAGCACCACATAACCCCACTAGGCGGGATCTTCAGAAAGCTGGTAGACTATTCACACCACAAAGAATTGAATGGGCGATAAAAAGCTTTCAGCCCTTCAAATCAGCAGGCATGGATGGTATCTTTCCGGCCATGCTACAGAAAGGTGTTGATTTCATTATACCCCCGATAGCTGAGCTCTTCAAGGCCAGCTTTGCAAGGGGTTATATTCCAAAAATATGGAGGGAGGCAAGGGTAGTTTTCATACCCAAAATGGGTCGTAAAGGCTCCCCAGAGCCCAAATCCTATCGCCCCATTTGCCTCACCTCCTTTCTCCTGAAGACTATGGAGAAAATAATAGACAACAGCATAAGGGGAAATATTAAGCTCCACAAGATGCAGTTTGCCTACAGGGCGGGCAGATCTACCGTAGACGCCCTTCATCAGCTCCTTAGAGAGGTGGAAGGCACCCTCAATGCAAAGGAGATTTTACTTGCAATGTTTGGAGATATTGGAGGGGCCTTTGATAACACCCTACATGTTTCCATATGCAATGCAGCTAAACGGAAAGGGGTAGAACCTTCCACTGTTAAGTGGATATCAGCTATGTTGAAAGGACGAACTGTCACAGCCTATCTGGGGGATACTGAAGTGACCGTGCTAACATGCAGGGGATGTCCTCAAGGAGGGGTGCTGTCACCCTTGCTGTGGAGTCTGGTCATGGACGGTCTCCTGGAGAAGCTCACAGCGGATGGTTTTAACGTCCAGGCGTACGCCGACGACATAGTGGTGACAGTGAGAGGCAAGCATGAAGGCTCATTAAGCAGCCGAATGCAGCTTGCTCTCAGTATCATCGAAAAGTGGAGTGAGGAAGAAGGGCTAACTGTCAATCCCTCGAAAACCACACTGATTCCGTTCACTAGAAGAAGAAATCTCAACCTCAGGGCTCCGGTCCTAAATGGCCAGACTCTGAACTTCTCTAGTGAGTGTAAATATCTAGGTGTTATCCTGGACAGCAAACTCAACTGGAGGAAACACATAGATAAGACTCTTTCCAGAGCCACGGCGGCCATGTGGGCCTGCAAAAGACTCTTTGGAAAGACATGGGGCATGAAACCGAAAATGGTACTGTGGTTGTACACAGCGATAGTACGCCCTATTGTCACCTATGCGTCTCTAGCATGGTGGACAAAAACCGAAGAGGTTACCACACGCAGTCGTCTGCAGAAGCTGCAAAGGCTAGCCTGTATTGGGGTAACAGGAGCTATGCGTACAGCTCCTACAGCAGCGCTTGAGGTCATTCTTGATTTGCCTCCCTTACACCTACATGTGAGGAAATGTAGCCTGCTGGAAGCTATAAGAATCTCCCTTAACGGAAAGCTACTACCCGGTAACTGGGTTGGACATATGGGGATCTTGAATCAATTTGATTCAAATCTCCTGGCAAAACCATCGGATGTTATGCCAACCATCTACGATTTTGAAACGCCCTTTGAAACGGTCATAACCGACCGTCCTAGGGCAATAAGTTACGTAAATCGTCTGGACAAAAAGTCATCCATATGGTTCACCGACGGATCTAAAACAGAGAAGGGTACTGGCATTGGGGTATATGGACCTAAATTGAGGATCTCTAAAGCCCTGGGAGGCGAGCCCTCTATCCTACAGACCGAGATAATGGCTGTTTATGTATGCGCTCAAGAGTGTCTCAAGATGAACCTCAAGGGAGCGCATGTCTACATCATCACGGACAGTCAGGCCTCACTGAGATCCCTGGAATCAAACTGCCAGGGGTCTCTGTTGACCTGGGAATGCCGTAACACCATAAAGCAACTGGCAAGAGGCAATAAAGTGACTCTATTGTGGGCACCAGGGCACTATGGCGTTGAAGGAAATGAAAAAGCCGACAAACTGGCAAAAATTGCATCAAGGCAAATACCTGTTGGACCTGAGCCGTTCTGTGGGCTTGGAAAAGACCAATACAAGGCAGCGGTCCAGCAATGGGAGCTGAAAAACAGGATAACCTACTGGACAAACGCTCCTGGACTTATTCAGGCCAAGAAATTCGTGACGATATCACCTACCTATACCAGGAAACTCTTGAAGCTATCACGAGCTGAGCTTCGGGTGATGGTAGGACTGCTGACGGGACACTGTCGGTACAAACACCATTTGTACCGCATGGGAAAGTCAGCAGATGAGATTTGCAGGCTATGTGGATCAGAAGCGGAAACAGCTGAACACATGGTATGCAAGTGTCCAGAGCTGGCTGAACTAAGAACCATTCATATGGGGAAACCGGTCCTGGATACCCATGAGGTCACGGCCAAGGCTCCTAGGGAGGTTGCCAATTTTATCAACACTATTGACGACCTCCTTGGGTTTCCATGAATGAGTAGGGTAGGGAACAAAAGATCTACACGGTCGCAGTTCTCGGAAGGCTTAACGAGCCAGAACGACCCCAGTTCAAATAATAATAATAATGTACACATTTTGATTGAGACTGCACTTTATCTCAGCTATTATTATGAAAGCAACAGACACGCAGTTTTCGCGACCCTGGGGCCCTGTATCACTTTTTTGTTAAATAAACAGAAATATTCCAACTAAGTACATTTGTTCCTGAAATACGGGGCGAAAACGAAAATGTTCACTTTCTGAGTTGTTGTTATTTCTCAGGTCCTGTATAGGATCGGAAAAAAATGAAAACTGATTATAACAGATATTCGTAAGTAATATCATAAGGGCATCTAATTTTTCCGAAAAAAATCGAAAAAACACGTTGCTAAGTAATATTTTAACAAGAAGCATGAATGCTTTTTGTTAAAAAATATTACTTTGCACTGTGTTTTATCGATTTTCTTCACAGGAATAATTAGATGCCCGA
The DNA here is from genome assembly GCA_910592335.1 of Adalia bipunctata. Lineage (NCBI taxonomy): Eukaryota > Metazoa > Arthropoda > Insecta > Coleoptera > Coccinellidae > Adalia > Adalia bipunctata. The sequence continues at coordinate 9,338,702 of OU342954.1, forward strand.
ATGGTATTTGACTAGACTATTTCATGAGTAAGAGATTATTCTGGATGCATTATGTATGTATAATTATTTTTCTTTGACAACAACTGTCAAGTTTTGCCGCGGTTAAACCCGAAAAAACTGCTGACAGATGCTGCCATACAGTTTTTCCATCTAGAAACCATTTGTGATTCAAAATTGCGCGATTCTGATTGGTGGAAATTAAGACGAGGGAAATTAGTCTTACATAAAAGTCAGTGTCGTATTTAAATTTGTTTTAGAGCACTGTTTTCAAACTTGGGCATGAACTTGATAGTTTAAACTCCCTGTATATTTCAACGTAAAATTCTTGCAATTTTTTTCCGAATACATTGATGTATCACAACCTAATCTTTAATAAATTTCAGCTCAAAAAATCTAAGAAATCCATTTTCATCTCGGGCGCCAGTTTCTGTGACGAGCTTTTCTCGGAGAACCTTACCTCGAGCGCCAGCTACTCTTTTACTAATAGGGAGAATAGCAAACCTACCAGGGCAGCTGCTAGTCGGAGACAGAGTCCCCTATTATCTAGGATGTTAGCATTTCATTTACATTCAGAATTAAACCGAGAAAATCGAATATGGTCCGTTCGATATTGTTTTGCATGCAGGGAACCTAGTAAAAACCTTCATAAAAACCACCGAATGTAGATAACGCCGTTTTTTATAGTTCATACGTGCGGTCAGCCAGATTCACAGAAGTTTTCCGAAATACTTTTCTAGAAAATTAGCATTTTGTGCGCAAACCATTCCCTTTCCCCCCAGGGAAGTTATAAAAGCCGATGTTCCCCTCATGGACAAATTAATTGATTTTGAATTCCATGGTGAATGATAGTCTAACCTTTTGCGATTTTTAAGCCTTTTGAATCCTGCTAACTTTGCTATACTGATAAATTCCGCCATCAGCATTTTGATAATTTTCCGCCGAAAATCATCAGTAAATTCTACCGGCTTTGCTGTTAGTGAGTGACTTGTTCCGAAATTGTAAGTACTGAGCCGATTTATTGCAGTCCCATCTTGATCCTCGTTGAGTCTACTAAAATAGCTGTTCCGCCGAAATTCATTCAGTAACTTTGCAAGCAAGTACTATAGCACGTTTGATCGAATAGTCGGCGTCTGAGATCCGTCCTTTATGGCGAGTATTCCCATAGTCTGATCGAAAGGCACCTACAAACCAATACTATAGTACATTACGTCGTGCAAACGTAAAACCAGCTAAGTAGACAATATAACTCTTTTGAGTGTTGGGACTGGAAGAAAATCGAAGTTAAATAACTGCTGTACCTTTTTTTTATATACTGCGCACCTGTCTTATCCGTTTGACATTTTTTTTATATACAACTGGATATTTGAACTTTATTAATGAATTCCTCCATTAGTGTGCTATCGTTTATTAGGGATGAGTGAATCAAAAAATAAGAAGATTCAGAAAACACACTTTCAGTAAATTTCAATCTATTGGCTACCGGTTTCGGCTTACGCCATCTTCAGGCCAGCTGAAATACAATATGTCTTTATAATTCTTTGATGTCACATTATAACAAAATTACAAATATATATTAACAACACTAAGGACTTTTCACATTTAGAAAATCATGAATTTGTAGGATGAATTAAATGATGATGTAACTCACCGTCTGTGAAGTATATAAACTTTATCATCTAATATGTTCAAAATTTTTTTTTTCAACCAACATCAACAAAATCTTGTAATTTTTTCTTTTTCGTGGTGTTTGTTTTTATTAAGTTGTGGTAACGAATAACTTTTTGGTTGTTCTTAATTATTATTAGTTTCGATCTTTCTTGAAGAGTTTATTCGTTCTGTCATAATATTAGATTGAAAACTGATGTCCAGTCATGGGAAGGAAAACGTAGAAGGGGGGGGTGACAGACGTCATACACGTCAACTAATTTAAAATAATTTAAAAATATTGTTAGTTCCGCTAAACTCTGATATGTCGTTTAATAGGTGTTGTTCATTTTTATGTTTAAGAATTTCGTATTGTTCCAGTAGAGTTATTTTCTAGTAGTTATTCTCTTTATGCAACATTTTAAGATTTTCAAGGGCGATTTGAATTCCTCCGTTTAATTGATATTTCCCCCTTCTGTTCTGGCTGACCCGTAGTCGTGAAATATTTATTGCTTACTGTGCTCGCGATCAGGCGAAACTGATCACCTTATTAAATTTGTGTATTTATATATTTCATTTATTTTTGGCATTACTGTTTATTTGTATTCTCATTTCCATCAACTGAATAAACTGTGGAAATTGTTCTTTTTCTGATTTATTATTTATCGCTAACATCCTAGATAATAGGGGACTCTGTCTCCGACTAGCAGCTGCCCTGGTAGGTTTGCTATTCTCCCTATTAGTAAAAGAATAGCTGGCGCTCGAGGTAAGGTTCTCCGAGAAAAGCGCGTCACAGTTTATTTAGGGCCGATTGCACTATATACAAAACTGTAGATTAAATCCAACACCTCGATTGGTGTCTATGTCTATTGATTATCATAGACACTCATCGAGGTGTAAGATTTAATCTACAGTTTTATCTACGGTGCAATCGGCCCTTAAATACATAAGAGTTGAACATGTATAAAAAAATGTTTAGTTTATTGCATTCATGTAATCTAAGTCACAAACAATTGATGGCTGACGGTGAAAACATGAAATTCAAATTTTTTAAAAAGTATGATATTATCAAATGTTTACACCTTTCTTACGAAAATGTCGAAGCAGCGCTGCAATTATATTCAAACATGACGTTTTTAAGAAGTTATAATTAAATGCATGTGTGAACGAATTCATGGCCAACTATTGAAACATAAATATGGATTCTTCTTGAGTTTTGAAGCTAAAATTTATTGAAGATTAGGTTGTGATACTTCAATGTATTCGGGAAAAAATTGTGAAAATTTGACGTTAAAATATACAGGGTTTCATTTGAAAATACCAAGTTTGTGTCCATTCTCAAAAAGAGTGCTCTAAAAAAATTTTTTCAATACGCCACTGACTTTCATGTAAAAATATCTATTACAAGCTGTTTTCATTTTTTTCTATCTGATACAGGCCTGAGGAATAATTAACATCTCCAAAAATGAACATTTTCGTTGTAGCCCTGTATTTCAGGAACAAAAGTAGTTGGATTATTTGTTTGTGGCTTTGACAGTTTTATGAAAAAGTGATACAGGGTCACGAAAACCGCATGTCTCTATCTTCAATAATAGCTGGGATACAGTGCAGTCTGAACCAAAATGGGACACAGTTAAAAATTTATTTAAACTCAATGATAGATGCATAGAAATACCTGGTGTTGGAACTAATTAGATTTTGTTTAAGACTATCTTGTCGATCGAAAATCTGAGTTCTTGAACTACACACAACCAAACTTATATGGAATCACCCAGTATTAAGATGAAATATTATTTTGATATCTTTTTCGTTAGAAGCAAATAAAAAGTGCATGTGTTCACTTACAAAAACAGTTAGGTTCATAAGCACTTGATAAGATTTGGCTTTGCAGTGTCGATTTCACCATTTCGTTCGAACGTCGCAGTGAATTTATATTTTGTTTTTTTGTGAAGTTTTAAAAAAAATGCCTTATGTGGGGTTATCGGAAGTCCAGAGAGGAAGAATTATTACTCTGGCAGAACAAGGTATGTCACAAAGACAGATTGCAAGAACGGTGGGGGTTACACAAGGGGTTGTTTCAAAAACCTATGCAAGGTTTCTGGAGGCAGGATCGCTTTTTAGCCCAAACAGCAAGAAGAAATCCCGCAGTATCTCATTCAGAGCTTCAAAGGCAATTTTTGCAAGCTACAGGTGTTAGTGTTTCTGTCGAAACTATCAGAAAAAGACTTCGCGCTCGGGAATTATTCAAGAGAAGAGCGTTAAGAGTTCCAGAACTATCAAGGCAAAATAAAGTTGACCGTTTTAATTGGTGTTTAGAGTATGAAAATTGGACTATTGAAGATTGGAAAAATGTCTTATTTTCGGATGAGACCAGAATTGGCCTATGATCAGACGACCGGCGTGTTCACATTTTAAGAGGTAGAGGGAGGCAAGCTAGGCTCCAAGCTGCAAGACCGGATGGGCGGAATTATGTTTGGTGAGAAAAATCCTTTAATTCCCATTAGACAATCTCTGACAGGGCCTAGGTATGTTGATCTAGTGCTACAACCTGTAGTGAGGCTCTGGCGAGGTGCTTTTGGAGATTATTTCCTATTTATGCAGTATAATGCACCTCCACATACCAGCAGAGTTGCAAAATTTTTTTTTCGAAACAGAAGGTGTGACTGTTTTAGAGTGGCCTTCTTTTTCACCGGACCTTAATTCTATCGAGCACTTGTGGGATAGGATCAAAAGAAGAATTAGAGCTCGTCAAAATAATCCTGGTAACGCAGAGCAACTTATACTAGCGGGTTTAGAGGAATGAGCAAATGTTACAGAAGAAGAAATTAACAACTGAATAGAAAGCATGCCTCGTCGAATTCAAGCTTGTATCAATGCCAGGGGTGGTAATAATGATTATTGATTTGTTACAATCATTTTATTTGTTGTTCAATTCTCAGTTACATAAAAATTATGTTTAGAGAAATTTACACTTTTAATTTTCTGTTCTATTATAAAAATAATCTTTTAATAATTTATATTATTCCTGTAATAAACTTGTTTTGGGAAAACTGCTTTTCACTTTTCAGCGACTTTTTTTAATTAAAATTCGATTTTTCCAAATAACAGGGTGATTCCATATAAGTTTGGTTGTGTGTACTTTCCATTTCTCCCGAAAGGGGTCGCACTTTTTTCCAATGCCGCAGTAGCGCCACGACCGATAAAATTTCGCGGATTATTCCGGAAGTTAAACGAGAACTCAAATCTGGAGTGCCGTTTTGATCTACAAATTTTGGTCACGATTTTTAGTAAGGAGTCGTTACACCATAGAATTATAAATATAGAATTTTACCGTAGTGGCTAATAAGTATACAAAAATGTGGCAATCGTTCCCCTTAAATCCAGGGTCTGTTGTCGCTATACGCATGCGTTGGGAGAAGAGAAAGGGACATGTCATTATGTATCCATGGATACCATATGTGGCTCAATACAAACATTGTTGTCATTTTGCTGATCGCCATAATGGCCCTATTTTCCCACTCTCCGGTATCGCACATGCGCAATAGTTCTCACTGACCCTAGGCAGAGCCCTCTAGATGCTTCACTTTTAATTTCAAGGATCAAATTATAGGTATAGAATTTTGCAGTGTAGTTTTTTAATTTCTGCATTACCAGATTAAGGTGGGCTTTCAATGTATTGTGTTTTTATTTCAAGTTGCATTTGAAAATGGTTTCACTTTGAGAACTGACATTTTGTGGGTAAACTCAGAAAGGATTGGAGTTCTTAATGAGATAATTGAAATTAATTACATTTCAACAGTTCATTTTTTTTCTTTCAAAAATAGAAGAAAATAAACCAACTCATGCTTCTGTTTTATTTCAAACGGAAGACTCATGAAAATAGTTCAACTTCCGATTAAAAGTGAATCTACAAATAATTTCATTCAGAAAAAAAACTTGAAATACGGAATTGGCAGAGAATGGCCAAATTCAAATTTTAGCGGGAAAAGTTCCTGCTTTACCCACATTTTCACTAATTTCATAGTTCAGCGAGTTTCGGATAGACAGCGCCATTGTACATTTCATTCATGATTAGAGAGATATTCATAGAACTCATAGAGATAATGTAAGTTCTATGGAGATATTCCATAAAATGCACGGTGGCGCCTCTATCGGTTGATTTGTCCTACGCGCTTCAAACGGCGACCTTAACACACTCCACACTCTACAGTCTACAGGGTAACACAGCATCTGTTATCATTATTTTGTATGTTTCGATTTTTAAGTTCAAGTCCGAAGAAAAATAAATGATTCATTCAAGTTTACTGAAATGAGTCTACATACCACACACTTCACTTTGAATCTTTTTCGGTTCATTTTTGCGTACTTAAGGGGGGCCGTTATACTTCGTCTGACGGCTACGGCACCGATTCTCCATTAAAAAAGTGCCTTTCATTTTACCAAGTTCACGCCCTCAATTGTTACCTAAAAGCTTGATTTTTTTTTCAAATTGAGGTTGAAGGATGTCTTGAGGGCATTCCAATTTCTTCTCTTTGATGATAGTTATTTTCCTAATATGAGCGGAAAGTGATATTTTCCCGCACGAAACTGCCGTTACCTGAATGACGCGAAGCGGAGTGAGCAGTTGAGTGCGGGAAAGACACTTTCCGCACGAGTTAGGAACAATATTTTTTTTACAAACACTTAGGTACATGATATCGATTTGATTTCAACACACTGATCAAATTCGATTTGGTATATTCAAATTATTTCATACTAATGACAAATGTTAATTTGATAGAGACATATCATAATTCAGTTTATTCTTTAATGAAAGCGTGCGAGAAAAATCCCTGCTATTCCTTTCCCGCACGGAAAGTGTGCGGGAATGGATTAGCAGGGGTTTTTCTCGCACTGTTTGAAAATGTGACTCTTTACGAATTGAAATGCGTGCGGAAAAAGGGTTGGAAGCGCACGCTTGTAGAAAATAGTTATTTTCCTATCAAGGGCGGAAAGTTGTACTTTCCCGCACTAGATTGCCGTTGCCCGAACGACGCGGAGCGGAGTTCGGGCAAGCAATCGAGTGCGGGAATTAAAGTACTTTCCGCTCAAGATAGGAACAATATTTTTTCTACAACCGTATTATAAAATGAAAAAAAAAACTTCTACATAATTCGAATACGTATTCGTTTTGACACATTAATTAAGGAGTTTGGGATTCTATGCGGAAAATCATAGACTGACATAGAAACGAATACACAGATCCATGTATGCCAGTCATAATTTTTGAAGGATGTCACGTTCTCTTTGAAAATGCAATAATTTTCAAACGGAAATCTTCATTAATAATTAGTTTGACATGGATGAAACTGCATAATTTGAAATATTTAACTAAATATATAAGTAAGTAGATTAAGAGATTTTATGTTAAAGTTATTATTAAACCCAAATTCAACACATATTTACTTTCCCGCACTAGTGCGTAAAAGTAACTTTCCCGCACTAGTGCGGGAAAGTGACACTTTCCGAATCGAAAACAATGCGGGAAAGTAGTTAGTTAGACCCGGTTGTAGAAAAAAGTATTTTTTCGCATGAAAAAATTGGCTACGGCACCGATTCTCCATTCAAAATGTACATTGCATTTTTCCAAGTTCACCCCCTCAATTTCCAACCTAAAATCTTGATTTCTTTGAATTGAAGTTAAAGGATGTCTTGAGGGCATTCCGATTTCTTTTCTTTGAAAAAATAATTTTTTCGCATGAAAAAATCGGGTTTAATTTAAGACTCTATGAGAATTGAATTCATAATCGTTCTTCGGCGGTTGTTCATCAATTTTTTTCAGAAAATTCATTGGAGTGCCCTCGACAAATCAGTTTTCTATATTTTGAAAAAATTTTCATTTGGATAGGCGCTTAATGAATGCAAAAAGTAATGGAAATACTAAGAATAGTTCTAGAAAATTCCAGGAGAATTAAAAACAAAAAACAAGCTTTCAAGTGGAAAATTGAGGACGTGAACTTGGAAAAATGAAAGGCACTTTTTGAATGGAGCATCGGTGCCGTCGGCCAAAGTATAACGACGTATTAACAGATTTACGTGTTGAACGGAGATTCGATAGAATAATTAAGAATGAGAAAAAATACTGCCTACTGCCGACCGAGAGAAATAGCGCAAATTGGTACCAGATGGTTTTTTATGACACAGTCGATGCGGCCAAACTGAGAAATTCACAACTATCTGCTGATGTATAACGTAAAAGATGAGAAATTGTTAATTTTTTTGAAACACTTGGTAGCAATATCGGAATAAATACCATTTATTGCTGGTTATACACATTGCACATAGGGCCAAATCTGCCAAATACCCTAAATTCTGAAAAGCATTAATTTCAAACTTTATTTGAAAAAAAGTCAAATTCATTCACATTTTAAGAAGACTTTTTCAGAAAAATGTATTCCAACTCAATTGAAATATCTTTCCAACTGCTTCGAAATTTTTTCGACTGTTTTGTTCCAACTGATTCGAAATTTTCCCAACTTCATCAAATTCTTCCAACTTCTTCGAAATTTTTCCAAATGCTTCGAAAACATTCCAACTGCTTTTAAAATTTGCCAACTCTGTTCAACATTGGGGGGGGGGGTATATTGAAGAATCACGTATCAACAAAAAGAATACTGCCAGAAAAATATAGCAACCTGACAAAGAACTCTGCCTGTTCAGATATTTCCTCGAATGTTTCATCAACAGTTACGGAGAATATTTTGAGTTGTTCGAACATTATTGAAAATTTTTTGAATTGTTCGAAAATTGTTAGTGATAATTTCAGTGGTGCTTTGAGTTTTAGCAATAACTGTTCCAATAGTACATTCAATATCACTATAAATAACAAATAAATATATATATAGTTGCCCAATTAATTTGTTTCACTTAGTTTGTAAGAGCCAATGTTTTTTTCTTCAAATTTCAATTAGAGAGCTCAAATGCAATTACTTCTAGTCCTAGGATAAAAAGTAGCGTTTTTAATCCTGTGTTGCTAAGCAACGAGCAAATTTTTGTACGGTTAAGGAATTGATGGCTTTCGCATTTGAAAATAGTACAAAAATGTCAACATTTTTTGATGATTGGTGAAAAACTGATATGTATTGTCATTGAAAATGAAATAAGTACTAAGCGCAATCAGATTCAGTGTAAGTAAGTGGCGAATCGGCCATTATGTTAAGGTTGGGAAATGCAAGGCTTAGAACTTCCTGAGTTTTTATATTCAACGCTTGGTTGGAGAATCAAACAATTTTGACGTCAGCATGAATTTATTATGAGAGAACTAAATTAAACTTTTTACTTCCAGCTTCGAAGAAGGAAAATCAGACAAAGAAATACTCGATCAATTACTAACGGCTACGCGCTATGATAAGCGACTTCTTCCTCCAGTGCAAGGTAAGTTGTGATTTCTTATTTAATTCCAATCATATTAACTTGATTTGAAGAAAAATTTCAATTACCCAAATGTTTGGGCCAGTTCATATTTCACATCAAGGATAAGAATATTAGGTATACCACTTCTGAAGAATCCATACTTTTAAAATTCATTCAAAAGCTTCAATTGACTCCTTTCGTGGTGTGTATTTTGCTTATTTCTGTCAGATAGCATAATACGACTTCTTCACAATAGGAAATTTGCATTTAGATAATCAGGTTCAACAAGCGGAAATGCAATTTGGAAACAACACAAATGAGAACATTAAGTCACCATATTTTCATTCATTTTCCACTCTACAAGCCATGAAAAATTTCTCATTCAGAGGAAATTCCCATTCACCCTAATAATTTGACAGAATTTAAGGAATTCTTCTTTTACTCAGGGAGTATATTTTCAAAGGGAAAATGAAGAGGCAATCCTACACTGTACCTAACTTTATGGACATCTTATGTAAAAAGCACCCTCTTGGTGATTGGGCAGAAGAGCGGCTTTCCACCAATCAAGGGTGTTATTACTTGAAGAAAAATAAAAGATGTTAATTAAAATTTTGAAGTTCTTTCTTCCGACGGAAGAAAGTGTGGGATCGGCCCAACGCACTTGGGTCGGGTCTTAGTGTTTAAAATTATTTTCTAGGGAGAGGGATGGTAAATGAAAACCTTTTAGATTAAATTTAAGACGTATATTAAACCAAATCAACCTGAACAAATTCTCACCAAATTAGATATGTGTTACTTAAATCAAATGATTCAAATTATCAAATGTTCAGATATTTCTTAATTCGAAAGTAAATAATCCCATCAAGTATAACTGTTAAATTAGCTTTAAATTACAAAGACAGATCTATTCATTGAAATTAAATCAACATCAGTGTGAATTCCAAATCATATAAAAGTGAATTCAAATCATCAACAAAATTGAAAAGGGTTTGTCAAAATGACCCCCAGAAATAATAATCATGAACAATCTCAAAAGAATTTACAGTATAAGGTAAACTTTCTATACCCAAACAAGAAAACGGAAAATAATCGCTCTTAAACTTCACATTCACAAGGGGAAACTCAACAATAGTTTCCTCGTGATCTTTCAAATAAACCTGAGTTTTCTCGACAGAAAACTCCACTTAGACCTTCAACTACTTAAGGGTGATTACAAAAATTATAATACGTTTTAAGGAAAAAGAAATACGAAAATGTGAAACTATGACTTTTAGAAGATCTCAGGACTCTGGACTAAAAATATAATTTGGGCGGGCAAGTTAAGCATAAACAATTTATCTGACCTTTTTCCTGTACCAATAATCCCAAAAATGATGAACCTAGGAGGATGATTCTACGACGATGCTTCTTTCCTGAAACAGACAGATTAGACCCGAAGCACGACACCCACTCGTTTTTCGCAAAAATTGACTTTCACTCCCGAATATACCGACGATACGCGATCTAAATAATTCCAAATAATTTAGAGACTTTACTAACTTTAACTTAACACTTTTTATGTCTCTGTTCAAGACTGATTTTCCAAGACTTCAAAAATAAAACCAAGAACCTTATGAGCTATTCAAACGCCGTCTTCCGAATAACTACAAAACTAAATTAATTCTAAAACCTTCCTTAAAACCGTACTAAAAACATATCAAACGAGTCAACTCAGAATCTTCCCGTTTAAGACTTCTGCAGTTACTCCTTAACTTCAAAATCAACCATAATTGTTTTCGCCTCCACTTTGAGACCGTACTTCTTAACACTCAAGTACCTAAGCTGAAACCGTACTACCCTAGTTTCCGCACCATATTCGCGAGCACCGCGGAACCTTTTCCGCCTCGAGGTTCCACCAGCAACTGCCGTTCTCGTCTCCCGAGCGAGTCGAAGATTTTCCCCTCTTCGTCTCCTCCAAAAACCAGTCAAATTAAAGGTTTTTCTTCCGTCGATGCTTCAAAACCAATCAAATCAATATTTCTTCCATCTTTGTTTTTATGAACCAATCAAATTGAAGACTTTCCTGCTTCCCTACCCCTCTTAGTTCCCATGCATCGGTTTGGGAAGTGCTGTGTCGCAAAAATATCAGGGTTCTCAGCAATCGCAGCATATTCTCAGCGCTGAGTTCGTGGAACCATAATTTCCTTATCTTCACTGTTGCAGACGAAATTTGAACCGAAAATCAACAACTTCAATCGTTAACGTCTCGCCTGACATCCTGTATAGATATAGATAAACGATTCAATAATTTCTCGGCGCAGAGGTATCGAATCTCCGAAATTTAAATCGATCAATCAAATTATTGCGCTTTCTCTCGGGAGATTTCCCGAATAAAATAGAGGGTGTTGAAAATACCGCCGAATTATTACGGAAAAGAAAATGTTCAAGTCCTAATTTTCAAAGGGATATTCATTTTATTACTTCCAAGTTATCCCTCCTATTACACTTACACTGAAGGTGATTGTATACTTACATTTTTGGCCTGGCTTTGTGATCGTCTAAACTTTTGATAGAACTCTATGTTCTGACACAGTAATTCAGAAAAATTAGGAAATAATAAGTTGCAAACATGAAAACTAAACATTCGCTTGGGCACAAGGGATGATACCTTAATTGGTCCATGAGGCAGTAGTTTCGAACCACTTGAGAATAAAAACGAAGGAGGCACTAACAGAACAGCTGGTTAATTCCTCAAAGCAAAAACCCTCGGCTTCACAGTTGAATAAAATTACATGTAGCAAGTTGCCAAGAATCGCTCGGTAGAAAATAATATTCTTTTTTATTTTTTCTTGCCTACCTAATTGAGTTTGTTCCGGCACTCCCAAATCAGCTTTGAATCAATGACATAGGAGCCCAGTGCTTTAACGGCAGCTTGACGATTTCTACAGATATGTAGAAATAGCTATATCGCACTTCTAATAGTTTCTTTTTAGATTTATGTCTGGTCATCTTTCGCTTGCTAGTATTTCCGTTTGAAGGACGCTTGTACAGAAGCCTAACGATAGTGCACACTTGGTACTTGTCCCGCAAACCCCAGCGCCAGCTCCTGTAGCGGTTTTAAAACCATCTGCATACCAGTTTATTGTATTTTCTTTGAGATTATAGTTGGTGTATTCCTATTCCCAATCTTCTCTTTTGCTTAGCAAGTTTTTCCCAGTGATTACTTTCTTGATCATTAGATCAGAAGAAGATGAGGTATAGTTATCCAGAGAGGACCAAACTCTCTGATTCCTGATTCTCTCATTTCCTGTTCCTTCTTTCGATATTCCGAGAATGGCCTCATAGGCAGCCCTATCAATCACTAGATGTAGCAGTGTGAGGTCTGCGATGATCTCGAGCGCCCTAGTTGGGCACGTTCTCATAGCTCCCGTGATGCACACACAGACAAGCCTTTGAACTTTGTCGAGCATTTTCCTCTTACTCACCTGACTTGCCGTAGCAAACCAGGCTACTGCCCCATATGTGACTATAGGTCTTACAATCATGACGCAGTATTTTTGGGTTACAGCCCCAATTCCTGCTGCATAGACGCCTGTACGCTATCAGAGCCCTTGTAGCTCTGCCAGTAACATCATCAACATGCTCATTCCACAAAAGTTTGCTATCCAGGGTGATTCCTTGGTATTTGACTTCAAGATATTTCCGTTTAACTCTGTAACCTTACCCCTCTTCTGGCACAGTCGGGTAAAAATTATGAACGAAATTAGTTCTATTGACGACACTAAACTCCAAGAAACAATGGTCTATTCAGTATACATACAATATTCACTACAAATATGTTTATCCAACATAGGCCAGTTGAGACTGCCATTTTTGATAAACCATCAAATAAAACACAAGTGTGTTATGGATTTCAACCCACGTTCATAGTCAAAGTTGTTTTCTATTTATTTATTACTATTACAAGCAGAATTACATCGATATTGAAATTAAATGAAAATTCTGACGGTTTGTTCGAATTTGAAGTACCTATCTGTTAAATACTCACAACTAAACTTATATGGAATCACCCTGTTATTTGGAAAAAACTAATTTTAATTAAAAAAGAGTCGCTGAAAAGTGAAGAGCAGTTTTCCCAAAACAAGTTTATTACAAAAATAATATAAATTATGAAAAGATTATTTTTATAATAGAACAGAAAATTAAAAGTGCAAATTTCTCTAGAAATAATTTTTATGTAACTGAGAATTGAACAACAAATAAAACGATTTTAACAAATCAATAATCAGTATTACCACCCCTGGCATTGATACAAGCTTGAATTCGACGAGGCATGCTTTCTATTAAGTTGTTAATTTCTTCTTCTGTAAAATTTGCCCATTCCTCTAAAGCCGCTTGTATAAGTTGCTCTGCGTTACCAGGATTATTTTGACGAGCTCTAATTTTTCTTTTGATCCTATTCCACAAGTGCTCGATAGGATTAAGGTGTGGTGAACAAGAAGGCCACTCTAAAACAGTCACACCTTTTGTTTCGAAAAAAATTTTTGCAACTCTTCTGGTATGTGGAGGTGCATTATCCTGCATAAATAGGAAATAATCTCCAAAAGCACCTCGCCAGAGCCTCACTACAGGTTGTAGCACTAGATCAACATACCTAGGCCCTGTCAGGGATTGTCTAATGGGAATTAAAGGAGTTTTCTCACCAAACATAATTTCGCCCCAAAACATTACAGTACCTCCTTTGTATTTAGGGATCGGTCTTGCAGCTTGGAGCCTAGCTTGCCTCCCTCTACCTCTTAAAATGCGAACACGCCGATCGTCTGATCGTAGGCAAATTCTGGTCTCATCCGAAAATAAGACATTTTTCCAATCTTCAATAGTCCAATTTTCATGCTCTAAACACCAATTAAAACGGTCAACTTTATTTTGCCTTGATAGTTCTGGAACTCTTAACGCTCTTCTCTTGAATAATTCCCGAGCGCGAAGTCTTTTTCTGATAGTTTCGACAGAAACACTAATACCGGTAGCTTGCAAAAATTGCCTTTAAAGCTCTGAATGAGATACTGCGGGATTTCTTCTTGCTGTTTGGGCTAAAAAGCGATCCTGCCTGTCTGTAGTAACTCTTCCACGACTCCTTCTCGGCCTATTCTTTAGGGTTCCTAACTCCAGAAACCTTGCATAGGTTTTTGAAACAACCCCTTGTGTAACCCCCACCGTTCTTGCAATCTGTCTTTGTGACATACCTTGTTCTGCCATAGTAATAATTCTTTCTCTCTGGACTTCCGATAACCCCACATAAGGCATTTTTTTTTAAACTTCGCAAAAAAACAAAATATAAATTCACTGCGACGTTCGAACGAAATGGAAAAATCGACACTGCAAAGCCAAATCTTATCAAGTACTTATGAACCTAACTGTTTTTGTGAGTAAACACATGCACTTTTTATTTGCTTCTGACGAAAAAGATATCAAAATAATATTTAATCTTAATACTGGTTGTGTGTACATTGGTTTATTGGAACCAGACGCTTCCATATCGGTAAAGCCAAAGAGTCCTACTCTCTGGTACAGCTGTCAGCTGCTGATAGTGATGGAAGACGCCGACGCATTACAACCTTGTAATTTTTCTGCAATTTATATTTTGTTTTCACCGAGTCTTTTAGGATTATTCCAAAATAGTCATGTAGAACCTGAATTGGCCAAAACAGTCGCCTTCTCAGGCAGTGGCCGGTGTAGAGCGCTGGTTCCTTCAATTTCAAAAACATTGCAATTCTTGAAGAAATATTTTACAACGTAATCATTCCTACGCACTAACTGATAATTTATGTAAAAAAAGATCGAGTTGACTGGAAATCCTTCCTCAAGTAAGGTGGTAAAACTTCTCGATTTCTTGGTTTTAGTGTCTGGCAGAACTTATCGGAAATATATCCCTCTGTCATGAATTTTTTTCTATTTTCAAATTGACCAATTCCCATTATCAAAGCCACTTTCATCTTTCATTAACAGGTACTTGTCGTCAGGAGCTTCGTACGCAATCATATCTATTTAAAGTCATTTTGATGTCTTGGACTTCTTTGGTTTGTATCCTCGTGATCTTCTCTTCACGACGCTCGTTACCGTGCCATATTTTGAATGTGAATTTTTTTTATAAAGGTGAATGCTCGATCGAAGTATCGAGTATTTGGTGCACGGCGCGACGATGGGGCTAATTTTTTGGCATATGTGAAGAAATGAGCCAATAGAACAGTTTCATCGATAACTTCTATCTTCCGTGAATTCATACAAGACTCGAACATTATGAATTCCTTGTCGTAAGCATCTCGGGACTTTTCTAGCAGAATCTGAATCGTCGCCCTCTCTACATAGATGTCGTAGTCGTAGTAATTACGTATTCATCAAAATTTTTATTTACTTTGAGAAAATAATCAATTTGAGAAAATATTCCAAAGACCTGGCAAATGTTGAAGAAAATGTGAGAAATGGACTAGTAGAGATCTAGTTTCCGAAGTACACCACCAGGTGGCACCACCACAGGAAGACAATGACTTACCGGTTTCTGGCTCATTAGCCGTCATCAGAGCCATATAGCCTCATCCTGCGACGGGGACCAACTGAAACGGCAGAACTCATATTACTCCCTGGCAGGAACTAATGAGTACAGTTTTGTACAATGTTCCACCCAGGATAAAAATGTCTACGCTTCATTCCGGAGGTTCTCTCAAAAACTAGATCTCCAAGTACATTTCTCAAACGGATCTCGCAACAACTCACTTTGGAGTTTCATGCAGTGTACCGAGGGAAGTAGAATACGCCCGGTTCATAACTTCATACGATTTCGGATCCCGTAAATATTAATAATGAAAAAGGAGGATCATGTCATGTCCATAAGTTGGGACAAACTAAATAAATGTGAGAAATGGATTATTCAGTTGGTCCCCGTCGCAGGATAAGGCTATATGGCTCTGATGACGGCTAATAAGCCAGAAATCGGTGAGTCATTGTCTTCCTGTGGTGGTGCCACCTGGTGATGTACTTCGGAAACTAGATCTCTACTAGTCCGTTTCTCACATTTATTTAGATCCTGACATGATCCTCCTTTTTCGTTAAAGAAAATGTTTTCTCCGTCAATTCTGGAAATATTTCACGTATACAGGGTCCTGCAGTAGTGCGTTCTTCTTCCATAGCTGCCGAACCAGACATCTCAGAGATTTCGTTGGAAAGTAGACCTCTTGTACCTTCATTTCTGCATCTCAGGGAATTATTTTCTGATATACAGGGTGTCCCCGATAAATGTTATTCAACAAATGGATGATTTTTTTAATGGATCACCCCATATATTTTCACATATTTTCAATGACCTTCATTACCTCTTTCATGATGCAGAATCTCAGGGACATTTTTCCAACAGTTCAGATCTTATTCGGAGAAAACTGCAAAAACGTGAGGAAAAAGCAGTTCAGTGAAAGACTTCTGACGATTTCCAGAAGCGATAGTAACATGAATTTGAACTGAAAGTTTTAATTGAAGGATTTGCCTAGACATGGTTCCTGAGCGATCAACCTGTCCTATACAGGGTGTCCGTTATCAAGGTCCAAATATGAAGAACTTAAAATTATTATTTCTCGATTTTTTCACCTGTATTTTTTTCCACAATAATTTAGACAATTGAATACCTTACATTTTCTCAGAAGTAACCTTAGGATTATTTTAACCCCCGCATCCAGCAGACAAGAAAAATGTTATCGCAAATGAAAATTTTATTCAAATAATAACAACATAATAAAACTAACGGACATTCAAAAGAGGTCAAACAATGAAATAAAACTAAACGAATAATTATGTATTGACAAACTTCAAAACCTCCCCAGAATCATATTTCCTGAGCATCAACATAAAAATGATATTTCTTTTCCGTACAATATTGATCACGTATTCAACCAATTATATCAGTTTTTATCGGCTTTCCAAAAAAAATATTGATCAAGTTATTGCTACTTAGAGTTCAAAGATACTTTCGAATACAGTAAATCATGCTGTCCAATATCCCGATAGGAAACAAAAATTTATACTGATTTACTGTATTCGAAAGTATCTTTGAGTTCTGAGTACCAATAACTCGATCAATATTGTTTTTGGAAAGCCGATAAAAACTTATATAATTGGTTGAATACGTGATCAATATGAATTGCTTGTACAAAAAAGAAATATCATTTTTATGATGATGCTCAGGAAATATGATTCTGGGAAGGTTTTGAAGTTTGTCAATAATTATTCATTTAGTTTTAATTCATTGTTTGACCTCTTTTGAATCCATTAAAAAAATCATCCATTTGTTGAATAACATTTATCGGGGTCACCCTGTATATCAGAAAATAATTTTTCGAGATGCAGAAATGAAGGTACAAGAGGTCTACTTTCCGAAGAAATCTCTGGGATGTCTGTTTCGGCAGCTATGGAAGAAGAACGCACTGTTGCAGGACCCTCTATAAACTGGTTGGAAGATTCAGTTATGCAATTTTCTTGTACGGAAATCAGAAATCGAGTCTTGAAATTTTACTGAAGAATAATGGATAGAATAGTCCGTTTTCTTTGTGAAGGTTCATTCGAAAAAAGAATAGAAGCACTCGAATAAACCAACAGGAAACTCCTAAACGAACAGACGGACCTATGGAATTCCCCACTTTTGAGAATGCTCGAGAAATAAGCCTACAGAAGACATTTTTATATCTTTCTGCCAGCAGCGGATTAACCGGTACGCTTAGTATGCTGCAGCGTAGGGCCCCGAGGTCCATAGGGGCCCCGGCGATCGAATTGAATTTTTTTTTCTAGAATGGAAATTCAGTCTGTAAGTGGGAAAAAAAGTAGTCAGACTGTACTATATTTTATAAGAAGCTCAGAGGAAACTTGTGAATTGTGAATTATTACATTCACACGAGACGCAATTGAATAACAAGAGCCTCAGAGCAAAACTCAGATGTTGGAAAAAACACAACATCCGAGATTCAGCGTACTGTCCCTAATTATTTTGTCTGCCTGCAATAAATTCCGTCAAGGGTAGCGGCCGAATTCCAATATTAACAATTACATCATAATTCATTTCACAAGATTCGAAAAGTGTTTACAGTGACGGGCGAGTTTCGTGTAACGTGTAAGATTCAAATATTGTGAAAAACTGAGAAGTGTTGGTGAATTGAACTATTTCTGTTTGTGTTTGTACTTTTAAATCCTTGTACTCTCATTGAACGATATAATTGATATAGAAGGTAAGCTTTACAGTGCAGTTTCATATGCGAGAAATAACATTCTTCCAATTTTTCGGCAATTCGGCATGAACATAATTCGAGCGATGATGAGGCAACGCAGACCAGTCAAATTCATTTTCGATATAAGGCATACGACATAATATTGGTTCAATACCGGGAAAAGGAAATACAAAATACGATTCACAGAAATTATTTGATTCAACCTGTACCTACGTGTTTGTACGACGAAACAAAACAAAACAAATAATTTCGTTTCAAAAATATGGATGTATATTTAGATATTTATCAATTTAATTGTTGCATCTCCGATAGACTCATTCACTATATTCAATAATATATGTTCATATTTTACCATTCTTTTATTGTATAAATTTGATAATAATTTTTTATATGTTAGCTCATCGGTGCGGATTTCATAATTCGATAGAATTTCTGTGTTATTCGTTACAGAATATAAAATAAAATTTTACACTTTCTTATCATTACAGTTGCTAGTTGCATATGTAATATTGACGTGACACCATGTCTGACAAACGTTATATGAGCGGCTACCAAAAACGAAAGCTCAAGGAGAGTAAAGAGCAGAGTAAAGCTAAGCATCCAAAATTGACAGAATTGTTTGCTCATTTTCCAAACTTTCATTGATAAAAAAAAATATAGAACTGTTATGACAGAAAATAGACTACAGTTTTTAGGAATACTTTCTATCGAAAGTGATATAACGAGCAGTCCCGATTATGATTCTGCAATAAAAGAATTTGCTGATATTAAAATAAGAAAGAATCAATTTTTCAAGTGGAATTTTATGTTGTAGTGTAGGTAACTGATTTACAGCTTTACGATACTTGTATCTTTTGTGATGATTTTATTTATTCCTTAATCTCGATGCCGCAATAAGAAATTTGCAGATATGATATTCTAGAGATATTTTGTATTTGAATTTTGGTGATATTTTTCCCTTTTTTCAAGATTTTTATTCATCTTTCATATTTTGTTTTGATGTACATACATACCTTGTATTTTATTAATTAACTCTATGTTTTCTTTTTAAAGAAGTGAGTTTCAATAAAAAAATTCTTTTGAAAAAAATCGAACATGTTTCAGAAGGGGCCCCAAAAGTTTTGAAGCGTAGGGCCCCTGAAGTCGTAAATTCCCCACTGCTTTCTGCACAGATGCCTAATACTTTGTCTCTGCTCCTTCAAAACTATCTCCGGTATATTTAATTTCCAAGCGTGATGATTAAATTGGAATTGAGATTATTCAGTGTGGAAATTAGCATTGGCAGCATCTCTGAGAATTATTTTGACATTGTCGATATTCCACGATTGCCAAACACGTCAGTTTTAAGTAAAAAGCTTGATAAGCCTGAGTCTTGGCCAACTGGGATACTTCATAAAAGTGAATGGAGTATAGCTTCGATTTGATCTCAAAGCCTATTATAAATCATTGTCTCATAAAAAGTTTTCTTCCTCTTGTTGGATAAAACATTCAACGAACACTCAAGTGTTATGTTTCCTGAGGCACTTGAGAATTCATACCACTAGGCCAGGGCCTGATCATCTCGTGGTATAAATCTTCTAGCGTGACTTATTTGCAACATAACACATAGTACCATGAATAACTACACTACTGGAAAAAATTAAAGGATCAAAAAAAAATTCCAAATTTTTCGGCAATTTTCAACATGCCGTAACTTTGAGAGGAATGGTCGTACAAGGAATTCAAAAAAAGGAAATTGTATCTCCAAGTGTCTAGTTTTTGGATTAGAACTTCAAAAATTTTAAGTTTCAGTGGTTTTCGAGTAATGATAGAAAAATCAGCAACAAAAAATTCTAAAAATTTTACCACTTTTTTTTTTCTTGTCTACGAGCGTGGTAATTTTATTTTTGCATAATCGTTATAATGATGGGATACTTTGTTAATTCAGCTTCAATTTATTTTTTTGATTTAAGGTCTTGAAACCCCCCTTCAATTTTCTGTGCGATCATTGGTTGCTGATAAATCGATAATCAAAGACAAATGGATCCTCTCCATTTGAAGACCGATATCTCGGCGAGAAGTGGACGTATTGGGGTCAATAAAAAAATTAATTAAAGCTGAATTAACATATGGTATCCCATCATTATAACGATTATGCAAAAATAAAAATACCACGCTCGTAGACAAGAAAAAAAAAGTGGTAAAATTTTTAGAATTTTTTGTTGCTGATTTTTCTATCATTTCTCGAAAACCACTGAAACTTAAAATTTTTGAAGTTCTAATCCAAAAACTAGACACTTGGAGCTACAATTTCCTTTTTTTGAATTCCTTGTACGACCATTCCTCTCAAAGTTACGGCATGTTGAGAATTGCCGAAAAATTTGGAATTTTTTTTTGATCCTTTAATTTTTTCCAGTAGTGTATTATTCAATTCATATTGACAAGTTCATCTCTATGAGAAAAATGAAAGTTCTTTCTCCAACCATCCTCCTTTCCGGCAATCATCCAACCCTTCTTCGTTATCTCGCTAAACTGACTTATTATGTTTTCAGCGTTTTTCTTCTTTTTTCAGGAACATTAACAGTAAACGTCAGTGTCCTCCTCTTGAGTCTAGCATCTCCCGACGAATCCAGCTTGGTGAGTACATAAAAGATTGACAGAAATAGGACAGTAGGACATACATAATTGATAATTCGATCGATACATACGGCATCATTGAATATTCATTTTTGAAATCAATAGATAGGATGGTATCTAACGGAGATGGGCATTGAAAGGCAAATGTTCCCATTTCCCATAAAAGAACTTATTCAACATGGACATATGAAACCCATGAGAGCGTACAAGGACACGTGTTAATGTCAGTTTTTTGGTGACGGTTTCATTATTGTACCGAGCATCTGTATCGGAAAACGAAATACTTTTTTACAAAATTTTTATCATAACTCTGAAATGTATGAAAATTTTGAAACTGTTTCAAAAGTTTCCACTTTCTGGGCATTTTTTTTAATATGAGAAATCTAAATGTTTACTAACTTATCTAACTCATTCTTCTGCCGATTACCTTTTCATATTTTTAGTAATTGTAGTACAGGGTGATTGTTCATATTTAATCAATGCAGTTAATATTTGTCGTACGAAAACATTTAAATGGGCAAATTTATAGTATTTTTTATGGGCATTCAGAATTCAGTACTAAGAAATGCATAAAAGCATCGTAGACCTAAAAATTTGATGGGTACTGTTATTTTTTAAATGGTACACCCTGAATTTAATTTTCATAATCCGTAGAGCTCTTTCTCTGATTTCAAAAATATTTACTTTATTGAGGTTATTTTCGGCATTTTTCCTAAAATATAGGTTTTTTCGTCTAAATCTGAGGCAGTTGTAGAACGCCACTCGAAAATGCTGTGATTTCTCTATATCGAAGTTGAAGTTGCCATGGATAATGAAAAAATTGAATTCTCCTGTTCGACATCTCTTTAAATTCATAATTTGAGAGTTGATACAGCAAAAATGATATATTCTGAGCAGTAATAGAGATAGAAATTGACAATCACAATAATAATCCAGAAATGGTGAGGAAAACCCCTCAAAAACCTAATAAAAAGATATCGACTGTATAGAAGAAGTAAATGGGGGTCATTTTGAACACTTAATCTGACTTTTAGTTGATAAATAAATGAAATAAATATCAGTTGTTTCATTATCCACGGTTCCTCTGATATTGTGGGTTGCTGTGTTTTTGGTCTGTAACTTTAATTAATTCACAGGGAAAGGAAAGTGAAAGAAAAGGTTCAGGCAAATATATCACAGTTTTATTTCAACCCAACTCTTTTATTTTTGTCCCTGAAGAGTGAAGTTAGAGGACACCGTTTTCAGAAAAACGATTAATCTAGTGTTGTGACAATAAGTTGTTATCGATGGTCTGGCGCCAAGGGTAGAGATTATGCGAAACAGATGTAGCGGACGGTCGTGCTTGCTTTCTTCCAGTGGTCGTGGTAATGGTAATGTTGCGGTGGTCGAGTTTCTGTCGAGGGTTTTGATAAAAACCTTTCAAGATTTAGTGGCTGTCGTCGATTATCGCTGGTGTATTCTTCTCGAGGGCTGGTGCTTCATGATGAATCGAGGAGATCTGATCTCTGGTTTTGTGATGTACCCAGCTAGGGTAGGTTCGACCAATCGTTATGCAGTTAAGGATGGTGAAGAATAATACCAGGCAGACTCATCAAAGGGATTTAATTCACTGAACTCACATTGAATATATCTATATGTTTACTACAGATTCTCGCTGTTGACTAACAAGCGGTCAATACGTACACGCTTCTGAATGAATCACTCTGAATCTCTCCATGACTCTCCCTAGCCAATTGTTATATATATATTATGAATGTTTACTTGTTTTAAATAACATTATATTTGATAAACATAACTGGCAATGATGAGACCTAGAGCTCTGGCTTTACGTGCCGCTGTAGATCTACAGGGAGGTCGCACTAATCTTATTATATCACGTACGAAATATACAGTGTGTTCAACATACTACACCTTCCCTCTCTGAGAGAGAAAAAAAATTTTTGCTATACAATGTAAAAATATTTTTTTGACTTACCTATAGCTTAATATCTTTAATAATATCACAGTCTCAATGGATCTTAAATCTACAAGGTTTAACACAATATTCTAAACTAACTAATTTTTCATTACATTTTTTGTCGAAAAATTCTTTCCTTTCCGATTTTACCTTCACCAAGTTTTCTCTAGCATCTTTCTATGCCGTTTGCAACCTATATATCCAAGAGTTGTCAAAATTGTAAACTGGATCTACACGGCTTTTCGAATTTTTGAGGAAATAATCTACTAGGTTTCTGAAAATTAAACTAAACATGTCTGGATGTCCACCGGTTGGAAGCATGTGAACATCGTTCAGAATGATTTGCCTTGATCTTTTATACGCGTTACATCTTGTATTAATGAAAATGCTTTTAAAAAACAGGTACGACAGATCTTACTTAACTTGGAACCATATAACATATCCGAATACTATGAACAAAACCTCTGATTTGTCAATGATTGGGTTGAATTATATTCTTGAGAATTTTTGTTTCTTCTGTGGTTTTTTGAGGGTATGATATTGATTGGGTATTGTAGATATAAGTAGTATATATGTGAGTTGACAGGTTTCACTTTCATAGTCTAGCACTTGTGTATCAGATTATAATATGTGGAATAAAGTTATTATTATTATTATTATTACATTAATTTTTCAGTATCTTCCTAGAATTTCATTCTTATAATTTGACAACATATTCAAAAATTTTATATTGCTAGCTAGCTTTATGAGGAACAATTCTAATACATTATTTTCTGCGCATAAATTTTCCAGTTTCCTCAACGATGTACCTAAGTCTTACGCCGATCGGATGTTCTGGTTATTGAAAATAATTTGTGAATTCACATTATATATTAAATTCTCATTGTAATCCTCTGAATGTTGATTTTTAAAATTGTGAAATTCTTTTTCTGAAAGTGGTCTTTACTCAATACTTTTCACTGGACGTTTCAAACTTCAACAACAACAAGGTGATCAGTCCTTTCGCAATCGGAAACATTCGTCTCTACTTTATTTTTAATACGCGATAAGGCATGTGCTGAAAAAATTTTCTGAAACTTTTACATAATGAACCGTGAAGTTACTTTTCTAAAATCAAACGGAATTTGGTCGATAATCATATTCAACAAATAATTCCGAGGTGTTATTGTTTTCGGAATGATTCGTGAACTGTTAACATTGACCTTGTCCGAACTCTTCTTCGCTGACGTGAAATTTTGTCCGCTAGGATTTTCCTTGCGGTCACGACCTCGATTTGAATGAAACGAATTTCCTTTCTGAT
The DNA here is from genome assembly GCA_910592335.1 of Adalia bipunctata. Taxonomy (NCBI): domain Eukaryota; kingdom Metazoa; phylum Arthropoda; class Insecta; order Coleoptera; family Coccinellidae; genus Adalia; species Adalia bipunctata. The sequence goes on from OU342954.1 coordinate 9,362,853, forward strand.
AAAAAAACATTGCGATGCTTTGAGAAAATTTGGTTCCGACTTGACAATTAACATAATTTGTTAAATTTAAAATCTTGATTAATTCATTATTTACACTATCGGCCCGTTCACTATGTTCTCGCGGCTCATTTTTGATGTTTTCACATCAATTAAGTCATCAATTAGTTCATCACTTTTCACTTCACGACATGACATAACAGGGGAAAAGAAATAGTTCTTACACTACATCCTCCTGGTGGCTTCTCCTTGCCTCGAGTTGTACAGTCGTCTCCATAGCTTCTTGGATCTCTGGCCAATGATGATCTCGTCTTGCTTGGACTGGCCTGATCCCATCTTGCTTGTTGGTTGAACTACGAATTGAACAATGAAGTCACATACCCATATCCTGATGAACACCTTCTGGACCCTGAACCTTTAACTGCATCGAACTGGCAGGATCGCCATGTGATGTACCCAGCTAGGGTAGGTTCGACCAATCGTTATGCAGTTAAGGATGGTGAAGAGTAATACCAGGCAGACTCATCAAAGGGATTTAATTCACTGAACTTACATTGAATATATATGTTTACTACAGATTCTCGCTGTTGACTAACAAGCGGTCAATACGTACACGCTTCTGAATTAATCACTCTGAATCTCTCCATGACTCTCCCTAGCCAATTGTTATACAGGGTGAGTCTTTGACTTGTACATATATTTTAACTGTAGATTCCTCTCATCAAACGAAACACTTTTTTCCCATGCCATTTTTCAAAATTCGGTTTGGTTTGGGAGATACAGGGTGTCAAAAATCCACGAAAAAAACACTTTGCTGTTCATATCTTCGGAACCGTTATTTTAAATGAACTGAATTTTGGTTGATTCTTTACTCTATTCATGGTGCATATTCCTCAATCGAAACTTATTCAATATCTCTCCTAGTTCGAAAGTTACAGGTTGGTCGACTCATAAATTCATGCAAAAACACTATCAAATCACTTGAAAAGGATAAACGGTTCATATTTTCGAAAGAATCAACCATTTTAGAGAATAAAAGTATTCCTATATTTTTTCAATAAAACGCGTCGTTTTCGAGTTATTCCTAAATGTGTACGAAGAAATTTGAGGAAAAAACCATGAATTTCATAAAAAATCTGAATGCTTCCCTGGACTAAATATCATCGAATATTGTTTCTTCTCTGGTCTCTTAACAAATTAACAATGTTGTCAATGTTTATCAACTGAATTCCGAGAAGCATGAAATTACACAGTTTATAAGCAAGTTTCTATTAAAAATTTATTGATACCAGTCCTTCAGGAAAATATCTATCTTCTTAACAATATCCTCTTGGAATTTTTAATCGACCCTACACGGTTTTCACATCACAAATCACAAGCATCACCTCACACCTGTTTGCTTTATTCTCTGCGAGTAAATAAATAAATGAATTGAATCCATGTAGAAAGGTTATCGCGTTTAGGCGTCGTTCATTTTATCACAGACTAGCTGGCCTGTGATAGTGTGATGAGACACAGAATAACGGCTTGTCTTGCGTGGCGGCTACATCGCAGCCGGCAGCGCACCACGACTGAAATTTAGATCGGCGAGAATCAGAACTACTCGTTTGGCATTTCCAAAGAGCAATGCGTAGAAGCCTTTAGCGAAAAGTAAACAAAACTAGTTCTTCCGTTAACGATAGGGGACGTTCTGCTTTCTTAAGTTCGCCTATACCATTTTTTACTGAGAAAATCAACACAATCTGGCATCGTCTTCTCTAGAATTCTGTGATCACTATCACAGAGGCATGGATTAGGTTAGGTCATTGACCTCGAATCATATGACTTTGATTAATGGAGTTAGGATAGGTTAGTGAGAAACTAATTTTTATAAGATAGTTTCAGGGTATCGAGGCAAATATGAACAAATTATTAGTGTTTACAAACTAATCTTCAGGATAATCGAAGAAGGAACTTATTTTGGTGTGAGAAATATGGCATTTCAATTGCAGAAATGATGGAACAAAACTTAGCGTTTTTGTTAGGAAATATCGTGTTTGTAACATTCTTATTCAAATAAGGTTAGTGCTTGAGTATTTTCTAAATGTATCACCCAAAATATCTAATAATCACATCAATTTCAATTGAAAAATATGAACTTTGAGGTGTTTGTAGAGAATAATATCAGAGACGTAATTAGCCCAATTTTTTTTTTCAAATGGCTATATCTCTTTAACCGAGCCGAATTCGGAAAAATGGAAAATGAAAAAAAGGTTTCTTTAGGCCTCAAGAATCTACAGTTAAAATATATGTACAAGTCAAAGACTCACCCTGTATATATTTTATGAATGTTTACTTGTTTTAAATAACATTATATTTGATAAACATAACTGGCAATGATGAGACCTAGGGCTCTGGCTTCACGTGCCGCTGTAGGTCTACAGGGAAGTCGCACTAATCTTATTATATCACGTACGAAATATACAGTGTGTTCAACATACTACAGTTTGCATATCGGCCCTTTATATCCAATTTCTGGACCGATTTTACTTGCTCCAATAAGGTTGCTCCAATGAGTTTTACCATACGAGGTTTCCCAGTTTCCACATTTTCTCTGTCCGCCGGATTTGCACTCGAAAATCATTTTATTACTTTGATATTTCTGTGGAAATTAGTTTCCCACAATATACAGAAATCGCATCGTTGTCGTGTGGCGTCCTACAGCTGCCTTAGATTTAGACGAAAAAAGCTTTATTTTCAGAAAACTGCCAAGAATAACCTCCATAAAGTGTATACATATATTCGAAATCAGAAGAAAGAGCTCCGCTGATTCGGAGAATAAAATACAGGGTGTACAATTCAAAAAATAACAGTTCTCATACAATTTTTGGGTTTGCGAAGTTTTTATGCATTTTTTAGTCTTGAATTCTGAATGCCCATAAAAAATACTACAAATTTGCTCATTCAAACGTTTTTGTACGACCAATATTAACTGAGTGAAATATAAACAATCACCCGCTACACACTGAGTTCTAAAAAAATCAAAAAAATAAATTCAGTAAAAAGTATGGCTTCTTCAAACATCAACCATAGCCTGACAAGGCCTTTGCATACTTAAGATCAGATAGATCAAGTAGCCTTGATCAATTTCCCTCCAGAGTTGCGGTGAAAGCCGTCGGAATTCTTGAAGTGTCAGTTAAGATGGTTTAGAGAAGCTCTTTGTAGCTGATCCCAATCGTGATCAATGGGATTTTGTTCTGACGACCGAGGAGGCAGGGCCAAATGCGGAACACCATGAATTTCAGAGCTTCAGCGGCCATTCCCGCATGATAGGCTGGCGCATTATCGTCCAAGAATGAAAAATTTGGCCTAATAGCAGCATGAAACGAAGGAATAAATTGGCAATAACTTGCTCTATGCAAATCTGCGCATTCATGGTAGCATCAAGCAACGTACAGAATTTTTGTTGCTTGATGCTACCATGAATGCGCAGATCAACAAAAATTCTGTACGTTGCTTGAAACAAATGCCTTCAACAATAGTAACTGCACGTATTAACGGAATATTTCATTGAATCATTTCATCATCACTATGGGTCCTGTCACGATTAATTTCGCATTTTTATCCATTCCACATCTATAAGCATTTATGCCATAATTTCTGTCTCGTACCTTGATGATTTTACCGAGGTGTTGTGTTTTTATTTTTGTACCCTGATTGTTTTATCAGGATAATGGTTTTCTTGCACTGCTTCTAAATGGTAGGAGGCTGGTGATCCTCGTTAATCTCGATGATTGAGACTGTTGTCACTACACAACTGATGTAGGAGGTATATTTAACTGTAAGCACCTCATGGTTGTCTTCATGATAACTGCGATATGTTATTATCTATACTTAGATAACAACTAAGAAGAGGATGAGGAAGTGGTGGAATTTGAACGCACGAAATAACTATACAAGTGCTATGTATACAATCAGGGCCGATCCTAGCAGGCGTGCAGCGCGTGCCCCGCACGCGGGCGACCAGATACAAGGGGAGGCCACAACAAAAAATCTCAAATATAACGCCCTGTATATCCATACATATTTGATTTTTTCTTTTAATTCTGCGCTGATTTGATGCATGCTATGAGCCACCACTTCAAGCGATTGTTGAGTTATAGCCTGATTGTCGAATTGGTTGACAGCAAGAGTGTCACAAATTAGTGTTTACTAGCGACCCCCCTGGCTTCGAACGGTAGTGCCGGCCTTCTGAATCTGTAATATCTTCGGAAATATTCATTTGAATTACATGCTGTGAAGGCCAAAAGGCCATATTGATCTATATTGAATGGACAATGTATTTGAGGTACTTAATTGGATAAGGATTGATGCTGTATCGCTTAAAATAACTTCCTAAATAAGTCATTTTTCCCCGTAAATGTGAAGGAAAAAAAATTGTTATTGTGGGTTATCCTTGAGAGATAGACATATACCATCGCGGACTTTCTTGTTGACCTTTTTTAGGAGTACAGTACCGAGTAAATTATTTTGATTTATCCCGTGGGGTTCAGTCAGTGTTTCCAATGTTATCGCGAGAAAATGTGTTTATCTACGACCTCACATCAGAAACCTGTTATTTCATAGGTGTTTCTCTACAATATTATGAATGTTTCATACATATAAACCTTCCTCTTGAATCACTTTTTCTATTGAAAAAAAGCGTTTCAAAATCCGTTGCGTAGGTTTGAAGATTTGAGCATACATAGGGACAGACAGCGATAGCGACTTTGCTTTATACTATGTAATGATATCTCTTGCATTACTCAGTGTGTAACAGTGGATCGAAAGAAAGTACGCTGATAGTGCTGATACTGCTTCTTGTATAAATTATGAGGAAAATTATACAGGATGCCTGAAACAGGGCTTCAAAGTGAGCCTCAATAAAACCTTGAAATCTCATTTTTTTCGAATGGTAACCATATAATTTCGTGATTCCGATCGAAACTAGTTAGAGTTTGCTAAACATTTCATGCGTTTAAAATCAGTAGTTTTACCGTTATCGAATGAAATTCGAATTTCACGACAAAAGTCAGGTTTCGCTCAGTCGAATTCATTGATATGCTTGTCTTTTTCGAAGAAGGCTATGTTGGGAATTGTCATTCTTACTTATTTTTATTGATCAAGCACTATGCAAAAAATGCAATAAAAATTAGGTACACTGGAATGATATATCAAAAGTATTTTCTTTATTTGCTGCGAATGTGACAAATTATCAAAGCAGATAATGAATGATGATAAAAAAATCTTAGTTTAAAGCTGACATATTCTAACTATTGACATAGGTTACTTGAAAATCATCCTAATAAAGCTATGATTACACAAAAAAAAACAGGCTTTAATCGTGGAATTCGAACCTTATTCAATAACGGCAAAACTACTGATTTTAAAGGCATGAAATGTTTGGCACACCCTTACTAGTTTTTGGTGAGCAATCGATCTGAATTACAAAATTAAATGGTTATTATTTGAAAAAAATAAGATTTCATAGGTTTATTGATTTCACTTTGAAGCTCTGTTTCAGGCACCCTATACAGGGTCTTTCACGGGGAACCTCACCCATATTTATACGGGAAACTACTGAACGTATTTTCATGAAATTCAGCACTTATAAGTATTTCACGATGCTGATGAAATCTAAAATATTTTCAAGGCATGAGCACCTCCGGTTTTTCCGGAAATGACGTCAACTTCCGTTTTTCAAATTAGAACACCATTTTTTTATTGCAGAAATAGATTTCTTAGAAAATTTCAAGTTATTTTGATGTAACATTTTTCAGTTTTGGTTGGAAAATTCTCTATGAGTGGGAAAATTCGAAAAAAAAAATCGAAAATAGAGCTCCGCTGAAACAAGAATAACTTCGAGGTTTTTGGATGGAAAATTTTCATTTTTGGGATTTTTCAAGATGTAAGATTGATGTATCCACTTTAAGAATCGAAATCGCGATTCATGATACAGGGGGCGAAAAAATCGCTTTCAAAGTTAGGGATGACAAAATCGTGAAAAATCAATTTTTTCAAATTAGAACCCCATTTTTTTATGTCAGATATTGAATCTACGTTAAAAAATAATGTGAGTGTATGCATCACACCCTTGCCCTAAAATGGATATTTTCTGAGTTAACATCACTAGTATAAAAGTTACAGGGTAGTTGACGCTAAACACGCTAAAACACCATAAAACACTTTGAAAAGATAAACGGTTCATATTTTCGAAGGAATCAATCATTTAAGAAACTGGAAGTATTCCTATTTTTTTTTCCCAATAAAACGCGTCGTTTTCGAGTAATTTCCAATTTTACCCGGAGAAATTTGACGAAAAAATCATCAATTTCAAGAGTAATCTGAATGCGTCTCTGAATTAAATATCATCGAATATTATTCCTTCTCTGGTCTTCAAACGAGTTTACAATGTTGTCGCAATATTTATCAACTTTGTCAAGACTTCAATTCACACGATGGAAAACGTTGATGTAGAGATATTTCAATAATGAAATCCCACAAATATGGGAGATAAAATTGAACACCAAGGAGTATTCAATACGCACAGTTTCTATTGAAAATTCTTAGTTACCGGTCCATATCGAAGTTAAATATCGATGGAATACAAAATTCGGATATGAATGATGAATCTCGATACAAACTACCTATTAAATTGAAATTAATGAAAAATAATACGATACCTGATAATCTGTGGCGATGTTTCTATCTAAACAATATCCTCTCGTAATTTACTAAACTCGACACGGTTAAAATTATATTAATTCACATTAGAACAATAATCCACTGAATGTATTCAGAACTTCACATAATGTTTACAGTTTGTTCAGAGACTCTGATTTGTTATGTTTATAGTTGGCCTCCAGATAACCAATCCGTCGGTTTCCGCTCTACGCATGCGTGGTGAAATTCTCGGCAAAGTCGATTTATGATGGAAGGGCAGAATTCACAGATATTTGATACTATGTTTCGTGAAAAATCCTCAACTTAAATATCCTTAGGTGAATATCAGCAAGCTGACAACATCTTCTTGAAATTTCTGTGCAAACATTCACAGAATCGATACAAAATAGATCAGGTTAGGTAGTTTGATAATAAATCTGAATGAAAAGTCTTTCTTCATGAGACTGTTTGGGAATTTTGAGGAGAATATGAACAAGTTATTAGTGTTTACGAATTTATCTGCAGAAAAATCGAAAAAGGAACTTATTTTGGTGTGAGAAATGTGGCTTTTTAGTTGCAGATATAATCCGATGAAACTAACTGTTTTTGTTGAAATTATAGTGTTTGCAACATTTTTATTCCAATAAGGTTAGTACTTGAGTATTCCCTAAATGTATAAACTCAATTTCAATCGGGAAATTTGAACTTTGAATGAATTCAACAGTATAATTTCAGGAACGTATTGAGCCCAATTTAATTTTTCAACTGGCTATATCTTTTTAACAGAGCTGAATTCGAAAAAATGGAAAATGAAAAGAAGGTTTTTTTTGGCCTCATAAATCTACAGTTGAAATATATGTACAAGTCAAAGACTCACCCTGTATATAAACATTCAGCGTGTTACATTTGAAATACCGAAGTTTAAATTCGTTTCCGGTAGAACCGGGAGTAGATTCCGCTTGAAAATATTTTCCACTTCAATTTTATGTACCCTTAACAAAAATACAGAATCTAGAATTTGTATCAAAATTCCTTCCTCGAATACGTCTAATGAAGCACTTAAAAAATCGCCTGGTATATACAGTGTCCCATTAGTGCGATGAAGTAGAGAATCCCAGTAGAATTATTGAAAACGTGAGTTCTTTGTCTCGGTAACGCCATGAAAGGAGTTCTTTTTTTATGTGCCCCACTATCTCAAACTGTCACGAGCCGCCACTGAAGCCGCTGTTGCATGATTCTATGGCTGTCTACGGGTACGGGTAGACTCAATCAGAAACCGATCTTTTGCAGGAGTGGTAGATTTTGGGTGCCCACTTCTCGATCACGTTTAAAGTTTCTCGACATCGATGGACGAGCCGAGAAACTACGCTCTCATCAACTCGTGAAAAATTCTCAATATCTCTCTGATTACGTCCCGCCTCGATCATATCTACCAATAGCTTTATTGGCTTCATCCGCACTAAGGCAGCATTGTTAAACCAATTTTCAAATTTTGAATTCGTTGATTGTAAAATAATAATTGATACAACGAAAACGACAAGAACTTGCCTGAACCATGACAAGTTATCAAACGAGGAGTGAAAGGCCATGCAGGTATAAGAGAGTATACATTTGATTTCCCATAAATGATCATTTGGTGGACGAAAATCGGAAACTTTTTGAACCGTAACAAAATTCCTGAATTTCCTCAACTTTTGTTGAGAAATACATCAACGAATTTTTCACTCTGTTGCAATCCCTGAACTCTGCATCCCCTGAAAAATTGCCAAGAACTCACCTTACTCATTTCAGAAATACGAGGTAGAATTCCTACTTCAACAGCAGTGGTACGATCCCCGCCTGAGATACTCGAATCAGAGCAGGTACGAGTTCCTGAACGCCATTCACCATCACAACGACATTTGGCTGCCAGACACATATTTCATCATGCATGGCGACTTCAAGCATCCCCTCATACCTATGCACTTTGCCCTCAGGATATATCGCAATGGAAGCGTCAACTACCTCATGAGGTAAGGAGTGAAATTCTTAGGGGATAAATTTAGAAGAAAGATTCAGAGGGGACCAATATTTCATGGGCTATCGATATTTTCTGAGAAAAACATGCCACATGGAAAGGTAAAAACCACTGTAAAGAGATCCTCTAATTTCAGACAATTAGGAATATGGAATATGAGCGCCCCCTGTCGCTTTACGCATAGGTCATCAACTTTTGTGTCGCACCGAAGGTTCATGTTATTATCTAGCTCTCTGTAATTTATTATTATTCATTTCAGATTTAAATTATAGGAATAGAATAATGTGGCAATTTAAGCCAAAAGAAGATCGTTCGACGTTGAATTTTCAAATGTAATAAACTGAATTCAAATTCCCACAGCCACATAAATTATTGACCGAGATAGAGTAGAAATTACCCAAGATTTTCTTTCGCTCAAAAAAATCATTTTTTGCCTTAGAATTTTCTGAATTAATTGCTTCATGATCTTTTTACACTGTACAGTCGAAATAAAAGAAAGCCTAGATCTGTGCCTGAAGCAGGTCTTAAAGATTCAATTGAATCCCTTTCTGAGGTGTGAGGTGTATGGAATGAGAAGAATCGAATAAAATTAACGGTATAATGAGAAAAACCTACCTTTACTCACTTCTCAAGGAATGTTCGATTCCTATGAAACCTATTCGAATGCAGAAAAATAATTACATTTTCCGAAAACTACTGAAAGAAAATGATGTGCATACCCAGAATCTCATCTATACTAATATTATAAAGAGGAAAGATTTGTATTTTTGTGTGTTTGATACGACTCGGCTCAAAAACTACTGGACCGATTTCAGAAATTCTTTCACCCTTAGAAATCTACATACCTGCTATTTTCACGTGCGCTGCAAAAACTTAGCTGCAAAGACTTACGTGCATGTATGACGGAAATGTACCTCTTGAATAGTTCCACAAAAAAAGTCCACGATAGCATACAGGGTGTTTCACCATAAACTGGACAAACATATATAGCCGTATGGTTGACACCCAGAAAGTCATCTTTGCCTTATGACATATACTCCGTTTTCGACGCATTAGCGAGATAGAGTGTGCTTGATGTCAACTTTGAGCAATATTATGTGAACTGTGGTGAGTTATGCATGATATTTCAAATAACGGTTTCTGGTCACATCTCAGTATTTTCAAGGAGTCGATTCAATTGTGTTGTAGAATTTTGAAAAAAAAATCAAAATGGCGGAAATTCTGCAAAGTTGGAATTTTTTTTCTTGGTTTCCAATTCGGAAAGCATAATCTCAACATACTCGATTTTCTAAGATTTTCCGTGAAAAATTCGAACTCAACTTTTTTTCACATGTCTTCAGTGAAAACAAAATCACCCAAAATTTTTGGAATTTTTCATGGTTGAACTATCTTCAATTCTGAATACTTGGGTGAAAACAGAATGAAAAAATATCAATTGGTTTTCTTTTTGTAGCCTTACGAAGATTTTGCTCGGTGAACTTTCTTAATTTTTATTTGAGAAACTGGAGGCCGTACGAAGGTCAAAATTGTGCTGATGGTCTGCCAGAATGACTCGGATGAATATATGAAATTATAAACAAAAAACTTTTTTTCCAAAAAACTTCGGTAGGGATCGAACTCTAAGAAAATGAATTGGATTAATTCTAATCCTATAAATCTCCATCACCAAAGCAACACAAGTAAATCGAGAGTTAAGAGTTCTAATATCACCGAAGTTTTTTTTTTTAATTGTTTTTGTAATTTTTTTTAATTTTTTCGAAAAAAATTTATTCTGGTTTTAAATTCATATTTCTATCTGGGTCATTCTGGCAGCTTAGCGGCACAATTTTGGCCTTCGTACGGTCTCCAGTTTTTCAAATAAAAATTATGAAAATACTCCGAGCGTAATCTTTGGAAGGCTTCAAAAAGAAAACCAATTTATATTTTTTTATTCTGTACGCACCCAAGTAATCAGAATTAAAGATAGACCATGAAAAATTCCAAAACTTTTGGGCGAATTTTTTTTTCACTGAAGACATGTAAAAAAAAGTTGAGTTCGAATTTAAATAAAATTTTCACAGAAAATCTTAGAGAATCGAGTACGTTTAGATTATGCTTTCCAGATTGACAACCGAGAGAAAATGATATGACAGGAAACCGTTATTTCAAATGTCACGTGTAACTCTCCACACTTATCAGAATATTGCTCAAAGTTGACATTGAACACCCTGTATCTCGCTTATGCGTCGAAAACAGGGTATGTGTCCTAAGGCAAAAATGACTTTCTCGGTGACATCTACACGGCTATACATGTTTGTCCAGTTTATGGTGAAACACTCTGTATATCTATCTCTCAAGATTGACTTGCTATTACCTGTTTATGGTAATCAGATGTTGTCCAAAATTATGCACTATTTGGGGGTGCGTTCTTTGAATAGGGTATTTTGATCCTCATCCAACTTAGTACGTTATTTATTCACAGTTTTCAATTAAGAACGAAATTGCCCTTTACATACAATTACAACGAGTACATCAAAAGATAAGGCAGGTTGAAGTGATGAAAATGAAACCGCACGACCAGACCTAAATGCGTCTCCGTGCTAGGTAGACGGTAGGAGAGGGCACCGAAGTGTGAGAGTGGGGACATGCATATCTATAAAAGAGTAGCCGCGTGGATCAACTTTCAAACACGCGGTCGACTAATTGAGAAGCGGAAGCTTTTTTTCATGGCATGAGTTGAAAAGTTCTTTTCAGAACGTAATATTGTAGATTTACTCTCAGTTCATCGCAAAATGTTAATGAAACAAATTTCTACCCGGGCGAAGCTGGGACGGGCTGCTTGTTATGAATAAAACACAAGATTCCGAACTAACCTTTTGTATGTCTCTTCCTTACCAACATAGCAAAATTCAGAGTTGTTAGTGACTTCAACATGAAGGCCCAAAAATTTCTTTTTGATGGCAGATACCGTGTTATTCCAAAAGCACAAAAACAATGGTCATTCTGTCTTCGAATACAAAGCTCGCTCACTTGACAGCTTATTGGAATAATGAGTAGTGATAATTAAGAAGTTTATTGATTTCAACAAAATTTGACAACCAGATTTTCAAGTTTAAATTGCAAAGTTATTCTTCATTATTTTTAGCGACCATAGTTAACAAGATCACAAGAATTTTTCCAATTACAAGAAATTTACAATGCGTTAGAAAATTTTTTTCGATCATAAAATGCCAGTTTCCTCGATAACGGTTCACTTTAGAGTAATGAACCTGGAGTATCTTTCTTATATAAAACACATTAGCGCTTCAGAATTTGCTGTGCAAATTCAATATCTCCGCCACGTCTAATGAAACCGACTAAAGTGCAAGAAAGTAGCTATTATCAGTGACAATGAGTTTACAGAAACTTAATTTTGTTATTAAAACGAATTGGTTCATGAGAAAGCAAAGAAATTGAAAAAATATAAATTTTTGTCCCGGAGAAAGAATTGGAAGAGAAAAAAATTCATAAATTTTTTATGAGAAATCAACAGTTGACCGTTGATACACGTATTTAGAAACACCCTGTATAAAATCTAAACTAAGAATGGCATACAAACAGATGTAAAGCATCTATACTCCATTCACAATTATGGAATCACAACTCTGGCCTTGGAAATTTGACACATTCCAGTCATTCCACTCTGTATCGAAGTTATGTTCCAAGTCAACACTATGTTGCCCTTTCTACATTCTTAGCGTATTTCTCAGAATGTGAATGAATTGGAAAATAATTAACGTTTATATGAATTGATGGAAAGAATTCCTTTTCTCGTTATTTGCATGAAAAGTACAAGAGATCACTGTTGAAATATACAGGGTCTTTCACGAGGAACCTCACCCATATTTATACGGGAAACTACTGAACGTATTTTCATGAAATTCAGCACTTATAAGTATTTCACGATTCTGATGAAATCTAAAATATTTTCAAGGCATGAGCACCTCCGGTTTTTCCGGAAATGACGTCAACTTCCGTTTTTCAAATTAGAACACCATTTTTTTATTGCAGAAATAGATTCCTTAGAAAATTTCAAGTTATTTTGATGTAACATTTTTCAGTTTTGGTTGGAAAATTCTCTCTGAGCGGGAAAATTCGAAAAAAAAATCGAAAATAGAGCTCCGCTGAAACAAGAATAACTTCGAGGTTTTTAGATGGAAAATTTTCATTTTTGGGATTTTTCAAGATGTAAGATTGATGTATCCACTTTAAAAATTGAAATCGCGATTCATGATACAGGGGGTGAAAAAATCGCTTTCAAAGTTAGGGATGACAAAATCGTGAAAAATCAATTTTTTCAAATTAGAACCCCATTTTTTTATGGCAGATATTGAATCTTCCACTTTAGGGCAAGGGTGTGATGCATACACTCACATTATTTTTTAACGTAGATTCAATATCTGCCATAAAAAAATGGGGTTCTAATTTGAAAAAATTGATTTTTCACGATTTTGTCATCCCTAACTTTGAAAGCGATTTTTTCACCCCCTGTATCATGAATCGCGATTTCGATAGTGGATACATCAATCTCACATCTTGAAAAATCCCAAAAATGAAAATTTTCCATCCAAAAACCTCGAAGTTATTCTTGTTTCAGCGGAGCTCTATTTTCGATTTTTTTTTTCGAATTTTCCCGCTCAGAGAGAATTTTCCAACCAAAACTAAAAAATGTTACATCAAAATAACTTGAAATTTTCTAAGGAATCTATTTCTGCAATAAAAAAATTGTGTTCTAATTTGAAAAACGGAAGTTGACGTCATTTCCGGAAAAACCGGAGGTGCTCATGCCTTGAAAATATTTTAGATTTCATCAGCATCGTGAAATACTTATAAGTGCTGAATTTCATGAAAATACGTTCAGTAGTTTCCCGTATAAATATGGGTGAGGTTCCTCGTGAAAGACCCTGTATAATTTTTCGCCATGGAAGAAAATTGCATTGCTTTCACATAATTTTCATATGCATGCTTGTGAAGATTTGATGTTTATTATCCTCTTGAACTGAAAGTTCAAGACTTGACGACATCAATTGTTGATTCTAATAAAGAATTCATTAAAAAAAATCAACCCAAAGATATAAGATGAATTGATGGGTAATAACAAGAATCAAGAATAATGAAACATCATATCCCTCCACTGGAATCCGAATATGTGATATGATTGTGAGGGTGCATAACATTTCTATTTCTAATATTTCTTTATTTCAAATAAATAACAGTTTTATTCATTCATCACAAAGAAAATAAACATAATAACTAAATTAACGAATTTGTTTACAGAGAAACTAATAATGTCAATGCAATATAAATTAATAAGCCTGAAAGCATTACAGATATACATTTCATTTGTTTGATCTTATGAACAAGGAGTAAAATATTCTGACTGTATAGTAATTTGTTGGTTTAAAAAAGATTCATACATTACTACCACAGTAGGTGGTAGTGAATGAAATGGAATAGGTCAAACATATGCTTCACATTTATCATTCACCTGTTCTAAAATAAGACGCAAACTCCTGGAATATGGAAAAAACCTATGTATTCTGGTTCCATATAGCCTATTTCTACTTTCGGCAAAGGATTGATAGGAATGAAAGCTCCAGTAACACATATTTCAATTCATCGGAATCTGAATCGTTGAGTGCAATATTAGTCATATTTCTCCTTTTTTTTGCTTCTTCGACGTGTTTTTTTCTGAAACGTGAAAACGATCAACAATAATCATTTAGAGACCAATGATGTCCATTCAGAACCCGTTTACTTACGAAAATCGTGCAATTTCATTCTGCAAGTTCTTTCTCCATAATTCCTCGAAAATCCTACTTGAACCATATTTTCCGGTCGCTTTCGTTAGAAGATCGTATAAGGAAGCCTTTTTTCCATTTACACATCCCAAATAAATTTTGAGCACCAACAACGATACCGAAACTAACCAAACTTCTGGGGGACCGGAATTTCGTTTGAAATCTTTTCAAACGGCCAGATACCTAAAAAAAGTTCGTTATCAAGTGTAAAAAAGGCGATTAGTACTTAGTTTTGCTTTTTTATGCTTATTAATCGATTTTTGGTCCAATTCAAATTTGCCGTTCGTACTCACGCCAAAAGTCGTGAAAGGAAAAAATGACACTTGTACGGAATCGACGGGAAACTTCTTCTGGACGACGAAGAACGGAAATAGGCGATTTCCTATCCATGTTTCGCCCTAAAATCGTCGATCGATTCGAACTAACAAAATGTGGAATATCTTTAATACTTTTACTTTGATGTAAACAAAGCAACTGGCAACAACGTTTTGTCATTAACAATATTCTCTGTACGCGCACAGATTTTTCATCAGGTGCACCAATTCCTGAAAACGAAACCATGGCCAGAGTTGTGCTAGATATCATTTATTGGAATAAATAAATGATCACAAAATGGCGAATTCACAAGTCAATGAATAATTATAATAGCATTAATAGCTGCCGAACTTGATGATCTTTGGGAAGGTTATCCACACGGTATATGGAAGAACGAATATCGCATTATTTTCACTGACCTCTAAAAAGTTTAAAAGTTTTCAATTGATAATGTTGGATGGACTATTCAATTATACTCATATCACTCCTTGATTTGTGAATGAAGAACTCATCAATTAACGAAGAAAAATGAAACAATGAAACAGATTCAACTGACTAAAACAACCTTGTTCCGCCAAAAAAAGTGCTGTAACATATGCAAAGTTACTTCGTTGACGAAAAAGATCCCATATCACCAATTAATGAATGCATGATTGCAAAATGGCGAATGCGCCAATACATGATGATGACATTCTGGATTTTCACGGTGGGTTTCACGAAGCGTGATCACCGGTGATTGGAGCATGATCAACTCGATTTGACAGTTCAAAATCTAATTTGAACATCGTATCAAGCCATTGATCTCGGATCAAATATTTACGGTGATTTCCCGATCAACGACTGTTGATTCGCGATCAAGGGCAAAATGGGTTTCACATAGCCTTTTCGAATTTTGATTTGCGATCACCGTCCCTTGACAGAAAAAATATTTGATTGTAGACGTTTGGGCGATCAAGCTGATTTTCAAAGGATTGCAATACGATGATGTGAATGATTTTTTTCAATGATGCCCCAATTTTATACATTTTTTCTGTCCAGAAATCATCAATAAAGGCATATTCTCGTTTTATTCGAAAAAAATCGTATCAGAAACATCGTTGACAAAATTCTTGAAAGAAATGTAGCTCATTATACAAATAAGACAGTCAGGAATCACATGAACAGAATGCAATGTATACTACTACAGGGTGTCCCACGGTCGAGTGCCTATTAGACGTTTCTGGAGAACTGGACATATTTGAAATCCGAAAATTGGGATTATGATATTGTTGGAAATTCTCTATAGACCTAAAATATTTTTGGAGCTTGAGCGCTTCCGGTTATACCGGAAGTGGAAATAAATTTGTTCAAAAAATATTTTTTTCAATATTTTCGTAACTGATATGATTGAGTATTCAATGCTGAATACATTTCTGTTGAAATCATTGTATTCATTCGAATAGTTTTCAAAATATCGAAAAAAAAACCTGAAAAAATGTCAAATATTCATAGTCAGTGTTATGTCCATTATTCCTATTCTGAACATTCCGAGTTTAAACCGTTATCACAACGTCAAAGTAGAAGAATGTGAAAAGCTCATGCATCTTTTGAATTTCATAAATATCATCACAGGGTGTTTCAAATTTTGTGTCGAAAACTGTGATCGAAAATTGGCCATAACTTCTGTTTTTCAAATTAGAACCCTATTTTTTTATGATTGCGTTGGATTCTGCGGAGAAAAATATTGATAGCACCCTCAGTTGTTCTTGATCCTAAATTCAGTAATTGCCGAGATATTTGAGCTTTTCTGGATTTATGTTGTACGTAGAGTCAAATTCATCGAACCTGAAGAGATTCGATGAATATTCTTCTAAAACCATAGTAACAATTATGTCACCTGTGAATTATTAATAGGATCATTAATTTTCTATGGTCACAGAATATTCTCATGCCAACAGATTCGATGACTATTCTTATGAAACCATAGTAAAATCGAGAAGTAAGGTTAAGGCCTAAAATGAGAGCTGTCACTTGTGAATTATTAATGGGATAATTTATCTTCTTTGGCCACAGAATATTCTCATGCGAAAGATAAGATGAATTTGACTCTACGTATAACATGAATTCAGAAAAGCTTAAATATTTCGGGAATTACTGAATTTAGGAGCAAGAACATCTGAGAATGCTTTCATTATTTTTCTCCGCAGAATCTAACGCAATCATAAAAAAATAGGGTTCTAATTTGAAAAACAGAAGTTATGGCCAATTTTCGATCACTGTTTTCGACACACAATTTGAAACACCCTGTGATGATATTTATGAAATTCAAAAGATGCATGACCTTTTCACATTCTTCTACTTTGACGTTGTGAGAACGGTTTACACTCGGGATTTTCAGAATAAGAATAATGATCATAACACTGACGATGAATATTTCACATTTTTTCAGGTTTTTTCTCGATATTTTGAAAACTGTTCGGATGAATACAATGGTTTCAACAGAAATGTATTCAGAATTGAATACTCAATCATATCAGAAACGAAAATATTGAAAAAAATATTTTTTGAACAAATTTATTTCCACTTCCGGTATAACCGGAAGCGCTCAAGCTCCAAAAATATTTTAGGTCTATAGAGAATTTCCAACAATATCATAATACCAATTTTCGGATTTCAAATATGTTCAGGTCTCCAGAAACGTCTAATAGGCACTCGACCGTGGGACACCCTGTATACAGGGTCTTTCACGAGGAACCTCACCCATATTAATACGGGAAACTACTGAACGTATTTTCATGAAATTCAGCACTTATAAGTATTTCACGATGCTGATGAAATCTAAAATATTTTCAAGGCATGAGCACCTCCGGTTTTTCCGGAAATGACGTCAACTTCCGTTTTTCAAATTATAACACCATTTTTTTATTAAAGAAATAGATTCCTTAGAAAATTTCAAGTTATTTTGATGTAACATTATTCAGTTTTGGTTGGAAAATTCTCTCTGAGCGGGAAAATTCGAAAAAAAAATCGAAAATAGAGCTCCGCTGAAACAAGAATAACTTCGAGGTTTTTGGATGGAAAATTTTCATTTTTGGGATTTTTCAAGATGTAAGATTGATGTATCCACTTTAAAAATCGAAATCGCAATTCATGATACAGGGGGTGAAAAAATCGCTTTCAAAGTTAGGGATGACAAAATCGTGAAAAATCAATTTTTTCAAATTAGAACCCCATTTTTTTATGGCAGATATTGAATCTACGTTAAAAAATAATGTGAGTGTATGCATCACACCCTTGCCCTAAAATGGATATTTTCTGAGTTAATATCCACTTTACGGCAAGGGTGTGATGCATACACTCACATTATTTTTTAACGTAGATTCAATATCTGCCATAAAAGAATGGGGTTCTAATTTGAAAAAATTGATTTTTCACGATTTTGTCATCCCTAACTTTGAAAGCGATTTTTTCACCCCCTTTATCATGAATCGCGATTTCGATTTCTAAAATGGATACATCAATCTTTCATCTTGAAAAATCCCAAAAATGAAAATTTTCCATCCAAAAACCTCGAAGTTATTCTTGTTTCAGCGGAGCTCTATTTTCGAAATTTTCTAAGGAATCTATTTCTGCAATAAAAAAATGGTGTTCTAATTTTAAAAACGGAAGTTGACGTCATTTCCGGAAAAACCGGAGGTGCTCATGCCTTGAAAATATTTTAGATTTCATCAGCATCGTGAAATACTTATGAGTGCTGAATTTCATGAAAATACGTTCAGTAGTTTCCCGTATAAATATGGGTGAGGTTCCTCGTGAAAGACCCTGTATGTATAATACAAGATTTCAAAATCAATAAAATGAAGTTGATTTATATTCCGGTCAAAGGATGTTTCCATCCTCTGAAATGGTTAATCAAACATGGTTGCTGCAATTTTCAGTGAATTATAGTTTTGGATACAAGCTCCCACGACCAGAAAACTTAATTATTAGTAATTTAACTGTGTAAACAACGGTAATATCCATAATGGGCAGGTTGAACAGAATTTTTTCTGACGACAATAAAGGTTATATTGGTTGCTTACCTTCAACGAAGGGTGCTACAGAAACTATAACCTATTGATTTTCACTAAAACATTGAATACAGTTTCTACTGCATAGAGAGATTACTAGATGTTTGCCAGATAGTCTATCAAAATGTATGTTGGCCATGTGATCCAGCAATAAATTGACTTCAAAATGACTTTGATGAATCATCATTATTCAAATATAAGCAAACTGTATTTTATGATAAGTATATTTATCTATTCAATATGTGTGGAATTCAAATAATCCTTAATAAAAAATGAAGCTTCAAAATATTTATTCAATCGAAGAAAATTTAATAACGAATTGGTCATATTCAATACTGTAGTGAAACAGTTTTTTACTATCCAATTCACATTCTTCGTATAAGTGAAAATCATTAATTGGTATTCAGACGGATTTCGAGTTTCGGAAAAAAAGTTTTCACTTCGAACGGGAGTCGAACCACGTATATTTGGATTTTGGAAGGTTCGACTTCCGTTCGAAGTGAAACCTTTTTCCGAAATTCGAAATCCGTTAAACATTTCACAGACGTTTATCTCCAATTTAAAATTCTTCATATTGCAAATTGAATATTCACAATGATATACTTGAAATCCAACAAAAATTAGGCATCATTAATTAACCGAGAACTCATTGCCACTGTCTTGGAACCACATCATCCAATATCGTTAGCCCCTTCGTGATTATTTCTTGTAAATCAAAAGTAAAGGATTTAATTATGTATACAGGGTGTTTCACCATAAACTGGACAAACATATATAGCCGTGTAGACGACATCGGGGAAGTCGTTTTTGCCTTATGATATATACCCCGTTTTCGACGCATAAGCGAGATACAGGGTGTTCAATGTCAACTTCGAGCAATATTCTGATAACTGTTGTGAGTTACGCGTGATATTTGAAATAACGGTTTCTAGTCAAATCTTAGTATTTTTGAGGGCTCAATTGAATTGTGGTGTGGAATTTTGCGAAAAAAAATTCAATATGGCGGAAAACCTACAAAGTTGGAATTTTTTTTTCTCGGTTGCTAATTTGGAAAGCATAATCTCAACGTACTCGATTTTCTAAGATTTTCCGTAAAAAATTTTTTTCAAAATTCGAACTCAACATTTTTTTTACATGTCTTCAGTGAAAAAAAAATTTCGGCTAAAATTTTTGGAATTTCTCATGGTTGAACTATCTTCAATTCTGAATACTTGGGTGAAATCAGAATGAAAAAATATCAATTGGTTTTCTTCTTGTAGCCTTCCGAAGATTACGCTCGGTGTACTTTCTTAATTTTTATTTGAGAAACTGGAGGACGTACGGAGGTTAAAATTGTGCTGATGGGCTGCCAGAATGATCTGGATAAAAATATGAAATTATAAACCAAAAAAATTTTTTTTCTACAAATTTTGCTAGGAATCGAACTCTACGAGTATGAATTGGATTAATTCTAATCCTATAAATCTCCGTTACCAAAGCAACACTAGTTAATTGAGAGTATAGAGTTCGAACCTTACCAAAGTTTTTTGGAAAAAATAAAAAAAAAATTATTTTTTTTTCGATTTTTTTTTATTTTTTAAAAAAAAAATTTTTTTGGTTATAATTTCATATTTCTATCTGGGTCATTCTGGCAGCCCAGCAGCACAATTTTTACCCACGTACGGCCTCCAGTTTCTCAAATAAAAATTAAGAAAGTACACCTAGCGTAATCTTCGGAAGGCTACAAAAACAAAACCAATTGATATTTTTTCATTCTGTTTCCACCCAAGTATTCAGAATTGAAGATAGTTTAACCATGGAAAATTCCAAAAATTTTAGGCGAAATTTTTTTTTCACTGAGGACATGTAAAAAAAAAGTTGAGTTCGAAATTTGAAAAAATTTTTTCACGGAAAATCTTAGAAAATCGAGTACGTTGAGATAATGCTTTCCAAATTGGCAACCGAGAAAAAAAAATTCCGACTTTGCAGGTTTTCCGCCATTTTGAATTTTTTTTTGCAAAATTCTACACAACAATTCAATTGAGCTCTCAAAAATACTAAGATGTGGTCAGGAACCGTTATTTCAAATATCACGCATAACTTACTACAGTTCACAGAATATTGCTCGAAGTTGACATTGAACACCCTGTATCTCGCTTATGCGTCGAAAACGGGGTATATATCATAAGGCAAAAACGACTTCCCCGATGTCGTCTACACGGCTATATATGTTTGTCCAGTTTATGGTGAAACACCCTGTATTGTACTTATATTTAATATTTGTCCATGTATTATGACAACATATTCCTTTAGATGAGGGGTGTAAGACAGGGATGCATTCTCTCTCCAACTCTTTTTAATATGTATTCCGAAAGGATATTCCAGAGAGCATTGGAAAACATAGGAGAAGGCATTAAAGTAAACGGAAGATTCGTCAATAACATACGATATGCAGACGACACCGTTATATTAGCAAACACCAAAGAAGGGCTTCAGAAACTGATCAATGCCATAACAAAGGAAGGAGATCTATTTGGTCTGAAAATTAACACGGAAAAAACAAAAATCATGGTTATATCCAAAAAGAAAAATAATATGAGCACCAGTATAAAGATATACAACAAAAGAATAGAAGAGGTGGAAAAATTTAGATACCTTGGTTGCTGGATAACAAAGGATTTGAATCCGGAACTGGAAATACGTTGTCGCATCGAAAACGCAAGGAGCGCATTTCTCAAAATGAAAAATTTGTTGACGAACAAAACCTTATCCCCAACAATCAGATACAGGTTTGTTAAATCTTATATATATGCAATTCTTTTATATGGAATTGAGTCATGGACGTTAGGAGTCAGCTCCATAAGACGCCTGGAAGCGTTCGAGATGTGGGTAATGCGCAGAATGCTCAAAATTTCATGGACGGAGCACGTATCCAATGAAACTGTCTTGAGAAGAATGAATATGGACAGAGAAATGCTGGTTGTCGTCAAAAGGCGAAAGACGAGCTATTTGGGACATATATATAGAGGCAGAAAATATGGGTTCCTGAGACTTTTGATGGAGGGCAAAATTGAGGGTAAGAGAGGGCCTGGCAGGAGAAAGTGTTCATGGTTGAAGAATTTGAGAGATTGGACTGGTCTAAGTTCCGAAGCATTGCTGAGAATGACACAAGATCGAGAAAGATTTGCCGAAATTGTAGCCAACCTTCTATGAGAAGATGGCACCTTAAGAAGAAGATTCCTTTAGATATAATCATGGGATTTCCGTCGAAATAGTTTGTTTTTTCACTTCGAATTTCAGATCCTGAAATCCGTAAGAGATGAGAATTATAATTTTCCCATGCAAGTACCTCCACTTTTTTCAGCACATTTCTTTGTGAGCAATCAGATTAGGCTGTGAATATAAACAAACTTTTATATAGGAAATATATCATAATAGATATTACTCCTTCTACTGTGACAAAGTGCATAATTCTGCATGTTGTTATGCATTTCCAGGTTTCCTTATAATTCCACATCGTTTCGTTACCCTTGTCCTCACATTTCATTTTGTTTCTGAAATAGAAAAACAAGCTATAATAAAAAAATCATTTTTCAAGACAAGCTTTCATAAATAACAATACTCATCCGCCATATTGAAGCCGCCATCTTGAATTCCTCAATTTTGAAGAATCGTGATTTCCGACCCATAAAACCCCCAGATACCAATTTTGAATAGAATCGGATCATAATTACAAAATTCGTCCGACATATTGTAGCCACCATCTTGAATTTTCCAATTTTGACAGGAGAATTATCATTGTCGATTTGTCGAACCCAAAAACCCCCAGATACTAATTTTGAATGGAATCGGATGATAATTACAAAACTCATCCGCCATTTTGGAGCCGCCATTTTGTTTTATCTATAAAAAATATTTCATGATGCATTGTCACCAGAATTATGTACACCTGCCAAATTTCAAATCAATCGGACGATTAGAAGTGTGTCATATTCAACTTGCAAGATTTGATTACAGACAGACAGACAGAAAGACAGACAGACACCGGGACAGGTGAAACTAAATAAAAGCTTCTAATAAAGCAATAACAATAATAACGGTTATAAACAATGACAAGAATACGCTTTTTTCTTGCGATTTTTTTTTGAAAAAGTCATATGCTTCCCTCAACTGAATCTTTCGTCTATAATTTTCTCTACTTGAAGAATTTCACCTTCATATATGAAGGTGAAATTGTAGCATACAACAATTATTATATTCATTCATATGTCCGCCGAATTTGTCAGCAGGCGATCATATCCGTATCAGTACGAGAGATGGCGACCAAGATTTTTGACTTATAGCGGCTCGGCTAAAACCGCACGGAATCGATAGATTATATGACCCTGTACCCAGAAATGCGATTTTCAGACATTTTGCGCGTAGCGTATGATCTGAGCGCATTTTCAAAAATGTCAAAAAAAACATGGGTGACTCATAGCGGCCCGTCTGATTTCCGGAATGTAGTTAGATAATAGCCCTGAGATACCAATAACACAGTTTTCAGACACCAAGATTGTAGCGCGTACCCAGGAGACCAATAAAAAAAAGTAAAAAATGAAAAAAAAACTTACAGCGGCCCGTCTGAAAATGATTTTTATAGGTTAAGCCGTGTCAATTGATGTGGAAAGATCAATTTTCAGACAAAAAACATGTCGCCCTACATTCTTATAGCATTTCGAAAATGTCAAGAAATCTGACCTAAGTGACTCATAGCGACCTGTCTGAAATTCGTCGTCAATGATTGAATATGTTCCCCAGATGTGGAAAAAAATGATATCAGACAAATTGAATGTAGCATTTAACTAATCAGACAACTTTTCAATTTGCAGTACCTACTTAGCCCGGTTCCATGAACGTGAAGTAAATTTACCTCAGGGGTATCGTTTTATCAATTTTGTCATACACATATTTATCAAACATTTATCTAATGTGTTTCTGAATTCAAGTTTCTTTCCTCAAGCACAAGAAATCAATGCTGAATAGCCGAAATCCTATAGAAATAAATACTAGCACTGAACATGAAATTGAGGTAGCTACCAAATTTACTAATTGAAAATTCGGAAGAATGAAATGATAATACGTACTTTTGTAGTTTGTGGCCAATAAAACATTAATTATTCAGCAAAACTATATATGCATTATATTTATTTAGATATTATGAATTAGTTCAACGATCAACTCAAATCATTTCTAATATATTCCTGATCCAAGTCCGTAAAATAATTTGAGAAATTTCCGAAATACTTCACAGAAATTCTTTTGATTATAGTCACTAACACCAAATAGATATATTCCAAATGAAATATATAAAAAAATATATGACTTTAATTCAGAAATTAGTTTTACATGAATTATATTCAACGCATCAACTCCTTGTGGTCAGAGCTTGTTGGCAAAGCAAGCCTGTGGTCACATAAATATTGGTTTACATCTTCAATATGATTTTGAAAAGTTCACTTCACACTTAGTTCATCTCTTCTCTTTGCGATAAGATCGCATATGTCTTTCTCTTACTAGTGTAGCGGGAGTTTTTGCCGGGCGACTCCAGCACATTTTTTCGTTATAGGCGACACTCAAAATGTCTGAAAACCGTATTTTTGTATTATGGGCATCCATACGAATGATTCAAAACAAAAATGAACCGAGCCGCTATGAGTCACTTAGGTCATATTTTTGACATTTTTGAAAAGACACTCAGGTCAAACGCTACGCACAAAATGTCTGAAAACACAAATTTTAGTGATAAAATAACAAAATCTTTGTACATTTTCAATATCAGACGGGCCGTTATACGACCGTCGACCATTTTTTCTTTACACAGCAGAAATGCCCCCCCGCGAAGATGCTACACTTCTGAGTATTACTACTTACCAGTCGGCTCTAGGGTCATCTAATCTATCGTTTTTACACGGTTTTAGCCGGGCCGCTATGAAACATGGTTTTGGTCGTCATCTCTCGTACTATATGAAGTATAGGAGCTCAGTTTCGATCGAAAATAGCGGCGTTGCTTAGTTGAAACCTCAATCAGTTGATCGTTGTTTAGATGGCACGAATTACGTTTGTGAAACCGCATCAGCGTTAATCCGTTGTTCGAATTTTGATTCGAGATCAACCGATTTCAGATTTGACAGATCTTCGTGAAACCCACCGTTAAGCTCTCTAAAAAGTGATTTTTGTTAATTGTTGCTGTTGGTATTTCGTATTTCGAATATCGCATTTGTTCATCTCAAAATGCATGAACTGTTGCAATATGGCGAATTCGCCAGTCACTTTGCTCTCGGAGAAATTCAATAATTCCCATATCACCAGTTTTTATTACACTTTTTCGAATAAGGATGACTCTACAACAAGAATCCTAATGATTTTGTCATAAATGAGTGCCAACGCACTCCCAAAAATCTAGATTTGTAAAGGAATGGGGCACCCAAAGCACTGACGTGAATTCAGGAGCTTTTTAGAGCGCATTCATCAACCTTGCATGTAGATCCATGTCAAAAGGTGATCCCTCTTATAGTATTCTCATTCAAGAATCCAATGGAAAAAATTTTCGA
Organism: Adalia bipunctata; assembly: GCA_910592335.1. Lineage (NCBI taxonomy): Eukaryota > Metazoa > Arthropoda > Insecta > Coleoptera > Coccinellidae > Adalia > Adalia bipunctata. The sequence continues at coordinate 9,388,303 of OU342954.1, forward strand.
CAGCTTTCAAAAAAAATTGACAGCAACTATCACATAAATCAACGTTTATCGGAAACGGTTCTGTATCAACTGACCGAAGCCATCAAGAGAGCAGGGCCTCTATTCTTGAAAACCAGGGAGTAGAACAGTCGAGAGAACGGTGACGTGGCTATGGATTATCAGTAGGGCCACGTAACCGTTCTCTCGACTGTTCTACTCCCTGGTTTTCAAGAATAGAGGCCCAGAACACAGGTGTCGGTCAGAAACGCACTCGAGAGGCGAGGTGTGAATGAAACCACTGTAAAATGGATTAATGAGTTGTTAAGGGGACGTTTTACTCTGGACGACGGCACCAATTCTCCTTTCAGAAAGTTCCTTTCATTATTCCAAGTTCACTCCCTCAATTTTTCACCTAAAAGCTTGATTTCGTTTTTTGAATTGAAGTTTAAAGATGTCTTGAGGACACTACAATTCTTTTCTCTCAAAATAGTTATTTATGATATGAGTGTTAAAAGTGACGTTTTATTTTGTGAGTGAAAAAGTTTGTGAAATGAGCGGAGCGAATTGAACAATTTCACGAACAAAATAAAATCACTTTTAACACAAATACCATACAATGTTTTTTTCTCTATTCCATTATCGTAATGAGTTCATTACAGTACTAAAAACAGTGCTGTAATAAATTCATTACAGCATTGTTTTCAGTTATATTTTTCGTTTCGTGGTTGTCAGCACCGACTTCCGATCCTATCAATTTTCGACACACGTCAATTTGGAAAGGTCAATTTATTACTGTAACCAACTGCCAAGATACAATACAAAAGTCACTAGGATGTATAATCTGAATTTTTCATTGAATTTCCACGAAATTTGACTGAAATAGAGAAAATATCGTCTAATACTCGTGGCAGAATGCAATTCCAGCACTCATGCGTTCGTATTGAAATAGGAGCCCATTCTGCAACTAGTTTTAGAATATACTATTGTACAACTGCCCTATTTTGATAATGAAATGGGCGAATTTGCAATGACAATAAACTTCAAAATGCATTTTCATACTAAAATAATCAAAAGATTGTTGTGAATGGCAAACGTTGCCAACGATATGATTACTAACAAATGAGAAAAGACGATGTCATTTGAATTTCGTTCCTGTCCAATTTTCGTCTTGGGTTTTAAACTGCTTAATATGTTTGTCGAGAGTCCAATTATTAACAAAAGTGACGATTTGGTTGTTCCTGTGGATATTGAAGAGTCTGCAAAAAGAGCAAATCTGGAACTCCTACCTAAAAAATCTGTTCAGCAGTACTATATTGCATATAAAAATTTCCTGGCCTGGTGTAAATTAAAAAAAAAAATTTTTATTTATAAATTCACATTTCTGTCCGGGTCATTCAGGCAGCTCATTACCCTAAATTTGGCCTTCGTACGGCCTCCAGTTTTTTGAATAAAAATTATTAAAGTTCTTCAAGCGTAATCTTTGGAAGGCTACAAAAAGAAAACCGATAGATATTTTTTTATTCTGTTTTCACCCAAGTATTCATATTCAAAGATAGTTCAACCATGAAAAATGCCGAAAATTTTGGGCGGAATTTTTTTTTCACTGAAGACATGTAAAGAAGAAGTTGAGTTCGAATTTTGAAAAAATTTTCTCACGGCAAATCTTAGAAAATCGAGTACGTTGAAAAAGTGCTTTCAAAATTGCCAACCGAGAAAAAAAAAATCAAACTTTTCAGGCTTTCCGCCATTTCGAATTTTTTTTTTCAGAATTCTACACCACAATTGAACTGAGCCCTAAAAAATACTAAGATGTGACCAGTAATGGTTATTTCAAATGTCACGCATAACTACCACAGTTATCAGAATATTGCTCGAAGTTGACATTAAACATCCTGTATCTCGCTTATGCGTCGAAAACGGGGTATATGTCATGAGGCAAAAATGACTTCCTCGATGCCAACTACACAGCTATATATGTTTGTCCGGTTTATGGTGAAACACCCTGTATGTACAAGTCAAAGACTCACCCTGTATATGGTCACTTCTTAAAACTGAATATGATATGAGCTTGTTGGCAACATTTTTCATATGGAACGTTTTCAACTGAGTTTCTGCTTGTTGAGGTTAAAATCTCCATGAAAAATTGGTATTCTAGAAATATTCGTAACTGATTCTGATTACTTTTTTTATTTTCAGGAGGCATCTTATTCTTTCCTGTCAAGGCAGCTTGAACATATTTCCTTTCGATGATCCTGTGTGCTCTTTCTCAATGGAAAGTAGTAAGTATTAACAATCTCAGAAATAAGCTTATCTCAATTTTCACCAAAAATCTATGTCTAAGATACAGGGTGTCGAAAATCCATGAAAAAAACACTTTTCTGTTTATATCTTCGGAACCGTTAATTCGAATGAACTGAATTTTAGTTGAGTTTTTACTCTATTCATGGTGCATATTCCTCAATCAAAACGTATTAAATATCCCCCCTAGTATAAAAGTTACAGGGTAGTCGACTCAACAATACACGCTAAAACACCATAAAACCACTTTGAAAAGATAAACGGTTCATATTTTCGAAAGAATCAATCATTCAAGAAACTAAAAGTATTTCAATTTTTTTTTCAATGAAACGCGTCGTTTTCGAGTTATTTCCAATTTTACCAGGAGAAATTTGACGAAAAAATCATTAATTTCAAGAATAATCTGAATGCGTCTCTGAATTAAATATCATCGAATATTATTCCTTCTCTGGTCTTTAAACTAGTTTACAATGTTGTCACAATATTTATCAACTTTGTCGAGATATTTTAATAATGAAATCCCACAAATGTGGGAGATAAAATTGAACACCAAGGAGGATTTAACACGCACAGTTTCTATTGAAAATTCATAGTTAGGTACCGATCCATATTGAAGTTAAATTCGGATATGAATGATGAATCTCGATACAAACTACTTATTCAATTGAAATTAATGAAAAATCAAATGATACCTTATAATCTGTGTCGATGTTCCTATCTAAACAATATCCTCTTGGAATTTTATAAACTCGACACGGTTAAGATTATATTAATTCACTCCACATAATAATCACATTAGAACAATAATTCACTGAATGTATTCAGAACTTCACATTATGTTTACAGTTTTTTCAGAGACTCTGGTTTGTTATTGTTTATAGTTGGCCTCCACATAACCAATCTTTCGGTTTTCGCTCTACGCATGCGTGGTAAAATTTGGCGGCAAACTCCATTTATGATGGAAACGGCAGAATTCATAGATATTTATACCACGGTACACAAGTGTATAGTGGTTTATACTATATGTTTCGTAACAAATCCTTAACCTCAATGAAAATATCAGCAAGCTGACAAAATCTTCTTGAAATTTCTGTGCAAACATTCACAGAATCGATACAAAATTTATTAGGTTAGGTTGTTTAATAATAAATTCTGATGATCTGAATGAAAAGTCTTTTTTCATGATATTGTTTGGGAATTTCGAGGAAAATATGAACTAATTATTAGTGTTTACAAACTGATCTGCAGAAAAATCGAAGAAGGAACTTATTTTGGTGTGAGAAATGTGGCTTTTTAGTTGCAGATATAATCCGATGAAACTAACTGTTTTTGTTGAAATTATCGTGTTTGCAACATTTTTATTCCAATAAGGTTAGTACTTATTGAGTATTCCCTAAATGTATAAACTCAATTTCTATCGATAAATATGAACTTTGCATCAATTCCAGAAGATCATTTCAGAGGCGTAGTCAGCCCAATTTCTTTTTTTCAAATGGCTATATCTTTTTAACAGAGCCGAATTCGGAAAAAATGGAAAATGAAAAACGCTCTCTTCTGACCTCAAGAATCTTCAGTACAAATATATGTACAAGTCAAAGACTCACTCTGTATATGTATATTAGGGTGGAGTGAAAAAAAAATTTTTTTATTTCCATAATGTAATGGTAACAAAAAGTTGTGTTTAGAATCGCATATTAACCATACCAATTTTTATTTTTATCGCTTTGATTCTTCAGGGTCCGCCAGACCCATTAATCTTGATGAAAAGCTAAAAAATTGAACTTTTTGAAATTTGTATATGCCTTGAATTTTTTTTCAATTGCATACATAATGTAATAGTTACAAAAAGTTGTGTTAGGAATCGCATATTAACTATACCAATTTTTATTGCAATCGCTTTAATTCTACAGGGTCCGCCAGACCCTGATTAATATTGATGAAAAGCTAAAAATTTCAACTTTTTTAAATTTCTATATGCCTCCATTCTTTCCGTCTTAATTTTATAATAGCAATGAATATTATACTATGGTTACTCGTTTCAACCCTACTACTAAAATTGATAACCTTGTTTGATTCCATTCAATCGAAGCTCATATCTTAGTCCGTTCCTGCCCTAAGTGAAAGAGTGGGAGTAAGTAGACGCTTGCGCCGCTATCGCGGGACCCTGTCTTCTTCTTATTCTTCCTCTTTCAATAGGACCTGGTGCTGTTCAATTGTGTACGTTTGGCCAAAGTGTAAATATCTACTCTTTAGTTTGGCCCCCTTCTTGGATCTTCCTGAGAAGCTGAACTCCAGCTCTCATACCATCTCTTTGGTGGTCTGCCTACAGGTCTGCGTGTGTTCGGTCTCTGAGTTTTAGCCCACTTTGCCCATCTGTCTTCTGGCATTCTTTCGACGTGGTCCCTCCAGAATCTTTTTCGTGCCCTGACCCATCTCACCACGCCCACATCCTGCACGCCCAGTTCTTCTCTTATGTCATTACTCCTTTTTTGATCCCTGAGGGTGACTCCCTTGATGGTTCGCAGTATTTTCATCTCTGTGCTTCTCATTATTCTTTTTGTCGTTGATGTCTCGGCTCTAGTTTCTGAGACATATGTGAGAATATGTCTCACACACGTTTTATAGATTCTGGTCTTGCTCAGTGAACTCATCGCTTTATTCCTCCACACTATATCTCTCAGACTGCCGCTGACTCTCGATGCTTTCATCGCTTGTGTTCGTGCCTCCTCTGTCAGGTTTCTTTCACTAGATATATTCACTCCCAGGTAATTGAATCTTGATACCTGCTGTATTGTTGCATTATCGACTGACTACCAATTTGCATCTGACAGGATCCATGGATATTACCATTGATTGATGTCTTGTTGACTGCAAGGGACCCTGTCTTGTCTTCTATTTTCATTAGTACCGATTAGCTTTCCGTGTTGTGAAGATCTGGTATGTTTCATTTTCTGCTGTTTACGTACTTGAGGTGTATTGATTGTTGCCAAAAATTAGTGACATTTCAAAGTGAAAATGGCTGGTGCGGTAAAAACTCGAACCAAAATTTTGTGTCCTATCTTTGGACCAGGCAAAGACTTTGATGAACGCGTTTTGCCCACATATTTCGATGTTATGTAAGTGCTAAATCAAAGCCAAACTGAAGTCCCAAATTTTAATGCCAACTTTTGAAACCAAAAGAGAATATAAATTTCAAGGGGACATGTAAAATAGCTATTTTCATGAATATTGTTACTTTTGGCGGACCCTGTGGATGTTAATGTTTCTTTAAAACTCTAATTTCGCTATGTAGCGATGTTCATTTTCTATGGGTTTTCTACTATTAAAAAACAAAAATAAGTTTTATTTCGTCCGAAAAGAAATAACCTTTTTTTCTCAAAATATGATTTTTCAAACCGCTGGCGGACCCTCAAAAAATTTTTATTTTTTCTATTTTCAAATCTTGTTTTTAAGACCATACAACGAAGCAACTTTTTATAACTATTAGAAATCAGAAACAAAAAAATATTTTTTTTGGCCGTTTTCGCTCCACCCTAATGTATATCTATCTGTATTGAGGATAACACACCTAGGGAACCCCACACCCTCCATCTCTATTATTGTGAGGGGGACTCCTCCCTGTCAGATCGCGGCATTCTTATCGGCGTGCCTTCGGGTCTGAGTCTCTCCAGTATTACATAAATGCGGTTTGAACAATGGGTCCCAAGGTCTTCGTTCGGCTGACCAAGTGCGCCGCAATGGAAGAAGAAGAAGTGACACCGTAGTATCATTAGAAAAATTCAGAAACTGACCATTTAATTATGGGGCTCTAAGATTAAGATTACTTTTTTTAGTGGATGGAATGAGGGTTATCTTCGAAAGGTTGACACTTAGCCCTTCTTATTCTAGGAAAGGCTACTGACACCCTTGAACTCTAAGTAAAAAGAAACAGAAATGTTAATCCCAATTTTCGACAAGAAAAATGCCACTTTTCTAAAATATATATTTATGGAACACCCTATAACTTTGAAGATGGGATAAAAAGCGAAATGAGGCTATCACTACTCCAGTCAACGAGATAAGTTCTTCTCCATCTAGCGTGTAAATAAGACTTTTCATTCGAAAATGTTCAATTTGACTCATTCTGGACTTTCCCTTATCCACACAGATCATGAATGAACATGAAAGCAGTCGCTTCCTTTGGTCTCGTTTTTAGGTTTGTCCTAATTATAAGCTTGTGAACGTTTCCCTACTTAACAATCAACTCTCCAAATTGAAATCAGTTCTGGTTCCCCTTCACGCATACTCCCCATACTGCTAAAAATTGGTATTGAATCATTAACTGCCTCCCATGTTCAAACAGTGTCTTCATAAATCTCTGAACCAGGTATAGCCACCACGAGGCGTATAACTCCTCCCGTATTCGATACATTATTTATTCATCTTTTATGTACGAGATGGAGGCTCGAATGAGCCTCGTTATTTCCTTGCCCCACCCTAGAACTTAACGCATTCTGTTTCATCAAGTAAACGTGCAAGCGAAAACCCACAGCACGACAAGGAAGTTGCTTGATCTCAGGGTTGGCGCTCCTTCGCTTTCATAAATTCCAGAAACTCGTTAAAAGTGCAATTGCGAGTTTTGAGCGACGGGTAGAGGTGGAATTCAGTTTAGTAAGTTTGAGTACGAGCGAAATCTATGGCTGATGATGAATTATGACTTGGAATATGGAAAATATGTACAATAATGAATGGAACAGGGTTTTGCGGAAGCCTCCTAAGCCCCGGATCTGGGGAGAGGGCAAGTCGGGGTGCTTACCCCGGGAGCTATGAGCATTTGGGAAATTTAAATAAGTAAAAGGATAGTTTATTTTTCTTTATTCATTATTCTGGTTCACAGAAACCTACATTTAGTCAATTATTCTCTGAATGATGATGAAAAATATATCTAATAACACAAATATGGATTAAACCCCTGCTTTTCACACTCACAAAGTGAAGCCAAATCTTTGGTAAGGATTGAGTAATGAGTTGTAGGTTAGGTACGCTTGCGTCAACTGGAAATTCAAAAATTTCGAGAAATGTATAGGTTATGTTTATTTTGAAAGACAACGAGGAGATAGATATCGAGGATGAGAATATGTCAAATAAATAATTTCAATTCTGAAATATGAATAGGAGTTCAAAATGATATTGAAGAAAACGAAATAAAGCGATTGAAACATTTCACAGGAAATTGTGAGGTTATAATCGAAAGTATTCATATGAATTTATGAATGACATACGTTTCACGCAAGCGCGGACCCAGGGGGGGAGTCATGGGGGTCATGACCCCCCCTGGACTGGACGAACCCTCAAATTTTGTGTTTGATGAAAAAAATCAATTGGCGGGTATGTAATCCACCTGACCGTGACCCCCCCCCTTTCTCGAGAGCTGGATCCGCCACTGGTTTCACGACATAACACGATGCGTCAGAGAGAAACAGAAGTGGTAAATTATTTTTCTCTATTTCAGAATCGTAATGAGTTCATTACAGTACTAAAAACAGTGCTGTAATGAATTCATTACAGCACTGTTTTTAGTAAAATTTTTCGTTTCGTGGTTGTCAACAATGACTGCCGATCCTATCAATTTTCAACACACGTCAAGTTGGAAATGTCAATTTTCGTCATAACACCAACTGCCAAGATACAATACAAAAGTCACTAGGATGTATAATCTGAATTTTTCATTGAATTTCAACAGAAATTTGACAGAAATAGAGAAAATATCCGCTAATACTCGTTGCAGAATGCAATTTCAACGCTCATGCGTTCGAAAACTCGCTCCTTCGTCGCTCGTTTTCGAATTTCGCATTCGTATTGCTCAATAAGTGCACATGTGCACGTGTACCCCCAATTAATATCTTCATCTAAAGGAATTTACTTTTGTGTTTGACGTAAACGTAACGTTTTATATTTGGGTATTCAATTTAATTTTTCATTTCCGATGTTCCGGTTCACGGTTCTGTATTTCAGACTCCAGACGGCGCACAGTGGGGCAGGATACCTTGAAACCTGGCATTAAATATTTAGGTATTTGTTCAGTTTAAAAACGCAATATATTATTTTTTTATATGTTAATTTGTATAAATAGAAGGCATTTTCGACCCTTCAAATAGTTATTAACATCTAAATGGAAATAATGTTTTCACACATCACACAATTTATTTCCTTTCGATGATGATTTCGATTCATTATTCGCATAAATCGGAATCACTGAAATATTCTGTGGAGAAATGGTGAGGCTTTTTCCTTTTTATTTTTCCTTCACTTGTAATGACTGGGTCCCTACTAATCAATAATAAATTCAAAACTTTTTCATTTGTCTTGGCTCTGCTGCTCTTTCTCGAATTATGTTCCCGATATCTTTTGAAATCCTTTTTCGCGCTTCCTGTGCCTCTTCACTTAATTGCTCAATAGGAAGCAATGCGGCTGATATATTATTACTGGACCGTGTATGATGTTTTTATGAACAGTTGTTGGCATGTTGTACCATAGATACTTTTCAACAAAGTACCTCCTTCTCTTGCTGTGCGAAACATTTCGTACGTTTTTTATTTCTTCGTACAAAAAATCAAATTGTTTTCCAATTTCACTGTTTCCGCAACACCTCATTCTGTCTATGAGCCAAGGGCGTCGCCAGGAGGGGGGCAGCTGCCCCCCCTAGAGCTCAAAAATCCCTTAAAAACTTATGAAATAATAGCATAATATACGAAAATCAGTTCATTTTTTCTATTCTATTCTGATTGTTTTTTGCCACCCCCCCTAGCTCAATTGCCCCCCCCTGGCTGGCGACGCCCTTGCTATGAGCTCTCTTCTTCTAAAAACCATTGCGCTCGAAGTCCTTTCCAAAACAGAAATAAATTTCATTACACTTTCAATGAATTCTAAAAAAATAATTGATTATCAATTAGTGCCCACCTCGCTGTCTAAAATTGATTTTTCTGAAAAAAGGCAAAATATGGGCAACAAATTTACATGATTCTTAAATAAGCATTAATCAAGCTTCACAGAACTGAGAATATCAAACTTTGGACGGCCTTGGAACATAAATGAAAACCTTCATGATTCTGAGAATACGATAAAAACTTGAAGATTCAATCATATACAACATCAACAACAATTTATTATTATTGTATGTAAGTTTTTATTTATCCAAAGTTCTTAAATTATCTACACATACCTGAACTTGAAGCTGCCACCAAAAAAACTCGTAACAATAGTGATCTGTTGATAGAGTGACGTTGCAAAACTACAACAATTACGGAAAAATTTTGCAGGTGTATCGACTTTGTCAAAAAACGGCTACAATTGAAAGCGGTCGGGAGCGCAGAGGGGATCAGGAAGGGTAAGCATTGTGCTTTTTTGTTGCTAACAGTAATGATCTGTCGATTCAACAGATGGCAGTAAGAAAATAGGCATTTTTAATTTTTGATTTAATGCCAGGTTTCTAGTTACCCTGCCCCACTGTGCGGCGGGCGAACTTTGAACGCCTATGTGGCCAATGCAAATATACGCGTAGAGTCGCAGTCGGTAGACGCTAGACGGCAGTCGGTACACTGCTCATCCGAAATGAGCCTTGATTGGATCATCAGCGACCCCTCGCGCCCCAAACGTCCCGTAACAGTACACAATACAGGGTGTCCCACGGTCGAGTGCCTATTAGACGTTTCTGGAGAACTGGACATATTTGAAATCCGAAAATTGGGATTATGATATTGTTGGAAATTCTCTACAGACCTAAAATATTTTCGGAGCCTGAGCACTTCCGGTTATACCAGGAGTGGAAATAAATTTGTTCAAAAAATATTTTTTTCAATATTTTCGTTTCTGATATGATTGGGTATTCAATGCTAAATACATTTCTGTCAAAACCATTGTATTTATTCGAATAGTTTTCAAAATATCGAAAAAAAACTTGAAAGAATGTCAAATATTCATAGTCAGTGTTATGTTCATTATTCTTATTATGAACATTCCTAGTGTAAATCGTTCTCACATTGTCAAAGTAGATGAATGTGGAAAGGTCATGCAACTTTTGAATTTTATAAATATCATCACAGGGTGTTTAAAATTTTGTGTCGAAAACTGTGATCAAAATTTGGCCATAACTTCTGTTTTTCGAATTAGAACCCTATTTTTTTATGATTGCGCTGGATTCTGCGAAGAAAAATAGTGATAGCATTCTCAGATGTTCTTGCTCCTAAATTCAGTAATTCCCTAATTATTTGAGCTTTTCTGGATTCATGTTGTACGTAGAGTCAAATTCATCGAATCTGAAGAGATTCTATGAATATTCTTATAAAACCATAGTAACAACTAATAATTAGACCTGTCACCTGTGAATTATTAATGGGATCATTTATCTTCTATGGTCACAGAAAATTCTCATGCCAACAGATTCGATGACTGTTCTTATGAAACCATAGTTATCGTTGAAGTGAAATCGAGAAGTAAGGTTAAGGCCTAAAATAAGAACTGTCACTTGTGAATTATTAATGGGAAAATTCATCTTCTATGGTCACAGAATATTCTCATGCGAAAGATAAGATGAATTTGACTCCACGTATAACATGAATCCAGAAGAGCTCAAATATCTCGGGAATTACTGAGTTTAGGAGCAAGAACATCTAAGAATGTTATCACTATTTTTCTTCGCAGAATCCATCGCAATCATAAAAAAATAGGGTTCTAATTTGAAAAACAGAAGTTATGGCCATTTTTCAATCACAGTTTTCGACACAAAATTTTAAACACCCTGTGATGATATTTATGAAATTCAAAAGCTGCATGACCTTTCCACATTGTTCTACTTCGTCGTTGTGAGAACGGTTTACATTCGGGATGTTCAGGATGAGAATAATGAACATAACACTGATTATGAATTTTTGACATTTTTTCAGGTTTTTTTCCGATATTTTGAAAACTATTCGAATGAATACAATGGTTTCAACAGAAATGTATTCAGCATTGAATACTCAATCATATCAGAAACGAAAATATTGAAAAAAATATTTTTTGAACAAATTTATTTCCACTCCTGGTATAACCGGAAGTGCTAAGGCTCCAAAAATATTTTCGGTCTGTAGAGAATTTCCAACAATATCATAATACCAATTTTTGGATTTCAAATATGTCCAGTTCTCCAGAAACGTCTAATAGGCACTCGACCGTGGGACACCCTGTATTTAGCAGACACAGGTACACATCCAGAATGTGTACGCGTAGGCTACGTCATAGATAAAGAACTACGGTGCTACGATGTACCGATGTACGTCGTGTGTAGGTGAGATAGTTCTTTATTTATGGGTGAGATGCTGTCTACCGTGTTTGTTGTATTCGCGCAATTATGGCCGAAAATTTGGAGAATCTGATTTGCATTAGCGTACAATATTTAAAAACAATTCGTTTTTCTTTGCTGACACCAGAAGAAATAAAATAAAAAATCAAAAGTGTCGGTCGTCCAAAACTGAATTTATCGATCACGCATGTAACAAAGTGTAAAACGCGATTATAAAAGAACCTTTAAGATGGACACTTATGAAAAAGTCGAATCGTTATGTGGTTGTGAAATAAGTAACAGTCTTTATTGTTTTCCTTGTTTTTTATTTGCTGGTGATGATCAAACAGAATGGACCAGATCCGGTGTCAAGGATTTAATCCATTAAAAGAAAAAAATATCAAAGTTCCAGGACACCTCTCTGCCATGCAAATTAGGTTTTAATTTATTAGGTAAACAAGATATTCGACAACAATTAAACAGTGCTTACCGACTGAATATCGAGAAACATTATGAGCAAGTAAAAAAGAACAGATAAATTTTATCGAAAATCATAAACTGTATTAAATTTTGTGGTGCTTTCGAATTAGCATTACGTGGCCATTATGAATGAAATGATTCGATGAATCCTGTATATTTAGGTCATATCAATTTTTCGGCCGAATTAGATTTAGCACTCAGGGATCATTTGGATGAATCCACAGTATTTAAATATAAAGATGATGAAACAAGTGACATTTCAAACATTTTCCAAATGGTTATAGTTTTCCGTTATACTTCAACAGACCGTACCCCTTATACTTACAATTTCAGATTTTTGCGCTAACCCCTTTTCTGAATATTATCCCAAGATAAGGCGAAAGAACGTCTAAAACTGCTCTAAAATGCGAGTTTTGAAGGTTAGTTTTCAAATTTTTCTCCTCCCCCGAACTCCCACATGTGCACTCCCAAAATAAAAATCCACGCGCCGCCACTGGTCATAACACACTTGATATATTACACCCCTCACCTGACGGCTCGGGCTGCAAAATTCATCTGCGTGTGTTAGGACTTACATTAGCGCTCATAGAACAATACTATTATTCTCAATATTGCGGCACACGCGCAGATCGGGTTTATCCACTTTAGGGCAAGGGTGTGATCCATACACTCACATTATTTTTTAACGTAGATTCAATATCTGCCATAAAAAATGGGGTTCTAATTTGAAAAAATTGATTTTTCACGATTTTGTCATCCCTAACTTTGAAAGCGATTTTTTCACCCCCTGTATCATGAATCGCGATTTCGATTTTTAAAGTGGATACATCAATCTTACATCTTGAAAAATCCCAAAAATGAAAATTTTCCATCCAAAAACCTCGAAGTTATTCTTGTTTCAGCGGAGCTCTATTTTCGATTTTTTTTTCGAATTTTCCCGCTCAGAGAGAATTTTCCAACCAAAACTGAAAAATGTTACATCAAAATAACTTGAAATTTTTCAATGAATCTATTTCTGCAATAAAAAAAATGGTGTTCTAATTTGAAAAACGGAAGTTGACATCATTTCCGGAAAAACCGGAGGTGCTCATGCCTTGAAAATATTTTAGATTTCATCAGCATCGTGAAATACTTATAAGTGCTGAATTTCATGAAAATACGTTCAGTAGTTTCCCGTATAAATATGGGTGAGGTTCCTCGTGAAAGACCCTGTATGTAGGCTGGCGTTGCCATAGCGACCGTTGAATATGCATTATCTTTTGTGAATTTGAGCCTCTATGATTGGATTCACCGATTGCATATTTTTACAAAGAATCACAAATTTTTACAATATGGATGTAGGTTTGTTTTCGGTCGTCTAGGAATATGACCTCCGCTTTAGCCACCAAACCTATATTTTAGGTCTTTATCGCTTTCTTCAGATCTTTCAAGAACCAATAAAAGTCAAACTATCCATATACAGTTTATTTACAGAGTTAATTAAACACAATAATCTACACTTGTAGATTATGCATCTCACACTAATTACTTTCGACAGACACACGTTCAGTTACGATTTATCCGCATTTACTGAACTTCGTGAGATAGAAAACGTCTTTACGCCAAACAAATGAATTGATCTTGTACCGCCGATTTTGTACCATCTTCAAAGATCTAATTCCGTCTCCAATGTCAATAACTACCTCCGTCTTAACTCTCTACCGACTCCCGTAGGAACTCTGTACTGACTCTCCGACCAACAATTGACTTTGTACCCAACTGACAACTGACCTCACTACCCCAATTATGCGTTAATTCTCGGTTCCGCTCCCAATTTGCTTTTGAGAAAAGAGGTGTTACTTCTCGTACGACTTGAGCCAATGGAATAAGCAAGTGCCAAGTGCAACTTTAAGCATAATAAATTATTACATCCTGGTGGCCCGAGGCCACCTAGGGATGATAAGCTACAAAGAAAATACTTGCGTCTAAATTGGTCCATTTATCTTATACCACGAAATGGTAAAACTGCCAAATCTCATATTACACTCCTTTTCAACTATAAGATAAAGGTTTCACATTCAGGACTCGAAAGCTTACACATGGAAGTCATCAAATGCAAAGCAAACACAATATAAAGCGTTCCCCACCACGAAATTCAGGAACATCAGAGAAATATGCAACAACTTTGTACAATTGATCGGAATGGAATCCTACATGGATGTATTGCAAATTCACGAATCCGGATTCAAAATTACAATCTGAATGTTATTTCACCATGATCCTTACTCTGCTAAAATGAGCTATGATTATTACTGTGAATTCTTTTATGACATGAATCATTCGTGTGATATGAAATGAATCTAAAATCATTTTTCAGTTTCCTATGAAATCAACACGATAGAATACGTATGGAAAAACGACGAAGATGTCCTGAGGAAGTCTACAAGCCTCAAAACATTGAACGCTTACCTCATAGCTAACAAGACGATAGAGTGTCCTGTCAAATCAAGCTGGAGGGGTAAGTCCAATATTCAAATAATCTCGTTTGAATCCTCCCCATATTTTTCTTTCCTTGGAAATATTACGATTGTAGCAAATTGTGAATCGGGATGGGGTATACATTTCGTCCCAGCTTCGCTCACAGCACTCATCTCATTGGCTATTGTAAGCGAAGCCTGCCAATGATAAATTTGAATGTTTCGGGATATTTCATGAATATTCACAGTAGCCGAGATAATGATTTTATTCCATTTGGCTTTTCCACACTGTATAAGCAGAAAAGGGTTCAAATTACATTGGAGCGACGTGAGGATGGCAGTAACAAAGTCGCCTCTGTCGCGTTTGTTTGATGTCTCTAGTGGCGTACTAAAGTATTGCGTCCGTTCCCCGCCATTGGCTTAAAATAAAATGCGATATCATTTTTTCAATCAAAATCTTTCAGGAATGTTGAAAATTGATTTCGCATTTCGATATTTCCAGCTAGAATTTTGTAATTGAAATTTTCAAAATGAAATCATATTAATAACAGCACCTAGCGATCTCTGGGACTTCGCAATAGGAGTCTGCGTTTCATAGGTAACAGATTGAACCTAATTTAGAGATGCATTGAAGGTGTGATGTACCCAGCTAGGGTAGGTTCGACCAATCGTTATGCAGTTAAGGATGTTGAAGAATAATACCAGGCAGACTCATCAAAGGGATTTAATTCACTGAACTTACATTGAATATATATGTTTACTACAGATTCTCGCTGTTGACTAACAAGCGGTCAATACGTATACACTTCTGAATGAATCACTGAATCAATTGAATGACTCTCCCTAGCCAATTGTTATATATATTTTATAATTGTTTACTTGTTTTAATAACATTATATTTGATAACATAACTGGCAATGATGAGACCTAGAGCTCTGGCTTCACGTGCCGCTGTAGGTCTTGAAGGGAGGTCGCACTAATCTTATTATATCACGTACGAAATATACAGTATGTTCAACATACTACACCTTCCCTCTTTGAGAGAAAAAAATTTTTTGCTATACAATGTAAAAATATTTTTTTTTTTGACTTACCTATAGCTTAATATTTATATCTATAATAATATCACAGTCTCAATGGCTCTTAAATCTACAGGGCTTAACGCAATATTCTAAACTAACTAATTTTTCATTACATTTTTTGTCGAAAATTTCTTTCCTTTCCGATTTTACCTTCACCAAGTTTTCTCTAGCATCTTTCTATGCCGTTTGCAACCTATATATCCAAGAGTTGTCAAAATTGTAAACTGGATCTACACGGCTTTTTTAAATTTTGAGGAAATAATCTACTAGGTTTCTGAAAATTAAACTAAACATGTTTGGATGTCCACCGGTTGGAAGCATGTGAACATCGTTCAGAATGATTTGCCTTGATCTTTCATACGCGTCACATCTCGTATTACATTAATTTTTCAGTATCTTCCTAGAATTTCATTCTTATAATTTGACAACATATTCAAAAATTTTTTATTGCTAGCTAGCTTTATGAGGAACAATTCTAATACATTATTTTCTGCGCATAAATTTTCCAGTTTCCTCAACGATGTACCTAAGTCTTACGCCGATCGGATGTTCTGGTTATTGAAAATAATTTGTGAATTCACATTATATATTAAATTCTCATTGTAATCCTCTGAATGTTGATTTTTCAAATTATGAAATTCTTTTTCTGAAAGTGGTCTTTACTCAATAATTTTCACTGGACGTTTCAACCTTCGACAACAACAAGGTGATCAGTCCTTGCCATCGGGCATTCGTCTCTACTTTATTTTTAATACGCGATAAGGCATGTGCTGAAAAAATTTCTGAAACTTTTACATAATGAACCCTGAAGTTACTTTTCTGAAATCAAACGGAATTCGGTCGATACTCATATTGAACAAATAATTCCGAGGTGTTATTGTTTTCGGAATGATTCGTGAACTGTTAACATTGACCTTGTCCGAACTCTTCTTCGCTGACGTGAAATTTTGTCCGCTAGGATTTTCCTTGCGGACACGACCTCGATTTGAATAGTACGAATTTCCTTTCTGATAAAAAAAACATTGCGATGCTTTGAGAAAATTTGGTTCCGACTTGACAATTTACATAATTTGTTAAATTTAAAATCTTGATTAATTCATTATTTACACTATCGGCCCGTTCACTATGTTCTCGCGGCTCATTTTTGATGTTTTCACATCAATCAAGTCAGCAATTAGTTCATCACTTTTCACTTCATGACATGACGTAACAGGGGAAAAGAAATAGTTCTTACACTACATCCTCCTGGTGGCTTCTCCTTGCCTCGAGTTGTACAGTCGGCTCCATAGCTTCTTGGATCTCTGGCCAATGATGATCTCGTCTTGCTTGGACTGGCCTAATCCCATCTTGCTTGTTGGTTGAAATACTTGGAATTACATACCCATATCCAATTCCTGATAAAAACCTTCTGGACCCTGGACCTTTAACTGCATCGAACTGGCAGGATCGCCATGTGATGTACCCAGCTAGGGTAGGTTCGACCAATCGTTATGCAGTTAAGGATGGTGAAGAATAATACCAGGCAGACTCATCAAAGGGATTTAATTCACTGAACTTACATTGAATATATATGTTTACTACAGATTCTCGCTGTTGACTAACAAGCGGTCAATACGTATACACTTCTGAATGAATCACTGAATCAGTTGAATGACTCTCCCTAGCCAATTGTTATATATATTTTATAATTTTTTACTTGTTTTAATAACATTATATTTGATAACATAACTGGCAATGATGAGACCTAGAGCTCTGGCTTCACGTGCCGCTGTAGGTCTTGAAGGGAGGTCGCACTAATCTTATTATATCACGTACGAAATATACAGTATGTTCAACATACTACAAAGGCACAGCAAGAAGAAACTTCGATTGAAACCATAATCCCGGAAACACTTCATTTAATTCAGTCTAGAAATAAGGGGCTGCCATGCCAGCTTGTGACATTTTCGCATTAATCAGCCGGCTCATTTCCAAACACGCCAAGACTAATCTCATTTCCATATGACTGACGGCCTCTGGCTGAAAAATAACCATCCTGGATTTTCTGAATAATCTCGGAAGAGGTTTAGCACAAGCCATTCCCCTGTGTACAAAACAAACTAGTTTATATGCAGAACTGTTTTATGAGCGGTAATTATTCTTCTTTTTTCATGGGGTGAGAGGAAGCAGACAATTTCTTAATCGATTCCTTCGGTTAATCCAGTCAGCCATCACAAATGAAAATAGTATGGATGCGTCATAAAGGGTGTTTCAATAAGAGCGCAAGATTTGAATTGCGCGCCATGTTTGACAGTCATAATGTCACATGATCATGACAAGACAAATCGAAAGTTGACAGATGGGAGTTAGTAAACATGGAGCATTGAACGGTAGAACAAAGCGTCCTTATTGTCAAAAATTATTGGTGAAAGTTTGATTGCCACTATTCGTGAAGTGCGTCCAATATTCAGAACGAAACATCACGGCAACATCTCGCGGAAGTTTTCCATCACTCTCTTCAGCATAGCGGTTTCAATTTGGATGATTTCCTCCTTGATTGCCTCTTTCATGTCATGAAGGGTCCTAGGGCGATGTTTGAAGACCTCATTCTTGGGGTCTTCATTCAAATTGAAAGTGCTATACTGAAGAGAGTAATGGAAAACTTCCGCGAAAGATTCACAACTTGCTTATGAAGGCTATCAAAATAAAAAAGAATTTTCCTATATCTTTTTTCGTATTTTTTCAACAGCTCCTTCAAATGTTGGAGAACTAGTTGCCACAACCTGTATAACAATTAATAGCCGGAAAATATGTCGATTTCTATGCACATCGTCATTGCACTAAAGTTGATGCCTCGAAGGGACACTGATTGTTTAATTGTTCAAGTATGTCCCCATTACCTGGAGTAATAAAATCCAAGCACCTATTTATGTGAGCTATTAAAATCCTTCAACCCTTATTTGTTCCACGCACTGGCCATTAGAAAGAGAAAACTAAGCACATAAAGCATGAAGCAAGTTTTAAATGTGATGACATACTGAGAAGTGATTTAATTGTAGGGGATGTTTTTGACAAGATCTGAAGATAAAGGAATTTCAACCAGGCAAAACAGCTCCCGATATTTTATTCGCTCATTCAATATAGCTCCCTCAAACCTAAAAAATTTGTTTTCATACGTAACCTATAAAATTGGAAGTTTTCCAGTTAAATCCCTTTTTATGGCTAGAAATAATTTTATTTCATTTTCCAAATCAAATTGTTCGTCGAAACCTACCTATGCATTGAAAAATATTTTTAACGATAAAGACTGATTTTATTCGAAAACTATAAATTTTAATGGATGTGTACAGAAACGGATTTTTGAGGGTTGAGATAGCTCTATTGAATGGGCGAATGAAATATAGGTAAGCCAATTGAAGAACTCACGTTTTGTCTCATTAAAACCTCTCAATTTTTAAATCCCCGTATACAATGAAATGAGAAATCGCTTTTCAGCATATGAGTTGTCGTTTATTGTATTTTTAATGGTTCTTTGGTATTTCTGAGTTGAGCCTTCAATTATGGGATTGTTATGGACGGAATTGATGAAATTTTCTGATTTTTCAATTTATTGTTTCTTATTACATTTAATAAATTTTTAGCTGTTGTGAAAGACGTTGGTGCAGGGCCGATCCTAGCAGGTGTGCAGCGCGTGCCCCGCACGCGGGCGGCCAAAATCAAGGGGCGGCCGCAGGCCGCCACCTTTATATGACAGTTTTTGGAAAATATGATTTTCAACAAATCTTCAACAACAACAAGAGAAAGTACGCTGATACTTCTTTTTGTATAAATTATGAGGAAATATTATACAGGGTGTCTGAAACAGGGCTTCGCAGTGAGCCTCAATAAAAATATGAATCTCATTTTTTTTTCAAATGATAACCATATAATTTTGTAATTCCGATCGATTGCTCGTCAAACACTACTTAGAGTGTTCCAAACATTTCATGTATTTAAAATCAGTATCTAATTTTGCCGTTATTGAATATAATTCGAATTTCACGACTAAAGCCAGGTTTCTTTATCTAAACATCAGGTTAATTTTCAAGTAGGCTTTATCAATAGTAAGAATATGTCACTTCCAAACTGAGATTTTCTTATTTAGCCATCATTCATTATCTGCTTTGTTTATTTGTCACATTCTAGTGTACCTTTTTAATTATTGTTTGTTTTGCTTGATCAATAAAAATAAGTGAGAATGAAAACTCCTAACATAGCCTACTTTGAAATAGACGAGCATAGGTACTACCTACTGAATTTGACTCAGCCAAACTTGGCTTTAGTCGTGAAATTCAGTCAAATTCAGTGGTATGCTCGTCTATTTCAGAGTAGGCTATGTTAGGTTAGGTTAGGTTAGCACGGTGGTTCGGGAGGGCTATGTTAGGAATTGTCATTCTTACTTATTTTTATTGATCAAGCACTATGCAAAACAAGCAATAACAATTAGGTAGAATAGAATGATATATCAAAAGTCTGTTCTGTATTTGCGGCGAATGTGACAAATAAACAAAACAAATAATGAATTATGACTAAATTAAAAAATTCCTAGTTTAAAACTGACATATTCTTACTATTGATATAGCCTACTTGAAAATTATCTTAAAAAACCTGATGTTTAGACAAAGAAACCTGTCTTTAGTCGTGAAATTCGAATTTTATTCAATAACGGCAAAACTAGTGATTTTAAATACATGAAATGTTTTGATCACTCTAACTAGTTTTTGACAAGCCATCGATCGGAATTACAAAATAATATGGTTTTTGAAAAAAAAATGAGATTTCCTAGTTTCATTGAGGCTCACTTCGAAGCCCTGTTTTGACACCCTGTATAATATTTCCTCATAATTTATACGAGAAGAAGTATCAGCGTACTTTCTCTTGTTCCACTGTGGCAAAAAAAATTTCTGACAATGAGGGATTTTGGAGATATTAACTAATTTGTGACACTCTTTCTGTCAACAAATTTGACAATCAGGCTATAACTCAACAATCGCTTGAAGTGCAGAATCAAATGAAGAATTCGGAATTCGGAAGTAGATTCCGCTTGGAAATATTTCACAATTCAAGTTCATGTACTCTAAAACAAAAATACGGAATCTTGAATTCGTATAAAAATTCCTTCCTCGAATATTTCTAATGAAACACTTAAAAAAATCGCCCTGTATATATACATATAATAATGTCAAGAAAGAATATATTTTTTTGTCTTTGGGGCGGCACATAAGGATTCTGCACGCGGGCGGCCAACACCCTAGGATCGGCCCTGCGTTGGTGGTTCTACTTCTGATAGATTTCAGGGCGGTACTCACATCAAAAACCTAGAAATAACAGAAACAATATCACTTAGAAAAATAACTAGATTGAGACACCCTGGTTACACTTAACAACTCACCAAACGACCAGCTGTACATGAAGACAAATATTGCACCAATGGGATCAAGATTCATGCAACTGAAACACAAATTTTTTAAAAGATTGCAAGAAATGCTTGATATTATTGAACTCTTTCATGACGACCCATATACAAATACCACAAGAAAATTCTCACAAGCAACAACCATCCAGAAGCTAATTGAAAATTTTCAGAAATCAACCATAGTTTTATGAATATTATTAATGATTTCTTTTTCAATACTACATAATGTTATATGAAATCGAAAGAGCTGAAGGACCGAAGGTCAATGGCTCATTGTTTGTTTTCAGTCTCTTCCGATGGATAATAGGTTCTTTTTATTCATTTCTTTGCTATGAAATTCGTTTGGTTCTTGAGGTTTTTAAAGCTGATTTGGTTTGTTTAATTAGTGTTTCAATGTTATCTTTATTTTTATTTCAAATTTTTTTTAAATCCTCGTTTACAAAATCTGTTTCATCAAATTGATGAACTTTTTCTGTTTTTTTTTCAATTAGTTTCTGAACGTTTTCATTTTGTTCCAAATACTTTTTTTGATCTATTTTTAATCATAGACGTTTCACTATAAACTAGACAAACATATACAGGGTGTGTCAAGATGTTCCAAACAGCCAATATCTCGGCTCTCAGACAGGGTAGAAAGTTTAAACAAAAAGTTTTCTTAATGGCACCAAAACTCTACCAGAATCCATCGTTAAAATTATGTTCCTAATTACCACCCTCGAAAAAACTACCCTCAAATATTTTTTTTCAAATGGCACCCTCATATTCTTCTCGCCCTAAACGATTTCCCAGTGAAAGAAGAAATATAATAAAACAATTTTTTATCATTTTACGTATATTCAACTCTTCTTCTTCTTCTTCTTCTGTGCGGCGCCTTTGGTCGGCAGAACGTAGGCCTTGTGGCCCATTGTTCATTCCGCATCTACTGATACTAGAGAGACTCAGACCCGAAGGCACGCTGACAAGAATGCCGCGAGCCTACAAGGAGGAGTCCCTCTCACCATAGAGATGGAAGGTGCAGGGTTCCCTAGGTGTGTTGACCTCAGTACAGAGAGATTGTCGCACGTGAACAGTATATGTTCCGCCGTTTCATCCGCGTTCTTGCACCAACGGCACAGGGAACACTCTGTTAGTCCCATTCTATATAAATGTTTGTTGAACAGATGGCCAGTTAAAGCACCAGTCACCAGAGATAATTGCTTCCTCTCGAGAATCAAGAGTTTTTTGACCTCCGGCTTAGAAGAAGGCCCCTTGATGAGGAGTCTCGACTGCCTGAGATCCGTTCTCCTGTTCCACTCAGAGGAGAATTTTTCATCAATCCATCTCTTGAAGAGGTTTTTGATATATGTGGGACAGATAGGAAGCGCGGGTTCCGGCCCAGTAAAAGTCGAGCGAGCCCCTTGTTTGGCTAAGTTATCTGCTTTCGTATTGCCAGAGATAGACGCATGCGCCGGGCACCAGATAACCTTGAGAGTGTTATCTGAGCCTAGCGTGCGCAGAGCCTCTCTGCATTCATAAACCAAGTTAGAGGTTACTTTTATATATATATTTATATATATATTTATATATATTCAACTCTTAAAAAAATAAATATAATTTCCGGTACATCCACCATTTTTCTCAGTCCATTCTCCATGTCTATGTTCTATACTCTATAATTATACTAAACTATAGATGCATCTATACTAAACTCAAAGGTTGCCACCGAAAACAATGCCAGTTTTCAAAATAAATTAAGTTGTCAATAGACATAGAGAATAGACTGAGCGAAGGGGTGTGAAGACTTAGCTTGACGGGTTAGTCTGGAAGAGACTGCCAGAGGGGAAACGATTGCTGATAATTCAGAAGAGCATCGCCCATGGAAATATCTTTAAAATAGAGACAGATCGCCCAGTTTTCTACGGTGTTCCAGATAAGTGAGCGAGCTTGTAAGCGAGGCATCACCGACGAGACGAATTGCCCTTTTTTGTACAGAATCCAAGAGTTTTAGGTTGTGTTTAGGTGCAGCACTCCAAATATGGGAACAGTATTCGAGGACAGATCGAATCTGTGCCTTATAGATCATAAGCAGCTGACTTGAGGTGAAATAGCTCCTGGCACGAAACAGAAACCCAAGTTTTTGGGATGCACTTTTAGCAATGGATCTCACATGATTCTCCCAGGAAAGGTTACTGCCGACAGTAATGCCAAGCATCGAAATGGATGACTTCAATGGTATGGTCACTCCCGACAATTTTATGCTGGGCACAGTAAGATCGGTTTTTCTAGAGAAAAGACATGCTTGTGTTTCGTTTGCGTTGAATTCTACCAAGTCCATATTTATGTTGTTAACATTTCTTCCTCGTTCGTTTCTGATTTGGCGAGCTGGTATTGGAGCCCTAGAAGAAAAGGCGGTATGGAGGATACTATCATCCGCGAAGCTGTGCACTGGACACGAAGTTGCTTCCAGCAAATCGTTGATGTGAAGTAGAAATAGTGTTGGAGCCAGAATTGATCCCTGCGGAACACCAGCATTTATGGGTAGAGAGTCAGATGAAACTCCATCGACCACTACATGGAGAGATCTGTTTTAGAGAAAACTAGCTAGCAGAGAACATAGCTTTGGGGGCACGCCATAAGATGGAAGCTTGGCGAGGAGTCCCTGATGCCAGACTCGATCGAATGCCTTGGAGATATCCAGTGCTACGGCTAGGGTTTCACCATATTTCTCGATAGATAGCTGCCATATATGTGAGACGTAAGCGAGCAGGTCACCAGTGGATCTCTGATGACGGAAACCATATTGTGTATCGTTGATAATTCCTGAGTGTTCCAGATGTTTTCATGAGCTCGAAGTTGATGGCTTTTTCCATGACCATTGAAATAACAGATAACAGAGCGATAGTTCTGTTGTTGCTTGGTAGGGTCTTTTTGCCTTTTTTAGGTACTGGTTGTACTCTTGCGGTCTTCCAGTTGGATGGAAAAACACCCAATTTGTAAGAGTGGTTGAACAATTTGCAGAGGACAGGTGTTAGTTCGGGGGCACATTTTTTGAGAACAATTGGTGGGATTCCGTCGGATCCACTGGCTTTGTTGGTGTTGAGACCCAACAGAATCTTTCTGATAGTACGTGGGCGAAAGGTTATCTCGGGCATATGGCTGTCAATAGATGTAATATTCTTGGGTTGTTTTCCCGATGAATCTAGAGTGGAATTTTCAGCAAACAAATGCGCGAAGATGTTGGCTTTTTCCAGGGCAGTCGTTGCTAGTGTTCCATCTTCCTTGGTTAAAGGGGGAAACGAGCTGGAAGTGAAGTTTCTTCCTACAGCTTTGGCGAAAGACCAAAATGAACGGGATTCGTTAGGATATTCAACAAGTCTGGATCTTATTTTGGCATTGTGAGCATCTTTTGAAGATTTGATTGTCTCATTGCATATGCCTCTAGCCTCCACATATTCTGCTCTAGTCTCAGGGCCTGGATTTTTTGCCATCGATGAAATGCTGCCTGTTTGGAAGCGACAGCTTCAGAGCAGTTCTTGTTAAACCAGGTCTTATCGGATAATGTTCTTCTTGCTGTGTTCGGTATGTAAGTTTGCATCCCCAACATGATTATTTCAGAAATTGTCTCGGCACATTGTGTTGGATCTACTGAGGAGAAACAAGCTCTCTTCCATGGAAACGCTGAGAAAAACATACGGAGCCCTTCCTAGTCGGCCGATTTGTAATGCCACATGAGACGGGGTGGTATTGTGCTGCTTGATGGTACATGAAAAGAGCAAGTTGTGGAGATTAGGGTGTGGTCGGAGTTTCCAAGTGGGGCGCAAACTTCTATTCTATATGGATCGGGATTGGTGGTGAGAAAGAGATCCAGTATATTGGCAGAGTGGTTGTTGACATCTGGGATGCGAGTTGGTATCTCAGCCAGTTGTTCTAGGCCATGAGTGATGGCGAAGGCCTCAGCTTGACGACCTGGATCATCTGTTTTGTTGGAGAATTTGAGCCAGGCTGCGTTGTGAACATTGAAGTCTCCCATGATTATGACTTCAGCTGCTGGGTGGTTCTCCTGGATAAAATCCAGTTTGAGTGATAAAAACTCAAAAAATCTCATATATGACGGTTCATTTGGCAACAGGTAAAGGCAGCAGAGGAACTTGGTCAGTTTGGTATTGGCTAGCTTGAACCACATCACATCGAAATCTTTCGGTTCCAAACTCTCTACACGCTGGAATGAAAGATTAGCCTTGGCATAGAGGCAAACTCCACCTTTGAACCTGAATCGAGAAAGGAGTTCGTAACCAGGACAGAGCATATGGACATTGTTGGTGGACGAGTTCACTTGTGTTTCTGTCAGCACCAGAATATCTGGTTTTTCCGTCTGTAGGTGATGGTGGACGTGATTGATGTTCTTGTTGAGTCCGAGGATGTTACAAAAGTTATTCTTCAGAGATGAGTCCCCTCGAGTACCTCTCGCCCGGAAATCCGAATGGAGAGGTATTTTGCTTCCGGAGTGTTTTACTCTAGGATACTTCATCATCTTTATGCACAAAATGTGGCGGAGAGGTGGGAAGGGGGGGAAAGGGGAGACCGGAAAGTATCGACCGAACACTGAAACATGGAGTGATCCATTTCACAGCACACAAAGTCGATATGGTGGTATTTCACCGGGCGATGAGACCATCTACCACCTATGGTTATCCTTTTAGTCGCCTGTTACGACAGGCAGAATTAACCCTGGGGTTATTCTAGAGCCACCCCCATAGGCCCCCCCGCGTCAGTACTATCAAAGAAATCAGACAAATATAAACAAGTGTGTCTATCATAATGTTATAAATAATTTCTACCGAGGTAGGATCCAATCAATCAAATTGAAAGAATTTATTCCTCTCAGTTATTATTTTCGAACGCCAATGTCGTACCGAAAATTCGTTGATTCAGATCTGCAGCTAAGTGTGTAAAAATTGATTCATGTTGAATGCTGTTTCTGTACATCAACTGCAATCGGCCAACAGAACTGGACTCCTGGAAATGCGCCTTTACCTACATTCCATTATAGAGAGTTCATCTCTCTGCACACCAAAAAAGAATCACTTGAAATTAAGCGGCTGTTTAATTCCGAAAAAATTGTTCTGTTACACAGGGTATATTAAAAGGTGAGGCTTTTCTTTTGACAGGTGATAGAACTCATCAAAATAAGTCATTTCACCGAAAATTTCTTATATGAAAAAATGGAAAATGGCAAAATGAGCTGTTCTACGCACTAGAATTTTTTACAAAATTGTTAGATAAGAAGACAAAAAACAAGAGATGTTGATATCTACGGAGAAATAGGCGAGGGAACAGGTTCGGACTGAGGGATTTTCAGATTCACCCCGAAACTAAAATATATTTTTGTTTCATTTTTTCGAAAGAGGGGCATAATTCATATAAAAATTTTTGTGGAATGACTTATTTTGATGAGTTCTACCATGTGTCGAAAGAAGAGCCTCACCTTAAAATACACCCTGTACCTATATAATACCTAGATATGATGTAAAAGTCACCCCCTTTAAGATTCGAAGGTAGAGCGGCTTTCCATCAATCAGGGGTGTTATTACTTTAAGAAAAGATGTTGTTTCGAATTTTGAAGATCTTTCTCCGTGAAGGGAGAAAATGTGGGTACGGCCCGACGCACTAGGGGTTCAGGACTTAGTGTCTAATAATTCTCCAGGGTGAGGGATGGTAAATGAAACTTTTGAACTCAAATTTAAGACGTATATTGAAATCAAAGTAAAATAAACAATTGTACACACCCTATTGATAATCAAATCACGTCAACAACTCAATTATCAAAATATTCCCGTTTAAGGCTTCTCCAGCCACCCTTAATTTCCGAACCGTCTCCCGAGCCAACTGGGAACCTTCCCGTTTTAGGCTTCCGCAGTTACTGCCTTTTTCGTCTCCAAAGCAAATTGAAGATTTCTTTTCTTCGTTTTCTCTAAAAACAAATCAGATTAAAGATTTTCCTTCTTCGTTTTTACAAACCAATCAAATTAAAGATTTTTCCTTCTTCGTTTTTCAAACCAATCAAATTAAAGATTCTTCTTCTTCCCACCTCCCGTGGGTGGGTGTTGAAAGTATGACGCAATTTTCCATGAAAGTTTCGGGTACTGCCACGTTGCAAATCCCACGATTTTAGCCTCGAGTTCTTTCTGCCGTCGTACGCATTTAATGCAACCGATTTCGTGGAAAGACTTTCTGACATCGTCAGAGTGCCACGAGAAACTTGAGCCGAAAATCAATAATTTCAATCGTTATCGTATCGCCACACATCCTGTACCATAGCGATAAGCACTTCAATAAATTTTTCGAACCCATGGATATCAATTTCAGAAGTCTACACTGGTCAACCAAAATATTTCAAAATATTCGTTTGTTTAGAGAAATTGATTTACTCGAATTATTTTCTTATTCCAAGAAAATTTATTTCAAATTAAAAGGTTAAATTGTTGAATGGAAACTTTAAAAAATTTTGTTTCGAGTCTTCGTTTTCTTGACTTGGAATATTCGATTTTCTTATGTCACTCATTTCTATTTCTTCTATGTAAAAAAATAATTGTTTCATTTCAAATAATTGAGATTTTCATTGAGACAATTCTCATTTTGAAGGTTTTAAAAAATACATTTTCTCGATTCGAACAAATCATTTTCTTGATTTGAAAAAATCAATTACTCCTTTCAAGAAATATTTTGTCTTCCATCTAGAGAATGTGTGAACTGAATTACTTGGCCGAAGATGAGGATTTTGTTTGTCAGAGAATATGAATGAATATTTCATTTCAAATAATTCCGTCAACGCTTCTGCAAATTATGCAATGGAAACATACGAATATTAAGAAACATACCCGATGAAGTATAATCCATTGAACTCTTCCGATGAAATATTCAATATTCTCCGAGTGAGAATATATTCTTGAAATGAATCGCTTTTATTTTCATCTAAGAATATATTCAAGAAAATCCATATTCTAATTTCAAGTAATCTTTTTCATGTGTGCGTGCATTGTTCTACTGAAAATTTCTAAAAATATGAACTAGACATTATTTCTAATGTATCAATCCATTCCACAGGTAACTACAGCTGCCTTGAAGTCGACCTTACGTTTACTAGAGATAGATCTTTTTACTTCACCACGGTATTCATACCTGGTATAATATTAGTTACATCTTCTTTTATAACATTCTGGTTAGAATGGAATGCAGTGCCTGCAAGAGTTATGATAGGTAAGTTACTGCAGACTTAATTGTTATGTGAGAATGAGATTTATTGTGATCTCAGATAGTGAGTGAGAGCTTATCAAGGTTCTCAAAGATCGGGTTTATACAGGGTGACCCATTTTAGAAGATCCTCTGAAATAACTCCTTGGTAAGAGCCTGTAGTTATCAAAAATGTTTCAAATGGAAGTTTCTTAAGTTTCAGGGGGACATAGAGTGCATACACTTTTTCTGACATTGGAGTTTGATTTCGAAGTATCTTTCGAAATGGGACACCCAGTATATTGTTTATCGGGATGGGGATAACGTTTCGTCTCAAACTCGCTCACAGGACTCATGAGATTGACTATTTTGAGCGGAGCCTTTCAATATCGTAGGTGTTGAAGTTGACCTGCTCGAAGCAAACGAAAGACGTGACTCGTCTTAAAGCGGATCGGACTGCGGTACTCCGATTCGCTTCGGGGTGGCGTCCTCTTTTGAGCACTTGTTCAACCGCGGGCGGCGTGTGTAGAATGCTACACAAGCTATGGACAGTGAGTCACCACAACGTTACCACAGCAGCGATATGATTATTTCCGACAATAGCGCCTTTGCTCCTGAATAAGATTCGTCCCGATAATAATATTCGATAATTTTTTTCAGGTGTTACTACAATGCTCAATTTTTTCACGACATCCAACGGATTCAGATCCACCTTGCCGGTAGTTTCGAATCTGACAGCAATGAATGTGTGGGACGGGGTGTGTATGTGCTTCATTTATGCATCGCTATTGGAGTTTGTTTGTGTTAACTACGTAGGAAGGAAGAGGCCATTGCATAACGTGGTCTATATACCGGGGGAAAACCCGGTCACCCAAGTAAGTTTCTGTTCTTCCTCTTTCCTATTCTCTCCATTCGAACTGTGTGAAGAAGAATTCGAAGTTAAATCTACACATTAAACACACTATTACACCAACGACGAACACATCTAGATTCAAGTTGTAAATTGCGTAATCTGTTTTAAATAAATTCAAAGAGAATGCCAATGAAAAGCATCAGCCGAAGTGGATTTAAACTGTGGCCGTGCACTGTTCTAAAAACTCATTTTCCACTGGATAGAAACAACTCATCAGAAAAATTATATAGCCGCATAAAATTTTCAGCATTGCAAATTGTAAAGACCCAAAAAATATAATTTAATGAATTATTTGAGTTTCAATATACGCATTTTGAAATTCGTTAAAGATTCCAGCAAATTGCGATCCCGACCGATCTCTTTCATCCTTAAAAATTTGATAATTTTACCAAAATAGGTCCTTATGTAGTTGAAAACTTATATGTACATAAAATGGTCGATGAAATTCAAACTCAAGAATCATTTGAGTTTTGATGAGAATGTCTACTTTCTCATCTCGCTTCACATTAACAATCTATCAATATAATTGTGCAAGAGAATCTTTCAACGTAGTTTGTAGATGATACTACAATAATTCCAATACTTTCATTGAAATAAAAGGTTACTTCTCCACTATCTCATAACGGTGTTTGAAGTAATATTTCGAAATAAATTCGCGCCGATAAACTTTGAAATGATAAACTCATAATCGGGAACCTTTAATTTGAAAAATTGAAACAAATTAATCAGAAGTTTCGAAAATATATTAATTGGAAAAAAGGTCAAGAAAATTATTCAGAAGAATCCGAAAAGAGTTAAGAATTAAAGAGAAAGTTGATGCTGACAGTGCTTGCGGTCCTTAAAGCAGCATAACCTGACTTAGGCAAGTATCGCTTTAAATACTGGCCCCTTCAAATCAAACCTAGTAAACGTCATGAGTATTTGTTATACCTACTACGGCACCATCTAGGAAAGGGAAACAGGTGAATAAGAATTTTCTTTGTGGTCATCCCGAATGAAAATAAATGACAAACCTCTAATTGCTTTTTCGAAATGCTAGAAAGGAATTTTCCTACGAACGAATTCAAATGAACATATTTTTTGAAAAATTTTGTAAAAAAATTTAAGTCAACAAACTGAAGAAAAATTTATTAGTTTGAAAAATGAATTTCAACATTTCAAAAAAATTGAAAATATTTCCAATGTAAAATTATTCAGATAATTCCTTAATTAAAGGAGAAATTTTATAAAAAAAAATAAGAAACTGTCTATACAGGGTGTTTCACCATAAACTGGACAAACATATATAGCCGTGTAGATGATACCGAGAAAGTCATTTTTGCCTTATGACATATACCACATTTTCGACGAATAAGCGAGATACAGGGTGTTTAATGTCAATTTTGAGCAATATTCTGATAACTGTGGTGAGTTATGCGTGACATTTGAAATAACGGTTTCAAGACACATCTTATTATTTTTTAGGGCTCAATTCAATCGTGGTGTAGAATTTTGAAAATAAAAATTCAAAATGGCGGAAAGCCTGCAAAGTTTAATTTTTTTTTTCTCGGTTGCCAATTTGGAAAGCACTATTTCAACGTACCTACTAGATTTTCTAAGATTTTCCGCGAAATTTTTTTTTCAAAATTCGAACTCAACTTTTTTTTTACATGTCTTCAGTGAAAAAACAATTTCGGCCAGAACAATTTCGGCCGAAATTGTTGAAATCTTTCATGGTTGAACTATCTTTCATTCTGAATACTGAGGTGAAATCAGAATGAAATAATATCTATTGGTTTCAAAAATTACGCTCGGAGAACTTTCATAATTTTTATTCAAAAAACTGGAAGCCGTACGAAGGCCAAAATTGTGCTAATGCTCTGTCAGAATGACCCGGACAGAAATATGAATTTATAAACCGAAAAAATTTTTTTCAAAAAACTTTTGTAGGATTCGAACTCTCTACGAATATGAATTGGGTTTATTTTAATCTTATAAAGTTCCGTTACCAAAACGACGCTAGTAAATCGGAAGTGGGGAGTTCGATTCCCACCAAAGTTTTTTGAAAACAAATTTTTGGTTTATAAATTCATATTTCAGTCCGGGTCACTCTGGCAGCTCAATAGCCTAAATTTGGCCTTCGTACGGCCTCCAGTTTTTTGAATAAAAATTCTGAAAGTTCTCCGAGCCTAATCTTTGGAAGGTAACAAAAATAAAAGCAATGGATATTATTTTATTTTGTTTTCACCTCAGTATTCAGAATTAAAGATAGTTCAACCATGAAAGATTTCAACAATTTCGGCCGAAATTGTTTTTTCACTGAAGACATGTAAAAAAAAAGTTCAGTTCGTATTTTGAAAAATCTCCTTCACGGAAAATCTTAGAAAATCTAGTACGTTGAAATAGTGCTTTCCAAATTGACAACCGAGAAAAAAAATTCAAACTTGGCAGGCTTTCCGCCATTTTGCAATTTTTTTTCAGAATTCCACACCAAAATTGAATTGAGCCCTAAAAAATACTAAGATGTGACCAGTAACCGTTATTTCAAATGTCACGCATACCCCACCTCAGTTATCAGAATATTGCTAAAAGTTGACATTAAACACCCTGTATTTCGCTTATGCGTCGAAAACAGGGTATATGTCATAAAGCAAAAATGACTTCCCCGGTGTCGTCTACACGGCTATATATGTTTGAATGTTTGTCCAGTTTATGGTGAAACACCATACACCCTGTATAGAACGATTCCATTATATCATAAAGCGTTGCTGAATTGAAATAATCGGAATGGATTTTACGTTTCATCGCAGCTCCGCTCATAGGACTCCTCAGGTTGGCTATTATGAGCAGAGCCGGTCAATGACGTAGGTGTTGAGTGGCCCAGCTCGATGGTACCGAGTGGAACGACATATGGCTCGACTTGAAGTCGATCGGATCGCGGTACGCAGGTTGCGCTCCTAGGTGGCGCCCTCTGTGGGCAAATCGTGAGCAGCCACTATAGTGGAAAATTTATTTTCACTCTTCATTATCATTGGCGTTCGTCAAAGAAATCCTAAACGAATTTCATCGGCCATCATTTCTTCGTGATCTTTAGTAAAATTATCAGCTCAGTAAATATGTAGGTTCGGGATCTTAGGCTTTACCGAAGTAAGTAGGTCAAGTCAATTCAACTACGAGGTGCCAGCTGGGAACTTCTTCGATTGATATATGAAAAACTGAGGTGTGGTACTTCCGGTTGTAACGAAACCAGATAACTACTTTCTTATTTCGAATCAAACACTCCCCATATTAGTTCCTTGGTGAATGAATGTGAGCATCACGCCCTTTATTAAAGATGGTGAAGAAAAGGACGTTTCGTCAGTATATTCGAACTTTTTCAAGACTGTGTGGAAGAAAGTATAACAATTCATCAATGTAACAAATAAGATTTATTCCACTGAGTTCAACTCAGTCTTCTTCTTCATCAACTGTCCCAAGTCCTGTTGAATTGAAAAACTCAACAATTCAACACATTTTCGGATTCCCTAATGAATTTTGACCTCATATTTGAATGCAATGGTTTTTGAGTGATGCGTACTTTCCGAAAAAATTGATGAATGAGAAGCTTACATCGGATGGTAGGTATTATCAATTGTATCGAATCTGCCCTTCGAAATTAATGAATAAAACCTCGAAATAATCGAAGGAAGTCAACTTTTGAAGTCAGAAATTTGGGTTGAATGCCGATATCTTAAAGTGCTCAAACGTAAATAATACATTGCAAACTACTATTTTTCTCTTTTTTATTGAATTGAGCTCCACAAAATAGGTAGACTCATATAAGGAATTCCTATACGCAAATATGGTCTTCGAATCATATGAATTTTTTTATTGAAGCTTTTATTCAAATGCATTAAAAAAGGGAACAATAATGAATTGTCAGACAGTTTATTCTAGCATAATAAACTGACAAAGGAACAGCGACACCCAGAAGGAGCTGTTTCAATTTTAATTTTTTCTTGTTAAAATATAGATCCTATAGCAATGAGAAAATGATTAAAATTAGGAGAAAAAAACGAAGGGTTTACAAGGGTAGATTTCCAAGCCTTCTACCCATAATGTCCCAAACATGCTCTATGGCCGAAAGATCGGGGGATCTGGGCAGCCATGAAGAAAGATTCACATGGGTCGCTTCAAAAGAGTTTAAACCAACTATTTCTTGAAGGTAACGCAGCGCTGTCATGTTATCTCGAATAAACACTAAAGGTGACCTACTTACATGTGCAAATAGCACCCCATACCACAGCGCCCACTGTCCGGTGTACATGACGCTCAACATAAAACTGAGGTTCAAGGTTCACGTCTTTTTCCCCGACGTCGTCTAACCCTTCTTCGGCCATCTTGTGCACCCAAGGAGAATCGAGATTCATCAGAAAAGACGACCTGATGCCATTCCACATTCCAATGTTGATGTTCTCTGCACTACTGTAATCGGTAACACAAGTCACGGTCAGAGGTAACACGAGATGGGGTCGTCAATGCTGCAGTCCAAAAGAACTTATCTGCTGGTAAACCGTTCGGACAGTTACAGGATGGCCTTGTTCTCCTAACCACTCATCAGCCAAAGATCGAGTTGTCACAAATCGCTCTCTAATGACCATAAGTCTAAGACGTCGATCTTGAACTTAATTTGTGCCCCTTCAACGTCCGGTACCTACTCTTCTTCGATTTTGGGCATTATCAAACCACGCTTGACAACATCTCAACAGTAGTTGGATTTCTGTTCGTGCGATTTGTGATTTCTCGAAATGACAACCGCACCTCCCGTAGACCAATAATTCGACCTTTTTCAAATTCACTTAGCCGACGATATCTTCCGCGTACACGTGCTCTAGGTATTTTAACAACAACTGAACATCGACTTTGGATCTCCTCGAACAGCTAGTTTGTTGTGAAATTCCAAAAAATTGCAAGAAACGACTACAATATTCAAGTGACAAGAAATGTATACATGTAAAATCCTTCACGATTTTTTTTAAATTCAATCATTTACTCCTTGCTACACTATATCTATGTTTTACCAAAAAAAAATTCAAACAGCTCCTTCTAGGTGTTGCAATTTCTTTGTCAGTTAGTATATTTAGCAAGAGTGGAAGCCAACGCTAAAAAAAAACAAAAAAACATAGAAAAGAAGGCATGGCTAATTGAATACACTTAAAAAAAACGAAAGAGCCAAAATGAAATGGCAAACAGACTCAACGCTGAGAAAATGGAATACAAAATAAACTCAGAGACAATTCAAACAAAAAATAACGGACGTAACTCCGATTATCAATTATCAATTCTTATCAGAACGAAAATTGAAGAAAAAACTTTATGTATTGAGGTGAAAAATATGCCACACTGAAAGAATGCTTTTATGCTTTATCTGCTTGTCTGCAGGCCTTTTGTATGTGTCGTAAGAATAAGAGTCTCACCTAGGAGTATAGAATAACTGCAGAGAAGGCTCCGCTTCTTTTTCGAACTACCGAAGACGGCGGAAAATGTTAGTTCGCCGCACGGTCACGATGTGGCGCCACGTCGTTATGGCTCTGGCCAGGCTATATCAATATTCAAAATAAAATTAGTTTTGACAAATTTATTTTCATATAATTGCGCATATATAGTTGATTTGAATTAAGTGATATGTCAACAATATTATGTTCTTATTAGTATTTGGTGTTACTTTGAGACTTAAGAAAATTCTTTTATTTAAGTAACGCACAGGTTTTCTTCGAGAACCTCTGTAACAAATTGTATGTTAATTATCATTTATTGAAATAAACTTACTTATAATAAGTACCTTTGTGGAAAAAAAAGGTTTATTTTTGGATATAGAAACTTTGTTATGTATTGTAATTAAGCATACTATTTTTCTCATTCATAAAAGTCCTATTCTCATAATTATATGATTTTGCCAATAAATCCTCATAACTTCAACAAAAAGAAAATTTTATTCGGTGAATTCATTATTGTAAACTGTTGAAGTGTAGAGCCATAACGATTACAGCGTCCTCTAGCGGGAGTCAAACTAAACTCTAACCTCCGCCGTCTTTGGAAGTCCGAAATTATGTGTAAAGCGTATGTAGCCTTCTCTCCAGTCATTCTACAGATATGGTAAATGTAGTTGGAAACCCTGATATTCCAGTACAAAATTCGAGCAGTCTTCTAGTCAAGTTGAACAGTGGAAGAATCGAAACCTCAGTGCGATTCGATATCGAATAAGCGGCTGGTCTAGTTTTATGGCAGTTTGTAGTGGGGATGCCAGAGCGCAACGATCTGGGATCTCGGATCGAATTAGGGTACGTACATGCCGGAGATGCAAGGATGAGCGCGGTGGAGGTCGCGGTCGCGATCTAGTTATAAATCGATGCATTATGTACGGCCAGGCATCGATTTATCACTAGATCGCGACCGCGACCTCCACCGCGCTCATCCTTGCATCTCCGGCATGTACGTACCCTAATGGGCCTACCACACGCTCAAGCTTCACCACAGTTTGGCTTGCGCAAACCGGCTTGAACACTGAGCGTGTGGTTGGGAGAATTGTATACAGTTTCCCTCAGTGTTCAGTGTTCAAGCCCGTTTGCGCAAGCCAAACTGTGGTGAAGCTTGAGCGTGTGGTAGGCCTATTAGATTAGAGTAGTAACACTCCCAACGCGCGAAGCGATGGGTGTTATCATGTCCGTTGAAAATGAATACGACAATTTTATTCCACTCTTATCGGAGGAATTAATTTGCCTCAATGAATGACACAAATAATTTCCTGTGAAAATTAGTGCTCAGGTCTTTTTCACCATAACTGGTTTCAAAATAAAATAATTGATTGACCACCGAAATACCATTTTATTATTTGAATTTTCCAGGGACGGGCCTAAGGGGGGGGATGGGGGGGGACGATCCCCCCCCAATGTTGAACAGAGTTGGCAAATTTTAAAAGCAGATGGAATATTTTCGAAGCTGTTGAAAAATTTTCGAAGCGGTTGAAAAAATTTCGAAGCAGTTGGAAAAATTTCGAAGAAGTTGGGAAAATTTCGAAGCAGTTGGGAAAATTTTGAAGCAGTTGGAAAGATTTCAACTGAGTTGGAATACATATTGCTACAAAAGTCCCCAATGTTGAACAGAGTTGGCAAATTTTAAAAGCAGTTGAAATATTTTCGTAGCTGTTGAAAAATTTTCGAAGAAGTTGGGAAAATTTGGAAGCAGTTGGGAAAATTTTGAAGCAGTTGGAAAGATTTCAATTTAGTTGGAATACATATTTCTACAAAAGTCCCCAATGTTGAACAGAGTTGGCAAATTTTAAAAGCAGTTGGAGTATTTTCGAAGCAGTTGGAAAAGTTTCGAAGAAGTTGATAAAATTCCGAAGCAGTTGGGAAAATTTTGAAGCAGTTGGAATACATATTTCTACAAGAGTCCCCAATGTTGAACAGAGTTGGCAAATTTTGAAACCAGTTGGAATATTTTCGAAGCTGTTGAAGAATTTTCGAAGCAGTTGGAAAAGTTTCGAAGAAGTTGGGAAAATTCCGAAGCAGTTGGCAAAATTTTGAAGCAGTTGGAGAGATTTCATGGAGTTGGAATACATATTTCTACAAAAGTTTTCTTAAAATGTGAATGAATTTGACTTTTTTTAAATGAAGATTTGAATTAATGTTCATTAAACCGGTAAAACTCAACCCACGTTTAGCCGGACAAAAGCATGCAGAGAATAGCGACAATTGTACAAATTCTTGTTAGAGTATATTTAGAGTATTTGGCAGATTTGGCCCAATGTGCAATGTGTATAACCAGCAATAAATGTTATTTATTCCGAATTGCTACCAAGTGTTTGAAAAGATGAACAATTTTTCATCTTTTACGTTATCCCTCAGCAGGTAGTTGTGAATTTCTCAGTTTGGCCGCATCGACTGTGTCCATCTGGTACCAATTTGCGCTATTTCTCTCGGTAGGGCAGTAGGCAGTATTTTTTTCTCATTCTTAATTATTCTATCAAATCTCCGTTCAACACGTAAATCTGTTAAGGGGCAGTTATACTTTGGCCGACGGCACCGATTCTCCATTCAAAAAGTGCCTTTCATTTTTCCATTTTCATTTTTCACGTCCTAAAATCTCCACCTGAAAGCTCGATTTTTTTTTAATTCTCCTGGAACTTCAGACAGTTCTCTGCGATTTCACAGTTTCTGGAAGTCTTTTCAGTATTTCCATAATTTTTTGCATTAATTAAGTGTATATCCAAATGGATTTTTTTTTTAAATATAGAAAATTGATTTGTCGAGGGCACTCCAATGAATTTTCTAAAAAGAATGGATGAACAACCGCCGAAAAACGATTATGAAGTCAATTTTCATAGACTCTCAAATTCAACCCGATTTTTTCATGCGAAAAAATGATTTTCTCAAAGAGAAGAAATCGGAGTGCCCTCAAGACATCCTTTAACTTCAATTTGAAGAAAAAAATCAAGCTTTCAGCTTAAAAATTTAGGACGTAAACTTGGAAAAATGAAAGGCACTTTTTGAATGGAGAATCGGTGCCGTAGCCGATTTTTTCATGCGAAAAAATAATTTTATCAAAGAGAAGAAATTGGAGTGCCCTCAAGACATCCTTCAACTTCAATTTAAAAAAAAATCAAGCTTTTAGGTGAAAAATTGAGGGCGTGAACTTGAAAGAATGAAAGGCACTTTTTGAATTGAGAATCGGTGCCGTAGCCGATTTCTTCATGCGAAAAAATAATTTTATCAAAGAGAAGAAATTGGAGTGCCCTCAAGACATCCTTCATCTTCAATTTAAAAAAAATCAAGCTTTTTGGTGAAA
Source organism: Adalia bipunctata (assembly GCA_910592335.1). Lineage (NCBI taxonomy): Eukaryota > Metazoa > Arthropoda > Insecta > Coleoptera > Coccinellidae > Adalia > Adalia bipunctata. Next base: position 9,426,257 of record OU342954.1, read on the forward strand.
AATGGAGGGCGGGAACTTGGAAAAATGAAAGGCACTTTTTGAATGGAGAATCGGTGCCGTAGCCGTCGGCCGAAGTATAACGGCTCCTATGCAAAAATGAACCGAAAAAGATTCAAAGTGAAGTGTGTAGTATGTGGATTTTTTTCAGTTCACTTGAATAAATCATTCATTTTTCTTCGGAATTGAACTTAAAAATCGAAACATACAAAATAATGATAACAGATGCTGTATAATCCTGTAGAGTGTGGAGTGTGTTAATCTAGTAATGCAGAATTAAAAAACTACACTACAAAATTTTCTAAATATTTTTAATGCTCTCGGGAAAAAACCATTGACACGCAATCCAAAATACCACTCCCCCCTTCAACCGTTGGTTTTCTAATCCTTTTTCGCACAGTTGGAAAATTTTCGAAGCTATCCCCCCCCAAAAATTTGGCTTCGGCCCGTCCCTGGAATTTTCTCTTGAACAGTAAACATTTTTATTCACGCGGAATCTAATTTATTTTCAAACAGTATGGTCTATCGCATCCAAGTTCGGATTGCGACTGAATTCGATCTTCGATCCGGATCCGCGAAAAGCAGCAGAGATCCAGGCATCCCCACTACGATCGAAACTGCCATTAAACTAGACCAGCCGCTTATTCGATATCGAATCGCACTGAGGTTTCGATTCTTCCACTGTTCAACTGGACTAGAAGACTGCTCGAATTTTGTACTGAAATCCCAGTGTTTCCAACTACATTAGCCATATCTGTACACTTCTAGGTCTCACGAATCGAATTCGCTTCATAAAAACACGTGGTTTTTAACTGAAGGCGTGTTCGGATTCGAAACTAATTTGCGCGTTATTGTGGACTAACTTGTCCGAACTGGCAAATTGAATCATTGGGCTCTGCCGAGTCCTGGCTTACCTCGATTCTTGAACACTAGACCACAGAATCGAAAATAGTGAGTGGACCACTGTTGTGCGGATCTTCGTTACCGACGAAGTCCATTTGCAGTATGAACTTTATGGTATCAATTCTGAACAGTTCCTGAGCCTGAATTTTTCGAAAAACGGTTCAACTTGGAGTTCAAAATACTCTACCTAATCTGAAGGTTTATTAATAAACCCTAACAGGCGGATTAAAAATAATTTTATTACACCTTACATCAGTTTCATCCGTCAATTTTTCGGGAAAATCCTCCATATTATCCCAGAAACTATTGAATTTAGGTATGAAGTGGTTCATATGCAATGAATATAAAACATACAGGATATTACATCTGAAATAAGAAGGTAGATATAGGTATGCTAGTGCAACCGGAAGTCAAATTACTCTCTGAATATTTTATAGAGTTGTTCCTTCGACACTTGCCCATCTGCAAAACTCCTATGGATTGATGAAGTTCTCGGTGGGACACACAGTAATTTTGCGCAAGATCAGTTTGTATTGAATATTGAGGGCTATTATACAGTGCGCATCAAAATTATGAAACAAATTCATTTTCTCAGATGAAAAATATTTGGCAACAAAATCCTGAAACAGGTCAATTTTTGTTTCACTTTTACCAAATTTTTATGCATTTTTAAGGATTTTTGTTGCACACTGTGCCATTCTCATCAGCCCTCTGAATTTTTTGTATAGGGAGAGTGGGTCATATGGTACTTTTTTGGCAAGGTTTTTGTATCTTCCTCACAGGCGTGCAGAAATTTTCAAGAAAAAATTTTTTTTTGAAAATTAGTTAGTTCAAAGAGGTTTTAAGTATAGATGCAAAGACCTTGCCAAAAAAGTATCAAATGACCCACTTTCCCCCATTCAAAAAATTTAGAGGGTCGATAGGGATGGCACAGGGTAAAACAAAAATCCTTCAAAAATGCATAATAATTTGGTTGAAGTGAAACAAAAATGGATCTGTTTCATGATTTTGTTGCCAAATATTTTTCTTCTGAGAAAATGAAGTTGTTATATAATTTTGACGCGCACTGTATAAAAGTATGTAGTTCTAAATTACTGAAACAATATTTCTTGTTTTCTACAATAAGTATGAAAACCTTCAATAGATTTTCCAAAAAATGTTCCACCTGTCTAGAGCAGGTACAAATTGTTGTATTAGGATGAAAATATGGTATGGTTGAGAAGTAGTTGTTTCCACCTTCACTGTTTTTGTCTTGTACTTTCGTGGATTTGTAGGACACATAAGTCACAATTTGTTCATTGTTATGCACGTGTGGAAAATTAGTGTTATGCCTCATCACGACATCCTGATGAGTTCTAGAAGGTAGAAACGTCATAGCTTGAAAATATGATGTAACGTCCTCTGCATGTCGATGGAATAATCAGAACCGTGTTTCATGTTGTATTCGTTGTTAGATACTCATACTCTATTCCTTTTCTGTCGAAATTCAAAATCATGTATCTTTCTCGAATGAAGGACAATTAAATCGATGTTGTGTTCTCGTAGGTTTGTTTCACTTGCCGAATAAGCAAATTCATTTCATGAAAGTCACTGTATGTTGGTATTTTTCTCCAACGATATGATCTTCTACCCGAGAAAAACACACAAATCTTTTGTAGTAGAAGAATAAAAATTTTGACAAATCGCTCGAATTCGTGAATTTTGTCCATGTGGGGACATTTCTCACATAAACATCAAACAAAAGGTTTTTTCCTCCCGAATATGACAGTGAACTTTTATTCAAGATCTGATTTTTTGTTTACGTAATTGCGGCTTTGAGGATGAAACACCTCTCAATTAATTTGTAGTATGAAATGATTACCAATGCCAATGGGATAAGGCAGAAGGGTGAAATTTGATGAAAAAAAAAAGAGATATATGTCCTGAGTAGTCCGTTTATTGCTCAAACTGAGCCCCGCCATCTTCCATAAAAAGTAGGTGTATGATCTTACCTAACATAAATCCTCAGCAATGCGTATTCAAAAGAGCATTTCGTTTTGAAATTTATTTCCAAGATTTTGCGTTTTGATAGGGGTGATGAGAAACATTGAAAATACATAAAAATATGCAGGGCAATCCATTTAAATAGTCGCCTCTTTGGTGAATTTTTTTGGAAACACCCAGTATATTGTAGAATAATTTCTGGAGATGCATACATAGAAATACAAGAAAACTTTTTTCGAACGAAATTTCTGAATGTCTGTTTTTTCGGCAACTATGGAAGAAGAACGCAATGTTGCAAGACTCTGTACTATAAAAGAGCTATTGCGGAGTTATAGACTGTCAAATTGGTTGACAGAAAGAGTGTAACAAATCAGTGTTTATGTCTCCAGAATCCCTCTCTGTAAGAATTTCTTTTTGCAACGGTGGAACAAAAGAAAGTACGCTGATACTGCTTCATGTATAAATTATGAGTAAATATGCCTGAAAGAGAGCTTCAAAGTGAGCCTCAATAAAACTTTGAGATCTCATTTTTTCAAATGGTAACCATATAATTTTATAATTCCGATCGATTGCTCGTCAAAAACTAGTTAGAGTGTGCCAAATATTTCATGACTCTAAAATCAGTAGTTTTGCCGTTATCGAATAAAATTCGAATTTCACGACTAAGGCCAGGTTTGGCTCAGTCCAATTCATTGGTAAGCTCGTCTTCTTTTGAGTAGGCCATGTTAGGAATGGTCATTCTTACTCATTTTTATTGATCAAGCACTATGAAAAACATGCAATAATAATTAGGTACACTTGAATGATATCTCAAGTCTGTTCTTTATTTCTGGCGAAGGTGTCAAATAAACGAGGCAGATAATGAATGATGACTGAAAAAATCTTAGTTTAAAACTATTTATTTTTATTTTCTTGATAGCAGAAAACTTTGACAGAAATTTAATGATAAAATAATTTTCGAATTGTTGGCCCCCTCCATACATTAATTTATTCCTCTACGAACTTCATCTACTGTAGTCTGTAGTAGTTCTCAAAGATAAAAATTATCTTAATAAATCTTCGATTAGACAGAGAAACCTGGCTTTAGTCGTGAAATTCGAATTTTATTCAATAACTTCAAAACTACTGATTTTAAAGACATGCAATGTTCCGCACACCCTCACTACTTGTTGACGAGCAATCAATCGGAATTACAAGATTATATGGTTATCAGTTGAAAAAAATTAGATTTCATAGTTTAATTGAGGCTCACAACGAAGCCCTGTTTCAGGCATCCTGTAAAATATTTCCTCATAATTTACAAAAGAAGCAGTATCAAATCAGTATAGAATCGAACGAAGAATTCAAATATGTATAAATATACAGGATGTTACATTTGAAATAACGAAGTTTACATTCGTTTCCGGTAGAACCGGAAGTAGATTCCGCTTGGAAATATTCTACAATTTGAGTTCATGTGCTCTAAAACAAAAATACAGAATCTTGAATTTGTATCAAAATTCCTTCCTCGAATACGGTGGCAATCTACAAAACAAACGTTATGAACGTAGCACACTAAATTCATTGAATCAACATTGAACGAATGCAAAATTTTGCATTATAGGGGTCCAGGATCATGTTTAGTTTAGAATTTTATGTATCTGTAAACCAAAACCGGATGAAGCATATATGAAAGAGGCGACTGTATCAACATTCGCCGATGGACAAAAATTGAGAACTTTATATTCGTCAAAATGGATTCACCTATAAAGCCAATAAAACATATCCACAATTTATCATTTCGAAATCTAATACGGTAATTTGTCGAACATTTTAATCGCATTTTCAATCAAATTCAAATGATATTTCACACAATCTACTTCTCAACTCTCGTAAACTTCATAAAAGCCATGCTGTATTTCATTTCATGTTCGATGTTAAATTCATACTAAAAAATATGTAAGCTATATGCGAGGCTATATGTATTATGTATTTCTCGTGTACATTTCTTTATAGGGGCGAGCATAATGTTTTGCCACCTTCCAAAGTATCCAGTATTACCTAACTTGACTTTTGGTCTTATCTTATACCTACTATTTAATACAAGATATTACGAAGCAATCTCTTAACATTTTCGAGTGGTGTTTTTGGGATCAGCATAAGGGTTGTTTGAGATAATGTATATTTTCCTTTATACAGAGTGAGTCACGAGGAACTGAACATATTCCTACCACGTATATATAATATAAATTCTATACAGGTAGATTTTCGGTTTTCAGCTAAAATTTCAATCCATCTTAACTTTTGATCGGATATCATGAATCAATTGAACTTTTCAGGGTTATTATCTTGAAGTACATTCAGGAACCAAATTGTTGATAACTTTGTTGTTTTGGTCTTTTGCAAAAATTTCACCCTGTGTAAGGTTTAATTCATTGTTTGATAAGGAGTTTTCCTTAGTAACAAGGGAGGAAAAGTACTGAAAAGATTTTTCCAACGCTGTTTTAGGATTTTTAATTGAATAATGAATTTCAGTAATAATTTTCGCTTAGCATTGAAATTACAATTTTTTATTGAATCCAGTAAGAGAAGGAAGAGTAAAAGTGTCTCCTTTACACAACATACAGCATTTTCATAGTTTAGTATCGTTTCCATATGACCGGATCATGAAAATGTTCCATTTTACTTCTTCTCAGTATTTGAACATCCTGTTTGGCGGTTTATTGGGAATCAGTTATAAGCTGGAAAATTTTTAAATTTTTCTCAAACTTTGGATTGATAATTTAATACAATCTTAATAAGAGAAAATCAATAGTGAAAACTTTTTCCGGAATTCGAAAATCCGTCTGATGTATACCGACTAATGATTTTCTTTTTTATACATTTCACAGACGTTAATCTCCAATTAAAAAAAATCTTAATAAGCAAAATTCTATAGATAAAGTTTCCGTAAAAGTTTTCGAGTTGAATATCAGATTTTTTTTTTCAATCCATAAGATGTGAAGAATAATGTATTATTAATGCCACTAGATAAAAGTATATTGTTCTATGAGCGGTAATGTAAGTCATAACACACGCAGATGAGTTTTGCAGCCCGAGCCGTCAGGCGAGAACTTTATCTTCGACTTCTTCAGAAAAATTCGAATTAATCTGCATTTTCAAAATTGACAAGAGTTGTCAAAAGCGATTTCTGTGGTCGAAAATCGAATCGATATCGAATCCCGTAGAAAACGTCAAAAATTCACCTTTTCCAAATGCAATTTTTGGATATTCAGACCAGAGGAAATGTAGAAATGAATGACGAGATGTCTGAAATAGAGTTCCCCATTGACCCGACTTTTTTATTCATTTCGTAAGCTACATTTTTCCTATTTATATTAGAGTGAGTAGTGAGTTATATGCGTGGGTTATTATTACCTCACACTATTGGTTTATAATAATAATAATAATAATAGAAATCTTTATTTCAGATCATCTCAATGTATACAATGTTTACATGATAAGAAGTGAAATAGTGTCAAAATTGTGATGATCACTTTCTGCGGTTAATGTTATACTCGTCTAAACAGTATGGTTCATTTTCCACCAGCAAGCCAAATATTTCTTTCTTGAATAATGTGTAGCTCTCTATACTCTGTATTCTCTTCGGAAGTTTATTGTACAGCTGGAGGCATCTGTATTCCAGTTGTAACTGTGTGGTTGTAAGTCGGCATCTAGGATAGTTGTAGTCAAGTGTCCTTGTTTCGTATCTATTCTTTAGATTTTTGTATTTTTCAATATATAGAGACTATTACAGCTCAAATTTAGTTGAATAATATATCCATTATTCAACTGATTTTGAGCTGAAATAGTATCTATAAACCAATAGCGTGAGTTATAATAACTCTGGCCTATAACTCACTCTAATACAAATAAGAAAAATGAAATTGCTAACGGAATTAAAAAAGTCGGATCGATCGGGAACTCTATTCGAGACATCAAGGTAACGTTCTCGCCATTAATTTCCTTGGGTCTGAATATCCAAAAATTGCATTTGGAAAACGTGAATGTTTCACGTTTTCGATTCTCGACCACAGAGATGGCTTTTGACAACTTTTCTCTCAATTTTGAAAATGGATATCAATTCGAATATTACTGAAGAAGTCGTAGTTAAAGTATAGTATTCAATTCTTGGTAATGGACATAACACACTTGATGAAGTACAATCCATGTGTGTGTGTCATGACCTTTATTACCGCTTTTTTTGGAAGTTAGAAAAAATTCTTGAATTTTTCAGCTCAGAACTGATTATTTCCCAATGAACCGCCAAACAGGGTGTTGATGATGATACTTGATTTATCTTCTTTTACTGAATGAAATGGAAAAAAATTGTTATGTGATGCCTGGCGAAAATAATTACTGAAATTCAGTATTCAATTAAAAATCCTACAATAGTGCTAGGGAAAATCTTTTCGGCAGTTTTCCCCCTCCATTACTAAGTTCTGAAAATTCCTCATCATATATTGAAAATTCCAAAAAATGTTCAAGCCGAACGTGGATTTTCAGAATTTTGAATACGTTGGTTCCTAGAGGTGTACTTCAAGGCAATATCTCCAGAAAATTCCAATTGATTCAAGATAACCGTTCAAAAGTCATCAAGGTTTGAAATTTTCAGTGAAAACTGAAAATCACCCTTTATAAAACTTATGAAGGGAAGAAGGCAATTTTGGGTGGTCATTTTATGTCCACCTGAACAACCTCTATACGTGATCGGAATATGTATAGTGACTCACCTTGTATTTCACTGTAATATTTTCCATAATTCAATCCTTCGTACTTTTCGTTGTTTTAATTCAGAAGTTCAGTCATATAGAAAAGAGGCCCAAATAGCAGAATGAAATGAATAAAAGAAAATGTTATTCTCGTGTTTTTTCTTGCTAAAAATCTTCTGTCAGATCTTTCACAAATGTGTAACATTTTTAGTACCCAGAGAGTCCTCTTGTGATTTCAGAAACACGTCTTGAAATCGAACAGATATTTTCGTAACACCCTGTGTAGAAAAATCATTTTCATTCACGGCCTGTCGTATATATCTCACCCACTCACCCCGTTAATCCGAATATTGAGATTTGTACCATGTAATGTTACAGCGACTGCCCGCTGTTCTAAGCAGGATAGGCATTATACTCGCCAGCCCCTTGGTAAGCTTAGGAAGTTTCAGCTTTTCCCCCTTTGAGCCTTGTTTCAGCACCTAGCACTGCTAAATCCCAACTAACCAAAAGATTGAACTCACTGCAAACTATCTTTCTAAAAGTCTGCATAATAATGCGTGAATTCAATCCGATGAGTCCTAGTATTATGTTGCTTTCTCCGAGTGGATGCTTTTGTATTCCTTCGATCTTGTTGGCAACACTGAACGGTTGCGCTACATCGACTTCGGCTCAAAGGACCAAAAGATATTGTGAACCGCGACGGATATTTACTTTAATTTGGGGGAACAAATGAACCTTATCTGTATTCACAGTGTCTTTCAACTGATTACAGCCTGAAATTTGTTTATTGTAGTGTCCAAAGAGAATAGAAATTCTATCAAAAGAAATTTTGAAGATATTGCACAATTTGAAACGATTGCTGTTTAGTGCAGATTTTAGAATAGCGGAATACTTTTCCTTCCATGGAGCGATCCTTCAGAAGGCGTATATAATCAAAAACATTCTTTTAGCAATTCAGAGATCGAAAGCACGCCGCTTTTTGACACCAGTTTTGGAATTTCAACCTTTTAACGCATGGAGCATGATAACATTGCATGGATGTTCTTTCCTATTTTCATCTTGATACTAACAATTTCATTACAAAAAATTTATTCGAATGCAATGCATATTCATGAAGCAATTTCAAATTCATGATAGACAAATCGATTGATATAGACTTCAGAATTGAAGAAGAGTATTGTGAGATGTGAATTTGATTTTATTGTGTATTTCGATCGAAGAAAACGACACTAATGGGAATGGGAAAGGAATAGGTCCAAGAACAGTACCCTGTGGTACGCCATCCATAATATATTCTGTTCGTAGTACTAATGGAGCTTTCTAATTGGATTGCGGTCTACTAATCGCACTCCTTACGCTGTCTCAGAGTAGATGAGTGACACAAATGTCCGAAATTTTCTGAATTTTGTTCTTTTTCGATAGGAAGCGCTAGAACAAGAGTATTTCTCCTCTTTTTGCGAGCAGCCACTTCGAAGACCAAGTATGAACACGATCATGGTGTGTACCTTCCAAAAACTCTTATGTCTTCGTTTTTTTCTGTTTCTTTATAACGTAGGTATCATTGAATCTGGACTGAATAACATTTGAATTTTAAGAAAATTCAAAATAATTCCATACTTCTACCTAGGGCATTTGTATGCTGCAGCAGCGTCGACATAAAATTGTACTGTCATCTATATATTATCAATTTTTTAATACATGCCTGATCGAAGGGACAAAATTGAGGAAGTGTCTTTTCGGAATGTTCTCAGGTAGATTTATTTATGAAAAGGGGCCTCTCGCTTATTATCCTTTATTGAGAAGATGCGACCACACAGGGTCCCACCCAGGCAAAGTGATACAAAAGAAAATATGATATAAGAGCTATGATCATATTTCCTCTTCAAAAATAGGTAAACAGGGTGTTTCACCATAAATTGAACGAACATATATGGCCGTCTAGATGACATCGAGAAAAAATTTTTGCCTTATGACATATAGGGGAGGACGGGGGAATTCTGCGCATTGATATTCTGCTACTCAGTGTAGTTATTTCAAAGTTTAAATACAGCGTGCCATCTCGTATCTGCCTTGCCAACATCCTCCCGTAATTTAAAGGTATTCGTGTTTTTAATTTAGATCAGGGAGCCGATAGTTTGTTTCACGGCGCTCTGATCTAATTTTCGAGAGAAATTGGAATCGTGGAAAGTACCTACTTCTATTATTAATTTCTAATGAATCTATTGCATGACCATTTTCCTTTATATGTGTAAATCATTTACTGCAAAAGAACAACTAATTATATTTCGTCATCTACTGTCAGTGATTAGTTAGGATGGGTGACTCACACCGGGGGAATAACGCGCATCTGCAGCGGGGTTATTCTTCAATAATATTTTTTGTACCTATTCATGGAAATTTGTTTAATTCACATTGTAGTTGGTTATTACCTAAATAATAAAATATTTTTTCGAGTTTCTCAGCTGTTCAATATATGCGCATAATTACCCAAATGCATGCGCGGTATTACCCCGTACGTCGGGGAATACCGCGAAAAGACAGTTTTCAGAATTTTTTTTTTTCTAATTTGGTATAGGTAGTTGAACCTTTTCCTTGTGATAAAAAAGTTCCAAATGAGTTCATGATTCAGCAGTTAAATTATGAAAGTTTGTGTGTACATAAGAAGGTTTTTGTGAGCATTTTCCCTTAGGTGCGTAGAATTCCCCCGTTCTCTCCTACCCCGTTTTCGACGCATAAGCGAGATACAGGATGTCTAATGTCAACTTTGAGCAATATTCTGACACTATGATAAGTTATGCGTGACCTTCGAGATGATGGTTTCTGGTCACATCTTTGTATTTTTGGTGCTTAATTCAATTGTGTTGTGAAAAATTCTGGAGAAAAAAATCAATGTGACGGAAAACCTTCAATGTCGGAATATTTTATGTTCGATTACCAAATTGGATAGCATTATGTCAATGTTTGTACTCGATTTTCTTAGATTTTCTTTGAGAAAATTCTACAAAATTCGAATTCAATTTTTTATTTGCATTGATCAATAATTTCTCCCAAAATTGTTGGAATCTTACAAGGTTGAACTATCTTTCATTCTAAATATGTATTGATGTGAACAGAATGAAAAAATATTTATTGGTTTTCTTTTTGTAGTCATCCAAATATTCCGCTCGGATTATTTCATAATTTCTATTTGAAGATTCATTTTTGTATCCGGCATATTCTGGCAGCCCATCAGCACAATTTTGGCTTTCGTAAGACCACCAGTTTTTAGATCAAAATTATGTAAGTACTCCGAGCGGAATCTTTGGGAATTTACAGATAGAAAACCAATAGATATTTTTTATTCTGTTTTCACATCTATGGTTAGAATTGATTAAAGATATTCCAACCTTAAAAGGTTTCAATCATTCAACCGGCATGTTTTTTCTCTATTTGACAATCAGGTGGCCATATATCTCTTGAGTCACGTTAGGTTAAACTTAGGAAAAAAATAAATAAAACATGAAATTTGCGCTAGATAGGTATGTGCTAAAAAAAAATATGTATACACCCCAAAAATCATAGTTCACATTCAATAGCGCATCTATCTAGAAACAATGTCCAAAAAACAGATTGAAAACCTTCCATCTGATGTGTTTCCAACGAGGTGCAAGCTTCAACTTTTCAAGAAATCGACATAGTTACAGAAAAACCGGTAGCAGTTTTTCGAGGGGGCGATATTTCACATTTTCTTTTAGACCACTAAATTTAGGATCCTGTCTTAGCGCGTTCTGAAGGTGTATGCTCTATTTAGCCTCATGATTCAATTGAATTCAATTCGAAAAAATGGTCGAAAAATATAAATGATAAATTGCAAAATTATGAATGAAACTTCCGCTCCTCGTTATTGAAATATTGAAACACCATCTCATAGATATTGTGATAAGACAACACAACATAACCCACACAAAATGAGAAACGACTTGTCCCACTTTTTTTTAATTATCGACTCCACTGTTGGAGAATATATCCTAATTGACTCAAAACGATTTTGTTGAATATTTTCGCATGCAGGAAAACCCACAGGATGACCCATTTCATGAACGTACGCCCGATAGAGGGTGGATAAATCGTTGAACTACTCCAACTAAGTTTAGCTGAATATGGAAGCCTATAAAAAAGTTTCTATCTTTTTCGATAGGGCGGGACAAGTCAAAGTTCAAACTTTTCCACCACTGAAATCATGTTTTTATAATCTATTATGTTTTGACATTCCACTCATGTATTTCACATTATATGTAATGCCATATTTACACTTTCAGGAAATGAGGTTGAAATTGCCGACTAGTGAGTAAAAATGAATGTTATTAGCTGGATGTTGAGAACAATTGTTGAAAACTACTTTTTCTCTCGGAAAACTTGCGACTGTCGAATTTTCACCCCAAAGAGAGATGATACAAAGTTACACAAAAATTATTGGCTCAATTAAAAAAAATTAAATGTGAAACACCAAAATGGTTAATTTTAGTTGTACCATTTTTTGAGGTATGGTTGGAAACTAACGAGTCATCCCACTTTTTCTTTCTGAAAAAAAAACTATATTAGGTACACGAAACAAGTAATTTCAAAAAATCCAATTGAAATTTCGAAATGAAACTACACCTACCACCTCTTTTGATGCATAATGAAAATTGAGCCGATATACAGCTGAAATTCCATCGAAACAGCCGTAGCTAGAAAACTCGAAATTTTTCGATAATACATATCTACATACAGAGTGTAACAGCCGAATGGAATAAATTCGATAACGAATAAATGAGGGCGTGTTGGGAAAAACTCTCGGACACGTCGATTTGAAAGTTCAAATGCGCATATTTTTCAAGAAAATAATATTATATAGGTTGTTCCATGTGGCCGTGGCAAATACCAACTTTCTTATTTCAAAAGCAACCCCCTGTATATCATTTATTTTTTGGATTCTTCAGAGAATTCTAGACACAATTCATGCACAATGTCCTATACCTATCTTTAACTATTTCGGAAGTATTAAGTGTTTTCAGAATTATTGCAAAAATCCACGTTTTAAGGTCGCCGTTTGAAGCGCGTAGGAAAAGTCAACCTATAGAGGCGCCACCGTGCATTTCATGGAATATCTCCATAGAACTTACATTATCTCTATGAGTTCTATGAATATCTCTCTAATTATGAATGAAATGTACAATGGCGCTCTCTATCCGAAACTCGCTGAACTATGAAATTAGTGAAAATGTGGGTAAAGCAGGAACTTTTTCCCGCTAAAATTTGAATTCGGCCATTCTCTGCCAATTCCGTATTTCAAGTTGTTTTTCTGAATGAAATTATCTGTAGATTCACTTTTAATAGGAAGTCGAACTATTTTCATGGGTCTTTCGTTTGAAATAAAACAGAAGCATGAGTTGGCCCATTTTCTTCTATTTTTCAAAGAAAAAAAATGAACTGTTGAAATGCAATAAATCTCAATTATCTCATTAAGAACTCCAATCCTTTTTGAGTTTACCCACAAAATTTCAGTTCACAAAGTGAAACCATTTTCAAATGCAACTTGAAATAAAAACACACTTCATTGAACGCCCACCTTAAATGAAAATTATTTTATTTCACAAATTCGGTACATTACACTTAAAATCTAATGAGTCATACTGATTATTTCTTAATTATTAAAAAAAACACAAAAAAACATTAATGTCAATGTAGGAAATGTTCAAAATGCTCGCCGAGAACGTCTTGGCAACATGCTAATCTGGTGTAGAATTATTTTCTTCTACCGTTACTCAACATTTCAGGCGTGACTGATCTAATCGCAAGCGTGATTCGGTTTTTCAGGTCGTCTAAGTTTAAGGGTTTCGTTTCGTATACAATACTTTTGACATATCCCCACAAAAAGAAGTCTGATGTAAAATTGTAAGAAATCTGAAAACACTTAATATTTCCGAAAAAGTTGCAGAAAGGTATAGGACGTTGTACATGAATTATGTCTAGAATATTCTGAAGAATCCAAAAAATGAATAATATACAGGGGGTTGCATTTGAGATGAGAAAATTGGTATTGGCCACGGTCGCATGGAACACCCTATATAATTTTATTTTCTTGAAAAATATGCGCATTTAAAATTACAAATCGACGTGTCCGAGCGTTTTTCCAAACACCCCCTCGTTTATTCGTTATCGAATTTACTCCATTTAGCTGTCACGCTCTGTATATGTAATACTCATTGAAATAAATGTTTGTTTAATCCCACTGTGGAAGAGTATTATCGCGGAATTCAACTACTTTCGAATAATTGTCACAATATTTATTATCATAACATCATTAAAGGGTGAAGAAATTAAACATTTGGAGACTCATTAGGTGATTGAAGTCACCGGGCTACCGATTTTGCTGATTTGTCGTCATTGTATAATCTATCTATAACGAAGAGAAACAAATGCAACGAATCAAGAGTCTGTGTTCTTGTTTTCAATGCGATGCGAGGTGTTATTCTGAAAAGACCGCTATTCCGGTAGATGTCACTTTTCAAGCCGTCATTTTTTGACATTTGGCAAGTAGAAACTACGCCATGAATGAAAATAGAACGATACACGCTTCAGCAACGCAATTCACTTTAAAAATGGCGAAAATTTGGTTCGTAAAGCTCGAACATATTTGGGTCGTCGTGAAGCATCTTGTCGAACCGCAATGCAGAAATTGGTGGAAAAATTTGAGCTGTTGGGACAAGTTAGTGATGTGAAGAATAAAACCTGTGCACGTCGCGCAAGAACAGCCGTGAATATTGCTGCTGTAGTCGAAAGTGTTGAAGAAAGGTTTCTTCTTGATGAATTACATCCACCCGCTTAACGGCTCGTGGTGCAAAAATCATCCTCGTGTGTTATGACCTACATTTCCGCTCGTTGAATACTACTCTTTTAATTTTGAGCTAGAACAACTGGAAAATGATGAAAAATGCTATCGAAAAATTAATTCAGTGATGAAGCATATTTTTGGTTAAATAATATCTTCAGATTAGATTCATTAGGTGTCGAAGAATTTTTGAGACTACTGCAACAAAATGGAACTTTTGGCACTCTGAATATTACAGTAGTGGTAAGTTTTCGCACGGTCCTAAAAAAAGTTTGTATAACATACCTAAAATGTCAAATTTTGATTACGTGAAATCCAATCTTTCTGAAAATGAAAAAAAAAGATCTAAATGGGACGTTTCAGACGAAAAATGGCAAAAAGCTGGGGCTTATCATTTATGAAAATTATGACAACCCATGTAGGTTGATATCATTAGGATTCAATACCACTGACTGTTAGGTGAGTTTACTCAAACTAAGGTACAAAAGAATAAAGAAAGTCACTCACCTGAATTAAAGATCACTGTTAGCTACGTTGTAAATTCAGCAGCTGTGGGTTTTCCGGATAGAACTTGTGATATCGTATTGATATCCCGTGGCTTGAAGGAGGCTTCTTTGGAGAAGAAATTACAAGTATTGAACCTATCAACAGGGGTTAACCGACCACGAACGTAAGCACCGTGCCTTCACTTGTTTTGGATAACTATAACAAATGCTCAGGGTCAATTACTTCAGTATTTAACAAGTTTCGTCCTTGCTGATCAATACTAGAATGGGGATCTTGGATTCAGGACTGCTTTAGGGTGAATAACACACTCTTCAAATTGTCGACGTTTCGATCCTTTTTGGGGTCTTCTTCAGGACTGTGAAAATTTATTTCAATTTAAGACGAGTAACATAAAAAGGAACAATATTACAACACATGTTTTCTTTCTCTGAACACCTTTTTGACAAAATTAATTTAACTTCAAACATGATAAAACGACAGGAACACTTAAAAATTGAAATGACTCACATTCAGGTGAAATTTGGATTTGTTTTTAATATATTACATGTCATTCAATAATTATTATATTTTTCCCTTCACAATATTAGTTTCGTAAGTTGTTCGTAACTTATGGTCTTACCAATTTAGTCAAGTGTCTTACTCAAGTGTCTTACGATGTGATAAAAGTTGAATTTCATTGGAACTGTTTGTATCTTCAATTTCTTTTTATATTATTTATTAGTTGTTTTTCAGAAACGAGAGCGATGATACTTCTAACTCGGTCAATGTGATACTGGTTTCATGTTGTCCTGTTTTCTAATGCAATGTCGTTGACCTCCTAAACGTATTGGGTTGAAGTTCACACCGATGGGGATTTACTATTTGATTTCTCGCAGTAGATTATTACAAATTATGCTTAATTTTTGAATGTCTTTTCTGACATTCACAGTATCATTTCTGGAAATATATATCATCTCACTGATACATCTTTTGTGGTAATTGCTTTCATTATCTAAAATTTTCACTTCGTTGAAATCAAAATTATGTCCTTCCTGGAAGTGATGAACGGCTAGAGCAGTTTTTTCATTCTTATCTCTATTCTTTTCTTTGCAATCATTTGTATGTTGGTTAATTCGATTTTTCAGGTATTGTTTAGTCATACCAATATAAGATGAATTGCAATCTTTACATGGAATCTGATACACTAAATTGGATGTCATCAATTTTGGATACGGGTTTTTCAATTTTGTGTAAATAGTCTCTAGTTTTGCAAGGGGATAGAAAGCAAGCTTGATGTTGGTTGAGTGTTGCTTAATCAACGTTTCAACATTCTCAGATAACCCTTCAATGTATGGAAATTTAAAATAGACCATTTCTTGTGTTTCAGTCTGGTCACTAGTTCTTATAGTGTTTCCAATAAATTTATTCTTGTACATATGCATAGTTTTGTTGACTAAATTACTTGGGTAGTTATTTGTTCTTAAAATGTTTCTTATTTTCGTTTCATTATCTTGCCAAAATTCCTTACTACTGAGACTATATAACATCTAAACAAGAGATTCTTCATGGTGTTATTTTTATGAACTTGTGGATGATGTGAATAGTAATTTAAAACCCTGTTCGAAGAAGTTGGTTTCGTGTACCAATTAGTTGCAATAGATCCGTCAGTTTTTCTAATAAGTTGGACATCTAAAAATGATATTTTATTATCTACTTCCGTTTCTACAGTGAATTGTATTCGTTCATGGAAAGCATTGAAAGTTGTTAGAAGTTCACTGATTTTGTCCTTTGGAACTGCTACAATTGTATCGTCTACGTATAATTTCAAAAATGGAACCTCAAATGTGAGTTTTCCAACGCATTCGGAGATGAGCTGATGCATGACTATATTTGCTAAAGTCGGACTCGCTGGATTACCTATCGCTGTGCCCTCCACTCCACCTGTAGTATGCTCGTTCATTGAACGTGAAAAAACTAGATTGAAAAATGAATTCTACAATCTGACATAACAAAACTTTGTTTAAATCTGTGTAGGCTGATATAATTGACCATTTTTCTTTTATTATTTGTACCACTAACTGTTTCGGTATATTGGTGTACAACGAAACTACATCCAATGACACAAATATTTTATAATAATCTACTGCGAGAAATCAAATAGTAAATCCCCATCGGTGTGAACTTCAACCCAATACGTTTAGGAGGTAAACGACATTGCATTAGAAAACAGGACAACATGAAACCAGTATCACATTGACCGAGTTAGAAGAATCATCGCACTCGTTTCTGAAAAACAACTAATAAATAATAGATATAAAAAGAAATTGAAGATACAAACAGTTCCAATGAAATTCAACTTTTATCACATCGTAAGACACTTGACTAAATTGGTAAGACCATAAGTTACGAACAACTTACGAAACTAATATTGAAATAAATTTTCACAGTCCTGAAGAAGATCCCAAAAAGGATCGAAACGTCGACAATTTGAAGAGAGTGTGTTATTCACCCTAAAGCAGTCCTGAAGCCAAGATCCCCATTCTAGTAATTACTTCAGTGTTCCTTGGGATCAGAGATGTGACTTATCTGAGATACAAGTATCTGAAATACAGATACAAGATACAAAATACGTATTTGTATCTTGTATATGAAATACTTTTTTGAAAATGAATTTTGTATCTTGTATTTAAATATCTCTTCTTTGGTATCTTAGTATTTTGTAGATACTTTGTTTGCTAAGATACTTTTAGTAATAGATAACTGATTCTATTGTGGCATCTTAAGCGTCTTTTGGGGCTAAATTGATAGATAGCGTGGCAATTATTTCTTTCTATGAATTGTAATCGGCTACGCCCCTTGCTTGATTTGTGTTATTTTCAAATTATTATTCCACATCTGTGTTTAAGGAAGACACGTAAATGTGTGGTCGGTCGTCCGAAGCTATGAGAAGATTGAGTCTTTTCTTGAGCTTTGACTTTTTCTTAACACCATTCAACAGTAAACAGTGATTTTGCCAATCACTACACTGCCACAGTTTGTAAACTGTGACACTGCTAAGGGCCAGTTGCATAAAACTTAAATCTGCAGTTCAACAACTTGTTGAACAAACTCTTGAGAACAGTCTGAACTGGTTCGCAAAAGCAATTTCAAATTTGCTTCTCTATTTCGCGCTTGCGCGTATAATACTATATTTCTTCTTTTCATGTCAGAAAAACCTTAGGGGAAAAGTAGAATTCGATAGATGGCGCTCAATGAAATTTAGCAATGAGTAAAACAAATCAGCTGCCGTAAAAGCCTTTTGATATTTAAGTGGTTTTATTTTGCTGACACAAAATTAAACAAAGAAAGTACGAATTTACGGTAATTACGTTGACTGGCATATAATACAAAAACAATGCAAAACAAATTATTTTACTCGTTGCGACAATTACAATTTTTTCCGCCAGAGGTCTCATTCAATTCTACTCCGCCCAATACAAAAAATACGATTAATTCACATGAAGTTTCCATAGTACCCACTTTCCCGCACTCATTTTAGTTTAGGTGTCACTTTCCCGCACTAGTGCGGGAAAACTCGTTTTTCTGCACTAGTGCGGGAAAGTGACACTTTCTAAACTAAAATGAGTGCAGGAAAGTGGGTAAAGAGTGTAAAAACGCACGGTCGTAGAAAAAAAGTATTTTATCTATGAAAAGTATTTGAAAGATACATATCTTGTATCTGGTATTTCAGATACCATTCCAGAAAGTTATTTGTATCTGGTATCTGAAATACTTATTTCAAAGTATTTTGTATTTTGTATTTCAGATACTTTCTTTAAGGTATCTTGTACATCTCTGCTTGGGATAATGGACAGGAAAAACCCTTCGAGAAACCATCAAAACCACAGAGCCCGATAGAGTTATTTTGTTCTTGTTTATTTGGGGACGGTGATATTCATTGTACCCAATTCATTTGTAAACCAACCTTTCAGAAATAAGGATCAGGCTCAAACATCCCTGGACAGCACACACTTTTCTTAAAAACCAATTTCTTATAGTTCTGACACCCATATACGACAGCAGAAACACGAGATATCGATATGCGCATACTTCGGACTGTCCTTGGATGAATCACAGTGGAGCTGAAGGTGCCTTTTGTGCGAGGAAAATTCGAAGATTTGGTAAAACGGAGATTAGACCTAATGGCAGACGAAGAGCACATGATTGTCATCTGTTAATAAATGTTCAAATCTGTCACTACCGAAATCTCCGAATAGATCTAGCACAAAAGGAAGCTTAAATATGATTGAGAAAATATATAAATTAGGTACTTTTCCTCGTCTATGTTTCAACACTTAAGAAATAACGACTCGATTTGGTAAACCATGTCTTTTAATTTCTACTTGCTTCAAAGCGATATTTGTTTCATCCACCAAGGTGCTTCTACATCAATGTGATCAATCAGCTTATCAGTGGCTCGGTGGATTCAAGTACCTCTAGTTATAGTGAAAAGGGGTTTTAGTCCATTGCGACCTTAAGGTCTATTGTGCCCTAAGAAACGTACAGAAAACGGCATTAAAAAGACGAAAAATGAAAGCATGTCATATATGTTAATGTATGTTCACAAACCTCTTTTATATCGAGGGCTGATGATATCAGATCTCATTAGCTCTTTCAGGAATAAGAAACCGGAAATATTTCAGTTTCTGATCTGCTGAGCTGCTTTTTATTTTTGTTCCAGGGTGCATGAATAATTCGAACCACTGTATAGAGGGTCTATTGGATGCTTTAAAAAGATACATAACAAAATCTACAAATATCTTTTTTTTCTTCGAAATAATGATGTCTCCTACACCACGGTTCATTGCTATATCACACTATCGCAAATAAATCACATCCGTCTCTATTTTCTTAAGGCGTACTCTCACTACTCGTATTTTTGGCAAGTACGCATTTATTTGCGTACTTGGCAAGTAGACGAAGTTTCGAATTTGAATGACAAGATTGACAAGTATTGACCGAGCGAACCACTCCCACTACATGCCAAATACAGGGTCTTTCACGAGGAACCTCACCCATATTTATACGGGAAACTACTGAACGTATTTTCATGAAATTCAGCACTTATAAGTATTTCACGATGCTGATGAAATCTAAAATATTTTCAAGGCATGAGCACCTCCGGTTTTTCCGGAAATGACGTCAACTTCCGTTTTTCAAATTAGAACACCATTTTTTTATTGCAGAAATAGATTATGACATGAAAATACGTTCAGTAGTTTCCCGTATAAATATGGGTGAGGTTCCTCATGAAAGACCCTGTATAGGGGGTCCTATTTAAATGAGTTGATGGCATTTCCGGTTAATCCGGAAGTATATTGGCAACAAAAAATGTACTACATCAAATGAATTTTGTTCCATTGCACTTACCTGCAAATTTTTATAAATATCGTTCTTTTCGTTTAAAAGATATTTAGATAGTCATAGAGCTGGTTCTTCTTTGTTACCGATGAAGTCCATCCGCAGTATACATGAATTTTGAACGAATACATTGGGCATTTTCAAATCTGCATGAAAAGCTCATACTTATTTTGAGTTGGCCACTCAGACTTTCACACATTTTTCCACCATGGACGATCAAACTTTCACATAACTATATTCATCACATTTTATGATGAAATTTGGATATGTCTTTCCAAAAAAATAACAACCGTTATTCATACGGATTTATGCATATCTATTGGTATGAAGAATATTTTACTGTAGGTAAGTAAACTGATGGAGTTGATTTATTTGTGAGAGTGTTGTACAGAAACGGAACATGGTATAGTGGAAATCATTATTTTAGAAAAAAGGTTTTTATGCCAAGGATAGATTTCGTTCTGTATTTTCTTCATAGTGCCCCATAGCTCTTCTAAACAGTGTTTAAGGTTTATCCATTAATTCTGGAACCACTTCACTACATTCGTGGTACATATGAAATATCTATTTCTCTTTTCGATGCTTACGCTTAACAGAGGCTTATTAACACTTTTCCAACTCATATAATTTGTGGCTTCATGAGTAAATTTTAATAGATGCAAAAATGCCTTTTTTCCAGTATGAAAATTTTCACCACCATAGATTCCAATTTTTTCCGTTATTTTGCCTTAAATTGCAATTGGGTT
The DNA here is from genome assembly GCA_910592335.1 of Adalia bipunctata. Classification (NCBI taxonomy): domain Eukaryota; kingdom Metazoa; phylum Arthropoda; class Insecta; order Coleoptera; family Coccinellidae; genus Adalia; species Adalia bipunctata. The sequence goes on from OU342954.1 coordinate 9,447,355, forward strand.
AATTCGAAAATATGAATAACGATGCGCAGAGAAGTGTCAAAACTAAGACGTGAAAAAGTTATAACTAGCAGGTATGATGATTGCGTGAAGCAGGTACCTATACTAAAACATTCAAATCATTCTGAGTAGCATAATAATTGGGATTTCGAAAGTAATTTAGAATAGTCCTACTTAATTTGAACTTAAGCTGCTTCTTAAGTTCTGCGTAGATCTAGATCTTATAGAAATTAGATGCCGCTTCAATGGATCCTTTTCAACTCACTTAGTGAGAGGTCTACAAAAATGATTTAACTGATTAGCCCAAAAAACGTTCTTCGGAGAAAACGATGGAATCACGTCACGACTACATTCGTGTGACTTGCTCGAATATCTGTTATAGACGTTATAGAGGTGTTCTGGTAAATGCTGCATGGAAATCAGGGAGATGTTCGATTCCCAACGTTCATTCATATCTCTAATGATTTTTTTTGTATACAGGGTGATAGGAAAAGAAGTTCGAGGATACCGAACGAGATGGTTGCCTGCACTAATTGCGGACCAAGTCCTTGCACCCACACTGCTAGCAATAGTTGTCCTTCAGAGGTAAGCAATATTTTCTGAGCAAATGGAACTTCATCAATTTGTACCTTCTCATTTGGATGAAATTTCCAGAATTGACGGAGCTTTTACGAATTGATGAAAATTCTTCAAATTTATAAAGCTTCTTCTAATTTATGAAACTTCTTCAAGTTGATGAAACTTCTTTATATTGATTGATCTTCTTCGCGTTGAGTAAACTTTGTCATGTTGATGAAACTTCCTCATATTGATAAAACTTTCATAAAGTTGCTCTAAACTTTCACCTTGAGAATACAGGGTTGGTCTATGACTTGTACATTTTTTTTTAACTGTGGAATCTCGATTTCAAGAGAAACATTTTTATCGTGAGAACGTCGTGTATGCGGTTTTCTGGTATCTATATATATGGACGAAATACAGAATTTTGTTCGATTATGTCTACAATTGAAAAGCGACATTTCCGAAATACAATATTTCTTCAACGATTTTCCTCATGATTAGTCCCTTAACATTTTATATACCGACCTTGTGAAGATCCCTTAATTAGGGGGAGTTCTTCAAGTGCGCAGTCACCTTTACGTGAAATAAATGCTCGAGCGCCAGCCACAATAGGTTTAACAAGGTTGTGGCGCCTTGAACACTCTCTCCACTTCTACCAGGGTAGCTTTTATACAGTGGAGAAGGGTTCGGTTTAATCTAGGAAGTTAGCGATTAAAAGTTCTGTTTCTATCGTAAATGTTGCTAAAATTAAAGGTTCACTTAAAACACCAAAATGGATTTTACTAAATTTACTGAACTCAATGTGAATCAAAATTAAAACTGATTTTATCTAGAACTAAACGTGAAATTAAAAGAAATGACTTAAATATCGGTACTTTACAGTGATCGATAAATTTAAGAAAAGAAACGGTGATCGGGTGAGCAAGACGGTCGGGCGAGGTGAGCGAAAGCGAGAATTGGACGTTGAACAGGGGAATACGGGAGTAACAAAGCAAAACTTCAAGATTCGGCAGGCCACGGAAAATATCATACAATCTAACTTTCTCAATGGGGTGTTCCACACTCAAATATGGTGGAAAAATTATCGGACAATACTTAGACTGTGGCGGATATGACCGGGGAAACAAGGGCAGCGGTGGCAGCAACGACGTCCGGTCAAGGGACTCCAGATAATGGAACCTCTCGACCTGACGAAGCGATTCTAGTAAATCCGCAAACGTCCAGCGGGTTAACAAGGGGTGAAGCGCGGCCGCGACCCCGTTGTGATCTCGCCGATGTCAACCCACAAGGACGTCGCTGTGAAATATGAATCTTCGAGCACCGCTAAGTGTAGGGGGATCGGATACGGTGGAGAACCAACCACGCCCAGCCAAGTAGCCCCAGGAAAATAGAACTCCTCGACCTGGCGAAGTCTCTAGTATTTTCGTCAACCTTGAGCGAATTGAGAAAGGGTGAAGCGCGGCCGTAACCCCGTTGTGATCTCGCCGATCTCAATCCTCAAAAGGTCGCTTGCAAATACAGAGATTAAGGCCCCACAAGGGGATCGAAATACAAGATGAAATCTTGAGAGTAAAATGGGAACTAAGATAAGCTGGGCACGGTAGTGAACCAACAACGTCCAGACAAGTGGCTCCAGAAAATGGAACCCCTAGGCTTGGCGAAGTCTCTGGGATTTCTGTCAACCTTCAGCGAATTGAGCAAGGGTGAAGCGCGGCCGTGACCCCGTTGGGATCTCGCCGAGCTCAATCCCCCAAAAAGGTTGCTGATAAATCCAGAGATTAAGGCCCCACCAGTGAATCAAAATACACGATGAAATCTCGAAAGTAAAATGGGATCGAAAGTAAACTTGGTACGGTGGTGAACCAACAACGTCCAGACAAGTGGCTCCAGAAAATGGAACCCCTAGGCTTGACGAAGTCTCTTGGATCTCGGTCAACCTTCAGCGAATTGAGTAAGGGTGAATCGCGGCCGTGACCCCGTTGTGATCTCGCCGAACTCAATTCTCAAAAAGGTTGCTGATAATTACAGAGATTAAGGTATCACCAAGGAAATAAAATCGTAAATCAGGGAAGAAATAATAAAGAAAATGGTTTAAAAGTAGTGGAACACACAATGATTCAATTGTTAGAATGATATTTAACGGATAATGCCATGTAAGAAATATGAACGGGGCCTTACCGGTTTACTGAAGTATGCACTGCACAAACTAAATAGGAGTCCTGTTTCAAATTTCACTAGCACTGATTTTACTTTTCACGGAAAATCAAATCGGAGAAATCAATGCTGAATTTACTAACTGTTTAAATCAAACTGGAAAATTATACTACTATTCAAAATGAGGAGAAGTGTAAGAATAATTCTAACAATGTTAAAATTAGCGTAGAACAGCAAAAGAGCGCAAAAGAGAGTAAAAGAGCCTTCCGCAGGTCGTTTCGCCCTTATAAAACCTTCGGAAATGGTGGGGTCGTGACGCGCTGAAAATTCGAAAATCTTGAAAGAAGGGGATAATCTCGTCCCCTGATTGGTTTAAATTGACGTCAGATTGTTCCAGAAATAAATCGAAAGAATTCCCACTACGTTAAAATTCGACAATTCCATCTCCGTTTTTTTCAAATCCCCGGCCGTTGAAAAACGTGAAATCAACCAAGATACGAGCCCCTTATCGCAACGCTCAGCATGTGCCCGAGCGTTTTTATACTTGCGGCGATGTTTATATTGTTGAATTTGTCGAATTAAATTTTCCTTCTGTTGGAATCACGGATATTTTATTGGGAAAATGATAAATGAGAACAGGACTTTTATGAATGAAAATTAATTATGGACTTCATTATAACTTGCGGTTTTGTTCACAATATTGAACTTATTGAATCAAACCTTCCTTTCATTGAAATCGTGAATAATTATGGAAGGAATAATATATGAAAATAGGCCTTAAATGAATAAAAATGACGGAATTCATTACAACTTATTGAATTAAATCTTTCTCCCATTGAAACCGTGAATAATTGTGGGAGGAATGATACATGAGGATAGGCATTGAGTGAATAAAAATGACGAAGTTCATTACAACCTTAAAGTCCATTGTGCCCCCTAACAGAGCTGTTATCATCGCGCCTCCTACAACCTACAACTCTTCTTCCAGCTCCGGAGATATGATGAAATCCAGTATCTGGGACGGCTTCAACGAGGATAACTCCCCACTCCTACAAGTTTCTAGTCCAAAGCACTCTTTCCTTTGGCTTGCAATGGCATAGCATTCCGTAACCAGGTGAATAGGAGTTTCTTCTTCCTCTTCACAGAATCTACACTCGTCAAAGTCGTCAAAGAAAACATTCTCACCAGATGCTTCTTCAAGCGACTATGTCCTGTGAGAAAGCCAGTGAGTTGGTGTAGTTAGTTCGTATCCAGATATTTTTTGGATCTAGCATTTCAAAGTTCCGGAGGAACTTTTTGGTGTGATCCATCCCTTGGATATGCCGCCAGAGTTTTTCCCTTTCGGTTTTCCATTAACTGCTCCTCATAGGTGCATTTTCCTATACCGCAGAAGGGTTCTGGACCAGCGAGTGGCGTTTGTGCGCTCTTTCTGGCAAGTGTATTGGCCTCTTCGTTTTCTACGATTCCCGAATGACCGAGAACCCAGAGTAAAAAGACCTTATTCTTCTTACCTACCTCACTGAGTTTGTTCCGGCACTCCCAAATCAGCTTTGATTTGATTTGATGACGTAAGAGCTCAGTGCTTTAACGGCAGCTTGACTATCTGTATGAATAGCTATATCGCATTTCTGATAGTTTCTTTCTAGATTTATATCTAGACATCTTCCGATTGTAAGTATTTCCATTTGAAGGACGCTTGAACAGTGGCCTAACGATACTGCACACTTGGTACTGTCTCAGCGCCAGCTTCAGTAGCGGTTTTAGAACCATCTGTATACCATTTCATTGTATTCTCTTTGAGATCATAGTTCGTGTATTCCTGTTTACAATCCTCTCTTTTACTGAGGATTGTACCAAACTCTCTGATTCCTGACTCTCTCATTGCCTGCTCCTTCTTTAGATACTCTGAGAATGGCCTCAGGGACTACCCTATCAATCACTAGATGTAACGGTGTGAGGTCTGTGATGATCTCAAGCGCCCTGGTTGGGCACGTTCCGTGATGCACACACAGGCAAGCCTTTGTACTTTGTCGAGCATTTTCCTCGAACTTGCCTGACTTGCCCTAGCAAACCAGGCTACTGCCCCATATGTGACTATAGGTCTAACAATCATGACGTACATCCATCGCAGTATTTTTGGGTTACAACCCCAATTCCTACCGCTCAGTGAGTTATTGTAATAATGTGATTATTATGTGAAGTGAATTAATATAATATTAACCGTGTAGTGTCGAGTTTATAAAATCCAAGAGGATATTGTTTAGATAGAAACATTGCTACAGATCATCAGGTATCATATTATTTTCCATAAATTTCAATTCACTACGTGGTTTGTATCGACCTTCATCATTATTTCCGAATTTGTATTTCATCGACATTTAACTTCGATATGGACCGGTAACAATAAATTTTTCATTGAAACTGTGCGTTCAATTTTATTTCCCACATTTGTGGGATTTTATTATTAAAATATCTCTAAATCAACGTTTTCCATCATTCGAATTCAAGTCTCGACAAAGTTGATAAATATTCTGGCAACATTGTAAACTCGTTTGAAGACCAGGAAAGGAATAATATTCGATGATATTTAATTCAGAGGAGCATTCAGATTATTGTTGAAATTAATGATTTATTCGTCAAATTTTCCGGGTAAAATTGGAAATAACTCGAAAATGGCGCGTTTTATTGAAAAAACAAAAGAATAGAACTCCTTTCATATTTTTGCAATATGAATACTATGTTATCCGAAAAATCCACAAGCAGGCAACGTCTTCTCAAAATCTCTGTGAAATATTCATAGTAGAATATTGTTCTGAATACAAAATAGGTTGATATACACACAACCAAACTTATATGGAATCACCCTTTTATTTGGAAAAAACGAATTTTAATTAAAAAAAAAAGTCGCTGAAAAGTGAAGAGCAGTTTTCCCAAAACAAGTTTATTACAAAAATATTATAAATTATTAAAAGATTATTTTTATAATAGAACAGAAAATTAAAAGTGTAAATTTCTCTAAAAATAATTTTTATGTAACTGAGAATTGAACAACAAATAAAACGATTTTAACAAATCAATAATCAGTATTAGCACTCCTGGCATTGATACGAGCTTGAATTCGACGAGGCATGCTTTCTATTAAAGTGTTAATTTCTTCTTCTGTAACATTTGCCCATTCCTCTGAAGCCGCTTGTATAAGTTGCTCTGCGTTACCAGGATTATTTTGAAGAGCCCTAATTTTTCTTTTGATCCTATCCCACAAGTGCTCGATAGGATTAAGGTCCGGTGAACAAGAAGGCCACTCTAAAACAGTCACACCTTCTGTTTCGAAAGAATTTTTTGCAACTCTGCTGGTATGTGGAGGTGCATTATCCTGCATAAATAGGAAATAATCTCCAAAAGCACCTCGCCAGAGCTTCACTACAGGTTGTAGCACTAGATCAACATACCTAGGCCCTGTCAGAGATTGTCTAATGGGAATTAAAGGAGTTTTCTCACCAAACATAATTCCGCCCCAAAACATTACAGTACCTCCATTGTATTTAGGGATCGGTCTTGCAGCTTGGAGCCTAGCTTACCTCCCTCTACCTCTTAAAATGCGAACACGCCAGTCGTCTGATCGTAGGCCAATTCTGGTCTCATCCAAAAATAAGACATTTTTCAAGCCTTCAATAGTCCAATTTTCATGCTCTAAACACCAATTAAAACGGTCAACTTTATTTTGCCTTGATAGTTCTGGAACTCTTAACGCTCTTCTCTTGAATAATTCCCGAGCGCGAAGTCTTTTTCTGATAGTTTCGACAGAAACACTAACACCTGTAGCTTGCAAAAATTGCCTTTTAAGCTCTGAATGAGATACTGCGGGATTTATTCTGGCTGTTCGGGCTAAAAAGCGATCCTGCCTTTCTGTAGTTACTCTTCCACGAGTTCTTCTCGGCCTATTCCTTAGGGTTCCTAACTCCTTGCATAGGTTTTTGAAACAACCCCTTGTGTAACCCCCACCGTTCTTGCAATCTGTCTTTGTGACATACCTTGTTCTGCCATAGTAATAATTCTTCCTCTCTGGACTTCCGATAACCCCACATAAGGCATTTTTTTTAAAACTTCCCAAAAAAACAAAATATAAATTCACTGCGACGTTCGAACGAAATGGTAAAATCGACACTGCAAAGCCAAATCTTATCAAGTGCTTATGAACCTAACTGTTTTTGTGAGTAAACACATGCACTTTTTATTTGCTTCTAACGAAAAAGATATCAAAATAATATTTCATCTTAATACTGGGTGATTCCATACAAGTTTGGTTGTGTGTAGTTTGATTAATCACGAATTGAATGGAAACCTCTTCTTGTCAGAAAATGATTTTGGTGGGAGGAATATGGCTTTTTGACTGCAAATATAATCGGACGAAACTAACTGTTTTTTTTGAGAAATATCGTGTTCAAAGCATTTTAGTCCTACTAGTTTAGTACTTACTTATTCTCTAAATGCATTAACTCGATTTAAAGATGAACTTTGCATTTATTCCAGAAAATGGTGTCAGGTACGTCTTTGGTCCATTTTTTTTCAAATGCCTTTCTTTTTGATAGAGCCCACTCCGAAAAAATGGAAAATTCAAAAAACGTTTATTTCGGCCTCAATAATCTACAGTTAAAATATAAAATTTTCAGTCATTCCAGAGAATGGTATCTAGCACATATCCGGCCTATTTTTTTTTTCAAACAGCTTCATCTTTTTGATAGGTCGAGTTCGAAAAAATGGAAAATGACAAAAAGGTTTTTTTCGCCTCAAGATTCTACAGTTGAAATATATGTACAAGTCAAAGGCTCAACCCGATTAAACTTACAGGGTAGGATTTTTATCTCCCCCTTGGCTGAAGCACTTTTAGCAGGGTCATTGCAAAGAGTCGGTTAAGCTGTAACTATTCACCGAATGAAATCGAATATTCAATTTCTGAAATATTGAAAAAAAAAGTTCAAAAATTAACCACGGTTTCTTCATCAGTGAGTCTTACCATATCACACTAATAGACATTTGGGCAGAATGATCAATTTTTTGTCCATAAAAACAAGCTAAAGCCGAGGAGAATCTACAGTTAAAAAATCTGATACAAGTTTTAAGCCCTGCAGATGTATTTCTCTATTTCAGTCTAGTAATGAGATCATCACAGTACTAAAAACAGTGCTGTGATGAACTCATTACAGCACAGTAAAGCCAGTTTATGTTATATATGCAGCCCAACCTCAAATAGATTCTGACCCAGAGTAGTCTTGCTTGTTACAGGTACGGAAGAAAGAGCCGCCTCATCCCATTCGAGTAGCGAAAACCATAGATGTCATCGCCCGTGTCACTTTTCCCACTGCCTTTGCGGTTTTCCTGGTATTTTTTTTCTACCACTATAAGAGTTACAGCCGACAGCAAGACGACTGAGGACGCCACTAAGAAGAAGAAGAAAAGTGCCATGAACAGAAGGGTGGTTCACTAGAGTTCATCAAGTGCAAGAGAGTTGAAATTTCGAAATGAAATAGGGAGTCAAACACGTACAATTGATAGCAATCAATTTAAATTCATTCATTAAATCGATGTACAAGTGTTTTTCTACAAGAGTTTCCACGAGAAAGGTGCTAATTTTCGGGTTTAATTATTCGATTCGGAAATGGCAGATAGATGTTTCTCTATGCACAAGAAACTTTGTTTCCGGCATATACTTCATATTTCCATAGATGAAATCTTTGAATATTTCCTCACAGAGAACAATTTTCGTTCCATAACATGCTCTATCAAATTGAGATTCCTTTCAATATTGTGTTAGAAAGGCGATGTATTATTTCATGAGTCCTACAACCCAGGTTTTCCCAAATTTCAAAGTAATGGTTATACTGCATCACCAGAGCCAGAGTTGAGATTTCACTCATTACTACTTCTTTGAGCTCAAAAAGTACGTATCTGTATTTGAGTGAAATAAATCTATTTATATCAATAAACTACAAAAGAAATATGAAAGGTAACAGGAAGAGATAGAGCAGGACTGTTCGATGGCGATTAACATGATTTTAGTCTTTCGCATAGTTTCGAAAAATAAATACATTGAATGAAAAATTAATTAAACAGTTATTGAAAAATAACATAACATCATAAAAACAAATCATAACGAGAAGGAAATTAAAAATATTCGAAATACAGAAAAGTCTTCAATTCAGACTTATCAGTAAATCGGTAATAATAGTTGAGGTTTTCAAGTAATCGACAAGTAGGTTGAGAAAATATAAGAATTTTACAAGTCTCAATCCAATTTTTTGTTTTATACATAACTCAAATTGGTGAGTATTTATTTATTTAGAAACTCACTGTTGTTACTTACCTTTATCTCTATCTCTATCTTTCTTGAAGGTTTGTAAGTTTGTAATCACCATTAATGAATATTTTTGATTGCGTAAATCTGAAAATGTCATTCCTTCGAAAGATTCAGTTTTTCAATTCGAATCTACATATTTCAATTAAACATACTGAATAAGAATACCTAAATTCATCAAAATACGGGATGCTCAATTTAATTTAAGTAGTTCATGATAAGATATTCCCACTGAACACTCAATCAAAATGAGTATGTTCTCTAAGTTGGTTTTCATGAAATTTTGAAGTTTTGGGAAATACCTACCTATTTCAAAACAGATTCATCCTTACTTTGAGATCAACGAAATGGTGTTATCGAAATCCTACATCGTCTCTACTATATTTCTCTAATAACATCGTTTTCAGTCCAGATTTTTCCATTCCAGTCTTAGAAAGTAGAATATACTTTACTCGCTGCTCAAAGCGTTTTGCTAGTTATAATATTTATGAGCAATTTGCTATTGGAATCTTATTTGTTGTTGTTTCGATATATTTGTAATTATTCTTTTCGTCATTTCGATCAAAGTTCGTTACACGTGTATTTGATGAGATATTTGTAAATATAGGTATTCGATTTTTTATAATCGAGAGGCTTTTTCCCTAGACTATCATGTTGAAGTATTGTATTATAGTAATTTGAAATTTGAGAGTAAAACTCATACGAAAGATCATCTTCAAGAAGGAATTGGTATATTTCCATGAAAAACCTATAATTTTATTGAAAGACAACGAATCGTCTTCTAATGACCACATGTATTGTTCTATCTATACTGTACTGAAACGGTAGGTAATGAATTTGATTTATTCATCTTTCATTATTTTCTTGAATAGTATGAAGTTTTACTTATATTATTAATTTATTCGACTCAATATCACAAGATTTTTTTGTAAGAAGGATGATACGAGCTACCTGGCGGATTGTGGAGGATTACCTATGGAAAAGTTCTGCTTAAAATGACATATTCTAAGCATTTTAGATCAATAAGAGTTTTGCTACCTGAATTCTCTTGAAGAGACCTTTTGAAACATTTACGAATGATACTTATTATCATTATTCAAACCAGGGTTGTTGGCATAACATACGATGGTTTCGCCAAGAGGTTTGAATCCAGTTCATTCAATATGCATATGCATATACCATACAGAGTGTAACAGCCAAATGGAATAAATTCGATAACGAATAAATGAGGGGGTGTTAGGAAAAACGCTCGGACACGTCGATTTGTAATTTTAAATGCGCATATTTTTCAAGAAAATAATATTATATAGGGTGTTCCATGCGACCGTGGCCAATATCAACTTTCTTATTTGAAATGCAACCCCCTGTATATTATTTATTTTTTGGATTTTTCAGAAAATTCCAGACATAATTCATGTACAATGTCCTATAAGTATCTTTAACTTTTTCGGAAATATTAAGTGTTTTCAGATTTTTTACAAAAATTAACATTTTAAATGAAAATTATTTTATTTCACGAATTCGATACATAACACTCAATACTTATTGCCCATTGACCTCTTGATATGAAGAAAGTGAGTAAAAACTATTACTGAGAAGAAATGTTGAGTAACGTTAGAAGACAATTCTACACCAGATTAGCATGTTGCCAAGACGTTCGCGGCGAGCATTTTGAACATTTCCTACATTGACATTAATGTTTTTTTTAACAATTAAGAAATAATCAGTATTACTTATTAGGTTTTAAGTGTAATGTACCTACCGAATTTGTGAAATAAAATAATTTTTATTTAAAACGTTGATTTTTGCAATAAATCTGAAAACACTTAATACTTCCGAAATAGTTGAAGATAGGTATAGGACATTGTGCATGAATTGTGTCTAGAATTCTCTGAAGAATCCAACAAATAAATAATATAGGGGGTTGCATTTGAAATAAGAAAGTTGGTATTGGCCACGGTCACATGGAACACCCTATATAATATTATTTTCTTGAAAAATATGCTCATTTAAAATTACAAATCGATGTGTCCGAACGTTTTTCCGAACACGCCCTCATTTATTCGTTATCGAATTTATTCCATTTGGCTGTTACACTCTGTATAATCCATTCACTCTTATAAAGTATTCCGGTTGGCCAAGATTTAGGTTTATCAAGTTTTTTCAATTAAAACTGACGCACTTTGGCACTCGTGAAAGTCAAAATAATTCTCAGAGACGTTGCCTATGTGACACACGGTTCGTAGTTTTACTACATTTTCATACTGGAGTATTTCAAGTTGATGCAAAAAGGTATTTAAATATCTTCTGTAGGAATATTTCTTGGGAATTTTGAAAAGTGGGGAATTCCATAGGTCCATCTGTTCGTTTAGATGTTTTTCTGTTGGGTTATTCTAGTACTTTTATTCTGTTTTCGAATGAACTATCACAAAGTAATGGACTATTCTGATGTCCATTATTTTTCAGTAAAATTTCAACAATCGATTCTTGAAAATAGCATAACTGAATCTTCCAACCATGTTTATATACGTGAAATATTTCCAGTATTAACAGAGAAAAAAGTTTCTTCAACATTCGCCAGGATTTATTGAATTCACATAATATATTCTCAAATTCATTATTTTCCCAAAGTAAATAAACATTTTGTTGAAAACGTAATTACTTCGGCCTCTATATACAGACATGGATAATGTAGTTGTAAACCCTGTGGTTTCAGTACAAAATTCGAGCAGTCTTCTAGTCCAGTTGAACAGTGGAAGAATCGAAACCTCAGTACGATTCGATATCGAATAAGCGGCTGGTCTAGTTTAATGGCAGTTTCGATTGTAGTGGGGATGTCTGGATCTCTGCTGGTCTTCCTAGATCGTTGCGCTCTGGCATCCCCACTATAAACTGCCATAAAACTAGACCAGATATCGAACCGCACTGAGGTTTCGATTCTTTCACTATTCAACTGGACTAGAAGACCCCAGTGTTTCCAACTACATTATCTATATCTGTATGTAGAGAGAACAACGTTGCGTAGTTATCTGACAGAATGATGACTATAACCTAACGTTTTCGAAATATACACGGTGAAATGTGTCAAAATGTAATGCCAAACCGGGATACTTAATAGAAGTGAATGGAGTATACTCATATGCCCAACCCAGTTTCCAGGTAGGAGTTTTCGGTTAAGGGATATTCTTATTGCATCCAGCAAGCTGCATTTCTTCACATGTAGATGTGAGGGAGGCAAATCAAGTATGACCTCAAGCGCTGCTTTAGGAGCTGTGCGCATAGCTCCCGGGCCCGGCTGCGTATGGTGACCTCTTCGGTTTTCTCCACCATGTTAGAGACGCATAGGTGACAATAGGACGTACTACCAAAGTATAGACACTAAGTTAGTGTATATACTGTGGTACTACCGCTGTGTATCGTGTGACCATGCATATTTGTTTCAAAAGTTCAATTATTCTATCAAATTGAAAACAAGTTCAGAATTTCATTCAAATGTGTCATTTTTTGTAGAACTCCCCTAAAGGCAATATCGACAACGTAAAATGTAAAAATAGAACGTTCTGTGATAGAACCAACGACTAATGTTCAAATAAATCTGAGTCAATTTCTTCTTGAAGATCACCCAGAGTGCTTTATTGATATCCGCATATTCTAAATGAATGTTATCTGATTGTGATACTATAAGGATTGGGTCCAGTGAAATGGAAAGAAGGTACTAGTAGAAAATAATTTTAGTATTCCTAATTGCGCACATCGATTACTTATTTAGACGAATGCTTCACCCCATATTTGAAGACGTACTTGTAACCATCTTCGTACTTTTTACTACAGTCGAATGCTCCATAATTTTTTCATTGCAGACAAGTTGAACAACAAATAGACCATTCAGTAGCGTTATTACCTAACTGATATATTTAGCTTGTTATGATTGGAAGATTATAACTACCCCTTATTTTTAAGCTTTCAAGAATATCATTGCATCAAGAATGTTTCCCTTTTATTTTTATTCTATTTCTATTTATTATCCTTGACATTTACGTGCAACTAATATTCTCGAGTATCATTTCAATACTCTTTCAAATTTCAGTGATATTCTCAGTTGAAATTTTCTGGAAAATTTGCTAGTCAATAAGTCATTTTCATTTAGAATATAATCGTTTTCATTTCTGATTATTTTCTATCATAACTCCTTTTGATTCTCTATTTTTTTATGTAACTGTCACCTTCCTTGAAGCAGAAAATTTTCCTCGGGAAGTAAATAGGACTTTTCCGACTTTTATTTATGTCGTTCCTTCCAAAGATATGTTGTGTAATTGAAATCTTCAGATGTTCACCTTTGTTTTGAAAATTTTTCAATAAAATTTGATCGTCGTTCAATTTTTCTTTGAAAAAGAATCACATTTTAAGTGGGATTACATGACCCTTTTTAATTGTCATATCTTAAAGCCACTAGTGAAATCCGGAAAATTAATATATCTTTTTTGATTTTCCAATCCAAATCTAGGTAAAAATTTAAACAAAGTGTTTCTAAATTGAAAGGTAATATCTATGTCAAATCTCAGTTGAATATGTTGTGTGGTGCAGAAACATTGGGAAAAAACTTGAAAAAAAAATACACTTTAACAACTTGTATCTCGAAAACGAAACGTTTGTGGCCTCATGTTTATGGGACTTTTTAACTTAAAATTATATGGAGAAAATCCTCTATTTTTTCATTCATCAAATCCGTATTTGATGAATGAAAAGATTTTTGAAAAAAAAAAATTTGAAAATGATTGATTCAACCGTTTAAATCAATCATTTTCAAATGGCAGGGAATTTTGCAATGCTTATAAAACTTGACATAAGAAGAAGAGAAGACGAAGACTTTGTATTTGGAAATTTGGTACGAAGGCTTCTTCAATACAATATTTTCTTTGTTATTGGCAATATTGGCATCAGTTATTCCATAAATAATCTAATCATACTCGAGCTATAAATTGGAATAAACTACTCCAAGATAGCTAGAGATATAGCTGGCAGATATAAGCTCCTTCTACAGGGTCTTTCACGAGGAACCTAACCCATATTTATACGGGAAACTACTGAACGTATTTTCATGAAATTCAGCCATTATAAGTATTTCACGATGCTGATGAAATCCAAAATATTTTCAAGGTATGAGCCCCTCCGGTTTTTCCGGAAATGACGTCAACTTCCGTTTTTCAAATTAGAACACCATTTTTTTATAGCAGAAATAGATTCCTTAGAAAATTTCAAGTTATTTTGATGTAACATTTTTCAGTTTTGGTTGAAAAATTCTCTCTGAGCGGGAAAATTCGAAAAAAACATCGAAAATAGAGCTCCGCTGAAACAAGAATAACTTTGAGGTTTTTGGATGGAAAATTTTCATTTTTGGGATTTTTCAAGATGTAAGATTGATGTATCCACTTTAAAAGTCGAAATCGCGATTCATGATACAGGGGGTGAAAAAATCGCTTTCAAAGTTAGGGATGACAAAATCGTGGATATCAACTCAGAAAATATCCATTTTAGGGCAAGGGTGTGATGCATACACTCACATTATTTTTTAACGTAGATTCAATATCTGCCATAAAAAATGGGGTTCTAATTTGAAAAAATTGATTTTTCACGATTTTGTCATCCCTAACTTTGAAAGCGATTTTTTCACCCCCTGTATCATGCATCGCGATTTCGAATTTTGAAGTGGATACATCAATCTTACATCTTGAAAAATCCCAAAAATGAAAATTTTCCATCCAAAAACCTCGAAGTTATTCTTGTTTCAGCGGAGCTCTATTTTCGATTTTTTTTCGAATTTTCCCGCTCAGAGAGAATTTTTCAACCAAAACTGAAAAATGTTACATCAAAATAACTTGAAATTTTCTAAGGAATCTATTTCTGCAATAAAAAAATGGTGTTCTAATTTGAAAAACGGAAGTTGACGTCATTTCCGGAAAAACCGGAGGTGCTCATGCCTTGAAAATATTTTAGATTTCATCAGCATCGTGAAATACTTATAAGTGCTGAATTTCATGAAAATACGTTCAGTAGTTTCCCGTATAAATATGGGTGAGGTTCCTCGTGAAAGACCCTGTATAATATGTATTTCGTATTTGATATTTGTACCTAATCAAGAAGTATATTTAGTAGGTATATTCAGAAGACCGTATAATATGCAATATGTTCCAAATGTAAATTCAAGGTATACTTCTACCATAACTTTCCTGGAGCAATTACGAATAAACTATCAAGATATTTTCCGCAGGATTATGCTCTTTGATAGAACCAAATAATTTCCAAAATAAAACCTTGAATTTTTTCACATCCAACTATTTCAAAATATTTGGATAATTCAATCCAATAAATTTATATGGCTTGTGATTTAATAATACGAATATTCCTATTTGTTTGTATTGATGAAGTTGCAATTTTTTCGAAAATGGTTGATTTTTAGGAAAAAATGGGTCGTAATTGATAAAAATGATGATACACAATGATGATGACATTCTTGTACGCCATCGTGTTAACTTAAAATGTGATATTATTCAAAATGATGTCATTGAATGAAAATATATGTTCAAGTGGCATTGAAAAGTTTTCCGGACTTAAAACTAAAAAAACAATTCAAACAATCACTTTTTTGAGGAGAGTCTTATTTATTTTTTCAATAGAATACCTACATATTCTGTTTCGATCTAGATCTCCTGTTTTTCCCCTCATTTTCTACTCTACTGACAACGAAATATCCTTCACTTTGATAGTTAATATCACATTATTGATATATACAGGGTGAGTCATAAGTGCTCGATTGGTCGATAAATCTTGGAAATTTTGGACTAGGAAAATTATTAAAATTTTGACGGAATTGACAGTACAAACATGAAATTTTGAAAACTAGTCAATGAAGACCAACTACTAGGGTATTAGCATTTTTCAAGGTCATTTTCTAAAAATTGCTTTCGGACCACATATAGATTCGTGAATTTGCAGAATACTTTTAGGGAAATTGATAAAAAAAAATCATACAATTATCTCGAACGGTTTTCAAGATATTATCTCTAGTTTGAATTATTATATCAATAAGATAAATTCGAATCATTCTCCTAGCCCGAAATTTTCAAGAGTTGTCGACCGATCGATCACTATTGACTCACCCTGTATATTAATTTTTAATTTACCTCGAAATTTCTATGGTTAACTAATATATCCGTTTGAAAGCTTTTTACGAAGTTTCATTGGTTCACTGACGATAAGGGTTCAATAAGTCCGACAAAACTAAACAGTGGGTCTCATTCGTAACCCAAATAAACTAAATAGGTACTGACAGAAATATTCTTTTCGAAGTTGCCAATACAATCCAGCCAATGAAAAATGGTGATTTGAGAGGACAAAGCTAACCCTATATCCCAGTTAACGCAAGTACACCGACCAATGAAGCACCCTTAATAATGTTCATCATTATTCATTAGTATTTCCTTTTGGAACTATCGTTAATTTTTTTCACCCTCAATAACCTTTTGTTTTCTGTAGAAGTATAATTCGAAATCGCTTATTCTAGTGATTTTCTCCGATCGTTAATTAAGTAGCTGAGGTAATTTCGATTGATATTAAATCGTGATGAGCGGATACTAGATAATATTTGGTCAATAATCTTATATGATAATTCACCTTGTAAATGAGCAATATTTATTATCATTCGCTGTCCGAATTTTGGGTCCATAATATTTGTGATTATTGTTGAAGCCTAATAACTTACTTCTGTACATTGAATTCAGCGCATGCTTTTATGCAGACTGAGCTTGATTTACGATTATGTATAAATATAAATACTTAGAAATAATTATGAAATGTTGATATTATATTGATAGATAATACAGCACTTTACTTACCTGAATTCATTACGTAAATGTATATAATGTCCGTGATTTGTTGAACAGAAAACATCTCACTTTTATGAAGAAAACATCGAACATACGTGAAAAAATATTGTATTCATATACAGAGTGTTCCATCTCAGACGAGCCACCCCGTATATTTCTTATCTCATGGAGATTGGAAAAATTTCCCGAAACATGTCGAATGATTTTGTTTGGGGGACATCTTTTGACGTACATTTGAGGCTCAAACGAGCAACCTCCTAAAAAGGGGAGCTTCAACCCCTCCTCAAAATTGAATAGGGAAGAGGGGTTGAGTGATATCTCATTTGAAAGGTTTTGGAAGCTTCTATACAACGGTGTGTGAAAAACGTAATTATGGTGAACCGTTTCCGCCAAAAATAAATTTATTAGCTCAAATATTTTGAATATTTTGATTTTTTTACAATGTACATTTTGGGCACTTTTACGGGATATCTCCGTTATTTTTAACGTTAGCGGTATGCGGTTTTCGCGACAGTGTGCTACTTTTTTGTGAAACTAAAGATGGCACAATCAGCTTTTGCATAGCCCTCTTTGTTTTTGCTATACAGGCTGGAAATGAAAAGTATCACTTTTTAATCACCCCCCGTATCTCAGTTGTGCTTAAACTTGGAGAAATGGTTGAGACGCATTCCTATAGATTTTTTTCCGTAGAATGCAGTGGCGTAGTCAGTTTTTCAATTAAACTTTCCGTTTTTGAGTTATTGAGCAAACATATGTTTTTTTTAATTGGACACCCTGTATATTATTTTTTATTCTTATTAAGCACAATCTCAGCTTTTCAAAAACATATTATTTTATACATTTATTTTCAAAACCAAGCTCAGAATTCAAGATTTTGTAATTCAATTGTCAATAACTAAGTAGTAGGCCATTACTGTTTATTAAAAACAAAAAATAAATGTCAAGATTTCGTAAGAAATCCAAAATAATGTTAACATAATACCTACATCACATGATCTAATATTTAACTTAATTTAATTTGCAATTTTTTGAAAATTTAAATAATTTGAAAATAAATACATAAAATAATATGTTTTTGAAGAGCTGAGATTGTGCTTAATAAGAATAAAAAATAATATACAGGGTGTCCAATTTAAAAAAACATATGTTTGCTCAATAACTCAAAAACGGAAAGTGTAATTGAAAAACTGACTACGCCACTGGATTCTACGGAAAAAAATTTATAGAAATGCGTTTCAACCATTTCTCCAAGTTCAAGCACAACTGAGATACGGGGGGTGATTGAAAAGTGATACTTTTCATTTCCAGCCTGTATAGCAAAAACTAAGAGGGCTATGCAAAAACTGATTGCGCCATCTTTAGTTTCACAAAAAAGTAGCACGCTGTCGCGAAAACCGCATCCCGCTAACGTTAAAAATAACGGAGATATCAAGTAAAAGTGCCCAAAATGGGATACCCTGTACTAAGACCTTTTCACAAACTTCAAAAATCTCAAAAAATCAATTCTTGAAAAATTGAATTGCTTCATCATGCTCACAATAAAAAAAATAAATCTGCGTTTTTGAATCAAATGTTCAAATTGTCCTCCATTGACATACAATTAATAATACAATCTCGACTGAAAACCGTCTATAACATGGTTCAGCATAATTGGAGTTATTTGACAATTCATATTCACAATTCGTTGGCGTAGTTCGTCAAAAATTTTCAGGCCGAATCACAAAAATCTTGGACTTAAGATGTCCCCATACAAGAAGTAGGGTTTTTGGCGAAAACGGTTCATCAAAATTACGTTTTTCATACACCGTTGGGAAGAGGCTTCCAAGCCTCAATTATACGTCAAAAGATTTCCCCAAAACAAAATCATTCGACGTGTTTCTGGAAATTTTTCCAATCACTATGGGCTTGTCTGAGATGGAACTCCCTGTATAGTAGATACTAAGTACCTAAAGAGACACCATTGTAGACCAATCAAAATATTCAAATTAAAAAAGATTTTTCATGGTTCAACAAATCAATGGAATTTTTTCTGATAGTATATGCACTTCTATTATAGATGATAAATTTTCAATTCAATATTTTACCAAAGATATATTCATTAATATAATATTGATTCACCCCATTATTATGTCATTTCTGTAATTCTTATTTCTTCATCAAACGCCGTCAGGAAGAATCGATGATTTTTTCATCATTTTCAAACAGGAGAAATGAGAAATCTGTACCCCTATGAACAACGTGTGAACTTGAATTTTCACAATTATAAGGTGAAGGAATAACAATGTTTGAATAAATATTCAGTCACCTACTTCTTCGGAAATAATACCAATATTTCTACAGATTTTTCCTCGAAATCTCCACTTTGATTCTGGATTTTACATGTAATCTGGCTTGATTGTTCAATGATCCATCTTCATTCAATTCAAAGACCAACCAGTTCTGAAAAATTCCAAACGATCCTTCAAAATTCCTGTATGATTTAAAAAAATTCAAATAATGATGTTTGGCAATAAAAATATTTAGTCTATATTCAACAAAAACGAATTTACTTGTTTATTAATTCTATATTTTATTGAAATTGTTGAGATTTTTATTGTATTGTTTATGTGTACATTTTCTTTAAGTTTTGAAATGAGGAACAACCGATATAAATTTATATGAGAATAAGTGAGTTATCTACGAATTTGTTCAGTATGATACAGGCATATTCTTGCCATTGTGATTGTTACCTCAATTTTTGTTATAACATTTTATAACTGAAAAATATATCTCCCCAAAGCTGAGTTTGATTTTAGTCACCAAAATCAATTTCTTACCCTTGTGAAGAAGTAGATCACCTCGATACAGAATGATACAGGACAAAAGGTGTCATTAACTATCAATTTAGACATTGAGATTGAATTGATGCGAAACTTTCATTGATGAAAATTATGTGAAGAACATTAATCTAATTGAATAAGAAGTTATTCCCATTGTTCAAAATTCATACTTTTATTTTCAATACCACAAAGTTCATACAGCCAATTGATTCCGTCGGTTACAAAGAAATGGGGGTATTCGCACCCCACAAAGGATTCTCCATATTTATCCCTCTTTTACTACCGGTCTGGTCAAGGCCCTCTAGCCCTCATTTCGCCCCTCCCTTGCTCTTACACTCTCGAACAAGTTGATCGCATGAACGCGATCTAGCAATAAGCGCCTGCTGAAACAAGAAACGAATTCTTCCCGTGAAAAAAAGGACTCTAATCAGTACACCTGCTCGAAACCAGAAAGAAACCAGCAAATACATCTACAAGTCAGATCAACCATTATTTCAGTGTTTACTTTGTGGTATTTTTCTAATACATACATTATTTTCCTTAATTCTTGTGATGGATAAGAATTGGTACAGCAGTCCACTTGACTTTTCTCTCCAAGACAGCTCTTGTATACTTAATAGTCCTTATTATGAAAATTAAACAAAATAATATCCCTCTTTTATATTTTAATTCGAGGGATAAACAGTATTTTCAAAAGTCTAAATTATATTGTGTACTCTTTTTATTGCATCGACGCCATCTTCATCAGGATGCAGAAAATTTGAGATTTGTTAGTAATGCCATGGGTTTGAATATACCTTGAGGAACAATGCCCTTGAACGAATTGAAGCTAAAATGTTGGCCACTTCGCCCACTTCATAGGAAAAGGAACTACAACCAAAAGTGGCTTCAATTCGAGTGCCAGCGCTCAACTGGGAACGCCGCAACAACATAAAGCAACTGGCCAGGGCAATGTAGCATTCAGGGTGATGAGAAGGCTAGTACACTTGTGAAAAGTGAATCAGAGCTTAAACCAGTTATATCTAAAGCCTTCAGGAATCAGTTTTATGAGAGGGCCGATAGATTACTTTGAACTAAATTGTCAAAATTATACTGTTGTTGTATTAGGTGGTAGGCAGAGCTCAGAACTCATGGGCGAATCATTGATAGTTGCGATCAAGAATACAGTTCAATACCTCTTTATTGAATCATTTTATATCAGTTAACATATTTTTTATAATACAAGGTATAACAAGTTTATATAAATGCGGTAGTAGTACTGAGTATTCATCTACTGAATACGCTCTAGCTGAATACTCAATAGTAGTAATTAACACAGGTAACACAGTACAGGTAACACTTGATACAACTTATGCATCAATGTGGAAATTGAGGTAGGTAGTTCATTTTCATTTTTGACAAGCGCATTTTTTCAATGGTGGTGCTGTTAGATCTACTCTATCAGGGCCGAAGCATCTGCCTCCTCTACCAGACAGTGCTCCCATATCCACAGCATTTTCCATTCGTACCATTACAAGTTCTAGAAGGGTTTCAACAGCTCTTGAAACATTCTGGCCAGTGGCAGCACTTGTTTCCAAATAAGGGAGCCTGAAATAGATTTATTAAATGTATGCAGTGAAATGAATACGGAGTGCCAAAATAATTCATTGGCATTAAAAATGACGAATCATCATACACTGCGCAAAAAAATTAACGCACATTCTGAAAATCCCAATTTTAATGAAAGTTAACTCTACATTGACTTTATAACTTATTTTGTATGTTCTCTCGGGAAGGTTTTGAACGAAACAAGACACATTGAATGGAAGAAAAATTCAGGATTTCACCGAATCTTATGTGAAAGAAGAGAAATGAACAATTTTCAAAATACTGAAATGCTGATAAGTGATTTAATACTTGGTATTTCCACCCCTTGCGTTAATTACAGATCGGCAACGACGGTTCATACTCAAAATGAGTGATCTTAAAATATTCTGATCTAATCCTTCCCAGTTTTCTCCGAGTTGGATTCCTAAGTCATTAAGAGTAGCTGGATGATTTTCTGAACTTCTCAGCCTTCTATTGAGGTTGTCCCAAACCTTCTCAATCGGATTGAGATCTGGACTTCTTGCTGGCCATTCCATTCAAGAGACTTCAACCTCTTCAAGGTACTCCTGAACGATGCGCGCACGATGGGGTCTGGCATTATCCTCCATAAAAATGAAATTTTCACCAATGTATGGGGCAAATGGCACTACATGCTCTTCAGGAATGTTCCTTATATACTTATCAGCATTCATAGCTCCATTATCAACGACCACTAGGTCTGTGCGAGCAGTCAAAGATATTCCACCCCATACCATAATCGATCCTCCCCCGAAACCAGTAGTATTCAGGAAATTGCACTGAGCATATCTTTCATGTGGACGTCTGTATACAGGGAACGTCGATCACAATGGTAGAGGCAGAATCTAGACTCATCTGTGAGAGAACTCTTTCCCAATCGGCCTCTTCCCAATGGATATGCTCTCTCGCAAAATCCAAACGCGCCCTTCGTTGGCCTGGGGTAAGAGCTGGGCCTCTTGCCGCGACACGATGCCTTAAATCATATTCTCGGAGGCGATTTCTTATTGTCTGAGTGCTAATTTGCACCTCATGAGTTTGCTCAGGCTGATCTTGAAGGAGGCGAGCGATTGCAAACCGTTATCTCAACGAAGAAACTCTCAAGTTATGTTCTTGAATGGCAGTTGTTACCCATGGTCTACCCTGTCCTGGTCTTCGGACATTCATACCTGTCTCCCTGAATCGCTGCAACATTCTGGACACACTTGTATGGGAAACTCCAAACCTTTCTGCCATTCTTGTGTATGTCCACCCTTCTTCTCGCAAAACTACCGCTTGGGCACATTCCTCTTGGGTCAAATTACGTGTTTCGCGTTGCATAGCGATCGAGTGTAGAAAATCAAACGAAAGAAAAACTATTGATCACTAGAATTGATCGAGAACAACTGATTTTAGAATGGAGCCAATACATTCAAAATCTGATATAATCTTTTTTATTCCTGCTGAGAGAAAACATCTGTATTGAAGAAAAACGTTGAAAGTGGATAACATTATGCATGCATAATTCTGATAAAAATAATTATCATTGAGAACCTTCAGTTGTAGAATAAATTTGAGATTTCCATAATGTGCGTTAATTTTTTTGCGCAGTGTAGATTTTCGATCGAATTTTTCATAACATCAATCATTCATTTAGGAATCGACGGATAGAAACCCTGGTGTAACGACTCCTAACTTAAAACTGTGACCAAAAATTGTAGATCAAAACGGCACTTTAGATTGTAAATCGGGTCCTAGTTCCGGAATCATCCGCAATATTTCTCGATAGTGGCGCTATTGCGGCATTGGATTATAGCGCGACCCTTTTCAGGAGAAATGAAAAGTAGGACCTCATCTCAGATTTTCATTCGACAAGAAAGTCTTAGACAAAATCTAATCAGTGCCAACACTGCCAACACCAGGTATTCTATGCATCTATCCCCCACATTTCTAATTTCCATTCGAAGCATGCGTACAATTCAAATATTGCCAACGATTTGGCTTCACTTTGTGGCCGTGGATAGTAGGCGTATAAGTGATATTGACGTTATTCGATGGTATAGTCTCTTTGGTACAGATCATGTTCGACTAAATTTGTTCAAAATGGAGGTAGAACTTGAAAATTTTCACACAAAATGAATCCGCGTTTCTGTGATCCTCAAAAAACGTCAATTTTAATAATAATAAAAATAATTCTAAATGAGAAACAAAGGAATTCAATTATGGAGAGTTTCCCTTGTTGTCCGATAAAGGAGTCTGATCTAGAACTCCGACCTTTACAAGTTTCACATTCGTGTTATTCCAGTTTTGCTTGTTATTCAACATTGTTTCAAGAAAATTGCACCTGACCAGTGGCGGCTCGTTAGGGACGGCAGAGTCGGCAAACCCTATATATTTTATGTCCAGCCAAAATTAAAATTACTCTTTCTTCTGTTGAATTACGAGATTTATTATAATTATTGTATTTCCAAGACCTGTGTAAATAAAATTTTATAAATCATATTTGTATATCACTGATATATTTCAACTTCTTGGAAATACGCTCTTCCAATCTCAACGCCGAGCCGTTTCGTCTACTCAAATCAGTCCGAGAATTGAAATGCGTGTACGGGAAGACGAGAGCGCCAAGCATCGAACGCTTTCTAGGGACCAAGTACGGCGTGCCGGGCCTGATTCGACGTTTCAATGAAATGCGAATACGAATGAGGTGAAACAATTTTAACTCGACTGTTTTCTGTTGGAATTTTATTCAGATAATGATAAATATTATATTCGCCTCCTAGTTAATGCTCTTTCAAAATCAAAATTGCGATGTTTTCGTTGTTCGTTCCACCTCACAAATTTTAATAGAGGAATGTTGCTTAATACGAATTTTTGTCGTATTTCGTACTTTTATAGACGAGGATATCGAATATGATAGTATGGTAGTAATTTCCGCCCATTTCCGCTATTTCCCGAAATTTTTAGCCGAGAAAAAAATGCTGAACAACAAATGGGATTATGCCGTACCTGAAATGCCTCGACTCGTATTATACACGAGGAACGATCGGATCGGAGATTGTTTTCGTTTGTATTGCGGGATGCGGCTACAGGAGCCTTCAGTGTTCGTTTGTTTGGTTCTTAACGGGGTGAGTGGTTGGATCGTTTCTTCCAGGAAATTAATTATTTTACGCGAACTCAAAAAATTCCTATTCTGTTAGAGATGTGCATAAATCATGTATTCGACAAAAAATGGAGTAAAATGAATGGTGATTATAATGCAGAAAAAAAAATATGCAAGGCATTTGAAAAAATGAAGAGAAATCGATTTGAAATTCGTCATGTTGATTGTCTTTTTGTGGACTCCATATGCTGTAGATGCTTTATTATAGCTGGGTAGGATACTTTGAAGTCTTGTCTTTCAATCCATATAAAGTTCTTATTGGTGTGTGCAAATAAAATTGGATAACAATGATAACATAGCCTCTACAAGTATCATTTTTTATCAAAATGGCCAATATTTCAAAAACTGTCGAATAAAAATATGTGAAAAGTATACGAAAGCATGCAGGAAGTTTCAGAGAATTGAAAAACACTATAGAATATGGGGTGTCCCATTTGAAAAAACAAAGTCACCCGGCTATTCCTCTCTTGTGCGCCACCCGATATATTCGAAAATATTTTTAGGATGTGCTCTTCTTGGAGTATATCAAGTCTGCATCAAAAAATTTTGACAAACTCAGTCCGTTACGCGTATATCGTCCACTGCGGCACTAGTGGGACACCCTGTATATCTGCCGACCCAAGATAAAAGTTTACGAGCCGCCACTGCACCTGACAAGTTATGAGTTACATTTTATAACGCAGGAGCGATTACTACAAACTACAATTTTTTTAGCGTTTTAGATGTTAAGTCGCCCACAAAAATATTTCTTGTCCTATCCTAAACCGCATACATTGGCCGCATTTGCAGCCTCTTTCGAATTGTTCTCACCCATTTTTTTCGGCCATATCTCTAGCTCTCCATTCGGCTACAACTCGTTTATCTTCTAGATCGCATTTGTTTCCACATAAAACTACGTCTGGAGCATCACAGTAGGCATGTAACTAAAATTAATAAATCATAATGTATGAAAGAATATGAAACAACAATATCAAAGAAGAAAATGTATTAATCGACATGAAATCACCAAAACAATCAAATTGTCAAACATTCTAGGAATGTCCGTTAGCATAAAACAAGAGGTCGTAAATTTTAAACGATTTCAACATCCTTGCTTACAGAGGAGAGAGAAAGCGTTATGATGGAGAAAATTTTCTGATTTGGGTGTTCGGTAACGTTGCTGCTCTGAGCGGAACAGCGTGCCGTGATTGGTTCCGTCGCTTCAAAAAGACTGCGATGAAGAGGTTGCTCAAGAGGACCCGTGCCAAACGCAAGAAGAGCTTCCTTCAGCATTGAGAGTTGCCCGTCAAGCCATTTTAGGATATGTTGTGTATTTGATGGTACCAGATCCGTGATAATCATTATGCGCTTGTGGAACCGAATACTGGGGAACGATATCGACTTCAATTGATGCGATTGAGGGGACACTGCGCCGAAAAACGGCCACTATACGAGGAGAGGAACGATATACAGGGTCTTTCACGAGGAACCTCACCCATATTTATACGGGAAATTTCCGTTTTTCAAATTAGAACACCATTTTTTTATTGCAGAAATAGATTCCTTAGAAAATTTCAAGTTATTTTGATGTAACATGTTTCAGTTTTGGTTGGAAAATTCTCTCTGAGCGGGAAAATTCGAAAAAAAATCGAAAATAGAGCTCCGCTGAAACAAGAATAACTTCGAGGTTTTTGGATGGAAAATTTTCATTTTTGGGATTTTTCAAGATGTAAGATTGATGTATCCACTTTAAGAATCGAAATCGCGATTCATGATACAGGGGGTGAAAAAATCGCTTTCAAAGTTAGGGATGACAAAATCGTGAAAAATCAATTTTTTCAAATTAGAACCCCATTTTTTTATGACAGATATTGAATCTACGTTAAAAAATATTGTGAGTGTATGCATCACACCCTTGCCCTAAAGTGGATATTTTCTGAGTTATTCACAAAAAACTGTTTTTCGTCTTGAATTTTCAGCTATTTCTTTTCCCTTCACGCCAAAAAGATGAAATTTTCAGGAACTGTTATTTGTACCATGCTGTAGATTTTTCACCCCTTCTTGAAACCGACTTCAAGTTACTATTAGGAGAACCATGGCAAACTCTCGCAGTTATAACTAGAGAAGATGCTCAAAGTTTTGACCGTTAATTTCTAGACATTTATTTATACGTCTCAGGAATGCTTTGTGCGTTGCTCTTCTTATTTCATCGATCTGCAAAAGTGTTTAAAAACCAAATTGAGTTTCAAAACTGTGAATCTAAGAATCTAAACAAACCTATGCACTATGCAGTCCTCTTTATCAGTCAGGGGAGTTGAGTAGACAATATTTTTTATCCTACCCCAAACATAATAGTCTAAAGAAAGGAGTTAAATCGGGAGAACGTGTGGCCAAAGATGTGGACCATTGTTCGCCAACCATCGATCTTCAAGTCGTTATGGTTCTGTACTAGCGGCTCAATTATTTGAGTCAATATGTCAGAATATCTATCTCCTAAGGGAGAACATTCTTTAAATAATGCAAACATGTGTAGTGTTCTATCTTACCAGTTAAAGTCCCATCATAAATGTGAACATCGAGAATTGCATTATTTTTGATGGCGCAAAAAACATTGAAACTCCAGGTCTCTTGAAAGTTCCATCGTCTGAAGTGGTGGTTGTTCTCTTCATCCCAATAATGACTGTTATGTCTATTAAAAGAACCATTCTTTGTGAATTTAGATTCATCTGTCCAAATTATACAGTCCAAAAAGTTTTCATTCTCTTGAAATCGAATAATCATAGCTTCGCAAAACTCTGTTCTCCTGACGAAATCAGTTTCCTTCAAATGCTGTACCCTATTGAATTTATATGGGTGCATTTTATGTTTTTTTAATATTCTCCAAACACTCGATTGAGATAATCCCAGATCAATCACGGCATCTTTGAGAGAATTTTGAGGATTCACACGAAAATATGCAAGAACTGTAATTTCGTTGTTCTCATCTTCTACTACACTTTTTTCTCTGTGTATAGTTTTCTTAACGAAAGATCCGACATTTCTCAAGTTTGTCATGGTTCTGTTAGTGTTAATGGTATCTCTCGTTGGTCTGGGTCGGTTAGGAAACCTCTCAATGAACAGTCGAATCGTTCTATCAACAACTTTATTACATTCTCCATGAAGTAGAATGAGATTTAAATAATCTTCATTGGTAAAATTAGGCATAGTGATCGATTTTATAACTTAATACGAATTATCACCAAATTAATAGTAAACACAAAATGCTACTGAATAAAGAGGAATTTGGCAGATGAAATTAATGATATCTATCATTAAAAAAAAGAATGTAAAACATGGTAAGTTTTTGCATATGGTTCATAAGGAATTATTTATTTATCACTGGAGAGAAAACCGATGGCCGATTAGTTGAAATAAAGAGGTTTCCGATACAAAATACAAATTCGAATCCAAATTCGCCATCTATTTAGGAACAACCTGTAACTTTTTTCTCTTGCATATAAGGGTAGTTAAATCTAAAACATGGTTTAAGTAACAGTTCCTGAAAATTTCATCTTTTTGGCGTGAAGGGAAAAGAAATAGCTGAAAATTCAAGACGAAAAACAGTTTTTTGTGAATAACTCAGAAAATATCCACTTTAGGACAAGGGTGTGATGCATACACTCACATTATTTTTTAACGTAGATTCAATATCTGCCATGAAAAAATGGGGTTTTAATTTGAAAAAATTGATTTTTCACGATTTTGTCATCCCTAACTTTGAAAGCGATTTTTTCACCCCCTGTATCATGAATCGCGATTTCGATTTTAAAAGTGGATACATCAATCTTACATCTTGAAGAATCCCAAAAATGAAAATTTTCCATCCAAAAACCTCAAAGTTATTCTAGTTTCAGCGGAGCTCTATTTTCGATTTTTTTTTCGAATTTTCCCGCTCAGAGAGAATTTTCCAACCAAAACTGAAAAATGTTACATCAAAATAACTTGAAATTTTCTAAGGAAGCTATTTCTGCAATAAAAAAATGGTGTTCTAATTTGAAGTGAGTGCTGAATTTCATGAAAATACGTTCAGTAGTTTCCCGTTAAATATGGGTGAGGTTCCTCGTGAAAGACCCTGTAGTGATTCAGCATGACAGCTCGGCCTTATGTTGCTGAACCCTTTGAACCTATCTGAAACGCTCAAAAGGGACGTTCTACCCTATACGCC
This sequence comes from Adalia bipunctata, assembly GCA_910592335.1. Classification (NCBI taxonomy): domain Eukaryota; kingdom Metazoa; phylum Arthropoda; class Insecta; order Coleoptera; family Coccinellidae; genus Adalia; species Adalia bipunctata. The sequence goes on from OU342954.1 coordinate 9,476,048, forward strand.
GTATTCCCCAGCTTTGTATTCGTCAGATTATTACTTGTTCTGGTTGATGGTACAAGTTATGTTAAATCTAGATCCGAGTCAGTGGTTATCGAAGGAAATTTTGTCTTTTTTCAAACTTGAGTTGTGGAATACCGCGAGGGTGTATTCTGGGTTCTCTTCTTTCTATATTGTAAGTGTCGTGTTTAGCTTATGTTTGTGTTTCGGCAACTTATTTTTACGCAAACGATAGCCAACTGAAGCTTTGGGTAATTTTGAAAGTTCTAAGTCTTTATTTCAATATACATATACAGGGTGTCCCACGGATGGAGTGCGTATTAGGGCCGGTATTATAAAGGCCAACCGAGGATTCAACCGTTGCGTCATCAACCAAATTCCTCACTATCTGGTAGTTGGCGCACGGTTGAATCCCCGGTTCGCTTTTTATAAAACCGGCCCTTAGACGTTTTTGGAGAACTGGATATATTCGAAGTCTGAAAATTGGGATTATGATATTGTTCGAAATTCTCTACAGACCTAAAATATTTTTGGAGCTTGAGCACTTCCAGTTATACCAGGAGTGGAAATAAATTCGTTCAAAAAAATTTTTTTTTAATTTTCTCGTTTCTGATATGATTCAATGCTGAACACATTCCTGTTAAAACCATTGTATTCATTCGAATAGTTTTCAAAATATCGAAAAAAAACCTGAAAAAATTTCAAATATTCAAAGTCAGTGTTATGTTCATTATTCTTATTCTGAACATCCCGAGGGTGAACCGTTTTCACAACGTCAAAGTAGAAGAATGTAGAAAGGTCATACATCTTTTGAATTTCATAAATATCATCACAGGGTGTTTCAAATTTTGTGTCGAAAACTGAGATCGAAAATTGGCCATAACTTCTGTTTCTCAAATTAGAACCCTATTTTTATGATTGCTTTGGATTCTGCAAAGAAAAATAGTGATAGCACTCTCAGATGTTCTTGTTCCTAAATACATTAATTCCCGAGATATTTGAGCTTTTCTGGATTCATGTTGTACATAGAGTCAAATTCATCTTATCTTTCGCATGAGAATATTCTGTGACCATAGAAGATAAATTATCCCATTAATAATTAACAAGTGACAGGTCTTATTTTAGGCCTTAACCTTACTTCTCGATTTAACTTCAATGGTTACTATGGTTTCATAAGAATAGTCATCGAATCTGTTGGCATGAGAATATTCTGTGACCATAGAAGATAAATGATCCCATTTTTAATTCACAGGTGACAGGTCTAATTATTAGTTGTTACTATGGTTTCATAAGAATATTCTTCGAATCTCTTCAGATTCGATGAATTTGACTCTACGTACAACATAAATCCAGAAAAGCTCAAATAACTCGGAAATCACTGAATTTAGGAGCAAGAGCATCTGAGAGTGCTATTTCTATTTTTCTTCGCAGAATCCAACGCAATCATGAAAAAATTGGGTTCTAATTTGAAAAACAGACGTTATGGCCAATTTTCGATCACAGTTTTCGATACTAAATTTGAAACACTCTGTGATGATATTTATGAAATTCAAAAGATGAATGACCTCTCCATATTCTTCTACTTTGACGTTGTGAGAACGGTTTACACTCGGGATGTTCAGAATAAGAATAATGAACATAACACTGACTATGAATTTTTGACATATTTTCCGGTTTTTTTTCGATATCTTGAAAACTATTCGAATGAATACAATGGTTTCAACAGAAATGTATTCAGCATTGAATATTCTATCATATCAGAGACGAAAAAATTGGAAAAAAAAATTTTGAACAAATTTATTTTCACTCCCGGTATAACCGGAAGTGCTCAGGCTCCAAAAATATTTTAGGTCTGTAGAGAATTTCCAACAATATCATAAGCCCAATTTTCAGATTTCAAATATGTCCAGTTCTCCAGAAACGTCTAATAGGCACTCGACCGTGGGACACCCTGTATTTATGTGATAAATTGGGCAAATTCCTTTCGAATTCTTATATCTCATCGGTTATAACAAAAATTCCCAGCTTGAAAGAACTTGGGGCACGAATTTACATGAAGACAGCAGTTCGACTGCAGTAGGATCGGAAAATCCGTTCGAGTATTATAGTGTTCACGCCGGAAGGACATAATTATTTTTGAACAAGGTTTCGTGATCAGTGCGTCCAACCTGTAGTCCATTGAGTCCAGTTCAAAAAATGCAGACATCGTGACGAAATGATGAGTGGGGCGAGCGCTCAAAATAATGGATTTATTTCATTAGATTCTTAAAAAGTAATGTTTTTCTGAATACCCTGTAAAAATTTTTCATCAAATCAGAGTGAGGAACGTACAATGGGGTTTCAATAATTTCATCATTCTTACACGTCAAAGGGCATCTATAGCCACCTATATGACCATCTTTCTGATCATCCCGAATAATAGTCTAAAAGCTTAATAGTGGAGTGCCTGGAGCATTCAAAACCGTAAAACCTCGGATTAGAGTTATAGTGAATGAAATAATATGATCGATGTGGGATATTGTTTTTTAAACTATAAATTGAAATGTTTACCCATTTTATTTGTGTGCAATCCATTTTTTCATTGTTTAAACAAATTATCATAAAAAACTAATGTTTGACCATATAATTTTCACTTCAAAAAGTAATTTTTTTGTATTTTTATGTTGAATCTCACCTGAGTAGACATATAGGAACATTTTTCAAAGATATCTGTGAATAAAAATACCAGTAGGCATCTCGAACGTGGAGGGGAGAGCGGAGGGACAGCTGCTATGTACAATGGAATTTCTCGGCCAGTTTAATTGTAAATGAAACGTACTCTATTGTGTACATTTAAAGAAATAATGTAATTAATTACGACCATGAAAAAATTTATTAGTACAAAATCCGTTTATTTAAATATATAACATTGTTGTCAACATCAAATATTTTCTTCTACTTCATCTATCTGTATAATGGGTGAAGTATTGGAACAACTATTTTCGCTGCACTGTAGACATGCTACACTGCAGTATAAACCACTTTTCTTCATCCACACGCAGCTCCACATCCCTTTTTGCAATTACAAAACAACATTTGCAATAAATTATCCGGAGCAGGTAATTGATTCATTGTTATTGGGATGTATTTGTTATTACTTCCATCCCCAATTTTCAATAACTACGTCATTTCCTAGCCATATCTGAATTTGTAGGTAAACTCTTTTAAGGTGCTCAAACGCTGCATCAGTTGTTGGAGGCAGTGATGACAAAAGAACACTTGTATTTTTGGCTGTTGCTTTTATGAAAGAATTGAACCTTTATGTATTTATAAATCATGAGTGTTAGACGGAGCGCCATAATAAACTCAAAATACATGCTTGCAATATATATATTATTGGGGTCTTCATTGATATTTTAATATTTTCACTGAGTCGTGTGAATCAATCCGTTTCTCAAAATTTTTGGCAAACTTAATTTTTCCTTAATTGAAAAATGCAGAAGTAGTGTCACAACCCGTAAAGGCATGTAAAAAAAGAATATGTTCTTTACAGTTTGGTAATGATTTTTCTAAACATTTCGATGAAAATATCTTCTGTTGAACTTAGCCTCGGGATGGTTTTAGAAAATATATTTCACGATCTTTATCTACCAATGCCGTTAATATCACTAAGACATCGATATCTTCTGAAACTATAACAACATCCTTTGATTCCAAATTCATTCCAATTTATTTGTCAGCATTACTTTCCGTTTGGCATGTAAATATATTGTTGTCAGCTAATTTAACTGTCAACATTTCTATCAAGCGAATTTTATTTTTACTATTTGTCAAAAATTTATCGTGAGCAATTGTTAAAGGTATATCTTCATCAAATTCAATATCTGCATATTTATTTTTTAATGCACAACGATTCCGTTCGGCTGATTTAATACTATCTTTTTTATACCCATCAAATACCCTTCCCGTTAGGTTAGGTTTCAATCCGTTTAAGTATTTTAACTTGATTTATTTATATGTTCTATGTATGCCAAAAAAAAAAGCAAAGGGGCCAATTTGAGTCGTCAAACGATCCATTCTAGAGTTTTAGGGTTATATGTATTTTTGTATGCTGTATCATGAAAAAATTAAAATAAAAAATTTTTGCCAAAAAAAATTGAAAAACAACTAACATTTAGGGGGATGAAAAATAGATGTTGGCCAATAAAAATAAAAATCTAGCCTGAAAGAGTTCAATTTAGGTTAGGTTAGAAAAAGGGGTTGATCGTAGAGGGGTGAAAATTTGAGGTTATATGTATTTTTGTATGCCGTATCATAAAAAAATAAAGATAAAAAATTTTGTCCGAAAAAATTTAAAAAAAAGTTAGGGGTGGACCATCCTTATCATTTAGGGGGATGAAAAATAATGGATGTTGGCGGATTCCCAGTCCTACCCGATATGCACACAAAATTTCACGAAAATCGGTCCAGCCGTTTCGGAGTAGTTCGGTTACAAGTTACAAAGATGCAGACAGAAGAATTTTATATATTAGAGATAATAGCAGCTGTCGCTCCGCTCTCCCCTCCACGTTCCAGATCCCTACTGGTATTTTTATTCACAGGTATCTTTGAAAAATGTTCCTATATGCCTACTCAGGTGAGATTCAACATACAAATACAAAAAAATTACTGTTTGAAGTGAAAATATATGGTCAAACATTAATTTTTCATAATAATTTGTTCAAACAATGAAAAAATGGATTGCACACAGAAAAAATGGGTAAACATTGCAATTTATAGTTTAAAAAGCAATATCCCACATCGATCGTATCAATTCATTCACTATAACTCTAGTCCGAGCTTGAATGCTCCAGGCACTCCACTATAATCTAAAGTTTCTGATCATAAGTGAAGTCATATGAGTAATATCAAAATTCGTTGGAAAAACCCAAACATAATTTATTGGTCATGTCATTTGAAAATCGAAGTTGTCTAATTTTGATATAACCGGGAGTAGCAAAAACATGAAAATATTTTAGATTTTCTCGGCATGCCGCACACACTGAAAATGAATTTCATGAAAATATCTTGAGAAGTTCGCCGTATAATTTGAAAGGTTGAGAAAGAATGACTCTGTATAAGTATAAGCAATTTTGTACTCTGGTATTCATTCAATTTTGAGAGGGGAGAAGAGAAGAGCTAAACAACACTTAGAAGATACGACAATCAAGCAGTAGTGCAGTGGCTTTTCCAGCAATTATTACATTTGCTTGAAATAAATGAAATATTGGACGATAAAGTCGAGGACAAAGACAAATATGTCATCAAATCGTGCCATTTGATGGCATGCCTATTTGGGGGTACACATGGCCTATTCAAGAGTCCGTTCCACTAAGCACTTAAAACGATCATGCTCACGACCACCGTTTTTTTCTGTTACACTTGCTTACAGCATTTTAATCATCTCAATCATCATCTGGTTGGAAATGCAACAGATGACACGATTTTGACGACATGCGCATCCTCGCCTTAATAGAACCCTAGGGTTAATAAACGAATAAACTCCTTATCTTTGCCCTAATACTTAAGGTTCACAGATCCTGGAAAATCACCACCTTCAAAATTCAAATCATAGCGCCACCTCGTGGTATATTTTTCGATTCCCTTTCCGTAACGTAGATGGCGCAATGACAAGAAACGATCAAACTCTACCACTAAAAGAGGTGATTTCAATCAGTTTTCAAAGTATGTATTTATTTTTTACCACTGCACTGTGTCAAAAAAGGGGTTCTAAGCATTCTTGACAAACACAAAACATCTTTCATACCCTGAGTTGTTCAACCCAACTCCTTATCTCTATAAATGACTGCTCACTAGTCAAATCAAAAAGGAGCAAAAATCCCATAGCTTCTCTATAGAATGCCGTTGTCAAACTTCGGAATCTAAAGATGAAATAAATATTAATTTCAACAAGAATCTCGAATCAAACAAACATCAATTCGATAATCAAAAGTGCTAGCTCTATCTGATTTTCGTTAAATTCAAGTATATCCATCTGTACCAAGATGTATTTTATGCATCTTGATTGTACCTACTAGAATTAATAAAATGAAGTCTTTAATACGATACATCTAACTATCTCAGAAAAAAATACGTGGTTGATTTCATAATAAATGGAACGTCCTCGACAATATCAATTGGAAGATATCCAGTTACCTACCTTTCTTGTCCTGCAGTATCCCAAAGCTGCAAATGAATTCTATAATTTTTCCCTTTCGACATATGGAGCTGGAAAATCGAACATCAATAACACATTTTTGAAAATTCTCCGAGAAAACTCACCAGTCTCTTTTCACGAAAATCGATGCCAACAGTAGAAATGAATCTAGAATTGAAACTGCCATCGGTATATTGATATAAAAAGCTGGTTTTCCCCACCCCAGAATCGCCCAAAGTTAAAAATTTTATGAGATAATCGTAATCCATCAAATAAGCTGTATATCGTGTAAAAGCTCAGATAATATACCTAATAAATGAATTCTTTAAAAATCTAGCCGAAATATGAATACCGCCATTGAAACACATTCAATTATGGTCAATTATAGACAAAACATGAAATATTGGACGACAGACTTATTTTCATATCTAACCTAATTGTTCCAATTTTTCTACTTCCTTCATAAAATCGTCGGAAATCGATAATTCCCTTACAGTGCTACCAACTATCAAGGCATAAGGCGTTGTTGCCAAATTTGTGAAATTTTCCTCATAACGGGGAACATACCTCTGGAAAAATCCGAACGGTCCCAATGAAAGACTTTGAATAAAGAACTTTATTCAAAGATGGGAGTTGTGTTCGGATCGAGAGCGTTTGGGAAAGGTATTAACAAATTTTGAATGAAAGTTGTGATGTTGAAAAAATTGTGGTGTTGTAGGTGGCTTTTTTTCATTTTTTATGTATGCGTATTAATATTGAATTTTTTGAGTTTTATAGGCTTTTCCTCAACTCTGGATCTGTGTTAAATAAATAAATAAGCCACCTGAAGTACCCTAAATTTTTCAAAATCACAACTTTCATTCAAAATTCGTTAATACCTTCTTTAAACGCTCTTGGTCCGAACACAACTCCCATCTTTGAATAAAGTTCTTTATTCAAAGTCTCTCATTGTGACCATCTGCATATTGCTATAAGAATATCACAACAAGAAAAATGTACATTTATAATTCATGAAAATTGTATGACAGCATATAAAATGGCAGCTGAAAATTGAGATTGTTATTTTCGAATTAATAGAAAAAACCCAAATATGAAATTTGATTGGAAACAAAACATGTATACATATACAAAAGATTCACGATTTATTTGGGTAAATGTTTTACATATTCATTATCTTAAAAATAAACTAAAATATCAATATTTGTACATTAATTCGTTAGAGCAGTACATTAACATTGAAACAAAGAAACTTTCTAATCACTTTGAACTAAACCAAGTGAAATTTTGATAAGAATATTTACAAATATACAAAACTCCTTTCCAACTTCAATTCTAATGGCTCCAGTCTGATAAAAATTCCATACAGCTACTCAAATAGGCAACAAAAAGGATACAAATAATAATATTGTGGTGCCTTCTAACATTCCATCGTTAACCCTTTTAGTATTTTATATTCCAAAGGGAATTATGATAAAAGAACAATGCAAGTTAAGATAAAACTTAAAATTTACATGACTAGTGCTATAACAAGCTTTGAAATTATTATCACTACCAGTCTGGCAGAATATACAAAGCCTATCGGAACTTAACAACAAGATGATTTAGCTGGTTCAGCTTCAACTAGGTTGCAATCCAAACCTTTAGGCCTCACAAAACCTGTTTTTATTCCGTCCCAACCATCCTCTATCTTATATTCACCACTCTGCACTCTGTTATATATCTCTTGTGTCACTTTTTTGAAGGCATCCTCGACATTCCATCCATATTTAGAGGATGTTTCAACATGGAACATTCCATGTTGATCTGCAAATGTTTTAGCCTCTTCTTTAGTGATTTCACGTCTTCCTCCCTCTTCAACTAAATCTACTTTACATCCTACGAGAGCAAAAACAGGACGATGAGGTTCAATTTGTCGTCTAGCTTCTGACATCCAAACAGGAATATGCTCAAAGCTTGCTTTGTTACAAATGTCATAAACTAAGAGAGCTCCTACAGAGTTTCGATAATAAGATTTTGTGATTGAGCGAAATCTTTCCTGTCCTGCAGTATCCCAGAGTTGCAATTTGATTCTCGTTCCATCCTCCACTTCTATTAATCTAGCGAAGAAGTCCACACCGACAGTAGGATCAGAAAGCTACAATGAATTGAATACAACAATACTTGATCAGTCACCTGGCTGCAGTACTTACCTCTTCGAATTTTCCATCCGTGAAACATTTGAGCAAACAGCTCTTTCCAACTGTACTGTCCCCTATTAGAATTAATCTAAATTGGAAATCGAAGATTGGTTCGACCATTTTGAAATATTTCTCGGAGATGTCTTAGGAATGAAGGGTCCAACTCTGATTATTATTAGATATGACTGTGAAGTCGAAACGCATTATGGTGATTATAGAGAGTAATAAATATTTGTCTCTGTATTGGGGTAAAAAATAAAAATCTATTGTCTATTTGTAGTTACGGATGACAGCTTGACACTCTTGACAGCTGATTTTTGACATTTCGCATGACAAATCAAAATAAATAAAAGACCCTAATTTCATCACCACCATTTGAATCAAAAGATCCCCAGCTCGAATTGAATGCTCTAAAACCGGATATTGATGCATATACAGGGTGTATTTCGAGGTGAGGCTCTTCTTTTGACAGGTGATAGAAATAGAACTCATCAAAATGAGTCATTTTACCGAAAATTTCACATATGAAATGTTCAATTTGAAAATTTATAGAAAAACGGCATATGGCAAAATGATCTGTTCTAAAGAACTAGAATTTTTTTGCAAATTTGTTAGATAAGAAGGCAAAAAACAAGAGATGTTGATATCTACGGAGGAGCAGGCGAGGGAGCTGGTTCAGACTGAGGAATTTTCAGATTCACATAGAAACTAGAAAGTATTCTAGCTTCATTTACTCGAAACACGGTAAAATATCTTATTTTGATGAGTTCTATCACCTGTCAAAAGGACGGTCCCACCTTAAAATACACCCTGTATACAAATGTGGAAAATATTCTAGAACAGATTATGATTCTCTTCTGAATGACATTGTACAACTGATACCATTTTTCAAGCTTTTATTTAGTTTCACCTGTCCCGGTGTCTGTCTATATCTGTGTCTGTAATGAAATCTTGTAAGTTAAATACGACACACTTCTGATCGTCCAATTGATATGAAATTTGGCAGGTGTGTACATATACTCCATTCACTTTTATAAAGTATCGCGGTTTGCCATGAAATTTTGACACATTTCACCGTATATATTTTGAAAATGTTAGGTTATGGTCATTGCACTGTCAGATACGCCCACAACGTTGCCGTTTCTGCTAAAAAATCGTAGTAATTACGTATTTATCAAAAAGTTTATTACTTTGGGAAATTAATGAATTTGAGAAAATTGAAAATATTATGTTAATTCAGAAGACATTTAAATACATTTTTGCACAACCTGAAATACTCCAGTATGAAAATGTAGTAGTTCTACGAAACCTGGGCCACAGTTAAATCTTCGAAGAACTAACTCCATTCACAAAGTTGAAAAAGAGTAAATAGAAAGTAGACCTGGCAATGTCGCTTAATTTTCACGAGTGCCAAACTGCGTCTGTTCTAGGGGAAAAAACTTGATAAACCTAAATCATGGCCAACCGCGATACTTTATAAAAGTGAATGGAGTATATATACTTCATTCACTTATTTTATAAAGTATCGCGGTTTGCCATGAAATTCTGAGACATTTCACCGCGTATATTTTGAAAATGTTAGGTTATGGTCATTCCACTGTCAGATACGCCCACAACGTTGTCGTTTCTGCTAAAAAATCGTAGTAATTACGTATTTATCAAAATGTTCATTTACTTTGGGAAATTAGGTATAATGAGTTTGAGAAAATATTATGTGAATTCAGAAGACATTCAAATATTTTTTTACACAACTTGAAATACTCCAGTATGAAAATGTAGTAGTTCCACGAAACCTGCGCCGCAGTTAAACCTGAAACCTTAGAAGAACTAACTCCATTTACAAAGTTAAAAAAGAGTAAATAGAAAGTAGACTTGGCAATGTCGCTTGATTTTCACGAGTACCAACCAAACTTGATAAACCTTAATCATGGCAAACCGCGATACTTTATAAAAGTGAATGGAGTATATATACTCCATAGCGGTTGGCCATGATTTAGGTTTATCAAGTTTTTTCCCCTAGAACAGACGCAGGTTGGCACTTGTGAAAATTAAGCGACATTGCCAGGTCTACTTTCTATTTACTCTTTTCAACTTTGTAAATGGAGTTAGTTCTTCGAAGATTTAACTGTGGCGCAGGTTTCGTAGAACTACTACATTTTCATGCTGGAGTATTTCAGGTTGTGCAAAAATGTATTTAAGTGTCTTCTGAATTAACATAATATTTTCTCAAATTCATTAATTTCCCAAAGTAATAAACTTTTTGATAAATACGTAATTACTACGATTTTTTAGCAGAAACGACAACGTTGTGGGCGTATCTGACAGTGCAATGACCATAACCTAACATTTTCAAAATATACGCGGTGAAATTCTGAGACATTTCACCGCGTATATTTTGAAAATGTTAGGTTATGGTCATTCCACTGTCAGATACGCCCACAACGTTGTCGTTTCTGCTAAAAAATCTTAATAATTACGTATTTATCAAAATGTTCATTTACTTTTTTGGGAAATTAGGTAGGTAATGAGTTTGAGAAAATATTATGTGAATTCAGAAGACATTCAAATATTTTTTTACACAACTTGAAATACTCCAGTATGAAAATGTAGTAGTTCCACGAAACCTGCGCCACAGTTAAATCTTCGAAGAACTAACTCCATTTACAAAGTTGAAAAAGAGTAAATAGAAAGTAGACCAGGCAATGTCGCTTAATTTTCACGAGTGCCAACCTGCGTCTGTTCTAGGGGAAAAAACTTGATAAACCTAAATCATGGCTAACCGCGATACTTTATAAAAGTGAATGGAGTATGTATATTGTATATAGTTCTTGTGACAATGCATCATGAAATATTCGTTATAGAAAAAAAAACAAAATGGCGGCTCCAAAATGAGTTTTGTAATTAATAATTATGATCCGATTCCATTCAAAATTAGTATCTGGGGGTTTTTGGGTTCGACAATGATGATTCTTCTGTCCAAATTGGAAAATTCAAGATGGCGGCTACAATATGGCGGACGGGATCTGTGATTATGATCCGATTCTATTCAAAATTGGTATCTTGGAGTTTTCTTGGTCGGAAATTACGATTCTTCAAAATAAGGAATTCAAGATGGCGGATGAGTGTTGTTATTATAAAAGCTTGTCCTGAAAAATGTTTTTTCCATTTTAGCTTTTTTCAATATTGTTAATGAATATGGTGCATCCACCAGAAATATTGTTCGAACAATGCTAGAATGTAGTACGGGCCCTACTTCGGGAATAATCCGCAATATTTCGCGGTCGTGGCGCTACGCGGCAATGGAAAATAGCGCGACCCCTTTCGGGGGAAATGAAAAATTGGACCCCTGCTCAGATTTCCCATCGACAAGAAAGTCTTAAACAAAATCTAATCAGTGCCAACACCAGATATTCTATGCATCTATGGTTCATCATAGATGGTTTCTATGCATCTATGGTTCATCTTTTCAGCGGAAAAACCAAAAAAATTGAGATTTTGCATGGAAATACAAGCGAATTATCGTAAGTAATATCATAAGGGTATCCAATTTTTCCCAAAAGAGTGTTTTTTCGAACACGTTACTAAGTAATAAGTATTTCAACAAGAAGCATGAGCGCTGGTGGCGACAAAAATCCGAGTCGAAGACGAGGATTTCTGCACCTGCACGAATGCTTTTTGTTAAAAAAATAATACTTTTCATTGTGTTTTTTCGATTTTCTTCACAGGAAAAATTAGATGCCCGAATGGTATTTGACAAAACTATTTCATGAGTAAGCAGAGTAACAGAATATTCTGGATGCATTGTGTGTATGTATTATCATTGTTTCAAATTTAAACAATGGTATTATTAATTTTCGTTGACAACTGTCAAGTTTTGCCGCGGGTAAACCCGAAAAAACTGCTGACAGCTGCTTTCATACAGTTTTTCCATTTGTGATTCAAAATTGCGCGTTTCTGATTGGTGGAAATTAAGACGAGGGAAATAGTCGTAAGTAATATCATAAGGGCATCCAATTTCTCCGAAAAAAATCGAAAAAACACGTTGCTTAGTAATATTTTAACAAGAAGCATGAGTGTAGGTGGCAACAAAAATCCGAGTCGAAGACGAGGATTTTTGCACCTGCACGAATGCTTTTTGTTAAAAAAATATTACTTTGCACTGTGTTTTTTCGATTTTTTTCACAGGAAAAATTAGATGCCCGAATGGTATTTGACAAGACTATTTCATGAGTAACAGATCATTGTGAATGCATTATGTAATCATTTATTTTCGTTGACAACAACTGTCAAGTTTTGCCGCGGGTAAACCCGAAAAAACTGCTGACAGCTGCTTTCATACAGTTTTTCCATTTGTGATTCAAAATTGCGCGTTTCTGATTGGTGGAAATTAAGACGAGGGAAATAGTCGTAAGTAATATCATAAGGGCATCCAATTTCTCCGAAAAAAATCGAAAAAACACGTTGCTTAGTAATATTTTAACAAGAAGCATGAGTGTAGGTGGCAACAAAAATCCGAGTCGAAGACGAGGATTTCTGCACCTGCACGAATGCTTTTTGTTAAAAAAATATTACTTTGCACTGTGTTTTTTCGATTTTTTTCACAGGAAAAATTAGATGCCCGAATGGTATTTGACAAGACTATTTTATGAGTAACAGATCATTGTGAATGCATTATGTAATCATTTATTTTCGTTGACAACAACTGTCAAGTTTTGCCGCGGGTAAACCCGAAAAAACTGCTGACAGCTGCTTTCATACAGTTTTTCCATTTGTGATTCAAAATTGCGCGTTTCTGATTGGTGGAAATTAAGACGAGGGAAATAGTCGTAAGTAATATCATAAGGGCATCCAATTTCTCCGAAAAAAATCGAAAAAACACGTTGCTTAGTAATATTTTAACAAGAAGCATGAGTGTAGGTGGCAACAAAAATCCGAGTCGAAGACGAGGATTTCTGCACCTGCACGAATGCTTTTTGTTAAAAAAATATTACTTTGCACTGTGTTTTTTCGATTTTTTTCACAGGAAAAATTAGATGCCCGAATGGTATTTGACAAGACTATTTTATGAGTAACAGATTATTGTGAATGCATTATGTAATCATTTATTTTCGTTGACAACAACTGTCAAGTTTTGCCGCGGGTAAACTCGAAAAAACTGCTGACAGCTACTGCCATACAATTTTTTCATAAGTAATATCATAAGTGCATCCAATTTTTCCGAAAAAAATCGAAAAAACACGTTGCTAAGTAATATTTTAACAAGAAGCATGAGTGCAGGTGGCAACAAAAATCCGAGTCGAAGACGAGGATTTTTGCACCTGCACGAATGCTTTTTGTTAAAAAAATATTACTTCGCACTGTGTTTTTTCGATTTTTTTCACAGGAAAAATTAGATGCACGAATGGTATTTGACAAGACTATTTCTTGAGTAACAGATTATTCTGGATGCATCCATGTATGTATTATTAATTTTCGTTGACAACAACTGTCAAGTTTTGCCGCGGGTAAACCCGAAAAAACTGCTGACAGCTGCTGCCAAACAATTTTTCCATCTAGAAACCATTTGTGATTCAAAATTGCGCGTTTCTGATTGGTGGAAATTAAGACGAGGGAAATAGTCGAAAAAAATCCGAGATCATTGACAGTTTCTTCGACAGTTCGAATCCCCCCCCAATGTTGAACAGAGTTGGCAAATTTTAAAAGCAGTTGGAATATTTTCGAAGCAGTTGAAAAATTTTCAAAGCGGTTGGAAAAATTTCGAAGCAGTTGGAAAATTTTCGAAGAAGTTGGGAAAATTTCGAAGCAGTTGGGAAAATTTTGAAGCAGTTGGAAAGATTTCAATTGAGTTGGAATACATATTTCTACAAAAGTCCCCAATGTTGAACAGAGTTGGCAAATTTTAAAAGCAGTTGGAATATTTTCGTAGCTGTTGAAAAATTTTCGAAGAAGTTGGGAAAATTTGGAAGCAGCTGGGAAAATTTTGAAGTAGTTGAAAAGATTTCAATTGAGTTGGAATACATATTTCTACAAAAGTCCCGAATGTTGAACAGAGTTGGCAAATTTTAAAAGCAGTTGGAATATTTTCGTAGCTTTTAAAAAATTTTCGAAGAAGTTGGGAAAATTTGGAAGCAGTTGGGAAAATTTTGAAGCAGTTGGAAAGATTTCAATTGAGTTGGAATACATATTTCTACAATGTTGAACAGAATTGGCAAATTTTAAAAGCAGTTGGAATATTTTCGAAGCTGTTGAAAAATTTTCGAAGCAGTTGGAAAAGTTTCGAAGAAGTTGGGAAAATTCCGAAGCAGTTGGGAAAATTTTGAAGCAGTTGGAGAGATTTCAATGGAGTTGGAATACATATTTCTACAAAAGTTTTCTTAAAATATGAATGAATTTGACTTTTTTTTAATGAATGTTTATTAAACCGGTAGAACTGAGCCCACGTTTAGCCAGACAAAAGCATGCAGAGAATAGCGACAATTGTACAAATTGATTCTTGTTAGAGTATATTTAGAGTATTTGGCAGATTTGGCCCAATGTGCAAAACCAGCAATAAATGGTATATTTATTCCGAATTGCTACCAAGTGTTTGAAAAGATGAACAATTTTTCATCTTTTACGTTATCCCTCAGCAGGTAGTTGTGAATTTCTCAGTTTGGCCGCATCGACTGTGTCCATCTGGTACCAATTTGCGCTATTTCTCTCGGTAGGGCAGTAGGCAGTATTTTTTTCTCATTCTTAATTATTCTATCAAATATCCGTTCAACACGTAAATCTGTTGAGAGGCCGTTATACTTTGGCCGACCGCACCGATTCTCCATTCAAGAAGTGCCTTTCATTTTTCCATTTTCATTTTCCACGTCTAAAATCTCCACCTGAAAGCTTGATTTTTTTTTAATTCTCCTGGAACTTCAGACAGTTCTCTGCGATTTCACAGTTTCTGGAAGTCTTTTCAGTATTTCCATAATTTTTTGCATAAATTAAGCGTACCTATATCCAAATGAATTTTTCTTTAAATATAGAAAATTGATTTGTCGAGGGCACTCCAATGAATTTTCTAAAAAAAATGGATGAACAACCGCCGAAAAACGATTATGAAGTCAATTTTCATAGACTCTCAAATTCAACCTGATTTTTTCATGCGAAAAAATGATTTTCTCAAAGAGAAGAAATTGGAGTGCCCTCAAGACATCCTTCATCTTCAATTTAAAAAAAATCAAGCTTTTTGGTGAAAAATTGAAGGCGTGAACTTGGAAAAATGAAAGGCACTTTTTGAATGGAGAATCGGTGCCGTAGCCGTCGGCCGAAGTATAACGGCCCCTATGCAAAAATGGACCGAAAAAGATTCAATGTGAAGTGTGTAGTATGTGGATTTTTTCAGTTCACTTGAATAAATCATTTATTGTTCTTCGGAATTGAACTTAAAAATCGAAACATACAAAATAATGATAACAGATGCTGTACAATCCTGTAGAGTGTGGAGTGTGTTAATCTAGTAATGCAGAATTAAAAAACTACACAACAAAATTTTCTAAATATTTTTAATGCTCTCGGGAAAAAAAACATTGACACGCAATCCAAAATACCACTCCCCCCTTGAACCGTTGGTTTTCTAATCCTTTAATGCACAGTTGGAAAATTTTCGAAGCTATCCCCCCCCCAAAAATTTGGCTTCGGCCCGTCCCTGTGTAAAAAATTATCATCCTTGAAAAAAAATGAAATTTATTGAAAAATTTAGCTTATCATGTTCAGAATTTGCCCTAGAATTTCTCTATCCAAATGCATCCCGATCGAACCAGTAGTTTTGAAATCAAGGGAAACAAGCTATAATAAAAAAATCATTTTTTAAGACAAGCTTTTATAACAACAACACTCATCCGCCATTTCGAAGCCGCCATCTTGAATTCCTCAATTTCAAAGAATCGTAATTTCCGACCCAGAAAACCCCCAGATACCAATTTCGAATAGAATCGTATCATAATAGACCAATCCAACAAAACAGCTGATCACCTTTTTTCAAGATGGCTGCTGGAACAAACAAATAACAAACATTTCTGTTATAGTGTTTCTCTATTATTACTATCATTTTACATAGCATAATTGAAGACATTGAAGTTGAAAATTGAGAAACCAACAGAAACTACCCTGAAACACGTACCTCGTAACTGAATATCCTCGGTTTGATATTTGTTTATTTCAGCAGCCATTTTGAAAAAGCTGATCGTGACAGATCGTTGGATTGGTCTATTACAAAACTCCTCCGCCATATTGAAGCCGCCATCTTGAATTTTCCAATTTTGACAAAAGAATCAGCAGTGTCGAACCCAAAAACCCCAGATACAAATTTTGAATGGAATCGGATGATAATTACAAAACTCATCCGTCATGTTGCTTTTTTTCTATAAAAAATATTTCATGATGCATTGTCACCAGAATTATGTATATCTACCTGCCAAATTTCAAATCAATCGGACGATTAGAAGTGTGTCATATTTAACTTGCAAGATTTGATTACAGACAGACAGACAGAAACCGGGACAGGTGAAACTAAATAAAAGCTTGTAAAAATGCACACGGCCATGTTCAACTAACCCTTGGTCAGTGAAAATTTGAAGTCTCTAGGTTTATCCGTTCGAAAGTTATTGCGTTTACAGCCGGCTGACAATACGTAAAGAAAAAGGTTTCACTTTTCACTAAGTCGTTGAGTTAACAAGAACCAGATACCTTCCCTCCAAATTCAAAATGCAAAAATATCAACACGACAACACATCAAAATTAATCGACGCTTTTTATAGAAGTAGAGCTTTTTAATAGGCGCATAGCAAAAAATGCTCTTTGGTTTCAGTGTGCAATATGCCTCTATGCAACTATACAGCGAACATCACAAATCGAAACTTATTCGTGTTCGCATGGCTAGAAGCTAAAAATAATGGCTTCAAGCTAATAAGGGTTTGGGATTAACGGTTTATTTGGGCAATACGCATCTTCACTTAGCAAATCATAGTTTCCAGTTTAATGCCCATCGGTATCAAATTCGAAAATCTTGATGCAATTTGTTTGGTACGTTCGTAACTCCGATAAATAAATTCAATGTGAAAAGGACACGATCGTGATAATCGATTTTTATATTCATCTTGAAGGTTATTCAATGTTGAAATGCATTTCAGGACTACCGCAATGAGCTCCGTCCTTTTCAAGGAAATAAGTGAGTATTTTTCAAAAAAATACAGAGGAAAATTCAAATTTGTTTTCCTTTGCAGTCTCAGAAACGAGATTCTCTGTTCTCCCATCCATTTTATTCATCCGTTCGTTTAATGGTATCGGTCAGTGGAAAAGAGAAAGCCGAGCACTTCAATTGACCTTCAGATCATTGGAATCCTCATCCAAGTGCTACAAATCGAATATCATCAGGTACTTTCATGTTATTCACGTCCAGTCAAAACTTAGATAACATCTTAAATATACGGAACACATTATAGCGGTTCTTCCGCAAATTAAACCACCGAATTCTCTATCACCATCACGCGATTTCTCCCTCTATGCGCGCGCATCGAATATCATATGGATTTTCATTGCGTGAATAACTTGAAGTAATTCATGATTGTCACTCACCTTTATGAGTGACTCGCAAGGTAAAATCTGTGTGTTGGATATTTGTAGCGATCATTCGTGTTCTGTCAGAAGCAATAAGAGAGTCGCTGCCGTGCAAGGTTCGAGTGACCGTAGATCAACTATGCCTGATTGTAAAGATTTAGCGATGGATCAGCTGGGACAGAAGCCAATAGGGGAACCGCACTGCCCTTCCTCAACTAGCGGAATCGATAGACTAAAAAATCCGGCTCTGAATAAAGTAAGTAGGTTTATAAATAGTTTTGTCAATTTTGCGTTTAATTCAATGCAACGCTGTGAAGTGCCATGGAAAAGCAGGTACCGGCAAACCTCTTTCGAAATTTGAATTAATGATCATAGAATTATGTCATACTCCCCTTTATGATCAAAATCTATGACATGATTTTTTCTATGTACTTTTTGGATTTGAATATGAAAACAATAATTTATTCTAGATCAGTTTTTAGAAATATATTTGATGCATTACGATGACTGAGCTTCTACCATGTACATATTAAAATACGTATTTATCACACCCTTCTGTGCTAGGGGAAAAGAGCAACTAGCGATGTATTTTCACATCTCGAAAATCATTCTAGTATTTAGAATCTATGCAAGAATTAATTAGGCCTTCTAGAGTCTGTATTTCTTAATAATCAAGCCGTGCTTTTGGGAGAATAGTATCTTGTTTTTCCATTTTATCTTCCTTCCGTTTTGCGGGTCGAAGATATTCAATCATAAAAAAATAATAATTGTATCACAATAGCGAATTTTTTTCGATAAGATAAGCTGTTATTCCACTACACCACTACAAACATGATACGAAGCTCGTGTACGATTTGTTTTAGAATTCGACCTAGTATATGAAACCGCATATTGCTAAATTGTAATTCTTATTGTGTCTGGTTTTCGGATTATGTTTGTTTATTATTTTATCGCAAAGTTTCATAAATTAGTATCTGAACGAGTGTGGGTTTTTCGGAATATTCGTTCTATTTTTTGAAATGCATCCAATAAACACCAGTGCAGTACAAAGCGTAAAAATAATTTTTTGTGAGGTTATTGCGTTAATTTTCAATCTGCATAATTGATCTCTGTTTTACCATCATTCGAGGAATCGAATATGGTTTGGAGTTAAAATTTTTACACTTTTTGCCAAATTTCAACTACAGAGAAAATTGTTTTTTTTTCATTATTTTCGGATTCTTCATATCATGAAACAGTATTTTTAGACGGATATCAATTTTTTATTCGACTCCAAAGGTTGGTTCATGAAAATAATAGGTTCATCATTGAGAATGATAAGCCTTCATCAGTGGCGTACGTGGCAATTATTGCGATTTATGTGATCAATAGCACGAAATAGCACAGAAATAGGCAATTGATTTCATTATAATAGCAGGAAACATAAAAAATCAATTTCGAACTTATGCACTAAATCCATTCACTTTTGCATGGGCGAACCTGATAATTATTACATCAAGGTGGATCCCAATCTAGGCTTTCAAACTTCTTTCGCAATGATCCATATATTATTATACAGTGTGTTTCGGTATGACTTAGCGATAATCTAAGGGCATCAAATATACCTATTTTATCGACAAAAATACCCACATTGGGGAGTTTACCCCCCTATTTTTGGAATAGCCGCCATTTTAAATAAATTTTTTTAGTTTAGTTGACTCTTTCAAATGATATCGATTTCTCTGGACATTAAGGTCCTACAGAGTTGAAAAAAATGTTTTTTGAAAGATTCAAGATTTCAAAATTAGAAAATAGGAATTCAACGAGAAAAATTTTGACAGCTATCAAAATTTTGACAATTTGACGACAATTGTCTAAGTCTTCAGGAAAATTTTAAAATATTCAGTAGGCTCTGGCATATTTTGATATAATGAGTCGACCTCTTTTATTTCGAGGTTGTGAGCTTCTTTTCCTTCCTGTGAATACGCCTATGGTGTCATTGAATCTTAGATGAACACTCAATGATGCCTGATGGTATGGAACTGCACGGGATGCGGTTGAGGTCTGAATAGAGCGGTTGATTCATTACGGTCATTGATCACCTTGAGCGAGTCAAGATCAGAGAACAATCTCTATTCTCCCTAATGGTTTACACAAATTGTCTGAATAATAAACAGCATTAACTTTCTCAATTATACACACTTATCTCTGGTCAAATTGATTCGATTATGTGATAAAGAAAACGGATATTGTAACGCGCCTTAGATTTTCAAGTGTATTAGCGCTCCTATACAGGGTGTCCCACGGTCGAGTGTTTTATGGAGAACTGGACATATTTGAGATCCGAAAATTGGTATTATGATATTGTTGGAAATTCTCTACAGACCTAAAATATTTTTGGAGCTTGAGCACTTCCGGTTATACCAGGAGTGGATATAAATTTGTTCAAAAAATCTTTTTTCAATATTTTCGTTTTTGATATGATTGAGTATTCAATGCTGAATACATTTCTGTTGAAACCATTCTATTCATTCGAATAGTTTTCAAAATATCGCGAAAAAACCTGAAAAAATGTCAAACATTCATAGTCAGTGTTTTGTTCATTATTCTCATTCTGAACATCCCGAGTGTGAACCGTTCTCACAACGTCAAAGTAGAAGAATGTGGAAATGTCATGCATCTTTTGAATTTAATAAATATCATCAAAGGGTGTTTCAAATTTTGTGTCGAAAACTGTGATCGAAAATTGGCCATAACTTCTGTTTTTCAAATTAGAACCCTATTTTTTTATGATCGCGTTAAATTCTGCGAAGAAAAATAGTGATAGCACTCTCAGATGTTTTTGCTCCTAAATTCAGTAATTCCCGAGATATTTGAGCTTTTCTGGATTCATGTTGTACGTAGAGTCAAATTCATCTTATCTTTCGCTTGAGAATATTCTGTGACCATAGAAGATGAATTATACCATTAATAATTCACAAGTGACAAGTCTTATTCTAGGCCTTAACCTCACATGTCGATTTTACTTCAATGGTTACTAATGTTACTATGGTTTCATAAGAATAGTCATCGAATCTGTTGGAATAAGACCATAGGATCCCATTAATGTATAATTCACAGGTGACAGGTCTAATTAATTATTAGTTGTCACTATGGTTTCATAAGAATATTCATCGGAACTCTTCAGATTCAATGAATATGACTCTACGTACAACATGAATCCAGAAACTCAAATATCTCGGGAATTACTGAATTTAGGAGCAAGAGCATCCGAGAGTGCTATCATTATTTTTTTTCGCAGAATCCAACGCAATTATAAAAAAATAGGGTTCTAATTTGAAAAACAGAAGTTATGGCCAATTTTCGATCACAGTTTTCGACACAAAATTTGAAACACCCTGTGATGATATTGATGAAATTCAAAAGATGCATGACGTTTCCACATTCTTCTTCTTTGACGTTGTGAGAACGGTTTACACTCGGGATGTTCAGAATAAGAATAATGAACATAACACTGACTATGAATATTCGATATTTTTTCAGGTTTTTTTCCGATATTTTGAAAACTATTCGAGTGAATACAATGGTTTCAACAGAAATGTATTCAGCATTGAATACCTAATCATATCAGAAACGAAAAAATTGAAAAAAGTATTTTTTGAACAAATTTATTTCCACTCCTGGTATAACCGGTAGTGCTCAGGCTCCGAAAATATTTTAGGTCTGTAGAGAAATTCCAACAATACCATAATCCCAATTTTCGGATTTCAAATATGTCCAGTTCTCCAGAAACGTCTAATAGGCACTCGACCGTGGGACACCCTGTATAATAGGGTATAGCAAAGAAATCTCTAACAGAAGAATAAAAATGCATTGGAAAACATCATCATATCTCATCTGATGCTCTTTCGTCCACGACTATCGAATAAAGTGTTCATAATCCATCTGTTTTATCCAAGCATCATGACATTCATACATCACATGTGATTCATGACCATGAGAGAGATGCATAGAAACCCTGGTCCTGGTGTAACGACTCCTAAATAAAACTCGTAACCAAAAATTGTAGATCAAATCGGCACTCTTGATTATAGTATTTGTTCTAATTCCAGAATTATCTGCAATATTTCACGGTCGAGGCGCTATTTTTTGTGTGAAATAGGTTATGTTATGGTTTTAGAGATATGAAAGATGTTTTTATTAGGCAATCCAAACTACGTGATTATTCCACCAGAGTAAATCTCAAAACGTTTTTGACAAGTCGCTGGTTAGCGGTGAATATGAGGAACTTTATTAGTTTCCGCAGTTTATGAGTGGACCAGTGAGTTTTTATGCTTTGTAATATCGATAAATTAATATCCCGAAGCAACCCTCACGAAGATAATATTTCGCAGTCATAGGATCACAATTTTTAGTATTTGGAGCTTGAAGAGATTGTAGTGGAAATATTGGGAAAGGAATATTCACCAGAGCACTCAAACCTATGTCTTCTTAACCTTTTATGTAATATAACATTCAATATTCATTAGTTTAACATATAACATGAACTGCACATTTCAGTATCTACGAAGAATTGTTCACTTGTCACTTCTGTTCCTTATCTTCGATTTTGTCAAGTCTTGATGACAACTGACCAAATTTCCCTTCGTTTCCTGTTAATACACTGGATATGTGGTTAATACAGCCAGTTACACACAGTGGGTGTCCCAAAATATTTGAGGAAATAATCCTCTTAATTTGAACGACTTGCACATTAACACTATTTTTCATATGAATATTCACTTAGTTTAAATTATTTTCACTGGTTTGATACTCCTGACAGTAAGATTGACTGAAAATGTCGAAAAAATGTCCCCATAAAACAATTTTTCAAAAAAATAAACGTTTTCAGTATCTACATGAACAAAGCTAAATTCCCATTGTTTGACCTCCAGCACTAACCTAAAAGAATATTTGGCAGGTCGTGGATTTTCCTAATTGATTAGGAAGTACATGTCAAATATTCCATCGAAACTCGTTATATTTTTGAATGTCATATAAGTTTGTGGTTATGGAAGAATAGCGCGACCCCTTTCGAGAGAAATGAAACTTAAATGTCATTTCATTTTGTTAGTAGAAATAAAAAATGATTTTAGAAAGAATTTTTCAACAGTCGTGGACAAAGATTAGTATTCTACTCGCTCATTATGGCTATTATTCACTTATCCGCGCGAAAAAGAGATATCATAATATTCTCAATGAACAATATATACTATTTCGAAAAAATAGGTATGTGTAATATGCCATATTGAAAGTAGTCTTGCGCTGATAATATGATAAAGGTCGCTCATTTATGATTATCTTTAGCATAGGGCGGGGCCCACAACTCCAAAGGGTTTCCTCAGGGCATCATCGAACAAGTCATGTTTTGAAAAACCATATTCATCGATTAATTTTTGAACCACATAATGTATAGCTCAGATGCATGGAGGAGGAGCATTCGTTGATGTACACAGGTCAAAATCCTCGGAAATGGCTACGTAAAAATGTCATAAAGTGAACTTCGTTCCCAAGGCTCAATATAAATGCAGAAGGTTAAGAGGGTCGATTGTTTTTAGTTTGTTTTGCATTATATCAGTGGAAACATTCCCATATTAATTTATGCATTATGATTCTTGGTTTTGAAAATAGTAACAGAAAAGAAACTCTTTCTATGTGTCTGCCACTGCCAGTTTTCTCCGAATTGATTTATCTGACAGAAAACTTTGAAGTTGCGTTGGTGACATATACAGAGTGCCCCAAAACCCACCGTCTCTCAGAGTAATAAAAGACTTTTGTTTGACTCAGTCTCGACGGAATCGTGTAGTAGGCCAGGTATTGAGGATAAAAAAAATTCTGATGATAGTTAAATATGTTTTCTTGTTTTTTTTGTTCTTTTTGTTTTGCTATTCGTAGGTGTTTTCTAAGTTTGTTTTTATAGTGAATTTGATTGGAAGACATAATGTTCTTGCGTTATTTGTGTATAGGAACATGTTCCTGATTATTCAATATTTTTGAAAGTAATACAAAAAACACAGATTCAATCGAAAGAACATAAAATGGATTAATATATCACAGAATAGCAATAAGTTATCATCCATTATCTGCCAAATGGCCACTAGCGCCATCCAAGTTTACAGAGCGAAGCAGAACATTGTTTGACAATAATTACGAGGGGAGATTCCTTGAGTAAGTTTAAGAAAAAAAGTCCCTTAAACATGGGGTCGCAAACGTTTCGTTTTCAAGATACAGAGTGTTGAAGTTTGAATTTTTTCCAAGTTTTTTTTCTCATAGTATCCACACTATACAAGATATTCAACTGAAATTTGGCATAGATAGATATTACATTTGAGAGTTTTCACCACGTGACATGGCAATTTCGATAGCAGATCTACAGGGTGAAATTTTTTCTGGAACACTGTCACCTGTTCTCCTCCAGAACTTTTTTTGGTGAGCAACTTTTGATTTGAAAAAATGTAAAAAAAAATTTTATGTTGTACTAAACTTTTCGGTCTCTCGTAGTTTTGTCGTATCTGCCACCGATTTCAAGAAAAAAAATTTTGAACGATTCTATCGAAATAATTTGGGTTTTTCTGAGGATTTCGAGAGAATCGTTCAAAATTTTTTTCTCGAAATCGATAGCAGATTCGACAAAACTACAAGAGACCGAAAAGTTTAGTACAACAACAAAGCTTCTTGTTACATTTCTTCAAATTAACCGTTGCTCACCAAAAAAAACTTGAAAAAAATTCAATCTTCAACACTATGTATCTCGAAAACGAAACGTTTACGACCCCATGTTTATAGAACTTTTTTCTCTTAGACTTACCTAAGGAATCTCCCCTTTTCGTTTGTACGTTCAATTTAGGAACACCCTGTATACATATTCCTCAATCAAAACTCATTCAATATTTCTCCTAGCATAAAAGCGTAGGCTACTCAATCTACTCATAGATTCATGCAGAAATACTATAAAACTACTCAAAAAAATAAAAGGTTCATTTTTTCGAAAAAAACAATTATTTTGAAAAATAAAAGTATTCTTATGTTATCTCGGTAAAACGCGTCGTTTTCTAGTTATTCCTAATTTTTCCGATAAAATTTGACGAAAAAATCATAAATCTCAAGAATAATCTGGATGATTCCCTGGATTTTGAATATCAACGAATCGCAGAAAAATTATTGACTCTCTGATCGCAATACGAGTTAACATTGTTGTCAGAATGTTCATCAAATTTGTCGAGACTAAAATCTGAATGATGGAAAAACGTTTGATTTTGAGATATGTAATGCTAAAATGCCACAAATGTGGGAGATAAAATTGGACACCAAGGAGCATTTAATACGCAGTTTCTATTGAAAATTAATTTACTTTTGCGTATATTGCGTTATCTGAATGTCTAAATGGTGCGCGTGGTTGCCACGCAAGACACAGCGTTATACTATGTTATCCGAAAAATCAACAAGCTGGCATCGACTTCTGAAAAGCTCTGTGAAATATTCATAGAAGGATATTGCTTTGAATACAAGATTGGTTGATATAGCTTGATTAATCACAAATTGAATGGAAAACCTTTCTTCACAAGATATTTTTGGTATACCGAGGAAAATATGGAAGTTATTGATGTTGACAAACTGATCTTTAGGAAAATCGAAGATGGAAGAAATATACCTTTTGAATTGCAGAAATAATCGGACAAAACTAAGTGTTTTTGTTAAGAAATATGGTGTTTGTAACATTTTTGTTCAAATAAGCTACGTACTTGAGTAATTTTTCAAAGTATTAACTCAATTTCAATCAAGAAATATGAACTTTGAAGTGTTTGCAGAGAATCGTATAAGGCATCTATTTGGCCCATTTTTTTAACAGAGCCGAATTCGGAAAAATGAAAAAAAAAAGTTTTTTTGCCTGTATAATACTCTAGTGGAGTTTTAGCTTTAAGACATCAGATGACAATGCATCAAAATTATATCGAATATGAGGTTGTTCTACCAGTAGGTACCTAGTGAAAAATATTTACATATTCCAAAATTATTTTACTTTTATTTCGTCTGTAATTAATTTTTATTTTTTATACATCTCTCCTGGTTCCATTCTTCGAAGATAATGCAATTATTAGATATATTTCATATAAATATGGCCAATATGGGGATATGTAGGTAATTGCAAACACATCACTTTATTAACGTTCAAGTTTGTTAATACATCGACGTTAACGATCGAAAAGACCAGTGACAGCGAGAAAGAAAGGAGGCCTTTTATTGTAGCTGAAGATAAAAATACCAGTTTTGTAAACGATTTATTTCATCAATAGGTTATAGCGAATTCGAAAGGATAACAGTTTATTCATATCATACATGTTTGAAATACTTTATCCACTGACCACTGATGGAATTAAGGGCGATGAAAGGAGCGGTACGCTTTGTGTACCCGATTGAGAGATCTCTCAAATCGCGAGATGTATTCGTGTTATATTGAAACATGCGGCGTATACGAAAAATAGAAAAGGATTCTTGGATATTTTGTCCATATGTCCATCGACATCTGAATGCAAAATTTCAGCTCGATCGCATATGCAGTTTGGAAATAATGGGCAATATATTTCTTGACTTGTCCTATGCTCTAATGTCTAACTCTAACAGGATCGATAAAGCTATCTATCTATGATATTATGAATATATAAATTTCTACGTAACATTTCTTTTATTTTAATGAAAAAACTGGGAGCAATTGTAAATGAAGACATTCACATTGAACATGAAATGAATGGCTTATTTTTATTTCCTATTTTAACTGATTTTATGCTGATGCGAAGTGTACATTTGAATTTTACAGTTTCTATGATTTCCTGGAGTATCTTTGATCCTTCTTCCTCTTACTCTCACCTTTACAAGACTTCTCGTGCACCTCTAGCCTATCTGGAGCAAAAGTTCTGCCGCATTGTCTGCAAGGCACCAGCTCGGCCAAATGGTTATCCCAAATTCTGTTAAAAGTACCAATGAAATCCACCTCCCCGCTTGGTGTGAACTTGATGTCCTCTTTTTGAGGTAGTTTTTTACGCTTATGTGGTGGTAATTTCTCGTTTTCTTCTTTCCACATCTTGAGACATTCCTCCTCGTGTTCATAAATGGCTGGCACATAGAAATTCTTACCGCAAAGGTAGCAAGGAAAGAGGGGTGATTTCACTGCATTTTTGGAGGTTTCTGGTGGCCTGCTGGTGTTATTTGGAAGTTTATCGCCTTCTTTTTTCGTTTTGGAAGATTTGGTCACGTTCATATTTCTGCTCGCAATTTCAATACAATTCAATTCGATGACGTTACTGTATACGCACGAATGGCAACAAAATGGTTTGACAGAGCATGACAAGGTGAAATTAACCGGTAAAGTCACAGACGGTCGGCTTTTCGATGGTTCGCCAGTTTCCAAGGAAACAATAATGAGGATTGACATCATTTCAGTTTCAGAATTTGTAACGGCCTACGTAAGTATGGAAAAAGGAATGGGTGGGATGATTTTCGCATTCGAGATCTGTAGTTGAAATATACAAGGTGTTTATCATAATCTGATTTTCCACAACAGAAAACTGAAGGTCATTCGCAATTGATCAAGAATATGAACGACCTACTGACTCTTGACAGCTCATTATTGGGTCGTTTTAATTGCAAAAGTGACTTGATGTTATTCGAAAAGTCACTGTAGACATTGAGAGTTACCTTTTTTACTATTTTCCAAAATGAACCCTATCAAACTCTGATAGATTTGACCGGTCTGACTGGAGTAGAAATTGTATATTTTAGAATAGCGAAGAAGAAAAATATGAAATGAAATGAAATTTACTCCGATGGAAGTAGCTTCGGCAAAGTTTTGGATATCAACTGGATTTTAATTGAAGAATCAATTTTTTCAAACCTGTATCTTAGAGTTAGGACCTATGTTCGCAGGAAAAATGTTTTTATTTCCGTTGGTGGCATCTATCCCACAGAACACCTAATAAATCTATTCTGTCAGTTTGTTACGCGTATTCTAATGTCCACTTGCACCGTTTTATGCTCAGGACAGATTTTGTTAAGAAGTGCCTCAAAGTTGCCGTTCAGAGCGAGTAGGAAAGCTCATCCGATAGAGGCGCCACCGTGCATTTTATGGAATATCTCCATAGAACTTACATTATCTCTATAAGTTCTATGAATATCTCTCTAATCATGAATGAAATGTACAATGGCGATCTCTATCCGAAAATCGCTGAACTATGAAATTAGTGAATATGTGGGTAAAGCAGGAACTTTTTCCCGCCATATATTTGAATTTGGCCATTCTCTGCCAATTCCGTATTTCAAGTTGTTTTTCTGAATGAAATTATCTATAGATTCACTTTTAATAGGAAGTTGAACTATTTTCATGGGTCTTTCGTTTTGAATAGAAAAAAAGCATAAGTTGGCTCACTTTCTTCTATTTCTGAAAGAAAATAAATGAACTGTTGAAATGAAATAAATCTCAATTATTTCATTAAGAACTCCAATCCTTTCTGAGTTTACCCACAAAATTTCAATTCTCAAAGTGAAACCATTTTCAAATGCAACTTGAAATAAAAACACACCACATTGAACGCCCACCTTAACTTCAATTTAGTCTTATCCTCGTCTTTTGTGCTTCTATGGTTGCACCGCGCCCTCCAATAAAATATTTTTAACGTTTGTGTGATGGTTTTCTGATAACAATGTAGTTTTGAGAAGTACAAATAAATTAACATTATTTCGATGATTGTAATTTATTTTATTCATTTATAAAAATTATGAATTAACGAAGTATGAATTGATGAAGTCTTATCATAAATTAATTCTCTCATTTTCACCAGATGAATGTATTTGTCCAGCATCTATCATTCCTTGGAGTTTAAAAGAGTAGGATCTCAAAGCATAACCACTATCATTCAACCGAAATCTCCTAAAGAAGTCAATTCGTCCATATCACCATAGTGATCAGCTCTATTTAATTGCAAATGTCTTGAGAAGCCAAAATCATTCATTTCCAACATATCTGAATCGTCCTCATATGTCATAGATTTCATTCAAGCTATTTATAATATCCATTTTTTCCATTATTGAATACCTCAATCACAACAAATTATGCTGGATTTCCATGCATCCGTCATCCGATGATACGATCGTCGCGTTGTGATTGGCAGAAATTTTCAATT
The DNA here is from genome assembly GCA_910592335.1 of Adalia bipunctata. Lineage (NCBI taxonomy): Eukaryota > Metazoa > Arthropoda > Insecta > Coleoptera > Coccinellidae > Adalia > Adalia bipunctata. The sequence goes on from OU342954.1 coordinate 9,505,177, forward strand.
TTGAATATTTCGGCCAATCACAACGACGCTCGGACGATCGTATCATCGGATGACGGATGCATGGAAATCCAGCATAACACGTTGGTCGTTGATACGGCGAACTGACAGAGAAGTTGTTTTTTGAGGTTATGAATGTTTAAGTCGGATCTAAGTCTTTCCTAAGCCATGAATTATGACGGCTTGAAATAAGAAGGACTTGACCTGCACTTAATCTGTGGTGCAAGAGAATATGTGTCCCAAAACCTTACTTAAAATTAAAGATGACTTTAACACAGGCTTAGATTCGACGGTGCAAGTCGGCATTGCCAAATATCTGTTTCTGGGTCTACTTGTGTAATTACAATTAAACTTCGGTTTATTCAACATCCGGATATACACTATTCTGAAATACCATTACAAAACAGGGGTTTCCGTTTAAAAAACCTCCGGTTACGACACATCGGTGCAATAATTTCCTGTATATTATTATACTGCTTCACAAAAGTTAAGGAGATTCAGAAATTTTGTGGCCGTTTGAAAGTTGCCAATTATACAGGGTCTTTCACGAGGAACCTCACCCATATTTATACGGGAAACTACTGAACGTATTTTCATGAAATTCAGCACTTATAAGTATTTCACGATGCTGATGAAATCTAAAATATTTTCAAGGCATGAGCACCTCCGGTTTTTAAGGAAATGACGTCAACTTTCGTTTTTCAAATTAGAACACCATTTTTTTATTGCAGAAATAGATTCCTTAGAAAATTTCAAGTTATTTTGATGTAACATTTTTCAGTTTTGGTTGGAAAATTCTCTCTGAGCGGGAAAATTCGAAAAAAAAATCGAAAATAGAGCTCCGCTGAAACAAGAATAACTTCGAGGTTTTTGGATGGAAAATTTTCAATTTTGGGATTTTTCAAGATGTAAGATTGATGTATCCACTTTAGGAATCGAAATCGCGATTCATGATACAGGGGGTGAAAAAATCGCTTTCAAAGTTAGGGATGACAAAATCGTGAAAAATCAATTTTTTCAAATTAGAACCCCATTTTTTTATGGCAGATATTGAATCTACGATAAAAAATAATGTGAGTGTATGCATCACACCTTTGCTCTAAAGTGGATATTAACTCAGAAAATATCCATTTTAGGGCAAGGTTGTCATGCATACACTCACATTATTTTTCAACGTAGATTCAATACCTGCCATAAAAAAATGGGGTTCTAATTTGAAAAAATTGATTTTTCACGATTTTGTCATCCCTAACTTTGAAAGCGATTTTTTCACCCCCTGTATCATGAATCGCGATTTCGATTTTTGAAGTGGATACATCAATCTTACATCTTGAAAAATTCCATAAATGAAAAATTTCCATCCAAAAACATCGAAGTTATTCTTGTTTCAGCGGAGCTCTATTTTCGATTTTTTTTTTTCGAATTTTCCCGCTCAGAGAGAATTTTCCAACCAAAACTGAAAAATGTTACATCAAAATAACTTGAAATTTTTTAAGGAATCTATTTCTGCAATAAAAAATTGGTGTTCTAATTTGAAAAACGGAAGTTGACGTCATTTCCGAAAAAACCGGAGGTGCTCATGCCTTGAAAATATTTCAGATTTCATCAGCATCGTGAAATACTTATAAGTGCTGAATTTCATGAAAATACGTTCAGTAGTTTCCCGTATAAATATGGGTGAGGTTCCTCGTGAAAGACCCTGTATTGCCCACCAAATGTTCATTTATAATAAATCGAATGTTAACTTTCTTATGTCTGAATGGTTTTTCTTGCTCCTCGTTTAATAACTTTTTAATTTTCAAGCAAGTTCTTTTTGTTTGCGTACGAAGAATTTTTTTGGTTTCCCGTTCTTAAAATCAACTTTGATTCGAAATTTGAAAATTTGTTTTGCCTAGACGTGAACTTAGTGCGGATGAAACCAATAAAGGGCTATTAGTATGATCGAGGCGGGACGTAATCAGCGAGATACGAGGATATATTGAAAAATTCTTAGCCTTCTATAGAACCAAACAAAATTTCAATGTCAAAATATTTTTTTACTCAATATATTCTCCTCTTAATTGAATACATTTATCACAGCGAACCTGAAACGTCTCGACCTTTCAAAAAAATTTTTTCTTCTTGCTCTGGAAGAAAATTTACGGCCTTTTAAACTTTTTTTCAGTTGAGTAAAGAGATGATAGTCGGACGGAGCCACATCTGGTGAATAAGGGGGGTGTTCTAGTAATTCTAACCCTAAATCACGAATTTTTTGCATGGCAACATGAGATTTGTGTACTGGGGAGTTGTCCTGTAAAAACAAAACACCTTTGGATAGCTTTCCGCGTCTTTTCTCTTTAATTTTTTCCCGTAAAGTGGTCAGTAATGTCGAATAGTAATCTCCAGTTATTGTTCTACCCTTATCCAAAAAATCAAACATGATTACTCCATGGCAATCCAAAAAAACTGAAGCAAGAACTATTTCATCAGCAGATTTTTGGACACGAAACTTCTTAGGTCTTGGAGAACCACAGTGTCGCCATTCCATCGATTGTTGATTTGTTTGTGGATCGTAGAAATGTACCCAAGTCTCATCCATAGTAACAATTCGGTTTAAGAAGTCTAAATCGTTTTCAAATCGAGCACAGATCGAACGTGATGCTTCTACCCTTGCACGCTTTTGGTCAACATTCAAACATTTGGGGATCCATTTCGCAGAAATTTTTCTCATGTCCAAATTGACGTGAACTATATGATGAACGCGTTCGTATGAAATCTTCAGTGCTTCAGATATCCGTTTTAGCCCAATTCGACGGTCTGATAAAATTATGCATCGATATTATCGGGGACTGACGCAGAAACTGGCCATCCCGATCGGTCATCATCTTCAATGGAAAATTTACCTCTTTTGAAGCTTGCAGTCCAATTTTTCACGGTCGCATACGAAGGACATTGATCACCAAGGGTATTAAGCATATCTTCGTAAATCTGCTTACCTCTTAACCCTTTTGAATACAGGTACTTGCTCGATATTACAATTTTTCAATTTTTACAATTTCGGTGGACATCTTTTTTTTTAATTTATTGCGTAACTCTGGTTCACTTTTTTGACGTCAGATTTCTCATATTTGACAAAATGGAAACTTCGGTCTTAAAATATCTAAACTTCATGAACTTTTGCAGAGTATTTTTCCTATTTATATCTATCTAGCATTATTAAATTCAGTGAATAAGGTTCAAGGAGCCGTGAATGATTCAAGGCTTCTTATAAATATTTTTCAATTCTAAGTTTCCCATGAAAACCTATACAATTTTCCTGATTACATGTAACATGTTCAATACCCGTATACCGTATACTTATTAATTAATGGTATCAATTATGGGGGTATTGAATTATTAATCTCACTTTCTTTCATAATACCCACTCTGACAACTAGATTCGCTGATCCAATATTAACGAAGCTCTGGCTCATATCAATGATGAGTCCGTACGAAAAATAGATTTATTGATCTCGCGGTAGACAAACCGGCGACAATGTCAAGGCTGCTTCCTTCACGGTCACTGATAGATAGTCTTTGTACTTTCACTATGAAAGAACACTTGAAAAAGGTATCAAAGCCGTCGATAAATATGGAAATAATGATTTGGCCTTATTGAAAAGGAACATTGGACTTTCGAGTTTATACTTTGATCTTTTTGATGCGGATTTTCATTAAAGCGGTTAAAGAACCTATCTGCGTTGATTTGCTGAATAATTTCACACACCTGACGTTATTGTAAGTAGGTCAGAAACTTTGGAACGCGTCACTAAATAATTTTTCCATTATCAGTTTCGAACGTTCTTCGAACATTTCGAATTATTGAAATGCTTCATGATGAAAATAGCCTGAGAACAATGTAATTCTAATTTCTGAATGGGTTATGGAGATCTATACAACAACGAACTATCTGCAATTCCAACGAAATCGTTGAAGAAAATCGATGTTGTTGATTTATTCCGTTAATAAATTAACCTCCATTTCAAAGATGAAACAACAATTGGAAAATTAAAGGCCAATTAGCAAATATTGATTGAACAGGGTGGGCCAAATTGGACACTTTTGATGGGTTCCTATTTATAAACTAGATAAGCGAAAACTGATGTCAGTGCTCGGAGTTTAATGACGTGGTGAAAACCACAACCGATATCTGTCATTGTTTCAGTGTTATAGGTAGTTTTCACAATTGTTCATTTTCGAAAAGTTGCCGTCAAATATTTCGATTTTTACATTGATCCATCCAATGATGGACGTAGTTTTTACGAGGTGAAACATGTCAATAGTTATTTACAGAATAATGTTTTTTTCAAATGGAAGATAAAAAAACGTTATTTTTTCATGGAAAATCTACAGTTGACCGTTGATACACTTATTTAGGAACACCCCCTGTATGAATGTAATGTATGTATGAATGAATGTAATAAATGTGAAGTTATAAAAAACTCGATTGGAATTTCAAAACAAAATTTTCTATCGACAGGGCCTTGCCTTCGCCCGGGAAGACAGACAAAGGTTGGGTATCCATGGCCTCCTACCCCCAAGAGTCAAATCCTTCGATCAACAGGTGGACCACTGCAAAATTTTACTGGACCGCTATGAGAAGGACATTGACAAATATATCTACCTGATGGGACTATTGGTGAGTAATTATGAGCTATAACTTTTGTTAAAATGGGGATCCACTAGGGACTAGGTCGATGTTTCTTCAATTTTTCTTCAACGATTCATTTTGTATAAGTCAATATAACTTTTTCAATTTCTTATGAAAGATCCCTTATTTGAAATCCGACCAAATAATTGTAGGCCTTCGTGGATCAATCATAGTGACATTAGTAGTAGAAACTAGTAGAGCCCATAGATCTACCTATTGAGATGTAATAGTTATAGGCGAAATGTCAAAGTTGGATCAATTTTCCTGAAGAAGAGGGAGAATTATGGAGAATATGAATACCAAGCTATTTTGAATAACCTTTCCCTTCTCGATCCGTATATTGACATCACGGCCAGGATATCTGTAAAAAAAGTTTTATCAACAATAAAAATACAAGAGTTTTTTTTATCGGATAAATTTCTTTTTGTAACGAAACTTAGACAAAGGTCTGAGTAACCTCAGACTTGGTCTGAGTAACGAAATAATTTTGCCAATCAGTAATTTTACGAGAAAAACTGACATAATAGTCAAAAAAATCTGAGCATCTTGATAATTTAAAACCCTTACAATCCATATAGTTTGCCCTTCCACACGTTGATTTATTTTCCAGATTGATATCCTAATAAGTTCAGGTTATAAGGTAAGAAAATGGTTAGGAAAATGTAGTTACTACCTATATGATTTCTCATCTGTCTGCTATCAAGATAGTTATAAACCTTAGTGGGTTTGCAAATAACTTTTCTTTAATCTTTTCAGGAACGTCACGAGAAGCTCTTCTTCAAACTGATGGGAAAATACACCACCGATTTGCTACCTTTGGTGTACACCCCAACAGTTGGAACAGCGTGTCAGATGTTCAGCACCCTGTATACTCACAATAGGGGAATGTACATAACGATCTACGACAAAGGACATGTCTATGACGTACTGAGAAACTGGTGAGCAGTATTTCTTTTATTATTTAATTACTTTCATAAATTTTTCGAAAAAATATGTCATTATAAAACAGTCTAATCGAAAGTACACAAAAAAGTTTAAAACTTGAAGTACCTCTGAACCATGTGTATCGTCAATATAATCTCTGAATAAATCATTTCGAATAAGTCAAATTGAGAAAACTCAAGTACTTTATCGCATATTACGTAAAAGAAAATAGGTATGTAGTAGGATTTGCAGTGAAAATAATAGGTCAAACTTTCAACCCCATACAATCGATAAAACTGATTTTTTATGAGTGTGTAACCGGCCCTAAAGACTTATCTCAGTCCAGTTTCGTGAAAAATTTTCACACTCATGCGATGCTCTACCTCTGGGCTGGAAATTTCTCCGAATTGGGCTATTTGTTGTTGTTGTTGACTTTTTTTCTATATTTTTTTAATTTTTACAATGTTGAGATCAACACGAAATTCGGTATAGATTTGGCATTCGTAATCATACAGCTCCTTTCAAAATTTCAACCCGATTAGATGAGAAGTTTCTGAAATAATTGGGAACAAATTGTAAAAATCAATAAACCGAGAAAGTTTTCTTGTTTACGGCCGACAGGACGGACTAAATATAATTTGATGACGGATTCTTCATCAGTTAGTTGATCCTCGTCGATCAAGACTAACGGATCTGAATCACATAATTACAGTAGAACTCCAATTATCCGAACTCCGACTATCCGAATCGCCGATTATCCGAATCACTTTCAGAAAAAAAATTTGTCCAAAAAAAGTCTAAGTGCGCTATTATTCTTCCCCCCGCGAAGTACATTTTATTTATACATATTTAAAACATGTGAAAATATCATGTTTCTTTCATTCAATTCAATAAAAAAATAGTGCAATATCAAAACGTAGCTTTTTTTCTCTCCAATGGCAATTTTTTTAAAACACTCCGATTATCCGAATATTTGATTATTCGAATGGGTCCCGGTCCCCATTAATTCGGATAATTGGAGTTCTACTGTATATACGTTTTGAAAAAATGACAACGCTCTTGTCTATAGGAACTATTTATACCATATTCTTACTCTTATTATGAATTCGCAAAGAAAAAATCGAAATAGATATTTAAGCAGTTATGATTCAAATCAAGCGATTTTTTTCATTATGATCCTTGGATTCAAAGCAAGAGGTTTGCATCATCAAATCATGTTGATGGCTAATTTTTAAAGATATCAAATATAGTTGTATTATTTTTAGTCTTTGGCCTTACTTGGAATCACCGCTCTGTTTTTACATTGACAATTCAAGGCTCAAACGATTTTTGCCATTGGCGTTTCTTTGGGAGTTCCAATTGTTCATGAATGCAGATAGAGTTCTTGATAATATGATGGGAATAATTATTCCTTCTCAACTAAATAACGAATAATTTTCACACAAAACGTCTCGATCTAATTGTTAACGAGAGTTGTTTTCATAGCGCAGTATGTTCGGTGTAGCTAGCTGCCTCTAATGTCTAATGTGTATTTTCAAGGTCCAGAAATTGTCTTGCGTTTGTGTTCAACATACGTTATGCTGATATAATAATAGCCTACTATTTATTTACAACGAAATTCGGGGTATTCGATTTGGGATTCTGGCTATCTTTAGAAGATGTTTCTCTATTTAATAAGAGCGTTTATTACCCATATCGTTATCGGTTACGAATTTGCTACGATATAATTAGGGACAACAACTTGTATTGGCATATCCCCAATTTCGTTTCTTCCAAAAATTGCAGTCAAAAGCATATTCACATTTTCATTTCTAAATTCACGACATAATGAAACACAATACGAAGTGTTCCTTTATTAGAGGTACAAACGGAGGCGGGAAATTACTTGCATAATTTAAAGAAAGAGAAGAGAAGTACCATAAACATGGGAGAGCAAACGTTTTGTTTTGGAGTTATTAGGTGTTTAAATTTTTTCCAAATTTTTTCATCATAGCATCTGCATTCCACAAAATATTTAACTGGAACTTGGCATAGTTATTACAATCAAGAGTTTACACCATTTGACAATTTCGATAACAAATCTACAGGGTGATATTTTTTTGTGGAAAATTTATTTTTCGACGGATCAATAAAAAAGTCCCAATGCTCCATTTATCTCACAAAATAGAAAGAGTCTTGTGAATTGCCAAAAATTTGAACTATTTACTATATGTATATTCTTGTTCGCTAGTAGCTGCGAAATTCAAAAAGCGCATAAAAACGATTTGATGAAGACATGCCCTGTAACTTCTTCTTCTTCCTTTGAGGATTGTCTATAATTCCATTTCTGAGCCCAACGTCATTCTGAACATCATTACGTTTACGAAGTACGAACGCATTACCTTTACGTGTTTCTTACGAGTTACGTCCATTGTGAATCCAGCATCATTCATCCAAATTTATCGTATCACCTTCAAAGTAGTCACCTTCCGAAATAATAAACTTATGCCACTAAATAATTGAGTTGTAATTTTTTTACATTTTAATAATATACAGTATATTTCACTCATCAATTCATTCTTGCATATCGAGTCCAACGATTTTCAAATTTAGCAATCCAAAAGCTCTACCTAGATCCTGGTAATCATTATTTCGATACATATTTGCTTTTTCCATGGACAATCTACGGTATCAAATAAAACTGCGAAATTTATGAAAATTAGAAGAGATTTTTTCACGTCAAAAACAAATACCCACAAATCATAAATTTAAATACCGAAACTTCTACCGTGTGTTCACCACAAGAGTACCAAACATGGAACAATCGATTTTTCAGATGCCTAATCATACGGCAGAGCCATTTTACAATGATGGAAAAACCTTTAGATACAAATAGTTCGAAATAGATATCCATATTGAAGATCAATGAGTTCTACTCCACTTGTGGACCAAAAGTGCTGATTGGCACATTATAATTGGGAAATCCAAACGTCATCTGAAAGCCAGAATCAAAGATCATCAAAAACTGACTAGATTGGGAGAACAGAAGGATCAAGATTTACTCGACACTCCCAAATAAAAACCGTTAAATCCAATTTAAAAATGCACCCATCAGTAGAGAGGAACAGAGTAAGACGAAGAAGCCTAATCAAATCAGCACCCTGAATTTATAAGTGAATGGCTTATAGGTGCCCTCGATAAGGAGGTCGATGGAAGAACATCGATCCTGGAATGTATAAATATTTTATTGAAGGCGTCGAAATGAACTAGGTTTAAATCATATATCTGATAACATCAATATGGCTCTTACCTCTGTTATTCACAGCCACAAAGTGAAGCCAAATCGTTGGTAAGAATTGAATTAAACGCATGCGCCAACTGAAAATTGATGGAAATGTAGAGATCATGTATATTCCGAGTGTAAACGAGAAAATAGATATCGCGTAGAAAATATGTCAATGAAATATTCTCAGTTCAATTCTGAAATATGAATAGGACTTAACAGCGATGTACAGGGCTTGAAGAAAACGGATTGAAGCGATTGAATGATATCACATAAAATTGTTAGGTTATGATGGAAAGTTATTCACATGGAGTAATGGATGACATAAGATTCGCGACATAATATTATGTTTCAGAGACATAATGAATAAGTAAGTAATGTTTATTCTTGATATTACTGCACATGCGCAGATCTGGATTCCTAGCAAAGCCTAGCCTCAATCTCCATTGGCTCATATTGGAGTTATTAATTATATGGTGAAAATGCATAATTCCTTCCTGTGACTGTTCCGACATCAAGAAGTTTTGTCGAACCACCAGATTGCACAAAGTTTGAATATTCCAAGGACTGGAAACCGGCAGCGTTATCCGGAGACCGGTGCCTGGTCGACCCAGAGTAACATCTGCATTAAATCGCAAATTTTACTCGAAGGAATCGAACGGTATTTGTAACAGCCCTTCGAAGTAATTTTTTGAGGACCTATAGACGGGTAGTCTCAACCAGTACCATAAGGAGACGGTTGCATTCCTCAAATTCAAGGGCGAGAAGACCTTTAAGAGTACCTCCTGGACGTATAGCTACCCGTCGGCAATTGGCAGAACACCACCAAGACTGGCTCTTACCACAATGGCGAAACGTACTTTTTTCGGACGATTTACGATTCAGTTTACGAAATGATAGTCGACGCAGAAAGGGTTTGGAGAGGTTCAAGTAGACAAGAAGTACTCAATTTTGCCCGGGGAGTGGTGCCCTGTCAAGGCGGATCAATGTGCTGGGGGGTATAATCTTCAGGCGCCGTACCCCTCTTATCAGTAAACTCACCGGACATGAATCCGATTGACCACGTATGGGATTATTCAGAAAAGAACCGCCAAAACCCACATTCAACTTTTCAGGAATTGAGTTGAGGCCTTCAAGATGAATGGAACGATATGACTGAAAATTTCATTTATGACTTGATTTGTGGGATGCCCAGGCGTATCGGGCAGTTGATTGAAAGAAAAGGTGGTAACACGGACAATTGATTTTGGATTCAGTTGTGGAATAGCTATACTTAATCAAAAATAAATAATCGATAAATTTAGATTTTCTCTCATTTTTCCTATTTTGTCTCCTCCTGCAAAAGGCAAAGAATAACAAACAAAGATTTTCTATCAAATATATGACAGTTGAAATAGATGAAAATATTCATCTCATCTCCAGAACATAAATTGTTTATTTTTTTAGAAACGTAGGGGGCCAAGACTTTTGACGTTGTGTGTATATCGTCACAAAAGAAGTTCTGTTTTATACCGTGAGCGAGAAAGACCTTGAGGTAATTACCTCATTTGATCCCCACCCTATCCTCTAGTGGTCTTAATATTTCATTGAAAAATGAATTAATATTCAACATAATCGAAAATCAACGATATGAGCAATATTTCAACACCAACAAAGCCAGTGGATCCGACGGAATCCCACCGATTGTTCTCAAAAAATGTGTCCCCGAACTAACACCTGTCCTCTGCAAATTGTTCAACCACTCTTACAAATTGGGTGTTTTTCCATCCAACTGGAAAACCGCAAGAGTACAACCAGTACCTAAAAAAGGCAAGAAGACCCTACCTAGCAACTACAGACCTATCGCTCTGTTATCTATTATTTCAAAGGTCATGGAAAAAGCCATCAACTTCGAGCTCATGAAACATCTGGAACACTCAGGAATTATCAACGATAGACAATATGGTTTCCGTCATCAGAGATCCACTGGTGACTTGCTCGCTTACGTCTCACATATATGGCAGCTATCTATCGAGAAATATGGTGAAACCCTAGCCGTAGCACTGGATATCTCCAAGGCATTCGATCGAGTCTGGCATCAGGGACTCCTCGCCAAGCTTCCATCTTATGGCGTGCCCCCAAAGCTATGTTCTCTGCTAGCTAGCTTTCTCTCAAACAGATCTCTCCATGTAGTGGTCGATGGAGTTTCGTCTGACTCTCTACCCATAAATGCTGGTGTTCCGCAGGGATCAATTCTGGCTCCAACGCTGTTTCTGCTTCACATCAACGATTTGCTGGACAACTTCGTGTCCAGTGCACAGCTTCGCGGATGATAGTACCCTCCATACCGCCTTTTCTTCTAGGGCTCCAATACCAGCCCGCCAAATCAAAAACGAACGAGGAAGAAATGTTAACAACATAAATATGGACTTGGCAACAATTTTAGAATGGGGATCTAATAACTTGGTAGAATTCAACGCAAACAAAACACAAGCGTGTCTTTTCTCTAGAAAAGCCGATCTTACTGTGCCCAGCATAAAATTTTCGGGAGTGACCATACCATTGAAGTCATCCATTTCGATGCTTGGCATTACTGTCGGCAGTAACCTTTCCTGGGAGAATCACGTGAGATCCATTGCTAAAAGTGCATCCCAAAAACTTGGTTTTCTGTTTCGTGCCAGGAGCTATTTCACCTCAGGTCAGCTGCTTATGATCTATAAGGCACAGATTCGGCCTGTCCTGGAATACTGTTCCCATGTTTGGAGTGCTGCACCTAAACACACCCTAAAACTCTTGGATTCCGTACAAAAAAGGGCAATTCGTCTCGTCGGTGATGCATCGTTTACAAGCTCGCTCACTTCTCTGGAACACCGTAGAAAAGTGGGCGATCTGTCTCTATTTTATAGATATTTCCATGGACGATGCTCTTCTGAATTATCAGCAATCGTTCCCCCTCTGGCAGTCTCTTCCAGACTAACCCGTCAAGTTAAGTCTTCACACCCCTTCGTGGTAACTATGGAGACCTGCAGAACATCTCTCTTCAAAGACTCGTTTATCCAACGAACAGCGAGGCTTTGGAACACATTGCCTAGGGAGGTGTTCCCCGAGGCATATAACCTCCAGAAATTCAAGAAGAACACCAATTCCTACCTGCTTGCCCTTGGTTCTCACGATGTTCTCTGAACATTACAGGATATTCCTTTTCGTGAAAATCACAACATTAAAAAAAAAAAAATTCCAGAAATGTAGACTACTGTATTTTGAATTAAATACTATAATTTTCCGTTTGTCGAACTCAAACATGTCTACTCATCATGGTAATGAAAGCTTGTCACAAAAAAAATGAATTCGAAATCAGTGCATTGCTAAATTATAGATTCTCCCCTTTCAGGCCCGAGAGAGACGTCCGAGCCATCGTGGTCACCGACGGCGAGCGCATCTTGGGCATCGGCGACCAAGGAATGGACGGCATGGGCATCCCCATCGGCAAACTATGCCTGTACACCGCCTTAGGAGGCATCAAACCCCACTATTGCCTGCCCATCACCTTGGACGTAGGAACAAACAGCCCCGCCAAATTGGAGAACGACCTTTACCTCGGTCTCAGGCAGAAGCGAGTAACAGGCCAAGAGTACGACGAATTCCTGGACGAGTTCATGCAAGCCGTGGTGAGACGGTTCGGAAGGAACTGTCTGATTCAATTCGAAGATTTCGGCAACAGCAACGCTTTCAGGCTGCTGGAGAAGTACAAGGACAGTTACTGTACTTTCAACGACGATATACAGGGTACGGCCGGTGTGGCTGTGGCCGGAGTTTTGGCTTCGCTGAGGATCACGAAGAAGAAGCTGGTGGATAATGTTATAGTGTTCCAGGGAGCCGGAGAGGCTAACTTGGGGATCGCAGAGCTCTGCGTTATGGCCATGAAGGAAGAAGGTGAGTGGAGTCCGCATGGTTCATTCTTGAAATGAAATGTGATCTTTGTTCACGAGATTATAAAGCAGGCATGGGCAACCTACGGCCCGCGGGCCACATGCGGCCCGCGAATAGAATTTTCTTGGCCCGCCAATAAATTTTTGCACACAGGATGTACCACGCACCCCCAAATTAGCTCTTCAAATATCAGAAGAAATATCAGAAAAAATTTTATAACCGTTAGAAATTTTATTTTGGCCCGTGGTCTATAAAATTTTTTTCTATTTGGCCCTCTCCAAAAAAAGGTTGCCCATGCCTGTTATAAAGTATTATCTACACATCAAGATCTATTGTGCCCAGTATCAGACCTGTCCTTACCACTGCGCCATCTACAGTTCGCCCTCCAGCTCCAGAGCTCCAATGAACTCCAGTATCTGGAAGGGGTTCAAAGGGGCTGAGTCCTCATTCCCCCTACAATCTTTCCGTTCTAAGCATCATGTGCAGTGGATTGCAAAGGCGAGACATTCAGTAACCAGGTGTGCGGAAGTTTTACACTTTTCCAAACAAAATCTACACTTATCAGTTTTTATTCAACCCACTCTCATCAAATGCTTGCTGAGGAGAGTATACAGTGAGGAGGTGTAAGTTGTTCGTACTAAGATCCAGGTACTTGTTGGATTTTGCAGTTTTGAAGGAACTAAGTATTTCCATCCCCGGAAGATTCCACGATCTTTCTCTTTCGGTTTCCCCGTTCTCCAAAAACTTCTTGTTTTGGGTGCATTTTCCTATACAATAGAAAGGTTTTTGGTCTGTAAATGTGCTTCTTTTTTGGCAACTCTATTCTCCTGGGATCCTAGACTAGAAAGACCTTGTTGTTTTTACCTATTTGCCTATTTCATTCTTTCGGCTCTATCATACCAGCTCTGAGTAGGTGACATAGCAGCTCAATGCTTTGATAGCAACTTGACTATCCGAATGGATCACAAAATCAGATCCTCATTAGTTAGTTTCTTTCCAGGTTTACACATCTTTCGATTGCCAGTATTTCTGCATGAAAAACACTCAAGCAGAAGTCTAACGCCATTGGTGCTTAACAACTCCTGTCGTGGTTTTTGGCACAAGTAGCTTCTTTGAAATGTTGAGTAGTGTATTGCCTTTTCCATTCGTCCCGGTTACATAATGCTTTCCATTTATCATTATATCACCAGGTAGCTTCAATAATAAGATAATTGTTTAGAGAGGAACATCCTCTCTGTATCTGAATCCTCTCATTCCCTGCGTTTTCTGAGGATAGCCCCAAAAGATACCAATATCTGCCCTTTTGGGTACGTTCTCACAGCTCCAGTGATGCACATACAAGCCAACCCTTAGTTATAGTGAAAAGGGGTTACAGTCCACTGCGACCTTAAGGTCTATTGTCTATTGACAGAGCTGTGATCATCGCGCCTCCTACAGCTCGCCCTCCAGTTCCATAGATTTGATGAAATCCAGTATCTGGGACGGCTTCAGGGAGGATAACTCGCCACTTCTACAAGTTTCTTGTCCAAAGCACTATTTCCTTTGGCTTGCAATGGCATAGCATTCCGTAACCAGGTGAATAGGAGTTTCTTCCTCCTCCCCATAGAATCTACACTCATCAGTGTCCGACAAACCCATTCTCAACAGATGCTTCTTTAGGCGACAATGTCCCGTGAGAATGCCAGTGAGTAGGTGAAGTTGGTTTTTACTGAGATCCAGATATTTTTTGGATTTAGCAGTTTCAAAGTTCCGGAGGAACTTTCTGGAGTGATCCATCCCTGGGAGATTCCGCAAGAGTTTTTGTCTCTCGGTTTTCTCCTTCAGCATAAACTCCTTCTTATAGGTGCATTGTCCTATACCACAGAAGGGTTCTGGGCCAGTGAGTGGCGTTTGTGCGCCCTTTCTGGCCAGTGTATTGGCCTCTTCGTTTCCTGCGATTCCTGAATGACCGGAAACCCAGATTAAAAAGACCCTACCTATTCTTCTTGCCTCCTCATTGAGTTTGTTTCGGCACTCCCAAATTAGCTTTGAGTCAATGACGTAGGAGCTCAGTGCTTTAATAGCAGCTTTACTATCTGTATGAATAGCTATATCGCACTTCTGATAGTTTCTTTCTAGATTTATATCTAGACATCTTCCGATTGCAAGTATTTCCGTTTGCAGGACGCTTGTACAGGAGCCTAACGATAGTGCACACTTGGTACTTGTCCCATAAATCCCAGCGCCAGCTCCTGTACCGCACCTCATGAAGTATAAGTCCTCGTGTTTGTCTGACCTGTTTTAGCATATCATAAATGATTATTGGTCTCACAATCATGACTTACATGCATAGCAGTATTTCAGGGTTAAAGCCCCCAGTTTTACCGAATAGGCTTCTGGGCGCTATTCCTATTGGAACCCTTATCGCGTCACTAGCAGCAGTATTGACATGCTTATTGCTCTGAAGCTTCCTCTCCAGAAATTCTGCTAGATATTTGACTGCAGACTTCCATTCCAGGATATCTGGATTCAATGAGATAAATTTTTTGGCTGGTTGGTTTTTTCAAGTAAAAAGAATTACTGTATTCTTGATTGATTAATGTTGAGCCTCTCTGACAAGTTCCACTGCTCAATAATTCTTCTATAATAAATCACAATGGATACCTTCTAATTTAGCTCCTATTGGCTATTATTAGGACTATGTCATCAGCACATCCTACGCATTCGAAGCCAAGCTCCTTTAGCATGTTGTTGATCCTCTACTAAGCTCCATAGGAGGGGAGATATTACTCCTATGACTCCTTGAGGTGTTCCGCGAGTAGGTTTGATTGCCCGCTTCACTTCATACATGGTAGCATTCATTTCTCGCCCTTTGAGTGCTTCTCTGATAAACATGTACCCTGTGTCTAACTTATGTGTCGAAAAGGGGGTACAGGCAAGAATGTTTCTCTCGATCTGATCTACATGGCTTAAGTTTGTCTAGTTTATGGTGAAACACCATGTATACTATAGAAGGAATATCTACTTGTTCAACATCTGAACGAACCTTAGGCAATGAACGAGACCAAATCATCGTAGACTGGAACGAAATAAATTGAATGAAATTCAAGCAAACATTTGATATTTGTCAGGTTACTTTGGATATGCTAAACCAGATTTATGTCGTTGCAACAAGAAAACACAACAGTTCAAATATGATTTCATCTTTTTCTGATTGATTGGAATCAGAGCACCTTCTTCATTGCTTTCCTTGATTCGATGGGAATGATTTTGAATGATCCATGAAGCTTATGATATTCTACAGGTATAAGCGAACAAGAGGCGAGACGTAAGATATGGATGGTGGATTCCAAAGGTCTCATCGTCAAAGATAGACCAGAGGGAGGCATCAATCATCACAAGGCAGTATACGCTCATCCCCATCCCCCCGTTAAAACTCTGGAAGAAGTCGTGAAGGCCGTAAAGCCCACGATTTTGATCGGAGCCGCTGCAATTCCCGGTGCATTCACCCCTGAAATTCTCAAGGAGATGGCTAAGAACAACGACAGGCCAGTCATTTTCGCCCTCAGTAACCCTACACACAAAGCGGAGTGCACAGCAGAGGACGCTTATAAGTACACAGACGTGAGTATAATCTTGTTTACAAGCTTGCGCGACAGATTGAATCTCTCAGTGCTATCACAAATATCTGATGAACTCACATCTTACTATTATTTTACCTTACTCAATCATTATTATTGTCAGTACGGCTAACCTAACTCTTGAATGCTCTGGATCTTGAACTGACGTTGCTGTAATACTATTGAACTTGAAAAATTTTCTAGGGTAAATGCATTTTTGCCAGTGGCAGTCCATTCCCTCCTGTGAGTTACATGGGCAAAACCTTCTATCCAGGACAAGGCAATAATTCCTATATTTTCCCTGGTGTGGCGCTAGCTGTCCTTTGCTCAGGAATGTTGACCATTGATAACCAGACCTTCCTCATTGCTGCTAGGGTAAGATATTTCATATTAAGGTAAAATTAGATTCTAAGTTTTCATTTTGTAGACCCTGGCCAATATTGTGAAGGAAGAAGATCTTGCTTTGGGATCCCTTTATCCACCACTGAGTACAGTTGTGGACGTTTCCCTCAAGATTGCTGTGACTGTAGTAGATTATGCTTATAAACGTGGTAAGTACGTTCGTTGATTAGGAAAATTTTCAAAATATCTCCCTCAATTCAATTCTTCTACTTGTTCAAATACTAACAGTCTAAGGGCCGGTTTTATAAAAGGCGAAGGGAGGATTCAACCGTGCGCCAACTACCAGATAGTGAGGAATTTGGTTGTTGACGCAACGGTTGAATCCTCGGTTGGCCTTTATAATACCGGCCCTAAGACCAATCAAAGGAAATTAAAAACTAATATATATTTGAGCCAGTTAATTTATTACTTCATCATATATGTGTTCCAAATCATGAAAAGCTTGAAAGAGTATGGGAAATTACAGTAAATAACAGATGACAATCTCTAGCGATGTTTTTGAGCATCGAATAATGTTGAAAACCATGGCCTTCTATGTTTCGGTTTAGCGTTTCAAGGGAAAATTTTCATTTTTACAATTTCGAATATTATTCATAACTATTCTTCTGAAGCTCAATCTTGAAGACAAATAGATGCAGATACATATTCAGTTGAAGAATAGGTGAAGATCCCATTTTTGTGGGAAAAGTTTCAAGGGCGCAACCGCCTTCGGTGAATAAGATACTCGGGCGCAAGTTACAATAGGTTTCACAAGGTTGTAGTACGCCTTGATAGAACTGTTATAATAATAATAATAATAATAATAATTTATTCACTTCAAGTACAGTTTCGAAATTTATGATATAATGAGCAATTTAATAATTTGGCCGTGAACAAAAATATACTCACGAAGCAGGAGACTGCTCGTGTGTGAGTGTTATATGAATAAAATGAAACATATAGGCTTAAAAATTTAGGAATGTGCAACACTTATAAATCAACAATAATATAAACAACAATACATAGTATACACAAAAACACCATCAAGAACAACAAAAACCACCTGGAACACTCATTTCTCTATCAACTGTACTATTTTACTACGGTGAGTGTCTCCCATAAAAGCTCGGAGTGCTCTTCTGTTCTTTTACTAAAGTTCTCAACTCTGATCATTTGATCTTAGTATTTACTGGTTTTGGATTATATTAACAACTAGTATGGGCCAGCAGATCTTCTTTTTAAGTAGTTATCTTCCTCGGTAGAACTCGGGTGATTTTATAGGCGAAATGTCAAAGTTTGATCAATTTTCCTGAAGAAATGGGAAAATTATGGGAAAAATGAATACCAAGCTATTTTGCATTGACTTTTTCTCTTTCGATCCGTATATTTACATCACGGCCAGGATATCTGTGAAAAAAGTTTTATCGAGTTTAAAATTGCCCTTTTTGTCGGATTTTTTCGCGATTTTCGCGAATTTTTTAAAAATACTTCTACATCGTCTAGAAAATCGAAACTCAACCCACGTATGAATCAATTATTCCTCTTTACGACCGTATAAAAATTTCCTCAGTAGATCGCAGCTTCGCTGCGATTTTAAGATTCTTCTGGACCCACTTTTGGACAGATTCTCTCGGGCCGGGCCACAGAGTTACCATTTTAGTATAGTATAGAATAAGAACAATTAGAACCATCTTGTAGGTAGAATCGCATTCAAGAATCCAAAGATTTTTTTTTGCAGCTGTAAAAAATATTTGACAGCAGCTTTCAAATAAATCCTCCATGATTCCAAATTTCATGTTACAGAAACATTGTATCAATCAATCAACCAAAATGTAATTTATTGGTAATATCCAAATGGCCGACCGAGGTCCTTCAGCCTGTTTATAAACAATTTATATTTTACATTACAAATGTTGGCATAAAAAGATGATTAAAAATTAGTGTAAAAAAAATACAATACAGGGTGAGTCTTTGACTTGTACATATATTTTAACTGTAGATTCCTCTCATCAAACGAAACACTTTTTTCCCATACCATTTTTCAAAATTCGGTTTCGTTTGGAAAATACAGGGTGTCGAAAATCCATGAAAAAAACACTTTTCTGTTTATATCTTCCGAACCGTTATTTCAAATGAACTGAATTTTGGTGGAGTATTCACTCCCTTTATAATGCATATTTCCAAATCAAAACTCATTAAATATTCCTCCCGGTATAGAAGTTACAGCGTAGCCAACTTATAAATCTACAAAAAAATACTATAAAACCACTTGAAAAAGATAAACGGTTCATATTTTCGAAAGAACCAATCGGTTTAGAAAATAAAAGTACTCCTAAGTTTTTTCGATAAAACGCGTTGTTTTCGAGTTATTCCAAATTTTACCCGATAAAATTTGACGAAAAAATCAAAAATCATAGGAAAAATCTAGATGCAACCCTGGCGTTTCAATATCACAGAATGGCTTAAATCAATAAACTCTATACAAGGTAACAATGTTGTCAGAATGTTTATCAACTTCGTCAAGACTAAAAAATTCGGTTATTACTGATGAATATTCCATACAAATCACGTATTAAATTGAAATTAATGAAAAATACTATGATAGCTACCTGATAATCTGTGGCGATGTTTGATATCTAAACAATATCCTCTTGGAATTTTATAAACTCACTACATGGTTATTATCACATTATTTAATTCACTTTCACCGATAATCTTTTCACATCAACTTTTCCGTTTTCGTATTATCCACTGTGAATAAACAATAACAAATCGACAAATCTCCATCAAGCGGCTTCACGCATGCTTACTTCAACAATCACAGACCGTGTTCCACTGTTCGGTTCACGGCAGACGGCACAACGGTTGCGCATTAAGATCGTAGCGCTCTATCGGCGAGAATCAGAACATTTCCAAAGAGGCACGAAGACGCCATCAGCCAAAAGTAAACAAAACTTTGCGTTAGTTCATCCGTTAATAGAGGACCTATTGCTTCCTTGTGGAGAAAATCAACACAATCTGGCATCGTCTGCTCAAACGTTCTATGCTCTAGAGTTCATAGAATATGGTTCGATGGGTTAGGTTAGGCCATTGACCTCTAATCATTTGACCTAATTTTATGGAGTTATGTTCGATTAGTGTAAAAACAATTCTTTTTGAGATAGTTTTGGGAGAAAGAGGAAAATATGAGCAAGTTATTAGTGTTTACAAAATAGTCTTCAGGAAAATCGAAGAAGGAACTTAATTCGATAGAAGAATTATGACTTTTCAATTGCAGAAATAATCCTTCTAATATAACTGTTTTTGTTAAGAAATATCGTGTTTCAAACATTCTTATTCGAATAAGGTTAGTATTTGAGTATTTCCTAAATGTATCAACTCAATTTCTATCGAGAAATATGAACTTTGCATCAATTCAAGAGAATTTTATCAGGAACGTAATGAGCCCAATTTTTTTTTTAAAATGGCTATATCTTTTTAACAGAGCCGAATTCGGAAAAATGGAAAATGAAAAAAAGGTTTCTTTTGACCTCAAGAATACTCAGTTAAAATATATGTACAAGTCAAAGACTCACCCTGTATATGTATCTACGTTTAGGTGGTATTCATTTCCTGGATTAGTTCCCATATGGTGTTCTGTGGGTGTTTCCTATGTGATCTTCTTTGCAGATCTCTATTTGTGCAGAATCCCCTCAAAATTTCCATATTATCTTCCCGCTGTGAAAATCTCTTCGACAGGCCCTTTAACCGTTGTTCGATAGGAATTATTTTCGTTGTATCATACAAGCTTGTTGGGGGGATTGTATAGACATAGAGCATTTCTTGGATGCCTCATTTTGGTGATGGTTCTGAGGGAAGTGGTTTCAGCCGTCTGAAGAATTTTCTTTGTTGTCGAGTTGGAAGGTAGATATATCGGATGGCAATACTCCAAAAGAGGGCGACATATGGACTTGTAGATATGTGCAGCGGTTTTCGAGTTGATTCCTGAGTTCTTGTAGGTTAGGCTGCGAAAGTGTTTGCTTCTGGAGATGCATTTCTTTTTATTGATGGTTGCGTTCATTTTGAAGGTTAGCTTGTGGTCTAAGTTAACACCAAGGTATTTCACACGGTTTTGAGCGCAGATGGTATTGTTTCCAAACCTCAATTTTGGGGAGTAAGATGTAATTTTGTGTTTGAAAATTAGGAATTGTGATTTTTCTGGATTAATTTGTAGTCTCCATGTTTTGAACCACTTCACTGTCCTGTCCAATAGCTGCTGCAGGCCATCCACTGTTTTCATGATGTTGTTATTGTGGGAAATCAAGGCTGTATCATCCGCAAATTGTAGTGCATATAGGTTACTATCGAAATGTGTGGTTATTTTACAGTATATGTCGTGACAGTACAATTTATAAAGGAGTGTCGAGAAGGGGGAACCTTGTTGAACACCTTGTTCATTGTGGAGGAAATACCTTGTTGTTCACTCGGATTTGCAGGGTACGGCCCATTAGGTAGCTTCTCAGCATGAAAATAAGATAAGCAGGACATCCTAACTTTTTCAACTTGTACAGTAAGCCCTTATGCCAGATGCTATCAAAAGCCTTGCTGATGTCGAGGAATAATGCAGCGTTGTGTTTTCCTATAAGATTGTTCACTTGGACGTTAGATGTTAAGATAGTAATTGGGTGGATGGTAGAATTTTTTTCCTTAAACCCAAACTGATAATTGGGAATTTTCTGTCCGATTTCTTTTTGCAGTAAACTTTTCATTATTTGCTCTAGTTGCTTTCCCAGTACAGATAATAGAGTGATTGGTCTGTAGTTCTTGACTAAGCGATGATCAGTGGTGGGTTTAGGTATGGTGATGATGATACCATGTTTCCATTCAGGAGGAAAGTAGTGATGCTTTATGCAGTATTCGAATATTTTGATTATGTATTTGGGAATATTTTCGTTCAGCTTACGTAACAAATCTTTTGTGATACCGTCATGTCCCGGCGTGGTGCTCTTTCCTTTATGTAACATTTCGTTATACCTATAGATCCTCTTCAATGTTGATGTTGGGCATAGTTTGATCCTCCTGAAAATATTCTTCGTACCAATTATTCACTTGGTCGAATTTTTGTTGGCAATATTGAGGTAAAACGCTTTCTTTGAATGAGAAACAATGTATTTTTTCATAATTCGCAAGAATTGTATTCGACCACGTATTCTTGATCAGTGGTTCGAAGCTAGTCAATTGATACCACTACCAGCTCAAAATACGAAAAGAAAACAGGAATCCAAGGGATTAAACTTTGATAGCTGGAAAAAATTGAACGAGCGCTCGAAAATGAATATTATGCTTTATTAGCAACTCAATTTCACGGCAACTGCGACGAAAAAGAAAAGTAATGGTAAACGGTTAGCTGTCGTACCTTCAGGAATGACAGAAACCACTGTCCGTGTCAATTCGAAAGAAAATCAGTTAAGATGCAGATAAACATAACAAAACAAAGAATATCAAACTTTTCACGACTCAAATATCGTATTAAATAGGTATATTTCGAAAGGCCAATTATAATAATAATACATGACTATTTTCGCAAAGAGAAATTCAAACATGACTATTTTCACAAAGAGAAATTCATTTTCATATAATATTTGTTTTGTTACATTTATTACATTTTTGTACCTGTTCTCAATGGAAATGGATGAATTCAAGGTCGAAAATAGTTCCAGCCTCAACGACTCAGGCTTATTATCTGCTGATAATTTTTTTCCTTAGAAACCTTAGCAATAATTTACAAGAGACCTTATTCAAGTATGGATCAAGCTAACCAAAATCAATTTTTTATCATAAAATATGAATATGGAAGAATGCTCCTTGCAAGACAAGGTTGGCTTTTTATATCCCTTGCAATTATAGAGGAATTCTTGTAATTTTTTTGATAAAAATTTAAAACTGTTTTTCGGGAGGGCTGTAACTAAACAGGGGGCTCAGAAAAAAGTTTATATGAAAGATCCACCCTATTTTTTGACAAGGAATCACCACCTACATTCTTTGCAACTATTCATATACACCCTGTATATTGAATCATCTTACATAAACACAAATGAATCGTGAATATTTTTTTCGCTCAATCATAGTGAAGAATTACACACTTGAAACTATTTCCAACATTCTGGATTCTATTTACACATTATTATGTCTATAATTTTTTTTTCAGGGTTGGCCAGTGTACATCCTGAACCTAAGGACAAAGAATGCTTCATTAGGGGGCAGATGTACAAGCCTGAATATGAACAAACTATACCATCAGTATATTCATACCCTTTATTGTAATTTATTTATAGAATGTATTGTCTGTTGAAATATTAAATGTATTTATTTATTGTGGGTTAGGAATGTAAGTTCTTATATTTTGTTATTAGATAAGTGAAATAAATTTTTATGGTTGAGAGACGTATACAATTATTTCTTTTTTTTAAGGTCGCAGTCCAGAGCGAGTAGGAAATCTCATCCGATAGAGGCGCCATCGTGCATTTTATGGAATTCTCTCTTACATTATCTCTGTAAGTTCTATGAATATCTCTCTATCCGAAAGTGGCTGAACTATGAAATTAGTGAATATGTGGGTAAAGCAGGAACTTTTTCCCGCCATATATTTGAATTTGGCCATTCTCTGCCAATTCCGTATTTCAGGTTGTT
The DNA here is from genome assembly GCA_910592335.1 of Adalia bipunctata. Lineage (NCBI taxonomy): Eukaryota > Metazoa > Arthropoda > Insecta > Coleoptera > Coccinellidae > Adalia > Adalia bipunctata. The sequence continues at coordinate 9,528,587 of OU342954.1, forward strand.
TTTCTGAATGAAGTTATCTGTAGATTCACTTTTAATCGGAAGTAGAACTATTTTCATGGGTCTTTCGTTTGAAATAAAACAGAAGTCTGAGTTGGCTTATTTTCTTCTATTTTTGAAAGAAAAAAATGAACTGTTGTAATGAAATAAATCTCAATCATCTCATTAAGAACTCCAATCCTTTCTGAGTTTACACACAAAATTTCAGTTCTCAAAGTGAAACTATTTTCAAATGCAACTTGAAATAAAAACACACTACATTGAACGCCCACCTTAACTCGACTCCTAAATCGGGAGCAAATAAAAGTCATGAGCAACGGAAAAAAAACATTTAATTCGCTTTATATTTGGTACTATATTCCTGTGAAGACGTCGAAGGAATTTCCTCAGAAGATTCAACAACACAACATCTGGGGAACCATCCTCTTACCCGTTTTGCAGGTTCGCCATTTTGTTCTTGTACTTTTTCTCCGAATAACCAATATCTAGAAGTGAAATAGAATAATTAGTTGAATCTAATCTATAACATAGCAGAGTCAAGCTTTAAAAACAGCTTGAAAGAAGTAATCCGTTAACTATGTAGGAAAGCCCAGAACAAGTTAAAATGTCGTTTCCTTTGCCATAATCTTGCACCGGACGCATCGGACGGATCGGATCAAAAGGATTTCGACCCTACCCTCCAACTTGAAAAAGTTGATAATCCCTGCAACAGCTTGCCAGGATCTTCTTCTTTTGAACAAGGTAAGAATAATCCTATTTGCCGATGACACCTCGGCAGTAGTAACTGCACAGACCTTTGACGAGTTGCAGAGGTTATGTCACCTATTATAGTCCGTTCAAATACAAGAAGGAGCTTTGTAAACAAACAAAATCGTCTGGTTTGCGCACAATAAAGCCGCTATTAGTTAAATCATCATAACGACGCTCCCTTCGACCACCCTAAGAGACTGCCAGGATCGTACTCGGACTGTGGATCAGTGGATGGTACTGGATAGAAATGATTCAATAATTTGAGTCAGCAATTCCCACATTAGAACTTTTTTCCTCAGAAACTCTAGTGCAAAATTTCTGTTATGATTTGCAACTGTCATAAACATTTTATATCCGACGTACCCTATTTTTCATTTTGTTTTTATATTATTATCTACTACCATTGAGTTTAAATATATTTAAACTCAATGCTACTACATAATTTCTTTTTCGGATGCTCGAGATTGCGGCTAGGTAATTCCAGGAAACACCAGAGTTTTAGAGATTTGGGTCGGAATCTTGCAAGATTCCGACAAAGTAATTCCGGGAAACACCCGATTTGGGTCCTTTTCCCTAATGGGTGAAAGCCATCTTGATTTGCATAAATATCGAAGTTTTCAATTGACAAGACTCGAAAAAGATCTCTGTTCAAATTTATAATGGTCATTTACTTGTAATATCCGAAATATATTTAGTTTCGGTCCATAATTTTATATTATTTTGTACGAAACTCTTTGTCGGCTGCTCAAAATTCCGACAAGGTGATTCTGGGAAACACCAGGTTTGGGTTTTTTCCCTTAATGGATTAAAGCCATCTTGATTTGCATAAATATCGAAGTTTTCAATTGACAAGACCACTGACCAGTTAAAATACCTAGAGCTACTGTGAAGGTATAGCTGTTCAAAATGTTTATAGATTTTGTTGTGGAAAGTGTATTGTGTTGGAAAGTCTTTTGACAAAGTGTATAGTGTTTATAGAACAATGTCGAATTCGGAAACGGATACTGCATCTGAGGGTGATATGTGGGGACCACCACGAAAAAGGTCCAAAAGGTCGCATTTCTCTGCTGAAGACAAAGAGATAATTTTGAACATTTTTCGAAAAGAATTGGAAGAACATCCTGATTTATCGAAAAGAGACTTAGTAGGAATTGTTTCAAAATCCTCAGGGGTGAGTGATTCAGCTGTATTCAGAATTCTCAGAGAATATGAAGAGAATAAAACATTGACGCCACCTAAGGGGAGAGCCCAGTCGTTAAAAATAATCGATTCGGTTGACGATTTCGATATGAACCTTATCAGAAGAATTGTCCACGGTTTTTTTTTTCGGAATGAAATCCCAACGATTTCTAATGTTCTAGAAATCGTGAATGACGACGACAGTTTGCCAAATTTCAAAAGAACAACGTTCTATAAATTATTGAAAAAAATGGAATTCAAGTTCAGTTAAGAATGAACGATTGTGTGAAATCTCCTCGATTCGACTCTGGACGGAAAGAAACTTTACGAATGCCCACCTACCGATGCGCGAAATATGTTATTATTGCTCCTTCTTAGATTTGAACAGAGTATTTATAGTCCAGTGCTTCGTTGATTGGTGTCGTTCTAATTCCATAATGATCAATATTACAAAAACTGAATGCGTTCATTTCACTCTAAGAACCAGCCAATGAACATGTCAATTTGGAAATGTTAATTTCGTAACAGTCACCAACTGCCAAGATACAAAACAAAAGTCACTAGGATGTATAATCTGAATTTTTCATTGAATTTCAACAGTATTTCACGAAATTTGACTGAAATAGAGAAAATATCGTCTAATACTCGTTGCAGAATGCAATTCCAACCCTCATGCGCATTCGTATTGGAATAGGAGCCCATTCTGCAACTAGTTTTAGAATATACTATTACAGACCCTTTTATATCCACACTTTTTGATTATCTACCTCAAACTTCAAATACTCCATACAATCTTAGATAGTTCAAGGTCAATAAAATGTATTTGTCACAAAAATTGCGAGTAAAACCTTTGGGCTGACTCTGTATAAGGATTTGCACTTACTTGCGCCATCTAGTGACTATCACTTGATCATCTGGTTTCAGAGTAATACGTTCTTCATCAGTACATGGTGGATGAGATAAAACTCCCAGTCCATGAGACACAGGAAACCAATATCCAGAAGCAGGTTTTACAACCTGATAAAGCCTAGCACGAGTTCTCTTTTCTTTCTTTTGCTTCAGTTGTTCCATCTATAGATGTCAAATTTTAGATCTGCCATGTTGAGTGGAGAAGCTGTTGTACTTACAGTTAAGGAATACTGGTTGCAACCATCTACAATGTCCCAGTTAATTCCATCACCAACAGGTTGGCAGCTTATGTTAATGACTTGTTTTATATTTCTCCATATACCTAGATCATAGGGATATACATAGGGTTTATTGGAATGTCTACGTCGATATGCAGCCTTTTCAATTATCCAGTCTTCTATACCAGTCCTATTTCTCAATATAGCCCTTACCTATAAAGATGATAAACTTGTTGCAAGTTACATTTCAACTGCTTATTTGAGGATGTCTTGCAACCCTTCATTGAATTGTAGTTAGTAAATACAAATAGAAAGAAGCACTACATAATTTGGTACTTACCCAAAAGACAAATTTCTTTGATCACAACATAAAAGGAAAGTCTACATATATTTACCACCCGCAAGCATTTGTAAAATATTTCAATAAAGAATGCACATCATCAAAAGAATTGTTAGTAGTAAACTCACAAGTAATACTTACTTGAAAGTAGAGAAGCATGCCTACCGCTATAACTACCCCAATGGCGAATCCCAAGGACAGAACACAAAATATGGTTCCATAAAGTCCCAAATACACTACTTGATTCCTTTGGTAAACATCAAATGTGTACACCCTGTACACCGACCTGTAGAGAGTTGTTCCCAAAATAATTGATGCATGTAAACAACCTATTGTAGCAAAAGTAAGGAATGCAACAAAATGTGCATGGTTACCCCAACCAACGCAGTTATTTATCCAAGGGCAGTGATGATCCATTTTAAGTACACAGCGATTACCTTCAAAAATGTAAAATGATATTTCTGCTCATAAAAATGGCACCTAAAGCTTACATTTGCGACAATGATGGGACCTTGGAGCTTTGTATGAATTACAAACTTTGCAGAATTGCATGTGCTTCGCATCATTCATATCATCCTTAAAAGAACACAGTGAAAGTGACTAAAATGTAGAAAAAATATTACACTTACGGGAACCCAGTCATTTGGTAAATAGCCAGGTCCATGGGCAATAGCAGACAAAAAATTGTACAGAGTAAGACCGGCAAGACTCATAAAACACAACGTGTTCAACAGGCCCGTATATGATTTTCCTGGCCATAGCAAATTGCTACAGTGCATAGTCATACCAGTCACACATTTTATTATACCTGTAATATATGTTTTCTGAATAAAATATAAAATTTAAGAAGCTGGGTTAATACTAACATAGAGCAGATAGTGGACCCCAATGGCATAATTTCGAGAATGGTCCGAAGCACATATTGAAAATCACATATTTTGCTTATTTATTCTTAAAAATACGATTTCTATATGGCATTTTGGATTTGGGTGGATTTGCGTAAATATAACCTTAACCTAACTGTCAAGTGGATACTCGTGAATCGAATCAGTGATAACATTCGTGATTTTGAATAAATATCCAGAGACAACCTGTTGTCTCTGAAATATCTATATAATGTTGTTCTTAACTTGATTCGATGAAATGTGACAATAATGATCCCTACTCTAAATTTGGTGCTGAATTCCTGGAATATTCTCAGTATTCAAGGAGAAGTCATTGTCATTTCCATTTCCAAACAGATCGTATGGAAGTTAGCCACGGCAGAGACGTCTCTGGCATACTTCTTTAATCTATGGTCTCTGGCCAGTGGCCACTGATTCCCAGCCACGGTTTCTGCACGGCGGCGCGCAGCGTTGCCAGACTGACAAGGATTTATCGGAAGGAAGGATTATAGTTAATTGCTTGTATTTCTGTAATATCGTAATATTTTTGATGGAATAATGGAATTCGATCATTTAAGAAGCAATTGAGCATATTCCATCTATTGTAAAACTGGTTATACGCTCGAATTTAGTGTTCTTTCGAAGTGTATATTGAGTTTCAAATAAAAATTCATAACTTCTGAAATACAGTGTGTTCGAAAAAAATTTTTTGCTGAAATGCGTGTTTTTGCAAGCTCTTTAAGACACCACTTTCAAAATTTTTGCGAATGCCGTCTGGGACCTGAGAAATGAGAAAAACCACCCAGCCACGGTTTTACTTCAACTTAAAACCTTCATATTTTCCAGAGGCCAACGTGTTCGAAAAAATTTTTTTGCTGAAATGTGTGTTTTTGCAAGCTCTTCAAGATACCACTTTCAGAATTTTTGCGAATGCCGTCTGGGCGTGGGAAATCCGGAAAATGATCTGGAAAACTTCATATTTTCCAGAGGCCAACGTGTTCGAAAAAATTTTTTTGCTGAAATGTGTGTTTTTGCAATTTTATTTGATTTACTCGATAATGATTTAATTTTTGTGATTACATAATTAGGTATGCATGTTAGGTTAATGTTTTAGCTCGTTACAGTTGGATAATTGCAGAACTATCCAGGATACTTGGATACTGTTTTTTTGCCAATTACTAACATAAATTGCTTTTCAGCAAACCCTGCTTCCTTATATCAAGAGGCCAACCTTATCCCAACCCAAGAAGTGGTAAACCCTGCTCCCTCAATCCAAGACTTCGACCCTGTCCTGGCGGTCCCATCCCAAGAAGTGGTAGATCCTACTCCTCATCCTCAAGGAGGTTCCTCCTCCCTCATGGGCGTAGATAGGGGGGGGGGGGCCTGGGGGGGCACGGCCCCCCCCAGAATCCACGGTGCCCCCCGTGAACTGAAAAACACATTTGTTTTTCCTTGCTCGTTTTCCACTGTGCCCCCTCAGGCCCCCCCCAGAAAAAAAGGCTAGCTACGCCCATGTCCTCCCTTCCTATCAAAATAACCCGAAATAAAAAAAAGGCCATAAAAAAAAGAAAACCTGATGTTTTGTGTCCTAAAGACAGAAATTATATGCAAAAATTAGCGAATGCCAAAATAGAAGGGTAGATTTTGAAACTACAATTGAGAAAATTGATGAGAGATATGTAATTCTGAATTAATAAAAGTTTTGATTTTAGACCCTTTTTTTATACGATTTCCCAACAAATCTTGTGATTATTGAATCCATAAGCGCGTTCGGCATTAGCATCCGAGAGCGGACGGATTTTTTAGTCACGTGATCACAAATTGTACAGATTAGTCAGATTTTTCTGTAATGAACGAACGGTACGGAGCTTTCAGAGCGTTTTTTCTGTTTGCCAGATATTAAATTAGTGCTCAAAGGTCTATTCGGCCGTAGAGAGGTAGTTTGGGTTCTATTCTAATTCTTTTGTTATAGCTCTCAACACTTCTACCCCTTGGTTGAGATGATTCAATATTTTGAATAATTATTTTTTTATCAAACGACATTTTTTATTTATTACTACACAACAAATAACATAAGACACGAAATTTCAACAGACTGTTCAAGAATATTCGAAGCAGGAAACTCATAAATGCAGATAAAATCCATTGACAAAGGCAGAAAAGTAATTTCTGTTTCTGATGTGTGGAAAAAATCCGTTTGATCCGTCGAAATACATCGAGCAAAAAGATCTACATCCGATTGATCAGATTTTCTTGCCAAACGGTCCAGATGTGTACTCCCCTCAATCTGGATGTAATAAACGAACGGTTCAGATCAATCCGACCAGTCAGATGTCATTGCCGAACGCGCTTCATATTTTTTCTCATCATTAGTTGTAAGTGGATTTTTGCAAATTACAAACAATAATTCCGTTTGAGAATATCCAAAACAGTCAGATTTATTTATTTTATTTAGAGAATTAGGGATACAAACAGGTGTGAAACCCAGAAACAGTATCCACTATTGAGAACATGAACTACATTTTAACTCAAAAAGAAAAATAGGTCATACAATAACTTAAGATGCATCAATACATTATAACATAATCAAGTTGAGAACAAATTCACAAATAAGATATAAAAAAAGAAAAATAAACTATAACATCCTTGTAAAAAGATATTTTGAGACAGAAATAATCTAATAGGCAGCAATGAATTTTTTTTTCAGGGTCAATAACCACTCTTGAAAGAATAGCTACAGCGTTCAAATAAATTCAGTTTAGTATGAAATGATTACTAAATAGCAATGAAACTGTTTTTTTATTGAAATATGTATTTTGATAAAAAAAAGAGATAAAGGAAATAATAGTGCATTTCGTAGAGAAGAACAATCAATCATAGATTATTTTTTCCTTTTTTTAAATTATAATGAACATGAATTCAAAAACCGTTTGTGATTCCATAAAACCATATTTATGCAGAATAGTCAAAAAGGTAGTAGTACAAATTGTTTAGCTGCTACAGTTGTTCTCAAATCAAGTTCTCTTGTGCACATGTTACCTGAAAGTGAATACAATACAGTTATTGAGTTGTATTTTGACCTTGCTCAAGATTTACCTTTCGAAAATATCCGATGCAGTTCGTACTGCAGTGTTTTGATGGTGATGATTGAACTGGTGGTCTTCTTCTCTTTCGGTGTTTAGTTCCTCAATCTCTTCCATTTCATCGAACTGGCTCAGGGCGTAATTATGCAGCACACTGCAGGCAACTATATATGATACATAGCAGTAGTCTATGATAGCAGTGTGTCCATTTTGTTCCTGAGTCCAAAATGCAAGCAAGGAAATCTTCTCTTAAGGGTACCAAAGCATCTTTCCACTGGATTTCTAGCTTTAACATGAGCTATATTGTACCTCCTTTCAGCTTCATTTCTCGGACTCAGAATAGGTGTCAATAGGTAGGGCTTACAAGCGTAACCACTGTCGCCCGAAAGGTAACCGCTACCATATAAGCCCTACTCCAGTTCGACTATCAATGGGGAATCATTGAAGATCGTGGAGTCATGTACAGAACCCGGCCATCGTGCTATGATGTGCATTATCTTTAATTTGGCATTACACACTACCTGCACATTTATGGAGAAGTAGCCTTTACGGTTTCTGAAATTCTCCGCATTCGTTCCTCCTGGTGATGTAATCCGGATATGTGTGCAATCAATAGCTCCCAACACTCTTGGCAAACCACTTATTTCGTGGAAACCAGCTGCTACTTCCACCCTTTCTTGCAGGGTAGTTGGCATAGAAATAAAGCGGGGTTTCAATTTGGCAATTTGCACGGACACTTTTTTCACTATCCTTCATATACAGTCGATTTAGAAATATTGACGTGATCGCCTATCGTCATTTGAAAACCTCCTGTTGCAAAAAGCCTCAAAGCCACCAATATTTGTAATCTTGCATCAATGGATTTATTTCTTCTTGTGTGTGCTTCAATTTCGCTTTCTATTTCATGCACTAATTCCATAACAGTACTCTTGTTGAATCGAAAACGGTTTTTGAAATCATGTTCGTTGTAATTGAGAAAAGGATCGTTTCTGTCTCTGATTGTCCTATTTATACGATTCCTACGAATTACAACATTATTTTCGGTCAATTTCTAGTTTAGCTCCCCCTCTCCGATTTTTAAAATATTTTGTCTCGTGATTGTAAATGTTGAAAAGAATCAATTTGATTATGAGCACAGACGCGGTTTGTTCGTTAATCAGATGCCAAAAATGTTTTGTGAAACGCATTAAAACTAGTAGTAAATCATACCAAATCACTTGTTTTTCACGAAAAAAAAATTAAAACATCGAAAAATCGAGGGGGACCTAAACTAGAAAATTACCGCTCAATTTCGTCGAATCAATTTGATTATGAGCACAGACGCGGTTTGTTCGTTAATCAGATGCCAAAAATGTTTTGTGAAACGCATTTCCTCCTTAATAGACCGTCAAAGCACAGAATATCTAACTAGTTAGGTATTCTGTGGTCAAAGCGCGTTGATTGTGGAATTTTTGATGGCACCGTCAAATCCTTGATGGCACCGTCAAATCCTTGTTGGCACCGTCAAATCGGATAATTAAGCGGTTAATCGTGAATTTTGATTCAACTGCTTGTTAGCTAGCCCTAAAGGAGTTTCTCCATTTTTATCTTCAATATCAGGATCTGCTTGTTTCTCTAGTAGTTTTACAATATCTGAATGACCTTCTCGAACAGCTAGGTGTAAAGGAGTTTCTCCATTTTTCTTCAATATCAGGATCTGCTTGTTTCTCTAGTAGTTTTACAATATCTGAATGACCTTCTCGAACAGCTAGGTGTAAAGGAGTTTCTCCATTTTTATCTTTAATATCAGGATCTGCTTGTTTCTCTAGTAGTTTTACAATATCTGAATGACCTTCTCGAACAGCTAGGTGTAAAGGAGTTTCTCCATTTTTATCTTTAATATCAGGATCTGCTTGTTTCTCTAGTAGTAGTTTTACAATATCTGAATGACCTTCTCGAACAGCTAGGTGTAATGGCGTAACCAAATCATCTGTTTTACGATTAACATCATTTTCCTTAAGTCCTTCTACTTTATCCTTATTACCACAAATGACGGCTCCATGAAGAGGATATCCTAATTTTTCATAGGCTTTGTTGGCGAAAACGATAGCTCTCAATTTTAATAGGGATAAGTTTGGACTGTATTTGGAAATTAAGCGATGGTATCAGAAACCTTACCTGGATGGTGTAGCTCCAAATGTTCAAGAGCTAGCGGTTGATTGGGCTCTTCCTCAAGCCAGCAATACAGCACAGTTGAATGCCTTTTTATGCACAGCAGCACAGCACTTTCACCAATCACAGTGAAATTGATAGATAGATAGATAGATAGATAACCCTTTATTTGATCCAATTTAACATACAAATATCACAACAAATTATGGTAAGTATGCGTAATATACCACGAAGGCGTAGATCCTGTCAAAAACAATATACAATCCTAAAACCCCAACCTTAACATTTACGATAACTTACATTTTCATTAAAGTTCAATATCATTCAAAAACTCATTTATAGAATAATAGCATTTTTTGATCAAAAATCTTTTTAGTGTTTTCTTTTGAATATTTACAGGTCTAGTTTTAAAAACAGCTGGTAATTTATTCCATATTGTAACAATAGAGTAAGTGACATTTTTTTGTACATAAGTAAAATTTGGTTTTTCATCACTCAAAATTCAGATGAATTATTAATTTTGTACATTACACACTCATATATATACAAGCTATACAATGTTAAGATGTTATTTTCACGAAATAAATTCCTACAAGTTTCTGTTTGTTTCCTTTTGAATATAGTTTTTAGACATCTCTTTTGCAAAATGAAGATTCTATTTACATCAACTGACCTAGCCCAGAAGATAATTCCATAGTTTATCCTAGATTGAACATAAGAATGATATGCTGCCAGAGCCGCACCCTGACCGATGGTGTTTGTCAATATTCTGAGAGCTTAGCAACATTGTACCACTTTTGAAGCTACTGATTCTATTTGTGGCCTCCAACTAAGTTCGCTGTCAATACAGATACCCAAGAAAGACAAAGTATCCACAGTTTCAAATCTAATATTTTGACCATGCAGATCAATATAACTGAAATTTCGCTCTTTCATTATTAAAAGTTTCGTTTTATTTTTATTCAAAAGTAGGATATTATTTGCGAACCATTGTTCCATATTTTCAAAATCTTGCAACAATTTAGTTTTGCATTGATAAAAGTTATAGCAAATAGAGAAAAGCAAACAAAAAGCGACAAGCGGTAAACGGGCAGTAACAATATGTCTATTGAAGCAATTGTCTTTCACGACTTTCACGCCATCATATTTCTTAAAAATAGGGATAACTTCTTCAAGAAGCTTTCTTTTTCTTCGCATAAGCTTTATCCAAGTTTCTTTTTGCTTTAGCAATTTCCTTACTAGCATCCCCGGGATGTTTCTCAAAATTTTCTAGAGCCTTCAAGACATAATTAATTTTTTCGTCATTTTTCTTTAAATCTCCATAAACGACACCCAAGTTTCTCTGTACCTTACCAATTTCAAGAAATCGATCGGGGTGATGTTTCTCAAGAATAGGTAAAACCTCTTCAAGAAGCCTCTTTTTTTTTTCATAAAATTTATTTGATTTGCCATGAGCATTAGCCAAGTTTCTTTTTGTTTTACAAACTTCAAAACTTTCATCCCCGAGATGTTTCTTAAAAATATCGAGAGCCTCCTTCAGATGCGTCATTTGGTCCTCATATTCCTCTAAATCTCCACAAACGACACCCAAGTTTCTCAGTGTTTCAGCAATTACAAGAAATTGACGGTCGTGACGTGTCCTAAGAATAGGTAAAGCCTCTTTAAGAAGCCTCTTTTTTTCATCATTTTCACCTAACTTGCCATGAGCATTAGCCAAGTTTCTTTTTGTTTTACAAACTTCAATACTTTCATCCCCGAGATGCTTCTTAAAAATATCGAGAGCCTCCTTCAGATGCGTCATTTGGTCCTCATATTTATTTAAATCTCCACAAACGACACCCAAGTTTCTCAGTGCATTAGCTCTTTCAACATGTTCATCGGAGTGATATTTCCTAAGAATAGGTAAAACCTCGTCTTCAAGAAGCTTCTTTTTTTCTTCATATTTACCAAAATAGCCATAACCATTAGCCAAATATCTTTTCATTATAACAACTTCATAGTGCCGGTCTCCCAATTTTTTTAACGATTCTAACGCCTTTTTCTCAAATGAGAAAGCTTTACTATATTTTATATCACGATACATCAATTCCTCGACAATCATTCTTGGCAAATTGCTAAATTCTTCCACTAATTTATGATGACTACTTGCATAATCCCAAATAGAAATAGGATGGTCTACATCACATTTTTCAATATTATCTCTCAACAGTTCTAGTGCTTCTCTTAAAACATTTTCCTCTCTATCCTTTAAATTTATTCTTATTACTTCTTGCACTAATCTATGAATACTTAATACACTTTGCTTTTGCCTACCATTTACCATAGAATACTCCACAAGTAACCTAGAAGTTGACTTTAACTTTTCTTCATCACCTTTTGCTAAACTTAAAAATATTTCTCTACAAATGTTTTCAGGTGCAAAGTAAGAAATAATATCCAAAATCTTTAAAGCTAATTTTCCATGTTGTTCATTACTAGCTATTTTATCAATTGTAATTTTCCAAGTTTTAAAAGTTGTTTTGGCGTAGTTATTATCGATTCCTTTAAATACTTTTGAGTCAAGTAAATCTTTTGTCTTTATTTGATATTCTTTCAAATAATCATTAATTTCAAATTTTCCTGTTACTCTCTGGTCTTCAATATATGCTATTGCTTGTTGTATAGCTAAAGGAAAAAGCTGTAGTTTTTTTACTAAATTTTCCATCTCTTGGTCTTGCGATTCATCTTCTTCAGATATACCTAGCCCTTTTTTCACAAATTCTATTGCATCTACTAACTTTAATTCACTTAGGTCTATCACTTCTATTACTTTTTCCCACTCTTTATGACGAGAAGTAATTAAAACGTAAGGCTTGTTAGTTTTAGGTGGTAAACCACGAATTGGTAAAAAATTTTTCAAGTAATCATTTTTTTCAGCATTATCAAAAATAAATAAACTTTCTTTCCCATTTGCAAAAAAAAAATATATCTCTTTAACAGTAGCTTCTACTGTCTTTTCTTTTCCATCTCTATATATTTTAGGAATACCTATTCTATTGTCTCTAGCTAACTTAAGAAAAGAGTCTTTAAGAGTTTCATGATTTTCAGCATTTATCCATATAACATTGCCAGCATAATCATTCTCATGATCATAAGCATACTTTCTAGCCAATTCACTTTTACCTATTCCTCCCAAACCACTAATACAGGTTACTGTAAACTCAGCTTTACCTTGGTTTCGCTGCAATGATTTATGTAAATCACTTAACTCTTCTTTTCTTCCAGTGAATAACGTTACTGGATCTTTCATATTAAACCAAATTGCCCCTAAAATCTCTTTCCTTAATTTTTCAAAGAAAGTCTTTGCTTCCTCATGTGACAAAAATTTTCCCTTTTTGTCTTTCATCCAATCCAGCATTTTCTCCAAGAACCTACTATAAACATTTTTACTATCAATTGTGTTAAATTCTTCACCCAACTCGCCTTTAATCATTTCACCAAGCTTATCTTCATTTGGCTGATTGACTGCAAACCTTAATTTTTTTAAAAAATCTTTTATATTTTCTTCTATTTCTTTGATACTATCGTTTGGCAAGTTAAATTTAGGAAAATTGCTGATATGAAATTTATACTCTTTAAGTACGTTCAAATCTAAATTGAGCTCCTTAACTTTAGCTTTTAATTTAGATCTAAAATCATTTAAATTACCTGGTAGTAGAGTATCGCTCAAAAATTCTGAGCTAAATCGAATCCCGTCTTCCTTTTCAATCAATACATGTTGGGCTAGTTTATCGATATTTTTGTTAATAATTTTGTCTGCTCTTTTTATTTTTACAACTAGATTTATTTTTGATTCACTTTCTTCTAGCAAAGAAATAAATTTTTTTACAAATTTTTCTGTAGATTGGAGATCGATATCTAGCTTTCCAAAATCCTTAAACAACCTTAATTTTTTTTCCTTTATATTTTCCCAAAAATTATCCTTATCTACATATATTTCCTCACAAGTTTTGAAGTCTTTATAAGTTTCAAACTCGCATTCATCAAACTTAAGCTTCGGAAGCTCACTTTGTAACTTTTCTCTAAAAGTATTTAAATTACCTGGCAATTTATGATCATTTAAGAATGCTGTGCTAAACTTTATCTTGTTATCTTTTTTTATTAATACATAACCAGCTAACTTATGAAAATTATCCTTTATAACATGCTTTCTTTTCTCAATTTTAATGCCCTTTTTAGGTTGACTTTTTTTTTTTTTTTTACTAATAGAAATTAGTTTAGCAATTTCCTGAGCAAATTTTTCTAGATTTCTTATATTAGGTTCATCATCTAAATTAAAAGATTTTCTTCGATCATCAAATACTTTTTCAAAAGCGGCTCGAAGATTTTCAGCCTTTGAAGACAGTTGCTGTCCGTTCACGAAATCAACACTTAGTTTGTAACTTTCTTTATCGATAACTTCGTCTATCAACGCACTTTGATATAATTTAAAAAGATTACCTTCTGGATCATCTTCGGACTTATCATCGTTTATAGACTTACCATCTAATACACATTCAGCAAGTCTCTTTGCGAGCTTAGTTAAATCAGGAGCGTTTCTTAATACTGAAAATATCTCCTCCCTTCCGGTGAATTCATCCTTAAATTGAAAAAGCTTAGTGTTTAAGATTTCATTTTCATCCGTCTCGTGATCAAAAATATCTTCACTTAGCTCCAGATTGCTTCTTTTATCACCAAATTTAAAACCAATATTCGTACAGATAATAAACTCTTTATATTGTAAATTACTATTCTTAAACACCGGATTTCGTTCGATTTTACGATAAGAAATGAAGTATTTTTGTAGATTAAAGTCTCCATTTTTTTCTGTAAGTAAAGCATTAACAGAGATCCTTTTATCCTCATCTTGTTTATGCTTAGCCTGCAAAAATCTCCCTACCTTTTCTTCCGTTCCATCTGCGTTATTCTTTTTATATTGAAAAACCAAATCATCAAACTTTTCAGCTACATCCATTTCTGTTGCTAATTCAAAAAGATACCCTCTATCAAATGCTCTTTTCACAAACAGCATTAATAACTTTAGCTGATAAATATCTCCATGTAAGGTATGCACCAATCCAGATTTAGAATATTCATTATTTGGCCTCTTCTCTGCTTTAGGTTTTTGTATTTCCGTTGAACTTGATTTTTTATCACTACTATCATTTAGCGTACTTCCTTCATAATCAAGCTTAGCTTTTTGCTGTTGTAATTCTTCTGCAAATTCTTTCCTCTTGTTCTTCAAATCATCTGAAGTTAGTTCATAACCTTTCAATGCCTGTTCAATTTCTAAGTTAGTCTTGCCAGACTTTATTTCATCATTAATTATTCTCGCATTCTCTAAAGCAAATATTCCACAATTATAACCATCTTCTTGCTGCTTAAATTTGGGATTACTGATCTGAATTCCTGGCATTGCTGAGTTTAAATTATCATGAATATCACTTGTTATTTCATCACCAAAAGAGTTAATGTAGTAAGCAGAAAATTGGTGATTTTGATGAATAATAACCAGTGTTACCCAATGATTACTATTTAAATTGATAATAAATATCAGTGATTGTTTACTAGGTGCTTTTAGTATTTCTGCACGTTGTTTTAACTCAACATTTAATTGTTCTACTGATCCAATCACTTCAAACAGTACATTATTATTTTCTCCGTACCACCCATATTTAATCCTTGCAATATTAGCAACATCTTCCTGCGTCAGCCATACTTGATAATCTTGTTGATTTAATGTTTCCTCAGCAAATTTAGAGCTATTGTCCTGATCAAATTTTTGCCTTTCATCACGATCAGATGGAGATTGTTTGCGTTTCCTTTCATTATCCTTTTGCGGAGATTGATCTAGCATTTGAATGATACTTTGTTTATTAGGTTTTCCATCATCAAGCTCATTAGCTAAGCTTAGCGGTGATTTACCTGCATTATTTTCGATGTTTATCTTTGCCCCTTCTTTCAGTAGAAGTTCAACAATATCCTGATGCCCTTTACTTACAGCAACATGTAGTGGTGTATCACCTTTATTGTTTTTAGCATTGATATCTGACTTCCACTCTTGCAGTAATTTTTTAGCTATTTCTTCTTTTTCCCTTTCAATAGCATAGTGTAAAGGGGTATTATCTTTATTATGTTTATCAATAATGTTAACCTTTACTCCTGCTTTTAGCAGCTCCTGAACTCTCTGCAGATTACCATTCTTTATAGCAGAAAATAGCTCTCTATTTTTCTCTCTTTCATCATCACTATCAAATAGGGCTGTCATACCTCCCGATTTAGGCGGGAGTCTCCCGATTTCTTATACTCCCTCCCGCTTTTCAAACTAAGCTTGAAACCTCCCGATTTTTCGGGAATCCGATAGGACTCCCGAATTTACATTGATTTAATCAATAAATATGGATATTATAACGATACATCGAATTATATATAGGTTACAGATTGGAGATTGACGATCACTAAAAACTCTTGGTCTAGTATTTAATACAAAACACTCTGCGGTGATGACCTTCTAGAACAACTTCTCTATCTATTGACCTGGAAAAGAGCCAAATATGGATTATTGACAATCGATTTCAATTCAGATTCGACGTATATAATACAATGATGAAGGGAGAAAAAAATAGTTAACAGGATACACAAAATTTAGTAAAATGTTTGGTCAGAGTGTAATATGTTATTCTACTTGAATTGAGAATGAGTCTACCACTGAATCCTTACTAGATACCTTTATTTTGATGAGAAACTGATATTTTAATTTGACCAAAAACATGTAGGATTGAAAGAAATCCTGTTATTTTATATTCATAACGTATTTGGAAAAACCTTATCCGGAATGTCTCAGCTCTCCCTTTCAAAAATAGACGCAGAACGTTATATTTTAAATTTCCCGCCAAAACAACGATATTATTGAATACTTATTCTAAACCTTAGACCATAGAAAGAGGAGACACAGCATCTCATTCATAAATTCGGGAATTGATGAATCAGTGAACTCTATACTACAGTGGCTTTATACTTGTATAAAGCCACTGTACTCTATACTATATCAGTGAACTCTATACTATACATAGTATAGAGTTCAGTGGCCAAAATTCAGTCAGTATTCAATGAGTGGGACAAAGATAGCATGAAGGATAGCAATATCATTTCACCTTTATGTGGCAACATTGCAGAATCTAACTTTGAAAAATCCAGTGGCGTGGAGTTATTGATTTTGAAGAAATAAAATTACGAGTGAATAATCTTTTTATGGCGAATTCTTACAATATTGGTACGGGGGCGGTTTATAGAAATGTGGAATCATTTTGTACTATAAATATATTTGAAGATTGATGCAAATGAATTATTGAAAATATAAAAATGCGTAACTTTTTCATATTACTTGAAATTACTGAAAATAAGTATGAAAAATTATTGAAAAACGAATGATTCTTCAGGAAGTCAATTGAGGTATATAAAATAAACTAAACGGTTCATTCAATGCTGAAACTGACAAAAAAAATGTGTAATTCATGTGAAGTACCTAATCAGATTTTTCTCTTCACGAGATTTTATAATAAATTGAGGTGTCTTATCACGTTATTACAAATATGTTATAAGTTATTACTGCGAAGGCATCAAACTGAGTCATCAATATTTGGGATGAAAATCTACGGGGCGGCTAATTGCCGAGCGTACATTATATACCTACCTATGAACGGCGTTCAGTATGAAAAAATCAACAATAATTTATGACTTTATTCACAAAATTAAGCATAATTTTTTGAACGAAATGAACCTTATCTATAAATCAACATCAAAAAGAAGAATATAATAATGATTATAATACAATCATGAACCCATAGTTAATCTACTGAATAAGGTATTATAATTAACATTGAAATTGAAAACAGGTGCATTTGTTTTTAATTGACTCTCCAAAAGCCCTATCCATTAGAATAGATAGTCATACAGTTCTAGTTTTTAGGCAGAATCTGATGGAAAATACCTAGTTCTCTTTTCTGGAAGACATTCCTAACATTTTTCATACTTATACTCATTCGAGGTTTTCAATAGGAATTCACAATCTTCTTCGCAAGTTATAATGTGAAATGGGGAAGGCTGTTGTGACATGTTTTTCTCACAAAATTGTATCCTTTGGGAGAATAGAAGGCCAATGTTAAGGCAAAGGCTCTCAATGTTGGGTTGTACTTCTGTTTGCTTGGATCTTTCAACACAGTGGCGTACCGAGGGGGGCATGGGGGGCGGTCCGCCCGAGGCCCCGCACCAGCATAGGCCCCCAAATGGCCAAAAAGTACAAATGAGTTGAAAAGAAAAATAATTTATCAGGCCCTATGACGGCGGAGGCCGAAGGCCTCCTTATTAGTCCATATGTCAGACAAATAATTCTTTTTATTTGTGATTACATAATTTTATTTTGTATGAAAAACCATTCGAAGGTCAAAAAAGTCTAGCCACTTCGACATGAATTCAGAAAAGCTCAAATAACTCGGGAATTTCTGAATTTAGGAGCAAGAGCATCTTAGAGTGCTATCACTATTTTCCTTAGCAGAATCCAACGCAATCATAAAAAAATAGGGTTTTAATTTGAGAAACAGAAGTTAAGGCCAATTTTCGATCACAGTTTTCGACACAACTTGTGATGATATTTATGAAATTCAAAAGATGACCTTACCTCCTTACCACATTCTTCTACTTTGACGTTGTGAGAACGGTTCTCACTCATCGGGATGTTCAGAATAAGAATAATGCACATAATACTGACTATGAATATTTTACTTTTTTCAGTTTTTTTTTCGATATTTTGAAAAATGTTTGAATTAATACAATGGTTTTAACTGACATGTATTCACCATTGAATACTCTATCATATTAGAAACGAATATATTGAAAAAAAAAATTAACAAATGTATTTTCACTCCCCGTATAACGGGAAGTGCTCAGGCTCAAAAAAAAGTTTTCCGCAAATAGCTGGGAAATTTTGACATTCCTTTATTCCTAACAAAATTTGTCATAGAAAAAGTCAAGATTTCACAACTGTTAGGAAATATTCATTTCCTTACTGTAAGGAAATGATATTTCCTTACTACTTTACTGCCTCAACCAGCTCTGGAGGAGTTTCAGAAATGAAAAAGTTCATCATCACTCATCATTTTACACTGTTTTGTCTTTGAAAAGACCAGCAATTAAATTAATATTCGTCAAGTTTGACAATTCAGCATTAATACGTGTCCATAGTAACGCAACCAATTCCATTCCGAATTTCAAAGCTCCATGAGAGCTCTTGGTCCAGTGGTTAGGACGGTGGATTAGGACCTGGCAAGTCCGAGTTCAATCCCGAGCTAGGAATGAAATTTTCTAGTCTCGGTAGGGGCCACCATTTCACTGTTGGGTCAAAAATTAACAGTGCTTTGCCCAAGGTGGCTCAAGGACACAGTAACAAAGCCTACACAGAACACAACTGCTTACTCCGAACTCGGCACAAATTACCAGCTTCGAAGCTTGTAGTTTCAGAGGGGTCTCCTCAGGAGACCTAGCAGTAATCAGGATAAACAATATATCATATTATTATTATTATTTGAACTGGGGTCGTTTTGGCTCGTTAAGCCTTCCGAGAACTGCGACCGTGTAGATCTTTTGTTCCCTACCCTACTCATTCATGGAAACCCAAGGAGGTCGTCAATAGTGTTGATAAAATTGGCAACCTCCCTAGGAGCCTTGGCCGTGACCTCATGGGTATCCAGGACCGGTTTCCCCATATGAATGGTTCTTAGTTCAGCCAGCTCTGGACACTTGCATACCATGTGTTCAGCTGTTTCCGCTTCTGATCCACATAGCCTGCAAATCTCATCTGCTGACTTTCCCATGCGGTACAAATGGTGTTTGTACCGACAGTGTCCCGTCAGCAGTCCTACCATCACCCGAAGCTCAGCTCGTGACAGCTTTAAGAGTTTCCTGGTATAGGTAGGTGATGCCTTGTATTGGTCTTTTCCGAGCCCACAGAACGGCTCAGGTCCAACAGGTATTTGCCTTGATGCAATTTTCGCCAGTTTGTCGGCTTTTTCATTTCCTTCAACGCCATAGTGCCCTGGTGCCCACAATAGAGTCACTTTATTGCCTCTTGCCAGTTGCTTTATGGTGTTACGGCATTCCCAGGTCAACAGAGACCCCTGGCAGTTTGATTCCAGGGATCTCAGTGAGGCCTGACTGTCCGTGATGATGTAGACATTCGCTCCCTTGAGGTTCATGTTGAGACACTCTTGAGCGCATACATAAACAGCCATTATCTCGGTCTGTAAGATAGAGGGCTCGCTTCCCAGAGCTTTAGAGATCCTCAATTTAGGTCCATATACCCCAATGCCAGTGCCCCTCTCTGTTTTAGATCCGTCGGTGAACCATATGGATGACTTTTTGTCCAGACGATTTACGAAACTTATTGCCCTAGGACGGTCGGTTATGACCGTTTCAAAGGGCGTTTCAAAATCGTAGATGGTTGGCATAAGCATAACATCCGATGGTTTTGCCAGGAGATTTGAATCAAATTGATTGAAGATCCCCATATGTCCAACCCAGTTA
This sequence comes from Adalia bipunctata, assembly GCA_910592335.1. Classification (NCBI taxonomy): domain Eukaryota; kingdom Metazoa; phylum Arthropoda; class Insecta; order Coleoptera; family Coccinellidae; genus Adalia; species Adalia bipunctata. The sequence goes on from OU342954.1 coordinate 9,548,694, forward strand.
CCGGGTAGTAGCTTTCCGTTAAGGGAGATTCTTATAGCTTCCAGCAGGCTACATTTCCTCACATGTAGGTGTAAGGGAGGCAAATCAAGAATGACCTCAAGCGCTGCTGTAGGAGCTGTACGCATAGCTCCTGTTACCCCAATACAGGCTAGCCTTTGCAGTTTCTGCAGACGACTGCGTGTGGTAACCTCTTCGGTTTTTGTCCACCATGCTAGAGACGCATAGGTGACAATAGGGCGTACTACCGCTGTGTATAACCACAGTACCATTTTCGGTTTCATGCCCCATGTCTTTCCAAAGAGTCTTTTGCAGGCCCACATGGCCGCCGTGGCTCTGGAAAGAGTCTTATCTATGTGCTTCCTCCAGTTGAGTTTGCTGTCCAGGATAACACCTAGATATTTACACTCACTAGAGAAGTTCAGAGTCTGGCCATTTAGGACCGGAGCCCTGAGGTTGAGATTTCTTCTTCTAGTGAACGGAATCAGTGTGGTTTTCGAGGGATTGACAGTTAGCCCTTCTTCCTCACTCCACTTTTCGATGATACTGAGAGCAAGCTGCATTCGGCTGCTTAATGAGCCTTCATGCTTGCCTCTCACTGTCACCACTATGTCGTCGGCGTACGCCTGGACGTTAAAACCACCCGCTGTGAGCCTCTCCAGGAGACCGTCTATGACCAGGCTCCACAGCAAGGGTGACAACACCCCTCCTTGAGGACATCCCCTGCATGTTAGCACGGTCACTTCAGTATCCCCCAGATAGGCTGTGACAGTTCGTCCTTTCAACATAGCTGATATCCACTTAACAGTGGAAGGTTCTACCCCTTTCCGTTTAGCTGCATTGCATATGGAAACATGTAGGGTGTTATCAAAGGCCCCTCCAATATCTCCAAACATTGCAAGTAAAATCTCCTTTGCATTGAGGGTGCCTTCCACCTCTCTAAGGAGCTGGTGAAGGGCGTCTACGGTAGATCTGCCCGCCCTGTAGGCAAACTGCATCTTGTGGAGCTTAATATTTCCCCTTATGCTGTTGTCTATTATTTTCTCCATAGTCTTCAGGGGAAAGGAGGTGAGGCAAATAGGGCGATAAGATTTGGGCTCTGGGGAGCCTTTACGACCCATTTTGGGTATGAAAACTACCCTTGCCTCCCTCCATATTTTTGGAATATAACCCCTTGCAAAGCTGGCCTTGTAGAGCTCAGCCATCGGGGAATGATATGATGATATATCATATCATATATCATCATAGCACATAGCAATGATATGATGATATATCATATCATATATCATCATATCATTTATTTATGAATGGAATAATTCGCGATTTTTTTCAAAATTGATTAAAATCTGTCGAATTTCAAACGTTTTGCGGAAAAATAGTATGTTTACCTCGTAGGAAAAGCCACATTCCTGGACTCTGTGTTGCTAAGTCTCGGCTTACGCCTCGACTTTGCAATCTTCACAATCGTCCAGGAATGTAAGGCTTTTTCTTCCCGGTAAACAATGTACTATAGGTATGTAGACAATTCCGAACAATATCATAATGCCAATTTTCAGATTTCAAATATGTCCAGTTCTACATCTCCAGTTGGAGGAATACTGAAGTTTCCATGTTCTCATGGATACGACTTGTCATACAGAATAGAAACACAGAAATACTATGAATTTAATCGTCAAGATCCGATTCACTTGGCATTTCGGCAAACATTTCTGTGTTTCTGTTCGGTGTGACAGGTCGTATCCATGGGAACATGGAAATTTAAAGATTCCTCCAACTTGAGATGTTTACCCACTTTTTGATCTGGTAATAACATTCCATGTACTATAAGTTCTATGGTTTTTCCTCTAATTAACATTTACTTTCGAAGTCAAAAAGCAGATTTGGCTTTTCTGTGGTTATTGGAAACTGTCAAATTATTCTATTCAAAATTAACATCATTGCAGCTTCAATTCAAATCATCATAGTTTTTACGGATTGGATGAATACTCACACAATGATGTAAAAATTCAAAAAATACCAATGAGTTTGAATGTACAAGTTATGAATGCTTAAAAAAAACGAGTTTCGAAACTTTAGGATATACAAAAAAGTGCCCGCTCTTATCCTTATACAACTTTCTTCGAAAATAGTTATTTTCCTATCAAGGGCGGAAAGTTGTACTTTCCCGCACTAGATTGCCGTTGCCCGAACGACGCGGAGCGGAGTTCGGGCAAGCAAACGAGTGCGGGAAAGTACTTTCCGCTCAAGATAGGAACAATATTTTTTCTACAACCGTATTATAAAATGAAAAAAAACTTCTACACAACTCGAATAGATATTCGTTTTGACACATTAATTAAGGAGTTTGGGATTCTATGCGGAAAATCATAGACCGTGACATAGAAATAAATACACAGATCCATGTATGCCAGTCATAATTTTTGAAGGATGTCAAGTTCTCTTTGAAAATGCAATAATTTTCAAACGGAAATCTGCATTGATGATTAGTTTGACATGGATGAAACTGCATAATTTGAAATATTTAACTAAATATATAAGTGAGTAGATTAAGAGATTTCATGTTAACCCTTTACGTCATGACGTACACTCCAGTGTACACACATTTCTATCGACTCTCATTGGGTCCCCTTTATTTCAATAGCTTTTGTTCATGGTGTATACTTTAGTGCTATGATGCACACTCATCAAACTACGTGGCGCGTCAAGTACGACACAAGCGATATTCGTAAATATTGCTTTGAATCGGCACATGTCCGACTTATTTTCAATGGGCACATTATTGCGGGTTATAAGAGAAAATTTTCGAAAAAATAAGTTTCGAGGTGGCTTTGCATATTTTTTCCCATCATTTTATTCAATCAAGGTAAGTAAAGAACAATATTTCAATCTGAAAAATACAAAACGTAAAAATATATAGAGCCTCAAAAATATGTTCTCTGCAGTGTACACCATGACTGATAGGGAGGAAAGGGAGAGCCATCGATATATGAATCGACCACTGACTGAGGCTGAAATCTTGGATATTCTGAATGGTGATGATTCAGAATTGGAAGGTTTGGGATTAGAAGATGATGATGGATAAGACGAAATAGGTAGAGTGTTGCCAAGAGGTAAAGAATGACAGTGGTTCTTGTAATTATTATTCTTGCAACTATCTTTGGTTGCAGATCAACTTTTGTCTCCATCAAGTAGCCGCCTTCCGGTTGAATCAGAGGAGATTTCACCTGTTGAGGCGTGTTTTATGATCCCAATAGCGCATACCAACGAAGAATTTCCACAAGAAATATCATAGATCTGATACATTTTTGGTAGAACTTAGCAGAAGCACTCATTTTACAAGGTAAAATAACATTCAAAAAACGAGGAAGACCAATGTCCTCTTCAGGACCATCTAGTAACACCTCCAATAACGATTTTTTGATGCCTCCAGGGACATCTAAACAAGTGCGACCTGTTGGAGATGTTCGATATGACCAGATTGCACATTTTTCCGTTTTTTGTTAGAAGATGGGGAGATGCAAAGAAGCAAAGTGTACATCCCAGACATATTACATTCATTGTACCAAATGTAATGTCTCTCTGTGTGTTTCAAGGGAAAAAATTGTTTAAATATTTCCATACTAAATGAATAAAGAAAAAATTTCATCAATTGAACTATTGTATTATCTCCACACCTCAGTCACGGCGTACACTACAGTGTACAATTCATATTTTCTAAATTTGAAAATTTTTGAACAAAATATTGGGTTTGAATCATTCAATTACATGCCAAAGGCAGAGAAATCTAAAAAAAAAAATTATATACAATGTTTTCTTAATGCATGACTGAAAGGGTTAAAGGTATTATTATACCCAAATTCAACACATATTCACTTTCCCGCACTAGTGCGGGAAAGTGACGCTTTCCGAATCGAAAACAATGCGGGAAAGTAGTTAGTTAGGCTCGGTTGTAGAAAAAATGATATTCATAAGTTTCACAGGCACGCACGCAGATCTTCAAGCTCCCAAGCTCAAAGCTTGTTTGAAATTTGTGGAAGATTCGACGTTCCAAGTAGAAACATAGAAAATTATCAAAAATCATATTTTGGAAAATGGGTACAGAAAGCAAGTTTCTGTCTTCAGTATCTGATTTCATCACATTTTTGAGTAGATACATCAAAACTTTCTAGTTCCTCACTTCGCTATGATATGAATTGAAGCTTCAATGATGCTAATTCTGAGTGGAATAATTTGACAGTTCTCAATAACCACAGAAAAGCCAAATCTGCTATTTACAGTGGCTTTATACAAGACAGTGGCGACAATAGGGTCATAGAACACGTTTTTGCACAAACATGGCGTATATTTGTTAACAAGGTCGTGCTGTTTGACATTTGATTCGATTTTGAGCTTTATACATGATGACATGACAACAAATCAATGAAAGTCCGCCATTAGTGGTCGAAAACAGTCCGACCAATCAAAATCGCGGTTGGCCATGATTTAGGTTTATCAAGTTTTTTCCCCTAGAACAGACGCAGGTTGGCACTCGTGAAAATTAGGCGACATTGCCAGGTCTACTTTCTATTTACTCTTTTTCAACTTTGTAAATGGAGTTAGTTCTTCGATGATTTAACTGTGGCGCAGGTTTCGTAGAACTGCTACATTTTCATGCTGGAGTATTTCAGGTTGTGCAAAAATGTATTTAAATCTCTTCTGAATTAACATAATATTTTCTCAAATTCATTAATTTCCCCAAGTAAATGAACATTTTGATAAATACGTAATTACTACGATTTCTTAGCAGAAACGACAACGTTGTGGGCGTATCTGACAGTGCAATGACCATAACCTAACATTTTCAAAATATACGCGGTGAAATGTGTCAAAATTTCATGGCAAACCGCGATACTTTATAAAAGTGAATGGAGTATACTGCTATTTGAATACGAAGGTATATGTGAATTTTAGGGAAACATTTCGAAAAAGCTCTTAAAAATCCTATTCTGTTGAAAATATGCATATCATGCATTCGACAAAAAATGAAGTGGTATGAATGGTGATTACAATGATGAAAAAAAATTATATGAATTGCATTTGAAAAAATGAAGAAAAATCGATTTGAAATTCGTCATGTTCATAGTCTTTTTGTGGACACTCCATATGCTGGAGATACTTTATTATAGCTGGCTAGGATACTTTGAAGTCTTGTCTTTCAATCCACATAAAGCAACATTAGTATGTGCAAGGGTTCGTGAAATATAATTGGATAACAAAGCCTCTACAAGTATAATTTTTTTGTCAAAATGGCCAATATTTCGAAAACTGTCGAATAAATAAATTGAAATAAAAAAAAACATTTAAAAAAAAGCTTTTATTTAAATGCTCTAAAAAGAAAAAAATAAAATTTTCCTTTTAAATTTCAACTATCAACTTATAACTTCATTAATCATTATACACAATTTATATGATCATAAAAGCTTGTCGCGCGATTTACTCGTGCTAATAAACTAGTACCTATTCAATTGAGTATCTTAATCTGCTAAATTGAATTTTTTTTTCAGTTTAATTAAATACTTATAGGTACTAACGTAAACCTCGCGACAAGCTTTTATGATCATATAAATTGTGTATAATGAAGTTATAAGTTGATAGTTAAAATTTAAAAGGAAAATTTTCTTTTTTTCTTTTTATAGCATTTAAATAAAAGCTTTTTTCAAAATGTTTTTTTTTTTATTTCAATTTATTTTTTACTTTTTAGTTATCGCTATTTCGCCATCTTGGATGTTCCGCCATATTGCATTCAGAATGACGTCAACATTATTTTTCGAGTTGTTCTCAACAAGCCCTTTCATTTGATACCCATATTATAGAAATGCATCACAAAAAACTATTCCGCCATCTTGGATGTTCCGCCATATTGGATTAAGAACGACGTCACAGTATTTTTCGAATTACTCTCAACAAGCTTTTTCATTTGATACCCATATTATAGAAATGCATCACAAAAAACTATTCCGCCATCTTGGATGGTCCGCCATATTGGATATAGAACGACGTCACATTATTTTTCGAATTACTCCTAACAAGCTCTTTCATTTGATACCCATATTATAGAAATGCATCACAAAAAACTATTCCGCCATCTTGTATGGTCCGCCATATTGGATATAGAATGGCGTCACAAAGCTTATCGTGTGTTGTCATCCAAACTGAACGTGTATACAAAATTTCAGCTCAATCGGTTGAAGATATCTGCTTCAAAATTGAGTAGCAAGATTCCACCCGAACATACATACATATATACATACAATGCAAGTTAAATAAAAGCTTTTAAAATATGTGAAAAGTATACGAAAGCATGCAGGAAGTTTCAGAGAATTGAAAAACACTATTGAATATAGGGTGTCCCATTTAAAAAAACAAAGTCACCCGCTATTCCTCTTTTGTGGGCCACCCGATATATTCGAAAATATTTTTAGGATGTGCTCTTCTTGGAGTATATCAAGTCTACATCAAAAAATTTTGACAAACTCAGTCCGTTACGCGTATATCGTCCGCTGCGGCACTAGTGGGACACCCTGTATATCTGCCGACCCAAGATAAAAGTTTACGAGCCGCCACTGATCTAAAGTACTTTTCATTTTGATTGAGAGTTTGTTTATTTGAAAATTCAAAGAACGTCACAACTTTGCAAACATTTTTACTATATACATTTTGATTCCGTAGTAATATATGTAGTTACCCAGTTTAGTTCTGATGCTGATGCATGATTTTGAAATTTGGCTTCACTATTTATTATTGAAAGGTGCGTGGTGCGTCTCCTCTTTCTATGGTCTAAGTTCTAAACGATGATTATTAGACACATCATAGAATTATAAATTTGGAAGATTCGAAGATGAAAAAACAATTCAAGATAATGATATTCACCTTTTTTTATGTAGATATTGACAATTCAGAACTGGCTCTGCTCCTCCAAAAGTTGGCACCTCAATCCCTACTTTTATTCCTGAAATATTCGAATTTAAATCAAAAAGCATTCTCTTCTGAATTTTTTATAGTTTACAAAATTTCGAAGACATCTCGAGTTTCACGAATATTTCCTGAAAACTATTTCGTACGTAATACTATATTATGGAAAAAATTATTGAATAAATACTGATTTACTGGCGATCGAGAAGAAAACCCTGGATATTTTTGAAATTATATCAATATTAGTATAGCATCATCAAAATGGCGGCACTTACCTTTCAAATTTTTTAGATCTTGCCAGGAATCGTTGTGCCAATTATCAAATAATATTATTATATTAATGCTGTAAAAGAAACGAATTTCATCAATATCATTCGATTCAAATTGTTTTACTTTGAAATGCTTCCTAAAGAAAAGGGACATAAAAATTTACATGTATTGTACAACTTACCTCAGACAATCAAGTCGTCTATCCTCGAACCACAAAAATTAAAAAAAAAACGATGGGAAAGGGAACTTAGATTATATATCCCTGATCGTAGCCTACGTAATCTAACGTAGATTACGTAGGATACGCCCTGATATATAATCTAATCATATATCAAATAATTACTATATGCGGAATGAGCCACTCAAAACTGAAGCTGGGCTTTGGTAACAATCCATATCTGCGCTTGTGCGACAATATTGAGAATAAAAATATTTTTTTTTAATTCTATCTCTCTCTGTCACATCGTATCATGTCGTGAAACAAACGTATGTCATTCCACAGTATATAGACACCAGTAGTCGCACTCCCGATAAAATGAACTGAAATCTTTACTCTCTCGAGAATTCGCGCACCATTTCTGCGCGCAGTAGAAATTGAGAGGGACCTTTGAATTGACATTTTACCAAAGACTATTTTACCGCCAACCGGCAGTGTTGTAAACATTGGGCATAATGATGCGCACGGAAATGATGCGCGAGTCGGAATCGGAGTAAGAAAATCCACGAAGTGCGACTACTGTGGTCATTCTTAACTTCATTTGAATAGTTTCTATCGTAACCTCACAATTTAATATGAAATGTTTCAATTGCTTTATTCCTTTTTCTTCAAGTCCTTAATATCATTTTTAACTCCTATTTATATTCTAAAATTGAACTGAAAGTATTTATGTGACATATTTCCATTCTGGATATCTATTTTCTTCTTGTCTTTCAGAATAAACATAACCTCTAAGTTTCTCGCAATTTTTTAATTTCCAGTTGACGCAAGCGTACAACTCAAGCCTTACCAAAGATTTGGCTTCACTATGTGACTGTGAAAAGCAGGGGTATAATCCATATTGGTATTGGTAGATATATGAATCTAATGCTTAATATGACGTCATTAAATAGGGAGTAATTGAAACAAACGCCCAATCAAAAAGTCTTTGGCCCAGCCACTAATCAAATCATAGTTTGATTATCCAAGAAATACCTTTTATAATCGCAACTTCGAATTTATTTCACAAAATAAATTATTTTTATTCATTTTTACCCTACCACTGTAGTCGGGAAAAAAGCTGGAAGTAATTAAAAATTGGAAAGTATCCATTTTCATCATATCTCAATAATCATGTGACAATAAATGTTTCCTGTTCGATTCAGCTCAAATTTCGAAAAGATGTATGTCGTTGAAATCAAAAATCGAAGTATTCATTTACACAACTGGAAAAAATTAAAGGATCAAAAAAAAATTCCAAATTTTTCGGCAATTTTCAACATGCCGTAACTTTGAAAGGAATTGTCGTACAAGGAATTCAAAAAAAGGAAATTGTAGCTCCAAGTGTCTAGTTTTTGGATTAAAACTTCAAAAATTTTAAGTTTCAGTGGTTTTCGAGTAATGATGGAAAAATCAGCAACAAAAAAATTCTCAAAATTTTCCAATTTTTTTTTCTTGTCTACGAGCGTGGTAATTTTATTTTTGCATAATCGTTATAATGATGGGATACTTTGTTAATTCAGCTTTAATTTATTTTTTTATTGACCTCAATACGTCCACTTCTCGCCGAGATATCGGTCTTCAAATGGAAAAGGATCCATTTGTCTCTGATTATCGATTTCTCAGCAACCAATGATCGCACATAAAATTGATGGGCGGTTTCAAGACCTTAAATGAACTCCCATTAATGAACAACCATTGCTTATTCATAGAAATTTTTTTTCTTAATGTCGCATCAATATGAAAATTTAACAAAAAAAGGGCTTTTGGTGGTTTCTTGGAAAATCTACCGCTGGATCGAAAATGTTGAGGAAACCAATAATGTTAAGTGTGACTTTCACAGTTCAATATGTTGATAAAAACCTTACGGAGAGCCAACTCAATTCAGCGAGCCGTTTTTTTGTTTGACTCGATTGAATTTTTGAAATTTTTGATCACGTTTTTTGCTCTGAGAAGCTCGTAATCTTTAAAAAAGGCAAAAGGAATTTTCTCGAGCTTTTTCCACATTTTAATTGCAGATAGTTCATAAATTTCAAAAAAAGAAAAATAAAACAACAACAAATAACATTTTTATTAATTTAATAACGGGTATTGCCACCCCTGTTTTCAATAACGGCTCTCAAACGTTCAGCCATGTTAATGCAGGCGGTAATTTGAGGCTGATGAATGATTGAAGGATTCACAGAAAACTCCGACGGAATTTCGAATTTACCGAATTTTGAGCATTAACAAGGCTGAACGTTTGAGAGCCGTTATTGAAAACAGGGGTGGCAATACCCGTTATTGAATTAATAAAAATGTTATTTGTTGTTTTTTTATTTTTCTTTTTTTGAAATTTATGAACTATCTGCAATTAAAATGTGGAAAAAGCTCGAGAAAATTCCTTTTCCCTTTTTTAAAGATTACGAGCTTCTCAGAGCAAAAAACGTGATCCTTATTTTTTTTCAAAAATTCAATCGAGTCAAACAAAAAAACGGCTCGCTGAATTGAGTTGGCTCTCCGTAAGGTTTTTATCAACATATTGAACTGTGAAAGTCACACTTAACATTATTGGTTTCCCCAACATTTTCGATCCAGCGGTAGATTTTCCAAGAAACCACCAAAAGCCCTTTTTTTGTTAAATTTTCATATTGATGCGACATTAAGAAAAAAAAAATTCTATGAATAAGCAATGGTTGTTCATTAATGGGAGTTCATTTAAGGTCTTGAAACCCCCCTTCAATTTTCTGTGCGATCAATGGTTGCTGAGAAATCGATAATCAAAGACAAATGGATCCTTTTCCATTTGAAGACCGATATCTCGGCGAGAAGTGGACGTATTGAGGTCAATAAAAAAATAAATTAAAGCTGAATTAACAAAATATCCCATCATTATAACGATTATGCAAAAATAAAATTACCACGCTCGTAGACAAGAAAAAAAAAGTGGTAAAATTTTGAGAATTTTTTTGTTGCTGATTTTTCTATCATTACTCGAAAACCACTGAAACTCAAAATTTTTGAAGTTCTAATCCAAAAACTAGACACTTAAAGCTACAATTTCCTTTTTTTGAATTCCTTGTACGACCATTGATCTCAAAGTTACGGCATGTTGAAAATTGCCGAAAAATTTGGAATTTTTTTTTGATCCTTTAATTTTTTCCAGTAGTGTATGTTGTCCATAAAACATGCACTTACGACTAATATACTTTCTCTGTCATAATAAACTATCATATTTTATTTCGCAAGTCTCAGTTCACGACTTTGGTACAAAAATATTGTAAATTTCACATTCAGGGTGGCCTTTTCAAAACGAAACAGACGAGATAACGGGCGGAATAAATTTATTTCGAAAAAATGCTCGAACACGTGGATTTTTGTTTCGAAGGTCAAATTCAAAACCATATCGCTTCAACCCTTAGTGTTAGAACACCAACCCCTAAATTTTGAATAGGAAAGAAAGGGTGAGTGATACCTCATTTGAAAGGCCTTTTTATCATGAATTCAGCGTAATAATTTTTTTCTCATTTAACGCATTCGTTTTCGAGATATTCAATTTTGAATTTCGTACAGTACCATTCATTCCGCTAACCATGCTATGTGAATTCATCAATTATGACTAATCATCATAGAACTTATAGTACTAAAAGTTCTATGCTAATCATTCATTGTTAAAATTTTAACTTTGTATTTTGATGTCTGGTGTATGGCAGTTATGGAGTTCCATCAAATCTACAGAATGAATGAATAATAAATTCTATTGATTCAGACAGCTTGCTTGACGACAATACCATCTTTGTTCCAACTTCAAATGTCAAGAATCAATGAATCAAATGAATAAAAAATCAATATCCTGAATTCAGGATGAAAGGACCTTTCAAATGAGGTATTACTCACCCTATCTTTCCTATTCAAAATTTAGGGGTTGGTGTTCTTACACTAAGGGTTGAAGCGATATAGTTGTGAATTTGACCTTAAAAGTTGTCCCCCTCGAAACAAAAATCGACGTGTCCGAGCATTTTTTCGAAATAAATTTATTCCGCCCGTTATCTCGTCGTTTTAAAAAGCCCACCCTGTATATAGCTTCCCTCTCAAGCCTTGTTCGGACTAGGCCAGTAGATTAGTCGAGTGGAGAGTAGAGAGTAGCTAATCTACTTACTACTGTCACACAACTTTCAGGAAATCGTTCGCACTTTGGTCGAGTCGAGTTCACAAGTGAAGTGAAAAGTGAGTGATATTTCGAAGAACGCAGAGCATGCAACGCAATAAAGTAAACAAACTGGTTAACCTCATCGTAATGACTATTTTAGAAGAGGTGGATGAGGAAATATGTGAGATCCGTAAAAAAAAGCTTTGGGTAGGGAAATGGTAATAGAAGATACGAACTAGGCACTACGAATTGTCTTCTGAAGGAATTGGCATTAGAAGATCCCAAAGAATATCCCGAACCTCGATACTTTGAGAATGTCAGAAAGTTGTGTGAATTTTCTGTTAATAAAACTTTACAGACGTGAAATATTCAAGTATATAATTATATAAGTAACCGGGTTCACGACATTTCTGAACTAATCTTACTAATCTATATGTTATATCTTCGCTCCAACGAAACATTTTCGAAAAAGGACTGACTTTTCCTTTTGCCTGTGACAGTACTGGCGTTCCAGTGGCATTCTTAGCGTATTTCTCAGAATATATATTTCATTTTGGAGAACACAACAGAAAATTGTGAACAATATTCTACATTTAAAGGAGTTTTTGGATTTATGATTGTAAAGATTTATCGATGTGCTTTGTTTTCATCATGATATTGTATGTGATATGATTTTGAGGGTGCATAACATTTCTATTTCTAATATTTCTTTATTTCAAATAAATAACATAATAACTGAATTTTTACAGAGAAACTCATAATTTCAATTCAATAGTAATTGAGTTTTGGTTATTTTTGGTTATAAATTAATAAGCAAGAATGCCAGTTCCTGAAAGCTTTATAGATATACGTTTCATTCATTTGATCTTATGAACAAGGAGTAAAATATTCTGACTGTATAGTAATTTATAAGTTTAAAAAATATTCATACATTACTACCACAGTAGGTTTGTACAAATAAAATGGAATAGGTCAAACATATGCTTCACATTTATCATTCACCTGTTCTAAAATAAGACACAAACTCCTGGAATATGGAAAAAACCGATGTATTCTGGTTCAATATAGCCTATTTCTACTTTCGGCAAAGGATTGATAGGAATGAAAGCTCCTTTGACACATTTCAATTCATCGGAATCTGAATTCACCTACCGTTGAATGCAATATAGTCATATTTCTTCTTTTTTTTTAGCTTTTTCGACGTGTTTTTTTCTGAAACGTGAAAACGATCAACAATAATCATTTAGAGACCGATGATGGCTATTCAGAACCCGTTTACTTACGAAAATCGTGCAATTTCATTCTGCAAGTTCTTTCCTCATAATTCCTCGAAAATCCTACCGGAACCATATTTTCCAGTCGCTTTCGTTAGAAGATCGTATAAGGAAGACTTTTTTGTCCATTTGAACATTCCAAATAAATTTTGAGCATCAAAAACGATACCGAAACTAACCAAACCTCTGGGGGACCGGAATTTCGTTTGAAATCTTTCTAATCGGCCAGATACCTAAAAAAACTTCGTTATCAAGTGTAAAAAGGTCGATTAGTATACTTACTTTCGCTTTATTAATGCTTATAAATCGATTTTTGGTCCAATTCAAATTTGCCGTTCGTACTCACGCCAAAAGTCGTGAAAGGAAAAAATGACACTTGCACCAAATCGACGGAAACTTCTTCTGGACGACGAAGAACGAAAAAATAGGCGATTTCCTATCGATATTTCGCCCCAAAATCGCCGATCGATTCGAACTAACAAAATGTGGAATATCTCTGATACTTTTACTTCGATGTAAACAAAGCAACTGGCAACGTCGTTTTGTCATTAACAATATTCTCTGTACGCGCACAGACTTTTCATCAGGTGCACCAACTCCTGAAAACGAAACCATGACCTCCTATGTGATTAAATAAAAGTGAATGGACTATATGCTTATCCTCCTTTGTAGCTGTACTTTTCGGTGGGCATAGAAGTTAAGCGGCTGCTCTCACTGCAGCCACAACATCTTCTAGTGAACAGGTCTCGTTAAAGGTGATCTTGAATGATGTTATCCAATACGGATAGATCTTCAGCCTTATGTCTTGTTTTTATTCGGGTGATCTTGACCAGTGGGTTTCTAACGGCCGCCTCAAATGCTTCCCTGGTATTGACGATCAACTTAGGAACATCTCTCACCGTTCCTGGCCTTTGTTGCTGTTGGTCTGGAGCATCTGTCACCTGCTCTTCAGCTAGTCCTATTACCGGAACATCTCTCACCTGTTCCGTTCTTGGCCTTGGCCCCAGGGCAATTGCTTGATGTTGCTGGTTTTGAGCATCTGTCACCTGCTCTTCACCGTGTTCTATTTTTGGAACATCTCTCACATGTTCTGTTATTGGCCTCTTGAAGCGTGTACCAAACCCGGTTTGGCCCGCGATATTTCTCACCAGGGCTACAGCTTGTTCTTCAGCTGTGTCAATCGTCAATTGCTGATGTTGGTTCGAACAATCTGCCACCTGCTCCTCAGCTTGTTGTTTCGTCCGTTATTATTATTATTATTATACAGAGGAGTAGAGTTGAGAAAAAATCTATAAACTCAGTAAAATATTACATATGAAATAAAAAAGAGAAATTGTCATATTCGCGAAGCACAGCACAAAGAACTCTCACTGGGCGTTTCCAGCGAACCAAAGCAGAATTATTGAACGCGTTCACCGAAGGAGCGTTAACCACGCCAGCTGGTAGAACGTTCAAAGAGCTGAAAATCCGGTTGGTCAGAAAGTGTTTTCTACTGGCAGACTTGAACTTTTCTTTTGCCAATTTCAAATTATGTCCTCTTAAATGGTTGAGAGTGAAGAGAACCGACAAATCCACATCAAACAGACCATGTAGAGCCCTATAGAATATAATTAAGTCTCCTCTTGAACGTCTAGCTTCGAAAGTTGGCAGGCCCATTGCCCATTAAATCCAATTTTTCCTCATAACTGGGTCACACCGTAAGGCATCGAACGTGCGGCATGTTGAAATCACCGACAACAAATAGATTCTTCTTCTTATTGGTTAGATCCTGTAAAAGGCTACACAACTGAGAATCACATGGTCTGGGTCGAGGTCTATAAACACACAAAATCGATAATATATCTCCCTTCTATTGTGTGAAACGTTCAAGACAATGTTGTCAACACCATCAGGTAGATGAACAGATGAAGCATCAATAGAAAATTCATGAACCACACTATCGAGGACAAGCAGCCCGTCCCAGCTTCGCCCGGGTAGAAATTTGTTTCATTCACATTTTGCGATGAACTTAGAGTAAATCTACAACATTTATTCTGAATTCTGGGTATAAAACAATTCAAATTTAGTTCTGAAAAGAGCTTTTCAACTTATGCTATAAAAAGGAAAAAGGCTTCTGCTTCCGCTTCTTAACAAATCGACCGGGTGTCTGAAAGTTGATCTACGCGGCTACTCTTATGCACATAGACTTATCAAAATTATGAGATAATATGTCTATGGATATGCATGTCCCCCTCTCATACTTCGGTGCCTCTCCTACCCACCTACCTAGGACGGAGACGCATTTAGGTCCGGTGGTGCGGTTTCATCTTCATCACTTCAACCTGCCATAACTTTTGATGTACTCGTTGTAATTGTATGATGTACAGGGCAATTTCGTTCTAAATTAAATACTGAGGATAAATAACGTAATAAGTTGGATGAGGATCAATACCCTATTCCAAAAACGCACTCCCAAATAGTGCATAATTTTGTAAAACATCTGATTACCATAAACAGGTAATAGCGAGTCAATCTTGAGAGATAGATATATGCTATCGCAGACTTTTTTGTAGAACTATTTAAGAGGTACATTTCCGTCATACATTGTATCCACGTAAGACTTACGGTTTTTGCAGCGCACGTGAAAATAGCTGATTATGGCTGATTTTTTGTTATTATAAGTTATAGTAGGTATCCTTATTTTTTTCGGGTCGAAAGTATAGCCTATGTCACTCAGGGATAATGTAGCTTTCTAATGGTGAAAGAATTTCTGAAATCGGTCCAGTAGTTCTTGAGCCTATTCGTATCAAACAAACAAAAATACAAATCTTTCCTCTTTATAATATCAGTATAGAAGTATATATAAGATATTAACTCAGAAAATATCCATTTTAGGGCAAGGGTGTGATGCATACACTCACATTATTTTTTAACGTAGATTCAATATCTGCCATAAAAAAATTGGGTTCTAATTTGAAAAAATTGATTTTTCACGATTTTGTCATCACTAACTTTGAAAGCGATTTTTTCACCCCCTGTATCATGAATCGCGATTTCGATTTTCAAAGTGGATACATCAATCTTACATTTTGAAAAATCCCAAAAATGAAAATTTTCCATCCAAAAACCTCGAAGTAATTCTTGTTTCAGCGGAGCTCTATTTTCGATTTTTTTTTCGAATTTTTCCGCTCAGAGAGAATTTCCCAACCAAAACTGAAAAATGTTACATCAAAATAAATTGAAATTTTCTAAGGAATCTATTTCTGCAATAAAAAAATGGTGTTCTAATTTGAAAAACGGAAGTTGACGTCATTTCCGAAAAAACCGGAGGTGCTCCTGCCTTGAAAATATTTTAGATTTCATCAGCATCGTGAAATACTTATAAGTGCTGAATTTCATGAAAATACGTTCAGTAGTTTCCCGTATAAATATGGGTGAGGTTCCTCGTGAAAGACCCTGTAGATATAGGCACATATACTCCATTCACTTTTATAAAGTATCGCGGTTTGCCATGAAATTCTGACACATTTCACCGTGTATGTTTTGAAAATATTGGGTTATAGTCATTCTTCTGTCAGTTGAACGAGCAACGTTGCCGTTTCTGCTAAAAAATCGTAGTAATTACGTATTTATCAAAATGTCCCTTTACTTGGGAAATTAATGAATTTGAGAAAAGATTATGTGAATTCAGAAGACATTCAAATACATTTTTGCACAACTTGAAATACTCCAGTATGAAAATGTAGTACCTAGTTCTACGAAACCTGCGCCACAGTTAAACCTTAGACGAACTAACTCCATTTACAAAGTTAAAAAAGAGTAAATAGAAAGTAGACTTGGCAATGTCGCTTGATTTTCACGAGTACCAACCTGCGTCCGTTTTAAGTGAAAGAACTTGATAAACCTAAATCATGGCTAACCGCGATAAAAGTGAATGGAGTATACCCCCCTTGACCGATGGTTGTCACACTGTCACTCCTAAATAGATAACATCCCGGAATTGCTACCATGCTGTCAAGGATACCTGGGTGAAGCCATGATTCGGTGATGAGAAGAAAAGTTGGTTTGAAGCTAGCAACGTACAAAGTTGCCTCGAGTGATAACGAGCGTTCAAATAAATACGTGGTCTAGAGGGCTGTGACAATTTACCGAGTTTATGTTTTGTGTGCAAAATTTGTGCGGAATAAAATGTCACTACTCACTAGTGACTAGATCATCAATTAATGTGACCGTTCGGTACTTAGCAATTAAATCTTTACAAAAGTGCCTTCGGCAATAGCATCCGAAAGCGGCCGGATTTTTTAGTCACGTGATCCCAGATTGTACAGATTTGTCAGATTTTTCTGTAATAAACGAATGGTACGGAGCTTTCAGAGCGTTTTTTCTGTTTGCCAGATATTAAATTAGAGCTTAAAGGTCTATTCGGCCGTAGAGGTAGTCTACCCCTCTCAACATTTCTACCCCTTGGTTGAGATGATTCGATATTTTGAATCATAATTTTTTTTATCAAACGACATTTTTTATTTATTACTACTCAACAAATAACATAAGACACAAAATTTTAACCGACTGTTCAAGAATATTCGAAGCGGGAAACTCAAAGATGCAGATAAAATCCATTGACAAGGGCAGAAAAGTAATTTCCGTTTCTGTTCTGTAGAAAAAATCCGTTTGCTCCGTCGAAATGCACCGAGCAGAAAGATCTACCTACATCCGATTGATCAGATTTTCTTGCCGAACGGTTCAGATGTGTACTCCCCTCAATCTGGATGTAATAAACGAACGGTTCAGATCATAGACTGGTTCTATGGAAGTAGTTATTAGAATATTTGGACTCACCATTGGTTGACGGGAATTTTCCTGATTAGGAAAAATTCATAGCAGTTGTTTTTTGGGGACCTTTTTTGAAGTTTTATACTTTGAATTGTGTCGCTGCATAATCGAAACTGTTCAGTATTTGGTTGCACTAGCCGTAAAGGGAAAAAATCCCGAAACGAATATCCCAAGTCTACGCACCGGCAAATAGTTCCGAATTCATTTCGGTATTTTCGAATCGATCGGCAATTTTGGGGCGAAATATCGAAAGCAAATCGCTTATTTTTCCATTCTTCGTCGTCCAGAAGAAGTTTTTCGACGATATATAGTTAATTGAACGCTTGTTGTACACGAACATCAACCATACCTATTAGTCCTATTACTCCAAAAATAAAAATATTAGGAGTCAAAATTTAGTTTAACAACACAAAGCACTAAAGCACAATCAAAGAAAAACCAACATTTTCACAAAACACACACTGAAAATAACTAAAACAGCAAAATAAAACCACTTAAATATCAAAGGGCTTATACGGCATCTGATTTGTTTTACTCGTTGCTAAGATGACATTGACATTTCAGAGCGCCACCTATCGAATTCTACTTTTCCCAATACAACAGAAAACAGATGTACGAATTCCATCAATCTTCCATGTGGCGTGTTGAAAAAACTGATATGTACAGTTTGGTAATTGCTTCATAGCTCTTTTCGAAGAATCATTTGAATTATGGATTTTTTAAAACACCACATCATGTATGACTAACTCAGCCACATAAACATGCGATATTCGTGGCAATAATATCATGAAATTATCAATAGGACCTTCGTGAAAAAAACAACTATTTTTTCGAATTTCGAGCATTCCGTGCTCTCTAGCTCTGGTCCAATAATACGAATTTTAACTAACGTTTCGCCTACAACTGCGGTAGGCATCTTCAGAGGTATCTCGGTCGTAGGTGTAACCCAAATAAATATACACTATTGACAGTACCTACTGGTACAATAATATACCCTACTAATACATTTAGAAATAGAAACCAGAAAGCACAATAAAGTGCTTAGTGTAATGACAATTACTCATAAAAAATAAAATCCGTTCTAGTTTCAAGAAATTATTTTTTCTATTTCTGTTTCGTAATGAGTTCATTACAGTACTAAAAACAGTGCTGTAATGAACTCATTACAGCATTGTTTTCAGTTATATTTTTCGTTTTTTGGTTGTCAGCACTGGCTTCCGATCCAAACGATTTTCAACAAACGTCAATTTGGAAATGTCAATTTCGTAACAGTCACCAACTGCCAAGATACAATACAAAAGTCACTAGGATGTATAATCTGAATTTTTCATTGAATTTCAACGAAATTTGACTGAAATAGAGAAAATATCGTCTACTTAATACTCGTTGCAGAATGCAATTCCAACACTCATGCGTTCGCATTCGTATTGGAATAGGAGCCCATTCTGCAAACAGTTTTAGAATATACTATTATCTACTCTCATAGAATAATATATCCATTATTCAACTGATTTTGATCTGTTATAATATCTATAAACCACTAGCGTGAGTTATAATAACTCACGCCAATAACTCACTCTAATACAAATAGGAAAAATAAAAAGACATCAAGGTAACGTTCTCGCCATTAATTTCTACATTTCCTCTGGTCTGAATATCCAAAAATTGCATTTGAAAAACACGAATTTTTGACGTTTTCTACTCGAGTCGATTCTCATAACCACAGAGATTGCTTTTGACAACTGTCCTCAATTTTGAAAATGCAGATTAATTCGAATTTAACTGAAGAAGTCGAAGAAAAAGTACATTATTCACTCGCCTGACGGCTCGTGCTGTAAAATTCATCTACTACATTATCGCTCGTTGAATAATATAGGGTCTTTCACGAGGAACCTCACCCATATTTATACGGGAAACTACTGAACGTATTTTAATGAAATTCAGCACTTATAAGTATTTCACGATGCTGATGAAATCTAAAATATTTTCAAGGCATGAGCACCTCCGGTTTTTCCGGAAATGACGTCAACTTCCGTTTTTCAAATCGGAACACCATTTTTTTATTGCAGAAATAGATCCCTTAGAAAATTTCAAGTTATTTTGATGTAACATTTTTCAGTTTTGGTTGGGAAATTCTCTCTGAGCGGGAAAATTCGAAAAAAAATCGAAAATAGAGCTCCGCTGAAACAAGAATAACTTCGAGGTTTTTGGATGAAAATTTTCATTTTTGGGATTTTTCAAGATGTAAGATTGATGTATCCACTTTAAAAATCGAAATCGTGATTCATGATACAGGGGGTGAAAAAATCGCTTTCAAAGTTAGGGATGACAAAATCGTGAAAAATCAATTTTTTCAAATTAGAACCCCATTTTTTTATGGCAGATATTGAATCTACGTTAAAAAATAATGTGAGTGTATGCATCACACCCTTGCCCTAAAGTGGATATTAACTCAGAAAATATCCATTTGAGGGCAAGGGTGTGATGCATACACTCACATTATTTTTTAACGTAGATTCAATATCTGCCATAAAAAAAATGGGGTTCTAATTTGAAAAAATTGATTTTTCACGATTTTGTCATCCCTAACTTTGAAAGCGATTTTTTCACCCCCTGTATCATGAATCACGATTTCGATTTTTAAAGTGGATACATCAATCTTACATCTTGAAAAATCCCAAAAATGAAAATTTTCATCCAAAAACCTCGAAGTTATTCTTGTTTCAGCGGAGCTCTATTTTCGATTTTTTTTCGAATTTTCCCGCTCAGAGAGAATTTCCCAACCAAAACTGAAAAATGTTACATCAAAATAACTTGAAATTTTCTAAGGAATCTATTTCTGCAATAAAAAAATGGTGTTCTAATTTGAAAAACGGAAGTTGACGTCATTTCCGGAAAAACCGGAGGTGCTCATGCCTTGAAAATATTTTAGATTTCATCAGCATCGTGAAATACTTATAAGTGCTGAATTTCATTAAAATACGTTCAGTAGTTTCCCGTATAAATATGGGTGAGGTTCCTCGTGAAAGACCCTGTATACAGTTTATTCACAGAGTTAATTCTACACAATTATCTACACTTGTAAATTATACGTCCTTCACTATTTACTTTCGACAATCACACGTTCAGTAACGATTTATCCGCGTTTAATGAACTTCGTGAGATAGATAACGTCTTTACTTTACGCCGAATTAATGAATTGATCTTGTACCGCCGTTTTGGTACCGTAGACGGTACCAAAACGGCGGTACGGAATTAAATCTTCTAGAGAAGATTTAATTCCGTCTGTAATGGCCTTAACTACCTTCCTACCGTCTTGACTCTCTACCGACTCCCGTAGGAACTCTGTACTGACTTCCCGACTAACAATTAACTCCCAACTCCAATAATTATGACGTTAGCGTTAATTTCCGGTTCCGTCTGCCCCCAATTTTCATTGGAGAAAAGAGATGTTACTTCTTGTACGACTTAAGACAATGACAATGAAATAAGCAAGTGCCAAGTGCATCTTTATAAGCATCGTAAATAATCCTACCCTGGTGAACCGAGGCCACCTAGGAATGAAAAACTATAAAGAAAACACTTGAGCCTAAATTGGTCCATTTATCTTATTCCACGAAATGTTTAAACTACTAAATCTCATATTGCTCTTTTTTTCAACTATAAGATAAAGGTTTCACATTCAGGACTCGAAAGCTCACACATGGAAGTCATCAAATGCAAATATGGACAAAATGACATAGGCATCATAATTAGAGTTTGGAGGTATCAAATGCGGAACTGCCTACCACATCACACGACCCGAGGGCTTCTATTGACCTCTGAAAATTTGCAACCGCTACTCCAGTTCATTCGGTCGTTATGAGTGATAACAGAAATCAATAGGTTACGAATTTTTTTCATTGCGCCCAATTTTCAGAAGAAATGGCCAGTTTTCACAATTTTTTTCATTTATATTGCATTCATTTCAAACTTTACTTATTCGGCATTGTATTGACGGAGCATTTTTCATGTTAAATATACTTTTTGTATCAATTCGATAGTTTTATAACGGTATATGGACAAAATGTACAGGGTATCCCATTTTGGGCACTTTTACGGGATATCTCCGTTATTTTGAACGTTAGCGGGATGCGGTTTTCGCGACAGTGTGCTACTTTTTTGTGAAACTAAAGATGGCACAATCATTTTTGCATAGCCCTCTTAGTTTTTGCTATACAGGCTGGAAATGAAAAGTATCACTTTTTAATCACCCCCCGTATCACAGTTGTGCTTGAACTTGGAGAAATGGTTGAAACGCATTCCTATAGATTTTTTTCCGTAGAATCCAGTGGCGTAGTCAGTTTTCAATTAAACTTTCCGTTTTTGAGCAAACATATGTTTTTTTAAATTGGACACCCTGTATATTATTTTTTATTCTTATCAAGCACAATCTCAGCTTTTCAAAAACATATTATTTCATGCATTTATTTTCAAAACCAAGCTAAGAATTCAAGATTTTGTAATTCAATTGTCAAATGTCAATAACTAAGTATGACTGTTTATTAAAAACAAAAAATAAATGTCAAAGCTTTGTCGGTTGGTTTAAAAGTTTACAGTTCTCTCAGTTTTTATTATTTATTATATTATATTAATGATTCAGTTTTAAGTTTTTCTCATTATGGCTGCTTACGAAAATTACGAGAAATATGACATGCCTGTTTGTTTCATCCGAAGCAATGAAAATTGCCAAGAAGCATCGGAACTATACTTTCAAAGGTAACCTTTAGGAGCGCTATGGTTACGTTCTAATCTTATTTGTTTTTTCAAATATTAGATATCCAGATCCAGAGAGAAGACAACCTTTTCATGACATATTTGCCCGCCTTAAATTAAATTTGATTGAAAACGGATCATTTACTAAACCCCGTCCTAAAATATACGGGCCTGTAAGATGACCCCCTCGATCTCCGGATCTCTCAATTTTAATTTTTTTTATGGGGTTATATGCAAAATACAATTTATAAAACAAAATATAATTCAGTAGCGGAGCTTCGTGCGGCAATTATTTTGGCCTGAAAATTTGCAAAGAAGGCCTATGATTCTTTTGAACGCCATCAAAAGAATAACAAAACTCTGCAGATTTTGTATAAGGGAAAATGGCCGTCATTTTGAACAGCATCTATAAAACAAAATTACAAAATTTTGTTATTGTTTTGGATTCCCTAATAAATATTCAATAATTGTTATTGATAGGTAATCAATTATTTAAATTTTCAAAAAAATGCAAATTAAATTAAGTTAAATATTAGATCATATGATGAAGATATTCTGTTAACATTATTTTCGATTTATGACGAAATCTTGACATTTATTTTCTGTTTTTAATAAACAGTCATAGCCTACTACTTAGTTATTTACAATTGAATTACAAAATCTAGAATTCTGAGCTTGGTTTTGAAAATAAATGCATAAAATAATATGTTTTTGAAAATCTGAAATTGTGCTTAATATGAATAAAAAATAATATACAGGGTGTCCAATTTAAAAAAACATATGTTTGCTCAATAACTCAAAAACGGAAAGTTAAATTGAAAAACTGACTACGCCACTGGATTCTACGGAAAAAAATCAATAGGAACATGTTTCAACCATCTCTCCAAGTTCAAGCACAACTGAGATACGGAGGGTGATTAAAAAGTGATACTTTTCATTTCCAGCCTGTATAGCAAAAACTAAGAGGGCTATGCAAAAACTGATTGCGCCATCTTTAGTTTCACAAAAAAGTAGCACGCTGTCGCGAAAACTGCATCCCGCTAACGTTAAAAATAACGGATATATCCCGTAAAAGTGCCCAAAATGGGATACCCTGTACAATGAACGGACAAAATGACATAGGTATTTCAGCTGAATTAACCGTATCTACCGGATAACACCAAGACAATCCATCCCAGGCTCCATCAGCAAACAAAGAACCAGGACTTGTCTTAACATATTCATAATAAAATATTCATCTGCGGCTAATGAAGGCAATGCATCTTGACCTATTCTTGCTGATCCTATGAGGAGGTTTCTCCAATCCCTAAAGGACGATTCATAAGTGGACAAGGCAAACGTAAGCCGAAAACTCGATAAACGTATTTAGTTTCAACTTCTGCACCTAATATGATCGCAATCAAATCAAAAAAGGGCCCATACCTCCTCCAAAGACAAGAAGACAAGTCCCTAGGCCCAAGGGCATAATTTGAAGAAGACAATGAAGAAGAAAATGTTCCTAGCGAGATGATGAAGACGACTGTCCATCTATCTATTGTTATGACTTTTTTTCCCGATTTAGATCTTCTCCAGGATAAGCCCTGGAGAAGACTGGTTACGATGCATGCACCGCTTGCATTGGGCTGACGCATCTTGCGATGATGTTCCTAGAAGAACCAAGCGTTTCATTTGTGAACTTTGTCAGTAGTTTTGAAACTATAAGTAGAAAACTACAGTTGCCTGTTGCCGGTATGTCATTTTGTCCAGAGCATGCGAATAAAATAAAATTTCGTTTATCCCAATTAATCTAAGAATATTTTATTTTTTGGTACTTTAATTTCATAAACTTTCCTGGGAGAATCACGTGAGATCCATTGCTAAAAGTGCATCCCAAAAACTTGGTTTTCTGTTTCGTGCCAGGAGCTATTTCACCCCAGGTCAGCTGCTTATGATCTATAAGGCACAGATTCGACCTGTCCTGGAATACTGTTCCCATGTTTGGAGTGCTGCACCTGAACACACCCTAAAACTCTTGGATTCCGTACAAAAAAGGGCAATTCGTCTCGTGGGTGATGCATCGCTTACAAGCTCACTCACTTCTCTGGAACACCGTAGAAAAGTGGGCGATCTGTCTCTATTTTATAGATATTTCCATGGGCGATGCTCTTCTGAATTATCAGCAATCGTTCCCCCTCTGGCAGTCTCTTCCAGACTAACCCGTCAAGTTAAGTCTTCACACCCCTTCGTGGTAACTTTGGAGACCTGCAGAACATCTCTCTTCAAAGACTCGTTCATCCAACGAACAGCGAGGCTTTGGAACACATTGCCTAGGGAGGTGTTCCCCGAGGCATATAACCTCCATAAGTTCAAGAAGAACACCAATTCCTACCTGCTTGCCCTTGGTTCTCACGATGTTCTCTGAACATTACAGAATATTCCTTTTCGTGAAAATCACAACATTAAAAAAAAAAAAATAAAGGTTGATTAGATTTTATAAAGAAAGGATCAAAGATCATAGGTGTAGAATATGACTTTACTGTGATTCACTACTAACAAGTTATGCCTCTGAATTAAAACCCTATTTCATTTTGTACGTAATTCCCCTTCTATCTATGTTTCACCAAAAAAAAATTGAAAATTGAAACAGCTCCTTCTGGGTGTTGCAGTTTCTTTCACCCGTTACCCCTGTATCCCACGAGAATAAAATCCATATGAACCACATAAAACTCCGCAGTTCCAACAAACAAAGAAACCCTTCGTTCTTCGTACAACGAATAACCTTGCCATTTGCATCTTTCAGAATAGCAAAGGCGGACTTTTTATTACACCCCTTTGTAAAAAACCAATTTCAACCCTCGTTGCCCCCGTTCGATATATTATAATTAGAATACTGGAGGAGGTATAACGTGTTGGTTCGAGTCACGAAATTAGATGGAGAGATCAATGGTCAGTTAGCGACCACCTCGCAGCCAGTTAGAGTAGAGGCACGGCTCGAAAAGGAGCCTCCGCACACTGTGCCGAAATGGGTTGCGCTAGCAGTGGCTCAGTTGGCAAGGCAGCCGACTCCGTTATGGATTTGGCGAGCAAAGAAGGAAAGGCGGTGCAAGGTGAGTTGTTGCTTTGTAGACGGAAGTAGATCGATATAAGACGATGCCATGTTCGAGTTGTAGCGGAACTGCAATATTTCATCTTCGTTTGTTGGGACAATACGTTTTGGATAATCCTCAGACCATAGAAAGAGGAGACAAAGCATTTAATTCATAAAGGCAATGTAATAATAATAATAAGGTATTTATTTCCAACACAAACCTCAAGGGGCAGTTCACCATGAGGTGCTCTACCACTCAACCCTTGTTACAAAAAAAACATGTGCTGTAAAGTGAAGAAAACTTATAATCATTCAACAGTGCATACAGAAAGGAAGTATACTGCTCCACAAGAGTTAGGCATATCGTATTCAATCGTTTTTAAAAGTATGTTATCTTCGAGAAAATCGCTGTAAAATCATTTAAAACTCAATAACAACTTGAATCGATCCAATAAAAATCAGTATGAGACATTTCGTCAATCTGGTCGCCTGTTTTCTGAAGTTTGGTTCTTTGCATATGCTTTATGAATGTTCTTATTTTGAAATGAAGTCAGTTTACCAACGTCTTCGATTTGAAACAAGTTTTCTGAAAATGCCAAGACGTAAATTAACAAACGCTGAGGCTAATAGGACTATCGGAATGCTACAGGGTGGCCTAACTCAGGTTGTTGTAGCGGAAAGGCTCCAAGTCAGCCAAAGTGTGATATCTCGACTCTGGAATAGGTTCAGGGAGACAGGTTCCGTGTTGGAAAGACCAAGGCTTGGTGGGCGACGAAAAACAACACCTGTTCAGGATCGTTTCATCACCGTTCCGGCGAGAAGAAACCCTAGATCTACGTGTAGATTGCTACGGAATACAATTCAAAATGCAGATGGGGTCCAAGTTTCCATCGAAACCATCAGACGACGTTTGAGAGAGGTGAATCTAGGTTCTAGACGTCCGTTAAGAGGAGTTCCATTAACACGTGACCATAAGCGTCAAAGACTGGAATGGGCAAGGCAACATATCAATTGAATCCAGATATGGACGATTTTCAGATTCTCGAAGAATAAGGGTATGGACAATCCCACGCATACCCCGTAATCGTCGCTATGTCCAAGAAGTCCATCCGTTCCGAGGGGGTTGTGTTATGGTAGCCGGGGTATGTTTCAACGGGCGCACAGATCTACACATTTGTCCTGGGAATATGACCGCCTTAAACTATAGGGAGCATGTCATTGAAAATGTTATGTCAAATTTCCACTCTGCTATTGGTGAAACTTTCCAATTTCTAGACGATAACGCTAGACCGCACCGTGCAGCCATAGATGAGAATGCGCGCGAGGAGCTTGGTATTCCACATTAACTAATACCTCTGCGCTCACCAGATTTGAATTGCATAGAACATGCATGGGATATGCTCCAAAGAATATTATGTCAACCTACCCCAGAATCCTTAAATGATCTGAGAGAGCTTCTGCCCCGTTTATGGAACCAAATTCCTCAAGAAATGTTCAACCATCTCTTGTGTAGTATGCAAAGAAGATGTCAAGCTGTTATTGATGCCCGTGGAGGCCATACATTGTACTGATAGTCTTAAAATGCTTGAATTCTCTGGGAATAAAATTTCCTTATTTTACTCGATTTTTCTTAACCACCCTGTATATGCTGACCTACAGGCTAAAATTAATTTTCCACTTGAAATCATATTAATATGAATTTTCATCACAAAAATCTTATCTTAACGATATTTATTTGCAATTTAAGTCAATATCCCTAACTCACGTGGAGCACTGAGAAGTTTAAATGCCATACGGAGACCATAAGAGATTCAAGTTAGCAGCGACTGAGAAGGAAATCCTTGATCTTTTTTTTTAATTTTTCATCCTTGAGCTGCTTAAATTCATGGGGAACAACGTTGTACACAGTGGCGGATTTACGCCTTCAGGGGCCCTACGCTTCAAAACTTTTGGGGCCCCCTATGAAACATTTTCGATTTTTTCAAAAGAATTTTTTAATTAAAACTCATTTCTTCAAAAACAAAACATAAAGTTAATTAATAAAATACAAGGTATGTATATTGTATATCTAAACAAAATATAAAAGATGAATAAAAATCTTAAAAAAAGGGAAAAATATCACCAAAATTCAAATACAAAATATCTCTAGAATATCATATCTGCAAATTTTTTATTGCGGCATCGAGATTAAGGAATAAAGAATATCATCACAAAAGATACAAGTATCGTGAAGCTGTAAATCAGTTAGCTACAACATAAAATTCCACTTAAAAAATTGATTATTTCTTATTTTAATATCGGCAAATTCTTTTATTGCAGAATCATAATTGAGACTGCTCGTTATATCACGTTCGATAGAAAGTATTCCTGAAAACTGTAGTCTATTTTCTGTCATAACAGTTCTATATTTATTTTTTATCAATGACAGTTTGGAAAATGAGCAAAAAATTCTGTCAATTTTGGATGCTTAGCTTTACTCTGCTCTTTACTCTCCTTGAGCTTTCGTTTTTGGTAGCAATGGTAGCCGCTCATATAACGTCTGTCAGACATGGTGTCACGTCAATATTACATATACAACTAGAAACTGTAATGATAAGAAAATGTTAAATTTTATTTTATATTCTGTAACGAATAACACAGAAATTCATTGACTTCGCTCTATCGAAGTATGAAATCCGAACCGATGAGCTAATATATGAAAAATTATTATCTAATTGATACAAAAAAATAATGGTAAAAGATGAACATATATTATTGAACATAGTGAATGAGTCTATCGGAGAAAAAATGCAACAATTAAATTGGTAAATATCTAAATTAAGGTACATCCATATTTTTGAAACGAAATTATTTGTTTTGTCGTACAAACACGTAGGGAGATACAGGTTGAATCAAATAATTTCTGTGAATCGTATTTTGTATTTCCTTTTACCGGTATTGAACCAATATTATGTCGTATGCCTTATATCGAAAATGAAATTTGACTGGTCTGTCTTGCCTCATCATCGGCCGAATTATGTTTATACCGAATTGCCAAAAAATTGGAAGAATGTTATTTCTAGCATACGAAACTGCACTGTAAAGCTTACCTTCTATATCAATTATATCGTTCAATGAGAGTACAAGGATTTAATAGTCCAAACACAAACAGAAATAGTTCAATTCACCAACACTTCTCAGTTTTTCACAATATTTGAATCTTACACATTACACGAAACTCACCCGTCACTGTCAACACTTTTCGAATCTTGTGAAATGAATGCGAGAAAAAAATATGCAGAACTAAGAACTTCTGCAGAAGTATTTTTCACTTTACAACCCTAAACGAATCAATATCTGGTCGGCCGTTCTGTAGCACATTCCTAGATTTAAGAGGAAATGCCGACAAATTTATTGAATTATGATGTAATTGTAAATATTGGAATTCGGCCGCCACCCTTGACGGAATTTATTGAAGGTAGACAAGATAATTAGGGACAGTAAGCTGAATCTCGGATGGTGTGTTTTTTCCAACATCTTAGACTGAGTTTTGCTCTGAAGCTCTTGTTATTCAATTGCGTCTCGTGTGAATGTAATAATTCATAATTCACAAGTTGCCTCTGAGCTTCTTATAAAATATAGTACAGTCTGACTACTTTTTTTCACACTTACAGACTGAATTTGCATTCTAGAAAAAAAATTCAATTCGATCGCCGGGGCCCCTATGGACCTCGGGGCCCTACGCTGCAGCGTAGCTACTAAGCGTACCGGTTGCGTATTGGCATTGTTTACTACGGTGCAACGCATACATGGTGTTGGAACGCGGTAAAGAATGGCTGAACCAAATGCCCTGTCTATTCAGACATATCTTACTACGACTCAGCGCAGCAGGGTGTTCAGGCGTAGTAACTATTGTAAATATTATGGATACGAGTCTCTTCTCGGGTCTCATTGTTCACCGCTTTCCAACTCAACTAAGTTCAAAGTTGCTTTCTTTCGCAATTTTGCAACCCGCGTTCATAAAGATAACAATATTATATTATCGCCAAAAATAGTTCATTGAACCACACTAAAATAAAAAACAATATTACATAGAAAATAATACATAAACATAAGCATAAAGATCTTGAATGCGTTTTGCGTCCATGATAAACCACGTCTAATTTTTCTTTGGCTCACTGATGTTGACTGAACAGTAATGTTCTTTTTTCGTGAGATATTTTTTGATGCAAGAATGAAATTTAATGAGTCGGATGGTGTAACAATTTTGTTTGAAGTCTGATTAAATTTTTTCATGGCATTAACCATATCAACCGATTTATTTTCGCAGGCTATTTTAATAATGCGTTCAAAATTTTCTGTTAGTTCTGCTGCAGCTGCGTTCTTCTCCTAAATTTGTTTCATTGGCATTCTCGACAGTGTTTATTGGTACTACAGAAAAATTATCTTGTTGGGTAGAAACATTACTTTGTTGCTTTGTAGTAATTGGCAAGTCATTTTCTATACCCACATCAGTTGACATGTCGTCATAAAGTTCTGAGGATATGTTTTCTCCTAGAGCTAATTTTGCTACTTCTTTTCTGTCTTTAGCGTTTATTCGCATACAGGTCCTGAAAGTAATTCCATTTATTTTTAATGGCGCAAAGGTCCTTACAATACCTTCCACCCTGTCCAAAAACACAGCCGCAAAATGCAATATCTACATATGCAGTATAAAACATGTTATCATCGGTTTCCGAAGAAACTAAAAAGGCATTCTCGTGGATTCTTTCAACGGAGACTAAGCACAATGTGACTTTTTTTAAAGAGTATCCCATTCTTTGAGTTCCGGAAACAGGCAAATGACAGCGAGTGACGTCTTTGATAGGATAGGACCCGAAAACATTGGCAACCAAGGCAAAAGCATTGAACGCTTTACATATTTGTAGAACAATGTCTTTAAAAATGCGAATAATAGCTTCTATGTACATAATTGTTCGTATTATTTCCTCGTGTTAATGAATGACTTTTATATGCCAAAGCCCACTCTTCCATTCGATCCCAATAATTGGCTATATGAGCTTGAATATCATCATATTTTTTAAAAATGTAATCATTTAAAATATGATCATAATTTTCACGAATCGTATCCATAATACAATAGTTACTACGCCTGAACACCACGCTGCGCTGAGTCGTAGTAAGATTTGTCTGGGTAGAGAGAGCATTAGTTCAGCCATTCTTTACCGCGTTCCAACACCATGTATGCGTTGCACCGCAGTAAACAATGCCAATACGCGTACCGGTTAATCCGCTACTGGTTGTACAATTTGTATATATTAGGTATATCTAAGACTTCTCTCAAATGTTGATGTCCTGTGGTTAGGACATGACAATAAATTTTTATATCTATAATGTTGCCGATGTGAACATCAGATCTGTACCTCAGCTTGTTGAAGAGATAAGGAGTACTTCTCTTTGAAATTATAATATGGAAAGTACAAAGGGCATAATAATCAAAACGAAGCCTCATTGGGAGCCCACTCAACTCTTTAAGTTTATGTGATGCATGATCAAATTTTCTGATCCCAAAAATAAACTTAATACAATTGTTCTGAACATGCTGTATTCGATCGAGCGAGTCTTGGTCCAAGCAAAAATTATAAACAGAAGAGCAATAATTGAATTTTGACAAGACCGAAGCCTCACATAACAGCCTCATCGTGAAGATAGGCAAATATGATCTGTGGGGAAACAACACTTTCAAAGAACCATAAGCTTTACCAATCGCGCTTACTACATGTTCTCGGAATCTCATCAAATCATCTAAAATCAAACCCAAATCTCGAGCATTATCCACAAAACCAATGACATCATGCGAAACAGCCAGCCTGAGATCCTCCCTAACAGTTTTCTCATTGTTCTTGGAGCTAAAAGCGAGAGCAAAAGATTTGTTGCCATTCAGATTCAAACCATGTTTCCTTGCCATATCCCATAGCCGATTCAAGTCCTCGTTCAGTTTAATGGAGGCAACATTCAGCTCATCAATAGAGAAGTCCAGGAAAAGTTGAAAATCATCAGCTTACATGTGCACCTTACAGTGATAAATGAACTTAGGGAATTGGCTGGTATACAGGGTCTTTCACGAGGAACCTCACCCATATTTATACGGGAAACAACTGAACGTATTTTCATGAAATTCAGCACTTATAAGTATTTCACGATGCTGATGAAATCTAAAATATTTTCAAGGCATGAGCACCTCCGGTTTTTCCGGAAATGATGTCAACTTCCGTTTTTCAAATTAGAACACCATTTTTTTATTGCAGAAATAGATTCCTTAGAAAATTTCAAGTTATTTTGATGTAACATTTTTCAGTTTTGGTTGGAAAATTCTCTCTGAGCGGGAAAATTCGAAAAAAAAAATCGAAAATAGAGCTCCGCTGAAACAAGAATAACTTCGAGGTTTTTGGATGGAAAATTTTCATTTTTGGGATTTTTCAAGATGTAAGATTGATGTATCCACTTTAAAAATCGAAATCGCGATTCATGATACAGGGGGTGAAAAAATCGCTTTCAAAGTTAGGGATGACAAAATCGTGAAAAATCAATTTTTTCAAATTAGAACCCCATTTTTTTATGGCAGATATTGAATCTACGTTAAAAAATAATGTGAGTGTATGCATCACACCCTTTCCCTAAAATGGATATTTTCTGAGTTAATATCCACTTTAGGGCAAGGGTGTGTTTTTGAAAGCGATTTTTTCACCCCCTGTATCATGAATCGCGATTTCGATTTTTAAAGTGGATACATCAATCTTACATCCTGAAAAATCCCAAAAATGAAAATTTTCCATCCAAAAACCTCTAAGTTATTCTTGTTTCAGCGGAGCTCTATTTTCGATTTTTTCTTCGAATTTTCCCGCTCAGAGAGAATTTTCCAACCAAAACTGAAAAATGTTACATCAAAATAACTTGAAATTTTCTAAGGAATCTATTTCTGCAATAAAAAAATGGTGTTCTAATTTGAAAAACGGAAGTTGACATCATTTCCGGAAAAACCGGAGGTGCTCATGCCTTGA
Source organism: Adalia bipunctata (assembly GCA_910592335.1). Classification (NCBI taxonomy): domain Eukaryota; kingdom Metazoa; phylum Arthropoda; class Insecta; order Coleoptera; family Coccinellidae; genus Adalia; species Adalia bipunctata. The sequence continues at coordinate 9,581,185 of OU342954.1, forward strand.
AAATATTTTAGATTTCATCAGCATCGTGAAATACTTATAAGTGCTGAATTTCATGAAAATACGTTCAGTTGTTTCCCGTATAAATATGGGTGAGGTTCCTCGTGAAAGACCCTGTATAAGATGAAGAGTATCGGTCCAAGAACGGAACCTTGAGGTACCCCACTCAACACCTGTTTGGCAGAAGAAACTCTACTACCCAATTTAACCACCTGAGAACGACCATTGAGATGAGACTCGAAAAGTTTCAGTGCCTCCCCGCATATTCCACAAGAACCTAACACAGCAAGAAGAATCCCATGTCTGACCGTATCAAAGGCTCTACTGAAGTCGAACAAAAGCAAAGCTGAGCATTCAGATTCATCAAATGACTGCAAAATGTCATCAGTGACTTCAAGAAGATTACTGGTGGTACTGTAACCCGGTCTAAAACCAGATTGAACATCAGGAAGAATCTTATTTGAGTTGAGATACTCCTCAAGTTGAACAGCTATTATCTTCTCCAATATTATGGACAATGCCGACAAAATACTTATTGGACTAAGATCGGATAACTCTCTGGGATTACTGGTCTTTGGAATAGGAACAACCTGTGCACACCTGTGTGACGAATTCATACAATGTTCCGATCATTGAAACAGATTCTGAGTTAGGTGAACAGAGTCAGCTAAATTCAGAATTGATTTTCCTCCTCTCAATTCCAGAAGGGAATCTGAAAAGTGAAATTCAAAAAATCGAAGAATCTACGCCATTGTTACTTAGAAATTATAAGAGAAGAACATATCTGTGTAAACTCAAATCAGTGTAATTTACCACAAACAAGACACATACGAACCATTTTCAACGTATTCTGCTAATAATATTCAGAAATAAATCCAAATTTTACTGTTCCTAAGCGATATTCTGATGACAACACTGTTCAAAAGGTCATTAGTAACACAAAATTAAAATTGCGGAACGAAATTAATGAATGAACTGGCCACTGGCAGCTATTTTTCGATATAAAGAGTGTTTCAATAAGGGCGCAATACATATTTAAATGGCACGCTATCTATGACAGTCATAACGCCACATGATTATGACGTGACAGATCGAAAGTTGACAGATGGGAGTTAGTAAACATGGAGCATTACTCGGTAGAACAACGCGTCCTGAATGTCGAAAAATGCAGTAACGGTAAATAGTCAACTTTATCGTGATATGATAACACAGTTTCTTGTGCTTCATTTGGAAGCTATTGATATCGATGATATGGGGTTTCAGCAGGACGGTGCCACATGTTATACCGCCCGTGAAACATTGACGATCTTGCACGAGCTGGCTTCTGGTCGTGTCATTTCCCGATTTGGCCACCATGCTCTGGCTTTTTGAAGGCTTCAGAATTCTGGCTGTGGGGTTATCTGATGTCTCAGGGTTATGCCAATAAGCCTGCAACCATCGAAGCATTGAAAGCCGAAATAAGACGCTGTATCAAAGAAATACCACCACGCATATGCCAGCACAGTCGAGGCAGCCATTTACAAGATATTTTGTGTCATACATAATTTCCAAATGTTTCTTTTTTCTAAATCAATGAATAGTTCAATACAAAAAAACATGTTTTATTGAACACTGACATCTTGCGCTCTTATTGGAACACCCTTTATGGCTTGAAGGTTTTACAATAAGAGGTGTTATTTCGAATGGCCCGCTATTTCGGTAGATGTCACTTTGAAGCTGTCATTTTTTGACATTTGACAAGTAGAAATTACGCCATTAATAAAAATGGAACGATACAAGCTTCAACAATGCATTGAAATTATTAAAATTCACTACAAAAATGGGGAAAATTTGGCGAAACGGTTCGTAAAACTCGAACATTTTTGGGTCGTCGTGAAGCACCTTGTCCAACCGCAATACAGAAATTGGTGGAAAAATTTGAGCTGTTGGGACAAGTTAGTGATGTGAGGAATAAAACCCGTGCACCTCGCTCAAGAATATTGCTGTTGTAGCCGAAAGTGTTGAAGAAAACCCAGGTTTGTCCATTCTTCGTCGTTCTTCGGAATTCGAGATGATTAATGATTTTTAATGGGCGGAATTGGATCGTAGTGATCTGGACAACGTTCACCTTCAACAAGACGGCGCTATGTGCCACACAAGCAACGAAACCATTGATCTTTTACCTCGAAGAGGTGATCACAATTGGCCACCGAGATCTTTGTATTTAACACTTTCCGACTTCTTCATGAGGCCATATGAAGGAGAAGCCAAGAGCCCAGCGTCGATTCAAGACCTCAAAGATGGATTTCTTGAATCTATCGAGGATATAGGACAGCCACTTTGCGATTTGGTTATGGAAATTTCATGAAAAGGATATGGTCCTGTAGTCATGGTCGTGGTTGTCATTTGGTTGATGTTATTTTCCATTATCAACTGCATACTTTCCTCTTCATAATGAAATGAACATTCGATCATTTATATAAAAAAATGCCATTTTACAAGCTTTTATTTAGTTTCACCTGTCCCGGTGTCTGTCTGTCTCTCTGTCTGTAATCAAATCTTGCAAGTTGAATATGACCCACTTCTAATGGTCCGATTGATTTGAAATTTGGCAGGTGTACATAATTCTGGTGACAATGCATCATGAAATAATTGTTATAGAAAAAAACAAAATGGCGGATGAGTTTTGTGATTATGATCCGATTCCATTCAAAATTAGTATCTGGGGGGTTTTGGGTTTGGCAATGATGATTCTTTGGTCAAAATTGGAAAATTCAAGATGGCGGCTACAATATGGCGGACGAGTTCTGATATTACGATCCGATTCTATTCAAAATTGATATCTCGGGGTTTTCTGGGTCGGAAATTACGATTCTTCAAAATTGAGGAATTCAAAATGGCAACTTCAAAATGGCAGATGAGTGTTGCTATCATGAAAGCTTGTCTTGAAAAATGTTTTTTTCATTATAGCTTGTTTCTTTGAATGTCGAAATAACACCTCTTATTGCAAAACCCTTCATAATGTTTTGCAGGGCCGCGTGAAGTTAGCGAAAAGTTGGTGGAACAAATTCTGAAACCAAGCTCAATATTTAGTTCTGAATTTGTTCTAATTTGTTCTGTATGAATCATCCCCAGCACCCTTATGGTTCTCGAGTTATTGGCATGTCTTTGATTTAGTGCTGACTTCACGCTCAGCACCAACATGTTCGAATTTGTAAAAAAATTTTATGCTAATAGTAATTAGTCCCGAATTTGTTCCAATTTGTTCTGAAGAAAATTCTCCGATATCATTTTTCGTTAATGAGTTATTCACATTCGTAACATTCGGTGGTGACGTCACACCCAGCTCCAAAGCTTTTTGTTGTCCAAGAAATTCGAAGAAATTTTGATGCAAATATTTAGTACCCAATTTGTTCCAATCAGTAAAAGTTGTTTTGATGAAATACCATTGTTAGTTTTCGAGTTATTAACAATTGTTTTAAGCGAGCGTGAAGTTAGCGATAAAGTTTTAAATCATCACTTTTTTTTTCAACATATATTAGTACTCAATTTGTTCCAATTTGTTCTAAAAAGAACGAATCAATTTCATTATTAGTTTTCCAGATATTAAGGATTTACGACGATTTGATGACGTCACAATAGGTGTAGCGTTGAATCTCCATTCGAGTCTATTCGAGACCATACCACTGTCGGCAACCGCTCTTATCACGTTCGAATGCAGATATGGATTCAGGACCAATTCGTGTCTTATTCTCGCTTATTAAATTGTTAGGAAATAATTATTTATATCAAAAATTTCTGAATTTATAGTTTCCGTTATTTGGACTCAGCAAGGGCGTAGCCAGGAATTAATTTCGGGGGGGTTTTGAAATTTTGGCAATTGACTTTTTAAGAGCTGGGAATTGTGAGGGTCGCTTTCTGTAGCAAGTATTTGTTGTTTCTAAGAATTCAGTAACCCTTTTCCTACTTCTGAAAGAATATTCAGCATAAAAATATTCCTGGTTAGGTTAGGTAAACCAATTTTTCAAATATGCTTCAGAATTTGATTTTTATTCACTCAAACAAAAACTTTAAAAAAATATTTATTTTCCAAACAATACTTACAGGATGAATCAATATGACATTCATGTGGATGTGTGCTTTCATTGGAACTAAATAGAGTTTTTTAATGTTTTATTCCAACATAGTGCCAACAACATATAAATAGGTATTAAAAATGAAACAGTGAGAAAACTCAAACAATATTTCATTATGATGAATTCCTTCATCAGCCTTCAGTTAAAAACTTATCTGTCTTTTTTTCTAGCGAATTGGTCGACCACTTCATTTTCATAAGCACCAACCCATTCAATCTATATAGTATCACTAGAAGAATTGCACAGGTAATTTTTGATTCTCCTCAAAAAAACTTCTTTCTGGAGTAGCAGTAGATACAAAAAACACGCAATTTGAAACACCCTTCGGATCAATTGGCTAACTCATACCGTTTCTGGAGATTATTCGTCCAGGAAATTTTGTCTAAAAAACAATTGTGTCATTTGCAAAGTGAGATGTAGCGCCATCTTGTTGAAACCAAATGTCCTCTAGAGTCTAGATCAATATTCATTGATTCAGGCCACATAAATTCGATTATCATCCGATGGTACCTAACACCATTTCACAGAACGCTGATTTTCATAAAATAATTCAACAATTTCAACGCGTTGTTGTATAATGTACGAAGCCATTTTTATAAATATCATAAATCACACTTCTTGAATGCCAAAATACCCGAAGACGAATTCAATGCGCCATCTATATTTTATTTATTCTTGCTTCAATCTGAAAAATTGCCTCCGTATAAAGAGGATTTCACTGAGTCCAAATAACGGAAACTACGAATTTAGAAGTTGTTGATATAAATAATTATTTCCTAACAATTTAATAAGCGAGAATAAGAAACGAATTGGTCCTGAATCCAAATCTGCATTCAAACGTGATAAGAGCGGCTGCGTGCGGCGCATGATCAGAGAGACAACGGCTCTTTTCATGTTTGATTTATGACCAATTACAGATGGCTTTGTATGAGCCAAAACTACCGACAGTGGGTCTCGAATAGACTCGAATGGAGATTCAACGCTCCACCTATTGTGACGTCACCAAATCGTCGTAAATCCTTAATATCTGGAAAACTAATAATGAAATTGATTCGTTCTTTTTAGAACAAATTGGAACAAATTGAGTACTAATATATGTTGAAAAAAAAAGTGATAATCGCTAACTTCACGCTCGCTTAAAACAATTGCTTATAACTCGAAAACTAACAATGGTATTTCAACAAAACAACTTTTACTGATTGGAACAAATTGGGTACTAAATATTTGCATCAAAATTTCTTCGAATTTCTTGGACAACAAAAAGCTTTGAGCTGGGTGTGACGTCACCACCGAATGTTAAGAATGTGAATAACTCGTTATCGAAAAATGATATCGGAGAATTTTCTTCAGAACAAATTGGAACAAATTCAGGACTAATTATTGGCATAACATTTTTTTCCAAATTCGAACATGTTGGTGCTGAGCGTGAAGTCAGCACTAAATCAAAGAAATGCGAATAACTCGAAAACCATAAGGGTGCTAGGGATGATTCATACAGAACAAATTAGAACAAATTCAGTACTAAATATTGAGCTTGGTTTCAGAATTTGTTCCACCAACTTTTCGCTAACTTCACGCGGCCGTTTTGCAGGCAGGGACAAACTGATATCTATCTATATTAATTTGCGCAATACGATTCGTAATTTTCGTTTGTCCCCGCCTACAATACATTATAACAACCAGGTCATATTAATATTGAAGTATACATATATTATTAAAAGATCAAACGAACTTACCTGAAGTGAAGTTCGATCTTAATTATATGAAGCGCCTCGTCCGAGATGATCACAATGTAGTACCCCTACTTTACGCCAGTTTTCACCACAAATTTCAAAGCTAACCCAATTTTTCTGTGTTTATCGTCCTGTCCTCTATGCATCCAACACCTGTCATCTAGCCGTACTAAACTTCATTACCTTTAAAGCACTTTTGTAATCTTTGCCGCGACTATAAAAGATGATCATGGGCTGGGATCAAATGTCTTATAATAGATTTTTTTTTTTTTTTTTTTTGGGCGGGTGTGATCATCTCGGACGAGGCGCTTCATATAATTAAGATCGAACTTCACTTCAGGTAAGTTCGTTTGATCTTTTAATTATATTTTGCGCCTCGTCCTCAAGATCACAATGTAGATGTTTGAAGAAGTTGCGACAATGATCAAAACTTAATTTTATTCACTGTTAACAACAAATACATGCCTCTACTTCCACTGAATATACAAATGTTACAAAATAACAACAAATAATCATATAACCTGAACATCACTAGAAATAAAAAGGAATACATCCTTTTATAAGAGATCCAATAGGTATATCATGGCTTTATAATAGCGTTCGCAAATGCGGTTTTATCCCATAATGGTCTATTATAAAAACTCGCGAAAGTGTTAGATCGTTGTGTCCATCCTGCTGTATTCCTGATAACATCTAAGGACACACCTTTTCTATTCGCTGCGGACGTAGATGCATGCCTAGTGCTATGGGCAGAAAACACCTGAGTGTCTAAGCCGCTCTCTCTCAATACTACTTTTATCCATCTACTGAGCGTTTCTGGAGAGGCCTCATGATGAGGTTTTTTATAAGTTATAAATAACCTCCTATGAGTTTCTCCCCGTAATGCAGCAGTTTTCAGTAAATAACACTTCAAGGCATTTGCTGCACATAGACTAGGTCTGTCTTCAAATCTTGGCAATATCAGAATGGGTTGTGCTCTAGTTTTGGAGGATGTTTTTATCCTTCCTGGTATTTTTATTTCTAATCCCTCCTCTGTCTCACAAATATTTTCTATCTGAATTAGGCTGAAGGTTTGTACCCTATGTGCTGTTATAAGGGCTAATAATGTTACGAGTTTTTTTGATAATGTTTCTAAGTTTAAATCTTCATTTGGATATAAAGGGTTCAGATAATCAAGCACAATGGATGGATCCCAAATGAAATTGTATTTTGGCCGAGTCGGCCTTATATTCTGAACTCCTTTGAGGAATCTCTTAATTCTGAAATCATTTCCTATTTCTGGAGACAGAATGAGAGAAAGAGAAGATCTGATACTATTGAGGGTGCCTGCAGAAGCCCCTTCTTCAAAAATTTTATTGAGGAAATTCATAACCGTAGAGATTGAATAATCAAAACAATCCCTTTTTTCTTGCTTACAAAAATTCCACCACAGTTTCAAACCTGAGCTGTATTGTTTCAGTGTTGCCTCAGAAATGGAGGCTATCATAACCTTTATTGGTCCAATTGGAATACCTTTCCGTTTTAACGCTTCTTCGATACAACTCCTGCCACCAGGGAAAGAGTTTTCGCTAATGGATGGGGTGACCTATCAACAGACAAAAGCAGGTTGTCATTTGATGTAAAATGTATTGGATCAGATATGAGGAGATTTCTAAACAAAGGGTACCATGGTTGAGAGGTCCAATAAGGAAATACAACAATACCCACAGCATGATCTTCAACTACCTTCTGTAATACCCGAGAAATCAGTGAAAAAGGTGGGAAAGCATAAAAATAAAATTCTGACCAATTAATTGTGAATGCATCCACCACATAACTATCTGGGTCTCTTTTCCAAGATGCAAATTTTTTACACTTTGTATTGATTCTGGATGCAAACAAATCAATTTCTGGTTTTCCCAGACGTTCCACGATGTAATCAAAGATTTCTTCGTTTAATTCATACTCCGTTTCTGGAGCTAGTCTTCTACTTTCTTCGTCTGCTTCTGAATTGTTTTTTGAACTGATGTATGATGCATAAATCCAAATATTTTTTACTTAACTCACACCACTGCCAGATTTCTCTTGAAAGTTGATTGAACTTTTCAAAACGAATTCCCCCCATCCTGTTTATGTAGGAAATGGCAGTGGTATTGTCAATGCGTAATAGAATATTAGTATCCTTCAAATTGTTAGCGAAGCATTTCAACCCAAAAAAGGCCGACAATAGTTCTAAAAAGTTGATGTGATGCTTCTTCTCTTGATTTGACCAAAAACCAAAAGACTTCTTGCGTCCACAAACAATCCCCCACCCTGTTGATGAGGCGTCTGAGAAAATTTCTAGAGTAAAGTTTTTCCTACTCAAGGTATTTTTTGCTGAGTTAATATTAGCTAGCCACAAATTCAGATCCTTTCTTATAAAGTCCGGAATAATCATTATTCTATCATAATTGTTATCAGTCTTATTCAGTGCAAGATATTTTGCCCTTTCCAGGCTCTTTGTGTGTGCCCAACCATATGTTAATGCTGGACAAGCTGACACTAGTATCCCAAGAACCTGGGCAAACTTCCTGATAGTGCAGTATGATAATGAACTGAACATCTTTAAAATTTCTAGAATCTTTCGACTCTTATCAGATGGGAGCTTTATCAACATGTTTTTCGAGTCAAAGATAAAACCTAAGAATTTGCAAATCCTTTCAGGAATTAGTTGGCTCTTTTTTCTGTTTACTGTGAATCCTAGACTGCTCAATAACAACATTGTTGAATTTATGTTTTCTGAACAAAGATGAGGTGTATCTCCTAGTAAAAGTATATCATCTAGGTAAATTACTGACATATATCCTCTTCCTCTCAGTGTGGACACAACAGGTTTCATTATTTTTGTAAAAACATATGGAGCTACCGATAACCCAAATGGCAAGACCAAGAATTCATAAAGATTGTTCTCAAAAGAAAATCTCAAATATTTCCTATAGCTCTCATGTATGCTTACTGAAAAATATGCTTCTTGCAGGTCAATTGAAGCCATGAAACATCCATGGGTTATAAGTTTTGAGACAGTACTTCTATCCTCAAGCTTGAAGTGCTGAGTGATTACAAACTCATTCAACTTTTTCAAGTTCAAAATCAATCGTGCTCTACCATCTGATTTCGGAACTAGAAAAATCTTAGAAATGAATTGACCCCTACAAGAAACACATTTCCTGATTGCTCCTAATTCTTTCAACCTCTCTAATTCTTTTCGAATTGTTTGTAGTTCTGTGTTGGACCAAGATGATTCACTGGGTGGAAATTCCTGTTCAACTGAACCTCGAAACGGGATCCTATATCCCTCTATCCAAGACAGAACTACAGAGTCCCTTGTCAAAATTTTCCAGTGCTCCAGATGAAAACGTAAATTTCCTGCTTGAAAACTCACATTTATCTCTCCATCTTCCTGGCTTTCCCTGAGTGATTCTTCTGCTGGGGCCTCCCTCTCTGTTCTTGGTAATGAAATTTTAACCTGTCGTTGTGGCGACTCTGGTAACCTCTTGGATTCTGGTAACTTCTTGCCCCTCCCATTCGATTGTTCGATGTGTAACTGGAAGGGGCTTTCGAGTTTAAAGCCTTGGTATTTAAGGGTTTACGTTTTTTTGATGATGGCAATCTGAGCTCCTGGCCTGATCTTTCTATGGCCCTTGCAGCTTTCACTCTCTCTCCTAGATTTTCCCCAAACAGCCATCCATCATGCACTGCATTAGTGAGAGTTCCCAAAACCTCCTTTCTTAAATTTAGGCTCACCAGACCCCTCCTTGATTCAGATTGCTGGTGATGTACATCAGCTATCAATCTGGCTGCGTCACTTAGAAGTTCAATTAATTGAAGATCATCAGCCCCACTGTTTTCTCCTTTATGACCCAACAATATAGTAAGAGCCTTTCCCAACGATGCTAAGCTAGAGCATACTTGCGACTGGTTATTCGCCAGGCGTTCATCTCTTCTGGCAGAACTATCGTTAACTGCCGCCTTTATCTCTAAATTAAGTTTTGGGGCTGCCATTAATGGACAATTTTTGGCACTTTTGTACTTCCCCATCAATGAGGTTTTTGTCACCTCATCGAGTCCGTTTTTGAGAATATTTTCCCATCTTTGAGCCAAATCTCTATGAATGATTTCGCCTTCCGTCGTGTTTGAGATTTTTTCATTTCCCAGAAGCTTCAAAACATCCTCTTCCAATGGAGTAATTTCCTCCAAACTCAAGGGGTTTTGTATTTCCCCAATTTCTTGTTGAGGTTCTTGCAAAGCAATGCCTATAAAAAAAAACCGACTGATCAGTGATTTGCCGTTTTTTCTGAAACAAAAATGGTAAGGAAGAATAAGATCCGACAACCATCATCGTCATTACATTGACAGAATGATGTCAAGGAGCATGTATCATGCGCATCCTTTCATTTTTTGTTGTGTTTTTTGTTTTTGGCGATTGCGGCTGCAGATAATTAGGTTAGGAATCGTACCCTAGGATCCCCTAGATACTTTTTTGACATTAATTCCATAAGGAACATTTATACTTATCCAGAACTCCACCGTTCTATCACAGTATCACAAGTTGATACTGATTTATGTAAACAGACTTACTGTTGAGGTCATCCAAGCTCCCATGCACTTCTGAAGCTCGAGATCCCTCACCGGGTTCAATCGAGGAGGGACTTTCAGAACGATACCGTTCTCTGGCCTCACCGGCCCTTGAATATTCTCCTGTATCAGGATTATTGCCCTCATGTGCCTTTTTATTTCTTGATTTTAATCCCCTGTATTTTCGTTTCAACTTCTGTAACTTCTTTTTCAAATATAAATTTTCATCATCCGAATCGCTGGAACTTTCACTTGAAGAGAAATTCTTCCTTTTCCCCATAATTCTTTCCATTTGCTTCTCTGGAACCGTTTTGCGTGGTTTCTTACTGACACAAAGATGAGTAAATGAAGTTTAGTACGGCTAGATGACAGGTGTTGGATGCATAGAGGACAGGACGATAAACACAGAAAAATTGGTTTAGCTTTGAAATTTGTGGTGAAAACTGGCGTAAAGTAGGGGTACTACATTGTGATCTTGAGGACGAGGCGCAAAATATAATTAACTGCGCAGGTGGGTTGAACCCAATTTTCATCTGAATCGCCTAAAGTAACAATCATATTAATTTCCAGGACAATTATTGATCTGTCAGTTCAAACATCTTCGAAAATGAAACATAATATCGATATTTTTTCCAAGAAGACAGGGTATTGTGAGCTATCCTTATATGAGATAAAGATATGCTGTCGCGGACTTTTTCTACATCTTTTGGAGTCATACAAAATTTCAATTATTCCGAATTTAAAAAAATCACATTCTTATCATGCTTAAAACCAAAACAATTTCGAGTTTTTTGACGACACCCATTTATAGTTCGTTGGCGTAGTTCATTCAAATTTTCAGGCTTAGTCACAAAAATCTTGGACTTAAATCTCCACAAGAAGAAGTCCAGAGGGTTCGGGTCAGGAGATTGGGCTGGCCACTCCACACGACCTTTTCTTCACTCCCAACGGCATTGCAAAATGAGCAGGGCATTGCAAAATGAGGTAATGATGAACTGGTGCGGCGTAGTGAGGAGGAGCTCAGTCTTGTTTGAAATGCAATTGTTGTTCAAGTAGTAGACGATCGTGTTCTAATTTTTCTGTCGGATCAATCGCATTTTCGAGCATTTCAAGATAAATTTCACCATCTGAATTACCAGGAAAAAACAGAAGTTTCAATTAGGTGGTCTCCCAAAATTCCTACCCAAAGGTTTAGCTTTTCCGGATGTTGAGTGTGAGTTTTCTCGAAATACATGAGGATTTGTATCGCCCCAAAATCTACAGTTGTGATGGTTAACCTCTCCATTAAGTGAAAAAGTGCATTCGTCAGGAAAGCAAATGTTGTAAATTTTTCCAATCAGTATGGGATAAGAAATATACGGGGTGGCTCGTCTAAGATGAAACGCCCTGTATAGAGAGAGTTGAGATAGAGTACCACAAAAGGTTCTACGGAATAATATGGATTTATGTCTATTTCTTCGGCATGCTCTTCAGCCCGAACAGCTTGATGGATTTAACATACTATAGGTTAGATTCGTATAAATTGTGGGAGTCAGTGGCGGATTTACGACTTCAGGGGCCCTACGTTTCAAAACTTTTGGGGCCCCTTTGAAACATTTTCGATTTTTTTCAAAAGAATTTTTTAATTGAAAATCACTTCTTTAAAAACAAAACATAAAGTTGATTAATAAAATACAAGGTATGTATATCAAAACAAAATACGACGGACTGGAATCGGCTACCAGCAGCGGTTGTGAGTGCGGAAAGTGTCAATGCCTTCAAAAATAGACTAGATGCCATATTTTGATGTTCTATGATCACAGAATATTTTTTTCTTTTCTGTTAGCAATATTGATTTTTTTTCTTTTTCATAATTAAGTGTTTTCCATTCTATTTTCAAAATTTTGTAATGAGTTTATAGGTTTAACCTCTACTCTTATCGAACAAATAATAATAATAATAATAATAAAATATAAAAGATGAATAAAAATCTTAAAAAAGGAAAAAATATCACCAAAATTCAAATACAAAATATCTCTAGAATATCATATCTGCAAATTTTTTATTGCGGCATCGAGATTAAGGAATAAATAAAATCATCACAAAAGATACAAGTATCGTAAAGCTGTAAATCAGTTATCTACAACATAAAATTCCACTTAAAAAATTGATTATTTCTTATTTTAATATCAGCAAATTCTTTTATTGCAGAATTATAATCGAGACTACTCATTATATCACTTTCAATAGAAAGTATTCCTCAAAACTGTAGTCTATTTTCTGTCATAACAGTTCTATATTTATTTTTATCAATGACAGTTAAGACAGTTTGGGAAACGAGCAAAAAATTCTGTCAATTTTGGATGCTTAGCATTAAGCTGAATTTCTATGCATCCGTCATCCGATGATACGACAGTCCGATCGTCGTTGTGATTGGCAGAAACATTCAAAATTGAAAATTTCTGCCAATCACAACGACGATCGGACTGTCGTATCATCGGATGACGGATGTGTTACGGTAAATTTCAAATTTAACACCAATCCTTCAGATTTTGGACGTTATCCTAGATAAATTTTCAAGGGATACGGCTCACAGCTAAAAAAACTCAGTGGAGACGGGGTGGGTTGCTCGATGATCTTTTATAAGGCGCCAGGTAGTTTAATTGTACTCCAAAAATCCCTTGAAATATTAATTTAAAAACTACCAAAGTTAAATGTCCTACTCACTTGAAAGAAAAGATTCAAAGTTAATTTTAATATTTGAATTTAATGATAAAAGAAGCAATAATCAACTCATCAATTCCATATATAGGTATACGAGTACACTCTAATGTGGATCCCAAATGCATGCATTCGTTCACAGTGGGTAATCATACAATCGAAAAATAACCATCAATATACCAATCTTATTAGGTATGTTCTCAAAATTCAAACAATGTCTTAAGGCTGTTACACCCTTTGCCAGAAAGCTCGAATTCCGCTAGATGGCACTACATGAAAATACCCAGCAATAAAAATTCAAAACTCCCAATATTTCAATAGCCCCGCCTATTCTTGCCGAGTTACTTCGAACAAAATTTTCGACAGAACAGAATGAACATCTGGTATTATTGCAATTTATGACACCATAATAAAGCCCACCGCTCTCTTTACCAGATGTAAAAGGGAACCGAAAGGATCGAAACGTTCGTCAATTCTGGTATAGAAAGAAGAATTGTGTGGGCATCGTTTCCTCAGATCGATAGAATTACCGAAACTGCGTCATTGGAATATATTAAGAAATAGTGAAATTTATTTATTTTCATACCTTACTACCTATCAATAACATCATGAAAGTATTTCACCAAATTCCATGATAACAATTATTAAATGAATATTCTAAGAATCTAAGACCTTGTTTATATCAGAGGTTCAGAGATACCTACGTATTATCAAATGGTTTTCAATTTCATTTCATAGTCTTGTTTGATACACAATGTAATAATATAGAATATTAGAAAGAATACGAATATTCGAAATAAAATGGCTGTTTCAATTGATTTGACACTAGTTATAATGAGCCCATCGAGCGCTCAAAAATATTTCGTTTTTCTATTATTTCACTGAAGAGTAGGATCATTTATGTTTAGGGATGAAAAATCTGAATAAATGACGTATTGGAAATTCTCTCCTCTCCTGGTAAAACCCAAAATGTCTCCATTGAGTATTCCTCTAATGTGTCAATGGTGTCACTCACCTGAAAATAATTTAGAAGACAGAAGGAACAGAGGACCAATATAAGATCCAGGAGGGATTATCAATGAACTAATTCATCATACCTAACAGAAGTTAGTTCGAAAAAATATTATCAAATGAAAGACAATATGGTTTTATTGAAAAATTTTATTGATATAATAAGAATTTTATTGATATAAAGTTTCGATAAAAACCTGCGATTACGCATTCAAACAATGCGGAATTTGCGAAATGAATTAGAGTCATTACTTTTGCAAATTCAACGTCACGCTTGCGTTTACAATGTAAGGCACACCATATTTATAACAGTTTATTCCTGTTCCCGAGTTTTTAATCCTCTTGGAATTCTTGGATCGATAATTTCTGGAAGAATACAATTAATATAAAACTTTTCCAATTTCGGAATCATGATACTGTGCCAGAAGTTTATATCTACTTCGATTCTTTGGACATGAAAATCATCATCAGAATAGAAAACCAGATCGCAGTATCGTCTTCTGCATATATTCAGTTGACCTTGGATCTGAAAAAAATAATTATGGTTTCGTTTCAACCTGAAAAAAAAAAGATTAATAAAATATGAAACGGCGTTTGAAATCTGATTTCTCACCTTACTTCTTCTCCATTGATAGTATAACAATGTGGTTTCGAATAATCTTTCAGTTTTCCCTTGATTGACTGGAAACTCTTTACCTCTATCAAACCATCATCTCCAATCAATCCATCGGGAGAAGCACCTAAAAATGGAAAATCCACATCAATAAACAATCCACATCGTTTGACTTTGACATTTTTCAGTCTTTCGTATATCTCTATAGCGACTTTTTCATTCACCCTTCCATACAAAATACCGGGAGTATTCACCGGATTTTTATACAGTAAAGCTTTTACTAAATTATGACAAGGGGTTGTTGCTCTTCTTTTGACCACTGTACCAAAGTTCGAGGCTGTCAGATAGTCCTGCCTCAATTCCCTCCATAAGGAATTATCATGCTGCCCACGAGTTTTCTCCTCAATTTCTTCCAATTTTGAACGATCTGAAATTCTATCTTTCACATTGTTCAGAAAGAGGGTTTTCTTTACTGACATTTCCCCCTGAGGAATGTCAGGCTGGGCAGCATTTGGTCCGTAATTCATGTCAGGACCATTTGAAAAATCTCTTCTCTTTTTTGGTTGGCTTTTTGTACCCTCATTTCTCTTATCATGAATCCGCTTCCTTTTCGCCAAAATTTTACGCGTATTCTCCCCAAGACGGCCTTTCCAAGTATGGAGATGCCACGCAGGTCCAACAGAGTGAGAAATAGCAGCTCCATAAGCACGAGTGGTATATGAAATGGATTTACTATAATTAACTCTTTTTCCTCCCGTGCATTTAGCGACGAGTGCCATATACCTAAAAAATCAACAAATTTCAATATATATCTATGTAAAATTCAGGTATGAATATGTTATTCGCAATAGCCGAAATCGGCCACTGTCCGAAAGTTATGCTCACAACGCGTTATGGGTATCCAAATTTACCCACGATGCGAATAGATAATTTTTTTCGAGCACTGAGTAAAGCGGAATACCCAGAACGCGTTGTGGGTAAATTTGATAATCCACAATGCGAATCCTATTTTAGCGCGCTTTCATTCTGCGTTGTGGACAATTCATTTTACCCACGTCGCGTTCTGGGAATTGCATTTCACTCAATGCTCGAAAAAAACCACATGTTCGCATTGTGGGTAAATAAGATACCCATAACGCGTTGTGAGCAAAAATTTCGGACATTGGCCGATTTCGGCTATTGCGACTAACAATATGTAGATAAAAGTAGAATGAATGGAAAATATATTGGAAATATTTAAATTGAACTCTCATACCTTTCGGCTTGGTTTGTGGTTTCATTGTACACTAATCGATCAGCCTTATTTTTCATCGGTTCCACTATTTTCAGAACTTCTTGAAAAAAGGACTGATTCATAATCTTGGTGAGATCTTCCTCCCCTGAATCCTTTCTCTTACAATATGAATCTCTGTGAGAACAAAATCACTATTTATCAAACTTATGTTCTCTGGTACTGGAGGTTGAGAAAAAATCGATAAGTACTCACCTGCAATTGCTGCGATTCCCAAAAACATGGTAAGGAGCATTTCCCAAATCTTGTCGCAATATGGCTGAATCATCTTCATTGTTTTTTACGATGATCCTCACAGATTTCACGAGTCTTTCGATATTATTTATATTTTTATTCTTCCTCGTAAGTATTTTTCTATTAGAAATATCGAAAGAAGTGTTTTTAGCAAGTCTGTGCAATTTGTCGCTCAAACATCGGGTCATATGATTGGCACATTCAATTTTTATCACTTGCCGACCATAAGGTACCTTTTCTACTACCCTTGCATACACGCTCGAATCTCCATCACCTATAACATTTTAGAATTGTCCAGTTAATATTAAAAATGAATATTGTTGTCTGCTGATTTACCTATTAAGTATTTGTATAGAAGTCCGTGCTGTTCGACACTTTTACAAAAACCTTCTACAATTATTTCCTGTTCCATTCCAGTTGAAGGACCGCTGTAATTGAGTGCACAATGATGTGGCCGGGAAGGTGTATTTCGCATTTTGTAGTATGCACACGCAGAACACGTTTTATTCCTTACTCCTAGAAATAGTGGTTTTTTCGTCTGTGCACCAATAATAATTCCCTGAAAAATTAGCATCCCATTGTTTTATTTTTTATTTTTGATACCCGAGAGCGAAGATCATAAGAATTATTCGCGTTATAACAGTTATCAGTTTAAATGTTTATAGATACTCACAAGTCCCGAAGGTGCGTTGTATCCATGTCCATAACTACGCTTGCTCCATCCTCCATCTACTATGACAGTTATGTAGGGAGTTCCATCTGCACACACGTTCCCTTTTTCAATAGCAATCCTTTTTTCCTCTTCGCCAGCCTTTTGCATATTTTCGAATAATTTTTCTTCCCAGATCTAAAATATTGTCGATACTGTATTAAGTGTTTACATAAACATTTATTTTATCGAAAGTGATTCTCTTAAATAGAATTTGAGTATTAGGGAAGCTGTGAACATAATTTCGATATTTCCATGCATCTTACTTGAAAAATGACAAACATAATATTGTTTCATGATCTCACTTTGAGCGTAAAGTATGATCTTAGTGGTGAAACTTTAAGCTTTTCAAAATGTTAATAGAGCAAACACCGTGATATTTCGTGCTAAAAAAACTATTGATGTGATGAATATTCTATGCGGACCTGGAAATCCGAAATCAACGTATTATATATTCAACTGATAGTAATGAACGTTTTGCACAGAGATAAGTAAATTGATGAAATTCACTGTTCGAACATTAGCTAATACCTATCCTCACCTTCTTTATTTGAAACACTTTACGGTTGTATGTCTTCTGTGTCATGAATGGAACGTCCATCAGGGCGAATAACTCCTCACATTGATTTTTTCCAATACCTATTGATAAATTGCCCCATACCATAGCACTAGACAAATCATTTTGCTTATAGTCTGGATCGGTATTCAAAATAGTAGATTTTCCACAGTTATTGCAGAAGAAATGGAGTCGCGAATTCATCCCAAATTTCGTTTCCTTCACAAAAGCCATTTTGCCCATAGTACATTTATCACTATGTCTTATGATCTGCTCGTATTCATAAAGAATGTGACCTAAATTCACTATACGGCGTCCATTCAGTAAATGCCTTATAGAGATATGAGAAGAGTCAATTTCTACTTCCAATTCTGGCAGATTTTCTATTGCATCCCTAAAAAGTATACTATCTGAATTTTGTTCACTATGATGACTTTATCTAATGGATTACTTACTCATTTCTAGCACCTTCTGTAGACTCGAGCAATTCACTATAACCTTCTTGTTTAGCTAAAGCGTTCTGTCTGAAATGGAAATCAATTAATGGATAACACTTTTCGTAGATTCTTCAGATTTGCCAAAGATCTTTCAAGTTTAGTTATGAGAGAATTAAAAGTATAGGTGAATTTATGTGATATACATACCTTGCAATTTGTAAATTTTTCATGAATTTCGACCTAGCCGATCTTTTGTGAACTCTTGAGCGATACTTAGCCATAGTTGCACGAAATGAAATTATGTGAATATTATTAATAAGTACCCTTATATATAACCTTCCGTTAGAACACGAGGTAATTCAGGTGGAAATATACTAAGCTATGAGTTCTTTCTTCACACAATTGGAATATATAGTGCTTCTCAAAAGTCCCTACACACCCCCCCTCTTATCTTTGGAAGGATTATGCATAAACAAGTGAAATTTGGAAACTGAATATTAAAGGTTGTAAACTTCCCTACTATTGTTGATAGATGACGAAATCGTCATCGCTAGGTAATGGGTTTGTAACCCGCCTTGTCACCTGACGACAAATTTCAATCCTTATCTATCGTTCAGGTACGAGCATATTCAGCTAAGAACCCAGTGAAATTTTTAGGGTCATAAAAACTGTCAAATTTCCTGTGGTATTGAAATCAAGTGCAGATCAAATGTACCGACAATCGTTGGCATCATTACCCTATCATAAAAACTTCTTTGAGTGAAATATTGCCCTTTTGAAAGCCATAAATCAAAATTAAATTGAAGATGTACGTTTTCATTGGTTATTCCGATATTTAGAGGCGGTGCTAGATGGGAGGCGTGAATTTTAAGAACTTCGAAACTTTAGCACACTCTACACTCAATATTAGTGTTGGGAAGAATCGAGTACTTTTAAAAATCGAGTACTCGATATACGAGCGATCCAAATAATCGAGTGATCGCTCGAGCGAATTTTCGCTCGATCCCCCACTCTCCTTTTTTCTTCCGTCTGAGTGACCGAGTTCCAACGAGCGAACCCGCGAACCGTTTCATCGCTCGACGCTCATTCAGAGTGACCAGATTTAGTAGAAAACAACTTTTTTAGTAGATTTTTTTTAATTATAAAATTGTTCACATATTTCTGTTTAAAACTTATATATTTTTCTTTTTCAGTAAAAAGATTTTTTAATTTTGTTTTTTATATAATTCTATAAATAAATACTTCGGAAACATCCCTTGATTTTTATCTAGTTCAGATACGTAAGAAGTAAGAATACAACGGATTCTCAGAACTCGCACAAGGTGATGAATCTTCTGAATGGTACTTCGTTATCTAGAGAGAATCAGGATAATGCATAATGCAATATAATTATTCAGCCAAATTCTAAACAAACTCACCAACTGACCACTGACTGACTTCTATTTCTAACTGCTACCATTGTTTAAACTTAAACTACTCAATCAGAAATCAGTCACTCGTTTCCGTCACTGATGGAAGTGAAAACATCGGACCTTGCGCTTGCGTCATGAGCACCGATATTATCAAGCAGTTTTTTCTCGATAATCGAGTAGTGTCGGTTATTTCGATAATCGAGTACTCGAGCGGTTTTCTACTCGAGTAGTCCCAACACTACTCAATATCATTTAGAAAAAAAAAATTTAATTTATATTTAAGAAAACTTCTTTGAAATTGGAATGTTTCTGTGTATTGATTTTTTCCCGAAAACTTCGGTGTTGGGAGATATGATCATTTATAAAATTTCTCGATTTCAAATTCAAATTTCAGGAGATTCTGAAAATATTTTTCCAAAAATCTAACACAGATCCATTGATAATTCCCATTCGAGTCTACTCTATGAAAATGAAATGTATCCATCGAGCCAATTTTGAGTTAGAGTGTTCTAAAATTAGCACTGAGAAGCATAGGGCGAATGAAAGTACTGTACACCCTTAACGTAATCGACCTATTCCTCTTCATTCACGTTAGATTCAATTGCAACTAACGAAATAGTAAACTGAGTATCAAAAATTATCAAAAAGTAACCCTCAATATATACTTCATAAACATGTTGGTAAATGGTACTGAATGGAGGTACTCATCCGAAATTATAAGGTCCCAAAGATGTTCAGCTGGACTTTGTGTAGGTTCCGTGGTCGGGAAACAAGATGGAGGTCCTCCCTTGATTTCAGAGAAGTTATGACTCGTCCCAGAATATTTAGTTTCCTCCCACATACAAGGTTTCAAACTTGCAGTGATTGAACAATTATGGGAAGGTAAAACAAGAAGCAAGAAGCCTAAAATATTGGGATTCTTTAAAAATCAATCATATAAACATGATAAATTCTACCTTAGATGTTGTGTGGCTTTTCGTGTTTGTAATTCCTTTTAGTAATCTCTGATCCCGTAAAACGGTATATTCTTACATTAACCAATATGCCAAAAATCGCAATCCAAATTGTAAGAATAATAAATCGTCGCCGAAGAATAATTTATCCAACAAAAATGTCGCAGAAATAATCTCTGATAATATTCTATCTAACTTTTACTATAGTGGAATCGAAAAATATCTGAATGAATGATCACAAGGAAATTTAAAGAGCATGCGGAGTCACTCAAAGAGGGGAATTTTCGGACCAATCAAAATGAAGTTAACGACCACGGGACATACGTCATTTTCGAAATAGGATACACGGCTCAAACAATTTAGTGAACATCGCAATCTCGGATCAATTAATTATCGCACTATAAAATTTCGGAAAATGGAATTATCAGAGGAAAAACAAATCGTTACAGATGCATGGAAATCCAGCATTACTCTGCTAGTCTGCTCTTTACTTTCCTTGACCTTGAGCTTTCGTTTTTTGTAGCCGCTCATATAACGTCTGTCAGACATGGTGTCACGTCAATATTACATAATTATGCAACTAGCAACTGTAATGATAAAAAAATGTTAAATTTTATTTTATATTCGGTAACGAATAACACAGAAATGCATGGACTTCGCTCTATTGAAGTATGAAATCCGAACCGATGAGCTAATATATAAAAAATTATTATCTAATTGATACAACAAAAAAGAATGGTAAAATATGAACATATTATTGAATATAGTGAATGAGTCTATCGGAGATGATCGGAAGTCAAGAAAAAATTGCAACAATTAAATTGATAAACATCTAAATATACATCCATATTTTTGAAACGAAATTATTTGTTTTGTTTGTCATTTCGTCGTACAAACACGTAGGAACAGGTTGAATCAAATCATTTCTGTAAATCGTATTTTATATTTCCTTTTCCTGGTATTGAACCACTATTATGTCGTATGCCTTATAACGAAAATGAATTTGACTGGTCTGCCTCATTATCGCTCGAATTGTATTTAGGGCCAATTGCCGAAAAATTGGAAGAATGTTATTTCTAGCATATGAAACTGCACTGTAAAGCCTACCTTCTAAATCAATTATATCGTTCAATGAGAGTACAAGGATTTTAAAGTCGAAACACAAACAGAAATAGTTCAATTCACCAACACTTCTTAGTTTTTCACAATATTTGAATCTTACACGTTATACGAAACACGCCCGTCACTATCAACACTTTTCGAATCTTGTGAAATGAATGTGAGAAAAAAATATGCACAAGTATTTTTCATTTTACAACCCTAAACGAATCAACATCTGGTCGGCCGTTCTGTAGCACATTCCTAGATTTTGGAGGAAATGCAGACAAATTTATTGAATTATGATGTAATTGTAAATATTGGAATTCGGCCGCCACCCTTGACTGAATTTATTGCAGGCAGACAAGATAATTAGGGACAGTACGCTGAATCTCGAATGGTGTGTTTTTTCCAACATCTGAGTTTTGCTCTGAGGCTTTTGTTATTCAATTGCGACTCATGTGCTCTGAGCTTCTTATAAAATATAGTACAGTCTGACTATTTTTTTCACACTTACATATACTGAATTTCCATTCTAGAAAAAAAAAATCAATTCGATCGCCGGGGCCCCTATGGACCTCGGGGCCCTACGCTGCAGCGTACTAAGCGTACCGGTAATCCGCTACTGGTGGGAGTGACTTTTTTCTAAAGATGTCCCCCAAACAAAATCATTCGACGTGTTTCGGGAAATTTTTCCAATCACTATGGGATAAGGAATATACGGGATGGCTCGTCTGAGATGGAACACCCAGTATTTCAGAAACCATCATTTGTAATTTAGACAGTAGGAATTTGAATTTTTTCGTTTCAAAACAGACTAAAATTGACGTCTTCAAATAGATTTCCTTCTGAAATGAATTTGTGATTTCTGAAATTTAATTATGACGATTTCTGAAGAAATGCGACCACATAACTCAATTTCGAATTAACGTTTGATATTTTCTGAAATACAATAATTTGTGTTTTCTGAAAGGTTTCAGCGGCGTAGTGACGCCACCACGGGCCTGTGTTCAAGATATTTTTCGGGCCCCTACGATAAGGACAAAATAAAAAACCACATTTTTTTGTCACTTATATTAGAATAATATTGACAATACAAAGTACGTAGGTACTGTTATGGTCCAAAATATTCTTTTCCAAATTCAAATGTAATTTCGATCTATTGAGGCCAAATTTTAAATGAAAGATTTAGATACATTATTTGAAGTTTGTACATAGATTTGTTCGAATTAGATTAGGAAAATTAGGAAACCGGGGAGGGAGAATTAAATTGAAAATCAAGAGAAAAGTCAGAAAGATATTGGGGGAGAATAAAGGGAAAATTGAATGAAATAATCACGAGAAAAGTCGATAAACGGAAGATAAACAAAGCAATTTCACATCCAACAATTGCTCATCGGAAGTGCTCGTCGTTTTCTGGCCATTTATAGACGTCAATCTCCCATAAGTGAACCAGACTGCGTTATGAACCCAGCAAGAACAAGAAGAACCAACTAGGGAGCTATAATTTTCTTAGATATAAGTGAATTTAATTATATTTTAGAGATAGAATAAGTTTTTTTTTTGTGCATTTGAATAAGGAAGTTGATATTATTATTAAATTTGATATCAATTTAAATTTTTCATTTCAATTTAGGCGAATCAAAATTGAAATTTTCTAATTAATTTGTTTGATTCCAAATTCATTTTATTCGTAATATAAAGATCCCGAAGGAATTTATAACAGTACCTACCACGTATACCGACTTAAATATAGAATAGAATACATTTTTATTTCTGAATACTACAAATAGTAGAGAGAAATAGTGTCAAATAACAAAAACAAATCAAATACTATTAAATTCTTCCATATCAAAATATGAGCAAAAAGAAAACAAAAAACAAAATAGTATTAAAACCGAATTCGTATATAAATACATATACCTACTATTAGTAGAAAATTGGCAAATGAAACTGAAAACACAAAAAGCAAAACAAAGTAAAAATCTTTCAGAGGTATGGCAACTGAAAGAGGTATAGCAAGAAATATGTTGCATGCTATTGAAATTTCAGTGAAACTACAGCAAGAAGAAAAGTTTTGAACCAAAATAAATTCAGACAATTCCAAAATAGAATCAACTGCATTTCATTTATCCCGAGAACAATTTCTAAAAGAAATTAATTGCGATGAAATAGTATCTGAAATATCATCTGGATATTTAAGGTATAGGACCTGGCCCATTTCATATATAATTCCTTGTCACTTGTCAGAAACAGATGGATTACGTAAAGTATCTGGGCATATTATGCGAAAATTTGAATAAATGTCGTTAACGTGGGCGTTCAATGTAGTGTGTTTTTATTTCAAGTTGCATTTGAAAATGGTTTCATTTTGAGAACTGAAATTTTGTGAGTGAACTCAGAAAGGATTGGAGTTCTTAATGAGATAATTGAGATTAATTGCATTTCAACAGTTGATTTTTTTTTCTTTGAAAAATAGAAGAAAATGAGCCAACTCATGCTTCTGTTTTATTTCAAACGAAAGACCCATGAAAATAGTTCGACTTCCGATTAAAAGTGAATCTACAGATAATTTCATTCAGAAAAACAACTTGAAATACGGAATTGGCAGAGAATGGCCAAATTCAAATTTTAGCGGGAAAAACTTCCTGCTTTACCCACATTTGCACTAATTTCATAGTTCAGCGAGTTTCGGATAGAGATCGCCATTGTACATTTCATTCATAATTAGAGAAATATTCATAGAACTCATAGAGATAATGTAAGTTCTATGGAGATATTCCGTAAAATGCACGGTGGCGTCTCTATAGGTCGACGTTTCCTACGCGCTTCAAACGGCGACCTTAAGTGTAGAACTTCTGTTTTTTATCTGAGCTATAATTATATCTACTGTTCTAGAAAATATGTTAATTTTAAACCAATCTTGATTTTTTTGAATTTGATAATGGTTATTAGTTTCGCCAGAAAAAATTTTTGGACGAGAAATTCTCTTTTTTGTGAATTCCGTAGTAGTACCCCACTCCTTGGCTAAATCAATAGCTCCAGTTATAATTGAATTAAAATCATCACGCATTTGTTCTATACCTTCATATAAAGCTTGAAATACTTTGGATGCCTGCTCAATATTTTTCTCCTTTTGTTGCGAGAGTTTGGACACAGTGTCCACTTTTTTCAAAATATTTGTTTCAATAATGATTGAAACGATCGTTTCAAATTTCTCTAAATGATTTTCTAAAGACCTTGCCTCGGATATTTCCGTTGGATTAGCAGAAGATGATATTATTTTCGAGAGAGCTTTTAATACATGTACATATCTGAAACGAAGAGCTTCTAAAGCAGTTTTTTTATTGTTATTTCACATTGGTTTTGGTTTACACTTTGCAGCAGAGCCCATCGTTTAATGCTGTAAACAAAAAATACGTAAAAGACGTAAAAGTTCCTTATTACTTCAACATCCTTAACTGAGTCATGTGAGCCGCACAATGTAGGTACCGGGTTTTTCACCATGATTAGACCCCCCCTTTAACTCCCTTACTAAAGGAGGTACAAAAAAATGTTTTTCACAAAAGATTCACGAAATCAACTAGTGTTTTTCAAAATAATTTCACAAAATCAAATATATACAGAGTGGGCGACATATTGATTGCAACTTCATTTTTTCAAATGGAACACCCTGTATACTTTTTTTCATTTGGCAAGCTCTTTTTTCCCTTATTTCGAATATATATCATATGTTTGGTCTATCTCTCTTATTCTAAGTACCACAAAGTTTTAAATTTTAAGAACCAATTTTTAGTTGATATTATTTATTTTTTACTACCATAGTTTATTATTTTTTTATTTTTTATTGGATACTGTTAGGTATTTATCGAAAAAATAATGCTTTTAAAAAGTAAATTGTTTGAATATAGTTTCATTTCGAAACTTTGAAACTCTGGAAATAAAAGAGACAGAATCACATATCAGGAGAAAATAAACAATTAAAATATGGAAGAATATACAGAGTATCCCATCTGAAAAAATGTAGTTGCATTCAATATGTTCACCCTGTATATACATATACCATTTTCAAAAAATTTATTTGATTTCGTACAATTTTTGTATGAAGTATTTTTATGTACAGGGTGGGGCAGAAAAACCTATCCGATTTCAAAACGTTATAAAATTAAAACCACTCAGCTTGTCAAAAAATTTTTTCTATTAACATATCGCAAATTTTATGCCATTTTTAAATTTAAGTTTTGAAAAGCACATCACTCAAATGTCGTCCTTGGGAGCGGATACACTTATTTAGGCGCTCGCGGTAGCTTTCCATGACTTTCACCGTCATTTCCACAGGAATTTCTTCAATTGCCCGAGCAATTTCCCTTCGTAAAGCAAGAAGGGTCCTTGGTCGATGCTGGTAAACCTTCGATTTGAGGTAACCCCAAAGGAAGAAGTCACATGGAGTGAGATCCGGTGAGCGCGAATGTTTTCGCGCCGAACGACGCGGGGAACGTTCAATCGCGGCTCTCACATTGGCCACGTTTTCAGGTCCTGTTGCTGTCCTGGGACGTCCAGGCGACTTCTTTTTCAATGCTGAACTCGTCTGTCTAAAATTTGACACCCACACTTTAATCGTAGCGTGATGTGGAACAGGATCATGACGCCCGAGTCCGAAATGAATTCGAAAAGCACGTTGTGTAGCAATTATCGAACCGCCGCATTCGATAAACCGCTCAATAACAAAAGCACGATGTTCACCAGACCAAGGCATGTTGACTACTGACAAATGGCATAAAACCAGCTTTCTAACGGTTTTTACCCCACTACTCTACCTGCTCTCTCTTCTGAGAAAAAGGGATTTGAAATCGGATAGGTTCTTCTGCCCCACCCTGTACCTATCTGTTTTTGTAACAGAGTTAGAGGGAGGGTCAGTTTATAGTGAAAAACCCGGTACATACGAAACATACGGCGAAAGTTTTGATATTTCAGCTTGAACACCTTTATACACACCGCTCATGTCCCGCAGCTCCATCATACCCTTGTCCACGAACCTTTTTAGGGGCAGATTATTGTCTCTTGAAATATCTTAAATAGTACTGCTAAGAGCCGCACCAGTTTGATCCGTTACTGGAATAAACCCTAAAAAAGATTCGTGTATTTTAATTTGCACTGGTTTATTTTCTACATATATTCTGTGATGATATCGAATAATTATAACTTAATTGGTCGATTTTTGCAATATCCTGGGTAGGATCAATTATAGGTAACTGAAAAAAAGGGCACATTATTAATTTTTGTAACAATGTTTTGTTTGATTGCATTGCCTAATATTAAAATTATTTCGTTCTGAATACTTGGGCTTAAGTACGTTACAAATTTTTTTTTGTTCCAACAAATTTTGCAAAACTTGGTCATACTTTGATAGTAATTTGATAATTGATATGAAAGCACCAGGGTTTTTGGAGTTTTCGCTTTCATCATGTCCCCTAAATGGCATGTTACCGGTTGCGGATATGAATGTGACTAGACTTCATTTTAAATGACTATACAGGGCCTTTCACGAGGAACCGCACCCATATTTATACAGGAAACTACTGAATGTATTTTC
The DNA here is from genome assembly GCA_910592335.1 of Adalia bipunctata. Taxonomy (NCBI): domain Eukaryota; kingdom Metazoa; phylum Arthropoda; class Insecta; order Coleoptera; family Coccinellidae; genus Adalia; species Adalia bipunctata. Next base: position 9,608,230 of record OU342954.1, read on the forward strand.
ATGAAATCCACAAATCTAAAATATTTTCAAGGCATGAGCACCTCCGGTTTTTCCGGAAATGACGTCAACTTCCGTTTTTCAAATTAGAACAGCATTTTTTTATTGCAGAAATAGATTCCTTAGAAAATTTCAAGTTATTTTGATGTAACATTTTTCAGTTTTGGTTGGAAAATTCTCTCTGAGCGGGAAAATTCGAAAAAAAAAATCGAAAATAGAGCTCCGCTGAAACAAGAATAACTTCGAGGTTTTTGGATGGAAAATTTTCATTTTTGGGATTTTTCAAGATGTAAGATTGATGTATCCACTTTAGAAATCGAAATCGCGATTCATGATACAGGGGGTGAAAAAATCGCTTTCAAAGTTAGGGATGACAAAATCGTGAAAAATCAATTTTTTCAAATTAGAACCCCATTTTTTATGGCAGATATTGAATCTACGTTAAAAAATAATGTGAGTGTATGCATCACACCCTTACCCTAAAATTTATATTTTCTGAGTTAATATCCACTTTAGGGCAAGGGTGTGATGCATACACTCACATTATTTTTTAACGTAGATTCAATATCTGCCATGAAAATATGGGGTTCTAATTTGAAAAAATTGATTTTTCATGATTTTCTCATCCCTAACTTTGAAAGCGATTTTTTCACCCCCTGTATCAGGAATCGCGATTTCGATTTTTAAAGTGGATACATCAATCTTACATCTTGAAAAATCCCAAAAATGAAAATTTTCTATCGAAAAACCTCGAAGTTATTCTTGTTTCAGCGGAGCTCTATTTTCGATTTTTTTTCGAATTTTCCCGCTCAGAGAGAATTTTCCAACCAAAACTGAAAAATGTTACATCAAAATAACTTGAAATTTTCTAAGGAATCTATTTCTGCAATAAAAAAATGGTGTTCTAATTTGAAAAACGAAAGTTGACGTCATTTCCTTAAAAACCGGAGGTGCTCATGCCTTGAAAATATTTTAGATTTCATCAGCATCGTGAAATACTTATAAGTGCTGAATTTCATGAAAATACGTTCAGTAGTTTCCCGTATAAATATGAGTGAGGTTCCTCGTGAAAGACCCTGTATTTGAAATAAAATCAGAATTGCATTTGATGTTTTCTGAAATAAACTTGACCATTTCTGAATTACAATTCAGACTTCATTCAAACAACAAGAAGACATTTATGTTTACTGAAGGCATGTCAACACTATGCCGATTCACCTTTTTCCTCTCGTTTTCGTTCGAAAGGGCCTTTTGCCACTTTCGTTTCTTTTTAACTACTGCTATAAAAAATTAAAAACACACTCTCCTGTTTCACAATAATTCTATTTGCCTTCAGATTTGGGAACAGCAACGAAAGACACCCTTATATCGGGCGTTCACCACGTCAACGATATGGTAGGATCGGCCTTCAAATCAGCAGAGCAGGAAGTGGTGAACCTAACCTCAAAAGCCACCAATTTCCTAAGTCACACCGAAGACGAAGTGAAAGACGTAAAGAAAGATGCTGACCAAATCGAATCGAACTTCTCTGAAAATGTGAACGAAGCCATCTCTGATGCCGAAACTGTTGTGATGTCCGAAGTTGGGAACCTACAGAACGATATGGATACCCTTGGCGATGACCTCACGGAGTCCTTGCAGAAGGACATAGAGCAGAAGAAAGAGGCTGTGGCGATACTCGATGGTGATAATTTGATTTTAGAGGATATAGAACATTTCGATCATTTAGGGGAGTCTGTGGAGAAGGGGGAGAAGAAGATGGAGAAATTGCTGGATATGGAGGAAGCAGATTCGAAGAATATGGCACAAAAAGAGGAAAGTAAGAAGGAAGAATGAGAAGAATCAGGTCGGTAAGTATTATTTGTTAATTCTTAATATTGGCGATAACGGTAGGTATACTCCATTCACTTTTATAAAGTATACCGGTTGGCCATGGAATTTTGACACATTTCACTGTGTATTTTTTGAAAATGTTGGGTTATGGTCATTTTTCTGTCAAATGATTGAGCAATGTTGCCCTTTCTTCATAAGAGTCGTAGTAATTACTTATTTATCGAAATGTTTATTAACTTTGGGAAAATAATGAATTTGAGAAAATATTATGTGAATTCAATAATTCCAGAGACCTGGCGAATGTTGAAGAAACTTTTTTCTCTGTTAATACTGGAAATATTTCACATATATTAACATGGTTGGAAGATTCAGTTATGCTATTTTCTCGTACGGAAGACAAGAATCGAGTGTTGAAATTTCACTGAAAAATAATGGCCAGAATAGTCCGTTACTTTGTGATAGTTTATTCGAAAAAAAAATCAAAGTACAATGGGATGAAATAAGATATAGTGTAATTCATAATGTAATTTCCTTACATAATTTCAATGGCATTACAGCTTAAGACATAATTTTTTTACAATATTCAATTAGTAATTTTTCAAGAGAATTGTTTATACTCTTATCCAATTAGAATAACTCCACTAATATAAATGAGATTGCACACATGGAAGAGTTCAGGTGAAAACTTCTGATGTAAGCAGTAATATTGAATTCAAAAAAGTCTACTCATGGAGGCTATGCATACAATCATTAATAAAGATTCTTTTTCAAACTGGCATATAATGATTGGATACAAAAACTTGAGAAAACGGTAACTCAATAAAGAAATTGGATTTGAATATATAAAACGTCCATAATTTTCAATCACAAAACATTATTTTCTAACATTGTTACATGTATATGTTTTTTTGAGAAAAAGCATTAGGTCATTTGAGGTATCAAACATTATAGCATGTTCAAAGCAATTACAGTAATAGCAAAACAGATTCGAACAGGACACCATACATTTTTAACTATGATACAAGACCACAAAGATAAAAACCTCTCTGAGTAAGTATTATAGAGGTTTTGGAATTTTTTCAAAGAATAGGCTGACATATTTATAATGGATGGAATCTTCTTCAGGAACAACATTTTATCTTTTTTTTGGATTGAGACTGACAAAATATCTTGAAATCATATCTGCAACAGAAAAGGAGATAGAAAATCATCAGGAAATAATAAATAATATAACCTACATTTGGTCCTTGACAACGAAGGTCTTCTGACCAGATCTGGCCCTCCAAGCAGGCCTACTTATATTGACAAATTCTTTCCCAGATTCCTGATTGGTTATTTTTCTATCTAGGTGGTTTGCAGCAACTTCCTTTTCCATAGTATATATGTTTGATTCAGTTGAACCTCCTTGATCGTAGAAAATCTTCGATACAGTACTAGTTGAATAAGGAGGATATTCGACATTTTTGCAATACTAGAATATCCAAACGTTAGGTCTTTCACACTGCCGGATAAAGGGTTCTGTTGAACTTACACTAGTAATGTTCCTTTTGGAGTTTTTGAACCTCCATCCATTTTGAATTTCCCCATTTTAAGTGGAAGGGACGAGTTCTCAGAATTTCCTCTACATATTATTCCATATCCATTAGATCATTGTTTGAGTCAGAGTAACCCTCAGAAAATTCTGAATCTGAATCAGATTCTCCCAATGCAATAATGAATGGAGGAATATCTGCTATTGGAAGATTACCCATGTGTTTCGTCCAGTTCTCTGTGATAAGTCTTTCACAATGTAAATAAAAATTTTGCCACATATCTGATGTACATTTTGAAAGAGCCAGACTCCATAAATTCAACACTCTATCCGTTGTATAGGGATGCGAATTTATGTTTTTGTTATAGAAGTTCTTACAAAACGTCCATGCCATTTCAATAGGATTGATACTTTTTGAATGAGCCGATTTCAATTCTTCCTTATAGTTTGTCTCTGCTTTTTCGTCACTACCTTCGGCATTTTTAGTTTCCTGGCGTGCAGGCGTGATGAATATACTCGTATTTATATTTGTTAAAGTAAAATGTGATCAACGCTTACGGAACAGTTTTTATAGTTGTTTATTTCAGAAAGCGAAATATCTTTCAAGTGAATCAGACTTTTATTGTTATTAATCAAACTTGACATTTCTCTTATCAGCACACTTTTATAATTTGAAGACTTCAAGATCACTTCAAGGGGATAAATTAGCGAATTAACATTGGCAACGTTGTTTAATATTCACGAGTGCCAACCTGCGTCTGTTCTAGGGGAAAAACCTTGATAAACCTAAAACTTGGCCAACCGGGATACTTTATAAATGTGAATGGAGTATATGCATCAGTTGGATTGTGGTAGGAAAATCTCTGTTGAACCTTAGCGGATATTCTGAGAAAATATAAATTTCGCAAATATTCAAAATGAGTTTAAAAGATGTAATACTTTTCTATACACAATGATTACGTCTATTAAAGGCCGCAACGGACGACGAGCGATAATATACAGAGTGTAACAGCCAAATGGAATAAATTCGATAACGAATAAATGATGGGGTGTTAGGAAAAACGCTCGGACACGTCGATTTGTAATTTTAAATGCGCACATTTTTCAAGATAAAATTATATAGGGTGTTCCATGCGACCGTGGCCAATACCAACTTTCTTATTTCAAATGCAACCCCCTATATATTATTTATTTTTTGGATTCTTCAGAAAATTCTAGACATAATTCATGTACAATGTACTATACCTATCTTCAACGTATTCGGAAATATTGAGTGTTTTCAGATTTTTTACAATTTTTTACAATTTTATATTAGACTTCTTTTTGTGGGGATATGTCAAAAGTATTGTATACTAAACGAAACCCTTGAACTTAGACGACCTAAAAAACCGAATCACGCTTGCGATTAGATCAGTCACGCCTGAAATGTTGAGTAATGTCAGACAATTCTACACCAGATTAGCATTTTGCCAAGAAGTTCGCGGCGAGCATTTTGAACATTTCCTACATTGACATTAATGTTTTTTCAGTCGGGGATTAGGGGTGGGTCTAACAGGAAAAGAAATTATTTCAACAAATGAATATTTAATAAGGGCGCCACGTAATTTATAGTATGTGCACAAATTGATTCCGCTTTGTCCAAAATTACGAAAGTTACAAAGGAGTAATTCTAAGATGTTGAAACTCTAAAAGAAATGAATATACAGGGTGTTTGGAGGATGAGTTGCCATAGGTAAATGGTGGATAGGTGATGCTCTTGGCTACTTGTTGCGCCTAATAAAATAACATTTTGCCCAAAGTTTAAAGTGTTATAATTTTTTTGCCATGTTTCTAGAAATTTCCCATTTTTCTCATTAAAATCTTGAATTTTTTTAAATTTAATGCTCGAGGAGTATTAATTGTCAACCGATGATAGAGAGAGCACGCTATTTTTAGCTGTGTTAGAATGAGAGAAAAGATTTTACCTGCTCAATGGAATAGTTTTGTCGTCACCCTTTTAAGGCATCCTTGAAGACAAAACGGTTTTTTGTTGAGTTATCTGATTATTAATGGGTACATGTTACATACCATTGCAAAGAGTATTAACTAGAGAAGTTTTTAAAACCATTTTAAAACCCCACACTATGTAATTTATTTGTTTATTTCACTTTGTAAAGTGGACACAACATTATTTTTTTTTTCATTTTGATGTTTGATACGACGCTGTCAGGTTTCTTTAAGACGTTTGTATGATTTGTAAGATTAGACTAAAAAATTAAATCATTTTATAGGCACCTCGAGCATCAAATTAAAAAAAATTCAAGATTTTAATGAGAAAAATGGGAAATTTCTAGAACAATGGCAAAAAATTATAACACCTTGAACTTTGGGCAAAATGTTATTTTATTAGGTGCAACAAGTAGCCAAGAGCATCACCTATCCACCATTTATCTATGGCTACTCACTCTCCAAACACCCTGTATATTATATTATCGCTCACCGTCCGTTGCGGCCTTAAACGTTCAGAGAACTCAACTGCTGTCAAATCCAGAACCTTGTTGAAAATTATTTTCAGATTGATGAAGGCTTGCTTTCACGGCAGGATTCAGCTGCAAATTTAGAGTATTCCGTGTTTTTCAGCCGTGGTCCAATAGGTATTTCACCTTACGTTTCGCATCTTCAGAGATTTCTCGGTCGGAGGTTGTAACCCGACGATTGACTATTCCGAATTGGAAATATTAATGGATCTACAGGGTCTTTCACGAGGAACCTCACCCATATTTATACGGGAAACTACTGAACGTATTTTCATGAAATTCAGCACTTATATAAGTATTTCACGATGCTGATGAAATCTAAAATATTTTCAAGGCATGAGCACCTCCGGTTTTTCCGGAAATGACGTCAACTTCCGTTTTTCAAATTAGAACACCATTTTTTTATTGCAGAAATAGATTCCTTAGAAAATTTCAAGTTATTTTGATGTAACATTTTTCAGTTTTGGTTGGAAAATTCTCTCTGAGCGGGAAAATTCGAAAAAAAAAATCGAAAATAGAGCTTCGCTGAAACAAGAATAACTTCGAGGTTTTTGGATGGAAAATTTTCATTTTTGGGATTTTTCAAGATGTAAGATTGATGTATCCACTTTAAAAATCGAAATCGCGATTCATGATACAGGGGGTGAAAAAATCGCTTTCAAAGTTAGGGATGACAAAATCGTGAAAAATCAATTTTTTTCAAATTAGAACCCCATTTTTTTATGGCAGATATTGGATCTACGTTAAAAAATAATGTGAGTGTATGCATCACACCCTTGCCCTAAAATGGATATTTTCTGAGTTAATATCCACTTTAGGGCACTTTTCGGCCACCACATGCCTGATGTGATTTTCCACACTTGACTGTCTCAAATGCTATTTCCTTGAGAATCTGATTCCGTCAATAAATGTGTTTTTGAGTAAAAATTAACGCTTTTATTATTTTTTTAAAACCATCCATCCTCCGTGCCGCACCCTGTATCTGCCTCACTATTTGTGTTATTTATGTTGTTTTAGATGTATTTTTCACATTTTGTATTTTATTTCTCCTTCACAGATGTTTTGTATTCAATAATTTCTGACGTTTTCTATACCATTCATTTGTATGGTCCTAAAGAAAATAAAGTGTGTTTATTTATTCATTTATTTTGATTAAATTATCGACCAACTAGTAGAATACAGTTCAAATTTTTATCGGGTAAAAGTCAAAGTTTCAGTTAGAATTTCTTTATTGTCTCTTGACCAAGCTTTCGGAAATCTTCATTTCCTTCTTCAGGGTGCTACAAACAGTGACGAAATAACAAAGAGCTAGCTTACACATAAAGAAAACTCACAACAATCTTGAAGTAACCACGTGCAAAAAATCATACAGTAACAGACGAAATACAAGTTTTCGGTCCGGAAACATCCAACCAACATAAAACCAGCAGTCGGAATTCAGCACTAGTATACAATATCGCTGAATATTCAAATTGAATTTGAATTGCTGAATTCCGACTGCTGGTTTCATGTTGGTTGGATGTTTCCGGACCGAAAACTTTTATTTCGTCTGTTACTGTATGATTTTTAGCACGTGGTTATTTCAAGATTGTTGTGAGTTTTCTTTATGTGTAAGATAGCTCTTTGTTATTTTGTCACTGTTTGTAGCACCCTGAAGAAGGAAATGTGGATTTCCGAAAGCTTGGTCAAGATACAATAAAGAAATTATAACCAAAATTTTGACTTTTATCCGATACAAATTTGAACTGTATTTATTTATTATTTATTTATCCGGCCGTGAGAGTCAGGAGAGTCTTCATCAATATAATATTGAAATAGTTATATTTCTTTGGATTCACTTAATAAGAGATACCTATCCAAATTTAAACTTCGAATGTCCTCTAATGGGTGACCCTGTATAGTTGTATAGTAATTTTTTTAAAAACATAAATCCTAGAATAGTGGTGATGAGTTTTCCGGTCGTATGATGCACAAACCTCTATAATTCTTGAAGAATTCAAGAACATATGGAAATTTGAATGTAGATAAAATACATGCACAGCCCATTATACGAACATTTTCTTCTCGTGTTTTCAGTAGGTACTGTTATTACGTATTGATCCAAATCATATAGGGACGGCTGCTCTAAATATTATAGGTACGCAATCAAAATGAGTGACCTTTACTTTAATCGATTCTTTTTCCAGGGAATTGTTGGCAAACCAAGACAGAAGAGTAATCTGATCCAGATAAGCATCGAATCAAACCTTAAAATAATAAATTGAACATTTCCGTCCATGCAGAACCTTTTTATGTATCATATTCAGAAATTGCTGCAACTTTCTGTGAAACGTGTGACTTCCATGATATTCAATGCAATTTGTTGTTATTTTATACAAGATATACTTCTTGATGTTTAATTATAAAAATTATGATTGTTGATTGATGCAATCTTTAATAAGTTGAGTAAAGTTTACGTGGATTAAAATATGTTATATTTCTAATAAAATTGTCTATTCGATTGAATTCGATTTCTTTTATTTATCTCATTTGAACCTAGCATCATTTCAACCATCACCAATTCTGCTGTATTATTGATTTTTAGGATAAGATGGTTCCGATCTTGAATTTCCTCATCTGGGGATCTGGCAGGCCATAATATCGGTCCATTTTTTCCCATCCATGATTGGTGCAATGTATGATTAAAAAAAAAATTATTGCTCTGGAAATGGGCTGGATAACTTTCCACAAAGTGTTTCTGCGAATGGACTACGTCGGTAACGAAAAAATCCGGACTCTACTCTGTTCAAATCTAAGAAGAAGCAATATAAACAAGATTGGCGCAGCGGTAGGAAGGTCTTCGTATATTTACTTTCCGTCCAAAGTCGAATCGAGGAGATTCACACAATCGTTCAGTTTATTTATCCATGTCTCATCCAGATAATAAATTTTTCTGCCTTGTTCCCTTAATGTGCGAATTTTCTTCAAATAATCTCTTCTCCACACAATTATTTCATCCCTATCTATCTGTAGACCATCACGACTACGTTTTTTGAACTTGAATTCCATTTTTTTCAATAATTTATAGAACGTTGTTTTTTTGAAATTATGCAAACTGTCGTCATCATTCACGATTTCTAGTACCTACATTCGAAATCGTTGGATTTAATTCCGGAAAAAAACCCTTGGACAATTCTTCTGATAAGGTTCATATCGAAATCGTCAACCGAATCGATTATTTTTTACGACTGGGCTCTCCTCTTAGGTGGCGTCAATGTTTTATTCTCTTTATATTCTCTGAGAATTCTGAATACAGCTGAATCACTCACCCCTGAGGATTTTGAAACAATTCCTACTAAGTCTCTTTTCGATAAATCAGGATGTTCTTCCAATTCTTTTCGAGAAATGTTCAAAATTATCTTTTCTCTTCAGCAGAAAAATGCGACCTTTTGGATCTTTTTCGTGGTGGTCCCCACATATCACCCTCCAGATGCAGTATCCGTTTCCGAATTCGACATTGTTCTATAAACACTATATTATACACTTTGTCCAAAGATTCTCCAACACAACACACTTTTCACAACAAAATCTATAAACACTTTGAACAGCTAGACTTTCACAGTAGCTCTAGGTATTTTAACCAGTCTTGTCAATTGAAAACTTCGATATTTATGCAAATCAAGATGGCTTTAACCCATTAAGGGAAAGGAGCCAAATCTGGTGTTTCCCGGAATTACCTTGTCGGAATCTTGAGCAGCCGACAAAGAGTTTCGTACAAAATGATATAAAATTTTGGACCGAAACTAAATATATTTTGCATATTACAAGTAAATGACCATTATAAATTTGAACAGAGATCTTTTACGAGTCTTGTCAATTGAAAACTTCGATATTTATGCAAATCAAGATGGCTTTCACCCATTAGGGAAAAGGACCCAAATCGGGTGTTTCCCGGAATTACTTTGTCCGAATCTTGCAAGATTCCGACCCAAATCTCTAAAACTCTGGTGTTTCCTGGAATTACCTTTCCGCAATCTCGAGCATCCGAAAAAGAAATTATTTAGTAGATGATAATATAAAAACAAAACAAAATAAAAAATAGGGTACGTCGGATATAAAATGTTTATGACAGTTTCAAATATAATAATAATAATAATAATAACCCCGCACGGGGGTACTACTGTGTAGTATACGGGTGTGACAATCCCGCGGACCCCGGTCACTCTCAACCGATGTCGGACAAATATATACGAAGCCTCGGAGAACAGTCGCTGCCTGGGGATCGTCAGGGCGCGTCTGGAGTTGGTGCTGGACGTGACAGCATGCGGGACACCAACGGCAGGATGCTGAGAAGGCAGGCGCCTGCCATACAAGAAGCTATGCCTTTAGACGAGGAGGACATCGACGAGGAGAGAGTTCAGGTTGTCGGTCGCATTGGGATTCAACGTTCGAAAGAGCAGCCCGTAGTCGGAACCGGCAGCCGAAACAGGACAGCACAAAGGGGACGCCACAAGTGGACGCCCGAGCAGCATGACCTGCTGTCTGCGCTATATAGAAGATCAAGACCCGAAAGACGGGGATACATGAATAGGCTGCATGGTCTGTGGTGCGAAAATTATCCAGACCTTGACTTCATGACGCAGCAAAACCTTAGAGATCAGATCAGTCATCTCAAAAGAAAAGGAATCTTATGGCGCTCTCAAGAGCAGGAAATGACGGAACAACAAGATGGGGAGCAGGTGACAGATGCTTCGAACCAACATCAGCTATTGACGATTGACACAGCTGAAGAACAAGCTGTAGCCATGGTGAGAAATGTCGCGGGCCAAACCGGGACTGGTACACGCTCCAACAGGCCAATAACAGAACATGTGAGAGATGTTCCAAGAAAAGAACAAGGTGGAGAGCATGTGACAGATGCTCCAAAACAACAACACCAAGCAAAAGCCTCAGGGGCGAGGCCAAGAACGGAACAGATCAGTCGTATCATAAGAAGAGGAATCTTATGGCGGTCTCAAGAGCAAGAACGGACAGAACAACAAGCTGAGGAGCAGGTGACAGATGCTTCGAACCAACATCAGCAATTGACGATTGACACAGCCGAAGAACAAGCTGTAGCCCTTGTGAGAAATATCGCGGGCCAAACTGGGTCTAGTACACGCTTCAACAGGCCAATAACAGAACATGTGAGAGATGTTCCAAGAATACAACACGGTGGAGAGCAGGTGACAGATGCTCAAAACCAGCAACATCAAGCAATAGCCCTGGGGCCGAGGCCAAGAACGGAACAGGTGAGAGATGTTCCGGTAATAGAACTAGCTGGAGAGCAGGTGACAGATGCTCCTGACCAACAACACCAAGCAATAGCCCTAGGGCCAAGGCCAAGAACGGAACAGGTGAGAGATGTTCCGGTGATAGGACTAGCTGAAGAGCAGGTGACAGATGCTCCAGACCAACAGCAACAAAAACCAGGAACGGTGAGAGATGTTCCTAAGTTAATCGTCAATACCAGGGAAGCATTTGAGGCGGCCGTTAGAAACCCACTGGTCAAGACCTTCCGAATAAAAACAAGACATGAGGCTGAAGATCTAGCCGTATTGGACAACATCATTCAAGATCACCTTAACGAGACCTGTTCACTAGAAGATGTTGTGGCTGCAGTGAGAGCAGCCGCTTCCCTTCTATGCCCACCGAAAAGTACAGCTACGAAGGAGGATAAGCATAAGCTAAGACTCAGGCGGCTTGACACCAAAATAAAATCAATGAGGCAGCAGGCATCTTGGTACCAATGTATCATAGATGTTCTGAAAGGCAAGATTGAGTCAAGCAAGAAAATGAAGGATATGATTGAGGAGCTTCGTTCCATACATCATAGAGTAGACTTGCCCACAGTCCATTTACTGAAGCAGAAAGCTGTAGATAGAATAAGATCACTTGCTGCAGCGCGAAAGAAACTGATAAAAAGGCAAAAATGGATTGAAGATAACAACACCTTCACCGCAGAACCATCGAAATTATTTCAGTCCCCACAACAAAAGGCACAGAACCCACCTTCACCTCAAGAGGTCGAAGAATTTTGGAAGAGCATATATGAACAACGAGCAGAAACCAGGGATACTCCAGCACTTCTCAGATTCCAGCAGATGTGTGATCAAAACCAACAGCAAAACGATGAACTTTGTGAAATATCAACCGAAGATATTAGAAAAGCCCTTAAGAACAAGCGTGATTTCACAGCACCTGGACTGGACGGTATTCAAAACTACTGGTGGAAGAGATTTCCAGCTACACATCAACACCTGGCAAGATTATTCAGCAGGATGCTGACTCGCCGTGAGCCCATTCCGTCATGGTTGGTAGAGGGTAGAACAGTGCTGATACCAAAATCAGGTGATTTAGGGCAACCCAAGAACTACCGCCCAATCACTTGCCTCAATACACTGTATAAGATCCTCACAAGTGTAATTCAACATCAAATTCTGAGGGTTATTGGACCAGTGTGGGACAGTATATACGAACAGAGGGGAGCAAAGAAAGGAGTGCAAGGATGCAAGGACAACTTGCTCATAGATAAGAGCGTATGTCTAGACGCCAGATACTACAAGCGCGACCTACACACATCATGGTTAGACTACGCGAAAGCATATGACACCTCGCCGCACGAACTGATAATACGGCTATTAAAAATGCTGAAAGTTCACCCTAACATCATCCACGCGATAGAAAACATCATAGCGCTGTGGAAAACGAAGTTTGCCATCCGAGCAGAGGGTCGAACCGTTTATACGGGATGGGTGAGATACAGAAGAGGAGTTTTCCAGGGAGATTCGCTGAGCCCGTTATTATTCTGCATAACACTCATACCACTAACAATTGAGTTGAGGGAGAGCAAGATAGGATACAAGGCCGGACCACCAGGCAGAAGGAACCACCTGATCTCGCATCTCTTGTACATGGACGACTTGAAGCTCTACGCTCCCTCCGAGTCCGCACTACGGCAACTACTGAATATCGTTTCAGACTACACCTCAGCAATGGGAATGTCGTTTGGTTTGGACAAGTGTGCCGTTTTTCATCTGCGCAGGGGAAAAGCTGAAGACGCAGGAGAAGATATTCGACTGGAAGATGGTATGACTATTCGACACCTCGAAGAGGGAGAAACGTATAAGTTTCTTGGGATGAAACAGAGGGGTGTACTGGAGACAACCCAGATAAAGGATGCCTTAACAGCCAGCTACAAAAAGAAGCTGAGAGACATTTGGAAATCGCAGCTTTCGGGAAAGAACAAAGTTTCTGCTACAAATATGCTAGCCATCCCGATTCTCACCTACTCTTTCGGGGTGGTGAACTGGACGGTGAACGAACTCCTCGATCTTGATAGGTCAACAAGAAAAACGATGAACATGAATCGTAGCCTACATCCCAACAGTTCAATACAGAGGATATACCTTCCGAGAAGCCAGGGGGGTAGAGGATTGCAATGTTTGGAATATCAACACTATCAACAAACATTGGAAATGGCAGTAAGGATTCTAAGAAGTGAAGATCCGCTCCTGAAATTTGTTGCTCAGCATGAAATTGCGAACCATGGAGCCTTCCTTTTCCGAGCTGCACAAAGGGCCGTGGAGAAGCTCAGCATAACCGGCGTATCGATCAATCCTGAGCTCGCTGGAACACCGATCACTCAGGCGGAACAAAGAAGCCTAGCGAGACTGATCCGCAAGTCTCAGGCGGATAAATTACTCGAACATCATATGAGTAAAAACTTGCACTCCATATATTTCAGGAGTTTAAAGGACCAGGACCTGTCTGAGGAATTGTCTTTCGCCTTTCTGAAGTCCGCTAGCCTCAAGTCAGAGACGGAGGGATTTGTGATGGCGTGTCAAGATGGAGTACTAAATACAAGATGGTATAAAAAGAACATCATGAAAATGGACACCCCAACAACTTGCAGGGCTTGCCATGGGCAGCAGGAAACGATTATGCACATCCTTTCCGCCTGCAGAGTCCATGCTCCATCAGGGTATGTAGAGAGACACAACGCGGCTCTACGAATTCTATACTTCCATCTGAGAGCCGCGTATGAGATAGACAAGGAACCGGTGCTACCATATGTGCCTCTGGAGATTGAAGCGGTGGTCCAGAACGAAAGAGCTCGCATATGCTGGAATTATCCTGTCTCAACAACACGACAGATCAATGCTGTTAAGCCAGACATACTTCTTCTGGACAAGGAGCTGAAGGAGTTATTTGTCGTGGAATTCTCCTCCCCTGCTGAAAATAATGTTGTGATGAAAGAAGAACAGAAGAGGCAAAAGTACAAAGATCTTATGTTCGAGCTTGGAACTTTATACCCAGGTCATAAAGTTAGGATGGTCGTACTAATCATAGGATGTCTCGGTGGAATGAGAGCCAACTACGTGGATGAACTGAAGATTATCCCGGCCTGTAGATCACTGGCCGAGGTATTGGCGCACAGAATGCAGAAAGCAGTGTTGCTCGGGTCACTTCATATCATCAGGTCCCATGAAGTCTAGAAGCCACTTGCAGCTCATCTCTTTTGTTAAGGGACGCTACGAGGGCAGGATGAAGAACTCCTCCATTTAAGTGTGAGGGGTTTTTAGTGAGTAACCATACAAGATCTTGGATTCTCACACTACCGAGAGTGCGGACCCTCTCGGTGCCCATAAAGGGTTTTCCCCTCACACGGACGTTAAAAAAAAAAAAAAAAAAAAAAAAAAAAAAAAAATAAAAAAGGCCTTTATTCAATTTCATGGAATATGGAAACATTTAAATTTGGTAGGAATTGAGGCAAACAAGAAATTGAAAGGGCGAGATCCAGCATACTTTATCCAGCATACTGTTCAATCTAACCCACTGATTCATTACTTCATATTGAAAGAAAAAAAAAATTGCAATATAAAGCTCATAGTAATTGTGAAAAAAAAAATATACAAGTAGTGAAACCAACCATACATAAAAAAGAAAAAAAAAATAATCTGAGGTGAAACAATCTTTACATACATCATTCGGTCAAGACATTGTTCTGCTGATTTAAAAGCCTGCTGAATACCAAAGCTCGTAGGCGACTCATATCACCAACCGCTCCGACCTCCATAGATAAATCATTAATGCATCGCGTAACATTGTAAGAATAACATCTACGGAACAGCTCTGTTCTAAATACAGGCGGTGTAAGAGTACCTTTGAATCGTATATTCAAATTGTGGACATCAGAGCGGAAGGTGATCTTATTGTAGAGGTACGGGGGAGTACGGCTAACTAATATTTTGTTGAACAATAATGTTGCATGGAGACATCTTCTGTTTTCCATATTAAGCCAGTTGACAATACGAAGGGTGTGGCTAATTCTCTCGAATTTTCTTATCCCAAATATGAGACGCAGACAGGAATTCTGGAGCTTCTGTATCCTCTGCTTGTCAGAGAAGCTTAGACAGGGACCATAAACACTATCAGCAAAGTTAAGGTGAGACAGAACCAGAGACTCACACAACATAATTCTAATTTCTCGCGTCAAAGTTGTCCTGCTCCTATACAGAACCCTCAAGCTACCATATGCCCTCTGCAAACAAGCAGATACGTGGTCCTCAAAGCGCATATCGACACCGATCCAAACTCCCAAATCCCTAACCTTGTCGCACAAATTGACGACATCCGACCCAAGCTTTATCGAATGACCTTCCTCTAAAAATTTGATCCTGTCACCTTTTCTCCCAAACAACATGGCGGCGGTCTTATCCCCATTGAGCTGCAGGCAATGCCCACTGGACAATTCACTGATAACATTTAATTCATAGTTCAGAGCAGATATTGCCTGAGCAGATTCATTCAAAAAGAAGGAGATATACAGCTGAGTATCGTCCGCATAATTGTGAACGAAACAAGATTGAATGGACTTTACAAACTGAGAAATGTAAACAAGGAACAAAATCGGTCCAAGAATTGATCCCTGCGGTACACCCCTCTGAACTTTAAGAGGAGATGACACTTTGCCATTATAAGAGACTGTCTGAAAACGTTCAGCAAGATAAGAAGCGAGAAGAAGAATAGAATCATCACAAAATCCAACATGTACCAATATTGCTGCTAACAGCTTGTGATTGAGACTGTCAAAGGCTTTCGAGTAGTCCAAAAGTGCAAGCATAGTGAGTTTACCCTGATCAGTTGCCCTAATTATGTCATCAGTGATGTTAAGCAAAGCCGTGGTACAGCTGTGTTCTTTTCGAAAACCAGACTGAGTTGGAGGAATAATCTTATTCGAATTCAAATGTGACCAAAGTTGTTTACACATAATCTTTTCCAGTATTTTGGACAATGCAGTTAAAATGCTTATAGGTCGTAAATTGCTTAAGTTATTCGGATTGGATACTTTTGGTACAGGTAAAACAACAGCTTGTTTCCACTGGCTAGGAAAGACAGAATTTTGTAGACAATAATTCATTACATGAGTGATATGTGGAAGTATATGAGGTACACATAAGTGCAGGGTAAGTATATTTATGCCATCATAACCAACGGCTTTACTCTTGATGGATTTGATAGACTCCAAAACTTCCATCTCATCAACAGTGCGGAACCTGAAAAGGCAAGGAACAGAACAGTTGTCTCGGTCAGCATAAAAAGATAATAGATCATCATCGGGGGAAAGGTCAGGGACGGAATTGATGAAATGTTCATTTATACTATCAACATCGGCAAGAGAACCACTGAGCACCTTATTTTTATGTTGTACGATACCTATTTTCCTCAGATGAGTCCAAGTAGTTTTCAGATTTTGGCTGTAATTAATATACTTGCTGAAATATGCCTTTTTTCTTTTTTAACAGCCGCAGTTATAATATTTCTTAGTTGTTTGTACATATTCCAGTCGGAAATTTCCCCTGATCTCTTAAATTTAGATAGCAGCCGATCCCTGGTCTTGATCATATCTCGCAATGTATCTGTTAGCCACGGTGAATAATTTTTGGATATTTTGTAAGTTCTGAATGGAGCATGTAAATCTAATAATTTTATAATATTAGAGGTGAGAAAATCAACTTTTTCATCAACCGTTGCTTTGTCATAAATATTGTTCCAGGGAATAGACATGAGATCACACTTAAATTGATCGTAGTTAATATTCTTAAAATCTCTCGATGTCTTCAAAACTGGTCCTGGTTTCTGAGAGGTCAAATTGAGAATACAATGTACGAGATCATGATCGCTAACATGAGGGACCGGCAAGACAGCAGATTTAACAACCAGATTGGGAGCAGAAGTCAGTATGTAGTCAATTAAAGTTGAGGAGGTCAGAGTAGTTCTGGTAGCCTCAGAAACCATTTGATGAAGGCCGACACTATCCAAAACCTGAACAAGACGCTTAACCTCTACAGTATTTTTATTGAAATAATCCATGTTGAAATCACCTAGGCAAAGTACATAGTCAGCATATGTTACCGTCTCCGAAATAACCGTCTCAAATTTGTCAACAAAAAGTTTACTTTCAAAAGAAGGTGGCCTATAAACGATGATAACAGCCACTCTCGAATTCCCGAGTTTAAAAATCAACCCCATCTGTTCAATCTCAGCATCAAATGT
The DNA here is from genome assembly GCA_910592335.1 of Adalia bipunctata. NCBI lineage: Eukaryota > Metazoa > Arthropoda > Insecta > Coleoptera > Coccinellidae > Adalia > Adalia bipunctata. The sequence goes on from OU342954.1 coordinate 9,625,684, forward strand.
TAAAATCTTAAAACTTATGGTATTTCTAATATAGATGCCGACCCCTCCACCTCGACTGCCTCTGTCAGCACGTACAAAATTAAAACCATCTATAGCTAGGACGTCGTCTGAAATGCCATCATTTAACCAAGTTTCAGTTAAACCGAAAACATCGAACTCATTAGATATTAGGAGATCTTTAACATCATCAAAATGTGGAAACAGAGAGCGCACATTCAAATGAGCGATATTCAGCAGAGCCTTTTTCCCGTGATTCATATGTTTCACAAATGAAAGCTTTTCGCTCGGGAAAAAATTTAAGAGGATAATGAAAATAGAAATTATCTAAAAGAGTGAATAAAAAAACAAAATTCTGAGGTTATCAACAAGAAATTCAAGAATTTTAATGATATTTATCTAATTACGTATGTGCAGAAATATATGTTTACAAAATTAGCAACAAAGAAAAGATTGAATAAATTGAACAAGAACGATATACAGCGGATCCACCACAAAAAGAAAAACGTAAAAGCAAGCCAACAATTTGAGAGCAGCTCCGCATCACAAAAAAAAATTCATCATAAGCTTAAATCCTAATTATTTTAATTATTCTAGATCACTTTCAGACGTGATCTTTTTCACTTTATTCTCATATGAAACGTAAATATTACCTCTAGAAGTCCAACAAGGAGAAGAATCAAATTTGTCACGCACTTTCTTGAACAAAACGAGCTTACTTGGAATAAGTCTTTCGCCAACCACAACACCAGAGCCCTTGAGATTTCGTTTGTGTTTGTAAACAATATCACGTTTCCATCGATGAATGAATTGAATGGTGACCGGAAGGGATTTCCCTCGCTGATTACTTTTTCTACCAGAACGATAACAAACATGCAGGTCATCTGCTGATAACGTATAGGAGGTGTTATTAATTATTTTATTGTTTATAATACCTAGAACTTTTTCATTTTCTTCCTCCTTGATTCCATGAAAAATCAGGTGACTATTAAATTTTTCCTGCTTTTCCAGTTCTAGTTGAGAATTTATTGTCTCGATGCGTTCCTTGAGAGTGTTCAAATTCTCTTCCATGGTATTTTCAAATGCACTGATTTTATTCATTACCTCAGTTATACGATCTGGAGCAGCGACAGGAGAGGTCATAACAGAAATTTTGCACTAGAGTTTCAGGAAAAAAGTGCTAATGTGGGAATTGCTGACTCAAATTATTAAATCATTTCTATCCAGTACCATTCACAGTCCGTTCTGAGTACGATCCTGGCAGTCTCTTAGGGCGTTAAAAGGGAGCGTCGTAATGACCGTTTCACCAATAGGATCTTTATTGGGCACAAACCAGACGATTTTGTTTGTTCACAAAGTTCCTTCTTATATTTGAACGGACTATAGTGGTTTACTCACTCTCTTCGATCCTGTGGTCTACAGTTTCAAAGAACCGAGCTAATCTAGAATCAGCAACCCCCCGCGATGATTCAATTCGCAAGCCCGAACCAGTCGGCCGCAAGTACTCCCAACATTGTTTCGTATCCGAAACCAGCACTCGTCTTTAGTTAAACACCAAGTGTTTTCATGAAGTGATTTCATTCCTTGAGAAAAAAAACTCTAATTCGTACATTACATTTACGGGGCCACACACAAGCAGATATAAGTATCTATCAAGGCAGCATCAACTGTAAGTACCATTCCTGTGTTCACTTTGTGGATTATTCAGTTTCATTTAAATACATTTTATTGACCTTGAACTATCTAAGATTGTATGGAGTATCTGAAGTTTGAGGTAGAAAATCAAAAAGTGTGGATATAAAAGGGGGTCTGTTGGCCATGAACTTCTGACACATTTCACCGTGTATATTTTGAAAAAGTTAGCATATAGTCATTTAGTTGTCAGATACATAGGCAACGCTGTCCTTTTCACATAGAAGTCGTAGCAATTACGTTGAGGAAAGTCTCTAAATATGAAATAGTATCCTAATATGGAATATCTTCATTTCTCCAAGCCTATAAGTAATAAACGGAACACTCGACCATCTTCTGTTTCATTCGGTCTACTAACTATCGCACTCACACCATCGAGTCAGTTGCGCGAACGCTCAACGTATGGCAGGCGTGTTTTGTCTTGTTTTGGTGAAGAAAATTTTAGAGGTAAGTAATAAATGAGTTATACCAGCTGTTATGCTTGTATACATAAGTGTTATACTATTCAGTATATCGTACAGTGGCTTTATACAAGACAGTGGCGACAATAGGGTCATAGAACACGTTTTTGAACAAACATGGCGGATATTTGTTTACATTTGAGTGTCGTGCTGTTTGACATTCGACTCGATTTTGAGCTTTATACACTATGACATGACAACAAATCAATGAAAGTCCGCCATTAGTGGTCGAAAACAGTCCGACCAATCAAAACGTGAACGTCTATTGTCCCACTGTCCTGTATAAAGCCACTGTAGTATATCGGTATTATTTCACCATTTTGTGATCTTTTGTCATCAAAATATTGTGACTTGAAAAAATATTTAGAAGAGTTTGAACTAGTATAAAAATCCAAAAATGGACAGTCGTCGGTGTTATGTTATGGAATATGCTTGATGTGTGGGCTCTGGGCACATTCTGATTGTGCTGGTCCAGAGTTTGATACTTGGATCTGTGACTTTTGCAAGTAATTATGTAACTTCCTTCATTCATCACAATATGTTATATTCATTTAATTGATCTCAAAGATATTAATGTCCATTTTTGTTATTGTTATGTTGATTTATGCTTATATTCCATATATGGGTTCCTATTTCATATTTGGTTACTCATTTGTGATTTTGTTTTTGTGTTGGATTTTAATTAGATAACTAATATATATTCGATTAGAGGCTGTTAATTACTACATAAATGTATGACTGATTAGTATAAACAACTGATTTAATTAACATGAAGTTTTTTATTAATATCCCAAAAACAAAATGGTATTCCATATTTGGTGATGGTGACTTTCCTCTATTTATGTTTATTTACTTTGGGAAAATAGTGAATTTCAGAAAATATTATTAAGACCTGGCGATTGTTGAAGAAATTTTTTCTTTCTTTATAAACATTGTTGGAAGATTCAGTTATGCTATTTTCTTGTATGGAAATCAAGAATCGATTGTTGAATTTTACTGAAAAATAATGGACAGAATAGTCTCTTACTCTGTAATAGTTCATTCGAAAAAAGAATCAAAGTACTCGAATAACCCGACAGAAAAACGAACAGTGGAATTCCCCACTTTCCGAATTTCACGAGAAATAGCCTACAAAAGACCTTTTTGCACAACTAGAAATACTCCAGTATGAAAATGTAGTAATACCTACTACGAAACCTGGGTCACAGTTAAACCTTAATAAAACCAACTCCATTTACAAAATTAAAAAAGAATAAATAGAAATAATCATTGGCAACGTCTCTGAGAATCATTTGACATATAACGAGTACCAACCTGCATCAGTTTTAAGTAAACAAACAACAAACTTGATAAACCTAAATCGTGGCCAACTGGGATACATTATATAAGAGAATGGAGTATAAATTCGGTTACATATTCTTATGAATTTTCTAGTGGTTCTCTTATAGAAGAACTTCCAAGAACTTGTGGTCAAGTTTCTGCTTCTGGGGTTTCGAAAAAATCCGAAAATTTACGATCACATATTTTTTCTGGAAAATTCGAAAACTGCACTTTTCAATTTTAATTAGGTGAGACTCTGTTGTTGTTTGTTGAGTTGTCGCTTGAGCAATTATAAAAATTCTGCGAAATAAGATATTTCGTTCTAGCTTTTGCTTCTCGCACAACGAGCTTGCGTTATGGATCATAACGCCCGGCCGCTAAAAATACCCAAGGCATTATGAGTGCATTTATAAGTTTCTAAGGTAAAATAAACAGACAATGTACAAGTGGAAAATGAATAACTTTTCATTTTGATTGAGAGTTTGTTTATTAGAAAATTCAAAGAACTTCACAACGATGCAAAAATTTCTACTTCATTTTGATTCCGTAGTAGTACAGTTACCCAGTTCAGTTCTGATGATTTTGATAATTGGTTTCACTATTTATTATCAAAAGGTGCTTCTCCTCTTTCTCTAGTCTAAGTTCAATACCGATAACACCACGCCACTGGCCCTTACAAAGTTAGATTCTGTAATGTTGCCACGACAGCATCTAACGATATTGCTATCCTTTATGCTATCTTCGTTCCACTTCTTGAAAACTACGAATTCTCGAATTTATGACTGAGATACTGTGTCTCCTCTTCCTATTTTTTTCGTCATGTAGAGAATATGATCAGACCAAGAAAGATCCTCGAAGATCGCTTCGTCCCATTTTTTTTTCATTTTCTATACCTTTTTCCACCAATTTGGCCGAAAAAAAAATCGATCACATATTTCAGGAATTAATGAAAAAAGGACAGAATCATTCGAGTTCTCAGTTGTAGAAATTACACAGCAGAATTACTTATAATAGATCAGTTTGGTTTTCGTCCATGATTGTAATTTTAATAATATTATTAAAACTAATAATATAGTTTTGACTGCAAATTAAAATACTGCTTTCTCAAATATGTAGAATCAAACCTTATTGAGTGCGGAATCTTGAATGAAAAATCATTATCAAGTTAATTTTTTATTCCAGGAACTACAACACACAACAGTTACAATAACGTTCACAATGAAAGAAACAATTCAAAACATTGCAAATGCACAATGATATTGCTTAATATTTTTCCCCTTATCCTAATACTTCAATCAGTCCGGCAGGATCTCACATTGAAATTTTGCATATCTTTCCATTGGTGCAACACATTTTGACATAAATATAAAACATTTAATATACATCAGGTAACATTCGATTCCACTATGCAGAAGAGATCAGGGAGGGACATAATCCGGCAAGGCGGTACGACTGCGTCCCCTGCCTCTTCCTCTCCCCCTACCACGACCTCTTCCTCGCCCTCGTCACCTTCGACCATCAGTCAAACCTTGAGGATTAAAATATATCAATATACATTGTATAAATTGAATGAAGTCAACTATAGTCTCCTTTTGGAAAATTTATTCTCGATTTCGAAATAGGAATGCTGACGAAACTTCAAAGTCTCACAAAAGTTCAGAAATATTGAGTGGCAGATTCTTGTCCACCAAGTTTTCTCTTAAGGGAAATCAAATGAAGAGTACACAGGAATAACGATCAGTCACAAAACCTACAATTCGCAGGATTTGAAATGATTCTCAGACTCAAAAGTTGCATTCAAATTACACTGAAAGCATGGCTGTATACATTTATGTGTTATCTATTTGCATGGGCGCCCGCAGAAACCCGAAGGAATTTTTCTCAGGGGGGGCCAAATAATGATTAGAAAGTAATATTGAGGGTTTTTGCTGAAAAACAATGAGGGCATCAAAATCTCAGGGGGGGCCATGGCCCCCCTGGCCCCCCCCCCTACGGGCGCCCATGTCTATTTGACTAAGATGTTGTTAAGCATGATCGTTTTTGTGTAAACCAGTAATAATAAAAACGTTTATATCTTGGACACTGAGTATAATTTCATAAATCGGTAACAACCAAACAAAAGCTCTTGATAATCTCTACCTACCAGATGGTACTACTACTAACAGTTTAGTTTCGACCAAAAGTGAAACCTGATCATTATTCCCGTGTACACTGTGTCCCATTTTGGTTGAGACTGCACTGTCAGCTTTTATTAAAGACAGTAAAACTTTCAAAGCTACAAACAGAAATATTTCAACTACCTACTTTTTTACTGAAATAATGCTTATGATAGATATTCTTGCATAAAAGTCAGTGGCCTATTTGAAAACGTTTTTTAGAGCACTGTTTTTGAGATTGGCACAAACTTGGTATTTTTTAATGTAACACCCTCTATATTTCAACGTCAAATTCTTGAAATTTTTTTTTTGAATACATTGATGTATCACAACCTAATCTTGAATAAATTTTAGCTTAAAAAATCAGAAAAATTCTTATTCTTGTTTGTTCTTTTGATAGTAGGCCATGAATTCATGCTCAAAAGTTGAACATAATTCAAGGGTAGTGAGAGAATATTCAAGTGCTCATTTTGGTAGATGCTGGATTGGCACACACGGGCCAATCAGATGGAATTCTTTGTATGGTCATACTTAAAAAACTACAATTTATGCACATCGGCATAATAATATAGAAATAGATGAACTCCGAGCCTCAACCCAAGAAGCATTCAGAAACTCACAAAGGCAACTCTTTATAATTCTAAATGCCTCAAGGCGAATTGAAACTGTATGTGGTTTATGTATAAAACAAAATGGACGACAGTTTGAACAATTTTATTAGATGCATATGCGATTTTTTTGTTTCTGTAATGAATTTTCTATTTTGATTCTTGTAATTTTTAATGTCATAAATCTCTACCGATATATTTTTTTTGTTTGCAACATTTTTATGTTTATGTTAAGGAGTGATATTTTGAGTTTGTGTTCAAAATACAATTGAATAAATAGGTTTAAATCATATGACGTTTAGAAAAAGTATCAATTAAATGCATTTGTGAAAGAATTCATGGCTTACTATCAAAAAAACAAACAGAAATATGGATTTTTCTGATTTCTGAAACTGAGAAAAAAATTGAAAATATTTGACGTTAAAATAGACAGGGTGTTACATTTAATAAATACAAAGTTTTTAAATAGATCACTGAATTTTATGTAAAAATATCTATTATAAGCAGGATTCATTTTTTTTATACAAGGTCGCGAAAACCGCATGTCTCTATCTTTAATAAAATAGCTGAGATACAGTGCAATCTCAACCAAAATGGGACACAGTGTGTACCTTCTCTTAAAATGTTAACTCCCTTATATCTGAATTAATTTCTGCTTCTCCCTTGTTGACTTTTTCAGTTTCAGGCAAACTCTTATCGTTTGCGTTCCTAAGAATGTTGGATCATTTGAGATATTGTCATACGTTTCTACATACATACAGGGTGTCCCACGGTCGAGTGCCTATTAGACGTTTATGGAGAACGGGACATATTCGAAATCCGAAAATTGGGATTATGATATTGTTAGAAATTCTCTACAGGCCTGAAATATTTTTGGAGCCTGAGCACTTCCCGTTATACCAGGAGTGCAAATAAATTTGTTCAATACATTTATGTTGAAACCATTGTATTCATTCGAATAGTTTTCAAAATATCGAAAAAAAACCTGAAAAAACGTCAAATATTCATAGTCAGTGTTATGTTCATCATTCTCATTCTGAACATCCCAAGTGTAAACCGTTCTCACAACGTCAAAGTAGAAGAATGTGGAAACATCATGCATCTTTTGAATTTCATAAATATCATCACAGGGTGTTTCAAATTTTGTGTCGAAAACTGTGATCGAAAATTGGCCATAACTTCTGTTTTTCAAATTAGAACCCTATTTTTTTATGATTGCGTTGGATTCTGCGAAGAAAAATAATGATAGCACTCTCAGATGCTCTTGCTCCTTAATTCAGTAATTTCCGAGTTATTTGAGCTTTTCTGGATTCATGTTGTACGTAAAGTCAAATTCATCGAATCTGAGGATATTCGATGAATATTCTTATGAATCCATAGTAACAACTAATAATTAGGTAGACTTGTCACCTGTGAATTATGAATGGGATCATTTATCGTCTATGGTCACAGAATATTCTCATGCCAACAGATTCGATGGCTATTCTTATGAAACCAAAGAGGATGAAACCATAGTAACCCATATACTTAAACTTCTATACCGCTAGCATTGTGCAAAAAATTGCGTAAAAATGAAGCCAAGACCTGGACATATAATGGCTTATACGCATGCGCCATCGCTGCCATATTGCCCCTACCCTGCTTAGAATCCTACTCCAAGCTACTTCCCCTTATTCGCGCATGCGCAGTAGTCTCCAATCTCCATATGCCTAGGTCGACTGCTTCAAGGAAAACCACAAGGATCAAGTTATAGGTATAGAATTATTTGTAGTAACCATTGAAGTTGAATCGAGAAGTAAGGTTAAGGCCTAAAATAGGACCTGTCATTTGTGAATTATTGATGGGATAATTTATCTTCTATGGTCACAGAATATTCTCATGCGGCAGATAAGATGAATTTGTCTCTACGTACAACATGACTCCAGAAAAGCTCAAATATCTCGGGAATTACTGAATTTAGGAGCAAAAACATCTGAGAGTGCTATCACTATTTTTCTTCGCAGAATCCAACGCAATCATAATAAAATAGGGTTCTAATTTGAAAAACAGAAGTTATGGCCAATTTTCGATCACAGTTTTCGACACAAAATTTGAAACACCCTTTGATGATATTTAGGAAATTCAAAAGATGCATGACCTTTCCACATTCTTCTACTTTGACGTTGTGAGAACGGTTTACACTTGGGATGTTCAGAATAAGAATAATGAACATAACACTGACTATGAATATTTGACATGTGTTTGAATGGACGTACATAATTTTGGGTGCTTGAACAATCATTAATGCGCAGATTTGCATAGAGCGAGTCTTTGACAATATTATTCCTTCAGTTTATTCTGTTCTGATACCTAGACATACACTTGCTCTGACCGCAACTTTGGAGAGAAATTGATAAAGGCTACTTCAACAATCTGCTCGAAAGTATGCAGATACTGTGGGTGATGTACGAGGAGGCCATACTCTTTAATGAACTATACTGCTTCAATTTTTTTGAGTAAACTGACTTTGTACTACAAATATACTCGAAATTAATTTTCACCAGAAACTGGGAAACTTAAAAGGAAATGGGCAAAATAATGAATCAGATAAGTGAGTAAACGTTTCGATTTCTCATTTTTTTAAACTAGTGAAAAAATTGAAAAACGTCATAATCGGGAAATGTTTTACCTATGTTACTTGTCGTTTTCTCTAAATAGGCCAGAGGGCCCTGCATAACCCTCCCAGGGCCCGCTTGGGGAAAAGGGAGCCGAGGGGATTGCAGTCCTGATTGCTGCATGAGGAGGACATCAGGTGAAACCATCCCCTGGCTCACCCCACTCTGCATTCCCATGGGAACCTGTAAAAATAGGGAAAAATATCAAATTGGATTATCGTCATTGTCCTCAAATCCTAAGGAATTAATTGAAGAGTCCCCTATTTTACGTTCCGAAAATACTGCCAACTTCAATTTTTCTTAAGATTAGATTGTGTAATTAAGGTCAGAAGTATGAAACATTCACCTGCATATGCTGCTGCATCTGTAGCTGCTGCTGTTGGATCTGCTGTATTTGCTGCTGATGCATTTGATGTTGAAATTGTTCCTGCTGCTGAAGCATCTGCACGGCAGAAGGCATCACCATACCCGACATGGGTTTCGAGTTAGGATTTCCGGACATTTCTACAGGGCAACAAAAGATTTTCAGGTAAAGAAATACCTAGGTAGTACGGATTAAAAGTCCTAAGAGACACAAATATTAAAACCCACTTATAAAACTCACTTCAGAAAATACTGAAGAAGCAAAAAAAACATAGATGCATAGAATACCTGATGTTGGCACTGATTAGATTTTGTTTAAGACTTTCTTGTCGATCAAAAATCTGAGATTTTGTGCTGCTTTTCATTTCTCCCGAAAGGGGTCGCGCTATTTTCCATTGCCGCAGTAGCGCCACGACCGATAAAATATTGCGGATTAATCCGGAAGTAGTACAAAAACTCAAATCTAGAGTGCCGTTTTGATCTATACAAATTTTGGTCACGATTTTTAGTAAGGAGTCGTTTCACCAGGTACCTATTCTATGCATCTATCTCATTACTATGCTACAATCGATTTTAAGAATTTTTATATGATCTTTTTTTTGTGATGTATGTCCCATTGTAGGTTTCCAAATTGTCACTCTGTAGCAACTAGAGGAAAATTTCATTCTTAGCCATTACGCCCGAGCAAAATTTTCCATGGCCAGTCAACAAATGTAACTAAATTAAATGCACAGAATCTGAAATAGTAATTTACGTAACAAGTCCGGAAAATAGGGTTTTTTTGGACGACTAGACAAGATTCTAGGACGAGCCGGAGGCGAGTCCTGGAAGTCTGCGAGTCCAAAAAAACTATTTTCGGGCGTGTTGCGTACAATATTTTTTCGCCAACCATGTAGAATTACAAATCAATGAGATGACACATTTCTTTATTATACATTTTGATTCTTATTTGAATTAAACAAAACAGAACTGACATCCGTTATTTCGTTGCTATTGTGATGATCATGACAATGACAACAACGACGTGATTTTTTCCGGCCTAGTCCGGAAAGTACGTACTTTCCGGACTAGGCCGGAAAATGCTACTTTCTCAAAGGAAAAGCGTCCGGGAAGTGGTTACATACGGTTGCCGAAATTGTGAATTTTGTGATTGTTATCAATTCAGTTTTTTGAAGAGAGCAATCTCAGAAATACATTATCAATGGACTCACGACCCGGAAGATATTGAATTACCTGAAATGCAAATCTATTTTGAAGGTGGATCTAATGATCAGTAATATGAAACGATTTCTTTTGGTAGCTGCTATAATTTTTTCTATTCGTTCATATTCATTGAAAAATATGAATCTACCTGCAAGTTGGATCAACCTTGAAGGTGGATCTATCTTCGATATATATTTACCTAAAAGGTGAATCTACCTAAAAGATGGATCTACCTACAAGGTGGACCTGATGGGAGACGATTCACATTTTCTACATTCAAGACGGAATATATCCTGAAACGTAAGTTAATATGAAATGTTTCATTTTTTTTTCTATCGACTTTTGAAACCCTTCTACAATAAAGTGGATCAGCTGGAATGCTGGATAATCATATATCAAAAATCCTGAATGTTTACCTAAAAGATTCTTCTGAAACATCTCATTACTAATCGGCGAAATGCTTCCTGCGTTGCCAGATGGAACAGCATTTCCCTGCGTCGTACCTTTATTGTAATTCTTCAGATCACTCAGTAGATTCTGCCAAACGGCAATCTTCTCGGAGTGCTTCTTCAGTATCTCCTCCTTTCTGGCGAGCTCTAATCGTAGTTCGCTAATGTCCTCTTTGATTATTGTTTCGGGTTTCAATGATGACAGCAGAAACCTTTTCTGTAAAAAGAAGGCCTCCATCTGACGAGCAAGGTCTATGAAGCGAAAAGTGTTGTGTTCCACTTCCACCTTAATTTCTTCCTTTTCCGCTACAGAAACCGCCTCTTCTTTAGTGAGGATGTTGAGGCAGTACTGAAATAAACTTTCGATCTCATTATAATAATAACCAATGAGATTTTTATGCTCATTTTTATGGCATTCAGATAAATGTTCACCCCGTTTTTCGAAGCTAATCCATTCCCAACAATTGGTTCGAGAGAATATGAAAAAAGGATTTCAGCATGAAGTTGAATATTTAAAGATGGCTTATTTAAAGGGAGATGGTTTTATTTGAGGGGGGATGGATATTGGGAAATCATGCCAATATTGACACTAAGCTGACTAAGCTATGAGAGGATGTTCACAAGTCGAGAATACAGTGTGTTCCAAGTTTCCAAGTTCGAGGGCCTACTTATAAGAGGTGTCTGCAGAAATGGGCCCATTGAAAATCTGAAAATTTGGATTATGAGGTTGTTCGAAATTCTCTATTCAGTTGATATATTTTTGGACTTCAGATTTTTGACTTTTCGTAAATGAAAATGAATTTCCCCCAATTTTTTTTTTCTTTTTTCTTCCTAATATTATGATCGAGTTATGTATTGTCAATGTCTCTTCAGTCATAATGTTGCGTTAGTCCTAATAGGACAGAAAATATCAAGAAAAACTGGAAAAAGCAAACACAATCATGTATATCATTTGAGTTGACTTAGGAAGAAGTCCCCAGTGTCGTCACTGATCTGAAGCTGCCGAAGAAACTCTACTGTGATGACGTTACAATAATTTTGGTAATCTTATTTAGTTCTTCGCTATTTCGTTATAAATTTGGACTTTCAGTTAGTGTGAATTGTTTAGGTTACTAATTACTATATAGTTACTTCTTACTTCTGTTTGATGATCATAGCTGTGACATAACAAAATTAAATCTGCGGCTATGGATGGAAATCTCCGTGTAACACTATCATTATAAGAATTGAGTTATTCAGTATTATTCTTTGAAAGTTAATTTTGGGAATAACCAAAGCGTACTATTCACTCTCAGTTTTCCTGCGACACAACTTTATCTGTGATATGAGTGTAGTTTACTGTGTAAACTGTTAGTTAGAAAAACATTGTTGGATTGAGATTATTCATGTACCTACTGTCTTCGAAACAGTAATTTTCTTCGAAAAAGAAAAAATAATTGAAATGAGTTTTTTTCCCTTTGAAATATTTATTTTCTCAGACGAAGAAAATTTTCTTTTAATGAGAAAATGACATGAGAAAATTAAATACTTGATTTGAAATATTCAATATTCTCCGAGTGAGAACATATTCTTGAAATTTCAAGTAATTTTCTTTATGTGTGTGGGGGTAGATGAAGATTCGATTCGATATTATTATAAAGTAATACTTATCGAAATTTCTATGCATTTTTCCTCTACTGAAAAGGACTTGAAATAAATTTCAATCAATATTGGTATAGATAGACGAATATCTTTCGCCAAATGCAATTCAACTATACTCTGTTCAAATGTAAAGAAGAGCAATAATTACATGTTTGGTGCATCGGTAGGAGGGCCTTCGTAAAGTTTCTTTCCGTCCAGAGTCGAATCGAGGAGATTTCACACGATCTTTCAGTTTTAACTGAACTTGAATTCCATTTTTTTCAATAATTTATAGAACGTTGTTCTTTTGAAATTTGGAAAACTGTCGTCATCATTCACGATTTCTAGAACTTTAGAAATCGTTGGGATTCCATTCCGAAAAAAAACCGTGGACAATTCTTCTGATAAGGTTCATATCGAAAGCGTCAACCGAATCGATTATTTTTAACGACTGGGCTCTCCTCTTAGGTGGCTTCAATGTTTTATTCTCTGAGAATTCTGAATACAGCTGAATCACTCACCCCTGAGGATTTTGAAACAATTCCTACTAAGTCTCTTTTCGATAAATCAGGATGTTCTTCCAATTCTTTCCGAAAAATGTTCAAAATTATCTCTTTCTCTTCAGCAGAGAAATGCGACCTTTTGGACCTTTTTCGTGGTGGTCCCCACATATCACCTTCAGATGCAGTATCCGTTTCCGAATTCGACATTGTTCTATAAACACTATATACACTTTGTCAAAAGATTTTCCAACACAACACACTTTTCACAACAAAATCTATAAACACTTTGAATAGCTAGACCTTCACAGTAGCTCTAGGTATTTTAACTGGTCTTGTCAATTGAAAACTTCGATATTTATGCAAATCAAGATGGCTTTAACCCATTGAGGAAAAAGACCCAATTCTGGTGTTTCCCAGAATTACCTTGTCGGAACCTTGAGCAGCCAACAAAGAGTTTCGTACAAAATAATATAAAATTTTGGACCGAAACTAAATATATTTCGGATATTACAAGTAAATGACCATTATAAATTTGAACAGAGATCTTTTACGAGTCTGGTCAATTGAAAACTTCGATATTTATGCAAATCAAGATGGCTTTCACCCATTAGGGAAAAGGACCCAAATCTGGTGTTTCCCGGAATTACTTTGTCGGAATCCTGCAAGATTCCGACCCAATTATCTCTAAAACTCTGGTGTTTCCTGGAATTACCTTGCCGCAATCTCGAGCATCCGAAAAAGAAATTATTCAGTAGATAATAATATAAAAACAAAACAAAATAAAAAATAGGGTACGTCAGATATAAAATGTTTATGACAGTTGCAAATCACAACAGAAATTTTGCACTAGAGTTGCTAAGGAAAAAAGTTCTAATGTGGGAATTGCTGACTCAAATTATTGAATCATTTCTATCCAGTACCATCTACAGTCCGTTCCGAGTACGATACTGGAAATCTTTCAGGACGTTATAGAAGGGAGCGTGGTTATGACCGTTTGACGAATAGGAGCTTTATTGTGCGCAAAGCAGACGATTCTGTTTGTTTACAAAGCTCCTTCCTATATTTGAACGGACTATAGTAGGTCAAGAAATATTCTGATTGATAGTGATGTGTACAGGTTGAGTCTCTGACTATAGTATATAGTTCAATCAAAAATTCCTCTCATCAAACGAAAAACTTTTCTCCTTGCCATTTTTCAAAATTCTGCTCCGTTTGAAAGATACAGAGTGTCGAAAATATTCTTCTTTCCATATCTTCGGAACCCTAAATAAAATACATAATCTGAATTTTGGTGAATTGTTTACTCTATTAATGGTGCATATTCCTCAATCAACACTTCTTCAAGATTTCTTCTGGTGTGAAAGTTACCACGTAGCGACGTAGCCGACTCATAAATCCACGCAAAACCAATCATTTTGGAAAATAAAAGTATTCTTGATTTTTTTTTATGAAACGCGTCGTTCGAGTTATTCCTAATTTTATCCGATGAAATTTGACGAAAAATTCATAAATATCAAGAATGAACTGGATGCTCCCCTGGATTTCAAATATCACCGAATCTCAAAATATTTATTGACTCTCTGTCCTCTGATAGCACTACAAGTTAACAATGTTGTCAGAATGTGTATCAACTTAGTCGAATTTTCATTTAGAAATCCCAGACCTAATAAGAACTGAAATCTCTAGGATGATTGATGTATTATACTGATTACTCCTAGGTCTCCCGAGGAGACCGTTCAGAAACTACGAACTTCGAAGCTTATAACTTGATGTAGAGAGATATGTAACATCTAATAAATTGTAAATCCTACTAATGTTAAGGAAAATGAAATATAAGATAAAATGGAATTCGAAAGAACGGGAAATTTATAAGGGTTTGAGGTCCTTTTTGCAGCTCTACCCAAGAAAGAGCATTGATAAAGAAAGAGCATTTAATAAAATTATAAAAATCATGACAATCCTGATGAAAGTTTACATTACAGCCACATAACAATTTCTTTTCTAAAATAATCCAACAAATGCTCAAATTGGGCCCCGTCTACTTCCATAAAATGGTATAAGGCATTCTTCTGCATGCATTATTATTATTAATGTAGGTTTGTTTTCGGTCGTCTAGGAATATGACCTTAGCTTTGGCTACCAAACCTATATTTTACGTCTATTGTCTTCCTGCAGTTCTCTCAAGAACCAATGAAACTCAAACTGTCTATACATATACAGTTTATTTACAGTCCTTACACAATAATCTATACTTGTAGATTATACGTCTTATACTTATTTCTTTTGACAAACACACGTTCAGTTACGATTTATCCGCACTCAGTGAACTTCGTGAGATATAGAAAACGTCTTACGCCGAACAAATGAAGTGATCTTGTACCGCCGGTATGGTACCGTCTTGAATATCTAATGCCGTCTCTAATGGCAATAACTATCTCCGTCTTAACTCTCTACCGACTCCCGTAGGAACTCTGTACTCAACTCACAACTAACTGACTTCACTACCCCAATTATGCGTTAATTCAATTTGCATTTGAGAAAAGTGTTACTTCTTGTACGACTTAAGCCAATGAATAAGCAATAAATTACCCTACCCTGGTGGCCCGAGGCCACCTAGGGATGAGAAGCTACAAAGAAACACTTGAGCCTAAATTGTCCTATTATTTATCTTATTCTACGAAATGGTACAACTGCTAAATCTCAAATTGCACTTCTTTTCAACTATGAGATGAAGGTTTCACATTCAGGACTCGAAAGCTTGCACGTGGAAGTCATCAAATGCAAAGTAAAAGTGACACACTTATCTTGAGCACAATATAAAGCGTCCCACACACGAAATTCAGGAAAAACAGAGAATTTTAACAACTATGTACATTTAATCGAAATTAAATCCTACATTTGTTGAAATATACACAGCAAAACCAAATCTCCATTTTCTCACAGAACGAAAGATCATAAATTGGGTTCAATGTTTATTCGTTATTTGATTGAAAAGGCTGAAGTCTACTCCACACTTAAGTGCATGTGGTGACATATTTAATTCTTATCCCATATATTGTAACCTGATAATTTCCTAAAGGCATATTACGTATTATGAATAAGGGAATAGTGGGAACGTGTTGAACGTTCACTGACAGGCCGTTTCCAATTTCTGTCAACTGTTAGTTTTCGACAGGTGTATTTTGACATAAAGGTTATTCTGGTTGCTTTTTTTATCATCCAAACAAATGATTTTTATTAAACTCAAGTATTGTGGTAAATGCTGTGGTTATATTTCAGTGTTTTTGTAAAGAATTACGAAGTGTATTGTGTAACCATCGATCATCCACTTCTACATGCACATAAAAATGGACATTATAATTCAAAATTAAATTATACAGGGTCCTGCAATAGTGCGTTCTTCTTCCATAGCTGTCGAACCAGACATCTCAGAGATTTCGTTGGAAAGCAGACCTCTTGTACCTTCATTTCTGCATCTCACGAAATTATTTTCTGATATACAGGGTGTCCCCGATAAATGTTATTCAACAAATGGATGATTTTTTTAATGGATCACCCCATATATTTTCAATGACCTTCAGTACCTCTTTCATGACGCAAAATCTTAGGGACATTTTTCCAACAGTTCAGATCTTATTCAAAGAAAACTGCAAAAAGGTGAGGGAAAAGCAGTTCAGTAAAAGTCTTCTGACGATTTACAGAAGCGATAATAACATGAATTCGAACTAAAAGTTTTTTAATTGAAGGATTTGCCTTGACATGGTTCCTAAACGATCAACCTGTCATATACAGGGTGTCCGTTATTAAGGTCCAATTATGGAGAACTTAAAATTAATGTTTCTCGATTTTTTCAAATAGAACACCCTGTATTTTTTTTCACAATAATGTAGACAATCGAATACCTCACATTTTCTCAGAAGAAACCTTAGGATTATTTTAACCCCCGGATCCAGCAGACACGAAAAATTATATCGCAAAATTTTATTCAAATAATAACATAATAAAACTAACGGACATTCAAAAGACGTCAAACAATGAAATAAAACTAAATGAAATTATAGACAAACTTCAAAACCTTCCCAGAATCATATTTCGTGAGCATCATCATAAAAATGATATTTCTTTTTCGTACAAGCAATTCATATTGATCACGTATTCAACCAATTATATCAGTTTTATTGGCTTTCCAAAAAAAATATTGATCAAGTTATTGCTACTAGAGCTCAAAGATACTTTCGAATACAGTGAATCAGTATGAATTTTTTTTCCTATCGGGATATTAGGCAGCATAAGTTCGACTTCCTTGTTCCTTAAAAAACAGGTTCTGTGGCACTGCCCTAACATGAAAATCATATCAACCATTATTTTTTCCAAAATTCATACTGATTCACTGTATTCGAAAGTATCGTTGAGCTCTAAGTAGCAATAACTTGATCAATATTTTTTTTAGAAAGCCGATAAAAACTGATATAATAGGTTGAATACGTAATTAATATGTATTGCTTGTACGGAAAAGGAATATCATTTTTATGATGATGCTCAGGAAGTATGATTCTGGGAAGGTTTTGAAGTTTGTCAATAATTATTCATTTAGTTTTATTTCATTGTTTAACCTCTTTTGAATGTCCGCTAGTTTTATTATGTTACTAGCTGGCCCGGCGAACTTTGTTTCGCCTAAATAATACCTATTACCTATACCATAGCCATCTTTATGTTAAGAAGGCCGTGCCTATACTTACAGTAGATTTCACAACGCAATCACGACGGCTTGGTTAGATTTCTGAACTGTCAAATCGAGTATTCTAGATCAAGCTCCGATCACCGGTGATATGCTTTGTGAAACCCCCGTTAAAGTTGTATAAACTTACCATTGCTATTTTTTCAAGCAGGAGATAAATTAGGCATAATAAAAGTTCTGTCAAACGTCATCTGTCAAACGTCATCTGTCAAACGTCATCTGTCAAACGTCATCTGTCAAACGTCATCTGTCAAACGTCATCTGTCAAATGTCATCTGTCAAACGTCATCTGTCAAACGTCATCTGTCAAATGTCATCTGTCAAACGTCATCTGTCAAACGTCATCTGTCAAACGTCATCTGTCAAATGTCATCTGTCAAATGTCATCTGTCATCTGTCAAATGTCATCTGTCATCTGTCAAATGTCATCTGTCAAATGTCATCTCTCAAACGTCATCTGTCAAACGTCATCTGTCAAATGCCATCTGTCAAATGTCAAACGTCATCTGTCAAATGTCATCTGTCAAACGTCATCTTTTCCATGGATATGAGCTGTCACACAAAACAGAAATACAAAAATAATATGTCAATTACTAATTATGGGCAATTTTGAATTCAGTTATTTCCGCAAATATATTTATTACCCAAACATAAATCAAAAACATTTCAAAAATATAGAGAAAAGATGAAAATGGACAATTCACGATTGATGCTGATCGTCACAATCCGATTTACTTTACATTCCGGTAAAAATTCACTGTTCCACCAACTTGATCTGATAATAGCCTTCCATGTTATTATAAGTTCTATGCAAATTACACAATAATTGTATACATCGCCATTCATACTCTAGTCTAGTCTACCATTTCTGAATTTCCTACCCTTCAAGAAAATGAAATCCACCGTTGCCAGACAACGTTCTATTTTATCGAAAATAGCGAGTCCATTTCTCTCGTTCTATTTTATTATTGCATTTCTATTGAATACCGTGAAACCACAGAATACTTAACTTAGTTAGGTATTCTGTGGTGAAACTTCGTTCTACCATAGAATATTCTTATACCGTTGTTAGGTATTCTGTGGTAAGACCTACTGCACTTTTAACTATTCACTTGACATGCGATTCTGTGGAAGAAAAACTAACCTCCTTTGTCCAAATGTCAATATGGCATTTCGAAGTTTTGAACCAACCATAGATCGCCTTTTATTAATATAGACTAAAAAAGAAAAGGGCTATTTTTAGGGTTTTTCCAGCAATAATTCTAATTTTTCTCGCCGTAAAAACCATCCTTGAACTTCAACGAACATTTTAAAAAAAGATTTGGCCAAATTGGTCGAGGCGTTGTTGAGTTATGCGCTTACCAGCACATTTTGCGATTCATTTTTATATTATAGATTATTTGAGTAAAATTTTCATTTGCGATACCATTTTTCGTGTCTGCTGGATACGGGAGTTAAAATAATCCTAAGGTTTCTTCTGAGAAAATGTGAGGTATTCAATTTTCTACATCATTGTGGAAAAAAAATACAGGGTGTTCTATTTGAAAAAATCGAGAAATAATTATTTCAAGTTCTCCATATTTGGACCTTAATAACGGACACCCTGTATATGACAGGTTGATCGTTTAGGAACCATGTCAAGGCAAAGGCTAGTGTTTTGTAACAGTTGCCCAACAGTTTCGTCCGCTGAATGCGACCAATGAGTAATATTTATTCTTAATATTACTACTGCACATGTGCAGATCTGGATTCTTACCGAAGTCCAGCTTCAAATTTCATTGGCAAGTTATCTTTATTGATATTGATGTTTAATCGATTAATTGATATTAATATGTTTTGAAATAATTCATTTTTTCATGAACGAGGACTCTTATAATAGCAAGTTACACAATTTCATATCCATTGAAATGTTTGCAAATAAACAGAAATATGGAATGAGACTTGAAAGTATCTCGATTGTATTATTTGATTATTTTCAAAAGATTGCGATGTAATGAATTTTTTCCATTAGTTTTCATGAACAACCCCCAAATTTCCCATTTTGGGGGCTCTCAAACTATATGAGGTATTGCATTTTATTTGTTCGGCATTCAAGATTAATACAGCGTGCGAAAAAAGTTACGTAACTCGTCAATAATTCTTGTACGAAGAATTATTAAGGAAAATCCTCGCACCCTTCGATTTTTAATTTCAAAAGCAATTTATCCTGTGGATTTTTGAATTCGGTATTTCTCACTCCTACACATCCTCTCAACTACTTTATTTTTTCAAATGGATTGTGATACATCAAATGCAAAGTAGAATTGGTTGTGCCGTGTTTTCATTGAAAAATGAGGGAATAATTTATTATTTGTTATTGGAGAGTACCTACTGCTATCAGACCATTATTCTTTTACTAATCATTACTAAGGGAAATCCACGAATCCTTGGATTTGTAATTTTGAAAGCAGTTCTCCCTTTATGCTCTTTCGAATTTACGCCCCACACCACTCTACTGTTTTTTTCAAATATCAAATGAAAGGACATTCGATTGCACACTGAGCGATGTGTCTGAAAAAAGAATTTGTTAAGCCATTTTTTATTACAAAATTCACCATTGAATGGTGTCCGATTTCCATCCTTGAAATAATTAATATTGAGAAATATTCTCCTACCCGCCGATTTCTATTAAGCGGTTTGGTGATGGTGATATATCGCATCAAAGGCCATTCGGTGATCAATTCAGTTCTTGCCATAAAAATGTAACGAGAAAAAAAGAAATTCATAAACAAGTTGAAAACAGCTGCGAATTAATGTAATAGATCGCGAATGAGACAATAGAGAGATATGGATGGATGGTGGTGCCTCCACACACATGAAGATGTTCTCGAAACAAAGCAAGGAGGTTGAAAAAAAAGACAGAATTCGATGTTAGTAAGCAGTCAGTTGGTACCTAATATGCTTACGATGGGTTTCACAAAACGTAATCATCTGAGATCAACGTCTTGATTCGCTGATTTTTGAACTGTCAAATCGAGTAAATTCAAGATCAAGCTCGGATCACCAGTGATTCCGCTTCGTGAAACCCACCGTTCGAAAAACTAAATTTCCGTCGACCTTAGAATAAAAGCTCATCTTAACGCACTCGAAATCATCCATTAATGACCTATTTTAATGCATGATTTCTTATTAATGCATGATTGTCATTGCAACTGAACATAAAATATTCAGTCAGAGCACTATCGAGCTTGGTTGGAAATCAACTCCTGTCACAGAAGGGTAAATTGACAACTCCTTTCAAAATAAAATAGACTGCAGAAGAAATTTCAGGTGATACAAGTTGCAAAGTAGATAATACTTCAACCTCCACTTTCTCCACACGTTCCTTATGGGATATCATAGGTAATTATATAAATGAAAACTAAATGTAAACTATTCAGAATGTCACAACCTTAGACCATAGATATGGTCTAAGGTCACAACATGTCCAATATTCCCTCTATGAATTTTTCGAGTTGTTCCATAGGGAGCATAAATATTAATATATCGAAATGAACATAGAAATTTACATTATGTCAAATTTGTCTATTATGCAAAATAAAAATTCATTTCTATCGAGAATTCATATTCAATTCGTGATGAGGTCGACGGAAAAATCTTGTAATCAAATCGTTTATTAATTCAGCGATTAATGGTCTCAAACATTAACGCGCTCGCTCCGCTCACGCGTTAAAATATTTCTACCATTAATCGCTGTCACTAATAAACTAGTTGATTAAATAACTATTTCACCCATACAGGATTCAAAGCACACAAGAATTATCTGATGACGATTTCGACCGAAGAGCGCAGGAGAGATGCAGTGAGGATATCTTTTCATCGCGAATTCTTTTCACGGATAAAGCTACGTTTTACTAGAATGGGTCCGTCCATCGACATAATTGTCGCTACTGGTGGAGTGGTCCACAGCAAATTCTCATTGGGTGCAGAAATTATAAATGTGTGCTTGGGCACAATTGGTTATCATATTGTTGGACCTTTTTTATAGAAGGAAATTTGACTAGTGACAGTGACTCTCAGTGGCGACGCTAGGGGGTCAGTGGGGGCCCAGGCCACCCCTAAAATTTTGCTGCCCTCCCCCTAGAATTTGACATACTAAGGCTTAAATAATTACGAGATTCAATTTTCCCATTTTATTTCTATTTACTTTGGCCCCTGCTGAAAAATTCCGGCCCCCTCTTGGCCCCCCCTGTCTTTGAAAGCTGGCGTCGCCACTGGTGACTCTTATCTAGAGTTAATGAGGAATCAAATATTACCAGCAGTCATTGTAGCTCACAATATTCGGTTTCAACAAGATGGTGCGCCTCCGCATTATGGAATTGGAGTGAGGAGGTTGAATGGCCACCCCGATCTCCAGATTTGAACCCTCCCGTCTAAAAATTCAGAGAGAAGTCGGAAGAATACCTGTTTCTGCGCTGAATGACTATACCCAATTGATTATTTTCCATTGTTTCTATTAAAAAAAAACGGCCCGACCGATATTCCTCTCATTCGCACCGTTGCGGAGGTAATCAAATTTACTTTCATTTGTATTACAATCCATATATTCCCATTTGAAGAAATAAAGTAGAGGGGTTCGGGGCGTAGGGGGTGACAAATATCAAATTCAAGAAAGCATAGGATAAATTGTATTTAAATTAAAAATAGACGGGTGCGAGGATTTTCACAATTCTTTGTTCAAGAATTATTGACGAGCTACGTTACTTTTTTGACACGCTATATATCCGAAGCTCATTGTGAATCCCTTTCATTTCGTTGAGTTATGATATTTTTGAAAAAGAACCCATAACAACTAAACCCTGAGGACTAAAAGACTACGAGTGAAAAAGGATTGGATTTCTTTTAAACTCGTCAAGCTAATATAAAAGTCAGAAAAAGTCTAAACGCAATGCGATTTCCTTTCAGTGAGTTATGAATTTTTTCCATCAACCGTTTTTTGTCTTCGCGTGTAGGTATGCGTAGATGCGGGTAACTTTATATCGATTAAAGTAAGCACGCAGTTGGAGCTCTGTTTTGCACAAATGAAAGAAAATCAATCAATTTTTCGAAAATAGCTGGAAATAGGTATAGGGAAGCATCATACAGAAAAAATCGAATAGCAATAATGCAGCAGAAGAAAAATATACAGGATGCCCAATTCCAAATTTCAAAGTTATGGTTTCAGTATGAGCGGCGACGCAGCAGAGAAGAAAATATATTAAATCAATAGAGCAGGACTAATTTACTAATTATTGGAGAAACCAAATTTTCCCGTTTTCCCCATACGATACGACTAAGGTGTCATGCATCAACCGATGATCCTGTATACCATTAACAAAACTAAAAATACTTTCAGTTCCTGTATCAAAATAGGAAAATTCTGAAAATATTATGGGTCTCCCTAAACTACACATTGATCAAATTAAACATAAACTTAATGCAAATGAAGATGAGCTAATGAACAGAAAGGGATAGGCAAAATGATTTCCAAGCAGTAAGACTACACACCAATATTCTAGAATCTAGCTAGTATTAGATTAGGTACGAATGATTACTTGAAAGGTTTCCTCAAATTCATCCACCAGATTACTACTTCCATTCGTGGGGGTAGCCATAGCCGAAACAGGAGGTGATGTTTCCTTCATCTGTAAAACTCACAATTTTCTACTACTTTTCGTTTCCAATCCACCGGCTCATCCGAGAAAGAAAAATCCTAAGCAACAACGAATCGTGCAATTCTGTAAATATTTACAGTATAGTGAATAGTGACAGTTTTAGGTTATATTATAATCGATCGGGCAGAGACCAGGGTAGCCAACCAATTCTGTTTTCCACTTTTCCAGTGTCGAGATGAGAACATTGAGAACAGTGAGTTAAGCGATCGATACTCGTTACTAACTTCGTTTATGGACGAACTGTTTGAGCGTTCCAGCGTTGAGTAAGTTATTGTTATTTCTGACTGGTACACAGACGCTGTATACTCCATTCACTTTTATAAATTATCGCGATTGGCCAAGTTTTAGGTTTATCAAGTTTTTTTACCTGAAAAAATCGCAGGTTGGTACTTGTGAATGACATTACGTCAACGAATAAATCTCGAAGACGTTGCCGACGTTTATTTTTCATTATTAATTATTAATTTTCAAGCCTTGAAACTAAGAATGCCGAAGGTAGTTTCGAAAAAGCAGAGGCAAAGTATCAGGAAGTGCTATTTAGATTTGAAATCTGCGCATTCTAAAAGTAACCCTGATAATTTTCTTAAATTCATTATTTTCCCGAAGTAAATGAACATTTTGTTAAATACCTAATTACTACGACATATATGTAGAAACGGCAACGTTGCTTGTTCAACTGACAGAAGAATGACTATAACACAACATTTTCAAAACATACACGGTGAAATGTGTCAGAATTCCATGGCCAACCGGTATCTAAACTAATATTATAAAGAGGAAAGATTTGTAATTTTGTGTGTTTGATACGACTTGGCTCAAAAACTACTTGCCGATTTCAGAAATTCTTTCAAGGATACCCACTATAACTTCAATAATAACAAAAAATCAGCCATAATCAGCTATTTTCACGTGCGCTGCAAAAACCGTAAGACTTACGTGGATACAATAATGTATGACGGAAATGTACCTCTTAAATAGTTCTACAAAAAAGTCCGCGATAGCATATATCTATCTATCTCTCAAGATTGACTTGCAATTACCTGTTTATGGTAATCAGATGTTTTCCAAAATTGTGCACTTGGGTTTTTTGAGTAGGGTATTGATCCTCCCACAATACGTTATTTATCCCCAGTATTTAATTTAGAATGAAATTGCCGTTTACATCATACAATTACAATGAGTACATCGAAAGTTACGGCAAGTTGAAGTGATGAAGATGAAACCGCACCACCGGACCTAAATGCGTCTCCCGCCGTCCTAGGTAGGCGGGTAGGAGAGGGCACCAAAGTGTGAGAGGGGACATGCATATCTATAAAAGAGTAGCCGCGTGGATCAACTTTCAGACACGCGGTCGACTAATTAAGAAGCGGAAGCAGAAGCATTTTTCCTTTTTCATAGCATAAGTTGAAAATTTCTACCCGGGCGAAGCTGGGTATATTCATCATTCAACGAGCATATTATGGGGTTCGTTTCCTGAAAAAAGGGAAAGTAATTTTTCGATAGAATTCATGGTAAATCACTATGAATTCCACCAAAAAATTTACTTCCCTTTTTTCAGTAATCGGAACCATGATGGCTACGGGGATGAGATTTACTAGACGAGACGAAGTCGAATTTGATAAATCAATCAAGTTAGTAATAGACATAATATGCGAGTTGAATATTCAACTTCGTTCATGACTCTTGAATAATTACATATATTCAAAATAATCCCATGTTTTCTGTCAACGAACGAATTGCCTTTGTTTCGGATTCAAATGCTCCTGCTAAAAAAATTGAGTTTTCTATCAGCCAGAAGTGCCAACTCAGTCAGCTTCAACTGCTGATGTGATCTTTGAAAATGCCAGTACATATTGAATTTCCATAACAGACCATTGCCTCATACTTTGTGAAAACGACATCGGCGTGATTATCGCAAATCTTGTACGGGTAATTTTTCGCTATTTTAGAAGCATCCATTAAAAACATGCGTATGATTTCATTCTCATTATTTATCGACATCGGTTTGCTGCTGCCAATATCTGACCGCAGCAACGGCTCTTTACGCTCGCTTATGTTTGCTGGGATGATTGTTTGAGAATAAATTATTCATATTATTCGTGAATTTTTTATTGTTACATCGAAATAATGTCAGCACACTGTGCTTTATCACAATCCACATCATTCCTGGATAAATTTCATTTGGTATATGGACCTATAGTTGACTTCTTCTTTTTGGCCTTTTGATGAAACCAAATTTTTTCACCAATTATAAAAAACAGGGAGAGTAGAAAACCTGAAAGTAAACAGTTTTAATTCACACCAATTTTCAGAACAGTTACAAAACAATCTACAAGTATTGGGTGTTTTTTCAGAGTGATAGAACTTCAAATTGAAATAAAACTGCACATTTGAATTAAGATTGAAGCCATTTTTTTTATTTGAAAGATAATTTTTCGATATGTTTCAAAAATAATTTCCGGCATATACCTAACCATCACAACTAGCTTTGAGAACCGCATTCGACCAGATTTTGGACCACTTTTCCGAGTATTTCAGGACTCATTTCAGCAATAACACGAGTAATTTTGACTTCCAAAGCGTTAATTGTTTCTAGTTTAACAGAATAAACCAATGACTTGACATAACCCTGAAAAATAACCCATTGGAGTTATGTCGCATGATCTTGGAGGCCAATTAATTGGACCATTTCTCGAAATAATGTTATCGCCAAATCTTTCTTTCAATGAATCAATTGTTACGGAAGCAGCATGAGATGTAGCACCATCTTGTTGGAACCAACACACTTCTGGGTCGATACCATTCAAATTTTGAAACAAATAATCATCGATCTGTGCCGAGCACCATTCACTGTAACATTAGCTCCAGAACTAGTTGTGTTGGACATAACCCCAAAATAATTTTCGAAAGAGTGATATGTAACATCTAATAAATTGTAAATCCTAAATGTTAAGGAAAATGAAATATTAAGATGAAATGGAATTCGAAAGAACGGGAAATCTATAAGGGTTTGAGGTCCTTTTTGCAGCTCTACCCAAGAAAGGGAATTGATAAAGAAAGAGCATTTAATAATACGATTATAAAAATTATGAGAATCCTGATAAAAGTTGACATTACAGCCACATAACAATTTCTTTTCTAAAATAATCCAACAAATGCTCAAATTGGGCCCCGTCTACTTCCATAAAATGGTATAAGGCATTCTTCTGCATGCATTATTATTATTCATTTAGGTTTGTTTTCGGTCGTTTAGGAATATGACCTTCGCTTTGGATGCCAAACCTATATTTTACGACTATCGTCTTCCTGCAGTTCTCCCAGGAATCAATAAAACCCAAACTGTCTATACTCCATTCACTTTTATAAAGTATCGCGGTTTGCCATGAAAATTTTGACACATTTCACCGCGTATATTTTGAAAATGTTAGGTTATGGTCATTGCACTGTCAGATACGCCCACAACGTTGTCAATTCTGCTAAAAAATCGTAGTAATTACGTATTTATCAAAATGTTCATTTACTTTGGGAAATTAATGAATTTGAGAAAATATTATGTTAATTCAGAAGAGATTTAAATACATTTTTGCACAACCTGAAATACTCCAGCATGAAAATGTAGCAGTTCTACGAAACCTGCGCCCAAGTTAAATTTAACTCCATTTACAAAGTTGAAAAAGAGTAAATATATAGAAAGTAGAAAGACTTGGCAATGTCGCTTGATTTTCACGAGTGCCAACCTGCGTCTGTTTTAAGTAAAAAAACTTGATAAACCTAAATCATGGCCAACGGCGATACTTTATAAAAGTGAATGGAGTATACAGGGTCTTTCACGAGGAACCTCACCCATATTTATACGGGAAACTACTGAACGTATTTTCATGAAATTCAGCACTTATAAGTATTTCACGATGCTGATGAAATCTAAAATATTTTCAAGGCATGAGCACCTCCGGTTTTTCCGGAAATGACGTCAACTTCCGTTTTTCAAATTAAAACACCATTTTTTTATTGCAGAAATAGATTCCTTAGAAAATTTCAATTTATTTTGATGTAACATTTTTCAGTTTTGGTTGGAAAATTCTCTCTGAGCGGGAAAATTCGAAAAAAAAATCGAAAATAGAGCTCCGCTGAAACAAGAATAACTTCGAGGTTTTTGGATGAAAAATTTTCATTTTTGGGATTTTTCAAGATGTAAGATTGATGTATCCACTTTAAAAATCGAAATCGCGATTCATGATACAGGGGGTGAAAAAATCGCTTTCAAAGTTAGGGATGACAAAATCGTGAAAAATCAATTTTTTCAAATTAGAACCCCATTTTTTTATGGTAGATATTGAATCTACGTAGATTCAGTGGATACATCAATCTTACATCTTGAAAAATCCCAAAAATGAAAGTTTTCCATCCAAAAACCTCGAAGTTATTCTTGTATTTTCGATTTTTTTTCGAATTTTCCCGCTCAGAGAGAATTTTCCAACCAAAACTGAAAAATGTTACATCAAAATAACTTGAAATTTTTTAAGGAATCTATTACTTATAAGTGCTGAATTTCATGAAAATACGTTCAGTAGTTTCCCGTATAAATATGGGTGAGGTTCCTCGTGATAGACCCTGTATATACAGTTTATTTACAATCCTTTCACAATTATATACACTTGCAGATTATACGTCTTTTACGAATTATTGAACTAGATACACTTTCAGTTACGATCCATCCGCATATCCTGGACTTGGTGAGATAGAAAAACGTCTTTACGCCGAAACAAATGAATTGATCTTATAAAGTCTTGAAGATCTAATTCCGTCTCTCTCCGCCAAAATTCTCTACAGACTTCCCAACTAACAATCAACTCCCCCGCTAACCATCAATCTCCCGAGTTATAATTGACTGACTTCACTACACAAATTATGCCCTTAACGTTGATTCCCGGTTCCGCCCCAACTTGCATTTGAGAAAAACGTGTTACTTTTTGTACGACTTGAGCCAATGAAATAAGCAAAAGCCAAGTGCATCTTCATGCCCCATAAATCATCTAGTTGGCATCGGACCACCCGAGATGATAATCCACCAAAAAACGCTCGAAACCAAAATCCACGAAATGGCAATAACTGTTAAATCATAATGCACTTATGGATTCGTTTCAATTATAAGATAAATGTTCCACATCCTGGACTTGAAAAGCTCACACATGGAAGTCCTGGGCACAGAAATATAATAAATTTATTATATTTCTGTGGTCAGAACGCAAATCAGATATGTCACGCTTATCTCGGAGACAATATGAGGCGTCTCACACACGAAATTCAGTATGAGAGAAACAGGAGAAACTTAACAATTATGTACAATTGATGGGAAATGAAATCCTACATAAATGTCATAACATTATCTTTCAAATAAAAAAAGTTTGGCTTCAATCTTCATTTGAATGTGTTTTATTTCGATTTAAAGTTCTCATTATATTTGCGAAAAAGTTTAGGGGGTGATTCCTTGTCAAAAAATAGAGTGGATAATTTTTATGAACTTTTCTTTGTCGAGTCCCCCCTGCTTAGTTACCGCCCCCTTCGGCGCACGAAGAACAGTTTTTAATTATTTTCTGGAAAACTCGAAAATAAAATCGAGCTGATATTTTGGGCGAGTGAAAAAGCACATGCTATTTTCTCCTATGATTGCAAGGGATAGAAAAAGCCACCCCTAAACCTTGTTTCGCGCGAAACTTTTTTCCATAATTATATTCTACATTGAAGAGTTTGGATAGCTTGATTCATTCTTAACAAATGAGATCTCTTGTGATTTCTTGCTGAAGTTCACTGCTTTTGAGAAGAAAATAATTTATCAACCGATAATAGTTTAGTATGAATGATTTTATCGTCTGTGAATTCAATTAGAAAGAAAGATTTTAGCGGCATGCAGACAATTTTTTTGAAATTCCGGAAAAAGTAACACACCGTGCAGGAATTGAACCTGCGTCCCCTACTTTCCGGGTCGGGGCTCTTACCAACTGAGCTAACTGTGTGTATGATACTTTTCCCGGAATTCAATAGGTTCACCTCATATGTAGTGAGAGAGGAGGTTCCTATGTGGGGACTTGGGGAGCACTGATTCGTCATCATTAGCTAGAGGACTCCTTTATCCTTCACCTCACTTCATCGAATTTCTTCGATTTCAGTTTTAGGTCGGATGTTGGATTCCGACCAATGTGAAATACTAAGCCGAGAATTAATATACAGGGTGTAACTGAATAAGTGTAAAACATTTAAGGAGGTGATTCCTCATCGAAAAAAAAATAGGATCTTTCATATAAAGAAACTTCATTGGAGCATCCCTTGTTAAGATAAAGCCCCTTAAAGGGGGTACATAAAATTTGTATAACAATTTTTTTCACAAGCACTGAAAAAGTTACAATATTGAAATTAACCTGACGTTTTGTACTATCAAAAAGACACTTAGCCAGGTTTAATGCAGGTACTAACTACAAAATAACAATAAATCCAGTTCGCATTTATGACGATGTATCTCTGTAGTTGTTCGTAAAATAATGTTTTGCTGCTTACTGGTTTATTATGGGCAAAAAACCCAAGAGACATTTTTTGTTTAGAATGAAACAGGCTATCGGAAATTAATTTTTAAATGGTAAACAAATAATAAGACAAAAAGTTTTTGGAAATAAATTTTAGGGGTTGCGTTTTTCACCCCTTACAACCATGGGGTAAACCAAATAAATTACTGGCTAAGTGTCTTTTTGGTAGTACAAAACGTCAGGTTAATTTCAATATTGTAACTTTTTCAGTGCTTGTGAAAAAAATTGTTATACAAATTTTATGTACCCCCTTTAAGGGGCTGTATCTTAACAAGGGATGCTCCAATGAAGTTTCTTTATATGAAAGATCCTATCTTTTTTTCGATGAGGAATCACCTCCTTAAATGTTTTACACTTATTCAGTTACACCCTGTATTATGAATGATTTTATCGTCTGTGAATTCAATTAGAAAGAAAGATTTTTAGCGGCATGCAGACAATTTTTTTTAATTCCGGGAAAAGTATCATAGACACTGTTAGCTCAGTTGGTAAGAGCCCCGACCCGGAAAGTAGAGACGCAGGTTCAAGTCCTGCACGGTGTTTAACTTTTTCCGGAATTTCAAAAAATTGTC
The DNA here is from genome assembly GCA_910592335.1 of Adalia bipunctata. NCBI lineage: Eukaryota > Metazoa > Arthropoda > Insecta > Coleoptera > Coccinellidae > Adalia > Adalia bipunctata. The sequence continues at coordinate 9,656,291 of OU342954.1, forward strand.
TGTATGCCGCTAAAATCTTTTTTGATAATAGTTTAGTTTATTATTGAGCACAAGAAATACAAAATGTGTACACACAAGAAATACAAAAGTGTGAATAATTTTTGGGCCATCAATTTTTTACATGGGATGTCAACAAGTTAAATATCAATTAAGTCAGATCAGACAAAAACTAATCAAGACGGTCATTCCAAAGTTCCTCCCTCGGTTCCTCCTTTGTGAAGTACTCTTTTCGGGGAAATATTTTTTTTATTTCGTGTTTCGTCATAAGCCCGCTCCACACTCATGGCGCGAATCGCGCCAAGAATTCTTGCCGTGAACCTGGCCCAGAATTCGCCACCAAATAACGAAACGGAGAAGGGCACGAAGCGCAAACGTGACACAAGAAAGTTATCCACACTCACGTTCGCGGTATTGGAGAAGGTTCTTGCCATGAGTGTGGAGCGGGCTTTATACATGTTCATGTTCATTTCCTCGAATTTGTCTGAAATTCTGTTATAGATGAAAATTACAGATACAAGAGAACTTTTTCGTTAACAATATATCCAGCTATCCCAAATTAATAAATAATTTCTCTGACTCTTGGAGGCTTTTCCATCCAGCTTAGAGGAAAGATTATGGATCAACGAATTTATAATCAGAAGATATTCCCCCTTCTATGGGACTACTAACTTAGGTATTTTAGCTCAAAAAAAGATAATTTGAGAAAGAAGTCCATACTCAAAGTGGAGTAGTAGTTAATAAAGGAAAGAGATGACTTAGAGACCCTTTCCTTTATCAAAAAAATATTCTGTGTATGTAACATAAATGGTCAAGCGATATCTACCTAAAAACAGAACGAAAAAACTCCCTTGCATATCGTCCATATTGACTATGTGATTATTGGCCTGTACAACTTGTCCAATTCTCCAACACTTCTCCTTTTTGGGAAGGTATCCAGTTAACCATTTATGAATCAGGCCCACCTGATGCAATTCTTTTATTCTGAAATGATTAATGAGAGAAACACAAGAAGGAAAATATACATTTTCTGTTTGACTAAAATAAAGATCTTGAAACCATAGTTATGTTTTTCTTTACATTGTATCGACGGGTGAATCTTCCGGTTAACTCATTCATAAGAATATATATACAGGGTCTTTCACGAGGAACCTCACCCATATTTATACGGGAAACTACTGAACGTATTTTCATGAAATTCAGCACTTATAAGTATTTCACGATGCTGATGAAATCTAAAATATTTTCAAGGCATGAGCACCTCCGGTTTTTCCGGAAATTTTTTATGGCAGATATTGAATCTACGTTAAAAAATAATGTGAGTGTATGGATCACACCCTTGCCCTAAAGTGGATATCAACTCAGAAAATATCCATTTTAGGGCAAGGGTGTGATGCATACACTCACATTATTTTTTAACGTAGATTCAATATCTGCCATAAAAAAATGGGGTTCTAATTTGAAAAAATTGATTTTTCACGATTTTGTCATCCCTAACTTTGAAAGCGATTTTTTCACCCCCTGTATCATGGATCGCGATTTCGATTTTTAAAGTGGATACATCAATCTTACATCTTGAAAAATCCCAAAAATGAAAATTTTCCATCCAAAAACCTCGAAGTTATTCTTGTTTCAGCGGAGCTCTATTTTCGATTTTTTTTTCGAATTTTCCCGCTCAGAGAGAATTTTCCAACCAAAACTGAAAAATGTTACATCAGAATAACTTGAAATTTTCTAAGGAATCTATTTCTGCAATAAAAAAATGGTGTTCTAATTTGAAAAACGGAAGTTGACGTCATTTCAGGAAAAACCGGAGGTGCTCATGCCTTGAAAATATTTTAGATTTCATCAGCATCGTGAAATACTTATAAGTGCTGAGTTTCATGAAAATACGTTCAGTAGTTTCCCGTATAAATATGGGTGAGGTTCCTCGTGAAAGACCCTGTATTGTATCAATACAAAATGAAAATAATTTACTGCCGGTATACAGATTCACACGCTGGTAATAATCGTATGTGAAAACTGGGAACATGCCCAAAGTGCCTTACTTTTGAAAAATACCATTTAATTTTTAGGTTATTTCTATATCTTCTATTGCTATGATGAAAGCACAGAAAATTTCAAGTTACTTTTTTGTAACTTGAAATAAAGCTGCGACTGGACTTTCAAGACCTGCTCTGATGTCAATAATTCTTGGATGGACTATGAATACTGTTTTTTTCAATGGAACATTCCTGTATATTCATACAAAAGTGAAGAGCCCTTAAGACCTTTTATTTAGTAAATTACAGTCGCTTCAGGCAGAAATACATCTCACTCTACTGCTATATACTACAAACAGCTCTTTATTCTCGCTTTTTTTTCCACTCTCACGTGTCTGCCGTTTACCAATTGGTTTTGGCTGACTCGTCTGCTATATACCACCCTACTTCGGCTCGCGCCTTTCGACGGACGCGTCTTCTGTTTACAAATATGCCTCCGGCATGGCAGGAAAAGCGTTGTTATCCAAAAGATTAATTTTTCAAACAACCGTAACTAGGCAGATATTCCATTGTTAACTCAATTATAACGATCTTACATGTCAATCCAAAAGTGGATATTCAGATTTTCATGAATTTCAAAAGTTTGAAAATAAAATATCATACCTATTCTATTCGAAGGAGAAGTGAGTTTTCATGACTCGCTGTCAATTACCCGTCTCACTGATTTTGACGGGTGAACTCAAGCCCGCCATGAGAAGTGATACTTAATTCTCCTGCTTATGTAGTTATGTACCTAATGTAATAATATACTGCTTATAGTAATTAAACTGATACCAACTTACCCCTTGTTTATCTTGAAAATATATGGATTGTTCTTGGATAAAATTAAACCAATCCGTTCGTTGAAAAGTTCTTCTGTAGCTGTAAAAACCTACTTATTTACTAATCATAAATCTAATAGTTTGTTCATTTTAAACAGTTTTTTTACCTAAGGCGTATTCACACTTATTGTTTTTGATGTATTCTCTTCGTTTCAAATATTGCAAACGTAACTTCCAATCTATAAAAACTTGCGTTCCCTGCTTAACTTCTTTTAAAATCGTATCTCTTGTTTGATTTTTCACTCTCAAGTTATATAGAAGTTTATATTTTGATTCCCCCATGGTCTGTAAATACGTTTTTTGAAATATCGTATTGTTTCATTTAATTCATAACAAACTTATGCTCCTCTGGCAAACTGAAGAATTACCAGCGAAGTCAATATGTTTAATGCCATATTATCTTCTTCGCGTCCTTATATCAAATTGTAATGATCAGTTTGTGGCTTGAGGACAGGGCAAATAAAGTGTCCAAGAATTAATGAACTAGTGAAGAACATTGTGCCGGACTGCCAACTGGCTTTTTACCCCCTGAAAACAGTGGGAAGCATCTTTAGCAAACTTAAAGATCCCACACCCAACTCGTTGAAGTCAAATTTAGTGTATTTGATAAAATGCAAGGACTGCAGTGGTGCATATATATGTCGGTATGACCAAACAATATTTAAAAAAAAGAATATACCAACATAGTTACGATTGTAGAGAAATTAACAAAAATAAAAATGAAAAAACCGCCTTAGCCACCCATCATTTCGAAAATGGTCATGACTCTGATTTCGAAAATGTACGAATACTGGACCGAGAGAACAGCTACTTCAAACGTTGCATCAGTGAGATGATTCAGATCTCAATAAATGATACTATAAATTTGAGAAGTGATGTTGAGTCCCTTAGTGTTGTATACAGCAATCTATTAACAAAAATAAAAAATTAGCAACAAATAATTCATCCGGCTGGTTCACCCTTTCTGTGGTCCCATATGCGTCGAAATCGACAAACAAAACATCTCATTCCTTTCTCCTCATTTGTGTTGGTTCTGTTTTTACGAGAGTTGGATGTTTACAGTTTGCATTGATTTTTACGAAAAATGACCTATGGGTTTCATGAGCACTCTTTCGGGCCTCATTTATCTGTTTGAAAAGGTAAATTCAATTTTGATAGTGTTTTTTGTCTTGAGTTACCTGGCTGCTTCTAAATATCTTAGTGTTTGTGTATCGTTTTATGTCAAAGTTTATGTTTATATTTATATCAATAAAAAATTTTCAGTCTTGAAGAAGATCCAAACATAGGATCGAAACGTCGACAATTCGAAAAGGATAAATTTTATTTGCCCTGTCCTCAAGCCACAAACTGATCATTACAATATGTTTAATCAAATGCGTCTAAAACGCATAGGGCAGTAGGCTCAAATTCTGAATAGGAAATAATTGCTACAAAAGATTTTGTTCTTTTAACAGCTTTATTTGTAGCCCAGTATGACTATCATTGGTTTCAGATAAACAGTATTAAAGCTAAATTAGCTATACTGCTACTGCAAAGCAAATTGTAAAATTTCTAACTTCGGTCAAACTGACGTAATTTGGGCAGTAAAAATGATGTGACAAAAGGAAAATCTGAAATATTACTTGCAGAAAAGAGTCCAAATACGAAATGCGGTATTGGCCATCCCTATGGAAGTGATTTCACTCGATTCCATCACTGCCAATGAATTTCTGAAGAAAAAGTATCAATATCGAAAGACGTCAATATATTCTTGAAGAAAAGAAGATTCAACGCAAAGAAAGTAAGTAAGGAAAAGAGGGCCAGAAAAAATAGAGTGAATTGAACAAGAACGAAGGATAGAAGACTATATGGAGCAAGAAAACGAGAAGAACAAGTTTCGAAGACGAGAACAGTCAAGGAGATGCTGAAAAAAGGGATGGAACAGGAGATAAGGAAAGGAAGACTGAAGTTGAGACAAGAAAACGAAAAAGAAGAAAGAGAAAGCCATGCAAGGAAAAGGATATCTGAGATGTGCAAAACGAAGGTGTGAAAGTGATATTAGGTACCTTGGTAAACTAATCAAGGTACAAACATCATTCTTTATTATTATTGTTTTGCTTTGTATTTTTCATTTAATTTCTCGATAGGCAAATTTTGTCCAAAATACGAAAAGTAAATGACAAATTTGTGTCCATTTTTGAAAACGCACAAACTTTTTGGGGTCAACTAATTGCTTGCCCTTGCACACTTGGATAGATTTTCTATATGGGTATACAGGGTGGCCACTTTTTCAATGGCATTGTATTGGTAACTTTCAAACCATAAGAGTTAGAAGGTCGGTCAAATGGAGAACAAGTTGCATCCATAGAAGCATTGTCAAGCAGTTCAAACAAATCGAGATTATCAGGGCCGGTTATTGAGATATCATAAGAAGAGCAAATTCTGTCATTTTGATTTTTATTCTTTTCCCACTTTATTTCAAATATTATCAAAAAATGTTACAGGAATTTTTTATTCGACAGTGAATTATCCTCAAAATGAAATAATCAGATTTCGTATCCAACGTTTCGTACTTCCTGGGCCACCCTCAACCTTATTTTTTTCAATACTTTTACTCGCTGCTTATTTTATGACACTTTTCGAAATAACTTTTAACGCTGAATTCAACGATATATCATACAATGTCATTCAAAGTTAATTTTACAAAATGGTGGAAATTTCGAACACTCACGTCATTAATGTTCATCATTTACCTGCTAATTATCATTTCATTTGTCTTTCATTAAATGATAGTTTCGTTTAATTATTATGAATTAGGTTTTTCACCTCTTGAAATGTGTATAAATAATTAATACGTAACAGAATCAAAGCAAGAAACAAATAATAATTATTCACTAATTTCAAGAGGTGAAAAACCTAATTCATAATAATTAAACGAAAATATCATTCAATGAAAGACAAATTGAATGATTATTCGAAGGTAAATGATGAACATTAATGACGTAAGTGTTCGAAATGTCCACCATTTTGTAAAATCAATTTTGAATGACATTGTATGATATATCGTTGAATTCAGCGTTAAAAGTTATTTCGAAAAGTGTCATAAAATATACAGGTATGTATTGAAAAAAATAAGGTTGAGGTTGGTCCAGGAAGTACGAAACGTTGGATACGAAATCTGATTATGTCATTTTGAGGATAATTTACTGTCGAATAAAAAATTCTTGTAACATTTTTTGATAATATTTGAAATAAAGTGGGAAAAAAATAAAAATCAAAATGACAGAATTTACTTTTCTTATGATATCTCAATAACCGGCCCTGATAATCTCGATTTGTTTGAACTGCTTGACAATGCTTCTATGGGTGCAACTTTTTCTCCTTTTGACCGACCTTCAAACTCTTATGGTTTAAAAGTTACCAATACAATGCCATTGAAAAAGTGGCCACCCTGTATATTTGTTGATTTAGGTTATGGAAGTTAATAAGCAAAAAACAAGTTTCCATATAAAAATCTACAGGACCACAATCAAAACAATGAAATATTTTATAGCAATTATTCCCGATTCATTTAAGTTTCACGCTGATCGTCAAGCATCCGTTTTTTCATCTTATTGATGTTTGGTCCCATTTGCCAAAATTGTGGCAGATAAAATGGTATCCAGTGGTTTTATTTTTTCATTATCTTCATCAAGAATGAAAAAAATCATATACAATACAGGGTAATCAAACCAACCTGTAGCTCCTCTTCTATATAACTTCCTTCCACCATACTCCAAGAAATATGATCCTTCTGACTCAGCAAGTCATCGAAGGTAGTCAAAGGACTTTCCATCTCCGGAAAGGTGAGAAACGCCACCAAATTTCCACAATAAGTGGTGGCAATCACCAGTACAACCAACCACCATGCGCCTACCAATATTCTCGCGCTATCAGCTTGAGGAAGATGCATGCCACCTATCCAGACGGAAAACGGTATGAAATTGTATACTAGAAGTTGGAAAATTTTCACCTTGCTGTAAAAGAGCACCGTACATGTACCATATGCAATTCTGAATACTGAAAAGGCCTCCAGCCCTTTCTCGTTGTTCCGGCATAGGACTTATTTTGTGAATGCAGTATAGAGTTGGACCAACTAACAATATGGATACCATGAGACATAGCCAAGTCTGGAAAAAATACTTGTACTCAGTGTATGGCACAAGGATGCCCCTAGAGGGTATCAGTCAGAATTTTCAGTTCAGTTCAGTTCTTCACTTGGTTTTCAATCAAATGCCACATAATTTGTTCGAGCCTGAATCATACATCGAAAAGGTTGGTTTACATATGAATTGGGTCCAATGAATATCACCGTCCCCAGATGGAGAAGAACGAAATAGCTCTGTGATTTCGAAGTTGATGGTTCTCCTTTGAACCAAAATCCAACATCCGCGAAGTTGGGTGATTTCTTAGCGGAAATCTTGTTCTGTACAACTTATTCGCTGAAATGGCTTTTTTTTTTATTCGCCATAAATTAAAAGCATATCAACAAGTTCATTATTTGAATAAACGTGCGGCATTTTGGAAACATAAAACACTCGTACAATCTACACCGTACCCTCGCCGTAACACGATCGAAGATAGACTGATCACAATCGAGTCATGTATGATAAGAAGACAAAAAACAAGAGATGTTGGTATCTCCGGAGGAGCAGGTTCGAACTGAGAAATTTTCAGATTCACCTAGGAACTAGAAAATATTCTAGTTTAATTTTCTCGAAACAGGGGCATAATTTCTATGAAAAATTTTTGGTAAAATGACTTATTTTGATGAGTTCTACCATATGTCAAAAGAAAAACCTCACCACCTTTAAATACACCCTGTATTATTCAACGAGCGGTAATGTAGGTCATAACACACACAGATGAATTATGTAATTAACCCCCCCCCCCCCAATGATCGAAGACCTGAGCTGTGTCCTCTTCTGCATTTACATAGCGAATGCCGCCAAATGTTTCTTCTCATGCGTCACGACAGATGTCTTGTCCCTTTGACTATACCCCTATACATGGTGATTTTTTTAAGTGTTTCATTAGAAGTTTTCGAGGAAGGAATTGCGATACAAATTCGAATTTTTGCATTTTTGTTTTAGAGTACATGAACTCCATTTGTAAAATATTTTCAAGCGGAATCTACTTCCGGTTCTACCGGAAACGGATGTGAAATTCGTTATTTCAAATGTAACACCCTGTATATTTATACAAATTTGAATTCTTCGTTTTATTCTGATTTGACGTATGATATGCACAACCACATCAAGCGATTGTTGAGTTATTGCCTGATTCTCAAATTTTTCGACAGAAGTAGATTCCGCTCGAAAATATTTTACAATTCAAGTTCATGTACTCTAAAACAAAAATACAAAATTTTGTATTTGTATCGCAATTCCTTCCTCGAAAACTTCTAATGAAACACTTAAAAAAATCACCCTGTATAGTCTAAGGTCTTGTCCTCGTTTCTCGCTACAGATGGAGCATACTCACAGGCATCGGAGTTTCGAAAGTCAGTTACCTACGTCATTGTCTGGCTCTATTCATAATAACCAATCTGATGTGTCTTATGAACGGAGCCGGAATGAAACGTAAAATCCATACCTATAAACATCCCTATAGCAACACGCTATAAATTAGTGACCCCGATTTGATCGGTTGCATGAGTTAATCAAATCTAAACTTTCATCCTCACATACGATGTCTGGAACAACCTTCGAAACTACAGGGTCTTTCACGAGGAACCTCGCCCATATTTATACGGGAAACTACTGAACGTATTTTCATGAAATTCAGCACTTATAAGTATTTCACGATGCTGATGAAATCTAAAATATTTTCAAGGCATGAGCACCTTCGGTTTTTCCGTTTTTCAAATTAGAACACCATTTTTTTATTGCAGAAATAGATTCCTTAGAAAATTTCAAGTTATTTTGATGTAACATTTTTCAGTTTTGGTTGGAAAATTCTCTCTGAGCGGGAAAATTCGAAAAAAAAATCGAAAATAGAGCTCCGCTGAAACAAGAATAACTTCGAGGTTTTTGGATGGAAAATTTTCATTCTTGGGATTTTTCAAGATGTAAGATTGATGTATCCACTTTAAAAATCGAAATCGCGATTCATGATACAGGGGGTGAAAAAATCGCTTTCAAAGTTAGGGATGACAAAATCGTGAAAAATCAATTTTTTCAAATTAGAACCCCATTTTTTTATGGCAGATATTGAATCTACGTTAAAAAATAATGTGAGTGTTTGCATCACACCCTTGCCCTAAAATGGATATTTTCTGAGTTAATATCCACTTTAGGGCAAGGGTGTGATGCATACACTCACATTATTTTTTAACGTAGAAACAATATCTGCCATAAAAAAATGGGGTTCTAATTTGAAAAAATTGATTTTTCACGATTTTGTCATCCCTAACTTTGAAAGCGATTTTTTCACCCCCTGTATCATGAATCGCGATTTCGATTTTTAAAGTGGATACATCAATCTTACATCTTGAAAAATCCCAAAAATGAAAATTTTCCATCCAAAAACCTCGAAGTTATTCTTGTTTCAGCGGAGCTCTATTTTCGATTTTTTTTTCGAATTTTCCCGCTCAGAGAGAATTTTCCAACCAAAACTGAAAAATGTTACATCAAAATAACTTGAAATTTTCTAAGGAATCTATTTCTGCAATAAAAAAATGGTGTTCTAATTTGAAAAACGGAAAAACCGGAGGTGCTCATGCCTTGAAAATATTTTAGATTTCATCAGCATCGTGAAATACTTATAAGTGCTGAATTTCATGAAAATACGTTCAGTAGTTTCCCGTATAAATATGGGTGAGGTTCCTCGTGAAAGACCCTGTATATCGGTGTGACTATGCATTCGCTATTGATGACAATTGTCCATTATAGCGACGGATACAAAATCACCGGCTGTGGCCCTCTCAGGTCTCCAGGCATCATCTACTGATTTGTGACCAGTTGTCTATTCACTGAGTTATGTGGCGACTCACTGACCACTATGTGTAGGTAGTTTTTATAAACTGAATGGACGTTAGGTGGGTTTGCACAGGATACAAAAGAACGTCACTTACCGCAATTTAAGATGACAAATAAAACAACTGAAATAAAAATGCAGCCACTGTGAGTTTTCTGGGTGGAACTTGTTATATCGCCCTGCTATCTCGTGGCTTGAAGAAGGCTTCAGTAGAGATGGGGTTGCATTGAACCTATCAATAGGATACGAGGTGAACCGAACACGAAAGTAAGGATCGCGTCCTTTGATTCGCATGTATAACCGGAGCAATGCACAGGGGCAATCAATTATGCAGTTTTGAAAGTTACCACGAAAAACATCGTGTTTCTTGAGATAACCCAAAATATACCGACAACGTACTAACTCGATTCACCGAAATAGAATCTTGACCTGAGTCAAGGACTTTTTAGGCGGGTTTTTTCTGTTTTCTCATTATGTTGATTTGCGTGCAATGCAAAACCATCGAAGAACATCATAATAATCACAAAGCTTCTTAATTGGGGACGGTGATATTCATTGGACCCAATTCATATGTAAACCAACCTTTTCAATAAATGAATCAGGCTCAAACATTAAGAAAGGACTCGAGCTCTTGAGCACCTCGGATGCTTCACGCCCTTCTCAATAAAAAAGTAATCCTCATGAAAAATACTGTCCCAGAATAAAATACTCGGTTACAACAGCTACTTATACTCCATTCACTTTTATAAAGTATCGCGGTTTGCCATGAAATTCTGACACATTTCACCGCGTATATATTGAAAAAGTTAGGTTATCTTCATCCACTGTCAGAAACGCCCACAACGTTGTTGTTTCTGCGAAAAAATCGTAGTAATTACGTTTTTATCAAAATGTTCATTTACTTTGGGAAATTAGGTAATGAATTTGAGAAAACATTATGTGAATTCAGAAGACATTTGAATATATTTTTGCACAATCTTGAAATACTCCAGTATGAAAATGTAGTAGTTCTGCGAAATCTGCGCCACAGTTAAACCTTAGAAGAACTAACTCCATTTACTAAGTTAAAAAAGAGTAAATAGAAAGTAGACTTGGCAATGTCGCTTGATTTTCACGAGTACCAACCTGCGTCCGTTTTAAGTGAAAGAACTTGATAAACCTAAATCATGGCTAATCGCAATGGAGTATATGTGTTTCATCTGTATGATTTCATATTTGAAACGAATTCATTTTTTTTTGAGTTACCGCTCCAGAAAAAAAAGCATAGAAGAATATGAATAGACCTTTCCAGAATACATAGAACAAAGATGCAAGATGTGAACTAAACCAGAATGAGAGAGAAACAGGTATATTTCATGCGCAACTTGTGGGCAGCTCTAAAAGATGCGCAAACCTTAGTGCGAGAGAGAAGCGAAAGAGAGAGAGGGAAGCAATGAAATGAGATTCTACTGTTTTTATCATACCGTGACCCTCACTTAGTAACACAACATTGTTGAGGCATAATAAAATTTTGATTTTCGATAAACAATACAACAAATAACATCCACATCCAAAACTTCGACTGCGTAAAATAATAATATCAATTGTCAAATGTCAACGATTTAAGGGGGGAAATTTTGACGACCAATAATATTCATTCTTAGCCCACAATTGACGCGCGCAACTCTCACCTCTCACCTGCACAGGTAATTCTGGAAAGGTCTATTGAATCCACTCCTAATTTCAATTATCATCGAATTTCGTGAATAGAGGATTTCACTTACATCCCCACTGAAAGGAGCCATGAATAAGAGGGCCCTACTGAGTTCCTTAGGCCTCGCCAACAAGAAACTATAGGGTTGCGTGGAAATGGGTATTGTAAAATCAATTCTATTCGAATACTTGTCAGTGATGGTAGCACCATATGCGCCTAAAGCTGCGCTTCCATTGGTTACCATATCTATTATTTTAGGGGGAATCCAGTTTGTGACTAGGTTCGATAATTCCTCCACTCTGTCGGCAGATATCTCTGAATTATTGGAAACTTGCTGAAAATTGAGGCCTGTTTGTTTTTGTTTATCTTCAATTGGCAATACTTCGACTATGTATGTGAAGTTTAGTTTTCTCGAAAGTTCATTTATTATGTCGAAAGTTAAACCTCTGTATTTTGCTAGACCTTTCGATTCATCTGTTGAAATTATTTGCCAAGGAGGATTCTAAAAAATAATTAAAAATTAAAAATATTTTGTTTCAAATACATCAATATTATTTTTATCACCATTCATTTTTGTGGAACTCACATGGACTGTGATAAACCTCAAGGTTTTGCCTCTGAAACCATGTGCCACATGCAGAAACAGTTCATCGGACATTTCTGCACCTAGAGCAGGCGTCCAACTACCCACTCTACCAAACTGTATTGATGTTGAATTGCCATCTGTTTTGTATTCACTACCCCAACTGTCTGCAGACCTCAGAAGCCAGTTGGTACAATTGTCGCATCTCCCATTTTTATGGAGAAACATCTTTGGAAAGATTTTTGATTAGGTATACAGAATGTAAAAGCCAAATGGAATAAATTCGATAACGAATAAATGAGGGCGTGTTGGAAAAAACGCTCGGACACGTCAATTTGTAATTTTAAATGCGCATATTTTTCAAGAAAATAATATTATATAGGGTGTTCCATGTGACCGTGGCCAATACCAACTTTCTTAGTTCAAATGCAAACCCCTGTATATTATTAATTTTTTTGTTCTTCAGAGAATTCTAGACACAATTCATGCACATTGTCCTATACCTATCTTTAACTATTTCGGAAATATTAAGTGTTTTCAGATTTATTGCAAAAATCAACGTTTTAAATAAAAATTATTTTATTTCACAAATTCGGTACATCACACTTCAAACCTAATATCTAAGTAATACAGATTTTTTCTTAATTATTAAAAAAAAAACAAAAAAAAAACATTAATGTCAATGTAGGAATTAATGTTCAAAATGCTCGCCGCGAACGTCTTGGCAACATGCTAATCTGGTGTAGAATTGTCTTCTAACGTTACTCAACATTTCGGGCGTTTTTACTCACTTTCTTCATATCAAGTGGTAAATGGGAAATAAGTTTTGAGTGTAATGTATCGAATTTGTGAAATAAAATAATTTCCATTTAAAATGTTAATTTTTGTAAAAAATCTGAAAACACTTAATATTTCCGCAAAAGTTGAAGATAGGTATAGGACATTGTACATGAATTATGTCTAGAATTTTCTGAAGAATCCAAAAAATAAATAATATATAAAGGGGGTTGCATTCGAAATAAGAAAGTTGGTATTGGCCACGGTCGCATGGAACACCTTATATAATTTTATTTTCTTGAAAAATATGCGCATTTAACATTACAAATCGACGTGTCCGAGCGTTTTTCCTAACACCCCCTCATTTATTCGTTATCGAATTCATTCCATTTGGCTGTTACACTCTGTATGTACGGTTATTCACTGCAAGGTCCACTTTTTACTAGCAGAACTAGAACATTTGATAAAAAAACTTATTTCAGAAGAAATTTTTAATCGATGATGGTCAATAAATGATATAAATTTCAACACCCAAAATCTTTGAAACGAAGCGTTCAAAGGCCTTTATGTTTCTATTACATATCGGGATTCACTGTCCACAGCATGTATTGGGAAAAGTAGAATTCGATAGGTGGCGCTCTGAAATGTCAATGTCATCTTAGCAACGAGTAAATCAAATCAGATGCCGTACTTTGATATTTAAGTGGTTTTATTTTGCTGTTTTAGTTATTTTCAGTGTGTGTTTTGCAAAACTTTTGGTTTTTCTTCGATTGTGCTTTAGTGCTTTGTATTGTTAAACTAAATTTTGACTCCTAATATTTTTATTTTTGGAGTATGGTTGATGTTTGTGAAAAGTACAACAAGCGTTCAATTAACTATATATCGGCGGAAAACTTCTTCTGGACGACGAAGAATGGAAAAATAGGCGATTTGCTTTCGATATTTCGCCCCAAAATTGCCGATCGATTCGAAAATTCCGAAATTAATTCGGAACTATTTGGTTTCGTTGCTTGTGTGGCACGTAGCGCCGTCGGAAGTAAACATTGTCCAGATAAATACCATACAATTCTCTCGATAGCGCAATCCATTCACCGTAACTGTAGCTCCAGCCATATTCTCGGAAAAGTAAGGTCCATTAGGCCCGCCAGACCATAAACCGCACGAAACAGGCACAAGATGAGGATAGAGAGGCCTTTCAAGAATAACTCTTGGGTTATCCGAGTTACAGATGTGACAATTTTGCTGGTTGACGAAGCCATCGAGGTGGAAATGGGCCTCATCACTCAAGATGAAATTTCCGGATCAATTTCATGCATTTCAAGAACCCAATCAGCAAAGACACGACGTTGCTGATTATCGGTCGGCTTGAGTTATTGTGTCAACTGAACTTTATAGGGCTTGGGACTCAAAAATTTATGCAAAATACGGTGTGATGTTGTTTATGGAATGCCTAATTCCAAAGATCGACGAGGAATGGACAAACTTGGGTTTTCTTCAACTCTTCGTCTACTGCAGCAATATTCTCGGCTGTTCTTGAGCGACGTGCACGGGTTTTATGTACCAACAGCTCAAATTTTTGCGTTTCGCAAGGTGAACCATGAACCATGACCCAAAAATGTTCAAGTTTTACGAACCGTCTATGACAAATTTTCTTCATTTTTATAGTGAATTTGAGTAATTTCAATGCGTTCTTGAAGCGTGTACCGTTCCATTTTTATTGATGGCGTAGTTCTTGTCAAATGTCAAAAAATGACAGCTTCGAAAGTGACATCTACCGAAATAGCGGGCTAGTCAAAATAACACCTCTTATTGGAAAACCCTTTATCCTGATTGTTTATCCTGATTACTCCTAGGTCTCCTGTGGAGACCCCTCTGAAGTTACAAGCTTCGAAGCTTGTAACTTGTGCCGAGTTCGGAGTAAGCAGTTGTGTTCTGTGTAGGCTTTGTTACTGTGTCCTTACGCCACCTTAGGCACAGCACTGTTAATTTTTGACCCAACAGTGAGAATGGTGGCCCCTACCGAGACTAGAAAATTTCTTTCCTAGCTCGGGATTGAACTTCGGACCTTTGGGTCCGAATTCCAACGCTCTACCACTGAGCCAGGGGCACTCATCACCTTATTTCGATGTATTGGGTTAATCATGTGCGCTCGCAGAGAGGGGCCAAAGGGGCATGGCCCCCCTGAGATTTTGATGACCTTATCGTTTTTCAGCACCACACCCTCAATATTACTCATCGTTTTTCAATAATTTTTATTTTGCGCCCCCCTGAGAAAAATTTCCGCAGGCGGAGATGGGGTTAATGGTTGTCTTCGTGCAAATTGCTGTTCACCGTGAACTTGGATGGATTATTCGTATTCCAGAATGTTTTATTGATACTATTCGATGTACTACAAATATATCAGAATGTTAAAGGAATAAAAGAAGCTGTTTTTGGAAAAACTATAATTTAGTGAGATGTGGTTCCAGGAACCTTTTAGGCATTTTCATAATTCTTTTCATTGCTCAAGACTATTTTGAGTTGGGATAGGTGCAGGTAAGATGCATTAAACCTTGGTGATATTGAATTAATTTCTATGCGCCAACGTTTTTTGACAATTTCAACGCCCCGTATCTTTGGAACGTTCATAGGCCTACGTTAATTTTTCTCAACTATTTTTTCCTCCGACCACTGAAGTCGAACTAGTAAAAAGTGGACCACACTGTATGCAATGATAGATGAACCATTGGGTGCGTTCATCGGACACAACAGTTGGCCAACTGTTTATGTTGTGAAAAAGTCGGATGAACCTTTATGCTACCTGAGCGCTACATCGGAGCGGACGCCATTTTTTCGAGCGGTCTATTTTTATGCTACATGTCGAAAGCGTGAAGTTTGTTGTTGGTGATAGGTTGAAGTTTCATTTGAAAATGGAAAATAAACAAGAGTACGACATCAAATCATGTAGCTTTGACACAGTAGCGGATTAACCGGTACGCTTAGTACGCTGCAGCTTAGGGCCCCGAGGTCCATAGGGGCCCCCGGCGATCGAATTATTTTTTTTAGAATGAAAATTCGGTCTGTAAGTGTGAAAAAAAAATAGTCTGGACTATATTTATAAAAAACTCAGAGGCAACTTGTGAATTATGAATTAATACATTCACATGAAACGCAATTGAATAACAAAAGCCTCAGAGCAAAACTCAGATGTTGGAAAAAACACACCATCCGATATTCAGCGTACTGTCCCTAATTATCTTGTCTGCCTCCAATAAATCACAATCACATCATAATTCAATAAATTTGTCGGCATTTCCTCTAAAATCTAGGAATGTGCTACAGAACGGTCGACCAGATGTTAAATCGTTTAGGGGTGTGAAGTGAAAAATACTTGTTAGTTCTTTGGTCTGCATATTTTTTCTCACATTCATTTCACAAGATTCGAATAGTGTTGACAGTGACGGGCGAGTTTCGTGTAACGTGACAGATTCAAATATTGTGAAAAACTGAGAAGTGTTGGTGAATTGAACTATTTCTGTTTGTGTTTGGACCTTTAAATCCTTGTACTCTCATTGAGCGATATAATTGATATAAAAAGTAAACTTGATTGAGATATTGAATAAAGTGTTAGATTTTTCGATTGGCGACTTAGAATGTCGAAGTTCTGTCTATCGAGATATCATCGTGAAATTCAAATGTAGACATATTTGATAGGGAGAGTTTTAAAACACCCTTGGAGTATTATGTAAAAGACCTTGAGGAGGGAATTAATAGCGAAGCATCTCAATTCCAGGAATATCTTAAACTCTTGAAACCAAAAAAAAAATACTAGTTGTTCAGAGATGTTGAAAATAATATATGATAAGGGAATGATAGAAGTATTATCCAATTTATAATTTGCTTTAAAGTTATTTGTAACGCTTCCTATCACAAGTTAAGAAGCAGAGCGCTCATTTTCCAAACTGTCATTGATAAAAAATAAATATAGAATTGTTATGACAGAAATAGACTGCAGTTTTTCGGAATACTTCCTATCGAAAGTGATATAAGCAGCAGTCTCGATTATGATTCTGCAATAAAAGAATTTGCTGATATTAAAATAAGAAAAAAATTATAGTGGAATTTTATTTTGTAGGTAACTGATTTAGAGCTTTACGAAACTTGTATCTTTTGTAATGATTTTATTTATTCCTTAATCTCGATGCCGCAATAAGAAGTTTGCAGATGTGATATTCTAGAGACATTTGTATTTGAATTTTTGTGATATTTTCCCCTATCTTCAAGATTTTTATTCATCTTTTATATTTTGTTTTGATAAACATTCCTTGTATTTTATTAATAAACTTTATGTTTTGTTTTCAAAGAAGTGAGTTTTAATTGAAAAAATCTTTCGAAAAAAATCGAAAATGTTTCAGAGGGGGACCCAAAAGTTTTGAAGCGTAGGGCCCCTGAAATGGTAAATCCGCCACTGCTTGACATATGAAGGAGCATGGAGCAAAAAGGTCGTTCATAATACTTCGATGTTACTCAACTGTTACCGATGGATCGGAGCGGTAGCTGCTTAGTCGGATGAACGCACCCATTGTTTTCTGAAAGCATCGAAAACACCTTACATATTTCACAGTGAATTTTTCAAATATAATTGACAACTAGTTGGCAGAGTTTTATGCAGGTGCAAAATTTGATTCTTCAAAATTTTCTTACCAGAACTTTCTCTAGTAAAAAACTTCGTCGTTCTGATTTCGACGGTTTGATTGCTTCCCATTCTTCACCGGAAACTTGATCGGCTATATCAAATTCATTCTTTTCCGTTTCGTAGAGGGCTGTGGCAAATGCCGATACTAGAGATTCGAAATGACAAAGGAAACCACCCTAGAAAAGTGTTTTTAGATTTGAGAAGTAACATGGAATCAAAGAATTTAAAGATCAAATTGTCATTGAAAACCCTGAAATTAAATCTGATACTGGGTTTTAGATCAAATCGAGATGTTTTCGGATGGCGAAGTCTGCAATCTGCAATAAAATGTTGGTAGGCTTCTAAGCTTCCTCCATTCGTTTGAATAAGCTACAACCATAGACTTATTAGGATAATATGTCTATGGCTACAACCAACGTAACAATAAAATAATTCCACTAGAGAAGAATGGGTTATGATTTCTTTGGTTGTAGCTTATTTAGGGGCGTGTCTTAAGTAGATATTCTCAAACGAGTGGAATGGTCTTAGGCCGGTTTTATAAAAGGCGAACCGAGGATTTAACCATGCGCCCACCACCAGATAGTGAGGAATTTGGTTGTTGACGCAACGGTTGAATCCTCGGTTGGCCTTTATAATACCGGCCCGTTGTTTCAACAACGTTTTATCGCAGACTTTGCCCTCCGAAAACGTCTCGAATTCAGTCAATAGTGCCTTTATAGTAGGTACTTATTTTAGTGGACTATGCCTGGGCTGAATAATAGCTTAAAAGTTCATAGAAATGTATGGTCTTCAAGATAATTTTCTGGATAATGTGCCAATTATATTGAAACGAGTATACAGTTTTTGAGGTACAAGTTTATGGTTCAATAATGAAAATAATCAAAATTACTATAGCGTATGATTATGGAGGTGATCGAAAATTGAATTCTGACTTACAAGGAAAACATAAATTCAAAGATAGAAAATTTAAGATCAGCTTTCACTCAAACGAATTCAAGATCTTGTAAAGTTTGTTTCAAGTTTGCTTAGATATCGGGTGTTGTTTAGAGTGATAGAACTTTAAATTGAAATAGAACAAATACAAATTAATAAAAAAGGGAATTTTTTGTATTTGAAAGATAATTTTATGACATTAATGTTTTTGAAATCATTTTCGGCATACTGGGTGATTTTTTTAAGTATTTCATTAGACGTATTCGAGGAAGGAATTGTGATACAAATTCAAAATTTTGTATTTTTGTTTAAGAGTACATGAACTAAATTTGAAAAATGTTTTCAAGCGAAATCTACTTTTGGTTCTACCGGAAACGAATGTAAACTTCGTTATTTCAAATGTAACATCCTGTATATTTATACATATTTGAATCCTTCGTTTAATTCTGCACTGATTTGATGCATGATATGCGCAACCACTCACAGCGATTGTTGAGTTATAGCCTGATTCTCAAATAAGTGTTTATATCTTCAAAATCCCTCATTGTGAGAATTTTTTTGCAACAGTGGAATAAAAGAAAATACGCTCATACTGCTTCTTGTATAAATTATGGGGAAATATTATACAGGGTGTCTGAAAAAGGGCTTCAAAGTGACCCTCAATAAAACCATGAAATCCCATTATTTTCAAATGGTAACCATACAATTTTGTTATTCCAATCGATTGCTCGTCAAAAACTAGTAAGGGTGTAACAAACATTTCATGTCTATAAAATCAGTAGTTTTGCCGTTATTGAATAAAATTCTAATTTCACGACTAAAGCCAGGTTTGCTCAGTCGAATTCATTGGTATTAGGTACACTAGAATAGAATGATATATCAAAAGTCTGTCCTTTATTTGCGGCGAATGTGACAAATAAACAAAACAGATAATGAATGATTACTAAATAAAAAGAACTTAGTTTAAAACAATTACAACAATTTTCTTAACAACAAAATACTTTGACATAAATTTAATAATAGCTTTTACAATTTTTCAAAATGTTGGCCCCCTTCCTGCATACATTTATCAATTCTTCTAAAAACTTCGATTTTTTGAAGATGGTGAATGTGGATTACTTTTTTTTAAAAGTTCTGACTGCCCTTTCTAATATTTTGTTACTTTCACCATAAATGAAGAACATATTCAATACATCACTGTTACTGTAATTCTGATTTTGCATAGTGCCCAATTAATCAAACAAGTATGAATGACAGTTACCAACAATGCATTATTAATGAACTCACACATTCTAGTCTACTTGAAAATTATCTTAATAAACCTATGATTAGACAAAGAAACCGGATTCATTCCTGAAATTCGAATTTTATTCAATAACGGCAAAACTACTGATTTTAAATACATGAAATGTTCGGAACACTCTAACTAGTTTTTGACGAGCAATCGATCAGAATCACAAAATTATATGGTTCCCATTTGGAAAAAAAAAAGAGATTTCATAGTTTTATTGAGGCTCACTTTGAAGCCCTGTTTCAGACACCCTGTATAATATTTCCTCGTAACTTATACAAGAAGCAGTATCAGCGTATTTTCATTTATTCCACTTGCACTTCCACTTTGCAAAAAAAAGATCGCTTGAAGTGTTTGCTAATGTCATAAATCAAATCAGTGCAAAATTAAAATGACAATTCAAATATATATAAATATATAGGGTGTTACATTTGAAATAACGAAGTTGACATTGATTTCCGGTAGAACCGGAAGTAGATTTCGCTTAAAAATATTTTACAATTTGAGCTCATATACCTACTCTCAAACAAAAATGCAAAATTTTGAATTTGTATCACAATTCCTTCCTCGAATACGTCTAATAAAACACTCAAAAAAATCACCCTGTATAACCACCACGACTATAGCTCTGAGGAAGCGCATTCGACCAGACCAATTTTGGACCACTTTTTCGAGTAATTCAGGCGTCATTTCAGTAAAAACACGAGTTATGTCGGCTTCCAAGGCGTCCATTATTGCTGGTTTATCAGCATAACCCAATGACTTGACGAAACCTCAAAGAAAATAATCCTTTGGAGTTATGTCGCATGATCTTGGAGGCCAATTAATCGAACCATTTCTCGAAATAATGTTATGACCAAATATCTATTTCAATAAATCAATTTTTACGGTAGCAGCATCTTGTAGGAACCAAAACACTGCTGGATCGATACCATTCAAATTTTGAAACACATAATCATTGTTATCGATCTGTAACGAGCACCATTCACTGCAAAATTAGTTCCAGCATCGTTTTTAAAGAAATATGGACCGATTATAGCTCCAGCGTGTAAAGCACAACATACAGTGCATTTTTCAGGATGCAATGGAACCTGCAAAACTTCTTGAGGGTTGTTTTCAATCCAATATGCGCCAATTTTGCTCGTTTGCGTAACCGTTCAACCAGAAATGAGCTCATCACTAAACACAATTTTTCGATAAGAAGTGGATCAACTTCAAACTTTTCTTGGGCCCAATCAACAAACAAACGACGCTTATTATGGTCAAGTGGCTTTAGTTCTTGAACCAGTTGGATCTTGAATAGGTGTAGACCAAGATTTTAACGCAAAATTTTCCATGTGGTGGATGCACATGGAGTCCAACTTGTTGTGAACGTCGACGAATAGACAAATCTGGATCTTCAACAACACTATCACCATTGTTTAAACAGGTCTTCTCTTTAAACAATGCTATCACTTACAACAGCGATATTTGTGGTACGTGCAGTTCTTTGTCTTGTTGTAGTTGTTGCATCGAGTAAAGAAAATGTTGTCCGAAATTTATCGATAGTTTGACGAATAAGCTGCTCTGAAGGACGATTATGTAAACTTGTAAACCATAAGTTTCACGAAGTGTTTTATAAGTTTGGCGAATGGAACACTGATTTTGAAAATAAATCTCACCAATTTGTAAACGTTGTTTCGGGGTGAGTCTTTCCATGATAATTTGTTCATGCTTACTGAACAGAAATGTCAAAACAACATGGCTTCTACCTTCTGTCTAATCACAGTTATCCCTATCGAAAATTCTATCACTCCAAAAATAACACCCGATACAATTTTCAATAACATTTTCCGATTTCAAAGTGGTGTCTTCAAAGTGTTGGTTCAAATTCATACTCACAATACAATTTACATCAGTGTCCGTATTGTTATACATAACAGCAACATTACTCCCATTCCTCAACGACTTTTTCAACTTCCTAAAATTCTTCCTACTTCCCCTACTCGTATCCGAAATAACGTACAACCACTGAGTTTCCGTATTCACGAGATTCATCAGGTCAACTGTCTCCATCACAGTTTCTACGACTTTCCGGTGACAGATCACCAAAAAGTTGGATTCTGCTTTTCTTGACGATATGGATAATAGTTTGTCGATCAAGTCTTTTCCTCTGTCTTCTGCTTCTAAGTCTCTAAATTTGACCAAGGAGAGGGCAGTGGATTGGGAAGATACTGGAAGATCCTTGGTTAACGAGGAGGTAACTCTGGCAACCACATCTCTGTCTGTCAAAGGAATTGAATTAGAATATGGTGATATCGTGTCAGGGATTTGTCTCACGACCTGGGTGGCCGCGATACGGAGGGAGCATAACATTCAGGGCTAGATCGTGGGAATTGCAACATTGCAGCTACCGAAAATTTCATACCATCACGACACCCTTCTCGGATTCCGGAGGTGGGAAAAGAAAAATCTTGAATTGCTTTTGAAAACGGAGAAGTGACAGTAGCTGGAGAATTCTTAAACAGGAAGGTTCTCAGTTGCCTCGGGTTCGGTTGTAGGAAGACTTAGGAAGTATATTTTAGATTACGTCTCGTCGAGATACGCGCAATATCGTAAGTTACGTCAAGAAAGACCGGGAGTGAAGTTAAAAGCGAACAACGGGTTAGTGAAGTGGTTTTTTTGAATACATTATGACTAATGAATAAGTATCAATTGAGGAATATGTACCATTAACTCTGATAATCAGATAAATAATAAATAAGTATCAATTGAGGAATATGCACCATCAATAGAAAAAACACTGAAAACACAAGCTCATGCTAGAAACCCATTTTTACACTTGCATCCACAAATAATAAAAGAATATGAAATAAGTTTAGTTTTAATTTTTATGAGGCCTCTACAAAAAACACTTACCCATGCTATCATCATAAATGACTACAACAGACCTCCACTTGAAAATTGATGAAGTTCTAAGATCCAGTAATAGTTGTGGCATTTCTTCACCTAGCTTAGTCAGGGGAATACTAATGGCTTTTCCTATTGGCAACCTTGGGCAATCTGTATCTAGAAGCAGATTTTGGTATTCAGATCTTTCAAAGAGTAGATAGGCATACAATAATTATTCACATTACTCGCATTACTGTGATCTTCCTTCTTTTTAAGGGTGTAATATGCGAAATCCGAAGAGTGGACCTAATAGACTCCATGTAGGAGAAGTGAAGTTTTTTTTTGCGAAGGGCTTGATTTATGAACTTTATATTTGCTGTGTTGAAGGTATTTTTTTATTTGATGTTATTCACGTTGATTCTGAATGATCTTGTTCATTTTAGACTAGTTACTTGAGTAAAATGTAAATTGGGGTTGAGTAATTTTACAAGGACTAATATTTGGATTCAAGGCATGCTGCTTGAGACTTAAGAATTCTATGCTTATTATAATTGAGTGAAGTATATAGCTGGTGAGAGATTTTAATTGAGAGACGAGGGACTAGTCGACTACTAAGGACTACTAAGGGAAAAGTTATGGCAACCGATGCCAAAACTTTTGCAAAGGGGGAAGTATTGTAATAAATCGAAATACTTCGGTTTACCAATATAGGCTTCTGAGATTTATATTCATGTCTCCGAGAATTACTTTGTTGCTTATCGCTATTGCACAGGATGTTGGCGAGACGATAACGATTGAAATTATTGATTTTCGGTTCAAGTTTCTTCATGAAACCCAGACGATATCAGAAAATCGTTCCACGAAATCGGTTGCCCTAAATTCTGACGACAGCAGAAAATTCGAGGTTAAAATCGTGGTATTTCCAACGTGGCAGTAAACGAAAGTTTCATATGAATTGCATCATCCTTTCGGAATCCACCCACGGGAGGTGGGAAAAGGGGAAATCTTCAATTTGCTTTGGAGACGGAAGAGGTAGTATCTGGAGAAGCCTTAAACGCCTCAAAGCAGAGACGGAAACAGTTAAGTTTAAATCGGAAGTTAAGGAGTAGCTGAAGAAGTCTTAAACGGGAAGATTCTCAGTTGACTCGGGAACTCATTTTTTTTTTATTTTGGGAAGTACGGTCTCAAGCGGGAACAGAAGAGTGTTAATTCGGAAGTAAAAGGTTTTGGAAATTAATTATAATTATTTAGATCACGTTTCGTCGATAGACCCGGAGTGAAATTGATCTGCGAGTTAGTGACGTGTTGTTTTTGGTGTTATTTTAATCTTCCTTAGGATTACCTGCCAGCAGGAGAAAGGTCAGGTAATTTTGCGTATGCTTGGCTTGTTTGAGTATTGTTAGAGAGCTGCAGGCAACACCAAAATATTTTTGGAGTGCAGAGTCCCGAGATCTCCTAAGTTTTTGGTACTTTGATTTGTATTGTTTTTGAGATCATCCCAGCATGTTTTCGGTTTCGGGTTATTTTGATAAACCCCCGAGTTTTGATAAACCCCCGAGTTTTGATAATTTGATTGTGCTTTTATAATTTGAATTTGTTTTGATGATTTGATTGGGTTTCAATAATTTAATTTTGATTTGAAATTTGAATTTGTTGGGATGATTTGATTTGATTTCGATAGGTTCATTTGGTTTTGATAATATGTTTTCGATTCGATAAATTGACCAAATAATATTGATAATTCAGTCTCTTCGACATGATTGGATTATAGACAGTGTGTGCAAAACCATTTATTTTACTTTGGTCTTAATAGACGTCTAAAGTTCAATTTCGAATTTCATTTACCATCCCTCTCCCTGGAGAATTAATAAAAACTAAGTCCGTAGGGCGAAAAATATATCCTTAAAATAGTCCAAGGAATAACCTCTTCAATTTTTGCCGCATTTTTACCAAACACCCTGCATAAGTAACAAGATTGATTTCAGATTAATCAGTTTATAAAAACCGCCTTCTGTTGTGTAGATAATAATGATAAAAAATTGAATTCAAGGTTAGTTTAGTTTATTTTTGGAAGTACAATGCCCATATCGTTAATTATTCATTCAAATTTAGTAGATACAGATAATTGTACTAACTGACAAAGAAACTGCAACATCCAGGAGGAGCTGTTTTAGATAGTATAGCAAAGAGTGAATGATTAAAATTTGGAGAAAATAACGAAGCGATGCATTTTTTTTAAATAATTTGTTTGTCCAGCGTGGTTATCCTTACACTCTTCAACACGTCTTGGCATTTATACAATAAGATGGTCTATTTCATCTTGAGAGATACTATCCCAAGCTACCTGTACCTACTTCATGTCTCAGAGCCGCCAAAGTTCGTGGGGGGCTGAGGTAAATTTCCAAGCCTTCTACCCATGATGTCCCAAACATGTTCTTAGGGCGAAAGATTGGGGGATCTGGGCGGCCATGCCAAAAGATTCACAAGGGTCGCTTCAAAAAAGTTTAAACTAACTCTGGCAACATGAGGTCGAGCATTATCTTGCTGGAATATTGGATTCTCGAGCCGATTAAGGTGAGGGACAACTATGGCTCTACTATTTCTTGAAGGTATTGCAGCGCTGTCATGTTACCTCGAATCATGACCGAAGGTGACCTACTTGCATTTGCAACAGCACCCCATACCATAACGCCTACTGTCCGGTGTACATACATGACTCTCAACATCAAATTGAGGTTCACGTCTTTCTCCCAGACGTCGTCTAACCCTTCTTCGGCCATCATGTGCAGAATCGAGATTTATCAGAAAAGACGACATGATTCCATTCCACATTCCTATGTTGTCGTTCTCTGCACCACTGTAATCGTTGCCGGCGATGCTCAACCGTCAGAGATAACACAAGATGGGGTCGATAATGCTGCAGTCCAAAAGACCCTATCCGGAGGTAAACCGTTCGGACAGGTACAGGATTGCCTTGATCTCCTCACACTCATCAGCCAGAGATCGAGTTGTCGCAAATCGGTTTCTAATGGCCTCAGACGTCGACCTTGAACTTCATTTGGTTCCGGTGACTACTCTCCTTCGATTTTGGGCATTATCAAACCAGGCTTGACAACATCTCATAACAGTAGTTGGATTTCTGTTCGTACGGTTAGCGATTTCTCGAAATGACAACCCCGCCTCCCGTAGACCAATAATTCGACCTCTTTCAAAGTTACTTAGCTGGTGATAAATTCCGCGTAAAGGTGCTCTAGACATTTTAACAACAACTAAACATCGACTTTGGAGCTACTCGAACAACTATTCTGTTGTAAAATTTAAAAAATTTGCAAAAAACGACTACAATATTCAAGTAACAAAAAATGTTTACATGAAAAAAATTTTCACGATTTCTACCACATTTAATCATTTACTCCTTGCTATACTATCTGTTTCACAAAAAAAAATTAAATTTAAACCAAACGCAGATATACCAGACGAATCAGTAAGCGAAAACCTGGAGTACCAATCGAAATATCTCTAATCAAAGTCATAACCCATGACCTTTATACACAAATTTCACATATTTACCTGATATTGCGATGAAAGGAACAAAATCTCTGTCGGCTCTATCGAATAATCTCCAAGTATGGTAACACGAAGTAATAGTCAAAACACCAGATATGTCTGAAAAATAAAATGAAACAAGGTTAGCGAAGAGAAACCTAGAAATGTTTGGTTTATACATACCCCTTCTGAAGTTTACTCCTAGAGAAGTGTGATACTGTATATTTATGTTGATCCCTTTGGCTTGTAACCCCCTAGTTACTTTTTCAAAGTCTTCTATTGTTGCTTTGGTATCTTTGTACTTCATTTTAACGAAATCCTCTTCAACGATTACAGCTAAAAACATATTTTGATTTTACCAAGCCTTCATCCAGAATAGGTTGATTCAAGCTGTGAGGATACACAATTTTTTGGTGTCGTTACTCTCCAAATTTTGAGACGAAAATGGCCGCAAACAAAAAGGTTCGATTCACTAACAACGAATTCGTCGTTAAATTCACTTCTTTCTGTCCGTAAACACGATAACTCTCTAACAAAAATCTTAGAAAGTTGGCATGCCGCGGTTAAACTCATTTGGGCAAAATTCGACCAGGGTTTTCGTAAAAATTGTCCAGAACCATATAAAATGCTACCCAATTATTGACAAAAAAATCTCCAATATTTCTGTAATAACATATCCAGGATCATGTACGATTGCTTCTTGAATGCGAATCTACCTATAAGATGGATCAACTTATAAGATGGATGAACAATTGCTGAAAAGCTCCTGACTTTACAGTTTACAGTGCTTTCCTTTCCTTTGAAAAAAAAACAATGCTACTACTTATGTAGCGAATTTCTCATACATAACATTATGTGATTCCTTACCTAGTACAGAATTCTCCGATACAGAAAACGGGTTATCATTTCCAACAACAAACATAAACAATTCAAAAAGAGAGAAACCAACAAGCGAAATGAACATCGGAAACAAAACAATCTAATTGTCTACTCGCAACAGCAAGCAATAAAGCCAAGAAGCGGAATGAGCACACGTACATGGCAAGTTCTGAATAAAATATCCAACTCTAAAAATTGGACGAAATCGCGACCTCAAAATGTCATCCATTAAATAGCAATGCTTTCTTCCAATTTCGTATTCATTGGTTTTCGATATTGATGAGAGGGTTGATGGATTCAACTTGTTGGGGGCTCGTAAAGTATTAATTTTGTGGTGATCTCCCCTTGTGTCTTCATTATCTTGAATGAGATTTTGTACACGTGGTGTTGACTTCAAATGAAGCAAAATTATGTTTCATTTCAGCTCCTGGTATTTTACTGGGTGGCACATTGAGAAGGGATGGCACGATGTAGGGAACAATTTGAGCTTTTGTTAGTTCAAACTATTCAGGGCACTCATCTTGTCTCTTTGAAATTGAATCATCTTATGTTCCAGGCGAATTGGATAATATTTCATTTTCAAATTCGAATTTTACGTAAACGAATGATCAGATCTCCAAATAATTACTGCCATATTCAGAAGGAGAAAACCATTTTAGAAACATATCAAATCAGTTTCAGTACAATTTTTGGAATCAATCAATTTATTTTCCACAGTGCAATATTATAAATATTTTCATCACCACTTATGAACTGAGCAACCTCACACGTAAAACTCGAACACACAAACGTAGTGATTTTTACTGGTCAAATTGTAGTGGGTTTCTAGGACCGATGTGGCAGGTAAATGAAACTAGGAGATTACCTAACGTTTCGCCAACTTTATTGTGGCTTCTTCAGAGGCTGAAATATGGAAAAGTATTGTATATAAAAAAAGGGAGCAAAATTGCCTAATTATGTACAAAATCAAAGTATAAGTCAGTAAAATATATGACACAAAAACACAAGAAAATTCAACTATCATAGACATATTTGAAGAAGGCAAAAAAAAAACAACAACAGTTTTATTCTACTAGAATGCCATTAAATACCGTTTAGACTGGGAAAACTTACAATCTCTTATTTATCACCCTTGTCATAATCAGGGCCGGACTGGGCAGGCGGGGTACCGGGGAATTCCCCGGTGGGCCCCCTCATGTGGTTTGTGGGCCCTTGTCTAAAACGGTGCTACTTATTACTTAAACATATTAGATTTATTTCGGTTAATGGCTGTACTGTACTAAAAAAGTGTTTGTTTATTTTTTTTATTTTCAACATCTATTGATATGTTGAACCTATGTTACTTACACTAAAATAAAAATCCGTAGAAAAAAGTAAAGAAAAGTTTCAATCCAAGGGCAAAGGTAACATTTTTAAGCAAACAAACTATCAACCAAGTTACCTATTATTACTTCAGGAAATTTGATCAGACAAAAAAAGGCACATGAAATACGAGAAGCCAAGATCTTCAGTATAGAAGCTGATACTACACAAGACGTAAGTGTCTCTGAACAATGTTTTGTTCTATGCCGATATATTTTTACTGACACTGTAACAGAGAGACTAATAAATTTAGTAAGTGTTGAATCAACAACGGCTGTTTCACTTAGAGATATGTTAAAAACTGAATTCAGCAAATTAAATCTTAAAATGCAAAACATAGTTGGGTGTAGTTTTGATGGAGCTGACAATATGTCTGGTGAGTACGGGGTTTGAGAGCACTACCAAAATCAGAATCGCCCAAAATTATTTATAACTGGCGTTATGCCTATAATTTGGACTTGGTACTTAGTCACAGATGCTGTTCAGGTATATTCTGTAATTAAAACCTACTTTGGGACACTCAATCGGGTTAGTGCTTTTTTGTCGGAATCTTACAAAAGAATGGTGGTGTGGGATGAGAATTCCAAATGTAATGAAAGGTTAAGAGGGATTAATACCGTTCGACGTTCAGTTCAAAACGCGATTCGGGATTTGTCACGATAGAGACCACCGATTTACATGAGGTTTTCACTATTATTCAATTTGAAGAGTTCTTCAAGTGAAAAAGTTCATAACTTTTTTTTTCGTCAAAAAAAAACCTTATTTTTTTTCACTCGACGAAAAAAAAAGTTATGAACTTTCCCACTTGAAGAACTATTCAAATTGAATAATAGTGAAAACCTCATATAAATCGGTGGCCTCTATCGTGAGAAATACCGAATCGCGTTTTGAACTGAACGTCGAACGGTATAGACCCCTCTTAACAAAAATATGTGACACCCGATGGTGGAGTGATGGCCTGGATGTGCAAAAATTGCTCGGAATTGAACGAGGTGAGTATTATGAGGACAAACTATATTCAACTTTGCTGACTGATCTGGAAAAAAATGAAACTTCTGGTCAATTTGATGTCAAGACTATATATCAGAAGCTTCAGCTTTTCAGAATTACTTTTGCAAGTAAAGGTATCCCTACGAATAGCCCGTTTAAGAATAAGAATCGACGGGTTTCAGGATTTTTCCTCAAAGTCACCGGTTTACGGAATAACGAATTCATTTGCACCAAACTCTATATGTTGTGTAAAAGTATATATATATTAACGTTATCATGTACGCAGGTTGAATGAGAATCGGTATTTTTCAAATTATAATTAAAAAATCCAGAATTCGTTCCACCATTGCTCATCAGGAAAACCTTGGAGCACTAGTGTTAATGAATGTGGAAAGTGATATTACTGATATTTTCTATTTTTGTTCGTCTGTTGGAGTGGAATATTTTATTAATTAGTTAATAAAATATTCCACTCCAACAGACGAACAAAAATAGAAAATAACGAAAAAATCAGATACTTCAAATTTCCTGCAGTGGGCACTGTAGACAAGAAAGTACAAACAGCCTTAAGTAAACAAAACATAAAACTAGCTTTATATAACCAAAAGAACAACTATAACCAGATATACACCAAACTAAAAGCCAAAACAGATGATATGCACAAATCAGATGTAGTGTATAAAATAGCTTGTAAACAATGCCCGAAAGTTTACATAGGAAATACCAGCCAGTACTGCTACATGCGAGCGAAACAACACGCAAATGACATAAAAAATAAAAAAGAAAACACAGCACTCGCAAAACATGCAAAAGATTTCCAACACGAGTTTGATTTTGAAAATATAAAAATCATTGCAACGGAGCATGTCAAGGAAAAAAGGGAAATCTTGGAAATATTAGAAATTCAAAAGGATAAAAGCAGCTGCAATTTCAAGACAGACACAGCCTATTTAAACTCAATGTATAAAGTCCTGTTAAGTTGATAATGAATGAATCAACGACCATAAATAGAAGTATAAAGTAGATGAAGCAGACAGAATAAAATTCAAAAAATATAAGTTCTAAAGTGACATCCAACGGACGGAAGTGGAGCCCACGGAAGAGTGTCGGATAAAAACAGAGAACTGTAGTAGATATACAGATATCTTCAACGATATTCACAGGACAGGGAAAATATAGTACAAGTGAAGGAAATGACAGAAATTAGTTTAGATAAAGTTGGAACATTCGTTGAATTCAAATTGAAAGAAAGTAAAATTACTCACCAAATAAATCTCCGTGTGCTCAACTAATGATTTCGATTTTATATATTATGACAAGGGTGATAAATAAGAGATTGTAAGTTTTCCCAGTATAAACGTTATTTAATGGCATTCTAGTAGAATAAAAGTGTTGTTGTTTTGCCTTCTTCAAATATGTCTATGATAGTTGAATTTTCTTGTGTTTTTGTGTCATATATTTTACTGACTTATACTTTGATTTTGTACATAATTAGGCAATTTTGCTCCCTTTTTTATATACAATACTTTCCATATTTCAGCCTCTGAAGAAGCCACAATAAAGTTGGCGAAACGTTAGGTAATCTCCTAGTTTCATTTACCTGCCACATCGGTCCTAGAAACCCACTACAATTTGACCAGTATAATATTGGGGACACAAAACATACATAGTTACGTAGTGATTTTTAGCGCAGTGTCAAGTCAATGACACTACAGTTGACTACAGTAATGTTTCTGAATGAAACTCTTGACGGCGACTAACTAAGCAGTGTCTTGACTTTCTTGAATATTCCATTTCATTAACATGATTCACAAAAATTGTGTAAGAGAATTACCACAATTTCTCGACATTAAATTTATTATTATAAGGGGTTTTTCACACACTGGCGGATCCAGACAGCTTTTCAGGGGGAGGGCATGAATTTTTTTCATGCATGAATTTATTTAATGAAAATATTAGGGATCGATTGAACTTCGATCGAGGGATTATTTTCAACTTCGAGATCCAAGGGGGAGAGGGACATGCCCCCTCTGTATCCGCCAGTGTTTTCACATAGAACTTACATTATAATGGAATGATGTTAGCCTTCCTGTTCAGCTCAAAATATGAAAATCTTGCTGTTCCACCAACTTGAGATGTTAACCCACTTTTTGATCTGGTAATAGCACATTCCATGTTACTATAAGTTCTATGGTTTTTCACCATAAACATATAGCCGTTCAGATGACATTGAGAAAGTCATTCTCGCCTTATGGCAGATTCCCGTTTTCGAAGCAAAAGCGAGATCTATGGTGTTTAATGTCAATGTTAATTAACTTTCCTCCTACGCCAAGTGAATGTTCCGCCTATGATGCTAAGAGTAACGAAAAACATAACAACCCTTGCTGTGGTCTATGCGGAGGTACCATTTTGCTATTCGTAGCATTCGCTGTACAGATGTAGAAGAAGACGCTTCGTCATCGATAATCCAAACATTCTAAAGCAAACCTTTATACAGTCCACTTGCAAATAAACGTAGTTTTCTAGTTCACGAATGTTTTATTTCTTTGAAACCGTTAAGAGAAAAATACCCCCAAAACATTGGTCTTTCGAGCTGGATAGTGAAAAGTGCCGGTTAATTGTAAATTACGCAATCAACTACTTGGCAGAAATTCCTGTAAGTTACGCAGGACAGTGCAGCGAAACAATTATTCTGTAAGTTATTCAGAATCAGAACATTTAAACACGATAGTGCAGCGAAACAATAATTCTGTAAGTTATTCAGAATCAGAACATTTGAACACGACATTGCAGCGAAAACAATATTTCTGTAAGTTATTCAGAATCGTTTTTTGAACATTTGAACATAACAGTGCCGTGAAAAACATTAACGACGAACAATAAAGTGACATTTACATCAGTGTAATCCTCGATTGACATTTTCATCAAGATTCGTATTTTTGGAAACCAAAATACCAAATACGGCGAATTGTTGGTTGGAGTAAAAAAGAGTACCTACACCAGCAACGAGTAGGGTTGCCATATGTCCGAGGTTCGACCGGAAGCAGAACCAGAAGAATTTCGCCCTTATTGCCATCAACGAGGAACTACTCGTCACGTTGCCGTACGTAAACAAAGCATAGACGTAGGCAGAAAGTTGAGCAGCGGTGAGTTTGTATTATTCTCCATCCTCTCAAATAATTTCTTTCCTTTTCTCGATCTGAATAAAAACAATCAGTAATCCTCAAATAAGTTATTGTTCCATAAGTAATAAGCAAATATCAACATGTCAGTTGAACTAAAAAATCTTAATATAAAAAGAGGTCAGGTCAAAGGCAGACTGACACGATTTTCCTCATTTTTAGAAAACTTTCAAATTACTGATGAATCACTTTTGATTGA
This sequence comes from Adalia bipunctata, assembly GCA_910592335.1. Taxonomy (NCBI): domain Eukaryota; kingdom Metazoa; phylum Arthropoda; class Insecta; order Coleoptera; family Coccinellidae; genus Adalia; species Adalia bipunctata. The sequence goes on from OU342954.1 coordinate 9,689,128, forward strand.
GCTAGAATCACGATTTGAAAAAATAAACGTTGCTTATGACGAATTTGATCAAGTTCAGAGCGAAATTGAATTATTGGAAGATACCCAAGAACAATCTCAACATCGAGAACAATTTGAAAATGATTATTTTAAATTAATTGCTAAAGCCAAATTGTATATCTCTAATATGTCCGCGCCAACTGTGCAGTCAGGTCAAGCTCAGGCTATTGCTCCTATGATGCACATGAATGTGCATAATACAACAATTTTACCAACCATTCCTGTTCCCACTTTCGCAGGGGACTACAGGGAATGGTCTTACTTTTTTGATACATTTAATTCATTAATAAATAACAACCAGAACCTTAACAAGATTCAAAAATTCCATTATTTAAAAGATTCTCTCAAAGCCGAAGCAAAGCAAGTAATTGAATCAATGGAAATTTCTGAAAATAATTACGATACGGCTCTTGATTTATTGAAAGGACGATTTGATAATAAGAAATTAATCAAACGTGCTCACATGGCTTCACTATTCAATATATCTCCAACTTCAAGAGATTCTTTACAGTCGTTGCGAAAATTTTTGGACGACATCAACAAACATATGAGAGCTCTTACTAATTTGGGTGAAGCGACGGATTCTTGGGATTTAATATTAATTCATCTCTTCACATCCAAGCTTGACACCGTTACCAACCGCGATTGGGAATCTCATTCAGCGAAATTGAAGGAAGCTAAATTGGACGATTTTAAAAAATTTCTGAATGATAAATGCGGAGTTTTGGAAACGCTTCAGTCGTCTTCCTGGAGCAATGCGTTTGAAAAACCATGCAAATCGGAAAATAAAGGTCGAAAATCTAGCGAGCAAAAACATTCATTTGTGAGCACGAATAATTACCGATGTTCCTTTTGTAAGGGAACACATTCAGTCTATTTCTGCAAAAACTTACTCAAACTTCCGGTCTCTTCTAGGCTGGAAGAAATAAAGAAGCTGAAACTATGCACAAACTGCTTGAGATCAGGTCACTCCACCTCAGAGTGCCACGGTAGTTCTTGCAGGCATTGTCAAAGAAAGCATAATTCTCTGTTATGTATTGAAAATGATCGAAAGCAACAAGCTCAGGTTTCAGAACAATCATCCAACATGGGTGAGCGAAAATTTATCCAGGTTTCTGATAAAACCAATAAACCTGACGAACAGGTGCAAGCTGCATTAACGGTTCATATGCCAAACAAACCTGAACAACACATTCTGTTATCGACAGCTATCATTTTTATTTTTGATGAACAAGGCAATAAAGTACAGTGTCGTGCGTTACTTGATAACGGTTCACAGTCACATTTTATTAGCCGAAACTTGGTTAAAAAATTAGGCTTATCAACTAAGAAGATAAATATTCCGGTGACAGGCATAGGCTCAACTTCCACCAAAATTGCTGGAAGAACCGAAACATCTGTTATGTCTTTACATAATAATTATAAGAAAGAATTATCCTTCTTAATTATAGAAAAAATTACGGGCAATATACCAGATGTCCCTATCGACGTTTCAGAACTAGGAATTCCTCAAAACATAACATTAGCTGATCCGCATTTCAATAATCCTAATCAAATCGACATACTGCTCGGAGCAGGTATCTTTTGGGAACTCTTATGTGTAGGACAAATTAATAATGGTCCAAATAAACCAATTATTCAGAAAACCAAGCTTGGATGGCTTATATCTGGTCCTATATGTTCTTATAATAAAAAAATATCACAGTCTTCATGTCATGTCGTAACTGACAAGCTCAGTGCTCAATTAGAAAATTTTTGGCGGATTGAAGAATTAACTGACAAACCTAAATGGACCGATGAAGAAAGAGAATGTGAAAGGGTTTTCACTGAACGAACAAGGCGCGATAGTACAGGTCGTTTCATCATTGAATTGCCTACAAAAAATTTACCCGATGATTTCGGAAACTCTAGAGGTCTTGCAGTTAAACGGTTTTTGTCTTTAGAAAAAAGATTCCGTTACAATTCCGAATTGAAGCAAAGATATGGAGAATTCATGCAAGAATACGAAAATTTGGGTCATATGACAAAGATCGACTCGATAAATGGGTCGCTCGAAATGAATGCGGCGACACACCCGGTATATTATTTGCCACACCATGGGGTGTTGAAAGAATCGAGTACCACGACCAAATTACGAGTGGTATTCGACGCTTCCGCCAAAACAGACCAGAACATTTCATTGAATGACGTGTTATTGACTGGGCCTGTTATACAAGACGAACTTTTCTCCATTATAGTGCGATTTCGGAAACATCGTTTCGTGATAATAGGAGATATTGCTAAAATGTACCGACAAATTTTAGTGACAGAAAGTCAACGAGATATGCAGCGCATTGTTTGGCGCGAATCAGCTGATCAGGAAATCAGCGATTATCAACTTAATACAGTTACCTACGGGGAATCTCCTTCAAGTTTTATTGCTACTCGTTGCTTGCGAGAATTAGCCTTGCAAAATGAAAATAAATATCCCTTGTCGAGTAAGATTATAATGAGAGATTTTTATATGGATGATCTTATAACCGGCAGTAATTCTATTAATGAAACAATTCAAATGCGATGCGAAATCAGCAGAATATTACAACAAGGGGGATTTCAACTCAGAAAGTGGGTAAGCAATAATTCGAAAATTTTGGATAATTCCAACGAGGCAAACAATGATGTAGATCAATACATCATATCAGATGACTCATGTATCAAAACTCTTGGTCTGATTTTCAATGCGAAAAGTGACACTCTTCAAGTTATGTCAAACTTGAAATGTGACTCTTCAGTCACTAAGAGAACAATTCTATCAACTGTGTCTCAAGTTTTCGATCCATTAGGATTGGTGGGTCCAGTGGTAATCAAAGGAAAAATACTTCTTCAAACTTTATGGAAATCCAATTTAGATTGGGATGAAAGCGTTCCTTTGAACATTTATACCGAGTGGAATGAACTAAGAAAACAATTGCACTTGCTAGGTAAATTGTCCATTCCAAGATTTATTTCCATAGAAAACGCGACAGATATTCAAATTCACGGATTTTCAGACGCATCTGAAGCGGCTTACGGCGCATGCGTTTACTTACGATCCGAAAATTCAATGGGCGAAATATGTGTCCGGTTAATATGCGCGAAATCGAGAGTCGCACCTACCAAAATAATAACTTTACCAAAACTTGAACTATCGGGTGCACTCTTATTAGCAGAATTAACAAGAAGAGTAATAAATGTTTTAGATTCACATATATCAAATATATATTTATGGTGTGATTCAACTATTGTCCTGTCTTGGATATCCGCTTCACCAAACAGGTGGAAAACATTTGTATGCAACAGAGTTGCTGAAATTCAACGATTAACATCCATCGATCAGTGGAGGCATGTAAGTTCAGGAGATAATCCTGCGGATGTTATATCGCGAGGACTGAGTCCAGAAAATCTACTAGAATGCGATTTATGGTGGTCTGGACCTAAATATCTGAGTGAAAAACCCGAAAATTGGCCTGAACAAAAATTTACGCCAAGCGTCCAAGATCTTCCCGAATATAAAATCCCTAAGGTTTTAAATTTTTTGTCAGAAACTCGTTGCGATGACCTTTGTACGAGATTTTCTTCTCTCGAGAAATTAAAACGAATAACCGCTTACATTTTGAGATTCAAAAATAATGCATTGAATAAAGGTACTCGTCAGTACGGTTTATTAACCAGTGAAGAAATTTCACATTCATTCAGTATTCTCCTGAAAGCTATGCAAATGCAGGAGTTTCATGATGAAATATTAAAATTACGCAAAGGTAAAAACGTACCTAGTACAGGCAAATTGTCTTCCCTTAATCCCTACATCGACCTTCATGGTCTCTTGCGTGTTGGCGGAAGAATATCTAAATCCAAGGTCTCAGATGAACAAAAACATCCTATAATCGTTGCTAATAATCATCCCCTGTCGAAACTAATTATAATGAACGCACATTTAAAAAATTTTCATTCAGGCGCACAACATACTTTGTATCAATTGAGACTGAAATATTGGATATTGAAATCACGTAGCACAATCAGAAAAATATTGCATCAATGTGTTGTCTGTTTTAAGGTTAAACCACGTATTGTAAATCAAAGGATGGGAGATTTGCCGGTCTACCGTGTAGAACCTGCACGTCCTTTCTATAACAGCGGTTTAGATTACGCTGGACCTATTCATATTAAAGATGGTAAAACCCGCAATAGAAAAATAATTAAGTGTTATTTATGCATATTCGTGTGTATGTCGACTAAGGCTGTACACTTGGAGCTGTCTGGTGATTTATCGACAGATTCATTTCTCAATGCTCTCAAAAGATTTGTTTCCCGTAGAGGTATTTGCAAAAACTTATTTTCAGATAACGCAACAAACTTTCACGGAGCTCATAATGAATTAAAATCAATAAGCGACGCTATTTCGTCAGCCATTTCAGACGATTGGGTAAATAATTATTTGATTGAAAATAATATTAAATGGCATTTCATCCCACCAGGGTCGCCCCACATGGGTGGCTTATGGGAAGCCGCAGTTAAATCTGCAAAATATCACTTGAAAAGAATTGTTGGAGATGCTCATCTCACTTATGAGGATCTGAATACTGTTTTTGTCCAGATCGAGGGTATCCTGAATTCTAGACCTCTGACTCCATTATCTGACGATCCTTGTGACCTAACTCCCTTAACCCCCAGCCATTTCCTTATTGGAGATGTACTCACTTCTATACCGCAATTAGATATTCAAGATGTATCTACAAATAGATTATCTCACTTTCAACAACTCCAACAAAAAATACAGCATTTTTGGAAGCGTTGGAGTAACGAATATTTGTCCACGTTACAACAAAGATTCAAATGGAAAACTGGTCAAATGGTCGATCTCAGAATTGGTGATATGGTCCTGCTCAAAAACGAAAATACTCCTCCGATGAACTGGCCATTAGGAAGAATACTTCAACTCCATTACGGTGCAGACAAGTTGGTGCGAGTAGCAACTGTAAAAACTCAAAACGGTGAAGTGAAACGCGCAACCAACAAGCTGTGTAAACTCCCCATCAACACGAATTGAACAATTTCATTTTGAAATGCTTAGCCTTTCAACGGGGGCGGCAATGTTAATTAACTTTCCTCCTACGCCAAGTGAATGTTCCGCCTATGATGCTAAGAGTAACGAAAAACATAACAACCCTTGCTGTGGTCTATGCGGAGGTACCATTTTGCTATTCGTAGCATTCGCTGTACAGATGTAGAAGAAGACGCTTCGTCATCGATAATCCAAACATTCTAAAGCAAACCTTTATACAGTCCACTTGCAAATAAACGTAGTTTTCTAGTTCACGAATGTTTTATTTCTTTGAAACCGTTAAGAGAAAAATACCCCCAAAACAGTCAACTTTGAGCAATATTCTGATAACTGTGGTGAGTTATGCATGACCTTTGAAATAAAGGTTTCTGGTCACATCTTAGTATTCTTCGGTGTTCAATTCCATTGAGGTGAAAATGAAAAATTGTTGAAAACAATTCTTTGTAAAAAGCACCCCCTTTGTGATTCGAAGGAAAAGCGGCTTTCCACCAATCAGGGGTGTTATTACTTGAAGAAAAAAAAATCAAATTAAAGGTTTTCCTTCGCCGATGTTTCAAAACCAATCAAATCAAAGCTTCTTCCATCTTCGTTTTTAAAAACCAATCAAATTAAATATTTTCTGCTTCCTACCTTTCGTAGGTAGGGCCTTATTGAGATAATGCAGTTTCCTATGAAACGGTTTGGGAAATGCTGCGTTGCAAATCCCACGATTTTTGCCTCGACTTTTTCCTGCTATCGTATGCAGTTGGTGCAACTGATTTCGTGGAACGATTTTCTCTTATCGTCTGGGTTGCCAGGAGAAACTTGAAACGAAGATCAATAATTTCAATCGTTAACGTGTAGCAAGACATTTCTTATATTAAATGTTCAATTTGAAAAATTTATAAAAAAGCGTCATATGGCAAAATGATCTGTTCTACGCACTAGAATTTTTTGCAAAGGACCCCGCACTTTTCTTATGGCAAATGGCGTTTCGTCAAATGTTTTCATTTTTAGGTATAACGTAGTACTCGACCTACTGATCAAAAGTGTCCATGGCCCCAACTCAATCCTATGACTAGTTTTTGAGATACAGGGCGTTGAAGTTGAGAATTGCCACAGAAATATAATAAATATTTATTATATTTCTGTGAGAATTACCCACTTTTACTACGCGCGTATCTCGAAACAGAATTGAACGAAGTTCAATTTTTCTCAAGAAACATTTCATTCCATTCCCAGGGAGCAACCATATGGAGGAATATATGACCGAAAATCGTTACGAATAAATATCATCATGGACTTCAAAGAATACAGGGGGATTCAGTCATGAAATAAACTGTGAACCTCACGAAAATACCCAAAAACCCATTTCTTTTTCATCACCCACTATTTCAAGATTACCTCCGTTGAGGTGGCAGTTTTCTTTCACCACTGTACTTGATATAAAAACATCAATACGGCTGAGATTTTTTATCCTCTTCCTATGACCAGATTTTTTGCTGGTATAAGAATAGAATAACATAAATAAATAATTTTTTCTCCGATCGTGGGAAAAGTGACACTATTTTGACCTGATTTCTATGCGCAAAGCTCAACATTCCAGAACAGTGGGCAGTTGCTAAGCAATTAGAAAATAACAGTGCGGTAATAATTACCGCACTGCTGTAGCGTGCGGTAATGTTACAAATGGATTATTACAATGAAATGAAACAAAGTATGGTTTTCATTTTAATATTGATAAATTTGGTATGAAATAAATAAAAGAAACATCTAATTTATAACGTTATTCTTGAACACAATTAATTGTTGTTAATATTTACATTTATTGTACAGTTTGTACAATTTGTAAATTGTACTGGAGGGCAACGAGAATTTATAGACGTTGAAGCTGCATGGCTAGTTGTTTGGTTTATCTCGTTTCGATCATTTTCATTTGAAGTCGAGGCAGGGGTGTTGAATATTTTATTAGCCACTTCTACTTTATTATTAAGTGATTCGTCAATATATTCTTCCGCCACATGGGAAGACTTCCATCCTCCGTGGCGCTTTAAAGAAAGAATGTCAGCTCCAGCATCTACCAAATGTGTTGCCGATGATCTTCGGAAACAATGTCCTGTATATTCTGTCGGATTTGGCAACTGTAAATAACTTGCAACAATTTGCGGCATTTTTCCAAATTGATTAATTCCAATGACTGTCTTCCATCCTTTTCCCTTGTTGAATTTAAAAAAAAATCTAGGATTTTCAAAATCATTAGGCCTGAATGATACGTACTTTCTATAAACATTTAAATAGGTTTCGTTGATGATGAATGATCTAGGTCTATTTGTTTTTGTTTCTGGTATTTTTACCAGTATTTTTGAACCGAAATCTTCTATATCCTGAACTTTTATTCGGACAAGCTCATCTCGTCGACAGGCTCCTGCTATTCCAAATATCAGAGCCACCTAAAAATTAATCGAACATTGTATATTTCGTATTTCATTTAATTTAAGTAATACTATTTAATCTTTATCTACTTACTTTCGTCGATAAAAATATGTCATCTGAGGCCTCTAAAATGAATTTCTGAACTTGTTCCTGGGTTAAAATTTTAGATTTTTTCGGTTTGTATCCTATAGCTTGACGTTTCAAAAATGCTCTCAGTTTATGGTACTGGGCAATATTAATATTATTTTTAATAGACAAAGTTGATCGAAGCATGGAATAATGTGCCCACAACGTCGAAGATTTCATTGTTTTAGCCAATTCAGCAACATACGCCATCAGTACATTCTCAGAAAAGGATACACTGTTGTTTTTTCTGCAAAAATCCATGAAGCGTTGGTACGCAAGTTCATACTTCTCTCTGGATTTCGCCGGAAGTAAATCAAGTGAAGCCGCGTTCGCTGCTTCTACAAGTTCAGGAGGCGTGCAAGGTAACGAATAATCACCATCAGTGTCCATGTTTACTACTGTTTTTTTAATTTCTTATAAAATACAACGAATCGAACAAAATCGGCTTGAAAATTATTTTACTTCTGTCATAACAAAGTAATTTCCATAGTTACCACTTCTATATTTAAATATGAACATAGAGAAACCTATTTAAACTTACTTGATTACATCTTGAATGAAATATTTTTTAATAATTTTTTCAAATATAAATCGACGATCGGAGAAAAAATAGTATGTATAATTCGTGGGAAAAGCATATTCCCAAACTCCTGTGTTACCAGACTCGTCGCTACGCTCCTCGTCTGGTAATTATCACAGTCGTTTGGGAATATTATGCTTTTCCCACTAATTATACAATATACTATTCATATTACATAAAAAAAATCTGGTCATAGGAAGTGGAAAAAAAACTCTCAGTCGTATTGATGTTTTTATATCAATACAGTGGTGAAAGAAAACTCCCACCTCAACGGAATTAATCTTGAAATAGAGGGTGATGGAAAAAAAGGTGGTTTTTGGATATTTTCGTGAGGTTCACAGTTTATTTCATGACTGAATCACCCTGTATTCTTTGAAGTCCATGATGAAATGTTCTGAAAAAATCAAACAAACACCCTAAATCAACCCAAAAATACAGGGTGTCCACTTAACCTTCATTGTCAATAGGATCACCCAGTATGCATTCTGGGTATTTCAGGTTTCTTCGATGTAACAACAACATGTCTAGTGTAATAGTTCATTTTGCGAATGTTTTCGCTCTGGAACTGACATATTTTATACTTTCAAAATCGGGCATGCATTCAATTATGGATAACCCTGTAATCGTAACGATTTTCGGTCATATTTCTCCAAATGGTTGATCCCTGGGGATGGAATTGAAAGTTTCTTGAGAAAATTTGAAGTTCTTTCGATTCTGTTTCGAGATACTCGCGTAGTAAAAGTGGGTAATTCTCAACTTCAACGCCCTGTATCTCAAAAACTAATCATAGGATTGAGTTGGCGCCATGGACTGACACTTTTGATCAGTAGGTCGAGTACTACATTATACCAAAAAATTAGAACATTTGACGGAACGCCATTTGCCATAAGAAAAGTGCGGGGTCCTCTGTTAGATAAGAAGACAAAAACAAGAGATGTTGATATCTACGGAGGAGCAGGCGAGGAATTTTCAGATTCACCTAGAAACTAGAATATATTCTAGTTTCATTTTCTCGAAACAGGGGCATAATTCATACAAAAAAAGTTTGGTAAAATGACTGTGAAGCACATATGTCACATACCTATTTCATTTTTTTTTTAATTCATATGATTTCAAGTGATATTATGAAGTATTAATATGTTTAATATCTTCTCATAATCTGTACATAGGTAGGTACATGAAATTTACCTAATACTTCATGAAAGTAGATTGTAAATTTCAATCAAGTTACTGCTACTAGAGCTCAAAGATACTTTCGAATACAGTAAATCAGTATGAATTTTTGGAAAAAATGGAATGAATATTTCCTATCGGGATATTGGGCAGCATAAGTTCGACTTCCTAAAAAAACAAGCTCTGTGGCACTGCCCTAACATGAAAATCATATCAACCATCCCATTTTTTCCAAAAATTCATACTGATTCACTGTATTCGAAAGTATCGTTGAGCTCTAAGTAGCAATAACTTGATAAATATTTTTTTTGGAAAGAAGATAAAAACTGATATTGTTGAATACGTGATCAATATGTATTGCTTGTACAGAAATGAAATATCATTTTTATGATGATGCTCAGGAAGTATGATTCTGGGAAGGTTTATTGTATTTCATTGTTTGACCTCTTTTGAATGTCCGTTGTTAATTGGTTACTTCTGAGAAAATGTAAGGTATTCCAATTGTCTACATTATTGTGGAAAAGAATACAGGGTGTTACATTTGAAAAAATTGAGGAATAATAATTTGAAGTTCTTCATATTTGGACCTTAATAACGGACACCGTGTATATGACAGGTTGATCGTTTAGGAACCGCGTCAAGGCAAATCCTTCAGATCAAATTCATGTTACTATCGCTTCTGGGAACCGTCAGAAGACTTTAACTGAACTGCTTTTCCCTCACCTTCTTTCAGTTTTCTTCGAATAAGATCTGTACTGTTGAAAACATGTCCCTAATATTTTGCGTCATGAAAGAGGTTATGAAGGTCATTAAAAATATGTGAAAATATATGGGGTGATCCATTAAAGAAATCACGCATTTGTTGAATAACATTTATCGGGGACACCCTGTATATCAGAAAATAATTTCCTGAGATGCAGAAATGAAGGTACAAGAGGTCTACTTTCCAACGAAAACTCTGAGATGTCTGGTTCGGCAGCTAGGGAATATTTTCGCACTATTGCAGGACCCTGTATATCTTCTTCCGTTTATTGTTCTTTCTAGTTTCCGTGAATTCGGAAAATTTCATTTTTCTGGAAGTTCTTGATTTGTGTGCGCCATTTTAACATTATTGGCAACGAAACTACAAGGATCCTCTAGTCCATGTTCGTTTGTCGAGCACGATCACTCTGTTCATGGAAATTGGAGTCAACGTCAAACGTCAAGGTCCATATCACCGTTTTGCTGATATAAGTTAGATTATACAGGGTCTTTCACGAGGAATCTCACCCATATTTATACGGGAAACTACTGAACGTATTTTCATGAAATTCAGCACTTATAAGTATTTCACGATGCTGATGAAATCTAAAATATTTTCAAGGCATGAGCACCTCCGGTTTTTCCGGAAATGACGTCAACTTCCGTTTTTCAAATTAGAACACCATTTTTTTATTGCAGAAATAGATTCCTTAGAAAATTTCAAGTTATTTTGATGTAACATTTTCCAGTTTTGGTTGGAAAATTCTCTCTGAGCGGGAAAATTCGAAAAAAAAATCGAAAATAGAGCTCTGCTGAAACAGGAATAACTTCTAGGTTTTTGGATGGAAAATTTTCATTTTTGGGATTTTTCAAGATGTGAGATTGATGTATTCACTTTGAAAATCGAAATCGCGATTCATGATACAGGGCGTGAAAAAATCGCTTTCAAAGTTAGGGATGACAAAATCGTGAAAAATCAATTTTTTCAAATTAGAACCCCATTTTTTTATGGCAGATATTGAATCTACGTTAAAAAATAATGTGAGTGTATGCATCACACCCTTGCTCTAAAGTGGATATTTTATGAGTTATTCACAAAAAACTGTTTTTCGTCTTGAATTTTCAGCTATTTCTTTTCCCTTCACGCCAAAAAGATGAAATTTTCAGGAACTGTTATTTGAACCATTCTGTAGATTTTTCACCCCTTCTTGAAACCGACTTCAAGTTACTATTAGGAGAACCATGGCAAACTCTCGCAGTTATAACTAGAGAAGATGCTCAAAGTTTTGACCGTTAATTTCTAGACATTTATTTATACGTCTCAGGAATGCTTCGTGCGTTGCTCTTCTTATTTCATCGGGAGGAAGAGATCTGCAAAAGTGTTTAAAAACCAAATTGAGTTTCAAAACTATGAATCTAAAAATCTAAACAAACCTGAACGCATTTCTGACTCGTTCTATGCAGTCCTCTTTATCAGTCAGGGGAGTTGAGTAGACAATATTTTTTTATCCTACCCCAAACATAATAGTCTGAAGGAGTTAAATCGGGAGAACGTGGTGGCCAAAGATATGGACCATTGTTCGTATTTAGGAACAACCTGTAACTTTTTTCTCTTGCATATTAGGGTAGTAAAATCTAAAACATGGTTTAAGTAACAGTTCCTGAAAATTTCATCTTTTTGGCGTGAAGGGAAAAGAAATAGCTGAAAATTCAAGACGAAAAACAGTTTTTTGTGAATAACTCAGAAAATATCCATTTTAGGGCAAGGGTGTGATGCATACACTCACATTATTTTTTAACGTAGATTCAATATCTGCCATAAAAAAAATGGGGTTCTAATTTGACAAAATTGATTTTTCACGATTTTGTCATCCCTAACTTTGAAAGCGATTTTTTCACCCCCTGTATCATGAATCGCGATTTCGATTCTCAAAGTGGATACATCAATCTTACATCTTGAAAAATCCCAAAAATGAAAATTTTCCATCCAAAAACCTCGAAGTTATTCTTGTTTCAGCGGAGCTCTATTTTCGATTTTTTTTTCGAATTTTCCCGCTCAGAGAGAATTTTCCAACCAAAACTGAAAAATGTTACATCAAAATAACTTGAAATTTTCTAAGGAATCTATTTCTGCAATAAAAAAATGGTGTTCTAATTTGAAAAACGGAAGTTGACGTCATTTCCGGAAAAACCGGAGGTGCTCATGCCTTGAAAATATTTTAGATTTCATCAGCATCGTGAAATACTTATAAGTGCTGAATTTCATGAAAATACGTTTAGTAATTTCCCGTATAAATATGGGTGAGGTTCCTCGTGAAAGACCCTGTATGTGTTATTTTGGATACGATAGTCTTTTATTTGTGTTGGGATTCAATTCAACTTTTAATATAAACTATCCTCTAGCTCTATTTTTTCTATTTAGAAATATCAAGTTTCGCTTTCCATTCAACTAAAATTGAACCACACTTTAGTTAGTTAACTGAACTCAGTGTACGTTCTGTTGCTTGGGTGGAGAACATAGGTATGTCGAGCTGGAGTGATCTTCAATGTATATTTTTCATTTTTCAGTGGTTTCGATGGCATACATACAAAAAAAAATAATGGACGAAAAAAGGGGGGAAAGGAAGTTTCGACTAGCGACAATAATTTGAATAATATGATTTCAAGAATTTAATGCACCTTTTATGTTAATATTAACTTAACACTTTCATTTATAACACTAGTTTCAAAAACACACATTAAACAAAAATCGATTAATCGAAATTAAACAAAAGCATTGAACATAATATCATGAACTAACTAAATAAATCCCATATTTCACCGGTTGATTTGGATGAGCCTCCAAAAGAAAAACCAAATGAAGGTCCTGTATCAGTTGTACTCCCAAATATAGACACTGAAAGAGAAGGCAGTAAAATGTTATAATTTGATAATAAGCAAAAGATTATAAAAATTATTTATACAATATAGAAAATTTGTTTACTCGGAGCCATGTTGGGCATATTTCCTTGATCTGGACCAGGACGGTTATCATCTGAAATAAAATATTAGTTGAGCAAAATTTTATTTCGCTTATCAAACCGTTATACAGGGTGTCCCGTAAAGACCACGTCAAACGAAAACGGAAAGTAGATCAGAATGTGCTCTACCTGATGTGAAAAAATCGTTCATATGAAAGTCTCACAGTTTTCGAGATATTTGATGTTTTATGAAAATGTTGAATTTTTACACTTAAAATGCTTTCTCTCTTGCGGAAGCTACAATTAAATACTTTTCGAATCAGTTTTTTTCCGTAAATATTGTTGAATGATTACTTCAATTCATGCAATGAAAAATAGCACAAAATATTATACAGGGATTCTGAAAAAAAATATCAAAATACATGTTCTGAAGGAAGTGTTTTTTTGTACTGAATTCTATCTGACGTGGTATAAAAAAAGACACTTCTGCATATTACGTTGAAAAGTTGCCCATTTTGTGAGGATTCCGAAAAGGTGAAATACAAGTGATAACCTTCTTCACGAAAAAAGATATTTGAATGTTTATCGAAAATGGAGCATTTCTGTGAACAACTGATTTTGTCACCTTTTCCACAAATCCTTTTATTTTGCAGATTCTGCTGTAACATATTGAATAATTCTCTTGAAAAATGTCAGTTAGTCCTTAAATTACTTATAAAGTGAAATTATTCATTAATTGCAATGGTATAATGTAATAACGCACAGGACCTTCAACATCAACAAATCTATTGTGAAGCAACTTTATAAAAATATCAATAATAAAAATTCAGGATTCTTATTAGAGCAAATGACCACCCCCTTCGCTAATACATGCCCTGCATCTATTGAGAAATGACCTTTTCAAACCATACAAACTTCTCCCCGCTATTTTGGCTCCTGAAATACGAATGCGGTCCCTTAGTTTTGCATCATCTCTTACGGGATTCGAATAAATTTCATATTTTAAAAAACCCCATTAAAGAAAATCCAGAGAATTTAAGTCTGGTGAACGGGGAGGCCACAAAATTTCACCGCCCCTTCCGATCCACCGGTGAGGATATGTTTGGTTTAAATATTCCCTAACATGACGACTCTAGTGTGCTGGGCACCCGTCGTGTTGAAACCATAGATTACGTCGCATTTCCAGTGGTATATCTTCTAAGAGTAAGGGTACATGACTGTTCCTTAGAAAATTCAAATAGTTGGTGCCTGATATATTTTTCCATCGTATATTTCAGTCCATAAATTCACCGTAAATCGATATTGGGAATCTTGCCTTGTATTTGAATTTTCTAAGGAACAGTGTACCCTTACTCTCAGAAGATATACCACTGGAAATGCGACGTAATCTATGGTTTCAACACGACGGGTGCCCAGCACACTACAGTCGTCATGTTAGGGACTATTTTAACCAAACATATCCTCACCGGTGGATCGGAAGGGGCGGTGAAATTTTGTGGCCTCCCCGTTCACCAGACTTAAATTCTCTGGATTTTTTTTAATGGGGTTTTTAAAAAAATGAAATTTATTCGAATCCAGTAAGAAATGATGCAAAACTAAGGGACCGCATTCGTATTTCAGCAGCCAAAATAGCGGGGAGAAGTTTGTATGGTTTGAAAAGGTCATTTCTCAATAGATGCAGGGCATGTATTAGCGAAGGGGGTGGTCATTTGCTCTAATAAGAATCCTGAATTTTTATTATTGATATTTTTATAAAGTTGCTTCACAATAGATTTGTTGATGTTGAAGGTCCTGTGCGTTATTACATTATACCATTGCAATTAATGAATAATTTCACTTTATAAGTAATTTAAGGACTAACTGACATTTTTCAAGAGAATTATTCAATATGTTACAGCAGAATCTGCAAAATGAAAGGATTTGTGGAAAAGGTAACAAAATCAGTTTTTCACAGAAATGCTCCATTTTCGATAAACATTCAAATATCTTTTTTCGTGAAGAAGGTTATCCACCTGTATTTCACCTTTTCGGAATCCTCACAAAATGGGCAACTTTTCAACGTAATATGCAGAAAAGGTTCCTTCAAAACATGAATTTTAAATTTTTTTTTTCAGAATCCCTGTATAATATTTTGTGCTATTTTTCATTGCATAAATTGAAGTAACCATTCCACAATATTTACGGAAAAAACTGATTCAAAAAGTATTCAATTGTAGCTTCCGCAAGAGATAAAGCATTTTAAGTGTAAAAATTCAACATTTTCATAAAACATCGAATATCTCGAAAACTGTGAGACTTTCATATGAACGATTTTTCCACATCAGATAGAGCACATTCTGACCTACATTCCGTTTTCGTTTGACGTGGTCTTTACGGGACACCCTGTATAAGTTTTTTTCGATTTATTTATCTGTCATATCCACCCATCTGTCATATGTCAACAAATAACACCACTTTTTTGACAGCTGATGTTGAATTATATTCCATGTCGAAAAAAACTACTCACCATTAGGTGCAAAACTGAATTGTGAATTTCCCATATTGAATCCATCTGAAAACGACCAATTTAATGAGCAAACTTGATCATTTCTGAAATGTATGTTTACCATAATTTGGAGCAATCATCGTTGTCACATTATCATCCAAGAAACCGCTCATGTTCATGTTGGACGTTGTATTCATCGGAGATGACAAGTCCGTATTGGCTTCATTCGACGATAAGGTCTGATTTATATCGAATTGTTGGTGAATCGGACTGGCGAAATTGACGTTCTTCTCCTGAGATCGATAATAATAATGATAATTTAAAATATGTTGCTTTCGTTTTTAGATTAGTTACAGTGCATAAAAAACTGATAGTGTAGAATAAACTGATCTCTTAAATGGTCTCGGATATCTGTCAGATCAAAATAACCTGGTTCAGATGATTCAAAAAATATCCTTATCCGATCAAAAGGAGGATCGATGTTCCCTTTTAGTATTTGATTCTATTGGGGCGACTCACTGTCCACAACGTGTGTAGAATCCTACACAGGTTGACCGTGCTGGAGCAAGTGCTAGTTCTATACCTTTTCAACTTCAAAATCAAATTGGGAATTAACATATTCAAATTGGGAATAAACACATTCAAATTGGGAATAATCAATTTCAAATTGAAACGGCATTCGTGGCTATGTATATCAAGATCAGGCATGATCAGAAGATCTTTATATTGATGAAACATGAAGAAAAAACTATTAATATACAGGGTGTCCCACTAGTGCCGCAGCGGACGATATACGCGTAACGGTCTGAGTTTTGCAAAATTTTTTGATGCAGACTTGATATACTCCAAGAAGAGCACAACCTAACAATATTTTCGAATATATCGGGTGGCCCACAAAAGAGGAATAGCGGGTGACTTTGTTTTTTCAAATGGGACATCCTATATTTAATAGTGTTTTTCAAATCTCTGAAACTTCCTGCATGCTTTCGTATACTTTTCACATATTTTTATTCGACAGTTTTCGAAATATTGGCCATTTTGACAAAAAAATGATACTTGTAGAGGCTATGTTATCCAATTATATTTCACGAACCCTTGCACATACCAATAACAGTTTTATATGGATTGAAAGACAAGACTTCAAAGTATCCTACCCAGCTATAATAAAGCATCTCCAGCATACAGAGTGTCCACAAAAAGACTATCAACGTGGCGAATTTCAAATCGATTTTTCTTCATTTTTTCAAATGCAATGCATATAATTTTTTTTGCATCATTGTAATCACCATTCATTTTACTTCATATATTGTCAAATACATGATATGCATATCTCTAACGGAATAGGATTTTTTAGAGTTTTTCCTCCAAATTCACATTTACTTTCGAATTCAAAAAGCATATTTGACTTTTCTGTGGTTATTCGGAACTGTCAAATTATTCTATTCAAATTAACATCATTGCAGCTTCAATTCAAATCATCATAGTTTTTACGGATTGGATGAATACTCACACAATGAAGTAAAAATTCAAAAAATACCAATGAGTTTGAATGTACAAGTTATGAATGCTTCAAATAAACGAGTTTCAAAACTTCAGTATACAAAAAAGTGCCCGCTCTCATCCTCATAAAACTTTCTTCGAAAAAATGATATCCATAGTTTCCCAGGCAAGCAAGCAGATCTTCAAGCTCGCAAGCTCAAAGCTTGTTTGAAATTTTTGGAAGATTCGACGTTCCAAGTAGAAACATAGAAAATTATCAAAAATGTATTTTGAAAAATGGGCACAGAAAGCAAGTTTCTGTCTTCAGTAACTGATTTCATCACATTTTTGAGTAGATACATCAAAACTTTCTAGTTCCTCATTTCGCTATAATATGAATTGAAACTTCAATGATGATTATTCTGAGTGGAATAATTTGACAGTTCTCAATAACCACAGAAAAGCCAAATCTGCTATTTGAATTCGAAGGTATATGTGAATTTTAGGGAAACATTTCGAAAAATCGCTTAAAAATCCTATTCCGTTAGAGATATGCATATCATGTATTTGACAAAAAATGAAGTAAAATGAATGGTGATTACAATGATGAAAAAAAATTATATGCATTGCATTTGAAAAAATGAAGAAAAATCGATTTGAAATTCGTCATGTTGATAGTCTTTTTGTGGACACTCTGTATGCTAGAGATGCTTTATTATATCTGGGTAGGATACTTTGATGTCTTGTCTTTCAATCCATATAAAGCTGTTATTGGTATGTGCAAGGGTTCGTGAAATATAATTGGATAACATAGCCTCTACAAGTATCATTTTTTTGTCAAAATGGCCAATATTTCGAAAACTGTCGAATAAAAATATGTGAAAAGTATACGAAAGCATGCAGGAAGTTTCAGAGATTTGAAAAACACTATTAAATATAGGATGTCCCATTTGAAAAAACAAAGTCACCCGCTATTCCTCTTTTGTGGGCCACCCGATATATTCGAAAATATTTTTAGGTTGTGCTCTTCTTGTAGTATATCAAGTCTGCATCAAAAAATTTTGCAAAACTCAGACCGTTACGCGTATATCGTCCGCTGCGGCACTAGTGGGACACCCTGTATATTTGAACTTATCAAACATTCAAAAAGTGTAAGAATTACACAAATTTCATATTTGTGCTCAAACTCTCATATCAAAAAAGGTCAAAACATCAGATATGAACCTCCGGATATGACCCACATATCTTGTACAGGTACTAACTGTAATGGTTCATGGTTGATATATTTCTTCTTATCAAATTTTCCGTTCTTTGAAGACGAAATTCTGTCTGTGTTATGTTTCCATTGCATACCGAAATTACCTGCTTTTTCATTGAATCTGCAGTTTTCTTCTTCGTATAAGGCATGATTATGAAAAAGAAATTGTAGACTTATCGTTCGTTACTTACTTTGGACAAATTTTAGAGTTAATTACATATCGAGTAATTCAAAGATCTGATTTACATGGATGTCATTCCAATATGAAATTGATTATTCCCAATCTGATTTTGATTATTCCCAATTTGAATATGTAAGTTCCCAATTTGATTTTGATAGTTCCCAATTTGAAGTTGAAATGGTAAAGTTGTAGATAATTAGTGTTATAATTAGTCTAAATAAATAGTTTAATTATTTCGGACGTTTTACTGATCAAGAAAACGTTACAATATATTGTAAAACAAGAAGCTTTGTCATTATACTAAACTTCATGGATTCTTGTAGTTTCGTCATATCTGCTACCGATTTCGAGAAAAAATTTCGAACGGTTCTCTCGAAATCTTCAAAAAAATAAAAATTGTCATAAAAATCCAGTTGACACATTGATGAAGGTTTTCACTTCCGGATTCAACTTCAAATCTAGAGTATTTAGGGTTTTCTAGCTTTGGTTCAGGTGGAACACTCTAGAGTTGGTGAAGAAAATCCAATTAGTAAACCGTGGTGACTAAATTAATGGTTAGTTTTGACACATCAAATTAAAATCCTGTTCAGTTAAATATCTTGTGAAGAGCAGATACTATGAGAAAATTTTAACAAAATTGAAACTTCAACACCTTGTATTTCGAAAACGAAACGTTTGTCCCATATTCATGACTTTTTTCCTAAAAATCATTCAGGGAATTTCGCCTCTTCATTTGTACCTTCGATTTAGGAACACCCTGCATACAGGGTGAGTCTTTGACTTGTACTTACAGAGTGTAACAGCCAGAAGGAATAAATTCGATAACGAATAAATGAGGAGGGCGTGTTGGGAAAAACGCTCGGACACGTCAATTTGTGATTTTAAATGCGCATATTCTTCAAGAAAATAATATTATATAGGGTGTTCCATGTGACCGTAGCCAATACCAACTTTTTTATTTCAAATGCAACCCCCTGTATATTATTTATTTTTTGGATTCTTCAGAGAATTCTAGACACAATTCATGCACAATGTCCCATACCTATCTTTAACTATTTCGGAAGTATTAAGTGTTTTCAGATTTATTGCTAAAATCAACGTTTCAAATAAAAAGTATTTTATTTTACAAATTCGGTACATTACACTAATACCTAATGAGTAATACTGCTTATTTCTTAATTATTAAAAAAAAACAAAAAAACATTAATGTCAATGTAGGAAATGTTCAAAATGCTCGCCGCGAACGTCTTGGAAACATACTAAAATCTGGTGTCTTCTAACGTTACTCAACATTTCAGGCGTGACTGATCTAATCGCAAGCGTGATTCGGTTTTTTAGGTCGTCTAAGTTTAAGGGTTTCGTTTCGTATACAATACTTTTGACATATCCCCACAAAAAGAAGTCTAATGGTGTCAGATCAGGAGATCATGCTGGCCATTCTATCGATCCGCGCCTCCCTATCCAGCAATTTTGATAAATTTGGTTCAAGTACTGCCGGACATTGATTTGGTAATGGGGCGGTGCTCCATCTTGCTGAAACCATATTATATTGGCAGGAACTTGTGGATTTGCTGGATCAGGATATAAGTTTATCAAAGTTGGTACGACATCATTTTGGAGTAGTTCTAAATATTTTTCTCCATTCAAGTTGCCGTCAATGAAACAGGGACCTACGATATGATTTCCAACAATTCCTGCCCAAACATTAACATTTTCAGGATATTGCGTATGTTCTTCTCTCATCCAGTGATGATTCTCATCAGACCAATAGCGGCAATTTTGACGATTAACATGACCGTGTAGTGTAAATGTACTCTCATCAGAAAACAAAACATTTTCTGATTGGATCGCATTGTTATCTAACATTGCCATAATTTGCTCACAAAAATGCGTTCTCCTATCGAAATCGTCTTCTATGAGCTCCTGAGTTGCCATCATTCTATAGGGATACATCTCACTTTTCTTTAATATTCGAAATATTGACGTGTGGCGGACGGTGAACAGCGGGGCTACTTTTCGAAAAGAATTATGTGGGCTTTCTTGAAACTCAAGCATAATATCCAATTTCGTATCATCACTTACTGCATTGGCAGCAATTTTTTTTATTTGTCTTATATGACCAAGCTCTCGAAACTGCTATTCTATTTTGCTAATTGTTCCTTGGGATATAGGCGGCAAATTTTGAAATTTTTCGTGAAATAAGCGAGAAACTTCCATTTGTGTCCGTGTGTAATCTCCATAACCAATCATTTGAAGAATGGTTATTCTTATTTTGTGCATTTCTGTTAAATGAACCATTTTTCTAATATTAATACGTACAGTTATCGAAATTCAAAAGACAATTAGCACTTACACTGGTCACTTATTGTCATGCAAACAGACAACGTGTTACTAAGGCTATCAGAATAAACAAATCTGTTTTTGTTTTTTTTTAATTTCTTCTCAGTAATGGTTTTTGCTTACTCTCTTCATATCAAGAGGTGAATGGGAAATAAGTATTGAGTGTAATGTATCGAATTTGTGAAATAAGATAATTTTCATTTAAAATGTTAATTTTTGTAAAAAATCTGAAAACACTTAATATTTCCGAAAAAGTTGAAGATAGGTATAGGACATTGTACATGAATTATGTCTAGAATTTTCTGAAGAATCCAAAAAATAAATAATATACAGGGGGTTGCATTTGAAATGAGAAAGTTGGTATTGGCCACGGTCGCATGGAACACCCTATATAATTTTATTTTCTTGAAAAATTTGCGCATTTGAAATTACAAATCGACGTGTCCGAGCGTTTTTCCTAACACCCGCTCATTTATTCGTTATCGAATTTATTCCATTTGGCTGCTACACTCTGTATATTTTAACTGACTGATTTTCCATTTCTCCGAATTCGGCTCTGTTAAAAAGAGCCATTTGAAAAAAAAATTGGGCTAAATACGTTAATGAAACGATATTCTGGAATTGATGCAGAGTTCATATTTCTCAACTGAAACTGAAATTGAGTTGATACCTTAAGGAAATACTCCAGTACTAACATTATTTGAATGAGAACTACAAACACTATATTTCCTGATGAAAACACTTAGTTTTGTCCGATTATTTCTGCGATTGAAAAGCCATATTTTCTTCCACCAAAATAAGTTCCTTCTTCGGTTTGCCAGAAGATTAGTTTGCAAACACTTATAACTTGTTCATATTTTCCTCGATATCTCAAAATTATCTTAAAAAAATTCCCATCTCCCCATCTTCTATGACAGAGCTATCATACAGCTTTTGAGAAGACGATGCCAGATTGTGTTGATTTTCTCTTTAAACAAGGAATCGTTAACGGATGAACTAACGCAAGGGCACTAGTTTTGTTTACTTTTGGCTGATGGCGTCTAGTCGTGCCTCTCGCCGATACAGCGCTACGATCTTAATTTCAGTCGCCTATAACGGTGCGCAGGGTGCGAGACTTCGCAATGCGAGGTAGCCAGAGCGCGCAAGACAAACCGTTGTTCCACAGACCAAACAGTTGGTCTGTGGTTATTGGACGAAGCATGCGTACAGCGGCTCGATGGACTAAGATTTGTCGATTTGTTTATTCACAGAGGCGAATGCAAACAGGTGATGTGAAGACTTTCAGTGAAAGTGAATTAATGTGATAATAATCGTGTAGTGTCGAGTTCAGAAAATTCCAAGAGGATATTGTTTAGATAGAAACATCGCCACAGATCATGTAGTGCCAAGTATCGTAAGTATCATTTCATCATTAATATCCGAATTTTGTGTTCCATTGACATTTCAGTCTTGACAAAGTTAATTAAGATTCTGACAACATTGGTAATTTGTATAGATAATCAGAGAGTTTATAAAGTTCATCCATTCTGTGATATAATAAATCCAGGGAAGCATTCAGATTATTCCTTATGATTTTGATGTTTTCGTCGAATTTTATCGGATAATATTGGGAATAACTCGAAAACGACGAGTTTTATCAGAAAAGCATATGAATACTTTTATTTTTCAAAATGATTGCTTCTTCCGAAAATATGAACCGTTTGTCTTTTTCAAGTGTTTTCATATTTCATATTTTTGCGTGGATTTATGAGTCGGCTACGCTGCAACTTTTATACCAGGAGATATGTTGAATAGGTTTTGATTGAGGAATATGCAGCATGAATAAAGTAAACAATCAACCAAAATTCAGTTCATTTGAAATAGTGGTTCTGAAGATATGAACAGGAAAGTGTTTTTGTCATGGATTTTCGACACCCTGTACCTTTCAAACGAAACCGAATTTTGGAAATGGTATAGGAAAAAAGTGTTTCGTTTGATGAGAGGAATCTACAGTTAAAATGTATGTACAAGTCAAAGACTCTCCCTGTATATTGGTTCTCGCCGACCCACATCTAAAGGGCACGAACCGTCAATGCCGTCACTAAAGAGGTATCACATTTTCGATGGCATATATTTTATAAAAGCGAATAAGTAGATATGAAATTGTTACCCACCCTTTTCCTTTGACTCGAATCTAAGTCCACATCCTGAAGACTCTCGTTCAAACTCCTCTTGCTAGCCTGGCATTTCAATATCGAAGCTTTATGTATCACGTTCATCTGGCTGTTCTGCTTACGAATAGGACTCTTGATTTTCGGCACTTGAAATTTACTAGATTGACTCGTGAACTTCAGATTCTTCAAATAGTCGGACGGTTTAGGAGTGTCCGAGATTTTTGAAGATTGAGCTTCTTTTCCATTATTGTTTAATGTATTCTGTATTTCTGCCAAGTTCGAAATCTTCTCAGGTTCGGTTCTTTCTTCTTGGCTACACCTAGGGGTCGATTCTGCCTCTTTTGTTGGGTTCGTATGGCTGCTAGTTTGGCTATTTTGGGATCCCCTGAAAGAACTTGAGGTATCCAAACTCCTGTTGAATGAACTGTCCATCCTGGATCTTTGCCTACTGAGAATACTTTTCAAAGGAGGCAAGGAAACGATCTTGTTTGAGATTATATTCAGTCGGTTCAAAGGCAGTTTCGACTTCTTTTTCGGGGGAGGTGGTTCCTTGTATTCTGTTTCTGCAGACGATCCTTCCATATCTTTTTTTTCTGATTGGGTGTCTCTATTTTGGTCCATAGAGATTCGTTTCAGTTTGTTGTCTGACGATGAATCTGTAAGAATAAACCTAACTGACGAATACATTGTAACATTATCGGGAGCTGTTACAAAAAATGTCAGAGGGGCACATTTTCAAAAATTCATGTAATGCATTGAAAATCTGCATCGCTTACTTCCTATATTTATTCAAAAATATCACAAAAGTAAATTGTAAATTGATGAAGGCTTTCACGGCCGGATGCAACTTCAAATTCAAAGTATTCCGGGCTTTCTAACCGTGGTCGAATAGTCATCACCAGTTTGGAGCAGTCAATCATCCGGGTTACAACCTCCGAACTAGAAACCTCTGAAGATGCCTACCACAGTTGTAGGCGAAAAATCGTTTGGCAGTTGAAAATGACACACATTTCGTAATGAACAAAAATCAAATCTATCATGAATTTAATGAGACATAAATGCGTTTTTAATTGCAGATTCTTTAGGTCTCTCGAAACCTTTTTTCATTTAGCATTTTTACAAATTTTACTGAAATTCTTTGTTGAAAATATATAGTCATAGCGTGATTTCTTTACACCTCAAATTATGTATTTCTGGATTGATACTGACGGAATACATTCAGCAAATTCTCTTATACTAACCGTAATGAAGCCAAAATTTTGAAAAAACGTTATTTCTCAACAATAACTCGAAGTTTTATTCGATTATGTCTTCAATTAAAAAGCCATGATTCTCCCTCCAGAATGCATCTCTTTTTTGATTCTCAACAAGTAGCATGTGTAAACATCAATAGCCTAATTCAATAATGTTGGAATGGATTATTTCGGACCATTTTCAGTATGCATAGGTAGAAGAACTGAGAAGAGGTATGGTGTTCTATTTACCTGCTTATCAATTAGAGCTATTCATATTGAAATAGCAGAATCTATAACTACTGATTCTTGTATTTTGGCTATACGACGTTTCATTGCTAGAAGAGGAGAACCACAAATCATCATGAGTGACAATGGTTCGAATATGAGGGCTGCAGAAAAAGAGCTAAAAGAATCATTGAAGAAAGTCGATGAAAAATTAATAGGAAGAGAAATGGTTGTCCGGAATATAGAATGGAAATTCATCTGTCCTGCGAGTCCACATATGGGTGGAGCATGGGAGAGAATGGTGAGAGCTGTTAAACAGTCTTTGAACATTACTCTAAAAGAAAAATCGACAAAACCCGAAGTTCTAGCAACTTTGATGGTGGAGGCAGAAAATATTATTTACAGCAGGCCTTTGACTTATGTTTCAAATAATCCGGATGATCCTGAGAGTATCACTCCAAATCATTTTTTGATCGGAACTTCAAGTTCAGCGAAACCACCTGGTGAATTTGAAGAGAAAATGGATATGTGGAAGCAATGGAGATATTCCCAAAAACTTGCTGACAATCATGGACGAAAACCAAACTGAAATTAATAATTCACTTGAAAGCCAAAAAATATTTATTTATTCAAATATTGAGAAGGGTTGAGGTTGAGGTTGAGCCTATAGACCCAGGAAAAAGCCTATAAACCAAGGAAATATCTTACGAGCGAACGTTTTTTATTCATCTTGAATCATTCAGGAAATAACTAGGTACATGGTTGGGATAAAGAATGGAGCCAAGTAAATATCTTTTAAACGAAAAGAACGATATTTATGAAAATTTGCAAGTAAGTGCAATAGAAAAAAATGCATCTGATGTACATCATGTACAGGGTGCGGCACGGAGGATGGATGGTTTAAAAAAAATAATAAAAGCGTTAATTTTTACTCAAAAACACATTTATTGACGGAATCAGATTCTCAAGGAAATAGCATTTGAGACAGTCAAGTGTGGAAAATCACATCAGGCATGTGGTGGCCGAAATCGGTGATGCATTGCTGGAGGCGCTCTTGGAAGTTCGCGTAGACTCTCTCCAACATCGCTCTCTCAACTTGGGCAACTTCCACGCGAATAGCCCTTTTCAATTCGTCCAGAGTTCGGGGCTTGGTCTCGTATACTCTAGCCTTGAGGTGTCCCCATAAGAACATGTTTCCGAGCAGATCGCGACGGACTGCGAAGAATGGCTTGTCGAACGCGTTCAACATTTTCAGGCGTTCGAACTGTTCGCACAGGTCCTCTTGGTCTTCTGTTGATCAGTTCACCACGTCTGCGAAGTGATTCAACCCAACGAAGGATGGTGTTTCGAGAGGGAATAGCTGCACGACCGTGACTGACTCATTATTTCGGACGAAACTATCATAGGCGAAAACACGATGCTCCACCGTCCAAGGCTCCATGACGACAACTGGTAAATAAATGCTAGGAACACACGAGTCTAACGGCACCTTCTCCACTTCTCTCGTCCTCAGTGGGGGAAAGTTATGCCCATCTGAAAAACGTCCGCCCTCCGTGCCGCACCTTGTACAGGGTGGCCAGATTTCGATGATTTAGTACTACAACTCCTAAACTATAAGAGATAGAGAAAAAGTAATATACATGTCATGTTCTCTTTTTTCGAGAAACCGAAATTGCTGAAAACCCGAAGTTGCTACGGCGTCTAGTTTCCGAGCTACAGGGCGATTCTGGTATTTGGCCAATTATTATAATTGACTATAACTTCCGTATTACAGAATCTACGCTCTCGAAATTAACACATCTTTAGGGCACTTTTTTTACTGCTTTCCAGCGGTGCTATTGGATTTTTTGTATCTGCTCAAATTTCAGAGCTATAACAAAAAAATTTTTTTTTCAAATGGAAACCATGATGGGAAGTGATATTTCCGAATAGATCTTTCTTCAACGATTTCAAAAATATATATCATGTTATACTTCCGAGTTCACTATATATCGAAAATTTCGAAAAAACACTTTTCGTTCAACAAAATCCAAGCAGGCTCTGATTCACTTCCTTCAAAACTGGGCCGGTCATAGAATTTCATGTCTTATTTATTTTCACCTATCAAATTCAATTCAGTTTCATCATTGTTGTATCGTCTGGCGCTTCTAAAATTCTTATAAGGTCATAGAATTCGATATCTCACATTTATTGTAAGCTGCCAAATTGATTCAGGAAATATTAGCTTTATTATTACTCAGACCAATAGAGGGGCTTCGCGAAACTTGTTGATACTAGTATGATTTCTCTGCTAAATTGAAAAATGAAAAGCATTTGAATACTTATGTAACCCGTTGATAGCAATAATTAATGTTTCCATGAGGGACAAAAAAAAAGCTCCTTCAAGAAAAAATATAGATTTATTTGAAAAAAAGTATATTCACAACAAATGTTCAAATCGTTGTCCATTGGAGCGAGTCATTGGAGGAAATATACCTATAAATTGCATGATGTGGTATAAATAAGAACTTTAGAAGCGCCAGACGATACAATGATGAAACTGAATTGAATTTGACAGGTGAAAATAAATAAGACATGAAATTCTATGACCGTCCCAGTTTTGAAGGAAGTGAATCAGAGCCTGCTTGGATTTTGTTGAACGCAAAGAGTTTTTTTTCGAAATTTTCGATATATAGTGAACTCGGAAGTATAACATGATATATATTTTTGAAATCGTTGAAGAAAGATCTATTCGGAAATATCACTTCCCATTATGGTTTCCATTTGAAAAAAAAAATTTTTTGTTATAGCTCCGAAATTTGAGTAGATAGAAAAAATCCAATAGCACCGCTGGAAAGCAGTAAAAAAAGTGCCCTAAAGATGTTTTAATTTCGAGAGCGTAGATTCTGTAATACGGAAGTTATAGTCAATTATAATAATTGGCCAAATACCAGAATCGCCCTGTAGCTCGGGAACTAGACGCCGTAGCAACTTCGGGTTATCAGCAATTTCGGTTTCTCGAAAAAAGAGAACATGACATGTATATTACTTTTTCTCTATCTCTTATAGTTTAGGAGTTGTAGTACTGAATCATCGAAATCTGGCCACCCTGTACAATATGCCATCCTATCAACAAATTCTTGAGTCTCTCTTTCCAAGACTTCTCCACGTATTAGTTCACATTCATCAATAATAATTCTTTGTCTCAATTACTGTAAGTTTGTTGATCGTCTAACACGTGATTTCAGATAACCTCAAAGAAAAAAAAATTTACACTAAACTCAGTATGTATGAATTCAAAATAACAAGCTCTGTGAAAATATATAGGGTGACCCATTTAAATTAAAGAAGTTGATGGAATTTGCGGTTAAACCGGAAGTATATTATTAGCAAAAAAATGTACATCAGATGCATTTTGTTCCATTGCATTTACCTGCAAATTTTCATGAATATCGTTCCTTTCGTTAAGAAGATATTTACTTGGTTCCATACTTTATACCAACCCTGTATAATACACTGTGTGATTTCCATGATTTAAAATACACCTTAGATCAAGGTATAATATTGGATGACGTTGCTGGTTATTCAATTTTACCCTCTTAAATCGTGGTCCCAGCCGTCTTAAAGATTTTTATATATTGAATAGTCCGCTATTTAGGTATATGTCACTTTTGAAGCTGTAATTTTTCGACATTTGACAAGTAGAAACTACGCCATTGAAAAAATGGAACGATACACGCTTCAACAACGCATTGAAATTATTCAAATTCACTATACAGGATGTTCCACTAGTGCCGCAGCGACGATATATGCGTAACGGTCTGAGTTTGGCAAAAATTTTTGATGCAGACTTGATATACTCCAAGAAGAGCACAACCTACAAATATTTTCGAATATATCGGGTGGGCACAAAAGAGGAATAGAGGGTGACTTCTTTTTTCAAATGGGACACCCTATATTCAATAGTGTTTTTCAATTCTCTGAAACTTCCTGAAAAAAATGATACTTGTAGAGGCTATGTTATCCAATTATACTTCACGAACCCTTGCACATACCAATAACAGCTTTATATGGATTGAAACTTGAAAGACAAGACTTCAAAGTATCCTAGCCAGCTATAATAAAGCATCTCCACAAAAAGACTATCAACATGACAAATTTCAAATCGACTTTTCTTCATTTTTTCAAATGCAATGCATATAATTTTTTTTCATCATTTTAATCACCATTCATTTTACTTCATTTTTTGTTGAATACATGATATGCATATCTCTAACAGAATAGGATTTTTTAGAGTTTTTCCTCTAAATTCACATTTGCTTCCGAATTCAAAAAGCAGATTTGGCTTTTCTGTGGTTATTGAGAACTGTCAAATTATTCTATTCAGAATTAACATCATTGCAGCTCTAATTCATACCATCATAGTTTTTACGGATTGGATGAATACTCACACAATAATGTAAAAATTCAAAAAATACCAATGAGTATGAAAGTACAAGTTATGAACGGTACAAAAAAACTAGTTTCGAAACTTTAGGATACAAAAAGTGCCCGCTCTTATCATCATACAACTTTCTTCAAAAAATGATATTCATAAGTTTCACAGGCACGCACGCAGATTTTCAAGCTCCCAAGCTTGAAGCTTGATTAACATTTTTGCAAGATTCGACTCTTCAAGTAGAAACATAGAAAGTTATCAAAAATGTGAAAAATGGGTGCAGAAAGCAAGTTTGTGTCTTCAGTAACTGATTTCATCACATTTTTGAGTAGATACATCAAAACTTTCTAGTTCCTCGTTTCGATATGATAAATCAGTGCCGGTTTGTCCACTGGGCGCTTGGGGCGGGCGCCCAGGGGCCCGGGGCCTGAAGGGGCCCGGAAGGGCCTGGGCTCAACAAATATTTCAGTTCACTAATTTCGATAGAAGGAGAATAAAAACTTTTCAGAATAATTATGATATGAAGATTATTTATAATTTTAAATAGGCATAGGCCGAAGTCTGTAGGGGGTAGGTGGTCGCCAAAAGGCGGTGTGTAAGCGTAAGCAAAGCAAATTCATATGCCTGCTCTACACCCATGGCAAGAACATCGGCCAATGCCGAGAACGTGAGTGTGGATGACTTCTTGGTGTCTCGTTCGCGCTTCGCGGGCTTAGCACAAATGTTCCATCCACATTCACAGGCTTTCGCTGTACATGTGCAATATTGATTGAATGCTTGTTCAGTGACTTTTCAGTAGCTTTTGAAATGAATGCTTCATGTAGCAATGAAGTGATTTGATTTAGTGATTGGATTGTAATGAACCCAAACACTACCTTAGAGGATTGGAACACTGGGAACCATCGATCATGCAAAGTTAGTAAAAATATTTACTTCAAAGATGAGGTCAAAGGGGGAAAAAAAGAAAAGTTTTTTTCGATGAAACTATTGGGAGCGAAATCGTACTAGAAGGAAAAGAAAGATTACGAATTTAAAAAAATTAAGAAAAAGAATCGAGTGTTACGGCGGGGGAGTAACAGCTTTCAAATATTGTCCCACAAGACCAGGAGGAAAATGGAAAGACAATCGATATTTTGGGTAAAAAATATAAGAGAAATATTGAGAATAACCAACAATATTCAAAAAATGAAATTATATATTTTCATGAGCTATGTGGAAATCTGAATGAAACCACGATTCAAGAGAAGTTTGAGGTTGCCCAAAATGGAAAAGCAATCGATATTTTGGGTGAAAAATATAAGAGAAATATTGAGAATAGCCAAGAATATTCAAAAAATGAAATTATATATTTTCATGAGCTATGTGGAAATCTGAATGAAACCACGATTCAAGAGAAGTTTGAGGTTGCCCAAAATGGAAAAGCAATCGATATTTTGGGTGAAAAATATAAGAGAAATATTGAGAATAGCCAAAAATATTCAAAAAATGAAATTATATATTTTCATGAGCTATGTAGAAATCTGAATGAAACCACGATTCAAGAGAAGTTTGAGGTTGCCCAAAATGTGAAAGCAACTTTTCCTAACTAACGCTTTTGCATTTTTTTAAGCATACCTACAACCTAGAAAACCTATATACTTAATGTCTTTCATATATGGAGAATCATGCTCCGGAAAACCTGATTGTGACACTATATTACGGCAGTTTGTTGATAGAAGTCGCGAAAGAAAATTTATGTATGTGATTCTTATCCAATGTGATATTTTTGAAATGTGCTAGTACCTATTTTAAAAAGTTGTTTATTTTTTTTTCTATGAGACTATTTCTCTTTCTTCAATATATTACCACATTAAAAGTTGAACATTAAAAATTTGTTGACTTGTACGAGAATTCACCAGAGTGTCAAGTGGGGGCCCGTTAATCTCCTGCGCCCAGGGCCCGAAAGCACCTTAAACCGGCACTGCCACTGATGATAATATGAATTGAAGCTTCAATGATGCTTGTTCTGAGTGGAATAGTTTGACAGTTCTCAATAACCACAGAAAAGCTAAATCTGCTATTTAAATTCGAAGGTATACTTATGTGAATTTTAGGGAAACATTTCGAAAAAGCTCTTAAAAATGCTATTCTGTTAAAAATATGAATATCATGCATTTGACAAAAAATGAAGTAAAATGAATGGTGATTACAATGATGGAAAAAAATTATATGCATTGCTTTTGAAAAAATGAAGAAAATCGATTTGAAATTCGTCATGTTCATAGTCTCTTTGTGGACACTCCATATGCTGGAGATGCTTTATTATAGCTGGCTAGGATACTTTGAAGTCTTGTCTTTCAATCCATATAAAGCTGTTATTAGTATGTGCAAGGGTTCGTGAAATATAATTGGATAACATAGCCTCTACAAGTATCATTTTTTTGTCAAAATGGCCAATATTTTGAAAACTGTCGAATAAAAATATGTGAAAAGTATACGAAAGCATGCAGGAAATTTCAGAGAATTGATGATATATTGTTTATCCTGATTACTCCTAGGTCTCCTGAGGAGACCCCTCTGAAACTACAAGCTTCGAAGCTTGTAACTTGTGCCGAGTTCGGAGTAAGCAGTTGTGTTCTGTGTAGGCTTTGTTACTGTGTCCTTACGCCACCTTAGGCACAGCACTGTTAATTTTTGACCCAACAGTGAGAATGGTGGCCCCTACCGAGACTAGAAGATTTCTTTCCTAGCTCGGGATTGAACTTCGGACCTTTGGGTCCTAATTCCATTGCTCTACCACTGAGCCAAGGGCACTCACAATTGAAAAACACTATTGAATATAGGGTGTCCCATTTGAAAAAAGAAAGTCACCCTCAATTCCTCTTTTGTGGGCCACCCGATATATTCGAAAATATTTTTAGGTTGTGCTATTCTTGGAGTAGGTATATCAAGTCTGCATCAAAAAATTTTGCCAAACTCAGACCGTTACGCGTATATCGTCCGCTGCGGCACTAGTGGGACACCCTGTAAAAATGGTGAACATTTGCCAGGGACGGTTCGTAAAACTCGAACATTTTTGGATCGTCGTGAAGCATCTTGTCGGAGCGCAACACAGAAATTGGTCGAAAAATTTGAGCTGTTGGGACAAATTTGTGATTTGAAGAAAAGAACCCGTGCACGTCGCCCAAGAACAGCCGGGAATAGTTGAAGTTGAAGAAAACCCAGGTTTGTCCATTCCTCGTCGTTCTTTGGAATTAGGCACTCCACAAACGTCATTACACCGTATTTTGCATGAAGATTTGGGTCTCAAGGCTTATAGAGTTCAGTTGACACAAGGGCCAAGTGCCCAGCGTCGATTCAAGAACTCAAAGATGGAATTCGTGAGGCTATCGAGGACGTAGGGCAGCCACTCTGCGATTTGGTTGTGGAGAATTTCATGAAGAGGATATGGTCCTGTAGACGTGGTCGTGTGGCCATTTGGATGATGTTATTTTCCATTATTAACGGCATACCTTCCTCTTTATGATGAAATAAACATCCGATCATTTATTTCAAGAAATTGCATTTGTCTTTGAATGTCCAAATACTCCAAATACCACCTCTTATTCGAAAAACCCTAATATTACAAGGTTAAGAGGCTCATAATTTCAGTTTATGTTTATATCAGTTCTGAAATATTCGAAATCAGCAAATAACTGTTCCAAAATAGAATAATAGTAGGAGAGATGGCGACCAAGATTTTTGACTTATAGCGGCTCGGCTAAAACCACACGGAATCGATAGATTATATGACCCTGTACCCAGAAATGCGATTTTCAGACATTTTGCGCGTAGCGTATGATCTGAGCGCATTTTCAAAAATGTCAAAAAGACAACATGGGTGACTCATAGCGGCCCGTCTGATTTCCGGAATATAGTTAGATAATATGTATAGCCCTGAGATACCAATAACACAGTTTTCAGACACCAAGATTGTAGCGCGTACCCAGGAGACCAATAAAAAAAAGTAAAAAATGAAAAAAAAAACTTACAGCGGCCCGTCTGAAAATGATTTTTATAGGTTAAGCCGTGTCAATTGATGTGGAAAGATCAATTTTCAGACAAAAAACATGTCGCCTTACATTTTTATAGCATTTCGGAAACGTCAAGAAATCTGACCTAAGTGACTCATAGCGACCTGTCTGAAATTCGTCGTCAATGATTGAATACGTCCCCAGATGTGGAAAAAAATGATATCAGGCAAATTGAATGTAGCATTTAACTAATCAGACAACTTTTCAATTTGCAGTACTTAGCCCGGTTGCATGAACGTGAAGTAAATTTACCTCAGGGGTATCGTTCAATTTTGTCATACACATATTGATCAAACATTTATCTAATGTGTTTCTGAATTCAAGTTTCTTTCCTCAAGCACAAGGAATCAATGCTGAATAGCCGCAATCCTATAGAAATACTAGCACTGAACATGAAATTGAGGTAGCTACCAAATTTACTAGGTATTTGAAAATTCGGAAGAATGAAATGATAATACGTACTTTTGTAGTTTGTGGCCAATAAAACATGAATTATTCAGCAAAAATATATGCATTATATTTATTTAGATATTATGAATTTGTTCAACGTTCAACTCAAATCATTTCTAATATATTCCTGATCCAAGTCCAAGTAAAATAATTTGAGAAATTTCCGAAATACTTCACAGAAATTCTTTTGATTATAGTCACTAACACCAAATAGATATATTCCAAATGAAATATATAAAAAAATATATGACTTTAATTCAGAAATTAGTTTAACATGAATTATATTCAACGCGTCAACTCCTTGTGGTCAGAGCTTGTGGGCAAAGCAAGCCTGTGGTCACATAAATATTGGTTTACATCTTCCATATGATTTTGACAAGTTGACTTCACACTTGGTTCATCTCTTTTCTTTGCGATAAGATCGCATATGTCTTTCTCTTACTAGTGTAGCCGGAGTTTTTGCCGGGCGACTCCAGCACGTTTTTTCGTTATAGGCGACAATCAAAATGTCTGAAAACCGTATTTTTGTATTTTGGGCATCCATACGAATGATTCAAAACAAAAATGAACCGAGCCGCTATGAGTCACTTAGGTCAGATTTTTGACATTTTTGAAAAGACACTCAGGTCAAACGCTACGCACAAAATGTCTGAAAACACAAATTTTAGTGATAAAATAACAAAATCTATGTACATTTTCAATATCAGACGGGCCGTTATACGACCGTCGACCATTTTTTTTTACACAGCAGAAATGCCCCCCCGCGAAGATGCTACACTTCTGAGTATTACTACTTACCAGTCGGCTCTAGGGTCATCTAATCTACCGATTTTACACGGTTTTAGCCGGGCCGCTATGAAACATGGTTTTGGTCGTCATCTCTCGTACTATAATATGTCAAAGAAGGAGATGAAATTGTAAATTCATTGAAGGAATAATTTGACAAATATTCGCTGGGAATGCGAAAGTTTTAAAGAAATGATTACATGAATTTACTGATATCGAGTACAATAACTTTGTTGGTTAAAATTAAAAATCGACAACACTGGTGCATAGGTTTCTGGGATTTTTCAAATAATTCAAATTCGAGGGCTGCATCCAGAATTATCTC
Organism: Adalia bipunctata; assembly: GCA_910592335.1. Taxonomy (NCBI): domain Eukaryota; kingdom Metazoa; phylum Arthropoda; class Insecta; order Coleoptera; family Coccinellidae; genus Adalia; species Adalia bipunctata. The sequence goes on from OU342954.1 coordinate 9,723,625, forward strand.
TGAATTTAAGAATCTTTCGCCAAATCTTATCGGATAAACACGAAGGCAAATATTGACATCTCAGAGGTCTTCAATTGACATGCTTCAGAGACCTCTCGAGATCAACTCTTTTTTGTTTTAGCCTCAGTACCTATAAATAGGAACAAAGAAACGAAACAGTCAAAATAGCGGAATAATTATTTGATCTCTGAACGAAGAAGAATACCAAAAACCTTACAATGGCCCCTTCGTCTGCCAGACCTCAATTCTATCGATTTTAGAATATTTTATTCAGTCAATTAAAAAATTTGCTGTATTTTAAACTGCGAACTGAGAAGGGCTTTTGCAGAATAATATACGTAGATATCACTCACCTGTAATCCTACCATCACTTTTGTTCAGGGTACGTGGTGGTTGTAGATTAGGTACCTAAAATCGACGCAGTGTGATTGGTGGATTTCGAAATTTGAGACTCAACTTACCCTTCTTGTGAACATTCCGCTTGGTATTTGAGTGTGACGAACTCGAAGTTTTTTAACTGTTGAAATTGAATGGAGATAGATGAATATTGAATATTTGTATAAAAGTTGTAAAAGTTGGTCAGAAAAATTAGCAATCATAATTTGTTGCACAGGGTGTTTGTTTAACTGATACATATTCGAAAGGGGGTGGTGGATGAGAACATTTCGAACGTATTTGATGATACACTATCATATAAAGTGTCACGCCTTTCGAGATATATATATATATATATTTTTTTACAGTGATAGAACTTTAAATTGAAATAAAACACATTTAAATTAAGATTGAAGCCAATTTTTTTTCATTTGAAAGATAATTTTATGACATTTTTTCGCTTAAAACAACCACTCTAATCTATGGGAGATGATCCCCCAACATAAGGGGCCTGTAGCGTTCCTCGAACACCTGAAGAACAGAAGATTAATCACTTGGAAGATCGGACCTGATCGAAAGATCCTCCCGATCCATAATAAGAGAGTTAGGACTTTGTGAAAAGGTTTTTTAGCAGGTGAAGTATTTTTTTTACTGCTTCTTTCTCGTTTTTCTTCTTTTTTTCCTGTTACAGATATAATTTCAAGATGTTTGCATCCAGTTCAATGAAAAGGCTAGTTTTCAAGCACAAGGAGCTCTGTAACATGGATAGCAGCATATTTTTTGAACAAATTCAGTATCACCACACATACACGGGAGACAGAGTTTTTTCAGAGGTTTTTATCTGTTCTCGTGTATCATACTCAGAATTGTATGGTACCCCGTTTACATTCCCTCTGCTAACACTTAGATTTGGAGCGGGAAAGAGATTTTATTCTTTTATATAATCTGTTCCTTGTCGTCATTTCTTCACACGTGCCATATGCCATGTATTGTTTGATTTAAGACAGTATGTAATTCTCTCTTTCAAAAGAATATATATATATATAGGACATTTATGTTTTGAAAATAATTTCCGGCATATGTCACCATCAGTAGCTCTGGAGCTAAAGCCGGACTCCCACTACTCGTGTATTTGGCAAATACGCAATTATTTGCGTACTTGGCAAGTAGATGAAGTTTCGAATTTAAATGACAAGATTGACAAGTATTGGCCGAGTGAACCACTCCCACTACATGCCAAATATAGGCAAGTGGCAAATATTTGCCAAATACACGAGTAGTGGGAGTCCGGCTTTATGTTACTGTGAATTACAGATCGATGATCAATGATTATTTGTTTCAAAATTCGAATGATATCAACCCAGAAGTGTTTTGGTTCCAACAAGATGGTGCTACACCTCATGCTACTACCGAAACTATCGATTTATTGAAAGAAAGGTTTGGCGATATCATTATTTCGAGAAATGGTCCAATTAATTGGCCTCCAAGATCATGCGACATAACTCCAATGGATTATTTTCTTTGGGGTTATGTCAAATCACTGGTTCATACTGATAAACCAGAAACAATAAACGCTTTGCTGGACACGGCTAAATATAGGTACTCCATTCACTTTTATAATAAGCGCGTTTTGATCTGAACCGTTCGTTATTACATCCAGATTGAGGGGAGTACACATCTGGACCGTTCGGCAAGAAAATCTGATCAATCGGATGTAGATCTTTTTGCTCGGTGTATTTCGACGGAGCAAACGGATTTTCTCCACAGAACAGAAACAGAAATGGGCATTTCCAGTCATTTTCAGAAAAAATATATTTTGACATATTGGATTCTCACGTAATTCGTGATTTTTTTTTAAATTTTTTCTTCATCAATTTATACCCTTAAAAAAAATATCGAAAACTCAAAAATAATCTACCGAATTCAAACGATCAGAAGAAGCGAGAAATCGTGTGACGTCAGTGGCTCTGGCTAGAGAGATTTTTAATTGGTTGTACTCGTCATGACGTGCTGCTGATATAAAAATGACAGCATTGTCAAATCACAAAAAAAGAATTAGCCTGAAAAAGCCCTTGCTTTCACTTTCCTAATAATATCATAATATAATATTGATTTTGGATGTTTTTCTTTTATTGCAAGATATTTTCAGTTGTACTCCATAAAGCTTCATAATATCATTCAATTTACGACCTCCTAATTGAAGATAAAGAGGGTTCAAGTAAGCAGATAGGTGAGAAATTCAATTAAAAATAATTATCCCTAGTCTACACAGGTAAGAATTGGTATATATAGGCCGGTCTCCTAATTTAGGAAGCATTAATAATTATTTTCATTTTGAGAAGTGCAGATTAATGTAAGAATAATTATGGATTTGGCAACTGTGTATAGTCGTCAATCGTTGACGTAACCTAGGAGTATAGAATATAGAGTATAGAATACTCCTAGATTTAACTGTAAGAAACGCCATGGCCATTCTATAGTACGCAGAGAAGACGTCGAAATGTCGAATAATGACAAATAAGAAGGTCATGTTTTCATTCATAAATTGTAGACGTGGTTGCCACATCATTATTTGTATTTTCAGAGAATGAGTATTATATCAACTTTAATGAAAATTAAGTTGTTAATATGACCATGTTTCAAAAACATTATAGTGATCACATCAAATAATAATACGATTACTGAATATATTTATGAATAAATTCAGAGATTTTACAAAGACTTGACAACAGCGGCGTGTCTCTCAGTTACTCTGGGCTTTGTCTCCTCCATCACAAACATCAACCAATCATATTACAAATTACCTTTTCGGAAACCTACTCTGGGTTACTAACTCGATCCATTGAGGTCACGTGACGGATCTTCTTGGATCACAGATCCGGTCTCAAGTTTACAAACTATCAGGTTTAGGATTTGAAGTGTCAGTAGATCATAACATAACCAATAATTTTAAGATTTTTTTCCCAGTTAATTTTTGGAATTTAACACATTTCACATTGCGCCAAATTCTCCTCTCCTTCCATAATTATTGATTAATTATTATAGGCCTTTTCGGAAACCTACTCTGGGTTACTAACTCGATCCATTGAGGTCACGTGACGGATCTTCTTGGATCACAGACCCGGTCTTAAGTTTACGAACTATCAGGTTTAGGTTTTGAAGTGTCAGTAGATCATAACATAACCAATAATTTTAAGATTTTTTTCCCAGTTAATTTTTGGAATTTAACACATTTCACATTGCGCCAAATTCTCTTCTCTTTCCATAATTATTGATTAATTATTATTAATCAGTCAATCAATTAAGTTTACGAACTATCAGGTTTAGGATTTGAAGTGTCAGTAGATCATAACATAACCAATAATTTCAAGATTTTTTTTCCCAGTTAATTTTTGGAATTTAACACATTTCACATTGCGCCAAATTCTCTTCTCTTTCCAAAATTTTTGATTAATTATTATGAAATTATTATAGAATAGAATATTATTATTATAAAGTGGAAGGCTTATTCCCGCGTTTTCCAGATACGAAACTAAACTGCCGTGCGCATGCGGTGGATCTAGCGACCCTGCTTTCGAGTAGGGTTACGATAAATCAACCCGAGTCACTGATCGGGTTAGCAACTCTGTACTTTCCGAACACGGGTTGGATGTTCGGATTAGGTAAACGAACGCAAAGGTTAGGGATCCAGTGAACCCGAGTAAGTTTCCGAAAACGCCTTATGAAATTATTATAGAATAGAATATTATTACTATAAAGTGGAAGGCTTATTCCCGCGGTTTCCAGATTCGAAACTAAACTGCTGTGCGCATGCGGTGGATCTAGCGACCCTGCTTTCGAGTAGGGTTACGATAAATCAACCCGAGTCACTGATCGGGTTAGCAGCTCTGTACTTTCCGAACACGGGTTGGATGTTCCGATTAGGTAAACGAACGCAAAGGTTAGGGATCCAGTGAACCCGAGTAAGTTTCCGAAAAGGCCTAAATTGAGCCACTGACGTCACAGCAGAGGGACGTTTGAATTCACACGTGTTGAAATCACATTCTCAATATCGAATAATTAATCAGATCTTCAAAAATCAGAGTGAGTAAATGGTAACAAATGTGTTATAAACTGCCCTTCATTACGTACTGGAAATCCCCATTACTTTCTTGCCTTTGTCAATGGATTTTATCTGCATCTATGAGTTTCCCGCTTCGAATATTCTTGAACAGTCTGTTAAAATTTCGGTTCTTATGTTATTTGTTGTGTAGTAATAAATAAAAAATGTCGTTTGGTAACAAAATAATGATTCAAAATATTGAATCATCTCAACCATTGTTCAAACAATGTCTCAACCAAGGGGTTAAAATGTTGAGAGCTACAACAAAAGAATTAAAATAGTACCCAGACTACCCCTACGACCGAATAGACCTTTAAGCTCTAATTTAATATCTGGCAAACAGAAAAAACGCTCTGAACGCTCCGTACCGTTCGTTTATTACAGAACAATCTGACAAATCTGTAGGTACAATCTCTGTGTATCCCGGTTGGCACTCGTGAAATATCGGCAAAGTCAAAATGATTTCCAGAGACGTTGCCAATGCTAATTTCTATTTACTCTTTTTAAACTTTGTGAATGGAGTTAATTTCTTTCAAGGTTTAACTGTGACACAGGTTTCGTAGTAGGTATTACCACATTTTCATACTGGAATATTACAAATTGTGCAAAAAGGTAGGTATGTAAATGTCTTCTGTAGTCTTATGTCTTGAGAATTTTGAAAGGTGGGGAATTCCATAGGTCCGTCTGTTCGTGTAGAAGTTTGTCTGTCGGGTTATTCGAGTAATTTCATTCTTTTTTCGAATGAACTATCACACTATTAATGGGATTGTATTGGTAACTTTTAAATTATAAGAGTCAAATCGGTCAAATGGAGAAAAGGTGGCATTCATAGAAGCATTGTCAAGCAGTTCAAACAAATCGAGATTATCAGGGCCGGTTATTGAGATATCATAAGAAAAGTAAATCCTGTAATTTTGATTTTTCTTTTTCCACTTTATTTCAAATATTATCAAACAAAGTTACAGGAATTTTTATTCTACAGTAAATTATCCTCAAATTGACACAATCATATTTCGTATCCAATATTTCGTATTGAAAAAAAAAATGAGGTTGTGGGTGGCCCAGAGAGTACGAAATCTGATTATGTCAATTTGAGGATAATTTACTGTAGAATAAAAAATTCCTGTAACATTTTTTGATAATATTTGAAATAAAGTGGAAAAAGAAAAATCAAAATTACAGGATTTACTTTTCTTATGATATCTCAATAACCGGCCCTGATAATCTCGATTTGTTTGAACTGCTTGACAATGCTTCTATGAATGCAACTTTTTCTTCATTTGACCGACCTTCTACTCTCATGGTTTGAAAGTTACCAATACAATCCCATTAAAAATGTTTTTTTCAACATTCGCCATGTCTTTAGAATTATTGAATTCACATAATATTTTCTCAAATTCATTAATTTCCCAAAGTAAATATTTTGATAAATACGTATTTACTACGACTTCTATGTAGGAAGGACAACGAGGCTCAATTATCTGAGAGGAAAATGACTATAACCTAATATTTCCAGAATACACACGGTGAAATGTATCAGAATGTCATGACCAACCGGGATACTTTACAAAACTGAATGAAGTATAACTCTTCAAGATATTTGATTGGCTCGGAGTAGACCTCGTCTCCCAGATTCAGGTCCGATAAAGTAACAGACAATTAAATTGGTGAATAATATTTAGAATTTCCTCAACATTAATATGATAAATAGATTGATCGGATACAGAGTGTAGGTATAATAGTTGCATACGTTCAAAGTCATCTCATCTTCCACCCCATATCGAATATGTTTCGGTTAACCAAATACCCTGTATACAACTCTATAATCTATTTCCTATTTGCAGATCAGAAATGGTTGCCTCATTTTGACTGGCGAATAGAGCGATTAGCACGCCTAAATGGTAAAATACTTAATATACACACAACCAAACTTATATGGAATCACCCTGTTATTTGGAAAAAACGAATTTTAATTAAAAAAAAGTCGCTGAAAAGTGAAGAGCAGTTTTCCCAAAACAAGTGTATTACAAAAATAACATAAATTATTAAAAGATTATTTTCATAATAGAACAGAAAATTAAAAGTGTAAATTTCTCTAAAAATAATTTTTATGTAACTGAGAATTAAACAACAAATAGAACGATTTTAACAAATCAATAATCAGTATTACCACCCCTGGCATTGATACAAGCTTGAATTCGACGAGGCATGCTTTCTATTAAGTTGTTAATTTCTTCTTCTGTAACATTTGCCCATTCCTCTAAAGCCGCTTGTATAAGTTGCTCTGCGTTACCAGGATTATTTTGACGAGCTCTAATTTTTCTTTTGATCCTATCCCACAAGTGCTCGATAGGATTAAGGACCGGTGAACAAGAAGGCCACTCTAAAACAGTCACACCTTCTGTTTCGAAAAAATTTTTTGCAACTCTGCTGGTATGTGGAGGTGCATTATCCTGCATAAATAGGAATAATCTCCAAAAGCACCTCGCCAGAGCCTCACTACAGGTTGTACCACTAGATCAACATACCTAGGCCCTGTCAGAGATTGTCTAATGGGAATTAAAGGAGTTTTCTCACCAAACATAATTCCGCCCTAAAACATTACAGTACCTCCTTTGTATTTAGGAATCGGTCTTGCAGCTTGGAGCCTTTCTTGCCTCCCTCTACCTCTTAAAATGCGAACACGCCGGTCGTCTGATCGTAGGCCAATTCTGGTCTCATCCGAAAATAAGACATTTTTCCAATCTTCAATAGTTCAATTTTCATGCTCTAAACACCAATTAAAACGGTCAACTTTATTTTGCCTTGATAGTTCTGGAACTCTTAACGCTCTTCTCTTGAATAATTCCCGAGCGCGAAGTCTTTTTCTGATAGTTTCGACAGAAACACTAACACCTGTAGCTTGCAAAAATTGCCTTTGAAGCTCTGAATGAGATACTGCGGGATTTCTTCTTGCTGTTTGGGCTAAAAAGCGATCCTGCCTTCCACGACTTCTTCTCGGGAAGCCTATTCTTTAGGGTTCCTAACTCCAGAAAATTTGCATAGGTTTTTGAAACAACCCCTTGTGTAACCCCCACCGTTCTTGCAATCTCTCTTTGTGACATACCTTGTTCTGCCATAGTAGAAATTCTTCCTCTCTGGACTTCCGATAACACATGCACTTTTTATTTGCTTCTAACGAAAAAGATATCAAAATAATATTTCATCTTAATACTGGGTGATTCCATATAAGTTTGGTTGTGTGTATACTTGAATACTTTATAACATGAAATCGCTCGTTTTGCCTTTCGTTATATTCTTCTGAAATTCATCGAACTTACGCGCTTCTTGGGCTTCAAACAACTCCCGCACCATTTTCTTCTTCTTCTCTTCAAGCTCCTTGAACTTGGCGATCTTCTCAACATATTCCCTCTTTCTTGAAACTGCGCTGGTAAAGTTTGTGATGATCTTATGGAAAATTTTCTCTTTTATCATTTCTAGCTGTTTTCTTCCCTTCTGGCGTCTTTTAGAAGACGCTTGCAACTGTTTCAGCCATACCTGCGCTATTTTTTGAGCTGAATTGAGGTCCGTCAGTTTCTTATAAGTAGGATCAGTGGAATCTAAAAGTGTTCGTTTCATTTCGTAGGCGACTTTGAGATCGGCAAGTGCTTCCATATATTTCTTGTCCCAAGATTTGATTTCTTTTTCTTTTCGTTCAACTTCTTCATTTTTAGCAGATATGGAAAGCGATATCAATTTGTGTATTTGTAAATGCCTAAAAATTTTTATATTATACAATAAATCTCAGGAGCATAGATAACTGGAGAGAAGGCTCCGCTAACTTATTGAACTGCCGAAAACGGCGGGACTTGTAAGTTCGCCGCATGGTCACGAGAGAGCCACCATTCAAAAGAAGAAAAGATTGAAGGCAATTTTCAATTAAAAAGAGGTATACATGTACAATGACAGCCCTAGTACATTATTTGCAACTCTAGCATGCGTCACACGAAACTCTAACCTCCGCCGTCATTGGCAGTTCAAAATGGTATGTCGAGCGTATAGTATGAAGCATTTTCTCCAGATATCTATGCTCCTAGATAAAACAAGGAGTTCGACAAGAAATATAGAATAGAAGAAAATTGCAAGTAACCTACACAATTTTTCATCATCACTAGATAATATTTGAAAAAAAAAATTATATTCTCCTTTATACTCACTCTTTTATATTATCTCCAAGAATCTGAGAAAACTCTTCGTGCTTTTTATAAAGAGGATCTTTCTTCAGAGTAGCTATTTGAAGTTCAAATTGTTTTGTTTGCTCTTCAACTTTTTCAATTTCTTTCTTCAAACCTTCAAATAAGAACTCAATTTAGATCATACATATAGTGCTTATTCAAAATTTGCCAATTCTTGTCCACCAAATGTTCAATCATGAGATATCAAATGTTTTCTCTCTCATATCTGAATGGTTTTTTGCTCCTCGTTCGATAACTTTTTCAGTTTCATGATGGTTCTTGAGTCTGCATTTCTTAGAATTTTGGATCAGTTATTACAATCAACTTTGATTCAAAATCTGAAAATTTGTTTTGCAATAATGCCTAGACGTTAACTTATACGGATGAAACCAATGGGGTTGTAACGACTCACTGCCAACAGTGTGTGTAGCATTCTACACGCGCCGTCCTCGCTTGACCGAGTGTTCAGCAGAGGGCGCCACTCTGAGGCGAACCGTAGTACAGCATAGGTCCTAGGGACCTAGGAGCATAAAATGACTGGAGAGAAGGCTTCATACGCTCGACACATCATTTTGAACTTACAATGACGGCGGAGGTTAGAGTATTGTGTGACGCCCGCAAGTGTAGCGATGTGATCATTAATAGGGCTACACATCACATATAATGTTCTTTGGCGCTACAGTTGCAAATAATGTAATGAATTTTATCTACTCCCATAGAATAATATTTCCATTATTCAACTGATTTTGATCTGTAATAGTACCTATCTATAAACCAATAGAAAAAATGAAATTGCTTACGAAAAGGATAATTCGGAATTCTATTTCAGACATCAAGGTAACGTTCTCGTCATTCATTTCTACATTTCCTCTGGTCTGAATATACAAAAATTGCATTTGGAAAACGTGAATTTTTGACGTTTTCTACGCGATTCGATTCTCGACCACAGAGATTGCTTTTGACAACTGTTCTCAATTTACAGATTAATTGGAATTTTACTGAAGAAGTCGAAGATAAAGTATAGTATTCAATTTTTTTCCTTTTTTCAAACTGTTTCTTGTCGCCATTTCTTCACACGTGCCATATGCATTATACGGTTTCATTCCCAATGTTGAGAAAGGTGATCTATGGTGGGATTCATAGATATTTATTCAGTAACGTAATCCAAAAAATCAATTCCCTAAGTTTCAGGAATATTGGTAAACCTGGCAACGTACACATCAAAGTTCTGTGAATTTTTCCATAGAAGATTTTTTTAACATTGTTTTGAATAGGTTATAGCTTGATCAAAATCATTAGTTGAATTGAAAACCATTAATTACAGGATATTTTTGGGATATGGAGGAAAATATGAACAAGTTCTTAGTGTTTACAAACTAATCTTCAGGGAAATCGAAGAAGAAACTTATTTTGATGAGAGAAATATGGCTTTTTAGTTGCAGATATAATCGGATGAAACTAAGTGTTTTTGTAAAAAAATATCGTGTTTGTAACATTTTTATTCCAATAAGATTAGTATTTGAGTATTCCCTAAATGTGTAAACTCAATTTCAATCGAGAAATATGAACGCTGCATCAATTCCAGAGAATTGTATCAGATACGTATTTGGCCCAATTTTTTTTTCAAATGGCTATATCTTTTAAACAGAGCCGAATTCGGAAGAATAGAAAATGAGAAAAAGGTTTCTTTCAACCACAAGAATCACCAGTTAAAATATATGTACAAGTCAAAAACTCACCCTGTATATTATGATATAGTAACAATTAAATGGTACCTAATAAGTAATAACAACTAATAATCATCAAAGATAATTTTATTTTAAAAGGATAGGTTGGAGCCTATAACGACGTTGGCGCCACCTCGTGACCGTGCGGAAAACTAACGAGTTCCGACGTCTGTGGCAGCTCATTTTTGTAGAGGAGCCTTCTCTCCAGTTATCAATGCTCCTAGGTACCGCACTTAAATATTTTTATCAATATATTATTAATTATATATTTATGAAAATATTTTAGTTCCTTCTCTTTAGTCATGCGGTTGTTCAAAGTTTCTTTGAAAATCAGTTTTTATATTTTTGACTTCTTGTTTTTATATTCTGGACCTTTTGTTCTTTTTGGACCCAACCTGAATGTTTCGTAACATATTACTTTTTGTTGTATCCTGATGAAGGAAATAAAATTTCCGAAACGTCGCTGATAGAATAAGTGTTTTAATTTGATGTTCCTTGTGTCGATATTCACCTTTCATATTATTGTTGAAAGGAGAAACATATTACAGAAAGAATATTCTTCTGAAACAGTCTGAAAATTCCTGAACTCCCTTAACTTTCGTGGAATAATATAATCGGTTCATATTTGGAACCTGAATTTCCAGATGATTCATTTCATCTGAAAGCCAGTGCTAAAATTTAGACAGGATTAGAAAAAATTTTGAAATCAAACAGTCTTCATATTAGAATTTTGGCGACTCGCGCCACCCCACTCGCTCTGCGGAAGGCACCCTGCAAAAGCGAAACCCTGGGTACCGCGGTCCGATCGGCTTTAACTAGAGCAACTGTCTTCAACCCGGTACCCTCGTTTGCTTCGAGCAGGACAACTCCAATACCTGCGACATTGGCAGACTCAGTTCATAAATAGGCAATCTGATGAGTCCTATGAGCGGAACCAGGACGAAACGTAAACCCCATTCCGTTACGCATCCCCATAACAACAGGCTATAGAATGATTTGATTGAGGTACGTATTAGAAAAAAGAAAAAATTTTGTTATAAAATACAATATGTAAGTTTTGTTATGTAAGTTTATAGAATATAGGTAACGAACCTTCAAGCAAGGTACGGTTTTTACTGCAAAGAAAAAACCAATAACTCATCTTTCTGTAACCAATAGGTCAGGGATCGCGAAAAAAAATTCGAAAATAATTTATATTTCAAATACTACGTAGAAAGGTGTAAGGTATATGGGGATGATGCGGATAGCTCATGAGGTAATCTATTTCTGGATTTTCGCTTACCCATACTTTTTGGGATACCCTGTATATTCGTATAGAGTATGACGCGAAATTAAAAGATAATCCATTAATTGCATGTGACTGATTGGAAAATTATAGGTTTAATGAAAAGTATCACGGTTTATTACATTACAAGCTTTTATTACAAGCTTTTATTTAGTTTCACCTGTCCCGGTGTCTGTCTGTCTGTCTGTCTGTCTGTCTGTAATCAAATATTGCAAGTTGAATATGACACACTTCTAATCGTCCGATTGATTTGAAATTTGGCAGGTGTACATAATTCTGGTGACAATGCATCATAAAATATTTTTTATAGAAAAAAACAAAATGGCGGCTCCAAAATGGCGGATGAGTTTTGAAATTATCATCCGATTTCATTCAAAATTAGTATCTGGGGGTTTTTGGGTTCGACAATGATGATTCTTCCGTCAAAATTTGAAAATTCAAGATGGCGGCTACAATATGGCGGACGAGTTTTGTAATTATGATCCGATTCTATTCAAAATTGGTATCTGGGGGTTTTCTGGGTCGGAAATTACGATTTTTCAAAATTGAAGAATTCAAGATGGCGGCTTCAAAATGGCGGATGAATGTTGTTATTATAAAAGCTTGTTTAAAAAAATGATTTTTTTATTATAGCTTGTTATTATTATTATTTAGTTTCACCTGCCCCGGTGTCTGTCTGTCTGTAATCAAATCTTGCAAGTTGAATATGACACACTTCACACTTCTAATCGTCCGATTGATTTGAAATTTGGCAGGTGTACATAATTCTGGTGACAATGCATCATGAAATATTTTTTTAAAGAAAAAAACAAAATGGTGGATCCAAAATGGCGAATAAGTTTTGTAATTATGATCCGATTCCATTCAAAATTTGTATCTCGGGGTTTTTGGGTTCGACAATGATGATTCTTCCGTCAAAATTGAAAAATTCAAGATGGCGGCTACAATATGGCGGACGAGTTTTGTAATTATGATCCGATTCCATTCAAAATTTGTATCTCGGGGTTTTTGGGTTCGACAATGATGATTCTTCCGTCAAAATTGAAAAATTCAAGATGGCGGCTACAATATGGCGGACGAGTTTTGTAATTATGATCCGATTCTATTCAAAATTGGTATCTGGGGGTTTTCTGGGTCGGAAATTACGATTTTTCAAAATTGAAGAATTCAAGATGGCGGCTTCAAAATGGCGGATGAATGTTGTTATTATAAAAGCTTGTCTTAAAAAATGATTTTTTTATTATAGCTTGTTTTTAAAATTTGAATAAATTTACACCTGCTTGTGGACAGTCCCATCCCCATATATTCAACTCATCTGCATCTGCCACTGGGCCGGATGAAACTATGAATGGCACATTTTTTACAGATTTCAAAAAAATATATAAGTTCTCACTGCATTTATTTCATCAGGTACATATCATACCTATTTGTACGTTCATAGTATACCTGTATGTGTCCCACTTTCAAGATTGCAAGGACATAGGTAACTAAGTACCTATATATGCTATTATTAAACTCCAGAAAAAACTTAAATACATATAACGTACAGCTCTGTACTACAGATATATACCTAATTAATAACTCACATTTCTTCGCAGAAGTTTGGCGCCAAATCCGTTCGTCTTGATTATTAATATTTTTAGTTATCTTGTGAAACGCTTTCAACCCTTCTTCTGCCATTTTGATTCAATCGATTAACAGGATTATATTGAAATCCAAAACGAAGTAGGTACCATCGATAAATGAATCGAAGTTAGCTCAAAATATTATTTCTGTGTTCACATAATTTCGTCGAAAAGTTTGCGCTTTTTACGAATTACAAATTTTCATCGAAATAAAAAATGAATTTTGAAGGAAGATTTATCACCTCAAATAAATTTTTAAGTTTGCTAGTAACGATTTCAAATATAGCGAAGCGGATTATTTGAATTCAGAATCTTCGAGCATAGATAAATCTGTGGTTCAAGCATAGAACACGCTTTGAAAATCGTCTGCTTATGTTTATATGAGAAAATTTTGTGTGGACAGTACCTGACGTCACACCCACAAAAAAAAAATTCGAATTCAAAAGTATTGCTTACCCTTATTTTGTACGTGACTCCGCCATTTCGAAGCGAATATAGGAAAACAAATTTCAAAACCGAGGAATTTCGATTTTTGAAAAATGTAACGCGAAAAAACACCTCTAATGGCTGTCATTAGTGTCATTGTCAAATTGTCAAAGTACAAATGAAAACAAACGTCAATTGTCATTTGTCATTACCTTCGAATGTTCTCTAATCTGCAGTCTTCTGTTCAGTTATTTGATTGAGATTTCAATGATTTCATCAAACAAACACAAATTCAATTTGATTCAAGGGCAAAATGTGTATTCAAAAACAAGGATTTGAGTCCAAGTGATCAAATCTACTGCTGCAGGATAGCTTCAAAATCTCAATATGTCTAGTCAAGAGAAAATAGATGAAATGCTAAATCGTATAAGGCAACCAAACGGCCTCCCTTCGAATGGGATTCGTGCCAGCCCTGGTGGAGGCACGAGCCCCAATAGGAGGAATCTTTCTTGTAAGTGCTAAAACCTACGTTTGTTTTATTGCAAACATCTTGGAGTTGCTCTTCCTTAGAGTACACTATTATTTATTTATGAAAACTTCAAATTATACATTACTACCTGAACTTTGTTATCCAGTACTTTCTAATAATACCTATACCACAAAAGAGTGATGTTGGTGCCATCAAATTATAATTGACAGTTTTATAACCTGTTTTCAATCCAACTAGTTATTATTATAAAGCATATTGTGTTAATATATGAATTGACTTATTTTCAAGTACCGATGGAAGTTGGGGAACCAAGAAGAGTTACACCAAGGCCCAATGCTTTAAAATTCACAATTAATAGACAACAGAATGTTGAGACTGAAACAAAGCTTAAAGAAATAATGAAAATAAGTGGAAAATTGAAAATTAACAATGTAGAATATAACACTGACATCAAGGATTTAGAACTTATAGAAGAGTTAGGACACGGAACTTGTGGCCATGTTTACAAGATGAAACATAAGAGGAGCAATGAAATAATTGCTGTGAAGGTGAAATAAGTTCTTATTTGTGAATGTGGTGTTTACCTATGTTTTGTTTTTAGCAAATGCGAAGATCTGGGAATACTGAAGAGAATAAGAGAATAATTATGGATATTGAAGTTGTATTAAAGAGTCATGACTGTAAATTCATTGTCCAATGTTTGGGTTGCTTTATAACGGAATCTGAAGTGTGGATATGTATGGAATTGATGGCAACATGTTTTGATAAATTATTGAAGAAACTCAAGAAACCTATACCTGAAAGAATCCTTGGGAAAGTGACAGTTGCTGTTAGTAATAATATTTGAATTCAAGTGTTGAAATGTGGAATGAAATTTAAAGTTTCTCATGGGTGTATCAAGAGCATATAACTTTTCAATTTTCAGACTGTTGAAGCTCTATCTTACCTAAAAGACAAGCATGGAGTCATGCATAGAGACGTCAAGCCTTCCAATATCCTCCTAGATGAAAGGGGTAATGTCAAATTGTGTGATTTTGGTATAAGTGGAAGATTGGTGGATTCGATGGCTAAAACAAGAAGTGCAGGCTGTGCAGCTTATATGGCTGTAAGTATATCCTGTCAATGATGTAACGGTATTTTTTTCAATATCCATCTTCTAGCCTGAGAGAATCGAGCCAAATCCAGAAAATCCTGATTATGATGTTCGTGCAGATGTGTGGTCCTTGGGAATAACTCTCGTTGAACTGGCTACGGGCGTGTTTCCTTACCAAGACTGCAAAACTGATTTTGAGGTGTTGGCGAAGGTTATTAATCAGGATCCACCTTCCTTACCGAAAAATAAGGGGTTCAGTCCGGATTTTCAAGACTTTGTTTCGTGTTGGTGAGTTTTTCACATAAATACAGGGTTAACCAGTGTTAATAGCCCTGAATATGCTTCCTGAGAATTATTTAGTCAATTGGAATGTTGTTAACATTTGATTTACAAGGCTTCAAACAACCCAGGTTTCGCAGTATTCAAACTTGATTCAGTAGTAAGTAGTTGAATAAATAGTATTGCTATATAGCATGAAAGTATTGAAAAGGAGATAGAAATCAGCCACAACCTTCTCCCATACAAATAAGTTAGAGCTTTTGAAATTCTGAAAAATCTTGGACAACCAGGAGTGTTTAGTGCTAATTGACTTGTTGCCACTTACACATGGAGAGTCCTAAGGAACTGTACATGTTCCTACCACAATAGAGGCTACCCAGTGGAATATCTAATAACTATTGACAAGTGCTTTCCCTTTATATGTTTTGTACAGTGTAATTTTCGGTTTTTACCAATAATTTCGATCCTTCATAACTTTGAAGTAATTATCTTGGATCAATTGAAATTTTCAGGGAGGCATCTGAAAATAAGCGCCACGCCACCTAGTGACAATCAGAGTAACTGAAAATCTTGACATAGTTCTTGCAATCTTGGACTATACAGGGTGGCCCACCCCAGACGCGGTTCTCATTTTGAGGCAGTGAATGAAGACATTTTGAAAATTTTTTTTTCGTCAAATGTGAAGGACAATCAGATGCACAATTTAAAATTGTTTTCACATATACAGGGTGTTCGATAACAAAGATATAGACCATAGTTACACTTTTTTAAATGGAATACCCTATATATGAATTCAAAAATTGAATGGCAAGCTCAAATAAAGATGAGTTTATAAGAACCATTTTATGTCTAAGGAGAACCATTTAAGAGAAAATGTCGAAAAATCGAAAAAAAGGAGTATTTTTAATTTGCAATTAATGAATAAACCCTTCAAGCCAACGAGACAGACAATGTTTTTTCGTGTAGACATATTGGCTACCCTTATGCAGAAAACAAAAATTTAACTCTGGAATATACTGAGTGATCATAATTAATGTTCAAACATTAACTACATATAATGGTCAAAAACTTTCTTATTTCAAATGGCACACCCAGTATTTCTGTACCTTGTTGAACGTGAAAATTAATATAGAAACTATCTTCAATAGGTTTCCCTATACCTAAACCTAATAGTTTTCAAGTAATTTTCGATTTTTAATTCAACTAGTTAACCTACTATTATGATTAGCGATATTCAAAGAAATACTTGGAAATATTTGTGGGGAAATGCTCACAATATTATTTGAAATCTGAAAAACTCATATGAAGATCTCAATAATGGTGTTGCGGTCACACAAGATTTATTATTCCTTATAAATGATTATCTACTGTATTTCTCAATATCAATTTTTTTTTCAATTATTTTAAAATTAATTTCGCCTAGAAGGTATTGAATGTCATCATCATTCAATATTTTTCGGTACATGCCCTTAAATTTTTCTTTATTCTTATCGTTTTGAAGTTAAGCCATACGTTCAAAGAATCATGTAACAAACGATTCATTTAAAAAAATATTTGCTCAGGCGATGAACCTCTGATTCTTCATACTTGTTATCTCCAATTGTTGGATTGAGTATCAGTAGACTCAAAGATTCAAAGATGTTCACAAAATACCTTCAAATACTACCTTACTACTGAATGTCGGTATTCAACTCACTCTCTGGCCAGAGGTTCACTATCACAGATCTCTTTTGAAAATCTCCAAAAGTCTTCGAAATATTGAAAATGTGAAGAATAGGGAAAATGTTGGACAGCACAGGTTCATCGCCTGAGCAGTAATTTTTTTGAATGAATCGTTTGTTACATGATTCTTTGAACGTATGGCTTAACTTCGAATCAAAACGATCGGAATAAAGAAAAATTTAAGGGCATGTACCGGGAAAGATGGAATGATAATGCGACACTCAATACCTTCTAGGCGAAATTAATTTGAAAATAATTGAAAAAAGAATTCATATTCAGAAAAACAGTAGATAATCATTTATAAAGGAATAATAAATCTTGCGGGACCGCAACACCATTATTGAGATCTTCATATGAGTTTCTCAGATTTCAAAAAATATTGTGAGCATTTCCCCACAAATATTTACAAGTTTTTCTATGAATATAACTAATCATAACAAGTTTAATTCAAAATCGAAAATTACTTGAAAACTATTAGGTTTAGGTATAGGGAAACCTATTGAAGATAGTTTCAATATTAATTTTTACGTTCAACAAGGTACAGAAATACTGGGTGTGCCATTTGAAATAAGAAAGTTTTTGACCATTATTTGTAGTAAATGTTTGAACATTAATTATGATCACTCAGTATATTCCAGAGTTAAATTTTTGTTTTCTGCATAAGGGTAGCCAATACGTCTATACGAAAAAACATTGTCTGTCTAGTTGGCTTGAAGGGTTTATTCATTAATTGCAAATCAAAAATACTCCTTTTTTTCGATTTTTCGCCATTTTCTCTCAAATGGTTCTCCTAAGACATAAAATGGTTCCTATAAACTCATCTTTATTTGAGCTTGCCATTCAATTTTTGAATTCATATATAGGGTATTCCATTTAAAAAAGTGTAACTATGGTCTATATCTTTGTTATCGAACACCCTGTATATGTGAAAACAATTTTAAATTGTGCATCTGATTGTCCTTCACATTTGACGAAAAAAAAATTTTCAAAATGTCTTCATTTACTGCCTCAAAATGAGAACCGCGTCTGGGGTGGGCCACCCTGTATAGAGACCCCTTGATTTACATTAAAATGTGTCGCATCTAAAACTTAGAGCTGTTCGATTGTACCTTATACTGATCCACTAGAATCCTTTGCAATATGTCCATGTTGCCAAACTGAGCAGATTGTAGGTTTCTCTGATGACATAATCGGGGCTATTCACTAAGCAAAGTTGCTATCCATAACAACTTTGCTTAGTGAATAGCCCCGATTATCATACACATAAACTATTCATCTCATTTACAATGCTAAATTGATATAACATCTCGTAATTTTTAATTGAGACAATCTTTTCGGATATATCATTAATGAGTAAATCAAAGAATATAGTTGATTATACTATTTTATGCTAGGGGTATAAGAAATTCAGGTTAGATTTATGACAACACCGCCCTTATCTCTACTTCAGTTTGAACAGAGATGGAGAGATACTTTGGTCAACACGTGGTTCTCGATAAACCAACGTTGCCGGAATAATCCGTTGAATTACAGGAGAAACTTTGGTGGAGTTCGGTGGTTGTTTATGATTCAGTGGCGTAGAAACTATAAATAAGGAAGCTTTCAGCTTGTATCTGTTCAGGTAACTACAAATTCATATCACAGTCAGGATTGTTTGCTGTTTTGTAACAATGTAGACAGCCTCTGCTACATTTATTGTCAGTTTGCCGTTACATAAACACTCGTTGTAAAGTATAAGGTCTTGATTGGCCAAAAATTCAAGTTTGTTGGGATTACTATCAGACAATACTAGTATATATGTAATTATTTTTGAACATTTATATTCGGTAAATGAACTTAGAATTGATGTAATTTTCTTTAAATAATGAGTATCACAATATTCCCAATAATTCAATAGCAAAATTACAACAGGATTTTAAATATTGTAGTGATTCGATCAGATTTCAAATTTCTCTTTCTGAAATTTGCCGCAAAATTTTTCATGCTTAAAGTAGACGCGAACTCTTCTGCTTTTTCCTGCAACAAGTTTCCAAAGGTTCGTGTACGCTGATACAAGTTCGAACTTGTAGCAAAATGTAGGTACTTACAAGCTTTCCGCCTCTTTCTCTCAGCAATTTTGAATTGTCGAGTGTTGGACTCCGATTAGTTTATTAATTACAACAATTGTTTCGCTGTCATTTGATTCCTATAAAAAGGAATTTCCATCAAGTGAAGACCGAGTCAATCCAGTATTAACAATTTTTGTAGAGTTGAAATTAGTCATTTTCAAAGCTTTAGAGTGCTGAGCACTGAAAAATTCATTATTCTTCTCATTTGTGAAATATTTTCAATGAAATTACATATATTGAAAGGAAGATTTATTCTGCAAAACAATAAATGTCGCGGCAGAAGTGATTTAAAATCGCACGCCCATGTTCATCCAAAGTTAAGGATTTATGCGATGTTGCCACAAATCGTGGCCGAACAAAGAGATCCGATCTTTTATCCTTGTTCCACTCATTGTGATGACTTTCAATGTGGGGGCCAAAACAAATCATGATTCTACAATAGAATGCGATGTCTATCGAGTATAGTCAAAGCTTGCAATGTGCTCTGTGTTTGTGTGATAATCTACAAATATTCATAATTCTGAATCATTTTAATAGTTATGAGTCGTTCGAATCGCTATTGTTCAGTTTCTCAGTGTTCTTCCTGGGAAAAAAGTTCAAATATCAATTTCCATGCTTTCCTTCAAACTGGTGATGAATATTGTGTTTGGTTGGAAAGGAAATTAGAGAGTGAGTGCTGATGTATCGACAAAAAGCTTAGGAACTGAAACTCAGAATCGGTAAATCAGTGACAAGAAATATAAAAGTATGTTCCATGCATTTTACCGATGATGATTATTTTATCGAGGTAAGCACGGATTACACATGAAATTTCAGGTTATAATCATGGGGATAATCATCGAATGTGATTTGGGTCTGAATTAAGTGCGCTACTCTGAAGACACAAAGCACAAAACTTGATTTTGTCAGGAGTGGAAGAATTCAACTTTCCACATAAAATTATGTGACCAGCATTTAAAACTTCTTCACCTTCATAAACACTTCTGGAAGGGTTCGTGCCTTTGAGATACACCAAGTATTCTACTAAACTCAGCCTCATTTGGACTTGGTAAAAAAAGGTTTTATAAGAATCATGTAGTATATTGATTGAACCGTTGACATGTATAGAATAACTCTACTCCTAGCTTGTTGTAGACATAAATGTTATTCTTCATTTTTTGAAGTCTTCTAACTTCTCATAACATTCAATATCACTAGTCTGAACTGAAACAAATGATGATTCCTACCGCCTTTACCTAAAATGAAATTATATACACAGTAACACACTCTTTCACTATAGAAGTCTGAAATGTTTTTATATTTATTGTAAAATCATTGAGTTTGAATATATTCAATTTCAATGGTACAATCTAATTTTTATAACGCAAATATGTCAATATTCAGAACGTAGTTTATCAAGAAAGGAAAAATTCCCAAAGGAAAATATAGAATATATTCGCATCGATTTATCAGATGAGAAGAGATCAAACAAGATCGAAACCTAGGTCAACACCTACCCGCTTTGATGAGATTGGAACTTTCGCTAGTGTCCCTGGATGATGATTTGTGGCAAGTTCGATTCAGATCCATGGCGGTTGTTGATATTGAATGATATTTATTAATGAACGCGGTGTATGGTGTATCCATATATCTAATAATTCCTATATAGGTAATAGGCCAATCAAAATTGAAGCTGGGCTTTGGTAACAATCCAGATCTGCGCATGTGCAGAAATATTAAGAATAAAAATAACGTGATTATTCTATCTCTCTCTGGCACATTTTATTATGTCATAGACGTAAAATTAATAATGTGATGTATTATTTCATGTGGATATTTACGCTCATAACCAAACAAATTATTCGTTTTTCACATCGTTGTTGTTATTGTTCATTTTCGCGTTTAATATAATCGAAGTTTGTTTTCCTAGTTTGATCCGTTTTCGTTCCGTTTTTACCCTCCGCTCTTATTGAACATTCATGGTTTGTTAATAATTTAAATTCTCGTTCGTTGTTATTGTTCATTTTCGCGTTTAATATAATCAAAGTTTGTTTACCTATAGTTGAGTTTATAATTATAGTTGGTCCGTTTTTGAATAATATTTATATCTATTTGAAAATTTTGTTGTGTTCTTTTATTCAATGAGGAATTAAACATGTCTTTAAGGAGTTCTACTTACAAATGTTACATTTGTGACTCTACATGCTCGAATTCATATCACAGGTAAAAAATTCAAATACTACTGTTATACGTTCATGCTTTCTCCTTTACCACTATGTTATTTTCAGGTTCCCTAAGAATCACCTGAAAAGATCTCAGTGGATGGCTCTATGCCACCTAAATGCTGATAATGATGTCGCACAAATGAGAATTTGCAGACATTTTGTTGAAAGTTATTTTACAGGGAAAGGTACTAATAGAAAACACTCAGAGAAGTCAATTTTGGTTTGGATGGAGGACATCTTTTAAAGTATAAATCTCTTTTTGAATAGTAACCCACTGAAAGGGTTGGCTCTAAGTTTTTAATGGCAATGTACTGCTAGGTGAAAAAGCTGTTCAACACACATATTGGGTGCGTTTTTCATCAAATGAATGAAATCAGTCAGTTGAACTGACTCTATACCTTTTCAACTTCAAATTGGGAATAAACACATTCAAATTGAGAATAATCAATTTCAAATTGAAACGGCATTCGTGGCTATGTATATCAAGATCAGGCATGATCAGAAGATTTGATGAAACATGAAGAAAAAACTATTAATCTATATTTGAACTCATCAAACATTCAAAAAGTGTAAGAAGTACCTACTTAAAAATTTTCATGTTTGTGTTCAAACTCTCATATCAAGAAAAGTCAAAACATCAGGTATGAACCTCTGGATACGAGCCACATATCTTGTATAGGTACTAACTATAATGGTTCATGGTTGATATATTTCTTATCAAATTTTCCGTTCTTTGAAGACGAAATTCTGTCTGTGTTATGTTTCCATTGCATACCGCAATAACCTGCTTTTTCATTGAATCTGCAGCTTTCTTCTTTGTATAAGGCATGATTATGAAAAGGAAATTGTAGACTTATCGTTCATTACTTACTTTGGACAAATTTGAGTGTTAATAACATATCGAGTAATTCAAAGATCTGATTCACATAGATGTCATTCCAATATGAAATTGATTATTCCCAATCTGATTTTGATTATTCCCAATTTGAATATGTCAGTTCCCAATTTGATTTTTATAGTTCCCAATTTGAAGTTGGAAAGGTATAGAATAAATGCATTCTGAAACTTAACAAATCGGAAGGGAACAAGTAGAGATTCGTTATAAGAAGTAATTCGTTAAACTGAGGTGAGATTGGTCTAAAATTTGTTATATCGAGGTTCCACTCTAGGTTTATACACCACAACATTACGTACTCATCTTGTTTTAGCAAAAAACTTGCATGATTTTAATCATCCACTGTTTACGGACAATTCACTATCTTCCTTCTAATCAACGATATGTCTTTTTAGTTTCAACTTTGTTTTTTAGATCACATATCCTTCTCACTATTTAGATGGTATTATTGTGAATTTAACAAAACTCCTTTTTCAATAATCCAAAATGCATAATAATCCAATCAGAAAAGTTCAACTTGTTCTCGAAAGTGCCCTTCTGAGAACAATTTTGGATTTACCCTTGTCTGACGGCTATTGCCCCTACTATGTAAGCAATTATAATATGGATCATGGACTAAAAATTCATAGTTTACCTGAAAACTCATAGTAAGAAAATATTTCTAATTTCGTATCATTTGAAAATTGGAGGAGGATTCAAACTTTTCTAATACTTTACTCATGTTGAATATGTCATGAAAGCTTGTTTCCCAAAAAACCTTATTGCATAGGCCCCATATTTTCCAATCCACCAAAGTAAACAAAACGTCATATGTCTCAATTCTTGAAGTAAGTTCATCCAACTCTACCTACCTACCTCAGCATGTAAACTTGTTTTTTTGTTATGAAAAAAATGTATAAATAAACTGTAAAATAGTAATTATTTGTTTTATTACATAGAATGATTGAATACATCATTTTAAGAAATTGCAAATTTGAATAATTGATGTTCATGGCCTCTACTCGATAATATCTTCAATAGTTGCTATAAATCCAAAATTATCAAACCCTGAGCAAGTACATCAACAAAAATTGTGAAGAGATTAACTATTGGGATGCAACATTGCAAATAAACATATCCTTGAATACGTAACTGAAAAAATACATTTCAATTTTGTTTCAGCAATAAAAATAATATTCACTATTCAATTAACCTTAAACACAGAATCTTTTTGACTTCTACATTACTTTGATAACAAGAGTTTATTTAACTATGTGAGTTACCATTTTATCAACCTTAATTCTCACAGCAATGATGTTCAGACATACCTACGTTTTATTTTATCGGGTAATCGAACCTCTGACGAAAATTTCTCGATAAATCCTTGATACATGAATTATCAATATTTATTCCGGCTAAAAGAATGCATTCCCTTCAATACGATGAATCAAATAGTTTTCTGAAAACTTATAACATTAATTTCTTTGTGAAAACTAATACGGAAATGTTTTAGTAGAACGTTTTCATCCAAGACATATTTATGCAAGAGAAGTTTGAAGTAAATAAATAACATAACCTCTAAATTTCTCGCAATTTTTGAATTTCGAGTTGACGCATGCGTACAAATCAATCGTTACCAAAGACCTGGCTTCACTTTCAGACAATTATTAGCAGGCGTATAATCCATATAGGTATTAGTAGATATATGGGTGTATCTGACTAATCGATGCTACTATGTCAATATTTATAGTTCTACGACTGCCCACCTTGGCGCTGCATTCTTAATTTCAGATGTTGTTTCAGAGTTGAAGTACCTTCAAGAACCAATTCGTCCATGATTTTGAAAACCCAGGTCCGGCTTCAAAACTTCTGATTGTTTTCGACTTTCGCAAAAATTTCACCCTGGTTGTAGATTTTTCGATGTTTGTTGGGGAATATTCAAACCTTAGTAATTAAGGAGGAAAACGGCCAAAAAAAATTCCTAACACTATTTTTAATTGAATAATGAATTTCAGTAATTATTTTCCCTCAGCATTAAATAACCATTTCCTTATTGAATTAAGTATAAGGAGCAAGAGTGTCACATTTGCACAACATACAGCACAAAGGCTTATGAATTTTTTTCAATTTTTGTTTTTGAGATTGGAACATCCTGTTTGGCTGTTTATTAAAAACCAATCAGTTCTGAACTGCAAAATTTCCTCAACTTTCAATTAAATGTTTTAGACAATCTTAATACACTTTCCCAATAAAAATGTACATTTAGTACAATTCATTTCTACTGCTTGTGGAAGATCCCAAATTATTTAAGCTCATATAATGTATAACTGCCTGTTTTTAATCACAAGAAGATCTCAATAATATTGAAAAGTGATATATCGACAATAAAATGTATTTCAATTCAGCATATGTCCTGAAACTTCAGAAACCCAGAAGTCGCGCACCTCATTGAGGTGAGAAATATTTCAAGCCCAAAAATCCATGTTTGGAATTCTTTGATAACGTAGTTAATTAGTAATTAATTAATGGAAGTGACCAATCAGGAGCGCCCTACAGAAGAATAAGTAGGCAGTGGGGACGCGAGAGTGAGACGCCAGTCTCGGTTTACTTCGTGAAAAGCCGTCAGCAGCTCTGTTGTCTCACTCTCGCGTCCCCACTGCCTACTTATAGTGCGTTCCACTTGGCGTTCACAACGATCAAAATGCTCCCTTAGCCGTTCCACATGGCGACTACGGTCGTTGTGAACGTGGCGAATACGTCACTGATGACGTCATTGTTTTCGCTCACGCCAAGCTCACAACGACCCATCCGAAGACGTGGGTCTTTGCGGTCGTTCGAGGAGTGGGGATGATAATTTGGCATTCGAGATCCAGACTCAGAGGTTGGGTTATTTATTTTATTATTTTCAGAGAAGTTAGAGAAATACTAAATTTTCTGAAATTGCTTTATACTCTTCATCCGAACTTGACGAAGTACTTTCTGAATCGTTGCGACTCATCAAATATCCCACAACGGCATCGTAAGACATTTCAGGTTGCATTCGATTTTGAGTTTATTAGAAAATTCACCAAAAGATTTTATAACTGAGTTTTTAATGAATGAAAAACTTTAATATCAGAATCCCTAAATTTATTTCCATTGACTATTTGTATGGGGTTGTGTTGTAGAGGTAGCACCTTTCATCAAGGACGGTCGGACTCAATGACATAGTCAGTGAGTAGTCGGCGATGACTGGTCCTCACAGGGCTCCCAATTCTCACTTATGGCTCCACGTGCCACACCCCGGACAACTGCATCGACCTGCAGGCCAAACTAAGTGAGGATAACCAGATATGGTGAACCGGCAGCGTCTGACCCAGAGTGGGCGGCTGCAAACAGCGACTGTTCTCCATGTTAGGAGCGGCTGAACATAAAAGCAGTGAAGGCAACGGGAAACCACACTGCTGAACTTTTCCCCAGGATATTGCTATGACGAGGAACACAAATACTTCGGCCCCTAGTCCCGGGCAGCTCTTAGATGAGCAAGGGGTGCTAAGAATCTCCCGGCTCAGAGTAGCAAATTCCAAAATGAAGATCGGCACGTGGAACGTCAGAAGCCTATACGCTGCTGGTAAGTTTGATAATCTTATCCAGGAGGCTAAACGGATGGAGATGACCATTGTGGGAATCAGTGAATTGCGGTGGCCAGGTTCCGGAACATGCAGACACGACGAGGGCATTCTCTACTACTCAGGCAGCGAAGAGAATGACACTCAGCACAGAAATGGAGTTGGTATACTCATAAGACCAGAGCTGGAAAAATACATAAAACAGGTCATGCCCATAAATGACCGCATCATAATACTCCAACTGAATGCCAGACCATTTAACATCAATATTATACAAATATATGCACCTACGGCGGAGAAAAAATACGACCATGCAACCGAGACTTTCTACCAACAACTAAGCGAAGTGCTAGATCGCCTGAAACAAAATGAAGTGAATCTTATTATGGGGGATTTCAACGCCAAAATAGGCAAGGGTCGTCGATCTGATCTAGTGGGTGAATACGGGTTGGGTGAGAGTAACGAGCGCGGCGACAGACTGTACGAATTCGCTCAAGAAAATGACATGGTTATAACGAACACATGGTACAAACTACACAAAAGAAGACTATATACATGGACCGCCCCAGGCGATAATACCGTGCGCATAATAAGAAACCAGATAGATTACATCCTGATAGCCAAAAGGTTCAGAAACTGTGTAACAAAGGTCACCACCTATCCGGGTGCAGACATAGGATCGGACCATAACCCACTAGTCGCCAACATGAAAATTAAACTTAAGAAACTAAACAACAACAGCAAAAAACTTAAGTTTTCCGTAAACGATATGGACATTAATAAGTTGAAAATTGAGCTGAACGACAGCCTCGACACGATAACCGGGATTGATGGCGGTACGGTGGACGAAACGTGGAAAATATTGCGAGAACACATTACTAAGATAATGGAAGAGAACACAACAAAGATTACCAAACCAAAAAAACAACGATGGATGACTGAAGAGATCCTGAGACTCATGGAAGACAGACGAAAATGCAAAAACAACATAGCGGAATATAAGAACAAACAAAAGGAAATAAAGAACAAGATCAGGAATGCAAAAGAAAAGTGGATGACGGATAGATGCAGGGAAATGGAAGAACTAGAAAAGAGACATGACACTTTCAACATGTACAAAAAGGTCCGAGAGATAGCTGGCCTGTTCAACAGAAGAGCCACTAGTACCTTAGTAGACAACAAAGGCAAAACCATTATAGATGTGGAAGAAGTTCTTGATGCATGGAGCCAGTACATAGAGGAGCTATTCAAGGACAATAGACCGACCGCGATAGCTGATAAAGACGAAAACGAAGGACCGGAAATCTTAAAATCTGAAGTCCTCTCTAAAATAAAATCCGCAAAAACAAAAAAAGCAACGGGACCTGATGACATTCCGGTGGAACTCCTGAAAATTATCAACGAGAAGAACATTGATATCTTAGTTAAACTTTTCAATGATATATACAACACAGGCGAAATACCAGAAGAATGGCTGAAATCTGTATTTGTAACAATCCCCAAAAAACAACAAGCCAGAAGGTGCAACGATCATAGACTGATAAGCCTGATGAGCCACACACTGAAAGTGTTCCTTAACATCATACACGCTCGAATAAGAAACAAATGTGAAAATGACTTAGACGAGACGCAATTCGGTTTTAGAAATGCTCTTGGAACCAGGGAAGCAATGTTTGCCCTGAATGTTCTTCTCCAAAAATGTCGAGACCAACGTAAAGATGTTTTCGTGTGTTTTATTGATTATGAAAAAGCCTTCGACAGAGTGCAACACGAAAGACTCATAAATATATTGAGAGACACTGGTGTGGACGGAAAGGACTTACGTATAATTAGGAACTTGTACTGGCGACAGAGAGCAGTCGTTCGGGTCGATGGAAGATTTACAGATGAACGTCAAATCCAAAGAGGCGTTCGACAGGGATGTGTCCTGTCTCCACTGCTGTTCAACCTATATTCTGACAAGGTCTTTAAAGAGGCTTTGTGTGAGAAAGAGTTCGGGGTAAAAATCAATGGCGAGCTGATTAACACCATTCGCTATGCTGACGATACTGCTGTTTTGTGCGATGATCTCCAGGGTCTCCAAAATCTCATAAATTCTGTTGATGCAGTGGGACAGGAGATGGGATTGAATATAAATGTTGCTAAGACGAAGTTTATGGTCTTTAGCCGACAGCCATACCACAACGCGTTACTACGAATAAATGGAAAAAACGTTGAGAGAGTATCCAATTTCAAATACCTAGGATGCTACATAACCGAACAACTCGACCCAGATAAGGAAATTAGGTGCAGAATTGAGTCAGCCCGTTCAACGTTCCAGAAGATGAGATCACTGTTTTGTAATGACAGTATAAACCTAAAGCTGAGACAAAGAATGATTAAATGTTACATTTGGTCTGTGCTGTTGTACGGGGCTGAGGTCTGGACACTGAAAGCAGCTACAATCAACCGTCTGGAAGCATTTGAAATGTGGTTACATAGACGAATGCTAAAAATTCCATGGGTGGCTATGCAGACTAACAAAGCAGTTTTAGAAAGGGCTAGTGCAGTTCGTGAACTTTTGACAACAGTTAAATGCCGAAAACTAGCATACCTCGGCCACGTTCTCAGAGGAAATCGTTACCGGATCCTACAACTTATAATGAAAGGCAAAATAGAGGGCCGCAGGGGCGTAGGAAGAAAGCAAATCTCCTGGTTAAGGAACATCCGGGAATGGACGGGCATACACAGCGTCGAACAATTGTTTAGAATAGCTGAAAGCAGAGATCAACTCGCCATAGTGATCGCCAACGTCAGGGGGACCTGACAGGGCACAATCAGAAGAAGATTTCATAAATTTGTCTGGATTGCGCTTGTGCAAAGCTTGTCCACAATCAAGCCCGTTCCACTTGTATGTCCGATTGCAACGATCGCAAGCAGGAGGAATGGGAAAAACAGCGGTCGTGAGCGTGAGCATTGTGAGCGCCAAGTGGAACGTACTATTATTCTTCTGTAGGGCGCTCCTCATTGGTCAATTTCATTAATTAATTACTAGTTAACTACGTTATCAAAAAATTTCAAACATGGATTTTTGGGCTTAGAATATTTTTCACTTTCGATCCCCTCAATGGGGTGCGCGACTTCTGGGTCACCCTGTATATTCTTAATTTAAAATGATCGTTTCGAGTAGATTAGGAGCAAAGAGCAAAAGAGATTGTGATCTAGATATTCTTGATAATTGAATATTTGTTGAAATATTATTTGGGCTGTTTCCATTATCTATGCGGTTAGTTGTTACCGACGTTTCGGCAAGCATTCGCCTGCCGTCTTCAGGGTGTTGGTCCTGAGAAGGACCGGTTTTTGCCAAACTTGGTCTGTCTGGACTTGTACGCACCATACTTTTTCGATTGTTGAATTACAGTGTTGGGATTCGAACGCGGGTTATAAGGTTGCAATTTCGAAATTCCAGTCACTCTAACCACTAGTCTACCGGAGCAGGTAATTATTATTCTATTCAAGTTATATATGAAGTATTATTTTTCTGGTAGAGGTCACCTTGACCCGATCAGATGCGCAGTTGATATGCGCAGTAGGTTAAGTTGGTCAGGTTAGGTTTGGTCTGGTTAGTCTAGTGTTAATTGCCACCTTGAGCAAAAGACATGTATAGAAACCCTGGTGTAACGACTCCTAACTAAAAATCGTGACCGAAAATTGCAGATCAACTCTAGATCGTAGATCGGGGTCCTAGTTCCGGAATTATCCGCAATAACTTCACGGTCGTGGCGTTA
This sequence comes from Adalia bipunctata, assembly GCA_910592335.1. Classification (NCBI taxonomy): domain Eukaryota; kingdom Metazoa; phylum Arthropoda; class Insecta; order Coleoptera; family Coccinellidae; genus Adalia; species Adalia bipunctata. The sequence goes on from OU342954.1 coordinate 9,753,524, forward strand.
CTTTTTGTGTGAAATAGGTTATGTTATGTTTTTAGACAAATGACAGATGTATACAGGGTGTCCCACGGTCGAGTGCCTATTAGACGTTTCTGGAGAACTGGACATATTTGAAATCCGAAAATTGGTATTATGATATTGTTGGAAATTCTCTACAAACCAAAAATATTTTTGGAGCTTGAGCGCTTCCGGTTATAACGGAAGTGGAAATAAATTTGTTCAAAAAATATTTTTTTCAATATTTTCGTTTCTGATATGATTGAGTATTCAATTCTGAATACATTTCTGTTGAAACCATTGTATTCATCCGAATATTTTTCAAAATATCGAAAAAAAACCTGAAAAAACGTCAAATATTCATCGTCAGTGTTATGTTCATTATTCTTATTCTGAAAATCCCGAGTGTAAACCGTTCTCACAACGTCAAAGTAGAAGAATGTGTAAAGGTCATGCATCTTTTGAATTTCATGAATATCATCACATGGTGTTTCAAATTTTGTGTCGAAAACAGTGATCGAAAATTGGCCCTAACTTCTGTTTTTCAAATTAGAACCCTATTCTTTTATGATTGCGTTAGATTCTGCGAAGAAAAATAATGATAGCATTCTCAGATGCTCTTGCTCCTAAATTCAGTATATCCGAGATATTTGAGCTTTTCTGAATTCATGTTATACGTAGAGTAAAATTCTTCTTATCTTTCTCATGAGAATATTCTGTGACCAAAGAAGATAAATTATCCCATTAATAATTCACAAGTGACAGCTCTCATTTTAGGCCTTAACCTTACTTCTCGATTTTACTTCAATGGTTGCTATGGTTTCATAAGAATAGTCATCGAATCTGTTGGCATGAGAATATTCTGTGACTATAGAAGATAAATGATCCCATTAATAATTCACAGGTGACAGGTCCAATTATTAGTTGTTACTATGATTTTATAAGAATATTCATCGAATCTCTTCATATTCGATGAATTTGACTCTACGTACAACATAAATCCAGAAAAGCTCAAATACCTCGGCAATTACTGAATTTAGGAGCAAGAACATCTGAGGGTGCTATCACTATTTTTCTCCGCAGAATCCAACGCAATCATAAAAAAATAGGGTTCTAATTTGAAAAACAGAAGTTATGGCCAATTTTCGATCACAGTTTTCGACACAAAATTTAAAACACCCTGTGATGATATTTATGAAATTCAAAAAAGATGCATGACCTTTACACATTCTTCTACTTTGACGTTGTGAGAACGGTTTACACTCGGGATTTTCAGAATAAGAATAATGAATAATGAACGACTACCTCGGTGGTCCAGTGGGCTGAATAGCCGGCTGGGGTACTGAAGGTACCGGGTTCGAATCCCGGTTGGTCATGGATGTTGTAAATGTCTGGTGGTGGTGAACGGCTAATGACCAAAGCAGTCGATGCCGAATTATTATTAAAAAAAAAAAAGAAAAATGAACATAACACTGACGATGAATATTTGACATTTTTCCAGGTTTTTCTTCGATATTTTGAAAACTGTTCGGATGAATACAATGGTTTCAACAGAACTGTATTCTGCATTGAATACTCAATCATATCAGAAATGAAAATATTGAAAAAAATATTTTTTGAACAAATTTATTTCCACTCCTGGTATAACCGGAAGTGCTCAGGCTCCGAAAATATTTTAGGTCTGTAGAGAATTCCCAACAATATCATAATCCCAATTTTCGGATTTCAAATATGTCCAGTTCTCCAGAAACGTCTAATAGGCACTCGACCGTGGGACACCCTGTATATTATGCTTAGGAAGTACATGTGAATAATTTCATCAAAACATTGAGTTTAAATATACATAGAGGAACATCGCAGTTGCTCGAATTTGGCAAAAACAAAATCTAAATAGTGCTTACACCATACCTTTAGACATCTTAGAGCCGGTATTATAAAGGGTAACCGACGGTTCAACCGTTCCGTCAATAACCAAATTCCTCACTAAAAATAAGGAATCTGGTAGTTGCGTTTCTCCTTTATAATACCGCACCTTAATCTAAACATGTATTGATTCTGATATAAAATTCTGGTTATGGAAGAATAGCGCGGCCCCTTTCACTAGAAATGAAAAGCGGGTCTGATACTCAGATTTTCTGTTGACAAGAAAGTCTTGAACAAAAACTAATCAGTGCCAACACCACCTTTTATATGAATTCTTGGAGCAAATTGACAGTGACAGACGTAGACGCGATTGATCCTATAAGGGTCCGGTTTTCTATCTATTCTAACCCTAAAAAATATGAAAATCAATTAGTTTCTCGAAAGCTGCTGTAGATAGTTATATGGAAGCAATATACAAACGTATTCAGAAAACAAAAAGAAGCAAAAAATGCGAATGAAACTTAAAGGTCGATGTCTTTTTCAGCTTGAGGAAGCAGCATCAGAGCAGACCGAAATACAGAGAATTAAAGAAGCATAGCTTCATAAAAAAATATGAAAATGAAGAAGTAAATGTAGGAAAGTGGTTTATAGATGCAGTAGAAGAGGCTGATAGGACAGCCAATAGGTATGTTGCATGGTTAGTGGAGTTTTGTTTTGTCTTACTAATTTTTAAGATTGCTCGAAAGTGCATGAATACCCTGGTTATTTTGTTTCAAATTTTATTATTAAGGATTCTCGATCAAATGAAACTTAACCTAATTCTTCACACTGCATGAGATTGTATCTCAATTACTTTAAACTGATTATTTTCCTCTATCTTCTCGGTATGTAATATTTATTAATATCACAGGTTATTTATGCATTTTTTATTCCATTATTCGTAGTGAAGGTCAGAAATATTTGTTAACAATAATTAAATTGATGCATCCTTTTCTAATTGATCTTAACTACTAATTAGATTGAACTATACTTTTGTAGCTTAGCTTCTGAAGTGATGAATTCCTCTAAAAAACAGATTCAGTGCAATATTTCGATATAGAATAATTTTAATCTTTTTTTTGTCATCTCAGTTATCGTTGCCATGTAAATGGTTAAGGGTTCAAATGTACTTCAAAATAAAAGTGTGAAGTTGGCATTGTTGATTCTAACCTGTAATCAAAATATTCCTGCTACAGACATCTAAAAATTTAGTATAATGAGTATCAATAAGTTAGTTTTTTGCAAAACAAATATGTACTGCTCTATTTCATAAGAATATACATTTTTCAAAATTGGGTTTGGTTTGAAAGCCGACACATAAATAACACAAAAATACCATAAAACCACTTGAAAAGGATAAACGGTTCATATTTTGGAAAGAATTAATCATTTAGAAAAATAAAAGTATTCCTATGTGTTTTTAATGAAACGAGTCGTTTTCGAGTTATTACCAATTTTACCCGATAAAATTTGACGAAAAAAATCATAAGAATAATCTGGATGCTTTCCTGGATTTTTAATATCACAGAATGGCTGAAATTTATAAACTCTCTGATCTCAATACAAGTTAACAATGTGGTCAGAATGTTTATCAACTCTATCAAGAATAAAATCTCTATGATGGAAAAACGTTTGATGTAGAGATATGTAATAATGAAATCCCACAAATGTGGGAGATAAAATTTAATTCTAAGAAGCTTGAAATTTTACATTTCATTCGCACATCCATATTGAAAATAAATGTCAATGAAATACAAATTTCGGATATTGAATTGCAATTAATGAAAAATACACTGCGCAAAAAAATTAACGCACATTCTGAAAATCTCAATTTTAATGAAAGTTAACTACATTGACTTTATAACTTAGGTAGGGTAGGTTTTGAATGAAACAAGAGTAACAAGACACATTAAATGGAAGAAAATTTCAGGATTTCACCGAATCTTATATGAAAGAAGAGAAATGAACAATTTTCAAAATACTGAAATGCTGATAAGTGATTTAATACTTGGTATTTCCACCCCTTGCGTCAATTACAGCTCGGCAACGACGGTTCATACTCAAAATTAGTGATCTTAAAATGTTCTGATCTAATCCTTCCCAGATTTCTCCGAGTTGGATTCCTAAGTCATTAAGAGTAGCTGGATGATTTTCTGAACTTCTCAGCCTTCTATTGAGGTTGTCCCAAACCTTCTCAATCGGATTCAGATCTGGACTTCTTGCTGGCCATTCCATTCGAGAGACTTCAACCTCTTCAAGGTACTCCTGAACGATGCGCGCACGATGGGGTCTGGCATTATCGTCCATAAAAATGAAATTTTCACCAATGTATGGGGCAAATGGCACTACATGCTCTTCAAGAATGTTCCTTATATACTTATCAGCACTAGGTCTGTGCGAGCAGTCAAAGATATTCCACCCCACACCATAATCGATCCTCCCCCGGAACCAGTAGTATTCAGGAAATTGCATTGAGCATATCTTTCATGTGGACGTCTGTATACAAGGGAACGTCGATCACAATGGTAGAGGCAGAATCTAGACTCATCTGTGAAGAGAACTCTTTCCCAATCGGCCTCTTCCCAATGGAGATGCTCTCTCGCAAAATCCAAACGCGCCCTTCGAAGGGCTGGGGTAAGAGCTGGGCCTCTTGCCGCGACACGAGGCCTTAAATCATATTCTCTGAGGCGATTTCTTATTGTCTGAGTGCTAATTTGCACCTCATGAGTTTGCTCAAGCTGATTTTGAAGGAGGCGAGCGGTTGCAAACCGTTGTCTCAACGAAGAAACTCTCAAGTAACGTTCTTGAATGGCAGTTGTTACCCGTGGTCTACCCTGTCCTGGTCTTCGGACATTCATGCCTGTCTCCCTGAATCGCTGCAACATTCTGGACACACTTATATGGGAAACTCCAAACCTTTCTGCAATTCTTGTGTATGTCCACCCTTCTTCTCCCAAAACTACCGCTTTTGGCACATTCCTCTTGGGTCAAATTGCGTTCTTCGCGTTGCATAGTGATCGAGTGTAGAAAATGAAACGTAAGAAAAACTATTGATCACTAGAATTGATCGAGAACAACTGATTTTAGAATGGAGCCAAAACATTCAAAATCTGATAATATCATCTTTTTTTATTCCTGCTGGGAGAAAACATATGTATTGAAGAAAAACGTTGAAAGTGGATAACATATGCATGCATAATTCTGATAAAAATAATTATCATTGAGAACACCTTCAGTTGTAGAATAAATTTGAGATTTCCCTAATGTGCGTTAATTTTTTGCGCAGTATAGAATGATACTTAGCACTTAATAATCTGTGGCGATATTTCTATCTGAACATATCCTCTTGGAATTTTATAAACTCGACACTACACGGTTATTATTACATTAATTGACTGAAAGTCTTCACATAATCATCACGAGATAGCTCTAGAAATGATTTGACCATTTTCGCCATTTACATCAAATTGTTTCAGGTGTTTGTACACATGTTTGCATTCTTCTCTGTATATAAATAGATGATTCGTAGTCCATCACGCCGGTTATCGCTATACGTATGCGTCGTTCATGGGATGGGTGGCGTACGAGACACAGAACCAAAGACTCCTCTTTGCACAGAACAACGGTTTGTATTGCGCGTCGGCTACATCGGATTGCGATGTAGGTTACCGTTATACTATTGTTCAAAGATAAAATCTGGCACCGTCTTCTCAAAAGCTCTGTGAAATATCATGGAGATGGGTTAGGTTAGGTCATTGACCTACAATCCTATGACCTAGGTCAATGGAGTTATGTTAGTTTAGTCAAAAAAAAACAATTTTTCATGAAATATTTTTGAGTTATCGAAGAAAATATGAGCAAGTTATTAGTGTTTACAAACCAATTTTCAGGAAAATAGAAGAAGGAACTCATTTTGGTGGTAGAAATATGGCTTTTCAAATACAGATATGATCGAAAAAAAAAGGGTTTTTTGTTAGGAAATATCGTGTTTGCAACATTCTAATTACAATAAGGTTTAGTACTTGAGTATTTCTAAAATGTATCCACTCAATTTTAATCGAGAAATATTAACTTTGCATCAATTCCGGAGAATCGTATCAGGCACGTATTTGGCCCAATTTTTTTCAAATGGGTACATTTTTTTAACAGAGCCGAATTCGGAAAAATGAAAACTGAAAAAAGGTTTCTTTTGGCCTCAAGAATCTACAATTAAAATATATGTGCAAGTCAAAGACTCATCCTGTATGTGGTGCGCTTCATTGAGAAAAAACACCCGTACATTCAATGTTACCCCTACTTTTTCCCATCTTTCTGGCAGTTGACGGATCCATTCGCGAAAAAAGCCTGCTCTTTGGCCGCTATCCATGCAGCATCGATCAGAAGAGATGGTAATCCGAAGGAGCAATGTCTGGGCTGTACGGCGGATGGGGTACGACATCCCAATAGAGCGTTTCTGAAAACCACACTGGGATTCAGTTCATACGACAGCAAACTTCCTATCTTTCGGATCATTACTATTGCTTTTGAACGAGGGCAAATGACTGGTTGAGTGTTTTTGCTAGTTCCTCTTGCGTTTGTGATGGATCTTTATCGAGCCTCGCTTCTAAGTCTGCATCAATAAACTTTGGTGGCGCTTGTCTTCCAAATCAAAATTGCCATTATTTAACTAAAATACGGCAGCCTTCTTCATCATACTGAAGTAAAATTCCTCGCAAAAACACATTATTCGGTATAAAAGTTGACATTTTTGAAAGCACGCAGTACATTTCCATAGATTAACTATAGATAGGCAACTCTAATAGATTTGTGGTTTCTAAATAACGCCATCTGTATTCCTAGACCCGAACTATAATTCCGAAATTGCTGCTTGAATTTACTGGTTCCTGTCAGCTTATAACCAGTCACAGGTCATCTAACAGCCAGCCTGAATAATGTTACCTCAGCGTTGATAAAAAGAAATGAACATATTACAACAAATGGGAACACCTTGTAATTACAGTTTTTAATGTTATATGTAACGATATATTTTTTTGTTTACAATATTTTTAAGTTTATGTTGAAGGGTGATATTTTGAGTTTATGTTTAAGATATAATTGAACAAGCAGGCCGTCCCAGCTTCGCCCGGGTAGAAATTTGTTTCACGCGGCAGTTTCATCTACAACACTTCAACCTGCCATATCTTTTGATGTACTCCTTGTAATTGTATGCTGTGAGGGGCAATTTCGTTCTGAATTAAATACTAGGGATAAATAACGTATTAGGTTGAATGAGGATCAATAACCAATTCATAAAAACACACTCCCAAATAGTGCATAATTTTGGAAAACATCTGATTACCATAAACAGGTAATAGCAAGTCAATCTTGGGAGATAGATATATGCTATCGTGGACTTTTTTGTAGTACTATTTAAGAGGTACATTTCCGTCATAAATTGTATCCACGTAAGTCTTAAGGTGAATACAGACAATTCTGACGTGACGTGATTTCACGTCACGTCAGGACCGTGCAGTGCTCACATTGGCTTAATATGAACGTGAACGCACAGAACGATGTGTTGCAATTTAATGCATTTTTATATCACGCACATTTTGACGTGGGCCAACATGTAATCACGTCACGTCAGAATAGTCTGTATTCACCTTTGAGGTTTTTGCAGCGCACGTGAAAATAGCTGATTATGGCTAATTTTTTTGTGAATATTGAAGTTATAGTAGGTATCCTTAATTTTTTCGGGTAAAAAGTATGTATATCCTATGTCATTCAGAGATAATGTAGCTTTCTAAGGGTGAAAGAATTTCTGAAATCGGTCCAGTAGTTTTTGAGCCTATTCGTATCAAACACACAAAAATACATATTTTTCCTCTTTATAATATAAGTATAGATAAGAAGGTTTGAATCACATGACGTTTTAAAAAAGTAATAATTGAATGCAGGTGTGGAAGAATTCATGGCCTACTATTGAAAAAACATTTTTCAATTCTTCTGATTTTTGAAGCAAAAATTATTTGAAGATTAGGTTGTGAATGTATTAAAAAAAATGCAAAATTTGACGGTAAAATATACAAGCTGTTCCATTTAAGAAATACCAAGTTCGTGTCCAATCTTAAAAACAGTGCTCCAAAATGAATTTAAATACGCCACTGACTTTTATGTGAAAATATCTATTATAAACAGTTTTCATTTCTTATACAAGGCCTGAGAAATACACACAACCAAACTTATATGGAATCACTCAGTATTAAGATGAAATATTATTTTGATATCTTTTTCGTTAGAAGCAAATAAAAAGTGCATGTGTTCACTCACAAAAACAGTTAGGTTCATAAGCACTTGATAAGATTTGGCTTTGCAGTGTCGATTTTACCATTTCGTTCGAACGTCGCAGTGAATTTATATTTTGTTTTTTTGCGAAGTTCAAAAAAAAAATGCCTTATGTGGGGTTATCGGAAGTCCAGAGAGGAAGAATTATTACTATGGCAGAACAAGGTATGTCACAAAGACAGATTGCAAGAACGGTGGGGGTTACACAAGGGGTTGTTTCAAAAACCTACGCAAGGTTTCTGGAGTTAGGAACCCTAAAGAATAGGTCAAGAAGAAGTCGTGGAAGAGTAACTACAGAAAGGAAGGATCGCTTTTTAGCCCAAACAGCAAGAAGAAATCCCGCAGTATCTCATTCAGAGCTTCAAAGGCAATTTTTGCAAGCTACAGGTGTTAGTGTTTCTGTCGAAACTATCTGAAAAAGATTTCGCGCTCGGGAATTATTCAAGAGAAGAGCGTTAAGAGTTCCAGAACTATCAAGGCAAAATAAAGTTGACCGTTTTAATTGGTGTTTAGAGCATGAAAATTGGACTATTGAAGATTGGAAAAATGTCTTATTTTCGGATGAGACCAGAATTGGCCTACGATCAGACGACCGGCGTGTTCGCATTTTAAGAGGTAGAGGGAGGCAAGCTAGGCTCCAAGCTGCAAGACCGATCCCTAAATACAAAGGAGGTACTGTAATGTTTTGAGGCGGAATTATGTTTGGTGAGAAAACTCCTTTAATTCCCATTAGACAATCTCTGACAGGGCCTAGGTATGTTGATCTAGTGCTACAACCTGTAGTGAGGCTCTGGCGAGGTGCTTTTGGAGATTATTTCCTATTCATGCAGGATAATGCACCTCCACATACCAGCAGAGTTGCAAAAAAATTTTTCGAAACAGAAGGTGTGACTGTTTTAGAGTGGCCTTATTGTTCACCGGACCTTAATCCTATCGAACACTTGTGGGATAGGATCAAAAGAAAAATTAGAGCTTGTCAAAATAATCCTGGTAACGCAGAGCAACTTATACAAGCGGCTTTAGAGGAATGGGCAAATGTTACAGAAGAAGAAATTAACAACTTAATAGAAAGCATGCCTCGTCGAATTCAAGCTTGTATCAATGCTAGGGGTGGTAATACTGATTATTGATTTGTTAAAATCGTTTTATTTGTTGTTCAATTCTCAGTTACATGAAAATTATTTTTAGAGAAATTTACACTTTTAATTTTCTGTTCTATTATAAAAATAATCTTTCAATAATTTATATCATTTTTGTAATAAACTTGTTTTGGGAAAACTGCTCTTCACTTTTCAGCGACTTTTTTTTAATTAAAATTCGTTTTTTCCAAATAACAGGGTGATTCCATATAAGTTTGGTTGTGTGTATGTAATCACATCTACAAAAGTGGACATTTTCTTTTTCGCCCTGTATTTCAGAAACAAGAGTAGTTGGAATATTTCTGTTTGTTTTACAAAAAGTGATACAGGGTCGCGAAAACCGCATTTCTCTATTTTTGATAATAGCCTAGGTACAGTGCAGTCTCAACCAAAATGGGACACAGTGTACGATCTATCAAAACCAGAAATCTGATGCCCTTAATGAATCACCAAAATTCATTCGTCTTTTAACTCCGGACTCCTCAAGAAACAGACTGCTGTGCTCATTACCTTTCCCTCTCTTCCAGACAAACCCTCACGCCGTCCGCCTTCCGTCGTTTCTTCACCTCCCAGCAGCCTCACGTTCCCAAGGTCATCCCGACGACAACGCCGTTCACGCCATACGTCGCGACGTCCAACGGAAACTCCAGTCCTTACAGGCCGTTGTCGGACAGGCCCGAGACGGAAATATGCGCCGCGGTCGACACAAGGACTTCGCACAGCTCCCGTCTGGGGGCGTTCCAGTCACTAAACGGCCGCAGGGGAACCCCCCAGTCGTTCGAAGACCGGAATAGTGCGTACAATACGAACTGCTTAGCTAAGAGGGACTCGCCTTCTAGTTTCATAAGGGACGATGTCAAGTTCGGGGGCTCTCCCGCGTTGCCGCGGCGGCAGCTGGAGAGTCCGCTGGGGTCTCCGTACCCCCAGAAGAGGGGGTCGAGCGAGAGCAGGTGGAGGACGCCGACCTGTTCGCCGCTGCCGCTCAGGGCCAATAGGCAGGCAGGGGAAGGGGAGGATTGCTGTTGCAGCAACACCAGCCCGATTGTCTTTCAGAGGTTCATTCATCAGCAGAAGCAGCAACAGATGGCCAAGGAGGCGGAAGAAGAGGCAAAGTTTAATCCCGGTAAGTACTGGGAATGTTTGGGTCTTATCTTTGAGGATTGTAGATATACAGAGTGTAAGGTAAACATGCGGCAAAAATTGCAGAGGATATTCCTTCGACTATTCTGAGGATATTTTATCCTTTGAGTTATTTTGAAAAAGCGCTTTGTTGCGAAGATACAGGACGAAATAAATTGTCAAGGAATAAAAATTCATTGTGATACGCCACCTTAGGCACAGCACTCTTAATTTTCGGTCCAACAGTGTAATGGTGGCCCACTACCGAGACTAGAAAATTTCTTTCCTAGCCTCGGGATTGTACTCGCGACTTTTGGCGCCTGAGTCAATCACCCTAGCCACTGGGCTACGGGCACTACTATTTACTAGAAATTTTACAAGACAACCGTAACTAGGCAAATGTTCCATTTTTCACTCAATTATAACGATCGTAAATGTCGATCCAAAAGTGAATATTCAGATTTCCATTAATTTCAAAATGTTTGAAAATAAAATAACATGTTTCATTCGAATGAGAAGTGACTCGCTCACAATTACCCGCCGAACGTAGTGAGGTAAACTCAAGCTCGCCAAAAAAAAGTGACACTTTTCCTCCTTATGAAATAATATACTATTTTCTCACTTTGATTGTTTTTCGCACTATATTTTCCCGACAAAGCGCTTTTTCGAAAATAATGGAAGGATAAAGTAGTCCAATATCCTCTTGAATTTTTGCCATATGTTTACCTAACACGCCTGTATAGCGAATTCCATTGGTAGAAAAATGTAAACTCGGTGCAATTATGTTGCACCAATGGAATTCGCTATCAAACTTAGGAACATCTTTTACAGTTGAAACTAGATTTATAGTGGTCCTTGACTGAAGGTCGGTTTTGCACATCTGGTGTATGTCAGTATGTCACAATTTGAGATGAATGGAAAGGTGGAAACTGCTTGTTTCTATGACCCCCTGTTTTCGAGCTTAACAGTGAAATTGAAAAAATTACCATTTGAAGTTGCTGCCACTATTCACTGAGCATAAAAATTTTGAATTTTGCCAGCGCCGTGATGGCCAAAGTTGAAAACCTTTTAGCGTACAGTATAACTTCATTAATCCGGCAGATATCGTTCCGGGACATGCCCGGACTGTCGAGGCGCTCGGATTATTGGAGTGATTCAAATTGATCAAATAAAACAACTTAAAAATGATCAACAATTATGTCCATTCATCAAAACTAAGAAAAATAATTCTTATAAAATAAAACGGTCTTTCGAAATTTTTCGACCTTGTGCCGATTTTTCAAATTAATGGACCCACGTGTTATCAGGTAGAGTTCTCCAAAAAATTGCCGCCTTATCAGCAGTCTACTTGACCGTTTTTTGAATCTACAGCTTTAAATTTTTTCTGAAACGATGTTGCTCTGCAATTTGACGAGTACTTTTCCTGTGAAAAGATTCAAGGCATGATTCTTCAACTAATACTGGGTATATAGCTATAATCACGTACTTACAATCCAAAATTTCAAGTGTGTTGGTCCGAAGTTAAGCGAAAGCAAAGTTTCGCATTTTCGACAGTCACTCACTCACTCATGATCATCAAAATAGAACTAGTACTTCCCATAACCTCAGAGAGCTGAAATTTGGTACAGAGTTAGATTTTAATGGCCACATAAAGGGAAAACTATAACAACTAGGATAATCGAAGGTCTGGAGTACCATTGTTGTCACGTTACGTGAGCTCACGTGCTGTCACGCAAAATCACGTCATCTTCGCTAAATGTGCAACCACAATAATGTATGGAAGTTTATGCGCTTAGAAACTCATTGTTATTATACTCAATCAGGTCGATTCTGTTTGGAAATAGTAATATGGTTATAGAAAAGATATTGCCATCACAGCAAAGTTTTATATTTATAACAATGTTGTAGATTTAGCAATGTTATAACAAGATGCGAACAGAATCGACTTGATTATGTGAATATCGACTGTAAAATATGAATTGAAAAAAGAATAATAATCGGGTGATCAGTCTTATACATAGTGATGTTTTGTACTGTATCATTTACTGTTCAAGGAAATGATAGGTTTCCGAAAGCAAGGCCGTAACTTTAAGTGAGACGGTAAAAATTATCACTGTGTATAGGACTGATCATCCGATTATTACCTTCTTTTCAATTGTTATCAGATGGGTCTGCGGTGGTGAGATTGGGAGAGAAAGAATTAAATCCGAAAAAAAATCGGGTAAAAGATGTATATGGACAAGTTTGGTATCAAACTATAGGTTTTCGAGGACGCTGAATTCAATAAAAAATAATCGGAGGCTCTATCTACCATAGTTCAGAACCGGAAAAAAAGAAAATAAAGATTTGTAATAAAAAAACTACTCCTAAAAAAAAATTTGTCAAATAAGAAAATCTAATAAAATAAATCAATATGCCCACGTTTCTACAAAAAGAAGTGAAATCCCACCAAAAACATTCTGTAAAAAACTAGCCAAGTCTCGATGGAGCTACTTGTTTATCTCTAAAAAGTAATGAAATCTAGACAAAGTCGGGCCAAGTCTAAGGCTCCTTACTGCGATTTCTTTATTATTATAGTTAATGTTGTGTGACTTGGCCGTTGAAGGGTACACAAGGGTACAAAACCAGGTGCTCCATGACACCATTGCACCAATCTGTCGCCAGAAACGCTACCCATTGACGAGACGATGGAAAATTGCCACTTGGAAAACGTTGATTCAATAACCAGTCAATTGTAGGCTTGAAGCTGAAGCAATAATACTTATTGGTAGGCGAGCCTGGAACAAACAGTATAAAACATTATTTCCAGTAGAGACGGACTTCTAATCATTGATAGAAGACCGTCTGTACGTCTATTCTATTTTAGATGGGTGGTCGATTTGACGCTCCAAAAAGAAGAGAGCAGAAGTCAGCATTGTCAATGCTGAATGCATGTGTTGCACAATCCTAAAATGAGACACTAGCATCCAATTACCAATACCAGTATGGGCTATTATCTCGCTTAACAAACATAGGTAGTTACAACAGATATAACATTACGTGTAAACAAAATTGACTTGAACCAACTAACGTATAAAGAATGTTCAACAGCCAAGTCACACAATATTAACTATAATAATAAAGAAATCCCAGTAAGGAGCCTTAGACTTGGCACGACTTTGTCTAGATTTCATTACTTTTTAGAGATAAACAAGTAGCTCCATCGAGACTTGGCTAGTTTTTTACAGAATTTTTTTGGTGGGATAATATTTTACACTCTTATTTTAGGCAACTTACTAAGTTTTGTACTTACGTTGATTTGTAAAAATCGAAACATGTCGTCCTAAACAATAAACAGTGGTTCTTATAACAGTGTTTAGACTTCTACATTAACTACTTATAGTATATTATTATTAGTTTGACAGAAGCCAACTTGAAATTCTCTATTTATGTGAAAAGCCTCTGAGTATTATTATTTATTTGTAAACAAAATAACACTATGGAGAAGCAGTCACGGCACAAAAAAGGCGAGTTCTTGAGTCTCTTCAAATGAATAATAATGTTTTGAACTTTAACTCATTTTTCGATTGTTGATCTTCAATAAATACTGGATTCAACAAAAATGGACAATACCACATATTTCATTAATGTAATAAAATATAAAAATAACAATGTACGCAAGAAGTGTTCCGAGAACAAACTGGTGGCGTGTCAGTTTCAATCCCCATTGAACCGGAACTAATAATTGAAGAATTCACATTTTCAAAATAGTCTATCCTTCCATTCACCGTGCTCCAATAAACGATTCACAGAATAGTTATATTATTTTTGTAGTTACAGTAATTTTGAATTTTTTCAAGGTTGTCCTTTTTCTAGGTAAAAAAAGGTTCACCTCATATATCAAACTGCAACTAAATGGTGATAAAAATGGTAGATCATCTCCTCGGCATCAAAGTCCAGAACCACCACCTAGATTAAGTAGATTGAATGGGGACAGTCCTTTGCCTCTGAGGAGAAATATATTAGATTCGAATGGGACGATTGGTTCTCCTAGTCTATCACGAAGGTAAATATCAGAATGATTTAAATATATAAGATTAAGATTCGATATAATTCACAACGTTGGGATAAAGTAAAGTAAATATCTTTGAAACGAGAGAGACGATATTTATGAAACATCGTAGGAAAGTACAATGAGGCATAAAGCATCTAACGCTTCGAATTTTTTAATTTAAATGGGACGTCCTGTAAATTATTGCAGATTTTTTCGATATTTGAAATTCGTACAAGTTTTGTGGAATTAATATGTAAAAACAAACTACCTTAGAGTTGATGAATAGGATATTTTATTTACTTAAGACTAATGAGAGTAATTATACAGGGTGGTTTTTTTAAGTGTTTCATTAGACGTAGTTAAGGAAGGAATTTTGATACAAATTCAAGATTCAGTATGTTTGTTTTAGAGTACATGAACTTGAATTGGAAGGGTTGTGTAAGGGATTGTTGGGATGTCTTAATTTAGTAATCGTCCTAAGGCAGGTTCTTTCTGCCATTTCCAGGTTACTAAGTGAGGTTTTCGTTGTGTTTGAGAATATTACTTGGCCATAGTCCAATAGTGGTCTGCATATCATCTTGTAGATTGCACTGGCTGTTTTGATGTTGATTCCTAGGTTTTCGTATGCGAGTGACCTGAAGTGACCGGCTAGTCGCTAGTGTGATGGCTGTTTTTTTATATGGTGTTCGAAACTAAGTTTGTTATCTACATGTATTGTATTCCCAAATACTTGCACATAATTGCTGGTCTAATTGAATTGGACAGTTGAAGAACAGTACAAGTCTAAAATTAGTCATTTTCATCTGAGATAGCCAAAATGCTCATAGTTATTAGCTCTATCGATTCAGCGTACGGCTGTACGACCCCCCAATTTCCATCAACCATCCTAACAACAGTACCAGTCCAGGACTTGTAATGTTCTTTTATTGCTGAAGCAAAATAAAACTTCTCTCTATATAGCTGTCTCCTGAACCTGCTTACACTGAACCAATACCGATCAATTCAAAAAAAATAAAACGTAATAAACGTAACGTAATAAAAGTGATGAGATACATAAAGAGTGAAAATTTTGAGTTATATTATCACAAGCAGGCAGTCCCAGCTTCGCCCGGTTAGAAATTTGTTTCACGCGGCGGTTTCATCTTCAACACTTCAACCCGCCATATCTTTTGATCGACTCGTCGTAATTGTGTGATGTGAAGGGCAATTTCGTTCTGAATTGAATGCTGGGGATAAATAACGTATTAGCATTGAGTTTAAATATATTTAAACTATATTTAAACTCAATGGTAGTAATGAAAACTATGGCATTAGATGCGTTATACGTCATGTACTTGCCTGTAAAGTTCCATAAATATCGTAATTTTCGTTTTGAAAATATTTAGTTTCTAAATTTGATTTTCAAAGTATCTTTATTCCACTTTCAAAGCAAATTGAAAGCGAAAATATGTGATTCCATGACATTGTGTTCCACTTCAAGTGACGACAATCCGAGGCGTTTCAGTTGGGAATTTAGCTAAGGGCTCAATTTGAGAAATTCCCAACTCAAAACTCCCTAAATTGCTCCTGTCACAAGTGTGGGAGAGAACTGTCCAATATCTGCACCGTCATCGTCAAGGCGTCGAGCTTTCACATTTAATCGTTCGATTATTTATTGCACAGGCAATGGCGGAACTTATTTAAACTTCATTTACACTGAACGAAAGAAAAGAGTTTATCAAAAAAGCCACTATTGAGCATTTTAAGATCGTTCTATCGAGTTGTTCCAAGATAAATTATGCGTAGATGTGAATCTAAGCCAGCCATTCATTTTGGGAACCGATATATTTCTCTATTCATTATGAACACTCTGTATTGAATGTATAGATGACATTGTGTGAATTCATATACTAGGCGACTAGCCCTCTTAAAAATTCGATTTTTCGCACATGAGTTGTGAACACTCAGTTCAAATGTGAGTTGGTCGCTATCGACCAACTTTGCTTTTATCCTAATAAAATCATTACAATGCTTCGTGATCTTTCAAAATGATGCACATCGTTACTGCTTTCGTTTTGACGGCATGAGAAACACCGGAACAACCCTTGACTACCCACTGATGCACCGACTCATTCTATTTGGGAAGGGAGTGGAGCACCTGCTCTGCTCGAATCACCTGCTAAACGAGTCAGTCGACTCGTTTTTGAGATATTAAGCACATTTTTTGTAATGAGTTGTCGCTATGTGAAACACACCGTTTATTTCAATCTTGCAAGAAATATCTACATATGCCCCAATTTTTTCCAAACAAATTACAAATGAGTGCATTGCTTACTTTTGAATTCCATCATTATCTATCGAGGTTTGCTTGCTTTTGTGAATTCGCTTCGTGTGATTTACGGTGGGTTTCAGAAAACGTAATCACCGGTGATATGTGATCAACGGCTTGATTCTCTGATTTTTTAACTGCCAAATCGAGTTGATTCTAGATCAACCTCGGATCACCGCTGATTACGCTTTGTGAAACCCACATTTAATATCATGTAAACATTTGCATGGCGTTTTTCAGTAACTTCCGAATTAGCGATATGTGTTACAAAATATTTTGAATCTTTTTCTCATATGTAGTTGTGTCGAATAAAGAGAAATACTTTCTGAAGATACTGTACCATTGGATCGTCACATCTCCACCGTACAGGCTGTGGCGTAATGAATGGATAAGCTGGTAGAGGACTTTGTGGCGGTTCAGAAAAATAAATAATAATAAAAAAGACCGTTGGTTTTCGAGTTATTCGAAACCCAAAAAAATTACAACCATTGCGACTGTTTTAGCTGAAAGGAATCTATGATTTTTGGTGCGCATGCATAGATTTGTTCAAACAAAGATCTAGCTCAAATTTCATGTTTTGCTCATCATTTCCCCAAGTACCCTAACGTGCTGTTAAATAATTATTGTCACCTCAGTGCTAAATTGAGAAAAAAGGTGCCTGTTTCATTGGGCGCAGCTGGCAATTTTGTTTATTTTTCACCAAGTCAGAAATTGTACAAAATTCTTCATCAGATCTTCATTGAGCTGTATCAGGGCCTGAGCACTGAATAATTGCTTAAAAACGCTGATTTTAATGAAACAATTCAGTGTTTGAGTTAATTCAAAGTGTTGATGTAAGTTTAGCTTTTTTGTTATCAAGAAAAAAGCTCTTGACTCATTCAAATCGGAATTCATTTCGTATTAAATGCTGGAAATATTGTGAGTTATAGTAATTTCGGAATCTCTATGTTTCTTCTTTATTTGGCATTCAGGTGACCATATTTGTTCCACTGTTAAACTCAGAAAAAATTCAACAAAACATGAAATTTGTGCTAGATCTTCGTTTGAAAAAACATATGCAAACTCCACCGAAATCATAGTTTACTTTCGATAGCGCATCTTTCCAGGAATATTATCCAAAAAACAGATTGAACAAATTCCTTTAATTGGAGTCTTGCCACCAAAAACTTGACAGAGGGGTTTTTTAATTTTCGAAAATATCTCGAAAACTTATGAACATTTAAAAAACATAAAACATATTTTTCCGAACCGTCACAAAGTCCTCTACCCGCAGGTACCATATTCATTACGCCACACCCTGTGTATTTCTGGTTTCACTGGAAGTTCCAATTCAATGTAAATATTTAGTGGCTTCGCTTCATTTGTCATGTCAGTTATTCTGATTTCCATTTATCAATCGATGTATTTCTCGGCGGGATACCCTATACATCCAACAAATTCCATAAGCTGGAAATTTAATCACCCTTCATCTCGAGATTATTATCGTAAACAAGTGCTAGATGTTCATGACTAGTGTCCATAGGTACATCTCACCGTCGCCCCCCATCCCTCCTCCTCGTAGATTGTCAGAAAGCACTTCAGTACCTGGGTCGCCACAGCATTCAAAAGCTAGGTTCTACTATACGCCAGAGCCTCATAGACGCTTTTTGTCATGATAGCAAATAATCTACTAAGTTTGGAATGAAATTCGATCACTACATCGCTTGTGAGTACATTAATTTATAGAACTTTAGTAAGGTGCCCCATACACACAGAGTCAACTGGCTGGTTTATACCATAAGTAAAGGAATCTAGAATAGATACGACAACAGAAAAAGTTCTACGACGTTAAACAATGCCCTCTGAAACATGTGTGGCCAATGGAAGCAGTAATTACTGCTTATACTCCATTCACTTTTATAAAGTATCGCGGTTTGCCATGAAATTCTGACATATTTCACCGCGTATATTTTGAAAATGTTAGGTTATGGTCATTCCACTGTCAGATACGCCCACAACGTTGTCGTTTCTGCTAAATTATCGTAGTAATTACGTATTTATCAAAATGTTCATTTACTTTGGGAAATTAATGAATTTGAGAAAATTTTCTGTGAATTCAGAAGACATTTGAATACCTTTCTGCACAACTTGAAATACTCCAGTATGAAAATGTAGTAGTTCTACGAAACTAACTCCATTTACAAATTTAAAAAAGAGTACCTAAATAGAAAGTAGACTTGGCAATGTCGCTTGATTTTCACGAGTACCAACCTGCGTCAGTTTTAAGTGAAAGAACTTGATAAACCTAAATCATGGCTAACCGCGATACTTTATAAAAGTGAATGGAGTATACTTTACCGACATACCTAACGGCGCGAAATTTAAATTGACTATTTCTTAAGCTGTTCCTAACCAAAGGGTCTCAAAGAAAATGTGGAATAGCAGTCTTAGGGCCGGTATATTCAATATGTCTGTGATGTGTCTAATAACTATGTGTTCGTAAAATTTATCCACCCCCTGTAACTAATTTGGGTATATTGACCATTATTTTTCTTCTTCAAAAGGTGTTTTGTGCGAAAACTGAACAGGTTCATAACGAGTACAGATTGAACTACATCCTGTTATTCATTTGGTTTTTTCAAGTAGGGTGGGTTTTCATTCTAACTTATTAAATTGAGTCTGTTATATTGGTCAGACGGAATCTCTAATAGAATGTCAACACGTCTCATCGGTTCTATTGCAGATCTTAATTAATAAGGTTGTGCTCGAACATTCACAAGGAGATAGATAACTTGATGAAGAATGCAAAATTTCCAAAAGAAGTATTAATATTTTCTTCCAGGATGAAATAGTCTTTCCGATTTATCTGAAAATTTCCTGACCGAACTAATGATACTTCTATTGACATTTCTGCATTTTTCAAAAATGCCTGGCAAGTTTTCGAGATCAACTTTCTTAATTGAGATTTTTCCTTCTTCAATTGGATCAAATTCTCCATCAAGCCGAATGTTAAAATTAAGCGAATTATTTTAGAAAGATCCTTTTTCATTGAGAAACATTATTTTTCTCACAATACTTCTTTTATTCAATCGCAACTGGCAACACTGACAAATTCCAACTTGATACAAATTGTATATTTTTAAATTATAAGCAAATTGAATTTACTATCCATTTCCAACAAAGTCCATTATTAACAACTACTCATCGAAAGAACAAAATTCGTTCAGCTCAAACAAAATTCCTAACTATTGAAATATTAAGTTAGGATTTTAATAGGTTCTGTCAAAAAAGGACTTATACTCCATTCACTTTTATAAAGTATCCTGGTTGGCCAAGGTTTAGGTTTATCAAGTTTTTTTACTCAAAACTGACGCAGGTTGGTACACCTGAAGTGTCAAATGATTCTCAGAGACGTTGCCAATGCTAATTTCTATTTACTCTTTTTTCACTTCGTAAATGGAGTTAGTTCTTTTAAGGTTTAACTGTCGTACAAGTTTCGTAATACTCCTACATTTTCATACTGGAGTATTTCAAGTTGTGCAAAAAGGTATTTAAATGTCTTCTGAAATGTGGGGAATTCCATAGGTCCGTCTGTAAGTTTAGAAGTTTTTATGTCGGGTTATTCGAGTACTTTTATTCTTTTTTCGGATGAATTATCACAAAGTAACGGACTATTCTGTCCATTATTTTTCAGTAGAATTTCAACACTCGATTCTTGCTTTCCGTACAAGAAAATAGCATAACTGAATCTTCCAACCATGCTTATATACGTGAAATATTTCCAGTATTAACAGCAGAAAAAGTTTCTTCAAAATTCGCCAGGTCTTTGAAATTATTGAATTCACATACAATTTTGTCAATTTCACTATTTTCCCAAAGTAAATAAACATTTTGATGAATACGTTATTCCTCTATCTAGAAAAGGCAACGTTATCTGACAGGAAAATGATTATAACCTAACATTTTCAAAATATACACGTTGAAATGTGTCAGAATTTCATGGCCAACCGGGTTACATTATAAAAGTGAATGGAGTATACTTACAATGGTCTCTAGATTTATCCACTTGCTTATACAAATTGACAAATCACTCTCTCCTACTGAGAGATGAAGAGACGTTTGCGAACCGCATTCCTGTAGGAAATGGTAGATGAATATACCGACCTTCAAATTCTTTTCCAATAATAGCTATTATTAGTAATCATCACCTCTTTCTGTTTTTTTTATTCAGCGAACGTTGAATTTCATGAAAAGTAGAGCACTGTCGCTTCTATTTCATTTCTTCATTCTTGGTTAGAAAGAAACGATCCAATAATGGGTTGTGAACAACGACCGGGAAACTGTGTGTGTATTGGGCTGCTAAAAATGTGAAAACGTCATTAGGTGCTTCTGCTGCCTTTGCTTTTTTTAGTGTATATGGATAAGGAATATTCTTTGAATAATTCATTTTGCTTTCTGTATTCATTAATAAAATTGATTGTTCCATTGAGAAGTATTCAACTGGTATGTTATAAAATTTTACTATAACTTCGATTTATGCTTTCTTTCGTTTCCTATTGAATAAAGATTCATGTAGAAATCGAATATTTATATTCATAGTGGATTTTATTGTGTTTTTCTTACAGCTTTGTGAAGAATGCTGAGGAATAATTGAAGATGCTTCCATCCATAATGCCCTGGAAATGAAGAAAGACAAAGTGACTGTTCAAAAAAGCTTGTTATGCGAAAGCATAAATCTGTTTGTTGAAAATCCCGTGGGGAGGAAATAATGAAAAAACTTTAAAAATTGAATGAACAAAATTTTCAATCACGTTGAACTACTTGTATAAACTATTTATCCAAACAGCAACGTTTCAAGAAATATTTATTCCCATCTTCAGGCTTAAATTTACAACAGTATGAACACACATAATTTTTTCACTATAATCCTAAAAGGCTAAAACTATTCGTATCTTTAAATTACGAACAAGCCTATAAAATAGCAATGCAAAAATTAATTAAAGTGAAATTCGTTGAAATATGCGCAACTAAGTTCCCGCTGTTTTTTTATGAAAGTGCAACTTTATTGTGAAGAAATGGTTACAAATGAATCATTCAAAGTATTGCCCATAGGAAGCTACAACTTTTTCCCATCTTTCTGGTAGAGCTCGAATACCGTTACGATAAAAGTGTTAATCTTTGGAGGCTATCCAAGGATTTAGTCATTTTTTGTGTGGAGCTGCTGATGAGTCAGACCATGTGCCATCGGCTGGAACAAGCAGTAATCTGACGGTAGGGTAGGACGTCTCATTTGAGTGTTTCCACGGATTTAGCCACTTGAGATCGAGCGTTGTCATACTGTAGAATCACTTTATCGCGCCTCTGCTCGTATTGTGGCCGTTTTTGGTAATGGTTTCACTCGGTTCCAATAGCTCATAATAAACAACACCGACCTGGTCCCACCAAATACATAGCATAACCTCCGCAGAGTGAATATTCGGTCGAGGCGACTAAGAAGTGTGACTGGGCATTCCATATGACTTTCTTCACTTTGGGTTGCTGTAATAGATCCATTTTTCATCACCCGTACGATGCGATGAAGAAACCCCTTCCTTTTTTGCCGCTGAAACAGCTGAAGGGACCTAAGCTTCCTGAGTCGCTTGGTAATGGCTTGGCGGGTAACTACTAATACTGAAGAAAGCTCCTCTTGAGTTTGTAGCGGATCCACATCGTCCAATTCAGCGTCTTCGAAGGTTTTTGACCTTCCTTCACGCGGACGGTAGTCAACCTCGAAAAATCCGTCATTGAATTTACTAAACCTATCACGTCTGACGTCACGTTGTTTCACTTGGAGCAGCATCTTTTTGGAGCTCCCGAAGCGCTTCAGCTGCCGTTTTCGTCGAATGAAAGAAGAAAATCAACACATTCCGCAAATGACCATTATCTGGATCAAAATCAGACGACATATTCACACAACCAAAAGAATATAACGCCAAGACAAAATCAATAATATGTTAAGACCGTCTGTCAATCATATGTCCAAGCTTGGTTCATGACGTTCTGGATATGACAAAATCGACCAGCACTGCTTGAGCCATTTATTGACAAACAGCGGGAACGTAGTTGAAATTACATACATCTCAGGGACTCAAATTATCTTGACATACAGAGAGATATCGGTTCATCGATTAGAATTAACATCACATAGGAGGTTTGAATAAACTATAATTTCATTTCTTCCAATGAATTCGAACTCACCATGTTTATCAGGTTCGTGGAATTAGGGTACTTTCAATGCACAACATCGTCATATTAGGGAGAAAAAAAATTCTCAAAACCGTGCTGTGTGAATGAATTGTCAATACAAGCAGTTCCTAATGACTGAAAACCATGTCCATTGGAGAATTAAGGGACGAAACATTAAACAAAAAAAATATTTTTGGCAAAACATTCAATACGAATTCCGCTTATGAAATTATGACAAAAATGCTAAGGAACTTTTCAGGCGTGATCTTTCAGGTTTCAGGCATAATTCTTCATGTTCAGCCTACGTAATTTTATATAGTCTTTCAGGGTTTATACCCGCCTGCATTTGCATCTTCAGTGGTATTGATACAATATCGTAACGGGCGTACAGGTTCAATCTCAGGTATGTCCTTTTATACTTTATTTCCAACAGAACACACCAAAAGTTAAGTCTGTATTGAAATTTCCACAGATTAAAGTTTTTTTGTATTATTATCGAAGTGGAAAAATAGGTCCAGTCTTTGAGAGAAATCTTTAGCTTGCCCTGGTGATGTGTAAATTGAGATGATTGTGCTGGGACATTTCATATCTTAATGGCTCTATTGCTCTATATAATAACAAACTTCGAATTTTCTACGAAAAACTTCCCTGTTTTCGAAACTGCATTGTTGATGGACAAATTTGTAATTTTTTATCAGATAGCACATAATTTCAATCGAAAAAATATCATGAATACTTGAATACACTATTATTTTGAGCAGAAAATTTCATATCAATAAGTATGTTATGTTTAAAGAGTTAACAGATATCTTCGTTGCGTTTAGGAAGTACATGTCAAAAATTACACCAAAACATGTGTTAATTTTGTCATATAAGTCATACACGATTTTGGGTTATAGAAGAATAGCCCTTGTGGGAGGAATGAAAAGAGAACAAATACTCAGTTCCTATCGGCAAAAAAGTCTTAAACAAAATGTAATCAGTGGGGGAATATAATGATTAACAATTGAAACAAATAACAAAAGTGAACGGATTAAAAAAATGAGAAATCACAATGAAAAAGTCGAAATGATAAACAGAAAAACTATTGGAACATTAACATACAATTAATAGGTACCTCAAATTGATTAAAAATATCCAAATTTAGAAATCTTTTCAGAATGAAACTCAAAAACAAACAGTTCCTCAATAAGGAACATCACCGATCCTAACGTCATGAGATGAACAATTAGAATGATTCCAAAATCTAAACATGTGAGATGCAAGCACAAAAACGTCAACAATGTTAAATATTTATCATTACTAGGTGTTGTTGGTATTATATTCAGGTGGACCTTTTATAATCACATCTCAACTTCACTTTATCAATCAAATGGCTATATACAGGGTGTATTTTAAGGTGAGGCTTTTTTTTTGACAGGTGATAGAACTGATCAAAATAAGTCATTTTACCATGAATTTCTTATATGAAATGTTCAATTTAAAAAATTTATAAAAATGTTGGGCATGAAAATACTACTCTGATACTCTAATACTGCTCTGGCCTGCATCTCTCTGCACCAGGTTTATGAACATCCGCGAAGTTGGGTGATTTCTTAGCGAAAATCTTGTTATGTACAACTTATACGCTGAACTTGCATTTTGTTTTGATTCGCCATAAATTAAAAGCGTATCAACAAGTTCTTCCTAGTCGTATCTTCATTTCTGAAGAGTCGTGACATCATGTCTATGTACATTGACGAATTAAATGTCTCCAACGTTGACGGTGCTCGGCTTCTCTTAGTTTTTTTGTAGATTCTTTCCCGTGATGTCTTTAATTTGGTCCAGCCATCGCGATGGAGGTCTGCCCCTGGATCTTTTGCCTTCCACTTTACCCTGGACTATCAGCTTTTCTAGATTATTATGCCCTCTTCTAGTAATGTGTCCAAAGTATCTAAGGATGCGTCGTCGACATATGGTGGAAAGTCGATCTGTAATACCTAGTTCATTTAGTATCGACACATTCGTTCTGTGGGCTGTCCAGGGTATACGCAGCATCCTTCGCCAACACCACATTTCGAACGCGTCTATTCGGCGTCTATCGGTAGATTTTATTGTCCAAGATTCCGACCCATATGAGAACATTGAGAACACTAAGGTGTTCATCAGTGCCATTTTAGTGTTTTTCGTTATGTGTTGGTCTCTCCATATTTTTGTCAAGCTCGACGTTGCCGTTCTTGCTATTATTATCCGCCTTCTTATCTCACTTTCGCATCCTCCTGTGTTGGTTATGAGGGATCCTAAGTATATGAAATTATTCACTGCTTCGAGTCTGTTATGCATATTTTTTAGTTTGATGGTATTATTTCTATCGACGATCATCAATTTAGTTTTCTTGAGATTAATTTCGAGTCCCATCGCTCTGCTCTCATTAGTGACCAGATCGAGAAGCACAGTCATTTCGTCTTCATTTTTTGCAACTAAGGTGGTATCATCGGCGTATCTCAAATTGTTTATTTTTTTTGCCATTGATTGATACCCCTCCATCGAAGTTCTCTAGGGCTCGTCTCATTATGTATTCTCCGTAGGCGCTAAATAGTCGCGGTGATAAGATGCACCCCTGACGTACTCCTCTCTTTACTTTGAAGGTGGCTGAGGTTTTGTTGTTGAGGCTTACTAACGCTTGGTTATTTTCATATAGACTTTTGAGGAGGGCTAAAAGATGTTGTGGGGTTCCCATTTCTTTGAGAACGGTCCAGAGACAATTCCATCCTACACAGTCGAAGGCCTTCTTATAGTCTATAAAGCATAGGAGCATGGGAGTGTTAAACTCTCGGGCTTTCTCGATTAGTTGGCGAACATTGAAAATTTGGTCTCTGGTTCCTCTCCCCCTAACAAAACCCGCTTGTTCTGGAGGAATCTGACTGTCTAGGTAGTTTTGTAGTCTTTTGTCTAATATTCTAAGCAGGATTTTACTTGCGTGGGATATGAGAGATACCGTTCGATAGTTCTCGCATTTTTTAGTGGATCCCTTTTTATGAATCGGAACAAATGCAGAAGTTGTCCAGTCTTGAGGCCAGCAGCCCTTTAGCCATATTTTATTACATATATCGTGTAATATTCTGGTGCCATTTTCTCCTAGTGTTTTTATGAGCTCGGCAGAGATACCGTCCACCCCTAAGGCTCTATTATTCTTTAAGTGGCTTATAGCTTCTTCTACTTCAGAAACAAGAATATTGGGCTCGAATTCCTGCTGTGTGTTATCTTCCGGTGGTTGGTCTATCATAGTCCTGTCTTCGGCATACAGTTCTTCACAATATTGTCTCCAGCGCTTCAGAACTTTATCGTCTTCCCATACTAGAGTTCCATCTTTATCTTCAACTGTGAATGTCTTGGGTTTGAATTTGCGTGTTAATTCTCTTAGTTTTTTATACAAATCTCTGCTATCATGGGTGAGTTGATGTTCTTCTATTTCTTTGCATAATCTCTTGATATAATTGTTTTTATCTTGTCGGCATTGTCTTTGTATTCTTTTGCTGAGCCTCCTGTATAGGTCTTTGTTTTCTTGTGTCATAATGCCCCCTCTCTTTTTCAGTTCTTTTCGTTGGTTGATTATGGCTATGGTTTCCTGCGTGATCCAATGTTTGTTCGGCCTATTTCTTGAATCCGCTCGTTGGAGCTGGTTTATTGTCTCCTTGATGGTGCCTTTCAATGCCTCCCATTCATCATGTGGGTCTGGGTTGCTCAGTATATCTTCCTTCATTTCTGCCAGTTTGTTTTGCATTTGTTCATGAAATTGTTCTTTCATTTCTTCTGTCAAATTATTCTTCGGGTGCTGGTGGTGGATAGTCTTCAATCGGAGTCTGAATTTCATGACTAGTAAACGGTGGTCAGATCCACAATCAGCCCCTGGGTATGTCTTACAATCCATGATAGATGATCTCCATCGTGATTTGACCATGAAGTAGTCAATTTGGTTCCTATATCTATCTCCTGGTGATACCCACGTATAAAGACGTCGTCTATGATGTTTGAATAGCGTGTTAGCTATTGTGAGAGAGTGTTCCTGGCAGAACTGGAGTAAACGATCTCCTCTTTCGTTTCTTCTTCCCAACCCAAATGGGCCAATTATCTCCTTAAGTTGTTCGTCTGAAGTCGACCCGACTTTTGCGTTCATGTCTCCTATAACTATGACGATCTCGTTACTTGGGTGATTTCTTAGCGAAAATCTTGTTATGTACAACTTATACGCTGAACTTGCATTTTGTTTTGATTCGCCATAAATTAAAAGCGTATCAACAAGTTCATGTTTTGACTAAACGTGCGGCATTTTCGAAACATAAAACACTCGTACAATCTACACCGTACCCTCGCCGTAACACGATCGAAGATATACTGATCACAATCGATATTCTGAGTCATGTATGATAAGAAGACAAAAAACAAGAGATGTTGTTATCTACGCGGGGAAGCAGGCGAGGGTGCAGGTTCGGACTGAGGAATATTCAGATTCACCTAGAAAATATTCTAGTTTCATTTTCTCGAAACAGGTGCATAATTCATATGAAAAACTTTTGGTAAAATGACTTATTTTGATGAGTTCTACCATCTGTCAAAATAAAAGCCTCACCTTTAAATACTCCCTGTATACAGGATAGATTTTTCGTATGCACTTTGTTGTTTACTGTACTATCAGTGATCATAACTAGTAGAGCCACTAGATGTACCTTAGTGCTTCGTTTAAATGTCTAATTTATTTACAATACCACTATAACTTATCACACTAATTTATAGACAATAACTAATACTGATTTATTTACACACTTGCTAATTTGTATTCACTACTTGGAATTCGCTATTCACAATTCGATTCGGCTCTATTCAGGAAAGTATGTATTTGGAGTTATAAGCTTCAAGCTTGTAATTTCAGAGGGGTCTCCACAGGAGACCTAGGAGTAATCAGGATAAACAATATATCAGGATAAACAATATATCATATATCAAATAAAATTTGTTTTTAATTTCTGTTTTCTCAAATGTGGAGTAGATTTTCAATTAGCTTTCGTAAGTATGACATTATTATATTTCATTCGTTAGAAATCATACTGTTTAAGGTTGGCGTTCAATGTAGTGTGTTTTTATTTCAAGTTGCATTTGAAAATGGTTTCACTTTGAGAACTGAAATTTTGTGGGTAAACTCAGAAAGGATTGGAGTTCTTAATGAGATAATTGAGATTAATTGCATTTCAACAGTTCATTTTTTTTCTTTCAAAAATAGAAGAAAGAAAATGAGCCAACTCATGCTTCTGGTTTATTCCAAAGGAAAGACCCATGAAAATAGTTCAACTTCCGATTAAAAGTGAATCTACAGATAATTTCATTCAGAAAAACAACTTGAATGCGGAATTGGCAGAGGATGGCCAAATTCAAATTTTAGCGGGAAAAAGTTCCTGCTTTATCCACATTTTCACTAATTTCATAGTCCAGCGAGTTTCGGATAGACAGACCCATTGTACATTTCATTTATGATTAGAGAGATATTCATAGAACTCTTACAGATAATGTAAGTTATATGGAGATATTCCATAATATGCACGGTGGCGCCTCTATCGGTTGATTTTTCCTACGCGCTTCAAACGGCGACGTTAAGGTCCTCATGCTAGGGTATAGAGTAAATAAACTTCAGATGCTTCTGTTTTATCAGTTCTGAGCCATTTAGATAGATATAAGTCAAGGCGGAGATTCCTCTGAATACGCCTACCTACCACTTATGTATGTGAAACGATGAGTGAAATTATGCCAAAAAGATCACGTCTTAAAAATCTAGAATTATCAAATCAATTATGGATTTTTGACAAATCAGGCCCAATCTCCTTCAATTAATTTCACGTTAATTTAAGAGAGAAGGTGTACACTATGTCATTTTGAAATATTATTTCCATAGATGTTGATCAATTATTTTGTCCACGACTCTTGTCCATACTGCATGGGTTTAGTCGGTTATTATGATAAACTTGTAATTAATAAGATTCTTTCACTGATCTCACTAATTTCAAAAATTCTTCTGATTGGAGTGTGCTGTGAAATCCAAATGAATTTAAAGAAACTCAAACAATCTGTCCATACAAATAAAAATGTTGATTATATCGGATAGAAATGTTCAAGAGTCGTGGACAAAGTAAACTATTATACTTGATTATTGTGGTTATAATTCACTTGTATGATTTACGAGACGAACCTTAGACGCGTGAATAATAGCCACCATTATGCTAGATGAAATTGTTATTTTTCTCAATAAGCCATTTTTGTTCCTGGAATCTGACACGGTGTATTTCCTTGAATGAGCCCAATAATTTTTATGCCTGGACGGAATCCGAAATCACTTCCATTACACCCACGCATATTTTCATTTGTTGCAATTTTTCCAATCATATTTCTCAGTGCATATAACATTTTCCAGATGTGAACTATCAAACGGAAAATAGTCATATATTTTACTAGTCCTTATTTGATAATTTGTAGTTAAGTCATAAACACATCTCAAAAGAAAATAGATTTATTATGATTTTGAGACAATTGTATAATTTGTACATATTTAAATAAATTATGAATTGAAAACTGATTTATGAATTATTGTTTCCTTAAGAGGTGTTTTTCAATATTTCACTTTCAGTTGTGTGAACATAATTCGAAAACCGCTGAAAATTCACATAAAATGGTTCTTTATTCTTGAGGTACGATCATCGTTACTATTCAAAAAGTTTGGTGCACCTGATGATCGATTGCTCCCTCTCACTTAGGCTGTCAAGGCATATCCCGAGCTAGAGTTCTACTTCCAGTGTTCTGAATTCCAGAAGCTGGAATGGCATCAAAGAGGATTGTCCTCTGCTCAGGAAGATCTACAGCCCTCTCATGTTGAAGAAGTAAATATGAGGAATTTTGTAATTTTATGGGTGAACCAGTGAGTTTTTATGCTTTTGTATTCAAAAAAATATCCTGAGTAACACTGATGAAGAAAATTCATATGATCACAACTTTTAGTATTGGAAGCTCGAAGAGATTATGAATGTAGTTTTGGAGAAGGAATATTTATCAGAGCACTGCAATCTGCAACTTCTTCAATCTTTCATATAGTTATGTATCCCGAATCACAGGAAACCGCCGATACATGGAAAGTGCCAAGACTGCAAGTCAGCGTTCCTCTCCACGTGTCAGTGCAATAAGTGCAACGATCTTGCGACGCGATCGTGAAAAGTGAAATAGACACTTATCTTAGGATTAGTTCCATTCTAGCTTTATACAAATTCACTTGTATCAATTAGCTCTATTTTGGTAACTCCGTATTCGAAAGCTGTAGAAGTATAACGTCATTTATTGTCTAAATCATTGTGACTTATAGTTCGAAGGAAATAAAATCTTTTTTAAAAACAGTCTTTTCGGAACGAATTTCATAATTGGCGCTGCGAACAGGATATCGCAACGGTTTTTCGGTTTTTCACGCAAAGATAGACTGAAAAATAGTGTCCACTAGTGAATACAAACTGTTAAGATTGTGTTCGAGGATCTCCGTTGAGTTTCAACTCTTAGTGCGATATCATCACCAACAAACCCACTTCCACCAGAAGGAAGACAACAAACCCACTTCCACCAGAAGGAAGAAACAAACCCACTTCCACCAGAAGGAAGACAACAAACCCACTTCCACCAGAAGGAAGAAACCAACCCTTTTCCACCAGAAGGAAGAGAACAACTCCACTTCAACCAGAAGGAAGGATGCAATTCTTGGTGTAAGACCTATTTTCCAATCCAATTTTCCATTAAGTGTCTTTAATTTCAATGACAGACTCTCAACAATTTGAGATAATTGCTGAAGATAACGATACTTTAGAATCGCTTAATAACCAATCTATTCAAGATTTTTTATTTAGAAATAACAGATTTAGACCTTATCCTAGTAGAGTTTTATCCGAAATGAATCAAAACTCTTCTAACACACCGGCAAACTCTTCTAACACACCGGCAAATGATACCATGTCTCGTCAAGACCTCCAACTACTTTTAAATTCTATTCCAGAATTTTCACCTGGAAAAAACTTGTCTATTTTTATTAACGAAGTGGATAATTTAATAAATCACTTAAGAGGCAGATTGAATGACGATTTACAATTCTGTTTGAATTTCTCGATTCGTTCCAAAATCTTAAACGAAGCCCGAGATTTAATAGCGTTTCAGAATGCAACAGAATGGACGACTATAAGACGTACACTCCTTCAGAGGTACGGTGACCAAAGAAACGAAGATTTACTCGTTACCGCTGTAACACATTGCGTTCAGAAAAAAAATGAAAACTATCTCGATTACTACTGTAGACTGTCTAAAACTTTGAGCGACCTCCTCCAACATCTCTCTTTGAATATTGCAGATCAAAATTTATTAAAGTACAAACAATTCGAAGCTGAAAAACTAGCACTCAAAACTTTTCAAGTAGGTATATTAGAGCCTTATAGGAGCTACATTAGTAATTTCGAATTAGGAAACTTAGAGCAATGTATAAATAAATGTAAATTTTATGATAACAGGAAACAGGAATGGGAATATTCCGAATTTCTCAGGAAATCTCAGGAAAATAAGAAACATCCACCGCAATACCATCTCAAACATAATCCAAATTTTAATAATCAACCGAACTTCAGACAACAATTTCAAAATAATAATGATCAATTTCCAAATTTCAATAATAATAACAGGAATCAAAATCCCCAAAACATTGTTTTTCCACACAACCATCATGCTACAAACAACCAGAAATTTTTTACTAATAAACAAGTTTTTGGAACAAAACCAAGCTCCGGTTTTCATAAACCTCAGCAAGAACCAACACCAATGTCTATTTCAACTAGAAATACCAAACCGACGCCTATGTCTATTTCCACCAGAAATTCTAAATTTCCACAAAACAAACACCTCTTTAATGTTCAGTCAACATCTGGACACTTAGATGATCAAGAATTTGAATTTCAAGAACCCGAGTATACGGAAGAAAATGACTTAGTAGAAAATAATGATTCATACGAGAACAATTACGAAATAGATGAAAATTTTCAGAATTGGCCTCACGAAAACCCAGAAACGTAAATCTTAATTGCGTAAAAGTTCAATCAAAATTACCGTACATTTATTTACCTAAAATCAATCTAAGAATTTTAATTGATTCAGGCGCTACAAATTCAGTAATAAATAGAAAACCAGCGTTCGAAAAATTTTTCAAATTTCTGTACAAGGAAAATTTTAGTGTTACCGGTTTAGGAACTACGATCAAAGCGGATGACAATTTAAATATTCCAATTTTATACGAACTAGGTATCCTCGACAATATTCACTTACATGTTGTCGATTGGCACAAAAATTTCGATGCTTTATTAGGAACATCAGACTTACAAAAATTAAACGCAAAGATAGATTATCAGAATCACATTTTGGAAATTAAAAATTTGAAAATTCCATTCATTCTTGAATACTCGTCCAATAAATTGAAACCTAATAAAACGATAGTGAAAGATTTTTTAAAAATTCCAGTATCTTTGGAAAACGGTGACGTTTTGTTACCCGAAATTAATTTCAAACAATTCTCAATCCCTGCATGTATCGCTAACGCAAAAAACGGATTTTGTTTTGTACCTATTTCAGAACCGATAAACGATAAAATAGAGATAAACTTTTCAGAAAGAATACCCGTGAAATCAATATCTGAAACGGAAATAGCTGCCCCTCAGGTAGAAAATCACAAATTTAACCTTTCGAAAAACATCCGAACGACTCACATGAATTGTGAAGAAAAACATGAAATTTTAAAACTCTGTTCTAAATTCAAGGACATTTTTTATAACGAAAAATGTGATCTTACATTTAGCAATACAGTTAAACATCAAATTAGGACGAAAGATGAACAACCTGTTTATGTAAAATCTTTCAGACACCCCCATAGTATGAAAAATATAATTCAAGAACAAATTCAAAAACTCCTAGACGATAAAATCATACGCCCATCAATTTCTCCTTATAGTGCACCAGTTTGGATTGTTGATAAGAAAAAAGATGCTTCTGGTCAAAAGAAATATCGTATGGTAATTGATTACCGTCGATTAAATGAAAAAACGATAGAAGATAAATACCCTCTACCTCGAATCGAAGAAATTTTAGATAATTTAGGAAAAAGTTGCTATTTTTCAACCCTAGATATGGCAAAAGCATTTCATCAAATCGAAATGGATGAGGAATCCATAGAGAAAACTGCATTTACCGTGAATAATGGTCATTACGAATATCTTCGTATGCCTTATGGATTAAAAAATGGACCAAGTACCTTTCAACGCGTAATGGACAATGTACTTAAAGAATATTTACACAAATTTTGTTTTGTTTACATGGACGATATAGTGATATTTTCGAAATCCTTACAAGAACATACTTGCCATTTAAAATTAATTTTCCAAAAAATAAGAAAATTTAATTTGAAAATTGAACTTGACAAATGTGAATTCTTGAGTAAAAATGTTGAATTTCTAGGACATGTAATAAGTCCTGAAGGTATATCACCAAATCCTTCAAAACTAAAAGCTGTTGAAAAATATCCTATACCACGTACAGCGAAAGAAATAAAATCATTTTTAGGCTTAATAGGTTATTATAGGAGATTTATTCAAAATTTTGCACATATTGTGTCTCCTCTTACTAAGTGTCTTAAAAAAGGAGCAAAAATAAAAATCGATGACCCTGATTATGTGAATGCTTTTCACCTATGCAAAGAATTATTGACGAATGCCCCAATATTAGTTTATCCAGATTTCAAAAAACCATTTACATTAACAACTGATGCTTCAAATGTTGCAATTGGAAGTGTGCTGTCACAATCCAATCGCCCAGTAGCTTATTACTCGAGAACTTTGAATTCTGCAGAGAAAAACTATTCCACTATAGAGAAAGAACTACTTTCAATCTTAGATTCGACAAAACATTTTCGACCATATCTCTACGGCCAAAATTTCACAATAGAAACCGATCATAATCCATTGGTTTGGCTTTATAAAATTAAAGAACCCAATTCCAGACTTATACGTTGGAAATTGAAACTTGATGAATTTGACTTCAACATTATACATAAAAAAGGAAAGGAAAATAAAGTAGCTGATGCCCTTTCACGAGTTGAAGTTAATAATAGAGAAAACGAAGAATCTTTATTATCAGAACGTGATTTAGACTTCGAAATTTCATCTGTTTTACCTAACGTCAATGAACTTCCGATATTAAGTGACGAAGAACTCGAAAATATTCTGAACTCTCCAAACATTACCAATCAACAGAATGACGAAATTGATTCTAATGCAACAATTCATTCGACTCAAGAAGATAACGGAAAGGTTATTCCAATCACGGAATCTTCTGTCAATATTTATCCAAATAGAATTATTTTAAATATTGGCGAACAATACAAATTAAAATTCACCAAAATTTTCAAGAGAAACACATATAACATTACAATAAGACAAAATTTCATGAATAACGACTTTTCGAAATTTTTCGAAGAAATTTTCAGACCAAATGAAACATACGGAATATTTTTCAGAGACGACAAATTACGACTACCTTTTGTCAGATTTTGCAAAAAATCGTTCAATTACTCCGTTAAGCTTTTCATAAGCAATACACTCTTATTAGATGTACCTTGCGAAGAAAATCAAAGTGAAATTATTTCAGAATATCACGATAAAAACCACAATGGTATTTCGAAGAAATTTTCAGACCAAATGAAACATACGGAATATTTTTCAGAGACGACAAATTACGACTACCTTTTGTCAGATTTTGCAAAAAATCGTTCAATTACTCCGTTAAGCTTTTCATAAGCAATACACTCTTATTAGATGTACCTTGCGAAGAAAATCAAAGTGAAATTATTTCAGAATATCACGATAAAAACCACAATGGTATTTCAGAAACGTATAACCATTTATCGAAAAAATACTATTGGTCAAAAATGAGGAATAAAATAACAGAAATTATCAACAAATGCGAATTATGTCTACAATCGAAATATGAGAGACACCCCTACAAATTAAAATTTTCAGGTCCTCTCTTAGCTGAACGACCTTTCGAAGTAATCCACATTGACACATTCTCTTTCCAAAATTCTAAATTCCTAACAATCATTGATTTATTCTCAAAATACGCACAATCGTATCTTGTTAAAGACGGCACTGCTTTAACCATTCTTAATAAATTACGACATTACTTTGCACACCATAACATTCCACAAAAAATCGTTTGTGACGAAGGACGGGAATTTCAAAATAAAACATTTAAAGAATTTTGTAACTTGAATAAAATCAATTTACATTTTACAACAGTGAATAATCCAAGTTCAAACTCTCCAATCGAACGATTTCATTCCACAATTTTAGAAAAACTTAGAATTTTAAAATTGTCAAATCCAAATGAAAATCCTGCTAATCTCATGATTTCAGCAACATTGATTTACAATCAATCAATTCACTCAGCCACAGGTTATTCACCTTTTCATTTACTTTATGGACCTTATGATAAATTACCAGAATTTGACTTAACAATGACCGTTTACGAGCAATATAACGAAAAAAGAAAAAGAGAAATTTTACCATTTTTTGACCACATATACAAACGAAATAAAGATAAAGCCCAAAAAACATTGACAAGATTAAATGAGAATCGAGATGATCCTCCAATTTTAGAGCAAGAAGAAGTTTATGTCGAAAGAAATAGACCAAGAAAAACTGATCCACCTTTCGAAAAAATTACTGTTCAAAAACAAAATCAAAATAAAATCAGTGGTTTAACTGCAAAATCCAGAGAAACCACAGCCCACATAAGAAATGTCA
The DNA here is from genome assembly GCA_910592335.1 of Adalia bipunctata. Lineage (NCBI taxonomy): Eukaryota > Metazoa > Arthropoda > Insecta > Coleoptera > Coccinellidae > Adalia > Adalia bipunctata. The sequence continues at coordinate 9,789,437 of OU342954.1, forward strand.
AAAAACTAAGAAAAAACGTTTGTTCTTTTCAGGATACTACTAATCCTCCTAATTCAGACCCAAACGAAGCAGGCCCTTCAGGTCTTCGAAATTAAAAGTAATGGCTACTTCGAAGAACACTTAAGTAATGCCAAAATTCTTGACCACTATCATAATTTTCTCTTCTTCATGAATATAACCCATTTGAGAGATAATTTCGACCAGTTAAATTACAATTTCAACGCTATTCAGGAAAATCGAACAATCGACGAACTATCTCATAGAATTTATCATCAACTAAGAATAAATTTAGAACAAATTGAACAAATTTTACGTAAATTTGCAAACAGAAAAGTTAGAAGAGGTTTGGCTAATTTCATTGGAAAAGGTATCAAGTTTATCACAGGTAACTTAGATGACGACGATCTTAAAACTATCAATGAAAATCTAGAAACTCTTCATAAAAGTAAATCTTCAGAAATAGAAAGAATAAATAAATTAACTTCCTTTGCCAACCATTTATCACAAAGATATTCAGAAGATTTAGCCTTGTTAAATGAAAATATTATTCATACCAAAACTTTATTCAGAAATCTTACTTCTACCGAAGAATTTCGAATTATTGTAGAATACCAAATACTTCAATCCGAAACCCTTTTGAATACTTTACTCATGCTTGAAAGAACTATTAGTTTTGCAATGAAAGAAATTCCAAATTTAGAAATCATTAAAGTCGAAGAACTTATGTCCATTGGAGCATATCTTGAGCAAATTTATAAGACACAGCAGTTATCACCAATTGATCATGTTAATCTTTTTAAAATAATAGAATTCACAAAAATTTCTGTCATTGGAACGGAAGAAACTATTTCTTTTCTTCTCAAAATCCCAATCCTCAAACAAGTAATTGCTAACTATTCCCGAGTTTATCCTTTACCCAATCACCAAAATATTGCTGTGATCCCGCCAAAGATGTTTTCCATCAAGATTCACAATGAAGAATACTGGACCAACGAGCCATGCAAGTCTACACTGGGATGTTCCACGGTGCTTTGTCTCCAACCCCCCATCAAAGAAGCCTGCATGCTGTCAACCCCAGAACGATGCCAAACAACGCTCGTCAACAACGAGTTCAACATCATCTACCCTTTGAAGAATCATCAACTACTGACCCTCTTCAAGAAGAACCATACAATACTAGAAGATTGCAATGGCATCCTTTTCAAGAAATCAATCCAGGGGACCAACCTATTGAGCTCACCCTGTAAAATCATCATCGATGAAACCATATTTGACAACACTATTCCGATTTTCGAAATATCCATCCAAAACGTTTCGAAAATAACTCTGAATTATACCCACAAAATCGACTTCCAATTCAGGCATCTGAAAGAACCTACTTCTATTCTCCAAGAAGCGGAAAGACTTTTGGACCAGCCTGTATATCTTCAACCCACAACTCAAATAATCCACCAAGCCACGAGTGTGTTATTGTTCTGCTTAGTAATGCTTGGAATCATCTTCTTACTGAGAAATAGAACAAGAATTGCTGAGTTACTTTACAACCCACGGAAAGTCATACACGTGGAAATTGAAAACACCGGAGAACCCTCAGATAACAGAGACGTTATCTCTTAAGGAAGGAGGAGTTATGTATCCCGAATCACAGGAAACCGCCGATACATGGAAAGTGCCAAGACTGCAAGTCAGCGTTCCTCTCCACGTGTCAGTGCAATAAGTGCAACGATCTTGCGACGCGATCGTGAAAAGTGAAATAGACACTTATCTTAGGATTAGTTCCATTCTAGCTTTATACAAATTCACTTGTATCAATTAGCTCTATTTTGGTAACTCCGTATTCGAAAGCTGTAGAAGTATAACGTCATTTATTGTCTAAATCATTGTGACTTATAGTTCGAAGGAAATAAAATCTTTTTTAAAAACAGTCTTTTCGGAACGAATTTCATAATTATATGATATAGAAATTAAATATTCATCAGTTTTTACATATAATATGAACTGAATACTGCTCGTTTCGGTATCTACAAAGAAATGTTCGCTTTGGTTTCTTATCTTCGATTTTGCAGTCCAAATTTCCCTTCGTTTCCTGATAAAACACTTGATATGTGGATATACAGGATGTCCCAGAAGTCGCGCACATTAAAAGTGTAAATTTCTCTGAAAATAATTTTCATGTAACTGAGAATTGAACAACAAATAAAACGATTTTAACAAATCAATAATCAGTATTACCACCCCTGGCATTGATACAAGCTTGAATTCGACGAGGCATGCTTTCTATTAAGTTGTTTATTTCTTCTTCTGTAACATTTGCCCGTTCCTCTAAAGCCGCTCGTATAAGTTGCTCTGCGTTACCAGGATTATTTTGACGACCCCTAATTTTTCTTTTGATCCTATCCCACAAGTGCTCGATACAGGCCCGTAGCCAGGAATTTTTTTCGGGGGGGGGCTAAAAAATTTGAACCTATGGAAATGAAATAATTCATGATTGCCACAACGTATAACTGAACACATGCTTATTGATATTTTAATAATTTCGGGGGGGGGCTTCAGCCCCTTAGCCCACCCCCTAGCTACGTGCCTGGCTCGATAGGATTAAGGTCCGGTGAACAAGAAGACCACTCTAAAACAGTCACACCTTCTGTTTCGAAAAATTTTTTTGCAACTCTGCTGGTATGTGGAGGTGCATTATCCTGCATAAATAGGAAATAATCTCCAAAAGCACCTCGCCAGAGCCTCACTACAGGTTGTAGCACTAGATCAACATACCTAGGCCCTGTCAGAGATTTTCTAATGGGAATTAAAGGAGTTTTCTCACCAAACATAATTCCGCCCCAAAACATTACAGTACCTCCTTTGTATTTAGGGATCGGTCTTGCAGCTTGGAGCCTAGCTTGCCTCCCTCTACCTCTTAAAATGCGAACACGCTGGTCGTCTGATCGTAGGCCAATTCTGGTCTCATCCGAAAATAAGACATTTTTCCAATCTTCGATAGTCCAATTTTCATGCTCTAAACACCAATTAAAACGGTCAACTTTATTTTGCCTTGATAGTTCTGGAACTCTTCTCTTGAATAATTCCCGAGCGCGAAGTCTTTTTCTGATAGTTTCGACAGAAACACTAACACCTGTAGCTTGCAAAAATTGCCTTTGAAGCTCTGAATGAGATACTGCGGGATTTCTTCTTGCTGTTTGGGCTAAAAAACGATCCTGCCTTTCTGTAGTTACTCTTCCACGACTTCTTCTCGGCCTATTCTTTAGGGTTCCTAACTCCAGAAACCTTGCATAGGTTTTTGAAACAACCCCTTGTGTAACCCCCACCGTTCTTGCAATCTGTCTTTGTGACATACCTTGTTCTGCCATAGTAATAATCTTAGACAAAGGAAGACTTTCCTTGGTCTGAGGTAATAATTCTTCCTCTCTGGACTTCCGATAACCTCACATAAGGCATTTTTTTTAAACTTCGCAAAAAAACAAAATATAAATTCACTGCGACGTTCGAACGAAATGGTAAAATCGACACTGCAAAGCCAAATCTTATCAAGTGCTTATGAACCTAACTGTTTTTGTGAGTAAACACATGCACTTTTTATTTGCTTCTAACGAAAAAGATATCAAAATAATATTTCATCTTAATACTGGGTGATTCCATATAAGTTTGGTTGTGTGTATATTGAAGGGACATCTTCTTAGACTACACCAAGTTACACACAGCGAGTGTTTCAAAATATTTGAGGAAACTCTCTTAATTTGAACGACTTGCACATATTGCCGAAGTGCACATAATTTTGATTCATTCGATGTCGCCATAAAACAATTTTTCAAGCAAATAAACGTTTTCAATATCCACATGACAAAATTCCCATTGTTTAACCACCAGCACTAACTTCATAAAATATTTGACAAGTCGTTCCTTTAAATTTAGTGGGAATAAACCTTCCCACTAAATTTAAAGGAAATATCTGAATTGAACGAAATTTCACGATTTTCAAAAAACACGGTTTAATAAAAACAAAATGCGACAATTTCACTAATTTCCAAGTTTGAAGGTCTTTTATTGCTGTTTCCAACGTGATAACCAGTTTTCCAAAGGTACATGGTGTTTGGAATGTTTGGATGTTTATCAAACACTGAATGGATTTTTTTTCGATACTACCTTGATATTTTAAAATTTCTTTCAAACCGTTAGTTTGACCTGAACTAACAAATGCTCTATCTGATTTTGAAGTAAATCGTTTAAACAGTTTTTTTCAGATTAGTCTATCACAAACGCAAAGCTTTAGCAAGTTTATAATTTTGGATTCAGACCCCATGGTCACCAGACACCCTGTATATCGATCCATTAAAAAAAATCAATGAAAACAATAACATAATTTATTCAACAAATTTACAAAACTCAGATATAGAATAAAATAGAGCTCATGTATGCTAGACAGGAAAATGACATGAAAATAAGTTACCCAATGTCAAAGCACCCACATCATTCACCTCTCTTTGGCATTTAAATGAAGAAATCACTAGATGACATATCTTATTCTATATCTATGATTATGAAATACAGATAGTTCTATTTATATTTGAAATATATACAGTATACTCCATGGAATTATATATATGTACAACATTTTTTGGGTTCATTCACGTAGGATAGCCAATTCTTCTGGTGTAATATGAAGCCTCAACTGCTTTTCTATAATAAGATCTTGGATTTGTCCTAATTCAGCAGGTATATATATTGCTGCATCAATGTAGAGGGCCTAAAAATTATTCATTTTTAGAAATTGCTAACAAATTAAAAGTGAGTAAGTTTTACCTTCAACCATGGACATTCTTCAACAGCACAATAGTAAACCTGTCTGCAAAGCTGTGGGTCAAAATATTTATGAACAAATTGTAGATACAATCTCCAAATGAATCCACATCTTCTTGTACATATATTTGACTTAGTAGCACCTTTGAAAAGGGAGACAACAGTATTCTTGAAAAATGGATTGTCGATTTGTATGTTTTCACCTGAAAATAGATCCAAGTTGGTCAAATTAATCAAAAAGATGAAAATGGCGGGTTATTGTTAGGTTACATTTGGTGGATCTGTGAGGTAGCTATTTCGAAAATGTATATTTCACACTTTTGCATTTAAAGTAATGATTACACCTACCTGTAATTGTATCAGTGAGCTGTTCTTGCAGATTTAATATTGTTTGTTGGGTCATTGATATCATTAATAAAACCGGCAAAGCATGCCCAGTTTTCATGACCAATTCTTTTGTTCTCCATAATTTTGGACCCAAGGAATTAAATAAAAATTGCTCTTTGGCAAGAACTGACAGAAGAAATAGATTATTGGGAAATAGTTTCAATGCTCTGCTCAACACATCATCCAAAGCCTTGAACAAACCATATCCAGGGTTACCGGAACAATATTTGAAAAGGGTTGCCACATAATACTCGAAAATAATTTCCCTCTGTAGGGAATTTTCACCCGTTTTCTCAGTCAATTGTTCCAACAAATCTTCTAAAAATACACCACATTCCAATGGCCCTTTTGTTAGATAGACAAACCAGCCATTGCAGATTATCCAGTCACATAAGAAAATGGGGACGAGATGTTTAACAGGAGCTAATTTTTGCAAATCAACTTTTGATATGAGTTGTAAAGTGACATGTTTAAATTTGAGATAAACTTGATTGAGTATTTCTTCATTAGTTTCACATCGTGATCGGATTGATCTGCCTAGTGCAAAGTTAACCAAATATTCAACTGCCTTTTCATTCTGCTCAATACGTATTGTTTCTTCAACAATGGTTCTTATCAAATAACAGATATGTTCTTGCTCAGTCGTTATTTCATTTGGATCTATTTTGAAATCTTTAATAAAAGACAGTGCAGTTTCCAGAATTTTCATACAACTTTCAGGAGACGTGAATTCTTTTTCAATCATAGAATATTCAACATAAAATAATACATTACTTCGATTTTCTGTTTGTTTCAATAGGTTCTTCATTTTTGATTTCATACTCTTTATCATTTTTGTTGGTAACTTAATTTTGTTGTTCAAAATAATTAATAATCTTTGGAATCTGAACCACCAAATTATAAGAGAAGTCTTATCTTCACCTTGCAAGCAATCTATACACTTTTGCATTACTGTTAATATGAAAACTAAATATTCTTCCTGTCCTGGAAAAACTTTAAGATATTGAGGTCCTACTGATAGTTGATAATCTGATGAAAAATTCCCTAGATCCAATTGAATAGGGTATATCGGGTAAAATATTGGGAGCACTGATTCAATCGAGTCTAAAGCCCAGGGTACATAGTCAAGGCCTAACTGCTGCATGGTATTGTGTCTACAAGGCAGTAAAGGAATTTTCAATAGAGTTAAAATAGTGGCTGTTAACCTATAAGTATTTTCCGGCATAGTTATTGGTTGTATCAACTCTGCAACATCTTCTGCAAACACAATTCTTTGAGGGTCTTCACACTGTTCTGTTACTGGCAACCAATGATAAGATTCCCTTAATTTTTCAGTTCTCAGCCATAGCTCATGGCTTGGCAGCTGTGATTTAAAAACCACATCTTCTAAGTCCATTAATTGCTTTTCATTCATATTTACAGATATGTCAAAACTGCCTTGAACTAGCTGACCTAAATTCATTTCTAAGTACATTTTCAGCAATGTCCAAAGCTGCTCGAACAGACCACTCTGCTTCAAGAATAAGCCACATTGGTAAAGAATCCTCAAGATATTTTCTTCTAAAATAGCAAAATCTGAGGAAGAATTTCTTCGTATTTTATGTAAGGTTGATAAACAACTAGTGTAGAGTTTTAAGACAGCAGATGTGTTACAATGGGACATAGAACACTGGGTGGCTTCAATATAACCCTGCCACAAAATGATGTTTCCTTGATCTTTGCTCAATAAAACACTTAGCTGTTTCTGCAGCTCGTCAGCTGGATATACACCAACCATTATCTGCAGTCTTTTCCTGTGCAATTTTTCAGAATTTGGATTAAGTCCCAGAGCTTTCTCTAAAATACTCAATTTACGTTCGGCATTTACTCTCAACCCTTTTGCTGTACTTCCCTTTTTATAATTTTTCTCAAATTTGAATATCACATCTTGATAGTCTATAAATTCCAACCAAATTTCTACATTATTTGGTTGTTCAAATACAGTTTTGTTGTATACTGCTGTTTTCTGTGTCAGTTCTAGTTCATGTTGTAATGAATCAAAATTTCCATCATTGAAATTCTTTTCAATATCTTCAGCTTTTCTAGAATCTTCAGATGACAGCTTATGATAATATCTTTTTAATTTCCTTTGCTTTCTCAGAGTTTGTATCAGGTAATACTGTATTCTGTATTTAGCAACTGCGGGTCTAGATATTGTTTTCACCTTGAGAAACTCTTTTGTTGGTTTTTTGTCAATGAAATATATATCGTTTTCAGATGATTTATCCTCCACTTTCTTCTTGGATTTCTTACGTCTTTTTATAGGTACTGGACATTCTTCAACATTTGAAGAATTAGAAACATCCTTGATCTTCCGTTCCTCAATAGACACTAGAGATTCTTCACTTTCTGAAGACTCCAAATCTTGTAATCCTACCACATTTCGATGCAAATCTATTGTGAAACTCGGCTGCTTCAACCAGGTTTCGTCCGGAACATTTTTATTTACTTCGGGAACGTCTGAATAAGCAGGAAATAGGGACATTCCAGTAGAGATCACTGCCTCAGATAATACTTTCAAATCAAATCTTATGATAATAACAGAAATATTGTCTCTGATCTGATCTCAAAACTACAGTGGCTTATATTACCACTGGTTATACAGTCACTGTACTCAAAACACAAACAGTAAACAATTCACAAAACAAACACCTAACCTCTATTTTTCGAAGGATGGCGTAAATCATAGAATTAGGAATGGATTGATCAAAGAATATCTTCGCCCTTCGGGATTGATAGCACAGAACAAACGCTGCTTTCATTGAAGTTCTGTGCTAACCATATAGGTTATGTTAGGGTTTTCCGATTTGGAAAAGTGTAAAAACATAAACATTTGTTTTCCACTTCATCTCTTCAGAACAAAAATTATTTTCTCTCAGAAAATATAATTGGGTTATCCATAAAAAAATAGTCAGTATTATGGCACATAACATTCAAGGAACTTTTGTGTCCCAAAAAATTAATAAAATTCGCTGGAGACCCGATCCTTTCAACAATTCGCATAGCTTTCTCTCTTGTAGCTGGGATGATGAACAGAATTCGATTAAATTGTGGGATTTTCAAGAAAACGACGAGTCTGAAATTTATCCTTTTGTGGTTGCAGAACTGGAACATAAAGGGGATGTCACTGAGGCTATGGTATAAAAATAATATTTATTGGGAGATTTAAAATCTGAAGCAATTTATTTTCAGTTTATGTCACCCGATACCTTTGTTTGTTCTTCTTCATTAGGTTCAGTCGGTTTATTCAAGATTTCTTATAGTAGAAGTAGTGAAATGAGTATTGAATGTGGCACACAATGGCTAAATATACATAAATTTCCATATGAAACAAGCCCCTGTACTTCTATTACAAATTACGATCAGGATATAGTTTCTGTGGGTGAAGATGGAAGAATCAATTTGCTAACTTTATCCTCTGAAAGCGTTGTTAGGAGTTATGGTAAATATTATACATCCTTTTAAAAGAATGTGAGGAAGAAATTATATATTTACAGAAAATGCTGATAGTTGTTCGCTAAAATGTGTCCTTTTTTTGAAACATAATGAGATATTAACAAGTAATCTGAGAGGTCAAATGAAAATCTGGGATCTAAGGTCCAGAAATGAAGAACCTTCAAACACTTTTGTACTCAGTGGTGATATGATTGCTCCAACTTGCTTAACATATCATCCTACACAAAGACATTTAGTGGTTGCAGGAGATGAAGAAGGTAAGTTGAAGTCGGTCTTATCCACTACCAATCAGAACATGCATACTCATTTATTATTAGAATAATTTCAATAAAGAACCGTTGGTTGCTAATCACCAATAAACAGAGTATGGATCAAACTATGACACAAGCCTCTAGCCAACTTCAAGCAACCAACCAATAGCTTGCCCTATGGACCAGAACATTGATAGCTAAAGTTTCTGTGCCCTTAGGTTAGGTTAGGTTAGCACGGTGGTTCGGGATGGAACCCACATAGGCCAGGGGCCCGTTGTGATGCCGTATTAGGGTGGTTACCACCCCCACCACTACCGTGAGAACCAGTAGCTGCTGTTAATGAACAGCATAAGGCTTTTGACACCAACCGACTGAAGATCGGATAGGTTGTCAAAATAGGCCTGTCCCAGAGCCGAGAATCTTTTCCTGGATAGGGCAGGACAGTGGCAGAGTAAGTGGACCATCGTCTCTTCCTCCTCCTCGTTTCGACAGCTTCTACAGAAGTCGTTGCGTTGAAGGATTCCCATACGTGCAGCATGGCATCCTCCAAGCCAGTGTCCAGTGATGGCCGCAATCGCGTTTCCAATGGAGTTCCTGGAAAGAGATAAAATATCTTTGGTGCGTCGCAGGTTAAGCTCCGGCCATACCTGTCTTGACGAAGTGCAAGAAAGCTCCTCCCGCCACCTGAGGTTGGTTAGGCGGAGTACTTCCTTCCGGAGGAGCAACCTCTGTTCAGCGATAGGTGCCCCTGGTCTAGTATTAGCGGATATAGCTGTGAGCGTTGTACCAGCTCTAGCTAACTCATCCGCCCTACAATTTCCTGCTATGTCCCTGTGGCCGGGTACCCAGACAACATTGACTCTTACTTTAGTCGCCAGCTCATCTAAGGCTCTACGGCATTGTATAGCCGCCTTTGAGGTCAGGTAGACTGAGTTTAGAGATTTGATGGCAGCTTGGCTGTCACTTAGAATAGATATTTCATTGGACTCAAGTCCTGTTTGAAGTACCCATTTGGCTGTTTCATTTATAGCTACCATTTCTGCCTGGAAAACACTACAGTAGTCCGGCAAACGAAATGATAAGTTGAGGGATGGGGACTCTGAGAAGACTCCACTTCCTACTCTTCCCTCTAGTTTTGAGCCATCTGTATAAAAGAGCGTCCCATTTGGCTTAACTAGGTTCGCTGTCCACTTTTCTCTGGACGGGATGTCCACTGAGAACTTGCGGTCGAACATCGGGGTGGGTTTAGTGTAGTCTGTGTTATTTAAGGTGAGGTTGAATTCCTTCAGAATTTTGGAGTGGCCGTAGTTTACCTTAGGCCATGGTGAGACTGCATTGAGTCTGACAGCGGCGCTAGCCGCGCACTCCTTCCCATATAGGTCTAATGGAGTCAGATGTAGGATCATTTCCAGGGCTTTAGTCGGGGTTGTCCTAAGACACCCCGTCATGAGAACGGCAGCTAGTCGCTGTACCTTTCCCACCCTTTTCCGGTTGACCTCCTTACACAGGGCTGGCCACCATACTAATGATCCATACATAAGTGTGGGTCTTACGACCGCCGTGTATAACCAATGGACAATGCTGGGTCTCAACCCCCATTGTTTGCCAATGGTTCTTCTGCAGGTGTATAGCGCAACTGTCGCCTTTTTCACCCTTTCTTCTATATTTTCTCTCCATAACAGCTTTCGGTCAAGGACAATTCCTAAGTACCTAGCTCGTTCGGAGAGTTTTATTTCTTGGCCCCCTATATTGGGAAGGCGAAAGGAGGGTATTTTGTGCTTCCTCGTGAAGAGAACTAGTTCCGTTTTGCCCGGGTTTATCCCTAGGCCGCATTTGTTGCACCAGTGCACGAGTTCATTTAGTGCCCCCTGTATGACATCCGACAGAGTCTCTGGAAATTTCCCTGAAACTATAATCGCAATGTCATCGGCGTAGGCCACAATTTTAATTCCTAGCCTTTCCATTCTCTGGAGAAAGCCGTTGAGGGTAAGGATCCACAGTAGGGGTGAGAGCACTCCCCCCTGCGGAGTCCCCCTATTGACCACTCTTTGTATCTGACAGCCAGAGATCTCTGCGTGAATCTCTCTGCTGCAGAGCATGTGGTTAACAAATTCGACGATTGACTTGTCGATTCTCAGATTTTTCATTTCCCCTGTAACAGCACTGGGGATTATATTGTTGAACGCCCCCTCAATGTCTGAGAAGGCTATCAGTGAGTATTCGTTGCAGTTTAAAGACTTTTCAACTTCTAGTACTAGCGCGTGGAGGGCTGTTTCTACTGACCTCCCCTTGCAGTAGGCATGCTGGGATTGGGAAAGAATTCCCTCCCCTAACAGTGAATCTCTTATATATGAATCTACTAATCTTTCTAGCGTTTTTAGTAGAAATGATGATAAGCTAATAGGCCTATAATCCTTGGGGGTGTTGTGCGATTGTTTACCCCCTTTAGGTATAAAAACAACTCTCACCTCCTTCCATTTCTTGGGTACATAAGTTAGGCTTAGGCAGGCCTTGTATATGACCTCTAACCATGGAATCGCCAGGTTGGAGACTACCTGCATTTCCGCTGGTATAATATCATCCTTACCAGGTGATTTGTAGGGTTGAAACTGTGCGATAGCCCATTCAATCCTGCTCGAGGTGACGATTGATGGGTTAATAATTTTTTCGATGCTAGGAGCTGCTGGTTCGCATTGCCCACCTAGCTGTTGGCCAGGAAAGTGTGTGTCTACCAGTAGCTCGACGGTCTCTACGTCCGTGGTCGTCCATGTGCCATCAGGTTTACTGAGATAGCTTGGCGCCACTGGGTTGGACGAGATTATTTTTCGCAGCCTGTTGCCTTCTGTAGCGCAGTCGATGCTAGAACAGAATTCAGACCATGATTTGAATTTTGCGAGTCGAACACTCTTTTTGAAGCTATTCAGACCGGCTTTATAAGCACTCCATTCATTGGTTTTCTTAGCTTGGTTGAACAGCTTCCTACATTGTTTCCTGAGGTCACTGATTTCAGAAGACCACCAGGCCGGTTTGGGTTTTCCCCTGACCGTTTTCATCGGGCATGCAACATTCATCGCATCGTTGAAAGCTTCTGTGAGGCTGTCTACCAGCTGATCCAGATCGGCCCTAGAAGTGGGAATGTCTGGTATCTCTGCCGGTAGGGCCTGAGAGAAGCGTTCTTTGTACATACCCCAGTCCGCATTACGCTTATTACGGAACTGTTTGGCTGTTGGCCCATGTACGTCCATGTCAAATTCCAAGTATCGGTGGTCTGACATGGAGTGGTCTCGGGATACTCTCCAGGACCGTATCAGGTTAGCGGCATGTTCGTTGGTCAATGTTATGTCCAGAACTTCCTGCCTTACGGCTGTAATAAAGGTGGGTTCACCGCCTCTGTTACATATTTGAAGGTTGTTATCTAGAATGTATTCTAAAAGCAACTCACCTCTTTCGTTTGTGTCGGTGCTGCCCCATATAGTATGGTGTGCATTCGCATCAGCGCCGATAACGACCGGTGTCCGCGTCCTTGCTGCTTCCAATAGGGCTGCTTGTAGCGGTCTCGGCGGGGGAGGTCCTGCATCATGCGCCATGTATGATGACATGAACCATATACTAACCGGACCTAGTTGCACCACAATGCACACGTTGTCCCTGTCACAAAAATTTGGTAAGGTAAAAGAGCTGTATTTCCTGTTAACAAGAATACATGCTCTAGGCGGCTCTTTACCCTGTATATATATGACATTGTAGTCTTTCAGTTGCAGTCCGCAAACCCGCTGTTTATGCACCCAGGGTTCTTGGACTAAAACGATCTCCTCGCCGGTTTTAGCTAAGCGGAGGAGAAGTGCAGCTGATGCTGCTTTACTGTGGTGGAGATTTATCTGCAGGAACTTCATCCGCAGTTTCCCCGCCGGATGAGTCTAGCAGCTCATCTTCATCCACATTGTTGAGGCGACTCAGCATTGCCGCAGCTTCTGAGACGCCGCTTTTGCCGCCATCGGATGCGCCATCGTCAGACGTCGTCGCCACCTTCTCCTCTTGGGGTGTGGTGGTTTTGGCGTCTGCGTTGTAGATGAGGAGTTTCACCGACCCGAGCCCATAGTAGACCACCCCCTTGTTCTCCAAGATGGGGGCCACCGACTCGTTGTTCAAGATGACAACAGCCTCTCGCCTTCCTTCTTTTTCTTCGCCTACCTTTGCCACCCTCCAATCGTGGGTTGGGAGGCTAGGGTTGCTGAGCTGCAGGAATTCAATTATCTCTGCAGGATCTGATGGCTCTGCCGGAATCCAGGTCCTTGACCTTGGTCTGCGCGGGATGTTCTCCCTCGTCACAGCCTCTAGTCTTGAGCCTGGCCAGACTTCGCCAATTTTTGAGATCGCTTTCTCGTATAGATCTGCTGATCTCTGATCAGCGCACGATACCAGCTTGACTCGGCCCTGGAACCAGCCTGCGTCCGTGCACTGAGGGGGAGCTCCCGGATTTTCTCTGAGGAGCTCCTTGAATTGCTTTAAAAGCGCCATCTCGACCATCATCCATTTTGACGGAGTGATGTTGCCATCCTGGTGGCTTTTATCGATAACCGCCCTGACGAGTTCGTTTTTCACGACCGCACTGTAGGGGCGCTTGGGCGAGGGCCCCGTTTTGGGCTTCTTCGCTTGTTGATCGCTCTGCTCTCCCGATCGCTGTCGCTTAGCTGCTGGTTTAGCTGCAGTTTCAGCTTCAGTTTTTTGGGGTCGCGCGGCGGCTTTTGCAGCAACTTCTCGAGCCCAATCTCTCGAGGCCAGTTGCTTTTCCGACATCTCCTTTTCGGGTATGTCTTTCTGTGCCCTTAAAGGCAAGAAGATTGTATGAGATCAATTTTTTTGTTGCTTGACCATATTAGAAATATTACTCAAAAGATGACTTGTTCATATTTATACAGGGTGGCCCATAAAATGTTTCACATAAAAGTTAAATGGTTTACTTTGTTGTATATTTTAAAAATATTTTGGAATATACAGAGTGTTACTTTCAAGTGGGGCAATACAAACCATCATTTTTTTAAATGAAACCCCCTGTAAATTTTTTCGATGTTCAATTGAGCAAAATGTTTTACTTAAGGAGGTATTTCCTTTTTTCGAAAATTTTGCGCCGTTGTCAAGTTATTGCTGGAAGTAAGAAAATCTTCGAAAAAACAGACCACCACAAATGCCATCATAAAAAGCGTATGAATGAAATTTAGGCAGAATTAATTGAGACATTCAACACCAAGAGTGAGATGAAATGTCGGTATGGACGGAAAATTACATTTCTCAAGCGGAACATTTTATACAGAGGCATTAACTTGACAAACTTCGAATATCAAAAACTAGATTTTTTCAAATGTTATTTCATTTTGAAGAACTACTTTATTCCTACAGTTTTTGTTAATATGTCTTACCCCCTGAATTTCACAGATTTTGTCAAATTTGCATTCTATTTCGACTGTAACAGCGTGTTCATCACTTAGAATTCAAGAACTTACAGTTTTCCATTGGTTATGCGCCGTACAAAACGCTCACTCAATCTCGCTAAAATAGTACTAACCGGTTGCTTGTAAACTGGTTCAGGGTGCGCAAATAAATACGTCATGGTTCGAAAGAAATAGGGTTTATCTGTTGAATAATAATGAAAAATATATTTATTCACAAACCCATTTTGATGAAATGTCGTTTCATCGGAAAATAAAGTATAATTTGAAAAATCTCTGTCTTGTAGCAACTGTTGCTGAGCCCATTCACTAAATGTTACTCTTTTCTCAAAATATTTACAATTACATTGTAAATCAATTGTAATTAATTGTAAATTAATTGTGAATATTTGACCAAAATTTTGTTTATACACTGTGTTCATTGGTTTGTTTATCACATCTTTAGCCTACAACAATTAACTAAGGGTGAGTATCCACTATCCACTAAGAGTTTTTTCATTAATTCTGTAATGGTCGATTGCATTCCAGCTGTGAAGAAGTCTGAAACGTTGCTCAGTTAAGAAGTTGTGTTTCACTGGCTGTCCTACTTCCCATTATCCTTGTTTATATATACAGGGTGTCCCAGAAGTCGCGCACCCAATTGTGGGGATCGAAAGAGAAAAATATTCTCAGCCCAAAAATCCATGTTTGAAATTTTTTGATAAAGTAGTTGATTAGTAATTAATTAATGAAAGTGACCAATCAGGAGCACGCAACATAACAGTGAACGTGAAAAGCCGGCAGCTGCTCTGGCATCTCACTCTCGCGTCGCCAACTGCCTACTTATTCTTCTGTAGCGCGTTCCTGATTGGTCACTTTCATTAATTAATTACTAATTAGCTACGTTATCAAAAAATTTCAAACATGGATTTTTGGGCTTTAAATATTTTTCACTTTCGATCCCCCTCAATGGGGTGCGCGACTTCTGGGACATCTTGTATATTGTTTTTGGTTGAGTAAGCGTTTTGTATAGAGCACAACCAATGGAAATCTGTTAGTTCTTGAATTTTGTGTGATAAACGCGCTGTTTTAGTCGAAATGAAATTGCAAATTCCACAAAATCTGTGAAATTTAGCGGCTGAGTCATATCAAAAAAAATTGAAGCAAAAAATAGTTCTTCAAAATGATGACATAACATACGGGGGGTTTGTCAAGTTAGTGCCTCTGTATAAAATGTTCTGCTTGAGCAATGTGATTTTCTGTCCATACCGACATTTCATCTCACTTTTGGTGTGGCATGTCTCAATTAATTTTCGAAAAAAGGAAATATGTGCCTCCTTATGTGAAATATGTTGCTCAATTCAACGGCGAAAAAATGTTCAGGGGATTCCATTTAAAAAAATGAAGATTTGTATCTCTCCGCTTCGAAGGAACACTATGTATATATATTCCAAAATATTTTTAAAATATGCAACAAAGTAAACAATTTAACTTTTATGTGAAACATTTCATCATTCTTCTCATGTTATGCGAGATACTGCACTTCCCCACACTAAAGGGTAACCTGTATGCGATTGTAAAATATTTTTCGAGGTTAGTGCTGGTGGTCAAATAATGGGAATTAAGATTTGTTCTTGTTGGTATTGAAAACATTTATTTGCTTCAAAAATTGTTTTATGGGGACATTTTTTTATATTTATAGTCAATCTTACCCTCAGGAATATCAAACCAGTGAAAATTATTCAAATTAAGTTCCTTTTTCATTAAAAAAATGCAATAAATTTGTGCAAAAGTCGGAAGTGCGAGTTGTACAATTAAATATTTTGGAACAACCACTGTGTATAACTTGCAGTATAACCCACATATGAAGTAGTTGATTCTAAAATAAGCAGTATCAAGTTCATGTTATATGTGAAATTGATGAATATTTTAATTTCATATCATATGAATGGATAAAGAAGTTACAGGTTGCAGTGCTCTAATAAATATTCCTTCTCCAATACTTCCTCTATAATCTCTTCGAGCTTCCATCATTGAAAGTTGTGATCATATGATTGAGTAAAATTTCTTTGTCGGTGTTACTTCAGAATATTTTTTTATATTATAAAACATATAAATTCACTGGTTTACCTATAAAATGAATTATAAATTTCCTGTTGTGAGGTTAACACTGCCGGAGAAATCACGTGGTTTTGATTGCCTAATTGACTTGATGATTAGTGAACAGATTTTCACATTTTTCCAAAGGAAGGGAAAAATGATTGAGATTTTTTATAAAAAATTCCTACTGAACATTACCAAATTCATATAACTTAATAAATCAAATGCTATATTGCACAATACTACCTCCTTTTAGGTTCCATCACTATCTGGGATTTGAGACAGAACACATTTCCAGTGAACCTTTTGAAGGCGCATAACGAAAGTGTTACAGAAATCAAATTCCATCCTGATTATCCTGATCATTTGTTCAGTTCCTCTATGGCAGGTGATGTTTGGCATTGGTCAGTCAAATCTAAATCGTCGAATTTACTGATGAATACAATGGAGAAGGATGATGGTAACATATGGTTTGCATCAGATTCTTTTAAAAACAAACTAGAAGTGTATAGTTTGATGGATAGACTACACAAACCTATCAATACTTTCGATGTTAACCAAATGAAAATGATTTGCGGCTGTGACAACGAAGCTATTTACCTAATTAATGATATTAAACTTTATTGATTCTTATCTGAGTTTTATAATTCTAGTCTCTGTTATTGCCCACTTGCATCAATTTATTTTTTTTTTAATTTTACCTTTGTGTTATGCTTTGAATTGTACACTTTCAAATTCCAATACACACCAGCATTTATTGTGAACTGAGAATTCCATGTCATGCCGCAAAAACCATAAAAATAATAAGAGTATTTTTTGAGAAAATATTTTTCTATCTGTCAATTCAGTTTCTTGAACGCCGTTTTGATGCAATTTCATAAATTGTTTTTTGCCTTGATATTCAATATAAGAGCAAAAGTACATAAATTGTATTATACGGAGTGTCACATTGAGAATGAAACAGGTATTTTCAAGAAGAAAAATCAAGACCCGTCAATTTTGTTCTTGAGGCGGACATTTTTTTACATAAAAACCATCCTCTGCGCGGCAACTTGATTCTGATTAAGGAAGATAGGTCGTGCGATATATTTCCTTCTGAATATGAAAGTCAAAGCTTTCTCAAGATTTGATCATTCGTTTTCGTGATATGTAGTCGAATTTGAAAATTTGCCTAAAACATTAGAGGAAAACCAGGGGGTAATGGGGTAAACATTAACAGAAACTGCTGTGAAATAGTGAATGAGACGAGGCATCGCACTGAGAAATTTTTCGTGAGAGGGTACAGCTTCCCCCAATACCCCCCACATCGACGCCCTTGATTTTCGAAAGTAGAGGAGGTGGCAGGTAACTTTATGGTATACTCCATTCACTTTTATAATGTATCTCGGTTGACCATTATATTCTGACACATTTCACCGTGTATATTCTGAAAATATTAGGTTATAGTCATTGTCCTGTCAGATGAATGAGCACCGTTGTCCTTTCTACATGGTCGTAGCTCGTAGCATTGTTTAAAGAGAATATTTAAACAATGGTCGTAGTAATTACGTATTGATCTAAATGTTTATTTACTTTGGGAAAATAATGAATTTGAGAAAATATTATGTGAATTCAATAATTCCCAAAGACCTGGCGAATGTTGAAGTAACTTTCCCTGTTAATACTGGAAATATTTCACGTATATAAACATCGTTGGATTCAGTTTTGCTATTTTCTGAAAACGATTACGTCAATTGAACTATATACAGGGTGAACAACATATTGAATGCAACTACATTTTTTCAAATGGGACATCCTGTATATTCTTTCATATTTCAATTACTTATTCTTTTCTGATATCGAATATATATGCGTATGTGGATCTGTCTCTTTTATTTTCAGAGTTTCAAAGTTTTGAAATGAAACTACAGATTTACGGAATAAGGAATACATACGTGAAATCATTCCGAAATTCTTTATATTCACACAATTTACTTGAAAGCAATATTTTTTCAATGAATATCTAACAATTTCCGATAAAAAATAATAAACTATGGTGTTATGGAATAAATAATATCAACTTAAGAAATTGGTTCTCAAAATTTGAAACTCTGTGGTACTCAGAATAAGAGAGAAAGACCAAACTTATGTTATATATTCGGAGGAAAAGAGGTTGCCAAATATAGAAAAGCCCACCTGTTTATATTTCATTTTGTGAAATAATTTTGAAAAACATTAGTTGACTTCATGAAACTTTTTTGTGAAAAACATTTTTTTGTACCTCTTAAGTAACAAAGTTAAAGGGGGGGTCAAATTATGGTGAAAAACCCGGTACATGGACAATATTTCATTAGATAATAAAAAGGGTTCCAATTTTAAGGGATAAGAAATAAGACATACATATATAAATTACTTTAATTTCAACTAACAAATTGATAATCTATTTCTCAAAAGTCATATTTTGCCTCAATTCCATGCTCTAAATTGTACTCTAGTTCCCTCAATTTTCTCTTGACTGTATTTATCGATTTAGCCTCTGAGTAAGTCACAGCAGATGCCAAAAGCATTTGTCCCAATAATATGCCCAACAAAACATTTGCTATTGGTTTTGTGAATTTCACATAGAGCTTGAAAACCTTCATGGGTTCCTTGTGTAGGTATGGAATATTGTAAGAGGAAAGAGTATGGGATAGCTGAAATCAATGTGTCAATTTTTTTTTTAAATAACTTGATTAGACGAAAATTTTCTTACAGAAAATGAAGATAATGGTGTTAACGCTGCTGGTATAAAAAAACCAGCAACTGCCTGATAACTTGAAGCTCGGGTTTGAACACAAACTGGACACTCTGTTTTACCCAAAACTAAATCTGGAAGAATTATCTAACTTATTCAATGTGGCACACAGTTCTATTAGATGTCATACTTCCGCGTGAAGAAAATAAGGCATGAGTCCTGGTAAAAGAACCATTGGGATAACAGTAATAACTCTTCCATAAGTGTGCAATCTGAGTTTGTTTCTATAATAATTGTTCAAATACATTCCGGTTGAAGCACCTACTGCTCCTAAAGCTAATGAGGCATAGTTGAATGCAAAACTGGAAAGAACGAAAATACTATTCATCAATGATTCTGCTAAATCAATCTTACATATCCGATTTGTTTTTCCAATTCTTCAGAATTTTGGTTTGGTATTTAACTGCTTCAACTTCTGTTAGTTGTACAGCATCCGAGGGAATTTCTGAAAACTTCGATTTCAGTAAGGCCATTTTTGTCACAGATTTTCGCTGTTTGTCTCTGCTATTTTCATTCAATTTTTAACAAGTTTGAAGTTGGGTTAAGTTTCAGTATAGATGCATAGAAATACTATTCTATGCATCTATGTTTCAGTTTTGGGTTATATCACAAAAATAAATACTAAATAAGTCTGTAATGGTCGATTCACAATGAACGTAACTGAACGTAATGTGGACGTAATCCACAGAAAACGTAAGAACATTTGTCAAGAATACGGGCCCAGGCCCGCTGTAAGCTGGCGTGCAAGGCGTGCACCGCACAAGAGCCCAAAATATGATGAAAATAAAGGATTCTATTACATATTTCATTACGTTTATGCCGTTCATGGGCGGATTACGTTTACGTGCTCTTTACGTCATTGTTACGTTTACGTTCATTGTGAATCGACCATAAGAGCACAAAATAATATCATTCGTGTTTTTGCGGAGACTTATTTCTTGCAAAAGTTGTTTAAGATCAAAGATATTCTACAATTGTTGTAGAATATCCTTGTTTAAGATCACTTAATCCTCCTATTCTGTAAAATCAGCATACATCGATGTAACTTTACATCGGTGTAAGGATACATCGCGATGTAAGTAGGACAGTTACATCGGCATTGAAATAGGTATTCTATAAAGAAGACTGTAAAAGATACCGTGGATGTTACATCTTGTAGCGCAGAAAACACAGAAATGAGACAGAATATGAGATTTCAAGTTATTCTATGTTATAATTCATAACCCAACCAACAGACATGAGACAGACCAGACAGTTGAGTTTTGACTTTTGAGTTGAGAGTGTTGAGACGTATTTTTATTTTGAGAGGTGCAATTCGAATTTTTGTGAAAATGGATATGCCTTTATTTATTTATCACTTGTTCGAAGAAAATTACCGAAGGTGAGTTCCTTAATAATCTTTACATATGTATATAAACAGTTGTAGATAATGTGTTTTTTTAATTTTGCAGAAATGCGATGCGTTTGGAAAGAAGGACCATTAGGGACTCACAAAACGCCTTTACTTTACCAAATGATCAATTCGTCAAGTTATTTCGATTGTCTAAGGAACTAACAATTGATTTAATTGATTCTTTATCTCCACATGCAGCAAATCCTAGCAGGAATACCGCTATACCATTTCACTTGAAAGTACTAGCAACTTTATTTTTTTATGGTCATGGGTCATTTCAAAGTGGAATTGGTTCTTCAAGTTGGAATTGCTTGAGTCAACCTATGATCAGTCGCTCTATTAAAACTGTGAGTAGGTTAATAACTGATCATTTAATGGATGAATGGATAAAATTTCCATCCAACAATAACTCGAAAACCTCAGTTAAACAAGGATTTTACCAGAAATGGGGTATGCGTGGTGTCTTAGGAGTTATAGATGGAACCCATGTGGAAATTTTAGCACCTCCTGTGACTGACATAGATCATCCACCATTTGTATATATGAATAGAAAAGGAAAACATTCTATAAATGTTATGGTTATTTCTGATAGTGATTGCAATATATTGGCAATAGATGCAAGATATCCAGGATCTGTACATGACGCTGCCATTTTTCGTTCATCTGCAATTAGAAATTTTCTAAGAGAGGAGTTCGACAATGGAGATGTGACATCCCATTTGCTTGGAGACAGTGGATATGGTGTGGAACCATGGCTGCTTACACCATTTTTGAATAATCAACCAAACTCCCCAGAGGATAGGTTTAATATTTTATTGAGAAGAAACCGAAATGTTGTAGAACGAACATTCGGTATTATGAAAAAGAGGTTCGCTTGTCTTTCTCGACATAGAGTTCTACTCTACCATCCAACATATGCAGCATATATCATATATGCAGTTGCGATATGCCATAACATGGCTCTTAAAGCGAATTTAACTGTAGATGAGTATGCTGAAGAAATCATCAATGTCGACGAAGGAATACCAGCCAATGATATACAATTGGTAGGGGAATATTCAGATCTTGGACGTTTAGCAAGAAATCAATATATATTACAAAACAATGTATGATTTTCAATTGTATTATATTTCTGTAATAATAAATGCATATGTATGAATGTTTTTTTTATTAATAATAATTAGGTACAATTGAGAGTTAATTCTCTTCTTCATCATAATCAAATTGAAAACTTGGATTTTCAAATTTAAATTTGGCTATTTCAAATGCCAGTTTTTGCTTCTCAATGTTATTTCGAACAGTATTGACTTCTTCATACATTTTCGAGAACTGTATCAAGTTTTCAGACATACTTTTAAAAATGTTATTACTTTCGTGGTATGCCTCTTGCAACTCTTCGCCTACTTTATTCAATGTTTTAGGGGGTTTTATGTTTCTTTTATTTTTTTGGAGCAAACCCTTCCTAGGTGTTTTATTATTTGCTTGAGAACAAGAGCTTCTGAATTCAGAATTTTTTGGAGCATCTGTAGTCGGCACTGGTGAAATCAGAAGGAGATCCCCATTTTCTGTGCCATTGGAAACAGCACCCTGCACTTCACTAACTTCATCCTCCAGTTGTGACAAATTTGCTGTTTTTTTGTTTAAATGCCCTAAGCCTCCAACAACTTGCACTTGTGGATTTCCAGTTACAGTAACTCTTCCCCACACCTCCAAGCCACGTTCTTCTAGAGGAGTTAAGAAAATTTTTGTGCCAGTTCCTCCTCCTGTAGCTATTTGGCTCTCCTTTATCCTCCTATATTTGGATCGAGTAGCATTCTTCCAGTCTTTGAATCGCTATGAAAGAATAAAAATGAAATTTTCATGTGATGAAATAAATTAACATTAGCATACCTTTTTCCATATTTCCTTAGAAAGAGCAGGACCTTGCCCTACTGCATTCAATCTACTAGCTAACTCCTGCCACTTCTTCTCGATGTATCCATCTTCAACAGTTGGATCTATAGTTCCACTTCTTAGAATGTAGTCCCCTTCTAATGCTTCCAAATACAATTCGTATTGGTCATTTGAGGTATTCAGAGCTCTTTTTCTTTTACTGAAAAATAAATACTTATATACCTACTCTACTACACCTTTTCCAACTACAATTTAGAAAAACGAAAAAAGTAATTCAGAAAAGCAAATTGCATTTCAAAAGATGGAAATATTGTAATTCAGAAGAGTGAGTTGATATTTGAATTTCAGAATAGTAATATGTAATTCAGAAACAAAATTGATTTCATAAAATATAAATTGAAATTCAGACATAGGATATTTATAATTTGTAGGTGATTGCAATTGAAACTTACCTTCCTGATTGTTCCATTTCGAATGACTTGATACTGCAAAAAACCAACTGTGATACTATTGTAAGTACTGCTTCGCGTTCGCTTCGAGCTTCGATCATAGACTAACTTCGATTCTAACAAAACATTCAAAACAATAATAAAATAATAGCTAACCTCTCAACACACTAACGTCAAGAATATGGCGTAGCCATAGAGAAATAGAGAGAGTTTATTTATCTATGTTTATCAAAGCTCTTACACTTCGTTACACCCTCAATTTGGCCACTGTAAAATTTACATCCGATGTAGCCGAATTTACAGCGATGTTGCACTTGCAGAATTGCAATTTCACTACATCGGTGTAAAATTTCAAGGTTACAGCGCTACATCCCCTACATCGCCTTACAGAATAGGACCATAAGATTGTTTACGAAATCAGAGCCGTAAATTATTAGATGTTCTGTGCGTAAACCGGTGAACTTAGTCAACGTGACAACACTGAGTGGGGAAGCACATAATATTAATAGATCTTATTTTCGTTCAAAATTAACATGAATTAGTAGTTGCAGTTTATCTTATTGAAATAAGTATCGAACTGAATCATTAGCCAGTTATTAAATCTGGAAAATTGTTGAAAACTGCGATTGATTTCTACTCGTTTCGTCTAGAGATTGGAAATACCTAATTGGGAATACCATCCTATCTTTTGAGTAGTATAAGACAAAAGCAAAACAATCATTTACAGAGTTTTTGTCTGTAAGAACACTGGTTTACGCTAAGATGTCTAAACACATTATTCTAGATTCTAGACATCTTAGTTTACGCATCACTTGGAAACAACGGCACCGAGTTTTATGCGGTTTGCATAGTTCTGTTCCATAATGTTTAACTTAAATTTTTCTGTGAGTTTCATTTTCATACGTCGTCGTTTAGAACTAAATCTAAAGAAATTTATTAATTGATAGTTAGTTCCTAGTAACTTTCAGTTACTGCAATCAAAAATTATCGATCCCTCTGCTGGCTGAATGAGAATGTCGGACTTCGAATTGAACTCTACTTTCTGGCAAGAAATTTGATGTGCTCATGAAATGCTATTTTTTAAACATATATTGTGAATTTAGCGTTATCTTTTAAAGAATCAATCAGTAAAGTTTCTTAATCCAAGAACCCAACAAGCCATGGAAATATTTGTATACATTTTTCCTCTGGTTAACCGTTAACTTTCTGAAAACGATTGAATCTATCAGTTCGGATACCACATTCCTTGTCAACCTACAGAGAACTGAAACCTTTCGTCATAGATGTTTGATAAGGAAGGAAATATAAATAAAAGTAGCTAAAGATGTTTTTTAATACGTTTTCATCGAACAGAATAATGTGAATTTCGAAAAAAAATTCTTCAAATCTACTGAAATAATCAACATGCGCTCTTGGCAATTGAACGTGATCGTACAGCTTAAGACCATTGTTTAAACAATGTTAAGACTATCAAGGCAAAGCCACATAATATATTGTTTGGCTTGTTTTTAACAATGGCTGTAATATGCTTATATATATGTTCTCTGGGCTGTAATATGAGGCAGGTGGCTTTTTTTGCTGTACCGGGTTGATTAGAAGAAGAAGATTATTGCATTTCACCTTCTGTTCTGTGTGCTTTTAATTTTGACAAGTGATTTGATAGCTCTTCGCAAGTCTTAACCTCACTCTTTCTTAGAAAGTGGAAATATAAACAATTCAGTTTGTGTATTAAAATAAAATGAAGATTGCCGTAGAAGGATGTGCCCATGGTGAATTAGAGAAAATATACGATACGATAAAATGTTTAGAGGAAAAAGAAAATATAAAAGTTGATCTTTTGCTGTGCTGTGGAGATTTTCAAACCTCCAGAAATGAAGAAGACCTAACATGTATGGCAGTTCCTCAGAAGTATTATGATATGTGCACATTTTATAAGTAAGTATTGGGTTATGTGAAGAGAAAAGGAATTATATTAAACAGTGTTATTCTAGATATTACAGTGGAGAGAAAATGGCCCCTATTTTAACCATTTTGATAGGAGGTAATCATGAGGCATCTAATTATTTACAAGAGTTACCTTACGGAGGTTGGGTAGCCCCTAGAATATACTATATGGGTTATGCTGGAGTTATAAATGTAGCAGGTAATAATATTGTACCTTGTACGCAAAATATGTGATTTTAATTTAGAATTGTGATTTTATTTTATAGGTTTAAAAATAGGAGGTATATCTGGTATTTACAAAAATAAAGATTTCATGAAAGGTCATTTTGAAATCTGTCCCTATGACAATAGTACAAAAAGAAGTGTATATCATATTCGTAATCTGGAAATCTTTAGGCTAAAACAAATGTCAAAACCTATTGATATATTTTTATCACATGATTGGCCCACAAATGTCACTGATTATGGGAATAAAGAACAACTAATTCGGTTTAAACCTCACTTCAAGTAAGTTTTTGAAATATTTAGGAACTCTATAATTGTAATTCCAAAAAGATATAGATTATTTTGGCATATTCAGGGTATATTTCACCACAGCCTTCTAAAGACAAGTTTAAGATGGCTATGATTTCACCTAAGGAGTTTTCTGCAAGAACTTCTTTATTCTTCATTCAAGATGAAAAATTCAAATTAAACCTCCAAAAATTTTTGAGGAACACAGAGGAGAAATATTTTTTATTGTAAGTTAAGGATGTGCAGATGCCAGTTTTCTAGCTTATTTGGTTTATGGGCTTCGTTGGAATACCCTAACTGATCTAAGATTAAGAAATGGGCTGATTATTGGACACTGGATATTCACTCCATTCACTTTTATAAAGTATCGCGGTTAGCCATGATTTAGGTTTATCAAGTTCTTTCACTTAAAACGGATGCATGTTGGTACTCGTGAAAATCAAGCAACATTGTCAAGTCTACTTTCTATTTACTCTTTTTTAACTTTATAAATGGAGTTAGTTCGTCTAAGGTTCAACTGTGGGGCAGGTTTCGTAGAACTATTACATTTTCATACTGGAGTATTTAAAGTTGTGCAAAAAGGTATTTAATTGTCTTCTGAATTCACATAATATCTTCTCAAATTCATTAATTTCCCGAAGTATAGGAACATTTGGATAAATACGTAATTATGTACTACGATTTTTCAGCAGAAACGGCAACGTTGCTCGTTCAACTGACAGAAGAATGACTATAACCCAACATATTCAAAACATACACGGTGAAATGTGTCAGAATTTCATGGCAAACTGCGATACTTTATAAAAGTGAATGGAGTATAAGTGAGAGAATTAACCCTTTTGATTATTATTACTGGATATAAGTTTATAAGCGGAAAATCAGAATGAAGTTGAAGTAAGATAAAAAATAAATATGTAGGGTATGAAATTTAAAAAAAAAGAGGCAGTTCAGAGTATGGTTGTCATCAAGTTTCACTCAATTTGAATTCAAAGTGTAAATCATTTAACAATAGAAGAGCAAAACCATATTATAACTACCATAAATAATCACAGTTTAATGGAATTATTAATTTGGTCAACCCTTCAAATTGAAATGATTCACGATTTGAGTCAAAATTTACTGAACCTTGAGTATGACTATACCAATGAAATGGTATACATTGCAAAAATGAGAATACTTAAACTTCACACTTATGGAAAATTTTCATCTGAAAGATTTTCTTGATGAAGAATGCAGAAAATATGAAAGAAATCACCTTAGGTTGAACAGCCTGTATGTCTTTATCCATCAGTTTTTCAGGAGAAAAAATAATGGGATTACCTAATAATATTAATTAAAAACTTTATTCTGTCTTTGCTGTTAGCCACATAGGTACAGAGGTACACAGTGGTACAATTTTTTCGGATTATGGACATCTCAAGGAATCATATGAATATAATATTATTTGTT
Organism: Adalia bipunctata; assembly: GCA_910592335.1. Classification (NCBI taxonomy): domain Eukaryota; kingdom Metazoa; phylum Arthropoda; class Insecta; order Coleoptera; family Coccinellidae; genus Adalia; species Adalia bipunctata. The sequence continues at coordinate 9,816,319 of OU342954.1, forward strand.
CAAATAATAATAATAATTAGTTTAGAAATTATGATAAACAGACCCTTATATGATCCCTCTCATGTCTATATGTGTCACCAATCTGCTGTACAGAATTGATGTGTGACATACATCAAATGTCTTGACCCACCTAGGTTTCCCAAGAAAAGAACAATATACAGAGTGTAACAGCCAAATGGAATAAATGAGGGCGTGTTGGAAAAAACGCTCGGACACGTCGATTTGTAATTTTAAATGCGCATATTTTTCAAGAAAATAATATTATGTAGGGTGTTCCATGTGACCGTGGCCAATACCAACTTTCTTATTTCAAATGCAACTCCCTGTATATTATTTATTTTTTGGATTCTTCAGAGAATTCTAGACACAATTCATGCACAATGTCCTATACCTATCTTTAACTATTTCGGAAGTATTAAGTGTTTTCAGATTTATTCCAAAAATCAACGTTTTAAATAAAAATTATTTTATTTCACAAATTCGGTACATTACACTCAAAACCTAATAAGTAATACTGCTTATTTCTTAGTTATAAAAAAAAAACAAAAAAAACATTAATGTCAATGTAGGAAATGTTCAAAATGCTCGCCGGGAACGTCTTGGCAACATGCTAATCTGGTGTAGAATTGTCTTCTAACGTTACTCAACATTCCAGGCGTGACTGATCTAATCGCAAGCGTGATTCGGTTTTTTAGGTCGTCTAAGTTTAAGGGTTTCGTTTCGTATACAATACTTTTGACATATCCCCACAAAAAGAAGTCTAATGGTGTCAGATCAGGAGATCGTGCTGGCCATTCTATCGATGCGCGCCTCCCTATCCACCGATTTGGAAAAATTTGGTTCAAGTACTGCCTGACATTGATTTGGTAATGAGGCGGTGCTCCATCTTGCTGAAACCATATTACATATATTGGCAGGAACTTGTGGATTTGCTGGATCAGGATATAAGTTTATCAAAGTTGATACGACATTATTTTGGAGTAGTTCTAAATATTTTTCTCCATTCAAGTTGCCGTCAATGAAAAAGGGACCTACGATATGAGTTCCAACAATTCCTGCCCAAACATTAACATTTTCAGGATATTGCGTATGTTCTTCGCTCATCCAGTGAGGATTCTCATCAGACCAATAGCGGCAATTTTGACGATTAACATGACCGTGTAGTGTAAATGTACTCTCATCAAAAAACAAAACATTTTCTGATTGGATCACATTGTTATCTAACATTGCCATCATTTGCTCACAAAAATGAGTTCTCCCTTAGACCATGGTCTAAGAGTTCTCCTATCGAAATCGTCTTCTATGAGCTCCTGAGTTGCCATCATTCTATAGGGATGCATCTTACTTTCCTTTAATATTCGAAATATTGACGTGTGGCTGACGGTGAACAGCGGGGCTACTTTTCGAAAAGAATTATGTGGGCTTTCTTGAAACTCAAGCATAATATCCAATTTCGTACCATCACTTACTGCATTGGCAGCAATTTTTTTTATTTGTCTTATATGACCAAGCTCTCGAAACTGCTGTTCTATTTTGCTAATTGTTCCTTGGGATATAGGCGGCAAATTTTGAAATTTTTCGTGAAATAAGCGAGAAACTTCCATTTGTGTCCGTGTGTAATCTCCATAACCAATCATTTGAAGAATGGTTATTTTGTGCATTTCTGTTAAATGAACCATTTTTCTAATATTATTACGTACAGTTATCGAAATTCAAAAGACAATAGCACTTACACTGATCACTTATTGTCATGCAAACAGACAACGTGTTACTAAGGCTATGAGAATAAACAAATCTGTTTTTGTTTTTTTTTAATTTCTTCTCAGTAATGGTTTTTGCTTACTTTCTTCATATCAAGAGGTAAATGGGAAATAAGTATTGAGTGTAATGTATCGAATTTGTGAAATAAAATAAGTTTCATTTGAAATGTTAATTTTTGTAAAAAATCTGAAAACACTTAATATTTCCGAAAAAGTTGAAGATAGGTATAGGACATTGTACATGAATTATGTCTAGAATTTTCTGAAGAATCCGAAAAATAAATAATATACAGGGGGTTGCATTTGAAAGAGAAAAGTTGGTTTTGGCCACGGTCGCATGGAACACCCTATATAATTCTATTCTCTTGAAAAATATGCGCATTTAAAATTACAAATCGACGTGTCCGAGCGTTTTTCCCAACACCTCCACCCCTCATTTATTCGTTATCGAATTTATTCCATTTGGCTGTTACACTCTGTATGTTCTGGAAATGAGATGAATATTTTCCTCTATTTCAACTGCAATATTTTTGATAGAAAATCTTTGTTTCCCTTGGCTTTATGCAGGATGAGACAAAATAGGAAAAATGACAAAAATCTGAATTTATTGATTATTTATTTTCGATTAATTATAGTTATTCCACAACTGAATCCAAATTCAATTTTCCGTGTTACCACCTCTTCTTTTGATCAACCGCTCAATAAGCCTAGGCATTCCACGAATCAAGTCATCAATAAAATTTTCAGGCATATCGTTTCATTTTTCCTGAAGGGCTAATCTCAATTCCTAAGAAGTTGAAGGAGAGTTTTGGCTATCGGATATTGCTCTCTCTAAGTTCATTCTCTGGATATTGTTCTACTGAAGAATGTTTTGAACGCTTCGTGTGAGGTGGTGGGGCATTATCATCCTGATGAATGAAATCATCCCCAAATTCGTTGCGCAGAGGAACATTGGTTGGTTCGATGATGTTTTCTACGTGGATAATAAGAGGGGTACGGCGACCGAACATTATACCCCCCAGCACATTATTGATTCGTGCACAACTTCCCGGGCGAAAGTCAGTCGTTCTAGTCTGCCTGGTGTCTCCACAACCTTTATCGTCGACTATCACTTTGTAAACCGGTTTGACAGTTTAATTCCTACGAGTTCGGTAGGAAAAGGGCAACTATGCGCCTTACTGAAGTGGAATATTCAAACGTTGCGCAATCTGGTGGTTCAAAGCTTCTTTAGGGCCACTATTCTTGCCCGGTCAAACAGAAATTGGATGTCCCGGCATTTTCTAAGGAATATTCTACATACTACAACATTTTTTGGTGGTTTATTGTTTTCATTTAAGTTAAGTGAAGATTCTACACACAAAAAATTGTCTTGATACATTCAGCAAGTTGAGAGTTGATAGGGAGGACAAGACTTTTGACGATAGCATAAACATAGCTAAAAGGAACTAATTTTGTGAGAAAATTGGAGAAATGAAATGTCTAATTATTCGAATATAGATAATCAGACAATGAAAACTGAATCTGGACTTTGGTAATGATCCAGATCTGCGCATGTGCAGTAATATTAAGAATGAAAACAGCTTACTAATTCTGTCTCTCTCTGACTCATTGTATTATGTCGAGAAACCTATGTCTTCCACTAATTCATGGGAATATTTTCGATTATAACAAGTTGGTGTGAAGAGTGAAGATTTTTAATGGCTTCATTACCTTTTTTTTTCAAGTCCTGAATATCATTGTTAACTCCTAACCATATTTTGGAACTACATTGAAAATATTTCAGTTATTTATCTTCATCCTCGATATCTATTTTTTTGTCATATCTCGGAATATGCATAACCTCTTTCTTTCCCGCATTTCTTTGATTTTCAGTTGACGCATTCGTACAACTCAATCCTTACCAAAGATTCGGCTTTACTTTGTGACTTTGAATAGCAGGCGTAGGAGCCATATAGGTTTTATTAGATAGTAGTGTATTTTTATTTCAAGTTGCATTTGAAAATGGTTTCACTTTGAGAACTGAAATTTTGTGGGTAAACTCAGAAAGGTTTGGAGTTCGTAATGAGATGATTGAGATTTATTTCATTTCAACAGTTCATTTTTTTCTTTTTTAAAAATAGAAGAAAATAAGCCAACCCATGCTTCTGTTTTATTTCAAACGAAAGACCCATGAAAATAGTTCAACCTCCGATTAAAATTGAATCTACAGATAATTTCATTCAGAAAAACAACTTGAAATACGGAATTGGCAGAGAATGGCCAAATTCAAATATATGGCGGGAAAAAGTTCCTGCTTTACCCACATATTCACTAATTTCATAGTTCAGCGATTTTCGTATGGAGAACGCCATTGTACAGGGTGGCCAGATTTCGATGATTTAGTACTACAACTCCTAAACTATAAGAGATAGAGAAAAAGTAATATACATGTCATGTTCTCTTTTTTCGAGAAACCGAAATTGCTGAAAACTCGAAGTTGCTACGGCGTCTAGTTTCCGAGCTACAGGGCGATTCTGGTATTTGGCCAATTATTATAATTTACTATAACTTCCGTATTACAGAATCTACGCTCTCGAAATTAACACATCTTTAGGGCACTTTTTTTACTGCTTCCCAGCTGTGCTATTGGATTTTTTGTATCTGCTCAAATTCCGGAGCTATAACCAAATTTTTTTTTTTTTCAAATGGAAACCATAATGTGAAGTGATATTTCCGAATAGATCTTTCTTCAACGATTTCAAAAATATATATCATGTTATACTTTCGAGTTCACTATATATCGAAAATCTCGAAAAAACACTTTTCGTTCAACAAAATCCAAGCAGGCTTTGATTTACTTCCTTCAAAACTGGGACGGTCATAAAATTTCATGTCTTATTTATTTTCACTTGTCAAATTCAATTCTTATAAAGTCATATAATTCGATATCTCACATTTATTGTAAGCTGCCAAATTGATTCAGGAAATATTAGCTTTATTTTTACTCAGACCAATAGAGGGGCTTCGCGAAACTTGTTGATTCTAGTATGATTTCTCTGCTAAATGGAGAAATGAAAAGCATTTGAATACTTATGTAACCCGTTGATAGCGATAATTAATGTTTCCATGAGGGGCAAAAAAAAAGCTCCTTCAAGAAAAAATATAGATTTATTTGAAATAAGTATATTCACAACAAATGTTCAAATCGTTGTCCATTGGAGCGAGTCATTGGAGGAAATATATAAATTGCATGGTGTGATATAAATAAGAACTTTAGAAGCACCAGACGATACAACGATGAAACTTAATTGAATTTGACAGGTGAAAATAAATAAGACATGAAATTCTATGACCGTCCCAGTTTTGAAGGAAGTGAATCAAAGCCTGCTTGGATTTTGTTGTACGAAAAGTGTTTTTTCGAGATTTTCGATATATAGTGAACTCGGAAGTATAACATGATATATATTTTTGAAATCGTTGAAGAAAGATCTATTCGGAAATATCACTTCCCATTATGGTTTCCATTTGAAAAAAAAAATTTTTTGTTATAGCTCCGAAATTTGAGCAGATACAAAAAATCCAATAGCACAGCTGGAAAGCAGTAAAAAAAGTGCCCTAAAGATGTGTTAATTTCGAGAGCGTAGATTCTGTAATACGGAAGTTATAGTAAATTATAATAATTGACCAAATACCAAAATCGCCCTGTAACTCGGAAAGTAGACGCCGTAGCAACTTTGGGTTTTCAGCAATTTCGGTTTCTCGAAAAAAGAGAACATGACATGGATATTACTTTTTCTCTATCTCTTATAGTTTAGGAGTTGTAGTACTAATTCATCGAAATCTGGCCACCCTGTACATTTCATTCATAATTAGAGAGATAATGTAAGTTCCATAGAGATATTCCATAAAATGCATGGTGGCGCCTCTATCGGATGAGATTTCCTACTCGCTCTGAACGGCGACTTTAAGGTCAACTTTTTTCAGGATTCTTGAATTTCATGCTCTTTATAATTCAATTTTATCTCCAACATTTGTTGGATTTTATTACATATCTCTACATCAAACGTTTTCCCATCATATAGATTTCAGTGCTTACTAGGTCTCTGATTTCCAAATGAGAATTCGACAAAGTTGATAAACATTCGGACGACATTGTTAACTTTTAGTGCGATCAGAGAGTAAATAAATTTTCTGCTATTCGGTGATATTTAAATTCCAGGGAAGCATCCAGATTATTCTTAAGATTTATGTTCCTCAAATGTTATCGAATAAAATTAGCAATAACTCGAAATCGACATAGGAATACTTTTATTTTATCTTTATCTTTTTCAAGTAGTTTCATAGTATTTTTGCATGGGTTTATGAGTCGGCTGGTATGAAGGATGCTGTGAATAATTAATAAGTGTTGATTGAGGAATCTGCACCATGGATAGAGTAAACACTCAACAAAAATTCAGTTCATTTGAAATCACGGTTCCTAAGATATGGGCAAAGAAGTGCTTTTTTTTCATGGATTTTCGACACCCTGTATCTTTCAAACAAAACCGAAGAGTATCTTTTTATTATAGGAATCTACAGCTAAAATATATGTCACAAGTCACAGACTCACCCTGTATAAAGGTCTATATTCAGATTACAAGAAAGCTATTGACAAAAATTATATCATGAAACCGTCTTCCAATTGAGTCCTACTTTCTTGACACTCTTTTTTCATTTGTTTTCTTAAAATCTGTTTTCTCTTCATGTGAACCCGTCATAAATTATTGCACCAAAATGAATGATCTTTTGAATGCGAGTATTATGGACATGTAGCCATCAAGAAGTTGACAAATTTCGAACTTATTTCCCAACGTTTATTGGTGTTACCAGGCCGGCGTCTAGCTATGCTGCCACCTATGTGCGAAATATGAATAAGAATACAAGGTGTCCCAAAACTCAACGTCAATTGAGTTTTCACTTTTTCGACATTGTCAAAGATTTCTCGACCTGTATCATGATTTGTTATTTTGACTATTGCAATAAAAACATTATTCATTATTACTCACCACAGTTTTCCATTGAAAAATCTTGAAGTTATCCACGTTTCAGAAAAACTCCATTTTCAGTTGACGCATTCGTACAACTCAATCCTTACCAAAGATTCGGCTTTACTTTGTGACTTTGAATAGCAGGCGTAGGAGCCATATAGGTTTTATTAGATAGTAGTGTATTTTTATTTCAAGTTGCATTTGAAAATGGTTTCACTTTGAGAACTGAAATTTTGTGGGTAAACTCAGAAAGGTTTGGAGTTCTTAATGAGATGATTGAGATTTATTTCATTTCAACAGTTCATTTTTTTCTTTTTTAAAAATAGAAGAAAATAAGCCAACCCATGCTTCTGTTTTATTTCAAACGAAAGACCCATGAAAATAGTTCAACCTCCGATTAAAATTGAATCTACAGATAATTTCATTCAGAAAAACAACTTGAAATACGGAATTGGCAGAGAATGGCCAAATTCAAATATATGGCGGGAAAAAGTTCCTGCTTTACCCACATATTCACTAATTTCATAGTTCAGCGATTTTCGTATGGAGAACGCCATTGTACATTTCATTCATAATTAGAGAGATAATGTAAGTTCCATAGAGATATTCCATAAAATGCATGGTGGCGCCTCTATCGGATGAGATTTCCTACTCGCTCTGAACGGCGACCTTAAGGTCAACTTTTTTCAGGATTCTTGAATTTCATGCTCTTTATAATTCAATTTTTTCTCCAACATTTGTTGGATTTTATTACATATCTCTACATCAAACGTTTTCCCATCATATAGATTTCAGTGCTTACTAGGTCTCTGATTTCCAAATGAGAATTCGACAAAGTTGATAAACATTCGGACGACATTGTTAACTTTTAGTGCGATCAGAGAGTAAATAATTTTTCTGCTATTCGGTGATATTTAAATTCCAGGGAAGCATCCAGATTATTCTTAAGATTTATGTTCCTCAAATTTTTTCGAATAAAATTAGGAATAACTCGAAATCGACATAGGAATACTTTTATTTTATCTTTATCTTTTTCAAGTAGTTTCATAGTATTTTTGCATGGGTTTATGAGTCGGCTGGTATGAAGGTTGCTGTGAATAATTATAAGTGTTGATTGAGGAATCTGCACCATGGATAGAGTAAACACTCAACCAAAATTCAGTTCATTTGAAATCACGGTTCCTAAGATATGGGCAAAAAAGTGCTTTTTTTTCATGGATTTTCGACACCCTGTATCTTTCAAACAAAACCGAAGAGTATCTTTTTATTATAGGAATCTACAGCTAAAATATATGTCACAAGTATAAGTCACCCTGTATAAAGGTCTATATTCAGATTACAAGAAAGCTATAGACAAAAATTATATCATGAAACCCTCTTCCAATTGAGTCCTACTTTCTTGACAATCTTTTTTCATTTGTTTTCTTAAAATCTGTTTTCTCTTCATTTGAACCCGTCATAAATTATTGCACCAAAATGAATGATTTTTTGAATGCGAGTATTATGGACATGTAGCCATCAAGAAGTTGACAAATTTCGAACTTATTTCCAAACGTTTATTGGTGTTACCAGGCCGGCGTCTAGCTATGCTGCTACCTATGTGCGAAATATGAATAAGAATACAAGGTGTCCCAAAACTCAACGTCAATTGAGTTTTCACTTTTTCGACATTGTCAAAGATTTCTCGACCTGTATCATGATTTGTTATTTTGACTATTGCAATAAAAACATTATTCTTATTACTCACCACAGTTTTCCATTGAAAAATCTTGAAGTTATCTACGTTTCAGCAAAAATCCATTTTCAGATTTGTTTTCGTGATTTTACGTTGAAAAACAATTTTCTGTCCAAAATTTGAAAACTTTCGAACTACTCAGAATTTAATGATGTTACAATTTTCATAATGGAACAAAGGGCTACTCATTTGAAAAACCACGGTTGTTGCCACCGGTCGAATCGTAGGTCCCACGAATCTCAAGATATTTACATAGTGTCATCTCTCTAGTCAGAGCCCAATTCCCTCCCAAAAATAATTCGACCAAAGAAATTCGTGAGACGCCCTGTGTATGTGAAATAACGACTTGAATGATCCTGCCAAATTTCGATAGAATGATATCAGAACCCCGTATCTAAACAATCTAACCAACAACAATGACATAGTAAATCTGACCTCATATGTATACAATTCTGTGGTCTCCACTGACGTTGAACTCAGTGCACCCATTGGAGACAATATTCTGTCTTAATTCATATTCGATTTCAGGGAAGACATAGAGATGAAAAAATTAGGTAGCAAACCATGTGAGGATCTTCTGAACACACTCAAACCAAAATATTGGTTTTCTGCACATCTCCATTGCAAATTTGCAGCCCTAATTCCTCATGAAGATAAGAGTTGCACCAAATTCTTGGCTCTAGATAAGTGTTTGCCGAAAAGAAGATTTCTTCAAGTATTTGACGTACCACATGATGAAGAAGAAGAAATCAAGTTGAAATATGATTTGGAATGGTTGACGATTTTAATGACCACTAATCATCTGTTAAGTGTGAAAGAATCAACTAATTCGTTACCAGGACCATACAGCGAAGAGAGGTTAGTATTTCTGATGATACTTAATGTGAAGTTGCTTAGTTAAAGTCGAGACCTTTTCGGATGACGAAGTCTGCCGTGAAACGTTGGTGTTTAGAGTACCTCTCTGTAAACCCATCTGGTTATGTCGGGAAATACATCTTATTAGCTGCCTTTCTCGAGTGGCACTAATTTACCGCTACTTTGATTGTTGTCTTGAGTATTCTCCCAGGGTTTAGACGTATAAGTCGAGACTCACCATCAACGTTTGATTGCAGTCCTCGCGCATGCGAAAAAGACTCGACTTTAATTTCTAGATATTTTTTGACATGTTGAGTACCGGATATTTGGCCTGAAATTCACCGTTTTTGTCACAAATGGGTACAATTTTGAATAGCTTATCTCTCTCCTCAGTCCTTTCTCCTACGTAAGGAGATGGTGACGTCATGACGTTTGCTCTACTGTTATTGACCATTCGTCTCTATTTTGAGCTCTGTGAGAAGCCTCCGGAAGGGAAAGTCCCGTAAATGTTTTGATTTGATCAGACCACCGTGAAGGAGATCTGCCTCTTGATCGTCTTCCCTCAACTTTCCCTTCGATAATCAGTCTCTCCATGCCTTCAATCCTTCTGGTTATATGACCAAAGTACCTCAGAATATTTCTATTAACCTTTGTAACGAGCCTTGTACCAATCTTCGATTCCCGAAGCACAGACTCATTTGTGCGTCGTGCTGTCCACGGGATACGTAATATCCTCCTATAGACCCACATTTCGAAGGCGTTAATCCTCTTTTCGTCCGCTTTCTTGATTGTCCATGTCTCACAGGCATATGTTGCAATGGGAAATATCAACGCACCCACCAGGCGAAGTTTTGTGTTCTTAGTTATATCGGTGTCCTTCCAAATTTTTACCAGTTTGACTGCTGCTGTCCTAGCCATCGCAATCCGCCGTTTTATTTCTCCTTCACATCCGCCTTTATTCGATATTATCGATCCTAGGTAGTTAAAAGTATTTACCACCTCGTATCCAGCTATTCTTGTGACTTCCGGTTGATTGTTTTCAGCTCGGTCAACTATCATAACTTTTGTTTTTTTAGTATTAATTTTTAATCCGAATTGTTGACTTATGGTGTTAAGCTTTCGCATTATCCGTTCAAGTTCTTCATCAGAGGCAGCCAATATCAGGGTGTCATCTGCGTATCTTAGGTTGTTGATTTTGCGTCCTCCAACTGTTATTCCTCCACTCCAGTCTTCTAAAACAGTTCGCATAATGTATTCACTGTATATATTGAATAGCAGTGGTGACACAATACATCCTTGGCGAACTCCAGCCCCCAGCTTGAACTGATTCGAGTATGTATTATTTATTCTTACCTTGGTCGTGTTGTTTGCATACAAGCCATTTAGGAGCCAGATTAAATGATGTGGGACACCCATTTCTTTCATTATTCCCCACATTCTACGCCAATTTACGCAGTCGAACGCTTTGGTATAATCTACGAAGCATAGGTAAACTTTGACGTTGTATTCGCGCGATTTCTCGATAATTTGGCGTATATTCAAAATTTGCTCGCGGGTGCCCTTTCCAGGTACAAATCCAGTCTGCTCTTCCGATATTTGTGGTAACAGAAACACTTTCAACCTCTCATTGATGATGATCAGGAGTACTTTACTTGCATGTGATATCAGAGCTATTGTCCGGTAATTGTTGCAAACTGTTGGGCTGCCTTTTTTGTAAATTGGGACAAACACAGACCTACACCAGTCCGTCGGCCAAACTCCCGTGTTCCATATTTCTTGGCATATTGTGTGGATAATGTCAATGCCGTCTTCTCCCATACCCTTTATTGTTTCAGCCGTTATTCGGTCTTCTCCCCCAGCTTTACCTACTTTCAGCCTTCGTACCGCAGCAACCACTTCGCTTCTAAGGATATTCGGTTCTTTCTCCCAAGCTGCGGTATTATCAACATCAATTCTGTCTTCAGGTTTGGTATTTGAGTATAGATGTTCACAGTAGTTCTTCCATGTGTCTGCTATTCCCTCCAGATTGGTTATGATATTGCCTTTTCCATCTTTAATAATTTGGGTTTGTGGTTTGAATTCTCTGGATAGATATTTTACCTTTTGGAACAGTTTCCTAGGTTCCTGATGGTCAGAGTGTTCTTGTATCTCACAGCATATGGTACTGATGTGTCTATTTTTATCTCTACGGCTCAGATTTTTGATTTGTGTATTAAGCTCTGTGATCCGTAGGTTTTTCTCTGCGGCGTTCGTTGTGCATTTTTTTAGGGCTCTCCGTTTTTCTACAAGTTCCATTGTTTCATCTGACATCCAGTGTTTCCGTCTCTGCCACTTTTTCTTGGGATTTGTTGAGTCAATTGCATTGAGAATCCACTGTTTTGTGTCAATCCAAGTTTTTTCTGGATCTCCTTTAGCTATCGGTTTTATGCTATTTTTCAAGGCAGACTGAAATTTGGCTAAGTCTTCTGGTACAATTCTGGCTGTGCTAGTTGGTTTCGTTATTCTGTGAAACTTTATTTTGAATTCAGATCTCAGTAGTTTGTGATCGGAACCACATTCAGCACTTGGTTTGGTTTCGACATCCTTAACTGAAGTTTTCCACCTCTTCCTTACCAGAATGTAATCAATTTGATTTTTATATCTTGCGCCTGGCGATGTCCATGTGGATAGTCTTCTGGGGTGTTTCTTAAAGTTAGTATTTGTGATTGTGAATTCGTTATCCATAGAAAATTGAATCAGACGCTCTCCCCTCGCATTGCGTTCGCCGAGTCCATATTCACCCACGGTTTCCCGTAAGTTATCATCGTTTAGTGTCTCGCCGACTTAAGCGTTGAAATCCCCCATTACTATGACAATATGTTTCTTCGGAATCCTTGAAATCTTCTCTTCCAGTAGGCTATATAGTTCCTCTATCTCTTCGTCATTGGCATCAGTTGTAGGCATGTAGACTTGGAATATGTGTAGTTTGGTAGGTTTTGCATTAAAAGTTATCATGATCAGGCGGTCGTTCACCGGCAGATACTCATAAACGCTCTGAGCTAGTTTTTTTGACACTAGTATGGCTACCCCCCTCTGTCCAGTCTTTTCGGCACCTGATATAAATATTTTGTATTCTGTACCCTCGAAATGACCCCTATCCTTCCAATGCGTCTCGGCTATCCCGCATATATCGATACCTTGTTTAGTTAGTTTATGCTCTAGTATAAATAATTTTCCCGCTTGCAGTAATCCCCGTATGTTCCATGTGGCAATGCGGTATTGGTTTCTTAGAGGTAGTTTGTTTAAACTTTGGTTCTTCTTATTTACTCTTCCAGTCGCCCATTTCGCAGATGCCGCCTGGTCGCCTGCGTTCATCTGCCAGGTAGCACATTTCACACCCTTCAACCCGGACTCAGAAAGGCGCCGGTTGCTAGTCGGATCGTATAGCTTCTCACAATCAGTTTTACTATCAGTCATGTCGTTCTCTGGAAATATAATTAGGTGGTTTTCCGTTTGCCTGCCTAATCGCAGTATCCTAGCCGGTTGAATCATAAGTGATTGTCGCCTAGAAGTTTCTGGTGATGAATCCTAAGGGAAGTTATTCTTCGATAGCTTCAACCCAGTGATGGCAATGCTGCTGCCCATTACCATGGATTGGATATGAGAAGGGAAAAATTTAGGTTCGGACAGGACTAAGGTAGGACAACGATTCCTCCTGTATGGTATTAGGAAATGAATCGAGGCTCGCGTAGGCAGGGGCGCATCCCTGAAGTAGATCTGTCATCCATTGGGATTATTATAGATGAGTATCTACTCGCTACCCTTGAATAGCTTATAATGCAGTGCATTGGATTGGTTATGTAATAGACTATTATGCTGCCTTATTTTTGTTACTTTCCCCATTGAATTTGTTTCAGTAGTTTGATCAGAACTTCAGCTAAACTTGCGTCATGGTTCTTCAAACGTCTTTCGCCAATATGTAAATATTGTCGTGGTGTTCATGCTATTGGTTTTGCATGTTGAGCATAGGTAGTAAAACTTCGACTCCTGTCTGTCCTACCTTTTTGCATAATTTCGGATAATTGTTGAAGTTTAGTTTTTGGTTTATTTGAACTGTCATGAGTGTCCTTGGTCCAGTGGTTCGGACATTGGATTAGGACCCGGCAAGTCCGTGTTCAATCCCGAGCTAGGAAAGAAATTTTCTAGTCTCGGTAGGGACCACCATTTCACTTGGGTCAAAAATTAACAGTGCTATGCCTAAGGTGGCGTAAGAACACAGTAACAAAGCCTTCACAGAACACAACTGCTTACTCCGAACTCGGAACAAGTTACAAGCTTCGAAGCTTGTAGTTTCAGAGGGGTCAGAAGACCTAGGAGTGATCAGGATGAACAATACAGGGTGTCCCACGGTCGAGTGCCTATTAGACGTTTCTGGAGAACTGGACATATTTGAAATCCGAAAATTGGTATTATGATATTGTTGGAAATTCTCTACAGACCAAAAATCTTTTTGGAGCTTGAGCGCTTCCGGTTATACCAGGAGTGGAAATAAATTCGTTCAAAAAATATTTTTTTCGATATTTTCGTTTCTGATATGATTGAAAATGTATTCAATGCTGAATACATTTCTGTTGAAACCATTGTATTCATTCGAATAGTTTTCAAAATATCGAAAAGAAACATGAAAAAATGTCAAATATTCATAGTCAGTGTTATGAGTCAAATTTATCTTATCTTTTGCATGAGAATATTCTGTGACCATAGAAGATAAATTATCCCATTAATAATTCACAAGTGACAGCTCTTATTTTAGGCCTTAACTAAGATGCCTAGAATACTGGTGTAAGCACTCGTCAAATTTTGAATGGAATGACGTTAGACCAAATTGAGAATATCGGCAAGATTTCGTTTTTTCCACTTCAGGTGGCGCTCTCCACTAATTATCTCATACAACGTCATTAAGGTCCTTTTTCCCTTGATCGATTTGATTGATTAATCAACAGCTGACCTGCCAAAAAAAATTATGACATGACCACAGAATGACATTTTTATATGGTGAAAGTCTTATAGTTTTCCTCCATACTGATATGAATCAAAATGTCAAGAATATATTCCCAAATTATTGCTTGACAAAATTATCGGCTATTGACACAACATGTTCACCAGAATAAATTCGAATATTTGAAATAACTAATAAAAATCAGTCATAATTAGTGAAAAGCGCCACCTGAAGTGGAAAAAACGAAATCTTGCCGATATTCTCCATTTGGTCGAAACAAAATCTAATCAGTGCAATCACCATGTGTTCAGTCATCGAAGCCTTAACCTTACTTCTCGATTTTACGTCAATGGTTACTATGGTTTCATAAGAATAGTCATCGAATCTGTTGGCATGAGAATATTCTGTGACCATAGAAGATACCTAAATGATCCCATTAATAACTCACAGGTGACAGATCTTTTTATTAATTTGACTCTACATAGATGCATAAAATACCTGGTGTGGGAACTGATTAGATTTTGTTTAAGACTTTCTTGTCGATTGATCATGTGATACTTTGTGCGGCTTTTCATTTCTCCCGAAAGAGGTCGCGCTATTATTCCATAACCACAATCTTTATGACATTCGAAATTAATACATGTTTTGAAGTTTTGATCAGAGACAACTGTCATTGTGTCATTTCTCTAAAAACATAACATAACCTATATCATACTGATCATCGCGCCACGACCGATGAATATTGCGGATTATTCCGGAAGTAGCACAAAATTTCAATTGTTTTGATGTACAAATTTTGTTCACGATTTTTACTTAGGAGTCGTTTCACCAGGTATTTCTATGCATCTATGACTCTACGTACAACATAAATCCAGAAAAGCTCAAATATCTCGGCAATTACTGACTTTAGGAGCAAGAACATCTGAGAGTGCTATCACTATTTTTGAATCCAACGCAATCATAAAAAAATAGGATTCTAATTTGAAAAACAGAAGTTATGGACAATTTTCGATCAGAGTTTTCGACACGAAATTTGAAACACCCTGTGATGATATTTATGAAATTCAAAAGATGCATGACCTCTCCACATTCTTCTACTTTGACGTTGGGAGAACGGTTTACACTCGGAATGTTCAGAATAAGAATAATGAATATTACACTGACTATGAATAGTTGACATTTTTTCAGTATTTTGAAAACTATTCGAATAAATACAATGGTTTCAACAGAAATGTATTCAGCATTGAATACCCAATCATATCAGAAACGAAAATATTGAAAAAAATATTTTTTGAACAAATTTATTTCCACTCCTGGTATAACCAGAAGTGCTCAGGCTCCAAAAATATTTTAGGTCTGTAGAGAATTCCCAACAATATCATAATCCCAATTTTCGAATTTCAAATATGTCCAGTTCTCCAGAAACGTCTAATAGGCACTCGAACGTGGGACACCCTGTATATCATAAAAACGTCTAGGAAGATTTGAAAGCAAGTTCTACTTACATTCGTACATATTGGCCAACAAGGTGATAATAATATCATAGGTCAAAAAACAGAAAGTTTGAATGAAACAGTAACAAATGTGGGCATTTTTATCCGACTTCACCAAAGGGGGATAATGCTTTTCGAGTGTATGTATGTCTATTTCTTTGGCACAGAATGAGTTTTGAAGAATTGACTCTGAATCTAGTTCGATATTTCCTTATCATCTGAAACTCCCTATTTTTGATGATTTTCTTCACTATACATATAGACCTCATTTACTACTTACGTCCACTAATCAACTGGTTCATTTATCAGAATTTTGTAATGAAGAATTTATTATATTCTTGATAGTTACTCCTGCGCCAGTCCGCATTCATGGTTTCAGAATCATGTGTGTACCATTTGATCATATCATATTCTTTTCGAGCGCTGGGATTGTGAACTCCCTTTTCCAATCTTTTTGAAGACAGATTCTTTGATAGAGATTTTTGAAAATCGCAAAGCACCCTTGATGTGAACTAATAAAAATGAGCACTGTATTCAAATTGAACGTTAGATGACACCAAACTTCAGGGTATAGAACAGTTGAGCCAACTGTCGATATTAACATTCCTCTTACGTTGTATTTTTGAATGATCAGTTCGAGGCACTACATTGGCGGAATATAGTTCAAATGCGAATCCATCTCAGTTCGATGTAAAGTAAAGTGATGGATGAGCCCTGTTTGTGCATATAATGCTAGATTAGAATGAACCTTTAGGGCTTAGACCATAGTCTAAGAATGAACCCGTCGTTAACTCGACAGAGATCTTGATACTTTCTCAGTCTAGCACATATTGATTGATTTTGTTATTTTCAGGAAGTGTTTCATACCAACAGAAGAAGAAAAAACTGTTATTTTGAGTAAGTTAGATAATGATCTCACAGTACCTGAAAATTTCGAACAAACTTCGATGCCTTATGATGTAAATAGCTCAAATAAAGTGCAATTGAAACAGCCTGGTCCACTGCAAAATCCCCAGACAACATATCTGTGTAAGTTGCTCAGTATCGACGACCCCATCGAATTAATTCTTAAGACTAATGGTCAAAGCTTCAGCGAGAAAAATACACGGACTAACAATTCAAGCTTTGGTGCAAACGTTAGTGATTGCAATTTAGAAGAAACAAGTGATGATATCAGTTTTATAAATGATACGGTTTCTGAGGAGAGTCCTCAAACCAAAAGAACTACTTTAAGTTTCAATTTACCTGAGCCTAAAAATGATTCAGACAATCTTTTTTTTATTGATACTGAACCTTCGTCCGTCACTAAGAGAAGGTCTTCGGGTCTTAGTTTTCATGAACCTAAAAATAAATCTCATGATTCCTTCTTGATTGACTCGGAACCTTCATCTTGTGATAATTCATGGAAAAGGAAAAGTGAAAATGATAACAGTGTTATTGAAAATAAAGATGATGAAATTTTGCCCACAACAAATCAGAAAAAATTCAAACGCAGAAACTTCAGTATATACAGTGGTGAAGATAATTCATAGGATTTAGTTAACATGAATTAGATTTTCTTGATTTTTCTCAAATTATTGAAGTCCATGTCACTTTGTGTGATTTGAAAAATCATTCTTTGAATGAAATAGTGATTTCAAAATTATGTGACATTTTATTATTGTTAATTATATATTTTGTAATTTTTCTACGATTTTATATCCTGAGAATAGGTAATTTTGGAATACCTCGATATACTTTTAAAAAAGTAGACCTGATTAAAATATTATGTAGAACTGTAAAAAAAGCAATTTTATTGTCAATAAATGATATATTTTTAATTATTTTGATCTTGATTACTTCCTAATATCTAGAATAGTCCTTTCAATAAAAACTCAGAACTTTAAATCAAGGAGGCCTAAGTTTGGAATTTTTGTCATTATATACTTCTGAAAATTCTGCTTCAATTCACAACAAATATTTTATAATGTTCGGAATGTTTTTCAGAGATAGGAGAGGCAGTTCTTCATCAATCAATTTTATCACTATGAACTCTTCACAGATCAAACTCTTTCATTCTCCAATAATGACGGCTTCATGAACAGACATAATTTCATAATAATTGAACAAGTTTGTTGTATTCAAGGATACAATACAGCAGCGATTCAAAAAAACTTTTGAATTTGAATTACACAGCCGGAATTCCGCTTAGGTAATATGAACGCGATAATGCACTCGTTTTCACATCATCCTGTAGGTAGAGTGCTTGGCGCATTTTTGTAAGCCATATCCCCAATAGGGCTAGTCGATTTTCTGTGGAAATGCGCTAACTTCATTTCTAATGATCGCTTAATTGATAAATTAACAACATATTGGATGATCGTGAAAAGAAGAAGTTTCAACTTAGTTCTAGCCATACATGCAGCACATCTGAAGGTGTGGGAAACCGTGAAATATAAGCCCTAAGATAAAAAGAAAACCAGAGATCCCGAATGAAATACTTTTCCCTTTTTTATTTCAAGATTTGGCGAACAGATATTTCATGAAAGGTTTCCGCTTGTTCAATTCAACGAATGCCGCTTTGATTTTCGCCAAACACTATTTTAAGGCTGTTACACCCTTTGCCAGAAAGCTCGAATTCCGCTAGATGGCACTACATGAAAATACCCAGCAATAAAAATTCAAAACGCCCAAAATTTCAATACCCCCGCCTATTCTTGCCGAGTAACTTCGAAAAAAATTTTCGACAGAACAGAATGATTATCTGGTATTATCACAATTTATGACACCCTAATAAAGCGCACCGCTTTATTTACCAGATGTAAAAAGGGACCGGAAGGATCGAAACTTTCGTCAATTCTGGTATAGAAAGAAGAATTGTGTGGGCATCGATTCCTCAGATCGCTGAAATTACCGAAGAAATATATTTAGAAATAGTGAAATTTTTTTTTATACCTATCAATAACATCATCAAAGTATTCGACCAAATTCCATGATAACAATTATTGAATGAAAATTCTAAGCTTCTTTATTATATCAGAGATACCTACATATTATCAAATGGTTTTCAATTTCTTTTCATAGTCTTGTTTTATACACAATGTAATAATATAGTCTCAGGAAATATGCTCTCCATTAGAAAGAAGACGAGTTTTGGATATCCGAAATAAAATGGCTGTTTCAATTGATTTGACCCTAGTTATAATGAGTACATCGAGCGCTCAAAAATATTTCGTTTTTCTTTTATTACACTGAAGAGTAGGATTATTTATGTTTCTCCTGGTGAAATCTAAAATGTCTCCATTGAGTATTCCTCTAATGTGTCAATGGTGTCCTATTAATGGATATCAGTTTTCGTAGATTCTTCAGATTTGCCAAAGATCTTTCAAGTTTAGTTATGAGAGAATTAATAGTATATTCTAAAACTAGTTGCGGAATGGGCTCAATGAAAAATTCAGATTATACATCCTAGTGACTTTTGTATTGTATCTTGGCAGTTGGTTCACTGACGAAAATTGATATTTCCAACTTGACGTGTGTTGAAAATTGATAGGATCGGCAGTCATTGTTGACAACCACGAAACGAAAAATATCACTAAAAACAGTGCTGTAATGAGTTCATTACAGCACTGTTTTTAGAACTGTAATGAACTTATTACGATACTGAAATAGAGAAAAGTCTATGTGATATACATACCTTGCAATTTGTAACTTTTTTATTAATTTTGGCCTAGCCGATCTTTTGTGAAGTTTTGAGCGATACTAAGATATAGTCAGTGGCGTGTCTAGGATTTATGGCCCCCCCCGCGAGAATTGTACCAAGGCCCCTTGTTTTCAGGTGAATCTCTACCAACTTTGTTGTGAAAATATGCGTTCTGCTCCTATGGTAGAATCACCTACGAGCACTGTGAATAACTTCTCGGAAAACTGGGAGACATTTTATTGAAATCTCAAAACGAACGTATAATTCTTCGAAATAATATAGAATTAAACAAAGGAACAAATTGAGATCACTAGAAAAGTACATAGAATATGATCAAAAAATTAATAAAGTCCCAATTCCCACGGAAATAATCATTGAATATAACCAAAACATGTATACAGAGTGTAACAGCCAAATGGAATAAATTCGATAACGAATGAATGAGGGGTGTCAGGAAAAACGCTCGGACACGTCGATTTGTAATTTTAAATGCGCATATTTTTCAAGAAAATAAAATTATATAGGGTATTCCATGCGATCGTGGCCAATACCAACTTTCTTATTTCAAATGCAACCCCCTGTATATTATTTATTTTTTGGATTCTTCAGAAAATTCTAGACATAATTCATGTACAATGTCCTATACCTATCTTCAACTTTTACGGAAATATTAAGTGTTTTCAGATTTTTTACAATTTTACATTAGACTTTTTTTGTGGGGATATGTCAAAAGTATTGTATACGAAACGAAACCCTTAAACTTAGACGACCTAAAAAACCGAATCACGCTTGTGATTAGATCAGTCACGCCTGAAATGTTGAGTAACGTTAGAAGACAATTTTACCCCAGATCAGATTTTACCCCAGGGGGGGGGCTTTGGGGCATCAGCCCCCCCAAAGCTACCAAAAGTTTCGATTTTTCGCAGTTCATTTCCAAACAAACGTCGAGCATTAGCAGTCTTCTTCAGCCCCCCCCAAAACAAAATTTATAATTAAGAAATAATCAATATTAATTATTAGGTTTTCAGTGTTATGTACCGAATTTGTGAAATAGAATAATTTTTATTTAAAACGTTAATTTTTGCAATAAATCTGTAAACACTTGATACTTCCGAAAAAGTCAAAGACAGGACATTGTGCATGAATTGTGTCTAGAATTCTCTGAAGAATCCAAAAAATAAATAATATACAGGGGGTGGCATTTGAAATAAGAAAGTTGGTATTGGCCACGGTCACATGGAACACCCTATATAATATTATTTTTTTTTTAAAATATGCGCATTTAAAATTAAAAATCGACGTGTCCGAGCATTTTTCCCAACACGCCCTCATTTATTCGTTATCGAATTTATTCCATTCGGCTGTTACACTCTGTATAATATAAACTCAGTGGAAATCTCTTTTTTTTGCCTTCCTATCTGCAAATTCGTTTATAAAAATTGATTTATCCATTGCAGCTGCTTCTATGGATAATATTGCAAGTCCACTTAGTCTCTCTTGGGACATTTTATTCCGTAAATAATTTTTAATTTGGAACGCAGTCGGCTAGGGGCTGGACTGGGATCAGGATGGCTTGCGTCGGCTTGTGACAAATATTAACGTGAAGGTACTGCACGCAGAGGGTCTAATATTTGCAGCACATCGCAGTAAGAGTCGTAAGACTGGAGAATACATTCTGAAAACTTTTTCGCGTTTCAGAATAGAATAACAATTTCTAACATATTGTTACCACATCCGCGTGGGCCCTCCGGGCCCCCGTAAAATCCAGCCCCCCCGCGCGGGGTTTCGCGGTATAGTAGAACCGCCACTGGCCATAGTTGCACGAAATGAAAATATGAAAAATTATTAATAAGTACAAGTAGGTACACTTATATACAACCTTCTGTTAGAATATTTTGTGCTTCTCAAAAGCCCTCCTCCCTCTTATCTTTGGAAGGATTATACATAAACAAGTGAAATTTGGAAACTGAATATTAAAGGTTGTAAACTTTCCTACTATTGTTGATAGATGACGAAATCGTCAAAGATGACGTCACAAGGCCATTGTAACCAATAATTTCAGCAGACCTTTCGCCTAGGACCTAGGTAATGGGTTAGTAACCCGCCTTGTCACCAGACGACAAATTTAAATCTGTATCTCTTGTTCAGGTACGAATTGTATACAAAAAACCATTGTTGAGCATATTCAACTAGGAACCCAGTGAAATTTTTAGGGTCATAAAAACTGTTGTCTCACAATTTCCTGTGGTATTGAAATCAAGATGCAGATCAAATGTACCGACAATCGTTGGCATCATTACCATATCATAAAAACTTCTTTGAGTAAAATATTGCCCTTTTGAAAGCCATAAATCAAAATTAAATGGAAGATGTACGTTTTCTTTGTTTGTTCCGGTATTTAGAGGCGGTGCTAGATGGGAGGCGTGAATTTTAAGAACTTCGAAACTTTCGGAAGCTCTACACTCAATATCATTCAGAAAAAATAAATTAATTTATATTTAAGAAAACTTCTTCGAAATTGGAATCGTTCTGTGGATTGATTTTCGGAGATATGATCATTTATAAAATTTCTCGATTTCAAATTCAAATTTCAGGAGATTCTGAAAATATTTCTCCAAAAATCAAACACAGATCCATTGATAATTTCCATTCTAGTCTACTCTATGAAAATGAAATGTATCCATCGAGCCAATTTTGAGTTGGAATGTCCTTAAATAAGCATTGAGAAGCATAGGTCATAGCATTTAGAGTACTATAATTTCTCTCTAAATTGAGATATCGCATAGAATGAAACAAGGAAATGTTCAGAACAGATGATGCAACATCTGAGAGTTCATAAACATTCTCGTCTCTTAACGATTCACTCCATAGAGTTTTGAAAAGAGCTTATTTTCATTTTTCATGTTCACCCCTCTGGTATACATGTATACCCTCTGTATCAAAAAACGAATAAACTGAAAACGGCATATGAACAGTTATGCTTCTTGAGGATCCAGCTTCAATTGAAAAAATTATGAAATCGGCTGAAGGGTTCAAGAGAAAATTAACTGCCAACTCCGCTGAGAATTTTGTCCGTTTCCATAATTTTGCCGTTGAGTATATTACTGAATGAACCAGCATTTAATGTTATGCAGTATTGCGAACTCAGTTCAAATATCTACGAAGGTTGAAGCATAGTATACTATGTAGTGGAGGGCCTGGAGCATTCAAGCTCGGACTAGAGTTAAATGGAATGAATTGATGCGATCGATGTGGGATATTGTTTTTTAAACTATAAATTGCAATGTTTACCCATTTTTTCTGTGTGCAATCCATTTTTTCATTGTTTAAACAAATTATTATAAAAAATTAATGTTTGACCATATATTTTCACTTCAAACAGTATTTTTTTTATTTGTATGTTGAATCTCACCTGAGTAGACATATAAGAACATTTTTCAAAGATACCTGTGAATAAAAATACCAGTAGGGATCTCGAACGTGGAGGGGAGAGCGGAGCGACAGCTGCTATTATCTCTAATATATAAAATTCTTCTGTCTGCATCTTTGTAACCGAACTACTCCGAAACGGCTGAACCGATTTTTGTGAAATTTTGTGTGCATATCAGGTAGGACTGGGAATCCGCCAACATCCATTTTTTATCCCCCTAAATGATAAGGATGGTCCACCCCTAACTTTTTTTTTAATTTTTTCGGACAAAATTTTTTATCTTTATTTTTTTATGATACGGCATACAAAAATACATATAACCCTAAATTTTCACCCCTCTACGATCAACCCCTTTTTCTAACACAACCTAACCTAACCTAAATTGAACTCTTTCAGGCTAGATTTTTATTTTTATTGGCCAACTATTTTTCATCCCCCTAAATGTTAGGGGTTGTCCACCCCTAATTGTTTTTCTAATTTTTTTGGTAACAATTTTTCATTTTAATTTTTTCATGATACAGCATACAAAAATACATATAACCCTAAAACTCTAGAATGGATCGTTTGACGACTCAAATTGGCCCCTTTGCTTTTTTTTTTGGCATACATAGAACATATAAATAAATTAAGTTAAAATACTTAAACGGATTAAAACCTAACCTAACGGGAAGGTTATTTGATGGGTATAAAAAAGATAGTATTAAATCAGCCGAACGGAATCGTCGTGCATCAAAAAATAAATATGCAGATATTGAATTTGATGAAGATATACCTTTAAAAATTGCTCACGATAAATTTTTGACAAATAGTAAAAATAAAATTCACTTGATAGAAATGTTGAGAGTTAAATTAAATATATTTACATGCCAAACGGAAAGTGATGTCGACAAATAAATTGTTGAGACGGCAATGAATTTTGAATCAAAAGATGTTGTTATAGTTTCAGAAGATATCGATGTCTTAGTGATATTAACGGCATTGGTAGATAGAGATCGTGAAATATATTTTCTAAAACCATCCCGAGGCAAAGTTCAACAGAAGATATTTTCATCGAAATGTTTAGAAAAATCATTACCAAACTGTAAAGAACATATTCTTTTTTTACATGCCTTTACGGGTTGTGACCATAGACTTATTATCCTATCTTGATCTTGATAAGTCTATGGTTGTGACACTACTTCTGAATTTTTCAATAAAGGAAAAATTTAGTTTGCCAAAAATTTTGAGAAACGGATTGAATTACACGACTCAGTAAAAATATTTAAAAAATATCAATGAAGACCCCAATAATATATTGCAAGCAGGTGTGGCATGTATTTTGAGTTTATATGGCGCTCAGTCTAACACTCATGATTTAAATACATTAAGGTTCAATTCTTTCATAAAAGCAACAGCCAAAAATACAAGTGTTCTTTTGTCATCACTGCCTCCAACAACTGATGCAGCGTTTGAGCACCTTGAAAGTGTGTACCTACAAATTCAGATATGGCTAGGAAATGACGTAGTCATGTGTGGAGCTGCGTGTGGATGAAGAAAAAGTGGTTTATACTGCAGTGTAGCATGTCTACAGTGCAGCGAAAATAGTTGTTCCAATACTTCACCCATTATACAGATAGATGAAGTAGAAGAAAATATTTGATGTTGACAACAATGTTATATATTTAAATAAACGGATTTTGTACTAATAATTTTTTTTTCATAGTCGTAATTAACAACATTATTTCTTCAAATGTACACAATAGAGTACGTTTCATTTATAATTAAACTGGCCGAGAAATTCCATTGTACATAGCAGCTGTCCGTCCGCTCTCCCCTCCACGTTCGAGATGCCTACTGGTATTTTTATTCACAGATATCTTTGAAAAATGTTCCTATATGTCTACTCAGGTGAGATTCAACATATAAATACAAAAAAATTACTTTTTGAAGTGAAAATTATATGGTCAAACATTAATTTTTTATAATAATTTGTTTAAACAATGAAAAAATGGATTGCACACAAAAAAAATGGGTAAACATTGCAATTTATAGTTTAAAAAACAATATCCCACATCTATCATATTATTTCATTCACTATAACTCTAATCCGAGGTTTTACGGTTTTGAATGCTCCAGGCACTCCACTAATGGTTGGAGTATTATAAAGGATCGTTTTTCGGGAATTTCAACGCCTGATGTATTCAAATGAAGGATATAATAATAATAAAGGCCTTCATTTTGCATTCTATGAAAAACAATCATGAGGCGAAGTTTAGCTTATACGCTAATCCCTTTATATGAGTTCAATCGATCCCTAATATTCTCAATACAAAAATTTCATTGTAAGTCTTAACTCCTATAATGCTAGTAAAAAATTTTTATCAATTCATGGTGCTAGAAAACTTGCGCGAACCAAATATATCTATAACATGAATTTTGAAGGATTATTTTCATGTTCAAATGTAGAAAATTTCTATAAAAGTATAAGTTACTTACTTGTTTTTGAAATAATCCAAATTGAAAGCACAATTAGGTTTATGTACTTCCAACAACACTCGCTTGTTTTGGGCTGTGATATTATTACTGAATGTTCTAGCATTCAATCTGACTTCTGAGGCTGTTAGCCAAATTTGATTCATTTTGCTCGCTTTTGTTGAATATTCAAGCCAGAATTACGACCAAGTTTAGACGGAAAGGCTTATAGTGACGATTCGACTGTTATCGAGAACCACACTCTTAAGATATCTGACCGTAAAAGCTGCAGTTATAGCTAAATCAACTGAAAAAACGACGGAAATAACCAGCAGAAAGAAAAGTGCGAAAAATCACAACTCTTTGCACGATCGTAGAAAAAAGTTTGTTATGCAAACAATCGATTTCTTATCGAAAACTGCATCATGGACTGTCATGCAGAACATTTTGAAAAAAATACCTCAAATGGGCATGAATTGAACATAAACCAACTATTTTCGGTAAACAATATATTATAAATATAAAATACACCACTAAAAATTAGTATTAAACAACATCTACTGAAGAGCAGGTTTAGATCCTGTCTTACTACTTTTAACCGATGGCAATCTTCCAACGCTACTTAACATTTGGCTTCCAGACAAAGCATTATCTTTTTCTTCCCCTTCAGAACCAACTTCTTCAGGCATTGGCAATGGTTCTTCTTCCTCTGAACTTTCTCTATCGTCAAAGAACACAATACTTTGCTGTGAATTTTCTTCTTCTTTAGATTCTTTTCTATAATCTTTACCATCTTCTTGGCCTAACGATGCTCTCTTTATTGCCTTCGCAACTTCATCCCTTTCTTCATCAGCAAGACTAGATCCAGTTTGAGATTGTAATGTTCTTACAGCTCGGAGTATTGGCCTGAGTGCATCAGTTTCTGGTGGTACAAAACCTAAGTCTCCCCTCTTGTAGATACTATCAAGAGAACTCACGGTGGAAAGAGAAGGTTTCTTGATTTTCGTATCTTTGGCAGTTATCATCAATTTGAAAAGTTGATTTAGCAAGTTCTCCCTTCTTGTTGCTAAGGCACCTTTATCTGTTATTTTTTGAGCTTTCTGGATTTTAGTAGCTTCTTTTATAGCTCCAACGGCTTCTAATAGAACTTCTTCTAAACGTGTAGCTTCAGCCTGGTAATATGAGGAGTTTGTTTCTAAACACGCGATACTACATTTTGCTGCGTGCAAGTTTTGTTCCAATACTCGAATTTTGTTCTCCAAACTTTGAACTTTCAAATGCGCCTTGTAAAGATCTTCCCTAGATATGTGCATATCTGATTCGATAGTTTTGAAGTCTTCCAGCTTGTTTTTCATAGATTCGTATTCAGTTGTGAGTTCATCTATTACTTTAGCTTGCACTCTAGCTTTACTTAAAGCTTTGTTCTTTTCAATACAATGCAGTTGTGCCTGTTGCCTTAATGTTTTGTCTCTTTGTTTCATATCTTGGTTTTCAGAGTACAAACGCTTGTGAACGTTCAGCATTTCATCTAATTCGTTGTTGATGGCTATATTTTCTCGTATGACACGGTGAGTTGTTGCAGCTATTCGAATCTCTGTTGCATCTTGAAATTCCGTAGATAGTTGCAGTAATCTAGCCTCCATTTCCTTTTTCAGCTTGTCTTTAGCTATGATGAACTTTCTTTCTATCTCATAAATGGCCCTTTTGTGTTTCTGTTCTTGTTCTTCCATTTGTTCTTCCTGGGCTTCAAATTTTTTCATCAAATCTTCTCTTTGGATACGAAATTCTTCGAGTGCGTTCAGCTTTCCTTCCAAGAGTTTTATTTCGGAAGTTAATTGTTCGTGCATTTGCTTGTAGTCGTTTTCCATCTGGTCTGTTTTTGTAGTGCATTCATCTTTGTCTTGTTCCAGTGTTTCTTGTAGCTTTGTTATGCCTGACTGGAGTTCATTTATCTCCTCGGTACGTTCTTGGAGAATCCTTTTGAGATAGACTATTACGTCGTTCCTATCTTCGTCTAGCTTTGTGAATTTTTCGTTTAGGGTTTCATTTTTCTCTTCTAGTTCTGTGTTGGTGGATCTAAGTCGAGCAAGTTTTCGGTTAAGATCTGTTATCGTGAGTTCATAAAAGGTTTTGTCTACTTCTGTTAAAGCTCCTTCAGGTTTATCAACTTTCTTTCCCTTACCCTTTTTTCCTCCCTTTTTACCTTTGCCTTTAGCCATTTTGGCTAATATTCACACAACACCCACAAAAATAGAAAAATATAAATGTACGCTCTTGGGTATTGACAAAACGCTGGAATTTAATACCCATGGTGACGTTTGTTTGAAGTTATATATCGATCAAATAACTCTTCAACCTATTTTTTATTCTCTTGACATAGACGAATGCACAGCTTCATGGGCGCCCGCAAGGGGAGGCAGTAGCAGTGGCGTAGCTAGATAGTCATCAGGGGCTCTGGTGCAAAAATCGGAGAAGGGCCCCTAAGCCTAGCCGCACATTGAGCGCAGCCGAGCACAGCACAGCCGAGCCTAGCCTAGCAGAGGATTTTGTAACACACGCAATTGAATAGAACGCCGCATATTGGACTGCTACGTCCAATATGCGGCGTTCTATTCAATTGCGTGTGTTACAAAATCCTCTGCTAGGCTAGGCTCGGCTGTGCTGTGCTCGGCTGCGCTCAATGTGCGGCTAGCCTTAGGGCCGGTATTATTAAGGCCAACCGAGGATTCAACCGTTGCGTCAACAACCAAATTCCTCACTATCTGGTAGTTGGCGCACGGTTGAATCCTCGGTTCGCCTTTTATAAAACCAGCCCTTAATGAATTGTTTGGTTTTTAACAAGTCGAAATATAAATACTTCGAAGAAGCAGAGCTACTTACTGAAGGAACAATTGAGGAGGATACTTGAATAAATGATGTTGTCATTAGGCAATGGAAATAAATAGGTAATTCGAAATGTTTATTTATGTATTTAAGTAGGTATATTAAATTAATTATATTTAGGAGGATGAAGAAAAACTTCGAAAACACTTTTCATTTTATTGATATGTTAGATTATTTGGCAAAATAACAATAAGAATAACTTATTCAAGGAATTCATTCAAATTAATTACTGAGGATTCAAACCTGGAGGTCCATCAAGTCTAAATTTGAAGTCATTGATTTCTTCGGGAAAAATATGTTTACAACCTTTGAGACTCATTTTTTTGCAAAAGATTCATTGACTTTACTCAAATCTAGACTTGATGCAGCTTCATTTTTAATTGATATAAGCGATAATTGTCGCAGTCGAGCTTGGCCCATAGTGTTCCTCAAATAATTTTTTCTTATTTTTAATTTGCTGAAAGATCTTTCGACTCCTACAGAGATGACCGGAATTTTATGGAATAGTAATATTTAAATATAAATGTATAATAGTAATATTGCTGTAAATACTTCTGTTGGATCGCATTTCGTAATTCCTTATTATGTATTTTCATACAGAATTCGTGAATTGTCCATGCCTCGATGCCTCATTCAATTCAAGTAGAAATAGGTGATAAATATTAAGGAATTGAATCGAAAAATTGATCCCTATCGCAATATTTACTTTGAAATTTGTCGCAGCTTTGAATGACAGTTTTTTCTCCTACATCTATCAGAAATGAGGGCGACAGAAAATTAAAAATTTTGTTGACTGCAGTCATACCCTCGAAACGTGTATTTAAGGGGCCGTTATACTCTGGCCGACGGCACCGATTCTCAATTCGAAAAGTTCACGCCCTCGATTTTTCTCCTGAAAGCTTGATTTTTTTTATTCTCCTTGAATTTCAGCCGTTTCACACTTTCTGTCTTCTCAGTATTTCCATTTTTGCATTAATTAAGCGCCTATCCAAATGGAATTTTTTTTGAATAAAACTAAAAAAATTGACGAAGAACCGGCAAAAAACGATTATGAAGTCAATTGTCATATAGTCTCAAATTCAACCCGATTTTTTTATGCGAAAAAATAAGTTTCTCGAAGAGAAGAAATGGGAGTGCCCTCAAGACATCTTTTAACTTCAATTTGAAGAAAAATTTACAGATTTCGCAATCCTTGCAACCATCAGAGACATTGGAAATGATAACACCACATGTGAATATTACCAACATTTATTTGCATTTGAATTTAAAATAAAATAGTATTTTCAATAATAATAATCTCCTCCACGGTGCCAAATGTGCAACTCCCAACTCACCACACGTCATATAATCATAGAATGCCAACTATTCGAAGCCCAAAGAAAAGTACACAACGTTAGCAACAAAATGGGAGAAGCCCTCAACCTCAACCTCAGTTCACCGTCCCGCACCAATACAAAAGCATGCATTAAAAGCATCAAATTTAAAATATGATTACATCTATGACACAATACCATGACATGTATAATATTATGAACGATACTAAACATTTTGTAAACATATCAAACTGAAACCGCTAATGGCCTTGTTGTCGAAGCGGCAAACAATAAATAAATAATAATAATAATTGCAAGAAACAATCAAAATTCCTAATTCCTAACATAAACATATAAGAGGAAATCTTGTCACCGTATTTTAAAACAAAAATGTTATTTCTAAAGTAAGTATTCTTAAGACGAGTCTTAAGATATAATAATAAAAAATAAAGATATGAAAAATTGGATGAAGCTGGGTCCATCCTGTCATTCCTGTCCAATATTTTCGAAGTGAATTTTGATTTTAGCAAATCTGGGTTTTCACAAAATTGGCTTTAGATAGAAGGATTCAGTTTTTACTAAAATTTATGAATCTTATATGTACTTAGATCAACTCTCATCGGATGAAGCTGAGTCCATCCTGTCCAATATTTTCTAAGCGAATTTTTATTTTACCAAATCTGGGTTTTCATGAAATTGGTTTGAGATATATATGTACTCGGAGAAAACATCATCAGGAGAAGCTGAGTCCACCCCGACCAATATTTTCGAAGAGAATTTTTATTTCACCAAATCTGAGTATTCTCGAAATTGGCTTGAGATAAAAGGATTATGTTTTTACTAAAATTCATGAATCTTATATAAGGGGGGACGGGGGAATTCCTCGCAAATAAGGGAAAATGCTCACAAAAACCTTCCTATGAAATTTAACTGAACTGAGTTGCAGAATATGCACAGAATTCCCCCGTGCGCGGAATTCCCCCGTCCTCCCCTACTCGGAGGAAATATCATCAGATGAAGCTGAGTCCTCTCCGTCCAATATTTTCGAAGTGAATTCAGATTTTAGCAAATCTGGTTTTTTATGTAGATGGAAGGATTCTGTTTCTACTAAAATTCATGAATCTTATATGTACTCGGATCAACTATTGACCTATTCTTCAAATACCGAAATAATTGCCCAATCTGGCAACGTTGCGGCAAATTTGACGGACCGCTCACCGCCAGATCTCACTTGATGAAACAACAATATAAACATTCGAAGTGCTAATGAAGGAAATAAAACAATGATCTATCCTTCAAATACAAGAATAATTGCCCAATCAGGCAACGTTGCGGCGAATTTGACCTACCTTCCACTGCGGCTCACAGGAGGAGGGTATAAATGCAGGACGTACCTCGCTTCGGGCATGCTCGCTACCATAGTTCGTACGTGTTCGGAACGCCTACCGAGTCGACTAAGCGGGAAATTTAAATTCATGATGCTTTGAAAATCCCAACTCATAACAGACGTGAATTTTTTTTAATGATGATTTCCACTGTATGTTAAGCTGTTTACCACGACTCGTTTCTCTAGAACTATAACTTCTTCTTCTGCTTCTTTGGCATAACCTGTGGTCGTTCATTTTTATTTTGTTCCTGGCACTTGGATCGTGCCTGGCGCAACAATTTGAATAAAATCAAACGTCTTGATGAAACACTAACGATGGGTTTCACAAAGCGTAATCACTGGTGATCCGAGATCAACCGCTTGATTCTCTGATTTTTGAACTGTCAAATCGAGTTGATTCTAGATCAAGCTCGGATCACCAGTGATTACGCTTTGTGAAACCCACCGTAAATGTTTTACTGAAATTTCTGCGCGATAAATCTGTAGACAGATCAATCAAATTTGTCAAAGGTAAGAATACAAGTCATACAACCATAATACATGCGAATCATAAATCAGCATTAAATACCAAGTATTCAGTTGAAAATATTGAGACTGATTACTGGAAATTCACATCCACTAAAAACCCCTTTCATGAATATGTGGTGAAAAAAAAATCGGATAATATTTGCTGTAGCATTCACTGCCACTTTTGTAATATATGCTTTCATAATTCCGAATGTAGTTTCAACCATTATTGCATATACAAGCAGTGCTGTGTAAGCACATACATTATCTTTGCCAACATTCCCATCCCATCTGAAGAAGTCGAGCACTTAGCTGATTCACTCTGGTGTTCAGGAATTTAAAATTTCCCGCTCGGTTCGGTAGGCGTTCCGAACACGTACGAACTATGGTAACGAGCATGCCCGAAGCGAGGTACGTCCTGCATTTATGCCCTCCTCTCACAGGTCGCCGATTCTCGTATGCTGGCCCAATCGCCCAACACACCTATCTTAATAAATCACTCGATAACTTTCGAATGCTGTTTTGGTCTACTCGCGACACTTTTGTCTTTTGACCTTGAACGAAAACTCGCAACTTGCCTGTAATATACGAACATAAACATTTCCAATGTTAAAAATTTCTACAATTTTTGTCTCATTTCATAAGAACAATGTATCAATAACATTTGACATAATGAATTTATTGCAAATCAGTACTATGCTCTTGGGGAATTGAGTACTGATTCTAATGAAATATAAAGTAAATATCTCCCTGCTTTAGAACAAAAAGGAAATAATAATTCAATAATTTTAAATTTATGAAAGTATTTGTTGTCATTAGTTTGAACTCATATAACAATTACTTTATAGGTATAAGAATATTTCTTTTTTGTTGAGCTTTATTATATCCCACTGTATTTTATTTTATATACATATTCATATTTGAAATTAACATTTAAAAATTGTTCAAAAGGCTGTGTAAATAAAATCAACCTATTTCAGAATAAATATTTAATGCAACTATTATGATTTCACTACAATTAATTCGTTTTTAGCATGCAACAATTTGATTTTTAGCAATTCCAATTCTGCATTATTTTTTGCTCTTCTGAAAGTATCTTCTTCCAATTCCCTTTGTTTTCCTCTCTCATTTTTTTCCTTTAGGTTTCGCAGTTCCTCATCTGCAATTTGCTTCTGTACATTCAGAATGTCCTTTTCAATAGCAGCATTTTCATTCCGGGCTATTTGGAATTTTTTTTCCTCCTCAAAATACTCTAATTTTATTTGAGCTACTTTTAAGTATTCCTCTGAAAGTTGACCAGAAGTTTTTGTCATGGCTGGTCGCCTTCTTGATAAGAATGAGGAATTTCCAGTACATTGAGGAGTTGCCTCGATTATTCTTATCTATAAATAACACAAAATGAAATTAATGAAGTTTAAATTGGAATAAACAGCAATCACAAAATAATTAATGCTTACAGCAGGCGTATTCACTTCTTCAGTGATCTTCACTCCCTTTAAAGATTCCTTTTCATGGGATGTAATTGTAGCACATACCTCTTCTTCATTCATCGTTCGAGATGCTGAGGGGTTTTCAAATACCATGCTGTCAGAATCGAATATGTTCTTAAATCCTTCAACGCCTTTTTTATTCATAAGCCACAGAGCAAGATCTAGATTTGGGTCTTGAGGGGGCACCTGAGCTGTTCCACCACCGGTCAGATATACCTCTCTTCTTTCTGCCGCGATGTGCTTCCTCGTGTCCTTTTTTATATTCTCATAAAATTTTTTTAGAGATTCTTTGCCCCTATGATGTCCATCAGGGGATTGTGAATTGAATAAATTCGTAATTTCTTGCCACGCTTCCGTCTTTTCACGCCAAGTAACTGCATTCGTTTTTTATTTTCAATGGTGCCCTTGAAACTATTCACCAAATTTAAAAGTTTATTTTTCTCATTAGAAGAGAAATTTGGAGCTCTTGTTGATTTCTTTTCAACACTATCCATTTTGAATTCACACTTCACAAGGAAAAACCGAAAAACACAAATTATCTGTACGATGTTTGTACGTTGTCTGTTATTTGTTATGTTATAGGTTAGTCATAGATCATAGAAACCGGCATAGAATTTCTTCTTTTCAATTCTCAAGTAGGTCGAATGTATCAATATTTGAATAATCTTACAGCGTTGCCAAATGGCAGTGATCCTTAGCTAAATTTCTGTTAAGTGGTACCGGTGCAAATGGAAATATTTTTGAGTGGAACTTAAGTCTAAGTGGTACCTAGCAACGAGGAACTTTTAAGGGTAAGCGGTGCAAACGGGCGTTAGAGGCCGATTTGAGCATGGGCGAACAGTGTCATAAGCGGATTTTGTTGCCAGACTGTGCAAATCCGTTTCTTCAGTGGATCAAATAACGAAATAATTGCCCAATCTGGCAACGTTGCGGCGAATTTGACGGGCCGCTCACCGCGGCCCAGATCTCACTTGATTAAACAACAATATAAACACTCGAAGTTCTAATGAAGGAAATAAAACAATGATCTATCCTTCAAATACCGGAATAATTGCCTGCGACGAATTTGACGGGCCGCTCACCGCGGCCCAGATCTCACTTGATTAAACAACAATATAAACACTCGAAGTGCTAATGAAGGAAATAAAACAATGATCTATCCTTCAAATACCGGACTAAGTGCCCAATCCGGCAACGTTGCGGCGAATTTGGCGGACCTCCCACCTGAGTCCCACCTCGGCGCAGTTCGCCGATTCTCGTATGCTGGCATATGCTGGCCCAACACACCTACGTTAATGAATCACGCGATAACTTTCGAATGCTTTTTTGGTCTACTGGCGACACTTTCGTCTTTTGACCTTGAACAAAAACTCGTAATTTACCTGCAATATACGAACATAAACATTTCCAATGTTAAAAAATCATGCTTTTAGGTGAAGAATTGAAGGCGTGAACTTGTTAGCCGTCATCAGTCCCACATAGCCCTTCCTGCGGTAGCAAACAACTGAAAAATGAATGTATACCTACGTAGAGATCCAGTTTTTGTCGGCCAGAGTATAACGGCCCCTTAATTGTGAAGTTATTGTATCGAGCACTCTATAGAAAATATTCATTTTGAACAATTCTTCCCTACTTCGGAATCGGTGATCAGAAGGAATTCATCGAAATGTTTTTGAACTTTTTTGTCTCTTTTCTTCGAAATGGGGATCTATACCATATGCTATGGCATTTTCTCTAAGCTCGCAGGACTCGAAGTCACTCCTATAAATTTTTATCTTTGTTCTTCGTCGTCCAAATTGATATCGCATATTTGTAATACTTATAAGGTGGGCGTTCAATGTAGTGTGTTTTTATTTCAAGTTGCATTTGAAAATGGTTTCACTTTGAAAACTGAAATTTTGTGGGTAAACTCAGAAAGGATTGTAGTTCTTAATGAGATAATTGAGATTAATTCCATTCCAACAGTTAATTTTTTTTCTTTGAAAAATAGAAGAAAATGATCCAACTCATGCTTCTGTTTTATTTCAAACGAAAGACCCATGAAAATAGTTCAACTTCCGATTAAAAGTGAATCTGCAGATAATTTCATTCAGAAAAACAACTTGAAATACGGAATTGACAGAGAATGGCCAAATTCAAATTTTAGCGGGAAAAAGTTCCTGCTTTACCCACATTTTCACTAATTTCATAGTTCAGCGAGTTTCGGATAGAGAGCGCCATTGTACGTTTCATTCATAATTAGAGAGATATTCATAAAACTCATAGAGATAATGTAAGTTCTATGGAGATATTCCATAAAATGCACGGTGGCGCCTCTATCGGTCGACTTGTCCTACGCGCATCAAACGGCGACCTTAAGATGCATAATTGATATCAATAAGAATGTGCATAAAATCGCAGAGAAAAGTAAATTCTAAATTCAACATTATTTGTTATTATTTTTGCTTGGCTTCGCTCATCTTTGCACGAATTTTTGATAACTATTTCTGATAATGCACGAATGATATCAAAAAACGAAGTTTAATTGCTGAAATTGTGTTGACCCTACTGGACCATCTAGTCGGATTTAGTTTTTTCAGAGAGGTGTCCGATTTACCAGTGAATTTTGACAACAAATTCCAACGTTTGATGCTATTTCCGAAAAAATTATACAAATCTTGTAACGTGGTAAAAACGGTGGTCAGCGCTTGGGGCCTTGGGGGCCCCTAAGGTCGGGGACCCTGGTGCACTGCACACCCTTGCACCCACGTAGCTACGCTGCTGGGCAGTGGGGACGGTATCCTCACTACTTTGATATCTGCAAATGCCAATATTCTAGAGGGTTTTCTACGAATGTTTTGGATTTTTCTGAGGATTTCGAGAGAATCGTTCAAAATTATTTTTTTCTCGTGATCGGTAGCGGACACTACAAATGACCATAAAGGTTAGTATAATAACAAAGCTTCTCTTTACAATTTCCGAGGAAAACAGGGTACCTACAGACAGTGTTTCATAAACAAAAATCACCTTGTAGATTTGCAATCGACATTGGCATGTCACTTGTTTCGATTTCTAAATTGTAATATCTATGACAAATTTAAGTTGAATATCATGTGTAATGCAGATTCTATGAGAAAAAACTTGAAAAAATTCGAACCTCAACACGGCCAGTATCTCGAAAACAGAACGTTCGCGTTTTTCTTCTAATTATTCAAGGAATCTCCTCTTTCCATTTATACTTCAAATATATGGTCCTAGAAATCAGGAAGCATTCCAAAAATTTCCTGTGTGAGAAATCACAAATCTGTCGTGATCTCAGCAAAAATAAGTTACTTCTCCTCACGGGGCAATGTCCCCTTCGAAAGCAGTCAGGGCCGTAAGATCAATCACAGTTTAAACCGTACAACTGTACACTGTACAACAGTTCAAACCATCAGTATGGTCAGTATGGTTTAAACTGCGATTGATCTTATGCCGGCCATACACGAAGCGTTTTTATGAGACTTTCGAGCTACAAGCTTTGCCTGAAAGCTTGTATAAAGTCTCCGTGTGTGTCCGACCGGGCTACCGAAGCTACCGAAGCGTTTCGAGCCTCTACGTTCCTGGTCGCACGAGTCCGGAGAAGCCTAGTCGGTGGTCGCCGGTACTTTCGGGGTGCTATCAGTTATCAGTCGATACCTGTTTTTTCTATCACACCTCCGTCCGAAATTCTTCAATTGGTTCCAGTATGTATATATATTATTTTGTTCCTCTCTTAAATCACTTTTTTAAAAAAACAAAGGAATCTTGGAAGCAAGTTTATTCTTTCGAAGTCTAGTTAACAATGAACTGAATTATTATTCTAATGCGAAGCGAACTGTCCATCTAATGGAAAATGCTGACTACAAGCTATATCATATTACTATTAAGGAATGTTACCTTAACTATTGCGTAATACCTCCCCCTTTTAAAGAAATGAGTTCAGCGTTTGGGGCTGAATTATTTTTATGTTTTTCCACAATTTTGGAAAATCTGAACAAAAAAGTTTTATATAATGCAAAAATTACTATGAGGATCAAAACAATGGTTATTATGAAATAAATCGATGAAATATGGTTTGGATGCATTTTCCAATTGAAAATTAATTCTTGTGTTGTAAAATTATCAAATGATAAATTAGGCATCGTTAAATTATCAATATTTTCGGTCTTCATATTTGGAAGCATTACATGGTAAAATATTGTTGAAATCTTATCGTTATAAAAATACTTAAAACTATTAGTTATATTACAGGGTGTTTCAATATAGTATATCCCTGTTAGTTTGTAATACTCAGTATGTTCACTGCACAGTTCACTTATTTCGACATTGTTCACTGATAAAAACTTTCCTGGTGATAACATCAGGAGATCGTCACTGGTTTGGGTACGTCTTCTCGGGCAGTTCTCGTACTTGTGGGAAATTAGGTTTTTCATACAAACAGGAACTGGTCGTAGAGCATTCTGAGGGCAAATCCACCAATCTTCGATTTTTGGACATTCTTGTGTTATGGACCATCGGGCATGTTCATTTTCAGTCAACAGATATGGAGACTTCTCGATTAGGGTCACATTTTTATAGGGGATATAATGAAGATGGTAGGTATCTAGCGAGTTTGGAGAAATGATGGGTATTTCAATGATGAAAATCACATTTCCGTTATGAAATTTTGTCGAAGTATAACAGATAGAATAGAAATCTTTTAAAAATTGTAAATGATTCATAATATCTACTGATTTCACAAATTCTTGGAATGTCTTCATAGGAAGAATACTTTCATGTAAAACATGTAATCTGGCAAAGGTAACTGCCGTATTTATTTCACTTAAGATTCGATTAATGGTGATTTGTTCAAATTGAATTAAAATTATTCGATTGATATCATTTTGCACTAATCGATATTGATTGTAATTCTTAATGATCTGATTAGTTACATTAGAGTATTGGTTGGTCATGGATCTGATAATATTAATTACTTTGTCTTGATTGGTTTTCATAATTTGAAGATCTTTCTGAATGGTTTGAAAGTAGTTCAAATAAAGGGATTCATCTTCACTATCTAAAGTGCCAAATAATACTTTTGCTACATGTCCACCTACGTTAATTAAACCTCTTTTACTTCTAGTAACTGACAGGTTATCCAAAATTATATGATTTTGCTGAAGTTGATGCTTTACATTTTCCACATAAATTTTCAAAATTTTACTTGAACTGACTGCATTTATCTGGTCAATTAGAACTGAATGAACTTGTAATATTTCTCTGAAATTTGTCAAATTATAATGATACATCAACATATGCTTCGATTGGCTTATATACGTTTTTCCTACGTAAAATGGAAGAATGTTATGTTTGATTTCCATGAATTTCAATTGAACGGAAGAATGAATAAATAACATTGATAGTATTATTAGAATTGGAAGACAGGGTCGCATTTTCCTGCAAGAGAAAAGAAGAATTTACTACTTTCTCTGTTTTATTTTGTTCTTATGATAAACTTTTCCTGTATCAGGATTTTTGATCAACACGTTATCAATGATTTTAATCTGGGTTTTCTTGAATTTTGGGTTGAGTTTTGCTCCTTTAGGAATAGCCAAATAAGCTGCTTTTGATTCGTCTAATTCCTTATCGGGTTCTCTATTCTGATGGATTTTGTCAAGTTTTTCTTCCTGATTCTTTTTCTGTGAGCCTAGGTGCTCTGAAATTTCCTTCATATTTTCGCGGTATTGCTGAATGTAATTCGAAATCTTTTCTTGAGTGGTGCGTTCGACTGGGACACTATAATTTATATCTGATTTAATAATTTGTAATGGGGTAAATGAAGTCGATGAATGTATAGAATTATTGTAGCTCAGGAGAGCTCTATTTAATTTTTCTCCCAAAGAAATATTCTGGTCAACTATTACTCTTATTTGCTCAATTAAAGTTGAGTGAAATCTTTCAACTAATGCGTTAGATGTGGGGTTATAATTTGTTATATAATGAAGGGCAATTTTGTGGGTTTCTCCCAAATCTTGAATAATTTGATTTTTGAATTCTGTGCCGTTATCAAACGTAATTTTTTCTGGGATTCCATGATTTGAAAAATACTGAGTTAATTGATTTGCAATTTCTATTGCAGTTTTTGTTTTCAAAACATAACATTGACCGTGTCTAGAGAAAGAATCTATGATTGTTAAGCAAGGTGTTCTTTCCATAACGATTGTATCGATGTATAAATGTGAGAAAGGTCGTTCGCCAACCGGGTTACTTTTGAAAATGAGTTTATTCGGTTGTCTTTCGTATTTTTGTGTTTGACATATCTCGCATGAATTTATGTATGCTTGCACATCTTTGTCCATTTTTGGCCAATAAAACCTTTTCTTCAAGCTTTCTATATTTTCGTGAAAACCTCGGTGGTTCGTTTTAGTTTCATGAAAGAGTTTGATCTTTTCTTGTTGATCTTCCTCTGCTTCTATATCTTCTACGAATATATTATGAATTTTGAATAAAAACGCTTTAGCTTTGAACAAGTTTTGCGCGAACGTTATAAATGGTGACTCTAATTCTTTTTGTTTAAAATGGATACCGTATTGACATTTTGGTTTGATATATTCTTTCAGGAATTTGGAAAAATCTTCCGGGTCGTTGATTGAAACAATAATTCTCAAACGACTGTTTTTATGTAGTTTCAATCTTTCTACTTTGAAATTGTTGGCTTTTTGAAAAACGATTTGATTCATATTCGTATTTAGTGTACGTTCTGAGTAGGGAATTTCTAAAATAGGATCTTCTATATTACTGTGAACTGTAGATTCTGTATCTCGATCTGGTAAACATGATTGAGTTAAATCTTCAAGTTCTTTTTGGGTTAATTCCAGCTCTTCATGCGATATTTGTGGTATGATTGATTGTAAATCGTCGTCGGACTCTTCGTTTATATTTAATTCTTCTAATTTAATTCGTGATATAGCGTCTGCATTGTTATTTGCGCCTTTTCTGTATTTAATTTCGAAATTGAACTCTTCTAATTTAATTCTCCATCGCATGAGACGTGATGATGCATCTTTCAATGAGAAAAGCCATGTAAGAGGTCTATGGTCTGTGAAAATTGTAAATTTTCTACCAAACAAATAAGGCCTAAAATGTTTCGTAGCCCACACTACTGCGAGTAACTCTTTTTCGATTGTAGAATATTTTATTTCTGCCTCTGACAATGTTCTGCTTGCGTATGCGATTGGCAGGTCATTCGGGGGTGTTCCTTGTGATAATATCGCTCCTATAGCGTATTGAGAAGCATCTGTCGTTAATACAAACGGTTTTTCGAAGTCAGGATATTGTAATATTGGATAATTAATTAACATATTTTTGGTGCAATTAAATGCCTCAATATATTCCGTATCATTAATATCTAATTTGTTGTCCTTTTTCAAATATTTAGTCATTGGTTTTGTTAATTTGGAAAAGTTTTGTATGAATTTTCGGTAATATCCGATCATACCTAAATATGACTTAATTTCTTTGACTGATTTTGGAAGAGGAAAATTTTTGATTACGTCAATTTTTTCGGGATTCGGTTCTACACCTCTTTCCGATATTTTGTATCCTAAGAACACGACTTCTTTCTTGAAAAAGTACGACTTATCTAATTGAATCTTCAAGTTTTCCTTTCTCAAAAGCTGTAAAACGGTTTGAATATCTGCAAGATGTTTTTCGGGTGTGTCTGAAAAAATTAAAATATCATCAATGTATACAACGCAAATTCTGTTTATTACGGGTCTGAGAATTTGGTTCATTACCCGTTGGAAAGTTGACGGAGCGAACGGCATTCTTAGAAATTCGAAATGACCTTCGTCTGTTGCGAATGCTGTCTTTTCGATTGAATCTTGGTCTAACTCTATCTGATGGAAACCGCTGGCTAAATCTAATGCACTGAAATATTTCGCGTTTTTTAATTGATCTAAAAGTTCATCGATATTTGGTATCGGAAATTTGTCATCAATGGTTTTTTCATTTAATTTTCGAAAGTCAATGGCCATTCGCCATTTCTGTTTTCCAGATTGATCTGATTTTTTGGGAACCATAACTATTGGAAAAGACCATGGAGAGTTACTAGGTCTTATGATATTTTTGTTCAATAAATCTTGCACTTGATTTTTCACCTCTTGTTTATGAACCTCTGGATATCTGTAACGCCTGACATATACGGGGTTATCATCCATTGTTCTGATATTATGTTTGATTCTATTCGTGAAATTTAAGGGTTGATCTGGAAGTTGTAAAGCCTCTTTATTACTTTGTAAAATTTTAGTGAGTTGATTTTTGAGATTCTGGTCAAGATGATCTAACTTGACGGGAAGTTTTACATTAGGACGAGTTTGTTGAAAATAAAATTTCTGAGTTTTGACATTGTTACTCAATTCCTGATTTTGCCAATCAAAATTTAGCTCTAAGTCTTTCAACAAATTTGCGCCTATAACACCATCGTACTGAGTGTGAAATTTATAGATTACAAAAGGATAGGTGTTATCAAATCCGAAAGATGTAAGGGGAAATTCTACCTTATATCGGCTGAAATCTTTTCCGATAGCTGTCTTGAAATCTGTGCGTTCTTCATAGATGTTTTCTGGAAATAAATTGAAAGCTACTGCCGGATCAATT
This sequence comes from Adalia bipunctata, assembly GCA_910592335.1. NCBI lineage: Eukaryota > Metazoa > Arthropoda > Insecta > Coleoptera > Coccinellidae > Adalia > Adalia bipunctata. The sequence goes on from OU342954.1 coordinate 9,857,926, forward strand.
ATGCACATGGAACTTCCTGAATCTATCAATAATTTTATAGGAGGGTCATTTAATTCTAAATATGGTAAAGTGGCTAAATGATCCATATTGAAATTTAGGTCTTGTAATTTTGAAGGGCTTCTATTGGAAAATTTTCCGTTTCATTCTCAAATGGGCTAAAATCTTCATTTTCTGGGTCTTCGCTATAATTAAATTCAAATTCCTCATTCTGTTCGTCATTTTCAACTTGAACTTCTTCCGTGTTTGTAAGTTCTTCTGAATAAAAATCAGGGGGACCTGTTCTTTTGAAAAAATGCCGATTGTTTGGAGGTTCCTGTCTAAATTGCGTACTTGCAGGTCTTTTAACCGGATAATTTCGGGTTCTTATCGACATTGGTTCGGGTTTTGGATAATTAATTTGAGCATTGGGCCTTGGCTTGAAAACATCTATTGGTTTACCAAACACTTGACTATTGGTAGTAAATTTTGCTTCCTGCTTTTTGGGGTTAAATTTTAATTGAATAGGTTGTGATGGAAAATTATTGATTTGACTGGTAGAGGGCATTTCATTTTTTGTAAACGTATGTGGTATATTATTTTGAATTTGAATTGTAGGTGTTAATTTTGGAAATGGCTGCAAATATAATTGCTGTCTCTTAATTTCGCGATTTTCTAATAATTTACATGTTTCGTCAAACGATTGGGGTTGTAAGTCCAATAGATTTCGAGAATTTTCATCAACATTATTATATAAAACCGTGTTACCGATTTTATCTGATAAATCTCTGTAAACTCTTAATTCTGTGGGACTCAGTCCTATCAGTTGGATTTGGTAATCGTATTGGAGTTTGGTCTGTTTAACTCTATCAATAAATTCAGATAACGATTCTTTAGCACGTTTTCTCATATATTGATATTCACTTTGCAATACATCAAAATTAATTTTGAAACCAAATTTATTATTCAATAATTGTTTTAAATCAGTCCAATTACTGCAACTTGGTCCAGAATATACAACGGTTCTTGCATGATCTATTAATTTTGATTTTACCATGGCGAAGCAATATTGATTTATCAATACATTATTTGTACTTCCGAATTGGTTCATGAAAGTATCAACTTCTATTAGAAAGGTCTGTAATTCATGTGAATTACCGTTAAATCTGGGGAGTAATTCTCCAAAATACTTTACTGTATTTAAATCTATAATTATTGTGTTAGAATTTGATGAATTACCTTGGGTTGTATTTGAATTACCTTGGGTTGCCATTTTCTTTGACTTTTTCGGGAAATCGATTTTTAAAGAATCGAATTTATTTATTAAGGAATCAATTTTTTTTTATTAAATTGAAAAAAGAATTAATTTAAATTTAATTTTTAAATTTGTTTGTGATTTTCACTTCTTTCTCTATCTTTTGGGCCAGGGATAGGAAAAACTGGGATTGTTAAACGAGATTCTCCACTTACTCTGTTTTTTGACCTTTTGTTTGAACCTGGTGCTTGGGGTGCTACGTCCAAACTCCACAGGGTGATTCGTGAGGGGATGCTCGCGTCGCTCCAGTCGGGGTTGGTCCTCTACCTCTTCGGTCTGGGATTCAACAACTCTTCTTGGCTGGTCGATCACTGCACTTGTTTGAATCGGGTGCTCGGTGTTTCCTTTGGTTCACGTCGTACCTGTGATTCTCTTCTTCGGTTGTTGCTCAAAGGAATGAATTCCACGTGTGCCTCTTGGATCTGGATCGGTTTTTTCTTCTTAAGAATTTAACGTCTTTCTGATCTTGCCTTAACACACTAGCAACATCCCATCCTCGTCGCCAATTATTTTGTTCCTCTCTTAAATCACTTTTTTAAAAAAACAAAGGAATCTTGGAAGCAAGTTTATTCTTTCGAAGTCTAGTTAACAATGAACTGAATTATTATTCTAATGCGAAGCGAACTGTCCATCTAATGGAAAATGCTGACTACAAGCTATATCATATTACTATTAAGGAATGTTACCTTAACTATTGCGTAATAATATATATAAATTATAAAGCACTAGCAACAGTTTTCTTATCCATTTGAAACATCGAGAAAGACTGAACTGAATGCCAGTGAATGCTAAACTCGAAGCCGGCTACCGAAGCTAGCTTGGTAGCTTGCATGGTCGCTACGTCGGTGGTGGATTTTACGATGCTCAAAGGCCCGGTTTGAAGCTTGCAAAGGCTAGCGACTAGATCAGGTAGAAAAAAGCTTGAAACGGTCGCTTCGTCAGTGGCCTACATTACGGCCCTAATGCCGGCCATACACGAAGCGTTTTTATGAGACTTTCGAGCTACCAGCTTTGCCTGAAAGCTTGTAAACAGTCCCCGTGTGTGTCCGACGGGGCTTCCGAAGCTACCAAAGCGTTTCGAGCCTCTACGTTCCAGGTCGCACGCGTCCGGAGAAGCCTAGTCGGTGGTCGCCGGTACTTTCGGGGTGCTATCAGTTATCAGTCGATACCTATTTTTTCTATCACACCTCCGTCCGAAATTCTTCCATTGGTTCCAGTATGTATATATATAAATTATATAGCACTAGCAACAGTTTTCTTATCCATTTGAAACATCGAGAAAGACTGAACTGAATGCCAGTGAATGCTAGACTCGAAGCCGGCTACCGAAGCTAGCTTGGTAGCTTGCATGGTCGCTACGTCGGTGGTGGATTTTACGATGCTCAAAGGCCCGGTTGGAAGCTTGTAAAGGCAAGCGACTAGATCAGGTAGAAAAACGCTTGAAACGGTCGCTTCGTGAATGGCCTACATAAGTGCGTTTGAAGGTGACTGACAGTGCCCCGTGTGGAGATGTAACTTTTTATTGCTGAGATTAGGTTTTGCAGAAAACAACGAGTGCAGATTCTGAGGAGAGGAAGAAAGGTCAACGCAAATGATGCAAGGGACATGAAATGCTATACACACAACCAAACTTATATGGAATCACCCTGTTATTTGGAAAAAACGAATTTTAATTAAAAAAAAGTCGCTGAAAAGTGAAGAGCAGTTTTGCCAAAACAAGTTTATTACAAAAATAATATAAATTATTAAAAGATTATTTTTATAATAGAACAGAAAATTGAAAGTGTAAATTTCTCTAAAAATAATTTTTATGTAACTGAGAATTGAACAACAAATAAAACGATTTTAACAAATCAATAATCGGTATTACCACCCCTGGCATTGATACAAGCTTGAATTCGACGAGTCATGCTTTCTATTAAGTTGTTAATTTCTTCTTCTGTAACATTTGCCCATTCCTCTAAAGCCGCTTGTATAAGTTGCTCTGCGTTACCAGGATTATTTTGACGAGCTCTAATTTTTCTTTTGATCCTATCCCACAAGTGCTCGATAGGACTAAGGTCCGGTGAACAAGAAGGCCACTCTAAAACAGTCACACCTTTTGTTTCGAAAAAATTTTCTGCAACTCTGCTGGTATGTGGAGGTGCATTATCCTGCATAAATAGGAAATAATCTCCAAGAGCACCTCGCCAGAGCCTCACTACAGGTTGTAGCACTAGATCAACATACCTAGGCCCTGTCAGAGATTGTCTAATGGGAATTAAAGGAGTTTTCTCACCAAACATAATTCCGCCCCAAAACATTACAGTACCTCCTTTGTATTTAGGGATCGGCCTTGCAGCTTGGAGCCTAGCTTGCCTCCCTCTATCTCTTAAAATGCGAACACGCCGGTCGTCTGATCGTAGGCCAATTCTGGTCTCATCCGAAAATAAGACATTTTTCCAATCTTCAAAAGTCCAATTTTCAAGCTCTAAACACCAATTAAAACGGTCAACTTTATTTTGCCCTGATAGTTCTGGAACTCTTAACGCTCTTCTCTTGAATAATTCCCGAGCGCGAAGTCTTTTTCTGATAGTTTCGACAGAAACACTAACACCTGTAGCTTGCAAAAATTGCCTTTGAAGCTCTGAATGAGATACTGCGGGATTTCTTCTTGCTGTTTGGGCTAAAAAGCGATCCTGCCTTTCTGTAGTTACTCTTCCACGACTTCTTCTCGGCCTATTCTTAAGGGTTCCTAACTCCAGAAACCTTGCATAGGTTTTTGAAACAACCCCTTGTGTAACCCCCACCGTTCTTGCAATCTGTCTTTGTGACATACCTTGTTCTGCCATAGTAATAATTCTTCCTCTCTGGACTTCCGATAACCCCACATAAGACATTTTTTTCAAACTTCGCAAAAAAACAAAATATAAATTCACTGAGACGTTCGAACGAAATGGTAAAATCGACACTGCAAAGCCAAATCTTATCAAGTGCTTATGAACCTAACTGTTTATGTGAGTAAACACATGCACTTTTTATTTGCTTCTAACGAGAAAGATATCAAAGTAATATTCCATCTTGATACTGGGTGATTCCATATAAGTTTGGTTGTGTGTATTATAACTCTGGAACTGGATGGGGAGCTGTACATCATTATTTTGGGTGTTTTAAGCTTATACTTATGTACATCCACTAGTGACTAGATTATAGATTCAAGGGGGGTTTAATTGCACTGCGCGACCTTAAGGTCTGTTGTGTCCTATCCGAGCTATTTGCTTCATTACGTAGTCTGCAGCTCGCTCTCCACTACTAGAGTTTTAATGAACTCCAGTATCTGGTATTGCTTCAAGGAGTGTGTTGTCCTCTTCATTTCCTTTGATTCCCGAGTGGCAGGAAACCCAGACTAAACAGACCTTGTTATTCTGGCCTATTTCGTTGAGCTTTCTTCGTAATTTCCATACCATCTGGGAATTGATGATATGGGAGCTCAGTGCTTTGATGGCAGTCAGACTATCAGAAAATCGAGACCAAAACTTGTAATCGGCACTCTTGATTCAAGTATTTGTTCTAGTTCCAGAATGATCCGCAATATTTCACGGTCGTGGAGCTAGTGCCAGGAAAAGTAGGGGAAATACATACAATATGACATAGGCATCATAACTTGAGTTTGGAGGTATCAAATGCGGAACTGCCTACCATATCGCACGACCCGAGTGGGTTCTATTAACCTCTAAAGACTCTCAAGCGCTTCTCTAGTTCATTCGGTCGTTATGAGTGATAACAGAAATCAATAAGTCACGAGTTTTCTTTTCATTGCGCCAAATTTGTTTAATTTATATTGCATACATTTCAAACTTTACTATGTGTCATTGTTTTCACGAAGCTTTTTTATGTTAAATATACTTTTTGTATTAATTATATATATTTCTAGTTTTATAACGCTTTATGGACAAAATGACATATACAGTGAACGGACAAAATGACATAGGTATTTCAGCCAAATTAACCGTATCTACCGGACAACACCGAGACCATTCATTCATCCCAGGCTCCATCAGCAAACAAAGAGTCAGATCTCAACATATTCATAACGAAATATTCATCTGCGGCTAATGAAGGCAATGCATCTTAAACTACTCTTGCTGTTCCTATGAGGAGGTTCCTTCAATCCCTATAAAGGACGATTCAAAAGTGGACAAGGCAAACGTACTTAGTTTCAATTTCTACACCTAATATGACTGCAATCAAATCAAAAAATGAGCCCATACCTCCTCCAAACAAAAAGAGACAAGTCACTCCTAGGCATATTTAAAGAAGACAATGAAGAAGAAAATGTTCCCATAGCAACGAGATTATGAGGATGACTGTCCATCTGTCTATTGTTATGACCTTTTTTAGATCGGGAAAAAACCAGTCTCCTCCAGGATTAGCAATGAAAAAGATTGGTTACGATGCGCAGCCGGGGCGGGTCGCAAAATTTCAATTATGGAGAAATTTCATCGGAACTTAATGAAAATTTTCTACAAACTATTTCATAGTTTTCAAGTAGGTAGATTACTTCCAGGTTTTCTGACGAATAAAAAGCGTTTCACATAAATATTTTATTAAATATGTAATGAGAGATAAGTCACATTCTTCCGAAAAATATACACTTTTGAATTAAATAATCGTTCATATATTCTTTTCATATTTAAATATCACAACACCCATTTCTTCCTTTCAGTCTTGGCAAAAGCAACCGTCGCTCGAATTCTCCAAAATCCAGTCCAAATATCTAGTTACCCTTGTGTAGACTCCAGGGTAGCCAGGCCTGGCACATCCATTGCCCCAAGAAACAATTCCTATAAGAAAATAGAAAGAATAAGGTATCATTTTGGCTGGTACTGCCTTCTGACATTCAATAAACCAATACATATGTAGGTATCTTTCTTTAAAAAGTTTCAAAAATTGGCGATGGATGACGGGTTTATAGTGTTTGTGTTTATACCTTCTACATGTTATACTTGTATGCATGTTTTGAATGAAGAATCAACAAATACTTCCGCACCTTGTGACCTTGTGCACAATAAGTATGATCGTTATTGAATAGATATGTTGTTTTCTTGGTTCTTATGCTCTGTATTTTTACATTATAATTCCAGTTTATACCTCTGTGCCTACGTTCTTACATATTATAATACTCTAACGTCCCAAACTTACCAATCAACTCATAACGGTGATCTTTGTCCTGTCTTTCCAAAACTAAAGGCCCTCCACTATCTCCCTGAAAATAACGGATTACTTTTATAAATATCAAATAAGCACATAGAAAGTGTAACAACCAAATGAAATAAATTCTATAACGAATAAATGAGGGCGTGTTGGGAAAAACGCTCGGACACGTCGATTTGTAATTTTAAATGCGCACATTTTTCAAGAAAATAAAATTATATAGGGTGTTCCATGAGACCGTGGCCAATACCAACTTTCTTATTTCAAATGCAACCCCCTGTATATTATTTATTTTTTGGATTCTTCAGAGAACTCTTGACACAATTCATGCACAATTTCCTATACCTTTAACTATTTCGGATGTATTAAGTGTTTTCAGATTTATTGCAAAAATCAACGTTTTAAATGAAAATTATTTTATTTCACAAATTCGGTACATTACTGTTACAGGTTCGAAATCGGTTTTCGATCCATAAATTTGGCGAAAGCAATATTTTGGTAGCTCACCCGTAAAACATGACTTTCTATGTGCGGCATACATACTTACTGGGGATTTTGAATTCTGCGTAGATAGCGGGGTGAAAGTCCTGTCAGAAATTAATCAATTGAGATACGTGTGTCAACTCAAAAAGGTAGAAATTGATGTTAATGAATTTATTGGATTTATTGTTATCAATCAGCGGGGTTGGATTCTTCCTTTTGGAGTAATAAACGTTTTTACCATTTTGGATAAGTCGCAGACTTACTTTTTGGATAGGTCACGGACCTTTTTGGAATTTTGGTGGTAAAATAACCGTCGCTGACGGGATTCAAACGCACGTCACACGAAGCCATTTAACATCCGTGTATCACACAGGTAAATGAAGGACTCTTTCGCTTTTACGCCGATTATATTTGAAATTTCCCCTTTAAAGGCTTTTTAGGTCACGGATTAATCCACGGACCTTGTTTCGAGTACCAACCTTGAGGTAAGGACTTTTGGAGTGGTTACGCTCAGATATGGGCCCCCACGGAGTCCATTCGGCTAACCGACGAGATCATAATCTACGTGAGCCTTCGACGGACTATTCAGGCTGAGTACTATAAGACTATATACTCAAAATTGGTTACCCTTTTATTCCTTGTTCTCAATTTAAAGACCATTTCAATTTACATATGTATATATTATTTGTGAATGAATGCTAGCAGTCATAAACCCTTTTTGACCTTATTTATATACTTTGAAACCGTATATAACGTATAGCATAGGTCATTCTTATACGAATATCCCCTCCATTATCATTAAAATCATCCTAAATAGTTTCTCGAAGTATTATTGTTTGATGGTTTTCCCCTTATCTTTTATTTTCAAGAGTTTGAGTATTTAAAAGAAAAACCATCTGGCGCCCGCAAAATTGTTGTTAATTAATCAACCCACTCCCTTCTCCACTGCAGCTCAAGTCGCGTGCTGTACTCTTGAAAATAAAATCAATTTGTATGCCAATTTCGAGAAACGGATTAGAAACCAAATTTACAGGTTGCATTACACTTGAAACCTAATAAGTAATACTGATTATTTCTTAATTATTAAAAAAACAAAAAAAACTTCAATGTCAATGAGGAAATGTTCAAAATGCTCGCCGCGAACGTCTTGGCAAAATGCTGATCTGGTGTAGAATTGTCTTCTAACGTTACTCAACATTTCAGGCGTTTTTGCTCACTTTCTTCATATCAAGAGGTAAATGGGAAATAAGTATTGAGTGTAATGTATCGAATTTGTGAATTAAAATAATTTTCATTTAAGATGTTAATTTTTGTAAAAAATCTGAAAACACTTAATATTTTCGAAAAAGTTGAAGATAGGTATATGACTTTGTACAGGGTATCCCATTTTGGGCACTTTTACGGGATATCTCCGTTATTTTTAACGTCAGCGGGATGCGGTTTTCGCGACAGTGTGCTACTTTTTTGTGAAACTAAAGATGGCGCAATAAATTTTTGCATAGCCCTCTTAGTTTTTGCTATACAGGCTGGAAATGAAAAGTATCACTTTTAAATCACTCCCCGTATCTCAATTGTGCTTGAACTTGGAGAAATGGTTGAAACGCATTCCTATAGATTATTTTACGTAGAATCCAGTGGCGTAGTCAGTTTTTCAACTAAACTTTCCGTTTTTGAGTTATTGAGCAAACATATGTTTTTTTTAAATTGGACACCCTGTATATTATTTTTTTCTTCTTATCAAGCACAATCTCAGCTTTTCAAAAACATATTATTTTATGCATTTATTTTCGAAACCAAGCTCAGAATCAAGATTTTGTAATTCAATTGTCAATTACTAAGTACCTAGTAGGCTCTATGACTGTTTATTAAAAACAAAAAATAAATGTCAAAGCTTTGTCGGTTGGTTTAAAAGTTTACAGTTCTCTCAGTTTTCATTATTTATTATATTATATTATATTATATTATATTAATGATTCAGTTTTAAGTTTTACTCATTATGGGCGGGTTGTAACTCAGTAGGTTAACCTCTGGTTTCCGTTGACCATTGGTTAACGTTGATTGGGTTGTTGTATGACAGAAATCTTGAAGTTAACCAGTCAGTGAACTGTCGAATTTCCAACCATCTAGTTTTGAGAGTTTAACCTATGATCTAGACAAAAAAGCACAGAAAATGCTTTCAGATTGACATACTACATGAATTTTCATCTTTCAAACTGATCTAAACTGAAAATAATCTATCCTATGTGTGTACCTACCGTGTTGATTAGAAATTGCTCTGCTTGTTTAGTTATTCGAAATGAATATGCAAAGAGAATCTGCATGAGTTAAATCTCACTGATGATGAGGACTTTATGGAACTTGTCGAATTAGAATCATTTCCCAGGAAAATACGAAATTTTAGACCTAGGGATGAACTTTTTTTTGAATGGTATGACCAAGAATATTGCTTATGAAAAAAATTAACCTGAACTACCCATCGATGAAGAAGTGACAGAACTCATTGAAGAGGCACAAAATATAAATATACAAGTACCAGATATATCTAGGTTCAATACGAATAATCTTAGATATTAGATACAATATTATTACGCAATATTTCCATGTTCATCTAAAATACACTTTTGCTGTGTTATTAAATTATCTTGTTTAGCTTTTGCCCACTCCGATAATTTAGTCCTCAATGAATTATCTGTAACACACGGTTTCAACCTGAACCCAAAGATTAACGAGTAGTCACTTTAATCTTTGTCTGCACCTACACGTAGATGAATAAACAGAACAGTTTCGGAATCTGAATTCTGAATAAAAACTTACAGTCAGAGTGTCACAGATTACAGTTAGAATAGTTAGATTATGACAGAATTATAAAAATATTCAATGGATTCTGTGATCTGTGTTCAGTGTGGCCAATTAAAAGACAAAAAAGAGACGTTTACTTGACCATCATCTGATTTTTCATGTTACAACAGAAATTGACTTAACCTTACTTGGCAGGTTAACCATTGGTTTCAAGACCAACTAGTTAACCAACTGAGTTACAACCTGATTACGAAAATTACGAGAAATATGACATGCTTGTTTGTTTCATCCAAAGCAATGAAAATTGCCAAGAAGCATCGGAACTATACTTTCAAAGGTAACCTTTAGGAGCGCTATGGTTACGTTCTAATCTTATTTGTTTTTTTTTATATTAGATATCCAGAGAGAAGACAACCTTTTCATGACATATTTGCCCGCCTTAAATTAAATCTGATTGAAAACGGATCATTTACTAAGCCCGGTCCTAAAATATACACGAAAGAAGGGAGAGAGATAAATGAAACGCATGTATTGGGTTATGTTGTAGAAGCAACCCCATCATCGTCATGTAACCAGATAGAGGAAGCAACTGGCGTGTCAAAATCCAATGCCCAAAGAATTAAAAAAAAATATAAGTATCATCCGTATAAATTTCATATAATTCAACATTTACACCCCGGTGATGCCGAGCGCCGATTGGTGTTTTGCCAATGGTATTTACAGCAAGAGCAAATCCGTACCAATGACACCTTTGGGAAACTTGTTATCTGGTCTGATGAATGCTTCTTTTCAAGTGCTGGAATCGTCATAATTCAAGAACCTGGTCTAGTGAAAATCATCATTTAATTTTTGAGAGGGCACAACAAGGACGCATTTTGGGGAGACGAATTGCTTATCGAATTTTTGAAGGGTGTCTTACAGCTCGTCGATATCAAGAAATCCTTGAGGAAGTTATTCCAGAGTTGATGGACAATGTTCCGTTGGCCCATTACGGTGCCGTTTATCTCCAACAAGACGGTGCTCCAAGCCCCAACTCTGGCCTTGTAAGGCCATTTCTATAGATCATAACTTTCCGCAAAGATGGATTGGTACACACGGGCCTGTAAGATGGCCCCCTCGATCTCCGGATCTCTCAATTTCAGATTTTTTTATGCGGTTATATGCAATATTGTTTATAAAGCATAATATAATTCAGTAGCAGAGCTTCGTGCGGCAATTATTTTGGCCTTTGAAAATTTGCAAAGAAGGCCTATGATTATTTTGAACGCCATTAAAATAATAACGAAACTCTGCAGATTTTGTATACAGGAAAATGGCCGTCATTTTGAACAGCATCTATAAAACAAAATTACAAAATTTTGTTATTGTTTTGGATTTCCTAATGAACATTTAATAATTGATATTTATAGGTAATAAATCATTTGAATTTTCAAAAAATTCCAAATTAAATTAAGTTACATATTAGATCATGTGATGTAGATATTATGTTTACATTATTTTCGATTTCCAACGAAATCTTGACATTTATTTTTTGTTTTTAATAAACAGTCATAGAGCCTACTACTTAGTTATTGACAATTGAATTACAAAATCTTGAATTCTTAGCTTGATTTTGAAAATAAATGCATAAAATAATATGTTTTCGAAAAGCTGAGATTGTGCTTAATAAGAAGAAAAAATAATATACAGGGTGTCCAATTTAAAAAAACATATGTTTGCTCAATAACTCAAAAACGGAAAGTTTAGTTGAAAAACTGACTGCGCCACAGGATTCTTCGGAAAAAAATCTATAGGAATGCGTTCCAACCATTTCTCCAAGTTCAAGCACAACTGAGATACGGGAGGTGATTAAAAAGTGATACTTTTCATTTCCAGCCTGTATAGCAAAAACTAAGAGGGCTGTGCAAAAATTGATTGCGCCATCTTTAGTTTCACAAAAAAGTAGCACACTGTCGCGAAAACCGCATCCTGCTAACGTTAAAAATAACGGAGATATCCCATAAAAGTGCCCAAAATGGGATACCTTGTACATGGTGTCCCATTCGTTTTGTCCTATCCCCTTATATAGGAACTCACACATGTAATAGAAAAATGTTTCAGATAAAAGTTGTTTGTGTTAATGTAATCTTTTATTGTATAATAATTTCAAAATGGCGTCGAGCTTATACACAGGGTGGTGACATAAAGTTATACTTTTTTAAATGGACCACCCTATATATTATTATATTTTTGAAAAGAGCTCAAAAACACGATTTCAGTCATATATAACATTAATAGTTCCGTCCGGATTTATGGCTAGTTTTCAGTGAAAAGGGGTCCAACTTTGGACTGCAATGAAAAAGTCTCTATGGAATGGATTTGAATGAAACTTGCACTGGGAGTTTTTCAATTTAGTTGTCTTTCATATTTAATCACAAACAATTTGATAGACAGCGATTAAAATCAATGCGATTGTCTTTCTTCAACCTCCAAATATCTCGAATTTTTCAAGTGGAACACCCTATATTGAGTTACATCATTTGAAAGATCTCTTCAAGACGAATCTAAATATGTAGGGTAGCATAGGTCTAAAATTTATTTTGGAAAACTTATGACGACTCATTTATGTAATGTTGAAATTTTATACCATAATCGTTTGAATATATTGTGGACTGATGAGGCAATCTTCACCACAGCTCCAGGAATTTTCAACAAGAAGAACAGATGTTATTGGAGTGACTCAAATAAGCATAGGCTGGTACAAATTAAGCAAGGTCGAAAATCTATCAAGGTATGGTGTGGTTTATGGAGGAACTTAATATTAGGTCCCATTTTTTAAAGAGAATTTGACATCTGCACTCTATCTGAATATGCTACAAAATGAAATAGAGGAGGCAATTGACAATACAATTCCACTTATATTTCGTCGTGGCTTGATTTGGCAACAAGACGGAGCTCCCTACCACAGGGGTATTGAGGTAGCTGATTACCTAAATGAGAATTATACCCATTGGATAGGAGAGCGTGGCCAATGGAATGGCCAGCACGAAGTCCTGATATGACTCCGATGGATTTTTTTATGGGGCACACTGAAAAATATGGTTTACCAAACGCAAGTAGACACTAAAGATCAATTAAAGCGTCTCATACAAGGTGCGGTTCAAGAACTAAATGAAACAAATTTAATTGAAAATAGTGTCAAAAGCTTGGGAAAACGATTTACTTCTTGTATTGCCCAAAATGGTGGCAATTTTAAACATTAACTGTTAATTTATTTGTTGTGATTTGATTGAATGATTAATAAATTTCTTTTATTTTGGATGAATTTGCTTTTGAATATTTCTAAACCAAGCAGCTAATTTCAATATATCGTAACCTTGACAACGATATATTCAAATGATAATGCTATAAAATTTCAACATTACATAAATGAGTCGTCTATAAGTTTTCCAAAATAAATTTTAGACCTATGCTACTCTACATATTTAGATTCGTCTTCAAGAGATCTTTCAAATAATGTAACTCAATATAGGGTGTTCCATTTGAAAAATTCGAGATATTTGGAGGTTGAAGAAAGACAATCGCATTGATTTTAATCGCTGTCTACCAAATCGTTTGTGATTAAATATGAAAGACAACTAAATTGAAAAACTCCCAGTGCAAGTTTCATTCAAATCCATTCCATAGAGCCTTTTTTATTGCAGTCCAAAGTTGGACCCCTTTTCACTGAAAACTAGCCATAAATCCGGAACGGAACATAATAGACTATCAATGTTATATATGACTGAAATCGTGTTTTTGAGCTCTTTTCAAAAATATAATAATATATAGGGTGTTCCATTTAAAAAAGTATAACTTTATGCCCCCACCCTGTGTATAAGCTCGACGCCATTTTGAAATTATTATACAATGAAAGATTACATTAACACGAACAACTTCTATCTGAAACTTTTTTCTATTACATGTGTGAGTTCCTATATAAGAGGATAGGACAAAACGAATGGGACACCCTGTACATGAATTATGTCTAGAATTTTCTGAAGAATCCAAAAAATAAATAATATACAGCCATACAGGGGGTTGCGTTTGAAATAAGAAAGTTGGTATTGGCCACGGTCGCATGGAACACCCTATATAATTTTATTTTCTTAAAAAATATGCGCATTTAAAATTACAAATCGACGTGTCCGAGCGTTTTTCCTAACACCCCCTCATTTATTCGTTATCGAATTTATTCCATTTGGCTGTTACACTCTGTATATCTAGCCCATGTATTCAGACATTTCTGAGTGCTCGTTCATACACCTTGTGAGTAGATCTATCTTGTAAGTAGATTCCCATTCGGGAATCCAACGGAAAAAATTTTTACAGCTGTCAAAAAAAATGACAGCAGCTGTCGAAGCAATCGTCCATGATCCTGAATATGTTGTTTCAGGTTTATTGGGTATTTTTTTGTCAATAATTCGCTAGCATTTTATATGGATCGTGTTGAGCGATCTAGACAAAATTTTGCACGTAGCTTGAAAAACTATTTTTACGGAACCTCTGGTCGAATTTTGTCAATTACGAACTTCGCGGCATTCAAGATCGGAATCTTCCCTGAGTGGTACGAGCGCCCAAAAAGGTTAATATAAGTAGGTTTAGGGAAAAAACCTCTTTTCATATGTCGTGTAGAAAACCTTTCAAAATTACCTGGCATGAGTCTCTTCCTCCTGTTTCTGGATAACCAGCGCACAACATGTTGTCGGAAATCATTTTGGAGGAGTAGTTTGTGTTCCTGCATTCTTCATTACTCATAACCGGTACTTCTACATGCTGCAAGATGCAACTAGGTTTGCCATCTTCTTTAAGGGTGCCCCAACCTGCAGCTATAGCTTTCTGGCCCACGTAGGTGTTCGCTGAAGATGAAACACTTATAAAATACTCACTCTTCTTTATTTGTTAATTGTTTGTGACAATACGCTCTATTAGTATGTTTTTTGAATTTGCACTCGCTTTTTTGCTAATTTTCGATCAAAATTTTCACTTTGAATCTAAGGGAGATGATCCTCCAACATAAGGGACCTGTATGTGTTCCTCGAACACCTGAAGCACAGAAAAATCATCACTTTTGGTAGATCGGAACTGACCGAAAGATCCTCCCGATCCAAGAGAGAATTAGGACTTCGTGAGAAGGTTTTTTAGCAGGTGAATTATTTTACTGCTTCTTTCTCGTTTTTTTTTGTTCTTGTTTTGTTACAGATATAATATCAAGAAACTTGCATCCAGTTCGATAAACAAGCTGGTTTTCAAGCTGTGTAACATGAATATCAACATATTTTTTGAACAAATTCAGTTACAGAGTTTTTTCAGAGGTTTTTATCTGTTTTCGTTCATCATACGCAGAATTGTAGATATGGTACCCCGTTCGCATTTTTCCGTTCCCTATACAGTCAGCGCGACAGGTCGCTCTCACCGTATAGGAAACGGAATGCACAATGGAACACTCCGTTTCCTAGCAGATATGCGCGATGTGCTCACTGTCCTGTTAGTCTTCTGGGTGCCGATGGGACAAATTGCAAATTATTAATAAAGTAATACTTTCTGTATAGCTTTATTAGGTAGAGTCTACCACATTTTTTCTCTGTGAACATTTTTGTAGTCGCGGTTTTTTTTCAGTAAACCTCTCGTAAGTCGACCATATTTTAATTTTTTTTAATCATACGTATGTACTCTTTTTTTGTAAAATGCAATCATAAAAACAATCTGAAAAAAATGAGAAAACATGATTATCTATACCAATATAAACATGACTGAAAATCACATTTTTTTGATTATCAATACACTCCTGATTTTTTCAGAATCGATTTATATTACCATATGAAATATGAAAATGCAATTGTACGACAAAAAATGTGGTGTTTTTCTTGTCCGACAGATGAAAATCGACGATTTTTTTGAGTTTTTAAATTCATTCATATTTATCGGACAAGAATAAATTTATATTTTAGAGAGATTTGTTTTATAGAAAAAACAACTGTCCACCATATAAAATGCGGCAAATCCTTAGTCTAGTTGAATATAATGGTTTTGTTTCAGAAACTTTTTTCGATTATTATTGAAATGAAACTATTGATTTTGATTGAAAGTGTATAATTCAAATTGTTTACCGACATTTTCATTCAAATCTAATAAAAAGAAGCAATGAAAATACTTCTTCCTCACATTGAATTCATTGTTACAAGACGAATGGTATTCAGTAAAAGTATCACACCAATCGTCAGGTAGAATGACATCTTTATATTTGTGATTATGATGTTCTCTTGATGCCAAGAATATTTTGCACAGTTTAAGGATGCCACTTCCTTTTTCGTTTTAAAGCCACGAATATTTTTAAATGTTTGCACAAAAATACTGAGAATATTATATCGGCAACAACTAAAATTGCCGAACTTTATTCGTCGGACAGCTGGATGATAGTATTCAGCACATCCTTCATAAATGGTCCTCAAAAAATCAAATGTTTATTTGTAACATGAGCAAAGTTATATCCGATAAATGCATACCAATAGTCTACTCATAACCAAATTAGAGCAGTGAATTCTTTAATTTTTGAATGAACGCGACGTATTTTCAAGGTGGAGAGAGAATAAGAAAAAAAAAACATTATTCATAATTTTTTATCCCAAAAAATCTTCGTTTTTCATTTGTCGGACAAGGAAATCGCCACATTTTTTTGTCGCACAATTGCATTTTCATACTTCATATGGTTGTATCAACCGATTCTGAAAAATTCGGGAGGGTATCAATACTTTGAAAAAATGCGATTATCAGTCATGTTTATGTTGGTAGACAATCATGTTTTTTCATTTCTCCAAGATTGTTCTTATGATTGCATTTTACAAAAAAAGAGTTTGTTTGACTCAAGAAAAATGAAAATATGGTCAACTTACGAGAGGTTTGCTGAAAAAAATGTGGTAGACTCTACCTAATAAAGCTTTACAGAAAGTAAGAAAACTTTATTAATAATTGACCAATTCATTAGCTATCGTTTGCAGCTTTTTGAGCATCTTTGGGTTGGTAGTAATGTGTCATCAATGTTCAATGTCAAACCTCATTAATTGTCTTTGATTGTTTACAATTTTTGAAGTTTTGAGCGTGCTATTTATTTTGAATTTTGATAGAGCGAAAACAATTTTTGGTAAAAATGGATGCTAAAAAGGTGTAAGTATATCTTGTGTACACCTAAATTTTATAAAGAATATAATGAAACCTAAATGTTAATGAATTGGCGGGATTATTTCAAATCAGTAATGACAGTGATAACATATTATTATTATTATTATTGCTGCCAACCCAAGAACGCTCAAGAAGCTGCCACCGATAACTTATGAATATGGTCAATTTGCAATTTATCCTATCGGCACCCAGAAGACTAACAGGGCAGGGCAGTGAGCACATCGCGCATATCTGCTAGGAAACGCAGTGTTCCATTGTGCATTCCGTTTCCTATACGGTGAGAGCGACCTGTCGCGCTGACTGTATAGGGAACGGAAAAATGCAACCCGCTTACATTCCATCTGCTAACACTTAGATTTGGAGAGGGAATCAGATTTTTTCATTTATACAATCAGTTCCTTGTTGTTTGTTCGTATTATTTTCTGATTTGAGAGAACCAGCTCCTTTGAGAAATAAAACACATCCATATTAAATATAATCTTATATTATGACAATAGGTGCATTTGAGATGAATAAACACATCGTCAAACGTCTTGCCACCCTAGGTTTCTCAAGAAATGAACAGTCTATGTTCTGGAAATGAGATGAATATTTTGCTCTATTTCAACTGCAATATATTTGATAGAAAATCTTTGTTTGGTACTCTTTGCTTTATGCAGGCGATGAGACAAAATAGGAAAAATAAGAAAAAATAATCTTAATTTATCGATTATTTATTTTTGATCAATTAAAGTTATTCCACAACTGAATCGAAATTTAATACGAATCAACTGAAGGGCTCAACTCAATTCCTGAAAAGTTTGAGGGGGGTTTCAGTGATTGATTATTGCTCTCCTTAAGTAATCCCATACGTGCTCAATTGGAATCATGTCCGGTGAGTGTTCTGGCCAATTCATTCTCTGGATATTGTTCCCTTGAAGAATGTTTTAAACGCTTCGTGTGAGGTGGTGGGGCATTATCATCCTGATAAATGAAATTATCCCCAAATTCGTTGCGCAGAGGAACAATGATTGGTTCAATGATGTTCTCTACGTAAATGAAAATGGCACCAGTCATTGTTCGTTCAACGAAAATAAAAGGGGTACGGCGAACGAACATCGTGGCACTTACATCACTGAATGGATTCCAATATTTGGAATCGAATTGTATACCACCCTATTAGATAAGAAGTTTTAGAACAACTTATTGTGTAGTTTTCTGCAATGACCGCTCAGACAAACGATTCTGTTTAGATAAAAGATGTTGATGTCGCACTTGTAATAACTAGTACCTCTGAGTCTGTGTTCTCTATTATAGTGCTTTCTTGTTTTATTATCTACTTGTTTGCATGCGCAGTCGATATAAGACTGCGGTGAATAAGTTGACTTTTAGGATGTGTTAATATCTGTTGACCAGTAAAACATATCATCTTTGAGAATGCATGGATCGATTCCCAATACAGGGTCTTTCACGAGGAACCTCACCCATATTTATACGGGAAACTACTGCACGTATTTTCATGAAATTCAGCACTTATAAGTATTTCACGATGCTGATGAAATCTAAAATATTTTCAAGGCATGAGCACCTCCGGTTTTTCCGGAAATGACGTCAACTTCCGTTTTTCAAATTAGAACACCATTTTTTTATTGCAGAAATAGATTCCTTAG
Organism: Adalia bipunctata; assembly: GCA_910592335.1. Taxonomy (NCBI): domain Eukaryota; kingdom Metazoa; phylum Arthropoda; class Insecta; order Coleoptera; family Coccinellidae; genus Adalia; species Adalia bipunctata. The sequence goes on from OU342954.1 coordinate 9,876,538, forward strand.
AAAATTTCAAGTTATTTTGATGTAACATTTTTCAGTTTTGGTTGGAAAATTCTCTCTGAGCGGGAAAATTCGAAAAAAAAAATCGAAAATAGAGCTCCGCTGAAACAAGAATAACTTCGAGGTTTTTGGATGGAAAATTTTCATTTTTGAGATTTTTCAAGATGTAAGATTGATGTATCCACTTTAAAAATCGAAATCGCGATTCATGATACAGGGGGTGAAAAAATCGCTTTCAAAGTTAGGGATGACAAAATCGTGAAAAATCAATTTTTTCAAATTAGAACCCTATTTTTTTATGGCAGATATTGAATCTACGTTAAAAAATAATGTGAGTGTATGCATCACACCCTTGCCCTAAAATGGATATTTTCTGAGTTAATATGGGTGAGGTTCCTCGTGAAAGACCCTGTATAGAAATCATCTCTTAATATCGTTCTTGATGATAATAATATCCAGGGTGAGTCTTTGACTTGTACATATATTTTAACTGTAGATTCCTCTCATCAAACGAAACACTTTCTTTCCATATCATTTTTCAAAATTCGGTTTCGTTTGAAAGATACAGAGTGTCGAAAATCCATGAAGAAAACACTTTATTGTCCATATCTTCTTAACCGTTACCTCAAATGAGTTGAATTTTGTTTCATTGGTTACTCTATTCATGGTGCATATTCCTCAATCGAAACTTATTCAATATCTCTCCTGGTATAAAAGTTACAGGGTAGTCTACTCATCAATACACGCAAAAACACCATAAAACCATTGTAAAAAGATAAACGGTTCATATTTTCGAAAGAATCAATCATTTAAGAAACTAAAAGTATTCTTATATTTTTTCAATAAAACGCGTCGTTTTCGAGTTATTTCCAATTTCACCCAGAAAAATTTTACGGAAAAATCATTTAAAAAATAATCTGAATGCGTCTTTGAAATAAATATCATCGAATATTATTCCTTCTCTGGTCTTTTAACGACTTCACATTGTTGTCACGCATGCGTCGTGAAATTTCGCCGCGACGTCGATTTCTGATGGAAATGGCAGAATTCATAGATATTTATACAATGTTACGTAAAAAATCCTTAACCTCAATGAAAATATCAGCAAGCTGACAACATCTTCTCAAAATTTCTGTGGAAATATCCACAGAATGGATACAAAATAGATTAGGTTAGGTTGTTTAATAATAAATTCTTAAGATCTGAATGAAAAGCCTTTCTTTATGAGATTGTTTCGAAATTTCGAGGAAAATATGAACAAGTTATTAGTGTTTACAAACTAATCTGCAGAAAAATCGAAGAAGGAACTTATAAATTGGTGGGAGAAATGTAGCTTTTCAGTTGAAACCGGATGCCGGATGAAACTAACCGTTTTTGTTTTGCAACATTTTTTTACCAATAAGGTTAGTACTTGAGTATTCCCTCAATTTGAATCGAGAAATATGAACTTTGAATCAATTCCAGGGAATTGTATCAGGAACGTAATAAGCCGAATTCGAGAAAATGGAAAATGAAAAAAAGATTTCTTTTGGCCTCACGAATCTACAGTTAAAATATACAGGGTGGCCCACCCCAGACGCGTTTCTCATTTTGAGGCAGTAAATGAAGACATTTTGAAAATTTTTTTTTCGTGAAATGTAAAGGACGATCAGATGCACAATTTAAAATTGTTTCACATATACAGGGTGTTCGATAACAAAGATATAGACCATAGTTACACTTTTTTAAATGGAATACCCTATATATGAATTCAAAAATTGAATGGCAAGCTCAAATAATGATGAGTTTATGGAGACCATTTTATGCCTTAGAAGAACCATTGTAGAGAAATGGCGAAAAATCCAAAAAAAAAGGAGTATTTTTAATTTGCAATTAATGAATAAACCCTTCAAGCCAACGATACAGACAATGTTTTTTCGTGTAGACATATTGGCTACCCTTATGCAGAAGAAAAAAATTTAACTCTGGAATATACTGAGTGATCATAATTAATGTTCAAACATTAACTACAAATAATGGTCAAAAACTTTCTTATTTCAAATGGCACACCCAGTATTTCTGTACCTTGTTGAACGTAAAAACTAATATCGAAACTATCTTCATTGGGTTTCCCTAAACCTAATAGTTTTCAAGTAATTTTCGATTTTTAATTCAACTAGTTAACCTACTATTATGATTAGCGCTATTCATAGAAATATTTTGAATTATTTGTGGGAAAATGCTTACAATATCATTTGAAATCTGAAAAACTCATACGAAGATCTCAATAATGGTGTTGCGGTCACGAAAGTATTAAGTGTCATAATCATTTAATCTTTTCCGGTACATGCCCTTAAATTTTTCTTTATTCGATCGTTTTGATACGAAGTTAAGCCATACGTTCAAAGAATCATGTGACAAACGATTCATTTAAAAAAATATTTGCTCAGGCGATGAACCTGTGCTCCAGTCCAACATTTTCCCTATTCTTCACATTTTCAATATTTTGAAGACTTTTCGAGATTTTCAAAAGAGATCTGTGATAGTGAACCTCTGGCCAGAGAGTGAGTTGAGTACCGAGTGGAACGAATTTCACCAGCATAAGGGCATTCAGTAGTAAGGTAGTATTTGAAGGTATTTTGTGAACATCTTTGAAACTTTGAGTCTACTAATACTCAATCCAACAATTGGAGATAACAAGTATGAAGAATCAAAGGTTCATCGCCTGAGAAAATATTTTTTTGAATGAATCGTTTGTTACATGATCCTTTGAACGTATGGCTTAACTTCAAAACGATAAGAATAAAGAAAAATTTGAGGGAATGTACCGGAAAAGATTGAATGATAATGACACTTTATACCTTCTAGGCGAAATTAATTTGAAAATAATTGAAAAAAGAATTGATATTCAGAAGAACAGTAGATAATCATTTATAAAGGAATAATCAATCTTGCGTGACCGCAACACCATTATTGAGATCTAGATATGAGTTTTGCAGATTTCGAATGATATTGTAAGCATTTCCCCGCAAATATTTCCAAGTATTTCTATGAATATCGCTAATCATAATACTAGGTTAACTAGTTGAATTAAAAATCGAAAATTACTGGAAAACTATTAGGTTTAGGTATAGGGAAACCCAATGAAGATAGTTTCGATATTAGTTTTTACGTTCAACAAGGTACAGAAATACTGGGTGTGCCATTTGAAATAAGAAAGTTTTTGACCATTATTTGTAGTTAATGTTTGAACATTAATTATGATCACTCAGTATATTCCTGAGTTGAATTTTTTTCTTCTGCATAAGAGTAGCCAATATGTCTACACGAAAAAACATTGTCTGTCTCGTTGGCTTGAAGGGTTTATTCATTAATTGCAAATTAAAAATACTCCTTTTTTTCGATTTTTCGCCATTTTCTCTACAATGGTTCTTCTAAGGCATAAAATGGTCTAAACTCATCATTATTTTGAGCTTGCCATTCAATTTTTGAATTCATATATAGGGTATTCCATTTAAAAAAGTGTAACTATGGTCTATATCTTTGTTGTCGAACACCCTGTATATATGAAAATAATTTTTAATTGTGCATCTGATTGTCCTTTACATTTCACGAGAAAAAAGTTTTCAAAATGTCTTCATTTACTGCCTCAAAATGAGAACTGCGTCTGTGGTGGGCCACCCTGTATGTACAAGTCAAAGACTCACACTGTATCTGTATCTATTGCCTCAAAATTTCCCACGAAAAAATCAGAACCAAGTTAAAATCCTATAAAGTTCAATGTTCTCGAAGCTAAACAAAACATAGAGATGGGATTACATTGATTTCATATAAATGTGAGACTCCACGTATCCGTCCGCTCCGTAACCGTTCGGCAATTACCTTGCATCCACTCGCTCCGCCCCGGATAGGAAATACCGAACGCGGTAATTTGAAAAATCCTTTCGTTTGGATACAGATACAGAAATGGGTGGGAAATGGCGAAATGACGTCAGTAAATAGAGCGTATTTTCGAAGAGGTTAATGATCCCCTTGTCCTAACCTACTACGTCCATTAGCCTGGAATAAGGGATCGAAGTGTACTTACATTTTGATTCCAATTTAGGTAGACAAATTGGTTTAATATTGGGTGTGATTGGTACTCTATCGCTCAGTCGTAATAAAGCAATGTCGTTATCGAAGTTGAGGAAACTGAAGGCGCCGGCTATGGCCCTAAGGACAAATCTAGATTCTGGTTTCACTGTGTCGTTACATCTGTCGTGTTCACCAAATGACACTTTTATCATGAACCACATGAATCTGAAAAAAACAATAATGATATAAAGGACCTGATTCTTTTTATAAAAGAAACTTCACTTGAGAGAGATGAAGACAAAGTTATGGGCGCCAATGCATAAGAGTATTATCGAAAATTGTCGGTAAAAATAACAAAAGAAAAGGCGCCAGCTTATATCGAGGTCAAACGACACTGTTTTGACAATGAACTTGATGCAGGTTAAAAACCGGTAGAGACCACTTTCAGTACCTCCATTTGACGTCTGGTTGATAGCCTTGGACTTGAAAGTATTAATCACGATGCAGGTGATGGTCATTTGGTAAGAATTTCGGTCGTTTTCAAAGAAGCAAGGAAGATAATATTATTTCGTATCAACTGCAGTCGGTCGAAGACAAGACAGGATCTGTTTTTTCAGAAAAAAATCATTAAGATTTCTTTCGGAATACAGGAGATAATGGATTGGTCAAATCTTTATTCGAATATTATTCACTGAAGATAAAGAATCGTTCTGAAGACTCATGTTTGTTGGAACATCTATCAGTTGTTCTTCTTCTTATGGTCATGGTCTCAAAGGGTGTCACGGGTGAATTTCCCGGTTGCACATTAGAATTATTGAATGTCCATAATCTTCTAACATTTTGAACTTTCAGTAGAACCGGAATCTATTTATCATGATTAACACCCTTCATACAATCTCAATGTGAATGCTTCAGTTCTATCCATAGCCCGCGAAACATCTTTGAGTTGAGTTACGTTTTACGAATTAGTCCTTGCGGCTTCGGCCAAGAGGAAGATTGTGCCAACCCACATTTGGCATATAGTATATTTTATGAAAGGGTTCTTCATTCTCTATCCAAAAATATTATGGTTTCCTGGTTATTCGCAAAAGTAATCAGAATAAAGCACTATGCAGAGTGTTTCACCATAAACTGGACAAACATACAGGGTGTTTCACCATAAACTGGACAAACATATATAGTTGGCATCGAGAAAGTCATTTTTGCCTCATAACATATACCCCGTTTTCGACGCATAATCGAGATACAGGGTGCTTAATGTCAACTTTGAGCAATATTCTGTGAACTGTGGTAAGTTATGCGTGATATTTGAAATAACGGTTCCTGGTCACATCTCAGTATTTTTGAGGGCTCAATTGAATAGTGGTGCAGAATTTTTCGAAAAAAAAATTCAAAATGGCGGAAAACCTGCAAAGTCGAAATTTTTTTTTCTCGGTTGCCAATTTGGAAAGCATAATCTCAACGTACTCGATTTTCTAAGATTTTCCGTGAAAAATTTTTTTCAAATTTCGAACCAAAATTTTTGGAATTTTCCATGATTGAACTATCTTTAATTCTTGGGTGGAAACAGAATGAAAAAATATCAATTGGTTTTCTTTTTGTAGCCTTCCGAAGATTACGCTAGGTGTACTTTCTTAATTTTTATTTGAGAAACTGGAGGCCGTACGAAGGTCAAAATTGTGCTGATGGGCTGCCAGAATGACCCCGATAGAAATATGAAATAACAACCAAAAAAAAATTTTTTTTAAAAAATTAAAGAAAGTTAAAAAAAAATTATTTTTTTATTTTTTCCAAAAAACAAAAAAACTTTGGTAAGGTCCGAACTCTACACTCTCGATTAACTAGTGTTGCTTTGGTAATGGAGATTTATAGGATTAGAATTAATCCAATTCATACTCGTAGAGTTCGATTCCTACCAAAATTTTTTGAAAAAAATTTTTTTGGTTTATAATTTCATATTTTTATCCGGATCATTCTGGCAGTGACAATTTTGACCGCCGTACGGCCTCCAGTTCCTCAAATAAAAATTAAGAAAGTACACCGAGCGTAATCTTCGGAAGGCTACAAAAAGAAAACCAATTGATATTTTTTCATTCTGTTTCCACCCAAGTATTCAGAATTAAAGATAGTTCAACCATGAAAAATTCCAAAAATTTTGGCCTCTCAGTGTTTTTGAGGGCTCAATTGAATTGTGGTGTAGAATTTTGCGAAAAAAAATTCAATATGAAGGAAAACCTGCAAAGTTGGAATTTTTTTTTCTCGGTTGCTAATTTGGAAAGCATAATCTCAACGTACTCAATTTTCTAAGATTTTCCTTGAAAAAATTTTTTCAAAATTCGAATTCAACTTTTTTTTTACATGTCTTCAGTGAAAAAAAATCGGCCAAAATTGTTGGAATTTTTCATGGTCAAACTAATTTTCATTCTGAATACTGGGGTGAAAACAGAATAAAAAAATATCAATTAGTTTTTTTGTAGCCTTCCAAAGATTGCGCCCAGAATACTTTCATAATTTTTATTTGAGAAACTGGAGGCCGTACGAAGGCCAAAATTGTGCTGATGGGCTGCCAGAATGACCTGAATAGAAATATGAATTTATAAACCAAAAAAATTTTTTTACAAAAACTTTGGTAGGAATCGAACTTTCTACGGGTATGACTTGGATGTATTCTAAAGCCGGACTCCCACTACTCGTGTATTTGGCAAATATTTGCGACTTGCCTATATTTGGCATGTAGTGGGAATGGTTCACTCGGCCAATACTTGTCAATCTTGTCATTCAAATTCGAAACTTCGTCTACTTGCCAAGTACGCAAATAATTGCGTACTTGCCAAATATACGAGTAGTGGGAGTCCCGCGCCTTTATCCTATAAATCTCCGTTACCAAAGCAACGCTAGTTAATCGAAAGTGGAGAGTTCGATTTCTACCAAAGTTTTTTGAAAAAATTTTTTTTGGTTTATAAATTCATATTTCTATCCGGGTCATTCTGGCAGCCCATCAGCACAATTTTGTCCTTCGTACGGCCTCCAGTTTCTCAAATAAAAATTATGAAAGTACAAGGTGTCTCATTATAAATTACCAGATGGCTATCTCCGTTATTTTTGATCACCCTGTATAGTTCAAATTAGCAAAGTTGTAGTATTTGTCCTGAATCGTCAAAATCTGATTACAAAATTGACATATGTCAATCGCTTGTCAGATTTTTGACATAATGTCTTGCTTATTTTAAATGGAACAGCCTGTATATTTTGCAGTATATCCATTCTCCTTAAAAATACAATTAATTTGATGTATCAAAGTCAAACTTACGTTCAATCTAGTAATTTATAATGAGACAACTTGTACTCCGGGCGTAATCTTTGGAAGGCTACAAAAAGAAAACCAATCGATATTTTTTCATTCTGTTTTCACCCCAGTATTCAGAATGAAGAACAGTTTAACCATGAAAAATTCCAACAATTTTGGCCGATTTTTTTTCACTGTAGACATGTAAAAAAAAGTTGAGTTCGAATTTTGGAAAAATTTTTTCACGGAAAAATCTTAGAAAATCGAATACGTTGAGATAATGCTTTCCAAATTGGCAACCGAGAAAAAAATTCCAACTTTACAGGTTTTCCACCATTTTGAATTTTTATTTTCAAAATTCTACACCACAATCCAATTGAGCCCTGCAAAATACTAAGATGTGACTAGAAACCGTTATTTCAAAATTTCATAAGGCAAAAATGACTTCATCGGTGTCATCTACACGGCTAGAGTGTTATTGTTGGTCCAGTTTATGGTGAAACACCCTACCTTCTTTCTTTTTCCAAGGAAACATCCTTAATATTTCAGTAGAGCTTGAAATTCCAATTTAAAAAATATGCCATATTTGGTATTATACAGAAATCAACTTCGAGCAAGGGCGTCCCCAGCCTTTCAGCTAAGGGAGAAGGGTGGGGGGCAAGAAAAAATCAGAATAGAAATAATTAACTGATTTTCGTATATTATGCTATTATTTCATGAGTTTTTAAGAGATTTTTGAGCTCTAGGGGGGGCAGCTGTCAAAATATCAAGTTTTGTATCTATATTTTTGGAATGGTAACCTCAAGCTTTACTGAAATATACAAAAGACTCTAGAATCCCCTTTGAAATAAAATATTATTCGATAAATAAATATTGATAAGCATTATTTTAGGAAACGATGAGACACCAACAGTTTGGCTCACTCTGTACTCTTGGTTAAAAAGATTCATAACACCAATCTAGTCGATTGAGACCAAAGAATATCCGTTGGATTCTTGTTTTCTTAGCAGATAATTGTCTCAGTCGACTAGGTGCGACCCACTGACCAAGAATCCGTGGTCAAATTAAGTTCTATCCGTTCGTCTAAGAAAACGATAATTCTCGAATGGGTACACCTAGAAACTTGATGTTTTCAGGATAGTTTCTGATCTCGAATGTGGAATGTTTAAGAAAAAAAATGAAATGAATAACTGATTTAAAAAAATTCTCATTACAGGGTGACCCATTTTAAAAGATCCACTAAAATAACTCCCTGAGAAGAGCCCGGATCGAAAAATGTTTCAAATGAAAGTTTCTTAGTTTTTATGGGGTTTAATTTGACCTTGGAGTTTCATTTCAAGGTGAAGTAGATTTTTGGAATAGGGAATATACTTTTTTCGTTTTAGAATATTAATCTTTGTGAGAAACTAAAGCATCAGGTCTCTTTTGTTTTCTCCAAAAGAATTTCTCTGGAGAGCATTTCATGCTGAAGATAGTCAGGGTAAAGTACTTCAAAGTTATTCCTCATAGAATCATTTTTGTATCGCGTATGAACATATTCAAAAAAGACAAACTGGTTTGTGTTCTGAATTTTTTTCAAATTTGCTGAGTAGTTTGTGTGTATAGAAGATTTTCATCATAAACATTCTGAGCATAAAACACTTCATATTTCCACAACGAATCATACAGGGTGGGGCAGAAGAACCTATCCGATTTCAAATCCCTTTTTCTCAGAAGAGAGAGCAGGTAGAGTAGTGGGGTAAAAACCGTTAGAAAGCTGGTTTTATGCCATTTGTCAGTAGTCAACATGCCTTGGTCTGGTGAACATCGTGCTTTTGTTATTGAGCGGTTTATCGAATGCGGCGGTTCGATAATTGCTACACAACGTGCTTTTCGAATTCATTTCGGACTCGGGCGTCATGATCCTGTTCCACATCACGCTACGAGTTCAGCATTGAAAAAGAAGTCGCCTGGACGTCCCAGGACAGCAACAGGACCTGAAAACGTGGCCAATGTGAGAGCCGCGATTGAACGTTCCCCGCGTCGTTCGGCGCGAAAACATTCGCTCCCAAGGACGACATTTGAGTGATGTGCTTTTCAAAACTTAAATTTAAAAATGGCATAAAATTTGCGATATGTTAATAAAAAAAATTTTTTGACAAGCTGAGTGGTTTTAATTTTATAACGTTTTGAAATCGGATAGGTTTTTCTGCCCCACCCTGTATTATGGCAGAAACAAAAGAGGGCAGAATGTTTTCAGTTTTTCGCGAAGATCAATATTCTGCAACGAAAAAAGTATATTCATATTCCTTAAAAAATCTACTTGACCTTGAAATGACCTCGACAACAACCTCCAAGGTCAAGTTGAGTGTCTGCATTCGATGTCCTCCTGAAAACTAAGAAACTTTCATTTGAAACATCTTTCGATTCAGGCTTTTCCCAAAGAGTTATTTCAGTGGATCTTTCAAAATGGGTCATCCTGAATATTATCCATATTTCACGACCGGGCTCAACTTTAAATCTAGAGTATTCAGATCAGTTCGGGGCAGTCATTCGTCGACTTAGAACCTCTGAAGATGCCTACCGCAGTTGTAGCCGAAACGTTAGGTGAAATTCCTATTGGACCACGGCTAGAAAACCCGTTATACTCTAGATCTGAAATTATTTATCCAGTAATTTATTAATTGATGCACATTAATTACTTATATGGCAAGAATCAACACAAAAGGACCCCGCACTTTTACTACGGGAAATGTACCCCCTTCGAGACATAGGTAAAATGTCTCTTTGGCTTGTGATATATCGTTTGAAAGGTACCTTAAGCCTCTATCGAAAATGTTACTGTTTTCTAGTTTATTGCAAAACCCAACATAAAAAAATCACTACAATGAGTACAATGCTCTCAATACAGGGTGGGCTTTTCAAAACGAAACAGACGAGATAACGGGCGGAATGAATTTATTTCGAAAAAATGCTCGGACACATCGATTTTTGTTTCGAGGGGGACAACTTTTGAGGTCAAATTCACAACTATATCGCTTCAACCCTTAGTGTTAGAACACCAACCCCTAAATTTTTAATAGGAGAGATAGGATTAGTGATATCTCATTTGAAAGGCCTTTTTATCATGAAATCAGCGTAATAATTTTTTTCTCATTTAAAGCATTCGTTTTCGAGGTATTTTGAATTTCGTACAGTACCATTCATTCCGCTAACCATGCTATGTGAATTCATCAATTATTTGACTAATTCATTGTGTGTTTACGATGGTAACCGTTAATTGTCAATATTAGACAACGAATAATTATTATTGGTAAATACTTTCTTCAAGAAATGAGGTGAAAATGGTTTATTCTTTGGCAGAAATAATTGAAATTGTTTCTTCATTTTTGATATTTTTCAAGTGACTAATTATTCATTGTTAAAATTTTAACTTTGTATTTTGATGTCTGGTGTATGGCAGTTATGGAGTTTCATCAAATCTACAGAATAAATGAATAATAAATTCGATTGATTCAGACAGCTTGCTTGACGACAATACCATCTTTGTTTCAACTTCAAATGTCAATATCTCAAGAATCAATGAATCAAATGACAAAAAAATAAATATCCTGAATTCAGGATGAAAGGACCTTTCAAATGAGGTATCACCCACTCTATCTTTCCTATTCAAAATTTAGGGGTTGGTGTTCTAACACTAAGGGTTGAAGCGATATAGTTGTGAATTTGACCTTAAAAGTTGTCCCCCTCGAAACAAAAATCGACGTGTCCGAGCATTTTTTCTAAATAAATTTATTCTGCCCGTTATCTCGTCTGTTTCGTTTTAAAAAGCCCACCCTGTATTGAGAGCATTGTACTCATTGTAGTGATTTTTTTATGTTGGGTTTTGCAATAAACTAGAAAACAGTAACATTTTCGATAGAGGCTTAAGATACCTTTCAAACGATATATCACAAGCCAAAGAGACTTTGTAACTATGTCTCGAAGGGGGTACTAATGAATTAATTGGAAAAACTCACCCTTTTACACAATGTGCGGCTGTCAACACGTATCGATCGTTAATCAGCATACCTCCACAATAAAATCTGTTGAAATAAGATAATTTCACCAGCCATGGATATTCGTTGCGCCCCGTAGGTTTTCCACCCACTATCCTGCCATCGTCGTTTCTTTCTCCACAAGCTGAAATCAATTTGAATTAGGCTGTTGTGTTATAAATATCGGGTGTTTTTTTAGAGTAATAGAACTTTTGATAGGAATAACTGATGTGATTTGACAGAAGGTAGAAGCCATGTTGTTTTGACATTTCTGTTCAGTAAGCAAATTATCATGTAAAGACTCACGCCGCAACAACGTTCACAAATTGTTGAGATTTATTTTCAAAATCAGTGTTCTATCCGCCAAACTTATAGAGCACTTCGTGAAATTTATGGTCCAAATAATCTTCCATCAGAGCAGCTTATTCGTCGGACTATCGATAGATTTAGGACAACATTTTCTCTACTCGATGCAACAACAAGACGAAGAACTGTACCTACGTACAGAAGAAAATATCGCTTCTGTAAGTGATAGTGTTAGTGAAGATCCAGATTTGTCTATTCGTCGACGTTCGCAATAAGTTGGACTCTGTGCATCCACCACATGGAAAATTTTGCGTAAAGATCTTGGTCTACACCCATACAAGATTCAACTGGTTCAAGAACTGAAGCCACTTGAGCATAATAAGCGTCGTTTGTTTGCTGATTGGGCCCTAGAGCATCTTGAAGTGGATCCACTTTTATATCGAAAAATTGTGTTTAGTGATGAAGCTCATTTCTGATTGAACAGCTACGTGAACAAGCAATATTGCCGAATATGGAGTGAAAACAATCCTCAAGAAGTTCTGCAGGTTCCATTGCATCCTGAAAAATGGACTTTTACATGCTGGAGTCATCATCATCGGTCCATATTTCTTTTTTTTCAACAAGATGGTAGTACACCTCATGCAGCTACCGTAACTATTGATTTATTGAAAGAAAGATTTGGCGATAACATTATTTCGAGAGATGGTCCGGTTAATTGGCCTCCAAGATCATGCGACATAACTCTAATGGATTATTTTTTTGGGGTTATGTCAAGTTATTGCTTTATGCTGTTAAAAACCCAAACTGGGATGGACCATTTGGGAATCAAATTTTATAATAAACTTCCCAAACATTTACGAAATCTTCCACGTCATAGATTGGGGAATAAGATAAAAGGTTCAAGGTTCCTTATTGAAAAAAAAACTGTATATTGTAACGTTTTCTTGGTTATTGAAACGTCCGAAATAATTAAACTCTTTATTTACACTAATTTTACAGTTGGTACTATATAGTCAACAACTACAGGGTGTTTCACCACAAACATATACAGGGTCTTTCACGAGGAACCTCACCCATATTTATACGGGAAACTACTGAACGTATTTTCATGAAATTCAGCACTTATAAGTATTTCACGATGCTGATGAAATCTAAAATATTTTCAAGGCATGAGCACCTCCGGTTTTTCCGGAAATGACGTCAACTTCCGTTTTTCAAATTAGAACACCATTTTTTTATTGCAGAAATAGATTCCTTAGAAAATTTCAAGTTATTTTGATGTAACATTTTTCAGTTTTGGTTGGAAAATTCTCTCTGAGCGGGAAAATTCGAAAAAAAAATCGAAAATAGAGCTCCGCTGAAACAAGAATAACTTCGAGGTTTTTGGATGGAAAATTTTCATTTTTAGGATTTTTCAAGATGTAAGATTGATGTATCCACTTTAAAAATCGAAATCGCGATTCATGATACTGGGGGTGGAAAAATCGCTTTCAAAGTTAGGGATGACAAAATCGTGAAAAATCAATTTTTTCAAATTAGAATCCCATTTTTTTATAGCAGATATTGAATCTACGTTAAAAAATAATGTGAGTGTATGCATCACACCCTTGCCCTAAAATGGATATTTTCTGAGTTAATATCCACTTTAGGGCAAGGGTGTGATGCATACACTCACATTATTTTTTAACGTAGATTCAATATCTGCCATAAAAAAATGGGGTTCTAATTTGAAAAAATTGATTTTTTCACCCCCTGTATCATGAATCGCGATTTCGATTTTTGAAGTGGATACATCAATCTTACATCTTGAAAAATCCCAAAAATGAAAATTTTCCATCCAAAAACCTCGAAGTTATTCTTGTTTCAGCGGAGCTCTATTTTCGATTTTTTTTTCGAATTTTCCCGCTCAGAGAGAATTTTCCAACCAAAACTGAAAAATGTTACATCAAAATAACTTTTCTAAGGAATCTATTTCTGCAATAAAAAAATGGTGTTCTAATTTGAAAAACGGAAGTTGACGTCATTTCCGGAAAAACCGGAGGTGCTCATGCCTTGAAAATATTTTAGATTTCATCAGCATCGTGAAATACTTATAAGTGCTGAATTTCATGAAAATACGTTCAGTAGTTTCCCGTATATATATGGGTGAGGTTCCTCGTGAAAGACCTTGTATAGCCGTGTAGCTGACACCGAGGAAGTCATTTTTGCCTTATGACATATACTCCGTTTTCGACGCATAAGCGAGATGCAGGTTGTTTACTGTTTAATGTCAACGACATTCTAATAACTGTGATGAGTTATGCGTGTCATTTGAAATAACGGTTTCTGGTCACATCTCAGTATTTTTTTGGGGTCATTTCAAATGTGGTGTAAAATTCTGAAAAAAAAATTTCAATATGGCGGAAAACCTGCAAAGTTGGATTTTTTTTCTCGGTTGCCAATTTGCAAAGCACTATTTCAACGTACTAGATTTTCTAAAATTTTCCGTGAAAAAATTTTCTCAAAATTAGAACTCAACTTTTTGTTTTACATGTCTTCAGTGAAGAAAAATTTCGGCTGAAATTGTTGGAATTTTTCATGGTTGAACTATCTTTCCTTCTGAATACTGAGGTGAAAACAGAATGAAATAATATCCATTGGTTTTCTTTTTATAGCCTTCCAAAGATTACGCTTGGAGAACTTTCATAATTTTGATTCAAAAAACTGGAAGCCGTACGAAGGCCAAAATTGTGCTAATGGGCTGCCAGAATGACCCGGATAGAAATATGAATTTATAAACCATAAAAAATTTTTTCAAAAAACTCTGGTAGGATTCGAACTCTCTACGAATATGAATTGGGTTTATTTTAATATTATAAATTTCCGTTACCAAAGCGACGCTAGTTAATCGAAAGTGGAGAGTTCGATTCCCACCAAAGTTTCTTAAAGTAAATTTTTTGGGTTTATAAATTCATATTTCTGTCAGGGTCATTCTGGCAGCCCATCAGCACAATTTTGGCCTTCGTACGGCTTCCAGTTTTTTAAATAAAAATCATGAAAGGTCTCAAGGAATGGATTTTTTGTGTTTTTTTTTATTTCATATGGACTTCGACAACTCCTAGACAATTATTTATAATAATTTTCATGATATTCGATCCATATTGAAAAAGTGGTCCTGCAAACTTTATGTTAAGTTAGCAAAGGCACCCCGTAGAAAAAAAAAACTATGGGCGCGACAATTTTTTTTTCGCGACAAATTCTCGACAATCATTCGATAATTAATGCAATTGATTTTCTCGCAAGTGGCACAGCTAACTTTTTTCGAATGAACTACTGCACAAAGTAACTGACTATTATGTCCATGATTTTTCAGTAGAATTCAACACTCGGTTCTTGATTTCCGTACAAGAAAATAGCATAACTGAATCTTCCAACAATGTTTATGTTAGTACGCGTGACATATTTCCAGTATTAATAGAGAAAAAGTTTCTCCAATATTCGCCAGGTCTTTGGAATTATTGAATTCACATAAAATTTAATCAAATTCATTATTCTCCCAAAGTAAATAAACATTTTATAACTACGTAATTACTACGACCTCTATATGAGTAGAGAAGACAACGTTGCCTAGTTATCTGACAGGAAAATGAGTATAACCTAACATTTTTAAAATATACACGGTGAAATGTGTCAAAATGTCATGGCCAACCGGCGATACATTATAAAAGTGAATGGAGTATAATTATTCATTTCCATTTTCATTAGTTCTATCTACCGTATTAGTTTGTTACATCTACTATAGGACACCCTGTATAGAGACATTCTCAACATATTATTTCATTACAAATCAAAAAAACTCTACAATGTCAACAAAAACATCTTCATGTCTATTACTTTCCTCTTCAAATTTTTATGAAAAGTGGTTTATGTAAATCATAACAGCCAGGTTGTGATACATCGAACATCCTGCTTTATTCTTGTACAAATTTCTCTGACACAGAAGCATTTTTCTTAGCTGGATAACTTTCTTCACTTTCGATACAAAAGCAACATATTGAGTTTAATCGAGCAAGATTACTTTAATCGGATTCTACGATCAGGCTTGATGACTGAAGCGTTCCGAGAATATTAAAATGTACGAACATTTGAATACTAGAGGATGCATACGATTAACACACAAACGTGAAAGTATGAGTCTATTGTATTTCGTATTTGTTTCGAATTCTCGGTAACGATTTTTGACACCTAACTGAAAGAAGGAGCGTTTTTGGTTCGAGGAACAGTTACATCATTTTTTCATCTTACTACATTCAGTACAGGGTGTTTCATTGGTGAATGAACATACGGTAACCCGAATTAGGCGAGTACAAAAACCGATATATGATAGGTCTAATCTATTCCATAATCGAGATACAGGTTGATTCATGTATTCACCAGAAATTTCATTTTCTCATAACCAACCATTATAATCGGTTGATATTTGGAACGTATGATCCACTACTACAGGTCGATCGATATATATTTAAATTTCCAAAAATTCCAGGTCTGTATTTGAAAAATATGGGACTTCTTTCAAGCTAAGATTCAACACCCTGTTTATTAAAAGTTTGGGATTTGATTGAGATATTTGAAGAAAGCAGAAAATTTTCAATGGGTTCAGTAGATTTCATTGTCCTGCGCGTCATTTTGCTCAAACAAAGCTTCAGGGAAAGATCCAATTGAATATTGGAATTCCAATAAATTCTTAGAAAATTAGTTCATGGTAATCAAATTAGAACAATTTCTTCTCAAACCGATCAATATTTGCATTTTTCAATATTCTGATAGATTTTCGAAAAAATGGTTAATTGAGAGAAATTTATTGCGTGTTTCGAATTCTGAGAGAATGAATGGACTGAAGAGAATCCGCATGTATACTCCATTCACAATTATAAAATCACAACTCTGGCCATGGTTTCGTTTTCAGGAATTGGTGCACCTGATGAAAAATCTGTGCCCGTACATAGAATATCGTTTATGACGAAACGACGAAGCCAGTTTTTCTGTTTACATCAAAGTAAAAGTATCAAAGATTTACCACATTCTGTTAGTTCGAATCGATTGGCGATTTTGGGGCGAAATATCAAGCGCGTTCGGCAATGACATCCGACTGGTCGGATTGATCTGAACCGTTCGTTTATTACATCCAGATTGAGGGGAGTACACATCT
Organism: Adalia bipunctata; assembly: GCA_910592335.1. Taxonomy (NCBI): domain Eukaryota; kingdom Metazoa; phylum Arthropoda; class Insecta; order Coleoptera; family Coccinellidae; genus Adalia; species Adalia bipunctata. The sequence goes on from OU342954.1 coordinate 9,893,384, forward strand.
GGACCGTTCGGCAAAAAAATCTGATCAATCGGATGTAGATCTTTTTGCTCGCTGTATTTCGACGGAGCAAACGGATTTTTTCAACAGAACAGAAACAGAAATTACTTTTCTGCATTTGTCAATGGATTTTAACTGCATTTATGAGTTTCCTGCTTCGAATATTCTTGAACGGTCTGTTAAAATTTCGTGTCTTATGTTATTTGTTGTGTAGTAATAAATAAAAAATGTCGTTTGATAAAAAAATAATGATTCAAAATATTGAATCATTTCAACCAAGGGGTAGAAGTGTTGAGAGCTATAACGAAAGAATTGAAATAGAATCCAGACTACCTCTACGGCCGAATAGACCTTTAATCACTAATTTAATATCTGACAAACAGAAAAAACGATCTGAAAGCTCCGTACCGTTCGTTTATTACAGAAAAATCTGACAAATCTGTACAATCTGTGATCACGTGACTAAAAAATCCGTCCGCTCTCGGATGCTAATGCCGAACGCGCTTATCGATAGGAAATCGCCTATTTTTCCGTTCTTCGTCGTCCAGAAGAAGTTTCGTGCAAGTGTCATTTTTTCCTTTCACGAGTTTTGGCGTGAGTACGAACGGCAAATTTGAATTGGACCAAAAATCGATTTATATGCATAAATAAAGCGAAAGTAAGTACTAATCGACCTTTTTACACTTGATAACGAAGTTTGTTTTAGGTATCTGGCCGTTTTGAAAGATTTCAAACGAAATTCCGGTGCCCCTGAAGTTTGGTTAGTTTCGGTATCGTTTTTGGTGCTCAAAATTTATTTGGAATGCGTGAATGGACAAAAAAGGCTTCCTTATACGATCTTCTAACGAAAGCGATTGGAAAATATGGTTCAGGTAGGATTTTCGAGGAATTATGAGGAAAGAACTTGCAGAATGAAATTGCACGATTTTCGTAAGTACCTAAACGGGTTTTGGATGGCCATCATCGGTCTGTAAATGATTATTGTTGATCGTTTTCACGTTTCAGAAAAAAACACGTCGAAAAAGCTAAAAAAAGAAGAAATATGACTATATTGCATTCCACAGTTGGTGAATTCAGATTCCGATGAATTGAAATGTGTCACTGGAGCTTTCATTCCTTTGCCGAAAGTAGAAATAGGCTATATTGAACCAGAATACATCGGTTTTTTCCATATTCCAGGAGTTTGTGTCTTATTTTAGAACAGGTGAATGATAATAATGTGTAGCATAATGTTCGACCTATTCCAATTTATTTGTACAAGTAATGTGGTAGTAATGTATGAATATTTTTCAATCTAATAAATTACTATACAATCAGAATATTTTACTCCTTGTTCATAAGATCAAATAAATAAAATGTCGTCAAGTCTTGAACTTTCAGTTCAAGAGGATAATAAACATCAAATCTTCACAAGAATGCATATGATAATTATGTGAAAGCAATGCAATTTTTTTCCATGGCGAAAAATAATATATTTCAACAGTGATCTCTTGTACTTTTCATGCAAATAACTAGAAAAGGAATCCTTTCTATCAATTCATATAAACGTTAATTATTTTCGTCCATCACATCTTTTCCAATTCATTCACATTCTGAGAAATACGCTAAGAATGTAGAAAGGGCAACATAGTGTTGACTTGGAACATAAAAATATTTCGAAAAACGTCATAACTTCGATACAGAGTGGAATGTGTCAAATTTCCAAGGCCAGAGCTGTGATTTTATAATTGTGAATGGAGTATAGTCAGCATAGAACTTATAGTACATGGAATGCTATTACCAGATCGAAAAGTGGGTAAACATCTCAAGTTGGAGGAATCTCTAAATTTCCATGTTCCCATGGATACGACCTGTCACACCGAACAGGAACACAGAAATGGCAAAGGGAATCGGATTTTGACGATTAAATTCATAGTATTTCTGTGTTTCTATTCTGTATGACAAGTCGTAACCATGCCAACATGGAAACTTCAGTATTCCTCCAACTGAAGATGTTTATCCACTTTTTTAAGCTGAGCAGCAAGGCTAATGGCATTCCATGTACTATAAGTTCTATGATAGTCAGGCATACGACATCCCAAACGAATTTTCAAAAAACGTATGATGTGACGTTTATAAAAATCGATTGATTGGACCATACGTCCTACCATTTTTACTAAGATTTCCTCCAAGATCATCTTCCTGTATTACTCGAAGGTACGAGTTTGCAGGAATAAATTTTCACTATCGAGTTCCTAATGGTCAGACATTTTTCAGATCGGAACTTTTCAAATATGTGGATAGATAGAGGTGGACCACATGCCTGGCCCGCTAGATCAGCAGATTTCAATCCTGTTGATTATTTCATTTGATGTTATTTGAAATGTTTAGTATATATCTGTATATTCATCCGAAATAGGAAGTGAGGAGATCCTCATGCAACGTATCGAAGTCGCCTGCAATAAAATAGTAATAATCCAGACATGATCCAAAAAGGTTAAGACATATTTTGAAGAGCAAAACGCAAAACGGTGGTACATTACAGCACCTTTCATAATTCACGTTGAGTTTTTATGTTTCTTTCCTTATTTATTCATGGTTGTTGACTTCAAATAAATTTTTCTCAATCGATACTGTTTTTCCGAAATAACTTGAAATTATTCTGAGAATTTAGTGGAATTCCAATATTCAATTGGAATTGGATCTTTCCCTGAAGCTTTCTTTGAGCAAAATGACGTACGGTACAATGAAATCTACTGAACCCCATTGAAAATTCTCTGCTCTTTTCAAATATCTCAATCAAACCCCAAAATTTTAATAAAGAGATTGTTGAATCTTAGCTTGGAAGAAGTCCCATATTTTTCATATACAGACCTGGAATTTTTGGAAATTTAAATATAAATCGATCGACCTGTGGAATAGAATCATACGTTCAAAAGTTATGAGAAATTAAAATTTTTGGTGTATATCTACATGAATCAGCCTCTATCTCGGTTATGGAATAGATTAGACCTATCACATAACGGTTTTTGGACTCGCCTAGGTAGCTCTAGTGCAAGTTACTGTATGTTCATTTACCAATGAAACATCCTGTACATTCTCTCTTAAAATTAAGGGTACATAATTAAGTAGTGGTGACGAAGTAAACTGCTCCACATGAGTTAGGGATATTGACTTAAATTGCAAAAAATATAGTTAAAATAAGATTTTTGTGATGAAAATTCATATTACTATGATTTCAAGTTGCAAATTAATTTTAGCCTGTAGGTCTGCAGCGTATACAGGGTGGTTAAGAAAAATCGAGTAACATAACGAAATCTTATTCCCAGTGAATTCAAGCATTTTAAGACTATCAATACTGTGAATGTATGGCCTCCACGGACATCAATAACAGCTTGACATCTTCTATGGATACTACACACGAGGCTGTTGAACATTTCTTGAGGAATTTGGTTCCATAAACGAGGCAGAAGCTCTCTCAGATCATTTAAAGATTCTGGGGTAGGTTTATGATTATCTAATCTTCTTTGGAGCATATCCCATGCATGTTCTATGCAATTCAAATCTGGTGAGTGCGGAGGTATTGGTAAATGTGGAATACCAAGCTCCTCGCGCGCAATCTCAACTATAGCTGCACGGTGCGGTCTAGCGTTATCGTCTAGAAATTGAAAAGTTTCACCAATAGCGTGAAAATTTGGCACAACATTGTCAATGACATGCTGCCTATAGTGTAAGGCGGTCATATCCCCACTACAAATGTGTATATCTGTGCGCCCGTTGAAACATATCCCGGCCCATACCATAACACAACCCCCTCGGAATGGATGGACTTCTTGGACATAGCGACGATTACGGGGTATGCATGGGATTGTCCATACCCTTATTCTCCGAGAATCTGAAAATCGTCCATATCTGGATTCATCAGTGAAAAGGACACTACGCCATTGATCGTTCCAATTGATATGTTGCCTTGCCCATTCCAGTCTTTGAAGCTTATGGTCACGTATTAATGGAACTCCTCTTAATGGACGTCTCAAACGTCGTCTGATGGTTTCGATGGAAACTTCGCCCAATCTGCATTTTGAAGAGTATTCCGTAGCATTCTACACGTAGATGTAGGGTTTCTTCTCGCCGAAACGGTGATGAAACGATCCTGAGCAGGTGTTGTTTTTCGTCGCCCACCAATCCTTGGTCTTTCCAACACGGAACCTGTCTCCCTGAACCTATTCCAAAGTCGAGATATCACACTTTGGCTGACTTGGAGCCTTTCCGCTACAACGACCTGAGTTAGGCCACCCTGTAGCATTCCGATAGCCCTATTAGCCTCAGCGTTTGTTAATTTACATCTTGGCATTTTCAGAAAACTCGTTTCAAATCGAAGCCGTTGATAAACTTACTTCATTTCAAAATAAGAACATTCATGAAGCATATGCAAAGAACCAAACTTCAGAAAAAAGGCGATCAGATTGACGAAATGTCCCATACTTATTTTTATTGGATCGATTTAAGTTGTTATTGAGTTTTAAATGATTTTACAGCGATTTTCTCGAAGATTCCATACTTTTAAAAACGATTGAATACGATATCCCTAACTCTTGTGGAGCAGTATATTTGATCCATCCGTCAATTTTGTTCTTGAGGGAGACATTTTTTGAATGAAACCATCATCATATCATTTCATCCCTCCGCTTGGCAACCCCAACCCCTAGAAATTTAAATAGGGAAGATGGGTTGTGCCGGTTGTGCGATATGTTGCCGTGAATATATTATTTTCAAGATCTGATCATTCGTTTATGTAATTTTAATATTCGACTTTGAGAATGAAATATCACCCAATTTACCTAGAGCACAAGATGATTAACAATTTCAAAGAGATAGTGCAGGTGGGGAAAAACGAGATAAGTGTCCTAAATAAACGGTTTTTCAATAAGAGCGCAAGATTTGAATTGCGCGTCATGTTTGACAGTCATTATGTCACATGATTATGACATGACAGATCGAAAGTTGACAGATGGTAGTTAATAAACTGATAACCAAAGATATTATTATGTAGAATATCTTTGCTAATAACGCCTCCTGATTGTCAAAAAATTCAGTAACGGTGAATGGCGAATGTTTTCGTGCAATGATAACACAGTTTTTTGTGCCTCATTTGGAAGCAAATGATCTTGACGACGTGTGGATTCAGCAGGTCGGTGCCACATATGGGTCCAACCCAATCCTTTACACACGTTTACCACATGTTCTAGTAATGAAATAAGTGGAAACGTATGATGAAAAATATTTATATTTACAGGGTGATTCACGAATGTATTACGGTAGTTTTTCTACAATGACATATTTTTGAAATGCTCTTTTCGATTTAATATTATGACAACAAAATATTGCACAGTGCATATTATTTATACAGGGTGTTCCACAGAGAGAACCACTAGACATCATTAGTTTTTTTAGAATAATGCGAAACCCTGTATTTTTGAATTGATTTTTAGGAAAAGTAATACGAACATATATGTGTCTCTAATCTTCCAAATATTCATGGTGGTTTATTCATAGCAGGCGCGGATCCAGGGGGGGGAACTGGGGGAACGTTCCCCCCCAAATGGCCCCTGACCACCTAATGATTAACCATTGCCTAAAATACCAGTACCTTTTGGCATTTGAATATCTAAAAGTTCCCCCCCCCCCCAAAATTCGGGACTGGATCCGCACCTGATTCATAGGAAGGTATTCTATTTTTGGAAAAGTCCAAAAAACATAAACAATTATTTCAAAGCATATTATTTATGGCTCACACTGTATGAAAAGTTATAATGAAGTATTTCAGAGTGAAAATTGTGAACGACTAGGTATCAACTTCATGGAATAATTCCTCTTTGACGAAACTGTAAAATTATCGAGTGTTTGCGAAAGCTTTTGTGATTTATTCGTGAATCACCCTGTAACACTAAATATTTCAGCTGAAGTTTTTCATGCGCATCTGATTGAACTCATGGGCGCAACATAAAATCAATCCGGCTTTTCAATTTGAAAAAAAAACTGATGAAATAAGTTATTCTCCACTTTAACGCCCTGTATCTCGAAAACTGTTCATAGTATCGGATTTAGAATTCATACCTCTGGAGATGTTGTGGGAATTAATATATAGTGAGAAAATAGTTGCATTTGACCGAGGAAATTTTCGAATACAGGCTGTTCATGTTTTTTGGACTTTTCCCAAAATAGAATACCTTCCTATGAATAAACCACCATGAATATTTCGGAGATTAGAGACACACATATGTTTGTGGTATTATTTTTACCAAAAATCAATTCAAAAATGCAGGGTTTCGCATTAATCTAAAAAAAAATGATGATGTCTAGTGGTTCTCTCTGTGAAATACCCTGTATAAAAAATATGCACTGTGCAATATTTTGTCGTCAAAATACTATATCGAAGAGAACGTTTCAAAAATATGCCTTTCTGACGACACAGTAGAAAAAGTGAATTTTGGCAAAAAAACTACCGTCATACATTAGCGAATCATCCTGTGAATATAAATATTTTTGATCATACGCATCCACTAATTTCATTACTAGAACATGTATTAAAACTATTAAAAGTGTGTATGCAACAGAAATCCAATCTAACTCTTAATATTTAAAAATAAAATCCGAAAATTTGGGCAATTTTCAACTTCACTAACACCCCGTATTTAGAAAACTAGCCATAGGATTGGGTTGGACCCATTGACACTTTTGGTCACTGAGTCGGGTACAAGAACATAACAAACTTTCAGAAAATTTGACCGGTCGCCACTTTACATACAAAAAGTGCGGGGTCCTTTGATAAAATTTGAAAAAAACGACTATGTATATATCGAAAAGCGTCACATTTATTCGAATTTTACCGCACTATTGAGAGTGCGGATTCATAAGTAATATCATAAGTGCATCCAATTTTTCCGAAAAAAATCGAAAAAACACGTTGCTAAGTAATATTTTAACAAGAAGCATGAGTGCAGGTGGCAACAAAAATCCGAGTCGAAGACGAGGATTTTTGCACCTGCACGAATGCTTTTTGTTAAAAAAATATTACTTCGCACTGTGTTTTTTCGATTTTTTTCACAGGAAAAATTAGATGCACGAATGGTATTTGACAAGACTATTTCTTGAGTAACAGATTATTCTGGATGCATCTATGTATGTATTATTAATTTTCGTTGACAACAACTGTCAAGTTTTGCCGCGGGTAAACCATAGAACTTTTAGTACATGGAATGCCATTAGCCTTGCTGCTCAGCTTAAAAAAAGTGGATAAACATCTCCAGTTGGAGGAATACTGAAGTTTCCATGTTCCCATGGTTACGACTTGTCATACAGAATAGAAACACAGAAATACTATGAATTTAATCGTCAAGATCCGATTCACTTGGCATTTCGGCAAACATTTCTGTGTTTCTGTTCGGTGTGACAGGTCGTATCCATGGGAACATGGAAATTTCGGTATTCCTCCAACTTGAGATGTTTACCCACTTTTTGATCTGGTAATAGCATTCCATGTACTATAAGTTCTATGGGGTAAACCCGAAAAAACTGCTGACAGCTGCTGCCAAACAATTTTTCCATCTAGAAACCATTTGTAATTCAAAATTGCGCGTTTCTGATTGGTGGAAATTAAGACGAGGGAAATAGTCTATGGAATTATTATTTTTTCACATTATTTTGAATAGTTCACTGATGTCAACTAATAATTTAATGTCATATTGATTGTTTTCTCTAATTTGAATAAGAAGCAGAGCCGGACCGTGGGCGTGGCGAAGCAGGCATTTGCCACGGGCGCAAACGACCTAGGGGCGCAAAATGTAAAATATGATATATTCCATTTTAATGTGTATCTACAGGGTGTTTCACCATAAACTGGACAAACATACATAGCCGAGTAGATGACACCGGGGAAGTCATTTTTGCCTAATGACATATACCCCGTTTTTGACGCATAAGTGAGATACAGGGTGTTTAATGCCAACTTTGAGCAATATTCTGATAACTGTGGTGAGTTATGCGTGACATTTGAAATAACGGTTACTGGTCACATCTTAGTATTTTTAGGGCTCAATTCAGTTGTGGTGTAGAAAAAAAAATTTCAAAATGGCGGAAAGCCTGCAAAGTTGGAATTTTTTTTCTCGGTTGCCAATTTGGGAAGTACTATTTCAACGAACTAGATTTTCTGAAATTTTCCGTGAAAAAATTTTTTTTACATGTCTTCAGTGACAAAAAAATTTCGGCCGAAATTTTTGGAATTTTTCATGGTTGAACTATCTTTCATTCTGAATACTGAGGTGGAAACATAAACAAAAAATATACATTGTTTTTCTTTTTGTAGCCTTCCAAAGATTACGCTCGGAGAACTTTCATAATTTTTATTCAAAAACCTGGAGGCCGTACGAAGGCCAAAATTGTGCTAATGGGCTGCCAGAATGACCCGGACAGAAATATGAATTTTCAAAACAAAAAATTTTTTTTCAAAAAACTTTGGTAAGATTCGAACTCTCTGTATATGTATCTGTATAGTATGAATTGGGTTTATTTTAATCTTATGAATGTCCTTTACCAAAGCGACGCTATAGTTAATCGAAAGTGGAAAGTTCGATTCTCAACAAAGTTTTTTGGTTTATAAATTCATATTTCTGTCCGGGTCATTCTGGCAGCCCGTTAGCACAATTTTGTCCTTCGTATGGCTTCCAGTTTTTTGAATAAAAATTATGAAAGTTCTCCGAGCGTGATCTTTGAACGGCTACAAAAAGAAAACCAATGGATATTATTTCATTCTGTTTACAACTCAGTATCAGTGGCGTAGTGACCAGTGTTCGGCGTGTTCGAAGAACACGGGCCCGGGCCCCTGTAAGGGGCCCGGACGCTTGGGACGACTGGCGCTAATAGGGAGAGTAGGGGCCCGGAAAGTATTTTGAACACAGGCCCGTGATGGCGTTACTACGCCGCTGCTCAGTATTCAGAATGAAAAATAGTTCAACCATGAAAAATTCAAACAATTTAAGCCGAAATTCCTTTTTCACTGAAGACATGTGAAAAAAAGTTCGGAATTTCCAAAAATTTTTTCACAGAAAATCTTAGAAAATCTAGTTCGTTGAAATAGTGCTTTCCAAATTGGCAACCGAGAAAAAAAAATTCAACTTTGCAGGCTTTCCGCCATTTAAAATTTTTTTTTCAAAATTCCACACCACGACTAAATTGAGCCTTGAAAAATACTAAGATGTGACCAGTAACCGTTATTTCAAATGTCACGCATAACTCACCACAGTTATCAGAATATTGCTCATAGTTGACATAAAACACCCTGTATCTCGTTTATGCGTCGAAAACGGGGTATATGTCATAAGGCAAAAATGACTTTCCTGGTGTCGTCTACACGGCTATGTATTTTTGTCCAGTTTATGGTGAAACACCCTGTATAACAGTACCTATATATTATTTTGAGAATGATTAACAATTTTTGTATCGTTTTCTATTCATTTTGTTGATTGAGTTTTTGTTCATTACCTTTTAAGAAATATGGGAGATTACTGTGAATAAAAAGATTCTTCAAAAATACAATCAATAAAAATGTCAATTATGAAAAACATATATTTATTGAAAAATGAATTTCTTCAAGGGCGCATTTTGAAAGTTTGCCACAGGCGCTAGAATCCTAGTTCCGGCTCTGATAAGAAGTTACATTATCGAAGAATACACTTAAATGACGTTTCTTTGGCAACAGGTAACATTCATTCATTTACTGTAAATATAGTAAGGGTAAAATAATCTTTGATTACAGAGAAACACTTGAAGTAGGTATTCATTTTCGTTAACTTCCTGAAAGAAAAGTTATTATAAAACGACATTTAAGTGTATTCTTCGATAATGTAACTTCTTATTCAAATTAGAGAAAACAATCAATATGACATTAAATTATTAGTTGACATCATTCAGTGAACCATTCAAAAATATAATAATTATGAAAAAATAATAATTTCATGGAATCCGCACTCTCAAGAGTGCGGTGAAATTCAAATAAATGAAATTTCTTCACATACGGTCAAATACGTTCAAAATGATCTCATTCGAATATGGATCGGTAAACGAAACACCCTGTATGTTAAGAGAATATCCGGTAAATGGACACTGCAAAAATAAAAGTGTACCAATTCGATTAGCACAGACCGCTTAGTTTAATTCTTAAACTTCTAATTTAAATCGGCTGAATGAAAGTGTTGAAAAAATTAATTGGAACTTACTGCAGTTGCATAAAGAAGCGGGTGTATCATGTTTTGGGGGTGGTTTATTTTTGGCTCCACCAAAACTGAATTTTCCGGCGAGCGCATTTTTTAATGCGTTGGCTTCTGGTAGACCTAACTGAAAGATAAATAATATGATTTAATTATAATTTAGTATTTGACATTGATATTAAATAAATACCTCATATAGACTTTTCTTGTGGAGGAATTAGAATTTTTTATTGATATTTTTTTTTGTATAGAAAATCACCGTCCACAACCTAAATCAACAAATTTATTTCGATATAGATTTTTCTATATTGATGCATTTTATATTTAGATTGCAGAAGGTGATTTGTTATCCACATCTTGTGAATTCTAATATCTTTATGTTTTTTTATATAGGAGTAATATTTTATTATAATTTGGAGGACTTTCAACCTTTTCTGAAGGAATATCAGTTGTTTAAATCGAAAGACCATTATAAATTCATAGTAAAAATTTCTTCAGTATACGCCTTATAATTCGGAGAAATAACGCAAAGGAAATTCATATGGCATTAAAAATGAATCATGCTATTTTCAGATCAAAGAATAGAATCTCATTTAGAGTTTTACCGTTTTGAGTGAATATAAACCAAAATCTTATCAAAAATAAATTCACTTACACTGTCGCTAACATCGAGACTACTCCAGAAAATCGCAACCACTAGAAAAACTTGAATTACCCTAGTCATTTTAATAGTTCCATAAAATTTCAATGGTGCTCGGAGAAACGACCGAAGTTATAAACAGAAAATAACTGTTAAAACTATCAACAACCGTACTGATTTCAGATCATCTCAGACCGCAATCAACCAAGTTCACCTCTTGGTCCTTCTTCTCGGACTCTACCTCGACTTCTGCTAGGGGGGATAGGTCTTCAAGAGTTTCACACTTTAGGTGCTGTTAGAATTATACCTTTTGTACAAGGGGAGTTCGAAAATTTATTGAAATGTTAGTTTTTACAAGCTTTTCTCTATTTCTGTATCGTAATGAGTGAACTAAAAACAGTGCTGTAATGAACTCATTACAGAATATTGCTCAAAGTTGACATTCAACACCCACCCTATGTATCTCGCTTATTAGGTATGCGTCGAAAACGAGGTATATGTTATGAGGTAAAAATGACTTCCTCGATGACATTCATACGGCTATACAGGGTCTTTCATTGTTAAATGAACAACCAAAAAACCGATGTATGATAGGTCTAATCTAATCAATTCCATAACCGAGATACAGGGTGGTTTATGTATTCACCAAAAATTTCAATTCCTCATAATTTTTGAACCAACCAGTATAGTCGGTTGATATTTGGAACGTATGATTCACTTCTACAGGTCGCTCGATTTACTTTTGATTTTCCAAAAAATTTCAGGTCCGTATTCGAAAAATATGGGACTTCTTCCCAGCTGAGATTCAACACCCTGTCTATTAAAATTTCGTGATTTGATTGAGATATTTGAAAAGAGCAGAAAATTCTCAATGGGGTTCAGTAGATTTCATTGTCCCGCACGTCATATTGCTCAAAGAGAGCTTCATGGAAAGATCCAATTGAATATTGGTATTCCACAAAATTCGTACAGTAGGTATGATCAAATTGATTTTTTTTTGTCCCACTAATTGCACATTCGAATTCCATAATATTCTGAGGAATCATTTGGAGTTATTTCCGGAAAAACATTATTCATCGAAAAAAATTTATTTGAAGTGAACAAAGATGAAGAAATAAATAAAGAAACATAAAAACTTAACGTGAGTTACAGAAGGTGCTCGAAAGTACCACCATTTTGTTCAATACACATTCTTGCCCTCTTCAAAATATGTCTGATACTTTTTTTGATCATGTCTGGATTATTACGTATTTCATTGCAGGCGCGACTTCGATAGGTACGTTGCATGAGGATATCCTCACTTCCTATTTCAGATTAATATACTGAACATTTCAAATAATAAGAAGTAAAATAATCAACAGTAGGTATATTGATGAAATCTGGTGATCTAGTGGGCCAGGCATGCGGTCCACGTCCACCTCTGCCTATCTACAGAAGGAACAACGATTGGAACCAGGTGATGAAATTAGAAGAACCAACTTTAGTATAGCTGGATTTTACGAAATGAAAGAATGGTCAACAGATTTTTATTTACCGATGAAGGGATGAAACCATATTCACGAAGGATGGGATCTTAAATATGAGGAATTCGCATGAATGGGCTGAAGAGAATCCGCATGCAGTCAGGCATACGAAATCCCAATACAAATTTTTAAAAAAACGTATGGTGTGGCGTTTATAGAAATCGATTGATTGGCCAACACGTCCTACCAAGACGGCTTACGGGTGACCTTTACTTAGATTTCCTCCAAAATCATCTTCCTGTACCTATTACTCGAAGGTACGGACATTGCAGGAATGCATTTTCACCCCATTTTTTAGAGTAATGGTCAGACAATTTTTAGATTAGAAATTTCCGAATATGTGGATAGGCAGAGGTGGACCTCATGCCTGGCCCGCTAGGTCACCAGATTTCAATCCTTTTGATTATTTCATTTGGGGTAATTTGAAAATTTGAAATGTTCAGAATATTCATCTGAAATAGGAAGTAAGTAGGTATATCCTCATGCAACGTTTCGAAGTCGCCTGCAACCTGCAATAAAATACGTAATAATTCAGATATGATCAAAAAAAAGTATCAGACATATTTTGAAGAGGGTAAGAATGTGTATTGAACAAAATGGTGGTACTTTCGAGTACCTTCTGTAATTCACCTTAAGTTTTTATGTTTCTTTATTTATTTATTCATCTTTGTGGACTTCAAATACATTTTTCTCGATGAATAATGTGTTTCCGGAAATAACTCCAAATGATTCCTCAGAATATAAAAAATTCGAATGTGCAATTATTGGGACAAAAAAAAATCAATTTGATCATAATGTACGATTTTTCTGAGAATTCTGTGGAACTCCAATATTCAATTGGATCTTTCCCTGGAAGCTCTCTTTGAGCAAAATGACGTGCGGTACTATGAAATCTACTGAACCCCATTGAAAATTTTCTGCTCTTTTCAAATAACTCAATCAAATCCCGAAATTTCAATATACAGGGTGTTGAATCTCAGCTTGGAAGAAGTCCCATATTTTTCAAATACGGACCTGGGGCCGTATTCTCGACAAGTGATCTTTTTGACGTATACGCTTCGAAACGAATGGTTCAAGTGCGAATACTTTTCAGTAGTCGTATTCTCGACAACCTTTCGTTCCTTCAAACGTATACGTTTGAAAACGTGCGATCGCAAACTCCGGCAACCCTGCAAATCTTAACATTCTGTGATCGATTTAAATTTGAAAATACCTAAGATCTGTGATGAGTTTTCAAAGTACTGTCAAAGTGAAAAATAGTGTGGTTTTAAAACATATTTCATTGAAAATGAACATGTCTCGAAAGAGAGGCCAAAATACGAATAGCCAGGAAGAGCTTCTCATAGAAAAATTTAAAAAAAACATTGATCTTCAAATAAATCATCGAATAATTCTACATACAGACTAGGGTCAGCAACCAAAATAGGCATGCCAGAGAAACAGGCGGTGGAGCCCCAATTGCTCGCGAATTATCCAAGATGTATAAAAAAATAATTGACATAGTGAAAGTTGTGTCTATTGAGGGGCACAAAATGTATGCCGAATCAGCATTCGATTTCGACTTTCAAAACCAAGAGGAAAATGATAGATATTGAAGTGGAGAAAGAAATTAATGAGCAGCCAGTTGCAGAATCCCGCAGGAGCCCTGATCATATCGCAACCAGAAACCCCATTCCAAAAAGGAAAAACTATTTCAGCAAGGCATACATTAGATTCAGTGAAAGACTTTCAAAGTGGAATGGACACAAAAATGGAAATAAAAAAAATACTATGAAGAAAAATTATTATTAATGGGACGAATTGCTAGTGCAAAAGAGAAAATATCAAATGCTAAGGAGAGGATTGCCTATAAAAAAATCGCTGATAGCTTGTCATGATTATTTGCATTCCACTTTTTAAGATATAATCTATCACTTACTGAGTTTTTTTTGGTTTTATGTTCTGCAATGTTCTTTGTTGTTAATAAATATGTATTTAAAATTTTGTGTATTTCAATAGGGCAAGAAAATATCAAGTGATTTATATGTATATTATTTATTGAAAATATAGGAGGACAAATATCAATCGGCATTCAGATTGTACATTATATTTATTTATTTATTTATTTAAATAATGACAAGGGTTGAGATTATTAAATCTATAAACCCAACTCAAATAGATTCATAATAATGCAACTGAAGGAACTATAAGTAATGTGTATATAAAACATAGGTAGTAAATAACAAATTAAAAAATTAATTTCGACGCCATCCATCCAGCCTGTTCTTAAAAGCGTTCACAGAAGGGGCCTCCACAATCGCCGCGGGTAGATTATTCCATGAACTGAATATTCTATTAGGGAGAAACATTTGCCGAGGTGTCGATTTGAAGGCTTCCTTAGATAGCTTGTACCGATGCCCTCGCAAGCTGTTGGTATTGAGGCAATACATGTCCTGGATCTCTCCACCGAAATGGCCATGGAGGGCTCGGAAGGTAAAAATGAGATCCCCCCTAGTCCGGCGTTCAGCAAAACTTGGTAAACCAAATATGCGAAGACGATCCTCGTAGGTTGGACGCACATACGAGTAAGGTAGACGTGTAATCCAGCGTTGAACAGACTCCAGGAGAACTTCTTCATACCTGGTTGAAGGCCACCATACTTGTCCAGCATACTCGATAATAGGTCTTATGTAAGTTTTGTATAGAAACATCCAGGTTGTTTTATCGGAGTTCCTGAAAGTTTTACTAAGCAGATAAGTTATTTGCTTAGCCCTTCCCGTGACTGACTCGACATGAGTGGACCAGTTGAGATCGGAGGTAAGAGTTACTCCAAGGTCGACGTGACGAGTCACTGGCTGTATTTGATGACCGTCAATGAAATAGGACACCATCGGATTGCTTCTGCCCATGTGGAGAACGCAACATTTTTCAATGTTCAGAGGTAACATCCATTCATGGCACCACCTGGAAAGAGCATCCAGGTCTTCCTGGAGAATGTGGGCGTACAGGAGTGGTAGGTTATAGAGCTTAGCGTCGTCAGCGAAGGAAGATAAATTGGATTTTAACAGAGAAGGTAAGTCGGAGATATACAAAAGAAAAAGAATCGGACCCAAAACTGAGCCCTGGGGGACACCAGATATTACACTTCTCTGGGCTGAGGAGTGTGCATCGCCAACTCTGACGCGAAATTTACGATTGGACAAAAATGTTTCAATCCAACCCAACAATCCACCCCTTATTCCCAAATGCTCCAACTTAGTAAGAAGGCGTCTGTGAGGTACCCGGTCGAACGCCCTCGAAAAGTCAAGGTAGACTACATCAACCGGGAATCCCGAGTCCAATGCTCTAGTCCAATCCGCGATGCATGAAAGGAGATTTGTTGTGGTTGAGCGTTGTGGTAGAAAGCCGTGTTGGGAACTTGGAATTATGTCGTTCTCGAAACAAAATCGCAGTAGGTGGTCACATATGATCCTCTCCAAAATCTTCGAAACAGATGAAAGCACACTGATAGGTCGATAATTAGAGGGATCGAATTTATCACCCTTTTTGAAGATGGGGGTGATTGAAGCAGAAAGCCAATCAGATGGGATGCAGGAAGTACTGATTGATTTGGAGAATAGGATTTGAAGTGGGGTAGTAAAAGCATCAGCACAGTTTTTGAGCAGACGCGTTGTTAGGCCATCGTTACCTGGAGCGGTATCCAACTTCAGTTCGGAGAGATATTTCTTGACAGTTGGCTCGTCGATGGGGACGTTGGATAGTTGGTTTGTTATGCGATCAATAATGGGAGTAGGGACCGGTCCATCAGGCTCCACGGAAAACGATGAAACAAATATTTCTGAAAATACATCAGCGCTTTCACTCGTTATAGTTGTCCTTAATCTCCTATTGAGGTTATTGTTATGAGATATTGAACCAATTCTTCAGAGAGCCGATGAGCCGAAACAACTCAAAAAATTGTTAACACTCGAATCATTCAATGTATTTCCACGTTCTCTATACAGGGTCTTTCACGAGGAACCTCACCCATATTTATACGGGAAACTACTGAACGTATTTTCATGAAATTCAGCACTTATAAGTATTTCACGATGCTGATGAAATCTAAAATATTTTCAAGGCATGAGCACCTCCGGTTTTTCCCGGAAATGACGTCAACTTCCGTTTTTCAAATTAGAACACCATTTTTTTATTGCAGAAATAGATTCCTTAGAAAATTTCAAGATATTATGATGTAACATTTTTCAGTTTTGGTTGGAAAATTCTCTCTGAGCGGGAAAATTCGAAAAAAAAATCGAAAATAGAGCTCCGCTGGAACAAGAATAACTTCGAGGTTTTTGGATGGAAAATTTTCATTTTTGGGATTTTTCAAGATGTAAGATTGATGTATCTACTTTAAAAATCGAAATCGCGATTCATGATACAGGGGGTGAAAAAATCGCTTTCAAAGTTAGGGATGACAAAATCGTGAAAAATCAATTTTTTCAAATTAGAACCCAATTTTTTTATGGCAGATATTGAATCTACGTTAAAAAATAATGTGAGTGTATGCATCACACCCTTGCCCTAACGTGAATATTAACTCAGAAAATATCCATTTTAGGGCTGAATTTCATGAAAATACGTTCAGTAGTTTCCCGTATAAATATGGGTGAGGTTCCTCGTGAAAGACCCTGTATATTTGCCTATCTACTACTGTACAAATTCTTTTTGACAATCACATGCAAATATCCACAAATGTAAATATTTTCCCAACTAACGTCAACGAAACGCTTTACTGAAAACGAATGATATAAAGCGCTCGCTGTAAACACGCGCTTTCAAAACGTATATACGTTGAAATGTTCATCCGTCAAGAATACCAAAACGTACGATATCACAGAAAAACGTATACGCATCGAAAGATCACTCGCCGAGAATACGGCCCCTGGATTTTTTTGGAAATTCAAAAGTAAATCGAACGACCTGTAGACGTGAATCATACGTTCCAAATATCAAACGGCTATACTGGTTGGTTCAAAAGTTATGAGGAATTGAAATTTTTGGTGAATACATAAACCACCCTCTGTATCTCGGTTACGGAATTGATTAGACCTAATATATACCTATCGTCCTATCGGTTTTTTGGACGCGCCTAGGGTAGCTCTAGCTCAGGTTACCGTATGTTCATTTACCAATGAATGAATGAAACACCCTGTATATGTTTGTCCGGTTTATGGTGAAACACCCTGTATATTATGTGAATAGAGGATACTGAAATATGTATATGGGAAAACCTGATATCTGATGTTAACTTTATCTTTTCATTCTTCCATAACTAATGTTTTTCTCATTACCTAGATTTAAGGAGTCTGTATCTAAGGAAATCACGTTTGTGTACACCTATTATTGGGCATCTGGCCTGTTGGATTTAAATAAATAAAGCGCTCGACTTGGCGGGGGCACTACCGTGCCCCCAAATAACAGAAATGAATAACTTACAACTTTTGATTTCTCATCAGTCATGTTGGAACAATTACATATTAGATAGTATTAGTCACAGTATCTCATCTTTTAATGACTAGGTTTGCAAATGAATTGGAAAAAAATAGCATGTAGTTTTTTTCAAAACTCTCTGAGTGATTACTGAAAATCTCTGTCTTGTAGTTAGATTCACATTCAAGAATTCAACAGTCATCAATGAAAGCTTGGTGCGATTTCCATCCCAAGATTTAAAAAAATTCAGACATTGTGATAAAATGATAAAGCCCTTGTTCAATAAGAAGGAGACGTCAACTTGTATCATTTATTACACACATTTGAGGTTGTATATCCTTTCCACATTTCAATAATCGTTCATTGAATAAATTACATATTTTCTAATTCTACATAATATTATATACAAGAAACATAAAAATATCAAGTCCTAGTCCTCCTTTTTCTTTTCAGCTAGTTTAGACTTGACCATATCCCTAAACTGGCCCAAAATAAGATTCTCCCTCTTTTGCCTTTCCTCTTTGCTGAACATGGCCAAAGCCCTCTTCTCATCGGCAGAATAAATTTGATTTTCTTTTCTGATTCGGACAGCCTCCATTCTCCTATGTCGGGAGCCCGACATAACATAACCTACTGATTCAAATGTTGCTATTTCATCAGATGTTAGACCAATTTCACCTCTTCGAGGTATACGTTTGCCTTCAGCAACATATGCTGCCATGGCTGCACCTTCACCAGGTAAAAGCGCTTTACCCATTTCCTTATGAGTCAATGTTGTGTGAGGTTTCAACTCTGGGCCGATTGCAGCACCTTCATTATCAGATGTAACTGAACCCACTGAAAGAAATCGAGATTGTTAAAATTTACAAGAGAAATTTCACTGAATACTTACATGTTTTCTCTACCCAAACTTCTTCACTTGATGATTCACTTTCACTACTCGATAATTTTTTCTTCTTTTTCTTCTCTTTTTTATGTTTTTTCTTTTCTTTCTTCGATTTCTTATCCTTCCCCTTCTTATGTTTTTTTTCCTTTTTATGTTTCAATGGTTTCTCATTGGATAGTTCTTCCTCATTAGTATCACTGGAATATTGAAATGTTAAATACAAAGAAGAAGTCAGAAAATATATTGTTGAAAAACCAAATTACCTTTCTCTATTTGGTGACTTTTCCCAAATAAAAGGACAGTCCCTCACTCCCAACAGTTCCCTTTCTTGTCTCCGACTTTCGAAATAGTCCTCCAATCTGGCACTGTCTTGATACTTTCTAGCACCATGGTCCGATTTAAAATCAGGGGCCCCTTTTCTTTGATATTTTTGATATCTGCTTCTAGACCTTGATCTACTTCTTTGTCTGCTACTTAGACGGGATCTTTCACGCCTTCTACTAGGCGATCTTGATCTATTTCTTCTTTCACTAGTTTTCATTATTTATTTTGAAAAATAATGTTTGGTTTGGGGTTAGCTAAAGCATTTTCAAAGAAACTCTTAAATTTTTCTTGTCCTGTTTATTGTTTGAAATAGCCCACGTAATAATATTTTAACCATAGTAATTTGCCGTTGTGAAAAGAGATGGCGCTAGCTACAAATTAAGTCTTCATGTCAGTGCTTCAGGGCCTTCAGTTCAGGTAATCAGGTGACCCATTATCATAACTGGATTTGATTCATAATTTTTCTGATCATAGTTTTATAATCGGGTGGTTATTGACAGAATTTACTTCCAGAGAATTCGAATAAATCTGCATTTTCAAAATAGAGAACCGTTGTCAAAAGAAATCGCTGTAGTCGAGACTCGAATCGCGTAGAAAACGTCAGAAATTCATGTTTTCCAAATGCAATTTTTGGATATTCAGACCAGAGGAAATGTAGAAATGAATTTCGAGAACGTTTCTTTGATGTCTGAAATAGAGTTCCCGATCGATGCGACTTTTTTTATTAATTTCGTAAGCCATTTCATTTTTTTTATTTGTATTAGAGTGAGTTATAGGCGTGACTTATTAAAACCAGAGACAACCTCTGATTAAAACTATCGGGATTGGTTTATTTAGGGACAGTTGAATAATGAATATATTATTCTATGGGAGTAGATAACGATATCATTGTTTTAAGAATGATTTGATTCAAATCATAATAATCGCGCTCCAGTGAATTAAATACGGCGTTGTCTAACGTGAGCTAAGGACGAGGTATGAATACATAGAATAAAACTATTTCTGTTTGAGAATTAAATGTCATTCATGTTCTATGAACTAACCTTTTGTATTTTAGAATAGAACGGCGACGACGCTGTCGACCACGTTTTAGCAAGTTTAACGTTGAAAGGACGTTTCATTTAGCTTTATCTAGTTAGTTATTGATTTATCTAAATATGGGTGCCACTAAGAAGCAAAAAAAGGCCATTGAATCCATTAACAGCCGACTGGCTCTGGTGATGAAGAGCGGTAAATACTGTTTGGGATACAAGCAGACTTTGAAGACCCTGAGACAAGGAAAGGCGAAATTGGTAATAATTAGCAACAACACGCCGCCCCTCCGCAAAGGAGAAATAGAATATTACGCGATGTTGGCGAAAACTGGTGTACATCACTACACCGGCAATAATGTTGAGCTGGGAACAGCCTGTGGAAAGTACTTCAGAGTGTGTACATTATCAATTACAGATGCTGGTGACAGTGATATTATCAAATCTTTACCTTCAGGAGATGGAGGAGCTCAATAGTCTGAGATTGTAAATATATAAAAATTGTAAAATTTGATTGTCATTATTTTTTAGACCCCACATTTCAATTGTGTGAAGTATTCTTGAGATAACTACGTAGGACGTAGCTATTTCTAGTCATACCTTACGTTTAAAGAGATAATACTATGTTTTCTAAACTAGGAGGTAAGAATCCTATTAGTGGAGTGAACTTTTCGGTGATTTGAAGAATTTCAAAGGTAAGTAATATTCCATTTTCATTGTCTTTTGTCTACATTGTAAAAGGCTTATGTTCATTAATTTCAGATAGCTTGATCCATTTCTAACAAATAAAGTTTCATATGGGTTCTTGCTCAGGTTAAAGGTTTTTAAGAAAAAAAAATGAATCATCGACAGATGATACGCCTGAGTCATATAGGCTGAAATTATTTCCGAACTATAATTTATCTGCTAAGCGGGTTTGTTTGTTATGACAACTGACCAGTTCTGATTAACTTTGATTCAAATTATTTTTGGCCTATCATTTTGAGATTTCACCGGTAATCCGAGATCAACGGATTGATTCGCTGATTCTTGAACTGACGAATCGAGTAAACTCTAGATCGAGCTCGGATCACCGGTGATTACGCTTTGTGAAACCCACCGTAAGTGTACAAAAACGTAGAAATGTTCGATATACACTTTGTTTACAGTCTTTCTGGATATGCATAAAAGTTCCCTGAATGTGTGTCCCCACATCACTCTCTATTCACATGAATTCATCAACGATTACGAGAAAGTGGAAAATTGATAATGAATAAAAATCATTATGGTGGCCAGCGCGAGATTAGAATTCGAGGCAATAGAGAATAGAAGAAGCAGTACTAAATTTTGTCAACGAGCAACCTGACAAGTACAAGGAAAATTGCTCAGCAAATACAAATTCACCATGTGACTGTGTTTGCGATCTTAAAGGAACAACTTTCATATTCAAATCATATTTATTGTGATTATTGCCCCTAGTTCAGTGGTCTCACTCGGAAAATCCGGGTACAATCCCAAAGGTTGAAAAGAAATTTTCTATTCAGAAGGTAGTTGAACACCATTCTCTGTTGGGTCAAAAATTTACAGTGAAATATCAAACTTCTCTGCAAGATATTTATTTAGGTAAAATCATTGAGTATACATATTCAAACTCAATTACATGGTAATTGCGCTCGAGGAAATAATATACGGCGTTGTCCAACGACAGCTAAGGAGTGATTTAAAACATAGAATACAATTATTTCAGTTTATCTGAAATGTCATTGATGTTCAGTGGACTAACCTTTTAGAATTCAACCAAAAACTCTTTTCTTTGATTCAACGACGACGACGCTGTTGACAGTGTCGACCACGTTTTAGCAAATTTAACTTTAAAAGGACGTTTCATTTAACTTTATTCAGTTAGTTATTGATTTATCTAAATATGGGTGCCACCAAGAAACAAAAAAAGGCTATTGAATCCATTAACAGCCGACTGGCTCTGGTGATGAAGAGCGGTAAATACTGCTTGGGATACAAGCAGACTTTGAAGACTCTAAGACAAGGAAAGGCGAAATTAGTTATAATTAGCAACAACACACCGCCCCTCCGCAAAGGAGAAATAGAATATTACGCGATGTTGGCGAAAACTGGTGTACATCACTACACCGGCAATAATGTTGAGCTGGGAACCGCCTGTGGAAAGTACTTCAGAGTGTGTACATTATCAATTACAGATGCTGGTGACAGTGATATTATCAAATCTTTACCTTCAGGAGATGGAGGAGCTCAATAGTCTGAGATTGTAAATATACAAATATTTGTAAAATTTTATTTTCATTATTTTTTAGACCCCCACATTTCAATTATGTGAAGTAGTCGTAAGAAAATTACGTAGCTATTTCTAGTCATACCTCTCATTTGATGAGGTAATACCATAATAATTTCTAAACTAGGATGTAAGAATCCTATTAGTGGAGTGAACTTTTTGGTGATTTGAAGAATTTCAAAGGTAAGTAATTTTTCATTTTCATTGTCTTTTGTCTACATTGTAAGAAGCTTATATTCATGCAGTTCCGTTGCCTGGTAATACACATTGTCAAAAGTCTTGCCCCCCTAGGTTTCTCAAGAAATCAACAAACGAAGTTCTGGAATTGAGAATATTGAGATGAATATTTTCCTCTATTCAATATGCCTAGGCATTCCACGAATCAAGTCATTAATGAACCATAAGTAATTGTCAGCTCTTTAAAATTTCCTCCAGGTTTCTCCTGCCATGCCCTTTGCAACAATTCTACTTCATTTTTGATGCCTTTCAAAATGTAAAATATAATAATCGCAAGCATCGGTGATACCACAGTATAGACACTATTAGTCTATACTGTGGTGATACTTTGTAACAAATTGTTTTGCATGTGAGCAGGGTGTATACGCCGGCGTTGATAGTGATAGATAATTTAAGAGCACCACATTTCCACATTGTGATTTTCGTATATGATGCTATAATTTAATGAGTTTTTAGGGGCACTTGTGAACCTGCATCCCCTGGGGACGCCAATGCACTAAGTGAAATATGTATTTAAGGAACGACTTGCAGATCAGACTATTACGGCATTTTTTAATGACGAGTGTACTTAATTTTGACTAGAAAAATGTCCCTATCAAACAAATTAACGCTCTCAATATTTATTATTTACAATTTTACATGAACAAAGATAAAATTCCCAGATAAATACCACATAGCTGGTGTCTATACTGTGTAAATACCAAAGAGTGGAAGAAAAGTAGTTTTTACTCTTTACCTGGTACTGTCAAAGTACTGTGGTTTGACTACCAGCGCTAACCTCAAAAATTATTTGTTTCTGATAGTGTGGTAAATAGTTATTCGAACTGTAATAGAAATTTAAATTTTTAGCCTTTGCAAGATGAAAAAGCACTTGAATATATCTTATGGCTTGAATGAAGATGAGGTAATCCAAGTGGTATTTATTCAATCACGGCAAACCGTCTCTTTTAATTTTAGATATCGCCAGACCTATGTTCTCCATACAAATATCGAATAACACCTTTCTCAACTTCTGAGATCGTCGTTAGTTCTATTTATGAATATGAATTGATTACCAACGAAAGAGACAGAAAGGTTTATCATTTAAAATTGTTCAATGATGTGAGAAATTTTCCCATTTCGAAATTTCATTTGTTAACAAGTTCGTTTTAGAATTGTTTGAGTTATGAACCTGGTTATACTATTGGGGTACTTCCAAGTAATAGTGAGGAGATAGTGAATAAATTACTAATACGATTGGAATTGGAAAAGAATGCAGATGAATTTTATAAACTTTATATTGACGAAAATAGCGATAAGAAGAATAGAACACTACCAAAACATATACCTAGTCTTGGTACCTTAAGAAACGTTTTATTACACAATGTTGACCTGAACAGTGCCCCTAAAAAGGTAGTGTTAACATTTTCCCATTCATTGGAGGAACTTATTCTTGAATTTCTTTTAGTTGTTTTTAAAAGCATTGATGAATTACACAGAGGATGAAAAAGAGAAGGAATTTTTGTCATTATTGTGCTCCCCCAAAGGTTCCAAAGAATATCAAACTCTGATATCTTCATACAGTGAAAGAAACTTATTGGGGCTACTAGAAACTTTTCCATCTTGTAAACCACCAGTGGAAATTCTTTTAGAACATTTACCTCCTTTATTACCTAGGGTGTATTCTATATCATCATCACCATTGAATGAAAAATATTTGAGCATAACTTTCAATGTTGACACATTCCCTGACAACAATAAAGGTGTGTGTGCACAGTATTTGGAAAAATGTATCAACAAATTTGAAAAGAATAAACAGTCTGAAGTGCCAGTCTATCTGAGAGCACCATCAAAATTTGTTATACCTGCCGAAGTCTCTGTTCCTATTATTATGATAGCCACTGGAACTGGAATAGCACCCTTTAGGGGGTTTTTAGAGCACAGGCATCTCCAAATTAGACAAGGTGTCTCTTTCGCAAAATCTTGGTTATTGTATGGCTGTAGAGATTCAGGCAGTAATTATCTATTTAAAAATGATTTGAAAAATTTTTTGTCATCTGGTGCATTGTCAAAATTGTCTGAATGCTTCTCAAGGGAATCACAAGGTAAACAGTATGTCCAAGATGTGATAGAAAAGCATGCAGAAGAGTTAGGTAGTTGGATTTTACAGGATAAAGCTGTTGTGTATGTTTGTGGCAATTTTCAAAACGTTTTGCCTGCCGTTAAAAAAGCAATAATGGATATTTTGATTGGTAATCAAAAGTTTGATAGAAATGATGCTGAATTATATCTGAAGAAAATGGAAGACGATGGCAGATATTTGGTAGACTGTTGGAATTGATATTGTCGAATTCTTCATTGTCTGAAATAGTTCAATTCATTGAGTACATAAATACACAAATACCTGCCAATAGAAATATCAAAAAATTAAATGCAAGAACAACCTTAATTCATTGAGACTTGTCAGGGAGAAATATAAAAAATGGACGACAGATGGGGAATCTTTCAATCCATAAAAAGACATCAAATAGACTTGAATGAGTATTCAAGACCTTTCCAAGAACCCAAATAGGGTTGCCACACTCAATCCTGGATGTGACTAAAAAAATCAGGCACAGCTGTCGATAAAAAAAAAGAAATACAATCAGAAATCATAACTTATTTCACAATGGCATATCAATTATTGAACAAAATTAGCATTAAATCATGTCTCTGAAGAGTGCCATTAATGTGAGCATATAAAATTATTATAGTTTTATGACATTTTTATTGTTTATCTCATTTGTGATAAACTGATGATTGCATGTGATACCTAGAGATAATTCATATATTGATATTGTTTTTCAAAACATTAATATAATTAAAAAAATTATTACAAAAGAATACTTTTTGTGTGATTTTGTTAAGTTGGTTGGCAATCCTAGCCAGAAAAATCACATCTATGTTAATTGAAAAAACAGTGCACCAAACTTTCTAAGCACCCCTAAGCAGGCAATTCAATCCACTTATCCAATTATGAGTGATTCAGTGAGTCTTTGTCATGTAATATAAAAAATGTCCTGAGGCAACACTGACGAAAAAAATTTCACTTAATCATATGATAACAGCTTTTAGTATTGCGAGTTTGCAGATGAAGTATTGGAGAAGGAATATTTATCAGAGCACATCAACCTGGAACTTCTCTAACCTTTTATATATGATATAAAATTCAAATACCCATCAGTTCTGCATATAACATGAACTGATTACTGTTTATTTCAGTATCTAGGGGGAAATGTTCAGTGTTGTTTCTAATCTTCGATTTTGTCAAGTCTTGATGACTGCTGACAAAATTTCCTTCATTTCCTGGCAACACACTTGATATTTGGACTTATTATACAGAGTGTGACAGCCAAAAGGAATAAATTCGATAACGAATAAATGAGGGCGTGTTGGGAAAAACGCTCGGACACGTCGATTTGTAATTTCAAATGCGCATATTTTTCAAGAAAATAATATTATATAGGGTGTTCCATGTGACTGTGGCCAATACCAACTTTCTTATTTCAAATGCAACCCCCTGTATATTATTCATTTTTTGGATTCTTCAGAGAATTCTAGACACAATTCATGCACAATGTCCTATACCTATCTTTAACTATTTCGGAAGTATTAAGTGTTTTCAGATTCATTGCAAAAATCAACGTTTTAAATAAAAATGATTTTATTTCACAAATTCGGTACATTACACTTAAAACCTAATGAGTAATACAGATTATTTCTTAATTATTAAAAAAAACATTAATGTCAATGTAGGAAATGTTCAAAATGCTCGCCGCGAACGTCTTGGCAACATGCTAATCTGGTGTAGAATTGAATTTTTTTTAATTTCTTCTCAGTAATGGTTTTTGCTTACTTTCTAATCTTCATATCAAGAGGTAAATGGGAAATAAGTATTGAGTGTAATGTATGAAATTTGTGAAATAAAATAATTTTCATTTAAAATGTTAATTTTTGTAAAAAATCTGAAAACACTTAATATTTCCGAAAAAGTTGAAGATAGGACATTGTACATGAATTATGTCTAGAATTTTCTGAAGAATCCAAAAAATAAATAATATACAGGGGGTTGCATTTGAAATAAGAAAGTTGGTATTGGTCACGGTCGCATGGAACACCCTATATAATTTTATTTTTTTGAAAAATATGCACATTTAAAATTAGAAATCGACGTGTCCGAGCGTTTTTCCTAACACCACCTCATTTATTCGTTATCGAAATTATTCCATTTGGCTGTTACACTCTGTATGTTCTGTGATGTGGATAATACAGCAAGTTACACACAGTGGGTGTTCCAAAATATTTAAGAAAATCCTGTTAATTTGAACGGCTTGCTCCTGCAACTTTGGCACACATTTACGGCAATGAAAATACACTCAATTCAAATATTTTTTACTGGCTTCATTTTCCTGAGTTAATATCGAGAAAATGACCCTATAAAACAAATTTTCAAGCAAATAACCGTTTTTAATATCAACACGAACAAAGCTATATTGCCATTGTTTGACCACCAGCATTAACCTCAAAATATATTTGACAGGTCGTTGTATCGCTTTAAAAGGTGAATTGAGGTTAACGAGGCGGTTCACCACTTCAATTGACCTAATTGTGTCCGAAATACGGCCCATTTTTCAACTTTGTACGATAGTTTTGTGAAAAGGTAATTTTGAAACAATTTAATTATTTCAACTGAATGAAATTGACTTTCACAAATCGATTTTGATATTGCGTTCGAGCTTTCTACTGAAATGCAAGGGCAGTTATATTTGGAAAAAGTGTTTTCTCCACGAGCAAGGATATCACAAAACATCGCAAAATATGTACAATCATATATTTTTGTGTATTAACTTTGTCAAAATGAATCTTAACAATGCCTAAAACACACTAAAGCTTATATGCTAATTATGTCATCTATTCTATTTACAAATAATTCTCTAATGAGAAACCATCACATCGGGAAATTGCACTAGAAAATTTTATTCTTTATCAATACTTTATTTCAATCAATTCTTTTTTTCATCTAAGAGTATCATCCACAACAATATGTAATTAGTTCAACAGCAAGGAATGAATTTTCGATAAAGAAAACAAATGTAATGGCACTTTCTGACTACACAAAATAATCTCCAACTGTGTACCTACACATCAAATAAAATGCAATATCCTTTTTACACTGAAAATATACTGTATACTGTTTTAAAATCTTGTTCAATATCCACAGAAAAGCTCATAATTATTCAAAAAATGATTCACCTATATGAAAATCAATATGGATTTTTCTGAAACTATAAATACTAAATAACACTTTGTAACTACAATCTCTTACACTTACACCATTCATTCAATGTTTTTCTTTTATTCATATTAAAATTTCAGTGCAATTTCACATACATTGGAACTTTGGCAGCTGCTTTCGCTTTGGCCAATTCTGAAGCATTCTTTGCTGCATCTTTTAGTTTTGAGGTTACTGTTGTTGTCGTTATCACTGGGGCATTGTTGTTCGGGAACATACCAGCTAAGACATACTCCAATCCGCTAACCTTTAAAAAAAAAATAAAGTTTGGCAATCGAACACCTGTCAAATATTTTCTGAGGTTAGTGCTGGTGGTCAAACAATGGCAATTTAGCTTAGTTCATGTTGATCTTGATATAAAAAACGGTTATTTGCTTGAAAAATTGTTTTATGGGGACATTTTTTCGATATTTTCAGTACATCTTTCTTTCGGTAATATTGTAGCAGTGAAACTGATACAAAATTAGTCTATTTGAAAAAAAATGCCGCAATTGTGTTTTGAGGACAGATGTGCACATCAAGATGATTCTACTAATTACTTTGGAACACCCACTGTCAGTAAATTGGTGTATTATCAACATATCAAGTACCTTACAGGAAACCAAGGAAAATTTGTTCAGCAGTAATCAAGAATTTATAAAATCGAAGATAAAAACTTAAGTGAACATTTCTGCTTAGACACTGGAATAAACAGTATTCATGTAATAAGTAAAACTGATGAATATTGAAATTCTGAAGATCACAAGGGATCTGGCCAAACGACTAGATTTGAGGTGATATTATGAAGAATTAATATGTTTAATATCTTCCCATAGTCTGTACATACATAAAATTTACTCAATACTTTATGAACGTAGATTGTAAAGTTCTATAAAGTGTTAGTTTTAATGAGATCAGTTTTCGAAATATAGAAAAAATGAAGTTTCAAAAACTCCAAAAATTGTGGGAAGATTTAGCCCATTTACTATGACTAAAATTCATCATTCAACCGAGCCAGTCTCTCATATCGAAAAGTCTCGAGTGAAAATCAGACCAATACAAAATCTAAATAATTTCGAGTCGAATTTCAATGCTACAAAATCTGAATTTTCGGGTATACTGCTGGGAATAATCGAATTTTTTTGATGTTTCCAATTATAATTATTCAAACTATGACTAAAATTCATCATTCAACCGAGCTCAGTCTCTCAGATCAAAAAGTCCCGAGTGAAAATTGGACCAGTACAAAATCTCAATAATCTCGAGTCGAATTTTAATGTTACAAAATCTCAATTTTTGGGTGAACTACTTTGAATAATCGGATTTTTTTGATGTTTTCACTCATAATTATTCAAACTATGACTAAAATTCATCATTCAACCAAGCTCAGTCCCTCAGATCGAAAAGTCCCGACTGAAAATTAGATCAATAAAGAATCTGAATGATGTCGAGTGAAATTTACTGTTACAAAATCTGAATTTTCGGGTAGACATTGAAAAAATACGATTATTTCCAGCAGTTTACCCAAAAATTCATATTTTGTGACAATAAGATTCGACTCGAGATTATTCAGATTCTTTATTGGTCTAATTTTCACTCGCGACTTTTCGATCTGAGAGACTGAGCTCGGTTGAATGATGAATTTTAGTCATAGTTTGAATAATTATAATTGGAAACATCAAAAAAATTCGATTATTCCTAGCAGTTTACCCAAAAATTCAGATTTTGTAACATTAATATTCGACTCGAGTTTATTCAGATTCTGTATTGGTCTCATTTCCACTCGGGACTTTTTGATCTGTGAGACTGAGCTCGGTTGAATGATGAATTTTAGTCATAGTAAGAATAATTATAAGTAAAAACATCCAAAAAATCTGATTATTCCCAGTAGTTCACCCAAAAATTGAGATTTGGTAACATTAAAATTCGACTCGAGATTATTGAGACTTTGTACTGGTCCAATTTTCACTCGAGACTTTTTGATCTGAGAGACTGAGCTCGGTTGAATGATGAATTTTAGTCATAGTTTGAATAATTATAATTGGAAACATCAAAAAAATTCGATTATTCCTAGCAGTTTACCCAAAAATTCAGATTTTGTAACATTAATATTCGACTCGAGTTTATTCAGATTCTGTATTGGTCTCATTTCCACTCGGGACTTTTTGATCTGTGAGACTGAGCTCGGTTGAATGATGAATTTTAGACATAGTTTGAATAATTATATGTGAAAACATCAAAAAAATCCGATTATTCACAGCAGTTAACCAAAAAATTGAGATTTTGTAACATTGAAATTCGACTCGAAATTATTTAGATTTTGTATTGGTCTGATTTTCACTAGAGACTTCTCGATCTGAGAGACTGAGCTCAGTTGAATGATGAATTTTAGACATAGTTTGAATAATTATATGTGAAAACATCAAAAAAATCCGATTATTCACAGCAGTTAACCAAAAAATTGAGATTTTGTAACATTGAAATTCGACTCGAAATTATTTAGATTTTGTATTGGTCTGATTTTCACTAGAGACTTCTCGATCTGAGAGACTGAGCTCGGTTGAATGATGAATTTTAGTCAAAGTTCGAATATTTATAAGTGAAAACATAAAAAAAATTTCGATTATTCTAAGGAGTCTACCCGAAAATTCAGATTTTGTAACAGTAAATTTTACTCGACATCATTCAATTCTTTATTGATCTAATTTTCAGTCGGGACTTTTCGATCTGAGAGACTGAGCTTGTTTGAATGATGAATTTTAGTCATAGTTTGAATAATTATAATTGGAAACATAAAAAAAATTCGATTATTCCTAGCAGTTCACCCAAAAATTCAGATTTTGTAACATTAATATTCGACTCGAGTTTATTCAGATTCTGTATTGGTCTCATTTCCACTCGGGACTTTTTGATCTGTGAGACTGAGCTCGGTTGAATGATGAATTTTAGACATAGTTTGAATAATTATATGTGAAAACATCAAAAAAATCCGATTATTCACAGCAGTTTACCCAAAAATTGAGATTTTGTAGCATTGAAATTCGACTCGAAATTATTTAGATTTTGTATTGGTCTGATTTTCACTCAAGACTTTTCGATCTGAGAGACTGAGATCGGTTGAATGATGAATTTTAGTCATAGTTCGAATATTCATGAGTGAAAACATCAAAAAATTTCGATTATGTTAAGGAGATGGACCCAGAAAATTTCAAAACTCTAGGGTTTTTTTTTTCACTGACAGCCAAACAGATTTTAATTTGACCCAAATTCAGTAAAATGCATAAACATAAGTATTTATCTTTGAGTTGGTATTCATTTCCATTCTCAAGGTCATTTCTGCTTATAAATTCCAATTAGATTTGAATAAGGATCAAAGTCCACCAACATTGGCTGTTACAGATAATAACTTAAGTCAAACATGTTGAGGGGAAATTCAACTAGAGTGTTTTATACATACCATCTTACTACAATTCTTTTTGAATCTTTCATTTGCAAATGCACAAATTGCTGTGCTGAAACCTCTCATTTGTGAATCAAACACTGCTGTTCTCTGAACAACAGTTTTGCCTGGATGTTCACTACTCTCTTTATACACAACTTTTTCTGTCACAGACTGCAAATAAGTGGTTTCCATTATTATGAATTGAAAATTTTCAAACTATACAATCTAATGAGTATATACTTACCAAAACTTTGGTATATCCTAGGTTCCTTGTATAGGTTGTTAATGTTTTTGTTTTTGGATCCACAATTGATTCTTCTACAATATTTACCAGAGCTTTCTGTACAAATCTTTCAGCCCATTTTGGAATGGAATTCGTTTTACTCAAGAGCCTTTTAGTAACAAGCAGTCCATCAGATGTTATTTTTCTTTCAACTGTATCTTCAGTTAAAACATGCTTGCTGCAAGAAACAATTTATCATGAGATAAAAATTATCAGTTCCATTTTTCTAAAAGTTCTAACATTTGTTATACAAAAATGAATCAAATATATTTAACAAAATTTTTCTTGTTACCTGTTTGGATTAGGGTATCTCCTCCAAAATCCTTGGGCCACTTGATCCCAGCTATAATTGAAAGTGGTGCTTTGTTGGAAGAATTTAACCATTTTTGAACACTGGGATATTAGGTAATGATACGGATTGAGATAAATGCTTCAAAAATATTCCCAACTAAAGAAACAACTTTATGCCCATGTACGGAATTTCCATGACATGAGTGCGAAATATCAATTCGATTTAAAGATACTTTCCATGTATTCAATCATCGTGATTCAAGATTTCATTCATTTGAAACCAGCCAAAACGAAAATTCTAACTAAACATTTTATTTTAATTTTCTCATCACACTGACAAAAGACAAAACATGCCGAAATTTTCTATGTTCACAGATCACAGAATCTCGAACCGGTGAACCAAATCTGCACACACATAGAAATACCAACGAGCACACAGAAGCAGGGACAAATGGGACAAAAGCACAATTGATCTGTGATGAAAAGTAGTTTCTCGGTGGAATTCGCTATGAACTTCCCTACTTTCATGAATCGAACAAAGGAGTCTTTGATCGAAGACCTCTTTGCTTTGATCGAACCCCAGAAGAGAAGGAATCCTTTCACAGAACGGTCAGCCGAATCCAAAGATCAAAGTGCCCTCTTTCGGCAAAAATTCCAAACTACGAAACCAGTAATGCTTTGAGATCTTCTATGTTTCGCGTGCTTTTGAGCTACAATATTTTGTTTCATATCCAGGTATTCTTGAGTGATATTTAGAAGTTTTTATAATGTTCTGAACAGATAAATTACTATTTAAATAAAAATTGTTGAGAAGGTATTATTTATATCAGTGTTATTCATTTTTTTTTTTATTATACACAGAAATTTACAATCTACTTCCAAAGGAGCATTGAGTAAATATGTTAACTAAGTTAGACATGGAAGGTGGGCATCCACTGATACCGCACTTTACGAACTATTGTTGTGCTGTAATATGTCTTGTGGCCACGTTCTGCGGAGTCTTCTTATTTCAGGTCCCCCTTCATATAGTTGTTCGATAAGTATGTTGTTATGGTTCGTTATTCGATAGCTGTAGTTGGTTGAGACTTTCTGTATTTCTTCTTTGACAAATGTTATGCGAAGGTCATTATGGAGTGTCTGATTGCTGACGTACCAAGGTGCATTGGCTATCACCCTCAGTATTTTGGACTGGAATCTTTGAATTATATTCAAGTTTGATGTTTTTGAACATCCCCAGAGTTGAAGTCCGTAGCACCATATAGGTTTCAACATGCTCTTGTAAAGTAAAAGCTTGTTAGCCAATGAAAGTTTTGACTTCCTTCCGATGAGCCAGTACATTTGTCGAGACTTGAGATCAAGCTGTCTTCGTTTGGCTTCAATATGCTTCCGCCAGGTGAGGCGTTGATCAAGATGAAGGCCCAGGTATTTCACACAGGTTTTGATTGGAATCGGAGAGTTATCGATTTTCACGGCTGGGCAAGTAGTGAGTCTGTTGGTGAAGGTTATTTGGGCTGATTTGGTGGTGTTTATTTCAGTTCTCCATTTTTTATACCATCTCGCTAGTAGGTTAAGGTGATTTTGCAGATTTTCAGAGGCAGTTTGAGGGTCCCCAGACTTCGATAAAACAGCTACGTCGTCGGCATAAGTTGCTATGGTTGTGTTGGTTGTTTCGGGTATATCAGCAGTGTAGATTGAGAAGAGAAGTGGTCCAAGTACACTCCCTTGAGGAACGCCTGATTGAATGAACTGGAAGTTGGATTTTTGATCATTGTATCTGACTGAAAATTTTTTCTCCGTTAAGTAGGATTTTAGCAGAAGATAGTAGTTACAGTTCAGTACACTTTTCAGTTTGAAGAGAAGACCTGGATGCCACACTCTGTCGAAAGCTTGAGTTATGTCAAGGAATACTGCGTTACAGTATTCCTTTTTTTCAAGTACTGTAGCAATTTCATTCACTATTCTATGGGCTTGGTGAATGGTGGAATGGTGTTCACGAAATCCGAATTGATGCTTGGGCAGTAATTCTGAAAAGTCTGCTTCTTCCTTGATTCTTCTGAGCAAAAGTTTTTCAAAAAGTTTACTCGTAGTGGTTAGAAGGCTGATGGGTCGAAATGATGTTGGTTCGTTTGGGGGCTTTTGGGGTTTATGGATCATTATAATCTCTGCATACTTCCATGCAGTAGGGAAGTGCGACAATGATATTATGCGATTACACAATACAGTTAAAAGTACGATTGCTTTCCGTGGAAGGTGCTGTAATATTTGGCCTGTTATAAGATCATACCCAGGAGATTTGCGTCCCTTCAGTTTCCTTATTTCGGCCTTTATTTCTGCTGGAGTGAAAGGTTTAATAGGTGGGGTCATCTGAAAAGGTGTATCAATAAATTCTTGGATGTCTTTGTCTGTATTTCCTCCAGCACCTTTGAATACTTCGCAGAGATGTTCTGCAAAGGTGTCTGCCTTCTCTTTGTCCGTTCGGGCCCACTCTCCATTCGGTTTACGGATTGGAGGTACATATGAGTCTGTGCTCTTTTGAAATTTTTAGTTGCCTTCCATAGCGTATTGTCGTCAGGAGACAGTGAAGTTATGAAGTGTTCGAATGTGGAATTTTGGAAGTTCTTAAGGGTTAATGCCAGTTGCCTGCGTAGTTTGTTGTAAAGATGTTGGTCAGCTGCATTTCTTGATCTTTGCCAAATCCTTCTAGCTCGGCGTTTATCACTTATTAATTGTCTGATATGAAGTGGAATGCTTGGATTTCTGCTTTTTTGTTGAAGGTCTGGAGGTGTCGAATAACTTGCTGCTCCTTGTATGAGTGTAGTGAAGTACTGAACTGCTTCATCGAGGTCATTGGGACTTTTAATTCTCAAATCGAGATCAATATTTTCGTCAATGTAATATTTGAATTTGTTCCAGTCGGTGTTTTACTAATGATGATGGTACTCATGCTGAGGATGACCGGTGAGTGATCAGAAGAGAGATCGAAGCAGTCTTCAACTAAGCAGTTGTTTCGAGGAATTCCACGAGTTACGAAGAAGTCGAGCAGATCTGGAATTTTTCTTGGGTCGGTAGGCCAGTACGTTGGAGCTCCGTTCGTGAGGAAGTCCAGATTCGCGTCGGACATAGCTTGAAGAAGGTTTCTTCCTTTCGTGGTAACAAGTCGTGAACCCCAGTGAGTGTGTTTGGCATTCCAGTCGCCGCCAATGATGAATTTACCATCAAATATTTGAAAGAAGTCTCCGTATTCATCAGAGGTTATTGCATGTCGTGGTGGACTATATAGTGCAGCAGCTTTAAATTTCCATGGTAACGCATTTATTTCAATGGTTGTTGCTTGTATTTTATTTGTTTGGAAATGTTGTTGTAAGTTGTGGGATATGGATGAACGGACGATTATTGCTGTGCCCCCGTGGGCGGTACCATCAGGGTGTGGTGTGTCATAGACTGAGTAATTGGTTAAAGAGAAAACTGTTTTACTAGTGAAGTGTGTTTCAGAAATGAGAAGTACGTCTATTTTATTGATATCCAGCAATGATATTATTTCCTGCTTGTGGTTAAGCAGTCCGTTGGCATTCCATGTCGCAATTCTTATTATGGGTGAGAAGAGTTGATTTTTCCCATGACTGTTGTCAGCAGATTGAGGATCATGCTGTTTTGATTCATGAGCTGGGTAAACATTGATTTGAATTCATTCAAAAATGATATTAGTTGTTCGCCAATATTTGTGGTTTCGGATTTTTGATTTCCGTTTGATGTTACTCCGGCATAACTTTGTGGCTGTTGTTGCGGTGTATACTGTGGGTCGTTTGCGTTGGAGGGTGTTGGATTGATGGTTTGGAAGTATTCTGTGTTAGTTGTCTGTATATGGTTGTTATTAGTTGTCCTACCTGTGCGGTTCTTCGTTGCCATTAGATCCTTATAGACTGTACAGCCCTTATAGTTCGCAGGGTGGTCGCTTCCACAGAGGACACATTTGGGAGCAGCATGTTTTGGCTTCTTGCATAATTTTGTATCATGATGTCCACTACATTTGACACAATTATATGGTTTCGTGCAGTATGTCTTGGAATGACCATAGGCTTGACATCTCTGACACTGGATCACGCCTTTATTTTTCTTGGGAGGTTCTACTATGATTTTGGTTCTGTATATAAATTACAATTTGTAAATTTCCTTGTTGTTTGTTTGAGGCTCCAAATCTACGAAGAATAATGCTAGGGGTTCTTTGCTAATCCTATGTCTGATATTCATGATGTTTCTGACTTTGTGACCTGCTTTTTCTATTTCTGATTTGATGTCTTCAGTAGGGACTGAGTGATGGAGATTTCTTATCACTACTCTGTAAGCACGGTCTTCTTTTAGCTGATCAAGGGCGGTCATATATCTTGATTCTGGGGGGGGCCATTTTGTACAATTACATAAGGTGTCACAATAGTTTCTAGTATTCCAGAATTTATTCTAAGTGCATTGCCACCTTTGGGGGGGGCCATGGCCCCCATGGCCCCCCCCTTATGACCGCCCTTGTAGCTGATATGTGTGGTATATTATGTGTTCTTCCTTCAGATAGCGGACGAGTTTTCTATAAGTTTCGATAGTATAAGTATTAATTTTCACGGTTTCATTTGCTAGTGCTTTGCTATGGTACGTCTCTTCC
This sequence comes from Adalia bipunctata, assembly GCA_910592335.1. Lineage (NCBI taxonomy): Eukaryota > Metazoa > Arthropoda > Insecta > Coleoptera > Coccinellidae > Adalia > Adalia bipunctata. The sequence goes on from OU342954.1 coordinate 9,929,964, forward strand.
TCCGTTATTTGAGAAAGGTTATCTATCATCGATTTGAAGTTCTTTACTCCGTATATGAAAATGGGAGGTGGTTTTTGAAGTTTTTGTTGGTGGGTATTTTGATGATTTACTTCAGCTCGTTCGTTGGTGTCGTCAGAGAGTAATGAGTCATATCGATTTTGGGTTATTATTTGGGGAGAACTTGGGGCACTATTCTCGTTGCTGGTTGTCTGTCTTTTACGCTTTCTCCTTTTCTTCATCTGTTGCCAGGCATGTTTGCCTTGCGATTCTTCGACGGTATCAGTATCAGATTCAGAACTTGAGATTCTGGTGATGTCCTGAGAGTTGGATCCCGTGGGTTGAGATATCATTGAGGTATTTGGATGTGGTTGTGAAGGCATATACATTTGATGCTGGTGATATTGTTGGTGAAGGTATTGAGGCTGGTCTTGATATGGAACTTGCGATGGAATTCGTGAATTATTGTGCGATGGGGCATTTTGGTGTTGCCAGGCGTTATTTGAGAGCCATGGTGGGATTGGTAATTGTTGATTAGCAGGGAACATAGTGTTCCCTGACCTTATTCAGAGCTATTTGATGTCCAACAATGCGGATGGACTCAATTATTTATTATTTCCCCTTGGAAATGTTGCGCTACTGGTGGGCGTTTTTTTGTTCGGGATGGTATCTGTTAGCGATGTACACAAAGTGATAACGCGCTCACTATCAATACACATGTACTCACTCTGGCTACCTGCGGCCGACTATTATTCATGAAAAATATTATTTACAAAGTTATCATGGACCTCCACTTGGATATCGAAATTGACAATAATCCCTTTGAAGTATAGTTCAATCGATCTAAATATTAAAAAAAAATCATTTTAAGTCTTTAACTCCTATAATGTTGGTAAAAATTTTCTATCAATTCATTCCCCCCTACTCTTGAAAAAATTCATGCCCCCCCCCTGAAAAACTATCTGGATCCGCCAGTGCATGCTTTGTCTGTAAAACCTGTACAGATTTTACTGGGTGTATGTTAGTAGGTGAGGGAACTAACATGAACATATTGCAGAGATGAGAAGGTTTGAAAAGGAGACTTCAAAGTGTGGATTTAAGACTAGTACTTTTCAGATCGTCATATTTACTGGCCGAGTAAATCAACATCTAGAACCCTGAGAAACCTTTCATCCGTGGACAATCTTCTAAATGAGATGTTATTTCTGTTGTTTACTTTCATGTTGGGAATAGAGAAAAAAGGTTTTGATTTGTCACCTAGAGGGTGTGTTCTGAATAAGGAAGAATAAATCGTTTACAAATTCCCAGATTATGAGAATCAGAATATGACTTTCGGTGAACCCCGTATTTTTGTATTAGGCTGGGAGACAATCTGAACATTTGAAATATGGCAGTTAGCGATCCTTCTTTTCAGTGGCGTACCCAGACATTCGTCTTGGGGGGGGATATGAAACAAATAATAATAATATTTTTTTAATTGCAAAACAAGAATAAATTTTTATCTTCTCCCATAGAATAATGTGTCCATTATTCTACTGATTTCGAGCTGTAATAGTATCTATAAACCAACCCTGATAGTTATGATAACTCACTCTAATACAAATAGGAAAAACCGATTACCAAATGAATAAAAAAAGTCGGATCGATCGGGAACATATATCAAATATCGAGGAAACGTTCTCGCCATTCGTTTTTACATTTCCTTCGGCCTGAATATCGAAAAATGCAATTGGAAACCGTGAATTTTTAATGTTTTTTACCACTCGCCTGACGGCTCGTGCTGCAAAATTCATCAGCGTGTGTTATGACTTACATTTCCGCTCATTGAATAATATAATTTTTAATAGTATACTAGTACTCCATTAGATTAAATATAATTTTTTTTTATTATTCGGCATCGACTGCTTTGGTCATTAGCCGTATAACTCAGTAGTCCTTGACTATGGATATAAAGAAGCAGAAATTTTGGTTTGATATCATAAAACAAAGTAAAGTCGCCTTGGTCTTCTTGCTATATCATCAATAATTTTATTCTCGGAAATTGGCAATTCCCTGTGTATAGACATCATGGCTAGCGGATTCCAGCAGCCGAACTTGTCGATTTTGTTTCGCATTCGTCAAATTTCGTTCGTTTGATGAAGTCCGCCAAAGAAGTTTGTTTACTTAATTATGACGATTTTTTCCTGGACATCTATTAAAAAAATACAACACACCTTTGTAATAATTAAACGAATTATGATGAATGGAAGGCAATGTCAACTCAGGACAAATTTCTACAGGTCGTCTCAAGGAATGAAATAGAAAAATGTCTACTCATCTACTTCATACCAGTAAATAAAATATCACCCTACTCATCCAAGTGCGAATTTAACCCTTTACTGCATGATATATTAAATATTGGAGAAAAAATTTTTTTTTTCAGGAAAAATGTTTTATTTATGCTTCAAAATTAATTATAAAATTTTTTTTTTCATCAAAAAGTGCTTTTGTTTAATTTTTTTTCAGAAACCATATATGGGTTCGTATGCATCGGTGCTTCAAACACTTTGGACATATATGGCTTCGTATGCATACTAAGCACATATGATGAGTGTTATCAAAACATTATTATATTTGACGAAAATTATGTAATCAATAATGTCATACAACTTTATTGATGAAACTTAATCAAACAATTACTTTTATCTTCCCCCATAGAAAAATGTGCCCATTATTCAAATGATTTTGAACTGTAATAGTACCTATAAACCGATAGTTATAATAGCTCACGCCTATAACTCATTCTAATACAAACTGGAAAACAGCTTACCAAATGAATTAAGAAAATCGGATCGAACGGAAACTCTATTTCAGACATCAAGGTAACGTTCTCGCCATTCATTTCTACATTTCCTTCGGTCTGAAAATCCAAAAATTGCAATTGGAAAACGTTTTCTACGCGATTCGATTTCCGACCCTCGACCTCGACTTGACAACTGTTGTCAATTTTGAAAATGCAGATTGATTCGAATTTTACTGAAGAACTCGAAGATAAAGCATAGTATTCGATTCGCGGTAAATGTCATAACACACGCAGATGAATTTTGCAGCACGAGCCGTTAGGCGAGTGGTGTAATTCATCAACTCACATATTGCTTGAGTGCATACGAAACCACATATGTCTAAGCGAAAAAAGCGTAGAATGCATACGAACCCAGATATGGTTCCGAAACAATTGGTATCGAAAATCGGTGGAATCGAATTGAAAGTGAAAATCTATTATAGTGCATACCTACTAGAGTTTATGTCACACAACAAAACATTTTTTGTTCCCCCAAAAACTCATGTTTTCATTCTAATTTCTTTTCTCAAAGTTGACAGTCGCACGTGCATGTAAACATTCACTGACCTTGTCTGGAAAAGGGTGGTTTTCTACAAGTGGCGTCGGACCATATACAGAGTAGATGCGTTTTGTTATTGTTAATGATATAAGAAATAAACTCCGCTAGGGTCTTCATGTTAGTTTTCTATATTTTCACAATAAATGAACGGTAAAGATGTCAAACCATATATGGTTTGCTATGCGGTAAAGGGTTAACGCAGTATTATCGGCCGACAAAGGGATCTGGACCCGAAAACGTCATGTCTCGATGAGATTTATTCATAAGTAATATCATAAGTGCATCCAATTTTTCCGAAAAAAATCGAAAAAACACGTTGCTAAGTAATATTTTAACAAGAAGCATGAGTGCAGGTGGCAACAAAAATCCGAGTCGAAGACGAGGATTTTTGCACCTGCACGAATGCTTTTTGTTAAAAAAATATTACTTCGCACTGTGTTTTTTCGATTTTTTTCACAGGAAAAATTAGATGCACGAATGGTATTTGACAAGAATATTTCATGAGTAACAGATTATTCTGAATGCATCTATGTATATAGGTATGTATTATTAATTTTCGTTGACAACAACTGTCAAGTTTTGCCGCGGGTAAACCCGAAAAAACTGCTGACAGCTGCTGCCATACAGTTTTTCCATCTAGAAACCATTTGTGATTCAAAATTGCGCGTTTCTGATTGGTGGAAATTGAGACGAGGGAAATAGTCACACTTAAATCGCTTGTTTTGATGTGCCGCCAATCGCTGCGATAGTTGCGGCACTCGGAAGGCTTCATATGTCTTTCATTTCTTATTAATAATTTGGTATACAACGAAGCGAATATATCATATTGTCAGGAACTTTACAACTCTCTTGGATTTTACCGAGAGAATTCGCTTTTATCAAATTACACACTTTTGGACCTAACAATGGATCTTCCTGGGGGGGGATATATCCCCCTTATCCCCCCCGTGGGTACGCCACTGCTTCTTTTTGCAAAATCCATAACTGAAATACAAACAAAACTTCCAAAAATGTTTGTCTTCACTTCTCATAGATGAGTTAGTTTGAAATTTGTATGAATTAAAATACATTGCGTGTAGTAACCTGAGAAAACTAATTTTAGATATTTTCCTTCCCCCTTGGTCCTAAGTCAATACAACCTGAGGACACAATAAAAAAAACGTGAAAGAGTATTGTGAAAACGGTTGAATACACAAACATGACCGCCCTTTAGGTAGAGTCCTCGGCGCGTTTTGTTTTTAAGTGGCATCCCCAAAAGACCTACTCCACTTTATGTCGAAATGCGCCAAATTTATTTCTAATAATCTGTTAATCAACAAATGAACAAGATATTAGAAGATCGCGAAGAGGAAAAGTTCAATTTAGTGTAATAGGAGGGATAACTTGAAAGTAATAAAATGAATATCCCTTTGAAAATTAGGACTTGAACATTTTCTTTTCCGTAATAATTCGGCGGTATTTTCAACACCCTTTATTTTATTCGGGAAATCTCCCGAGAGAAAGCGCAATAATTTTATTGATCGATTTAAATTCTCGGGAACCTGATACCCCTGTGATAAGAAATTATTGAGACGGTTATTAAGGCCTATCAGGATGGCTGGCGAGACGTTAACGATTGAAATTGTTGATTTTCGGTTCAGATTTCTTCTGTAACAGTGAAGATAAGGAAATTATGGTTCCACGAACTCAGCGCTGAGAATATGCTACGTTTGCTGGGAACCAAGGTATTTTTCGACACAGCATTTCCCAAACCGATGCATGGGAACTAAGAGGGGTAGGGAAGCAGGAAAGTCTTCAATTTGATTGGTTCGTAAAACCAAAGAAGGAAAAAGTATTGGTTTGATTGGTTTTGAAGTACTGACGAAAGAAAAAGCTTTAATTGAATTGGTTTCTAAAAGGAACAAAGAATAAGGTAGCCGGGGAAGTTTCGGGAGACGGAAACGGCAGTTACTGGTGGAATCCCGAGCCGAAAGGGGTCCCAGGGCTCGCGAATATGGTGCGGAAACTAGGGTAGTACGGTTTCAGCTTAGGTACTTGAGTGTTAAGAAGTACGGTCTCAAAGTGGAGGCGAAAGCAATTATGGTTGATTTTGAAGTTGAGGAGTAACTGCAGAAGTCTTAAACGGGAAGATTCTGAGTTGACTCGTTTGATATGTTTTAGTACGGTTTTAAGGAAGGTTTTAGAATTAATTTAGTTTTGTAGTTATTCAGAAGACGGCGTTAGAGTAACTCATAAGGTTCTTGGTTTTATTTTTGAAGTCTTGGAAAATCAGTCTTGAACAGGGACATAAAAAGTGTTAAGTTAAAGTGTGTAAAGTCTCTAAATTATTTGGAATTACTTAGATCGCGTATCGTCGGTATATTCGGGAGTGAAGGTCAATTTTTGCGAAGAACGTGTGGGTGTCGTGTTTTCGTACCTAATCTGTCTGTTTCAGGAAAGAAGCATCGTCGTAGAATCATCCTCCTAGGTTCATCACTCTTGGGATTATTGGTACAGGAAAAAGGTCAGATAAATTGTTTATGCTTAGCTTGCCCGCCCAAGTTATATTTATAGTCCAGAGTCCTGAAATCTTCTAAAAGTCATAGTTTCACATATTCGTATTTTTTTTCTTAAAACGTATTATAATTATTGTAATCACCCTTAAGTAGTTGAAGGTCTGAGTGGAGTTTTCTGTCGAGAAAACTCAGGTTTATCTGAAAGATCGCGAGGAAACTATTGTTGAGTTTCCCCTTGTGAATGTATAGTAAAGTTTAAGAAGGATTATTTTTCGTCATATCAGTTGGGTATAGAAAATTTACCTTATACTGTAAATTCTTTCGAGATTATTCATGATTATTATGTTTGGGGTTATTTTGACAAACCTTTTTCATTTTTGATGATAATTTGAATATGATATTTTTTTATGATTTGGAATTCACACTGTTGTTGATTTATTTTCAATGAATAGATCTGCCTTTGTAATTTAAAGCTAATTTAACAGTTATACTTGATGGGATTATTTACTTTCGAATTAAGAAATATCTGAACATTTGATAATTTGAATCATTTGATTTAAGTAACACACTCGGTAACACATATCTAATTTGGTGAGAATTTGTTTAGTTTGATTTGGTTTAATATACGTCTTAAATTTAATCTAAAAGGTTTTCATTTACCATCCCTCTCCCTAGAAAATAATTTTAAACACCAAGTCCCGACCCAAGTGCGTTGGGCCGATCCCACACTTTCTTCCGTCGGAAGAAAGAACTTCAAAATTTTAATTAACATCTTTTATTTTTCTTTAAGTAATAACACCCTTGATTGGTGGAAAGCCGCTCTTCTGTCCAATCACCAAGAGGGTGCTTTTTACATTAGTTCTAGCCTACGATTCTTCTCATTCTCAAAGTCAAACAGATACGTACAGCATATGTAGGATTAGGGGAACCGTGCCATTAAAGCCCCTTATGGCCGAAAGAAAACCGGAGATCCAGAAAGAAATATCGATTTTCCTTTTATTTTTCCGACTTGGCGAACTACGACGAAAATAATATTTATTGGCCCACTCTTGTTTCGGCATTTTTTGGCGCATACTTGTTTCCGCTTTTTGGCCGCAATTTTTCTTCCGCATTATATCCAGTTGAACGAATTCCACCAAGGGAATATGAACGCGATATTTAATGCACTCGTTTTCACACCAGGTAGAGTGCTTGGCTACCTGAACGAATTCCGCCAAGGGAATATGAACGCGATAATTAATGCACTGTTTTTTGGCGCTACTTGTTTTCGAATTCTTTGGTGCAATCTTCCTTTTGCTTATTTGGCGCATTTATTTTCCGCATTATCTAGTTAAACGAACTCCATCAAGGGAATATGAACGCGATAGTTGGTGCACTTGTTTTCACACCACCCTGTAGGTAGAGTGCTCGGCTACTTGAACGAATTTCACCAAGGGAATATGAACGCGATAGTTAATGCACTGTTTTTTGGCGCTACTTGTTTCCGCATTCTTTGGCGCAATCTCGATTCCGCTTTTTGGGCGCATTTTTTTCCGCATTATCCAGTTGAACGAATTCCACCAAGGGAACATTAACGCGATAGTTTTTGCACTCGCGTTTCTACACCTCCCTGTCGTTAGAGTGCTCGGCTACTTGAACGAATTCCACTAAGCCCTAAGGGAATATGAACGCGATAGTTAATGCACTCGTTTTCACACCACCCTAGGTAGAGTCATTGTTTAAAGAGTCTCTTTAAACAATGGTAGAGTACTCGGCCCGTTTTGTTTTTGAGTGGTATCCCCAGATGGCCTACTCCACTTTATGTCGAAAGGCGCCAAATTTATTTCTATTCTAATAATCTGTCAATTAACAAATTAACCAGATATACCTAAAAGGATTGTGCAAAGGAAAAGTTCCAATTTAGTTAGCTTTTTCGGCGCATTCTTTTTTCCGCATTATCCAGTTGAACGAATTCCACCAAGGGAATATGAAAGCGTTAGTTCATGCACTCGTTTTCACACCACCCTGTACTCTGATGTAGGCTACTTGAACGAATTCCGCCAAGGGAATATGAACGCGATAGTTCATGCACTCGTTTTCACACCACCCTGTAGGTAGAGTGCTCGGCTACTTGAACGAATTCCGCCAAGCGAATATGAACACGATAGATCATGCACTCGTTTTCACACCACCCTGTAGGTAGAGTGCTCGGCTACTTGAACGAATTCCACCACGCGAATAGAAACGCTCTGTGTAGGTAGAGCACTAGGCGCGTTTTGTTTTTAAGTGTTATCCACAGTAGGCCTAATCACCTTTATGTCGGAAAGTGCCAAATTTATTTCTATTTAACGACGAACTAGTATATTTCATTATCTACGAGTCCAGAAAGTAAGCTTCTTCCGTGCGCGCGAGATGCAAGACCGAAAAAAGTCTTCCTGGACGTGTAATGGACGATATTTTTCATTACACCTCTCTGAAAATAATAACATGGGAAAAATTTTTAGAAGGAAGCATTTCGATATTGTAAAACAATAATCATTCAAAACACTGACATCTACTGTCACGCAATCGTTGCTCGTGTCTCAGCATAGGATGCATCTATGTCTCAGCGCACCGAAATAGTTATTTTCCTAACAAGTGCGGAAAGTGATATTTTCCCACACGAAACTGCCGTTACCCGTATGACGCGAAATTCGGGTAAGCAGTTGAGTGCGGGATTGCGGGGAAGACACTTTCCGCACGAGTTAGGAACAATATTTTTTCTACAAGCACTTATATGATATCGATTTGATCCCTTAGCACCCTTAAAGGGCCAAAGTGTTCTCCTCTTCCTAAGAAAAGCTGAAAAGAAGAAACGCTACCGCTAACGCTAATTTTTGCGCATACTCGTCCAGCAGTTTATGGCACATTCTTTCTCCGCAATATACCTGAAATATTTTACGAAAACACAATGTTATGCATTTTCTCTAAATTTATTTCTATTAAATATTGAAGTTAAATAAGTTTAGTGTTATTGTGAACATTCTTCCGAAGGCGGTTGGAAGTAGGGGTCGCATTTTTACGTAGAGGTAGAAGAATGATACTTCAACACGTTTTTCAGGATATTTCACGAATGAATTAATTCCATTTGGCTTTTCCACACTGTATGTGCCTCGAAGTGTTTTTATACTAATGAGTCCTTCCTCTTGTAAAAAGTCTATGGAAAGTCTTATGGGAACACGATGTTTTCGAAAAAATGAATAAAATATGTAAATGTTATTTTAATATTTTAGAAACAATATACAAATAGTAAAATACAAATATATAAAATTACATGGGTAAATTATATCAAAAGAGTTATAAATAAACTATATCCTAAACAATTTTCACAGTCACATAGATATACAGAAAAATACTAAAACGTATTATAAATTTAAAATCTATTTTATACTGGCCGGTGTTCTGAAGTTCATATACTCATGGGAAGACGATGAATCTTTGCTGCAATGGGCTGAAATGTTCATGTAATCGTTCCTTGGGGCAATTGGCCCTTTCTCCTCTTTTATTTTTGTGATTGCGTGATGGAGGACCTCATCTACAACAAAAAATGATCATATAAGTTGAAGTCAATAACTAATTCTGCAATGAATCGGCTCAGCGCGTTCTTTTAAACGTTTTCAGAAAAGATTTTATTTTCTAAGATAACTCAAAATCAATCTAATAGCCGGTGGCTCAACTAAAGTCCGGGAGTATTGTTTTGATTTGGCGCTCTACAGGGTGATTTTTTTAAGTGTTTCATTAGACGTATTCGGAGAAGGAATTCTGCTACAAATTCATAATTTTGTATTTCTGTTTTAGAGTACATGAACTTGAATTGTAAAATATTTTCAAGGGGAATCTACATCCGGTTCTACCGGAAACGAATGTGAACTTCGTTATTTCAAATGCAACACCCTGTATAATTATACATATTCGAATTCTTCGTTAAATGCTGCACTGATTTGATGCATGATATGCGCAACCACTTCAAACGGTTGTTGAGTTAAAGCCTGATTGCCAAATTGGTTGACAGAAAGAGTGCCACAAATTAAATGTTTATATCTCCAAAATCCCTCATTGCAAGAATTTTTTTCTGCAACAGCGGACCAAAAGAAAGTACGCTGATACTGCTTGTTGTTTAAATTATGAGGAAATATTCTACAGGGTGCCTGAAAGAGGGCTTCAAAGTGAGCCTCAATAAACCTATGGAATCTAATTTTCTTCAAACGGTAATAACCATACAATTTTATAACTCCGATCGATTGCTTGTCAGGAACTAGTTAGAGTGTGCCAAACATTTCATGTCTTTAAAATCAGCAGTTATGGTGGCCACATATTTTGAACAACACGTTAGGTTAAAAAGCAAAACCTGAAATTTGAGCTAAATCTTTTTCAAAAAAAAGTCCCAAAAGAACCGAAACAAGGATTTCCCCACTATTCGCCACGGCCCTATGGCTATCAGTTCGCCTCTCTTCGTTTAGCAAGGCCATCAGTTCGCCAACCTATAACAGTTCGCCCAGTGGCGTGTCTAGGATTTATTGGCCCCCCCGCGAAAATTGTACCAAGGCCCCTTGTTTTCAGGTGAATCTCTATCAACTTTGTTGTGAAAATATGCGTTCTGCTTCTAAATATGACAGAATCACGTACGAGCACTGTGAATAAATTACAACTTCTAAGAAAACTGGCAGAAATTTTATTGAAACCTCAAAACAAACGTATAATTCTTTGAAATAATCTAAAATATAAAAAAAACAAAGGAACAAATTGCGATCACTAGAAAAGTACATAAAATATGATCAAAAAATTAATAAAGTATATCAAATTCCCACGGAAATGATCATTGAATATAACCAAAACATGTATACAGGGTGTTTCACCATAAACTGGACAAACATATACATTTAGCCGTGTAGATGACACTGGGGAAGTCATTTTTGCCGTATGACATATACCCCGTTTTCGACGCATAAGCGAGATACAGGGTGTTTAATGTCAACTTTGAGCAATATTCTGATAACTGTTATGAGTTATGCGTGACATTTCAGACATTTGAAATAACGATTACTGGTCACATCTTAGTATTTTTTAGGGCTCAATTCAAATGTGGTGTAGAATTCAGAATGAAATAATATTCATTGGTTTTCTTTTTGTAGCCTTCCAAAAATTACGCTCGGGAAACTTTCATAATTTTTATTTGAGAAACTGGAAGCCTTACGGAGGCCAAAGTTGTTCTAATGGGCTGCCAGAATGACCCGGACCAAAATATGAATTACAAAATTTTTTTCAAAAAACTTTCGAACTCTCTACGAGTATGAATTGGGTTTATTTTAATCTTATAAATTTCCGTTACCAAAGCGACGCTAGTGAATCGAAAGTGGAGAGTTCGATTCCCACAAAAGTATTCAGAAAAAAATTTTTTTGGTTTATAAATTCATATTTCCGTCCGGGTCACTCTGGCAGCTCATTAGCCTGAATTTGGCCTTCGTACGGCCTCGAGTTTTTTGAATAAAAATTATGAAAGTTCTCCGAGCGTAATTTTTGGAAGGATACAAAAAGAAAACCAATGGATATTATTTCATTCTGTTTTCACCTCAGTATTCAGAATGAAAGATAGTTCAACCATGTGACTGAAGAAATGTAAAAAAAAGTTGAGTTCGAATTTTGAAAAAAATTTTTCACGGAAAATCTTAAAAAATTTAGTACGTTGAAATAGTGCTTTCCAAATTGGCAACCGAGAAAAAAAAAATCCAAATTTGCAGGCTTTCCGCCATTTTGATTTTTTTTTTCAGAATTCTACACCACAATTGAATTGAGCCCTAAAAAATTCTAAGATATGACCAGTAACCGTTATTTCAAATGTCACGCACATCTCTCCACAGTTATCAGAATATTGCTCAAAGTTGACATCAAACACCCTGTATCTCGCTTATGCGTCGAAAACGGGGTATATGTCATAAGGCAAAAATGACTTCCTCGGTGTCATCTACACGGCTTTATATGTTTGTCCAGTTTATGGTGAAACACCCTGTATAATATACACTCGGTGGAAATCTCTTTTTCTTGCCTTCCTATCTGCAAATTCGTTTATAAAAATTGATTAATCCATTGCAGCTGCTTCTTCTGCTTCTATGGATAATATTGCAAGTCCACTTAGTCTCTCTTGGGACATTTTATTCCGTAAATGATTTTTAATGATTTTTAATTTGGAAAATGACCTCTCAGCAGAGGCCACTGTTATAGGTAACGTCAGAAACAGATGAAATTGAATACATTCTGAAAACTTTTTCGCCTTTTAGAATAGAATAACAATTTCAAACATATTGTTACCACATCCGCGGGGGCCCTCCGGGCTTCTCTAAAGTCTGGGCCCCCCGCGCCGCGGAGTTTCGCGGTATAGTAGAACCGCCACTGAGTTCGCCTCATATTCTGTCCCACGCCGGAACCCGTTAGTTTCGTATCTAATAAAAAGAATTCGTTCTGTGAGGAAAGGACTCTAATCAGTACAACACCGACACCGACACCGACACGGAGCCAGATGAACAGCAGATATGTCTAGCCAAGTTTACTTTGTGGTATATCTTTCTAATACATACATTATTCCTTAATTCTCGTGGTATTGTTATTGGTAAAGCAGTTCATTCTTCTCTCCAAGAGAGCTTTTGTAAAATATATACCCTGTATAGGTGAATGCAGGCCCGCCGCTAGCTGTCTGAGCGCCCGCGTGCAAATACTGTTATGCCGCCCCCCATTGGGCGCTACATCAGAGAGCAATTCGGGGGGGGGTGGTAGTGGCAAGTTTTAGCGAGGGACCTGAACTGATCTCGAGAGCGGGTAAAGGGGGGGGGGTGTTAGATCGTTTCCATTCGAAGATTTACGGTGGGTTTCACAAAGGTTGAAATCAGTTGATCTCGAATCAAAATTTGAACATCGAATCAACGCTGATCCGGTTTCACAAACGAAATTCGAACCATCAAAAACAACGATCAACTGATTGAGGTTTGAATCCGACAACGCCGCGTATTTCGAGATTTCTCGAGCGTAACTGAGCTCATAGCCGTCATCGTAGGATTGACCAAAGATTAAAGAGAACTACTCTTTAATCTTTGGGATTGACTGCTGAGTGCTGACAAATAATTCGGCGGACGTATAAATTGAATATTGTTGTTGTATAAAGGTGAAATTCTTCAAGTAGAGAAAATTATGGACAAAAAATGCAGTTAATAGAAGCATGCACTTTTCCCTAACGAAATCGTAAGTAAAAAGCGTATTCTTGTGATATGTCCATAACCTACATTATTGTTATTGCTTTATTTTTCAGAAACAGAATGAAATGTGAGGAAAAGCATAACGAAACTATGTAGAATTATTATAAGGAATCCTGGAACTGCATTAACAACATACAGAATTATGCACCTTGTTACAGTAGAAGAAGTAATATCTATTATGATAAACAAACATATTTCCTGTGTTATGGTTTGTTTACATTCACAGCACAATAATGTAATTGCTCACAAAGAAATGTTCGAAATGAAATGAAGGTAGTTGCATGAAAGAATAGTATTATCATTTCTTAATAAATTTTATAGTTTTCAGATTTTGAGATTCAAATTCAAAAAACAAATTATTTTGATGGAAATCTCATGATTATATCAAAAGAAGTATATTGTCATAATACATGGACAAGTATTCAATATACAAAATTAAATCCATTATTATTGATTTACAAGAAATAATTATAAGGGGCCAACGATACTGGATGGTATGGTGCAAGGCAGTGGCAATGATTTTCTCGGTTAATTAATGAAGCTTAATTTTTGTTGGATTTCGAGTATATCATTGTTTATAATTGAATTGCATTATGAAGAATGTAAATTGGATAATAAAGACAGTATTGAATATTTACCAACTCGTTTTAAATTTTCTTCAAGTAAATTAATATTATGAGACTTCATTTTTTTATTGAGGATTATTTGAATTCCACACATATTGAATAGAGAAATACTAATCATAAAATACAGTTTGCTTATATTCGAATGATACTGATTCATCAAAGTCATTGTTTCGAAGAACAACCTTGTAAAGTCCAATACAGGTAACGTAATGTCAATTTATTTCTTGATCACATGGCTGAAATACATTTTGATAGGCTATCTGGTAGAAATCTAGTCATAATTGTATGCAGTAGGAACTGTATTCAATGTTTCAGTGAAAATCAATAGGTAATAGTTCCTGTAGCACCCTTCGTTGAAGATATTAAGCAACCAATATGTCCTTTACTTGTGTCGTCAGAAAATTCTGTTCAACTTGTCCAATATGGATATTACCCTTGTTCATACAATGATATTACTAATGATTAAGTTTTCTGGTTGTGGGAGCATGTATCCAAAACTATAAATTCACTGAAAATTGCAGCAAACATGTTCGGTTAGGTAACCATTTTAAGAGGATGGATAGGTACATATTATGGCAGGAATATAAATCAACTCCAGTTGATTTATTTTTGATGTCTTGTATTATTCTGCATACAATATACATTGCATTCTATCCATGTGATTCCTGATTGCCCTATTTGTATAATGGACCTTTGAGTGTAGATACATTTCTCTCAAGAATTCCGTTAACGATGTTTGAATTCGATTTTTTTCGAATAAAACGAGGATATGCCTTCATTTTGATGATTTCTGGGTGGGAAAATTGTAGAAAATGGAGGCATCATTGAAAAATTCATTCACAATATCGTTTTCATTCCATTGAAAATCAGCTTGATCGCCCGAAATTCTACGATCAAATATTTCTTCTGTCAAGGGACGTTGATCGAGAATCAAAATTTGAAAAAGCTTTGTGAAACCCATTTTCCCCTTGATCGCGAATCAACTGTCGTTGATTGCGAAATCACCGCAAATATTTAGACATCGAATCAACGGCTTGATTCGATGTTCAAATTTGATTTTTGAACTGTCAAATCGAGTTGATTCCGGGATCAAGCTCGAATCACCGGTGATTACGCTTTGTGAAACCCACCGTAAGTGTGAAAAACTCTTTCCTGGGGAGGTTAATTACCCCCAGTACCCCCCCGTAAATACTCCCCTGCGCTACATATGCTGAGTCTTCTCTAGAAAGGGTTCCCTCATTATGGTGGGAAAAAAATAAAAAACCTATTGAATTATTGTTATTATACATATTATATTATTATTTTTATTTATAAAATTGAAAAATCATATAGATACACACTCAAATATTTATCTAAAAAAATTTCACTCTTCTCGCTTTTATATTTGCGAAATCTTCTATAATCTTAGTCATATCCAATCTATCCAAAATTTGGTGTTCAATTGAAATTACATATAGCTAAATTACTTAATCTGTGTTGGAGCATAGTGGATCTTAAATAATTCTTGATAATTTTTAATTTTGAAAAAGATCTTTCTCCAGATGCAACTGAAACCGGCAATGTTAGTAGTGTTCTTAGTGCTATTGTTATATTCGGAAATGCAGAAATTAAGTCATTGCCAAAAATATATTGTAACAGTGATTGTGGATCCTTCGATTAGAGTTCTGCAAAATGCGATTTTAGTGCAATAAATTCATTAAACAAATCAATACCGTCAATGTCTGATTCATTAGTAGCATCATCTTTAAGCTTCAGATTCACTATTAACAAAATAATTGGAATTTAATTTTTGATCGTTACTGTTCATACACCACGGAACTGTTCGAATCGAATCATAGACAAGAGACAAGTTTCAATTTCGAATGCAAAATGCAACTGATCCTAGGAGGTGTATATTCCGACAAAGACCTTCATTCTGTTTTTATCTTTATTTTCGTAATTATCTCTTCAAAATCACGTATCTACCTAAACTCAGCTAGTAGAAAGGGCGCAATTTGGTAACAGAGGGTTTTTTTATGACATGCAATAATTGGCATAAACGATACGGCGACACTGAAAATATTCAAAACTACTAGGTACTACTACCTGGTTGTAATATTGGGAAAAAGAACATCTGCAAATTTTTCTCGTAGAATATTCAACAAAATCAAGATGCCGTAGGAACTTTCTGAATCGATGTTTCTTTCAGAAAATTTTACCCGAGGGCGCAATTCGAAGTTCCGGGAGGGCAATTTATCGGATTATGTGAATTTTTCGATCTTGAAGTTTTATGCCATAACTGGATCTGGGCGCTCTCAGTATTTCGCCGGGGGGGCACCTGCGGAACTTCGGGGGGCGGCAGTGCCCCTCCCGGAAATATACCTGAAAGAAACACTGCAGTGAATTCACTGAATTCCGTGGATATACGGAAATTATCGATGTTGGCCGCCTGTCCTCCCAATCCTTCAAAAAAAAGTCTCTCTAAGGGGGATGGGGAGACCTTGCCGCCCCCAATGTTGAACGGAGTTGGAGAAATTTCAAAGCAGTTGGCAAAGTTTCGATCGCATATGGCAAAATTTCTATGTTTCTATGACAGTTGGCAAAATTTTAAAGCAGTTGGAGTTGGACAACCGCCCCCCCTTTTTTTCTCTCCCCCCCCCCGCTTACCACGTTGTTTGTCCCCTCCAAAAAAAATTTAAATTTCACTGGATTTGCCGCTCCCCTGGACGTGCCGCCCTTGTGCCGGGCACGCCTTGCACGCCCGCTTACGGCGGGCCTGGGTGAATGAAATCGACTATGATTGAAATAATCGAACCAATTTAAAAAAACAACTCTCCCCAAGAAATAAATAAATAGACTATAGCGAATTGCACAACGCACCAATAGTCCGAAATTCCCAAATAGCGGAAATTATGAGCTCCCGCATTTATAAATAGATCAAAACATGAACACTGACCTGTCACTGGCAAACCCGACGGGGGAAACTGGATGTAATATTGATCATTTCTCGTTCCCTCGTTCTTTGGTTGACTGGACATCGTCTCCTGTAACAAAATTGCAAATTGATATTATTTTCGTCGACGCTGAATTCGCGGTTCAATCAACTGTAAAAAGGTATCAGTCATCGGTTTCCAACTTCCTCGGAATTTGGGCATCCCCACAAAATTGTTTGATTAAAATTGGTAAAAATTCGAGAGGAGCCAATTCATCCAAAAATCTGTATATGGCTATATGTTTTTCCAGTAGTGACTTTATGAACCCCATAAAATCATTGGCACGCTTCGCTCATAGTAACCAATCTGATGAGTCCTATGAGCGGAGCTGGGACGAAACGTTAACCCCATTCCGGTAAACAAACTATAGCAACACGCTATATGGGAATGAATTTTAAGCCTTACTGATAAAAATCTAATTTACCTCTATAGTTGTCGTTAATTTTGTCTTGTTGATAGATTTGACGGGTTTCGGGGCTGGAAGGGGTGTGTAAGGTAAATTCAGCACGGCCCTGCTCAATTCGTTTCTGAAGTCATCATCGCTGTGTACTCTCATTATATTCTGTGAAAAAAACATAATTTTACGAATTTCAAATGACAGCAGTTTCAACCTTCGATTTATCTTAAAAATGCAAAGCAATTAGTATTTTTTTTATTTTCCTCACCTTCCTTTCTTCATTGTCGGAATGAGTTCCACTATCTCCCAAACTGCATCCGCTAATGGTGCTCATCCTCCCGGAAGAAGAAGAACTCGTGGTACTCAGGCTGCTCACAGGCCTCTGCGAGTGGTTGCTGCTTATGTTCAAATCGTTGGTGGAGGAGGTCATAGTCGGCTTGGAAACCACTTGTGGTTCGTGATCTTCTCGAGATTTATTCCTGAAGAAGATCTTCTTGATCCTTTCGAATGGGCTTGGTTTCTTCAGTGCTAGTTTCATCTCGTGCTGTATTTTTTCGTACCTGAAAGATATCATTTGAAGAATTAGGTAAGGATTAATTGGTGGAGGCCATCTAAAGATCTGTGATTTAGTACATCACCCACCTTAACCTCATCTCTTTCAGTTGCTCCTGTTTCTCTTTGAACGACTTCTGCACATCGTTTCTATTCTTCCACTCTTCGACCAATTTTTCCACCTGTGATATAGAATGGACGTTGTTCTTGAAATCGTTAATGATTTCCAATAGTTCTTTTTGAACTTTGTCTTCGTTCACTTCGAAGTTGTTCGGCAACGATGCTTGCTTCTTCATCGACGAATGGCAGTCTCTGTCGTTCTGTTGTTTTTTCGACTTCGAAGTGTTTTTCTTGGGAAGTGTGTTGACGTGTGTTGTCGATTTGATTTCTTCGCTTGTCTGGTGTTCGTGGACTGCAAGAATCAATGTTTCATTTGAGATATAAGTGAATCTTAAATGTATGGCTTTCAATTTGTAGAAGCTAGTAAAGTCTTAATTTACCTTTGATAGTTGGTGTATGCATTGGAGTGTACCCACTCGAGCCCATAAGATCACTTATGCTACTCGTACTTGGGGAATTTGGTGGTGTAGACAGCTTAAACTGTACCGGTCTAGGTGCTGGGCAAACTTTGTAAAGATCTTCCTGATTTCTCGGCACCATGTACTCCACGTCTGGAAAATATGCATTTGTAATAGTTGAAACCCAAATTCTCTTTTGATCTACAATTTTTGGTCTCGATTTTTGGTAAGTAGTCGTTACACCAGGGTTTCTATGCATCTATGGTACATCTCCTACGTTCACAAAAAGAGAGAAGAAAAAACATTTGTCCTTACCTGGACTGTGATGACCTTCATGATGGTTGGCAGATATTGCCTTCAGCTTTGCGTACATATTCGTGAACTCGTTCATGTTCTATAACGAAACTAGAGTTAATAAAAGGTTCTCAACTCATTCCTTACACTCGACATACCGCATAATTCCTGAGGGAATCGGCCAATTCGCAATGGTTATTTTGTTCAGCGATTTCAGCAGGAGTGAAGTCGTAGATATTCTTGATCTCACATGCTACGTCAGCTCCTGGACAGTCTAGAAGCTGTATGGCCAATTTTTCGAGGCCAAACTTGGCAGCGAAGTGCAGGAGGGTGGGGTATTCTTCGTAACCTGAAAAAGATTGCACATGAAAATATCAAGTTTTTGACATTTAGAGGCCAATAGTTATGGGCGGAGTTAGGAATTCTTGTAAAGAAAGACAAGAACCATTCTTGGGCGTGTCTTAGAGGTAGAACCACCTTTTCGGCACATGAACACTCGGGCGCCAGTTTAAATTGGTTTTACAAGGTTTGTAACGCCTTGACAGAACCCTCTACTCTTGCCGGGGTATCTTCAAGACGGAGATGTGTTCAGTTTTAATCTAGTTAGAGATTAAAAAGTATACTCCATTCACAGTTGTTTTGTTTACATCAAAGTAAAAGTATCAAAGATCAAAGAATCGATCGGCGATTTTGGGGCGAAATATCGATAGGAAATCGCCTATTTTTCCGTTCTTCGTCGTCCAGAAGAAGTTTCCCGTCGATTTCGTGCAAGTGTCATTTTTTCCTTTCACGACTTTTGGCGTGAGTACGAACGGCAAATTTGAATTGGACCAAAAATCGATTAATAAGCATAAATAAAGCGAAAGTAAGTACTAATAATAATAATAATAATAATTCATTTATTTGTCATAGAGAATTACAGTGTTTCACAGAGAAGAACTTAGCCATAACATGACAAATAGGACCACACAACGATTAAGAAACCGATGCACAGAAGACTCTGTGTTGTGTGGCCCGGTTATATATAGGTACTACACACTTGCTGCACCTAACAGAAGAAAAAAAAAACACGAAACCGAAAACATGCTGGTCACCAATGCTACAAATAGCATGGACTTTTTTACACTTGATAACGAAGTTTTTTTTAGGTATCTGGCCGTTTAGAAAGATTTCAAACGAAATTCCGGTCCCCCAGAAGTTTGGTTAGTTTCGGTATCGTTTTTGGTGCTCAAAATTTATTTGGGATGTGTAAATGGACAAAAAAGGCTTCCTTATACGATCTTCTAACGAAAGCGACCGGAAAATATGGTTCAGGTAGGATTTTCGAGGAATTATGAGGAAAGAACTTGCAGAATGAAATTGCACGATTTTCGTAAGTAAACGGGTTCTGGATGGCCATCATCGGTCTCTAAGTGATTATTGTTGATCGTTTTCACGTTTCAGAAAAAAACACGTCGAAAAAGCTAAAAAAAAGAAGAAATATGACTATATTGCACTCAACGGTAGGTGAATTCAGATTCCGATGAATTGAAATGTGTCACTGGAGCTTTCATTCCTATCAATCCTTTGCCGAAAGTAGAAATAGGCTATATTGAACCAGAAAACATCGGTTTTTTCCATATTCCAGGAGTTTGTGTCTTATTTTAGAACAGGTGAATGATAAATGTGAAGCATATGTTTGACCTATTCCATTTTATTTGTACAAACCTACTGTGGTATGAATCTTTTTTAAACTAACAAATTACTATACAGTCAGAATATTTTACTCCTTGTTCATAAGATCAAATAAATGAAATGTATATCTATAGAGCTTTCAGGCTTATTAATTTATAACAAAACCCAGTTACTATTGCATTGAAATTATTAGTTTCTCTGTAAACAAATTCGTTAATTTAGTTATTATGTTTATTTTCTTTGTGATGAATGAATAAAACTGTTATTTATTTGAAATAAAGAAATATTAGAAATAGAAATGTTATGCAACCTCACAATCATATCACATATTCGGATTCCAGTAGAGGGATATGATGTTCCATTATTCTTGATTCTTGTAATTACCTATCAATTCATCTTATATCTTTGGGTTGATTTTTTTTCAATGAATTCTTGATTAGAATAAACAATTGATTTCGTTAAGTCTTGGATAATAAACATTAAATCTTCACAAGCATCAAGCATGCATATGAAAATTATGTGAAAGCAATGCAGTTTTCTTCCATGGCGAAAAATAATATATTTCAACAGTGATCTCTTGTACTTTTCATGCAAATAACTAGAAAATGAATCCTTTCTATCAATTCATATAAACGTTAATTATTTTCGTCCATCACATCTTTTCCAATTCATTCATTTTCCGCATAAATTCACATTCTGAGAAATACGCTAAGAATGTAGAAAGGGCAACATAGTGTTGACTTGGAACAATTTCCAAGGCCAGAGTTGTGATTTTATAATTGTGAATGGAGTATACATGTTTCTCTCACTTTATACTGCTAAAAAAATCACTGAGAACACTAGGATGATTCCAATGCACAATTTTCTAACCTTGAAAAATAAAGATGGTCTTTCAATGACCACTGATGGGAGCCAGAAGCTTTTGAGAGCTCGTTCATCCACCTTTGAGGTAGATTCGCATTGAAGGAAATTTACAGAAAAAAATTGACAGCAGCTGTCAAAGAAATCGTTAATGATCCTGGATCATTTCTGGAGAAATATCCGGGTTTTCTCGATAAATCGCTAGAATTTTATGCGGTTCTGGTGACATCATCCCGATAAAATTTTTCTTGTAACATTTCCCGCAAAATTGAATGCACCCTTTCAACAGCTCAAATGAATCCCTGTTGATCAGCAGATTAAATTTGCCATTGTTGCAGCAACTCCTACCGTGTTGGATTGGAACTTCGCAACTATTCTCTGGAGGCACAGCACAATGTTGTGAGTGTGGGTGAGAGAATTGAAGCATGTTCGATTACCACCCATGCAGTTTACAAACTTGTTAGTTTGCAGGAAGGTGTGATTGGACAACAGGAAGGGCGAAAATCGATAAACCGACCAAGGTTTTTGATTCGTGTCATTTTCCTATTTATTCATTGAAATTTTACTAGAGGAAACCAAAACGCATGATCTGTGGCGGAAGAATCTGCCAGAGATCGGTGAGGAAGAATATTTTTTAGTAAATGACGGTAAAAGTACTCGACAGGTAATCAAAGAATGCAGGTTCGATTTCTGCTCAGTGTGTAATTTTTTCCTGAGAGTGAAAATTTCTTTGAATGCAGGTGCAAAAATCCGAGTCGAAGACGAGGATTTTGGTTGCCACCAGCACTCATGCTTCTTGTTAAAATATTACTTAGTAACGTGTTTTTTCGGAAAAATTGGATGGCCTTATGATATTACTTACGAAAAAACCGTCACCATGTTTTTCCCAAATTTTAATCATTTACTCCTTGCTATATCCTATATTACATACACAGGGTGGCCCACCCCAGACGCGGTTCTCATTTTGAGGCAGTAAATGAAGACATTTTGAAAATTTCTTTTTCGTGAAATGTAAAGGACAATCAGATGCACAATTTAAAATTGTTTTTACGTATACAGGGTGTTCGATAACAAAGATAAAGACCATAGTTACACTTTTTTAAATGTATATGAATTCAAAAATTGAATGGCAAGCTCAAATAATGATGAGTTCATGAAGACTATTTTATGCCTTAGAAGAACCATTGTAGAGAAAATGGCGAAAAATCGAAAAAAAGAAATGTTTTTAATTTGCCATTAATGAATGAACCCTTCAAGCCAACGAGACAGACAATGTTTTTTCGTGTAGAGATATTGGCTACCCTTATGCAGAAGAAAAAAACTCTGGAATATACTGAGTGATCATAATTAATGTTCAAACATTAACTACAAATAATGGTCGAAAACTTTCTTATTTCAAATGGCACACCCAGTATTTCTGTACCTTGTTGAACGTAAAAATTAATATCGAAACTATCTTCATTGGGTTTTCCCATACCTAAACCTAATAGTTTTCAAGTAATTTTCGATTTTTAATTCAACTAGTTAACCTACTCTTATGATTAGCGATATTCATAGAAATACTTGGAAATATTTGCGGGGAACTGCTTACAATATCATTTGAAATCTGGAAAACTCATATGAAGATCTAAATAATGGTGTTGCTGTCACGCAATATCTATTATTCCTTTATAAATGATTATCTACTGTTTTTCTGAATATCAATTCTTTTCTAATTATTTTCAAATTCATTTCACCTAGAAGGTATTAAGTGTCATTATCATTGAATCTGTTCCGGTACATGTCCTTAAATTTTTCTTTATTCTTATCGTTTTGAAGTTAAGCCATACGTTCAAAGAATCATGTAACAAACGATTCATTTAAAAAAATATTTGCTCAGGCGTTGAACCTGTGCTCCAGTCCAACATTTTCCCTATTCTTCACATTCTCAATATTTTGCAGACATTTCGAGATTTTCAAAAGAGATCTGTGATAGTGAACCTCTGGCCAGAGAGTGAGTTGAGAACCGAGTGAAACGAGTTTCACCAGCATAAGGACATTCAGTAGTAAGGTAGTATTTGAAGGTATTTTGTGAACATCTTTGAATCTTCGAGTCTACTAATAGATACTCAATCCAACAATTGGAGATAACAAGTATGAAGAATCAAATGTTCATCGTCTGAGCAAATATTTTTTTAAATGAATCGTTTGTTACATGATTCTTTGAACGTATGGCTTAACTTCAAAACGATAAGAATGAAGAAAAATTTAAGGGCATGTACCGGAAAAGATTGAATGATAATGACACTTAATACCTTCTAGGCGAAATTAATTTGAGAATAATTGAAAAAAGAATTGATATTAAGAAAAACAGTAGGTAATCATTTATAAAGGAATAATAGATATTGCGTGACAGCAACACCATTATTGGGATCTTCATATGAGTTGTTCAGATTTTTAATAATATTGTAAGCAGTTCCCCGCAAATATTTCCAAGTATTTCTATGAATATCGCTAATCATAAGAGTAGGTCAACTAGTTGAATTAAAAATCGAAAATTACTCGAAAACTATTAGGTTTAGGTATGGGGAAACCCAATGAAGATAGTTTCGATATTAATTTTTACGTTCAACAAGGTACAGAAATACTGGGTGTGCCATTTGAAATAAGAAAGTTTTTTACCCTTATTTGTAGTTAAAGTTTGACTATTAATTATGATCACTCAGTATATTCCAGAGTTAATTTTTTTTCTTCTGCATAAGGGTAGCTAATATGTCTACACGAAAAAACATTGTCTGGCTCGTTGGCTTGAAGGTTTATTCATTAATTGCAAATTAAAAATACTCCTTTTTTTCGATTTTTCGCCATTTTCTCTACAATGGTTCTTCTAAGCTAAGGCATAAAATGGTCTTAATAAACTCATCATTATTTGAGCTTGCCATTCAATTTTTGAATTCATATATAGGGTATTCCATTTTAAAAAGTGTAACTATGGTCTATATCTTTGTTATCGAACACCCTGTATATGTGAAAATAATTTTAAATTGTGCATCTGATCGTCCTTTACATCTCACGAAAAAAAATTTTCAAAATGTCTTCATTCACTGCCTCAAAATGAGAACCGCGTCTGGGGTGGGCCACCCTGTAGATACCTAAAAGCTTATTGATGCCTTATTTTGCATATTCTTCCAGAATTTACTTCCTTATAACACAAAAAATTCTCAACTTTAACCGACATTCATAACACTGTTTTTTCTGAATTTGGCGCTAACGAAGATACGACTTCTGACGATGTGCAGACCGTGTACGATGTGAATGTTTGAGAATTTTTTAAATCTGATCTTGTACTCACTATGCTTGTGGGCTTGTACAGCAGCAGCAAAGGGTGTTGAGTGGCTAGCAAGAAGACTGAAATGTGGTGGCAGATTTTTTTGGAAATTGTGAATCAGCCAATTGTCCAGATTTTCCCTGTCGGCTGGTGTGAATCCAAGTGTCTGAAAGATGAATTTTTTCGTTATTTTTGTACTACAGCACAAGTATACAATCATAGAAGGAATTTATTTTGCATTATTATATATTCATGTATTAATACCATGAGCATGATCGGGATCATGGACGATTTCATTGACAGCAGTTTTTTGATGCTGACAAAACCTTTTCTTGTTGGATTCTTGAATGCGAATCTACCTACAAGATGGATCTACTCAAATGATGGATGAACGAGCGATCTTCATCTCCTGACAACCTGACATCCCGTCAGTGATTTCAGTTGCCCTTATTTTAAATGTAGTTATCTCGTTTTATATTATCACAGATACTTCATCGAAGTTTGCCTTCAAAAACAATTACAAAAGCAGAACCTGGAGGTTGGGAGCTTTCGCATGCAGTTCAAATTATTAGCCAGCTCACCCATTCAGATACTGAATCCGTCCAATACTCTTTGGCATTCAGATAAAAATATGTTCCGATCTTCTTATGAAACGTTAATATCTATTTTTCAGTATTTTATTTTATTTAATTCAGTGTTTTTCAACCTTTTTCATGATGCGACCCTCCTGGTATGAGAAAATATTTCGCGACCCCCCGACCCTTCGCTTTTTTATCATGTATGGTTGTGTATGTTACAGTGTTACAAATATGCATTCCATACATCGCCATCGATGAGAAGTTAGCCACATCCGCACATACGCTCAAAGACAAAAAATGGCTAATGGAAAAAAAATCATAACTCAGTGAAATGAGATGGTATTGCAATCAGATTTAGATATGAGCTTGATGGGTTGATAAGAAATTAAATTCTCTTTCATTTGGAGACTGTCAAGACTCAGGGACGGAGTTATGGGGGTTGTTGGGGGTGGTTTCTGACAAAAATCATAACTCGACGAAATGGGAGTGTTTCTCAATTGGTTTCGAATATATGTGTTTCTTGAATGCCGAAAGAATAAAATGCATGCCCCTCATAATTTGTTAGCCCCCAGGTTTGGAGATTTGGGGGGTTGTTTATGAAAAATGATGAAAAAAATTCATATCTCGGAGAAATGGAAGTGTTCCACGTTCAGATTCGAATAATGTGTTTCTTGAATGCCGAAAGAATGAAATACAATAAACCCTATAGTTTGTTAGCTCCCAGGTTTGGAGATTTGAAGGTTTTTTAATAAAAAATGATGAAAAAATTCATATCTCGACGAAATGAGAGTGTTCCAAGATAAGATTCGAATATGGGTTTCTTGAATGACGAAAAAATGAAATACAATAAACCCCTCAGTTTGTTTGCCCCCAAGTTTTTACATTCGAGGGGTTGTTTATGAAAAATGACGAAAAAAAAATCATATCTCGGCGATATGAGATTGTTCCACGATCTGATTCGAATATGTGTTTCTTGAATGCCCGCGAAAGAATTTCTTGAGAAAATGAGAGTGTTCCAAGATCTAATCCGAATATGTGTTTCTTGAATGCCGAAGGAATGAAATACAATAAACCCTATAGGTTGTAAGCCCCTAGGTTTGGGGGGTTGTTTCAGCAAAAATGATGAAATAAATTCATATCTCGACGAAATGAGAGTGTTCCATGCTCATATTCGATTATGTGTTTCTTGAATGCCTAAGGAATGAAAAACAATAAACCCCATAATTTGTAAGTCCCCTGGTTTGGAGATTTGGGGGGTTGTTTATGCAAAATGGTGAAAAAAATTAATATCTCGATCGAATGAAAATCTTCCACAATCATATTCGAATATGTGTTTCTTGAATGTCGAGAGATTGAAATACAATAAACCTCATCGTTTTTTAGTCACCCGGTTTGGAGATTTGGGGGGTTGTTTATGAAGAATGATGAAAAAAATTCACATCTCGGAGAAATGAGAGTGTTCCAAGAGAAAAGAATTGTGTCATTTGGTTAATCCGAAACAAGCACAACCTTCTCCTACTAAAGTTCTCCCGACATCTGGCAACCCCCCTACACAAGCTTCGCGACCCCCCAGAGGGTCGCGACCCACAGGTTGAAAAACACTGATTATTCTAATTCATTGATTTACATCAGAAATTCCAATAGAGTGGACAAAATTTTTTGCGATATTTTTTTTGTGTGTATACTTCATTCTCTTTTATAAAGTTCCCGGTTGGCCAAGATTCAGTGAGTTTATCAAGTATTTTTATTCAAAACTCACGCAGGTTGGTACTCGTGAAATGTCAAATAATTCTCAGAGACGTTGCCAATGGTAATTTCTATTTACACTCATTTTACTTTGTAAATGCAGTTAGTTCTTTCAAGGTCTAACTGTGACACAGGTTTCGTAGTAGGTATGTATTACTATATTTTCATACTGGAGTATTTCAAGTTGATCAAAAAGGTATTTGAATGTCTTCTGTAGGATTATTTCTTGAGAATTTCGAAAAGTGAGGAATTCCATAGGACCGTCTGTTCGTTTAGAAGTTTTTCTGTCGGGTTATTCAAGCACTCTCATTCTTTTATCGATTGAACTATCACAAAGTAACGGATTATTCTGTCCATTATTTTTCAGTAAAATTTTAACGCTCGATTCTGGATTTCCGTACAAGAAAATAGCATAACTGAATCTTCCAACCATCTTCATATACGTGAAATATTTCCAGTATTAACAAAGAGAGAAAAGTTTCTTCAACATTCGCCAGGTCATTAGAATTATTGAACTCACATAATATTTTCTCAAATTCATTATTTTCCCAGAGTGAATGAACACTTTGATAAATACATAATTACTACACGACCTCTATGTCGAAAGCGTTGCTCAGTTATCTGATGATAGGAAAATGACTATAACCTAACATTTTCGAAATATACACGGTGATATGTGTCAGAATGTCATGGCCAACCGGGATACTTTATAAAAGTGAATGGAGTATAGTTGCGGTGCGGTGATGTTTCTCCTTTGAAGACCATACCTAAAAATGGGTGGGTAATGGCCATTATACCGATGAGAACAATAAAGGCAACAAACGCCCTATCCACATTGGTTTTCTTCAAAGAGACATTAATTTCCAAGGCGAATCAAAGCAACGGACATATTTCGCAGAATCTCTTGCTTCACAGACGATTCCGTTGTCATGGCGACTGCTAGGAGTCGTATTTTATTTGATAACAAGCCCTATACGCCCGATGAAGTGTGAACCATTAGTATCTGGGAGCTTAGCAATTTCTCGCTTCACTCGCACAGACTTTGATGTATTCTCTAAAAGCTTGGCCGAATTGGAACGTCCGGGCTTTTATGTAAATTTCCTGTCACCCAGCCGCAAAAATTCTCCCTGCGAAATATTGTCCTTCAGACGAATACTTATCCGGTTTTGTCACCTTTAGGAGTTTACCTGATGAATATTCCATTAGTTTTCTGGGAGGGTTCAGTTGAAGACGAAATTCGACATCGTCTTGGGAGAATGAATATCATTTACCTAGTAATTTTCGAGATGAAAGAGGTTTTTTAGTTTAATTTGGTTCTCCCCTCCTTTGTTTCTTTATCGACGAGATCATTTCATGTAACTTAACACATTATTTCACTGCAACACAGGATGAGTCTCAAGGGTAGTGATTGGTCTGTGTTTTAACAATTTTATCATATATAGGATGTATTTTAAGGTGAGGGTTTTCTTTTGACAGATGGTAGAACTCATCAAAATAAGTCATTTCACAGAAAATTTTCTATATGAATTATGCCCCTGTTTCAAGAAAATGAAACTCGAATATTTTCTAGTTTCTAGGTGAATCTGAAAATTCCTCAGTCCGAACATGCTCCCTCGCCTGCTCCTTCGTAGATTCGAGGATATATCGAAAAATTCTTAGCCTACTATAGAACCAAACAAAATTTCAATGTCAAAATATTTCATTACTCAACATATTCTCCTCTTAATTGAATACACTCATTACAGCGAACCTGCAACGTCTCTAGACCTTTCAAAAAAAAAAGTTTCTTCTTGTTCTGCAAACCAGTCTTCCACGGCTTTTATTACCTCCTCGTTGGAAGAAAATTTACGATCTTTTAATTTTTTTTTCAGTTGAGGAAAGAGATAATAGTCGGACGGAGCCAAATCTGGTGAATGTGGGGGGTGTTCTAGTAATTCTAACCCTAAATCACGAATTTTTTGCATGGCAACATGAGATTTGTGTACTGGGGCGTTGTCCTGTAAAAACATAACACCTTTGGATAGCTTTCCGCGTCTTTTCTCTTTGATTTTTTTCCGTAGAGTGGTCAGTAATGTCGAATAGTAATCTCCAGTTATTTTTCTACCCTTATCCAAAAAATCAATCATCATTACTCCATGGCAATCCCAAAAAACTGAAGCAAGAACTTTTCCAGCAGATTTTTGGACACGAAACTTCTTAGGTTTTGGAGAACCAGAGTGTCGCCATTCCATCGATTGTTGATTTGTTTCTGGATCGTAGAAATGTACCCAAGTCTCATCCATAGTAACAATTCGGTTCAAGAAGTGTACATCTTTTTCAAATCGAGTACAGATCGAACGCGATGCTTCTACCCTTGCACGCTTTTGGTCAACATTCAAACATTTGGGGATCCATTTTGCAGAAATTCTTCTCATGTCCAAATTGACGTGAACAATAATTATGATGAACGCGTTCGTATGAAATCTTCAGTGCTTCAGATATCCGTTTTAGCCCAATTCGACGGTCTGATAAAATCATGTCATGAACTGCTTCGATATTTTCGGGGACTGACACAGAAACTGGCCTTTCCGATCGGTCATCATCTTCAATGGAAAATTTACCTCTTTTGAAGCAGTCCAATTTTTCACGGTCGCATACGAAGGACATTGATCACCAAGGGTACCTATTGAGCATATCTTCGTAAATCTGCTTACCTACGTCTTAACCCTTTTAAATACAGGTACTTGATGATGGCTCGATACCCCAATTTTTCGATTTTTACAATTTCGGTGGACATCTTTTATTTTAAATTTATTGCGCAATTCTCGTTTACTTTTTTGACGTCGAACTCTACACTGACACAATAAGTTATTGTTCGTTGATATGGTATCGCAATATTTTGTTTATGCATGGAATTGGTCTAGGATAGCTAGATATCAAAACATCCTTGTATCAACATCTCTTGTTTTTTGTCATCAATTGGGCTTTTTATTTCCATGATATCTCAGTTCGTATGCGGCGTAGACCAACAATTTTTTTTTCATATTAAGGCTTAATCATTTCTCTAGAATGTGTATCACTCGCTTTTCTGTTTTTCTTCGTGTATTAGGAAAAAAACATGGCGAGCTGTAATTTCATGAAAATCTGGACAAACGATTTTATTTCCATAATATCTCTGTCAATTCTTGGGATAAATGTATGAAATTTTCAGTTTACATGCGAAATAATATTTTCCAGAATGTTTATTGATCGGTTTTCTGGTTATTGCCACCTCAATTTCTGAATGAATTATAAAGTAGTAACTTTATTGGTCATATTTTCAACCAGGTTTTTTTGTGATATACGCAGAAAAACGGAAAAGCGAATAATACACATTCTGCAAAATATTATTCCGCATGTAGGTATGCTAAAAATTTCATACATTTATCCCGAAAATTGACGGAGATATCATGGAAATAAAATAGTTTGTCCAGATTTTCATGAAATTACAGCTCACTAGGTTTTTTCTAATATACGAAGAAAAACAAAAAAGCGAGTAATACACATTCTAGAGAAATGATTAAGCTTTGATTTAAAAAAAAAATGTTGGTCTACGTCGCATACGAACTGAGATATCATGGAAATAAGGAGCCCAATTTTTGAAGGGAGCTCGCGAGCTCGGACGTGTACCAGGTCCATAACAGAATAACTTCGAACTTGAACAATCGCTTTCTCGCACTGGTGAATGCGAATCTACCTACAAGGTAAATCTACCTCATACAAGGCGAACCTAGCTACAACGTGAATCTACCTTCAAGGTGAATGAACGAGCTCCCAAAAGCTCAATATTTCGAGTGCTTTAGCCCATTTTTTACATGGAAGCCATCATCATATTATTTCTTCCCTCTGTGCGGCTGCCCCCACCCCTTAAATTTAGTCTTCAAAGCTGTACTCACCTGGCACAAAAATTCTACGGGATGATTCGAAAGCCTCAGAATCTGTTCCAGTTCTTTGAGTCTGCTTTCACATTTGATCGGCCTGCTGCCAATGATGCTTCCATTCTTTTCTACGATTACGTTTATTATTGCTGTGACTTCTGTAAAACTATCAGGTACGGATATCTTTATCGTGTAGGGATTCCTCCTCTTCACGTTTTTAACCTCGATCATCTCGTTGTTTTTTTCCACGGAGATCTTGATCGAGTCCTCCTTTTGTAGGGGATAAGCTAATAGGATGAACACACTGTTCTGACCCTGGAAGTAAAAGGTTCAAGTTAGTGCGTGAATAGTATATTCTAAAACTATACCTTTTCAACTTCAAATTGAGACTAATCACATTCAAATTGGGATTAAACAAATTCAAAATGAGAATATGCAACTTCAAAATGGTAAACGAAATCGAATTGGGAATAAACAAATTCAAAATGAGAATAAGCAACTTCAAAATGGTAAACACAATCGAATTGGAAATAAACACATTCATATTGACACTAAACAATTTCATATTGAGAAAAGTCATTTTCCGTTTTATTTCATAGTTCAAGAGAATTGTTCTGAAGTAACTAAGAATTCAAATGAGGAAACAATTTATTTTTATTTTTTTTTACAATGCAGAGGTGTTGATAAACTTAATATATAATGCTATTTTATGAACAAGTTGATAAATGTGAGAATCGGTGCGATAAATAAAAATATTTCTTCAACAATGAAAATCACACAACCATATCAACTAAGTTTGAAACATCAGGAAAATATCGCTGTATATGTGCTACATATCGCGCACAGTTGTTGATATTTATCATATTTATATTATCACGCAATATAATTTCTAATTCACGCAAGCGGAACTGGTTTTGAGCCTATATATACTATACCTCTATATATAGTTTAAGGTTTTGAGGAAGATTTGTCCTTTCTTCACCAGCCAAAATCTGTGGCATCCTTGTAGACATTGCCCTTTTAACTCCAGATTTAAAACTTGACCACGCAGATTCTATAGGGTTCAGCATTGGACTGTAAGGACTGAGTCTGAGTAGATTATTGTCCTGAAATTCTGGTTCCTTAAAGACCTCTTCTAATCCTGCATGACGAGGAGCATTATCTACTACCAACACCACATGCGACTGGTAAATATTATAAGCGGTTCCGCACAAATTCTTTTGCATCTTCTCTTATAAATGCACCTCTTCATATTTCATAATGAATAAGTTATAACACAAAACACTCAAAATGATCTGATCAATAGGTACATTTATTATTTGACAATATTTTTGTATCAAATTCAAGTGGAAATGACTTTTCTCAATATGAAATTGTTTAGTGTCAATATGAATGTGTTTATTCCCAATTCGATTTCGTTTACCAATTTGAAGTTGCATATTCTCATTTTGAATTTGTTTAATTCCAATTTGATTGTGATTAGTCTCAATTTGAAGTTGAAAAGGTATAGTTGCAGAATGGGCTCCTATTCCAATACAATGAAATTGCATTCTGCATTAGACGATATTTCCTCTATTTCAGTCAAATTTCGTGAAATACTGTTGAAATTCAATGAAAAATTCAGATTATACATCCTAGTGACTTTTGTATTGTATCTTGGCAGTTGGTCACTGTTACGAAATTGACATTTCCAAATTGACGTGTGTTGAAAAGTGATAGGATCGGAAGCCAGTGCTAACAACCAAAAAATGAAAAATATAACTGAAAACAATGCTGTAATGAGTTCATTACAGCATTGTTTTTAGTACTAAAATAGAGAATTTTTTTTTAGAATGTGGACATTACCTGTCTGATCTTCTTCGGTGATACAGAGAAACATGACTTTTCTTGAGCTGCTACAGAACTCTGTTGCTTCCAAACTCTAGCCAAAATTGACATGGCATGGCCTATGAATTCTTTTGTGAAATTTTCATCTTGATCTTGCCCAACTGACATCCTCTGCCATTTGAAATAAGTTGGTAGGGCTGAAATCCAAATGAAACGAATAAATATAACATGAATCATTGTCAGTAGCGGATCTAGGGAGTTTTTCAGGGGGGGAAGCATGAAAATTTTCAACCATGAGACAGAACTCAAGGTACCTAATGGACTCATTGTTTTAGTGTTAGGGGGCGTTTTTTGTGAATGTGTATTTTGGCTCCCATGTCCCCCCCTTCAACTCCATCAGGTATCAAGTTGGAAGATATTTTAAGGTTTCTTCAAAGAAACTGGCAACCTTTGACCTTTATAGAGCTCAACTGACCTTTCCTGTGTACTTCTGTGAGATCATCATCGGTTACTCCTAAAAGTAGGGCTAGCGTTCTGTCTGGAAGAAAAAGTTTGCCAAAAGCCGTATTATCTGGGTGATCCGCAATATAGTCCAATAATCCAGGACACAGAACTACCAACTGCAACTTAACGCAGGAACTTTTTTCCAAGAAAAGATTCGTATCCACCTTGGATTCTATGAAATCTTCAACTGCCATATGCTGGATTCTGAAAGAATATATTATTATGTAATTAATATAATAACTTTCATTCTGTGAGATATATGAATTGATGAAAATTGAAAGTCTGTGTTAAAAAGCAGCGACTTACTTGAACGATTTACGGTTAGTTTGTTTTCCTATTTGTTTGAAGTATGAAGAGAAGTATTCCACCCATAAGGATGCTGCAGAGCTGCGGTGGAGCGAAATCATCAATATATCCTCCATATTGGATCGCCTTAGTGCAGTTCCTGAAACAAAAATGGAAGCTGTCAAAAAATATTCCAAAATAATGTAGAAAATACCGTATAGGTACAATATTGTCGAAAAAGTACCGAGAATCGGTCAATAAATCACAAAATATTTATTATATTATTAAGATCCAAATTTATTGTACCCGTCAGGCTCACCATTCTTTACTTTAGCGATTGTTGAGAAGCGTTTTTACCATATCGGCACTTGATTAAGAAATGTTCAACCTTCTTTTTCGATTACAGACCTCCGAATAATTTCCTGTTTTCGCAAGCAATACAGAGTGTAACAGCCAAATGGAATGAATTCGATAACGAATAAATGAGGGCGTGTTGGGAAAAACGCTCGGACACGTCGATTTGTAATTTTAAATGCGCAAATTTTTCAAGAAAATAATATTATATAGGGTGTTCCATCTGACCGTGGCCAATACCAACTTTCTTATTTCAAATGCAACCCCCTGTATATTATTTATTTTTTGGATTCTTCAGAGAATTCTGGACACAATTCATGCACAATGTCCTGACCTATACCTATCTTCAACTATTTGATTTCGGAAGTATTAAGTGTTGTCAGATTTATTGCAAAAATCAACGTTTCAAATAAAAATTGTTTCATTTCACAAATTCGGTACATTACACTTAAAACCTAATAAGTTATACTGATTATTCCTTAATTATTAAAAAAAAACAAAAAAAAACATTGATGTCAATGTAGGAAATGTTCAAAATGCTCGCCGCGGTCGTCTTGGCAACATGCTAATCTGGTGTAGAATTGTCTTCTAACGTTACTCAACACTTAATATTTCCAAAAAATAAATAATATACAGGCGGTTGCATTTGAAATGAGAAAGTTGGTATTGGTATTGGTCGCATGAAACACCCTATATAATTCTATTTTTTTGAAAAATATACGCATTTAAAATTAGAAATCGACGTGTCTGAGCGTTTTTCCTAACACCCCCCCATTTATTCGTTATCGAATTTATTTCATTTGGCTGTTACACTCTGTATATGAATAACACTAATAACACGACAGTAAAAACATTCATCTGAAAGAAAAAAACAAGACCTATACTCAGTCGATATAATGAATAGGATGCACTATAAAATATTTTTTTCGATATCTACCTGAGCAGTTAATTATGTATACTTCAATATAAATATGTCGTGAATGCTATGATGATCTATTTCAATTTTCAGAAATGTTTCGTAATTTTCATTTGTCCTAGCCGGCAATACATATAGCACTAACGTCATCTTTATATTAAAGTATACAGTGTGTCTGGGGCGATAATTTGAGGGCATTAAATATACCTAATTTTATTGACAAAAATACCCACATTGGGGGGTTTACTCCCCTATTTTTAGAACAGCCGCCATTTTAAATTATTTTTTTTATTCTAATTGACCCTTTCAAATGATATCGATTTCTTTGGACATAAAGGTCCTATAGATGGAAAAAAATGTTTTTTGAAAAATATTACTACCACCTTTCATTAAAGCAGAACAATATGAAAACAGTCAACTCAAAAATGTCATAAAAATTCTTCAAAAAAATTTTAGTCAAAAAATTTACTGAATTTTTCAGTGAATCCTCAATAGTACAAAAACCAGCACATTGAAGTATGATTTTTTTTTCAATTAATTAACACGCAAGGATATTAGCTACAAAACGACACCCACATCATTTCTGTAAGTTACATAATTCAAGAGTTATTGCTGTTCGAATATGACCGTTACGCGAGCGCCCTAAACTGTTTTTTTGTTTGTTGCTACAATATACAGTGTGTTTGGGCATGACTTAGCGATAATTCAAGGGCATCAGAAATACCTAATTTTATCGACAAAAACACCCCTCTATTTTTGGAATAGCCGCCATTTTAAATTATTTCTTTTATTTTGGTTGACCTTTTCAAATAATATCGATTTCTTTGGACAAAAAGGCCCTACTGATGTGGAAAAAATGTTTTTTCTTAGTTACACCGCCCTCAAGATGGCGCCCAAAAAACAGTTTTTAATTTAACGATAACTGATAACTCAGATCAAAAAATAATTGTAACTGAATCAAAGTCAATCAAAACCAGTCAGTCGTTGTAACAAAATAACATCAACTTAGTAGATTGATTCTAGTTCGTAAATAATTCCAACCTCTGCTGAAGATCTATGAATTTCAGTAAAAAATTACCAGTGACCTTGTTTGTTAAGAATGGATTAAGCTATCCAAAACTTCTTTCTTCTTTAATTGCGAAATATTAATAAGTTCCTTGCGGAACAAAGTTTAGGGGTGGTTTTTCTACTCCTTGTTATCATAGAGGAACACCACCAAACATTTTTTTGGGTGTCTTCTTGCTTGCATAAAATGTTTACCAAATTTTATTGTTGTTAGTATTTTGATTTTCAAGAAAAAAAATGAAAACTGTTTTTTTGGCGTCTTCTTTGAAGGGTCTGAAACTAAGCAGGGGGCTCAAAAAAAAAGTTCATATGAAACACCCACTCTATTTTTGACAAGAAATAACCCCCAAATTTTTTCGCAACTAATTATACTATTATACACCCTGTATGAATTGAATTTGATTCGTAGTATGTAGAAACTCCTATCTCGGAATAATATAGTGGGAGAACAGCAAATTGTGGCAGGTCTTCCATTTAACTAATGCCAAAACCACAAACCGTTGCACTCTTGCTTGAAAATAAAAAAAAAATTCTCCGGTAGAATTTCTGGGGCGAAGTTTATTCGCGTCGCAGATTTTTTGGTTCGAACAAGAAAATAAAAATTTGGAAACCATTTTTTCAACATCGAATTTTTAGTTGCTGAAACCAAAATTGAAACGAAGATTTGTATACGAAAAGTGAAAAGATATTTCTTCATCTTATACTTATCGAGAATTTGAGGTACGGTCAATTGAAGCAACAAGAAAATTCAACGAAACAATCTCATATTTCGATGTATGTATATGCTCTTGAAAGCTTCAACGTTCCCGACAGCAATATCTGTCTAGCACATAAAGACCTATTGAAGATAAAGTATCCATTCACATCGAAGGAAAGATGTAAAGATATAATAGTTCACTTCACATCTCCCCTTCCACTTACAAGAAGGCACTAAATTTCCTCAGCATCGACTTTTCACCTGTCAACACCTATCCAAAAATCCAACAAAACTCTCTTTTCACCACCGGCAAAGCTACACAGCTAAATGTTTACATCAATCACACATGGCCGTTACTGAAACGCCTGTTAAGTTTCCTTTTATACAGTAACACACGATACTTTGTTGTCTGCTTTCTGTTCGGATCTTGAGGGCCGACTAGCCACTGATAGTGATGTCTCCACTGTGGATTTTTAGATGCAAACTACATCATTCGTATTTGGTTATCACCGCCGCTATGACTCGCAAACGCGATTAAATTTTGTCTTGTCGCAGTGAATTAGTGGAAATGGGACTGAATTAGATTGCAAAAAGAATGAATCATCGTCTTATGATCTGTCTAGGGGAATATTGAAGGAATTTTGAGGGTTTCAGACGAAGGATGAAAAAAGGGACCCTACACCCTAATAGAGCGTGTCTATCTATCCGTCACAGCACGAATATACATTATCGGAATGATTGAAATATACAGACTTTTATTCCATTCACTTTTATACAGGGTCTTTCACGAGGAACCTCACCCATATTTATACGGGAAACTACTGAACGTATTTTCATGAAATTCAGCACTTATAAGTATTTCACGATGCTGATGAAATCTAAAATATTTTCAAGGCATGAGCACCTCCGGTTTTTCCGGAAATGACGTCAACTTCCGTTTTTCAAATTAGAACACCATTTTTTTATTGCAGAAAGAGAGTCCTTGGAAAATTTCAAGTTATTTTGATGTAACATTTTTCAGTTTTGGTTGGAAAATTCTCTCTGAGCGGGAAAATTCGAAAAAAAAATCGAAAATAGAGCTCCGCTGAAACAAGAATAACTTCGAGGTTTTTGGATGGAGAATTTTCATATTTGGGATTTTTCAAAATGTAAGATTGATGTATCCACTTTAAAAATCGAAATCGCGATTCATGATAC
The DNA here is from genome assembly GCA_910592335.1 of Adalia bipunctata. Taxonomy (NCBI): domain Eukaryota; kingdom Metazoa; phylum Arthropoda; class Insecta; order Coleoptera; family Coccinellidae; genus Adalia; species Adalia bipunctata. Next base: position 9,967,364 of record OU342954.1, read on the forward strand.
AGGGGGTGAAAAAATCGCTTTCAAAGTTAGGGATGACAAAATCGTGAAAAATCAATTTTTTCAAATTAGAACCCCATTTTTTTATGGCAGATATTGAATCTACGTTAAAAAATAATGTGAGTGTATGCATCACACCCTTGCCCTAAAATGGATATTTTCTGAGTTAATATCCATTTTAGGGCAAGGGTGTGATGCATACACTCACATTATTTTTTAACGAATTTGTTCACAGAGAAACTAATAATTTCAATGCAATATAAATTAATAAGCCTGAAAGCTTTATAGATATACATTTCATTCATTTGATCTTATGAACAAGGAGTAAAATATTTTGACTGTATAGTAATTTATTAGTTTAAAAAATATTCATACATTACTACCACAAATACAAATAAAAAGGAATAGGTCAAACATAATATGCTTCACATTTATCATTCACCTGTTCTAAAATAAGACACAAACTCCTGGAATATGGAGAAAACCGATGTATTCTGGTTCAATATAGCCTATTTCTACTTTCGGCAAAGGAATGAAAGCTCCAGTGACACATTTCAATTCATCGGAATCTGAATTCACCTACCGTTGAATGCGATATAGTCATATTTCTTCTTTTTTTCAGCTTTTTCGACGTGTTTTTTTTTTCTGAAACGTGGAAACGATCAACAATAATCATTTAGAGACCGATGATGGCCATCCAAAACCCGTTTACTTACGAAAATCGTGCAATTTCATTCTGCAAGTTCTTTCCTCATAATTCCTCGAAAATCCTACCTGAACCATTTTTTCCGGTCGCTTTCGTTATAAGGTATCGTATAAGGAAGCCTTTTTTGTCCATTTACAGATTCCAAATAAATTTTGAGCACCAAAAACGATACCGAAACTAATCAAACTTCTGGAGGACCGGCATTTCTATTGAAATCTTTGTAAACGGCCAGATACCAAAAAAAACTTCGTTATCAAGTGTAAAAGGGTCGATTAGTACTTACTTTCGCTTTATTTATGCTTATGAATCGATTTTTGGTCGAATTCAAATTTGCCGTTCGTACTCACGCCAAAAGTCGTGAAAGGAAAAAATGACACTTGCACGAAACTTCTTCTGGACGACGAAGAACGGGAAAATAGGCGATTTCCTATCGATATTCCGCCCCAAAATCGCCGATCGATTCTAACTAACAAAATGCGGAAAATCTTTGATACTTTTACTTTGATGTAAACAGAAAAACTGGCATCGTCGTTTTGTCATTAACGATATTTTATGTACGCGCGCAGACTTTTCATCAGGTGCACCAACTCCTGAAAACGAAACCATGACCTCCTATGTGATTAAATAAAAGTGAATGGAGTATACTCTCATTTTTTTCCGAATGAACTATCACAAAGTATAGGGCTATTCTGTCCATTATTTTTCAGTAAATTAATGTTTTAGGTATCGATATCAATAAAACTTGATTTTTCAGTAAAATTCAAAACTCGATTCTTGATTTCCGTACAAGAAAATAGCATTAATAATCCAGTATTAACAGAGAAAAAAGTTTCTTCAACATTCGCCAGGTCTTTAGAACTATTGAATCCACATAATATTTTCAAATTCATTCATTCCAATGTGCCTTATGTGGCTAGTTCTTGAATTCAGGATGTTGCTTCAATATTTTTTGAACAATTCCCATACACAATTTCCCGAAACACATCGAATGATTTTGTTTGGGGGCCATCTTTTGACGAATATTGCTTGAACGAGCAACCCCCTAAGAAGGGGCGCTTCAAGCGTTCAACCCCTCAAAATTGAATGGGGGTTGAGTGATACTTCATTTGGAAGGTCCTGCAAGCCTCTTTACAAAACACTATATTAAAAACGTAATTTTGATGGACCGTTTTCAGCAAAAGACCTTTCAAAGTTTCAAATGAAGTATTACTCAACCTCTCTCCCTTATTGAATTTTGAGGGGTTGAAGCGCCCCCACTTAAAGGGTTGGTCGTTCATGCCTCAAATGTTCTTCAAAAGATGTTTCCCTAGCAAAATCATTCGACGTGTTTCGGAAAATTTTTCCAAACGCTATGGGATTAGAAATATACAGGCCTGCTCGTTTGAAATGTAACACCCTGTATCCTGTATAGATGAAAAGTTGGGGCTTGATGCCATTGGCAAGAAAAATATTTTGTTTTTTTAATATTTAGGGACAGGTTTAGTGTACATCAAATTGTCGACACCCTGTACAACAATATTCATCGAAACTTTATCACCACTGGCTATCGATTTATAACAATATTGTTTACCAATTATCCCCACACTTAATTCAATTAAATTTATGATAAAAGCCAAGCTATAATAGATATCTGTCTCCGTAGATAGGAACATTTATTTAGTAATTAGTAGCTTGTTTGCGTCACTCTCGTTGACTTCCGTTTAATCGAAGAGTTATAAATGAAATATCTTCGCAATAACAATATACCAGATCTGTAATTGCTGTCGATTTGTGAACCGAGATGGCCATGTTGCTTATTATGATTGATGGAAGTCAAGTCAATAGGGTGTACGTGGAAAGTAAGGAAATAGACCATTTATATCGTCGGTTTTATACTCGACTGCGCCAGAAGGAGGGTGATGTTTTTAAAGTGTATGAATGTATGTCTGTTTTTTCACGCTCTACAGCTCGAACGGCTTGATAGATTTCAACATATTCAGTGTTGAAATACTGTTCATGTGATTTGATTCGGAGAATTTTCCGCTTTATCGGCGTGCGCAGGGCAAACACATAATTTAAAATGATGCACTACAGTTTTGTATGTCTCTGAAAGACCTAAAAAAGTCCTCGACAGCATATCTTCATCTCGTAAGGGGAGCTCACAATATTTAATTTTCTCTCAGCAAAGTTTATTGATAATTTCTTCCATTTTCGAAGATGTTTGGACTGACACAGTAATAATTGTACTTGAAATTATTAAGACAATGACCTCGAGCATTCAATTCAGATCAACTAGTCGTAGGGCCACGCTACGTAGTCAAAAAAGGCTACGAAAACTGTTTTGAATTAGTTTGTACTGATGCAGAAATTTGAAAGAATGAAACTCTTAAAAAATCACCACTACAGATCAACTCGCTTATTAAGGAAACTCAAAAGATTGAAATACACAGATTCAGGGACGGGCCGAAGCCAAATTTTTGGGGGGATAGCTTAGAAAATTTTCCAACTGTGCATTAAAGGATTAGAAAACCAATGGTTGAAGGGGGGGTGGTATTTTGGATTGCGAGTCAATGTTTTTCCCCGAGAGCATTAAAAATATTTAGAAAATTTTGTAGTGTAGTTTTTTAATTCTGCATTACCAGATTAACATACTCCACACTATACAGGATAACACAGCATCTGTTATCATTATTTTGTATGTTTCGATTTTTAAGTTCAATTCCGAAGAAAAATAAATGATTTATTCAAGTGAACTGAAAAAAATCCACATACTACACACTTCACTTTGAATCTTTTTAGGTCCATTTTTGCATAGGGGCCGTTATACTTCGGCCGACGGCTACGGCACCGATTCTCCATTCAAAAAGTGCCTTTCATTTTTCCAAGTTCACGCCCTCAATTTTTCACCAAAAAGCTTGATTTTTTTTAAATTGAAGTTGAAGGATGTCTTGAGGGCACTCAAATTTCTTCTCTTTGATAAAATTATTTTTTCGCATGAAAAAATCGGCTACGGCACCAATTCTCCATTCAAAAAGTGTCTTTCATTTTTCCAAGTTCACGCCCTCAATTTTTCATCTGAAAGCTTGATTTTTTAAATTCAAGTTTGAAGGTCTTGAGAGCACTCCAATTTCTTCTCTTTGATAAAATTATTTTTTCGCATGAAAAAATCGGCTACGGCACCCATTCTCCATTCAAAAAGTGCCTTTCATTTTTCCAAATTTACGCCCACAATTTTTAACCTGAAAGCTTGATTTTTCTGATTTTTTCTTTAATTTGAAGTTGAAGGATGTCCTGAGGGCTCTCCTTGAAAAAATTGTTTTTTCCCATGAAAAAATCGGATTGAAATTGAGAGTCTATGAAAATTGACTTCATAATCGTTTTTCGGCGGTTGTTCATACATTTTTTTTTGAAAAATCGTTGGAGTGCCCTCGAAAAATCAATTTTCTATATTTAAAAAAAATTCCATTTGGATGGGCGCTTAATTATTGCAAAAAATCATGGAAATACTGAAAAGACTTTCAGAAAGTGTGAAATCGCAGAGAACTGTCTGAAATTCCAGGAGAATTAAAAAAAATCAAGCTTAGAGGTGGAAAATTGAGGGCGTGAACTTGGAAAAATAAAAGGCACTTTTGAATGGAGAATCGGTGCCGTCGGCCAAAGTATAACGGCCCCTTAAAAGATTTACGTGTTGAACGGAGATTCGATAGAAGAATTAAGAATGAGAAAAAATACTGCCTACTGCCCGACCGAGAGAAATAGCGCAAATCGGTACCAGATGGTTTTTTATGACACCGTCGATGCGGCCAAACTGAGAAATTCACAACTACCTGCTGAGGGGTAACGTAAAAGATGAAAAATTATTCATATTTTCAAACATTCAAACACTTGGTAGCAATATCGGGATAAATACCATTTATTGCTGGTTATACAGTATATACACATTGCACATTGGGCCAAATCTGCCAAATACCCTAAATATACTCTGACAAGAATTTGTACAATTGTCGCTAATCTCTGCATGCTTTTGTCCGGCTAAACGTGGGCTTAGTTCTACCGGTTTAATAAGCATTAATTTCAAACTTTATTTAAAAAAAAGTCAAATTCATCTACATTTGAAGAAAACTTTTTTAGAAATATGTATTTCCCAACTGTTTTGTTCCACCTGCTTCGAAATTTTGCCAAATTCTTCGAAACTTTTCCAACTGCTTCGAAATTTTTCCAACTGCTTTGAAAATTTTTCAACAGCTTCGAAAATATTCCAACTGCTTTCTGCTTTTAAAATTTGCCAACTCTGTTCAACATTGGGGGGGGGATCTTTTAGATGATTTGTTTATGACAGCTAGCTGCACAAAAGTTTTTCTTCCATTGAAAATTTCGAAAACCGTTGTAATGTTTTTTTCAAACTACTCTTCCGATGTTCTGTTGAATTTAACTATTTCCGACTTCCTGTATTGAGTACAATGCTCTGGAAGTTCAGAGTATAAAAATCAATTTTCTCTGTTCCTACATCTGTACGGTGCATGGAACGCTTTGAATTGTTATGTTTTCCTTATAAGCGTGCCACGATTACAAAATATTTTCATATTCAATAAGTTCAGTATAAACTTCCTTCCTTCTCATTTCTAGAATATTTTGTTTAACATTTCTTCACTCTCTTCCATTTATTCTGTAAACACTGGGTATATTAACCTTTCAAGCCTAGCGGAAGTAAAATTTCTATAAGTAAAGATACATCCGATATTAATATTCGAATCGACATATTTTCTAGAGTGCTCGAAAAAGATTGCCAGATTTTTGGTCATGTGAATCTTTATGTGTTTCCAGTATTGAAATGGCTTTGCACTAATGAAGTTTTGAAATATGATATTGAACATGTCAAGTTCATCAAGGGGCATATGTCCAAGAGAGAATTAAGGCGACTCTTTTCAGACAATATTGTAATAAATTATGGTCAAGTGTCACCAGGGACGGGCCGAAGCCAAATTTTTGGGGGGGGATAGCTTCGAAAATTTTCCAACTATGCATTAAAGGATTAGAAAACCAACGGTTGAAGGGGGGAGTGGTATTTTGGATTGCGTGTCAATGTTTTTTTTCCCGAGAGCATTAAAAATATTTAGAAAATTTTGTAGTGCAGTTTTTTAATTCTGCATTACTAGATTAACACCTTCCACACTCTACAGGATTATACAGCATCTGTTATCATTATTTTGTATGTTTCGATTTTTAAGTTCAATTCCGAAGAAAAATAAATGATTTATTCAAGTGAACTGAAAAAAATCCACATACTACACACTTCTCTTTGAATCTTTTTCGGTCCATTTTTGCATAGGGGCCGTTATACTTCGGCCGACGGCTACGGCACCGATTCTCCATTCAAAAAGGGCCTTTCATTTTTCCAAGTTCACGCCCTCAATTTTTCACCAAAAAGCTTGATTTTTTTTTTAAATTGAAGTTGAAGGATGTCTTGAGGGCACTCCAATTTCTTCTCTTTGATAAAATTATTTTTGCGCATGAAAAAATCGGCTACGGCACCGATTCTCCATTCAAAAAGTGCCTTTCATTTTTCCAAGTTTACGTCCTAAATTTTTAAGCTAAAAGCTTGATTTTTTTCTTTAAATTGAAGTTAAGGGATGTCTTGAGGGCACTCCGATTTCTTCTCTTTGAGAAAATCATTTTTTCGCATGAAAAAATCGGGTTGAATTTGAGAGTCTATGAAAATTGACTTCATAATCGTTTTTCGGTGGTTGTTCATCCATTTTTTTTTAGAAAATTCATTGGAGTGCCCTCGACAAATCAATTTTCTATATTTAAAAAAAATCCATTTGGATATACGCTTAATTAATGCAAAAAATTATGGAAATACTGAAAAGACTTCCAGAAACTGCCAAATCGCAGAGAACTGTCTAAAGTTCCAGGAGAATTAAAAAAAAATCAAGCTTTCAGGTGGAGATTTTAGGACGTGAAAAATGAAAATGGAAAAATGAAAGGCACTTTTTGAATGGAGAATCGGTGCCGTCGGCCAAAGTATAACGGCCCCTTAACATCTGTTAAATTTACGTGTTGAACGGAGATTTGATAGAATAATTAAGAATGAGAAAAAAATACTGCCTACTGCCCTACCGAGAGAAATAGCGCAAATTGGTACCAGATGGACACAGTCGATGCGGCCAAACTGAGAAATTCACAACTACCTGCTGAGGGATAACGTGAAAGATGAAAAATTGTTCATCTTTTCAAACACTTGGTAGCAATTCGGAATAAATACCATTTATTGCTGGTTATACACATTGCACATTGGGCCAAATCTGCCAAATAATCTAAATATACTCTAACAAGAATTTGTACAATTGTCGCTATTCTCTGCATGCTTTTGTCCGGCTAAACGTGGGCTTAGTTCTACCGGTTTAATAAACATTAATTTAAAACTTCATTTAAAAAAAGTCAAATTCATTCACATTTTAAGAAAACTTTTGTAGAAATATGTATTCCAACTCCATTGAAATCTCTCCAACTGCTTCAAAATTTTCCCAACTGCTTCGAAATTTTCCCAACTTCTTCGAAACTTTTCCAACTGCTTCGAAAATTTTTCAACAGCTTCGAAAATACTCCAACTGCTTTTAAAATCTGCCAACTCTGTTCAACATTGGGGACTTTTGTAGAAATATGTATTCCAACTCAATTGAAATCTTTCCAACTGCTTCAAAATTTTCCCAACTGCTTCCAAATTTTCCCAACTTCTTCGAAAATTTTTCAACACCTACGAAAATATTCCAACTGCTTTTAAAATTTGCCAACTCTGTTCAACATTGGGGACTTTTGTAGAAATATGTATTCCAACTCAATTGAAATCTTTCCAACTGCTTCGAAATTTTTCCAACCGCTTCGAAAATTTTCCAACAGCTTCGAAAATATTCCAACTGCTTTTAAAATTTGCCAACTCTGTTCAACATTGGGGACTTTTGTAGAAATATGTATTCCAACTCAATTGAAATCTTTCCAACTGCTTCAAAATTTTCCCAACTGCTTCGAAATTTTCCCAACTTCTTCGAAACTTTTCCAACTGCTTCGAAATTTTTCCAACCGCTTCGAAAATTTTTCAACAGCTTCGAAAATATTCCAACTGCTTTTAAAATTTGCCACCTCTGTTCAACATTGGGGGGGGATCGTCCCCCCCCATCCCCCCCCTTAGGCCCGTCCCTGAGTGTCACTGGGATATAGAAGGCAGTGGCTGACTTTCATGGCTCCATCTGTGTCAAGAATTTTGGCTAATGCTTATAGTGAAAAATGATGTCTGTATTGTAGTCGATTGATCCTTCACATTGTTCCTGAAGCTCTTGGCCATTAGAAAAACCTATTCTCACGGCCACAGTGATCATTCGGCTATTGCTACAATTCTCAGAATACAAACAACAAGACCTAAGCCCCATTTTGCACGAGTTCCTGTTGAACTTATCCGTTATCCCCTTCAGCATCTGACATTCTGACGTCTGCCCCTTTTTATAAATATCCCCAGATATTCAACTATGACAGAATATAATTGTTGCAGTGGTTTATATACAGGCACAAACACACACATTAGTTTTCAAAGAATACAAGGGCTTTTACCGTACTAAATATAGTTCGAAGAAATAATAATAATTAATGTTGAACGGTTTACATCTCTTTGGCGTGCTTCTAGACTGCGGAACACGTGATTCGGCTTCCGGTCTTGGGGTCAAGAGGATGGTAAGATTGGTAAGGTTAAACGGTGTTAGACAACTCGTCAAAATTATGAGTCGATTGAAGTCGCCCACATATTCATTCAACATACTCGCAAGAAGTGTTAATTTGTACCTTATTCTAGTTAAGTCTCAAGTTCAATGTAGGAAATGAGCTTCGGGAAAGACCGATTTTGAACTTCCTAAATATGATCATGATCTTGGAAAAAAGGGAAACCAGTTTCTTCGTATATTTCCGGAAATATTGAATATGGTCAAGATATGGGAAGATATAAGAGAAAATCATGTTTTATCGGTATTCAGACGAACTTCGAATCCCGGAAAAAGTGTTCACTTCGAGCGGGTCTGATGTATTTCAAATTACACCATCAAATCTACAGGGTCTTTCACGAGGAACCTCACCCATATTTATACGGGAAACTACTGAACGTATTTTCATGAAATTCAGCACTTATGAGTATTTCACGATGCTGATGAAATCTAAAATATTTTCAAGGCATGAGCACCTCCGGTTTTTCCGGAAATGACGTCAACTTCCGTTTTTCAAATTAGAACACCATTTTTTTATTGCAGAAATAGATTCCTTAGAAAATTTCAAGTTATTTTGATGTAACATTTTTCAGTTTTGGTTGGAAAATTCTCTCTGAGCGGGAAAATTCGAAAAAAAAATCGAAAATAGAGCTCCGCTGAAACAAGAATAACTTCGAGGTTTTTGGATAGAAAATTTTCATTTTTGGGATTTTTCAAGATGTAAGATTGATGTATCCACTTTAAAAATCGAAATCGCGATTCATGATACAGGGGGTGAAAAAATCGCTTTCAAAGTTAAGGATGACAAAATCGTGAAAAATCAATTTTTTCAAATTAGAACCCCATTTTTTTATGGCAGATATTGAATCTACGTTAAAAAATAATGTGAGTGTATGCATCACACCCTTGCCCTAAAGTGGATATTAACTCAGAAAATATCCACTTTAGGGCAAGGGTGTCATCCCTAACTTTGAAAGCGATTGTTTCACCCCCTGTATCATAAATCGCGATTTCGATTTTTAAAGTGGATACATCAATCTTACATCTTGAAAAATCCCAAAAATGAAAATTTTCCATCCAAAAACCTCGAAGTTATTCTTGTTTCAGCGGAGCTCTATTTTCGATTTTTTTTTCGAATTTTCCCGCTCAGAGAGAATTTTCCAACCAAAACTGAAAAATGTTACATCAAAATAACTTGAAATTTTCTAAGGAATCTATTTCTGCAATAAAAAAATGGTGTTCTAATTTGAAAAACAGAAGTTGACGTCATTTCCGGAAAAACCGGAGATGCTCATGCCTTGAAAATATTTTAGATTTCATCAGCATCGTGAAATACTTATAAGTGCTGAATTTCATGAAAATACGTTCAGTAGTTTCCCGTATAAATATGGGTGAGGTTCCTCGTGAAAGACCCTATATAGGTACTCCATTCACTTTTATAATGTATCCCTGTGGGCCATAAAATTCTGACACATTTCAGATGAAAGAGCAACGTTGTCCTTTCTACATAGAAGTCATAGTAATTACGTATTTATCGAAATGTTTATTTACTTTGGGAAAATAAAGAATTTGAGAAAATAAAGAATTTGAGAAAATAAAGAATTTGAGAAAATAAAGAATTTGAGAAAATACTAGGTGCATTCAATAATTCCAAAGACCTGGCGAATGTTAAAGGAAATTTTTTCTCTGTTGATAATGGAAATACTTTCCGTATATATAATATATAAATATGGTTGGAAGATTCAGTTATGCTATTTTCTTGTACGGAAATCAAGAATCGAGTGTTGAAATTTTACTGTAAAAATAATGGACAGAATGGACTTTTATTTTGTGATAGTTCATTCGAAAAAAGAATAAAAGAACTCGAATAACCTGAAAAAAAAACTTCCAAACGAACAGACGTCCTCAAGAAATAAGCCTACAGAAGACATTTAAATACCTTTTTGCACAACTTGAAATACTGCAGTATGAAAATGTAGTAGTAGTGCTACGAAATCTGTATCACAGTTAAACTTTAAAAGAACTAACTCCATTTACAAAGTTAACAAAGAGTAAATAGAAATTTCCTTCTAAAGTCTTGCCCAGTTGATCCACGCCATTTCACGTTGGGGTTGTTCTATCTTTTGAACTTTACAGATCTACATCCTCTCAATCAAGCCGACACAAAGAAGCTCAAGCTTCTTTATCGTCCCTATGTAATTGATTGGGCAACTAATGGTTTTGGAAGTTTTGATGACGATAATAATTGTGCAACTTATGAACACAGTACAGAAAGCGTATTGTATTTTTGTAGCTCTTATATATCACTTCCTATACGGGATATGCTGTACACAACCAGAATGAAGGGATAAGTGATGTTATCTGGAATCCTGGCACAAGTCGGAATTTAATGGAAAAAAATTCTTCAATGAGAGAGAACTTTCTTCATTTTAAGAAAAACATTAGAAGAGTGTTCATATCCAATACAAACATGTTTGTCAAATTCATATTTATTCATGAATGACATCCAAGGAACGAATACCATTTCCAGAAATCTTTTGAATTTTGTTTAAGAGTCTTTCGCATTCAATGTAAGAAACGTATACCGCCAGATGGCAGTGCATTGCATTGATTTTTATTTATTGGATTATTCAGCTTAATAGAACAAATGTTGGGGCACAGGGAATATAACTAGAAATACTACCCTGAACTAGATATCATACTGCCTGGATAATTTGGTATAATACTCTCTTTTTCCTTTATCAGTCATCTGGGAGGAGATACCTTCGGGGCGTGTCATAAGAAATTCAATTCCATGTTGAAATCCATAATTGTTTCATTATTTATTTAATTAATTTTCACTAATCGACGGCTAAAACAAACCTTAATGACTTGTCTTTGAGAAAAATGAATATTTATCATTTCGAATAGAAAAATTCAAGGAAATAAATTTCGCGAAAACAACATATTCTTGTAATGTCATTTACAAAAAAACGGTAAATTCTAAAAGAAAAAGGAGATAGACATTGCATTAACTAAATGAAAGACTTTAATACTGAAGTGGAAAAACACAAAAATATTTGTTAGTTTTGATAGTGGAAATGTTGAAAAATACCCAAAATGATGAGGAATATCCTTTTCATGCATTTAATACTTATGAAAATTTTGTTTTAATATTTTTTTCTTTTTACACTCATACATCCCTTCATCAATCGGAAAAAATAAATTGTTTCTGACTCCCTTTTTTTCAGGAATGTAGGCCCTTAATACAAAATATATGCTCAAAAATGCAATTATTATTTTTGCCTATACAGGCTGTTCCTAAATAGGTGTATATGTATATATAGTGCTATTTGGAAATGAAATACTTGAATTTCAATGATATGAACAACCTTGATAGAGATTCATTACGGAAACCTGACACACGACTGTTTGTATATGTGTACGTTGTCCACTGTGTAACATATTTGTGGTCAGATGAGCAAATGGAATTATGCAAATTCCCATCCATGTATGACATACAGCTAACGTCAATCGAACGTATTCATCAAAAGAAAATGTGTTAATAGGCTATTATCATTCCGAAAAGGCTCAAATATTCTGGTTTTGTTATGCATGTCGCACTACGACAAACAATAATTCAAGATTAATGGGCGTATGTTATATTTTAATCAATCTTGGAATTATATATTTCAAACCTTTCTGGGAATTAGATAACAATAGGAAATGATCCTTGGGCGTATGGCAAATCGTCATTCATAGATTCATAGCAAGTTATTTATAACTTCTGAAAAGTCTGACTATAAGGTCATATTACCAACAATATTCTTGGATAGTCGGAGAAGAACGAGAGTAGAACTACTCCTTATTATTCTCTCCTGAATTGGAGCTACAAAGGAAAGGGGAGATTTCTTGATACATTTTAAAAAAATAGTCCCATGAACTTGGAACATGGACCGGAAACGTTTCGTTTTCGAGATACAGTGTGTTAATAAACTGCTCCACATGAGTTAGGGATATTGATTCAAATTGCAAAAACATATAGTTAAAATAAGATTTTTGTGATGAAAATTCAAATAAATATGATTTCAAGTTGCAAATTAATTTTAGCCTGTAGGTCTGCAGCGGTGATTAAGACTGTTAAGAAAAATCGAGTAAAATAACGAAATTTTATTCCCAGAGAATTCAAGTATTTTCAGACTATCAATACAATGTATGGCCTCCACGGGCATCAATAACAGCTTGACATCTTCTTTGCATACTACACAAGAGGTTGTTGAACATTTCTTGAGGAATTTGGTTCCATAAACGGGGCAGAAGCTCTCTCAGATCATTTAAGGATTCTGGGGTAGGTTGATGATTATCTAATCTTCTTTGGAGCATATCCAATGCATGTTCTATGCAATTCAAATCTGGTGAGTGCGGATGTATTGGTAAATGTGGAATACCAAGCTCCTCGCGCGCATTCTCAACTATGGCTGCACGGTGCGGTCTAGCATTATCGTCTAGAAATCGAAAAGTTTCACCAATAGCAGCGTGAAAATTTGGCACAGCATTGTCAATGACATGCTCCCTATAGGGTAAGGCGGTCATATTCCCAGGAAAAATGTGTAGATCTGTGAGCCCGTTGAAACATATTCCGGCCCATACCACATAACACTACCCCCTTTGGAATGGATGGACTTCTTGGACAAAGCGACGATTACGGGGTATGCGTGGGATTCTCCGAGAATCTAAAAATCGTCCATATCTGGATTCATCAGTGAAAAGGACATTACGCCATTGATCGTTCCAATTGATATGTTGCCTTGCCCATTCCAGTCTTTGAAGCTTATGGTCACGTGATAATGGAACTCCTCTTAATGGAAGTCTAGAACCTAGATTCACCTCTCTCAAACGTCGTCTGATGGTTTCGATGGAAACTTGGACCCCATCTGCATTTTGAAGAGTTTCCGTATCATTCTACACGTAGATGTAGGGTTTCTTTTCGCCGAAACGGTGATGAAAAGATCCTGAGCAGGTGTTGTTTTTCGTCGTCCACCAAGCCTTGATCTTTCCAACACGGAACCTGTCTCCCTGAACCTATTCCAAAGTCGAGATATCACACTTTGGCTGACTTGGAGCCTTTCCGCTACAACAACCTGAGTTAGGCCACCCTGTAGCATTCCGATAGCCCTATTAGCCTCAGCGTTTGTTAATTTACATCTTGGCATTTTCAGAAAACTCGTTTCAAATCGAAGCCGTTGATAAACTGACTTCATTTCAAAATAAGAACTTTCATGAAGCATATTCAAAAAACCAAACTTCAGAAAAAAGGCGACCAGATTGACGAAATATCTCATACTGATTCTTTTTGGATCGATTCAAGTTGTTATAGAGTTTAAAATGATTTTACAGCGATTTTCTCGAAGATTACATACTTTTAAAAACGATTGAATACGATATCCCTAACTCTTGTGGAGCAGTGTATTTGGATTTTTTTCAAGTTTTTTTCTCACCGTATCTGCATTTCACAAGATATTCAACTGATATTTGGCATAGATATTACAATTCAGAGTGTACACCATGTGACATGCCGGGCTCGATAGCAAATGTACAGGGTGTTTTTTTCTAGAACAGATACTAAGTATGTGAAAAGAACATGAAAGAAATTCAAAGTAATAAACTAATGGTTTCACTATGATCATTTAATTTTATTTTTTTCTTAACGATTATTTACGAGGACATACAGGATTATTCTATTTTCTTGGAAGGAAAAGAACAAAAAAATAAAAAGGAACCGACGGTTTTATGTTGTGAATGTGGATAGACGATGATCATATTTCCCCAGTTCTCGGTTCAGTTTTCAATTTCGCTAACCTCTGATGTCAAAAAGTTGCCGTCTGTTGATTAGTGGACCGACAGACAAATCGGTGAAAACAATACGTCTATGATTCACACACATCATCGACAACGTAGTTGATTATTTTTCGCGGAATTCCTTCCTGGGAGCTTCGTTCTATGTATTCATTTCGTCAATGGTTCATTTCCGAATTGGATGTTGAAACTCGATATTAGGAGTGCCAGACTTTCATTTTCTATGGTTGGAAGTGAGGATGAGTCACATAATTCTATAGATACCTACAATTTGATCCTCGAAATTGAAAGTGAAGTATCTGGTGGGTTCTGCCGAACACTGGAGAGAACTATTGCGCATGTGCGATAGGAATGTTGGGATTGGGTAATCGGCAGCACGAAGAAAATTCCATAAGGTATCCATGGATACATATACTCCATTCACTTTTATAAAGCATCCCGGTTGGCCAAGATTCAGGTTTATCAAGTTCTTTCACTTAAAACTGACGCACGTTGGTACTCGTTAAATGTCAAATAATTCTCAGAGGCGTTGCCAATGCTTATTTCTATTTATTCTTTTTTCACTTTGTAGATGGATTTAGTATTTAGTTCTTTTAAGGTTGTGTGACAGGTTTCGTAGTACATTTTTATACTGGAGTACACCCTTGCCCTAAAGTGGATATTAACTCAGAAAATATCCATTTTAGGGCAAGGGTGTGATGCATACACTCACATTATTTTTTAACGTAGATTCAATATCTGCCATAAAAAAATGGGGTTCTAATTTGAAAAAATTGATTTTTCACGATTTTGTCATTCCTAACTTTGAAAGCGATTTTTTCACCCCCTGTATCATGAATCACGATTTCGATTTTTAAAGTGGATACATCAATCTTACATCTTGAAAAATCCCAAAAATGAAAATTTTCCATCCAAAAACCTCGAAGTTATTCTTGTTTCTGCGGAGCTCTATTTTCGATTTTTTTTTCGAATTTACCTGCTCAGAGAGAATTTTCCAACCAAAACTGAAAAATGTTACATCAAAATAACTTGAAATTTTCTAAGGAATCTATTTCTGCAATAAAAAAATGGTGTTCTAATTTGAAAAATGGAAGATGACGTCATTTCCGGAAAAACCGGAGGTGCTCATGCCTTGAAAATATTTTAGATTTCATCAGCATCGTGAAATACTTATAAATGCTGAATTTCATGAAAATACGTTCAGTAGTTTCCCGTATAAAGATGGGTGAGGTTCCTCGTGAAAGACCCTGTATACAGGAAATATTTCCAGAGAAAAAAGTTTCTTCAACATTCGCCAGGTCTTTAGAATTATTGAATTCACATAATATCTGCTCAAATTAATTATTTCCCCGAAGTAAATTAACATTTTGATAAATACGTAATTACTACCTCTATTAGAAAGGACAACGTTGCTTATTCATCTAAAAGGAAAATAACCTGACATTTTCCAAATTTACACGGCGATACGTGTCAGAATGTCATGGCCAACCGGGAATTGAATTGAAAAAAGGTTTCTTGAATAGCTTTTCGTTTCGACTACAGCTCCATCATCACTTCCTCGAATACAGGGTGTGTTACGAGGAACTGTAACATATTCCACGGTTTTTGAGAAAAAAAATCATCATCTACCGAAAATACGGAAAATACGCCTGACTCGTAGAGACTGGAATTATATTCGACCTCAAATTCATCCATTAAGTGTATGTCCAGTTGACATTTTTATTGAGAACTGGTGCAAATCTATACTAATATTATAAAGAGGAAATATTTGTATTTTTTTGTATTTGATACGAATGGTTTTGTCGATGTGAATGTTTTATCGATGAGAAACGAGTGTTGCTAACGAAACTTCCTCACTAAAAATGGAATGAGTGGAATAGTCAATGTAAAATATGAATATGGAATTAAGTTTCTTGCGAAACAATGTTTAGGTTTAGGGTTTGTTTTTTTTTGGGTGCCTTCTCGCTAGCATAAAATTCACGCTCAATTGTTTTGTGTCGGTTGTTTTGGTTTTAAAGAAAGAAATTGAAAACTGTTTTTCAGGCGACATCATTAGGAGGCCTTAAACAAGCAGGAGGGGCTCAAAAAAGAAAAGTTTATGTAAAAGTCCCACCCTATTTTGGACTAAAAATCACCCACAACATTTTTTGCAACTATTTTAATACACCCTGTATAACTGATTTAATGCTATTTTAGAGATTATTTTTTGACGTTTCTCGAAACCAATAGAAATCTTCAATTTCAGTAATTCTTATACGTTCTAGCCAATCAAAACATTATTATAGTGGAAATAATCTACCTACATTATTCCAGCGAGAATAATTCCATGTACATTGTTTTTATTGAACGACAATCACATGACAACGGATTTTCTTGATTTGACGTGTCTGCCGTAAATTTTCAAGAAATTCGTAAAATGAATCCCAAACGTTTTAATGAATCATCAGTCGATAATATTTCAAATGATATGATCATTGAAAGTGCATGTTAGAATACCAACATAAGAAGCGCGTCGATTTGGAAACAATTTCAATTATTTTGCGACGAGAGAGGCTACAAATTGGAAGAGAAGACATCAACAACAAAACAAGCCGTTAGTTTGAAGGACTATGGGTTCAATATGGAGAAACATAATGGAGAAGACAATGTGGAATAGAACCGCCAAATTAATGCAAGAGTTGTACTACGACCAAATAAATAGAAGATTCGACCCATTCAATATGATATCGAATTCAAATCCACCAGATATGCTAAAAAACACCAAGCGAAAGCGTAAGTTCTTACAGAAAAAGAGCTCTAAAAGAGGAAATAAAGTACTGCATGTTTGAGCAAAGGAGAAATCTTGGGCATGATAAAACTCAACGACGAAAACACACCGTCTGGCTTGCAGAAGAAATTGTATTTTTCATGTTCAAAACTTCAATACATACTAATTTGAATAACTCATTCTGTGTATATTAAGTCGATTAATATAAATTTGTCGAATAAAATTATAAAATCTTAAAAAATGATTTCGATTGTAACGTCAGAGAATAACGTCAAAAAATAATCCATCGAATACCACACGAGAGTTCGATAAATTCGATAATAATTCTCCAGGCATTTTCTCAAACTTGTTGCCATTTGGCAATAGCCACTCGAGCCCTTCGGGCTCTCGTGTCTATTGCCTGGCAACAAGTTTTCTAAAATCTGTCGAATTATTTTCAATTTATTCTCACTCTCTTGTGATATTACTTATGAAAAAAGTGGGAAAAATATCCCGGTTGGAATTTGAGTGCCGCTTCATGCCGAAATGAACTATACGAATTTTGCCGCTAAG
This sequence comes from Adalia bipunctata, assembly GCA_910592335.1. Classification (NCBI taxonomy): domain Eukaryota; kingdom Metazoa; phylum Arthropoda; class Insecta; order Coleoptera; family Coccinellidae; genus Adalia; species Adalia bipunctata. Next base: position 9,984,948 of record OU342954.1, read on the forward strand.
TCGATTATAAATATCAGTAATAAAGAATCCCAAGCCCGTTGTTCGATTATATGACAAAAAATCGCAAGAATTAATATTCATGGACGTTTTTCACTTCCATTATTAAATTTCAACTTCCTGCAGGAATTCACGACTCTTCTCTCTTTTTTTCTGGAAAACCGAATTTTTCAAATCTGAAATCAAATTCTTCCAACCATTGAGCAAGAAACTTTTCTTTTCCTATCTTCGAGTACCATTCCTGCTAACTCATAACTTTCTCAAAAACATTAGATCCAACAGAATTTTTTATTTCCTTGAAGAAGACAAATGGTGCCATTATAATTACCCCATTTGTTAACCTGAGTCGCCGGAAGCTGCTCTCCCTTCCTGTCAAACGCCATCCAACATCTAGCGCCTTTCCCCTTTTTTAAATCTAGGAAATCTAATGAAACGACGGACGAAAAAATAAATAGAAATACACTTGACAGCTGCCTACACAAATTAGTTTCCTAGCCTTCCCGTTTTTGGCGGTCTAATGAATCAACGAAATGAAAATCGGATATCCTGTGCCTTTTCAGCATTTTCTACGACACCTAGAAAGGTATTCTCTGTATTTTTAGGTCGTCCGTAATTGTTCTGATCTTCGTTTGGGAACGCGTCGAATATTCAGATCTGAAACTATGGATACTGAACAGATCGAATTCGCTGGCTATACCTAGATGCATATATTTAGGTTTATCAAGTTTTTTTACTTAGAATTGACGCAGGTTGGTACTCGTGAAAGGTCCAATAATTCTCAGAGATGTTGCCAATGCTAATTTTTATTTACTATTTTTCAATTGTAAATGGAGTAAGTTCTTTTAAGGTTTAAATGCGACAGAGGTTTCGTGGTAAAACTAAATTTTTTTACTGTGGTATTTCAAGTTGTGCGAAAAGGTATTTAAATGTCTCATTTCTTGAGAATTTTGAAAGTGGGGAATTCCATAGGTCCGCCTGTTCGTTAAGAAGTTTTTCTGTTGGGTTATTCGAGAACTTTTATTCTTTTCTTGAATGAACTGTCACAAAGTTACGAACTATTCTGTCCATTATTTTTCAGTAAAATTTCAACACTCGATTCTTGATTTCCGTTCAAGAAAATAGCATAACTGAATCTTCGAACCATGTTTACGTGAAACATTTCCAGTATTAACAGAGAAAAAAGTTTCTTCAAAATTCGCCAGTAGCTCTGGCGTCTCACTCTCGCGTCTTCACTGCCTACTTATTCTTCTGTAGGTCGCTCCTGATTGGTCACTATCATTAATTAATAACTGATTAACTACATTATCGAAAAATTTCAAAAACATTAATATTTGGGCTTAGGATATTTTTCACTTTCGATCCCCTCAATGGGGTGCGTGACTTCTGGGACACCCTGTATATAGGACCTTGTCCTCGATCCAAATCAATTCGTAATAATAATGAATAATAATAATATGAGAGGTTATCCAATAAGATGTGTTATTTAGAAATTTTGATAGTAAATGTCACTTTTGAAGCTGTTATTTTTTGACATTTAAGCACCTTGTCGAACCGCAATACAGAAACTGCTGGAAAAATTTGAGCTGTTAGGACAAGTTAGTTATGTGAACAATAAAACCCGTGACCAACCGGGAATATTGCTGCTGTAGCCGAAAGTGTTGAAGAAAACCCAGATTTGTCCATCATTCCTCGTCGTTCTTTGGAATGTATCGCGTTATCGAGAGATAATTAATGATTTTATATGGCCGGAATTGAATGGTATTGATCTAGACAACGTTTAACTTAACAAGACAGCGCTACGAGCCACACAAGCAACAAAACCATTGATCTTCTACTGGAAATGTTTCCGAACCGTGTTATCTCTCGGAGAGGTGATCACAAAATTGGCCCCCGAGATCTTGTGATTTAACACCTTGCGACTTCTTCCTTTGGGGCCATGTGAAAGAGAAGGTCTACGCTAAGAGTCCAGCCTGGATTCAAGACCTCAAAGAAGGAATTCGTGAGGCAATTGAGGACATAGGGCAGCCAATTTGCGAGTTGGTTATAAAAAATTTCATGAAAAGGATATGGTCCTGTAGACGTGGTCGTGGTGGTCATTTGGCTGCTGTTATTTTCCATTATTAACGGCAAACCTTCCTCTTTATAATGAAACTAGCTGGCCCGGCGAACTTTGTTACGCCTAAATGTTACCTACTTACGGTGGATTTCACAAATCGTAATGACCATCGCCATCAAGTGGCGATAATATCGAATATATTACCTTCACGACTACGCTACAGAGTCTAGATAAGAGCCATTAACCGTAGCGACACCTAGTGGCCTTTTTCAAAAGGAGAAAAAGCATTTCCTACATAAGCAAATTTTCCATAGAATTTTTCAGAGTTTTAGTTTTTTTTATAATAACCAGGACGTAGACGAATCCATAAATGAAGTTTCATAACAAACAGTCCATCCGATCTCGAGTTATAAATGGTGTAACCAACAACTCTCTTTTATATATATAAACATCCGATCATTCATCTAAAAAATGGCATTTGTATTTGAATGTCAAAATAACACCTCTTATTTGAATACCCTTTATAACATACCTGTACTCCAAACTTCTACGAACAATAAATACGCTGTTCAACCCAAACTGTGGGGTCAGGGTGATATTTCGGAACGTACAATGTAGCAAAAAAAAGAGACGACATATTCTCGCTCCTAATGAGAAGCAAGCAAAATCGAAAATATTTACCGAGAACCGCAGGAAACGCGATCCTTCTAACCGCAAATGTAACAGAAAACCGTCCAGACCCCATCGTTCATTTAATTTGTATCATTTTCTCTTCCAAAAAGACGAAATGACTCCGGTGACATATGCTCGAGACCGTCTACCCGCTGATATTTCAGGTCTTAGTGACAGATTATGGTTCGTGCCTGTTGCTAATTTGCTCAGATTAGACTCTATATGAAAGATATCGGATTTGATTCATTCGATGTGGAGGTGGTACACCGTTTCCAAAAATATCTCCCTTTCAAACATGCCACGAGTATGATGGACAGGTCTATTTCGAGCGGGGATTTTAATTCGGTCCAATTAGGGGTGAAAGGCAGATGATGAGCTATTTACTTTACAGGAATCGATAATTGAATGGAAACGCGACTTATTTGTCCTCGCCGATTTTCAATACACATTGATATGAAGAGTGTTTCAATAAGAGATCTCAACGTTCCATAAAACATGGTTTCTTGTAGCAAAGTGATGAAATATACTGCTCCACAAGAGTTAGGTATATCGAATTCAATCGTTTTTAAAAGTATGTAATCTTCGAGAAAATCCCTGTGAAATCATTTAAAACTCAATAACCACTTGAATCGATCCAATAAAAATCAGTATGAGACATTTCGTCAATCTAGTCGCCTTTTTTCTAAGTTTGGTTCTTTGCATATGCTTCATGAATGTTCTTATTTTGAAATGAAGTCAGTTTATCAACGGCTTCGATTTGAAACGAGTTTTCTGAAAATGCCAAGACGTAAATTAACAAACGCTGAGGCTAATAGGGCTATCGGAATGCTACAGGGTGGCCTAACTTGGGTTGTTGTAGCGGAAAGGCTCCAAGTCAGCCAAAGTGTGATATCTCGACTTTGGAATAGGTTCAGGGAGACAGGTTCCGTGTTGGAAAGACCAAGGCTTGGTGGGCGACGAAAAACAACACCTGCTCAGGATCGTTTCATTACCGTTTTGGCGAGAAGAAACCCTACATCTACGTGTAGAATGCTACGGAACACTCTTCAAAATGCAGATGTGGTCCAAGTTTCCATCGAAACCATCAGATGACGTTTGAGAGTGGTGAATCTAGGTTCTAGACGTCCATTAAGAGGTGTCCCATTAACACGTGACCATAAGCGTCAAAGACTGGAATTGGCAAGGCAACATATGAATTGGAACGATCAATGGCGTAGTGTCCTTTTCACCGATGAATCCAGATATGGACGATTTTAAGATTCCCGAAGAATAAGGGTATGGACAATTCTACGCATACCCCGTAATCGTCGCTATGTCCAAGAAGTTCATCCATTCCGAGGGAGTAGTGTTGTGGTATGGGCCGGGATATGTTTCAACGGGCGCACAGATCTACACATTTGTCCTGGGAATATGACCGCCTCACACTATAGGGAGCATGTCATCGACAATGTTGTGCCAAATTTTCACGCTGCTATTGGTGAAACTTTTCAATTTCTAGACGATAACGCCAGACCACAACGTGCAGCCATAGTTGAGAATGCGCGCGAGGAGCTTGGTATTCCACATTTACCAATACCTCCGCACTCACCAGATTTTAATTGCTCAGAACATGCATGGGATATGCTCCAAAGAAGATTAGATAATCATCAACCTACCCCAGAATCCTTAAATGATCTGAGAGAGCTTCTGCCCCGTTTTAGAACCAAATTCCTCAAGAAATGTTCAACAACCTCGTGTGTAGTACCTATGCAAAGAAGATGTCAAGCTATTATTGATTTTTCTCAACCACCTGTATACGCTGCAGACCTACAGGCTAAAATCAATTTGCCACTTGAAATCATATTAATACGAATTTTCATCACAAAAATCTTATTTTAACTATATTTTTTTGCAATTTAAGTCAATATCCCTAACTCATGAGGGACAGTTTATTCAATGATTCAGAAAATATACTATGGGGAATTATGTATGGAACAAAATATCTCGTAAATCAGAATATATATATTCTTTTGAATTAGAGAGCATAAATAATACAATACATAGTGAAACAAAAAGGTCCTAGCTGAGGTTAAAAAAAAACGGGGTACCATAACATTCTGCGTATGATACTAGAGCTCAGGGAAAAACCTCAGCCGAAAAAACCCTGTCTCCCCGTAAAAAAAATAAAATAAAATTGTGTAGTGTGAAAATATCTGAATATAACATATTGAAGGACATCTCGTTTATCCAAACGGCTCTTCGGAGGTAGGATTTCCAAACACCCGAAAAAAAACTCCAATCTGAAATCAAAAAAGGCAGAAGCAGACAAAAGAATGCAATTTATAACATAATAAATTTCATCAAATTGATCTAAAATTTTCAATCCATTGCAAAAATGAAATTGTTACATTGTGTATGGCTCTAATGCCATCTTGAAATTTATAAATCGAACAACTATTAATTAGGTGATCAATAGTTTCCTCTGCTTCACCACATTCACAATTAGGACTCTCAACCGAATTCCACTTGAAAAGCATACTATTGCAACGACCGTGACCTGTTCTTATTCGATTAAGAAGGGACCATATTCTCCTGGGAAGATCAAAACCAGGAACTTTATTCGATGGATCAGATATTAGATCTTTATTAGACAAAAAACATGCATCCCATTCGGATTTCCAGATTTCTTTAACGTTATAGTTCGAACTAAGAAAGTTATTCGACCATATAGGTTTACGGGATTTCAGTCGTGGAATTCTATTTTCTGGCACGTAGGAAAGTAACGAAAAAGAATTTGGAAATAAATTGAATTTATTCCAAGAATTCAAAGCTGCAGTCTGCCTACGAATATGGGGTGGGACTATATTTGATAGCACTGGTAGCCACTGAGTAGGTGTAGATCGGATGGTTCCAGTAATGATCCTCATTGATAAATTCAGCTGTGCGTCGATTTTCTGAACATGAACACTATTCAGCCAAACAGGGCAACAATATTCAGCGGTGGAAAAAACCAGGGCAAGGGCTGCTGTACGAAGAGTAGTTGCGTCAGCTCCCCATGAGGTACCAGCAAGTTTCTGCAGAATGTTATTCCTCGTTTTCAGCTTCATCCGTAAGTCATCCAAATGTGCTTTGTAATTCAGAGAGGAGTCTAATTTAACACCTAAGTATTTTGGAGTAAAATTATGATTCAAAACAGAGTTTCCGAAAAGAACATTTAATTTTTTATATTTTTGATGGTTATTTAAATGAAAAAGCGAAACCTCGGTTTTATTGGGATTTGGACACAAACGCCATTCGAAAAGATAATTTTTCAGAATTTTCAAATCAGAAGTTAAATTTTCCTCAATACTTTGAAAATCAGAATGTTGGAAAGCGAGTGCAATATCGTCGGCGTAAATAAATTTTTCAGATGAAGTACAAGGAATATCACATAAATATAAATTGGAGAGAAGGGGTGCTAAAACAGATCCTTGTGGAAGACCATTATTCAAAATTTTGAAGTTACTACTATTATCATCAACAAAAACACGAAATTTCCTATCTGACAACATATTCTCTAAAAGACGAATCATCTTTCCACACTTAAGATGTGTATAAAGTTTATAGATCAACCCATCTTTCCATACCGTGTCGTAAGCAGCAGATAAATCTATGAAAGCTGTGCCTGTTTTCGATTTGTTATCGAAACCTGATTCGATAAAGGTGGTTAAACTGAGAACCTGATCACTGCAATTTCTATTTTTCCTGAAACCGCCCTGACAATTTTGAAGAACATCCTCTATAGTAGGTTCGATCCTAAAGAGAATTAACCTTTCTAAAATTTTCAAAGGAACACTCAATAAACTAATCGGCCTATAACTACTTGCTTCGGATGGATTCTTTCCACGTTTCAAAATTCCTATTACTTTCGCTTTGCGAAACTCAACCGGAAAATTACCAGTACACAAAATGTTATTATAAAAGGATAACAGCCACTTCAATGCCCTTTTTCCTAAATGTTTTATGAATTCAGGATAAATTCCATCGAAACCCGCAGCTTTGCGTGATTTAGTGCATTTGATAGCTGCTTTCAGATCATCAATTTTGAAAGGTTCCGATATAATTTCTACAGCTTGAGCTGATGTCCTAAATCTGTGTAATTTTTTCTTTATATCCTTGACTTTTGATTTTGAAGTTTCAACTGAATTGGAAACATCAACGAGACGACGTGCTATTAATTTTGGGTCGATTTTATTTGATGTCATTGCCTGAGGTGCAGCCTCACCTAGTTTTCTCAAAATGTCCCATGAACTCCTACTAGAATGTGTGAAATTCATGCTTGAAACTACACTGTTCCATTTCTCTTTACGACTGGCATTAACTGAATTCATCAATTTTTCACATTTTTCTTGCGATGGAGAATTTTGATAATCATTGTATAAATTTTCGGTTTCTTCAGACCAGCCAGGAACATACTCTTTGCGAAAACCTCTAGGTATAAACTTTTTAGCGGCGGCTTTAACTACACCTACGAATCTAGAGTAATTTTCGTGAGTGGGTGGAATCCACCTTATATCACTGTCAATTTTATTCGAAAATTGAACCCAATTAGCCTTACTGAAATTCCAACGAGGTTTATTTAAACATGGAGCGAAAAAAACTGCATCTCTCAAAGTTATCAGCATGGGCCTATGTTGACTGTGTGGAAAATTAACTAGAATTTTACGTTTTACTGCAACAGGTTCAGAAGAGGTATTACAGGATACTATGCATAGATCTGGGTTATAGCCTCTATTCCATCTTGACGAATGAAAAGAAGGTGTATCTTTCGCATCAAAAATTAAATAATAATCATTGTCCTCCATCCAGTCAGTTAAAGCTATGCCATTTCTATCATATCAGAATAGAAATAATGAACTGATTTTCGTATATTATGCTATTATTTCATGAGTTTTTAAGGGATTTTTGAGCTCTAGGGAGGGGGAAAGCTGCCCCCTCCCCTGCACCACCCTGGGGACGCCCATGTTTAAGACTGTTCCAAAAGTTTTGAATTTTTTTCACCATTTTTCAACTTGTTTACTCATCTATCTAACTAATTCTGTTGCCCATTTCGTATTTCTTCATAAGTTTTTATTTTTGGTTCACTCGAACAATTGAAAAAATGAACTTCAGTGAAGAGTATGGCCTCCATGAACAATCAACCATAGCCTGACAACGCCTCAGCATACTTTCGATCAGATTGTTCATTTATTTATCTATCTACTCCCATAGAATAATATATCCATTATTCAACTGATTTCGATCTGTAATTAGTATCTATAAACCAATAGCGTGAATTATAATAACTCACGCCTATAACTCACTCAAATACAAATAGGAAAAATGAAAATCCTTACGAAATAGATAAAGAAGTCGGATCGATCAGGAATTCTATTTCAGACAATCAGACATCAAGGAAACGTTCTCGCCATTCATTTCTACATTTCCTTTGGTCTGAATATCCAAAAATTGCATTTGGAAGACGTGATTTTTTGACGTGTTCTACGCGATTCGATTCTCGACCACAGAGATTGCTTTTGACAACTGACAATTTTCAAAATGCAGAAGTCGAAGATGAAGTACATCTAGTATTCTATTCGCTGTAATGGTCACAACACACTTGATGAATTACACCACTCGCCTGACGGATCGTGCTGCAAAATTCATCTGCGTGTGTTATGACTTACATTATACCGCTCGTTGAATAATACACTATTATTTAACTATAAATGGTCTTGCCACTTTACAAAATAGTACGAAATTTAATACTATCCAAGTCGTTGCGTAAGTTTCTCTTTAAATCTAGTTAACAAAAATGATAGGGGTATTCTACCTCAACCCCCTCCACTCATTCTAGAAATATGAAAAAATATCAAGAAGGTGTGCTTTCATAAAAGTAATACTTCCATAAATTATTCTCATTTTATCGCTTTTCGTTTTCTAGATACAAAATAAGAACATAATTTTTCCGCCATCTTTGAACCGCGATATCTACCTAACGTTAAACTCTGAGCCAACATTTATATGACAAAATACCCTTTATTTTGAACAAGGAATCACCCTTCTAAATCTTTCGCATCAATTCAGAAACACCCTGTATATGGATAAAGCCCTCGTTTAAGTACTACAAGCACTCGGAAAGTGTGGTACCCGATTGAGTAATACCATGTTTTACTCTCTTGAAGTGAATCCAGGGCGGGTACTTTTTGAGTGTTCACTGATGAACTATAGCATTACTGAAGTTAAAAAACGTTGCCCTTCCATGCAACTGCACGAAAAGAAAGAAAATATTGGAAGAAGCATCAACCAGTCCTCGAATGTAATGAATGAATTGAATCTTTTAAGGTCCTAGATAAATCTAGTAATCGCAAATGGCGCCTCTAGTAATTAGCATTCAACGCTCATCTAACTCACATTCATCACCTCCCCCTCTACTCCAACACGTTCCACGCGCCTCCAACCCGATCTGAACCCAATCGGAAAAAAACACGACTTCCTTAATAAACCACCGTAAAGTGTGAATCTTCCGTTCCTTTTTTGAAAAAACGAGCTGTTAGTTATTGCCCGTTGTTCCTACGTTAGTAGCTACTATTATGGACCGAGATATGTAAACAAGTGCATCAATATTCTCGGGGGCGCTTTGGCAACTTCCGATGTCTCCAAACAGGGAGCTGAGATGCACGTGTACAGGATGTCACGTGCTGATGGATCTAAGATGGCGGGCTACCTTGGATTTGGGTGAGAAATGGGTGGATGGTGCGAAAGATTGGGTTTCACACTTGTATCGAGACTGATTGATATATGAGATGAATGTGGGGGAATATTGAAGAGTGAATTCGATGGGGTGGTATTCAGGAGATTCTCGTTATCTGAGCTTCGGCTGATTAAGAGAGAATTCTCCTTTCATTGCAACATATGTAGCGTGTACCAAAAATTGGCAAGGGAAACAGATAAAGCTCCCTTTCAAAACCAAAACCATTCAAACGTTATTAGGCAATTCAAACCACGTGATTATTCCTCCAGTGTTAAGGGGCCGACGGCTACGGCACCGATTCTCCATTCAAAGAGTGCCTTTCATTTTTCCAAGTTCACGTCCTCAATTTTTCACCTGAAAGCTTGATTTTTTTTTAAATTGAAGTTGAAGGATGTCTTGAGGGCACTCCAATTTCTTCTCTTTTATAAAATTATTTTTTCGCATGAAAAAATCGGCTACGGCACCGATTCTCCATTCAAAAAGTGCATTCATTTTTCCAAGTTCACGCCCTCAATTTTTCACCTAAAAGCTTGATTTTTTTCAAATTGAAGTTGAAGGATGTCTTGAGGGCACTCCAATTTCTTCTCGTTGATAAAATTATTTTTCGCATGAAGAAATCGGCTACGGCACCGATTCTCCATTCAAAAGGTGCCTTTCATTTTTCCAAGTTCACGTCCTCACTTTTTCACCTAAAAGCTTGATTTTTTCCTTGAATTGAAGTTAAAGCATGTCTTGAGGGCACTTCAATTTCTTTTCTTCGATAAAATTATTTTTTCGCATGAAAAAATCGGCTACGGCACCGATTCTCCATTCAAAAGGTGCCTTTCATTTTTCCAAGTTCACGCCCTCAATTTTTCACCTAAAAGCTTGTTTCTTTTAAAATGAAGTTGAAGGATGTCTTTACGGAACCCTAGATTCTTTTCTTCGATAAAATTATTTTTTGGCATGAAAAAATCGGCTACGGCACCGATTCTCCATTCAAAAAGTGCCTTTCATTTTTCCAAGTTCACGCCCTCAATTTTTCACCCAAAAGCTTGATTTTTTTCTTGAATTGAAGTTAAAGCATGTCTTGAGGGCACTCCAATTTCTTCTCTTTGAAAAAATGATTTTTTCGCAAGGAAAAATCGGGTTGAATTTGAGAGGCTATGAAAATTGACTTCATATCGTTTTTCGGCGGTTGTTCATCAATTTTTTTTAGAAAATTCATTGGAGTGCCCTCGACAAATCAATTTTCTATATTAAAAAAAAATTCCATTTGGATAGGCGCTTTAATAATGCAAAAAATTATGGAAATACTGAAAAGATTTCCAGAAAGTGTGAAATCGCAGAGAACTGTCTGAAATTCCAGGAGAATTGAAAAAAAATCAAGCTTTCAGGTGGAACTTGGACAAATGAAAGGCACTTTTTGAATGGAGAATCGGTGCCGTCAGCCAGAGTATAACGTCCCCTTAGACAAAAAACATTTATTCCTTCGATATTTGAGCCTTTATTGCCAATCCTAGAAATCGTTGATTCATTTCACAATATTTCCAGCCAGTGAATGGAAATAGTACTATACAAACGCATAAAATAAAACCATAATTGCAATATGCCAAATCCTCAATCAATTTCCACATAATTTCCCATCAATTTCCATGGAAATAGGACGAAGAAAACCATGAAATGAGAGAAATAGTTATACAAGTATAACTGCAGAAGTAGAACACAAACATTAACCAATGTTTCCATTTCCATTCAAGTTCGAAGTTCATCAATAAAACAAGTCGTTTCCCCAAGTAGCTACTCTGTAAATTAACGTTGTCGTTAACTTGCGTGCCATTGAAATCCAATATTTAGAAAACCCATTCTGAGTTCGTTTTCGCATCAGACAATTTCGATTGCTCCGCGTGGGTCAGTAACTTCTATGGTTCAAAAATAGATGTGAAGACCATAAAAGATATTTTCACAGTGTAATCGAAACAAATCGATAGCTTGGAATCGAATTGAACACGCAAGGTTGATCAGATATAGTTTGGAAGGTGGAATTCAGCTGTGCTTGGATTATTGATATTTGATCGTACTTCTGAACACTTATTGTTTTAGTGTTACGAGTTAATTTCATGATGGAGTTCATTTTGTTCATTCCTTCAAATAGCTTTATTCCAGGAACCAATTTATTGTTTCATGTATTGCGGAAATTGGGAGAAGAAATTGGGTGAAATGCATCATGCGTTTTCAAAATGGAGGTGAAGAAATGTCATGGAATTAAGTTCACAAAGATTACAAATTTTCTGCAATTATTGTATGGTAATTTTCAACTTTTAACTCATTGTTTTACGGGACAGACTCCTCAGCACTTACAGAGATGAAATCGTCCATTCAATGAAGGAATCCTGAAAACAGGTCAATTTTTGTTTAACTTTTACAATATTTTTATGCATGTTTGAAGGATTTTTGTTGCACCCTGCATCCCCATGAACCCTCTAAATTTTTTGAATAGGGAAAGTAGGTCATGTGGTACTTTTTTGGCAAGGTCTTTTAACTTCTTTACAGGCGTGAAGAAATTTTCAAGAAAAAATTGTTTTTTATGAAAAATTAATTTTTTTTATGTTGTGGTTTTCACGAAAAGGAATATCCTGTAATGTTCAGAGAACATCGTGAGAACCAAGGGCAAGCAGGTAGGAATTGGTGTTCTTCTTGAATTTCTGGAGGTTATGTGCCTCGGGGAACACCTCCCTAGGCAATGTGTTCCAAAGCTTCGCTGTTCGTTGGATGAACGAGTCTTTGAAGAGAGATATTCTGCAGGTCTCCAAAGTTACCACGAAGGGGTGTGAAGACTTAACTCGACGGGTTAGTCTGGAAGAGACTGCCAGAGGGGGAACGATTGCTGATAATTCAGAAGAGCATCGCCCATGAAAATATCTATAAAATAGAGACAGATCGCCCACTTTTCTACGGTGTTCCAGAGAAGTGAGCGAGCTTGTAAGCGAGGCATCACCGACGAGACGAATTGCCCTTTTTTGTACGGAATCCAAGAGTTTTAGGGTGTGTTTAGGTGCAGCACTCCAAATATGGGAACAGTATTCCAGGACAGGTCGAATCTGTGCCTTATAGATCATAAGCCGCTGACCTGAGGTGAAATAGCTCCTGGCACGAAACAGAAAACCAAGTTTTTGGGATGCACTTTTAGCAATGGATCTCACGTGATTATCCCAGGAAAGGTTACTGCCGACAGTAATGCCAAGTTCAAAGAGGTATTCAGTATGTGCAGTGTGCACTCTGCCATGGCTCATTTAATTTGAGACGATGGTACCTGATAAAATTTGTAACCGAATGAAAGTCGACCATGACAGTTTTGTTCTGTGACAAATTTCATCAGGTACCATCGTCTCAAAGTAAATGAGCCATGACGAAGTGCACATACTGAAAACCTCTTTGAACAACCTAATTAAAAAAAAAAAATTTTCTTGAAAATTCCTGCAAGCCCATAAAAAATATACAAAGGCCTTGCTAAAAAAGTACCACATGACCCACTTTCTCTATTCAAAGAATTTAGAGGGTTGATAGGGATGGCACAGGATGCAAAAAAATCCTTCAAAAATGCACAAAAATTTGGAAAAGTGAAACAAAAATTGACCTGTTCCAGGATTTGGTGCCAAATATTTTTCTTCTGAGAAAATGAATTTGTTCCATAATTTTGACGCGCACTGTATAAATTTACTGTACCTATGTGGGTATTCATTCTGGCATTCAAATTGGCGACATTGTGAACTTGTTTCGGGTGTTTCAAGACCGTGAGATTTGAATTGCGCGACATGTTTGACCATCATAAAGTCCCTACCCCCTCGGAATAGATGGACTTCTTGAACATAGCGACGATTACGGGGTATGCGTGGGATTGTCCATACCCTGAAATCTGAAAATTGTCCACATCTGGATTCATCAGTGAAAAGGACACTACGCCATTGATCGTTCCAATTGATATGTTGCCTTGCCCATTCCAGTCTTTGACGCTTATGGTCACTTGTTAATGGAACTCCTCCTAATGGACGTCTAGAACCTAGATTCACCTCTCTCAAACGTCGTCTGATAGTTTCGATGGACACTTGGTCCCCATCTGCATTTTGAAGAGTATTCCGTAGCATTCTACACGTAGATGTAGGGTTTCTTCTCGACGAAACGGTGATGAAACGATCCTGAGCAGGTGTTGTTTTTCGTCGCCCACCAAGCCTTGGTCTCTCCAACACGGAACCTGTCTCCCTGAACCTATTCCAAGGTAGAGATATCACACTTTGGCTGACTTGGAGCCTGTCCGCTACAACAATCTGAGTTAGGCCACCCTGTAGCATTCCGATATCCCTATTAGCCTCAGCGTTTCTTAATTTACGTCTTGGCATTTTCAGAAAACGCGTTTCAAATAGAAGCAATTGATAAACTGACTTCTTTTCAAAATAAGAACATTCATGAAGCATAAGCTAAGAACCAAACTTCAGAAAAAGGCGACCAGATTGACGAAACGTCTCATACTGATTATTATTGGATCGATTCGAGTTTTATTGAGTTTTAAATGATTTTACAGCGATTTTCTCGAAGATTACATACTTTTAAAAACGATTGAATACGATATCCCTAACTCTTGTGGAGCAGTAAGTATATTTCAATTAATACTTTGCTACAGAAAACCATGTTTTATTGAAAACTGACATCCTGCGCTCTTATGTAACATTCTTTACATAGAAGCAGCGAAAAAGTGAAATACGAAAGGTATTGAAATATTTATTCCTGTGAACCTCATCAGGCTCATCCATTTTATGTCGAGACTCTTATCCTTGATATGGATCATTAAGATTGTCTCAATTACAATTCAGTTTAATTGATCTGAGAATTGGATAGAGTTGAGAGGAAAACGACCGGAGTTTATGCTTGGGAAGTCAATATAACAGCGGCTATTATAGTGTATTCGGTTTTAGTTGGAATCGATACTGGATTGAAATGTAGGGTGTGGCTACAATATCCTATGAGATTTGAATAGAGTGGATTCGTCATTTCGAAACATCGTTCTTTCAGGTCCGAAAACTGACATTCTCTTCATACTGAATGATGCAGTAGGTAACTCACTGAATTAACAAGCCAATCACAGTGATGTTCATTCGATCAATAGGGTGATCCAATAAAAGCTCTATACTTACAATTCGAAGCAAATAACACTATAAGATATCAATTTTATTTAATATACCTCCTCCTATTCTCTGGACGAATATCTCAGGACCTGTAGAATTCTATCTGAGAATACTCTCCCCAAGTATGGTATCGTATGGAATTATTTTGAGGAAACACAGTTCGCGATTTCAAAGGGCATATTTAAACTGTTCTACACTTAAAAGCAGTGGCTTTGTGATACCACTAACTCAGAATATCCGTGTACAACTCGAGTATGAGCAAGTTTTAATGTTCGAGTTGGCACAAGGACACAGTGATAAAGCCTAAGCAGAAGACACCTGATCTCATGTAGACTCCTGGAGTTCATTGAAGCACTGGAGCTAGAGGACGAGCTGTAGATAGACTATGAGGTCACAGCCTTACCAAACTACACTAAACTAAAGCTTCGTCCACACTATGCCGCGGTTAGCTGTTGGCACTGCCAATTTGACAAAGCCAATACAATGTAGACGTGACCGTTGGCATGTGCCACTGAGCCAATGGAAAATCGCTCTAGTGTCGGTCTCCATCAAAGGAAGCCAACCCGGCATTGCCAACAGCCAACCGCGGCATAGTGTGGACGAAGCTTTAGTTTAGTGTAGTTTGGTAAGGCTGTGACCTCATAAGGCCTTTTCGGAAACTTACTCGGGTTCACTGGATCCCTAACCTTTGCGTTCGTTTACCTAATCCGAACATCCAACCCGTGTTCGGAAAGTACAGAGCTGCTAACCCGATCAGTGACTCGGGTTGATTTATCGTAACCCTACTCGAAAGCAGGGTCGCTAGATCCACCGCATGCGCACAGCAGTTTAGTTTCGAATCTGCAAAACGCGGGAATAAGCCTTCCACTTTATAGTAATAATATTCTATTCTATAATAATTTCATTACAATTAATCAATAATTATGGAAGGAGAAGAGAATTTGGCGCAATGTGAAATGTGTTAAATTCCAAAAATTAACTGGGAAAAAAATCTTAAAATTATTGGTTATGTTATGATCTACTGACACTTCAAATCCTAAACCTGATAGTTCGTAAACTTAAGACCGGGTCTGTGATCCAAGAAGATCCGTCACGTGACCTCAATGGATCGAGTTAGTAACCCAGAGTAGGTTTCCGAAAAGGCCTATAGTCTATCTACAGCTCGTCCTCTAGCTCCAGTGCTTCAATGAACTCCAGGAGTCTACATGAGATCAGGTGTCTTCTGCTTAGGCTTTATCACTGTGTCCTTGTGCCAACTCGAACATTAAAACTTGCTCATACTCGAGTTGTACACGGATATTCTGAGGCGTTAGTGGTATCACAAAGCCACTGCTTTTAAGTGTAGAACAGTTTAAATATGCCCTTTGAAATCGCGAACTGTGTTTCCTCAAAATAATTCCTATAGGGGATGAAAAATTTGAGATTGTAGTGTAGAACTTGAAAAATACAACCAAAGATATTGGTTTGAATAGAACGTTGTTTAGTGTGACATTTTCGGTTATTCATTGACTAAAGCTCTTAAGCTGAACGATTAATATACAGGGTTGGGATAAAGTATGGAACCAAGTAAATATCTTTTGAACGAAACGAACGATATTTTTGAAAATTTGCCGGTAAGTGCAATGGAACAAAATACATCTGATGTTCATTTTTTTGTTGATAATATATGTACTTCCGATTTAAATGGGACACCCCATATATTTTTACAGATTTTGAAAGAGCTTATTATTTTGAATTCATACATAGGTACTGATTTTAGTGTCAAAAAATTATGAAAACTGTTAGTTGTACAATAGGTGTACATTTCATTTTAGTATGATGAGAAATAAATTTACTTCAAATGTTCAAAATGCTCGCCGTTTACTTGCTGACAATATGCCATCCTTTTAACAAATTCTTGAGTCAATCTTTCCAAGACTTCTCCACGTATTACTTCACAATTCACATTTATCAATAATTCTTTGTCTCAATTCCTGTAAGTTTCTTGGTCGTCTAACGTAAACACGTGATTTTAGATAACCCCAAAGAAAAAATCTAACGGGTTAAGAATGTATGAACTAGAAATAACAAGCTCTTTCAAAATCTGTAAAAATATATAGGGTGTCTCATTTAAATTAGAGGAGTTGATGGCATTTCTGGTTAAACCGGAAGTATATTATTAACAAAAAAATTTTGTATTGTATTGCATGTTTTTACTTTCAGATTGAGAAAGGGCACGAACCCGAAACGTTTTAAAATTGTAGTCATAATAGAAATTCAATTTGGAATTCCAGAATATCAATTACCTAAACCAATTAACAAAAAAATGTACATCAGATGCATTTTGTTCCAAATTTTTTCTCTGTTAATACTGGAAATATTTCACGTACCTATATAAACGTGGTTCGAAGATTCAGTTATCCTATTTTCTTGTACGGAAACTAAGAATCGAGTGTTGAAATTTTAATGAAAAATAATGGACAGAATAGTCCGTTACTTTGTGATAGTTCATTCGAAAAAAGAATAAAAGTGCTCGAATAACCCGACAGAGAAACTTTTAAACGAACAGACGGATCTATGGAATTCCCCACTTTTAAAATTTTTTCAAGAAATAAGCCTACATTTAAATACCTTTTTGCTCTTCATGAAATACCCAAGTATGAAAATGTAGTAGCACTACGAATCCTGTATTACAGTTAAACCTTAAAAGAACTTACTCCATTTACAAAGTTGAAAAAGAGAAAATAGAAAATAGCATTGGCAACATCTCTCAGAATTATTTGACTTTCACGAGTGCCAACCTGCGTCAGTTTTAAGTAAAAGAACTTGATAAAACTAAACTCGTTATACACCAGGGTTCCTATGCATCTATGTCTGAGGAAATCAATAACAACTCAGCATTTCAAGCCTGATAGTTTATTCTGACTACGAAACTGTGTATAGCGTATGGTACATTATTGCTCGTTTTTTCATAATATCAATTGCAGTTGTATTGAACGTGTCTGAATACAATTCATGTCCCGCTCTCGTTATGTACCTACATACCTGCTGAAACACAGAATCGGGAGATCAAGCATTATTTACGCTGTGCACGTGTAGTTTGCAACCAACGCTCTAGTTAACGCTGATGTTGTTCCAATTCTGTAGGGAGTGAAATTCAACTGACGTGTTTGTACGGCAGGGTGACTTGTTTATTAGATATCTCACCACTCACCAGGCTATTCCAGAATCTGGCTCTTATGGATTTAAGGTTAAACAGATTTTAAGGTGATTCTTATCGGTCAATTGAAATTATCGGTATGGGGACGAAGAAACTGTAGGGAGGATAACGAAAATTCATTATCGATTTTTCATCAGCATCGAAATTTGATGGTCACGTTGGAAATGAAAGCTAATGGCCTGTACACGTCTCCATGAATAAAAATGAAAACTTTTTATGTTAGCCAAATTTTGATGCCTAGTGGAGCGGATTCGTCTGATGTCCATCGGAATGAGGAGTCAGAGAAAGCGACATTTCACCAACGATGAGCCAATATGAATTGTAAGAATTCAATTCCTACTTCTAGGTAACTTCCCAATCAATGTTGGTGGACTGTTTCGGATGCTAGCAGTAGAAAAGCCAGGTTTATGGTGTAGCTAGAGCAGTTAGTAGGTACACCACAATTTCAAATAAACGAAACAGACTGACTTATTCCGGCAATGGTCGAAATTGCTCCAGTGTTGCCACAAGCATAGAAAAATATTTACCTATAACCAAATGTACCTGTTCCACTGGCGGATACAGGGGGGGGGGGGCATGAAGGCCATAGCCCCCCGCTTGGTCCTCGAAATTGACAATTATCCCTTTATAGTAGTTCAATCGATCCCTAATATTTTCAATAACAAAATTTCATTTCTAATTCTTTTTCCCATAATGTTGTTAGAAAACTTCCATCAATTCATGACCCCCCTGAAAAAATTCATGCCCCCCTGAAAAACTGTCTGGATCCGCCAGTGACTTGTACTAGAAAGAAATAAACTGCATTCACTTTTATAAAGTATCCCGGTTGGCCAAGATTTAGGTTTATCAAGTTTTTTTACTTAAAACTGACACAGGTTGGCATTCGTGAAATATCGGTAATGTCAAAATAATTCTCAGAGACGTTGCCAATGTTTGAAAGATTTTCATAGTAACATTCTACGCTAAATTCATGTCTTCGCTTAAGAGCATATTTGGTTGACGATTCATTCTGTCTCAGGACAGAATGAACTCTCAAGTAAAATTTCTTTGTTTCCTATGACTATATTTTACGAAGATAATGTATATGTCATATAGAATTTAAAATGCGTTGCGTTATTATCTGACAGGAAAATGACTACAACCTAACATTTTCGAAATATACACGGTGAAATATGTCAGAATGTCATGGACAACTGGGATACTTCATAAAAGCGAATGTTTCCAAAAAAAAAATGGGAAAATGGTCCATCCGCTCAGTCAAATTTTGGCATACTTCCAACATTTCGGCCGGTATCTCACGAATAAATTCTTCAATTTTGTTTTCCAATGCAGACATGAGCCTCAACATAGCCCCACAAAAAAGTCTAAAGGCGTTAAATCGCACGATCTAGGCGGCCAATTGACTGGTCCCAAACGTGGAATAAACTGTTCACCGAACTTTCAATTGGCTGATTATTTCGCGTGTTATGTGGCATGTGACACCGTCTTGTAGAAACCACATGTCATACAGTTACGTTGCGATTCGCATCATCTTTGAAGAAGTAACTTTTCTGGATGCGTTGGTAGATCTTGCAATGCTCCTGGCTGATCTTCACTCCAAAATCGACAATTTTGCTTATTTAAGTATCTTTTGAGCCAAAAATGAGCTTCGTCGCTGTACACAATTTTTCGATAAAAAAGTAGATCTCCTGCCAACTTTTCAAGAGCCCATTCACCAAAAATTCTGCGTCGTGGTAGGTCGTTCGGTTTCGATTCATGCACCACGTGTATTTTTAAAAGCTTGACACCTAAATCCTTCCGCAAAATTTTCCACGTTGAGAGGCCCAATTGCTGCGAACGGCGCCGAATCGATAATTGATGGTCATCACCAACACTGGCCGATATTTTCTGCGATATTTTCTTCAGTTCTCACTGTACGTGAAATTTCCATTGGACAACAGCTAGAAAACCCGGAATACTTCAAATTTGAAGTAGAATCCGGTCGTGGAAGCCTCCATCAATATAATTTTCCCAATTTTGCTGTGCATGAAAACGAGTGTTCCGAAATGTAGGTTTTTCTGGTTATACGTTAATGTGAGGATAGTCATGTTGGGCTACAAATGAAGCCATTGACGCCATGAAACTGTTGTAGCAATTATTTCCGATTGGTCCAATTTTTGGAGCTACTAGCCTAATACTCAATATTGGGGAAGTACAAACGATGATCAAGCGCAATACGAAACAGGAAGAGAAAATGTCATTCATATTGTTTATACCAATGTCGTATCTTCTCGGAACATCCAAACTTTCCACTACTCGCACAATTGATTCTCAAACTATGATTAAAGTCTTCAGGACAATAAAACAACTCATATTTTTTGTTCAGAAAAGTTACCCAAATTCAACGCATGAGTACTTCCAGAAGGACTCACCAGTAGCCAAATCCAACTAAACCTTATCGCGAAGTATCTATCTACCACATATTTCTGACGCCTGAATTGACCACAAACAAAACGGCAACAACACTTAACAAAAGAAACGATAAGTGACAACTGTTGAATGTGATTATGTTCTATAATTATATTCGCTATATGAAAACAAACGAATGGAAGTGGGGACTATCGTGAAAAAGGCTTAAGGATGCGCAGGTCCGCACTGGGCTTTAGAGGTCCGGAAGAGGTACTGTACGCAAATGACCTGATACCTGTGCAGATAAGAATACTTAAGCGATTTGAGGTTTTGTTTTACATTAATTTGTTGGTTCTGAAATAGGTTACGGTGATGTAACGGGTTAATAGGAGATGTCTTCGGTTAACACATTCATTCACGTCTGTGTATAACGTTTTTGATATGTAGGGTATCTGGAATTGGTAGGCCAATCCACTAACTGCAGCTTCTGACAGAAATAATGGCCCATTCATGAAAAAATTCTTCGAATCTTGGATGAAATATTAGTTTTTATCGAACTTGAATAGTTTTGAGCACTCGTTTTAAATGCATGCGTTCTTTTTTTTCAAATTTTTGTACATATGTTACTGGTAAAGTGAGATTTACGAGTAAACCTAGGTTTACCTGGGTAAACTGCGCAATTCCTATAGGAAATGTGGGTGAAGTCCGAAATATAACCGACATTATACCTATTTCGGACTTTGCCCGGATAAACCGCGTTCTACCCATTTTCACTTGGTTAAAGTCAAAAAATATACTTTCAAACAGTACAGAAACAGAAAAAATTGGAAAATCACACAAAGAAATAATGAAAAATTTCTCTGAATCAAAATTCCCTCCATTTTCCGTTGGAGATACCGTCAGAGTGAAAGTTCGAGATGTTGATCGAGAGGGGCGATTTCAAAAACATTAATATGATGACAGTAGTGGAGTGCCTGGAGCATTCAAAACCGTAAAACCTCGGATTAGAGTTATAGTGAATGAAATAATTTGATCGATGTGGGATATTGTTTTTTAAACTATAAATTGAAATATTTACCCATTTTTTTTGTGTGCAATCCATTGTTTCATTGTTTAAACAAATTATTATAAAAAATTAATGTTTGACCATATATTTTCACTTTAAACAGTAATTTTTTTGTATTTATATGTTGAATCTCACCTGAGTAGACATATAGGAACATTTTTCAAAGATACCTGTGAATAAAAATACCAGTAGGCATCTCGAACGTGGAGGGGAGAGCGGAGCGACAGCTGCTATGTACAATGGAATTTCTCCGCCAGTTTAATTATAAATGAAACGTACTCTATTGTGTACATTTGAAGAAATAATGTAATTAATTACGACCATGAAAAAAAAAATTATTAGTACAAAATTCGTTTATTTAAATATATAACATTGTTGTCAACATCAAATATTTTCTTCTACTTCATCTATCTGTATATTGGGTGAAGTATTGGAACAAATATTTTTGCTGCACTGTAGACATGCTACACTGCAGTATAAACCACTTTTTCTGCATCCACACGCAGCTCCACATCCCTTTTTGCAATTACAAAATAACATTTGCAATAAATTATCCGGAGCAGGTAATTGATTCATTGTTATTGGGATGTACATGTTATTGGAATACTTCCATCCCCAATTTTCAATAACTACGTCATTTCCTAGCCATATCTGGATTTGTAGGTACACTCTTATAAGGTGCTCAAACGCTGCATGAGTTGTTGGAGGCAGTGATGACAAAAGAACACTTGTATTTTTGGCTGTTGCTTTTATGAAAGAATTGAACCTTAATGTATTTAAATCAATTAAATAATGATTGTTAGACGGAGCGCCATATAAACTCAAAATACATGCCACACCTACTTGCAATATATTATTGGGGTCTTCATTGATATTTTTAAATACTTTTACTGAGTCGTGTAAATCAATCCGTTTCTCAAAATTTTTGGCAAACTTAATTTTTCCTTAATTGAAAAATGCAGAAGTAGTGTCACAACCCGTAAACGCATGTAAAAAAAGATATGTTCTCTACAGTTTGGTAATGATTTTTCTAAACATTTTTCGGTGAAAATATCTTCTGTTGAACTTTGCCTCGGAATGGTTCTAGAAAATATATTCCACGATCTTTATCTACCAATGCCGTTAATATCACTAAGACATCGATATCTTCTAAAACTATAACAACATCTTTGATTCCAAATTCATTGCCGTCTCAACAATTAATTTGTCGGCATCGCTTTTCGCTTGGCATGTAAATATATTGTTGTCAGCTAATTTAACTCTCAACATTTCTATCAAGCGAATTTTATATTTACTATTTGTCAAAAATTTATCTTGAGCAATTTTTAAAGGTAGGTATATGTTCATCAAATTCAATATCTGCACATTTATTTTTTAATGCACGACGATTCCGTTCGGCTGATTTAATACCATCTTTTTTATACCATTCAAATACCCTTCCCGTTAGGTTAGGTTATTTTAACTTGATTTATTTATAATATGTTCTATGTATAGTCAGCAATGCCAAAAAAAAGCAAAGGGGCCAATTTGAGTCGTCAAACGATACATTCTAGAGTTTTAGGGTTATATGTATTTTTGTATGCTGTATCATGAAAAAATTAAAATAAAAAATTTTTACCAAAAAAATTGAAAAAAAAATTAGTGGTGGACAACCCCTAACATTTAGGGGGATGAAAAATAGATTTTGGCCAATAAAAATGAAAATCTAGCCTGAAAAAGTTCAATTTAGGTTAGGTTAGGTTGTGTTAGAAAAAAGGGTTGATCGTAGAGGGGTGAAAATTTAGGGTTATACGTATTTTTGTATGCCGTATCATAAAAAAATAAAAATAAAAAATTTTGTCCGAAAAAATAAAAAAAAAAAGTGAGGGGTGGACCATCCTTATCATTTAGGGGGATGAAAAATGGATGTTGGCCGATTCCCAGTCCTACCCGATATGCACACAAAATTTCACGAAAATCGGTCCAGCCGTTTCGGAGGAGTTCGGTAACAAAGATGCAGACAGGAGAATTTTATATATCAGAGATAATAGCAGCTGTCGCTCCGATCTCCCCTCCACGTTCGAGATCCCTACTGGTATTTTTATTCACAGATATTTTTGAAAAATGTTCCTATATGTCTACTCAGGTGAGATTCAACATATAAATACAAAAAAATTACTGTTAAAAGTGAAAATATATGGTCAAACATTAATTTTTTATAATAATTTGTTTGAACAATGAAAAAATGGATTGCACACAGAAAAAATGGGTAAACATTGCAATTTATAGTTCAAAAAACAATATCCCACATCGATCGTATAAATTCATTCACTATAACTCTAGTCCGAGCTTGAATGCTCCAGGCACTCCACTAAGAGGGAAATGGACTAGCAGAGATCTAATTTCCGTAATACAACACAGGTGTCGACACCACGAGAGGACAATGACAGACAAGTTTCTGGCTTGTTTGCCTTCATCAGTGCCATATAGCCCTTCCTGCGGTAGCAGACAACTGAGACGGCAGAACTTATATTATGATGTACTGCTAGTCCATTTCCCTCAATTATTATTCTATGTCCTAGGGACGTGATCCCCTATTTTTATTATGATGACAGTTACCGAGAAAACTATTTTTATTAACTAGGAAACAAGACAGGAACTATCGAGGAAATGTTCTCCAGAAATGAATTTTCTGTGTGTAGTGGGAAATTTATAGATCTGCAAAGTGTTTCATCGGGAAAAAAAATTAAGACAGCTTCCAAAGTAACAGTCACTTTTAAGAGGTCAAGGAGGTTTAGGAAGAAACTCCTATTCACCTGGTTACGGAATGCTATGCCATTGCAAGCCAAAGGAAAGAGTGCTTTGGACAAGAAACTTGTAGAAGTGGGGAGTTATCCTCATTGAAGCCGTCCCAGATTCTGGATTTCATCAAATCTCTGGAACTGGAGGGCGAGCTGTAGGAGGCGCGATGATAACAGCTCTGTCAGGGGGCACAATAGACCTTAAGGTCGCAGTGAACTGTAACCCCTTTTTACTATAACTATAACTATATAAGAGGTCAAAGTCATGACTGTAAAGCAAAATGCGTTGACTACAAATGTAAGTGTAGTGCTAGTGGAATTTTTTGTAAATCTAAATGACACGGCATCTTATATTGCTCAAGCAAATGAATTATAGGTAGTAAGTATTCTTTACTTTGATAGAACACAGTTTTTATATATTCGTAGATTGACTTTTCAGAAATAAACTTTTCAAAGATTGTTGACCTTATATTTTCTGTTAAACTCAACTATAACCAAGTGAAAATGGGAGTAAAGCGGTTTACCCGGATAAAGCGCGAAACATGTCCAATTTCAGTTATATTTAGGATTTACCCACGTTTCCTAAGTATTGCGCTTGCGCAGTTAACCCGGTTAAACCAAGGTTTACTCGTCCATCTAACTTTACCCATAACATAATATGTACAAGTTGCGGTACCTCGAAAACCAAGCTTCAAATCGGAATATAAATAGATTTACGTTCAAGAACCATGGGTAGCAGTAAAAAAGCCAGAAGGTACAGAAGGTAACTTTTTATTCTTTTATATCCATTGGTCTACTGAATTTTTTCAATAAAAATTATCACACAAATAATGAAAACTCCTCGATTGAGAATATATTAATTTAAATAATTGCATGAATCGTTTCCACAGGGGAAACACAAACTAAATTTCTAAAGAGATATATTCAGATTTCTGAAAATAATCAATATTGATGATCAATCGATTCGGCAACTTTTGATCTTTCCAAAGTTCATACCAAAGTTAATGAATTCAAAAACGATAACTCATTTTGTCATTTTGTTCATCTTATCTTTAGGAATGATCTATTTATGACATTTTCATTTTCTGAATTACCAGTGCGTAAGAATCTGCATTTCCAGAACTTCCAAAACGATTATGAAGGTTGATCAGGACAAAAATAGAGGTAGGTACTTTTAGAACCGAATATCCAGAAATATACGCATATACGGTGCTATTAGATTTTTTGTATCTGCTCAAATTTCGGAGCTACAACGAAAAAAATTTTTTTTCAAATGAAAACCCTATTGGGAGATGATATTTCCAAATTGATCTTTCTTCAACGATTTCAAAAATATATATCATGATATACTTCCGAGTTCACAATATATCGAAAATTTCGAAAAAACACTTTTCGTTCAACAAAATCCAAGCAGGCTTTGATTTACTTCCTTCAAAACTGGGGCGGTTATAGAATTTCATGTCATATTTATTTTCACTTGTCAAATTCAATTCAGTTTCATCAATGTTGTATCGTCTGGCGCCTCTAAAATTCTAATAAGGTCATAGAATTCGATATCTCACATTTATTGTAAGCTGCCAAATTAATTCAGGAAATATTAGCTTTATTATTACTCAGACCAGAGGGGCTTCGCGAAACTTGTTGATTCTAGTATGATTTCTCTGCTGAATTGAAAAATGAAAAGCATTTGAATACTTATGTAACCCGTTGATAGCTGTAATGAATGTTTCCATGAGGGGCAGAAACAAGCTGCTCCAAGAAAAAATATAGGTTTATTTGAAAAAAGTATATTCACAACAAATGTTCAAATCGCTGTCCATTGGAGGAAATACATAATGGCATGATGTGATATAAATAAGAACTTTAGAAGCGCCAGACGATACAATGATGAAACTGAATTGAATTTGACAAGTGAAAATAAATAAGACATGAAATTCTATGACCGCCCCAGTTTTGAAGGAAATGAATCAAAGCCTGCTTGGATTTTGTCGAACGAAAAGTGTTTTTTCGAAATTTTCGATATAGTGAACTCGGAAGTATATCATGATATATATTTTTGAAATCGTTGAAGAAAGATCAATTTGGAAATATCATTTCCCATTATGGTTTCCACATGAAAAAAAAAATTTTTGTTATAGCTCCGAAATTTGAGCAGATACAAAAAAATCCAATAGTAGGTGAAAAACAGTAAAAAAAGTGCCCTAAAGATGTGTTAATTTCGAGAGCGTAGATTCTGTAATACGGAAGTTATAGTCAATTATAATAATTGGCCAAATACCAAAATCGCCCTGTAGCTCGGAAACTAGACGCCGTAGCAACTTGGGGTTTTCAGCAATTTCGGTTTCTCGAATAAAGTGAACATGACATGTATATTACTTTCTCTCTATCTCTTATAGTTTAGGAGTTGTAGTACTAAATCATCGAAATCTGGCCACCCTGTACATAATTCTGGTGACAAATGACAATGCACCATGAAATATTTGTTATAGAAAAAAAAATAATGCGGCTCCAAAATGGCTGATGAGTTTTGTAATTATCATCCGATTCCATTCAAAATTAGTATGTGGGGGTTTTTGGGTTCGAAAATGATGATTCTTCTGTCAAAATTGAGAAATTCAAGATGGCGGCTACAATATGGCGGACGAGTTTTGTAATTATGATCCGATTCTATTCAAAAATGATATCTGGGAGTTTTCTTCAAAATTGAGGAATTCAATACGGCGGCTTCAAAATGGCGGATGAGTGTTGCTATTATAAAAGCTTGTCTCGAAAAATGATTTCTTATTATAGCTTGTTTATAGTGAATTTTAATAATTTCAATGCGTTGTTGAAGCGTGTATCGTTCCATTTTTTTGATGGCGTAGTTTCTACTTGCCAAATGTCGAAAAGTAACAGCTTCAAAAGGGACATTTTTCGAAATAGTGGACTATTCATAATAACATCTATTATTGGAAAATCCTTCACAAGAGAATAAACATTCAATTCCTTATAAATGAACATTTGGTGCACAAGAACCGGCAACTTTTGAAACTTATGTGGAGCATCCTATTAATTCATCAACCTTACCAACGATTCGGCTTCACTTTTTGAAGCTGCTTGTAAGGCTTATGAAGTTGACAACGTATTCGACTAAAGATTCACAATATCCTCGTTTTCGCGGTTGTTCCCATCTCTTCGTCCTCTTCTACCCTACGTGACTCGACCGCTCCATCGTATACGGATATCCTTGACGGCTCCTTCGGCTCCGTGTCCTTCCTTTTAAGCCGACGAACCGCACGGGGAAACAGTACGACCGGGCTGTTATATAATTGAGCCGGCAATTGACTTCAGATTGGTCTTAATGGATTCTACCGGAAGCATCGAGTGGATCACTTCTTGAATTTTTTTCACTTGCCCGATGCCCCCTTCTTGGCCGTTATTGACAGGAAGAAGGTGTTCGAACTTTGAGTCTGGACGGAGGTCGTGGACTTTTGAACTTGATATCGGTAGATTCACGGAGGGCTAAAAACCAGCGCTTTTTCGAGGTCGGTAGGGATTATGCGAAATATGTTGATTTGTTCACTGAAAAATGTCGAACTTCTTGTAGGTACTGGTGCAAAAAATACATAGCTTTGATATTTATTGATGCTACTAAACGTATTTGAGACCTTGCGTTCGGAAAGCGGTTGTAGACATGATCTTAATAGAAGAGTTCCTTCATGCTGGCCAACTGTTTAAAAATACCTAAATATCACTTCCCTTTTTTTCGCAATGATTCAACTCCTACCTGAAAGCTTTAATCCTAATGAGTGTATCCTGAAAATATTAGATGTCACGAAGGTCTTCATCAGAAGCTATACATTTTTGTTTTCTTATGTTTTCATTAATGGAAATGCTATGAATCTTATGTCTTCCGGCAAAAATTCCAACCTAGAAAACGAATGTTGTTTATTTTTATTTTACGCGCTTTTAAGCTGTGTTTTATATCCAGGTATTCTTGAGGGATATTTGAAAGTCTTTATTGTTTCCTGAACAGAATAATCAGTATTGAAATAAAAATGGTTTGGAAGGTATTTATATCAGTATAAAATATTATTCACAAATTTATCATCTTTTAGGTCACAAGGTGTTGAGTTTTATTTTCTGGTGCCGTTTTAATTGTTGAGAAAGTTTAATTCCATAATTATGAAAAAGAGTATTATGAAGTTGATCCTCGAAATTCGAGGTAATGAGCTGTGACTTCATCTTTCTATAGGATGGAAATTATAAAAGGTGAAGTATCTGAGCGAAAGGATTTATGTTTTAATCCTCATGATATATTTGAATTTTAGGCCAGTGGATTGATTATATATCCATGGAAGCAAAGTACTAGTACTGAAAAAAACTGGTTGCAATTGCTCTTCAAGGAAAAGCAAAAACAGGGTTGTTTGTTTTCATAAATTTCTTTAGAAAGATGCCTCAACACTACATATCACTAAAGCCTTTGGCATATTGAATAAATTGGACTGGAAAAAAGCATGTATAGATAAACTATCTGTAACACAGAAATGCGGCAGTTCTGTGTTACATTCGAATGGATGAACCTGCGACCGATACGTCAGAGAGTTTGTTTGGATCCCCGAAATGAAAGAAAATTATTATTTTCATTTTCTCCACGAATTTTAATGTTTTCAAATGATTCACATCGTAATTTCTTATTCACAAGCCTGAGGAAGGGAATAAATTTCCCGAAACGTTGCGCTGCTGAATAAATTGTACATTAATAGTTCCTTGTGACTGAAATCTTCACCTATTCTAAATGATATTAGGAACGATAAGTGCTTTTATATTCTTCATATCATTTCCACGAATTCAAAGAAAACACCCACAATAATCAGTTTCACATCTTGCGACAAGTTTGTAAAAAAGTGCTACTTCTTCGGAAATGGATGAAATTAAAATTTTTTATTTCTACCTACAGCATCTTGAATCATTTTTAAACTGTTTATTGAAACATCTCATTTATGAGAAAAGTTATTATACACAAGACTCCAGCGAAATCATTATTTGATTCGAAAAATTCAAATTCTGCATACAAACTTTTTGGTGGGGATATCCATTGATCAAAACATAAGAAAACAAAAATTTACAGCTTCCGATGAAGACCTTCGTGACACCTAATGTTTTCAGGATACACTCATTAGGATTAAAGCTTTCAGGTAGGAGTTGAATCATTGCGAAAAAAAGGGAAGTGATTTTTAAACAGTTGGTCAGCATGAAGGAACTCTTCTATTGCGAAAAAGCAACGGGGAAAAGGCTCTCAAACGGTGAAGGGCCATAGTAGAGAAAAAATGGTATGGCAAAATAAAGTAGAAAGATGGGTGCTTCTTTTGAGTTATATTTTGTCTCTCTACGTAGTCGAGAAGTATGTTAATTTTCCGAATGAATAACGTGAAAACTACAAAAATCGCCGAAGCGAAATGTGCCAACTATATGGTCGAAAGGCTTTTTTACAGAGATCCTGCAAACGATTTATAGGTACGGATTGAAAGATGAACAATCGGTTTTTTTCCCATTGCCTTGGCGATTCCAGACGTTGGGCAATTTAGAGAGAAAATTCGATATTTTTTGAACAAATCGTCGGTCAAAAAATATTATGCCAAGAACGATCACGGTTGTGTTCCGATTCTCGAACAGTTCTTCTACACACAGGTATTTTGCTCCTCTAAAGGAGTTTTTAAGCTGAGTTCTAGGCCAAAAAATAATGGCTTCAAACTATCGTAAACACTGACATGTTGAAGAAATTTGTAGATTCATTGGGAAATGCCATAATTTCATAATTTTGATTAACCTACAAATTTTCGTGAGTGAATTTTTTTTACTTATCATAAAAATGCATGTATTTGAAGGACAATTTATATGAATTAGTATAATTTATGGTTTCATTATTTGTATCAACAGAGATACAAACTCGAGTGCATTGACCCAATATTCAAAATACTGCAAATTTGAAAAGTTTTGAAATAAGTTCAAGATCTTTGGGGAACACTACAATGTGTTTGGAAATCTTCGAAAAACACTGCAATATCTTAAATTTGCATGAAAGAATAAAAAATATTCGATTATTTCGTATTGATTTGAATACTGAAGGGTGTTTCATGAATTTCTTTGTCAGGCACTGACATCCATTGAGGGGAGATTTGGAAAGTTCAGAATGTATCAGAAAAACATTTCATAATTGAAAATTGAGAGAATTGAAGTTGATGATGTATATTACGTGTACAGGATTTTCAGTTTATTTTTGTTTTTGCGGAACATCAGTAGGTAATAGATATAGCAAAATTAAATGATAAACGTCGATGTTGTGTGAACAAAAACATATTTGTTGCTGCACTCAGCATAATTGCCGATAGAAACGAAGCTAAAAATTCTCACTCTTTCACAAGTAACTGTTTTCAGTTTAGACCGAAAAAAATTGACGGATCCGAGCTATTTTACAAAATCTTGTTTATTGACTTTTAAGACTGGTCTCACTGATGACGAATCCGTCGTCAAATTCAATTCTTTTCGTTTGTGCATTCATGGACACAAGACATCTCCACAATTATATCATAAACCATTTCATAATTCACAAAAATATGTACCAGTCTAGTCATCCACCATTATTATTCAAGCCCATAAATTCATTTGCTTCATTGATTTATGTAGGGCATTTCTAACACGTCTGTTAGATGTCTATTACATTCCGGAAGCAGTTACCTTCAAATCATTATGACATAAGAGGCTAGATTTGCTTGAATGATTTAATCTCAGACATAAGCTGGACCATTTCGACAATTTGATGTCTGCATTCATTAGAAAATTCTTACGCAGATACAGGAGCTTTGTGTTTATTCTTGAAAGAACATTGTTTAATTCCGGTTGTGTTTGCAAGTTGGAAGCATTTAAAAAACTGAAGTTTCATATTTTATACTAAAGTAGATTGATACATAAATGCCAGTTTATCTGAAAATAGTTATCGAAGTATTTTTTGGATCCCTGCAATTAGGTTGAACTCTGAATAGTTCAAAAAGTAGTAATTTTTGTATGATCGTAGCAAAAACTCAATGTCCAATTTACCTGAAATTACTTACGTAGGTACATCATTGAGATAGATAAAGGGAGTAGGACTTTTGCCATAAGAAGATCGGTAATTTAATTTCATCATAAAAATACATTGAATAAAACATAAAAATTAATATGTATATAAATGGGTTTTAACGTCTGTGAAATTATTAGAGAGAAAGCGTTAACGGCATGCAGACATTTTTTTTTGAAATTCCTGAAAAAGTTATACACCGAGCAGGAATCGAACCTGCGTCTCCCGCTTGCCGGGTAGTTACTCTGACCTCTAAGCTACCAGTGTGTATGACACTTTTCCCGGAAAGCAACTTGTATCTTAGAGGTCAGAGTAACCGCCTCGGTTTTAAAACTATCACTTTACGGTATTTTCTTTGAGATTGAAGTGGGTGTATTCCCGTTCCCAGTCCTCTCTTTTGCTTAACATTGTTCTGGAGTATTTCTCAGTGCTAATTTTCTTCATCATATTTGTAACTGATAAAAATATTGTATTTGTATAAATATTTCCATTGATGAAGACACCGACAAAAGATACTGTTATTCTACGGATTATTTTATTCTGTTTTCAATTAAAAATGTCAAATGAGAACCAAAACTCAAAAGTTGAAGCAGTCCATTTTACGTAACAGTAGTGAATGAATGTTTTCACGTACAGAAGTATTTAAAATTCAGATACGATACCAAAACAAATACACTTATCCAATATCAATCAATCTCTTTTTCGTTTGACTGAGCTGGAATCAACAACAATTGAACCTAGATGGAGACATTAGTGAGCAAAAAAAGGATACATACAGTCAATTCTAGATATATTATGAAAGCAATAACCTTAAGTTATGTATGTCGAATTCGTAGCTGAAGCTATCGATCAAACAAATATGGAGAAATACAAAATGAAAAAACACTCACCTTTCACACATTTACTGCATCTCTTCCTCGGAAAAGAACCGTGCCGAATAGAATGATCATCTATCACATCCACAGGCGTTGTGGCCACCATCCCACTTATATCCACAGCACAATCGACCTCGTCGACTCTAGATGAACAAGGCATCTCTTCTCTAAAACTCCTCATCGACGAAGAAACACTAGCAGTTCTATCTCTAGCTGCGAAAGACCCAACGGAATGTCTTCTGCTGCCTGCTGAACAGTTGTAGTACCTAGCAGAGCCTTCATCTAGGAACACTTCGTCTCCGGAGTCACTTTCAGGGTCCAGGGCTAAGGAGGAGTAGACCACGCCATTTTGGACCTTAGTCTTCTGTTTGGAGATGTGCTTGGCCGCTAGATCAGGTGCCAAATCACTCAGTCTGGGCTCACCGCGTATGAATTGGTTGGATTCCGTAGAATTGGAGCTGATGGACCTCGCGAAAGATCTCATCCCCATCCTGTTTCTGGGAGGCGTCAGCTGGCGGCTCAAAGAACAATCTGAGGAGCTGCTTATGCTGCCGCAAGTGCCGTTTCTGGTCTCAGCGGCAACGTTGAAGTAAGAAGGGTTATCTGTAGGCATGATTGGTTGGTCAGTTTCTGTAGAGTGAATCTTTAAGCGAATACGGGGAGTATGATGAATACTAATGCCACCGGTTGCTTTGGGATGAAGCCGGCGTTCGCATAACAATTAGAGACGAGAGTTGGAATTTTGCAGGTTGAATGAGTGATGATTAGTGGCGAATGTTGTGTAGAACAACGAGTCGGTTGTTGATTTGTGAGGTGTGTTGGTTTTAAATTGATTTAACTGCCTAAATGTCAATGGAGGGAGATATTCTTTTCAGTTGATTATATTTATGACTACACTTAGATAAAGAAAGCTTTACAAGGCTCGTATTTTCGAAAGTTTTTTTTTCGATAAAATGATCTGAGATTCCTGACTTTATGCTCTCTTAGTTTGGAGAATTATAATTTAGACTTTCGTAACCTTTCCTGGATTGATAACTTTGCTTAGTTTGAGCAAATAACTTATATTAATCTAGGATTTCTACACAATTTTCCAAAGAGGGAGAGAGGCATTCTGGGTTGGATCATTCTAAGATCATTCTCAAACTTTTATTAACTGGCTACACCTCCTCATTGGTTGATAATGAATACATTTGTTGATTTTCATCCCTTGTTTTTTCTCCCTTTGTTTTAGATTTTTGTAAAATGCTTTTTGGAGAATTGAAGAAAAAATTGTATTTTAAGAAAAATATTGACCTTCAATGTCAACGTCAGATTATTCTCTGAACGAATTCAATATCTCTACACTTATACGGGGAGGTTTTTTCTGTGTTCTTACATCATACTGTATGGTGCCTCGTTTTAAATTTCCTCTGATGCCAATACTGAGATTAGGAGCGTGAAATAGATCGATTTGTTCATTCAATGATATGTTCCTTGTTGCTTCTTTATTACACATGCCATGATGTTTGATTTTTTCAAAAACAATCTGTATCGCTCTCTTTCATAAGAATATACAGGGTTTTAGGTAAACATGCGGCAACAATTCGACAGGTTACTATTTCAAGGATATTTTATCCATTGATTATTTTTTGAAAAGCGCGTTGTTGCAAAAAACGTTCATAGTAAAAAAAAATCCTGCATTCCTTTCCCGCTCTGTGGTAGAACCCACGTCTCTGAGGTAGATAGTTCTGTACGCCATTATTCTATTTAGGGCGTAAGTGTGAACGATTTTTATCGAATTTTTTTATCATGGCTCGCTATACGAATGCCGAAAAGGCTGTTATGCATTTTAAGTAAGGACTCAGGCAATGCATTAGAAGCTAGGGGACTGTGCGTTTAACGATTTTCTAACCGCATTGCACCCGATACAAGAATATTTCAAAGTATTCATCAACGTCTTCGAGAAACGGGAACATTGAAGCGAAGAGGAGGACTGTAAGAACGGTAGAAGTGGAAGACAATGTGCTGGACATTATAGTAGAAGATCCAGGATCCAGTTACCTAAGTACTTCTATGAATTCAATGTGAGTAATTGGACTGTTTGGAAGATAATTTGTTGTACCCATACCACATTCAACGCGTTCAGGAACTTTTTCCTGCGGATTTTACTCCACGTATTGCATTTTGTCCATGGCTTTCACACACAAGAGTTGAAATCCCTCATTGTTTGATATCCGATATCCAAATTACCTCATTGTAAGAATTTCTTTTTGCGACAGAGTAACAAAAGAAAGTATACATTATGAGGAAATATTATACAGGGTGCCTGAAACTGGGCTTCGAAGTGATCCTCAATAAAACTATGAAATCTCATTTTTTTCAAATGGTAACCATATAATCTTGTGGTTCCGATCGATTGCTCGTGAAAAACTTGTGAGAGTGTGCCAAACATTTCATGTCTTTAAAATCAGTCTGAGTTTTGCCGTTATCGAATAAAATTATAATTTCACGACTTAAGCCATGTCAATAGTTAGAATTGTTAGAATATTCAGTTTTAAACTAAATTTTTTTCATTTAGTCATCATTCATTATCTGCTTTGTTAAAAATAACAATGACAATAGCTTTATTCCCTAAATCCTGGATACACATAGACATAGGTACAAAGAAATGAGAAACCGTCAATTACAAAGAAAAATAATTTAAATTACATTCTAGATTTTACAATATTAGGTACAATAATTCAAAAATTCTAAAATCGAGTAAGGTTCGGTATTTACAATCAAGTCTGTGAGATCTTTCGTGAACTTGCAAAATTATCTATGCCTAGTAGGTATATTTTTATGTAGAATTGTAGACTATTATAAAATAATACACATATACTTGGTATTTTTCTCAGTTAGTGTCATCTTATGTATTGGAAAATGAAGGGGAATAGTACGTCTTATGTTATTCATATTTCTTAAATTTTCAAAATAATGGGGACTTGTTTTCATAAAAAGAATGCACTCCAAAACGAACAATCCAAAGATCGTCAGAATTCTATTCTGTCTGATTGTCTGCATGATTCTCTATATTTCAGACCAATCATAATAATAACCTTTATTAATCCAGTAAGACAATTTACATTGTGTTGGACTAGATCTTAAAGCAAACTTTTGTAGCGCAAACAGATTTCTGCAGTCAGAACCACTACCCCAAATCACGATTCCGTACCTGAGTATAAAATCAAAACTAGCAAAATATATAGACCTTAAAAGTTGCCTATCTATCCGTCGAGATAACACCCTTATCATACAAAGAGCTCTATTGAGTTTTTGCTCAGCTTATGAACATGTTCACACCAACTCAACTGACTGTCAACATAAACTCCTAAGAATTTAGTGGTATGCGACAAATTCATAACTGTGATATTGTTGAAAACTATTGTCACCGGGAAATCTTCCCTAGACCTATTTGGCCTGAATATGACGCACTCAGTTTTATCGATATTTAGATGGAGCCCGTTCTGACTACACCAAATACTTTTTAGATCAAAGGCTGTTCTCGTCTAAACTAATTTGCCACATTTGCCGCAAATAAAGAACATAATAATAATAATAATAGCCACATCCGCAGGGCTGGACCTGGAATCTCCACGATATAAAGAGTTCATAGTTGATCTGAAAGATCGCTTGAGACAACAAGCTAAAGCGAAGGGTGCTCGCCTGCGAAGATACAATGAATTAACAAAGCGAAAACAACAAAACGCTGAATATGCGAGAGACAGAAAGAAGTTCTTCAGAAGTCTTGAAAAGCCTTCCGAAATCTCCTCCAATCAGCAAGCTGACATCAACAATGACGAATTTCGGCAATATTGGAGTTCTCTATGGTCGGAGACTGGTCAACTTCAGAGGAATACTAGCTGGCTCATGAACATTGAACACCAGGCCTCAGAAATCGTTGAGATGAAGACAGATCTTTTCACAGTCGAAGAAATTTCCAAAATTGTCAAAAACACTAGTAACTGGAAGGCGCCAGGACCCGACCGACTTCACAACTTCTGGGTTAAACAATTTTCAGCATGTTTCCCAAGTCTAGCTAGATGTTTTTCGGAGGCACTAGAAGATCCCTTCAAGATACCTACTTTCCTCACTCAAGGCAATTCCCATATGCTTCACAAAAGAGGAGACCGCAGCAAGCCAGAAAACTACCGACCCATAACGTGTTTGTCAGTGGTGTACAAGCTATTCACAACGCTTGTGAATAATGCGATATATCGTCACTGTGAAGCCAACAAAATTCTGGAAGAAGAACAGAAAGGCTGCTCTCGAGGATCGGCAGGATGCAAACATCAACTCACCATAGACGCTGTAGTGTTAAAGCAAGCCCAAGCGAGAAGGAGGAATTTAAGTCTATGTTATATCGACTATCAGAAGGCCTTCGATACGGTGCCCCACGATTGGCTTCTGAAAGTACTGGAGATTTATAAGATCTGTCCGAAAATAAGAGCCGTGCTCCAACATCTAATGAGTACATGGAAAACGAATATTCTTATAAACAACATCAATGCTGGAACCGTAAAAATATCGAGGGGGATATTTCAGGGAGATGCCCTGTCGCCGATGTGGTTTTGTATAGCACTGAATCCTCTATCTACTCTTTTGAAAAATACCAACATAGGGTACAGACCAGCAATGAGGAATCCGCGAAAACTTACCCATTTACTGTATTTGGATGACCTGAAACTATTCGGCGAGAACCAAAAACAACTCCACTCGCTGATAGATATAGTGCGCTCCTTCAGCAAAGACATTGACATGTCTTTCGGTGTCGATAAATGCGCCATAGTCAACATCACGAAGGGTAAAATGGAGAATACCCAGGAACAATTTCAGGAAATCCACAGTATGTTGCCAGAAGAGATCTACAAGTATCTGGGCATTCCTCAAAATCAACGGATTGATCACACCCGTTTGAAGGCTGAGTTCACTGCAAAATATAAGAGCAGGGTAACCAAACTGCTCAACACCAAGCTGTCTGCTAGAAACCAGATCGATGCCTTGAACTCATGGGCTACTCCTGCTCTGACCTACACTTTCGGAGTCTTGAAGTGGTCAGACGCTGATCTGAATGAGTTGGACCGACTAACCCGCCGCTTAATGACAAAGTTCCGATGTCTGCACACCAACGCATCGGTGAAGAGGCTTTATCTACCCAGAAGAGATGGCGGACGAGGTCTGTTGAACATCTATAAGCTCTGCAGAACCCAGGAGAAAAACTTGAGGCAGCGACTGCTCGAGTCTGAAGATAGCCTGATGAAATTGGTGACAACAGAGGATAAGGGATACACACCTCTGAACCTACAACACAGAGAATTGACATTCGATATCACCACGAGAAGCGAAGATATAAGTATATGGCGTGAGCAAGCTCTGCACGGCAGATTTCCCAAACACCTTGAGGGGGAAAATGTCGATAAATTAGCTTCTTTGTCATGGTTGAATGCGGGACACTTGTATCCTGAAACTGAGGGATTTCTGACGGCTATCCAAGATCGAGTTATAAGAACTCGCAACTACGAGAAACACTGTTTGAAGCTTAACGTGGAGGACAAATGCAGGAAGTGCGGCGCAGTTGGCGAATCTATAGAACATGTCATCGCCGGCTGCCGAGTTCTTGCCGACAACGCATATCTGGGCCGACACAACCAAGTGGCAAAAATTGTTCACCAGCAGTTGGCTCTTCGGCATGGTTTTTTGGATACTTGTCCACCATATTATAAGTATCAACCTGCAGCAGTGTTGGAAACGGACGCAGCGGTTCTCTATTGGGACAGACCCATAACAACGGATAGAACAGTGGACTACAATAGACCGGACCTAGTGTTCATTGAGAAGGATCAGAATTATGGGGTGATAATTGATGTGGCAGTACCATTGACCCATAACATCGGAAAAACGGAGTCCGAAAAAATAACGAAATACGAGAACTTGGCAATAGAACTGAAGAATATGTGGCAATTGTCGAAAGTCACTATTATACCATTGGTGATTTCGGCTGAGGGAGTCATGTCAAAATCATTCAAGAGGAATCTTCAAAAGATCGAATTATCCCAGAGGATCGCGGGATATGCACAACAGGCTGTAGCATTGCAAACCTGTCACATCGTGCGGAAATTCCTGAACTAGTGGGAGGAACTGAAATGTTTTTTCACTGGTTCATAGAAGAAATACCAGCTCACGCTGAGAACGGGAGACCGATGAAGAAATAATAATAATAATAATAAATAATAATAAATTTATTCATCCTTTAAGACATAAACAAATGTGTAGGACAAGTCAAAAAAAAAGAACAATGCTAGAAAATACTACATAAATAAGCAATCACTCAAAATACCGCTGAGAGATATTCTTGGACACTATAATAGGTACCCTGAACAAGTAGGGTTTTTACCTCATATTTAAATTGTCTATAATTCAAAGATTTGATTTTACGATTCAAGTGATTGTAAAGCTTGGCTCCAATGAAAGTTGGAGTTGACTCGTACTTAGTTGTATGGTGTCGGGCGATACTTAAATCATTTCCATGTCTTGTTGGATAATTATGAAAATCCGAACATTTTTTCATCGTATGTTTGTTCTCATGAATGAATAGTAAGCAGTTTAATATAAATATACTTGGAAAAGTCAGGATCTTGTGCCCAAGAAAAAGTGGACGGCAAGAATCCATAGGTTTCAGACCGAACATTAGCCTTAAAATTTTTTTCTGATTCACAAAAATTCTGCCAGCATCAACCGATGACCCCCACAGAATAACGTTATAAGATAAGTGACAGTACACCATACTGTAATAGATCCCAATCAAGGCATCTATAGGAAGAGCTTTCTTCAGTTTAGATAATGCATAAAATGAGCTATTTAACTTTTTACAAACGTAATCTACATGATAGATCCACCTAAGATTACGATCAACATGAATCCCGAGGAATCTAACACACTCCGTTGACACCAGGACTCCTCTGGGGTGTTGAACGACGAATGAATCAGAGGCTTGAGTTGTCCGGTTTTGGAATTTCATAATCTGTGTCTTAGCTAAATTCACAACAAGAGTATTGCGACTACACCAGTCCATGAAACACCCAATTATAGATTCACAGGTAGTCTTGAGTTCCTGCAGACTTTTAGCCTTGACTGCAATAGAGGTATCATCTGCAAAGAGTATCAGGATGCAGGATGAAATATAGTCCGGTAAGTCGTTAATAAATAGTAAGAAAAGCAAAGGCCCTAAGACTGAACCCTGTGGCACTCCCAAGTTAGTGGCGTATTCACAGGAATAGTGATCGTCGACCTGAACGTACATTCCACGATTTGTTAGAAAGCTATTTATCCACTCCAGAAAAATTCCCCTGAAACCCAGTTGGTACAACTTATCCGAAATGAATTCATGACGGAGCGTGTCGAATGCTCGGGAAAGATCGAAGAATATGCCCGCTACATGAGTTCCCTCATCCAAACAAGCATAAACAAATTCGAGAAATCCGCAACAGGCAGTTTGAGTGGACCTTCCGGATCTAAAACCGTGCTGAGAATTGGAGAGTAGCGAAAATTTCGTCAGATAGTCGGACATTCTGGCGTGAACAACTCTTTCAATAATTTTTGATATCTGGCTCAAGATAGAAATCGGACGATAATTAGTTACACTTTGTGTATCACCTTTTTTATGAATCGGTATGACTCTAGCCTGTTTGAGGGCAGTCGGAAAAATGCCTGTACTCACCGATTCATTTATGAGATTAGCGATATGTTCAGAGATCAAAGGAGATAGCAATTTCAATATTTTAGCGGATATCATGTCCGGACCGAAGGAGTTATTAGCCCTTAATCTATTAATTACAGAGGTCACCTCATGAGGTGTCACGGGGAGGAAAAAAAAATTGGAAGGCATTAGACCCCGTGAAGTACACAGATCAGACACAGTACTACCATACTCTCTAGTAATCGAGGATCTACCAGCCTCAGAGAAATATCCAGCAAAAACCTCCGCCACCTCTCCAGGATCAACGACAAGTTTATTATCAACATGCAATCTTATGTGTTTGCTCTTACAAAGGTCATCACCTAATTCTTTGTGTACAAGGTTCCAGACAGTTTTATTGAAATGAGTTGATTCATGTAGGGCATCTTGATTGAACTCAAGCTTAGAACGTTCAAGAAGTAGACTGTATTGGAGTTTCGTAAGTTTGTAAAGATTTCTGGCCTCAGATGATCTCAAATTCTTAGAGAGCCAGTGCATATTTTTGAGGTGATCTCGCGCTTTCAATAATTCGGAGTTATCCCAACCCGGTTTCCGATTCAAGTGGGTATGGACCCGTTTCAGAGGACATGAAACTTCGAAGGCATGTCTCAATATGTTAATAAATTCCTGAAACTTTGAATCTACAGATGAGCAAGAATATATTACGTCAAAGTTTTCATTGGAAATGAGGGACAACAAGTTATTCATAGTGCTAGGTGACATAATTCTTACAAACTGCGCATCATGAACCTCAGGAATCTTGGAATAGCTATATTCGCAAATAATGGCTCTGTGGTCACCAAAAAGTGGCTCAATCACCTGTGATTTGATGGAAAGTTCATTAGCAGTAGTAACAACATAGTCAACTTTACTGCTGGAGGTATGGCCATTTTTGTTGGTAAAGACTCTAGTAGGTTCTAAAGAGTCTCCTCCCAAATTGAAACCACTAAAGAGGTCATCTAGGAGTTTTCTGTGGGGGTCATCGGCAGTCAGATAATTGACATTAAGGTCACCACACAAAAAAAATACATTAGAAATAGATATACAATAAGTGACAACATATTGGAGCGTTTTCATGAATAAACTAAAGTTACCCGAAGGAGGTCTGTATACACTAAGTATGCAAAGTGAGCTCTCACCTAATTTGCACTTCACAGCACTAACTTCGCAGTGCCCTTCACTGGAGAATTTGGCAGTATTTAAGCACTGAACAACACACCCTGCTTTCACAAAGATAGCACTGCCCCCGTGTTGACTACTTGATCTGCAGTAGCAGGCTCCCAGCTGATAACCTGGCAGCACCATATAGGGCATCTGCTCAGACGGGCACCAGTGTTCAGCCACACTCAGTACGTCCGGATTGTACAAACTAAGAAGCACCTCCAAGCTAAGAAGTTTATTTGGAAGACCTTGTGGATTCAGCTGCATTATTTTTAATTTCTTTCTATAATGAATGGTACCACCGTCACAAGCATCTACGAATTCCTTAGTTGGTTTTATGGTTTGTGAACTGGCCCCTGACGACGTTTGGAAAAAAACTTGTTGATGGTCACCCCCTCAGGCCATAAGGTGTTATCCATTATAAGAGGTAGAAATTGCGATGGAAACGTAAGCTTGAAGGACGAATAAATATTCGGTTGCTTTGACTTCAACCTCTCACAACTAGATTCGCCAGTAGGGAGTATCTCATTCAGGAACTTCAGAATGTCCTCAGATTCAGTAGTAGGGCTGAGGCGTGAGACATGTACGTATGACAAGGATTTCTTTGGGGCACTTATAAGTGCATTGGATCTTGATGTTCCGACTATTAATGGTGTTCTAGTTTTTGCCTGATTAGAACCTGGTAGCGACGGATCCAATTTAGAATTATCACCAACGGCAGCAGATTTTCTCCTTGAAGTCTTTTTCTTCCATCCAGAATTAGAGGTGCTAGGTGGAAGAGCAGAATCAGAAATAGCAATTTCCTGATACTTTTGATATATTATCATTCAAGTGTACCAAATTATTATTGCATGTTTTGCATAGTGCTTGATCAATAAAAATGAGTGAGAATGACAATTCCTAACCTGGTTCTTTTGAAAAAGACGAGCATACCAATGAATTTGACTGGCCAAACCTGGCTTTAGTCGTGAAATTCGAATTTTATTCGTTAACGGCAAAACTACTTATTTTGAAGACATGAAATGTTTGGAACACTCTAACTAGTTTTTGACGAGCAATCGATCGGAATTAGAAAATTATATGGTTCCCATTTGGAAAAAGTGAGATTTCATAGTTTTATTGTGGCTCAATTTAAAGCCCTGTTGCAGGCTGCCTGTATAATATTTCCT
Organism: Adalia bipunctata; assembly: GCA_910592335.1. Classification (NCBI taxonomy): domain Eukaryota; kingdom Metazoa; phylum Arthropoda; class Insecta; order Coleoptera; family Coccinellidae; genus Adalia; species Adalia bipunctata. Next base: position 10,027,070 of record OU342954.1, read on the forward strand.
CATAATTTATACAGAAAGCAGTACCAGCGTTCTTTCTTTTGTACCTCTGTTGCAAAGAGAAATTCTTACAACGAGGGATATTGGAGATCAAACACTAATTTGTGACACTCTTTCTGTCAACAAATTTGACAATCAGGCTATAACTCAGCAATCGCTTGAAATGGTTGTGCATGGTTGCGCAGAATAAAATATGTATAAATATACAGGGTGTTACATTCGAAATAACGAAGTTTACATTTGTTTCTGGTAGAACCGGAAGTAGATTCCGCTCGAAAATATTTTACAATTTGAGTTCATGTAGTCTAAAAAAAAGTTACAGAATCTTGAAATCGTATCAAAATTCCTTCCTCGAATACGTCTAATGAAACACTTAAAAAATCAACCTGTATTCTTTATTCGTATTATACGTTATACAAATTGATGTAAAGATGGCTAATATCTTCATTTCCATCAAATGGCCAGTCTTACACATCGTATATCTCCCTATCTCTCTCGAAATCTCTGGTAAAATACTATAAACCACCTTCATTCGACACCTGTTACACCACGGTTCAGACGCACAGGATACGACCGGCTCGTGGCGCATTTTAAGTCGAAAAAACACAGCCCCTGAGCGTAAATTTGTGAGGTTCGTCTCTATGAATTTTGATATTCTCCCTCATTTATATGCACCCCGACCGTTGAATATGCATCGAGGCTCTTTTGTTTTACGGAGATGCAAACATCTTTGGGTATTCTGGCCAGGGAGGACCGTTGATGTCTTGAAGACGACCTTTGAGAAGGTCGTCGAGGATATTCGAGTTTTAAGGATTCGCATGCCGATAGTCCTGTTGAAATTAATGTCAACTCAAAATGTCGACGGATCTGTCCCGCGTGCTCAATTGAAGGTGGCACATTGATAAGGAAACCGAGGACTTTTCAAGTAGAAAAACACAAGATGTTGGAAAATAACTCGGCCCGTCAATTTTGTTCTTGAGGAGGACATTTTTTTACGTGAAAACCATCATCATATCATTTCATCCTTCTGCGCGGCAAGATGAGTCTTGCGATATGTTTATGAAAAGGCCTTCTTTTCCAGCTGAATATGACAGTGAAAATTTTTTCAAGATCTGATTATTCGTTTACGTAATATTCGGCTTTGAAAATAAAACACATCTACTATAGTCTGTTCAAATATAAGAGAATGTAAACAAACAAACCAAATCGGTTTGTTTTGCGCATTACTAACATCTTATTCGTCAAACGGTCTTCTCTACAATTCTTTTCACGCCCCCAAAAGACTGCCAGGATCGTACTTGAAGCTTAGAACGAAATGTCGATAGTAGGTACAGGATCTGAAGGTGATATATTGGGTGTATTAGTGTGAACTATCCTCGATCCGACCCTGAAGCCCTGAAAGCAAGTCTCTACCTGAAGGAAGCCCATCCTTCATCTGCGCGACTTTGTTTATGTCGTAGTCGCTTATATTTGAACAGAGTATAGAATATTCTGAAACTTGTGCAGATAGGGCTCCTATTCCAACACGTATGCGAAATTCGAAAACGAGCGACGAAGGAGCGAGCATGAGTGTTGGAATTGCCTTCTGCAACGAGTATTAGACAAAATTTTTCTATTTCAGTCAAGTTTTGTGAAAAACTGTCGAAATTAAATGAAAAATTCAGATTATACATCCTAATGACTTTTGTGTTGTATCTTGGCAGTTGGTGTGACTGTTACGACAATTGACAGATTACGGCATTTGAATCGTACGTTTCGAATTTCGAAATCATTTATAATTACGCATTAAATTCGTGAATTATGTTTGAAGAAATCGGTTAAACACCTCCAGAAATAATAAAAATTGGAACGGGAATTTTGGGATTTTTTTCGCAAAAACTAAGAGGATTGCCAACTTCTCGTTATCATTTTCGTAATATGTGACCCAAACTCAGTGAGTACCAATTTTTTCACTTTTCCAGTACGATCCTTTCAGTTCTAAATAACTAACGTGAAATTGAATAGGATCGGAAGCCACTGCTGACAACCACAAAACGAAAAATATAACAATGCTGTAATGAGTTCATTACATTACTGTTTTTCGTACTGTAATGAAGTCATTACGATACTGAAATAGAGAAATTTATTTGGAGCATAGAAAGATTACCGATATCGGCGATATCAAAGAGACAATGCCGGAGGGAAAAATGCGATAAAAAACGAGATGATTGTTCTGAATATTTCAATCCAACAAATGATCAAACTGAGCTCAGCCGAATTCCATCAGTCAATTTGAGCATTCAACTGTTCAGTACACCAATCTCGGTTTATCTGAAATAATTCCCACTCCTGCATTGTCTCTTTAAAATTGGTGATCTTATGCTTCAGGTCATGATTTTTCTACTAGAAAATACCTCAGTTTTCTTTTCAGTGTGTCACTCTGTGTACTGTATAATGAAAAGATGACGCGAATGCTCTGAGGTATTGCGAGTGGGGGCGAAATATGAATTTTTTTATTTTCACAAAATAATTCATCATTTTCATTGGTCTCTGCGATTATTTATTTTTGATTGATCCTCAATGTTTCACGGGCGGTATGACATGTGGCGCCGTCCTGCTGAAACCACATGTCAAGATCAATAGCTTCCAAATGAGGTACAAGAAACTGTGTTATCATAGCACGATAACGTTCGCGATTCACCGTTGGCAATAATTTTTGACAATCAGGACGCGTTGTTCTTCCATGTAATGCTCTGTGTTTACTCACTCCCATTTGTCAACTTTCGATCTGTCAAGTCATAGGGGAGAGTCGGGTAATTGTGCGCAGCGGCTTATCGTGCGCATACCATTATTTCCATAATCGGGTCATATAATTTCGAAATCGTTATTTAGGGGCTATCTCTTGATAAAACTTTGTTCTATCACATACGAGAAAGGTAGGTCGCTGAACATTATTCATCCAAAATTGAAGCTTTGTTTTTTAAGTATGTGTATGTGTATTTAAATTTTATTTTTTTTTAAACCGTTCCAATCAATATATTGCTCAATTTGTCCCCTTGACACTATTATATGTAGTTGAGGTTAGATTATTTTTTTGTTTTAGAGAATTCGAAAGTGAAACTACCGACTTCGGTTAATTGGGCGCAAGGGCGGATATATAGCTTTTTTTCATGGGGGGGGGGCGTAATAACGATTGAAAGGACTTGTATGCTCATGGGGGGGTAATTAATTTTGGCTTAGGTGCGCACAATTACCCGACTCTCCCCTAATTATGTGACATTATGACATGGCGCGAAATTCACATCTTGCGCTCTTATTGAAACACCCTTAAGTAACGAAATGCAACAAAATAGGAGTTTCAGACGATAAGAAACGATCAAACTTGATTCAAAGTGAGTTTTCTGAAACTTTATTCTTTCAAAACTAATTTACGTACTGATGTGAAATTTTGATTCCATATATTTCAACTCCAAATTGTATCGTGTAAAAAACCATTTTGATCTGCATTGAATGCCTAAGGTCATAATAAATTCAGGGAATATCTTCACTGTGTCAGTCCAAATATCATCGAAAATGAAACATATTATCAATAAACTTTCTGAAAAAAATTGGATATTGTGAACTTTTCTAGATCTACTGGAGAAATACAAAATTGCATAGTGCATCAATTCTTCCGAAGTCTTTGCCCTGCACACGCTAATAGATAAAGTTTTCCAGATAAAATACAGCCTTTGTCACTCCTACAATTCATACGAATCTAATGACACTTTATTTGTTGAAATCTATCAAAAGGGGGAAAATCTATCAAGCCGTTCGGGCTGTAGAGAGAAATAGACATACATACACTCATGAATAAAAAAAAATCGACCTCCTTTTGGCTGAGTGGGGTGAAAAATAATTTCGAACAGGCACCAAGAAATGTATTCAAAGCGTGTTCCGTTAAGAACCCAAGTTCCAGATCATTTTACCATGTATGCAAATCTCCCGAACAAAGAACAAGTGTAATAATCTCTCAACCTTCCAATTTTCCATTGTATTCAGAACCCTTGAATTTCCGATCCTATTCCCACGATGCTACATTAAATAATGTATCAATACATTTCTCAGAGAGATGATGTGATGTCTTCTGCATGTCAATTGACGATGGTTCGTACCCTTTTGGGATTATGATATATAAATGGCTTCTGTCTCTATTGTTGTGCTCTTTGCCTATTAGTAGTCACCATACGGAGTAGGCCTACAAATTTGAATATGTAAAATGTTTCCCTTACCCAAATCCATTGTTTCGTTATTTGTTGATGTCCTCCCTGTATGTAAATGATCGATTATGTTATCAGCAGTGGTGAAGGGCAGACATGGCTCGAACGCGTCCTGAAAATGAAGATGTAAGATGAGACAGGAATCGAAAAAAATTTAATCCAAAGTGGCCTTTATTCAACAAATCTGGAATTTTTTCTATTATTTTGCTTCTATTTCTCGGATTAGAACGTGGCTTTATGAGAGAATGTTTTTCACATGTCATAATCCGAAATTAACATTTTTTCGTTCGGGAAACTGTCGATTTTCACGTAAAAGTTTTTTATAAAACAATTTTTAGTGCAGAAGAATCAACTCCATAGTTTTCGAAAAAAAAACAGTGCCAATTCTAATCATCTATAGATCTTATTAAATTGCGCCAAATAAGATGTTGAAAAAAGAGGAACTCAGAAATTACTGAATTCAGGAGCAAGAGCATCTTATAATGCTATCATTTTTTTTTCGTACAAGCCAAGAAAATCATAAAAAAAATAGGGTTCTGATTTGAAAAACAGAAGTTACGAGGATGTATTGATATCTAGTTTGCCTAGACCAGTTCCATGCATAAACAAAATATTGCGATACTATATCAAAGAACAATAACTTATTAGAAGTGTCAGTGTAGAGTTCGACGTCAAAAAAGTGAACCAGAGTTACGCGATGAATAAAAAAAAAAGATGTCGACCGAAATTGTAAAAATCGAAAAATTGGAGTATCGAGCCATCATCAAGTACCTGTATTTAAAAAGGTTAAGAGGTGAGCAGATTTACGAAGATATGCTTAATACCCTTGGTGATCAATGTCCTTCGTATGCGACCGTGAAAAATTGGACTTCAAGCTTCAAAAGAGGTAAATTTTCCATTGAGGATGATGACCGTTCGGGAAGGCCAGTTTCTGTGTCAGTCCCCGAAAATATCGATGCAGTTCATGACATGATTTTATCAGACCGTCGAATTGGGCTAAAACGGATATCTGAAGCACTGAAGATTTCATACGAACGCGTTCATCATATAGTTCACGTCAATTTGGACATGAGAAAAATTTCCGCAAAATGGATCCCCAAATGTTTGAATGTTGACCAAAAGCGTGCAAGGGTAGAAGCATCGCGTTCGATCTGTGCTCGATTTGAAAACGATGTAGACTTCTTAAACCGAATTGTTACTATGGATGAGACTTGGGTAGATTTCTACGATCCAGAAACAAAGCAACAATCAATGGAATGGCGACACTCTAGTTCTCCAAGACCTAAGAAGTTTCGTGTCCAAAAATCTGCTGGAAAAGTTCTTGCTTCAGTTTTTTGGGATTGCCATGGAGTAATCATGATTGATTTTTTGGATAAGAGTAGAAAAATAACTGGAGATTACTCTTCGACATTACTGACCACTCTACGGGAAAAAATTAAAGAGAAAAGACGCGGAAAGCAATTCAAAGGTGTTTTGTTTTTACAGGACAACTCCCCAGTACACAAATCTCATGTTGCCATGCAAAAAATTCGTGATTTAGGGTTAGAATTACTAGAACACCCCCTTATTCACCAGGTTTGGCTCCGTCCGACTATCATCTCTCTCCCCAACTGAAAAAAAAGTTTAAAAGGTCGTAAATTTTCTTCCAACGAGGAGGTTATAAAAGCTGTGGAGGACTGGTTTGCAGAGCAAGAAGAAACATTTTTTTGAAAGCTCAAGAGACGGTGCAGGTTCGCTGTAATAAATATATTCAATTAAAAGGAGAATATGTTGAGTAATAAAATATTTTGACATTGAATGGTTTGGTTCTATAGTAGGCTAAGAATTTTTCAATATATCCTCGTATGGTCAATTTTCGATCACAGTTTTCGACACCGAATTTGAAACCCCCTTGTGATGATATTTATGAAATTCAAAAGATCCATGACCTTCCACATTCTGCTACTTTGACGTTGTGAGAGCGGTTTACACTCGGGATGTTCAGAATGAGAAGAATGAACATAAAATCGCGACTATGAATATTTGACTTCTTCCGGTTTTTTTCGATATTCTGAAACCTATTCGAATGAATACAAAGGTTCCAACAGAAATGTGTTCAGCAGTGAATACTCAATCATAGCAGAAACGAAAAAATTGACCAAATATTTTTTTTTTATTTATTTTCACTCCTTGTATTATATTTCTCGGGCTCCAAAATTATTTCAACTCAGTAGAAAATTTAAACATAAAACTGACGCAGGTTGACACTCGTGAAGTATCGGCAATGTTAAAATAATTCTCAGAGTGTTGCCAATGCCAAAGCCATTTTTTCGCGTCAATCACGGTTTAAAACTATTTCAAAAACATTTCATTTTCGATCAGCTGATTCCAAAAATCAAACTTCAGTTTGAACTATTCCACTACCTGCTTTCAAACCGCTGCAAATTATTTCGAACCATTTGGTGCGTGACGTCACCAGTTCGACGCTTAAACACGAATATTTCAAAACGGACGAAATAATTTTAAAATATTGTCACGCGAAAATATGGCTTAAATTCTATTCACTTTCAATAGGTCCGTCTGTTCCTTCAGTTTTTCTTTCGGATTGTTCGAGGACTTTTATTCTTTTTTCGAATGAACATTACAAAGAAACGGAGTATTCTGTCCATTATTTTTCAGTAAAATTTCAATACTCGATTCTTGATTTCCGTACAAGAAAATAGCATAACTGAATCTTCCAACCATGTTTATAAACGTGAAATATTTCCAGTATTAACAGAGAAAGAAGTTTCTTCAACATTCGCCAGGTCTTTGGAATTATTGATATCACATTATATTTTGCCATAGTTATTAAACATTTTGATAAATACTTCATTACTACGACCTCTATACAGGGTCTTTCACGAGGAACCTCAACCATATTTATACGGGAAACTACTGAACGTATTTTCATGAAACTCAGCACTTATAAGTATTTCACGATGCTGATGAAATCTAAAATATTTTCAAGGCATGAGCACCTCCGGTTTTTCCGGAAATGACGTCAACTTCCGTTTTTCAAATTAGAACACCATTTTTTTATTGCAGAAATAGATTCCTTAGAAAATTTCAAGTTATTTTGATGTAACATTTTTCAGTTTTGGTTGGAAAATTCTCTCTGAGCGGGAAAATTCGAAAAAAAAAATCGAAAATAGAGCTCCGCTGAAACAAGAATAACTTCGAGGTTTTTGGATGGAAAATTTTCATTTTTGGGATTTTTCAAGATGTACATAAGATTGATGTATCCACTTCAAAAATCGAAATCGCGATTCATGATACAGGGGGTGAAAAAATCGCTTTCAAAGTTAGGGATGACAAAATCGTGAAAAATCAATTTTTTCAAATTAGAACCCCATTTTTTTATGGCAGATATTGAATCTACGTTAAAAAATAATGTGAGTGTATGCATCACACCCTTGCCCTAAAATGGATATTTTCTGAGTTAATATCCACTTTAGGGCAAGGGTGTGATGCATACACTCACATTATTTTTTAACGTAGATTCAATATCTGCCATAAAAAAATGGGGTTCTAATTTGAAAATAGTTATTTTCCTAGCGGAGTTCGGGCAAGCATTCAAATAATTTCATACTAATGACAAATAATGTTAATTCACATGTCGTTTCCGTAGCAACGTCATCGGTGGCGTTTGGTGCATAGAGACATATCATAATTCAGTTTATTCTTTAGAAAAAGCGTGCGAGAAAAACCCCTGCTAATCCTTTCCCACACTGAAAGTGTGCGGGAATGGAATAGCAGGGGTTTTTCCCACACGGTTTGGCAATGTGACTCTTTACGACTTGAAATGCGTGCGGGAAAAGGGTTGGAAGCGCACGCTTGTAGAAAAAATTGATTTTTCACGATTTTGTCATCCCTAACTTTGAAAGCGATTTTTTCACCCCCTGTATCATGAATCGCGATTTCGATTTCTAAAGTGGATACATCAATCTTACATCTTGAAAAATCCCAAAAATGAAAATTTTCCATTCAAAAACCTCGAAGTTATTCTTGTTTCAGCGGAGCTCTATTTTCGATTTTTTTTCGAATTTTCCCGCTCAGAGAGAATTTTCCAACCAAAACTGAAAAATGTTACATCAAAATAACTTGAAATTTTCTAAGGAATCTATTTCTGCAATAAAAAAATGGTGTTCTAGTTTGAAAAACGGAAGTTGACGTCATTTTCGGAAAAACCGCAGGTGCTCATGCCTTGAAAATATTTTAGATTTCATCAGCATCGTGAAATACTTATAAGTGCTGAATTTCATGAAAATACGTTCAGTAGTTTCCCGTATAAATATGGGTGAGGTTCCTCGTGAAAGACCCTGTATCAGGCACGTAGCGAGGGGGGGTCTCGGGGGCCCGTGCCCCCCCCCGAAATATCAAAAAATGCCTGTATATATCAAAAAATGTCTGTATATTTGACAAAATTTGCAATGTTTACTTATTGTGGGCACCCCCCGAAATTGTGGGCCCCCCCGAAAGAAAATCCTGGCTACGTGCCTGCCCTGTATAGAGACGACAATGTTACTTTTTTATATGACAGGAAAATGACTATAACCTAAAATTCTCGAAATATACTCGGTGAAATGTGTTACAATGTCATAGCCAACCGCCAACCGGGATACTTTATAAAAGTTAATGGAGTATAATCTGTGATTTGCAATATGGTCTTGCATAGCATTATCTTTGTCATCGAATTGTACTGACCTAGAAAAAACATCTAGTCATCCTCATAACTACCGAGAAAATAAATGATGGTGAATATACCCAAATTAGATACAATTAGTGGATAAATTTGACGAACGGTTAGTTATTGCACTGGTTGAATATACCGGGCACCGGCCCTTAAACGTGACTTTTAAATTTAAGGGATGAACGGTCAGTTAATGATTAATTGGATACCATAAATTATGTCAGAAGTTACATTGTAAACTTAAATGGATGTAATTCTATACCCCCGGAAACTTCAACATTCGACATTGAGGGCCAATTTCCTCGCTATACACCGAAGTTCAGTTCAGACCCAAACTCCGACACGAAGTACCCAATGTTTACGTGAAACTTGGTCTGAAACTTCCTAGAGCTTTAACAATTCGTGTTTCTTGGAAAAACTTGGTGCCTAACTATCACACATGGGGCAAACGGATCGATTATCAAGAAACAGGGACGTATGAACAGCAAATTATAGATCAGAAGTTATACATAATTTTCTGAAACTTCTGCATAATCTGGTTAATCGTGCATAAAAACCTTGAACGTTCCAAAAATCCAGAATTTTATTCCAAAGTGTAAATATATTGTTGACTGGCTGTCAAAGACTAGTGAGACTCTCCAGGGTCTTGATAGAGCAGGTAGACAAACGCGCAGGCCGCGAACCTGAGTGTGGATGGTTTCTTGGTGTCACGTTCGCTCTTCGCGGTCAAAAGTGTGGATTTACAGGTTGGGAAATATAATATGGAAACATAGCCAATTCAGCTTTGAACGAGTGGATTAATATTGTCTAGAGGATCAGTAAAATCATCAAAACCCTCTGCGCCATGTGAAAACGAATAAATGACTGACCTCTATCAATGGCATAAGAACTGTATCGACTATCGAGACTCGAGAGAGCTCGAATCCCCCCCTCTCTAGACTCCTATGCCATTGAGACATTGAGTGAGGTCAGTCATTTATTCGCTGTCGTATCGCACCGAGGGTTTTGATTATTTATATTTTATTGGTTCACTAGACAATATTCATCCACTCGTTTAACGGTGTATTGGCTGTGTTTCCATTTCCAACCTATATTTCCGAACCGGTATGTGTGAGTGCGGAGGATAAATTTTGACACGAATTCTTGTCCAAGTTCACGCCAAGAAGTCTTATGTCTTCTGAAACGATGATGGACAGAATGTTACATTCAAGCGTGAACCGTTCAGAGGCAATATTCCCACCTAAGTTGACTGACATCAATCTTGCTGACATGTGGTTGCAACAAGAAGGGGCCACATGCCATCCAGCGCGTGCTACAATAAATTCACTCGAAAAATTGGATATCCAGATGACCATAACAGTACCGAAATCATTTTCAAACATTGAAGTCATAAAATTTGCTTTCCAATGGAGCTAGTTTCATGAATATTGGCGTTTTTGAAAGTTAAAAAAAATAACTCCCTTCGCCACTATTTTTGTTTGCAAGACTACAAATGAAAGAATTTTTCCATTTGATTTTTGGATAGTATTCCTACAAATTATGATTTGTAGGGCTCGTGCATAGTTTTTTTTCAAACAAAGAACTAGTTCAAATTTCATGTTTTGCTTATTTTTTTTTCTTATGTTTAACCTAACGTAGCGTAAAAAAACTATGGTCACCTGAGTGCCAAATTGAGAAAAAACATGCATGTTTCATTGAGATTCCGAAATGGTATTTATAACTCACTGTATTAGGAAATCCAACGACCTGTCAAATATTTTTTGAGGTTAGTGCTGGTGGTCAAACAATGGGAATCAAGCTTTGTTCGTGTAGAGGTTTTGCTTGAATACATTTCTCATGGGATTTTTTTTAATATAAACTAGGATCATTTATGTGATAATGAATGACACTGTGATATCTTTTTTATTTATGACTAGCGACCCGCCCTGGCTTCGCCCGCATGCAATGCAATCCTTAAAACAACGGTGGTGCCGGCGCCGCACCGCTATGTCCCTGCATTTTGAATCTGTAATATCTTCGGAAATATTCATTTAAATAACATGCTGTAAAGGGCCATATTGATCTATATTGAATGGACAATGTATTTAAGGTACCTACTTAATTGGATAAGGATTAATGCTGTATTGCTTCAAATAACTTCCTAAATAAGCCATTTTTTCCGTTAAAATGTAAAGGATAAAAAATGGTTATTGTGGGTTATCCTTAAGAGATAGACATATACCATCGCGGACTTTTTTGTTGACCTTTTTTAGGAGTACAATACCGAGTACATTATTTTGATTTATCTCGTAGGGTTCAGTCAGCGTTTGCAATGTAAGAGCGAAAAAAAGTGTTTATTCTCGACATCACATTAGAAACCTGTGAATTCATCAGTGTTTTTCTACAATATCATGCATGTATCATACATATAAACCTTCCTCTTGAATCCATTTGTCTATAAAAAAAAGCGTTTCAAAATCCGTTGCGTAGTCTTGTCCACAGTTTTATGGAACTGCTTTAGGGTAAGCTATAAATTGATATTGAATAAAACAATAAATTATACACATATCAAGAGTCTTACTACGAAACGAATGGAAATTTGGCCAGCAGTCATCAAGACTTGACAAAATTGAAGATGAGATACTAAAGTGAACATTTTTTCGTAGATACTGAAATAAAAAGTATTCATTATGTAAAACTAATGAATATTTGAATTTTGTATCATATGAAAGATTAAAGAAGTTACAGGTTGCAGTGCTCTGATGAATATTCCTTCTCCAATACTTCCACTAAATTATTGCGAACTAACAATACTAAGGGAACTTTTTTTCGTAAGTGTTGCATCAGGATATTTTTTGATATTACAAAGCATAAAAACTCACTGGTTATAGTTATAGTGAAAAGGGTTTACAGTTCATTGCGACCTTAAGGTCTATTGTGCCCCCTAACATAGCTTTTATCATCGCGCCTCCTACAGCTCGCCCTCCAGTTCCAGAGATTTGATGAAATCCAGAATCTGGGACGGCTTCAAGGAGGATAACTCCCCACTTCTACAAGTTTCTTGTCCAAAGCACTCTTTCCTTTGGCTTGCAATGTCATAGCATTCCGTAACCAGGTGAATAGAAGTTTCTTCCTCCTCCCCACAGAATCTACACTCATCAGTGTCCGATAAACCCATTCTCAACAGATGCTTCTTTAGGCGACAATGTCCTGTGAGAAAGCCAGTGAGTAAGTGAAGTTGGTTTTTACTGAGATCCAGATATTTTTTGGATCTTGCAGTTTCAAAGTTCCGAAGGAACTTTTTGGAGTGATCCATTCCTAGGAGATTCCGCCAGAGTTTTTCTCTTTCGGTTTTCTCCTCAGCATAAACTCCTTCTTATAGGTGCATTTTCCTATACCACAGAAGGGTTCCGGGCCAGTGAGTGGCGTTTGTGCGCTCTTTCTGGCCAGTGTATTGGCCTCTTCGTTTCCTACGATTCCCGAATGACCGGGAACCCAGATTAAAAAGACCTTATTCTTCTTGCCTACCTCATTGAGTTTGTTTCGGCATTCCCAAATCAGCTTTGAGTCAATGACGTAGGAGCTCAGTGCTTTAATAGCAGCTTGACTATCTGTATGAATAGCTATGTCGCACTTCTGATAGTTTCTTTCTAGATTTATATCTAGACATATTTCGACTGGTTAACTCATAGAATGAATAAAATAATAAAATACGTCATATTAAAAGCTAACCAGTGACCTGTCAGAAACGATCTGAGGATAATGATGGTGAAATAATCACGTAGTTCAGATTGTCTGATTGCCAGTATTTAATACAAATAAATTAAAACCAAAAAAACATTTTCAAAAAAAGCTTTGAGGTATTTAAATGCTCTAAAAGGAAGAAAATAAAATTTTCGTTTATAATTCCAACTATCAACTTATAACCTCATTATACACAATTTATATGATCATAAAAGCTTGTCGCGTGATTTACTTGTGTAAATAAACTTGTATAGTCCATCCAAGAATTATTGACATCTCGGGGGGCTTTGGAAAATCGAAATTATGTTGGTAAGGCCCATTCAGTAATATTTTGAGTTGCAGAATTCAGGTTGGTGTTAGAAATAACACTGACATTTTGTTCTGTCATTAATGTTTCGAACAAATTTGGTAAAAAATTGAGTAAGTGAAATGAATATCTTTGAAATGAGGCTCTTGAGAGTGAACAGCTAAAAAATGGAAAGCCTGAACAGAGCACGTAGAAAAAGATTAGTCAAAATATAAGGAATGTTATGTTATGTTATGATATATTGCCGACAAAACCTTTCATTATGAACATGAACATGACGAGTTCTACCCAGATGAGGAAGAAATAACATGTTGTGGTTGTTGAAACAGAATAATAGGAATATTTATATTTTTCATATTTTACACCTTCATTGTTCACAAATATTGAAAGTTACAATGTCATGACAAAATTCTTCATATATTAAATAGATCCATTGGTTTAGTTTTGTTTCTGTCTTGATATCTATTATAAACTTCCCAATCCATTCACATTGCAGTAACACGCTTCAAATTATCAACTAGATTTTTTCGGTTTAACGAATATTCATATCTATTGAACATTGAAAAGGACCGTGCTATTTGATCACCCACGATATTTTTCGTTATATCAAACCAGAATTTCCAGGCTGTATGCTCATATAATTGATCGTAAGATCGAAAATGTATCAATACAAGATGAAAATAGGTAATATACTGCTGGTATACAGATTCACACGCTGGTAATCGTATGTGAAAATTGGGAACATTTTCATGTTCAAAGTTCCTTACTTTAAAAAAATATCGTTCAATTTTTAGCTTATTTCTATAGGTATCTATGATGAAAGCACAGAAAATTTTTAGTTACTTTTTTGTAACTAGAAATAAAGCTGCGACTGGATTTTCAAGGCCTGCTCTGATGTCAATCATTCTTGGATGGACTATACATATTCAATTGAGTAACTTAATCTGCTATGAGTGCTGAGTTTAATTTTTCAATTACATTCAAAAACACTCTTGACTAATTGCAGTAGGAATTTATTTTGTATTAATAATAATAATAATAATAATTAATAATAACAACACGACAGATCAATGCTGTTAAACCAGACATACTTCTTCTGGACAAGGAGCTGAAGGAGTTATTTGTCGTGGAATTCTCCTCCCCTGCTGAAAATAATGTTGTGATGAAAGAAGAACAGAAGAGGCAAAAGTACAAAGATCTTATGTTCGAGCTTGGAACTTTATACCCAGGTCATAAAGTTAGGATGGTCGTACTAATCATAGGATGTCTCGGTGGAATGAGAGCCAACTACGTGGATGAATTGAAGATTATTCCGGCCTGTAGATCACTGGCCGAGGTATTGGCGCACAGAATGCAGAAAGCAGTGTTGCTCGGGTCACTTCATATCATCAGGTCCCATGAACTCTAGAAGCCACTTGCAGCTCATCTCTTTTGTTAAGGGACGCTACGAGGGCAGGATGAAGAACTCCTCCATTTAAGTGTGAGGGGTTTTTAGTGAGTAACCAAACAAGATCATGGATTCTCACACTACCGAGAGTGCGGACCCTCTCGGTGCCCATAAAGGGTTTTCCCCTCACACGGACGTAAAAAAAAAAAAAAAAAAAAAAAAAAAATAATAATAAATTAAATGCGTCAAAATCAGTGAGTTATACCATTTCGGAAACTCAATGAAACAATCATGGTTTTTCTTAATTTAGCGCTCAAGTGACCATATTTTTTTTACATCACGTTCAGCCGAACTTAGGAAAAACAAAATAAGCAAAATATGAAATTCGAGCTAGATCTTTGTTTAAGAAAACTATGCATGCTCCCCAAAAATCATAGTCAACATTCGATAGCGCATCTATCCAGGGATGCTTTCCAAAAAAAAAAACGAAAAATTCCTTCATTTGGAGTCCTGCCATCAAAAAGAGTGGCAAAGGGTGTAATTTTTTTGAATTTTCGAAAATGTCTAATATCTTGGGGACCGAGGGACTTTAACTGAACAAAAAACATATTTTTGGAACCGCCACAAAGTCCTTTACCCGCGGTACCGTATTATCCATTCATTACGCCACAACCTGTATGTCCTTGTTTCATTTTAATTTGAAATTATAAATCTCTAGTTATAGTCAACACCGAGCAACAAGTTTTCCTGGATCCAACCCTGGATACATTACCTAACTCTTCCCAACTTTCTAGATGTATCAATGTGTAACTGTCACTGTGCCTGAATTAATAACTGGAACATCTAGAAGAACACTCTCTAGATGCCAGCTCTAATCTTGGATTGCAAAAGGATGAAACGGACCTAACAGCTCTAGCTAGTTATTTCATTCAAAAATTCTGGAGGATCTTAATGAAACGGACGGTTTCAGGCTCGAGTACCAACAGAATGAATGAATTGGAAACGGAATCATGTCGGGTAAATTGGTATGAAATTTTGTGATGAAACAACCTGGGACAGCTGTTTCATCTCTGCGATGTTTTCAGTTGGAACTTGTTCGTTTGTGAATGAAAGAGAGGTTTTCATTTATCCTGAATCCTCCCACTACGTATCTGGAACACCAAAAGGTTTTTTACTGAATTCTCTTCAAATCAGGAGCTGTTAGTTTTTGAATAGTGGAGAAAAATGAATATTGTATAGGTACTTACAGGGAGTCTGAAGTATGGTAATTTCGTGGTCGCAAATAATGACACCCTCATAACATATTTTTTAACACAAGCTGTTTTAGTAAGACATTTCATTGATACAAAAAATATCTCATTCGGTATAATATTTCACCTAAAGCATAAAAAGTTCTTCCTGGCCACTAACGGATCTAGGGAGTTTTCAGGGGGGCTATGAAAATTTTCAACCAAGAGTACAGAATAAGCCAAATTGGACAAATTTGAATGTGGAGTCCTATATATAATAAAATACACACAACCAAACTTATATGGAATCACCCTGTCATTTGGAAAAAACGAATTTAAATTAAAAAAAAGTCGCTGAAAAGTGAAGAGCAGTTTTCCCAAAACAAGTTTATTACAAAAATAATATAAATTATTAAAAGATTATTTTTATAATAGAACAGAAAATTAAAAGTGTAAATTTCTCTAAAAATAATTTTTATGTAACTGAGAATTGAACAACAAATAAAACGATTTTAACAAATCAATAATCAGTAATTACCACCCCTGGCATTGATACAAGCTTGAATTCGACGAGGCATGCTTTCTATTAAGTTGTTAATTTCTTCTTCTGTAATATTTGCCCATTCCTCTAGAGCCGCTTGTATAAGTTGCTCTGCGTTACCAGGATTATTTTGACGAGCTCTAATTTTTCTTTTGATCCTATCCCACAAGTGCTCGATAGGATTAAGGTCCGGTGAACAAGAAGGCCACTCTAAAACAGTCACACCTTCTGTTTCGAAAAAAATTTTTGCAACTCTGCTGGTATGTGGAGGTGCATTATCCTGCATAAATAGGAAATAATCTCCAAAAGCACCTCGCCAGAGCCACACTACAGGTTGTAGCACTAGATCAACATACCTAGGCCCTGTCAGAGATTGTCTAATGGGAATTAAAGGAGTTTTCTCACCAAACATAATTCCGCCCCAAAACATTACAGTACCTCCTTTGTATTTAGGGATCGGTCTTGCAGCTTGGAGCCTAGCTTGCCTCCCTCTACCTCTTAAAATGCGAACACGCCGGTCGTCTGATCGTAGGCCATGTCTGGTCTCATCCGAAAATAAGACATTTTTCCAATCTTCGATAGTCCAATTTTCGTGCTCTAAACACCAATTAAAACGGTCAACTTTATTTTGCCTTGATAGTTCTGGAACTCTTAACGCTCTTCTCTTGAATAATTCCCGAGCGCGAAGTCTTTTTCTGATAGTTTCGACAGAAACACTAACACCTGTAGCTTGCAAAAATTGCCTTTGAAGCTCTGAATGAGATACTGCGGGATTTCTTCTTGCTGTTTGGGCTAAAAAGCGATCCTGCCTTAATTTCTGTAGTTACTCTTCCACGACTTCTTCTCGGCCTATTCTTTAGGGTTCCTAACTCCAGAAACCTTGCATAGGTTTTTGAAACAACCCCTTGTGTAACCCCCACCGTTCTTGCAATCTGTCTTTGTGACATACCTTGTTCTGCCATAGTAATAATTCTTCGTCTCTGGACTTCCGATAACCCCACATAAGGCATTTTTTTAAAACTTCGCAAAAAAACAAAATATAAATTCACTGCGACGTTCGAACGAAATGGTAAAATGGACACTGCAAAGCCAAATCTTATCAAGTGCTTATGAACCTAACTGTTTTTGTGAGTAAACACATGCATTTTTATTTGCTTCTAACGAAAAAGATATCAAAATAATATTTCATCTTAATACTGGGTGATTCCATATGAGTTTGGTTGTGTGTAGATCAGGTACCTACACAATGTATGAAATATTTTATGTGCACCACATTACGTAACATTTTCTCAAGGCGTCGATACTCATGGGGGGGTAATTACCCTCCCTACCCCCCATAAATCCGCCCTTGATTAGAGGGTATTTTTCGTAAATGTACATTTTTGAAAAGTGAAAAGTTTTCCTTTGGATGATTCTGCGTTTCTGTGAATACATTTCTTTGGCACTTTTTTTTGAACCATATACAGGGTGGCCCACCCCAGACGCGGTTCTCATTTTGAGGCAGTGAATGAAGACATTTTGAAAATTTTTTTTTCGTGAAATGTAAAGGACAATCAGATGCACAATTTAAAATTGTTTTCACATATACAGGGTGTTCGATAACAAAGATATAGACCATAGTTACACTTTTTTAAATGGAATACCCTATATATGAATCCAAAAATTGAATGGCAAGCTCAAATAATGATGAGTTTATAGTGACCATTTTATGTCTTAGGAGAACCATTTAAGAGAAAATGGCGAAAAATCGAAAAAAAGGAGTATTTTTAATTTGCAATTAATGAACAAACCCTTCAAAACAACGAAACAGACAATATTTTTTCGTGTAGACATATTGGTTATCCTTATGCAGAAGAAAAAAAATTAACTCTGGAATATACTGAGTGATCATAATTAATGTTCAAACATTAACTACAAATAATGGTCAAAAACTTTCTTATTTCAAATGGCACACCCACTACCCAGTATTTCTGTACCTTGTTGAACGTAAAAATAAATATCGAAACTATCTTCATTGGGTTTCCCTATACCTAAATCTAATAGTTTTCAAGTAATATTCGATTTTTAATTCAACTAGTTAATCTACTATTATGATTAGCGATATTCATAGAAATACTCGGAAATATTATTAATTGTGGGGAAATGCTCACAATATTATTTGAAATCTGAAAAACTCATATGAAGATCTCAATAATGGTGTTGCGGTCACGCAAGTTTTATTATTCCTTTATAAATTATTATCTACTGTTTTTCTGAATATCAATTCTTTTTTCAATTATCTTCAAATTAATTTCGCCTAGAAGGTTCTAAGTGTCATTATCATTCAATCTTTTCCGGTACATGCCCTTAAATTTTTCTTTTTTCTTATCGTTTTGAAGTTAAGCCATACGTTCAAAGAATCATGTAACAAACGATTCATTTAAAAAAATATTTGCTCAGGCGATGAACCTTTGATTCTTCATAGTTGTTATCTCCAATTGTTGGATTGAGTATTAGTAGACTCAAAAATTCAAAGATGTTCACAAAATACCTTCAAATACTACCTTACTACTGAATGTCCTTATGCTGGTGAAACTCGTTCCACTCGGTACTCAACTCACTCTCTGGCCAAAGCTTCACTATCACAGATCTCTTTTGAAAATCTCGAAAAGTCTTCAAAATATTGAAAATGTGAACAATAGGGAAAATGTTGGACTGGAGCACAGGTTCATCGCCTGAGCAAATATTTTTTTAAATGAATCGTTTGTTACATTTACATGATTCTTTGAACGTATGGCTTAACTTCAAATCAAAACGATCGGAATAAAGAAAAATTTAAGGGCATGTACCGGAAAAGATTGAATGATAATGACAATTAATACCTTCTAGGCGAAATTAATTGGAAAATAATTGAAAAAAGAATTGATATTCAGAAAAACAGTAGATAATCATTTATAAAGGAATAATAAATCTTGCGTGACCGCAACACCATTATTGAGATCTTCATATGAGTTTTTCAGATTTCAAATAATATTGTGAGCATTTCGCCACAAATATTTCCAAGTATTTCTATGAATATCGCTAATCATAATAGTAGGTTAACTAGTTGAATTAAAAATAGAAAATTACTTGAAAACTATCAGGTTTAGGTATAGGGAAACCCAATGAAGATATTTTCGATATTAATTTTTACGTTCAACAAGGTATAGAAATAATGGGTGTGCCATTTGAAATAAGAAAGTTTTTGACCATTATTTGTAGTTAATGTTTGAACATTAATTATGATCACTCAGTATATTCCAGAGTTAAATTTATTCTTCTGCATAAGGATAGCCAATATGTCTACACGAAAAAACATTGTCTGTCTCGTTGGCTTGAAGGGTTTATTCATTAATTGCAAATTAAAAATACTCCTTTCTTTCGATTTTGCGCCATTTTCTCCACAATGGTTCTTCTAAGGCATAAATGGTCTTTATAAACTCATCATTATTTGAGCTTGCCATTCAATTTTTGAATTCATATATAGGGTATTCCATTTAAAAAAGTGTAACTATGGTCGATATCTTTGTTATAGAACACCCTGTATATGTGAAAACAATTTTAAATTGTGCATCTGATTGTCCTTTACATTTCACGAAAAAAAAATTTTCAAAATGTCTTCATTTACTGCCTCAAAATGAGAACCGCGTCTGGGGTGGGCCACCCTGTATATACAGGGTGTTTGGTAATTCGACGTGAACCTTGAAAAGGGATATACTAGACGTCATTTGCAGTGAATTGTGTCGAATGAAGCATGGTCCGAAAATCTATGGTTACGAAGATATCACGATTTTTCAACTTTTTTGAAATTTTCTGCTTCGTAATCGAAAATAATTAATTTTGTGGAAACTACTCGACTCTAAATATTCAATGAATATTTTTTTCAAAGCTGAGTAGATGGTCCTCATTTCTTGCGAAAAAGTATTCACTAAAAATTCAGAGAACCCGAGATATACAGGGTCATAAATGGCTGCACCTATTTTAGTCATAAAATCTTGATAAAACAATTGAGAATTACTTGAAAAAAGTATTATGAACTTGGTGTACAAATGTCAAGAAAAACTTCCCTGTTTCATCAGCTTTCCAAAAAGGTACATATGTCAATAATTCCTTCATGCAATCTAAAAATATAGCCGGAAAACCAAGCAGACAACAGACTTTTTCGCTGACAGTACGATCACGAATTATTTTTCAGCTGTCCAGCTCATTACTTCAGAAACGTGCGGCAGTGGCTAGACCAAAACAATCCCCAACGTTGGATAGGACAAGGAGGGCCAATTTCTTGGCCGGCCAGATGTCCGGACCTGACCCCATGCGATTTTTATTTTACATTTGGGGTCACATGAAACAGCTAGTGTATAGTACACCAGTAACGAAAGCTGAAGAATTGAGGGAGCGAATTTTGACGGCTGCTCGGCATGTAAAGAATAACTTTTCAATTCGGGTAACATTTCTGAAGTACGCCGTAGACTGCGTGCATGCATAAGAAATCGAGGGAGACAATTCGAGCAGGATCTCTAGTTTTGTTAATTTTTTGTTTATGTTTATGTTTATTATACGGATTTGTTTGTGGTTAGTATCATTAAAGCAACTAACAGTTTGGTGATTTAATCTGTGATCTGTCATGTCATCTATTCCGAGAATTGCTGAAAGTGATCGAACTATGACCCGCTTACGAATCACGCCGAGTGAAATAAAGGATAATAGGATATCTAAATGACTCGAAAATGTCTGTTGTCTGCTTGGTTTTTCGGCCATATTTTTTGATTGCATGAAGGAATTATTGAGATATGTACCTTTTTGGAAAGCTGATGAAACAGGGAAGTTTTTCCTTACATTTGTACACCAAGTTCATAATACTTTTTTCGAGTAATTCTCAATTGTTTTATCAAGATTTTATGCGGAAAACAGGTGCAGCCATTTATGACCCTGTATATCTCGGGTTATCTGAATTTTTAGTGGATACTTTTTCGCAAGAAATGAGGACCATCTCCTCAGTTTTGAAAAAAATATTTATTGAATATTTAGAGTCGAGTAGTTTTCACCAAATTAATTATTTTCGATAACGAAGCAGAAAATTTCAAAAAAGTTGAAAAATCGCAATATCTTCGTAACCATAGATTTTCGGACCATGCTTCACTCGACGCAATTCACTGCAAATGACGTCTAGTATATCCCTTTCCAAGGTTCACGTCGAATTACCAAACACCCTGTATATATTTTCCTAAAATAATGCTCATCAACATTGATTTGAAGAACAATATTTTATTTCAAATGGAATTCTATCACTATTAATTTTTGCATTCCAAAAATATACAGAACTTTTCCTGCAATCTTCACTATCCGAATCAGAATTTCACGTTCACCACAAACTTCAAAAAACATTCCAATTCTGTTCTTCATCACTTCAATGATAATACTCGAGGAAAATTGTAACCTCTTATTTTAGAAGATGATTTCAGTTTGATACGGTCTTATTTTCGAAATTGGAAATTCAAGCTCTACCTACTGCAATACACTAACTGAAAAAGAAACTGCAACACCCAGAAGGAGCTGTTTGAATCTATTTTTTTTTTGGTAAAACATAGATAGTATAGCAAGGAGTAAATGATTGAATTGGAGAAAAAAATCGTAAAGATTTTTTCATGAAAACATTTTTTTTTTGGCAACCGTCCGGGATGTACCCACCTCCCGGACGCTTTTTCTTTGAGAAAGTAGCATTTTCCGGCTCACAGACTTCCAGGACTCGCCTATTTTCCGGACTTGTTACGTTAATTACTATTTTCGGCAAATCGCTAGGACATTCCTAACAAAATTTGTCATAGAAAAAGTCAAGATTTCCCAACTGTTAGGAAATATTCATTTCCTTACTGTTAGGAAATATTCATTTCCTTACTGTTAGGAAATGATATTTCCTTACAGTTGTCAGTGTTCTACATAAGCATATTCGTACTTTTCTCTAGATTTCTTTGGCAATAATTCTAATGAAGCAGTATTTACTGCCTTAAACAGCTCTGGACGAGTTAATATTAATCAAGTTTGAAAATTCAGCATTAATACGTGTCCGTAGTAACGCAACCAATTCCATTCCGGATTTCAAAGCTCCATTTATTTATGAATCGAATAATTCGCGAATTTATTCGAAATTCTTTGAAATCTGTCAAATTTCAAACGATTTGCGGAAAAATAGTATGTTTACCTCGTAGGAAAAGCCACATTCCTGGATTATGTGTTGCTAGCAATCTTCACGATCGTCCAGGATTGTAAGGCTTTTCCTTCCCGGTAAACAATGTAGGTACTATTGTTACTTAAATATTGTAGTCATTTAGATTTTGGAAAATCGCTCGGTCCGGTCATTTCTGTTCATGAGGAGGACATTTTTTACATAAAAACCATCACCATATCATTTTATCTCTCTTCGAGGCAGAAAATCCATATGTCAATATCATATTCCGTTAATCATGAAAAAGCGTCCTTTCACAGCTCCGGAAACTCTTTGTACCGTTTTTGGTTTGGATATGCTGTCAGGTCGTACATTAATGTCAACCATCCATTCACACGTCATAAATTTCCGTATATTTAAAAATATATCCATGCATGTCACTATCTTCTTTTTCGCATGTTATGAGACTGGCAGTGTATATTTTGAGCTGCTGCTTTCGATATTTCATTTAGAGCAGCTTATATTGAGCTTATGATAATTGGATATCGTCGTAGGTAACCATATTTAACCCCAATTGAAATGCAAATATACACACAACGTCAAAAGTCTTGGCCCTCCAACTCTCAATGTAACATGACAATTTTTTGTGTGTGAAATCTTCACTATGTTATCACTCAAATGAAACCAGCAATAAACCAGCAAAAAATTTTTCTTGTTCGGGAGAATACTGGCGTATTCGAAGTTAATCAATTTTCAGCGAATAACGAGTGTTGTAATATTGAGAATATTCCGTGGAGAATGTCAGGACATCCAATTTCTCAGTTTGACCGGGCAAGAATAGTGGCCCTACATCAAGAAACTCTGTCGATTCACCAGATTGCGCAACATTTAAATATTCTACGGACTTGAGTAAGGCGCATAGTGGCCCTTCTCCTGGAAACCGGAAGCGTTGCCCGGAGAGCAGTGAATGGTCGACTTAGAGTAACATCTGCAAGGGAAGTCCATTATATCGCAAGTTTCACTGGAACGGGATCTGTAATAGTAATGTAATATTTTGAGGACCTATTAGATGAGTAGTCTCAATCATGTATTATAAGGACACGGTTGCATTAAAAGGCAAGAAGACCTTTAAGAGTTTACTTATACTCCATTCACTTCTATAGAGTATCGCGGTTGGCCCAGTTTTAGGTTTATCAAGTTTTTTTACCTATAAAAATCGCAGGTTGGCACTTGTGAATGACATTACGTCGATGAATAAATCTCGTAGACGTTGCCGACGTTCATTTTTCATTATAAATTATTAAGCCTGGAAACTGAGAATGCCGAAGGTAGTTTCGAAAAAGCAGAGGCAAAGTATCAGGAAGTGCTATTTAGAATAATTGTAGAATTGAAATCTGCGCGCTCTAAAAGTAACCCTGATAATAAGTAAATGAACATTTTGTTTGTACCTAATTACTACGACATAAATGAAGAAATGGCAACGTTGCTTGTGCAACTGACAGAAGAATGACTATAACCTAACAGTTTCAAAATATCCACGGTGAAATATGTCAGAATTACTTAGTAATTAGAATTACGTAGTACTTTATAAAAGTGAATGGAGTATACGTATAGGCTATCACCTGGACATAGAGCTTTCCGTCAGAAATTGACAGAACAACACCAAGACTAGCTTCTACCACAATCAATAGCGCAACGTACTCTTAATAAATAATATTCATACATGTAGGTATGTTGAGTACATTTCATACTGTTTTCGGAAGAGTGACGATTCGGTTTACAAAGTGATAGATGACGAGTTAAGTACATATTATTGTATACTCCATTCACATTTATAAAGTATACCGGTTGGCCATGACATTCTGACAGATTTCACCGTGTATATTTTGAAAATGTTAGGTTATAGTCATTTTTCTGTCAGATGATTGAGCAACGTTGCCCTTATCTTCATAAAGGTCGAAGTAATTACGTATATATCGAAATGTTCATTTACTTTGGGAAAATAATGAATTTGAGGCAAGGGCGTAGCCAGGAATTAATTTGGGGGGGGTTTTGAAATTTTGGCAATTGACATCTGTAAGTGCCAGGAATTGTGAGGGTCGCTTTCTGTAGCAAGTGTTGAACACTGAAAACATTTCGGGGGGGGGGACGTTTTGTACTACATGTTGTGTGTTTTGTTATTAATAACTTAGTTTTGTTTATTACCCTTTAATCGTTTAATGCAGGTACTAACTACAAAATAACAATAAATCCAGTTCGCATTTATGACGATGTATCTCTGTAGTTGTTCGTAAAATAATGTTTTGCTGCTTACTGGTTTATTTTGGGCAAAAACCCAAGAGACATTTTTTGTTTAGAATGAAACAGGCTATCGGAAATAAATTTTTAAATGGTAAACAAATAATAAGACAAAAAGTTACATTGGAAATAAATTTTAGGGGTTGCGTTTTTCACCCCTTACAACCATGGGGTAAACCAAATAAATTACTGGCTAAGTGTCTTTCTGGTAGTACAAAACGTCAGGTTAATTTCAATATTGTAACTTTTTCAGTGCTTGTGAAAAAAATTGTTATACAAATTTTATGTACCCCCTTTAAGGGGGATGCTCCAACGAAGTTTCTTTATATGAAAGATCCTATCTTTTTTTCGATGAGGAATCACCTCCTTAAATGTTTTACACTTATTCAGTTACACCCTGTATACAGTTAATCCAGAAATTAATTTCAATGATATATGACAGCTTAAGACATAATTTTTTAACACTATTCAATTATCTAGTAATTTTTCAAGAGAATTGTTTATAT
Organism: Adalia bipunctata; assembly: GCA_910592335.1. Lineage (NCBI taxonomy): Eukaryota > Metazoa > Arthropoda > Insecta > Coleoptera > Coccinellidae > Adalia > Adalia bipunctata. The sequence continues at coordinate 10,052,188 of OU342954.1, forward strand.
TTACTCTTATCCAATTAGAATAACTTCACTAATATAAATGAGAGGGCACACATGGAAGAGTTCAGGTGAAAACTTCTGATGTAAGCAGTAATATTAAATTCAAAAAGTCTACTTATGGAGGCTATGAATACCATCATTCATAAAGATGTTCTTTTGCAAAACTGAGTAGATTATCAATCAAAAAGTGTTCATTTTTCGAATTATAATTCCAAATTTGTCGTTGCAGATCTTTTTTCAAAACGAAGTCTTCAGTCAATGTCTTTTTGGGTGCACCAAAAGAAGGAGATTCTTTGTCGTCTCTTTCACTTTAAATCCTCCGGATTGTGTTTATGTGCAGCTAAAAAATAAATATCTATTCTTATAAAATATAATACCTTGGTTTTCACTCACATACGTTAAAAATGTTGGATATCTGGTGCTAAAGCGTTGCTTCCAAATTGATACTTTTTGAATGAGCCGATTTCAATTCTATGTAGCACTTCCTTATAGTCTGTCTCTGCTTTTTCGTCACTACCTTCGGAATTTTTAGTTTCCTGGCGTGATGATTATATTTATATTTGTAAAAGTATATGTGATCAACACTTACCGAACAGTTTTTATAGTTTTTTATTCCAGAAAGCGAAATATCTTTCAAGTGAATCAGACTTTTATTTTTTATCAATCAAACTTGACATTTCTTTTATCAGCACACTCATATAAAAACAATAGTGTATCAATTTAAAGACTTCAAGAGTTCACTTCAAGAATATTGAGGGGATAAATTATCGAATCAGTATTGGCAACGTCTATTGATTTTCACGAGTGCCAACCTGCGTCTGTTTTAAGTGAAAAAACTTGATAAACCCAAAACTTGGCCAACCGGGATACTTCATAAATGTGAATGGAGTATAATAAGATTTGAAAATATTCGAGGGAATATTATGAGGAATTTCGGTAATCCAATGACTTGATCTTTTCTTTTTTGATTCTTGCAATAAACTTGAAAATGATAACATTTTTGAATAGAGAATGTACCACAAGGCCATACTTCCTATTTGATTAGTGGTTGTTATACCTGTCTTTCGAAGAGGATTGAAGGTAGGGATCGCAGTTTTAGTTATAATTATGACACTTGAAAATTCAAATTTTAGGCTACGACCATTGAAAGAGGAGACACAGCATCTCATTCATAAATTCGAGAATTGGTAAAGCCAAAATTTAATCAGTTCTCAATGAGTATAAAGGAAAGCAATATCATTAGATAGTGCCGTGGCAACATTGCAGAATCTAACTTTGAAATGTCCAGTGGCGTGGTACTATCGGTTTCGAAGATTGGAAATACATATAATAACAAGTGGATTAACTCTTTTTGACGAATTCATACAATGTTCCGAAGTCCGAACATTGAAACAGATTCTTAGTTAGATAAACCGAGTCATCTAAATTCAGAAATGATGTTTTACTCTCAACATCCGAAAAGAATCTGAATTGTGAAATCCTAAAAATCGAAGAACGCCACTACGAATAATGAGTAATTTACGACGAATAGAAGTTTAGATTGAAGCAGATGTACTGTTTTTCAGAAAATGAATTAAATTCCAGGTTGTCCAAGTTGTGATGTATCAGTTGGAGCCCATTTTCGGAAGCACAATTACTTTACTATTATCTAACAGCAAAACGATAGTACAAAAGTCTTCCCCATTCGATTTCCATTGCATTTGACAACTCGTTTTTTAATCATAGGCTTCACTACGAAAGTATTCTTTTTTTGGCTTGTTTCATTGAAAGACCTTTTGTTCACGCTTCCTTTAATATATTTCTCAGCATTGGCATCAAAAATTGACATTGGGTTTCATGACTTAATGAAAGCCAACAAGTCGAGGTGAGGATATAAATCCAACATCCAACACGAACTATTAATCAGCCTTGTCGACTGTTACATAAAAACCAAACAAAAAGATCGCTATATCGTCATCCCTATTATTCACCGTTCTTCCCAAGGGACCTTTCTTGTACGTTCCACGAACAGCCATCCAGACCGGAACAAACAATGAATTCCTGACCCGTGTGCTGTTGGGATGATATATATTTCTTCGGCAGATGTGGAGATTTTTTCCGCCAAATATAGCCAAGCGGCTTTTTCATTCTCCGCACGTTTTACTAGACTAATCGTATATGCTTTCTCGCCTTCCAAGAGAAGCACGTGCCCAACTAAAACTGGCGTCCGCAGGAATATGCAGCCTGCCTTCTCAACCAAGCGAAACATTATTTTTAGACACGTGAACTGGCCAGAAAAAATGCGACGCCTATCGAGAGATGTTGTGAGGGATTGGTTTTTAAACAGAGCGTTCAATCATGCGTTTTATTTGTTGGTTCGCCAATTCGCAGAATTTGCCGAATATTGAGAACATGGCTGAAACTTGGACGTATACTCCATTCCCTTTTATGATATATCCCGGTTGGCCATGACATTCTGACACATTCCACCGTGTATATTTTGAAAGTGTTAGGTAATAGTCATTTTCCTGTCAGATAACTACGCAAGTCCTCTCTATATAGAGGTCGTAGTAATTACGTATTTATCAGAATGTTTATTTACTCTGGGGAAATAATGAAATTGAGAAAATATTATGTGAATTCAATAGTTCTAGAGACCGGCAAATGTTGAAAAAACCTCAGTCAAGAATCGAGCGTTAAAATTTTACTGAAAAATAATGGACAAAATAGTCCGTTACTTTGTGATAGTTCATTCGAAAAAAGAATAAACATACCCAAATAACCCGACAGAAAAACTTCCAAACGGGCAGACGGACCCATGGAAATGGAATTCATCACTTTTCAAAATTCTCAAGAAATGGGTCTACAGAAAACATTTAAATACCTTTTTGCACAACTTGAAATACTCCTGTATAAAAATGTAGTAGTACTACGAAACATGTGTCACACTTTAACCTTAAAAGAACTAACTCCATTTACAAAGTTGAAAAAGAGTAAGTGGAAATTAGCAATGACAACGTCTCTGAGAATTATTTGACATTTCACGAGTGCCAACCAGCGTCAGGTTCAAGTAAAAAAAAAACTACTGAAGTTGTTATGATTTTCGAAATTCTAAAAAAATATATAGTTCTAAAAACACTTCGACAGATATTTTCACCCCTGATCCTACCTGTCATGCATCCTCAGTACTGCCATTGAGTTTAAATAAACTTAATATACAGGGTGTTCGGTAGAGGAAACGACAAAAATTGTCTGTGTATTGGTGGGATTAATTGAAAAATTTTATTCATATAAACTTTTGTCCTAAGTGTTATAGTTTTTGGGATAGAATTTTTTTTCGGTTTTTTACTGAATAAATCATTCCTTCACTCATAGAATACAGAAAAAAAGCAAAAGCGGAAAAGAGGTTCGTTTCATTATTGATATTTTAATAAGTATACAAAAGAGTTTAAAAAATAAATAAAAAAAAAGAATTTTTCATTTACTACCTCTTTTGAACAGTTGACGCATTCTGACTTTCAAAGAAATAATTTTGTGCCCTGGAGGGCATATCATTAGAAAGAGGATAAACCATAGAACTTTTCGAATGAAAACGAAGCCCTCTGCCGCTTTTGGTTTTTTTTCTAAAAAATAAAAAAGTTTTGAGTTTTACTGTTTGAAATATAACTATATTTTTCGGTACTCTATGACTGAAGGAATGATTTATCCTGTAAGGCAATACATTACAGAATAGAGTACAAAAAGTTTGACGCACATACAGCTAAAAAAAAATTGTTTTTGTAGAAATTTTGAATAAATCGAACTAAAGCCGAAAAAAATTTCTATCTCAAAAACTATAACACTTAGGACAAAAGTTTATTTGAATAAAATGTTACAATTTATCTTACCAATACATAGAAAATGTTTGTCGGTTCCTCTACCGAACACACTGTTTACTGCTCCACAAGAGTTAGGGATATCGTATTTCGTATTCAATCGTTTTCAAAAGTATGTAATCTTCGAGAAAATCGCTGTAAAATCATTTAAAACTCAATAACAACTTGAATCGTTCTAACAAAAATCAGTATAAGACATTTCGTCAATCTGGTCGCCTTTTTTCTGAAGTTTGGTTCTTTGCATATTCTTCATGAATGTTCTTATTTTGAAATGAAGTCAGTTTATCAACGGCTTCGATTTGAAACGAGTTTTCTGAAAATGCCAAGACGTAAATTAACAAACGCTGAGGCTAATAGGGCTATCGGAATGCTACAGGGTGGCCTAACTCAGGTTGTTGTAGCGGAAAGGCTCCAAGTCAGCCAAAGTGTGATATCTCGATTTTGGAATAGGTTCAGGTTCCGTGTTGAAAAGACCAAGGCTTGGTGGGCGACGAAAAAACACCTGCTCAGGATCGTTTCATCGCCCTTCGGCGAGAAGAAACCCTACATCTACGTGTAGAATGCTACGGAATACTCTTCAAAATGCAGATGGGGTCCAAGTTTCCATCGAAACCATCAGACGACGTTTGAGAGTGGTGAATCTAGGTTCTAGAAGTCCATTAAAAGGAGTTCCATTAACACGTTACCATAAGCGTCAACTGGAATGGGCAAGGCAACATATCAATTGGAACGATCAATGGCGTAGTGTCCTTTTCACTGATGAATCCAGATATGGACGATTTTCAAATTCTCGATGAATAAGGGTATGGACAATCCCACGCATATCCCGTAATCGTCGCTATGTCCAAGAAGTCCATCCATCCCGAGGGGGTAGTGTTATAGTATGGGCCGGGATATGTTTCAACGGGCGCACAGAACTACACATTTGTCCTGGGAATATGACCGCCTTACACTACATATAGGGAGCATGTCATTGCCAATGTTGTGCCAAATTTTCACGCTGCTATTGGTGAAACATTTCAAGTTCTAGACGATAACGCTAGACCGCACCGTGCGCCATAGTTATGTTCTCTGCTAGCTAGCTTTCTCTCAAACAGATCTCTCCATGTAGTGGTCGATGGAGTTTCGTCTGACTCTCTACCCATAAATGCTGGTGTTCCGCAGGGATCAGTTTTGGCTCCAACGCTGTTTCTGCTTCACATCAACGATTTGCTGGAAGCAACTTCGTGTCCAGTGCACAGCTTCGCGGATGATAGTACCCTCCATACCGCCTTTTCTTCTAGGGCTCCAATACCAGCCCGCCAAATCAAAAACGAACGAGGAAGAAATGTTAACAACATAAATATGGACTTTGCAACAATTATTGAATGGGGATCTAATAACTTGGTAGAATTCAACGCAAACAAAACACAAGCATGTCTTTTCTATAGAAAAGCCGATCTTACTGTGCCCAGCATAAAATTGTCGGGAGTGACCATACCATTGAAGTCATCCATTTCGATGCTTGGCATTACTGTCGGCAGTAACCTTTCCTGGGAGAATCACGTGAGATCCATTGCTAAAAGTGCATCCCAAAAACTTGGTTTTCTGTTTCGTGCCAGGAGCTATTTCACCTCAGGTCAGCTGCTTATGATCTATAAGGCACAGATTCGGCCTGTCCTGGAATACTGTTCCCATGTTTGGAGTGCTGCACCTAAACACACCCTAAAACTTTTGGATTCCGTACAAAAAAGGGCAATTCGTCTCGTCGGTGATGCATCGCTTACAAGCTCGCTCACTTCTCTGGAACACCGTAGAAAAGTGGGCGATCTGTCTCTATTTTATAGATATTTCCATGGACGATGCTCTTCTGAATTATCAGCAATCGTTCCCCCTCTGGCAGTCTCTTCCAGACTAACCCGTCAAGTTAAGTCTTCACACCCCTTCGTGGTAACTTTGGAGACCTGCAGAACATCTCTCTTCAAAGACTCGTTTATCCAACGAACAGCGAGGCTTTGGAACACATTGCCTAGGGAGGTGTTCCCCGAGGTATATAACCTCCAGATATTCAAGAAGAACACCAATTCCTACCTGCTTGCCCTTGGTTCTCACGATGTTCTCTGAACATTACAGGATATTCCTTTTCGTGAAAATCACAACATTAAAAAAAAAAAATGCGCGCGAGGAGCTTGATATTCCACATTTACCAATACCTCCGCACTCACCAGATTTGAATTGCATAGATATAGAACATGCATGGGATATGCTCCAAAGAAGATTAGATAATCATCAGCCTACCCCAGAATCCTTAAATGATCTGAAAGAGCTTCTGCCCGTTCATGGAACCAGATTCCTCAAGAAATGTTCAACAACCTCGTGTGTAGTAGGTATGCAAAGAAGATGTCAAGCTGTTATTGATGCCCGTGGAGGCCATACATTCTATTGATAGCTTAAAATGCTTGAATTATCTGGGAATAAAATTTCGATATTTTACTCGATTTTTCTTAACCACCCTGTATACGGTGCAGACCTACAGGCTAAAATTAATTTGCAACTTGAAATCATATTAATATAAATTGCCATCACAAAAATCTTATTTCAACTATATTTTTTTGCAATTTGAGTCAATGTTCCTAACTCATGTGGAGCAGTTTATTTTCCTCTAATTTTATCTGTTGAAGAAATATAAGGGGTCTCACTTCGTTGACTTACCCCGTATTTACTGAAATAGCCCCTTCACATTTTTTTTTGGAACAAATGAGTTCTGAAGTTCGAAGAGACAAAGAAACCCGACCTCGAACACAAGCTAATGAAAAAAAATGGCCGTCTGGCACTATATTAAGTTTTCAGAAGCAATGGTAAATCTCTTAACGAATCATATGCTCACGCTCATACAAGATAAATAACTGCAATTATGTCTAGAAATATGACTGGGAATTACTCTATAATTTTTCGCAATCAGAAATGAAAGGGTTTCTAAAAATAGCAGTTGCTGTGTTTGTATTCGTGTTTCGGATGGCACATCGTAGGGGTTGCCAGCCTCTGCGTGGGTGATCAGAAATAGGCTATTAATTGGTTAGTTCGATTATCGATTCTTGGAATGTAATTAGAATTTCCGTCAAAGGAACAGAACGAAAATGATATGAACAGCATCCTATTTTTATACATTCCGGTTAATAATTTCACTTTGAAAATTGATTCTTTCACTAAATCTATTTCGCTAATTCTACAGATAGACGAGTGAATATACTTTGCTACTTAGACGCTAGGCAACGTCATTTGTTTTTACCCGACTGCTCCACAAGGAGGGTAATGTTTTTTATTTTGAATCTATGTATGTATGTATGTCCAGTTATTTTGCACGCTCTACAGCCCGAACGGCTTGATGGATTTCAAAATTTTAGGTGTCATTAGATTCGTATATGAATTGTGAGAGTGACATCGGCTATGTTTTTCTCCTGAAATTTCTTTTTCATTGTTGAAATAATGTTTATGTGATTCGAATCGAAGAATTTTCGATATATCGGCGTGCGCAGGGCAAACAGTTCGGTATAATTGAAAATGATGCACAACTATTTTGTATGTCTCTGAAAGATCTAAAAAAAAGTCTGCAACAGCATATCTTCGTTTCCTAAGGATAATCCACAATATTCAATTCCTATCTGAAGTCCCCATCCATCTAGTCGTAGCAACACGTAGCCTATACAGAGTCATCCTGTATAGTCTACGGAATGCAAACTCCTTAAACTGATGTGAATTAGTTTGTAGTAATGAAGAAATTTTACAAAAGTTCTAGGAAGTCTAAAACAAAAGAAGATGACCGCACATTCTCTTTTCTCTACAGGGTCCTGCAATAGTGCAAAAATCTCAGAGATTTCGTTGGAAGGTAGATCTCTTGTACCTTCATTTCTGCATCTCAGGAAATTATTTTCTGATATACAGGGTGTCACCGATAAATGTTATTCAACAAATGCATGATTTCTTTAATGGATCACCCCATATATTTTCACATATTTTCAATGACCTTCATTACCTCTTTCATGACGCAAAATATTAGAGACATTTTTTCAACGGTACAGACCTTATTCGAAGAAAACTGCAAAAAGGTGCAAGAAAAGAAGTTCAGTAAAAGTCTTCTGATGATTTCCAGAAGTGATAGTAACATAAATTTGATCTGAAAGTTTTTTAATTGAAGGATTTGCTTTGACACGGTTCCTAAACGATCAACCTGTCATATACAGGGTGTCCGTTATTAAGTTCCAAATATGAAGACTTTTAAATTATTATTTCTCGATTTTTTCAAATGGATCACTCTGTATTCTCCACAATAATGTAGACAATTGAATACCTTACATTTTCTCAGAAAAAACCTTAGGATTATTTCAACTCCCGCATACAACAGACACGAAAAATGATATCGCAACTGAAAATTTTATTCAAATAATCTATAATATAAAAATGAATCGCAAAATGTGTTGTAAGCGCATAACTCAACAACGCCTCGACCAATTTGGCCAAATCTTTTTTTAAAATGTTCGTTGAAGTTCAAGGATGGTTTTTACGGCGAGAAAAATTAGAATTATTGCTGGAAAAACCCTAAAAATAGCCCTTTTCTTTTTTAATAAAAGGCGATCTATGGTTGGTTCAAAACTTCGAAATGCCATATTGACATTTGGACAAAGGAGGTTAGTTTTTCTTCCACAGAATCGCATGTCAAGTGAATAGTAGGTCTTACCACAGAATACCTAACAACGGTATAAGAATATTCTATGGTAGAACGAAGTTTCACGGTACTCAATAGAAATGCAATAATAAAATAGAACGAGAGAAATGGACTCGCTATTTTCGATAAAATAGAACGTTGTGAAGTTATAAGCCATGAAGTTGTCTGGCAACGGTGGATTTCATTTTCTTGAAGGGTAGGAAATTCAGAAATGGTAGACTAGAACTAGACTAGAGTATGAATGGCGATGTATACAATTATTGTCTAATTTGCATAGAACTTATAATAACATGGAAGGCTATTATCAGATCAAGTTGGTGGAACAGTGAATTTTTACCGGAATGTAAAGTAAATCGGATTGTGACGATCAGCATCAATCGTGAATTGTCCATTTTCATCTTTTCTCTATATTTTTGAAATGTTTTTGATTTATGTTTGGGTAATACCTAAATATATTTGCGGAAATAACTGAATTCAAAATTGCCCATAATTAGTAATTGACATATTATTTTTGTATTTCTGTTTTTTTTTTATGGCATGTGTCTCGAAAAGGCAACAAGGAACAGATCATTCAAACAAACATATTGATCCATTCCCCGCTCCTAATCTCAGTATTAGCAGAGGAATGTCAAACGGGGCACCATACATTTCTGCGTATGATGCAAGAGCACAGATAAAAACCTCAGCAAAAACTCTGTCTCCCCGTATAAGTGTAGGGTTATTGGATTTGTTTTCAGATATTCATATTGAAGGGCATCTTCTTCTACGAATGTACTTCTTTTTTCATTTCTTCAAAGAGGTTGACAAAGCATTTTTAAAATCTGTAACAGCTCCATTTCATAAGAATATATATATATATATATATATATACCCCCACTGTTATTAATAATATCGACCATAAAAGTAAACTATATATATATATATATTTCTAAAGTAATGGTCGCCTTTATTTGAAATATATATATATATTTCTGTTTTGTGTGACAGCTCATATCCATGGAAAAGATGACGTTTGACAGATGACATTTGACAGATGACGTTTGACATTTGACAGATGACGTTTGACAGATGACGTTTGACAGATGACGTTTGACAGATGACGTTTGACAGATGACATTTGACAGATGACATTTGACAGATGTCATTTGACAGATGAACAGATGACATTTGACAGATGACATTTGACAGATGACGTTTGACAGATGACATTTGACAGATGACATTTTACAGATGACGTTTGACAGATGACGTTGGACAGATGACGTTTGACAGATGACGTTTGACAGATGACATTTGACAGATGACGTTTGACAGATGACATTTGACAGAACTTTTATTATGCCTAATTTATCTCCTGCTTGAAAAAATTGCAATGGTAAGTTTATACAACTTTAACGGGGGTTTCACAAAGCATATCACCGGTGATCGGAGCTTGATCTAGAATACTAGATTTGACAGTTCAGAAATCTAACCAAGCCGTTGATCTTCGATCCCTGGTGATTGCGTTGTGAAATCTACTGTAAGTATAGGCACGGCCTTCTTAAGATAAAGATGGCTATGGGTATAGGAATTATATAGGCGAAACAAAGTTCGCCGGGCCAGCTAGTAACACAATAAAAACTAACGGACATTCAAAAGAGGTCAAACAATGAAATAAATCTAAATGAATAATTATTGACAAACTTCAAGACCTTCCCAAAATCATACTTCCTGAGCATCAAAATAAAAATGATATTTTTTTTTCGTACAAGCAATACATATTGATCACGTATTCAACCAATCATATCAGTTTTTATCGGCTCTCCAAAAAAAAAATATTAATCAAGTTATTGCTACTAGAATACTTTAGAATACAGTGAATCAGTATGAATTTTTGGAAAAAATGGGATGGTTGATATGAATTTCATGTTAGGGCAGTGCCACAGAACCTGTTTTTTTTTTGGAAGTCGAACTTATGCTGCTCAATATCCCGATAGGAAACATTCATCCCATTTTTTCTAAAAGTTCATACTGATTCACTGTATTCGAAAGTATCTTTGAGCTCTAGTAGCAATAACTTGATTAATATTTCTTTTCGAAAAGCCGATAAAAACTGATATAATTGGTTGAAAACGTGATCAATAGGTATGTATTGCTTGTACGGAAAAGAAATATCATTTTTATGATGATGCTCAGGAAGTATGATTCTGGGAAGGTTTTGAAGTTTGTCAATAATTATTCATTTAGTTTTATTTCATTGTTTGATCTCTTTTGAATGTCCGTTAGTTTTTATTATGTTATAATTTGAATAAAATTTTCAGTTGCGATATCATTTTTCGTGTCTGCTGGATGCGCTTCTGGAAATCGTCAGAAGTCTTTTACTGAACTGCTTTTCCCTCACCTATTTGCAGTTTTCTTCGAATAAGATCTGTACCGTTGGAAAAATTTCTCTAATATTTTGCGTCATGAAAGAGGAAATGAAGTTCATTGAATATATGTGGAAATATATGGGGTGATCCATTAGAGAAATCATGCATTTGTTGAATAACATTTATCGGGGACACCTTGTATATCAGAAAATAATTTCCTGAGATGCAGAAATGAAGGTACAAGAGGTCTACTTTCCAACGAAATCTCTGAGATGTTTGGCTCGGCAGCTATGGAAGATTTTCGCACTATTGCAGGACCCTGTATTTGTACAGGTCGCAATAGTTTGAAGATAAACTTTAGCGCAAATAAAAATTTCAGTTAGAATAATAATTAGGAGAACTACAGTTACCGATGATTATTTTAATAACAGTATATGGATACGAAAGAAAGTCTAGTAAATGACGTAAATGACAGCATACCTGCGGTTCTTATTTGTGAGATCAAGAACAGATATCCATATTGGAAAATGCAAATCAGACAGTTATGACAGCTTAATACGATGTTTATTGTTGTACCAGGAATGCTTTGTTGTTTTGTTACGAAGAAATCGAGTACGTTTTTCAGATATGCTTTTTCGGACTAGAAATCTTCAAATATTGCCGGATTGTATTAATCATATTATGAATTCAAAGTGCGCATTCTTGTATCAGTTCTTTCCTCTCACAATTCTGCCTCCCCTGCTGAGTGAGCATCCATTTATTATTTCAAGTGGTCATTCTAACTTCCTCTTTGACAAGCTCTTTGAAGACGCCCTTGACCGTAATATGTTTTTACCAAGTAGTGGCCTCTAGCTCATCATCCCTAACATCTGGTAGGGATAAAAATTTGGTCAATTAGTCTTTCACTGGCCATCCCGATGTTTTTGCACTATTAGGGGATTTGGGTTAGACTGCTGAATGGAATTTGGGGATTACTGGTTGTTTAGGGGTGTTCTGAATTTAAGATTTGTGAAGTGGGTTTTATGTAACTGTCAGATTGTGGCATTGGTCTCTTTAGTGGTTGCGTGCTTTTAATACACTCATGGAAAAAGAAATTGAAGGAAAATCCCGACTGGAAAAATTTAATTGACAAGAAAAAAAAACCATATAGCCGCTTCAGTGGGTCGATTAAACTTACCACAAAATGGAAAAAGCCCGCGATGAATTTTAACAGAAAACGCATTTTGATGATGAACAAAATTCAAATATACTGCTCCACAAGAGTTAGGGAAATCGTATTCAATCGTTTTTAAAAGTATGTAATCTTCGAGAAAATCGCTGTAAAATCATTTAAAACTCAATAACAACTTGAATCGATCCAATAAAAATCAGTATGAGACATTTCGTCAATCTGGTCGCCTTTTTTCTGAAGTTTGGTTCTTTGCATATGCTTCATGAATGTTCTTATTTTGAAATGAAGTCAGTTTATCAACGGCTTCGATTTGAAACGAGTTTTTTGAAAATGTCAGGACGTAAATTAACAAACGCTGAGGCTTATAGGGCTATCGGAATGCTACAGGGTGGCCTAACTCAGGTTGTTGTAGCGGGAAGGCTCCAAGTCAACCAAAGTGTGATATCTCTACCTTGGAATAGGTTCAGGGAGACAGGTTCCGTGTTGGAAAGAACAAGGCTTGGTGGGCGACGAAAAACAACACCTGCTCAGGATCGTTTCATCACCGTTTCGGCGAGAAGAAACCCTACATCTACCTGTAGAATGCTACGGAATACTCTTCAAAATGCAGATGGGGTCCAAGTTTTCATCGAAACCATCAGACGACGCTTGAGAGAGGTGAATCCACTTTCTAGACGTCCATTAAGAGGAGTTCCATTAACACGTGACCATAAGCGTCAAAGACTGGAATGGGCAAAGCAAAATATCAATTGGAACGATCAATGACGTAGTGTCCTTTTCAGTTTTCACTGATGAATCCAGATATGGACGATTTTCAGATTCTCGAAGAATAAGGGTATAGACAATCCCACGCATGCCCGCAATCGTCGCTATGTCCAAGAAGTCCATCCATTCCGAGGGGGTACTGTTATGGTATGGGCCTGGATATGTTTCAACGGTCGCACAGATTTACACATTTGTCCTGGGAATATGACTGCCTTACACTATAGGGAGCATGTCATTGTTCAAGCTGCCATTGGTGAAACTTTTCATTCTAGACGATAACGCTAGACCGCACCGTGCAGCCATAGTTGAGAATGCGCGCGAGGAGCTTGGTATTCCACATTTACCAACACCTCCGCACTCATCAGATTTGAATTAGAACATGCATGAAATCATATTAACATGAATTTTCATCACAAAAATCTTATTTGCAAGCGTTGTACGTTTGTGAGACGATTCATGGTTAAATTGTAGACCAAACTGAAGATGTTTGACAGTGACACCAAACAATGGACGTGTGTGAGCTGTCAAAACCAGTGTTGCCAAAAAGAAACTATGTAGTTGTAAAATCGCCCGTTCCAATTCATAATATGTATTGCAGGCGGGGACAAACTGAAATCTGTTCGAAAGAGCAGTTTGTATTTTTATAAATCGAAAGCTACCTGTAATTTTTTACTTGAAAGAAATAATAAATGAGTGCATCGGGCGGCGTGTTCCTAAATCTTCGCAGCGTAGCTGATGTTGACTCGCAATATGTTCTCGCTTCAGTGCCCCTTTTCCTACTCTTTAAAAGCATCATTTTCGATGCCGTATTCAAACTTCTGCGAACTTGTTTTATTTCGCCGAAAACGTTGCATTAGAATTTATATGTATCGATTTTCACTTCGGACCGGATGAGAGCTATAAGGTCAGGTGGCGCCGCGATCAGGACCGGACCTACATACAAGAGGCTCGAGCCCATAGTCCCGTGGGTATAAAGGGCCCCCAGTTTCTATTGGAGATATTGAAAAAGAACCTGAAAATAATACAGGGTGTTCCTAAATTAGATGTACAAACAAAAAGGAGAAATTCTTTGAATCGTTTAAAGAAAAAGTTCCATAAACATACGTTTTCCAATATAAAAGGTGTTATTTTGAAATTCAAAGAAAATTGCCATTCTTTTAAGATAAATGATCGGATGTTTATTTCATGATGAAGAGGAAGGTCTGCCGTTAATAATGGAAAATGACGACCACGACCACAGAACCATATCCTTTTCATGAAATTTTTCATAACCAAACCGCAAAGTGGCTTCCCAATGTCCTCGATAGCCTCACGAATTCCATCTTTGAGGTTTTGAATCGATGCTGGGCTCTTGGTGTAGACCTTCTCTTTCACATAGCCCCAAAGGAAGAAGTCGCAAGGTGTTATATCACAAGATCTAGGTGGCCAATTGTGACCTCTTCGAGAGGTAAGACGGTCCGGAAACTTTTCGCGTAAAAAATCAATGTCTTCGTTGCTTGTGTGGTACGGGGCGCTGTCTTGATGAAAATTAGCGTTGTCTAGATCATCTTTATGCAAAATACGTTTGTGGAATGCCTTATTCCAAAGAACGACGAGGATTGGACAAACCTGGGTTTTCTTCAACACTTTCGGCTATAGCAGCAATATTCTCGGCTGTTCTCGAGCAATATGCACGGTTTTTATTCTTCACATCACTAGCTTGTCCCAACAGCTAAAATTTTTCAACCAATTTATGTATTGCCGTTCGACAAGGAGCTTCACGACGACCCAAAAATGTTCGAGTTTTACGAACCGTCTCTGTCAATTCTCGCCATTTTTATAAGGACTGAACGAGAATAAATTCGCTCTCACAAAAACGCTTATATCTTTTGAACCACTGGACCGATTTCGAAAATCAAACTCATTTTCGAATCATCTTCTAATTCTTATGAAAACTGTTTTTACAATTAAAAAACCAAAACTATTTTTTACAAAATTCATGGATTTTTTCTGGAATTCTTCCCATCTTGCTTCTTATGCCAGCCATCCACGAAGCGACCGATCCGGGCGTTTTATGACATTTCATGAGACCACGTGCGAAAAGACTCTCTGTGATTGGTCGGGGGCTCATTAAATGTCATAAAAGGCCATAAAACGCTCGGATCGGTCGCCTCGTGAGTGGACACCTTTATAGTGTTCTCAGTCACTTTCTAGGATGCGGTCTTCCACTTTTGCTTGAATTCCGCTAATGTTTTCGTTGATTTCTTAGTCTTCTTCAATTCTCTTTTTACCAAGGCCCAATATCTTTCGATTGGCCTGAGTTCTGGGCAATTTGGTAGATTGGCCTCTTTGGGGACAAAAACCACCTTATTAGCTTCGTACCATTCCTTGGTGGCCCTGCTGTAGTGGCATGAAGCTAAATCTAACTAAAAGATTGTTGACGCATCGCGCTCACGTAAAAATGGTAAAAGTCGCTTCTTCAAGCATTCCTCGATGTATATCTTCGAGTCAACAGAGCCTTGGCCAACGAAAAATTAGCTCCTTTTTCCCACAAGTGCAAATTGCTCGCCAAACCAGGAATTTTTTAGGAAACTTTGCTTGTTTCTTCACGCGAAATTGTTCGTCAACATTTCCACGAGAATCTGCAGTATAAAATTCCTGACCAGGAAGTTGCGAGAAGTCAGCCAAAAGACATAGGTTTCGTCGTCCATCACGCAACAGAAAAAATTTTTCAAGAAATATTTTTTTTATTTCTTTGCTCTTGATTTCGCTTCTTAATTCTTCACAGCGTTCCTGTCTGGCACTTTCTGCACTTTGTATGTTCTAAGCCCACAACTCGACTTGACATTCTGAACAGTTGACTGCGAACAACCCACTATTTGGGTCACTTTCCGTCCTGAAAGGTTAGGATTCTCCTGAAAAAGGCTGATGGCTTTCTTCACTTTTTTTGGGCTATGGAACCCCTTTTTCCTCCCGGTTCCTTCCTTGCGGTTAATTGTAAGATCTTGAAGCGCTTAACAACTCTTTATACCGTTTCCGGACGAACGCGAGCCTCTGTTGCGATTCTTTTGAAGCTCCATTTTTGATTATTTTGAAAAAGTTTCACTATAAATTCTCGTGTTTTCACTTCGCTTGACATTTTGCGATAGAGAATTGGAATATCTATGAAGTAAATGTTCCACATGTTTCTGACGTTCATAACAAAGCTAACTATGATCAAATTTTCATTTTTTCTCAATTGGTTCAAGAGATATAGGCGTTTTTGTGATAGCGAATTTATTCTCGTTCAGTCCTTAATGAATTTCATTGATTTCAATGCGTTGTCGAAGCGTGTATCGTTCCATTTTTATTAATGTCATAGTTTCTACTTGTCAAATGTCAAAAAATGACAGCTTCAAAAGTGACATCTACCAAAATAACTCTTCTTATTGGAAAACCCTTTATCATGGTGTAAAATTGGACTATTATTCCTTTTTTTTATTATGACTTTGAATTTTTTTTTTAATTGAGTTAGAATGATGATTTTGTTCGATGGATTTATAGTGTGCTGAATCTCGTCTTTTCCACTGATCGAACTTTTAGTAAAATTCTTTTCTTTTTGTAATTGAATAATATGAATGAAGACCGTTATTATTATTATCGAATCCCAGGAGAATTTCAGTATAAAACTCAAATTTCAACTGAAAAATTTCGACGTTCAATTAAAGAGGGCTCCGGCGTCGTTGAGAGAGACGTCTACTCCTACTGTTGTTGTTATCCACTTTTTGCTCGGGTTAATAATGTCGAAGCGTCTATCGTTCCATTTTTATTGATGGCTTAGTTTCTACTTGTCAAATGTCAAAAATGACAGCTTCAGACGTGACATCTACCGAAATAGCGGGTATTCAAAATAACACCTCTTATTGAAAAACCCTTTATGTGCAGTTTCGTGACCCAAAAATGGACGCTTTTCTGACAAGAACAAATTTGGTGTATTTGGAAAAATTTCCAATGAAAAATAGGAAAATTTCAAGTGTAGGTACCTGTGGCATATCAAATTAAAGCATTCATTCATTGTGGAGACAACAGATCAATATCTCAGATTTCTGAGATGCATAAATTATAAGATATTCAAGTGAAGTTACTGAGCCTAAAATTATGAAGAAATTTAGAATCTTGAGATTCAAATTTCCGCAGAAAAAAATTATAGTACGGACCCCTATGCGAAGTGAGCCAGTTTTTTTGCACTACTTTTTTCCTATTCGTCATACATCATCACAGCGAATGGAGCGTTGTTTACAAAAATGCAATCACGTTGATTGATTAAGGGGGTCCCAAATGGTGTTAGCTCAGAAAACAAATTGACGGTGCGCCCCTGGCCGCCAGGGAATTACATTTGAAGTGTTACCTGTAATCAGTAGGCCGCGGAGTCGGGGATGATATTTTTAGGATTGAAATTCAAGCTGAATAAGCGGTTCTGGTTGACTTCCTGAAGTTTGGCAAGGAAGTAAAATGGAATGAAATAGATTTCTATGAAACATTTGCATAACGAGTACTCATTTGAATTCCCTCGTCTATGGGTATGCCGCTTCACTGACCTCGGATAGTCATCATATCCTTATGAATTTTCATGTTTTCGTATCGTTTATCCAAAGAAAATTTCTTATGTATTCGGAAGCCAAAAGTTGGATACGCCAATGGTTTCAACCCAACAGTCAAAAACATTGAAACTCACAGAACCTAGCATACCTTTTGAAACAAAATGGGACTGAAATCATTTGCCATCAATAAATATTGACGAATGAAATGTGAATACGAACTAGGTCTCCAATACTCCTCAACGACCTCAACCTACCCAACCTAATGGTCCAACGTCAACAGAGAATCGCACCGACTGCAGTTTCGTCCTATTAAGACTCATCAGGTTGGAATATCACAAAGTTGACGCTGGATGGAAAATCTTTTCGTCAAGATTCTTTTCGTCAAGATATGGATACGCGTGTAAGGTTCCATTTTTACTAATGGTGTCAAAAATGTCAAAAAATGACATCTTTGAAAATCTACTGAAATAGCGGGCTATTCGAAATAACATCTCTTATTGGAAAATCCTTCAGAACTTCAAAGTTAGAAAGAGATTTCCAATTCAGCATAAACAATGCGAAAAAGAAAATAATTATACAGATGAATAGATGGAAGGTTTTTTAGGCAAAAGCCAGGAACCAACCAGAGAAGAGGTGTTTAGTCGGTAAGAATCCGACAATAGTCAGAAATACTTGGTTTCTGATTAAAGTATCACCTCTTCCTCTTCAACAAAAAATCTGTACAAACTTATTTGTTATACAGGATGTCCCAGAAGTCGCGCACCCCATCGATGGGATCGAAAGTGCAAAATATTCTTAGCCCAAAAATCCATGTTTGAAATTTTTTGATAACGTAGTTAATTAGTAATTAATTAATGAAAGTGACCAATCAGGAGCGCCCTGCAGAAGAATAAGTAGGCACTGGGGAAGCGAGAGTGAGACGCCAGAGCTGCTGCCGGCTTTTCACGCAGTAAACCGAGACTGGCGTCTCACTCTCGCGTCCCAGTGCCTTCTTATTCTTCTGTATAGGGCGCTGTTGATTGGTCACTTTCATTAGTTAATTACTAATTAACTACGTCATCAAAAATTTCAAACATGAATTTTTGGGCTTAGAATATTTTTGACTTTCGATCCCCTAAATGGGGTGCGCAACTTCTGGGACACCCTGTATAAACCCGCCTTTTGGATGGGTAGGAACTCTTGATATTTTACCACTATTGACTATACAGGGTCTTTCACGAGGAACCTCACCCATATTTATACGGGAAACTACTGAACGTAGTTTCATGAAATTCAGCACTTATAAGTATTTCACGATGCTGATGAAATCTAAAATATTTTCAAGGCATGAGCACCTCCGGTTTTTCCGGAAATGACGTCAACTTCCGTTTTTCAAATTAGAACACCATTTTTTTATTGCAGAAATAGATTCCTTAGAAAATTTCAAGTTATTTTGATGTAACATTTTTCAGTTTTGGTTGGAAAATTCTCTCTGAGCGGGAAAATTCGAAAAAAAAAATCGAAAATAGAGCTCCGCTGAAACAAGAATAACTTCGAGGTTTTTGGATGGAAAATTTTCATTTTTGGGATTTTTCAAGATGTAAGATTGATGTATCCACTTTAAAAATCGAAATCGCGATTCATGATACAGGGGGTGAAAAAATCGCTTTCAAAGTTAGGGATGACAAAATCGTGAAAAATCAATTTTTTCAAATTAGAACCCCATTTTTTTATGGCAGATATTGAATCTACGTTAAAAAATAATGTTAGTGTATGCATCACACCCTTGCCCTAAAATGGATATTTTCTGAGTTAATATCCACTTTAGGGCAAGGGTGTGATGCATATACACTCACATTATTTTTTAACGTAGATTCAATATCTGCCATAAAAAAATGGGGTTCTAATTTGAAAAAATTGATTTTTCACGATTTTGTCATCCCTAACTTTGAAAGCGATTTTACAAATCGTTATATCAATGATTCAACATATCTGTCTGATAAGGGACAATCACTTGATGTTTATATGAAAAAATCGGCAACTTGTCGTCACTAGAAACGTAGCTATTCACTTCGCAAATGTACGTACATATTTACTTTACCGGCAACGGATTTTTCAATGCATGCCTCGTCCACAAGACGCGAGCCACAGATTCAGCCATTTTCCAAGAGACGTGGCTCAATGTTGCGAAAATGGTATTTACGTAAAGTATGCTCAATTACTATCGGGTGTAGTAGAAAACTATAGTGTCCGGTTCATGGGCTGTCCAATTCAAAGGAACTCTCCCCTACTCATTTCTCGCTTTTTATTTTGGCCGTCATTGGCTTGTAAGGTGGCCGTTTTATTACTACGCAGCACGAATAAAGAATTTTGCGCGTGTTATCAGTTTAATCTCTAAGTTCATTGTTTAACCCCAAGCTGTCAACCGTAACCTAATTTTTTTATTTACGTTAAAATATGAAATATGCGCCTCAGAATCTGGACCGAGTCGAAGGAAGAAGAAAAACCAAAAGAACTGTTGAAATAATCGGCGTCTATTTGTTTACCTGCGGCACCGTCCGCGGGCTCTGAACCTCCGATTATATACACGTGTTTATATTTATTTTGAATGTTACCAACTCCAAATACTCTGAATCACCGGAAATTAGGAAATTCCTGTGTGGGATGCTGGAGTTCACGCAACGTTTCTCCATATTAACGTTCCCGATTCTTCCTGTTGTAAAAAACGAAGAAATTGGGCGTTAAGTTATGAATCACCCTGTGTACTACGCTGGTTGGGCGCTGATGTAACAGCTATAGACGTTAAATTTATGGCATACTTCAATTACTTGGACTGCCCTATTGAGTTTCGAGAATCTAAAAGCTCACGCTATATCGTTTATCCGTAAAGTTGTTTACTCGTATTTTCATCAGGATAATAATGTTAATGTACCTCTACTCTACATACACGTTGACTTTCTTCATAGTTCATTTAAATAATGCGAGAATATTTTTCTTGAGAATCTGAGGGGCGAAAGTAAATGCTTCACTGGAAGTGTAAGAAAAAGCATCCATTATGAAGATTCAGAATGACCTGTAGACTTTTATGTGGACGAAACCTAAACCCTCTTGTAGGTTGTCTATAAACGACCGACGTCTTCAACATGTGTTCGTTCTAAAATAACCATCGAATATTGGCTTTTCAAAAGGAATCATAAAGTCGATATTTTAAAGGTTCACTTCAACTGCATAACCATCTTGAGTTTGTCACATAGGGACCGTCTTTATGACTAATATTTCGAAGGACAAAGAAAAGGTCAGCTTGCAATAGGAATGGGTTGCTATTAAAGAACCTTAAACGTTTACAAATTGGAATAATTATGAATTCATCAATGAACAATCTGAAGAATTATTGAATCAGACATATTTCGAATAACTTGGCAGTTAGGAGACCTTCTATTTGAAATTTCATTTTGAAATTCGCCTCCCTTCATTTTCAATTCGCATTATTGCGAACAACAAGATTTGTTGTCATAATCTCGAAGTGAAGGGTTTTCCAGTAGGTGTTATTTTAAATAGCCCACTATTTCGGTAGATGTCACTTTTGAAGCTGTCATTTTTGACATTCAAGAAGTATGAACTACGCCATTGATAAAAATGGAGCGATATACTCTTCAACAACGCATTTAAATTATTAAAATTGAGTATTGTATTGAAATTCACTATAGAAATGGTGAAAATTTGTATGAGACGGTTCGTGGAACTCGTGGAACAGAAATTGGTGAAAAAATTTGAGCTGTTGGTGTTAGTGATGTGAAGAATAAAACCCGTGCAAGTCGCTCAAGAACAGTCGATAATACTTCTGCTGCAGCCAAAAGAGTTGAACAAATCCCAGGTTTGTCCATTCTTCGTCGTTCTTTGGAATTGGGCATTCCATAAGCTTCATAAAACCGTATTCTGCATGAAGATTTGGGTCTTGAGGCTAATAAAGTTCAGTTAACCCAAGAACTCAAGGCCGTCGATCATCAACAACGTCGTGTCTTTGCTGATTGGTTCCTTGAAATGCATGAAAATGATCCGGAATTCCATCGAAAAATCATCTTGAGTGATGAGGCCTATTTCCACCTCGGTGGCTTTGTCAATAAGCGAAATAGTCGCATTTGGGACTCGCAAAACCCAGTTATTGTTGAAAAGCCTCTCTATCCTCAACGTGTGACTGTTTGATGCGGTTTATGGTCCGGCGGGGTCATTGGACCTTACGATTGAAAATCAGGTACACAGTTTATGAAATATTTTATGTGCACTACATTGCGTAACTTTTTCTAAGGACTTCGATACTCATGGGGGGTAATTACCCCCTCTACACCCCACCCCGCCGTAAATCCGCCGTTGCTAAATGATGGCATTCTTATTTGAATGTCAAAATAACACCTCTCATTGGAAAACCCTTCACTAATATCCAGAAAAAATTATAAACCGGTCGAATTTTTATGAAATTATGAATTGTCGTCAATTCAACTGAACCACTGAATATGAGATTATGATTAAGAAATTGATAATGGTGAGTCCTTGAATGAAATAGTTCAATTTGCAAACAACGTGCGATGAGGGAGCAGAGCAATTGTCTCCAGGCATCCCTCTTATTCTCGTTTGGTATTGAAGCCGGGATAGTTTCCCTAGGACCAAAATCTATTCAACATCGGGTTGGACACAATGTGCACTGACGTGAAACAAAACGATTTTGTATTCAAATCCCGGGAATTTAAGCCAATAATTGAAATGAATGAATTCCTATCTTATTATCGTCGCATTGTGGTAGCAGCTTTGTTCACCCCTCATAGCTATACATTTTCAATAGACCGAATATGAATAGATCGTTATAATCTGGGCGCTTTTTTGGGTTGATTTACCTCAATTGATGACAAATTTATCGTATTGTGTCTATTAGGGAAAATTGGGCCTTTACTTCATCAATAAAAGGCCATTATATTCGGATAACCAATAACAAAATTCAATAAAATCCTCTGGAGCATACAAAAATCGGTGGATTTGGATAATGGTGTTTGTTTCGAATACATAATCATAGGATTTCAACCATACTTTATTCAGAGTTCTGGATATAGGATTTAAAAAAATTCGTTGTATTAGATATTCATGAAATCCTATAGCTGGTGATGGATTTTTGTTTGATCTTTTCTGTCAAACGGAAATTCTATGTACTTAGTTATGTTTCTACTTCATAATTCCAAATCTTATTCATATAGCAACCTATTTCTAGAAATTTTTCAGTTATGAGTTACTGCATTAGTGTTCGATGCATAATTTTTTCAAGGTTTCAGGGTTTTCATCCCCAATATCTGAAAACTCATCAATAAAATTGTGTTTTGTATAAATTGCTCATGCTTTTCATATGTTGTTGATATATAAACGTTTCTTTGCCTGAATAAGACTGCTTCATCAGACAACAAAGGAAAATATTCAGAATTATACTTATTTGCTCCTTATTCAGAATTATTTTTGTCAAAATCGACGTTTTTTGAAACTTCAACAAACGCGGTTCAGAAGTTTATCATTCGATCTTGTTGAGATTCAGTACTGAACTGTTAAACAACGTAATCGGCTCTCCTATTTTTCAATTAGTCCACCAAGTACAACAAGACACTCGTACAACTGATTATGTACATTACAAACTGATACATACCAGTTCGCATAAGTGACACTTGTGAGTATGTACTATGTATGTTCGACTTTGAATTGAGACTCTATTGAATGAGAATGAAAGAAGAAGCCAATATGTTGCTTGAGCGAAACTTAAGCGATAGTGGTAAACATTCATCGTTGAAATTGTTATTTTTTCTCATTACTAGATCCCACTCCCACAGAAATGAAATCAAAATCTTCCAGTTAATTTCGAGTAATGAAGTTAATTTTAACACTTTTGTTATCAAGAAAAAAACACTAAATAGGATTGTTTTTATATTTAATGCTGGAAATACTGTAAGATATACCATTTTGGAAACTCAATGAAACAGGCATATTTGTTTTTAGTTTGGCACTCAGATGATCATATTTTTCACGTTAGGTTAAACTTAGGAACAAATAGGTAAAACATGAAATTTAAGCTAGATCTTTGTTTAAAAAAGAAAAACTATCCGAGCGCCTCAAAAACCTCAGGTACCATCGATAGCGCATCTATTCAAGGTTATTAAAAACGAAAAAACAGTTGATAAAATTCCTTCATTTGGAGTATTGCTAATGCTACCAAAAGAAGATGCAACAAATGTGTTTCGAAAATGCTTTATTGAATGATGTGTTATCCATATAAACATTAGTATAATTGATTTTGGTGAAATCATATTCTCCTACTATCTCAAGCCTGAAAACCTGAAAACTCCGATATTGTAGCGTTCACTTAAAAATATTGTTTTTGAGAGACTTTGACTCGAAAATATTCAACAGGGAGGACTTAGCTTTATTGAATGATGCATCCATGTACACATTAGAATTATTGATTTAAGTGAAATCATTATCCAACTATCCCAAGTCAATTTCCTAAAAACTCAAATTGTGTACTTTTCTGATTTTAACTCGAGAGTTTTTGATTTGAGGGACTGAGGGAGTGGGCTTGAGTGAATAATGAGTTTGAAACATTGTTTAGAGAATTATAGATATTGGCAAAAGAAAATTTCTCAAATAGTTCCCCCAAAAATTCAGATATTGTAAAATTCAAATTCAACTCCAAAATATTCAACAGGGAGGACTCAGCTACATTGAATGATGAATAATCCATGAAGGTACACATTAGAATCATTAATTTTAGTAAAATCATAATTCTTCTATCTCAAGTCAATTACCTGAAAACTGAGATTTTGCAATGTTCTAATTTTTATTTCAGACTTTTTGATTTGAGGGAGTGGGCTTTAACTCTAAAATATGTAACAGAGAGGACTTAGCTTTATTGAATGATGTATAATCCATATAAACATTAGTATCATTGATATCGGTGAAATCATAATCCTACTGTCTCAAGCCATTTTCCTGAAAACTCTGTTCAAATTTTGTATTTGAGGGACTGGGCTTGATTGAACATAGGCAAGAGAATAATCTAAGATATCGGGAAAAGCAAATTCCGATTATTTCAATCAGTTTTCCCCAAAATTCAGACATTGTAATATTCAAAGTTTTCTACCAGCAGGTAGCATATTATACATTCATTACGCTACATTCTATATATTAGCCTTTTATGGATGTTGGTGGTGCAAATATCACTTTGCTAATATTCTTGTTTTCAAACCTATCTTAGAGAAAAATAGTATGAATTTCAATGTGTAAAGTGTTATCAAATTGTGTCACAATTCTCCAGTTTTAGATTACCCGATATTGAGATCGTAACATTTAAAATCCTAACCAATAAATGTTGATAAAACTCTTTTAAAAAAAATTTCCCGATTCAATATTAAAATGCGGACTACAAATTCTTGAGTGACAAATCAATGAAATTTTGACAATTTAAGAAACATTCAGACCCCAATCCGAAACTGATCCAGATTGCGTTCCAATACACAAAATTCTCCACCTAATCTACTGACACAAATAAGAACAACTTGACCTTGCCAAAAAATAGATCCAGACCGTTGTCATAACATAAATTCACTTCGATTCGATCGAAAAAGACGTAAGAAACACATACCTCAGCTATGCGAACTCCAGAATTGCGTATAGGTTTTCGTGAAACGTCAAACTTCGAACAGAATCCTTGCTGTAAGTTCCACACGCGCACTATCGACTTCTGTGAGTACGATCGACTTGAACTTCCTGCGTTAGAAAAGGCTACTAACTTGACTTAAGCTACACGCGTGTATCAAGTTGACATCTCGCCGAAAAGCTCAATCGGAGATTCGGATGGGTGGGGGAAAAGATGCTAGGCGAATGGTCTCAACAGCTGAAAAATTGAAATGTGTTTCAGAGGCTTCGGAGATTTCAGCAGTCAGGGGCGGACTGTGAGTTATTGGCTCGAGAGCATGCAGCAGTACGTTTATGATAAAGTAAATTTTCACATTGCCTCGGTCTCTGTTGGAAATATAGGTAAACTATTTGAGTCATTCGTCTCACAATTACGTAAACCGAATCCACCATGAGTGTAATACTCCAAAGTCCATACATTAAATTTCGACGAAACAAGAACAGAAAAATAAAAAACAGAGAATTCCTGGAAATTATCCACATTGAACCAATCGATAGAACAGACATATAGATAATTGGTCACCTAAAACACACATCCATTTTGTATAGGTAGATTCACCTTGTATTTGAAGTTTGAAGAAAATCCACATAAATAATTATAATGATAATAATAAGGTCTTCATTTCTAACAGAAATATCAAGGGGATGTTCACCTGGAGGTGTTCTACCATTCAACCAACGTCACAAAAAATATACGCGCTGTTATGTGAAGATAAATTACAATAATATAACACAGCGTACATTAGGAAAGTACATACTATTCGGAGACAATCAGAGAATCAAGTAAACAGCATCTGAGAGGGAAATACTTGATCTTTATTATGAAATTTTCATTTTCAAGCTGATTCAAAGCATGGGGAACATCATCGTACAATCTGTAGATATGTTAATGTTCTGCGGCGAGGACGTGACAATAAATTTCTTTATCTCATGATGGCGTTGTGAACATCAGATCTATACTTATTGCTTATACAGGGTGAGCCTTTAACTTGTACATATATTTTAACTGTAGATTCCTCTCATCAAACGGAACACTTTCTTTCCATACCATTTTTCAAAATTCGGTTTCGTTTGGAAGATACAGGGTGTCGAAAATCCATGAAAAAAACACTTTTCTGTTTATATCTTCGGAACCGTTATTTAAAATGAACTGAATTTTGGTGAAGTATTCACTCCCTTTATGATGCATATTTCCAAATCAAAACTTATTCAATATTCCTCCCGGTATAAAAGTTACAGCGTAGTCAACTTTTGAATCCACGAAAAATACTATAAAACCACTTGAAACAGATAAACGGTTCATATTTTCGAAAGAACCAATCGGTTTAGAAAATAAAAGTATTCCTAAGTTTTTTCAATAAAACGCGTCGTTTTCGAGTTATTCCCAATTTTACCCGATAAAATTTGACGAAAAAATAAAAAATAATAAGAAAAATCTAGATGCAACCCTGGCTTTTCAATATCACAGAATGACTCAAACTAATAAACTATATGCAAGGTAACAATGTTGTCAGAATGTTTATCAATTTAACAAGACTAAAATGTCAATGGAATACAAAATTCGGATATTAATGATGAATATTCCATACAAATCATTGAAATTAATGAAAAATACTATGATAGGTACCTGATAATCTGTGGCGATGTTTCTATCTAAACAATATCCTCTTGGAATTTTATAAACTCACTTCACGGTTATTATCACATTAATTCACTTTCACTGATAATCTTTTCATTCTTTTCAAATCAACTTTTCGCATTCTCTACTGTGAATAAACAAATCGACAAATCAAGCCGCTTCACGCATGCTTACTTCAACAGCCACAGACCAACCATGTTCCACTGTTCGGTTTACGGAACACCGGTTGGTCCTGCGCATTAAGATCGTAGCGCTCTATCGGCGATAATCAGAACATTTCCAAAGAGGCACGACAAGACGCCATCAGCCAAAAGTAAACAAAACTAGTGCCTTTGCGTTAGTTCATCCGTTAATGATAGAGGACCTATTGCTTTCTTGTGGATAAAATCAACACAATCTGGCATCGTCTTCTCAAACGTTATATGATAGAGTTCATAGAATATGGTTCGATGGTTAGGTCATTGACCTCTAATCATTTGACCTAATTTAATGGAGTTATGTTCGATTAGTGTAAAAACAATTCTTTTTGAAATACCTAGTTTTGGGAGAACGAGGAGAATATAAACAAGTGATTAGTGCCCACAAACTAATCTTAATGTAAATCGAAGGAGGAACTTATTTTGGTGGGAAAATATGGCTTTTTAGTTGCAGATATAATCGAATGAAACTTACTGTTTTTGTTAAGAAATATCGTGTTTTTAACATTCTTATTCGAATAAGGTTAGTACTTGAGTATTCCCTAAATGTATAAACTCAATTTCAAACGAGAAATATGAACTTTGAATCAATTCCAAAAGATCATTTCAGAGACGTAGTCAGCCCAATTTTTTTTTAAATGGCTATATCTTTTTAACAGAGCCGAATTCGGAAAAATGGAAAATGAAAAAAAGGATTCTTTTGACCACAAGAATCTTCAGTTAAAATATATGTACAAGTCAAATACTCACCCTGTATAAGGTGGACCTCTCTTTGAAATTATATTGTGGAAATTACAAAGAGCACAATAATCAAAACGAAGCCTCATTGAGAGCCAACTCAACTCTTTAATTTTGTGGGAAACATGATCAAATTTTCTGATCCTAAAAATAAATCTTATACAGTTGTTTTGATCACGCTGTATTCGATCCAGCGAGTCTTGGTCCAAGCAAAAACTATAAACAGGGGAGCAATAATTGAATTCTGATAAGACCAAAGCCTCACATAACAGCCTCTTCGTGAAGATAGGCAAATATGATCTATGATGAAACAACATTCTCAAAGAACCATAAGCTTTACCAATCGCGCTTACTATAGGTACATGTTCTGGAAATCTCATCGAATCATCCAAAATCAAACCCAATTCTCGAGCATTATCCACTGAACCAATGGCATCATGCGAAACAGCCAGCTTGAGATTCTCTTCAACAATTTTCTTATTCCTTTTGGACATATTTACCTTTTCTTACTGAATTTTCTTATTGTTCTTGGAGCCAAAAGCGACAGCAAAAGATTTGTTGCCATTCAAATTCAGACCATGTTTTTTTGCAATATCTCACAGCCGATTCAAGTCCTCGTTCAGTTTAATGGCAGCAACATTCAATTCATCAATGAAGACGCCTAGGAAGAGTTGGAAATCATCAGCATACATCATCAGTATAATCAATTTGATCAATAGTCAGCATACATATGCACCCTGCAGTGATTAATGAACTTTGGGAATTGGCTGGTATATAAGATGAAGAGTATCGGCCCAATAACCGAACCTTGAGGTACTCCACTCAATAGCAGAAACTCTATTACCCAATTTAACGGTTTGAGAACGATCACTGAGATAAGACTCAAATAGTTTCAGTACCTCCCCACATACCCCACAATAATCTAATACAGCAAGAAGAGTATCATGCCTGACAGTATCAAAAGCTTTACTGAAGTCGAGCAGAAGCAAAGATGAAAATTTAGATGTATCAACTGTCATCAGTGACATCAAGAAGAGCACTGGTAGTACCGTAACCCGGTCTAAAACTAGATTGAGCATCAGGAAGAATCTTACTTGAGATACTCCTTAAGTTGAACAGTCATTATTTATTCCATTATGCCGGCAAAATAGTAATAGGTCTTAGATTGAATATCTCTCTGGTATAACTGGTCTTTGGAATAGGAATAACCTTTGCACACTTTCACGACATGGGAAACTTAGAACATAGCAGAATGGAGTTGAAAATTTTAGTAATGAAAGGAAGGATATAACGAGAGCAAACCTAAATGGAAATTGAAATACTATCACAATCTGGAGCACTCTTCTTGATTTTTTTAGAGAATTGAATATAGTTTCCTCTTCTTCCAGCCAAACAAAACAAAACTGATCTGAACTTATAGGATTGTTCTTGTGAAAATTTATAACTGAAGGGTCACTGAAGTAATCATTTATTTCACCGGGGTTCACATATTTCTGTTCGATTTCCACATGCGATTAATTCGAAATACCCAATGATTTTCCATTAGAAAGGTGCATAGTAACATTAACATAAAAATAATCGCTTTCGATATGTTATGGAGTGATTCACCATTAATTGAGAAGGAATGCCTCCATCGTATTCAACATGGAAATCACCGAATTCCAAAATTCTTAGAGCGAAAGAACGTGCTGTTAGGCCCAATGTAGACGGCGAGCTCTGTGCTCTTGGTGGTTGACAGTGTTGCCACCCTCCGTACCTCCGTTTTCGGTAGAAAGTTCAGAAAAATTCGGTAGAAATTCGGTAGATTTTTGAAAAAATACCTTTTCACCTATTTTATGTGGTTTTTCGAGAGTTTAAATACCATTTTTTCGAAATATTGTACTTGAGGTTTATTGCGAATGAAGCAAAATTGAAAATAGATTTAATTTATACTTGGAAAACTGAACTTTTCAGCAAAAAAAATAAATAGGTATTCCAAAGAATAACACCTATTGAAAACAAATATGCAAAAAAACACATGTACCTACATCAAATTGCTTGAAAAAATATTTGAAATAATACATATAATATATGAATATGAGATAAACATTTCAACGAAAAATAAATATACTAAAAAACTATCTATATTCAAAAAATGAATTTAAGCAAAAAATAAACATTTGAAACGAAATTAATTAATCACATGTGTAATATCAGTCTTTTAAATGTCACTTCCTAATGTTCAAAGAAACATTTTCCTCCCAGATCGAGATAAGCATCATTCATTCAACGAAAGCTCCCAGTTCTCAGCAAGGAATTTATCAATTTTAGGAAGCGGCATCCTATGATACATAAATTTGTATTACGTGAAGTATGCTTTTATTGCTTTTCTTTATAGATTTGTCAACGTATAACTTAAAATATGTATCAAATAATGTTATGGTGAGGAAACCTTCAAAACAATATCGTAAAAGTAATGATTTCCTAGAATACCAGAACATACATTCACTCCATCAAAATTCGGTAGATTTATGTGCTTTTTCGGTAGATTGAGACGAAAATCGGTAGATCTACCGAAAAATCGGTAGAGGTGCTGACACTGGTGGTTGATGACTTCTCAAACCTATCTGTTCGTCTCCGTAATGTAGAGAGCGATATTTGAATTCCAGAGGCATGCCTCACAAACCAAAGTTTATCTATGTGTCTCATATCTCTTTGGAGTGTTGGTAATGCTTCGGACAGTTAAGTGAATATGGTGGTATTTTCGTTGATCAGTAACACGCCTTTTTGCGCATGGCCTTCTTTAACAATGAGAGCCAAAATTCTCGCACGGTCTATCTCACTTATCACTCTGCGAATCGTGTCGGCAACCAAAATCGTATAATTCAACAGCTTTTGCTAACGAAATGATCGCACTAAAATTGAGATGTCCAAAAAATATGTGACGATTAAGAAACATTGGTAAACAAACCACCAAAAATTTGTTGACATTGCTTCCCTTACATGAAAAATGTTGATGTAAAACGAATATATGGGGTTTTCAAGGATGTAATGAATTTCTATCTGATTCGGTGTTGTTGATAATGTTATGTATGTAATGTTGTTTTTAGATTTTGAAAAGGGGTTAGCTAACGGAATCTCCTGTAGCATTTATGACTTTGTTAAAATTCACAATAAATTATTTTGATAAATAATCCAACCCATATCATCAAATAACTGCTAATCAGATTATAGATAGTAATCATATTATTTCAGAGTTCATTCTCATTCCACTCATAATAATTCATTATAATTGCATTTAGGTATTAATCTTTCGATGAAAATGGAGTACATCCAAATGCAGTTCAAAAAGTCCTAAAGTGGATATTAACTCAGAAAATATCCATTTTAGGACAAGAGTGTGATGCATACACTTACATTATTTTTTAACGTAGATTCAATATCTGCCATAAAAAAATGGGGTTCTAATTGGAAAAAATTGATTTTTCACGATTTTGTCATCCCTAACTTTGAAAGCGATTTTTTCACCCCCTGTATCATGAATCGCAATTTCGATTTTTAAAGTTGATACATCAATCTTACATCTTGAAAAATCCCAAAAATGAAAATTTTCCATCCAAAAACCTCGAAGTTATTCTTGTTTCAGCGGAGCTCTATTTTCGATTTTTTTTTCGAATTTTCCCGCTCAGAGAGAATTTTCCAACCAAAACTGAAAAATGTTACATCAAAATAACTTGAAATTTTCTAAGGAATCTATTTCTGCAATAAAAAAATGGTGTTCTGATTTGAAAAACGGAAGTTGACGTCATTTCCGGAAAAACCGGAGGTGCTCATGCCTTGAAAATATTTAAGATTTCATCAGCATCGTGAAATACTTATAAGTGCTGAATTTCATGAAAATACGTTCAGTAGTTTCCCGTATAAATATGGGTGAGGTTCCTCGTGAAAGACCCTGTATAGAAGCGTAACGCATCATTGAAGGATCCTGCATTTCAACAACTTCTTCCCAAAATGGCTTTCAAATAAACTGCCGCTGTCAATTTCTGTGTGTATAAGCTAATGCGACCCTGCTTATAAACTATTCTTCTTTCGAGTTTCTTTATTAGCCCTCTGCAGACAGGTAAAGTGTGCGACAACTTGATATGTGGCAATTCTACCAGAAGGGTGAGTCGTACTCAGCGGCTCTCAGTCTAATTATGAATTTTAATGAGATCACTTGGTATAATTTGTCATCCTGATTTTATTGCGTGTTCTTCGACGGAAGTCGGAGCTACAGGCTGTGCACTCTTATAGAAAATGAAACTGATGAAACGGAAAATATGCAGCAGAAAACATTTTGCGTCTTGACTACAGTTTTAGATTCCACTCATGAAATAAAACACTTTTTTCATATAACATTTTCCAAACTTTGGCTTAGTTTATCGTTTGAGAAATACAAAGTGTATTAATTGAAAAAAGAACTATTCTCTACTAATATTAGAAGGAGGAAAGATTTGTATTTTTGTGTGTTTCATACTACTAGGCTCAAAAACTACTGGACCGATTGCAGAAATTTTTTCACCCTTAGGCCGGGTTTCACCAACGATTTAAATCTCGTTTAAGGCAGTAAACGATAATTTTCTGTGGTTTACCAGTCAAAAATCGATCAGTAATCTCAGGTATCTCTTCAAACTAGATTAAAATGTTTGGTGAAACCCGGCCTTAGAAAGCTACATTATCCCTGAGTGACATAGGCTATATTTTTCACCCGAAAAAATTAAGGATACCTACTATAACTTTAAAGCTGCGTACAGATGTGCGAGCCGAACCTATCGCGAACCGCTCGCGAAGTGTTCGTGTTATGTTCGTTAATTTCACGTACACACTTGCGATCCGCTCGCAAACCAATACCAACGACGGCTTACGAATTTACACTGGGCTCGCCTTGTGTTCGTGAAAAGCTGCGCATACATGTGCGAGCCGAACCTATCGCGAAGTGTTCGTGTCATGTTCGTTAATTTCAAGTACACACTTGCGATCCGCTCGCGAACCAATACCGACGGATTAACGAACTTACACTGGGCTCGCGTTGGGTTCGTGAAAGGATCCGACTATCGATGGATCGGCGCGAACGGTTTGCGAGCGGCTCTATAGAGGTTCGACATGCCGTCCAAATAATTGTCGCTATTGGTTCGCGAGCGGTTCGCAATAAGTTCGGCTCGCACATCTGTACGCAGCTTAATAATTACAAAAAATCAGCCATATTCAGATATTTTCAAGTGCGCTGCACAAACCGTGAGATTGACGTTGATACAATGTATGACGGAAATGTAGGAACCTCTCAAGTAGTTCTACAAAAAAGTCCGCGAAAGCATATATCTATCTCTCAAGATTGACTTGCTATTACGTGTTTATGGTAATCAGATGTTTTCCAAAATTATGCACTATTTTGGAGAGCGTTTTTTGAATAGGGTATTCATTCTCAACCAACGTTATTCATCCTCAGTATTTAATTCAGAACGAAGTTGCCCCTCATATCATACAATTACAACGAGTACATCAAAAGATATGGAAAGTTGAAGTATTGAATATGAAACCTACCAGGGCGAAGCTGGGACGGCCTGCTTATCTTTCCTTTACATATCTTCGGAACCGTTATTTCGAATGCACTGAAACTTGAGACATTTCGTCAATCTGGTCGCCTTTTTTTTAAGTTTGGTTCTTTGCGAATGCTTCATGAATGTTCTTATTTTAAAACGAAGCTAGTTTATCAACGGCTTCGATTTCAAACGAGTTTTCTGAAAATGCAAAGACGTAAATTAACAAACGCTGAGGCTAATAGCGCTATCGGAATGCTACAGGGTGGCCTAACTCAGGTTGTTGTAGCGGAAAGGCTCCAAGTCAGCCAAAGTATGATATCTCGACTTTGGAATAGGTTCAGAGAGACAGGTTCCGTGTTGAAAAGACCAAGGTTTAGTGGGCGACGAAAAACAACACCTGCTCAGGATTGTGTCATCACCGTTTCGGCGAGAAGAAACCCTACATCTACGTGTAGAATGCTACGGAATACTCTTCAAAATGCAGATGGGGTCCAAGTTTCCATCGAAACCATCAAACGACGTTTGAGAGAGGTGAATCTAGTTACTAGACGTCTATTAAGAGGAGTTCCATTAACACGTGATCATAAGCGTTAAAGACTGGAATGGGCAAGGCAACATATCCATTAGAACGATCAATGCGTAGTGTCCTTTTAACTGATGAATCTAGATTCCAGATATGGAAGATTTTCAGATTCTCGAAGAATAAGGGTATGGACAATCCCACGCATACCCCGTAATCGTCGCCATGTCCAAGAAGTCCATCCATTCCGAGGGGGTAGTGTTATGGTATTGGCCGGGATATTTTACAACGGGCGCACAGATCTACACATTCGTCCTGGTAATATGACCGCCTTACACTATAGGGAGCATGGCATTGACAATGTTGTGCCAAATTTTCACACTGCTATCGATGGAACTTTTCAATTTCTAGACGATAACGCTAGACCGCACAGTGCAGCCATAGTTGAGAATGCGCGCGAGGTGCTTGGTATTCCACATTTACCAATACCTCCGCACTCACCAGATTTGAATTGCATAGAATATGCATGGGATATGCTCCAAAGAAGATTAGATAATCATCAGCCTACCCCAGAATCCTGAAATGATCTGAGAGAGCTTCTGCCCCGTTTATGGAACCAAATTCCTCAAGAAATGTTCAACAACCTCGTGTGTAGTATGCAAAGGAGATGTCAAGCTGTTATTGATGCCCATGGAGGCCATACATTGTATTGATAGTCTGAAAATGCTTGAATTATCTGGGAATAAAATTTCTTTATTTTACTCGATTTTTCTTAACCACCATGTATACTTTGCAGACCTGCAGGCTAAAATTAATTTGCAACTTGAATCATATTAATATGAATTTTGATCACAAAAATTTTATTTTAACTACATATATTATTTTGCAATTCAAGTCAATATCCCTAACTCATGTGGAGCAGTTTATTACTCTTGTAGGAAATCCTTTACTTACCTACTTATGGTCCTCAATTATTTCGTATGATTTCATTTCTTATCGCGTCCCATGATAAATCCAAGATTTTGCTAAAGGAATATCTTGTGTCACGATTGATTTGGGCTGAATATATTCGATGAGACTATAAAAGCACATATTTTCCATGAAACATTAAAGTCAGACAGGATACTCAACGGCGATGAGGAAATAAACCAATTTATAATCCATGTATGCTCCCAACTTTGTCTACGGTTACCGAATTTCTCCGGCCAGACCACGACCACATACTACGAGGTTCCACAGAAATTGATAATCAATTCCAGTTAGCTAGATCATATTTCCCACAACGCCTCGCAGCAGGTACACATCGTCAGATGGACGCTGAAGTCGTCCTGTCAAACTAATTGTCATGCACGATACGGCACTAATTCCAACTTCCGGCTAGTTTCGATGCGACTCGAGGACTTTGCATATTGAATTTACTTCCTACCAATTATCATCTAGAGGTCTCGATGAACTCTGTTGAAAAGTGTTATTAACACCTTGTTGAATTTTAAAATGATGAACCGTACATCAAAAATGAATGATACAAATATACTGCTCCACAAGAGTTAGGGATATCGTATTTAATCGTTTTTAAAAGTATGTAATCTTCGGGAAAATAGCTTTAAAATCAACCTCAATAACAACTTGAATCGATCCAATAAAAATCAGTATGGGACATTTCGTCAATCTGGTCGCCCTTTTTCTGAAGTTTGGTTCTTTGCATATGCTTCATGAATGTTCTTATTTTGAAATGAAGTCAGTTTATCAACGGCTTCGATTTGAAACGAGTTTCCTGAAAATGCCAAGACGTAAATTAACAAACGCTAAGGCTAATAGGGCTATCGGAATGCTACAGGGTGGCCTAACTCAGGTTGTTGTAGCGGAAAGGCTCCAAGTCAGCCAAAGTGCGACTTTGGAATAGGTAAAGGGAGACTGGTTCCGTGTTGGAAAAACCAAGACCTGGTGGGCGACGAAAAACAACACCTGCTCAGGATCGTTTCATCACCGTTTCGGCGAGAAGAAACCCTAGATCTATACTCCATTCACAATTATAAAATCACAACTCTGGCCATGGTTTCATTTTCAGGAATTGGTGCACCTGATGAAAAATCTGTGCGCGTACAGAGAATATTGTTAGTTGTTGCCAGTTGCTTTGTTTATATCAAAGTAAAAGTATCAAAGATATTCCACATTTTGTCAGTTCGAATCGATCGGCGATTTTGGGGCGAAATATCGATGAGGAATCGCCTATTTTTCCGTTCTTCGTCGTCCAGAAGAAGTTTCCCGTCGATATGAGAAATTTTGTGCAAGTGTCATTTTTTCCTTTCACGACTTTTGGCGTGAGTACGAACGGCAAATTTGAATTGGACCAAAAATCGATTTATAAGCTTAAATAAAGCGAAAGTAAGTACTAATCGACCTTTTTACACTTGATAATGAAGTTTTTTTAGGTATCTGGCCGTTTAGAAAGATTTCAAACGAAATTCCGGTCCCCCAGAAGTTTGGTTAGTTTCGGTATCGTTTTTGGTGCTCAAAATTTATTTGGAATGTGTAAATGGACAAAAAAGGCTTCCTTATACGATCTTCTAACGAAAGCGACCGGAGAATATGGTTCATCAGGTAGGATTTTCGAGGAATTATGAGGAAAGAACTTGCAGAATGAAATTGCACGATTTTCGTAAGAAAACGGGTTCTGGATGGCCATCATCGGTCTCTAAATGATTATTGTTGATCGTTTTCACGTTTCAGAAAAAAAACACGTCGAAAAAGCTAAAAAAAAGAAGAAATATGACTATATTGCATTCCACAATAGGTGAATTCAGATTCCGATGAATTGAAATGTGTCACTGGAGCTTTCATTCCATTGCCGAAAGTAGAAATAGGCTATATTGAACTAGAATACATCGGTTTTTTCCATATTCCAGGAGTTTGTGTCTTATTTTAGAACAGGTGAATGATAAATGTGTAGCATATGTTCGACCTATTCCAATTTATTTGTACAAGTAATGTGGTAGTAATGTATGAATATTTTTCAATCTAATAAATTACTATACAATCAGAATATTTTACTCCTTGTTCATAACATCAAATAAATAAAATGTCGTCAAGTCTTGAACTTTCAGTTCAAGAGGATAATAAACATTAAATCTTCACAAGCATGCATATGAAAATTATGTGAAAGCAATGCAATTTTTTTCCATGGCGAAAAATGATATATTTCAACAGTGATCTCTTGATCTACCAATTCATATAAACGTTAATTATTTTCGTCCATCACATCTTTTCCAATTCATTCACATTCTGAGAAATACGCTAAGAATGTAGAAAGGGCAACATAGTGTTGACTTGGAACATAAAAATATTTTGAAAAACGTCATAACTTCGATACAGAGTGGAATGTGTCAAATTTTCAAGGCCAGAGTTGTGATTTTATAATTGTGAATGGAGTATACATGTAGAATGCTACGGAATACTCTTCAAAATGCAGATGGGGTCCAAGTTTCCATCGAAACCACCAGACGACGTTTGAGAGAGATGAATCTAGGTTCTAGACGTCCATTAAGAGGTGTTCCATTATCACGTGACCATACGCGTCAAAGACTGGAATGGGCAATGCAACACGTCAATTAGAACGATCAATGGCGTAGTGTCCTTTTCACTGAGAATCCAGATATGGACGATTTTCAGATTCTCGAAGAATAAGGGTATGGACAATCCCACGCATACCCCGTAATCGTCGCTATGTCCAAGAAGTCCATCCATTCCGAGGGGGTAGTGTTATGGTATGGGCCGGGATATGTTTCAACGGGCGCACGGATCTAGACATTTGTCCTGGGAATATGACCGCCTTACACTATAGGGAGCATGTCATTGACAATGTTGTGCCAAATTTTCACGCTGCTATTGGTGAAACTTTTCAATCTTTGGACGATAACGCTAAATCGCACCGTGCAGCCATAGTTGAGAATGTGCGCGAGGAGCTTGGTATTCAACATTTACCAATACCTCCGCAATCACCAGATTTGAATTGCATAGAACATGCATGAGATATGCTCCAAAGAAGATTAGATAATCATCAACCTACCCCAGAATCCTTAAATGATCTGAGAGAGCTTCTGCCCCGTTTATGGAACCAAATTCCTCAAGAAATTCCAACAACCTCGTGTGTAGTATGCAAAGAAGATGTCAAGCTGTTATTGATGCCCATGGAGGCCATACATTGTATTGATAGTCTTAAAATGCTTGAATTTTCTGGGAATAAAATTTCGTTATTTTACTCGATTTTTCTTAACCACCCTGTGCCTACGCTGCAGACCTACAGGCTTAAATTGATTTGCAACTTGAAATCTTGTTAATATGAATTTTCATCACAAAAATCTTATTTTAACTATATTTTTTTGTAATTTATGGCAATATCCCTAACTCATGTGGAGCAGTTTAGTTTTGAATTTCTGGCCATACTCCCCCTGAGATTTTGATGGCCTTATCGTTTTTCAGCACGACACCTCAATATTACTTTCTAATTTTCATTTTCCCCCTCGAGAAAAATTTTGCAGATTCCTTCGGGCGCCCATGGAGGTATCATGTTAGAAAGAACTGGTTAGCAAGCTGATGGAGTAGATTTAATGGTTCCAGTAATAATCCTTATAGAAATATCAAGATGTCCATCAACCAAACAGAACTGCAGTATTCAGCTTCAGAAAAAACCAAGTCTGAAGCAGCTGTACGGAGAGTGGTGGCATCGGCCGACCAGGATGTACCAGTTAATTTCTGAAGTATATTATGTCTCGTTTTCAACTTGAGAAGTGAACTTTCCAAATGTACCTTAAAATTCAAAGAAGGATCTAGTTTGATTCCAAGATATTTATGAGTGAAATTGTGATCAATTGTGATTCAAATGAAAACAGGACACCCTTTTTTTGGGGACTCGGGCGTAAACGCCACTAGAGAAAATAATTCTTCAAAATTTCCAAATCCTCAGAGTTTTTTAATAATGTTGAAATCCGAATGACAAGAGCAATATCATCTGCATTAATGAATTTCTCTGAAAAAGTATCAGTGAATATAAATTAGAAAGAAGGGGAGATAAAACTGATCCTTGGGAAGTCCGTAACTCAAAGTCTTGAAACTACAACTGCCACCATCAACAAAAACCCGAAGTCTTCTTTCCTTCAACATATTCTCAATTAGACTAAACATTTTTCCACATTACAATAATTGCTTTAGAAGTTTAAAAATTGATTCAATTAATGCAGTTTCAGTTTTTAACTTCTTATTGAAACCTGATTTAGGTTAGGGTTAGAGAAAAAATGTTCAAGGACTTCCGATCTCTTTTTTCAAAATAATCAATTACCAGCAAACAGATCCCATTTCATAGAATCGAAATTTTCAGGAAATATCGTATTTTTCTATGATATCTCTTTCAGTCAAGAAGATCAGTTCATTCAAAAAAACAAACTAGACAAAAAATAAAAATAAAATATATTATATATATATAAAATAGAAAAAAGAAAAATCTTTATATACAGGCTGTCCCAATTTAAGTGAAGACGAAAAACTCAAAATCTTTGAAACGGATCAGATTTTCGAAAAACCGGTTACAGGATGCTATTCTGTGAATCTGCGGCTAAGAAGCAATGATGAAAAATATAGGGTGTCCCATTTAAAAAACACAAGCTTTTCTCTCTAGCACTTGAACGGCGAATAATTTTTCGGATCAGATGGAATAGAAATTACAAAAGAAAACTTTTTGGATTTTTCGTGATATCTCCAACAGAAAACGAGATATAGCGAAATATTTGAAACAGCAATTTTTCAGAAACCAATTCAGATATCCACCTAGGTCCTAGGATATCGCTGACTTCTCTGGGAGTTCTCTGGTGGCGGACATTTGAAGGATTTATAGAGCTCTCAGCAACCTCTCAAAGGAGTAACAGAAAGCGTCACAATCTCCTAAAAAGTAGTCGCAGAGCTATCTTTGGGATCTTTTTGTGTTGCCTGAGTAGAGACACGATGTACGAGTTTACCTCTTTTATTCGACTCGAGTTAATCCTATTGAAAGCAGAATCGACCGGTCTCATGTCACCCTTCCAATGAAAGAATTCTAGATGAAATATTTCAATTACTCAAACTATCATAAATATCATCAATTAGGAAAAGAATAGTGAATTTCTCCGTCGATCTAAAAAGCACCACTTGTTAAACGGCCACTGTTTCTGGCTCAAAGGAATCTTCAACCGTGAAATATTGGGTATCCCTTGAAATTGAAATTTCATGGGAATCCATGGTCTTTACATGGCCCATTCTATACAAATTCCGAATAATTCTTCCAGTTGTTCGCACCTTTCTGGGAATTAACAATTAGAAATATGGGAAATACTAATAACCAACAAAAATCAATTTGAGAATTTTTTCTTTGCGAAACGATTTGAGAATAGTTCAGTTTATGAACTGTCTGGTAAAATGTGTAATTTATATATTATCGTGTTCACAGTTACCAAATCAGTTTTGTGATGTTGTGAAATAATTGAGGAGCATTCATTCAAAAAGGGACAGTTGAAATAATAAAAAAAATAATGAAAGTCCAAAGAATTTTTCATAAATATTAATCATTATGCGAAATGTACAAGAGAAATAATTTTAACCTAAGCTTAATAGTAACAATTATAATTAATTCATTATAGATTGGCATAAAATTCGTTTTATATACAGGGCGAGTCAAGCTGAACGCCTCGGACTCTCGTGGCAAATGGTACATTTTTTCAGTAAATTCAAAAAATTCATCGGATTTCGAAAGGACTTCGATAACAGCACATGTGAAGCAGCACATTTAGATATAGGGAAATGATATATGGCTCGAGAGGAAATGAAAAAGGCCAAAAGGCGAATCTTGTCATGTGGCAAAATATAGGGTGTTTGAAATAACAAAGTTATTGGAGTTCAAATATGCGGTAAATGCTCTTGGCAATATAAAACACACTGTATACTATCGACCGTCTACTCAAGGCACAGTAACTATCTGAAAGGGATTTAAGGGACCGGACAAAATTTTGAACTCCTGCCTTTGCTAATGGCAATGATATTGAATTTTTTGACAATATTATTTTTTGAGAAATAGTTGAATATCTCGCTAACGGACAGAGTAAGGTATATGGATACTTTTGCGAAGTCCACATGTTTTTTCTCAGAGAATTCAAAAACGCAAGAAAATACAGGGTGTTCCATTCAAAAAAACAACTTTGATATGTCACGCTCTTCTCAAACACCTTGTATAAAAGTCATTATTTTCAAAATGTAGTCCAAATCGGTATACATATACTTCCCCAGACCGTTTGCTGAAAAAATGTAACATTTGGCCACGAGAGTCCGAGGCGTTCAGCTTGACTCGCCCTGTATATTATATTCTTAAATTGGAGGTACAAACGAACAGGGGAGATGCCATGCATAGTTTATGAAAAAAAAGTCCCATAAAATGGGAATGCAAACGTTTCGTTCTCGAGATACAGGGTGTACTAGGTGTTTTAGGGATTATTTGATTGAAAATAATGAAAACAGGTGAATGGTGAATTGGACGGGGTGGGCATCAGTCATGGCCCGCCAGATCCCCAAACATAAATAGTAAAGATTTCATTTTCACCTATACTAACTGGATTTTCATACTAATTTTGATTTTTGTGAGAATTTCCAGAGAATCGTTCAGAGAATCATTCAGAAAATAGTTGCATTTGACCGAGGAAATTTTCGAATACAGGGTGTTCATGTTTTTTGAACTTTTCCCAAAATAGAATACCTTCCTATAAATAAACCACCTTGAATATTTTGGAGATTAGAGACACACATATGTTTGTAGTATTACTTTTCCCAAAAATCAATTCAAAAATACAGGGTTTCGAATTAATCCTAAAAAAAAATGATTATGTCTAGTGGTTCTCTCTGTGAAACACCTTGCATAAAAAATATGCACTGTGCAATATTTTGTCGTCATAATACTAAATCGAAAAGAATATTTCAAAAATATGCCTTCCTGACGTCACAGTAGAAAAAGTGAATTTTGGCAAAAAACTACCGTCATATATTCGTGAATCACCCTGTAAATATAAATATTTTTAATCATACTTATCCACTAATTTCATAACCAGAACATGTAGTAAACGTGTGTATGCAACAGAAATCCAATCTAACACTTAATAATTAAAAAATAAATCCGAAAATTCGAGCAATTTTCAACTTTAACACCCCGTATTTAGAAAACTAGCCATAGGATTGGGTTGGGCCCATTGACACTTTTGGTCACTGAGTCGGGTACAACAACATACCAAACTTTCAGAAAATTTGACCGGTCGCCACTTTACCTATAAAAAGTGCGGGGTCCTTTCATACATCACACTTCTTAAATGTCAAAATACCCAGACGAATTCAGTGCGCCATCTATATTTTATTTATTCTTGAATAAAACGCGCAATTTGAAACACCCTTTAGTAACATCCAACATTCGTCATAGGATATTAAGGATTTCAATTATTACGGAGAAATTTCAAAATGAAATAAACATTTGCTTGCTGCAAGCCATTCAAAATATGTATAGAGACCAAATACGTTTGAGATGAAACTATGATGAATAACTTCATATCGTATCACTGTCTCGCAATGATACGAATAAATTGATAAATTACTTAATTCGTTCAAAACGAAGCCAATTTTGAAATCAGGTCACAGTTCCAACTTTTACTCAATAAGATGACGGCTGTAAGAATAATAAGTTTTATGCGGGCAGTTTTTGATACAAATCAATTTGATCAGTATTGATGAAATTAATTATTGCATACGAGATATTCGAAATTGAACATTCTTGGTTCTTGGTGACAATTTTGAATACCTACATTGCTTTGTAGACAAACATACGGCATTTATTTCAGCACACTGTGAGTAAATTATTATTGAATATTAACATTATACAGGGAGTGGATATATCAGAATGATATTGAATTTCTTCGAAAAGTAACGATTGTTCGCTATTAGATTGTTTTTGATTCTATGGTATTATTCATGGAATATCAAAACATACCAAATACCACTTTGACTTCCTATGATATCGTGAATACGAGAGGTAAAAATTTACATCGCATTTAATACACATGCAGTATGAAATCAAGTATTCAGTGTGTCACATTGAATACTACAAGGTTTTGAAAATCGCTTGGATCTGGCAATTTTGTTCGTGAGTGTGCCTTTTTTATGTAAAAAAGACACACTCGGCTACAGCAGCAATTCTTGAGCGACGTGCACGGGTTATGATATTTTGTTTATCCTGATTACTCCTAGGTCTCCTGAGGAGACCCATCTGAAACTACAAGCTTCGAAGCTTGTAACTGGTGCCGAGTTCGGAGTAAGCAGTTCTGTTCTGTGTAGGCTTTGTTACTGTGTCCTTACGCCACCTTAGGCACAGCACTGTTAATTTTTGACCCAACAGTGAGAATGGTGGCCCCTACCAAGACTAGAAAATTTATTTCCTAGCTCGGGTTTGAACTCGGACTTGCCGGGTCCTAATCCAATGTCCTAACCACTGGACCAAGGACACTCATAATGTATTTTTGAAGCAGATATTTTCAACCGATTGAGCTGAGATTTTGTATACACGTTTAATTTGGATGACAATACAAGATAAGCTATTTGACGTTATTCTGAATCCAATATGGCGGAATATCCAAGATGGCAGAATAATTATTTTCCATGCACTGTTACAATATGGGTATCAAATGAAAGGCCTTTCCGAGAATAACTCAGAAACCTAGTCAGCGATAACTTGAAAGTAAAAAATGAATTAAAAGCAAAAAAACACTTTTAAAAAAAAGCTTTTATTTGAATGCTCTAAAAAGAAGAAAATAAAATTTTCCTTTACAATTTCAACTATCAACTTATAACCTCACTTGCAACCCGCCGCGGCTTCGCACGGATGCAATGCTGATACTAAATAATATACCTACCTACTACAGAATGTCCTTATAAACAACGTTCACAGCTTTTTTGTCCTCATGCAATACAAACATATTTTGTTGAGAAGTTACTTTTGGAAGGGCGAAATATAATTGACCATGAGAAAAATAACTCAACGCTCAAATCTAAGGAAAGCGACGCGATATGTATAGACAAGTG
The DNA here is from genome assembly GCA_910592335.1 of Adalia bipunctata. Lineage (NCBI taxonomy): Eukaryota > Metazoa > Arthropoda > Insecta > Coleoptera > Coccinellidae > Adalia > Adalia bipunctata. Next base: position 10,096,071 of record OU342954.1, read on the forward strand.
CCGGCGCCGCACCGCATTTTAAATCTGTAATATCTTCGGAAATATTCATTCAAATTACATGCTCTAAAGGGCCATATTGATCTATATTGAATGGACAATGTATTTAAGGTACTTAATTGGATAAGGATTAATGCTGTATTGCTTAAAATAACTTCCTAAATAAGCCATTTTTCCCGTAAAATGTAAAGGACAAAAGATGGTTATTGTGGGTTATCCTTGAGATAGACATTTATACCATCGCGGACTTTTTTGTTGACCTTTTTTAGGAGTACAATACCGAGTACATTATTTTGATTTATCTCGTGGGCTTCAGTCAGCGTTTGCAATGTAAGTTCACAAAATATATAAATGAACTAGTACCTATTTAATTGAGTAACTTAATCTGCTAAGTTCAATTTTTGAATTTCAGTTTAATTAAATACTTATATGTACTTAAGCAAACCTCGCGACATGCTTTTATGGTCATATAAATTGTGTATAATGCGGTTATAAGTTGATAGTTAAAATTTTAAAGGAAAATTCTATTTTCTTCTTTTTAGAGTATGTATTTAAATAAAAATCTTTTCAAAAAAGGTTTTTTTTTTGCTTTTGATCTAATTATTCACATCACTTACTTGCCCCAACAGCTCAAACTTTTTCACCATTTTCTGTATTGTGCTTCGACAAGGTGCTTCAAGACCCAAACATTTTCGAGTTTTACGAACCGTCTCTACCAAATTTTCACTATGTTCATAGTGAATTTTAATAATTTCAATGCGTTGTTGAAGCGGGTATCGTTCCAAGTTTTTACTCGTCAAATGTCAAAAAAAGACAGCTTCAAAAGTGAAATCTACTGAAATAGCGGGCTATTCAAAATAACACCTCTTATTGGAAAACCCTTTAGAACACTATATGAACCATGGGTTTCAGGGGGGCAGGGGGGCCATGCCCCCCCCCCCTTTAGATCTTGATGGCCTCATTGTTTTTCAGCACAACCCCCTCAATATAACTTACTAATCTTTATTTGGCCCCCCCTGAGAAAATATCCTGCGGGTTTCTGCGGGCACCCATGATATGAACGTGAGTTACAATCCATGGATTATAACACACTAGTGTGTTATTTGATAGTTTACTGGTCTAAAATGACATATTAATTATGACAGTCATGTATTTAATGATTGTCATTATGTGACTACACTACAGAGCAAAAAATTCATATCTTCGGTATTCACTATTTTGTAGAAGGATACTCGACCAAGTCAATTCTTATTTCATATTATACAACTTTCTCTTTTTGTGCTTCTAATTATTGAACACCCTGTAGAAATACGGAATTTTAATTTTCAGAATCTACAAAGTTGCGACAACAATTTATACTCATACATTTCATATCGGGAACTGACCTAAATGGTCTCGACAGACATCATTGATTCTTCAGCCAGAACAACTGAAAATCCGGAAAACCCTCTTATTGCGCATGCCCATTTCCCAACCAGAGACACTCAACCCAACGACCAACGTTTTGAATAATATTAATTACAAAATAAATGTAATAGAGCGATTTAAGAACAACTTTCACTATTCTACTTCCAATCTCGTCAATAGAATACAATTGCGAATTTCCAACAGGTTCCAGTCTAGCTTCTGACGAAGACTTACACGTGTATGAGCGGACTGAGCTGAGGTTTCCTGGTTTTTCCAAGTTCCAGTGGAAGTCCCGATGTGGTAATACAGTATTTATGGGAGTTTAGCGAGAATAGGTAACATCAGTGCGTGCAGAAGTGAAAATTAGCGAAATATGTCATCCGTGGACGATGTGTTGAACTATAAGAAGAAAGAGGAGGAGGATTTTTATGGACTGTTAGGATGCGATGAAAATTCAACGGTGAGTTTTTTTTTCGTCCAAATTTGAATCAACAAGTGTGTTCGAGCCGAGTTTTATCTACTCCAGTATTCGTTGTGGAATGGAATTGTTTTGATTGAACTTGATCTCCTTTTTTTCAAGGGTATTCGAAAGTTTATTCGTTTTGTAAGCAGACAGTGGAATATTTTTTGTGTACGATGTGTACGAATTTTCTGCAGAATTTCTGGCTTATTCAGATATACAGGGTGTTCCTAAATAAGAGATAAATAAAGAAAGGAGATTCCTCGCATAATTTCAAGAAAAAAAGTCCCATAAACATGGAACCCCAAACATTTCGTTTTCGAAATACAGGGTCTTAAAAATTTGATTTTTTTTCGAGTTTTTTTCTCATAATTTCTACATTCCAGAAGATATTCGACTGCAATTTGGCATAGATATTACAATTTAGAGTTCACATCATGTGGAATGCCAATTTTGATTGCAAATCTACATCTACAGGGTGATATTTTTTGAAACACTGTCCCCTGTTTTACTCCAGAATAGTTTTTTGGTGGGCCATTGGTTGTATAAAATAGATTTGTTATTATACTAAATTTTAATATCTTGCAAAAGGCTGAAGGACTTCGGTCGATGGCCTTTTGGAATTTGAATTTGTATTTTTATTCCAATAAAGAACCGTAATTATTATTATTATTAATATCTAGCAGTTTTATCGTATCAGCTACCGATTTCGGGAAAAAAATTTGAATGAGTCTCTCTAAATCCTCAGAAAAATCAAAATCCTTATAAAAATTCAGTTGTTATAAAATAAAATCTGAACTATTTAAGTTTGGATATCTGAAGGGTCATGATTCATAATTTTCGTTCGAATACATCCCAATACACCTAGTACACCCTGTATCTCGAAAACGAGCATTTGCGGTCGCATGATTATGAAACATTTTTTGTTAAAAGTATGCAAGGAATCTCCCCTCTTCGTTTGTAGCACCAGTTTAGGAACGACCTGTATACGATAAGAATTAATTTCCAATCAATAAGAATATTGCTCACAATAAGATTCACTCGAGAAACATGTGGCTTTTTGTTTCTCACAGAATGAAAATATACGAAGCTGGAATCATTGGTTCAGGTACCATACCTTTATCCATATCTATTTCATCTCTATAGAAGCCTTCCACCTTCAACCACAAACATATCCGACAAAACACCCGAACTAATTGTTTCTGGGGTTCACGCTAATGTGGAATCCACTTCTCACGGGAACATTTTCGGGAAATGAAGGGTTTTGCTTTGACAACCAGAAAAAATGGGAAGTGGTGAGATTGGAACCTGCGATTCTGAACTGCGTGAATGTCACGCAGTTGAGATGCATGTGATTGTGAGAATTTTATACGATTCCGGAATATTTTCGAGCATCACGTATACAGAGTGTCTCAATTTAAATTAAAATTTCTTCATTAACGCCAAGTGAGGGCAATTAGTCCTATTTTTCATTTTTTTCTCGTTAATTTCCAAGTATTCCGTGTTGAGCGCTCGAATTGTGAACGAAAAATGATCTTAATCGACTAGATTCGATTCACTGATCAAATTCAATTATATCCGTCCGTAAACACAATACGAGGATATACTGAAAAATTCTTAACCTACTATAGAACCAAATAAAATTTCAATGTCAAAATATTTTATTACTCAACATATTCTCCTCTTAATTGAATACATTTATTACAGCGAACCTGCAACGTCTCTATACCTTTCAAAAAAAAATATTTCTTCTTGCTCTGCAAACCAGTCCTTCACAGCAGCTTTTATTACCTCCTCGTTGGAAGAAAATTTACGATCTTTCAAATTTTTTTCAGTTGAGGAAAGAGATGATAGTCGGACGGAGCCAAATCTGGTGAATAAGGGGGGTGTTCTAGTAATTCTAACCCTAAATCACGAATTTTTTGCATGGCAACATGAGATTTGTGTACTGGGGCGTTGTCCTGTAAAAACAAAACACCTTTGGATAGCTTTCCTCGTCTTTTCCCTTTAATTTTTTCCGGTAGAGTAATCAGTAATATCGAAAAGTAATCTCCAGTTATTGTTCTATCCTTATCCAAAAAATCAATCATGATTACTCCATGGCAATCCCAGAAAACTAAAGCAAGAACTTTTCCAGCAGATTTTTGGACACGAAACTTCTTAGGTCTTAGACTCTTAGAGAACCAGAGTGTCGCCATTCCATCGATTGTTGCTTTGTTTCTAGATCGTAGAAATGTACCCAAGTCTCATCCATCATAGTAACAATTCGGTTTAAGAAGTCTACATCGTTTTCAAAACGAGCACAGATCGAACGCGATGCTTCTACCCTTGCACGCTTTTGGTCAACATTCAAACATTTGGGCATCCATTTTGCAGAAATTTGTCCAAATTGACGTGAACTATATGATGAACGCGTTCGTATGAAATCTTCAGTGCTTCAGATATCCGTTTTAGCCCAATTCGACGGTCGGATAAAAACATGTCATGAACTGCATCGATATTTTCGGGGACTGAAACAGAAACTGGCGTTCCCGATCGGTCATCATATTCAATGGAAAATTTACCTCTTTTGAAGGTTGCAGTCCAATTTTTTTCACGGTCGCATACGAAGGACATTGATCACCAAGGGTATTAAGCATATCGTCGTAAATCTGCTTACCTCTTAACCCTTTTAAATACAGGTACTTGATGATGGGTCGATACTCCAATTTTTCGTTTTTTACAATTTCGGTGAACATCTTTTTTTTAAATTTATTGCGTATCTCTGGTTTACTTTTTTGACGTCGAACTCTACACTGACACTTCTAATAAGTTATTGTTCGTTGATATGGTATCGGAATATTTTGTTTATGCATGGAACTGGTCTAGGCTAACGAGATATCAAAACATCCTCGTAACTCTCGAACAGAATTACCTGGAATGCCGTGGTCAAATTCGTAAATGGGCAAAATTTGTCTCGGAATTCTATCGAGATGAAAATCTACAGTTAGAGGGAGAATGACGTATACGCAGAAAGAGACAATTTTATTTCATTTCATTTATTTATATCACAGATACATTGAAGGTATACAGATTAGATATAAACAAAGGAGTGCCATCAAAATCGAATTATCGAAAAAAGGCAAGAGCTTTTGAGCGCTCGTTGATCAAACTTGTAGGTATATTCCTTGTATGAGGCAGATTCATCTCTTAGATTCACCTTGTAGGTAGATTTGCATTTTCCAGTGCGAGGAAGCAATTTTTCGAATTCAAAGTTGAACCTTTTCTGTTTGTTTCAAGGAAGATGTATGGTTAGATCGATATATCTCTATCCTTTCTGAAATTTTTTGTTGATTCTTGCGAGTTAATATAAGTAGGTATGTATTTAATGCGCATCAATCGAAAATTATTCTTTTTCAAATAATTTATTAATTTTATTATTTTTCAAATATTTAAATCATGTTTTTTTCGCACCTTACCAGTTGATAAGAGGTGATTTTTTAACTATTTTCTTTTTGGCAACACTGGTTTTGACAGCTCACACTCGTCTATTGTTTGGTGTCACTGTCAAACATCTTCAGTTTGGTCTATAATTTAACCATGAACCGTCTTACAAACTAACAACGCTTGCAAATCATAGAGTTTTATTATCGGAATGCGTGCTCTGTCAAGAAATTTCATCGCGCTTCCATTTCATGGTCAGTTTAATCGACCCTCTGAAGCGGCTATTCCGGCTATTGTGACTAAATTTCGCACCGAATTCACATTTTTAGACATTAAAGAAGCTCTCAGCTATGAATAAAATAGAGGCGTTTGAGATGTGGCTGCACCGAAGAGTGTTGAAAATACCCTGGACTGATAAAGTGACAAATGAGGAAGTCCTCCGAAGAGTGAACATGGAGAGAGACCTGTTGAACACGGTGAAAAAGAGGAAAGCATCTTATTTTGGTCACATCTTCAGAAATGAGAAATATGCTTTACTTCAGCTGATAGTCGAGGGCAAGATCGAGGGTAGACGTGGTATTGGTCGAAAGAGATTTTCTTGGCTGCGTAATCTGCGTCAGTGGTTCAAAATTAAAGACGCAGCAACTTTAATCCATAAGGCTCGGGACAGAGAAGCTTATCAGATGATGGTCGCCAACCTCTGCTAGGAGAAGGCACTTTAAGAAGAAGAAGACATTAAACCACCAACACGCTCACGTACAGTGCGAACTGAAGAAAATATGGCAGCTGTATCGTCCAATGTTAGTGGTGACTATCAATTATCGATTCGGCGACGTTCGCAGCCATTAGGCCTGTGTTACTCAACAACGTGGAATTATTTGCGGAAGGATTTAGGTATGGAGCCTTTCAAAATACAGCATGAATTTTTGGTGAATGGGCTCTTGAAACGTTGGCTGAAGAAATCCACTTTTTTGTTTCTGTTTAGTGCGGATTATGGGCTGGTGGCATCATTGGACCGTACTTCTTCAAAGATGACGCGAATCGCAACGTTACTCTAACTAAATGGTGAGCGCCACCGTGAGATGATATCCAAATAATAGTATATTATGCAACGATCATGTAATGATGGTCATTGATACACGAGCATAAACCGGGATACGAAATGAGCCGAAGGCGAATTTCGTATGGTTTATGCGAGTGTATTAATGACCATTATATGAGGGTTGCATACGCTATTTTATCTACACCCGATAAATGACGAAGAACTGAAAATATTATTTATTCATTTTCCGTTTCAAGGCTATGTCTAACCTGAAATGTAAACAATTCGGTCTTGCTTCCAAAAATTATTTATCGGGCAGGAATTTTAGCTGAAAAGTCAAAATATACGTTCATCTTCGATAATCGACCGAATAGCGATTGAATTCGAAAAATATGCAATATCAATATACATATCGAACGTCAAGGCAATAATTTGAATTCTCTGGCCAGGTCTATGACGCCGAATATTTTGTGATTTCGGCGAAATTCGTGATTTTCGCAAATTTTTTTAAAAATACTTCCCGATATCGCAGAAAAATCCAAAAACACCACCGTGGAGCTCCGTTCTTTCCCTTTCCGACGCTCCCCTTTCCATAGCGAACTGGGACTGCTTGATTGAAAAATAATGGATTTCTTTTGATTAAAAATCTGTATCGTAATGAATATCATTTCGAAACGGATTGTGGACATATAATTGTATTATTATAGTAAGGGTGTAGATAAATATATCTTTATATATCAAACAAAGTTGTTGGTTACACTATTTATAACTCGAGATCGGATGGACTTTTTGTTACGAAACTTCATTTATGGATTCGCCTACGGCCTGGTTATCATAAAATAAACTAAAACTCTGAAAAATTCGATGAAAAATATGCTCATGATGGAAATGCTTTCCCTTCTTTTGAATAAGGCCACTAGGTGTCGCTACGGTTAATGGCTCTTATCTATAGTCCGTTCAAACATAAGAAGGAGCTTTGAAAACAAACAAAATCGTCTGGTTTGCTTACAATAAAGCTTGGTGAAACGGTCATTACGACGCTCCCTTTTAACGCCCTAAGAGTCTGCCAGGATCGTACTCGGAATGGACTGTGAATGGTACTGGATAGAAATGATTCAATAATTTGAGTCAGCAATTCCCTCATTAGAACTTTTTTCCTCAGATGAAACTCTAGTGCAAAATTTTTGTTATGATTTGCAATTGTCATAAACATTTCATATCCGACGTACCCTATTTTTTTAATTTTTTATTGTTTTTATATTATCATCTACTAAATAATTTCTTTTTCGGATGCTCGAGATTGCGGCAAGGTTACTCCTGGAAACACCAGAGTTTTAGAGATTTGGGTCGGAATCTTGCAAGATTCCGACAAAGTAATTCCGGGAAACACCAGATTTGAGTCCTTTTTCCTAATGGCTGAAAGCCATCTTGATTTGCATAAATATCGAAGTTTTCAATTGACAAGACGCGTAAAAGATCTCTGTTCAAATTTAAAATGGTCATTTACTTGTAATATGCGAAATATATTTAGTTTCGGTCCAAAATTTTAAATTATTTTGTACGAAACTCTTTGTCGGGTGCTCAAGATTCCGACAAGGTAATTCCGGGAAACACCAGATTTGGGTCCTTTCCCTTAATGGGTTAAAGCCATCTTGATTTGCATAAATATCGAAGTTTTCAATTGAAAAGACTAGTTAAAATACCTAGAGCTACTGTTGAAAAGTGTATTGTGTTGGAAGAAAATCTCTTGACAAAGTGTATATAGGTAGTGTTTATAGAACAATGTCGAATTCGGAAACGGATGCTGCATCTGAGGGTGATATGTGGGGACCACCACGAAAAAGGTCCAAAAGGTCGCATTTTTCTGCTGAAGAGAAAGATAATTTTGAACAATTCTCGAAAAGAATTGGAAGAACATCCTGATTTATCGAAAAGAGACTTAGTAGAAATTGTTTCAAAATCATCAGGTTATTCAGCTGTATTCAGAATTCTCAGAGAATATAAAGAGAATAAAACATTGACGCCACCTAAGAGGAGAGCCCAGTCGTTAAAAATAATCGATTCGGTTGACGATTTCGATATGAACCTTATCAGAAGAATTGTCCACGGTTTTTTTTTTCCGGCATGAAATCCCAACGATTTCTAAAGTTCTTGAAATCATGAATGATGACGACAGTTTGCCATATTTTGAAAAGAACAACGTTCTATAAATTATTGAAAATATGGAATTCAAGTTCAGTTGAAACTGAACGATTGTGTGAAATCTTCTCGATTCGACTCTGGACGGAAAGAAACTTTACGAAGGCCCTCCTACCCCTGTGCCAAACTTGTTTATATTGCTCCTTCTTAGATTTGAACAGAGTATAGACACTATAGCCACAGACTGCTGTAGCGTAGTCGTGAAGGTACTATATTTGATATTATATTTGTGTGTTTCTGTTCTGTCTCATATCCATGGAGACATGAAAATCTCGCTGCTCTACAGACTGAGATCACCGAATACCTAACTACACAGAAGCGTCAGTAAGCGTCGGCACTTTAATCTTCAAGGGGCAAATTTTCGTGACCTTCATTCTCTGTTAGGTAGTACCTATGTGGCTTTTGAGCGGCAAATTTGATTTGAATGGTCAATGGTTCACATAACAAAGGATTTTTAGTTTTTGATTTATCAACAATCAGAATCAAACCAAAAAAAAACAAAGACCAGTGGTCCAACGGGAAGTTTAAATTTAACGTTGACATATGTACTACCTAGCATGGCACAAGCGTCATCAAATAAAGTGACGCTTCTGTGTAGTTAGGTATTCTGTGCTGAGATGTTTACCCATTATTTTAAGCTGAGCAGTAAGGCTAAGACGTCTAAAATAATGGTTTGAGCACTGATTACGATTAGATTTTGATTAGCCGAAAAGAATATTGGAAAAGTTTCGTTTTTTTCACTTCAGGTAGCGCTTTTCACAAATTATGTCTGATTTTCATAAGTTATTTCGAATATTTGAATTTACTCTGGTGAACGGGTTGCGTTAATAGTCGATAGTTCTTTCAAGCAATAATTATCATATTATGGCTTATACTCCTGCTATTCACAGTCAGAAAGCGAAGAATTTTGGTACAGATTGAGTTGCATGCTTGCGTTTGCGTCACTGGAAATTGGAAAATTGCGAGAAATGTAGAGGAAGTGTATATGTTATTCGCAATAGCCGAAATCGGGCACTGTCCGAAATTTTTGCCCACAACGCGTTATGGGTATCCAAATTTACCCACGATGCGAATAGATGTTCTTTTTTCGAGCACTGAGTAAACCAGAATACTCAGAACGCGTTGTGGGTAAATTAGATAATCCACAATGCGAATCCAATTTTAGCGCGCTCTCATACTGCGTTGTGGACAATTCATTTTACCCACAACGGGTTGTGGGTATCGCACTTCACCCAGAAAGCGATGAACCAGAATTTGTCGTCGAAGTCAGTGTGATGTAGCTTGAGTACTGGCAAGTACGAGAAGCCATTATCATGAGTATCTAACGTGAATAGATTACGCACCTTGTGAATTCTCAAGTTTGATTGAAGGTCCTGTTTTCGAAATTATATCAATATGAAAACCTAATTTGAAAAAAAACTAAGTGAACGTATGCTAGAAAAAAAAGACAGGTCGTTGTTATTGTTATTATCGGACGAACGTTATTTGGAGTTAGTAAATCACTACGAAGAAAACAGGATGGGCTTCAATTATCATCCAAAAAATATCGAAGATTGAAAAGATATGATTTATTAACGTTGGCCAAAAAAAAACTTGTTAACAAGGAACGTTCAGGAAACCAATCTGGCTTTATAAAATGCAATTGTTTGAAAGGATGTCAAACTGAGGCGTGTGCATGTGTGAAATAGAATATAAAATATAATTCAAGATTTCATAGAAGTAGGTACCTACTTGTGACAATAAATAATACCTATTTGTTTTTAGTTCTAATAAGTTGTTGATATATCGTTTTGTTTCACCTTTATGAACTTTCAATATAAGTAAGAAGAGAAATAACGGCATGCAGACAATTGAATATTTTTTGAAAATTATTTCTCTTCTCAATTATATTCAAAGACGTTAAACTTATTCTACTTTCAATATAAGGTGTAATCATTGTTTTACTTGAAACGTATTTTGGGTAAAGCGAAATGGACAGATAGCTTTTTCTCTTTTGTGTCCAATTTTTCAATGAGTTATCAGTATTACATCATACATTTCATTTGCTGCACATTAAAAATCTAGGCCAGATTGGTTTGCTAAACGCCCTATGTTAACAAGTTTATCCTTCTCTCCACCAATTAATACCTGTCAGTACACAACCTACAGCTTACAGCAGGCTGACTTCGATGACAAATTCTGGTTCATCGCTTTCTGGGAAAAGTGCAATGACCAGAACGCGACGTGGGTAAAATGAATTGTCCACAACGCAGAATGAAAGCGCGCTAAAATTGGATTCGCATTGTGGATTATCTAATTTACCCACAACGCGTTCTGGGTATTCTGGTTTACTCAGTGCTCGAAAAAAGAACATCTATTCGCATCGTGGGTAAATTTGGATACCCATAACGCGTTGTGGGCAAAAATTTCGGACAGTGGTCGATTTCGGCTATTGCGAATAACATATACAAGAAAATAGATATCAAGTATGAACTGTAAAATATTAAAAACAAAAAGTTATATGTTCAACAATTATTGGGTATCGAGAATTCTTTTCATGTAAATAACAATGTTAAAAAAAATTTATATATATTTATATATACTTGGAATACATATTAAGTTTGCCTAATTTATCTCCTGCTTGAAAAAATAGCAATGGTAAACTTAGACCATTATTACCGCTGATTGAGCTTGATCTAGAATCAACTCGATTTGACAGTTCAAAAATCAGATAAACAAGCCGTTCTCTCCGATCACTGGTGATTACGATTTGTGAAATCCACCGTAAACAAAGTTCGCCGGGCCAGCTAGTGTATAATAATAACGCAAAGTTTCATAATCAAAATCAATGATGTCTCGTTACCTGCGATTCGTGTAAATTATTTATGAAATTTCTACACGAATTCAGTTATCTGAATTCGTGTAGTGATTAAATTAGGCAAGTAAATTTCACGAATCATAAGATCTTGAGATGACTCTAGCGGACGAAATTGGATTAAGCGAGCTTGATGAGCTCCTATAAGCTCCTTGACGTTCATTTCCGGAATACACTACATTTGCTATGCAGGAAAATTAATGAAGATCCATATGCCGTTTTAGCTCGCAAGGTAATTAATTCAATTATGTGTTTGAAAAAATTCAAATGATCGTTTATTGAAAATGGAACAAATTCTTGTTAAATTAAAATTAGGGGAAGTACGTACAAAATGAGATCGTTTTATTTCAGAGGTATAACTCGTTATTAGTGAATCACATTTACGTCATATTATACACCTATGATCTTTGTTCTTTTCTATACAAAATCTTATAAACATATATGAAATGAAAGTAACAGAAAATAAAACATTCTTAGATAAATTGGGATGAACGAAAATTCATTTGCGCGTTTGCTATAGACAAAATAACAAACATGCCGAAGATGCGTGAGCCCAATGCAAGCAATTTATGCATCGTAATCAGCCCTCCAGGCTTAGATCAAGAGAAAATGTCAGTACAATAGAAACATGGACAGTCGTCTTCTTCTCGGAAGTTGCTAACAACATTTTATTCTTCATTGTCATCTTCAAATAAAGCCTTAGGGACTTTATGTCTCCTTTTCTTTGGAGGAAGTACCTTGTACACTTATGAATCGTCCTTTAGGGACTGAAGAAATCTCCTCACAGGAACAGCATTCGTTGTCTACTGAAGGAATCTCGAGAACTATAGCAGCTATAAGAAAGCTGATAAGAGCTCTTTTTTCCTGACTAATACGAATCTGAAAATAGATCCAGCCTATCGTTCATAGATCTTGAGTTATGAACGAAAATTGAGAAATTGTCATTTTCAATCATGCTGAACAACTCGCTTGTTTGAACTCGTATTCGACATATTTTGTTACATTTTACAGGCCTTTTTTTAGGGATAATTTAAATATAAAATGATGGAATTTTCTAATCCTGCTATTTTCGAGAAATGAGAAGGATTTATGATTTCTAAAATGTGTCAGTCGAATATTGTCTTATCTTCCCACAAAATTGGAAACCAATAAAACTCGTGTTATTGCTGAAATAAGGCCTGAATTTCCCGAAAAAGTAGTCCAAAATTGGTATGGTTCCTCAGAGCTAGTCGTGGTGGCCATTATTTTCAAAACATAAATGTCATAGAATTATCTTTCTGCCACTGGGCACTGGGCAGGACACTTGAGAGCACTCTGCTCTGAAGCCAGCAAATCAGCTTATACAGGGTGGCCACTTTTTCAATGGCATTGTATTGGTAACTTTTAAACCATAAGAGTTAGAAGGTCGGTCAAATGGCGCCGCGAAATATCAACACTGCAGATATGGCTTGCAGAAAATGTTCAAAAGAGGTGAAATTGTATGTTGTTTGTGGAAAATGTGGGTCCAAATATCACCCCAGTTGTGTGCTGAAGATTTGTGGGACATTTGTCAATCCGGAGGGTGTAATAGTATGCTGTGAAAGACGAGTGGAATGTGAATGTAAGGTTAAGGATGAAGAAATAAATCAACTAAAAATGAGAATAACAAGTCTAAATGAATCTCTTTTTGATAAATCCCAGGCTGTGGATCAAAACTGCTCTGTAGTGGCGGGAATAAATGAAATTGATGGTAGTAAAGATGACCTGCCCATAATTAAGGAAGAGAAAGAAAGTAAGTCACAATTTCAAGAGATATTAATTGAACAAAAGGACTTACTGATATCTGAATTAAATGATAAAGTTCAATTACTCAAAAAACATATCGTTCTACTGGAGAAATTTCAGAAATTGGAATCACGATCAAATGAAAACTCAATAAAACCGGAACATAGACCGAATGAAAACATACCCAAGATAAACAACAAAACATCAGGGAAATCCAATACATTTGTTTTGAGTAGTAATAATAAAAACATGGATACAGATGATTCAATTTATCACATCGCCGACAATCTGTGAACCCGCCGGGGACAGCTCGAGCGTTGGCAGGCAACCAGTAAAACACAAATCCAGAACTAACACGGAGCCATCTATGGGGTTGCTTCCTGATCAGGATATTCGGAGAAAATCTTCCAAATTACCGATCAACGAACGGCCCAAGCATCGGAACAAGCTTCAAACTGTAGTAAAGGGTACCAGAAGAACAGATGGAGGAGATCAAGATTTCTGTGGCAGTAAGTCTAGAATATGGCTTCATGTTGGGAGAGTTGAGCTCAATACAACTGAAGAATCTATCTCAAAACACCTGACTAGAATCTTTCCAAATCGTGTTTTTGCAGTTGAGACTCAACCAACAAAATCTGACGCGAAAAGTATGTCCTTCAAAGTTGGCGGAGATGTTGACTTGCAAGAGGAGCTTTATAAAAGTTGTAATTGGCCGGAAGGAGTAACAATCAGACGTTTCACATTTTTTCGGACGAGAAACAATCATAAAGAAACACGAAGTCAAGAAAAATAGTGGAAAAATCACAGTTACAAATTTGAACCTGCAGTCGTTAGGAAATAAGATAGATGGAGTGGGACATTTCTTGGAGACACAGTACATTGACATAGCCTGCTTCACGGAGCATTGGCTCTCATATGATATATTTTCAAGAATCAATTTGGGAAACTACATCGTGGCCAGCTCATTTTGCCGACAATCTTCACGTCATGGTGGCTCAGCTGTTATCCTCAAGAATAACATGACATATAGGGAATTAGTAGAGCTTAAGAACAAGTCAATTGAGAAAGTGATAGAACTATCTGGTGTCATGATGACGAAATTGAAGATGATAGTTATTTCTATTTACAGGCCACCATCTGGTAATATACCAGAATTTATTACTATTCTGACAGAAGTGCTTGAATTGCTGCAGGAAGCATACCCCGCCAGCCGAATGATTGTCTCTGGTGATTTCAATATTGAATTGGGAAGAAAATCGAAAGAACAGCACCAACTTCTTGAGACTTTCAAGATGTTTGGTTTGGAGATGATGTTCTCTGAACCCTCACGTATTACTTGTCAGTCCAGTTCGTGTATAGATAATGTCTTTTCCAACATCAGCGTCGAACCTGGTGAGAGGCTTACATTCGAGCCCCATCTTTCGGACCATATGGCCCAAATTCTGAGCTTTTCAATTCAAAATATGGAACCTGAAAAAGTACAATTTAAATTAGTAAGAGAATTCAATAAAAAAAATACTCAACGATTCATCGAGTCTGTTAAAAGTCAGAACTGGTCGCAGATGTATTCCGATGATGCTGCGACCCAGTTTTCGAGTTTCCATGGTCGCCTGTTCAATATCTTTGAAGAATGTTTTCCTGAGAAGAAGGTTAGAATGATAAAGAGGAGGAAATATTATGAAAACAAAAAAATAATATCAATAAGGAAAAAACTCGAAGCTGCCGACACCATTGCTAAGGTTAAAAAGGACCAAGATAGTAAACAATTATACAATGCCATAAAAGAATCTCTACGACTGGAAATCAAAAAAACGGTAAAGGAAAAGAATGCTGATAAATTATTAAATTCCAACAATAAATATCAAGCAATGTGGAACCTGATACGTCAGGAAACAAATAATAGGGCTGGACCTAAAAAAAGAGAAAGCAATATCACGGCTGAAGGGCTGAATGAATACCTGACTTCAATAGGAACGAAAATTAACAACAATACACGCATCTCTACCCAGGAATCAGAGGAATTGCTTGCAAATAAACATGAACCAAATCCGAAATCCATGTTCATGTATCCTATAACAGAGGATGATATCCTGGATGCGTCGAAAAAGCTAAAAAATAAGAACTCTCGAGATATTTATGGGATGTCAGTCTCATTACTCAAGCACACTGCTCCCTTGCTGCTAACACCACTCTGCAAAATATTGAACGACTGCATAGCACAAGAAGTTTTTCCTGAAGAGCTGAAAATAGCTAAGGTATGTCCAGTATTCAAGAAGGGCGACGCAGATGATGTTTCCAACTACAGACCCATATCTGTACTACCAGCCATATCAAAAATATTTGAACACATTCTGAAGAACCGCCTAACTAAATTCCTAGAAAAGCATTCAATAATACATGATTCTCAACATGGTTTTAGGCATGGTCGATCAACTGTAACAGCAATGATTGAGGTTCTTGAAGAGATTATAAACGCCTACAACAACGGAGAGGAAGCTGAACTCGTGTGTATGGATCTGAGCAAGGCTTTTGATACTGTCAATCACGAAATCCTGTTGAAAAAGCTCAACCATTATGGAGTAAGAGGAAAAGCCAATAACTTGTTCGGATCCTATCTCACACAAAGGAGACAGGCGGTCGTGTGGAACAACGAAACATCTCAACTCAAAGATTTGAAGATCGGTGTCCCGCAGGGTTCCATACTGGGGCCGATATTATTTTTGATATATATAAACGATCTTTTCCCGAATATTCGCTCAGATAAAACTTGCTGTTACGCCGATGACACTGGCTTTCTCAATAAATCGGGAGCTCGCGCTGAACTACAGGGAAAGTCGATGGTTGCTGAAGGGGATGCATGCTCGTGGTTCTCAGCAAATGAATTAGTCTTCAACACCGATAAGACACAAAAACTGATTTTCACGACCAAAGAATCAAATGAAAATTGTGTTGTTTACCTGGGATTGCAATTTCAGTCGTCCTTAAGATGGAGTAACCATATCGACGTACTTTGCAAAAAACTATCGACTGCCATATTCATGATACGTCGCATCAAGGAAATAGCAGATCAGATTACGGCGAAACATACTTATTACACTGCATTCCATAGTTCAGCAGTGTATGGAATCATAATTTGGGGACAGTGTAAAGATGCAGAAAGGGTACTCTTGAAACAAAAGCAAGCCTTGAGAACATTATTCAACATGAGAAGCACTGAAAGCTGCAGGGACGTTTTCAAACGAGAAGGCATACTTACCATCACATCTGTCTTCATACTCACCTGTGTAAATTATGTTCACGCGAACCGAGGAAAGTACCTAAGACACACAGAAATTCATTCTTATAATACAAGAGAAAAGAATAAGTATGCTTTACCCCGCCTTCGTATAAAAAAGGAAGAGCATGGCCCTAATTACATCTGCCTCAAGTTGTACAATAAGCTGCCGGATGACATCAAGAATCTAGGTGAAAGACAATTCAATAAAAAAGTGAAAAATCTTTTGCTGACGAACACAATATATCATATAAACGAGTTCCTCAACTGATGCACTTGTATTTTGTTTGTATTTTTGTATATACAGTGTAATGTGATTTATATTTTTTAAATTATTTATTGCTAACGTATACATGTTATATTTATATGTGTATATGATTTAATTTTACTCGACGTGTCATGTAAAATTTGATGATGAAATATTTTATACATGTATGTCTACTGTATGAAATAAATGAATGAATGAATGAATGAAATGGAGGAAAAGTTGCATCCATAGAAGCATTGTCAAGTAGTTCAAACAAATCGAAATTATCAGGTCCGGTTATTGAGATATCATAAGAAACGTAAATTCTGTTATTTTGATTTTTATTTTTTTCCCACTTTATTTCAAATTTTATCAAAAAATGTTACAGGTATTTTTTATTCAACAGTAAATTATCCTCAAAATGACATAATCAGATTTCGTATCCAACGTTTCGTTCTTCCTGGGCCATCCGCAACCCTATTTTTTTCAATACGAACCTGCATATTTTATGACACTTTTCGAAATAACTTCAAACGCTGAATTCAGCGATATATCATACAATATCATTCAAAGTTGATTTTACAAAATGGTGGACATTTCAAACACTTACGTCATTAATGTTCATCATTTACCTTCGAATAATCATTCAATTTGTCTTTCATTGAATGATATTTTCGTTTAATTATTATGAATTAGGTTTTTCACCTCTTGAAATTAGTGAATAATTATTACTTGTTTCTTGCTTTGATTCTGTTACGAATTAATTATTTACGAATTTCAAGGGGTTAAAAACCTAATTCATAATAATTAAACGAAACTTTCATTTAATGAAAGACAAATGAAATGATTATTCGAAGGTAAATGATGAACATTAATGACGTAAGTGTTCGAAATTTCCACCATTTTGTAAAATCAACTTTGAATGATTGAATTCAGCGTTAAAAGTTATTTCGAAAAGTGTCATAAAATATGCAGGTTCGTATTGAAAAAAAATAGGGTTGAGGGTGGCCCAGGAAGAACGAAACGTTGGATACGAAATCTGATTATGTTATTTTGAGGATAATTTACTGTCGAATAAAAAATTCCTGTAACATTTTTTGATGATATTTGAAATAAAGTGGGAAAAAAATAAAAATCAAAATGACAGAATTTACTTTTCTTATGATATCTCAATAACCGGCCCTGATAATCTCGATTGAACTGCTTGACAATGCTTCCATGAATGCAACATTTTTTCCATTTGACCGACCTTCTAACTCTTATGGTTTAAAAGTTACCAATACAATGCCATTGAAAAAGTGACCACTTTGTATACAGGGTGATTCCGGAGGAGACCGTCAGATTTCAGGAGAAGTTTACACTAGTCAAGGCAGTTCCGAAACAATGTTTGGTTCATGGTTGGGGGCATTTATTGAGAGTCTACACTAGTCTACAGGGTGATTTGTCCGGTTCGACCCATTTTTCTTTTATTCATAACTTTGGTGTGGCTTGATCAATATTGATGAAATTTTGAGTGTAGAACAATATGATTGTCTACTTTAAATAATTCCAACACTTTTTCAAAAGTGCATGGTGAGAATTATGATAAGTTCAGATTAAATTTGCAGGTTGAAAAAACACCCTGTACATTCCGCTTTCAAGAATTCGCTACCTGCTTCAGATCCTACCATGAGTTTTAATTTTTTTAAAGATGAATATCGTTATTTCGCTCCAAGGCAGTGAGAATATTCTGAACTGGATAGTAAAGCTGTATCGTCCATGAAACTTGAATCTCAATTTATATCAAGTTACTTAAGGACTCCGGGAAGAGCTTTGTATCATTGGACGATACAGCTTTACTTTCCAGTTCAGAATATCCTCACTGGCTTGGAGCGAAATAATGATATTGTTCATCTCTAAAAAGTTCTTCCAGGGAAACTATGAAAGTTATGTATAAAAGAAGTTTCGAAGCTGCCTTGACTAGTGTAAACTTCTCCTAAAATCTGACGGTCTCCTCCGGAATCACCCTTTATAATGTATTTATTCTGATTGCTTATTACGAGGATGTATTGGTATCTAGTAAGCCTAGACCAGTTAAATGCATAAACAAAATATTGCTATACCATATCAACGAACAATAACTAATTAAAAGTATCCGTGTAGAGTTCAACGTCAAAAAAGTAAACCAGACTTACGCAAGAAATAAAAAAAAAAGATGTCCACCGACAAAAAATCGAAAAATTGGAGTATCGAGCCATCAAGTACCTACCTGTATTTAAAAGGGTTGAGAGGTAAGCATCAGATTTACGAAGATATGCCCTTGATGATCAATGTCCTTCGTATGCGACCGTGCAAGCTTCAAAAGAGGTAAATTTTCCATTGAAGATGATGACCGATCGGAAAGGTCAGTTTCTGTGTCAGTCCCCGAAAATATCGATGCAGTTCATGACATGATTTTATCAGACCGTCGAATTGGGCTAAAACGGATATCTGAAGCACTGAAGATTGCATACGAACGCGTTCATCATATAGTTCATGTCAATTTGGACATGAGAAAAATTTCTGGAAAATGGATCCCCAAATGTTTGAATGTTGACCAAAAGCGTGCAAGGGTAGAAGCATCGCGTTCGATCTGTGCTCTATTTGAAAACGATGTAGACTTCTTTAACCGAATTGTTACTATGGATGAGACTTGGGTAGATTTCTACGATCCAGAAACAAAGCAACAATCAATGGAATGGCGACACTCTGGTTCTCCAAGACCTAAGAAGTTTCGTGTCCAAAAATCTGCTGGAAAAGTTCTTGCTTCAGTTTTTTGGGATTGCCATGGAGTAATCATGATTGATTTTTTGGATAAGGGTAGAACAATAACTGGAGGTTACTATTCGATATTACTGACCTCTCTACGGGAAAAAATTGAGGAGAAAAGACGCGGAAAGCTATCCAAAGGCGTTTTGTTTTTACAGGACAACGCCGCAGTACATTAATCAAATGTTGCCATGCAAAAAATTTGTGATTTAGGCTTAGAATTAATAGAACACCCCCCTTATTCACCAGATTTGGCTCCGTACGACTATCATCTCTTTCCTCAACTGAAAAAAAGTTTAAAAGGTAGTACATTTTCTTTCAACAAGGTGGTAATAAAAGCTGTGGAGGACTGGTTTGCAGAGCAAGAAGAAACATTTTTTTTGAAAAGTCTAGAGACGTTGCAGGTTCGCTGTAATAAATGTTTACAATTAAGAGGAGAATATGTTGAGAAATAAAATATTTTGACATTGAAATTTTGTTTGGTTCTATAGTAGGCTAAGAATTTTTCAATATATCCTCATATTACAATAATAAAAGAAATAAACAAAATTTGCCTTCAATCTTAATTTAAATGTATTTTATTTCAATTTAAAGTTCTATCACGCTGAAAAAACACCTGATACCATTATTCACAGCTAATAGTTCTCTCAAGTTCGGATTTGGAGCTTCCAACATAAATTTGACGTGCTATCAGTTAGAAAATGAGGATTAGTGCGGATTATGCTTGCGAATATTCAATTTTTCATCTCTCCGAGCGGATTTCCGAGAAGCTTATGGAAATCGCATTCCAATTATAAAGTTCTGACATGAACGACGGCGTCGTGCGAACTGAGATTGAGAAATGAATTATACACGAGGGAGCTCTGGAAAAGGTCAGGCCACAGTCTTTGGTTAGGCGGTCGACTAGGTGGCGATATTCCACAAATTTCAAAGAGCACGGGTCTGCAGAGTTGACCTCAGTTTGGTGGAGCATTTCAATAGATCTTGATTATGAGTAGGTAATCCAATTGCGGAATCTGGATAAGCCCGAACTGTTGGTCTTAATACGAGTAGATTCCATGAATTGGCAGTTAATTCAATTTCGAACTCAGAATCTACTATACTCTGTTCAAATCTAAGAAGGAGCAATAATAACATGTTTCGCGCATCGGTAGCAGGGCCTTCGTAAAGTTTCTTTCCGTCCAGAGTCGAATCGAGGAGATTTCACACAATCGTTCAGTTTTAACTGAACTTGAATTCCATTTTTTTCAATAATTTATAGAACGTTGTTCTTTTGAAATTTGGCAAACTGTCGTCATCATTCCCGATTTCTAGAACTTTAGAAATCGTTGGGATTTCATTCCGAAAAAAAAACGGTGGACAATTCTTCTGATAAGGTTCATATCGAAATCGTCAACCGAATCGATTATTTTTAACGACTGGGCTCTCCTCTTAGGTGGCGTCAATGTTTTATTCTCTTCATATTCTCTGAGAATTCTGAATACAGCTGAATCACCCACCCCTGAGGATTTTGAAACAATTCCTACTAATTCTATTTTCGATAAATCAGGATGTTCTTCCAATTCTTATCGAAAAATGTTCAAAATTATCTCTTTCTCTACAGCAGAGAAATGCGACCTTTTGGACCTTTTGCGTGGTAGTCCCCACATTGATGCACTATCCGTTTCCGAATTCGACATTGTTCTATAAATACTATACACTTTGTCTAAAGATTTTCCAACACAATACACTTTTCACAACAAAATCTATTAACATTTTGAACAGCTAGACCTTCACAGTCGCTCTAGGTATTTTAACTGGTCTTGTCAATTGAAAACTTCGATATTTATGCAAATCAATATGGCTTTAATCCATTGAGGGAAAAAACCCAAACCTGGTGTTTCCCGGGATTACCTTGTCGGAATCTTGAGCAGCCGACAAAGAGTTTCGTACAAAATAATATAAAATTATGGACCGAAACTATGAAACTAAATATATTTCGGATATTACGAGTAAATGGCCATCATAAATTTAAACAGAGATTTTTTTCGAGTCTTGTCAATTGAAAACTTCGATATTTATGCAAATCAAGATGGCTTCCACCCATTAGGGAAAAGGACCCAAATCTGGTGTTTTTCGGAATTACTTTGTCGGAATCTTGCAAGATTCCGACCCAAATCTCTAAAACTCTGGTGTTTCCTGGAGTTACCTTGCCGCAATCTCGAGCATTCGAAAAAGAAATTATTCAGTAGATAATAATATAAAAACAAAATAAAATAAAAAAAATAGGGTACGTCGGATATAAAATGTTTATGACAGTTGCAAATCATAACAGAAATTTTGCACTAGAGTTTCTGAGGAAAAAAGTTCTAATGTGGGAATTGCTGAGTCAAATTATTGAATCATTTTTATTCAGAACCATCCGAGTACGATCCTGGCAGTCTCTTAGGGCGGTCGAAGGGAGCATCTTTATGATGATTTAACCAATAGCAGCTTTATTGTGCGCAAACCAGACGATTTTGTTTGTTTACAAAGCTCCTTGTTATATTTGAACGGACTATGGTACCTACTGATTTACACAAAAACTGCATGCAGGTCATTTGTGTACAGAATGAATAAAATAAGTCCTAATATGGAGCCCTGTGGCACTCCTGTCTTGATTTCTCTGAGGTTTGATGAGGAATTGTTTCAGTTTACTTTTTGAAATCTATTTGCTAGAAGGGATGCAAATATTTCGTAAGGTTTTTCTCTGACGCCATAAAATTTGAGCTCATTCAGGAGAATTTCGCATGAAACTCTATCGAAAGCATTTCCCAAGACAACAACTGCACATCCTACCCAGAATAATTACTTGCTTCTGTGATAGTTTCCAGAACATCTATCATTGCTGATATAGTCACGATTCACGAACGAGGAAGAAATGTTAACAACATAAATATGGACTTGGCAATAATTCTTGAATGGGGATCTAATAACTTGGTAGAATTCAACGCAAACAAAACACAAGCATGTCTTTTCTCTAGAAAAGCCGATCTTACTGTGCCCAGCATAAAATTGTCGGGAGTGACCATACCATTGAAGTCATCCATTTCGATGCTTGGCATTACTGTCGGCAGTAACCTTTCCTGGGAGAATCACGTGAGATCCATTGCTAAAAGTGCATCCCATAAACTTGGTTTTCTGTTTCGTGCCAGGAGCTATTTCACCTCAGGTCAGCTGCTTATGATCTATAAGGCACAGATTCGGCCTGTCCTGGAATACTGTTCCCATGTTTGGAGTGCTGCACCTAAACACACCCTAAAACTCTTGGATTCCGTACAAAAAAGGGCAATTCGTCTCGTCGGTGATGCATCGCTTACAAGCTCGCTCAGACGCTCACTTCTCTGGAACACCGTAGAAAAGTGGGCGATCTGTCTCTATTTTATAGATATTTCCATGGACGATGCTCTTCTGAATTATCAGCAATCGTTTCCCCTCTGGCAGTCTCTTCCAGACTAACCCGTCAAGTTAAGTCTTCACACCCCTTCGTTGTAACTTTGGAGACCTGCAGAACATCTGTCTTCAAAGACTCGTTTATCCAACGAACAGCGAGGCTTTGGAACACATTGCCTAGGGAGGTGTTCCCCGAGGCATATAACCTCCAGAAATTCAAGAAGAACACCAATTCCTACCTGCTTGCCCTTGGTTCTTACGATGTTCTCTGAACATTACAGGATACGTGAAAATCACAACATTAAAAAAAAAAAAAAATAGTCGACCTGATTTTCCTGAATCCATGCGGAAAGAGATATTTTCCCGCACGAAACTGCCGTTGCCCGAACGACGCGTAGCGGAGTTCGGGCAAGCAGTTGAGTGCGGGAAAGACACTTTCCGCACGAGTTAGGAACAATATTTTTTCTACAAGCACTTACTTGATATCGATTTGATTTCAACACACTGATCAAATTCGATTTGATATATTCAAATAATTTCATACTAATGACAAATAATGTTAATTCACATGTCGTTTCCGTAGCAACGTCATCGGTGGCGTTTGGTGCATAGAGACATATCATAATTCAGTTTATTCTTTAGAAAAAGCGTGCGAGAAAAACCCCTGCTAATCCTTTCCCGCACTGAAAGTGTGCGGGAATGGAATAGCAGGGGTTTTTCCACACTGTTTGGCAATGTGACTCTTTACGAATTGAAATGCGTGCGGGAAAAGGGTTGAAGGCGCACGCTTGTAGAAAAAGATAATATAATCTGCTGATTGTGAATGTGAGACCTGTTCATTCGATGTCAACTTCGCGAAACATCTCATATTTTTCAAATATACGAGCGGTAAAATGTTTTTTTTTTTCTCTATCGAGAAGAAAATTTGATATTTTATCTCTGTTGACAGGTAACAAAATATAACTTTTCACGAAATTACTTTTTTCCCGGCTTATATATACATAAAGATAAAAGAATATATTTGATTTCAGAATATTTTATTGAACATAAGCTACATTTCCTTTATATCAAAAGTACAATTATTAAATGTGCATTTCGTGAATGATATGTTCCTCGATTTATTCGGTACAACAGACGAATTTTCTTGTGTTGAAATAATATTTTTTTCTGACATGGACACAACTGCTGTTGATGTACCTGGTCGCAAATCGGGTGTTATTTCAGAACTGCCACACGTTCTGAACACCTTATTAGAAATTTCTGTTCTGTGTGCCATCGACTCATCAACATACCCTTCAGCGACCGTTGACGACTTCCAACCGCCATGTTACTTTAGTGTAATCAAGTCTCCCCCAGATTCAACTAAAAGTGTAGCAGACGATCTTCGAAATAAATGACCTGTATATGAGTTAGCATTTTCAAGTTGAAGAAAATTAGCTACTGTTTCAGGTACCTTATAAAACTGATTTTTACCCACAGCCTGATTGATACATTTTCCATTGCGATATGCATAAAACAGGTGGCGATCTCTTCAAGGGCGGTCATATATATTGATTCTGGGGGGGGGCCATTTTATACGATTACATAATATCAGTCATCAATTCCAATTCAACCAGAAAACGCAGAATTTATTCTAAGTGCATTGCCACCTTTGGGGGGGGGGCATGGCCTATCTATGAATTCTGCCGTTTCCATCATAAACCGACGGATTGGTTATCTCAATTACCCTTGGAGGCGCTGCCATCAGTGCCAACTATAAACAATAACAAAATGTGAAACTGTAAACATTATGTGAAGTTCTGAATACATTCAGTGAATTATTATTCTAATGTGATTATTATGTGAAGTGAATTATTATAATTTTAACCGTCCGAGTTTATAAAATTCCAAGAGGATATTGTTTAGATAGAACCATCGCCACAGATTATCAGGTATCATATTATTTTTCATTAATTTCAATTTAATAAGTAGTTTGTATCGAGATTCATCATTCATATCCGAATTTTGTATTTCATCGACATTTAACTTCAATATGGACCGGTAAATATGAATTTTCAATAGAAACTGTGCGTATTAAATGCTCCTTGGTGTTCAATTTTATCTCCCACATTTGTGGGATTTTATTATCAAAATATCTCTACATCAACGTTTTCCATCGTTTGATTTTAAGTCTCGACAAAGTTGATAAATATTGTGACAACATTGTAAACTCGTTTAAAGACCAGAAAAGGAATAATATTCGATGATATTCAATTCAGAGACGCATTCAGAATATTCTTGAAATTAATGATTTTTTCGTCAAATTTCTCCGGGTGATATTGGAAATAACTCGAAAATGACGCGTTTTATTGAAAAAAAAAATATGAATACTTTTAGTTCCTTAAATGATTGATTCTTTAGAAAATATGAACCGTTTATCTTTTAGTGTTTCAGCGTGTATTGATGAGTCGAATACCCTGTAACTTTTATACTAGGAGAGATATTGAATAGGTTTTGATTGAGGAATATGCACCATGAATAGAGTAACCAATGAACCAAAATTCAGTTCATTCTAAATAACGTTTCCGAAGATATAAACAGAAAAGTGTTTTTTTCATGGATTTTCGACACCCTGTATCTTCCAAACCAAACCGAATTTTGAAAAATGGTATAGGAAAAAAGTGTTTCGTTTGATGAGAGGAGTCTACAGTTAAAATATATGTACAAGTCAAAGACTCACCTTGTATAGGGAGCTTTGACGTAAAAATCCAGGAATTCTCAGAATTTCAATTTCAAACCTCGTCAATCTGAACTTATACCCATAAACAGAATTTTACAGAAGTATGAGACAAATTCACCAATACTATGTTAATTCAAGATTTTCTTCTCGTTACAGATCGAACAAATCAATGCAGAGTACAAAGTTCGAGCCCTCCAGTATCATCCTGACAAGAACGCTGGAAATAAGGAGGCTGAAATTAAATTTCAACAGATGAAGGTGAGTTTCTTTCTATCCAATACTCGAAAGATCGAATCGAATATTGACGAAACCCAAAACCAATTTCAGATTGTTTGTCCCTCCAACTACGAAGCAATCCGAGACGGGCTATCTAAATTGGAGATATTATATTACCTACCTCTTCAAGATTATTACAACTTTATTTAAGTTCAATACAGGGTGTGGCAGTACAGAACAGCAACAAAACTTGAGCAAGATCTTTGTTAGAAAAAAATATGCATGCGCTCCAAAAATTACAGTTCATATTCGATAACGCTTCTATCCAAGAATACTTTACGAAAAACAGATTGGAAAATTCCTTCATTTGGAGTCTTGTCACCAAAAATTTGGCAAAGGTCGTGATTTTCTTGAACTGACGAAAGTCCTCTACCCGCAGGTACCAAATTATCCATTCATTGCGCCACACCATGTATAAACGTCTCATTTTGGACCCAATTATTGTGTCCATTGTTCTTTGATGAACGAGACATCCAAAATCTGTCGATCAATTACAATACACTCATCGTCAAAAGTCTTGGCCCTATCCTTTGTTTCTCAAGAAATAAAAAAACTATGTTCTTGAAAGAGATGAATATTCTCCTCTATTACAACTGTGATATATTTGATAGAAAATCTTTGTTACACTTTGCTTGGCGCGATGATAACAGCTCTGTTAGGGGGCACAATAGACCTTGAGGTCATAGTGGACTGTAACCCATTTTCACTATAGAGGGTGATTTTTTTTAAGTGTTTCATTAGAAGTTTTCGAGGAAGGAATGGCGATACAAATTCAAAATCTTGTATTTTTGTTTTAGAGTACATAAACTCAATTTGTAAAATATTTTCAAGCGGAATCTACTACCGGTTCTACCGGAAACGGATGTGAACTTCGTGATTTCAAATGCAACACCCTGTATATTTATACATATTTGAATTCTTCGTTTAATTCTGCAATGATTTGATGTATGATATGCGCAACCACATCAAGCGATTTTTGAGTTATTGCCTGATTCTCAAATTTTTCGACAGAAAGATTGTCACGAATTAGTGTTCATATCTTCAGAATTCCTCATTGTAAGAAATTTTTTTTGCACAGTGAAACAAAAGAAAGTACGCTGATACTGCTTCTTGTATAAATTTAAATTATGAGGAAATATTATACAGAGTGCCTGAAACAGGGCTTCAAAGTGAGCCTCAATAAAACTATGAAATCTCATTTTTTTTCAAATGGGAACCAAATAATTTTATAATTCCGATCGGTTGCTCCTCAAAAAGTATTTGGAGTGTTCCAAACATTTCATGTATAGTTATTCAAAATCAGTAGTTTTGCCGTTTTTGAATAAAATTAGAATTTCACGACTAAAGCCAGGTTTCTCTGTCTAAGCATCAGGTTTATAAAGATAATTTTCAAGTAGGCTATATCAATAGTAAGAAAATGTCAGTTTTAAACTAAAATTTCTGTATTTAGTCATCATCAATTATCTGCTCTGTTTATTTGTCACATTCGCTCGCCGCAAATAAAGAACAGACTTTTGATATATCATTCTAGTGTACCTTATTATTATTATTGCTTGTTTTGCATAGTGCTTGATCAATAAAAATAAGTGTTTCATAGCCTACTTTGAAATAGACGAGCATACCACTGAATTTGACTGATGGGACAAACCTGGCTTTATTCGTGAAATTCTGTCAAATTCAGTGGTATGCTTGTCTATTTCAAAGTAGGCTATGTTAGGAATTGTCATTTCACTTATTTTTATTGATCAAGCACTATGCAAAACAAGCAATAATAATAATAATAATAATGCCCAACAGGCTGTAGCAACCTGTCACATCGTGCGGAAATTCCTGAACTAGTGGGAGGAACTGAAATGTTTTTTCACTGGTTCATAGAAGAAATACCAGCTTGAGCTCAGACCGGGAGACCGATGATGAAGAATAATAATAATAAGGTACACTAGAATGATATATCAAAAGACTGTTCTTTATTTGCGGCGAAAGTGACAAACAAATAAAAGAAATTTTAGTTTAAAACTGACATTTCCTTACTATTGATATAGCCTACTTGAAAATTATCTTTATAAACCTGATGTTTAGACAAAGAAACCTGGCTTTAGTCGTGAAATTCTAATTTTATTCAAAAACGGCAAAACTACTGATTTTAAATACATGAAATGTTTGCCGTTTGGAACACTCCAACTAGTTTTTGACGAGCCACCGATCGGAATTATAAAATTATGTGGTTCCCATTTGAAAAAAAAGAGATTTCATAGTTTTATTGAGGCTCACTTTGAAGCCCTGTTTCAGGCACTCTGTATAATATTTCCTCATAATTTAAATTTATACAAGAAGCAGTATCAGCGTACTTCCTTTTGTTTCACTGATGCAAAAAAAATTTCTTACAATGAAGGATTCTGAAGATATAAACACTAATTCGTGACAATCTTTCTGTCAAAAAATTTGAGAATCAGGAAATAACTCAACAATCGCTTGATGTGGTTGCGCATATCATACATCAAATCACTGCCGAATCAAACGAAGAATTCAAATATGTATAAATATACAGGGTGTTACATTCGAAATAACGAAGAATATCCGTTTTCGGTAGAACCGGAAGTAAATTCCGCTTGAAAATATTTTACAAATTGAGTTCATGTACTCTTAAACAAAAATACAAAATGTCTTATTTGTATCGCAATTCCTTCCTCGAAAACTCCTAATGAAACACTTAAAAAGATCACCCTGTATACTCTTTGGTTTATGCAGGATGAGACGAAATAGGAAGAATGAGAATAAATCTAAATTTATCGATTATTAATTTTTGATTATGAAGGGTGAAGAATTTGGGTGTGTGGTTTGACCATGAATTGAGGTTTTCTGACCATGTTTCAAAGTTCTTGCGGAGAGCATATGGCAAGTTAAAATTAATTTATAGAAATCGTGAGTTTTTGAGTAGAAAATTAAAAATGCTTCTATGTGAGATTTTAGTTCTTTCCCATGGTAATTATGCGGACGTGTTATATGGCGCTTGTTTAAGTTTTATCGATAAACAGTGAATACAAAAGCTTAAAAATTCATGCCTCCGTTTGATTTTTGGTATACGGAAATTTGACAGGATCAGCAATACGCTTTTTCTTGCTGATTGGTTGAATATGGACAGAAGAAGACTTTTGCACTCTGCTATTCTGTTTTGGAAGGTCATAAACATCAGAAATCCTCCGTAATCAGGTAGAATAACTCACAGGTCTGATCTTCACAATTTTCTTACTACATCACTTATTGCTTTGATAACTTGCCGGTGGACATTAGGAGTGTGAGAAACTTGAAACATTTCAGATTCTTGTTGATCAATAAACTTATGGATGAGGTGGGAAAGGGTTTGTCGGGGTAGAATATGTAATGATAAGATATAAGTAAACTAGGGGAATTTAAAATTCATTTTTCATTCTGATGATAGTCTCAGTTTTGATGCAAATGAGGATTCGAGGATTCTACAAAGTTTGTTATTTTTTCGGATATCTCATATGGATCTGGTTTGATTGAACAGTGTACTAAATGTGCAGTGAATCCTGCCTTTTCACTAAAAATTTCTGTGTTTTTATTTGTAATATTCTATGCGAAAATAAATATATTATCATTATTATTCTCAATAGTAGAACTCTCGTTATTCGCTATGAACTGATTGAATTCGAATTATTGTGTTCTCCCGAACTGAAAACAAAATTGTCATGTTATATTCAACAAGTTGAGAGTTGGTAGGGGGCAGGCAAGACTTTTGACGATGTGTGTATATATTCGATTAGTATACAGGTTACTGATCGAGCAATGAAAATATTTTACTGTCTCCCACAAAATATCTGAAACTTTAGAATGATCTATCTTTCCAACGAGGAAATAAACAAGGATGACGGAAACCTTGATCTGAAGTTTTATGGGATATTTATCCGCTTTCCACAAAACTGGGCACGTCACGTGTAGTGAAAGAAGAATCTCCCGAGATTCGAAATGATGAAATTCTAAAGCCAATTGATCTCGGATCTCCGCAATCGCATTTTATGAAATGGAATATAGGGCATTCCTTGGATATTTCGGGTAGAAGTGCATGAAATCGATGGAGGGAATCAAGGATAAGTTCATAAAGAAAACTTCCTCGCTTTCATGTCAGTCGGAGCATCTTCTTTGATCTCTGATTCTTTATTTTCCTCAAGTTTATGGAAGAGTCTCATCTTCTTTATTTTATTTTTAATATATTCTTTTCTTTGACTATGAAGTGTTTGAAGTTTCTTGAATTTGATCCTGCATTTTCATTCATTTTCGAGCACTAACACGAGTGCTAAATAATTTCGTCACGATGTCTGTATTTTTCGAAGTTTGAAGCGAGAATGGTCCCCAAGACTTTGTCATTCGCCATCCCAATGGAATGAAAAATATTGCAAATAAACATGGTTTGAATCTGAATGGCAACAAATCTTTTGCTCTCGCTTTTGGCTCCAAGAACAATAAGAAAACTGTTGAAGAAAATCTCAAACTGGCTGTTTCACATGATGTCATTGGTTTTGTGGATAATGCTCGAGAATTGGGTTTGATTTTGGATATTTCCAGAACATATATAGTAAGCGCGATTGGTAAAGCTTATGGTTCTTTGTGAATGTTGTTTCCCCATAAATCATATTTGCCTGTCTTCACGAAAAGGCTGTTATGTTAGGCTTTGGTCTTGTCAAAATCCATTACTGCTCTCCTGTTTATAGTTTTTGCCTGGACCAAATCTCGCTCGATCGAATACAGCGTGTTCAAAACAAATTTATAAGGTTTATTTTTGAGATCAGAAAATTTGGTCATGTATCAGACAAAATTAAAGAGTTGAGTTGGCTCCCAATGAGGCTTCGTTTTGATTGTAATGCCATTTTTACTTTCCATAGTAGGTACCTATAATTTTGAAGAGAAGTCCACCTTATCTCTTCAATAAGCTGAGGTACAGATCTGATGTTCACAACGCCAACATAAGATATAGAAATTTATTGTCATGTCCTCACCACAGAACATCAACATTTTTGGGAGAAGTTTTAGATATAATATCTACAGATTGTTTCCGGTGAATTTAAACACACTGTTTTCAAAAATGAAAAATAAAAAAAAAGATCAAGGATTTCCTTCTTAGCTGCTGCTAACTCGATTCTCTGATTGTCTTGTCTCCGTATAGTTCTTATGTACGTTCTTTCTGTATGCACTGTTGTATGATTGTACGTATTTTTCACTTTACAGCACATGTTTGTTTTTTGTAATAAGGGTTAAGTGGTAGAGCACCTCCTGGTGAAGTTTCCCTTGAGGTTTTCGTTGGAAATAAAGACCTTATCAATATTAACATTAAATTGAATTTAGATCGAATTTGTTGTTCTGAAATTATCAGGAAAATATGATTTCGAACGGCTATATTTCCCTAGTCCAGTTTTGCCCATTGACGAACTCAGCAGAGGCATTCGAAACCGTTCGATAGTTATTGTGTTTACGGATGGATGAATCGACGGAAAGAATTGATTTTGACCGTGGATTCGTGGTCACTGAATCAAACCTAGTCGATTGAGACCATTTTGCCTCAAACTACAGACATCGAGACGAAATTATACATATACTTCATTCACTTTTATAAAGTATCGCTGTTGGCCAAGTTTTAGGTATATCAAGTTTTTTACCTGAAAAAATCGAAGGTTGCACTTGTGAATGACATTACGTCAATGAATAAATCTCGGAGACTTTGCCGACGTTAGACGTTATTAATTATCAAGCCTGGAAACTAAGAATGTCGAAGGTAGTGGGGAATTCCACTGTTCGTTCATAAGTTTTTCGTTTTTCTGTAGGATTATGCGTCGCTTTTATTCTTTTTTCGAATGAACTATCAAGAAGTAACGGACTATTCTGTCCATTATTTTTCAGTGAAATTTCAACACTCGATTCTTGATTTCCGTACAAGAAAATAGCATAACTTAATCTTCCAACTATGCTTATACAGGATGAGTCTTTGACTTGTACATATATTTTAACTGAAGATTCTTGAGGTCAAAAGAAACCTTTTTTTCATTGTCCATTTTTTCAAATTCGGCTCTGTTAAAAAGATGTAACCATTTAAGAAAAAAAATTGGGCTAATTACGTCTCTGAAATAATTCTCTGGATTCGATGCAAAGTTCATATTTCTCGATTGAAATTGAGTTGATACATCTAGGGAATACTCAAGTACTAACCTTATTCGAATGAGAATGTTAAAAACACGATATTTTTCAATGAAAACACTTAGTTTTGTCCGTGTAAAAAGCACCCTCTTTATGATTCGACGGAAGAGTGGCTTTTCACCAATAAAGGGTGTTATTACTTAAAGAAAAGAAAAGATGTTGTTTGAAATTTTGAAGTTCTTTCTCCAGCAGGGAGAAAGTGTGGCATCGGCGCAACGCACTAGGGTCGGGACTTAGTGTTTAAAAATATTCTCTAGGGAGAGGGATGATGAATGAAACTTTTTGGATTAAATTTAAGACGTATATTAGGACCAAAGCAAACTAAACAATTTTACACTCGTTACGTATATTTCAACGATCTAAATTATCGAAAATATTCTGATATTTCTTAAATCAAATGCAACTAATCACATCTAATCAAATTATTACATCAACTTCAAATCACAAAAGAAAATCTAATCATTGTAATCAATAAAGCATCAGTGTAAATTCCAATTATAAAAGTAAAATCGAGTTATCAAAAAAATCACCGGGTTTTTCAAAATAACCCCAAAAATCATAAACATGGGATGATCTCAAAATAATACAATTTGATCTTTCCAGCACTCAAGAGAGGTCTCAAAAAAAAAACAATTCACTTCAAATTCCAAATACTCAAGAGAGATCTCGAAATAAAATTCCACTTAAATTTTCAGATAAACAAGGGAAATCTCAAAAGTAATTCACACCTAAACTTTCAGATAAACAAGGGAAAACTCAAAAATTATTTCCACATAAACTTTCAAATACTTAAGGGTGATTACAAAAAAAATATTACGCTTTAAAAAAAAATACGACTTGTGGTAGATTTCAGGACTTTGGACTCTAAAAGATATATGGGCTTGCATGCAGCTTCCTACCAATACTCAAAATAAGCTAAGCATAAACAAAAGTGTCTGACCTTTTTCCTGTACTAAAAATTCTAAGGATGATGAATCTTTCCTGAAACAGACAAAAGAAACACAAAAACACGTCACCCACACGCTTTCGCAGATTAATCTCACTCCCGATTATACCGACGATACACGATCTAAAATAATTCTAAGTAATTTCAGAGATCTGAAAAACCTATTAGTTACCCTAGCACCGTCTTCCGAATAACTAACTCATTTTTCGTTCAAGACTTCCCCGGCTACCTTATTATTCGTTTCCTTCCGAGACCAATTAAATTAAAGCTTTTCTTCCGTCGATGCTTCAAAACCAATCAAACCAAAACTTCTTCCATCTTCGTTTTTATGAACCAATCGAATTGAAGATTTTTTTGCTTCCTACCTCTTGTAGGTAGGGTCTTCTTGAGATAATGCAGTTTCCCATGCAACGGTTTGGGAAATGCTACGTTGCAATCTCAACAGTCCTTGCTTTGAATTTATTTCTGCCGTCGTATGCAGTTAAGGAAACCGATTTCGTGGGACAATTTTCTCTTATCGTCTTAGGTCCCCGGGGAAACTTGAACAGAAAATCAACAATTTCAATCGTTAACGTCTCGTCAGACCTCTTGTGTGGGCCTGATAATCGATTCAATAATTTTCTGGCACAGGGATATCGAATTTCAGAAGTCTACACCGATCAATCAAGTTATCACGCTTTTCTTTATATTCAGGGTAAAATGAAGGGTGTTGAAAATACCGGTTAAATATTACAGGAAAGAAAACGTTCAAGTCCCAATTTTCAAGACATGCCTGTTTTGTCATTTCAAAATTATCTCCCTTATTACATCCGATAATTTCTGCAATTGAAAAGCCATATTTATCCCACCAAAATAAGTTCCCCCTTCGATTTTCATTAAGATGAGTTTGTATAACTTGTTCATATTTTCCTCTATCTCCCAAAACTATGAAAAGAATTGTTTTTACACTAATCGAACATAAATTAGGTCATAGGATTCGAGGTCAATGACCTAACCTAACCCATCTAACCATATTCTATGAAAGCTATCATAGAACGTTTGGGAAGACGATGCCAGATTGTGTTGATTTTCTCTTCAAACAAGGAAGCAGTACGTCCTCTATCATTAACGGATGAACTAACGCAAAGGCACTAGTTTTGTTTACTTCTGGCTGGTGGCGTCTTGTCGTGCCTCTTTGGAAATGTTCTCGCCGATAGAGCACTACGATCTCAATTTGATTCGATGCGCAAGAAAAACTGTTGTTCTATAGACCGAACAGTTGGTCTGTGGTTGTTGAACGAAGCATGCGTATACCGGCTTGATGGAGATTTGTAGATTTAATATTAGTTTATTCACGGTGAAGAATGCGAACAGTTGAAGTGAAAAGATTTTTAGTGAAAGTGAATTAATTTGATAATAACCGTGTAGTGTCGAGTTTATAAAATTCTAAGAGGATATTGTTAAAAAAAACATCGCCACAGATCGCCACAATTCAATACATGCTTTGTATGGGATATTCATCATAAATATCCGAAAAAAAATATCACCCATATATTTGAAAATCAAAATTGAACCTCACACGGTGTGAACTCTTAATTGTACCTAATACTCGTATCTATGACAAATTTCAATTGGATATCTTTCGAAATGCAGATTCAAAGAAACAAATTTAAAAAATTCAAACTTGAATACCCTGTATCTCGACAACGAAACGTTTGCAGTCTCATATTTATGGGGCGTTTTCTTGAAATTATTCAAGGAATCTCCCCACATCGTTTGCACCCCCAATTTAGGAACACCCTGTATAACATCATCTGTTATTTTACAATTATTCTCATCAAGTATTTCGAAACCCCGAAACGTATTTCAGCCTTCATTCAATATCGGAATCATGAAAATTAATAAAATTTCAACATTCAGTCGTTCTCCCAATTAATAAACCCACATTTTCTGTCCCAGGTCACAAACTCTTCCATATCTCTTAACAAAATTGAAAACTCGAGCGAGAATCATCCCTACCTTGACGTTAAATGAAACAATTTTAATTACAGACTGCCAAAGAGGTCCTTTGCGATCCTGTGAAGCGAAGCAATTACGACAAATGGAGAAATAGCGGCATAGCTATCAGTTACCAGCAATGGCTGGGGATGAAGGAACACGTGCATCAGGTGAGAGAGCGAAAGAGGATGTTTTTCCTTCGAAATAGGAGGAAAAGAACCATCGGATATCTTCTGAGGAAGCTACTGATGGTCATAGTTTTTCAGTCATTATTATTTCGATAAATCGCGGTGAAAATAGTCATATACAGGCTGGCTCATCGAGTGACTTTCGAAGCTGAATTTTTTCAGCATTAGAATATTCCGTGATCCAATAGGAATTTTATCTAACATTTGGCTTACAAATAGGTGAGCATCTTCGAAGGTACTGTTATGAATCCCAATATGATCATTTATATAATCATTGAGTTTAAATATATTTAAATTAATTAAATATATTTAAATTAATTAAATATATTTAAACTCAATGATATAACGAATAAAAATAAATTTTGGAATCCAACAAATCAATAAAAAAAATTTAAATTTTGCTTTGCCCGGTAAACTCTATTCTCTCAATTGAGGGTCCAACTCACAATGGAAAATTCAGATATACAATATTTAATATCAATTCTACTTCTAATTCAAATTCAACAATAAACAACTTATTCTACCTCTATATTATGAAACAACTCCTACTTATCTATTATTATTGTCCGTATAGGTATGATCAATGATCATATAGTCAAGGTTGCGTTCAATACATGTAACTTCACAACAAAATAAGTATTCGGTATATTTTTTCCCAATTTCTTTCTTGACTTTCTGATTTTCAATTCAATTCATCTCATTTAATTCTATTTTCCCCAATTTATTTTCTGACTTTTCTTCATTTTTCATTCAAAAAAAAATCTCCCTGGTTTCCATCCTTCCAAAACATTTTTTACATTCTTGATTTTCCTGATCTTATTCTAACTATACAAAATCTATGGTCTATGTCCAAACTCAACGAGTGTTCTGATTACACTCTGCTTTTGTTGGTCAGAACTGGCAAACTTCTAAGTGGACCTAATATCAAAACAGTCTATGAACCTAACAATGAACTGGAACAGGTCCTAAGGAGTGCCAAAGAACAAACTGATCCACTCTCTCAAGCTGTATATAGAATAACTTGCGACATCGGGACTACTGAATGGAGCATTCATAATATTTTGTTCGCTAAAACAGAGTTCATTTTCAACATCAAGAGTTACTTTCCTAGGATGAATATGGGGGCCATCGAAATCTATAAGCACAAAACAACATGAACAGGAAAGAGTTGACTCCCATTGTTCATGGTGCGTGGTTGCCTGCGATCTGCAATGATAGAACAAGGAGGGGATAAACCGACTGGCCCAGACGGCTATTAGCCCAGGAGCCAGTGATAGTTTTTGGTGACCAATTTTAACCCTGGCCATAATTTGTATATAGCTTAATTTGTATTTGTCTCATAGCATAGTGACCGTCAGCTGGCGCACCAGTGGTGGGTTTGCCAACGGGAGCAACGAAAACACGTAAAAAAAATATTGAGTTTCAGTCATTTTGAAAACCCTGCTGAAATTTACAGAGATGGTAGTTTATAGATGTTTTCGGATATTGGGTGTGGTAATCATACATATGTCAGATCAATCTCTTTATTGATGGTAGTTTATATAATTATTCGAAGAAAAAAAATCGTCCACTGGCTGTACGTTGGTGAAAAACCCGTCCGCTGGACATGAAAACTTGTTTTCCACCAAAGTACAGCCCGCAGACATTTTTTTTATTCGAATAATTATAATAACCACCATCTCTGTAAATTTCAGCAGGGTTAAAATGACTGAAACTCAATTTTTTTTTACAAGTTTTCATGTCCAGCGGACGGGTTTTCCACCAACGTACAGCCAGCGGACGATTTTTTTTATTCGAATAATTATATAAACAACCATCTCTGTAAATTTCAGCAGGGTTGAAATGACTGAAACTCAAAATTTTTTTACAAGTTTTTATGTCCAGCAGACGGGTTTTCCACGAACGTACAGCCAGCGGACGATTTTTTTTATGCGAATAATTATATAAACAACCATCTCTGTAAATTTCAGCAGGGTTAAAATGACTGAAACTCAAAATTTTTTTTACAAGTTTTCATGT
The DNA here is from genome assembly GCA_910592335.1 of Adalia bipunctata. Classification (NCBI taxonomy): domain Eukaryota; kingdom Metazoa; phylum Arthropoda; class Insecta; order Coleoptera; family Coccinellidae; genus Adalia; species Adalia bipunctata. The sequence goes on from OU342954.1 coordinate 10,133,268, forward strand.
CCAGCGGACGGGTTTTCCACCAACGTACAGCCAGCGGACGATTTTTTTATTCGAATAATTATATAAACAACCATCTCTGTAAATTTCAGCAGGGTTAAAATGACTGAAACTCAAATTTTTTTTCACATGTTTTCGTTGCTCCCGTTGGTGAACCCACCACTGTTGAGCCAGCTGAAGGTCACTTTGGCTAAGAAAACAACAAAATCAAGCTATATACAAATTATGGCCAGAGTTAAAATGACTGACTAAAAACTATCACTGGCTCCCGGGCTATATGTGGCTACGCCTATAAATACAGCGATAAATCTAGTAACAATTCGAAGCAGCCAATCGTCAGGTAACAACCTCCAACTGAGATATCTCTGAAGATTCTACCGCAGTTGTAGGCGAAACGTTAGATGACATGACCACGGGCAGAAAGCCCGGGGTATTCTAATTTTAAAGATAAATCCGATGGAAGTTTCTATATCCCTTCATGTATGTAGTTAACCGGTGTTAAATAGATGGTCCTGAAAATTCGAGGATAAGTTCCGAATTCTTCCTTATTTTTGGTATAAAAGTGGGATTTACCCTTCGTCATAATTTTTGCCCCATGACCCAATGCAAACAATAACCCTGTATATTTATAGCGCTTATTATACAAGTCTGGATATTTCATGATAGGGATCAAAATTTAAATGTATATTCTACCGGAACGAAGCAAAGTAATAGAAGGGAACCGTGGGCTGAGATTTCAGTTTGGGGCATAATACTCCACTTGGATGCTTATTCAATTACTTTGCCTTTGCCCTTTCGAGTCGAGCGTATTGAGCGCACGCACACTGCCACAAATATCAAGAGAATCTGGAAAGGATTTTGTTATTATCATTTCATAGCTAGTGTTTTTCATGGAAATGTATTATCTTGATATACAGGGTGTTACTTTGAAAGGAAACAGAGGCCTCCTCCAGAAGAAAAATCAAGATCAAGGATGGGTCGTGCGATATGTTTTTAAAACGTTCTTATCCTTCGGAATAAATATAAATTTCCGATTATGAGTAGCCTACATTATCCTACCTCAGCCTCACTGAAGTTCCTCCGTATTCGTAGTTACAAAATAAACAACTTCAGAAATTGTGTATCGGAACGTTTATCAGCGCCCTCCATCAGCCGTCTACAAACAGGCACTGAGATCAGTGAGATCGACTCCGCACAACTTCCTTGGTGATTTATGTACAGTGACTTTATCACCAATATTTTATTTCCGATCTAAGAACTGAACTTAATAGACATGTGGTAGGTACTTGATGGTACTTGCTTTTGAATATCGTCGGCATTACATTTTACACTTGAAACAAATACAAAGATGGAAACGAAATAACCTTTCAAATCATAGGCAGCTGAAAAATATTATAGATAATAATCAGAAGATAAATAGAACATTTGAATCCTGTGATCTGTGTAAAGTCATTCGAACCTTTGCAATTATTCAAAACAAAATATAATAGGAAGAAGTTTGAATACTTGATCTCTTGAAGAGGGGTAATTCAGACGATAAAAGGAAGGAACAATTAGGTATGCTCCATTCACTTTTATAAAGTATCCCGGTTGGTCATGAAATTCTGACACATTTCAGTTGAACAAGCAAAATTGCCCTTTGTACATAAAAGTCGTAGTGATAACGTATTTATCGAAATTTAGAAGAAGAATAAATCACGAAATAAAAGTGAAATATTACCTACTTTTTGAAAGATTCATTTCTTATAGTGTCAATTATTGATGATTAATAGTTATCGAATCATCTCTTCAAGTAATATTTAACGTTTTTAATCAGAAACAAAATGGAATGGAACATCTTAAGGAGTATATGTTTCAGAAGTAATTGTTCGAAATTTCCTATCAATTGTTACTACAATAAACATTTTCATTTATTGGAACGATAATTGATAGTGAAGTGTGAACAATTACTTTCAATATAAATACCCAAAGATGTTCCAGGTCGCTGCAGATCAGCAATGTTTGATATTTCGTAAAGAGTTGATTCCACAGTATTATCAAATATTTTTTAGATGAACAATACAATATTTTGTTTGAAATTTGAATTTTATTATAATTTTTTTTATTTAATTATTATATCAACTATCTTCTATATATACTTCTGCTACGGAGGCAGATTTTCAACCACTGCGACATTTTATCGATATAATGTTGCCCCCTGCATTGGCCAGAAGAGTTACAGAGCTTCTCCTGAAACAGTGACCTGCGTAGCTCTCATACCTACATGTGTTTTCCGTCGACCGTAGAATAAAAGCTCATTTTAACGCACTCGAAATCATCCATTAATGACCTATTTTAATGCATGATTTTAAGAAATAAGTTTTAATGCATGATTGTCATGGCAACTGAACATAAAATAGTCAGTCAAATCACTATCGAACTTGGTTGGAAATCAACTTATGTCATAGAAGGGTATATTATAACTCCATTCAAAATAAAATAGAAACTGCAGGAGAAATTTCAGGCGATAAAAGTAGCTAAGTAAATAATATATCAACCTCCACTTTCGCCACACGTTTCTTATCGGATATCATAGGTAATGATATAAATGTAAACTAACAAGTTACTCACTAATAGGCCATAATCCATTTTTGATATAATATAATAAGACTGTTTGTACATAAATGGATTTTTATATATAAAAATCCATTTATCTGATGGCATGTCATAATGACAACGTTATGTCACTCAATTTTGATGACATAAGGAAGCTCATTATGGGACTAAGGACCATAATGACATCATTATGGTACTAAGTACCATATATATATATTCTTTTGAAAGAGAGAGTTACATACTGTTTTGTTAAATCAAACAATACATGGCATATGGCATGTGTGAAGAAATGGCTACAAGGACCAGATTATATAAATGAATAAAATCTGTTTCCCGCTCCAAATCTAAGTGTTAGCAGAGGGAATGTAAACGGGGTACCATACAATTCTGAGTATGATACACGAGAACAGATAAAAACCTCTGAAAAAACTCTGTCTCCCCGTGTATGTGTGGTGATACTGAATTTGTTAAAAAAAAAAAAAATATGCTGCTATCCATGTTACAGAGCTCCTTGTGCTTGAAAATTGCCTTTTCATTGAACTGGATGCAAATGTCTTGAAATTATATCTGTAACAGGAAAAAAAGAAGAAAAACGAGAAAGAAGCAGTAAAAAAAATTACTTCACCTGCTAAAAAACCTTTTCACAAAGTCCTAACTCTCTTATGGATCGGGAGGATCTTTCGATCAGGTCCGATCTTCCAAGTGATGATTCTTCTGTTCTTCAGGTGTTCGAGGAACGCTACAGGCCCCTTATGTTGGGGGATCATCTCCCATAGTTTAGAGTGGTTGTTTTTAGCGAAAAATCAGCAAAAAAGTAAGAGCAAATTCAAAAAACATGTAATGGTTTGATCAAAAAAGTTTATTCAAAATGCATAACTATGTACAAAACTATTTATTATAAATGGTAAAAGAACAATTACTACAATTTGTAATATTAATTCCAATGGATTCTACAGTTTTTACATCAGTAGTTGATGATTGTTGGCAAACTTGTAATCCTGTTTGGTTGTTGGCACCAAAAATTGCTTCTGATATTTTTTTCTTTTGCTCTTTCGAATTTTCGATGTAATCTTCAGCGACAGTATTGCTTTTCCATCCGCCATGGCTTTTCACGGTACACAGATCAGCTCCAGAATAAGCCAAAAATGAAGCAGACGATCGCCGAAAACAATGTCCGGTATATTCTTCAGGGCGAGGTAAATTCAAGAAAGTGGCAATAACTTTTGGCATTTTACCAAAGGTATGTATTCCAACGGGTTGTTTTGTGCATTTCTTATTTCTATAAGTGACAAAAAAACGTAGATGGTTTGTGTTGCAAGGTCGTATTTTCACATATTGTCTGACAAGTTCTACCATATTCAATCCTGGGATATTTCCCGAAGTTACAAAAAATTCTCGCATTACCTTTGTTTTTGTATTCGGTAATGTAATTCTAAAAACGGATCCTTCATCTATTACATTTTCAACAAGCATATTTGTCAATTCCTCTCTTCTGCATGCTCCACTTAGTCCAATTATCATGGCAACTTTATTAAATAAGTATGTATCATCTGATGCTTCCGTTTAAAACATTGTAACACCTTGTTTAGTAAAAATTTTGGATTTTTTAGCTCTGTAACCTTCTGATTTACGTTCTAGTAATGCAACCAGCTGTAGGTACTTACTAATATCGACGTTTTTTCTTATTGATAAAATACTTCTTATCATCGAATAATACGACCAAAGAGAAGATGGTTTTCTTTCCTTAGATAAGCATTCAAAGTAAGCCAACAATAAGTACTTTTTCATGAGCGATATTCTTGATTTTTTTAGCAGAACACCATTCTTCGTACCGATTAAACACCATTTCATATACACTCCGTGATTTTTCCGGCAAAAGGGAGTCCACGATATTTCTCGACATTTCTTCCAAATCAGAAGGTAAACTATCAGCTTCAGAATCACTCATTTTTTAAATTATATTAAATTCTACCTGACAATAATTATTGAGTTTGAAGCCTTGTTCGGACTAGGCCAGTAAATTGGTCGAGTGGAGAGTAGAGAGTAGCTAATCTACTTACTACTGTCACACAACTGTCAGGAAATCGTTCGCACTTTGGTCGAGTCGAGTTCACAAGTGAAGTGAAAAGTGAGTGATATTTCGAAGAACGAAGAGCATGCAACGCAATAAAGTAAACGAACTGGTTAACCTCATCGTAATGACCATTTTAGAAGAGGTGGATGAGGAAATATGTGAGATCCGTAAAAAGAAGCTTTGGGTACGGAAATGGTAATAGAAGATAAGAACTAGGAACTACGAATTGTCTTCTGAAGGAATTGGCATCAGAAGATCCCAAATAATACCTCGATACTTTGAGAATGTCAGAAAGTTGTGTAAATTTTCTGTTAATAAAACTTTACAGACGTGAAATATTCAAGTATATAATTATATAAGTAACCGGGTAAATGCATTTCGGATTCTGTATCCTCTGATGAGGATTGCCTCATCATTTTATTTTTGTAGTCTTTCGACTTAATGTTCCATAAACATTCGTGATCCAAATATTTCTGAACTACATATATATATTTCGTATGAGAAGCACACATAAAAAAGGACATTGTATACAAATAATGAATAATAAAAGGATAAATGAACAACTTTGCAATATATCTAAACGCGAATATCCAGGCCTTCAACCCAGTCCACCGCCTCTGGGGAAGCGGAGAAAACCTCATGGATACCACCAGGATGGGATCTTATCGGGCATTCGTTCGAAATGTGGTCCATTGTCTGTCTCGTCGCGCCACAATCGCACCCCGCTGAGTCCACTATGCCCCATTTGAACATATCATCACGACATTTCTGAACTGATCTTACTAAGCTATATGCTATATCTTCGCTCCAACGAAACATTTTTGAAAAACGACTGACTTTTCCTTTCGCCTGTGACAGTTCTGGCGTTCCAGTGGCAAGTGGCGCGTGGTGGGGGAAGCTACTCGCCCGAGAAAATAGAATGAAATGGATTGACTCGACTCGCCCACTGACTAATCCACTCGACTCGATTTTTGGCGTTCGCACACGGCAAGTTACTAAATCACTCGCTACTCGACTAATCTACTGGCCTAGTCCGAACAAGGCTTGACAGCGATAAATAAATATTGCCGTTACAACCTGATGACGTTGTCAAGGAAATGGCAAAGCACAGCTTACTCACCTACTAATATTTGAAACTACACAATATTTACTCCTTTAAAAATAGTTGTCATTGTGACATATCGAAAATGCAGTTTTTAATTTTTTGAAAATGTATTGATATAAATGCCATCAGATAAAATTTTGTAAGTATGTAATACGAATCATAAACAATCATTATGGCACGCCGTGTTATCGGACTCGGATAACATTCACAACTTGTACCATAATGATCGTCTTTATGATCCTTATTACATGAATAACTATTATGCACAAATAGTCTTATTATAATAAATGTAAACTATTCAGAATGTCACATGTCCATTTCCTCTATGAATTTTTCGAATTGTTCCATAGAGCATACATATTGATTGATCATATGAATACAGGGTCTTTCACGAGGAACCTCACCCATATTTATACGGGAAACTACTGAACGTATTATCATGAAATTCAGCACTTATAAGTATTTCACGATGCTGATGTAATCTAAAATATTTTCAAGGCATGAGCACCTCCGGTTTTTCCGGAAATGACGTCAACTTCCGTTTTTCAAATTAGAACACCATTTTTTTATTGCAGAAATAGATTCCTTAGAAAATTTCAAGTTATTTTGATGTAACATTTTTCAGTTTTGGTTGGAAAATTCTCTCTGAGCGGGAAAATACGAAAAAAAAATCGAAAATAGAGCTCCGCTGAAACAAGAATAACTTCGAGGTTTTTGGATGGAAAATTTTCATATTTGGGATTTTTCAAGATGTAAGATTGATGTATCCACTTTAAAAATTGAAATCGCGATTCATGATACAGGGGGTGAAAAAATCGCTTCCAAAGTTAGGGATGACAAAATCGTGAAAAATCAATTTTTTCAAATTAGAACCCCATTTTTTTATGGATATTAAATATCCATTTTAGGGCAAGGGTGTGATGCATACACTCACATTATTTTTTAACGTAGATTCAATATCTGCCATGAAAAAATGGGGTTCTAATTTGAAAAAATTGATTTTTCACGATTTTGTCATCCCTAACTTTGAAAGGGATTTTTTCACCCCCTGTATCATGAATCTCGATTTCGATTTTTAAAGTGGATACATCAATCTTACATCTTGAAAAATCCCAAAAATGAAAATTTTCCATCCAAAAACCTCGAAGTTATTCTTGTTTCAGCGGAGCTCTATTTTCGATTTTTTTTTCGAATTTTCCCGCTCAGAGAGAATTTTCCAACCAAAACTGAAAAATATTACATCAAAATAACTTGAAATTTTCTAAGGAATCTATTTCTGCAATAAAAAAATGGTGTTCTAATTTGAAAAACGGAAGTTGACGTCATTTCCGGAAAAACCGGAGATGCTCATGCCTTGAAAATATTTTAGATTTCATCAGCATCGTGAAATACTTATAAGTGCTGAATTTCATGAAAATACGTTCAGTAGTTTCCCGTATAAATATGGGTGAGGTTCCTCGTGAAAGACCCTGTATGTATCTAATAATTCTATATGAGGAATGAGCCAATCCAAACTGAAGCTGGACTTTGGTAACAATCCAGATCTGCACTTGTGCGGCAATATTGAGAATAAAAATATTTTTTTAATTCTATCTCTCTCTGACACATCGTATTATGTCGTGAAACGTGTGTCATTCTTAACTTCATGTGAATAGTTTCCGATCGTAACCTCACAATTTAATGTGAAATATTCCAATCGCTTTATTCTTTTTTCTTTAAGTCCTTAATATCATTGTTAACTCCTATTCATATTCTAAAATTGAGCTGAAAGTATTTAAGTGACATATTTTCATTCTGGATATCTAATTTTCTGTTGTCTTTCAGAATAAACATAACCTCTAAACTTCTCGCAATTTGTGAATTTCCAGTTGACGCAAGCGTACAACTCAAGCCTTACCAAAGATTTGGCTTCACTTTGTGACTGTGAAAAGCAGGAGTATAATCCATATTGGTATTAGTAGATATATGATATTGATATATCGAAATGAATATAGAAATTTACATTATGTCAAATTTGTGTATCATTCGAAATGAAAATTTATTTCAATCCAGAATTTATATTCAATTCGTGATGAGGTCGACGGAAAAATCTTGTAATCCACTCGTTTATTAATCCAGCGATTAATGGTCTCAAATCAATCGTTGTCATTAATGAACTATGTAGTTGATTAAATAACTATTTCCAAGCCATTTTGCAATTAAGCTTGTAATTTCTCCTATTTTATTTATCCCCACATGTTGATTGACACAGTCTCCTCTCGAATATTTAAAAATAGTCTATTACTTTTTGTTTGAGGCGGCCGTAGTGCTCTATACTTGCGGTATATGTCAATATAATCCGAAGTTGAAACAGTAAATGTTCTTGCGCAATGTGCCTTTGTATCAGGTATTTTAACAATTAGTTTAGAAATCCAGCTTCAATAGTTATATTCAATAATTCTTCACGGCGACAAGGAACTCTGATATTTTCACAAACTTATATGGTTACCATTTGAAAGAGATGGGATTTCATAGTTTTATTGAGGCTCACATTGAAGCCCTGTTTCAGGCACCCTGTATAATATTTTATATTCATAATTTATACAATGATCAGTATCAGCGTACTTTCTTTTGTTCCACTGTTGCAAAAAGAAATTCTTACAATGAGGGATTCCGGAGATATGAACACTCTTTCTGTCAACAAATTTGACAATCAGGCTATAACTGAAAAATCGCTTGAAGTGGTTGCGCATATCATACATCAAATCAGTGCAGAATTAAAGGAAGAATTCAAATATGTATAAATATAAAGGGTGTTACATTTGAAATAACGATGTTCACATTCGTTTCCGGTAGAACCGGAAGTAGATTCCGCTTGACAATATTTTACAATTCAAATTCATGTACCCTAAAACAAAAATACGGAATCTTGTACCTATTTGTATAAAAATTCCTTCCGCATAAAAACTTCCACAAAGTTTTCATGTCATTAATAACGTATGGATAGGATATAGCTTCCTCTCATAAATCCTTATGAAATCTCATGAATTGTCTATATTTTTATGAGATTTCAAACAGTATCTTTGGCAGGGTACTGCTGATACTCCTCGTGTACTGAAAGAAATATCTAATGAATTTTCATTTTCTGTTTTCAGTCCATGCACTGGAGCACTCCAAAAACCAAAGACCGCATGCTTGAGACTGGAGGCTCCTCAGGACCTTCTTCTTTAGGCTCAGCACCCAGCGCCCATAGAAGAGCCTCGGAAGGAGGCGCGAATCTTCACTGGACAGGGCGTAGCGGCGCTACATGGAACACCCAACCGCCCAGTGATATCGTCAGTAAATTTAGAAATTACGAAATCTAAGACCCTCGATCTCGATGTTCACTGTGGTGTTACCCGAATGTATTTGTTCCCTACCTACAATTTTTGAATGTTACCAAAATAACAGCACGAACCTTAGAAAAGTTCGTCCTGTTTCGGATTATCAAAGTAATAGTACCCCATGTGCATCACTGTATTCCGTTTCAACCTGTAACCACACCAAATAGCATCTGAACCTACCCCATAGTACCTAGGCTTAACCTTCTGTGCTCACTGATTATTTGTGCCATTCAACCACATGAAATGGGGCATCTGAAGAATGCTTGTTGTATTTGACCATGAAAGCTTTGGGATGAAAACCAACACTGTTGCATGATCGTGATTTAACTGATTTATCAAGGGAACTATCACGACATAAAAAGGGGTAAATGAATGCTCTTTCACGATTTTATGGAAATTTTCAATCTTTAGATCATACAAAGAGGAGACACAGCATCTCATTCATAAATTCGAGAATTCGAGAAGACAAAATTAAGTTAGTTTCCGATAAGTGGAACGAAGATATCATGAAGAATATCAATATCAATAGATACTGCCGTGGCAACATTGCAGAATCTAACTTTGAGAGGTCCAGTGGCGTGGTGTTATCGGTATTGAAGAATGGAAATCGAATTCTGAGTAAAATATAATTTAATGGCTTATTCATACAATGTTGGGACTGAGTTCAAAAAATTTTTAACTATTTTGTCTTAAATATTTTTGGATATTAGGAATTAATGCAAATGAATTAAATGTGAAGAGTACTGATCAATGTCATCAATATTGAACTGCGTAGTTTTTCCATATTACTTGAATTTTGTGAAAATTAGTATGAAAAATCATTGAATACAATTTATTCTTCATGAAAATAAAATAAAATACACTATTTTGTGAATTAGAAGTAATAGGCTTGGCAACTTGCGCCCAGTTTATTATCACCAAATATCTCTGTTTCAAGATGATACTTGAACTCTGTAGAATGAAAAATCTGTGAAATGAAAAAAAAAACTAATTCATCCATCATTCATTTATTTTTACAGAATGAAGCATAATTACTTGAACAAAAGCAAAAATCAACCTTATCTCTAAATAATCATGATGACGAAGAACCCAATAACTACACTCATGAAATCAAAGACAATCTATTGAATTAAGTAAAATCCATATAGGCAGAATCTAATGGAAAAAAGTTCTCTCTTTCTGAAAGACACCAACCAATCCTACATTTGAAAATGATCTCAAAATTTTTCCTATTTTCTTTCTAACTTTTAGAAGAAGGCGCCTCAGTAAATATTTCCAATGTTTGCTTCCATTTTATTCTACCGTCAAAATAGAATACAACAGATAACACCAGAATAAAAACGGGCCTGTATATTTGAAAAAATTGTTTTTTCATTCTGAGCCCCCCCCCCCAAAATAAAATCCTTTGCTACGTGCCTTCACACAAGGAATCCTTCAACTGAATGAATTATCTTTTCACAAATGGAAAAGTGGAGCTTGAACTGTGAATTAATTCAAAACCACATGTTTCTCTCAATACCAGAAGGAAATTCAAAAGTGATATCGAATAATCTACGCCTCTGTTACTTAGGATGAGAAGGGTTGAACATACCTGTGGAAACTCAAACTAGGATCCAAATAGTCCAATTCACCACACACAATACACTTACGAACCATTTATCCATCGTATTTTGCTTGAAATATTCCAAAATAAATCCAAATCCCACTTTTCACACACGATGAAACGCGATATCGGGATGACCACACTGTTCGAAAAGTAACAAACAGCGCAGAAATAAAAATGGTGGCACGTAATCCATTAATGAACTGGCCGCAGATTCAGAAAACGGTGCTGCCATAACGTGCCTATTCATTATCTGAGGCAAAAACGTCCGAGCCGTTTCGAGAATATTCTGACGCTTTAGTATATGTTATGTGAGGAATGCACAATATTTGAAGAAACATATACTCATTTCTGACATTCACGTAGTTTGTCTATGCATTCACGCACAAATGAGTTTCAATCTAAGGTCCTTCTCATTTCGATTGAGAGATTATTTATCAGAAAATTCAAAGAACGTCACAACGTTGCAAAAATTTCTACTACATTTTGATTCCGTAGTAGTACAGTTAGTTACCCAGTTTAGTGTTTATGATTTTTAAAATTGGCTTCACTATTTATTTTTGAAAGGTGTCTCCTCTTTCTATAGTCTTATCTAAAATCACCAGAAAACAAAAGCGAACTTGACTTGGTGATCGGAAGCTTTGATGAATTACCGATAAAGGGTGTCAACTTTATGCCTCAGTAATTTTGAATCTATGTGGTATACATCCGAATTGATAATACATCATTAAGGTCATTCAAGGCCTCCAAGATCTGAGACATCATAACTTGCAAATTAGTTCATTTAAATACTTCTCGTTCAATCGCTTGGCTGAAATCTGAAATAGTGTAATTGACAGCCTTTTCATAATAATAATGATTTGGAAATACACCTTGTATGCAAGAAGGAAAATCAAGCTCAGCTTTTGGAAAAGATATATCTGTCGACCGCTTTGGTTGAGCGATTTGCATCTTCAGTTGTTCACTTAGTCATCTTCTGGTAGATATGATAATGTGTCTATCTTTTCTCATTAGCAAATACCTACCATGTGTTCTAAGACACTTCGATTTTACTCGTATCGATATTTCCGTGGCTGTTCATATCCAACATCAGCAAATGCATTTTCTATGTACATAGTACTTAGATGCATATGTGGAAAAAGATGAAAAGTGTGAACGAAACGCAATTTATATAGAAATCATCCAACAGCATCACCTTCTATTTTAAAGGTGCAATAAACCCTCACATTCTTGGTGAAAAGGTGCTGGTTCACAAGGGAACAACTCTAATGAATGCGTATATTTAGTTGAATTGTGATATGTCTTCTCTTTCTGTAGAGTATAGATCATTGAACTTAAAAAAGTTTGAATGAATAATGCTCAACCCCGCTAAAAAAGATTGAAGAATAAGTACGACCTATACATACTTGGGATATAGCAGGGTAAAGCACAAAATAATCTGTATTTTCTTAAATGTTTACAATTATGTATATTGAACTTTGTGATCAAGATGGCGGACTATCTCTAATTCTATGCCAAATGTTTCTCAAATATGATATTATATAATTAAAACAGAAATAGCTTCACTAACTACTATTTTATTATCTTTCAAAAGTGTATCTTTGGTTTGAAAGTAATTTCCGATTTTTTGTGGTTTTGTTCACATTCTCATGCTTTATTCAGAGCATGTTAGTGTTGTTATTCAGTGTTTACCATTAATGTTTTCATATTTGTTACATATCTTAGAAACCTTTGTGATAGTTGATGTTTGGATGTAAGTTACTGTAATAAAGAAAATTTCATCCGAAAATAATTTGCATTGCATAATTATTGATTTCGAACCAGAACAACTGCAAAGGCCCCTTATCCTGCACACGCATGATACATGTTGAACAAAATGTAACGAGGTTAAAAACAAATTCCTGGTCTAGTGTGCCGTGCCTTTTCTTTGAATTCGGTAAATCGACCTCGAATTAATTTGACCGCTCGGTATTGTTTAATTGCTTGATGGACGAAATTAGTCAAAAAATACTGACAAGTTGGTGTCTAGAGGTCTGGAGGATTTCTAGAGTCCTGTTCAAAATTTTGTCGAAAGCGGTAACAGAAACGATAAATCTACGAGGAACCACAATTTTTTTATAACAATAAAGCTTTTTTCTGTAATTTTTCAAACTAACAGTGGTTCACCAAAAAAAGGAATGAAACCCTGTCGATTTGCAAATCGAAATAGGCATGTCTAATGATGTAAAGCTCTGAATTGTAAAGCTGCGTCCACACTGTGCCGCGTTTGGCTGTTGGCACTGCCAATTTGGAAAAGCCAATACAAAGTAGACGTAGCCGTTGGCATGTGCCACTGAGCCAATGGTTTTCCAACTAAAATCGCTCTAGTGTCGGTCTCCATCAAAGGAAGCCAGCGAGAGCCGGTAGTGTGGACGAGCCAATCGTTGGCTCGCACATGCGTGCAATTTTGCGACTGAATGCCAACTCAGGTGTAGACGGCAAGCCAAAATCGGCTTTGCCGCGTTTGCTTTGCTAACCCGGCATTGCCAACAGCCAATCGCGGGATAGTGTGGACGAAGCTTAAAATTTCAGTTCAGAATATCTTGTGAAGTGCAGATACTTGAGAAAAAGCTTCAAAAAAATTCAAACAAATTAAAATTATGCCGAGAATCTCCCATTCCGTTTGAACCTTCAATTAAGGAACCCTTGTATATACATTTACAAATAGATTTCCACGTCACATAAGAAGTTTTATTTGATTAAACGTTGCTATTTTTTTGGATTTTGACATTTCGCCAGTTCGCCTATAGCCCTGTTTTACTCCAATATATCGTCGTTAATACCTACTGCCTCCCTTAAAATGTCCATCAAATTTTACGATATCAACTGAAAACTGAAAAACACTTTCTCATAATTCATGACACTGACCTTATTCAATTCCTAACCCGTCAATTACACTCAGCCCACTTCCACGGCAGGAAGCAGGGAAGTGAGCAGGGAAATGGGCAGGGTGAGAATGTAATCACTTCTGCTGCCACTCGCGCTGCCGGTCACTCCCTAAATTGGCGGTTTTTCGTGCGGCAGTCAAAGGGCCGGCAGCGCAAGTGGTAGGGAGTGATCACATTCTGCCTAGTTACGGTTACGAATTAGACATTTGGAGAACTTTATCACTCATTTCCAAACACAAATATAATACAAGAGGAAAATAAACTTTCAGTATCTCAACTCTCACAAACAACTGGTAATACCAACTAATATCTAGTACAATCACCACAATCTTAAACTTCGAAGCCTAACTGAGTATTTTGAAATTTTTGCCGCAAGGTGGCTTGGAGATGAAGTTGAATCGCCAATAGGTATGCGTTCTACACTCACGTTTCTTCTGAATTAGACATGATATTCAATAATCATTCAATATTTGAAATGAACAATAAGAAACTGTGTGACATGCTCTCTTTACGTATTGGCTATTGCCTGCGGCATTATAATTGCTCGGGCGCCAGTCACAATAGGTTTCAAAAGGTTGTAATGTACCTAATCTCAGCACAAGGTGAACCAACCTATCAAAAACAAAAATTTAGCTGCTTCAGCTTCAGTATCCAACACTCTATTTTGGGGAAATTTATTGGATTTGGTGAATCAAAAAATTAGCCCTGAAGACAAATTCCTGTTATAGAATCTTCGATTCTCCCTGCTGATCACTTTGTGCACGTTGCTTACTCTGTATCAATCCAGTAATGACCTCCAACCATTTTCTATGAAATTGCTTCCAGAGTCCAGCCCACTGGAGCCCAAAACCGAAGCCTAGAATGTCAGAGGCCGGCAAATCGACCGGGCAGACAAGTCTGAGCGTTGGTGGTAGCCCGGCGGCCTACAGGAGGGCTTCAGAGGTTGCCGCCAACCTCTATTTGAAAGGCCAAAATGGAGAGGAGAAAAGCAACAAACCCAATGAAATTTAAGCTACCGAGAGGCGTACAATCTGCCAATTTAAATGAGTGTTCTAGATTACGGACTCAAAATGATTTTTCGATGTGTGTACTGTCACCTTTATTCTTTGAATTTAATGTTTCAGTTTTATTAAAACTCTTAATCCACGTTGATGTTCAAGAAAACTATTGTATTATATTTGTTCAAAATTCCTATTTTTTGTTTACTGATACCACAAAGTTTCCTACTGGAATGGGCTTTCCTGGTCGGTTACAAAGAAGAACCGGTCTATGATTTTACTCATTTTTTCTGTGGTTCTCCGAGAATCCCGGAATCATCCTTTTTTTCGACCTGTTAAGTGCTAACCTACTTTGCAACTAGTCGCAATCTCGATACGTCTAAGCTCGCAACCCTCAACGGACATAATATACTCTCGTTCCTTCCCAAATCGGACCCCACATACTTCGTACCAAGAAAGTGTATTCCTTACGTAAGATATATCTCTTCCAGTCAGGCCAACCGTAAGTACTATTCCCTACAGTGTTTACTTTGTGGTATCTCGTTTATATTTCATACATACATTTTATTCAATTCTCGTGGTGATAAGGTTGGTACAGCAGTTCATTCTTCTCTCCAAGAGAGCTCGTGCATTTTATTCAATATTAAAACATTTCCTTTGTTTCTTCATAAGTTATCATTTTATGTATCTTCTGAAGAATACATTGTAGCTTTTTGCTTTCCAGTCATTACTCTTGTCTATTCTGTGAAGATTTAAAACAAATACAAAATTTCACAAATGCTGTTATGAATTCATATCGATTCAAAAAATCAATTCAATAAATATTGACTATTCAGATTGAATCACCTATATTTCGTCAGCAACAAAATTATAATGAAAAATATTTATGTGGAAAAAAATACTTCTCCACAACACAAGTATGATAATAACTATGACTTGAATAAACTGATTCTAGCACTGAGTCTCACTTCTGTTCACCTATTTCCTCGTCCTATTCCTTTGGTTAAAACAATACTTCATATTCTTCAACTGATTGAGTTATTCTGAACAGAACATGGGCGTTCAAATTCTTGTCCTTTTTCTCGAATCCATTTCGTTGAAACTGAAAGAAAAAAGTAGGTTCATTATTATTTGAACTTGGGTAGTTATGGCTCAGTTCTTAGACTATATACAGGGTGCGTCAGCAAGGCGTACCTACGGCATAAATAGCGCCTAAACTATACCGTGTCGAAAAAAACCTACATAATATGGTTGTAAGGTTGACAAAAATCTACAAACTAAAAATAATATATAATAACATATACAGGGTGCTTTAAAAAAGTTATGGAAAAATATGTAGTTTTTTCAGAACACCCAGTATTTCATGGCATAATTCTTTCGAGGACAACAAGAGCTTACACTTATACCTCACTTTTTAAATTTCATCAGGGCGTTGCCACATAATTCGTTTTTTTTTGGGATATTTTTCGTGTTTCAAGAGGTTCATCAAAATTCTTATAACAACCGCTGTGTTCAATCTAGATAAACGAAATTTTTACACAGGAGTTAGATTGAGGTATCAGCTTCATCATTCGGTGAACATCTGAAGGTTTTTTCATACAGAGTGTCTAACATAAATTTACCAATTCACTCAAATTAAATATGCGAAAACTCGATTTTTTCAAATCGAACACCCTGTATTTTCTCATTCATGAAATTTGTTTTTCAAATGTCTACATTTTTAACAGAGTATGTCCCATACTTGAACCGCTCTTTTTTTAGATATTTCACATTCTTTGAAAAAAAGATTTCTTTCTAAAAAAGGTAGACATTTGAAAAACAAATTTCATGAAAGAGAAATATACAGGTTGTTCCATTTGAAAAAATCGAATTATTGCATATTTAATTTGAGTGAATTGGTAAATTTATTTATTGTTCATTCACTCATTCATTCCATTCAATTTCTTTGTCAACAAATACGTTGGGAAATCTCGGACTACATATGAAGACATATGGGCGAGATAATTATATTATTTATCGATTTGACGAAGTCCGTAACAGTCCAAGTTATAATCGAAATTTCGTGATTTTTCAAAGTTTTTATCGGTTCTGACTTCTGATAAAGTGTCAAGTGCTTTCAAAGAAGGCAATAGATAGCAGCAAGTACCTTCACCCCATTCTGGATTTCAGCCCCAGTAAAGGTAGGTCGAGTGCTTCCAACGTATCTTTTCTCTCTACTTTTTTCCCGCATTCTTTTCCAACAATTTCAATTACTTAAGCTATCATAACATACAGGGTGTTTCACCATAAACTGGACAAACATATAGGTATAGCCGTGTAGATACCGAAGAAGTCATTTTTGTCTTATGACATATACCCCGTTTTCGGCGCATAAGCGAGATACAGGGTGTTTAATGTCAACTTCTAGCAATATTCTGATAACTGTGGTGCCCTTGCCCTAAAATGGATATTTTCTGAGTTAATATCCACTTTAGGGCAAGGGTGTGATGCATACACTCACATTATTTTTTAACGTAGATTCAATATCTGCCATAAAAAAATGGGGTTCTAATTTGAAAAAAATTATTTTTCACGATTTTGTCATCCCTAACTTTGAAACCGATTTTTTCACCCCCTGTATCATGAATCGCGATTTCGATTTTTAAAGTGGATACATCAATCTTACATCTTGAAAAATCCCAAAAATGAAAATTTTCCATCCAAAAACCTCGAAGTCATTCTTGTTTCAGCGGAGCGCTATTTTCGATTTTTTTTTCGAATTTTCCCGCTCAGAGAGAATTTTCCAACCAAAACTGAAAAATGTTACATCAAAATAACTTGAAATTTTCTAAGGAATCTATTTCTGCAATAAAAAAATGGTGTTTTAATTTGAAAAACGGAAGTTGACGTCATTTCCGGAAAAACCGGAGGTGCTCATGCCTTCAAAATATTTTAGATTTCATCAGCATCGTGAAATACTTATAAGTGCTGAATTTCATGAAAATACGTTCAGTAGTTTCCAGTATAAATATGGGTGAGGTTCCTCGTGAAAGACCCTGTATATGAAACATGCATAATATTGTAGAGGAACACCTATGAATTTACAGCTTTCTAATGTGTTGTCGAAAATAAACAAATTTTTTTGCGCTTACATTGCAAACGCTGCGCGCTGACTGAACCCTACGAGATAAATCAAAATAATTTACCCGGTATTGTACTCCTACAAAAGGTCAACAAAAAAGTCCGCGAAGGTACCTTTATGTCTCATAAAAACAAAGATAACTATATTGGAATAGGAAGCACCCATGAATACAGTACTAGAGGTAGAAATCTTTTGAAACAAGATTTTTGTAGACTGACTCTATCCCAAAAGGGGCCGCTTTATATGTCTATCAGATTATTTAATAAAATTCCATCTGATCTCAAAGTTATGTCCTCAAATAATTTTAAACATGCTGTAAAAAATATTTTAATTAGAGGTGCATTTTACGACATTGATGACTTTTTAAACTGTGATCTGAAACAATACCTGTAGGACCTTTTTATTTGTGCTCGGTTTATTTTCTTTGTTTTAATTGTTTTGTATAAAATAATTTATTCTATAGAGTATATATATATCACTATATTTTATATTGACGAATGCAAACAATGTATTTAATTGTAAAGCATGAATAAAGATTATTATTAAGGATAACCCACAATAAGCATTTTTTATCTTTTACATTTCACGGGAAAAAATGGCTTATTTAGGAAGCAACACAGCATCAATCCTTATCCAATTAAGTACCTCAATTGTCCATTCAATATACATCAATATGGCCCTTTACAGCATGTAATTTAAATGAATATTTACAAAGATATTACAGATTCAAAATGCAGGGACTTAGCGGTGCGGGCCGGCACTACCGTTGTTTATAAGGATTGCCATTGCATCCGTGCGAAGCCGGGGCGGGTACTCGCTAGTTTGGAAATATTTAAGAAATCTCATTTAATTGATCGGAAGCATAATTGATGAAAACAGGGCGTATAGAAGGAAAACACTTCATTAACAAATTAAACTTTGGCAACTCACTCCATTTTGTTCCTTCCACAACTTTGCATGCTCCATGTAACGTTCTGCGATCTCCAATTCCATTTTCCAAAAGGTTATACCAGAATACTGCTGCACCTTTTCGTGGTTTTATATGGAGTCTCAACATAGGAAACACTGTATATCCTCCCTTTGGAACGTCACTAAGCTTCAAAATGGGAGAAATGAGAAGATTATAATATGCAATGTGTTTCATTTTGAGTGGCGATAATTGGTTATTTCATAACGGGTCGTCTGATTTCATATTTCTTTTCAAGTGTCTTCCATTAGGAAATGCTAAAATTACAGCATCCATATTTATATTAACTGCTCAGGTAGGTACCGAAAAAATCATTGCGTAGTGCACACAAACTTAAATTGGTCTTGTTTTTTTCATTTCAGTAAAATTATTTTGCAGTGGGGTTTATTGTTTTCTTTAATAATTTGATTATTTAAATCTTTTCAGCTTCATTGAAGAACGAGTTGGAAAGTAGTTTCATATAATGATTGAACTAAACCCACAGTCAATTTTATAAAACATTCATTGTGTCAATTTTCTGCCTCAGTACTAAATAATGGACTTTATCGGTTACGTGGCCTTACGACAACATGGAGAACCTATCACAATTCCGAAACCATAACTATACTCCTTTCACCCTTATAATATAATGCATCCCGGTTGGCCTTGACATTCTGATACATTTCACCGTGTATATTCTGAAAATGTTATGTTACAGTCATTTTTCTATCAGATGACCAAGCAACGTTGTCCTTTCTACACAGGAATCGTAGTAATTACGTATTTATCAAAATGTTTATTTAATTTGGAAAAATAATGAATTTGAGAGAATATTATTTGAATTCAATAATTCCAAAGACCTGGCGAATGTTGAAGAACTTTCTTTCTGTGTTAAACTGGAAATATTTTACGAACATAAAAATGGTTGCAAGATTCAGTTATTCTATTTTCTTGTAGGAAAATTAAGAATCGAGAATTTTACTGAAAAATAATGGACAGAGTTGTCCGTTACTTTGTGATACTTCATTCGAAAAAAGAATAAAAGTACTCGAATTACCCGACAGGAAAACTTGTAAACGAACAGTGGAATATCCCACTTTTCGAAATTCCCAAGAAATAAGCCTACAGAAGACATTCAAATACCTTTTTGCCCAACTTGAAATACTCATGAATGAAAACGTAGTAGTACTACGAAACCTGTGTCACAGTTAAACTTCCATTTATAAAGTCGAAAAAGAATAAATAGAAATTAGCATTGGCAACGTCTCTGATAATTATTTGACATTTCAAGAATGCCAACCTGTGTCTGTTTTAACTGAAAAAACTTGTTAAGCCCAAATCTTGGCTAACTGGGATACTTTATAGAATAGTATCCCGGGAAAAGTATCATACACACTGGTAGCTCAGGGGCCAGAGCATCCGCCCGGCAAGTGGAAGACCACAGGTTCCATTCCTGCTCGGTGTGTAACTTTTTCCGGAATTTCAGAAAATTGTCTGTATGCCTCGGGAAAAGTATCATACACACTGGCAGCTCAGGCGCCAGAGCATCCGCTCGGCAAGTGGAAGACCGCAGGTTCGATTCCTGCCTCCAGTTTTTCAAATAAAAATTATGAAAGTACTCCGAGCGTAATTTTTGGAAGGCTACAAAAAAAAATCAATGGATATTTTTTGATTCTGTTTCCACTTCAGTATTCAGAATGGAAGATAGTTCAACCATGAAAAATTCCAACAATTTTGGCCGGAATTTTTTTTCCACTAATGACATGTAAAAAAAAAGTTGAGTTCGAATTTTGAAAAAAAATTTTTACGGAAAATCTTAGAAGATCTAGTACGTTGAAAATGTGCTTTCCAAATTGACAAACGAGAAAAAAATTCCTACTCTACAGGTTTTCCGCCATTTTGAATTTTTTTTAGGATTCTACACCACATTTGAATCGAGCCCTGCAAAGTACTAAGATGTGACTAGAAACCGTTATTTCAAATGTCACGCGTAAGTCACCACAGTTATAAGAATATTGCTCAAAGTTGACATTAAACATCCTGATGTATCTCGCTTATGCGGTAGGTATATGTCATAAGGCAAAAATGACTTTCCCTGTATATACAGGGTGTCCCACTAGTGCCGCAGCGGACGATATACGAGTAACGGTCTGAGTTTTGCGAATTTTTTTGATGCAGACTTGATATACTCCAAGAAGAGCACAACCTAAAAATATTTTCGAATATATCGGGTGGCCCACAAAAGAGGAATAGCGGGTTACTTTGTTTTTTCAAATGGGACACCCTATATTCAATAGTGTTTTTCAATTCTCTGAAACTTCCTGCATGCTTTCGTATACTTTTCACATATTTTTATCCGACAGTTTTCGAAATATTGGCCTTTTTGACAAAAAAATGATACTTGTAGAGGATATGTTATCCAATTATATTTCACGAACCCTTGCACATACCAATAACAGTTTTATATGGTTTGAAAGACAAGACTTCAAATTTTCCTACCCAGTTATAATAAAGCATCTCCAGCATACAGAGTGTCCACAAAAATACTATCAATATGACGAATTTCAAATCGATTTTTCTTCATTTTTTCAAATGCAATGCATATAACTTTTTTTCATCATTGTAATCATCATTCATTTTACTTAATTTTTTGTCTAATACATGATATGCATATCTCTGAAGGAATAGGATTTTTTAGAGTTTTTCCTTCAAATTCACATTTACTTTCGAATTCAAAAAGCAGATTCGGCTTTTCTGTGGTTATTGGGAACTGTCAAATTATTCTACTCAAAATAAACATCATTCCAGCTTCAATTCAGATCATCATAGTTTTTACGGATTGTATGAATACTCAGGCCGGGTTTCACCAAATATTTTAATCTGGTTTAAGGAGATAACTGAGATTACCGATGGATTTTTGACAGGAAAACCACAGAAAATTATCGTTTAATGCCTTAAACGAGATTGAGATCGTTGGTGAAACCCGGCCTCACACAATGATGTAAAAATTCAAAAAATACCAATGAGTTGAATGTACAAGTTATGAATGTTGAAAGAAAAACGAGTTTCGAAACTTCAGGATACAAAAAAGTGCCCGCTTTTATACTTATACAACTTTCTTCGACAAAATGATATTCATAGTTTCACAGGCACGCAAGCAGATCTTCAAGCTCGCAAGCTCAAAGCTTGTTTGAAATTTTTGGAAGATTCGACGTTCCAAGTAGAAACATAGAAAATTATTAAAAATGTATTGTGAAAAATGGGTACAGAAAGCAAGTTTCTGTCTTCAGTAACTGATTTCATCACATTTTTGAGTAGATACATCAAAACTTTCTAGTTACTCATTTCGCTTTAATATGAATTGAAGCTCCAATGATGATAATTCTGAGTGGAATAATTCGACAGTTCTGAAAAACCACAGAAAAGCCAAATCTGCTTTTTGAATTCGAAGGTATATGTGAATTTTAGGGAAACATTTCGAAAAATCGCTTAAAAATCCTATTCCGTTAGAGATATGCATATCATGTATTTGACAAAAAATGAAGTAAAATGAATGGTGATTACAATGATGAAAAAAAATTATATGCATTGCATTTGAAAAAATGAAGAAAAGTCGATTTGAAATTCGTCATGTTGATAGTCTTTTTGTGGACACTCTGTATGCTGGAGATGCTTTATTATAAAAGGGTAGGATACTTTGAAGTCTTGTCTTTCAATCCATATAAAACTGTTATCGGTATGCGCATGGGTTCGTGAAATATAATTAGATAACATAGCCTCTACAAGTATCATTTTTTTGTCAAAAAGGCCAATATTTCGAAAACTGTCGGATAAAAATATGTGAAAAGTATACGAAAGCATGCAGGAAGTTTCAGAGAATTGAAAAACACTATTGAATATAGGGTGTCCCATTTGAAAAAACAAAGTCACCCGCTATTCCTCTTTTGTGGGCCACCCGATATATTCGAAAATATTTTTAGGTTGTGCTCTTCTTGTAGTATATCAAGTCTGCATCAAAAAATTTTGCCAAACTCAGACCGTTACGCGTATATCGTCCGCTGCGGCACTAGTGGGACACCCTGTATATGAATCTATTGATCCCTCACATGTTGAAATCTATCAAGCCCTTCGTGCTGCAGTGCGTGAAAAAGAAATTGACATGCATACACTCGAAAAACATTTCCCTCCTTCTCGCGCAGTCATGTCTTATATCCGCTAGAATGTCTAAAACTGATGAGATGCGCATCGCAATTCAACACACACAGGGCGGACTTGCTGGTATATTGGCAAAAACATTATTGCTTTCCATTTTTTTTACAAGGTGCGGCAACAACTTGTCCCAAATTTAAGGGAGCTGTTAAGAAAGTAAGAAAGAAGTGAAAAAATTCTTTTTTATTTGGAAAGCCTCTACATAATCAAGTTTTTTCATTTATGTCTTGAAAATAATATCATCCAAATCAGAGCTGTGACGAGCACTGAAGAAAAGTGCTTCGAGCACTAAGCACTTGAATAAAAAGGCTCCCGAGTCTCGAGCACAAAGCACTTATTTTCACAAAAGGCTCGCGAATACTAAGCACTTTGTGAAAGTAATTCGACATTTAGAGCACTAAGCCCTAAACACATTTTTTTAGGAAATATTGAAAGTGCGGTTATTTTGATCAGAAAAGAAAATATAAGTTGGCATAGGTATGTGATATTAAAAATTTTGAATTCGATTCAATATAATATAATTATAATAAATTCCTATTGGTAATGAAAGAGAAAAATGCTATTCGCTCCTGGATCTCTCTGTTTGATAATATTCATGAATATACTGAATTTTTCGAGTTTAATTTTCTTTCAGAAAACTCCCAGTCTTGAAACAAAATAACATAAACAATTCAAGGAAAAATGGAAATGTTCCTCTGTCAAGTCTTGCACTGATTTGTCAGGAGCAAACCAGTTGCAAAACATTGTTGCGTGACAAATAGCGAAGAAGTATCAAAATTGGAACTCAATGAACTGTGTAACGTTTTGATGTTGTCTATATAAGACTCTTTGGTCAGATGAAAACGTGAAAAAATCAGAATCGTGGCTTTTGCTTTTTCTATTGATATTAAGTTGTCAACGCACAAATTACCATTTAACATAATACACATGGGCCCTTCAATTTTCCTTTCATAATGATCAAGTTTCCTCATTATCACCTCTTTGTAATTGCAATCCAAACAGTTTTGGGATGTTGCTGTCATGTGAGGAAATGTTGATTTGAGATTTTATTGATGTAAAAATGAATTCGTACAACATTGGCTCAGGGCTTAGTGCTTAGTAATCCGCAAAAGTGCTCGGAAGCACTTTTGGGATTATTGAGCATTAAGCCTTTGGCCAAAGCACTCCAATTACTATGCACTAAGCACTGCTTTTGAAAAGTGCTTGGTAGCACAGTGCTCGGGAGCACAAAAGGGCCCCGAGTACTTTCACGAGCACAAAGCACAATGCTTTGGCACAGCTCTGATCCAAATGACGCGCATGTGGAGTCTTTCGCGGAAGTTTTCCATTACTCGATTCTTGATTCCCTCCTTGACTGCCTCTTTCAAGTCAAGAATGAAGACCTCAAGAATATGAGATCTTCAAACATCGCCCTAGGACCCTTGATGACTTGAAAGAGGCAATCAAGGAGGAAATCATCCAAATTGAAATCGCTATGCTGAAGAGATTAATGGAAAACTTCTTTCGTATTTTTTAACAGCACCTTCAGATGTGGGCAAACAAGTTGCCGCACACTATACAGGGTCTTTCACGAGGAACCTCACCCATATCTATACGGGAAACTGAACGTTTTTTCATGAAATTCAGCACTTATGAGTATTTCACGATGCTGATGAAATCTAAAATATTTTCAAGGCATGAGTACCTCCGGTTTTTCCGGAAATGACGTCAACTTCCGTTTTCAAATTAGAACACCATTTTTTTATTGCAGAAATAGATTCCTTAGAAAATTTCAAGTTATTTTGATGTAGCATTTTTCAGTTTTGGTTGGAAAATTCTCTCTGAGCGGGAAAATTCGAAAAAAAAAATCGAAAATAGAGCTCCGCTGAAACAAGAATAATTTCGAGGTTTTTGGATGGAAAATTTTCATTTTTGGGATTTTTCGAGATGTAAGATTGATGTATCCACTTTAAAAATCGAAATCGCGATTCATGATACAGCGAGTGATACAGGGGGTGAAAAAATCGCTTTCGAAGTTAGGGATGACAAAATCGTGAAAATGTTTTCAAATTAGAACCCCATTTTTTTATGGCAGATATTGAATCTACGTTAAAAAATAATGTGAGTGTATGCATCACACCCTTGCCTTAAAGTGGATATTAACTCAGAAAATATCCATTTTAGGGCAAAGGTGTGATGCATACACTCACATTATTTTTTAACGTAGATTCAATATCTGCCATAAAAAAATGGGGTTCTAATTTGAAAAAATTGATTTTTCACGATTTTGTCATCCCTAACTTTGAAAGCGATTTTTTCACCCCCCGTATCATGAATCTTACATCTTGAAAAATCCCTAAAATGAAAATTTTTCATCCGAAAACCTCGAAGTTATTCTTGTTTCAGCGGAGCTCTATTTTCGATTTTTTTTTCGAATTTTCCCGCTCAGAGAGAATTTTCCAACCAAAAGCAGTGGCGGATTTACGACTTCAGGGGCCCTACGCTTCAAAACTTTTGGGGCCCCCTCTGAAACATTTTCGATTTTTTTCAAAAGAATTTTTCAATTAAAACTCACTTCTTCGAAAACAAAACATAAAGTTAATTAATAAAATACAAGGTATTTATATCAAAACAAAATATAAAAGATGAATAAAAATCTAAAAAAAAGGGAGAATTATCACCAAAATTCAAATACAAAATATCTCTAGAATATCATATCTGCAAATTTTTTATTGCGACATCGAGATTAAGGAATAAATAAAATCATCACAAAAGATACAAGTATCGTAAAGCTGTAAATCAGTTACCTACAACATAAAATTCCAATAAAAAAATTGATTCTTTCTTATTTTAATATCAGCAAATTCTTTTATTGCAGAATCATAATCGAGACTGCTCGTTATATCACTTTCGATAGAAAGTATTCCTAAAAACTGTAGTCTATTTTCTGACATAACAGTTCTTCATTAATTTTTTATCAATGACAGTTTGGAAAATGAGCAAAAAATTCTGTCACTTTTGGATGCTTAGCTTTACTCTGCTCTTTACTTTCCTTGAGCTTTCGTTTTTGGTAGCCGCTCATATAATGTCTGTCAGACATGGTGTCACGTGTCACGTCAATATTACATATGCAACTAGCAACTGTAATGATAAGAAAATGTTAAATTTTATTTCATATTCTGTGAGGACTAACACAGAAATTCATTGACTTCGCTCTATCGGAGTATGAAATCCGAACCGATGAGCTAATACATGAAAAATTATTATCTAATTGATACAACAAAAGAATGGTAAAATATGAACATATTATTGAACATAGTGAATGAGTCTATCGGAGATGAGCGGAAGTCAAGAAAAAATTGCAACAATTGAATTGATAAATATCTCAATATACAACCATATTTTTGGAACAAAATTATTTGTTTTGTTTGTCATTTCGTCGTACAAACACGTAGGTACAGGTTGAATCAAATAATTTCTGTAAATCGTATTTTGTATTATTGTATTTCCTTTTCCCGGTAGGTATTGAACCAATATTATGTCGTATGCCTTACATATACAATAGAAAATGAATTTGACTGGTCTGCCTCATCATCGCTCGAATTATGTTTATGCCGAATTGCCGAAAAATTGGAAGAATGTTATTTCTAGCATATGAAACTGCACTGTAAAGCTTACCTTCTATATCAATTATATCGTTCAATGAGAGTACAAGGATTTAATAGTCCAAACACAAACAGAAATAGTTCAATTCACCAACACTTCTCAGTTTTTCACAATATTTGAATCTTACACGTTAAACGAAACTCGCCCTTCACTGTCAACACTTTTCGAATCTTGTGAAATGAATGTGAGAAAAAAATATGCAGACCTAAGAACTTCTGCACAAGTATTTTTCACTTTACAACCCTAAACGAATCAACATCTGGTCGTCCGTTCTGTAGCACATTCCTAGATTTTAGAGGAAATGCCGACAAATTTATTGAATTATGATGTAATTGTAAATATTGGAATTCGGCCGCCACCCTTGACGGAATTTATTGTAGGCAGACAAGATAATTGGACAGTACGCCAAATCTCGGATGGTGTGTTTTTTCGAACATCTGAGTTTTGCTCTGAGAGACTGAGGCTCTTCTTATTCAATTGCGTCTTGTGTGAATGTAATAATTCACAATTCGCAAGTTGCCTCTGAGCTTCTTATAAAATATAGTACAGTCTGATTATTTTTTTTCACACTTACAGACTGAATTTCCATTCTAGAAAAAAAATTCAATTCGATCGCCGGGGCCCCTATGGACCTCGGGGCCCTACGCTGTAGCGTACTAAGCGTACCGGTTAATCCGCTGCTGACCAAAAGTGAAAAATGTTACATCAAAATAACTTGAAATTTTCTAAGGAATCTATTTCTGTAATAAAAAAATGGTGTTCTAATTTGAAAAACTAAAGTTGACGTCATTTCCGGAAAAACCGGAGGTGCTCATGCCTTGAAAATAATTTAGATTTCATCAGCATCGTAAAATACTTATAAGTGCTGAATTTCATGAAAATACGTTCAGTAGTTTCCCGTATAAATTTGGGTGAGGTTCCTCGTGAAAGACCCTGTAGAGATGAGTCAATTTTGATAGTCCATGGCGCAACCCAATCCTCGATGTCGGTGCTTGAATATACTCACATACATCAAAAAAGTGGCAATACGATTATCTTTCTTCTCCTCGGCTATTTTTGGGTGCTACAAACGAAGGATCAATTATTGCAATCACAAAAATGAATAGAAATCTGTGATTACCCTGAAGTAATCGAGATGAGTTTTGTAGTATCCACCTGTTTCATATTTTACCAGCTGAAAGTCTTCGGAGGATTCCATAGAAAGCATAGTAGAATCAGCTATCCTCTGTACTACTTTATTCAATTCTTTCTCCTCATCGTCATCATCCAGAAAGGCAGTCATGCTTTGTCTATGGGCTGATATTTCGCTGATCCCATCCTTTGACATTGTTCGAGAGGTTCGCATCTACAAAAAGTATCAATTCTTCTGAATATAAGAACATCTTTATAGTTTATACGGTCTGTGCCACTTCAAGATTCGACCGATTTTCACATTTAAACTGCTCCACATGAGTTAGCTATTGACTTAAATTGCAAAAAATATAGTTGAAATAAGATTTTTGTGATGAAAATTCATATTAATATGATTTTAGTTGCAAATTAATTTTAGCCTGTAGGTCTGCAGCGTATACAGGGTGGTGAAGAAAAATCGAGTGAAATTACGAAATTTTATTCCCAGAGAATTCAAGCATTTTAAGACTATCAATACAATGTGTGGCCTCCACGGGCATCAATAACAGCTTGACGTCTTCTTTGCATACTACACACGAGGTTGTTGAACATTTCTTGAGGAATTTGGTTCCATAAAAGGGGGCAGAAGCTCTCTCAGATCATTTAAGGATTCTGGGGTAGGTTGATGATTATCTAATCTTCTTTGGAGCATATCCCATGCATGTTCTATGCAATTCAAATCTGGTGAGTGCGGAGGTATTGGTAAATGTGGAATACCAAGCTCCTCGCGCGCATTCTCAACTATGGCTGCACGGTGCGGTCTAGCGTTATCGTCTAGAAATTGGAAAGTTTCACCAATAGCAGTGAAATACAGGGGGTTGCATTTGAAATAAGAAATTTGGTATTGGCCACGGTCGCATGGAACACCCTATATAATTTTATTTTCTTGAAAAATATGCGCATTCAAAATTACACATCGACGTATCCGAGCGTTTTTCCTAACAACCCCTCATTTATTCGTTATCGAATTTATTCCAGTTGGCTGTTACACTCTGTATATCATTTCTAAGCTTATTAGTTTTATAATGAGAGTGTTCCTCGGTTAAATTCGAATATGTGATTCTTGAATGGGGGAAAAAATGAAATACAATAAACCCCATCGGTTGTTTGTCCCCAGGTAAGAAGATTCGGAGGGTTGTTCAT
Organism: Adalia bipunctata; assembly: GCA_910592335.1. Lineage (NCBI taxonomy): Eukaryota > Metazoa > Arthropoda > Insecta > Coleoptera > Coccinellidae > Adalia > Adalia bipunctata. The sequence continues at coordinate 10,162,163 of OU342954.1, forward strand.
AAAAATGATTAAAAAAATTCATAACTCGACGAAATGAAAGTGTTCCACGGTTAGATTCGAATATGTGTTTCTTGAATGTCGAAAGAATGAAATACAATAAACCCCATCGGTTGTTTGCCTCCAGATTAAAAGATTCGGGGGTTGTTCATGAAAAATTCATGAGTCGACTAAATGAGAGTGTTCCACGGTTAGATTCGAATATGTGTTTCTTGAATTTCGAAAGAATGAAATACAATAAACCCCATCGGTTGTTTGCCTCCAGGTTAGAAGATTCGGGGGGTTGTTCATGAAAAATGATTGAAAAAATTCATGACTCGACTAAATGAGAGTGTTCCACGGTTAGATTCGAATATGTGTTTCTTGAATTTCGAAAGAATGAAATACAATAAACCCCATTGGTTGTTTGCCCCCGCCCCCCAGGTTCGGGGATTTTGGTGTTCGTGAAAAATGATGAAAAAAATTTATATCTCGCAGAAATGAGAGTGTTCGGCGGTTTAGTTCGAATATGTGTTTCTTGAATGTCGAAAGAATGGAATACAATAAACCTTATCGGTTGTTCGCCTCCAGGTAAGAAGATTCGGGGGGTTTTTCATGAAAAATGATTTTAAAAATGCATAACTCGACGAAATGAGAGTGTTCCACGGTTAGATTCGAATATGTATTTCTTGAATGTCAAAAGAAAGATACAATAAACCCCATCGGTTGTTTGTCCCCAGGCAAGGCCGTAGCTAGAAAAAAATTTCGGGGGGGGGGGGGCCGTCCGAGGCCGTAGCTAGAAAAAAATTTCGGGGGAGGGGGGGTGTCCGTTGAACTGAGCTCTAGAAAAAATTTCGGGGGGGTCCGGACTCCACCGGACCCACCCCCCTGGCTACGGCCTTGTCCCCAGGTTTGGGGTGTTGTTCATGAAAACTGATGAAAAAAATTTATATCTCCGCGAAATTAGAGTGTTTCACGATCAGATTCGAATATGTGTTTCTTCACTCAAAAAAATACATTACTGGAATTTCCTGTTAATTGGATTCCTGTAACAGAAAAACTACTTTTGTTGCAGAAACTGGAAATTTACTGCCCACCCAGCATTTCGATTCCTGTTACACCGCGTTTACATTAGTCAAGTGAGTTGATCAAGTCAGTTGAATTCGAGTGACTTGAAAGCGAATTGAAGGTGTAAACCCCCCAATTCGTTTCACTCGATCGGCTGAATTGAACGGCTTCTCAGTTGAAGCACGGTCAACTTTGTGGATTCAAGTGGATGAAAAACGATGAAATTGTGGACTTGGTACACTGTAAAGATACTCTAAACTTTTAAATGAATCGCCTGATGCGAGATACCGCAAAACTATTTCCAGCTTTATCCGGGGCGAAAGAGCTTCACGCATAGTCGTATGCATTTTACTGATTTTGGGTGTAACTTTTTTCCAGTAAATATTCGAATTGCTGGTCTTTGAGCCGTAAAAAGTTTTTGTAATCCCTCGATTCTTCCAATTTAAGTTCATGTAGAAGTTTATTTGAGGCACCTTGCATTCCTCTTCGAGTAATCCACTCTCTAATCCATACTCTCTTCTTCGTTTGTTCTTTTTTCTTCATGTTTTCTGCTGATTCCTTGGTTAAATTCAAAAGTGTTAGCAATATAGCTTTCTTTACCACTCGTTTCGCCATTTTAAATCAACTGGCATGTATTCAATTAGAATTTGAAATGTAAACAGTCAATTGAATGCAAGTCACTTGAATTCAACTGACTTGATCAACTCACTTGACTAATGTAAACGCGCCATTAAAGTGTAATATGCCGCTTGAATAGAAATTAATGTAGGGTTTGCAGGAATCAGAACTTTAGAATTCTCTATAATGATTCCTGTAATGGGGAAACAATATTTTGTAGATGCTGATGGGTTGAAATGTGAAGAATAATGGAAATTGTAGTAAATAGTAACGCTAAACTGAAATATGAAATCGTAAGAATAGTAACATACGCTTGTGCAAGTCTGCGATTCAGTTAGTGCTAGTAGTTGTTCGTACTGTTAGTTGTCGTGTTCAGTGAGTTGGCAATCGAGGAAGTTTTCTTAACAATGGATTTTTTCAATGATGACATTGGCGATTTTAAATTTTGCTTAGGAAGTGCCATTTTGAGTTTGGATGCCCTTATCGAGTAAGTGGAAAAATATTCTATCGACAATGGAGATATCGCTGGATATCTCAAAAGCTGGGACCTAAGCCAGTATATTGATATATTTAGACGTAAGTTGTAAGTCTGTTTTATGATATAGAATATAAGCCAATATACTGTGAATGTAGAAGTGGTGATTATTTTTTATATATATGTATGTATATTTCATAAAAATAAACTCATTTTTATAATAACCTACCTATTTCTTCATTAGTTCCTATCTCGGTCCCACGAAATTGAAAGATTTCAATAAATTCAATTTGACTGTTTTTTCAATTCACTTTTACTAATTTCCTTTCATGCTCTATAAGTCTAAACATTCAAAATAGAGGTTCCTCCCTTTTTACATAATGCATATAAAATTAATTGAAAATATCAGCTTGTGTTATAGAGATATGCTTTTTTGCTACTGTTGGGGTTGTTCTGCTTACCAGTTTAAGTAAGTTTAAATTGGTTGTGTTAAAAATGGCAAATATATCGATCTAATTAACTTGGGATATTTGGAAAGTAGGTATTGTCACATTGTCAGACTTGTACCTTATATATAATAATATAAATATATATTTTCAATACAGTTCTATAACATTATGCAGTACAGGAAAGGCCTACTAGTTACTACGTTCAATGATATGTAATGAATAAATAACAACAGATTTCAGGGAATTGAACAGAACGTAAGTTGAATGGTAGAGGAAGTTCCTGATTTATTTACCAATTATTTCCTGTAAATTTAGGAGAACAAACAGTCAAAAATGAAGATTTGTATTATCAAATGTAACTACATAATATAGTGGAATCAAAATTTTTTTTGCTCATATATCACTGGAATATTTTGTTGCACAAAACGAATCGTACTGTGATAGATAATATACACTTCAGTAGATTAGATTGAATTTACAGGAATAAATTCCTGTTCTCTGTAAAGAAATGAATTCCTGTATTTGAAACAATTCATTTCTATTGTAATAGGAACTTTTCCCTCAACAGGAATTGAGCTACAGTAATCATGTGTTGAATATAACAGGAAATTACTTCTGTGCCTATTTATATTAGAATTTCCTGTTCTACTAACTTTATTTTTGTAAGGGTTATAAGGTTATTTTTTTGAGTGTTGAATGTCAAAAAAATGAAATACAATAAACCCCGTCGTTTGTTAGCCCCAAGACTGCACAAGATGTTTCACGTTTAATTCAAAGGATCAAATTATAGAACATAGAATTATGTGATCAGCACTCAGCATCTAAAGCTGAAGCGTACTGGACTACTAGCATCGCTTCTAAATGAAGCTCAAAAATACGCATTACGCGTTGAGGTTTTCTTGGTTTTCTACATAATAACGGCGATTAACTTAAAATACTCAATTCCATCTCAAAAAATGCGCAGTAACTACTGCTTCAATAAATTTCATTTGTATATCTGGAGAGGTGTCAGTGCAATAAATAAATTGTCAGCTTTTGAGAAACACTTTTACACCCCATATCTCGGAAAACGAAGTTATTGCGGACAAAAGATATACCTACATGTTACGGGCAATGTAAATAATTGGGTATTGTTTATAATGCCTGGGCAATTTGAAAAGTGCCCAAAAGGATATGACAAAATGATAAATCATGTTGCAAATATTACATTGCCCGGTCATTATGTATAATGCTTCAAGTCAAGTCGGCAATTTAAAAACCATTTTTATTCATATTTCTTATAAAAAATAACAAATTTTTATATGCCTAACTGACAAAGTAACAAAGAAAAATAACGAATAAAATTTCACATGCTGACAAACAAACGGGTGGCGATGAAATAAGTAGGAACAAACAAGTCCGAATAAAAATAATGTATTAGATATGTACGTGATTACAAAGCACAATAAAATGAACAAATTCCTGCTATGCAAGGAATCTCGTCCACATGATGAATACCAATCAATTGGACTATAATATCATTTAAAAATTTGGTTCCTATACTCACCTCTTTTTGTGCCAAATATTTGAGTTTTTCCATTTCCTGATCGTTAAGGAAATCGTGATAAAGTAAGATGACTGGCTCATTGTAAATCTCTTCAACTTTTAAAGGGGCTATTGTCAGAAACGGATGTTTGTAATGTTGGAAGTAGCATGTGAGCTTCGATGAGATATCCGTGGGAAGTTGGTAACCGCCTCTACATAACAATTCGTTAAGCTCGTCATGAAATGTATCCTGTCAAAGATTTCATTTCCAGTTATACGGAGAAAATTATGCTTTATGAAAAGTGACTTACTGAACACTTGCTCAGATTAAGATCTTCCGGAATTCTTGAGTGTAATCCGTATTTTTCGAAGATCTCTGAACAATTGATTTTTTTCTCTTTCTCATCAGCCATTCTGCTGAAAATCAATGATCAATATTTCAAGAAAAGTGCTCAGGTACAGGTATACGAAATCGGTTCACTACATGTTGAATAAAAGACACAAAAGTTAAGGAGTTCAGAATTTATTGATGAGAAATCAAATGTTCTCCATCGTGCCAGAATTGACGATGAAGCTCTGGAAATTCATGGTATTCCGCCACCTCCTCGATCGCCAGATCTCCATCCCTTTGAAGAAACTTTGGATCAGCTACAAAGAGCTTCGGATCCTCATTTACATCCTTCAAAAACACTTCAGGAACTCAGACGGCTCATACCGCAACTCTGGAGAGGAATTGATCGAGGAGTTTGTACTACAAATACTAAAAATAAATTTTCCCCTGGATGTGATACTTGATGGGCAAAGTAATGAGGTAGATGAGTGAGTAAACATTTTGATTTCTCATAATCAAAGAATTGGTGAAAAAAATGAGAATTTTCGAAACGGTCTCAGAATTGAGAATTGAGCGTGTGGAGGTTGTTATAGCCAAGCTGTTGCCACAAGATTCAGATAAGGAAAGTAGTATTCATTATGTTGAGACATGCCGATATTGCCGATGGTATGCAACCATGCACTATGTTAATCGGAGTCTTTGCCATCCTGTTCGTTATGTTTTTGTGCTAATAAATTCGAATTTCTTTAACTACATCATATAATATATAGGTCATACCATACCATTTCCATTCGCAGAAAATCGCACTTTTCATTGATTTAGTATGCCTCGTATTTCGAACAACCCTATTTGATTAGCGACTGATTTCACTATAGGTATACACGGGATATACTGTGTGATGTACACAGCTAGGGTAGGTTCGGTCAATCATTTTACAGTTGAGGGATGGTGAATAATAAGGCGCAGACTCATCATCAAAGAGGTTTATTTATTAACCATCCTGAAAACAGATGATAACTCACATTGGATGGAACTGTTTATTACCGTTGACTAACAATCACTAGACTCTTGGACTCTTATGATGAATGTCACTAGCCAATAATAATAATTGTTATACAGGGTCTTTCACGAGGAACCTCACCCATATTTACCTATACGGGAAACTACTGAACGTATTTTCATGAAATTCAGCACTTATAAGTATTTCACGATGCTGATGAAATCTAAAATATTTTCAAGGCATGAGCACCTCCGGTTTTTCCGGAAATGACGTCAACTTCCGTTTTTCGAATTAGAACACCATTTTTTTTATTGCAGAAATAGATTCCTTAAAAAATTTCAAGTTATTTTGATGTAACATTTTTCAGTTTTGGTTGGAAAATTCTCTCTGAGCGGGAAAATTCGAAAAAAAAATCGAAAATAGAGCTCCGCTGAAACAAGAATAACTTCGAGGTTTTTGGATGGAAAATTTTCATTTTTGGGATTTTTCAAGATGTAAGATTGATGTATCCACTTTGAAAATCGAAATCGCGATTCATGATACAGGGGGTGAAAAAATCGCTTTCAAAGTTAGGGATGACAAAATCGTGAAAAATCAATTTTTTCAAATTAGAACCCCATTTTTTTATGGCAGATATTGAATCTACGTTAGAAAATAATGTGAGTGTATGCATCACACCCTTGCCCTAAAATGGATATTTTCTGAGTTAATATCCACTTTAGGGCAAGGGTGTGATGCATATGGCATATCTGCCATAAAAAATGGGGTTCTAATTTGAAAAAATGGATTTTTCACGATTTTGTCATCCCTAACTTTGAAAGCGATTTTTTCACCCCCTGTATCATGAATCGCGATTTCGATTTTTAAAGTGGATACATCAATCTTACATCTTGAAAAATCCCAAAAATGAAAATTTTCCATCCAAAAACCTCGAAGTTATTCTTGTTTCAGCGGAGCTCTATTTTCGATTTTTTTTTCGAATTTTCCCGCTCAGAGAGAATTTTCCAACCAAAACTGAAAAATGTTACATCAAAATAAGTTGAAATTTTCTAAGGAATCTATTTCTGCAATAAAAAAATGGTGTTCTAATTTGAAAAACGGAAGTTGACGTCATTTCCGGAAAAACCGGAGGTGCTCATGCCTTGAAAATATTTTAGATTTCATCAGCATCGTGAAATACTTATAAGTGCTGAATTTCATGAAAATACGTTCAGTAGTTTCCCGTATAAATATGGGTGAGGTTCCTCGTGAAAGACCCTGTATATTATTTATAAATGTTCAGGCACGTAGCCAGGATTTTTTTTCGAGGGAGGCCCACAATAAGTAAACATTGCAAATTTTGTCAAATACACAGGCATTTCCTGATTTATCGCGGGTGGGGCGGGTCCCCGAGCCCTCCCTATGGCGACGTGCCTGAAAATGTTTACTTGTTTAATAAAATCATAATTGATAAACATAAATGACAATGGTACAGCTCTGGTTTATGTCTTAGGTCACACTTCTAAGATGGTGTAAGGTTACATAGACCTTGCCATCTAACGTACGAAATATATAGGTTGTTCATACATACTACAGTAATCAATACCCAAATTTTCTATTGGAGATGTTTAGCACGAAAAAAAAAATCAGTTACTCGAAAACCCCTAAGGTAGTTGATACAGAAATAATCAGAAGGCTACGGACAATCGAAAAAAGCAACAATGCACAGGGTGATCGTTTATATTTTACTCAATAGCTATCTCAGTTAATATTGGTCGTACAAAAACGTTTAAATGGGCAAATTTGTAGTATTTTTTATGGGCATTCAGAATTCAGTACTAAGAAATGCATAAAAGCATCGTAAACCTAAAAAATTTACGATAACTGTAATTTTTTGAATGGTACACCCTGTATTTCATTTTTCTAATCAGTAGAGCTCTTTCTTCTGATTTCAAAAATATATAGGAACTGCCGAAAATAACCTCTATTTAGACAGTTTTCTAAAAATATAGGATTTTCGTCTAAATCTAAGGCAGCTTTAGAACGCCACTCGATAATGCTGTGATTTCTTTATATAGATTTTGAAGTTTCCATGGATAATAAAAATTGAATTGGCAGGAACGGGACCATTCGATGGCCTCCTAACAGTCCCGACTTAACATCATTGGACAGTTTTTTATGGGGGATATTTAAAATCTAAAGTGTATATGGCCGTTCGCAAAATATTAAAGATATTGAATTCAGAATAGAGGAAGAAATTGACAACCTCAATCCAGAAATAGTAAGGAAAACCCTCAAAAACTTAATAAAAAGATGTCGACTGTGTGTAGAAGTAAATGGGGGTCATTTTGAACACTTAATTGAACTTCTAGTTGATAAATGAATAAAATAAATATCAGTTGTTTAATTATCCACGGTTCCTCTAACATAATGAAATCGCATACAGGGTGAACCATTTAAAAAATAACAGTTATCATAATTTTTTTAGGTTTACGATGCTTTCATGCCTTTATTAGTACCTACTGAATTCTGAATGCCCATGAAAAATACTACAAATTTGCCCATTTGAACGTTTTTGTACGACCAATATTAACTGAGATAACCATTAAGTAAAATATAAACAATCATCCTGAGTGTTCCAATTGAAATATCGAAGTTGTTAGAAGTTTTGATATATGTAGATGCGCTGACACTAAATTTTCAGTACAATCGTACGTTCTGACACCTGTTAAAGAAAAAATCCATCGGTCGTGGCCTGGCATGTTTACGTTTCAATACAATGCACTTAGTTTACTCTAGTCTAGATAAACGGGGTCCTCATAAATTATTGTAACATCTCAGTAGGTACTAAGGTACTTACCTACTTGCTTAGACGAGTAGACAACGACGAATGGAAAATGTAATGTCAACTATCACTACGATGTTACAATCATTTATGAAGACCCAGCACCATGTCTATGAAGAAAACATCTTATTAATTAGGATATTCTTACCTGTCTACGCAAATATTTTCATTATTTCTTTGCACAATGAGTTCGTTCAGCAGTTTTAGTTCATTATGAGTCGATACCTCTTGGTTGATTACAGCAAGAACGTTCATTGCTGCAATTATTATCAGCTCTGACACAAATGTAGAACGAAATAATTTCATGATAGCACCTATAATTTCTTTCTTTTTTACCAGAATACAACCGTTGATTTGTTTGAAACGATTGAAGGATAATTATCGACAAAACATGAATTCATTGTTTTTCACCAAGACTTTAGATATTTGTAAATAAACGAGGGAATTCACAAACGAATACTACCTACATCACGAATTATAAAAAATTCTTCGTTTCTGAGATACAAGATCAAGTCAAAAATTTATTTTTTTTTCAGTGTTTTGCTTATACCTCAAGTTCGAATTACAGAATTGAGTTTTTGTACACAAATTATCACTATTGTAATTGTAAAAATGAGTACTGAGAATTGAAAAGTTTATCAATTACAAAAAATTTGGCATCATTGTTTTCGAGTTTAAGTTGCCAAGTAATTTTCCGTTATTTTTAGCGACCATAGTTAACAAGATTACATACAACATACAAGAATATTTTCAATTACAAGAAATTTACAATGCGTTAGCGAATTGTTTTTGATCATAAAATGCCAGTTTCCTCGAAAACGGTTCACTTAAGAGTAATTAACCAGAAGTGTTATACCTTTTTTTATGCAAAACACATAGGCGCATCGGAATTTGTTGTACAAAAGCAAATTTGTCCAGTGGTGTAAAAGTTGGGGGTAAAACCTTTGTGAAAAATTCAATTCCTCCACCACAGGCTCGTCCAATAAAACCGGGTTGAGTGCAAGAAAGTAGCTATTATTATTGACAATGTGTGTTCAGAAACTCAATTCTGTAATTCAAACAGTTTCTGAGATATAAGCAAAATACTGAACAAAATATGAACTTTTGACACCCTGAATCTCTGAAACGAAAACTCGGAGGAAAAATGGAAGAGAAAAGAATTTTTATTTTTTCAGGAGAAATATACAGTTGACTGTACACTTATTTAGGAACATCCTGTAGACACTAATTAATCCTTCATATTTTTTCTTGATATTCTGGAAGAGTTCAGGAATATAGAAGAACACTTATGGCTCTTGGATTGAAGACATAATCAAACAAAACTTAGTTGCTATATCTTTTTGGCAAATGAGAATTCGAGAAGATAGAAAATGTTCAAGTCAAAGACTCAACCTTTATAAACTGGTACTTCTATGGGGCCTGGTTTATTCTATGCATTCGAATCATATCCCTCAAGAAAGGTCATATCTTGAACAAGGAATGTATATAAAAAAAAATTTAAAGCTTTCAAAATAACAACACTCATCCGCCATTTTGAATTCCTTAATTTCGAAGAATCGTAATTTCCGACCCAGAAAACCTGCAGATACCAATTTTGAAAAGGATCGTATCATAATAACATAACTCGTCCACCATATCATAGGCGGATTTAGGGGGGGGGGGGGAAGCACGGGGGCCAATGAAAACTGAAGCTGGGCTTTGGTAGGAATCCAGATCTGAGGGTGTGCCTCAATATTGAGAATGGAAATAATTCACTAATTCTGTCTCTCTCTGACACATCGTATTATGTCGTGAAACGTAAGTCATTCATAAATTCATGTGAATATTTTCGATCATAACCTCACAATTTCCTGTGAGAGGTTTCAATCGCTTTATTTCGTTTTCTTCAAGTCCTGAATATAATTTTTAACTCCTACCTATTCATATTTCAGAATTGAACTGAAAATATTTAAGTGACATATTTTCATCCCCGATATCTATTTTCTTGTTGTCTTTAAAAATAAACATAACCTATACTTCACTTTCTGAGTGTGAAAAGCAGGGGTATAATCCATATTGGTGTTATTAGAATAAGATAATATATGTACAAAAGTCATCCGCCATTTCGTTTTTTTCTATAACAAATATTTCATGATGCATTGTCACCAGAACTATGTAAACCTGCCAAATTTCAAATTAATCAGACGATCAGAAATGTGTCATATTTAACTTGCAAGATGTGATTAGAGACAGACAGACAGACATCGGAACAGGTGAAACCAAATAAAAGCTTGAAAAAAGATCCTGATCATGCATTCAAACTGATGCCACAAAATTTTTGTCCATATGCATTATTCTACTGTAACTTCACCTACCTTTTTCGAATTGTAGTCTTTCATTCAGCATCATCATGTGTGTTCAGAATGAGGGTAGAGTAGAAAATTAGATTCAGTTTTTAATAAATAAAACTTTATTTATATATAAAATATTAGATGTTGTCCACGAACAAATTCATGAATATAAAACATCAACTCAATACTTAGTTCCTAGTTTAGAAATTTGGCTTTACATACAAATCAATCAATATATTCGTATTATTCCATTGCATTAACAGTCTTTTGTCCATTCACGTTGTGAGCTCAGGGGGAGGCCTCACAAGAGAGCAAGGTCTTACGAACTCTTGGTACTTTTCATGGATCCATTTATTTGAAACTGTAACAAATGCCTATGTTTTTATGTATCCCCATTCGTTTATCACATTTCAGTCGATCACCCTTATTACAAAAAAATTTCAATTTAAATAAGGATAGAGTATTATACATATTGAAACGAGTTTGGGAAATAATCTCGAATCACGTCGAATGTTTATGAATTTCGATATGTACAAAGTAAAATACGGATAGAACATTTTTTTCGACCAAATAAAATGCCTGAAAAGACAGTTCCAAATAGTTCAACTCATCTACAATTTCAGGTAAATCGAATCACAAATGGTTATGGCTATACATTTTAATCACCTTCAATCATTAAAAGCTTTTTATTCAGGACAAATTGTATAAAATATGAACGAAAAGTAATTCAAAATATAAAAACGGGTTTTTCGATATTTTTGAAAGAATGTACAGGGTGGGGCAGAAAAACCTATCCGATTTCAAAACGTTATAAAATTAAAACCACTCAGCTTGTCAAAAAAATTTTTTTATTAACATATCGCAAATTTTATGCCATTTTTAAATTTAAGTTTTGAAAAGCACATCACTCAAATGTCGTCCTTGGGAGCGTATACTAGTGTTGGGTACGTCTTACAAGAGGCGGCTCACTTGTCCCGTACAAGACGAAGAAATGTAAGAGCGGCTCATTTTTATAAACTGTACCACTTCAATTCGAATGTCCCATCAAGTCTGGAATCCTCGATGAGGCCCAAGAAGCGATCGAGGAGAACGCGACAAATGGATCCGAAAGAGGGGAAGGGATGAAGTCCTGGCCGCCGGGACAAGATCGACAGAGGTTGTGATTGTACCTGAGTCCTGAACTACTGAAGTGTTTCATGACTCATAATACACAGATACAGATGTCATAAATTATGGAATTACGGTTGGTTTTATGGGGCGGCTCTTACCGAATATGCTGGGATTTTGTAGGAGTTTCCTTTGATTTTCAACTCACAGAAAATCAATTTTATTTTCAATCATTGTATGAAGAGAATATTTATTCTTCAGAGAAGGATCAAAATGCTCAGCTCTCGATTATAACCTGCTATTTATTTACTAGTACCTCATGACATTAGAGTGTTAATCTTTCCGATTGAACAATAATTATTAATTATTATTGAGAATTCTGTTCGACACAGATGAAGAAAAATTTGTGAGCATGAATCGTCGATTCGACGAAAAATTGAACGAATTATTATTATTGTCTTTATAAAAGGGCGAAATTGTTTCTTTCTAACCAAATTAACAAAAATTATTAAATACATATATAAAATCTCCGTAATAGTAATACTCAATGAATGACCCTCATAAATGTTAAAATTGCGAATTGCGATGAGCCATAAATAACCAATATACCTCGTCGGCATAATGAAGTCCCACAAAAAGAATTCAACCCAAATTTTTCGGCCTGTAATCTGAAAACTTGCTCCGGATCCGGAAACTACCCTAATTCAATATTGCAGAAATTCTGAGTTTTCCAAATTCGTTTTTTGTGCATTTCATTGCTTCAACTCAGTCGACGTTACCCTCCTTTTGCATCGACTTATTTGAAGTGTAACGAGTCATCGAGACGGTCAACGACGTCCGACGTCAACGTTCCTACCTCTCCTCAACTACCCGTCGTCAGTCTGTATCTGTAGTAGTACATATTTTTTCCCGACTCCCTATCGCGTCATAAACGCCTCGCCTCATGAATGCCTCGCCTCATTTGAAGTGGTACACTGTACTGCTTCATTACAAAAATGAGGCGCCTCTTACAAACTCAATTTTGAGACGTGTACTACCCAACACTAGCGGATACACTTATTTAGGCGCTCGCGGTAGCTTTCCATGACTTTCACCGTCATTTCCACAGGAATTTCTTCAATTGCCCGAGCAATTTCCCTTCGAAAAGCAAGAAGGGTCCTTGGTCGATGCTGGTAAACCTTCGATTTGAGGTAACCCCAAAGGAAGAAGTCACATGGAGTGAGATCCGTGAAGAGCACAACATCGTCGTTTGGCAGTTCTCGGAGATCGCGACACAGGTTCGTACGGGTTTCAAAATCCCTTTTACTTAATTTCTGTGCAACAACCATTTTGTAGGGATGCATTTTGAGGTCCCGGTGCAAAATTCGCCGAATACTGCGGTTGGAAATCCCCAAAGCGAGCGAATGTTTTCGCGCCGAACGACGCGGGGAACGTTCAATCGCGGCTCTCACATTGGCCACGTTTTCAGGTCCTGTTGCTGTCCTGGGACGTCCAGGCGACTTCTTTTTCAATGCTGAACTCGTCTGTCTAAAATTTGACACCCACACTTTAATCGTAGCGTGATGTGGAACAGGATCATGACGCCCGAGTCCGAAATGAATTCGAAAAGCACGTTGTGTAGCAATTATCGAACCGCCGCATTCGATAAACCGCTCAATAACAAAAGCACGATGTTCACCAGACCAAGGCATGTTGACTACTGACAAATGGCATAAAACCAGCTTTCTAACGGTTTTTATCCCACTACTCTACCTGCTCTCTCTTCTGAGAAAAAGGGATTTGAAATCGGATAGGTTCTTCTGCCCCACCCTGTATACGAAAAACATCAACGATATTATTGGTTCAGTCACTCATATTCAGGTTTCTGGTTCAGGAATTAATCTCAATAAACATTTTCATTATTCACCACACTTATTATATTTATGCAAGGTGAGTCCTTGACTTGATCATTTATTTTAACTGTAGATCCCTCTGATTAAACGAAATACTTTTTTCTCGTGACATTTTTCGATATTCAGTTCCTTTTGAAGGATGCAGGGTGTCGAACATCAATGAAAAACACACTTTTTTTCCATGTCTCCGGAAACGTTATTTCAAATGAACTGAATTCTGTATTTACTCTATTCATTGTTCAAATTCTTCAATCAACACTTATTCAATATTTCCCCGCAAAAATATATAGAACTACTTGAAGAAGACAAACGGAAAACGTTAATAATAAAATCCCACCCATGTAGGAGATGAAATTGAATTCTAAAGAGCATGAAATTTCGCAGGGATCCAGATAAAAGTTAACCTCACGCCACAAAACAGATTTCTTTTCAAATTATACATTTTATACGTACAGTTTCCATTGAAAATTTATTGTAACCGGCCCATTCTTCCGGAAAATATTGAAAATAAATCTCAATGAAATACAAAATTCAGATATATGAATAATGAATGTCAATACAAACCACGTATTAAATTCAAGTTGATGAAAAATAAAATGATATACTCCATTCACTTTTATGAAGTATCGCGGCTGGCCATGATTTAGGTTTATCAAGTTTTTTCACTTAAAACAACGCAGGTTGGCACTAGTGAAAATCAAGCGACATTGCCAAGTCTACTTTTTATTTACTCTTTTTCAACTTTGTAAATGGAGTTAGTTCTTCGAAGATTTAACTGTGGCGCAAGTTTCGTAGAACTACTACATTTTCATGCTGGAGTATTTCAGGTTGTGTAAAAACGTATTTAAATGTCTTCTGAATTAACAAAATATTTTCTCAAATTCATTAATTTCCCAAAGTGAATGAACTTTTTGATAAAAACTTAACTACTGCGATTTTTTAGCAGAAACGACAACGTTGTGGGCGTATCTGACAGTGCCATGGAGGTAAAGGAAGGGAAGGGGGCATAACGATTGAAAAGTGTCACGTAAACAAAACAAAGCAGGGACACACCAATATGGCCGATGGTCAAATAGTACGACTATTTAAACGTTGGATTTTATTGTTTGTGCCTCATTTGTTCTTCATATTCTGTACAGTTTGTAGCAGAAAGACATCCAGTGTTAGTTAAAAATGGTTTCATGTTCGGTAAATTCGACCAATTTAAATTTTAGAAATGCGCGCCACAAATTGCCCATACAAATATGGCCGATTTTATGTGACACTTTTGCATCAAGGGAAATATAGGATATGCTCCCTCCCCTTCCTTTACCTCCATGGACAGTGCAATGACCATAACCTTAACATTTTCAAAATATACGCGGTGAAATGTGTCAAAATTTCATGGCAAACCGCGATACTTTATAAAAGTGAATGGAGTATATGTAGGTACTTAGTAGGTAGTGAATAATGTGTGGCGATGTTTCTATCAGATCAAAGTCTTCTACCAACTAGGCAGAAAATCCTTCACGAAAAAATTTCTTGTCTGAAGAAATTGGGATCTCAGGAATTACACCCGCCAGTTCAACACTGAATTCGCCCAGAAGCAACGTTCGGCACAAAAAACCGAATTCCACCGAGAAAATTGAATTTTGCACAGAACAATAATACTAATAAAGCATTTCAGAACTGCCAGTCGCATACATTAACATATGACCTCTTCTCTCGTTCCAAAATTTCTTAAGCCGGCCATAGACATCGTTATTTTTCATCCGTTTATAACGCCGCGATACGAACCGTCCCGGCAAAAGCGCCAAAAACCGATGTGTATGGCGAAAAACCGTCGGTACGAATCGTCGGTACAAATATCTGCCGATGCTTGATTTTTGTCACGACGCGACGGTTCATCGGTTGTCGTGCCATACCGACTGTGTGTGGGGATTTCGTCGAGAATCGGCGGTTATTTTCCATTAGCGTAGTACAAGTCGCGTCCTCTCCACAAGTGCGTCTACTTCTGCTGTTTCTTAATCACTTCTTCTATCACTATTTTTGACCGGGATGGATCAGAAGACGGCGAATAAACAATTAATTGTGGATTTCATCCATTTGGACAGGTTGCATCCTTGTCTATGGCGAATTAAATCAGCAGAATACAGGAATAGAAACAAGAAGAGGGGGAAGGTTATGTAATATTATTGAAAAAATATCATGAATTGGAAGGAAGGCGCTGATATTAAAACAGTGAAGAATAAATTTGATTCTTTTTTATTCAGCACCGAAACCGCGGCCGCCACTGCTAAGAGATGTTTCCTCTTCATGACGTGCTTAATCGTGAACGACAGTAAAATAACAGGAAGAATTTACCGAAGTGTGTGGGCAAAACAGTTCTGCGATATGACTCGGCGGTTCGAATCGCGGCGAGGAAAACGGATGAAAAATAACGATGTCTATGGCCGGCTTTACAGTGAGGCTCAACCAGAGATATATCACGTTACAATGAAACTACCATAGATATGTGAAGCTGAAGAACGGAACAATGGAAACGGTATTCACAACAGATGAAAGTCAGACGTTTCATAATTTCAAGGAAGATATGGTAGAATTCATAGAAATTTATACTACGTTATCCGAAAAATCAACTTCCTTGATTTGAGAAATAAATATTGGCGAAGCTATCAACGTCTTTATCAAAAGCTCTGTGAGATATTCATAGAAGATTATTGTTTTAATTGTTTTGAATACAAAATAGATAGATATAATTTGATGAATTATAAATTCAATGAAATACCTTTCTTTGGAAAATTTAAAAAAGTTATCAGTGTTTACAAAACTAATCTCCAGGAAAATCGGAGAAGGAACTTATTTCGATGAGAGAAATATGGCTTTCTGATTGCAGATATAATCAGACAAAACTAAGTGGTTTTTAGATAAATCGTGTTTTTCACAATTTTATTCCTGAAGGTTAGCACTTGAGTATTCTCTTAATGTATTAACTCAATTTCAATCGTGAAAAATGAACTTCCGAGATATTTGCATTCAAACCATAGAATCGTTCTTACCCCATTTAGAACCGGCTAAAACAGGACACGCAGCATGTCTTGTGTTCACATCACCGTCCCCACTGTCATGTAGATTGTACCAGAAGGCGGCTGTACCTTTTTTAGGCCATACTGAGGCTTGAATACTAGGAAAAACTGTGGCTCCACCTTGTGCCACGTCACTCATCTGAAATATCGAGAATATTGCCTTATATCTAATCGTGATAGGCCGAAAAGTGACTTTGAAAAGTATATAAGGAATTGAAAACCTTGAACAGTGAAAATAGAACCGATTGTCTGAGTCTCCCTCATACTTACGTAGAACAAAACGGTTGCAATCCTGTTGCCACTGCCCAAATCCTTGAAGGCGTGTTTCTCATCTTTCTGCAATAATGAGGATTGTCAATAAAGGATGGATTCAATGATTTCAAAGCATGTGTAAATCATTGACTTCGATTTTATATTGACGATGCAAACATATTAATTGTAGTCATGAAATAAATCTATCTATACTCCATTCACTTTTATTTAATCACATAGGAGGTCATGGTTTCGTTTTCAGGAGTTGGTGCACCGGATGAAAAGTCTGTGCGCGTACAGAAAATATCGTTAATGACAAAACGACGTTGCCAGTTTCTTTGTTTACATCAAAGTAAAAGTATCGAAGATATGCCACATTTTGTTAGTTCGAATCGATCTACAATTTTGGGGCGAATTATAGATAGGAAATCGCCTATTTTTCCGTTCTTCGTCGTCCAGAAGAAGTTTCCCGTCGATATGAGAAATTTCGTGCAAGTGTCATTTTTTTCCTTTCACGACTTTTGGCGTGAGTACGAACGACAAATTTGAATTGGACCAAAAATCGATTTATAAGCATGAATAAAGCGAAAGTAAGTACTAATCGACCTTTTTACCCTTGATAACGAATTTTTTTAGGTACTCGTATCTGGCCGTTTAGAAAGATTTCAAACGGAATTCCGGTCCCCCAGAAGTTTGGTTAGTTTCGGTATCGTTTTTGGTGCTCGAAATTTATTCGGAATGGACAAAAAAGGCTTCCTTATACGATCTTCTAACGAAAGCGACCGGAAAATATGGTTCAGGTAGGATTTTCGAGGAATTATGAGGAAAGAACTTTCAGGATGAAATTGCACGATTTTCGTAAGTAAACGGGTTCTGGATAGCCATCATCGGTCTCTAAATTATCATTGTTGATCGTTTTCACGTTTCAGAGAAAAACACGTCGAAAAAGCTTAACAAAAAGAAGAAATATGACTATATTGCATCCAACGGTAGGTGAATTCAGATTCCGATTAATTGAAATGTGTCACTGGAGCTTTCATTCCTATGCCGAATATAGGAATAGGCTATATTGAACCAGAATACATCGGTTTTTTCCATATTCCAGGAGTTTGTGTCTTATTTTAGAACAGGTGAATGATAAATGTGAAGCATATGTTTGACCTATTCCATTTTATTTGTACAAACCTACTGTGGTAGTAATGTTTGAATATTTTTTAAACTAATAAATTACTATACAGTCAGAATATTTTGTTCCTTGTTCATAAGATCAAATAAATGAAATGTCGTCAAGACTTGAACTTTTAGTTCAAGAGGATAATAAACATTAAATTAAATCTTCACAAGCATGCATAATGAAAATTATATGGAAGCAATGCAATTTTTTTCCATGGCGAAAAATAATATATTTCAACAGTGATCTCTTGTACTTTTCATGCAAATAACTAGAAAAGGAATCCTTTCTATCAATTGATTTAAACGTTAATTATTTTCGTCCATCACATATTTTCCAATTCATTCACATTCTGACAAATACGCTAAGAATGTATAAAGGGCAACATAAAGTTGACTTGGAGCATAAAAATATTTCGAAAAACGTCATAACTTCGATACAGAGTGGAATGTGTCAAATTTCCAAGGCCAGAGTTGTGATTTTATAATTGTGAATGAAGTATATCTATCTTGGGTGCCAGATTTATGTTTTTGTTTAATAATTTTGTGGAAAAAATAAACAATGAACAGTAATCTCTCATCTGAAGCTGACAGATGAAGATTATGTGATCGTCATCTGCCAATGAATCTTCAAATATGTCGCTACCAAATTCCCAAATCTCCAAATCTCTATAGCATATAAGCAAGTTTGACTCGTCATACCGAACTAATATCGATTTTTAATACTGACCCTAGCGAAGTCGAAATGCGGTTCATAATGGCCACCTATGCCATAATTCACAACTTGCAATTCCTCCGCCGAGTCCATAGAGAGCATAGTCATATCTGCTATCCTCTGCGTAATATCAGCAATATGCTTATGTTCATGTTCTTTCAACCAGGCCGATTTGCTGATTCTATACTGAGCTATCTCTAGCTCGCCAGTTTGAGAATTTTGAACTGTAGCTCTTCTGAACTGAAATATACGGGTAAAGTTTCAAAATAAATGAATATTTGTTGCGCATGTGGAGTATATACCCTGGGTGTTGCCAATCTTTTGACAGTTTCAATTTCTGCGTCACTCATGACATCGTGAAAGATGTATATGTTTGGGTTGAAATAGGCTTCCTCCACTTTGAAGGGAGCTAATAGCAGGAAAGGGTTGCCATGGTTTACGTAGACACATTTGAGTTGAGAAGTTATTTCTATTGGTGGAGACACTTCGCCACGACAAAGAGCTTCGTATGAATCTCCATGTTGGTCATTCTGAAAAAATATCGCGAATAATTATGACTATCAAAAGAGCAATATTGATTTCCAGAGTAACTACTTTTTTCTGAAGGATGAAGAAGGATGGATTTAATATGAGGACAGCACTTCGAAAATTGTGAGTTAACATTTTAGTGATACTCACGTATGATTCGTCGGGTTGATCCTGCATTTCTCCTTCCTCTCCTTTCCTCTTCAACTGGTTGAATTTGTGCAATTCGTCTTCATAGTATACCTTATTGCCTAAGGCTCTGGGATGAGATGGAATTATTTCCAGAAGTTTGTTCGTTAAATCTAAGGCAAGGGGAATATTACCTGAAACAATATTTTCTCTTTATTTTTCGGAAAACGAGCTGTGAAAAATCACAAAGTTTTATTGAAACCACCAATCCTAAGTGTGCAAAAAATGCAGACCCGGATCTACGATTTTTTCTGACCGGGGCAAAAATTCATGATTGCGCCCCCCCCCCCATTTGTTTAATATGTACATATATGAATTCATAGAAAAAGCAAAAATAAATAATACAAATGAATAATGAAAATAAAAACTAATAATAGAAAAATATCTTTTTTCTTCACATATAGCATCACGCGGCGTGATTTTCTTTCCGCGAACACATCTTTCAGCTCCTCGAAATCTGTTTCGGAAGCAGTTGTATTCTATAGCTAAGATCAAGAAGCCATGTAGAGACTTTTCTGACTCATTAAGGAACGCAAATAATTTTTTATTATTTTCAATTTGCTGAAACTGCTTTCACATCTTGCAGACGTGGTAGGCAATGTGCACTATATTCTATAATCTATATAATTTCGGCTATAATGACATTATAGGGAAAGCATCTTTCAGATCTTGCCTGTGAAGGATTTGTAGCAGGTCTAATGAAGTCGATCTTTCACTTATTTCAGGAACCAACATTTTGAAAACCGCTGCATTCAAGTCTCTTCGATATTTTTGCGCTAAAAGGGTCCCATTTTCTGCAGATCCTCTTTTTGCATGTTTAAAAGGGCATGGCCATTGAGGAATGAGTAATTCGTATGCAGACTCTCTGCGCTTTCTAATCTTTTTTTGATTCCTGACAATAATCTGTCGAAAACAACCTTAATTTCCTCGGAGAATAAACTAACTAGATCCGTTCTTGACTCATCATCGCACATTTCGTCAACCTGCTTTTTCTTCTTGGAAACACGTTTATTTCTGAGAATTGGCTCCACATCCGATTCTTCTGAAAGAAGTGTAGCTTCCGAGATCCAGTTTTCAATGAGTTTTTCTGTCGACTGTCATTCCTTGCAAGATCTTCATGAGACCTTGCATGAACGATAATGGACGTGAAATAACTATATGTATCTCCTTTCTGAATATCCACGTTGACAATATTGATCTCTCGCAGAATATTATCCTGAATTGTTAGGTCCAGTATGAATCTAAAATCCATCACAGCATGAAGCAAATGACCAGCTTCATACTTGTATTCTGCGACTAGTGAGGATTCTTTGATTTCTTCCACAGCCTTCACAACTCCCGGTGAATTATTGAGCAAGGCATTAACAGCTTGATGTTCAGTCCATCTAGTTTGGCTACTTCCTTTAAAATTTGTTATCGTCCACTTTTCCATAATTGTCCATTGTGTGGTTGAACTAACGAAAAAACAATACAGTTTTTGTACAACACCAAATAAATTTACTGCTTCTGGACATGATAAAGACGAATGAACACCCACAAGATTCAGAGAGTGTAGAATTCTGGATTGGACTCCTTCATATATATGCCAGCTTGTCAACTTCTAAGAAGTCAATAAAACTTTACTTTATTTTTAGTATTATAAGTCTTTGCCTTTATCTCATATCCAGACTACGTTCTCTTTAAATATCGTATAACCTGGTTCATTTGTTCTATGAGAGATACATCTGGGGTACAGTCGAACATAATAGTGAAATAGTTGGCCTCCTTGATCTCATTAATAATGCTATTCCGAACTTTGTTGGCCATTAAATCGATAATTTCATATTTTTGGGAAGATAGGATGTTTGTCCTTTTTTTGAGTGGTCAATGGCACTTCAGAGTCGGGTCATATTTAATAATAATATTTTTTTCCGAGAATATCAAAAATAAAAAAAATTTAAACTCTGGTTGTTTTTAGCGCCCCTTTGAGCTGGCGCCCAGGGCAAGCGCCCCGCTTGCCCCACCCTAGATCCGGGCCTGAAAAAATGTACTCGAAAATCGGATTATTGAATTTTTCTCGTAAGCATCCATGAGTGTGCCCGGGAAACACAAACTTCTGCCGAATATATCTGAATGTTTAAAATACGGCTCATATGCGAGGTCTCAGAGATCGCTATGTGCTGTTATTAATCGAAATTCACAATTAAATCTTCTTGGTGAATCTTAAAGTTCTCCCCAATATAAACAGAATTGGAAATTCTCATTGCGAGCTCTCAAAGATATATCAACCCCAAGGTTTTCACCTCTTCTAACATTCAAAACCAGAAGACACTAATTCCTACCTTGCTTATAGGTAGAGAATGCCAAATACTCGAGAATGTCGGTTCTATCAACAGTATCATTAGATTCTCTAGTTAGTCTCAAATCAGCCTCCCTCATCCACAGGAGAGTGTGATAAAAATCGCCATTATTATACGACTGCCTTCCTAGTTCAAAGCAATCAGCAGCTGTTAACTCTGCGCTGTATTTGATACCATTCAATTCGCCACGTGCCAAAGAAGAAGTCTCTAAATTATAGGTATCTTGCAGCCGGGTCAAAGCAACCGCTGCCCCATTAAGATCCTCGTAATTTGGGAATTTCATATTTTCCTTTATGAAGGTTATGTTGGCCATGTAATCTGAAAATTTAAAGATAATTTTATAATCCATGCATGGAAACTACAGAACGGTTTAATGAATCAACATTTTCAGTTCCATAAAACCAAATCCTTTCATCCTTCGAGAGCTTACCTGTAGATACATCAGTAGTAATGAGAGTTTCTACTTGCTGCCAATCTGTGGTCAACTTTTTAACAAGGACATAGGCATTTATGGGATTCGATACATAGGACTCGACATCTTCAGAAGCTCTGTCATGATGTTTCCTGTAGAGTTCAGCATATCTAGAAATGGGGAAAAAGCCATCTATCAATATTCATACTCCAGGTGGAGTCGGTCATTATTGAATGTATCTGTTTTGGGCCAGAATACAAAAATTTGTATTTTTCATAGCCACCCAGGTGACCATATAACAGTACAGTTATGTAACAGAAATGTAATCTGTGTTTTTTAGCAGTCATATCACATGAACAGTTCTATCAAATTAGTATTTATTCTATATTTGCTCTACCGATGAATTTGTGATGTGAAAAGAAGGCTGAGAATCATAGTAGTTTCATTACAGATAAACAGATACATAATTTAATTATCTCAAATATGCAGGATGTGAGTGAATATTGCGAAAAAATTTTGGGGTTGATTCTTTTACCAAAAATAGGGTGGGTCTTTCATATAAACTCTCCTTTTTTGAGCCCCCTGCTTATTTACAGCCCCCTGAAGATAGCGCCCGAAAAACAGCTCAGCTGATCCATTCTTAAAAAATATTTTCTCTTGCGAGAGTCTAGATGTCGGCGCATAGATTGGGTTATCCAGTAAAAAAAATCCGGGAGTATTTTGAATAACCCTACATGCGATTACAATACGGTTTCTTAAGGGGACGTTATACTCTGGCCGAAGGCACCGATTCTCTATTCAAAATGTGCCTTTCATTTTTCCAAGTTCACGCCCTCAATTTTCCACCTGAAAGCTTGATTTCTTTGAATTCTACTGGAATTCCAGACAGTTCTTTGCGATTTCACACTTTCTGGAAGTCTTTTCAGTATTTCCATCATTTTTTGCGTTATTTAAGCTCCTATCCGAATGATTTTTTTTTCAAATATAGAAAATTGATTATGAAGTCAATTCTCATAGACTCTCAAATTCAACCCGATTTTTTTATGCGAAAAAATAATTTTTTCGAAGAGAAGAAATCGGAGTGCTCTCAAGACATCCTTTAACTTAAATTTGAAATAAATCAAGCTTTCAGGTGAAAAATTGAGGGCGTGAATTGCACTCTTTGAATGGAGAGTCGGTACAATTTAGTGAACATTTTTTGCTCGTTAACGAATGTATACAGGGTGTTCCTAAATAAGTGTATCAAAGGTCAACTGTATATTTCTCATGAAAAAATCACATTTTTTTTTCTTCCATTTTTTTCTTTATAAGACGTGCCAGTGGCGTAGATATTCAATTTGCACAAAGGTGTTACCCCCCAACTCTTACTCCATTAGACAAATTTGCATTTGCACAGCAAATTCTGATGCGCCAATGTGTTTTACATAAAAAAGTTAATCTTGGTTCATTACTCTTAAGCGAACTGTTTTTGAGAAAACTGGCATTTCATGATCAAAAATGATTTGCTAACGCATTCTGAACTTGTAGTTGGAAAAATAAGTGGTGATAATTATCAAGTTTTTTAATTTACAAAGTTTTTTTCCATTATTTTAAGCGACCATAGTTAAGAAGATTAAAAAATTTTTACCATGCGTTAGCAAATTGTTTTTGATCATAAAATGCCAGTTTTCTCGAAAACGGTTCACTTTATAGTACTGAACCAGAAATATTATACCTCTTTTAGGTAAAACACAAATTTGTCTAGTAGTGTAAAAGTTGAGGAGTGACATATTTGTGCAAATTCAATATATCCGCCACTGACAAGTCTAATAAAACCGTGTTAAGTGCAAGAAAGTAGCTATTATTAGTGACAATTTGTGTACAAAAACTCAATTCTGTAGTTCAAACGGTTCCTGAGATATTAGCAAAAAACTGAAAAAAAAAATTAAATTTCTGACACCCTGTATCTCGGAAACGAGGACCCGTAGGAAAAATGGAGGAGAAAAATAAATGTTATTTCTTCAGGAGAAATCTACAGTTGACCGTTGATACACTCATTCAGGAACACTCTGTAGATTGAATAATCTGGGTCTAAGAATCCTTCAACTATGCCAGTCCCTATTTTTTTTTGGTTCTGAAGGTGCATCTTAACTTAAGCTCTAAACTTGCGGTTTGTGAGCTATGAATAAATATTTATACATAAGTTTATGAGGAATGTGGAGTATTCCAATTAAATTATCATGTGTATCAATCATTGAGAGTTTTACCTCAAAATAAACGAGTTTCGATAAGAAATTTTATAACCTCAACAATTATTCACTTGAAGTGGAACGTAAATTTTTCATTGGTAAATGAGAATATTATTTTTTATTAGTTAATGAAAATGGGTAATTGTGAAAAATTAATTTGATTGCATTTTCATCACACTTTGATGGTTTCGGCTTTATGAAACATCTTGAGCACTAACGTGTCAAGAGCTTTCGACCGCTCGTTTATCCAACTTTTAAATACCTTATAGGTAGATTCGCTTAAAAGAATTTAAAAAAATATTTCACAGCAACTGTCGGATGAATCGTCCAAGATCAAGATCCCAGATTTGTTACAATAAAAATATTGCAATTTTTTTTTCAATAACTTATGTATGGTTCTATCTACACAAAGTTTCACATGGAGCTTGAATTCGTCATTCGCCATCTAAAAGCAAAATTCCATCCCGATGGTATCCGTAGTTTCAAAATCATGAGGAGAACCAAATGGGAACGGTTAAATTCACAAATACCCTCGTGGAATTTTGCTAATCGACGAACTAAACTGTTCGGAAGTTATTCGGCTCGAAATTCGAAAAATGCAGACATCGTGATAAAAAATATCTGGAATGGATCGACTTTGACATTGACTAAGTCGCCCACTCACCCAATGATCCTCAAAACCTCAAGGATAAATCCGGAACTCAAAGAAAGCTGAAATTTGGTAGGTATGTAGTCCAGAACTAGCACACAAAAAATGAGAAAATTAGGAAATCTTGTTACGTGTTCAAATTTCACGTGATAATTTCCGGCACTTGTGAGTTATGTTGTTGTTTCAAAATTTGATACTCTCGCGGTGTTGCCGGGTTGACGCTCGTTCATGGCTTGCGCATGGTTCTCTGCTGTGGTCAATCATGGATTTTCGAAGTTTCACAGAATTTGGGAAATATGACAAGTGGATATTTTTTGGTGATTTTTCATGGCCATTTTGTTAAGCTTGGAGGTGTTCATTTTTGATTTCTCGAATTTTCGACTCAAAGTCGTCCAATTGTGGGATTTATTTCGAAATCGAATATTGTGCATTCTGTAGAGCCGATTCTGGATCATTTTCGTATCATCGACGCTAGTATATCTCTGGAAGGAGGATTGTTGAGGGATTTTCTACCCTTATTGCACGTGGGAAACCTCGAATTTTCCGTTGATCAGGTATGTTTCGTATTGTACGACCCGTGGAATGTTTATCATATGAGTGATATTCTTTCTTTAACAGCCATTGCCGTAATATCGAACTGCATTTTGGAATTTCGGTGAGATCACTGACGAATTTCACGAAGTGGAGAACTTTCACTGTTTGCCCCCGAATAACTGGAATTGTAGGAAAGAGGAATTCTAGTATAGCGGATTTCTGTAGAGTAGGATCCAAATAACAGGCATTCTAATAGACAAGATTCAAGTAAGGGTCTGGTGGAGCACCCTCGTCGAGCATCCTTGCAGAGTGCCCTTGTGGATGTTGATTGGTGGAGCTGGTGGGTACCGAACTATCGACGCCTTGTGGAAGGGAAGCCAATTCTAAGGGACAGCCAACTTGGAATTTGGGAGTTGAGGTGTGATTTGGAGAATTCGATCTTGGAGGAACCATCCAAGGTTGAGGAAATAGAAGAATTCAGGGAGATACACGCAAGTTTGACTTGGAATTTGTCATTTATATATATAGAGTACACCTTATTGATTTATCGTTATATGTACTGATAAAGAGCCTCACTCTTAAGCCATTTTACTGTGAACTGTGAAGTTCTCATTGAACGTTTCATTGTAAGGTTACCGCATATTCTTATAGAATTACGCGCATGCGCCTGAGCTCAAGCGACGCGTCTCGGTTTAATTGTTTCAAATTCCCCCTTTTTCGTTGACGATCACCCCCCCCCTTTGCCGTTCAATTTGCGACTGTTTCTCTTATTATATTGTTCCAACTACATAAGCAGCTGTAATCTTTGCTACCTGAATAAACCTTTTATCAATACAACTCGTTTGGTAAATTTTAGAGTTGTAACTGTTCCGGAGGGTATTTTCCGGGGTAGAAATTTACCTGGCGCCCAGTTTAAGATCTACTTTTCTTTTCAATTAAGAACCCCCCCGTCTCCACTGTAGTAAACCGCGGATACCCTATAAGTAGGTAGCTTGGGTACTAACCTCAGCATATTGAGGTAACAAATTTTGGCGCCCAACGTGGGGCCTAGAAGTAGCTGCTTTTCGTTCAGGTTTACTCACCAGCTCCCCTCAACGGTCGTTTGGCTGTTCCGATATCGTTTCGTCTATCGCGGGGTTGCCCGTTTCATTTCTCGCTCCGTTTATCGCTACGTTTATCGCTCCGTTTATCGTTACGTTTATCGTTGCGTTTATCGCTACTTTCAGAGTTTCGTTTGTCGTTTCTTCTTTCTTTCTCGATACTTCTTTTGTCTAGTATGGACACTAAGATGGAGATCAATCGATTGGAGAAGGATGAGTTGACATATGAGTTGGGTTTCAGAGGTATCACCGATCCAACCACCGTTGCTCAAATGCGCAAGACCCTTAGGAACGTCCTTAAATATGAAAGGAAAGGTTCATCCCTCAGTTTCCCTAGTTACCCCTTTGACTTTGAGGAAGACAGTACTTATGTGATGATAAAATTTCTAACATGCAGCCTGCTATCGAACAATTTGAGGGTGATAAAGAAAATTCTCAATTCCTAAAATTATCATCTAAGTTAACCCATTGTTTGGGCAGGATAAATAGATCTTTGCCAACGAGCTCTGCTGATATCCTAAAGAAGTCAAACCTTAGTGCACAACTGATAAACATGCAAGCGGATTTAAACAATAAGGCAAAAAGATATCAGAGGCGTCTGAGTTCTTTTGTGCCTGGGGACATATCTATGGTTACTTTAGCGTCCAGTTCCTCATGCGAGTCAGGGTCATCAGACTCGGATGAAGATGATGATGTGAAAAATATGCACCATACCTCCACCTCTTCAAGGCACCAGGAGATAAGGTCGGTTCCGGTTTACAAGTGGAACTTGCAGTTTAGTGGTAAAACACATACTATGTCCTTGAGGGCCTTCCTAGATAAAGTTGAAGAGCTTTGTGTATCTCGAAATGTGTCCAAAGCAGAGCTACTATGTTCCGCTGGTGATTTATTCGTTGATGATGCCCATCAGTGGTATCTATCGGTAAGGAAAGAGATGAAATCGTGGTCAGATTTGGTCAGGGCTTTAAGGGAACAATTTCAGTCCCCCTTCTATGACGAGGAATTGTTCGAACAGATAAAGCGCAGAACGCAGGGTGTAGATGAACCCATAGGTATTTATATCGCCCGAATGCAAAATATGTTCGACAAACTCACCACTCCGATTAAGGAGAAGCTTAGAGTGCAGGTATTGATGAACAATATTCTTCCCTTCTTTCAGGGTCAATTAGGCTTGGTATCGGTCGACTCGGTGAAAGATTTATTGGGTTTATGTCGCAAATTAGAAATTCGTAGAGAAGCCATTTCGAAATTTAATCCCCCACCTAAAAATAAGAAGTGGATTGAGGCAGATTTGGCGTATGTCTCGGAGGTTCCACCTTCTTGCAGCTCTATTGAACCTGCAGGTGGTAGCGCTTCGGCTCCAACTTGTTGGAATTGTAAAGAGGTTGGTCATTTAAGAGCAACTTGTCCTCGTGCCCAGACCAGTGCTTATTGTTATCGATGTGGTTTGGCAGGACAGACCGTGAAAACGTGTCCTAAGTGTAACAAAAATCAGGGAAACGACCAGCGGAGGAAGTAGGTAATCGGCTACTTTCCTCGAACCCTGAAATCATTGTTCCGATTCACCAATCTACGAAGAGTGAGATTTGGGATAGTCAAAAGGCTATCTTAGATTTCATTTTGTCCAGTACCGTTGGCGATGAGCGTCCATATTTGGAGGTAGCTGTTTCGCACGTGAGAATGTTGGGGCTTTTGGACTCCGGTGCTTCTCGTACTATTTTGGGTAATAAGGGTTGGAGTGTCCTTGAGGGTTTGGAATTGCCGTGGACTGACGAGAAACCTGTCAGTTGTACGGTGGCCAATGGCGATAAGTGTTTGTCGCGCGGTTCTGTGAGTGTTCCCTTCGAGTTGCAGGGTAAGGTTAAGCTGTTGAGTGTCCTAGTCGTTCCGTCTCTACCGCATGCTCTGATATTGGGGGCGGATTTTTGGAAACTAATGGGTATTGTCCCAGATCTACGCCGAGGCGGATGGCATTTCACTACGGAATGTGATCCGATGTTGGCACCCATAGGTGCTTTATACTCCGATTCGGATTTGACTCCACAGCAGGCACGCCAGCTACAGTCAGTAGTTTCCGAAGCTTTCTGTAAGATGGGTGATAAGCTAGGTTGCACTAGTTTGGTGGAACACGTCATCGAAACTGATTCGCCTCCAATTAAACAAAGGCATTATCCTGTGAATCCTGTAATGCAGGCTCATATCGATAGAGAGCTGGATACCTTAATAACGGATGATGTTGTGGAACCATCCAATAGCCCGTGGTCCTTTCCTATATTATTGGTGAAGAAAAAGGACAATACATATCGTTTTTGTGTGGATTACCGTAAATTAAATAGCGTAACGGTTAAGGATGCTTACCCTATTCCTTTCGTCTCGGCTACGCTAGATAAACTTAGGAACGCTCGATATCTGTCCTCGCTAGACATAAAGTCAGCCTACTTTCAGGTTCCGGTTGCAGAGAAGTCGCGACCATTGACCGCTTTCTGTGTGCCAAACAGGGGGCTTTTCCAGTTTAAAAGGCTTCCAATGGGCCTCTCGAATTCCCCGGCTACTTTTCAGAGACTGATTGATAGGATTATTGGATCTTCGTTGGAGCCCTGTGTGTTCGTATATTTGGATGACATTGTCATTGTTACCGACACTTTCGAGAAGCATTTGGAAATACTTAGAGAGGTATTTCGAAGGCTTCAGGAGTCAGGACTCACGTTGAGTAAAAAAAAGTGCCAATTCTGTAGGCCCGAATTGAAATATTTGGGGTATATCGTCAATAAAAACGGTCTACATGTAGATCCAGAAAAAGTTCAAGCCATTCTCAATATCGCAATACCTAGGACCGTTTCTGACGTTCGTCGCATCTTAGGTCTGGCGTCCTGGTATCGCCGATTTGTGCCAAATTTTTCTTCTGTGGTAAGTCCACTCACGGGTCTTCTGCACAAGAATAAGAAATTCGAATGGTCTGATGCCTGTACGAAGGCCTTGAATACCGTTAAGGAATGTCTGGTTTCTGCTCCCGTTCTATCGTGTCCCGATTATTCCCTTCCGTTTTATGTGCAAACGGATGCTTCAGATTTTGGTTTGGGCGCTGTCCTTTACCAAGTTCATCCCAAATTAGGTGAGAGAGTGATAAGCTATCTCAGTAGGTCGTTGGATAAAAACGAAAGAAAATATAGCACTACGGAGAAAGAGTGTTTGGCGGTTTTGTTCGCTGTTGAGAAGCTCCGTCCCTACCTTGAGGGGGTTCACTTTACGGTGGTCACTGACCACTATAGTTTGAAGTGGCTAAATAATATTAAGGATCCCGTCGGTAGGATTGCCAGATGGGCCGTGCGCCTGCAACAGTACTCCTTCGAGGTTGTACATCGAAAGGGGAAAGACAATGTCGTTCCCGACACTCTCTCCAGAAGTGTCCCGATAGTGGATGGCGTTCGGGTCCTCAACCCTTTGCCTGATGTTGAAGTTAAGGATGCATGGTATTTAAAGATGATGGCCTTGATACGGAGGTATCCTCATAAGTATTCGCAGTGGAGAATAGATGGTAATGACATATATAAGTATGTTCGCTCTCGTTTTCCAGAGTTAGTCTCCGAAGATTCATCATGGAGATTGGTGGCTCCTAAGGAGAAGCGTATGGAGATTCTCCGTTTGAATCACGATAGTCCTCTTTGTGGACATGGAGGAGTAACCAAAACTTTGGCTCGAATAGCATCTAATTACTATTGGCCTAAAATGAGATCCGATGTTGCGGCTTATGTTCGACGCTGTACGGTGTGCTTACAAACCAAACCGGAGCAGAAAAAGCCAATTGGCTTAATGATGAGCAAAGTCCCGTCGGTTACCGAGCCCTGGCAATTGATAAGTACCGATCTCATGGGTCCACTCCCAAGAACACCTAGGGGCTACCAATATATACTTTCGGTGTCTGACTGTTTCAGTAAGTTCACTTTGTTATTTCCGTTACGTAAAGCTTCCGCAGAAAATGTAGTTAAACATTTGGAGAATGATGTTGTTCTCGTTTTCGGTATTCCGTCTGCCATCATTTGCGATAATGGTCCACAATTGCGAGGTAAGGTGTTGAAGAACTTTGCCGATCAATATAATATTAAATTAGCCTTCAATGCCAATTATCATCCTCAGACCAATCCTACGGAAAGGGTCAACCGTGTCACCAAGACCATGTTAACTTCTTATGTTTCCGATCACCAAACTGATTGGGACACTTACCTGCCAAAAGTGTCCGCTGCTTTACGATCTAGTAAACATGAAGCTACGGGATTCACGCCTAATTTTATAGTCTTCGGCCGAGAGCTCAATCTTTGCCCAGCTTTGGATTCCGCGGTGGATACAGAGAATATCCAAATTGATAGATCTCGTGATGTACGGAATCGTGCTATGGGATTAGCGAAGGTATTTAAGGAAGTTAGCTCTCACCTTACTCATGCTTATAATAAAAGTAAACGGTACTATGATCTCCGTAGACGTGATGATAAGTTTTCCTTGAATCAGAAGGTGTGGAGAAGAAATTTCGTTTTATCGGATGCTTCTAAGAAGTTTACCGCAAAGTTAGCCCCTAAATTTATCGGTCCGTTCGGGATTAAACGGGTTGTTTCGCCATGGACCTATGAATTAATGGATGCGTCGGGTGCATCTGTTGGCATCTGGCATGCCAAGGATTTGAAGGCTCATCCGCCGGATTTGCCATAGGTTCTTGAGGTAACGGGAATATTTGGGGCAGAGGATGGCTGTCCCTTGCTTTAAGCATAAATGGACTAGGGTGGTCACTACCCCCATTCAGTGGCTTAAAATACAACTAAGATCGTTTGTACTTTCGAGTCCACGACAGTAACGTTGCTGTATTGTTCCCTCTTCTGATTTTCGATAAGGTCGAATCGTCGACGTGTATGGGTAAGAAGTTTTGTTTCTTCAAGTGTGACATTGTTATTTTCTCGATTTTGACACTACCGCTTGTTTTTCTCGATTTTGACACTACCGCTTATATTCACGATTATGACACTACCGCTTATTTTCTCGATTTTGACGATACAGTTTTTGTTCACGATTTTGGCTTGCTTTGCCGTTTCCGAATGTGTCTTCTTTCTCGACTATGACACAATACCGGATTTGACGTCGTTCTGTGTGAATACAGAGTGACGGAGTCATTTTGAGACTTTAGACGGAAACTATAAGTCCTCATGCCTTCGTCTTGTATCTTGGTCTCGGATGCAGGACGTTTATTTCTTTCGTTCCATTTATATAATTTTTCTTTTGTGGAGACTATTTTTTTATTATTCCTATTAGAGTCTCGGGCATGTCACGGGCTTCGGTTGGTCGATTATATTTATCGTTGAGATGGTATTCTCGTCCCTCTTCTGCTTTTAGTGAAGTGGCCTTCAGTAATCGGTAGCCCTTTTATTTTTTTTCTGCTTGAGGTTTGGTAGGTTGTTGAGAGTCAATCGGGCGACGGTGCATTGCTGTCTGTGTTTTTTTTTGTTTTTGTTTTTCTTTTCTTCCTTCTCTCTAATTTTAATGATGTTGTCGGGTAAACGAGGATTGGCCAAGCACTATTGCCTTTCGCAATGCTCGACGGGTGTGCGAACAGCTAACCGCCCCAAAATGTTTTTTTTTCTTCGGAGTTTGGGTAGATAGGAGATTGTACGGTTTGGTCTTGGAGGAAGAGGAAGGAAGGAAGAAAATCTGACCCTTGTGGTAATCTTTTTTTTTTTTGTGTTTTTTTTTTTTGTTGTTTCTCGTAAGGGGAGAGTTGTTACGTGTTCAAATTTCACGTGATAATTTCCGGCACTTGTGAGTTATGTTGTTGTTTCAAAATTTGATACTCTCGCGGTGTTGCCGGGTTGACGCTCGTTCATGGCTTGCGCATGGTTCTCTGCTGTGGTCAATCATGGATTTTCGAAGTTTCACAGAATTTGGGAAATATGACAAGTGGATATTTTTTGGTGATTTTTCATGGCCATTTTGTTAAGCTTGGAGGTGTTCATTTTTGATTTCTCGAATTTTCGACTCAAAGTCGTCCAATTGTGGGATTTATTTCGAAATCGAATATTGTGCATTCTGTAGAGCCGATTCTGGATCATTTTCGTATCATCGACGCTAGTATATCTCTGGAAGGAGGATTGTTGAGGGATTTTCTACCCTTATTGCACGTGGGAAACCTCGAATTTTCCGTTGATCAGGTATGTTTCGTATTGTACGACCCGTGGAATGTTTATCATATGAGTGATATTCTTTCTTTAACAGCCATTGCCGTAATATCGAACTGCATTTTGGAATTTCGGTGAGATCACTGACGAATTTCACGAAGTGGAGAACTTTCACTGTTTGCCCCCGAATAACTGGAATTGTAGGAAAGAGGAATTCTAGTATAGCGGATTTCTGTAGAGTAGGATCCAAATAACAGGCATTCTAATAGACAAGATTCAAGTAAGGGTCTGGTGGAGCACCCTCGTCGAGCATCCTTGCAGAGTGCCCTTGTGGATGTTGATTGGTGGAGCTGGTGGGTACCGAACTATCGACGCCTTGTGGAAGGGAAGCCAATTCTAAGGGACAGCCAACTTGGAATTTGGGAGTTGAGGTGTGATTTGGAGAATTCGATCTTGGAGGAACCATCCAAGGTTGAGGAAATAGAAGAATTCAGGGAGATACACGCAAGTTTGACTTGGAATTTGTCATTTATATATATAGAGTACACCTTATTGATTTATCGTTATATGTACTGATAAAGAGCCTCACTCTTAAGCCATTTTACTGTGAACTGTGAAGTTCTCATTGAACGTTTCATTGTAAGGTTACCGCATATTCTTATAGAATTACGCGCATGCGCCTGAGCTCAAGCGACGCGTCTCGGTTTAATTGTTTCAAATTCCCCCTTTTTCGTTGACGATCACCCCCCCCCTTTGCCGTTCAATTTGCGACTGTTTCTCTTATTATATTGTTCCAACTACATAAGCAGCTGTAATCTTTGCTACCTGAATAAACCTTTTATCAATACAACTCGTTTGGTAAATTTTAGAGTTGTAACTGTTCCGGAGGGTATTTTCCGGGGTAGAAATTTACCTGGCGCCCAGTTTAAGATCTACTTTTCTTTTCAATTAAGAACCCCCCCGTCTCCACTGTAGTAAACCGCGGATACCCTATAAGTAGGTAGCTTGGGTACTAACCTCAGCATATTGAGGTAACAATCTATAACATTCACCATCTTTTCATTCAAATGGGGGTATGGGTCTATATGTGTATACAGGATGAGTCACGAGAAACTGTACTACGTATAGAGGCTACTCAGATGAATATCAAATGATAATTCAAAGAAATGGCCTTATGATCTTCATGAATGTTTTACAGGGTAAAATTCGAACAGTGATAACTTGAACTGTTATTATGAATTAATAGAAATTTTCAGGAAATATTGTCGCTCAAAAAGAAGTAGAACTTTTCATATAAGGTAAACCTGCGTTCGTACGATTTTCAAAAACGACAAAACTTCCGGAATAAGCATAATGAAAAGAAAAGTTTCGAAGACCGTCGTTTTATCTCAGATGAAGGAGTCGTCTGATTCAGATTTATTGTTTGTTAGTCAACATTGTTGTGAAAATATGCTCATGATAAATAGTGCAGGAGTACTTTCAACAATCAAAATTTTGCAGATATTGGGAGAGAACTCCCCAAGAAGATACAAAAAAATTTTCCAGTTGTTCCAAAAAATTTTTCAAACAAAACTCATTCGAAATAGTACATTATTTACCAGGTAGGAAAAGCCTTACATTCCTGGACGATTGTGAAGATTGCTAAGTCGAGGCATAAGCCAATTTTGTGTTTCATTAATGGACTTTATAAATGAATTTGCGCATAATCCCCAATACAGGATGGGTCTTTGACTTGTACTTTTATTTTAACTATAGACTCATTTCATCAAACGAAACACTTTTTCCCTATACGATTTTGAGAATTAAAGCTCTATGAAAAATTCACAGAAGATTATTAATTTGATTCTTTTGAGATATCGAGGAAAATACCAACATGTTATTAGTGTTTGCGAACTTATCTTCAGGAAAATCGACAAAGGGACTCAATATGGTGGTATGAATATGGCTTTGCAATAACAGATATAATCGGACAAAACTGAGTGTTTTCGTTAAGAAATAACGTGCTTGTAACATTTTCTATTCCAATAATATTGGAACTTGGAACTTGAGTATTCCCTAAATGTAAGTAACTTCAATAGAGAAATATATATTTGCATTCATACAAAAGAAAGGTATCAGTCACGTATTTGGCCTAATTTTTTTTATAATGTCTAAATCCTTCTAACAGGGCCGCATTCGGAACAATGAAAAATAAAAAAAGGTTTATTTGGGCCTCAAGAATCTACAGTTGAAATATATGCACAAAAACGAGGCCAGAAAACTTACTTTTTCAATAGATCCAACCTAGCTTCTTCGGCTTTCACGTAGTTTTCAAGTGTTGTTATCAGATAATTCTCCGTGGAAAGTAATTCTTCTAAATCTGCTAAAGCCGTGAACACCTCACAGTAAGAGGATCCGAATAGAAGAAACAAGTAGAATATCACAGAAAATTTGGGTGTGTATGGAATTCTCATGATGCACAAAATCTGAAAAAGAATATCATCGTTAGAAGTACATTATCGATGTTGAAACTCGTGGTCTGTTATGTGAAAACAAGATTATTTCACGAGTTATTATTCTATTCATCCTTTGCAACGTGATGTTGTATAATTGTTAATTGGTGATTATCTTGTCGAAATATTGAAGTAGTGGAGTTGAAAATATTATTTTGGCGATGACAGTTGTGAGAATATGCAATGAAAGGTGAATAATTATAGGTATTCCTCTCACAATATGTGATTAGAGAAAGAATTAGCGGAGCAGGAAATTAAATTACATGGGATTAATGGTTTCGCTGATGGACCCATTAAACAACCGGAGAATCCGTTGAAATTTTATATCTGACGATGAAATACTGATCTAGATCTTGTAGTGTAATCACATATGAAGAAGTCAAAAAGGATTTATTGTTAATATTGTCAAGTAAATTATTGAGGAGAAAACAGCAAATTCGACTGCAAAATCATACAACTGAAATCTATCAATTTTTTTTCAGAATAAGTTTCTTAATTTGTGCCCGCCTGCAATAAATTGAAGCATTAAACGACAAACCTATATTGAGGCATATATTATTAACTGCTACATTAGTCACATGAAATTATATTGATTGAGTATAGAACTTGTTTTTTTTTGAGTTGAAAGAATTTGCAAACGAATTTATGTTTATTCTTCATTTTACTTATTTCAATCTTTTTGGTTTCACCAGAGAGTCTACTCAGAGAGATTTTCTTAAGTGTTTCATTAGAAGTAGGGGAAATACGTGCAAAATGACATATATGGGCAAAATGACATAGGCATCATAACTTGAGTTTGGAGGTATCAAATGCGGAACTGCCTACCACATCACACGACCCGAGTGGCTTCTATTAACCTCTGAAAATTAGCAAGAGCTACTCTGGTGCAATCGGTCGTTATGAGCAGTGATAACAGAAATCAATAGGTCACGATTTTTTTTCATTGCGCCAAATTTTAAGAAGAAATGGCCAGTTCTCACAATTTTTTTCATTCATATTGCATTCATTTCAAACTTTACTTATTTGTCATTGTATTCACGGAGCTCTTTGTATGTTTAGTAATTATAATTATAATTTTTGTATTAATTCGATACATTTCTCGTTTTATAACGCTATATGGACAAAATGACATATACAGTAAACGGACAAAATGACATAGGTATTTCAT
Source organism: Adalia bipunctata (assembly GCA_910592335.1). Classification (NCBI taxonomy): domain Eukaryota; kingdom Metazoa; phylum Arthropoda; class Insecta; order Coleoptera; family Coccinellidae; genus Adalia; species Adalia bipunctata. Next base: position 10,198,750 of record OU342954.1, read on the forward strand.
CTGAATTAACCGTATCTACCAGACAACACCAAGACAATCCATCTCAGGCTCCATCAGCAAACAAAGAATCAGGACTTGTCTTAACATATTCATAACAAAATATTCATCTGCGGCTAATAAAGGCAATGCATCCTACACTTGATGATCCTATGAGTAGGTTTCTACAATCCCTAAAGGACGACGAAGGAGGCAAACGTGAGCCGAGGACTCGACAAACGTACTCAGTTTCAACTTCTACACCTAATAAGATTGCAATCAAATCAAAAAAGAGCCCATTCCTCCTGCAAAAACAAGGAGACAAGTCCCTAGGGCATTATTTGAAGAAGACAATGAAGAAGAAAATGTTCCTAGCAACTTTCGAGATCATGAAGACGAATGTCCAGTGTCCATCTATCTATTGTTATGGGATCTATCTTTTTTCCCGATTTATATCTTCTCCAGGATTAGCCCTGAAGAAGACTGGTTACGATGCATGCATTGCTTGCATTGGGCCACGGATCTTGTGCTGATGTTCCTAGAAGAACCAAGCGTTTCATTGGTGAACTAAGTCAGTAGTTTTGTAACTATAAGTAGAAAACTACAGTTGCCTGTTGCCGGTATGTCATTTTGTCCATAGCATGCGGATAAAATGAATTTTCGTTTATCCCAATTCATCTAAGAATATTTTATCTTTCGTTACTTTTATTTCATAAAGGTTGATGAGATTTTATAAAGAAAGGACCAAAGATCGTAGGAGTAAAATATGACATTACTGTAATTAACTACTAACAAGTTATGCCTCTGAAATAAAACCCTTTGTCATTTTGTACGTACTTCGTACTTCCCCTACATATTCAAGGAAGGAATTTTGCTATGAATTCAAGATTCTGTATTTTTGTTTCAGAGTACAAGAACTTGATTCGTAAAATATTTTCAAGCGAAATCTACGTCCGGTTCTACCGGAAACGAATGTGAACTTTGTTATTTCGAATGTATAGTCGAATGTATAGTCGAATGTATATATATAGGGTCTACATCCCTGAAAAAGGGGACTCAAGAACGATTTATTTTTTCTGATTGATGAAGGGATGTATGATGTTTATCAAGATAAAAAAAATAAAAAAAGATTTTATAAGTATTAAATGAATGAAAAGGATATTCCCCATCATTTTTGGTTATTTTGTAACATTTCCACCATCAAAACGAAGAAATATTTTCATGTTTTTCCATTTCAGTATCGAAGTCCATCATTTAGATAATCAAACGTCTATCTCATTTTTCTTTCAGAATTCACGGTTTTTTGTAAATAATATAACAACAATGTGTTGTTTTCGCGAAATTTATTTCCTTGAATTTTTCTATTCGAAATGATAAATATCCATTTTCATCAACGATAATTTATTAAGGTTTATTTTAGCCGTCGATTAGTGAAAATTAATTGTTTCTTATAATTGTGGATTTTTTCTCCTCCCAGATGACTGGTAAAAGAAAATTAGAGTATTATATAGCCAGTGTAAGATCTAGTTCAGTGTAGGATTTCCTGGATTTCTTGTTATATTCCCTGCGCCCCAACATTTGTTCTATTGAGCTGAATAATCCAATAAATAAAAATTGCACTGCCATCTGGCGGTATACGCTAAAGACTCTTAATTCTGCAATGTTTTGATGTAGGTATGATATGCGCAACCACTTCAAGCGATTGTTGAGTTATAGCCTGATTGTCAAACTTGTTGACAGAAATAGTGTCACAAATTAGTGTCAATATCTCCAAAATCCCTCATTGCAAGGAATTTTTTACACCTCAGTGGAACAAGAGAAAGTAAACTGAAACTGCTCCTCGTATGGATTATGAGGAAATGTTATACAGGGTCTTTCACGAGGAACCTCATCCATATTTATACGGGAAACTACTGAACGTATTTTCATGAAATTCAGCACTTATAAGTATTTCACGATGCTGATGAAATCTAAAATATTTTCAAGGCATGAGCACCTCCGGTTTTTTCGGAAATGACGTCAACTTCCGTTTTTCAAATTAAAACACCATTTTTTATTGCAGAAATAGATTCCTTAGAAAATTTCAAGTTATTTTGATGTAACATTTTTCAGTTTTGGTTGGAAAATTCTCTCTGAGCGGGAAAATTCCAAAAAAAATCGAAAATAGAGCTCCGCTGAAACAAGAATAACTTCGAGGTTTTTGGATGGAAATTTTTCATTTTTGGGATATTTTCTGAGTTAATATCCACTTAAGGGCAAGGGTGTGATGCATACACTCACATTATTTTTTAACGTAGATTCAATATCTGCCATAAAAAAATGGGGTTCTAATTTGAAAAAATTGATTTTTCACGATTTTGTCATCCCTAACTTTGAAAGCGATTTTTTCACCCCCTGTATCATGAATCGCGATTTCGATTTTTAAAGTGAATACATCAATCTCACATCTTGAAAAATCCTAAAAATGAAAATTTTCCATCCAAAAACCTCGAAGTTATTCTTGTTTCAGCGGAGCTCTATTTTCGATTTTTTTTTCGAATTTTCCCGCTCAGAGAGAATTTTCCAACCAAAACTGAAAAATGTTACATCAAAATAACTTGAAATTTTCTAAGGAATCTATTTCTGCAATAAAAAAATGGTGTTCTAATTTGAAAAAAGGAATTTGACGTCATTTCCAGAAAAACCGGAGGTGCTCATGCCTTGAAAATATTTTAGATTTCATCAACATCGTGAAATACTTATAAGTGCTGAATTTCATGAAAATACGTTCAGTAGTTTCCCGTATAAATATGGGTGAGGTTCCTCGTGAAATACCCTGTATAGTCTGTCTGAAACAGAGCTTCAAAGTGAGCCTCAATAAAACATAAAATCTCATTTTTTCCAAACGATTGCTCGTCAAAAACTAGTTAGAGTGTTCCAAACATTTCATATCTTTAAAATCAGTTGTTTCGCCGTTATTGAATAAAATTCGAATTTCACGACTCATGCCAGGTTTCTTTGTCTAATCATCAGGTTTATTAAGATCATTTTCAAATAGGCTATGTCAATAGTAAGAATATGTCAGTTTCAAACTAAGATTTTTTTATCTAGTCCTAATCCATCTGCTTTGTTTATTTTTCACATTCACCGCGAATAAAGAACAGACTTTTGATATATCATTCTAGTGTACCGTGTACCTTATTATCATTGCTTGTTTTGAATAGTGCTTGAGCAATGAAAATAAGTCAGAATGACAATTTTCAATAGTTTTATTGAGACTCACTTTGAAGCCCCGTTTCAGGCACCCTGTATAATATTTCCTTTTCTCATAATTTATACAAGAAGCAGTAGCAGCGTACTTTCTTTTGTTCCACTGTTGTGAAAAAAATTTCTTACAATGAGAGGTTTTGGAGATAAACACTAATTTGTGACACCTTTTCTGTCAACAAATTTGACAATCAGGCTATAACTCAAGAATCGTTTGAAGTGGTTGCACATAATACATCAAATCATTGCAGAATTAAACAAAGGATTCAAATACATATGTATAAATATACAGGGTGTTGCATTTGAAATAACGAAGTTAACATTCGTTTCCGGTAGAACCAGAAGTAGATTCAGCTTAGAAATATTTCACAATTCAAGTTCATGTACTCTAAAACAAAAATAAAGAATTTTAAATTCGTATCAAAATTCCTTCCTCGAATACATTTAATGAAACACTTAAAAAAATCATCCTGTATAGTTGAGAAAGGCAACAAAATATTATTATTATTATTATTATTATTATATTTCGACAAGAGTTAAGAAAATTCTATAAACTCAAAAAAAAATTAAAAATAAATACAGATGCACATAGCTAGACAACAAAAAGTATAAATTACAATTGAAAAATAAAAAGCAAATACAAAATCAAGAAAGGTAGAAAGAATTTCTTCTTAAGTTTGGCGACGATCGACTCTGCATCCACCTGTCAAATCGGTTTTTGAACGAATTGACAGAGGATGCCTCCACAATGGCTGACGGTAGACGGTTCCACGATGAAAACACTCTGTTGGACAGGAAGTGTTCTCTCTGAGTTGTCCTGAAATTCTCCCTTCGCAATTTGTATCTGTGGCCACGCAGACGTTCGTCATCATTCAGAGTGAACATTACACCCAGATCTGCATTAAAAAGACCGTTCAGAGCTCTGTAGGTGATAATGAGGTCACCTCGGGCCCTTCTGTCTGAGAACAAGGGGAGATCCATAATAGAGAGACGTTCAGGATAGCTGGGTCGCAGTACACCATAGGGTATTCTAGTCGCACGACGCTGGACACTCTCAAGCAGCTCCACATCGCGAACCAGAGACGGAGACCAAACTGCCCCGGCATATTCCAGGATTGGGCGCACGTAAGTGGTATATAGAATTCTACAGGAGGCCGGATCGCAACGGGAAAATGATCTGCCCAGCAGATAAAGAATTCTCTTCGCCTTGTTAACGGTGTGCAGGATGTGATTGGACCAAGAAAGATCATCGGAAACCACGACTCCAAGGTCACAATGAGAGGTTTCTGCAGAAATCGTATGGCCGTCGAGATAGTAATCGACACCAGGATTGTTCCTTCCCATGTGAACGACCGAACACTTAGAAAGATTTAGAGGCAAACACCAGTTCACCGACCAGTCATAGAGGGCATCGAGGTCCCTCTGAATGACACCAGGGTCCCCAAGCGGATCACTAAAGATTTTAGCATCATCGGCAAAAAGCGAACAATTAGATCGAATGGTTCTAGGCAGATCCGAAGTGTAAAGAAGGAAAAGAAGTGGGCCTAGGACCGAACCCTGGGGGACCCCACTAAGTACTGATCTCAAAGTCGATAGAGAGTCTCCCACGCGAACGCGAAAAGTGCGATCAGAGAGGAATGACCTGATCCACTGAAGGAGGGAACCCCGAATACCCAAACTCTCGAGCTTGAGAAGTAGACGCCTGTGTGGAACGCGATCGAACGCACGAGAAAAATCGAGGTAGACTACGTCAACAGGAACACCCCCGTCCAGCATCCTCGACCATTCATTCACACACAACAAAAGGTTCGTCAACACAGAACGGCCAGGCAAGAAACCATGTTGCTCCCCTGGAATTAATCTGTTATCAAGCGCGAATTGGGTGATTTTATCAAGGATTATCCTCTCACATAATTTTGCGACAATGGGTACCAAACTGATAGGACGGTAGTTTTTGGCATCCAATTTGTCACCCGATTTGAATATAGGGGTAATGATCGCCATTTTCCAACAGGTGGGTAGGGAGTGAGAAGAAAAAGATTTGTTGAACAAAATGGATAATGGTTCAGCCAGGGAAGATGCACAGTACTTAAGGACCCTCGAGGAAACACCATCTGCACCCGGAGAAGAAGAGACGTCTAACTGTTGGAGATGCTTCAGAAGAATGGCAGGAGTGAATTCAACGTCACTCAAATATAATAGAGGATGATCATAAAATTCATATTCGATATTAATTTGGATACTCTACAGTATGATCCGAAGCCAGGTCAATGAGAATTTCTGATGTCAACAAAAATATGTAGTAACTAACATCACAGAATACTTAACTACACAGAAGCGTCACTTAGCGTCGGCACTTTGATGTTCAAGGGGCAAATTTTCGTGACCTTGATTCTCTGTTAGGTAGTACATATGTCACTTTTGAGCGGTCCAGCCACATAATTCTATGGGTTTAGCAAGAATTTTAAATTTCACGTTGACATATGTACTACCTAGCATGGCACAAGCGTCATCAATTAAAGTTTTGGCGGGAAGGCGGAATGACGCTTCTGTGTAGTTGGGTATTCTGTGCTAACATCATCATGCAATTGAAAACACATACGATTGCATCAATGACATTATCTCATTTTAATTACTGAGCATGCAAACTTAAAGTTAAGAAAGTGTAACGTTTCCTTCCATCATATATTATCAGGATGTTTCGAAGTTTTTAGTGTTACATAATGCTAATAGGTATGAACGAAATAACGCATTCGAGGCATTATTCGATAAAACGCAATCCAAATCAATTCATGCAGATAGGATATAAAGCAGAGTTTACAATGTGCCGGCTGGTAGGTGCATCTAGAGCCAGATTTAGGAGAATTGTGCGCAGTAAAACTCAACCTCACATTATTTTTGACCGCTCGTAACATATCTACACCGATTGTTTGTACCCATTTTTTGTTACACCTGTATCCCGTCAATTACACTCAGCCCACTTCCACGGCAGGGAGCAGGGCAGTGAGCAGGGAAATGAGCGAGGTGAGAATGTAATCACCTCACTTCTGCTGCCACTCGCGCTGCCGATCACTCCCTGAATTAGCGGTTTTTCGTGCGGCAGTCAAAGGACCGGCAGTGCAAGTGGCAGGGAGTGATCACATTCTGCCCAGTTACTGTCGTGCGAACGTTGCGTACGTTGTTAATTGTTGCGAAAAATGTCGACGGAGTGGAGCAACGAAAAAATAATATCATTTCTAGAACTCCTTTAGATCGAAACAGTGATATGGGATTCTTCTGATGAAAACCATGAACTTTTGCACAAAGTGCACGATGTATTGATATCATCCACCATCTTCTACGACGACGAACTTTTTTTTGGAGTTTATATGTTTTCGAGACACTCACATATTTATTTAAATGAAACAGACAGATCGCTGAGGCTGCAATTTCGTCGTCCGCCATTGCCAAAACTTGATCGCGAGAGAAATGTTTGAGCTGAGTGTAAATATACTCACTGCCTTTCCATACTGCCGCAGAAGTATTCCGGGAAATATTTCTGGCACCGCGAGTAGCAGTGGAAGTGGCTGAGTGTAATTGAGGCATATGATTTGATGTGAATGAATACTATAAATAGGTATTATGTACGTAGCATAAGTAAAAAAAATTATTTATTATGGTCTGGATGCCTTAAATAAAGACCTGATGATAATAATAATATATTTATACATAAGCTGTTATGAACAGGTATACATGTCGTCAGTAACAGAAAAAACACAATTCAAACACATTAAAATAACAAAAAGAAGAAAAACAACAAACTCAGCTGAACCTACCATAATCCCCAAAATACTCTTCTATTAAATAGTAGCATTTTCTCATAAAAGAGTTCTGAATGTAAGATTTGAATTTGAAATAAGGCATGTCTTTGATGCTCTCTGGAAGACTATTCATAAGTTTTTTGCCCGTATTTATTTATGTATTATGGTTATCAAAGCAGTTTTCTAAAAAAAAATTGACGGGTACGTGCTGGACATGACTGTTTAGTATGGATGTAAACACCTCAAATTCGTTACTTTTTGATTGAAACGAACTGAATAAATTTAGGAATACTGTAATGCTAACCTGATTCAAGCTTCAAGCCAAAATTGTAAATACGCGATATTTCGTAACAATATTACTTTTTTTCGCTTATGTCTTCAATTAAAAAGCCATATTTCTTTCCACAGAATGCATTTCTCTTGAGATTTTGAAGAGGCTATGTTTGTAAATACATATTATTAATTTATTCATGTTTTCATTGATAACCAAAAAATATCTTATGAGCAACACCAATTATACTATGTGTAATTTCTATGATGGATTCAGGTACCTACGTCATAAATCGAAGACAGCTCTAACTTGGCTAACTACACCTTTTCCAATTGTAATTCAGAAAACGTAAAATGTAATTCAGAAAAGCAAATTTGAATTTCAGAAAATGGAAATTGTAATTCAGAATAGTATATGATATGTATCAACTTACTATTCTGAATTACAATTTCCATTTTCTGAAATTCAAATTTGCTTTTCTTAATTACATTTTACGTTTTCTGAATTAAAATTGGAAAAGGTGTAGTATTACAAGGTTAAAATGCTCGTAATTTCAGTTTCTGTTGTCGGTGTTTTCGGAATGTTCGTGTTTATCTCTGTATTTATCAAATAACTGTTTCCAAATAGAATAGTACTGACTACTCATACAGAGTGTAACAGCCAAATAGAATAAATTCGATAACGAATAAATGAGGGGGTGTTAGGAAAAACGCTAGGACACGTCGATTTGTAATATTAAATGCGCATATTTTTCAAGAAAATAAAATTATATAGGGTGTTTTATGCGACCGTGGCCATTACCAACTTTAGAATTTCAAATGCAACCCCCTGTATATTATTTATTTTTTGGATTCTTCAGAAAATTCTAGACATAATCCATGTACAATGTCCTATACCTTTCTTCAACTTTTTCGGAAACATTAAGTGTTTTCAGATTTTTTACAAAAATTAACTGACCCCTTTTTGTGGGGATATGTCGAAAGTATTCTATACGAAACGAAACCCTTAAACTTAGACGACCTAAGAAACCGAATCACGCTTGCGATTAGATCAGTCACGCCTGAAATGTTGAGTAACGTTAGAAGACAATTCTACACCAGATTAGCATGTTGCCAAGACGTTCGCGGCGAGCATTTTGAACATTTCCATTGACATTAATGTTTTTTTTTTGTTTTCTTTTCAATAATTAAGAAATAATCAGTATTACTTATTAGGTTTTAAGTGTAATGTACCGAATTTGTGAAGAAAAATAATTTTTATTTGAAACGTTGATTTTTGCAATAAATCTGAAAACACTTAATACTTCCGAAATAGTTAAAGATATGTATAGGACATTGTGCATGAATTGTGTCTAGAATTCTCTGAAGAATGCAAAAAATAAATAATATACAGGGTGTTGCAATCGAAATCAGAAAGTTCACATGGAATGCCCTATTTAATATTATTTCCTTGAAAAAATATGCGCATTAAAAATTACAAATCGACGTGTCCGAGCGTTTTTTCCAACACGCACTCATTTATTCGTTATTGAATTTATTCCATTTGGCAGTTACACTCTGTATGTTAAAGCACCAGGAGAAATTGTCAATTTACTGGGGAATGTTTTGACCATTACTTACAGGGGATGCAAGATTTTTAGGAAATGTTGATTAGAATTTACTGATGAAGGGTATCATATCTCCAAGTGTTGATTATAGTCAAAAATCAAACAGACAACATTGGATTTCGATGATATTTCAGACAATTTGAATTCCAGGGCTGCAGCCAGAATTATCTTTAAATTCACTACTTTTTCGACAAATCTGATCGGTCAAAATGAGGAATAAATATTGCGATAAAATATCAACGAACAATAACTTATTAGAAAGGTCAGTGTAGAGTTTGACGTCAAAAAAGTAAACAAGAGTTACGCAATAAATTTATAAAAAAGATGTCCACCTAATTGTAAAAATCAAAAAATTGGAGTATCGAGCCAACATCAAGTACCTGTATTTAAAAGGGTTGAGAGGTAAGCAGATTTACGAAGATATGCTTAATACCCTTGGTCATCAATGTCCTTCGCATGCGACCGTGAAAATTGGACTGCAAGCTTCAAAAGAAGTAAATTTTCCGGTGAAGATGATGACAGATCGGGGAGGCCAGTTTCTGTGTCAGTCCCCGAAAATATCGATGCAGTTCATGACATGATTTTATCAGATGGTCGAATTGGGCTAAAATGGATATCTGAAGCACTGAAGATTTCATACGAACGCGTTTATCATATAGTTCACGTCAATTTGGACATGAAAAAAATTTCTAAATGGATCCCCAAATTTTTGAATGTTGACCAAGCATCACGTTCGATCTGTGCTCGATTTGAAAACGATGTTAACTTCTTAAACCGAATTATTACTATGGATGAGACTTGGGTAGTTGGGTACATTTCTACGATCCCGAAACAAAGCTATAATCGATGGAATGGCGACACTCTGGTTCTCCAAGACCTAAGAAATTTTGTGTCCAAAAATCTGCTGGAAAAGTTCTTGCTTCAGTTTATTGGGATTGCCATGGAGTAATCATAATTGATTTTTTGGATAAGGGTAGAACAATAACGGGAGATTACTATTCGGTATTACTGACCACTATACGGGAAAAAATTAAAGAGAAAAGACGGGGAAAGCTATCCAAAGGTGTTTTGCTTCCACAGAACAACGCCCCAGTACACAAATCTCATGTTGCCATGCAGAAAATTCGTGATTTTGGGTTAGAATTACTAGAACACCCCCCTTATTCACCAGATTTGGCTCCGTCTGACTATCGTCTCTTTCCTTAACTGAAAAAAAGTTTGAAAGGTCGTAAATTTTCTTCCAACGAGGAGGTAATAGAAGCTGTGGGGGACTGCAGAGCAAGAAGAAAATTTTTTTTTGAAAGGTCTAGAGACGTTGCAGGTTCGCTGTAATAAATGTATTCAATTAAGAGGAGAATATGTTGAGTAATGAAATATTTTGACATTGAAATTTTGTTTAGTTTAGTTGAATATATCCTCGTATGCAAAATAATCGGTTTCATCAAGAATATGAACCATAAGTCGGCCAGCAGAATAAATATTCAATTAGTTTTGATTGAAGAATATGCACCATGAGTAGAGTAAACGCTCCACCAAAATTCAGTTCATTGGAAATAACGGATAAGATATGGATTGCTATGTATTTTTGAGTGGATTTTCCACACCCAGTATCTTTGAAACGAAGCCGAACTTTAAAAGAAGATATGGCAAAGAAGTGCTTCGTTCGATGAAGGGAATCTACAGTTAAAAAAACGAACAATTCGAAAACTCACCCTGTATACTTTTCTCTTGATTTCGTGATTTCTGTAGAAATTTCGCATATCTAGCAACATCGCGTTTGGATAATGGCCTTTTACCTATCGCATTAATTGTCGAGAAATTATCGTGAGAGAAAAAATATGTCGTGTTCTCAGATTTTTATATGGGGTAGCTTTGCTTACTTGAATTAAGAAAGCATGGCCACCCAAAAATAAACATTAAATATCATTACAACAACGATTATGAATAATATCAACTGCAGATTATTGGGGAATTATGATTGTAAATTCAGTGACAGAGAATCGATTCAATGAGATAATGGATGAAACATACATATTTTCAATGTCTAATCTGGCCAAAATGACCAAAAAATCGACTCGAAAGAAAAAATTGCAGAAAATATTACTGCATTATTCCTTTCCGATCAATAAATTGTAGGAAGAATTATATAGAAAACGTATGCAACAATTGCCCTTTTCGATTGATTTAAAGTTCACCTCGAAGGAATAAAATTAGATTGAAAGATAGAAAAAAAGCCACACTCACCGATGAATTTCACTAAACTAATTCACTGAACAATTGCCATATATCTGTCATCAAGTTTCAGCAACCGAAACCGTACAAGAATCTTCGAAGCGAAGATTATGTATGGTAGAATCGTTAGCGAAGAGCAAAGCTCCGCATCATCTTGGGTTGGTGGGAATTATTGGAAGAGAAACAATTATTCCGATATTATTGTTTGGGTGCATTCGATATGAAGCTCGAGATTTTGAATTAACCAAAAAAATACTTTCTGCTTCCATTGCATAGTAGCAAGTATCGATATAATTATGTTTTACCGTTGAGAGTCTGTTTTTGAAAACGAATTTATTTCTTTTCGAAATAATGATCACAACTGAATAGATAAATGATTACTATTATTATAATCCTGGTATAACAACTTGTAATCAACTAACATATTTTTCTATATGTGCTAACTGTCTCTTGTTCATCAGTCTTAAAAAAGTAACACTTCACGAAATTGCACTATTGCACTTTTCGCGAACAATTCCTGGAAGGCGATTCTCGGAACGATTCAGCATGGTGCCTTCTGTGCAGTTTCTCAAGGTCGTGGATATGTAACAATGTTGTGTTCTTGACAGTTATTCGATAACCATATTTCAAGTCTCTAGGAGTCTAGGTGATCTAGAGTTATCGTTCTACGGACAGAATTGAATTTGACGACGGATTCGTGATCCAGCGAGTTCAACCTAACCGATTAGGACCATTCGCGGCTCAAAATTCGAAAAATACAATCGTGACGAAATGATGTAGCTTTCGTTTGAAAATGTTGGATCTAGAATATAGTTGAGAACTCATAAGTTTTCCAAATTGATGGCGATTGAAAAAATTTTATATCAAAAATGTTCACGGAACGTTTTTTGAAAACTTTACCTATAATCACTTCGCTACACTGAGAATTAAATTGATAGAATCATTGAGTTTAAATATACATAGAGGCACAACCCAGTTCAACGTTTTGAGGCACAAATTAATGGCAGTTTTCTGGCCAATTTGCCAACTTTAGTGGCGACATATAGTACTATTAAAGGAACTATATTCTGCCGATCCATTCTTTCACTATACAGGGTCTTTCACGAGGAACCTCACCCATATTTATACGGGAAACTACTGAACGTATTTTCATGAAATTCAGCACTTATAAGTATTTCACGATGCTGATGAAATCTAAAATATTTTCAAGGCATGAGCACCTCCGGTTTTTCCGGAAATGACGTCAACTTCCGTTTTTCAAATTAGAACACCATTTTTTTATTGCAGAAATAGATTCCTTAGAAAATTTCAAGTTATTTTGATGTAACATTTTTCAGTTTTGGTTGGAAAATTCTCTCTGAGCGGGAAAATTCGAAAAAAAAATCGAAAATAGAGCTCCGCTGAAACAAGAGTAACTTCGAGGTTTTGGATGGAAAATTTTCATTTTTGGGATTTTTCAAGATGTAAGATTGATGTATCCACTTTAAAAATCGAAATCGCGATTCATGATACAGGGGGTGAAAAAATCGCTTTCAAAGTTAGGGATGACAAAACCGTGAAAAATCAATTTTTTCAAATTAGAACCCCATTTTTTTATGGCAGATATTGAATCTACGTTAAAAAATAATGTGAGTGTATGCATCACACCCTTGCCCTAAAGTGGATATTAACTCAGAAAATATCCTGTAGGATATTCATTTTCCTCTAGTTCTATGAATCGTAGGCAGGGTCGGATTCATTCAAATTATATATCTCCTTTACAAACGGTATGAATAAATAATGATGAATTATTAGCCATGAATTTCTCCAAAGGAGTGTTCTCAGGTAGGAAATGAGGGGTGAAAATGTACCATAAATAGCCTAGTCCAGGGGTCGGCAACCTGCGGCTCTTTAGTCTTTGGAGGTGAAGCTGCGGATCTTCAAGTCCATTCGCAAGTATTATTTATTTGATCATCATCTAATAATGCCATGTTCAGGGTGTACAATTGGAAGTACAAACATATTTCAAGAGAAGAAGTCCCATAAATATGGAATCACAAACGTTTCGTATTGAGATACATGAAGTTGAAATTTGAATTTTCTTCAAGTTTTTTTCTCATAGAAGGTATCTGCATTTCACAAGATATTCAAATGAAATTTGGCATGGATATTACCATTTAGAGTTTACACCATATGACATGCCACTTTTGATTGCAAATCTACAGCGTGATATTTTTTCTGGAACACTATCCTGTTTTCCTCCAGAACTTTTTTTTTGGGAGACATTGCAAGTTTGAAATTGTAAAAAGGAGCTTTGTTGTTCGACTTAACTTTATGGTCTCTTATAGTTTTATCGTATCTGCTTCCGGTTTAGAGAAAAACGAGTCTCTCGAAAACCTGACATTAGTCAGAGCCTGCCAGATCCCCAGACTTGAATAGTTCTGATTATACTAACTGGATTTTTATGATAATATTGATTTTTTTGAGGAATCGACCAGAATTTTTTTCGAAATCGGTAAAACTACAAGAGACCATAAAGTTTAGTATAACAGCCGAGCTTCTTTCCACTATTTATCAAACTAACAGTGACTCCAGAAAGAAAGGTTTTGGAGGAAACCAGGGGATAGTATCCCAGAAAAAATATCACCCGGTAGGTTTGCAATCGAAATAAGCATACCACAGGCAGATACTATGAGAAAAACACCCTGTATTTCGAAAACGAAATGTTTTCGGGAACATTTTTATGAGAAATTTTCACTTAAAATTATTCATGTAATCCCCCTCTTCATTTCAACCTCCAATTAAGAAGCACCCTGTGTTTGCCAATACTGTTTATTGACGAGAAAAAAAATTGTGACTCTTGAAAAATTTGGAAATTTTGTGGGGTTATCTGAAGTCACAGGTTTATGCCAATAAAGCATTGAAAGCCATTTACAAGATATTTTGTTTCATACATTATTTTCAAATGTATATTTTCTAAATCAATAAATATTTCAATACTTCTGTAAAGAGTGTTTCATAGAACACTGAAATCTTACGCTCCTTTTGAAACATCCTGTACAAACTATGTATACAGGGTCTTTTCTAGTGGAAAATCGCTAAGAGCCGTCATTTTGTTTCGATTTCTACCTGATTTCGACAGGAATGAAGCAATTTTTTTATCGATTCTAAATAATTCTCGTAACGATTGACTACCGCTTATTATTCGGCTTACATGGCCGATGCCACTCATATTATTGTTAATTTCTTCAAAGAAAACCATAATGTAAGGAATAAAAGTCTAACGCTTGCATCCTGTAGTTTCCGAGAGTATAAATAAATTCAGAATAGTCAAATTGCAATAAACTACGTTCTTCCGATTATAAACTACCAATTAAATCGATAGGTAACCAGAGGAACATCTGTAACAGAATTCAATAGAGAAGAAAACAAAACGATTCCACATAATTGTATATATTTATTAAAATAATTGTTAATAATATCTGATCTCAATAGGATTTAAGTTGAACATGATATCCGATCAAAATGACCTAAGATCACAATGCGTAACGAAGACATACTTACAAATGAGTTGAACTAGCAGTGGGACAAGGTTTCATCCATGCGGTCTATGCTTAATATTTGACCATCAGAATTTGAGAACTTTAGAAATACACAAGAAGTTAAACCGTGAAAAGTAAGTTCTTGAATCGGTCATGTAAAACTTTTCAGTTTTTGCCGGTAAGTTTCCGACAATTATGAAAAAGGAAATTCCACCATTTCATAAATAAGGAGATTCGATGTTATCGCCCATTATAGCTTTTCGTGGACCGACTTTTCGATATATCAAAATCTTTCGATTCTTTGTATCTCAACTTCATACTTAATTCAGGATTTAGAGATATATTTCGGGACTGGTTGGAAAGTAACATTTCAGAAGGAAAAATGTCATTCGGGGACGTTGATCGTGACTGAGAGTTTTACACGCTGCAGGTGTTCCTCAGGGGTCCGTGCTCGGTCCTCCCTTGTTCATTTTATTGATGATTCACAGGAGTGAATCGTGGAAATACTTTTGATTTTACTTTTCACTGATGACTTATCCTTTCTGATCCAATTTTCGCCATAATTAAAACATAAAGTTCACCATGGAAGTAGAGAAGGATGGTGCGCTACTTTTCCTGGTTGTGTTGGCTGCTATAGGAAGCCGATTCACACAGGCTAAGACCTTCACAGGGAGTCCAATTACTATCCCAAAGAAAAACTGGGTGTGATCAGAAATCTTGTAGAGAAATCTCAATGTTTAGTTTGTGAGTCAGAACATTATCAACAAGCATTTACCTATTTCAAATGGATACAACTCAAAAAAGATCGGAGCGAACAAGAAAAGAAAGAACTGTCCGAAGCGGGGGCAAAACTGCGAATTCTATAAATACAGCTATAAATACTGCGATGGATGTACGTCATGATTGTAAGAATGTAAGACCTATAGTCACATATGGGGCAGTAGCCTGGTTTGCTAAGGCAAGTCAGGCAAGTACGAGGAAAATACTCGACAAAGTACAAATCAAATCAAATCTTTATTGTACTTCTGGCTAATTACAATAGCGTGTACTCGTCAATTCTCATTATAAATATAAATAACATACATTATTGAAATATACGGGTAATTCTCATGAAATTCCAAAATTATTCAGGAATGAATTCTCAAAAAATTTTTCAATAAATTTGAACTTTTTTTGTGGCAGTTTTGTAATACATATGATACTAGATTTCACTGATATAGTGGTCCCCAGATTTAAGTCATTTAAAGCGACTCAGAGGAATGATTTATAAATGTAAAGTGAGGGAATGATGACGAATGTGAGGGAATGATATTAACATGCAATTCATGAACCTTTATCAATTAAAAATGATTAATTCTTCATAGAATATATTGTTATTTATTTTCATAATGTTTCTATAACTAATCTGAAGAATATTAAATCAGAAAACTATGAAGTACTACTTATAATTGCAGTAGATTTCATTTCTTCTCGGCGTTTCTTATCGTACTCTTTCTTTTTTAATTTTGCCTCTGTATCGGACAATTTCTTTTTTCTTGCCATTATTTGCTCCTTAAACGAGAAAAAACGATAAACTCACGTACCACATGACAAAAGAAATAAAAATCTGAGTTATCTTAGTTTAAAAGTCATTCCCTCATAAATCATCATTCCCTCATTTCAAACTGAAGTGAGGGAATGACGGTGAGGGAATGACGAAATAACACGAAAACTAAGATAACATAGATACATATAGCCCTGACCTTATGAAAACATTTTGAACTATGAACACTACCCCCCAAAACGCATCCAAATATAATGTAACTTTTACTCATACTCAACTTATTTTTTGATAATGTCTAATGGGGGAATGATGTGAGGAAAAGTAATATAGTAATAATTGTAACTGAATACACTATTGCACAAAACCGAGTTGAAGTTTAATCAGAATCACCATAATAACATAATTCGCTTATTCACATGCTAGAAAAACTCAAGCTATTTTCATAGAATTCGCTCAATATGACCATAGATCGAATATTTGTAACAAGGTGAGGGAATGATTTTATCCAAAGGGACATACATTGAAATCCCATAGTTATTCAATAAGTATTTGTCGTGGCTTGAATTGATGTTTAAATATAACGAAAATTACCATTACAATATTTGACTAAAATTTGATTTACAAAAAATTACTGAATAGGATGAAAATATTGAGTTCCAGCAGGAAACTGGGATAGTGGGACAACGTGAGGGAATGATTTTTATGATATAAAATTAGTAATAACTTTTTCATTGCATTTAATGATATCTCGTTTTTCGGGGTGATGGAAGAAAAGATACCTAGCGTCAAAATAAAAACCTAACATCGATAATAATTACACGGGTATCAGTATCAATAGCGGTGGACTTAAATTTTGGAATTCGATGAGAATTACCCATACATGGGCATAAAATAAATCAACAGTCAATGACAAACTACACTTATATCACAGTCAAATTTGTGTCGTTGAAAAACTCTGAGAGCGAATAGTACGCCTTATTTACCAGAAGCGCCTTCAATTCTCTTTTGAATTTAGTGAAACTGGATAGTTTCAAATGATTCGACAGTTTATTGAAAACTGCAACCGAAATATAAGAAGGCGACTTCTTGAAAAGTGAGGTATGGTGCCTGGGAACAAGCAAAGTATTGTTGTTCCTTGTGCTGTAGCAGTGCTCCCCCAGATATTTATGGTCGTTTTCGTTCCTTTTCGCACAAAGGGCCGCTTTATACACATAGATGGAGGGTAGTGTGAGAATCCGATTACCAATGAAATAGCTTTTACACGAGTCCATTGGTTTCAAGTTAAAAATCAGCCTAATCAGCCTCTTCTGCGAAACAAGCACTCTTTCGGAACCAACCGCATTGCCCCACAAAACTGTATTGTATGCAAGGTGACAGTAGGCCATGGAGTAGTAAATGCCAACAAGATCCCGCGTCCCCAGACAGGATTTCAGTTGTAATAGCGCGAAGAGGCTTGCCTGTGTGTGCATCACGGGAGCTATGAGAACGTGTCCAACCAGGGCGCTTGAGATCATCACATACCTTAAACCTCTACATCTAGTGATTGATAGGGTAGCCCATGAGGCCATCCTCAGAGTATCTAAAGAAGGAGCAGGCAATGAGAGAGTCAGGTTTCAGAGAGCTTGGTCCTCTCTAAATGACTACACCTCATCTGCAAACCTTCCTAGTGATGTAATGATCAAGAAAGTAAGCACTGAAAAAAACTTCAGTACAATGCTAAACAAAAGAGAGGATTGGGAAAGGGAATACACCAACTATAATCTCGAAGAGAATTCAATAAAATGGTATACAGATGGTTCCAAAACCGCTACAGGAGATGGCGCTGGGATTTACGGGACAAGTACCAAGTGTGCACTATTGTTAGGCTCCTGTCCTTCAAACGGAAATACTTGCAGTCGAAAGATATCTAGATATGAATCTAGAAAGAAACTATCAGTGCGATATAGCTATTCATACAGATAGTCAAGCTGCTATAAAAGCACTGAGCTCCTACGTCATTGACTCAAAGCTGATTTGGGAGTGCCGAAACAAACTCAATGAGGTAGGCAAGAAGAATAAGGTCTTTTTAATCTGGGTTCCCGGTCATTCGGGAATCGTAGGTAAAGAAAAGCCCAATACACTGGCCAGAAAGAGCGCACAAACGCCACTCACTGGCCCAGAACCCTTCTGTGGTATAGGAAAATGCACCTATAAGAAGGAGTTTATGCTGAAGGAGAAAACCGAAAGAGAAATACTCTGGCGGAATCTCCCAGGAATGGATCACTCCAGTAAAAACCAATTTCACTTACTCACTGACTTTCTCAAAGGACATTGTCGCCTAAAGAAGCATCTGTTGAGAATGGTTTTATCGGAAACTGATGAGTGTAGATTCTGTGGGGAGGAGGAAGAAACTCCTATTCACCTGGTTACGGAATGCTATGGATTGCAAGCCAAAGGAAAGAGTGCTTTGGACAAGAAACTTGTAGAAGTGGGGAGTGATATTATATGAAGCCGTCCCAGATACTGGATTTCATCGAATCTCTGGAACTGGAGGGTGAACTGTAGGAGGCGCGATGATAACAGCTCTGTTCGGGGGCACAATAGACCTCAAGGCCGCAGTGAACTGTAACCCCTTTTCACTATAACTATAACTAACGCAAAAATCATCGTGCTGTTAGAAGATCAGGAGATCTTCTTTATCTGAAAAAAGCTGTGTTGGGCGAATGCAGTTTTGGAATGGGCTAGCTAGCTGAGAGCAAAAGCTTAGTACCTCAAGTTATTGCTTCTATGAATTGTTTGAAGAATCTTGCCTGGAAAATAAATTATCTGATCAATTTTAAGAAAAAATTCCAATGGTGTTATATCGCATTAATTTGGTGGCCAGTTCACATCCTCTTTTCAAGAGATTACGCGTTCATTGAACTTTCATCTGAAATGAATTATGTCAGATGAAAAGCATTTTTCGCCATCTGGATTAATGATTAAGATTATACTGACAGTCTAGGTCTACAGTGGAGTTCCCTCTCAAGCTTGTAGCTTGAGCGAGAGTTAGGAGAATCAGTTGTGTAGGTTTTGTTACCATGTCCTTACGCCACCTCAGGCACATATCCTCCAAATCAAAATCCCCTAATTCATGCCAAAAAAAATTAGTAATAATCTGTTCGCCGGTTAAAATTCGTTTAAAATAACATCGAGAGTAGTATGCTCTGAAGGTTGATTACTATTACGTAATGCGCCAAAGGTACCTGGAATGGACTATTTTTTAGATGAATTTTCACAATTTCTCTGGCCAATGACTGTCAATTCTCACAGAAATTTGCGACACTATGGCGTTTAAATCAACCAAGTGGATAATGACCATTATTATGCGAAAAGTATGTGATATTTTTCAATGATAAAAAATTGTTTCTAACACATCGATGATGTTTCAAATTGAATTAGCATTTTATTTCACTTTAAAGTCGAAACCATTTGGGTTTTACATTGATGAACTGTGGTTTCCATATGGAAGTTTGATAGACCAGTTGGTAATTGCTCATAAATCACAATAGATTTATGTCATAAAAGAGGTATATCTATGATGAACACTTCATTCGATAGTGTGGACCAATGATTTGATAACCGTTAATTATAACAGTTTGTCAAATTTTAATCATGCCATATGATAGGTAGTGTGAATGAGAATTACATAAATTGCAGATCATAGTGTATGGATTGTTGCATCTCCATCCTTTCTCGAATTGGATAAAACCCATCATCATTCAAGGCTATTGATAAAAAGGAAGAGTTGGATTCTTCTCATGTTTTTAATCCGAAGGTTATGCATATTACCGCAATTACCAGCTGATTGGAACGAAGTAAATCGATTGGATTGTATACTCGAGTCCCAGAATATCTGATTTGGTTGAACTTATCGTATTTTGGTGTGATTGTTTGATCGTGCATAAGCTATTTGGTATTTTCCGAGATCTTAACCGAACCTTCGAATACAACCTTAAAGGATTCGCGTGTAACGTCACCTTGTGTGTATATACGTGATTGTTATTATTCTCTCGAGATCTCATGAATTCTTTCTTTCAAACATCATCAGTTTTGAAAAATAATTTTCTCTATTTCAGTATCGTAATGAGTTCATTACAGTTCTGAAAACAGTGCTGTAATGAACTCATTACAGCATTGTTTTCAGTTATATTTTTCGTTTCGTGGTTGGCAGCACTGGCTTCCGATCCTATCAATTTTCCACACACGTCAATTTGGAAATGTCAATTTGGTATCAGTCACCAACTGGCAAGATACAATACAAAAGTCACTAGGATGTATAATCTGAATTTTTTTATTAGAATTTCAACAGTATTTCACGAAATTTGACTGAAATAGAGAAAATATCGTCTAATACTCGTTGCAGAATGCAATTCCAACACGTTCGAAAACTCGCTCCTTCGTCGCTTGTTTTCGAATTTCGCATTCGTATTAGAAAAGGAGCCCATTCTGCAACTAGTTTTAGAATGTACTATTGATGTAAATAATTTGAGAAAAGTCGTTCTGTTACAGCGTTGATTGATTGATTGATTGATTTACTGACGGACAAGAGACCGGGTTAGCACTTGGCCTCCCTGTGACACTACGACCAGCTTGGGTCTATTGTATCACTCTTTCGTCAGTGGTTCCTCACGAGAATAGGTTCGTGTCCTTTATCAGGTTCAATAGCCTGTTTATGAGGTTTTTCGGATTCATTCCCATTTCTGGGTTGATTTCTCCGAAGATTTTGTGACGCCTTCTTCCTAGGGCGTCGCATTCAAAGATTATGTGAGAGGCTGTTTCTTCCTCTTCACCGCAAAGTCTGCAATCCACAGGTTCTTCAATTATTCCTATGGTGTTCAGATGTTTCCTAAGGCCGCAGTGTCCTGTTAGCAGACCTACTATTATACGTGCCTTTGTTCTGTTTAGATTCAAAAAGTCAGCCGTCAAGGTTTGGCTTATGTGTCCTACCATGACTTTGCTGTGCGTTTGCCCGTCGCTCTGTTCCCAGTGTTGTCGGTGTCTTTGTTTTATCCACTCCTCAATCAGGGTCCTGCATCGGTTTTTGCTGATTCCAAGCACAGGTTCTGGCCCTGTGAATGGCGTTTCAGATGCTTGTCTTGCTAATTGGTCTGCTTTTTCATTGCCCGCTATTCCCTTGTGACCTGGCACCCACATCAAAGTGACCTTGTTGTGTTTTGCCAGCTCCTGAAGGTCCTGGAGGCATTCCCAGACGAGTCTAGACTTTATCTGTGTCGAGTTGAGGGCCTTGATGGCGCTCTGGCTGTCAGAGAGAATGTGGATGTGTTTTCTTTGGTAGCCACTTTCCAGGTTCTTCTGTATGCATGTTCTAATCGCATATGTTTCAGCTTGAAATATCGTGGCGTGTTTGCCGAGAGGTATTATGTAATCCCTTCTTGGCCTCACTCCATGTATTCCCGCTCCTGTTCCTTCATCTGTCTTTGAACCGTCTGTATACCAGACTATTTCTGCAGATGATTGTGATTCTATACTCGAGTCCCATCTGTTCCAGTCGAGCTGTGTTTTGAATGGTTTATCGAATGAGTATAGGGGTTGCATGTAGTCTGAAATCATATCGAGCTCGGCTACGTCAGCTACATGAGTGATTCTGGTGTGCCCAGTTGTGCGGGTTCTCCAGTTTTTTGTTTGGATCAGTCTGTACGCACCCATCCTGGCCTCTCCCTTGACCTGTATGTCAAGGGGTGAGAGGTTAAGGATGACCTCCATAGCAGCTGTTGGAGTGCTGTTTATTGCACCTGTGATGCAGAGACAAGCAAGCCTCTGGATTTTCCCGAGGTTGGTTTTTGCCTGTCTCTGATTTGTTTTTGGCCACCACAGAAGTGAGCCATAAGTGATTCTGGGTCTTATAACCGCTGTGTAAAGCCAGTACATGGCTTTCGGTTTAAGTCCCCAAGTTTTTCCAAAAGCTCTCCTGCACATCATAAGTGTCGTTTTACTTTTGTTGATTACATGATGTAGATGCGGGTTCCAGGTTAGTTTCTTATCGAGAATCAGCCCAAGATATTTCACCTGTTCTACAACTTGTAGTGTTTCGTCGAAGAATCTGGGAGGTATGAGATCTCCCATGTTTCTTTTGCGAGTGAAGGGAATGAGTGCTGTTTTGTTCGGATTAGCCCTTAGGCTCTCTCTGCTGCACCATTCCTCTACGATTCTCAGTGCGTTTCGCATAAGTTCTGAGGTTATTCCGGTGTATTTTCCCTTGACGAGTATGACTATGTCATCTGCGTATCCTTGAGAATAATACCCTTGGTTATTCAGGGAAGTTAGCAGTTCATCCACCACCATGTCCCACAGAAGAGGGGATAGTCTACCCCCCTGTGGGGTACCTCTGGCGATTTCGACCCGCAGTTTTTCCTCGAGCATGTTGGCTTGGACCAGTCTGTTGTGAAGCATTGAACGTATCCACCTGCAAGTGGTCTCATCAATGCCTCGTCGAGTAGCCGCAGAGTTACAGCGTTAAGAAAACTTGTAGTACAGTTGTACAAATATCTGAATAATTGGGAATTAACAATCCTGTCATGCACAAAGTAGTTCCACAAATCTTACATCCCTATTTGATCAAAAACAAATTATGGGAGAAAAAACAAAAACCTGTCGACAAACAAAATCAACTGGAAAAATGAAACAAGACTGAAGCAATATAATTTTGTTTGAGTAGGGTGCACTACAATTCTTTTTTCGCTACCTATCTGAGCAGTTAATAGTATATGAATAGTTGCAAAATAATTTTGGTAGTGATTCCTTGTCGAAAAATAGAGTGGATCTTTCTTATAAATCTTATAAATTTTTTTTAGCCCCCTGCTCAGTGACATCACCTTAAAGATGGCGCCAGAAAGATATTTCTGTATATCTCCTAGAAATAGATGCTTTTGGATAATTATCACCAGAAAGACCGTGAACAAAGTGCATATCGATCATTTCTGCGTTTGTGTACACTGTCATCATGAGTATATGACAAAAATTTATTATTTGTAATTATTACTATTAAAAATCTCAAAATGATAAGTCAGATCGAAAAATAAATGTAACTGAATCAAAGTTGATCGAAACTATATACAGGGTGTTTCCCAATAAACTGGACAACTTATATTGCCGTGTAGATGACACCGAGGAAGTCATTTTTGCCTTATGACATATACCCCGTTTTCGACGCATAAGCGAGATACAGGGTGTTTAATGTCAACTTTGAGCAATATTCTGATAACTGTAGTGAGTTATGCGTGACATTTGAAATAACGGTTACTGGTCACATCTCAGTATTTTTTAGGGCTCAATTCAATTGTAGTGTAGAATTCTGAAAAAAAAATTAAAAATGGCGGAAAGCCTGCAAAGTTTGAATTTTGTTTTCTATGTTGCCAATTTGAAAAGCACTATTTCGACGTACTCGATTTTCTTAGGTTTTTCGTGAAAACATTTTTTTTACATGTCCTCAGTGAAAATAAAATCTCGCCCAAAATTTTTGGAATTTTTCATGGTTGAACTATCTTTAATTCTGAATACTGAGGTGAAAACAGAATGAAATATCATCTATTGGTTTTTTTTTTATAGTCTTTCAAAAATTACGCTCGGAGAACTTTCATAATTTGTATTCAAAAACCTAGAAGCCGTACGAAGGCCAAAATTGTGCTATGGGCTGCCAGAATGACCCGGACAGAAATATGAATTTATAAACCAAAAAAATTTTTTTCAAAAAACTTTGCTAGGATTCGAACTCTCTACGAGTATGAATTGGGTTTATTTTAATCTTATAAATTTCCGTTACCAAAGCGACGCTAGTTAATCGAAAGTGGAGAGTTCGGATCCCATCAAAGTTTTTTGAAAAAAATTTTTTTGGTTTATAAATTCATATTTCTGTCCGGGTCACTCTGGCAGCTCACTAGCCTTCGAGCATAATCTTTGGAAGGCTACAAAAAGAAAACCAATTGATATTTTTTTCATTCTGTTTTCACCTCAGTATTCAGAATTAAAGATAGTTCAACCATGAAAAATTCCAAAAATTTTGGGCGAGATTTTATTTTCACTGAGGACAAAAAAAGTTGAGTTTGAATTTTGAAAAAATTTTTCACGAAAAATCTAAGAAAATCGGGTACGTTGAAATAGTGCTTTTCAAATAAAATTGGCAACAGAGAAAACAAAATTCAAACTTTGCAGGCTTTCCGCCATTTTTAATTTTTTTTTCAGAATTCTACACTACAATCGAATGGAGCCCTAAAAAATACTGAGATGTGACCAGTAACCGTTATTTCAAATGTCACGCATAACTCACCACAGTTATCAGAATATTGCTCAAAGTTGACATTACACACCCTGTATCTCGCTTATGCGTCGAAAACGGGGTATATGTCATAAGGCAAAAATGACTTCCCTGGTATCGTCTACACGGCTATACAGGGTGGCCACTTTTTCAATGGCATTGTATTGGTAACTTTTAAACCATAAGAGTTAGAAGGTCGGTCAAATGGTGAAAAAGTTGCATTCATAGAAGCATTGTCAAGCAGTTCAAACAAATCGAGATTATCAGGGCCGGTTATTGAGATATCATAAGAAGAGCAAATTCTGTCATTTTGATTTTTATTTTTTTCCCATTTTATTTCAAATATTATCAAAAAATGTTACAGGAATTTTTTATTCGACAGTAAATTATCCTCAAAATGACATAATCAGATTTCGTATCCAACGTTTCGTTCTTCCTGGGCCACCCTCAACCCTATTTTTTTTCAATACGGACCTGCATATTTTATGACACTTTTCGAAATAACTTTTAACGCTGCATTCAACGATTCATCATACAATGTCATTCAAAGTTGATTTTACAAAATGGTGGAAATTTCGAACACTTAGGTACGTCATTAATGTTCATCTGTTACCTTCGAAAAATCATTTCATTTGTCTTTCATTAAATGATAGTTTCGTTTAATTATTATGAATTAGGTTTTTCACCTCTTGAAATTTGTAAATAATTAATACGTAACAGAATCAAAGCAAGAAACAAGTTATAATTATTCACTAATTTCAAGAGGTGAAAAACCTAATTCATGATAATTAAACGAAAATATCATTCAATGAAAGACAAATTGAATGATTATTCGAAGGTGAATGATGAACATTAATGACGTAAGTGTTCGAAATGTCCACCATTTTGTAAAATCAACTTTGAATGACATTGTATGATATATCATTAAATTCAGCGTTAAAAGTTGTTTCGAAAAGTGTCATAAACTATGCAGGTCCGTATTGAAAAAATAAAGGTTGAGGGTGGCCCAGGCAGTACGAAACGTTGGATACGAAATCTGATTATGTCAATTTGAGGATAATTTACTGTCGAATAAAAATTCCTGTAACATTTTTTGATAATATTTGAAATAAAGTGGGAAAAAAATAAAAATCAAAATGAGAGAATTTACCTTTCTTATGATATCTCAATAACCGGCCCTCATAGTCTCGATTTGTTTGAACTGCTTGACAATGCTTCTATGGATGCAACTTTTTCTCCATTTGACCGACCTTCTAACTCATATGGTTTAAGAGTTACCAATACAATGCCATTGAAAAAGTGGCCACCCTGTTTATGTTTGTCCAGTTTATGGTGAAACATCCTGTATAGTTATAGTGAAAAGGGGTTACAGTTCACTGCGACCTTAAGGTCTATTGTGCCCCCTAACAGAGCTGTTATGATCGAAACTAGTTGTCATAACAAAATGACATTTACTCACAAGATAAATTCTACGACTCAGGTGTATAATATGTTGATATAATTAGGTGAAGATTTAACGGCATGCAGACAAATTTTTTGAAATTCCGGAAAAAGTCGGTGTCTTTCATAATTTAATGAATCTCTCCTTTTCGTTTGAACCTTCAATTTAGAAACACCCTGTGTATAGAAAATGTATGAACTAGTTCCATTCCATCGTGATAGCTAATTCAAGAAACCTATTATTAAACTCATCAAAATCCAAATCCGTAACAGTACAGCTAACTAACATCGCCATCTACCAAAAAGGTTAATGACAGTAAAATTTTGCAGTAATTAGCATTATTATTGCATAATGCAGCCAAATTACACGCTAGGACAAATTTTCCTTGTTGCGCAAATATTTGTTTATTCTTCAGGAAATAATACGACGTTAATTCGAGTGCGGGCACATCTTCATCTCATACATTATGTAATTGAATATAATGGGATTTGTTTGCTTAGATCTTTGTTTAGAAAGTGTTTCTCCCTATTCTCAAAGGAATAACTTTGAGAACTATAATGTTCGGTGCGTTACCTGTCACTTTCTCAAGTATCAATTTTTCTTCATAATTTCATTCAATTTTAGATAATCTTGATGGGAAGTGAATTATTCATCACAAATTTCATGAAACATATCATATCATATCAAGTTCAAGTTCAAACTTCCAATAAGCATGGAATTCTAAATAATCAAATTTATACGATATCGAGTTCTTTCCAAAATCTGAATTTTTGTATAACGTAATAAAAAAAACTTTGTTTTCGATAGATAAGACAAAGGCGAATCTCCTAGATTGTCCCGTCGATGGAGAAAATCTTTCTTCATTTCATAGAGTTGATTTAGGAGGATCTTGCAGTTGTCCTAATAATGATTGTCTGGATATTCAATAATTCTTGAGAAATCATTATCCAATCCTTAATTACAGCAATTTGCATAATATTGAAGAATATTATGAATGATTTCCGTCTACCATAGAGAGATTTATAATCAAAATAATGATACTCATTCATGTACCTAACCAGTGACCTAGTACTTTGAGTATTTTGGATCAAAGTCTATATGAACGAATGAGAAACTTGAACTTTAACAAAATATCAATCAAAAAACCAAAAATGAATATATAAATTCGACGATTTTTTTGAATGATTATTGATTATTTTTCGAAGCTTTTTTAGGAGTAGGTCAGATAACCGAATAATTGTTCATATTTTGTATGACAGAATCTATGAATTTTCCTTTTTGACAATATAATTTACATAATGCAAGTTGCGTTGAGGCAAAATAATGTACATTGCATTAATTTCCATACTGCAATTATTTATGATAGTTAAAACTTTATACAGGGTGTTTGGTAATTCGACGTGAACCTTGGAAAGGGATATACTAGACGTTATTCGCAGTGAATTACGTCGAGTAAAGCATGGTCCGAAAATCTATGGTTACGAAGATATGGCGATTTTTCGAATTTTTTGAAATTTTCTGCTTCGTTATCGAAAATAATTGATTTTGTGAAAACTACTCGGCTCTAAATATTCAATGAATATTTTTTTCAAAGCTGAGGAGATGGTCCTCATTTCTTGCGAAAAATTATTCACTAAAAATTCAGATAACCCGAGATATACAGGGTCATAAATGGCTGCACCCGTTTTTCTCATAAAATCTTGATAAAACAATTGAGAATTACTCGAAAAAAGTATTATGAACTTGGTGTACAAATGAAAGGAAAAACTTCCCTGTTTCATCAGCTTTCCAAAAAGGTACATACGTCAATAATTCCTTCATGCAATCAAAAAATATGGCCGGAAAACCAAGCAGACAACAGACTTTTTCGAGTCATTTAGATATCGAACCATGGCCCGCTTACGGCTTACGAATCACGCCGAGTGAAATCAAGAATAATAGGATATCTGAATGACTCGAAAAAGTCTGTTGTCTGCTTGGTTTTCCGGTCATATTTTTAGATTGCATGAAGGAATTGTTGACATATGTACCTTTTTGGAAAGCCGATGAAACAGGGAAGTTTTTCCTCACATTTGTACACCAAGTTCATAATACTTTTTTCGAGTAATTCTCAATTGTTTTATCAAGATTTTATGAGGAAAACGGGTGCAGCCATTTATGACCCTGTATATCTCGGGTTATCTGAATTTTAAGTGAATAATTTTTCGCAAGAAATGAGGACCATCTCCTCAGCTTTGACAAAAATATTCATTGAATATTTAGAGCCGAGTAGTTTTCACAAAATTAATTATTTTCGATAACGAAGCAGAAAATTTCAAAAAATTCGAAAAATCGCCATATCTTCGTAACCATAGATTTTCGGACCATGCTTTACTCGACGCAGTTCACTGCGAATAACGTCTAGTATATCCCTTTCCAAGGTTCACGGAGTTTACCAAACACCCTGTATAAATTCATAGGTAGAATTATACGAACAGATTATTTCCTGAATGAGATGGATTATTACTTACAAAAAAATTTTATTTCTTCGAAGAAGCCTTCATACCACAAAGGTTTTAGTAAACATTTCGAACGCCAGTCATACTTTCATCGACTTGTGTCGAAATACATTGTTATACAGGGTGTCCCACGGTCGAGTGCCTATTAGACGTTTCTGGAGAACGGGACATATTTGAAATCCGAAAATTGGGATTATGATATTGTTGGAAATTCTCTACAGGCCTAAAATATTTTTGGAGCATGAGCACTTCCAGTTATACCAGGAGTACAAATAAATTTGTTCAAAAAATAGTTTTTTCAATATTTTCGTTTCTGATATGATTGAGTATTCAATGCTGAATACATTTCTGTTGAAACCATTGTATTCATTCGAATAGTTTTCAAAATATCGAAATAAAACCTGAAAAAATGTCGACTATTCATAGTCAGTGTTATGTTGATTACTCTTTTTCTGAACATCCCAAGTGTAAACCGTTCTCACAACGTCAAAGTAGAAGAATGTGTAAACATCATGCATCTTTTGAATTTCATAAATATCATCACAGGGTATTTCAAATTTTGTGTTGAAAACTGTGATCGAAAATTGGCCATAACTTCTGTTTTTCAAATTAGAACCCTATTTTATTATGATTGCGTTGGATTCTGCGAAGAAAAATAGTGATAGCACTCTCAGATGTTTTTGCTCCTAAATGCAGTAATTCCCGAGATATTTGAGCTTTTCTGGATTCTTGTTGTACATAGAGTCAAATTCATAGAATCTGAGGAGATTAGATGAATATTCTCATTAAACCATAGTAACAACTACTAATTAGACCTGTCACCTGTGAATTATTAATGGGATCATTTATCGTCTATGGTCACAGAATATTCTCATGCCAACAGATTCGATGACTATTCTTATGAAACCATAGTAACCATTGAAGTAAAATCGAGAAGTAAGGTTAAGGCCTAAAATAAGAGCTGTCACTTGTGAATTATTAATGGGATAATTTATCTTCTATGGTCACAGAATATTCTCATACGGAAGATAAGATGAATTTGACTCTACGTACAACATGAATCCAGAAAAGCTCAAATATCTCGGGAATTAATGAATTCAGGAGCAAAAACATCTGAGAGTGCTATCACTATTTTTCTTCGCAGAATCCAACGCAATCATAATAAAATAGGGTTCTAATTTGAAAAACAGAAGTTATGGCCAATTTTCGATCACAGTTTTTGACACGAAATTTGAAACACCCTGTCATGATATTTATGAAATTCAAAAGATGCATGATGTTTACACATTCTTCTACTTTGACGTTGTGAGAACGGTTTACACTTGGGATGTTCAGAAAAAGAGTAATCAACATAACACTGACTATGAATAGTCGACATTTTTTCAGGTTTTATTTCGATATTTTGAAAACTATTCGAATGAATACAATGGTTTCAACAGAAATGTATTCAGCATTGAATACTCAATCATATCAGAAACGAAAATATTGAAAAAACTATTTTTTGAACAAATTTATTTGCACTCCTGGTATAACCGGAAGTGCTCATGCTCCAAAAATATTTTAGGCCTGTAGAGAATTTCCAACAATATCATAATCCCAATTTTCGGATTTCAAATATGTCCCGTTCTCCAGAAACGTCTAATAGGCACTCGACCGTGGGACACCCTGTACATATACAATATTTCCAATTTCCACACTGTAAAGATAGTATAATTCTAAAACTAGTTGCGGAATGGGCTCCTATTCCAATACGAATGCTTGAGTGTTAAAAAAAAATTAATGGACAAAATAAATATTCGAATTAACAACTCAAAAAAAACATTTATCAATAAATTATTGAAAAAGAGTTAGTAAAGTTGCGTTGAGTGCGGAGCTATGAAAATATGCAGATTAGTGACAAATTTAATTTCTCAGTATCAAAAATTCAAATTTTTTTAATTTTATGAGAACATTCAATAAACATGATCTCCCGAATTGAGATGAAAGTAATCATTTTTGAAAAATTCACAACTTTTTTAGATTTTTCAGATCATTATGAAACGTTGAAAGGTGTGACAAAAATTTGAATGAATTAATAGGTACTATTACCGTGGATATGCATTTCAAATAAATGTAATAAGAATGTCGGAGAGTTGCCGATATGATGGTCATTCTCAGTAAAAATTGATTCATTTGAGTACGGCACTAGAAATATGATATTCAGTATACAGGGTGCGTCAGCAAGGCGTACGGCTCAAATAGTACCGTGTAGAAAAAAACTTATATGGCATGATTATGAGGTTGACAAAAATCTACAAACTAAAAATAGTTTTACATATACTGAGTGCGTCAAAAAAAGTTACGGAAAAAAAGGTAGTTTTTTCAAATGGAACATCCCGTATTTCATAGCATAATTCATAAGGACAAGGACAAGAACACTTGAACCTCATTTTTCGAATTTCATCACGGCGCACAGTGGGCAGAAACCATCTAAATGTGATATTAATTCCAAAAATCATATTACCCATGAAATGTCAGTTGTTTGTTCACAATTGACTTTAAACATCAGTCCACTGAATTCACGCACCGAAAGAGTTCTAACGTATTTTATTCTTTTCTAATTTTGAATTGAAATTCGTTTTCAATTTATGTCTTGAAAGTTTTTTTCAATTGACGCGAAATAACATATTATTGTTGTTGACCATAATTTCTGCTGTGATCTGAAAATTCAAATGCACGCTATGGAGGATTAATCTGAACCTATGTACTTCGTTTTTGTTTATATATTTTCAATATAATATTTTGTTTAAAGTCTGATCATTTGCGTTGAAAGTTGTCCTGTTCGGATTTTTTTTTGTTGCCATTGAAAGATGAAATAATGATGCGAAAGTAACTTTCCAAGAGCTTCCAAATACCTTTTTTTCTCAATAACGATTCTCTTGGGTTTCTAGTAGAAGATCAGCTCCCTAACAGCTGCCCCTTTTTGCCCCTTCTTGAATTATTAGCTATGAAATTGATACCTGTAGTCCAAAGGGATGATAGTAATTTTTTTAAATTGTGTCAGGTTCTCCCAAAAAAAGTCTGAAAATGTCTAGGATGGACTTGGTTGTCCTCATTTTCAAGAAGTCAAGACCAAACAAGACATATTTTATCGTCTTCTGATTTCATCTGACCCGATTATAACAAGTCATAGATCACTTCCAAAAAGAAGAAGGGAAACAATTCCAGCGAAAGTTTTGGATCTGCTACTGCCCGAGCTGCTGCCTTCTCCAGAAAAAATAGCCAGCTCCATGGGCGCCCGCAGAAATTTTTCTCAGGGGGGCAACATTTTCTCATGGCCATGGACCCCTCTGGCCCCCTCCTGCGGGCGCCCATGGCAAGCTCTGTTGATAGTGAATCATCCCAAAATTAAGAAGATGACGGAAATTGGTAAATAAAAGATTAGTGGCCGAAAAACTGTTTGGAGTATTTTCAACTGACTGTTTTTTTATTAACGTTAATAAAACCCTATGAAAACCAAATTTTCCGTTCTATTTCCATAAAAGTTGCATAAATTTGGTTCCATAATAGTCAATCCATCGTTTCATCATCAATTCAATGCATTCTGGCACTTTGATTTGAATGATATATTTGATATCACATTTAGATGGTTTCTGCCCCACTGTGCGGCGTTGCCACATAATTCGTATTTTTAGTGTTTCATCAAAATTCTTATACCAACCGCTGAGTTCAATCTGAAAAACACCCTGTACATTCCGTTTTCCAAGAATTCGCTACCTGCTTTTGTTTGGCACACGTCCAGTTTTCCTAGAAAATTTTTTTGAAGATGAACAATACCGTTATTTCGCTCCAAGGCAGTGAGGATATTCTGAACTGGATAGTAAAGCACTGCCTTGGAGTGAAATAACGATACTGTTCATCTTTAAAAAAAATTTCTA
The DNA here is from genome assembly GCA_910592335.1 of Adalia bipunctata. Lineage (NCBI taxonomy): Eukaryota > Metazoa > Arthropoda > Insecta > Coleoptera > Coccinellidae > Adalia > Adalia bipunctata. Next base: position 10,231,094 of record OU342954.1, read on the forward strand.
GGCAAACTGGACTTGTGCCAAAAAAAAATAAAAATGCTCCAGTAATGTGAACTTTTGGTAGAATCTGAAGCACGTAGGGAATTTTTGAAAACGGAATGTACAGGTTGCAAATTCAATCTGAACTTATCATAATTCCCACCCTGTATTTTTGAAAAAGTGTTGGAATTATTCAAAGAAGACAATAGTATTGTTCTACACTGAAACTTTCATCAATATTTATCAAGCCATACCAAAGTTATGAATAAAAGAAAAATCGATCGAATTGGACAAATCACCCTGTAGACTCTCAATAAAGGCCCCCAACCATAAACCAAACATTGTAACATTGTTTCGAAACTGCCTTGACTAGTGTAAACTTCTCCTGAAATCTGACGGTCTCCTTCGGAATCACCCTGTTTTTGTATATTATTGTAGTTGAGTAGATGACTTTGTTGATGGAAAATATTCATTCTGTAACCTTGTTTGATATTTAGTTTTGAATGAAATATTTGTGTCGACATTTTCTGGAATCCATACGAATTTTAAATTTTTGAAATTGTTCGATACAACTATGTAAATTGATTTCACTATTTCATACTTCCGATGTTTGACTGGCTATTTTCATTTTTTTTTCTAGCATGGATAACTTCTGATTCTTTCGTTCAGGTTTTAGCATTGGAAAAAGGGAAATTAACATTCTAGTATAATTCTTCAATAAATTGCCGCACTGACCCTAAATTCATTTTGTACTTAATTGAGGAGAGGAGGATGTTCTGATTAATATCTGTATGTACCATCACGGACACCATTTATAGCGTCATCTGTCACAAATTGCCAGAAATATTTCGGTTTTAAGCAAATACAAAATGCCAGTTTGGAAAGTCAATATCAATGTAAGTGTAAAAAGTAGAAATAATATAAGTTACTGGTATTAGCTAGTTTGGCGAACTAATGTATATTGATCACGTCAGTAAAAAGAAACTTATGACATCCTAACATATGAGATGTGGATAAAAATAAGTCTGTTCATGATCAACATTTTATACATTTTTCCTTATAAAATTGAAGAAACAATAAGAATGATGTAATGCCACGATGTACTGATGGATAAGAAGCAATTAAATGGAGAATTAAAACCTTCAGCACGTCTTCAATAATTCAAAGAGATTTTCAGAGTGTGAAGAGTTAAATTTGCAGAAAATTATGATGCTTCGAGTTATTAGTCGAAAGATATCAATAGGTATGACGCTCTTACTTGGAAAGCATAGAAGGTTATTGTATCTACGGCTATATCGAGATATATGAATGAAAACATACATTCAGTTGCTCTTGAGTGTAGAGACCCACTTTCGGACTACTGAAAGATTTTGGTTTTATGAATCATTAAATTATTTTCTTTTCGTTTCAATTGAGGAGGCTTTATAGTTATTGTTATTTTCTCTGGCAATTGCATACTATGATGTGGAATTTATTGAGCATATAAGATTGCAGAACGGAGAATGGAACATGATTATTGTTGCGCCCACGTTTTTGAGCGCTCGTTTCACTCAGACGAGGGCTATTCATTTCGTCACGATTTTCTCATTTTTCGAATTTCGAGCCGGGAATTGCCTGAATCGATTATGTTGGACTTATCACGAATCCGTGGTGAAATTCAATTCCGTCCGTCCATAAACAGGATAACTCTCGGCAGACAGACACTGACCTTGGAGTTTGATTTCAAGGTCAAGTCGATTTTTCGTTGCAGAATATCTTCGTGAAAAACAAAAAACATCCTGCCCTTTTTTGTTTCTGCCATAATATGAATCCTTGTGGAAATATGAAGTGTTTTATGCACAGAATGGTTATGATGAAAATCTTCATCTCACTAACTACTGAGCAAAGGACCCCGCACTTTTACTACGGGAAATGGCGTTCCGTCAAATTTTCTATAATTTTGTTATAATGTAGTACTCGACATACTGATCAAAAGTGTTCATGGCCCCAACTCAATCCTATGACTAGTTTTTGAGATACAGGGCGTTGAAGTTGAGAATTACCCACTTTTACTACGCCCGTATCTCGGAACAGAATCGAATGAACTTCAATTTTTCTCAAGAAACATTCCATTACATCCCCAAGGAGCATGCATATAGAGGAATATGACCGAAAATCGTTACGAATACAGGGTTATCCATAATTGAATGCATGCCCGATTTTGAAAGTATAAAATATGTCAATTCCAGAGCGAAAACGTTCGCAAAATGAACTATTACACTAGATATGTTGTTGTTACATCGACAAAGTCTGAAATACCCAGAATTTATACTGGGTGATCCATTATTATAGAAACTATTCTCAAGGAAGGTTAAATGGACACCCTGTATTTATGGGTTGATTCAAGGTATTTGTTCAATTTTTTTAGAACATATCATCATGGACTTCAAAGAATACAGGGTGATTCAGTCATAAAATGAACTTTGAACCTCACGAAAATACCCAAAAACAACCTTTTTTTTTCATCACCCTCTATTTCAAGATTGAATCCGACGAGGTGGGAGTTTTCTTTCACCACTGTACTTGATATGAAAACATCAATACGGCTGAGAGTTTTTATCCAATTCCTATGACCAGATTTTTTTTATGTAATATGGAAATTATTTATTCATGTTATTCTATTCGTATTCCAACTGAAACTCTGGTCATAGGAATTTGATAAAAACTCTCAGTCGTATTGATATTTTCATATCAAGTACAGTGGTGAAAGAAAACTCCCACCTCGTCGGATTCCATCCTGAAATAGAGGGTGATGAAAAAAAAAGGTGGTTTTTGGGTATTTTCGTGATTTTCAAAGTTCATTTCATGACTGAATCACCCTGTATTCTTTGAAGTCTATGATGATATATTCTAAACAAATTGAACAAACACCTTGAATCAACCCATAAATACAGGGTGTCCATTTAACCTTCCTTGAGAATAGTTTCTATATTAATGGATCACCCAGTATAAATTCTGGGTATTTCAGACTTTTTCGATGTAACAACAACATATCTAGTGTAATAGTTCATTTTGCGAACGTTTTTGCTCTGGAATTGACATATTTTATACTTTCAAAATCGGGCATGCATTCAATTATGGATAACCCTGTATTCGCAACGATTTTCGGTCATATTCCTCTATATGCATGCTCCTTGGGGATGTAATGGAATGTTTCTTGAGAAAAATTGAAGTTCATTCGATTCTGTTCCGAGATACGGGCGTAGTAAAAGTGGGTAATTCTCAACTTCAACGCCCTGTATCTCAAAAACTAGTCATAGGATTGAGTTGGGGCCATGAACACTTTTGATCAGTATGTCGAGTACTACATTATACCAAAATTTTAGAAAATTTGACGGAATGCCATTTCCCGTTGTAAAAGTGCGGGGTCCTTTGAAATAAATTCAGAAAACAAACCAGTTTTTTTATGTTCATACGCATTTAAAAAAGGACATGATTCAATGAGAAATAACTCTGAAGTAGGTACTTCCCCTTGACCATCATAAGTATTTATTTATTTATTTATTTATTTATTTATTTAGGAATGATACAGAGTTGAGGCAAAGCCTATAAAACTCAAAAATAAACTAACATATAACAGTATGGAACACTTCATATCTCCAGAGAAATCGAAAAAACCAAAAGAGACATAATGTTTCAGTTTCTCACGAAGATTAATATTTTGCAACGAAAAAAGTATATTTCCTATTCAATAAATCTAGTTGATCATGAAATGACTTTGAAATCAAACTCCAAAGCCGGCCACTCACGTACAGTTAAACTGTCAGTTAAACTGAGCGCAGTTGAAACTGTCAGTCTAAACTGAGGACTGAGATGTGCACACATGAGCAGTTCAAGCCTTCAGTTTGTTCCACATGGATTCGAGCAGGTCCGACGATTTGGCCGTCCTCGGTTTAGTTTTTTCAATTTTACCAAGATTAAAAAAGCGAAAACGTAAACAGTGGTGCAAGAAGTGGCTACTAAAACGCAATTTATCTTTCCACATAAACTTATTGAGAGAGTTGGAGGAAGAACCATTAGATTTTCTCAATTATTTGCGCATGACGCAACCGGTGTACTTGATCATTAAGAAACTCGAAGAGGTCATAGTATCAAAGCACCGGCTTGCAAATCCAAATGTCCACAGATGCTCCAGATTTTTTTGGACTCTTCAACTTTCTTTCTTTCTTTGCGATAAGAAGATCTAAGGCTGTTTATTTTGGCCAATACTGATTTTTTGGTAGCACCAGGTTCTAGTTCTTCTAATTTATGAGCCAGTCTTCTGTATGCCGCATCTCTTTCGGCGCGATCGTGGTATTGAGCAGACGTCACTTGCCATAAACCTATACCTGAACTTTTTCGGAAATATTAAGTGTTTTCAGATTTTTTACAAAAATTAACATTTTGAATGAAAATTATTTTATTTCACAAATTCGATACATTACACTCAATACTTATTTCCCATTTACCTCTTGATATGAAGAAAGTAGGCAAAAACCATTACTGAGAAGAAATTGAAAAACAAAAACATATTAGCATGTTGCCAAGACGTTCGCGGCGAGCATTTTGAACGTTTCCTACATTGAGATTAATGTTTTTTTGTTTTTTTTTTTATAATTAAGAAATAATCAGTATTACTTATTAGGTTTTAAGTGTAATGTACCGAATTTGTGAAATAAAATAATTTTTATTCAAAACGTTGATTTTTGCAATAAATCTGAAAACACTTAATACTTCCGAAATAGTTAAAAATAGGTATAGGATATTGTACATGAACTGTGTCTAGAATTCTCCGAAGAATCCAAAAAATAAATAATATACAGGGGGTTGCATTTGAAATAAGAAAGTTGGTATTGGCCACGGTCACATGGAACACCCTATATAATATTATTTTCTTGAAAAATATGCGCATTTAAAATTACGAATCGACGTGTACGAGCGTTTTCCCCAACACGCCCTCATTTATTCGTTATCGAATTCATTCCATTTGGCTGTTACACTCTGTATATCTCGATGAAGTCGAGTAAAACTTGTTTTCTTTTGTAATTATTGCGCGACATCGTGATATGCTCCCTTCCTCGACTTACACTGAACTGAGAACTGCACAGTCCGAACCCCCACACACGGTCATTTCAGGTAGTCCTTTCAGTTTAAAATATGAAGAAATTCATTTATCTCAGTTAAACTGCACAGTTGGCAAAATCGCGTTAAACTGAGACTGAAAAGCCCACTCACGTGCAGTTTAGACTGACAGTTACAACTGCGCTCAGTTTAACTGTACGTGAGTGGCCGGCCCAAGGATGTCCCCCTTATTACAGTACAACTTCTGTAGTTCGGACAATCGATGCCCGGACACTCCAGTTATTCGGGCACTGCAATCATTCGGGTATTTTGAAATTTTAACCTCTAAAATTCGGGCGCGAGAACATTAATATGCAAATGCAAAACAATATATTATGTAATTTTCTTGTATGGAGAAATAAAAAACAGTTGCATGATAGTTGGAAAACTGCAGATAAAACACTTTTGTACCAAGTCAATACTCGGTTGGAAGTATGTGACTGTCCACAAGGGGCGAGCGGAAAATTTTGCACGCACTTGTGCACTGTATTTAATACTGGTGTTCAGATGCATAACGTTCCTAATATATTATTACAAGACAAAATAGAACTCTCGCCACATTAGCACTTGGAAACAACATCAGTGGTGCCAGCTTCTTCAAAAATATTCAAGTAAACCATTAAAGTAAAAAAATGGGTCACCTAAAGCAGTGAAGTGAAGTGAGCGCTGGTTCATCAACCTTCTAAGTGGATTCACCTCTTAGATAGATTCGCATTCAAGAATCAAATTAAAAATATTTGACAGCAGCTGTCGAACAAATCATTCATGATTCTGAATCTTATACAGGGTGATTTTTTTAAGTGTTTCATTGGAAGTTTTCGAGGAAGAAATTGCGATACGAATTCAAAATTTTATATTTTTGTTTTAGAGTACATGAACTCAATTTGTGAAATATTTTCAAGCGGAATCTACTTCCGGTTCTACCGGAAACGAATGTGAACTTCGTTATTTCAAATGGAACACCCTGTATATTTATACATATTTGAATTCTTCGTTTAATTCTGCAATTATTTGATGTATGATATGCGCAACCACAGCAAGCGACTGTTGAGTTATTGCCTGATTCTCAGATTTTTTGACATAAAGATTGTAACAAATTAGTGTTTACATCTTCAAAATCCCTCATTGTAATAAATTTTTTTTGAAACAGTGAGTCAAAAGAGAGTACGCTGATACTGTTCCTTGTATAAATGATGAGGAAATATTATACAGGATGCCTGAAACAGGGCTCCAAAGTGAGCCTCAATAAAAATACGAAATCTCGATTTTTTCAAATGGGAACCATATGATTTTATAATTCCGATCGATTGCTCGTCAAAAACTAGTTGGATTGTGCCAAACATTTCATGTCTTTAAAATGAGTAGTTTCGCCGTTATCGAATAAAATTTGAATTTCACGACTAAAGCCAGGTTTCTCTGTCTAAACATCAGGTTTATCAAGATAATTTTCAAGTAGGCTATGTCAATAGTAATAATAGGTCAGTTTTAAACTAAAATTTCTTTGTTTAGTCATCATTCATATATGGTTATTTGTCACATTCGCCGCAAATAAAGAACAAACTTTTGATATATCATTCTGGTGTACCTTATTATTATTATTGCTTGTTTTGCATTATGCTTGATCAATAAAAATAAGTAAGAATGACAATTCCTAACATAGCCTACTTTGAAATAGACGAGCATACCACTCAATTCGACAGAATTTCATGAATAAAGCCAGGTTTGTCCCATCAGTCAAATTCAGTGTTATGCTTGTCTATTTCAAAGTAGGCTATGTAAGGAATTGTTATTCTTACTTATTTTCATTGATCAAGCACTATGCAAAACAAGCAATAATGAAAAGGTACACTAGAATGCACTGGCGCACCCAAAGCTACCAAAAGTTTCGATTTTTCGCAGTTCATTTCCAAACAAACGTCGAGCATTATCAAACAGTCTTCTTCAGCCCCCCTGGGTGCGCCACTGCTAGAATGATATAACGAAAGTCTTTTCTTTATTTTCGGCGAATGTGACAAATAAACAGAGCTGATAATGAATGATGACTAAATAAAGATATTTTAGTTTAAAACTGACATATTATTCCTATTGACATAGCCTACTTGAAAATTATCTTGATAAACCTGATGTTTAGACAGAGAAACCTGGCTTCAGTCGTGACATTCGAATTTTATTCGATAACGGCGAAACTACTCATTTTAAAGACATGAAATGTTTGACACACTCCAACTAGTTTTTGACGAGCAATCGATCGGAATTATAAAATTATATGGTTCCCATTTGAAAAAAATGAGATTTCGTAGTTTTATTGAGGCTCACTTTGAAGCCCTGTTTCAGGCATCCTGTATGATATTTCCTCATAATTTATACAAGAAGCAGTATCAGCGTACTTTCTTTTGTCTCACTGTTTCAAAAAAAATTCTTACAATGAGGGATTTTGAAGATATGAACACTAATTTGTGACAATCTTTCTGTCAAAAAATTTGAGAATCAGGCAATAACTCAACTATCGCTTGATGTGGTTGCGCATATCATACATCAAATCATTGCAGAATTAAACGAAGAATTCAAATATGTATAAATATACAGGGTGTTCGATTTGAAATAACGAAGTTCACATTCGTTTCCGGTAGAACCGGAAGTAGATTCCGCTTGAAAATATTTTACAAATTGAGTTCATGTACTCTAAAACAAAAATACAAAATTTTGAATTTGTATCGCAATTCCTTCCTCGAAAACTTCTAATGAAACACTTAAAAAATCACCCTGTATAACATGAAAGTAGTTTTCTTTTCAAGATTCATAAGAATTTCTCGTAGCTCAAATATGCCATTATTCATTCGAGCACAAAATTTCATTTCGATCGAATCTGGGAGATCTTCAACTCAAGCAGTATCGTATTGATTATATGATAATTCCGTAATAGAAATTCATCAACGAAACTATTTCTGGAATGTTTGCATCCAGAACAAACAAATGAATCGAAACACAAGCAGTGGGGTACTGAAATGTCCAACTATCTATTTAAAACCATGCTGTTCAACATGATGAAGAATGATTTAATCGAAAGAGGAAGCAGTTTATCTCATTCCTTTGTATATGCACACTGTTATAGGAAAATGAAGTTGGCTATCAGTGACCTTGGCGAACTAATAGATCTTCAGTTGTACACCTAGTTGTGGATAGTTTATCGAATTCGATAAGGGAAATTCTCTTGTTGAAAATGAATGAGAAATTAAAAATAAAATAGTATCTGATAATGCGGTTCTTTTAGAAACACCCATTGTGATTTTCTTCTTTATTTTGCTCTATCAACAGATCAACTGAAAATTACACAATGTGTTAAGCACCATTAGAATGTTAATTTTGCAAAAACTTTTCGCTGAAATTGTAAAGTAGGTAGGGTGAACGACATAGTTATTGGACACTTAAGAAAATTTTATTAGTGAAGTTATGTAAACTGTCCAAATTTGGAGAAAATCTATGATATAATGGTTTAAAATGATAGCAGAATATGTGATTTAAAGGTCACTGTTGTAATTATGAACAAAGAAGAAGGTGTTTAATTTTCATCACATTCCAATGAAAAAATGGGCGAAAAATATAGTTATTGGACATATTATACAGTTATGGGACGGGTGTTTTACAGTCATTGGACAATATGTATTTTATTTATTTCATTAATGTGATACAACTATAAATGAAAACTAACTAAAATCCTCATCAGTGTTGTAATAGTCTTTGTATTCTGCCAATAATATATTGACATATTCAGAATCTACATGGGGATTTTCAACTTTCTAGTGTATTCCCGAAAGCACAGGTAACACAAATACATAAAAGTCATTATCCATGTCATCCGGTATATTTATCTGTTGCCTATTTGGTACACATTTCTCAAGAAATATTTTCGAAAATTCTTCGCACACCAAACCCTTTTTTACATGAACGTGCTTTTGGCAAATGCCACATCAATTTGAATCTGCAAATAAAGAGCGGGCTGCCGTTTGAATTTATCCGAGTCATTTTCAGAAACATTTGGAGCCTAAGTTGATGCTTCTTGTATATTCTTACGCTTTTTGTTCGTTTTTTGTTTTCCACCTTTCTTGTTTTCCTTCCTTATTGTCTTTCTTTCAGCCTTTTCTTCTTCTATCTTTATCTTTTTTCCATAAACATTTTCTTATACTGTTTCAAGTTATCGCAAATGAAAGGCGCGTTTTCCTTAACGTTCTGGAGTTTTTGGCCAAACCAATTATTTGGTTTAATACAGTCATGGGACAATCCGTGCGTAGTTATTGGACATGTGGACACTGACTGTATACATGACTCATTTATCATGAAAAATATATACACTGATAGCTTGTATTGTACTCTTCAGCTAATTACAACTGAAACACTATATTCACTATGTATTCCAAATTACAGTAATTGGACCCTGTCCAATAACTAAATATCTTCCTTTTTACCGTGCAGTCATTGGACATGTATTTAACCATAAGAAAATAGGGGATTTCATGCTCAACAAAAATAAATAATGTAGATTGAAATCATGATACTTACATGCTCAATTGAGACAATCAAAATTATGCATTATTACCATAAATTTATTATCACCGTCTGTAACGTTCGCTTAACAATTTTTTAAGAAACTCGTATCTGTGTACTGTTATGCGCGTCACCTCACAATTCAACTGATATTAGCGACTTCTGGAGAATTTTTCGTCATCAATTCTTGATCTAGCATAACTTATGATGAAATCTGTTAATATTCTGCACTGAAAAATTATTTGTCTTCCTTATTTTTTGGAAATCTTTGAGCGCTGTCCAATAACTGTCACTGTCCAATGACTGTACGGTTCACCCTATAGAAAAATTATGAGAGCACTTCGTATGCAAAGCGTTATGCCGTTCAGATATTGAATCTCCCCAGAGAAGTATGAATTCAAAACAAAAACTTGCTTTGCTGTTAAAATTTTATTCACAGTCGAGCACACCAAAGATTTACAAACACAGGGTGTTCCTAAATTGGAAGTACGAACGAAAAGGGGAGATTTCTTGTATAATTCTAAAAAATGTTCCTTGGACATGGGACCGCAAACGTTTCGTTTCCGAGATACAGGATGTACTAGGTTTATAAGTGAGTATTTAAAAGAAAGTTATGAAAACAGGTGGATTGGACATCAGTCATGACCCGCCAGATCCCCAAACTTGAATAGTACAGATTTCTTTTCATACTAACTAGATCTTTATGACAATTTTGATTCTTCTGAGGATTTCGAGATAATCATTCAAAATTTGTTTCTCGAAATCGGTACCAGATACGACGAAACTACAAGAGTCGATAAAGTTTAGTACATTAACAAAACTTCTTTTTACAATTTTTCAAACTATCAAACTAACAGTGGCTCATCAAAAAATGTTCTGGGGGAAAACAGGGGACAGTGTTTCAGAAAAAATTACCCAGTAGATATGCAATCGAAATTTGTATGTCACACTGTGTAAACTCTGAATTGTATTATCTATGCCAAATTTCAGTTGAATATCTTGTGAAACGCAGATACTATGAGAAAAAAAACTCGAAAAAAACCCTATATCTCGAAAACGAAACGTTTGCGGTCCCAAATTCCTTAGACTTTTTTTCTCGAAATAATTCAAGGAATTTCTCTTCGTACACTGCGCAAAAAAATTGACGCACACTATGGAAATCTCAAATTTATTCTACAACTGAAGGTGTTCTCAATGATAATTATTTTTATCAGAATTATGCATGCATATGTTATCCACTTTCAACGTTTTTCTTCAATACAGATGTTTTCTCCCAGCAGGAATAAAAAAAGATGATATTATCAGATTTTGAATGTATTGCCTCCATTCTGAAATCAGTTGTTCTCGATCAATTCTAGTGATCAATAGTTTTTCTTTCGTTTGATTTTCTACACTCGATCGCTATGCAACGCGAAACACGCAATTTGACCCAAGATGAATGTGCCCAAGCGGTAGTTTTGCGAGAAGAAGGGTGGACATACGTAAGAATTGCAGAAAGGTTCGGAGTTTCCCATACAAGTGTGTCCAGAATGTTGCAGCGATTCAGGGAGACAGGTATGAATGTCCGAAGACCAGGACAGGGTAGACCACGGGTAACAACTGCCATTCAAGAACGTTACTTGAGAGATTCTTCGTTGAGTTGAGTTGAGACAACGGTTTGCAACCGCTCGCCTCCTTCAAAATCAGCTTGAGCAAACTCATGAGGTGCAAATTAGCACTCAGACAATAAGAAATCGCCTCAGAGAATATAATTTAAGGCCTCGTGTCGCGGCAAGAGGCCCAGCTCTTACCCCGACCCATCGAAGGGCGCGTTTGGATTTTGCGAGAGAGCATATTCATTGGGAAGAGGCCGATTGGGAAAGAGTTCTCTTCACAGTTGAGTCTAGATTCTGCCTCTACCATTGTGATCGACGTTCCCTCGTAAACAGACGTCCACATGAAAGATATGCTCAGTGCAATTTCCTGAATACTACTGATTTCGGGGGAGGATCGATTATGGTATGGGGTGGAATATCTTTGACTGCTCGCACAGACCTAGTGGTCGTTGACAATGGAGCTATGAATGCTGATAAGTATATAAGGAACATTCTTGAAGAGCATGTAGTGCCATTTGCCCCATACATTGGTGAAAATTTCATTTTTATGGACGATACCTAATGCCAGACTCCATCGTGCGCGCATGGTTCAGGAGTACCTTGGAGAGGTTGAAGTCTCTCGAATGGAATGGCCAGCAAGAAGTCCAGATCTCAATCCGATTGAGCAGATTTGGGACAACCTCAATAGAAGGCTGAGAAGTTCAGAAAATCATCCAGCTACTCTTAATTACTTAGGAATCCAACTCGGAGAAATCTGGGAAGGATTAGATCAGAACATTCTAAGATCACTCATTTTGAGTATGAACCGTCGTTGCCGAGGTGTAATTAACGCAAGGGGTGGAAATACCAAGTATTAAAACACTTATCAGCATTTCAGTATTTTGAAAATTGTTCATTTCTCTTCTTTCACATAAGATTCGAAGAAATCCTGAATTTTTCTTCTATTTAATGTGTCTTGTTTCGTTCAAAACCTTCCCGAGAGAACATAAAAAATAAGTTATAAAGTCAATGTAGAGTTAACTTTCATTAAAATTGAGATTTTCAGAATGTGCGTTAATTTTTTTGCGCAAAGTAGGTAGTTTGTACCTAAATTGGATGGTATAATTTCACTGCGTTTACAGTTCCTCACTTGATCTAGTGGAACATAGATCTTTTTATGTGTTACTCTCGTGACTGCATATCCTTTGACGTATCTCTCGCATCTCAGGCAACCCCAAAACAAAAAATGAAGGAATTCAATATAAATTTGAAAGAATTGATCAAACTTCAACGGTGCCGACTTGGAGAATTCTTACTCCAGAGAATCCAACATGTTCCAGTAGAAATCAGAACTCGGGAATCACAAACTTTGCATGTTCCATAAGTTGTTCGTGACAACGCTCTATTGATAACAACCCACGTTGTCTCTTCCACTAATTTCAGATAAGATTCGAGTAACTCTTCTGCAGATGCAACCAAATGTCTCTCCACTTTCACCATCCTTCCTGACCTTTTATGATGCAAGTATCTATGAATTACGTCAGCGAAAAAAATTGTTGATGCGCAGACGGAGGTATACAGGGTGTTTCACCATAAGCTGGAATTTTTTAATTTGGATTGTCAAATTGGATAGCATTATTTCAATGTATTCGACTTTCTAAGATTTTTCGGGAAAAGCTCTTTCTAAAATTCGAACTCAACTTTTTTTTACATGTCCAGAGTGAAAAAAATGTCACCCAAAATTGTTGAAACCTTTCAAGGTTGAACTATCATAGGATTATAAACATTGATGTGGAAACATATCCATTGGTTTTCTTTTCATAACCTTCCAAATATTACGCTCGGAATACACAATTTTTATTTGAAAAACAGGTGGCGTTACGAAGGCCAAAATTGTGCTAATGGTCTGCCAGAATGACCCAGATAGAAAAATGAATTTGAAAATAAAACAAAAAACTTTGGTGGGATTCGAACTCTCTCCACTTTCGGACAAGAGGGTCACCATACCCATCGAGTGAATAATACCATCTTCAAATGGATGTATGAGGTGTTAACGACGAGAATAGCTGAGACATCGATGGGCGAGGAATCCGTCTTCATCGAAGCTACTCCTGGAACACTTCAGGGTGGGGTGTTATCTCCCCTCTGGTAGTGGATGAACTTCTACTCAGGCTAACGGAGCTTGGTTCGAATGTGTAGGCTATGCTGACGACATAGTACTAATAATTAGAGGCAAATTCGAAGGCACTCTCTGCGACCTATTTCAGAAGGGCCTTAGAATTATTGAGCAGTGGTGCTTGTCAGTGGGGCTGAACATGAACCCAACCAAGACCACATTCATTCCGTTCACTCGGAGACGAAACTTCCAGCCATGAAATCGTTAACATTAAACGAAATATCTTGGAATGGGGGTCTGAAGTCAAATACCTAGAAATAACCCTAGATTGCTAACTTCTGTGGAATAAGCATGTTGATAATGCACTGGCAGAGCTAAAGAGCTCTGATGGCGAACAGGCGTCTATGCGGCAGGAATTGGGGCTATACCTAACCCAAAAATACCACGATGGATGTACGTCATGATTGTAAGACCTATAGTCACATATGGGGCAGTACCCTGGTTTGCTAAGGCAAGTCAGGTAAGTACGAGAAAAATGCTCGACAAAGTACAAAGGCTTGCCTGTGTGTGCTCACGGGGGCTATGAGAACGTGCCCAACTAGGGCGCTTGACATCATCACAGACCTCACACCTCTACATCTAGTGATTGATAGGGTAGCCCATGAGTCCATCCTCAGAGTATCTTAAGAAGGAGCAGGCAATGAGAAAGTCAGGAATCAGAAAGTTTGGTCCTCTCTGAATGACTACACCTCACCTGCAAACCTTCCTAGTGATCTAATGATCAAGAAAGTAATCACTGGGAAAAACTTCAGTACAATGCTAAGCAAAAGAGAGGATGGGGAAGGGAAATACACCAACTATAATCTCAAAAAAAAAAAAATAAAACGGTATACAGATGGTTCTAAAACCGCTACAGGAGCTGGCGAGGGATTTACGGAACAAGTACCAAGTGTGCACTGCCGTTAGGCTCCTGTAGGTACAAGCGTCCTTCAAACAGAAATACTTGCAATCGGAAGATGTCTAGATATAAATCTAGAAAGAAACTATCAGAAGTGCGATATAGCTATTCGTACAGATAGTCAAGCTGCCGTTAAAGCACTGAGCTCTTACGTCATTGAATCAAAGCTGATTTGGGAGTGCCGGAACAAACTCAATGCGGTAGGCAAGAAGAATAAGGTCTTTTTAATCTGGGTTCCCGGTCATTCAGGAATCGTAGGAAACGAAGAGGCCAATACATGGCCAGAAAGAGCGCACAAACGCCACTTACTGGCCCAGAACCCTTCTGTGGTATAAGAAAATGCACCTATAAGAAGGAGTTTATAGTGAAGGAGAAAACCGAAAGAGAAAAACTCTGGCGGAATCTCCCAGGGATGGATCACTTCAAAAAGTTCCTCCGGAACTTTGAATCTGCTAGATCCCAAAAATATCTGGATCTCAGTTACTACCAACTACACCTACTCACTGGCTGGGTTTATCGGACACTGACGAGTGTAGATTCTGTGGAGAGGAATGGTTTCGGAATGCTAAGCCATTACAAGCCAAAGGAAAGAGTACTTTGGACAAGAAACTTGTAAGAGTGGGGAATTATCCTCGTTGAAGCCGTCCCAGATACTGGATTCCATCAAATCTCTGGAACTGGAAGATGAAGATGAGCTGTAGGAGACGCGATGATAACAGCTCTGTCGCGGTGGACTGTAACCCCTTTTCACTATAAACTATATGCCAGAATTGGACAAAGCGGATAGATCATTTGAGGCGCACCCTCGGTCAACATTTGCATTGAAAAATCATCGAACATCAAAGGACCCCGCACTTTTTGTAGGTAAAGTGGCGACCGGTCAAATTTTCTGAAAGTTTGGTATATTGTTGTACCCGACTCAGTGACCAAAAGTGTCAATGGGTCCAACCCAATCCTATGGCTGGTTTTGCAAATACGGGGTGTTAAAGTTGAAAATTGCCCAAATTTTCGGATTTATTCTTTGATTATTAGGAGTTGGATTGGATTTCTGTTGCATACACACGTTTACTACATGTTCTAGTAATGCAATTAGTGGATACATATGATTAAAAATATTTATATTTATAGGGTGATTCACGAATATAAGACGGTAGTTTTTTGCCAAAATTCACTTTTTCTACTGTAACGTCAGGAAGGCATATTTTTGAAATGTTCTTTTCGTTTTAGTATTATGACGACCAAATATTGCACAGTGCATATTTTTTATACAGGGTGTTTCACAGAGAGAACCACTAGACATAATAATTTTTTTTTAGGATTAATTCGAAACCCTGTATTTATGGATTGATTTTTGGGGAAAGTAATACCACAAACATATAATAATAATAATAATAATAATAATAAACTTTATTTGCAGACAATATACAATGAAAATTTATAAATCACAAAAATATACAGCCTTCCATAATCTTATCTGCAAAAAGGAGACTTACGGCAGTAAAACTGTTTATATGTAAGCTCCCAAAAAGCCCATTAAGAATACAAAAAAAAATGACTCCAGCACCGAGCATATCATGTAAGTTGGACACATTGAGAAAAAAAAAATATTATATGCATTATAATAGATATATGTATACATTCCGAATTGAAGGAAATAATTCGAGAAACGAGACCACCGGAGCTCACGTCTGAACCAACACAGCACAGGCATATCATACAGGGTGAGTCTTTGACTTGTACATATATTTTAACTGTAGATTCTTGAGGCCTAAAGAAACCTTTTTTTCATTTTCCATTTTTCCGAATTCGGCTCGGTTAAAGAGATATAGCCATTTGAAAAAAAAAATTGTGCTAAATGCGTCCCTGATATTATTCTCTACAAACACCTCAAAGTTCATATTTTTCAATTGAAATTGATGTGATTATTAGATATTCTGGGTGATACATTTAGAAAATACTCAAGCACTAACCTTATTCGAATAAGAATGTTACAAACACGATATTTCCTAACAAAAACGCTAAGTTTTGTTCCATCATTTCTGCAATTGAAATGCCATATTTCTCACACCAAAATAATTTCCTTCTTCGATTATCCTGAAGATTAGTTTGTAAACACTAATAATTTGTTCATATTTGCCTCGATACCCTGAAACTATCTTATAAAAATTAGTTTCTCACTAACCTAGCCTAACTCCATTAATCAGTCATCTGATTCGAGGTCAATGACCTAACCTAATCCATCTCCTCTATGGGCTCTATGATAGTGATCACAGAATTCTAGAGAAGACGATGCCAGATTGTGTTGATTTTCTCAGTAAAAAATGGTATAGGCGAACTCAAGAAAGCAGAACGTCCCCTATCGTTAACGGAAGAACTAGTTTTGTTTACTTTTCGCTAAAGGCTTCTACGCATTGCTCTTTGGAAATGCCAAACGAGTAGTTTTGATTCTCGCCGATCTGAATTTCAGTCGTGGTGCGCTGCCGGCTGCGATGTAGCCGCCACGCAAGACAAGCCGTTGTTCTGTGTCTCATCACATCACACTATCACAGGCCAGCCAGTCTGTGATAAAATGAACGACGCTTAAACGCGATAACCTTTCTACATGGATTCAATTCATTTATTTATTTACTCGCAGAGAATAAAGCAAACAGGTGTGAGGTGATGCTTGTGATATGTGATGTGAAAACCGTGTAGGGTCGATTAAAAATTCCAAGAGGATATTGTTAAGAAGATAGATATTTTCCTGAAGGACTGGTATCAATAAATTTTTAATAGAAACTTGCTTATAAACTGTGTAATTTCATGCTTCTCGGAATTCAGTTGATAAACATTGACAACATTGTTAATTTGTTAAGAGACCAGAGAAGAAACAATATTCGATGATATTTAATTCAGGGAAGCATTCAGATTTTTTATGAAATTCATGGTTTTTTCCTCAAATTTCTTCGTATACATTTAGGAATAACTCGAAAACGACGCGTTTTTTTGAAAAAATATAAGAATACTTTTATTCTCTAAAATGGTTGATTCTTTCGAAAATATGAACCGTTTATCCTTTTCAAGTGATTTGATAGTGTTTTTGTATGAATTTATGAGTCGACCACCCTGTAACTTTCGAACTAGGAGAGATATTGAATAAGTTTCGATTGAGGAATATGCACAATGAATAGAGTAAAGAATCAACCAAAATTCAGTTCATTTGAAATAACGGTTCCGAAGATATGAACAGCAAAGTGTTTTTTTCGTGGATTTTCGACACCCTGTATCTCCCAAACCAAACCGAATTTTGGAAAATGGTATGGGAAAAAAGTGTTTCGTTTGATGAGAGGAATCTACAGTTAAAATATATGTACAAGTCAAAGACTCACCCTGTATATGCCTAAAGTGAACCTGTCAACAAAATTTGAGTGTACGATTTTCTGAATCTAAATAAATTGAAGGATTTCAGGGAAAGAGGCAGACTATTATAAAGAGAGAAAATATTATATGTGAACGATCTAGTAAAAGTGGTTGTAGAATGGGCGGGCGCAGAGATGAGACCACGGTGCCTGAGACTCAAGGTATGAACGTCCGAGCGCAATTTAATTTTGTTGAACAAATATGGTGGAGATTTGTGAAGAATAATCGAGTGGAAAAGAATCATCGAGTGGAGCCTCCTACGTTTCTCCATATCTAGCCAGTTACAGTCTTTGAGCTTATGAATGACTGGTTCGAACTTCCGGATCCCATATATAAACCTCAGACATGATCTCTGTACTTTTTGAACTTTCTTAGCGTATTCTTTTGTTAAGCATGGACCATAAACCGCGTCGCAAAAGTTGAATTGGCTGAGAACTAGAGACTCCGTCAGCAAAATCTTCAATTTTGTTGTAAGATAATGCCTGTGAGGGTATAATCTTTTCAGGTTTGCATAAGCCCTTTGAATGCACACATTTATATGTTCCTTGAATCTTAATTCCGAGTCCATCAAAAGTCCCAAGTTTCTCGCACAGCTGACGCAAGACAGCTTAACACCATCCAGCACCACATTCAGCCGCGACTGAACCTGTTCCTTATGTCTACCAAATACGATCACCTTGGTTTTTGACGAGTTCAAGTTGAGGTGATGTCTACGAGAAAAGCAAGCGAGAGTCCTCAGATCCTCACTTACTCTCTCACATGCGCTATCCACCTCAGATGACAAAAAAGTATGGAGTATCTGGGTGTCATCTGCATACCGAAAGTCAATACAGTACTTTAAGCCGTTTGCGAGGAAGAAGGTATAAATGCAAAAAAGCAGAGGACCAAGTACGGACCCTTGCGGTACACCGCTATGAATCGGCTTCGCCGTCGAAGAACCCATATCCGTTTCGACGTATTGAGTACGACCAATCAAATAACTGCGAATGAGCTCAATCGCCGAAGATGCAAGACCAATATGCCCAAGAATTGCCAATAAGAGATCGTGATCAATTTGATCGAACGCCCTCGAATAATCCAACAGAACAAGAATGCACGTTTTACCCGAATCAATGGCTCGTAGGATCTCATCAACAACGTCCAGAAGTGTGGTACCACAGCTGTAGCCCCTCCGAAATCCCGATTGCCTCTGAGGCAGAATGTTGTATTTCGCCAAATGTACCCTTAACTGAGAAGCAATTATTTTTTCAAAAATCTTAGAACAGGTTGGCAAAATAGCTACAGGGCGGAGGTCGTTTAGATCGTGTATTTTAGTTTTTTTAGGCAAAGGCATCACCCGGGCGATCTTCCAAGAGTCGGGAAAGACCGATTTCAGCAAACAAGAATTGAAAACATTGAGTAGGAACCGTACAACCCGAGGACAGCATAATTTTAACATTTCCATACTTACTCGATCCGATCCGGCAGCATTTGACCTCATTGACGAAATTACAGAGATTACCTCCTCCTCACCTACAAGAGTGAAAGTTAATTTTTCCTGTATATGTTTCAAGGGCATCGTAGAATAAAAGTTTATTAAATCTCTATCAGGAGTCCCCAGTCTCTGAAATTGTAGGAAAAAGTTGTTGATAGAACCAGGGTCATTCAAAGGTTCAGGCAAGCCTACTGAATTCGTCTTTTTGGTGTATACTCCCATTTCATTCAATTGTTTCCAAACATGCTTACTACCTGACTTCGTCGAGGTGGAGCTGTCGAGGTAAGATCTTTTTTCTGCATTAATTGCATCAGTAGTAGCATTTCTCACCTGCTTGTAGAACTGCCAGTCCCGAGGGGAATTAGTCCTCCTGAACTTTTTATAAGCTTTGTCCTTCTGCCTTTTCATCAATCTGATCGCCTCAGTGAACCATGGCTTGCATTTGTTATTCAAGGTTATCAACCTTTCTGGTGCAATGTGATCGAAGAGATCACATAGAAGTTTAGTGAATGTCTCTACCTTCAGATGTACGTCATCAATATACAGTATATTGGCAAATGGAGTAAGCAAAAATAATTGATCAAGAACATCACGATCCACCCTATGCAATGATCTAGATTTCAATGTACGGCTCTCTGAAACTCTTCGTTCGAAGTTCAACCTAACATAAACCAAGAAATGGTCGGACAACTGTTCTACAGTATCCACTCCATGAATGAGAACCTCAAATGAAGTCAAAATAACATCAATCAGAGTAGCAGATCTGTCCGTAATTCTTGTGGGAGAATCAACAACCTGCCCCAAATTAAGTTGGTTGAACAGCTCAGACAACCTCCGGACCCTGTAGTCATCAACTCTCAACAAGTCTACATTTACATCACCACCGCAAACGATATCACTATTTGAAGGATGATATCTCAAAACAAAGTCCTCAAAAGAATTCAAAAACTCCGAGAAACTACCGGATGGAGGTCTATACATTACACAGATAATTATTGACTTACCATTAATCCTAACCTTCAACCACACATGTTCCAATATGTATGTGTTTCTCTAATCTCCAAAATATTCATGGTGGTTTATTCATAGGAAAGTATTCTATTTTAAGAAAAGTCCAAAAAACATGAACACCCTGTATTCGAACATTTCCTCGGTCAAATGCAACTATTTTTTCACTATATATTGATTCCCACAAGATCTCCAGAGTTATGAATTGTAAATCCGATACTATGACCAGTTTTCGAGATACGGGGCGTTGAAGTTGAGAATAAATGATTTCATCAGTTTTTTTTCCAATTGAAAAGGCGGATCGATTTTATGTTGCGCCCATGAGTTCAATATGAGTACAGATAAGATGTGCATGGAAAAGTTCAGCTAAAATATTTACTGTTACAGGGTGATTAACGAATAAATCACAATAGCATAAGCATTTTTGGTATGGTTGCCTGTATGGCTCACCCTGTATGAAAAGTAATCATAATGAAGTATTTCCGACTGAAAATTGTGAACGACTAGGTATTAACTTCATGGAATAATTTCTCTGTGACGAAACTGTAGAATTATCGAGTGTTTGCAAAAGCTATTGTGATTTATTCGTGAATCACCCTGTAACAGTAGATATTTTAGCTAAACTTTTCCATGCGCATCTTATCTGTACTCATATTGAACTCATGGGCACAACATAAAATCGATCCGCCTTTTCAATTGGAAAAAAAACTGATGAAATCATTTATTCTCCACTTCAACGCCCTGTATCTCGAAAACTGGTCATAGTATCGGATTTACAATTCATAACTCTGGAGATCTTGTGGGAATCAATATATAGTGAAAAAATAGTTGCATTTGACCGAGGAAATGTTCGAATACAGGGTGTTCATGTTTTTTGGACTTTTCTTGAAATAGAATACTTTCCTATGAATAAACCACCATGAATATTTCGGAGATTGGAGAAACACATATGTTTGTGGTATTACTTTCCCCAAAAATCAATCCATAAATACAGGGTTTCGAATTAATCCTAAAAAAAAATTATAATGTCTAGTGGTTCTCTCTGTGAAACACCCTGTATAAAAAATATCCACTGTGCAATATTTGGTCGTCATAATACTAAAACGAAAAGAACATTTCAAAAATATGCCTTCCTGACGTTACAGTAGAATGAGTGAATTTTGGCAAAAAACTACCGTCTTATATTCGTGAATCACCCTATAAATATAAATATTTTTAATCATACGTATCCACCAATTGCATTACTAGAACATGTAGTAAACGTGTGTATGCAACAGAAACCCAATCCAACTCTTAATAATCAAAGAATAAATCCGAAAATTTGGGCAATTTTCAACTTTAACACCCCGTATTTGCAAAACTAGCCATAGGATTGGGTTGGACCCATTGACTTTTTTGGTCACTGAGCCGGGTACAACAACATTACAAACTTTCAGAAAATTTGACCGGTCGCCACTTTACCTATAAAAAGTGCGGGGTCCTTTAATAAACAAAATAAGATACAAATCAATAAATCATTTGCCACCATTTCTCTGTTGACGTTGGACAATTCGGTCTGGTAGGGTGAACAGTATCGGGGACCTAGTTCGTATTCACATTTCATTTGTCAATATTTATTAGTGGCAAATGATTTGTGTCTTATTTTGTTTCATTTATTCAGGTAGCTGCCTTCATAGCTTATTAGTGAATGTGCCGGAAAATGATAAAAAATTGTTTTAACATATTTATTCTTTCACTGGGGAATCGTTTAGAGTGAGAAAAATTTAAGGGTGCCATTTGAAAAAAAATATCTGGAGGTAGTTTCTTCAGGGGTGGTAATCAGAAACAAAATTTTGGCGACGGATTCTGGTAGACTTTTTGATGCCATTTAAAAGACTTTTTGTTTGATCTGTCTACCCTGTCTGAGAGCCGAGATATTGGCTGTTTGGAACATATTGGGACACCCTGTATTCATCAATCAACAACTTTTTTTATTCATTTTTATTTTATTTAATAAACGGGATCAACCCCATTATCTTTGAAAAGAAGAGGAGATATAGAGGATGCAGATTCATACGAGAATTGTAAATCTCGGAGATATTGAATCCATTCTGTTGATATTCGATAAATGAAAGCAGAAGCTATAATTTGATAATTTTCATCAATCCCATATATTTTTGTTCGACACCATCATTCTCATTCTATCAAATGTCATCGCAATCCCTGAGAACAGTTTCCTTCACCTCTTTACCTCCTGAAATTAAAAATGCTAAGATCATCACGCTCGTGACTTGAATTTTTTATCGAAGAACAATACGCGTATTGCAATTCGCTCATACTTTATGCCGTCAATATGTAATCAATTCGTTCTTGGAGATGCAACGTTCTAAATGTCTTTGAAAGATGATTACACCACACGGATCTAACATTATAGTCGGTAGGTGATTGAAAATGCTATAAATTAACTGGTAGCGTAGAAAACCATAGATGGCGAGTTTTATGTCGGAGATGCGATAAGCAGGATTTGGTGGAATCGTGGAAAAACCTGGGAGTTTTCAGCAGGCAATGGAACCGAACGATGAATTTCGATTCACTGATGAAGAGGCCGTCGTCAAATTTAATTCCATTATAATTATAAAATTCAAATTTTTCAGGGTCTTCGTCCCTGAAAAAAAGGGAGTCAGAAACGATTTTTTTAAATTGATGAAGAGATGTATAAGTGTATAAAGACAAAAACAATAAAAAAAAAATTATAAGTATTGAATGAATGAATGAAAGGGATATTCCCCATCATTTTTGGTTATTTTGTAACATTTCCACCATCAAACGAACAAATATTTTGGTGTTTCAGTATTCACTGTTTTTTCGAAAATAATACAGGGTGTCCCACGGTCGAGTGCCTATTAGACGTTTCTGGAGAACTGGACATATTTGAAATCCGAAAATTAGGATTATGATATTGTTGGAAATTCTCTACAGACCGAAAATATTTTTGGAGCTTGAGCGCTTCCGGTTATACCGGAAGTGGAAATAAATTTGTTCAAAAAATATTTTTTTCAATATTCTCGTTTCTGATATGATTGAGTATTCAATGCTGAATACATTTCTGTTGAAACCATTGTATTCATTCGAATGGTTTTCGAAATATCGGAAAAAAACCTGAAAAAAAGTCAAATATTCATCGTCAGTGTTATGTTCATAATGCTTATTCTGAAAATCCCGAGTGTAAACCGTTCTCACAACGTCAAAGTAGAAGAATGTGTAAAGGTCATGCATCTTTTGAATTTCATAAATATCATCACAGGGTGTTTCAAATTTTGTGTTGAAAACAGTGATCGAAAATTGGCCATAACTTCTGTTTTTCAAATTAGAACCCTATTTTTTTATGATTGCGTTAGATTCTGCGAAGAAAAATAATTATAGCATTCTCAGATGCTCTTGCTCCTAAATTCAGTAATTTCCGAGATATTTGAGCTTTTCTGAATTCATGTTATACGTAGAGTCAAATTCATCTTATCTTTTGCATGAGAATATTCTGTGACCAAAGAAGATAAATTATTTCATTAATAATTCACAAGTGACAGCTCTCATTTTAGGCCTTAACCTTACTTCTCGATTTCACTTCAATGGTTACTATGGTTTCATAAGAATAGTCATCGAATCTGTTGGCATGAGAATATTCTGTGACCATAGAAGATAAATGATCCCATTAATAATTCACAGGTGACAGGTCCAATTATTAGTTGTTACTATGGTTGTATGAGTTTATGAGTTTTATGACTCTACGTACAACATAAATCCAGAAAAGCTCAAATATCTCAGCAATTACTGAATTTAGAAGCAAGAACATCTGAGGGTGCTATCACTATTTTTCTCCGCAGAATCCAACGCAATCATAAAAAAATAGGGTTCTAATTTGAAAAACAGAAGTTATGGCCAATTTTCGATCACAGTTTTCGACCCAAAATTTGAAACACCCCGTGATGATATTTATGAAATTCAAAAGATGCATGACCTTTTCACATTCTTCTACTTTGACGTTGTGATAACGGCTTACACTCGGAATGATCAGAATAAGAATAATGGACATAACACTGACTATGAATATTTGACATTTTTTCAGGTTTTTTTTCGATATTTTGAAAACTATTCGGATGAATACAATGGTTTCAACAGAAATGTATTCAGCATTGAATACTCAATCATATCAGAAATGAAAATATTGAAAGAAATATTTTTCGAACAAATTTATTTTCACTCCTGGTATAACCGGAAGTGCTCAGGCTCCGAAAATATTTTAGGTCTGTAGAGAATTTCCAACAATATCATAATCCCAATTTTCGGATTTCAAATATGTCCAGTTCTCCAGAAACGTCTAATAGGCACTCGACCGTGGGACACCCTGTATAACAACAATGTGTTGTTTTCGCGAAATTTATTTCCTTGAATTTTTTTATTCGAAATAATATCCATTTTTATCAACGACAATTTATTAAGTGAAAATTAATTGTTTTGTGGATTCTAACATGGAATTGAATTTCTTTTAAATGAAACGCCCCGCAGGTATCTCCTCCCAGATGACTGGTGAAGAAAAGAGAGAGTATTATACAGCCAGTGTGAGATCTAGTTCTATAAAGCTGAATAATCCAATAAATAAAAATTAATGCACTGCACTGCCATCTGGCGGTATACGTTTCTTATTTTGAAGGCTAAAGACTCTTAAGACGTAGTCAAAAAGGAATACAACACAATAGGCTTCGTCAGCGGTGAGAGGTTAAATTGAGACCCGAAGATTACTATACTCTGTCTAAGAAGGAGCAATATAAACAGGTTTGGCGCAGCGGTAGGAGGGTCTTCGTATATTTACTTTCCGTCCAGAGTTGAATCGAGGAGATTTCACACAATCGTTCAGTTTATTTATCCATGCCTCATCCAGATAATCAATTTTTCTACCTTGTTCCCTTAATGAGCGGATTTCCTTCAAATAATCTCTTCTCCACACAATTATTTCATCCCTATCTATCAGTAGACTACCACGGCCATGTTTTTTGAATTTCAATTCCATTTTTTTCAATAATTTATAGAACGTTGTTCTTTCGAAATTTGGCAAACTGTCCTCATCATTCACGATTTCTAGTACTTTAGAAATCGTTGGGATTTCATTCCGGAAAAAAAACCGTGGACAATTCTTCTGATAAGGTTCATATCGAAATCGTCAACCGAATCGGTTATTTTTAACGACTAGGCTCTCCTCTTAGGTGGCGTCAATGTTTTATTCCCTTTATTTTCCCTGAGAATTCTGAATAGGTACAGCTGAATCACTCACTCCTGAGGATTTTGAAACAATTCCTACTGAGTCTCTTTTCGATAAATCAGGATGTTCTTCCAATTCTTTTCGAGAAATGTTCAAAATTATCTCTTTCTCTTCAGCAGAAAACTGCGACATTTTGGACCTTTTTCGTGGTGGTCCTCACATATCACCCTCAGGTGCAGTATTCGTTTCCGAATTCGACATTGTTCTATAAACACTATATTCCCTTTGCCAGAAGATTTTTCAACACAATACACTTTTCACAAAATCTATGAACACTTTGAACAGATAGACCTTCGCAGTAGCTCTAGGTATTTTAACTAGTCTTGACAATTGAAAACTTCGATATTTATGCAAATCAAGATAGCTTTAACCCATTAAGGGAAAGGACCCAAATCTGGTGTTTCCCGGAATTACCTTGTCGGAATCTTGAGCAGTCGACAAAGAGTTTCGTACAGAATAATATAAATTTTGGACCGAAACTAAATATATTTCGCATATTATAAGTAAATGACCATTATTATGAATTTGAACAAAGATCTTTTACGAGTCTTGTCAATTGAAAACTTCGATATTTATGCAAATCAAGATGGCTTCCACCCATTAGGGAAAAGGACTAAAATCGGGTGTTTCCCGGAATTACTTTGTCAGAATCTTGCAAGATTCTGACCCATATCTCTAAAACTCTGGTGTTTCCTGGAAATATCTTGCCGCAATCTCGAGCATCCGAAAAAGAAATTATTTAGTAGATGATAAAAACAAAACAAAATAAAAAAAAGGTACGTCGGATATAAAATGTTTATGGCAGTTGCAAATCATAATAACAGAAATTTTGCACTAGAGTTTCATCTGAGGAAAAAGTTCTAATGTGCACTTGCTGACTCAAATTATTGAATCATTTCTATCCAGTAGATACCATTCACAGTCCGTTCCGAGTACGATCCTGGAAGTCTCTTAGGGCGTTAAAAGGGAGCGTCGTAATGACCGTTTCACCAATAGGAGCTTTATTGTTTGTTTACAAAGCTCCTTCTTATATTTGAGCGGACTATTGATCGGGCACTGTAATTATATACAGGGTCCTGCTAGAGTGCGTTCTTCTTCCATAGCTGCCGAACCAGACATCTCAGGGATTTCGTTGGAAAGTAGACCTCTTGTGTCAAATCGAGTTGATTCTAGCTAGATCAAGCTCCGATTACCGGTGATATGCTTTGTGAAACCCACCTTTAAAGTTGTATAAACTTACAATTGCTATTTTTTTAAGCAGGAGATAAATTAGACATAATAAAAGTTCTGTCAAATGTCATCTGTCAACTCTCATCTTTTCCATGGATATGGGCTGTCACACAAAACAGAAATACAAAAATAATATGTCAATTACTAATTATGGGCAATTTTGAATTCAGTTATTTCCGCAAATATATTTATTACCCAATCATAAATCAAAAACATTTCAGAAATATAGAGAAAAGATCAACTCACGATTGATGCTGATCGTCACAATCCGATTTACTTGACATTCCGGTAAAAATTCACTGTTCCACCAACTTGAGATCTTTACCCGCTTTTTGATCTGATAATAGCCTTCCATGTTATTATAAGTTCTATGCAAATTACACAACAATAGTATACATCGCCATCTAGTGGCGATAATGTCAAATATAGTACCTTCACGACTACGCTACAGTGTCTAGATAAGAGCCATTAACCGCAGCGACACCTAGTGGCCTTATTCCAAAGGAGAAAAAGCATTTCCTACATAAGCAAACCGTAGCGACACCTAGCGGCCTTATTCAAAAGGAGGAAAAGCATTTCTTACATAAGCAAATTTTTCATCGAATTTTTCAGAGTTTTAATATATTTTATAATAACCAGGCCGTAAACGAATCCATTAATGAAGTTTCATAACAAACAGTCAATCCGATCTAGAGTTATAAATGGTGTAACCAACAACTCTCTTTTATATATATAGATTTTGACAATAACTTCGTATTCATTTCAAATTTCTTTCAAATCAAAGCTTATCTCTATGTTAACTTGTCGCAAGAAATTATTTCAGAATAAGAATATTACGGGCTTTCTAGGCGTGTTCCAATAAGAATTTCACCTAACGTTCCGCTTACAACTGCGGTAGGTGTAGGTACCCTCAGAGGTATCTCGGTAGGAGGTTGTAACCCGACGATTGACTGCTCCGAATTGGAACACGGCTAGAAAGCCCGGAATGTTCTTATTTTGAAATTGAATTTGGCCGTGAAAGTCTCCATCAATATACCAAAAAAATATGTCGAATATCTCAGATGTGGAAAAATTTACTAGCTACTTCCAACTTGCAGAAGACCCAAAATGTTTTTCGTAGATTATGGCTGAGATCGCCCAGATCTATTGTCTATTACTGAATATCAATTCTTCAAGGTTCTCTCAGATATGCCGATGATAATTACTACACATACCCAGTGGCGGCTCGTCGGGGTAGGCAAGGTAGGCGGCGCCTACCTTGAAAAATCTTTGGAGAAATTATAAAACGATTCATATATTTTTACGTATCAGATCCCTCTATTCAATTAAGTATAATTTTTAATTATAATATGTTATCGAATTGTGATATTTCACCCTTCAGCTGGCGTTGTGGTTGTATCCCTGCCACGACCATATTTCGCTTTCATTGTAACGGAAGGCGATCTATCCCAGCGCCTGCGATTCGATCACAACACGTCAGCCCTGCCGAGTACCGCGGAATCTACCAATGAATCAGTAAAGGATGGAGACACTGGCGTATAGAGTGAAACATGCGAAATTGAGGAGCAGAGTAGGCGATGAGCTGAGCTCGTCCGCCTTCGGCTACTACGAGAATGATCGCTCAGCGTGTCCGTTCCCGCGCAGCGGTAGATTTGAAACGATTCATTTTCAGTTCAGTGATTATTAATATTGATAAATAATAATATTTGAGGTTAGAATAGGTTTGCGCATTGGCACTTGTGTTTTATAATAATCCCTATATGATTTGAAGACTATCCGAAACCAGCAGAACCCGTTAAATATCTTCCTATATCTATTTACTTGTTTTAGTTTAGTTGGAACATTAGGTCGTATTTCCAAATTCTTGAGAAATGAATCCCATTCATGATTTCATTTGTTCCTTACTGTAAATTCCTTTTTCGCGGTTGAACGATAATATTCGCGAATAAATTGTTACAATTGGCCGACCGACATAATCTCTTAATCTTATTATAAAACCCCCGGAATACTCTAGATTTGAAATTTTTTTCACGTTCTTTCAAAGCCCATTGGTATTAAAGTCACCATTGGTTGTGCTGTAGCTCTTTCAACCAGTCTTTATTGCAATTATTGAAATTCAATGAAAAATGTACGTTTGTCGTCGCTAGCACTTGTTTCGATAGAAAAAACTGTTAAGTTCGCTGCAGAAGGCGGATGATTTCATAGATCAAATAATAAGTTCGATTTATCAAGATCGGCGTATTAATTTAATCTATAAGACATGAAAATTGGTAAGCGTGCATCTATAACAAAATAACAATAACAAAGCAGGGGGGGTAGTGAAAGGGTATTTCTTGATCATTTCATAAAAACATAATGCAAAATTTGTTTGTCGCCTAACCGCATCCAAACCTCACGAGCCGCCGCTGCACATACCCAGTCTTCTTATGAAAATAATTAAACCATTTCATCTGAATACGATGTATAAAGAATGTGAAGGCATTTTAACATTGGTATATTAATATATCCATTCCGATTTTCTCCTCAAAATGTTCAAATAAAAACGTTTAGGTAGATAATAAATTAATTTCCGATTATAAACTTCAAGCATTTACAAATATTTTTTATAAACATCTGGTGGTTCCACTTCGCATTTCATCTTGCATGTTTCTAGAACAATTATACATCTTCGGTTGAGATTCAAAATTAACCATGAGATCTTCATAATCCTCGCCGAAATCGAACACAGAAATTCTTGATATCCCAAATTTGTTAGTAAAATCAAATAGGTATCCCGGTTGTTGACACTTGCATGGTGCATTCCATCATTTCTTAAATTAGTGTTATTATTGATATTTACCGCCAGAAAACTTGGACTAATTCCAGAAAAAAACTGCTTAACCTCTACACTTCTTCTCACTAGAACAGCCGATAGCCAAGATCAATAAACTTACGTTGGCTATCAATTGAAGAAATAGTTCAGCATCCAGTTTATTTACACTTGGATCAATTGAGTAGAGAATGCTTATCAACCCACACTAAAGTCATAAGATTGTAAAGTTGATGAATATCACACATGTTCATTACTGAATTGTGAATAGTGACCGGATTCAATCAGTTTTGTGTTTTGACAGTTCTGAATCGAAAACATCTATTTTGACCAAATAGGTTGTATTGGCGCCATCTCACGACCAGAAGATCTAAGTTGTGTGGAACTAAGAAGAAAACTTGTTAGGATTAATGTACGCATTGTGAGTTGCCTAATTATGGGATTCGGTTTTATCTCTTTTGATATATTTTGAATTTGTTCAATGGATTCTTGTGATCAACCAGATCAACGACCGTAAAAAATTACCCATTTACTTCCCGACTCCACAGTCCAGCTCATGCTCTCTACTTCGCATCTTGAATAAAATTGCTGTTCTTCCTCAGCACTGAATTCAATGGTTACAAAATTAAAATACTGTGCCAAGAACCTAACAAAATCAGTTTCTGAGAATTTTCTGCTGAGCGATTCATTTGGGAGCTTATGGGTGAGTATGGAAAGAAGACATCAAAATACAAATTTCAAATAAATAGACCAAAGATCATAGATATTATTCTGTTTAATCTTTGAAATGGACAATTAAAAATTTTTCGAAGCTGTTGCTTTTCCATCGATTATACCGACAAACTTCGATAAAATTAATTCTACATATTATGTAGATAGTATCACAGCCATCTATCTAGGGGATTGTGATAGTATACACTATACAGGGTCCTGCAATAGTGCGAAAATCTTCCATAGCTACCGAACCAGACCAGACACATCTCAGAGATTTCGTTGGAAAGAAGACCTCTTGTACCTTCATTTCTGCATCACAGGAAATTATTTTCTGATATACAGGGTGTCCCCGATAAATGATATTCAACAAATGAATGATTTTTTTAATGGATCACCCCATATATTTTCAATGACCTTCATAACCTCTTTCATTACGCGAAATATTATAGACATTCCTTCAACGGTACAGATATTATTCGAAGAAAACTGCATAAAGGTGAGGGAAAAGCAGTTCAGTTAAAGTCTTGTGAGGATATCCAGTATCCACAAGCGATAGTAACATGAATTTGATCTAAAAGTTTTTTAATTGAAGGATTTGCCTTGTCACCGTTCTTAAATGATCAACCTGTCATATATACAGGGTGTCCGTAATTGAGGTCCATGTTCACGCTAAAGTGGGTTAGAATAAAAAATTTTGAATTTTCAAAATTCGAATATTTAAATTAATTTCTCCACATTGGGGAATTCCCATGTGGACCATTCTTTGTGTACAAGAGTAACTTGTCAGCTGTGTAGCGCAGCATATGTCGCATATTTGTTTCGTTTCCGTATATTTAGTTTAGGTCACTGATTGACTTAATCGTGAATAATTCTGCTTCCATAAGTTATAATTCTCTGTATCTCTGTTCCCTTTCGCGAATTCGGAAAACTTCAATTTTTCCTGTGATTCGTAGTTTTAGTGATTTCGATTCAATCGAATTACATTCATTTAAAACTTTAATTTGTGCGAATTATTTCGAACAAAAGACTGTTACCAGTGGCGTGGTTATTTTATAATACCACAAGGATAAGTGTACACAATTTGATATTTTTAGCAACGGATTTTCACGTCAGCTTCATTCCATATTCGTTTGTCGAGCTCGTGCAATCTTTATATAGGAATAGGAGTCATCGACAGGATCCTGTTTGCTGATATATAGGTAACTATATTTCATTTGTTATTTTTGAGTGCATTTATCCTTTCATTTGTGTTGGGTTCAATTAATTTCATATATATTATACAGTCCACAAGCTCTATCCTTTTTTCACTCAGAAAATTATATTTCAGAAAATTAAACTTAAAATAATTGAACCACACTTCAGTTGGTTAACTGAAACTCGCCCCAACAGTCCAAATATGAAGAACTTCAAATTATTATTTCTCGATTTTTTCAAATGTAACACCATGTATTTTTTTCCACAATAATATGTTCTTCATATTTAGACCTCAATTACGAACAACCTGTATGTGACAGGTTGATTATTTAGGAATCCGCAATCGAACTCTCTACTTTCGATTTACTAGCGTCGCTTTGGTAACGGAAATTCATTTTTTGAAAGAAATTTTTTTGTTTTATAAATTTATATTTCTGTACGGGTCAATCTGGCAGCCCATTAGCACAATTTTGGCCTTCGTACGGCTTCCAGTTTTTTAATAAAAATTAGGAAAGTTCTCCGAGCGTAATTTTTCGAAGGCTACAAAAAGAAAACCAATAGATATTATTTCATTTTCATTCTGTTTTCAACTCAGTATTCAGAATGAAAGATAGTTCAAACATGAAAAATTTCAACAATTCCGGCCGAAATTTTTTTCACTGAAGACATTTAAAAAAAAATTTTCACGGAAAATCTAAGAAAATCGAGAAGGTACGTTGAAATAGTGCTTTTAAAATTGGCAACCGAGAAAAAAAAATTCCAACTTTGCAAGCTTTCCGCCCTTTTGAATTTTTTTTTCAGAATTCTACAACTCAATTGAATTGAGCCCTAAAAAATACTAAGATGTGGCCAGTAACCGTTATTTCAAATGTCACGCATAACTCACCACAGTTATCAGAATATTGCTGAAAGTTGACATTAAACACCCTGTATCTCGCTTAATCGTCGAAAACGGGGTATATGTCATAAGGCAAAAATGACTTCCTCGGTGTCATCTCCACGGCTATATATGTTTGTCCAGTTTATGGTCGACCAATATGGTGAAACACCCTGTATAAACAATAACTTAACCAAAGCAGAGACAGGGTTGCCTCTGACCAAAGACTTTGAGCATCCTATGCATAGAACTTATAGTACATGGAATGCCATTAGCCTTGCTGCTCAGCTTAAAAAAGTGGATAAACATCTCAAGTTGGAGGAATACCGAAATTTACATGTTCCCATGGATACGACTTGTCATACAAAATAGAAACACAGAAATACTATGAATTTAATCGTCAAGATCCGATTCACTGGGCATTTCGGCAAACATTTCTGTGTTTCTGATCGGTGTGACAAGTCGTATCCACGGAAACATGGAAATTTAGAGATTCCTCCAACTTGAGATGTTTACCCACTTTTTGATCTGGTAATAGCATTCCATGTAATATAAGTTCTATGATCCTATGACGTTAGTCGGATCAAATAAATGAATCGTTTACAACGTTCGCAATGGATATTTGACGTCCTGCGCCAACTCGGACGAAAAGAAGTGTCGTTAAGAACACACCATGTATTTTTTTACTATGGACATAACCAAATACTCTTCCTTTTTGAAATAACGGTCCTCACTTAGACTAGAGAAGGGAGAGGGCGCGTAACGCCATGCGTCTTTGAGATTCAATCTGTCACATAATGGGACACACCAGTGGCTTATCTTAGATAAGGTACCTCATATTTATGTAAATATCGAAATTACTAATATTTTAGAGCTAATAAATAAAATATATTATGAATTACGCAAATTAAAAAAAAAAATTGAATAGAAAGAAAACTTTAATATCATGATAAATTTATATCACACTCAAAACATACTTTATAATGAGAAGGTTTCATTATAGTCATAAAATAAATATACAGTTTTTCAACATTTAATTCGATACATAATATGAAATTTCACTGCCCACTGAATAAAATAAGTTTTGTATATTTGTTTCTTATATTAGATTTAGTATTTGTTTTAGATTTAGAAATGAAGTGGAGTTTACTATTTAAATATTTTTCACAAATACATTCTGTTAAAAAATATACATGATTACCAGGGTTATCTAACACATGATTTTGAAGTGATTCGAATAATTTAATGTTCAGAGAATCCTAATTTCCCTATTGACGTCATGCATATTTTCTATAAGCATAGCCTTTTCACTGTCTAGCATGCATTTTTTCTGCGAATTTTTAAGAATCTGTTTCAACGAAAGAACTTTTCTCTTATACCTTCTCAATGATTGCCTTAGTTGCCTTATAGTCTTTTGATGAGCTCGGTTTTTGCTAACTTCCTTGATGAGCTTTCTCTTCAATTCCTCTACTCTAGGGGTATCTGGAACTGAAATGAGTGGAGTTGGAAGTCTCTGCTCTTCTTTCTTGACTGTCCTTGAAGTTTCAGGCTGTGAAACCAATGAAATCGAAGATCCTTTTTTTTGTTGTAATCTTCGTATAGCCTGAAAAACAATACTCACTTCTAATTTTAATCTGATATTGAACTACTCTCTTATTATGTTACCTTTATTGGTTGAAGGTACTTGGGAAGTGTGGGAAAAATTGTGGGAACCGCCTCATTCAGCAAACGAACTCTCAGTTCATTATTACTTTTATAAAACCACTGCCCTTCGAAATGCTTGGAACAGATCCTATGATTTCTAGTTGGTGACCAGTCTTTTAGTTTCATGTTATTTACCCATATCTTACATCTTTCATAATCTTTCGGGAAACTGAAAAAACATTATTGACGATTAATTTCTTGCAATCTCCATTGACTTCATGATATATATATATGATGCATATCACTCATTGACCTAGATTCTACATCAATGATATCACCATTGTTTAAGGACAATGATATCACTTACGAATAACTTTTAACTACGCCACTGGTAAAATGGTTCCTTGAAAGGAAACCAGCATTGAAATTTATGAATTTGAACATTAAAATGGGCGAATTGCAAACTCAAAAACACATAATTGTACAATTTATTTATTCTATATTCGGATATTCGAAGGATTTCAACTTTATTTGATTCCAACTATGAGAAATAAAGGAAAATTTTTGTTCATAAAAATAACCATATTCTATATTACCTGTGAAACGATATTCCTGGTTCCTTTTTCTCGCTCCTGCTCTGGCACTGATAAGCGCAACATATAACCATTGTATTTAGATGAAAATTAACTTGAAAAAAACAACTTAAAATCACAAAAATCGACAAAATATTCTCGCACTCCACTCGGTTTGTTGGTACCATAAACAATGGCGGCCACTCTGAAATGAGCAGAAATCATAGAAATACCTTAGACAAAGGAAAGTCCTCCTTGGTCTGAGAGAAATACCAACGTCTCGTCTGGCGCCATCTAGGACAAGCTGAGTCAATAATCCGGTTCTACCATCAGTTCCCGATTACTTTTGAATCAACTGAATTCAGCATAGAGTAACATTACAAGCAAGTAAATTACAAATTTCAAAAAGTTTTTAATGATATACCTATTTATTGATTCCGGATGCATGTTTGCGATGAACTGTCATCATGGGGCGGGACGGGTGGGTAAAGAATTGGCTTCATCCATAGATATAGAATACTAACTTGGCTTCATCCACTACCTTACTAGAACACTGTGTTCTAGTAAGGTGGTGCTTCATCACGGCCTTCTCTAGACAGTTGAAGATGGCTTCATACAGCAAGGGACATTGACAATTGACATATTGACGAAAAATTCGATTTGTTCTATGATCATTCTGCGCAATGCACAAAATGGCCGAATATCGCTATCCGTAAGCGTGAATACGAGTTGTGTTGTGTACCGGATCCACTTTTCGGTTTTGTTTATTAGTGTTGCGACTTGAGTAACAGTATTCTTGAAGGAAATACTCGAACTCGATTTGAAAATGCCAAGGCAGAGAAGTTTTATTTGGGATTATTTCACTAAACATGAAAACGGAGAAGCCCATTGTCACGCTTGTTGTAGAAGGATACAAGTGAATGGTGGATCTACTTCAAATTTGATAAAGCATCTTAGAAGCATGCACAAAGATTTATTGGCAAGTAGTAACATTAAGGAAAATTGATTTTGATTTATTTGGCAATTTATCGATAATGTAATAGAAATATCGATATTTCAATCATATAGAACAAATACGCATCGTTAATCTGTATGCCGTATTCTATTCTGCCTATAAGTATGTATTTATTCGTCATGCTTGAATAATATGAATTTTTTTTTTGTAATGATTCAACTTTTACCTGAAAGCTTTAATCCTAATGAGTGTATCTTGAAAATATTAGATGTCACAAAGGTCTTCATTCGTTAGTTACGGGCCCTTTATAGAAGAGTTCCTTCATGCTGGCCAACTGTTTGAAAATACCTAAAAATCACTTCCCTTTTTTTCGCAATGATTCAACTTTCACCTGAAAGCTTTGATCCTAATGAGTGTATCCTGAAAATATTAGATGTCAGGAAGGTCTTCATCGGAAGCTATAAATTTTTGTTTTCTTATGTTTTGATCAATGGGTATCCCCACCAAAAAGTTTGTATGGAGAATTCCAATTTGTCGAATCAAATAAACAATATCAAATAATGATAACTTGACATAATTGTAGACATGAAGGGAACACACGCATATTCTTTGCAGCAAGGTTTCCCGTCAATAGTTTATCTATCCATGCTTTTCTCCAGTTCAATTTATTCAATATGCCAAAGGCTTTAGTGATATGTAGTGTTGAGGCATCTTTCTAAAGAAATTTATGAAAACGATCAACCCTGCTTTTCCTTTTCCTTGAAGTGTAATTGCAATCAGTTTTCTCCAGTACTAGTACTTTGCTTACATTGTTATAAAATCAATCCACTGGCCTAAATTGAAATATATCATGAGGATTAAAACATAAATCCTTTCGCTCAGATACTTCACCTTTTATAATTTCCAACTTATAGAAAGATGAAGTCACAGCTCAGTAGGTACCTCGAATTGCGAGGATCAACTTCATAATACTCTTGGTCATAATTATGAAATTAAACTTTCTTAACAGTTAAAACGGCACCAGAAAATAAAACTCAAACAAGACACCTTGTAACCTAAAATATCATAAATTTGTGAATATTTTATACGGAATAACACTTATATGAATACCTTCCACACAATTTTTATTTCAATACTGATTAATCGGCTCAGGAAACAAAAAAGACTCTCAAATATGCCTCAAGAATACCTGGATACAAAACACAGCTTAAAAGCATGTGAAATAATAATAAACGTTTTCTAGGTTTGATTGGAATTTTTGCCAAAAGCCATAGATTCATAGCATTTCCATTGGTGAAAACATAAGAAAACAAAAATTTATAGCTTCTGATGAAGACCTTCGTGACATCTAATATTTTCAGGATACACTCATTAGGATTAAAGCTTTCAGGTAAGAGTTGAATCATTGCGAAAAAAAAGGAAGTGATTTTAAGGTATTTTTAAACAGTTGGTCAGCATGAAGGAACTCTTCTATTTCTCGATGCTAACCCAGAACCCTAAATAAGTAGTAAATAGATAATGGACTCAGGGAGAGTGGAGACACCTCCCAGGTAAACAAAAGATTTATCTATGTTAGGCAACCTTTGATACAATGCCGCGTGTTGCATGTGTACTATATCGTTTCCGAACCACAACGCCGAATGAATAATCCGGTTCAATCCTTCGTACTCGATCACAATAGGCGACAGTTCGAAACTTGAAATATGCCATAACGAAGTTTTTTATCATCACATTTTATTGATTTCATTTTTATTCCTGTACGATTGAAGACATGAATCCTGAATACAGAATGTGGAAAGGATTATTTTCATACTGTTGGTGACATTGACAATTCACTCGATTTTATTCTATGATTCAGTCATTCAATTCATAATGGCCACTTATTCGTTAGCATACTACTTGCGATTCGCGAATTGTGCTGAGTACCGGATGTTTACGATTTAGTGAGAGGTGTTACAGTTTTCTTCAAGGAAATATTCGAATACTATTTGAAAATGCCCAGACCAAGAAGTTTTATTTGGAATTATTTTACTAAAAACGACATAGGACAAGCTCATTGTGATACTTGTAATAGAAAGATAAACATAACTGGTGGATCTACATCCAATTTGATAAATCATCTGAAACGAGTGCATAAAGATTTAGTGGTAAGAGTAATATTGATTTTATCATTCGGCATTTGCATGATATCAATCACAAATCAGATACAACGAATTCGAATTGTTAATCTGTACGGGATATTCTATCTCAACGATTGTCGGGTGCGCTTGACGAAAGCATGAAAGGATTATTTCTACTTTGAGTTTTGTGAATGCTTGCTCAACATTGTTTGTGAGGTTGTGGATCGAGTGTTGAATTAGGTGCTTAGTTGTCATCATATCTCTAATAATAATCTACACTCTTCGAATATTGAATCTGTGATCAAATCCTGTTTTGTCTGTCCGGTAGGCAGTCAGCCGGTAAACACGATAACTCTCCATCGGGATTCGGGACCACCTTGAAACACGAATGGCCCTTCGAAATTTTGTGTTCCTGGTACTCTCAGAAGTATACACTCCATTCAGGGATTCTTGAATATGATCGCTCGAAATGTGGTTTTCTGATAATTACAGATTCGATCAAGGTGAAATTTTGCATTTAGACAGAGAATTCAAGCTACATGCAAAAATTTGATCATATGAAATGCTAGCGTGATATTGACAATAAAATTTCCAATATTTCTGTAAATAGATGCATAATAATACCTGGTATTGGCACTGATTAGATTTTGTTTGAGGCTTTCATGTCGAGAGAAAATCTGGGATGGGTTCTACTTTTCATATCTCCCGAAGTCTCGAAAGGGGTCGCGCTATTCATCCATAACCACAAACTTTCATGGCATTCCCGTATACCTAATAGCATCAATATGGATTATACCCCTGCTATTCGCAGTCACAGAGTGAATCCAAATCGTTGGTAAGAAATCAATTGTACGCATGCGCGTGACCTGGAAATTAAAAACACACGGGAAACGTTGAGGTTATGTATATTTCAAGTGTCAACAAGGAAATAGATATAGCGGATGAAAATATGCCACTGAAATATTTTCCGTTCAATTCTTAAGTATGAATAGGAGTTAATAATGATATTCAGGACTCAGAGAAAACGGAATAAGGCGATTGATTTACATATTGAAAATATTAGGGATTGATTAAACTCCTATTGAGGGATTATTGTCAATTTCCTGTATCCCCCGTATCTGCCAGTGTAGCCTTGGACCATAGAATCTTTCTATAGTTGTAAGTTCTTCGATAGATGCATAT
Source organism: Adalia bipunctata (assembly GCA_910592335.1). Lineage (NCBI taxonomy): Eukaryota > Metazoa > Arthropoda > Insecta > Coleoptera > Coccinellidae > Adalia > Adalia bipunctata. The sequence goes on from OU342954.1 coordinate 10,269,870, forward strand.
ATTCTATGCACCTATGTTCTTTGACACCTACTGTCAATATGTCTTTTCCGTTGAATTCTTGAATGCGAAGATGGATCAAGTCATAAGATGGATGAACAAGAGCTCAAAAAATTGAGTCAGTACTTTGGGTGACACATTTTTTAACTTAATTCAACAAAAACTAGAAAAATAAAAGAATAAATAAAAAAATCTGGATTTCTGAGCACTGAATATACTCCATTCACAATTATAAAATCACAACTCTGGCCTTGGAAATTTGACACATTCCACTCTGTATCGAAGTTATGACGTTTTTCAAAATATTTTTATGTTCCAAGTCAACACTATGTTGCCCTTACTACATTCTTAGCGTATTTCTCAGAATGTGAATGAATTGGAAAATATGTGATAAACGAAAATAATTGACGTTTATATGAATTGATAGAAAGGATTCATTTTCTAGTTATTTGCATGAAAAGTACAAGAGATCACTGTTGAAATATATAATTTTTCGCCATGGAAGAAAATTGCATTGCTTTCACATAATTTTCATATGCAAGCTCGTGAAGATTTAATGTTTATTATCCTCTTGAACTGAAAGTTCAAGACTTGACGACATCAATTGTTGATTCTAATCAAGAATTTATTAAAAAAAATCAACCCAAAGATATAAGATGAATTGATGGGTAATTACAAGAATCAAGAATAATGGAACATCATATCTACTGGAATCCGAATATATGTGATATGATTGTGAGGGTGCGTAACATTTCTATTTCTAATATTTCTTTATTTCAAATAAATAACAGTTTTATTCATTCATCACAAAGAAAATAAACATAATAACTAAATTAACGAATTTGTTTGCAGAGGAACTAATAATTTCAATGCAATATGAATTAATAAGCCTGGAAGCTTTATAGATAAACAATTGATATTTAAACAATTGATTTATAGATATACATTTCATTTATTTGATCTTATGAACAAGGAGTGAAATATTCTGGCTGTATAGTAATTTGTTAGTTTAAAAAAGATTCATACATTACTACCACAGTATAGGTTTGTACAAATGAAATTGAATAGGTCAAACATATGCTTCACATTTATCATTCACCTGTTCTAAAATAAGACGCAAACTTCTGGAATATGGAAAAAACCGATGTATTCTGGTTCAATATAGTCTATTTCTACTTTCGGCAAGAGATTGATGAAAGCTCCAGTGACACATATTTCAATTCATCGGAATCTGAATCGTTGAGTGCAATATAGTCATATTTCTTCTTTTTTTTAGCTTCTTCGACGTGTTTTTTTCTGAAACGTGAAAACGATCAACAATAATCATTTAGAGACCGATGATGGCCATTCAGAACCCGTTTACTCACGAAAAATCGTGCAATTTCATTCTGCAAGTTCTTTCCTCATAATTCCTCGAAAATCCTACCTGAACCATATTTTCCGGTCGCTTTCGTTAGAAGATCGTATAAAGAAGCCTTTTTGTCCCATTTACACATCCCAAATAAATTTTGAGCACCAAAAGCTATACCGAAACTAATCAAACTTCTGGGGGACCGGAATTTCGTTTGAAATCTTTCCAAACGGCCAGATACCTAAAAAAACTTCGTTATCAAGTGTAAAAAGGTCGATTTGTACCTACTTTTGCTTTTTTATGCTTATTAATCGATTTTTGGTCCAATTCAAATTTGCCGTTCGTACTCACGCCAAAAGTAGTGAAAGGAAAAAATGACACTTGCACGAAATCGACGGAAAACTTCTTCTGGACGACGAAGAACGGAAAAATAGGCGATTCCTTATCGATATTTCGTCCCAAAATCGCCGATCGATTCGAACTAACAAAATGTGGAATATCTTTGATACTTTTACTTTGATGCAAACAAAGCAACTGGCAACAACGTTTTGTCATTAACAATATTCTCTGTACGCGCACAGATTTTTCATCAGGTGCACCAATTCCTGAAAACGAAACCATGGCCAGAGTTGTGATTTTATAATTGATGTCGGTATTCCTGTACAAAACGCCTCAAATTCGCTACCTTTGAAATCTTATTCATAGTTTTGTGGTACTCTGGTAATGGAAAAAGGAATGATTCCATTTTAATATCGAGTTCTAAATGAAAATACCCCAGGGCCCAGACACATAAATCAAAATTTCGACGGGCGAAGTCGTTAGAACGCTTATACGCGGTTCAAAGGTTAGGTCAGTAAATGAAGAGGGTGAGCAACAGTTTCTGTTATCAATCATAAAATTGTGAACCAATAGCTGAAACCCACGTCACCTCAGACAAATTCTTTCCAGAACATTCGAAGGGGACAAAGAGGCAGGGGAGATTTGCTTCGAATAGGGTACTTTCCGGGAATACAGGGGAGTTCCGATAGTTGCGTCAAGTAAAGAGGCACGAAAAGGGTCTCGTGTGCACCGCGAGCGTAGGAAGACGCCGTCGCGGAAAACGGGGAAAATGCGGAAATCGTAGGAAGTACCTGTTCTAACTGGCAGTTCTCGCAATTTTTATTGTAATTTCAAGGTAACTTAGAAGCTAATCATTCGAAAGTAAAATGGCTTGTGTTAACATCAGGATTAGTCGATCGGTATAATATGTGAATTTTGAATAAGAGTAGAAATTTTGTTGAATAACTGAAGCGTACAGGGTGTCCCATTCGTTTTGTCCTATCCCCTTATATGGGAAGGGAACTCACACATGTAAAAGAAAAAAGTTTCAGATAAAAGTTGTTCGCGTTAATGTAATCTTTTATTGTATAATAATTTAAAAATGTCGTCGAGCTTATACACAGGGTGGTGACATAAAGTTCTACTTTTTTAAATGGAACACCCTATACAGGGTGTTTCACCATAAACTGGACAAACATATATAGCCGTGTAGATGACACCGAGGAAGTCATTTTTGCCTTATGACATATACCCCGTTTTCGACGCATAAGCGAGATACAGGTTGTTCAATGTCAACTTCGAGCAATATTCTGATAACTGTGGAGAGTTATGCGTGATATTTGAAATAACGGTTTCTAGTCACATCTCAGTATTTTTGAGGGCTAAATTGAATTGTGGTGTAGAATTTTGCGAAAAAAAATTTAAAATGGCGGAAAACCTGCAAAGTCGGAATTTTTTTTTCTTGGTTGCTAATTTGGAAAGCATAATCTCAACGTACTCGATTTTCTAAGATTTTCCGTAAAAAAATTTTTTCAAAATTCGAACTCAATTTTTTTTTACATGTCTTCAGTGAAAAAAAAATTTCGGCCAAAATTTTTGGAATTTTTCATGGTTGAACTATCTTAAATTCTGAATACGTGGGTGAAAACAGAATGAAAATATATCAATTGGTTTTCTTTTTGTAGCCTTCCGAAGATTACGCTTGGTGTACTTTCCTAATTTTTATTTGAGAAACTGGAGGCCGTACGGAGGTCAAAATTGTGCTGATGGGCTGCCAGAATGATCCGGATAGAAATATGAAATTATAAACAAAAAAAAAATTTTTCAAAAAATTTTGGTAGGAATCGGACTCTACGAGTATGAATTGGAATAATTCTAATCCTATAAATCTCCGTTACCAAAGCAACACTAGTTAATCGAGAGTGTAGAGTTCGAACCTCACCAAAGTTTTTTGGAAAAAATAAAAAAAAATTTTTTTTTGTCAATTTTTTTTAAATTTTTCCGAAAAAAATTTTTTTTGGTTAATAATTTCATATTTTTATCCGGACCATTGTGGCAGCCCATCAGCACAATTTTGACCTCCGTACGGCCTCCAGTTTCTCAAATAAAAATTAAGAAAGTACACCGAGCGTAATCTTCGGAAGGCTACAAAAAGAAAACCAATAGATATTTTTTCATTCTGTTTCCACCCAAGTATTCAGAATTGAAGATAGTTCAATCATCGAAAATTCCAAAAATTTTGGGCGAAATTTTTTTTTCCCTGAAGACATGTAAAAAAAAAGTTGAGTTCGAAATTTGAAAAAAAATTTTCACGGAAAGTCTTAGAAATCGAGTACGTTGAGATTATGCTTTCCAAATTGGCAACCGAGACAAAAAAATTCCGACTTTGCAGGTTTTCCGCCATTTTGAAATTTTTTTCGAAAAATTATACACCACAATTCAATTGAGCCCTCAAAAATACTAAGATGTGACCAGGAACCGTTATTTCAAATATCACGCATAACTTACCACAGTTCACAGAATATTGCTCAAAGTTGACATTAAGCACCCTGTATCTCGATTATGCGTCGAAAACGGGGTATATGTCATAAGGCAAAAATGACTTTCTCGATGCCAACTACACGGCTATATATGTTTGTCCAGTTTATGGTGAAACACCCTGTATATTATTATATTGTTGAAAAGAGCTCAAAAACACGATTTCAGTCATATATAACATTAATAGTCTATTATGTTCCGTTGCGGATTTATGGCTAGTTTTCAGTGAAAAGGGGTCCAACTTTGAACTGCAATAAAAAAGTCTCTATGGAATGGATTTGATGAAATTAAAAAAAAAATCGAATAATCATTTGATGGGATGATCAACCAATTTCTTTCTTTTTCGGATGAATTTGCTTTTAAATATTTCTAAGCCAAGCATCTAATTTCAATATATCGTAACCTTGACAACGATATATTCAAATGATTATGCTATAAAATTTCAACATTACATAAATGAGTCATCTATAAGTTTTCCAAAATAAATTTTAGACCCATGCCACCCTACACATTTAGATTCGTCTTGAAAAGAACTTTCAAATGATGTAACTCCATATAGGGTGTTCCATTTGAAAAATTCGAGATATTTGGAGGTTGAAGAAAGACAATCGCATTGATTTTAATCACTGTCTATCAAATTGTTTGTGATTAAATATGAAAGACAACTAAAATGAAAAACTCCCAGTGCAAGTTTCATTCAAATCCATTCCATAGAGACTTTTTTATTGCACTACAAATTTGGACCCCTTTTCACTGAAAACTAGCCATAAATCCGGAACGGAACATAAAATAGACTATTAATGTTATACATGACTGAAATCGTGTTTTTGAGCTCTTTTCAAAAATATAATAATATATAGGGTGTTCCATTTAAAAAAGTAGAACTTTATGCCACCACCCTGTGTATAAGCTCGACGACATTTTGAAATTATTATACAATAAAAGATTTCATTAACACGAACAACTTTTATCTGAAACTTTTTTCTATTACATGTGTGAGTTCCTATATAAGGGGATAGGACAAAACGAATGGGACACCCTGTACAAGTCAATGAATTTTCTTTCATTTCGATGAACAGCGAGTGGTTTCTGTGTGTGTTTGGTAAAATTTTTGTTTCATAATATTATTGTGAAGTTTAATTTTTTTAATTTGGGGACTCGGAACTATATATTCGAATCTGGGGGCTAACTAACAATCTATATGAGGTATGCATTCTATTCGTTCGACAATCAAGAAACCATAGTCCTCATATTTCAATGGACTGATATTAGCCCTGCTGTTCAGCTAAGATTTTTGAAAACTGGTGTATACACTCGTCAATTTTTGAATGCATTGACACCATAGAACTTATAGTAACATGGAATGCTATTAGCCTTTCTGCTCAGCCTTACAAAAATGACTAAACATTTCAGTTGGAGGATCAGCAAGCATGGGCGTAGATAGGGGAGGGGGCCTGGGGGGGCACGCCCCCCCCAGAATCCACGGTGCCCCCTCCAGTCATTGAAGCCGAAAATCACATTTAAATACATCATTTTCGAACGAGCAAATATATTTTTCGTTGAGATTAATATTGTTAGAGATCACATCTCATGAATAATTTCGAAAATACATTTCATATTACGTTCATACCCCAAATAATCTTGCTGACAGCAAGATTTTCATGTTTCCATAGCATAGATATGACCTGTCACACAGAACAGAAATACAGAAAAACCTTCGTCTGAAGGCGGACTCCCACTACTCGTATATTTGGCAAGTACGCAATGATTTGCAAGTACAGCAGTTTCGTCGTCTCTCCCCCTTTTTTCTCCTTTCTCGAGTCTCGATCAGTTTTTATTTTGTTTCGACCATGGATAGTCGTCAGTGGCAAATAATTGTACAAGTATTGGCCGAGTGCACCACCTCCACTACATGCCAAATATAGGCAAGTGGCAAATATTTGCCAAATACAGTAGTAGGAGTCCGGCTTAAGAGGAAAACTATGAAACTAATCGTCAATATCGGATTCACTTTGCATTCCGTCGAAAATTTTTGTGTTTCTGTTCTTTGTGATGGATCATATTTATGGAAACATGAAAATCCTGCTGTTCCTCCAACATTCGACCAAATCAAAACTATTGTTTCGTGGCGGCGCCGCAATGTCATACTCGTCATTTCGGTGTTTTTTGCGTTGATCGATTTTATTGATGGATCAACAGCTGATCTGCCATGGTCAATTATGACATTACTACAGAATGATATTTTTATGTAATGAAAATCTTTTATAGTCAATCCAAGAATTTGCATTGTTCAATGAGCGGTAATTTAAGTCATTACACACACACACACACACACATTTTGCAAGGTGTAATTTATCAAGTGTCTTATAACCATTACCGCGAATTGACCACTATACTTTATCTTCGACTTCTTCAGTGAATTTACGAATTAATCTGCATTTTCCAAATTGACAACAGTTGTCAAAAGCGAATTTTCTTAGGTCTGAATATCCAAAAATTTCATTTGGAAAACGTGAATTTTTGACGTTTTTTACGGGATTCGATATCGATTCGATTTTCGACCACAAAAACAGCTTTTGACAAGTGTTGTCAATTTTGAAAATGCAGATTAATTCGAATTTTACTGAAGAAGTCGAAGATAAAGTATAGTGTTCAATTCGCGGTAATGGTCATGACAACCTTGATGAATTACACCCCTCGCCTGACGGCTCGGGCTGCAAAATTCATCTGCGTGTGTTATAACTTACATTACCGCTCATAGAATCGATCGATCGTCACAATTCGCTTTATTCCGTTTTCTTCAAGTCCTTAATGTCATTGTTAACTCCTATTCATATTCCGAAATTGAACTGGAAGTATTTAAGTGACGTATTTTCATTCTGGATATCTATTTTCTTGTTGTCTTTCAGAATAAACATAACCTCAAAATTTCTCGCAATTTTTGAATTTCCAGTTGACGCAAGCGTACAACTCAAGCTTTACCAAAGATTTGGCTACACTTTGTGAATGTAAAAGCAGGGGTATAAGTAATCCATACTGGTATTAGTAGATATATGGGCAGCAGCTGTCAGCAGGTTTTTGGGGTTTACCCGCGGCAAAACTTGACAGTTGTTGTCAACGAGAATGAATGATACGTACATAAAGCATCCAGAATAATCTGTTACTCATGAAATAGTCCTGTCAAATACCATCTAATTTATCCTGTGAAAAAATCGAAAAAACACAATGCAAACTACATATTTGTTCAACAATAAGCATTTGTGCAAGTGCAAAAATCCTCATTGTCGACTCGGATTTTTGTTGCCACCAGCACTCATGCCCACCTTAAGATGGGCGTTCAATGTAGTGTGTTTTTATTTCAAGTTGCATTTGAAAATGGTTTCACTTTGAGAACTGAAATTTTGTGGGTGAACTCAGAAAGGATTGGAGTTCTTGATGAGATAATTGAGATTAATTGCATTTCAACAGTTCATTCTTTTTCTTTGAAAAATAGAAGAAAATGAGCCAACTCATGCTTCTGTTTTATTTCAAACGAAAGACCCATGAAAATAGTTCGACTTCCGATTAAAAGTGAATCTACAGATAATTTCATTCAGAAAAACAACTTGAAATACGGAATTGGCAGAGAATGGCCAAATTCAAATTTTCGCGGGAAAAAGTTCCTGCTTTACCCACATTTTCACTAATTTCATAGTTCAGCGAGTTTCGGATAGAGAGCGCCATTGTACATTGCATTCATGATTAGGGAGATATTCATAGAACTCATAGAGATAATGTAAGTTCTATGGAGATATTCCGTAAAATGCACGGTGGCGCCTCTATCGGTTGACATGTCCTACGCGCTTCAAACGGCGACCTTAATGATGAAAAAATCGCGAATTATTTAATTAATAAATAAATGGTGCTTCAAATACGTAATGCACTTGATTGCATTACTATGGAAACGATTAATGTTGAATTGTCAAACTTGACGCATATAAATTTAATTGCTGGTGTTTCCGAAAACAAAACAGTGTAAAATGATGAGTGATGATGAATTGTCCATTTCTGGGAATCCTCCAGAGGTGGTGGAGGCAGTGAATGATACTTCATTCGAATTATTGCCAAAGAAATCAAGAGAAAAGTACGAATATGCCTATGTAGAACACTAACAAGGAAATATCATTTCCTTACAGTAAAGAAATGAATATTTCCTAACAGTTGGGAAATCTTGACTTTGTCTATGAGGAATTTTGTCTGGAATGTCAAAATTTCCTAGCGATTTGCGGTAAAGGTCAATATTAGCAAAAATTATTTCAAGTGGACATTCTATTGAGTGTCTTGCCTGAAGTGTAGTTCTTTCTCCTTTAACATTCATATTTATTTGTTACAGCAAGATCAATCTAGCACCAACGAGAACGAAACGGGCGAAAAAGACGAATATATAGTTGTTGAAGGTGATATCGACGAATATATTGAAGATGGCGAAGTAAAATCAACGCCCCATTTTCAGATAGTTGCTTCTGCCCCTAAAATGAAAAAACCGAGGTTATCTCCGATGGAAACTAGTTACAACAGAACCTCTAAAGTATTTTCCGATCCCTTAAAGACGCCAACTAACAGAACTATCTCCAACGGGGAAAATTCGAAGGATGACTCCTTGGAAATTTTCGCCAAATACATGGTGTCCTTAATGAAGGGCATGCCGAAGAAGAAATGTGAAGAAGCACAGCTGAAGATTGTTTCTGTGATCTTAGAAGTGAAGAGAGATGAGGGAACGAAGACAGAAGAGACTTCAGAAGAACACCATCAGTGATATTCATTTCTCTTCGAAGAACCTGTACATATTTCATATTCTTGAACGAGTATTTTGAATGAGTAATTTCTATGCACATGATGTAAATCGAGAGGAAAAATGTAAGTAAAGAATGTTTCATAATTTTCGCAATTCTTGAAAATGCAAACTGTTAAGACAGAAATGAAATTTGTAGATATCATTTAGATGAATTTGAAATTCATTGCAATTCGATTGAAAATGATACCCATCATTTGGTCATGCCTGAAAATTTGCGATCACTCTGTCGCATACCTATTTTTTTATTTATCTACGGAATAATCCCAATTTCAAAATTAAGCAGAATACTCGATCTATAAAAAGGAGAAACGTTCTGAATCATAATGATTTGATCAACCTTATTGGTTCAATTCCATTTAGAGTTTGAACTTTTCAAATTCAATTTAGTGTGTTGCACTTTAAGTGGAGGCAATTCTTTTTTTCAGAACAGGTCGATTGATTTCAAAAAATGTTTCGTTCTCGGTATTGCACTCAGATTGCTATACATTCTGAAATTCATAATTATGAGGTGTACCTTTATCTTGGTTTACTGAAATATCGTGGAAAGCCACAAAAACGACTAAAAATAGTCAGGATTTTCAAGAAAAGAGTGAATGGCTTGTATTACCTCAGGCACATCTAAAACCTATAAATCACAACTTGTGTGCAAATAAATTATTAAATCAAATACAGTGGACTCTCCATAAGTCGAACTCCCAGGGACCATAATAGCTATTTATGTAACAAGTACATAAATAAGGTCTTTATGGACGAGTCCAAAAGTTTAAGCGAGCAAAGCGAGCGAGGTCAATAATTTGGGCAAGTTCATAAGTCTAATTATGTACGAGTTGCATACAAAGCTTTATATTTGACTGCAATGCAGAAATTTTATTTTCTGAAATGGCAATTAATACATTCGTCGCTTTATTACAAAGAAACATTTAAGTGTGCTTTTGTTTTTTTTCCTTAGTAACCTTAGCAACCTCATGCACTGAACAAAGTTGTTTACTTCGTTAATTTTGTGACAAACGTCATAATAATCCAAAAAATCGATAGCGCGGGAGAGGCAAGCGTAGAAAATTTAGCCGCAAGCACCAAAGAATCCCTCTATACACTAAAAGTGCTTATGAAAATTTGTATGCGGCCTATGACAAGTGATGTGAAACGATGGAAATTGCAAAATCAAGAGAAGACAGTGACAGTTGAGTCCAATAAAGTGGTGTCATAGATGCATAGAATTACCTGGTGTAACGACTCCTTACTAAAAATCGTGACCAAAATTTGTAGATCAAAACGGCACTCTAGATTTGGGTTCTCGTTTTACTTCCGGAATAATCCGCAATATTTTATCGGTCGTGGCGCTACTGCGGCACTGGAAAATAGCGCCACCCCTTTTGGGAGAAATGAAAAGTTGTTCAAGAACTCAGATTTTCGATCGACAAGAAAGTCTTAAACAAAATCTAGTCAGTGCCAACACTAGGTATTCTATGCATCTATGTGGTGTCCAATGAAGTAGTCAATTATGGACACTAAACTAATTCATAAAACAAGTGTTTATGAGGCAGTCGAACTCGTGTTTTCACGAAATCGTCGGTAGTCAATGAGAAACAAGCGTTTATTTTTACATGTCATTTAAAAGAAGATTTAATAAAAGATACATCGTACATAAATTAATAACTTTTATGTTGGTTTGAGAAAATCCTTCGAACATAAAACTACAGGAAGGAGCAAATTGTTCATTCTGGTGGGACCGAATTTGGTGTACATATGGCGGATTCCATGTTTCCGGTTTCGCAGTGGCGTAGGGCATAAAGAATCTCAATATTCTTAATTACTGTCCAACGTAATTTTGGCACATTTCAGATAGCTTTTTTTATTTTTCGAAAGCATTCTATTGAGTCAAAAGGAAATACATACTCTTGTGAAACATAGGTAATTAAAATCTCGAAAGATGTTAGTAAGGAAAATGTATTTGTTTTTCTATTTGTACTTGTGAATGCTGAGAAATAAATTAATTCTATTTATTATATTTTTGAAAAGAATATACAGAACGTCACTATTAATGTTTATTGATTTTTAAAGAGAATCAATCTATTGTACATATTTCTTATTCTATCATCGTTAACATTATTTTTACAAATATAACTTAACCTCGTATTCAAATAACAATTTGAAATACTTTTAATTAAAAGAGTTTCATGACTCTCTAATGGGGAAAAATCATGAAAAATCATTTCATCAAACACACTTCTTCCAATGAAATGTTTCATTACTTTAAGTGAAACTTCTTCACGGTTAATTTTTTTACTACAATATGTTGCGCTTCTCAAAAATTTTTCTGCAGTCTGGCATATTGCAATGACTCCGTTACTTGGGTAACTCAAACCACCCTTTGATTTGGTGGCAATCAATGAGTTCAGGAAATCCTCCTTAACTCCAAATAACTGTGCAACACATTGTTCACACTTCAGTTTCTGTCCAATTTTGAAGGAAACAAAACCTGCAATATAAACAATCACAGCTTGTACGTAGGGAGACAATGAGTCATAAGTGAATGCATAATTGTGATCATTCAGGAAATTCGTAATGGCAGTATCTTCGTCACTTTCATTATCTGCAGATTGATTTCCTAATGACTCGTTTATGATTTGCAAAGGAGGCTTTTTTTTGGAACTTACATTCAAAATATTTATCTCTTCAAGGGGAACACAATTTCCAGCACCACCTTCTCTCACTTCTGCATGAATCAATATTTTTTTGTAGGCAGCAGTGAATTGCCTACAGTTTGGATTGTTATTGTGTCCCCCTTGTGATCTAATTGTTCCAAAGAACAACTCTATGTGATCTTGGTTGAGTTTGTAAGTAGGAATAAATTTCAAGTATCCTTTGGAAATATATTCCTCATACAAACCCAACAGAGCTTTTAGCCCAATTAATAAACCTATAAAGCCAGTTTTTCTTTGGGATTTTAGAACGGAAGTTCCATCAAATAACTTCAAATGCATTACATACTGGCAAACCTGATTGTAAAACAATTTAATACTATTAATATTTTTTTCACAGGTTGCCTGCTTGAAACCAAAATCAGAAATCTTATGTGAATTTAAAATATCGAAAACATTGTTGAATAATAAAATGAATTCAGCAGTTGCGCCACAATTTTGAAATTCCTCTAAATTCAGTGTATTTTTACAGAAGTATAAAGCCTCGGACACAGATCTGCTCAGCAATTGAGTGGCCAGTTTGACTTTCATTTTCTGTCTGAAAAAACTTATATGCTGATTTCTGATTTTGGTTCCAAGATGAAGTCCCTCCCTATTCTGCAAATCATTAAGTTTTTTAAGGAATTCAAAATCAATTATGTCACCATTCATATCTATGAATTTCTTTTTCTCGCCAAAACAATTTCTTATTAATTTTAGCATGTGTACAGGATCAGGAAACAAGAAATATTTTTGATTGAGAAAAGAAAAATCTGCCTTTATATCAGTGGCTTGAAAAGGACAACCCAATAATGTGCACATGCTAAAATTAGTTACACATCCATCAAATGTGATATTACTCACTGTTACTCCCACTTCCATTAACAGAGTGAGTGCCTGTTTTGAGAGGGATGCTTTCTGCTGACTATTTATACCTGCAGTAAAAAAATAACCAATTGGAAGCTTCCAGGCTTCATTTATACACACTATTGTAAAAACAAGTGCTTCAGTAGCTAAATCCATAGAGTCCCCTTTTATGCCGCTACCAAAATCAATGTAGCCATAATATTGACCTCCAGTATATTCTAAATGTTTTCGAATAGCAATCTCATCAAACACCAAGGAGCAAATAATTTTTTTTCCTTCAGTATTCTCCATTTTTAATTTCAAAAAATTGAATGCTTCAGAAGTGAAGCCTGGTTTTGCTTCAACTGATGAGTACCACTTTGACAGTGTTTTAGGATGAGGTAGGCAATTCTCAAACTTCTGGCGTACATAGCAATATGCTTTAGGTGAAAAAAAGTGTAAAGTGACTGCAAAAGCCCTAAGTGATTGTTCGAAAGATTTTTTTACACTTTTATGTTGAGACTTTCTTAGAAGCCTTTGCACGAACACTTTGTTGTCTCCAAATTGGTCCATTATTAAATTACTGTGTTCATCCAGTAGTAGATTTTTATTTTTCAATTCCCCTACCATGGCTTTGAGTGAGGATATCCTTTTTTTCTGTCGCCAATTTATTTTCTGCAGTTTACGAATTTTTCGGCTTTTCAATTGGCTCATTTTCTCCAAACTGCTTATCTTCCTTTTCAAATTCCTAAGACGAGGCGTTTCTTCTTCTTCAACAGAAGATAAACCTAAAGTAGGTGAAGAAAATCTCTTCACAGAAGAAGGTCCAGGTTCTTGTCTCTCCGGGCTGAATGTTCTCATCTATAAATAAGTTTTTTACTCATACTATTTGTATCATTACCAACAATTCATTACTTACATATTTCACACGGGGAACTTCTATAGTTGGAAATGCATTTGGAAATAATCTTATAACAGACTGTGAAGATCTATTAAAACATTCTTCCTTGAAGTGCTTGGAGCACAATAAGCTCCTGTCGTTGGGGATAAACCCAGGCTTATTAACAAAACTAACCCATCTAAGTCTACGTACTTCATCCTTAGGAAAGCTGAAACAATAATATTGAGACTATTTAATTTCAGAAAGCATAACAATTTATCATTCCTGCTTTCAAAATATTCTTGAAAATTGAATATACCAAACCCAGTTTATTCAATCGAAATACTTATTATCTAATATCGACTACGCCCATGGTTTGTTTACGATAACCTCAAAATACAGGAAAACAGGAATACCGTTTTTATATCTCAAAAAGACGTGAATACAGTTTGAATAACACCTACCTGTGAAATGTTACACCGGAATTTTTATTCTTTGGTGTTTTCGAATAGCCACAAGCTGCACAACTAACCATTTTAACGAAAATCTTCCTAACTTCGAAAATGTCTGATATTAATAATTTGGGTGGGTAAAATAGTTCAGAATTCACTTCACAACTTAATTTCACTAAACTCTACAAAATCCAATACAGTGCAACTCGATAAATATCACAAGACCAACAATTTGGTACAAACACCACGTTCTACACCAAAATCCAAACAAAACAATGAGTCATAATTTGGTGTAGTTCGGTCGCACTTCCGGTTCTTGTATTCGGGTAGAAAGGCTCCTTCCTGAGATTCTATGTTCGAAGGAGAAAATCATATATTCTCATTTGTTTCAAAGGTCTTGTTTCAAATTCCGAAACTACTGAAGATATTTCATTGACTTTTATGAAGATGTCATATTCAATATTCGCAGAACTTTCCAGAAAATGGAGATAGCCTGTCTAGTTGGTAGTTCAAGTTCAGGGTGTTCCTCCTCATTGTAACCAGTATCCTTATCTTCTTTCCTTTGTAATACTTCAGAGATGATATTTTCGTCTGTAGGTGGAAAACATACCGGCAGATCGCATTCCACCTCCACGAATTCATTGAAGTTTACATCTACACCAATTACAGATGAAAGAATTCCCCATCTCCCTCTTCTGGACTGTCCAGCGCTGTGTCATTTGTTACAATCACGTCGAATCCACACGCAGAAAACCAATTTTGGTTCGAGGGTTCATTTCTTCCCATGCTTTCTTTGAAATGTAGGCTTTCTAGGACATTGATTGAGACTATGGCACAATTTTCGTCTATTTCTCGAAGCACATGATGCACTACTTCGGTACGGTATTTAACCTTGAAATTTTCGATGATCCCCAAATCTAATGTATGCAGTTTCGCTGTCGTGTTCGGTGGTGAAAACTCTACTTTCAACCATAAAGGAACAGCCAAAGGATTACGAGCTGGACAATTGTCTATGAAGAGCAGAGCTCTTTTTTTTCTAGTCAATTCGTTATGCCACTTTTGTAACCATTCTCTAAAAATCATTCCAGCCATCCATGCTTTAGAATTAGGAGTATACTTTGTAGGCAAGGATTTTACATTTTTGAAACAACGAGGCTTCTGCCACTTGCCTATAACCTATAAATAACGCATGGAACTCGTTTCACTGAACAACTCATTCAAACAGCAAGTAGAACAGTCGAACGTTCTTTACTTTCCTTACCACAATGACAATCTGTGTTTTTAAAATCTGAAGTTTTGTCGAGTCAACATCTGTACAACAATGGAACAAGTTTGATTTTGTATTTAATACGTGTACTTGTTTTCTTCAGGTAGAGCGCTTCGACACCTACGGAGTCATCAGTACCCTAACACTATAAATATTCTAGTGCTAGTCTGTAGTACATCCCGGTTTCGTTCGCGTTGTAGATCTCATCAGGTGTGTACGTCTCCAGTAAATCCAGCAGATGAGCTAGCCATTCTGCACAAGTGTCTTCATTGACGCTTTAACCTGACAAGGTTCTTCCAGAAATTCCGTACCTTTTCTTAAAATTAGATAGCCAACCATTACTCGCTGCGAATTCGTGGCCTAGCTAGAGAAGATACGAATTCCTTTGCTTTATGTTGAAGAGTGGTCCACTCACAGGAATATTGTTTCTGCGAGTTTCCTGGAACAACCTTATTAGACATCTAGGTGCTGAGGCGATTTCTGTCGGTACCGGTGGACTGATTTTTCTTCTACACTGGAAGCGATGATTTTCATTTTGTTTTTCATGATTGTAGACAGTGTAGATTTAGGAATTCCAAACTCATTAGCGATAAAGGTTTTACTTATTTCTCCGTTCTCCACTTCGAGTTTATCTGCTACTGATAAAATTTTCTGGTTTCGCGGAGCCATGACTAATAACGTTAGGGGTTGCACAAAGAACATCTTTTAGTCCCTCAGGATCTGAGTATTGTCAACCTTCTAGTAGTCACGCCAAAATATTGGATTCGAGTAGTCGCCCCCGGTCTCGAACACCACTCAAATAAAGTAGTCCAATCAACGCCCGAATCTCAGTTGCACAGGTTGATTTGGCATTTCGGCTTCTGGAGTAATTTATCCTTACGGTATCAATGTATTTATTCGTATTATTCACTATAATATCGATCATTTTATCGTCAAAATAATATCCCCATATCAGTGCTGGATCTTTGAGTGATTTGGTTTCATTGGAAGGGCCAGGAAATCTTTTTATTATATTTTCTTTTCTCGTCTTCATCGTTTTGCGCTGTATAGGGTGTTTTTTCCAACGGGTCAACTTATCCTTTCCTATGAATGAGGAGTTTCCTGAATAGAGCACGTCCTCTTCCGTATCAGTGATGTCTTGTTCAGATCCACTATCTGCATCCTGCTGTTCCTCTTCATCTGGTTCCTGATCTGATTCGACATCGTCAGCAAACTCCGGAAGATCGTCGTCATTCAAAACTTCCTCCAATAATTTTTGGAGTCGTAACTATTCCTTTTCATAATCAGCCATCTATAAAAAAATATATTGCCAATTAGAACTAACCTCAAAAATGAGTAGTAAGTAAATTACCTCATAAATTTGAAAATTTCTCACCTCATTTTATGGATAATTACCTACCTTCAACCGTTATCTATGAGAAAAAAACATTTTACTTACCATAAAATCTGAAAATTTATACACCTAAAGAGTCATGAAAAAAAATTGATATTTCATTTTTACATCTTTATTGAAAAGCTGTTCAATTTGAAAGACAATATCATGCATTAACTATATAGAATCAAATTACATGTTAAATTGCTTAAAACTAGAGCTGTGTCATAGATGCATAGAATACCTGGTGTAACGACTCAATACTAAAAATCGTGACCAAAATTTGTAGATCAAAACGGCACTCTAGATTTCAGTACTGGTGCTACTTCGGGAATAATCCGTAATCTAAAAAGTTGATCTCCCGAAACTACCTGAATTAAGAAATCACTAACTTGAATCGGGGTGAAGGAAAGGACGGTATACTAAACTAATATTTATATTGAACTATACAGATGATCTCTTCGATAAGGTAGTAAATGCTATGAGTGGTCTCGGCTAGAGAGACACTAAAGCCAATTAAATATGTGATGTAACAACGAAAAACCAGAACTTCAATAACGTTGTTGTTTGCACTGGTATAAATTGAAACTGTGGACTGTGTCTAATAAACTTTTTTTCGTGTACATCTAGTCGATTACATGAATACGAGAGATACATTCATTCTTCGCTGCTCTTCTCGTACTGCCTCAAGCAGCTTGAGGCCCTCAAGCTCTTTCCTATAGCATACATTAATTCTCACGGATGCCTAACCAATCAGATTCACTCGATTCCGAGTGCTTCCGAATGCACCCGAGTGGAAGATCGTGAGAAGAAGCCGTTGCCCGTTATTCAGATCGCGCGTTTTGTCTTTGTCGTTCTTCATAAACGAATCGAACAGTTTGATTTTTATTGAATAGAATATCTAGCAAAATCTATTACATTACAATTTCTCATTATGGACGTACCGAAGTGAGTATTTGCATGGTTGTTGAAGTTTCAAATAAATGCTCGACTTTATTGCAGAGTGAATCCACTTATTTGCGGCATATGTGGAAAAGAGTTTATTACCAGCGTATCTGTTAGAAACAGGCATCTCCGGACCATCCATAATGATGATTCCGCTACATAAGTGGTGAAGAAGCAATATAGTTTGTGTTCTCTTTGTTCTACTGATGAAAACCAGGAAACGTTTTCTACATGATCATTTGCATGATCATTTGAGAATAATTCATGGTGTTTTGTATGATTGATATTTCCAACATTTCCCCCATCCAAGAAAAATATGATACAACACACAGTTATATTGCCATATTTCAAAATACATATGCTAAATTACCTACTTAAATTCTCACCTTTGAGGTTTTTGTAAGCGCATATGTGCTTTTTCTAAATGCAAGGGCGGATATAGCTTTTTCATGAGGGGGGTAATAACGATTGAAAATCAGGTTCACAATGTATGAAATCAACCAACGACCTGATTTTCTATCGTTAGGTATTACCCCCCCTCATGAAAAAAAGCTATATCCGCCCTTGCATTTAGAAAAAGCACATATGCGCTTACACAAACCTCAAAGGTGAGAATTTAAGTAGGTAATTTAGCATATGTATTTTGAAATATGGCAATATAACTGTGTGTTGTATCATATTTTTCTTGGATGGGGGAAATGTTAGAAATATCAATCATACAAAACACCATGAATTATTCTCAAATGATCATGCAAATGATCATGTAGAAAACGTTTCCTGGTTTTCATCAGTAGAACAAAGAGAACACAAAATATATTGCTTCTTCACCACTTATTTAGCGGAATCATCATTATGGATGGTCCGGAGATGCCTGTTTCTAACAGATACGCTGGTAAACTCTTTTCCACATATGCCGCAAATAAGTGGATTCACTCTGCAATAAAGTCGAGCATTTATTTGAAACTTCAACAACCATGCAAATACTCACTTCGGTACGTCCATAATGAGAAATTGTAATGTAATAGATTTGCTAGATATTCTATTCAATAAAAATCAAACTGTTCGAAGTTCCAACCGTTTTCATTTTCAACTATTTCACTTCACTATCAGATTCGTTTATGAAGAACGACAAAGACGAAACGCGCGATCTGAATAACGGGCAACGGCTTCTTCTCACGATCTTCCACTCGGGTGCATTCGGAAGCACTCGGAATCGAGTGAATCTGATTGGTTAGGCATCCGCTTTCCTATGACTCCTACAACTGCGGCAGATGTCCCTCTTGCGGCGCATGCGCGTCTCGCCGTACTCGCGTGATACTTAGGACAGTAGCGTAACTGTTCTGGAGGGTGTATTAGATCAGGGGCGTAACAGAGTCTCAACACTTTACAAACGTTATTGTCCTAACAGGTATTTTACACTTATATTTCAGTAGGGATGTCTTAAATAATGTTTCCGTTCTATACTTAGAACTCGTAAACTGAACGTTAACTTCAATAAAAAGGTACTCTATTTAATAATCAACCAAATACTATCTGTGATACGTAAATGTCAAGCCTCTTGCAAACTTTAGGGTGAGCTGGGGTAGGAATCCCTAATAAATGTTTGATCGTGGGGTAAGTATGTGAACGATACGACCTGCACAATTCGTTGATCGGTGAAGCAGCCTCCTGCGGTTTTTTTCCACGGGCTTGACGATGGTGTCGAGCATATTCTCCTGCAAAACTTCTCGCCTCTCAATGTACGTCAGCAAAACAATCCTGATCTGGGGTGTACAATCACGTGTTTAAGGTTATGTGAAATTAACCGGGTGAAATAGGGCCTAGCAGCCTATGGCTAGGATGGGAAAGAAAACCAGAGTTCTTAGAACTCGATCTAGACAAGAGAAAGTAACTTACGGTATCAGACTCCGAAACTGTTCAATTTTTCGACGAATTGCGCTGTTTTCAAATCCGGCTAGGCCGACGTGAATCCTGGTCAACGCAAATACGACAATCAGAATTCACAAAATAGCAGCTAAGTTTCCATCTGAACTCAATCCTCAATTTAGCCGCTCTTGCGATAACGCATGTTTCTTTTTATTTTTTCCCCGCTTGTCTGTTGGTGCACTTCCTGAACTTTTTTGAAAATTTTCCAGTCTCTTTCGACCGATCCCATGGAAGCTTGGAAACGCTTTAAAGCAAATTGGAGTGTCAGTAGCTCCATTTTCAGTCACTTTCCTTACTCTGAAAGAGTATGAAGCATAGTGCAACTTGGCTGTAGCTTCATTTGCAGCTCTTCTTCGTTTTACAGGCAATAAAGAGATAAGTCCCGCAAAGTAATGATTTTTTTGTAGTGAAAGCAAATGATCAAGATGCCACCCGCTGTAGATCTGTTGCACCCCACAGCCGACAAACAGAAGAGGTCCCACAAACTCAAGAGGCTCGTGCAGCATCCAAATAGCTATTTCATGGATGTTAAATGCCCAGGATGTTACGCTATATTCACCATTTTCTCACATGCACAATCTGCTGTAGCATTTAAAGGATGCTCGACAATTCTCTGCACATCCACTGGTGGTAAAGCTAGGCTTACTGAAGGTTGCAGTTCCATGTAACAGTAAATCGTTGAGTTCGACAAAATCATACTATTTTTCGATTGGGACTATTTCAGTCTCATTTGGAGTCCATATAACTAGATAGCAAATATCTCTAGTCGTTATATGGAGCTGACCTTGAATTTGGTCATAGTACTCATGTTTTTCATTTATAAAAATGTAAGTCCCTCATCTTTGAATACTACATAATATGTCCTATCATTCTTCAAAGCTTCAGTTAAGCTGGAGTTTCTGAATTTATATGGACACTCAAATTATGGCTGATTCCCCATATAAGGCGTCTGGAGAAGCCCCAAGAAATCCATTTGGTTGCAGCCAAAATCCAGTTGGTGCAACCTCGTGATCATTGAACGCACTAGCAAAATCACTATAGTGTTCTTTTCCCCATTGCACAGCTAAAAAAGATGATAAATCGTATCGATCAAGTAGTCTTTTGAATAATGATGGAGGAAATCTTTTTCTCTTCACTGCATCTAACACTGCTCCAAAGTTATCCTATGTTTTCTCGCAATCAGCCAATTTTCATTTTCAGATTGCCCAACAGTTTTCAGGCAAATTTCATTTATTTGCTCATCAGTAAGCTCACATCTAAGATTCTATCATAAATTCTTTCTCATCTGGGGCCTCCATATATTCTTTGGAAAAAATCAGATCTTCAATATAAGGAAGTAGATTATTAATTTCACTGCTACCTTTTGGTTTCAAAAGCCATGTAAAACCTACGATATTACTTGTTCCCAATTTCTGAATGAAATTTGCGATTTTCTTCAGGAATGGCCTTGTACTCACCAGATTTAGGAAATAAGTTAGTAATCTTAACTACATCTCCTACAGCTGATGTACTTGGAGCAGCCCAACTACATGCTTTATCTGTTACAAACGAGGTTTCCATAAACTAAGGAAGCTTTGGAGGGTTCTTCATCATAAAGTCCCGATGTCGGGTCTTTAACGAATGGAAAGTATCCTTTTTCTTCGCGCATGCTCTATGACTAACACAGAACCTCGTTCTGTTCTGTCATTTCAGTTCAATAAACAAGCAATAAATCACTAGATCTCACAATAGCCAACCCTAGGATATTTGACAGTTACGAACAAATGGGAACTTTATCTAAATGAGGGTCGGATTATGTTTATGGAACCGGATGTACTTTGAAACTCTCTTTAAAGGCGGCTTTCTTGAAAAGCGGCAATTACGAAAAGGGGCCTTTTCGTATAGATTATGGAACTGGGCCTTATATTGTGGTGGGTATAAATGCATGAGGCAGCCATATGATGACACTGCCAAACCTCTGGGACAAGTGCACTTTACTGTTAAAATACAGTCATTATCTGTATCTATGTCGACCTGGAAACAAAATTATTAATAGATTATCAATAATACAATTTAATTTCGATTTCACCTCCACATTGTAAGTTTTTTTCTTCATACTCTGCCTTTCAATATAAGGCGCATTCGGTATTACCAATCCGGGAGAGGAGCGAGAGAAAACGTACACAGAAATATAATAATTCGGATCTCTCTCTCTCTGGCTGAAAGAGGGAAAGAGAGAGATCCGTATTTATTATATTTCTGTGTCCGTTTTCTCTCGCTCCTCTCCCGGATCGGTAATAACGAACGCAGTAATAGTAGGCTTCACATCATTGTCGATAATCATACTTTCCACGTTTCCACTCCGGTAGGAATTTTCACCTCTGTGAAGTTGATATATATAGTCTTCGAAAAAATTTGCTACGGTAGTGAATAATAAAATATGCTTATCTGCACCTTTTCGAAATGGTATGGATGTAACTTAACACATGGGCTGAAAAGTCCCGGGCCTAACAGAGAAAACACGGTTTTTTTGGTTCAAAATTAGCTTTATTCATCAACGTAATCTCCATCAAGAGCAACGCAATCATTCCAGCGCCGTTCTAACATTTCAATACCACTTTTGTAGAACGATTTATCTTTTGCCTCAAAATAGGCCTCAGTTTCAGCGATAACCTCTTCATTCGTGCGAAATTTCTTACCAGCGAGCATTTTTTTCAGGTCTGTGAACAGCCAGTAGTCGCTGGGAGCCAAATCTGGCGAATACGGTGGATGTAGGAGCAATTCGAAGTCCAATTCATGTAGTTTTGCCATTGTTTTGATTGACTTGTGACACGGTGCGTTGTCTTGATGAAACAAAATTTTTTTCTTTGCCATATGCGGTCGTTTCTTTGCAATTTCGGCCTTCAAACGCTCCAATAACGCTATATAATATTCACTGTTGATGGTATTTCCTTTCTCAAGATAGTCGATGAATATTACACCACGCACATCCCAAAATACCGAGGCCATAACCTTTCCAGCCGATTGTTGTGCTTTCGGGCGCTTTGGACGAGGTTCACCAGTTGCTGTCCACTCAGATGACGATCGTTTTGATTCCGGAGTGAAGTGATGGATCCATGTTTCATCCATTGTCACATATCGACGCAAAAATTCCGGTTTGTTACGTTCAAACATGGCCAAACACTGCTCAGAAGCATCAACACGTTCTTGTTTTTGGTCAACAGTGAGCAAACGCGGCACCCACTTTGAACAGAGCTTTCTCATATTCAAATGCTCATGCAATATAAAGCCAACACGTTCTTTTGATATCTTTACGATGTCAGCTAACTCACGCAACTTAACTTTTCGATCATTCAAAACGATTTTGTGGATTTTTTTTATGTTTTCTGGTGTTACCGCCTCATTTGGACGTCCACTGCGTTCTGCATCATCGGTGTCTCTACGACCACGTTTGAAGTCAGCAAACCAACGTTTTATTGTTGATTCTGATGGAGCGGAGTCCCCATAACACTTTTCGAGCCATTGCTTCGCTTGAACGGTATTTTTTCCCATCAAGAAGCAGTGTAAAATTAAAACACGAAATTGTTTTTGATCCATTATTTTGAAAATGAAAATGGAAAAAAACTCTTAGCACAATAACTCACAAACTAATGAATAGAATGTCATGAAATTTTAACAGCTATCTTTTGAAGGTTAGTTTTAACTGAAAAAAAGGTGACTGCAATAAAACTAGCGCCATCTATGTGTTAGGCCCGGGACTTTTCAGCCCATGTGATATTTGTTTTGAGTACTCTGTGTACAGTAGAATGATGTATGCTCAATTGAGAACCAATTCGACGAGTACTTGTTGTGGGGTCCTCCCCAACACCTTGAAGAATAGCAGGTGCATGCTGGCCTTGTTGACTTTTTCGACCACCTTCTCTAATTCGGAAACCATCAAACAAGCCTGTTTCGCCGAATCTTC
Source organism: Adalia bipunctata (assembly GCA_910592335.1). Lineage (NCBI taxonomy): Eukaryota > Metazoa > Arthropoda > Insecta > Coleoptera > Coccinellidae > Adalia > Adalia bipunctata. The sequence goes on from OU342954.1 coordinate 10,293,220, forward strand.
TGAACACTTGTTCAAATGTTTTTCTATCTGGTTGTCGCCTATTGGGAGAACGTAAACCGTACTCGCGAAGAGCTGCGTTAGCATTTCAATTCGCAAATCCATGTATGAACAACATATCGCGATATTCTACGTTCGAAAAAACTGTCATTATTTTCTCGATTTCTTCTCGAATACTTATTATAAATCAAATTAATTCGGTAAATTCAAAAAAACGTTACTAAGACTCAGAAAAGTTGTAAATTTCTTTCGAACGTAACTGCCTGACTGCGTTTATCTTCTACTGCCGAAGAATCACTCTGACTGACACTTACTAGTGAATAACTTCCGTAGTATAACTAACTGTGAACAGTCAACTAACAGTATAACTCTATTTATACCTCCCTCGCCATAGAACGTAAATAAAATAAACAGAGAAGAAGAAGAAGAAGACCCCAGAGAGGGTAGACTGACCATAGAAATGTGATGACGTCACAGACGTCATTAAATAGCTCTTAACAAAAGTTAAGTGACAGAAACTGTCAGATTTCCATAAATGTTACTTCGATATTCAATCATAATGAGTTTCAAAATGGAGCGAATTTAGGTTTGAAATTTTTCGACTTTTTGGTTTTTATCTTGTTAGCCACGATATTATGGCAGAAAACAAGCAGTAAGCAAAAAAGTTGATATGTCATTCGAAAGTACCCTAAATGAGGTATTTTTTGCTGAAGAGAAAACATGTCCATAATAAATAATTTTCAACGAAAAACCCATTGGAAAAATATGACTGATTTTGTTCACTTCAGTATCGTGATATTCGTCTCCTCACCAAACCCGCAATAGAAATATATGTTGAATTGAAGAATAACCGTCAAGATTTCGACCATGTGTTATATGACATTTTTTGTTGCGAATCACTTGAATAATCTCCCCTTGAAGTTTTGCCGTTTTAAAACTAGACATACTCATCATCATATGGATTAAACATTCCTTCAAGTGTTTTCGCATTTACTATGGAGCTCAGAAAGTGGTCTTCTTGGTCACAGACCTCCGCCACCAGAACTCCACCTCCTGTCAATATCCGCTTTTTCCTCTCATGGGTATATTTCTTCCTTATATCTTTTTTTTGATTTGAATGAAATTTCTTTAATTCCACACTTCTTGGAATCATATTTGTCGATTCACTATTGAACCTATCAGTTACTTGCTGCCATGACTCTATCTGTTGTTTATTAGTTACTGCATCAGTCTTCTTATTTTCTATAACATTTTTAGTCTCATTAATGAGACTAAAAAGTTAAGTTTTCTCTCCAGAGAAAAAGTTGGCACTTCTAGCCTTCCTCTTCACATTACTTCCGTTTGCATTCATATTTCCTAAAATATTGAATCAAACTAAACTATTTTACAACTAAAATATGGATCAACTTACCTGAAATCGATAAATCGTCTATATTCTATCTAATTCCGTGCAATTCATTCTCAATTCCAGCAGTTTGTACATTAAAATTCCGCAGTGATAGACCCCTCGCATTTCGCCTATAAAATCACAGAAATCTACCTATAAGGATAACTACTTAATAGGTAGGTCTAGGGCAGGGGTATCAAACTCAGGCCGCGACTTGAGCCATAATAAAAAATGCCGAGCTCAAAAGGGTCCCAAATTATATCCTACCCAAAATTGTTGAGCGGGGAAGGAGGGTTTGTAGAAGAACTTTTCCCGGAAATTCGCTTTTGAGACTTCGGACCGCTGACATACAATTCATACAATGAAATAGAAAAATATTGCTTAATATAAACAGTAACAAAATAAACAAATTAACATTCGATAGCGAAAAAAGGGGTTTAATAATATAATATAATAATAATGAATAGCGTCACATTTCACTTCGATATTTCTTGCCTGATACTTCTTTCTTTTCGGTGCAACAAGTTTTTCTATTTCCGGAGATATACTATTAGCAGTTTTAATATTTTTAATAACGAACCGAGGTGATTGTTTGTAATCCTTGATCTTGATTGGGGACTTATTTTCATTCATAAGCGAAAATAACTGCTCGCATCTATATTTACACTCTCAAACATGGAAATAATCTCATAGGCTAAATTTCTAGCGTTTTCAAATTTAACTGGAAAATTTCTGTAAATTTCAGTTACGCCAACTTCCTTGAATTTTCCTCTTAAAACCGAGTCACACTGAATCTCGATTACTTCCATTGAAAAAATGGATGAAAATAAAGTGAATTTGCTATTTGAACTTTTGAAATCTTCAAATCTCGTTTCGAATTCACTTCTGAGATTCTCAATTTTGTCGGCGTGTTTCTGATAAGATGCACCATTACTTGCACTTGATTTGTACATCTGGCATGTGGGAAAATGAAGATTTTCCTCTCGCAAATGTTTCTCCCATAAAACCAATTCATATTTGAATGCGCTTATTTTGTCCAGCATATTTGTAATTAGTTGATCCTTTTCTTGTAGCGATGAATTCAAATCATTCAAATGATAAATCTTGCAGCCACACTTGATCAACTTAACAAGGTTGTGGGTTGACTTTTTGAATTTAAAATTTGAGATATTTCATATTTCAAATCCCAAAATTGCTTCAGTATCTTGAAGCAAGATAGCCAAAGCTGTAGAAAATTGTCGTTGATTCAATTCACGTGATCTAATAATATTGATCACTTTTTTCACATACCACAAAACATTAATCATTCTTATTACTTTCGTGCACAAAACCTCCTGATGGATAATGCCTATGCGTGTGAGAAAAGTTCGGTTCTACGCCAGTTTCTGCTAGCTGCTTGCGTAGTAATGCTACTAAACCTATTATCTTCCCACACATCGAAGGAGCTCCATCAGTCGCCACAGATGATAGCTTTGACAATAGTATCACTCAACAATTAATGATTGTTGTTTTTTAGGCAACAATGACATTATGCACATATCTCGTAAAACGAAGGGAAAAACAGAAATGTTAAAGTTCTCCTTTTTGTTACTCAGAGTAACCTGTCTCTCAAGACTCTTGAAGCATAAAGCTTTCATAGCGTATTGGGGCAGTGCCATCCTGAACCCTGACAAAGTAACTTTGTCAATGTTCTGCACAGCACTTTTGGAACTGACATCATCATCGTTTATTTTGTCTACAAGCTTAAATTCTTTTGCCATAGATTTTAACCAGTTTGATTCTTGAGGTCTTAGTGTTTTTATCATTGTAGACTTGTAGAGATTTTATTTCCACGAAAGAGACCAAGAGCAACCAATTTCAAAATATTTTCAGAGCCAATGTTTTTTTACTCCCTGTATTGTTTGTATTCAGGTAGTCTCTAACCATTTCAAGAATTCGATTTGCATTGAACCCTTGATATTCAAAATCTCTTATAAACTTCAGCATAAAATCATCGCTGAAGATATTGTCAGCTGTAATCTGTTTCAAGATCTCTTCCAATATCTTTTCAGACATGTTTAAGGAAAATTTTTTAATTAATCACTCCAACAATTCTTCGAACACATCGAAGTCTGTATCACAAGCACGCGGCTAATTGTGATAATTAATTGATAATTAATCAATGGTACTGATCTTTTACATTTTTTTCTTTGTTCAGTTCAGATATTGTTATTTTTTCCTCCAAACACATTTCTTTTTCGATTCTTTCAATTCTAATGCTTCTTTCAAAGGCGTGGAAGTAAAAATCACAGAATGTTGTTTAGAAGACTTTCTTTTAAATTTTACCGTATTAATATTGGAACATGATGGAACAGGGATAATTTCTGTAAAAGAGACAGTCTTGTTGACTTCATTATCAGCTGAAGTAACTTTTTCAGGGGTAGTCTCATTCACTCTAACTTCTGGATTTTCGATATCCCTGGGTGGATCTTTGAAGATTTTCTGCTGGTGCAAAGACGTCTGGATTAAAGGGAAACAATCCAGTTACACTAAAGCCCTTTATTGCCTTTTCCGGAGTAGCTACTCTCTATTGGAACATTCACTTATTCCACCTCTTATACTTTGTTCAATGAATAAAATCATATCGATATCTTTCATTATTTGCAGTTTTGCTGATGTGTATCTCAACATGCAATCCCATGTATATCCCGGAAGTGTATAATACCAAGCAGGATCTAGTCCGTATGTGCTATGACAGCTTTGACGAAACTGTTCAAAAATATCAGCTAGCAGAAGAACATCAGTTTTGAGATATAAATTTGAATAGTCCAATAAATTTTCACAATTGAAAGTGAACCAAATTTGTTGAGCATATAAATATACCTCATCAGTTATGTACTCATCATTTAATTTATTGTAAAACTGATCTTTTGATGGAAGTTCAGTATTCGCCAATTTTTCGATATTATTTATTTGATCTTAAGGATATACACCCTTTCTGTTTTCTTGTGTTTCGTAGTTAAATAAGGGAACTCTGAGTATAAATTACTGAATGAATCAGGTCGCAAATATGTAGCTAACTTTTCAAGGGATGATTCCATGAATCCTATACTATCAATAAATCGGAACTTAATTTCAGTTTCCTCGTCACTAACTGTGAAGGAAATATACTTTTCCTTATGCAATGGAAGAACTATAATATGATTAAATTGAGCAACATGTTTAATTAAAAAATGGGAATCATAACCGCTCAAAAAATTAAGGAACACGACTGGTATCATGAATGATTTTTTATACTGTAAATTGCATATATTGTGTGCAGGTCCTCTAATCCTTCTAGTGAAATGATCGTGATCTATCACGATTTCATCTTCAACAACAACATTGAATGATTTCTCACATATATGGCATATTTGATATGTTTCATTTTTTGTGTCCCCATTCGATTTTATGGGCTCAATGTGCTTGATTCTCATATACAATTCATTTGCAACAGAATCAAGCTGCTCTTTGAACCATTCGAGACACTTTTCACCGGTATAACTCTTGTAAAATGATTGTGATGGGCCATGATTACATTTCAGATAATAACCTACACTCATAGATGTTCCTGATAAATGAATGATTTGGAGAATGTTTTATATGAATCAGTGTCCTTCAAATACGATTCGAAATCTGCATAAATGATATAAGGCACTTTTTCTTTATATTTATGATTTTTGAATTCAATATGTGATTCATAAGGAAATTTTGTTGATAACGCTTCATGACATTACAATATTCCTCATGCTCAATCAACTTAGTTTCATTATAGAAATAATTTAAGCATCTATCACAAATATATTTTTTACCATTCATCTTCGAGAGATTCGAACTTACGAGACGGGATAAATTTTTGAGTAGGTATAACATCAAATTTTTTCTTATTTAATTTTAATGAGAAAATATTTACTGATAAATTGTTGTTTTTTTCAAATTTAGGTACTTCTTTCATATTGATGGGAAACTCATCTTGACATTTGAGAACACCCTCGAAATAAGGATACGAAGTTACGCGATCAGCATTTTTATTTTGCGGATAAAGACCGGCAACGATACTCCAAACAAAACAGGCATTATCATTATTTTTTATATTAATGCAAGCTTTTTTCAACATTATTTTTTCAGGCAATTCAATATATGAACTTCCATTTCATATTTATTAAAATTCACTTCAAGTGAAATAATTGAATGTAGTGCATAACCACTATCTTTTTCGTAAAGTTCTTGCAATTTAGTCATTATTTTATCTAAAACATATTCTTCTAATAGCTGATCGATATCAACGATGAAATTTTGGGTTTTGAAATATTTAAAGTCGAGTATTTCAGATTCACCGGATTTCTTGATAAATTCCCCACAAAAAGTGGTATTTAACTTGAGGATATTGTGTTTTTTCAATTGATTTCGTAATCTACTTTTGATGAGAACAAAGGCATCAGTCAAGAAATCGTTTGTCTCAATATGTTTCAGATTTATTATAATCCCGTTCTAGCTCTACCCGATAACGCAGATTTCACATCTTCCCACTTTAGTCTATCAGAACGACTATTATTTGATAAATTTCCCCCACCCTCTTTGAATGAGATCATCCGCTTCAAAATAGTTTTTTATCGTTTCAAATGATTAATATTTGTTTGAATTTGAAATTTTTTATTATGAGTTATGGATTGATTCTTCTGCATTTTATGGTAAGATTGAATTTGATTGCTAACCAGATTCAACCATTTTTTTCAACATCTATTGACTCAATTTTTTCCAAATATTTAAATGCTCTATGAAAAACTGACATATCATTTACCTCCATGATTGTTATGAACACTGAACTCGAAATTGGCTACTGGATGTTCCGTGCCAATATCCACCAATCCAGTGAATTTCAGATGAATATTTCCCTCGTTGAGATGAACTATGCTGTCCTCTAAGGCACTAGTAGATCTTCTAGTTAGAAATACACGATAGCTCAACTTGATTTCATTATAGATATAATTTAAGCACCTATCACAAATATATTTTTTACCAAATCGAAAAATGTTTGTGGGACTAGGACCAAATAACAAGACTGACTTCTAAATCATATATTCGGCGATGTTTCGCAAAGAATTATATATTTTTTACCATTCATCTTCGAAAGATTCGAACTTACAGGACGGTATAAATTTTTAATGAGTACATATTATACATAATAATAATGAATAGTATCATCCTCATCTTCATCATCATCTGTATTTTCTGAATGTACATAGTTATTTTGTTATTTTGTGTATAGGTTTTTTTACTTAATAATGATGCAATCATTAATATATGTTCAAATATCATAAAATACAATTATGGATTTCGATTCGAAAGATAAGTCGATATTTGGAATGGTAATTGAGGCATGTTGCTGCTGAGAGCGGGGGGATTCATTACTTTCTCAAGATGCACTTCCATCATCTTATCGTAAGCATGGATCTCCTTGGGCCCACACTTCCATTCCTCCAATTCACCCACAGATACAGGAATCAATTGTTGCCTTTTGTCTAAGGTCATGTAAACTAGTTCCTGCAGCTTTGTGGCTGATTCAGAGTTATCTATATAGAAGTTTTCAAAAGATGAATCCTCCCATTTTGCGATTGATGTAGCTACTATAGAGGCAGCGTGAAAATTATTTTGGTTGAGTGCTGAACACTCATCCTTGTCGTGTAGTATCTTTACGAAGTATTCTTTTTCTGGATCAAGCCTGTCTAGTGTTTCCATTGCTCTTTGGTAGGCGTCAGGAAGGTCCTGCAAACAGGATAAATTAAGGAATTCGGGATGTCGATTGATAAGGTATTTTTGAATGATGAATAAATGTTGGAGGCCATACCCCCTCATCATTTCTATAATCTCTCTCATACCTGACTGGATGAATCCCTGTCTTCCTCGTGCAATCGAGTGTACCTCTTCAAAAAATGTAGAAAAAAGAGGCTTTGAAGATGAAAACACTCCTTGACACCTATTAACGTTTGCCATGGGAAGGAATAAATTGGATTGCAGAATAGCAATCACTTCGTTAGCACCTATCGCGCCTGAAAATGTGTATACCCTCTTTTCAAACCACGCAGTATAATTGTTGCTATTAAGATTTTTTGAAATTGTGAGTAACAATATGAAGGCAAGAACAGCCATTGTTTTTGTATTGGTGAAGATAAAAGCCACCTCTTCTTCATCGAAGAGAACTTCAAACTCTCTATATCGCCTGTCTGCAAGTACGAGCTGGAAAAATGCCTCTTGAGTGAGAGGCTCCAGTTCCAGGGCAACATCACAAACACCCAGAGCCAGCTCTCAAGGTCCTTCTATCCATGCACAAAGCGCATCCACCATAAATAAATCTCCACTCCACTGTTCCCATTTCCATTTTCTTCCCATTCGAGATGAGGTCTTCCCTGAGTGTAGACAATATATCAGTAAGGGCAGATATGAGCTGTGGTATGGATTTTGCAGCTGCTACATGTCCTGTGCGCTTGCCAATTTGTTCAAAGAACTCTTCCGAGAAGTGTTGGGTTCTCTTTCCACTGAAGACAGGGACTGCGCATGTTTGTGTGTACTTCGATGCGAACAGCCCCGTCTGATTTGCAGCACTCAGTTTGGAGTAATATCGGAAATGAATCAAACTGAATTTAGTGCTTACACCGCACGTTTTCATCTGCTGGAAGCAGTCTTTGAACTCCTCTCGAGTGCTCCAAGTTCCCTGGTTAGTTATTTGGGACAAGATAGTTAAGTCTTCCTTATATGTCCCAAATATGCTATGGAACAGAATTTGCCTGGCCTCGTTTTCATTCATTCTTCCCTTCATCACCCATTGAAGGTTGCACATTGCCCCGTACCAGTAGTACCCTCCTTTTCCAGAGACGTTGAAGCTCTCAAGGAGTTCAGTGGGGAGTGTATTGGTTCTGACTGGAGCCTCCTTTTCTTTTGGGGTCTTGGCTACTGCGTCCTGATATGCTTTTTCTTCATCATTCATCTAAACCAAATGTGAGGTTAGATCATAGTCTGATCGGGAACCCGTGTTGACATAACTACTTCCCCGTTCTAGCTCTACCCGAAAACGCGGATTTCACATCTTCCCACTTTAGTCTATCAGAACGATTATTATTTGATAAATTTCCCCCACCCTCTTTGAATGAGATCATCCGCTTCACAATAGTTTCATATCGTTTCAAATGATTAATTTTTTTTTTAATTTGAAATTTTTTATTATGAGTTATGGATTGATTCTTCTGCATTTTATGATAAGATTGAATTTGATTGCTAACCAGATTCAACCATTTGTTTCATCATCTATTGACTCAATTTTTTCCAAATATGCTCTATGAAAAACTGACATAATATCATCATTTACCTCCATGATTGTTATGAACTGAACTCGAAATTGGCTACTGGATGTTCCGTGCCAATATACACCAATCCAGTGAATTTCAGATGAATATTTTCCTCGTTGAGATGAACTATGCTGTCCTCTAAGGCACTAGTAGATCTTTTAGGTAGGAATACACGATAGCTCTCAAATTCCAAAAGTATGCTCTTGCCGAACTTTGTTTGCACCAGATTCGCCTTAATAATGAGAAATTTCTCCCTTAGTGGTAATTGATGCAATTTTATCGTCTTCTTTTCTGTGTAAGAACAAGCAGCATTTAGTTTGATGAAATTTATGATGGTAGATGTGGAATGTAGATGATGATCTATCACAAAAAAAGAAAAATTTGTTGATAATCACATATCCACACATATTCTGTTAGGAAATCAACATTCAAATTATATTTTACTCACCAAGATTTAACAGCACACACACACACAGAAACAACTCTATCCTCCTCAGACCCAAGGTCCGGGGAAGATATATTTATTCAGCAAACCTACTTTTTTAGTGAAGACTGGGTCCAAATAACACCATATGGTTGAAAAAAAAAATTTATTTCTGTTTTTTCTGAAAAAAAATAATATGATACGTTGGGTCTAGAGGCATACAAAAACAACAGATCTATAAAAAAAATTTACTGGTGAAAAAGCGAGAAACAATTTCTATCAACGGTACAACACAGATAAATATTGCAGGAGTTACATTTGGCAAACGTTAATTTGCCACATTTAGGAAATCTACATTTTGATCTTGTTTTTTGTTCTTGCTTCGTAAATACTGGTAGGTGGATGTTACCAACGGTCCTGACTCTTCTATCCGGAACAGGTTGTACCTTCCTTTGTTTCAGAGGCGGTGTCTCTTCTTCATCACATTCACTTTGTTCCGAATTTCCTTCACATTGTTCAGAAGGTTTTTTAGTTAAAATCAAATATTGAGCAACGGATAATTTGAAATCCAGATAGTCCAAAGTGTCTTTTCTCCTCAAGCCTTCTGTACTGGCATTTTGACGATATTCGAGCCAAGATGCAGCTACCGCGAAATCGAAGAAGTGGTAGATTGCACGTATTGTCCATTTTTTGGTACGCCCACGCATTGCATATTTTCCAATCGCCCTGTCTAGTAAATCAACACCTCCCATTTTAGCATTGTAATCGGCTACAATTGCTGGTTGTTTGATTGTAATGTATTTATTTTCAATCTTAGACCATCTAGTACAACTACCTAAGGGTTCAATGCCAGAGGAAGAGGAAGCAAAATGCACTGGCCTAGAATCGAACCATTTCGTTAAAATAATCTTTCCATCTTCTCTAACTAACCCATCATGTGAACCACGACCTGATTTTTTCAACTGATTATCATTTAAAAATGCTGCGTTTTTCGGAATCCTAGAAGTCATAATTGTACTAGCTAGGGTTATTTGTCTCGAGGAGAGTAACTCGATCAAGGGAATTGAGGTAAAGTATCGGTCGGTGTAGACTGAAACTCCTATTGGCAGGGTCTCTGTGAGTTTCAGTACCATTCTACCACCTACATCGGGCATTTTCACCAAGAACGAGTCCACAGACGATCCCTTTCCTTCGTAAATATAAAAGTCTAGTGGGACCCCTTTTGGTGTTGTCATGACGAAATTCTTCAATCCTACGGGATTGGGTTTTCCTCTAACGAATTGACGCATTTTAACTTGCCCATGAAATGGTATCATCTGTTCATCTATTGATACATATCGAGTCCTTTTATTATTGCGGCAACCTTTCTGCACCATGTCTAACATTGGCCTTATTTTCCAAAACTTGTCCAAGTTCCTTTCTTCTTTGGAAATTTTCTGATCCTCCACAAGTTTTAGGCGCGAACGGAGTTTGAAATACCGATTTCTAGAGATGTTGTCAGAAATAATAGGAACTCTTGTGTTTCGCGCCCAATACATCCTAATCCTTGGTAGACCATAAATTCCAATCAACATGGAAGCTCCAAAAAATGTTCGCATTTCATATTCGGATGTTTCAAGGGAACGACCTTCATCAGCAACTTCGCGCATGTTTGTGAATAGGGCAATGTCTTCGAAAAACTTATCCGAAATATATTTCTTTAGGTAGGCAATTGGTTGTACTAACTCGCTGTCTATATTTTCTTCTTGAAAATTGAATTGACTTGGTTCAAATTGACGAGTACGTGACCATTTTTTCTGGTAACCTGGTAGGTAGTGGGCAAGAGGCTCCTCATCCGATGAATCACTCATGTTGTCTGCGATCTCCATATCATCAGGATCGGTAACCACATTTTCCAAACCTAGATCAACCTCATCCTCATCATCGTCCGAAGAGAGATCATCGAGGTCCTACTGATCGAAGTCCAAGTTGAGAGCTATCTCTTCAAGCTCCAACGCGGTCAAAGGCCCTAAAAAAATAATATTTCAAATGAAAAGTAAACAATATTTGATTTCTCGTGAAAATCTATAGAATTTGATTTTTACATTGAAATTAAATTTGTAGTCAGTAAGACCCAAGGTATCACCTATGATACGTTAACGGAATTACCCATTGCGAAATATTTGTAATATTTAAAACAGAACCTATTATATTCCATATGTTCTGTAGTACTTGTTCAACAAATATAAATCAAAAAAACACCACAAAAACAATTACTTACTTTTATTTCGTGGTAGAGGCATGATCGTAGCACGTGCACTTGTAAACATAAACAATCGACTGACTTTTCTTGCCGCCGTATGCAACCAACATCGCATCAAAAAATTAGGCGCGTATTTAGCAGTGTATCATATATGATACCATCGAGTACGTGCGGCTAAATGGAGCTGGAGGCCGAGAATAAAATATAAACCTGAGGTATCATATATGATACCTGGGGTCTGAGGAGGATAAATCAAATTAATTCGGTAAATTCAAAAAAACGTTACTAAGACTCAGAAAAGTTGTAAATTTCTTTCGAACGTAACTGCCTGACTGCGTGATTCTTCTACTGTTGAAGAATCACTCTGACTGACACTTACTAGTGAATAACTTCCGTAGTATAACTAACTGTGAACTGTCAACTAACAGTATAACTCTATTTATACCTCCCTCGCCATAGAACGTAAAGAAAATAAACAGAGAAGAAGAAGAAGGGATAGGCGTTGACCCCAGGGAGGGTAGACTGACCATAGAAATGTGATGACGTCACAGACGTTATTGAATAGCTCTTAACAAAAGTTAAGTGACAGAAACTGTCAGATTTCCATAAATATTACTTCGATATTCAATCATAATGAGTTTCAAAATGGAGCAAATTTAGGTTTGAAATTTTTCGACTTTTTGGTTTTTATCTTGTTAGCCACGATATTATGGCAGAAAACAAGCATTTAGCAAAAAAGTTGATATGTCATTCGAAAGTACCCTAAATGAGGTATTTTTGCTGAAGAGAAAACATTTCCATAATAAATAATTTTTCAACGAAAAACCCATTGGAAAAATATGACTGATTTTGTTCACTTCAGTATCGTGATATTCATCTCCTCACCAAAAACCCGCAATAGAAATATTTTTGACACACTGAAATTCTTTTCTTGTAGAAAATTTAATACCATTTCCAAATATGTGATCGAATTCGATTAAGCTACAAGCATAACTGATATATTAAAGATTTCATGGAAAAAATTGAAATATTTCATGAAAACGAGAAATGTTGAATTGAAGAATAACCGTCAAGATTTCGACCATGTGTTATATGACATTTTTTGTTGCGAATCACTTGAATAATCTCCCCTTGAAGTTTTGCCGTTTCAAAACTAGACATATTCATCATCATATGGATTAAACATTCCTTCAAATGTTTTCGCATTTACACGGACCTCCGCCACCAGAACTCCACCTCCTGTCAATATCCGCTTTTTCCTCCCATGGGCATATTTCTTCCTTAGATCTTTTTTTTTTGATTTGAATGAAATTTCTTTAATTCCACACTTCTTGGAATCATATTAGTTGATTCACTAGTGAACCTATCAGTTACTTGCTGCCATGACTGTATCTGTTGTTCATTAGTTACTGCATCAGTCTTCTTATTTTCTATAACATTTTTAGTCTCATCAATGAGACTAAAAAGTTAAGTTTTCTCTCCAGAGTAAAAGTTGGCACTTCTAGCCTTCTTCTTCACATTACTTTCGTCTGCGAAATATTGAATTAAACTAAACTATTTTACAACTAAAATATAGATCAACTTACCTGAAATCGATAAATCGTCTATATTCTATCTAATTCCGTGCAATTCATTCTCAATTCCAGCAGTTTGTATATTAAAATTCCGTAGTGATGGACCCCTCGCATTTCGCCTATAAAATCACAGAGATCTACCTATAAGGATAACTACTTAATAGGTAGGTCTAGGACAGGGGTATCAAACTCAGGGCGCAACTTGTGCCATAATAAAAAATGCGGAGTTCAAAAGGGCCCCAAATTATATCCTACCCAAAATTGTTGAGCGGGGGGAGGGGGTTTGTAGAAGAACTTTTCCCGGAAATTCGCGCCCTACTGGTTTGAGACTTCGGACCGACTTCATCTGGTGCACCTGTCATTGGTTCAATATGTTTAATTTTGGAATATACAAATGAGGCTATTTTATCTATCTCATCAGCAAACCAATCTGAGCAAGTCTCACCGCGAAAACTATCATAACGTGAAAAACTATCGTTAAATGAGCATTTCAAATAAAAACTTACACTATATGGCACATGTTCTTGATACTTGAACGATTTTTCACTTATTTTGTTATTGCATTGCTTAAGTAATGCCTCAAAGTCTGCATACAGAATAAAGGGACATTTTTGTTTATAAACGAAATTTCTAAATTCAACGTAATCATAATTTGGAAAAGTTGCTTTTTGATCATTTAATGTTTTACATATCTCAAAATGTTCATTCAATTTCATCTGAGATGAAAAATAATTCAAACACCTATCGCATATAAATTTCTTGGCTTTATCTTTTGAGAGTTGTCTTGCTAGAAGTCTTGAAATATTTTTAATCAAACAGAAGTGATATTTAATTTCAGTATCTCCCGTTTCAGTTTCCAAAGGCTCGGCGTCATAGTCGCTCAATTTCGGAGAATATTTGTCTTGAACAAGGAGTAAATTAACATGATTCTGGGCAATATGATGATGTGTGAGTCTCAACGGTAAAATTGTATAAAATGAACTCCTTTCATTTTCTTTCAACTCTAAACCATATACGTTCACCGAAATGTTGTTCATTTTTTCAAATTTTGTAATTTGAGATAATTTCATAGGTAGTTCTAAGCCAGTAGTTTTGAGAACACTAGCGTAAAAAGGATAGCTCGCGGTACGGTTTGAATTAATTCTGGCTGGATAAAGATAGCTAACAATACTCCAAAAAAAACATGCATTATCGTTATTCTGAACGTTAACACATGCTTTGGTTTTTAAAATTTGATCCGGTAGTTTAATGTAAGATGACCCTCCATTTCCCATTTCATATTTATTTATGGCAATTTCTAGATGAATAATTTTGCTTAATGCCCATCCGCTACCCTTGTTGCTCATATCCTCTATGTCCGTTACAATACGTTCGATTATATTATAATCAAACCAACTTTCCAATTCAGTTGCTGAATCAATTATATAGCATTCGGAGTAGTAAAAAATTTTCTATCAACAATTTCACCACCATCAACAGCATTATTTTTAATGAAATCGGTACAAAATGTCGAGTTAACTTTCAGCAATGGCATCTGTCTCAAAACTCTCGAAACTTTACTTTCAAATAGGTGAAAAACATCTTTCAAAAATGGCCTAACATCAATATGGGTTAAATTTATAGCAATATCTGTTCTAACTCTACATTTGTATATAGCATTAAGTGTGCTCCAGGTAACGCGTGAGCTACGCCTTTGAGGTTGTTCCAGTCCTGCACCAACGCGCTCTTGTTTTGGAAGAAAAGATTTTACAAAACAACGCATTCGTTTCAGTTGAACAATTTTAGAATATATTTTACGTTTTTGCCCTATTGTAAAATTAAATTTTTTCAATGCTAAATTGCATCGATGAATATGATTGTATATCACACGTAACCAAATTTTTGCATTTGAAGGAGAATACGTTTGTTCCATCAATTTCAGAGCTTCATCAATTTTAGTTAAAGTACCTTCAAATTTATCCATTTTAACTCAATACAAAAAATATGTATGAAGATAATAATATTGAGAATTACCTTATAAATATTATCTATTGTCTAAGTATTTCGGTTGGTGTAGTCGTCTTTTTTCAGTATTCTCAGTTCCCTCTCTGTAGATAACTCCTTGGTATGGTAGGTGTAATCTTCTTTTGGGTGAAAAAAGGTACTGAATTTCCACAATCACTGGTTCGACAAATTCAGCTTTCACCAATATGCAAACCAAATTCCTATATGTGTGGATCTTTCTCGAGCTCTCCTAGTCCCTTGGTCAGCTTTCTATCAACAATTAGAGATTCAGAATTAATTTTTGTTTTAAGGCAAAATATGTGCAAAAACTTACTGTTTCTCTGATGTATGGATATGTTGATGATGTGTGCGTAACAAAATTGTTTCGTTCGATACTTTTGCGACTTTTGTAGGAGCGTGATCTCGTGTATAAAACCAAAACGTAAAATGACTGAAAAATACTCCTTGCTGAAATATTTATAGTTTTTCTTCGAGGGTCTAAACTAGCAAGTTTTTTTCTCATGGGAATCCAGTCAGATAAAGTACCATAACTATTACACATGTCTTATGGGAGAAAGCCCAAAAAACGCGTTATGACACGAATAGCATCTTTCCTTTCAACAAAACGTGTCTTAGTCGATGTCCCTGGGGATTAACTTGCAACAGGTGATTTAATTATGTCCCCCACAAACAAAACTATTAATATACCGGGATAGCCGGGATGGCTGAATGTACACGAATATCGTCTTTCCTTTCAACAAAACGTGTCTAATCCATGTTCCTAGAATTTTAACCTATGCCCCAAACAAAACTATCAATATATTGTAAGTCAGAATAGCCGAGTGGTCTAAATCAACTACTTTTGATTCATATGCTTGGAAACGCGGGTTCAAATCCCAGCGACGTTTTTTTCATAACCCGCAATCCCTTCATTGAGTTGCATCTCGAAGATCTAGGTGGCGCTGACATCGTAAAGATCCCTACAAAAGTCATGGTGTCTTCGAAGTTCAAACTCTAGATGTCGTTGAACAAACTGTCATGGCGTCTTCATCGTAAAGCTCCCTTCAAACATAACCACCACCAAACCCCATAGAGCGCACAAAGCGCATCCACCATAAATAAATCAACCTATCATTCCGCCACCATCTAAACCAAATGTGAGGTTAGATCATAGTCTGATCGGGAACCCGTGTTGTCATAACTACTTGTTTCATTTTTTGTGTCCCCATTCGATTTTATGGGCTCAATGTGCTTGATTCTCATATTCAATTCATTTACAACAGAATCAAGCTGCTCTTTGAACCATTCAAGACACTTTTCACCGGTATAACTCTTGTAAAATGATTGTGATGGGTCATGATTACATTTCAGATAATAACCTACACTCATAGGTATATGTTCCTGATAAATGAATGATTTAGAGAATGTTTTATTCGAATCAGTGTCCCTCAAATACGATTCGAAATCTGCATAAATGATATAAGGCACTTTTTCTTTATATTTATGATTTTTGAATTCAATATGTGATTCATAAGGAAATTTTGTTGATAACGCTTCATGACGGTTACAATATTCCTCATGCTCAATCAACTTAGTTTCATTGTAGAAATAATTTAAGCATCTATCACAAATATATTTTTTACTTAAATTAATTTTTTACCATTCATCTTCGAGAGATTCGAACTTACAAGACGGGATAAATTTTCAATGAGTACATAATGATAATGAATAGTATCATCCCCATCTTCTTCATCATCTGTATTTTCTGAATGATATTTATTCTGAATTAGAAGTAGATTAAAATGTCTACCAGAAACTTTGTTGGTGCATATACGTGTAGGTATAACATCAAATTTTTTCTTATTTAATTTTAATGAGAAAATATTTACTGATAAATTGTTGTTTTTTTCAAATTTAGGTACTTGTTTCATATTGATGGGAAACTCAATATCTTGACATTTGAGAACACCCTCGAAATAAGGATACGAAGTTACGCGATCAGCATTTATATTTTGCGGATAAAGACCGGCAACGATACTCCAAACAAAACAGGCATTATCATTATTTTTTATGAAAGAATAACCGTATTTGATAATCAGGGTTTATAAAATCAAAAGAAACTCAGATGGCACAATCGATAAGTATAAGGCAAGATTGGTGATAAAAGGATTTTCACAGAAACCAGGTGAAGATTTTGATCAAACTTTTAGTCCAGTTGCGAAGATATCTTCTATAAGAGCTGTTTTAAGCATAGCTGCTAGTGAGAAAATGACGTTAACTCAGTTTGACGTATCCACTGCATTTTTGTATGGTACTTTGGAAGAAGAAATATTCATGAAGCAACCAGACGGCTTTGAAGATGGTACAAACAGAGTTTGCCTTTTAAAGAAAAGCTGAACTTTCTAAACAGGGTATTGTTGGTAGGTGTCGAACTTTTGGATCAAGTTGGGACTTAACAAAGTTTAGGATGCTGGGTATGGATGCTATAGGTAGTGCGCTATCTGCCACAATTTCTCTAATTTTGTTAATGTACATTGATGGTACATCCACGAACTCTACATAATTGTTCAGATCCAACCCAATGTTTATGGCCGGAGCGATTAGATCCTTTGGAATGTCAACATATAAGGGATTGGTCTGGATAGGGGCTCTATTGTGATTCACTCGCGCATTTTCATACTCTGCTCCTTGCGGTATGTCAACCAGTCGTGGGTCGAGTACTACCGATTCAGTAAATCCAAATAACTCTAAATTCTGACGGATTATGTTTGTAGCATCATTGAAGAAAACAGCCTCAAAATCGTCAAACAACGGGACTAGCGCGTTCAATACTCCTGGATCAAAGCGCTGTATGTCGCCGTCGGAGAAACAGTAATTGAAGATCTTCTTCGCGATATGGTTCGACTCAATCGACTCTACTACCAACTTCAAACACCTGCGCGCCGTATAGGCGTCTTGCACATTGTCGCCTCTGATCCAATTATTCACGCACATAAACATGCTTACAATCCTTTGTAACTCTGCCCCGGTTGCGCTTTCAGCCATCGGCTGTCTTAGAATCCTCTCTTGCGGTGTGAAGACTTCCGGCAAGCGCAGCATGAACTTGTAGATAGAATCTGCCCTTACACGTGAGCATACAGGGAAGTTCAGTGATTCCGCAAGCCCGCCGTCGCCCACCACGTCCTCCATCATCATTCTCGAATTGTCATCCAATCTGAAAGCCGTCTCTCCATACAATACGATAAATCTATTCAGGTTTAAGAAGAATTGGCTCCACCTTGGCGCTATATACCCAATCAATGCGTGGATAGCGTCGGCCTTGCTTTTCCCTCTCATTGCATCTGTTAAACACCGCATAACAATATTTAAAATCGGAGGTCTGGGGACGTCGTTGTAGTCGACTAGATCCTGCATGTCGACAAACTGACTTAATCCCGCGTAAATTGGTAACTCATTTATTCCTTCATATAGCGGGTTATCAATAAGGTAAATCCCGTTTGTTTGACTATTGCACCAGCCATGTCCGTCAACATTGTGCGTTTCTAATTCCAACCAAACTCCTCCACCTCCTCGCGGTGAAGTTACCGCCAGCGGATGATTTTGATCTTCATTCGTGTAACCCATTTTCGATAGCATCATTCCAATTATAACATCTGTCTCACTTGCACTCCTTTCTGTTATTGTCCTAAAACCAGGCGTAGTGGAAAATAACATTTTCGACATCAAACCTGTCGTGCCATTAAGTACTGCATTTTCGTCAATATTATATTCGATATCTACCATTACCTGCTCTGGCAAAACCAAAGCCATCATAATCTTCCGAAAATCGTCGAAGTTTTGCGACGTCACCGGCGCATTTACTATCTTCGCCAATGGCTCAGATTTATTTGAATTAATCTCCATTGTCTGACTCACTTGAGCCATATCCACACTTACTAAAGAAAACGTCGGAAATACAAACTGTGACGAGTACGCCACTGACAATACATTTATTTTAGGTAAAATGGAAAGGAACCGACTCACACTTCTTGGGTGCGTGTGATTCAACCATTTTACATTATTCCTTCCATACATCGGTCCTGCACCAAACGCCAATACTAATCTTTTCCTGCGCGAAAATATCTCCATCCACTCCCTTAACGCGATATTATCTTGAACCAAAAAATCTTGAGTAGCATCCTGGAAAGCGTGTAATTGCGGATTTAGAACAACAGGTATTACGTCATACTGATTTCTTCTAACCGGCACAAGCCTATCTAAATTATTAAGTATCATGTTAGACATTTCTTCCTTAACTATTTTATCAACATTCGATGAAAAGCCAATTACCTCTGGGTCGATAATGTTGTGCGTTCCTCTAATAATTTTATTTTTTATTCTAATAATCCTATAAAACTCTTTCGTTGTACCTTCGATCAAGTGGTGTAGCCCTTTGATAAAACCTGGATACGTCGCTGTTTCTTTTACCTTCTCTTTCAGTGCTCGCTGCTTGCTTATCGCTAGACACCATTCGCCGTGCATGTCAAACATAAAATCAAGTTCCTCCGGATATCTCTCTATACTCTGTTCAAATATAAGCGACTACGACATAAACAAAGTCGCGCCGATGAAGGATGGGCTTCCTTCAGGTAGAGACTTGGTTTCAGGGCTTCAGGGTCGGATCGAGGATAGTTCACACTAATACACCCAATATATCACCTTCAGATCCTGTACCTACTATCGACATTTCGTTCTAAGCTTCAAGTACGATCCTGGCAGTCTTTTGGGGGCGTGAAAAGAATTGTAGAGAAGACCGTTGACGAATAAGATGTTAGTAATGCGCAAAACAAACCGATTTGGTTTGTTTGTTTACATTCTCTTATATTTGAACAGACTATAGTTCCTGTGGTTTTTCGATACGCATACTCGCTACCTCTATCAAATCTAATGTAGTGTTTGCTTGTACGGATCTCCCTGTAGAAATAATTATCGACAATGCATCAATCAAATCCTGTATTGAAAATAACTGTTTTCCCTCCTTTACTTCCTTGTTTAACAATGAGTCATCATCATTTGGCGTTGCGCTCTGTTTTGTATCTGTATTCTCCTTCGCTATATTGCTTACCGTTGCGTCTGCTAATTTTTCATATCCTGCATCGTCTTTAGTCTTCTCAGTCTTAGATTCAGTCTTTTTGTCCATGTCACTCGTGAGCTCATTTTCAACTATAATTTTCGTTTCGTCACCTTTGGCCGCTGATGATTCACTAATATTTTTCTTTGCTTTATTTTCTTTCTTTGGCGCCATTACGTTATAGAAAAACCAACGTGTCCAAGTTCTCGCGTCAACTCAAAATTGGATACGTGCTGAGATCTACGGAGTTTTCATACTTGTGCCAGCGTTAACATTGCCGGCTGTCCAACCGAGGCAGCTGTGAGCAGAGGTGACCCTTATTGCTTGATTTTGGCTGCTTCTGGCACGATTATTTTTTATATTAATGCAAGCTTTTTTCAACATTATTTTTTCAGGCAATTCAATATATGAACTTCCATTCCCCATTTCATATTTATTAAAATTCACTTCAAGTGAAATAATTGAATGTAGTGCATAACCACTATCTTTTTCGGAAAGTTCTTGTAATTTAGTCATTATTTTATCTAAAACATATTCTTCTAATAGCTGATCGATATCAACGATGAAATTTTGGGTTTTGAAATATTTAAAGTCGAGTATTTCAGATTCACCGGATTTCTTGATAAATTCCCCACAAAAATTGGTATTTAACTTGAGGATATTGTGTTTTTTCAATTGATTTCGTAATCTACTTTTGATGAGAACAAAGGCATCAGTCAAGAAATCGTTTGTCTCAATATGTTTCAGATTTATTATAATCCCCGTTCTAGCTCTACCCGAAAACGCAGATTTCACATCTTCCCACTTTAGTCTATCAGAACGACTATTATTCGATAAATTTCCCCCACCCTCTTTGAATGAGATCATCCGCTTCAAAATAGTTTTATATCGTTTCAAATGATTAATATTTGTTTGAATTTGAAATTTTTTATTATGAGTTATGGATTGATTCTTCTGCATTTTATGGTAAGATTGAATTTGATTGCTAACCAGATTCAACCATATTTTTTTATCATCTATTGACTCAATTTTTTCCAAATATTTAAATGCTCTATGAAAAACAGACATAATATCATCATTTACCTCCATGATTGTTATGAACTGAACTCGAAATTGGCTACTGAATGTTCCGTGCCAATATCCACCAATCCAGTGAATTTCAGATGAATATTTCCCTCGTTGAGATGAACTATGCTGTCCTTTAAGGCACTAGTAGATCTTCTAGGTAGGTGTAGTGTACGTGATTACAGATCACAGATACACTGTCTCGCGTGTCTATGACTAATGCTTTAAGTCAGTTTGACGAGAGCCACAGGCGAGAGTAGACGAAGAGCAGTTAGTATAGATATTGCCGAGCCAGTGTCTAGGAAGAGGATACTATACAAGTGGCGACGAGGATGGGATTTGCTTCATCCTCATATTGAGCACCTGGAATGCTATTTAAATTTGCGTATGACTGGCGGACGTCAATAGGTGTATTGGGATTCGCCAGCATAACTACCAAGTCACGAAGACTGGTTATTGTATAGCTGATAGGAGTAGTCTCTTCAACTAGCGAAGGGTAATACTTACAGTTCATTAATGAGAATTTGCCAAGACAATTGATGATACCACTGATTGGCGTTAGGTTTAGAGGGTTCATCCTAACTACATCTCTTATGTCACTGGTCAGTATTGTTGAGTACTCATTAGCGAGTACATCGGAAAATCCAATCTCACCGCTTAGGTGGACCAAATCATATTTTGCAGCAAATTGCAAAAGCGATGCACGATAAATTGAATGAACCGGAACGTCTATTTCCGGCATTTGGAGGGAGATACGATTAATAGTCTCAAAAGCTGTGAGTCCTATTCCACGCACTGTCACACTTAACCTGATGTCTTGTGGCTGGGGTTCAACGTGGGCTGTCTTCAACGCTTCACTCAAACTAGAAAACTCACTAAACAAACTTATACGCATTGACTCTAAGTTATGAGTGTTGAAATCAGCAATTGTTTTTGAGTTGACCTTCTGCCGAAAGGTTTGGGCACGCTGCCGTTGTTGTTTTGGCCATTGTGTCCCTGTGTTTCCTCCTGCTTGGCTCATTGAGGCTGGCTCCTCTTCAGCTGGCTGTTGATATGCTGCTGAGCCTCCTCTGCCGCGACCTCTTCCTCGAGATCCTCCTCTTTGCATAATGGTAAGATTAACAATAAACGGGTTTATTGCGGAACGGGTAAATCATCCAGGGATTGTGGCAATGAAGGGCCGATTGCGTTCCAAAGTATGGTGGCCAAGAATCGACAAAGACGTCGAAAATCTAGTGAAATCTTGCAAAAGCTGTACCTTGGTGGGATTACCTAATCCACCGACACCAATGAAAAGACGTGAGCTTCCCCTAGCGCCATGGGTAGATGTCGCAATGGATTTACTAGGTCCATTACCAAACCAGGAATACGTACTCGTTATAATTGATTATTACAGTCGTTATAAAGAAATAAAAATGACAAAATCTGTGACAACTTCCCAAATAATAAAACTATTGAAAGAAATTTTCAGTAGACTAGGTTATCCCATGTCAATAACTGCAGACAATGGAAAACAATTTGTTAGCGAAGAATTCAGAAGTTTCTGTAAGAGCTGTAATATCAAGATATTAAACACCGTTCCATACTGGCCTCAACAAAATGGGGAGGTTGAAAGGCAAAATCGAGACATCTTGAAGCGCTTAAAAATAAGCCACATGGAGAAGAAAGACTTGAAAGAGAGTTTGTGGGAATACCTCATTATGTACAATAGTACGCCTCACACAACGACAGGTAAATCACCCTCCGAACTATTTTTTGGGCGTCAAAATAGAGATAAAATTCCATCATTAGACAGGATAGATTGTTCAGGAAATGACGATGAGGTAAGAGATAGAGATAGGATTCATAAAGAGAAAGGAAAGGAGTATGGGGACAAAAGAAGAGGAGCTATAGACTCGACAGTAAAAGTAGGTGATAAGGTTTACATCAAAAACATGGATAAAGTAAACAAGCTCAGCACTAACTTTAATCCTGTGCCTCATACTGTTGAGAAATCAAATGATGGCGACATCACCGTAAGAAATGATCAAACGGGTCAAGTGTTAAGGAGAAATGTGGTTCATCTCAAAAGGGTAGAAGGTCAGTGGACAACTGTACCCGAAGAAAATCAGGATGAGGAGGAAAGTCAAAATAATGGTTAATGTTATATAGTTATGTTGATGTTCTGCAATATGAAGTTAGAAAGTATTTAGTTTTGTTAATTTGCCTAATTGCTGGAACAGCCTGACTCATATCAGATTTGATAATGTTAGTCAATCAAATATCAAAAAGATATAAAGATTTTCTTTGCAAGTTTGTTTCTCATTTATTCAACATAAGAGAGATGTAGTGTACGTGATTACAGATCACAGATACACTGTCTCGCGTGTCTATGACTAATGCTTTAAGTCAGTTTGACGAGAGCCACAGGCGAGAGTAGACGAAGAGCAGTTAGTATAGATATTGCCGAGCCAGTGTCTAGGAAGAGGATACTATACAGTAGGAATACACGATAGCTCTCCAATTCCAAAAGTATGCTCTTGCCGAACTTTGCTTGCACCAACTTTGCCTTAACAATGAGAAATTTCTCCCCCAGTGGTAATTGATGCAATTTCATCGTCTTCTTTTCTGTGTAACAGCAAGCAGCATTTAGTTTGATGAAATTCATTATGGTAGATGTGGAATGTAGATGATGATCTATCACAAAAAAAGAAAAATTTGTTGATAATCACATATCCACACATATTATGTTAGGAAATCAACATTCAAATTATGTTTTACTCACCAAGATTTAGCAGCACACACACACACACACACACACACACACACACACACACACACACACACACACACACACACACACACACACACACACACACACACAGAAACAACTCTATGAGAGATATTTGAACTCTGAATTCAAACAGGCTGCGATCCCCTTATATATCCACAATTATCACTTCTTCAGAATTTCAGCTTATTTACGCCCTACCTCACTGAGATGATATAAGGCACTTTTTCTTTATATTTATGATTTTTGAATTCAATATGTGATTCATGAGGAAATTTTATTGGTAACGCTTCTTGAAGGTTACAATATTCCTCATGCTCAATCAACTTAGTTTCATTGTAGAAATAATTTAAGCATCTATCACAAATATATTTTTTACCATTCATCTTCGATAGAGTCGAACTTACAAGCCGGGACAAATTTTTAATGAGTACATAATGATAATGAATAGTATCATCCCCATCTTCTTCATCATCTGTATTTTCTGAATGATATTTATTCTGAATTAGAAGTAGATTAAAATGTCTACCAGAAACTTTGTTGGTGCATATACGTGTAGGTATAACATCAAATTTTTTCTTATTTACTAGCAACCTCGTGTGCAGCAAAATGAATGAGGAAAGAGATGCCCACATCATAGATGGTCGTAGATATTGTTGCCCCCTTAAATGTATTGGTACAGACCCAAGTATAGATGTTGTGGATGGAAGGGCTTGTCTTATTTGTTAATCTTTTGGTTCTTGTAGATGTGCTTGTATACTGTATCAGCATATGAGGAATAAAAAATAAAAAACAAAAAAAAATGTTAAAATAGTTTATTTACATTTTTTTATTTTTTCACAAACAATAAATCTAAAAATCAATATCACTCTCTTCATCTCTTGAACATACAAATCTTTTGAAATTAGGTACTTCTACATCGCCGTGTATTGACTCATGAAGTCTTGATAGACTTCATTCAGAGTGTTGTGATCAACACTCATCTTTTTCATAAATGTCAAATAATACTTCACAAAAGTCGTAGTTACACCAATACACTCTTTTTCTAAATAGGTGATGAAGATTTGCAGACTTTATATACAAGTGTGTGTGGTCGCGAAAGCTAAATAACCCAGACTTGAATCCTGCCCTTTCAAATTCTTTCAAAAAAATTCTATAATGAATTTTGCAAAAGGTTAAATTAAATTCCTTAATGCTATAATAATTTCGCCACACACACAGCTCTGCATTGTCATATTCATCGCCCCAATCAAGTTTACCAATAATATATGGTATAGCTTTATGGTTTGATACTATTCTAGGAGAAGAAAAAAGGGGTTCCTCTGGAAGTGGATTTTCTGTAATGCACACATCTGATTTTATTTGCTTCCACTTGGAAACGCTAAATTTCTTCAAAATTTCACGTGTTACATCTTTAGGTAACTTCAGACGGAACACATCAATTATTGAACTTACATTTTGAATGATTACATTTATTGCTGAACCTTGAAGTGAGCAAACTTGGAAAGGAATAACAAGGTTCAACGTGTGTTTTTGTTGATCAAAATTGTCCATTCTGAAAAGAAACATAAATTTTTCACTATTGCTGTGACGGTGGAGCCTTTGTTGACAGAAGTGAATAATGCCCCCAAGGCAACGTATCAAACGATGATGGAATAAGATATCGTTTATCATCATGTGCGCTTAATGCTATTCTCGATTGTTGAATTGAATAGAGTTTATGTGCAAAGGACATTATTGTATTCTGGTTTAATACAATCTTAGAATTTTGTTTGAGACAATTCACATAATCATCGAAAGATAATTTATTTCTTACAACACAAGATTTTACTCCTTTTGATTTTTTCGTGACTTTCCCCCCTTGAACTTTAAAACTATACATTTTAGCTCTCAAACCTGCAAAATGTGTAATAATTAATCCGTTAGTCTCGTCTTTCATTAAGCCAGGTACTTTTTTATTTACCAATGGAATATTGTGCACGTTATCCTTTGGGTAATCACTGGTATCGAAATGAGTGTGGCAATCATTTTTAATGAGTTCGTAGGGGTTACAACTACTAATTTCATAAAAAAAAGAGTCTGTATCAATGTACATGATTTTACAACCCCCAGGACTTTTTAGCATCATGTAGTTATAATGGAAATTGTACATGCACACCTTTGATATGTCGAGAATGGCCATACCTATGTATAGAGGTTTATTGAACAAAAGCTCATTCTTTTTAAGTTCAACGGCTAATAAATCTTCACCGAAAACTGTGCGACTATGGAATCTCGGAGATGCTATAAGATTTTTTGCTCCATATCGACCTTCATACTTATTAACTAAACGTACTACCCTGTGCAATCTGATATTCTCCATGGTCTTACCAAAAATTGAATTATTGGCAAATTTGAATTGGTTTTTACCGAAATCGGTAGTTGCTTTTGCTCTTAATTCAGTATTAAGGTCTATATAGGGTTTCAGCCAGGGAGATTGCTGAAATTTCAATACCTTTTTAATTTTTTTCAATTTCAATCCTAATTCAAGCATAGTTTTTAAATTACGATAATGAATTACGTAATCTTTTTTATCAGAGAGAGTACATAATAATTTTGGCAGCTTTGAACCAGGAGGGACACTGTGCTCTGGGCACAACGGTAAGTCTTTATGCAGATCATGCAAGTGTTGTGGGTATTGCAGATCCACCTGAAGGATGTATCCTTCAGGATTATCATCGGGAATGGTAGTCACATCAACAGTCGCATCACACCATTCAAAACCCCCAAATGGTAAATATTGACTCATCGCCCAACCGTACAAATTATTTACATCAAGATAAAGCAAATATGACTCTGGCTTTGATGCGTCATAATTAGTCATTTTAGGGTTATTGGCTTCGGAAAACCAATGCATGCAACAACTGATTCCACCCCGTATACCCTGCTCCACAAACATGATCATATCAATATCTTTAAGTAATTGTAATTTACATTTTGTGTAGTTCAGCATACAGTCCCAGCTGTACCCAGGCATAGTGTAGTACCATGCTGGGTCAAGCTTATACGTTTCTAAAGCAGTTTCTCTGAAATTTTCCATGACATCAGCAAGCAAAAGTACGTCTGTTTTCATGTACAAATCGCTGTATTCGCCTAATGATCTGATTTTGAATGTTTGCCAAACGTTCTGAGCATGACGATAGCTTTTCTCGTTAATATGTTCATCCGACAATTTATTGTAAAATTGATCTATTGATGGTAGTGCGGTATCGTTTAACTTATCCCAATCTGTCATATAATCATAACAAAATGTACCCTTCCTTGTGAGGAGTTCAAACTCCTCATCGCGTAAACGACCAAATTCTTTTTTAAGGTTTTTAAAATTACCTAGAATTAAAGTAGAAGCTAATTCATCCAAACTAGCTCCCATAAATTTAAATGAGTCGATAAACCTAAATCTGAGATTGGTTTCCTGATGGTAATATGTAAATGAAATGTACTTTTCTTTATTGATGGGTAAAGTTCTGATTCTACCACGACGTAAAAGAGCTAAATAATGAGCGTCGTAATTAGATAAATTATGAAACACTATGGGTACAATAAAAAGCTTTCGAAAATTAAGGTTACATTGTTGATGCGCCCAGCCCCTAAATTCAGAGGAGAAATGATCATGATCCCTAACTATTACATCTTTAGAGTTAAAACGACATTCACAAATATGACAGTGTGTACCAACTTCATCTGGTGCACCTGTCATTGGTTCAATATGTTTAATTTTGGAATATACAAATGAGGCTATTTTATCTATCTCATCAGCAAACCAATCTGAGCAAGTCTCACCGCGAAAACTATCATAACGTGAAAAACTATCGTTAAATGAGCATTTCAAATAAAAACCTACACTATATGGCACATGTTCTTGATACTTGAACGATTTTTCACTTATTTTGTTATTGCATTGCTTAAGTAATGCCTCAAAGTCTGCATACAGAATAAAGGGACATTTTTGTTTATAAACGAAATTTCTAAATTCAACGTAATCATAATTTGGAAAAGTTGCTTTTTGATCATTTAATGTTTTACATATCTCAAAATGTTCATTCAATTTCATCTGAGATGAAAAATAATTCAAACACCTATCGCATATAAATTTCTTGGCTTTATCTTTTGAGAGTTGTCTTGCTAGAAGTCTTGAAATATTTTTAATCAAACAGAAGTGATATTTAATTTCAGTATCTCCCGTTTCAGGTTCCAAAGGCTCGGCGTCATAGTCGCTCAATTTCGGAGAATATTTGTCTTGAACAAGGAGTAAATTAACATGATTCTGGGCAATATGATGATGTGTGAGTCTCAACGGTAAAATTGTATAAAATGAACTCCTTTCATTTTCTTTCAACTCTAAACCATATACGTTCACCGAAATGTTGTTCATTTTTTCAAATTTTGTAATTTGAGATAATTTCATAGGTAGTTCTAAGCCAGTAGTTTTGAGAACACTAGCGTAAAAAGGATAGCTCGCGGTACGGTTTGAATTAATTCTGGCTGGATAAAGATAGCTAACAATACTCCAAAAAAAAAACATGCATTATCGTTATTCTGAACGTTAACACATGCTTTGGTTTTTAAAATTTGATCCGGTAGTTTAATGTAAGATGACCCTCCATTTCCCATTTCATATTTATTTATGGCAATTTCTAGATGAATAATTTTGCTTAATGCCCATCCGCTACCCTTGTTGCTCATATCCTCTATGTCCGTTACAATACGTTCGATTATATTATAATCAAACCAACTTTCCAATTCAGTTGCTGAATCAATTATAGCATTCGGAGTAGTAAAAAATTTTCTATCAACAATTTCACCACCATCAACAGCATTATTTTTAATGAAATCGGCACAAAATGTCGTTTTAACTTTCAGCAATGGCATCTGTCTCAAAACTCTCGAAACTTTACTTTCAAATAGGTGAAAAACATCTTTCAAAAATGGCCTAACATCAATATGGGTTAAATTTATAGCAATATCTGTTCTAACTCTACATTTGTATATAGCATTAAGTGTGCTCCAGGTAACGCGTGAGCTACGCCTTTGAGGTTGTTCCAGTCCTGCACCAACGCGCTCTTGTTTTGGAAGAAAAGATTTTACAAAACAACGCATTCGTTTCAATTGAACAATTTTAGAATATATTTTACGTTTTATTTTATGCTAAATTGCATCGATGAATATGATTGTATATCACACGTAACCAAATTTTTGCATTTGAAGGAGAATACGTTTGTTCCATCAATTTCAGAGCTTCATCAATTTTAGTTAAAGTACCTTCAAATTTATCCATTTTAACTCAATACAAAAAATATGTATGAAGATAATAATATTGAGAATTACCTTATAAATATTATCTATTGTCTAAGTATTTCGGTTGGTGTAGTCGTCTTTTTTCAGTATTCTCAGTTCCCTCTCTGTAGATAACTCCTTGGTATGGTAGGTGTAATCTTCTTTTGGGTGAAAAAAGGTACTGAATTTCCACAATCACTGGTTCGACAAATTCAGCTTTCACCAATATGCAAACCAAATTCCTATATGTGTGGATCTTTCTCGAGCTCTCCTAGTCCCTTGGTCAGCTTTCTATCAACAATTAGAGATTCAGAATTAATTTTTGTTTTAAGGCAAAATATGTGCAAAAACTTACTGTTTCTCTGATGTATGGATATGTTGATGATGTGTGCGTAACAAAATTGTTTCGTTCGATACTTTTGCGACTTTTGTAGGAGCGTGATCTCGTGTATAAAACCAAAACGTAAAATGACTGAAAAATACTCCTTGCTGAAATATTTATAGTTTTTCTTCGAGGGTCTAAACTAGCAAGTTTTTTTCTCATGGGAATCCAGTCAGATAAAGTACCATAACTATTACACATGTCTTATAGGAGAAAGCCCAAAAAACGCGTTATGACACGAATAGCATCTTTCCTTTCAACAAAACGTGTCTTAGTCGATGTCCCTGGGGATTAACTTGCAACAGGTGATTTAATTATGTCCCCCACAAACAAAACTATTAATATACCGGGATAGCCGGGATGGCTGAATGTACACGAATATCGTCTTTCCTTTCAACAAAACGTGTCTAATCCATGTTCCTAGAATTTTAACCTATGCCCCAAACAAAACTATCAATATATTGTAAGTCGGAATAGCCGAGTGGTCTAAATCAACTACTTTTATTCATATGCTTGGAAACGCGGGTTCAAATCCCAGCGACGTTTTTTTCATAACCCGCAATCCCTTCATTGAGTTGCATCTCTAGGTGGCGCTGACATCGTAAAGATCCCTACAAAAGTCATGGCGTCTTCGAAGTTCAAACTCTAGATGTCGTTGAACAAACTGTCATGGCGTCTTCATCGTAAAGCTCCCTTCAAACATAACCACCACCAAACCCCATAGAGCGCACAAAGCGCATCCACCATAAATAAATCATTCCGCCACCATCTAAACCAAATGTGAGGTTAGATCATAGTCTGATCGGGAACCCGTGTTGACATAACTACTTGTTTAATTTTTTGTGTCCCCATTCGATTTTATGGGCTCAATGTGCTTGATTCTCATATTCAATTCATTTACAACAGAATCAAGCTGCTCTTTGAACCATTCAAGACACTTTTCACCGGTATAACTCTTGTAAAATGATTGTGATGGGTCATGATTACATTTCAGATAATAACCTACACTCATAGGTATATGTTCCTGATAAATGAATGATTTAGAGAATGTTTTATTCGAATCAGTGTCCCTCAAATACGATTCGAAATCTGCATAAATGATATAAGGCACTTTTTCTTTATATTTATGATTTTTGAATTCAATATGTGATTCATAAGGAAATTTTGTTGATAACTCTTCATGACGGTTACAATATTCCTCATGCTCAATCAACTTAGTTTCATTGTAGAAATAATTTAAGCATCTATCACAATAGTATATTGTATAATTAGTGGGAAAAGCATAATATTCCCAAACGACTGTGATAATTACCAGACGAGGAGCGTAGCGACGAGTCTGGTAACACAGGAGTTTGGGAATATGCTTTTCCCACGAATTATACATACTATTTTTTCTCCGATCGTCGATTTATATTTGAAAAAATTATTAAAAAATATTTCATTCAAGATGTAATCAAGTAAGTTTAAATAGGTTTCTCTATGTTCATATTTAAATATAGAAGTGGTAACTATGGAAATTACTTTGTTATGACAGAAGTAAAATAATTTTCAAGCCGATTTTGTTCGATTCGTTGTATTTTATAAGAAATTAAAAAAACAGTAGTAAACATGGACACTGATGGTGATTATTCGTTACCTTGCACGCCTCCTGAACTTGTAGAAGCAGCGAACGCGGCTTCACTTGATTTACTTCCGGCGAAATCCAGAGAGAAGTATGAACTTGCGTACCAACGCTTCATGGATTTTTGCAGAAAAAACAACAGTGTATCCTTTTCTGAGAATGTACTGATGGCGTATGTTGCTGAATTGGCTAAAACAATGAAATCTTCGACGTTGTGGGCACATTATTCCATGCTTCGATCAACTTTGTCTATTAAAAATAATATTAATATTGCCCAGTACCATAAACTGAGAGCATTTTTGAAACGTCAAGCTATAGGATACAAACCGAAAAAATCTAAAATTTTAACCCAGGAACAAGTTCAGAAATTCATTTTAGAGGCCTCAGATGACATATTTTTATCGACGAAAGTAAGTAGATAAAGATTAAATAGTATTACTTAAATTAAATGAAATACGAAATATACAATGTTCGATTAATTTTTAGGTGGCTCTGATATTTGGAATAGCAGGAGCCTGTCGACGAGATGAGCTTGTCCGAATAAAAGTTCAGGATATAGAAGATTTCGGTTCAAAAATACTGGTAAAAATACCAGAAACAAAAACAAATAGACCTAGATCATTCATCATCAACGAAACCTATTTAAATGTTTATAGAAAGTACGTATCATTCAGGCCTAATGATTTTGAAAATCCTAGATTTTTTTTTAAATTCAACAAGGGAAAAGGATGGAAGACAGTCATTGGAATTAATCAATTTGGAAAAATGCCGCAAATTGTTGCAAGTTATTTACAGTTGCCAAATCCGACAGAATATACAGGACATTGTTTCCGAAGATCATCGGCAACACATTTGGTAGATGCTGGAGCTGACATTCTTTCTTTAAAGCGCCACGGAGGATGGAAGTCTTCCCATGTGGCGGAAGAATATATTGACGAATCACTTAATAATAAAGTAGAAGTGGCTAATAAAATATTCAACACCCCTGCCTCGACTTCAAATGAAAATGATCGAAACGAGATAAACCAAACAACTAGCCATGCAGCTTCAACGTCTATAAATTCTCGTTGCCCTCCAGTACAATTTACAAATTGTACAAACTGTACAATAAATGTAAATATTAACAACAATTAATTGTGTTCAAGAATAACGTTATAAATTAGATGTTTCTTTTATTTATTTCATACCAAATTTATCAATATTAAAATGAAAACCATACTTTGTTTCATTTCATTGTAATAATCCATTTGTAACATTACCGCACGCTACAGCAGTGCGGTAATTATTACCGCACTGTTATTTTCTAATTGCTTAGCAACTGCCCACTGTTCTGGAATGTTGAGCTTTGCGCATAGAAATCAGGTCAAAATAGTGTCACTTTTCCCACGATCGGAGAAAAATATATTTTTTACCATTCATCTTCGAGAGATTCGAACTTACAAGACGGGATAAATTTTCAATGAGTACATAATGATACATAAATAGTATCATCCCCATCTTCTTCATCATCTGTATTTTCTGAATGATATTTATTCTGAATTAGAAGTAGATTAAAATGTCTACCAGAAACTTTGTTGGTGCATATACGTGTAGGTATAACATCAAATTTTTTCTTATTTAATTTTAATGAGAAAATATTTACTGATAAATTGTTGTTTTTTTTCAAATTTAGGTACTTGTTTCATATTGATGGGAAACTCAATATCTTGACATTTGAGAACACCCTCGAAATACGGATACGAAGTTACGCGATCAGCATTTATATTTTGCGGATAAAGACCGGCAACGATACTCCAAACAAAACAGGCATTATCATTATTTTTTATGAAAGAATAACCGTATTTGATAATCAGGGTTTATAAAATCAAAAGAAACTCAGATGGCACAATCGATAAGTATAAGGCAAGATTGGTGATAAAAGGATTTTCACAGAAACCAGGTGAAGATTTTGATCAAACTTTTAGTCCAGTTGCGAAGATATCTTCTACAAGAGCTGTTTTAAGCATAGCTGCTAGTGAGAAAATGACGTTAACTCAGTTTGACGTATCCACTGCATTTTTGTATGGTACTTTGGAAGAAGAAATATTCATGAAGCAACCAGAAGGCTTTGAAGATGGTACAAACAGAGTTTGCCTTTTAAAGAAAAGCTGAACTTTCTAAACCGGGTATTGTTGGTAGGTGTCGAACTTTTGGATCAAGTTGGGACTTAACCTCCTCAGACCCAAGGTCCGGGGAAGATATATTTATTCAGCAAACCTACTTTTTTAGTGAAGACTGGGTCCAAATAACACCATATGGTTGAAAAAAAAAATTTATTTCTGTTTTTTCTGAAAAAAAAATAAGGTATCATATATGATACGTTGGGTCTAGAGGCATACAAAAACAACAGATCTATAAAAAAAATTTACTGGTGAAAAAGCGAGAAACAATTTCTATCAACGGTACAACACAGATAAATATTGCAGGAGTTACATTTGGCAAACGTTAATTTGCCACATTTAGGAAATCTACATTTTGATCTTGTTTTTTGTTCTTGCTTCGTAAATACTGGTAGGTGGATGTTACCAACGGTCCTGACTCTTCTATCCGGAACAGGTTGTACCTTCCTTTGTTTCAGAGGCGGTGTCTCTTCTTCATCACATTCACTTTGTTCCGAATTTCCTTCACATTGTTCAGAAGGTTTTTTAGTTAAAATCAAATATTGAGCAACGGATAATTTGAAATCCAGATAGTCCAAAGTGTCTTTTCTCCTCAAGCCTTCTGTACTGGCATTTTGACGATATTCGAGCCAAGATGCAGCTACCGCGAAATCGAAGAAGTGGTAGATTGCACGTATTGTCCATTTTTTGGTACGCCCACGCATTGCATATTTTCCAATCACCCTGTCTAGTAAATCAACACCTCCCATTTTAGCATTGTAATCGGCTACAATTGCTGGTTGTTTGATTGTAATGTATTTATTTTCAATCTTAGACCATCTAGTACAACTACCTAAGGGTTCAATGCCAGAGGAAGAGGAAGCAAAATGCACTGGCCTAGAATCGAACCATTTCGTTAAAATAATCTTTCCATCTTCTCTAACTAACCCATCATGTGAACCACGACCTGATTTTTTCAACTGATTATCATTTAAAAATGCTGCGTTTTTCGGAATCCTAGAAGTCATAATTGTACCAGCTAGGGTTATTTGTCTCGAGGAGAGTAACTCGATCAAGGGAATTGAGGTAAAGTATCGGTCGGTGTAGACTGAAACTCCTATTGGCAGGGTCTCTGTGAGTTTCAGTACCATTCTACCACCTACATCAAGTTTTTCGGGCATTTTCACCAAGAACGAGTCCACAGACGATCCCTTTCCTTCGTAAATATAAAAGTCTAGTGGGACCCCTTTTGGTGTTGTCATGACGAAATTCTTCAATCCTACGGGATTGGGTTTTCCTCTAACGAATTGACGCATTTTAACTTGCCCATGAAATGGTATCATCTGTTCATCTATTGATACATATCGAGTCCTTTTATTATTGCGGCATCCTTTCTGCACCATGTCTAACATTGGCCTTATTTTCCAAAACTTGTCCAAGTTCCTTTCTTCTTTGGAAATTTTCTGATCCTCCACAAGTTTTAGGCGCGAACGGAGTTTGAAATACCGATTTCTAGAGATGTTGTCAGAAATAATAGGAACTCTTGTGTTTCGCGCCCAATACATCCTAATCCTTGGTAGACCATAAATTCCAATCAACATGGAAGCTCCAAAAAATGTTCGCATTTCATATTCGGATGTTTCAAGGGAACGACCTTTATCAGCAACTTCGCGCATGTTTGTGAATAGGGCAATGTCTTCGAAAAACTTATCCGAAATATATTTCTTTAGGTAGGCAATTGGTTGTACTAACTCGCTGTATATATTTTCTTCTTGAAAATTGAATTGACTTGGTTCAAATTGACGAGTACGTGACCATTTTTTCTGGTAACCTGGTAGGTAGTGGGCAAGAGGCTCCTCATCCGATGAATCACTCATGTTGTCTGCGATCTCCATATCATCAGGATCGGTAACCACATTTTCCAAACCTAGATCAACCTCATCCTCATCATCGTCCGAAGAGAGATCATCGAGGTCCGACTGATCGAAGTCCAAGTTGAGAGCTATCTCTTCAAGCTCCAACGCGGTCAAAGGCCCTAAAAAAATAATATTTCAAATGAAAAGTAAACAATATTTGATTTCTCGTGAAAATCTATAGAATTTGATTTTTACATTGAAATTAAATTTGTAGTCAGTAAGACCCAAGGTATCACCTATGATACGTTAACGGAATTACCCATTGCGAAATATTTGTAATATTTAAAACAGAACCTATTATATTCCATATGTTCTGTAGTACTTGTTCAACAAATATAAATCAAAAAAACACCACAAAAACAATTACTTACTTTTATTTCGTGGTAGAGGCATGATCGTAGCACGTGCACTTGTAAACATAAACAATCGACTGACTTTTCTTGCGGCCGTATGCAACCAACATCGCATCAAAAAATTAGGCGCGTATTTAGCAGTGTATCATATATGATACCATCGAGTACGTGCGGCTAAATGGAGCTGGAGGCCGAGAATAAAATATAAACCTGAGGTATCATATATGATACCTGGGGTCTGGGGAGGTTAACAAAGTTTAGGATGCTGGGTATGGATGCTATAGGTAGTGCGCTATCTGCCACAATTTCTCTAATTTTGTTAATGTACATTGATGGTACATCCACGAACTCTACATAATTGTTCAGATCCAACCCAATGTTTATGGCCGGAGCGATTAGATCCTTTGGAATGTCAACATATAAGGGATTGGTCTGGATAGGGGCTCTATTGTAATTCACTCGCGCATTTTCATACTCTGCTCCTTGCGGTATGTCAACCAGTCGTGGGTCGAGTACTACCGATTCAGTAAATCCAAATAACTCTAAATTCTGACGGATTATGTTTGTAGCATCATTGAAGAAAACAGCCTCAAAATCGTCAAACAACGGGACTAGCGCGTTCAATACTCCTGGATCAAAGCGCTGTATGTCGCCGTCGGAGAAACAGTAATTGAAGATCTTCTTCGCGATATGGTTCGACTCAATCGACTCTACTACCAACTTCAAACACCTGCGCGCCGTATAGGCGTCTTGCACATTGTCGCCTCTGATCCAATTATTCACGCACATAAACATGCTTACAATCCTTTGTAACTCTGCCCCGGTTGCGCTTTCAGCCATCGGCTGTCTTAGAATCCTCTCTTGCGGTGTGAAGACTTCCGGCAAGCGCAGCATGAACTTGTAGATAGAATCTGCCCTTACACGTGAGCATACAGGGAAGTTCAGTGATTCCGCAAGCCCGCCGTCGCCCACCACGTCCTCCATCATCATTCTCGAATTGTCATCCAATCTGAAAGCCGTCTCTCCATACAATACGATAAATCTATTCAGGTTTAAGAAGAATTGGCTCCACCTTGGCGCTATATACCCAATCAATGCGTGGATAGCGTCGGCCTTGCTTTTCCCTCTCATTGCATCTGTTAAACACCGCATAACAATATTTAAAATCGGAGGTCTGGGGACGTCGTTGTAGTCGACTAGATCCTGCATGTCGACAAACTGACTTAATCCCGCGTAAATTGGTAACTCATTTATTCCTTCATATAGCGGGTTATCAATAAGGTAAATCCCGTTTGTTTGACTATTGCACCAGCCATGTCCGTCAACATTGTGCGTTTCTAATTCCAACCAAACTCCTCCACCTCCTCGCGGTGAAGTTACCGCCAGCGGATGATTTTGATCTTCATTCGTGTAACCCATTTTCGATAGCATCATTCCAATTATAACATCTGTCTCACTTGCACTCCTTTCTGTTATTGTCCTAAAACCAGGCGTAGTGGAAAATAACATTTTCGACATCAAACCTGTCGTGCCATTAAGTACTGCATTTTCGTCAATATTATATTCGATATCTACCATTACCTGCTCTGGCAAAACCAAAGCCATCATAATCTTCCGAAAATCGTCGAAGTTTTGCGACGTCACCGGCGCATTTACTATCTTCGCCAATGGCTCAGATTTATTTGAATTAACACGTTGAGTGCCACCATAACTTCTGAAAAAACTGACCCAGTGGCCACGATTTTTTTTTGCATATTCATCTTCTCTGGTGTTCAATTTAATGAAATTAATATATGGAACATCAATTTTCTCATTTTTTATGGACTTTTGAGTCCGATTGTTGGATAAGCAATATTCACTACATAAAAAAACTCAAACCCTCCTAGATAATAACATAATGCATCATATCGCAAGCCAAACAAAAAATTTTTCGTGCTCCACTCTATACATCACTTTCCACCCTGTAAACGTGAGACCACTGGAGAAATACGCGATTTAAAAATGCGTCGTTGGTCGTGAGGCCAGAGACCAGAGTGGTCTCACGCGGCTCGCCGCTCCCAAAAAAGTGTGATACCTATGTGGTCTCACATGGCACTCAACGTGTTAATCTCCATTGTCTGACTCACTTGAGCCATATCCACACTTACTAAAGAAAACGTCGGAAATACAAACTGTGACGAGTACGCCACTGACAATACATTTATTTTAGGTAAAATGGAAAGGAACCGACTCACACTTCTTGGGTGCGTGTGATTCAACCATTTTACATTATTCCTTCCATACATCGGTCCTGCACCAAACGCCAATACTAATCTTTTCCTGCGCGAAAATATCTCCATCCACTCCCTTAACGCGATATTATCTTGAACCAAAAAATCTTGAGTAGCATCCTGGAAAGCGTGTAATTGCGGATTTAGAACAACAGGTATTACGTCATACTGATTTCTTCTAACCGGCACAAGCCTATCTAAATTATTAAGTATCATGTTAGACATTTCTTCCTTAACTATTTTATCAACATTCGATGAAAAGCCAATTACCTCTGGGTCGATAATGTTGTGCGTTCCTCTAATAATTTTATTTTTTATTCTTATAATCCTATAAAACTCTTTCGTTGTACCTTCGATCAAGTGGTGTAGCCCTTTGATAAAACCTGGATACGTCGCTGTTTCTTTTACCTTCTCTTTCAGTGCTCGCTGCTTGCTTATCGCTAGACAGACACCATTCGCCGTGCATGTCAAACATAAAATCAAGTTCCTCCGGATATCTCTCTAGTTCCTGTGGTTTTTCGATACGCATACTCGCTACCTCTATCAAATCTAATGTAGTGTTTGCTTGTACGGATCTCCCTGTAGAAATAATTATCGACAATGCATCAATCAAATCCTGTATTGAAAATAACTGTTTTCCCTCCTTTACTTCCTTGTTTAACAATGAGTCATCATCATTTGGCGTTGCGCTCTGTTTTGTATCTGTATTCTCCTTCGCTATATTGCTTACCGTTGCGTCTGCTAATTTTTCATATCCTGCATCGTCTTTAGTCTTCTCAGTCTTAGATTCAGTCTTTTTGTCCATGTCACTCGTGAGCTCATTTTCAACTATAATTTTCGTTTCGTCACCTTTGGCCGCTGATGATTCACTAATATTTTTCTTTGCTTTATTTTCTTTCTTTGGCGCCATTACGTTATAGAAAAACCAACGTGTCCAAGTTCTCGCGTCAACTCAAAATTGGATACGTGCTGAGATCTACGGAGTTTTCATACTTGTGCCAGCGTTAACATTGCCGGCACCCCAACCGAGGCAGCTGTGAGCAGAGGTGACCCTTATTGCTTGATTTTGGCTGCTTCTGGCACGATTATTTTTTATATTAATGCAAGCTTTTTTCAACATTATTTTTTCAGGCAATTCAATATATGAACTTCCATTCCCCATTTCATATTTATTAAAATTCACTTCAAGTGAAATAATTGAATGTAGTGCATAACCACTATCTTTTTCGGAAAGTTCTTGTAATTTAGTCATTATTTTATCTAAAACATATTCTTCTAATAGCTGATCGATATCAACGATGAAATTTTGGGTTTTGAAATATTTAAAGTCGAGTATTTCAGATTCACCGGATTTCTTGATAAATTCCCCACAAAAATTGGTATTTAACTTGAGGATATTGTGTTTTTTCAATTGATTTCGTAATCTACTTTTGATGAGAACAAAGGCATCAGTCAAGAAATCGTTTGTCTCAATATGTTTCAGATTTATTATAATCCCCGTTCTAGCTATACCCGAAAACGCAGATTTCACATCTTCCCACTTTAGTCTATCAGAACGACTATTATTCGATAAATTTCCCCCACCCACTTTGAATGAGATCATCCGCTTCAAAATAGTTTTATATCGTTTCAAATGATTAATATTTGTTTGAATTTGAAATTTTTTATTATGAGTTATGGATTGATTCTTCTGCATTTTATGGTAAGATTGAATTTGATTGCTAACCAGATTCAACCATATTTTTTTATCATCTATTGACTCAATTTTTTCCAAATATTTAAATGCTCTATGAAAAACAGACATAATATCATCATTTACCTCCATGATTGTTATGAACTGAACTCGAAATTGGCTACTGGATGTTCCGTGCCAATATCCACCAATCCAGTGAATTTCAGATGAATATTTCCCTCGTTGAGATGAACTATGCTGTCCTTTAAGGCACTAGTAGATCTTCTAGGTAGGAATACACGATAGCTCTCCAATTCCAAAAGTATGCTCTTGCCGAACTTTGCTTGCACCAACTTTGCCTTAACAATGAGAAATTTCTCCCCCAGTGGTAATTGATGCAATTTAATCGTCTTCTTTTCTGTGTAAGAGCAAGCAGCATTTAGTTTGATGAAATTCATTATGGTAGATGTGGAATGTAGATGATGATCTATCACAAAAAAAGAAAAATTTGTTGATAATCACATATCCACACATATTATGTTAGGAAATCAACATTCAAATTATGTTTTACTCACCAAGATTTAGCAGCACACACACACACACAGAAACAACTCTATGAGAGATATTTGAACTCTGAATTCAAACAGGCTGCGATCCCCTTATATATCCACAATTTTCACTTCTTCAGAATTTCAGCTTATTCACGCCCTACCTCACTGAGATGATAAGTTTAACACATATGTGAGAAAAAAAAAACTTCCTACCCCTTATCTTACTTGATACTTGAGGGTCATATGCCTCAATTACACTCAGCCACTTCCACTGCTACTCGCGCTGCCAGAAATATTTCCCGGAATACTTCTGCGGCAGTATGGAAAGGCAGTGAGTATTTACACTCAGCTAAAATATTTCTCTCGCGATCAAGTTTTGGCAATGGCGGACGACAAAATTGCACCCTCAGCGATCTGTCTGTCTCATTTAAATAAATATGTGAGTGTCTTGAAAACATATAAACTCCAAAAGAAAGTTCGTCGTCGTAGAAGATGGTGGATGATATCAATACATCGTGCACTTTGTTCTTAAGTTTATGGTTTTTATCAGAAGAATCCCATATCACTCTTTCGATCTCAAGGTGTTCTAGAAATGATATTATTTTTTCGTTGCTCCACACTGTCGACATTTTTCGCAACAATTAACAACGTACGCAACGTTCGCACGACAGTAACTGGGCAGAATGTGATCACTCCCTGCCATTTGCGCTGCCGGTCCTTTGACTGCCGCACGAAAAACCGCTAATTTAGGGAGTGACCGGCAACGCGAGTGGCAGCAGAAGTGAGGTGATTACATTCTCACCCTGCTCATTTCCCTGCTCACTTCCCTGCTCCCTGCCGTGGAAATGGGGTGAGTGTAATTGACGGGTAAAAGATAACGCACAGAATTGATACTGGGCACCCTGAAAGATAATCCACAGTATTGACCCTGAGGGGCGTAAAAGATGACACACACAAAATTCGATCTCAAGGAGGTGATAAGAAAATATCGTTATCTGTCTTCGAAAACCCAAACTAACATGCCAGAGATAACTCCCAACAAACAATGGTTCAAATTCCAATTTTAATATTTTAATATTCAAATTGAGCCAGAACTCCTATTGCTCTACTACTTTGATGGATTTAAATGTTTTTTCAGGGTCCTCAGTTTGCTGGAGCACTGAGGGCCGGTTGTTACATATCCTTGTTTATTTAATTCGCCTGCCAATTTCTCAAAGTTCTAATAGTAGGTAAGTTGAGAGATTTGGATAATGATTTATATCCCTTTGGTGAAGCACAATACCATAACAAGCACATCTCTTTCAAATCTTCGTCATACCTTCTATAAATTTTATTAACAAAATTGGCTTCCTACTCATTGGCAAAAATAATGTGAGCATCTTTGGAAAGATATCTTTTTGACTCCAATATTAACCTTGAAATATTGGCCCTATTATGTAACATCCCTTCTACTTCGTATTTCAGAAACGATACTCTCAGAGAAATCAAACTAACTTTTTTCGGTTATCGACCACGTAATCAACTCCCAATGTTTATATTAAATTCTTCACTTATTTCTGTTTGAAGACTCGTCGTAGACTGCCTCTTCCCCGTTGC
Source organism: Adalia bipunctata (assembly GCA_910592335.1). Lineage (NCBI taxonomy): Eukaryota > Metazoa > Arthropoda > Insecta > Coleoptera > Coccinellidae > Adalia > Adalia bipunctata. The sequence goes on from OU342954.1 coordinate 10,334,945, forward strand.
CACCAAGAGCACCGGTGTCTTGCCAACCACTTGAAGCACTTCAGCCCTGAGTCAGCTTTACGTTCTTCGACTAAACCGTTCCTACATTCACCTGAATAAATGCATCTTACAATAAGATGCCTGGTAGGGTTTTCCTTTGCAAAAGCAGTGGGGTACTTTACTCCTGAATAATTTGCACTTCAACGAATTAATGTTACTTTTGAATTCTTTCTTAGCTGTGAGACTCAGTTCACTACCATGCCTTTTATTCTTAGGACCAATTTTAGGTATGGCTGCACTGTGAATCTCTTCATTCAAATCCGTTTTTGGAAAATTTTCTCTGTTCTCTGTTACTTTTGAATCTTTTCTTTGCTGTGAGGCTCAGTTCACTACCATGCCTTTTATTCTTAGGACCAATTTTAGGTATGGCTGCACTGTGAATCTCTTCATTCAAATCCGTTTTTGGAAAATTTTCTCTGTTCTCTGTTACTTTTGAATCTTTTCTTTGCTGTGAGGCTCAGTTCACTACCATGCCTTTTATTCTTAGGACCAATTTTAGGTATGGCTGCACTGTGAATCTCTTCATTCAAATCCGTTTTTGGAAAATTTTCTCTGTTCTCTGTTACTTTTGAATCTTTTCTTTGCTGTGAGGCTCAGTTCACTACCATGCCTTTTATTCTTAGGACCAATTTTAGGTATGGCTGCACTGTGAATCTCTTCATTCAAATCCGTTTTTGGAAAATTTTCTCTGTTCTCTGTTACTTTTGAATCTTTTCTTTGCTGTGAGGCTCAGTTCACTACCATGCCTTTTATTCTTAGGACCAATTTTAGGTATGGCTGCACTGTGAATCTCTTCATTCAAATCCGTTTTTGGAAAATTTTCTCTGTTCTCTGTTACTTTTGAATCTTTTCTTAGCTGTGAGGCTCAGTTCACTACCATGCCTTTTATTCTTAGGACCAATTTTAGGTATGGCTGCACTGTGAATCTCTTCATTCAAATCCGTTTTTGGAAAATTTTCTCTGTTCTCTGTTACTTTTGAATCTTTTCTTTGCTGTGAGGCTCAGTTCACTACCATGCCTTTTATTCTTAGGACCAATTTTAGGTATGGCTGCACTGTGAATCTCTTCATTCAAATCCTTTTTCGGAAAATTTTCTCTGACGTCGATTGGTAACAGAAAATCTACAAAGGAGGAAATTTAATGTAACCAAGCTTCAATGTCTTGTCCGTAATAATATATTTTTTTTCTAAAAAGCCACCTGCATGCAGGTCTTGTCTAGTTGAAAGATGGGTCCCAACTGTCTTCCACTCTTAGGTAACTACCATCCTAGAGAGACGACGTTGGTTGGGACTTGAGAGCTCGTGCTGGCCTCTCCCACACCAGACATGAGGTGGAGGAGCTTAATAATTGAATGGCCTCGATGTTGATGGATCAGTGTGGTTGAGGGGATTTGATTGCTCAGGGCGTATGAACTAAGAACTGAATGGATCTGAAGGAGGGAGAGCGCTATGAGGAGCGGGGACCAACCCAAATGGGACATCTTGCAGACCATAGGGAGCAGAAGGAGCTCCGACGGGGGTAGAAATGCTGAGATGGCCTGCACTAGACGGATAGCCTGTGGAACTAGCGGCTCCTGAAATTCCCCCGAATATGGGATTCGTGTCTGTAGGAAATATGTCTTCGGGGGGATTATGAGAGATTGGCTTGAGAGAATTAATGTGTTCCTCTAGATTCTAGAACATACATCCTAGACTCCAGAATATTTGTAGTTTGTTCTTTGATTGGGGCCGAGGTCTTTTGAGTGTTATCCTGGACTTTCATCAGCACAGAGAAAATCTGATTGATTGATTGATTCCTTACAATTGATATTTGAATAAACTCACCATCATTAGATTGAGCAGTTCATCACCACGCAATATGAACCACCAGTTTGTCGATTCATCTCGAGCAAATGCTTATATTTAACTATATCGCTGGTTTGCGAGAAAATCGACACAAATAAAAATGATGAATTTCACAGTATAACGTTTTTAAATTTAGTCAAGAATACTTGGTTGCATAAAGTAATCTATTTAGTGTAAAACTATCTTCACTGATTGGAATACAATAGAGTATAGATCAAAACACACAGAAATATTTCGAAACTTTCAATGAAAAATTAGAAAAAATCACATCATAATGACACCTGTCTGACTTCAGTCATTGTTCTCGAGATCATTTATTGATTTAATGTAATTCATATTGTGAACAATGCACAAAAACATTCAAAAATCATAAAATAGTAGTTTTGTAATTTACAAAAAACGTCTATTAAAAAACGAAGACGCATCAACAATACCACACAAAACACGTAAAATAACGTAAAATTGAAGTAAACTAAACATATTCCGTTATTTTTTTTGTAGGCATTTTTTGATTTGTAATTCTCGTCTAAAGGCTTTCAGGTTCGACTGATCACTTTTACACTTTTGAAATCCTTTTCACTGTACGAAGTTTTATAAAAAAAGGTTCCTTTATGCTCGGAGTCTACTTTTAGAATTTTTATATCTGTCATTTTGATTGTATCATTATCAATATTTTTATTGAAATTTTTGCCAACATCGTTAGCGAGGGACTTCAAATCATAAAAACTTTTGTAGTCCATTTCATGAACATTATAGGGGTTACCTTTCTTTTTGTCGCTACGAATAATTAAAAAGTAATGATCCGGTGTGTAAATTGGGCCTGATTTCAAAGTCTTATGGATGCTTCTTTCTATGACTGAGTGTACACTATCACCTTCGTTTTGCGTATGCCCTTTAATTAGAAATTTATGTGTTATAGTATTGATATATTCAAACGAAGCGACGGCGGACATGTACATACTTATAATGAATTTATTCTTTTGTTGCTCGCAACAATTATCAGAGTAAAAAATTATATCTAATTTGGCTCGTTCTGCCAGACCATCACCAAGACTTTCTAAATATTTCAAAACGCAAGTTCCTATTTCTGTTGCTCCTCTGTTTGCCTCCCCTTCATGCCATATGTAGCAGTGCACATTTTTAGTATTCATCTCGTAAATTGTGAAGTTTAAACTGTTTGAAGTATTCAATTTGGAAACGTAGTAAAAATTGGAAACGTCCCCTCTTGGACACGGCATCACTGCCTGTAACTCATAAACCGCAACGATAATTGAGCCGTTTTATTCTGCTTCTCTTTTATCTTTAGCCTTTTCTATTCTTGATAATTCTTTTTCCTTTAAGTGGTCGTTATATTTAGGCTCAAATAAAATTTTATCTCCTCCAGTAGCATTATTGTAGGCAATACAGTCCTCGCATTGGTCTTTCTTAGGTTGGAAAAATGCTATATTGAACTCATCATTTTAATAAAATTTCTCACGCCATTTTTTAAATCATTATCCACGTGACTATGATTTCCATGTTTGCCACGTAAATCTTCCGCGATAATGCCTCTTATATTATGCCACTCATACTTCATTCATAAATGAACTTGTACCATCTCATGAAAGAATTCTTATTTTAGTGAATACCATATCTCTGTTTAGATGTTGTTAATATTTATAATAAAATTTATTGTACTGTTAACTTCATGCGAGTATATTATTCATGATGTTTGTAAATAATGTATAATAAATATTTTACACTTCCATCTCTAACTCAATTATCTGGTAACAGTCCACAAAAGTAATTAGCCAAAGTCAGTACACCTGGATTTTGAACCACTATTTAAATCCAATTTTACTCCTTTACTAGACTAAAAGCCACTAATATACAGGGTGAGTCTTTGACTTGTAGATTCCCCTCATCAAACGAAAAACTTTTTTCCCATACCATTTTTCAAAATTCGGTTTCGTTTGGAAGATACAGGGTGTCGAAAATCCACGAAAAAAACACTTTCCTGTTCATATCTCCGGAACCGTTATTTCAAATGAACTGAATTTTGGTCCATTGGTTACTCTATTCATGGTGCATATTCCTCAATCGGAACTTATTCAATATCTCTCCTAGTTTAAAAGTTACAGGGTGGTCGACTCATAAATTCATGCAAAAACACTATCAAATCACTTGAAAAGGATAAACGGTTCATATTTTCGAAAGAATCAACCATTTTAGAGAATAAAAGTATTCCTATATTTTTTCAATAAAACGCGTCGTTTTCGAGTTATTCCTAAATGTATACGAAGAAATTTGAGGAAAAAATCATGAATTTCATAAAAAATCTGGATGCTTCCCTGAATTAAATATCATCGAATATTGTTTCTTCTCTGGTCTCTTAACAAATTAACAATGTTGTCAATGTTTATCAACTGAATTCCGAGAAGCATGAAATTACAAAGTTTATAAGAAGTTTCTATTGAAAATTTATTGATACCCGTCCTTCAGGAAAATCTATCTTCTTAACAATATCCTCTTGGAATTTTTAATCGACCCTACACTGTTTTCACATCACATTCATCACCTGTTTGCTTTATTCTCTGCAAACTTCAAGTAAATAAATAAATAATAAAACGAATCCATGTAGACAGGTTATCGCGGCGTCGTTCATTGTAATCACAGACTGTAGACTGTACTCTGGAGACACAGAAGAACGTCTTGTCTTGTCTTGCGTGGCGGCTACATCGCACTCGCAGCCGGCAGCGCACTTAAATTTAGATCGTAGCGCTGTATCGGCGAGAATCAGAACTACTCGTTTGGCATTTCCAAAGAGCAATGCGTAGAAGCCTCTGTGATAGTTCTTCCGTTAACGATAGGGGACGTTCTGCTTTCTTGAGTTCGCCTTTACCATTGTTGAAGAGTAAATCGTCAATCTGGCATCGTCTTCTCTAGAATTCTATGATATATCACAGAGGAATGGATTAAAATTAGGTCATTGACCTCGAATCATATGACTTTGATTAATGGAGTTAGGATAGGTTAGTGAGAAACTAATTTTTATAAGATAGTTTCAGGGTATCGAGGCAAATATGAACAAATTATTAGTGTTTACAAACTAATCTTCAGGAAAATCGAAGAAGGAACTTATTTTGGTGTGAGAAATATGGCATTTCAATTTCAGAAATTATGGAACAAAACTTAGCGTTTTTGCTAGGAAATATCGTGTTTGCAATATTCTTATTCAAATAAGGTTAGTGCTTGATTATTTTCTAAATGTATCACCCAGACTATCTGATAATCACATCAATTTCAATTGAAAAATATGAACTTTGAGGTGTTTGCAGAGAATTGTTTCAGGAGCGTATTCAGCCCAACTTTTTTTTTCAAATGGCTATATCTCTTCAACAGAGCCGAATTCGGAAAAATGGAAAATGAAAAAAAGGCTTCTTTAGGCCTCAAGAATCTACAGTTAAAATATATGTACAAGTCAAAGACTCACCCTGTATAGTTATAGTGAAAAGGGGTTACAGTCCACTGCGACCTTAAGGTCTATTGTGCCCTCTAACAGAGCTGTAATCATCGCGCCTCCTAAAACACTAATACCTGAACACTTAAACAAAACAAAATTTAATTAAATTCAAAATTAATAATCAGTGGGTTTACTAGAACTGAATTCATTAAATCATTCATTTTCTGCATAATCCTTGTTCTCTAGTGTATCCCCGGATTTGGCAATCTGAATAATATATATTCCGGGAAATCTTTGTGCAAAAGCAGTTTACTAAGTATTCAACCTCAATTGTTTTACCAGATGCGGCAATGCACCGATCAGCGCACGCAGTCGACGCATATGTGTTGAAATAAGAAAAAACATATTTCATATTATTCATTCATTCATTCATTAGGCATGTAGAAATAAAACGTTACATAGCCTATCAACCTCATTTTTTCGAAATTGAAATCACATAAATACAGTCTACTCAACTGAAAACAAAATTTCCACCACGTAAGTGAATAAATTGCCTTATTTGTTCAAATTTTTTCAAAGACATTTTTTCTTTTATCTTCTCATAGCCAATCGATTTCGACCAATAATGTCTAACGCTTGGTAAATGCACAATTGACATATGAAGGGTACAGGAGAATAACCGGCCAAGTCACTTTTTGTTACTTTCGATCTAGAGCCATTCTTATGTTTTATATTCATTGTTGTGAGGGCATGTTTCAGACAATTGATCCACTATGAATGGGGATTGATTGGTTGATATAACAAGTTGGAACTCTAAAGTGCCAATGTCGAGTGATTTAGCCGATTATTTCCGTGTACCGCATGGTCTAAGCCTGGTTTTCCCACTTCATATGATATTTTTGATCGTTTTCCATAGGTTACATAACCGATTTTTCCCATGTTTGATATAGTGAAAAGAAAGATCCTTCGATTGGCTATGATTTGCGCGCCTTATCTCAAATCTTGCCAAAAAATGACTTAGCTGGTTTTTCCCCTGTACCCTTCATATACGCCAATGTATTGCTTTATATCTTCAACCGTCAAATATGCCGGTTTTTCAATATTCTTCTGGAGAGAATACAAGTTACTTTGTTCAGCAATGCTTTCCACGAGATTACGGGTGAAAAAATAATTGAAGAAGCTAAGGGGTGTCGAAAGGGACATTATTTCTTCAGGTAAATCGGTTGAACCCTGAAATTTTATCGAATCTTCCGGTATATTTACATTTCCTTTCTGCCATGTCATATTTTTTAGTGCAACGAATGGTTCTTTTTCTTAGTATTTTTTTTGTTCCTGACTAACGAAGTTTGAGGAATATCTGAGTTATAATGGGATAACCCAGTCAAATCAGAGAACACATGTTCATTTTCCCTCACATCATTATCCGTTTCTTAATTTTCAATCGTTTCTAAGTGATCGTTTTCGAAAAATATTGGCAAATCTTCAATTCTGAAGTCAACGCTATTTTCAGGAATTGTTTTTGACTATTTCACTCATTTCGAAAACTGACCAATCACAGTCCAAGGACAGCTCGTATTATCGCGATAATACCAACTGTCTCTGAATTATGATTGGTCTGACAACTTCGGTATTTTTAGCGATTGAACCACAGACTAATCTGTGATTGAACTATGAATATCAAGAGGTTGACAACTAATAAATATAAATTGTAGACGTCAACCTTACATGTTTTTCATTACTTTTCTCGGATATGAAGTTTCTGACCTTTCATTTCGTTCGTGAAATAGTCTTATAAAATATCACACGAGATCGAATTTACCTCATAAGTCTATCTTTTATTTCCAAACTCAAATGAGTTGCTTTTTGGAAACAACACTCGTCCTACGGACTCGTAATGTTTCCAAGCAACTCATTTTCGTTTGAAAATAAATCGATAGACTTATCAGCAGTAATATCACAAGAGATTGAATTTCCGTGACAAGTCTATTGATTTATTTTCAAACGAAAATGAGTTGCTTGGAAGCATCACGAGTCCGTAGGACGAGTGTTGTTTCCAAAAAGCAACTCATTTGAGTTTGGAAATAAAAGATAGACTTATGAGGTGAATTCAATCTCGTGTGATATTTTAAAAGACTATTTCACGAACGAAATGAAAGGTCAGAAACTTCATATTCGAGAAAAGCAATGAAAAACATGTAAAGTTGACGTCTACAATTTATATTCATCAGTTGTCAAACTCTTGACATTCATAATTCAATCACAGATTAGTCTGTGTTTCAATCGCTGAAAATACCGAAGTTGTCAGACCAATCATAATTCAGAGACAGTTGGTATTATCGCGATGATACGAGCTGTCTTTGTACTGTGATTGGTCAGTTTTCGAAATGAGTGAAATAGTCACGGAAATTCAATCTTGTGATATTACTACTTATAATATCTCTTCGTTTGACAAGAGTGGCAACTCATTTTCTAAATCTTGGGTGAAAAAAATCATCATCAAGATCATCTTCATCATTTTCTAAACCGTTAATAGATATATCGCTCAAATGCGCTGCGTAATATTCAAGTTCGTCCTGAGTCAGTTTCTGTTTCGATGTCGTCTGTAATGAAAAAAAGTATTTATTACGCGCACAACGTATCAAATATGCTACATAAATTTCAAAGTTGAATATATTTCATTTTCAGCGGAAATCTTCCAGAAAAAGAACACACATAAATGCACATACCTTTACGTTCGCCATCGGTTCTTGTTTTATTCACTAAATAATAAAATATGCAGTTTATAATAACTGGAAGCACAGTAACTTCATCCGAATCTGTTGTTGGGGACCATAACATCTAAATTAATGTTCTGTACCTTGTGTTGCATATAATTCACTGCCTCGCGGTTACAGCCAATAAGAAGCGAGTGAATGTAGTGAATCTAATGCAGTGAGCGCGAGCAGATAAGTTCAGTTTATTCACAATGAGAACAAATTCAAAAATGTTGCACATATGCTACAATGCGCAGTTAAGGGTTAATATTTATAATGAAATTTATTGTACTGTTAACTTCATGCGAGTATATTATTCATGATGTTTGTAAATAATGTATAATAAATATTTTACACTTCCATCTCTAACTCAATTATGTGGTAACAGTCCAAAACAGTAATTAGCCAAAGTCAGTACACCTGGATTTTGAACAACTATTTAAATCCAATTTCACTCCTTTACTAGACTAAAAGCCACTAATATATAGTTATGATAGTGAAAAGGGGTTACAGTCCACTGCGACCTTAAGGTCTATTGTGCCCCCTAACAGAGCTGTAATCATCACGCCTCCTGAGCCACTAATACCTGAACACTTAAACAAAAAAAATTAAATTAAATTCAAAATTAATAATCAGTAAATCTAAGTTAAAGAAGAACGAAAAATAAAACATTATCTGAACTATACAGACTACAAAGCGTGTAATCGGCTTTATAGCAAAATTCAAGAAAACTTAACTAATCTTAGGGATTAAATAATTAATATGCATCACATTAAGTGCTCAGTCTTTTCGTTTATTAAGGTACAGTCGAAGAATTTAGGTTATTTTGGATTTTCGATGTAGTACTGAGATGTTATTACTTCATCAAGCTGGAGTATAGTGCTTCTGTCTGTTGAAGAAATGTGCAGTGGGCTGCATTGCCAATAAGGGCCAGTGGTAAAGAAGGGATCTGATATATGATTCCATCTTCCGGTGTGGTGGCGCGAGTATTTGGGGTGGAGTGAGGCGTATTGGGACATAGCATCATATGGTTGAGGTATGTTATTTTCATATGAGGAATGTATTCCATTAAAGGAATAAGGGTGAGTGTCGGGAAAGGCCGCTTGGATGGTCGTGTAAATATTATTGTTGATATTTTGTGACGTAAGTTCTGAAAATGTGCAGGACACGAGGGAGGTTAGAGGTCCTTGTGGAGAACAGGTTCCAAGGTTTGAAGAATCTTTGAAGAACATCGAGTATTTAGCGAATTCTTTAGTTAGTCTGGAGAACCAGTCTGATGACTGAAGGCAGGTGAAGTCTTCGATGCTGGATAGGTCAGCATCTTCGTCTAAAGAAGGTAGGCCAAGATCTTTGCCAAAAGAGTTGAAGGTATAATCGAGGTCAGGAGTGGATTCGGGAGTGTAGAGGACGACTGGATTGAGTAGGTAATCCTTTTGAAGTCTAGTCCAATGGTGGGCGAGAAACTCGTTACCATAAATGGTATGATTTTCGCTGTCGTCGAAGGTTGATGGGGTCGTATAATCTGGAATTTCGTTGGGGTCGGCGTCTAGGATAGAGTTGATAAAGTATAGCGACTGGGGAATGTTTGGAAGTTCCAGTTCGTATGCATGCCGATTGTCACCAATGTAGAGTTGGTGAGCTGCGTTGGGGCCGATGGATGACGGAAGGTACGGAGATACGATGCCGATTCGAGAGGTGGCGGGGACACTAGCGGTGATTGATTTTAATATAGGGACTAAGGGGCCGGGGACTGGAATTGATTCGGGTAGAATTTCGTTCATCAGTTCTTAGATAAATCTTTATATTGAGCGGTTTCCTATGTTTACTGAATTTTGTGTTCGCATGGTTCGGATAAGAAAAACGATGCCAAAGTAAAGTCGTGAAAGGCAGGGGTGCCATTTATCGCATATTTCGTGGAAGTAGAGGTTTGAGCTTATTAGTAAATCCATTTGGTTCAAGACATAATAGTAGTTACGAGCTGAAGGGACGTTAACACTGGGTTTGATTCTTATTTGAAGTTTGAGCCTAATGTACGGAGTTAACATGAAGTTTTTGCCGTCTATTTCGATGGGTGGAGGCCTTTTAGGTTTAAAGTCAGGTTCGGAAGGAACTTTAATTGCATCTAAAACTGTGGTGGATGATGCCAAAGGTTGCGAGGACTGTGGTGCTGAAGGAGCAACGTTGAGCGTGGTGATCTGCTCTGTCTTTTCGATAGCCTTAATTAAATTGCTTTCCATGGTTGGTGAATGGTTAGCAGACTCTAAGCTGATATATATTAAAGGGAGATAAGTACAAGTTTATTATATTAGAAAACCGAAAGTGATAAGACTTTTCGGAGAAACTATTCTGAAGTGGATTTACTAGAACTGAATTCATTATTAAATCATTCATTTTCTGCATAATCCTTGTTCTCTAGTGTATCCCCGGATTTGGCAATCTGAATATATACTCCGGGAAATCTTTGTGCAAAAGCAGTTTACTAAGTATTCAACCTCAATTGTTTTACCAGATACGGCAATGCACCGATCAGCGCACGCAGTCGACGCATATGTAGGCATGTAGAAATAAAACTTTATATAGCCCATCAACCTCATTTTTTTTAAATTGAAATCACAAAAATACAGTCTACTCAACTGAAAACAAAATTTCCACCACGTGCCCAGTACATTCTATGTACAATTCCACCTAAAATTTGAGTGCCAATAAACTGACACGTTTCTTGGAAAGTGGTATTGATGGAGTTGCCATCCTTCTGAACCGAATACAAATTCGATTGTTCCACCAAATTTTTTATAATTTCGTTATCACAAAACATAATGAAGTACGCCAGAGGTGTCACTAACTCATTAGTTTCTTCAAAGTGTATATTGCAAGTCATATCCGTTTTGTCGATATCCTTCATTCTCCATAAGAGCCTTGTTCTTACAGCTCTAATTTGCTGATGCATAAAGTTCGCTAAAGGAAGGAGGTCCTCCTCGTGCCATTCATCTTCACTGTCTGCTTCATTGAAAACTTCTGAAGGTTCCGAAAGAAAATCTTCGTTCATATGATCCAATACCTACTTTTCGCAAATTTTTTAAATCTGGTTCATCTTCCTCATCGTACTCTAGTTTATGGCTCGCTTTCAATTACCCGCCTTACTACGTTTGGCGGATAAACTCGAGGTCGCCATGAAAAGTGACACTTCTCCATATGAAATAACTTGTTGACCTGACAGAAGCGATGATTGTTGGTTTGGGTTAATGATGTTAGAACCAAAAGGAGGCGCACTTGAACAGGATGATTGTTCATTTTGATTAAGGGTTTAGTAACCAGAACTACCAGAAGCAGGGGCACTAGAACGGGATGATTTGGTAGAAGAGTTTCTCTTGAATTTATTTTCTAGAAATTCTACTTTCCGTCTTTCAATATCCAACATTGTTTCTTGATAGGTGTCAGTAATGCCTCGTCTTTTTTGGTTATAATTGAAGTCTCAATCGGGGTTGTCGGACTTGGAAAAGATGGCGATATTATGCAGCTTTCTACGACACTTTCTTGTTCACTTCTGTCAAAAGCCTCTTCATTACCTCTATTGTCGTTATGTTCAGTAGAATCTTGACTTTCCTCTTGGTAAGTAACCTGGGTAGGATAGGAAGCTGGGTAAAGTACGGCCATTTAGATGTAGGCATATCTTCTGTAGGATCCCTACGCGTTCCTAGATTTTAGAGGAAATGCCGACAAATTCATTGAATTATGTTGTAATTGTAAACATTGAGTTCATTGTAGGCAGACAAGATGATTAGGGATAGTACGCTGAATCTCGAATGGTGTGTTTTTTCCAATATCTGAGTCTATGCATCTGAGTTTTGCTCTGAGGCTCTCTTTATTCGATTGCGTTTCATGTTAAAGTAATAATTCACAAGTTGCCTCTGAGCTTCTTATAAAATACAGGGTGTCTCAAGTTCGAGTGCCTATTAGACGTTTCTGGAGAACTAGACATATTTGAAATCTGAAAATTGGGATTATGATATTGTTCGAAATTCTCTACAGAGCTAAAATATTTTCGAAGCCCAAAAACTTCCGGTTATACAGGGAGTGAAAATAAATTCGACGAAAAAATTTTTTTTCAAGTTTTCCATTCCTGGTATGATCGAATATTCAATAGTGAATACATTTCTGTTAAAACCATTGTATTACATCGAATAGTTTTCAAAATATCCAAAAAAAACTGGAAAAAATGTCAAATATTCACAGTCAGTATTATGTTCATTATTCTCATTTTAAATATCCTGAGCGTAAACTGTTTTTACAACATCGAAGAGGAAGGATGTGAAAAGGTCATGCATCTTTTGGATTTCAAAAATATCATCACAGGGTGTTTCAAATTTTGTGTTGAAAATTGTGATCTTAAATTGGCCATAACTTCTGTTTTTCAAATTAGAACCCTATTTTTTTATAATTGTGTTGGATTCTGCGGTCGAAAATAATGATAGTTTTCTCACATGATTATGCTCCTAAATTCAATAATTTCTGAGTTATTTGAGATTTTCTGGATTTATGTAGTACGTAGAGTCAAATTGTTCGAATCTGATTCATAAGGATATTCTGTGAGCATAGAAGATAAATCATCCCATTCATAATTCACAAGTGTCAGACAGGTCTTATTGTTAGTCGTTATGAAATTTTTTTATTTCATAAAATGAATCGTTGCTATTCGAATAATGAGATTTTGGATTTATTTCTTTTGTATTTTTTCAACTGTATACGAAATACACATTCAAATGCACTTAATGATATTGTTTATTTCAAATCCATGGTGGATGACACAACATGTTGAGTATCCAATGAGAAGTATCCCCATTTTTTTTACAATTTCTGGAAAGATGTTTCAAACTTTCCAAATTTTGGAATGTAAGAGCCCCTAAAGAATACAAAAAAAGGGCAGTTGATGAAATTAGTATTTCGACTTATTTCGAAGCGAATGAGAATTCATCTTTTCAATAGGAAACACATTAAATAGATTCGCTCACTCAGTACACCGAATTATGATTATAAATAAATTATGATAATAAAAATAAAAATACATTTCAAAACTCAAATTAACAAAATAAATGATCAGGTAAGAGTTTCAATATGGTAACCATTTTGTTCCACACACTTTCGAATACGTCTTGAAACACCTCGGTTAGTCGCTCGCTCGATTTCCTCCTCCTTTAGTGAGTGGAAAGCATCCTCCACACGCCGTTTCAAATCTTCTTTGCTTTCAATAGGAATAGGAGATTCATAGACTATGTTTTTTATTCTACCCCATAAATAAAAATCTAAGGGAGTAAGATCGGGAGATCGTGGGGGCCAAAACAGTGAAGAACGGCGTCCGATCCACCGATTACCAAACATTGCATTCAGTTCTTCAGACACCTCGTGCGAACTATGTGCCGGAGCCCCATCCAATTGATAATATGCGGTAGTCGACATTCTCAACGGCAGTTCATCCAAAAACTCAGAAACAAAATTTCTCAGGATTTCCAAAAAATTTTCTGTATTTAAATTTTCTTCATAAATGTAGTACCGCACTTTATTGTTCATCAAAAGAGCAAACACATTAAAACTGAATTTGTTCTGGGGGTTTCTCTGTCTTTTTCTATGAGGATTTTCACTTCTCCAAATGTGGCAATTCTTTCTATTAAATAGTCCTTCATTATTGAATTTTGCTTCGTCTGTCCAAATGATCTTTTTCAAAAAATTTTCATCATTTTCAAGTTTTTCTAATATTCCTCTACAAAAATTTAACCTTTTTGTGTAGTCACCTGGTTCTAATGTATGAACTTTCTCATATTTGTAGTCATGCATGTTGTGTTTTTTCAAAATTCGGTGCACTGAATTTCTGTCTAAATCGATTTCATGAGCTGCACTTCGAATAGATGCATTTTCATTCACTTCGAAATAGGTCAAAACACTAATTTCATTTTCCTCATCATCAACTACCCTTCTTTTGTATTCTTTAGGGGCTCTTACACATCCAAAACTTTGAAAGTTTGAAACATATTTTCTAAAGATCTTCTCCGTTATGGAAGGTAAATGGGGATACTTCTCTTTGAAGGCCCGGCAGGTTCTACTAATAATTCTGTCACATTCACCATGTATAAAAAATAGATCCAGAAGTTCGTAATTAGAATAACGGTTCATTTTGTTAAATCGAGAAATGAAGATAACGAATAACAATAACACCTGACACTTATGAATTATTAACAGATAATTTATCTTCTATGGGTACAGAGTGTTCCCATGGTTTCGAAAGAATATTCATTGAATTTTTTTAGATGCAATCAATTTGACTCTACGTACACCATAAATCCAGAAAATCTCAGATAACTCAGAAATTATTGAATTTAGGAGCATAATCATGTGAGAAAACTATCATTATTTTCGACCGCAGAATCCAACACAATTATAAAAAAATAGGGTTCTAATTTGAAAAACAGAAGTTATGGCCAATTTAAGATCACAATTTTCAACACAAAATTTGAAACACCCTGTGATGATATTTTTGAAATCCAAAAGATGCATGACCTTTTCACATCCTTCCTCTTCGATGTTGTAAAAACGGTTTACGCTCAGGATATTTAAAATAAGAATAATGAACATAATACTGACTGTGAATATTTGACATTTTTTCCAGTTTTTTTTGGATATTTTGAAAACTATTCGATGTAATACAATGGTTTTAACAGAAATGTATTCACTATTGAATACTCGATCATACCAGGAATGGAAAACTTGAAAAAAAAATTTTTCGTCGAATTTATTTTCACTCCCTGTATAACCGGAAGTTTTTCGGCTTCGAAAATATTTTAGCTCTGTAGATCATTTCGAACAATATCATAATCCCAATTTTCAGATTTCAAATATGTCTAGTTCTCCAGAAACGTCTAATAGGCACTCGAACTTGAGACACCCTGTATAGTACAGTATGACTTTTTTTTTCATACTTACCTACAGACTGAATTTTCATTCTAGCAAAAACAAATTAATTCGATCGCCGGGGGCCCCTATGGACCTCGGGGCCCTACGCTGCAGCGTATTAAGCAGCGTACCGGTTAATCCGCTACTGACCAACAGAAAAGAAATATTTTTCTCTTTGAGCTGGATTCAAACTCCATGTAACTTCGAAGGTTCAACTGAATGAAAACGAAGAGCATGCAAATATTGCACGTCCACACAAGTCCTAAACAGCTGATTTTATATGCGCAGTAGTAGAGCGCGCAGTTATATTATGTCCGGACATACAACCTTTAAGCATGTGTTGATAGCCCTTCGGAAATACAAATATTGTATGTCCGGACTTACTATGTTTATGCTTTGAGCTATTTTGAACTGCGCAAAAATTATGACATACTATGAGTGCGCATGGGCCAACCCTACCAACCTATGGAAACACTATATTTTCATCATGTAAATTACACTAACTTCCCGTTATTCGGGACATACAATGTTTGCGCAGACTCTAGATCTGTCTTCCTACGTTCCAAATATCACTAAACCCTAATTCTGGCAAAAAGTGGACATACAATATATGTGCTTTAAACCATCGACATATCCATTTTGTTTATTCTAGCATACATATTCTGATAAGCTGTAAAATCTACGCAGTTACCATCTTTTTTCACACACTGATTCGTTAATAAACAACCATTGATGGTTTTAGTTATCAACTTATTTCTTGATTTAGTTTAACAAAGTTTATTTTACTGAAGACTCTTTTGCATTCAGCATTTGAGTGCGGAAGAGATAATATATTCAGTACGAACTGTGACAAATTCTGGAATTCAATTACACCAGTTTCATTTGTATATTTTTGGAGTTTTCCCCAGAATATGTCAATGTCCTCGTTGATATCTATTTTTTTTTTGGCTTTATCAGCAGTGAAATAGTAATCTGGCAGCAACCTCCACTGTTCATCGATTAGTTGACCTTCACTACTGTCATCAAAACGTGTCATATTTTGGAGCAAATCAGCTAATGATGGGAACTGCTGGTGTATATCTAAAGAAACTGCATTTTTTGGCACAAATATCTGCTATTTTGACAAAATAAAAATTGTCGAAATCATACCGTTTTCTAATTTCTACACAGAGACATGAGTAGAAAAGCTGGCATCTTCCAAAAAACATTTCCACTAACTGAGGCATTACTGAAATAATGGGCTTAGAAATTTCATTCATGACATCTATGCTCACATAAACATTTTTCTTTGGTGAAAACCAAGTTTTGTTAGACGAATCTATTTCAGATATTGCAGTTTTTGTTACATATTGTCTTTCCATGTAGCATAATAGAAAATTTCTATAAGCTTCCTCCATCATTTTATGCAAATACTGCAGTACTACCTTATCTGACTGAAAATTTTGATTTAAATTCGATATATTCGGTAAAATATAATTGAGGAAAAGGTAACATAACTTTACAAAAGGATCGTTCAATGACTGATGAATTTGTTCTACCGATAGAGGACGTTCATCTAAATATTTCGAGTTTAAATATAGTTGTGATGCTGGCCATTGCTCTACAACACGGTTTACAAAAGCAGATAGTGAAAGCCAACGCGTTTGCGAAGGATGCAACATTTTATGTACGTCTAGCTCAACGAAATGTTGAAATTGCTTGATGTCACATTGCCTTTTGCTGCTAACCTGAAAAAATTTAATTGTATTACTATCAACTCCCACAAGATATTAGCAATTACATTCTTTTTAAAATGGGAATATATGTTTCTTGCAAGATCTTCAAGTGCTCTTGGTAAAGTCTTACATGCTTGACTGCTACATAAATGCAGAGAATGGCATACACATTTCATTATGAAAATCCCTGGGAACTCATTCTTAAACCTAGAGGCTACTGAATTAAATACACCCATCATAAGGTTGCATCCATCAGAAGCAAATCCAATAATATTTTCTCTAGGAATTTGGTTTGAATCAAAAGACAATTTTATGAAAATAATGTTCAGATGTTCCTTGCTTCTCCATATCTTTGTTTTCATCAAACATTGGTACAAGCTCCCATAATATTGATTCATCAAAATATATCGTACTACTGTAATACCTGCGGGGGTGTTTCTAAACACACCTGTCACCGCGAGTGAAATTAGAGATCTTACCTTTTAGAACCTGCACACTTTTCCAGCCGAAAAGGAATCTGGATTCGTGCCTTGAGCAGACGCAAGGTCTATGAACAGTTAAATCTTTTTCCGAGAGTTTAGATGAGTCAAAATAAAACAATTTTTTTTTTTAAATTAAGTATATATCAAATCCAAAAAAATAATGATTATCTCAACCGTAATTCGTACAAAAAAAAAGAATTAAAAAAAAAGATCTTTCTTCGGTTTCACAAGTACCGAACCAACAGTTGTATTTGAGAACAACCAACAAAAATGTAGATTTTCATATGACAGTCAAAAACGCTCTTAACTTTCGTACAAACACAATGTCACACGTCGATTGGCCCAGACGGTGAAAAGAAAGATCAGTGCCCCTCAGCGGTTGGAGCTAATAGGGGTGGGTTTATTTTTGAGTTGTTGAAAAAAGGGCGCCAAACAATCGTAAACTGATCTCTCGTTTGTCTCTTAATAAAGGGATTGTTACCTCTATCAATGTGAAAGGGAAGCTATTATAATATATTATAGATTTTCAAATATTGTATATTCGTTTACACATAGTGTTCGAACAAATCAAACGTAACGATAGAAACAAACAACAACGTTACGTAGGCTTTACACTATTCTATAATTCGTAAATTGAAATTAGACGGTAACAGTAAGGAATATAATAAGATATCTCTTTCTCTTTAAAAAGAACTACTCGGGTTCTCTCGTTGATGCTTCTAAGGCAAGTAGTGTGAGCTCTATATAAAATTTGGTGGCGATGTCTGTCTCATAAACACAAAGTAAGGTAATGGATCTGACCTTGTCATCCAACACGTAGTGTTACCAGGAAATGTGGTTCTATAGTAAGCTCTACACAACGATGTCCAGCGTATGGGTTGCTCGAAGATTCTCCCAACTCCTTTACTCTCTGAATTACAGCAAACACGAAGACAATCCACTGCTAAATCCCCTCGTTTCGTTCAGTTGAACGCAGGTAAAAAGGTAGGTATTCTTAGGGGCTCAGAAATATCAATTCTTCCGGTGTTTTCCCCGGTGGAAAAAAGAGTCTCTAAAAAGGGAAAGCGTGATCCATTAGATTCGTCAAAACTAAACACACATGATTATTAGAAATAACAATTTACGATCTTCGACTCTCAAAATGCTCCACTCTTTTGGGTGCTGCCAAATCGGTAATCACCGACAAAATTCAATCGACAACCCGAAGGACGACTGGATTCCAAAATACAGCAAACTTTCTTGCAGAAATAATCCTCTTTCGAGATAGCACACAAAATTCTCTTCAAGAAACTCCCAAAAATTCCGGAAGTAGTAAGACCTAAGGGGCTATCGGACCAGAAATGTGACATAACCTCACTTTTGGTGTATGTGCGTCACAGATGCTGGTTCAGGAAACTGTGGAAGCGCCATCTAGAGTGGAGAAGCTCTGTGAAAGCGACAGTTTGAAATAATTATACAAACAATGCAGCTGGCTGGCTTTTCCCAGTGTTCTTTTCACCTCGATATACTAGAGAATATTTTCCTGTAGATAACTCTTCTGTATGCTGCCTGTAAACTTCCGTAAGCCTTTTTGGTAGAAAAGTTATGAAATCCTCGCATTCGACAAGCACACATTCACCAAAGGGTGGATAAATATAAAGATAAATATATTTTTCAAGATATTTTATTGAGAACAACTCTTTTAGTTTTTTTACATGACATCGAAGATAGATGTTGAAATCTAGATTTATTACGGAAAACTGCAGAATCCCAGATACATGATGATGATGATGATGATGATGCTGTGGTTCGGCGTCGCTGCAAGGAGAGCTTTTCAAATTGACTGATCATGTTTTTACGATCTTCGTAAGAATTAATTGCATCTTTGAGTAGAGCAAGTTCTCGTAAAAATTCATCTATGGTCATCTTTTCTGTGCAATTGTTTAATAAGAAATAACATTCCCAAGCCAATCGAATAGGTCTTTGCAGTTTGTCATGCTGCACATGCGTGGCACATTTCCATCATGATACATACACAACGGTTGCTGCGTCATTCATTTTGGTGGTGGGGGATTGTAATGCTCCAGCTGCTGCAGATCAATAATCATGAATGGTAGACCCATGTCTAACAAATATTTTCTCTTTTGATCACCCTTTACATATAGGTACTTTATCTATATCTGAGAGTAATCTTCTGAAAATGGTGCTAACATCGCGAAGTTCAACACTACCATAATTATCCTCCTCAGACCCAAGGTCCGGGGAAGATATATTTATTCAGCAAACCTACTTTTTTAGTGAAGACTGGGTCCAAATAACACCATATGGTTGAAAAAAAAAATTTATTTCTGTTTTTTCTGAAAAGAAATAATATGATACGTTGGGTCTAGAGGCATACAAAAACAACAGATCTATAAAAAAAATTTACTGGTGAAAAAGCGAGAAACAATTTCTATCAACGGTACAACACAGATAAATATTGCAGGAGTTACATTTGGCAAACGTTAATTTGCCACATTTAGGAAATCTACATTTTGATCTTGTTTTTTGTTCTTGCTTCGTAAATACTGGTAGGTGGATGTTACCAACGGTCCTGACTCTTCTATCCGGAACAGGTTGTACCTTCCTTTGTTTCAGAGGCGGTGTCTCTTCTTCATCACATTCACTTTGTTCCGAATTTCCTTCACATTGTTCAGAAGGTTTTTTAGTTAAAATCAAATATTGAGCAACGGATAATTTGAAATCCAGATAGTCCAAAGTGTCTTTTCTCCTCAAGCCTTCTGTACTGGCATTTTGACGATATTCGAGCCAAGATGCAGCTACCGCGAAATCGAAGAAGTGGTAGATTGCACGTATTGTCCATTTTTTGGTACGCCCACGCATTGCATATTTTCCAATCACCCTGTCTAGTAAATCAACACCTCCCATTTTAGCATTGTAATCGGCTACAATTGCTGGTTGTTTGATTGTAATGTATTTATTTTCAATCTTAGACCATCTAGTACAACTACCTAAGGGTTCAATGCCAGAGGAAGAGGAAGCAAAATGCACTGGCCTAGAATCGAACCATTTCGTTAAAATAATCTTTCCATCTTCTCTAACTAACCCATCATGTGAACCACGACCTGATTTTTTCAACTGATTATCATTTAAAAATGCTGCGTTTTTCGGAATCCTAGAAGTCATAATTGTACCAGCTAGGGTTATTTGTCTCGAGGAGAGTAACTCGATCAAGGGAATTGAGGTAAAGTATCGGTCGGTGTAGACTGAAACTCCTATTGGCAGGGTCTCTGTGAGTTTCAGTACCATTCTACCACCTACATCAAGTTTTTCGGGCATTTTCACCAAGAACGAGTCCACAGACGATCCCTTTCCTTCGTAAATATAAAAGTCTAGTGGGACCCCTTTTGGTGTTGTCATGACGAAATTCTTCAATCCTACGGGATTGGGTTTTCCTCTAACGAATTGACGCATTTTAACTTGCCCATGAAATGGTATCATCTGTTCATCTATTGATACATATCGAGTCCTTTTATTATTGCGGCATCCTTTCTGCACCATGTCTAACATTGGCCTTATTTTCCAAAACTTGTCCAAGTTCCTTTCTTCTTTGGAAATTTTCTGATCCTCCACAAGTTTTAGGCGCGAACGGAGTTTGAAATACCGATTTCTAGAGATGTTGTCAGAAATAATAGGAACTCTTGTGTTTCGCGCCCAATACATCCTAATCCTTGGTAGACCATAAATTCCAATCAACATGGAAGCTCCAAAAAATGTTCGCATTTCATATTCGGATGTTTCAAGGGAACGACCTTTATCAGCAACTTCGCGCATGTTTGTGAATAGGGCAATGTCTTCGAAAAACTTATCCGAAATATATTTCTTTAGGTAGGCAATTGGTTGTACTAACTCGCTGTCTATATTTTCTTCTTGAAAATTGAATTGACTTGGTTCAAATTGACGAGTACGTGACCATTTTTTCTGGTAACCTGGTAGGTAGTGGGCAAGAGGCTCCTCATCCGATGAATCACTCATGTTGTCTGCGATCTCCATATCATCAGGATCGGTAACCACATTTTCCAAACCTAGATCAACCTCATCCTCATCATCGTCCGAAGAGAGATCATCGAGGTCCGACTGATCGAAGTCCAAGTTGAGAGCTATCTCTTCAAGCTCCAACGCGGTCAGAGGCCCTAAAAAAATAATATTTCAAATGAAAAGTAAACAATATTTGATTTCTCGTGAAAATCTATAGAATTTGATTTTTACATTGAAATTAAATTTGTAGTCAGTAAGACCCAAGGTATCACCTATGATACGTTAACGGAATTACCCATTGCGAAATATTTGTAATATTTAAAACAGAACCTATTATATTCCATATGTTCTGTAGTACTTGTTCAACAAATATAAATCAAAAAAACACCACAAAAACAATTACTTACTTTTATTTCGTGGTAGAGGCATGATCGTAGCACGTGCACTTGTAAACATAAACAATCGACTGACTTTTCTTGCCGCGCGCCGTATGCAACCAACATCGCATCAAAAAATTAGGCGCGTATTTAGCAGTGTATCATATATGATACCATCGAGTACGTGCGGCTAAATGGAGCTGGAGGCCGAGAATAAAATATAAACCTGAGGTATCATATATGATACCTGGGGTCTGAGGAGGTTATATTTTAAACCGTGATAATTATTTTCCAACCATCTCGCTTGCTTCTGATCACGCACAGACAAAGATGAGAATTCTACCTCAGATTTCACTATAAAATGTGCAATTTCATTCCCTTTACTTATTATGCTTATCTCTTTCGGTTGAAAGTTACCATTAATAATGAAACCTTGAAAATCTACTACGGCTACTTTCATCTTGTTATTGCTACAGCTCATACTACACTGAATTCTCAAAAGTTCGTTAATTTCCTTACAATTTCACTGAGCGGATGGTACTCGATGACGTTATCGTGAACGATGATGCAATACGCTCTGGTGTTGGCTGGAAAACCTGTTCTGGCTTCAATCTCCAATTTGACATCTACAGTGGATAATTTAAAAGTTTCATCTCGTTTAGAACAATCAATGACAAATAGGAAACGAGACTTGTATTTACAATAATCAAGTACTGCAGTACTTCCTTTTCTACCAGTATAAGTGGTTGCAAATTCGCAATAATTATAATGTGCTTCACTGTAGTCATTTCCACCGAAATTCAGTCGTAGTCTTTCTTGAGGATAATATTCACCATTGAGTAAAACGCGTATATCGGAAATGTCAATATTTTCAAAGTAATTTGGGTCTTTAGCACCCGTTTTAATACTCCACAATTCTTGAGTAGCTCCGACAGTAAGGGCAGGAAGTTGATGAACTTCCCATTTCCTAAAGGGGAGCAAGATAGATTTATCCCTTTTTATCATGGAAAGCAGATTAAGTTTTAGCTCGTCGTTTGGGTGGACGTGTTTAACTCTCAACTCTATATCACTGATTGTAATTTGACCTTTCGTGACTCCTGGATTTTCTTCTGTACCAGGGGTAATAATCATGGAATTGCTATCGTCACGAGCTCTGACTAATCGAATCAATTGTTTGCCACATATTGCCTTTTGATAATCATTAAACACGTTGAGCAAATGTTTAAGAGGAATACGTATAGCAAATGTACCATCAACGTTTTGTAATGGTTCATCAGGAAAATTCCATCCTGCTTCATTTAATTCACTATTATCCTCTTTCTCATAGCACAAAAAGCCCCTTATTAACGATACTAGTCCAGGGTCTTTAACAGTTTCCACTTCTGAGCCACATAATTCGTAGGTTATCGAGTCAAAAAGAAAAGCTCCGTAATTATTTGCCAACTTCAAAGTTCCGGCGCCTGCGGTTTTTTTCAATTGTCCTCTTATGAAAAGTGCCGAGTGGTACATCAAAAACCATATATCTGGTCGGTTAATAGCAATTTCAATGCTATCATTGTTGTTGAATGATTTTATGAAGGGTAGGTAAGTACGGTTTTCCACACGAATGATAGAATCATCTCTATCTATCGGTTGATAAATATCAAACGTTCGAGCGGATAACATAGCCAAGCGATTGTAGAATTCTTCTATCTCTCAAGGATATACGTGACTGCTGTTGCTGCTGCTGCTTCTCTGAGGAATGTTTTTGTACTAATGGTTTTTTATTTGGCTGAACTAAGTATTTATTATGATTGTGCTGTAGTTTCAACTGCTGCAGTTCCAACTGCGATAGCGCAGGATGATGTTGAGGAAAAATCAGGACCATTTCTTCAGTTCTAAGCGAACAATAATCTCTTCGCCACGAAAATTTACAAAGTTAAAATCCTGATCAAGTATATTCAGGGTGATATTATCAATTGTTCTTCTGCTGCTGCTCACAGGTAGATATATCAAGTGTTGAGGTGTTATGTCTATAGCGTAACCAGGATCGACGCCAACTGAGAATTCAAATATTGTGTGACAAATTTTATCGTTGTAGAAAGATCCCTGAGCGAGGCTGCAATCGATATGAATACAGCGTACAGGAACTATATTGACAGGTAAATCTGAATGATGCTCAACACCTGCTGACAAATGTTTTCGGGAAAAACCTTAAAGACTACCCAGTACAATACTTTTAGTAAAATCAATAGATATGGAGCGGTGAAAAATCTCGCACTTCAAAGTTGTATTGTTTGGCCTCAAGTAAAAGATCTTATCTCTTTCACTCGTTTCGCTCCCTTCTACCAAGTATTTACTTAGATAATTATCAATATCGGAAATTTCATATGTACCACTAGGAATAAGAAGCTTTCTCTCCTCTCCTCCTTCTGAATAATGTAGATTCGTATTCTCTTCAATGTTCGGTATAGAATTATATGAATAAAAGCCAATTAAGGCGATACCATACTGATAACTAGGATCTAACTCGATAGGTGGAACGAAATCAGTTGACAGCGTTGGCTTACGCCCTTTCAATGTGAATACTAACGACATGACTGAACAGGGATGATAAAAATACTTCTATTTAAGCTACTTTAATTTTTACTAAGCAAAAATTCCAAACACAATTTACCACAATTTGTTGTACTATATATCTGATATGCATCTCTGTTGTAGATAATTTCGCTCTTATCACCAACACCAGCTAAGTACTTAACCAATTCTTTTGGTGGTTTAAGATCACCGAAAGAATCAAAGTACTCTATCTTGTTTCCTTTTTTGCTATAGGCTACCCAATGTGTTCCAGGACCGCCTGATGAATCTAAATTGATGATACCACATTCGTGCATCCGGGGTTGCCTTCTTAATAAATCATCACGCATGAATACACCTCTGAAATGTGATATTTGTAATTGTTTTGCATAATCGGCCAATTCATAGTTGAACAGCGCTCTATTGGGTAGCTTCAAAGCTAGTTTTTTTGCCTCTTAACATAGAGTCCATATCCCTTATTATATTTTTTTACATATAGTCCATGTCCTATTGCTTCCATTGACTTGTTGTGGCGTTGCTGTTCAGACAACTTTTTTGTTGCATTTTTAGCATCAATAAAAGTCTTGACATAATTCAATTATTTAAAAAAAATGTGAACTTGATTCATAATAATTTCTTAAAAACAAAAAACTGAATTGGTGTCTTGATTAATTCCCAACATTTTCTCCACCCCGTGAAGAACCTTCTTCTTCACCCATCTCTAAACACTCTACCTTATAAAGCTTTGATACAGGTCTTCGAAAAATACCAGTCTTTAATTTTATATCAACTACTCTAATCCTACCATCTTTTCCTGGGTATGTCTTGTAGACTATTCCTTTGGGCCAATTATTTCTCGGCAACTTTCCATCCATTGAAATTATTAAATCGTTCTCCTTCAAATGTTGATTTTCTTCGAACCATTTAGTTCGTTTGGTTAATGTTGGTATGTATTCCTTAATCCATCTGTTCCAAAAGTTTTCGTTCAACTTTTCAGCAATTATCCACTGTTTTCTCACATTCCATCTTACTTCATCAAATATTCCAGGTGGTTTCAAAATGCTTGAAGATCCTATGAGAAAATGATTGGGGGTTAGGCTCTCTTCATCATCCGGGGATGAGGATACATAAAGTTAATAGTTATTAGAAAAAAAAATGTTGGGAATTAATCAAGACACCAATTCAGTTTTATTTTTATATACTATATTTTCACATTGCTGATATATGTCTAGCTCCGAATGATCCTTCCTGAGGAAATCATACATCGCATCTGACATTTAAAGTTCCACTACCAAAAGCTGGGCTGATGGTAGCTCCACAGTGCACAATTGACCTTTACATGTGCGATAACTGGTAGGGAACCTGAGGCTATATCCAGACAAAGGCGAGTGAATGAGATAGCGTAATCTTGGATAGCTACTCGATAGGATACCAAATCATTGATTTCTTCAACATTTCTCTAAAAATATCATGCATTGGGCCGACAATAAATACTTGAACATTCATCCAACCCGCAAAAGAGTTGTATGAATTAACTACATCCCTCGACGGTAGTGAATGAACGTCAAGATTATACCGACAATTTAAAATTTTATAAATTTCACTTTCAGTCCTCTCTGTCCAGTCAAGCGCGTGAACAACGTGATCAAATATGGCGTTGTGATCACTTCTATCTGCTTCTGAAACACCTAGGAAAAATCTCTGACACATCGATGTGCGCATCGAAACACCCTAATGAAGTCTAACGTACCCGAAAACGTCGCATCATTGACGTCAACCGTATATACGTGACCCATCTCCAGCACTTTTCCGGAATATTTAATTTCAGCGTCAAGTAAACTCCGTAAACCTGTAATATGCTCACCTTCTCCACCTATATACACATTTACTTTTAGGAAATTTCCAGAGATTTTCATATGACAGTCAAAAACGCTCTTAACTTTCGTACAAACACAATGTCACACGTCGATTGGCCCAGACGGTGAAAAGAAAGATCAGTGCCCCTCAGCGGTTGGAGCTAATAGGGGTGGGTTTATTTTTGAGTTGTTGAAAAGGGCGCCAAACAATCGTAAACTGATCTCTCGTTTGTCTCTTAATAAAGGGATTGTTACCTCTATCAATGTGAAAGGGAAGCTATTATAATATATTATAGATTTTCAAATATTGTATATTCGTTTACACATAGTGTTCGAACAAATCAAACGTAACGATAGAAACAAACAATTCAGTGGGCCGCAGTAACGTTACGTAGACTTTACACTATTCTATAATTCGTAAATTGAAATTAGACGGTAACAGTAAGGAATATAATAAGATATCTCTTTCTCTTTAAAAAGAACTACTCGGGTTCTCTCGTTGATGCTTCTAGTTCTAAGGCAAGTAGTGTGAGCTCTATATAAAATTTGGTGGCGATGTCTGTCTCATAAACACAAAGTAAGGTAATGGATCTGACCTTGTCATCCAACACGTAGTGTTACCAGGAAATGTGGTTCTATAGTAAGCTCTACACAACGATGTCCAGCGTATGGGTTGCTCGAAGATTCTCCCAACTCCTTTACTCTCTGAATTACAGCAAACACGAAGACAATCCACTGCTAAATCCCCTCGTTTCGTTCAGTTGAACGCAGGTAAAAAGGTGGCTCAGAAATATCAATTCTTCCGGTGTTTTCCCCGGTGGAAAAAAGAGTCTCTAAAAAGGGAAAGCGTGATCCATTAGATTCGTCAAAACTAAACACACATGATTATTAGAAATAACAATTTACGATCTTCGACTCTCAAAATGCTCCACTCTTTTGGGTGCTGCCAAATCGGTAATCACCGACAAAATTCAATCGACAACCCGAAGGACGACTGGATTCCAAAATACAGCAAACTTTCTTGCAGAAATAATCCTCTTTCGAGATAGCACACAAAATTCTCTTCAAGAAACTCCCAAAAATTCCGGAAGTAGTAAGACCTAAGGGACTATCGGACCAGAAATGTGACATAACCTCACTTTTGGTGTATGTGCGTCACAGATGCTGGTTCAGGAAACTGTGAAAGCGCCATCTAGAGTGGAGAAGCTCTGTGAAAGCGACAGTTTGAAATAATTATACAAACAATGCAACTGGCTGGCTTTTCCCAGTGTTCTTTTCACCTCGATATACTAGAGGATATTTTCCTGTAGATAACTCTTCTGTATGCTGCCTGTAAACTTCCGTAAGCCTTTTTGGTAGAAAAGTTATGAAATCCTCGCATTCTACAAGCACACATTCACCAAAGGGTGGATAAATATAAAGATAAATATATTTTTCAAGATATTTTATTGAGAACAACTCTTTTATTTTTTTTACATGACATCGAAGATAGATGTTGAAATCTAGATTTATTACGGAAAACTGCAGAATCCCAGATACATGATGATGATGATGATGCTGTGGTTCGGCGTCGCTGCAAGGAGAGCTTTTCAAATTGACTGATCATGTTTTTACGATCTTCGTAAGAATTAATTGCATCTTTGAGTAGAGCAAGTTCTCGTAAAAATTCATCTATGGTCATCTTTTCTGTGCAATTGTTTAATAAGAAATAACATTCCCAAGCCAATCGAATAGGTCTTTGCAGTTTGTCATGCTGCACATGCGTGGCACATTTCCATCATGATACATACACAACGGTTGCTGCGTCATTAATTTTGGTGGTGGGGGATTGTAATGCTCCAGCTGCTGCAGATCAATAATCATGAATGGAAGACCCATGTGTAACAAATATTTTCTCTTTTGATCACCCTTTACATATACTTTATCTATATCTGAGAGTAATCTTCTGAAAATGGTACTAACATCGCGAAGTTCAACACTACCATAATTATATTTTAAACCGTGATAATTATTTTCCAACCATCTCGCTTGCTTCTGATCACGCACAGACAAAGATGAGAATTCTACCTCAGATTTCACTATAAAATGTGCAATTTGATTCCCTTTACTTATTATGCTTATCTCTTTCGGTTGAAAGATACCATTAATAATGAAACCTTGAAAATCTACTACGGCTACTTTCATCTTGTTATTGCTACAGCTCATACTACACTGAATTCTCAAAAGTTCGTTAATTTCCTTACAATTTCACTGAGCGGATGGTACTCGATGACGTTATCGTGAACGATGATGCAATACGCTCTGGTGTTGGCTGGAAAACCTGTTCTGGCTTCAATCTCCAATTTGACATCTACAGTGGATAATTTAAAAGTTTCATCTCGTTTAGAACAATCAATGACAAATAGGAAACGAGACTTGTATTTACAATAATCAAGTACTGCAGTACTTCCTTTTCTACCAGTATAAGTGGTTGCAAATTCGCAATAATTATAATGTGCTTCACTGTAGTCATTTCGACCGAAATTCAGTCGTAGTCTTTCTTGAGGATAATATTCACCATTGAGTAAAACGCGTATATCGGAAATGTCAATATTTTCAAAGTAATTTGGGTCTTTAGCAGGGTTATCTTTTCGATCAGAGTGAAAGCAGCATATAACATATCGAGGACATTCCACAACTGCACCCGTTTTATCATAGAAAGCAGATTAAGTTTTAGCTCGTCGTTTGGGTGGACGTGTTTAACTCTCAACTCTATATCACTGATTGTAATTTGACCTTTCGTGACTCCTGGATTTTCTTCTGTACCAGGGGTAATAATCATGGAATTGCTATCGTCACGAGCTCTGACTAATCGAATCAATTGTTTGCCATTTTGATAATCATTAAACACGTTGAGCAAATGTTTAAGAGGAATACGTATAGCAAATGTACCATCAACGTTTTGTAATGGTTCATCAGGAAAATTCCATCCTGCTTCATTTAATTCACTATTATCCTCTTTCTCATAGCACAAAAAGCCCCTTATTAACGATACTAGTCCAGGGTCTTTAACAGTTTCCACTTCTGAGCCACATAATTCGTAGGTTATCGAGTCAAAAAGAAAAGCTCCGTAATTATTTGCCAACTTCAAAGTTCCGGCGCCTGCGGTTTTTTTCAATTGTCCTCTTATGAAAAGTGCCGAGTCGTACATCAAAAACCATATATCTGGTCGGTTAATAGCAATTTCAATGCTATCATTGTTGTTGAATGATTTTATGAAGGGTAGGTAAGTACGGTTTTCCACACGAACGATAGAATCATCTCTATCTATCGCTTCCACCACCGAGTAAGCTTCCCAAAGTGCTCAAGCCTGCAAGAATTGGCATCAATGGCAATATGCCCCCTGATTTGAATGGAATAATGCGAGGTATTTTGATGTTTTTCTTGCCTCCAGCTTTCTTGATGGCAGCTCTAGCAGCTCTTAGTGCTATCAATGATGACTTTTTCACATCATCAGTGGGATAAGATTTGCTCAACACCTTTGTTAATGGTGTTATTAAGCCTGTCTTGAATGTCTTCTTTTTCACTTTACATCCCATTCCGGCTATGCGTTTAGCTTTCATTGCGTTGGTAACTATAAGTGCAGCAGTTTTTTCACCAACTGAAGCGTCCTTTGATTTTACACGTTGCCAAGCCTTATCCTCCAGAAGTTTATCCGCTTTATGTCTTTCCGCTAGATTCTTGTGTTGTGAATAAAATATATCATGTTGTTTACAATTCTCGTCGAGAGGGTTGATACCTTTTTGACCCTCCTGCAAACGTTTTTCTAACTTTGTACCAGGACCGCAGAATCTGTAACCGGGTATATGCAGTTCAATAGGTAACTTATTAATTAGTGTATCAACTAGACCTCCGCCCTCTTTAAACGTCAGCATACTAATGAGTTTAAAACTAACTGTTGGCTCTCATATAACTTATTTACATAGTGCCAGTCGCCATGGAAGAGTCATTTAATGAAATAATCGTGAGATGTTTTTTCATCACCCTATACTTTTTCAGTACACTTTTATTTTTGACAATAATTCACTGTCTGAAATCAATGAAAAATGCACAATGTTGAGTAGCAAATTTTTATTCGATAAAGAACACGTAAAATGTCTGAGTTGTGGACTAACTCTATTCTGCATGGAAAGTACTAGTAACCTAATGTGCAGTAAAATGAATGAGGAAAGAGATGACCACATCATAGATGGACGTAGATATTGCTGTCCCCTTAAATGTATTGGTACAGACTTATGTATATGTTGTGGACGGAATGGCTTGTCTTATTTGTGAATCTTTTGGTTCTTGTAGATGTGCTTGTATATTGTATCAGCATATGAGGAATAAAAAATAAAAAACAACCTATACAATATAGTTTATTTACATTTTCTAAAAATCCGTATCACTATCTTCATCCTCTGAACAAATAAAAAAAAAACAACCTATACAATATAGTTTATTTACATTTTCTAAAAATCAGTATCACTATCTTCATCCTCTGAACATACAAATCTTTTGAAATTAGGTACTTCTACATCATCATGTATTGACGCATGAAGTCTATCACAACACTCATCTTTTTTATAAATATCTATCAATAATTCACAAAAGTCATAGTTACACCAATAAACCCTTTTTCTGAATAGGTGATGAAGATTTTCAGACTTTATATACAAGTGTGCGTGGTCGCGAAAGCTATACAACCCTGACTTGAATCCTGCCCTTTTAAATTCTTTCAAAAAAATTCTATAATGAATTTTACAAAAGAACAAATTAAATTCCCTAATACGATAATAGTTTCGCCACACACACAGCTCCGCATTGTCATATTCATCGCTCCAATCAAGTTTACCAATAATATATGGTATAGCTTTATGACTCGAGATGTATCTAGGAGAAGAAAAAAGGGGCTCCTCTGGAAGGGGGCCTTCTGTAATGCGCACATCTGATTTTATTTGATTCCACTTGGAAACGCTAAATTTCGTAAAAATTTCACGTGTTACATGTTCAGGTAACTTCAGCCGGAACACACCAAATATTGAACCAACACTTTGAATGATTACATTCATTGCTGAATCTTGAAGTGAGCAAACTTTGAAAGGAATAACAAAGTTTAACTTGTTACATTGATTCAGTTCTTGCTGATTAAAATTGTCCATTCTGAAAAGAATACAAAGTTTTCACTATTGCTGTGACGTTGGAAATGTTGGTGATTGAAGAGAATAATGCCCCCAAGGCAACGTATCAAACGATGATGGAATAAGGTAGCGTTTATCATCATGTGCGCTTAATGCTATTCATGATTGTTGAATTGAATAGAGTTTATGTGCAAAGGACATTATTGTATTCTGGTTTAAAATAATCTTGGAATTTTGTTTGAAACAATTCACATAATCATCGAAAGATAATTTACTTCTAACAACACAAGATTTTACTCCTTTTGATTTTTTCGTGACTTTTCCCCCTTGAACTTTAAAACTATACATTTTGGCTCTCAAACCTGCAAAATGTGTAATGATTTTTCCATTCATTTCATCTTTCTTTAAACCAGGTACCTTTTTATTCACTAATGGAATATTGTGAACATTATCTTCTGGGTAATCGCTAGTGTCAAAATGTGAGTGACAATCATTTCTAATGAGATCGTAGGGGTTGAAACCGCTAATTTCATAAAAAAAGGAGTCAGTGTCAATATACATGATTTTACAACCCCCAGGACTTTTTGGCATCATGTAGTTATAATGAAAATGGTACATGCACACCTTTGATATGTCGAGAATGGCCATACCTATGTATAGGGGTTTATTGAACAAAAGTTCATTCTTTTTAAGTTCAACTGCTAATAAATCTTCTCCGAAAACTGTTCTACTATGGAATCTCGGAGATGCTATAAGATTTTTTGCCCCATAACGCCCTTCATATTTATTAACTAACCGTACTACCCTGTGCAATCTGATATTCTCCATGGTCTTACCAAAAATTGAATTATTGGCAAATTTAAATTGGTGTTGTTTCTTTGGTTTGAAACAACACTTGCTTTGAGGTTGAGGCAACTGAACGACCAGACTCAGAACGTTCAAGGGATGTCTTAACTCCACAGTTGCCGAAGAGGTGTATTGATCAGACTAATGATGAATGATGTCTTTATTGATTACAATCTAATCTTATATACTAAATTGAATATTGACGATAAAGATAACATTGCCTTATTTGGTATCATTTCACTAGCGGAGTCCCCGGTTGCATCAATTGCATCAATTGTTTCTAGCCAGTCAGCAGATTTTGGTCGATCGGCGGCTCACTCGGTCGTGACCCACTTTTGATTA
This sequence comes from Adalia bipunctata, assembly GCA_910592335.1. Taxonomy (NCBI): domain Eukaryota; kingdom Metazoa; phylum Arthropoda; class Insecta; order Coleoptera; family Coccinellidae; genus Adalia; species Adalia bipunctata. The sequence continues at coordinate 10,367,315 of OU342954.1, forward strand.
ATAATTTAAATGGAATTTTCCATATTATCGAAGATGAATATTTTTTAGAATAATGTTCGAATTTCGAACAATTGGTTTTTACCGAAATCGGTAGTCGCTTTTGCTCTTAATTCGGTATTGAGGTCTATATAGGGTTTCAGCCAGGGAGATTGCTGAAATTTCAATACCTTTTTAATTTTTTTCAATTTCAATCCTAATTCAAGCACAGTTTTTAAATTACGATAATGAATTACGTAATCTTTTTTATCAGAGAGAGTACATAATAATTTTGGTAGCTTTGAACCAGGCGGAACACTGCTTTGGACACAACGGCAAGTCTTTATGCAAATCGTGTAGGTGTTGTGGGTACTGCAGGTCCACCTGAAGGATGTATCCTTCGGGACTATCATCAGGAATGGTTGTCACATCAACAGGCATATCACACCATTCAAAACCCCCAAATGGCAGAAATTCTGCCATGGCGAAACCGTATAAATTATTAACATCTAGATAAAGCAAATACGACTCTGGCTTTGATATGTCATAATTATTCATTTGGGGGTTATTGGCTTCGGAAAACCTGTGCATGCAACAACTGATTCCACCCCGTATACCCCGCTCCACAAACATAATCATATCAATATCTTTAAGTAATTGTAATTTACATTTTGTGTACTTCAGCATACAGTCCCAGCTGTAGCCAGGCATAGTGTAGTACCATGCCGGATCAAGCTTGTAAGTTTCTAAAGCAGTTTGTCTGAAATTTTCCATGACATCAGCAAGTAAAAGTACATCTGTTTTCATGTACAAATCACTGTATTCGCCTAATGATCCGATTTTAAATGTTTGCCAAACGTTCTGAGCATGACGATAGTTTTTCTCGTTAATGTGTTCATCTGTCAATTTATTGTAAAATTGATCAATTGATGGTAGTGCGGTATCGTTCAACTTATCCCAATCTGTCATATAATCATAACAAAATGTACCTTTCCTTGTAGTAGTATTTGTGTAAGATCTGAGGGTATTCTTGGGGAGATTGACGAGGATTGTGAGTTTCTGCTGAATTTGAAATATTATTAACATAAGTTTTTGGAACCAATTTTACCGCGTCAAAATAGGAAATGTTTTCTAATGCGATTATATTATTAATTTGTTTCTGTCTTTCGAATTCAGGACAGCTTCGATCTGTTGAAGCATGTTTGTCCTCACAGAATATGCATTTGTTAAGATTTTTTTCTTTATTGAGACATTCTTCTTCGTCGTGGTTCTTGAAATTGATTTTCTATTTATTTTTCTGATCCAATAAATGAATGAAAAACATTAAACATAAAACAAGCAGCTAATGTATAATTATTTCAAACAATGCAGCTGGCTGGCTTTTCCCAGTGTTCTTTTCACCTCGATATACTAGAGAATATTTTCCTGTAGATAACTCTTCTGTATGCTGCCTGTAAACTTCCGTAAGCCTTTTTGGTAGAAAAGTTATGAAATCCTCGCATTCTACAAGCACACATTCACCAAAGTTTGATTTGACTAATCTGCACACCAGAATCTTGTATGCATTATCTTTCTCCAGCTCTCCGTGCTTCTTGGTGGGTTTTCTATCAGCAATTAGAGATGCAGCATTAATTTTTGCAAGAAAATTCATTACTGAAACAAGTCGAAATAGGGAAAAATCAAAAAACATTCATAATACAAAAGATGTGCAAAAACTTACTGTTTCTCAGATGTATAGTTTGATGATGTGTAACAAAATTATTTCGTTTGATACTTTTGCGACTGTTGTAAGGCTTGGAAAGTCTTGTATAAAACCAAAACGTGATTTGGTTGAAAATACTCTTTGTTGAAATATTTATACTTTTTCTTCGATGGTCTCAACTGGCAAGTTGTTTTTTTTTTGTCGCGGAACCCAATAGGATAAAGCCTAATAATGAACGCACCAATGACAAAAAGCGTGTTCCGACCCAAATACCCTTTCCTTCCAACTTATCGATGAAATCCTCCAATAAAATAAACCCTTCTTCTTTATCTTGGGTCTAAGGGCGTTAATTCGAGTTGAGACTTGAAATTTTATACAAGAGTTTTTCTTCGATGTTCTCAAATGACCAGTTTTTTTTTCTCACGGGAATCAATAGAATAAACTACAATAATGACCGCACCTGCCTGATGAGTTTATGTGAGATGCAGACAAAAAAGCGTGTTCAGACACGAATATCCTTTCCTTTCCACTTATCGATAAATTTCTTGAATAAAATAAACCCTACTTCCATTGATACATTTATTTCGTTAATTACGCTTAAAAATCATTGTGCCCTCGAATGCATCCCTAATATTTATCTTAAGTCAATAAGATAAAGCACACTAATGAATGCATCTGCCTGATAAGTTTATGTGAGATACAGGCAAAAAGCTGGTTCAGGCACAAATGCCATTTCCTTCCAACTTACCAATAAAATAAACCATTCTCTTAGGCCCGAGGGAATTCGAGTAAGTTGAGAATTTTATACCTGATAATCGTTTATGAATTGGAGATCACTTTCCTCAAACCGATCGGCCTGATCCATAGTCTAATCGATTACAATACCGGACTATAAATGCATAGGATGCAAGTTCGAATCCCAATCAAGTCTTTTTATGCCTCGCAATCAACGGGTTCTACCAAAAATCCATGCTTCTCAACTCTAGATATCAAAATAAAGATTTCCTATAACACCAAAATTCATGCAGCTTCTCCTCTCTAGATGTCGCTTTCACAGAGCTTCTCCACTCTAGATGGCGCTTTCACAGTTTCCTGAACCAGCATCTGTGACGCACATACACCAAAAGTGAGGTTATGTCACATTTCTGGTCCGATAGCCCCTTAGGTCTTACTACTGTCTTTTGAAAGTGAAAATGGCAAAATTTAACTACCGCTAGAATTAGAAATTAATTTACCTGCGGTTCGGGTAACGTTCTTGGTACAAACGTCGTGCCAGAGATGCGTTACCATCAGCTCTGCCATACATAAAAATGATATCGGCTTGTTCATGACTCGTAAACTCAGCCATGGCAGCACACACAACAAAAAGTTCGATAGTCCAAAATAAACAGTTCGTGCAGGAGCGAAAGGCTACAACTGAACACGGTGAATGGGGAACACAAAACCAACGTCTACTCGCAACTCGAAAGGGCAAAGCAGTGACTAGAGAACAGGGTTGCCAGTTCGAATTTCACTTCCTCAGTAGATACCTTGTCAGAAATTCAGTAGATTTCAGTAGATATGTTTTAAGCTTCACAAATTTCAGGAATGGATAATGAAATAAAGGACGCCAGAAAAATATGTAAATAATCATTTAATGATCAATATGCATAAATATTTTGCAATAATTATGTTATTTACCCTTGAGAATCTTTCAGTTTAAAGGTTTTCGAGCTAAAATTCATTTAAATTACTTTTTTTTTTTAATTTTTCAAATATCCATATTTACGACCCTAAACTGGTTCAGGCACCCTAATTAAAAAAGTTTAGGACTTAGCTAGATAAATGATACCTCAAACGAAAGAGCAATAACTACGCATGTTTTTAAAAGTGTCTGAACACCTGTATGTATTTTATTTATTTTTTCAATTGGCATCAAAGGTCAGATTTTTTATTTTCTTTCTTTTTTTGTAAAGTTTAAATGCTCTGTACATAACTTTTTTGGACACAATGGTGCTTCAAACTATGTACTTTAGTACGATTGGGGACACATAAGACTACTAAAATAAATGAAAAAACCGGACATTTCTGTTAAGATTAGAAGTTATTAGCATTTAATTGACCAATTTTGGGTTTTTGTACTAAAAATCGTAAAAGTTCCCTCAAAAATCAAAAACGCGCTAGAAAATAAAAATGTTTGTATGAATATGTTCTACATGGGCTAGTGTATCACCCCCTTGAAGGTTTGCACCCAGCTACCAAACACCCTGTATATTGAATAAAAAAAATGATTATCTCAACAGTAATTCGTACAAAAAAATAAAAACCAGATTATCTTTCTTCGGTTTCACAGATACCGATCTGACATGATAATGTTTCAGAAATCTTGATCATTCAGCATAATCTTCTCGTTAGATACCAGAAGGTCGTGCACGTGATCTGGTTGTCTGATCTCGTTAGACAAGATCTTTAAAATTCCGAAATCCACACCTTTGAACGTCACGTTTCTCGAAACGCGACGCTCCGTATTATGATATAGGAAATCCAGCGGAAATGGCTGCGAAAAGAACGGTTTATTGATATGAAATTTGAATTGTAAGGGCAAATGTATGCGTAAGAATCGTTCCGTGGAATTAATATCCAAGTTTGATCTTGCCGCGCACGCACGCATCCACCCTATTAGCGGTTGGTCTGACGTAATGTCCATGAAGTCATTTCCACGCGTGAAATTACTTATCGAGTCATAGTACAATCTGCCATTCTGAGCTATTGCGTGAAGTTCAGGTACTGTAGTGATCCTGAAGTTATTGACTTTATAATACCAGCTCCGAACGTAGCCGGACTGCGATATCGTTTCGTCTCTATAAGGTAGCAAATTGGACAAGGCGATGAAAATTCCATTTCTCTCAGATAATTGTGCATAATGGCGTCTTATATTGCTAAGTAAGCCTTCATATGTTCAAGTAGAGGGCTGCTCGATCGAGCAAGTGCAAAGTCGATGGCCTTCGCCCACGTGTTCTGTCGCCCCATTTCGCCTTGGATGGCGTATCTTTCGGATTCGTTCTGCATGTGTCGTATGGCCAAACGTAACCAGATCATACTCATGGAGCATGATGCCTCGGTTCGTTTTTGCGAGATGACCGGAGTTAATCGTTGATATGGGGCATCATGCCCAATATTGCGGGCGAAGGCAAGTACGCTACGGGACTTAACCCGCAAACGCAATACCTCCCGATCTCTTTCATTTCCTACAATATTACAAGCAACCGTCACCTCTCTGTGACTGCGGAAAAATCCAAACGATCAGACATATTACAGAAGAATGTTCCATACGATCATATAATGGCAGACCTGAGGACTTCCTGATAGCGACCCCAGAGTCGATAGATTACGTAAATAGTCTAGATGTTCGTTTGTAACCTCCTAAAGTATGTTTTATACTATAATATATCCTGTTTTGTATTGTACTTTGTATTCTAGTAATGTTCTATACTCTTTGTTAAAATTTCTATTTTTAATGTGTCAGGGCCATACGATAAATAAATAAATACATAACTAGACAAACGAAAAAATATTAATTACATATTGAAAAACTTAATAAAAAAAGTAATTGGAGAGCGACGTAGTACGGTGGTTAGTGCCGAAGTCAAAAAAAAAACGGAATGAAATTCACAATTATATTGTATAAAAAAATTATCTTTCTTACCCAATTAACACTCGCAAAACACACCCACTTGCTTCTAATCAAACAAAAATCATCTACTGGTAAGTTTCAAACAAAAATTTAATATCTAGTACTTTACTTCAAGAACCGTAAATACTGCTCGATACTAACTCAAACCACTTTCCCGTCGAACTCCCTCAGTTCCTGAAAAATTTGCCTATCTAAATCAAATTCCCCCCTGCCTCCTTGTCCCCTTGGAATATTCTAGAAGGAATTTGTTTGAGACGACGTGGTCTTACACTATTAGTTGAGAAACTATAAAATCTGACGATAAAGAAAACCGTTGACTGCGCTTCCCGTAAATTACACGACCCCTTGGGATACACGACCCTTGAACTGTTTATCAAAGCTCCTAACTGCTTCCGCCCGTGGAAATTTTAATTTATGGGTCTGGGAATTTCTGGGATGATCCCACACGTTGAATAACTTTCCCTAAGAATTATGTTGAAACTGAATTTTTAAGACGGAATAATTTCTTTTCATTACCCAGGGTACTACAACACTCTCTCCAACGAAAAAGTTTTGGCCTCTTACGCCAAAACTTTTTCCTCTTACCCCTACATATCTGTACCTCAGAGGTCACATATCGTAAGTGACAAAATGCTAGTTTTGAGTTAGAAGCCAAAGACTCACAGCGCTCACTGATTTTGTTCTCTAGAATCTATTCTATATTACCAATTTTCACCAAATTTTGTTTCTTATAATAGTTTGACATCTCAATTTCAAATTATATTTTTCTATTTTTTTCCTTTGGTAGTTTTGGCTCGGGAGCACTTACGATGGTTGACCACTCAAATTTCTGTTGGTTCATCACATAAAATCATAAGCACATACGATATTCAAAGAAATAAATAATGAACACCATCATTTCGGTTTCAAATATTTATTCGGAAAAATCAACAAATAATAAATTATTGGAAAAACTCAACTGAAATACATACTAACGTGAAATATTTCTTGAAAAAAAAAACAAAACTCGTAATATTGAATGTGGGTAACTAATAAATCCTTCTAAAAAATATCTTATGATATTAAAAAATCTTGGTTTTCTTCCTGTCTCTCATCCTCTTCCGTGCCCTTTTGGGGTGTATTCCTGTAAAACCCGTGGAAGCTAGATGGTACCCATCTCATCAACTTCTGTATATCTCTATACTTTTCTACAGATATTGGTTTTAAATCTGTTCTTATAGGTGAAAGTTCTTCAGGCCAGACTGCTCCACGAGTTCTCCTTGTAAAATCTATTTCGGAAAAATTCTCATCAGCAGTGGTTTTATAATAAAAGTAACCAAGCTTGTCAGATTCAATTCTAAAATGAATAACTTGACTAATCAAGAATTTTTCATTTATGGTGTTCGTTATCCTTTTCACTAGAGGTGCTGAAAAACCTGTTATATTATAACATGTCTCCTACTTGTCATAAACCAAACAGTTTATTTCTATAGAATTACTAACTTAAATGCATCCGTTTCTTCCCAGTTTAATAACATTATTAGGCAGTACGCGTTCGTCTGGCTATTATATTCTCGACGGCTTTTCTTTCAAAGTTCATATACCCAGTGAGCCTAAGGGTTGAATTGGCAAGAATTTCAATGTTAAATTCGCTTCTGGTGATAATTCTTCGGGATCTCTCTTGGTTGTGGGATAGGGGCTGAGTCCCATCCATTGATCGTCTATTAGATATAACGGGGGCATTAATCCATTACAGTCTACCTCTTCCGCATGGGATTGAATGATCCTGGTAACAGGTGCCATTAATTTGGTTTCGTTATTCACTAGAAACGGTTATTCGTTGTAGCATTTGTCAGTACGGTGTACCATGACAGTTCGTGGTACACATCTCATTATATATAATACCTCTCTCAGTACTCGTTCCACATACCCTCCATTCTCTTTCATTAGCTGACTAAGGGTATTTGGCACTAGTGGTGCCATTAATAATCGATTCTTGAGAATCTCTCTTTGGGTCATGCATTTTCTATGAACTGTGTCCGTATATAGTTGGTCCAGTTTTCTAGTATATGCTTGCTCAACATATAAAAATTTGCTGTTTACGTAGGCTAAAAGGTCGTCATTGTATGGCAGCACTTTGACTTTCGGTGAAATGAGTTCTTGTTCTTTTCCTTCAATGTCTAAAATTCTGGGATGCTCAGTCTGCCATATTTCCACCTGGCATAGGTGAACCTTTCTGATTAATTTCACTGCGAACACCTTGTGTGTATCTTCCACAACGATATTTTGTTCGGCAGCGAATTGGTTGGAAATCTTTTCCGCTGGTCCATGATAGAGTAAGCTTAGCGATTCTTCGCAGGTTCGCAAAGGGTCGGTTTCCCATGTAACCTCTCCTAATGTAGTTTCAAAACAATACCCCTTCAGATATGGACACACCACGCCTCCTAACAGCTTATCTCATTTCCCTCTGTTTTTACCTTGGCCTCGTAATCGGATACCCTAATTTTTATGGTGGCGATAATTACCACATCTTCCCATGGTTGCCCGTTCTCGTGGTAGGTAGCTCCCTTACATGTCCCGTCATTGGATACAGCGCCTTCGAGTGTTAGGGATGCCGTTGTTGTCCCATTCATGGTGATGCCGCCTATGTTTTGGTTGTAAATTTTAAGTGATTTGAATCGATGTATATTTCGACATTCCTCGGCACCCATACGATATACGCCGGCTACAATTGAGCTGTGACTGTGCATGCCACAGTGTGTTATTAATCGGGTTACCTCAACACAACAAGTCCACACATGTTGGATATAGATTTCGTCTCTTTGTAATATTTTTACTGTCTCGGTTTCACTGGAATACGCGGTTTTGAGTTCAGGACACTCCGAGACATCCCGAATGGAGACCGCCGTTATTTCCGCGTTTTTGTCCGCACAGTCGTAAGCAATTATCGCGTTTGTCCGTTTATTGAGAAGGCTGGCGATCATTAGAGAAGTTATTCCTCTGTTGATTAACACACGATGGACTCCCTTCATGTTGGCCTTCTGTTAATTGTTCCTTAGCTTAACCTAAAATGAGTCTGCATGAGTTATGCAGCTTATAATAACCTTTACCGCCCTTGTCATGCATTTGTAACACAATAAAATAAATCTTATAAAAATAACAAAACAATTAATATCATATATGTACATTTGATTCTGAATCCGTAATTACCTCCCTCAATTACATCCATAACGTTGTGCCTGTGTTTGGTAGCAACCACAACATTTGTTCATACCCGTAATCTACCTCCATTTTGAGACATGAACGTACAAATGAATACTTATTCCAACATGATTCGATTGATAATTTCAATCTGTTTGACTACCTTCAATAGAAATTGACATTTTGCCGGCTTGAGCTTAATGTTCGCGTTCTTGAGTCGTTCAAATACCTTTTACAATTTCGCGATATATGTTCCTATTCCTCGGAATTGAAAATAATGATGTCATCTAGATAAACCATACAGTAGTCTCCTGTAAGTCCGGCCAACGTGATGTTCATAAAGCGTTGAAAAGTCGATGGCGCATTCTTTAAACTTAAACCAAACGGCATTTTCGTATATTCGTAATGTCCTTGAAATGTGCTGAAACCTGTTAAGGGGATATCCTTTTCCTCCATATCAATTTGATGATACGCTTCTGCTACGGCAATAACTGAAAACAATGCTTCATCTCCGGAACTATATCCCTGAATCAGATCCGAAATATTTGGCAAAGGATAATACTCGGTCTCAGTAACGCTGTTCAATCCACGATAATCGATACGCATTCGTACTTTTTCCTATCCACTTAACAATTTTTTCGTTATAAGTACGACCGGTGCTGACCACGGTCTAAATGACGGCCGGATTACACCAGCGTCCAATAGCCTGTAAATTTCCTTCTGCAACACTTCTCTCTGGTGATAGGGGATTCTGTAAGGGGCTTAACAGATGAGTTGTGCTCCTGGTTCAAGCGTTATCCCATGTTTTATTTTTTTTTACGAAGGGGGAAGCGGTTATCGCCGAACCACCATTGCTGGTGGAACAGTGTGAGACTCCCCTTTGCACTCCCCTTCGGACTCAGTACTAATACTCTCGTATTCTAATGTACTGAGTGCGGCTTTATTTCCTCCAGCCGGCTTAAGATGTTGTGGGCGGAGGTTGCCCAAAATTTTGCCCCAGCTCAGTCAGCCTCAACCAATGCCTTGCATAGGTACCAGTTAGCCTGGCTACGACTTCCTTCACAGGCACAGTAGCGTATTTAGCAACTTTCGCTCTGTGGGCCAAGTCAAGTGGTCTAGCCGAAGAGACAACCTGGGCGTCAACTACTAAAGCCTCATCAGCTTTCACGATCACTAGGTGAGGGATTCTCACGCCTTTAGATGTCTTAAGGCGTGGCTCTTTGTGTACAGTCAGCCCATTGTTTTTAAAGAGACCAACTAGAGTGTTAACAACAGCATTATGGCGAAGTACCCTACCCCCGTGTGTACGGTGGCATTGTTGGACAACATGCGCCGCTGTCTCTGTTAGCATACACCCGGCCCGACACATGATGTCGTTCGTGTCGGACCGCTGGCCTCTCGTGGTGCGCACTCTGATGGGCAGTGCGTTAATATGAACTCGGTGATACTGCAAGTAATCTCTACCTGGTATCCCGGCCGATGCCGCATCGATCCACCTAGTTGATGCAGAGCTTGCCACACTATGCACTAACCCCTTGCCGTCGTTTGAATTATACAAACGACGCGTCCAGTAGCTCGACCGAGCACCCTTAGAGAAAATCTTTTCACCCTCGCGAGTTAGAACCTTCTCCGCCCAGCCAATACGGCATTGGGCCCAGGGAGCGGTTGACACTGCACGGACCGCCTGGGAGCGGGATTCGCTCATGCCCAAGAGTCGATCCCTTACCAACCCAAGTATTGTAGTCTCAAAGTTAGGCAATCCTAGGCCACCACTTTTACAAGGAGCATGAAAATACCCCAGAGGTGTGTCTTTTGGAAACAGCAACCATCGCCTGACACTCGCACGCACCTGCCTTCTTCACTTCTACATATTTACACAACAATTGGAACTTTGTCAAGTGAACCATTGATGGGTTTGGTTTTTTGACTTGTAGCCTAATCATCAGGCAATGCCAACTTAAAAACTTTCTCTATTCTATATTAAAACTAACCTAATCTAAAACAAAACAAAAGCATCCAAACCATCTTCAGCTACCTTTCCGGTATCAACGAACGAACAAGAACAGTAACAAAGGATCCGGAAGGAGCTTTAGATCAACGTATTTACAGCTGAACTGGAAGAGAGTGAGAATTAACTGGATTTCCTAGCTCTCTTCCTGCCAGATTGTCCGGAGGTTGTTGCTGTCCTCTTAGATGATCTTGTCGGCACAGTTTGGGTTTTGGTGTTGGCATAGTCAGCTAGAGCATGTACCTTTGGCTTATAAGTGGAGGTTAAGACTAAATCTTCAGAATCTCCCTCCTTATCTCTCTCCAAAATCCCTGCAGAGATCAGCAATTCAATTCTCTTCTTCTCAGTAAGAATAGCTGATCGGAAGGCAGCGTTCTGAATCCTCATCAGAGTTTCCGAGGTAGAGTAGTTGCCGTCCTTGTCGTGGATTGTGTCGTCGAAGTCCGACATCAATGATAAGTGTGCGTCTAATAGCACATCAGTAACATCCTGATTCAATGGAATTATGGACACAAAACAGGGTAACATCATTACCGGTGGCAGTCTGTAGGAATCATGATCTAGCACCCCGTTGGCGTTGGCTAGTTCCGGTCTCTCCTTTAATGCTAGAATTATTACCTCTGGGTAACAGGCTGCTATCCTAGACAGAGTAATAGTGGTTCGGGACAATTTACTGCTAACCGCAATGGCTGCAAATGATAAGCGGTCTTCCGGTGCAATGGGTTCTACTGTGCCTTCTCTGGCCGCATTTCCAGCACATGCCCGGACGGATTTCTAGATAGACATTATGGCCCATGGTACCAACCGTACGGACTCTTGTAGGCGAGTCATTTCGGGCCCTATTTGGATTAGGGTGGTGAGGCCTGTCAGCGGTGCGTTCTTCCCTATCTCAATGGCGGCGGGACTGATCCGGCAGGAGAGACACCCTCGACAATAAATCAGACTCAGAACAACTTTATTAATATCACAGTTTTCAAAAAGGAAATATGAGAAATAACGGGTTTCGCAGATCAAGAATAAACTCAGAATACAGTATTCCTTGAGCGCCAGCTATTCTTTTTTGCTTATAAGGGAGAATAGCAAACCTACTAGGGCAGCTGCTAGTCGGAAAAAGAGTCCCTTGATATCTCTAGGATGTTAGCGATAACTAAGAAATAGAGTAATTTCACACAGTTTATTCAATTGGTGGAAATAAGAATACAAATAAACAGTAATACCAAAAATAAATGAAATATATATACACAAATTGAATAAGTTGATCAGTTTTGTCTGATCGCGAGCACAGTACGTAATAAAATATTTCCCGAGTACGGGTCAGCCAGAACAGAAGCGGGAATTGCGATTAAACGGGTAATTTAAAGATACAGTTGCAAAATGTTAAACGGATATGAAAGGTGTTCAGTATAAAAGTGTACAGCAGTTATTTTAACTTTGATTTTCTTTCAGTCCCAGAACTCTAAAAGAGTTATATTGTCTACTCAGCTTGTTTCACGTTTGAAAGGTACGGGTTTGACCAGATTAAATTATATGGTCAAATATGAAACGTCGAACTTGCTATAATAGCCTTGGTTCGAACGGCCACTAAGGATCGGGGTTGAACATGATGGTTTTTGTACTATAGTATTGGTTTGTATGAGTCTTTCGGTCTGACTATGGGAATTCTCACCATAAATGACAGACGGCAGACACCGATTATTCGGTCAAACGTAAAATATAGTACGGGTTTGGAAAGGGATTTCGGCGGAACAGCTATTCTATTAGATTCAACGAGGATCAAAAATGGGACTGCAGTAAATCGGTTCAGTACTTACGAGTTAATCGCACAGACACTCACTTAAGAATAAATTAAGCAAAATCGACAATTGGCGTTAATTTATAGTGTAGTAACTTTATCGGAAGGTGAATTCTGAAAATTAAGCGGGAAAAGCGAAGAAAAATCTATACTGGATCAAAATTGACTATACTTAATCGAGGATAAATCAGAAGTGAATTCCAGATGAGGGGAACATGGCCTTTTATAATCTCCCTGAGGGGGACAGAAACGGTAGGCGCACAAATGCTACTTTTCTAGAAAAGTACTTCGGTAAAAACTTCTTCGAATCTGGCTGACCGTACGTATGAACTAGAAAAAACGGCGATATCCACATTCTACGTGGTTCTTATGAATGTTTTTAATATGTTCTCTGCACGCAAAACAATATCGAACGTAACATATTCGATCTTCTCGGTTTAATGCTGAACGGAAATGAAATGCAGGAATTTGAAATAAAAATTCGGAAAAGAATTAATTTAAAATGAAGATCAATTTCTAGACGGAGAAATTGAAGTTCATTACAAACTCAATGCCGCCTTCAGGTACGGTGACTCAACTCCTGATGCTACATGATCGACGGCTGTCTTGCGTTCATGAGACATCACTCTAGGAGGTCTATGGTCCTCTCTGGCTACGGCCTCGATCTGTGTGGCCTGGAAAACTTCCCTATAACGGGTCAATCTCCTTATGGTCGCTATAGCTTTCGAGGTCCTACTAGGTAGTACCCTCTCAGCAGTACGTTTATGAACCGTACTTTCCTATTCCTACAATCATAGTAATTGTTATCAAGGAGGTGCAGTTCTTCGGTAGCCAGGATTCTCATTACCTCCACCGAGTATGTCTGTCGTTTCCGGTCTGTAATCTCGATTGCGATGCCGATGCTGACCCAATTCACTCTTTGAGAAGAAACTTTTTTCGCAGTTCGGACACGCAAAGCTTGGCCTTGGCGTTGTTGTGCCCACCGACTCTAGGGTTGCCGCCAGAAGGTGCAGGTTCCCTCCGTCTCGATGTACGCGTCCGTGGTTAGTCAGACCCTTTTTCGTATCAAATACCCTAGGGGGTTCGCACTTCGTGCATTCGAACGTGGTTGCTCGTCGTTCTGGCGCTCGATCAAGAGGCATCGGAATCAAGTGACAAGCCGGAGCGGGCATACTATGGCCAGGGCTCCGAGAAACCTGGCGCGGGCCGCTTGGCCTCGAAAAATCATTTATTTCCTTGTTTGCATAGTACATTTAGTGTGTGAGGGTGGCAAACCCTCACACACCCGAAGCCTAAGCTTGTGTGCCCCATTCCGAGTTGAAGGTACCAAGGCTCTAGGAGCGGAATGATGGCCACTTGGGTGGTTTGCACCCTTTTTGATACCCTTTTCGCGACAATCCTCATAGCCACTCCCTAGAAAGGACTGGCGGGACCTCGGGGAGGATAGATTGTCACTTGAATCCCAGAGGTTATACCTTCACTTAGGATCCTTAGTAACTATGCGCATTGCAACTGATTTGGTGTTATGGCCTTCTGCTGATTAAGTGCAGGCTCGGTGGAACCTATTAGCGTATTGTGATTGATTTGGCGGTAGCGCACCTGTAGCCCTATTATTTGAGCTACCCATTTGTGTCCTCCAATTTGGCGGGTTCGAATGGACTCTCCCATTGTTCCCCTGTGGACACTCCTTCGCCCAGAGTCCCGTCCTTCGACATAAAAAACAGCAATTTTTTGCCATATTCCCCCTTGGTTCCATTCGTCCGTGGTTACTACTTCTACATTTCTTGGATAAGTGTCCCCTTTTTCCACATGAGTGGCACTGTTTTTCAGTCTCCACCCTGAATCTCATGTTGGATGATCGTCCTTGCATCATCATCATGGTAGTTTCCTGTAACTTTACCAATTCTTCGGCTTTTTCCAAATCCAATCGTTCTTATCTCAAAAGTAAGATTCCCGTATCTCTCATCAGATCTTTTCGTAGCCCCATTTTGAACTGGTTCAAAATTAGTTCCCTATTTTTTTTTCTTATTCCTGGTTCCTCCTCTGTTATGGCCCCACCCAAATCCCCCTTAAGCGAATTTTCCCCGAGTGTGTGCAACCGTGTACAAAACGAAGATACGTCTTCGTCTTGTCTCTGGAATCACCGACTTATGTTCCACTGATTTTCTTCTGGTAGCTCAAGTGGTGTGAATTTTTGCAAAAGTTTTTGTTGTAATTCGGAATAATGTAATTTATCAAGTGTAGCGTTGGATTTAAAATAATTGTAGGCGTCTCCACTGCATTTGAATTTTAAGAGTTTTTGTGTTTCCGTCCAACCGTCTAATTTTACTCTCATTTCAAATTTATCAAAATATTTCGCCGCATCTTTACCAGAAAATTTCGGCAAAGTTGTCGCAATAACACCTACAGAATATTTTGTTTGACCCTCAGTTACGATGGTATTTGTTGGTTGGGGAGTGGTTGCCATTTCAGTTTATTGCGCACAAAAACACGAAAAGAGGAAAAAAATATTCATACCTTTCCCGGATGTTCCTCGTACACCTGAGTGAACGTGGTTGGGTGCAGAATTACAACTCTAATTTTATGACTTGCAATTTCATTTGGTTACAATATAGTGGACTGTATAGACGTATTGTGTTACAGAGAGTTTTACGGACTTGATCCGCATAGGAGAGTCTATGAACAAGAACTGGCTACGTGACTACGACTCAGTGTTGTTCTTGGGTTGGAAATTTTAGTAACGCTATTCGCCATTTTTTAGTACTAAATTTCTATACAATAGTAATGAAACCTGTAATCCACTAGCGCCATCTCACGGATTAAAATTCATTCAAAAAATTCAACTGAGTAATACGAAAATAAACAGTTTATTGAAACTTCACATAAAATAACATGAATTTCTTATGATACAAAATAATAACTTCTCATAAAATAAAAAATCAGATAATATTAAAACATTTTAAACTAAAAAAAAAACATTCTTATGAATCAGCCTCACAAAATAAAAAACATTCTTATGAATTTATAAACATTTTGGTATATGTAGATAAATCAGTCTCATAAAATAAAAAAAAACAAATGAAATGTAGATACAGAGTGGAATGTGTCAAATTTCCAAGGCCTGAGTTGTGATTTTATAATTGTGAATGGAGTATAGGTAGAAAGTTGAAATGGCGGTTGTTTTGCTAGTGAATAATGTAAATTAAGAATTAAGTTAGCCAGGGAAGTCCCGATTATACCGAATACGTATTTGGTATTTGTATTTTAGGGTGACATCAGTGCCATCTATACGCAGATTAATATTAGTAATAGTTATTAATAGACTTCTTTAATTACCGGTATCTACTTACAGATTTCTACCTACTAAACATCTCATGAAATATCGAGAAATGTACTAAAAAAGAAGTTTTCTACTAAATCTGGTCAAGCCTATTTTCTTATGGCCGGAAAATAATTCAATGACTAGTCCAATAAAAAAAGTACTAAATAATTGGTGAAACGTAATTAAGTAATGAATATTACTGAATAGTAACAGATTTATTACAAAAGTAATAACAAGAACAACACTGCTACGACTTCACTCGCGTCGTACGCGAAATCATCCCCACTAATCATCTCATTGGCCAAGGGATGTCTAACAGTTTCTAGGGATGTACACTTAAGCACTGAACACTGAGAACCCTAGTCTAATTGCAGTCTGAGCGATATGAAACTTTGAATAAATTAGAATTTTCTACCTTGAGAAATAAAATTCTTTTTAACCCTGGAAATTAATCAACACACAAAGCAGAAAGTAAGAAAAATCACTTCAGATCAATCAGAACCGTAATAATTTCCTACTGACAGAAAAATTATTATTCCTGGAAGAAAAGAACTCGTAAGTGTACAAACAGAACCAGAACAAAAAAATCTCTGACAAAAAAAGGATATTTTCCTTTACACTTTGCACTAACGTCTCAACTCCCAACATTTTTTTTCTGAACAAACCTATTTGCATGTAACTCAAATTAATTAATTCACTTATTCCCTCAATCAATATTTAAAGAAAAAAAAGTGTAAAATACCCACTCTCAGAAAACAGATATCTTACCTTTTCAACCTGCACACTTTTCTAGCCGAAAGGGAATCTGGATCCGCGCCTTGAGCAGACGCAAGGTCTATGAACAATTAAATCTTTTTCTGAAAGTTTAGACGAGTCGAAATGAAACAATTTTTTCACTAAAAATTAATTGTATATTAATTCCAAAAAAATGATTATCTCGACAGTAATTCGTACAAAAAAATAAAAACCACATTATCTTTCTTCGGTTTCACAGGTACCGAACCAACAAATTGTATTAGCAGACAAACAAAAACATAATATTAATTATTGAGAAACTTAAAAAAAAACAATTGGAGAGCGACGTAATACGGTGGCTAGTGCCGAAGTCAACAAAAAAAAAACGAAATGAAATTCACAATTATATTGTATTAAAAAATATCTTTTTTACCCAATTAACACTCACAAAACAACCCAATTGCTTCCAATCAAACAAAAATCATCTAGTGGTACGTTTCAAACAAAAATTTAATCTCTAGTACTCTACTTCAAGAACCGTAAATACTGATCGATACTGACTCAAACCACTTCTCGTCGAACTCCCTCAGTTCCTGAGAATTTGCCTATCTGAATCAAATTCCCCCCTGCCTCCTTGTCCCCTTGGAATATTCTAGAAGAAATTTGTTTGAGACGACGTGGTCTTACACTACTGGTTAAGAAACTATAAAATCTGACGATAAAAAAAACCGTTGACTGCGCTTCCCGTGGATTACGCGACCCCTTGGGATACACGACCCTTGAACTGTTTATCAAAGCTCCTAACTGCTTCCGCCCGTCGAAATTTTAATTTATGGGTCTGGGAATTTCTGGGATGATCCCACACATTGAATAACTTTCCCTAAGAATTATTTTGAAACTGAATTTTTAAGACGGAATAATTTCTTTTCATTACCCAGAGTACTACAGTATCGAGTTGAAAACCTTTTTCTATTGTTTCCACTGCAAGCTCAGCGAAAGAACAAAGATTATTTGTATTATTTGTATCAACCCGTCCTAATGATTCATCAAAATTTAATAGTAACATATTTCCTCTCGTACATTCCCTTATACAGGGTGAGTCTTTGACTTGTACATATATTTTAACTGAAGATTCCTCTCATCAAACGAAACACTTTTTTCCTATACCATTTTTCAAAATTCGGTTTGGTTTCGAAGATACAGGGTGTCGAAAATCCACGGAAAAAACACTTTATTGTCCATATCTTCATAACCGTTATTTCGAATGAACTGAATTTTGGTTGATTGGTTACTCTATTCATGGTGCATATTTCTCAATCGAAACTTATTCAATATCTCTCCTGGTATAAAAGTTACAGGGTAGTCGACTCATCAATACACGCAAAAACACCATAAAACCACTTCAAAAAGATAAACGGTTCATAGTTTCGAAAGAATCAATCATTTAAGAAACTAAAAGTATTCCTATGTTTTTTCAATAAAACGCGTCGTTTTCGAGTTATTTCCAATTTTACGCGATAAAATTTGACGAAAAACTCAAAAATCATAAGAAAAATCTAGATGCAACCCTGGAATTATAATATCACCGAATCGAAGATGTATTAATATTCTGTAATCGAATTCAAAATTAACAATGTTGTCAGAATGTTTTGTATAATTTTCATTTGGAAAGACGGACCTAATAAGTACTAAAATCTCTATGATGGATCTCTACATCGAACGCTTTCGATGTAGAGATGTGTGATAATGAAATTCCACAAATTTGGTAGATAAAATTGAATAGGTTGTAGCTGCCGACTCAGCTAATTGATTTTAATATATCATATTTTCATGTACGTATAAAATTGAGTTCTGAAGAGCAGGAAATTTCTCAAAGATCCTGATTGAAGTTCACAACCGATTTTTTTTTCGAAATTATACGTCCAGTTTATGAAAATTCATTCGTTTGTCCATCCTTCGAAGAAATATTGAAAATAAATGTTAGTGAAATAAAAAACTCAGGTATATGAATCATGAATATCGATACAAACCTGCACGTATTAAATTAAAAGTAACGGAAAATAAAATATTACTTTTATACTTAATTAATCAGTTGCGGTGTTCCTATCTGAACAATGTCCTCTGCCATAATTCGCAAAAATCCTAACTGGGACAATGAAACAAGAACCAACTAGGCTGAATTTTTCAGCCATTTTACACAAAACAACACTAGTAAGTAATAATGCACTCCAAATCAGCCTGCAGATATTTCCTCAAAACTTCCACGAAAAAAAGCGTTATCTAAAGTTCGTGCCCAAATTACACGTTGAAAATCGGGTCGTGTAATAAATACACCACCCAAATTAATCGTCATTTAGCTGACCGCATCAGTTTTCATACCGAAATAAATTACGCGGGAAATGATGACTTCTGCGAAGCCACAGAGAATCACGAACAGGCGCTTTACGCGTGCGTCGTATATTTTTCCGCGGGAAGAAGGGATATGTCATTATGTATCTATGGTTACCTCATTTGGGATTTCACTTTATGCTGCCGATTAACCAATCATAATACATATTTCATATCGCACATGCGCAATAGTTCTCCGGAAGTTTGGCAGAACCACAGCCTTCTCTGTAGCTTCTGCACAGTATAGAAATCACATGATTTCTATACTGTGGCTTCTGTTAGTTCTGTTGTGGCAGAACGCTTTCAAGGATTAAGTGTAAGGTGTAAAATTACTAAAATTATGTGGTATTAACCCATAGAGAAAACAAGTAACCTTAACCTTACTTTTGTTGGAGTTTATATGCAACTTTTCCACTTGTGGAACAATATTTAGTGCTGAATTTAGATATTCATCATTACAAAACCTAGGTTTTGCTCGAGCTTTTTGTCTGTTGCTATTCACTTGTACCGAATATAAAATCATCAACATAACTTGGCGTTTTCGATGAAAAACATCCGAATATTCGTGGTTTTTGAACAAGACTTCAATCCAAATATGTATTCTGTAAAAAATTCAACCAATTAAAAGACTGTTAAACATAGTGAGGTAGAGGTTAAACAGTTGTTTCACGTCGAACTGTCGAAGCAAGCGCGGGGTGCTTGTTCAGACGCAAAAGAAGGATAGTCTCTCATTTCAGTATTTCACGTTGTCTGAACAAGCAGCCGCGCATACGCATAGACAGAAGACACATGGGAGGAAAACGATCTTAACTTTATTTTACAACAAAAATGAGCGGGTCTGGGGCCAATAATATTCGAAAGTGCCCTAGCTTCCCTCGTGATTTCTCGAATACAAATTACTGAATTTTTTATTCCGCAAATTCAAAAAGCGGTTAAAATTGTTTTCCCCTGCGATCTTCAATTAATTTTCAGCAAATTTCCACACCACTCTTGAAGTATTGCCGTTGGTGCGTTACATTTTTTTAGTGGGTCGTTCGCCATGAGCCCTACTTTCCCACAAGGATAAATACGGTAGGAACTCACAGTAGATGTTCAAAATGTCCTCCATCTGCGTCCAGACAAGCTTGCGCTCTTCTCAGTAGAGAATGTCTTACATTCTCTAGAAGTATCGGATTATCCTAAATCCTTGCCGCTGCATTATTTACTCGCTCCCTAAGTACGCTTTCCTTCATGTATCCCCATAGAAAAAAATCACAAGGATTTAAATCAGGGGACCTCGGAGGCCACGGCACTGGACCAAAGCGTCCTATCCATCTGGTGCCATAATTTGCATCAAGCCATTCCGTCACCGCTCTGGAACTATGGGGGGGAGCGCCATCTTGCTGTAACCACATATTCCTGAGAATATTTAGTGGTACTTCTTCCAATAAATCCTGTAGGTCATTTTGTAGAAAATTGAGATACATCTGACCTGTCAATCTTCTTGGTAATTCTTGGGGTCCTATCAATTGATTCCCCGCAATTGCAGCCCAAATATTCAAACCAAATTGATATTGGTGCCTATGTTCCCGTATTTCATGTGGATTTTCTTCTGACCAAATATGGGTGTTATGGCAGTTGAAAATCCCCTCCCTTGTGAAGCCTGCTTCATCCGTAAATAGGATGCACTTCAGAAAATTTCCATCTTCGCTATGTTTCCTCAAAATCCATTGAGAAAATTGGATCCTTTTTGGTCGATCCGCCGGCAACAGGGCTTGCACCTTCTGAACATGATAGGGATACAAACCTTGTTCCCTCAAGTGGCGATCTACTGTCGATTGCGATATACTATATCGCGATGCCAGCCGTCGCGTGCTTGTATCTGGATGTTCCTCCACTTCTTCCATTATCCGTTCCACGGTGTTGATCATGGTCCTTGTTTGGACTTGACCATTATCGACCATAATGCCAGAAAATGACCCATAGTCCCGCGCCCTTTGGACAACTCTCACAAAGGTTCTTTCATTCGGAATCCTTCTATCGGGATACTGAATGCTATATGCTTGTCTGGCTCTTCTTGCACTTCTTCCATTAACAAAATACATCTCCATCATGTCGACGAATTCGTGGTTTGAGAACATTTTTAATTGTTATCCCACGAAAAGCAATTCAAACGTGCGTACTTTTGATTACAATATCTCGTTATGTCGATTCTATGAACGACATTCAACATTCAGTTGTTTATTCAGACTTCTATGGTTTCGGCAGTGTCTCTTGTTTCGATAAATTTTCAGTTGCGTAAATTTTTATTTATTGAATAGACGAAATGTTTATTGTTGAATCGTTAAATGTTTTCACTAGTAGAATTACTTATCCTATATTGAATTTCGTAAATCACATGCTTTGTCCAGATTTCATGAAATTTTTCCGTTTATTTCTGAATGAACCATAGAGCTCATACATGCATATTACCAGGCCTATCTATTGTCTTTGAAATAGGGAGTAACCGAAAATATTAGCAGACTCTTTGATATTAGTCATTACGTCTCACATCATTATTGACAATGATTCTGAATATTCGTACTAGTTCTTTTGAACCAAGTAGGCACAGACTCAATCGATCAACAACTATCATATCTTTTTTATTATTTAACAACATTTTTTGATGGTAGATGACGAAATTCATATTTTCAAAAAGACTATAGCACCCAAAAATGTATCGCAATACAATACCTCCACAAGTTCTGTTGATATTTGTATAATTTTATCATAACCAGCCTTCAAAGAATTTGTTGTCTAGAGTGCTATGGCATCCTACTGAGTTTATGTTGAGAGTAGTAAAATGTCACAACACACTAGATCATGAATTTATTTGTGCACACGCCAATAAATTATATGCTGTTTCCAAATGATGTCTGATCATATTCATAAGTGAAAATAATATTAATTCACTATTTATACCAGAAAGTTAGTCATGCTCTATCCCTATACTACATGAACATTTAAGAAATAAAACTGCTGTAAATCATTCGAAATGTTGAATAGGCAAAAAACAATTTTTTATAAGTTACTAGTTTCAATAGTTACCATATAAATGCTAATCGAAGATTAAGATTTAATCTACAGTCTTGACAACGGTGCAAAGGGCCCTGAATTAATAATCATAAAAATACTTTCTGAGCAGTTACTGAAGCAATGGTACTTTTGCCCAGGTAACAGGTACAGGTACAAGTTACACTCTTATGTAATTTGAATTCCAAACCTGAATGAAATACAAGTGATGAAAAATAGTAGATTGTTTACTCACTAGGAAAAGCCTAACATTCCTGGACGATCGTGAAGATTGCTGAGTCGAGGCGTAAACCGAGACTTGTCAACACAGAGTCCAGGAATGTGGCTTTTCCTACGAGGTAAACATACTATTTTTCCGTAAATCGTTTGAAATTCGACAGATTTTACTCAATTTTGAAAAAAATCGCGAATTATTCCATTCATAAATAAATGGAGCTTTGAAATTCGAAATGGAATTGGTTGCGTTACTATGGACACGTATTAATGCTGAATTGTCAAACTTGACGAACATCGATCTAATTGCTCGTCTTTCCGAAGACAAAACAGTGTAAAATGATAAGTGATGATGAATTTTCCATTTCTGGAACTCCTCCAGAGCTCGTTGAAGCAGTGAATACAGCTTCATTAGAATTTTATTGCCAAAGAAATCTAGAAAAAAGTACGAACATGCTTATGTACAACACTGACAACTGTAAGGAAATATCATTTCCTTACAGTAAGGAAATGAATATTTCCTAACTGTTGCGAAATCTTGACTTTTTCTATGACAAATTTTGATAGGAATGTCAAAATTTCCTAGCGATTTGCGGAAAAATCATGTTGTATTGGACTTCAACCATAATAATCATCTAGACTCGCAGCATCTATTGGATGACTTTCAATAAACTCGGTTACATTCTTGCAAATTTCTTCCATTTGTTACTTCAAAGTAATCCACATTTCCACTAATGAAAGTGAATATTCAATAATTAATTGGCTTTTTTTTTGTTTTCATAACAAATCATCATGTCTTGATACTGTATTCTAGCCAAGTACACAAAAAGTTCATCAAAAAGTTCTGCAGTGTTTTATCAGAGAATTTCAGAAAACATTCAATAAGAAAAACCCTGACAAAATATGGCAGACATCTTCACGCTGGCGCAAGAAATATTTGGATTTTCATTAGAACAGATACATTCCAGAAATGTGTAATTGGTTTATCATTGGAAGGCACAATCACTTAAATAAAAAAACAATACTAAACCTTTAAACCCTATCGATAAATTTGCATTTCTTCAAGTCTTTCGAAGAAACTCTTGTGTACTCGTCTACAATACAGTAAAAGGATACACAACACAATAATTATGTTATATCGAAAACAGCATTGAATCTTTGGTTTTATTTGTGGAGAAATGGATTACTTCAACATAAACAAATGGATCGTTTTATTTCCTTGTCATCGATTTGTCTCAAACATGAACACAATCAATTCAGCATCTAACTACAAGCGGCCAGCGTTCACGACTTGTAAATGTACAACACAACACACAGTAACAAATTGTAGGTACCAAATACAGAGTGATTGCAAATTTCAACGATAGGATGACGGCATGTCGATAGGGGAGGTAATTTTTTGCATTTTCAAGAATTGCGGTCTTCATGAAACACCCTTTACCTATACTGTTTGTATTGTATTGTAAAGAAGTTTTTTTTTAACCACAATAATCTGTACAAAACCTTTTCATTCCGTTTCGATGAATTTGAAAATGAAAATTTTCACTGAAAAGTCATGTTATGAAGTCATGTATTTCCGTCCATACTGAGTGAACATTATTAAGTCTATAGTATGGCAAGTTAAACAAACACTTAAATGGACAGAATTACATCTCTACTCATAACACTCATGTCATTATCTATTAATTCATTGTTCATTTTTTAGATATCTATATTTGAAAAGTCTAAAATTTACCTCATGCAATTGCGTGTGCATTTTTATGTCTACTCAGAAATCTCAAGCCATAAAAAATGGTCATTTTGAGATTGGTCAGCCTCAATCATGAGCCAAATGTTTCATTTTCTATTGTTGTGTATTTATTGTTGTGTGGATTTTCCATTGAAGTTTAATAAAATTTATTGTATAAAATACTTTTTTTATTTCTGTTGTAACCTTTGCATGGGAAAAAGTAGGATTGTGCTCATTTGTTAGAAAAATATCTGCACATTCGGATAACGCCGAGCTTCCCAATCTTTTCCGAAACCGTTACCAAATGAAATTACTTCTCGTTGCCTAAATATACAGAATGTTAGTGAAAAAGTGTAAAAAATTTATTTGTGAGGATTAAAAAAGAGTTATTATAAACCTTGATTCAAGAATGCTTTAGTTTCAAGACAGAGTGTTCAGTTTTTCGTTGTTGTTTTGTATTTTCCCAATATTTCGATCCATTCACACAGAGTTTGGCGTACAAACGGTAAGATATTATGATGATACAAATTTGCATTGGACGAAATACCCATTTTGTCAGGAATAGTAACACCAATTATATCTTATATAATTAAGAGAACATAGGCAGATTTATTATTAAAAAATTCATTCAAAATGTTCCGATAAATCGTATAAGGACGAATTCTTTAGAATTATGTCGCTCATTCAGCCATACTTAGTGGCAAATTATTTCTAATAATTATACTTACCTTAACTAACACCGGTTCAGGTTCTCCTGAAGAATGCATAGGTGATTTCATGATGAAATCTCATAAATATATGATTTTTTTCAATAATCCTGGGACAATAATCATGTTTTGAAAAGAGAAAGAACAAACTAATAAATTTCAACAAAAATATGTGGAACACGCGAACTGATCTCAGGCAGTCGAGACTCCTTATCAGAGGGCTCTCTTCGATGTCGGAGGTCGAAAAGCTCTTGATTCTCGAGAGGTTGCAATCGTATCTGGTGACTGGTGCCTTTAATGGCCGACTGTCTAACAAACATTTACAGAGAATGGGTCTTACTGTGTGTTCCCTGTGCCGTTATTACAGGAAAGCAGATGAAACGACGGAACATCCCTATGGTGAGAGGGACTCCCCACTGTCGGCTCGCGGCATTCTTGACGGCGTGCCTTCAGGTCTGAGTCTCGAGTATCACTTGATGCAGTTTGAACAATGGGCCACGTTCGGCCCACTGAGGGCGCCGCACAAGAAGAAGCACCTTGCGGCTTGCACTGAAGATGTTGCTTTTCGAATAGCTCAATTCCACAACAACAGAAGAATCCAAACTGATTTTAAATTATGAGGTCCATAATTAGGAAATACTGCATCAGTCTGTCCAGGAATCAATATTCGAGTACCTTAGAGAAGGAAGGGGACAGAACTACTGGCCTATAGTAACGGAGGTGGGTAATGTTTTTTAGTGTTTGTATGTATGTATGTCTATATTTATTCACGTTCTACAGCCCGTAAGGCTTGATGGATTTTGACCTACGAAGCTCATTAGATTCGTATGAATTGTGAGAGTGACATATAGGTTTTTTCCAAATTTTAACTATTTTTTTTTATTCGAACCGAGAAAGTTTTGGGAATATGTCTTTTTATATAGTTTGATCTTTCTTCATTATCTGATTATGTTGCCTTTCATTACTGTATAGACCTAATGTTCACCCACCACCACTGATCAACTCGTTTATTAAACAAACTTGAAAGCTTCAAATAAAAGAATTATTAAAGAATAAACAAGAAACCGGCTGCATGAACATATACAGGGTCTTTCACGAGGAACCTCACCCATATTTATACGGGAAACTACTGAACGTATTTTCATGAAATTCAGCACTTATAAGTATTTCACGATGCTGATGAAATCTAAAATATTTCCAAGGCATGAGCACCTCCGGTTTTTCCGGAAATGACGTCAACTTCCGTTTTTCAAATTAGAACACCATTTTTTTATTGCAGAAATAGATTCCTTAGAAAATTTCAAGTTATTTTGATGTAACATTTTTCAGTTTCGGTTGGAAAATTCTCTCTGAGCGGGAAAATTCGAAAAAAAATAGAGCTCCGCTGAAACAAGAATAACTTCGAGGTTTTTGGATGGAACATTTTCATTTTTGGGATTTTTCAAGATGTAAGATTGATGTATCCACTTTAAAAATCGAAATCGCGATTCATGATACAGGGGGTGAAAAAATCGCTTTCAAAGTTAGGGATGACAAAATCGTGAAAAATCAATTTTTTCAAATTAGAACCCCATTTTTTTATGGCAGATATTGAATCTACGTTAAAAAATAATGTGAGTGTATGAATCACTCCCTTGCCCTAAAGTGGATATTAACTCAGAAAATATCCATTTTAGGGCAAGGGTGTGATGCATACACTCACATTATTTTTTAACGTAGATTCAATATCTGCCATAAAAAAATGGGGTTCTAATTTGAAAAAATTGATTTTTCACGATTTTGTCATCCCTAACTTTGAAAGCGATTTTTCACCCCCTGTATCATGAATCGCGATTTCGATTTTTAAAGAAGATACATCAATCTTACATCTTGAAAATTCCCAAAAATGAAAATTTTCCATCCAAAAACCTCGAAGTTATTCTTGTTTCAGCGGAGCTCTATTTTCGATTTTTTTTCGAATTTTCCCGCTCAGAGAGAATTTTCCAACCAAAACTGAAAAATGTTACATCAAAATAACTTGGAATTTTTTAAGGAATCTATTTCTGCAATAAAAAAATGGTGTTCTAATTTGTAAAACGGAAGTTGACGTCATTTCCGGAAAAACCGGAGGTGCTCATGCCTTGAAAATATTTTAGATTTCATCAGCATCGTGAAATACTTATAAGTGCTGAATTTCATGAAAATACGTTCAGTAGTTTCCCGTATAAATATGGGCGAGGTTCCTCGTGAAAGACCCTGTAGAGTGAGTAATGTAAAGAAGACACTACGAAATGTTTTTATCGCTACTTCAATATATTTATGGCGTAAATAAACGGATCTATGTATGTCTATTTCTGTTTCACGCTCTATAGCACGAACAGCTCGAGAAATTTCAACATATTTGGTGGCATTAGATTCGTATGAATTTTGGGAGTGACATAGGCCATGTTTTTCTATAGTTTTTCTTTCATTATTGAAATACTCTTTATGTGATTCGAATCGGAGAATTTTCTGCTTTATCATGCGCTGGGAAAACATTTCGGTATGATTGAAAATGGTGCAACACAATTTTGTATGTCTCCGAAAGATCTGCAAAAAACCGCGATATTATATAAACGGTTTTCCAATAAGAGGTGTTGTTTTGAATAGTCCGCTATTTCGGTAGATGTCACTTTTGAAGCTGTCATTTTTGACATTTGACAAGAAGAAACTATGCCATTGATGACAATGGAACGATACACGCTTCAACCACGCATTGAAATTATTAAAATTCAATATGAAAATAGTGAAATTTTGTTAGAGACGGTTCGTAAAACTCGAACATTTCTGGGCCGTCGTGAAGCAACTTGTCGAACCGCAATACATACATTGGTTGAAAGAATTGAGCTGGTTGGACAAGTAAGTGATGTCAAGAATAAAACCCGTACACGTCGCTCAAGAACAGCCGAGAATATTGCTGCTGTAGCCGAAAGTGTTGAAGAAAATCCAAGTCGTTCTTTGGAATCAGGCATTCCACAAACGTCAGTACACTGTATTTTGCAGGAAGATTTGGGTCTTAAGGCTTATGAAGTTCAGTTAACACAAGAACTCAAGCCAGCCTATCATCAACATCGTCGTTGCTTGAAATGCATAAAAATGATCAGGATTCCCATCGAAAAATCATCTTGAGTGAAGCCACCGAGATATTGTGATTTAACACCTCGCGACTTCTTCCTTTGGGGCCATGTGAAAGATAAGGTCCACGCCAAGAGGCCAGCGTCGATTCAAGACCTCAAAGATGAAATTCGTGAGGCTATCGAGGAAATAGGGCAGCCACTTTGCGATTTGGTTATGGAAAATTTCGTAAATGGATATGGTCCTGTAGTCGTGGTGTTCATTTGGCTGATGTTATTTTCCATTATTAACGGCATACCTTCCTCTTTATGATGAAATAATCATCTGATCATTTATCTAAAAAATTGGCATATTCTTTGAATGTCAAAATAACACCTCTCATTGGAAAATCCTTTATATACTCTTTAACTATTCAGATAGGTAGCAGCAAGAGCATTCTACATTATCCACAGAAAATTTCATTGATTTAGTATTAGATGCATAGAATACCTGGTGCTGGTGCTGGCATTGATTAGATATTGTTTAAGACTTTCTTGTCGATCGAAAATCTATGATGGGGTCCTACTTTTTATTTCTCCCGAAAGGGGTCGTGCAATTTACCATTGCCGCAATAGGGCCACAACCGTGAAATATTGCGGATTATAAGATGAATTATTTCAAATATCGAAGGTATTCTCACAGGCTCATTGAGCCTGTCCTCATCCTGTGAGAATACATTCAATATTGCGGATTATTCCGGCAGTAGGACTCGATCGGCGATCTAGAGTGCCGTTTTGATCTACAATTTTTGGTCACGATTTTTAGTCAGGAGTCGTAACACCAGGATTTCTATGCCTCTGAATTTTGTATACTTAGTTCTTTTCAGTTAGTTGTCTTTGCAATTGAGTTTTTTGTTTTCTTATGTATTTTGAGGTCAATAAATACAATTTAGGAGTGCTATCGAAAACGTGCCTTCCTCATAGTGTAGTAATCGATGAATTAACTGAAACAAAAATCACAGAAAATATAGATTGTATTGCGCACAACAGGTGGGCAAAATATTGCACCTAAACTCCTCTTACAAACTCCTCAATTATAAAAAAAGTTGCGTCATTTGGAATAAAATATGAACCGAAGATATGAATTTTCTGCCTTACTTTTTACTTACCATGCATTTCACATTGCAGAGACTCTGTGAAGATTGAGGATGAAATGATTGTGCGAGCGGCAATTGCAAACTCCTTCTATATCACAAGAGCCAAGCAGAGATATCATAGAGACGAATCAGAAGAATATATGTAAAGTTCAGTTTTCAATCTATTATTAATTTGTTGACTACATTTTGATTTGTGATTTTTCATATTCTTTGTTATTGATGAACACATGTGTAATGGGAAATAAACAACACTAAAACTCAAATGAGTGACATCCTTCCAAAATTTCGTTTCCTGGAGCATTTCTTGGATTTGGAACACATGAAGCTGCTCTACCTTTTGTACAATCGCACTTGTATAAGGGATTTTGGTTTGGGGAGCGGTAGCGGAATGTCATTTAAGGATTCTGAAAGGTACACGAAATGGTTAACAAAGTTGATATCTGGTAGAGAAAGAAACTTATCCCTAACAATTATCAAGCAGATTTTATATCTAAGATATCCATGCAACGTTCGCTCCAGTATTTTGCCCTGAGAATATTCATTTCTCTATTTCAGTATCGTAATGAGTTCATTACAGTTCTAGAAACAGTGCTGTAATTAACTCAGTACAGCATTGTTTTCAGTTATATTTTTCGTTTTCTGTTTGTCAGCACTGGCTTCCGATCCTTTCAATTTTCAACACACGTCAATTTGGAAATGTCAATTTCGTAACAGTCACCAACTGCCAAGATACAATACGAAAGTCACTAGGATGTTTAATCTGAATTGTTCATTGAATTTCAACAGTATTTCACGAAATTTGACTGGAATAGAGTCTAATACTCGTTGCAGAATGCAATTCCAACACATTTCGCATTCGTACTGGAATAGGAGCCCATTCTGCAACTAGTTTTAGAATATACTATTTGTTACCCATACATTCAAGAAATACCAACAGTTTCAATTATTTAAAAAGAAAATTCATATAGTTTTTGGCGAGAGAAGATACTTGTGCGATGATTTGATAAATCTAAAATAATTAAATAATAAAAACTATTATTATGAGTACATAAGATTTTTGTTATAAATGAGTTCACAAAACTTTTATAACGTCGATTCTGACTGAGCTAGAATCTAAGTTTCTGTATCGCTTGTGATGTGTTATATTGGAAGTTCGAAATAAACGTATTACATATTATTATTGTTTGATACCATATTTTCATGTGGATGTGATTCAGTAGGTTTTTTATTATATCCTTTTACAATTGAACAACAGAAGTTACATTATCATTACTTAATACAAGGGTATACTCCATTCACTTTTATATAGTATCCCGGTTGTCCAAAATTCTAACACATTTCACCGTGTATATTTTGAAACTGTTAGGTTATAGTCATTTTCCTGTCAGATACATACGCAACGTTTTCGATTCTACATAGAGAAATACGTTTTTATCAAAATGTTCATTTACTTTGAAAAAATAATGAATTTGAGAAAATATTTTGTTAATTTAATAATTCCAAAGACCTGGAGAATGTTTAAGAAACTTTTTCCTCTGTTGATACTGGCACTGCAAATATTTCACGTATATAAACATGGTTGGAAGATCCAATTATGCTATTTTCTTTTCTTTTACGGAAATTAAGAATCGAGTGTTGAAATTTTACTGAAAAATATTGGACAGAATAGTCCGTTACTTTGTGATAGTTCATTCGAAAAAAGAATAAAAGTACTAGAATAACCCGACAGAAAAACTTATGAAGGAACATAAAAGACGGACCTATGAGATTCCCCGCTTTTCAAAATTCTCAAGAAATAAGCCTACAGAGGACATTTGAATACCTTCTGCACTTGAAATACTGCAGTATGAAAATCCTATGTCGCCTTAAAAGAACTCCATTTGCAATGATAAAATAGCAAATAGCATTGGAAACATCTCTCAGAATTATTTGACTTTCACAAGTGCCAACCTGCGTCAGTTTCAAGTAGAAGAAGTCGATAAACCTAAATCATAGCCAACTGGAATACTTTATAAAAGTGAATGGAGTATAAATTACAAATTTATGCATAATGATGGATCTTTTTTTATATCTGTGCAATACTTTTGTAACATGTTTGAATGATTTCCAATAAGGGCAAATAAATGTGAGAGAGATAGTGGCACTTTCTGGCGATTTACTTTGGAAGTTAGATCTTTGCTAGTCCATTTCTCTCATTCATTATGTACCTCAAAGGACGTGAATTTCCTATTTTGATTGATAAATGTAAGGTACATTGGACAGTTAATAGGAAATTCATGGAAATTTCAAGTGAACAATAATAAATTGAATATTAGTTATTATTTTCAAGTTTGATGTTAATACACCATGTTTCCTCTATTGCTTAATTTTCAATAAATTAAATGAAATAGATAAATTATTTCGAATCAGCCAGTTCCATCGGACCTTAAGAAATAATAGAAGAGTTAATTTTGAGTTTCAATTAATGGAATATCAAAGCTTCAAAAGGATTCTTTATATCTGGGAACCTTTGAAAAGAATTGCCGTGAATCTTGAATATGTGAGTCATGCACAGTGTTGTATTCATGAATTAACTCCTCTTCATTAAAAAAATAACTTAAATATGGTGTCATTTGATATAACTTGTATCATCATTACCTTTGGTAGTGTTCTCAATACATAGAAGCAACACATGGGAAAATTATTGCGATTCGAATTCGAAACATTATTGATGTTCTTCAATGCAATCAAGCAAAATGAAAATATGGTTATACTACATATACTATATAAAAAAGAATGCTAAGTTTTGCAGTAATGCAGGGATGAGAAGGAATAAAAAGAACATTTCAAAACGTTAATTGAAGACAAGCATATGCTCAAAAATGTGAGGAGCTTGTGACTGATGCGCTAACCAATCAGCTCATAAAATTGAATCTGACAATTTTTTTACGAATTTTGTTTCGCAAAAACGTCCCTATCAATAAAGAATACACAGATAAGTCCTGGTTTTTGACTTCTTTCCCGAAATTGTTTCACTCAAGGTTAGAAGAATTTTTCTATTTACAAGAAAATTTCAAATGCCAGTTTTGTCGAAATCGGTTCACTTTAGAGTAATGAACCAGGGGTACCTTTTTTATATACACATTGGAGCAGAACGAGTGCTCAAAAGTGACTTCAAGTCGTTGCTTTCGGTGACTCATTTTTTCTTTTCAGATAAATGTTTTTTCAATCGGATTTTTCATTCTGTCCTCAATTCGTTCACGATGAGGACCTCGAAATAATTTCCGAGTGGGTCACAGCTAGTTTTCAATAAATCTCGAACTTTTTATAATAATCCTCACATTTCAAAGAAAAATAAAATGAATGTGAAAGATGAAAAAGTAGGCATATATTCGAGTGATGAACAATTTCTATAATATGTGTGAGTATACTCCATTCACAATTATAAAATCACAACTCTGGCCTTGGAAATTTGACACATTCCACTCTGTATCGAAGTTATGACGTTTTTCAAAATATTTTTATGTTCCAAGTCAACACTATGTTGCCCTTTCTACATTTTTAGCGTATTTCTCAGAATGTGAATGAATTGGAAAAGATGTGATGGACGAAAATAATTAACGTTTATATGAATTGATAGAAAGGATTCCTTTTCTAGTTATTTGCATGAAAAGTACAAGAGATCACTGTTGAAATATATTATTTTTCGCTATGGAAGAAAATTGCATTGCTTTCACATAATTTTCATATGCATGCTTGTGAAGATTTGATGTTTATTATCCTCTTGAACTGAAAGTTCAAGACTTGACGACATCAATTGTTGATTCTAATCAAGAATTCATTAAAAAAAATCAACCCAAAGATATAAGATGAATTGATGGGTAATTACAAGAATCAAGAATAATGGAACATCATATCCCTCTACTGGAATCCGAATATGTGATATGATTGTGAGGGTGCATAACATTTCTATTTCTAATATTTCTTTATTTCAAATAAATAACAGTTTTATTCATTAATCACAAAGAAAATAAACATAATAACTAAATTAACGAATTTGTTTACAGAGAAACTAATAATTTCAATGCAATATAAATTAATAAGCCTGAAAGCTTTATAGATATACATTTCATTTATTTGATCTTATGAACAAGGAGTGGAATATTCTGGCTGTATAGTAATTTGTTAGTTCAAAAAAGATTCATACATTACTACCACAGTAGGTTTGTACAAATGAAATGGAATAGGTCAAACATATGCTTCACATTTATCATTCACCTGTTCTAAAATAAGACACAAAGTCCTGGAATATGGAAAAAACCGATGTATTCTGGTTCAATATAGCCTATTTCTACTTTCGGCAAAGGATTGGTAGGAATGAAAGCTCCAGTGACACACATTTCAATTAATCGGAATCTGAATCTGTTGAATGCAATATAGTCATATTTCTTCTTTCTTTTAGCTTCTTCGACGTGTTTTTTTCTGAAACGTGAAAACGATCAACAATTATCATTTAGAGACCGATGATGGCCATCCAGAACCCGTTTACTTACGAAAATCGTGCAATTTCATTCTGCAAGTTCTTCCCTCATAATTCCTCGAAAATCCTACCTGAACCATATTTTCCGGTCGCTTTCGTTAGAAGATCGTATGAGGAAGTCTTTTTTGTCCATTTACACATCCCAAATAAATTTTGAGCACCAAAAACGATACCGAAACTAATCAAACTTCTGGGGGACCGGAATTTCGTTTGAAATCTTTCCAAACGGCCAGATACCTAAAAAAACTTCGTTATCAAGTGTAAAAAAGGCGATTAGTACTTACTTCTGCTTTTTTTATGCTTATTAATCGATTTTTGGTCCAATTCAAATTTGCCGTTCGTACTCACGCCAAAAGTCGTGGAAGGGAAAAATGACACTTGCACGAAATCGACGGGAAACTTCTTCTGGACGACGAAGAACGGAAAAATAGGCGATTCCTTATCGATATTTCGCCCCAAAATCGCCGATCGATTCGAACTTACAAAATGTGGAATATCTTTGATACTTTTGCTTTGATGTAAACAAAGCAACTGGCAACAACGTTTCGTCATTAACAATATTCTCTGTACGCGCACAGATTTTTCATCAGGTGCACCAATTCCTGAAAACGAAACCATGGCCAGAGTTGTGATTTTATAATTGTGAATGGAGTATAGATGTTGACACTTTTCGTAATATGAAACGTTGTGACAGTTCCCCAGTGAAAGTTGAATCGGTGATAAAATCAGTGTTATATCTGCAATAGGTGGTCCACTGTTTCAATCTTGCGTTCAGCTGATCAAATTAAATCATTCGACATTATCACCATTTAGGGATACACAGCTAATCTATTCTTGGAATTGCATGAATACAATGAAATCGGCTTTTGGAATGATAGCGTTGTTCTCTCAGATAGATGAAAGTTCGTGAATTTGTGTTGTTTTTACTGCGTGCTTCGAATTATTTTGAGATTGGTGGTATTGGATTCTGAACGCAATGAACAAAAGGTGAGACTGTTGGCATTGGCTCATTTTTTAACCAGAATTTTGAATTTTTGAAATCGATGAAGTCATGTTTTGCGATACTCCGAACAATGTAGTGAGTTTTAAGTAAATGTGATCGAAAAAAACAGATATAAGAGATAAATCTGCATTCCAAACATGAAAATTTGCATTATTAAGTATTGAGCATCGACTACTCTAATTTGTGTTCAGCGTCCAATCAGACCTGAATTTTCATACGTTCTTTATAGTACGAGAGATGGCGACCAAGATTTTTGACTTATAGCGGCTCGGCTAAAACCGCACGGAATCGATAGATTATATGACCCTGTACCCAGAAATGCGATTTTCAGACATTTTGCGCGTAGCGTATGATCTGAGCGCATTTTCAAAAATGTCAAAAAAACGACATGGGTGACTCATAGCGGCCCGTCTGATTTCCGGAATGTAGTTAGATAATAGCCCTGAGATACCAATAACACAGTTTTCAGACACCAAGATTGTAGCGTGTACCCAGGAGACCAATAAAAAAAAGTAAAAAATAAAATAAAAAAAAAACTTACAGCGGCCCGTCTGAAAATGATTTTTATAGGTTAAGCCGTGTCAATTGATGTGGAAAGATCAATTTTCAGACAAAAAACATGTCGCCTTACATTTTTATAGCATTTCGAAAATGTCAAAAAATCTGACCTGAGTGACTCATAGCGGCCTGTCTGAAATTCGTCGTCAATGATTGAATACGTTCTACAGATGTGGAAAAAAATTATATCAGACAAATTGAATGTAGCATTTAACTAATCAGACAACTTTTCAATTTGCAGTACTTAGCCCGGTTGCATGAACGTGAAGTAAAATTACCTCAAGGGTACCGTCCAATTTTGTCATACACATATTTATCAAACATTTATCTAATGTGTTTCTGAATTCAAGTTTCTTTCCTCAAGCACAAGAAATCAATGCTGAATAGCCGCAATCAAATAGAAATACAAGCACTGAACATGAAATTGAGGTAGCTACCAAATTTACTAATTGAAAATTCGGAGGAATGAAATGATAATACGTACTTTTGTAGTTTGTGGCCAATAAAACATTAATTATTCAGCAAAAATATATGCATTATATTTATTTAGATATTATGAATTTGTTCAACGTTCAACTCAAATCATTTCTAATATATTCCTGATCCAAGTCCGTAAAATAATTTGAGAAATTTCCGAAATACTTCACAGAAATTCTTTTGATTATAGTCACTAACACCAAATAGATATATTCCAAATGAAATATATAAAAAAATATATGACTTTAATTCAGAAATCAGTTTTACATGAATTATATTCAACGCATCAACTCCTTGTGGTCAGAGCTTGTGGGCAAAGCAAGCCTGTGGCCATATAAATATTGGTTTACATCTTCCATATGATTTTGACAAGTTGACCACACACTTGGTTCATCTCTTTTCTTTGCGATAAGATCGCATATGTCTTTCTCTTACTAGTGTAGCCGGAGTTTTTGCCGGGCGACTCCAGCACATTTTTTCGTTATAGGCGACACTCAAAATGTCTGAAAACCGTATTTTTGTATTTTGGGCATCCATACGAATGATTCAAAACAAAAATGAACCGAGCCGCTATGAGTCACTTAGGTCAGATTTTTGACATTTTTGAAGAGACACTCAGGTCAAACGCTACGCACAAAATGTCTGAAAACACAAATTTTAGTGATAAAATAACAAAATCTATGTACAATTTCAATATCAGACGGGCCGTTATACGACCGTCGACCATTTTATTTTTACACAGCAGAAATGCCCCCCCGCGAAGATGCTACACTTCTGAGTATTACTACTTACCAGTCGGCTCTAGGGTCATCTAATCTATCGATTTTACACGGTTTTAGCCGGGCCGCTATGAGACATGGTTTTGGTCGTCATCTCTCGTACTATTATACAGTGTATTTCACTTTGAGTGTTGACAAAAAAAGATGACCGATTTTCGCATTTTTTTCACGAGAGATAACTCTGCATTCTGACATGCTTCATTCTGGCATTCGCCTTTTCCACAGCCTACTGAATTGTCAAAAAATCCTGAAAAAATAATTATGAAGATTTTTTGAATAACAAAGTGAATAGTTCTAATGCATACCGAAAATTTAAATTTAAACATACTCTCCCTAACGCGCTTGCACAAAATGAAAATATCGAATTTTTGAAAGTGTCTTGTGTGAAGGCTGAGTCTATTGTCGATATTAAATTGTCAAGATCACTTGGTGCATCAAATTACACAATACCATCCTTATATCTAATACAGAGTTTTCGTTATATACAGGGTGACCCAGGGGTGCGTAAATGGTCCATAATTTCGTTTTTATTCAAGCTATCGACTTTGTTTTTTCCAAACGATAGGTTGCACAGTCTGCACATCCTGAAAACAATTTCATCCACATACAAGATGAAATGAATTACATACATAAGTTCGGTTTTTTGAAAGGCAACCACTTTTTTTTATACATCTTTTTAATTACAATAGGATGTGTGATTTATTGCCATACCTTTTTTTATGTAGAACTTTTCTTGACCAACATCTAAAGCTAATTTTCATTAATTTTCAGCATGTTCTATCATAACTTGATCAGAAAAATCTTAAAATGGCAAAAAATAATTTTGTAGTAAATGTCTAGTTCTTTGATTTTCCACCTCGATGACTTTGAAGGCTAATTCTAGCAAAAGTAGAGTGTTAAGTACCATTTTTTATCAATGATTCTAAAAGCTGACTGTTGAGCGCAGTTTTTAAGCATACTAAGAAACCGTGAAATAGCCTTTTTACATTCTTAATTTTGATTCGAAAATTCAGATCATAATCCAATTCACGTAACTTTTTCACTTGAGACCGACATTTCCATAATTTTTATCGAAGTTACGAATCTGGTTGTTTTATGTATAAAAGTACAATTCATGGAGATTAAGTTATAAAGAATTTCACAGAGTCCTGTAATTTTTTTTTAATATCTTTTTTAAGATGGTCAAGTCGAAAGTTCATAAAAAAATTCATAACTCGAAAACCGTGAAAAATCGCATAACATACATGGGGGTGATTCGAATAGCCCATGACACGAGGGACCTGTTTTTTTCTTTTTGACGTCAATCTCTTGGCCACCCTGTATAATTGGATAACATAGCCTCTACAAGTATCATTTTTTTGTCAAAGTGGCCAATATTTCGAGAACTGTCGAATAAAAATATGTATACAAAAGCATGCAGGAAGTTTCAGAGAATTGAAAAACACTATTGCATATAGGGTGTCCCATTTGAAAAAACAAAGTCACCCTCTATTCCTCTTTTGTGGGCCACCCGATAAAGTCGAAAATATTTCAGGGTTATGCTCTTTTTGGAGTATATCAAGTCTGCATCAAAAATTTTTGCCAAACTCAGACCGTTACGCGCTTATATCGTCCGCTGCGGCACTATAGTGGGACATCCTGTTATCGAAAATTTAGAAAAAGCAACGAAACCAATCATGCTTTGATTCACTTTCCTCAAAACTGAGGCGGTCAAAGAATTTCATGTCTTATTCATTTTCACTTATCAAATTCAAATCAGTTTCATAAATGTTATGTATCGTCTCGCGGTTCGTAAGTTCTAATATTTATATCGCAGCATCGAAGGGACAACGATTTGAACCTTTGTTGTGTATGTATTTTTTTCAAATGAACTAATATTTGAATTGAAGGAGCTTTTTTGCCCCTTATG
Organism: Adalia bipunctata; assembly: GCA_910592335.1. Classification (NCBI taxonomy): domain Eukaryota; kingdom Metazoa; phylum Arthropoda; class Insecta; order Coleoptera; family Coccinellidae; genus Adalia; species Adalia bipunctata. The sequence goes on from OU342954.1 coordinate 10,405,264, forward strand.
GGAGCATTGATTATTGTTACAACGGGTGAAATGAAACTTCGGGTTATTCTCATCAGTAAATCATCTAAGTATTTATGATTCACATTTTACAATTATTGTGTTAAAATCGTAGGATTAGGAACATGCAGGAAAAGAAAACATCAATTTTCTCAAAGAGCAACGTTTCGCAACTTTATTGTTGCTTTATCAAGCTCAAGACGAAGGTGACGTATCTATAATTCCTTCATTGTTGTTCATTGTTATGTCCAACAATGAAGGAATTATAGATACGTCACCTTCGTCTTGAGCTTGATAAAGCAACAATAAAGTTGCGAAACGTTGCTCTTTGAGAAAATTGATGTTTTCTTTTCCTGCAAGTTCCTAATCCTACGATTTTAACACAATAACTTATTATTGAGGAATACGATTAGACTGCTACATTTTACAATGTTTTATTCAGTTTTACCTGACAGACAGACAACGGTCTGGCTGTCTTTCTGCAATCAAATTTTGCAAGTTCAATATGACACACTTCTGATCGTCCGATTGATTTGAAATTCGGCAGGTGTACGTAATTCTGGTGACAATGCATCATGAAATATTTGTTATAGAAAAAAACGAAATGGCGGCTCCAAAATGGCGGATGAGTTTTATAATTATGATCCGATTCGATTCAAAATTAGTATCTGGGGGTTTTTGAGTTCGACAATGATGATTCTTCTGTCAAAATTGAAAAATTTAAGATGGCGGCTACAATATGGCGGACGAGTTTTGTAATTATGATCCGATTCTATTCAAAATTGGTATTTGGGGATTTTCTGGGTCGGAAATTACGATTTTTCCAAATTGAGGCATTCAAGATGGCGGCTTCGAAATGGCGGATGAGTGTGTTGGAATATTAATAGTTCTTATGTTGGTAGTTTCAACTGTCAATGTCAAATGTCATGATTATCAAGATCATATTCTAGAAACTGTAAAGCCTAGTTCTCAGAGCTCGGTGCCGTCGCCTGCGACACCTCTTCAACCAATCAGAGCATGTAAACAAAACTTCCCCTAACCCCTTCCTTTCCATTTCTGGTTGTCAAAATGTGTCGCGACACGCCCCTTTCGTCGTTGAAATATTCCAACTACACAATGGATTTCTGCCACAAACATAATCAATTTGAGATCTCCGCTGTCGTAAATAGCTGATTGTCAAACACTTAATTACCGATTGAAAAATTCCCTTTTGAATTCTTATTATACATAAAAGTGGGGAGCGTCGCAGGCGACGGCACCGAGCTCTGAGAACTAGCCTTAATGGCGTAGCGTTGATGTGTGAATAATAAAAAGCTATTAAAATAGATAGTTATATTATTAAAAGTTCCCTATATACGAACAAAATTAAAATAAGGTTATGGGCCTAGAATACTCGTGAACAAGATTCAAAAATAATAAGAGTAAAAATGGCAAATTCGTTAGTAAATTTTCCTCAATTAACCACTTCGACAAACTTCAACAATTGGAAATTCAGAGTCACAACCATAATGGAAGAACGGCAGGTAGCAGATGCATTGAAAAAAACTCATGCAAATTTTACTGGCGCTGAGTTGGAAAAATTTAAAGCAAGAGACGCAAAGGCCAGGAACGTAATTGTACAGTGCCTCACCGACAAACACCTGGACCTAGTAAAAGATTCCAAATCGGCAAATGAAATGATGAAGGGGAAAAGGAGCTAACAGGAGAATCTAGAGATGAGAGTACACCATCTGAAAGCGATGTAGATGGAAATGATAAAGAACAAGATAGAGAGAGTCATAATTCTGAGAACCACAAGTAGAGGAAGAAATGTGAGACCACCAAGATATTTGAATGAGTATGAAACATATACAGCCTACTGTCTGATAACAGGTGTGAATGATCCGTCAACATATGAAGATGCAAACAAAGAGGAATCATGGAGACAAGCAATTCAAAAGGAGTTATCATCACATGTGGATAAAATACAGGAGCTCTCTTGGAGAGAAAGAAATGGACTGCGTATCAATTCTTTTACCACGAGAATTAAAGAATAAAAAAAAATGAATGTATGTTTGAATAGCAATAAATACCACAAAGTAAATACTGAATGAATGGACTTACGGCTTGTCTTCCTTGAAGAATTGGGTCTGGCTGGTTTTCTGTTGCTGCTTGCAGTCTGTGTCTTTCACGCAATGAATTCACTGTGTTTTTCACTAGAGTTTGTGTAAAAATGTTCTGGCAGGCACGTGCTAATTCGCGTTCAGGTGAACCACTGCTTCGAGCGTAAGAAGAGCAAGAATTTAAGTTTAAGGCGCTGTAAGGCTAGTTACTTGGCCGAGTTGTGAAACAAAAGTGCAAGTTCCTTCGAAGAGGGTAGTTTTTCGGGTTTTTGGGTCTCTTGCGGCCATAGACACGAGGAGAGAGGGGATATCCACAGAATTCTCGTGCCTGTTCTGTGCCGAAGTTCCAACAACAGTATGACTTTGTGGTATGGTAAATAAAGAAAAATATGAATTTTGAACAACATGAAATATTGAAAACATGGACAGAATCTCACTTACCTACCCGAAGATAAGAAAGCAATACAAACCAAATGGGTATTTAGAACGAAAGAAGATGGTACTAAAAAAGCAAGAATAGTGGCCAAGGGATTTCAGCTAAAGGAGGAGAATGAATTCGAACCAGTTTATGCTCCAGTGGCAAGAACTTCAACAATAAGATTATTACTGTCAATAGCACTACAGAAGGATTGGGAAATTCGACAAATGGATATTCCCACAGCATTTTTAAATGGAACATTGGAAAGTGAAATATATATTTATTGTCCAGAGGGATTGAAATCAAGAACACCAGTATTAAAACTGAACCGAGCATTATATGGGTTAAAAGAGTCTCCAAAGGTGTGGAAGTTGGAACGATACTTTTAATGATTTCGCAACCAGAAATAACTTTACACGATCAAAGTATGATTGCTGTTTATACTTTGGAAGAAAGATTTTCATTTTGATATATGTAGATGACATATTAGTCGTAGGATCAAAGCAGGATGTTCAAAATTCCGTGAAACTGTTAAAGGATTATTTTCATGCCACAGATTTGGGCCAAATTAAAAATTTCTTGGGAATGTGTATAACAAGAAAAGAAAATAAAATAGAAATAAAACAAACCCAGTTTATAGATAAATTGATAAAGACCTTTAATATGGAAGATTGCAAGGGTAAAAGCACACCAATGGAAAATGGATTTCAATATCAGGAAGGTGAAATTATTGATGTACCATACAGAAAACTAATAGGAGGATTAATGTACTTATCTACAACTACCAGACCAGATGTCACATTTGCTGTTTCCTATCTTAGTAGATTCTTGGATAAGCCTACAAGGGAGACATGGAATGCAGGGAAAAGAATATTGAGATACTTACAGAATACCAAAGATATGGGACTGACGTACAGGAAGGAAAATATTAATGATATAGGATTAAATGGATATACAGATGCAGATTGGGCAACGGACAAAAGTGATCGAAAAAGCGTCAGCGGCTGCATTATTTTGCATGGAACCAATCCATTAGCATGGTTCTCAAAGAAGCAAACATGCGTTGCACTGTCAACGTCAGAAGCCGAATACGTGGCAGCAGCTATTTGAGCTCAGGATGTAGTAAATTTAAAAGGAATTTTAAGCAATTTCGGAATGAAAATTCCTTCAACAATTTATTGTGATAACAAAAGTTCTATATTAATGTCCAAAAGTTTTGAAAATTCCAAGAAAACCAAACACATAGATATTAAAGCTCATTACTTAAAAGATTTAGTTTGTAAAAAGGAGATTGAAATAGAGTATGTATCAACACGTAGCAATTTAGCAGATATATTAACAAAAGCTTTAAGCAAAGAAATATTTATAAATTTAAGAGATAAAATATTTTCTTGTAAGGATTAAATTTCATAATATTATTTCAAGTTATTGTAGCGATTTTCATTCTAGGAATTTAAATCGAGGAGGAGTGTTGGAATATTAATAGTTCTTATGTTGGTAGTTTCAACTGTCAATGTCAAATGTCATGATTATCAAGATCATATTCTAGAAACTGTAATGGCGTAGCGTTGATGTGTGAATAATAAAAAGCTATTATAATAGATAGTTATATTATTAAAAGTTCCCTATATACGAACAAAATTAACAGAGTGTTGTTATTATAAAAGCTTGTCCTGAAAAATGTTTTTTTTATGAAAGATTGTTTCAATTCAGCAGAGAAATCATATTAGAATCATCAAGTTTTGCGAAACCCCCTAGTGGTCTGAGTAATAATAAAGCTAATATTTCCTGAATCAATTTGGGAGCTTACATAATTTTGAGATATCGAATTCTTTGGCCTTTTCAGATGTGTTTTACTAATGTTGGTCAAATTCAAAGCGGAATATATGTAATATTTTAAATGGAACACCCTATAATTTTTGATCTCATTCGAAAGAACAATCATTCTCCTCTCCAAAAATGTAAAGTTTTCTATCTTTTGTTTCATTAACAAGATATTCGATGTTCCATGTAGTGTAGTACATTTTTAATTAGTAGTTTTATATTAACGTATTTTGATGCCTTTCCGTAGATGTATTGAATAATGTTATTATGTTTTCTTACTAAATAAACTGTTTGTCAGATTTGTTGTCAATTATTTACGTAATTAATATTGCATACTACATGAAACCGACTTAAATGATTATGTTATGCGTCAAACGGTCACAGCATGAGTTGATTTTAGGCATAAAAATACGTTCATATGAAACCACTGATAAAAATGTACTACTGCATGAAACCTCGAATATCTTTGTTGTTAATGAAACAAAAGATGGAAAACTATAGATGTTTGGAAAGTAGAATGATTGTTCTTTCGAATGAGATCAAAAATTATAGGGTGTTTCTACAGGGCCGGATTAACCATTAGTCAGAGTAGGCGACTGCCTAGGGGCCCCGCATCAGCTAGGGGCCCCACGTGCCCCATTGAATATTTTATACAGGGAAGAGTGCACTCCTAGGGCCCCGCCCACAAGGTAATTCCGGCCCTGCCTAGGGGCCCTATACATGGTTAATCCGGCACTGGTGTTCCATTTAATATAACACATAATTTCCCCTTTGAATCTGACCAACATTAGTAAAACACCCTGTGTTGATGAGATGAAATGCCAGCCAAGCCTAAGAAAATCTCTTTGATAAACTAGTGAAACCCGATCTCTTTGGAGCAATTAATTAATAAGCTGGACATTTATGTTTAAAATCAGTCACTCTTATTCGGGACACCCTGTGTTATATACATATTATATTTATAACTAAGACTTTCCTTACTGTGAAAGCATTGTTCTATTATATGTTTTCTGATATTTCTCCTGAACGTGATATTTTCTAGTGATTTAATCCACATAGGTAAATGAAAAAATATGTAGTTCAATTTCGGCATAAGAAGGTGCGAATTTCACAGTTCTGCGAACTGGAAAGCAGATTGTAACATTATGCCTGGTGTTGCACTCATGAAATTGTGAGCACCTCCACAAGCAGATCAAATTCTTGTGTATGAAAACGAGGGAATTGTATATAAATACGCAAGGAAAACATATTATATTCTGTACCTGATGAAAAGCGGTCTACAGGACTCCCGGGGTTTCAAACCGGAGATTAATCTCATAATTCCCTTCTCAGGAACAAAAACCTCATTTCTGCTGGTGGAATCACCACATGAGAGAGAGTTGTAATTGATGTGAGCACAGGCAAGAGAATAGTAGATGCCGATTCCACTGGTAAAATGGCCTTGAGCCGTTTCAATGCAAAGAACGCACTGTTAAGTCGTGTGCAAAATGCAAATATAGGTACAGTGAGTGCTCCAATTCAGAGCAATGTCAATGTGTACCCCCAATACCTTTAGTCTACGGACACAGTGAAAGCAGGTTTCTCGCTTACCGGTAGCCAGCGCCGATCTGCGCTATTTTCTCGCGCTGATGTATCACACAGTGAATACGATAAAAGCGAGAAAAATAGTTTAAAACCCGCCAGCGTGGTGCCTAACTTCCACCAAATATGACGTCTTCATCGGATGATGAATTCATTGCCTTAGATTCTGTGTTTACCAAATAAAAAAAAAATTGGTATACATATTCTTAATCGTGAAAGGAAGTTATATGGAGAATATTATCATTTATTTCAAAGTCTAAAAAATGATAATGAAAGATTCTTTCAATATGCTAGAATGACTCCAGAGACTTTTAATTACATTTTGGAGAAAGTGAAATATCGGTTAGTCAAAAATTGGTGCACAGGACCGACCCGAGCGTATAAAAGCAGGAAAACAACTAAATTTTAATTCCGATCAAAGCGAGAACGCTGGTAACCGTCGCGACCTGTTTTGACTGTGTACTGCTCAATATGAAAACATGTATTAATTTTTACAGCTTATAAGCGCGAGTCGGCGCTGGCTATCGGCAAGCAGAAACCTGCTTCCACTGTGTTTGTACACGAATGATTTGAGCTCGCCATAAGAAGTTTGGTACTGAGATGGATGTCAGAAATTTTAGTATGATTATTTCCCTCTTCTCAATCAGAAACGCGCAATTTTGGATTAAAAATGTTTTCTAGATGGAAAAACAGTATGACATCAGCTGTCAGCAGTTTTTTCGAGTTGATCCGCTGCAAAACTTGACAGTTGTCACAAAAAATGACAATAATTAAATTTGTAGTATTTTGTGATTGAATAAATTACCTGTTTTTCATTTTTCAAATTAATACGTATACATAATTCATGCAGAATAATGTGTTAGTGTGTTACTCATGAAATAGTCTGGTCTAATACCATTCAGGCATCTAATTTTTCCCGTGAAGGAAATCGATAAAACACAATGCAAAGTACCTAATATTTTTTAACAAGAAGCATTCGTGCAGGTGCAGGTGTTGCCACCAGTAGGTACTCATGCTTCTTGTTAAAATATTACTAAGCAACGTGTTTTTTCGATTTTACCCTTATGATAATACTTACGAAAATGGATGTTTTTTTACCTTGATTAGTTTACCAAGGTGTTGTGATTTAATTTTTGTACCCTGATTGTTTAGCAAGATAATGGTCTTCTGGTCAGCTTATAGTTATAGTGAAAAGGGAATACAGTTCGCTGCGACCTTAAGGTCTATTGTGCCCCCTAACACAGCTGTTTTTCCAGCTTGAGGAGAATTTAAAATACCAGAGCAATTCTTCTTGTCTAGATGGAATGGGTTGGCGCTTATGAATATTTATTATAGTGTGAAAATGAAGTGGTTGATCAATTCGCTAGAAAAAAAAGTAGGAAAAGTTTTTACTGAAGGAATTCATCATAATAAAATATCATTTGAGTTTTCTCACTGTTTCATTTTCAATACCTTTTATATGTTGTTGGCACTATTTTGGAATAAAACATTAAATGAAAGCACACATCCACACTAATTTCAAAGTGATTCATCCTGTAAGTATTGTTTGGGAAATAAATATTGTTTTTTAAGTTTTTGTTTGAGTGAATAAAAATTAAATTCTGAAGCATATTTGAAAAATAGGTTTACCTTACTTAACCAGGAATATCCTATGTTAAATATTGTTTCAGAAGTAGGAAAAGGATTATTGAATTCTTAAAAACAACAAATACTTGCTACAGAAAGCGACCCTCACAATTCCCGGCACTTACAAAGTCAATTGCCAAAATTTCAAAACCCTCCCCGAATCTAATTCCTGGCTACGCCCTTGGATTGAAGCCAAATTTTTCATTTGAAAGGTTATCTTATTACATCTATGTTTTGAAAATAATGTCCAGCACGACAAGCTCTGGAGCTAATATTTCAGTGAGTGGTGCACAGGGCCGTACTCGTCACAATATCAAGGATTAATTGTTTCAAAATTATGGGTTATCGACCCAGAACTGTTTTGGTTCCAACTTCCAACAAGATGGTGCTACACCTCATGCTGCTACCGCAACAAATGATTTAATGAAAGAAAGATTTGGCGATAACAGTAACAGAAATGGTCCAATTTATCGGCTCCCAATATCATGCGACATAACTCCAATGGATTATTTTCATCGGGGTTATGTCAAGTCATTGGTTTATGCTGATGAACCAGAACCAATAGACGCTTTGGAAGCCAATATAACTAGTGTTATTGCTGAAATAAGGCCTGATTTACAGCTTGAAAAAGTGATTCAAAATTGGTCTGGTCGAATATGGTTCCTCAGAGCTAGTCGTGGTGGAAATTATTTTAAAAACAAAAATATCGAAATTCGGCTTCAATCTTAATTTAAATGTGTGATATTCCAATTTAAACTTCTATCACTCCAAATAAACACACGATAACAATAGGATATTTGAATGTTTGACGTTATATTACAGGATTTTGCTTCTAGGCAGATCATTCACGAATAAGATGAAGATATGAGTGGTCAGAATAGGTACACCCATGTCAACCGAAAATCTGCCAGAATTAATTTCTCCCCTCCCTCCCCCCGAACGAACAAACAACGGCGGTCCAACACATACCTAACTCCGGTGCGGATCTCGATCTAGTCACCAAAATTCCCCTGAATCCGAGACTGTTAGAAATGATACTACTTCAAAAACATTTAATTTCACGTAAGACGAAAAGGATTTCTGACAACATTGAAAACGAGATAGTTCTTGGTCAGTTAATATAGAGTGACCAATCATCGTATTCAACCTCCCACACCGTTGATTTTTCATTTCCATCTTACGTACCTAATATCTACTCCATTATCCATCAATCTCTTTCATGTTGTAGTGGATGAATGTACATAATCTCCGCTCTGAATTCGAGGAATGGTGCTGAATTCTGAATATGAATAATATCTAGTTGATCATCAATTTTATCAATTTTATGTTGTGAGAAATAAAATCTATTTATACCTAAGCGAGCGGGAAATTGCTTTGATGCAATATTGGCTTTCGAATCAATGGATGATCGAACTTAAGAATCAATTTCAGCGGTGGAGTTCGAATTGTATCGATAAAACAATTTTTTAGGCGCATTATATCTGGTTACATGTTCTGGGTGGCCAGATTTCGATGGTTTAGTACTACCTCTCTTAAACTATAAGGGAAAGAGAAAAATTAATATACAAGTCATGTCCTCTTTTTTCCAGAAACATTAACTACTGAAAACCCCAAGTTGCTACGGCTTCTAGTTACCGAGCTACAAGGCGATTTTGGTATTTGGCCAATTATTATATAATTGACTATTATATATTAAACTACTGAACGTATTTTCATGAAATTCATCACTTATAAGTATTTCACGATGCTGATGAAATCTAAAATATTTTCAAGGCATGAGCACCTCCGGTTTTTCCGGAAATGACGTCAACTTCCGTTTTTCAAATTAGAACACCATTTTTTATTGCAGAAATAGATTCCTTAGAAAATTTCGAGTTATTTTGATGTAACATTTTTCAGTTTTGGTTGGAAAATTCTCTCTGAGCGGGAAAATTCGGAAAAAACATCGAAAATAGAGCTCCGCTGATACAAGAATAACTTCGAGGTTTTTGGATGGAAAATTTTCATTTTTGGGATTTTTCAAGATGTAAGATTGATGTATCCACTTTGAAAATCGAAATCGCGATTCATGATACAGGGGGTGAAAAAATCGCTTTCAAAGTAAGGGATGACAAAATCGTGAAAAATCAATTTTTTCAAATTAGAACCCCATTTTTTTATGGCAGATATTGAATCTACGTTAAAAAATAATGTGAGTGCATGCATCACACCCTTGCCCTAAAGTGGATATTAACTCAGAAAATATCCATTGTAGGGCAAGGGTGTGATGCATACACTCACATTATTTTTTAACGTAGATAACAGCCAAATGGAATAAATTCGATAACGAATAAATGAGGGCGTGTTGGGAAAAACGCTCGGACACGTCGATTTGTAATTTTGAATGCGCATATTTTTCAAGAAAACAAAATTATATAGGGTGTTCCATGTGACCGTGGCCAATATCAACTTTCTTATTTCAAATGCAACCCCCTGTATATTATTTATTTTTTGGATTCTTCAGAGAACTCTAGACACAATTCATGCAGAATGTCCTATACCTATCTTTAACAACTTCGGAAGTATTAAGTGTTTTCAGATTTATTGCAGAAATCAACGTTTCAAATAAATATTATTTTATTTCACAAATTCGGTACATTACACTCAAAACCTTATAAGTAATATTGATTATTTCTTAATTATAAAAAAAAAACAAAAAAAAAATTTATGTCAATGTAGGAAATGTTCAAAATGCTCGCCGCGAACGTCTTGGCAACATGCTAATCTGGTGTAGAATTGTCTTCTAACGTTATTCAACATTTCAGGTGTGACTGATCTAATCGCAAGCGTGATTCGGTTTTTTAGGTCGTCAAGTGTTTCGTTTCGTATACAATATTTTTGTCATATCCCCCACAAAAAGAAGTCTAATGGTGTCAGATCAGGAGATCGTGCTGGCCATTCTATCGATCCGCGCCTCCTTATCCACCGATTTGGAAAAATTTGGTTCAAGTACTGCCAGATATTGATTTGGTAATGGGGCGGTGCACCATTGCTGAAACTTTATTATATTGGCAGGAACTTGTGGATTTGCTGGATCAGGATATAAGTTTATAAAAGTTGGTACGACATTATTTTGGAGTAGTTCTAAATATTTTTCTCCATTCAAGTTGCCGTCAATGAAAAAAGGACCTACGATATGATTTCCAACAATTCCTGCCCAAACATTAACATTTTCAGGATATTGCGTATGTTCTTCTCTCATCCAGAGAGGATTCTCATCAGACCAATAGCGTCAATTTTGACGATTAACATGACCGTGTAGTGTAAATTTACTCTCATCAGAAAACAAAACATTTTCTGATTGGATCACATTGTTATCTAACATTGCCATCATTTGCTCACAAAAATGCGTTCTCCTATCGAAATCGTCTTCTATGAGCTCCTGCGTTGCCATCATTCTATAGGGATGCATCTTACTTTCCTTTAATATTCGAAATATTGACGTGTGGCTGACGGTGAATAGCGGGGCTACTTTTCGAACAGAATTATGTGGGCTTTCTTGAAACTCAAGCATAATATCCAATTTCGTATCATCACTTACTGCATTGGCAGCAATTTTTTTTATTTGTCTCACATGACCAAGCTCTCTGCTTTTCTATTCTGCTAATTGTTCCTTCTTCCTTGGGATATAGGCGGCAAATTTGGAAATTTCTCGTGAAATAAGCGGGAAACTTCCATTTGTGTCCGTGTGTTATCTCCATAACCGATTTTTTGAAGAATAGTTATTTTGTGCATTTCTGTTAAATGTACCATTTTTCTAATATTTTTACGTACAGTTATCGAAATTCAAAAGACAATAGCACTTACACTGATCACTTATTGTCATGCAAACAGACAACGTGTTACTGAGGCTATAAGGATAAACAAATCTGTTTTTGTTTTTTCCAATTTCTTCTCAGTAATGGTTTTTGCTTACTTTCTTTATATCGAGAGGTAAATGGGAAATAAGTATTGAGTGTAATGTATCGAATTTGTGAAATGAAATAATTTTCATTTACAAAGATAATTTTTGTAAAAATCTGAAAACACTCAATATTTCCGAAAAAGTCGAAGATAGGTATAGGACATTGCACATGAATTATGTCTAGAATTTTCTGAAGAATCAAAAAAATAAATAATATACAGGGGGTTGCATTTGAAATAAGAAAGTTGGTATTGGCCACGGTCGCATGGAACACCCTATATAATTTTATTTTCTTGAAAAATATGCGCATTTAATTACAAATCGACGTGTCCGAGCGTTTTTTCTAACACCCCCTCATTTATTCGTTATCGAATTTATTCCATTTGGCTGTTACACTCTGTATATTCATCGAATAGCAACTCGTTACGCAGGATGAGAACATTTGAATCATACATAAACTGATTGGAATTTGGAATCCATTTCGAAAATACAGGATTTATCCTAAGGAGAAAAAAATAACAATAAACACACACCAGAATTATATTATAATTATGTGCGTGTATCGTGTTTCTAACTTATGAATTTGAAAATTGAATTGACATTTCTATCGTGACGTCACCGTTTTGAAATTGTGGCATTTTAGCATTGAATGAACTGATGACGTTCACTTCGAAATACTTCTGAACCGTGATTGACGCGAAAAAATGGCTTTTGGTTTATCAAGTTTCTTCAGTTATAACAGACACAGGTTGGCACTCGTGGAACTTAAAATATCTCAGAGACGTTGCCAATGTGACAGAGGGGTCGTAGTACAACTACATTTTCATACTGGGGTATTTCAAGTTGTGCAAAAAGGTATTTGAATGTCTTTTGTAGGCTCATTTCTTGAGAATTTTGAAAAGTGGGGAATTCCACTGTTTGTTTTAAGTTTTTCTGTCGAGTTATTCGAGTAGGTACTATTATTCCTATTTTTCGAAAAAACTTTCAAAAAATAATGGAATATTCTGACCATTATTTTTCAGTAAAATTTCAACACTCAATTCTTGATTTCCGTACAAGAAAAAGTATAACTGAATCTTCCAACCATGTTTATATACGTGAAATATTTCCAGTATTAACAGAGAAAAAAGTTTATTCAACATTCGCCAGGTCTTTGAATTCACATAATTTTTCTCAAATTCATTATTTTCTCGAAGTAAATAAACATTTTCATGAATACGTGATTACTACGATCTCTTTGTAGAAATGACAACGTTGCATATGTATCTGACCGGATATGACTACAACCTAACATTTCTAAAATATACACGGTAAAATGTGTCAGAGTTTCATGACCAACGGGAATATTTAATGAAAGTGAAAGGAGTATAAGAAACTTTCATTTGAAACATTTTTGATCCATGCTTTTCCAGGGAGTTATTTCAGTGCATTTTTCCAAATGGGTCACCCTGTATATTATTACAATAGAGTGAGGGAAGCTCGTCCTCGTGACTAGCTTCCCACAAAAAGATATCGACACTATTATGGATTACTTGAAGAAATGGAGAATATCTATACAAATCAACCCGAAGAAAATAGTTGCTGTTCTTTTCGGTTCAACCAGGTTCACAAGAGCCGAATGCAATATTATGATAGATGATCAAAAAATTGGATGAAAAAAGAAGCTAAATATCTTGGAGTGATACTAAACGATAAACTAATCTTCCACGAACAACTGGAAGAAAATAAGAAGAAAAAGGGCGGCTATACCCGCTCCTCAATGCAAAGAGGAGAAAATGTCACTGGAAGATGAAGAAAAAATAATCAAGACAGTGATAACTAGAAGCATAGAAAGCTCCTAGGTGATAATATAGGCAGAACATATGCAAGTGAAATCTGGAACAATGTGGAAAGCTACAGGAACAAGAGTTTCTGTGACTACGAAAAGTATATCTGATATTTATTATCCAACTAACCATCCGCATATATTTCCAGCGAAGTTTTTGAACTATTTCAATCAAATATTTAGGAGAATTTTACGGAAGTTTGTTCTCTTGAAACCCGCGAATGGATTAAAACTGTGAAACTTGAAGTCCCTTATGAGTTAATCTCACGCAAATAATCTGAACTTCAATACCACCTCTCAGATTGATTGCATCTTTGGCTACAGTATTCAGGATGTAATTTTGAACTTTGAAGTCTGGTAATTCTGAGGATCCATCAATGCTCCTTCAGGATATAAGAAACTCTCCTATTGAATAAGAGCAAACATTAAGTATTCCAGGGGAGTTTGCATGAATCCTGAAGTTAAGGAAACATTTTCGAGACCTGAAACGAGTTTTATAGATCGCTATATTCATTTCGTTGAGTTTGAGGTTAATCCATTTGATCTGACTGTGACATTTTGGAATTGGTTCCAATCTCCTCAAAAGGAGGATCACTTCGGATGTTGGGGATTCTTTATAACTTAGACTCCGTAACAACAAGTCAGTTCAATGTGCAGGTGGGCTAAATTGGTGCTACCTGAACTACAACTTTTAATCCTAAGGAATCAAGTAAAATAAATGAAACATTGCGGTTCTCTTTTTGTGGAAAACTCATGATGACGTCAACTGGATTCCTTTATCTTCTGTTCTTTCCGAGTTCGAATCCAAAATTGACGTTTCGACAATTTCTCCGGTTCTGTATAAGCTACGATACTGAAATACACACAACCAAACTTATATGGAATCACCCAGTATTAAGATGAAATATTATTTTGATATCTTTTTCGTTAGAAGCAAATAAAAAGTGCATGTGTTTACTCACAAAAACAGTTAGGTTCATAAGCACTTGATAAGATTTGGCTTTGCAGTGTCGATTTTACCATTTCGTTCGAACGTCGCAGTGGACGACGATTACGCGGTGGCGTTTATTTCGACGTAGTGGACTGTATGAACTTCTTTTCCTGCGCTGATTAATTTAAAAGAAACACGTGTGTACTAACACTAACAGTTTATTTCAAGAAGAATTAAGCACACAACCAATTTAGGTTATGTTTACACCAGTTTGGTGTAGTATAGAACGATAAACGTAAATGCCTGCAAATCACAGTACATCTAATAATCTAACTGCAACTCACAGTAGATTGACGAGTATAATTTGTATATATCTACTCTTTAGTAGATTGAAGAAGAGAGAGTTATTTTAAATACTTGAAATAGGCACATCAACATTTGACTAATTCATAGAACTTTAACATGGAAAAGAAGAAGAGATCAAAGCACATGAACATGAAATTAAGAAAGATATTAAGCATTAAATTATACAGAATGAACCATCTTTATGGAAAATATACCTACATGAAAGAGAATACAATTAAGAAATGAAATTAATGAATTACTGATGATGATTTTCGAGGCTGGCGCCATCTATCGGACTACTTTCCAAATACTAGATATAAATACAGGAATCTAAATTTCTCCATGCCGCCCCACTTGACAGGCTGCAAGGCTTCAACCCAAAAACAAAATTAAAAAATGGCTCTCAAACATGATATACAAGTTCAAATATTTAAGAATTTAAAATTTTCATATTACACAAAGAAAAAAACAATGCAAATACATGGTAAAGAAAATCAGTCTTTTGTCATATTTGACAACGGGCACAGTTTAATCACTGGGCGTTTTATAACATCCTCAATAGTTTTCACACTCACTACACAGGTGATTCCATCACCACCGGGATCCCATTTGGCTGGACAATGATTCCAACAGGAACTTCATTGAGGCCTGTAAAGTCCATCCTTTTTATTGTCTCGTGGCCAAGTTTCCAACATCTCTGTTGAAGCTGATGGAGTAGTTGGTACCTCGACATGCAATTCAGCTGAATAGATTTGACATCAGGATGTGGTACACTTTGACAAGGGCGGCCAATGTGAAAATAATCTGGAGTCAAAGGGGTTAAATCGTTGGGATCTGACGAAAGGGGACGCAAAGGTCGAGAATTGAGGAAGGATTCGATTTGAGTCAACGTGCTGAATTCCTCAAAGGTTAAATCGGTTTCGCCAATGACTTTTGACAAAAGTTCTTTAAAGGATTTCACCTTAGCTGATGTTGAGAAGGAAACTAATTCAACTAATCCAAGATGGGTTGTCTCGACACTCAAACATACGATCAGGCAGATATAAGCCTTATAAGCTTTGCATATTTTTGGTATTTTGTCCTTTGTATTGAATGGAACAGCATAATTGAGACCAGTTGATAATAGAGAAAATGAGATATTGACTATGCAATCAGGCGGATCACCCATAATTACAGAAGTCGACTTTGGTGTAAACTTAAAGCGTTTTAAAGAAATTTGACCAATCTTTTTCGCATTTAATGTAATTTTTAATGGCCAATACAATTGTAAAATATTACTCAAGAGGATTTGTTGGCCTGTGTGTAGCAGTTTAATATGCTCTAAATGAAGTATCAAGCTGGTAAAAGGATGTTGATAATCCAATATGAGGGGTTGTCTATGAATCACAACCTCAGAATCAGACAATGAATGACATTTGAGAATTGTGAATAAATATTTGGTGGCAGACTTTATCAGTCGGGCCAATATGGTTTTAAGCCATTCTAAGCATAGCATAATTGAAGGTTTCAGTAGAGGAACCTCTTTCCTTAAATATAGAGATATTTTCATCTCACCTTTATCATTAATCGATCTCAAATAAATGACGCTACTATATGATCGATTGCTTGCATCTGAGAAACTAAAAAATTGTGCACTCAAAGGATCCACGAACAGCAAGAATCGAGGAAGTGAACTCCACTTCATCAAATATTGTTGAAAGGCTAAAACTTTCTTTTTGAAACGATCAAGTATTTCCTCATCCCAATCCAATTGAGGACTCCATAACTTTAGGATGAGCCTTCTACGAACAATGAAAGCAGGATACAATAGACCTGGATCGAAAACCTTAAAATTCTCTGATATATTATGAAGATGAGGACATCGACAAGCAACAATAAGGTTGGATAATTGACAATTACTTCCAGAATACCATTGTATATGTACACTCTTTTTCCATTCATAACGAATAGTGAAAAAACATGAAGGATTTGACCGAGCCTTGAAACGATTCAAGAATTCCACAATATTGGGTCTCCATTTACTCAAGATGAAGCTCTTAGATATCAACACTTTTCTATGTTCATCACAAATCTGACTAGTATTTGATTTACTACTGAATCCAGTAATCAACTCATTGAAATATTCTAAAATAATGTTTGAAATCGTAGGATATTGATATTCTGAAGCCAACTGTTGAAAACAAATAATGATTTTATAACCTGTACTAGTAAGACAATGTGTACTAATATTGAAGCTGTACATTTGAACATTCTTACCCCGATCAAATCGCCAAAGGATTCTTCGTGAAGTTTGATCATTAGGATAAACTAATTTCTGTAGATACAATTTTGGAATATCTGAAGAGACAGCAAGAGAGAACTGACAGAATCTTATTAGCATCTGAAACAAACTATGAATAATTTTGGGCCTAACTACCTGAAGGTCATTCAATGAATAGCCCGAACTTGAAGATGATGAACTATTAAAACCCACTGTGATCCTATTACCATCTCGAAGAACCTCATGATGACTCAGAGAATATATTTTATTATGTGACAATTCTCTCAGTAAACCTATATGCCCTAAATCAGGGTACTCTTTAAGTAACCCTTTGATTGCTATTGTTTTGAACTTGTGCAACTTCTCAATATCATTACAAATATGAATCTTCAACCCAAAACGACCGGTATTATCTTGAACTAAATCATTATCATAGTTCAAATCGTTACTATCATTTGATTTCGATGACTCAATGGTCAAATCTACAACATTGTGCTTATTCAAATTTGAAGTGCTCTCTACTATTCTTGGCAAATAGAGAACTGGCAATTGAATTGGAGAACTAGGTTCAAAATTTTCGTTGCTATACTCGAATTCACCAGTCTCACTAAGGATGGTTTTTGTCTTACATGAGGCTGTCATCATTATATCAAAAAATAATTCTCTTTCGTTGAATTGAATATCGAACTGATCCTCCTCGCATGTTTCCTCGATAGTTGATTGAATCTGGTCAAATTCATTATCAAGCAACAACAATTCCTTTCTGAATCTTTCTAAACGAATTTTTTCCACTTCACTTAAAGATCGATCACTATAAAATTTTTTAAATAATGGTTCCAATTTGCATGAAAGAACTGTGAACCTGCGCTTTATACTATCACGTCTTGTGATAAGCCATTCAATTTCAAATTCATCCATATCAATGACCAGCTCTTTAGCTATGTCAATGACTGAATGCAACTACTTAACAATTACCAAATTTTAAAATTTATTCAGAGAAAAATGATTAAAATTGTTGACTCAAATACTATAAGGAAGGAATTTGAAGGATACTTATCAGACATTTTCCATTGGCACTTGATTTCCTCTTAATCGTCTTTGAGTCTTCGAAGATGTATTCAACCTTCGATTATCTTTGGCACACCTCGATCTCCAACGTTTGGCTCTCCTCAAACGGGAAGCAGATAAAGGTAACCTCGGTTTCTTGAAATACACTTCAATTTCTTCTTTGAATGTGAACTTTCCTCTGGCACTTTCTTGGTTTCCAACGGCTGGAATTCCCTCGCACTCACGAACAGAAAAGATTTACCAAATTAACACACTCAAATTAACCAGAATTTGGCACGTAGGACCATGGCGTTTATTTCGACGTAGTGGACTGTATGAACTTCTTTTCCTGCGCTGATTAATTTAAAAGAAACACGTGTGTACTAACACTAACAGTTTATTTCAAGAAGAATTAAGCACACAACCAATTTAGGTTATGTTTACACCAGTTTGGTGTAGTATAGAACGATAAACGTAAATGCCTGCAAATCACAGTACATCTAATAATCTAACTGCAACTCACAGTAGATTGACGAGTATAATTTGTATATATCTACTCTTTAGTAGATTGAAGAAGAGAGAGTTATTTTAAATACTTGAAATAGGCACATCAACATTTGACTAATTCATAGAACTTTAACATGGAAAAGAAGAAGAGATCAAAGCACATGAACATGAAATTAAGAAAGATATTAAGCATTAAATTATACAGAATGAACCATCTTTATGGAAAATATACCTACATGAAAGAGAATACAATTAAGAAATGAAATTAATGAATTACTGATGATGATTTTCGAGGCTGGCGCCATCTATCGGACTACTTTCCAAATACTAGATATAAATACAGGAATCTAAATTTCTCCACGCGGTATGTGTGGAATTGTCCATACCATTATTCTTCGAGAATCTGAAAATATCTGGATTCATCAGTGAAAAGGACACTACGCCATTGATCGTCCAATTGATATGTTGCCTTGCTCATTCCAGTCTTTGACGCTTATGGTCACGTGTTAGTGGAACTCCCCCTTATGGACGTCTAGAACCTAGATTCACCTACAGTGACTAGATAACCACAGTGACGACAATAGACTGTCCTATTTTTGATTGGTTGTCGCCGTCACGTGGGATTTTCCGCCATGTTGCATCTAAAAGTTTGTTGATTTCTATGTGTTTACTTGTTGATTTGAGGAGTTTTCCTGGTTTTTGTGAAGATAAAGCTTTATTTCACTGTAAAAGACTAAAATAACGTAATATCGATCTTAGTTTATTGTATTGGATATAATCATAACAGAGCAAAACACGATTTCGGCATAAAAATGCCTGATTGTGCAGCAGTCGATTGCAGTAATTCCTCTGAAAAAGGTTTTTCAATGAGGAGATTTCCAAGGGATCCTGAGAGAAGAAAACTCTGGCAAATTAAAACAAGTAGGGATAAATGACAATCCACATTTATGTGAGGTATGTTACAAGAAAAGTTGATAGTACATATTAGAGGTTATGTTATATCAACCGAAGAATTAAATTGATCATAATATGATTTTAGGTTCACTTTGCACCTGAAATGTGGGAAAAACCTTTAGATAATGGTACAAGAAAACTGAAGATGAATGCTATGCCCACTAAATTTTCATTTTCATCAGAAATAAAACCATCAATAGTACCTACCCCTGAAACGGAGAAGTATCCCAATTCCAGAGGAATTTTATTTCAATGAAATGTCCTCACTTTGTATTGACTTACCTAATTGTCATACATATCTGGATTCATCAGTGAAAAGGACACTACGCCATTGATCGTCCAATTGATATGTTGCCTTGCTCATTCCAGTCTTTGACGCTTATGGTCACGTGTTAGTGGAACTCCCCCTTATGGACGTCTAGAACCTAGATTCACCTACAGTGACTAGATAACCACAGTGACGACAATAGACTGTCCTATTTTTGATTGGTTGTCGCCGTCACGTGGGATTTTCCGCCATGTTGCATCTAAAAGTTTGTTGATTTCTATGTGTTTACTTGTTGATTTGAGGAGTTTTCCTGGTTTTTGTGAAGATAAAGCTTTATTTCACTGTAAAAGACTAAAATAACGTAATATCGATCTTAGTTTATTGTATTGGATATAATCATAACAGAGCAAAACACGATTTCGGCATAAAAATGCCTGATTGTGCAGCAGTCGATTGCAGTAATTCCTCTGAAAAAGGTTTTTCAATGAGGAGATTTCCAAGGGATCCTGAGAGAAGAAAACTCTGGCAAATTAAAACAAGTAGGGATAAATGACAATCCACATTTATGTGAGGTATGTTACAAGAAAAGTTGATAGTACATATTAGAGGTTATGTTATATCAACCGAAGAATTAAATTGATCATAATATGATTTTAGGTTCACTTTGCACCTGAAATGTGGGAAAAACCTTTAGATAATGGTACAAGAAAACTGAAGATGAATGCTATGCCCACTAAATTTTCATTTTCATCAGAAATAAAACCATCAATAGTACCTACCCCTGAAACGGAGAAGTATCCCAATTCCAGAGGAATTTTATTTCAATGAAATGTCCTCACTTTGTATTGACTTACCTAATTGTCATACATTGAAAGACAAAATTATTAATTGATTCATTGTGCTCCGCTTGAAAATGAATAAGAGAAAAACTGAGACCTCAGCTATACGATTAGCCAGTAAATCGATATCTGGACATTCAGTATGAGAGATTCATTCTTTCCAAGAATCTGTGAATATGGTTTTTTCTCAAGATGATCACCTGTCTTTCTATAATTGTATGTATAATATATTTTTTTACCATAAGCTTTCAAATTTCACTTGTATAAAAATAAAGTAAAATGTACAATAAAGATATAATCTAAAAAAAAGTGTTCAACTGTATATTACATTTCCTAATAACCAACCCATTCCCTTCGTTTGAAAAGAAAAGGTCTGTTTATTTAAAAGCACTGTCAATTTTTTTACGATCGAAAGTTCATACTCCTTGAAATTTCATAGTGTCTGTCAGTCCCAAAGTTCTTGTGGTATTCTTGAAAAATTGTTCAGGAAACATTTATGATAAATATTCTAATTCTCAGAAGTCAAAGCATCTTGTTATCTAATCAGAATGTGTCTATTGTTTTCATGCTATATTGTGATTAGAAACAATTTTACCTTGACTATTTCCCTCGTCTTAATTCCCACCAATCAGAAACGCGCAATTTTGAATCACAAATGGTTTCTAGATGGAAAAACTATATGGCAGCAGCTGTCAGCAGTTTTTTCGGGTTTACCCGCGGCAAAACTTGACAGTTGTTGTCAACGAAAATTAATAATACATACATAGATGCATCCAGAATTATCTGTTACTCATGAAATAGTCTTGACGAATACCATTCGTGCATCTAATTTTTCCTGTGAAAAAAAAACGAAAAAACACAGTGCAAAGTAATATTTTTTTAACAAAAAGCATTCGTGCAGGTGCAAAAATCCTCGTCTTCGACTCGGATTTTTGTTGCCACCTGCACTCATGCTTCTTGTTAAAATATTACTTAGCAACGTGTTTTTTCGATTTTTTTCGGAAAAATTGGATGCACTTATGATATTACTTATGAGAAATTCTCCTGTTTTTGCATTGATTTATCTATCATTCGAATTTGAATAGTTGGTTTATTAATTTACAGTGCAATCTCTATACAATACTCATTCCATTTAAGAAAAAAATCAAAATATCAAAAAAGTGCGATCAGGTATTGAAACGGTCGCAGTTAATTTATTTAGATACCTAGAGCTTGAATAATGTGTTTATTGAGTAATTATTTCAATAATGAGAGGATTTCACAATAAATATTCCAAACTTTTCATTTTATATATTATTTATTAGATATTTTATAACAAAACTCCGGTGTTCTAGTACTATTTCGTTTGAATTTAGATGCAACATGGCGGATGGGCGGGGCTTATATCCCTATTGTCGTCACTGTGGTTATCTAGTCACTGTAGATTCACCTCTTTCAAACGTCGTTTAATGGTTTCGATGAAAATTTGGACCCCATCTGCATTTTGAAGAGTATTCCGTAGCATTCTACACATAGATGTAGGGTTTCTTCTCGCCGAAACGGTGATGATACGATCCTGCGCAGGTATTGTTTTTCGTCGCCCACCAAGCCTTGATCTTTCCAACACGGAACCTGTGTCCCTGAACCTTTTTCAAAGACGAGATATCACACTTTGGCTGACTTGGAGCCTTTCCGCCACAACAACCTGAGTTAGGCCATCCTGTAGCATTCCGATAGCCCTATTAGCCTCAGCGTTTGTTACTTTACGTCTTGGTTTTTTCAGAAAACTCGTTTCAAATCGAAGCCGTTGATAAACTGACTTCATTTCAAAATAAGAACATTCATGAAGCATATGCAAACTTCAGAGAAAAGGCGACCATATTGACGAAATGTCTCATACTGATTTTTATTGGATCGATTCAAGTTGTTATTGAGTTTTAAATGATTTTACAGCGATTTTCTCGAAGATAAAATAAGAACGATTGAATACGATATCTCTAACTCTTGTGGAGCAGTATAAATAAGACATGAAATTCTATGACCGCCCCAGTTTTTAAGGAAGTGAATCAAAGCCTGTTTGGATTTTGTTGAACGAAAAGTGTTTTCTCGTCATTATCGATATGTATATCATGATATATATTTTTGAATTCGTTGAAGAAAGATCAATTTGGAAAAATCATTTCCTATATTGGTTTCCAGTTGGAAAATTTCTTTTTTGTTGTAGCTCCGAAATTTGAGCAGATACAAGAAATCCAATAGCACCGCTGAAAAGCAGTAAAAAAGCGCCCTAAAGATGTGTTCATTTCGAGAGCGTAGATCCTGTAATACGGAAGTTATAGTCAATTATAATAATTGGCCAAATACCAAAATCGCCCTGTAGCTCGGAAACTAGACTCCGCGCGCCGTAGCAACTTGGGGTTTCAGCAATTTCTGTTTCTCGAAAAACGAGAACATGACATGTATCTTACTCTTCTTTTTATAATTTAGGGGTTGTAGTACTAAACCATCGAAATCTGGCCAACCTGTACAGTTCCTCGCGACTCACCCTGTATATGTAGGTATTTTCGAAGATGGCCAACAAGAAATATGACAAGGTTTTATCTTCTTTACAACAATAGAATATTCGTGACACATACAGGGAAGCAGAAGTAGCAGAACACATTTGTAGTTTACAGACAATAAAAAGATGCCCTCAAGGTATTATGCGAGTCATGCTCTTAGTCCGAAGTTGTCGAACACTCTATCGGAAGTATCATTATCATATTAGTCGCTTCAATTCCCCGCTCAATTTTATCTTCGACTCAAGCAGACACTCAATTTAACGTCGTGACTCAATAACCATCCACCGTTCTGAACAAAATAATAAGCGTGTACCTGCCTTCATTCTGATCCGGTGTAAACATCGATTCATATCAGGATTTATCTGATGATTTGAGTCGTTTGGAAATAAGTCAGTTGGCTAAATCTATCATTTCGAGTGCCTCTCATATTTAGATACGGAAAGTATAAAAGTGATGTGAGATTAACGGAAAACATTTTTTTCTGGTGGTTTGAATTGTCGAATCGCCTCTTGATTTCAGTGTGAGTGCATTATAGTGAAGTTCTTGAATAATTCGTTTTAATTAGAGCGTAGGAGTTTGAACTAAAGTCGATACAGCAAATGGTGCTTGGAGTGCCCTATTAGTGATACTTATTTGGAAATTGGGTAATTATTTGTTGATATACAGAAACGTTCAAGAGGAATTAGGTCCATTTGAAATATGAAAATGCGGATGCTCGAAATTCTCTGTTCAGCTAAAATATTTTTGGATCTTTAGCACTTTCGGTTACATCGGAAATGATAATAAATTCCCCCAGAAAAAATTTCAAATTTTTCTTTTCGATTTTGATTAAGTTCACAATATACAATGACTTTCTGGTTGCAATGTTCTGTTAGTTTTCAAAGAATTGGAAAAACTGAGAAAAGGGATATAATATGCGTTATCACTATTATGTTTTTTATTTGCTTTCTCAATATCCTTCCTTTCTTCTCATACTTGAAGTTGAATAATGGCAGAATGCCTTGCACCTTTTGAATTTGAGGATATTCATCACATGATGTTTTTAATATTGCAAAAATTGTGAACGGAATTCTACCATCATTTTTGTTTTCAAAATTATAACCTTATTTTTCATGATAGCGTTGGATTTTACGGAAAAAATCAATGATAGTATTCGAAAATGAATATGCTGCTGAATTCAATAATTTCGGCTCCATTTATTCGAGCCTTCGTTAATTTATATTATACCTAGAGCATTGAGTTTAACTATACATAGAGGAACAACGCTCTTGAACAAATTGAAGCTGATTTTAGTTGTAATTCCTCCTCCCGTTCATAGGGGCGCAGTTGTGTTTCAGAGATTGAAATTTTGTACCCTCTGACGGTGAGTAGCTGAACTATAAGGCACTATTTCTTAAGCGGATTGGGCACGAATGCGTGATTTATTTATTTGTAATTCAAATAATTCACATGATCTCTTTTCCACACCGTGTGAAAAGAAGATAAATTGTTAGTATACAGGGTGTTTCACCATAAACCGGACAAACATATACAGGGTGTCCCACTAGTGCCGCAGCGGACGATATACGCGTAAGTTGTCTGAGTTTTGCAAAATTTTTTGATGCAGACTTGATATACTCCAAGAAGAGCACAACCTAAAAATATTTTCGAATATATCGGGTGGCCCACAAAAGAGGAATAGCGGGTGACTTTGTTTTTTTAAATGGGACACCCTATATGCAATAGTGTTTTTCAATTCTCTGAAACTTCCTGCATGCTTTCGTATACTTTCACATATTTTTATTCGACAGTTTTCGAAATATTGGCCATTTTGACAAAAAAATGATACTTGTAGAGGCTATGTTATACAATTATATTTCACGAACCCTTGCACAAACCAATAACAGTTTTATATGGATTGAAAAACAAGACTTCAAAGTATCCTACCCAGCTATAATAAAGCATCTCCAGCATACAGAGTGTCCACAAAAAGACTATCAACATGACGAATTTCAAATCGATTTTTCTCCATTTTTCAAATGCAATGCATATAATTTTTTTTCATCATTGTAATCACCATCCATTTCAGTTCATTTTTTGTCAAATATATGATAAGGATATCTCTAAAGGAATAGGATTTTTTAGAGTTTTTCCTCCAAATTTACATTTACTTTCGAATTCAAAAAGCAGATTTGGCTTTTCGTTGGTTATTGGGAACTGTCAAATTATTCTATTCAAAATTAACATCATTGCAGCTTCAATTCAAATCATCATAGTTTTCACGGATTGGATGAATACATGAATTGATGTAAAAATTCAAAAAATACCAATGAGTTTAAATGTACAAGTTATGATGAATGCTTCAAAAAAACTAGTTTCGAAACTTCAGGATACAAAAAAGTGCCCGCTCTTATCCTCATACAACTTTCTTCGAAAAAATTATATTCATAGTTTCCCAGGCACGCAAGCAGATCTTCAAGCTCGCAAGCTCAAAGCTTGTTTGAAATTTTTGGAAGATTTGACGTTCCAAGTAGAAACATAGAAAATTATCAAAAATGTATTTTATAAAATGGGTACAGAAAGCAAGTTTCTGTCTTCAGTAACTGATTTCACATTTTTGAGTAGATACATCAAAACTTTCTAGTTCCTCATTTCGCTATGATATGAATTGAAGCTTCAATGATGATAATTCTGAGTGGAATAATTTGACAGTTCTCAATAACCACAGAAAAGCCAAATCTGCTATTTGAATTCGAAGGTAAGTATATGTGAATTTTAGGGAAACATTTCGAAGAATCGCTTAAAAATCCTATTCCGTTTGAGATATCCTTATCATGTATTTGACATAAAATGAAGTGAAATGAATGGTGATTACAATGATGAAAAAAAATTATATGCATTGCATTTGAAAAAATGAAGAAAAATCGATTTGAAATTTGTCATGTTGATAGTCTTTTTGTGGACACTCTGTATGCTGGAGATGCTTTATTATAGCTGGGTAGGATACTTTGAAGTCTTGTCTTTCAATCCATATAAAACTGTTATTGGTATGTGCAAGGGTTCGTGAAATATAATTGGATAACATAGCCTCTACAAGTATTATTTTTTTGTCAAAATGGGCAATATTTCGAAAACTGTCGAATAAAAATATGTGAAAAGTATACGAAAGCATGCAGGAAGTTTCAGAGAATTGAAAAACACTATTGAATGTAGGGTGTCCCATTTGAAAAAACAAAGTCACCCGCTATTCCTCTTTTGTGGGCCACCCGATATATTCGAAAATATTTTTAGGTTGTGCTCTTCTTGGAGTATATCAAGTCTGCATCAAAAAATTTTGCAAAACTCAGACCGTTACAGGCGCGGATCCAAGGGGGGGGAACTGGGGGAACGTTCCCCCCCCAAATGGCCCCTGACCACCTAAAATTTTGCTGGTCACTCCTAGAATTTGACAAACTTTGGTTAAAACAATTACAAGATGGGCAGAAATTTAATTTGACTCAATTTCTGAAACAAAGATGTTGAAAGTGAAAGTACGGATAGGGAAAGAATTGCAATAAGGTCAGAAATGATATAAAGATGGAACAATTTATATGTTCAAATGTGCCGCATTCAAGTCGTGAATATTTTTGTCGGGCGCCAGCATGTTCAAAGGTGCCGCACCCGTAATGAGGTCGTGAATATTACCATCACCTGCGGCATGTGATTCCCTGCTTACCCCTATTTTCAAGAGTTTTTTTTGTGAAGTGCGGCTTCTTTGATCGGTTTTTTAGATTTTCAGGCGTTATCCCTGATATTTCAGCAATTGTTTTTATTTTCAATTCACCAATCAGAATTATGAACAGTGTTGACTCTTGACAACTCAAAGTTTTCAATTGAAGAATTGAGCCCTTGGAATTATAAAGAGTCGACTGTATTTGTGTTTCTCTTGGTGTGAAGATTTTTCTCCTTCGAATAATCGAGTGTACCTTATTTCATTGTGATATTTCGCGACTGTTTTTCTAGGGACCGGACAGTAACTCCGAATTAACGAAAGTTTCTAATTATCGCACATTTGAATTATTGACTGTATTGTGTAGGTAGGTACCTTTTGGCATTTAACTTGAAGTTCCCCCCCCAAAATTCGGGCCTGGATCCGCGCCTGGACCGTTACGCGTATATCGTCCGCTGCGGCACTAGTGGGACACCCTGTATAGCCGTGTAGATGGCTACGAGAAAGTCATTTTTGCCTTATGATATATACCGACGCATAAGCGAGATACAGAATGTTTGATGTCAACTTTGAGCAATATAACTGTGGTGAGTTACGCGTTACAATTGAAATAACGGTTTCTAGTCACATTTTAGTATTTTACAGGGCCCGATTCAAATGTGGTGTTGAATCCTGAAAAAAAAAATGGCGGAAAACCTACAAAGTTGGAATTTTTTTCTCGGTTGACAACTTGGCACTATTTCAACGTCCTAGATTTTCTGAGATTTTCCGTGAAAAATTCTTTCGAAAATTCGAACTCGGCTTTTTTTTACATGTCTTCAGTGAAAAAATTGTTTTTTTTAACCTTCTGAGGATTACGCTCATGGACCTTTCAAAATGTTTATTTCGAGGTTCATTTAAAAAACTGGAAGCCGTACGAAGGCCAAAATTGTGCTTATGGGCTGCCAGAATGACCCGGACAGAAATATGAATTAATAAACCCAAAAAATTTTTTTGAAAAACTTTGGTGGGAATTGAACTGGCGTGGCTTTGGTAACGGAAATTTATAACATTAAAATAAACCCAATTCATACTCGTAGAGAATTCGAATTCTACTATTTTTGAAAAAAAATTTTTTGGTTTATGAATTCATATTTCTGTCCGGGCCATTCTGGCAGCCCATAAGCACAATTTTGGCCTTCGTACGGCCTCCAGTTTTTTGAATAAAAATTATTAAAGTTCTCCGAGCGTAATCTTTGGAAAGCTACAAAAAGAAAACCAATAGATATTATTTCATTCCGTTTTCACCTCAGTATTCAGAATGCAAGATAGTTCAACCGTGAAAAACAACAATTTTGGAAAAAAAATTTCACGGAAAATCTTAGAAAATCTAGTATGTTGAAATAGTGCCTTCCAAATTGGCAACCGAAAAAATAAAATTCCAACTTTGCAGGTTTTCCGCCATTTTGAAATTTTTTTATGGAATTCTACACGATATTTGAATTGAGCCCAAAAAAATACTAAGATGTGACCAGAAACCGTTATTTCAAATGTCACGCATAACTCACCACCAGTGGCGTAGTTAGATAGTCAGGGGCCCTGGTGCAAAAATCGGAGAAGGGCCCCTCAATGAATTGTTTGGTTTTCAAGTCGAAATATATATACTTCGAAGAAGCAGAGCTACTTACTGAAGGTACAATTGAGGAGTATACTTGAATAAATGATGTTGTCATTAGGCAGTGAAAAGAAATAGGTAATTCGAAATGTTTATTTATGTAGTAGGTATATTAAATTAATTATATTTAGGAGGATGAAAAAAAAACTTCGAAAACACTTTTTATTTTATTGATATGTTAGATTATTTGGCAAAATAACAATAAGAATAACTTATTTAAGGAAATAATTGATATTTTAATCGACCGTAAAAAGGATAATATTTAAGGAATTCATTTAAATTAATTATTGAGGATTCAAACCTGGAGGTCCCTCAAGTCTAAATTTGAAGTCATTGATTTCGTCGGAAAAAATATGTTTACAACCTTTGAGACTCATTTTTTTGCAAAAGATTCATTGACTTTACTCAAATCTAGACTTGATGCAGCTTCATTTTTAATTGATATAAGCGATAATTGTCGCAGTCGAGCTTGGCCCATAGTGTTCCTCAAATAATTTTTTATTATTTTCAATTTGCTGAAAGATCTTTCGACTCCTATAGAGATGACCGGAATTTTATGGAATAGTAATATTGCTGTAAATACTTCTGTTGGATCGCATTTCGTAATTCCTTATTATGTATTTTCATACAGAATTCGTGAATTGTCCATGCCTTATTCGATTCAAGTAGAAATAGGTGATAAATATTAAGAAATTGAATAGAAAAATTGGTCCCTATCATATCGCAATATTTACTTTGAAATTTGTCGCAGCTTTGAATGACAAAAAATTAAAAATTTTGTTGACTGCAGTCATACCCTCGAAACGTGTATTTAAGGGGCCATTATACTCTGGCCGACGGCACCGATTCTCCATTCGAAAAGTTCACGCCCTCGATTTTTCACCTGAAAGCTTGATTTTTTTTATTCTCCTTGAATTTCAGACAGTTCTCTGCGATTTCACACTTTCTGTCTTCTCAGTATTTCCATTTTAGCATTAATTAAGCGCCTATCCAAATGGAATTTTTTTTTGAATAAAACTAAAAAAATTGATGAACAACGATTATGAAGTCAATTTTCATATAGTCTCAAATTCAACCCGATTTTTTTATGCGAAAAAATAATTTTCTCGAAAAGGAGAAATGGGAGTGCCCTCAAGACATCTTTCAACTTCAATTTGAAGAAAAAATCATGCTTTTTGGTGAAGAATTGAAGGCGTGAACTTGTTAGCCGTCATCAGTGCCACATAGCCCTTCCTGCGGTAGCAAACAACTGAAAAATGAATGTACCTACGTAGAGATCCAGTTTTTGTCGGCCAGAGTATAACGGCCCCTCAATTGTGAAATTATTGTATCGAGCACTCTATAGAAAATATTTATTTTGAACAATTCTTCCCTACTTCGA
This sequence comes from Adalia bipunctata, assembly GCA_910592335.1. NCBI lineage: Eukaryota > Metazoa > Arthropoda > Insecta > Coleoptera > Coccinellidae > Adalia > Adalia bipunctata. The sequence continues at coordinate 10,434,994 of OU342954.1, forward strand.
AATCGGTGATCAGAAGGAAGCTAATTCATCGAAATGTTCTCGAACTTTTTTGTCTCTTTTCTTCGAAATGGGGATCTATACCATATGCTATGGCATTTTCTCTAGGCTCGCATTTGAAGGACTCGAAGTCACTCCTATAAATTTTTATCTTTGTATTCGTCTCTTCTAAGCTCTGCATGCGTCGTCCAAATTGATATCGCATATTTGTAATACTTAAGATGCATAATTGATATCAACAAGAATGAGCATAAAATCGCAGAGAAAAGTAAATTCAAAATTCAACATTTTTTGTTATTATTTTTGCTTGGCTTCGCTCATCTTTGCACGAATTTTTCATAACTATTTCTGATAATGCACGAATGATATCAAAAAACGAAGTTTAATTGCTGAAATTGTGTTGACCCTACTGGACCATCTAGATTCTAGTCGGATTTAGTTTTTTCGGAGAGGTGTCCGATTCACCAGTGAATTTTGACAATACCAACGTTTGATGCTATTTCCGAAAAAATGACACGAATCTTGTAACGTGGTAAAAACGGTGGTCGGCGCTTGGGGCCTTGGGGGCCCCTCAGGTCGGGGGCCTTGGTGCACTGCACACCCTTGCACCCACGTAGCTACGCCGCTGCTCACCACATTCATCAGAATATTGCAAAGTTGACATTAAACACCCTGTATCTCGCTTATGCGTCGAAAACGGGGTATATGTCATAAGGCAAAACTTCCTAGGTGTCATCTACACAGCTATATAGGTATGTTTGTCCAGTTTAATGTGAAACACCCTGTAGGTCCGTCTTTTTCGAACTACGAGACTCAACAAAACCTTGAATGCAGCCAAAGGTGTCGGAATGCTCCGAATTAATCTCATTTATAATCCTCGATCCCACAAAATCTCAATTATCATTATCAATCATAAAAATAGGGTTCTTATTCGAAAAAATTCCATTCACAATTTTCAACGAAATATCAGAAACATCCTGTGATGATATTCCCAAAAGTTAAAAGATGCACGAAATTTCTACATTCTTCAATTTCAAGAATGTGTAGGCAGATTACACTGGGGATATTGAGAATAAGTTGATTTTTACCATTCTGAAAAACTTCTAGTACTAATGGGTAATAATGAGCCCATGGAAATTGAAGCCGAGCTTTGGTGATAATCCCGATCTGAGCATGTGCGATGTGCAGTAATATTGAATAAAACCCACTCATTTATTATGTCTCACTCTGACAGATTGTATTCGTGAAACGCATGTCACCCATAACTTCATGTGAATAATTTCGTCATAACCTAACAGTTTCAATCCGTTTTCTTCAACCTCTGTATATCCTCCGATTCATATTTTAGAATTGAACTGAAAATATTACAGTGACATATTATCAGTGTGAACTTGGCGGCCACTTTCTATCGGCCATTCTCGGATTCATCGGCCAGTTCACCAGTGGCGTCGGGTATTTATACAAATCGCGATTAAAATTATATGGAAGACGAAAAGTTCAGAATTTTTGCCTGAAATGAGTTCTTTGATTCTCTGTTGATAGTAAACCACCGAAATTTCCATTGATTTCAATGGTTTGAAAAAGTTATAATGAATTATTATGTTGAAAGAAATAAGACACAAATCATTTCCCATTGTAAACAATGAAAAATGAAATGTGAATACGAACTAGGTCTCCGATACTGTTCACCCCATCAGACCGAATGATCCAACGTCAACTGAGAATCGCACCGACTGCAGTTTCGTCCTATTTAGGACTCATCAGGGTGGAATATCCCAAAGTCGACGCTGGATGGAAAGTCTTTTCGTCAAGATATGGATATCGGTCGTGCATTATGTCGGATGACTATTAATGAGCGACATCTATCCACCTTCAGAAAAGACCCCCCCTCGGTGATTGAATGAACAATAAAGGAAACTTTCTTCCAAATTGCAACACCAGATTGTGAATTTCAATTGAATAGGTAGCGCCTTACCGCTCAAATGATTTTATATCATTATTTATCAGAATTATTATGTGTATGAGAAATCTGATTTCGAGCATATTGAACGGATATACGTCAAAACTGATTAACCTGAATGAAATTTGGTAGGAATATTGCTGGTGTGGTCTTAAATGTTATTCCAAGAGGTTTTTTGTTTGCCGGACTTTGGAGGGGAGTTTTCACCCCCACCCTCAACATTCAACAAATCATCGCAAGTGGGTCTCAAAAATGATTAACCTGAATGAATTTCGGTAAGAATGTTGCTAGTGTGGTCCAGAATCTTATTCCGAGAGGTTTTTCATTTGCCGGTCTTTGGAGGGGAGTTTTCACCCCTATCCACAAATCATCCAAGATTCAACAAAACATCGAAAGTGGGTCTCAAAAATGATTAACCTGAATGGAATTTGGTAGGAACGTTGCTTGTGTGGTCTAGAATCTTATTCCGAGAGGTTTTCATTTGCCGGACTTTGGAGGGGAGTTTTCACCCCCACCCTCAAGATTCAACGAAACATCGAAAGTGGGTCTCAAAAATGATTAACCTGAATGAATTTCGGTAAGAATGTTGCTAGTGTAGTCAAAAATCTTATTCCGAGAGGTTTTTTATTTGCCGGACTTCGGAGGGAAGTTTTCATTCCTATCCACAAATCCTCCAAGATTCAACAAAACATCGGAAGTGGGTCTCAAAAATGATTAACCTGAATGAAATTTGGTAGGAACGTTGCTAGTGTGGTCAAGAATCTTATTCCGAGAGGTTTTTTGTTTGCCGGACTTTGGAGGGGAGTTTTCACCCCCACCCTCAAGATTCAACAAATCATCGAAAGTCCTGCAAATGAAAAACCTCTATCAACTTATAACCTCATTATACACAATTTATATGATCATAAAAGCTTGTCGCGCGATTTACTTGTGTAAATGAACTAGTACCTATTCAATTGAGCTTTTTTATGATCATATAAGTTGTATATAATGAGGTTATAAGTTGATAGTTGAAATTTTAAAGGAAAATTCTAATTTCTTATTTTTAGAGCATTTAAATAACAGCTTTTTCAAAAAAGGTTTTTCTGCATTTAATTTATTTTAGACCCTCTTTCGATGTTTTGTTGAATCTTGGAGGATTTTTGGATAGGGGTGAAAACTTCCCTCCAAAGTCCGGCAAATAAAAAACCCCTTGGAATAAGATTCTGGACCACACTAGCAACATTCCTACCGAAATTCATTCAGGTTAATCATTTTTGAGACCCACTTGCGATGTTTTGTTGAATCTTGGAGGATTTGTGGTTAGGGGTGAAAACTTCCCTCCAAAGTCCGGCGAATGAAAAACCTCTTTGGATAGGATTCTAGACCACACTAGCAACATTCCTACCGAAATTCATTCAGGTTAATCATTTTTGAGACCCACTTGCGATCATTTGTTGAATGTTGAGAGTGGGGGTGAAAACTCCCCCCCAAAGTCTGGCAAATGAAAAACCTCTTGGAATAAGATTCTGGACCACACTAGCAACATTCCTACCAAATTTCATTCAGGTTAATCATTTTTGAGACCCACTTGCGATGTTTTGTTGAATCTTGGAGGATTTGTGGTTAGGGGTGAAAACTTCCCTCCAAAGTCCGGCAAATAGAAAACCTCTCGGAATAAGATTCTAGACCACACTAGCAACATTCCTACCGAAATTCATTCAGGTTAATCATTTTTGAGACCCACTTGCGATGATTTGTTGAATCTTGAGTGTGGGGGTGGAAACTCCCCTCCAAAGTCCGGCAAATGAAAAACCTCTTGGAATAAGATTCTGGACCAGTCTAGCAACATTCCTACCAAATTCCATTCAGGTTAATCAGTTTTGACGTATATCCGTTCAATATGCTCGAAATCAGATTTCTCATACACATAATAATTCATCATTACTTTTTCAAACCATTGAAATCAATGGAAATTTCGGTGGTTTACTATCAACAGAGAATCAATGAACTCATTTCAGGCAAAAATTCCGAACTTTTCGCCTTCTAAATAATTTTTATCACTATGTACATAAATACCCGACGCCACTGGTGAACTGGCCGATGAATCCGAGAATGGCCGATGGAAAGTGGCCGCTAACTTCACAGACCTAAAAAAAATTGGGAATTGAACAGAAGAATTTATACAATACCTTAGTTGAACCAAATTTTCAGATTTCGAATAGGGCTAGTTCTCTTGAAACGACTTGTGGAACACCCTATTAAGGTTATTCCAACATTGTACCTATTCATTTGTGATTTATTTCAAAATCTTAGGCCCAGTATCTTCAGAGATAAGAGTGTGGAAAACGCCGAATTCTCGAATTACATTTCAGAAATCTGTTGAAATGTGTCTCCACAATGAGATGGTTTTAATTGTCTCGCCAAAATGTACTTTGAGAATCGAAGTTCATTCTTTTTAGATTAGATTCCGTCACTGGGTCGTGAAATTGCATTAATGTCCAAATATCAATCATTTCAGTTTAGTAGATAAGAGCGAATTGACTAGGAACAGACAGACAGGCAAGTGAGTATTCCTATAAGAGTTTCATTTCTTATCGAATGCACGGATATTTTTAACGTGAATATCTATACAGGGTGTTTCATTGGTAAATGAATATACGGTAACCTGAGCTAGAACTACCCTAGGCGAGTCAAAAAACCGATATACAGGGTCTTTCACGAGGAACCTCACCCATATTTATACGGGAAACTACTGAACGTATTTTCATGAAATTCAGCACTTATAAGTATTTCACGATGCTGATGAAATTTAAAATATTTTCAAGGCATGAGCACCTCCGGTTTTTCCGGAAATGACGTCAACTTCCGTTTTTCAAATTAGAACACCATTTTTTTATTGCAGAAATAGATTCCTTAGAAAATTTCAAGTTATTTTGATGTAACATTTTTCAGTTTTGGTTGGAAAATTCTCTCTGAGTGGATATTAACTCAGAAAATATCCATTTTAGGGCAAGGGTGTGATGCATACACTCACATTATTTTTTAACGTAGATTCGATATCTGCCATAAAAAAATGGGGTTCTAATTTGAAAAAATTGATTTTTGACGATTTTGTCATCCCTAACTTTGAAAGCGATTTTTTCACCCCCTGTATCATGAATCGCGTTTCGATTATTAAAGTGGATACATCTATCTTACATCTTGAAAAATCCCAAAAATGAAAATTTTCCATCCAAAAACCTCGAAGTTATTCTTGTTTCAGCGGAGCTCTATTTTCGATTTTTTTTTCGAATTTTCCCGCTCAGAGAGAATTTTCCAACCAAAACTGAAAAATGTTACATCAAAATAACTTGAAATTTTCTAAGGAATCTATTTCTGCAATAAAAAAATGGTGTTCTAATTTGAAAAACGGAAGTTGACGTCATTTCCGGAAAAACCGGAGGTGCTCATGCCTTGAAAATATTTTAGATTTCATCAGCATCGTGAAATACTTATAAGTGCTGAATTTCATGAAAATACGTTCAGTAGTTTCCCGTATAAATATGGGTGAGGTTCCTCGTGAAAGACCCTGTATAAAAACGCTCGAACACGTTTCGAGGGGGACATCGTTCGCGATGAAATTCACCCGAAATACATTTCATCCCTCGGAGCTGTGACCACCACCCCTAAATTTTTAAATGGCACGATATGGCAAGTGATACCTCATTTGAAAGGTAGTTTCCTTCCTTATATCAAACAACAAAAAGAAATTAATTCTATCGATTCGTTTTCGATATATAGGAACTTGAAGTTGGGAAATAACTTTATTCACTTAATCAATAAAAATAAGATCTAACATTGCAACTGTTTAAAGATCTCCAGAATTAACCCCACTCGACTTTTTCCTGTGGGGTCACTTGAAAAACAAAATCTATACAATCGAACCAGAATCTCTAGAAGATTTACGACATAGAATTATTGAAGAATGCCGTCGAATTACGCTGGAAAGGCTACGAAATGTGAGGTCTCATTTTGATCAGAACTTGTACTATTTTATGGAAATGGGTGGTAGACAGTTTGAACATTTTTTGATTCATTGACAATGATAATCTTTGAACAGTTGCATTGTTAGATCTTTTTTTTATTGATTGAGTGAATAAAATGTTATTTCCCAACTTCAAGTACCTATATCTCGAAAACGAATCGATAGGATTAATTTATTTTTGTTGTTTGATATTAAGAAGGAAACTACATTTCAAATGAGGTATCACTTGCCATATGGTGCCATTTAAAAATTTAGGGGTGGCGGTCACAGCTCCGAGGGATGGAATGTATTTCGGGTGAAGTTTATCGCGACCGATGTTCCCCTCGAGAATGTTGTTGACGTGTCCGAGCGTTTTTATATAACTCGGTTCTGCCGACCTACAGAGCCGCTGTTTCGTTTTCAATGGCCCACTCTGTATGTAATGTGAAGAATGCACAAAATTTGAAGAAACAATCACATATTTCTGACACTCACGCAAAAATGAGTGGATGAATTTCAAAAAGTACTTTCCATTTTGATTGAGAGTTCATTTATTAGAAAATTCAACGAACGTCACAACGTTGCAAAAATGTTCACTACAGTTTGCTTCCGTCGTAGTACAGTAACCCATTTTAGTTCGGATGATTTTGAAAATTGGCTTCACTATTTATTATTGAAAGCGCATTTCCTCTTCCTATAGCCTTAGGTTCAGATAAATTCAAGGTATGTTGTACTGTAACTTGTACACGAAACTTCAATTCAGTAAAATATCGCAGCATTCAAGATCACAGATTTTGTGAACGATCGTTACTTACATCCAACATAACAAATTTTTCGATCATATATTGAATATTAAGTGGATGCGCTCGAAAGTTCGAAAAATAAAGTTAAAACAATCAAACAGATGCTACAGTGAAAAATTCAGAATAGCAAACATGCACACAACATATCTCATATTTTGAAGTAACCTGTATTTGCAACTTTATTTATGTTCATGAAGAAACCTCTGATCACATCTGAAACAACAAAATATAATTGTTTTCCATCTGTCTTCAGTTCAATCACCTAAGTTTCATTATTTTGATAACCATTTTACAAATAAAGAGGACATTATGATACTGAATGTTTATAATATTATTCTTTTGTAATATACAAATATGTAAGTACTTGCACTGCAATTTCAAATTTTTGAATACTGTTTTATAATTGTTGCAATTTCCAATTTTAAGTAATTGTTTATGTATAATTGTTTTTGTCCTGTCATTATGTTGATCAGTATCTTGATACAGGCATTTTTGTCGGAATATTTCCTAGAAAACTTTCCTCACATAATTTATGTTTTAGAAAATATTTATCTGAAAAAGGGGTGTCAATATTAAAACGTCAAACCGTTTGTTTTCATGGGGAATACTCATTATGGTTGCATCGAGAACAGTTAATAGATAAATATGTGATTTTTTGAATTGAAAAAAGGCAGTAAACTCATTTGACAAAAATAATAATTCGTTTCCTGATAAGTCAGATTATCTATAAATTACACCTTGCTTGTCGAAATCGAGGGTGTGATTCAACTGATAAGAAATCATAATAGAATTCATTTATTGCATATCATGATCAGGTTTAATGCATTCCACATTTGGAATCACCTATACTTTGTTTATCAAGATATCATTAGCGAATTTTTATCGTAGGCACTCAACTTTCGATAACTGAGTATTTTTTTACATTGATTGTATAAGTTATCAGTATGGATCATTTTGGTTGGAAACAATAATAATGAAGTACATACCGATATCGTGTTTCATCATTGACTAATTGAAGAAATTGAAATACACGGTTTTACCAGCATGAATCTTATTTTCGTAAAAATATGAAGAAACAAACAAGATTGAAAACAAGCATGAAACATGGACATAATTCAGTTTGCCCACAGGTCAGTGAGCCTAAATTTATCGTTAGGATTTGTCTCAAAATTCAGGAAGTTTACGAATATTATGTTCTTGAGAGATTCGCGTTATTTGATAAAACCTTTTTCACTTCTTTATTATTCAAAACTGGTTTCGCGAAATTTGGTCTTTCAGTGGAAAACACTCATGATTCAATTCTTTCGGAGTTATTCAGTGGCGTAGTGGAGGCCCCCGCAGACCACGCGCTGCGGGGGGTCCCAGTGCTAAAGGGGCCCCCAAACCTAACAACTGAGATCTATAGAGGGGGCCGCAAACTGAAGATTTGTGGGGGGGGGGGGAATTTGCGCTACGCCACTGGAGTTTTTCCAAATCGTTTATGATACTGAAGTTGAAACCAATGAACATTATGTGGAAATAATCCAAAAACAATCTTAATTGGTCATTATCGTCTATACTCGTCAGAACTTGAATTTTCTTCATCTGCAAAACTCTTTTTGTCATTTTCTCCTTTCACATGATCAAGCTGTCATAAAATTGATTTGACAGCAGCTGCACATGAAATCGTCAGTGATCCCCTATCTGTTTTTGGATTTTTTTATTAATGATTTTTAGGCTCACAGAAGTGGTATTAACCTTATGGTGGCTTCTGATAAAATATGAAGCATTCAATTTCCTCAAACTAATAGTGAAGAATAAGAAGGGTTATACATCTAAACGCATCGAGAAATATCAATTCCAAGTTCATTGACAATCAATAACGGACATCCTGTGTATGGCAGATTATTCTTTTTGCTATGATAAACATGAATCTTTCATTAATAGAAAATTCGTATCGTATTGGTGTTATGTCTGGTTTTTGCAACCGTTTCAGGTCTTCTAGCCGAGTGCTATACCCTCAACTTTTTCCACTGAATAAGATCTGTATGCATCACTACAGGTAAAAATAATTTCTTATACGTCTAGTTCGACAGCTATGGTAGAAGAAAGCACTATTGCAGGACTCTGGATAACTTATCCTTGCGAAAAAAAGTATATCCTGCTCAACTCGATCCGTGACAGAAAAAATTACTGTAACTGTAACTGACCTCATGTTACAGAATAATTGTAGGTATGTATCTACAAAATCTAAAGTTGCTACATGCAGCAAAACTCTTGTACTGTGTGAGGTACAACATTTAATATAAAATTATACAATTTTTTCCTGGATTCAGATTGCCCTTGAATATTTCGTGAGTTTTCTGGTGATTGCTTGAATAATAATTACAAACACATAGGTACTTATATGTATTCAGCATTATTTTATGCTAGACACAAGGAAACCCTAGGATACAAGGGTCTCTTCGCCTTGTGTTGTTCGTATTAAGATGTTCAGTGAAAAATTCTGGAATGGATGCGTTATTCGTTATTGTTAAAAAATTAATTTCTAACTTCTGGATTTTCAAAAGAATATTTACATGGTTAATGTCGAGATGAATTCCCAGAAAAATTACAGTGCTGGATAAACGGACTTCATTTCCTCCAATGTTGACAGTACTTGGAAGATTAAGAAACAGCTTTTCACTATGGAAGGTGTAAATCGTCACCTTAGAGCAGAACTATTCTAACTCCAGAATTCTCGAAAATGCGTTTTTATCATATTCCAAGAAGAATTACCTCATTCCATTTGGTGCAGAAGTCTTATAACTCCACCTCGCCGGGGAAACCCCGAATTCGCGCCGTGCCGTGAGAATTACATCATCATAGTGAACATAGGATACTTCAAAAATGGGAGCAATATTCTAACTCCATTTTTTCTCAATTAGACAGTACTTAAGAACCTAATATACGCATATAACAAATAAAATATTGTTGAAAAGGAATCACTAACAACAAAAATCAAAAATGATCAAATCTTTACTCCAAACACAAAAATGCTTCCACTGTAAAATTTCCAAAATGTGACATAAAATAGTTCTGCTCTAAGGTGACGAAATGTTTCTTGAAGATTCCTGTCCCAGGTGACAGTGTTAGTATCGTCGGCGTAGATATACAGGGTCTTTCACGAGGAACCTCACCCATATTTATACGGGAAACTACTGAACGTATTTTCATGAAATTCAGCACTTATGAGTATTTCACGATGCTGATGAAATCTAAAATATTTTCAAGGCATGAGCACCTCCGGTTTTTCCGGAAATGACGTCAACTTCCGTTTTTCAAATTAGAACACCATTTTTTTATTGCAGAAATAGATTCCTTAGAAAATTTCAAGTTATTTTGATGTAACATTTTTCAGTTTTGGTTGGAAAATTCTCTCTGAGCGGGAAAATTCGAAAAAAAAATTGAAAATAGGGCTCCGCTGAAACAAGAATAACTTCGAGGTTTTTGGATGGAAAATTTTCATTTTTGGGATTTTTCAAGATGTAAGATTGATGTATCCACTTTGAAAAGCCTTGCCCTAAAATGGATATTTTCTGAGTTAATATCCACTTCAGGGCAAGGGTGTGATGCATACACTCACATTATTTTTTAACGTAGATTCAATATCTGCCATAAAAAATGGGGTTCTAATTTGAAAAAATTGATTTTTCACGATTTTTTCATCCCTAACTTTGAAAGCGATTTTTTCACTCCCTGTATCATGAATCGCGATTTAGATTTCTAAAGTGGATACATCAATCTTACATCTTGAAAAATCCCAAAAATGAAAATTTTCCATCCAAAAACCTCGAAGTAATTCTTGTTTCAGCGGAGCTCTATTTTCGATTTTTTTTTCGAATTTTCCCGCTCAGAGAGAGTTTTCCAACCAAAACTGAAAAATGTTACATCAATATAACTTGAAGTTTTCTAAGGAATCTATTTCTGCAATAAAAAAATGGTGTTCTAATTTGAAAAACGGAAGTTGACGTCATTTCCGGAAAAACCGGAGGTGCTCATGCCTTGAAAATATTTTAGATTTCATCAGCATCGTGAAATACTTTTAAGTGCTGAATTTCAGGAAAATACGTTCAGTAGGTTCCCGTATAAATATGGGTGAGGTTCCTCGTGAAAGACCCTGTATAGGTTCAGATTATTTAATAATAATCTTCATAATTGAAGAATGTTAAAAAAAGATTTTGGTATTGAAAGTTGATTCTGATATTTAAGGTGGAAAATGATCATGTTATTTCTCTTTCCCTTGTCTAACCTAAATATTCAATCTATCAAGAAACATAAGATGAGTTTCTAAAATTCTGACGTAGATTTCAAATTAGTTTATATCGAATATATTTCAAATGATAATGATTAGTAGAAATTGAATACCCAAAATGGTTTAATATTTCTTGAAATATCACTGAATTATTGTGTGATAGTCGGAGAAAATTCTACTGAATCAATTGCTTTACAAAATTTCAAATGGAAATGAATAAATTGTCCGACAGATCTATTCATTAAAGTTGCAGAATAAGACTCACAACATTGTTAACATTCAGTACATCGGATAGTACGTAATTATGAGATGTTTCGATTTAAATTAAAAACCAGGAAAGCATTCAGATTATTATCGAAATCTGTATTTTTTTCATTTTATTGGATAAAACTATGAACATCTCGTTTTTTTTCATTTTCGGCACAGCTAAGAAGCTAAGAAAACACGCGCAAACTCTTAAAAAAAATATATAATCCTAAACTTATTCAGGTGTTATTAATGAAAATAAAAACATAATTTTCACATTCATTATTCGCAGGGATAAGGATTATGATTTGTGATTAATAATCCTTGATCTTTACTCATGATGAAACAATACTTGAGATACTGAATGATAAAAAAAAATGAAGGAATCATAATAGATTTTACCACAGATTATAGAAGCATCTATTCAGTGTATGATTACGATATAAGTATGAGGGGGGTCATGTGCACTTATATTGAGTGTTGCCTCGATAATCTGGACCACATTGTTGCTATCAGAGAACTTCGATACAGGTTGTTCGATTAAATGACTTGCAGTAGTAGTACTTGAGTATTTCCTGAATGTATCAACTCAATTTCAATCGAGAAATATGAACTTTGCCATAAATTTGAGAGAATCGTATCAAGCACGTATTGGGCCAATTTTTTTTTCAAATGGCTACATCTTTCAAACAGGGCCCAATTCGAAAAAATGGAAAATGACAAAAAAGTTTTTTTTGGTCTCAATAATCTACAGTTATTATACAGAGTGTAACAGCCAAATGGAATGAATTCGATAACGAATAAATGAGGGGGTGTTGGGGAAAACGCTCGGACACTTCGATTTGAAATTTTAAATGCGCATATTTTTCAAGAAAATGAAATTATATAGGGTGTTCCATGCGACCGTGGCCAATACCAACTTTTTCATTTCAAATGCAACCCCCTGTATTTTATTTATTCTTTGGATTTCAGAAAATTCTAGACATAATTCATGTACAATGTCCTATACCTATCTTCAACTTTTTCGGAAATATTAAGTGTTTTCAGATTTTTTACAAAAATTAACATTTCAAATGAAAATTATTTTATTTCACAAATTCGATACATTACACTCAATACTTATTTCCCATTCACCTCTTGATATGCAGAAAGTAAGCAAAAATCATTACTGAGAAGAAATTTAAAAAAATTAAATTCTACACCTGATTAGCATGTTGCCAAGACGTTCGCGGCGAGCATTTTGAACATTTCCTACATTGACATCAATATTTTTTTCTGTTTTTTTTTAATAATGAAGAAATAATCAGTATTACTTATTAGGTTTTAAGTGTAATGTACTGAATTTGTGAAATAAAATAATTTTTATTTAAAACGTTGGTTTTTTGCAATAAATCTGAAAACACTTAATACTTCCGAAATAGTTAAAGATAGGTATAGGACATTGTGCATGAATTGTGTCTCGAATTCTCTGGAGAATCCAAAAAATAAATAATATACAGGGGGTTGCATTTGAAATAAGAAAGTTGGTATTGGCAACGGTCACATGGAATACCCTATATAATATTATTTTCTTGAAGAATATGCGCATTTAAAATTGAAAATCGACGTGTCCGAGCGTTTTTCCCAACACGCCCCCATTTATTCGTTATCGAATTTATTCCATTTGGCTGTTACACTCTGTATGTACAAGTCGAAGACTCACCCTGAAGGTATATACTAATTTAGTAATTTGTACTGTTCACATAATCATAAAAAACGTGCAACTTCTCCTTCAAATGGTAGGAATAAGATAAAATCAGAACATTCTTTGACAATCAGTATAAATGGATATTAACTCGAGATCCAGACTGGTGAACACCATAAGCTAATATGGAAAGGATATTGCCAAAATTGAACTTTCACTTTCATAAGATTTCATGACGTTTCGTTAATAGAATTGAATTTGACTACAACGTCGTGATATCGACAAATAATATTATATTTGCACTATAATGAATTGAATTATTTGTACAGTTTTCGAAAAGAATAAATAAAACACTTCACCATTCGTATGAAAAAAGTCTGAGTTTTTTGGATTTAACAGCTGACAGTTCAGTTTCGAGATTGTTGAGAATGTATCAAGCTATCCCAAATATTTCTTATTATTGTAAAATACGAATATCGAAAAAAAATTTCTTGCGAAACAAGGTTTAGAAGTGGCTTTCTCTACCCCTTGCAATCATAGAGAAAGGAACACCACCAAAAAAATTTCTGAGTGCGTTCTCGCTCGCATTTATGTCAGATTTTGGGTTTTCGTGGGACAAATTAAAAACTGTTTTTCGGGCGCTATCTTTAGGGGCTGTAGCTAAGCAAGAGGGCCCGAAAAAGAAATGAAAGATTCCTCGTATTTTTTGACAAGGAATCACCCCCTCCAAATTTTATCGCAACTTTTTATATACCTACTCCCTGTGTATGTAGAGGCAGTTCGCTAAATTGGATGTTACCGAAAAATTTCCCTTGCATTTGTGATTGATAATGATTCATCTTAAAACAGAACAGTCAGTCTTGGTATTTATTTTTTGAGACGCATCTAACTTTTTACAGATGATCCACAATGGTTTCCCCATTCGTACCTCTCGTTGTTGTCTTGCTGACTTGCCTGACTGGATACACAACTGCATCTTATCAAGTCGGCATAGGAATTTATGATTGTACAGGTCCAGCGGCAGGAGTGACATTTGTAAGTGTAACTTGGATACAGATCATTGATAACGCTGATGAAGAATTTAGCCATTATCAATATACGTCTTCTTTCATAGATGGGATATGCCAAATCAAAACAAATAGGCTGTGGCATACATCTAAGACAATTTGCAAGAGCATATATAATCGATGATGGGGACACAAGAGTTGCATATATTACAGTAGATACCTGTATGATTTCCCATGGATTGAAGAAGGAGGTAGGTAGATAACTAAATTCAAGAGTCGATGGATGGTGAAGTCTGCAATGAAACTTTACCACTTTCCACTCCAGGATTGATGGGTTTCTAAATAATCCTCAATTATGCTACTTACAATTTCAAATCCATTTCTTATGGCACATGCATCAATTCGTTTTCATCTCCATAATTGGTTGAAATTGAAGAGTTTTATTGCAGATCTCGCCATGCAAAAACGTGACTTATGACACGAGCAATGAGATGAAATGATCAGCAAACAGGTTAAAAATGTTTCAAATTGTTTATATTAAAACTGCGAAAAGATGATGTCTACCATTTCAATTTTTTCTATTAGATACTTGGTAGACTGAGGAAACGATTCAATGATACCTACAGTTACCAAAATGTTATTCTGAGCGGAACCCATACTCACAGCGCCCCTGGTGGGTTCATGATGGACATGCTGTACGATATTCCCGACAAAGGATTTGTTGGAGAGACATTCATGGCTCTTGCCGAAGGAATAACTAAGGTAGGTTTTGTAATCAATCATTGTTGAATTCTCTACTTCCGTTGTTCTGATCATTTTTAGACAAATTGATTCCATTCAGAGGAATTGAATACGAAAATCCTTAATGGTAAATAGTGTGAACTAGTAGACCAGCAGATCCACCTGGTAGGTAGATCTATCTTTAAGGTAGATCCACCTTTCAGGTAGATCCATCTCGAAAATAGATCGCACCTTCTGGGTAAATCCAACTTGCATGTAGATTCGCATTTTTCAATTGAATTGAGGAATTTGAAAAATTACTGCAACTGTTGAAAGAATTAGTTTGCTGGCTATTAGATCTATATCTCGAAAGTAGATTCGCATTACAGGTAATTCGAGAGAACTTGATATGTTTCAGGCCATGGGTTTAAAGTTGAAAAGGTATCTCACAGAGTACTCAGAGAATGTTCTCATCATCAAAACTTGAATTATAACCTACACAAAATTCACTCTCTAGTCTCCATGCATTCAATTTATTCGCATTTGTTGACCGGCTTCGAATAATGTGACTTTTGGCCAGAAGGAAATTCCTTCTAGTTCGGGGCGTATTGTCATAGCGCTCCACTTGCATGCAGTATGGTTACGGAATCACATACACACATCGTAAAAAGTCTTTCCCTCCTATCAACTCTCCACAAACATGACAATGTTTTGTGTGTGGAATCTTCACTATCTTGTCACTGGAATGAAAACAATAAACCAGCAAAAAAAGTTTCTTGTTCGGTAGAATATAGAATATACCAAAAATGAGTTACCCTAACACCTTTCCCGAGTCAACTGAGAATCTTCCCGTTGGAGACTTCTCCAGCTACTCCTTAACTTCCGATTCAAACTCAACTGTTCCCGTCTCCCCTTTGAGACCTCACTTCCAAACACTGAAGTACCTACCGTAAAACCCAACACGAGTCAACCGAGAACCTTCCAGTTTAGGGCTTCTCCAGCTTCCCTTAATTTCCGAACCGTAGCCCGAGTCAACCGAGAACCTTCCCGTTTAAGGCTTCTCCAGTTACTGCATTTTTCGTCTCCAAATCGAATTGAAGATTTCTTTCTTCGTTTTTTTGAAAACCAATCAAATTAAGAATTTTTCTTCTTCGTTTTCAAAATCCAATCAAATTGAAGATTTTTCATCTTCGTTTTCGCAAAACAATCAAATTAATGATTTTTCTTCTTTCCACATCCCTTGGGTGGGTTCTTGAAGGATGCGCAGTTTTCCATGAAACTTCCGGGTACTGCCACGTTGCAAATCCCTCGATTTTAGCCTTGAAGTTTTCTGCTAACGTACGCATTTAGTGCAACCGATTTTGTGGAACGATTTTCTGATATTGGCCGACTCTCATGAGAAACTTGAACCGAAAATCAATAATTTCAATCGTTATCGTCTTCGCTAATATCCTGTACCATGCCAATAAGCACATAATTCTCGGACCCTTGAATGTAAATTTCAGAAGTCTACACTGGTCAACCAAATTATTTCAATTCATTACACTTTTATTATCGTTGAACGAACGATGACTGGTGCCACATACGTAGAGAACATTTCAATTAATCATTGTTTCTCCGCGCAACAAATTATTCATGATAATAATATCCAGAGAATATAATAATATAATAATAATAATAAACCGACTTTATTTTAAATCAACCAATGTACACAGTACAGATACATCCACAGATGAGATGTTAGACGAACCAAGCCGAGGCGAAGTTTAGTCCCAGACTACTCTTACACTCAACCCCGTTTGGTTGTCTCTTCTTAAGACTATACAATTATAAAGTAAGAAAAAAAAACAGTTTCAAGTATGAGGTGAAAAAGTACATCGATTATACACACATACAGGGTGGGGCAGAAAAACCTATCCGATTTAAAAACGTTATAAAATTAAAACCACTCAGCTTGTCAAAAATTTTTTTTTATTAACATATCGCAAATTTTATGCCATTTTTAAATTTAAGTTTTGAAAAGCACATCACTCAAATGTCGTCCTTGGGAGCGGATACACTTATTTAGGCTTCGTCCGTGAAGAGCACAACATCGTCGTTTGGCAGTTCTCGGAGATCGCGACACAGGTTCGTACGGGTTTCAAAATCCCTTTCACTTAATTTCTGTGCAACAACCATTTTGTAGGGATGCATTTTGAGGTCCCGGTGCAAAATTCGCCGAATACTGCGGTTGGAAATCCCCAAAGCGAGCGAATGTTTTCGCGCCGAACGACGCGGGGAACGTTCAATCGCGGCTCTCACATTGGCCACGTTTTCAGGTCCTGTTGCTGTCCTGGGACGTCCAGGCGACTTCTTTTTCAATGCTGAACTCGTCTGTCTAAAATTTGACACCCACACTTTAATCGTAGCGTGATGTGGAACAGGATCATGACGCCCGAGTCCGAAATGAATTCGAAAAGCACGTTGTGTAGCAATTATCGAACCGCCGCATTCGATAAACCGCTCAATAACAAAAGCACGATGTTCACCAGACCAAGGCATGTTGACTACTGACAAATGGCATAAAACCAGCTTTCTAACGGTTTTTACCCCACTACTCTACCTGCTCTCTCTTCTGAGAAAAAGGGATTTGAAATCGGATAGGTTCTTCTGCCCCACCCTGTATATAAACATCTAACAATAAATCCACATATTCAGAAAGAAAATCAAACAAATACTAAGGAAAAAAAAATCAACTTTAACCGTCCTGTGCAAGAAAGAGCGAGCACCTCATTTGACGCTTGAATTGAGCATAAGTAAGAGCTAAAAAATCACTGTTCACACTGTTCAAAAATTTCACAGCATTATAAGAAAAGCACCTTTGAAATTTAGCAGTACGATGTTCCGGAACAGTGAAAGAGAAAAGGCGTCTTATGTTAACCGAATGCACTGAACTTCTAGGAACAAGCCTTCCACAAAGAGCCACACAATTTCGAGTCATAAGGAGTCTATAAACGAAGCAGCGGAAGTGGAGCAACCTTCTATTATTCATCCTCAACCAACCCAACTCACGAATCTTCTGAGAAACATGATCATACTTCCTTAAACCAAATATGAAGCGGCAGCACCAATTCTGAACAAGCTGAATGCGGTTACCAACATAAGCACTAATGCAAGGTCCATAAACTACATCGCAGTAGTCAAACAAGGGAATAATTACAGACTCAGCCAGGGACTTTCTCATGCTGAAAGTTAAGAAACGACGACAACCATAAACAAGCCTCAGACGGTAAAACGCTGTTTTCAAAATACCTGCTACATGACAAGAAAAATCAAGTTTACAATCAAAAGTGACACCAAGGTTCCTCACGGTATCACACAATGTTAGAGGCCGACCACCAATGCACAGCTGTAGGTTCTCTCTAACTATAGGGTTCTGACGACTATTCGAGAAAATCAAATACTTACACTTGCTGGTGTTCAATTTCAAATTATGACAAGCCGCCACATCACAAACTCTCCCAAGGTCAGCGTTAACACGCTGAGAAGCAACATCCAGACCACCCATCTCAAACGAGTAAACGAGCTGCGTGTCATCAGCATAAGCCTGTGCATGACAAAACTCTAGGACCTCCAGCAGATTGGCGGTATAAACCAAAAACAGAAGAGGGCCCAGAATCGACCCCTGCGGAACCCCAGATCGAAGAAGCACTGACCCAGACACACGACCATCAACTTCAACCACCTGACTCCGAAACGATAAATAAGACCTAATCATTGCGACTGCCGGTGGCTCAAAACCATAATATTTCACTTTTTCACACAATAACAGATGATTAATTGTGTCGAAGGCCTTTTGAAAGTCTAACAAAACTAAAATCGAGACAAGTTTTTTATCCAAGCTATGAAAGATAGTATCAGTCACGGTTGCCAGGGCAGTTGAAGTACTAAAAGTCTTACGGAAGCCTGCCTGATAGTCAGGAAGCAAACCATTTTCAGAGAAAAAATTGTACATCTGCTCAGAGAGAGCCATTTCAAGGATCTTAGAAAGTGCAGGCAAAATGCTTATTATCCGCAAGTCATAAAAGCTCTCGACATTCCTGGTCTTCGGCATAGGCCGACCAACCGCACTCTTCCAAGCTGCCGGGAAGGTACCCGATAAAATACAGCTATTAACCAAATGGGCAATATAGGGAACAGTGACTGGTGCAGAGTACTTGAGCATCTTCACAGAAATCCCATCAGTGCCCACAGCATCCGAACCGATTTGATGAAGAATCTTATCGACATCAGAAATGGAAACAATCTTAAAGTCAAAGGTTAGGGAATCATCGTGACTTCTCACACCATAATAACCAATCAAACCTGCACACTGATCATCACCGGAGTCACCATTGAATTGACTAGAAAACTGGTTTATCAAATTCGGATCACAAAACTACTATCCAATAAACTTGCCAGCAAACTCATCGGACATGGATCCCATTGAGAACTTATGGGATTACTAGGATTCACAATGGACGTAAGACTTAACAAGCAAGTAAACGTAATGCGTTCGTGAACGTCATAGTGTTCAGAATGGACGTTGGGCTCAGAAATCAAATTAAAGACATTCCCCAGAGGAAGAAGAAGTTTTTTGCGCTTTTTGAATTTAACAGCCAGGTACTTGCGGGTTTTCTGAACAAGAATATACCGGTTCGGAAAAACAATTTGTGAACATACTCACTACAGCTTCAAACGGGTGGATGAATATTGTCTTGTGGACCAATAAAATAATCAAAACTCTAGGCGCGATACGACAACGAATACATGACTGATCTCACACAATGGCGTGGGAGCCTGGAGAGGGCGAGATTTGAACTGTCTCGAATCTCGATGCAGTTTCTATGCCATTGAGAGTGTTACGGTATAAATTTCGATTAATTAATTTTCATTCTTCTAATTTCATTGTAGGCCAACCCTGTTATTTTCATTCATTCCGCTTATTATAGTTCATAGTAAAATTCTGATTTAAATTAAAACATGTTGTCATTCTGAAAATTCCCGTATTTTATCATTGAGTCATAGTCGTATCATTATCTTCATGTCAGCTTAAACCTTCATTAATTCATATTTCACTTATTGAGTTTAAAATCATTTCCGAACAATATGCAGATATACTCCTCCATCTCAATTTAAATATTCGGTAATGTTCTGGGTTCGGATACGAAAGGTTCATTTTTTTTTTAGTTCAAGTTGGATCGTTTTATGTGGTACGCCATTGATTATGATAAATTGTGTTCTAGTTACTTTGGTTATGATATTGGCAGTACGTACCGACATGTAACGATTCCTACCGATTCATTAGTTTTTTTTAAACATTTTCGAAGAGGGCCTCATTCTTAAAATTGGACCTCATTCACGATTAGATTTTTTGGAAGTCTTAAGCCTGTGAGAGAAGCGACGCTTTTATCGAAGTAAAATTTAAACGGCGTAGAAATTTTGAGGCCGGATCAATTTCGAAAGCGAGCTAGTACCTAGATTCAACGGCTTTACCGGATTTTGGCTTTTCGTTTTCCCTGGTGGACTTCAATATCGATAGAGCAACTAGAAGTTATCGAATAAATCCAAAGAAGCATTATCTTTCCTCACTACAACGTATGCTCAGACCAACCGAGCACATTTTTGGGATATTCCCCTTCGATAAACCATTTCCTGGGAATTATTCAAGTACTGGAGTTATTTTTCTGTAATCACGAACTGGACCGTCTCCGACTCCCGAATATTTACTTGACCACAAGAGGACAAAAGGAACAACGTGCGAACAACAGTCAGCCATTTATAGGACCGAGAGTTAAGTGGTTAATTTTTTTTCCTTGTTCATTTTTTTTTCATAGAGAACCTACGACCCAAGAAAATATTACTCAAGACATTGCTATTTCCCTTTCTTTTTTTAATTTTCTCTGTTGAGTATTGATTGATTGTATTTGATCTTCGGGTTAGGGCACTCGCCCGAAACCTTAACAAATAATTTTGTTCATTGATTTGATTGATTATATTAAATGTGATTTTGTTAATAAATTGTTTAAAATTGACTTTTTCCTTACTGCAGTAGAACTGATTGGTTGATCAAACGTCTCAAGAGGTGTCGTCATTTATTCGTTGTCGTATCGCGCCGAGAGTTTTGATTATTTTTTTGGTCCACTAGACAATGTTCATCTACTCGTTCACCGCTGTAGTGGGTATGTTCACAACTTTTATTTCCGAACCGGTATAGTTCGTTGTTAAAATCTCGCAATTCACGAGACTCTTTCTATTTTGTGAGATGAATAGGGCTGCATGATGAAACGAATACAAGATTTGGAAAATAATGTGCAAACAAATAGATATACTCCAATCACTTTTATTTAATCATATAGGAGGTCATGGTTTCGTTTTCAGGAGTTGGTGCACCTGATGAAAAATCTGTGCGCGTACATAGAATATCGTTAATGACAAAACGACGATGCCAGTTTTTCTGTTTACATCAAAGTAAAAGTATCAAAGATTTTCCACATTTTGTTAGTTCGAATCGATCGGCGATTTTGGGGCGAAATATCGATAGGAAATCGCCTATTTTTCTGTTCTTCGTCATCCAGAAGAAGATTCGTGCAATTGTCATTTTTTCCTTTCACGAGTTTTGGCGTGAGTACGAGCGGCAAATTTGAATTGGACCAAAAATCGATTTATAAGCATAAATAAAGCGAAAGTAATTACTTATCGACCTTTTTACACTTGATTACGAAGTTTTTTTAGGTATCTGGCCGTTTTGAAAGATTTCAAACGAAATTCCGGTCCCTCAGAAGTTTGGTTAGTTTCGGTATCGTTTTTGGTGCTCAAAATTTATTTGGAATGTGTAAATGGACAAAAAAGGCTTCATTATACGATCTTCTAACGAAATCGACCGGGAAATATGGTTCAGGTAGAATTTTCGAGGAATTATGAGGAAAGAACTTGCAGAATGAAACTGCACGATTTTCGTAAGTAAACGGGTTCTGGATGGCCATCATCGGTCTCTAAATGATTATTGTTGATCGTTTTCACGTTTCAGAAAAAAAAACACGTCGAAAAAGCTAAAAAAAAGAAGAAATATAACTATATTGCATTCCACAGTAGGTGAATTCAGATTCCGATGAATTGAAATGTGTCACTGGAGCTTTCATTTCATTGCCGAAAGTAGAAATAGGCTATATTGAACCAGAATACATCGCTCTTTTCCATATTCCAGGAGTTTGTGTCTTATTTTAGAACAGGTGAATGATAAATGTAAAGCATATGTTCGACCTATTCCATTTTATTTGTACAAACCTACTGTGGTAGTAATGTATGAATATTTTTTTAATCTAATAAATTACTATACAATCAGAATATTTTACTCCTTGTTCATAAGATCAAATAAATAAAATGTCGTCAAGTCTTGAACTTTCAGTTCGAGAGGATAATAAACATTAAATCTTCACAAGCATGCATATGAAAATTATGTGAAAGCAATGCAATTTTTTTCCATGGCGAAAAATAATATATTTTTCCGTCGACCATAGAATAAAAGCTCATTTTAACGCTCCCGAAATCATCCATTAATGACCTATTTTAATGCATGATTTCTTATTAATACATGATTATCATGGCAACCGAACATAAAATATTCAGTCAGGGCACTATCGAGCTTCGTTGGAAATCAACTTCTGTCAAGGAAGGGTATATTGACAACTCCATTCAAAATAAAATAGACTGCAGAAGAAATTTCAGGTGATAAAAGTTGCAAAGTAAATAATACATCAACCTCCATTTTCTCCACACGTGACACGTTCCTTATCTGATATCATGGGTAATGATATAAATGCAAACTAAATGTTAACTATTCATAATGTCACAACATGTCCAATATTCCCTCTATGAATTTTTCGAATTGTTCCATAGGGAGCATAAATATTAAAATATCTAAATGAACATAGAAATACACATTATGTCAGATTTGTCTATTATGCAGAATAAAAATTCATTTCTATCGAGAATTCATATTGAATTCGGGATGAGGTCGACGGAAAAATCTTGTAATCAACTCGTTTATTAATTCAGCGATTAATGGTCTCAAACATTAACGCGCTCGCTCCGCTCACGCGTTAAAATATTTCGACCATTAATCGCTGTCATTAATAAACTAGTTGATTAAATAACTATTAACAGTGATCTCTTGTACTTTTCATGCAAATAACTAGAAAAGGAATCCTTTCTATCAATTCATATAAACGTTAATTATTTTCGTCCATCACATCTTTTCAAATTCATTCACATTCTGAGAAATACGCTAAGAATGTAGAAAGGGCAACATAACATAGTGTTGACTTGAAACATAAAAATATTTGGAAAAACGTCATAACTTCGATACAGAGTGGAAATAGTGGAATGTGTCAAATTTCCAAGGCCAGAGTTGTGATTTTATAATTGTGAATGGAGTATAGTTGGTTGAATTCAGTATTGTTTGGTTAATTTCTGTGACATGTCACAGACTTCAAACATATGCACTTGAAATTTCAAATATCTCCCCAGAATATTACTAGGGACCACCCATAACCCGAACGTAAAGTTGAGATTAGTTCAACTTTCCGTTCGGATTAAGGGCTAGCATAACTCGAACGTGAATGTAAAAATTACGGAACCTATTGTGAACACTTCCATATGAATTTCGTAGTTTAAACTTCGCGTTTTACGTTTTCGTTCCATTGTGAATCCAGAATTAGGGAGAGCAATATCAAATCGACAAAACCCACCTTCAACTTTTCAGGAATTGAGTTTAGCTCTTCAGGAAGAATAGAAAATAGAACCATATGCCTGAAAATTCCATAGATTACATGATTCGTTGGATGCTCAGGCGTATTTGGCAGTTGATTGAAAAAAGAGGTGTAATATGGAATTCGAATTCAATTCAGTTGTGGAATAACAATAATTAATAAAAAAATAATAGATTGATTTAGATTTTTTCTCATGTTTCCTAGTGTGTCTCATCCTGCATAGATTTTCTATCAAATATTATTTCAGTTGTCATAGAGAAAAGTATGCATCTCATTTCAACAACATAGATTGTTTATTTCTTGAGAAACCTAGGGGGCCAAGACTTTTGCCGATGTGTGTATGTTTCAAAAATAGAATAGCAATTGTTATTGAACTTCCATTTAGGACTCGGAGAAATTCAAAAAATGATGTTTCGCAAATTATAGATAAACTGAAAATGTTTATAGGGAACCAGGAAAATACAGGCTCTTTCACGAGGAACCTCACCCATATTTATACGGGAAACTACTGAACGTATGTTCATGAAATTCAGCACTTATAAGTATTTCACGATGCTGATGAAATCTAAAATATTTTCAAGGCATGAGCACCTCCGGTTTTTCCGGAAATGACGTCAACTTCCGTTTTTCAAATTAGAACACCATTTTTTTATTGCAGAAATAGATTCCTTAGAAAATTTCAAGTTATTTTGATGTAACATTTTTCAGTTTTGGTTGGAAAATTCTCTCTGAGCGGGAAAATCCGAAAAAAAAATCGAAAATAGAGCTCCGCTGAAACAAGAATAAATTCGAGGTTTTTGGATGGAAAATTTTCATTTTTTGGATTTTTCAAGATGTAAGATTGATGTATCCACTTTAGAAATCGAAATTGCGATTCATGATACAGGGGGTGAAAAAATCGCTTTCAAAGTTAGGGATGACAAAATCGTGAAAAATCAATTTTTTCAAATTAGAACCCCATTTTTTTATGGCAGATATTGAATCTACGTTAAAAAATAATGTGAGTGTATGCATCACACCCTTGCCCTAAAATGGATATTTTCTGAGTTAATATCCAAAAACCTCGAAGTTATTCTTGTTTCAGCGGAGCTCTATTTTCAATTTTTTTTTCGAATTTTCCCGCTCAGAGAGAATTTTCCAACAAAAACTGAAAAATGTTACATCAAAATAACTTGAAATTTTCTAAGGAATCTATTTCTGCAATAAAAAAATGGTGTTCTAATTTGAAAAACGGAAGTTGACGTCATTTCCGGAAAAACCGGAGGTGCTCATGCCTTGAAAATATTTTAGATTTCATCAGCATCGTGAAATACTTACAAGTGCTGAATTTCATGAAAATACGTTCAGTAGTTTCCCGTATAAATATGGGTGAGGTTCCTCGTGAAAGACCCTGTATAACGTATTCAAATTTGTAACATGCAGATCTAGGATCGTCAAAAGGCTCTGTGAGTTTTGATTTCACAACATGATAGTAGATGGTTTGAAGGATAATTGCATTTAATGTATCCCAAATTGTAGGTATACCAACTGACAAAGAAACTTCAACATTCAGCAGGAGCTGTTAAAATTTAAATTTTTTCATTGTGAAACAGATAGTATAGCAAGGAGTTAATTTGAAAGAATTAGGATAAAAACCGAAGGGTTTACAATTTTTTTGAATAAATTTGGCAATAATGTGTTTGTCCTTCGCGATTATCTATACACTTCCCAACACATCTTGGCAATTATGCAATAAGATGGTATATTTCTTCTTGAGGGATACTATTCCAAGCCACCTATACTTCATGTCTCAGAGCCGCCAAAGTCCGTGGGGCTGGGGTAAATTTCCAATCCTTATGATGTTCCAAACATGCTCTATGAGCGAGAGATCGGGGGATCTGGGCGGCCATGGCAAAAGATTTCACATGGGCCGCTTCAAAAAAGTTTAAACTAACTCTGGCAATATGAGGTCGAGCATTATCTTGCTGGAATATTGGATTCTCGAATCGGTTAATACGGGGGAGAACATAGGGCTCCACTATTTCTTGAAGGTATCGCAGCGTATCGAGATTTATTGCATTTCAACAGTTCATTTTTTTTCTTTCGAAAATGGGAGAAAGTAGGTAAGCCAACTCATGCTTCTGTTTGATTTCAAAAACACATGAAGATAGTTCAACTACCGATTAAAAGTGAATCTACAGATAATATCATTCAGAAAAGCAACTTGAAATACGGAATTGGCAGAGAATGACCAAATTCGAATATATGGCGGGAAAAGGTCCTGCTTTACCCACATATTCACTAATTTCATAGTTCAGCGATTTTCGGATAGAGAGCGCCATTGTACATTTCATTCATAATAAGAGGGATAAACATAGAACTTATAGAGATAATGTAAGTTCATAGAGATATTCCAAAAAATGCACAGTGGCGCCTCTATCGGCTAAGTTTTCCTACGCGCTCTGAACGGCGGCCTTAATAGTAGCATGTTCTTTCAAACACATAAGTAGTAAATGTGGTAATGTTCACAGGCAATAGTAAAGGCTCACACAGATATGGTGGAGGCAAGAATATTCGTTACATCTGGAGAAATAATTGACGCCAACATTAACAGGAGTCCCTACTCATACCTCAATAACCCAGAGACAGAGAGAGAAAAGTAAGATGAACAATATAGTCTGAGATTTTTCTACATTTCGCATCAATTTTTCTAGATACAAATACAACACCGACAAGGACATTGTGCAGCTCAAATTTGTAAGGACCTCAGACGAAGTTCCAATAGGAGCGATAAATTGGTACGCTGTCCATCCAACATCAATGAATAATACGAATTGTCTCATTACTTCCGACAATGTTGGCTATGCCTCTATGCTGTTAGAACAGTTCGTCAATGGAGGAAACACAGTTGGAAAGGTGGGGCAATTTTCGAAAATTTTCAACTTTTATGCATGTGTGAAAGGATTCATGGCTTACTATTAAATACACGAACATAAATTTGAATTTTTCTGATTTTTGAAGCTTAAATTTAGAATCTTTTAGTCTTACTTGTCAAAAGCCTTGGTAAGATCGAAGAAGCACATGAATGCTGGTTTGTCATACTCTATACAGGGTCTTTCACGAGGAACCTCACCCATATTTATACGGGAAACTACTGAACGTATTTTCATTAAATTCAGCACTTATAAGTATTTCACGATGCTGATGAAATCTAAAATATTTTCAAGGCATGAGCACCTCCGGTTTTTCCGGAAATGACGTCAACTTCCGTTTTTCAAATTAGAACTCCATTTTTTTATTGCAGAAATAGATTCCTTAGAAAATTTAAAGTTATTTTGATGTAACATTTTTCAGTTTTGGTTGGAAAATTCTCTCTGAGCGGGAAAATTCGAAAAAAAAATCGAAAATAGAGCTCCGCTGAAACAAGAATAACTTCGAGGTTTTTGAATGGAAAATTTTCATTTTTGGGATTTTTCAAGATGTAAGATTGATGTATCTACTTTAGAAATCGAAATCGCGATTCATGATACAGGGGGTGAAAAAATCGCTTTCAAAGTTAGGGATGACAAAATCGTGAAAAATCAATTTTTTCAAATTAGAACCTCATTTTTTTATGGCAGATATTGAATCTACGTTAAAAAATAATGTGAGTGTATGCATCAGACCCTTGCCCTAAAATGGATATTTTCTGAGTTAATATCCACTTCAGGGCAAGGGTGTGATGCATACACTCACATTATTTTTTAAAGTAGATTCAATATCTGCCATAACAAATGGGGTTCTAATTTGAAAAAATTGATTTTTCACGATTTTGTCATCCCTAACTTTGAAAGCGATTTTTTCACCCCCTGTATCATGAATCGCGATTTCGATTTTTAAAGTGGATACATCAATCTTACATCTTGAAAAATCCCAAAAATGAAAATTTTCCATCCAAAAACCTCGAAGTAATTCTTGTTTCAGCGGAGCTCTATTTTCGATTTTTTTTTCGAATTTTCCCGCTCAGAGAGAGTTTTCCAACCAAAACTGAAAAATGTTACATCAAAATAACTTGAAATTCTCTAAGGAATCTATTTCTGCAATAAAAAATGGTATTCTAATTTGAAAAAAGGAAGTTGACGTCATTTCCGGAAAAACCGGAGGTGCTCATGCCTTGAAAATATTTTAGATTTCATCAGCATCGTGAAATACTTATAAGTGCTGAATTTAATGAAAATACGTTCAGTAGTTTCCCGTATAAATATGGGTGAGGTTCCTCGTGAAAGACCCTGTAGATTTCTCTATGATTTGGCCTACCATTGGAGCTGGAAAACTCGCCCTTTGGATAGATAGCGCAGTTGCGGAAACAGTGTCGCAGTGGAATGTAACCCCCATACTAAACTCTAAACTTTTCATTCTCTACTCAATTCATTCGACTGTCATCAAGAACAATAAATCTGCATAATTTGAAAGCCTTATCATTGATTGTTATCAATTCAATATCTTGTTGACAGGGTCCTTTTGTCGGTGCCTTTGCTTCTACTAATCTGGGAGATGTATCCCCCAACCTGAAAGGCCCCAAATGTGTCAATACAGGAAAGGATTGTGATTTTAAGACGAGCACATGTGATGGAGAAGCCAAATATTGCATAGCTTCAGGGCCTGGAAAGGACATGGTGGAGAGCACTAGCATAATTGCCAACAGGTTATACGCTAAGGCGAAGGTGAGTTCATTTGCGATCATTGATTTATCTTCAGTTGATGATGAAAAGATTAATTGTCAAACACTGTTATATTTCAGGAACTATTCAGCCAGAATGGGTTGGAGGAATTGAAGGGCCCCGTGAGATTCATTCACCAATTCGTTGATATGCCTAAACAGAAAATTAAAGTGACTGCATGGAATGGAACCGAAATTGAGGTAAGTACGCAACGAGCACAAAACAAATATTCACTTATGAAATACAAGCAGGTCTTGACAAAAAATGATAGTATAGTCCATCCAAGAATTATTGACATCAAAGCAGGCCTTGGAAGTCCAGTCGCAGTTATATCTATATATATATAAAAGAGAGCTGTTGGTTACACCATTTATAACTCGAGATCGGATGGACTGTTTGTTATGAAACTTCATTTATGGATTCGTCTACGGCCTGGTTATTATAAAATACATTGAAACCCTGAAAAATTCTATGAAAAATTGGCTTATATGGGAAATGCTTTTCCTCCTTTTGAATAAGGCCGCTAGGTGTCGCTACGGTTTGCTTATGTAGGAAATGGTTTTTCTCCTTTTGAATAAGGCCACTAGGTGTCGCTACGGTTTATGGCTCTTATCTAGACACTGTAGCGTACAGTGACTAGACACTGTATTTGATATTATCGCCACTAGATGGCGATGTATACAATTATTGGGTAATTTGCATAGAACTTAGAATAACATGGAAGGGGTAAAGATCTCAAGTTGGTGGAACAGTGAATTTTTACCGGAATGTCAAGTAAATCGGATTTTGACGATCAGCATCAATCGTGAGTTGTCCATTTTCATCTTTTCTCTATATTTCTGAAATGTTTTTGATTTATGTAGAGAAAAGATGAAAATGATAATATATATTATGCCTAATTTATCTCCTGCTTGAAAAAATAGCAATGGTAAGTTTGTACAACTTTAACGGGGGTTTCACAAAGCATACCTATCACCGGTGATCGGAGCTTGATCTAGAATCAACTCGATTCGACAGTTCAGAAATCTAACCAAGCCTTTGATCTCCGGTCACTGGTGATTACGATTTGTGAAATCCACAGTAAGTGTAGGCGCGGCCTTCTTAAGATAAAGATGGCTATGGTATAGGAATCATTCAGGCCGTTAGGCGAAACAAAGTTCGCCGGGCCAGCTAGTCTAGTTATAAAAAAGTACCTATGCTTTCAGCATAGCAATAGAATATACTCGTATAAATATAACATGAAAATTAAATTTTATTTTTTAAAGCGAGGTATTCTGAAACTTCTGAGATGAAAAAATGTTCTCAATTATCACATACGATTTCGAACGTGTGAATCTTTATAGGACCATCAGTATATTATTTTTATCTTTTGTTGATACATTTTCGAACTTAGTATCAGTTATGGACAGCCTGGAAATTTTGGCTTATTAACGAAAAATATCGTGGAACTCGAATGTAGAGATATCAATCATATAAAAGTTACCTATGAATAATTGGAAAGCATGTTCCTTTCCTAAATTCAATATGAATATTCGCTGAACCAATGAAATAAACAGAAAAATTAAGTTGATATTTTGAATCGTGATGCTGCAAAGTGAATGGATTGTGAAAACCGTAATTGATATTAATAGTACGAGAGATGGCGACCAAGATTTTTGACTCATAGCGGCTCGGCTAAAACCGCACGGAATAGATTATATGACCCTGTACCCAGAAATGCGATTTTCAGAAATTTTGCGCGTAGCATATGATCTGAGCGCATAATCAAAAATGTCAAAAAAACGACATAAGTGACTCATAGCGGCCCGTCTGATTTCCGGAATGTAGTTAGATAATAGCCCTGAGGTACCAATAACACAGTTTTCAGACACCAAGATTGTAGCGCGTACCCAGGAGACCAATAAAAAAAATAAAAAATGAAAAAAAAAAAAACTTACAGCGGCCCGTCTGAAAATGATTTTTATAGGTTAAGTCGTGTCAATTGATGTGGAAAGATCAATTTTCAGACAAAAACATGTCGCCTTACATTTTTATAGCATTTGGAAAATGCCAAGAAATCTGACCTAAGTGACTCATAGCAATCTGTCTGAAATTCGTCGTCAATGATTGAATACGTTCCCCAGATGTGGAAAAAAATTATATCAGACAAATTGAATATAGCATGTAACTAATCAGACAACTTTTCAATTTGCAGTACGGTTGCATAAACGTGAGGTAAATTTACCCCAGGGAAATCGTCCAATTTTTTCATACACATATTTATCACACATTCATTTAATATGTCAATGTGTATTGATAATTTAAATTAATGCTGAATAGCCGCAATCCTATAGAAATACTAGCACTGAACATGAAATTGAGGTAGCTACCAAATTTACTAAATGAAAATTCGGAAGAATGAAATGATAATACGTACTTTTGTAGTTTGTAGCCTATAAAACATTAATTATTTAGCAAAAATATATGCATTATATTTATTAAGATATTACGAATTAAAAATAGGAAAATTTGCGTCCGTTAGGAGTCCATTTCTCTTATTACGAATAATAATAATAATAATAATAATGTTTATTTTCAAGATCAAAATACAATATTCTGAAGAGAAAACAAGTCGACCATAAAAAATAAATAGTGATGTTTACACAACAAAACTATGATTCAAATATTCATCTATGGAATATGGTTCTAAATCGATCAGGAGTTTTCGAACTCCTTTTTTGAACTGTATCATTTCTGTTAGAATTTGATATTTTTTTGGCAACTTATTGAATAAAACAATGCACATGTATTCCACATTTCTCTGAGTTAGAGTGAGAGAGCATTTCGGGAGATGGAATGAGTGTATGCGCCTGGTCATGTTCAAATTTATATACTTTTCAAAATAATGGATGTTCCCCCTCAAGAAAACAAGACATCGAAATATATACAATGCAGCCACAGTTAAGATGCCCTCTCGTTTGAATATTCCTCGGCAGGATGTTCTAGAGGATAAGCGTAGCATTGTTCTTAATGCCCTTTTTTGTACAACGAATATTCTAGAAATGTCAGAACTGTTCCCCCACACGATAACTCCATAACTCAGAATCGATTGGAAATTAGAGAAGTATACAGTTTTAAGTAGTTCCAAGTCAGCCTGTTGCACTAGTACCCGAAGAGTGTAAAGAACCGAATTTAGCTTTCGTTGAAGTGCATCGATATGATCACACCAGTTCAGATGTTCATCCAATTTAATTCCCAGAAAATTGGTACTGTCGTTGAGTTCAATGTTATGTCCCATGAGATCGATGGTTTGTGGCTTTTTAATTTTACTGTGTGAGGTGCAAAAAATTATATATTCAGTCTTACTCAAATTCAAGCTGATCTGATTCCTCTGACACCAGTTGGCGATTGAAGAAAATTTACTCTGAGTTACGTCTACAACATCAGATACGCTGGAAGCTGCAACCAATATACTGGTATCATCCGCGTACATGACTACCTGACCGCCATTTACCCCTACCTCTTGTTCTTCTCGTCTTTCGTACTGTGCACACACCTGTACGACCTCCTGGATGCGAGTGTACTCTGGCAAGTCATTTATATAAATCAGAAAGAGTAAAGGCCCAGCAATACTCCCCTGAGGTACACCATCACATAATACTTCGTCATGTGAACTGTAGACAGCACCATCAACCTCAATGGATACCCTTTGAACACGACCCTCCAAATAGCTCTGCATCAGATCTAGTTGTTTATCTCTGATACCGTAGCTGTAAAGTTTATCAAACAATTTTTCGTGAATGACGCAATCAAAAGCCTTGGAGAAGTCGAGAAAGAGGCCCGCCGGAACCTCACCGCCCTCCAAAGCCTTAAGAATTGACCTCGTCAATTCAAATACCGCCGTTTCCGTGCTTTTCGACTTAAGAAATCCATGTTGGAATTTAGAAAAAACGTCAGATTTATGAAAGAAATTTAAAAGCCTACTCACTAGAACCTTCTCGAATAATTTGGAAAACGATGTGAGCAGACTTATCGGACGATAATTATCCAGATCATCTCTATTCCCCCTCTTGTAAAAAGGCTTCACGACAGCTACTTTGAGAGATCCTGGGAAAACACCATCTTTAAAAGCCATATACATTATGTGAGCTATAGGTTTCGCAACAATTTCAATGGACCTTTTGATAACCGTCATGGGTATTCCGTCATATCCGAAGGAACCCTTGTTTTCCATTGCCTTCGCAGTTCTAATGACCTCATCTGCCGTTATTTCAAAAAGGAAAAAAGACTTTTCATTGTATCTCAGTGATCTGGAACCAGAAACCGCGGAACCTTGAGTTCTGAGGGAGGCAGGTACATTAATGAAGTGCTTATTGAACTCATTTGCTAGTTTTTGTGGTTCAATGGATGGAAGCATCTTAAAATCATTTTTATCCTTCCTTCCTGTCACTTGGTTGATCGTTTGCCAAACTACTTTAGATTTATTTTTAGCATTGGCAATTTTTGCATGAAGGAATTTTTTTTTATTCAATCTGATGAGTTGATCATATAAATTTTTAGTACTGCGGTATTGATTGTTGAATTCTGGGCGTGATTGAGAAATGGTGAACAGACAGTCCAATTTGTTCTTGAGTTCCGATACTTCAGGTGATTCATCTACATATCTCTTCTGAGACGACCCAACCTTCGCTACGCGAAGCGGAAATGAAGTATCGAATATGGTTTTGTACTTATTGAAAAATGTATTCCACATGAGATCGATATCAACGACGTTTCGATAGATAGATAAATCGTCCCAATTTTCGATTGATAGAATTTCCAAGAAGTTTTTTAACGTCGATTCGTTTATCAGGCGAAATTGCTTTATGGTGGATTCAAAATGGGCATTTCCTAGTGGAAAAGAGAACAGCTGGGCGGTATGATCTGATAGATGCGATGGAACTACACTAGCATCATAAATGTTCAAATTAGTTATAAAATTATCGAGACAGGTAGCAGAAGTTGATGTTATGCGGGTTGGTTCATGAATTGAAAGGTTTGAGCCAAAGCCTTCAAGAATAGATATAAATTTTTGAGATTCAGAGCTGTTTGTGAGTACATCTACGTTAAAGTCACCAGCTATTATATATTGACTATTAGAAAGGGTGAGTTTTTCCAGAAGATGGTAAAGTTTCTCGAAAAACAAATTTATATCACCTCTGGGATAACTGTTAGGTCGATATATAGAAATTATTACATATTGTTTAGAGTTTACACAAGCTTCAATCGCTGCACACTCAAAAACATAAGGGATGCTAATATTTACAAAATCTAAACGCTCCTTGTACACAATTTCATCTCTGCAATATATTGCGCATCCACCGTGGCAGTTAATCGGCCTACAGTATTTAGATGCTACTTTGAAACCACTGATGGTGAGTGCGTCAAGTTCTGCAGTACTTTGCCAGTGCTCTGTGACAGCTACAAAGCATGCGTTGTTCTTATTTACAAATTGTTCTAACCTAAAAATACAATTTCTCAACGATTGAACATTTTGATGAAGAATTATGCATTCTCTTTTGGATTCAACAATTTGCTCCTTCTGAGGCGGAATAAAAAATGGTTTATTCTACTACCTTCTGGCCATAATTCTGGATTCTTGATTTCTTCGAAATTCTTTGCAGGTACAGTTAGTTCAACGTTCAACTCAAAAATCTGAGGGATGTTCAATCTCAAATAATTTCTAATATATTTCTGATCCAAGTGCCTAGAATAATTTGAGAAATTTCCGAAATACTTCACAGAAATTCTTTTGATTATAGTCACTAACACCAAATAGATATATGTATTCCAAATGAAATATATAAAAAATTATATATGACTTTAATTCAGAAATTAGTCTAACATGAATTATATTCAACGCATCAACTCCTTGTGGTCAGAGCTTGTGGGCAAAGCAAGCCTGTGGTCACATTAATATTTGTTTATCTTCCATATGATTTTGACAAGTTGACCACACACTTGGTTCATCTCTTTTCTTTGCGATGAGATCGCATATTGTCTTTCTCTTACTAGAGTAGCCGAGTAAGAGAGCCGGAGTTTTTGCCGGGCGACTCCGGCACATTTTTTCGGTATAGGCGACACTCAAAATTTCTGAAAACCGTATTTTCGTATTTTGGGCATCCATACGAATGATTCAAAACAAAAATGAACCGAGCCGCTATGAGTCACTTAGGTCAGATTTTTGACATTTTTGAAAAGACACTCAGGTCAAACGCTACGCACAAAATGTCTGAAAACACAAATTTTAGTGATAAAATAACAAAATCTATGTACATTTTCAATATCAGACGGGCTGTTATATGACAGTCGACCATTTTTTTTACACAGCAGAAATGGCCCCCCGCGAAGATGCTACACTTCTGAGTATTACTACTTACCAGTCGGCTCTAGGGTCATCTAATCTATCGATTTGACACGGTTTTAGCCGGGCCGCTATGAAACATGGTTTTGGTCTTCATCTCTCGTACTATAAGACAGTGCAAAACTTATTAATTGAATCTATTTGACACATAGAGAATTGTCATCACATTGTATTTTTCAAAACTTGTGATCTATTTAATGAAGGTGTAAAATATAATCCCACCAAAAACATTCTGTAAAAAACTAGCCAAGTCTCGATGGAGCTGCTTGTTTATATCTAAAAAGTAATGAAATCTAGACAAAGTCGTGCCAAGTCTAAGGCTCCTTACAGAGATTTCTTTATTATTATAGTTAATGTTGTGTGACTTGGCCGTTGAACATTCTTTATACGTAAGTGAGTACAAGTCAATTTTGTTTACACGTAATGTTATATCTGTTGTAACCTATGTTTGTTAAGCGAGATAATAGCCCATACTGGTATTGGTAATTGGACGCAAGTGTCTCATTTTAGGCTGTTGTGGATTGTGCGACACATGCATTCAGCATTGACAATGCTGACTTCTGTCTCATCTTTTTGGATCGTCAAATCGACAACCGATCTAAAATAAAATAGACGTACAGACGGTCTGTCTTCTATCAATGATTAGAAGTCCGGCTGAACTGGAAAAAAAATTTTATACTGTTTGTTTCAGGCTCGCCTTCACATAAGTATTAACACATAAGTATTATTGAAATACGTAGCTTTATCAAGCCTTCCATTGACTGGTTATTGAATCAACGTTTTCCAAGTGGCAATTTTCCATCGTCAATGGGTAGCGTTTCTGGCGACAGATTGGTGCAATGGTGTCATGGAGCACCTGGTTTTGTACCCTTGTGTACCCTTCAACGGCCAAGTCACACAACATTAACTATAATAATAAAGAAATCTCTGTAAGGAGCCTCAGACTTGGCACGACTTTGTCTAGATTTCGTTACTTTTTAGAGATAAACAAGCAGCTCCATCGAGACTTGGCTAGTTTTTTACAGAATGTTTTTGGTGGGATTTCACTTCTTTTTGTAGAAACGTGGGCATATTGATTTATTTCATTTGATTTTCTTATTTGACACATTTTTTTTTCTTTTTAGGAGTAGATTTTTCATTAAAAATATTTGTTTTCATTTTTTCTTCTTTTCCGGTTCTGAACTATGGTAGATAGAGCCTCCAAATACTCTTTATTGAATTCAGGGTCCTCGAAAACCTATAGTTTGATACCAAACTTGTCCATATAGCCCATCTTTTACCCGATTTTTTCCGGATATAATTCTTTCCCTTCCCATCTCACCACAGACCCATCTGATGATAACAATTGAAAAAAGGATAATAATCGGGTGATCAGTCTTATACACAGTGATAATTTTTACTGTCTCATTTATTGTTCCGGCCTAGCTTTCGGAAACCTATCGTTTCCTTGAATGAGACAGTAAAAAACATCACATAAGACTGATCACCCGATTATTATCCTTTTTTCAATTTATATTCTCCAGTAGATATATATTCACATATTGAGTATGATAACAATGCGTTTCTGAGCGCATAAACTTCCATGCATTATTGTGGTTGCACATTTTGCGAAGAATGATGTGATTTTGCGTGATAGCACGTGAGCTCACGTAACGTGACAACAATGGTACTCCAGACCTTCGATTATCCTAGTTGTTATAGTTTTCCCTTTATGTGACCATTAGGCCATTAAACCCTAACTCTGTACCAAATTTCAGCTCTCTGAGTTTATGGGAAGTACTAGTTCTATTTTGATGATCATAAGTGTATAAGTGAGTGAGTGTCGAAAATGCGAAATTTTGCTTTCGCTTAACTTCGGAACTAAATGACCTACACACTTGAAATTTTGGATTTTAAGTACGTGATTATAGCTCACTGGATGACGAAAGTTTCAGCGTTCTGGTCTAATCCAGAGGTTCTCAAATAGGAGCCTGAAAATGCGGCGAAATGGTTCCAGTAAACTTTATATGAAGTTATTTTTATAGACTCTTAAAAATCTATATTGGGAATATTATTCTCGGGTATAAGGAGTCCTAAAAAGGGCCTAGATTGGTGTTATTTCTCTTTATTGAATGCCTAAGCTTTCGCTACTATTGTGTAGCTTCATCAGAGGTCTGAAAATACATTGTGGTTAACATTAAAATAAAATTACATAATCATGGGTTACTCACTTCAATGTGAGGATTGTTCATTAAGTGAGCTTCTTTTACATATGACTTCTTCATTTAAATTATTCGATGAAGGAAATTTGCAGTTTTACCGCTAACAGCATACGCACATTCTGAAATTGTTAACGGTAAAACTGCAAATTTCCTTCATCGAATAATTTAAATGAAGAAGTCAGATGTAAAAGAAGCTCACTTAATGAACAATCCTCACATTGAAGTGAGTAACCCATGATTATGTAATTTTATTGTAATGTTAACCACAATGTATTTTCAGACTGATGAAGCTACACAATAGTAGCGAAAGCTTAGGCACTCAATAAAGAGAAGAGAAACACCAATCTAGGCCCTTTTTAGGACTCCTTATACCCGAGAATAATATTTCCAATATGGTTCCAGTAAAGTATGGTACGGCAGTGTTTGCTTCGCGCTCGACTTGGCGGGGGCACTGCCGTGCCCCCAAATGAAAAGTCATTTTCATTTATTAAAAATCTCATATCATGAATGATTAAGCAAGTATGAAAGCAATGTAATTAATGAAGAATGTAAAGATCAAAGATTCTGCTTCTGCTTCAACAACCACAACTGTCATTATTTCCGCATCTGGGTGGAATCATCAAGTTTATTATGGAAGGTTTTATGTCAAGGATATCTTAACATCCAATATATTTCGACTAACCTTCTCCCATTTCTTTCTCTACTTGCTCAGAGCATTTATTAGTTCCCTGACTTCTTATTTTCTAAACTTGAGAAATACACAAACTCACAACTAATCGATAATCATTCAAAACTGATACAATCATTTTCCAAAATTGTTCGATTCAACAAGGAACATGAACAACCAAAATCAAAGGGCCTGTGACAGTGATATTTCCAACACCAACCTGAATTCTGCAACTCAAAATATTACTGAATGGGCTATTACCAGGGCCGGAGTCATTAGGCAGATTAGGCATCAGCTAGGGGCCCGGCGTGCCCCGTGCACGAAAAAAATTGAATTGAAAAGGGGCCCCGAAAGCTGGTTAATCCGGTCCTGGCTATTACCAACATAATTTCGATTTTCCAGATGCCAATAATTCTTGGATGGACTTTATGTGAGTATTGAAGTCGTATTGGAATATTTGACTGCTTCATTTAACATTATTGAAATTGCTTGTTCAACTGGAAATTGATGTCGATTCAATTGAAATAGTTAATTCGTCAGTTTTAATTAAATTCGTTGAACCAAACGGATTGCCCAGAATGTTAGCATATCTACCAATTGAATATTGATCCGACAACATGAGAGAGGGACTGAAACTGATCATTGTTATCATTGTACGATAGTACATAAGAGGTAGGTCTACAATAACTTGGCTACATGATCGGTAAATCATGCCCTGATTATGGAGGTTGATGTGATTGATAGATTTCCACTTCTCTCAAGGTGTGGATTCCTATAAAGCGGTACCGTCATGTGGTGGCCGTTATATTACTTTGATATAAGAGTAAGTGACGTGAACAAATCGACGGATTAGGTTACGGCGACAGTTACGGTGGCAGACGAATACTGTCGACTGCACAAAACGTTCACGCACAGTTACCCAGCGTCAAAGACTACCGTTATAAAATTGACGGCAACGCTATATTACTTGACGGTATTTTGGCAATCACCTCCAAGTCATTCCATAGAACAATTTTCATTGGCCGAGAATAATGTCCATAGAACTTATAGCAAAATGAAATGATATTAGCCTTGCTGCTCAGCTAAAAATAATGGGTAAACATCTCAGTTGGCGCGATTATAACAGCTCTGATAGGGGGCACAATAGACCTTAGGGTCGCAGTGAACTGTAACCCCTTTTCACTGTAACTATAACTACAGGGTCTTTCACGAGGAACCTCACCCATATTTATACGGGAAACTACTGAACGTATTTTCATGAAATTCAGCACTTATAAGTATTTCACGATGCTGATGAAATCTGAAATATTTTAAAGGCATGAGCACCTCCGGTTTTTCCGGAAATGACGTCAACTTCCGTTTTTCAAATTAGAACACCAGAAATAGATTCCTTAGAAAATTTCAAGTTAATTTGATGTAACATTTTTCCAGAACCTGGATATTAACTTTTTCACGATTTTGTCATCCCTTACTTTGAAAGCGATTTTTTCACCCCCTGTATCATAAATCGCGATTTCGATTTTCCAAGTGGATACATCAATCTTACATCTTGAAAAATCCCAAAAATGAAAATTTTCCATCGAAAAACCTCGAAGTTATTCTTGTTTCAGCGGAGCTCTATTTTCGATTTTTTTTTCGAATTTTCCCGCTCAGAGAGAATTTTCCAACCAAAACTGAAAAATGTTACATCAAAATAACTTGAAATTTTCGAAGGAATCTATTTCTGCAATAAAAAAATGGTGTTCTGGTCTTCCAAGCATGAGCCCAGCACCGGCGTTCCAAAGTGATCGAATCTAGGTCAATAATTATTTATGATATATAGAGTGTATTTGAAGCTGAAGCTTTTCTTTTGACAGATGGTAGGTCTCATCAAAATAAGACATTTCATAAAGAATTCTATCTGAATTATGCCCCTGTTTTGGGAAAATGAAACTAGAATATTTTATAGTTTCTAGGTGAATCTGAAAATTCCTCAGTCCGAACCTGCTCCCTCGCCTGCTCCTCCGTAGATCTCCTGTTTTTTGGCTTGTTACGGCGAGGGTAACATGTATATTGCATTTTATGTTTAAAGAATGCCGCACGTTGATTCAAATAATAAACTTGTTGGTATGCTTTTAATTTATGGTGAATCAAAAAAATGCCAGTTCAGCGTAGAAGTTGTACAGAACAAGATTTTCGCTAAGAAATCACCCAACTTCGCGGATGTTCATAAACCTGGTGAAGAGATGTAGAGATATGCAGGCCACAGTAGTGTTAACGTATTGATACCCAAAATTTTAATTTTTTTTTAAATTGAACATTTTATATGAGAAATATTCGGTAAAATACCTCATTTTCATGAGTTCTATCACCTGTCAAAGGAAAAGCCTCACCTTAAAATACACCCTGTATACAGGGTGTCCCACGGTCGAGTGCCTATTAGACGTTTCTGGAGAACGGGACATATTTGAAATCCGAAAATTGGGATTATGATATTGTTGGAAATTCTCTACAGGCCTAAAATATTTTTGGAGCATGAGCACTTCCGGTTATACCAGGAGTGCAAATAAATTTGTTCAAAAAATAGTTTTTTCAATATTTTCGTTTCTGATATGATTGAGTATTCAATGCTGAATACATTTCTGTTGAAACCATTGTATTCATTCGAATAGTTTTTAAAATATCGAAATGAAACCTGAAAAAATGTCGACTATTCATAGTCAGTGTTATGTTGATTACTCTTTTTCTGAACATCCCAAGTGTAAACCGTTCTCACAACGTCAAAGTAGAAGAATGTGTAAACATCATGCATCTTTTGAATTTCATAAATATCATCACAGGGTGTTTCAAATTTTGTGTCGAAAACTGTGATCGAAAATTGGCCATAACTTCTGTTTTTCAAATTAGAACCCTATTTTATTATGATTGCGTTGGATTCTGCGAAGAAAAATAGTGATAGCACTCTCAGATGTTTTTGCTCCTGAATGCAGTAATTCCCGAGATATTTGAGCTTTTCTGGATTCATGTTGTACATAGAGTCAAATTCATAGAATCTGAGGAGATTAGATGAATATTCTCATTAAACCATAGTAACAACTACTAATTAGACCTGTCACCTGTGAATTATTAATGGGATCATTTATCGTCTATGGTCACAGAATATTCTCATGCCAACAGATTCGATGACTATTCTTATGAAACCATAGTAACCATTGAAGTAAAATCGAGAAGTAAGGTTAAGGCCTAAAATTAGATCTGTCACTTGTGAATTATGAATGGGATAATTTATCTTCTATGGTCACAGAATATTCTCATACGGAAGATAAGATGAATTTGACTCTACGTACAACATGAATCCAGAAAAGCTCAAATATCTCGGGAATTACTGAATTTAGGAGCAAAAACATCTGAGAGTGTTATCACTATTTTTCTTCGCAGAATCCAACGCAATCATAATAAAATAGGGTTCTAATTTGAAAAACAGAAGTTATGGCCAATTTTCGATCACAGTTTTCAACACAAAATTTGAAACACCCTGTGATGATATTTATGAAATTCAAAAGATGCATGATGTTTACACATTCTTCTACTTTGACGTTGTGAGAACGGTTTACACTTGGGATGTTCAGAAAAAGAGTAATCAACATAACACTGACTATGAATAGTCGACATTTTTTCAGGTTTCATTTCGATATTTTAAAAACTATTCGAATGAATACAATGGTTTCAACAGAAATGTATTCAGCATTGAATACTCAATCATATCAGAAACGAAAATATTGAAAAAACTATTTTTTGAACAAATTTATTTGCACTCCTGGTATAACCGGAAGTGCTCATGCTCCAAAAATATTTTAGGCCTGTAGAGAATTTCCAACAATATCATAATCCCAATTTTCGGATTTCAAATATGTCCCGTTCTCCAGAAACGTCTAATAGGCACTCGACCGTGGGACACCCTGTATGTGCGAACTGCTGTGCTCTCTTAGTTGCAAGACGCTGGTCTATGCGGATGAGTTGAAGCTTCACTTGAGAGAGATGCATAGAATACCTGGGTTTGGCACTGATTAGATTTTGTTCAAGACTTTCTTGTCGATCGAAAATCTGATATGGAATCCTACTTTTCCATTGCCGCAATAGCGCCACGACCGTAAAATATTGCGTATTATTCCAGAACTAGAACCCGGTCTCCAATCTAGAGTGCCGTTTTGATCTAAAATTTTTGGTCACGATTTTTGGTTAGGAGTCGTTACACCGGGGTTTCTATACATCTTTCTTGGGAGTATAAGGAATTGCTGATCAGTTGAGTCTCCTATCGAGTTTGGATGCTTGGTGCTTTCTGAGAGAAACGTTTATTTGTATTCAATAAAATACACACAACCAAAGTTATATGGAATCACCCTGTTATTTGGAAAAAACGAATTTTAATTAAAAAAAAGTCGATTAAAAGTGAAGAGCAGTTTTCCCAAAACAAGTTTATTACAAAAATATAAATTATTAAAAGATTATTTTTATAATAGAACAGAAAATTAAAAGTGTAAATTTCTCTTTAAATAATTTTTATGTTACTGAGAATTGAACAACGAATAAAACGATTTTAACAAATCAATAATCAGTATTACCACCCCTGGCATTGATACAAGCTTGAATTCGACGAGGCATGCTTTCTATTAAGTTGTTAATTTCTTCTTCTGTAACATTTGCCCATTCCTCTAAAGCCGCTTGTATAAGTTGCTCTGCGTTACCAGGATTATTTTGACGAGCTCTAATTTTTCTTTTGATCCTATCCCAAATGCTCGATAGGATTAAGGTCCGGTGAACAAGAAGGCCACTCTGAAACAGTCACACCTTCTGTTTCGAAAAAATTTTTTGCAACTCTGCTGGTATGTGGAGGTGCATTATCCTGCATAAATAGGAAATAATCTCCAAAAGCACCTCGCCAGAGCCTCACTACAGGTAGTAGCACTAGATCAACATACCTAGGCCCTGTCAGAGATTGTCTAAAGGGAATTACAGGAGTTTTCTCACCAAACACAATTCCGCCCCAAAACATTACAGTACCTCCTTTGTAATTAGGGATCGGTCTTGCAGCTTGGAGCCTAGCTTGCCTCCCTCTACCTCTTAAAATGCGAACACGCCGGTCGTCTGATCGTAGGCCAATTCTGGTCTCATCCGAAAATAAGACATTTTTCCAATCTTCAATAGTCCAATTTTCATGTTCTAAACACCAATTAAAACGGTCAACTTTATTTTGCCTTGATAGTTCTGGAACTCTTAACGCTCTTCTCTTGAATAATTCCCGAGCGTGAAGTCTTTTTCTGATAGTTTCGACAGAAACACTAACACCTGTAGCTTGCAAAAATTGCCTTTGAAGCTCTGAATGAGATACTGCGGGATTTCTTCTTGCTGTTTGGGCTAAAAAGCGATCCTGCCTTTCTGTAGTTACTCTTCCACGACTTCTTCTCGGCCTATTCTTTAGGGTTCCTAACTCCAGAAACCTTGCATAGGTTTTTGAAACAACCCCTTGTGTAACCCCCACCGTTCTTGCAATCTGTCTTTGTGACATCCCTTGTTCTGCCATAGTAATAATTCTTCCTCTCTGGACATTCGATAACCCCACATAAGGCATTTTTTTCAAAACTTCGCAAAAAAACAAAATATGAATTCACTGCGACGTTCGAACGAAATGGTAAAATCGACACTGCAAAGCCAAATCTTATCAAGTGCTTATGAACCTAACTGTTTTTGTGAGTAAACACATGCACTTTTTATTTGCTTCTAACGAAAAAGATATCAAAATAATATTTCATCTTTATACTGGGTGATTCCATATAAGTTTGGTTGTGTGTATATTGATATCAAAGAACTATCTGCTCTTGATAGGACCAAACTTACGTAATGTGTGGTATAATATTAATTTTCTAAACATTGGACTATACCCGATGGACACACATTGTAAAATGATGATTTGTTTTGGCTCCTACATTGAAAGTCATCACAATGAGTGGAACAAGGATTAGAGATCGGATCTCTTTGTTCAGCCCTCTTATGTGGCAACACCGCATGAATTCTTTGCTTTGGATGAACATTTGCGATTTAAAATAACTTTTCCGCGACATTCATTGTTATTCGGAATAAATCTTCCTTTTGATATAATTCCATTGAAAATATTCCACAAATGGAAAGAATAATGAATTTTTCAGTGCTCATTACTGTAAATCTATGACAGTAAATAATTTCAAATCTACAAAAATATTTTATACTGAATTGACTCGGTCTTCACTACACGAAATTCATTTAAATAGGAATCAAATGACAGCAAAACAATTGTTTTAATGAATAATTCAAAGTAGAAAAAGAATAAAATATTTGATTTCAATGGAAGACTCGAAGTCACCGCACGTCTCGATTTCTGCAGGCAGTCCCGGTCTTAAGGGTCGTTTATACTGGCCCGTAACTTATGCCCTTAACTTATGCCCCTAAAATTTGTTCTCTTTAAGGGAATAAGTTAAAGTTCGAGTATAAACCATAGCTTGAAATTTCTATGTTTCAACTCTTAGGGTAAGGGAAAAGTTTAAGTTACGGGCCAGTATAAACGACCCTTTAGACAAAAGGAGGTTCCGCTTTTCAGTAACTACAATTTGTGGTAGTGAAAAGATTTATTTGCATACCTATAATCAAGAAACGTTTTTCGCGCAACTAAGTGAGAATCATTAACCCTTCATTTACTTTATGAAAATGTGGGCACTTTACTGCATATTCACAATATTACGTATTTTTCACCTTTGAAAAACTGAAAATATTTAATTTTTATAGGAATTAAATGACAGTTATTCTATTTCCAATTTGAGTTATTTAAATAACCATTGTTTCGCTGTAGCTTCTTCAGATTTTACATTTCTGAATAACTTCAATCCACAAATAATTAATTATTCAAAAATGTTGAATTTGAAGAAGTTCCTATGTGGCGCAACAATTGTTATTTAAATAATTAAAATTTAAATTAGAATTACTTGTCATTCAGTTCCTGTTGAAATGATTCTCCATTGAGTGGTTACGTAACAACAAACTGACAATAAATGTAGAAAAGACTGTCTACATTGTTATAAAACAACAAACAATCCTGACTGTGATATGGATTTGTAGGTACCTGAATAGATACAAGCTGTACGCTTCCTCATTTAAAGTTTCTACGCCACTGAATCATAAACAGCCACCAAATTCCACCGAAGTTGGCGAAGTTTCTCCTGTAATTCAACAAATTCTTCCGGCAACGTTGGTTCATATAGAACCACGTGTTGACCTAAGTATATCTCTTCGAACTGAAGTAGGGATAAGGGCGGTGTTGTCATAAATCTAATCTGAATCCCTAGTATAAAATAGCATAACCATATTTTTTGATTTACTCATTAATAATATGATATGTGTGATATGAATTTGAAACTGAACTGATACAAGCTGAAAGCTCTTTTTTTTACAATTTCAACGCCACAGAAATATAAACATATGACAAGTGAAAAATCTACTACATTTGTTTTCATTGGAGGTATCCAAATTTTCACGAAAAAAATTAGAAAAAATTCAATTGTTGGGTGGCTGTTTTCTGTTCCATAATGAATTATCATTG
The DNA here is from genome assembly GCA_910592335.1 of Adalia bipunctata. Taxonomy (NCBI): domain Eukaryota; kingdom Metazoa; phylum Arthropoda; class Insecta; order Coleoptera; family Coccinellidae; genus Adalia; species Adalia bipunctata. The sequence goes on from OU342954.1 coordinate 10,479,993, forward strand.
CATTTTGTCATATAGACCTAAAATTCCCCAAAAGGACGAAGTGAATGCAGATTCCCACATAAGTTGATATGTTGTTTCCATACACGTTTTTGTGTCTTGAAGTTTTTTTTATCAGAATTCGATCTGCTCAATACCAAACAGAAATGGTTTCAAATATTCGAAGGGACAAGAAAGCTGAATGAAAACTTTCATGAGAAATAATCCAGATGAAATGACAGAGTTTCTTCTTATCCTCTTTGGAATAGTTACATTTCAGTGAATTTGTGATTTGTTTAACATTTTAAGTGTTGTACCTATTGGAAATTTTGGACAATGGATATTTACCACAGATCATTCAGGTTCAGGCTATTATCATCAAGAATATTGAGGAGATATTTTGGGATGAAGATCCTCACATTTCGAGTAGAAAGTTAATATTCATTATCGGTGGATAATCTCTAAGATAAGGTCTTTTGTATCGTATAATTCCAAGTTGGGAATAGAGAAAGAATATATCGTTATGAGTTTCTCTGGCTACCATTGAGTATTAATTAGCAATGCAGAACAGCACAAAAATAAAGGGCAAAAAAGAATTTTTCAGTGAGATTTAAATTCAATTTTTTTTCCGCGTTATAATTGAATTGAATTCAGGAGGATTGGGGTGAATGCTGTCCAGTATTCTTCAACATTACAGAGAGTAGTTATGAATGTGTCCCAGTTGACCTTTTCGAGATTACTGTTGAGGAGATCATAATTATAAACCCTTACAGTTAAACGTAATTTTCCAGAAGTTGAGGGGGAATTCAAATGAAGGGTAGCCATCAGAACAATGTTAGCGAATATGCCCTAAGGTGGACATTGTTCAGTTTTGGAAACAAGGTCGTTGTCGTTGGTTAAAACTGAATCTGAAAGAGGAGGGTTCTGTGAGTTACGAATTCGCGTGTAGAAACCGATCAGCTGAAACAAGCTGCTGTTAAACACTGGATGATAAAATGCAAATTTCAGATGAAACAGAACATTGAACTTCGGGCATATTGAATTCACATATTGTTGTTTTTCGTCGCTCACCAAGCCTTGGGTTTTCCAACACGGAACCTGTCTCCCTTAACCGATTCCAAAGTCGAGATATCACACTTTGGCTGACTTGGAGCCTTTCCGCTACAACGACCTGAGTTAGGCCACCTTGTAGCATTCCGATAGCCCTATTAGCCTCAGCGTTTGTTGATTTACGTCTTGGCATTCTCAGAAAACTAGTATCAAATCGAAGCCGTTGATAAACTGACTTCCTTTCAAAATAAGAACATTCATGAAGCATATGCAAAGAACCAAACTTCAGAAAAAAGGCGATCAGATTGACGAAATCTCTCATACTGATTTTCATTGGACCGATTCAAGTTTTTTCAACATTCGCCAGGTTTTGAAATCATTTAATTCACATAATATTTTCTCAAAGTTAATAAATATTTTGATGAATGAGTATCTTATTACTACGATCTCTATGTAGAAACGATAACTTTGCGTATGTAGAAAAATGACTCTAACATTTTCAAAATATTCACGTTGAAATATGTGAATTTCATGGCCAACCAGGATACATTATAAAAGTGAATGGAGTATATGAAATTTGACCACCAGGAGTGTTTCGTACCTTGATTAATTTACCAAGGTTGTTCTGTTTTTGTACCCTGATTATTTTATCAGGATGATGGTTTTCTTGCACTGCTTCTTGTTGGTAGGATGCTGGTCATCCTCGTAAATCTCGATGATTGAGACTGTTGTGACTTCACAAACGATGTGAGGGAGTATACTCAACTATAAGCACGCTATGGTAATCTTGATGATTACTGCGATGAGTTGTTATCCGTACTTAGATAACAACTACGAAGAGGAAGTAGTGAAATTTGAACGCACTCTCAACAAACAATAAACTGTATTTTTTGTTGTTACCTCAACTTAGATAACAAGCACGAAACGATTATAAGTACAAGTTATATGTATGAAATTAAGAACTCTACCTTCTATATGAAAATATAAAGCGAGGAAGAATTATGATGTACCTTCTATCTGATAATGTATAGCAAGGGAGCAAAAGGTTGTTGTGATTTACAACTGACTGTCTAATTACTTATTGACAACTGGTAATCAACCGATGACTATAAACTCTACCTTCTATATGAGAATGTTCAGCAAGGAGGAATTATCATATGTAACTTCTATATGAAAATGTAAAGCAAGGTAGCAAGGTGTTGTTGTGAATTACAACTGATTGATTACCGACGATTTTGAATTACAACTGAATCATTACTGTTCGAATACTCTACGTTACTGATTATTGACCGACGATTATCAACTCTACCCTTTATATGAAAATGTATATCAAGGAGGAATTATGAAATGTACCTTCTATATGAAAAATTAAAGCAAGGTCGCAAGGTGTTGTTGATTCACAACTATTTTTTTTTTAAGTTGTGATTTTCACGAAAAGGAATATCCTGTAATGTTCAGAGAACATCGTGAGAACCAAGGGCAAGCAGGTAGGAATTGGTGTTCTTGAATTTCTGGAGGTTATATGCCTGCGGGGAACACCTCCCTAGGCAATGTGTTCCAAATCCTCGCTGTTCGTTGGATGAACGAGTCTTTGAAGAGAGATGTTCTGCAGGTCTCCAAAGTTACCACGAAGGGGTGTGAAGAGTTAACTGGACGGGTTAGTCTGGAAGAGACTGCCAGAGGGGGAACGATTGCTGATAATTAAGAAGAACATCGCCCATGGAAATATCTATAAAATAGAGACAGATCGCCCACTTTTCTACGGTGTTCCAGAGAAGTGAGCGAGCTTGTAAGCGATGCATCACCGACGAGACGAATTGCCCTTTTTTGTATGGAATCCAAGAGTTTTAGGGTGTGTTTAGGTGCAGCACTCCAAACATGGGAACAGTATTCCAGGACAGGTCGAATCTGTGCCTTATAGATCATAAGCAGCTGACCTGAGGTGAAATAGCTCCTGGCACGAAACAGAAAACCAAGTTTTTGTTAATTACCGACGATTTTGAATTACAACTGGATCATTACTGTTCGATTACTTCACTGACTGCTTGTCTCAGTAACATAGGGTTTTGAAGACAAGCTGGAAAATAGGAGAGGTTCATTTCCTCTGGATAAAAGTGGGAAAGATCAACATTTGTTTGGGTGTCAGAAACGAAGAACGCATCGCTAAGCCAACAAAGTGCTCTCATTGGCCATTTCTGACTATAGTGGGAAAAACAACCCGTTTCATGAATCTTTTGGACTTGGTGTATTTGATGTCTGGCATGTGATCCCTAAAGGTACGATTCCACCAAAACCGTGTGCGGCACAAATGTTTACGAACATTTTGTGCAGCACTCCAGTAGTTCGCGTACAAGTTGTGAACACATTTAACGTCCGTTTTCACCGGCATAGCTGTGTGTATCTTTTGTAAGCGTACAGTGCAGCACACCGTGTGCACGAACAAGTTCTCAGTGTTTCGCTTTCCTTCAATTGTTGAAAATATGGAGGATCAAGCGTGAGTTTTGTTATGTACATGCTTGAAAAGAAGAATATCGATGTTGGGTTAGGCCCAAAATAAGATTCAATAAAAGTTCAGTTAATACAAGAATTCAACAAGCCAGCTGATCATCAACAACGTCGTGTCTTTACTGATTGGAGTCCTTGAAACAAGGGCGTAACCAGGGAGGGTTTTGGGGGTTCAACCATTTTCCGGATTCATGCCACTGATTTGAGTTAACGAATACACTCTTTGTTTGTAAACAAACAGCATTCATTATTAAGACAAAACATACAGTTCATCGAGTTTATGAATATGAACAATGGGAGTCATTTTTTTCCGGTTCATGTTGTTTTTGTGCTTATAGCCTAAAGCCTTCATCAATTCATTAAATATATTTGTTTTTTTATAGTTGTGGAGCAATTTAGTGTATATTTTTCGAGACTGTTTTTGCAATTTGGTGTATTTGATGTCTGGCATGTGATCCCTAAAGGTATACGATTCCACCAAAACCGTGTGCGGCACAAATGTTTACGAACATTTTGTGCAGCACTCCAGTAGTTCGCGTACAAGTTGTGAACACATTTAACGTCCGTTTTCACCGGCATAGCTGTGTGTATCTTTTGTAAGCGTACAGTGCAGCACACCGTGTGCACGAACAAGTTCTCAGTGTTTCGCTTTCCTTCAATTGTTGAAAATATGGAGGATCAAGCGTGAGTTTTGTTATGTACATGCTTGAAAAGAAGAATATCGATGTTGGGTTAGGCCCAAAATAAGATTCAATAAAAGTTCAGTTAATACAAGAATTCAACAAGCCAGCTGATCATCAACAACGTCGTGTCTTTACTGATTGGAGTCCTTGAAACAAGGGCGTAACCAGGGAGGGTTTTGGGGGTTCAACCATTTTCCGGATTCATGCCACTGATTTGAGTTAACGAATACACTCTTTGTTTGTAAACAAACAGCATTCATTATTAAGACAAAACATACAGTTCATCGAGTTTATGAATATGAACAATGGGAGTCATTTTTTTCCGGTTCATGTTGTTTTTGTGCTTATAGCCTAAAGCCTTCATCAATTCATTTAATATATTTGTTTTTTTATAGTTGTGGAGCAATTTAGTGTATATTTTTCGAGACTGTTTTTGCAATTTGGTGTATTTGATGTCTGGCATGTGATCCCTAAAGGTATACGATTCCACCAAAACCGTGTGCGGCACAAATGTTTACGAACATTTTGTGCAGCACTCCAGTAGTTCGCGTACAAGTTGTGAACACATTTAACGTCCGTTTTCACCGGCATAGCTGTGTGTATCTTTTGTAAGCGTACAGTGCAGCACACCGTGTGCACGAACAAGTTCTCAGTGTTTCGCTTTCCTTCAATTGTTGAAAATATGGAGGATCAAGCGTGAGTTTTGTTATGTACATGCTTGAAAAGAAGAATATCGATGTTGGGTTAGGCCCAAAATAAGATTCAATAAAAGTTCAGTTAATACAAGAATTCAACAAGCCAGCTGATCATCAATAACGTCGTGTCTTTGCTGATTGGAGTCCTTGAAACAAGGGCGTAACCAGGGAGGGTTTTGGGGGTTCAACCATTTTCCGGATTCATGCCACTGATTTGAGTTTACGAATACACTCTTTGTTTGTAAACAAACAGCATTCATTATAAAGACAAAACATACAGTTCATCGAGTTTATGAATATGAACAATGGGAGTCATTTTTTTCCGGTTCATGTTGTTTTTGTGCTTATAGCCTAAAGCCTTCATCAATTCATCAAATACATTTGTTTTTTTCATAGTTGTGGAGCAATTTAGTGTATATTTTTCAATACTGTTTTTGCAATTTCATGAGATAAATTCAAACTCGATGCACATAGGTATTTGAATAATTAATTGTACAGTGAAAATGCTTCAGAAATGAATGAGAAATTGAGAAAAATAAATCGTCTTCATTGTATCTGATATCTATACTAATATTATAAGGAGGAAAGATTTGTATTTTTGTGTGTTTGATACAAATAGGCTCAAAAACTACTGGACTGATTTAAGAAATTCCTTCACCCTTAGAAAACTATATTATTTCTGAGTGATATAGGCTATAATTTTCACACGAAAAAAGTATATATCCTATTACTTCAATAATTACAAAAAAATTAGCCATAATCAGCTATTTTCACGTGCACTGCAAAAACCATAAGACTTACGTGTATACAATGTATGACGGAAATGTAACTCTTAAATAGTTCTACAAAAGAGTCCGCGATAGCATACCTCCATCTCTTAAGATTGACTTGCTATTACCTGTTTATGGTAATCAGATCCAAAATTATGCACTATTTGGGAGTGTGTTTTATGAATAGGGTATTGATCCTCATCCAACCTAATACGTTATTCATCCCCAGTATTTAATTCAGAACGAAATTGTCCTTCACATCATACAATTACAACGATTACATCAAAAGATATGGCAGGTTGAAGTGTTGAAGATGAAACCGCCGCGTGAAACAAATTTCTACCCGGGCGAAGCTGGGACGGCCTGCTTGTAATAATATAATTGTGTCACATATAGAACCCGTGTGAATTCCTCGTTGCCTCTTGAAAAGGATGCAACATTCCGAAGAAGCAAAGATTTATAGCTTCCGATGAAAACAGTACCAAAAATTTCATCAGTGGAATTATCCAGTTTCAATGTTGGGGACGAGTAGGTACCACATAAATACTTATAGAACGATCAGCCTTTCAACGTCTTCTTCTAAAATTTTCGGAGTGGTGATAGCTGGACACTTGGTTTGATTGCTGTCAGAATTTGATATATAAGGTGTTTCTAAATTGGAGAAACGAACGAAAAGGGGAGATTTAAAAAGAGTCGTTTTCGATGTAACGATTTTGAATTGAACTGAAATTTGCAACAGACTAAAGCCCGCAACGGACGGCGAGCGATAATATAATATATATTATAGCTTTGCATTGACATATGTCATTTTAGTATGGAAAAATATCGTAATATATCGCTTGTATGAAAATATAAATATATTTTTCCATACTAAAATGACATATGTCAATGCAAAGCTATAATATAATATATAATATAGCTTTGCATTGACATATGTCATTTTAGTATGGAAAATTATCGTAATATATCACTTGAATGAAAATATATTTATATTTTTCTATACTAAAATGACATATGTCAATGCAAGGCTATAATATATATTATATTATCGCTCGTCGTCCGTTGCGGGCTTAAGAGTTAACACCCTGTGACATGCCAATTTTGGAACACTGTCCCCTGTTTTCCTTCAGAACATATTTCATTTGTAAAAAAAGTATTTTTATTATAAAAAACTTTTTGGTCGTATATGCTACCGATTTCGATGAATAAATTTGAACGATTCTTTCGATATCTTCAGGATTACTCGAGAATTACTAAATATAGGAGCAAGAGCATCTGAGAGGACCATCATTATTTTCCTTCGCAGAATCCAACACAATCATAAAAAATAGGTTTCTAATTTGAAAAACAGAAGTTATGGCCAGTTTTCGATCACAGTTCTCGAAACAAATTTGAAACACCCTGTGATGATATTTATGAAATTCAAAAGATTCAAGACCTTTCCACATTCTTCCACTTTGACGTTGTGAGAACGGTTTATACTCGGGATGTTCAGAATAAAAAGAAATGAACATAAAACTTACTATTAATATTTATCTTTTTTTCAGGTTTTTTCCGATATTTTGAAAACTATTTAAATGAATACAATGGTTTCACCAGGAATGTATTCAGCATTCAATACTTGATCATATCAGGAACGTAAAAATTGAAAAAAAAAATTTTCAACAAATTTATTTTCACTACTGTAGAGAATTCCATACAATTTCATAATCTCAATTTTCAGATTTCAAATATGTCCAGTTCTCCTGAAACGTCTTAATGCCACTCGAACTTGGGACACCCTGTATATCTTTCATTTCATAAGGGAGCTGTTTTTCGTGACGAAATGTATGATCGTTGAATAATATGAAGTTTCACATACAGAGTGCGCAAACGAAACGATATTTCTGGAATTACAGACAAACAGAAAGATTTCAGAAAAAACCAAGAGACACGTATAATTGGGTTCAAAGCTGGATATATTTATATGCAATTGACACTACTGAAATCAGCAACCCTTACGAAGTATTGCAACCCTTGGAGAATTTCAGATAGCAAAGAAGGGACCTGTAAATGAGAAGCACATTCACATACCCAATTAAGAGGGGCTCTTCATAATTAAAAATTATTGTAACCCATATAAGTTTCTTTTTCTTTTGTACCTCATACTGTGTTAACCAACCTAACGTTCATTACCATCATTAAATCTCTATGGGCTTCCATAGTAATGAACGTTAGGTTGGTTAACACAGTATGAGGTACAAAAGAACCTAAATTTCCTCAATTTCAGATGAAAAATTAGGTTACGGAGCTCGGTGGGTTTACACAGAATTAGGTACAGAAAAACATCACTTACCTTTTCTCAAAATGATCGATTAGGTCACTGAGTTATAAACTCAGCAGGTATGTGTTTCGTGGCGGGAACATGTGATATATTTTCAAGCGAAATCTACTTCCGGTTCTACCGTAAACGAATGTACACTCCGTTATTTCCAAAGTAACACCCTGTATATTCATACATATTTGAATTCTTCGTTATAGCCTGATTATCGAATTTTTTGACAGAAAGAATGCCACAAATTAGTGTTTTTCTCTTCAAAATCCTTCATTGTAAGAATTTTTTGCCGCAGTGGAACAGAGAAAGTACGCTGATACTGCTTCTCGTATAAATTATGAGGAAATGTGCCTGGAACAGGGCTTCAAAGTGAGCCTCAATAAAACTATGAGATCTCATTTTTTTCAAATGGTAATAACCATATAATTCTGTAATTCCGATCGATTGCTCGTCAAAACTATTAAGAGTGTGCCCAACATTTCACGTCTTTCAAATGAATAGTTTTTCCGTTATTGAATAAAATTCGAATTTCAGGAATAAATCCAGGTTTCTTTGACTAATCATAGGTTTATTGAGATAATTTTCAAGTAGGCTCTGTCAATAGTTAGAATATGTCAGTTCATTCATAATGCATTGTTGAGAACTGTCATTGATACTTGTTGTTGGATTAACTGGGCACTATGCAAAATCAAAATTACAGTTACAGTGATGTATTTAATTATGTTCTTCGTTTATGGTGAATGTAACAAAATATAAGAGAGGGCAGTCAGAACTTTCAACGAAAGAAATCCACATTTACCACCATTAAATTTTCAAAGTTCGTAGTAGAATGAATGAATGTATGGAGAAAGGGGGTCAACATTTCGAAAATTTATTGTAATAGCTCTCAATCTCTCATTGAATTTCTGTCAAAGTTTTTCGTTGTTAAGAAAATTGTTGTGATAGTTTTGAGCTCAGTTTTTTTGTAATCAGTCATCAGTCATTATCTGCTTTTTTTGTTTGTCACATTGGCCGCAAATGAAGGACAGACTTAAGATATATCATTCTATTCTAGTGAACCTAATTATTATTGCATGTTTTGCATAGTGCTTGATCAATAAATATAAGTACGAATGGCAATTCCTAACATAACTTTAAAAAAGACGTATATAGATACCATTGAATTTGACTAAGCGAAACCTGGCAGTAGTCTTGAAATTCGAATTTTATTCGATAACGGCAAAACTACTAATTTTAAAGACATCAAATGTTTGGCACTCTTACTAGTTTTCGACGAGCAATCGATCGGAATTACAAAATGATATGGTTACCATTCGAAAATAATGAGAATTCATGGTTTTATTGAGGCTCACTTTGAAGTCCTATTTCAGGCACCCTGTATAACATTTTCTAATAATTTATACAGGAAGCAGAATCAGGGTACTTTCTTTTGTTTCACTGTTGCATCAAAATATTTTTACAATGAGGGATTTTGAAGATATAAACACTTATTTGTGACAATCTTTTCGTCAAAAAATTTGAGAATCAGGCTAGAACTGTGAAGAGAAGCTATAACTGTGAAGAACCCAGCATCGATTTTAGACCTCAAAGATAGAAGCAGACAATCTGCGATTTGGTTATGGAAAATTTCATGGAAAGGATATGGCCCTGTAGTCGTGGTCGCGGTGGTTATTTGACTGATGTTATTTCCATTGTTAATGGCATACCTCCCTCTTTATAATGAAATAAACATCCGATCATTTATCTACACAAATGGCATTTTTGTTTGAATGTCGAAATAACATCTCTTATTCAAAACATATCATGAAGTGAAATTGTGAAAACCGACCAACATAAATATCTCCAGCTGCTCCCTTACCATTACCATCATTATTAACAGCGATGAAAAACCCTTTTTTTTTTCAGGTTCGAGGTTGCTCGCCTGCCATGGGCCAGGCTTTCGCTGCCGGGACGACCGATGGACCCGGCGAGTTCGATTTCAGACAGGGCACCAAATCTGACAACCCCATCTGGAATTATATAAGAGATCTGATCTTCCCGCCCTCCGAAGATGTCAAGGAGTGTCACAGTCCCAAAGAAATTCTCATTAATTCGGGAAAGGTAAATCTACACTTAATTAGGTTTTCTGTCTGATTCTTTATCATCCAAAATATCTCTCCGAACCGAGACGTTGATAAAATCATTACTGTCCATCTGGCGCACTCGGGTGAAAACTGTTGCTTTTTGTGGGACTGGAAATTCGTAGAGATTGCATCCACATTGAGCTAGCACAACTATCGATCCAAAATATAGCTGCTACTTCGTACGATTTACATCCATCGTCTAAAGTCCTGCCCCCTAGCAACTCTGAACTTGTTGAATGTAACATGAAAATTTTTTGAGCGTGGAATCTTCACTATCTCATCACTCAAATGAGAACAATAAACCAGCTAAAATGTTTCTTGTTCGGAAGAATACAGGTACTGTACTTCCTCACACTGTTATGTGAAATATGAAGGGTCTGTGAAATGAAAAACGCAAAAATTATTCATTCTTTCTTTATATGTATATTCATGTTTAAAAAATGAAGCATAGGTCCTTGAAAAAAATCAGAAAATTAATCATATCGGTTAATAAAAATTATAAAGAAGAACAAAATAACTAAATAATACACTCAAGAAACCATAGACAGTAAAAATGAACTATGAATCCGATTTCTCCACCGACTAAAGTTTTTCAATGTTTATTTATGCATGCACCTGAATAATACCACAAAGTGGAAAGTGAACCCTTAGAGAATGGTATTCATGGATAACGCTGGCTGAAGAGATATACACGGTGTTTCAAAAAAGGTGACCCTGTCTCTAGGATAAGTAAAAAACTGAAAAATCATTGGGGTTTGTTAAGTAAAAAACGCCATCCCTATTCAAAATGAAGGGCTTTGAAGAAAACAAATGGAATGTTATATGAAAGGAAAGCCCTCAATCACAATTTTTGTCATGTTTCCGTTTTATCGATGAGGTCTCATTAACGCGACATGAGAATATCAATTATCATAATGCATAAGTATTAATAATAATAATAATTATTAAAATGGAAAACGAAGTTTGCCATCCGACCAGAGGGTCGAACCGTATATACGGGATGGGTGAGATGCAGGAGAGAAGTTTTTCAGAGAGATTCGCTAAGTCCATTGTTATTCTGCATAACACTCATACCACTAACAATTGAGTTGAGGAAGAGCGAAATAGGATACAAGGCCGGACCACCAGGCAGAAGGAACCACCTGATCTCTCATCTCTTATACGTGGACGACTTGAAGCTCTACGCTCCCTCCGAGTCCGCACTACGGCAACTGCTGAATATCGTTTCAGACTACACCTCAGCAATGGGAATGTCGTTCGGTTTGGACAAGTGTGCTGTTTTTCATCTGCGCAGGGGAAAAGCTGAAGACGCAGGAGAAGACATTCGACTGGAAGATGGAATGACTTTTCGACACCTCGAAGACGGAGAAACTTACAAGTTTCTTGGGATGAAACAGAGGGGTGTACTGGAGAACATCCAGATAAAGGATGACTTAACAGCCAGCTACAAAAAAAGCTGAGAGACATTTGGAAATCGCAGCTGTCGGGAAAGAACAAAGTATCTGCGACAAATATGCTAGCCATCCTTTTTTTTTTTTTTTTGTTCTAGAAGAGGTGAATCTTACATCAGACACCCAGTCTTTCTGGGTAGTGTCGGATTCTTACCGACTAAACACCTCTCCTGCGGTTGGTTCCGGGCATAAGCCTATAAACCTTCCATCATCTTATCTGTTCTTTTCTCTTTCGCATTCTTTTATGCTGAGTGTTTGTGTACATCCTTCAATTGGATATCTCTTACTAAGTGTGGAGTTCTATATCTTCATTTTCGCAATTGGTCTCTAGGTCTTTTGCGGTAAATTCTAGCTGTTTTTTCATCTTCAGCGGGGTCATAGTCAACTAACCTTCTAAGGTCGTCATTTGGATGTTCACTAGCTCTTTCATAGGCTTTTGCAGCTTTTCGTTTGATGAATGTAGTAATGGACTCCCATTTTATGTCTTTTTGTATCTGTTCATTCCTAACAAACCAGGGGGCGTCTAATACCCATCTCAGAAATTTGTTTTCTGTACTTTGTATCCTCTTTATATGGGTTCTCGCTGCATATCCCCATGCTGTTGATCCATATGTTAGCTGCGGTCTGGCGACTGCTTTTATGATCCTCAATTTGTTTCTGTTCATTTGGCTTCTTCTGCCTATAATCGGATATAGTCTTTTCATTGCTACATTCGTTTTATCCACTGCATACTTAATGTGTTGTTTCCACGTAAGTCCCTTGTCTAATATTACTCCTAGATATTTAGCTTCATTCTGCCATTCTATTTCATTATCGTCTATGGATATTTTCGATTCCATCTTCAGTTTCCTTTTTTGAAGGAGTATTGCTTGACTCTTTTCTCCATTGATTTTGATTTTCCATCTGTTACACCATTGACTGATATCGTCTGCAGCTTCTTGAAGTCTTTTGTGAATTATTTTTGTATTTCTGTGCCTAATTGCTATGCCCGTATCGTCCGCGTATAGAGCAAGCAGGCATCTTGGATTTCTTGGTATATCATGTATGTATATGTTATAGAGTAGCGGTCCTAGTATGGATCCTTGGGGAACTCCTGCTTCCAAATATCTGAGTGTGGAATGAACATCACCTATTTTCACACAAAAGTTCCTATCTCTCAAATAATTTCTTATTATTCTGCATAACTTGGGTGAATAACCTGCGGTTTTCATTTTATATGCTAGTCCTTCATGCCATACTCTATCAAAAGCTCTGGTTACATCTAGTAGTAGTAGTCCTGTGGCTTGTTTATTCTGAAATCCTTCTGTGATATACTCGGTTATTCTTAGGAGCTGTTGTTCAGTTGAATGTTGTTTTCGGAACCCAAATTGTTCACTCGGTATCGTCTGCAGGGCCTCTGTTTCTTCATTAAGTCGTCTGGCTAAGACTCTCTCCACAATTTTTCCTAGGGCTGGGAGCAGGCTTATCGGTCTATAGTTCTGTGGGAACTTTTTGTCTTTACCTGGTTTATTGAAAACAATCACTTCGGCAGATTTCCATCTTTTTGGAAAGTGCTCTGTTCTCATCACGCCATTTGCTATGCTAGTGAGAGCTGCCGTTCCTTTCTTTGACATTTTCTTCAGCATGACATTTGTAATTTTATCTTTTCCAGGAGGCTTTCTTGTTTTCAAATTATTGATTATCTCTTTGATTTCTGCCGGAGATGTTGGGTGAGGGATTTTGTCATCCGGTGGTGATTCTTTCATTTCTTCTTCATTATCTTCTATTAATTCTTCTAGGTCCTCATCGTCTTCTTCACAATAGTTTATTCTTGACTCCCTTTCTATAGTATCGGCAAGAGCGTTAGCTTTATCGCTTTTTGAATATGCCATTCCATGCATTCCATGCAGTGGTGGAATTTGGGTTTTTTCATTACGTAAATTTTTTTGCATTTTCCATGCAGAGTGGTCTTCTGTGTTGAGTTCACTTATTTTCTTATTCCATCTATTCGTTCTGAGCTCCCTTAGTGCATTTTTAAGTATTTGACTATGTCTGTTTAGTCTGTTTTTATCATTATCTGTTTTATACATCCTGTACTTCTTTCTTAGTCTTCGGTTGACTTTAATCAGTTCTTTCACCTCTTTTGGAGTATCGCCATAGGGATGTTTGGGAGTAGGTTTAGTTTTTCTAACCGTGCTCTCTTCATAGGATTTCATAATCGCACTCTCCAAAGCTATAACTGATTGATCTAGTTCATCAGGAGTGTTAATTTGTGGAATACTCGTGATATTTTCTTGGAGTTTATTCTTATATTCGTCCCAATCGGTATGTTCTCGTGTTTGAGTCACTTCATTTCTAGGTCCATGTCCTAAAATGAACTCTATCGGGTTGTGATTAGATGTTCCATCCTCTATCGTTTCAAGAGCAAAATCTTGTTTTATATTTTTCATTATAACTATGTCTAGCACATCAGGGGTTCCATTGCCACTAGGTAAATATGTCGGTATTTCCGGTCCCATGATTATAGCATCTTCTTTTTCGGTATATTCTTTCAATTTCTTGCCATTTGCATTCTCTATTTTAGAATTCCATTGTTGAGATTTACAGTTGAGATCCCCAAGTATTATTCTTGGAAAATGACCCCCTAATAAAATCTTCATCTCTTCCTCTGGCAGATTCATTTGCGGTGGTTTATATACAGAGAATACCTTAATGCTTTCTCTTCTTATCTTTACTGTGATCGATAGTGCCTCTATAGTTGCGTCATTTTTCTCGTGATTTACAACCGCATTCAGGTAATGGTTCACGTCTGTTCTAACGAGAATAGCAACCCCTCCACCGTTTCTTTCATTTCTGTCTCTTCTGTATATTTCGTAGTTTTCGAAGGATATTTTATCTTTAGGAGTTAATTTAGTTTCCTGAAGCGCCATAATATCAGGATGTCTTTCTTCTAACAAATGTTCAATATCTGATTTACGGGCTCTGATTCCGTTAATATTCCAGGAAACTATCTTCAGATTTTCTAGCTGTGATTGCATGTTCATAAATTATTTATTTCCAAATAAGTTTTGAAATTTCTTCTCGAATTCTTTTTCAAATTTCTGCATTATTCTGCTGAATATTTTCTCAGTGAGTTTGTCAAGTTCATCTTTAGGGTCTTCCCTTCTGGTTTCAATTGGTTTTGTGGACGGGTTCTTTGATTTTTGTACCTGTGGTTTTTCAACAGTAACAACAGTCTCTATTTTTTCAGCGATTTTCTTGGGGGGGGGGCTTCTTTTTTTGTCGGTGTTTTCTTCTTCGTAAGATTTTTATATGCGCTGCAGCCTTTATAACTGGCGGGATGTCCACTTTGGTTACATAAAACGCATGTCGCGTTCCTTTCACCTTCTTTTTGCGTCAATGCACACTCTTTTGTGCAATGTGCCCCTAAACATTTTACGCATCTCCACGGAAATGTGCACTTATTTTGTGCATGTCCATATCTCTGGCACTGTCCAGGGCCTTCAGGCTTCTTTTTAGGCTCAATTTTCAATACAGAGGCTATAGTTTTTTAACTTGGAATATTTCCTTGTGCTGCTAGCCATCCCGATTCTCACCTACTCTTTCGGAGTGGTGAACTGGACGGAAAACGAACTCCTCGATCTTGATAGGTCAACAAGGAGAACGATGAACATGAATCGTAGCCTACATCCCAACAGTTCAATACAGAACATTCTTCGAAGCGAGGGGAGTAGAGGATTGCAATGTTTGGAATATCAACAAACATTGGAAATGGCAGTAAGAATTCTAAGAAAGGAAGATCCGCTTCTGAAATTTGTTGCTCAGCATGAAATTGCGAACCATGGAGCCTTCCTACTCCGAGCTGTACAAAGGGTCCTGGAAATGCTCAGCATAACCAGCGTATCGATCAATCCTGAGCTCGATGGAACACCGATCACTCAAGCGGACCAAAGAAGCAAATCAAGACTGATCCGAAAGTCTCAGTCAGATACATTACTCGAACATGATGTGAGACCTTGCACTTCATATATTTCAGGAGTTCAAATTACCAGGAACTGTCTGAAGAATTGTCTTTCGCCTTTCTAAACTCAGCTAGCCTTAAGTCAGAGAAAGAAGGATTTGTGATGGCGTGTCAAGATGGAGTACTGAATACGAGATGGTATAAAAAGAACATCATGAAAATGGACACCCCAACAACTTGCAGGGCTTGCCATAGGCAACAGGAAACGATTATGCATATCCTTTCCGCCTGCAGCGCCCATGCTCCATCAGGGTATGTAGAGAGGCACAACGCGGCACTCCGAATTCTATACTTCCATCTGAGAGCCGCTTATGGGATAGACAAAGAACCGGTGCTGCCATATGTGCCTCTGGAGATTGAAGCGGTGGTCCAGAACGATAGAGCTCGCATATGCTGGAACTATCCTGTCTCAACAACACGACAGATCAATGCTGTTAAGCCAGACCTACATCTGCTACATCTGAAGGAGTTATTTGTCGTGGAATTCTCCTCCCCTGCTGAAAATAATGTTGTGATGAAAGAAGAACAGGAGCTTGGAACATTTCCAAAACAACCCCCACAAGATTAAACATAACCGAATCCGCAGATACAGTGAATCACCATCTTTTGAACACTGAAAATAGATTCAGCTTCAGCAAATATACTATTTCCCCAGAAAATCAATCCATGTGTTATGGCTGAAAGCTTGGTTAATATGCAGCATTCGAAACTGCACTTCAAACGTCTCTTTTCAATACTCGAAGAGCGTAAACGGAGGATTTCAAACTACAGATCACATATTCCGCATACATCTGGAGTTTTTTCTGTATCCAATCCTATGAATCTCGAATGTTCCACATATTCGATTTCCAGGAGGAAAATCTGCGGTTGGTCAATTGGTCGTCTTTTTGGGTGAATCGAGAACATTTCGTTTTTGAATACACCGTATTCAGTGTGAAAAGGCCAAAAGAAATAAATTCATTTTCTCGGTTTGATATTTATAGAAGATCTCTAAACACGACAAATTCAAATTAAAAATGTCATTCTTCTACGTGAAAATCCGAACCCTACCTTCTACGCCTTGCGAAAGACAGGTTCATTTCGGTGTAATGACGTTTGTGGAATGCCTTATAAAAGGACGAAGAATGGACATACCTGGGATTCGGCTACAACAGGTTTCATTTTTCACACCACAAACTTGTCCAACAGCTCAAATTTTTCAATTTTTGTATTGCGGTTCGACAAAGTGCTTCACGACGACTCAAAAATGTTCGAGTTTTCCAAATTTTCACCATTTTCATAAATTTTCTAGTTTAGGTCCCCCTCGATTTTTCGATGTTTTAATTTTTTTTTTCGTGAAAAACGAGTGATTTGGTATGATTTACTACTAGTTTCAATGCTGGCAAACAAGTTATTTTGCTGTTTTTTCAACGGGATCTGGAGTGAATAGGGGTGCTGGGTGGGTAAGATTCTTAGAGATTTTCTTGAAAAAACGACAATTTACGAAAAGAATGAGTCTTGCATAGTCTAAAAAGATCAAAATTTGCCAAAAATGTCTAGGTCATTGACCTATTTTTTCAAGGACATGACCTTGAAAAGAATTTAAAATCATTTGAAAAATGTACAATTTCATTAGCGCTGAATCAATGAATATTTCAAATTTTCTCGAGTCTATAGTTTCTGAAAATTTCAAGAATAATTTATTTTTTCGAAATTCTCCGACAGTAACCGTTCATAAGAATATGACGACCATGAAGCATATTTTCATTAAATCTAGATGCGATTTCTCCAAAAACTCACCTTGAAATCCTTGAAAGACAATGACAAGACAATGCGATCACATTCTCGGTATCCTCTTTTCTGTATTGTAACCGCAACTTGAAACACATATTCAAATCTTCCCCTTCTTCCACACTTGAAGAAATTCTCACAAATTACTATTTATCTCGAATGAAGTTTTAATTTCCAACTGTCGAATTATTTTTTTTTGATCTCCGTAGTAACGATTACCTACGTGATTTAAAACGTGAAAATTCTGTTTGTACGATGCTTGTTGCCACGTTGAATCATTGCATCTTTATTGCTCAAAATTTGTAACCGAAGTTTTCTACCAAAACGAAACCCATCAACGATATGTTGAATTTATTTTTAAATTTTAATTTAAATTTATTCGAACGTCATTTCCCGAATGTAACGTTGATTTCTCGAGGTTTACATCATAATATCAGTTGAATTATGTTATTATTGCAGTATACATTAAATTAAGCCATAACGAACTGACATAGATAACATTTTTTGAAGGGGACAGCTCGATTCTTGTGAACAAAGGAGATCGAATTTATGTTATTCAGATGTTTGCGAACTAAGACGCAACAGAACATTTAATATGATATCGAATAGCAATGAATATTTCTTTCTTGCTATTTGTGATGTATTGCATTCGTCCTTTCGGCGTGTACCTACTCTCTCTATCTGAATTAAATTACAAAATCTCAATCTATTCAATATAATATTTAGTTTGGGGAAAGTTAACATTTTTTTGTATTTATGTGATATAAAAATGCTAGCAAGAAATCACAAGAAACCTAATTTGTTAAGAATGAAGTTTTAAAAAATAAAATATTATTTATTTTAAAATATGAATATGGAAAAAAGTTTCTTGCCAAATTTTTTTAGGTTTAGGGGTGGCTTTTTCTACGTTCTCATAGAGGAATACCACCAGACAATTTTCTAGTGCTTCTTGCTCGCATAATTGATTTTATTTTTGTTAGGTTCTTGGTTCTCAAAAAAAAAATCAAGATCTGCTCATCGGGTGCCATCTATTGGGGTCTGTAGGTGATGTGAATGAGCGGAAAAGTTTATATAAGAGACCCACACTATTTTTGATAAGGAATCACCTTTTGAATTTTTTCGCAACCACCTTCATACACTCGGTATATTTTTTGATTTAGGTTCCGAAATGCGATAAAAAAATATATAATCTTATTTTCGATGATATGTTTTTATTCTAGCTGTAACAAAAAGGGTATTTTAAACAGTTTTCGGAATGACGCTGTTATTTAATGATATATTTTGGACGGTTTCGTTACTGTATACAGGGTGATTTTATGTTTCATTAGACGTTTCGGAAGAAGGAATCTCGATACGAATTCAAGATTCTGCAGTTTTGTTTTGAACTTGAATTGTAACATATTTTCAAGCGGAATCTACTTCCGGTTCTACCGGAAATGAATGTGAACTTCGTTATTCCAAATGCAACACACTGTATATTTATACATATTTGAATGCTTCGTTCAATTCTGCACTGATTTGTTGTATGACATGCGTAACTACTTCAAGCGATTGTTGAGTTATAGCCTGATAGTCAAATTTGTTGACAGAAAGAGTGTCACAAATCCCTCATTGTAAGTACTTTTTTTTGCCACAGTGGAATAAGAGATACTGATACTAATACTGCTTTCTGTATAAATTAAGAGGAAATATTATACAGGCAGTCTGAAACAGGGCTTTGAAGTGCGAGCCTCGATAAAACTATGAAATCCCACTTTTTTCAAATGGGAACCATATAATTTTGTAATTCCGATCGATTGCTCGTCAAAAACTAGTTGGAGTGTTCCGAACATTTCATGTATTTAAAATCAGTAGTTTTGCCGTTATTGAATAAAATTCGAATTTCACGACTAAAGCCAGGTTTATTTGTCTAAACATCAGGTTCCTTGAGATAATTTTCAAGTAGGCTATGTCAATAGTAAGAATATGTCAGTTTTGAACTATGATTTTTTTATCATCATTCATTATCTGCTTTGTTTATTTGTCACATTCGCCGCAAATGAAGAACAGTCTTTTGATACTCGTATATTATTTTAGTGCACCTTTTTATTATTGCTTGTTTTGCTTCTGCATAGTGCTTGATTCATAAAAATAAGAAAAAATGACAATTCCTAGCGTAGCCTATTTTGAAATAGACGAGCATACCACTGAATTTGACTGAATTTCGCGAGTAAAGCCAGGTTTGTCTCAGTTAAATTCAGTGGTTTGTTCATCTATTTCAAAGTAGGCTATGGTACGATTTGTCATTCCCACTTATTTTTATGGATTAAGAAATATGCGAAACAAGCAATAATAAAAAGATACACTAGAATGATATATCAAAAGTCTGTTCTTTATTTGCGGCGAATATGACAAATAAAAAAAGTAGATAATGAACCAAATAAGGACCTAATAAAAAGAAATTTAGTTTGAAACTGACATATTCTTACTATTGACATAGACCACTTCAAAACTACACTGCGCAAAAAAATTAACGCACATTATGGAAATCTCAGATTTATTCTACAACTGAAGGTGTTCTCAATGATAATTATTTTTAACAGAATTATGCATGCATATGTTATCCACTTTCAACGTTTTTCTTCAATACAGATGTTTTCTCCCAGAAGGAATTAAAAAAGATGATATTATCAGATTTCGAATGTATTGGCTCCATTCTAAAATCAGTTGTTCTCGATCAATTCTAGTGATCAATAGTTTTTCTTTCATTTGATTTTCTACACTCGATCGCTATGCAACGCGAAACATGCAATTTGATCCAAGAGGAATGTGCCAAAGCGGTAGTTTTGCGAGAAGAAGGGTGGACATACACAAGAGTTGCAGAAAGGTTTGGAGTTTTCCTTACAAGTGTGTCAAGAATGTTGCAGCGATTCAGGGAGACAGGTATGAATGTCCGAAGACCAGGACAGGGTAGACCACGGCAACGGGTAACAACTGCCATTCAAGAACGTTACTTGAGAGTTTCTTCATTGAGACAACGGTTTGCAACCGCTCGCCTCCTTCAAAATCAGCTTGAGCAAACTCATGAGGTGCAAAAAATTAGCACTAAGACAATAAGAAATCGCCTCAAAGAATATGATTCGAGGCCTCGTGTCGCGGCAAGAGGCCTAGCTCTTACCCCAGCCCATCGAAGGGCGCGTTTGGATTTTGCGAGAGAGCATATCCATTGGGAAGAGGCCGATTGGGAAAGAGTTCTCTTCATAGATGAGTCTAGATTCTGCCTCTACCATTGTGATCGACGTTCCCTTGTATACAGACGTCCACATGAAAGATATGCTCAGTGCAATTTCCTGAATAATACTGGTTTCGGGGGAGGATATATTATGGTATGGGGTGGAATATCTTTGACTGCTCGCACAGACCTAGTGGTCGTTGATAATGGAGCTATGAATGCTGAAGTATATAAGGAACATTCTTGAAGAGCATGTAGTGCCATTTGCCCCATATATTGGTGAAAGTTTCATTTTTATGGACGATAATGCCAGACCACATCGTGCGCGCATCGTTCAGGAGTACCTTGAAGAGGTTGAAGTCTCTCGAATGGAATGGCCAGCAAGAAGTCCAGATCTCAATCCGATTGAGCAGGCTTGGGACAACCTCAATAGAAGGCTGAGAAGTTTAGGAAATCATCCAGCTACTCTTAATGACTTAGGAATCCAACTCGGAGAAATCTGGGAAGGATTAGATCAGAACAGAGCTGTAATTAACGCAAGGGGTGGAAATACCAAGTATTGAATCACTTATCAGCATTTCAGTATTTTGAAAATTGTTCATTTCTCTTCTTTCACATAAGATTCGGTGAAATCCTGAATTTTTCTTCCACTTAATGTGTCTTGTTTCTTTCAAAACCTTCCCGAGTGAACATAAAAAATAAGTTATAAAGTCAATGTAGAGTTAATTTTCATTAATATTGAGATTTTCAGAATGTGCGTTAATTTTTTTGCGCAATGTATTTTGATAAACCTGATGTTTAGACAATAAACGACAAAACCATTGATTTTAAATACATAAAATGTTTGGAACGCTTTAACTAATTCTTGACGAGTAATCGATTGGAATTACAGAATAATATGGTTACCATTTGAAAAAAGTGAGACTTCATAGTTTTATTGAGGCTCACTTTGAAGCCCTGTTTCAGACACGCTGTATAATATTTCCTCATAATTTATACAGGAGGCAGTATCAGCTTACTTTCTCTTGTTCCACTGATGGCTGAAAAAATTTCTTACAAGAAGGGATTTTGGAGATATTATCACAAATTAGTGACACTCTTTCTGTCAACAAATTTGACAATCAGGCTATAACTCAACAATAGCTTGAAGTGGTTGCGCATATAATACATCGAATCAGTGCAGAATTAAACGAAGAATTCAAGTATGTATAAAAATACAGGGTGTTACATTTGAAATAACGACGTTTCCGGTAGAACCGGAAGTGAATTTCGCTTGAAAATATTTTACAATTCAAGTTCATGTACTCTAAAACAAAAATGCAGAATCTTGAATTCGTATCAAAATCCCTTCTCCGAATACTTCGAATGAAACACTTAAAAAAATCATATTATGTAGATAGTCTGTAGGTACGAAGAACTCACCATCCGATCGATTATTCATGTAAGGTACATCTATACCTACTATTGAAATGAAAAAAACTTTCTGAATATCGACCTGTACTCGTTGAATTCCCACTCAATTCATGTCAGCTGATTATTCCGGACTTTGGAAAAAGTTGCAATTAGGCGAAGGAGCCGGTTCATGTTCGAACTATAAAAATCTTAATATTCAATCAGTTTTGAGAGTTCGTTCCACTTGAACAATTTTTGTCCTTATGCGTATTCCCACCAATCCAGCTGGACGAAATTATTTTATTTCAGATTTAAGTTTTATTGGATAGTGAAATAAATACATGAGTAAATCAATAATAATAACAATGAAAAATGACTTCGAAAGCTAGTGAATGTGCCGAAAATTATAATAATTTTTTTCAAGGGTTGAATTTACGTAAAATGATAAAAAATTGTTTTAACATGTTTATTCTTCTACTGGTAAATCGTTTAGAGTGGCAAAAATTGTGAAGATCCCTTAATTAGGGGGAGTACTTCAAGGACGCAGGGAAATAAAAGCTCGAGCGCCAGCCACAATAGGTTTAACAAGGTAGTGGCGCCTTGAACTCTCCACTTCTACCAAGGTAGCTTTTATACAGTGGAGAAGGGTTCTACGAAGTTAGCGATTAAAAGTTCTGTTTCTATCGTAAATGTTGCCAAAATTAAAGGTTCGCTCAAAACACCAAAATGGATTTTACAAAGTTTACTGAACTCAAACAAAAATAACAATCTATCAATACAATGTGAATCACAAATCAAAACCGATTTTATCCAGAAGTAAACGTGAAATTAAAAGAAATGACTTAAGTATCGGTATTTTACAGTAATCAATAAATTTAAGAAAAGAAACGGTGATCGGGTGAGCAAGACGGTCGAGCGAGGCGAGCGAATGCGAGAATTGGACGTTGAACAGGGGAGTACGGGAGTCACAAAGCAAAACTTCAAAATTCGGCAGGCCACGGAAAATATCATATAATCTAACTACTCGCAATGTGGTGTTCCACGCTCAAATATGGGGGAAAAATTATCGGATAATACTTAGACTGTGGCGGATATGACAGGGGAAACAAGGGCAGCGGTGGCAGCAACGACGTCCGGACAAGGAACTCCAGATAATGGATCCTCTCGACCTGACGAAGCGATTCTAGTAAATCCGCAAACGACCAGCAGGTTGACAAAGGGTGAAGCGCGGCCGTGACCCCGTTGTGATCTCGCCGATGTCAACTCACAAGGACGTCGCTGTGAAATATGAACCTTCGAGCACCGCTAAGTGGAGGAGAATCGGATACGGTGGAGAACCAACCACGCCCAGCCAAGTAGCCCCAAGAAAATGGAACTCTTCGACCTGGCGAAGTCTTTAGTATTTTCGTCAACCTTGAGCGAATTGAGAAAGGGTGAAGCGCGGCCGTAACCCCGTTGTGATCTCGCCGATCTCAATCCTCAAAAGGTCGCTTACGAATACAGAGATTAAGGCCACACAAGGGAATCAAAATACAAGATGAAATCTTGAAAGTAAAATGGGATCGAAAATAAGCTGGGTACGGTAGTGAACCAACAACGTCCAGACAAGTGGCTCCAGAAAATGGAACCCCTAGGCTTGACGAAGTCTCTTGGATTTCTGTCAACCTTCAGCGAATTGAGCAAGGGTGAAGCGCGGCCGTGACCCCGTTGTGATCTCGCCGAACTCAATCCTCCAAAAAGGTTGCGGATAAATCCAGAGATTAAGGCCCCACCAGCGAATCGAAATACAAGATGAAATCTTGAAAATAAGATGGGGTCGAAAAGAAGTCGGGTACGGTAGTGAACCAACCACGCCCAGACAAGTGGTCCCAGAAAATGGAACCCCTCGGCTCGACGAAGTCTCTTGGATTTCTGTCAACCTTCAGCGAATTGAGCAAGGGTGAAGCGCGGCCGTAACCCCGTTGTGATTTCGCCGAACTCAATCCTCAAAAAGGTTGCTGATAAATCCAGAGATTAAGGAATCACGAAGAAATATAATACAGTATAAAATTGAGAAAATGATGTAGATAAACTACGGGCAGGTTACGGTGGTGGACCAACAACGCCCAGACAAGTAATCCCAGCGAAAGGGTATCACTCGACTTGAAGAAGTCTCTCGTATATCCGTCAACCTTCAGCGAATTGAGCAAGGGTGGAGCGCGGCCGTGACCTCGCCGAACTCAATCCTCCAAAAAGGTCGCTGATAGTTACAGAGATTAAGGTGCCACCAAGGAAATAAAATCATAAATCAGAGAAGAAATAGTAAAAAAAAATGGTTTAAAAGTCGTGGAACACACAATTATTCAATTGTTGGAATGATATTTAACGGATGGTGCCATGTAAGAAATATGAACGGGGCCTTACCGGTTTTCTGAAGTATGCACTGCACAAACTAATTAGGAGTCCTGTCTCGAATTTCACTCGCACTGATTTTATTTTCTACGGAAAATTAACTCGGATAAATCAATGCTAAATCTCCACAATTGTCAAATAAAACTGGAAAACTATGCTGGTATTCAAAATGAAGAAAAGCGAATAATAATTCAAACGAGCGTAAAACAGCAAAAGAGGAGCAAAAGAGGCCTTCCGCAGGTCGTTTCGCCCTTATAAAACCTTCGGAAACGGTGGGGTCATGACGCGCTAAAAACTCGAAAATTTTGAAAGAGGGGAACAATCTCGTCCCCTGATTGGTTTAGATTGACGTCAGATTGTTCCAGAAATAAATCGAAAGAATTCATACTATGTTAAAATTTTACAATTCCATCTCCGTTTTTTTCAAATCCCCGGCCGTTGAAAAACTCGAAATCAACCAAGATACGAGCTCCTTATCCCAACGCTCAGCATGTTCCCGAGCGTTTTTATACTTGCGGCGATGTTTACATTTATCGAATTAAATTTTCTTTTCTTTGGAATCACGGATATTTTATTGGGAAAATGATAAATGAGAACAGGACTTTTATGAATGAAAATTAATTACGGACTTCATTACAACTTGCAGTTCTGTTCACAATATTGAACTTATCGAATTAAACCTTCCTTCCATTGGAATCTTGAATAATTATGGAAGGAATAATATATGAAAATAGGCCTTGAATGAATAAAAATCATGAAGTTCATTACAAAATATGAAGGTGCCATTTGAAAAAAATAACTGGGGGTAGTAATTAGAATCATAATTTTAACGACGGATTCTGGTAGAGATTTTGATGCCATTCAAAAATCTTTTTGTTTTAACTTTCTACCTTGTCTGAGAGCCGAGATATTGGCTGTTTGGAACATATTGGGACACCCTGTTTATATAGGTACTACACAATGGGCGTGCGTGCACATCCCTTCCAGAAATATTCTACTTCTAAGTTATGAAGGGCAAAATAAAATATAGGTTGTCCCAATTTCAAGTGCCAATTAGACGTTTCTGGAGAACTGGACATATTTGGAATCTGAAAATTGGGATTATGATATTGTTGAAAATTCTCTACAGACCTAAAATATTTTTGGAGCCTGAGCACTTCCGGTTATACAAGAAGTGGAAATAGATTTGTTCAAATTTTTGTTTCCATTTTATCGTTTCTTATATGATTGAGTATTCAATGCTGAATACATGCCTGTTCAAAGCATTGACTTCATTCAAATAGTTTTCAATATATAAAAAAAAACTGAAAAAATCTTATAAGTATCAGTATTATGTTAATTTTTTTATTCTGAACATGTAAAACGTTCTCACAACTTGAAGGGAAGTGGAAGGGTCATGCATCTTTTGAATTTTATGAATATCATCACATGGTGTTTCAAATTCTCTGTCGAAAACAGTGATCGAAAATTGGCCAATACTTCTGTTTTTCAAATTAAAACCTTTTTTTTTCATGATTGCGTCGAAAAAAATTATTTTCTCGAAAATTTCTGCACGCCTGTAAAGATACGAAGACCTTGCTAAGAAAGTACCACATGTTCCGCTTTCCCTATTCAAAAAATTAAGAGGAGTTGATGGGGATGGCACAGGGTGCAATAAAAATCCTTCAAAAATGCATACAAATTTGGAAACAGTGAAACAAAAATCGACCTTTTTCGGGATTTTGTTGCCGAATATTTTTCTTCTGAGAAAATGAATTTGTTCCATGATTTTTACGCGCACTTTAGGTATATATCGCGCCGATTCCTTTCCCGCGAAGTCTGGTGGCGCCTAGAAATGGAAAACTCCAGAACGTATGAACTATGGCACGAGCAGCGACTGAAGGGATGAGAGAAACCGCGTCGAGAAAATTATCGATCACGGGAGCACTGAAAGCACAGGCCCGAACTCGTCAAACTATGAAATAGGTCTTTTCAATGTTGAAGGAAAGTAAACTCTGATCAAGCCTTATCTTTGAAATATGTAATTGCTCCTCATTCACCTTTATTATAAACAATGCAGGGGCTCTCAACTAAAAGTGTCCATCCTCAACAATAAATCAGAATTTGTGAAAACACTCGGACAGGCCGATTTTTGATGACAGGGGGACATGATGTGGAATACAAAGCTTGTTTTAACTAGTGACCTCCTGGAGAGGGTTGCAATCCCATCAGGAATTTGAAACGGGAAAGTGGGTAGTTTTGTAGCACAAATGGATGCATGGATTCAATTTTTTATGAACCTGCAGTTTGTGTTCTTATAAGTGTATATCCACGGAGTCACAGGGTGTTTTTATGGAATTATGGTAGGTACCGATAAAACTAAATGAAACAGAGATCTTCTAATTGATCGTATAATTTCTATTGAAGAAATCATATTTTTAACAAACAGTAGTAGTAAAAATTAACCGCAAATGCTCAAAGTGCTCGCCTTCAGATTGAATGAAGCGATACAATCGTTCTTCAAAATTATTTCGTACATGCTGTAGCATCACAGGAGTAATGTTACGACATTCTGCCACAATTCGTGCTCTTAGGTCATCTAAATCTGCAACTCTGGTATTATAAACAATCCTCCTAACGAATTAACGGATGAAGAATTTTTGGTGAACCGACAACGCATCCTCACCAATCTCTGCGATCGTCAGCGAATAATACAAGGATCTCCTAAGGCGAACATTCATCGAATTTTGCGAAACATAAATTGGCAAGCCTATGAATTACCTACATCTTGTGCTTTGTTGGAACGGAGGTCGGAGATGACTAGGTTCGAATTCTGCCGTATAATTTCTGAGAGAATAACAGAAGATCCAAATCCAATCAACAACAACAACGCTTCAGTGATGAATACACGTTCTTCCTATTGGTACAGTGACTAAGCATATAATATTCATTATTGATCTTCTGAAATCCCTCATTATGTGGGGGAATCAAACACGCTATATCCAGAAAAGCTGAACGTTTGGACAGAAATATTGGGGTAATCACATTGGGATTCCCGATTTTCGTGTTGTGGTTATGGTAACTATCTTCATTATTAAAAACAAATATGTATACAGAGAATAAATTAACGCAGAAAATTCATTAAACTTTGGTGTTTACTATTTTGAATGAGAAATGTCCGAACAAGTCAATTTTTATTCATTTTGATTGGGGAGTTCGTCATGCACTTTCTACGAGGGCTGTAGCTGTAGGGTTTTACTTGCGGAACTAATCAGTTAAGTAGAATAGGCTAAATTATTTATGAAACAAATACCCACTTTCGAAGATACCTATAGGGTGATATAATACTTTCGAATCTTTGTGTATAAAGTTCATTGGCAGCTGTTAATGAAAGCAGAGTTATTTCGAACGTATATTGAAAAGTACCACATGATTCACATGTTCCTAGGGGAAATACGTATGAAATGACATATACGGACAAAATGACATAGGCATCATAATTTGAGTTTGGAGGTATCAAATGCGGAACTGCCTACCAAATCACACGACCCTAGTGGGTTCAATCGACCTCTAAAAACTCGCAGGCGCTACTCTTGTTCATTCGGTCGTTATGATAGTGATAACAGAATAATAGGTCACGAGTTTTTTTTATTGCGCCAAATTTTTGTGAGAAATGGCCATTTTTCACCATTTTTTTCATTTATGTTGCATTCATTTCGAACTTTACTTATTTGTCATTGTATCAACGAAGCTTTTTTTATGTTAAATATACTTTTCGTATCAATTCGATATATTTCTAGTTTTATAACGCTTTATGGACAAAATGACATATACAGTGAACGGACAAAATGACATAGGTATTTCAGCTGAATTAACCGTATCTACCGGACAACACCGAGACAATCCATCCCAGGTTCCATCAGCAAACAAAGAGCCAGGTCTTATCTTAACATATTCATAACAAAATATTCATCTGCGGCTAATAAAGGCAATGCATCTTAATAGTTTAAGATGCACTGATGATCCTATGAGGAGGTTCCTCCAATCCCCAAAGGGCGATTCAAGTGGACAAGGCAAACGTGAGCCGAAGACACGATGAACTTATACTTAGTTTCAACTTCTACACCTTGTAAAAAGCACCCTCTTCGTGATTGGACGGAAGAGCGGCTTTCCACCAATCAAGGGTGTTATTACTTATAGAAAAATAAAAGATGTTAATTAGAATTTTGAAGTTCTTTCTTCCGACGGAAGAAAGTGTGGGATCGGCCCAACGCACTTGGGTCGGGTCTTGGTGTTTAAAAATTATTTTCTAGGGAGAGGGATGGTAAATGAAACCTTTTAGATTAAATTTAAGACGTATATTAAATTCAAATCAAACCCAAACAAATTTACACTGGTTAGTTATATGTTTCTTAAATCGAATGATTTAAAGTATCAAAATATTCGGATGCTGTTTCAATCGAAGGCAATTTAATTCTATCAAATAAAACTGTTACATTCACTTTAAATTACAAGAACAGATCCAACCATTTAAATTAAATGAGCATCAGTGTGAATTCCAAATCATAAAAAAATGAATTCAAGTCATCAACAAAAATGAAAAGGGTTTGTCAAGATAACCCCAAACATAATAATCCTGAATAATCTCGAAAGAATTTACAGTATAAGGTAAATTTTCTATACCCAAATGATATGACGGAAAATAATCCTTCTTAAACTTTACTATACATTCACAAGGGGAAACTCAACAATAGTTTCCTCGTGATCTTTCAGATAAACCTGAGTTTTCTCGACAGAAAACTCCACTCAAACCTTCAACTACTTAAGGGTGATTACAAAAATAATAATACGCTTTAAAGGGAATACGAAAAATATGAAACTATGACTTGTAGAAGATTTCGGGACTCTGGACTATAAATGTATATTTTGGGTGGGCATGCGGCTGTCTACTAATTCTCAAAATAAGCTTAGCATAAACAATTTATCTGACCTTTTTCCTGTACCAATAATCCCAAGAATGATGAACCTAGGAGGATGATTCTACGACGATGCTTCTTTCCTGAAACAGACAGATTAGATACGAAACACGACACCCACTCGGTTTCGCAAATTGACTTTCACTCCCGAATATACCGACGATACGCGATCTAAATAATTCCAAATAGTTTAGAGACTTTACTAACTTCGACTTAATACTTCTTATATATGTCCCAGCTTGAGACTGACTTATCAAAACTTTTAAAAGAAACCAAAAAACCTATGAGTTACCCTAACGCCGTCTTCCGAATAACTACGAAACTAAATTAATTCTTAAACCTTCCTTAAAACCGTATCAAACACATATCAAACGAGTCAACTCAGAATCTCCCCGTTTGAGACTTCTGCAGTTACTCCGCAACTTCCAAATCAACCTTAATTGTTCTCATTTCCTCTTTGAAACCGTACTTCTTAACACTCAAGTACCGAACCTGAAACCGTACTACCCTAGTACCCGAACCATATTCGCGAGCACTGGCAACCTATCCCGTTTAAGGTTCAACCAGTAACTGCCTTTTTCGTCCCCGGAGCGAGTCGAAGATTTTCCCCTCTTCGTCTCCTCCAAAAACCAGTCAAATTGAAGGTTTTTTTTTTGTCGATGCTTCAAAACCAATCAGATCAATACTTCTTCCATCTTTGTTTTTATGAACCAATCAAATTGAAGACTTTCCTGCTTCCCTACCCCTCTTAGTTCCCATGCATCGGTTTGGGAAATGCTGCGTCGAAAAATGCCATGGTTCTCAGCAAACGCAGCATATTATCAGCGCTGAGTTCGTGGAACCATAATTTCCTTATCTTCACTGTTGCAGACGAAATTTGAACCGAAAAATCAACAATTTCAATCGTTAACGTCTCGCCAGATATCCTGTATAGGCCTTGATAACCGTCTCAATAATTTTTTGGCACAAGGGTATCGAGTTCCCGAAATTTAAATCGATCAATTAGATTATTAGGCTTCCTCTCGGGAAATTCCCGAGTAAAATAAAGGGTGTTGAAAATATCGCTGAATTATTACGGAAAAGAAAAACGTTCAAGTCCTAATTTTCAAAAAGGATATTCATTTTATTACTTCCAAGTTATCCCTCCTATTACAACCTAATATGATTGTAATCAAATCAAAAAATTAGCCCATACCTCCTCCAAAGAAAAGGAGACACGTACCTAGGGTATTATTTGAAGAAGACAATGAAGAAGGAAATGTTTCCAGCAACTTTCGAGATGATGAAGGACGATTGTCCAACTGTCTAATGTTATGACCTTTTTTTCAGATTCAGATCTGGAAAAAACCAGTCTTCTCCAGGATTTAGCACTGAAAAAGACTGGTTACGATGTATGCATTGGTTGCATTGGGCTCACGCATCTTAAGCTGATGTTCCTAGAAGAACCAAGCGTTTCATTGGTGAACTTTGTCAGTAGTTTTGTAACTATGAGTAAAAAAATACGGTTGCCTTTTGCCGGTATGTCATTTTGTCCATAACATTCGGACAAAATGAATTTCGTTTATCCCAATTTATATGAGAATATTTTATTTTTTGAAACTTTTATCTCATCTCTCAGGTTGATTAGATTATGTGAAGAAAGGACCAAAGATCATAGTTGTGGAATATGACATTACTGTGATTCACTACTAACAAGTTATACCTCTGAAATAAAACCCTATGTCATTTTGTACGTACTTCCCCTATATAATCAGAAACATTTTCGGCAACTGTAAACAGTCTATGACTAAACTCTGTTCAAATCTAAGAAGGAGCAATAATAACATCTTCGGCGCAGCGATAGGACACACCCTTGCCCTAAAGTGAATATTAACTCAGAAAATATCCATTTTAGGGCAAGGGTGTGATGCATAAAGTCACATTATTTTTTAACGTAGATTCAATATCTGCCATAAAAAAATGGGGTTCTAATTTGAAAAAATTGATTTTTCACGATTTTGTCATCCCTAACTTTGAAAGCGATTTTTTCACCCCCTGTATCATGAATCGCGATTTCGATTTTCAAAGTGGATACATCAATCTTACATCTTGAAAAATCCCAAAAATGAAAATTTTCCATCCAAAAACCTCGAAGTTATTCTTGTTTCAGCGGAGCTCTATTTTCGATATTTTTTTCGAATTTTCCCGCTCAGAGAGAATTTTCCAACCAAAACTGAAAAATGTTACATCAAAATAACTTGAAATTTTCTAAGGAATCTATTTCTGCAATAAAAAAATGGTGTTCTAATTTGAAAAACGGAAGTTGACGTCATTTCCGGAAATACCGGAGGTGCTCATGCCTTGAAAATATTTTAGATTTCGTCAGCATCGTGAAATACTTATAAGTGCTGAATTTCATGAAAATACGTTCAGTAGTTTCCCGTATAAATATGGGTGAGGTTCCTCGTGAAAGACCCTGTATGGTACTATGTAGGGATTGCATTCCCGGTTTACCGATTTACCGGTTTACCGATTTACCGCCCTCAATGTTCTTCAAATTACCGACGAAGAAACCGACATCTTTCACCGGTAGTTTCGGTAAAAAAATGCCAGCGCTGATCCGTTGTTTCTGTAATGCACGGGCAGGACGGGATGGATTGTAAAATATTCAAGTGTGTAAATGTGTGAAAAGGAAATGCAATATTTTTGGAAAGAGGTAATTCAGGGGAAATACTTCTTCTTCTTCTTGCTTCTCTGCACCAGCTTCACCGTTTGAACCCCCCTAAGCGGAGAAAACTGGCACCATGGAACAGGGGAAATACTCAGAAATGGTTTTCGCAGCACTCATGAGAACTCGGCCTAATAGTGTGGAGACATAATCTTATTGTATTGATATATCAATACTTTCACCACTTAGCCGCGACCTAATCTTTGTTATAATTGTTATGCCGAGGTTATGGCTTTTTTGGACTCCACACTATGAGTTGTCATGAGTGCTGCGAAAGCCATTTCTAAGTATTTCCCCTGAAATCCCTCTTTCTAAAAATATTGCTATTTCTTTTTCACACATTTACATTCTTTCGATCCCTTTAGTTTAATGAAAAAGGTCCTGAGAAAACAAAGCTTATAAGCTTTGTTTTCTCAGGGCCTGAAAGAATCGGACGAGTCGTTGAAAAAGTTAGAAACGACAGATATTTTTTCATTTGGATTACTATTTCGAATTTTAGTAAAAACTTTTCAGGAATTTGGACAATACTTTATTGTCTCAAACAATGAATGTTTTAATCTGTATTTATGAGAGATTATTCCTTTTTCATATTTTCTCGAAAAACTTAATATTCTCAAGCCCTGAAGAAGGAGGAACCCGCCTCCGAAACGTCGGCACATTGAATAGTATTTGAGAAAATAAAGTATTGTCCAAATTCCTGAAAAGTTTTCATTAAAATTATAATCATGGACGAAAACCGAACTGAACTATTTCGAATGTTTTATGGCCTCTTACTAGTCTTTAAATTAGGTATATGTATTGTTTTTTTTTAATGGACCTAGAGTTTCACTCTTCTGTTGTTTTTATCTGATAAAAATTAAACTTTGGTTATTAATTTTGTGGCATATTCTTTCATGTGGGAAAAGAACCGGTAAATACCGGTAAACCGGTAATTTTTAAAATAATTCACCGAATTACCGGTAAATTCAAATTCGGTAAATTTGCAATCCCTAGTACTATGCCACACCTACGACTCATGCAGTTTTCCCAAATAGAACGGTGAAATACCTCGATATTTGGTCGCTGCTTGAAGCACACAAGGTGGGCCAGCCGACCGAGCGTTTCAGAATATGGTACTATGGAACACCTACGACTCACGCAGTTCCCCAAAATAGAACACAGTACCTCGCTGTCCGATACACACAACTGATACAAAGTCGGCCTACCGACCGAGCGCTTAATTGATTAAAAATTCCGTAATAACTTATTGTTTATTCCAAACTAGCTGGCCCGTCGTACTTTGTTACGCCTAAATGATACCTACTTACGGTGGATTTCGCAAATCGTAATTACCATCGCCATCTAGTGGCGATAATATCAAATATAGTACTTTCACGACTACGCTACAGCAAAGACCAAACTAAGGGCTGTGGCTACAGTGTCAAGATAAGAGCCATTAACCGTAGCGACACCTAGTGACCTTATTCAAAAGTAGGAAAAGCATTTCCCACATAAGCAAATTTTTCATAGAATTTTTCAGAGTTTCAATGTATGTTTCAATGAAGTTTCATAATAAACAGTCCATCCGATCTCGAGTTATAAATGGTGTAACCAACAACTTTGTTTCATATAATATATATATAGTATTTTCTTTGAGGTAAGGGATGTCGATCAATGATTACGTGAGATATTATTAATTACTATTTATTCATAAGCCAAGCTTTCGAAACTGTTTAGTTTCTTCTTCAGGGCGACTGTAAAAAACATACAATACAACAACAAACACCATGTCAGAGAACAAAACTTACTGAATGTTAGTTTGATCTCGAAGTCCGACAATTTTCTCGATTTTTGCAATTCTAAAACTTTCAAAAGACATAAAACACAGTCATAAAGAACAACCAACTAATGAAATTCAACAATAAAAGTGTCACATGTCGTCTGTCATCCGTCAACCGGACCATCGAAAAATGGTCGATTGTTGGAGTATTCCAGAATGTAGGAGTAGTAGGAGGGCTCAGCCCTTGTGTATCTGTTTTTTTATTGATTTTACTTTTCTGATTATTTATATGTATCATTTCTAGAATACATCTTTTTTTATAGTTTGCATTGAAATCTAAAATTTTAACATCCTCAAAATTAATATTATGGAAAAATTTGTTGGCATGAACAGACAAGGCACATCTATTATTATTAGTTCTGATATCACTTTTGTGTAGATTCACTCGGTTTCTTAGCCACTGGGAGGTCTGGCCCACATATGTCTCATGACAAACACCACACTCCAACTCATATACTACATTGGACTTCTTCTCTTTAGGTACCGGATCTTTTAACCTTGAATATAGGTTCGATATTTTCTTCCTACACTGGGGTACAATTTTTACGTTTTTTTGATCTTTAAAACACTTCTTAATCCTATTAGTTAGGCAGGGGATATTTGCTAGGTTCTGTATTTAAAATTCTGTCTTTCCTCCAGTACATCCTGTTGTGTTGCATTTTCAATTGCTGGTATAACTGATGCAGAATAAAGCAGTTTTCTTAACATCCCCTTTGGATAAGAATTTTCAACTAATAAGTCAAAAAGTCTATTTATACTCCTCTCTCTGTACACTGGATCACATATTTTTTCTATTCGGTTCTTCTGTTCCTTTATAAAGTTCACTTTCATGTTCACTGGGTGAACATGAATATGTACGTCTAGACTCTAGATGGTCATAGTAACCTGGCACATTGAAAGGAGAAGGAGAAGAATAAGAATACATGATATATACTCCATTCAGGTTATAGTCATTTTTCTGTCAGATGAATAAGCAACGATGTCCTTTTACATAGAGTTTGTAGTTATTACGTATTTATCAAAAATTTCATTCACTTGGGGAAAATAATGATTTTTAGAAAATATAATGTGAATTCAATAATTTAAAAGACCTGGCGAATGTTGAAAAAACTTTTTTCTCTGTTAACACTGGATATATTTCACGTATATAAACATTGTTGGAAGTACTCGCATAACACGACAGAAAAACTTTTGAACGAACGGAACAGAAGGACCTATGAAATTTCCCATTTTTCAAAATTCTCAAGAAATAATCCTACAGAAGACATTCAAATACCTTTTCGCACAACTTGAAAATGTAGTAGTACCTACTACGAAACCTGTGTCGCAGTTAAACCTTCAGAGAACTAACTCCATTCACAAAGTTGAAACAGTGTTAATAGAAATAAGCATTGGCAACGTCTCTGAGAATCATTTTACATTTAGAGAGTACCAACCGGCGTCAGTTTTAAGTAAAAAAAACTTGATAGACCCAAATCATGGACATACATAAAAGTAAATGAAGTAAAAAAAAATGATGAAGCTTGATGAATCATACAGTGTGGCCAAGAAATTGACGTCAAAAAGGAAAAACAGATCCTTCGTATCATGGGCTATTCGCATCACCCTCATATATGTTATGCTATTTTTCACGGTTTTCGAATTATGAATATTTTCATAAAAGAGAATTTTCGACTTGACCATCTTAAAGAAGATATTAAAAACAAGCTATAATGAAAAAAACATTTTTCAAAGCTTTTATGATAGCAACACTCATCCGCCATTTTGAATTCCTCAATTTTGAAGAATCGTAATTTCCGACCCAGAAAACCCCAAGATACCAATTTTGAATAGAATCGGATCATAATCACAGAACTCGTCCGCCATATTGTAGCCGCATATTGAATTTTCCCATTTTGACCAAAGAATCATCATTGTCGAACCCAGAACCCCCCAGATACTAATTTTGAATGGAATCGGATCATAATCACAAAACTCATCCGCCATTTTGTTTTTTTCTATAACAAATATTTCATGATGCATTGTCATCAGAATTATGTACACCTGCCAAATTTCAAATCAATCGGACCATTAGAAGTGTGTCATATTCAACTTGCAAGATTTGATTACAGAGAGACAGACAGACAGACACCGGGACAGGTGAAACTAAATAAAAGCTTGTAAAAAGTACAAGACTTCTCTGTGAAATTCTTTTTGTAACTTAATCTCCATGAATTGTACTTTTATACATAAAATAACCAGATTCGTGACTTTGATAAGAGTTATGGGAATGTTGGTCTCAAGTGAAAAAGTTACGTGAATTGGATTATGATTTGAATTTTAGAATCAAAATTAAAAATATAACAAGGCGAATTCATGGTTTCTTAGTATGCTTAAAAACTGCGCCCAACAGTCAGCTAATAGAATCATTGATAAAAAATGGTACTTAACACTCTACTTTTGCTAGAATTAGCCTTCGAAGTAATCGAGGTAGAAGAAATCAAAGAACTAGACATTTACTACAAAATTATTTTTTGCCATTTTAAGATTTTTTTGATCAAGTTTTGATAGAAAATGCTGAAAATCAATGAAAATTAGCTTTGGATGTTGGTCATGAAAAGTTCTAGATAAAAAAAAAGAAAAAAAGGTATGGCAATAAATCATATACTTATCATAATGTAAATAAAAAGGAATTTATTTATAAAATTCACAGTAGATTTTCAAAGTGGCCACCTCTAGCCTCAATACACATTCTACACCTTCTAAAAAAAGTTTCTTTTAATCGCATAAAACCTGCCCTGTTCTCTCTTAAGACACGTTCTGCTTCTCTTAACTTCAGTCGCAGCTGTTTTCACTCGAACATTCTCGGGCGTGAACAATTTCTCTCGAATAACCCCAAACGAAAAAATCCATGGGATTAAGGTCAGGTGAACGAGAGGGCCACTTGATTGGTCCGCTGCGTCCGATCCATCTGTTCAGGTATCGTTCATTCAAGTGATTACTAAGAAGGTGTAGAATGTGTATTGAGGCTAGAGGTGGTCACTTTGAAAACCTACTGTAAATTTTATAACTAAATTTCTTTTTATTTACATTATGATGTGTGATTTATTGCCATACCTATTCCTTTTTTTATCTAGATTTTTTCTTGACCAACATCTGAGGCTAGTTTTCATTAATTTTCAGCATTTTTCATCATAACTTGATCAGAAAAATCTTGAAATAATTCTGTAGTAAATGTCTAGTTTTTTGATTTTTTTCACCTCGATGACTTTGAAGGCTAATTCTAGCAAAAGTAGAATGTTAAGTACCATTTTTTATCAATAATTCTAAAAACTGACAGTTGAACGCAGTTTTTAAGCATACTAAGAAACCGTGAATTCGCCTTTTCACATATTTTATTTTGATTCGAAAATTCAGATCATAATCCAATTCACGTAACTTTTTCACTTGAGACCAAAATTTTCATAATTTTTATCGAAGTTACGAATCTGGTTATTTTATGTATAAAAGTACAATTCATGGAGATCAAGTTACAAAAAGAATTTCACAGAGAAGTCTAGAACCTTTTTTTTTAAATCTCTTTTAAGATGGTCAAGACGAAAATTCTCAAAGTTCATAAAAAAATTCATAACTCGAAAACCGTGAAAAAT
Source organism: Adalia bipunctata (assembly GCA_910592335.1). NCBI lineage: Eukaryota > Metazoa > Arthropoda > Insecta > Coleoptera > Coccinellidae > Adalia > Adalia bipunctata. The sequence continues at coordinate 10,517,434 of OU342954.1, forward strand.
CGCATAACATACATGGGGGTGATACGAACAGCACATGACACGAGGGACCTGTTTTTTTCTTTTTGACGTCAATCTCTTGGCCATGATATTGAATAGAAAACGTTTGTTTATAAAACTTTTTGGATTTCGGGGAGAATATGAACAAGTAATGATGAGTAATACGAAGTAATCTACAGGAAAATATCGAGTTTTTAAAATTTTTAGTCCAATACGGTTGAGTATTTAATACATGAATAATTTCAGTTTCACTCGTATCAGAGACGTATTTTGCCAAATTTTTCATCCGAATGGCTTTTCTCTTCAACTTTTCGACAGAGCCATATTTATAAATAAATGAAGAATGAAAAAAGTTCCTTTCTACCTCAAGAATCTACACTTCATTTGGAATATATGCATAAGTCGATGTAAAAACGTATTATTACAAATGAAGTCCAGCTGATTTCGCATTCAGTAGAAAAAAATGTGGCTGCTGGCTGCTGGAAAATGACTTGTACAGGGTGGGGCAGAAAAACCTATCCGATTTCAAAACGTTATAAAATTAAAACCACTCAGCTTGTCAAAAAATTTTTTTTATTAACATATCGCAAATTTTATGCCATTTTTAAATTTAAGTTTTGAAAAGCACATCACTCAAATGTCGTCCTTGGGAGCGGATACACTTATTTAGGCGCTCGCGGTAGCTTTCCATGACTTTCACCGTCATTTCCACAGGAATTTCTTCAATTGCCCGAGCAATTTCCCTTCGTAAAGCAAGAAGGGTCCTTGGTCGATGCTGGTAAACCTTCGATTTGAGGTAACCCCAAAGGAAGAAGTCACATGGAGTGAGATCCGTGAAGAGCATAACATCGTCGTTTGGCAGTTCTCGGAGATCGCGACACAGGTTCGTACGGGTTTCAAAATCCCTTTCACTTAATTTCTGTGCAACAACCATTTTGTAGGGATGCATTTTGAGGTCCCGGTGCAAAATTCGCCGAATACTGCGGTTGGAAATCCCCAAAGCGAGCGAATGTTTTCGCGCCGAACGACGCGGGGAACGTTCAATCGCGGCTCTCACATTGGCCACGTTTTCAGGTCCTGTTGCTGTCCTGGGACGTCCAGGCGACTTCTTTTTCAATGCTGAACTCGTCTGTCTAAAATTTGACACCCACACTTTAATCGTAGCGTGATGTGGAACAGGATCATGACGCCCGAGTCCGAAATGAATTCGAAAAGCACGTTGTGTAGCAATTATCGAACCGCCGCATTCGATAAACCGCTCAATAACAAAAGCACGATGTTCACCAGACCAAGGCATGTTGACTACTGACAAATGGCATAAAACCAGCTTTCTAACGGTTTTTACCCCACTACTCTACCTGCTCTCTCTTCTGAGAAAAAGGGATTTGAAATCGGATAGGTTCTTCTGCCCCACCCTGTATGTTGAAGAATTCATTTAATGTCATTTTTGTAGACCAGTGTAACACCTGAAAAAACTCTTATGGTATTCATTTTCTCCAATCCAAAATTTTTTTTCTAGATCAAATTTCCCTATGAATGGCAGCCTGAAATCGTTGCTACTCAACTCGTCATGATTGGGCAAGTGGTTCTTGCTGCTGTACCTGGTGAGTTCACAACAATGTCTGGCAGACGATTGAGGAACTCAATCAGAGAGAGCATTCTGAGAAATGGAGGCTCCAATGACACGAGAGTTATAATCGCAGGACTCAGTAATCTCTACACAAGTTACATTGCTACTTTCGAAGAATATCAGGTCAGTACTCTTTGAAATTTCATCTCTTTTTCAGATTAAGATTTTGGAAAATTGCTGAATCCGTCAATTTTGTTTACGAGGTGAACATTTTTACATGAAAATCATCATCGCATCGTTTCATCACTATGCGCGGCAATCCCATCACATTAAATTTCAATAGGGGGATATATCGTGTGGTATTTTGTTGAAAATATTTCTTCCTCATGATTATGACAGTATCCTGAATAGTTTAATCCAACAAATGTTCTAATTGGGCTCCGCAAATATCCATAAAATGGTATACATTTTTTTCTGATTCCCGTCTCTTTTTTTATACAGTATGTTTCGGTATAACTCAGCGATAATTTAAGGGCATCAAATATACCTAATTTTATCGACAAAAACACCCACATTAGGGAGTTTACCCCCCTAGTTTTGGAATAGCCGCCATTTCAAATTATTTTTTTTTATTTTAGTTGACTCTTTCAAAGGATATAGATTTCTCTGTACATAAAGGTCCTACAAATGTAAAAAAAATGTTTTTTGGAAGATAATACTACCACCTTTTATTGAAGTAGAACAATTTAAAAAGATTCAATTCAAAAATGTCGTAAAAAAATCCTTAAAAAAATTTTTGTCAAAAAATTTACTGAATTTTTTAGTAAATCCTCAATAGTAAAAAAACTAGCGGATTGAAGTAAAATTTTTTTCAATGAACTAAAAGGCAAGGGTATCAGCTACAAAAAGACATTCACATCATTTCTGTATGTTTATAGTTTATAGTTTATAGTAAAAAGGGGTTACAGTTCACTGCGACCTTAAGGTCTATTGTGCCCCCTGACAGAGCTGTTATCATCGTGCCTCCTACAGCTCGCCCTCCAGTTCCAGAGATTTGATGAAATCCAGAATCTGGGACGGCTTCAAGGAGGATAACTCCCCACTTCTACAAGTTTCTTGTCCAAAGCACGCTTTCCTTTGGCTTGCAATGGCATAGCATTCCGTAATTAGGTGAATAGGAGTTTCTTCCTCCTCCCCACAGAATCTACACTCATCAGTGTCTGATAAACCCATTCTCAACAGATGCTTTTTTAGGCGACAATGTCCTGTGAGAAAGCCAGTGAGTAGGTGAGGTTGGTTTTTACTGAGATCCAGATATTTTTTGGATCTAGCAGTTTCAAAGTTCCGGAGGAACTTTTTGGAGTGATCCATCCCTGGGAGATTCCGCCAGAGTTTTTCTCTTTCGGTTTTCTCCTTCAGCATAAACTCCTTCTTATAGGTGCATTTTCCTATACCACAGAAGGGTTCTGGGCCAGTGAGGGGTATTTGTGCGCCCTTTCTGGCCAGTGTATTGGCCTCTTCGTTTCCTACGATTCCCGAATGACCGGGAACCCAGATTAAAGAGACCTTATTCTTCTTGCCTACCTCATTGAGTTTGTTTCGGCACTCCCAAATCAGCTTTGAGTCAATGACGTAGGAGCTCAGTGCTTTAATAGCAGCTTGACTATCTGTATGAATAGCTATATCGCACTTCTGATAGTTTCTCTCTAGATTTATATCTAGACATCTTGCGATTGCAAGTATTTCCGTTTGAAGGACGCTTGTACAGGAGCCTAACGATAGTGCACACTTGGTACTTTTCCCGTATATCCCAGCGCCAGCTCCTGTAGCGGTTTTAGAACCATCTGTATACCATTTCATTGTATTTTCTTTGAGATTGTAGTTGGTGTATTCCCTTTCCCAATCCTCTCTTTTACTTAGCAGTGTACTGAAGTTCTTCTCAGTGCTTACTTTCTTGATCATTACATCACTAGGAAGGTTTGCAGATGAGGTGTAGTCATTCAGTGGAGACCAAGCTCTCTGAAAACTGACTCTCTCATTGCCTGCTCCTTCTTTATGAGGATGGCCTCATGGGCTACCCTATCAATCACTAGATGTAGAGGTGTGAGGTCTGTGATGATCTCAAGCGCCCTGGTTGGGCACGTTCTCATAGCTCCCGTGATGCACACACAGGCAAGCCTTTGTACTTTGTCGAGCATTTTCCTCGTACTTGCCTGACTTGCCTTAGCAAACCAGGCTACTGCCCCATATGTGACTATAGGTCTTACAATCATGGCGTACATCCATCGCAGTATTTTTGGGTTACAGCCCCAGTTCCTGCCGCATAGACGCCTGCATGCCATCAGAGCTCTCGTAGCTCTGCCAGTAGCATTATCAACATGCTTATTCCACAGAAGTTTGCTATCTAGTGTTATTCCTAGGTATTTGACTTCAGACCCCCACTCCAAGATATTTCCGTTTAATACTAACGTTTGCATGGCTGGAAGTTTCCTCTTCCGAGTGAACGGAATCAATGTGGTCTTGGTTGGGTTGATGTTAAGCCCCACTGACAAGCACCACTGCTCAATGATTCTAAGGCCCTTCTGCAATAGGTCGCAGAGAGTACCTTCGAATTTGCCTCTAATTATTAGTACTATGTCGTCAGCATAGCCTACACATTCGAAGCCAAGCTCCGTTAGCCTGTGTAGAAGTTCATCCACTACCAGGCTCCATAGGAGGGGGGATAACACCCCACCCTGAGGTGTTCCACGAGTAGCTTTGACGAAGACGGATTCCTCACCCATCGATGTCTCAGCTATTCTCGTCGTTAACACCTCATACATCCATTTTAAGATGGTATTATTCACTCCTCGCCTCTCAAGTGCATCTCTGACAGACACGTGTGTTGTGTTGTCAAAGGCCCCAGATACATCCAGGAAGGCACGCATGGCGATTTCTTTGTTATTCAGAGTTCTCTGGATGACTTCAGTCAGCTGATACAGAGCGGTCTCCGTTGAACGTCCCGCTCTGTAAGCATGCTGAGAATTGTGAAGTGGTGTTTTTTCCTGATGCTCCGTTCTTATGTAATTATCTACGACTTTCTCCATCGTTTTAAGAAGAAACGATGTCAGGCAAATGGATCTGAAGGAACGAGGGTCAGTCCCGTCCTTTTTCCCTGCTTTGGGAATGAAGGTTACTTTTGCCCTTCTCCACTTTTCAGGTATTTGACCCAATGCTAAGCTGCTTCTTGTGATCTTCAGTAGATGAGGGAGGATCTCCTCCACTCCTTTCTGCAGGAGTATCGGAAACACCCCATCTACTCCTGGGGATTTATACGGCTGAAAGGTGCTTATTGCCCATTCGAGCCGTTGCCTTGTGAATATACTCTTAGCAATGTCCCAGTCCTCCTTGCGGGAGTTCTTGGTGTGCTTCATTGCTATTACAGTATTACTTATTGGTTCACTACCCGGGAAGTGTGTTTCGAGAAGAAGAATGAATCGTTCCTTCTCTCCTTCAGTGTACGAACCGTCTGGCCTTTTAAGCGACATAGTGGGGTTAGTTCCCCCTTTTGCCATGACTTTCTGAAGTCTGGCTGCTGTGGGAGTGGAAGTGATGCTTTCACAAAAGGCTTGAAAATTAAGTCTTTTGGCCTTCCTGATTTCCTTGTTGTACTGAGTAAGTTTCTCAGTGTACCCTTGCCAGTTACTGTCTCGTTTGGCTTTATTAAAGAGCCTACGGACTTCCTTTCGGAGGTTTGACAGGTTGTCATTCCACCAAGGAGCTTCTTTACTTGATCGAGCTTTGGCCAGTGGGCAGCTGGAGTGAAAAGCCTCCATCATTGCCTCGCTTGCCTGCTCAACATGTTGCTCCAAATCGTAACAACGGTGTTTTTCCCGCCCTATTACGATTTGGTCTAAATTATTCTTCAGATGGCTTCTATAAAGAAACCAATCTGTTTTCCTAGGATTTCGAATCAGGGGTGGCGAGGTGGTATCTCCCTCCACCCTAAACTCGATAATTCTATGATCAGAGAGTGAAGGTTCATCCATCACTCTCCAGGAAGTGACATTCTTCCTGACAGCGACGTTGACAATTGTCACGTCCAGGACCTCTTCTCTCGCTCTCGTGACAAAAGTTGGTGTATTCCCTACATTCAATGTCTCGAGATTGTTAGCCAAGAGATATTCAAGCAAGCACTCACCTCTGGTGTTATTGTTCGTGCTTCCCCAAATAGTATTGTGTGCGTTGGCATCACATCCAATTATGATTGGCAACTTCCTGCTGTTGCAGTAACGTACTAGCCGCTGTACTTCCTCTGGTGGTGTTATTGGCCCATCTCCAGCGAAGTATGCGGATGCTATGACAATGTCTCGGTCAATTCCCCCAACATTGAGGTGTACCATAATCGGAATCAGGTCCCGAGACATATATTCCGAAATACAAATATATTTAATATTGCTCCTTATGAGCACACAGGCACGTGGAGACGTTTGCCTTTGGTCATAAACCAGTCTTGAGTCTTTGCACCCCAAGCCCAGTATTTGGCCTTCTTTGTTGATCCAGGGTTCCTGGATCAGAGCAATGCTAAGTTGCAAACTCGCAAATGACCTTGCAATCACCGCTGAGGAGCCCTTCGCGTGATGCAGGTTCACTTGTACTACTCTGTAGAAGAAGATTTTTATTTATTTTGGGGGAGAGATGGTGGTAACCCAGTCCCTTTATGCCCCAACCTTAATCTTTTCTTGTTCCTCCTCAGATTCCTTGTGGGGTATTTCCCTTTCGGAATCTGAGTCGGTCCCTTTGGCCACCAGGCAGCTCGGATCAGTTCCCCGGGTAGCAGAGGAAATCTCTGCTCCCACTGGCGCCCCGGTAGAGCCACCAGGTTGGCCCAGACTTACGTCTGCTTCTTTTCCCTGCGTCTTGAGTTCTCCGGATGTGGAGGGCATCTCCACGTCCATCGAACTCTCCGCCGCGACATTTGGCACATTAGTACCCTTTAGCCCTGAGACTGGGATGCGCCCAAACCGGAAGTTTAGGCTGCATTCCACCGCCTTCAGAGCTTCCTCTGATTGGGGATCGATCCCAATCGTGAGGACCGTTCCCTTGCCCTCTTTCTTGGAGTTTAGAACTCTCCATGCCCCAGTATTGAGGTTGGAATTCTGAACTTCCACGAGTCTGAGGATTTTCTCAGACTCCATCTCCTGGCTTCTTGGAAAGAAGACCGTGATGTTGGTGGGCTTGGGGATGTCGTCTCCCTCTAGCACCACCAACTCAGGCCCCTTCCAAGATTTCAATTGCGGAACTGATCGCTTGATCCATTCCGCAGATCCCTGAGATCCACAGTCTACCAGCATCATTCCATTTCTGAAATGAACGCCAGCAAAGTGGATCCCCCTCTCCTGGCTCTGGCACATCTCCTCCACTAGAATATCCTCTAGGGAGGAAAGTTGCTCGGCCTCCAGGGTAGCCTTGGGGTAGTCCTTAGGCATAATTCCTACCCTGGAGGTTTTCTTTGCTTTGACAGCTGCTGCATAACCGGTGGCTTGCCCAGTTTTTGCTGCAGCCGTCTTCTGCTTCTTTGCTGGAGGCCGCTGCGGAGGTGTCATAAGCTCCGGGCCTCTTTTGCTACCCGAAGGAGTGGTCTCCGGAGCCGGGCGCCGAAGGGCCTGCTCCCTAGCCTCCTCAGGTTTAACACCTTGGTGGAGGAGTCGCAGGTACCTCCGAACTCCCGCCCCACTAAGACCCCTCCTTAGCGGGTCGTCCCTGCCACCCGGTTGTCCCAGTTGGGGCAACTCGAATGGCAGTCGCGCTTTTTTCGGTCTATTGACCTTCCCCTGTGAAGGGTGCCCGAAAGAAGAGGCGGAGGATTTCTCCACCCTTTTTCCGGTGGTGTTTTGTTTTTTGTTTTTCTGATCCATGTTTGGTCCCACGAAAAGCAAGGGTCTGAACAGTCCACCTCTGCAGAGCCCCGCATGCAGAGGTAAGGGGTTTAATACAATGGAGTTCCCCCTGGTGCTCCAAGGTTGAAACCAGTGGAGACTAGTCCTCTATCTAGCCACGCATCCTTTGGCCTGGTTTCCCACCGTGGATTTAGAATTTTTAATGAGGTTGTTTCCTCTCGGTCTAGGCGGTCAAGCCAAGACCCCCCCATTCCATTGGCCCGCGAGACATGACCACAGACAGCCAAGGAATATTGGTATTACAGGATGGTCCCGAGGTGAGCTCGGGATCCCACCTGGCATCGTAATCCTGGTGCAATCCCTTGGCCGCGATACTACAGCCGGGACAGGAGAAGTTGGTCCGCGGCAAGGTATTAAAAGGCTACCAGTTGAGTTTTTAGGCACAACGAGCCGATTCTATTTCCCTGCAGGCCTCGTCCTCATATACAGTCATCGTTGGAGGCCACCTCCTATCCGCCACCTGGAGACGCGCCGGGTCGGTACTTCACTCCGCCCATATATACGAGCATTTCACTGTTCGTACATGGAACCCGGTTTTCTGTATGTTACATAATTTGAGAGTTATTGCTGGTTGAACATGACCTTATAAAAATTGATGAAATAAAATAAAAACTCAGTACTGCACTTTTGATCATTTTTAGGATACTTATATATTATTATAAAATCATTATATAAAATATATATTATATAAAATTATTATATAAAAACTCAGTACTGCATTTTCGATCATTTTTAGGAACCTTATATATTATTAGCGTTGTCGTCGATTTGATGCAAAATGCTTTGCGGATAATCGAGCGGTGGTGCATAACGTACGACCTTTCAGTAAACCCTAAGAAAACCGAAATGGTTCTCTTAACGAGGAAAAGGGTGCCTAACGATATTAGACTTCCCAGTCTGTTTGGAATGAGGCTCACCTTATCTGACCAGGTTCGTTATCTCGGTGTTATATTGGACCGCAAACTTCTGTGGAACAAACACATCGAAGCTCAAGCGAACAAGGCCAATATAATATTTTGGTCCTCACGTAAGGTGCTCGGCAAGGGATGGGGCTTCAGACCACATATTATACACTGGCTGTTTACTGTGGTAGTAAGGCCTATCCTCACCTATGCATCAGTGGTATGGTGGACTTCCTTACAGAAGGCCAACAACTGAAACATCCTCAATAGATGCGAGAGGAGAGCTTGTCTTAGTATAACAGGCGCTCTAAGATCTACTCCCACAGTATCAATGGAATGCATGTTGGGCATTCCTTCCATACACCTCACCATCACAGATGTGGCTATGAAAACATCACTCAGAATCTGGGGACAGGGACAATGGCGTGATCGTGGGGGATTCAGCACGCCAAGGCTCTCAAGATGGTGGAGGACATTAACCCGTCCCTCCTCCGCAGAGGGGACCGTGCGTGCGCCCGATTCTGCTTCGACGAGCCCTACAATGTTGTCCCTGACAGAGATCAGTGGTGTAAACCAGACAGGTTACTCAAACCTGAGGGCCCCATCTGGTTCACCGACGGCTCGGTTTGTAACACGGGTGCCGGTGCTGGGATTGTTCGACCCAGAACAAAGTGGTCCATTCCTCTCGGAAAAGACTGCTCAATAGCACAAGCAGAGCTATATGCTGTCTTGGTATGTGCGGTAGAGAGTATCCGCAGAGGTTACCCTGGGAAACACATATACATATGTTGCGACAATCAGGGTACACTGCATTATGAATGCAGAGAGGCTCTGCGCGCGCTAGGCTCAGAACACTCTCAAGGTTATCTGGTGCCCGACGCATGCGTCTATCTCTGGCAATACAAAAAACCCGCGCTTCCTATCTGTCCCACATATATCAAAAACCTCTTCAAGAGATGGATTGATGAGAAATTCTCCTCTGAGTGGAACATGAAAACGGATCTCAGGCAGTCGAGACTCATCAAGGGGCCTTCTTCTAAGCCGGAGGTCAAAAAACTCTTGATTCTCGAGAGGAAGCAATTATCTCTGGTGACTGGTGCCATCTGTTTAACAAACATTTATATAGAATGGAACTAACAGAGTGTTCCCTGTGCCGTTGGTGCAAGAACGCGGATGAAACGGCGGAACATATACTGTTCAGGTGCGACAATCTCTCTGTACTGAGGTCAACACACCTAGAGAACCCTACACCTTCCATCTCTATGGTGAGAGGGACTCCTCCTTGTCGGCTAGCGGCATTCTTGTCAGCGTGCCTTCGGGTCTTAGTCTCTCTAGTATCAGAAGATGCGGAATGAACAATGGGCCACAAGGCCTACGTTTTGCCGACAAAAGGCGCCGCACAGAAGAAGAAGGAGCACAAATTCATACATTTTATACGCACAGTTTCTATTAGAAGTTTTATTCTCACCAGTCCATATTGAAAATAAATGTCAGTGGAATACAAAATTCAGGTATATAGATTCATGAATGACGAATATCGATGCAAGCCACGTATTGATTCGAAATTAATGAAAAATAAAATGGTACTTAGCACTATAGGTTTAATCTGTGGCGATGTTTCTGTCGGAACAATATCCTCTGTGATGATTTGCTACCGATAAGTGGAAAACTTCTGCACAAAAAAAATATGCCAATGTATACACTTAAATATCATAAACTCGACGATAGGCAGTTAATATCACCTAATTTACTGACCTTCTTCACATAATCATCACGAGATCGAAGAAAAACTCCTGTAGTAACCACTTTTCCCTTTCATAACAACATAGCTCTAGAAAAGATTTCCTTCATGTTCGATTACAGTTCGCGCCGTTTGGTTATAAGCGTAGAATCACAGATAGGTACGTTTGAGATGGGTCTATTCATAGATTCTTACGGTATACGGTGTGTCTTGTGGCACGCGATTACTCATTCAAATAAACGAGCTGGCATCGTCTATTCAAAATCTCTGTGAAATATACATAGAAGATTATTGCCTGCTTGGATTTTGTTGAACGAAAAGTGTTTTTTCGAAATTTTCGATGTATAGTGAACTCGGAAGTAGATCATGATATATTTTTCCGAAATAGTTGAAGAGAGATCAACTCAGAAATATCATTTTTCATTAGGGTTTCCATTCGAAAAAAAAATTTCTCGTTATTGCTCCAAAATTTGGGCAGATACAAAAAATTCACTAGAAAGTGTCTTAAAGATGTGTTTATTTCGAGAGCGTCGATCATTTAATACGGAAGTTATTCATAGTCAATTATGAAAATGGACCAAATAACAAAATCGCCCTGAAGTTCGGAAACTAGACGCCGTAGCAACTTAGGGTTCTCAGCAATTTGTGTTTCTCGAAAAAAAGAGAACATAACATCTCATTTTTTCTCTATCTTTTATAGTTGTAGTAATAGTACGAAATCATCGAAATCTGGCCACCCTGTACAAGTCGAAGAGTCACCCTGTATAAATTTTGAATGTGATATGTCATATTACGGAAGAAAAACGAGATCCCTCTGGGAGAAAAGAGAAGCTGGACAAATACTCAGATTTTCTATCGACAAAAAAGTCTTGAACAGAATCTAATCAGTGTCAACACCAGGTTTTCTATACATTTATATCGAAACAATAAAAGTTGTGATTAGTTCGCAACTTCTGTTCAACTTTCTGCAATGATATACGAAAGTTATGAGAAGTGGGACATGTTAGTATGATTTATACAAACTGGAGTAATGCAGAGGCAGCATATGATTTGTATCGAGAAAAATATCCAGAAAGACGACCACCGTTCAAAGCTATTTTCGCACGATAACGATAAAAATAATGAAGGTCAATTTGAGAAGAAAAAACCGGGGAAATATCTCAACGGTGGGTTTCACAAAGCCCTAAAAGTTTTAAATCAGTTGATCGGCAATAAAATGTGTATTTTGAACTGTTAAATCGAGTCGATTCCCGATCAGCGTTGATTGCGCTTTCTGAAGCCCGCTATAAGAATACTGTTTCAGAAGAAGTCGTTTTAGGAGCTGTTGACATAAATTCTAGAACACCTGGTATTATGGAAGAATTTACAGAAGTAATAATAATAATAATAATATTTATTCCAATTCAAAACATGATACAAAAAAATTACATTAATAATGTCTAATTACTGGAACAAACAAATTACCACAGAAACTTTAGCTAAGCTATTGCTTGTACGTGGTGTGTGAATGTTCAATCCTCGAAAATCAGAGCATACCATAACATACAAGACGACGACAACCATCACCAAAACTACCAAAAAAAAATTTTTCCCTTCTTTCTTCTTTTCTTCCCCTCTTTTTCTTTTCTTCTCCTCATCTCCCCCACTCCTCCCCCTTCTGCTTCCAACAGTAGAACATACAATAACCCCTCAATCCTCTCCACTCCGCTCCAACCACACTAGAAATGATACTGGTTCACCAAGTTATGAAAAATTTCTCTTCCCGAACTTGAGATCCAAGTCTTGATCCTTTTCTTGAACAATCTGATACTATTCAGTCTTCTCATTTCTAAAGGTAACAAACCAAACAACCTTGGCGACAGGTAATCACATTGGCGTTGGCCTACGGTTTTCTTACAGCGAGGGACACAAAGTAATTTTTCCCTGTTTCGTGTACTATAACAATGTGTAATAGGTGCAGAGTTGACTTTGCCTGCTTTCAGCTTTATAAGCATGGACATACAAAAAAGTTGCCTCGCATCAAGAAAACCAGACTCCCCATAGAGCATGTCATTTGAGTATCTTAAAGGTTTCCTGAATATTATTCTCAGCAACCATCTGTGGACAACATTCAGATTTTCTAGATGGTTATCACATACACCACCCCAACCAACTATCCCATACGATAACTGTGATTGAATGAGTGCATGATATAGTATTTTCAAGTGTTTTATATCAAGGTAGTCTCTGAGGCGTTTGAATCTAAATAGCATACTTCTCAACTTCCTCACAATGTTCTTCACCTGTAGATCCCACTTCAGATGTCGGTCAATGACGATCCCAAGATACCTCACAGATTCAGCCTCGAAAATACATGAATGTCCGTCCAAAACAAGCGGTCCCACATCTGGTAGTCCACTAGAATAAGACGAAAAAGGCAGGTATTTTGTCTTCTCAAAATTCAGTGTGAGCTTATTGTATCTGAGCCATTTTCCTATATTCCCGAGATCAGTTTCTGCTTCAGACTTTAACAGTTGCCATGTATCCCCTTCATAAAATATTGCCATGTCATCCGCAAAGCTGACAATTCTGCCCTTAGTTGTTGAATTCAATAAGTCATTCATATATAGGGTGAACAGAACCGGACCCAATACCGTTCCTTGTGGTACTCCGTAAGTGACACGCATGGGATCGCTCAGTACTCCACCAACACACACTCTCTGCTCACGATCCAACAAATAACTCTCCAGAAGCCTATAAACATTCCCTCTCATACCGTATCTATAAAGCTTCTCTAAAAGTTTGTCGTGGCATACCGTATCGAAAGCCTTCGAGAGGTCAACAAATACACAAAGAGATGGTCTACTTTTATCTAAGGCTTCATAAATATATTCCGTCAAATGATGAATTGCATCATCTGTAGATTTGCCCTCCTGGAACCCATACTGACGTTTCGATACTATGTCATGTGTTTTACAGAAGTTCACTATTCTTTGTTTAATTATCTTCTCCAGGATTTTCGAAATATTCGAAACCAGTGAAATTGGTCTATAATTGACCATTTCCAACTTATCTCCCGATTTAAAAATCGGCTTGACTACTCCAACCTTCAGACACCTGGGAAAGCACCCCTCATCAATACACCTGTTGACCAAATATGTAAGAGGAGCTTTAATTTCATTTGAGATATTTTTCAAAGTTTCCGCACGTATATCATCACACCCAGGGGATTTATTCGATTTCAGTTCCCTTATTACTTGTTCAACCTCTTTAGTGTCAGTGGGATAAAGATACATTGACTCATCCAAAGTATTTGCCCTCTCCATGTAGTCATCAGGTTCGAGTATTCTTGCCGCATATTTTTCTCCCAATTTAGAATAATACTGGTTAAAGTTGTTTGCAATATCCTCTTCAGTTTCAACAAGATCACCACTGACAGAATTAATTTTCTCTACTCTTATTTCCGCTTTGGATCGGTTACATAGTTCATCTACACATTTCCATAATGCCTTAGATCGGTTAACATTGTCTGCTATCTGCTTCTGCGCAAACATTCGTTTCGAGAGTTTTATCAGCTTATTTAACTTGTTCTTATAAGAAATATAGTGTCTTTTGAGGTTCACATCATCTGGTGCTTCCAGCACATGCTTGTACATGAGTTCCTTCTTGTTAACCGATACTAAGAGTGCAGGGGTTATCCATCTTTTCCGCGGTCTTTCATTTTTCCTTATTCGCCTTATTGCTGTATTTCTTTCAATATACGCCTTGATCTTCTCAATAAAATACTCGGCCATCTCATCTATACTATCCGAAGAGTACAATCCGCTCCAACTCTCATTCTTCAGCTCTTCTCTGAGTGTAGCATAGCTAACAAATCTCTTAATCACACCCTCACCCACCTTTGCTCTCTCATAGGTATCCCGGCTCAAATTCACCGTGATCGCTGTGGGGTAATGGTCCGTAATATCAGTTTCGAATATGAAAGATCTGACATCCACAGTTGGGGGTGTTTTAACCAAAAAATGGTCGAGGCATGTCTCACTTTCCGGTCGTGTATACTTGTTGATGTATGATTCAAATCCGTAACAACTAAAAATGTTTTTATATTCCTCGGAGAAATCTGAATCCGATAGCAGATCTATATTTATATCCCCCGTGACTATGTGGACGTCACCTCCCGCAGTATTCCGTAGATAATCATCAAAATCAACATTGAACTGTCTCGGACAGGAGCTGGGCGATCTATACACAGCAGAGAGTCTAATATCATTTTTTCCCACCGTGGCGCTAATTTCCAGTATCTTCACAATTCCGATATTCTTTATTTCATATGAGTAATTGACACTTTCCTTGATATATACTACCACACCATCGTTCCTGTTCAGTTCTCCCTCATTGTATAAAGTTCGATAACCATCAATTTTCAGACATTCCAAATCATGTACAATAAAAGTTTCAGAAAGAACTATTATCTCAAACTCAACCGAAAATCTACTGAGAAACAAAATCAGTTTGTCGAAATTCCTCATAATACTCCGTATATTATAAGTGTAAAATCCTCAAGGGTATCTGAATGGATGTGACAAAATCTCCCAACCCAGAAATAACTTGTGTTTCCCTTGTTTCACTTTCATATTCTCGAATGAACGGATCCATGCTTCCACGAAATCAGAAACAGATGAAGAGGAAAACCAACCCAAATAATGTGGGCACAAAAAAAATTAAAAAAAATTAAAAAAATCAACCCCCAACATATAGAAACAGAGCAAAAAATAATTGAAATTTTACAATAAAGAAAAAAAAACAATACTACGGATCTGAGCAATTGATCAGGGTTCCCGTTTTGAGTTCGAGCGCGTTTTGACAGGTCTAATCGGCTTCTGAGGTTTCCTCACTGCCTCTTCTTTTGCGCTTTTTGGAGGTATAACTTCCTGGTTTGGAAAGCAGTTGAGATCCGGAACGGAGGAACTCGCTTCAGGGAGTGCAGGTGTCACAGGTACAACTGCCTTCTGGGTTTCCTTCTCGACACCCGCCAACAAGATCTCTGATTCCCCTGGTGTTCCCTCTGTAATTTCAGTCCTCCCGTCTTGGCTGAAGTTCTTCCCTCGAATAGGGGTGGATGGTGCGCTATTTGACCTTCTGCTCGGTTGACCCTTCTCCAACTGTGTTACAGAAAAATGGGTGCCATCGACAACAAGCCGATTTCCCCTGATGAAACAATTCTTTCCCTCCTCTCTCCAAAAACGCAAATAGTCCCTCAATATCTTCCGCTCCCCACGTTGAGCCTCAGTAAGATCATTTTCCATATATATGCCAGTTCCCTTCAGATTCTTTACGTTCCGAAATATTTCTCTTTTCTTGAGACAAGACAAAAATTTAACTTTCACTGGACAATTTTTTGATTTTCCCAAACAGACGATGTTATTCAGGTGGGATTTCTCGATATTTGTATCCAGCAATCCGTTGAGCTTCTCAATAACGAACTCAGGAGTGATCTCCTCAGGTCCCCTGTCCAATCCAAACAACACTATATTAGCTTCTCTAGAATTCTTCTCCAATAATTCGACCTTATTTTTTAGATGTTCATTCTCCAACTCAAGAGCAACTATTTTGCTTTTCAGGCTCTCAATTTCCACCAGTAATCTCGTTTCGCTAGCGAGTATTGTGTCTTTCAGTTCGTCCTTATTCTTCTGCATTTGTGTGAGAATTCTTTCGACCGTTGCGTCATTCATAGTCAGTGCGAAGAAAAAAAACAGCTCTTCCACGTTATCAGACTATCGACCAACCAACCTGAGTGAAAACTTGCCTTTTTTAAAAGAAAATCTTCAGGATCCGAAATCATACAATGGACAACACTTCCTTCGATCGGGAGAGGGAACGACTGTTACACGATTGTGGGAACAAAGGGACAAGGTAGTACACGCTTCACTCTTACGGGCCCATGTAAGAGACTATTCAAGACAAACACAGGTAGGCCGCGGTAAAAAAGGTTGATAAACAAATGGTTAGACAAACGGAATTCCCGATGAGTTGACCGTCTGGCCCATATCTTGGAATCCCCGATAAGAATTATGTTATTATCTCTATCATTCACCATATGAACGGTGCCAGATGTATCCCGATATGCAAGAGTTCAGAATTAGAAAAATGTATTCTCAAATATCGAATTTACGATTATTATTGAACCTGAACATGAATAGAAACTAGCTCACGGCAATCCTCGTACGTCAAATAACCTGGTGTAGGATATTCTCGAAATCGGGTTCCAGAAAACTCGCGAAAATGACTTCCTTTCACCACAGACTCAAGACACTTCCTCCTGGCACACAGTATGCTTTTTTACTCAAGAACGAATGCCAGAAGGATTCTGAAAACTCATTAATTGAAATCTTATAGATCCAAAAGAGTTCATCACTTCATGCCTGAAGATTTCGAACGCTGTATTGAGTTTTGTCAATGGTTGTTGGAAAAATGTAATCAGGCGCCTAATTTCCCACTCAATTTTACTTCCACAGATGAAAATAATGCGTTCAGTAACGGTATTTTTATCCGCCATAACTTCTATAGGTACTTGAGCACAACAAAATACCCATTCCGTTATGGAACGGGGAAATCAAGGAAGATTTGGTTTCAGTGTATGGGCAGGCATTCATAGGGGCATAATTTTATGCCCTTCCATTTCTCATAATGTTAGTACCAACAAGATTGCGCTCCTCCTCACAACGCTAGCAGCAGCAGAAGATATTGAAAGCAACCAAGGTCCCAACCGGTGGCCGGCAAGGTCGCCTGACCTAACACCCATGGACTTTTCACCTTTGAGGAAGATGAAATAATCTAATATATGAGAAGCCTATCAACTCTATAGGAGAACTGGAAATGGCAGCAGTTCTTAGTTTCGCTCCTTGTTGCATCTCACTTCGCCACATCTGGATAACATAAATTCCATCTCCTTTCTCCACAAGAATTGAGGGATTCGAAAGTGAAAAACATTCTTAGTCCAAAAATCCATGTTTGAAATTTTTTGATGACGTAGTTAATTAGTAATTCATTAATGGAAGTGACCAATCAGGAGCACCCTACAGAAGAATAAGTAGGCAGTGGGGACGCGAGAGTGAGACGCCAGAGCTGCTGCCGGCTTTTCACGCAGGAAAACCGAGACTAGCGTCTCAATCTCGCGTCCCCGCTGCCTATTTATTCTTCTGTAGGGTGCTCCTGACTGGTCACTTTCATTAACTACTAATTAACAACGTTATCAAAAAATTTCAAATATGGATTTTTGGGCTTAGAATATTTTGCACATTTTCACGACTTCTGGGACACCCTGTATAATGTGAAAGATACACAATATTTGAAGTAGCAAATACTCATTTCTGACATTCACACACAAATGAGTGAATGACTTTACATCATAATAAAAACTCTTCATTTTGATTGAGAGTTTATTTATCAGAAAATTTAAAGAACGTCACAACTTTGCAAGAATTTTTACTACATTTTGATTCCGTAGTAGTGCAGTTACCATGTTGAGTTCTGATGATTTTGAAAATTAACTTCACTATTTATTATTAAAAGACGCGTCTCCTCGTTTTTCCCAATGAGTTTCACATAATAATTGGCCCTCGGGGCATAACTTCTCGTCTTTCTTGTACAGAAAAAAGATATTCCCTTCGAAAGTCTCCACTTTGCCTCCCCCTATACAAACCGAAAATGTGCTGAGAAGTACAGATTTTCAAACAAAGTTGGTACAGGTTCTGATAGAATTGAACATCCCTTATGGCAGAAAATATTTAATTTATTCAGCTAATAGCAGGAACAAGAAGGTTATATTGTGAAAAAAAAATTCCATTCAATTTCCTCAATATACAGGGTGTCCCAAGATGTTCCAAACAGCAAATATCTCGGCTCTCAGACTAGGTAGAAAGTTCAAACAGAAAGTTTTTCAAATGGCATTAAGAACTTCACCAGAATCCGTCGTTAAAATTCTGTTTCTAATCACCATTCACCACCCCCGAAAAAACTACCCCCAGATATTTTTTTTAATGACACCCTTATATTTTTTTCACTCTAAACGATTCCCCAATACAAGAAGAAATATGTTAAAACAATTTCTTATCATTTCACGTAAATTCAACTCTAAAAAAAAATATTTATAATTTCCGACACATTCACCATTTTTTGCTCAGTCCATTCTCTATGTCTATTGACAACTTATTTTATTTGACAAACAGGCATTGTTTTCGGTGGCAACCTTCGAGTATAGAATAGAGTATAGAATATAGACATAGAGAATGGACTGAGAAAAATGGTGAAAGTGCTGAAAATTATAATTATTGATGCAATTTGAAAAACATTTTGTTTGAACTTTCTACCTTGTCTGTTTGGGACACCCTGTAGAGATGTGGAACAATGCGCCTCTGTTGAACCCTGAATATTTTGAAATATGCCCATGGGCGTAGATAGGGGGGGCCTGGGGGGGCACGGCCCCCCCCAGAATCCACGGTGCCCCCCCTTACTGAAAAACACATTTGTTTTTCCTTGCTCGTTTTCCACTGTGCCCCCTCAGGCCCCCCCCAGGAAAAAAGGCTAGCTACGCCCATGAATATGCCTACTTTTTTGTACCAAATGAATAAGCGAGACGACGAATGACGATTAGACTTGAACAATTTGGTTTTACCCACATAATTTTTTTTTCAGATACAAAGGTACGAAGCTGCGTCAACGATATTCGGTCCACATAGCCTGGCCATTTACCAGAGTATCTATAGCGATTTGGCTGCTGCCATGTTAACAGTGAGTATGCTTGCATATAGTAAAAAAGTTCCATTTAAAGACAGACATAAAGATAGTCGGACAAGGAATTGTTTTATGGAGACGTTTTAAGAGGCTGTAAATTCTTTATGCGAGGAGAAAGAATTTTTGGGCGCGTTAGATGAGTTGAACTGACTGCTTCGGTTCATAGAATTATGAGTTAAATATTGATGATGTGGAAACAGTGATTTTTCATGTTTTCAAGATTCGAAGTGTTTTTACTATTTCCGCTCGAAAAATTGGTGCTTCTGATGAAATTTCACCTACATCTTATGGAAAAGATTTCAAGAATCGATCCGCAGAATTATATGTTTCTCATTCTTTCATGAAAGTTTGACAGTTTTATGACCTATACTCCATTCACAATTATGAAATCACAACTCTGGCCTTGGAGATTTGACACATTCCACTCTGTATCGAAGTTATGACGTTTTTCAAAATATTTTTATGTTCCAAGTCAACACTATGTTGCCCTTTCTACATTCTTAGCGTATTTCTCGGAATGTAAATGAATTGGAAAAGATGTGATGGACGAAAATAATTAACGTTCAGATGAATTCTTCTTCTTCTTCTTCTTTCTCTTTTCTTAAGACTTGGTCTTGTTTCTTCTACTATTCAGCATCTTGGGAAGCAGATGTCCAGCTTTCGCGCCATCTCTTGGGAGGTCGGCCGGGAGGTCTTCTCGAATTCGGTTTTTCATCCTTTGCCCATCTTGCCCATCGATCTTCCATCATTCTATCGACGTGGTCTCTCCAATATCGTCGTCTAGCCCTCGTGAATCTTACTATGTCTTGAATTTTCAGATCTTCTCTTATAACTTCGCTCCGTATTTGGTCTCTTAAGCTTACTCCTTTAATAGTTCTTAATGTTTTCATCTCGGCTGCCCTCATTGTGTTCTTCGTTTTTGTGGTCTCCGCTCGAGTTTCTACTGCATATGTAAGTATGGGTCTTACAATTGTTTTATATATACGTACTTTACTATCAGCGGACATGTATTTGTTTTTCCATATTAGGTCTCTCAGATAGCCAGAGATTCTTGAGGCTTTATTCACTTGGGTTCGTACTTCTTGTTGTAAGTTTTTGGAGCTTGTGATCTCGACTCCTAAGTATGTACATTGCATACGCTGCTGAATGGGATTGTCGCTTACAGCTAATTTGCATCTTGTAGGCTCTTTCGCTATGACCATTGCTTCTGTTTTTTCTACAGATATCTGCATATTGAGGCTTTCGGCTGTTGTCTGGAACCGATATAGTAGTCGTTGTAGGTCGTCCTCGTTATCAGCCATCAGGATTGCATCATCAGCGTAGCATAATATCTTTATGGACCTTTGTCCCATCCTGTATCCTCCGGGGACTTCTTTTACACTACCTATTATTTTGTCCATAATTAAATTGAACAGGGTTGGGCTCAGACTATCACCTTGGCGAATTCCTGATATTATTGGAGCTTGTTTGGTAAAGCCTTGTGATGTTTTGATTTTTGTTTTGTTGTCTTTGTTGAGCTCCATTATAACGTTGATGTAGTTTACGGGTGTCCTGCGTTCTCGAAGTATATCGACAACGTCGGATATTTGAACTCTATCGAATGCCTTTCTGAGATCGACAAAACAAAGGAACAGTGGTTTTTGGTATTCAATGGATTTTTCAATCATTTGTCTGAGGATGAAAATGGCGTCTATCGTCGATCTATTCGGTCTGAAACCTTGTTGTTCTTCACTTATTTCTATTCTTTTCAAAATTTTTATTGTAATGATTTTGGTGAATAGCTTGCTCATGGTGTTTAGCAAAGATATCATTCTATAATTTTCTGGATTATTTTTGTTTCCTTTTTTGTAGATTGGAATTGTGATGCTGTTTTTCCAATCAGAAGGCACTTTTTGGGTCAAGATAATTTCTTGAAATAATAGTGTGATCGCTGTTTCTAGTTCAGCACCTCCGTACTTAAGCATCTCGTTAACGATTCGATCAGGGCCAGGGCTCTTTCGGTTTTTCAATTTTGCTATCTCCTGATGTACTTCTTCATATGTTATGTTATCTTCTTCTGATAGTTCTTCCATGTAGGTGCTGTTCACGCAATCTTCATTATCACTATCTCGTGATCCATATAGGTTCCTTACGTACGTTTCCCATTTTTCTGGTGTAATGATGTTTATTTGAACTTCTTCGTTGACTGTTTTTTTTCTGTTTCTCAGTGTTTTCCAAATCTTCTTTTGTCCTCCATATAGGTCATGTTCCATGTCAGCAGAAAACTTTTCCCAATATGTCTTCTTTATTTCCTTTATGGCATCATTCACTCTGTTTCTAATCACTTTGTATTCTTCGTATTCTTCTGTTGTTCTTCTGTTTTTATATTTGATGTACGCTTCCTTTTTTTGTAATGCTAAAATTTTTACTTCGTCTGTAAACCATTCTTTTTTGTTCTTCTTTCCGTTTGCGTTCACCTTCCTCATTCCGAGCGCTTCTATGGCACTTTGTATTATGTTTGTTTTAATCCTATCCCACATTTGCTCAGCACCTTCCCCTTCTACTACAGGGTTGGAGCCCATTTTTCCTTCCAATCTACTCTGGTATAACGCCCTTGTTGAGCTGTCATTCAAGGACTCCACGTTGAATTTCTCAATATACAGTGGTGGTTTCCTCTTTTCGGGGATGGCTTTGGAGCGGTATTTGCATAGTACTAGACCGTGGTCTGTGCCAACATTGGCAGACGTAAGTGTTCGCACGTCCAGTATTTGACTCGGATGTACTGTTCTATTGGTAATAATATAATCGATCATTGAATTTTGGTCTCTTGTATTACCAAAAGTATATTTTTGTTGGTTTTTGTGTCTATAAAATGTATTATTGATTCGCAATTCGTTTTGCGCGCATAGTGTTATTAGCATTTCTCCATTGTTGTTGATAACATCTTCGTTGAATCTTTGCATTACACCTGACAGGACTGTATTACCAATCCTGGAGTTAAAATCTCCCATTATAAAGATCTTCGATTTTTTAGGTAGTTCATTAATTACTTGCTGCAGTTCTTCGAAAAAGGCAGCTCGCTCTTCTTTTGGTTTGTTTATATCTGGTGTATATATGCTTATGAAGTACGTTTTCGTCGTTTCACCTTTGAGGGAAATGTACATGATATTGGCACTTATGTATTGCACCTCGTCGATAGAGCTTTCAAATTTATCGTGTATTAGGATTCCCACCCCGGCTTGTGCTCTTTGGTTTTTTTCTCTTCCGCTATAGAATAGTATATAGTTTTGGTATCTTGTGTTGCCTTTCCCCTTCTTTTTCAGTTCCGACAATGCACATATTTCGATATTATGTTTATTTATCTCCATTAAAACCTCTTGGTCCCTGCTGTTCCATGATGTTATATTCCAACTTCCAATTCGTAGTCTTGGCGATTTCCATAGTCGTTTTTTCCTTTGTCTAGCCGTGTCGTTATCCCATAAAGTCCGTCCGGTTTCCGAGGCTGTATTAGTAGTACTTTGAGCATTGAAACTCTTTTACGGTGGGTAGGCTGCTAACCTTGCCCACCAACTCTCCTCCTTTCTCCGGGCTTGAGACCGGCTGCAGTGCCTCTGAAGCTACTCAATCCACCCAAAGACACTGAAGGCGGAGTTCAGATGAATTCATAGAATGGATTCCTTTTCTAGTTATTTGCATGAAAAGTACAAGAGATCACTGTTGAAATATATTAATAATAATAATAATAATAATAAATTTATTGCACAGATAATACAGTGACGTCAAAAGAATACAAAAAAATACATGGAATAGAAGAATCTTAAATGTACAACAATTTTTAAAAAACATACCTAAAATACACAAGACATAAAGAACAAACAATTTATAAAACCCTCATCGCCGAGACGAATTCATCAACACTGTAAAAGGTTCCAACGACAAGAATGGACCTCAATTCACGCTTAAACTCAGTTGCCCGCATCACAACCAAATATCTTGGCAGAACATTGTAGATTTGAATTCCCGATATAAGGGGGGATCTTTCATGGAACGTATGGTTCAGACCAGAATGGTACAGCCTTTGACAACCGCGAGTGTTATATGAGTGGTGGTCACAAAGCCTAGGTATTTTAAATCTCCTATCATGTATGTACATCATAAGATGGTAAATGTACAGTGATGGAAGTGTTAGGAGACCATTGGAACGGAAGCATTCCCTACACGAGGTCCGAGGATGAAGACCGAACAACACTCGAATTATCCGCTTCTGCAGGACAAAGGCGCGATGGGACCCAGTAGCACGCCCCCACACCAGAAGACTATATCGCAGCGCTGAGGCAACGTTAGAGTGATAGAACGCCATGGCACAACGAAAGCCAACGTATTTTTTTAGGTGGCATATGGTATAATAACCTCTATTCAATCTAGAGCAAACACTATCAATCTCGGGCGTCCAGCGCAGGTTCCCGTCAAGAGTGCAGCCAAGCAGTCTCACCCGATCCGACAGCTCCAAAACAACACCTCCGAACCTAAGAAGAGGTCTACAGGGCTCTCTGTGTAGATTGTGGAACTCGACACAAACGGTCTTATCGTTGTTAACTAAAAGCTGGTTTCGGTCACACCACTCCCGAAACTGATCGAGCACCGCGTTGCATTTCCTCCTCAATGCTGTGGGGGATGGATCACTGATGACAACACTCGTGTCATCAGCGTAAAGGTATGTTTCACCATCCACTATGTGTTCGGGCAGGTCGTTGACGAATATTAGAAACAGTAAGGGACCCAATGAACTCCCCTGGGGGACCCCATACCAAACGTCCACCTCCCCGGATATCGAGTCCTCGACCCTCACGCCAAATCTCCTATTGGACAAGAAGGATATAAGCCAGTCGTTCAGCTTACCCCGGACTCCCAACTGGCACAGTTTCCTTGACAGAAATAAAGGATTAACGCAGTCAAATGCCTTCTGCAAATCAAAGCATATCATCAGCACATAATAGCCATCATCCAATTTATCGGAGATGGACTGAACAACATCACAGAGGGCAGTCGAAGTGGAGCGGCCAGACCTAAAACCATGCTGACCGTCGGAAAACAGATTATGTCCCTCAATGAAGTCTGTCAGACGCGTGTAAACAGCCCTCTCGAATATCTTCGAAAAAACGCTCAGCATTGTAATTGGTCGATAATTATCAACCATGCTTCGGTCACCCTTTTTAAAGATCGGGATGGTCAGACCGATTTTCAATTTATCAGGAAATGACCCACCAGTTACAGAATCATTTATCAAATCCGCCAAAATGCCGCAGATGTATGGGGCCGAAGCTTTTATAGTTCGAACTGTTACATCGTCCCAACCAGCCGCCGAACAACTCGGCAATGATCCGATGATCCGCTCGACCTCAGTAGAAGTGACAGGGTGGAAAAACATAGAATTTGGGATCCATCTGGAGGTGATGGAGCACCCATCCGAAAGAGAACCCGACGAGAATCGCCCAGCAAGGAGCCCCAGAGCCGCCGAACCGAAATACCGAGCGAAAAACTCACACAATGTTCCAGCATCCAATATTTCCCGATCTCCCTCGTACAATGCAATACCAACTCGCGGTGCACATTTATTTCGAACCGAATCGATAATTCGCCATACCGTTCTCGTCTTGTTTTTACTAGCGTTAATCTCCTCATTGAATACGTCCTGACGATAAGACAAAATCATATTATTCACCTCGTATTTCAACAGGTCACGTTCTCTACGCGTCCGTAAACAAGGAAAGTTAGAAGCAAGCCAAGAAGAGTGATCAAGCTCTTGGATCTTCCCAAGGATGATATCTGGGAGAACTTGGGATTTGATCGAGGAACAACACCTCACTTTTCTCATCCGTTTAGGAAAAGCTGCATTAAAACACCAAAGGAAATCCTCATAGAACATTTCGAAATTATCTCCGCATTCGAACGAGCGGTGTTGTCGGATTGTCGCAATATTCCTACGGAGGAGGAAATCAAACTCTGAGAAACCAACATCGGAAAACCTACGGCAAAATACCTCCCTATATACGTGCTGGTGGGGAAGCGTAGTATCATCCCTGTACGTGACAACCTGGACGTTGTGATCCGAAAATCCAGCATGATAATTCAGGATATCAACGATTTGGGGTTTATCAAATCTACAAATAATATAGTCAACGCTACTTCTAGATGTCCGGTTGGCACTGTCAGTAAAAACTCTGGTGTAAGAGGAGATGAGCGAGCGCAAATTAAAATTTCTCAAGATAGATAAAAAAGATCGAGATGAGTCCTCGCATGAAAGACATTCGTCTATATTAAAGTCACCACAAATGAATACATTTTCGAAATTTACTAGAACAAGCGCGAGCATCTGTGTGAAACGGTCCTCAAAAATCTCCAAGTTACCCCTCCCCGATCTATATATGCAGACAATACAAGTTCGATCATAAGAAACACCACAACACTCGAAATCAATTTCCTCGCTCAAAGGTTCCAAGTATGGAATCTTGGCGCATTTAGATCCAATTGTCGACTTAACAAAAATCACACTACCCCCGTGAATGTGAAAGCTTCTGCAAAATTCGGCCACGCGGATATAACCGCTCAAATTAAAGACGTCCTTATCGTTCCGTTCAGTGATCCAATGTTCCGTGAAACAAACAAAATCAGGATAATCGTTACTGAGTAATACAACGTCCACCAATGGATACTTATTAGAAACACACTGAATATTCAAATGTAAGATTTTTATCAAATTAGAATTAGAATGACTTGCGTGGTGTGAACTCGTCTCAGACGTAGGGGTCGAATTAACCTCATGGGATCGCTCCAGGCTGGGCCCTCCGTCCGTCGCTACAGAAGATGAGACTAGGTCCGGATCACTATTCTCTAAGAATCGCTGTTCGGATGACGGGACCTTTGAAAAAACTTATTCACGGCCACTCCTTCAGGCCAGAAGTCCGGACTCATGACAGCATCCATTAATTCGGTCGGTAGCACCACTTTGAAAGATGAATATACTGTGGGCTGCCTAGAACTCAACTTTTCACATGTGACGTTGGGTATATCACGGATTTCAAAAAAATTTTGAACATCATGCAATGATGTCTCCGGGTTGAGGCGTGAGACATGTATACGAGACAACCGGCGTTTAGGCACAGCATTAAGAGAACTCGACTTCATAGTGCCAACTATAGGTTCCGAGGCATGCCTCAGATTCCTCGGTGGTGGCCGATTGGGTGTATTCTTTATCTTCTCTGCAGTATTCGACCTTTTATTCTTGTGTCTTTCCCTAATATTTTTCTTTTTCTTTGGATCGGTCCATTTAGATGATTCATCAGCGTTCGAAGTGTTTTCGTGTTTTGTCACATCAATGGCAACATTGTCAACATCGTGGACAAGATGCTGGGGAACCTCCAGATGGGACTGTCTCGCAGATGAGGACGAGTCAGACGAGGAATCCCCGACAGTTGGAATCTCCGAAACATCATGATCAGCTGGATTCACGATAAGTTTTTTGGCCTCTGATAAAATGTTCACCTCCTCAATGAGATCGTGTATTTGTTTACTTTGAGATAATATTATTTTCTTAAGATCCTCAAGTTCAGACCGAAAAATGTTGGAAATCTCACTTACTATTTCCTTCCTCATATCAGACAAATCACGAGCAGTTGCAGGAGGGGTAGGCATCTCGATGACGGCTGTGGGATTCTGACAACCTCCACAAATCCACCCAGCTGCAGAATCTTCGCGAACTTTGTTGAAATTTTCGACGGATAAATTAGCACATCCAATATGAAAATACCCTTCACAAAGTTTACAGGATATAGAGTCATCATATCTATCAATTTTCGAGTTGCATTGGGAACAACTTATACCTCGACCGCGCGACATGATAGCTCGCACATATTATATATTATATATATTATATATATTATTTTTCGCCATAGAAAAAAATTGCATTGCTCTCGCCTAATTTTCATATGCATGCTTGTGAAGATTTAATGTTTATTATCCTCTCGCACTGAAAGTTCAAGACTTGACGAATTTTCATTTATTTGATCTTATGAACAAGGAGTAAAATATTCTGACTGTATAGTAATTTATTAGTTTAAAAAATATTCATACATTACTACCACAATAGGTTTCTACGAATGAAATGGAATAGGTCAAACATATGCTTCACATTTATTATTCGCCTGTTCTAAAATAAGACACAAACTCCTGGAATATGGAAAAAACCGATGTATTCTGGTTCAATATAGCCTATAGGATATATAGGAATAAAAGCTCCAGTGACACATTTCAATTCATCGGAATCTGAATTCACCTACCGTTGAATGCAATATAGTCATATTTCTTTTTTTAAGCTTTCTCGACGTTTTTTTTTCTTCTGAAACGTGAATACGGTCAACAATAATCATTAAGAGACCGATGATGGCCATCCAGAACCCGTTTACTTACGAAAATCGTGCAATTTCATTCTGCAAGTTCTTTCCTCATAATTCCTCGAAAATCCTACCTGAACCATATTTTCCGGTCGCTTTCGTTAGAAGATCGTATGAGGAAGCCTTTTTTGTCCATTCATACATTCCAAATAAATTTTGAGCACCAAAAACGATACCGAAACTAACCAAATTTCTGGGGGACCGGAATTTCGTTTGACATCTTTCTAAACGGCCAGAAATCTACAAAAAAACTTCGTTATCAAGTGTAAAAAGGTCGATTAATACTTACCTTCGCTTTATTTATGCTTATAAATCGATTTTTGGTCCAATTCAAATTTGTCGTTCGTACTCACGCGGCACGCCAGAAGTCGTGAAAGGAAAAAATGACACTTGCACGAAATTTCTCATGTCGACAGGAAACTTCTTCTGGACGACGAAAAACGAAAAAATAGGCGATTTCCTATCGATATTCCGCCCCAAAATCGCCGATCGATTCGAACTAACAAAATGTGGAATATCTTTTATACGTTTACTTTGATGGGAACAAGAATCTGGCAACGTCGTTTTGTAATTAACGATATTTTCTGTACACGCACAGACTTTTCATTAGGTGCACCAACTCCTGAAAACGAAACCATGACCTCCTATGTGATTAAATAAAAGTGAATGGAGTATAGGTTGTAGAGCATTCCCATAAAATGCCATTTTCCCAAAGCTTAAGCACTTTCAAGATGAAAATACAAATAATTCTTGTCTCATTTTCGAAAGTCTGTTAATATCCAAGTGAGAGCTTTGTTTCACATGGAATACACCCTTGAATTTTCGACCACTAACATCCCCGGCAAACTTTCGTACTTATTTTGTGACATCCTGTTGTATAGACGTTGATCTCTAATTCCAGATGCCATTTATAGAATTTGAATATGACGAATTCACATGGACTGTTTTCACCAGAAATGTCAATCTCGGTTGAGTAGACAACTGATTAATTTGCAGCATTCACTCAAATATACTGGTATAAAGAGAGTCGAAACATTTCCCTCACCAAAATTAAAATGCCTGGAGCAAACTTCCATTTTTTGTCTGGGACTTTCATGTTCGAAGTTTGTATAAATAACTCTCGACTCCCAATTTGGGATTCATTAACGCTCCTGTTTGGTATTTAAACAGATGGAACTCTGATGAAAGACCCCAAGGCACAACAACTATACATATACAGAAGCAACACTATCTAACGGAAAATCTGCATTTTTTAGCCAGTGGCGTATTCAGAATTTCAGTTTGGGGGGGGTGGGGCAGATTTCCCATATGAGGAAAATTGAATTTCAATACTATCCTAAGCCTTCAGACTTTCAGAATATCTTTCCTGTGATTATATGGTTTGGGGGGCCCGGCCCCCCTGCCCCCCCTGAATACGCCACTGTTTTAAGCAATTTTTGTGTTCTCGACTACGATTACAAACATTTGCATAAAGCGTTAATATGAATTCAAGATATCTGACTATGGATTATGACATCCAAATAAACAAATAAATGAATCCTGATCCCAAAAAGATGTCATATACTAAATCGATACAATTTTGTGTCTGTAATGAATAGGTGCACTACGCTATGTACACACAACCAAACTTATATGGAATCACCCAGTATTAAGATGAAATATTATTTTGATATCTTTTTCGTTAGAAGCAAATAAAAAGTGCATGTGTTTACTCACAAAAACAGTTAGGTTCATAAGCACTTGATAAGATTTGGCTTTGCATTGTCGATTTTACCATTTCGTTCGAACGTCGCAGTGAATTTATATTTTGTTTTTTTGCGAAGTTTAAAAAAAATGCCTTATGTGGGGTTATCGGAAGTCCAGAGAGGAAGAATTATTACTATGGCAGAACAAGGTATGTCACAAAGACAGATTGCAAGAACAGTGGGGGTTACACAAGGGGTTGTTTCAAAAACCTATGCAAGGTTTCTGGAGTTAGGAACCCTGAAGAATAGGTCGAGAAGAAGTCGTGGAAAAGTAACTACAGAAAGGCAGGATCGCTTTTTAGCCCAAACAGCAAGAAGAAATCCCGCAGTATCTCATTCAGAGCTTCGAAGGCAATTTTTGCAAGCTACAGGTGTTAGTGTTTCTGTCGAAACTATCAGAAAACGACTTAGCGCTCGGGAATTATTCAAGAGAAGAGCGTTAAGAGTTCCAGAACTATCAAGGCAAAATAAAGTTGACCGTTTTAATTGGTGTTTAGAGCATGAAAATTGGACTATTGAAGATTGGAAAAATGTCTTATTTTCGGATGAGACCAGAATTGGCCTACGATCAGACGACCGGCGTGTTCGCATTTTAAGAGGTAGAGGGAGGCAAGCTAGGCTCCAAGCTGCAAGACCGATCCCTAAATACAAAGGAGGTACTGTAATGTTTTGGGGCGGAATTATGTTTGGTGAGAAAACTCCTGTAATTCCCATTAGACAATCTCTGACAGGGCCTAGGTATGTTGATCTAGTGCTACAACCTGTAGTGAGGCTCTGGCGAGGTGCTTTTGGAGATTATTTCCTATTTATGCAGGATAATGCACCTCCACATACCAGCAGAGTTGCAAAAATTTTTTTCGAAACAGAAGGTGTGACTGTTTTAGAGTGGCCTTCTCGTTCACCGGACCTTAATCCTATCGAGCACTTGTGGGATAGGATCAAAAGAAAAATTAGAGCTTGTCAAAATAATCCTGGTTACGCAGAGCAACTTATACAAGCGGCTTCAGAGGAATGGGCAAATGTTACAGAAGAAGAAATTAACAACTTAATAGTGTGAAGATCCCTTAATTGGGGGGAGTACTTCAAGGGCGCAGTCACCTTTACGGGAAATAAATGCTCGAGCGCCAGCCACAATAGGTTTAACAAGGTTGTGGCGCCTTGAACTCTCCACTTCTACCAAGGTAGCTTTTATACAGTGGAGAAGGGTTCGGTTTAATCTAGGAAGTTAGCGATTAAAAGTTCTGTTTCTATCGTAAATGTTGCCAAAATTAAAGGTTCACTTAAAACACCAAAATGGATTTTACAAGTTTACTGAACTCAAACAGAAATGACAATGAGGAAAAAAATATATTAATACTAAGAATCAAAATTTAAAACTGATTTCATTTGAGAGTAAACATGAAATTAAAAGAAATGAATTAAATATCGGTATTTTACAATGATTAATAAATTCAAGAATAAACGGTGATCGGGTGAGCAAGACGGTCGGGCGAGGTGAGCGAATGCGAGAAGTGGACGGTAAATAGGGGAGTACGGGAGTAACAAAGCAAAACTTCAAAATTCGGCAGGCCACGGAAAATATCATATAATCTAACCACTTGCAACGATGTATTCCACACTCAGATGTAAAAAAAAAAGGATAGGGAACAGGACAGCTGTGTCAGCACAACGTCTGGACAAGTGAATCCAGAGAATGGAACCCCTCGACCTGACGAAGTGATTCTAGTAATCCGCAAACGTCTAGTGAGTTAACAAGGGGTGAAGCGCGGTCGTAACCCCGTTGTGATCTCGCCGATGTCAACTCACAAGGACGTCGCCGTGAAATACGAATCGTCGATCACAGTTGAGCGAAATAGAAATCGGGTACGGCTGAGAACCAACAACGTCCAGACAAGTAGCTCCAGGAAAATGGAGCTTCTCGACCTGACGAAGTCTCTCGTGTTTTCGTCAACCCTGAGCGAACTGAGAAGGGGTGAAGCGCGGTCGTAACCCCGTTGTGATCTCGCCGATCTCAGTCCTCAAAAGGTCGCTGATAAACACGGAGATTAAGGCCCCCACAAAGGAATCGGAACACAAGATGAAATCTTGAAAGTAAAATGGGGTCGAAAACAAGTCAGGTACGGCAGTGAACCAACAACGTCCGGACGAGTGGTCTCAGAAAATGGAACCTCTCGGCCTGACGAAGTCTCCTGGATTCCCGTCAACTTTCCGTGGATTAAGCAAGGGTGAAGCGCGGTCGTAACCCCGTTGTGATCTCGCCGAGCTCAATCCCCAAAAGTCGCTGATAAATCCAGAGATTAAGGAATCACAAAGAAGTATTGATAGAAGATATAATCTTGGAATGAAAGGGATGTAAAATACTAATCGGGTACGGTTGTGAACCAACAACGCCTCGACAAGTAGCTCCAGAGAAATGGAACCCCTCGACTGGACGAAGTCTCTCGTGTTTTCGTCAACCCTGAGCGAATTGAGAAGGGGTGAAGCGCGGTCGTAACCCCGTTGTGATCTCGCCGATCTCAATTCTCAAAAAGGTTGCTGATAAACACAGAGATTAAGGAAACACAAAGGAATTATAACGCAAGGTATAACCTTGAAATGAAAAAGGATGCAAAATATCAATAGGGGACGGTTGTGAACCAACAACGCCTCGACAAGTAGTTCCAGAAAAATGGAACCCCTTGACTTGACGAAGTCTCTCGTGTTTTCGTCAACCTTGAGCGAATTGAGAAGGGGTGAAGCGCGGTCGTAACCCCGTTGTGATCTCGCCGATCTCAATTCTCAAAAAGGTCGCTGATAAACACAGAGATTAAGGACACAAAGAAATGTCAGACAGTATGAAATCGAGGAAATACTGTGGGTAAAATACAGGCAGGTTATGGCGGTGGACCAACAACGTTCAGGTGAGTAACCCCAGTGAAAGGGAATCACTCGACTCAACGAAGTCTCTTATATATCCGTCAACCCTTAGCGAATTAAGAAGGGGTGAAGCGCGGTCGTAACCCCGTTGTGATCTCGCCGATCTCAATTCTCAAAAAGGTTGTTGATAATTACAGAGATTAAGATGCCACCAAGGAAATAAAATCATAAATCAGAGAAGAAATAATAAAAAAAATGGTTTAAAAGTCGTGGAACACACAATGATTCAATCGTTAGAATGATATTTAACGGATGGTGCCATGTAAGAAATATGAACGGGGCCTTACCGGTTTTCTGAAGTATGCACTGCACAAACTGATTAGGAGTCCTGTCTCGAATTTTACTAGCACTGATTTTATTTTCTACGGAAAATTAACTCGGATGAATCAATGCTAAATCTCTATAATCGTTAAATAAAACTGGAAATTATATTACTATTCAAAATGAATAAAAGCGAAAAATAATTCAAAGAGCGTAAGACAGCAAAAGATCGCAAAAGAGAAGCAAAAGAGAGTAAAAGAGAGTAAAAGAGCCCTTCCGCAGGTCGTTTCGCCCTTATAAAACCTTCGGAAATGGTGGGGGCATGACGCGCTGAAAACTCGAAAATTTTGAAAGAGGGGAACAATCTCGTCCCCTGATTGGTTTAGATTGACGTCAGATTGTTCCAGAAATGAATCGAAGGAATTCCCACTATGTTAAAATTCGACAATTCCATCTCCGTTTTTTTCAAATCCCCGGCCGTTGAAAAACGTGAAATCAACCAAGATACGAGCTCCTTATCGCAGCGCTCAGCATGTGCCCGAGCGTTTTTATACTTGCGGCGATGTTTATATTGTTGAATTTGTCGAATTAAATTTTCCTTCTGTTGGAATCACGGATATTTTATTGGGAAAATGATAAATGAGAACAGGACTTTTATGAATGAAAATTAATTACGGACTTTGTTACAACTTTCAGTTCTGTTCACAATATTGAACTTATTGAATTAAACTTTCCTTCCATTGAAATCTTGAATAATTATGGAAGGAATAATATATGAAAATAGGCATTGAGTGAATAAAAATGACGAAGTTCATTACACCCCCCTTTCCTCCTCAAAAAAAAAAATTCGAAGAATTTATTTTTTTTCTTCAAACAGCTCACCTCACCTACACCGTACTTTCTCATCCCTCACTCTAACTGTACACGTCTCAGAGAACGCCTGAACGCCATCTAGAGGAGTCCGGTGTTGTCCGGCTTCTTGGTGTCGGCGTCTTGGTGTCGGCGTCTGGGTGTCGGCGCCTTGGTGTCTTCGTCTTGGTTTCGGCAGCTGGTTGCTTTGAACTCCTGCTGATCTGCGATCGATTCCTGGGCTTTTGAATGGATCCGGGTCAGTTATTCGTCGATGAAATAACCTTTTCCTCACTGGATAGTTACTTGGATCGTTGAAAAGGTTCGTTGTGATAGCTAGTCGGTTCAATCGTGTCGATTACCATGTCCTTACCGGAGTCAAAGATCGTGATTATGACTACCTCAACGATCTGTTACCGAAGGAGAATAACGGACGGACGGACAGAAACTGCTTAACGGCGATGACGGACGGTATTCTCAACCCCTTCTCTTCGGGATTCGGGGTTCAAGACAGACGGACTTTCCTCTTCATCTCCGTGCCACGGTTTCAAGTCCTTGATGTGAATGTGACGGATACGTTTACCAAACTGATCTTTC
The DNA here is from genome assembly GCA_910592335.1 of Adalia bipunctata. Taxonomy (NCBI): domain Eukaryota; kingdom Metazoa; phylum Arthropoda; class Insecta; order Coleoptera; family Coccinellidae; genus Adalia; species Adalia bipunctata. The sequence continues at coordinate 10,551,152 of OU342954.1, forward strand.
AGATCGTAAACTACGGGAGAGATGACTTTCGTCACGGTATACGGACCGGAATACTTCGGGGCCAGCTTGGACGCAAAATTATCTACCGCCGATGACAGAGGGCGTTCTCTACGCCAAACCTTGTCTCCCAATCTACAGGACCATTCTCTACGGCGTAAGTTATAGTAATGGCGCTGCTGTGAAAAGGCTCGGGACAGCTGCAACCGGACGAATTCATAGGTTTCCTGGAGGCGGCGTAAACGGTTTGCATACTGGGTTATATCTTCCGGGCGTTCCACGGCGGCTTCCTCTTGATCTTCATCATCGGTATTCCCTCGAAACTCGGCTGTTGGAGGGTGAATTTCTCTGCCGAAGTTGAGAAATGCTGGCGAGAACCCCGTAGAATCATGCTTCGCCGAGTTGAGGGCGAACGCCAATTCTCCGATCTTTTCATCCCAGTTACGGTGGTCTGCCTCGCAGAACTGAGCTATCATCGTTTTGATTGTCCTGTTGGCTCTTTCCACCGGGTTGCACTGCGGAGAATAAACGGGTGCAAACTTGTGTTTGATTCCCAACTCCTGGAGGTTGCCTTTGAATAGCCGACAGTCAAACTGGGAGCCGTTGTCGCTGATCACGACTGATGGGCTACCAAACTTCAGGACTACTTGCTCGTAAAAGGCTTGGAAGACTCCTCTACCCGTGGCTGTCCTAAGAGGTTTGCACTCTATCCATTTAGAAAACCTATCCTGGAACATCACAAGGAAAACGTTTCCCTTCCTGGATCGGGGCAACGGACCGATAAGATCTGTGCTGACGGTATTCCACGGCTCGGTAATTGTGTACGGCTGCATTTTGCCTGCAGGTTTCTGTTGGCTAACCTTGTAGCGTTGACACCTCGTACACCCCCGGACGTACTGCGCAACTTCCCTGAACATCCCTGGCCAATAATATTTCCGAGCTACCCGGGATATCGTTTTAGCAATACCTAGGTGACCGGCGGTTGGTTCATCATGATTTTCTACCAATATGGCCGGACGGTTCTCCTTAGGGACACATAGTTTCCAAGGACTTCCCATTTCCGACTCGGTAAAATCACCGGGATCCCAGAAATGACGATATAATTTGCCCTCTTGAATTTGGTAGTCGGGGTGTCCGGTTGGGTCCTTATCGACTTCTTGAAATTTCCTCTTGTACCAGGAGCACGATGAAGTGCTTCCTACCAAACAAGACTGTGGCTCCTCGGGCAGCGGGTCTCGTGACAGGGCGTCAGCTACCCGGTTCAAAGCACCTTTCCGGTACTTTATCTCAAAATCGAATTGTTGCAGGAAGACACTCCAACGGGCGATCCTGCCGGCTGGTGATTTGATGGATTGTAGCCAACGGAGGCTCATGTGGTCGGTAATCACAGTAAAATGGTAGCCTTCCAAATACGGTCGCATCTTCTCGATTGCCCAAGCTATGGCCAGACACTCTTTTTCGGTGACAGAGTAATTCCTTTCGGCATCATTGAGCGATCGGCTAGCGTATGCGATAACCCTCTCGTGCCCATCCAACACTTGTGTCAAGGCTGCACCCAATCCGGTTTCGGATGCGTCGGTCTGTAACACAAACGGCTGGTTGAAGTCAGGGCAGGCTAGAACCGGTGACTTGGTCAATTTCTCCTTTAATGTCTCGAAGGCTTGCTGCTGCTCGTTATCCCATTTCCACTTCTGCTTCTTTCTCAGAAGTGCAGTGAGTGGGGAAACGATGCGGGTGAATTCTTCCACAAATCGGCGATACCATCCAGCTAGTCCCAAAAATCTTCGGAGTTCTCGGACGGTTTTGGGTGGTGACATCGAATTTATGGCGGTGATTTTGTCGGGGTCCGTTGCAATACCATTTTCGGTCACTATGTGACCCAGATATTTGAGCGATTTCCTCACGAAAGCACATTTGTCCGGGTTAATTTTCAGGTTGGCTGCTCTGAGACGGCGGAATACGGCTTTCAGGTTCGTCAAATGCTCCTCGAATGTTTCTCCCAGGACGACAATGTCGTCCAAATAAGCGAAGGCGACAGGATCCATCTCCGGACCGATGACACGGTCTAGAAGTCGCTGGAAAGTCGCTCCGGCGGAATGCAGACCGAAAGGCATCACTTTGAACTGGAACAGTCCTCTTCCAGGAACGGTGAATGCTGTGACAGGCTTGCTTCTTTCGGTCAGAGGAACCTGCCAGTATCCATGTTTCAAATCCAACGTGGATATAAATTTGGCCCTCCGAAGCTTATCCAATATCCCAGCAATATGCGGCAACGGGTATGCGTCCTTGATTGAAACCTCGTTGACCGGTCTGAAGTCAATGCAGAACCTTGGTTCGCCATTGGATTTCTTCACAATGACGACGCTTGAGCTCCATGGTGAACTTGACGGTTCCACGATACCTTCTTCCAACATTTTATCCACCTCCTGGTTTATAACTTCTTGCATCTTCGGGTTGTAGGGACGGTATCGCTGCTTCAGAGGTTGGGTTTCGGGTTTGATCTTGATGTCATGATCGATGAGTGTGGTTGTGCCCCGAACTTCGGAAAATTTCTGAAGTTCTGGTCTCAAGAACTCTTCCAAAATTTGTTCTTGTCCTGAAGCCACGGAGTTCACCATGGGTCTCTCGGGAGGTTTCGATACAAAATCCGGTGGGTCCAATAGTCGGCCGTTCAGGAAGCATTGTGCAGCCCTTAGATTAATATGGAAGTCATGCCTCGCTAATACATCCATGCCAAGTATGATGTCTATCGGTAATTGAGGTACCAGGAGCAGGTGAACATCGATCTCCATATCGCCCAAGGAAAGTGACGTACGACAAATCCCCTGCACTGCCACGCAGCTTCCATTTGCAACGGTTGCTAACACGTTGTTTACCGGTGTTGTGAGGATTCCCAAACCTTGGCACCTTTCGGCCGCTGATGAGCTAAGAAATGACTTTGAAGCTCCGGTGTCCAACAGGGCTCTGAATTTGAGATGTTCAATACGGACGGCGATCATGGGGCGATTCTCCTTTGATGGGTACTTCGGTGTATTTGGGGAAGTAGGCGTTGGAAACTGTCGAGTCTTCCCATCCCGACAGTTTCGCTCTAGTTTTCCGAACATCTGCAATCCCGGGACAGTATACCCTGTCTCCCACACCGGGAGCAGAATATAACAGGCTTGGCTCTGCATTCTCGCCTCATATGTCCCATCGTACCACATCGCCAGCATTGTGGTTGCCTTTCGGCAAATCTCACTTGCTTCTCCCTTGCTGGTTCTCGGATGGTTCCTGATTTATCGTTCGAAGGTCTTTCCGGTGCGGTGGTAGAAGTCATCTGTACGGAGGACGGCGGAGGTTCCTTGGTAGATGGTACACGTGATGGTTCGACGGGAGTCCTATGGCTTGAGTCTATCATCAAGTTCCCAGTAGACTTCTGATTCACATTTTTGTAAACCAGGTGTCTTTCATCCATAAATCCTGGCCGGTCAGGAGGTGGTACATAATGGTCTGCCTGCCACTGAACTAACTCGAACACTTTTCCTTTGTTCAACAGCTCCGAACATGTTCTCGTTTCCTGGAAGGCGAGGGCTTTTTGAAGTGACGGGACTAATCGCCTTTTAATAATGTTGACTTGTTCCTCTTCCGAAGGTCGCTTCGTGTTCAACTTCAAGAACAAGTTCTGCATTCGCGTTGTAAACAGGACTAATTTTTCTCCATCACCTTGAGTACGCTTTCTTATTTCTTCGAGTAGGTTCTCTTCATATTCTGGAGGCAGGAATGCCTCACGGAGTTGTTCCTTAAAATCTGGCCAATCCTGAAAGCAGCCTCGGCGGGGGATGTACCAGTCCTTTGCATCCTTACGCAATAACTCGAAGATAGACTCGAATAATTGTTGGTGGGTAACTTTTCGAGTCTCAGCTAACTGTTCCACTTCTTCCAGGAAAGAATTCACACCACTCGAACCGTCGAAATATACGTTCCATTTGTAAACTGGGACCGAGTGATAATTCCAGTGAGAATTAATGGATGTTCCTCCAGCAGTTCCGTTCTCAGCTTCCTTATGGTTCGGTAAAAATGGCCCATATTTATTTCGCTCGATCCAGTTCTGCTCCTCTACTTTATGTCCAGGTCTGTTTCGACAGTTCTCATCCAATTCCGGTAAATTGTTGTAATGACTGCCACGGAAAATAGGGTCGCCTTTCGTTGTTGTTCCGATGTTACCACAGTTCTGGCATGGTATGAACTGATCGGTTTGATTTGGCCTCGTTGCCGGATTCGACCTGTTCAGTCCTCCACCATCTTGTTCCTGTACACTGAGTCCAGTTCTGGAACTGCTCCTGTTCAGCTGATCTGGTTGCGAACGGATTTGTTGCGTACCAGTTCTGACCCTGTTCGAATTCACTTGATGTGGTACCAAGTCGACATGTTCTGTAGTAGTTCCAGGTCTGCACATGTTCACCTGATCCGGTTCTGAATGAACAGGCTCACCGGTAGTTCTGGAACTATTTATGGTGGCTCGCCTTGGTTCCTGTCGAGTATGTTCCCCATTGGTTCCAGAACCTGTTGTTCGATTCGGTAATGGCAATTCCAGTCCAGAACCCATCGGCTGTTGTCGGATTTGTTCCACCACCCTTGGTATCTCAGGTGCCTCCACGCCTAGTTCTGAACTACTTCTTGATGTTGTAGTTGTTCGTTCACTTTCCAAAAAGGGGAATGAAATTCGTCGCGTCGACTCCGCTACAACCGGTCTCGTTTGTATGGGCAACGGCTCTGCAGAACTAATTCCGTTTCCATAAGTTCTTGAGTTCAATAGGGGGCTGGTAAAATTTAGTCGGCGACGAACTGCGTCACAGGCTCTTTCACGCATTCGCTGTAGGAAGTCAGTTGGTAAACTTGTTCTCCGGTAGGTCCCATCCAGTTGTGGACCTGAACAGTTCATTCCTTCAGTTCCATTCCGAATCGCACTCGGGGACTCCTGACGCCCTCCTCGGACGGCAGCCGGTGTATCGTGAAATGAAATGAGTTCAATTTCCTGTTCCAGCAAGGTAGTTCCGGGAAACCTATTTGTTTCTGTGATCCTGGGCGGTGGGACGCCCTCTACCAGCGGCGCCTGCGCCACCTGTCGGACTCCGGCCATCAACTGGATGCCCTCTAACACTTCATGTGCATTGGCCAGACCTTCCAGCAAATTCTCCAACCTCTCTCGCTCTTCCACTGTCTCTGGCTCAATCAGCCCCAACCTGTTGCGGACATGTTCCAGACGGCTTCCTATCCGGGCTCCCTCATTATTGGCGTTCTCCTCATCGAATTCTCGAAGATTTTCAATCAGATCACACAAGATTCGACTCGCTGCGTCCATCTCCTCAATTGTACTCCTCAGGGTTCGCCCGAGCGGCACTCCCTGGTTGAGCACCCTCCGTAGCAGGATCCTGTTTTCATGGACAGTTCTACTGGCCTGTGTCCCACGGGCTTCCAACTCCCAAACCAGTTCCTCAGCTCGCAACCTATTCACGTTCATCACTGAAAATCCTCTACACGAAATCGTCCAAAAAAATGTCAATAATTAAATGTTCACAAAAGTCGCACTGTGAAAGCTGTGATCGAAAAATGTCAAAAATAGATATTCAAAATAACAGTTCAGAAATCAGCAACACTTCACTTATGAAAATGTTCGGACACAAAAAAAAAATGCGGTATCAATTATTCTCTCACGAAAGAAACGGTCCCTGCTCGGGCGCCACTGTGAAGATCCCTTAATTGGGGGGAGTACTTCAAGGGCGCAGTCACCTTTACGGGAAATAAATGCTCGAGCGCCAGCCACAATAGGTTTAACAAGGTTGTGGCGCCTTGAACTCTCCACTTCTACCAAGGTAGCTTTTATACAGTGGAGAAGGGTTCGGTTTAATCTAGGAAGTTAGCGATTAAAAGTTCTGTTTCTATCGTAAATGTTGCCAAAATTAAAGGTTCACTTAAAACACCAAAATGGATTTTACAAGTTTACTGAACTCAAACAGAAATGACAATGAGGAAAAAAATATATTAATACTAAGAATCAAAATTTAAAACTGATTTCATTTGAGAGTAAACATGAAATTAAAAGAAATGAATTAAATATCGGTATTTTACAATGATTAATAAATTCAAGAATAAACGGTGATCGGGTGAGCAAGACGGTCGGGCGAGGTGAGCGAATGCGAGAATTGGACGGTAAATAGGGGAGTACGGGAGTAACAAAGCAAAACTTCAAAATTCGGCAGGCCACGGAAAATATCATATAATCTAACCACTTGCAACGATGTATTCCACACTCAGATGTAAAAAAAAAGGATAGGGAACAGGACAGCTGTGTCAGCACAACGTCTGGACAAGTGAATCCAGAGAATGGAACCCCTCGACCTGACGAAGTGATTCTAGTAATCCGCAAACGTCCAGTGAGTTAACAAGGGGTGAAGCGCGGTCGTAACCCCGTTGTGATCTCGCCGATGTCAACTCACAAGGACGTCGCCGTGAAATACGAATCGTCGATCACAGTTGAGCGAAATAGAAATCGGGTACGGCTGAGAACCAACAACGTCCAGACAAGTAGCTCCAGGAAAATGGAGCTTCTCGACCTGACGAAGTCTCTCGTGTTTTCGTCAACCCTGAGCGAACTGAGAAGGGGTGAAGCGCGGTCGTAACCCCGTTGTGATCTCGCCGATCTCAGTCCTCAAAAGGTCGCTGATAAACACGGAGATTAAGGCCCCCACAAAGGAATCGGAACACAAGATGAAATCTTGAAAGTAAAATGGGGTCGAAAACAAGTCAGGTACGGCAGTGAACCAACAACGTCCGGACGAGTGGTCTCAGAAAATGGAACCTCTCGGCCTGACGAAGTCTCCTGGATTCCCGTCAACTTTCCGTGGATTAAGCAAGGGTGAAGCGCGGTCGTAACCCCGTTGTGATCTCGCCGAGCTCAATCCCCAAAAGTCGCTGATAAATCCAGAGATTAAGGAATCACAAAGAAGTATTGATAGAAGATATAATCTTGGAATGAAAGGGATGTAAAATACTAATCGGGTACGGTTGTGAACCAACAACGCCTCGACAAGTAGCTCCAGAGAAATGGAACCCCTCGACTGGACGAAGTCTCTCGTGTTTTCGTCAACCCTGAGCGAATTGAGAAGGGGTGAAGCGCGGTCGTAACCCCGTTGTGATCTCGCCGATCTCAATTCTCAAAAAGGTTGCTGATAAACACAGAGATTAAGGAAACACAAAGGAATTATAACGCAAGGTATAACCTTGAAATGAAAAAGGATGCAAAATATCAATAGGGGACGGTTGTGAACCAACAACGCCTCGACAAGTAGTTCCAGAAAAATGGAACCCCTTGACTTGACGAAGTCTCTCGTGTTTTCGTCAACCTTGAGCGAATTGAGAAGGGGTGAAGCGCGGTCGTAACCCCGTTGTGATATCGCCGATCTCAATTCTCAAAAAGGTCGCTGATAAACACAGAGATTAAGGACACAAAGAAATGTCAGACAGTATGAAATCGAGGAAATACTGTGGGTAAAATACAGGCAGGTTATGGCGGTGGACCAACAACGTTCAGGTGAGTAACCCCAGTGAAAGGGAATCACTCGACTCAACGAAGTCTCTTATATATCCGTCAACCCTTAGCGAATTAAGAAGGGGTGAAGCGCGGTCGTAACCCCGTTGTGATCTCGCCGATCTCAATTCTCAAAAAGGTTGTTGATAATTACAGAGATTAAGATGCCACCAAGGAAATAAAATCATAAATCAGAGAAGAAATAATAAAAAAAATGGTTTAAAAGTCGTGGAACACACAATGATTCAATCGTTAGAATGATATTTAACGGATGGTGCCATGTAAGAAATATGAACGGGGCCTTACCGGTTTTCTGAAGTATGCACTGCACAAACTGATTAGGAGTCCTGTCTCGAATTTTACTAGCACTGATTTTATTTTCTACGGAAAATTAACTCGGATGAATCAATGCTAAATCTCTATAATCGTTAAATAAAACTGGAAATTATATTACTATTCAAAATGAATAAAAGCGAAAAATAATTCAAAGAGCGTAAGACAGCAAAAGATCGCAAAAGAGAAGCAAAAGAGAGTAAAAGAGCCCTTCCGCAGGTCGTTTCGCCCTTATAAAACCTTCGGAAATGGTGGGGGCATGACGCGCTGAAAACTCGAAAATTTTGAAAGAGGGGAACAATCTCGTCCCCTGATTGGTTTAGATTGACGTCAGATTGTTCCAGAAATGAATCGAAGGAATTCCCACTATGTTAAAATTCGACAATTCCATCTCCGTTTTTTTCAAATCCCCGGCCGTTGAAAAACGTGAAATCAACCAAGATACGAGCTCCTTATCGCAGCGCTCAGCATGTGCCCGAGCGTTTTTATACTTGCGGCGATGTTTATATTGTTGAATTTGTCGAATTAAATTTTCCTTCTGTTGGAATCACGGATATTTTATTGGGAAAATGATAAATGAGAACAGGACTTTTATGAATGAAAATTAATTACGGACTTTGTTACAACTTTCAGTTCTGTTCACAATATTGAACTTATTGAATTAAACTTTCCTTCCATTGAAATCTTGAATAATTATGGAAGGAATAATATATGAAAATAGGCATTGAGTGAATAAAAATGACGAAGTTCATTACAATAGAAAGCATGCCTCGTCGAATTCAAGCTTGTATCAATGCCAGGGGTGGTAATACTGATTATTGATTTGTTAAAATCGTTTTTTTTTGTTGTTCAATTCTCAGTTACATAAAAATTATTTTAAGAGAAATTTACACTTTTAATTTTCTGTTCTATTATAAAAATAATCTTTTGATAATTCATATTATTTTTGTAATAAACTTGTTTTGGGAAAACTGCACTTTTCAGCGACTTTTTTTTAATTAAAATTCGTTTTTTCCAAATAACAGGGTGATTCCATATAAGTTTGGTTGTGTGCATATTTCGCTACATACCTTAGCAGTTAATAGTAAATGATGCGCAAGATATCATGGTTCAATAAAACATGTTTTCCTGTAGCAAACTATTGAAATATTTATTGAATTAGAGAATACGAGTATACATTTGGGAATTACGAGGACGAATATATTGAAAAATTCTTAGCCTACTATAGAACCAAACGAAATTTCAATGTCAAAATATTTTATTATTCAACATATCCTCCTCTTGATTGAATAGATTAATTACAGCGAACCTGCAACGTCCCTAGACCTTTCGAAAAAAGTTTCTTCTTGCTCTGAAACCAGTTTTCCACAGCTTTTAGTATCTCCTCGTTGGAAGAAAATTTACGACCTTTTAAACTATTTTTCAGTTGAGGAAGGAGATGATAGTCAGACGGAGCCGAATCTGGTGAATCAGGAGGGTGTTTCAGTAATTCTAACCCTAAATCACGAATTTTTTTATGGCATCATGAGATTTGTGTACTGGGGCGTTTTCCTGTAAAAACAAAACACCTTTGGATAGCTTTTCGCGTCTTTTCTCTTCAATTTTTCCCCGTAGAGTGGTCAGTAATATCGAATAGTAATCTTCAGTTATTGGTCTACCCTTATCCAAAAAATCAATCATGATTACTGTATGGCAATCACAAAAAACTGGAGCAAGAACTTTTTCAGAAGATTTTTGGACACGAAACTTTTTAGGTCTTGAAGAACTAGAGTGTCGCCATTTCATCGATTGTTGCTTTGTTTCTGGATCCTAGAAATGAACCCAAGTCTCATCCATAGTAACAATTAGGTTTAAGAAGTCTACATCGTTTTCAAATCGAGCACAGATCGAACGCGATGCTTCTACCCCTGCACGATTTTGGTCCATTGCAGAAATTTTTCTCATGTCCAAATTGAGGTGAACTATATGATGAACGCGTCATATGAAATTTTCAGTGCTTCAGATATACGTCATGTATTGATATCTAGTTAGCTTAGACCAGTTCCATGCAAAAACAAAATATTGCGATACCATATCAACGAACAATATCTTATAAGAAGTGTCAGTGTAGAGTTCGACGTCAAAAAAGTAAACCAGAGTTACGCAATAAATTAAAGAAAAGATGTCCACCGAAATTGTACAAATCGAAAAATTGGAGTATCGAACCTGTATTCAAGAGGGTTAAGAGGTAAGCAGATTGACGAAGATATGCTTAATACCCTTGGTGATCAATGTCCTTCGTATACGACCGTGAAAAACTGGACTGCAAGCTTCAAAAGAGGTGAATTTTTCATTCAAGATGATGACCGATCGGGATGGCCAGTTTCTGTGTCACTCCCCGAAAATATCGATGCAGTTCATGACATGATTTTATCAGACCGTCGAATTGACCTGAAACGGATATCTGAAGCACTGAAGATTTCATACGAACGCGTTCATCATATAGTTCACGTCGATTTGGACATGAGAAAAATTTCTACAAAATGGATCCCCAAATGTTTGAATGTTGACCAAAAGCGTGCAAGGGTAGAAGCATCGCGTTCGATCTGTACTCGATTTGAAAAAGATGTAGGTAAACTTCTTGAACCAGATTGTTACTATGGATGAGACTTGAGTACATTTCTACGATCCAGAAACAAAGCAACAATCGATGGAATGGCGACACTCTGGTTCTCCAAGACCTAAGAAGTTTCGTGTCCAAAAATCTGCTTGGAAAGTTCTTGCTTCAGTTTTTTGGGATTACAATGGAGTAATCATGATTGATTGTTTGGATAAGGGTAGAACAATAACTGGAGATTACTATTCGATATCAATGACCACTCTACGAGAAAAACTTAAAGGAAAAGACGCGAAAACCTATCCAAAGGTGTGTTGGTTTAACAAGACAACGCCTCAGGTTGCCATGCAAAAAATTCTTGATTTAGGGTAAGAATTACTAGAACACTCCCCTTATTCACCAGATTTGGCTCTGTCCGACCATCATTTCTTTCCCGACCTGAAAAAAATTTAAAAGATCGTAAATTTTCTTCCAACGAGGAGGTAATAAAAGCTGTGGAGGACTGGTTTGCAGAGCAAGAAGAAACATTTTTTTGAAAGGTCTAGGGACGTTGCAGGTTCGCTGTAATAAATGTATTCAATTAAGAGGAGAATATGTTGAGTAATAAAATATTTTGACATTGAAATTTTGTTTGGTTCTAAAGAAGGCTAAGACTTTTTCAATATATCCGCGTATAATAATAATAATAATAATAATAAGCTTTATTCATCCCTTAAGACATTCAATGTATGAGACAAGTCAAATCAAGTAAACATCATGAAAACATATCAGAAAAAAAAACAACAGCAAAGAAAACAAAATAATTACAACAAAGGATCATCAAAGTACTCTCTAAGACTATAATAGCCCTTACCACTTAACATAGACTTTATTGTCCTCTTAAAACAGGCAAAGTTCAATCCTTTAAAACACTCTGGTAACTTATTGTATATTTTAATACCCTGGTAAATAGGCGAATGTTCAAACCTCGTTGTTCGATACTTAGGCAGCGACAGAATTTCCGTATTACGCGTACTATATGAGTGATGGCCAGATAGTTTCTCCAGTGACCCTAAACTTTGCCTGATTAGGAGCAGTGACTTATAAATATAAATACATGGAACAGTTAGGATGTTATTTGCAACAAAAAGAGGCCTACATGACGATCTCGAGTCTATACCGAAGATCAAGCGAAGGACCCTCTTCTGAGCAACAAAAATTCTATTCACATCTGTAGAAGTACCCCACAGTAAGATATTGTACGATATATGACTATAAACCAAACAGTAGTATAAATTAAGCAGATATTCAATAGAAAAACAGTTTTTAACACGGGATATCGCATAATAAGAAGAGTTTAATTTTTTACTTAATACATCAATATGATAACTCCACCTAAGATATTCGTCAATATATATACCCAAAAACCTGATACACTCCTCCGATTTAACTGACGACTTCGAACAGGTGATAGTCAGAGGTTCACCACCGATGTTTTTACTCCGGAAATGAATACATTTGGTCTTGTCAACATTCAACAACAGCGCATTTTTCTGACACCAGTCATTAAAATTTTCAATGAGGCTTTTGCAGCCATCAACAAGTTCAGGGACATTCGAGGCAGTGATGGCAACAGAAAAATCATCTGCAAAAATAAGCACTAGCACTAATTTCAGGTACTGAGGTAAATCGTTGATGAAGAGAATGAATAATAGTGGACCCAAGACAGAACCCTGGGGCACACCTGAAGATATGTTATACCTTTCACTGAAAATATCTTTGACTTTAACTGTCATAGACCTACCGGAAATAAAACTGTACAACCAGTCGAGAAATACGCCTCTAAATCCCAGGCTATAAAATTTTTCTCTCATGAATTCAAAGGAAAGAACGTCGAAAGCACAGGAAAGGTCGAAGAATAACCCTGCGACCTGTCGTCCCTCATCCAGACTTTCATGAACAAATTTAGTAAAATTGAATGCTGCTGTCTCTGTGGAACGACCAGACCTAAACCCATGCTGAGAATCAGAAACAACACCAAACTTATCCAAAAACTGTGTAATTCTTGTGAGAACGATATATCCTCAGCACGTCAGCTCTACCCCTTCCCACCTTCGCGTTGAAGTCACCCATTATCAAGTTAACTTCATTCTTTTTAAGGGTCTACATTCCTGAGAAAAAAGGGAGTCAGAAACGATTTATTTTTTCCGAATGATGAAGGGATGTATGAGTGTATAAAGACAAAAATAATAAAAAAAATTTTTATAAGTATTAAATGCATGAAAAGGATATTCCTCATCATTTTTGGTTATTTTTCAACATTGCCACCATCAAAACTAACAAATATTTTTGTGTTTTTTCATTTCAGTATTGAAGTCTTTCATTTAGTTAATGCAATGTCTATCTCCTTTTTCTTTTAGAATTTACCGTTTTTTTGTAAATGATATTACAAGAATGTGTTGTTTTCGCGAAATTTATTTCCTTGAATTTTTCTATTCGAAATGATAAATATTCATTTTTCTCAAAGACAAGTCATTAAGGTTTGTTTTAGCCGTCGATTAGTGAAAATCAATTGTTAATAACAATGATGGATTTTAACATGGAATTGAATTTCTTTTGAATGACACGCCCCGCAGGTATCTCCTCCCAGATGACTGATAAAGGTAAAAGAGAGTATTATACCAAATTATAGAGGCAGTAGATATGATATATAGTTCAGGGTAGTATTTCTAGTTATATTCCCTGTACCCCAACATTTGTTCTATCAAGCTGAATAATCCAATAAATAAAAAATAATACAATGCACTGCCATCTGGCGTTTCTTACATTGAAGGCGAAAGACTTTTTATCATTTTTAGCAAATGTTTGAGGTATTTGTGAAATAGGTTAATTTCACATTAGCGCTCAACAGAAAACTCCTGTCGTCGTTGACTGGGCATGGACATGTATACTGACGAAAGTTTTATGTTTCAGGGTCGAGAGGTCCCTGCGGGTCCACTTCCTCCGGATTTCCGATCTCAGCTCATTTCCTTCACGCCTCCAGTCATTTTCGACGCATCACCGAAAGGAGCTCACTTCGGAAATTGTATACAACAGCCGCCTGCCGAAGTTAAAATAGGAGATACAGTTTCAGCAAAGTTTGTAAGTATGATATTTTTATTATTCTAGAAGGTTTTTCAATAAGAGATGTTATTTTGACATTCAAAGAAAAATGCAATTTTTTCAGATAAATGATCGAATGTTTATTCCATTATAAAGAGAAATGTATGCCGGTGACTATTTCCCTCGTCTTAATTTCCACCAATCAGAAACGCGCAATTTTGAATAACAAATGGTTTCTAGATGGAAAAATTGTTTGGCAGCAGCTGTCAGCAGTTTTTTCGGGTTTACCCGCGGCAAAACTTGACAGTTGTTGTCAACGAAAATTAATAATACATACATAGATGCATCCAGAATAATCTGTTACTCAAGAAATAGTCTTGTCAAATACCATTCGTGCATCTAATTTTTCCTGTGAAAAAAATCGAAAAAACACAGTGCGAAGTAATATTTTTTTAACAAAAAGCATTCGTGCAGGTGCAAAAATCCTCGTCTTCGACTCGGATTTTTGTTGCCCCCTGCACTCATGCTTCTTGTTAAAATATTACTTAGCAACGTGTTTTTTCGATTTTTTTCGGAAAAATTGGATGCACTTATGATATTACTTATGATAATAACATCAGCCAAATAACAACCACCACACCACCACGATCACACCATATCCAATCCATTTCATGAAATTTTCCATAACCAAGTTGCCCTTTGTTGTTAATAGCCTCAAGAATTCCATTTTTGAGGTCTTGAATCGATGCTGGGCTCTCGGCGTAAACCTTCTCTTTCACATGGCCCCAAAGGATGAAGTCGTAAGGTGTTGAATCACAAGATCTCGTTGACCGATTGTGATCACCTTTTCGAGAGAAAACACGGTCCAGAACCTTTTCTCGTTGGAGATCTATAGTTTCGTTGCTTGTGTGGCACGTAGCGCCGTCTTGTTCAAAGTAAACGTTGTCCAGATCTATACCATCCGATTCCGGCAATAAAAAAATCATTTATCATCTCTCGATAGCGCAATCCATTCTCCGTATCTGTATCTCCAGCCTCATTCTCGAAAAATTAAGTTTGCATCTCATTTTCTTCAACACGTTTTCGGCTGTAGCAGCCATATTCTCGGCTTTTCTTGATCGACGTCATGGGTTTCATTCTCCACAACACTAACTAGTCCCAACAGCTCAGATTTTTCCACCAATTTATGTATTGCGGTTCACGACGACCCAAAACTGTGATAGTTTTACGAACCGTTACTGCCAAGTTTTCACCATTTTTAAAATGAATTTTAATAATTTCAATGGGTTGATGAAGCGTTACATTTTTGTCAATCAATGCCTCCATATCCTCAGAACTATCTCAAAAAGAATTTTTTTTACACTAATCGAACATAACTCCATTATCCTAGGTCTTTGGATTCGGAGTCAATGACCTAACCTAACCCATCAAACCATATTTAATGAAAGCTATCATAGAACGTTTGGGAGGACGATGCCAGATTGTGTTGATTTTCTCTTTAAACAAGGAAACAGTACGTCCTTTATCATTAACGGATGAACTAACGCAAAGGCACTAGTTTTGTTCACTTTTGGCTTATGGCGTCTAGCCTCTGGAAATGCCGAAGGAGTAGTTCTGACTCGCGGCGATAGAGCGCTACGATATTAATTTCAGTCGTCTATAACGGTGCACAAGACAAACCGTTGTTCCATAGACCGAAAAGTTGGTCTGTGGTTGTTGAACGAAGCATGCTTATAGCGACTTGATGGATATTTGTCGATTTGTTATTTGTTTATTCACAGTGAAGAATGCGAACAGTTGATGTAAAAAGATTTTCAGTGAAAGTGAATTAATCTGATAATAACCGTGTAGTGTCGGGTTTATAAAATTCCAAGAGGATATTGCTCAGCTAGGAACATCGCCACAGATCATGTAGTGTTCATTTTGCATTTCAATTCAATACGTGGTTTGTATGGGACATTCGTCATTGATATACGAATTCCATCGACATTTTAGTCTTGACAAAGTTGATAAACATTCTGACAACATTGTAACCTTATTAAGAGTCTATTGATCTGAGCCATTCTGTGATATTGAAAAGCCAGGGAAGCATTCACATTATTCTTAGAATTTTTATGTTTTCGTCAAATTTTGTCGGGTTAAATTGTAAATAACTCGAAAACGACGCATCTTATGAAAAAAACATAGGAGTACTCTTATTTTTTGAAATGATTGATTATTTCGAAAATATGAACCGTTCATTTCTTCCAATTGGTACTATGGTATTCTTTCGTCGGTTTATGAGTGGGCTATGCTGTAACTTTTATACCTGGAGAAATTTCGAATAAGTTTTGATTGAGGAACATGCACCATGAATAGAGTAACCTATCAATCAAAACACAATTCATTTGAAACAACGGTTCCGAAGATATGAACAGGAAAGTTTTTTTTTCGTGGATTTTCGATACTTCCAAACGAAACCGAATTTCGAAAATTGGTATAGGAGAAAAACATTTCCTTTGATGAGATAAATCTACAGTTAAAATATATGTACAAGTCAAAGGCTCACCCTGTAATCACATGGTCTTATACAGAGTGGGCCATTGAAAACGAAACAGCGGCTCTGTAGGTCGGCAGAACCGAGTTATATAAAAACGCTCGGACACGTCAACAACATTTTCGAGGGGGACATCGTTCGCGATGAATTTAACCCGAAATACATTCCATCCCTCGGAACTGTGACCGCCACCCCTAAATTTTTAAATGGCACCATATGGCAAGTGATACCTCATTTGAAAGGTATTTTCTTTTTTAATATCAAACATAAAAAATAAATTAATTCTATCGATTCGTTTTCAAGATATGGGAACTTGAAGTTGGGAAATAACTTTTTATTCACTCAATACAAAAATAAGATCTAACAATACAACTGTTTGAAGATAATTATCATTGTCAATAAATTAAATGTTCAAACTGTCTACCACCCATTTCCATACAATAGTACAAGTTCTGTTCAAAATGAGACCTCACATTTCGTAGCATTTCCGGCGTTATTCGACGGCATTCTTCAATAATTCTACGTCGTAAATCTCCCAGAGATTCTGGTTCGGTTGCAAAGATTTTATTTTTCAAGTGACCCCACAGGAAAAAGTCCAGTGGGGTTAAATCTGGAGACCTGGCTGGCCACTCTATAGCGCCTCTTCTTCCAATCCAACTTCCAGGAAACATTCTATCTAAAAACGCCCTAACAGGCTGTGCATAATGTGGAGGTGCAACGTCTTGTTGAAATTTCAAGTGGTCTTCATTCGAAACGGACTTGCATGCTATTCGTTGCTAAACAGTTAGATCATTTAATTCCTTGACAATGATAATTATCTTCAAACAGTTGCAATGTTATTTCCCAACTTCAAGTTCCTATATCTCGAAAACGAATCGATAGAATTAATTAATTTTTGTTGTTTGATATCAAGAAAGAAAATACCTTTCAAATGAGGTATCACTTGCCATATGGTGCCATTTAAAAATTTAGGGGTGGCGGTCACAGCTCCGAGGGATGGAATGTATTTCGGGTGAATTTCATCGCGAACGATGTCCCCCTCGAAAATGTTGTTGACGTGTCCGAGCGTTTTTATATAACTCGGTTCTGCCGACTTACAGAGCCGCTGTTTCGTTTTCAATGGCCCACTCTGTATATCAAGTACAATGGTGAAATAAAACTCCCACCTCATCGGATTTTATCTTGAAATAGAGGGTGATGGAAAAAAGAGGTGGTTTTTAGGTATTTTCGTGAGGTTCGAAGTTCATTTCATGACTGAATCGCCCTGTATTCTTTGAAGTCCATGATGATATGTTCTAAAAAAATTTAACAAACACCTTGAATCAAAGTGGGTAATTCTCAACTTCAACGCCCTGTATCTCAAAAACTAGTCATAGGATTGAGTTGGGGCCATGATCACTTTTGATCAGTAGGTCGAGTACTACAGTATACTAAAATTTTAGAAAATTTGACGGAACGCCATTTCCCATAGAAAAAGTGCGGGGTCCTTTTGAGGGTAGGAACTGGGAGTTGCCATGCAGAGTTGGTGAAAATAATAAGGATTTTTTTTTTAATTCAGAATGTATTTTCGTTAGCCGAAATGCCCTGTCCGCGCAATTCTGCAAGCTCAACTTTTGTTTACGTACCTGAATATAACTCTCAATTTTACATACACTGGCCGCCTGATTTGAAAATTGCCGGTATTATTTAAACAGTAACATTTCCTGAGGGAGGAAATAACGAAGCACAGAATCTGAACGAAATTATCATTTAGTGGAAATCTCCTGAATACTTAGAAGGGAGAAAAGCTGCAGACTGATTAATTCAATAACAATACAACATCAACAATATCATTTACTCGGCGGGTGAGTCTATCGAATGTTTCTACTTCTGACCCCGAGGTAGCCGAGAAAGTAAGTTTGAGACTACATTCCAACCCTGTCGAATATTCAGGGGGTGAATAGAAACCGACTGAATGTTTGAAATTATGTCAAATATTCCTATAGCGCAACTTTCAACCCCCCTGCAACCGGTTTGAAGTGGGGAAATGGAAATCGACTTTGAATATAAATGTGTGTAGTTTTGGAGATAATGAAATTGAAAAAAGCGATTTTATTTCCCCTCCTTCAAGTGCAGAGAGAAGTAGAAGTTTGAGTTATTTTGATGCTCCGGTTTCAACGAGAGGAATATCCTGTTATCTTAAGAGAACATCGTGACAAGCAAGGAAAAGGAGATAGGAATTGGTGCTCTTCTAAAGTTTCTGTAGGCTATATGCCCCGGGGGCATTTTTCCGTTCCCTATACAGTCAGCGCGACAGGTCGCTCTCACCGTATAGGAAACGGAATGCATAATGCAACACTCCGTTTCCTAGCAGATATGCGCGATGTGCTCACTGTTAATTCCGGTAGCTCAATTTTAATTTGAGAGAAAAGCGAACTGTAATCGAACATTTGGTGACCTTGGTGCGCCTGGAGCACAAGAGGCAAGACTCTGCTTTCGAGTTAAAACAGACTGCGCTGAAACGTTCAGAGACTCTCCATTTGGATCGAACAATTGTGCGTAAACTGTTTTAACGGAGAAGAAATCATTTTGAAATTCACGTCTAATATCCTCCTCCGCAGTGAGATCAACATCGTCACCTTGTAAAAGAATAGCAGTTACTGTTTGGTGTTGCTTGTTAAATTCTTCACGAACCTCATCAAGTTCAGTGAAGCGAATTTTAAAGGAAGTTCCAACCGAAGGATCTGATTTTGCTTTGTTGGCAAGATCCAAAAGTGAAGCTAGTTCACTGATGCAAGAGTTTCTAATGAACTTCGCCCTTTTCAGTTTAAAATCTGCCATGCTTGGATGAGAAATCTTATTTGGCGAAGGAAAAATATAATCGAATTGCTTATATAAGCAAATAGTGGTTCAAAACACCACAATGCGTTGCTGAAACCAGCACAAAAATAACTTTGAAATTTTCAAAAATAATAATCGTTTCACATAGAATGTGCATAAACGATGTCACCCCAAAAAATTTATTATGTGAAATGCGTGGAATCAACTAATGTGTAGATTTGCGAATTGCGATAAGCGAAACTTACGTTATTCAATACCAGATGCGTAAAAAAATGCAAAAAATGTTCAAATAAACAAAGGGCGATTAACTAAAAGTTGATTTCAAAGGAAAATAAATGAGAAAGCCGAAAATTCAATATCCGGTCGCGAAAAGGACCAATGTTAATTCCGGTAGCTCAATTTTAATTTGAGAGAAAAGCGAACTGTAATCTTAGCGTTCTGAAGCTGGAGCGATGGCGAAATGTTGAAAAAACAGTCAATGATCATTATTAATAAAGTTTTCATACTTTCTGTATAGCTTAATTAGGTAGGGTCTACCACATTTTTCCTCTGTGAACATTTTTGTAGTCGCGGTTTTTTTCAGCAAACCTCTCGTAAGACGACCATATTTTCATTTTTCCTGAATCAAACATACTCTTTTTTTGTAAAATGCAATCATAAGAACAATCTTGGAGAAATGAGAAAACATGATTGTCTACCAACATAAACATGACTGATAATCGCATTTTTTCAAAGTATGTATTAATACCCTCCCGAATTTTTCAGAATCGGTTGATACAACCATATGAAGCATGAAAAGGCAATTGAGCGACAAAAAAATGTGGCGATTTCCTTGTCCGATAAATGAAAAACGAAGATTTTTTGGGATAAAAAATTATGAATAATGTCTTTTTTTCTTATTCTCTCTCCAACTCAAAAATACGTCGCGTTCATTCAAAAATTAAAGAATTCACTGCTCTAATTTGGTTATGAACAGACTGTATGAATTTATCGGATATAACTTTGCTCATGTTACAAATAAACATCTGATTTTTTGAGGACCATTTAAAAAGGATGTGCTGAATACTATAATCCAGATGTCCGACGAATAAAGTTCGGCAATTTTAGTTGTTGCCGATATAATATTCTCAGTAATGATGGAGTTTTTTTGTGCAAACATTTAAAAAATATCCGTGGCTTCAAAACGAAAAAGGAGGAAGTGACATCCTTAAACTGTGCAAAATATCATAATCACAAATATAAAGATGTCATTCTACCTGACGATTGGTGTGATACTTTTACTGGATACTATTCGTCTTGTTACAATGAATTCAATGTGAGGAAGAAGTATTTGCATTGTTTTTTTTTATTAGATTTGAATGAAAATGTCAGTAAACAATTTGAATTTTACACTTCCAGTCAAAATCAATAGTTTCATTTCAATAATAATCGAAAGAAGGTTCTGAAACAAAACCATTATATTCAACTAGACTAAGGATTTGCCGCGTGTTATATGGTGGACATTTGTTTTTTTTATAGAACGAATCTCTCTAAAATATAAATTCATTCTTGTCCGATAAATATGAATGAATTTAAAAACTCAAAAAATCGTCGATTTTCATCTGTCTGTTCTTTCATTTGTCGGACAATTGCATTTTCATATTTCGTATGGTTATGTAAACCGATTCCGAAAAAATCAAGAGTGTATTGATAATCAAAAAACTGTGATTTTCAGTAATGTTTATATTGGTAGACAATCATGTTTTCTCATCTTTCTCAGATTTTATGATTGCATTTTACAAAAAAAGAGTACGTATGATTGAAAAAAATGAAAATATGGACGACTTTCGAGAGGTTTGCTGAAAAAAATCCGCGGCTACAAAAATGTTCACAGAGGAAAAATGTGGTAGACCCTACCTAATTAAGCAGAAAGTATGAAAACTTTATTAATAATTTGCAATTTGTCCCATCGGCACCCAGAATACTAACAGGACAGTGAGCACATCGCGCATATCTGCTAGGAAACGGAGTGTTCCATTGTGCATTCCGTTTCCTATAGGGTGAGAGCGACCTGTCGCGCTGACTGTATAGGGAACGGAAAAATGCGCCCTGGGGTACACCTCCCTAGGCAATGAGTTGTTACAGAGCCTTGCTGTTTGCTGGATGAACGTGTGTTTGAAAAGAGACGTTCTGTAGATTTTCAAAGAGACCACGATGGTGTGTGAATACTTAACTTGTCGAGGTTAATATCGAAGAGCCGGCAGCTGGAGGGACTAGTGGTGGTAATTCAGAGGAGCATATCGACCATGAGAGTAACTATAAAATAGAGACAGATCGCTAATTCTTCTACGGTATTTCAGAGAAGTGAGAGAGTTTGTGAGTGAGGCATCACCGACACGATACGAATTGCTATTGGACAGAATCCAAAAATTTCAGGATGTTTAGGTTTAGGTGCGGCACTCTTAACATGGGAACAGGTCAAATCTGCGCCTTAAAAATCATAAGCAGCTGGAAGTAAAATAGCTATGGCTCCAAACAGAAACCCCCGTTTCTGGAATGCATTTTCAACAATTTATTTTACGTGACATTACCAAGAAAGGTTTTCGCCAAAAGTGACACCAAGCATTGAAATGGATACTTCAAAGGTATGGTTACTCCTCACAAGCTTATATTGGGTAAAGTGAGATCAGCTTTTTAAGATGAAAGAATTTCTTGCTTTTGTTAGCATTGAATTCTACCAACTTATTGGACCCTCATTCGAGAATGGTTGCCAAGTCCATATTTATGTTATTCTTTCTCGTTCGTTTATGATTTGGCCAGCTGGTATTGGAGCCCTGAAAGAAGAGGCGTACCATCTACGAAACAGTTCACTGGACATGAAGTTCCATCCAGCAAATTGTTGACTTGGAGCAGAAACAGTGTTAGTGCCAGAATCGGTCCCTGTGGAACACCAGCAAATGGGTAGAGTGTCAGATGAAACTCCATCGACAACCACATGGAGGGACCTGGTTGTGAGAAAGCTAGCTATCAGACAACATTGCTGAGGGGGCAAATCATGAGATGGAAGCTTGGCGAGAAGTCCTTGGTACCAAACTCGATCGAATGCTTTGGAGACATCCAGTGCCATGGCTGAAGTTTTACCATATTTTCCAATACAAAGCTGCCATATAGGGTTGGGATAAAGTATGAAACTAAGTGGTATCTTTTAAACGAAAAGAAAACGATGAGATACACAGATTTCGAAAGAGCTTGTTATTTTGAATTCATACATATACTCCATTCACTTTTATAAAGTATCGCGGTTTGCCATGAAATTTTGACACATTTCACCGCGTATATTTTGAAAATGTTAGATTATGTTCATTGCACTGTCAGATACGCCCACAACGTTGTCGTTTCTGCTGAAAAATCGTAGTTATTACGTATTTATCAAAAAGTTCATTTACTTCGGGAAATTAATGAATTTGAGAAAATATTATGTTAATTCAGAAGACATTTTTGCACAACCTGAAATACTCCAGCATGAAAATGTAGTCGTTCTACGAAACCTGCGCCACAGTTAAATCTTGGAAGAACTAACTCCATTTACAAAGTTGAAAAAGAGTAAATAGAAAGTAGACTTGGCAATGTCGCTTGATTTTCACGAGTGCCAACCTGCTTCTGTTTTGAGTGAAAAAACTTGATGAACCTAAATCATGGCCAACCGCGATACTTTATAAAAGTGAATGGGGTATACTGAGTTTAGTGTAAAAAATTTGTGTAAACTAATACTTGGAGAAGTCTTGTGGAGAGAGTGACTCTAGAGTTTGTTAATAGGATGGCATATTGTCAGCAAGTAAACGGCGAGCATTTTGAACATTTGAAGTAATTTTGTTTCTCATTATTCTAAAATGAAATGTACACCTATTGTACAACTAACAGTTTTTACGATTTTTTTTACATTAAACTCAGTACCTACTTATGTCTGAATTCAAAATAACAAGCTCTTTCAAAATCTGTAGAAATATATTCATTAGTATTCAGTATTATAACTTATTTCCGAAACTCTAGGTAAAATTACCAATTCATAACAGCAATATGGATGATATTAAAGTTTCATAACATCGAAGACAAATGGATCCGTCTAACCAATAATTCCTTATTTAAATTTATATTTCTTCTGGTGGAAATCGTACCGAACGCCTTAGATACATCAACTTATTGGGGAGAATTTGAAAATTACCTGCGCAATTCTTCTAGTGAAACTATATAGATTGAATGGGTTGGTGCTTATGAATATTGATTATAGTGTGAAAATTGATGAAAATGCATGAAGTGATTGACCAATTCGATAGAAAAAAAGACGGATAAGTTTTTAACTGAAGGAATTCATCATAATAAAATATTGTTTGAGTTTTCTCACTGTTTCATTTTTAATACCTATTTATGTTGTTGGCACTATTTTGGAATAAAACATTAAATAACTATTTAGTTCCAATGAAATAATAACACATCGACACTAATTTCATATTGATTCATCCTGTAAGTATTGGTTGGGAAATGAATATTGTTTTTCAAGTTTTCGTTTGAGTGAATAAAAATTTAATTCTGAAGCATATTTGAAAAATAGGTTTACCTAACCTAACCAGGAATATGTTGAATATCGTTTCAGAAGTAGGAAAAGGATTATTGAATTCTCAAAAACAACAAATACTTGCCACATACTTGATTAGGTATGGGTCTTGTTATTCCTATTCAGTTAAATGTTCTGCAGAAATGTTTTTTTACCAACCAGTTTCTTTTGTTTCGTTCAAGTCTTTCTTTCACAATATAAACTGTATCTATTCCAATAATCGATGTTTTTTATCGAATTTATTCCATTTGAACACCCCAAACTACCATTTTCCTCACTGAATATGCGATTTGCAACATTCCATTTGTACAAATTGGCTCGTTATAACCAGTTTCTGCAAATAGCTTGAGCGTTTAAGTGCACCTTGAAATATGTAATTTTTTTCAATTAATTCAACCATATTCGTTTCAGATATCTGGACATCCAAGAAACAACGTGAAACAAGGAAAAACATTTTTAACTGTGGAAAAGCAGCTAGAAAACAATACATGGCTAATTGTCTATACTGATGCTAATTGGGAAACAAGGTACAGATTTTTTCTCTTTTGATCAGTACTCAACATTCAAAATCACAAATTCCGGGTTCTCCAGCCGTGGTCCAATGTAAATTTCATCTAACGATTCGCCTACAACTTGGGTAGGCATCTTCAGAGGTTTCTCGGCCAGAGGTTGTAACTCGACGAATGACTTCTCCGAACTGGCGATGTTACTGAACATTCCCCTGTATTTATAGCCGGCAAGGCCGGACAGTTCATCCCCTTCGGTCCGGACAGGTTTAGTCTAGCAGTGCAGAGGGCTGGCAAACATGCACTACGATTAATGGGGTCGCTGTTCATTTTGTTTTTGTGCTTATAGATTTCGATGGCCTCCATATTCATTCTAGGATAGTAACATTTGATGTTTTAACTGACCTCTGTTTAAGCGAACAGAATTTTATGTCCATCCATCGAAGCATGCAGACTTCTTCTTTTAATGCAATCGAAAACACCGTTCGTGATATTCGACACCTGTATCACTTTTCGTGTTGTTTTATAAATTGTTTTGCTATTATTTCCTTCTAAATGATTTCCAATTTTGCCCGTCACCGATTGAATGGAAGGTATGTTTGCCTCTTCCTTGGAAATAATTTTGGATGGTCTATTTTCATTAGTTTTTAACTTTGGTCTCAAAGCTCAAACTATATATATAAATAAATGCTTGTTTCAAATGTTCAAATTCGTCTTGCAGATATTCGGGCTCGCATATACGTTCAACTTTCTGTTTTGATCACACCCCGCTTTTGTTGGGGATGGTGATTGGACTCCTTGTGTAGATGTCTGTCTGTTTGGTTAAGTTTTCTATGAACCTTGTGTCTTAGTTTATCATTAGACTACCTAGTAACCAATACATCTGGGAATGGTAGTGGACTAATCTCTCCCTTCTTCCTTGGTGAACCATCTTTAGGTGCCTGCTATTGAGAATCTTTCAACACGAAGAAAGATATTCAGTTGTTATTTGCGAATCACGAAATTATCATTCACATATCGTAGTCATTTCGATGGTTTCTTCGGAGCTGTCTCGAATTGTTTTCTTGAGAAAATTGCCTATGACTAGAAATAGCTTGATGTAAGGCAATGTTCGAAAAGACATGTTATGACTGTCAGAATTTATTCTCGAAATACGGGGTGACCCATTTTGAAAGATCCATTGAAACAACTCCTTGGGAAGAGCCTGTATAAACATGTATCAGATGAATGTTTCTTAGTTTTCAAGAATATATCGAATACCGACACTCAATCTGACTTTGGAGTTTGATTTCAAGGTCGAGTAGATTTTTGGAATAGAGAATATGCATTTTTCGTTGCAGAATATCAATCTTCGTGAAAAACTGAAAACATTCTGCCCATTTTTGTTACTACCATGAAATAAATCGCTGTGAAAGTGTGTTTCATACTCAGAATGGTAGTGATGAAAATTTTCTACACATAAAGAAGCGATCAGATATAAAAAGGGAGAAAGGGAAGACGAATCAACAATAATTTTTTTGATTGCAAATTTGCAAACATTAATAGCACAGATGTTGAAATCATTCATAACATAATTGATAGCACATTTCACCTAATCAATTGTTCAAAGTTTCCCCATGATTAGCAATGCACCGAGAAATGCACCTCTCATGGTATACGCCTGCATGAATTCATGAATCGTACCATCATATCCTCTATAGTTCTAGGACTCTAGGTGCCTCTGCTTAAATAATATTTCGTTATATCCCCACAGAAAAAAATCAAGGCTTGTTAGATCTGGGGATCGAGGGGACCATTGAACACGATTATAATTTCCAATTCCAATCCACCCATTAGGATATTTTCGATTCAGAAATTCTTGCACTGCTGAACATCTTCGAGAAGGTCAGAAGGTGCTCCATCATGCTAAAACCACATACGCCTTCTTGTTTCTAAATCAACAACCTCTAGAACTTCTAGAAGACCTGGTAGAATATCAGTCAAAAAATTGAGATATTTCCGAGTTAACAACATCATCCAAACAAAACGGCCCATTGAGGCATCCATTAACTTTGGCACACCATTCGATGACAGTACAACGATTCAAATGATCGACTGCTCGTGTCCAATAAGGATTCTGCGCAGACCAATATGACAGTATTGTCTATTCAGCTCAATTGTGTCATAGAAAGTGGCTTCATCAAATAAAATTATGAACCTGAAAAAAATTGGATCGTTTTGCTATCTTTCCTTGTGACCATTGCCAGAATTCTTATCTTCCTCCAAAATCAGGTGTCATCAACGCTTGGGGCAAAGATATGGGAGATGGATGATACCGATGATGTCTTGAAATTCTTTTTGCTGTTTCCCTCGGAATGCCAGATTGAACTTGAATTTGTCTAAGTGAAATATGGGGATTCGATGCAACCATAGCAAGCACCAGAGCTGTGACGAGCACTGAAGAAAAGTGCTTCGAGCCCTAAGCACTAAGCACCTGATTAAAAAGGCTCCCGAGTCTCGACCACAAAGCACTTATTTTCACAAAAGTCTCGCGAATACTAAGCACTTTGTGAAAGTAATTCGACATTTCGAGCACTAAGCCCTAAGCACTTTTTTTAGGAAATATTGAAAGTGAGGTTATTTTAATCGGAAAAGAAATTGTAAGATGGCATAGGTATGTGATATTGAAAATTTTAAATTCGATTCAATATACCTAATAAATAAATTCTTATTAGTAATGGAAGAGAAAAATGCTATTCGCTCCTGGATCTCTCTGTTTGATAATATTCATAAATATACTGAATTTTTCGAGTTTACTTTTTCTTCTGAAAACTCCCAGTCCTTGAAACAAAATTAAATAAAAAATTCAAGGAATAATGGAAATGTTCTTCTGTCAATTCTTGCACTGATTTGTCAGGAGCAAACCAGTTGCAAAACATTGTTGCGTGACAAATAACGAAAAAGTATCAAAATTAGAACTCAATGAATTGTGTAAAGTTTTGATGTTGTCTATATAAGACTCTTTGGTCAGATGAAATTGTATAAAAAAATCAGAATCGTGGCTTTTGCTTTTCTTGATGATATTGAATTGTCAACGCACCAATTACCATTTAATAAAATACACATGGGCCTTCAATTTTCCTTCCATAATGATCAAGTTTCCTCATTATCATCTCTCTGTAATTGCAATCCAAACAGTTTTGGGATGTTACTGTCATGTAAGGAAATGTTGATTTCAGATTTTTTTGATGTAAAAATGAATTCGTACAACATTGGCTCAGGGCTTAGTGCTTAGTAATCCGCATAAGTGCTCGGGAGCACTTTTGGGATTACTAAGCACTAAGCCTTTAGCCGAAGCACTCCAATTACTAAGCACTAAGCACTGCTTTTGAAAAGTGCTTGAGAGCACAGTGCTCGGGAGCACAAAAGGGCTCCGAGTGCTTTCACGAGCACAAAGCACAATGCTTTGGCACAGCTCTGGCAAGCACTACAATACCTTTTCAACTTCAAACTGGGAACTATCAAAATCAAATTGGGAATAAACATATTGAAATTGGGAATAAACACATTCAAATTGGGAATAATCAATTTCAAATTGAAACGGCATTCGTGGCTATGTATGTCAAGATCAGGCATGATCAGAAGATCTTTATATTGATGAAACATGAAGAAAAAACTATTAATATATATTTGAACTTATCAAACATTCAAAAAGTGTAAGAAGTACACAAATTTCATATTTGTGCTCAAACTCTCATATCAAAAAAGGTCAAAACATCAGGTATGAACCTCTGGATATGAGCCACATATCTTGTACAGGTACTAACAGTAATTGTTCATAGTTGATATACAGGGTCTTTCACGAGGAACCTCACCCATATTTATACGGGAAACTACTGAACGTATTTTCATGAAATTCAGCACTTATAAGTATTTCACGATGCTGATGAAATCTAAAATATTTTCAAGGCATGAGCACCTCTGGTTTTTCCGGAAATGACGTCAACTTCCGTTTTTCAAATTCGAACACCATTTTTTTATTGCAGAAATAGATTCCTTAGAAAATTTCAAGTTATTTTGATGTAACATTTTTCAGTTTTGGTTGGAAAATTCTCTCTGAGCGGGAAAATTCGAAAAAAAAATCGAAAATAGAGCTCCGCTGAAACAAGAATAACTTCGAGGTTTTTGGATGGAAAATTTTCATTTTTGGGATTTTTCAAGATATAAGATTGATGTATCCACTTTAAAAATCGAAATCGCAATTCATGATAAATATCCACTTTAGGGCAAGGGTGTGATGCATACACTCACATTATTTTTTAACGTAGATTCAATATCTGCCATAAAAAAATGGGATTCTAATTGGAAAAAATTGATTTTTCACGATTTTGTCATCCCTAATTTTGAAAGCGATTTTCTCACCCCCTGTATCATGAATCGCGATTTCGATTTTCAAAGTGGATACATCAATCTTACATCTTGAAAAATCCCAAAAATGAAAATTTTCCATCCAAAAACCTCGAAGTTATTCTTGTTTCAGCGGAGCTCTATTTTCGATTTTTTTTTCGAATTTTCCCGCTCAGAGAGAATTTTCCAACCAAAACTGAAAAATGTTACATCAAAATAACTTGAAATTTTCTAAGGAATCTATTTCTGCAATAAAAAAATGGTGTTCTAATTTGAAAAACGGAAATTGACGTCATTTCCGGAAAAACCGGAGGTGCTCATGCCTTGAAAATATTTTAGATTTCATCAGCATCGTGAAATACTTATAAGTGCTGAATTTCATGAAAATACGTTCAGTAGTTTCCCGTATAAATATGGGTGAGGTTCCTCGTGAAAGATCCTGTATTTCCTCTTATCAAATTTTACGTTCTTTGAAGACGAAATTCTGTCTGTGTTCTGTTTATTGCATACCGAAATTACCTGCTTTTCCATTGAATCTGCAGCTTTCTTCTTCGTATGAGCCATGATTATGAAAAAGAAATTGTACTTACTTTGGACAAATTCTAGATTTAATTAGGTACATATATCGAGTAATTCAAAGATCTGATTCACATGGATGTCATTCCAATATGAAATTGATTATTCCTAATCTGATTTTGATTATTCCCAATTTGAATATGTTAATTCCCAATTTGAAGTTGAAAAGGTATAGAACTTTTGGGATGTCCCTCTCATTAGTTGAAGTGCTTCATCGCTGTCGTATTCCTTGAGGCACTTGCCTCTCTCTATTTTCTATTCGGGCGAATACTGCATGACTTGGGTGATGAGCTCTATTTGGAAATCAGATTCGATATAATCGTGCTGCGGCACGATAATTTCTTCTGCACTCTCCTTAGAGTAATAAAATATCTACTTTTTCACTTCGCGTGTGATCCGGCATTTTTTCCGACGAATAAACTAGACAAAATAATGAAGAGAAATGAATGAAAAAGAAAAAATATTACTAGGGAAAATTGTCTGAAATTAAGCAAACTTAAAATTTACAATTGTGTTCCTATTTATCAGTTTGCTGTGGTAACAATTATTTAAAAATTCGGCATACGATGCGATTTTATTATCGCGGTGTCAACTCAGGTGTGCAGTTAAAAAAACATTCAGAAATCAAACCAGTTTTTCTTTCTTGAATTTGTTCATACGCAATAAAAAACCAACTGATTCTATGAAAAATAACTTTGAAGTACTTAAGAGTCTTCAGGCTTCAAAATAAGAAACGTATACCGACAGATGGCAGTGCAGTGCATTCATTTTTATTTATTGGATTATTCATATTAAATAGAACAAATGATGGGGCGCAGGGAATATAACAAGAAATCCTACCATGAACTAGATCTCACACTGGCTGTATAATACTCTCTCTTTCCTTCACCAGTCATCTGGGAGGAGATACCTGCGGGGTTTGTCATTTAAAAGAAATTCAATTCTATGTTAGAATCCACAATTGTAAAAAATAATTAATTTTCACTAATCGACTGCTAATACAAACCTCAATAAATTGTCGTTGATAAAAGTGGATATTTATCATTTCGAATAAAAAAATTCAAGCAGATAAATTTCGCGAAAACAACACATTGTTGTAATATCATATTTACAAAAAAACGGTAAATTCTGAAAGAAAAATGGGATAGACGTTTGATTTACTAAATGATAGACTTCAATACTGAAATTGAAGAACATAAAAATATTTGTTTCTTTTGATGGTGGAAATTTTACAAAATAACCAAAAATGATGGGGAATATCCTTTTCATTCATTCAATACTCATAAAATATTTTTTTTATTATTTCTATCTTTATACACTCATACATTCCTTCATCAATCAGAAAAAAAATCGTTTCTGACTTCCTTTTTTTTTCGGAGACGAAGACCCTCAAGGTCGCCGTTCAAAGCGAGTAGGAAAACTCATCCGATAGAGGCGCCACCGTGCATTTTATGGAATATCTCCATAGAACTAGCATTATCTCTATGAGTTCTATGAATTTCTTCCTAAATATGAATGGAATATACAATGGCGCTCTCTATCCGAAAATCGCTGAACTATGAAATTAGTGAATATGTGGGTAAAGCAGGAACTTTTTTCCGCCATATATTTGAATTTGGCCATTCTCTGCCAATTCCGTATTTCAAGTTGTTTTTCTGAACGAAATTATCTGTAGATCCACTTTTAATCGGAAGTGGAACTATTTTCATGGGTTTTTCGTTTGAACTAAAAAAGAAGCACGAGTTGGCTCATTTTATTCTATTTTTCAAAGAAAAAAATGAACTGTTGAAATGCAATTAATCTCGATTATCTCATTAAGAACTCCAATCCTTTATGAGTTCATTCACAAAATTTCAGTTCTTAAAGTGAGACCATTTTCAAATGCAACTTGAAATAAAAACACACTACATTGAACGCCCACCTTAAGCATGAATAACTTCATATCTCCAGAGAAATTCTCTTTATGGAAAAACAAAAGAGACATAATGTTTTGGCTTTTCACGAAGATCTGTATTCTGCAATGAAAAAATTATATTTTCTATTCAAAATGCCAGATTCCAAGTTCAGATTGAACGTCTTCATTCGATGTAAAAACTTAGTAACTTTTAGTCAAAACATTTTTTGATCCAGGCTCTTTCTAGGGAGTTATTTCAGTAGATCATTTGAAATGGATCACCCTGTATAATTGAGAGATTCCTTGATAGCGTCCAATGAGAAGGAACACACAACATTAATTTCCACGATCAGATGAATGTTTTTCAATTCCATGGGCTGCAATTTTTCGACAAACTGAGCAGAATCCTTGATGAATGCTCCACGTGCAGCCTCAGCATGATTGTTAGATTCTTCGCTAGATCATATGTTGGAAATGGATGGTTCTCGATGTCTTAATGGCACACCGTCCATGTGGATTTTTGGAAGGGCCTCCGCTCCACTCTCAAAGAGTCAATTTTGTGCTCTTCGTCGAGTGATGACTCTTTCACTAATGATCTAGTTGCTTAGGCGACATGGGAGCTTTCTTGCATTGCCATTATCTGCTTTGAGTACAATGATCGACTTATCTTCATCGAAACTTTTTATATCTTGGCGTTCTCGTAGCGTTATATAGCTCTTTGGTGGTTTGGCATGCCTGATGATTCTAGAAGCCTCAGACCTTACCTCCTCAGCGACCTCTGCTAAAGAGAGTGAAGCTTCTTCGACATTGGCTACGATATCTTCAACAAGCATAGTATTCTATTTTTATGGAGATATTGTGTCCTTTCTCAAAGATTGATTGTGGGCAAAACGTTAGGTTAAATTCCTAATGGACCAAAGCAAGAGGACCAGGAATTTGAAGTTGACATCGGCCGTGAAAAATATCGCAAATATTAATTGTCGTTATTTTCCAGGTACAAATGGAAGAAAACATGCTTGTTCAAAGGAACTAGCGAAGCAACAGTAGAATGGGACATAACGGAAGATGTTGAACCTGGTGTCTACAGATTGAGACATTTCGGCCATTATAAGCTCATCATAGGTGCCATTTTACCGTACAGTGGAACTTCAAATAGCTTCACTGTCACCAAATGAAGGACTTGAACATTTTTCAGTTTGACATATTGAGTGTGGATTTTTCATTCCTTGCTCATGTAAATAACTACTTATGCATAAATATAAAAGTAGAAGTGTGTATGCAATGTATGATAATTTGTATTCGTTGACTTCTTGCCATATCTTATAAGACTAGATATTGATGGGATGAATGTTTGTTAGATGATACCTGCAAGTGAATGAATTGAGAATAAATTCCTTCATACCTTCAGATGCAAGTTTATATCCAATGTACCCACATAATTTTTTTTTCCTGATCCTCAGCAATTAAGTTTAATTTGCGAAATTAATTCATATTTTCAATTCAATTTCTAATAGTTATATTGAATATTCATTATCAGGATGTTTCACGAAGGATTGTAGAGGCTCTCGGTGTCCATTCAGGACATTTTGGGAAATCTTCGAAAGCTTAATATACCTTAACTATACAGGGTGAATCTTTAACTTGTATAGATAGTTCAACTGTCATCAAACAAAACACTTTTTTCCTATACCATTTTTCAAAATTCGGTTTCGTCCGAAAGATACTTCTATATCTTCGAAACTATAATCTCAAATGAACTGAATTTAGGTAGATTGTTCACTCTATCTAGAGTGCATATTCCTCAATCAAAACTAAATCAATATTGCCTTTGGTACGAAAGTTACGGCGTAGCTGACTCATAAATCCACACAAAAATACCATAAAATCACTTGGAAAGAATTAAGGGTTCATATTTACGGAATTATCGATTATTTCAGAGAATAAAAGTATGCTTTTTCAAATGAAACGCGTCGTTTTCGAGTTATCGATTAATTTTATCCCATGAATTTCGACGAATCAATCATAAATCTGAAGAATAATATGAATGCTTCCCTGGATTTCAAATATAACGGAATCGCAGAAAAATTAGGTACTTAGGCACTACAAGTTAACAATGTTGTCAAAATGTTGATCAATTTTGCTGAGAACTCTATATCTCTTTTAAATGTCCGCCACCAGAGAACTCACAGGGAAGTCTTAGCTTCGCTGGTTGCGATCCTATGACTGCAGCGCAAATTTACAGGACGTACATTCGTCCGGTCCTGGAGTTCGCCAGCCCTGTCTGTTATCCCTGGCTCGTCAGAGTTGTGTTTCTGACATTCTTATTCGAACAAGGTTAGTATACTTGAGTATTCTCTTGATATATCATCAACAACTCAATTTTAATCGAGAAATAGGGATTTTGAGGTGTTTGCAGAGAATCGTAGCAGAGATCTAATTGGCCCAATTTTTTTTTCAAATGGCTTTATCTTTTAAACAGAGCCGAATTCGAAATAATGGAAAATGAAAAAAAAATTTCTTTCGGCCTCAAGAATCTACAGTTGAAATATATGTTCAAGTTGAAGACTGACCCTGTATTGTATTGTGAAGATCCTTCAATTGGGGGAAGGACTCCAAGGGCGTAACTACCTTTTCGGTCGACAAATTCTCGGGCGCCAGCAGCGACAATAGGTTTTACAAGGTTGTAGCGCCTTGACTAGAACCCTTTACTTCTGCCAGTGTAGCTTTTATACAGTGGAGGAGGGTTCGGTTTCAATCTAAGCTATTAGCGATTAAGGGAATGTTTCTTTCAAGTGTCTGATGAATCGAATAAAACACCAGGATGAAACTAAACTTATAATGAGTAAACTTTCAATCCTTTTAACAACGAAATCCCAGAACTAAAAATAAACGTACGTTATCTATTACAAACGAAAATGAAATCTACCATCCAAAATGAAAATTACAGCGAAGGCATATTTAAAGAAGCAAATAAATATGTGCAAAATGTGAAAACAAAAACGGGTTACGATTCGTTAAGGCGGCAGGGCGAGGTGAGCAGGCGTAGCGACGGAATGGAATTGAAGGGGGCGGCAATAGTGAAGCAAAAATAAGGAGAATCGGCAGGGCACGGTGAAATATCGTTCAAAACCAATGCTGACAATGGACCTGTGTTTCGCTCTAGACGTTCAGATCCGACCAGGGTCGAATTAACAATTCAAACGGGGGTGGATGGGATAAGGTAAGGTTGTGCTGCCCACAACGCACAGGATAGTGATTCTGGTATAGAATCCCTCAATCTGATGTAGTGACTTCAGTAAGTCTGCAAACTCCCTGTAGACTGACCAAGGGTGACACGGTGCCGTAACAACGCTATATAGTCTCGCCGAGGTCAATCCAGATGAAAATCGCAAGAATTATGAAGTATGCACACAACGAAAGGAAAATATATGAAAAGGTACAGTGATGCGGATGCCAACAGCACCGTCCGGAAGAGTGGTTTCAACAATGAAACTCCTCAACCTGGCGGAGTGCTTTTTTTAATGAAACGCGTCGTTTTCGAGTTATCGATTAATTTTATCCGATGAATTTCGACGAAAAAATCATAAATCTGGAAAATAATCTGAATGCTTCCCTGGATTTCAAATATCACCGAATCGCAGAAAAATTACTCACTCTCTGATCGCACAACCAGTTAACAATGTTGTCAGAATGTTGGTCAATTTTGCTGAGAACTCTATATCTCCTTTAAATGTCCGCCACCAGAGAACTCTCAGGGAAGTCTGAGCTTCGCTGGTTGCGATCCTATGACTATTTACAGGACGTGCATTCGTCCGGTCCTGGAGTTCGCCGGCCCTGCCTGTTATCCCTGGCTCGTCAGAGTTGTGTTTCTGACATTCTTATTCGAATAGGGTACTTGAGTATTCTCTCAATATATCATCAACAACTCAATTTTAATTGAGAAATAGGAACTTTGAGTTGTTTGCAGAGAATCGTAGCAGGGATCTAATTGGCCCAATTTTTTTCCAAATTGCTTTATCTTTTAAACGGAACCGAATTCGAAATAATGGAAAATGAAAAAAAAGTTTCTTTTGGCCTCAAGAATCTACAGTTAAAATATATGTTCAAGTTGAAGACTGACCCTGTATAAAGATGACAAACTGACATGGAGAAAGTATATCTCAGAGAAATGCAAGCAATTGAGTTTTGTGTGCTATTCCCTGGGAGTTTTGAGCAGCTATCTCGATGAGAAATCCATGAAAACTGTTTATCATGCTTCATTCGAATTCAAAATTAGATATGGAATAATTTTTTATGGAGGTGCCTCTGAATGTACAGCATCTACAGTGAAAGCCTTTTCAATAATTCGTTCTGCAGAATGTTCAAAACTAAACATCAAACCAGTATCGTAAAACTGAGTAGATGTTGACGATTACGGAAAATAAATGGGAAAAATTCAGCCATGTACTTCCGAAGATTAAGGCATTCATAAAATAT
This sequence comes from Adalia bipunctata, assembly GCA_910592335.1. Taxonomy (NCBI): domain Eukaryota; kingdom Metazoa; phylum Arthropoda; class Insecta; order Coleoptera; family Coccinellidae; genus Adalia; species Adalia bipunctata. Next base: position 10,586,511 of record OU342954.1, read on the forward strand.
TGAGAGAAGATACGTTTCTCCAAATTTTTATTTGTCCTAGTCAATTTTTTTGTTATGTGAACCTGGATATCCCCACTGTGTGAATATTTTTTTGCTCCATTATGTACTCAGTTGTGTTATCCCGAGGGAGTGAAAACATTAGTATTTGACATGCAAGATTTATTTGTAGAAGACCGAGAGAAGCAGCAGTTCCAAAAAATAATCTGAAAGAGTGTACCATGGACCCAAATTAATCTGATGTTTTATTAAATCCTCGAAAAGATATCCACGAGTATTTTCATCCCAGGACTTCTCTCCGAAATCTCGGAGAGGCTAAATTGTGGCTCTCGTGCGAAATTTTATTGCGAGGTCCCAGCCCAATAAATACACAAACAGAGTGAAAACGTTGTTTTTATCAAGAAACGATAGCTTCATAACCCGTCGAAAAATCGATAGAATGTTGTTAGGCCATACTTTCCTTTTCGGTTTTTAACGTTATCCTTCCACGTTGATTCAACTTTAGTCATTCGTTGCAAACATTGTTATTATACAGAGTGTAACAGCCAAATGGAGTAAATTCGATAACGAATAAATGAGGGCGTGTTGGGAGAAACGCTCGGACACGTCGATTTGTAATTTTAAATGCGCATATTTTTCAAGAAAATAATATTATATAGGGAGTTCCATGTGACCGTGGCCAATACCAACTTTCTTATTTCAAATGCAACCCCCTGTATATTATTTATTTTTTCGATTCTTCAGAGAATTCAAGACCCAATTCATGCACAATGTCCTATACTTATATTTAACTATTTCGGAAGTATTAAGTGTTTTAAGATTTATTGCAAAAATCAACCTTTCAAATAAATAGTTGTTTATTTCACAAATTCGGTACATTACACTTAAAACCTAATAAGTAATACTGATTATTTCTTAATTATTAAAAAAAAAAACAAAAAAAACATTAATGTCAATGTAGGAAATGTTCAAAATGCTCGCAGCGAACGTCTTGGCAACATGCTAATCTGGTGTAGAATTGTCTTCTTACGTTATTCAACATTTCAGGCGTGACTGATCCAATCGCAAGCGTGATTCGGTTTTTTAGGTCGTCTAAGTTTGAGTGTTTCGTTTCGTGTACAATACTTTTGACATATCCCCACAAAAAGAAGTCTAATGGTGTCAGATCAGGAGATCGTGCTGGCCATTCTATCGATCCGCGCCTCCTTATCCACCGATTTGGAAAAATTTGGTTCAAGTACTGCCAGACATTGATTTGGTAATGGGGCGGTGCTCCATTGCTGAAACTATAGTCTATATTATATTGGCAGGAACTTGTGGATTTGCTGGATCAGGATATAAGTTTATAAAAGTTGGTACGACATTATTTTGGAGTAGTTCTAAATATTTTTCTCCATTCAAGTTGCCGTCAATGAAAAGAGGACCTACGATATGATTTCCAACAATTCCTGCCCAAACATTAATATTTTCAGGATATTGCGTATGTTCTTCTCTCATCCAGTGAGGATTCTCATCAGACCAATACAGGGTCTTTCACGAGGAACCTCCCCCATATTTATGCGGGAAACTACTGAACGTATTTTCATGAAATTCAGCACTTATAAGTATTTCACGATGCTGATGAAATCTAAAATATTTTCAAGGCATGAGCACCTCCGGTTTTTCTGGAAAGGACGTCAACTTCCGTTTTTCAAATTAGAACACCATTTTTTATTGCAGAAATAGATTCCTTAGAAAATTTCAAGTTATTTTGATGTAACATTTTTCAGTTTTGGTTGGAAAATTCTCTCTGAGCGGGAAAATTCGAAAAAAAATCGAAAATAAAGCTCCGCTGAAACAAGAATAACTTCGAGGTTTTTGGATGGAAAATTTTCATTTTTGGGATTTTTCAAGATGTAAGATTGATGTATCCACTTTGAAAATCGAAATCGCGATTCATGATACAGGGGGTGAAAAAATCGCTTTCAAAGTTAGGGATGACAAAATCGTGAAAAATCAATTTTTTCAAATTAGAACCCTATTTTTTTATGGCAGATATTGAATCTACGTTAAAAAATAATGTGAGTGTATGCATCACACCCTTGCCCTAAAATGGATATTTTCTGAGTTAATATCCACTTTAGGGCAAGGGTGTGATGCATACACTCACATTATTTTTTTAACGTAGATTCAATATCTGCCATAAAAAAATGGGGTTCTAATTTGAAAAAATTGATTTTTCACGATTTTGTCATCCCTAACTTTGAAAGCAATTTTTTCACCCCCTGTATCATGAATCGCGATTTCGATTTTTAAAGTGGATACATCAATCTTACATCTTGAAAAATCCCAAAAATGAAAATTTTCCATCCAAAAACCTTCTTGTTTCAGCGGAACTCTATTTTCGATTTTTTTTTCGAATTTTCCCGCTCAGAGAGAATTTTCCAACCAAAACTGAAAAATGTTACATCAAAATAACTTGAAATTTTTTAAGGAATCTATTTCTGCAATAAAAAAATGGTGTTCTAATTTGAAAAACGGAAGTTGACGTCATTTCCGGAAAAACCGGAGCTGCTCATGCCTTGAAAATATTTTAGATTTCATCAGCATCGTGAAATACTTATAAGTGCTGAATTTCATGAAAATACGTTCAGTAGTTTCCTGTATAAATATGGGTGAGGTTCCTCGTGAAAGACCCTGTATAAACCATATCCCGGTTTATGCTCGTGTATCAATAGCCATCATTACATGATCATAAATATATCTACTATTCTTCAACATTTGCCAGGTCTTTGGAATAATTGAATTCCCATAATATTTTCCCAAATTCATCATTTTCCCGAAAGGAAATAAACATTTTGATAAATACTTAATTACTACCATACCTATGCAGAAACGACAACGTTGCGTATGTATCTGACAGGGAAATGACTATAACCTAACATGTTCAAAATAAACACGATGAAATGTATCAGAATGCCATGACCAACCGGGATACTTTATAAAAGAGAATGGAGTAGTTATTGAATAAATTCGACGTGTTTCAGTATATTTCATGAATATTCACAGTAACCGAGGTAATGAATTTATTATATTTGGCCTTTCCACACGGCATAACTGCAATGATATTTCGATCGTTGGTGGCTCAATAATTTCTGCCTCTCTGAATTTGCAACCCTGAGTGAAAATGTCAGAATCATGGGAGTTGGAGCTTGCATGGATTAAATCGCTTCCTTCGTGCTCAAAATTCGGGGAAAATTGTTTCACTGGAACAATTCGACGCTGAGGGATTGTTTGATATGATACTTTGGTTTTGTGAAAGCTCAATTGTTTGAATAGATAAGGAAAGCTTTCATTCGATTTTGGATATTTTTATTCATCGTTCCATTACACGTGCTGACATACAAGCGATCGATTCTGAGTTTAGTAATCTGCAATGTCTGCGCTTTCGTTCTATGATGAGTTGAAGAAACAGTTCGTGACCTTTACAGGGTGTTCCTGAATTGGGGGTCCAAACGGATAGGGACGATTCCTTGCATTATTTCGAGTGAAAAAATCCCATAGTTCATGGACCCATCAGGTGGCCTCCAAGGTCACCTGATCTGTCTTTATTAGACTTTTTCTTGTGGGGCTTCGTGCATTAACAGAGGCAGCTTTCCAGGATTAACATAACCGCCATTCTATAATATTAAATGCACTCATCAGGCGTATTGAAAACGCTTGTCAATAATGTATGATGGAAAATGGACAGCTATTTGAACAGTTTAATCATGTATAATACCACTAGAGATGAAATTTTGCCGGCAAAATTTCTCGATTGTAGAATGAAAGTTTGTTGCTTCTCGGCAATTTCATGACATGTCATTCGCGAAATTGCCGAGAAGCAACATCCTTGAATATTACAATAGAGAAATTTTACCTGCTTAAATTTCATCTCGAGTGGTATTCGAAATGACTATTTCTCGAGAAAATGTGTCTGAAGATGGTCACATTGGGCTTGTATTGCGCTATTTGAGAAATAAGTATTCATCATAGATCAACTAAACGTTGTTTGTTTTCTCTATGGTATTCATTCCCGAAGCTATCTATGAATTTGAGAAACGTCAAAAATTTTGTCGCTGAAAAACCAAGTTGTTGATTTTGCCCGTTACCATGTTTTATCGATGAGAAACAAGTGCTGCTAAGGAAAATTCCTCACTAAAAATGAAATGAGAGGAATAGTCAGTAGGATATTATGCAATGTTGAAAATTTGTATCAATGATATAGCTATTTAATCAACTAGTTTATCAATGACAGCGACTAAGGGTCGAAATATTTTAATGCGTGAGCGGAGCGAGCGCGTTAATTTTTGAGGCCATTAATCGCGCTGGATTAATAAACGAGTTGATTACAAGATTCTTCCGTTGACCTCATCACGAATTGAATATAAATTTTGGATTGAATTGGTTCATTTTGCATAATAGACGAATTTGACATAATGTAAATTTCTGTTCATTTCGATATATCAATATTTATGCTCCCTATGGAACAATTCGAAAAATTCATAGAGGGAATATTGGACATGTTGTGACATTCTGAATAGTTTACATTCATCTCCTATGATATCCGATAAGGAACGTGTGGAGAAAGTGGAGGTTGAAGTATTATTCACTTTGAAACTTTTATCCCTGAAATTCCTTCTGCAGTCTATTTTATTTTGAATGGAGTTTTCAATCTACCTTTTTGTGACAGAAGTTGATTTACAACCAAGCTCGATAGTGTGCTTTGGCTGAATATTTTATGTTCGGTTGCCACGACAATCATGCATTAATAGTATATTACACACCGAGGTGGAAAGAGATTCATTCCTGTCGTGAGTTTAGCTATGATCTCGAGACAGGAATGAAACTTCCTACCAAGGTTTGTATACTATTTTATTTACAACCATCATAATATTTCAATTAAAATGAGTAAAGTGTTTAACGACAAATCACCAAGAACGCGGTGTTCTCAGAATAATCAAGTAGATCTATATTGTTAATTGTTACCGTGACTACGGGGTATACAATTGTCACCAGTATAAATAAATGTCAGATAAAGTCGAATACTAGATTCGCGAATAATAAAAATTGAAAATCCTGTCTTCCGACGATGAATTTATGGATTGTACCCCATCAGAAGTTCTGCAGGCTGCTCACGCAGCACTTTAGGGTTTGGTGCCAGAGAAAAGTGAGCATAGGAAGGGTGAACCGTACAGTCATTGGATAGTGACAGTTATTGGACAGCGCTCAAAGATTTCTAAAAAATAAGAAAAACAAATAATTTTTCAGTGCAGAATATTAACAGATTTCATCGTAAGTTATGCTAGATCAAGAATTGATGACGAAAAATTCTCCAGAAGTCGCTAATATCAGTTGAATTGTGAGGTGACGCGCATAACAGTACACAGATACGAGTTTCTTAAAAAATAGTTAAGCGAACATTAGAGACGGTGATGATAAATTTATGGTAATAATGCATAATTTTAATTGTCTCAATTGAGCATGTAAGTATCATTATTTCAATCTACATTATTCATTTTTGTTGAGCATGAAATCCCCTATTTTTCTTATGGTTAAATACATGTCCAATGACTGCACGGTAAAGAGGAAGATATTTAGTTATTGGACAGGGTGTCCAATTTCGATTTTTAAAGTGGATACATCAATCTTACATCTTGAAAATCCCAAAAATGAAAATTTTCCATCCAAAAACCTCGAAGTTATTCTTGTTTCAGCGGAGCTCTATTTTCGATTTTTTTTTCGAATTTTCCCGCTCAGAGAGAATTTTCCAACCTAAACTGAAAAATGTTACATCAAAATAACTTGAAATTTTCTAAGGTATCTATTTCTGCAATAAAAAAATGGTGTTCTAATTTGAAAAACGAAAGTTGAAGTCATTTCCGAAAAAACCGGAGGTGCTCATGCCTTGAAAATATTTTAGATTTCATCAGCATCGTGAAATACTTATAAGTGCTGAATTTCATGAAAATACGTTCAGTCTCGCGTTCAGTAGTTTCCCGTATAAATATGGGTGAGGTTCCTCGTGAAAGACCCTGTATAGTATTTTGTATACAAGCATAAATTAAAGTTGAAGTTATAACGAGTTTTTATGAATTTCAAAGTATAAGAATCACTGCTTCTTTGTGATTGCACTTGGCCCTTTCTTCAACTCGAAAATAAAAGAAGGAAGCCAAAAATGAATACTACTCTTGTTAGTTTTCCAGATGAAGAGTTCGAACATGGGGTATTAGATTTTGTGTATCTCCTCTGGTTCAAAAGTTGTAGCACTAAAACATCGAAATATGCCCACCCTGTACAGTATCAATCAATCATAATAATGAATCACTGAAACACCCCTAAAATCCCTTCAAATCACTCTTGATCACGAATTGTCTTGATCGCTAGTTAATTCAAATGCAACGTAACAAATAAAAGCCGAATAGAAACAAAATTTCACTCGAAAACAGCAATAAGTTTTCCTGCAGATTGCATCTAACAAACACCTATACCATTTCGTGAGATGTTTACACATTTCCAAAGCATTATTCGCGTTCAAATATCAAGATTTCCCCATAACTCTTTTGTTCTTTCTTTCAGGTTGGAAGAGACATAAATTGATAAATCACTGCTAGCAAAGCGTCCCAACACAAACAGCTGTCGCCCAAGTTTGAAGCGAGAATTCCAACTTCCAACGAACTCTAATGAGCGATTGTGCGATGTCATCAATGAATCTCGAGTTCAATGCGATGAAAAATGAAACGTGAGACCGTGAATCGATTGGAGTGGAAGCGGCTTCAAGGAGGTAGAGACATTTTTATGTGAAATACACAAATATGCTAGGAAGTCAGATTTTTTTCACACTCTCCTTATGACAAATAGCGTTCCGTCAAAGGTTCTAAGTTTTCGGTATAATGTAGTACCTACTCGACCTACTGATCAAAAGTGTCCATGGCCCCAACTCAATCCTGTGACCAGTTTTTGAAATACACGGCGTTGAAAATTACCCACTTTTACTACGCGCTTATCACGAAACAGAATCGAATGAACTTTTCAATTTTATTCCATCCCCAGGGAGCAACGATGTAGAGGAATATGACCGAAAATCGTTACGAATACAGGGTTATCCATAATTGAGTGCATGCCCGATTTTGAGAGTAGCAGTTTCACTTTATCGCCTTTTTTCATTTTATTATCCGCAGGGAAAATCAGGCGTTGTGTTTTGTCTTTGTTCAATTTCAAAAGGTTGCCAGTAAACCATTGCTCAGCCCGACTCTCCATGAACTTCATACCTGCAATGAGATCTTGACAATTTTTGTTTGAGCATATGAGTGTGCTGTCATCGGCAAAATTTACACATTTGTTGGGAAGAATATGATAGAAAAAATCGTTAATGTATATTATGAAAAGCAGGGGACCCAGTACAGAGCCCTGGGGCACTCCTGTTATCATCAACTCAAAATCAGATACATCTCGGCCAAGAACCACACAATGTTTTCTGTTGTTCAGGTAGGATCTCAACAGAGAGAGAGAAACACCTCTCACACCGTAGTCAGAGAGCTTACTGAGCAGAATATGATGAGAGACGCAGTCGAAGGCCTTGCTTAAGTCGCAGAGACTAATTGCCGTAAGCCGTCTCCTATCAAAGCCATCGACAGCCTCTCTAACAACTCTAGCCACCGCCTGAGTTGTGGAACAGCCTTTACGGAAACCAAATTGACACTCATTCAGGAGATTTCTACTCTCAAAGTATCCCTCCAACCTATTTTTCAAAATTCTTTTGAAAGTCTTACCAAATATGGGTATAATTGAAATAGGCCTGTAGTTTTCGAAATTTTCAAAATCTCCCTTTTTAAAAATAGGGATGATTTTGGTAACCTTCAATTCATCAGGAAAAACTCCTTGAACTATACATGCATTATACAGTATGGTCAATGGCTCCACCAAAAAATATACTGATTCCTTTATTATTCTGCTGTTCAGATCGTATAGGTCAAAACAGCTGGAGTTTTTCAACTGAGTAATGGAGTTGAACACTTCTGTCTCGGTTATGGGTCAAAAGACTAGCTGATCGTGTATTGTAATCATGAAATTGTGAGTTGCTCGTGAAATCATTCTTACTTTCTCTCCTTGAAATTCATGAAAGTAAGAATGATTTCACCAGCAACTCACACACAATTTCATGATTACAATACACGATCAGCTAGTCTTTTGAGGCCTGCAAGAATTAAATCAATGAAGTCTTCCCTTAATTCTCTGGATGTAAAACTGTACAACATTCTACCGTCAACTATTAAAAAGTTACCTTTTCAATCGTTCAAGACAGCTATCAGAGCACAACTGACATCAAAATGTTACTACAGTCTGAATGAATATAGGGCCGACCCCCCATGTTGGACTGGATCCTGAATTTTAAACATGTTGATCACTATCAAAATGTAGTTTTGTGTGTAAATGTCTATATATATGTATATATTGTATGTGCTTGTTATTGCTCTTTTTCTCTAGGTTTTATTGTACGTTATTTTAACTGATAACACCGATGTATTCATTGTTCTATATTTTTACCTGACTTGCTACAAATGTAACCCTACATAACGTGGTCAAATAAAAGCTATCTATCTATCTATGAAAAATGTCAGTTCCAGAGCGAGAACGTTCGCAAAATGAACTATTTCACTATATATGAGTGCCCTTGGCTCAGTGGCGGATTAAGGGGGGGCGAAGGCGGTTTCATCTCCCCCCCATCAGGTTCCGCGAGACACGAGATTTTCGCCATTTTCAGTTTTCATATTATACCATGTAACCGAAAATTTTACTGTGATATTTTGGAATCGCCCCCCCCCCTCAGAAAATTCCTAGATCCGCCCCTGCCTTGGCTCAGTTGTAGAACGTTGGATTAGGACCCGGCAAGTCCGAGTTCAATCCCGAGCTAGGAAAGAAATTTTCTAGTCTCGGTAGGGACCACCATTCACTGTTGGGTCAAAAATTAACAGTGCTGTGCCTAATGTGGCGTACGGACACAGTAACAAAGCCTACACAGAACACAACTGCTTACTCCGAACTCAGCACAAGTTACAAGCTTCGAAGCTTGTAGTTTCAGAGGGGTCTCCTCAGGAGACCTAGGAATAATCAGGATGAACAATATGTCATCATCATATCATATGTTGTTGTTACATCGAGAAAACCTGAAAAACCCAGAATTCATACTGGGTGGTCCATTATTCTATAGTATACTAAAATGGTAACTCGGTGGACCGGTCCGAGGGAATCTGTCGGAAAGTGGGTCCGGAAGAATTTTGAAATCGCAACGTAGCTGCTATACGGTGAGTAAATTTTTATACGGTCGGAAAAAGGAGTAATCGATTCAGACGTGGGTGATTCTCTAGGCGAAGCAGAAGTTTTTTTAAAAATTCGAAAATGGCAAAAAAATTCGACAAAAAGGGCCATTTTAAACTCGATAAAACTTTTTTCACAGATATCCTGGCATTTATATATTTATATATTTTATTATATATTTATTATATATTTGGCATTTCGCCTATAAAATCACCCGAGTTCTACGATGAAGATAACTACTTAAAAGGTAGATCTGCTGGCCCATACTAGTTAAAAAAACTATTCACAATGAAGGTTAAGTGGACACCCTGTATTTTTGGGTTGATTTAAGGTGTTTGTTGGATTCTTTCAGAACATATCATCATGGACTTCAAAGAATACAGAGTTATTCAGTCGTGAAATAAACTATGAAGCTCATAGAGCAAGATCCCAGGGCCGCCAGACGTCACGTATTTTCTGATGAATGAAATGTGGACGATTGAATAGTGTTAGTATGTACTACGATCACATGCCTATCGGCTACTTTGCTCAGACGGCCAATTTGCAGATATCAGGTCATCAAGTTGCATAAAAACATTGCTTACCTCACTAGAATTCTGATGGCTGATTTTCACATATATTTTAGACAATTCCATTTAAAATGAGTTTTCAATAATGCCAGACACTTCCCGTCGGCCGAATTGCTTAACAGACGCCTCAAAGGTCTCAAAAAAATTATTTAACTTCACGTAAATTCTGATGCTCCATGATCTTCTCCGAACCACTATTTTAAAATTTCTTACAAGAATACAGACCGATCCGAGCAAATCATCCCCAAACTCAATTTTAATGCCTCTATGGCTTAGAGCGCGAGGGTATTATACAGGGTGTCCCACGGTCGAGTGCCTATTAGACGTTTCTGGAGAACGGGACATTTTTGAAATCCGAAAATTGGGATTATGATATTGTTGGAAATTCTCTACAGGCCTAAAATATTTTTGGAGCATGAGCACTTCCGGTTATACCAGGAGTGCAAATAAATTTGTTCAAAAAATAGTTTTTTCAATATTTTCGTTTCTGATATGATTGAGTATTCAATGCTAAATACACTCCTGTTGAAACCATTGTATTCATTCGAATAGTTTTCAAAATATCGAAAAAAAACCTGAAAAAATGTCAAATATCCATACTAAGTGTTATGTTCATTATTCTTATTCTGAACATCCCAAGTGTAAACCGTTCTCACAACGTCAAAGTAAAAGAATGTGGAAACATCATGCATCTTTTGAATTTCATAAATATCATCACAGGGTGTTTCAAATTTTGTGTCGAAAACTGGGATCGAAAATTGGCCATAACTTCTGTTTTTCAAATTAGAACCCTATTTTTTTATGATTCCGTTGGATTCTGCGAAGAAAAATAGTGATAGCACTCTCAGATGTTTTTGCTCCTAAATTCAGTAATTCCCGAGATATTTGAGCTTTTCTGGATTCATGTTGTACGTAGAGTCAAATTCATCGAATCTGAGGAGATTAGATGAATATTCTCATGAAACCATAGTAACAACTAATAATTAGACCTGTCACCTGTGAATTATCAATGGAATCATTTATCGTCTATGGTCACAGAATATTCTCATGCCAACAGATTCGATGACTATTCTTATGAAACCATGGTAACCATTGAAGTAAAATCGAGAAGTAAGGTTAAGGCCTAAAATAAGAGCTGTCACTTGTGAATTATTAATGGGATAATTTATCTTCTATGGTCACAGAATATTCTCATACGGAAGATAAGATGAATTTGACTCTACGTACAACATGAATCCAGAAAAGCTCAAATATCTCGGGAATTACTGAATTTAGGAGCAAAAACATCTGAGAGTGCTATCACTATTTTTCTTCGCAGAATCCAACGCAATCATAATAAAATAGGGTTCTAATTTGAAAAACAGAAGTTATGCCCAATTTTCGATCACAGTTTTCGACACAAAATTTGAAACACCCTGTGATGATATTTATGAAATTCAAAAGATGCATGATGTTTCCACATTCTTCCACTTTGACGTTGTGAGAACGGTTTACACTTGGGATGTTCAGAAAAAGAGTAATCAACATAACCCTGACTATGAATTTTCGACATTTTTTCAGGTTTTATTTCGATATTTTGAAAACTATTCGAATGAATACATTGGTTTCAACAGAAATGTATTCAGCATTGAATACTCAATCATATCAGAAACGAATATATTGAAAAAACTATTTTTTGAACAAATTTATTTGCACTCCTAGTATAACCGGAAGTGCTCATGCTCCAAAAATATTTTAGGCCTGTAGAGAATTTCCAACAATATCATAATCCCAATTTTCGGATTTCAAATATGTCCCATTCTCAAGAAACGTCTAATAGGCACTCGACCGTGGGACACCCTGTATGCAAGCATGAGGATGAGTGAGAGATGTATTAGCTCATATTGACTTCCCTGTCTCTCTTTTCAGTTTACTCGTATCAATCAATAATTAATATTTGTAGAAACATCAGCTTAAAACTAATAAATTCATAAAAAAGGTAAATTATTGAAAATTTGCTAGCCTTTGAAACAATACTCGAGTTTATTGAAACAGCTTGCAGGTCAAAATTTTAGAATTACTGCGGTCAGATGAGCACCTCCTTACACGTAAATATTTACCTGATTTTTTAATTTATTATTTTTTAGCGGATTTTTCTACAAATATCAATTATCGATCGATACGAGTAAACTGAAATGAGAGACAGGGAAGTCAATAGGAGCTAATACATCTCTCACTCATTCTCATGCGTGCGGATCATACCTTCGCGCTCTAAGCCATAGAGGCATTAAAATTGAGTTTGGGGGATGATTGGCCCCTTGTCTGTCTTCTTGTAAGAAATTTTGAAATAGTGGTTTGAAGAAGATATATTAAAATGGAGCATCAGAATTTACGTGAAGTTAAATAATTTTTTTGAGACCTTTTCAGAATTTTAGTGGGGTAAGCAATGTTTTTTTGCAACTTGATGTCCTGATATCTGCAAATTGGCCGTCTGAGCAAGGTAGCCGATAGGCATGTGATCGTAGTACATAGGTACTAACACTATTCAAGTATTCAATCGTCCACATTTCGTTCATCAGAAAATACGTGACGTCTGGCGGCCCTGGGATCTTGGACTATCACGAAAATACCCGAAAACCACATTTTTTTCATCACCCTCTAATTCAAGATTAACTTTGTTGAGGTGGAAGTTTTTTTTCACTCTATTTGATATGAAAACATCAATACGGCACCTCAAGAAGGTCAATCTTGGATAAGAGGGTGATGAAAAAAAGGTGGTTTCTGGGTATTTCCGTGAGGTTCACAGTTTATTTCACGACTGAATCACCCTGTAATCTCTGAAGTCCATGATTATATGTTCTGAAAAAATCAAACAAAACCCTCAAATCAACCCAAAAATACAGGGTGTCTACTTAATCTTCATTGTGAATAGTTTCTATAATAATGGATCACCCAGTAAGAATTCTGGGTATTTCAGGGTATCTAGTGAAATACTTCATTTTGCGAACCTTTTCGCTATGGAACTGACATATTTTATACTTTCAAAATCGGGCATGCATTCAATTACGGATTACCCTGTATTCGTAACGATTTTCGGTCATATTCCCCTATATGGTTGCTCCCTGGGGATGAAATGAAATGTTCATTCGATTCTGTTTCGAGATAAGCGCGTAGTAAAAGTGGGTAATTCTCAACTTCAACGCTCTGTATCTCAAAAACTAGTCATTGGATTGAGTTGGGGCCGTGGACACTTTTGAGGTCGAGTAATACATAATACCGAAAAATTAGTACATTTGACGGAACGCCATTTGCCATAATGAAAGTGCGGGGTCCTTTATGCTTTGGTCAACGTTTCATTCGAATTATTGGACTTCATTAAGGGCCAACTGCCCCGCTTCGACTCATCGTTCAAGCGAGGTTTACTGAAATAATCCGACTCACCGTTGCCTGAGCTCCACTCAAGGCGATTTAAGGGTAATCTTTTTCAAGGGGGAAGGATGACAGCTTAGTGATTTAACGGATTGAACCTCACAATTCTGGGATTAAACGTCAAAATATTTCTAAAAAACGTAATCTGTTTGTTTTGGTGCACGAAATGAATTGAAATATTTATGAAATGCATTTTTGATATTTTCTTGGCAAATCTTGATGTACTGGAAATTATTGAGTATGGATTTGCTCGGAGAATATTCAATTGTACTGGATATTTCTATAATCTCGTTGAAACATTCGCGATCTACACTCAAGGACATAAAGCACTTTTCTCTATTTCAGAATCGTAATGAGTTCATTTCAGTTCTAAAAACTGTGATGTAATGAATTCATTACAGCACTGTTTTTAGTAATATTTTTCGTTTCGCGGTTGTCAATAATGAGTGCCGATCCTATCAATTTCCAACACACGTCAAGTTGGAAATGTCAATTTTCGTCAGTGAATCAACTGCCAAGATACAATACAAAAGTCACTAGGATGTATAATATGAATTTTTCATTGAATTGCAACGAAATTTGACTGAAATAGAGAAAATATCGTCTAATACTCGTTGCAGAATGCAATTCCAACACTCATGTGTTCGCATTCGTATTGGAATAGGAGCCCATTCTGCAACTAGTGTTAGAATATGCTATTTCAGGAATGTCTATCCCAAATCTATCAGTTTTTATATGAAACAGGCAGTCAGTTGAACTGTATAACTGATTTAGGGCCGGTTTTATAAAAGGCGAACCGACAGTTGAACCGTGCGCCAACTACCAGATAGTGAGGAATTTGGTTGTTGACGCAACGGTTGAATCCTCGGTTGCCCTTTATAAAACCGGCCCTTAGAGAGGTCTGGGCTGACTACACCAAAATTTATCCCTTTGGAGTGGTTTCGCTGCTAAACCAACTTCCTTAATTCTGTTCACGATGCTTTTATCGCCCAGTGGTTTCGCTGTGAAACCACTGATTTTCACAAAATCCAATAGAAAAAATCGAATTTTACGTCCATATCGGTATTCAATGAGCCCTATCAGTTGAAAAGAAAATGAAAAAAAAACTAAAACAAACAAAAATCAATTCTGCCCGGAAAGGGTTAAGCAAATACAAAAAAACCAAAACCCCTGAAAAGGAGAAAAATAGTGGCCGGAAGATTTGTTAATTTCTAGAGCGAAGATCCTATAATACGGAAGTTATAGTCAATTATAATAATGGACCAAATACCAAAATCGCCCTGTAGCTCGGAAGCTAGACGCCGTAGCAACTTGGGGTTTTCAGAAAATTATGTTTGTCGAAAAAAGAGAAAATGAAGTGTATCTCACTTTTTCTCTATCTATTATAGTTCAGAAGTTGTAGTTATAAACCATCGAAATCTTGCCACAATTATAAAATCACAACTCTGGCTTTGGAAATTTGACACATTCCACTCTGTATCGAAGTTATGACGTTTTTCAAAATTTTTTTATGTTCCAAGTCAACACTATGTTGCCCTTTCTATATTCTTAGCGTATTTCTCAGAATGTGAATGAATTGGAAAATATGTGATGGACGAGAATAATTTACGTTTATATATGTATTGATAGAAAGGATTCCTTTTCTAGTTATTTGCATGAAAAGTACAAGAGATCACTGTTGAAATATATAATTTTTCGCCATGGAAGAAAATTGCATTGCTTTCACATAATTTTCATATGCATGCTTGTGAAGATTTGATGTTTATTATCCTCTTGAACTGAAAGTTCAAGACTTGACGACATCAATTGTTGATTCTAATCAAGAATTCATTTAAAAAAAATCAACCCAAAGATATAAGATGAATTGATGGGTAATTACAAGAATCAAGAATAATGGAACATCATATCCCTCTACTGGAATCCGAATATGTGATATGATTGTGAGGGTGCATAACATTTCTATTTCTAATATTTCTTTATTTCAAATAAATAACAGTTTTATTCATTCATCACAAAGAAAATAAAAATAATAACTAAATTAACGAATTTGTTTACAGAGAAACTAATAATTTCAATGCAATATAAATTAATGAGCCTGAAAGCTTTATAGTTATTCATTTCATTAATTTGATCTTATGAACAAAAAGTAAAATTTTCTGGCTGTATAGTAATTTGTTAGTTTAAAGAAGATTCATACATTACTACCACAGTAGGTTTGTACGAATGACATGGAATAGGTCAAACATATGCTTCACATTTATCATTCACCTGTTCTAAAATAAGACGCAAACTCCTGTAATATGGAGAAAACCGATGTATTCTGGTTCAATATAGCCTATTTCTACTTTCGGCAAAGGATTGATAGGAATGAAAGCTCCACTGATACATATTTCAATTCATCGGGATCTGAATGGTTGAGTGCAATATAGTCATATTTCTTCGTTTTTTTAGCTTCTTCGACGTGTTTTTTTCTGAAACATGAAAACGATCAACAATAATCATTTAGAGACCAATGATGGCCATCCAGAACCCTTTTACTTACGAAAATCGTGCAATTTCATTCTGCAAGTTCTTTCCTCATAATTCCTCGAAAATCCTACCTGAACCATATTTTCCGGTCGCTTTCGTTAGAAGATCGTATAAGGAAGCCTTTTTTGTCCATTTACACATCCCAAATAAATTTTGAGCAACAAAAACGATACCGAAACTAATCAAACTTCTGGGGGACCGGAATTTCGTTTGAAATCTTTCCAAACGGCCAGATACCTAAAAAAAAAACCTCGTTATCAAGTGTAAAAAAGGCGATTAGTACTTACTTTTGCTTTTTTTATGCTTATTAATCGATTTTTGGTCCAATTCAAATTTGCCGTTCGTACTCACGCCAAAAGTCGTGAAAGTAAAAAATGACAGTGGCACGAAATCGACGGGAAACTTCTTCTGGACGACGAAAAACGGAAAAATAGGCGATTCCTTATCGATATTTCGCCCCAAAATCGCCGATCGATTCGAACTAACAAAATGTGGAATATCTTTGATACTTTTACTTTGATGTAAACAAAGCCACTGGCAACAACGTTTTGTCATTAACCATATTCTCTGTACGCGCACAGATTTTTCATCAGGTGCACCAATTCCTGAAAACGAAACCATGGCCAGAGTTGTGATTTTATAATTGTGAATGGAGTATACATGTACATATTTATGGAGAATCCAGAATGAACTGAATGAAAATATGAATTAATAATAGTGTTCAAAATCCATATTTTTTGTTTCATTATACCACAAAGTTTCCTACTGGAATGGGCTTTCCTGGTCGGTTACAACGAAGAACCGGTCTATGATTTTACCCACTTTTTTCTGTGGTTCACCGAGAATCCCGGAAACATCCTATCTACATGATCAGTGCAACTTTACTCTGCCCAGTTGCAATCTCGATACGGCTAATCTTGCCACCCTCAACGGACATAATACTCTCGTTTCTTCCCAAAATCGGACCCCGTTATATTCGTACCTAGAAGTGAACTCGTTACGTGAAAGACAAAAACTATTAATCTTCAAAAAGCAACAGAAAACCAGCAAACACAACTTCTCTAGTCAGGCCAACCGTATTACCATTTCCTACAGTGTTTTCTTTGAGGTATTCATTTCTATTTCATACGTCCATTTTAATCTTCAATTCTCGTGGCGACAAGAATTGGTACTGCAGTCCGTTTCTTCTCTCCAATAGAGCTCCTGTATTTTATTCACATAGTATATTCTAAAACTAGTTGCAGAATGGGCTTCTATTCCAACACGTATGCGAAACGCATGAGTGTTGGCATCACGGGGATGAAACGCTAGTACTAAAATTGGAAACACCAATCTGTGGTCACACACCTGGAAAATGGCCGCCAATGCAGCTAGCGTCTGACAGATTACGTTCGATATCTGTCATCGGCGAAATCCGCGAAATTGAAATAACCTCAAACAAAATGAAATGAAAAACATGAAAATTTGGTGAAAGCCAAGATGGATGTGGATTTCGTTGTTTGTCAGATAGATTATTCAATTCTTTATTGAGGAATAATGTACAGAATGGTATGGTATAGGAATAATAGGTAACGTACTTACGAATGTTCAAAATAATTCAGAAGTTTCTGATAATCTAGAACTTTTATCGATTTTGAAAATTTTAAGGATTTTGATATCATTACAGATGGTACCATCAGAATTAATTTTGCTACTGTATAACTGGCAGGTTATTCTTGGAGAAAACAGAATCACAAGTTACATTTTCACTTTTCAATTATTTGAGTAGAATAATAAGAAGAAATGAGATTTTCTCTTCCTTATTAATTTCATATATCAATAATGGAACCACTTATTCATTTATGACGGTGAGGTGATAGATTTATGCTACATTGGAATTATTATATTTGAAATTTTTTTTCATGAACTACTTTCATAAGCCAGAGAAAGATTTGAGTTAGAATAGGGTTTTCAAACCTGTGATCCTGTAATTTATTTCTAGAAATATGCCCATTGTTGATTTTGTTTGGATGTATTTATTTAAGTACGTCCGAATCTAAATATTGTAATATTATACAGGGGAAAATTTATTTTTATTCGTTTTTTAGCATATGAATTGATTTGATATCATTTTTCTGTAAAAACATATGTATTTATTTTATGTAAATATGTATGTATAAATCGAGGTATAAATATTTTATTTTGCACATAACAATTTGTGACGAATGTAAACTATGAAATTCGACTAAGCACTATAGACATTCATTTCAATCATAATTTCAGTCAAGTTTCACTGTTGTCACTAAAACTCTTGTCATGCAAGGCTTTCGTTCTTGGAAGCATTATTTGATCCAGTGAACTGGTACATAAACAAAACATGTCGTCAGTGATTTGACGATATTCCTATCTTCCAAACTTCCAGTGCCAATGCCTCTGACCTCATTTTTTTATTAAGTTATTAATTTTTGACAGATTATGGATAATTTTGAAGTTTTCGAACTATGAGTTGTACCTTGAAAACATACAGGGTGTCCCACGGTCGAGTGCCTATTAGACGTTTCTGGAGAACCTGACATATTTGAAATCTGAAAATTGGGATTATGATATTGTTCGGAATTCTCTACGGACCGAAAATATTTTTGGAGCTTGAGCACTTCCGGTTATACCAGGAGTGGAAATAAATTTGTTCAAAAAATTTATTTTTCAATATTTTCATTTCTGATATGATTGAGTATTCAATGCGGAATACATTTCTGTTGAAACCATTGTATTCATTCGAATAGTTTTCGAAATATCGAAAAAAAACCTAAAAAAATGTCAAATATTCATAGTCAGTGTTATGTCCATTATTCCTATTCTGAACATCCTGAGTGTAAACCGTTCTCACAACGTCAAAGTAGAAGAATGTAGAAAGGTCATGCATCTTTTGAATTTCATAAATATCATCACAGGGTGTTTCAAATTTTGTGTCGAAAACTGTGATCGAAAATTGGCCATAACTTCTGTTTTTCAAATTAGAACCCTATTTTTTTATGACTGCGTTGGATTCTGCGAAGAAAAATAGTGATAGCACTCTCAGATGTTCTTGCTCCTAAATTGAGTAATCCCCGAGATATTTGAGCTTTTCTGGATTCATGTTGTACGTAGAGTCAAATTCATCTTATCCTTCGTATGAGAATATTCTGTGACCATAGAAGATAAATTATCCCATTGATAATTCACAAGTGACAGCTCTAATTTTAGGCATTAACCCTACTTCTCGATTTTACTTCAATGGTTACTATGGTTTCATAAGAATAGTCATCGAATATGTTGGCATGAGAATATTCTGTGACCATAGAAGATAAATGATCCCATTAATAATTCAGAGGTGACAGGTCTAATTATTAGTTGTAACTGTGGTTTTATAGGAATATTCATCGAATCACTTCAGATTCGATGAATTTGACTCTACGTACAACATAAATCCAGAAAAGCTCAAATAACTCGGAAATTACTGATTTTAGGAAAAAAAGCATCTGAGAGTGCTATCATAATTTTTCTTCGCAGAATCCAACGCAATCATAAAAAAATAGGGTTCTAATTTGAAAAACAGAAGTTATGGACAATTTTTGATCAGAGTTTTCGACACGAAATTTGAAACACCCTGTGATGATATTTATGAAATTCAAAAGATGTTTGACCTTTCAAAATTCTTCTACTTTGACGTTGTGAGAACGGTTTACACTCGGGATGTTCAGAATAGGAATAATGGACATAACACTGACTATGAATATTTGACATTTTTTTAGGTTTTTTTTCGATATTTCGAAAACTATTCGAATGAATACAATGGTTTTAACAGAAATGTATTCAGCATTGAATACTCAATCATAACAGAAATGAAAATATTGAAAAAAATATTTTTTGAACAAATTTATTTCCACTCCTGGTATAACCGGAAGTGCTCAGGCTCCAAAAATATTGTAGGTCTGTAGAGAATTTCCAACAATATCATAATCCTAATTTTCAGATTTCAAATAAGGCCAGTTCTTCAGAAACGTCTAATAGGCACTCGACCGTGGGACACCCTGTATATAAAGATCATGAAATCAATAAATCTTCCAGTTGAAATTGGTCTTTGAAAAGAAATCAACCTATATATTAAAATGGATATTTTCTGAGTTAATATCCACTTTAGGGCAAGGGTGTGATGCATACACTCACATTATTTTTTAACGTAGATTCAATATCTCCAATAAAAAAATGGGGTTCTAATTTGAAAAAAATGATTTTTCACGATTTTGTCATCCCTAACTTTGAAAGCGATTTTTTCACCCCCATGAATCGCGATTTCGATTTTCAAAGTGGATACATCAATCTTACATCTTGAAAAATCCCAAAAATGAAAATTTTCCAACCAAAAACCTCGAAGTTATTCTTGTTTCAGCGGAGCTCTATTTTCGATTTTTTTTTCGAATTTTCCCGCTCAGAGAGAATTTTCCAACCAAAACTGAAAAATGTTACATCGAAATAACTTGAAATTTCCTTATAGGAATCTATTTCTGCAATAAAAAAATGGTTTGAAAAACGGAAGTTGACGTCATTTCCGGCAAAACCGGAGGTGGTCATGCCTTGAAAATATTTTAGATTTCATCAGAATCGTGAAATACTTATAAGTGCTGAATTTCATGAAAATACGTTCAGTAGTTTCCCGTATAAATATGGGTGAGGTTCCTCGCGAAAGACCCTGTATATGTTCTGTGGTTGGCATTGCCTTCTGCAACGAGTATTAGACGATATTCTCTCTATTTCAGTCAAGTTTTGTGAAAAACTGTCGAAATTAAATGAAAAAATTCAGATTATACACCCTAGTGACTTTTGTATTGAATCTTGGCAGTTGGTGTGACTGTTACGAAAATTGACAGATGACGGCATTTGAATCGAATTTTGAAATCATTCATAATTACGCATTGAAATTGTGAATTCTGAGAAATCGATTTAACACCTCCAGAATTAAAAAAAATTGCGAATAATGTTGCAAATAAATTGATACCTCAAAAATCCTAATCCACTTATGAAAAAGAATACGAAAAATTCGTGAAGTGGTCTGAAGAGAATTCGGTTATTTGAATTTCAGGTTAAGTTTTGTTATAGCGTATTTTGAATAACGTATTTATGTATTAGGACATATAAATGTTCTAAATAGAAGAAAACTAGCTATAGACCTACGTATAACCTCACCTTCCAAACGAAAACTTTTTGCAAAAATTAAGAGGATTGCCGACTTCTCGTTATCATTTTCGTGATCTGTGACCCAAACTTAGTGAGTAAATTTTTTTACTTTTCCAACACGATCCTTTCAGTTCTAAATAATCACCACCCAATTGGATAGGATCCAACTATAGAGTCATAGACATAGGTCTATGATAATATCGGAAACCAGTGCTGACAACCACAAAACGAAAAATATAACTCCCTGGCAGGAACTAGGGAGTAATATAAGTTCTGCCCTTTCAGTTGGTCTCCACCTCCACCGCAGGTCTTTGTCTTCCTGTAGTGGTGCCACCTGGTGGTGTACTTCGGAAACTAGATCTCTACTAGTCCACTTCTCACATTTATTCAGTTTGTCCTAACTTAGGGACGTGATCCTGACTTCCATTCACTCTAATTTATCTTCGACTTCATCAGTAAAATTCGAATTAATCTGCATTTTCAAAATTGACTACAGTTGTCACATGCGATATCTGTGGTCGGGAATCAAATCGCGTAGAAAACGTCGGAAATTCACGTTTTCCAAATGCAATTTCTGGATTAGATTAGATTCGCATTAGCGTGAGTTATAGGCGTGAGTTATTATTACCTCACACTATCGGTTTATAGAGACTATTACAGATCAAATTCAGTTGAATAATGGATATATTATTCTATGGGAGTAGGTGAAATATATCAAAAGAGTCAATTCGGAATCGAACTCTCTCCACTTTCGGACAGTATCGTCGCTTGGTAATGAGGTTGGAATAATGCCAATTCGCACTCGAGAGCTAAGTTGACCTCACTGTGAGAGTTCGAGTCCCACCAAAGTTTTCGTTGAGAACTTTTTTTTGTTTATTGATTCATATTTCTATCCGGATCATTCTGGCATCCCATCACCACAATTTTGGCCTTCGTGAGGCCACAACTTTTTCAAATAAAATAGTGTGAGTAGTCTGAATGGAATGGGAGGCTACACAGAAAAAACCAATCGATAATTTTTCACATAAGTATTCAAAATGAAAGATAGTTCAACTTTGGAACATTCCAATAATTTTGGGTGAATTTTTTTACTGTGGACATGTAAAAAAAAGTGGCGTACGAATTTTGAGGAAATTTTTCCATGGAAAATCTCAGAAAATCGGTACACTGAAACAGTGCTGTCCAATTTGGCAATCGGAAATGAAACCTTTCAACTTTGCAGGTTTCCCGACATTTTGATTCTTTCAGAAGAATTCACAATTGAATTGAGCACCAAAAAATATTGTGATGTGTCCAGAAACCGTTAGGTCAAAGGCACCCATAACTTTTCAAGGTTATCAGAATATGGCTAAAAGTTAACATTGAACACACTGTATTTCGCTTATGCTTCAAGGCTTCGCAATCGAGGTATATCTCACAGGGCAAAAATGAATTTCTCATGACATCTACACGGCTATATCTCATTGTCCAGTTCATGGTGAAACACTCAGTTCCAACAAAAAAATCATCAAATGAGGAGAGTCGTTCCACGACATTCAGTATTTCATGGCGAATTGAAATCTTGGGTTCACGAAGTGTGCGCTTTTCGCTTTCATTAACTTGAAGCTTTCGGTAGCCCCAAAGGACAAGGTCGCAGTGAGTAGAATCTGGTGTTCTCGGATCCAAGGAATCCTCCAGGGCTATGGGGATGTCCGCAAATTTCCTGCCCTTAGGGCCCAAAATAACCTCAAACCGAAACTGAAATCAATGTGATGAAACAGCGATACATCGTATTTTGTCGTCGAGCAAGTACTGGCTGTCATATGATTCGATAATGTGATTTACTGCTCCACAAAAGTTAAGAACGTTCAGCTTGGCTTCGAATGTGTAGGCTATGCTGACGACATAGAGTCCTAATAGTTAGAGGCCAATTCGAAGGCATTCTTTACGACTTATTGCAGAAAGGTCTTAGAATAATCGGGTGGTGCTTGTCAGTCGAACTGAATATCAACCTAACCATCAAGTCAAGAAGCTTTCAGCCATGAAAACGTTAACATCAAACGGACATATTTTGAAGTGGGAATCTTCCGTTTGGAAGATACAGACAGTGTGTCGAAAATCCATCTTTTCTGTTCATATCTTCGGAACCGTTATTTCAGAAGAACTAAATTTCAGTTGATTGGTTACTCTATTCATGGTGCATATTCCTCAATCAAAACTCATTCATTATTCCTCCCGGTATAAAAGTTACAGCGTAGTCAACTTTTGAATCCACGAAAAATACTATAAAACCACTTGAAAAGATAAACGGTTCATATTTTCGAAAGAACCAATCGGTTTAAAAAATAAAAGTATTTTCGAGTTTTCTCACTAAAACGCGTCGGTTTCGAGTTATTCCCAATTTTACCCGATAAAATTTGACGAGAAAATCAAGAATCATAGGAAAAATCTAGATGCAACCCTGGCTTTTCAATATTACAGAATGGCTCAAATGAATAAACTCTATGCAAGGTAGCAATGTTGTCAGAATGTTTATCAACTTTGTCAAGACTAAAATTCCAATGGAATACAAAATTCGGATATTAATGATGAATATTCCATACAAATCACGTTTTGAATTGAAATTAATGAAAAATACTATGATACCTGATAATCTGAGGCGATGTTCCTATCTGAACAATATCCTCTTGGAATTTTATGAACGCACTTCACAGTTATTATCACATTAATTCACTTTCACTGATAATCTTTTCACATCAACTTTTCGCATTCCTCAATGTGAATGAACAAATCGACAAATCTCCATCAAGCCGCTTTACGCATGCTGACTTCAACAACCACAGACCAACTGTTCGGTCTGCGGTACAACGGTTGGTCTTGCTCATTAAGATCGTTGCGCTCTATCGGCGAGAATCAGAACATTTCCAAAGAGGCTCGACAAGACGCCATCAGCCGGAAGTAAACAAAGCTAGTGCCTTTGCGTTAGTTCATCCGTTACCTAATCATAGAGGACCTCCTATTGCTTCCTTGCTCAAGGAGAAAATCAACACTATCTGGCATCGTCTTCTCAAACGTTCTATGATAGAGTTCATAGAATATGGTTCGATGGGTTAGGTCAGGTCATTGACCTCGAATTATTTGACCTAAAGAGGAAAATATAAACTAGTTATTAGTGGTCACAAACTAATCTTCATGAAAATCGAAGAAGGAACTCATTTTGGTGGGAGAAATATGGCTTTTTAGTTGCAGATATAATCAAATGAAACTTACTGTTTTTTTACGAAATCTGTGTCACAGTTGAACCTTAAAAGAACTAACTCTTTTCACAAAGTTAAAACAGAGTGAATAGGAATTAACATTGGCAACGTCTATGAGAATCATTCGACATTTGACGAGTACCAACCTGCGTCAGTTTCAATTAAAAAAATTTGATGAACCTGAATCATGGCCAACTGGGATACATAATAAAAGTGAATGGAGTATATATGACTCACCAAAATATATTTTGATTGAGTATGCGTCTTGTTTTTTCTTTTCGGTTGAATGTTTCCGCAGTCGGGTTTTTTGTGTTTTCTTTGAGTATTTGTGTTTTGTACCTAAGTTGTTCTGGTTTCATTCTTGTACATTTGTGACTTCACAACCGATGTAAGGGGGTGTGCTTAACTATAAGCACCCTATGGTAATCTTGATGATTACTGCAATAAGTTGTTATCAGTACTTGATAACAATTACGGAGAGGATGAGAAAGTGGTGAAATGTAAACAGATATGGACTCGACCTTCTATATGATAATTTATTATAGAAAGGAACAATTATGATCTACCTTCTATATAAAAATGTATTATAGCAAGGGAGCAAAGTGTTGTTGTGTATTACAACTGATTAATTACCGACGAGTTACTTTTTCTTTACTCATTTACCAACTTTACTGATCTACCAATTTTACTGATTGACAATTATAAACTTTACTGATTGATTGTTTCTCTAACATAGGTTTTCAAATACAAGCTCGAAAATAAGGGAGCTTCATTTACTGTGAATAAAAGTGAGAAAAGTGAGAACAATCCACAATCGATTGGGTGCCAGAATGGAACAACGCCTCGCTAAGCAAACAAAGTGCTCTCATTTGCCATTTAAACTATGGTGCGGAAAATCTCAATCTACAGACCAATGAGGACGCTTCGATGATTTGCGACTCTCTCCTGACATGTACCTATTTCCCAGATGTAACTTGAACCGCCATAAATTCACCACATGTTCAATTTTATGAGCCTTTACTTCGAACTGAATGAAGGTTCATCCGACATGGTTCTTTCCATGAAAAAAAAAACAGACGAATCTTCTGAACTTGACCTAAATTCTTGGGTTTGAGAAATTTTTCAATAGGACTATAAATCGTCGAAAAAGGGTATTTCTGAACGAAGAACGAGAATTGTAACAAAAAAACATATGGGAATATTGCCGTTGAAGAGTTGGATCTCATACGGTTAAAATCAATACAACATTTTTTGAAATTTGACAGCTCCTTTTTAGTGAACCAAGGAGACGGAATTTATCTGTTCCAGATGTTGCGAAGTGGAATGCATTAATTTGTTCATTTCAATATCTTTAGGTTCACTAATAAACTAGTGGTGGTGAATAAACTATTAGGATCAAACAGTAGGAGAAGGCAAAAAAATGGAGATGATGAGGAATGATCGAACTAAATGCAGAGGCAATTTTTTTTAAACTTTCCCCCTGTCAAATTTCAGCATATGTACAAACTAATTCACATCAGTTCTCGGAGTTTATATTCCGTAGCTTTTATCGGTTTTGTGGCTTAACATCTAGATGGGTACTTCACAGGGGAATATTCAATACTCGATGTATTATCCATAACTGGAAAATCGTGTTCATTATTTCGTTCTTCAATTGCCACTCGAAATTTCCGTATACGGAAATTCTTCCTTGTCCGGATTCCCTTCATTGAACATGAGAGGGGTCGGCTTAGCATTTCGATCTATTTTGAAGAAAAGTTCACATCTGTTCACGCTGAACGTAAACGTTTCAGAATAAAATATTCTGAATTTCCAAAATTCGAATAATGAAATTAATTTCTTCAAACTAAGGAATTCCCATTTGAATCATCCTTTATGTATAAGAACAATTCGTCAGCTGTGGAGCACATATGTCGTGTATTTGTTTCGTTTCCGTATAATTAATTTAGTTCACTGTTTGACTTGATCTTGAATAATTCTGCTTCCGATAACTGTTAATTTTGCTTCCTTTCGTTAATTCCGGAAAACTTCAGTTTTTCCTGTGATTCGCTGTTTGTAGTGATTTCGATTCCATCGAATTACATTCTTTAAAACTTTCAGTTGTGCGAATTATTTCGAACAAAAAAACTGTTACCAGTGGCGTGGTTATTTCATAATACCGCAAGGATAAGTGTGCACAGTTTGACATTTTTAGCAACGGATTTCCACGTCAGCTTCATTCCATATTCGTTTGTCGAGCTCGAGCAATCTTATATAGGAATAGGAGTCATCGACAGGATCCTGTTTGCTGATATATAAGTAACTATATTTCATTTGTTATTTTTGAGTGCATTTATCCTTTCATTTGTGTTGGATTTCAATTAATTTCATATATACATACAGTCCACTAGCTCTATCCTTTTCTCACTCAGAAAATTATATTTCGAAAGTTAAATTTGCATAATTGAACCACACTTCAGTTGGTTAACTGAAATTCTACCAAACAACATCTACAACTATTTCTGCAATTGTGTGTACGTATACTGCATTCACATTTATAAAGTATCCCGGTTGGCCAAGTTTTAGGTTTATCAAGTTTTTTCACTTAAAAAAGTCGTAGGTTGGCACTCGTGAAAATTAAACAACGTTGCCAATGTTAATTCGCTAATTTATCCCTTCAATATTCTTGAAGTCTTCAAATTATATGAGTGTGCTGATAAGAGAAATGTCAAGTTTGATTAATAAACAATAAAAGTCTGATTCACTTGAAAGATATTTCGCTTTCTGAAATAAAAAACTATAAAAACTGTTCGGTAAGGGTTGATCACATTTACTTTAACAAATATAAATATATTCATCACGCCAGGAAACTAAAAATGCCGAAGGTAGTGACGAAAAAGCAGAGACAAACTATGAGGAAGAATTGAAATCGGCTCATTCAAAAAGTATCAATTTGGAATCAACACTTTATTATACCAGCTATCCAACATTTTTAACGTAGGTATGTGAGTGAAAACCAAGGTATTATATTTTATGAGAATAGATATTTATTTTTTAGCTGCACATAAACACAATCAGGAGGATTTTAAGTGAAAGAGACGACAAAGAATTTCCTTCTATTGGTACACCAAAAAAGACATTGACTGAAGACTTCATTTTGAAAAAAGATCTGCAACGACAAATTTGGAATTATAATTCGAAACATGAACATTTTTCGATTGATAATCTACTCACTTTTGCAAAATAACATTTGGAATATAACGGAGGACGGACATTACTTAAATCATGAAATCAATGGGTTACAAATACAAAAGGGTAAATGAACGCAAAATTTTATGTGAACAAAAACATGTTGTTGCAAAAAAATTTTACCAAGAAACAACTTTGGAATTTGATATTACCTCATCGAACTGACAGAAAGAGACGATATGTAGTTGATGACCTTTTGATGGAGCATGAGGTTCTTAGATAACCCCCATACCATTGTCAGTATAATCCTATTGAAATGGCATGGACGTTTTGTAAGAACTTCTATAACAAAAACATAAATTCGCATCCCTATACAACGGATAGAGTGTTGAATTTATGGAGTCTGGCTCTTTCAAAATGTACATCAGATATGTGGCAAAATTTTTATTTACATTGTGAGAGACTTATCACAGAGGACTGGACAAAACACATGGGTAATCTTCCAATAGCAGATATTCCTCCATTCATTATTTCATTGGGAGAATCTGATTCAGATTCAGAATTTTCTGAGGGTTACTCTGACTCAAACAATGATCTAATGGATATGGAATAATATGTAGAGGAAATTCTGAGAACTCGTCTCTTCCACTTGAAATGGGGAAATTCAAAATGGATGGAGGTTCAAAAGCTCCAAAAGGAACATTACTAGTGTAAGTTCAACAGAACCCTTTATCCGGCAGTGTGAAAGACCTAACGTTTGGATATTCTAGTATTGCAAAAATGTCGAATACCCTCCTTATTCTAATAGTACTGTATCGAAGATTTTCTACGGTCAAGGAGGTTCAACTGAATCAAACAAAATGACAAAAAGCCTATACTATGGAAAAGGAAGTTGCTGCAAACCACCTAGATAGAAAAATAACCAATCAGAAATCTGGGAAAGAATTTCTCAATATTAGTAGGCCTGCTCGGAGGACCAGATCTGGTCGGAAGACCTTCGTTGTCAAGGACCAAATGTAGGTTATATTATTTATTATTTCCTGATGATTTTCTATCTTCTTTTCTGTTGCAGATATGATTTCAAGATATTTTGTCAGTCTCAATCCAAAAGAAAGATAAAATGTTGTTCCTGAAGAAGATTCCATCCATTATAAATATGTCAGCCTATTCTTTGAAAAAATTCCAAAACCTCTATACTTACTCAGAGAGGTTTTTATCTTTGTGCTCTTGTATCATAGTTAAAAATGTATGGTGTCCTGTTCGAATCTGTTTTGCTATTACTGTAATTGCTTTGAACATGCTATAATGTTTGATACATCAAATAACCTAATGCTTTTTCTCAAAGAAGCATATACATGTAACAATGTTAGAAAATAATGTTTTGTGATTGAAAATTATGGACGTTTTATATATTCAAATCCAATTTCTTTATTGAGTTACCGTTTTCTCAAGTTTTTGTATCCAATCATTTTATGCCAGTTTGGAAAAGAATCTTTATTAATGATTGTATTCATAGCGTCCATGAGTAGACTTTTTTGAATTTAATATTAGTTACTGCTCACATCAGAAGTTTTCACCTGAACTCTTCCATGTGTGTAATTCTCTTGAAAAATTACTAATTGTATATTGTTAAAAAATTATGTCTTAAGCTGTAATGCCATTGAAATTATGTAAGGAAATTACATTATGAATTATACTGTATATATGTTATTTCATCCCATTGTACTTTGATTCTTTTTTCGAATAAACTATCACAAAGTAACGGACTCTTCTGGCCATTATTTTTCAGTGAAATTTCAACACTCGATTCTTGTCTTCCGTTCGAGAAAATAGCATAACTGAAACTTCCAACCATGTTAATATATGTGAAATATTCCCACTATTAACAGAGAAAAAAGTTTCTTCAACATTCGCCAGGTCTCTGGTATTATTGAATTCACATATTTTCTCAAATTCATTATTTTCCCAAAGTAAATAAACATTTCGATAAATACGTAATTACTACGACCCTTATGAAGAAAGGGCAACATTGCTCAATCATCTGACAGAAAAATGTCTATAACCTAACATTTTCAAAAAATACAGAGTGAAATGTGTCAAAATTCCATGGCCAACCGG
Source organism: Adalia bipunctata (assembly GCA_910592335.1). Classification (NCBI taxonomy): domain Eukaryota; kingdom Metazoa; phylum Arthropoda; class Insecta; order Coleoptera; family Coccinellidae; genus Adalia; species Adalia bipunctata. The sequence goes on from OU342954.1 coordinate 10,616,065, forward strand.
TATACTTTATAAAAGTGAATGGAGTATATACCCACCATAATGTCGAATAATCTACACCATTTCCAAGTGTATTTCAGAAGGCGTCAATTGTATTTCAGAAAACATCACTTGTATTTCAGATTAGTCAATTGTATTTCAGAAAGCGTCAATTGTATTTCAGATTAGTCAAGTGCATTTCAGAAAACATCAAATGTATTTCAGATTAGTCAATTGTATTTCAGAAAGCGTCAATTGTATTTCAGATTATATCATATGTATTTCAGAAATCATCAATTGCATTTGAGAAAACATCACTTGTAATTCAGATCAGTCAATTTAATTTCAGAAATCGTCAATTGTATTTGGGAAATGGTCATTCGTGTCCCGAGACTGAAAGCGAGATGACTGTGATATTTGGAAAATCGGTTAAAGATGGCACAAAAAAGAAACTGTACATAGAAAACTTTTATTCGAGCATTTTTCAAATATTCGCCACAACTGTTTTCTGGAAGACTTTGGGGTTCGAGGATGATTCATGGAGCATGGGGGATTGCCTCTGGTTGATATCGAACGAAAAACCGAAGATAGAATAAGATAAAAGCAGTCCTACAGTCAATCATGAATACAATTATTAAAAAAAAAATAACGCAACACTTCAGCATAGCTCTTCTTCAGCTGCGCGCGCGGCACGTGCATCGATATTACCTATACGTTGGACAGAAGGTTTGGCCTACGTAAATTCAGTACTCGTCAAAAAATATGATGAAATCTGGATGTCCAATACATTGGAAATCAGGAATCTGAAATACATATGATATAATCTGAAATACAATTGACGCTTTCTGAAATTCAATTGACTAATCTGAAATACATTTGATGTTTTCTGAAATACAATTGACTCATCTGAAATACAATTGTCGCTTTCTGAAATTAAATTGACTAATCTGAAATACAATTGACGCTTTCTGAAATTCAATTGACTATTCTGAAATACAATTGACGCTTTCTGAAATACACTTGGAAATGGTGTAGTTGTAGATTAGAAAGAAATTATTTAGTTTTCTTTCATTCAGCAATATTGCCACTGAAATTTCAACTGCTGAAGAGGATTATTGAGCATGCTTTATCGAAATACCACCCCTTTCGAGAGAAATGAAAAGTAGGACCCCATCTCAGATTTTCATTCGACAAGAAAGTCTCTACGACTCAGGTTGATATTTTTAATTTTAAAATCGAGTGACATCATTTATTGAGAATGGATGAAGCTGAAAAGTTTTCCAAATATAATAGCCCGCTGTTTCGGTAGATGTCACTTCTGAAGCTGCCTTTTTTTGACATTTGACAAGTAGAAACTACGCTATCAAAGAAATGACGCTTCAACAACGCATTGATATGATTGAAATTCACTATAAAAATGGTGAAAATTTGACAGAGACGGTTCGTAAAACTCGAATATTTTTGGGTAGTCGTGAAGCACCTTGTCGAAATGCAATACAGAAATTGGTGGAAAAATTCGAGCTGTTGGGACAAGTGAGTGATGTAAAGAATAACACCCGTGCACGTCACTCAAGAACAGCCAAGGATATTGCTGTTGTAGCCGAAAGGCGAAAGTGTTTAAGGAAACCCGGGTTTGTTCATTTATCGTCGTTCTTTGGAATTAGGCATTCCATAAACGTCATTACACCGTAATTTGCATCGAGATTTGGGTCTCAAGGCTTATAAAATTCAGTTAACACAAGAACTCAAGCCGGCCGATGATCAACAACGTCGGGTCTTTGCTGATTGGGTCCATGAAATGCATGACAATGATCCGGAATTCCATTCGAGAATGAGGCTGGATCAACAGTTTCGGTGATTGTACTGCGCTATCGAGAAATGATGAATGATTTTTTACGGCCATATGGGAAAAGTTTTCAGACTGTGTTATTATTTCTCGATGAGGTGACCACAATTGGCCACCGAGATCTTGTGATTTAACACTTTGCGACTTCGTCCTTTGGGGCAGAGCGAAAGAGAAGGTCTACGCCGAGAGCCCATCGTCGATTCACGACCTCAAAAATGGAATTCGTGAGGCTATCGTGGAAATGGGGCAGCCACTGAGCCACTTTGTGATTTGATTATGGAAAATTTCATGAAAGGGTATGGTCTTGTAGTCGTGGTCGTAGTGGTCATTTGGCTGATGTTATTTTTCCTTATTATCGTAAGTAATTGCACAAGTGCATCAAAATTACCGATAATTTTGCATGACAGCGTGTTGTCAAAAAACTGCATGAGTTCATTTTCATTTTTTGAGAAAGAGCCCGACACCGAAGGTGGAGGGCTCTTTTTCCAAAAATGAAAATGACCGAATGCAGTTTTTCTATGACAACACGCTGGAATGCGAAATTATCCGGTCATTTTGATGCACGAGTGTGATTCGGTGGAATATTTCCCGAATGAACTGTTAACTTGTCAAACTGACGTTATTGATTTATAAATTCTTAGCTCATATCAATAAATATTCCGTAACTGATACAAGAAGAGACGCAGAAATATTACGTTTGTTTTAATGTTTTTTATTTCTTTATTATGAAAGCATACGTAAAAACATAATATTGAAACTATTTATTCAAGATTGAAAACTGAATCAAAAGTTGCAGAAACTACCGTGAAAATTACAGTTATTATAAGTGTTCTGATTAGATAATGCATCTATCGGAGCATTAACAGCAGAAGAGGACGTTTTTCTGCAAACCATCCGGGGTGTTTTCGTCACAACCACGAACCATATTTCGAAATTCATCCTACTTCAGAAAAACTGCACATTCCTTTCTCTTCCTTGAATCTCTTTGTAGTTGTATTTTCTTGGCATTTTTCGAATCTCTAACTGCTTTGAACTCAATATTAGTGAAAGGGTTAAAATGGATATTGTATTCGGTGAAATATTTTTTCTTTAGTAATTTAGCGTTTACGTTCCAAATCGTTTTAACAGTATATTCGTTATACTCATCGCTATTTTGCTCACGCATATTGAATGCCCAGTTCGTTAATAAATGCAGGAAATGCGGCGCAGTTGGCGAGTCTATTGAACATGTAATTGCCGGTTGCCGAAGTCTTGCCGACAACGCATATCTTAGCCGACACAAACAGGTGGCAAAAATTGTACACCAGCAGTTGGCGTAAACATGGTTTGTTGAATACTTGTCCGCCATGCATAATTTTTTTTCCTAACCATATACCCGAGTCCCGCCGCTTTCCGAGTCCTCAGCTCTCGCGGCATGCGCGCGTCTATCCTCGCCCACTGAATGGCTTGAATTTGAATGTTTAATAGTAACGTTATTTGAAGAAGTATGTATGCCTATATTATGTAGATTATTCCATGGAATTTTGCATTTTAAAAGATTGAAATAGGTATGGAAAATCTTTTATTACTATAACATTTCGCTGGTATCCTTTGCAATAATTTTGGTATTTACCAACTTACCGCTTTTTAACCATAAAAGCTCAACATTATTTTGTGAATAGGTACTCAACTAATTACACAATGATTATTAGGCAGAAAATATTTCACTCATCAGTTTAGATACTATAAGTTTGTTTTTTGTATTGATGTTGATGTACATATTCATTAGAAACATAACAGTGTGCAATTGTGCAAATACAGGGTTGGGATAAAGTATGGGACCAAGTAAATATCTTTTAAACGAAAAGAACTATATTTATGAAAATTTGCAGGTGAGTGCAGTAGAACAAAATGCATCTGATGTACATTTTTTTGTTGATAATTTATTTCCGGTTTAACCGGAAATGGCCTCAACTTCTTTAATTCAAATGGGACACCCTATATATTTTCACAGATTTTGAAAGAGTTTGTTATTTTGAATTCATATTTCTCCAAGCAGTTCTTGAAAGTATGGGTAATGTTGTTGTGAAGGAACTAGGAACGGAAAGAATACACAATGAATATTTTTTACATTGTTTATATCGCAACTTCGAGCAGATCAAGCACAAATTGGAAATTATAGATCTACATATTTATTTCTTATTTACTAGAGTAGTAATCCATTGTGAAAAAAACAGTATTTCTACCACTGAAAAAGATTGAGTATGTGTTAAACTATTTTCAATATTTATAATTATTATATTTCTCCTTGTCTATTCCATTCTGCTACTACGTAGTTGCTACCATATCATCAGCATGCCTTTTCTGGTCTATATTATATTTTCGGACCAAATATGCTAAATCTCCTCGTGTACGGTGTAATTACATTCAATCGTTCTAGTTTGTCAACCTGAACTTCCCTAGCGTCCTGAATTATTCTGTCCGTAGATATCCCTGCAGCTAACTTTCCAACAAGAACTTGCTGTTGGGACTTGGATAGTCGTTTCGATCTCAGATGGTCATCATGCCCTACATGTGTTTCAACAAATGTTACATTGTATACTCCAGAAAGAAGTTCGATAGATTAAATTGATTCTAATAATATATTGATTAATAATTGTTACCATCAGTTGAGATTCTAACTGTAATTCGTGGAGGACATATTCCTCAAATATGAATACTGCCCCCGAGCTTCAGGTTACGTTGCTCACAAACACTTTCATATCCTAAAATTGAGCACTGTTGATTCCTCATTCACCAAACCGAAGAGCCTTACCTCTTACCTCTGTAATCACTTCGGTTACAATAGTAGTAAACTACTGTTTCTCCATTCGTTGTTTTTAGAGTCCTAACAGAAACATAATCGACTTCTCTGTTTTCTTCCCCAAGCCAGGCTTTAAACTCTTCGCTGCTTCGAAATTGAAATACATTTTCTTTAATATTTATAGAGTGAATATTTGTTATATGTTTATTCAAACTATTATAAGAAGAAAACCTCTCTCTGTTGTCATGAGGGCAAAGACAACACACAATATGTTGCATCCTATCCACTTTTGCAGAATCGTCGTTATGGATTTTGCGGAGGTGTCTGTTTTTTTTAGAGACACTACCTTGATCATTAACTTCATATATTTGCACAATTGCACACTGTTATGTTTCTTATGAATATGTACATCAACATCAATACAAAAAACAAACTTATAGTATCTGAACTGATGAGTGAAATACTTTCTGCCTAATAATCATTGTGTAATTAGTTGAGTACCTATTCACAAAATAATGTTGAGCTTTTATGGTTAAAAAGCGGTAAGTTGGTAAATACCAAAATTATTGCAAAGGATACCAGCGAAATGTTATAGTAATAAAAGATTTTCCATACCTATTTCAATCTTTTAAAATGCAAAATTCCATGGAATAATCTACATAATATAGGCATACATACTTCTTCAAATAACGTTACTATTAAACATTCAAATTCAAGCCATTCAGTGGGCGAGGATAGACGCGCGCATGCCGCGAGAGCTGAGGACTCGGAAAGCGGCGGGACTCGGGTATATGGTTACGAAAAAAAATTATGCGTCCGCCATACTACAAGTATCAACCCACAGCAGTGTTAGAAACAAATACAGCGGTTCTCTATTGGGACAGAACCATAAAAACGGACAGAGCTGTAGACTACAATAGACCGGATCTAGTACCCATTGGGAAGGATCGTAAAAGTGGAGTAATAATTGATGTGGCAGTACCATTGACTCATAACATCGGAAGAACGGAGTCAGAAAAAATAACGAAGTACGAGAACTTGACAATAGAACTGAAGAATATGTGGTAATTATCGAAAGTCACTATAGGTGGATTTATACAGCAACTAAAATAATTAAAATAAAATAAAATAAGAATGTTCACTTGATGCATTTCAATGACAGCGTTTATACAGGAAATAAGCTAAAATAAGGAATAAGAATAAGAATAAGAGATGGTCAACTTTTATCTTTTTCGCTTATTTTATTTGGAAAATGATAGTGCGCATGACCAAAATCCACTCCCCAATCTTTTCCATATTGACACTTTTGACAAGTTCTAGTTTTCTAACCTAAAACTCAATGAATATTTTTTTAAATCATTGTTGATAATTATATTTACCTAATATGGATGACCAGAAAATCATGATGGGAGCGATGTTGTTATTGATGACAAGTAAGTACTGCGATTATCGCCTTGAATAAAAGGCGGAAGTCATTGTCAAAAAATCTGCGATTTGATTGGTTCATTCTTATTTCTTATTTTATTCCAGTGATCTCTATAAACCTATGTTGTCTGCTCTTATTTCTTATTTTATTTTAGTTCTTATTTTATTTTAGTTGCTGTATATATCCACTTTATCATGCCATTGGTGATTTCGGCTGAGGGAGACAGGTCTAAATCATTCAAAAGATCGAATTATCCCAGAAGATCGCGGGATATGCATAACAGGCTGTGGCCTTGTAAACCTGTCAATGGGAGGAACTGAATAGTATATTTCATTACAAGTCCAGAAAGTAAGCTTTTTCCGTGCGCGCGCGATGTATTCCCGTGTGAGGCGGAGCCGAACACGGGACTCGTGCAAGCACGGAAAAAGCCTTTCTGGACGTGTAATGAACGATATTTTTCATTACATCTCTCTGAAAATAATAACAAGGTAAAAATTTTCATCAGAAAGCATTTCGATATTGTGAAACAATAATTATTCAAAACACTGACATCTACTGTCACGCAATCGTTGCTCTGTGTCTCAGCATAGGAATGGATGCATCTATGCCTCAGCGCACCGTAAAACTTTTTGCGGTGCGGCCGCACGGAAAAGAGTCATTTTCTATGTTCTAAATCTACATGTTATGATAGGGTTTTCAGTGCGGTGTAATGAAAATGTTTTTTCGCTAGTTCATGCAAGCAAAGCCAGCTCGAGCTGAGACCGGGATAATAATAATAATAAAGAAAACCTACTTTCTTCACTCGAGGCACTACCTATCAGAGCTGTGAAGAGCACTGAGGAAAAGTTCTTCGAGCACTAAGCACTAAGCACTCGAATAAAAAGGATCCCGAGTCTCGATCTCAAAGCACTTATTTTCACAAAAGGCTCCCGAATACTAAGCATTTTGTGAAAGTAATTCGACATTTCGAGCACTAAGCCCTAAGCACTTTTTTAGGAAATATTGCTATTCGCTCCTGGATCTCTCTGTTTGATAATATTCATAAACATACTGAATACGAGTTTACTCTTTTTTTTGAAAACTCACAGTCCTTGAAACAAAATAAAATAAAAAATTCAAGGAAAAATGGAAATTTTCCTCTGTCAATTCTTGCACTGATTTGTCAGGAGCAAACCAGTTGCAAAACATTGTTGCGTGACAAATAACGAAGAAGTATCAAAATTAGAACTCAATGAACTGTGTAACGTTTTGTCTATATAAGACTCTTTGTTCAGATGAAAACGTAAAAAATCAGAATCGTGGCTTTGGCTATTCCTATTGATATTAAGTTGTCAACGCACAAATTACCATCTCACAAAATACACGTGGGCCCTCCAATTTTCCTTCCATAATGATCAAACTTTTCTCATTATCATCTCTCTGGAATTGCAAAACAAACAGTTTTGGGATGTTACTGTCATGTAAGGAAATGTTGATTTAAGATTTTATTTATGTAAAAATGAATTCGTACAACATTGGCTCAGGGCTTAGTGCTTAGTAATCCGCAAAAGTGCTCAGGAGCACTTGTGGAATTACTAAGCACTAAGCCTTTAGACGAAGCACTCCAATTACTAAGCACTAAGCACTGCTTTTGAAAAGTGCTTGGGAGCACAGTGCTCGGGAGCACAAAAGTGCTCCGAGTACTTTCATGAGCACAAAGCACAATGCTTTGGCACCGCTCTGCAAAAGAGGAGAACGCAGATAACTACAGACCCATAACATCGCTTTCAAATAATCATTGTGAAGCCAATAATATTATGGAAGAAGAGCAGAAAGGCTGCTCTCGAGGATTTGCAGGATGCAAACGGACGAGGTCTATACATCTATACACTCTGCAGAACCCAGGAGAAAACTTCAGGCAGCGACTGCTCCAGTCTGGAGATAGCCTGATGAAATTGGTGACAACAGAGAATAAGGGATACACACCTCTGAACCTGCAACACAGAGAACTGACGTTCGATATCACCACCAGAAGCGAAGATAGAAGTACACACAACCAAACTTATATGGAATCACCCTGTTATTTGGAAAAACGAATTTTAATTAAAAAAAAGTCGCTGAAAAGTGAAGAGCAGTTTTCCCAAAACAAGTTTATCACAAAAATAATATAAATTATTAAAAGATTATTTTTATAGTAGAACAGAAAATTAAAAGTGTAAATTTCTCTAAATTATGAGAATTGAACAACAAATAAAACGATTCTAACAAATCAATAATCAGTATTACCACCCCTGGCATTGATACAAGCTTGAATTTGACGAGGCATGCTTTCTATTAAGTTGTTAATTTCTTCTTCTGTAACATTTGCCCATTCCTCTAAAGCCGCTTGTATAAGTTGCTCTGCGTTACCAGAATTATTTTGACGAGCTCTAATTTTTCTTTTGATCCTATCCCACAAGTGCTCGATAGGATTAAGGTCCGGTGAACAAGAAGGCCACTCTAAAACATTCACACCTTCTGTTTCGAAAAATTTTTTTGCAACTCTGCTGGTATGTGGAGGTGCATTATCCTGCATAAATAGGAAATAATCTCCAAAAGCACCTCGCCAGAGCCTCACTACAGGTTGTAGCACTAGATCAACATACCTAGGCCCTGTCAGAGATTGTCTAATGGGAATTAAAGGAGTTTTCTCACCACACATAATTCCGCCCCAAAACATTACAGTACCTCCTTTGTATTTAGGGATCGGTCTTGCAGCCTGGAGCCTAGCTTGCCTCCCTCTACCTCTTAAAATGCGAACACGCCGGTAGTCTGATCGTAGGCCAATTCTGGTCTCATCCGAAAATAAGACATTTTTCCGATCTTCAATAGTCCAATTTTCATGCTCTAAACACCAATTAAAACGGTCAACTTTATTTTGCCTTGGTTCTGGAACTCTTAACGCTCTTCTCTTGAATAATTCCCGAGCGCGAAGTCTTTTTCTGATAGTTTCGACAGAAACACTAACACCTGTAGCTTGCAAAAATTGCCTTCGAAGCTCTGAATGAGATACTGCGGGATTTCTTCTTGCTGTTTGGGCTAAAAAGCGATCCTGCCTTTCTGTAGTTACTCTTCCATGACTTCTTCTCGGCCTATTCTTTAGGGTTCCTAACTCCAGAAACCTTGCATAGGTTTTTGAAACAACCCCTTGTGTATCCCCCACCGTTCTTGCAATCTGTCTTTGTGACATACCTTGTTCTGCCATAGTAATAATTCTTCCTCTCTGGACTTCCGATAACCCCACATAAGGCATTTTTTTTAAACTTCGCAAAAAAACAAAATATAAATTCACTGCGACGTTCGAACGAAATGGTAAAATCGACACTGCAAAGCCAAATCTTATCAAGTGCTTATGAACCTGTTTTTGTGAGTAAACACATGCACTTTTTATTTGCTTCTAACGAAAAAGATATCAAAATAATATTTCATCTTAATACTGGGTGATTCCATATAATTTTGGTTGTGTGTATATGGCGGGAACAAGCTCTGCATGGCAGATTTCCCAAACACCTTGAGGGGGAAAATGTCGATAAATTAGCTTCTTGGTCGTGGTTGATTGATTCTAACGTGGAATTGAATTTCTTTTGAATGACGCGCCCCGCAGGTATCTCCTCCCAGATGACTGATAAATGAAAAAGAGAGTATTATACCAAATTATACAGGCAGTGTGATATCTAGTTCAGTGTAGGGTTTCTTGTTATATTCCCTGTGTCCCAACATTTTTTCTATTAAGCTGAATAATCCAATAAATAAAAATTAATGCACTGCTCGGCCATCTGATGGCGGTGTGATATAGAGTTATGAAACTTTTGAATAATATGTTTTTAACACTAGGACCTCTGCTGGAGGCGTTGCCCCACCCATATTTTTGCTCACAATGTCAGAGGTGGAACGAATAATTAATATTCAAATATTCAACAAACCTGATATTTTCAACATCGCCACTACTACTCTTCCTACCGACCTGTTAGGACGTATAGAGGCGTCTAGTTATACGCCTATTACAAGAACTTTCGTGGTAGTCTAATATATCCGCTACTCCCGATGGCTTGTTTTAATTCAAGCAATTTGTTCATGAGACGATGAAGTTCTCGACTGTCGGCATTTTCGTTAATTAATTCAGCAGGGTTGTTGCGAAGATGATTGGAAGTCCGGTTTATGTAATCAGACCAGAATTGCTTATGGAATTAGTTCCGAAATAAGGTCATTTGATCATTCTCAGGTCGCTTTCGATAAACGTCTATTGTAAGAAATTATTATTGTATAATTTTTCGAACAAATACAGGGTGAGTTTTCAACTTGTACATATATTTTAACTGTAGATTCCTCTCATCGAAAGAAATACTTTTTTCCTATACCATTTTGCAAAATACGGATTCGTTTGAAAAACAAAGGGTGTCGAAAATCCATGAAAAAAACACTTTTCTAATTATATCTTCGGAACCGTTACAAATGAACTGAATTTCGATTGATTGGTTACTCTATTCATGGTGCATATTCCTCAATAGAAACTTATTCAACATCTCTCTCGGTATAAAAGTTACAGAGTGCCGACCCATAAGTACACGCAAAAATACCATAAATCCACTTAAAAAAAAAACGATTCATATTTTCGAAAGAACCAATCATTTGAGAAACTAAAAGTATTCTCATGTATCGAGTATCGAGTTATTTTCAATTTTACCCAGAAAAATTTGACGCAAAAATCATTAATTTCAAGAATAATCTGAATGCTTCCTCGTATCAAATATCATCGAATATTATTCCTTCTCTGGTATTTAAACCAATAACCAATGATGTCAGAATATTCATCAACTTTGTCGAGACTCAAATTCAAATGTTGGAAAACGTTGATGAATATTTTCTAGTGGACCAATAAAATAATCAAAACCCTCGGCGCGATACGACAACGAATAAATGACTGACCCCACTCAATGGCATAGGAACTGCATCGAGACTCGAGAGAATTCAAATCTCCCCCTCTCCAAACTGCTATGCCATTGAATCAGATCAGTCATTTATTCGCTGTCGTATAGCGCCGAGGGTTTTGATCATTCTATTGGTCCACTAGATAATATTTATCCACGTTTCCAACTACCGTTTCCATATCTGTATATGAATGATAAATGCCGATACAAACCACGTATTGAATTGAAATCAATAAAAAATGAAATGATACCTCATAATCTGTGGCGATGTTTCTATCTAAACCATTTCCTCCTTGAATTTTATAAACTCGACACTACACGGTTAATATTATAATAATTCACTCAAAGTCACATAAAATAATCACATTATCGTATTTTTACAATAATTCACTGTTCACTAAATGTATTCACAACTACATAGTTTACAGTTTGTTCATAGTTGGCATCAGCGCCTCCAACGATAATTGAGATTACCAATGTCTATACGCATGCGTTGTGAAATTTCGCGTCGAAGTCGATTTTCTTTTGGCATAAAAAATGAATGAAATCATCTGTAGATTCACTTTTAATCAGAAGTTTAACTATTTTCATGGGGCTTCCGTTTGAAATAAAACAAAAGCATGAGGTGGCTTATTCTCTCCTATTTTTGAAAGAAAACGAATGAACTGTTGAAATGAAATGAATCTCAATTATTTCATTAAGAACTTTAATCCTCTCTGAGTTTATCCACAAAGTTTCAATTCTCAAAGTGAAACCATTTTCAAATACAACTTGAAATAATACTACACTACATGGAACGCCCATCTTGACAGAAAAAAATACGACAACGTTGCGTTTGTATCTGACAGAAAAATGACTATAACATTTTCAAAATAAACACGGTGAAATGTGTCAGAATTTCATGGCCAACCGGGATACTTTATAAAAGTGAATGAAGTATATCAAATAGCAAAATGATCCAAAAAAATTGCAAAAACAACCAGAAAGCCTGAATAGACCACAGCAAAGCATTTGATAAAATGTGCCACGTAGTTGGCTTATCGAATCCATGAACATCTAACGAATATCAACAAAACTACTCTCTTCTGTCACCAAGACCATGACATCGTGGAAAATAGACTTGAACCTAATGAGTGATCATGTAATTAGTAACATATTCGGCTATTATAGAGATATAGTCGAGGATTCTCAATACAGAAAAAAATACCAACGCATCGTCAATTAGTACTCCTCAGATGACGTGGAAATCCATTTGAAAATGTATATAGGTACAGGGTGTTAGTTAATTGGAGGTTGAAACGAAATGGGATATTTCTTGCATAATTCTGACAAAAATCGTTTTGTTTTCGAGATACAGGGAAGTCTAATTTTTACTGATTAAGAGTTTACTTCATTTGAACTTTTTCTGATGAGCCTTTGTTCGTTTGATGAATTTTAAAAAGAAGTCTTTATAGATTCTTGTAGTTCTGACGTTTTTCGTTGCATCCGGACGTGTGAGCCTTAATCTATACAGGGTGAGTCTTTGACTTGTACATATATTTTAACTGTAGATTCTTGAGGCCTAAAGAAGCCTTTTTTTCATTTTCCATTTTTCCGAATTCGGCTCTGTTAAAGAGATATAGCCATTTGAAAAAAAAAGTTGGGCTGAATACGCTCCTGAAACAATTCTCTGCAAACACCTCAAAGTTCATATTTTTCAATTGAAATTGATGTGATTATCAGATATTCTGGGTGATACATTTAGAAAATACTCAAGCACTAACCTTATTTGAATAAGAATGTTACAAACACGATATTTCCTAGCAAAAACGCTAAGTTTTGTTCCATAATTTCTGCAATTGAAATGCCATAATATTTCTCACAACAAAATAAGTTCCTTCTTCGATTTTCCTGAAGATTAGTTTGTAAACACTAATAATTTGTTCATATTTGCCTCGATACCCTGAAACTATCTTATAAAAATTAGTTTCTCACTAACCTATCCTAACTCCATTAATCAAAGTCATATGATTCGAGGTCAATGACCTAACCTCATCCATTCCTCTGTGATGATATATCATAGAATTCTAGAGAAGACGATGCCAGATTGACGATTTACTCTTGAACAATGGTATAGGCGAACTCAAGAAAGCAGAACGTCCCCTATCGTAAACGGAAGAACTATCACAGAGGCTTCTACGCATTGCTCTTTGGAAATGCCAAACGAGTAGTTCTGATTCTCGCCGATACAGCGCTACGATCTAAATTTAAGTGCGCTGCCGGCTGCGAGTGCGATGTAGCCGCCACGCAAGACAAGACAAGACGTTCTTCTGTGTCTCTAGCTAGAGTACAGTCTGTGATTACAATGAACGACGCCGCGATAACCTTTCTACATGGATTCGTTTTATTATTTATTTATTTACTTGAAGTTTGCAGAGAATAAAGCAAACAGGTGATGAATGTGATGTGAAAACAGTGTGGGGTCGATTAAAAATTCCAAGAGGATATTGTTAAGAAGATAGATTTTCCTGAAGGACGGGTATCAATAAATTTTCAATAGAAACTTCTTATAAACTTTGTAATTTCATGCTTCTCGGAATTCAGTTGATAAACATTGACAACATTGTTAATTTGATAAGAGACCAGAGAAGAAACAATATTCGATGATATTTAATCCAGGAAAGCATTCAGATTTTTTATGAAATTCATGATTTTTTCCTCAAATTTCTTCGTATACATTTAGGAATAACTCGAAAACGACGCGTTTTATTGAAAAAATATAGGAATACTTTTATTCTCTAAAATGGTTGATTCTTTCGAAAATATGAACCGTTTATCCTTTTCAAGTGATTTGATAGTGTTTTTGCATGAATTTATGAGTCGACCACCCTGTAACTTTTAAACTAGGAGAGATATTGAATAAGTTTCGATTGAGGAATATGCACCATGAACAGAGTAACCAATGGACCAAAATTCAGTTCATTTGAAATAACGGTTCCGGAGATATGAACAGGAAAGTGTTTTTTTCGTGGATTTTCGACATCCTGTATCTTCCAAACGAAACCGAATTTTGAAAAATGGTATGGAAAAAAGTTTTTCGTTTGATGAGGGGAATCTACAGTTAAAATATATGTACAAGTCAAAGACTCACCCTGTATATTATACAAAGTTGTTGGTTACACCATTTATAACTCGAGATCGGATGAAATGTTCGTTATGAAACTTCATTTTTGGATATGTCTACGGCCTGGTTATTATAAAATAGATAGAAACTCTGAAAAATTTGCTTTTTGTTCTTTTGAGTAAGGCCACTAGGTGTCGCTACTCGCTACGGTTAATGGCGAAGTCGTGAAGGAACTATACAGGGTCTTTCACGAGGAAACTCACCCATATTTATACGGGAAACTACTGACGCATTTTCATGAAATTCAGCACTTTTAAGTATTTCACGATGCTGATGAAATCTAAAATATTTTCAAGGCATGAGCACCTCCGGTTTTTCCGGAAATGACGTCAACTTCCTTTTTTCAAATTAGAACACCATTTTTTATTGCAGAAATAGATTCCTTAGAAAATTTCAAGTTATTTTGATGTAACATTTTTCAGTTTTGGTTGGAAAATTCTCTCTGAGCGGGAAAATTCGAAAAAAAAAATCGAAAATAGAGCTCTGCTGAAACAAGAATAACTTCGAGGTTTTTGGATGGAAAATTTTCATTTTTGGGATTTTTCAAGATGTAAGATTGATGTATCCACTTTAATATCGAAATCGCGATTCATGATACAGGGGGTGAAAAAATCGCTTTCAAAGTTAGGGATGACAAAATCGTGAAAAATCAATTTTTTCAAATTAGAACCCCATTTTTTATGGCAGATATTGAATCTACGTTAAAAAATAATGTGAGTGTATGCATCACACCCTTGCCCTAAAATGGATATTTTCTGAGTTAATATCCACTTTAGGGCAAGGGTGTGATGCATACACTCACATTATTTTTTAACGTAGATTCAATATCTGCCATAAAAAAATGGGGTTCTAATTTAAAAAAATTGATTTTTCACGATTTTGTCATCCCTAACTTTAAAAGCGATTTTTTCACCCCTTGTATCATGAATCGCGATTTCGATTTTTAAAGTGGATACATCAATCTTACATCTTGAAAAATCCCAAAAATGAAAATTTTCCATCCAAAAACCTCGAAGTTATTCTTGTTTCAGCGGAGCTCTATTTTCGATTTTTTTTTCGAATTTTCCCGCTCAGAGAGAATTTTCCAACCAAAATTGAAAAATGTTACATCAAAATAACATGAAATTTTCTAAGGAATCTATTTCTGCAATAAAAAATGGTAATCTAATTTGAAAAACGGAAGTTGACGTCATTTCCGGAAAAACCGGAGGTGCTCATGCCTTGAAAATATTTTAGATTTCATCAGCATCGTGAAATACTTATAAGTGCTGAATTTCATGAAAATACGTTCAGTAGTTTCCCGTATAAATATGGGTGAGGTTCCTCGTGAAAGACCCTGTATTTGTATGCAACTACTCTCTAAATTGCATAGAACTTGTAGTAACATGGAAGGCTGTTACCAGATCGAAAATTGGATTAACATCACAAGTTGGTGGAACAGTGAACCTCTACTGAAATGTCGAGAGAATCGGATTTTGACGATCAGTTTCAATTGTGAGTATTCCATTTTCATCCATTCTCTTTATTTTTTGAAATGTTTTTGAATTTGTGTTTGGGTAATAAAATATATTTGCGGAAATAACTTAATTCAAAATTGCCCATAATGAGTATTTGGCATGTTATTTTTGTGTTTCTGATCTGTGTGACAGCTGATATCCATGGAAACATAAAAATCTCTGTGCTGCACCAACTGGGATGTTTACGCATTATTTTGATCTGAGCGTATTTGTATTCTGTGAAGTGAAGTGGAAGTACCATTGAAAAAGTACTTCCATTTCGAATTTTCAGCGTTGTATTCGCAGAACAGGAGTCGTTTATACAGTAATCATAGGTTATCATTGGCACTCTTCCTCATCCATATTATTGGACCGTGATATATATTTGCATTCGTGTGGTTCATCACAAGGTACTGCAATGAGAGAACGGTGAAACATTAAGTGGTCAACAATAAGGTATCGCTTAAATAAAGATAATTTTTTTCATATGTTATTGAAATTTTTCATATTTTGAACTTTAATTTTGCCTTATTAATCTCCTGCTCGACAAAATAGCAAAGGTAAGGTTATACAACTCAAACGATGGGTTTCACAAAGCGTAATCACCGGTGATCGAAGCTTGATCTAAAATCAACTCGATTGGACAGTTCAAAAATCAGAGAACCAAGCCGTTGATCTCCGATAACCGGTGATTACGATTTGTGAAATTCACCGTGAGTATCATTTAGGCGAAACAAAGTTCGCCGGAGCAGCTACTATAGCTAGTCAATATGGATTTCTATGACAATTTTTATTATTCTAAATATTCTGAAAGAATCGTTCAACATTTTTTCTAGAAATCTGTAGTAGATACCAGTAAGTAAGCTATGGTGAAAACATTTATTGTAAGTTGTGACACATCGAATTAAACTCCGGTTCAGTTAAATATCTTGTGAAGTGCAGATACTATGAGAATGAACTTGAACAAAATTGAAAGTTCATCACCCTTTATTTCGAAAAAAATGTTTGCGGCCCCATAATCATTTTTTTTTCAATTAAGGAACGTCCTGTATACAGGGTGAGTCTTGACTTGTACATATATTTCAACTGTAGATTCTTGAGACCAAAAGAAAACTTTTTATTTCATTTTCCATTTTTTCGAAATCGGCTCTGTTAGAAAGATATAGCCATTTGAAAAAAAAAATTGGCCTATAACGTCCCTGCTACGATTCTCTGCAAACACCTCAAAGTTCATATTTCTCGATTGAAATTGAGTTGATACATTTAGGAAATACTCAAGTACAAACCTTATTGGAATAAAAATCTTACAAACACGATATTCCTTAACAAAAACAGTTAGTTTCATCCGATCATTGCTTTTCCGTATCCCGGCTGTTCCCTTCCCTGCCTGAAATACCCCGTGTTTCCTGTCGCCTGTTAAGAGTGTTCTCCTTTGTCGCCTATTTTTCATAGCGAGCATCCATAGGATTGTCGACAAGGGGTTAGAGTCTCCTTTCCACTTCCAGTTCGTGGTTTGAGGTCCCGGTGTAAGTGAGGGTAATTCTGAACATTGTGATGTCCTTTTTCTTTTCGAACTAATCCTCCCTGTTTGGACAACACTTTATTGTCTGTTATTGGTCATAGCGAGTTTCCTTCGCATAGCCGACATGCGGTTGCAGTTTCAGTTTCAATTCAGGACTTTAGGTCGCGGTGCAAGTGAGGGAGGTTCTGATCGTTGTGATACTTTTTTTTTGCTTTCAGACCGATCCTTCCTGTTCGGAGAGCACTCCATTGAATGTTATTCTTTCGGATAGCCGAAGTGAGGTTGCAGTCTCACTTCAATTTTCATTTTAGGGCTCAAGGTCTTGGTGCAAGTGAGGAAGGTTCTGATCATTGTGACGACTTTTTGTTTTCAGGTCGATCCTTTATGTTCGGAAAGCACTCCATTGTCGGTTATTTTTTATAGTGTGTTACGTTCGGATAGCCGAAGTGCGGTTGTAGCCTCATTTCAACTTTCAATTCAGGGCTCTTTTTAGGTCTTGGTGCAAGTGAGAGAGGTTCTGATCATTGTGATATCCTTTTTTTTCAGACCGATCCTTTCTGTTGTGAAAGCACTTCATTGTCGGTTATTTTTTATAGCGAGTTTCTTTCGGATAGCCGAAGTGAGGCTGCAGTCTCACTTCAGTTTTCAATTCAGGGCTCAAGGTCTTGGTGCAAGTGAGGAAGGTTCTGATCATTGTGACGCCTTTTTTTCAGGCCGATCCTTTCTGTTTGGAGAGCACTCCATTGTCGGTCATTCTTTATAGTGAGTTCCTTTCGGATAGCCGAAATGTAGTCTCATTTCAACTTCCAATTCAGGGCTCTTTTTAGTGAGGCTGCAGTCTCACTTCAGTTTTCAATTCAGGGCTCAAGGTCTTGGTGCAAGTGAGGAAGGTTCTGATCATTGTGACGCCTTTTTTTCAGACCAATCCTCTCTGTTCGGAGAGCACTCCATTGTCGGTTATTTTTTATATTGTTTTTTTTTTTCGGATAGCCGAAGTGCGGTTTCAGTCTCATTTCAACTTTCAATTGAGGGCTTGAGGTTTTGGTGCAAGTGGGGAAGGTTCTGATCATTGTTATATCCTTTTATTCCAGACCGATCCTTTCTGTTTGGAGAGAAGATAAAACGGTGAACCGAAAAAAAAAAGACATACACAAAATCATGTTTTCCAAAAAGAAAAGAACTCACCGATCGTATAGAAGGCGTTTCTGACCAATATGTCCTTCAATTCTTTCTGAAATTTAGATTTGGGAAGATTCTTAAGTCTAAGGGGTAGTCTATTACACATGGATATCGCACAGTACTCCGGACTTTGTTGGGATTTTTTCAACCTCAGGAAGTTTTTCCTGATGTGGAATTTATCTCTTGTATTATAATCGTGAATGTCCGATTGCAAACGATAGTCTTTATCACCACCATGAATGTACAGTAAGTTCTCAAGTATGAAGATAGATGGAAATGTAAGAAGTTCTAGTCTCTTGAAAACTTGTTTGCAGCATTCTCTATATCCCAGTCCCCCCAAAATCCTAACTGCACGTCTCTGCAATCTGAAGACTGATTCACGTTGGGCACAGTTTCCCCATAATACTACCCCATACTTCAGTCTAGATTCAACCAAAGCAAAGTAAACCGACCTCAGAGCTCCCCCAGCCAATGAGTATGAAAGAACCCTCAAGGCAAATATATTTCTGCTAAGAGTCGATGACAGCTCCCCCGCATGAGCATTCCACGTGAGTGAAGCATCAAGATGTATGCCCAAAAATTTCACTATATTAGTGCTATCTCCACCGTTCCTCAATCTCAGACTAAGGATTAGAGACTGTGTCTTGTCCTCGTTCATGCTCAAACCGTTGACTGTGAACCACTCGAGAGCTCTCGCCAGATTAGCACGCTCCAGGTCATACAACCTTTCGATGTTCTCTGACCCAATCTCAATGGTTGTGTCGTCAACAAATTGTGTGGTCTTGACTTCAGGAACATAATCAGGCAGATCGTTGATATAAATTAAGAATAGAGCGGGTCCAAGATTGGAGCCTTGTGCAACTCCAATGGTCAAGTCTCTCATACCTGAATAAGTCCCTTCTGTAAAAACCACCTGCCTTCTGTCACTCAGAAAGGATTCGATGAGTTTTAACGCTGTATAATCGAAACCATATTTCATAAGCTTATAGAGTAGCTTATCTGAGGCAACACAGTCAAAAGCTTTCGACAGGTCAATGAACGACTTTTTTTCAGGCCGATCCTTTCTGTTTGGAGAGCACTCCATTGTCGGTCATTCTTTATAGTGAGTTCCTTTCGGATAGCCGAAATGTAGTCTCATTTCAACTTCCAATTCAGGGCTCTTTTTAGTGAGGCTGCAGTCTCACTTCAGTTTTCAATTCAGGGCTCAAGGTCTTGGTGCAAGTGAGGAAGGTTCTGATCATTGTGACGCCTTTTTTTCAGACCAATCCTCTCTGTTCGGAGAGCACTCCATTGTCGGTTATTTTTTATATTGTTTTTTTTTTTCGGATAGCCGAAGTGCGGTTTCAGTCTCATTTCAACTTTCAATTGAGGGCTTGAGGTTTTGGTGCAAGTGGGGAAGGTTCTGATCATTGTTATATCCTTTTATTCCAGACCGATCCTTTCTGTTTGGAGAGCACTCCATTTTCGGTTATTTTTATACTTATTTTTTTTTCGGATAGCCGAAGTGCGGTTTCACTCTCATTTCAACTTTCAATTGAGGGCTTTGTGTTTTGGTGCAAGTGAGGAAGGTTTTGATCATTGTGACATCCTTTTTTTTTCTTTCAAACCGATCCTTTCTGTTAGGAGAGTACTCCATTGTCGGTTATTCTTCATAGTGAGGGCTGAAGGTTTTGGTGCAAGTGAGGAAGGTTCTGATCATTGTGATATCCTTATTTTTTCAGACCGATTCTTTCTGTTCGGAGAGCACTCCATTCGCCGAAAATCAATTTCTCAGCTCAAATGAGCCAACTCGGATGTCCAAGCCTATTTTTACTAAGCTCCTGTCACAAACTTAAGAAATCACATTCTTGAAGAAAATTTTTTATTTTATCATGCTAACGATCAGAAAAATTCAATCTGCGTTCTGAAATCAAATGTTCAAATTGTCCTCCATCTACTCCATTCGGCCCCTCATAGGAATAATAAGTTTGTGGCTCAAGGACTGGGCAAATCAAACCAATATTTTTGAACGTTTCGATCCCTAGTTTGGATCTTTCTCAAGACTTTCCAAGTGGATATTGGAGGAAGTACAACGTGGTCATGAAACCTATAGGTCATTTTATATAATTTTTTTTCGTGTCAATTCACTAGAAAACAATCATCAATCCTGAAATTCAGGTCCTCAAACAGGAGGATTGGGAACAGGAATAGAGCGACTGCAATCTCAAAGAAAATGCAATAAATTGGTATACAGATGGTTCCAAAACCGCTACAGGAGCTTGCGCTAGGATTTACGGGGCAAGTACCAAGTGTGCACTACCGTTGGGTTCCTGTACAAGCGTCCTTCGAACCGAAATACTTGCAATCGGAAGATGTCTTTAGTCCGTTCAAATATAAGAGGGAGCTTTGTAAACAAACAGAATCGTCTGGTTTGCGCACAATAAAGCTCCTATTCGTCAAACGGTCATAACCACGCTCCCTTTCAACGCCCTAAAAGATTTCCAGGATCTACTAGGAACGGACTGTAGATGGTACTGGATAGAAATGATTCAATAGAGAGAGAGAGAGAGAGAGAGAGAGAGAGTTTATTGGTGTTTTTTACAATTTCAAGAATTGCTTTCACAGGTCAATGGAAAAAACATAAAAACACAAAACAACACAACTACAGAAATATATAGACAGGGAGTTTTGTTGCAAGAGCAGTGTGATGAATTATTAACTATCAACTAATAGATAAATAAATTAGATGTAAAGATAAAATAATAAATTAATTGTTGTATAGATAAAATAATATTTACAAGTTGAAATATATAAAACAATTAAAAAGCTCGTAGAGTTAAAATATAAAAATACATGAAATATAAATGAGTAAAGCTTGTATAGATAAAAGTCTGCAAAAATAAAATGTAAAAAAATGCATAATATACAAATAAACAACCATACATAAATAAGCAACCAGTGTAAAGATAAAACGGTGAACCGAAAAAAAAAAGACATACACAAAATCATGTTTTCCAAAAAGAAAAGAACTCACCGATCGTATAGAAGGCGTTTCTGACCAATATGTCCTTCAATTCTTTCTGAAATTTAGATTTGGGAAGATTCTTAAGTCTAAGGGGTAGTCTATTACACATGGATATCGCACAGTACTCCGGACTTTGTTGGGATTTTTTCAACCTCAGGAAGTTTTTCCTGATGTGGAATTTATCTCTTGTATTATAATCGTGAATGTCCGATTGCAAACGATAGTCTTTATCACCACCATGAATGTACAGTAAGTTCTCAAGTATGAAGATAGATGGAAATGTAAGAAGTTCTAGTCTCTTGAAAACTTGTTTGCAGCATTCTCTATATCCCAGTCCCCCCAAAATCCTAACTGCACGTCTCTGCAATCTGAAGACTGATTCACGTTGGGCACAGTTTCCCCATAATACTACCCCATACTTCAGTCTAGATTCAACCAAAGCAAAGTAAACCGACCTCAGAGCTCCCCCAGCCAATGAGTATGAAAGAACCCTCAAGGCAAATATATTTCTGCTAAGAGTCGATGACAGCTCCCCCGCATGAGCATTCCACGTGAGTGAAGCATCAAGATGTATGCCCAAAAATTTCACTATATTAGTGCTATCTCCACCGTTCCTCAATCTCAGACTAAGGATTAGAGACTGTGTCTTGTCCTCGTTCATGCTCAAACCGTTGACTGTGAACCACTCGAGAGCTCTCGCCAGATTAGCACGCTCCAGGTCATACAACCTTTCGATGTTCTCTGACCCAATCTCAATGGTTGTGTCGTCAACAAATTGTGTGGTCTTGACTTCAGGAACATAATCAGGCAGATCGTTGATATAAATTAAGAATAGAGCGGGTCCAAGATTGGAGCCTTGTGCAACTCCAATGGTCAAGTCTCTCATACCTGAATAAGTCCCTTCTGTAAAAACCACCTGCCTTCTGTCACTCAGAAAGGATTCGATGAGTTTTAACGCTGTATAATCGAAACCATATTTCATAAGCTTATAGAGTAGCTTATCTGAGGCAACACAGTCAAAAGCTTTCGACAGGTCAATGAACGAATAATTTGAGTCAGCAATTCCCAAATTAAAACTTTCCTCCTCAGAAACTCTAGTGCAAAATTTCTGTTATGATTTGCGACTGTCATAACCATTTTATATCCGACGTACCCTATTTTTTATTTTGTTTTGTTTTTATATTATTATCCCAAATAATGTCTTTTTCGGATGCTCGAGATTGCGGCGAGGTTATTCCAGAAAACACCGGAGTTTAAGAGATTCGAGTCGGAATCTAGCAGGATTCCGACAAAGTATGTCCAGGAAACACCAGATTTGGGTCCTTTTCCCTGATGGGTGAAAGCCATCTTGATTTCCATAAATATCGAAGTTTTCAATTGACAAGACCAGTTAAAATACCTAGAGCTACTGTGAAGGTCTAGCTGTTCATAGATTTTGTTGTGAAAAGGGGCATTTCACGTGAAGCGGACAGCGAAAAAAAAGGGACCTTCTGAAATTTGTTCATATTCGGCTTAAATGTACTTCTAGTAGGTATGAATATGGACACACAATATTTTTTTCGTATGATGTTTATTTGGCTAGTTATTGGCTTCTGAAGAATTGTCATTATGAAAATTCGAATTTTTAGGTGAATTTTTTTCGGAGTGAAAAATTTTTTTTCAAAATATCAAAAATTGCGAACCAAATAGAAAATTAGCTGTTCTTCTCGAATACAAGATGAAATTGAATTTTTAATTTTTTTTCAATATGAAAAACCGGAAATAAACTTTTCAAATCCGAATTTTGGTAACTTCGACCAATTAAAAAATAAATTAAATTATTTCACAATATAGCCTAGAGTACATTCATGATGCACCCGAAGTTTCAAAATGGGATCTGCAATAGTTCAGGAGATAAATGAATCAAAGTACATACGTGTCGCACAGAGCGTCATACTCCAGCTCCATTATGTCGACTGGTTTTCGCGATATCACACTTGAACATTCCAATATTTATATTTACTATCGTATTTGAGCATATTTAAAGCTCTCACAATGTTGTGGCTTCTTTATTACACAAATTAAATTATTATTCATTGAAAAATAGTAGCCTAAAAAACAAATTTTGTATTAAAATGACAAAAAGAAGATTTATATTTGATCATTGATTATAAATATATATTGATACTCAATGGCTAGATAGAAAATAATATGAAGCTAAGCCATTTCGTTTTTTACGTTTTTCAGTTCTGTTTCAACGTTTCAGTTCCTTGTGCACATTTGAAGATAATAATGGCTCCTTACGGCGATCGATATTTCAATCCATTTCGCTTGGTACTTCATCGAAAGTTCAAAAATTTAAGAAAAATATTTGGCTCGAAAGTGGAGATTTCCACTCGTTATTTATGTATCTGCCTCTTGTAGGAAAAAACTCTCAAATGAAACACCTCCAGCATTAACGCATGAAGACCTTGTAAAGTGCAGTCAAACATCGAGTGAACCTTTCCAAATCTCCCAAGATATACCGTTCATTCCTGAAGATAAGTTCTAACATAATAGAACCTAAACTGAAATAATACTAGAAAATCAAGAAATTTTAGAGCAACTGAAAGAAAAATTCAATGATCCGTCTAAATCGACTTCTATGAAGACTATAATACTGACTATATTGCGCCTAAGTCATGGAGTGAAAATAAGCTTGCGGAAGAATATGGTATATCCAGAAGGCAAGCCAAAAAGCAAAAAACTTGTAGATCGTTCCGGTGTATTGTCATCTCAAAACCAACGTGGTGGTCGTAAACTACCAGTTGAAACTGAAAACTTGGTTAAAAGTTTTTATTTCCGAGAAGATATAAGTCGAATATTGCCTGGAAAAAAAGATTTTATATCTGTTAAATCAGATGATGGCGAAAGAAGACATCTACAGAAACAACTTCTGATGTGCAACATTGATGAACTTTATCAAAAGTTCAAAGACGAATATTCGAACGTTCGAGTAGGCTTAACAAAGTTTTTCATTTTAAGACCCAAGCTATGTATTCTCGCTGGCGACTCTGGAACACATATGGTATGTATTTTTTACATACTTACCATCAAAATGTGAAGCTGATGTTAAAATTGCCAACCTTACTGCTGGATTTGCCATGCCACTTTTGTCTTATAAAGATTGCCTTCGCTTTTAACCAAGTTTTCAGTTTCAACTGGTAGTTTACGACCACCACGTGGGTTTGGACATGACAATACACCGAAACGATCTTCAAGTTCTTTTGCTTTTTGGCTTGCCTTCTGGATATACCAAATTCTTCCGCAAGTTTATTTTCACTCCATGACTTAGGCGCGATAGTCAGTATTCTGTGGTATTATAGTCTTCATAGAAGTCGAAGTAGACGGATCATTGAATTTTTCTTTCAGTTGCTCTAAAATTTCTTGATTTTCTAGTATTATTTCAGTTTGGGTTCTATTATGTTAGAACTTATCTTCAGGAATGAACGGTATATCTTGGGAGATTTGGAAAGGTTCACTCGATGTTTGACTGCACTTTACAAGGTCTTCATGCGTTAATGCTGGAGGTGTTTCATTTGAGAGTTTTTTCCTACAAGAGGCACATACATAAATAACGAGTGGAAATCTCCACTTTCGAGCCAAATATTTTTCTTAAATTTTTGAACTTTCGATGAAGTACCAAGCGAAATGGATTGAAATATCGATCGCCGTAAGGAGCCATTATTATCTTCAAATGTGCACAAGGAACTGAAACGTTGAAACAGAACTGAAAAACGTAAAAAACGAAATGGCTTAGCTTCATATTTCTATCTAGCCATTGAGTATCAATATATATTTATAATCAATGATCAAATATAAATCTTCTTTTTGTCATTTTAATACAAAATTTGTTTTTTAGGCTACTATTTTTCAATGAATAATAATTTAATTTGTGTAATAAAGAAGCCACAACATTGTGAGAGCTTTAAATATGCTCAAATACGATAGTAAATATAAATATTGGAATGTTCAAGTGTGATATCGCGAAAACCAGTCGACATAATGGAGCTGGAGTAT
This sequence comes from Adalia bipunctata, assembly GCA_910592335.1. Lineage (NCBI taxonomy): Eukaryota > Metazoa > Arthropoda > Insecta > Coleoptera > Coccinellidae > Adalia > Adalia bipunctata. The sequence continues at coordinate 10,641,443 of OU342954.1, forward strand.
GACGCTCTGTGCGACACGTATGTACTTTGATTCATTTATCTCCTGAACTATTGCAGATCCCATTTTGAAACTTCGGGTGCATCATGAATGTACTCTAGGCTATATTGTGAAATAATTTAATTTATTTTTTAATTGGTCGAAGTTACCAAAATTCGGATTTGAAAAGTTTATTTCCGGTTTTTCATATTGAAAAAAAATTAAAAATTCAATTTCATCTTGTATTCGAGAAGAACAGCTAATTTTCTATTTGATTCGCAATTTTTGATATTTTGAAAAAAAATTTTTCACTCCGAAAAAAATTCACCTAAAAATTCGAATTTTCATAATGACAATTCTTCAGAAGCCAATAACTAGCCAAATAAACATCATACGAAAAAAATATTGTGTGTCCATATTCATACCTACTAGAAGTACATTTAAGCCGAATATGAACAAATTTCAGAAGGTCCCTTTTTTTTCGCTGTCCGCTTCACGTGAAATGCCCCAAAAGTGTATTGTGTTGGAAAATCTTTTGACAAAGTGTATATAGTGTTTATAGAACAATGTCGAATTCGGAAACGGATACTGCATCTGAGGGTGATAAGTGGGGACCACCACGAAAAAGGTCCAAAAGGTCGCATTTCTCTGCTGAAGAGAAAGAGATAATTTTGAACATTTCTCGAAAATATTTTTTTTTTTTTTAATGCTGTGATTTTCACGAAAAGGAATATCCTGTAATGTTCAGAGAACATCGTGAGAACCAAGGGCGAGAAGGTAGGAATTGGTGTTCTACTTGAACTTATGGAGGTTATATGCCTCGGGGAACACCTCCCTAGGCAATGTGTTCCAAAGCCTCGCTGTTCGTTGGATGAACGAGTCTTTGAAGAGAGATGTTCTGCAGGTCTCCAAAGTTACCACGAAGGGGTGTGAAGACTTAACTTGACGGGTTAGTCTGGAAGAGACTGCCAGAGGGGGAACGATTGCTGATAATTCAGAAGAGCATCGCCCATGGAAATATCTATAAAATAGAGACAGATCGCCCACTTTTCTACGGTGTTCCAGAGAAGTGAGTGAGCTTGTAAGCGATGCCGATGCATCACCCACGAGACGAATTGCCCTTTTTTGTACGGAATCCAAGAGTTTTAGGGTGTGTTTAGGTGCAGCACTCCAAACATGGGAACAGTATTCCAGGACAGGTCGAATCTGTGCCTTATAGATCATAAGCAGCTGACCTGGGGTGAAATAGCTCCTGGCACGAAACAGAAAACCAAGTTTTTGGGATGCACTTTTAGCAATGGATCTCACGTGATTCTCCCAGGAAAGGTTACTGCCGACAGTAATGCCAAGCATCGAAATGGATGACTTCAATGGTATGGTCACTCCCGACAATTTTATGCTGGGCACAGTAAGATCGGCTTTTCTAGAGAAAAGACATGCTTGTGTTTTGAAAAACATCCTGATTTATCGAAAAGAGACTTAGTAGGAATTGTTTCAAAATCCTCAGGGGTGAGTGATTCAGCTGTATTCAGAATTCTCAGAGAATATGAAGAGAATAAAACATTGACGGCACCTAAGAGGAGAACCCAGTCGTTAAAAATAATCGATTCGGTTGACGATTTCGATATGAACCTTATCAGAAGAATTGTCAACGGTTTTTCCGGATTGAAATCCCAACGATTTCTAAAGTTCTAGAAATCGTGAATGATGACCTGCAGTGGCGTAGCTACGTAGGTGCAAGAGTGTGCAGTGCACTAGGGCCCTCGACCTTAAGGGCGTATTTTATACGATTTTTTTCTGTGATCTATTATATACCTACATGAATAACATTGTTATTATTATTTTCAGCTGTTGAAAAATGTATTACGTATTGATCATAAATTTTTCATTGCAATATATTATGTATTTTTTACATTACATTGAATTCAGAATTCAGTTGATAAAGAAGTGAGAGAATGTTTTCAGGCTTTTATGCAGTATATATATATAATATATAATCTTTTGAACGAGAGAATTACAAACTGTTTTCTTGAATCAAACAATACATGGCATATGGCACGTGTGAAGAAATGGCTGCAAGGACCAGATTATATAAATGAATAAAATCTGTTTCCCGCTCCAAATCTAAGTGTTAGCAGAGGGAATGTAAACGGGGTACCATAAAATTCCGAGTATGATACACGAGAACAGATAAAAACCTCTGAAAAAACTCTGTCTCCCCGTGTATGTGTGGTGATACTGAATTTGTTCAAAAAAATATGCTGCTATCCATGTTACAGAGCTCCTTGTGCTTGAAAATTGCCTTTTCATTGAACTGGATGCAAATGTCTTGAAATTATATCTGTAACAGGAAAAAAAGAAGAAAAACGAGAAAGAAGCAGTAAAAAAATTACTTCACCTGCTAAAAAACCTTTTCACAAAGTCCTAACTCTCTTATGGATCGGGAGGATCTTTCGATCAGGTCCGATCTTCCAAGTGATGATTCTTCTGTTCTTCAGGTGTTCGAGGAACGCTACAGGCCCCTTATGTTGGGGGATCATCTCCCATAGATTGGAGTGGTTGTTTTTAGCGAAAAATCAGCAAAAATGTAAGAGCAAATTCAAAAAACTTCTGACACTCATTGTCATTTCTGCAGTACTCCAACATGACGCAGCAGATTTAGTGAAACACTTGACTTAATTCATTCTCGAATATTAGGTAATTTAAAAAATGTGTGGACCAAGTTCATGATGGGGCCAGTTTGATGAGCGGTATGTACAGGGTAACCCAAATTGCTTGATTTTGGCTGTTTCTGGTACTTCTATACAAGATAGGTGAAAATGTTGAAAGGAGTCCTGAGTTCGATTTCCGTGAAAACTCCATAACTGATAGCCGTTTCACGATATCTTCATTTGTTTTGAAGATGAAACGAAATATTGATATTTTGGTGATTTCGAAAATGTGCCATAACTTCTTCATTTTATGAAATATCTAAAAACGGAAAAACTTTCTGGAGGTACTTTTTCATTAGCAATACGACACCGTACTCAGTTTTTTTCATCTATTAATGACGACAGTTTGCCAAATTTCAAAAAAACAACGTTCTATAAATTATTGAAAAAAATGGAATTGAAGTCCAGTTAAAACTGAACGATTGTGTGAAATCTCCTTGATTCGACTCTGGACGGAAAGAAACATTACGAAGGCCCTCCTATCGATGCGCCAAACATGTTATGATTGCTCTTTCTTACATTTGACCAGAGTATAGACATAAATCCAGAAAAAACTTTGAGAACTGCCATATAGCTATTCATACAATACGTATTCGTATTCAAATTGGGAATTCGTTTCGTAGAAAACAATTGAAATACGAATACAAATTGATATATTTGCCAGAGATTAATTCCCCTTCACATTTAGCTATTCATACATATAGTAATGCTGCCGTCCAAGCACTGAGCTCCCATGTCATTGATTCAAAGCGGATTTGGGAGTGCCGGAACAAACTCAATGGGGTACGCAAGAAAAATAAGGTCTTTTTGATCTGGGTTCCCGGTCATTCTGGAATCGTAGGAAACGAAGAGGCCAAAATACACTTTTCCGAAAGAGTGCACAAACGCCATTGACTGGCCCAGAACCCTTCTGTGGTATGGGAAAATGGGAGGAGTTTATGGTTTATCAAAAAGATAATCGACAATTTGAAAACGAGAAAAGCTCCTTGAAAAGATAACATCACAAGTCTCATGCTGAAGAAAATATCCAAGAAAGGAACAGCAGGTCTCACCTCTCACTAACATAGCAAATGGAGTGATGAGAACAGAGCACTTTCCAAAAAGATGGAAAACTGCCGAATTGATTGTTTCAATAAACCAGGTAAAGACAGAAAGTTCCCTCAGAACTATAGACCAATAAACCTGCTCCCAGCCCTAGGGAAAATTGTGGACAGAATTTCAGCCAGACGACTTAACGAAGAAACAGAGGCCCCAGCGACGATGCCAAGTGAACAATTTGAATTCAGAAAACAACATTCAACTGAACAACAGCTCCTAAGATTGACCGAGTATATCACAGGATTCCAGAATAAACAAGCTAAAGGACTACTACAACTAAATGTAACCAGAGCTTTTGATAGAGTATGGCATGAAGGACTAACATACAAAATGATAACAGCAGGTTCTTCATCCAAGCTATGCAGAATAATGAGAAATTATTTGAGGTATAGGATTTTTGCGTGAAAATGGATGATATAGTATATTATAGACTATATCCCATGACTATTCACTAAAATGTTTCACGGAACAATAATTCCACATTTCTTGGTTTCAATATCATGAAAATAAGTTCATTGATGGATAGATAGATATATTTATTTGCAATGGATATCAACTCAGAAAATATCCATTTTAAGGCAAGGGTGTGATGCACACACTCACATTATTTTTTAACGTAGATTTAATATCTGCCATAAAAAAAATGGGGTTCTAATTTGAAAAAATTGATTTTTCACGATTTTGTCATCCCTAACTTTGAAAGCGATTTTTTCACCCCCTGTATCATGAATCGCGATTTCGATTTTTAAAGTGGATACATCAATCTTACATCTTGAAAAATCCCAAAAATGAAAATTTTTCATCCAGAAACCTCGAAGTTATTCTTGTTTCAGCGGAGCTCTATTTTCGATTTTTTTTTCGAATTTTCCCGCTCAGAGAGAATTGTCCAACCAAAACTGAAAAATGTTAGGTACATCAAAATAACTTGAAATTTTCTAAGGAATCTATTTCTGCAATAAAAAAATGGTGTTCTAATTTGAAAAACGGAAATTGACGTCATTTCCGGAAAAACCGGAGATGCTCATGCCTTGAAAATACGTTCAGTAGTTTTCCGTATAAATATGGGTGAGGTTCCTCGTGAAAGACCCTGTATAAAGAGCGATGGTATACGGTAAGTATTCCATGGTTTTTGAACGCCATTAGGCAGGATTCATTATACTTCAGGTAAAACATAGTTCTTATGGTTTTTTTTTGCTGAATGAAAATGCTCTTACATCCAGATGCTGTTCCCTAGAACATTACTCCATAGTTGAAATGACTGTGAAAGTTGGCATAGTACACCGATTTTAAGGCTTCTAGAGTAACCACCGATCTAATGATTCTCAAACTGAAAATTGCCGAGGTAAGCTTCTTCGTTAATTCCTCCATATGCTTCAGCCAATTCAGTCCACTATCAATGTACAGGGTGGGCAAAATTGGTGCTACATGAACTAAAACTTTTTAAACCGTGGAGATAGAGAAAAATGAATGGCACCTTATGGTCCTCTTTTTTCGAGAAACTGATAATGCCATCAACTACATTCCTCTATCTTCTTTCGTTTCCGAGTTATTGGCCAAAATTTAAATTTGGGCGATTTCAACTTTGGTCATTATCTCCGTTTCTGTTTATGCTAGGATGTTGAAATAAAAACATTATACAGGCACTTTTCTGATAGCAATCCAGTGGCGTACTCTGATTTTGGGGGTTTATTTGCTGAGTTATAACATAAAATTGTGTTTTTTCTTATGGAAACAGGAGTTTGAAATGGAAAGAATCACCATTTTTTCCCGTTTTAGAAATGTATTATATGTTTTAGTTCATATAGCACCAATTTTGCCCACCCTGTACAGGTACTAACCGTAATGGTTCATGGTTGATTTGATATATTTCTTCTTATCAAATTTTCCGTTCTTTGAAGACGAAATTCTGTCTGTGTTATGTTTCCAGTGCATACCGCAATTACCTGCTTTTTCATTGAATCTGCAGCTTTCTTCTCTGTATATAAGGCATGATTATGAAAAAGAAATTGTAGACTTATCGTTCGTTACTTACTTTGGACAAATTTGAGAGTTAATTACATATCGAGTAATTCAAAGATCTGATACACATGGATGTCATTCCAATATGAAATTGATTATTCCCAATCTGATTTTGATTATTCCCAATTTGAATATGTTAGTTCTCAATTTGATTCTGATAGTTCCCAATTTGAAGTTGAAAAGGTACAGTTTGTATAACTGACTGTTGAAACGGTCGCACAATGAAAATATTGTCCAGGAAAATTATTGCTCATTGCATCATACTCCGGAGGAGGAAAATCAAGAAGAGATTCCGTGAGTATTGGGTGCATCCCATTCTCAGCTAGTGATAGATTAGTTAGTGGAAAATTTTACACCATGCATTTCGAGTCACTTAATTACCCGAAAAAAATTTTCGCCTATTATCGGATGAGTATTACCAGCCTCTATTATTCAAAATACACGCACACGACGCCAATCACAAAGCGAATTGAACTATCGGCCGACTAAACAATCGTCAGGTATGCGCAGGCGTGTATGCGCCAATACTGATTAAACAGTCGGCCGATAGTTTGCCGACAGATTAGTTTGAATGTAATCGGGTAGCCCATCAAACTTTTTTATCGGCCGATACTGAATCGCTGTAGGGTGCGCATATGCATTCCTCTCCATACTGATTAAGACGCCGACCAAACTATCGGCCGATAAAAAGTCTGCAGTCTGCGGGGGCCCTATGGGGAATGGTTGATCCACTTGAAAAAAATTGACGAATTGGATTTATTGACTATGTTCTGGATTGCAAAGTCCACTTTTCATTCGCTTTAGGAATCGTATGTGTAGATAAAATTCTTCTTTCTACTTCCTCAATTTCCCATGTATTCAAACAGGCACAAGTCAGAGACAAGTTTCTTGACCAATAAACAGAAATGGTCTAATTAATCCCGAGGATATTTTGTTATAGTGTTGCGGTGTTTCATAATGAACTCAGCCCTGATTCTATATTAAAGGTGTGAGGTAGGAATTTCAAGAGGCTATGAAATACAGGGTGTAACTGAATAAGTGTAAAACATTTAAGGAGGTGATTCCTCATCGAAAAAAAGATAGGATCTTTCATATAAAGAAACTTCATTGGAGCATCCCTTGTTAAGATACAGCCCCTTAAAGGGGGTACATAAAATTTGTATAACAATTTTTTTCACAAGCACTGAAAAAGTTACAATATTGATTTCTACATGTTGTGTGTTTTGTTATTAATAACTTAGTTTTGTTTATTACCCTTTAATCGTTTAATGCAGGTACTAACTACAAAATAACAATAAATCCAGTTCGCATTTATGAAGATGTATCTCTGTAGTTGTTCGTAAAATAATGTTTTGCTGCTTACTGGGTTAATTTGGGCAAAAAACCCAAGAGACATTTTTTGTTTAGAATGAAACAGGCTATCGGAAATAAATTTTTAAATGGTAAACAAATAATAAGACAAAAAGTTACATTGGAAATAAATTTTAGGGGTTGCGTTTTTCACCCCTTACAACCATGGGATAAACCAAATAAATTACTGGCTAAGTGTCTTTTTGGTAGTACAAAACGTCAGGTTAATTTCAATATAGTAACTTTTTCAGTGCTTGTGAAAAAAATTGTTATACAAATTTTATGTACCCCCTTTAAGGGGCTGTATCTTAACAAGGGATGCTTCAATGAAGTTTCTTTATATGAAAGATCCTATCTTTTTTTCGATGATGAATCACCTCCTTAAATGTTTTACACTTATTCAGTTACACCCTGTATAAATCGAGAAAGAGCGACAAAAAAACCGACAGAAAAAAGAGTAACGCAAATACGTCATTCTCCTTCTAAACGGCCGGACGGAAAGACAGAATTAAATCTGACCACGGATTCGTGATCAATGAGTCCAGCCTAGTCGATTGAGACCATTTCAGACTCAAAATTGGAAAAATACATTCATTGTGACGGATTGACATATAGCCCTCGTTTAAGTGGAACGAGCGTCCAGAAAGCACTTACCTGAAGTCTGGAGCTTTTGTACGCTCGTTCATTCACTATTTTCTGTTTGCACTAAGCACTTTTATTTCTGGAATGCTCGCGATTACGAAGAACTTTTGAAAAGTACCCTTCAAAACGATACTTAGAATCTTTTCCGAATAATTCAAAATGTCGAGGTCTTTGATCGACTTGAATAAGGATGTAGTAGTCGCTGTACAGGGTGGGCAAAATTGGTGCTACATGAACTAAAACTTTTTAACCCGAGGAGATAGAGAAAAATGAATGGCACCTTATAGTCCTCTTTTTTCGAGAAACTGATAATGCCATCAACTGCATTCCTCTATCTTCTTTCGTTTCCGAGTTATAGGCCAAAATTGAAATTTGGTCGATTTCAACTTTGGTCATTATCTCCGTTTCTGTTCATGCTAGGATGTTGAAATAAAAACATTATACAGGCACTTTTCTGATAGAAATCCAGTGGCGTACTCTGATTTTTTCTAAGAGGTTTATTTGCTGAGTTATAACATGAAGTTGTGTTTTTTCTTACGGAAACAGTAGTTTGAAATGACTTAGAAAGAATCGCCATTCTTTTTCCGTTTCATAAATGTATCATATGTCATACATCGGCCTCAGATTCGTTAAGATATTATGAAAAATATGGTTTGTATATGGAATTCAAATTATTGAGTATTAAGTAGGCTGAATCATAGAATAATATGTCTCTACGCATGGTGTAAATATTATTTCACGGTTGAATCATCTGCTGCGCCACTATTCTCATTCGCTAAAATGAAACATTTCATTATATCATATTTTTCGTAATTTTGGAATATCTCCATAATGCCGCCAATGATGACTTCAAATTTTAATAACTGACAGTTGTTTCAAACAGAAATCGCACCATCAAGTATTCAACCGTGAAATAATATTCACACCATGCGTAGAGACACATAATTCTATGATTCAGCCTACTCAATAATTTGAATTCCATATACAAACCATATTTTTCATAATCTGAAGCCGATGTATGACATATGATACATTTATGAAACGGGAAAAGAATGGCGATTCTTTCATTTCAAACTACTGTTTCCATAAGAAAAAACACAACTTCATGTTATAACTCAGCAAATAAACCTCTTAGAAAAAATCAGAGTGCGCCACTGGATTGCTATCAGAAAAGTGCCTGTATAATGTTTTTATTTCAACATCCTAGCATGAACAGAAACGGAGATAATGACCAAAGTTGAAATCGACCAAATTTCAATTTTGGCCTATAACTCGGAAACGAAAGAAGATGGAGGAATGCAGTTGATGGCATTATCAGTTTCTCGAAAAAAGAGGACTATAAGGTGCCATTCATTTTTCTCTATCTCCTCGAGTTAAAAAGTTTTAGTTCATGTAGCACCAATTTTGCCCACCCTGTACACTCCAAGGAACTGATTTCTCGGGTTTTTGGTTAGAGACTAAACTTTGGGTCTTCTGATCATTAAACTTGAGTTTATTAGATGACATCCATAGATTTGTTTCTTCCATAACAGCTTCTACTTTCCAAGGCATCCAGTCCGGCATCTTTCAGAATCAAGGTGGTATCATCAGCATAAAGACAGGCATTGGAACACTGCACATTACAAATAAGGTCATTAATATAGACAATGAAAAGAATCGGCCCCAACATCGACCCCTGAGGAACCCCACACGAGACATTTTTTGTATCCAAGCAATTTCCGTTCCATCTCACAGTCTGCCTTCTGTCATTCAAATATGATCTCATTCCATTGGTATTACCTCTGATTCCATAAAATGCTAATTTCTCAAGAAGGTTCTTATGATCGACAGTATCGAAAGCTTTTGACAGGTCACAGCAGACGACAATCAAATGTTCCAAATTATTTTGACCTTCAATAACACTCTGGATCACACTATTGCTAGCAGTAGTGACAGATCGTCCCATTAAATAGCTATGTTGTTCTCTCACAAACAACTCCAAATTCTCAAAATAGTTCACCAGACGAGTTCTTATAATTACTTCCAAGATTTCAGAGAAAGTTGGAACTATTGAGATAGGACGAAAGCTTCCATAGTTTTCAGTATCACCTCTTTTATAAACATCAGGTGCAACCCTCAAGTGCTTCAACTTTCCAAGAAATACACCCTCAACAAGGCATCTATTTATTATTATTGCCAGTGGTTCAAGTATCATACTGTATATGTTTTCTCGCTTCAGGAAATCATTAGATAAACCATATTTGTCCTCAGATTTCAATTTTTTCAGATTCGTAATTATACCTCTGATGTCGGAAAAGTCCGTAGGCCCGAAGAAACATGAGAAATCTATCTTATTGAGTCGATTAAAATTTTTCACATATACTCCATTCACAATTATAAAATCACAACTCTGGCCTTGGAAATTTGACACATTCCACTCTGTATCGAAGTTATGACGTTTTTCAAAATATTTTTATGTTCCAAGTCAACACTATGTTGCCCTTTCTGCATTCTCAGCGTATTTCTCAGAATGTGAATGAATTGGAAAATAGGTGATGGACGAAAATAATTAACGTTTATATGAATTGATAGAAAGGATTCCTTTTCTAGTTATTTGCATGAAAAGTACAAGAGATCACTGTTGAAATATATAATTTTTCGCCATGGAAGAAAATTGCATTGCTTTCACATAATTTCCATATGCATGCTTGTGAAGATTTGATGTTTATTATCCTCTTGAACTGAAAGTTCAAGACTTGACGACATCAATTGTTGATTCTAATCAATTCTAATCAATTCATTAAAAAAAATCAACCCAAAGATATAAGATGAATTGATGGGTAATTACAAGAATCAAGAATAATGGAACATCATATCCCCCTACTGGAATCCGAATATGTGATATGATTGTGAGGGTGCATAACATTTCTATTTCTAACATTTCTATTTCTAATATTTCTTCATTTCAAATAAATGACAGTTTTATTCATTCATCACAAAAAAATAAACATAATAACTAAATTAACGAATTTGTTTACAGAGAAACTAATAATTTCAATGCAATAAAAATTAATAAGCCTGAAAGCTTTATAGATATACATTTCATTTATTTGATCTTATGAACAAGGAGTAAAATATTCTGGCTGTATAGTAATTTGTTAGTTTAAAAAAGATTCATACATTACTACCACAGTAGGTTTGTACAAATGAAATGGAATAGGTCAAACATATGCTTCACATTTATCATTCACCTGTTCTAAAATAAGACGCAAACTCCTGGAATATGGAAAAAACCGATGTATTCTGGTTCAATATAGCCTATTTCTACTTTCAGCAAAGGATTGATAGGAATGAAAGCTCCAGTGACACATATTTCAATTCATCGGAATCTAAATCGTTGAGTGCAATATAGTCATATTTCTTCTTTTTTTAGCTTCTTCGACGTGTTTTTTTCTGAAACGTGAAAACGATCAACAATAATCATTTAGAGAACAATGATGGCCATCCAGAACCCGTTTACTTACGAAAATCGTGCAATGTCATTCTGCAAGTTCTTTCCTCATGATTCCTCGAAAATCCTACCTGAACCATATTTTCCGGTCGCTTTCGTTAGAAGATCGTAAAGGAAGCCTTTTTTTCTCCATTTACACATCCCAAATAAATTTTGAGCACCAAAAACGATACCGAAACTAACCAAACTTCTGGGGGACCGGAATTTCGTTTGAAATCTTTCCAAACGGCCAGATACCTAAAAAAACTTCGTTATCAAGTGCGATTAGTACTTACTTTTGCTTTATTTATGCTTATTAATCGATTTTTGGTCCAATTCAAATTTGCCATTCGTACTCCCGCCAAAAGTCGTGAAAGGAAAAAATGACAATTGCACGAAATCGACGGGAAACTTTTTCTGGACGACGAAGAACGGAAAAATAGGAGATTCCTTATCGATATTTCACCCCAAAATCGCCGATCGATTCGAACTAACAAAATGTGAAATATCTTTGATACTTTTACTTTGATGTAAACAAAGCAACTGGCAACAACGTTTTAATAATATTCTCTGTACGCGCACAGATTTTTCATCAGGTGCACCAATTCCTGAAAACGAAACCATGGCCAGAGTTGTGATTTTATAATTGTGAATGGAGTAAGTATAGTTACTAGGTTCAGGGGCATTACAACCAATATCACGAAGAATCTGTTCAGAGACGTTCAAAAAGTAGTCATTGAAACCGTCCGGATCACAATTATTGCTTTTAGAATCAACTTTTTTTTCCCTGCCTTAGTAGATCCTTTTTCCCAATTGACTACCTTCCAAGCAGCCTTTTGCTTATTTTCACCATCATTTATAAATTGTTTGAAGATTCACATCGATTTTTATCTTAATTTGTTGCTGGCATTTTTAACCCGAATTATAAATATTCCAAATCTATTTTGCGGTTTTTGACCTGCTAGAAAAATGTCAAACGTTAATATAAATTATTCATCTTATACATATTTTTCTGTGACGAATAATGAATTCGAGAGTCCATGGACCAGTACACATAAAATAAGCAATCGAATGGGAGAGACAAAAAGGGAGCACATAAAACTTAATAAACCATGAATATCCACACAATCTTAGAATTGTTCAATTATACGGAACTCGCATATCGATATGGTGGAAATGAAATGAACTAAATACTAACATTGATATGGATAAATCACTAAAACATCTGCGCGGCATGTATAGAAGAATATTTTATTCTTTTCCTACGTCGAACTCGTCGAGACCACTCAAGAAAAATTCGCTACTATTGTCGAGACAACATCTGATTTACATGCGAGCTCTTATGGATCTCAATAAAAGCTGTTCCAATAGTACTCGACGCGGGAGGTGTATGCTAATTCCCCAGTTTGACTTGTTTGAGAATTTCCATGTATAGAATATTGTTGAGGCTTAGCTGGTAACAGTCTGGTGGCGGATATTTGGAGTAGAAATAGAGCTCCCCACAACCTCTCGAAGAAGTAACGGAACGCTTTACAATTTCCTTGAGAGAAATTTCTTTGTGTTGCCTTGGTATATTCGGAACTGAATGTGTTGCAAATTAAGATGAACTAATGAATAATGTGGAAGGGAATAATTTCGAAGTGTAAACGGGAAATTCACCCGTTACAAGATGAAGAAAATGAGTATTTTCGGAATAAGAACGTCTTGGAGGAGAAAATATACACATCGTCAAACGCTTTGACCTTGGTCTATACATATACAGGGTGTTTCACCATAACCTGGACAAACCTATATAGCCGTGTAGATGACACCGAGGAATTCATTTTTGCCTAATGACATACACCCCGTTTTCGACGCATAAGCGAAATACAGGGTGTTTGAGCAATATTTTGTGAACTGTTATGAGTTATGCGTGATATTTGAAATAACGGCTTCTGGTCAAATCTTAGTATTTTTGAGGGCTCAATTGAATTGTGGTGTAGAATTTTGCAAAAAAATTCAAAATGGCAGAAAAACTGCAAAGTTGGAATTTTTTTTCCTTGGTTGCCAATTTGGAAAGCATTTTCTAATCTTACTCGATTTTCAAAGATTTTCCGTGAACATTTTTTTTCCAATTCCAACTCAATTTTTTTTTACATGTCCTCAGTGAAAAAAAAATTTCGCCCAAAATTTTTGAATTTTTCATGGTTGAACTACCTTCAATTCTGAATACTTGGGTGGAAACAGAATAAAAAAATATCAATTGGTTTTCTTTTTGTAGCCTTCCAAACATTATCTTGTATTGATACATTTTCGATCTTACAATCAATTATAGGAGCATACAGCCTGGAAATTCTGGTTCGATAACAAAAAATATCGTGGGTGATTAAATAGCACGGTCCTTTTCAATGTTCAATCAAAAAAATCTAGTTGATAATTTGAAGCGTGTTACTGCAATGTGAATGGATTGTGAAATCTGTAATAGATATCAAGACAGAAACATAACTTAACCAATGGATCTATTTAATATATGAAGAATTTTGCCATGACATTGTAACTTTTAATATTTGTGAACAATGAAGGTGAAAAATATGAAATATGAAAAATATAAATTTTTTTATTATTCTGACCACAACATGTTATTCTATTCATTTTTCTGTCAGATGATTGAGCAATGTTGCCCTTTCTTCAAAAGGGTCGTAGTAATTACGTATTTATCGAAATGTTTATTTACTTTGGGAAAATAATGAATTCGAGAAAATATATGAATTCAATTCCAAAGACCTGGCGAATGTTGAGGAAACTTTTTTCTCCGATAATAATGGAAATATTTCACGTATATACGTTAATATTAACATGGTTGGAAGATTTCGTTATGCTATTTTCTTGTACGGAAGACAAAAATCGAGTGTTGAAATTTTACTGAATAATAATGGGCGGAATAGTCCGTTACTTTGTGATAGTTTATTAGAAAAGGAACAAAAGTTCAATGGGATGAAATAAGATATATACAGTATAATTCATAATGTAACTTCCTTACATAATTTCAATGGCATGACAGCTTAAGACGTAATTTTTTAACAATATTCAATTAGTAATTTTTCAAGAGAATTGTTTATACTCTTATCCACTTAGAATAACTTCACTAATATAAATGAGATTGCACACATGAAAGAGTTCAGGTGAAAACGTCTGATTTAAGCAGTAATTTGAAATTAAAGAAAGTCTACTTATGAATACAATCATTAATAAAGATTTTTCTTCAAACTAGCATATAATGATTGGATACAAAAACTTGAGAAAACGGCAAAACAATAAAGAAATTGGTTTTGAATATATAAAACTTCCATAATTTTCAATCACAAAACATTCTTTTCTAACATCGTTACATGTATATGTTTTTCTGAGAAAGAGCATTTATTTCATTTAGAAATACAAATCTCATATTTTCATCTAAAGATTCATACTGTGAAAATTTACGCAGGAAAGTAATTTTGGCTGCAACAACATGCTTTTGTTCCCATAAAATTTTGCGTTCATTTACCCTTTTGTATTTGTAACCCATTGATTTTATGATTTTGAAAAGTGATGTCCGTCCTCCGTTATATTCCAAATATTCTTTTGCAAAAGTGAGTAGATTATCAATCGAAAAGTGTTCATTTTTCGAATTATAATTCCAAATTTGTCGTTGCAGATCTTTTTCAAAATGAAGTCTTCAGTCAATGTCGTTTTGGGTGCACCAATAGAGGGAAATTCTTTGTCTTCTCTTTCACTTAAAATCCCTCTGATTGTGTTTATGTGCAGCAAAAAAATAAATATCTATTTAAAAAAAATTATACCTTGGTTTTCACTCACATACGTTAAAAATGTTGGATAGCTGGTGATAAAGTGTTTCCAAATTGATACTTTTCAAATGAGCCGATTTCAATTCTATAGTCGCGTTCGGCATTGCGATCGGATTCGTCTGACACAATTTTATCGTTCGATAATTGCGTCTGGATGTAGGGGAGGTAAATCTGTTTCGTTCGACAATTGACGTCTGAAGTATCCGGATGAAATCTTTTTGCTCGGCCTCGAAAGACGGATCGAACAGATTAATCGATTAATGTCAGCAGATGACAGTTTTGGTTCAGGTTTTTATTCGTTTGCTGGGTATTCTAATTTCCAACTATTGATATCGAGATGTCTTCTCAAATATAAATATATTCTTTTGAAAGAAAGTAATACAAATCGAACAATATATGGCCTAAGGCATGTGTGAAGAAATGGCGACAAGGAACAGATGGTTTTAAAAAAATCTTTTTCCCGCTCTGAATCTATGTGTTAGCAGAGGGAATGTAAACGGGGTACCATACAATTCTGCGTATGATACACGAGAACAGATAAAAACCTCTGGAAAAACTCCGTCTCCTCGTGTATGTACTGCGGGATGAAGAGCAGCTTTTGAGGGTAGACAGAAACAAAAAAATCGTCGACCCCGCTAATTGCCACTAGCATTTTATTCCCAATTCAATAAATTTGGAAAAAAGGAAAATATGCTTTTGGCTATCAGCCAACAACAGAGTAGTCCTTTTTCTCAATTTATCTTTAGTTAGTAGGTTTATCATCTCTCACTCACAATCTGAAATTTTCATAAGTTTAACTTTGTCACTTTCTGTTTTTCTGAAGCATTTTTAAAGATTGCTAAGAAGAGATTGTTATTTTTGGGCATTCAAGTACTCAACTTTTCATCCACTTAACCAACCTTATGCCAATAGCTTCATAAAACATTTATTTAATTCTAGATGTGTTTGAAACACCATATATTGGCAGTGTAGAACTGTCTCTGATAGAATTCCCACGAGGCACGATCAGTTCAGCAAAATTATTGACTTTCTCTTTAATATTTACTTCAGCTTCATCCTCATCAAACAAAAAATTGCCATTTGCCACTGTAAGAATGGCAAGTTTGAGATCCCTTTTAATTCAACTTCCAGCCATAATACAATAAACACCTCATACAACAAGACCGTCCTGGGAAATCTTTCAAAATGACGTTTGTAGTTATAAACATAGATGCATAGAAATACCTGGTGAAACGACTCCTAAGTAAAAATCGTGAACAAAATTTGTAGATCAAAACAATTGAAATTTTGTGCTACTTCCGGAATAATCCGCAATATTCATCGGTCGTGGCGCGATGATCAGTATGATATAGGTTATGTTATGTTTTTAGAGAAATGACACAATGACAGTTGTCTCTGATCAAAACTTCAAAACAATTTCGAATGTCATAAATCTTTATGGAATAATAGCGCGACCTCTTTCGGGAGAAATGAAAAGCCGCACAAAGTATCACATGATCAATCGACAAGAAAGTCTTAAACAAAATCTAATCAGTTCCAACACCAGGTATTCTATGCATCTATTTATAAACAAATACTTGTCAATTTTTTATCTAGATCGTTCGATTATTCCAAATTTGTCAGACATATCTGCAGTCACGTGCCAAAAAATCTCTCTGATCTGTGATGTCAATGCCGAATTGCCGAACGCGGCTTATGTAGCACTTCATAATAGTTTGTCTCTGCTTTTTCGTCACTACCTTCGGCATTTTTAGTTTCCTGGCGTGATGATTAAATTTTTATTTGTTAAAGTAAATGTGATCAACCCTTACCGAACAGTTTTTATCGTTTTTTATTTCAGAAAGCGAAATATCTTTCAAGCGAATCAGTCTGTTATTTTTTATTAATCAAACTTGACATTTCTTTCATCAGCACACTTAAGGCGGACTCCCACTACTCGTATATTTGGCAAGTACGCAATTATTTGCGTACTTGGCAAGTAGACGAAGTTTCGAATTTGAATGACAAGATTGACAAGTATTGGCCGAGTGAACCACTCCCACTACATGCCAAATATAGGTAAGTGGCAAATATTTGCCAAATACACGAGTAGTGGGAGTCCGGCTTTATATAAAAGCAATTGTTAAACACTCGGAAGAATGATGAAGAAAATACTGAGGCCATCAAAAGGGAACCACAGAAGACGAAGATGCCCCACCATACTCAACTGACAGAAACCGCCCTTCTGGAGGGGATTCATGCATAAATAGGGATGTTTCTGTTATAATCTTCCTTCTTGATCTACGCTCCGTCTTGACCATCTTAAGCCTTTAAGATCACGCGTCATTTTCTTCGATTATACTTCGACACTTGTAAATATACGGACAGTCATTGTCCCTTTTTTTGTGAATAAACATATTAAAAATCTCTCGTTGATTGTGATCATTTTGTAGTTAAAATATAACCGCGGTATATACAGTACGGCAACAAATTACGCTAAATAACATGGTCCTTCGTTCCAAATTTGAATCAGTGAACTCAAAATAAATCCAGTCAACATCGTCGAAGCAGCAACTTCCAGGGACGTACCAAGAAGCCACCTACAATACAAGCAATCAAGTCTGTGCTAGGAAACCCAGGCATTGGACTACACAATACCAGGTGATCATTCCTTTTTATTCCTTAAAACTCGTTCCGTTTTTCCATTTCTATATATTTGTGGCAAGATTTTATATAAAACTTTGTGTTTCTTATAATCTAGTTGGAAACTTTCGTGTGTTTATCGAATAGTTTCAGAGACAAATATTGTATTTCGTTGTAAATTGTTTTGCTCTATTGATAGCAATCCAGTTTGCACATTCTCGTACATATATTCACTACATATTTGTTTATTCTTTTGGAAATTACAATAATTTAGCTTTCAATTCGTAAAGTCTAGTGAAACACATTGATATCCCTTTTTGCAATTTTATTCTCATACTCAATCAAGTTACAACATAGCAATGGAACAATTAATCCGAAAACGCGCCACGCTTAAAGCCCAGCTTAGTCGGTTTGAAACATTTATAACCAAAAAAACCATCGATGAATCAACCTTGAACACAACCCAGGTACAAAAAAGGCTAAAAGATGTAGAACCGCTATTGACCCGTTTTCTCGAAGTTCAATATGAACTGGAACTCATCTCGTCAGATGATCCGGAAACCCTAAAGGCTGTACAGGTAGAAACTGAGTCGTTTGAAAATAAATTTTATGAGTTGACCTGTTTTGCAGAAGACTACATTACGGCAAATTCCAAAACGCTTTCGGGTAATAACTCAGTCTCGCGTCAAACCTCTCCAGATCTCAATATAAAGTTGCCGGTACTAAATCTGCCAATTTTTAACGGCCAATACAATGAGTGGTTATTTTTCAGAGACACTTTCAAATCTGTTATACATGATAATACGTCACTATCACCAGTTCAAAAATTCCATTACTTGAGATTGTCTTTGAAGGATGATGCCGCCAACGTGATTAAATCATTGGAAATATCCGACGGCAATTATGAAATCGCGTGGACCTGTCTTTTCGAAATATACGAAAATAAATCTCTCCTTGTGTCAAACCATATAAAAGCTCTTTTTAATCTCCCCTCGATAATCAAAGAATCGCATATTCTTCTTCTTCTTCTTCTTTTTCAACCTGTATTTGTCCACTCCTGGACATAGGTCTCTCTCCACCGCTTCCATGTCTCCCTATCCTGTGCCACGTTCATCCACCTCTTACCAGCCAGCTTCCTGATATCGCATATTAACTTACGTCAATTGCTTGATGGGACGTATCAACATATGAGAGCTTTGAAATCTTTAAAATTACCTGTGGAACATTGGGATTCTTTGATCATCCATTTAATCGCATCGAAACTCGATTATAACACCAGGCGAGAATGGGAATCAAAGAATACCAGCTCAGAATTGCCAACATTGGAATATTTTCTTGATTTCTTGAAGGAAAAATGTCGCCTGTTGGAAACATTGAACATCGAGAAAACCGCAGCGCCTTCTAAAACAGTTAAAACATTCGTGTCAACCAGTAATATTAAATGTGTCATTTGCACCAGAGATCATTTGTATTATAATTGCCAAAAATTCCTTAAGTTGGATCCAAATGCCAGGTATGATGAAGTTAAATGTTTGAAATTGTGCATAAATTGCTTGAGGAAAAACCATTCATCCATACAATGCTCAGCGAGTAAATGTCGAAAGTGTGGAAAGTACCACAACACCTTATTGCATTTCACCAAGAAGGGTGAACAGTCTTCTTCCGCAACGAAAAATAATGAAAATTCATCCATTCATGATAATTCTACCTCATCTGAAGCTCGCGATTCGGTGGCATCATCATTTTCAGCGTGTTCCACAAAAAATAAAAGGCATACACTTCTGTCAACCGTCGTAATACACTTCTCAGACTCCACTGGAAAATCTCACAGTTGCAGAGCATTGTTGGATAGCGGCTCCGAGAGCAATTTCATAACTACAAAACTATGCCAGAAACTAAACTTGAAAACAAACAAATGCAAAATGATTATAACTGGTATAAACCAATCCTCATCTTCTCTTGATAAACGAACAATTATCAAAATCCAATCCAGGCTTAATTCATTTCAGACTACATTACCTTGTTTCGTGATACCGCGGATAACTGGAAATATTCCTTCATTATCATTCGATGCGAGTCAAATCAAAATACCATCCAATTTGAAGTTAGCAGATCCAACATTTAACCAATGCGATTCAATAGACATGCTCATAGGAAGCGAACTGTTTTACGACTTGTTGTGTAATGGACAAATTAAACTAGGTCCCAGTTTACCTATATTGCAAAAAACTCGTTTTGGTTGGATAATTTCGGGTCCCTTAAATCTAGACGAACCCTATCGTCAAACTCATTGCAATATAGGAAGAATAACGAACCCAACGACCGAATTAAAAAATTCTATAAAGGTGAGGAATTGCCATCCCGACAATTACTATCATTGGAGGAATCATTTTGTGAAGAAAACTCCAAAGACAATACCACGCGAGATCTATCCGATGGATTAATAGTCATCAGTCATCCAATGAAAGAACCCGCTTCTAGTTTAGGGGATTCACTAAAAACCGCCGAAAGGCGCCTTCATGCATTAGAAGGCAGATTATCAATAAATATTGATGTCAAAAATCAGTTTATCAATTTTGTGGACAAATACATTGCTCAGCATCATACCACTCAATTAAATATCATTTCCAAAGATGAATTTACGCATCATCATATCCTGAAAGATACAAACGCGACACCGAAATCCACAACACGTTCTTCCCTTAATGATATATCAGCAGTACAAATAGAATCTTGCCTCAACATTAGACCTCTATACGCCCTCTCCAACAATCCTTTTACTTTACCACTTGCACTCTTCCTAATAAGAGACAGATTGAATTCTGTTTCTGATCACAACTGGATATCATCAATCGGTCAACACAACCAGAAAATGATGCAGCACTTCAGGTCCAGGTGGACTAAAGACTATATTTCGGGTTTGCAAGTCCGATCCAAATGGAAGGCAAACCACCCACAATTATTGAAGGAAGATATACTTGTGCTGGTAAAAGAAGATGGATTACCCCCCTTGAAATGGCTTATTGGAAGAGTCGTAAAGATGTTTCCTGGAGCCGATGGCGCAATCCGCGCAGTGAACGTAAGAACTGTCAACGGAATTTATCTTCGAAGGCCCGCATGCAAACATTGCATATTACCAACACCCAATATCGAAACTTCGGATCCCAATCTTTCTTGTTGAAAAGCTGGTGCTTTTCAAGGAGGCCGCTATGTTAAACACTCGGAAGAATGATGAAGAAAATACTGAGGCCATCAAAAGGGAACCACAGAAGACGAAGATGCCCCACCATACTCAACTGACAGAAACCGCCCTTCTGGAGGGGATTCATGCATAAATAGGGATGTTTCTGTTATAATCTTCCTTCTTGATCTACGCTCCGTCTTGACCATCTTAAGCCTTTAAGATCACGCGTCATTTTCTTCGATTATACTTCGACACTTGTAAATATACGGACAGTCATTGTCCCTTTTTTTGTGAATAAACATATTAAAAATCTCTCGTTGATTGTGATCATTTTGTAGTTAAAATATAACCGCGGTATATACAGTACGGCAACAAATTACGCTAAATAACAGCAATAGTACACCAATTCAAAGACTTCAAGAGTTCACTTCAAGAATATTGAGGGGATAAATTAGCGAGTTAGTATTGGCAACGTCTATTGATTTTCACGAGTGCCAACCTGCGTCTGTTTTAAGTGAAAAACTTGATAAACCTTAAACTTGGCCAACCGGGATACTTTATAAACGTGAATGGATTATATACTCCATTCACAATTATAAAATCACAACTCTGGCCATGGTTTCGTTTTCAGGAATTGGTGCACCTGATGAAAAATCTGTGCGCGTACATAGAATATCGTTTATGACAAAACGACGACGCCAGTTTTTCTGTTTACATCAAAGTAAAAGTATAAAAGATTTTCCACATTTTGTTAGTTCGTATCGATCGGCGATTTTGGGGAGAAATATCGATAGGAAATCGCCTATTTTTCCGTTCTTCGGCGTCCAGAAGAAGTTTCGTGCAAGTGTCATTTTTTCCTTTCACGAGTTTTGGCGTGAGTACGAACGGCAAATTTGAATTGGACCAAAAATCGATTTATAAGCATAAATAAAGCGAAAGTAAGTACTAATCGACCTTTTTACACTTGATAACGAAGTTATTTTAGGTATCTGGCCGTTTTGAAAGATTTCAAACGAAATTCCGGTCCCCCAGAAGTTTGGTTAGTTTCGGTATCGATTTTGGTGCTCAAAATTTATTTGGAATGTGTAAATGGACAAGAAAGGCTTCCTTTTACGATCTTCTAACGGAAGCGACCGGAAAATATGGTTCAGGTAGAATTGAAATGTGTCACTGGAGCATGGGCGCCCGCAGGGGGGGGCCAGGGGGGGCCATGGCCCCCCCTGAGATTTGTATGGCCCTATCGTTTTTCAGCTTAACACCCTCAATATTTCAAAAATTTTTATTTTGCCCTCCCTGAGAAAAATTTTGGCCCCCCCTGAGAAAAATTTCTGCGGGCGCCCATGCACTGGAGCTTTCATTCCTTTGCCGAAAGTAGAAAAAGGCTATATTGAACCAGAATACATCGGTTTTTTTTCCATATTCCAGGAGTTTGTGTTTTATTTTAGAACAGGTGAATGATAATGTGAAGCATATGTTTAAGCTATTCCATTTTATTTGTACAAACCTACTGTGGTAGTAATGTATGAATATTTTTTAATCCAATAAATTACTATACAATCAGAATATTTTACTCCTTGTTCATAAGATCAAATAAATAAAATGTCGTCAAGTCTTGAACTTTCAGTTCAAGAGGATAATAAACATTAAATCTTCACAAGCATGCATATGAAAATTATGTGAAAGCAATGCAATTTTTTTCCATGGCGAAAAATAATATATTTCAACAGTGATCTCTTGTACTTTTCATGCAAATAACTAGAAAAGGACTCCACAGATTTTCCACATTTTGTTAGTTCGTATCGATCGGCGATTTTGGGGAGAAATATCGATAGGAAATCGCCTATTTTTCCGTTCTTCGGCGTCCAGAAGAAGTTTCGTGCAAGTGTCATTTTTTCCTTTCACGAGTTTTGGCGTGAGTACGAACGGCAAATTTGAATTGGACCAAAAATCGATTTATAAGCATAAATAAAGCGAAAGTAAGTACTAATCGACCTTTTTACACTTGATAACGAAGTTATTTTAGGTATCTGGCCGTTTTGAAAGATTTCAAACGAAATTCCGGTCCCCCAGAAGTTTGGTTAGTTTCGGTATCGATTTTGGTGCTCAAAATTTATTTGGAATGTGTAAATGGACAAGAAAGGCTTCCTTTTACGATCTTCTAACGGAAGCGACCGGAAAATATGGTTCAGGTAGAATTGAAATGTGTCACTGGAGCATGGGCGCCCGCAGGGGGGGGCCAGGGGGGGCCATGGCCCCCCCTGAGATTTGTATGGCCCTATCGTTTTTCAGCTTAACACCCTCAATATTTCAAAAATTTTTATTTTGCCCTCCCTGAGAAAAATTTTGGCCCCCCCTGAGAAAAATTTCTGCGGGCGCCCATGCACTGGAGCTTTCATTCCTTTGCCGAAAGTAGAAAAAGGCTATATTGAACCAGAATACATCGGTTTTTTTTCCATATTCCAGGAGTTTGTGTTTTATTTTAGAACAGGTGAATGATAATGTGAAGCATATGTTTAAGCTATTCCATTTTATTTGTACAAACCTACTGTGGTAGTAATGTATGAATATTTTTTAATCCAATAAATTACTATACAATCAGAATATTTTACTCCTTGTTCATAAGATCAAATAAATAAAATGTCGTCAAGTCTTGAACTTTCAGTTCAAGAGGATAATAAACATTAAATCTTCACAAGCATGCATATGAAAATTATGTGAAAGCAATGCAATTTTTTTCCATGGCGAAAAATAATATATTTCAACAGTGATCTCTTGTACTTTTCATGCAAATAACTAGAAAAGGACTCCTTTCTATCAATTCATATAAACGTTAATTATTTTCGTCCATCACATCTTTTCCAATTCATTCACATTCTGAGAAATACGCTAAGAATGTAGAAAGGGCAACATAGTGTTGACTTGGAACATAAAAATATTTTGAAAAACGTCATAACTTCGATACAGAGTGGAATGTGTCAAATTTCCAAGGCCAGAGCTGTGATTTTATAATTGTGAATGGAGTATAGGTACATTTATTATTTGACAATATTTTTGAAGTATCAAATTTAAGTGGCAATGTCATTTCCCAATATGAAATTTTTTAGTCCCATTTTGTTCATTCCCAGTTCGATCTCGTTTACCAATTTGAAGTTGCATATTCTCATTTTGAATTTTTTCAATTCCAATTTGATTGTGATTAGTCTCAATTCGAAGTTGAAAAGATATATACTTCGACGACGACTCGAATGTTGCCAGAATTACACGTTGTGGATCAAACAAATTAATTTGATCGTGCTAGTGGAAATAATTCAGTAAGTCCACGTTTGAAATGACCATCAGGTGTTTCCACTGAAGCCACGCGAGCAACTTCATCCCTGCCAGGATATAATTCCGCGATTCTGCCAATCTTCCACTTTGATGGAGGAAGTTTTTCATCCTTTATGAGAAAATCAATTTGGATAATTTTCCTCTTGATTGCCTCTTTCAAGTCAAAAATGAAGACCTCAAGAATGAGGTCTTCAAATATCGCCCTAGGGCCCCGGATGGCATGAAAGAGGTAATCAAGGAGGAAATCATCCGAATTGAAATCGCTATGCTGAAGAGAGTACCTAATGGAAAACTTCCGCTAAAGACCCACACATGTGCGTCGCTCGCCGAGGCCGTCATTTGGATGATATTATTTTCAAGACAGGAATGAAAAAAAAACTTTATTATGGAGGCTTTCAAAATAAATAAGAATTTTTTCAATATCCTTTTTCGTATCTTTTTAACAGCTCCTTCGAATGTGGGTGAACTAGTTGCCTCACCCTGTATTAACGCTTGAGTCAAAGTTATATGAAATGAATGATACCGATGAAAATCTGAAATTTTTCTTGCTGTTTCCCTCGGAATGCCAGACTGAACTTGAATTTGTCGAAGAGAAATAAGGGGATTCAATGCAACCATAGAAAACACTACTGATACTTGTGGGTCGTCCCTCCCAACACTGAGAGTTCTACGTCGCTGCCGTTTAATTCGAGTTTCTTGCCTCTCCCTATTTTCGATTCGGGTGATTACTTATTACTGCACTCTCCTGAGACCAATAAAATATGAACTATTTCACTTCGCGTGAAATTCGGCAATTTTTTCGATCAATTATCAAGACGAAATATACTAACTAACAAAGAAACTGCAACACCCAGAAGGAGCTGTTTAAATTTCAAATTTATTTGGTGAAAAATAGATATTGAAGCGAGGAGTAAACGATTTAATTTGGAGAAAAATATCGTGAAGCTTTTTCATGCAAACAATTTTTGTTATTTATATTGTAGCCGTTTTCTGCAAATTTTTTAAATTTTACATCAAACCAGCTATTCGATGAGCTCCAAAATCGATGTTTAGTTGTAATTTAAATGCCTAGAGCAATTTTAAAGAGGTCGAATTATTCGTCTACGGAAGGCGGGGTTGTCTTTTCGAGAAATCGCTAACCCTAACCGTACGAACAGAAATCCAACTACTGTTATGAGCTTTTGTCAAGGGTGGTTTCATAATGCCAAAATCGAAGAAGAGCAGGCACCGGACGTCGAAGGGCACAAATGAAGTTCAAGATCGACGTTTTTTTATGGCAGATATTGAATCTACGTTAAAAAATAATGTGAGTGTATGCATCACACCCTTGCCCTAAAGTGGATATTAACTCAGAAAATATCCATTTTAGGGCGAGGGTGTGATGCATACACTCACATTATTTTTTAACGTAGATTCAATATCTGCCATAAAAAAATGGGGTTCTAATTTGAAAAAATTGATTTTTCACGATTTTGTCATCCCTAACTTTGAAAGCGATTTTTTCACCCCCTGTATCATAAATCGCGATTTCGATTTTTAAAGTGGATACATCAATCTTACATCTTGTAAAATCCCAAAAATGAAAATTTTCCATTCGAAAACCTCGAAGTTATTCTTGTTTCAGCGGAGCTCTATTTTCGATTTTTTTTTCGAATTTTCCCGCTCAGAGAGAATTTTCCAACCAAAACTGAAAAATGTTACATCAAAATAACTTGAAATTTTCTGCAATAAAAAAATGGTGTTCTAATTTGAAAAACGGAAGTTGACGTCATTTCCGGAAAAACCGGAGGTGCTCATGCCTTGAAAATATTTTAGATTTCATCAGCATCGTGAAATACTTATAAGTGCTGAATTTCATGAAAATACGTTCAGTAGTTTCCCGTATAAATATGGGTGAGGTTCCTCGTGAAAGACCCTGTATTAGTAACGCTGCATGCAGTGTTTTTACCGCGTTCCCGCTCTTCCCGCAGTGTGAATTCATATATGTACCAGCACGTACAATGTCGTTCACTGAAAGATTAAATGAAATTGTGAAAGCCCATCCAATTTTATATGATTTGGGAAATCCGGAATAAAAAATCTTCGAAAAAGAGATAAATTATGGGCACCGAATTGAACGAAAGTAAACAAATTTATTGAAATTTGATTAGATTGCTTCTTCAAAAAACGTAGTTCGTGAAAAAGCTCAATGATTCATCTGAACTTTATTCAAAATAACCATACACGATTTGTTTTATTAGGTAACTTATAAAATTTAAAAAAAATTATAATAATTTAAGTTTATTATTATTACTAACGCTTGTCGTTCATCTTCTGCTACAGCAATCGGTAGAAGGGCTTCTTCTTCATCGGATGAGAAATCCATTTTTTTCGACCAGAAAACTCCCAGAAATCTTCACGTTACCGTGTACTTTACCGCTTTGGTGTGAATAGAAAAACTTCCCGCTTCCCGCAGTACACCGCGACATTCCCGTTCCCGCTCCCGCTGCCGCAGTACCGCGTTGGTGTGGGGAACCTTTATGGTCATTAGAGACCGATTTGCGACAACTCGATCTTCGGCTGATAAGTGGTTATGAGATCAAGGCCATCCTGTAACTGCCGGATGAGGTCTTTTGGACTGCAGTATCAACGACCCCATCTTGTGTTACCCCTGACGGTTGAGTATTGCCGGCAACGATTACAGTGGTGCCGAGAACGTCAACATTGAAATGTGGAATGGCATCCGGTCGTTTTTTTCTGATATATCTCGATTCTCCTTGGGTGCACATGATGGCCGAAGAAG
Organism: Adalia bipunctata; assembly: GCA_910592335.1. Taxonomy (NCBI): domain Eukaryota; kingdom Metazoa; phylum Arthropoda; class Insecta; order Coleoptera; family Coccinellidae; genus Adalia; species Adalia bipunctata. Next base: position 10,668,447 of record OU342954.1, read on the forward strand.
GGTTAGACAACGTCGGGGACAAAGACGTAAACCTCAGTTTGATGATGTACAGGGTGGGCAAAATTGGTGCTACATGAACTAAAACTTTTTGACCCGAGGAGATAGAGAAAAATGAATGGCACCATATTGTCTTTTTTTTCGAGAAACTGATAATGCCATCAACTGCATTCCTCTATCTTCTTTCGTTTCCGAGTTATAGGCCAAAATTGAAATTTGGGCGATTTCAACTTCGGTCATTATCTCCGTTTCTGTTTTTGCTAGGATGTTGAATTGAAAACATTATACAGGCACTTTTCTGATAGCAATCCAGTGGCGTACTCTGATTTTTTCTAAGAAGTTCATTCGCTGAGTTATAACATAAAGTTGTGTTTTTTCTTATAGAAACAGTAGTTTGAAATGACTTAGAAAGAATCGTCATTTTTTTCCCGTTTCAGAAATGTATCATATTATGTTATACATCGCCCTCAGATTCCTTAAGATATTATGAAAAATATGGTTTGTATATGGAATTCAAATTATTGAGTATTAAGTAGGCTGAATCATAGAATTATGTGTCTCTACACTCTCTACGCATGGTGTAATTATTATTTCACAATTGAATCACTTGCTGCCCCACTATTCTCATTCGCTAAAATGAAACATATTAACATATCATATTTTTCGTAATTTTGGAATATCCCCATAATGCCGCCAACGATGACTTAAAATTTTAATAACTGACAGTTGTTTCAAACAGAGATCGCACTATCAAGTATTCAATCGTGAAGTTATAATTACACCATGCGTAGAGACACATAATTCTTTGATTCAGCCTACTTTATACTCAATATCAATAATTTGAATTCCATATATAATAATATATATGGAATTCATAAACCACCATGAATATTTTGGAGATAAGAGAAACACATATGTTTGTGGTATTACTTTTCCCAAAAATCAATTCAAAAATACAGGGTTTCGAAATAATTCTAAAAAAAAATTATTATGTCTAGTGGTTCTCTCTGTGAAACACCCTGTATAAAAAATATGCACTGTGCGATATTCGGTCGTCATAATACTAAATCGAAAAGAACATTTCAAAAATATGCCTTCTGACGCCACAGTAAAAAAAGTGAATTTTGGCAAAAAACTACCGTCATATATTCGTGAATCACCCTATAAATATAAATATTTTTGGTTATACGTATCCACTAATTTCATAACTAGAACATGTAGTAAACGTGTGCATGCAACAGAAATCCAATCCAACTCTTAATAATCAAAGAATAAATCCGAAAATTTGGGCAATTTTTTAACTTTAACACCCTGTATTTGGGAAACTAGCCATAGGATTGGGTTGGACCCATTGACTTTTTTGGTCACTGAGTCGGGTACAACAACATACCAAACTTTCAGAAAATTTGACCGGTCGCCACTTTACCTATAAAAAGTGCGGGGTCCTTTGACTGAAATAGAGAAAATATCGTCTAATACTCGTTGCAGAATGCAATTCCAACACTCACGCGTTCGAAAACTCCCTCCTTCGTCGCTCGTTTTCGAATTTCGCATTCGTATTGGAATAGAAGCCCATTCTGCAACTAGTTTTAGAATATACTAATAATGCTCTCGGGGAATAACATTGACTCGCAATTCAAAATACCACCCCCCTTCGACCCCCTCATCCTTTAATGCACAGTTGGAAAATTTTCGAAGCTATCCCCCCCCCCAAAAATTTGGCTTCGACCCGTTACTGTTCATGTACCAATGTATCTGCTTGCAGTGGTAACGATAATTTCAAATTTCGGCATGCGATGATATTTTATTTTCGCGGCGTCAACTCATGTGGGCGGTTGGAAAAAATCCAAACCATTTTTTCTTTCTTGAATATGTTCATACGCAATACAAAAGACAAAACCAAATGATTCTATGAGAAATAACGTTCAATCACTTCACCATGACTATATTCAGCATGAAACATTTCATATTTCCAGAGAGATTCTTTTCATGAAAAAACAGAAGAGACAGCTGAATGTTCTAGTTTTTCACGAAGATTAATTCTCTGCAACGAAAAATGCATATTACCCTTTCAAAAAATCTACTTGACATTGAAGTCAATCTTCAAGGTCAGATTGAACGGCTTCATTTGATGTCGCCCTTAAAACTGAGAAACTGTCATTTGACACTTTTTTTATACGGGCTCTTTCGGAATGGTCAACCTGTATACATTGGAATATTTTATCGATTAATTATAACTACCAGCTATATTTTAATTATTTTTTTTCATTGTACGGTCTCGGTTTCTTATGTCTGAAAGGAGTTTTACTTGGTTTATAATATGTCAGAGAACCAGTCGGAAATAATTGGGGTCTGACATTGAGAATTTGAAAATTATTCAAAGCTTATCAAAAAGATCACATTAACACTTCACCCGATACGATGTCGTCCATTTTACCGGACGCAGCAAAAAACGCACATAATTTGCGATCGTCTCCCGCAACCTATTTGAATCGATTAAACTGAAGTTCGCACCTGATTTTATTTCCATTTCCTATAATTGTTCGCCGTTGTTAATGAGGTTCCCATACCGTCGGACTTTTTTCGCTAATTCTTCCGTAAAACTCCAATAGTCGACCTCGTTTTTGCCGGCTAGGCAAAATACTGCGCGTTCGGAATGCGCCCACCTTTTCTCGTCAAATTCAGAGTCGCCGTTACTCCAGTTCCGCGTGAACATCGCTGGCGACATCAGGGGTTCAACAAGTGGCCGATCCGACTTTGCGCGTCCTACGTAGTTCCGCTTTCTGAGATGTAGTTGCAAACATGGAGAACCAGAACATATCTAATCTGGAGTGTGATTTGGAACTGTTGGAGGGGCATTTGGGACCCCAGAGGGACTCTCTTTACATAGTCGTCCCAATAATCTTCGCATACGTCGTTATCTTTCTCACTGGAGTGGTGGGTAACATCAGCACATGCATTGTAATCTCCAGAAACAAGTCGATGCACACTGCAACCAATTACTACCTATTCAGTCTTGCTGTATCTGACCTCCTACTCCTCTTATCCGGGTTACCACAAGAGATCTACCTAATCTGGTCCAGATATCCCTACATCTTCGGCGCGACTTTCTGCTTCCTTCGAGGACTTTTCGCTGAAATCTCCTCAAATGCGACAGTTTGCATCATAACAGCTTTCACAGTGGAGCGATATTTAGCAATATGCCACCCCTTGAGATCCCATATGATGTCCAAGCTTTCCAGGGCGGTGAGGATCATTTTCGCGATTTGGTTCTTCTCGGTGTTTCTGGCCATACCCCAGGCGATGCAGTTTGGGATTGTGACCCGGGGAAATTGTGAAATTTGCCAGTTGATCGAGCCGATGATCGAACATTCTTTCGAAGTGAGTTCGTTGGTGTTTTTCGTGTTTCCTATGACTGTGATTTCTGTGTTGTATATTTTGATCGGGCTGAAGCTGCACCAGTCCAAGATTATGAAGAGGAAGAATGTTAGCATTACGGGCCAAAGGAAGTCTTCTAGGAAGATCATCAAGATGCTCGGTGAGTACTTTCGTGATGTTCGTCTAGTTGGCACCGGCAGTATTGATGGAAATTCCCATGCCCATTCTATTGATTTCGCGCGTATTCCTAGATATAATATTGTATACAAATTTGATTTAACAACTGAAAACGAAATTGAAGAAATAGTCAGATTACTCAAAAATAAAAAAAGTTCAGGTTATGATGAAATGTCATCTTTCATATTAAGTATATTGTGAAACCGCTGATGTTTATAATTAATAATTCTCTTGAATATGGCATTTTTCCTGATCTATTGAAATTGGCAATAGTAACACCTGTATATAAACAAGGGGACAGAACTTTGAATGAAAATTATAGACCAATTAGTATGCTTTCCGCTTTCTCAAATATATTCGAAAAAGTAGTATATAATAGAATTATGAAATATTTTTTGGAGAATAACTTGTTCAATGAGAATCAACACGGCTTTATTAGTGGGAGAACCGTCGAGACTGCCATTTTTGAGTTTGTAAATGACATCCTAAATTCCCATGAAAAACGTGAATTGTCCCTTGGCGTATTTTTAGATCTCTCTAAAGCTTACGATACAATAAAACACGAATATTTGTTGAGAAAGTTAAATCATTATGGAATTAGAAATATTGAAAATAAATGGATTGCATCTTATCTTGAGAAACGCAAGCAACAAGTAGTTATTAGGAACAGTGAAGGCTAGAAGCATAGAATGAATGGAGGGAAGGCTCCGCTACAAAAATGAACTGCCAAAAACGTCCGCACTTGTCAGTTCGCCGCAAGGTTATGAGATGGCGCCAACGTCGTTTGTGGCTCCAGCATGGCTATAACGATACATATTCAAAATGAAATTCGTTTTGACAAATTTATTTCCGATCATAGAATTTCCATATAATTGCGCATAAATAATTGATTAGAATGCGGTGATATGTCAACAATATTGTTATGATTAATATTTGGTGTTATTTTGAAGGGTGAGACTTAAAAAAATTCTTTTATTTAAGTAACGTACAGGTCTTCTTCTAGAAGCTGAAAAAAACGGAGATGGAATTGTCGAATTTTAATGTAGTAAGAATTTGTTTCGATTTCTTCATATGGAACAACCGGACGTCATTTCAAGTCAATCAGAAGGCGTGATTATTCTTTCTTCAGAAATTTTGAATGCGTCATGATCCCACCGAGGCCTTTTTGGCTAAAATAGGTAATAATAAAATTTTTCAATATGTTTTGATACTTGTCAATAAAAATTCAAACTGTTTACCTTGTTTTTTCATTCAATAATTATATAGTAGGTACATAGCATAATAAATCACACTATATCAATTAAAAATATTATACTTAGCAACAAACGTTGAAATGAACAAAACCAACAGGTAAATTAGATAGTTGAAGCCGCAGAAATGTTTTTTTTTATCGAAGCCGATTCAATTCGTATATTATAGTAACTTCAAACAATATTCGAATTCAATACACTTTGTTTCGACCTCCTTTAGTCCTTTCAGTCAACAACAAAAAGTTTTATTATTCAATCACTTTGGTGTTGGTCGTAAAAATGTATCAATAAAAATGACAACCACATAATATTCTTTGCAACTGTAGCGCCACAGAACAAGACATTTTATGTGACATATAGCCCTATTTGCGATCACAGCGTTATCTATCGGGCGCCACACGAAACTCTAACCTCCGCCGAAATTGGAAGTTCAAAATGATCTGTCGAGCGTATGAAGCCTTCCCTCCATTTATTCTATGCTCCTAGGTGAAGGTGTTACAAGATCAGATTTAGCCCAAATTCGGTTGGGTATTCCGCAAGGTAGTATATTGGGTCCTTTGTTGTTCATCATCTTCGTCAACGACCTTTGCGGTATATTGAATAATAGTAGACAAAAAATTCTAAATTATGTTGATGATACAAACTTATTGATAACAGCGAATAATATGAAGGAATTGGAGATAGAAACCTTTAATTCACTTAGTGTAGTACTTGACTGGATGTCACAAAATCAATTAATTATCAACAAGGAGAAGACGAAATATGTTTTGTTTAGAATTAATAGGTCCACGGAAGAGAATGAACGAATAAATATCAATAATCAAGAAATAGAAATGGAAAACAATACAAAATTTTTAGGCGTAAAAATAGATAAATCATTGAATTGGGAAGCACATATTGATGAATTGAGAAAAAAATTGAATTGTGTGAATTACAGTCTGAGAACATTAAAGAAATACTTGTCCTATACGTCGATTAAGACCATTTATTTTACATGTTTCGTTGGTAAATTAAGATTTGGAATTTTATTTTGGGGTGGTGGAAGAGTTCATGATGTAAATAGCTTATTTGTAGTACAGAAGCAAGCAATAAGAATTATGTATGGTATTCATCCAAGAGAATCTTGTAGAGGTATTTTCAGGTTGAATAATTTTCTTACTGTATATGGTATTTATGTGTTCGAATGTCTCATTTTTATTTTCAAACATAAGGAAAGATTCAGTAGGTCCGTTTCGAACCACACTTATAATACTCGAAGTCTCGAAATGTCAATCTGTACAATATACCAATACATCGATTAAGTCAATTCGAAAGAGGACCCTACTATGCAAGTGTGAAGTTTTTCAATAGATTACCTGTACAATTAAGAACAGAAAATTGTTTGAAGGTGTTTAAGAGAAAAATCTATAAGTTACTAATTGATATCGAACCATACAATGTAGAAGAATATTTTAATTCCGTTTTGTTAGTTTAAGGATAATATATTAATATGCATATTTGCTTGACACTTTTCAACCCACTGTAATCTGGATGAAAATCTTGTAATGAATGTGGCTGTTTGAAATAAATTTATTATTTATTATTTATTTATTTATTATTATTTATATCGAATACCTATACACTATACAGGGTCCTGCAATAGTGCGTTCTTCTTCCGTAGCTGCCGAACCAGACATCTCAGAGATTTCGTTTGAAAGTGGACCTCTTGTACCTTCATTTCTGCATCTCAGGAAATTATTTTCTGATATACAGGGTGTCCCCGATAAATGTTATTCAACAAATGGATGATTTTAAATGGATCACCCCATATGTTTTCACATATTTTCGATGACCTCCATTACCTCTTTCATAACGCAAAATCTTAGGGACATTTTTCCAACAGTTCAGATCTTATTCGAAGAAAACTGCAAAAAGGTGAGGGAAAAGCAGTTCAGCAAAAGTCAGCGAAAGTAACATGAATTTGAACTAGAAGTTTTTTAATTGAAGGAATTGCCTTGACATGGTTCCTAAACGATCAACCTGTCATATACAGGATGTCCGTTAGTAAGGTCCAAATATGAAGAACTTAAAATTATTATTTCTCGATTTTTTCGAATAGAACACCCTCTATTTTTTTTCACAATAATGTAGACAATTGGATAGTTCATTTTCTCAGAGGTAACCTAAGGATTATTTTAACCCCCGCATCCAGCAGACACGAAAAATGATATCGCAAATCAAAATTTTATTCAAATAATAATATAATAAAACTAACGGACAGTCAAAAGAGGTCAAACAATGAAAAAAAAACTAAATGAATAATTATTGACAAACTCCAAATCCTTCCCAGAATGATATTTCCTGAGCATCATCATAAAAACGATACCTATATTGGTTTTTCGTACAAGCAATTCATATTGATCAGGTATTCAACCTTTTATATCAGTTTTTATCGGCTTTCCAAAAAAAAATATTGATCAAGTTATTGCTACTAGGGCTCAAAGATACTTTCGAATACAGTAAATCAGTATGAATTTTTGTTTTCTATCGGGATATTAGCAGCATAAGTTCGACTTCCTTGAAACAGGTTCTGTGGCACAGCCCTAACATGAAAATCATATCACCCATCCTATTTTTTCCTAAAATCCATATTGATTCACTGTGTTCGAAAGTATCTTTGAGCTCTATAATAGGTTGAATACGTGATCAATATATGTACCTATTGCTTGTACGGAAAAGAAATATTATTTTTATGATGATGCTCAGGAAGTTTTGAAGTTTGTCAATAATTATTCATTTAGTTTTATTTCATTGCTCAACCTCTTTCCAATGTCCGTTAGTTTTTATTATGTTATTATTTGAATAAAATTTTCAGTTGCGATATCATTTTTCGTGTCTGCTGGATGCGGGAGTTAAAATAATCCTAAGGTTAGTCCTTAGAAAATGTAAGGTATTGAATTTTCTACATCATTGTGGAAAAATACAGGGTGTTCTATTCGAAAAAATTGAGAAATAATAGTTTTAAGTTCTCCATATTTCGACCTTAATAACGGACACCCTGTATATGACAGGTTGATCGTTCAGGAATCATGTCGAGGCAAATCCTTCAATTAAAAAACTTCAAGTTCAAATTCATGTTACTATCGCTTCTGGAAATCGTCTGAAGACTTTTACTGAACTGCTTTTCCCTCACCTTTTTTCCTCACCTTTTCGGAAAAATGTCCCTAAGATTTTGCGTCATAGAAGAGGTAATAAAGGTCATTGAAAATATGTGAAAATATATGGGTGATCCATTGATCAAATCATCCATTTGTTGAATAACATTTATCGGGGACATCCTGTAGGTACAAGAGGTCTACTTTCCAACGAAATCTCTGAGATGTCTGGTTCGGCAGCTATGGAAGAAGAAGAAGAACGCACTATTGTATACGTGGGAATCCACTCGCAATTCTTTAGTTTTCATCTGGAATTCATCCGTGAAAAAACTTAACGCTACTTAATTTATCTTTGTAACAGGTTTTCCAATAAAAATAATACAATTTAAAATGGTTAAGAGGACTGGGGAAACAAGAATACTTCATTAGATGCCAACGTTTCGACCTTTATTTCTGGTATTTTTCAAGGCTAAAATGGAACATAATTGGAAATACAGGGTCTCTGACGAAGAACCTCACCCATATTTATACGGGAAACTACTGAACGTATTTTCATGAAATTCAGCACTTATAAGTATTTCACGATGCTGATGAAATCTAAAATATTTTCAAGGCATGAGCACCTGCGGTTTTTCCGGAAATGACGTCAACTTCCGTTTTTCGAATTAGAACACCATTTTTTTATTGCAGAAATAGATTCCTTAGAAAATTTCAAGTTATTCTGATGTAACATTTTTCAGTTTTGGTTGAAAAATTCTCTCTGAGCGGGAAAATTCGAAAAAAAATCGAAAATAGAGCTCCGCTGAAACAAGAATAACTTCGAGGTTTTTGGATGGAAAATTTTCATTTTTGGGATTTTTCAAGATGTAAGATCGATGTATCCACTTTGAAAATCGAAATCGCGATTCATAATACAGGGGGTGACAAACTCGCTTTCAAAGTTAGGGATGACAAAATCGTGAAAAATCAATTTTTTCAAATTAGAACCCCATTTTTTATGGCAGATATTGAATCTACGTTAAAAAATAATGTGAGTGTATGCATCAAACCCTTGCCCTAAAATGGATATTTTCTGAGTAAATATCCACTTTAGGGCAAGGGTGTGATGCATACACTCACATTATTTTTCAACGTAGATTCAATATCTGCCAAAAAAAAAATGGGGTTCTGATTTGAAAAAATTGATTTTTCACGATTTTGTCATCCCTAACTTTGAAAGCGATTTTTTCACCCCCTGTATAATGAATCGCGATTTCGATTTTTAAAGTGGATACATCAATCTTACATCTTGAAAAATCCCAAAAATGAAAATTTTCCTTTCAAAAACCTCGATGTTATTCTTGTTTCAGCGGAGCTCTATTTTCGATTTTTTCTTCGAATTTTCCCGCTCATAGAGAATTTTCCAACCAAAACTGAAAAATGTTTCATCAAAATAACTTGAAATTTTCTAAGGAATCTATTTCTGCAATAAAAAAATGGTGTTCTAATTTGAAAAACGGAAGTTGACGTCATTTCCGGAAAAACCGGAGGTGCTCATGCCTTGAAAATATTTTAGATTTCATCAGCATCGTGAAATACTTATAAGTGCTGAATTTAATGAAAATACGTTCAGTAGTTTCCCGTATAAATATGGGTGAGATTCCTCGTGAAAGACCCTGTATAGGGCGTACCATATATTCAAGCTAACGTTAAGTGCCATGAAATCCATTACAACAAAAACAATAAGTAAAATGGAACTGAGAAGTTTTTTAATATATCTTATTTCATGTATGATAACTTAACTCCTAATATAATACGGGTTTTCCAAAGTGATGGTATTTAGAATAGACCGCTATTTCGGTAAATGTCGAGGTGAATGTCACTTCTGAAGCTGTCATTTTTTGACATTTGACAAGAAGAAACTACGCCTTTATCCAAATGGATTGATTCACGCTACAACGACGCATTGAATTCAATAAAATGGTGATAAATGGTGATAAAAATTTGGCAGAAACTCGGACATTTTTGGGTCGTCATGAAGCACCTTGCCAAACCGCAATACAGAAATTGGTGAATAAAGTTGAGCTGTTGGGACAAGTTAGTGATGTGAAGAATAGAACCCGTGCACGTCGCTCAAGTACAGTCGAAAATATTGCTGCTGTAGCCCAAAGTGTTGAAGAAAACCATGGTTTGTCCATTTCTCGTCGTTCTTTGGAATGAGGCATTCCACAAACGTCATTACACCGTATTTTGCATAAAGATTGAGTCTTAAAGCTTATGAAGCTCAGTTAACACAAGAACTCAAGCCGACCGATCATCAGCAATGCGTGTCTTTGCTCATTTGGTCCTTGGAATGCATGAAAATGATCCGAAATTCCATCGAAAAATCATCTTGAGTGATGAGGGCCATTTCCACCTCGGTGGCTTCCTCAACAAGCAAAATTGTCGCATATGGGGTTCGAAAAACCCAAGAGTTATTGTATAAAAGCCTCTCTATCCTCAACGTGTGACTGTTCGATGCGGTTCATGATTCGGCGGGTTCCTTTGGCCACATTTGTTCGAAAATGAGGCTGGAGCAACAATTACGGTGGATGGATTGCGCTACCGGTTGATGATTAATGGTTTTTTATGGCCGGAATTGTCTGAACAACGTTTACTTTCAACAAGACGGCGCTACGTGCCACACAATCAACGAAATCATCGATCTTTTACGGGAAAAGTTTCCGGACCGTCTTATCTCTCGAAGAGGTGATCACAATTAGCCACCGAGATCTTGTGATTTAACACCTTGCGACTTCTTCCTTTGATGCCATGTGAAAAAGAAGGTCGACGCCATGAGCCCAGCGTCGATTCAAGACCTCAAAGATGGAATTCGTGAGGCTATTGAGCACATAGGGCAATCACTTTGCGATTTGGTTATGAAAAATTTCATGAAAAGGATATGGTCCTGTAGTCGTGGTCGTGGTTGTCATTTGGTTGATGCGAGGGTTGATGTTGTTGTCCATTATTAACGGCATACCTTCCTCTTGTCGAAATAACACCACTTTTTGCGAAACTTTCCACATATTATTCTAAATATGTACCTATAGAGGCAGCACTGGGTACGTTGAAATAGTGCTTCTCAAATTGGCAACCCAGAAAAAAAAATTAGAACTTTGCAGGCTTTTCGTCATTTTGAAATTTTTTTTAGAATTCTACACCACAATTGAATTGAGCTCTAAAAAATACTGAGATGTGACCAGTAACCGCTATTTTAAATGTCACCCCTAACTCACCACAGTTATCAGGATATTGCTCAAAGTTGACATTAAACACCCTGTATCCCGCTTATGCTTCGGAAACGGGGTATATGTCATAGGGCAAAAATGACTTCCTCGGTGTCATCTACACGGCAATAGCGGCCTTTACACATACACGCTTTCCGTACGGAAAGGCCTGAAATAGGAAAGAGCGAAGTAAAGCGCGTATGTGTAAAGAGCAGGATTGCTCTTTCCCTATGGATTTGCGAGATGGTATTACTCGCACGCTTTCCTCGAAGTCCCAGGAGTGTGGGAAAGCGTGTATGTGTAAAGGCCGCTAATATGCGTTGTCCAGTTTATTGGGAAACACCCTGTATTACTTGTATTCAGTGGGTAATGCTCAATCTTGAAAGGAATAAAGAAATACACATCAGGAAGGCTCAGAAATCGTTGAATTGTTCAGTCGAAATCAGTGCTCTTTTGTGAATATTGGGAGAAATTTGTGAAGAATTAATGGACGACATTATTCAGTTAATCGACTTACTATTCGTCGTAATGTGGACAAATTTTAAATTGAATTTTTTCACTCGATACAAGAGTACCAGTATTACCAAAAAATGCACAAACAGAAGAGACTTTCTATTCGTCGTAATGAGACATACAGGGTGCGGCACGGAGGATGGATGGTTTAAAAAAAAATAATAAAAGCGTTAATTTTTACTCAAAAACACATTTATTGACGGAATCAGATTCTCAAGGAAATAGCATTTGAGACAGTCAAGTGTGGAAAATCACATCACGCATGTGGTGGCCGAAATCGGTGATGCAGTGCTGGAGGCGCTCTTGGAAGTTCGCGTAGACTCTCTCCAACATCGCTCTCTCAACTTGGGCAACTTCCACGCGAATAGCCCTTTTCAATTCGTCCAGAGTTCGGGGCTTGGTCTCGTATACTCTAGCCTTGAGGTGAAAGTGGGCTTCGTCAATCATGAACAAAATGAGGTTCTCATTTTGATCGATCAGTGCTTCCATCTCACGTGCGAAGTTCATTCGTTGTGCATAATCTCCGGGGTGTAACTGTAGCACAATGGCCAATTTGTAGGGGTGAAAGCGAAGATCCATATGCAAAATTCGCCTCACCGAACGATCACTGAGGCGAAGTGCAGCAGCATGTTTCCGAGCAGATCGCGACGGACTGCGAAGAATGGCTTGTCGAACGCGTTCAACATTTTCAGGCGTTCGAACTGTTCGCACAGGTCCTCTTGGTCTTCTGTTGATCAGTTCACCACGTCTGCGAAGTGATTCAACCCAACAAAGCATGGTGTTTCGAGAGGGAATAGCTCTATTCCGATGAATGTGGAAATGGCGACGAAACTCACGCTGCACGACCGTGACTGACTCATTATTTCGGACGAAACTATCATAGGCGAAAACACGATGCTCCACCGTCCAAGGCTCCATGACGACAACTGGTAAATAAATGCTAGGAACACACGAGTCTAACGGCACCTTCCCCACTTCTCTCGTCCTCAGTGGGGGAAAGTTATGCCCATCTGAAAAACGTCCGCCCTCCGTGCCGCACCTTGTATTTGAAATTGAATTTTTCCTCACGATGTAAAAGTAGCAGTATGATAAAAAAATGCACAAACACAAGAGAATGTTGATTTGGTAGCAGCCAGTGTGATTGAAAATCTAAATTTTCAACAATATCACGTCGTCCTCGACAATTGAATCTTCCTCAACAACAACATGAATTTCAACAAAAAATTTAGGCTTAAAATCCTTACAAAATTCAACTGCCCCAATAACTGAACGTTGTTTATTTGAGGTGTGGATATCACAGGGTTGGAACTTTAATAACAATAACTTTTCAAAACAAAGTCGACTTTCTCAAGACTAAAAAGACAGAAGCAACAAATCAGATACATTTAATCAAAACATTCGTCATTTGTATTGTTGAGGAGCGGTTTTTACTGATTGACATTTATTATGACTAGACAAGCTGTTCTATTTTCATTTCTTGAGTTCGCATTCACATTCATTTTAAACAACTGATAAAACTAGGTAGGACACAAATTTTTTTGTGGAGTTTTAATGTATCTGATTATTCTGATTTGTTGCTTTGGTCTTTTTAGTCTTGAGAAAGTCGAAATATATCGACAAAACGTCGACTTTGTTTTAAAAAGTTGTTGTTATTAAGGTCCTAACCCTGTGATATCCACACCTAATAATTATGGAAGGACGTGAAATACAAGCTGTTGTTTATTTTATGCTTTTCCTCCTGAACATGTGGAAAACGTAGATGGCAATTTCATTAAAAAATGTTGTTCAGTGATGAAGCTCATTTTTGTTGAATGATCATCATGCAAACAAACTGAATTGCAGAATTGGAGTGATGGAATTAAATCCACGCGAAACTGTTCAAACACTATTTTATCCAGATGAAGTCACTTTGTGGTGTATAATGCATGCTGGCTTGCTGGCAGAGTAATTGGTCCATATTTATTCGAATAAAATGATCGTCAAAGTGTCACAGGCGATTGAAAACGATAAATGGGGTGTAAATGAATGGTTGCTAAAAAATGTAGAGGGTAATTTCTTGTGAGCAAAAGGGTGGGATTTTTTTGTATGAAATTTTTATGGGCCCCCCTGCTCAGTTACAGGTGACTGAAGATGGCGACCGAAAAAGTGTTTCGAATTTTCTCGTGATAACCAAAAAATCAACAATAATAATATCAAATAGACATTTCTTCACAGTTAATAGGTATCTAGAGGTCTCAATTGAGGAAAAAACTACTTCGAAGAAATGCCGAAGTTTCGGTTTATTCAATACCTTATTCAGGGCTCTGAAACGATATTGTAAAAAAAACAAGAATCACGAAAGATACGAACCAGAACATCGCAAACCTAATTCTTACAATATATATATATATATATATATATATATATATTTACGACAAGGCGTGCATAGCTGGACGGCAGGTTCCATATGCGTATCCGTTCATAGCTGGACATCACATTTTTATGTCTTAGCGGGTATAGCTGGACCACATCGATGCAACGTTGCCAGATTGAGCCTGTTATCTGGATAATGGGGAAAACGTGAATCCACATTTAAATAATCTATATATTAGACAAGGGTATGGTAGATAATGCTAATTTAAAAGAGATCTCAATAATTTGGATAAAGTTCTCGAGGGAACTCAAAAAAGATGTAAATCTTTGGTAGCAATATTTGGTAACAGTAAGTCACTGACTGCTATTAGTGGATAAGAACACTAGAAAATAATTGACGGGAAACCAGGATTTCTTGATTGCTTACTCGTCATGTTATACAGGGTGTCCTGAAAACAATGGATAAGCCTGCAACTATAGATAGACACTGTCGTGGTCTAACTTATTCCAAATTTTGACCTCAATGAAAATTCCACGGTTTCCGAGATATTCATGGTTTTCGTATTTTTAGAAAATTTCCAAGTGCGATTAGTTTTTCTAGTGCCATTTCTACAAATGGAGAGGTATTTCGATATGGTTTTTTTAAATTTCACATGAGATAGTTCAGCTATCGGAAACAAAGACTTAAATTCATCGAACTAGTGTAAAAAGTTAGAAACTCGTGAATTACGAATAAAAATTGAAAACTAAATAAAATTTCCTTCAAGTTTGATGAGCTACAGTGTAAAAAAAAAATGTAGGACGCCCATGGTAGACATCATCTTAAAAACTTGCTCAGTTATTGCAGATTCCAAAAAGGTATCATAAGCCTAGGCATTCTGTAGTTTTTCATTCTCGTAACTACTTGATTACCAAATAGTCGAAAAATTTCGAAAAACTGTTTTTGTTGTAATCGTTATTCTGAGCTCATGTGTAAAAGTCAGGACGCCATTTTTGTTGAAATCTATTATTATTATTATTATTATTATTAATAAGAAATTGGAGCTGAGGCTAGGCCTATGGTAGCTCTTAATGTAAAAAATTGACATAATCTAGTGGAAAATTACGAAAATTATTTTTATTTTGAAAAAAGCAGTAGCGTATCGTTTCTCTGGTTGAATAGAAATATGGCATTATTTGCATTCAACACCATGTATCTCGAAAACCTTACCGGACCTAATTGTATTTGACAAAATTTCTTATTTTCTTACATTCTGTACAGTGTTAAAAGGAAAGTATCAACTTAAAAAATAATTCGTTTTATTTTATTTGTAATGAATATTCCACATACCTCTATTGTAGCAACACAGGGTATTTTTTAAGTTGATACTTTCCTTTTAACACTGTACAGAATGTAAGAAAATAAGAAATTTTGTCAAATACAATTAGGTCCGCTAAGGTTTTCGAGATACAGGGTGTTGAATGCAAATAATGCCATATTTCTATTCAACCAGAGAAACGATACGCTACTGCTTTTTTCAAAATAAAAATAATTTTCGTAATTTTCCACTAGATTCCAACAAAAATGGCCTCCTGACTTTAACACATGAGCTCAGAATAACGATTACAACAAAAACAGTTTTTCGAAATTTTTCGACTATTTGGTAACCAAGTAGTTACGAGAATGAAAAACTACAGAATGCCTAGGCTTATAATACCTTTTTGAAATCTGCAAAAACTGAGCAAGTTTTTAAGATGATGTCTACCAGGGGCGTCCTACATTTTTTTTACACTGTAGCTCATCAAACTTGAAGGAAATTTCATTTAGTTTTCAATTTTTCTTCGTAATTCACGAGTTTCTAACTTTTTACACTAGTTTGATGAATTTAAGTCTTTGTTTCCGATAGCTGAACTATCTCATGTGAAATTAAAAAAACCATATCGAAATTCCTCTCCATTTGTAGAAATGGCACTAGAAAAACTAATCGCACTTGGAAATTTTCTAAAAATACGAAAATCATGGATATCTCGGAAACCGTGGAATTTTGATTAAGGTCAAAATTTGGAATAAGTTAGACCACGACAGTGTCTATCTATAGTTGCAGGCTTATCCATTGTTTTCAGGACACCCTGTATAATCCTTACTAGAACAAGCGGAAAGATTTAAGCGCAATTATTCAATCCACGATTTTTGGCGCTCTTGTTCACCTGAACAGAAAGCTCATCAATTTACCCAGAAGACTGTAATCTTCGAATTTCGGACGAGAATGGTATAAATCGTTTTGGTTGGACTCGCTGATGAGAAATGTCTGGTCGAAATCCATTCTGAGCACGTAAACACTCGATACATGCCATTATTGAAGCGGAAGTTATTCATGTGAATATTCGGTTTGAGGGTGTTCTTCACCCTAAATCGGATGCAACTGAATGATATGATATGATATGATATGATATGATATGATATGATATGATATGATATGATATGATATGATATGATATGATATGATATGATATGATATGATATGATATGATATGATATGATATGATATGATATGATATGATATGATATGATATGATATGATATGATATGATATGATATGATATGATATGATATGATATGATATGATATGATATGATATGATATGATATGATATGATATGATATGATATGATATGATATGATATGATATGATATGATATGATATGATATGATATGATATGATATGATATGATATGATATGATATGATATGATATGATATGATATGATATGATATGATATGATATGATATGATATGATATGATATGATATGATATGATATGATATGATATGATATGATATGATATGATATGATATGATATGATATGATATGATATGATATGATATGATATGATATGATATGATATGATATGATATTGTTTAACCTGATTACTCCTAGGTCTCCTGAGGAGACCCCTCTGAAACTACAAGCTTCGAAGCTTGTAACTTGTGCCGAGTTCGGAGTAAGCAGTTGTGTTCTGTGATGGCTTATCAAATTACTGAATTTTTTTTAAAACTCCCATTTTGATAACGAAAGTCCTTCATATAAAAATTCGGTTCGGGGGTATTTTTCACCCCCTAATCGCCGCGTTTAAAAATTCGGATGCAACCGAATGATGGCTTATCAAATCACGGAATTTTTGAAAAAACTCCTTTTTTTGATATCGAAAGTCCTTCATGTGAATATACGGTTCGAGGGTGTTTTTCACCCCCAAATTGCCGCTCTAAGAAATTCGGATGCAACTGAATGATGGCTGATTAAATGACTGAATATATGAAAAAACATCACTTTTGATATGCAAAGTTCTTCATGTGAATATTCGGTTCGAGGGTGTTTTTCACCCCCTACTTGCTGCGCTAAGAAATTCGGATGTAACTGAATGAAGGCTCATTAAATGACTGAATATTATGAAGAAACTCCATTTCGATATCGGAAATCCTCCATGTGAATATTCGGTTCGAGGGTGTTTTTCACACCCAAATCGACGAGCTAAAGGAATTGGGATGCAACCGGATGATGACTTATCAAATTACTGATTTTTTGGAAAAACATCTATTTTTATATAGAAATTCCCTCATGGGAATATTCGGTTCGAAGGTGTTTTTCACCCCCAAATTGCCGCGCTAAGAATTTCGGATGCAACTGAATGATGGCTCATTGAAAGACTGAATATATATTCAGTTGCAATTTTGATATCGGAAGTCCTTCATGTGAATATTCGGTTCGAGGGTATTTTCCACCCCCAAATCGGCACTCAAAGAAATTGGAATGCAAACGAATGATGGCTTGTCAATTTTTGGAAAAACTTCCATTTCGATATCGGAAGTCCTTCATGTGAATATTCTTTTCGAGGGTGTTTCTCACCCCCAAATTGATGCGCTTAGAAATTCGGATGCAATCGAAAGATAGCTTATCAAATTACTGATTTTTTGGAAAACTCCCATTTTTATATCCTTTCACGTGAATATTCAGTTCTAAGGTGTTTTTCACCTATAAACTGTCGCGCTAAGAAATTCGAATGCAACCGAATGATTGCTTATTAAATGACTGAATATTTGAAGAAACTTTCATATTGAAGTCCTTCATGTGAATTTTCGATACGATGCTCTCTTTCACCTCCAAATCGCCGCGCGAAGAAACTCGGATGCAACTGAATGATGGCTCATCAAATAAATGAATATATGAAAAAACTGCGATTATGATAGCAGTTCATTTGTAATCAAGTAGGAGATTTCAGTCCCACCGAATCAGTAGTTCAGGAAATATTGGGAAAAAGCAGCCATGCAATTTCTATGAAAATATTGAATTCATTTCGTCCATGCTAGGATTCGTTATGCTTAGATTAGCTCTCAACCTTTTCTACTAATTTCGGGTCTCTGAGTTGTTTCTTCCATAAGTTATAACGTTCATTTTCTAACATTGGTCCTGTTTTGTATGCAATGAATTTCTTGGATGAACGCATTTAATTTTTTCCCACTATTTCCTGAACTACAGATTCAATAGAGTTGAAATATAATTCTTTTTCATCAGGAAAAAGCTTGAGTTTGAACGATATCATTCGAAAAGCAAACGCTCAAATTCGACTTCATGTCGCTTTTCAACATTCTTAGAAATTTGTTTCACGCGGCGGTTTCATCTTCAACACTTCAACCTGCCATATCTTTTGATGTACTCGTTGTAATTGTATGATTGAAGGGCAATTTCGTTCTGAATTGAATATTGGGGATAAATAACGTATTAGGTTGGATGAGGATCAAAACCCAATTCATAAAAACATACTCCCAAATAGTGCATAATTTTGGAAAACATCTGATTACAATGAACAGGTAATAGCAAGTCAATCTTGAGAGATAGATATATGCTATCACGGACTTTTTTGTAGAACTATTTCAGAGGTAGACTTCCGTCATACATTGTATCCACGTAAGTCTCACGGTTTTTGCAGCGCACGTGAAAATATCTGATTATGGCTGATTTTTTCGTAATTATTGAAGTTATAGTTAATGTTTTCAGGGTGGAAAATATAACCTTTGTCACTAATGGTGAAAGAATTTCTGAAATCGGTTCAGTAGTTTTTCAGCCTAGTCGTATCAAACACTCAAAAATAAAAATCTTTCCTCTTCATAATATTATAGTATAGATACGTGCATGGCGGTACCGAGATACATGCGTCAATCGCTGGACCGTGCGTGTTGTTGCAGGCGAATATTTCATTCATACATGGCTCCGCCAATGAAAAATCACGAATTTAGTCACACGATATGCAATATTGACGGCTATTCAGGTAAACAAGGAAATATCAACGGCTATTTGAAGTATCAAAATTTGACATAAAATTCATTCAAAATTGAAAATGTCCCGAGTACGAAACTTGGTTGGGATAGCAATTTTTTGCAAAATAATTATAAATAAGTCCGAAAACACAAAAGACCGCAGATCCGAGCGTTTGGAACGTTTTCATGAAATAATCTTCCTGAATATCACTCGACTATGACAGAAGCGACTATTATTTTCGAAATGATTCTATCGAGAGCGTCTTGTATTTCGGCAATTTAATAAGACCATATGAACATTAATAATCTGAATAACTCCCGAGAGCTTTAGCTCGAGGGAGTTATTTTTTGATTATTAATGTTCAGATAATATTCCGAGACTATGAAAAATATCTCGAGCAACTTGTATTTCAAGACAATTCAATTCGACCATATGAACATTAATAATCTGAATAACTCCCGAGAGCTTTAGCTCGAGGGAGTTATTAATGTTCATATGGTCGAATTGAATTGTCTTGAAATACAAGTTGCTCGAGATATTTTTCATAGTCTCGGAATATTACCTACGAAAATTAAATAATTTTCAACATGTACAGGCGTGTTTAGCTGGACATCAGTTTTCTCCCCCCCACAATTTCAAATATCTTGTAGTTTCAACCGCCACTAGTCAGGATATGTGTTTCGACCACAAACGGTATAGCTCCAAAATCCTAAAATATTATGGTGACTGCCGTATAGTAAAGATTTTGGAAAAGCATCGTTATTTAGGAATTTTGGATCAGTAGTATTCGAATACACAGATATTTTATCCGAGAAGTTCAGTGTGTACCATTAGTCAAGACTTTTGATGGGATTCTGAAGGAATCCAACCAAACAAATTCAGAAAACACCAAAGTAGTCCCATTTGCAACTTTTTGAGTACCCGAATCTTGATTCTTCAGTATTTTCGTCAAACTACTGTTATTGATGTTGACATAATGAATTTGAAATACACATCAACATGTCAACTGCAGAACGAAAAAAAAGTTCAACTCAATATACACTGTGTCCGTAAAGTATGGAACAAATTCATTTTTAGCTAAACAGGTCATTTTAAGAAATAATCCTGAACACGTCGATTTTTGATGTTAATTTACCGTATTTTAAAATAATAATCTAATATACATGGTGAATTACGTTCGAAATATGACGTCACCGTCAGTTTTTTTAAATGCAACACCCCCATTTTGTCTCCATTTTCGGATTACTCTAGCTGAGCTGATTACAAAAATGTATCACATGTTGATTTCAATTGCACAAAAATACAATAGTTTCGTGTGTGCTCATAAAGTAACATGTTTGGAAACAGCTGATTTTTATTACTTCAAACATGTAGCAAACTACAGGGTGTTACATTCAAACCAATTGCCGCTAGACAATAAGTATTTTTGATAGTATTGTTAATTTACCGAATAAAGAATGTTACGCGATACTTTATGAGCACACACAAAACTGTTGTATTTTTGTCCACCTTGTTCCGATTGGAATCAACATGTGATATATTTTTGGAATCAGCTCAGCTAGAGTAATCCGAAAATTGAGACATAATGGGGGTGTTCCATTTAAAAAAAATGACGGTGACGTCATAACTCGAACGTAATTCACCCTGTATATTAGATTATAATTTCAAAATACGGTAAATAAACATCAAAAATCGACGTGTTACAGGATTATTTTTTAAAATGACCTGTTTAGCTAAAAATGAATTTGTTCCATACTTTACGGACACAGTGTATAGAGATTAAAATTTAAAACAGTATGCTCAAATTCCTTATCTCGGTCACTCAAAATAATTATACTTATTGAAGGACCTGAACTAGTCTAAATTTCAATTACAAAAAGACATGTATTAACTTACTATGATTCATTTTTAAATTCGAAATCACGGACTTGTGATACGTATGTGATTTTAAAACAATTACCTACTCGATTAAAAGATGAAAAGGTGCTCTAAACCAAATGTCACAAAAAGTAACTGAATTTTGGAAAGGACCTAATATCGGGATAACGATGAATAATTTCACTGTATTTTTGAATTTCATCAGGTTCGAAATTATCCATAGATAATTGCCGTTTTCGGTTACTAAACCAAAATCGGCAATTTTTTCCATATAGCCATATATATATGGACTTTGAGTCCAGCAGCTATGGACGTATAGACATATGTTGAGGATAAATAGATACGTGCATAGCTGGACCATCCGATAGATGGAATCATAGTGCATGGTCCAGCTATCCATGTATCGACATATAAATCGAACATATTTCGATACGTGTACGGCTGGACTATGCTCTTTGGAAAATATATTTGGCACTGAATGAAAATTAAATAGTAGCTTTCTTCTTATGAGCGATATAACGAATTTACATCTAGGTACCACAGACCAGAATATTCGATTTTTGTTCCTTTAATATTCACTTCAACAATAGTTTGAAAAATAATTCCTCAACTCATCCGGAAACAATCGAACAACTTTTTTTATACACGAATATGAATGAAAGAGATTTCCAAGCCTTATACCGGAAATATTAAGTACTTAGATAGGGAATCGTTTTCCCTGATACCAACCTAGTCCCTTGAAAACATACTTGTCCAAAACAACGGACGTTTCAAATTGTGAAAACTGCGGTATATTTTGAAAAATGAATTCTTCAGAAAATCACACATCTCTTAATTTTCAAGATGTAATTATGTTTACTTTGTTTCGGAATCCTATAAGGAATGTTGTGCTTTTAAATACTGATGAGAAATAAAATTTGAAACCGAGCACCGGCGACTTATAAAACCAGAGCGGTCGACTCAGACCGTTGAGATAATGAAACATGTTCATTCAATTGTCCGATTATAAGTTAGAAATTCGTTGTACAATCAGTCCACATAACTGAAATCACGAAGATTCTTTCTTCAGCAATGATATTCTTCATTAAAATATTTTACAATAGAGCAAGAGTTAACGGCATACAGACAATTTTTTTTTAATTTCCGGAAAAAGTTACACACCGAGCAGGAATCGAACCTGCGTCTTCCACTTGCCGGGCGGATGCTCTGGCCCCTGAGCTACCAGTGGGCATGATATTCTCTTGGAATTCAATATGATGAAGTCACCTCATATGTAGTGACAGAGGAGGTTCCTAGGTGGGGGCACTGATTCGTCATTATTAGCCAGACGACTCCACTTATCCTTCATTTCACGTCATCGAATTTTTCGATTTCAGTTCAGATCGGATTTCGGATTCCGACCAATGATGAAATACTAAGCCGAGAATAACTATATATAAATGGGTTTTACGTCTGTGAAATAAATCTAGAGCAAGAGTTCACGGCATACAGACAATTTTTTGAAATAATTTTGCAATCAAATTTTACACAGATTTGGCTGAAGGCCGAAGGACTCCGGTCGATCGCCTTTGACTGCGGTCAATGAAGTACAGTTATTATTATCATTATTCTTTCACATTGAAAAGTCAATGAACTCAATTTATGACTTGCATAATTATACCTACAGTCTTCCTAGGAAACCGTGTTTTAAAGTATACCTGAATTTTATTTTAGTTATCACAAACCACTTTTTCTATAGATTGAAGGGGATGATGCACGGTGATACATATGTATATTATTTAATCCAAATTGATGAATAATTAATTCATTATGTGCTAAACAAAAGTGATTCATGAATATTTACCCAGATATAACGTCGAAATACAGTGGTACAGAAGTTACACTTCTACAGCGTGTCTTCGCGTGTCTTCGCGTCACACTATTTTTTTTTTCATTTTGGTTTTCCACCTCGTTTATATACTAAGTCCATCTATGGACGCATTGATATATGTTGAGGATATACAGGTACGTGCATGGCTGGACTAACTGATTTATGGTTCCATGGTGCATGGTCCAGCTATCCTCGTATCAACAAATATAAAACATGTTTCTATACGTGAGAGGCTGAACCATGCTCTTTAAGAATTATTTCTGGCACTGAATAAAAATTAAACATTAGCTTATTTTTTTTGTAGAATCCAACACAGTTATCAAAATAGGGTTTTTAGTCGAAAAAACAAGTTATGGCCAATTTTCTACCACAGTTTCCGACACAAAATTTGAAACACCCTGTGATGATATTCCTGAAATTCAAAAGACGCATGAATTTTCAACAGTCTTCTACTTTGATGCTATGAGAACGGTTCACGCTCAGGATGTTGAAAACAAGAAACATGAACATAAAACTGACTAGATACGAATATTTGACTGTTTTCCGATTTTTTTCGATATTTCGAAAACTCTATAATTGAATACAATGGTTTCGATAGTAATGTATTCAAAATTGAGTGAACCATATCAGAATTGAAGAAACTGAAAAAAAAAAAATTTTCACAGATTCATTTCAACTCCTTGTATGAAAGGGCGTGCTCAGTCTCCAAAAATAGTTTAGCTCAGTAGAGAATTTCGAACACTATTATGATCTCAATTTTCAAATATGTCCAGTTCACCAGAAACGTCCAATAGGCACTCGAACCTGGGACACACTGTATATTTTCAATATCGATTCTCATTTTTTGCTGTTCGTTAACACCATATCTCTCGAGATCTGGTCTCCAGAGTACCTAAGTTATGGATCTAAATATCAACGTTGAGTTTTAATATGCTTAAAATCGGAAGAGCGGTTTTCGACATTTATTGTTCCTCATGATTCGAAAATAAATAATACGGAAGAAACGTTATATTATTTTGATGTAGAATGATTATAATTATGTGCAGGTTGCGAAAATCGTATATTTAGAAAATTTCCTTATGAAATGATGTAATGGAAAATCATGCTGGAGCTCTTGATCTCATCATCATTTTTCCTTGAGTTTTTTCATGACAAGTTTGATATCATTCAGACAAACATTTCCTTATATAACATTGAAATAATACAACACCATTCGAAAAGAATGCTTACAGAGATAATATATCCAGTCGCAAAATCAGGTGTAAATTCTACATAATAACAACTGATTGGACAAACTACTGAAATAGGTAAAACACAACCTGGCAACACTGCAAAATTCGTGAATTTGGGTGGGGGAAAAACATGTCCAGTTAAACACGCATTGGCATAAAGATATATGGTGTGCATAGCTGGACGTCCAGCTATGCACAGAAATGTCCAGCCATCGACGATTGTCAAATTTTTCGGTCCAGCTATCCACGCATTGACATAAATATATATATATATATATATATATGACTAACGTCGAGTTCCGGGACATTTTGTACATATGCGAACATTTTGTACATATGATTGCAGATAGGTTCATTTCGCCATATATAAGTTTGAGAATCATTTGGTCAATTCAAATCTGATATACTCATTGTTGTTTAATTTGTATATCATTTTTTGCATTTAATGTCTAGTTCCAAGACCTATCCCAAAAATGTTGTTTAATGTTGGAACGTTTTTAGAAAGTCTTGCTTTTTCGATGTCATGTTTCTTTCATGACCCGATCACTTCCCCACAACTTGTTTATTTCATAGATTTCAACATTTTGAAAACATTTTCAATAATTAGGTGCTGCTCATTGAAACTCCTAGACTGACATTATTACCGAACATTTTAGGGTGCAAAAAATTCATAGTTTCTCACGATAACTAAAAGTGGTGTATAGAGTACCTTTAAAAAAAATTATTATCGCAACAGATAATATTCATTCTCATTTGGAATCAATTCTGATTGAAATAAGTATCTAGCTTCTATACAGGGTGGCCATTTGAAAACGAAACAGTCGAGATTACAGACGAAATAAATTTTTTCGATAGAAATGCTCGAACAGGTCGATTTCTGTTTCGAGGGGGACAACTTAAGATGTAGGTTACGGACGCATAGCGCTTCAACCCTTGCTACTACAACCCTCACCCCCAATTTTTGAATAGGGAAGATGGGGTGAGTGATACCTCATTTGAAAGGTATTTTTATACTGATTTCAGCACAGTAATTGTTTTTTCATTTTATGCATTAGTTCTCGAAATATTCTTAACTAAGTATTTGAAAATGAATTGGTGTTTTCATGGCACTTGTAGTGTTTTTTTTGTGAAAAATCGACATTTTGATTAGGAATTTCTATGTCAGTGGATTGAAGGAAGGAAGCCACAGTCATGGTTGTTTTGAAGCTCAAAATGTCGATTTTTCACAAAAAAACACTACAAGTGCCATGAAAACACCACTTCATTTTCAAATACTTAGTTAAGAATATTTCGAGAACTAATGCATAAAATGAAAAAACAATTACTGTGCTGAAATCAGTATAAAAATACCTTTCAAATGAGGTATCACTCACCCCATCTTCCCTATTCAAAAATTGGGGGTGAGGGTTGTAGTAGCAAGGGTTGAAGCGCTATGCGTCCGTAACCTACATCTTAAGTTGTCCCCCTCGAAACAGAAATCGACCTGTCCGAGCATTTCTATCGAAAAAATTTATTTCGTCTGTAATCTCGTCTGTTTCGTTTTCAAATGGTCACCCTGTATATTCACCTTACACGAGATATCGAATGGAAAATGAAATTCATCATTCAATTATAACGTTTACTTTCGACAAATCAGTTTATGAAAAAAATTATAAGCATTGAATTAAAAATGAATCGATTTCATAATTGAAAATAAATTCATTTACATAATTCAATTGGAAACTGAAATCTTTAGCTTGTTACTATCGAGTTACTAACGACTGCGAAAAAATTTTCCTGCATTTTCGAATGTAAGGGTTGTCATTTTTTCATTGGAGGTTAGGTTACAAACGACAATTTCTTTGTTACAAAAAGTTACTGACGTAGGACTTTCTGATCGTATTTTGTTTTTCGCAGGAAATTGCTATCTTTGCATATTGAGGGTGTCATTTTTCTATTGGAGGTATGGTTACAAACAAAAATTTCAAGGTTATAAATAGTTACTAACGAATGAAAGAAGAGTTTTTCACATTTAGAAAACCATGAGTTTCGCATAGCTCATGTTCAAATTAAACGATCCGAATAGTTTTCTAGAAAATTTGACTAATCTCGAACTCTGCCTCTGCAAGGACTTTGATATCATCAGTAAGAAATGAATGAACTATTGCTAGCATAAAAAATATATTTATAGGAATAAAAGTGATTAATTATGACAAAAACCCTACCCTTATACCTCTTGAGGTGAGATACATACAGAACAAACTCCGAAAAATATGTCTTTCGGTTGTATTGATATTTCGATTGACTCAGTAGATATTATTATGGTTTGAAGAAAAAACATTTATTTATGAACCCAATAGTTCAATTATGTCATAAACTCCAGCAATATTCCTCATCAGCAAAAACATAGGACAAATTCTAATAAATATGTAGGTATTTTTTTATCCATTTGTTTTTGGATGACCTCCGTATTATTTTCCTTGGACTGAAAATATGCGAGAATAGTGAGTACCAATATTATGTACAGACATTAAATGATGTTTTTCGGGACTTCTCGTAAAAATACGATCAAAATAAAAATATGTACATCTATTTAATGTTGTTTTCGGGGACTCCAGTTTCCCGCCAAATGTTCAATTACTAGATACTTAACATAAAGATCTTTTTTCTTTGTCGTTTCTGCAGTGGCGGTTCTAGCGGGTAGGCTGGGTAGGCAAAAAACTACCGTCATATATTCGTGAATCGCCCTGTAAATATAAATATTTTTAATCATACTTATCCACTAATTTCATTACTAGAACATGTAGTAAACGTGTGTATGCAAAAGAAATCCAATCTGAATCTTAATAATTAAAAATTAAATCCGAAAATCTGGACAATTTTCAACTTTAACACCCCGTATTTGGAAAACTAGCCACAGGATTGGGTTGGGCCCATTGACACTTTTGGTCACTGAGTCGGGTACAACAACATACCAAACTTTCAGAAAATTTGACCGGTCGCCACTTTATCTATAAAAAGTGCGGGGTCCTTTCATATCTTATTGTGGACCTCCTCGGCTTTGCACGGGGTGGTGTACCTGACGTAATTCCTGAACCGGGCCTACCCAAACAAAAAAACTGGGCCTACCCAAAACGAAAATCCTGGAGCCGCCCCTGCGTTTCTCGATTCAGACACATGTTTTCCATGTTTGGATTGGGTAGACGAATTTCAAGAATTTATACTCATAATGAAGAGCTACCTCCATCTTTTTTTTTTAATTACATGCTTCAATTGCAGAAGCATATGATATGATGATAACACAATTTCATTCGAATGAGGGTTTTCTGCCTTTAATAATTCAAAATGAAAATGAAACCAATATACATCTGAACAATATAGAAATATGTGAATCATTTTTAGGGATCTGTCAATATCTTATATTGAATATAGGTGATATGAATCATATAAATGACATATTACCAATTATTGTGAACTAAGTAGAAAAATGGAAGTATGAACATAAACAAATGGGACTATGTGTGTCATGTCGCACAATACCAATTATAGAGGTATATGAAGTTATAATGAAAAAGGGTTACAATCAATTGCGACCTTGAGGTCTATTGTGCCCCACACAATACCTACTAACTTTCAAATCTCATATTCTTTATCACTTTGCTTTCTGACAGATTTAATTCCATTCGAGCATATTCACTCCAGAATTCGGAGCTTCTAATTAAAAAAAAAATATGTCATTAACTCCAGCTATTGCTCGTCAGCAGAAATATAGGACAAATTCTAACAAATATGTAGGTATTTTTATGTCCATTAGTTTTTGGATGACCTCCGTAATATATTCCTTGGACTAAAAATATACGATAATAGTAATAATAGTCTGTAAAATGTACAGATTAATGATGTTTTCTGGACTTCAGTTTCTTATACAGATTTTTTATAAATGATCGTAACATCGCAGTAGGTGTTGGAATTTTTTTTGGGTTGCAGCTACGATCTGTCATCTCTATGAATCCATAGGATTTTATCTTCCTCATTCAGCAAAGGGCTCGAGCCTATGGCCACCTACGAATCCTATACGATATTACGGTCATTTGTAAAGACCCTGTATAAGCGATGAGGTAAGCGTACGCCACTTTCGGACTCTTAGAATTTTTCCCATAAAATTATCTTCTGATCTCGACTTCATGCCTGGACTTCGATATAATTATTGGAAAATGAATAAACAACCGATTGCAGAAAAAACATCATAAAAATCGTAATGATAAATTATGTCGAAAACCCTACCGTTACACCTCTAGAGCTCAAACATAGAAAAAGCTTTGATAAATATGCCTTTCGTATCATTAAAAAAAATCTAATACATCTGAATGCTTAGTGTCGAATAAAATCTTTTTCTCGTAAAAATACGATCAAAATGAAAATATGTACATCTATTTAATGTTGTTTTTGGGGACACCAGTTTCTCGCCAAAATGTTCATTTGCTACGTAACATAAAGATCTTTTTTCTTTGTCGTTTCTGGATTCAGACACATGTTTTCCATTTTTGGATTATATGAAGATATCACAATTTCATTTGAATAAGGGTTTTCTGCCTTTTATAATTCAAAATGAAAATGAAACCAATATACATCTGAACAATATAGAAATATGTGAATCATTTTTAGGGATCTGTCAATATCTCATATTGAATATAGGAGATATGAATCATATAAATGATATATTTTTTCAGTGATTATTTGCATCGATAAGGGGATATCGAATACCAAATATGGTGATGCTCCGGCTCAGGATTTCAGTTATATAGGACTTGAATAATAGAGAAAATATATGGGGTGAAGAATCACCCCCTGAATCTCGCTGCTGAGATGTGATTTTTTCAGTGATTATTTGCATCGATAAGAGGTTTTCCATTGCCAAAAATGGTGATGCTCCAGCCAAAACGGTTTCATTAATATGAGATTTTGATTATAGGGGATGAAAACTAACCCTCTGAATCTCACTTGTTGGATTCGATTTTTTCAGTGATTATTCGCATCGATGAGGGGATATCGAATACCAAATATGGTGATGTTCCGGCTTAGGATTTCAGTTATATAGGACTTTGAATAATAGAGAAAATATATGGGGTGAAGAATCACCCACTGAATCTCGCTGCTGAGATGTGATTTTTTCAGTGATTATTTGCATCGATAAGAGGTTTTCCATTACCAAAAATGGTGATGCTCCAGCCAACGGTTTCATTAATATGAGATTTTGATTATAGGGGATGAAAACTAACCCTCTGAATCTCACTTGTTGGATTCGATTTTTTCAGTGATTATTCGCATCGATGAGGGGATATCGAATACCAAATATGGTGATGTTCCGGCTTAGGATTTCAGTTATATAGGACTTTGAATAATAGAGAAAATATATGGGGTGAAGAATCACCCACTGAATCTCGCTGCTGAGATGTGATTTTTTCAGTGATTATTTGCATCGATAAGAGGTTTTCCATTACCAAAAATGGTGATGCTCCAGCCAACGGTTTCATTAATATGAGATTTTGATTATAGGGGATGAAAACTAACCCTCTGAATCTCACTTGTTGGATTCGATTTTTTCAGTGATTATTCGCATCGATGAGGGGATATCGAATACCAAATATGGTGATGTTCCGGCTTAGGATTTCAGTTATATAGGACTTTGAATAATAGAGAAAATATATGGGGTGAAGAATCACCCACTGAATCTCGCTGCTGAGATGTAATTTTTTCAGTGATTATTTGCATCGATAAGAGGTTTTCCATTACCAAAAATGGTGATGCTCCAGCCAACACAATAATTCGTAATATATCATTTATATGATTCATATCACCTATATTCAATATGCGATATTGACAGATCGCTTAAAATTATTCACATATTTCTATATTGTTCAGATGTATATTGATTTCATTTTCATTTTGAATTATTGAAGGCAGTCAATCCTTATTCAAATGAAAGTGTGATATCTTCATATAATAAATGCCTTTGCGAATGAAGCATGTAATTTAAAAAAAAGATGGAGGTAGCTCTTCATTATGAGTATAAATTCTTGAAATTCGTCTACCCCATCCAAAAATGGAAAACATAAACATGTGTCTGAATCGAGAAACGACAAAGAAAAAAGATCCTTATGTTACGTAGTATAGTAATTGAACATTTGGCGGGAAACTGGAGTCCCCAAAAACAACATTAAATAGATGTACATATTTTTATTTTGATCGTATTTATGAGAAAAAGATTTTTTATAAAAAATTGACAGATATGAATGGGGCCGTAGCACTCGTTAATCGACTCTGTTTGAAATTTGCCTCCACCACGCAATGGAAAAATGGATCGGTTGGAATAATTGTGGTTCTAGGTATATTCACTCTGACTGTGGGAACATGCTGATTTCCATATCGATATACCCAAGTTGGAAATAATGTTCTTAAACAATATTCTAAGTTCAACATATTTTGTCCTCGGAAAACAAAAGATTGTTTTAATAATGCAAAGGTTGTTCACCTTATAATCTCTCAATTCCAACTAGTGCCACTAGACAAAATTGGTAATTTTTACTACTAACCGGAAGGTCCCGAGTTCAATCCCGGAGCTAGAAATTTTTTTTTTTAGTCAGACGGTCTGAAATTAAGTTTTTAAAGAAAATTGACAGATACGAATGAGGCCGTAGCACTTTTTAATCGACTCTGTTCGAAATTTGCCTCCACCACGCAATGGGAAAACGGATCGGTTGGAATAATTTGTTTCTAGGTATATTTTTATTCACTCTGGAAACATGCTGATTTCAATATCGATATACCCAAGTTAGAAATAATGTTCTTAAACAATATTCTAAGTTCAACATATTTTCTCCTCGGAAAACAAAAGATTGTTTTAATAATGCAAGGGTTGTTCACCGAATAATCTGTCAATTCCAGCTGGTGCCACTAGACCAGATTGGTTATTTTTACTACTAACCGGAAGGTCCCGAGTTCAATCCCGGAGCTAGAAAATTTTTTTTGTCAGACGGTCAAAAATTAGGTTTTTATAAAAAATTTACAGATACGAATGGGGCAGTAGCACTTGTTTATTGACTCTGTTTGAAATTTGCCTCTAACACGCAATATTTTCTACTTAGTTCACAATAATTCGTAATATATCATTTATAAGATTCATATCACCTATATTCAATATGAGTTATGGACAGATCCCTAAAAATGATTCACATATTTCTATATTGTTCAGATGTATATTGGTTTCATTTTCACTTTGAATTACTAAAGGCAGAAAACCCTTATTCAAATGAAATTGTGATATCTTCAGATAATATTCTTCTGCAAATGAAGCATGTAATTTAAAATAAAAAGGATGGAGGTAGCTCTTCATTAAGAGTATAAATTCTTGAAATTCGTCTACCCCATCCTAAAATGGAAAACATGTGTCTGAATCGAGAAACGACACGTCGGTGATGATAGCTCCCGGCCGGCCGGCTCCAAGCGCTGCTATTCCACCACGGTCAATAGTATCAAGCTACTGCGGGCGTTGAAAACGGGCGGCCAACACTTATAAATAAGCTGATTGAATAGATTGATGGAAGGACTACTCCGATATTCCTTTCTGTTCATTTTCCATTGCTCTAAAGAACCCATACATATAGGTACCCCGATTTCGTTCCGACAGAAATTTTTATTTTTTTTTCAAGAATTTCATAAGGCGGCCAAGACTTCTGATTAGCTGATTGAAAGAATTGATAGATGGTCTATTCGGATGATTTTTTTGGTTCAATTTCGATGGCCATAAAGGGCCCGCTCCAAAGATCGAATTGTGTGTATAGGTACTCTGAAGTCGTTTCGACAGAAGTTTTTATTTTTTTTCAAGAGTTTGAGATGGCGGCCAAGATATATGAATAGCTTATTGAATAGATGGATAGAAGGACTATACCCATGATTTTTTTCGTTCAATTTGGATGATCCTAAAGGGCCAGCTCCAAGGATCAAACTATGTGTAGAGGTTGTCTGAAGTCGTTTTGTCAGAAGTTTTTATTCAATTTGGATGAACCTAAAGGGCCAGCTCCAAGAATCAAACTATGTGTAGAGGTTGTCTGCAGTCGTTTCGACAGAAGTTTTTATTTTTTTTCAAGAGTTTGAGATGGCGGTCAAGATATGTGAATAGCTTATTGAATAGATGGATAGAAGGACTATTTCAATGATTTTTTTCGTTCAATTTGGATGAACCTAAAGGGCCAGCTCCAAGGATCGAACTATGTGTATAGGTACTCTGAAGCCGTTTCGACAGAAGTTTTTATTTTTTTCAAGAGTTTGAGATGGCGGCCAAGATATGTGAATAGCTTACTGAATAAATGGATAGAAGGACTATTTCCATGATTTTTTTCGTTTAATTTGGATAGACCTAAAGGGCCAGCTCCAAGGATCAAACTATGTGTAAAAGTTGTCTGAAGTCGTTTGGACACAAGTTTTTATTTTTATTCAAGAGTTTGAGATGGCGTCCAAGATATGTGAAAAACTGATTGAATGGATGGATAGAAGGACTATTCCCATGATTTTTTTCGTTCAATTTGGATGAACCTAAAGGGCCAGCTCCAAGGATCGAACTATGTGTATAGGTACTCTGAAGCCGTTTCGATAGATGTTTTTATTTTTTTTTCCAAATTTGAACCTATACACATACTTTGATCCTTGGAGCTGGCCCTTTATCATTCTTAATCATCCGAATAGACCATCTATCAATTCTTTCAATCAGCTAATCAGAAGTCTTGGCCGCCCTATGAAATTCTTGAAAAAAAAATAAAAATTTCTGTCGGAACGAAATCGGGGTACCTATATGTATGGGTTCTTTAGAGTTTAGAGCAATGGAAAATGAACAGAAAGGAATATCGGAGTAGTCCTTTCATCAATCTATTCAATCAGCTTATTTATAAGTGTTGGCCGCCCGTTTTCAACGTCGAATAATAACGCCCGCAGTAGCTTGATACTATTGACCGTGGTGGAATAGCAGCACTTGGAGCCGGCCGGCCGGGAGCTAACATCACCGACGTAGAAACGACAAAGAAAAGAGATCTTAATGTTACGTAGTAATTGAATATTTGGCGGGAAACTGGTGTCCCCAAAAACAACATTAAATAGATGTACATATTTTCATTTTGATCGTATTTTTACGAGAAAAAGATTTTTTTCGACACTAAGCATTCAGATGTATTAGAAATTTTTTTAATGATACGAAAGACATATTTATCAAAGCTTTTTCTATGTTTGAGCTCTAGAGGTGTAACGGTAGGGTTTTCGACATAATTTATCATTACGATTTTTATGATGTTTTTTATGCAATCAGTTGTTTATTCATTTTCCGATAATTATATCGAAGTCCAGGCATGAAGTCGAGATCAGAAGATAATTTTATGGGAAAAATTCCACGAGTCCGAAAGTGGCGTACGCGTACCTCATCGCTTATACAGGGTCTTTACAAATGACCGTAAAATCGTATAGGATTCGTAGGTGGCTATAGGCTCGAGCCCGTTGCTGAATGAGGAAGATAAAATCCTATGGATTCATAGAGATGAAAGATCGTAGCTGCAACCCGAAAAAACATTCCAACACCTACTGCGATGTTACGATCATTTATAAAAAATCTGTATAAGAAACTGAAGTCCGGAAAAACATCATTAATCTGTACATAATGCAGACTATTATTACTATTATCGTATTCTTAATCTAAGGAATATATTACCTTACGTTATATTACGGAGGTCATCCAAAAACTAATGAATATAAAAATACCTACATATTTGTTAGAATTTGTCCTATAGTCCTATATTTCTGCTGACGAGCAATAGCTGGAGTTAATGACATATTTTTTTTTAATTAGAAGCTCCGAATTCTGGAGTGAATATGCTCGAATGGAATTAAATCTTTCAGAAAGCAAAGTGATAAAGAATATGAGATTTGAAAATTAGTAGGTATTGTGTGGGGCACAATAGACCTTAAGGTCGCAATTGATTGTAACCCTTTTTCATTATAACTTCATATAACTCTATAATTGGTATTGTGTGACATGACACATATAGTCCCATTGGTTTATGTTCATACTTCCATTTTTCTACGTAGTTCACAAGAATTCGTAATATGTCATTTGTATGATTCATATAACCTATATTCAATATAAGATATTGACAGATCCCTAAAAATGATTCACATATTCCTATATTGTTCAGATGTATATTGGTTTCATTTCCATTTTGAATTATTAAAGGCAGAAAACCCTTATTCAAATGAAATTGTGTTATCATCATATCATATGCTTCTGCAAATGAAGCATGTAATTTAAAAAAAAAGATGGAGGTAGCTCTTCATTATGAGTATAAATTCTCGAAATTCGTCTACCCTATCCAGAAATGGAAAACATGTGTCTGAATCGAGAAACGACAAAGAAAAAAGATCCTTATGTTACGTAGTAATAGAACATTTGGCGGGAAACTGGAGTCCCCAAAAACAACATTAAATAGATGTACATATTTTTATTTTGATCGTATTTTTACGAGAAGTCCCGAAAAACATCATTTAATGTCTGTACATAATATAGGTACTCACTATTCTCGCATATTTTCAGTCCAAGGAAAATAATACGGAGGTCATCCAAAAACAAATGGATATAAAAATACCTACATATTTATTAGAATTTGTCCTATGTTTTTGCTGAGGAGGAATATTGCTGGAGTTTATGACATAATTGAACTATTGGGTTCATAAATAAACGTTTTTTCTTTAAACCATAACAATATCTACTGAGTCAATCGAAATATCAATACAACCGAAAGACATATTTCTCGGAGTTTGATCTATATCTGACCTCAAGAGGTATATAAGGTATAAGGGTAGGGTTTTTGTCATCATTAATCACTTTTATTCCTATAAATATATTTTTTATGCTAGCAATAGTTCATTCTTTTCTTACTGATGATATCAAAGTCCTTGCAGAGGCAGAGGCAGAGTTCGAGATTAGTCAAATT
This sequence comes from Adalia bipunctata, assembly GCA_910592335.1. Lineage (NCBI taxonomy): Eukaryota > Metazoa > Arthropoda > Insecta > Coleoptera > Coccinellidae > Adalia > Adalia bipunctata. Next base: position 10,703,773 of record OU342954.1, read on the forward strand.
TTCTAGAACACTATTCGGATCGTATAATTTAAACATGAGCTATGCGAAACTCATGGTTCATACGCAATTCAGAGAAAATCCAACTTTTCCCAAATAGAACTGGTATACATAAATTGAACTGAATTGAACGAAATCCGAAATCTAGAAATTTTTTATTTCATTCGTTTAGTACCTATTTGTAACATGAAAATTTTTGTTTGTAACCTAACCTTCAATGAAAAAATGACACCCCTTACATGCGAAGTTAGAACCCGCATTTTCGAAAATGAAGAAATTTTTTTTTGCAATCGTTAGTAACTCATTAGTGACTATCTAAAACCTTAAAATTTTTGTTCGTACCTACCTCAAGGATACTGTCAATTTTTCCAGAAAATAAAATATGATCAGAAAGTCCTACGTTAGTAGCTACCTATTTGTTGACTCATCATGGGAATCATTTTCAATATCTTCTTAATTATAATTCTTAATTGAGGATGAAGTTGACTTTGCTTTTTAGAGAAAAGGTTTCCTGTTCGACTATCAGAGCGATAGTTTTTTTCGATATCAAGTTGTTCGAACCTTCAAGATGGACAGTCATCTGTCATGGCCAAACCAAAATGCTTTGAACTTGAAAGAAGTAATAAATAAAAAGCAGCCAAATTGGCTTTTCGGGCATCTCGATTTGACAGCAACTGTCAGAAATGCCTGTTTTTCTTCAATTTCGCAATGCGGCCATGAGCGACTATGTAACTTTCCATCATAATAAATGCAGTTGACGTGATAACTCTTGAGTGGAGAACGATTTGAAACAGTATAATTCGAAGAAGAATGTGGTCTTCCAATGATAAAATGTATCTATTGTGTTCATCTTATTCTACCACATTACCCACACCCTGACACCCACCACATCATGCAGCGGACTGTCTATTCGTTAATCATATACGTTTCTACAATCGATTTTAGGAAAAGATCTTGTGTCGTACGATCAGACTATTTTTTTTGACAGGCTCCTGTAATAATAGTTGAAAATTATTTGATTCTGCTGGAAATTTTTTGCTGATTTCTAAAATGTATCATTTCGACATGGAAAATACAGGCGGAAAGACAGGAAATTTAAAGATAATCACTATGCTAGACAGCGAAGCCTTTTGTGGGGCGTACTGCCACGGCCTACTGTCCGGAGTGGCAGCCGTCGTCACTGTCTATTTTGAATCGACGGCTATTGTGATGACGGCTGCCAGACAGTGAGGCCTTTTGTTGGGCGTCCGCCACGGTCTAGTGTGAACTATTTGATATCACGTCATTTCGATTCTCCCACTGTTCCACTAGAAATTTACCATCGTCGTTGAATTTCCTATTTTTCCAACTGTATTTTCATATTCGAATGTGTCAACCGTTTTCTACTTGCTGCTATAGTACGATCGCGTTCACCTAATTAGACAACGAATTTTGCCCACTCTGTACACATTGGTACTTATTTCAACGGTACAAATTGGGTACTAACTAATATCGTGAAAAGAATGAAAGTGAAAGTTATCTGGGATCTCACAATAACGTTTCATAGCGATCTATTGAATTATTAAAGTTTTTTAATGGGAATAAGCAGGTATTTGTTCACATATATCTCAAAATAAATTTCGAATTATGCACGTTCTGATTAGGAATCCTACCATATCCATAAAACGTTACATCTGATCGATGTGAGAGATATTCCTGAATTTTTTCGATCACATAACTGAGTCCGAATTGGATCTTTCAGGTGGTTGAAGCAGAAAGCAAATTAAAATAGCACACTTCAAATTGAAATTACACGAATATTAAAATAAAAATATATTTTCAGTATGAAAAGGGACCTCAGAACACTAAAACAAGACCTTAGAGACATTTCAACCCTTAATTGAAAAGATTAGACTCTCACTTCTTTTTTTTTCACAAATTCAATATTGCGGTCCTGGAAGTGTACGTCTAACATATACGTTTTCCAGGACGGTCCCGGAACTATACATTGAGGTCCTGGAACTCAACATTAGCCATAAATTTTTTCCAAGACCGTCCCGGAACTAGACAAATGTCTCGGAACTCGCGCTTAGTTGACAGAAAAAGTCTCGGAACTAGACGTTAGTCATATATATGTATGTATGTATGTATGTATGTATGTATGTATGTATGTTCGGGTGGAATCTTGCTACTCAATTTTGAAGCAGAAGTCTTCAACCGATTAAGCTGAAATTTTGTATACACGTTCAGTTTGGATGACAATACACGATAATCTTTGTGACGTCATTCTATATCCAATATGGCGGACCATACAAGATGGCGGAATAGTTTTTTCTGATGCATTTCTATAATATGGGTATCAAATGAAAGAGCTCGTTGAGAGTAATTCGAAAAATACTGTGACGTCGTTCTAAATACAATATGGCGGAACATCCAAGATGGCGGAATAGTTTTTTGTGATGCATTTCTATAATATGGGTATCAAATGAAAGGGCTTGTTGAGAGTAATTCGAAAAATACTGTGACGTCCTTCTAAATCCAATATGGCGGAACATCCAAGATGGCGGTATAGTTTTTTGTGATGCATTTCTCTAATATGGGTATCAAATGAAAGGGCTTGTTGAGAGTAATTCGAAAAATAATGTTGACGTCATTCTGAATGCAATATGGCGGAACATCCAAGATGGCGAAATAGCGATAACTAAAAAGTAAAAAATAAATAAAAGTAAAAAAAACCTTTTTTAAAAAGCTTTTATTTGAATGCTCCAAAAAGAAAAAAATAAAATTTTCCTTTTAAATTTTAACTATCAACCTATAACTTCATTATACACAATTTATATGATCATAAAAGCTTGTCGCGCGATTTGCGTTAGTACCTATAAGTATTTAATTAAACTGAAAAATCGCGCGAGTTAATCGCGCGACAAGCTTTTATGATCATATAAATTGTGTATAATGAAGTTATAAGTTGATAGTTAAAATTTAAAAGGAAAATTTTATTTTTTTCTTTTTGGAGCATTCAAATAAAAGCTTTTTAAAAAAGGTTTTTTTTACTTTTATTTATTATGTTTAATGATGCAAGTAGCAGTGTGTGTAGTACGGAATTGCGTTTTCAGCATCAGTTGCGGTTTGCATCGATGCAGAGTCTGGAATCCCATATTGGTCGGCGAGCCACGATGCCGAGTGGGTGGTGCCGATGCAAGTTTCGACGTGTATAAAATTCCATCGAAGCGAAGCAAAAGGACCCCGCACACTTACTTAGGAAAAGCGGGTCCAGTGAATTTTCCCCATTTTTACATATTATATTTATATCAACCTTTAGAACAATATATCAGATTTTCACGAAGGTCTTACATCCGGTTTGGTCTATAGGGCGTTCCAAAATTGCAGCTACGGAAAAATGAATCTTTGAATTTTGATGATAATTCTTCTAATTTTCAGAATTTCATCATGATGCCTTGGGTTCTGAATGACAAGATATCAAAGATATCCAAACACCGCCCACCACGTTAAGTTTCGTTATACAGGCTGTTCCATGAAGCTATATAAGTAACTGAATGTAACTTTGTTAGTGACTTTGGGACCACCCTGAGTTTTTCAAAATATGATACTATGATGTATGTCCACCTCCGTAGGAAGTTTCATCAATGTACAAAAAACAGTTGCAAAATTATTCAGGTTTAAATTCGGATTTCATACAATTTTTCTTTAAAACTCATCTGTAGTTGAGATTGCTGATTGCTGTCAAGGAATATAGGTTTTCATTCAGTATAATTATTATGATAGGTATTGACGGTGGGTCCAAAGGTGTTTTTATTCAGGAATGTACAGGATGGACATAATTCGGTGTCACTAATCTCCTCATTTCGCTATCTCAAAATCTGTTTATATAGACAAACAGTATTATCATTCCAGTTATTTGTATCTTCGAGCACTCTAAGGATGCATATTTTTTTAAATATTATACCATAAAAGTATGTCGATCTTTGTGAAAAATTTCACTCGTGTTTAAATAATTAAAAGATTGTTGCCAAATCATTCAGGTTTTAGTTCAATATACACCATTACTTGAAATAATAATTATCAACAAATTACATAAAAATGTATTAGCACAAAATATGAAATCTAATAATTCCAATCTTAAAATAGGGTTATTAACACGACTGATTAAACAATTGAAAGACTGAAGATTTTAGCTTTATATTTGTTACACCACTATAAAATCTAGGACAGTTACTAAAAAAAGTCATGGAATAATCACTCCTGCATTCAAGATATTCAAGAGTTGAGTAGAGGGGTACTTAATATTTCGTATATGTCGTATCCAATAAACCAGAGTACGCTTGTTATGTGAGAACATGTCCCCAGGGTTCTGGCTCCAGTAATGGTGTATAATGAACTAAAACCTGAATGATTTTGGCAACAATCTTTTAATTATTTATACACGAGTGAGATTTTTCACAAAGGTCGACATACTTTTATGGTATAATCTTTAAAAAAATATGCATCTTTAGAGTGCTCAAAGATACAACAACCTGGAATGATAATACTGTTTTTCTATATAAACAGATTTTGAGATAGCGAAATGAGGAGATGAGTGACACCGAATTATGTCCATCCTGTACATTCTTAAATAAAAACACCTTCGGACCGACCGTCAATACCTATCATAATAATTATAATGAATGAAAACCTATATTCCTTGACAGCAATCTCAACTACAGATAAGTTTTAAAGAAAAATTGTATGAAATCCGAATTTAAACCTGAATAATTTTGCAACTGTTCTTTGTACATTGATGAAACTTCTTACAGAGGTGGACATACATCATGGTATCATATTTTGAAAAACTCAAGGTGGTCCCAAAGTCACTAACAAAGTTACATTCAGTTACTTATATAGCTTCACGGAACAGCCTGTATAACGAAACTTAACGTGGTGTGCGGTGTTTGGATATCTGTGATATCTTGTTATTCAAAACCCAAGGCATCATGATGAAATTCTGAAAATCAGAAGAATTATCATTAAAATTTAAAGATTCATTTTTCCGTAGCTGCAATTTTGGAACGCCCTATAGAACAAACCGGATGTAAGACCTTCGTGAAAATCCTATATATTGTTCTTAGGGTTGATATAAATATAATATATAAAAATGGGGAAAATTCACTGGACCCGCTTTTCCTAAGTAAGTGTGCGGGGTCCTTTATGTTCATACGGAGGTAGTTCTTTTTGATTTTCCCAAAGTGCCCCAACAACAGCTAATAAAACTGGTGTTGGCAAAACGTACCTCATTTTATTCGTCAAGCAAATGATACGCCGTAGTTTCACAAATAACTCCACCCTACTATTCATGAAACATCAAGGTGTATGGGGCGGTTTACAGCCAAATGATAAATTGAATGATCAAGAGTCTAGATTCTAGAGAAATCGACTGATTGGGCTCTATGGTTCGAGAAGCATACATCCAGAACCGCTGAGTCAAAACTCTCTATTGAAGAAACAACAATAGTATATTATTTCATAAGGAGAAGTGTCACTTTTCATGGCGAGCTTGAAAAATCTCTCAATCAGAATGAAACGAACTTAAGAGGGAAATTCATTAACTTATTAGTGCGTGAATGTCAGAAATGTGTATTTGCATCGGAATGTATGCGAAACGGCTGGGCCGTTTTAGCCTCAGGTGATGAATGAACACGTTATGGCAGCACTATTTCATGAAACTGTCATTAACTGTTCATTAATTAATTTCGTACCGCTATTTTTATTTTGCTTAACTAATGACGACTTGAACAGTGATATCGCGTAAGGAAAGTGAAATTTGGATTTATTTTTTAATATCATTAGCGAAATACGTTCAAAAAATGGTTCGTATGTGTCTTGTTTGTGGCAAATTGGACTATTTGAATCTTTATTTGAGTTTACTCATGTATGTTGTAGGTACTTTTATCAAGTAAAAGTGTTATTTCACGCCCCTGGTCCTTTTAAATCTATATAATGCATTGTAGCCACGGTAGTAACTAATTTTATTGATAACTTCATGCTATGTTCGTTCCATTCATTGACTGTCTAAATTTGAAATTTGCGAATTTATGAATGAGATGCTGCGTCTCTACTTTCTGTGGTCTAAGTATTTCTATGTGAAAATGCGGAGTATGTGTTTGTAAATGTCACTTTCTATTGAGGAATTTTCATGTTTGTTGCAAAAACCAAAATAAAATAAAAATTAAATCACGCGATAATGCAAATTTTGGTACACGATCAAAACCTGAAATGTAGTTGAAAATGTGCCAAAAAAATAATGTATATTCATGGAGTATATGTTCAAAGTTTCAATCGCAAACGCCATGGCAATATCCTAACCTCGAATAAAAATTTCTTCCAACGTTATTCAACATCTCATGTTGTATAGATTGTATAGATTCTTCCGAAAGAAAGCAATGCATACTTTTCTTCAATCCAACAATATATATTCCTGCTCAAAATCTAAGTGTAAGCTGAGGGAATGTAAACGGTGTACCATACAATTCTGCGTATGATACTCGAGAACAGCTCGTTACTCGTTAGAGTTGTTTTGATAACTTTTTGTATACAATTTTTATAGTAATACTGAAATTGTGAAGGAACAAATTCCGAACACACTGTAGAGAGATCATCATTGGCACCTTAAAACCAGTAATCTCTTACTGTTCGGGCTTTTCCTTATACCAATATACAGGGAGAGTCTTTGACTTGTACATATATTTTAACTGTAGATTCCTCTCATCAAACGAAACACTTTTTTCCTATACCATTTTTCAAAATTCGGTTTGGGAGATACAGGGTGTCGAAAATTCATGAAAAAACACTTTTCTGTTTATATTATCGGAACCGTTATTTCGAATGAACTGAGTTTTGGTTGAGTTTTTACTCTATTCATGGTGCATATTCCTCGATCAAAACCTATCCAATATCTCTACTAGTATGAAAGTTACAGGGTAGTCGCCTCATCAATACACGCTAAAATACCATAAAACCACTTTAAAAAGATAAACAGTTCATATTTTCGAAAGAATCAATCATTTTGAGAAACTAAAAGTATTACAATTTTTTTTTCAGTGAAACGCTTCGTTTTCGAGTTACATATTTCCAATTTTACTCGGAAAAATTTGACGAAAAAATCATTTTTAGATTTTTTTTTTTTTTTCTAGTTTTTATTATATATTTATATTTATTTATATATAACTGATGTTTTCGCATAAATATTTCAAGAATATCTGAATACGTCTCTGAATTGAATATCACTGAATATTATTCCTTTTCTGGTCTTTAAACGAGTTTACAATGTTGTCACAATATTTATCAACTTTGTCGAGACTCAAATACAAACGATGGAAAACGTTGACGTCGAGATATTTCAATAATAAAATCCCACAAATGTGGGAGATAAAATTAACCACCAAGGAGGATTTAATACACACAGTTTCTATTGAAAATTCATAGTTACCGATCCATATTAAAGTTAAATGTCGATGAAATACAACATTCGGACATGAATGATGAATCTCGATACAAACTTCTTATTAAATTGAAATTAATGAAAAATAATACGATACCTGATAATCTGTGGCGATGTTTCTATCTAAACAATATCCTCTTGGAATTTTATGAACTCGACACGGTTAAAATTAAATTAATTCACTTCACATAATAATCACACCAGAATAAAGCAATAATTCACTGAATGTATTCAGAACTTCACATAATGTTTACAGTTTGTTCCGAGACTCTGGTTTGTTAATGTTTATAGTTGGCCTCCAAATAACCAATCCGTCGGCTTTCGCTCTACGCATGCGTGGTGAAATTTGGCGGCAATGTCGTTTTATGATAGAAACGGCAGAATTCATAGATATACTCCATTCACTTTTATTGAGTATCGCGGTTGGCTAAGTTCAAGGTTTATCAAGTTTCTTTACCTGAAAAAATCGCAGGTTGGCACTTGTGAATGACATTACGTCAATGAATAAATCTCGTAGACGTTGCCGACGTTCATTTTTCATTATTCATTATTAATTATCAACCCTGGAAACTAAGAATGCCGAAGGTAGTTTCGAAAAAGCAGAGGCAAAGTATCAGGAAGTGCTATTCAGAATTGAAATCTGCGCATTCTAAAAGTAACCCTGATAATTTTCTTCAATTCATTATTTTTTCCGAGGTAAATGAAAATTTTGCTAGATACCTAATTACTACGACATAAATGAAGAAATGGCAACTTTGCTTGTTCAACTGACAGAAGAATGACTATAACCTAACATTTTCAAAATATACACGGTGAAATGTGTCAAAATTTTATGGCCAACTGGTATACTTCATGAAAGTGAATGGAGTATATTTACACTAGGTTTCGTGAAAAATCCTCATCCTCAAGGAATAAAGAAGATAATTAATCCTTGAGTGCTATCAGTCACTACACAATTAATAGTTCGAAATCGACTATATTCTTCACTGATCAAATAGAAAAGCGGTTTACCAATAGAAAACTTCCAAACCTATAGCGGGAAAAACTAACAATTTCGAAGCGAGAAAACTAACAAAATCATAAAATCCGAACGTCATAAAATCTGAATCCGTATTAATTCATTTTTTGCAGGACACATGCTCGATCTGAGAAAAGAAACACATGCATACGTATATACAGGGAATCCGCGTAAACATCCTCCCCAACGTTGGTAAGTCGCAGAATTACCAAAAAAAAACAATTTTTGAAAAAAATTGGAAGGCAATTAAATGAAGAAACACATAAATGACAATTGTCACATAAGAATCCACTCGCAATAATCCTAATTAATAACTACGGAAGAAATTTACATTCCTGTAATTATATCGAGTATTTGGAAAGTAGTCCCATAGATAACGCCAGTTATGTATTCTCTTTCATGTAGGTACATACATTCTTTGGAAAGGGGGTACATTCTGTATGATTTAATGCTTCAATATCTTTCTAAATTTCATGTCCATGATCTTTGATCTCTTCTTCTTTCTTGTGTTAAAGTTCTATGTATGAGTCAAATTGTTGATATTTTATATAACTTCCTCTCTCTATCTCTTCCTTCTACTGTGAGTACAGTTAGATTATCAGTTGTTCTGTGAGTACAATCTTCTTTTTGTAACAACATAACCTAAGTTGGTTGTGTGCGTCAATATCTTGAATAAACTTGTAAGTGTTAGTACACACGTGTTTTTTTAACTTATCAGCGCAGTAGATAAATATACAGTCCACTACGTCGAAATCAATCCAATCACAATAGATAAAGTGAATGACAGATCATCATTGTGTCGGTAATGGACACAATTTCACGATAGGTCGCTTAAATATGCCTTGTGAAGTCTTCACTGAGGCAACGCGAATTATTCCGCATCTACCTGGAAAAGTCTCTTTAATTATGCCGATAGGCCATTTCAATGGCGGTGTTGATTCCGTCATTACTACCACAGTGCCAACATTAACAGGATTCGAATGGGAATTCCATTTTGATTCTGTTTGTAATTGATGTAAACACAGGGTGAGTCTTTGACTTGTACATATACAAGGTGCGGCACGGAGGGCGGACGTTTTTCAGATGGGCATAACTTTCCCCCACTGAGAACGAGAGAAGTGGGGAAGGTGCCGTTAGACTCGTGTGTTCCTAGCATTTATTTACCAGTTGTCGTCATGGAGCCTTGGACGGTGGAGCATCGTGTTTTCGCCTATGATAGTTTCGTCCGAAATAATGAGTCAGTCACGGTCGTGCAGCGTGAGTTTCGTCGCCATTTCCACATTCATCGGAATAGAGCTATTCCCTCTTGAAACACCATCCTTCGTTGGGTTGAATCACTTCGCAGACGTGGTGAACTGATCAACAGAAGACCAAGAGGACCTGTGCGAACAGTTCGAACGCCTGAAAATGTTGAACGCGTTCGACAAGCCATTCTTCGCAGTCCGTCGCGATCTGCTCGGAAACATGCTGCTGCACTTCGCCTCAGTGATCGTTCGGTGAGGCGAATTTTGCATATGGATCTTCGCTTTCACCCCTACAAATTGGCCATTGTGCAACAGTTACACCCCGGAGATTATGCACAACGAATGAACTTCGCACGTGAGATGAAAGCACTGATCGATCAAAATGAGAACCTCATTTTGTTCATGAGTGACGAAGCCCACTTTCACCTCAACGGCATGGTTAACCGGCAGAATTGCCGTTATTGGGCTAATGAAAATCCGCAACACTTATACGAAAGACCGCTGCACAGCCCAAAAGTTACGGTTTGGTGCGCTGTATCGCAAACTCGCATCATTGGCCCTTATACTTTTTCGAAGACGTTAATGGTCGTGCTGTTACCGTGAACTCAGAGCGGTACGTCGAAATGATCAACAACTTCTTTATCCCCGAATTACGACGGCAACGTGTTCCAATCCGACGTGAGTGTGTGGTTCCAACAGGATGGGGCGACCGCCCACACAGCCAGAGCATCAATGGACGTTATTCGCCCTCTCTTCCCTGGTCGCCTTATTTCCAGGTTTGGCGATGTTCATTGGCCTCCCCGGTCCCCAGATTTATCCATATGCGATTTTTTCTTATGGGGACACCTCAAGGCTAGAGTATACGAGACCAAGCCCCGAACTCTGGACGAATTGAAAAGGGCTATTCGCGTGGAAGTTGCCCAAGTTGAGAGAGCGATGTTGGAGAGAGTCTACGCGAACTTCCAAGAGCGCCTCCAGCACTGCATCACCGATTTCGGCCACCACATGCCTGATGTGATTTTCCACACTTGACTGTCTCAAATGCTATTTCCTTGAGAATCTGATTCCGTCAATAAATGTGTTTTTGAGTAAAAATTAACGCTTTTATTATTTTTTTAAAACCATCCATCTTCCGTGCCGCACCCTGTATTTTAACTGTAGATTCATCTCATTGGACGAAACACTTTTTTCCTATACCATTATTCAAAATTCGGTTTCGTTTGGAAGATACAGGGTGTCGAAAATCCACGAAAAAAAAACACTTCCTGTTCATATCTTCGGAACCATTATTTTAAATGAACTGAATTTTGGTTGATCGATTACTCTATTCATGGTGAATATTCCTCAATCGAAACTTATTCGAAGAGTCTTTGCCAGTCTATGCTGAGGTACACGAAACTCGTCTCTAGACCTCGTGTTAAACGATGCCAATACATCATCTCTTGGAGATTTGTGGTTTATATCGACATTCATGATTCATATACCTGAATTTTGTATTTCATCGACATTCATTTTCAATATAAACTGGACGTTTAATTTCGAAAAAAATCGGTTGTGTCGCGTGAGGTGAACTTCAATCAGGATCCTTGAGAAATTTCTGCTCTTTAAAACTCAATTTTATTCTTGCATGAAAATATGATTTATTGAAATAAATAAGCTGAGTCGGCAGCTACAACCTATTGAATTTTATCTACCGAATTTGTGGAATTTCATTATCACACATCTCTACATCGAACGCTTTCCCATCATAGAAATTTTAGTATTTATTATGTCCTTTTTTTCCAAATGAAAATTAGACAAACATTCTGACAACATTGTTAACTTTGAATTCGATTACTTAATATTAATACATCTTCGATTCAGGGTTGCATCCAGATTTTTCTTATGATTTTTGATTTTCTCGTCAAAATTTTATCGGGTAAAATTGGGAATAACTCAAAAATGATGCGTTTTATTGAAAAAACTTAGAAATACACACAACCAAACTTATACGAAATCACCCTGTTATTTGGAAAAAACGGATTTTAATTAAAGTCGCTGAAAAGTGAAGAGCAGTTTCCCCAAAACAAGTTTATTACAAAAATAATATGAATTATTAAAAGATTATTTTTATAATAGAACAGAAAATTAAAAGTGTAAATTTCTCTAAAAATAATTTTTATGTAACTGAGAATTGAACAACAAATGAAACGATTTTAACTAATCAATAATCAGTATTACCACCCCTGGCATTGATACAAGCTTGAATTCGACGAGGCATGCTTTCTATTAAGTTGTTAATTTCTTCTTCTGTAACATTTGCCCATTCCTCTAAAGCCGATTGTATAAGTTGCTCTGCGTTACCAGGATTATTTTGACGAGCTCTAATTTTTCTTTTGATCCTATCCCACAAGTGCTCGATAGGATTAAGGTCCGGTGAACAAGAAAGCCACTCTAAAACAGTCACACCTTCTGTTTCCAAAAATTTTTTGCAACTCTGCTGGTATATGGAGGTGCATTATCCTGCATAAATAGGAAATAATTTCCAAAAGCACCTCGCCAGAGCCTCACTACAGGTTGTAGCACTAGATCAACATACCTAAGCCCTGTCAGAGATTGTCTAATGGGAATTAAAGGAGTTTTCTCACCAAACATAATTCCGCCCCAAAACATTACAGTACCTCCTTCGTATTTAGGGATCGGTCTTGCAGCTTGGAGCCTAGCTTGCCTCCCTCTACCTCTTAAAATGCGATCACGCCGGTCGTCTGATCGTAGGCCAATTCTGGTCTCATCCGAAAATAAGACATTTTTCCAATCCTCAATAGTCCAATTTTCATGCTCTAAACACCAATTAAAACGGTCAACTTTATTTTGCCTTGATAGTTCTGGAACTCTTAACGCTCTCCTCTTGAATAGTTCCCGAGCGCGAAGTCTTTTTCTGATAGTTTCGACAGAAAAACTAACACCTGTAGCTTGCAAAAATTGCCTTTGAAGCTGTGAATGAGATACTGCGGGATTTCTTCTTGCTGTTTGGGCTAAAAAGCGATCCTGCTTTTCTGTAGTTACTCTTCCACGACTTCTTCTCGGCCTATTCTTTAGGGTTCCTAACTCCAGAAACCTTGCATAGGTTTTTGAAACAACCCCTTGTGTAACCCCCACCGTTCTTGCAATCTGTCTTTGTGACATACCTTGTTCTGCCATAGTAATAATTCTTCCTCTCTGGACTTCCGATAACCCATTTTTTTTAAAACTTCGCAAAAAAACGAAATATAAATTCACTGCGACGTTCGAACGAAATGGTAAAATCGACACTGCTGGGTGATTCCATATAAGTTTGGTTGTGTGTACTTTTATTTTCTAACCTCAACTCGTAAGTTTGGTAGAATATGTATTTTTTTTTATAAGTACCACGAACACTGCAATATAATAAAAATATGCTTATGTTCGTGGTACTTATAAGAAAAAATACATATTCTACCAAACTTACGAGTTGAGGTTACACCTAAAACGAAACCTCAACTCGTAAGTTTGGTAGAATATGTATTTTTTCTTATAAGTACCACGAACATAAGCATATTTTTATTATATTGCAGCTGCTCCTAATGAAGGAATAAACATATTCCGAAAGCTCGAGCCAAAGGAAAAAGAGTCCTCCTTGTTTTTTTGACTGCCTTCCCAATAAACCCAAACCAAGTTATAATAAAACAGTCGATAACCAATCTATATGGTAGTGAATACTTCACCAAAATTCAGTTTATTTGAAATAACGGCTCCGAAGATATAAACAGAAAAAGTGTTATTTTCATGGATTTTTGGCACCCTGTATCTTCCAAACGAAACCGAATTTTAAAAAATGGTATAAAAAAAGGGTTTCGTTTGATGAGAGGAATCTACAGTTGAGATAAATATAAAATATAATATGTACAAGTCAAAGACTCACCCTGTATAACGGGCCCCAACCCAACAGTGCATACCTGAATTTAGAGAATTTACATTTGGTGATCCTGCCAGGATATGTGGACATCTTGATGATCAAAACGGGAAACCCTGAGAGCTGGAATCAAGAAAATTGGTAATGAAGTGCGTTCCATTTCTGATGGGACCGAAGATGAAAAATCGGTTGAAATTTGGAAGAATTTAAACGATTATAAGGCGAAAAGAATTTTCGAGAGCTTGACAGTAAGATAGAAAAAAATCTTGATGTCAGAAGAAACAGTGTATGAGGACGAATTGATTGAAGAATTCGCCGAGCAAGAAATGTACCGAGAAGAAATCAATGTTCTCAAGCCGAAGGTTGATAACGGCAGTGTTGATATCGTGTAATATGCTGTAGAGATTCTCGCAAAAGAAAATGGCACAATAGAATCTACTAACAAATATCTGACTGATGATCAATCAGACTTTGAACAGGATGAGAAGAGAGAACATGAACACAGAAAGAAACATTCATGTTCTAAGAGCAAAAGAAGAGAACACATAATCGAGCCCCAAACCCAACAGTGCATACCTGAATTTACAAATATATTGCACAATAACGGATAATGTACAATCATCTTTAGCGTCTGTAGATAACATTTCAAGATTAAGCAATATATCGAGTCAATCAAAAACATTTTTATTGTGTAATCTAGTAGACATTGCGTCGTCTGTTGGCTATACTAAGCAATACACAACTTGCTGTCTTCTTTTTTCAATTATTATTATTTTATTCTTAATTTGAGATTGAGTCCATGTTGTGAATTACCATTATTATATTTTCTTTTGTATTGACCTGCCCTATACACCATTTTTTGTGTCTCAAAGGATCAAATAAACATTTATTTATTTATTTATTCCTCATGTTGACTGCACCATTATCACTCGCGAATTAATTTATCGAGCAATAATATTGGCCCGTGTGAGTTGGCAAAAATTATATCGTTAAAAATATTGTTTCAATATATTTGAGTAAATATTGATCGTCTAGGAGACGCTTTAGATTTCACCTACGAAGACAAAACCGAGTCCTAAAAAACCGAAATCTGAAAGCTGTGTGTATATTTGCGATGAAAACTATAAAGAAAGCTCATCACCGCAATTAGAAGTGAGAAAGTCTGAACATATGAACAATGTAAAGAATAGACATATAACAAGATCTCAAATAATAGATTATGTATGTTCTAGAAATATCGATTATATGATGGATTGTAATGATGCGATGATTCTGATGACATAACTGAATCTGATTTTATTAGAAGAGAAATTGAGGAAACAACTCGCATTGAGTTGAATGGATAAAGTATTTTGCCAACTGCTTAGCAGGCATATACAATGTTTAGCTAAATTGGTCAAAAAAATGGACAAAACCTGGAAGTTTCCATACAAAGTGAATCTACGTTTCTGTGATTTTCATAAACGACAATCTCGATCAAAACAAATCTAAATAGAAAGCAAATGAATATGGTTCTTGAATATCCTTGATAAAGTAAATCTTTCAATCATTAATTAACTTGGAAATCCCCATCACAGCAACCTGTGCGCTGTTTTTTTAATGAAATATATTAAGTGTCAATCAAATTAGATATCGGGTGTTTCGGATAATTATGATCAATTGTTATCTCATATAACAACGCCGACGTTTCAGAACAGTTTGCTTCTTCCCCAGGGCAAGTTGCTCGAAACAAGATCGTACGCCACTTTTTGAAAATGTTCTCGAACATTGTGAAAAGGACGCAGTTGATCGGACAAAAGTATTTTTAACGGGAAAATGGCCATGAGTACGAACGGTAAGAAGAGCGATCAAAGGTTTCTCCGCAAATCTTGGGATTTCCAGTATTTTTCCGGTTATCAAACAAATTAGATGGAAATTCTTAGGTTTATTTGAATTCTTTTAGTCCGAATCCCGCAGAGTTGAACAGAATGCTTGATATGGGTCTTCAGTTGTGCATCATTAATCATAAGAAGGAATTAGGATGGCGAATGGAGAATGGATAGCGCCGCTTCCATTGTATGCAGTGTTGAATATCCGGAAGGATTGTGAAGACCTAACTGAGGCCATCAAGAAAGAACCACAGAAGCCGAAGATGCCCCACCTTACTCAACTTACCGAAAGCCCCCCTTCTGGAGGGGATTCATGGATAAATAGGGATATTTCGGTTGAATTCACCCTTCTTGATCTACGTTCTTCCGTCTTGACCATGTTAAGCTTCATGAAATACTTCTTGAGCTTCTAAGATCACGCGTCTTTTCTTTGGTTTACTTCCACACATCAAACTTGTAAATATACGGACAGTCATTTTCCCCTTTTTGTGAATAAATTGATCTAAAAACTCTTTTGTTTACTGAGATTGTTTTGAAGTTAAAATACAGGGTGGCCCACCCCAGACGCGGTTCTCATTATGAGTCAGTGAATGAAGACATTTTGAAAATTTCTTTTCGTGAAATGTAAAGGGCAATCAGATGCAAATTTCAAAATTGTTTTCACATATACAGGGTGTTAGATAACAAAGATATAGACCATAGTTATACTTTTTTCAATGTAATACCCTATACAGGGTCTTTCACGAGGAACCTCACCCATATTTATACGGGAAACTACTGAACGTATTTTCATGAAATTCAGCACTTATAAGTATTTCACGATGCTGATGAAATCTAAAATATTTTCAAGGCATAAGCACCTCCGGTTTTTCCGGAAATGACGTCAACTTCCGTTTTTCAAATTAGAACACCATTTTTTTATTGCAGAAATAGATTCCTTAGAAAATTTCAAGTTATTTTGATGTAACATTTTTCAGTTTTGGTTGGAAAATTCTCTCTGAGCGGGAAAATTCGAAAAAAAAATCGAAAATAGAGCTCCGCTGAAACAAGAATAACTTCGAGGTTTTTGGATGGAAAATTTTCATTTTTGGGATTTTTCAAGATGTAAGATTGATGTATTCACTTTAAAAATCAAAATCGCGATTCATGATACAGGGGTAAAAAAATCGCTTTCAAAGTTAGGGATGACAAAATTGTGAAAAATCATTTTTTTCAAATAAGAACCCTATTTTTTTATGGCAGATATTGAATCTACGTTAAAAAATAATGTGAGTGTATGCATCACACCCTTGCCCTAAAGTGGATATATCCACTTTTCTGAGTTAATTTATTAACTCAGAAAATATCCATTTTAGGGCAAGGGTGCGATGCATACACTCACATTATTTTTTAACGTAGATTCAATATCTGCCTTAAAAAAATGGGATTCTTATTTGAAAAAAATTATAATAATAAACCCGTCAAGCCAACGAGACAGACAATGTTTTTTCGGGTAATTGGATAGGTATATTGGGGGAGCAGTCAAAGCAAAAAACAAGTGTACTCTTTTTTCTTGGGCTCGAGCTTTCGGAATTATATTACTTATATTGCTGTTAACTGATGTGGAAATGTATTTTTAGCTGCTCCTGATGAAGGAATGAATTATTCCGAAAGCTCGAGACCAAGAAAAAAGAGTACACTTGTTTTTTGCTTTGACTGCTCCCCCAATATACCTGTCCAATTTCATTGAAAATCAGTCGATATTGCCTATCAGATTTTTTCGGGTAGACATATTGGCTACCCTTATGCAGAAAAAAAAAATTTAACTCTGGAATATACTGAGTGATTATAATTAATATTCAAACATTAACTACAAAAAATGGTCGAAAACTTTCTTATTTCAAATGGCACACCCAGTATTTCTGTAGGTACCTAGTTGAACGTAAAAATTAATATCGAAGCTATCTTCATCGGGTTTCCCTATATACCTAAGCCTGATAGTTTTCCAGTAATTTTCGGTTTTTAATTCAACTATTTAACCTACTTTTATGATAAGCGATATTCATAGAAATACGTTCTATGATGAATGATCTATTTTGATTTTTCATACTTGTTATCTCCAATTGTTGGATTGAGTATTAGTGGACTCAATGATTCAAAGATGTTCATAAAATACCTTCAAATACTACTTTACCACTGAATGTCCTTATGCGGGTGAAACTCGTTCCATTCGGTACTCAACTCACTCTTTGGCCAGAGGTTCACGATCATAGATCTCTTTTGAGTCTTGAAAATATTGAAAATGCGAAGAATAGGGAAAATGTTGGACTGGAGCACAGGTTCATCGCCTGATCATATATTTTTTTAAATGAATCGTTTGTTACATAATTCTTTGAACGTATGGCCTAACTTCAAAACGATCGAAATAAAGAAAAATTTGAGGGCATGTACCGGAGATGATCGAATTATAATGACACTCAATACCTTCTAGGTGAACTTAATTTGAAAATTATTGAAAAAAGAATTGATATTCAGAAAAACAGTAGATAATCATTTATAAAAGAATAATGAATCTTGCGTGACCGCAACACCATTATTGAGATCCTTATATGAGTTTTTCAGATTTCAAATAATATTGTAAGCATTTCCCCACAAATATTCAAGATATTGCTAATCATAATAGTAGGTTAACTAGTTGAACAACCAAACCATCAACTAGTATAGAAAACAAATGGAATAATATTAAAGAAGCTATCGTGACCACCACCAAGACTCTGATCGCTTGCCATAATTACAAAAAGAAGAAGTGGATGACGGATGAAATATTATCGATGATGGATGACCGCAGATCGTTTAAAAATAAAGACCGAACCAAATATCAGAGGATTAACCAACAAATACGAAAAGAAATCCGCAAAGCCAAAGAACAATGGCTGTTAGACCGATGCGCAGAAATGGAGGAATTGGAAGAAAAGCATGATCACTTCAACATACATAAACTCGTTAGAGAGGTAACAGGTCATACAAAACCTATTAGTTTTAACAGCATTGTGATGGACGATAAATTAATTACTGACCCCAAGGATCTACTTCAACATTGGAGAAACTATACACAGACGCTTTACTCGGAAAACACTAGAAGAAACTCTGAAAGTGAATATAAAAGTGAACCCTCCCCTAAAATATTGAAGTCGGAAGTTGTTAGGGCAATCAAACAAAGCAAATGGGGAAAAGCACCAGGCCCAGACGAAATATACATAGAGGTTCTAACAGTGTTGAGTGAAGACAATATGGACGCCTTGGTGGATCTCTTCAACGACATCTATGAGTCCGGTCAAATACCACAGGATTGGCTTCAATCAATCTTTGTACCAATCCCAAAAAAGCCAAACGCTAATAAGTGCGACCAATTCCGAATGATCAGCTTACTGAGCCAGGTCCTAAAACTCTTTTTAAAGATAATTCACACAAGAATATACAACAGATGTGAGAGAGACATTAGCCCCACACAGTTCGGTTTCAGACAGGGTTTTGGTACAAGAGAAGCACTTCATAGTTTGACCGTCCTACTTCAGAAATGCAGAGATCAGCAAAAAGATGTATTTCTATGCTTTATAGATTACCAAAAAGCGTTCGACTGTGTTAGTCATTCAGAATTAATAAGATTGCTACAAGAACGTTCGATAGATGAGAATGATCTTAACATCATAAAGAACCTTTATACGAATCAAGTAGCATCCGTGAGAGTAGGACAGGAGTTTACATCATATTTCCCGATCGAAAAAGGTGTACGACAGGGCTGTGTTCTTTCCCCCCTCCTTTTCAATCTTTACTCGGAAACGATTTTCGATAGAGCCTTGAGTGGCATTGAAGATGGTATCAAAATCAATGGACAGACTGTTAATAACCTCCGCTATGCTGATGACACAGTCATAATAGCCGACAGTCAGGAGGCGCTACAACGACTAATAGACAAAGTAAACACTGAAGGAGAACGACTGGGATTGAAGATCAATATTGACAAGACGAAGGTAATGGTGGTTAGCAGAACACGAAATGTTCAATTAAATATAAGAGTGAAAGATAAGAACATTCAGAGGGTTTCCAAGTTCAGATACCTCGGTAGCTGGATAACTGAGGATCTAGATCCAGACACGGAGATACGTAGCAGGGTTGAGCAAGCCAGAACAGCATTTGCTAATATGAGAACCTTGCTAAGCAACAGTGGCCTCAACTTAACGCTCCGATATCGCTTTGTAAAGTGTTACATTTACTCCATACTGCTATATGGTGTAGAAACCTGGACCATAAAGGCCAACGTGATGAAACGATTGGACGCCTTCGAAATGTGGGTGTTTAGAAGACTTCTTAAAATTCCCTGGACAGATCACACAACAAATATTGAAGTATTGACTCGAATGGGCAGAGAACGAGAACTGCTGCCAATAATAAAAAGGAGAAAAACTGCTTATTTGGGTCATATATTTCGAAATTCCAGGTACCAGTTCTTGAAGCTCATAATGGAAGGAAAGATAGAAGGAAAAAGGGGCGTCGGAAGAAAAAGACACTCATGGCTCAAAAACATAAGGGATTGGACCAACCTCGATGCCCACGCACTCTTTAGAGCCACACAAGACCGAGAGGAGTATTCCAGAATTGTCGCCAACATCCACTGATTGGATAAGGCACCTTAAGAAGAAGAACTAGTTGAATTAAAAATCAAAAATTACTGAAAAACTATTAGGTTTAGATATAGGGAAACCCAATGAAGATAGTTCCGATATTAATTTTTTCTCCAACCGGGCCTAATTAACTACTTACTCGCATTGTTTTCGATTCGGAAAGTGTCACTTTCCCGCACTAGTGCGGGAAAGTAAATATGTGTTGAATTTGGTTATATTAATACCTTTAACATGAAATCTCTTAATCTACTTACTTATATATAAAGTTGAAGATTTCAAATTATGCAGTTTCATCCATGTCAAACTAATTATTAATGCAGATTTCCGTTTGAAAATTATTGCATTTTCAACGAGAACTTGACATCCTTCAAAAATTATGACTGACGTACATGGATCTGTGTATTTATTTCTATGTCACGGTCTATGATTTTCCGGATAGAATCTCAAACTCCTTAATTAATGTGTCAAAACGAATATGCGAGTTGTGTAGAAGTTTTTTTTCATTTTATTATACGGTTGTAGAAAAAATATTGTTCCTATCTTGAGCGGAAAGTACCTACTTTCCCGCACTCGATTGCTTGCCCGAACGACGCGGAGCGGAGGCAATCTAGTGCGGGAAAGTACAACTTTCCGCCCTTGATAGGAAAATAACTATTTACGTTCAACAAGGTACAAAAATACTGAATGTGCCATTTGAAATAAGAAAGTTTTTGACCATTATTTGTAGTTGATGTTTGAATATTAATTATGATCACTCAGTATATTCCAGAGTTAAATTTTTTTCTTCTGCATAAGGGTGCCAATATGTTTAGATGAAAAAATATTGTCTGTCTCGTTGGCTTGAAGGATTTATTCATTAATTGCAAATTGAAAATATTTTTTTTTTCGATTTTTCGCCATTTTCTCTTGAATGGTTCTTCTAAGGCATAAAATGGTCTTTATGACCTCATCATTATTTGAGCTCGCCTTTCAATTTTTGAATTTATATATAGGGTATTACATTGAAAAAAGTGTAACTATGGTCTACATCTGTGCTATCGAACCCCCTGTATATGTGAAAACAATTTGGATTGTGCATCTGATTGCCCTTTTGCTCGGAACTCAAGACTGCTATTATCTCACCTGCCCACAAAAAGGGTGACCGTACATTAGTTGAAAACTATAGACCGATTACTCTCCTTTCGGTCTTTTCGAAAGCACTTGAGAAATTATTTCTGGTTCGCCTGACACAGTTCACAGATCGTTTTGGATTATTGTCTGATCGACAATACGGATTTCGAAAGGGCAGGAATACGCAAGATGCCATGTTATCGCTCTATGGTCGTATTCAGGATGGTTTTGAGAGGAGGGAATGCTGTATGGTGATTTTCTATGATTTTAGTCGAGCTTTTGATACTCTGGATATATCGGTGCTGTTGACAAAGTTGGGACGCATGGGTCTTCGGGGTGTGGTTTTGAGTTGGGTCAGATCATACCTCACTGATAGATCACAAATGGTCAGACTTCGTGAGAGCGGAGGGGAAGTTTTATTTGGCCAGAGAACACTGTTATCTGGTGTTGCTCAGGGTGGTACTCTCGGACCTGCATTGTTTAATCTTAGTGTAGATGACGTGGTCTGTTACCTGGGAGAATATGGGTTTGTCACACAGTATGTTGACGATACTTCCGTTCTTCTGACGGCTCAGACCATTGGAGAGCTAGCTGTGAAGGCACGTTGTTGCCTCGCCAGAATGAAGGCATACTGCTCCGTAAACGGAATTGTGCTGAACGAGAGGAAGACTGCTGCAGTCCTCTTCTCTCCCAATGGTATGCTGCTTGATGAGTCTCCTCTGATCTGGTCTGATGGTGCAAGCATGAAACTGTCCAATGAAGTCAGATTCCTGGGTGTTGTGTTTGACAGACACCTATGTTGGAAGGATCATATATCGATCCTCTGTAGAAAGCTTGCCTCGACGAACTTCTTGATCCGTCAACTGAGGAATACCTGTGATCTTGATGTGCTCAGGATGTTTTATAACTCCTCGGTCAGTTCATTGCTGGAGTATGGAATCCTATGTTGGGGTAATAGCACGGATGTGGACGTTGTTTTCAGGATGCAGAAGCGTATTGTTCGATCTATGTATGGCTTCACTAGACAGACCTCCTGCCGCGGTTACTTTAGGGGCAGTTTTTTGACCGTCCTATCTCTGTTCATTTTACACTGTGTCGTTCATGTTAAAAAGAACAATTTTGAGTTCACACATGGGATGAATAATGTTTATAACACCTGAAGTATGGGTGACAGAAAAGCTAATAGGTATCCCTTTTACGCGTCTTACCCAGGTGCAGAAGAGTTTTCGAGTAATAAGCTCGAAAATATTCAATCACCTACCCTGTAGCATTCGAGATATTGAAAGTTTAAGAGCATTTAAAAAGTCGGTGAAAACACTATTGAAGAGAAATGTATATTATTCTCTGCATGAATATTTTGATTTAGATTTTTCCTTGTAGAATTCATAGTGTGTAATAGGGTACAAGATGTTCGTTTGTTGGTGTTTATATACAATTAAGTCTGTCTTTTTACTATACTTTTACTATACTTATGACATTTTCCCATACTGTAATTATTTCAGTCAGTGGAAATAAATATTATTATTATTATTATTATTACATTTCACGAGAAAAAATTTTTCGAAATGTCTTCATTTACTGCCTCAAAATGAGAACCGCGTCTGGGGTGGGCCACCCTGTATAACCGCGGTAAATACAATACTGCACCAAATCACGCTACATGCAGAAGACAAAACATTGTAATCTTGCTCATAGGTATTCTATGTTCGACAATGTCGACCTCCACTTGGTGAAAATCAATCCCATTGAATAGAAGCGCTTCAAATTTTGTCGTCCGATGATTTTTGCTTTCGTGGGTTTTCAGAGTGAACGTTTGTGAAGGCGATGTTGATCCCCACACTTTTGAAATTATTTTCATAGTTGAGCATTATATACAGGGTGTGGTGTTATGAACGGATAATTTGGTACCTGCGGGGTAGAGGACTTTGTGGCGGATCAGCAAAATATTTATTGACAAAAGTTCCTCGGTTTTCGAGATATCCGACAATTTTGAAAATTCATAGAAATTGCACCCTCAGACCATAGAAAAAAGAGTTACAGCATCTCATTCATAAAATCGAGAATTAGTGAAGCCAGAATTTAGTCAGTTTCCAATGAGCGGAACGCAGATAGCACGAAGGATAGCATTATCATTAAATACTGACGTGGCAACATTGTAGAATCTATCTTTGAAAGGTCCAGTGACGTGGTGTTAACATCATTGAAGAATGGAAATATACAATAATCCGGACATTGAAACAGATTTTTTATGTATATGTACCTATGCAGGGTGAGTCTTCGACTTGTACTATATTTTAACTTTAGATTCCTCTCATCAAATGGAACATTTTTCTCCCATACCATTTTCAAAATTCCGTTTCGTTTCAAAGATACAGGGTGTCGAAAATCTACGAAAATTCTCCCGGTATAAAAGTTACAGCATAGCCCACTCATAATTCCACGAAAAATACCATAAAACAACTTGAAAAAGGTGAATCAATTATTTTAGAAAATAAAAGTATTCCTATGTTTTTTCAATAAAACGCGTCGTTTTCGAGTTATTTCCAATTTTACCCGATAAAATTTGACGAAAAAATCAAAAATCATAAGAATAATATGAATGCTTCCCTGCAATTTTAATATCACAGAATGGCTCAAATTAATAAACTTCAAACGAGGTAACAATGTTGTCAGAATGTTCATCAACTTTGTCAAGATTTAAATGTCAATGGAATACAAAATTCGGATATTGATGATGAATGTCCCATACAAACCACCTATTGAATTGAAATGAATGCAAAATGCATATTTGACACTATACGATCTGTGTCGATGTTTCTATTCAAACAATATTCTCTTGGAATTTTAAAAACTCGACACTATACGGTTATTATCACATTCATTCACTTTCACTGAAAATCTTTCCACATCAACTGTTCGCATTCTTCACTGTGAATAAACAAATCTCCATCAAGCCGCTATACGCATGCTTCGTTCAACAACCACAGACCACTGTTCCATCTATGGAACAACGGTTTGTCGCCATCAGCCAAAAGTGAACAAAACTAGTGCCTTTGCGTTAGTTCATCCGTTAATGAAAGAGGACGTACAGCTTCCTTGTTTCAAGAGAAAATCAACACAATCTTCTCAAACGTTTCATAGAATATGTTTAGATGGGTTAGGTTTGGTCAATGACCTCGAATTCTTCGACCTAATTCAATGGAGTTATGTTCGATTAGTGTAAAAACAATTTTTTTGAGATAGTTTTGGGGGAAAGAGGTATTATAAACAAGTTATAAGTGCTCACAAACTAATCTTCATGAAAATCGAAGGAGGAACTTATTTTGGAGGGAGAAATATGGCTTTGCAGTTGCAGATGAAATCGGTTGAAACTAACTGTTTTTGTTAAGAAATATCGTGTTTCTAACATTCTCATTCGAATAAGGTTAGTACTTGAGTATTTCCTAAATGTATCAACTCAATTTCTATCGAGCAATATAAACTTCGCATCAATTCCAGAGAATTATATCAGAGACGTAATTATCCCAATTTGTTTTTAAATGGCTATATCTTTTCGACATAGCCCAATTCGGAAAAATGGAAAGTCTAAAAAAGGTTTTTTTTCGACCTCAAGAATCTTCAGTTGAAATATATGTACAAGTCAGAGACTCACCCTGTATATAATATCGGTTCACAAAGTTCTCCGACGTCTTCCGATTTTCAATCTCCACCTCTCTCTATCATTCCACAGATTTTCCTCGAGTTCTCTCTATTCGATGCCTTCCCTCCAGCTTCTTCTAGGTCTTCCTGGTCTTCTTCTGCCCCAGGGTTGCCAATTCAAAACCTGCTTTGGTATCCGATGTTCAGGCATTCGTTGTACGTGTGCGTACCAGACCAATTGCTTGTTCTTGATGTCATCTGTAATTGTGTTGTGTGCGTGATATAGTAAATCTCCAGGAATGTTGCCAGGATCAGAAGGTTCTTTCATTCTTCAAAGTTTTGCATACTAATGCTATTTCGTCTGCCTTGAGTCTAATAGGTGATCCAATTATATTGACATTTTCGTGGATTGGGACCTGAGTGAATTCGCTACGGTCATCTGTTTAAAGCTTCTCGGAGTATTTTTTCCAGTTTTGCTGTGTTATGGGAGATATTATTTCTTTTCCCTCAGATTTCTCAGTAGGTATTCTCCAACTCTCTGAACGTTTACTTTCTCCAAGATATGCATTGACTCTTTGGCAGTTTCTATCCCATGCTTCATTTTTTTTAAGAGGAATCTCTCACTTTTCATACGTAATGAAACACGAAATCGTGATGACGAAACTGTTCAAAACGACAATAGTAATACAAAATCAAAATAGTGGTACGGAATTAATCGATAAACTGGCCACAAATCCAGAAAACGGTGCTGCCATAACGTGCCCATTCTTTATCTGAGAAAAAATTACCATACTTTAGTAGGTAGGTATATGTTATGTGAAAAATGCACAATTTTTGAAGAACCAATTACTCATTTCTGACCTCTACGCACAAATGAGTGAATGATATAAAGGATATTCGATCATGTACAGGTGCAGAAAAAAGAGACCTGCACTTTAACATCCACAGGGTGAAACACTTAAGAAAATCAAATATCTCATGCGAGAAAATCGGAAATACAGGCAATACGGAACAGCACCGAGAAACACTAAATCGCCACAGTCAGATACCAAAATCGCCCTGAAAAATTTGAAAACGAGTAGATCGAACGAGGGAGTTCATACAGCAGATCAATATGCGTGGAAAATGCAGAAATCTCTGAGAAGAGAAATGACGTACATTAATTCCACCCCTACATGGAGAAAGAAGAATTGCCCATACGAATACTGACAACGCATACTCGATCGAGAGAGAATCGAATATTAATCACAGAATAAAAGATGATAACGAAAACCCGGGAGAACTAGAAAAGTATTACGAAGCAGAAATGAAAAAACCACCCAATGACGTTGAAATAGAAATAAATCCGACTTCACTCGAAGAAATCAAAGAGATTATCAAGAGCTTGAATTGAAGGAAAGCTCCCGGAAGAGATAAAATAACCTACGAGGATGTATTGAGATCTAGTAAGCCTAGACCAGTTCCATGCATAAACAAAATATTGCGATACCATATCAACGAACAATAACTTATTAGAAGTGTCAGTGTAGAGTTCGACGTCAAAAAAGTAAACCAGAGTTACGCAATAAATAAAAAAAAAGATGTTCACTGAAATTGTAAAAATCTGAAGATTGGAGTATCGAGCCATCATCAAGTAAGAACCTGTATTTAAAAGGGTTGAGAGGTAAGCAGATTCACGAAGATATGCTTAATACCCTTGCTGATCAATGTCCTTCATTTGCGACCAAGAAAAATTGGACTGCAAGCTTCAAAAGCGGTAAATTTTCCATTGCAGATGATGAACGATCGGCAAGCATTTTTCCGTTCCCTATACAGTCAGCGCGACAGGTCGCTCTCACCGTATAGGAAACGGAATGCACAATGGAACACTCCGTTTCCTAGCAGATATGCGCGATGTGCTCACTGTCCTGTTAGTCTTCTGGGTGCCAATGGGACAAATTGCAAATCAAATGAAGTTTTCATACTTTCTGTATGGCTTAATTAGGTAGGGTCTACCACATTTTCCCTCTGTGAACATTTTTGTAGCCGCGGATTTTTTTCAGCAAACCTCTCGTAAGTCGTCCATATTTTCATTTTTTTTAATCATACGTACTCTTCTTTTGTAAAATGCAATCATAAAAACAATCTGGGAAAGATGAGAAAACATTATTGTCTACCAATATAAACATGACTGAAAATCACATTTTTTTGATTATCATTACACTCCTGATTTTTTCAGATTCGGTTTACATAACCATACGAAATGTAAAAATGCAATTGTCCGACAAATGAAAGAACAGACAGATGAAAATCGACGATTTTTTGAGTTTTTAAATTCATTCATATTTATCGGAAGAATGGATATTTTCTGAGTTAATATCCACTTTAGGGCAAGGGTGTGATGCATACACTCACATTAATTTTTAACGTAGATTCAATATCTGCCATAAAAAAATGGGGTTCTAATTTGAAAAAATTGATTTTTCACGATTTTGTCATCCCTAACTTTGAAAGCGATTTTTTCACCCCCTGTATCATGAATCGCGATTTCGATTTTTAAAGTGGATACATCAATCTTACATCTTGAAAAATCCCAAAAATGAAAATTTTCCATCCAAAAACCTCGAAGTTATTCTTGTTTCAGCGGAGCTCTATTTTCGAATTTTCTCGCTCAGAGAGAATTTTCCAACCAAAACTGAAAAATGTTACATCAAAATAACTTGAAATTTTCTAAGGAATCTATTTCTGCAATAAAAAAATGGTGTTCTAATTTGAAAAACGGAAGTTGACGTCATTTCCGGAAAAACCGGAGGTGCTCATGCCTTGAAAATATTTTAGATTTCATCAGCATCGTGAAATACTTGTAAGTGCTGAATTTCATGAAAATACGTTCAGTAGTTTTCCGTATAAATATGGGTGAGGTTCCTCGTGAAAGACCCTGTATAGCCTAAGAATTTTTCCATATATTCTCGTATATTAGGCTGAAGAAATTACCTACAAAAAGCATAACTGCTCCCACAGATATTGAAAATGGAATAATGAGGACCGAACACTATTTATAGGGGTACGGAAAATGACTAGAACGATTAAAACAAGAGATAACCGAAATGATATGATATGTTTATCCCTGGGTTTATCCTGATTACTCCTAGGTCTCCTGTGGAGACCCCTCTGAAATCACAAGCTTCGAAGCTTGTAACTATGGTCAATATCATCCCAGCACAATAAGACAATCAAGAGATAACACGGTTTATAGGCAGATTCCGGCAACTGAGAAGAAGCAGGTCAGGTTTAGTGAACATTTGAGCTGAGGAGAGCAAGGACCCTCAAATGGTTCCTAGGGAAGAGAGGTTTGTCTGTAAATGAATTTCCCCTATATAACGAGAACAAAGAAGCTTCGGAGCGAGTGGATATCAAGGTAGTTGCCGAACGGTTACGGAGCGAATGGATAAGGGTTCTTCGAAATTAATATAGCCTCATTTCTTCGCTTTGTTTATCTTTGAGATTTTTTCACTTTTTTGGAAATTAAAATTTGTTCTGAGGATATCTCGAAAACGAAACGTTTGTGGTCCCATTTTTATGAGACTTTTCCTTGAAATTATGCAAGAAATCTTCCCTTATCGTTCGTACCTCCGATTAAGGAATACCTTGGATTCGTGAGAATCGTTGGGAAGTAGAGTATTTAGCATATTCGATTTACACCATATTGATATGTGAATTATTCAAAAGCAATTTTCGGAAACGCTTCAGATCGAAAGGATGCTTTTATAATAATTCACTTGTAAAATGTTCCTTCTTCCTTGTCGCCCCTACATGACTGATACATTTTTGGAGCAGTAGTCGTTGGATCTGCGTTTGTCATTTCCAAATTTCATATTTTCCACAATCAACCATACAGAAGATGAATCATTTTCATCAGCGTGTGTCATTTTTCTGGCATTTCAATATCCGCAATATAGATTTCAACCATTAGGGTATTTCCAATTTTGAATGAAATTGTTTCCACATTGAGCTTTGTTTGTATGACAAAGGTCCGGCCAATTCTGAAATTACCAATAAAATTCGAATTCTGAACTGTCAAATCGAGTTGATTCTGCGATCAAGCCTGTGCTTCTCCGATTAGCGCTTTGTGAACCCACTATAAGAATTTCGAAACCAAGTTATGTGGAATCATTAAGCTGTAAATCCTTTTTCTGAATAGTATGCGATATGGAAATCAAGCATTATTTTGTGATGAAACCCCAGGGTATTTGGTGAAGGAAAACGAACAAAAAACTCATAAAAACTTAATTAGGGATTCAATTCAATATAATGAGCATTCATTCACTTCATATCATTTCATATTCATTCAATTTTTCTCATCCTATCTCCCCTTCATTTCGCTGGGAATACACTCCAAATTCTTGACCTTGATCTATCTTACCTTCTTGGGTCTATAGAAATGCAAATGACGAGTTAGGAAAGACATTCATGGGGTCAGTTGTGTAATCATCCGTATTATGTTACAGTTCAAATTGAATTAAACAAAATTGTTGAAAACAAATGATATTAATATTCTTAAGAACGTAATGATTTTACAGGGTGAGTCTTCGACTTGTACATATAT
Source organism: Adalia bipunctata (assembly GCA_910592335.1). NCBI lineage: Eukaryota > Metazoa > Arthropoda > Insecta > Coleoptera > Coccinellidae > Adalia > Adalia bipunctata. Next base: position 10,733,279 of record OU342954.1, read on the forward strand.
TTTAACTGTAGATTCCTCTCATCAAACGAAACATTTTTTTTTCATACCATTTTTCAGATTTCGGTTTCGTTTGAAATATACAGGGTGTCAAAAATCCATGAAACCCTTTCTTTCCCAAGTTTCTTGAAGATTTTCTGGTTGGCCCAAAAAAATCATAACCTGCGCAATTCATCTTGATCCGATTTGAAAAAAAAAAATTTTTCAAGACACATTTGAATAAAACGTTATCACGATAATTTTTTTATGAAACTCGAATCAAAAAACTTTTTAACAACAATAATAAACATTCTATCAGGTAATAAACAATAATTAATAAATACAACACTTGCAAATTATGACTGGACATGGAAAAGCTTGAAGCAGTTTTTATCTTCAGTCACGCAAAGAGCATTCATTTCAATTTTTCAGGAAGATCTTTCACGCAATTTTGTGTTTTTTTTTGCGAAGGAAAGAGTGTGGCCAAGGAAATATCTGAACATAAATTATCTATACCGCTAACCAAAAATTCATTTCCATGCGAAAATGTGAATGACACCAAATGTAATCACTGGGAAAATCAACCATTTTAGAAAATAAAAGTATTCCTATATTTTTTCAATAAAAAGCGTCGTTTTCGAGTTATTTCTAAATGTATACGAAGAAATTTGAGGAAAAAATCATAAATTTCATAAAAAATCTGAATGCTTCCCTGGATTAAATATCATCGAATATTTTTTCTTCTCTGGTCTCTTAACAAATTACCCATGTTGTCAATGTCTATCAACTTCAAGACTAAAATCTCTATGATGGAAAAATGTTCGATGTAATGATTGAATTCCGAGATCAAGGGCGGATATAGTTCTTTTTCATGGGAGGGGTAATAACGATCATGGGGGGGTAATAACGATTGAAAACCATTAAATCAGGTACAAAAACCACCTTTTTCTCAGGTTTTGGATACTCATGGGGGGGGGTAGTTACCACCAGTACCCCCCCCCCCCCCCCCCCGTAAATCCGCCCTTGTCCGAGAAGCATGAAATTACACAATAATAATGAAGGGATTATCAGGTTTGGAGTTCAAAGATATTTCACTCAGTGTCGCTCTTTATTGTTCATTCCAAGCTTTCGGCTCTTGGTTTGAGATCGACAAAATCATACTATTATGAAATTACACAGTTTATAAACACAGTTTCTATTGAACTTTATTGATACCCTTCCTTCAGGAAAATATCTATGTTCTGAACAATATTCTATTGGAATTTTCAATCGACACTACACGTTCTTCACATCACAATCATCACCTATTTGCTTTATTCTCTGCAAGTAAATAAATAAATAAATCGAAGTCCATGTAGAAAGGTTATCGCGTCTAAGCGTCGTTCATTGTATCACAGACTGGCCTGTGATGAGACTCTGGAGACACAGACCAACGGCTTGTCTTGCGTGACGGCTACATCGCAGCGCACCGCGACTGAAATTCAGATCGTAGCGCTATATCGGCGAGAATCAGAACTACTCGTTCGGCATTTCCAAAGAGCAATGCGTAAAAGCCTTCAGCGAAAAGTAAACAAAACTAGTGCCTCTGCTATAGTTCTTCCGTTAACGATAGGGGACGTACTGCTTTCTTGAGTTCGCCTATACCATTTTTGAAGAGAAAATCGGCAATCTGGCATCATCTTCTCTAGAGTTCTGTGAAATATCATAGAGTAGATGGATCAAGTTAAGTCATTGACCTCGAATTATATGACTTTGATTATTGGAGATAGGATAGGTTAGTGAGAAACCAATTTTAGTTTCAGAATATCGAGGAAAATATGAACAAATTATTAGTGTTTACTAACTAATCTTGATGAAAATCGAAGAGAGAACTCATTTTAGTGGGACAAATATGTTTTTTCGATTGCAGAAATAATCGGACAGATGTTTTTGTCAGGAAATATCGTGTTTGTTACATTCTCATTCAAATAAGGTTAGTGCTTGAGTATTTTCTAATTGAATTACCCAGAACATCTCATGATCACCTCAATTTCAATCGAAAAATATCAACTTTGAGGTGTTTGCAGAGAATTGCTTCAGGCACGAACTAAGCCCAACTTTTTTTCAAATGGCTATATTTCTTCAACAGATATTTCTTCCGAATTCGGAAAAATGAGAAATGAAAAGAGGGTTTCTTTAGGCCTCAAGAATATATAGTTGAAATATATGTACAAGTCGAAGACTCGCCCTGTATTTTAACTGTAGATTCTTGAGGCTAAAGGAAATCTTTTTTCCATTTTCCCGAATTTGCCTCTGTTAAAAATATATAGCAAATTGAAGAAAAAAATTGGGCCAAATACGTGCCTGATACGATTCTCCTCAAACACCCCAAATTTTATAGATTTTGATTGGAATTGAGTACCAACCTTATTTGAATGAAAATGTTGAAAACACGATATTTCTTCACAGAAATAACAAGTTTTGTCCGATTATATCTGCCATCAAAAAGCCATATATCTTCTATCAAAATGAGTTCCTTCTTCGATTTTTCTAGAGATTAGTCCATATATTCCTCGATATCCCAAAAATATCTTATAAAAATGTCTTTCAGTCAATTCATCAGAATCTTAAATCCATTCTGTGAATATTTCACAGAAATTTTTATGTGTACGTTGCCAGCCTCATGAATGTTCCTGAAACTATGAAAAACACCGTAGGATCTATGAATAGACCCATCCCTAGCCTACGTAATCAAATATTGAAGAGATAATCTTTGTACGTAATACAACGCCTGTAATGGACGCATACGTATAGCGAACACCAGCGCGATCTGCAAAAAAATGGGGAAAATCTTTTTTAGAGCTATGTTGTTATGAAAGGGGAAAGGTAATTGTTTCAGGAGATTTTCTCCGATCTCGTGATGATTTTGTCAAAGATTTCAGTGAATAAATGTAATATTAAGGCCTGGACACACCTGTCATGCAGCCTTCCGATCCGACTCCGGTCCGATATTGCTTAAAGAATCTGATCGGTGCGGGATCGGAAAGGGGTGAGCACACATGTCATGCCCACTTCCTGCTCTTTTCAGATTTGACACTCAGTCTACTCGAAATCGCCAGTTGAAACGGTTGCGAATATATTGCGCGAATGTTGAAACATTTTAGCAATCGTGATTTAGCTATTGTGGCTATCTGTTTAGATGAAGAAGATCGACTTCTTCTACATTTAGTTTCTTCGCAACTTTTTTCCACATAATGTCCTTGTACCCCGAGTTTCTATATTGCTCTTGTGCCTGATCATAGAGAGCTGGAAACATTCGGACAGTTTCAATAAGCTCCTCCGCTTTTTTACCCGCCATTTCACTGAATTTAACACAAAAACTGCCACCGACAACCTTCCCGCATCAAGTAAACGAATGGTCTGCAATGTCGGAGCATGACGGGATACCGGAATCGGAGACGGGTGGGAGTAGGACGGGTCGCGTGTCGGACAGGTGAGACCTACTGCATTCCAAACCATTGTTTGTTCCCATATCATACAGTCGTCCCGCTGTATGACCGTAGTCGGATCGGAAGGCTGTATGACAGGTGTGTCCCGGCCTTTAACCGTTAAGTGTTGAGTATATTCAATACGGGGTTTGTATCGATATTCCTCATTTATACATCTGAGTTATGTATTATTATGTATATTGACATGGGCGCCCGCAGAAATCCGCAAAAATTTTTCTCAGGGGGGGGCAAATAGAGATTAGAGAGCAATATTGAGGGTGTTGTGCTGTAAAACAATGAGGCCATCAAAATCTCAGGGGGGGCCATGGCCCCCCCTGGCCCCCCCCTGCGGGCGCCCATGTATATTGATATTTATCCTTGAAATGGTCGGACCGATAACAAAAAATTTTCAATAGAAACTGTGCTTATTTAATGATTATTTTTATGAAACTAGATGTTCAATTCCATTTTCCATATCTGTGGGGTTTAATTATGTATTATCAAATAACTCTACATCAAAAGTTTTTTCATCATTTAGATTTTAGTTTCTACAGAGTTGATAAACAGTCTGACAACATTGTATGACTTGTTTAGAAAACGGAAAGGTAATATTCGATGATATTAAGTCCAGGAAAGCATCCAGATTATTCTTGAAATTTATTATTTTTTGCTCGAATTTTTTCATATACGATTAGGAATAGCTCGAAAAAGACACATTTTATTGAAAAAAACATAGGAATACTTTCATTTTTCAAAATGATTGATTCTTTCGAAAATATGAAACGTTTATTTTTTTCGATTGGTTTTATGGTATTTTTGCGTGCATGTATGAGTCGGCTGCGCTGTAACTTTTATAACAGGACGATTATTGAATGGATATTGATCGGTGAATATGAATCATGAATAGAGTAAACAATCAACCAAAATGAAGTTCATTCAAAATAACGGTTTCGAAGATATGAACAGAAAAGTATTGTTTTAATGGATTTCTGACACCCTGTATCTTTCAAACGGCACCGAAGATGTGAATGATTTAATTCTGAATAAGTTTTGGGGAATTTTTTTCCCAACATTTATTTGATAATAATTGAAGTTGCTATTGGTTGTGTACACGTTCGACTGTTTTAAGACCTTCGTGAAAAACGGAGCGACCCTATTTTATGATTTTAAGTTTTTTGAGAGAACTTTTTGGACAATCGATGTGGATTTTCGTACTAGATGTTTGTGCGGTACCACAAACCTCTTGACTGGAAGGGCATTCTACGTTTCGTTCTAGCTCTTACCTTCGAACTCATCGATACAGCTTGGTAGAAGCCATCTATTGACGTGGGGCGCGGGTGACTTGGTTCTACCCATGATACTAAAACCCACAAGGTAAGCTCATGCGCATTATCGTCTGCTATCTCTCTCGTACAACGCCTACGTCATCGGGAGACAATCATTCAAATTCGCTTTGTTTTTGTCCTCGTTCAGATTATTTTGTATTGAATAGTGCTGAATTTTGGTGGATAAACTTATTTTTCATTGTTTTCTTCCGTATTCTAGTTAAAGATTATATTTAGTCTATGGTCTCTTCCATTGAATTCTTCAAAATTCATGAAGAAAGACTTTCAGTTATGAAAGGTACCCTCCATACTTTCAGTGACGCACTCCACTTCAAATCAAGATACAAAAAAAAATTGGCGAATTTTTATTTTGAGTCTGAACTGTTTCAGCCAGCAGTTCATTTTAAAAAATCCAAATGTCCCAATAAAATAGGACTTCACATGAATACCCTACAAGAAGCAATACATATAATGTATTTTCGTACCATAATCAATCAACAACTTACTTTAAAATGAAGATATATTATTATTGATAATTCATTGTAGTAATTGAATAATTCCAACAAAAATATCAAAGAAAATTTATTTGAAAGTCAAAACTTATTCAAATTTATTTTACTACTCAACTATTTGTCACGAGTAAGATATTTTGCTCGAATTTTCAGGTGTTATTTTACAATTAACAACTATTCTGATTTCTTCTCGATCAGATACGGTATTTTTGCAAATATTCTGATGAATAAGAAAATTATGTACACGCAATAAATAAGCGAATCAAATTGAATGACTATGAAATAACATAGAATTAAAAATATGGAATTATGTGGGAATAAGCGCCATGTCACCTAGTGACGTCATGCGCCAACCTAGTCAAAACTCGTTCAGCAAGTGATCATACCTTGTGGGTTTTAGTATCATGGGTTCTACCCATCTGATCGATGAAGTGAGGGACACGGTACTAAAAATCGATGTGGCCGTTCCCTTGAGGCGGAATAGAAGCGCGCGCCATCTACGGCGAGCTAAAGCGATGCAGATCCCTACAGATATAGTCCATTCACTTTTATAAAGTATCGCGGTTGGCCATGATTTAGGTTTATCAAGTTTTTTCCCCTAGAACAGACGCAGGTTGGCACTTGTGAAAATTGAGCGACATTGCCAGGTCTACTTTCTATTTACTCTTTTTCAACTTTGTAAATGGAGTTAGTTCTTCGAAGATTTAACTGTGGCGCAGGTTTCGTAGAACTACTTACTACATTTTCATGCTGGAGTATTTCAGGTTGTGCAAAAATGTATTTAAAAGTCTTCTGAATTAACATAATATTTTCTCAAATTCATTAATTTCCCCAAGTAAATGAACATTTTGATAAATACGTAATTACTACGATTTTTTAGCAGAAACGACAACGTTGTGGGCTTTTTCGAATTGCCACTAGATATATGTGTTTTTCAATCACCATATTCTGGCTGTTTCTCTTCATCCCTAGGAGTTTCAACTGTTATCTCGTTTCATGAAAATTAGGCACATCCTAAAAGCATCCTAACTATGAAATGAACTATCGGGAGTTCTGTGAATATCTACAAATTTTAGTGGAGACTGGCGATGTTTAGTTAGGAGTCTCTACACCATGGTTTCTACGATTCTATGAATCTTCAATGAATAGTAAATATGCCTTTCCAATGGAAATTCCTTCGGATGGTCTATTTTCCTTTGTTGTTCGTTTTGGTCCCAAGGCTTGATCGATCTCTATCGAGTTGTACCAATTGAAAAGGATTGCTATCCGCAGAAGTGTCGGCGGGCAAATATTCGCTCCCACACATACGTCTAGTAGTTGTCTCAAGTGTTTTGATAACATCCCGCTCTTGTTGAGGTTGGTGATTGGACTCCTTTTGTGTCTATTTGCATGGATCGGTTCTCGTACATGGTCATTCCCGAATACCGTTTATTCGGAAATTCCTAGGAAAGATTCAGAATGAGATTTTAGAATTGAGTAATTGAGTGAAACTGGATCATTCGTTGAATCTTCTTTTGACCACAATTGAAATCAACTTTCGTTTGTCAAATACTGCACCTCAATTTCCAGATGATATATCTATCAAATTGATCGGGTCCTTCTTGGGAAACAGGTTGCAGGTAATTCTTGCAGATGGTTCATACTCGTTTTAGTATCCATTAACGATCTTCCGGAGTATGTTCCTGAAGCATAAACTTACACCACATTTTCGCTACAGGGGTTCGATCTGGATAACTTGTTGGAGATGTCGCGGGGGATCCGGTCGGAGTGCCTACTTCGCTCTGGTAGAATCAGTGAATCACATTTGAGATACGGAGTAGTGCTGTTGGAAAACAGCTCTCACGCAAATAAAGTTTTCCGTTTGCAGAGATGAGTTGTTAGAATAATAGCAAGGCAAACACGAAAGGGACACCTTTGAGATTTGATCTGCCGCCGATCAGGTCGCTCTAATTATCTGATCGTTAATGCGCGATGACAGTCCCGATCGTTGAACGATACGTTAATGCGGAATGAAATATATGATCCGCGACAGACCAGATCGGCGGGAGCGATCCGATCCGCAGTCCAGATCTGTAACAGATCTGCACTGCGGATCAGATCTCACAGATTTCCCTTTCGTGTGTGCCTAGCTGTTAGGTGAACTTGAATATCTACCGTGATTGCTGTGAGGAATCTTTGAGAAATCTGAATCTTCCTACATTGCCCTCGATTTTCATACTCAAAAGCGTTATTTACGTTCACTCGAATAAAAGTCAATTTGATACAGGGTGTCCCAAATGAGAGTGACTCGCAATTTTTGAATTTCCAGTTGACGCAAGCTTACAACACAAGCCTTACGAAAGATTTGGCTTCACTATGTGACTGTGAAAAGCAGGGATTTATCCATATTGGTATAAGATATGCAGGGTGAGTCTTTGACTTGTACATATATTTTAACTGTAGATTCCTCTCATCAAACGAAACGCTTTTTTTCATACCATATACCGCTGTAGGAGGCATGGGCGCCCGCAGAAATTTTTCTCAGGGGGGCTGAAATTTTTCTCAGAGGGGGCAAAATAAAAATCGTTGAAATATTGAAGTTCTTGTGCTGAAAAACGATAAGGCCATCAAAATCTCAGAGAAGGGCCATGGACCCCCCTGCCCCCCTCCTCCGGGCGCCCATGGTAGGAGGCGCGATGATAACAGATAATCCAGTATCTAGGATGGCTTCAAGGAGGATAACTCCCCACTTATACAAGTTTCTTGTCCAAGGAAGGTGGTCTATAGTAGAATTCATAGATATTTATTTAGTAATGTAATCCGAAATATTGATTTCATTAGATTCACAACTATTGCTAAACCTGTCAACGTACACGTCAAAGTTCTGTGAATTTTTCAATTTTCATAGAATATTTTATTAACATTGTTTTGAATAGGTTATAGCTTCATCAAAATCAATAATTGAATTGAAAATCAATATTCACAGGATATTTTTGGGGATATGGAGGAAAATATGAACAAGTTATTAGTGTTTACAAACTCATCTTCAGGAAAATCGAAGAAGGAACTCAATTCGATAAAAGAAATATGGCTTTTCAATTTCAGAAATAGTCCTCCTAAACTGAGTGTTTTTGTTGAAAAATATCGTGTTTTGAACATGCTTACTCGAATAAGGTTAGTACTTGAGTGTTTCCTAATGTATCAACTCAATTTCAATCGAGAAATATAAACTTTGCATCAATTCATTTCAGGGACGTAGTTAGCCCAATTTTTTTTAAATGGCTATATCTTTTTAACAGAGCCGAATTCGGAAAAATGGAAAATGAAAAAAGGTTTCTTTTGACCTCAAGAATCTTCAGTTAAAATTTATGTACAAGTCAAAGACTCACCCTGTATGTAGCCACTAATGGAACTATTCATCCACAGAAATCTGTAGAATATTTATTTTCCTAGTTCTGTGAATCATATTCAAAATTAATTGTCGTTTTATTGCATCCAAAAAATCAGGTCTGATGAAAAACTGAATATCCCACATTTTTTACGCCGGTCCTGATCGTCATCGCATTCCGCTAAGGAAATAGTGCTCTATAGTTTAGCTACTCACCGCCAGATGCGAGGGTAAAAATTTTCGATTCTCTGAAACACAATTGCCCCTCTATGAACAGCTTCAAATCCATATATCTAATAACATCAATATGGCGTATACCCCTGCTATTCACAGTCACAAAGTGAAGCCAAATCGTTGATAAGATTTGAATTGTATACGCAGGCGTCAACTGGAAATTAAAAAATCGCGGGAAAAGTAGAGGTATGTTTATTTCAAGTGTCAACAAGAAGATAGATATCGGGGATGATAATGAGCCACTGGAATATTTTCAGAGAAATAAAAAGTAGTTCAAAAACTTAGATTTTTGATCGACAAGAAAATCTCAAACAAAATCTAATCAGTGCCAACAACAGGTATTCTATGCATCTATCACATGAAGTACCTAATGGATGACATACGTTTCACGACATAATACAATTACTGCGTTCGTTATTACCAATCCGGGAGAGGAGCGAGAAAAAACGGACACAGAAATATAATGAATACGGATCTCTCTCTTTCCCTCTTTCTGCCAGAGAGTGAGAGAGATCCGAATTATTACATTTCTGTGTCCATTTTCTCTCGCTCCTCTCCCGGATTGGTAATACCGAATGCGCCTGATATGTCAGAGGGAGACATAATTAGTAAGATATTTTTACTCTTAATATTACTGCACATGCGCAGATCGGGATTCTTACCAAAGCCCAGCTATATTGGAATTATTATAGGTATATGTTCAAATCGTTCAACTGCGATGTTCCTATAGACATAGAGGATTCAATGACCGAACTGAAGAAGTGACAGTGACAAAAAACACGAAACGTGCGTTTGAGGGTCGAAATCAGTGTCGTTACGAGATCTAATGCCTATAAGACATTGCTGGAGAACCAGGCTCATTTGAAATCTGAAAGTTTGGATCATAATATTATGCATATCGTTCGAACTAAGAATCATTTCTGCTACACTAGGCGCATTCGGTATTCCCTTTCCGAGGAGGAGCGGACACATAATATCTTATAATTCGGATATCTCTCACTGGCTGAAAGAGAGGAGAGAGAGATCCGTGTTTATTAGATGTTCTGTGTCTGTTTTCTATCGCTCCACTCCGGATTGGTAATAACGAACCATAGAATTATAAATATAGAATTTGAGCGTAGTGTCTAATAAGTATACAAAAGTGTGGCAATCGTTCCCCTTAAATCCAGGGTCAGTCATCGCTATACGCATGCCTAGGGAGAAGAGAAGGGACATGTTATTCTGTATCCATGGATACCGTATGTGACTCAATACAAACAGAGACAAATAACAAATTTGCATCCGCTGATCGCCACGATGCCCCTATGTTCCCACTCTGCGTTATCGCACATGCTCACTAGTCTCACTGACCCTAGGCACAGCCCTTTAGATGTTTCACTTTTAATTTCAAGGATCAAATTATAGGTATAGAATTATGTGTAACGAACGCAGTAACTCGGTGTGCTGAGCAACTGAACAGAGAGTTTCGAACGATCTCATAATTCAAATTTCAAGATTTCAAATAGGCGCAATTCCAAGAAACGTCTTAATCACTGTCGAAAGAGGAACGCGCTGTATTATAATCGACCTAGTTCAAACCTGCATCTCCACCCGCGTAATAATTGGATACAAATATTTAAAAGTTAATTGGTTTCGAACAGAGTAAAAGAGATCTTCTCATCATTTTATATACTCTTCAGATTTAGAGTATAAACTTTATAGACTTATATACGCTAGACTCCAGAAGGCTTTATAAAAAGATGATTACGATGGCCTGAGATAGCTGAAAAGAAGGGATGATGAGATGACTAGCACAGACGATGAAACGTTGTCTGTAATGCTAGAGACTCATTTTCCATTCTGCTGAATATTTCACGGCAGTTAACCTAAAGGACTTTTCTGCACCCAGAAGGAGAGCTAAGAAAATAGCCGCCAAAATTTTCCCAGGGGAGAAGATTCGATGGGCTATTGAATCCTTCGAACCATATACAACTCCCTAATGAGAGACGGCATATGCCGTCACTGGGTATATACCCAGTGCTCCTTCAGGAAGGACTGTCGGTTCTTTCACCAGAGTTAGTAGTCTTATTTCGAAAAAGCTTCACATGGGGATCTCCGTATGTTGCTGTTGAAAACTCTCGAGCAACTACACTAAAATGAGCTGGTGTACTATCATGCACAAACCACATGGACTGTCTGAAAGCCAATGGTACATCCTCCATAAACTGAGGTAGCGTTTGTTCCAAAAAGTTACGGCATACTTCGCCGGTAAGTCTTCCTGGTAGAAATACATTTCCAATTAGCCAGTCATCTACAATTCCAACCTAAACTTTCAACGAGAACTGATGTTGAAAACGATCCTCAAAAATCTCATGTGGAGTTTCGTCCGCCCACACATGGTTATTGACGTTATTGTGAAAAATTCTCATTGCATCGCGCGAAACTGGTTTCAACGAAAGAACCAGAATATGTAGTTGACGGATTGCCACCAACTAAAGGGTGTTTCAAATTGCGCGGTTTTTTTTTTATAACTAATACTCATAATTTGCATTCCTTTTATAACTGGCAACTGAAGTATCAGGATAAACAATATATCATATCATGATACTTATGCACGAAGAATATGATCTGCCAAATGGCCTCCTCTTGCAGCTCTACAAGACGACCACTCTCTCGTTAAAATTTTCAATGGCATTTTAACATAATTGAGGCTCTATCTCACTAATGACACGAATAATTTCATGCTTGAGTTGAGGAATCGATTGTGGATTGTTCTAATAGATCTGGCTTTTCACATTACCCCGAAGAAAATGGTCCAACAGTGTCAAATCATATGATCTTGGTGTCCATTGACATCACCGTTTCTGGAGATTATTCGTCTAGGAAATTTTTGTCATATATAATACCACAAGAAATGAAATTTTGCCGGCCAAATTTCTCGATTGTAACATGAAAGTTTGTTACTGAGGCAAATTCGCGAACAAGGCTTGTATCAAAATCACGAGCCGTTAGGCGAGTGATTTTGCAAAAATGTCATGAGCGAAATTGCCGAAAAGCAACAAACTTGAATGTTACAAGAGAGAAATTTCACCTGCTTGAATTTCATCTCGAGTGGTATTGGACATAACTATTTCACGAGAAAATATGGTAATATGGTCACATTGGGCACGTATTGCGGTCTTTGACAAATAAGTATTCATTATAGACTAAGTGAACGTTGTTTGTTATTTCTATGGTACTCATTTTCGAAGCTATCTATTAATTTGAGAAACGTCAAAAATTTTTTCGCTAACAAACCAACTTGTTAGTTTTGCCCGTTTCCATGTTTTATCGATGAGAAACGAGTGTTGCTAAGGAAACTTCCTCACTTAAAATGAAATGAGTGAAATAGTCTCAATAAATCAATTGTGGGATTTGCAAAGTGAAATGTAGCGTCATCCTGCTGAAACCAAATATTATCCCCTAGATCAATATTCATCAATTCAGGCCACAAAATTCGATTATCATCGGACCGTCTCGATGACCATTGACAGTTACAGCTCCACCAGCAGCATTTCCAAGGAAATAAGGTCCAATTACACCACCTGACCATAATGTACACCAAATAGTGACTCGTTTAGGATGCGTAGGTTTCTCATGAATAATTCGTGGATTTTCCTCGTCCCAGATACGACAATTTTGTTCATTAACAAAGACACCAAGTTCAAAATGTGCCTTTATTGGAAAACATGATTTTTTGAGAGGAATCAGCTGGTAGTTCATTGATGAAATTAATAAATGAACGACGCTTCAAATGATCTAGTGGCAGTAGTTCCTGGGTTATTTAAATCTTTTATGCCATCAGGGCTGAATCCTTGTGTGAAATACGTCATGTGGTGGGCTCACTAAGTCCAACTTGTTATGAACGTCGTCTTCTGGACATTTCAGGGTCTTCAGGAACACTTTCTCGAACCAAATCCATATATACAGGGTGAGTCTTTGACTTGTACATATATTTTAACTGTAGATTCCCCTCATCAAACGAAACACTTTTTTCCCATACCATTTTTCAAAATTCGGTTTCGTTTGTAAGATACAGGGTGTCGAAAATCCACGAAAAAAACACTTTCCTGTTCATATCTCCGGAACCGTTCTTTCAAATGAACTGAATTTTGGTTCATTGGTTACTCTATTCATGGTGCATATTCCTCAATCGAAACTTATTCAATATCTCTCCTAGTTTAAAAGTTACAGGGTGGTCGACTCATAAATTCATGCAAAAATACTATCAAATCACTTGAAAAGGATGAACGGTTCATATTTTCAACCATTTTAGAGAATAAAAGTATTCCTATATTTTTTCAATAAAACGCGTCGTTTTCGAGTTATTCCTAAATGTATACGAAGAAATTTGAGGAAAAAATAATGAATTTCATAAAAAATCTGAATGCTTCCCTGGATTAAATATCTTCGAATATTGTTTCTTCTCTGGTCTCTAAACAAATTAACAATGTTGTCAATTTTTATCAACTGAATTCCGAGAAGCATGAAATTATACAGTTTATAAGGAGTTTCTATTGAAAATTTATGGATACCCGTCCTTCAGGAAAATCTATCTTGGAATTTTTAATCGACCCTACACTGTTTTCACATCACATTAATCACCTGTTTGCTTTATTCTCTGTAAACTGCAAGTAAATAAATAAATAATAAAACGAATCCATGTAGAAAGGTTATCGCGGCGTCGTTCAATGTAATCACAGACTGTACTCTGGAGACACAGAAGAACGTCTTGTCTTGTCTTGCGTGGCGGCTACACGCAAGATTTTTTTTTTCAAATGGCTATATCTCTTTAACAGAGCTGAATTCGGAAAAATGGAAAATGAAAAAAAGGCTTCTTTAGGCCTCAATATTCTTTTGAAAGAGAGTATAACATACTGTTTTCCTGAATCAAACAATACATGGCATATGGCACGTGTAAAGAAATGGCGACAAGGCACAGATTATATGAAAGGATAAAATCTGTTTCCCGCTCCAAATCTATTTTTCTTATAATAACTTTTTTGGTCTTCTACCGAACCGTTCTATTGATATTTACCTATTAATAATTCGACTAATAGTGCTTTCAGATAGATGATTTTGAAAACCACAAAATTCACGTAATTTTCTGGAATCACCTTCCACAGAACGCTGATTTCCATAAAAATAATTCAACAATTTTAACGCGTTGTTGTATCGAGTACGAAGTTATTTTCATAAATGTCACACATCACACTTCTCAAATGTAAAATATAAATGTGTAAATATGTGCGTCATCTATATTTAAGAAGGAGGTAGAAGTTATCACATCTTTATCAGAAGGTTTATTTAGTTTGGAAAAAAAATGAATTTGAAAAAGTATTATGTTAATTCAATAACCAAGGACCTGGCGAATGTTGAAGAAACTTTCTTCTCTATTTATAATATATCACGTATATAAACATGGTACCTACGGAAATCAAGAATCGGGCGTTGAAATTTTACTGAATAATAATGGATAAAATAGTCCGTTACTTTGTAATTGTTCATTCGACAAAATAGTAAAAGTACTCAAATCACCCGGCAGAAAAACTTCTAAACGAATAGACGGAGCTTTGAAATTCCCTATTTTTCAAAATTCTCATGAAATAAGCTTACAGAAGACACTCAAATACCTTCTTGCACAACTCGAAACACTCCAATATGAAACTGTAGTAGTAGAAGTAGTAGTACTTAGAAACCTGTGTCACAGTTGAACTTTACAAAAACTAACTTCATTCACAAAGCTGATGAAGAGTTAATAGAAATTAGCATTGGCAACGTCTCTGACAATTGTTTGAAATTTCACGAGTACAAACCTGCGTCAGTTTTCAGTGAAAAAACTTGAACTTGATAAACCTTAATCATGGCCAAACGGGATACTTATTTGAAGTGAATGGAGTACCTAATAATAACTCAATTGGACTCGAAATCTTCCTCCACTTCCTCCCTCCGAAGTTCTATCCCATCTCGGTGTAGCATATTTATAATACTTACTTTTAAGTATCCCCATACAAATGAATAGGACGGAAATCCGATTTAAATCTTCGTTTTATCCTCTCCACCCTTACCACTTCTTTGGACGTCCCATTAAATTCTCTTCAAGATAGGATATTGTGCAGGCACACCATCTTGCTGCGGCTACAAATTATTTCTGTTTGGGAATCGATATAATGCGGCTAGCAAGAAGTTACACAGAAATTCTAAATGACCTGTCAATGTACAAAAGGATTCAGAATTTTTTCATCGCCTTATTCTATTCGAAGGACCTCTCCAATATCAAGAATTTTTCGTGGGTTCATTCACAATTTTTATTCTTCTGAATCGTCACAAATATTTCGCCAGAAATAGATGTTCCTACTTTTTTCGGTGACCCATTTGAAGGCAATTATTTCAATGGTTCAATTATTATAACAAATGCAATTGAAGTTAACGATTTCGACTGCTGACACGAATCGTAGAGTGATAAGTGAGATTGATCGTGCAAGAATTTTGTGTCTCTTATCGAAAAATGCCGTGCTACTGGGTCGAGACTTATAGAGTTAGTGTTGCGCAAAGGCCAATTCTCCACGTGACAAAATTACAACATTCACTCAACTGGAGGAACTCTTCCAAAGCATTAACAACACGTCCAGAAAGATATGAGACACGAATGATTTTTGTTGAAAAATATTACTTTGTGTTGTGTTTTTTCGATGTTTTTTTCACGGGAAAAATTAGCCCGAATGGTATTTGACAAGATTATTTTATAAGTAACAGGTTTTTCTGCATGCATTTGGTATAGGTATTAATTTGAAAATTGAAAAACAGGTAATTTATTTAATCACAAAATACTACAAACCTAATTAGTGTAATTTTTGGTGACAACAACTAATTACTGTCGAATTCTGCCGCAGGTTAACTCGAGAAAACTGCTGACAGCTGCTGCCATACAGTTTTTCCATCTAGAAACCATTTTTGTAATTCGAAATTACGCGTTTCTGATTGGTGGAAATTAGGACGAGGGAAATAGTCGATTGGAAATTCCTCACCTGTAATTTTTGAACCAATCACAATATGTTATTTTGAGAGATCAGTAAATGAAGACATTTTGAAAACTTTTTTCTTGAAATGTAAAGGGCAATCAGATGCACAATTAAAAATTGTTTTCACATATACAGGGTGTTCGATAACAAAGATATAGACCATAGTTACACTCTCTTCAATGTAATACCCTATACAGGGTGTAGCTGAATAAGTGTAAAACATTTAAGGAGGTGATTCCTCATCGAAAAAAAGATAGGATCTTTCATATAAAGAAACTTTTATTATTCCTTCATAAATGAAATGTGGAGAATAGGGAAAATGTTGGACTAGAGCACATGTTCATCGCCTGAGCAAATATTTTTTTGAATGAATCGTTTGTTACATGATTCTTTGAACGTCTGACTTCACTTCCAAACGATCGGAATAAAGATAAATTTGTATGTACCGGAAAAGATTGAATGATAATGACACTCAATACCTTCTAAGCGAAATTGATTTGGAAATAATTGAAAAAAGAATTGATATTCAAATAAACAGTAGATAATCATTTCTAAAGAAATAATAAATCTTGCGTGATCGCAACACCATTATGAGATCTTCATATGAGTTTTTCAGATTTCAAATAATATTGTAAGTATTTCCCCACAAATATTTCCAAGTATTTCTATGAATATCGCTTATCATAATAGTAGGTTGACTAGTTGAATTAAAAATCGAAAATTACTGAAAAACTATTAGGTTTAGGTATAGAGAAACCTTATGAAGATAGTTTCGATATTAATTTTCACGTTCAACAAGGTACAAAAATACTGGGTGTGCCATTTGAAATAGGAATGTTTTTGACCATTATTTGTAGGTAATGTTTGAATATTAATTATGATCACTCAGTATATTCCAGAGTTGAATTTTTCTCTTCTGCATAAGGGTAGCAGTTTTTTCGGGTTTACCCGCCGACCCGCGGCAAAACTTGACAGTTGTTGTTAACGAAAATTGATGATACATACATAACGCATCCAGGATAATATGTTACTCAAAACTCTGGTCAAAAACCATTCGGGCATCTAATTTTTTCAGTGAACAAAATCGAAGAAACACAATGAAAAGTGATATTTAAAAAAAAAGCATTCGTGCAGGTGCAAAAATCCTCGTCTTCGACTCGGATTTTTGTTGCCACCAGCACTGATGCTTCTTGTTAAAATATTACTTAAAAACGTGTTTTTTCATTTTATTTCGGAAAAATTGGATGCCCTTATGATATTACTTACGACGAATGATTCGAAAATATATATCCTTTCCCTATTACACTAATTTGGTGGATATATCCATATGGTTGTGTATCTTATTGTTTAATTTTTCAAATCATGAATCACACTATCACCATGACATTTTAAAAATTACTGATAACGTCATAAACTCATAAAGCGCAGAATGATTATTGTCGCAGTATAGAGAACTAAGTTATGACAGTATCACATTTCGCCATCTAAAAAAGAAAACGACTGTACTCAGTATATTCCTTTCATGTCATCCAAGTGAGAAATAATGAATGTATTTCTTCCTTTCGCATCAGACTGTATAATACCAATGATAAATGCAGGTAAAACTGCAAGCAACACTATTTTTATCGAATTATAAGTCGATATCAAATTTCAAACCTATGCTGCATTCCCAAAATCAATTTTAAAACAGAATGCGAATGTGTTCATTTAATATTTAATCAAATGAAATTTCTGTTCTATTGTCCATTTCAGCGGATTCCATTGAGAATCCAGTTATCCTGTTTGGCAGGTTGTTTATAGATTTATGAATTCCAATTGAGGAATACCCGAGTAATATTTCAATTTCCAATGACATTCTTCCATGCATACGGAATTGTAACGAATGAACAAATAAATTAGTTGGTATTCAGACGAATTTCGAAATCCGGAAAATTTTTTCCGGAATTCGAAATCCCACATGGTTTTTCATTATGAACTGGACAAACATATACAGGGTGTCCCAAGTTCGAGTGCCTTTTAGACGTTCCTGGGAAACTGGACATATTTGAAATCTGAAAATTGGGATTATGATATTGTTCAGATTTCTGTACAGACCTTAAATATACTGCTCCACAAGAGTCAGGGATATCGTATTCAAACGTTTTTGAAGGTATGTAGTCTTCGAGAAAATCGCTGTGAAATCATTTAAAACTCAATAACAACTTGAATCGATCCAATAAAAATCAGTATGAGACATTTCGTCAATTTGGTCGCCTTTTTTCTCAAGTTTGGTTCTTTGTATATGCTTCATGAATGTTCTCATTTTGAAATGAAGTCAGTTTTCGAGTTTTCTGAAAATGCCGAGACGTAAATTAACAAACGCTGAGGCTAATAGGGCTATCGGAATGCTACAGGGTGGCCTAACTCAGGTTGTTGTCGCGGAATAGCTCCAAGTCAGCCAAAGTGTGATATCTCGACTTCGGAATAGGTTCAGGGAGACAGGTTCTTTGTTGGGAAGACCAAGGCTTGGTGGGCGACGAAAAACAACACCTGCTCAATATCGTTTCATCACCGTTTCGGCGAGAAGAAACCCTATACATCTACGTGTAGAATGCTACGGAATACTCTTCAAAATGCAAATGGGGTCCAAGTTTCCATCGAAACCATCAGACGACGTTTGAGAGAGGTAAATCTAGGTTCTAGACGTCCATTTAGAGGAGTTCCATTAACACGTGACCATAAGCGTCAAAGACTGGAATGGGCAAGGCAACATATCGATAGGAACGATCAATGGCGTAGTGTCCTTTTCACTGATGAATCCGGATATGGACGATTTTCAGATTCTCGAAGAATAAGGGTATGGACAATCCCACGCATACCCCGTAATCGTCGCTACGTCCAAGAAGTCCAACCATTCCGAGGGGGTAGTGTTATGGTATAGGCCGGGATATGTTTCAACGGGAGCACACATCTACACATTTGTCCTGGGAATATGACCGCCTTACATTATAGGGAGCATGTCATTGACAATGTTGTGCAAAATTTTCACGCTGCTATTGATGAAACTCTTCAATTTCTAGACGATAACGCTAGACCGCACCGTGCAGCCATAGTTGAGAATGCGCGAGAAGCTTGGTATTCCACATTTACCAATACCTCCGCACTCACCAGATTTGAATTGCAGAGAACATGAATGGGATATGCTCCAAAGAATATGATATAATCATCAACCTACCCCAGAATGCTTGAATGATCTAAGAGAGATTCTGTCCCGTTTATGGAACCAAATTCCTCAAGAAATGTTCAACAACCTCGTGTGTTTTATGCAAAGAAGATGTCGAGCTGTTATTGATGCCCGTGGAAGCCAAACATTGTATTGAAAGTCTTAAAATGCTTGAATTCTCTGAGAATGAAATTTCGTTATTTTGCTCGATTTTTCTCAACCATCCTGTACACGCTGCAGACCTACATGCTAAAATCAATTTGCAACTTGAAATCATATCAATAAGAATTTTCATCACAAAAATCTTATTTTTACTATATTTTTTTTGCAATTTGAGTCAATATCCCTTACTCATGTGGAACAGTTTATTTTCGGAGCATGAGCACTTCCGGTTATACAAGGATTGAAATTGAATTTGTTCAAACAATTTTTTTCTTCAATTTTTTCGTTTCTGATGTGATTAAGCAATCAATGCTGAATACATTTCTGCTTAAATTATTGTATTTATTCAACTAGTTTTCAAAATATCTAAAAAAACCGAAAAAGAAATCGAATATTTTCAATCAGTATTATGCTCATTCTTTTTATTCTGAACATCCCGAGTGTGATCCGTTCTCACAACGTCAAACTAGAAATGTGGAAACCTCTTGCATCCTCTGAATTCCATGAATATCACCACAGGGTGTTTCAAATTATGTATCGAAAACTGTGATCGAAAATTGGCCATACCTAACTGTTTTTCAAAGTAGAACCTTATTTTTTTATGATTATGCGCTGGATTCTGCGAAGTAAAATAGTGATAGCATCTTGAGATGCTCTCGCTCCTAAATTCAGTAGTTTTTGAGTTATTCGATATTTTCTGGATTTATGTTGTACGTAGAGTTAAATTCATCTTATCTTTTGCATGAGAATAGTCTGTGACCATAGCAGTTAAATTATTCCATCAATATTTCACAAGTGACAGGTCTAATTTTAGGCCTTATCTTCACTTCTCGATTCTACTTCAATGGTTACTATGGATTCATAAGAATATTCATCGAATCTGTTGCATGAGAATATTCTGTGACCACAGAAGATGAGTGATCCCATTATTGACAAGTGACAGGTCTAATTATAAGTTGTTACTACGGTTTCATATGAATATTCATCGAATCTGTTCAGATTCGATGAATTTGACTTTACGTACAACATGAATCCAGAAAAGCTCAAATAACTCAGGAATTACTGAATTTAGAAGCAATCTTAGATTGCTATCATTATTTTTCTTCCCAGAATCCAAAGCAATCATAAAGAAATAGGGTTCTTATTCGAAAAACAGGAGTTATGGCCAATTTTCGATCACAGTTTTTGGGACAAAATTTGAAACACCTTGTGATGATATTTATGAAAATCAAAAGCTGCATTTTTTCACATTCTCATACTTTGACGTTATGAAAACGGTTTACACTCAGGATGTGGAGAATAAGATAAATGAACATAATACTGACTATAAATACCTATTCGACTATTTTTCAGGTTTTTTTTCTGATATTCTGAAAACTATTTGAATGTATACAATGCAATGGTTTTAACAGAAATGTATTCAGCATTGAATACAAATATCGATATTTTGCTCTAATTACCTGATTAGCAAAGCCGAGTCGAAGTTTACGGATATTTATGAATAATGTGAAGCTGATCATGACAAATCTGTTTTGAAATTTCCCTTCCCTATTGGTAGAAAAAAATTTTTTGAGTTGGCAACTTGGACCGAAGTCTCCCATTGCTGTGGCATCTAGTTTCCGAGGTAATGACGATTTTGGTATTTGGTCCATCATTATAATTGACTATAACAGTATTTTAAGATCAACGCTCTCGAAATGAACACATGTTAGGGGCAAGTTATAACTGCTTTGTAGTAGTGCTATTGGATATTTTGTATCTGCTCAAATTTTGGAGCAATAACGAATAACATTTTTTTTTCGAATGGAAACCATAATAACATACTTCTGAGTCCACTGTACAGGGTGAGTCTTTGACTAGTACATATATTTCAGCTGAAGATTCTTGAAGTCAAGTAAAACCTTCCACATCAAACGCATCATAGAGATTCTAGTCTTGACAAAGTTGATGAACATTCTGACATATTGTTAACTTCTAGAGTTAATAAATTCAGTCATTCTGTGATATTATGAAGCCATGGAAGCATCCAGATTAATCGTATGGTTTTTGATTTTTTTGTCAAATTTTATCAGGTAAAATTAGAAATGACTCATTGAAGAAACACAATTGATTCTTTGGAAAATATGAACCGTTCATCTTTTTCAAGTGGTTTCATAGTATTTTTTTCGAGGATTTATGAGTCGGTTACACTGCAACTTTCATACCATGGGAAAGGACCCCGCACTTTTACTACGGGAAATGGCGTTCCGTCAAATTTTCTAAAATTTTGGTATAATGTAGTACTCGATATACTGATCCAAAGTGTCCATGGCCCCAACTCAATCCTATGACTAGTTTTTGAGATACAGGGCGTTGAAGTTGAGAATTACCCACTTTTACTACGCCCGTATCTCGGAACAGAATCGAATGAACTTCAATTTTTTTCAAGAAACATTTCATCACATCCCCAAGGAGCAAGCATATAGAGGAATATGACCGAAAATCGTTACGAATACAGGGTTATCCATAATTGAATGCATGCCCGATTTTGAAAGTATAAAATATGTCAATTCCAGAGCGAAAACGTTCGCAAAATGAACTATTACACTAGATATGTTGTTGTTACATCGAAAAAGTCTGAAATACCCAGAATTTATACTGGGTGATCCATTATTATAGAAACTATTCTCAAGGAAGGTTAAATGGACACCCTGTATTTATGGGTTGATTCAAGGTGTTTGTTTAATTTTTTTAGAACATATCATCATGGACTTCAAAGAATACAGGGTGATTCAGTCATGAATTTAACTTTGACCCTCACGAAAATACCCAAAAACCACCTTTTTTTTTCATCACCCTCTATTTCAAGATTGAATCCGACGAGGTGGGAGTTTTCTTTCACCACTGTACTTGATATGAAAACATCAATACGGTTGAGAGTTTTTATCCACTTCCTATGACCAGATTTTTTTTTATGTAATATGAAAATTATTTATTTATGTGATTCTATTTGTATTCCAGCAGAAAATCTGGTCATAGGAAGAAGATCAAAAATCTCATCCGTATTGATGTTTTCATATAAAGTACAGTGGTGAAAGAAAACTCCCACCTCGTCGGATTCAATCTTGAAATAGAGGGTGATGAAAAAAAAAGGTGGTTTTTGGGTATTTTCGTGAGGTTCAAAGTTCATTTCATGACTGAATCACCCTGTATTCTTTGAAGTCCATGATGATATGTTCTAAAAAAATTGAACAAACACCTTGAATCAACCCATAAATACAGGGTTTCCATTTAACCTTCCTTGAGAATAGTTTCTATAATAATGGATCACCCAGTATAAATTCTGGGTATTTCAGACTTTTTCGATGTAACAACAACATATCTCGTGTAATAGTTCATTTTGCGAACGTTTTCGCTCTGGAATTGACATATTTTATACTTTCAAAATCGGGCATGCATTCAATTATGGATAACCCTGTATTCGTAACGATTTTCGGTCATATTCCTCTATATGCTTGCTCCTTGGGGATGTGATGAAATGTTTCTTGAGAAAAATTGAAGTTCATTCGATTCTGTTCCGAGATACGGGCGTAGTAAAAGTGGGTAATTCTCAACTTCAACGCCCTGTATCTCAAAAACTAGTCATAGGATTGAGTTGGGGCCATGGACACTTTTGATCAGTATGTCGAGTACTACATTATACCAAAATTTTAGAAAATTTGACGGAACGCCATTTCCCGTAGTAAAAGTGCGGGGTCCTTTTGAATAAGTTTTGATTGAGGAATATGCACCTTGAATAGAGTGAACAATAAAACAAAATTCAGTTCATTTGGAAAGCGGTTATGAAGATATGAAAAGAAAAGTGTTTTTTCATTGATTTTCGACATCCTGTATCTTTCAAACGAAACCGAATTTTGGAAAATGGTATAGGAAAAAAGTGTCTCGGTTAATGAGAGGAATCTTCAGTTGAAATGTATGTACAAGTCAAAGACTCACCCTGCATATTTTTTCCTTTCAGTGCATTTGTATGAAAGCTTGTCTTCATTTCTAGTTTTCACTCATCTACAGTTTTGAAGCCGCCACCTGAAATTCCTCAATTTCGAAAAGAATAGTAATTTCCGAAACAGAAAACTCCCAGATACCAATTTTGAATATAATCGGATCATAATTACAAAATTCGTCCGCTACATTGTAGTCGTCATTTTGAATTTCACATTTTTGACAGAAAAATCATTATTGTCGAACCCAAAAACCGCCAAATAGGTACTAGTTTTGAATAGTATCGGATCATAATCACAGAACTCCAATTTGTTTTTTCTACGAAAAATATTTCATGATGCATTATTACCAGAATTATGTAGGACACCTGACAAATTTCAAATCAATCGGACTATCAGAAGAATGTTATATTTAACTTGCAAGATTTGATTGAAGGGAGACAGACAGACACCGGGACAGGTGAAACTAAATAAAAGCTTGTTGAAACATTACCATTCTTTAGACGAAGGCGAGTGAAAAACTCATCGTGTATGAACATGAAGAGGATAATCATGGCAATTCATGTGCAACTAAGTTCTTCCGAGATGAAGAACCCAATTATTCAGTATCAAGTTTAATATCGGAATACCTTCCATTTTGAATGTGTTGAATTACAGAACACTCATGCTCGCAACAGGCAGGTCTCTGTCATGATCAGGTTATCCTTCAGATGAGTACCCGGGTTCGAAAATCGATTTAATCTTTGGGGATATAATTTGAATCGAAACTGAACGGTGTTATTGATGTCTCAAATCGAATACGTGAAGAGCATATACCTAATAACATCAATATGGCTTATACGCCTGATATTCACAATCACAAAGTGAAGCCAAATCGTTGGTATGAATTCAAATGTACGCATGCGTCATCTGGAGATCAAAAGATTGCGGGAAATGTACAGGTTATGTATATTTCAAGAGACAATAAGGAAATATGTCGAGAATTATAAAATAGCAATCAAATAATCAGTTCAATTCACAAATATAAATAGGAGTTAGCAACGATATACAGAGCTTGAAAAAACGAATTGAAGCGTTTGAGTCTTTCGCCTTCAATGTAAGAAACGTATACCGCCAGTTGGCAGTGCATTGCATTAGTTTTTATTTATTGGATTATTCAGCTTAATAGAACAAATGTTGGGACACAGGGAATATAACTAGAAATACTACCCTGAACTAGATATTATACTGCCTGTATAATTTGGTATAATACTCTCTTTTTCCTTTATCAGTCATCTGGGAGGAGATACCTGCGGGGCGTGTCATTCAAAAGAAATTCAATTCCATGTTAAAATCCATCATTGTTATTAACAATTGATTTTCACTAATCGACGGCTAAAACAAACCTTAATGACTTGTCTTTGAGAAAAATGAATATTTATCATTTCGATTAGAAAAATTCGAAGAAATAAATTTCGCCAAAACAACACATTCTTGTAATAACATTTACAAAAAAACGGTAAATTTTAAAGAAAAAGGAGATAGACATTGCATTAACTAAATGAAAGACTTCAATAATGAAATGAAAAAACACAAAAATATTTGTTAGTTTTGATGGTGGAAATGTTAAAAAATAATCAAAAATGATGAGGAATATCCTTTTCATGCATTTAATACTTATAATTTTTTTTTTATTATTTTTAGCTTTATACACTCATACATCCCTTCATCAATCGGAAAAAATAAATCGTTTCTGATTCCCTTTTTTTTTCAGTAATATAGACCCTTAATATCACATGGAATTGTTAGGATATGTTCACAGCAATTCAAGGATGACATCCGTTTCCCGACAAATCACAATTGTTCACGCCAAGTGAACGGTTTTGAATAAATTCCTCTGAATTTTGAGATTTCCAACTGTATTAAATTAATTTCTCTCCATACTGGGGAATTTTCATAAGGCCATTTGTGTAGGTGCGTAAAGAACAGCTGTGGAGCGCATCATATGTCACATATTTGTTTCATTTTTCATAATGTCATATTCAGTTCATTGATTACCTTAATCTTGAATATTTCTGCTACCGCTTTCTGCTTGATCTCTGTTTCCTTTCGTGAATCCGAAAAATTTCAGTTTTTCCTGTGATTCGCAATTTTAGTGATTGCGATTTCATCGAATTACATTCATTTGAAAACTTTCATTTGTGCGAATTATTTCGTACAAAAAGACCAGTGGCGTGGGTATTTCATAATACCACAAGGATAAGTGTGCATAATTTTACATTTTTAGCAACGGATTTTCACGTCATCTTCATTCCATGTTCTTTTGTCGAGCTTGATCACTATGTTCATGGAAATAGGAGTCATCGATTGCTGATATAGGTGAGACTATATTTCCACCATTGATTTGGGTACAATTATCCTTTCATTCCTGTTGGGTTTCATTCACAATTCATATACATATACAGTACACTAGACCTATCACTTTTCTATTTCGAAACTTTGTAAATTCCCCTTCAGGTAAAATTGAACAACACTCCAGTTGGTTAACTGAAACTCTACCCAACAACAATGTGTCAGAAAGAGACAGAATGAATAATATATTTTTATTCGAAGATTTCTGGAGATCTGGACGAATGAATACAATGGTTTCAACAGAAATGTATTCAGCATTGAATATTCAATCATATCAAAAACGAAAATTTCGAAAAAAATATTTTTTGAACAAATTTATTTCCACTCCTGGTATAACCGGAAGTGCTCAGGTTCCAAAAATATTTTACGTTTGTAGAGAATTTCCAACAATATCATAATCTCAATTTTCGGATTTCAAATATGTCCAGTTTTCCAGAAACGTCTAATAGGCACTCGAGCGTGGGACACCCTGTAGAAAAATCGTTGACATCAGAGAAGGCTCTGGAAGACCAGTCAGCTTTAGTTTTAGTAACAAAGAATTTTCTGTGGTTAAATCGTAGCAATAAAATATCAGAAAATATGATCTACATACTAAATGAAATTTTTTAAACGCTAAACCAGTTAAAACAAACAGAAAAATCTAGTTGGTAATTAGAAGTGTGTTGCTGCAAAGTGAATGAATAGGGAATATTGTAAAAGATATCAAGACAGTTTTACGTCAGCAATATCATATCTTACCATATTTTTAATTATCCCCTCTTATTTCTTTTTCTACGTGCTCTGTGCAGGCTTTCCATTTATTAACTGTACAGTGCATTCTATTTTGGGTGAGACAGGTTTCAACGCTTTTTATTTTTAAATTATTGAAAGATTATTTTTATAATAGAACAGAAAATTAAAAGTGTAAATTTCTCCAAAAATAATTTTTATGTAACTGAGATTTGAACAACAAATAAAACGATTTTAACAAATCAATAATCAGTATTACCACCCCTGGCATTGATACAAGCTTGAATTCGACGAGGCATGCTTTCTATCAAGTTGTTAATTTCTTCTTCTGTAACATTTGCCCATTCCTCTAAAGCCGCTTGTATAAGTTGCTCTGCGTTACCAGGATTATTTTGACGAGCTTAAATTTTTCTTTTGATCCTATCCCACAAGTGCTCGATAGGATTAAGGTCCGGTGAACAAGAAGGCCACTCTAAAACGGTCACAACTTCTGTTTCGAAAAAATTTTTTGCAACTCTGCTGATATGTGGAGGTGCATTATCCTGCATAAAAAGGAAATAATCTCCAAAAGCACCTCGCCAGAGCCTCACTACAGGTTGTAGCACTAGATCAACATACCTAGGCCCTGTCAGAGATTGTCTAATGGGAATTAGAGGAGTTTTCTCACCAAACATATTCCGCCCCAAAACATTACAGTACCTCCTTTGTATTTAGGGATCGGTCTTGCAGCTTGGAGCCTAGCTTGCCTCCCTCTACCTCTTAAAATGCGAACACGCCGGTCGTCTGATCGTAGGCCAATTCTGGTCTCATCCGAAAATAAGACATTTTTCCAATCTTCAATAGTCCAATTTTCATGCTCTAAACACCAATTAAAACGGTCAATTTTATTTTGCCTTGATAGTTCTGGAACTCTTAACGCTCTTCTCTTGAATAATTCCCGAGCGCGAAGTCTTTTTCTCATAGTTTCGACAGAAACACTAACACCTGTAGCTTGCAAAAATTGCCTTTGAAGCTTTGAATGAGATACTGCGGGATTTCTTCTTGCTGTTTGGGCTAAAAAGCGATCCTGTCTTTCTGTAGTTACTCTTCCACGACTTCTTCTTGGCCTATTCTTTAGGGTTCCTAACTCCAGAAACCTTGCATAGGTTTTTGAAACAACCCCTTGTGTAACCCCCACCGTTCTTGCAATCTGTCTTTGTGACATACCTTGTTCTGCCATAGTAATAATTCTTCCTCTCTGGACTTCCGATAACCCCACATAAGGCTTTTTTTTTAAACTTCGCGAAAAAAACAAAATATAAATTCACTGCGACGTTCGAACGAAATGGTAAAATCGACACTGCAAAGCCAAATCTCATCAAGTGCTTATGAACCTAACTGTTTTTGTGAGTAAACACATGCACTTTTTATTTGCTTCTAACGAAAAAGATATCAAAATAATATTTCATCTTAATACTGGGTGATTCCATATAAGTTTGGTTGTGTGTATCTTAATGAATCTGAGAGCGATGTATAACATAATGATACGTTTCTGAAACGGGAAAAAAATGGCGATTCTTTCTTAGTCATGTCAAACTACTGTTTACATAAGAAGAAACACAACTTTATGTTATAACTCAGCAAATGAACCTTTTAGAAAAATCAGAGTACGCCACTGGACTGCTATCAGAGAAGTGCCTATATAATGTTTCAATTTCAACATCCTAGCATAAACAGAAACGGATATAATGACCAAATTTGAAATCGCCCAAATTTCAATTTTGGCCTATAACTCGAAAACAAAAGAAGTGGAATGCAGTTGATGGCATTATCAGTTTCTCGAAAAAAGAGGACTATAAGGTGCCATTCATTTTTCTCTATCTCCTCGAGTTAACAAGTTTTAGTTCATGTAGCACCAATTTTGTCCACCCTGTACACTCTTCAAGAGCCTCATTCCAAAGATATTTCACTGGCTCAATGAATAAGGCAGGTGTAGGTGTTCCTGATAATTTCAAAAGTGCAGTTACGATCGCAATGATATTTTGAATAAAGATGGGGACGTATTCAAGCTACAAGCGAAAGATTAAGCAAATTTCGAATCATGAATAAAAGATCATTCCGAAGAACAGAATAGTGAAGTTTGTGGATTCCTTTCCACTTAACGAAGTTCTTCAGGAGAATGCTCGCCATTTTACAATTATAGGTTCAGACATTATAAAAATAGGTGAGAATGGCAGAATTTTCGTCAAGAAGTCGGATGAGGATCGTGCAGCTTGCTTTGAAGATAAGAGAGCCAGGCAACAGAAAGAGATCCCAAAGATAACCCCGCGATTTCTTTTTAAGTTTCTATTGATTTCTATGAAAAAGGTATTCCCACAGTGGACAACGAATCTTAAAGTTTCATTTAAGTCTCTTGCCTTATATTCCAAATTGTTTCTTTTTCATATTATGTGGTATGAATTCATTGAGGGAAAATATGTATTTTTGAGCAGAATGAAAAAATCAAAATTTTCGGCAGAATAATCAGTTCTATAGATACAGAGGATTATCACCTTGGCAGTTTTCAGACACACCTGAACTGAGCTACATTCAATTACGAGAGGAATGCTGCAGTTATGGATATCCCTTCTCACTTTGAAAGGCTATAATATGACCCTTCAGGTAAATTGCGTGTTGCATGTTGACCCTCGTTTCTACAAAAGTTTGATACGAGATTGTGACCTGAAGTTTATAATACTGGGTTTAATAAGTATATCCAACCGTTGGCGTTGTCAGAATTTATTCAACACATACAATTTAAGACGATATTAAATAATAACTCGAGGAATTTCTTATGTAACCTCAAATCCACCAGATACAAGTTTTACCCGCACTTGACTTTTTTCTGTTTATTCAATCCATACTGATTTAATTATGAATTATTTCTTCATGATTTTCTGTTTTTCATTTCGAATAATCTGGGGCAAGAAAGATGTCAATGTTCGAAACATACGGGGTGCCCATTTTGAAAGATCCACTGAAATAACTCCTTGGGAAGAGCCTGTATCAGGGAATATTTCGAATGAAAGTTTCTCAGTTTTTAGAGGACATCGAATGTGGGCGTTTCATCTGACCTTGGAATTTGATTCTAAGTTGATTGCAAGGTAAAGTATATTTTCGAATAGGAAATATATTTTATACTCCCTATGGAACAATTCGAAAAATTCATAGAGGGAATATTGGACATGTTGTGACATTCTGAATAGATTACATTTAGTTTGCATTTATATCATTACCTATGATATCCGATGAGGAACGTGTGGAGAAAGTGGAAGTTGATGTATTATTTACTTTGCAACTTTCATCACCTGAAATTTCTTCTGCAGTCTATTTTATTTCGAATGTAGATGGATTTGTCAATATACCCTCCTTTGACAGGAGCTCGATAGTGCTCTGACTCAATATTTTATGTTCGATTGCCATGACAATCATGCATTAATAAGAAATCATGCATTAAAATAGGTAATTAATGGATGATTTCGAGTGCGTTAAAATGAGCTTTTATTCTATGGTCGACGGAAAATAGTATATTCTAAAACTAGTTGCAGAATGAGCTCCTATTCCAATGCGAATGTGAAATTTGAAAACGAGCGACGAAGGAGCGAGTTTTCGAACGCATAACGCATGAGTGTTGGAATTGCATTCTGCAACGAGTATTAGACGATATTTTTTCTATTTCAGTCAAATTTCTGTTGAAATTCAATGAAAAATTCAGATTATACATCCTAGTGACTTTTGTATTGTATCTTGGCAGTTGGTTCACTGACGAAAATTGACATTTTCAACTTGATAGGATCGGCAGTCATTGTTAACAACCACGAAACTAAAAACATGAATTCATAACAGCACTGTTTTTAGTACTGTCATGAACTCATTACGATACTGAAATAGAGAAATAATATCAATATGTATATCGAAATGAAAATAGAAATTCACATTATGTCAGATTTGTCTATTATGCGAATAAAAATCCATTTCTATCGAGAATTCATATTCGATTCGTGATGAGGTCAACGGAAAAATCTTGTAATCAACTCGTTCATTAATTCAGCGATTAATGGTCTCAAACATTAATGCGCTCGCTCCGCTCACGCGTTGAAATATTTCGACCATTAATCGCTGTCATTAATATAAACTAGTTGATTAAATAACTATTTTGCGTTGTAGATTGTCAAATTTGTTGACAGAAAAAGTGTAACAAAT
Organism: Adalia bipunctata; assembly: GCA_910592335.1. NCBI lineage: Eukaryota > Metazoa > Arthropoda > Insecta > Coleoptera > Coccinellidae > Adalia > Adalia bipunctata. The sequence continues at coordinate 10,763,882 of OU342954.1, forward strand.
TAGAGTTACCATCCCCAAAATCTCTCATTGTAAGAAATTTTTTTTGCAACAGTGAAACGAAAGAAAGTACGCTGCTACTGCTTCTTGCATAAATCAAGAGGAAATATTAAACAGGGTATCTGAAACAGGGCTTCGGAGTGAGTTTGAATAAAACTATGAAATCCCCTTTTTTTCAAATGGAAACCGTATAATTTTTTAATTTAGATCGATTGCTCGTCGGAAACTAGTAAGAGTGTTCCAAACATTTTATGTCCTTAAAATCAGTAGTTTTGCCGTTATCGAATAAACTTCGAATGTCACGACTATGCGTATCTATGATACACGAGAACAGATTAAAACCTCTGAAAAAACTCTGTCCCTCGTATATATGTGTAGTGATACTGAATTTGTTCAAAAAATATGCTGATATCCATGTTACAGAGCTACTTGTACTTGAAAACAAGCCTTTCCATCGATCCAGTTCGATGGAAAGGCTTCAAGTATCTTGAAATTAGATCTATATCAAGAACAAAGAAGAAACGCCAGGTGAGAAGTTCTTCAGGTGTTTCAGGCCCCTCATGTTGGGAGGTCATCCCCCATAGAAGTCGTTATTTTTATCGAAAAATTTGCAAAAATGCAAGAACAAATTCGAAAAACTTCTGACACTTCATTTTTTCAATTCAAAATTTCGAACAAGAAGAAAATCAACAGCACATTGCACCTATTAAATGTTTAAAAGTTTTTCCATTTTTATACCAATGCAGTTTCATCCTCTGTCCGACGCTTCGGATGATTGATGAAAGCACATGTTGTGGTATGCGCCTGCATAAATTCATGATTCGTCCCATCATATGCTCTCTTGTTGTAGGTGCCCTTACATTTGCATAAACAATATTTTATATCCTCAGAGACAGAAATCAAGGCTTGTACGATCTGGTGATCGAGGCGGCCATTGAACACCACACGATTATTCTGTCCATTCCGTATTCACCTCTTGGGATATCTTGGATTCAATAATTGTTGCACTGAACGCGTTCTTGTTTCTAAATTAGCATCCTCTAGAGTCTAGACTACCTGGTAGAATATCAGTCAAAAATAGAGATATCTCTCCGAGTTAACATCATGAACAAAAGAAGTCAAATGAGGAATACATTAACTATGGCCCACCATTCGCAGAATTGTAATCTTCTTCCCAAATCAGATGGTATTAAAGCTTGAGTCAAAGCAATGTGGAATGGATGATACAGATGGAGTCTTAAAATTATTTCCCTCAGAATGCCAGATTGAACTTGAATTAGCGAAAATGGGGATTCAGTGCAACCATAGCAAGCACTACTAAAAACTTGTGGGTCGTCCCTCCCAATAGTTAGAGTTCTACGCAGCTGCCTTCTTCTTTGAGGCTCTTACCTCTCTCTATTTTCGATTTGGGCGATTACTGCATAACATTGGGAAATGAGCCCTGTTTGCAAAACATATTCGATATAATCGTTCTGCAGCACGATAATTTCTTTTGCACTCTCCTGAAACTAATTTTACTTGTAATCCGTAATTTCTTCCGATCAATAAACGAGTCAAAATAAAAAAAATAAATGTAGAAGAGAAAATATTACTACAATTTTTTTTTAAACAAAAGGTACAGAAGCCTCTAGTTAAGATTAATATTCCTCAACGAAAACAGTATATTTTCAATTGAAAAAATCTACTTTACCTCGAAATAACCTCGAAATCGAACTCCAAGATCAGATTGAATGCTTGTATTCGATATCCTTCTAAAAACTAAGAATTTTTAATTGGAAACATTTTTTGATCCAAACTTTTCCCAGTGAGTTATTCCAGTGGATCTTTCGAAATGGGTCACCCTGTGTATCCTCGATAAAACCTTTATCGAAATTTGGATGTTAATGGACGATACAACTGTTTTGCATTCCTTGGCTTAATAACTATCGATTGAACTCCATCGATTTGTATGGAGTTTGATTCCAATTACCCCAATAATGACCCATTAAAAATTAATATTTTTTTTCATTTGAAATATTCATTAATTCGGACGGACACAACGAGGAAGAACAAGTTTAATAAATATGTCATGAATACAAACAATGAGCATGTTTGCACTGTACGTTCCCATTTAGTTTTCAGTTTATCCAACCGTAGATAGCATGATTGATGGGAATTCAACAATCTTTTATGTATTCCTCGCTAATGATGTGAAATCATGCAATATTAATTATGAAAATATAAGCACATCGAAAAATGAAGAAAAGTTCGCGGAACTTCACCTCACACAGTTCAGAATGATACCCTTATTCAATCATTTGTCGTGATTATTGAGCGCTCGTTCCACCATTGGGTTGGAATTGTTGGTGACTGGCAAATCGGACCGCCGATACTCATAATAATCGCGTTGTTCCTGAGTTCAAATTAATTTTTGAAGTATCTTTGTTGGAATTTGCATAGTGAATATCAGTGGTACAATTTTCTAGACAATTTTTCCGGAATTTGTTTATATTTTTCATCAATTATGATTGGGAGCTGTTATTGATGTAAAATGAATCTGATAGTTGTCTCAATTATTTCGATATATTATATTCATTCAGTTATTCCTTCAAATGGATGTTGAACCCGAAAATCGTTCAATGATTCTGAAATAAAAATCGGAATTATATACAGGGTGTCCCAAGATGTTCCAAACAGCCAATATTTCGGCTCCCAGACAAGGTAGAAAGTTCAAAAAGTATTTCGAATGGCATAAAAAATTATACCATATTTCATCGTTGAAATTCTGTTTCTAGTTGCCACCAATGAAAATACTACCACCAGATATTTTTTTTGATGGCACCCTTTCATTTTTTTTACGCTAAAAGATTACCCACTAAAAGAAGAAATATGTTAAAACAATTTTTATCATTTTCCGTGAATTCGAACTTTGCAAAAAATAATTATAATTCACGGACATTCACCAGTTTTGCTCAGTTCATTCTTTATGTCTGTACTCTATTATCATTCTATACTCAAAGGTTGCCACCGGAAAACAATGCCAGTTTTTTCTCGGGAATTTCGTCGACATATCCATAAGGGGTATACTGCCGTCCTAAGCCAAAAGGCAGTATCTCAAATCCATACCATGTTCGAATTTCATCCTTATACAGGGTGGGGCAGAAAAACCTATCCGATTTCAAAACGTTATAAAATTAAAACCACTCAGCTTGTCAAAAATTTTTTTTTATTAACATATCGCAAATTTTATGCCATTTTTAAATTTAAGTTTTGAAAAGCACATCACTCAAATGTCGTCCTTGGGAGCGGATACACTTATTTAGGCGCTCGCGGTAGCTCACTCCAATATCGAAAATTCTGCCTGTTTACGGCGCCACAAAGGTGAAAATGGGCTTCGTCCGTGAAGAGCACAACATCGTCGTTTGGCAGTTCTCGGAGATCGCGACACAGGTTCGTACGGGTTTCAAAATCCCTTTCACTTAATTTCTGTGCAACAACCATTTTGTAGGGATGCATTTTGAGGTCCCGGTGCAAAATTCGCCGAATACTGCGGTTGGAAATCCCCAAAGCGAGCGAATGTTTTCGCGCCGAACGACGCGGGGAACGTTCAATCGCGGCTCTCACATTGGCCACGTTTTCAGGTCCTGTTGCTGTCCTGGGACGTCCAGGCGACTTCTTTTTCAATGCTGAACTCGTCTGTCTAAAATTTGACACCCACACTTTAATCGTAGCGTGATGTGGAACAGGATCATGACGCCCGAGTCCGAAATGAATTCGAAAAGCACGTTGTGTAGCAATTATCGAACCGCCGCATTCGCTCAATAACAAAAGCACGATGTTCACCAGACCAAGGCATGTTGACTACTGACAAATGGCATAAAACCAGCTTTCTAACGGTTTTTACCCCACTACTCTACCTGCTCTCTCTTCTGAGAAAAAGGGATTTGAAATCGGATAGGTTCTTCTGCCCCACCCTGTATTATAATTATTATATAAAGATGAAATTCGAAAATGGTATGGATTTGAGATACTGCCTTTTGGCTTAGGACGGCAGTATACGTATTTTCAATTCATATAAAACAGGTATAATAATTTAATTGAATTGACAACTTATATTATTTTAAAAACTGGTATTGTTTTCGGTGGCAACCTTTGATTATGGAAAGATAATTATAGAGTATAGAACATAGACATGGAGAATGGACTGAGAAAAATGGTGAATGTGCCGGAAATTATAATTTTTTTAAGGGTTTAATTTACGTAAAATGATGAAAAATTGTTTTAACATATTTCTTTTTTCACTGGAAAATCGTTTATGTGAGGAAAATGAATGGGTGCCATTTGAAAAAAAATATATGAGGATAGTTCTTTCAGGGGTGGTAATTAGAAACAGAATTTTAACGACGGATTCTGGTAGAGTTTTGATACCATTTGTAATTCATTTTTTTGAACATCTTGGGACACCCTGTATTCATAAGTGACAAAGATGCTGCAACACATGTTTTTTCGGTAAAACATAGATAGTATAGAAAGGAGTAAATGTTCAAATTTGGGAAAAGAATCGTGAGAGTTTTTTCATGTGAACATATTTTTTTACTTGAATATTGTAGTCCATTTTTGCAAATTTTTCAAATTTCACAACAAACCAACTGTTCAAAGGGATCCAAACACGATGTTTAATGGTTGTTTAAATGCCTAGAGCTCGTGTTCACGGAAATTATCGCCAGCTAAGTGAATTTGAGAGAGGTCGAATTATAGGTCTACGGGAGGCAGAGTTGTCATTTCGAGAAATCGCTTACCGTACGAACTGAAATCACAGAAATATAATAAATACTAGAACGCCAATCAGTTCACAATTCCTGGCACCTCATAGGGAAAATTGACCTACTACAGAGTTTGCGCAATATGTGAACGTGTCATCAGGGTAGGACTTAAAATTTTTGACTTCGTGAATGTGGTATGAATAAGTTGTCGATATCAACATTTGCAATAATAATAAAATAGCTGTAGTATCTTACTTAAACTAAACTTACTTTCATAAAATGGGTTTCTCCTTCATTTGCGCAAAAAAGAACCATGTACTTCATTTTGTCTATAATTTGTCACAGCACTCGACTATCAAAATTAACTAGTAAAACTCAAGTACAAAACTAAACTAAAGGAGTATCAGTACTACACAATGTTCAAGAAAACAACGAGGAAACACCGAAAACAGAGCAGAAAAGGCAAGCGAATTTATACGAATGAATAAACAGGAAAGCACACAACAAAGGGAATCAACAAATCCTAAAATACGACACTGCTCTTTTTCTGATGTGAAGATGTGTTTGTTTTCGTCGCGTAGCGGTGTTGCCGAATTCACTGGTTTCACAATAAGATTTATTCCGAACTTCATCTGAAACCATAATGCTTGGCAACGACGTGGCAAGAAAAGACGAGCTGCGCATGTACAAGTAGTAGGTGTTTATTCGCTATGTGGGGTCATTTTACTGAATCTCGGACGTACCTTATAGCATTCTAGTATTTATTATATTTCTGTGACTGAAATCAAACTACTGTTATGAGATGTTTTCAAGCGTGATTTGATGATTCCCAAAATCGAAGAAAAGTAGGCACCGGACGTCGAAGGGACACAAATGAATTTCAAGATCTACGTCTGAGACTTATGGCCATCAAAGACCAATTTGCGACAACTTGATATTTCTCTGATGAGTGGTTAGGAGAACAAGGCCATCCTGTAACTGTCCGAACGGTTTAGCGCCGGATAAATTCTTATGGACTTCAGCATAATCGACCCCATCATGTGTTACATCGGATGGTTGAGCATCGCTGGCAACGATTACAGTGGTATAGAGAACGACAACAATGGAATGGCATCAGATCCGATCGTTTTTTCTGATGAATCTCGATTCTCCTTGGGTGCACATGATGGTCGAAGAAGGGTTAGACGACGTCGGGCAGAAAGACGTGAACTTCAGTTTGATGTTGAGCGTCATGTACTCCGTAAAGAAAGCGTTATGTTATGGGATGATATCGCACATACAAGTAGGTCACCTTAAGTCCTTATTCGGAGTAACATGGCAGCACTGCATTACCTACAAGGAATAGTGGAGCCATATGTTCTCCCTCACCCAAACCGGCCCGAGAATCCAATATTCTAGCAAGATAATGCTCGACCTCATGTTGCCAGAGTTAGTTTAAACTTTTTTGAAGCCACCCATGTGATGCTGTCGCCCATAGAGCATGTTTTAGACATCATGGGTAGAACGCTGGGAAATTTACCACAGACCCCACGGACTTTGGCGGCTCTGAGACATCAATTACAGGTAGCTTGAGATATAGTATAACTCAAGAAGAAATAGACCATCTTATTGCATCAATGCCTAGACGTATTAAGGTGAATACAGACTATTCTGACGTGACGTGGTTACATGTGGGCCCACGTCAAAATAGTGAGTAATATAAAAATGCATAAAAATGAAACACATCGTTCTGTGCTTTCACGTTCATATTGGGCCAATGTGAGCACTGCACGGTCCTGACGTGACGTGAAATCACGTCACGTCAGAATAGTCTGTATTCACCTTTAGGGAGTGTTTATAGATGATCGCGGTGGACAAACACATTGTTAACAAGTTTTAAAAAAATGTAAACCCTTTGTTTTTTTCCAAATTTCAATCATTTAGATACTCCTTGGTATACTGACTATCTTTGTTTCATAAAAAAATTGAAAATCAAAACATATCCTTCTGAAGCAGTTTCTTTGTCAGTTAGTTCGAACGCAGGCTAGATTTCTGTTTATGGTATAGTGTTTTCTTTCACCTATTATTTTATATACTTATATGTGTGTGAATATTAACTTCTGTTGACCGGCCATGTAACTTTGGATGGCAAATATTTATACATGTATTTGAATGATGTGCAAATAAATATAATTATTATTATTATTGAATATTTAAGGTCTGTTGAGAATTTCGAACAATATCATAATCCCAGTTTTCAGATTTCAAATATGTTCATGCCTCCAGAAACGTCTAATAGGCACTCGAACTTGGGACACCTTGGAAAATTTTTTTTAAATCTGTTGGAGTTTCAGAAGATCAGCCTAAAATAGTTGGTACAATTTTTTAAATGATATTTTATGATCCAAACAAAAGTAAGAAGGGTTTCAGTTGCTTTCCCGATATTTTCTTGTTATGCCGGAAACTCGATGTTTTTATCCAAAATTGACGAGGTAAATACTTTATGACGGCATAAGGAATGGAAAATTCGCTATGGACGAATTAATGAGTAATGAGTTCACCATTGTGATGTAAATAAGGGGAAAATCCTTGAAGCTTATATTGCTTAATTTGCCTCTAAACAGTGGATTTGAAACTATCCTACTCGGAAATATCTGCATCTACTTGAGGGAAATTGTTTCCTTCGAAATATCTGTTTTTTGAAAGACTGGGCAAAGTAAAGATATCATCTTCACGAATTAATCAGATAATTACATACCTTACACTTCATCACGCATGCAGTAATAGCTACTTATTACTCTCACGTGGTAGCAAATTGATAATCGGCAATTTCAACTGCCCGAGGTGCAATGTTAATTGTTAATGCATCTTTACTCAACGCAAGACTACAACAGATCGTCTTTAACCTTCAAAATAAGAAACGTATTCCGCCAGATGGCAGTGCAGTGCATTAATTTTTTTATTGGAATATTCAGCTTAATAGAACGAATGTTGGGGCGCAGGGAATATAACAAGAAATCCTACCCTGAACTAGATCTCACACTGGCTGTGTAATACTCTCTCTTTCGTTCACCAGTCATCTGGGAGGAGAAACCTGCGGGGCGTGCCATTTAAGAGAAATTCAGTTCCATGTTAGAATCTACAATTGTAAGAAACAATTAATGTTCACTGATCGACGGCTAAAACAGACCTTAATAAATTGTCGTTGATAAAAATGGATATTTATCATTACGAATAGAAAAATTCGTGGAAATTAATTTGGCGAGAAAAGCACATTCTTGTGATATTATTCACAAAAAACGGTGAATTCTGAAAGAAAAATGAGATAGACATTGGATTGACTAAATGAAAGATTTCAATACTTAAATGAAAAAACACAAAAATATCTGTTCGTTTTAATGGTGAAAATGTCACATAATACCCAAAAAATGCTAGGGAATACATTTTTCATCAATTGAAAAATTATTGAATATTTTTTTATGTTACATTCAAATCTTGGACGACTTTACTCACAATTTTTTCTTTTCATCTTTATGCACTCATACATCCCTTCATTAATCAGAAAAAAAATCGTGTTATTTTTTTTTGACGTGAATGAAGATAAAAATAATAGAAACATATTTCATTAGTATTCAATGAATGAAAAGGATATTTCCCATCATTTTCTGTCATTTTTCAACATTTCCATCATCGAAACGAACAAATATTTTTGTGTTTTTTCATTTCAGTATTGAAGTCTATCATTCAGTTAATCAAACGTCCATCTCATTTTTCTTTCAGAATCAACCGTTTTTTTCTAAATAAAATCACAGCAATGTGTTGTTTCCGCGAAATTTGTTTCCCTCAATTTTTCTATTCGAAATGATAAATATCCATTTTTATCAACGACAATTTATCAAGGTTTGTTTTTGCTGTCAATTAGTGAAAATTAATTCTTTTTTACAATTGTGGACTCTAATATGGAATTGAATTTCTTTCAAATGACACGGCCCGCAGGTATCTTCACCCAGATGAGTCGTGAAGGAAATACACACAATCAAACTTATATGGAATCACCGTGTTATTTGGAGAAAACGAATTTTAATTATAAAAAAGTCGCTGAAAAGTGAAGAGCAGTTTTCCCAAAACGAGTTTATTACAAAAATAATATTAATTATTACAAGATTATTTTTATAATAGAACAGAAAATTAAAAGTGTAAATTTTTCTAGAAATAATTTTTATGTAACTGAGAATTGAACAACAAATAAAACGATTTTAATAAATCAATAATCAGTATTACCTACCACCCCTGGCATTGATACAAGCTTGAATTCGACGAGGCATGCTTTCTATTAAGTTGTTAATTTCTTTTTCTGTAACATTTGCCCATTCCTCTAAAGCCGCTTGTATAAGTTGCTCTGCGTTACCAGGATTATTTTGACGAGCTCTAATTTTTCTTTTGATCCTATCCCACAAGTGCTCGATAGGATTAAGGTCCGGTGAACAAGAAGGCCACTCTAAAACAGTCACACCTTCTGTTTCGAAAAAAAATTTTTGCAACTCTGCTGGTATGTGGAGGTGCATTATCCTGCATAAATAGGAAATAATCTCCAAAAGCACCTCGCCAGAGCCTCACTACAGGTTGTAGCACTAGATCAACATACCTAGGTCCTGTCAGAGATTGTCAAATGGAAATTAAAAGAGTTTCCTCACCAAACATAATTCCGCCCCAAAACATTACAGTACCTCATTTGTATTTAGGGATCGGTCTTGCAGCTTGGAGCCTAGCTTGCCTCCCTCTACCTCTTAAAATGCCGGTCGTCTGATCGTAGGCCAATTCTGGTCTCATCCGAAAATAAAACATTTTTCCAATCTTCAATAGTCCAATTGTCATGCCCTAAACACCAATTAAAACGGTCAAACTTTAGTTCTGGAACTCTTAACGCTCTTCTCTTGAATAATTCCCGAGCGCGAAGTCTTTTTCTGATAGTTTCGACAGAAACACTAACACCTGTAGCTTGCAAAAATTGCCTTTGGAGCTCTGAATGAGATACTGCGGGATTTCTTCTTGCTGTTTGGGCTAAAAAGCGATCCTGCCTTTCTGTAGTTACTCTTCCACGACTTCTTCTCGGCCTCTTCTTTAGGGTTCCTAACTCCAGAAACCTTGCATAGGTTTTTGAAACAACCCCTTGTGTATCCCCCACCGTTCTGGCAATCTGTCTTTGTGACATACCTTGTTCTGCCATAGTAATAATTCTTCCTCTCTGGACTTCCGATAACCCCACATAAAGCATCTCTTTTAAAACTTCGCAAAAAAACAAAATATAAATTCACTGCGACGTTCGAAAAAAATGGTAAAATCGACACTGCAGAGCCAAATCTCATAAAGTGCTTATGAACCTAACTGTTTTTGTGAGTAAACACATGTACTTTTTATTTGCTTCTAACGAAAAAGATATCAAAATAATATTTCATCTTAATACTGGGTGATTCTATATAAGTTTGTTTGTGTGTAGAGTATTATTCAGCCAGTGTGAGATCTAATTCAGGGTAGGATTTCATGTTATATTCCCTGAGCCCCAACATTTGCTCAATTGAACTGAAAAGTCCAATAAATAAAAATTAATGCACTGCACTGCCATCTGGCGGTAAACGTATCTTATTTTGAAGGCTAAAGACTCTTAAGGTAAAGGAGAACATACGGCACCACTATTTCTTGGAGGTAACGCAGCGCTGTCATGTTACCTCGAATGAAGACTAAAGGTGACCTACTCTCATGTGAAAAAGCACTTCATACCATAACGCCTATACTGTCCGGTGTACATGACGCTTAACATCAAACTGAGGTTCACATGGTATTGTTCCTATCTCCCAAGTCATAAAAAAGTTCCGAAGATCGCACTGCAACTCCTTTCTAGAAAATTATGCAGCTTTTTGTTTCTTCTTTCATTCTGGATGCTTCCAGGGATCCCCTCCCTGGAACAATATGAATTTCCCATTCTGGTGGCATTCGTGATATCTTTGAGAGCAGGCAATGGGAATTTCCAATTTTGTGTATATTGAAGAGGACTTCAAATCTCGCAAAAAAAAATTAATTAGAAGGAACACATAGCGATCTCTGCGAAATTGCAATAGTAGTTCTTACAAGAGGTGCTCCCCAAGACACTTCTGTTCATCAGTGATACCTCAATATTCAACAGTTACGAAACGTATTCCGGTTCTGCAGTTTGTATCTGAACCTGCAAATCTTTGTTGCTGAACTGAATAGAACTAATTCGGATGATAAAGAATTTCACTAATGATCCTTACAGAAAAAATGATCTTATTCCATCTTGTTTAATGACCTGCTAAAATGGTAAGTATTCAAAATATCACAGACTGATTATAAAGTGCTCGTTTCAGATAATAATCTGTTACTTTTTATGGCAGATTCCTTCAGATTCCTTGGATATATCAAAGTATAGTCATTGGAAACACTGTGAACAGATTGAGTGGGTGATAAACTCATAATGAAAGAGCCAAATCATATTCAGAATATTAATAAATTCATCAGTTCGGCATGAAGGTTCAGCAGACTATAACTACAAAAACTGTCGGAATCATGATTAATTGGATCGTCGGCCTTGATGGACATAAATAACACTCCAAGACCCCTAGTTCGAGAAAAAACTCATTATCTTCATATCGAAATCGTGAAATATTTGTCCCAGTATTGCACCTGCTGCATAATAAAAAATACTTGAATTAAAATTCATTCATCGAAATATTGACAAACGTAATGTGAATGAGATCTAGCTGCCGGAAAAAACCTTTTTTGCCATAACTTTGGGTGCAGCCTAGGAAACAGAACTTCTCCGCGAGATATCTGAGAGGTTACACTCCGGCTCTTATCCAAACTCCTATTGTGATCTCCATTTTTGCGAGCTCTCAAAGATATCACAAATGCAACCAGAATAAGAACTTCCCATTGGGAGCTCGCAAAGATATCCTGGGTGCACTCAGAATAAAAAATGCACATTGCTAGTTATCTTTGAAATAACAAGAACTAGACGTTGTTTTGTCGTAAGTAATATCACTAGGGCATCTATTTTTTCCGGAAAAAATCGAAAAAATACGTTGCTATATTTTAACAAGAAGCATGAGTGCTGGTGGCAACAAAAATCCGAGCTGAAGACGAGGATTTTTGCACCTACACGAATGCTTTGTGTTAAAATGTTAGCAACGTGTTCTTTTGATTTTTTTTTCAAGAAATTAGATGCCTTAGTGATATTACTCATGACAAAATAATGTCAAGTTAATTTATCGAGCATCAATAGTCAATACCTGTGAGCATGGAGTAGAGAATTCTGGAAATATTCAGGCATGGGTGTTGGGTAGAGTTTCAGTTAACCAACTGAAGTGTGGTTCAATTTTATTTGAGTTGAATTTTTCGAAATATAATCTTCTGAATGAAAATAAAAATAGGGCTAGTGGACTGTATATGTATATAAGATTAATTGAAACCCAACACAAATGAAAGGATAAATGTACCCAAAATTACAGAAGAAATATAGTCTTACCTATATCAGCAAAACAGTCAACAGGATCCTGTCGATGACTCCCATTCCAATGTAAAGAGTGATCGAGCTCGACAAACGAACATTGAATGAAGCTGACGTGAAAATCCCTTGCTAAATATGTCAAATTGTGTACGCCACTGGTAACATTTTTTTTATTCGAAATAATTGGCACAAATGAAAGTTTTAAGTGAATGTAATTCGTTTGAATCGAAATCACCACAAACTGCGAATCACAGGAAAAACTGAAATTGTCCGAATTCACGAAAAGGAAGCAGAAAATTTGCAATTAACGGAAGCAGAATTATTCACGATAGAGTAAATCAATGAACAAATATGAAAATGAAACAAATATGTAACATATAATAATCATAATAATAATTGTCTTTATTCCCAAATAAATGGATTACAAACAAAATTTTCAAGAAAACAGTGGGAAAAGGCGAAGTCCAGATATGTGCGACAAGCACACATTCTGCTCTACTTAACCTATCCAATTTGAAAAAAATTAAAACACGTAATTTTAAAATTATATGGCGTACATTCAGTACTGTTCTACACCCATCAATCCAAGTTAGAAGAAACAAAAATTAAACAAAAAAAAAAGGTAAATATATCCTCATCATGAGCTTTCAAAGTAATATTCGAATACATTCTTTCTAAATCTAGACACATTCATAGACTTGAAGATCATTGGAAGAGAATTATACATAAAAGCTATATTGTAAGAAAAACTCCTCTCAAACAGAGCTGTCCTGTGGATAGGTGGTGTTATCAAGCCTTTTGATCTAATATTGATGTTATGAACATGACTCCTATATACAATTTTTCTGTGCAAATATGCTGGTTTTCTATCTATAATGATTTTATGGAAAAACAACGTCATATGAAACCTCCTTCGATTCTCCATATTCAACCATCCAGCCTCCCTGATTTTATGTGATATTCTATCAAACTTTCTGATTCCGTAAATGAAACGAAGGCAAGAATTCTGCACCTTCTGTATTCTCAACTTCTGCACAGCTGTCAAACAAGTGCCATATACAACATCGGCGTAATTGAATCCCGATAATACTACTGAATCGCATAATAATTTTTTACGTTCTTGAGGAATGAAACGTCTATTGCCGTAGAAATGTCTGAGCTTATTGTATGCGCTTTTTACATTGTTCGAAATATGTTGTTCAAATCTCAAAGAAGAGTCAAATATTAGTCCCAAGTTCCTCACACTGTCCTTAATCTCCAATTTCATTCCGCCTATCCTCACGTCGATCATATCCCTCACCTCCGCAACATGATTTTTTGGACCGAATATCATTAAGTAGCATTTTTTTGTATTTAAAAAAAGATTGTGTTGCAATGCATATTCTCTAAGTTTGTCCATTTCTTCATTTATGATCTTGCAAGAATCTAAAACTTTTTCCTTATAGAACGATAAAAGCACCTGAGTATCATCCGCATAGTAATGGGCCTTACAATGTTTGAATATATGTCTCTGCGTTGATGTATATATCGTATAAAGCAAAGGTCCCAGAATTGATCCTTGTGGTACTCCCGCATCCGTGAGTAACTCTTCAGAAAAACTATTGTCTACTCTGACTATTTGGGATCTGCGCTCAAGATACCTATGTGACAACTCCATATGGGAATTCCCCAGTATGGAGAAATTAATCTAAAAGGAATCAGAATTTTGAAAATTCAGAACAATTAATTTGAACCGTCCACTTGGCGTGAACAATGGGTTTCTATGATATTCCAGACAACTCAAAGTCCAGGACGGCATTCACCTTTGAATGTTCGACTCCATTTTAAACGAATCTATCAGAGATCAGAAGTCGAAATCGAATCATTCATTTCCTGAAATGATGATTAGTTCTCAAAAACATATGAATGGCCTATCCCTTTCAAGTATCGGGTGTTTTTTCAGGGAGATAAAATTTTCGATAGGGATAACTGTGATTTGACAGAAGGTAGAAGCCATGTTGCTTTGACAGTTCTGTTCAGTAAGCATTGACGAATTATCATATATAATACCACAAGAGATGAAATTTTGCCGGCAAAATTTTTCGATTGTAACATGAAAGTTTGTTGCTGATGCAATTTCTCGAATGACAAAATCACTCGCCTGACGGCTCGTGATTTTGGAAAAAATATCATGAGCGAAATTGCCGAAAAGCAACAAACTTGAATATTACAAGAGAAAAATTTTACCTGCTTAAATTTCATCTCGAGTGGTATTCGACATGACTATTTCACGAGAAAATATGGTAATATGTTCACAATTGACACGTACTGCGCTATTCGACGAATGAGTATTCATCATAGATCAACTGAACGTTGTTTGTTTTCTCTATGGTATTCCTTCCCGAAGCTATCCATAAGCTATCTATGAATTTGAGAAACGTCAAAAATTTTATCACTTGAAAATCAACTTGTTGGTTTTGCCGATCTGAATGTTTTATCGATGAAAAACGAGTGTTGCTAACGAAACTTCCTCACTAAAAATGGAATGAGTGAAATAGTCATAGAGAGACTCACGCTGCAACAAAGTTTACAAATTGTTGAAATTTATTTTCAAAATCAGTGTTCTATTCGCCAACTTATAGAACACTTCGTGAAATTTATGCTTCACATAACCGTCCATCATAGCAGCTTATTCGACGAACTATCGATAGATTTGGGACATTTTCTTTACACTATGCAACAACTACAACACATATCGCTGCTGTAAGTGATAGTGTTGATGAAGATCCAGATTTGTCTATTCGTGCTCAATACAGATCGATGTTCAATGATTATTTGTTTCAAAATTTGAATGGTATCGACCTAAAACTGTTTTGGTTTCAACAAGACGATTCTACACCTCATGCTACTACCGCACCAATTTATTCATTGGAAGCATTCTTCCAATCAATCGTAATCGTCAAATCATTATTTGACGATTACATTATTTCGAGAAATGGTAAAATATTTGGCCTCCAAGATCATGCAATATAACTCCAATGGATTAATTTCTTTGAAGTTATGTCAAGTCATTGGTTTATGCTCATAAACCAGAAACAACAGACACTTTGGAAGCCAGCATAACTCGTGGTAATGATGAAATGAGGCCTGAATTACTCGAAAAATTGGTCTACAATTGGTCTGGTCGAATGCGTTTCCTCAGAGATAGTCGTGATGGACATATGCCGGAAATTATTTTTGAAACGCAAATCTCATAAAATTATCATTCAAATAAGAGAAATTTGGCTTTAAACTAAATTTCAATTCTCTCATTTCAATTTAAAGTTCTATCACTCTTAAAAAACACCCGATAGTTTTAACAAACCTAATTTTCCGAAGATTTATGAATCGGCTTCGATTTGATCATCAGTTAATTCAGTTAAATAACGATTTATGGACAGAAAATTTTGTATCATGGATTTTCGATACCCTGAATCTCTCAAACGAAGCTGTATTTTGTAAAATGGGATAGAAAAAAGATTAAATCTGTACAGGGTGATAATACTATCACCTTCAAATCGATAGGTCACTGTCTGTTGACTGCGGTGGTCCTTAAATTACATAATTTTTTTGTGAGACCTTGTATTTATTTCATTCAAATTTCTGATGATTCCTTAATGAGCTGCTTTCGTACACATTCGAATGGATCAAAATTCTTTTTCAATCTAGAAACTTGATTCGATATGCATAATGATTATCTAGTCATTTAAAATTTACATACCTATCGTAACTTTATGGACACAACTGAGTGTAGGGATCTTGAAAATCTAGAACGCTGCATGAAGGTTATGCGGACATTTTCGTCCAGACATGTGAGCCACAAAGGCGCTTCCTCTAAGACATTGTTTTTCACTTATTCAACTTATGATTGAGTTGAAAACTTGTTCTAGTAACTCAATAATACTCCTATGCAATTCAGTTGTTTGCATATTAATTAGTTTGATCAATCAACGGTTGTTCTTCTCCTAGTTCTCATAATTTGAACCAATTTACATAATTATATCGAATTCACCCATTAGGTTTTTCACCGAGTTGGGAGGTTTCCTGAATTCTTAATTCTTTAGTCTGTTGAATTTTTTACTCTCAAAGATACAGGGTGAGTCGAATTGGGTACTTTTGAATGGGAAGTCCCATTTTATTCAAGATGACGTGACGAGTGAAGACGAGTCAAAATTACGTCCATAGAAAGTGACAAAAAAGGAGAGCAAAAATGTGCAAATTGTGTCTGTGAAGTTGTAAATTTTGTCCCAGTGTGGGGAGTATTTTGAAAACTTTCATTCATCGTGGATTCCGCTGGCTGGAGGTCGCAAAGACGAAGTTTTTAAACATCTACCAGTGGAAAAAAAATCAGAAGAATTGTCGTTATGATGATTTGATAGTTGGAAATGAAACATTGAATTTAGAAAATGAGTATCCGAAGAGATGGCTAGAAGAGTTTCAGGAAAACAACAGAATCCTCCGTGACAATAATGAACTCTTTTCTGATAAGGTAAGTTTCAGAGTCGTGAATCCTTCAGTACAGCATAACAGAAAATTGGAATGTCGATTGAGAAGAGACAGACGCAAAAACAAACAACTGAGCTACGTCCATCAATAACAAATTAAGTCAAAGTCAACAAAAGAACAACAGAAAAAAAAATGCAAACTAACACCGGTTGAAAATATACAATACAAAATTCCGTAACAAGAAAACATGGAAGGAAATCGTATAATGGAAGACCATTTTTCTTGTGAAAATGGAAATATGACTCAACAGTCTTAAAGAAACGTTATATTTCGGCTGACGGCACCGATTCCACATTCACAAAAGTGCCTTTCATTTTTCCAAGTTCACCTCGATTTTCCATCTGAAAGCTTGATATTTCTTTTAAATTCTCCTGGAATTTCGGACAGTTCTCTGCGATTTCACACTTTCTGGAAGTTTTTTCAGTATTTACATAATTTTTTGCTTTATTTAAGCGCCTATCCAAATGGTTTTTGTTTAAATATGAAAAATTGATTTGTCGAGTGCACTACAATGAATTTTCAAAAAAAAATTTATGAACAACCGCCGAAAAACGATTATGAAGTCAATTTTCAAAGAATCTCAAATTCAACCCGATTTTTTAGTGCGATAAATTATTTTTTCAAAGTGCCCACAAGACAACGTTCAACTTCAATTCAAAAAATCTAACTTTCAGGTGAAAAATTGAGGGCGTAAACTTGAATGAAATGAACTAATTGAATGGAGAATCGGTGCTGTAGCCGATTTTGTCATGCGAAAAAATAAAGATAAGAAATGGGGGTGCCCTCTATCAAGACATCCTTTAACTTCAATTTAAGAAAAATCGAGTTTCATGTGAAAAATTGAGGGCGAGCACTTGAAAGGCACTTTTTGAATGGAGAATCGGTGCCGACGGCCAGAGTAGGGGAAATACGTACAAAATGACATATATGGACAAAATGACATAGGCATCATAACTTGAGTTCGGAGGTATGAAATGCGGAACTGCCTACCACATTACACGACCCGAGTTGCTTCAATTAACCTCTGAAAATAAGCAAGAGATACTCTGGTTCATTCGGTCGTTATGAGTGATAACAGAAATCAATGGGTCACGAGTTTTTTTTTCATTGCGCCCAATTTTAAGAAGAAATGGCCAGTTTTCACCATTTTTTTCATTCAAATTGCATTCAATTCAAACTTTACTTCTTTGTCATTGTATTCACGGAGCTTTTTGTATGTTTAATATACTTTTTGTATCAATTCGATACATTTCTAGTTTTATAACGCTATATGGACAAAATGACATATACAGTGAACGGACAAAATGACATAGGTATTTCAGCTGAATTAACGGTATCTACCGGACAAAACCAAGACAATCCATCTCAGGCTCCATCAGCAAACAAAGAATCAGGACTTGTCTTAACATATTCATAACAAAATCTTCATCTGCGGCTAATAAAGGCTATGCATCTTAACCTACTCTTGCTGATCCTATGAGGAGGTTTCTCCAATCCCTAAAGGACGATTTATAACTTTATAAGTGAACAAGGCAAACGTGAGCCGAGGACTCGACAAACGTACTTACTTTCAACTTCTACACCTAATAAGATTGCAATCAAATCAAAAAAGAGCCCATACCTTCTCCAAAAACAAGGAGACAAGTCTCTAGGGCATTATTCAAAGAAGACAATGAAGGAGAAAATGTTCCTAGCAACTTTCGAGATCATGAAGATGACTGTCCAGTGTCCATGTCCATCTATCTATTGTTATGAGACGTTTTTTCCCGATTTAGATCTTCTCCAGGATTAGCTCTGAAGAAGACTGGTTACGGTGCATGCATTGCTTGCATTGGGCTCACGCATCTTGTGCTGATGTTCCTAGAAGAACCAAGCGTTTCATTTGTGAACTTTGTCAGTAGTTTTGTAACTACAAGTAGAAAAATACAGTTGCCTATTGCCAGTATGTCATTTTGTCCATATATTGTTTTGATATATTGTTTTATCCTGATTACTCCTAGGTCTCCTGTGGAGACCCCTCTGAAATTACAAGCTTGAAGCTTATAACTTGTGCCGAGTTCGGAGTAAGCAGTTGTGTTCTGTGTAGGCTTTGTTACTGTGTCCTTACGCCACCTTAGGCACAGCACTGTTAATTTTTGACCCAACAGTGAGAATGGTGGCCCCTACCGAGTCTAGAAAATTTCTTTCCTAGCTCGGGATTGAACTTCGGACCTTTGGGTCCGAATTCCACCGCTCTACCACTGAGCCAGGGGCACTCATAGCATGCGAACAAAATGAATTTCGTTTATCCCAATTTATCTAAGAATATTTTAGTTCTTGTTACTTTTATTTCATAAAGGTTGATTAGATTTTATAAAGAAAGATTTTATAACCAAAGATCAGAGGTGTCGAATATGACATTACTGTGATTCACTACTAACAAGTTATGCCTCTGAAATAAAACCCTATGTCATTTTGTACGTACTTCCCCTATATTGTCCCCTTGAAGGTGATAAATATGGCCCAATAAATGTTCGTCGACAATTCCTATCGAAACGTTGACTGAAACCTGATACTGATATCTAGATTCGGTTATTGAATTTGGATTTTTTTTAACCCATACATGCTCGTTATGATCAAGTTTCTGGATAGATTTTCATTGATTTCTAGTAGGCAACATGGCTTTCTTATCGGCAAATCGACTGAGTCTGCAACTTGTGACTTTGTGGGATACGTTTACGACTGCTTAGATGCTGCAGTCCTGGTCGCTGGTTTGTTTTTTGACGAGTCTCGTGCTTTCGAATGCCTCGCCTTCAGTTTCATCCTGAGTAAGTTGTATAATATGGGATTCCGAGGTGTTTTCTTGGATTGGGTGTCGGACTATCTGAGGGATCGATAACTGTTTGTCCGAGTGGGCTATCACGACTCGAAGGGGGTATCCTGTGGAGATGGGTGTGGCGCAGGGATCTGTGCTCGGTCCGCTGCTGTTCATCTTGTTCATTAATGACCTACCAGAGTATATAAGAACTTACTCTGATCATTTGTCGGATGTCAGGATTGTTCTCTTTGCGGATGACACATCATTTCTTATATCAGCACGAAGTATCCCAGAGCTCAGGACAATATGCGGAACCCTTATTCATTCTTTCATGGAATGGTGCCACATGAATTCGATAATATTAAACGACCGACTTCATCTTTTTTTCAGAATAGGGGCACGGTGGCTGAGTTTGTCTTGAGGTGGGCGTTAAATGTCGTATGTTTTTATTTCAAGTTGCATTCGAAAATGGTTTCACTTTGAGAACTGAAATTTTGTGGGTGAACTCAGGAAGGATTGGAGTTCTTAATGAGATAATTGAGATTAACTGCATTTCAACAGTTCATTTTTTTCTTTGAAAAATAGAAGAAAATGAGCCAACTCATGCTTCTTTTTTATTTCAAACGAAAGAACCATGAAAATAGTTCAACTTTCGATTAAAAGTGAATCTACAGATGATTTCATGCAGAAAAACAACTTGAAATACGGAATTGGCAGAGAATGGCCTAATTCAAATTTTCGCGGGAAAAAGTTCCTGTTTTACCCACATTTTCACTAATTTCATAGTTCAGCGAGTTTCGGATAGAGAGCGCCATTGTACATTTCATTCATAATTAGAGAGACATCCATAGAACTCATAGAGATAATGTAAGTTCTATGGATATATTCCATAAAATGCACGGTGGCGCCTCTATCGGTTGACTTTTCCTACGCGCTTCAAACGGCGACCTTAACTCTCCCTTCTGGAAATATTCAAGCTTCTGATCACGTAACGTTCTTGGGCATATTGATGGATGAACAATTGAATTGGCAGAAACATACAATCTCCGTCTGTGAAAAACTAAGCAGCGCATTTAACGCTCTGAAACGATTGAAAAATGTTCTACCAAGAGAATCACTGTTGATGGTTTATTATTCGCTGGCATATTCTCATATGAGCTATAACACAGTTTTATGGGGAAATTAATCTGTAGCCGGGGATGTGTTCATTGCGCAGAAAAAACTAGTGAGACTAATTTTCGATATGCAGCCCCAGGAATCCTGTAGACCCAAGTTTATACAGTACAAAATATTGAGTTTTCCCTGTATCTTCATATTGAACTCTCTATTGTTTTTTATGAAAAACGTACAAAATCTCAAGAAATGCTCCGAGTACCATGAACATGACAGAAGACACAAGAGCACTCTGGAATATCCAATTCACAGAACTTCAAAATTCCAAAAGTCACCATTGTATAACGGCATTAAACTTCTCAATCATTTGCCTATTAGGTTCAAAACACTACAGTATAATGTTTTCAAAAGAGAAGTTAAGAAGTTGCTGATGATCGATAGCTTCTATAGTCTTAGGGAGTTTTTGGATTGTAAATTCAATTAATTAATTGATGAAGAACTTTGTTCTTTGCTTTTCCTAAATTTTCTTTTTTCTTATATAACTAATGAAGGTATATAGTAGTAGTGTATGACTATTTGACTTGTCCCATACAAATATTGCTTGTCTAAAGGGGTGTAATAAATTCTTTCTTTCTTTCTATGATAGTTTTGAATTGCAACTTTTGAGAAAAAATTTTTTGTTAATTGAATATTCTAGTCGTTTTTTGCAAATTTTTTTAATTTTACAGCAATCCAGCTGTTCTAGGAGATTCGAAGTCGATGTTTAGTTGTTGTTAAAATGCCTAGAGCACGTGTACGCGGAATTTATCGCCAACTAAGTGAATTTGTAGAGATCGAATTATTGGTCACCGGGAGGTGGAGTTGTCATTTCGAGAAATCGCTAACCGTACGAACAGAAATCCAGCTACTGCTATAAGATGTTGTCAAGCGTGGTTTGATAATGCCCAGAATCGAAGAAGAGTAGGCACCGGACGTCGAAGGGGCACGAATAAAGTTCAAGATCGACTTTTGACCCAACATTTATATAATTAAGTACCCTTTATTTTGAGCAAGCAATTACCCCCTAAAATTTTTCGGACTTGTTTTGAAACACTCTGTATATGAAAAATCATGAAATGTGCTTTCCATACATATTCCAAAATGGTATAATAATGCATTTTCATAACTTTTGTAATCGTGATGTTAGTGAAAATAGTCCACTTCTCACTGTTAGTGAAAATTCGACAGAATAACAAAATATTGGAGATCCAATTATTCCTCCTCTGAATGTGTACCTGAAAGATAATGACTTCCTGAAAAGCATAATTCAGGCTTCTATGTTTACTGACTAAAAATCTTGTTGAAACAACACGCAGTTAGTCGTTAAAAGTAAATCGTTTCGCTCACTGATTTTCACTTTGAAAGTTTGCTGATTTCGTAACGATTTTGTCTTTATCATTAATTCCCAACATTGAACATGCCACGAAATAATTACACTGCACAGGAATAAGCAAATATGCATTTTATTCATTGTAAATGCAGAGGTAATGCTGCAGCCTTGTATACGGCCAGATTTTATAAGAAGTATCATCCGGAATACCGGGAATTTATTATGTCCATTGGTGTTACATGAAAGGGCGAATTCCTGACAGAAGTGTTGGTGGCTCAAACACTAGACGAATCGCTGACACCGTTATCCGAGATCCATGTACCTCATCATGAGCAATCGCACGATGCTCTGGTGTATCAGAATCGATTGCATACCGTATATTGAAAAATAAATGAATTTCTTCCCTGGCCTCAACAAGAGTGCAAATATTGCTACAGAGACCACCAGGCAAGATGCGAAAATCGAATAAGATACACAATTCTACGATGATTCTTTGGAGTGATGAATCAATATTGAAACGAGATGAAATGGATGAGATAGGACATTTTCCAGCACCAGTTCAAAATAAGTTTTCGGACTGAAGTGTTGAAGGGAAGATAATTGCCCCTTCCAAAATAACGGGCAACGTAACTGGTGAAAACTATCAAGATATTCTTCGACATTAATTGCCAACTTTGTAGGAGAGGATCCCGAATAAATGAGAAAATGTCATTGGTGACAAAACGTATTTGGTTGTTAAATAAGACTTGAATTAAACATCAGACACCCAGTCTTTCTGGGTAGTGTCAGGTTCTTCGCCACTTCAATGAAAATACACGAGGAGACTTGAACCCTCTAATTTTCGAAGATGATTTAAGTACAGGTTGCGGCAACTAGTTCTCCCACATTTGAAAAGAGTAATATCTCAATACATAAATGAAAAAAAACCTGATTATGTAGGCTTTCAAAATAAATGGAATTTTGACAATACATATCTTGTTTCTCATTTTTTGACACCTCCTTCAAATGTGGAAGAACGTGTTGCTCCATCCTATACAATACCAAGTATTGCATATTTTCAGGATCCACTGTAATATTTAGGATGTTTCCTTTAGAGTAAAAAAGAAGGTTTGTGATTTAATTATTTATTTACGGTACCTACATCACTTTTCAGTAACAATCGAACAAACGAATACAATCCAATGGAATACAACACAATTAATAGTTAATATTGAGTACATGTTTACAGGGTGAGTCTTTGACTTGTACATATATTTGAACCTAAGATTCTTGAGGTCAAAAAAACTTTTTTTTTCCATTTTCTATTTTCCGAATTCGGCTCTGTTAAAAAGATATAGCTATTAGAAAAAAAATTGGGCTGAACACGTGCCTGATAAGATACTCTGGAATTGATCATATTGATTTATATTTTTCGATTGAAATTGAGTTTATACATTCAGGAATAGGAACTCAGGTACCTACTAACCTTATTGGAATAAAAATGTTACAAATACGATATTTCTCAACCAAAACGATTAGTTTCATCCAATTATATCTGCAACTAAAGAGCCATATTTCTCCCACCAAAATAAGTTCCTCCTTCGATTTTCCTGCAGATCAGTTTGTGAATACTAATAACTCCTCGAAATCCCCAAACAATCTTATGAAGAATTGTTTTTACACTAATCGAACATAACTCCATTATAGGTCATAGGATTCGAAGTCAATGACCTAACCTAACCCATCTAACCATATTCCATGACAGAGCTATCATAGAACGTTTGAGAAGACGATGCCAGATTGTAATGTAATGCAAAGGCACTAGTTTGTTTACTTTTGGCTGATGGCTTCTCTTCGGAAATGTTCTGATTCTCGCCAAAAGAGCACTACGATCTTTATTTCAGTCGCCTATAACCAAAGACCAAAGGCTGTGCTATAACTTTGCGCAAGACAAACCGTTGTTCCACAGACCGAACAGTTGGTCTGTGGTTGTTGAACGAAGCATGCGTATAGCGGCTTGATGGAGATTTGTCTATTTTTTATTTGTTTATTCACAGTGAAGAATGCAAACAGTTGATGTGAAAAGAATTCCAATGAAAGTGAATTGATGTGATAATAACCGTGTAGTGTCAAGTTTATAAAATTCCAAGAGGATATTGTTTAGATAGAAACATCACCACAGATCATGTACCTAGTGTTGAGTATTAATTTTGCATTAATTTCAATTCAATACGTGGTTTGTATGGGATATTTATCATCAATATCCGAATTTTGTATTCCATTGACATTGTAGTTCAGATTATTCTTATGATTTTTGATTTTTTCGTCCAATTTTATCGGGTAGAATGGAGAATAACGACGCGTATCACTAAAAAAACATTAAATACTTTTATTCTCTAAAATGATTGATTCTTTCAAAAATATGAACTGGTTATCTTTTCCAAGTGGTTTTATGGTATTTTTTGTCGGTTTATGAGTGGGCTATGCTGTAACTGTCATACCAGGAGAAATTTCGAATGAGTCTTGATTGAGGACTATGCACCATGAATAGAGTAACCTATCAACCAAAACTCAGTTCGTTCGAAAATAAATAACGGTTCCGAAGATAGACAGAAAAGTGGTTTTTTCGTGGATTTTCGACACCCTGTATCTTCCAAACGGAACCGAATTAAAAAAAAATGGTATGGAAAAAAAGGCTTTCGTTTGATGAGAGTTATCTAGAGTTGAAGTATACGTAGAAGTCAAAGACTCAGCCTAAATATGTAATAAAATAAACTGACATAAAAAAGGTACTTCAAATCTCTCCTCATCCACGAAATAGTCATGAAATATGTCAAGGAGTCCACGGCGTTGGCGTTTCGCATTATTCTCGAAACCGGAGAATGAAAGTAATAATTGGTTCTTGATTGGGCGGGTCGAAATAGATGAAACCTTCGGATGGGTCTTCGGGGAACATAAATCAGGGGAGTACAAAAGACCTTGAAAGAGTTTTGCGATAATTATCACATCTGCATGAAATCTTCTAGTCCTCAAGGAAGGCAGTCCAAGACAATTGCGCTCTCCACTCGCGGTGAAAGCATGAATCGAAAATGTACCTACCCATTCTGAAGCTGCGTATACATGTGCGAGCCGAACCTATCGCGAACCGCTCGCGAACCGATAGCGACAATTATTTGGACGGCATGTCGAACCTCTATAGAGCCGCTCGCAAACCGTTCGCGCCGATCCATCGATAGTCGGATCTCTTCACGAACACAACGCGAGCCCAGTGTAAGTTCGTAAACCGTCGTTGGTATTGGTTCGCGAGCGGATCGCAAGTGTGTACGTGAAATTAACGAACATGACACGAACACTTCGCGAGCGGTTCGCGATAGGTTCGGCTCGCACATGTATACGCAGCTTTTCACGAACACAACGCGAGCCCAGTGTAAGTTCGTAAGCCGTCATTGGTATTGGTTCGCGAGCGGATCGCAAGTGTGTACGTGAAATTAACGAACATGACACGAACACTTCGCGAGCGGTTCGCGATAGGTTCGGCTCGCACATGTATATGCAGCTTAACAGTAGCACACCTGAGAAATTCGTTTTGGACCCTCTCTATCAATGAACTATCGACCGATATGTATGGAGACCAAACGACAGATGAGAACTGCAACATAGGTCCTAACTAAAGAAACATACAGATGTCGCAGGGTCTCGATGTTAAAGTCCCTAGTATTTCTCATAATGAATCCCAAAGTTCTGAGTGATGCAGCAGAAATTGCCTGAATATGTGCTCTAAAAGACAACGTCATATTAGACACCCAGGTGCTTAAAAACAAACACTATATCAATAGGCTTAAATGAATTGCGTAATTTTATTCATAAAAGTCCTGTTCCCATATATTATTTTCCCATTAATTATTCATGATTTCGATAGAAGGAGAATTTAATTCGATAAATTCAATATTGTAAACAAAACCACAAGTATAAAAGGCCCGGGCACATGCCAAGCGTTGCGATAAGGCGCCCGTATATTGGTTGATTTCACGTTTTTCAACGGCCAAGGCTTTGAAAAAATGGAGATGGGATTGTCGAATTTTAACGTAGTTTCAATTTTTTTTATTTCTTTCTGGAACAACTTGACGCCAATTTAAGCCAATCAGAATACGTTATTTTTCCTAAGTTTCCGAAGTTCATTCTCAAAGTTATAAATCTTTTTTTCTTATTTTTAAATTCTGCCACCGTTTTTCACCGCATTACCACTTTAACAGTAAAATCAGTGTAATAATAATTTGAGACAGGACCCCCAGTGTTTACTTTTGATAACCGATAGGGCCCGTTTATATTTCTTTATATGGCATTCCCGTTAAATATCGTTCTAACAATCAGTATTGTGTGTTCCACGACTTTTAAATCATTTGTTTCATTTCTTATCTGATTTATAATTTTACAATCACAACGGGGTTACGACCACGCTTCACCCTTCCTCAGTTCACTGGAGGTTGACGGATTTACGAGAGACTTCGTCAGTTCGAGTGATTCCATTTTTCGGAGTTTCTTGTCTGCACGTTGTTGGTTTACCGCCGTAACCTACCCGTATTTTACCCGCATAATTTCCACGATTTTGTACTTCATTGTATACTTTTGTGTTTCCTTAATCTCTGTATTTGTCAGCAACCTTTTCGAGAATTGAGATCAGCGAGATCACAACGGGGTTACGACCGCGCTTCACCCTTGCTCAGTTCATTGAAGGTTGACGGATATACAAGAGACTTCGTCAAGTCAAGGGGTTCCATATTTCTGGAACTACTTGTCGAGGCGTTGTTGGTTCACAACCGTACCCGATTATTATTGTACGTCCTTTTCCTTCCAAGATTATATTTTATCTTGTATTATTATTTCTTTGTGTTTCCCTAATCTCTGTCATTATCAGCGCCCTTTTTGAGAATTGAGATCGGCGATATCACAATGGGGCTACGACCGCGCTTCGCCCTTTCTCAGTTCACTGAAAGTTGATGGATATAAAAGAGACTTCGCCAAGTCGAGGGGTTATATTTTTCTTGAACCACTTGTCTGGGCGTTGTTGGTTCAAAACCGTACCCTGTTAATATTTTAACTCATTCTTCTCACAAGATTTCGTCTCGTATTTTGTTTCCTTTGTGTGGCCTTAATGAATTTGTCAGAGGCCTTTTTGGGAATTGAGATCGGCGAGATCACAACAGGGTTACGACCGCGCTTCACCCTTCCTCAATTCGCTGAAGGTTGACGGAAATACGAGAGACTTCGCCAAGTCGAGGAGTTCCATTTTGCTGGAGCTGCTCGTCTGCGCGTTGTTGGTTCACAACCATACCCGATTTCTATATCACTCAGCTGTGCTCGAAAATTCGTATTTCACGGCAACGTCTTTGTGGGTTGATGTCGGCGAGATCACAACGGGGTTACGACCGCGCTTCACCCTTTGTCAACTATCAGGCCGAGGGGTTTCATTCTCTGGAGTCACCTGTTTGGACGTTGGTGCTGCCACAGCTGCCCCGTTAGGGAACGACACAGTCTAAGCATTTGCTGATACCTTTTTTCAATATTTGAGTGTGGAACATATTCTGGTTTGTTAGATTATACGATATTTTTCCGTGGCCTGCCGAGTTTTGAAGTTTTGCTTCGTTACTCTCTCTTACTTTCTCGGTTTACCGCCCAATTTTCGATTTCGCTCACCTCACCCGACCGTCTTGCTCAACCGTTTGCCGTTTTTTTGTATTTGATTATCTTTTGATAAATACTTACCAAAACTTTTTTTTAATTCTCATATTTACTTTGTAAATTGAATCCGTTTTCATTTTTCATTCTTTATTTTCATCAATCGATTATAATTTCTGTCTGAGATCAGTGAATCTTATGGAATCCATTTTGGTGTTTTAAAGGAACCTCAATGTTTTTCTTTGGCAGCATTATGTGATGTACCCAGCTAGGGTAGGTTCGACCAATCGTTATGCAGTTAAAGATGGTGAAGAATAATACCAGGCAGACTCATCAAAGGGGTTTAATTCACTGAACTTACATTGAATATATATATAAATGGATTTTATTGTCTGTGTGAATAATTAGGGAAAGATTTTTGTCTGCATGCCGCAAAAATCTTTCCCTAATTGAATATATATGTTTACTACAGATTCTCGCTGTTGACTAACAAGCGGTCAATACGTACACGCTTCTGAATGAATCACTCTGAATCTCTGAATGACTCTCCCTAGCCAATTGTTATATATATTTTATACATGTTTACTTGTTTTAAATAACATTATATTTGATAAACATAACTGGCAATGATGAGACCTAGAGCTCTGGCTTCACGTGCCGCTGTAGGTCTTAAAGGGAGGTCGCACTAATCTTATTATATCACGTACGAAATATACAGTGTGTTCAACATACTACACCTTCCCTCTTTGAGAGAAAAAAATTTTTTTGCTATACAATGTAAAAATATTTTTTTTTTTGACTAATCTATAGCTTAATATCTATATCTATAATATCAGTCCCAATGGGTCTTAAATCTACAGGGTTTAACACAATATTTCAAACTAACTAATTTTTCATTACATTTTTTGTCGAAAAATTCTTTCCTTTCCGATTTTACCTTCACCAAGTTTTCTCTAGCATCTTTCTATGCCGTTTGCAACCTATATATCCAAGAGTTGTCAAAATTGTAAACTGGATCTACACGGCTTTTCAAATTTTTGAGGAAATAATCTACTAGGTTTCTGAAAATTAAACTAAACATGTCTGGATGTCCACCGGTTGGAAGCATGTGAACATCGTTCAGAATGATTTGCCTTAATCTTTTATACGCGTTACATTAATTTTAAAGGATGTTCCTAGAATTTCATTCTTATAATTTGACAACATATTCAAAAATTTTATATTGCTAGCTAGCTTTATGAGGAACAATTCTAATACATTATTTTCTGCCCATAAATTTTCCAGTTTCCTCAACGATGTACCTAAGTCTTACGCCGATCGGATGTCCTGGTTATTGAAAATAATTTGTCAATTCACATTATATATTAAATTCTCATTGTAATCCTCTGAATGTTGATTTTTCAAATTATGAAATTCTTTTTCTGAAAGTGGTCTTTGCTCAATAATTTTCACTGGACGTTTCAAACTTCGACAACAACAAGGTGATCAGTCCTTGCCATCGGGCATTCGTCTCTACTTTATTTTTAATACGCGATAAGGCATGTGCTGAAAAAATTTTCTGAAACTTTTACATAATGAACCCTGAAGTTACTTTTCTGAAGTCAAACGGAATTCGGTCGATAATCATATTGAACAAATAATTTCGAGGTGTTATTGTTTTCGGAACGATAGGTGAACTGGCGACATTGACCTTGTCCGAAATCTACTTCGCTGACATGAAATTTTGTCCGCTAGGATTTTCCTTGCGGTCACGACCTCGATTTGAATGAAACGAATTTCCTTTCTGATAAAAAAACATTGCGATGCTTTGAGAAAATTTGGTTCCGACTTGACAATTTACATAATTTGTTAAATTTAAAATCTTGATTAATTCATTATTTACACTATCGACCCGTTCACTATGTTCTCGCGGCTCATTTTTGATGTTTTCACATCAATTAAGTCAGCAATTAGTTCATCACTTTTCACTTCACGACATGACAACAGGGGAAAAGAAATAGTTCTTACACTACATCCTCCTGGTGGCTTCTCCTTGCCTCGAGTTGTACAGTCGGCTCCATAGCTTCTTGGATCTCTGGCCAATGATGATCTCGTCTTGCTTGGACTGGCCTAATCCCATCTTGCTTGTTGGTTGAACTACTTGGAATTACATACCCATATCCAAATCCTGATGAGAACCTTCTGGATTCTGGACCTTTAACTGCATCGAACTGGCAGGATCGCCATGTGATGTACCCAGCTAGGGTAGGTTCGACCAATCGTTATGCAGTTAAGGATGGTGAAGAATAATACCAGGCAGACTCATCAAAGGGGTTTAATTCACTGAATTCACATTGAATATATATGTTTACTACAGATTCTCGCTGTTGACTAACAAGCGGTCAATACGTACATGCTTCTGAATGAATCACTCTGAATCTCTGAATGACTCTCCCTAGCCAATTGTTATATATATTTTATAAATGTTTACTTGTTTTAATAACATTATATTTGATAAACATAACTGGCAATGATGAGACCTAGAGCTCTGGCTTCACGTGCTGCTGTAGGTCTTAAAGGGAGGTCGCACTAATCTTATTATATCACGTACGAAATATACAGTGTGTTCAACATACTACAATTAACTTAAGAAACCTTACTTTTGATCGCTAAATTCGTAGATTAAACCGAACCCTTCTCCACTGTATAGAAGCTATACCTTGGTAGATGTGGAGAGTTCTAGTCAAGGCGCCACAACCTTGTCAATCCAATTTTGGGTGGTGCTCGAGCATTTGTTTTCCGTAAAGGTGACTGCGCCCTTGAAGTATTCCCCCTTAATAAGGGATCTCCACAAGGCACACCACCAATTATATAATCGACCGGGAAATCGTCATGAATTCACACTTTTTGATGTTGATAGTGAGACAATTGGCAGCACATCACTCCTTCACAGCCCTCAAATCCGAATTCAACTTCTGAACTTCGCATAAAGACTCAACTGAACAGAAAAGTTTCAAATAATCTGCAAACAGCAAGAATTTAACAAATCGGATGACAAGAACTTGATCGTTGATAGAAATTAAAAATAGCAATGGCCCTAGGTGACTTCCCTGGGGTACCCCCGAAGGTATCCGAAAAGGCAATGTGATTACTGTATAAATGATGCCATTTCCAAATATTTCACACCTCATTAGTCCCTCGTCCGCCAGTGAAATTTTGCTTTACGAATATCTAATTATATGTAAGGTTTTTCGGGAAAATACTAGTAGTATTGTGGAAAAGTGCTTCAATTAAAAATAGTTTCACAGGAAAAATGTTATAGCAACTTTTTCCAATTGCTATAATAACTCGGGGTTATTCGGAGAATGCTGGAGGAGACAGGTAGACTAAAACTCCACCAATTGTTTCTGGTACTCACAGTTTCGGTCCCAAATAATTATTTTCCAAACAAGTAAATATAGTGTTTCTATTAAGCCTCTGAGCTCTGAATAGGTAAAATTGTAAAACGGAACAGAACGTTTCATTGTATTCTCTTCCAACTGAAACTGATAATTTCGCTGCTAGCCTTGCTTCAAATCAAATTACTCTCTCATCGAGTTCTGTTAGAGTTTCAGCGCCACTTATTCGGAGATGCCGGTCAAGTACTGTAACTTAAAACGAATCTTATTCAGATGGTGCTTGACTGACTGCAGATTTCCTCGTTCCTACAAGGGGAATAGGCCAAGCTACGCGATTTCTAATTATTTTTCCCGGCAGTTGAATCTTAATAAGAAATTACATTCTGATTCTTCACGAAGGAGGTAAAAAATAAAGGAACCGAATATTTGGTTTTACTCAGTGTTAACGCCACTGGATCTCCAGTAAAAATTCCAGACTCCCATAAAATGGAGGTTCAACCAGCGGCAGCTTGTCGGGAGGCTAAGCTTCCCCAAAAATTGACTCGATGCACTTCGCATCCAAAAACATCCTACTCATTATTTACGCCCTACGACTGCCTTCACAGGCGACAGACCAGGAGACATACGGATCAAGTCATTAGTGAAATGATCAGGCATATCTTTCCATTCTTCCTGAAGGGCTGAACCATTGAATTCAAATATACAGGGTGTCCCACGGTCGAGTACCTATTAGACGTTTTTGGAGAACTGGACATATTTGAAATCCGAAGATTGGGATTATGATATTGTTGGAAATTCTTAACAGACCTAAAATATTTTTGGAGCTTGAGCACTTCGGGTTATACCAGGAGTGGAAATAAATTTGTTCAAAAAATATTTTTTTCTGAATATTCCTTTCTGATATGATTAAGTATTCAATGCTGAATATATTTCTGTTGAAACCATAGTATTCATTCGAATAGTTTTCAAAATATCGAAAAAAACCTGAAAAAATGTCAAATATTCATAGTCAGTGTTATATTCAATATTCTTATACTGAACATCCCGAGTGTAAACCGTTCTCACAACCTCAAAGTAGAAGAATGTGGAAAGGTCATGCATCTGTTGAATTTCATAAATATCATCACAGGGTGTTTCAAATTTAGTGTCGAAAACTGTGATCGAAAATTGGCCATAACTTCTGTTTCTCAAATTAGAACCCTATTCTTTATGATTGCGTTGGATTCTGCGAAGAAAATAGTGATAGCTCTCTCAGATGATTTTGCTCCTAAATTCAGTAATTCCCGAGATATTTTAGCTTTCCTGGATTCATGTTGTACGTAGAGTCAAATTCATCTTATCTTTCGCATGAGAATATTTTGTGCCCATAGAAGATAAATTATCCCATTGATAATTCACAAGTGACAGATCTGATTTTAGGCCTTAACCTTACTTCTTGATTTTACTTCAACGGTTACTATGGTTTTATAAGAATAGTCATCGAATCTGTTGGCATGAGAATATTCTGTGACCATAGAAGATAAATGATCCCATTTATAATTCACAGGTGACAGGTCTAATTATTAGTTGTTACTATGGTTTTATAAGAATATTCATCGAATCTCTTCAGGTTCGATGAATTTGACTCTACGTACAACATGAATCCAGAAAAGCTCAAATATCTCGAGAATTACTGAATTTAGGAGCAAGAACATCTGAGAGTGATATCACTGTTTTTTTTCGCAGAATCCAACGCAATCATAAAAAAAATAGGGTTCTAATTTGAAAAACAGAAGTTATGGCCAATTTTCGATCACAGTTTTCGACACAAAATTTGAAACACCCTATGATGATATTTATGAAATTCAAAAGATGTATGACCTTTCCACATTCTTCTACCTTGACGTTGTGGGAACGGTTCACACTCGGGATGTTCAGAATAAGAATAATGAACATAACACTGACTACGAATATTTGACATTTTTTCAGGTTTCTTTTCGATATTTTGAAAACTATTCGAATGAATACAATGATTTCAACAGAAATGTATTCAGCATTGAATACTCAATCATATCAGAAACGAAAATATTGAAAAAAATATTTTTTGAACAAATTTATTTCCACTCCTGGTATAACCGGAAGTGCTCAGGCTCCAAAAATATTTTAGGTCTGTAGAGAATTTCCAACAATATCATAATCCTAATTTTCGGATTTCAAATATGTCCAGTTCTCCAGAAAAGTCTAATAGGCACTCGACCGTGGGACACCCTGTACATAGAGGAACATTGCCCTTGATCGATTTGAAGCTGAATTTATTGTATAGTCCATCCAAGAATGATTGACATCAGAGCAGGCCTTGAAAGTCCAGTCGCAGCTTTATTTCTAGTTACAAAAAAGTAACTAAAAATTTTCTGTGCTTTCATCATAGATATAGAAATATGTAACTTAAAAATTGAACGATATTTTTTTAAAGTAAGGAACTTTGAACATGAAAATGTTCCCAATTTTCACATACGATTACCAGCGTGTGAATCTGTATACCAGCAGTATATTATTTTCATCTTGTATTGATACATTTTCGATCTTACGATCAATTATAGGAGCATACAGCCTGGAAATTCTGGTTTGATAACGAAAAATATCGTGGGTGATTAAATAGCACGGTCCTTTTCAATGTTCAATATGAATATTACCTAAACCGAAAAAATCTAGTTGATAATTTGAAGCGTGTTAGGTACTGCAATGTGAATGGATTGGGAAAATATAATATCAAGACAGAAACAAAACTTAACCAATGGATTTATTTAATATATGAAGAATTTCGTCATGATATTGTAACTTTCAATATTTGTGAACAATGAAGGTGTAAAATATGAAATATGAAAAATATAAATATATTCCTATTATTCTGTTTCAACAACCACAACATGTTATTTTTTCCTCATCTGGACAGAACTCATGTTCATAATGAAAGGTTTTGCCAGCAATGTATCATAACATTCCTTATATTTTGACTAATCTTCTCTCATTTCTTTTTCTACGTACTCTGTGCAGGATTTCCATTCTTTAGCTGTTCACACTTCAAGAGCCTCATTTGAGAGATATTTATTTCACTTGCTCAATTTTTTGCCAAATTTGTTCGAAACATTATTGACAGAACAAAATGTCAGTGTTATTTCCAACACCAACCTGAATTCTGCAACTCAAAATATTACTGAATGGGCATTACCAACATAATTTCGATTTTCCAAAGCCCCCCGAGATGTCAATCATTCTTGGATGGACTATAGTTTCTTCACCCGTTAATGGAGGGGCAAGTGTGTTTCAGTCGCATCTGGCGGTGAGTAGCTGGACTATAAAGCCGAATGCGACGACGATCAGGACCGGCGTAAGGAATGTGGGATGTTCAGTATTTAATCACACCTGATTTTCTGGATGCAATAAAACGACAATTATTTTCGGATAAAATTCATAAAACTAGAGCGACATGAATATACTACAGATTTCTGTGAATGAATAGCTACCAGATTATAGTTCCTTAGTGGCTACTATGTGCGCCACTAAAGCTGGCAGTAAACTGCCAAAATTTTCAGCATCAAATCGTTCAAAGGCGATGTACCTCTATATGTACAGGGTGGGCAAAATTGGTGCTACATGAACTAAAACTTTTTAACCCGAGGAGATGGAGAAAAATGAATGCCACCTTATAGTCCTCTTTTTTCGAGAAACTGGTAATGACATCAACTGCATTCCTCTATCTTTTTTCGTTTCCGAGTTATAGGCCAAAATTGAAATTTGGGCGATTTCAACTTTGGTCATTATCTCCGTTTCTGTTTATGCTAGGATGCTGAAATAAAAACATTATACAGGCACTTTTCTGATAGCAATCCAATGGCGTATTCTGATTTTTTATAAGAGGTTTATTTGCTGAGTTATAACATAAAGTTGTGTTTTTTCTTATGGAAACAATAATTTGAAATGACTTTGAAATAATCGCCATTTTTTCCCGTTTCAGAAATGTATCATATGTCATACATCGCCCTCAGATATTATGGAATATATGGATTGTATATGGAATTCAAATTATTGAGTATTAAAGGCGCATTCGTCATTACCAATCCGGGAGAGGAGCGAGAGAAAACGGACACAGAAATATAATAATTCGGATTTTTCTCTCTCTGGCTGAAACAGGGAAAGAGAGAGAGATCCGTATTTATTATATTTCTGTGTCCGTTTTCTTTCGCTCGACTTCCGGATTGGTAATAACGAAAACGAACGCAGTAAATGTAGGCTGAATCATAGATTTATGTGTCTCTACGTATGGTGTAATTATTATTTCACGGTTGAATACTTGATGGTGTGATCTCAGTTTGAAACAACTGTCAGTTATTAGAGTTCGAAGTCATCGTTGGCGTTATGAAAATATTCGAAAAACATGATATGTTAAATGTTTTATTTCAGCTCATAACTCATGAGAATAACAGGAACAAATTCAAACCATACAAGTATCGTAAAGTTCAATAACTGACAGTTGTTTCAAACAGAGATCATACCATAAAGTATTCAACCGTGAAAGAATAATAACATAATTCTATGATTCAGCCTACTCAATAATTTGAATTACCATATTTTTCATAATATCTTAACCAATCTGAGGGCGATGTATGACATATGATACATTTCTGAAACGGAAAAAAAATGGCGAATCTTTCTAAGTCATTTCAAACTCCTGTTTCTATAAGAAAAAAACACAACTTTATGTTATAACTCAGAAAATAAACCTCTTAAAAAAAATCAGAATACGCCACTGGATTGCTATCAGAAAAGTGCCTGTATAATGTTTTTATTTCAGCATCCTAGCATGACCAGAAACGGAGATAATAATCGCAGTTGAAATCGCCCAAATTACTATTTTGGCCTGTAACTAGGAAACGAAAGAAGATAGAGGAATGCAGTTGATGGTATTATTCATTTTCCTCTATCTCCACGGGTTGAAAAGTTTTAGTTCATGTAGCATCAAGTTTGCCCACCCTGTACATACAGGTATATTCAATATCAATGGCTGAACTCAATTCCTGAAAACTTGAAGGAAGCTCTTTATCCAGGTGATAGCCGGGGTCTTCTTCGCCTTAAATTTGAGGAATAAAACCGTCTTCTTATGGTACTGGTTGTGACTATGTGTCTATATGTTCTTGAAAAATGCCTTCGAAGGGCTGATACAGATACTTTTCGATTCCTTCGAGTAAAATTGGCAAAATAATGGTTTTCCCTTGCAGATGTTAATCTGTGTCGACCAGGCACTGGTCTCCGGGCAACGCTGCCGGTTTCCAGGAAAAAATACTGATTTAACTCGAATACACCTGTATTTTTCCACCAAAAAACATTTTTTGCTAGTTTATGCAAATGAAACATCCTTGTCGAGACATAATTGGCCTGGCAAGTTTTCAAATTGTCACACCCTGTAACTATTTCAAGGTCTCAATACAAATTTGTAAACTTTAGTATTCATGTAAAGGGACAAGTATTTTTTTCAATTGAGGTAAGTCTCACCCCCTATTCCCTATTAAGAATTTAAGAGTTATCGCCCCTACACCTAATATTGAGGAGATTTCGGATTACAATTATGCTCAAAATATGTCTACCTACAAATAGAAATTGGCCTTTAAGGACATTTTCTCCTAAATCATCCTTGTCGTGACATAATTGGACTGGCAAGTTTTCAAATTGTCACCCTGTATATAGGTTTAAAATAGCCGCAAGTCGATAGAATTACTCTCTGATTGCTCGAAAAAATCCCTACTGCTTTGTCGCCGTGAAACATATCTAGATGAAGAGCTTCTGGAGAGCAAAATCGAGAACAAAATTTCAAAGTTGATCGACTCGGTATGCGATTCGAATAGACCTTTCCAGAATACGTAGAACAAAGATGAAAGATGTGAACTAAACCAGAATGAGAGAGAAACAGGTATATTTCATGAGCAACTTGTGGGCAGCTTTAAAAGATGCGCAAACCTTAGTGCGAGAGAGAAGAGAAAGAGAGAGAGGGAAGCTATGAAATGAGATTCTACTGTTTTTATCGTACCGTGACCCTTACTCAGTAACACAACATTGTTGAGGCATAATAAAATTTTGATTTTCGATAAACAATACAACAAATAACATCCACATCCAAAATGTCGACTACGTAAAATAATAATATCAATTGTCAAATGTCAACGATTTGAGGGGGGAAATTTCGACGACCAATAATATTCAATCTTAGCCCACAAAAGACGCGCGCAACTCCCACCTACACAGGTAATTCTGGAAAGGTCTATTGTCGCCACTGAAAGTAAAAGATACTATATATTGATGCAATTAATTCAATATTCGCACCTTACGCTGTTAAGTTCAGGACGGATACGTCAGATACGTGTGCTCAGTGCTTTATTCAAATTTGATAGAACAATCATGTTGTGAATTGTGGGGAAATATATCATTGCTTGTTTGTTTTCATCCACATCAATGTGTAGTTAGTTGGATTACAT
Source organism: Adalia bipunctata (assembly GCA_910592335.1). Classification (NCBI taxonomy): domain Eukaryota; kingdom Metazoa; phylum Arthropoda; class Insecta; order Coleoptera; family Coccinellidae; genus Adalia; species Adalia bipunctata. The sequence goes on from OU342954.1 coordinate 10,801,463, forward strand.
GAATTAAAACTTTTTCAATCAGGACAGTTCGATGATATATTTTAAATGAATCACTTATCCTATTTATTTGTATTTACGTGACTGCGAAAGGAAGAGGGTAATGTTTATCGAGTGCAGGACGTGTAGGTATGTCAATTTCTTTTTTCCGCTCTACAGCTGGAACGGATGGATTTCAACATTTTGGGAGCCATTAGATTCGTATGGTTCAGGATTGTGGGAGTGACAGGATATTGACACATTCGGAAATTGAAATAAAACAATCATTATTCAAATCTGGGAATGATTATGAATATACAGGGTGAGTCTTTGACTTATTCATATATTTTAACTGTAGATTCTTGAGGCCGAAAGAAATCTTTTTTTTTTCATTTTTTCGAATTCTGCTCTGTTGAAAAGATATAGCCATTTGAAAAAAAATTGAGCTGATTTCGTCCCTGATATGATACTCTGGAATCGATTCAAAGTTCATATTTCTCGATTGAAATTGATTTTGTACATTGAGGAAATACTAAAGTACTGGCCTGATTGGAATACAAATGTTGCAAACACGATAATTCGAAAAAAACAGTTAGTTTCATCCAATTATATCTGCAACTAAAAAGCCATACTTCTCGCACCAAAATAAGTTCCTTCTTCGATTTTCTTGAAGATTAGTTTGTGAACACTTATGACTAACATTTTCCTCGGAATCCCCAAACAATCTCATGAAGAAAAGCTTTTCATTCAGATCATCAGAATTCATCACCAAACAACCTGACCTAATCCATTTCATCAGCTTGCTGATATTTTCATTGAGGTTAAGGATGTTTTACGTAACATAGTATAAATATCTATGAATTCTGCGATTTCCATCAGAAATTGACTTCGTCGCGAAATTTCACGATTTATGCGTATAGCGAAAGACGGCGAATGACGGACATTGGTAATCTCAATTACCGTTGGAGGCGCTGCCAATTATAAACGAACTGTAAATATTATGTGAAGTAGTTAATACATTCCTTGAATTATTGAAATAATGTGATTATTATGTAACGTGAATTAATATTATATTTACCGTGTAGTGTCGAGTTTATAAAATTCCAAGAGGATATTGTTGAGCTAGAAACATCACCACAGATTATCAGGTATCATATTATGTTTCATTAATTTGAATTCCATACGTGGCTTGTATCGATATTCATCATTCATATCCGAATTTTGTATTTCATCGACATTCAACTTCAATATGGACCGGTAACAATAAATTTTCAATAAAAACTGTGCGTATTCAATGCTCCTTGGTGTTCAATTTCATCTTCCACATTTGTGGGATTTAATTTTTGTTTCAGGATATCGAGGAAAATATGAACAAATTATTAGTGTTCACATGTTTACAAACTAATCTTCAGGAAAATCAAAGAAGGTACTTATTTTGGTGGGATGAATATAGTTTTTCAATTGCAGAAATTATCCGACAGATGTTTTCGTTAGGGAATATCGTGTTTGTTACATTCTTATTCGAATAAGGTTAGTGCTTGAGTATTTTCTAATTGTATCACCCAGAATATCTCATAATCACCTCAATTTCAATCGAAAAATATGAACTTTGAGGTGTTTGCAGAGAATTGTTTCAGGGGCGTATTAAGCCCAACTTTTTTTTTCAAATGGCTATATCTCTTTAACAGAGCCGAATTCGGAAAAGTGGAAAATGAAAAAAAGGTTTCTTTAGGCCTCAAAAATCTACAGTTGAAATATGTACAAGCCAAAGTCTCACCCTGTATATCATTCGACAGTCTTTGCATGCAATCTTATATACAACATTACTTTTCTTCATGTTGAGGGTCCTATCTTTAAGTCTTGTATGCACTTTTTTCGTTGTTACGAGATTTTTGTTGGCAATTATTCGATTTTCAGTCTTTAGGAGTCCTGTCAGAGGTCTATTCAGTTGGACAATATATGGTAGAACTACAACTTCATCTTTTATTGTCAAAAAATTGTACAAAATGCACTTTACTCGAAATCAATGGCGATAACCTTACCTTGATGTCTGAAAAGGAGTTCCCGATCGCATTTTCAGTAACAGCAGACGCGCTATGTTTTCGAATAGCGTTCGGCGACGACAGTAACAACAGACGATCTAGGTCTAGAACGTCTGCTGTTTCTCACCTTAAGTTAACTTTCAAGTGAGACTGATTTAAAAAAAAATTATTTATTTAAGCTTAGCAAATAATGCCTTTGTTTTCGTTATTAATTTATTTATAAAACACATTAAAAAATTCATTATGATTTTAATGATTTATAAATTATTAAAAAATGAGCTTAGAAAAATAACAAATCAATTTCATTTTTCAAACTTATTTTCACCTGAGCCCATATTCATATTGACACATTCTTGTATAGAATGGGGTGCTTTAGTTTTTTTTTTAAGTAAGTTTTTCACTTTTCTACCAGCTGAGAAATGTTTTTTGCCACCCATTGCCAATTTCCTTCTAGCTGCACTTGTTGGCTGCACACTAATCTTTCTTCCTTTTCTTATACCCAGGCGCTTATGCTTTGTAGTTGTTCCGTGGTATTTAAAGTATTTAAAAAAACACATAAATTGAGACAGGCCATCGCAGCGAAAAAGAGGATTGGATGGAATTACCATAAATTTGGATAGAGAACCTAAGCTATAAATTATATATGCCAGTAGCAATAAAAAGGTAATATATGTTCCTCACTTTATCTATACAAAAGATTTGTGAAAAGGATTGCCTAGTCTCTACCAGCCCCATCATATTCAATTTTTGCGATTTAGAATTCATTATTTTATTTCATAAATTGATCATTTTGACCCAAGCTTACCTCGACATCGTCTTTTGATTTTAAATCAGATCTTACAATACATTTATCGTAAATTTTTTTGTAATTACAATTATCTGGTAAGCAATCCATTTTTATACATCAGCCAACACGTTTCAACTAATAAACAATTGAATACGACCAAATACTCAGGCAGTCGTAGTGCGTCTGCGCCATCTGTTGTGTTAGTCAAACAACCGCGTAGTCTACTTGTCTACTAGTCTATCGCCCATTACTGAAAAGCCGAAAAAAGCCGAAGCACCGCCGATGATCTAGCGCGTCTGCTGTTACTGAAAATGCTTCCCGATCGATCCGACTTCTTCTATTCATTTCGTAAGCACTTTCAATTCTTCTATTCGTATTGGACTGAGTTATAGGTTCATATTATATTTATTGGTCTATGGATAACGTTACAGATCAAAATCAGTTGTATAATGGATATATTATTCTATGGTAGTAGATAAACACTTAGAATTGAACGCATGCAGTGGATAAAAAATAAATTTTATTTGAAAGTGGGATCACAGGTATAAGGACAAAACCAGTGAAACAACTTCTTCAATAGCCCACGTTTCGCATATATATTTATGCTTCCTCAAGGCTAAAAACATACATATATAAAAACATTTTCGACGAAGTCAAGGATACATAGAAAGACGACAACTTACCACATCGAATAGCTGTTAGGTTATATAAATATTAGGCACATAGCAGGTACATACAGGTGAAGTCTGCATGGAGATCTTACGGTTGAAAAACTATAGTTCGAATATTAAAATTACTGAAAATTAAAAGGATTAAAAGGTCCACAGGTAACTAAAAACAGAGTCTACAAAAAGTTTCTTCACTCCAACAACCAAATTACACCGCGCAAGGAAACAATTATTACATGGATCAATCATATGTCATAAACGTCGCGATCGAAACCATTAGTGCAATCGCCAAAAATCAGACCTAAACAATGCAGTGGCGTAGAAATTCCCACCACAACCCTATATGTTTACACGAAGTGCTGATCATCTAGCATTTCTGAATCTTTCCTGTATATTAAACAGGTTCGAATATTGTGGACTTAGAGATATAGTGTCCGTCCTGAAATTAACAGTTTCATTTAAATTTATATAGATCATCTCACTTATGTTTCTCATCAAGTAGTTCCTCTCCACATCCAAAATCTCACAATCACCAAAATCAAAACTGTGGCCATTCTCGAAGTGGTGGTCCGCTAAAGCTGTTTTTTCCCTCTTGTTCATGTTAATATAACGACAATCATATTCGCGTTGTTTCAATCGGGTGCCAATATATTGTTTAGTTTGGCCTACATAACACCTTTCACAATCTTTACAATTGATCTTATAAACAATATAAACTATACAGGAACATTTTAATTTGTTAGTATTATCCTTTAGTTTGGTAAATACGGAATTAACAGTCTTCAAGTTATAGCAGGCAAGTTTTACTGATAGTTTTGATTTAAACAATCTGTTCATTTTCTCTGATAGGTCGGGTATATATGGAAAACTGAAAAATTTTTCAGCTGTCCTGTTAACTCGATTCTCAGGGATGACACATCTACTAAAAATACCTCTGATAAGTCCTCTAGGATAGTTGTTAGCGACTAACATATTTTCTATTTTTTTTTAATTTTATGGAATCGATAATAGAACACTGTGCCAAGTTACATGATAGAATGCCTCAAAGCTTGGTTAAACAAATTCTAAAATTAACTGTAAAATGTAACCAACTTTAAGAGTCTTCAGTTTTAAAAATGAGAAACGTATACCACCTGATGACAGTGCAGTGCATTAATTTCTATTTTATTGGATTATTCAGCTTGATAGAACAAATCTTGGAGCGCAAGTAATATAACAAGAAATCCTACCCTGAACTAGATCTCAAAATGGCTGTATAATACTCCATCTTTCCTCCACCAGTCATCTGGGTGGAGATATCTGCGGGGCGTGTCATTTAAAATGAATTCAATTCCATGTGAGAATTCACAATTGTAAGAAACAATTAATGTTCACTAATCGACGTCTAAAACAAACCTTGATAAATTTTCGTTGTTAAAAATGGATATTGATCATTTCGAATAGATAAATTCAAGGATATAAATTTCGCGAAAAATAAATTCTGGGAGAAGAATGAGATAGACGTTTGATCAACCAAATGATATACTTCAATACTGAAATTGAAAAACACAAAAATGTTTGTTCGTTTTGATAGTGGAAATGTTACAAAATAATCAAAATGATGGGAAATATCCTTTTCATACATTCAATACTCATAAAATATTTTTTTATCCTTTTCATCTTTATACACTTATACATACCTTCATCAATCAGAAGAACATAAACCGTTTCTGACTTTCTTTTTTTCAAGGACGAAGACCCAATTATAAATCATCAAAACATCCAGACACTTAAATAACAAAACATCAAAATACAAATATTTTTGAACCACCCAAATATTACAATAATGAACCATCAAAAAATTGAAAGAAAAAGCCGACGAAACTGCAAAAATTGCTTCTCACAATGAAATCTCCACTCTACACCTAGTTACTGCTCAAGACCTTAAACGCTGCATCTCGACGAAATCTCAAGAGAATTGGAATAGGCAATGGACTGAGAACTCCTCCTCCTTAAAAGAAGTTAAACCCAACACCAGAGGCACCATGTACCTATCTTCCCCAGAATCGATCTGACCAGGTCAAAATCTCACGACTTCGTTTAGGTCACACATGTCTAACCAATGAACATTTGTTATCAAGAAACACTCCGCCTATCTGTGAAACCTGCAATCTCAGAACGACAGTTAGACATGTTTTGATTGAGTGCCCCAAACACGCCACCAACAGGAAGAAGACAAGAATGAAACCAACCCTTTCAACTCAACTTGGCAACGAGAATAACGACCTTAAAAACACCATTAAGTTCCTGCAGGATATTAGTATTTATGACCTGTTTAGTATAGTATAGAATAAGCTTCAAAATGTCTTTCATTCTCATGTATTTTTTTGTTTCACACTTAGTTTAAGATACAACATGACAGCCTAAATTGTTCCGTGTGCTAATGATCTTTGTAAACGAAGCACTTAATAATAAAAAAAAAATTGAAACTTAAAAATGTCAAAATACCAAAATATTAAAACGTTATTGTACTCGAACATTTCCGGTATCAATTCAACTACACAATTTGATTTTCGGAGTATTGAACAGTCTTGGAGCCAGAAATGTGGGAGATCTTTGGAAATATGTAGTACATTGTTTACCGGGTAGAAAAAGCCTCACTATACGACTGTGAAGATTGCTGAGTCGATGCACAAGCCGAGACTTAGCAAGAGTCCAGAAATGTGGCTTTTCCTACGAGGAAAACATACTATTTTTTCGCAAATGGTTCAAAATTCGACGGATTTCAATCAATTTTGTAGAAATCGCGAATTATTTTGTTCATAACTAAATGGTGCTTTGCAATAAGTAATCAAGAGAAAAGTACGAATATGCATATGTAGAACAATGACAACTATGAGAAAATATCTCTCCTTACAGTAAGGAAATGATGTATTTCCTAACAGTTAGGAAATCTAGTTTCTATGAGAAATTTTGTCAGGAAAGTCAAAATTGTCGAACGATTTGCGGAATAGCTACATAAATTAGGTCTTTATGGACGAGTCCAAAAGTTTATGGCAGAGCGAGCGGGGCCAATAATTTGGGCAAGTCCATAAGTCTAATTATGTACGAGTTGCATACAATGCTTTATGTTTGACTGCAATGCAGAAATTTGATTTTCGGAAATGGCAATTAATATGTTCGTCGCTCAATTACAAAGAAATTTTGAGTGTGCTTTCGCTTTTCTTATACCTTAGTAACCATCAGCGACCTTAGCAACCTCAATGAACAAAGTTGTTAACTTCGTTAAGGTCGCCGTTTGAAACGCGTAGGAAATCTCATCCGATAGAGGCGCCACCGTGCATTTTATGGAATATCTCCATAGAACTTACATAATCTCTATAAGTTGTATGCATATCTCTCTAATTATGAGTGAAATGTACAATGGCGCTCTCTATCCGAAACTCGCTGAACTATGAAATTAGTGAAAATGTGGGTAAAGCAGGAACTTTTTCCCGCTAAAATTTGAATTTGGCCATTCTCTGCCAATTCCGTATTTCAAGTTGTTTTTCTGAATGAAATTATCAGTAGATTCACTTTTAATCGGAAGTTGAACTATTTTCATGGGTCTTTCGTTTGAAATAAAACAGAAGCATGAGTTGGCTCATTTTCTTCTATTTTTGAAAGAAAAAGAAAGAACTGTTGAAATGAAATAAATCTCGATCATATCATTAAGAACTCCAAACCTTTCTGAGTTTACCCACAAAATTTCAGTTTCCAAAGTGAAACCATTTTCAAATGCAACTTGAAATAAAAACACACTACATTGAACCTTAATTCTGTGACAAACGTCATAATAATCCAAAAAATGGATAGTTCGGGAGAGGGAAGCGTAAAAATGTTGGCCGCAAGTGCCAAAGAATCTCTCCCACCCACTAAGAGTGTTTATGAAAATTTGTATGCGGCCTATAATAAGTGGTGTGAAACGAAGAAAATTGCAAAATCGAAAAAAGATTGTGACAGTTGAGTACAATAAAGTGGTGTCCAATAAAGTAGTCAATTATGGACGCTAAATGAATTCATGAACCGAGTGTTCATGAAGCAGTCGAACATAAAATAGTTTTCCTCATGCTACAAATTTTTTGGATCGCGTTCAAAAATTTGTAAACTTGAATTTTTCAACCATTTTTGAAATGCAACTCAATTTTGGACCAACGGTATCAAATCTGAACATAATTGTTTTTGCATCTGTTCTAACTCACAAATTGCACTTATTTTATACTTTTGGGACGTAAAACAAACCTGATACTATTGGCTCGACTCTTAAAAGGGATTTGCATTTAAAAGCCGGAATTGAAAACAAAAATATGAAAATTCCGATTGTGATCTTAACTGGAATACCAACTCTAGTTTCAATTCTATTCAAATTCAATATTATTTTGTACGAACTGCAATATCCGTTTTCATCTTCAGAATATTGAAAGCCCCCACAGATATTATTTCTGTCCTAGACTCCTATATTTACCGATTCGCCACATTTATTCATCAAACAATAAAAAATGGTAGAATGTCTCGACCTCTAGTTGTACAGTGTGTTTCCGAATGAATCCTATACATTTACGGGGTGATTTTTTTAATTGTTTCATTAGACATATTCGAGAAAGGAATTTTGCTTGGAATTTTGATGCAAATTCGAGATTCTCTATTTTTGTTTTAGAGTACATGGAATTTCTGTTCATACTTTTCATCAATTTCCCATTCATTTCTACACCGAGACATAAATCAGACAAAATCCTATCGGTACCCAGAAAATAGCATTATATTCCCAATAGCAGATAAGAAATAACAACATGTTCCAAAAAAAACACGCTTTGAATACAAAATAATAGATTTATTTTCTAGAAGTAATTTGGTGGGATATTTCAAATGGAATTAATGCTCTGAGTCAAATGATACATCATCATGAATAACCAAATCTGCATAAATTTGTTGAATAAGTTGATTGATTGATAAGTTTATACAGAATCGCACGGGTGAACATTTCAAAATTGTGTTAGCTGGAGCTTTCAAAGAGGCTCAAGAACTCAACGTAGAAACAGATTTTCCACCGATTAAGGTGGGCGTTCAATGTAGTGTGTTTTTATTTCAAGTTGCATTTGAAAATGGTTTCACTTTCACACTTTGAGAAATGAAATTTTGTGGGTAAACTCAGAAAGGATTGGAGTTCTTAATGAGATAATTGAGATCAATTGCATTTCCACCGTTCATTTTTTTCTTTGAAAAATAGAAGAAAATAAGCCAACTCATGCTTCTGTTTTTTTCAAACCAAAGACCCATGAAAATAGTTTAACTTCCGATTAAAAGCGAATCAACAGATAATTTCATTCAGGAAAACAACTTGAAATACGGAATTCCATGTACTCTAAAACAAAAATAGAGAATCTCGAATTTGCATCAAAATTCCAAGCAAAATTCCTTTCTCGAATATGTCTAATGAAACAATTGAAAAAATCACCCCGTAAATGTATAGGATTCATTCGGAAACACACTGTACAACTAGAGGTCGAGACATTCTACCATTTTTTATTGTTTGATGAATAAATGTGGCGAATCGGTAAATATAGGAGTCTAGGACAGAAATAATATCTGTGGGGGCTTTCAATATTCTGAAGATGAAAACGGATATTGCAGTTCGTACAAAATAATATTGAATTTGAATAGAATTGAAACTAGAGTTGGTATTCCAGTTAAGATCACAATCGGAATTTTCATATTTTTGTTTTCAATTCCGGCTTTTAAATGCAAATCCCTTTTAAGAGTCGAGCCAATAGTATCAGGTTTGTTTTACGTCCCAAAAGTATAAAATAAGTGCAATTTGTGAGTTAGAACAGATGCAAAAACAATTATGTTCAGATTTGATACCGTTGGTCCAAAATTGAGTTGCATTTCAAAAATGGTTGAAAAATTCAAGTTTACAAATTTTTGAACGCGATCCAAAAAATTTGTAGCATGAGGAAAACTATTTTTCATTACACCGCACTGAAAACCCTATAATAAAATGTAGATTTAGAACATCGAAAATGACTCTTTTCCGTGCGGCCGCACCGCAAAAAGTTTTACGGTGCGCTGAGGCATAGATGCATCCTATGATTCCTATGCTGAAACACAGAGCAACGATTGCGTGACAGTAGATGTCAGTGTTTTGAATAATTATTGTTTCACAATATCGAAATGCTTTCTGCTGAAAATTTTTCCCGTGTCATTGTTTTCCGAGAGGTGTAATGAAAAATATCGTTCATTACACGTCCAGAAAGGCTTTTTCCGTGCTTGCACGACTTCCCGTGTTCGGCTCCGCCTCACACGGGAACACATCGCGCGCGCACGGAAAAAGCTCACTTTCTGGACTAGTAATGAAATATACTATTATGTTCGACTGCTTCATGAACACTCGGTTCATGAATTCGTTTAGCGTCCATAATTGACTACTTTATTGGACACCACTTTATTGTACTCAACTGTCACAATCTTTTTTCGATTTTGCAATTTTCTTCGTTTCACACCACTTATTATAGGCCGCATACAAATTTTCATAAACACTTTTAGTGGGTGGGAGAGATTCTTTGGCACTTGCGGCCAACATTTTTACGCTTCCCTCTCCCGAACTATCCATTTTTTGGATTATTATAACGTTTGTCACAGAATTAAGGTGGGCGTTCAATGTAGTGTGTTTTTATTTCAAGTTGCATTTGAAAATGGTTTCACTTTGGAAACTGAAATTTTGTGGGTAAACTCAGAAAGGTTTGGAGTTCTTAATGATATGATCGAGATTTATTTCATTTCAACAGTTCTTTCTTTTTCTTTGAAAAATAGAAGAAAATAAGCCAACTCATGCTTCTGTTTTTTTCAAACCAAAGACCCATGAAAATAGTTTAACTTCCGATTAAAAGCGAATCAACAGATAATTTCATTCAGGAAAACAACTTGAAATACGGAATTGGCAGAGAATGGCCAAATTCAAATTTTAGCGGGAAAAAGTTTCTGCTTTACCCACATATTCACTAATTTCATAGTTCAGCGATTTTCGGATAGAGAGCGCGATTATACATTTCATTCATAATTAGAGAGATATCATAGAACTTATAGAGATAATGTAAGTTCTATGGGGATATTCCATGGAATGCACGGTGGCGCCTCTATCGGATGAGATTTCCTACGCGCTTCAAACGGCGATCTTAATACAATCCGGGATTGCAATTGGCAGCAATAGTGTGTCCAAAAAATATTCATTTGATATAATCTGCGATTGTACCCAATATACTTGTTCTGTGATGCACATCAAAAGATGGTATACGATATGAATGCATAGAAACCCTGGTGCAACAACTCATAACTTAAAATTGTGTCAAAAATTGGAGACCAAATGGTACTCTAGATGGGGACGATTGAGACCTATTTCCCGAATAATCTGCACTGTTTCACGGTTGTGGCGCTATTGTGGCAATATAAAATAGCGTGGCCCCTTTCGGGAGAAAAGAAATGTAGGACTCCATCACACATTTCCAATCGACAAGAAAATCTTAAACAAAATCTAATCAATGCCAACACCAGGTATTCTATGCATCTATTATACGATATTAACCGTTGTCAATTGCTGATTGAGTTTTTGAGAATAAACGTGTGTTGCCTTGAATACTGGTTGTTATTAATTTGCAAATATATAAAACATAAGCATAAACGAAATACAAGGTGTTCGATTTCATTTGGAAACCACAGACGACGTAAGAACTCAATACTTCATCGTTGGATGTAGAGAAATTTGTGAAATTTGCTGAGTTCTAAATACCAAAAATGTTCAGGAAAATGAAATTCAAAAGAACTTTAAATTCATCAGAGTTTGAGGTTCTTTTTGAAGCTCTAGTCAAGAAAGATAACTGATCCAATAATAGGACAATAAAAATCATGAGAATAGAAGTGATTTTCGTTAAAGTTTCTTTTACCCCACATAACTTCTTCTTTCCAAAATAGATCATTTTATGCGTACCTACCTACAGATATACTTTCAGGGGTGGTCATGAATTGATTTAATGAAAATATCGGGGATCGATTGAACTTTTATCAGGGGATTATTGTCAATTTCGAGGCCCGAGGGAAGGGCCATAGACCCCATGCCCCCCTCCCTGTATCCGCCTATGAGTTCATCACTGAAATTCGTCTAGTAACTACGTTCATCACAAGAAAACCAAATTCCAACCAGAAAGCTGATCTTCTCAGCTATTCTACACGAAACAACACAACTTGGTAATAATGCACTTCAGAAATGCCAGCAGATATTTCTTCGAAACTTTCACGACAAAAAGCGTTATCATAAGTTCGTGCCGAAATGGAATGTTAAACATGTGTCACACCAAGAGCGTCGCCAGTCTTCGAGCTAGGGGCGGCAAAAAACAATCAGAATAGAAAAAATGAACTTATTTTCGTATATTATGCTTTAATCTCATGAGTTTTTAAGGGATTTTCGAGCTCTAGGGGAGGGGAATATAACACTATTCTTTCCATATATTCGGAACCGATATTTCGAAGGAAACCGAATTTGGAAAAATGGTATAGGAAAAAGTATTCCGTTTGATGAGAGGAATCTACATACAGTTGAAATATATGTGAAAGTCAAAGACTCTCTGTATACTGGAATAAATATATTCTCATCACAAGAATACGATATTGTCAAAATAATTCTATAAGAATGAGGACTGATATTTTTGGAGAGAGTAACGACAGGATTTTCCATTGAAGGAAACGAAATATTTCATCGAAAAAAACGAAATAGTTCATTCAATTCCACGATACTTTTATGAGAAGAGGACAGCTTGAATTAAAACTTCACTGTGGACATTTTCAGATAACCATTTTCCTATTTCTACAATGCGATAATTTAGGTTTCAAAAAATATCTACCTTGATGTGAACTGAATATTTCTTTTCAACCAAAAAAATTCATGGAATGAAATCATTTTCGATTTAATTGTGAAATAAATATTTCCTCATTAATAGAGAATGGTTTTGTAATATTTAGGAGTTAGTTTACTTAAAGAAAGACATCATTCGTTCGAAAATATGTTGAATGTGTATGAACATAAATATCATAAAATGAAGGAGAAACTATATGTAACCATTCTCAATCAAAGATAAAATTGAAGAATTCATAATGAGTTCGAGGAAATGGGAAGAAAAGACCATTGAAATAACTTGAGATCAACAAAATCACTGTGAACCGTTGACTGACAGGAAGAATCTGTTCTCTAGGAGGCTTCAGCAGTGTTCCGATCGCTGATGTTCTTGAACTTAATTTTCTGAAAAAAAAAACACTACATTAATATGCGTGTGAACATAAAATGCGAGTGCTAGAAATAAGAAAAAAATTCTATGTGCTGTTTTCTCCCTCAATGAACAACAGATTTTAGTTTGTTTCTATCCAGAGGTTCAGGTATTAAGTATGAGGAAAACTCTTGTAGAATTTATAGTTATACATAGTACATATACCTAATATTTGTATCTGAAACGTTATTCATTTGAATTTGAGCCTTATCCATGTTGAGCTTGACTCAATAATCGACTAAATAGACATTGACCATTTAAATTATATAAAGCTCACTTCGTTCGACTTTAGCGTCCATACCATGATTAGTAATAATATTTACACTAAAAAAAGAACGATCCAACAAGTACCTCTGATTCAATACCAATCGAATAAATGCGTTTCCTAGAATTCATTAAGAAAATTATTATAATTGTGTCGAACCAATTAATCTTTTTCAAACGATTCAAATAGATCAATAGACATAATTAGTAGTCACTGTAGTAATTACACCATATGCAATTTGTAACTGTGTACTTCAACTCATCAGGTTTTTTCCATTAGAAACACTCACCGTTTTCGTGGAAGTACTTAATTTTTGAAAATGGCATGGAATGCATACAATCCATGTCTTGATTTCTAATCCCTATTTCAATGACATATGCTCAATATTCAAAATTGAAACTTTAACGCTGCTCTTCCAGTCTTCCACCAGGAGGATCTTTTGGACCAGGTCTAGTCTTCCAAGGGATCATTCTTCGATTCCTCAGGTATTGGAGGAACCCTTACATCGGGGAATCATCTCCCATAGATAGAGTACCTTAATCTTGATTCTTCAAGATCGGAGGAACAATTCCAAAAACAACTGACAATAGACTGACTTCAGTGTTGTTTTTTTGTGTCATTCACAGTGCAGTATATGTTTGTTGTTTCTAAGATTTTGTTTTTTTTTCTATTATTTTAGTTTTTAGGTATCTACACTCTAGTTTCGAATTAATAATGATAATAATATATTGACATTTGCCATAAAAATGAATGAGAGACAAAAATGACTAATGGCGAACAGGACTGTCATCTGAACGTCATGCTTAGTTGAAGTTTTTCATTAGCAATATGGATCGTTTATCAATTGCTGAACGTGTAAAAATTTTGAAAATGCACGCTCCACCAAAAAGAAACAAAATTCATCAATTTCTCATTGAGCACAACAATTGGGCCTCTCTTAAGCGGCCGTTATACTTTGCTGACGGCTACGGCACCGATTCTCCATTCAAAAAGTGCCTTTCAATTTTTCAAGTTCACGCCCTCAATTCTTCACCTAAAAGCTTGATTTTTTTTAAATTGAAGTTGAAGGATGTCTTGAGGGCACTCCAATTTCTTCTCTTCGATAAATTATTTTTTCGCGTGAAAAAATCGGCTACCGATTCTCCATTCAAAAAGTGGCTTTCAACTTTCCAAGTTCACGCCCTCAATTTTACACCTGAAAGCTCCTTTTTTTTCAAATTGAAGTCGAAGGTGTCTTGAGGGCACTCCAATTTCTCCTCTTCGATAAAAGTATTTTTTCGCATGAAAAAATAGGCTACGGCACTGATTCTCCATTCAAAAAGTGTCTTTCATTTTTCTAAGTTTGCGCCCTCAATTTTACACCTGAAAGCTCCCTTTTTTTTCAAATTGAAGTTGAAGGATGTCTTGAGGACACTCCAATTTCTTCTTTTTGAAAATACTATCATTTCGCATGGAAAATTCGGGTTGAATTTGGGAGTCTATGAAAATTGACTTCATAATCGTTTTTCGGCGGTTGTTCATCAATTTTTTTTTTCAGAAAATTCATTAGTATGCCCTCGATGAATCAATTCTCTTTAAAAAAAATTATTTGGATAGTCGCTTAACTAATGCAAAAAAATATAGAAATACTGCAAATACTTCCAGAAGGTGTGAAATCGCAGAGAACTGTCTAAATTTCCAGGAGAATTTGAAAAAAAAAACAAACTTTTAGGTGGAAAATTGCAGGCGTGAACTTGTGAAATGAAAGGAACTTTTTGAATGGAGAATCGGTGCCGCCGGCCAGAGTATAACAGCCCTCAAGGCACGCTATTGCATCTGGATCTTCATCCTTGAAAGGTTCAGTTGACATAAAAATTGAGGCCAGCTGACCATAGAATGCGTGGAACATATTCCGATTGCTGAAAGACCATAACATCCACAAAAAATCACTATAAAGGGTGTATTTTCAAAGTGAACCTTCTTTTCGACGGGTACCTTCAAATACACCATGTATACAGGGTGTCCCACGGTCGAGTGCCTATTAGACGTTTCTGGAGAACTGGACATATTTGAAATCCGAAAATGGGTATTATGATATTGTTCGAAATTCTCTACAGACCGAAAATATTTTTGGAGCTTGAGCACTTCCGGTTATACCAGGAGTGGAAATAAATTTCTTCAAAAAATATTTTTTTCGATATTTTCGTTTCTGATATGATTAAGTATTCAATGCTGAATACATTTCTGTTGAAACCATTGTATTCATTCGAATAATTTTCAAAATATCGAAAAAAAACCTGAAAAAATGTCGCATATTCATAGTCAGTGTTATGTTCATTATTCCTATTCTGAACATTTTGAGTGTAAACCGTTCTCACAACGTCAAAGTAGAAGAATGTGGAAAGGTCATGCATCTTTTGAAATTCATAAATATCATCATAGGGTGTTTCAAATTTTGTGTTGAAAACTGTTATCGAAAATTGGCCATAACTTCTGTTTTTCAAATTAGAACCCTATTTTTTTATGATTGCGTTGGATTCTGCGAAGAAAAATAGTGATAGCACTCTCAGATGTTCTTGCTCCTAAATTCAGTAATTGCCGAGATATTTGAGCTTTTCTGGATTCATGTTGTACGTAGAGTCAAATTCATCGAATCTAAAGAGATTCGATGAATATTCTTATAAAACCATAGTAAACACTAATAATTAGATCTGTCACCTGTGAATAATTAATGGGATCATTTATCTTCTATGGTCACAGAATATTCTCATGCCAACAGATTTGATGACTATTCTTATGCAACCATAGTAACCATTGAAGTAAAATCGAGTAGTAAGGTTATGGTCTAAAATAAGACCTGTCACTTGTGAATTATTAATGGGATAATTTATCCTCTATGGTCACAGAATATTCTCATGCGAAAGATAAGATGAATTTGACTCTACGTACAACATGAATCCAAAAAAGCTCAAATATCTCGGCAATTACTGAATTTAGGAACAAGAACATCTGAGAATGCTATCACTTTTTTTCTTCGCAGAATCCAACGCAATCATAAAAAAATAGGGTTCTAATTTGAAAAACAGAAGTTATGGCCAATTTTCGATCACAGTTTTCAACAAAACATTTGAAACACCCTCTGATTATATTCATGAAATTCAAAAGATGCATGACCTTTCCACATTCTTCTACTTTGACGTTGTGAGAACGGTTTACACTCAGAATGTTCAGAATAAGAATAATGAACATAACAATGACTATGAATATGCGACATTTTTTCAGTTATTTTTTCGATATTTTGAAAACAATTCGAATGAATACAATAGTTTCAACAGAAATGTATTCAGCATTGAATACTTAATCATATCAGAAACGAAAATATTGAAAAAAATATTTTTCGAACAAATTTATTTCCACTCCTGGTATAACCGGAAGTTCTCAAGCTCCAAAAATATTTTCGGTCTGTAGAGAATTTCGAACAATATTATAATACCAATTTTCGGATTTCAAATATGTCCAGTTCTCCAGAAACGTCTAATAGGCACTCGACCGTGGGACACCCTGTAGTGTGCAATCTGGTTTGGTGCAGTGATTGGCCCGCACTTCTTGATAATGAAGAAGTTGTGACTCAAGGCGTCAATTCTCATTGCTATAGCCATGAGACTGCCCACTTGTTTTGGACTTTCAGAAAATGGGCAATGTCTTCTTCACTAAAAACCTTTTTCTTTTAAGGCTGGTAACCTTCAGAATGTCGTTTCGAATACACAAGTAAATTTGTATACTTCTTGACGTCAATATTTCTTTTCAAGCACAATTGCGGTTCTCAACATCGAATATAAGCTCAACAAGGTTGAATTCTTCATTTTTTTTTCTTGAAAATACGCTAGCAAAACTTTTTCGTTCAAATGCATAATCCTTTTGAGTTTACACCGTGAACTCAATTCGGCATAGGAAAAATTATACTTGCTCCTCGACTTCTTAGGAATAATTGTAGATAACGCAGATTATGTTTCTCGGTACGTCGTTCGCTGAATCGGATATTGCAGTAAACAGGGTGTTTCCTAATTGAATATGAATATGGAGGTGTTTTTTGGGCCCATTTCAAGAAATAAACTTTTCATGAAAAGTTCAGGAAATACATAATATATGTATTTCCTAAACGTCTTACTTTTTGATATACAGGGTGGTAAAGTTTTCAAAAATAAATCATTTACCTATTCATTATTTTAATGAAATTTGTCATACATGTAGGTACTATGAATCATGAGGCATTTTTCAATGTATCACTTTTTCTTCAATTTCCACCAGTGGCGTTCGTAGGAAATTTGACCTGCCTATTTTGGCAGACATTGATGGTACGCCACAGATTTTCCTGAAATAAAAATTATTCTTGAAATTCCGAATTACTAAAGTTGATCACTTAATTTTTTCAATCCGATGCACAGTTTTTGGCTTAAAAAAATAAAAAAAACATATATAAAATGAATAAAATCTACGCATGTCTCTGCATGGTGATATTATCATGTTATGATCATGCAGAGAAATGATTTTTACTTTTTAAGCGAAAACCGTGCATCGGATTGAAAAAAATCAAGTGATCAACTTTGGTAAGAAATGATTATGGTTGTATCGTAGATATTAATAATAAATGTTTTATTTTGGAAAACTTCACCAGCCTGTTTCTTAAAAGGTAAGACGTTCAGGACATATTATGTTCATTTGAAGTTTTTTTCTTGAATTGGGCCCAAAAATCATCCCCATAAATATTGATATTCAATTAGAGAACACCTTCTACCTTAAAAAAATCGAGGAATTATTGGCGGAAAGGAAAACTTTTATTATTGAAGAATTGTTGCTCAGCCCGGCAACCCCGCCGAACCCTGACCCAATAGTACGTAGGGCAAGCGAGACAAAGAACACGCACTAGATCTACGGCACTACGGCAGTACGGAACAGATTAAACAGGTCATGTAAATTTGATTCAGATTAGACGATTCCACGAGTCTTGTAGTTGATGTAATATAGTAAATTGGATAGTAATTTGGCATTTTATTCACCTCACAAACTCACAAAATTGATACCACTACGTCGAGGGAAAACCGGCGTTATAAAAAACAATTTCTACATGGTCCTTCGAGCCCGATATTTGTGATCATTGTGTGTGAAGGAGAGATTCCACAACGGAAGCCATTTTCTGCCGTTTACGTTGAGAGACGTTGGTACCACGTCATACGAACTACAAAGATTGAAACAAAGTGAGTCCTTTCCAATTTTTCCTTCCTTTATCTGAGTTTTAGATTGTTTCAATTTGCATTGATTTGATTTGAAAGGAAATTTGATTTAGTAAATTACTATAACGAGTGAAGTAATTTGAGTTAGTTAATTTGCTATACGATTGACTGTTTGAAGTCGGATACTGCTAAGCAGGATATTTTTCTATTATATGAGAGAGTTTGAATCATTTACAAGATCAAAATTGTTATAAAACAATATTGAGATTTCTTTACGAAATATTGACGATTGTAAATTCACGGTGTTTACGTGTGTGTAACTTACAATGGATGCTGATTTGAGGGTTTTAATTCGCAAGCGAGGTTCAGTTAAAAGAAAGTTGACCGATTTTATTAAATTTCTCACTCCAATTCAAGACGACCATAATACGGGAATAGAGGTTGACAAAGATATTGTCTCACAGTTGCGATTACGTGTTGAGAAGGCGACTTCTATATTAGAAGAATTCGAAGAACATCAGCAAGATATTGAAATTTTATGTGACGAAAATGATTTGAATGATTATTATAAAGAGCGGTCAGAATTTACTGATTCCTACTGGAAATATTTGAATGATGCGAATGTTATTATTCGGAAATATTCTTCTGATACTGACGCTGATATACAGTCGGTCAAATCCCGCGATTCGGGTGATTCCGTGAAAATAAATAATTTAAGAGGTGTTAAATTACCAGCTATTGTATTGCCGAAATTTAATGGAAATATGAATAATTGGATGGAATTTAGGGATACGTTTGAGTCGTTGATTCATAAAAATGAAGCTATTGGAGAAATCCAAAAATACCACTATCTTCGTGCGTCATTAGGTAGTGAAGCTCAAAAAATCATTCAAAGCTTGGATTTTTCTGCCCAGAATTATAAGATCGCGTGGGATTTGCTCTGCGGTAGATATGATAACTCGAGGCTACTGGTGGATTCGCACATGAAGGCTCTGTTCACAATGGATAGTTTATCCAGAGAGTCAGCCAATGGCTTACGAGATTTATTGGACACTATCAATAAGAATCTGAGAGCTCTGTCTAATTTAAAGCTCCCTACTGAGCATTGGGATGCGGTTATTATTTACGTTGTCTCCACAAAATTGGACAAGATCAGTTTACGAGAATGGGAAAAACATAAGGTGTCTCTGCCGGGGTTCCCAACGTTGAAAGAATTGAAATCTTTCTTGATTAATAGGGCTGATTTGCTGACATCCTTGGAAGGTGATCAGAGGGATGTGAGATCGAATAATGATAGAAAAAATAAACAAGTTTCCTTTTTCTCGAAGAATGAAAACTCAAAACTCAAATGCAATTATTGCAAGGAGTCTCACACAATTTACAATTGTGCTGAGTTCCTTAAATTGAGTGTGCCAGATAGATGGAACAAGGTAAAAGAATTGCATTTATGCAGCAATTGCTTATGCAGAGGACATGTATTTACGACCTGCAAAAATGGTCCCTGCAGGAAATGTAAGGACAAACATAGTTCGCTGTTACACACGAGGCCGTCCCATACAAATGAGTCAACATCTTCTGCACAAAATTCAGCGGAGACTGGAAATGGTAATGTTTTATCCTTTTCTAGTACGGATATGGATAGCTGTGTCCTACTATCGACAGCAATCATTGATATTTTTGACAATGAGGGTAAACCTCATAGAGCTAGGATTGTATTAGATAGTGGAAGTCAATCTTCTTTCATATCCGAGAGACTGTGCAAGCAGTTAGGATTAAAAACAATCGAGACTGACATATCTGTCAGAGGTGTAAATAACGCGAGTTCACATTTGAAATATAAATGTGATGTATCATTGAGTTCTATTCATAATGATTATTCGGTATCTCTGCAATGTTTCGTATTACCAAAAATTACCGACAATTTACCGATGTACAAGATCGATATTTCCTCATGGAAAATTCCCAAGAACTTGCCGCTAGCTGATAATACCTTTCACAAAAGGGGCCCTGTCGATTTATTGATAGGCGCAGAGTTATTTTGGAATCTGATTCTCCAGGATAATGTGAAGCTAGGAAGATCATTACCGGTTTTGCAAAACACCGTGTTCGGGTATGTGGTTTCTGGTCAAGTTTCTGGCTCCACTAGAGCTACACAGTGTTTGTTAGTTACAAACAAAACGCTTCATGACGATTTATCTCGTTTCTGGTCGATAGAGGAGGGTAATCATATGCCGATTGCCACAGAAAATGATGTGCAATGTGAGAAATTTTTCATTGAAAATGTAAACAGGAGTTCTAATGGCCAGTTCATCGTTAAGATACCGCTCAAATCTTCTGTATCGGATCTGGGGGAATCAAAAACTTCAGCAATTAAAAGATTGCTGGCGTTGGAAAAGAAATTCCGAATAGATACCTTTCTGAAGGAAGGTTATACCAAATTCATGGATGAATATCAATCTCTGGGACATATGTCTCAAGTTGATGATAAAAATGAGTTTTCGAACTTTTTGCCGCATCATGGTGTAGTGCGTGAGGACAGCCTCACTACGAAGCTGAGGGTCGTGTTTGATGGATCCGCTGTTACCTCTTCAGGTAAATCGTTTAATGATATCCAGTACACAGGGCCGCTCATTTTGAACGATTTTTTCCATATCGTGTTGCGCTTTCGACAACACGCGATTGTAGTCGCTTCGGACATAGCAAAGATGTACCGATGCATTTTGGTTCATCCAGACGATAGACCGTTACAGAGAATTGTATGGAGGAAGAACCCGGATGAACCCATCTCGGTCTTCGAAATGAATACGGTAACTTATGGCACAAGCAGTGCTCCTTATTTAGCCTTGCGAGTTGTCAAACAGTTAGCAATTGAAAATCAGGAGGGATTTCCTGAGGCTTCTAAGGTGATCCTGGAAGACATGTATGTTGATGACTTAATTACTGGGTTTAGTAGTGAAGAACATGCTATTCGATGTTGCAAAGAGATAGATAAGATTCTAGCGTCAGCTCAATTTAAATTGCGTAAATGGACATCGAATAGTGTTAAAGTGTTAGAAAGCCTTCAAGATAAAGCAGATCCTTTGAGTGTCTTGCAACTGACGGATACTGAACAATCAAAGATCCTCGGGGTACATTGGCTGAGCGGATCTGATTGTCTGGGTTTTAGCATTAAACAATCATCTCAAATTCCTCCTATTACTAAACGCCATCTTTTGTCGAACATTGCAAAGATTTTTGACCCTCTAGGGTTGATTAGTCCATGTACGATACTTGCTAAAATTTTAATGCAAAAACTTTGGACATTAAAAATAGATTGGGATGATGTTATTCCCAATGATTTGCAGCACACGTGGAGAAGCATTCAGGAGAGTTTACCTCATTTGAATAATTTAAAAATTCCTCGACATGCTTTATGTGAGGATCCAATCACAATCGAAGCTCACTGTTTTTGTGATGCTTCACAGAGCGCCTACGCCGCTGTCATTTATTTGCGAACAATCGATGCTCATGGAAATGTTCAGGTCAGTCTTTTGTGCTCAAAGACTAAGGTAAGCCCTCTCAAGGTCATTACCATTCCGAGATTGGAGCTGTGTGGTGCTTTATTGGCATCTCGATTAGCCAGAAATGTATCAGATGCGTTAACCTGTGAATTGACGTGGTTTTTCTGGTGCGATTCTCAAATAGTGTTGTATTGGCTAAATACACCACCCACTGCCTTGCAGGTTTTTGTGGCAAATCGCGTATCAGAAATTCAAGGTTTAACAAAGGTGAAAAACTGGCATTATATACCCACCAAGAAAAACCCTGCAGATATTGCATCGAGAGGTATGTTGCCAGATACGTTGTTGGAGTGTGATCTGTGGTTCAGAGGACCACCATTTCTACACAATGAGGATGATTGGCCGGAAAATATCACATTTTCCCCTTCAACGAAAGTTCCTGAATTAAAAAACCAACTCAAGGTTTTTACAGTTACGAAATGTGATACTACAATATTTGAAAGATACTCAAGTCTAAAGAAATTGAAGCGAATTCACGCTTATTGTTTGAGGTTCGTATATAACTCAAAACAATCAAAAGAACACAGACTGAGCGGTCCACTGTCGATTTCAGAGTTGGATTCCAGCTTGCTTAATCTTGTTAAGTTAGCACAATTTGAGTCGTTTCCAGAGGATATTGCTAGATTGCAATCAAATAAACCTCCAAAGGTTGGAAAGTTGATTCCATTGAGCCCATTTTTGGACTCCTCTGGTCACTTGAGAGTCGGTGGTCGATTAAAACATTCATCTTTGGCTTTTGACGAGAAGCATCAATATTTGCTGAGTGGAAAACACAGGCTGAGTAAATTAATTTTTGAAGAGGAGCATGTTCGATTATTGCACGCTGCACCCCAATTGCTACTGGCTACAGTGAGAGCAAGGTTTTGGGTGACGTCTGGCATGAATCTCGCTAAGGATGTGGTCCGAAACTGCATTAGATGCTTTAGATGTAAGCCCAAACCGATCAGTACCATTATGGCCAATTTACCAGAGCAACGAGTTACCGTTTCTACTCCTTTTCATGTAACCGGCATCGATTATGCTGGACCCTTTATCCTTAAAGATAGGAAGGGCCGAGGCTCAAAAACGTATAAAGCTTATATTTGTCTATTCATATGCTTTGCAAGCAAAGCCGTGCATCTTGAATTGGTCGGGGATTTGACTGCTGAAGCGTTTATCGCAACTTTGAGACGATTCACCTCCCGTAGAGGTAAGCCTGCGCATATTTATTCTGACAATGCTACTAATTTTGTCGGAGCAAGTAGAGAACTCCGACAATGGTATGAATTTTTGAAATTTTCTCACGATGATATACAGAAGAGTTGCGCTGCAGATAATATTGTGTGGCATTTTATTCCACCCAATTCACCCCATTTGGGGGATTGTGGGAGTCCAATATTAAAGGCGTAAAATTTCATTTAACTCGCACAATTGGAGAAACTGTGCTAATATACGAAGAATTTAATACTTTTTTGGTGCAAATTGAGGCAATGCTAAACTCACGCCCTCTTTATCCCCTATCAAGCAACCCAAATGACCTTGAACCTCTTACCCCATCTCACTTGCTAATTGGCAGACGATTGACTACCATTCCCGATGTTGAATTTGTAGAAGGAACACGCATCAATCAATTATCCAGGTTCCAATTGATCCAGCAGATGTCTCGTTCCTTTTGGAAGCAATGGCAAAGGTTTTATCTCTCTGAGCTCCAAAAAAGAGGCAAATGGAGAAGTCGTTCTGAAGATGTCAAGGTTGGACAGTTGGTCCTGATTGTTAACGATAATCTACCTCCCTGTAAATGGTTATTGGGTAGAATTCAACAACTACACCCAGGTGAAGATCAAGTAGTACGAGTAGTCACCCTCCAAACTACTAATGGAGTTCTGAAAAGGGCGATCACCAAAATCTGCCCTTTGCCCGTGCCACCAGACAATTGAAACGATGCCATCGTTCCAAGGCGGGGAGTATGAAGAATTGTTGCTCAGCCCGGCAACCCCGCCGAACCCTGACCCAATAGTACGTAGGGCAAGCGAGACAAAGAACACGCACTAGATCTACGGCACTACGGCAGTACGGAACAGATTAAACAGGTCATGTAAATTTGATTCAGATTAGACGATTCCACGAGTCTTGTAGTTGATGTAATATAGTAAATTGGATAGTAATTTGGCATTTTATTCACCTCACAAACTCACAAAATTGATACCACTACGTCGAGGGAAAACCGGCGTTATAAAAAACAATTTCTTCAATTATTTTGAACTTTTTTTGACAATCAAAATCATAGAAAAAAGACAAAATCTTTCGAAATTACGAAATATGAAACTAACGATTCTTCCATAGCAACGAAGTCAAAAATAAATATTTTCTACAACCGGGCCTAACTAACTACTTTTCCGCATTGTTTTCGATACGGAAAGTGTCACTTTTCCGCACTAGTTCGGGAAAGTTACTTTTCCGCACTAGTGCGGGAAAGTAAATATGTGTTGAATTTGGGTGTAATAATACCTTTTACATGAAATCTCTTAATCTACTTACTTATACAGGGTGGCCCACCCCAGACGCGGTTCTCATTTTGAGGCAGTAAATGAAGACATTTTGAAATTTTTTTTTTCGTGAAATGTAAAGGACAATCAGATGCACAATTTAAAATTGTTTTCACATATACAGGGTGTTCTATAACAAAGATATAGACCAAAGTTACACTTTTTTAAATGGAATACCCTATATATGAATTCAAAAATTGAATGGCAAGCTCAAATAATGATGAGTTTATAAAGACCATCTTATGCCTTAGAAGAGCCATTGTAGAGAAAATGGCAAAAAATCGAAAAAAAGGAGTATTTTTAATTTGCAATTAATGAATAAACCCTTCAAGCCAACGAGACAGACAATGTTTCTTCGTGTAGACATATTGGCTACCCTTATGCAGAAGAAAAAAATTTAACTCTGGAATATACTGAGTGATCATAATTAATGTTCAAACTTTAACTACAAATAATGGTCAAAAACTTTCTTATTTCAAATGGCACACCCAGTATTTCTGTACCTTGTTGATCGTAAAAATTAATATCGAAACTATCTTCATTGGGTTTCCCTATACCTAAACCTAATAGTTTTCAAGTAATTCTCGATTTTTAATTCAACTAGTTAACCTACTATTATGATTAGCGATATTCATAAGTAATATCATAAGTGCATCCAATTTTTTTCACAGGAAAAATTAGATGCACGAATGGTATTTGACAAGACTATTTCTTGAGTAACAGATTATTCTGGATGCATCTATGTATGTATTATTAATTTTCGTTGACAACAACTGTCAAGTTTTGCCGCGGGTAAACCCGAAAAAACTGCTGACAGCTGCTGCCAAACAATTTTTCCATCTAGAAACCATTTGTGATTCAAAATTGCGCGTTTCTGATTGGTGGAAATTAAGACGAGGGAAATAGTCATAGAAATATTTGGAAATATTTGTGGGGAAATGCTTACAATATTATTTGAAATCTGAAAAACTCATATGAAGATCTCAATAATGGTGTTGCGGTCACGCAAGATTTATTATTCCTTTATAAATTATTAGGTATCTACTGTTTTTCTGAATATCAATTCTTTTTTCAATTATTTTCGAATTAATTTCGCCTAGAAGGTATTAAGTGTCATTATCTTTCAATCTTTTTCGGTACATGCCCTTAAATTTTTCTTTATTCTTATCGTTTTGAAGTTAAGCCATACGTTCAAAGAATCATGTAACAAACGATTCATTTAAAAAAATATTTGTTAAGGCGATGAACCTATGCTCCAGTCCAACATTTTCCTATTCTTCACATTTTCAATAGTTTGAAGAATTTTAGAGATTTTCAAAAGAGATCTGTGATAGTGAACCTCTGGCCAGAGAGTGAGTTGAGTACCGAGTGGAACGAGTTTCACCAGCATAAGGACATTCAGTTCAGTAGTAAGGTAATATTTGAAGGTATTTTGTGAACATCTTTGAAACTTTGAGTCTACTAATACTCAATCCAACAATTGGAGATAACAAGTATGAAGAATCAAAGGTTCATCGTCTGAGCAAATATTTTTTTAAATGAATCGTTTGTTACATGACTCTTTGAACGTATGGCTTAACTTCAAAACGATAAGAATAAACAAAAATTTAAGGTCATGTACCTGAAAAGATTGAATGATAATGACACTTAATACCTTCTAGGCGAAATTAATTTGAAAATAATTGAAAAAAGAATTGATATTCAGAAAAACAGTAGATACCTAATAATTTATAAAGGAATAATAAATCTTGCGTGACCGCAACACCATTATTGAGATCTTCATATGAGTTTTTCAGATTTCAAATAATATTGTAAGCATTTCCCCACAAATATTTCCAAATATTTCTATGAATATCGCTAATCATAATAGTAGGTTAACTAGTTGAATTAAAAATCGAGAATTACTTGAAAACTATTAGGTTTAGGTATAGGGAAACCCAATGAAGATAGTTTCGATATTAATTTTTACGTTCAACAAGGTACAGAAATACTGGGTGTTCCATTTGAAATAAGAAAGTTTTTGGCCATTATTTGTAGTTAATGTTTGAACATTAATTATGATCACTCAGTATATTCCAGAGATGAATTTTTTTTTCTGCATAAGGGTAGCCAATATGTCTACACGAAAAAACATTGTTTGTCTCGTTGGCTTGAAGGGTTTATTCATTAATTGCAAATTAAAAATACTCCTTTTTTTCGATTTTTCGCCATTTTCTCTACAATGGCTCTTCTAAGGCATAAGATGGTCTTTATAAACTCATCATTATTTGAGCTTGCCATTCAATTTTTGAATTCATATATAGGGTATTCCATTTAAAAAAGTGTAACTTTGGTCTATATCTTTGTTATCGAACACCCTGTATATGTGAAAACAATTTTAAATTGTGCATCTGATTGTCCTTCACATTTCACGAAAAAAAAAATTTCAAAATGTCTTCATTTACTGCCTCAAAATGAGAACCGCGTCTGGGGTGGGCCACCCTGTATATTTAGTTAAATATTTCAAATTATGCAGTTTCTTCCATGTCAAACTGATTATTAATGCAGATTTCCGTTTGAAAATTATTGCATTTTCAAAGACAACTTGACATCCTTCAAAAATTATGACTGGCATACATGGATCTGTGTATTTATTTCTATGTCACGGTCTATGATGTTCCGCATAGAATCCCAAACTCCTCAATTAATGTGTCAAAACGAATATTCGAGTTTTGTAGAAGTTTTTTTCATTTTATAATACGGTTTTTGAAAAAATATTGTTCCTATCTTGAGCGGAAAGTACTTTCCCGCACTCGATTGCCGACTCCGCTCCGCGTCGTTCGGGCAACGGCAATCTAGTGCGGGAAAGTACAACTTTCCGCCCTTGATAGGAAAATAACTATTTCCGAATTCACTAGACGAGGAACGCTTGTAGAGACGTTTTTATACTTTCAATTTGAATTCGAATGGTCATATCCTGTTCAAAATTAGAAGAAATATTGTGTGAATCACGTTAGGAAACATTATTTTTCGTAATTCGCGTTTTTTTGCGCAGCTGGCTTCTCTCATTGCGCTCATAACGAAAAATTATGCTTTTCGAGAATCACAAAAACTCAGATATCTCGTGAACCGCTGATGTTTGGTTATCAATAAATGTGGCTCAAACGACAGAAAATGATGCTGACTAACACGTCCCCCAAGAATAACTTACTTACAAACACCCTGTATGAAAAAATATTTCAGTGGGCGGTATTTTCGAGCGAGACTGTGATATTTCTAAGCAATTTGAATCGAGTCCAATGAATATTACCATCATTCTTGAATAAAAAATAAGTCTCAGTTCTATGACTTCACGCTGGTGCCCTTGGAGACTCCGGAAGGTTCGGATAGACTGCTTTAATTGAAAAATCGAGGGTTTAATCATAGAAGGCAATTCTTGTCCTCAATCCTCCACGCTTTGTGAAATTCAGCATTCAGATTAAGTAAAAAAATTGACAGAATGCTGATTTCATGTCTATGAAAATTCCTCGGAGTCTGATACGATAATTTGAAATGCTGTAAGGGTTTCATTATTTGCCTCTTCGTTTTATTACGAAGGTTGAAATTATGAAAGCGTTTTAAAGAAAAATGTACCAAATGGAGTACATAATAACTTACTAATTAAGCTAGCACATTCTCTGTTATATTTATCTATTATAATACTCATCTTAACAATAGTATAATAGCATCAGATTGAAGTTACATTATTTTATTGGGTGTTTTTTTATAGTGATAGTATTTTCGATAACTTTGATTTGACAGAAGGTAGAAGCGATGTTGTTTTAACATTTATGTCAATGGAAAGACTCACGCCGCAACAAATTGTTGAAATTTATTTTCAAAATCAGTGTTCAATTCGCCAAACTCAGCACTCCGTGAAATTTGTAGATCACATAATAGTTCATCATTCACATATTACAAAGAACTGTACAGGGTGGGCAAAATTGGTGCTACATGAACTAAAACTTTTTAACCCGAGGAGATAGAGAAAAATGAATGGCACCTTATAGTCTTCTTTTTTCGAGAAACTGATAACGAGAAAAAATGGCGATTCTTTCTAAGTCATTTCAAACTACTGTTTCCATAAGAAAAAACACAACTTTATGTTATAACTCAGAAAATAAACCTCTTAAAAAAAATCAGAGTACGCCACTGGATTGCTATCAAAAAAGTGCCTGTATAATGTTTTTATTTCAACATCCTAGCATAAACAACAACGGAGATAATGACCAAAGTTGAAATCGCCTAAATTTCAATTTTGGCCTATAACTCGGAAACAAAAGAAGATAGAGGAATGCAGTTGATGGCATTATCAGTTTCTCGAAAAAAGAGGACTATAAGGTACCATTCATTTTTCTCTATCTCCTCGGGTTAAAAAGTTTCAGTTCATGTAGCACCAATTTTGCCCACCCTGTACGTACAGAAGAAAATATCGCTGCTGTGAGTGATAGTGTTAATGAAGATCCAGATTTGCCTATTCGTCGACGTCCACAACAAGTTGGACTCTGTGCATGCATCCACATGGAAAATTTTGCGTAAAGATCTTGGTCCACACCTCTACAAGATCCAACTTGTTCAAGAACTGAAGTCACTCGATTGGGCCCTTGAACAGTATGAAGAGGAATGGCCCAATTAATTGCCTCCATGCGACATACCTCCAATGGATTATTTTTTTTTTGGTTATGTCAAGTCATTGGTTTATGCTGATAAACCAGAAACAATTGACGCGGTCAATTTCTAGTTTAGCTCCCCCTCTCCGATTTTTAAAATATTTTGTCTCGTGATTGTAAATGTTGAAAATATACTACAGTTTTAATTTCAGCATTGGCAAATGAGTAGTTTTAGAGAAAAAAAATAAAAAAGATTGTGAATATTTCCACCTGCGTTTAGACTTTATATTTATTTGAATCGCATCGGCAGTGTAAAATGCCGTAAGGTGTTGCCAAATCTCAATAATTTCTCAAATACTAAGATAGACATAGAACTTTCACACATGGCAGGTGGATTTTCAAGAGATGAGCCTTTAGATATGTTCCCCGATGACGTCGGCGTTTTTTCCGTTCTATTCAAACAAGGGTATGGGCTCCAGCAAGGGGGGCATTCAGGGGGGGCACGGCCCCCCCATAGATTTTTATGGCGATAAGGCCATAAAAATCTATGGGGTGGCCGTCGTTTTTCAGCAGTTGGGTTGGGTAAGTTCAAGTTAGGCTTTAGACATTTATCCCCTTGTCTCCCGATGACGTCGGCACTGTTTTGTTCTATTCAAACGAGGGTATGGGCTCCAACAAGGGGGGGGTTCAGGGGGGGCGTAGCCCCCCTGAGATTTTTATGGCCTTATCGTTTTTCAGCAATTAGGTTAGGTTTTGTCAGTTCGTTATGGCTTAATTTAATGTATACTGCAATAATAGCATAATTCAACTGATATTATGATGTAAACCTCGAGAAATCAACGTTACATTCGGGAAATGACGTTCGAATAAATTCAACATATCGTTGATGGGTTTCGTTTTGGTAGAAAACTTCGGTTACAAATTTTGAGCAATAAAGATGCAATGATTCAACGTGACAACAAGCATCGTACAAACAGAATTTTCACGTTTCAAATCACGTAGGTAATCGTTACTACGGAGATCAAAAAAAATAATTCGACAGTTGGAAATTAAAACTTCATCATTCGAGATAGATAGTAATTTGTGAGAATTTCTTCAAGTGTGAAAGAAGGGGAAGATTTGAATATGTGTGTTTCAAGTTGCGGTTACAATACAGAAAAGAGGATACCGAGAATGTGATCGCATTGTCTTGTCATTGTCTTTCAAGGATTTCAAGGTGAGTTTTTGGAGCAATCGCATCTAGATTTAATGAAAATATGCTTCATGGTCGTCATATTCTTATTAACGGTTACTGTCGGAGAATTTCGAAAAAATAAATTATTCTTGAAATTTTCAGAAACTATAGACTCGAGAAAATTTGAAATATTCATTGATTCAGCGCTAATGAAATTGTACATTTTTCAAATGATTTTGAATTCTTTTCAAGGTCATGTCCTTGAAAAAATAGGTCAATGACCTAGACATTTTTGGCAAATTTTGATCTTTTTAGACTATGCAAGACTAATTCTTTTCGTAAATTGTCGTTTTTTCAAGAAAATCTCTAAGAATCTTACCCACCCAGCACCCCTATTCACTCCAGATCCCGTTGAAAAAACAGCAAAATAACTTGTTTGCCAGCATTGAAACTAGTAGTAAATCATACCAAATCACTCGTTTTTCACGAAAAAAAATTAAAACATCGAAAAATCGAGGGGGACCTAAACTAGAAAATTACCCTGGTTCCTCAGAGCTAGGTAGTCGTGATGGACATATGCTAGAAACATAAATGTCGTAAAATTGTTCATCAAATAAAAAAATTGGCTTCAATTTTAATTCAAATTTGTTTTGTTTCAGTTTGAACTCTAAAAAAGACACCCGATAAATAAATAATATTTATCTGATGATGATAACATTCACGACTTGTACCATAATATAATCGGTTTTATAATCCTTATTTTATAAATAAGAAATAACCATTTTGGACAACAGTGAAACAAACACGAGTGTTGACTAATTTGTATGGATAAAAAATATAGTTTGATTTCAGTTATAATAAAACAGTTAATTTAACATTCAGAATTGGAAATGAAATATTCACTTCAATGTAGTAAATAACTGTTATGAATTCTTTCATCAGAGTATTATCGAACTCAATCAAGGGAAATTAAAAAAGTTCGAATTCGAAATAAATTGGAGAAGCATTGCGTACATATAAATTGAGATATTCTGTGCACGGTATTTTCCGAACATCATATTCAGGTATCTCTTCGAATCCTGAACGGAAATTGAAAAATAACTTTTATCCACTTCCATAGGATAATATATCCATTATTCAGCTGATTTAGATCTGTAATAGTATCTAAAGGATGTTCCAAATTGCGCGGTTTTTTTTTTTGGAATACATAAAACTCATATCTAATTTCAATTTGCATTCATTTTCAAAAACTTTTTATTGGTGATTGAAGTATCAGTTATGACATTTATGTACGAAAAGGAATATTTGATAAATGGCCTCCTCTCGCAGCTCTTCACACGTACACTCTTTTGTTTAAATTTTCAATGACATTTTGAAAAAATAAGGCTCTATCTCACCAGTGGCACGAATAGTTCCATTCATTAGTTCGGAAATCGATTCAGAAATATTCTCATAGACCTGGCTTTTCACATAATCCCAAAGAAAATAGTCCAACGGTGTCAAATCACATGTTCTTGGTGGCCAATGACATCACCGTTTCTAGAGATTATTAGTCCAGGAAATTTATGTCTTCATAAATCAATTTTGTCATTTGCAAAGTGAGGTGTAGCGCCATTTTGCTGAAACCAAATGTCGTCTTGATCAATATTCATTAATTCAGGCCACAAAAATTCGATTATCATCATCGATAGTTACAGATTCACCATCAGTAGCATTTTCAAAGAAGTAAGGCCAATTACACCGACTGATCATAATGCACACCAAACAGTGACTCGTTTAGGATGCGTACGTTTCTCATAAATAATTCGTGGATTTGCCTCACCCCAGATACAATAATTTTATTAATTAACAAAGCCATCACCAAGTTCCAAATTTGCCTCATCGGAACAAACATGATTTTTTGTTCATTGATCAAATTGACGAATGTACATCTACTAGCTTCAGTTCATATATTATTTGAACCTTATATATATGCCTTCAGAGCTGAATCCTTGTGTAGAATACGCCATGTTGTGGACCAACCTAAGTCCAACTTGTTGTGAACATCGTCTAATGGACATTTCAGGGTCTTCAGCAACACTTTCACAAACCAAATCACTATTTTCTCGTTAAAGACCGCTATGACTGTATTTTTCACTTTTTTGGTCTTCCACCGAACCGCTCCCGAAATTTTTTAATAATTCGACCAATAGTGCTTCCAGATGGACCATTAAAATTCACGTAATTTTCTAAAGATACTTTTCACGTAACGCTGGTTTCCATAAAATAATTCAACAATTTGAGTGCGTTGTTGCATCGTGTACGAAGCCATTTTTATAAATGTTATACACCACACTTCTTAAATATCAAAATACACAGACGAATTCAGTGCGCCATCTCTATTTCATTTATTCTTAAAAAAAACTGATACAAATAGAAGAAATGAAATTGCTTACGAAATGGATAAAGAATTTGGATCGATCAGGAACACTATTTCAAACATCAAAGTAACGTTGTCGTCATTCATTTCTATACATTACCTTTGGTCTGAATATTCAAAAATTGCATTAGGAAACCGTGAATTTTTGACGTTTTCTACGAGATTCGATT
Organism: Adalia bipunctata; assembly: GCA_910592335.1. Lineage (NCBI taxonomy): Eukaryota > Metazoa > Arthropoda > Insecta > Coleoptera > Coccinellidae > Adalia > Adalia bipunctata. The sequence goes on from OU342954.1 coordinate 10,834,216, forward strand.
CTCGACCACAGAGATTGGTTTTGACAACAGTACTCAATTTTGAAAATGCAAATTGATTCGAATTTTACTGAAGAAGTCGAAGATAAAGTATACTAACAATAGAAGATCACGTCCCTAGGACAAAGGAAAATAATTGAGGGAAATGGACTAGCAGAGATCTAACTTCCGAAATACACTATAGTCCGTTCAAATATGAGAAGGAGCTTTGTAAACAAACAAAATCGTCTGGTTTGCGCACAATAAAGCTGCTATCATAACGACGCTCCCTTCGGCCGCCCCTAAGGGACTGCCAGGATCGTACTCGGACTGTGGATGGTACATGATTCAATAATTTGAGTCAGCAATTCCCACATTAGAATTTTTTTCCCTCAGATACTCTAGTGCAAAATTTCTGTTATGATTTACAACTGTCATAAACATTTTATATCCGAAGTACCCAATTTTTTATATGCTCGAGATTGCGGCAACGTAATTCCAGGAAACACCAGAGTTTTAGAGATTTGGATCGGAATCTTGCGAGATTTCAACAAAGTAATTCCGGGAAACACCAGATTTTGGCCCTTTTCCCTAATTGGTGAAAGCCATTTTGCATAAATATCGAAGTTTTCAATTGACAAGACTCGAAAAAGATCTCTGTTTAAATTTATGATGATCAATTACTTGTAATATCCAAAATATATTTAGTTTCGGTCCATAATTTTATATTATTATTTTGACAAAGTGTATAGTGTTTATAGAACAATGTCGAATTCGGAAACGGATACTACATCTGAGGATGATATGTGGGGACCACCACGAAAAAGGTCCAAAAAATCGCATTTCTCTGCTGAAGAGAAAGAGATAATTTTGAACATTTTTCGAAACGAATTGGAAGAACATCCTGATTTATCAAAAAGAGACTTAGAAGGAATTGTTTCAAAATCCTCAGGGGTGAGTGATTGAGCTGTATTCAGAATTCTCAGGGAATATAGAGAGAATGAAACCTTCACGCAACCTGAGAGGAGAGAGCCCAGTCGTTAAAAATAATCGATTCGGTTGACGATTTCGATATGAACCTCATTAGAAGAATTGTCCACGATTTTTTTTTCCGGAATCAAATCCTAACGATTTCTAAAGTTCTAGAATTTGTGAATGATGACGACAGTTTGCTAAATTTCAAACATAGAACAACGTTCTATAAATTATTTGAGAAAATTGGATTCAACTTCAGTTAGAACTGAACTATTGTGTGAAATCTCCTCAATTCGTCTCTGGACGGAAAGAAACTTTATGAAGGCCCTCCTACCGATGCGCGAAACATATGATTATTGCTCCTTCTTAGATTTGAACAGAGTAAAGTCCGTCATTGTCCTCTCTAGGTGGCGACACCTGAGGTGTATTTTGGAAATGAGATCTCTGCTATTCCATTTCTCTCAATAAAGTATGGTATTTAATTCGCGGTAATAGTATGACTATTACCGCGAATTCTCGGCAATATCATGCACGTGCAAGAGTGACAACAAAACGCAAGGAAAGTAAATTGTGATTTATGATTTCTGAGCGGTTCTCTTTGAACCTTGAATGCGCTGCTTTGGAGGTGGATTACTCTTCACCTGATCACCATCACTCAATTATTATTGAACGACTTCTAAGCTGCTGTGATTTTTTCTCTTTCGCTCATTACATTGGCAAAAACGAATCTATCTTCAAGATGGATCTACCTACAAAGTGGATTTGCTGCCCCCCAGTCATAACTAAATAGAACGTTTTTCTATCTACTATCTGAAAACCGTATACATTTCCAAATATTTCTCACTGGATACATATATTAATGGGTATAACGTCTGTGATTATTGTCGTTAATTCTTTCTCTAGTCATCTAGTAATATCGGTATTTTTTTCCAGTTGCTGTTGTAGTTGCCTTCTTCATCTGTTGGGCGCCCTTTCACATCCAAAGGCTATTCACAATTTACTCTGGCGACCTGACAAACGAGGAGTACCATATGTATCTGAAGATCTATGAGATCGTCACTTATATCAGTGGCATCTTATATTATCTGTCGGCGACCATAAACCCCATACTCTACAACATCATGTCAATAAAGTTCAGAGAAGCATTCAAGGTAAGGAAGGATCAATGTTACCATTCATCACTTCGATGGGTTTCAAATTAAGTTTTGGATCAAATGTACTGAGGGCCAACTTGGCTGAGCTCCAATCAACTTTCATCGCGTAGTTGAACTGCACCGACGAAATTTGGGTGGAGATGTTAAAATTGTCAACCTTTGCTGTAACTCTGCAATTAAAAAAAATACGAATTTCAGGAATGTAAAGAATCACACAAGAAAACCTTTAGAATATACAGGGTGAATCTTTGACTTGTACATATATTTTAACTGTAGATTCTTGAGGCCTAAAGAAGTCTTTTTTTCATTTTCCATTTTTCCGAATTCGGCTTTGTTAAAGAGATATAGCCATTTAAAAAAAAAATTGTGCTAAATGTGTGCCTGATATTCTCTACAAACACCTCAAAGTTCATATTTTTCAATTGAAATTGATGTGATTATCAGATATTCTGGGTGATACATTTAGAAAATACTCAAGCACTAACCTTATTTGAATAAGAATGTTACAAACACGATATTTCCTAGCAAAAAAGTTTTGTTCCATAATTTCTGCAATTGAAATGCCATATTTCTCACACCAAAATAAGTTCCTTCTTCGATTTTCCTGAAGATTAGTTTGTAAACACTAATAATTTGTTCATATTTGCCTCGATACCCTGAAACTATCTTATAAAAATTAGTTTCTCACTAACCTATCCTAACTCCATTAATCAAAGTCATATGATTCGAGGTCAATGACCTAACCTAATTCCTCTGTGACATATCATAGAATTCTAGAGAAGACGATTCCAGATTGCCGATTTTCTCTTCAACAATGGTATAGGCGAACTCAAGAAAGCAGAACGTCCCCTATCGTTAACGGAAGAACTATCACAGAGGCACTAGTTTTGTTTACTTTTCGCTAAAGGCTTCTACGCATTGCTCTTTGGAAATGCCAAACGAGTAGTTCTGATTCTCGCCGATACAGCGCTACGATTTAAATTTAAGTGCGCTGCCGGCTGCGAGTGCGATGTAGCCGCCACGCAAGACAAGACAAGACGTTCTGCTGTGTCTCCACTCATGGGCGTAGATAGGGGGGCCTGGGGGCGCACGGCCCCCCCCAGAATCCACAGTGCCCCCGAAAAACTGAAAAACACATTTGTTTTTCCTTGCTCGTTTTCCACTGTGCCCCCTCAGCCCCCCCCCCCCAGGAAAAAAGGCTAGCTACGCCCATGGCTCCACTCTCCAGAGTACAGTCTGTGATTACATTGAACGACGCCGCGATAACCTTTCTACATGGATACGTTTTATTATTTATTTATTTACTTGCAGTTTGCAGAGAATAAAGCAAACAGGTGATGAATGTGATGTAAAAACAGTGTAGGGTCGATTAACAATTCCAAGAGGATATTGTTGAGAAGATAGATTTTCCTGAAGGACGGGTATCAATAAATTTTCAATAGAAACTCCTTATAAACTGTATAATTTCATGCTTCTCGGAATTTCAGTTGATAAAAATTGACAACATTGTTAATTTGTTAAGAGACGATGATATTTAATCCAGGGAAGCATTTAGATTTTTTATAAAATTTATGATTTTTTCCTCAAATTTCTTCGTATACATTTAGGAATAACTCGAAAACGACGCGTTTTATTGAAAAAATATAGGAATACTTTTATTCTCTAAAATGGTTGATTTTTTCGAAAATATGAACCGTTTATCCTTTTCAAGTGATTTGATAGTGTTTTTGCATGAATTTATGAGTCGACCACCCTGTAACTTTTAAACTAGGAGAGATATTGAATAAGTTTCGATTGAGGAATATGCACCATGAATAGAGTAACCAGCGAACCAAAATTCAGTTCATTTGAAATAACGGTTCCGGAGATATGAACAGGAAAGTGTTTTTTTTTCGTGGATTTTCGACACCCTGTATCTTACAAACGAAACCGAATTTCGAAAAATGGTTTGGCAAAAAAGTGTTTCGTTTGATGAGGGGAATCTACAGTTAAAATATATGTACAAGTCAAAGACTCACCCTGTATTTTTCAATTGCAATTTTGAAAGTGCCAAAGAATGACATGGAGCAAAAGATTGAATTCACATTTGGAGATTGAAATAAAACAATCATTTTCCAAATCTAAGAATGACTCTCACTTCAGCTAGTTTGTCAGAAAGAGAACGAGAGATACTTATATCGTGAAATGATTTCCTGAGATGTACGAATAGAAATACAATCAACCTAAAGGGTGTTTCGAATTGCGCGATTTTTTTAAGAATGATTAAAATGTAGATGGCGCACTGAATTTGTCTGGGTATCTTGACATTTAAGAAGTGTGATGAATGACATTTATAAGAATGGCTTCGTACACGATAAAGCAACGCGTTATGGCGTTCTGTGAAAAGACTTTTCAGAAAATCACGTAAATTTTATGGTTTACATAATCGTCCATCTGACCACCAGCTGATTTTTTCCAAAAAATCATGTTTTACGATAAGGCACATTTTAAACTTGGTGGCCATGTTAGTGAACAAAATTTTCGTATCTGGGGTGAGTTGAATCCACGAATTATTCATGAGAATCCTACGGACCTAAACGAGTCACTGTTCGGTGTGCATTATGGTCAGATGGTGTAATTGGTTCCTACTTCTTAGAAAAAGCTGCAACTGTCAATGGTGATCGATACCGTCGGATGAAAATCGAATTTTTGTGGCCTGAATTAATGAATAGTGATCTAGAGGACATTTGGTTTAAGTAGGATGGCGCTACATCTTACTTTGCAAACGACACAATTGATTTATTGAGACAAAATTTCCTAGACGAATAATCTCTAGAAACGGTGATGTCAATTGGCCATCAAGATCTGTGATTTGACACTGCTGAACCATTTTCTTTGGGGTTATTTGTTAAGCTAGGTCCAAAAGAATAATCTACAATCGAATCTTGAACTAAATGAAATTATTCCTGTCATTAGTGAGATAAAGCCTCAATTATGTCAAAATGTCATTGAATATTTCAACAAATGTGATTATTCAATAATAATAATGAATGTATTCATAAATGTACCTAAAAATATAGGTTTACATGATAAATTTGTATTTTCCGTCAAAATGGTTACACGGATTGTCAAAATTGAAATAAAGGTCAATAATACAATCACATTGTTACAACACAGATACAACACAATCTAAAACTCATCCAGTTTGTATGGTCTTCAGGAGCAACAGGTCTTCGACCTTTCTGTAGAAGTTGATGTGTTCTCTTAGTTGTTTGATGTTTTCGACAATTTGTTATGAAGCTTGAGACATATTGAATTTGGTTTCTGCTGTGCTCTGTTTATTCTGGAATACGAAAGACTAAAATGATGCTTCTGTCGAGTATTGTAGCTGTGAAAATCGGAATCTGTAGGGAATTTTGCTTTTCGTCCTTATATTCTTTTCCTTTTGAAGACAGGTCGGCAGCTTTAATTTTGCTTCATTCAATATAGCGTCCTGCTAGCTTTTTATTGTTTCTCAAGGACCTTCCTTTTCCACCGCAGTACTCTGCCCCCAAATGATCATACCATACATCATTCGAGAGTGGAAGGCCGAAAAATAAGAAGGTTAGCTGTCTCCATGGGTGAGTCTTTGACTTGTACATATATTTTGACTGTAGATTGGTGAGGCCAAAAGAAACCTTTTTTTCAATTTCCATTTTTCCGAATTCGGCTCTGTTAAAAAGATATAGCCATTTGAAAAAAATGGACTAATTACGTCCCTATGGAATTGATTCAAGAAAACCGACGGATTAGTTATCTCAATTACCCTTGGAGTGCCAACTGTAAACAGTTTAAACATTATGTGAAGTTCTGAATACATTCAGTGAATTATTGTTATAATGTGATTATTATGTGAAGTGAATTAATATAAAATTAACCATGTCGAGTTTATAAAATTCCAAGAGGATATTGTTTAGATAGAAACATCGCCACAGATTATCAGGTATCATATTATTTTTCATATTTATCTGGTTACCATTTGCTTGGAACCAGGTTAGGGGATCTGATAAGGATTTTGCAGCTATAATTTCCAGCATAGTTTTTGACCGACTTACTTAAAAATCATTATTTTTCAATAAGCAAATTAGATATACCTAGATTCATGATGAAACAGAAAACAATTATTTATATCTATTTTGATGATATTCGATTTATATCGAGAAAGTGACTCTGCTAACTTCAGATAGAGTTAGCAAAACCACCCCGTAAAAAAACTAAAGTCGCGACAAATTTTATTTTCACGATGAATTAACTACTATTATTCATTTCCATTGTCATGATATCCGATCTTTATTGAAGAAGTCACCCCATAGAAAAAACTAAATACACGATAATTTTTCCCATTCAATAATGTGGTATTAAAAATCGAAGCTATCATTGCGGTGGCAGCAGATTAATTCGAATATGATTTTCGAGATGCTCAGTTCATGAAGTATCAAATGGCATTTCGAAAATTGGGTATTCTTCATCCCATATCTCTCAGAACTTATCTGACGAGGTACTGTTATCGCCTTTTGTTCGCATCGAATTTGGGTTTACTGGTTTGGTATTGCTCAATCAAAACAGTCAACCATGATTTTCAACGTTGAAAATCCAATTAATTCGGAAATTTACAATCTGATATTAATTTTTTCAATTTCAGAACAATATTGTTTCAATCAGAAAAAAAAATTGATTGAAACAGGGGAAATATGAATATATTTACTCGGTTGTCTATACATCCCTCGGGCTTCGCTCTCGGGATGTCACCTTGAGAACCTCGGGAAATATACTATTCATATTTCCCTAGTTGTAATAATAGCTATTCCGTCACCTCACATAATTCATCTACTTGACACATTGCTTTTTATTAAACTAGACATTTAGAATTTCACCTTTCGTAAGGCACTAATAAATTCAATTTTGTTTTATTGTGCGAACTCAGATTTTCCGAGTGGAGTGCTTCATCTTACGGGAAGAGTCCGAATGTACCCCATAATTCATACAACAGGATAAATTAAAATGGAGAAGCTGCAATCTTTCTTTATATGCGCAATCTTACCGCGACCCATAATAAAGGTTCACCTTCGAGAACTTCGCCGAGCTGCTAAAATTGAAGAGGTTATTCCTTGGTCTATTTTGAGGATATTTTATCCCATTATTATTTTTCAAAGAGCGCTTTGTTGCGAAGATATACGACGAAACAAATCGTCAACAAATAACAATTCATTACTAAAATCACATGTAACATTCCTCAACCTACAACAATTGTTGAAGATGGCTACCTCCAGCTCAGATGCAACCATCCAATCTTCTCCTCATAGACTGCCAAACACTTTCAAAAACACCAGGGTCGTTTCTTATTGAGCTACTGCCAGCAATTACCTGATCTCTTAAATCTTTCTGATCTTTCACGGGTCTAGTTGAAACTAATTACTTCAGATGGCCCCATACGTATTACTTCAGATGGCCCCATACGTAAGATCCACCTCGACCGATCCAGCGATCTCAGTATGTTGCTGTTAAAAACGTTCAACGAGACCTGATTGTTAAGCATCAGAGTATCAGACCATTCTTCCTGCACCAGAAAGATATTCTTGATAATACACTCGATGATGTGGTTTGTAGGTGCAAGATGCTCGGTTTATATATGTGTACGTTTGTGTCATCTGCATACATAATTAGAGTTTGAATTTTTGTGTCTTATACTTCAGGAAGATCATTCACAAAGATAACAAACAGAAGAGGTCCTAAAATGCTTCCCTGCGGAACTCCCCGTGTCATATTCTCCTCTTCAGGGGAATATGTGATGCCATCAGCTGCAATCTCAAACCTCTGTTTACGATTTGATGCACAACTTTTATTGAGGTGTAGTTGTTCATTCCCAATGCCATATCTCTCAAGCTTTCAAAGCAGCATCTCGTGATCCACATAGTCAAAGGCCCTTGACATATGCAAAAAAATGCCAAAGGGCATACCAGCCTTCTCGGCATTCGTATAGGGAGCCTTGATAGGGGACTTAACTGACAAGTTAGTCGATCCGTCGGTGGCAGGGTGCTGAGGAACAGGGCCCCTGTCATTCAAAAAAATACAGCTCCACCAGAACATCGGGAAGTGGAATCCCAAAACATGGCTAAAGATCAAAATGCCACTCCACCTGCTGGCTCGACCACCGTGAGGAGGACTGCTCGCAGGGGAGTTCGCAACGCACATATCACGTGGAGCCGCGAGAAATGCGTGAAATTACGTGAACAATTGCGATGATAAACCACTTCCTGGATGGAGATACTACCTCTATACTAAATTCACCAAGAGACATCCAGAACTTCAGCTAACGGAAGGGAACATTGCGGATCGTAAAAATGTATACGAAAAGGCTACTTGACTAGACAGGAACTAGGCACAGAAATATAATAAACACTAGAACGCTATTAGGTACGTCTGAGATTCAGTAAAATGACCCCACATAGCGAATAAACTCCTACTACTTGTACATGCGCAGCTCGTCTTTTCTTTCCACGTCGTTGCCAAGCATTATGGTTTCAGATGAAGTTCGGAATAAATCTCATTGTGAAACCCAGTGAATTCGGCAACACCGCTACGCGACGAAAACAAACACATCTTCACATCAGAAAAAGAGCAGTGTCGTATTTTAGGATTTGTTGATTCCCTTTGCTGTGTGCTTTCCTGTTTATTCATTCGTATGAATTCGCTTGCCTTTTCTGCTCCGTTTTCGGTGTTTCCTCGTTGTTTTCTTGAACATTGTGTAGTACTGATACTCCTTTAGTTTAGTTTTGTACTTGAGTTTTACTAGTTAATTTTGATAGTCGAGTGCTGTGACAAATTATAGACAAAATGAAGTGCATGGTTCTTTTTTGCGCAAATAAAGGAGAAACCCATTTTATGGAAGTAAGTTTAGTTTAAGTAAGATACTACAGCTATTTTATTATTATTGCAAATGTTGATATTGACAACTTATTCATACCACATTCTCGAAGTCAAAAATTTTAAGTCCTGTCCTGATGACACATTCAAATGTTGCGCAAACTCTGTAGTAGGTCAATTTGCGCTGTGGGATGCCAGGTTATGCAGAACTGATTGGCGTTCTAGTATTTATTATATTTCTGTGGAACTAGATGAGATCAAGAGAGAAATGGGCTGCACAATAAATCAAGAACAGATTGTCGGAAGTCAGAATGAAGAACCCACCAAGTGAATACATTATGGTGCGTATTCACTTGCAACAGAATACTCCAAACAAACCAAACGCGCAGCGCGCGCTGCAACAAATTTGTCTAGTCAACACGTTGCGCAGAACAGAACTGAACGCGCCAAACATTTTCCGAGGATTGTCGGTAAACGCGATTTGCTCAAAGGGAATTATTCTTTCGCCGGTGTTCAGAGGATACGGACGTTTCCTGTGTTTGTCGTTCGGTCCTTGTCTATCACATCGTCTGCATCCATTGTTGACGAACACACAAATAACACTGACATACAGGTGGGAACGCAGCGAATATCGCAAACTCTCCAAACAGCCCGAATTTTCGCGAACAATATTTGTTGCAATCGGTTCAGCGTGCGCGGCGTGTTTGGTTCGTTCGGAGTGTTCTGTTGCAAGTGAATACGCACCTTCACATCCCTAAAGTGGATATTAACTCAGAAAATATCCATTTTAGGGCAAAGGTGTGATGCATACACTCACATTATTTTTTTAACGTAGATTCAATATCTGCCATAAAAAAATTGGGTTCTAATTTGAAAAAATTGATTTTTCACGATTTTGTCATCCCTAACTTTGAAAGCGATTTTTTCACCCCCTGTATCATGAATCGCGATTTCGATTTTTAAAGTGGATACATCAATCTTACATCTTGAAAAATCCCAAAAATGAAAATTTCCATCCAAAAACCTCGAAGTTATTCTTGTTTCAGCGGAGCTCTATTTTCGATTTTTTTTTCGAATTTTCCCGCTCAGAGAGAATTTTCCAACCAAAACTGAAAAATGTTACATCAAAATAACTTGAAATTTTCTAAGGAATCTATTTCTGTAATAAAAAATGGTGTTCTAATTTGAAAAACGGAAGTTGACGTCATTTCCGGAAAAACCGGAGGTGCTCATGCCTTGAAAATATTTCAGATTTCATCAGCATCGTGAAATACTTATAAGTGCTGAATTTCATGAAAATACGTTCAGTAGTTTCCCGTATAAATATGGGTGAGGTTCCTCGTGAAAGACCCTCTATATCTCTTCAATTGTCTGTTCATTACTTATGCATTCAACAGTAAAACAAACAAAAATGTATGTTACAAAAGAATTAGATGGTATTGAGATGGAAATGATTTCAATCTACTAAGTTCGACTCACTGATCACGAATCTGTGGTCAAAATTGAAATTCTGGCCGTCCATGATCTGTCTCGGGCATTTGACAGCCTCTCTTTCCAATTCTTGGTCGACAAATGCTACAGTGTAGAATTCAGAGGTGTGTTTTTGAGGTGGATTTCCAGCTATCTGCGGGACAGAGCGATGACTGTTAGAATCGACAGTTCATTTTCAGATGAGCACGAAGTAAATTTGGGTGTTCCTCAGGGTTCAGTCCTGGGGCCGCTCATAATCTTGCTTTTCATTAACAATCTACCCTCCAATTTAAAAAAGTTGTTGATCACTGCAACACCTTGCCAGGATCTTCTTCATCTTTCGAACGAGGTGCGAATAGTCCTGTTTGCCGATGACACCTCGGCAGTAGTTGCTGCAGAGACCTTCGAAGATTTGCAGAGGTTATGTCACCTATCAGTTTAGTGCTTTGTGAATTGGTGTCGTTATAATTCCATAATGATAAATATTGCAAAGACTGAATGCGTTCATTTCACTCTAAAAACCAGCGAACACAGAATACTTCTACGCTATTTGGACGAAGTTATTTCATCTGCGAAGCATACCAAGTTCCTGGGCCTCCACATAGATTCCATCTTGAAGTGGGGCACTCATATTGATGCTGTATGTGAAAAACTCAATAGCTCTTACTTTGCCTTAAGTAGAGTTCGGAATTCACTTCCTCTGCGATCCATCCTGAACATCTACTACAGTTTAGTGTACAGTCACCTATCATATAACATCATGCTCTGGGCAAATTCATCGGACATTGGAAGAGTTTTTGTTATACAGAAGTAGTACAGTCAATCTGTCGAAAAAAATATAAAAATGGGCTAATAATTTCCAAGTGGATGAAACTTGGTAAGTCGTTAGAGACTAATGAAAGGAAGCTTACCTGTGACTGGCCAGGGCCACTTATTCGGGGATTCAAAAAAACTCAAAAATATTTTGAAATGCATTTTTCTCGAAAACTATGCATTTCACAGAAAAATTTATTGAACAAAAAATGTAGAAGACATCTTTATCTACAATTAATGTCATTGGTGCTATGTTGTAAAACAAAAAATGTGCGCAGCAGGTGGCGCTAAAGTTCCCAAAAAAGTGTTTTTTCAATTTTTCGTCCAGAAATTTTCATTTTTCAGTTACGATTCAAATGGAAAAATTGTTCCTTTCAATTTTTTAAACAACTTTTATTTCAAAACTTTTTTCGTACGACTCACCGTTTCAAAGTTATAGTGGCATAGTATTAACAAAAGGGCCGAATCATAGAGCTGCCCAATTCTTCTAGGAAGGTACATTTTTCAGTTGCTATGTAAGTTTCGGAGAGTAGTGACAGCAAAACTTTGCTCTGTGAAAATGAGTGAAAATATTCCTAGAAGAATTCGGCAGCTCTATGATTCGGCCCTTTTGTTAATACTATGCCACTATAACTTTGAAACGGTAAGTCGTACGAAAAAAGTTTTAAAATAAAAGTTGTTTAAAAAATTGAAAGGAACAATTTTTCCATTTGAATCGTAACTGAAAAATGAAAATTTCTGGACGAAAAATTGAAAAAACACTTTTTTGGGAACTTTAGCGCCACCTACTGCGCACATTTTTTGTTTTACAACATAGAACCAATGACATTAATTGTAGATAAAGATGTCTTCTACATTTTTTGTTCAATAAATTTTTCTGTGAAATGCATAGTTTTCGAGAAAAATGCATTTCAAAATATTTTTGAGTTTTTTTTTAATCCCCGAATAGGTGGCCCTGGCCAGTCACAGGTAAGCTTCCTTTCATTAGTCTCTAACGACTTACCAAGTTTCATCCACTTGGAAATTATTAGCCCATTTTTAGCCAGATTGACTGTACTAAAGAGGATCTTGCGTATGATATTTAATGTCGAGCCGAGGTCCTCCTGTAGACCAGTTTTCATTGAGAATGGTCTCCTCACTGTAGCCTCGATATTTATTTTCAAATGCTTAATTTACACCAGAGAAAACGAATTTAGCTTTACCAAACTTTCACGCTTTCATGGCTACTGTACAAGGAATGAGGGATTGTTGTGTATACCAAAACATAATACTTCTAGGTTCGAATTTTCACCAGTGTTTCAGTGTATAAAACTTTTCAATTACTCACCGAAATCTTTGCGAAGTCTCAAGCTGAATGAGTTCAAAAAAGCAATTGATAGTATATTATTTTATAAGGAGGAGAAGTGTCAGTTTTCATGGCGAGCTTTAGTTTGCCCGCCGAACGTATACTCCATTCACATTTATAAAGTATACCGGTTGGCCATGACATTCTGACAGATTTCACCGTGTATTTTTTGAAAATGTTAGGTTATGGTCATTCTTCTGTCAGATGATTGAGTAATTACGTATTTATCGAAATGTTTATTTACTTTGGGAAAATAATGAATTCGAGAAAATATGTGAATTCAATAATTCCAAAGACCTGGCGAATGTTGAGGAAACTTTTTTCTCTGATGATACTGGGAATATTTCACGTATATTAACATGGTTGGAAGATTTCGTTATGCTATTTTCTCGTACGGAAGACAAGAATCGAGTGTTGAAACTTTACTGAAAAATAATGGACAGAATAGTCCGTTACTTTGTGATAGTTTATTCGAAAAGGGAACAAAAGTACAATGGAATGAAATAAGATATATATAGTACCTATATTTGTGATCGAGATATTCTTGATAATGGAATATTTGTTGAAAGATTAATAATAATATACAGTATAATTCATAATGTAATTTCTTTACATAATTTCGATGGCATGATAAGTAATTTTTTAACAACTATTCAATTAGTAATTTTTCCAGAAAATTGTTTATACTCTTATCCAATTAGAATAACTTCACTAATAAATGAGATTGAACACATGGAAGAGTTCAGGTGAAAACTTCTGATGTAAGCAGTAATATTAAATTTAAAAAAGTCTACTTATGAATACAATCATTAAAAAAGATTTTTCTTCAAACTAGCATATAATGATTGGATACAAAAACTTGAGAAAATGGCAACACGATAAAGAAATTGGTTTTGAATATATAAAACTTCCATAATTTTCAATCACAAAACATTATTTTCTAACATCGTTACATGTATATGTTTTTTTGAGAAAGAGCATTAGGTTATTTGATGCATCAAACATTATAGCATGTTCAATTACAGTATTAGCAAAACAAATTCGAACAGGACACCATACATTTTTTACTATGATACAAGAGCACAAAGATAAAAACCTCTGAGTAAGTATAGAGATTTTGTATTTTTTTTCAAATAATCGGCTGACATATTTATAACGGACAGAATCTTCTTCAGGTCCTCCAAGCAATTATTTTTCAGATCCTCAGGTTTACGAAGAACGCTTCATGTCCCTTGTAATGAGAAATTATTTCCCAAAGTTTCCTAATTGGTTATTTTTCTATCTAGGCGATTTGCAGCAACTTCCTCTTCCATAATATAGACTTTTTTTCATTTTGTTTGATTCAGTTGAACCTCCTTGATCGTAGAAAATCTTCGATACAGTACTAGTTGAATAAGGATGGGATTCGACATTTGGCAATACTAGAAAACCTAAATGTTAGGTCTTTCACACTGCGTAGAAGGTTCTGTTGAAAAAGGAAGCTCTATCGCTTAGGAGATCAGATGTTCTACACTAGTGATCTTTCTTTCGGAGTTGTTGAAGCTCCATCCATTTTGAATTTCCCCATTTTAAGTTGAAGAGACGAGAAAGAATTTCCTCTACATATTATTCCATATCCATTAGATCATTGTTTGAGTCAGAGTCATCCTCAGAAAATTCTGAATCTGAATCAGATTCCCCCAATGAAATAATGAATGGAGGAATATCTGCTACTGGAAGATTACCCATGTGTTTCGTCCAGTCCTCTGTGATAAGTCTTTCACAATGTAGATAAAAATTTTGCCACATATCTGATGTACATTTTGAAAGAGCCTGACTCCATAAATTCAACACTCTATCCTTTGTATAGGGATGTGAATTTATGTTTTTGTTATAGAAGTTCTTACAAAACGCCCATGCCATTTCAATAGGATTGTACTGACAATGGTATGGGGGTAATCTAAGAACCTCATGTCCATGCTCCTTCAAAAGGTCATCAACTACATATCGTCTCTGTCTGTCAGTTCGATGAGGTAATATCAAATTCCAAAGTTGCTTCTTAGTAAAATTTTGATTAAAATCAATCTTGTTTTTAATCAACCAATCCTGCATCTCACTTTTTTTGCTGGAAAATGTGGGTGGTTTATCCAATTGAACCGAATGATATGGTGCATTGTCCATTACCACCACACATTTCACAGGAATCTTAGCTAAAGATGGAATCAGTTGATTAATAACCCAATTTTGAAAAATGTCACTGGTCATTGTCTTGTGATAGTCACGGTCATTGTTTTTTGAATCTAAAATGAAATCACATCCCTCTAAAAACCCAAAATTACTTCCTGCGTGTAGAACCGTGAAGCGTTTTCTTTCTGACTTAATTTTGGATGGATTGCTCATCATATCAGATTCATGTGTCCAGCGACGAACTGATGTACCGTTTTGATAAATCCAAGTTTCATCTAGAAACACAAATCTGATATTTTCATCTAAAGATTTATACTGTAAAAATTTGCGCAGGAAAGTAATTTTGGCTGCAACAACATGTTTTTGTTCACATAAAATTTTGCGTTCATTTACCCTTTTGTATTTGTAACCCATTGATTTTATAATTTTGAAAAGTGATGTCCGTCCTCCGTTATATTCCAAATGTTCCTTTGCAAAAGTGAGTAGAGTATCAATCGAAAAGTGTTCATTTTTCATATTATAATTCCAAATTTGTCGTTGCAGATCTTTTTTCAAAATAAAGTCTTCCGTCAGTGTCTTTTTGGGTGCCCCAATAGAAGGAAATTCTTTGTCGTCTCTTTCACTTAAAATCCTCCTGTGTTTATGTGCAGCTAAAAAATAAATATCTATTCATATAAAATGTAAAACCTTGGTTTTCACCAACATACGTCGAAAATGTTGGATACCTGGTGCTGAACTGTCGATTCTAAATTATCAGTTGTACTTTTAGAATGCGCAGATTTTAATTCCAAATAGCACTTCCTGATAGTTTGCCTCTGCTTTTTCGAAACTACCTTCGGCATTCTTGGTTTCCAGGCTTGATAATTAATAATTGATATTTAAAAATGATCAATAAACATCGGCAACCTCTCTGAAATTTATTCATCGACGTAATGTCACTAATGTCATTTAGAAGTGCCAACCTGCGATTTTTTCGGGTAAAAAAACTTGATAAACCTAAAACTTGGCCAACCGCGATACTTTATAAAAGTGAATGGAGTATAGTGAGGCGGGTAATTGAAAGCGAGCCATGAAAAGTCACTTCTCCTTCGAATGAAATATGTTATTTTATTTTCAAACATCTTGAAATGCCTGGAAATCTGAAAATCCACGTTTGGATTGACATTTACGATCGTTATAATTGAGTGAGAAATGTAACATTTGTATAGTTACGGTTGTCTTGCAAACTTATAGTCCCTTGCATAACAACACTTTTCCTGTCGCCGCACAGTGGGGCAGAAACAATCTAAATGTGATATCAAATATATCATTCAAATCAAAGTGCAAGAATGCATTGAATTGATGATGAAACGATGGATTGACTATTATGGAACCAAATTTATGCAACTTTTATGGAAATAGAAGGAAAAATTTGGTTTTCATAGGGTTTTATTAACATTAATAAAAAAAACAGTCAGTTGAAAATACTCCACACAGTTTTTCGGTCAATCAATCTTATATTTCCCAATTTCCGTCATCTTCTTAATTTGGGGATAATTCACTATCAACAGAGCTTGCCATGGGCGCCCGCAGGGGGGGGGACAGGGGGGTCCATGGCCATGAGAAAATGTTGGCCCCCCCTGAGAAAAATTTCTGCGGGCGCCCATGGAGCTTTTGCTATTTTTTCTGGAGAAGGCAGCAGCTCAGGCAGTAGCAGATCCAAAACTTCCGCTGGAATTGTTTCCTTCTTCTTTTTGGGAGTGATCTATGACTTTTTATAATATGGGCAGATGAATTCAGAAGACGATAAAATATGTCTTGTTTGGTCTTGACTTCTCGAAAATGAGAACAACCAAGTCGATCCTAGACATTTTCAGAGTTTTCTTTTGAGAACCTGACACAATTAAAAAAAAATTACTATCATCCTTTCCGACTACAGGTATCAATTTCATAGCTAATACTTCAAGAAGCGGCAAAAAGGGGCAGCTGTTAGGGAGCTGATCTTCTACTAGAAACTCAAGAGAAGCGTTATTGAAAAAAAAAAGTATTTGGAAGCTCTTGGAAAGTTACTTTCGCATCATTATTTTATCTTCCGATGGCAACAAAAAAAAATCTGAACAGGACAACTTTCAACGCGAATGATCAGACTTTAAACAAAATATTATATTGAAAATATATAAACAAAAACGAAGTACATAGGTTCAGATTAATCCTCCATAGCGTGCATTTCAATTTTCAGATCACAGCAGAAATTATGGTCAACAACAATAATATGTTATTTCGCGTCAATTGAAAAACTTTCAACACATGAATTGAAAACGAATTTCAATTCAAAATTAGAAAAGAATGAAATACGTTAGAACTCTTTCGTTGCGTGAATTCAGTTGACTGATGTTTAAAGTCAATTGTAGAATAACAACTGACATTTCGTGGGTAGTGTGATTTTTGGAATTAATATCACATTTAGATGGTTTCTGCCCCATTGTGCGCCGGAGGGAAAAGTAAGCCATAGCAACTATTTCTTCGCCTAGGCGGAGAAATAGAACTTCTCTGTGATCCTGTCAGTCTAGAAATGACGTTGTTATCGAACGTTTGGAAATAAAATTATTTTAGTTCGTAGAAGTTATTATTCTGTTGCTGAATACCTTTCTGATTTTTGTGAGTAGTTCTTTATTCTGATTTGTTTTTGCTTTTGACTTATCCTATGCATGTATTTTGTCTCACAAGATAAATAAAGTATTATTATTATTTTTTATCATAAACACGATAACTCTCGAACGGATGAACCTAGAGACTTGAGCAATGTTATGGATTTCTTCGGTTGAATATTCGATAAGTGTTAAAAAAAATTGCTTCCTTGAATGTTTCGTCAATCTTGTGGAGTCGAATAAGCCCAGCTATATCGTTGACTTGTTAGAACTAACTCACGGATACTCTAATCTAAATACTTGAGAAGAGTAGAGAAAAAACGACTGTACCGGATGCATTTTTCCGTTCCCTATACAGTCAGCGCGACATGTCGCTCTCACCGTATAGGAAACGGAATGCACAATGGAACACTCCGTTTCCTAGCAGATATGCGCGATGTGCTCACTGTCTTGTTAGTCTTCTGGGTGCCGATGGGATAAATTGCAAATTATTAATAAAGTTTTCTTACTTTCTGTATAGCTTCATTAGGTAGAGTCTACCACATTTTTCCTCTGTGAACATTTTTGTAGTCGCGGTTTTTTTTCAGCAAACCTCTCGTAAGTCGACCATATTTTCATTTTTATTGAATCAAACATACTCTTTTTTGTAAAATGCAATCATAAGAACAATCTTGGAGAAATGAGAAAACATGATTGTCTTCCAACATAAACATGACTGATAATCGCATTTTTTCAGAATCGGTTGATACTACCATATGGAGTATGAAAATGCAATTGTGCGACAAAAAAATGTGGCGATTTCCTTGTCCGACAAATGAAAATAGAAGATTTTTTGGGATAAAAAATTATAAATGATGTCGTTTTTTTCTTATTCTCTCTCCACCTCGAAAATACGTCGCGTTCATTCCAAAATTAGAGAATTCACTGCTCTAATTTGGTTATGAATAGACTATATACATTTATCGGATATAACTTTGCTCATGTTACAAATAAACATTTGATTTTTTGAGGACTATCATCCAGCTGTCCGACGAACAAAGTTCGGCAATTTTAGTTGTTGCCGATATAATATTCTCCGAAGTGATGGAGTTTTTTCGTGCAAACATTCGAAAAATATCCATGGCTTTAAAACGAAAAAGGAGGAAGTGACATCCTCAAACTGCGCAAGATATTCTTGGCATCAAGAGAACATCATAATGATACTTTTACTGGATGCCATTCGTCTTGTTACAAAGAATTCAATGTGAGGAAGAAGTATTTTCATTGTTCATTTTATTAGATTTGAATGAAGATGTCAGTTAACAATTTGAATTATAAACTTTCAATCAAAATCAATAGTTTCATTTCTATAATAATCGAAAAAAGGTTCTGAAACAAAACCATTATATTCAACTAGACGAAGGATTTGCCGCATTTTATGTGGTGGACAGTTGTTTTTTCTATAAAACGAATCTCTCTGAAATATAAATTCATTCGTGTCCGATAATTATTAATGAATTTAAAAACTCAAAAAAATCGTCGATTTTCATCTGTCGGACAAGAAAAACACCACATTTTTTGTCGATTCTGAAAAAATAAGCAGTGAATTAATAATAAAAAAAATATGATTTTCAGTCATGTTTTGGAAGACAATCATGTTTTCTCATTTTTCTCAGATTGTTTTTATGATTGTATTTTACAGAAAAAGAGTACGTATAATTAAAAAAAAATGAAAATATAGTGGACTTACGAGAGGTTTGCTGAAAAAAATCCACGGCTACAAAATGAAAACATTATCAATAATTTGCAACTTGTCCCATCGGCACCCAGAAAACTAACAGGACAGTGAGCACATCGCGCATATCTGCTAGGAAACGGAGTGTTCCATTGTGCATTCCGTTTCCTATACGGTGAGAGCGACCTGTCGCGCTAACTGTATAGGGAACGGAAATATGCGTACCGGATGGAGTCAATTCTGAAATTAAATTCAGATGATTAAGAAAATTCGTCGATAATTGATTATCCATTTTTATTCGTTGAAATATAAAGGTGGTGGCTTTTTTCATGAAACTTCAATGGTGAAAGTTTCACAGAAAACAGAAAAATGTGTCACGAATTTCTGTTCATCAAATACGCATCCAACAGAAAATCCAAAAACCAAACTGTATGCTACAAGAAATTTAAATAGAATAGAATGATCGATGTGGACAGTTTGTTCATTTTACTGAAAGCTTCAGGTTTTCGAATGGTGTTATAATCATCAGTAATTATGAGTGGTTACATGAACCACTCATAATTACCAATGAAAATACGTCGATGAAGCACTGAAGGAAATATATGATGGTGTAACGTTAAGAAAATAATTACTGGAACCTGAAATGGAGATATCTGTTTCCTGAAAGCTTCAGGTTATTGAATAATGTCATATTGAACGTTTCATAACGTTTCCTAATCCCGATAGCTACATGTTTCATAACGTGGTGAGGTATTGTTACGTTGGAAAAATAATTACTTAAAGTTGGAATATGAGTTTGTCAGTTTGAAGTTGCTGAACTGTGCAATATACAGGCTATTGCTATTGCTACGTTATTCTTCTACAGCCAAATCAGACATTTTCGAAAATGCTTTTGAAAACAGGTTCCTTGTATTCCTATTTCTGCATCTCAAGATATTATTTGAGAATATACAGGGTGTTCCCAAAACAACGATTAAAAAAGGGTGATTTTTTGAAATTAATTGCCTTGCACATCTTTATGTATTTTCAATGACCTTCACCATCTCTATTGATACAGAAAATCTTAGAATATATTTTAACGGTACAGATCTCATGAAGAGCAAACTGGAAAAAGCGCACAGCACTTCGCTTAAAGACCTTAAACAATTGCAAGAACAAGACGCCTCATGGATCTGATACGAATTCATCCTCAGGGCACTAAAAGAGATAGTAGGGAACCTTGTGTTATGACTTGATTAGAACATGAAAATTGTAGGAATAATAACAAAGACAATCAATTGACAAATGAAATAAAATTCGAAAAACAAATATAAACAATAGAAAGGATTGGTTCTCCGTTTATTTTATGAAAGTTTAATTGAAACACAATAACAAACAGTGAAAAACACTGTAAAAAAACACACATTCAATTTTGTCAATACACTATAGAATTTAAATTTTAGTGTAGAAGCAAGCCGTACCAGCTTCGCCCGGGTAGAAATTTGTTTCACGTGGCGGTTTCATCTTCAACACTTCAACCTGCTATACCTTTTGATGTACTCGTTGTAATTGTATGATGTGAAGGGCAATTTCGTTCTAAATTAAATACTGTGGAAATAATGTATCAGGTTGGATGGGGACCAATACCCAATTCATAAAAACACACTTCCAAATAGTGCATAATTTTGAAAAATATCTGATTACCATAAACGGGTAATAGCAAGTCAATCATGAGAGATAGATAGGTATATGCTATCGCAGACTTTTTTGTAGAACTATTCAAGACGTACATTTTCGTCATACATTGTATCCACGTTAGTCTCACGGTTTTTGCAGCGCACTATGGCTGATTTTTTTGTTATTATTGAAGTTATAGTAGGTATCCTTAATTTTTTCGTGTGGAAAGTATAGCCTATATCACTCAGGCATAATATAGTATTCCAAGGGTGAGGAAATTTCTGAAATCGGTCCAGTAGTTTTTGAGCCTATTTGTATCAAACACATAAAAATACAAATCTTTCCTCTTTATAATATTAGATTGACGAAATTGAAGGTGTGTTTTTTCACAGTTTTTTTCTGTTTCTTAAATTTGAACAACCGACGTTAAAGCTCAGAAATCAACCAAACTGGGTAGGTCAACAAAATGAGACGTGTATGAAAAGTAAAAAAAACAATATACTATAAATACCTACTGATGGTCTATTCTCGTTCCTTCCAGAATTTCATGAACAGAAATGGATCTCGGTGTAAGGAACTGAATGAAAACTCATTGGATTCTAGAGCGACGTTTCGGCGTTATATTTCGCCTTCCTCAGGCTACAATGAAATGAGAAAAAAAAAATTTTCATTATTTTCATTGTTTTCACCACAAAGTCCCACACATATTTTTAATTTTTTTCTGATTTCATTGAAGCCTGAGGAAGGCGAAATATAACGCCGAAACGTCGCTCTAGTATCCAATGAGTTTTTATTCAGGTCCTTACACCGAGATCCATTTTTGTTGATAATAAACTATGAAATTCTCACAATATACACCATTCACTTTCATGAAGTATCCCAGTTGACCATTAACTTTAGACTCATTTCACCCTATATGTTTTGAAAAGGTTAGGTTATACTTATTTTCCTGTCAGAAAACTACGCAACGTTTTTCTCCCTACATAGAGGTCGTAGTAATTACGTATTTATCAAAATGATTATTTACTTAGGGAAAATAAGGAATTTGAGAAAATATTATGTAAATTCAACACTTCCAAGGACCTGGAGAATGTTGAAGAAACTTTTTTCTTTAATAATAATGTGCATATTTCACGTATATAGACATGGTTGGAAGATCCAGTTATGCTATCTTCTTGTACGGAAATAAAGAATCGAGTGTTTGAATTTTACTGAAAAATAATGGACCATTTGAAAACAAAATTGAAGTACTCGAATAACCCCACAAAAAAATTCTAAACAAACAGACGAATAAAATTCCCAAGAAATAAGCCTACAGAAGACATTTACAGGGTGCCTGAAACAGGGCTTCAAAGTGAGCCTGAATAAAACTACGAAATCAAATTTTTTTCAAATGGGAACCATATAATTTTATAATTCCGATCGATTGCTCGTCAAAAACTAGTTGGAGTGTGCCAAATATCACATGTCTTTAAAATGAGTAGTTTTGCCGTTATCGAATAAAATTCGAATTTCACGACTAAAGCCAGGTTTCCCTGTCTAAACATCAGGTTTATCAAGATAATTTCCAAGTACGCTATGTCAATAGTAATAATATGTCAGTTTTAAACTAAAATATCTTTATTTAGTCGTCATTCTTTATCAGCTCTGTTTATTTGTCACATTCGCCGAAAATAAAGAACAGACTTTCGTTATATCATTCTAGTGTACCTTTTCATTATTGCTTGTTTTGCATAGTGCTTGATCAATAAAAATAAGTAAGAATAACAATTCCTTACATAGCCTTTTTTGAAATAGACGAGCATAACACTGAATTTGACTGATGGGACAAAACTGGCTTTATCATGAAATTCTGTCGAATTGAGTGGTATGCTCGTCTATTTCAAAGTAGGCTATGTTAGGAATTGTCATTCTTACTTATTTTTATTGATAAATAATAAATAATGATAATAAGGTACACCGGAATGATATATCAAATGCCTGTTCTTTATTTGCGGCGAATGTGACAAATAAATAGAGAAGATAATGAATGATGACTAAATAATTAAATTTTAGTTTGAAACTGACATATTATTACTATTGACATAGCCTACTTGAAAATTATTTTGATAAAACTGATGTTCAGACAAAGAAATCTGGCTTTCGTCGTGAAATTCAAATATTATTCGATAACGGCGAAACTACTTATTTTAAAGACATGAAATGTTTGGCACACTCTGACTAGTTTTTGACGAGCAATCGATCGGAATTATAAAATTATATGGTTCCCATTTGAAAAAAATGAGATTTCGTAGTTCTATTGAGGCTCACTTTGAAGCCCTGTTTCAGGCACCCTGTATAATATTTCCTCATAATTTATACAAGAAGCAGTATCGGCGTACTTTCTTTTGTCTCACTGTTTCAAAAAAATTTCCTACAATTAGGGATTTCGAAGATATACACACTAATTTGTGACAATATTTGTGTCAAAAAATTTGAGATTCAGGCAATAACTCAACAATCGCTTGATGTGGTTGCGCATATCATACATCGAATCATTGCAGAATTAAACGAATAATTCAAATATGTATGAATATACAGTGTGTTTCATTTGAAATAACGAAGTTCACATCCGTTTCCGGTAGAACCGGAAGTAGATTCCGCTTGAAAATAATTTACAAATTGAGTTCATGTACTCTAAAACAAAAATACAAAATTTTGAATTTGTATCGCAATTCCTTCCTCGAAAAATTCTAATGAAACACTTAAAAAAATCACCCTGTATATTGTTCTCAAATAGTATTCTCAAGATTTAAAGATGACATGTCAACCGAAACTGTGGCATACCATTTCATGACATTTGATAAATGTTGATTGAAGGAAAAAACATTCCACAGTTCAGAAGATATGAGCAGAATAGTGATTCCTTCATGGATTTTTACCACCCTGTATCTTTCACGCGAAGTCGAATTCTGATAATATTATAAATTAAATATTTCGTTTGAGAAGAGGAATCTGCAGTATAAGAATGTACAAGTCAAAGACTCACCCCATATAATAAGCCATTGAAGAGACACTGGGAATTTCCAACAACTTTTTCCATATCATTTCCAAAGCGATACAATTTAAATTCCTTTACATAACACCGAATTGAATGGACTGAAAAAATCCCCTTTTTCATACTCCACCTCCTCACTCAACTCGATTGCTTCTCCCGAAGCGTTACAACATATAGAAGGCCTATCCAGAAAGGCACATAAATACGATTACAAGCTCCCTACAGGACGAATTTAAATATCGACAGACAATATTTCAACACACATTATTACCTTGGAATCTCATCAGTTCATGCTTCTGCTGGAATATATCTTATAGATTCATAATAGAGTGCGCGGCTAAATTCTGGAACAAATTCGATATTTCGCAAGCAAATCACTTTCGACAAAGGTCGATTTTTGATTTTGAAATACCGATTTCTGAATGTATATTCTGAGAAGGTTATGTCGCTGGTTTTCACGTGGTGACGTAATCAGTACTTTTTTCAAATTGAAATAGATGTCTTGCGATACTTCATCTGAAAGGTCTTTCAATACTGCATTCAATGATAATGAATAATTTGATTCGTTTGTACGGGGTGAACAAAAATTAATATTTCATCTCAGTTAGAGAAAAACTTCAATTGGTCCTCAATACTATAAAGCTTTGAAAATATCTAATTTCAACTCTACAAAAATATTTAACATACTGAATCAACTCGGTATTCACTCAAAATTAATTTTAATAGGAATCAATTATTATAATGAATAATTGATAGTGGAAATAACATAGAATATTCAATTTAAATGGAAGACTCGAAGTGACCACACGTCCTGATTTCTGCAGGCAGTCCCGCTCTTAGACAAATGGGGTCTTACTTTTCAATAACTACAATTTGTTGTAGTGAACAGATTTATCTGCGAAGCCATGTTATCAAAAAACGTTTTTGGCGTTACTGAGTGAGAATCATTTGCCCTTGCCATTACCTTGGAAGAACTGGAAAAATTTATATTTTGATAGGAATTAAATGACAGTCATTCTATGCCCACTCCGAATTATTTCAAAAAAACATTATTTCGCTACTCAGCAGCTTCTTCGGATTTTACATTTTTGCTCAACTATAAAAAGCACCCCCTTTGTGATTCGTCGGAAGAGCGGATTTCCACCAATCTGAAATCAAATGAACACTACAAAACCAAATCAACTAATTGCATCAGCTTCAAATCGTTAAAACAAAACCAAATTAAATCATTGAAACCAAATCAAATCATCAGTGCAAATTCCAATTAAAAAAGTAAAATCGAATTATCAAAAAAAAACTTGAGGATTTGTTAAAATAACCCGAAAATCATAAACATGGGGGGATCTCAAAATAATACAATTCGAACTTCCAAATACTTTAGAGAGATCTCAAAAACAACACAGTTCTAAGACAAACTCGTGGTAGATTTCAGGACTCGGTACTATAAATATCTGGCCTTGCATGCAGCTTTCTACCAATACTCAAATAAACTGAGCATAAACAAAAATACCTGACCTTTTTCCCGTGCCAAAAATTCCAAGGATGATGAATATTTCCTGAAAAACAAAAGGAACACAAAAACACGTCACCCACTCGCTTTCGCAGATTAATCTCACTCCCGTGCTACCGACGAGACGCAATCTAAATAATTCCAAGTAATTTCAAAGACCTTTCAATTTTCGACTTCAACACTTTTCTGTCTCCGCTTGAGACTATCCTTTCCAAAATGAAACCAAAATATCTGAGCTATCCTAACACCGTTTTCGAGACAACTGCCTGTCTTCCCGTTTCAGACATCCCCGGCTAACGTCCCTTTCCTTTTCTTCAGAAAAACCAATCAAATGAAAGGTTTTTCTTCGTCGATGTGTCAATACCAATCAAATCGAAACTTCTTCCATCTCCGTTTCTTACAACCCAATAAAATTTAAGATTTGTCCTTTTTTCCTCCTCCCGTGGGTGGGTTTCTGATAGTATGACTCAATTTCCCATGAAGCTCTTGAGCATTGCCACGTTGCAAATCCCACGATTTTTGCCTCGACTTTTTTCTGCTATCGTATGCAATTGGTGCAACTGATTTATAAGAATAATTTTCTGTAATCGCTCATATCCCATAAGAAATTTGAAACGAAGATCAATCATTTTGACCGGCACCGCGTCGCCGTACAATAAACATATACCAATAAACACTTCAATAAATTTCTTCAAACCCATGGATATAGATTTCAGAAGTCTACACCGATCAATCAAAGTATTACGATTTTCTTTCTATTCAGGGTAAAAATAAAAGGTGCTGAAAAGAACGATTGAAACGTTACAGGAAAGAAAAACCTTCAAGTCCCAATTTTCAAGATATTTCCGCTTTATCATAGCAAAATATTTCCGTCTATTACAATACTTCCACCTTTGAAAAAGTTTTGGCATCGGTTGCCATAACTTGTCCCTTACCATTGTCCTCAGTTGTCCAATAGTCCCTCGTCACCCGATCAAGATATTATAACAGTTACAAAGTTACTAAAACACAATATACACTTGCTCAAATAAGTAGTTTAAAACAAACAATATCATTCAGGATTAATCTGAATAACATCCAATGAAGAAATATAAACGTCCAAAACAGCAAAACATAAAGTTCATAAATCAAGTCCTTTAAAAAAAATTCAAGAAATTCGTCTATCACTTCACTTCTCCTACATGGAGTTCATTATGTCCGTTTTTCGAATTTCAAATTTCACTCCCGCGATCACAACAATATCTTGTTATTCCGTACTGGCTACCTCCATATGTCTCATTCTTCTGAGATTGGAACTGACCTTCACCTCTAGAATGACCTTCAGAGATGCTCGACGACCTAGTTCCTCGTAATTAGCGTATCGCACTTTGAGACCGATATCAATGTTCACTATAATGCGAGAAGTGTCGATTACACCACAGTATAGACACTAACTAATAGTCGAACTTCGTGGATTTTCTCACCCCGATTCCGACTCGCGCATTATTTCCTTGAGTATGATCATGCCCAATGTTCACAATACTGATTTCAGTTAATTTTATCGGGAGTGCGACTACTGGTTAGTCTCTATACTGTGATTACATTGTACATATACCCGGCTCACGACCTAGAGCACTTTCACCCATTTCTTCTGTCCAGTGCGGGCCGTTCGAATTCAAAATAGGGTATAATCCAGACGGTCTTGCCGTTGTTGTAGTTACGTCCGCCTCAGCATCCTTGTTTCTTATCACGTTCTCTTGTCTGGTTCTGTGTCGATTCATAATCAACATAGTTGAGGTATTCCACAGGCTGGCCAACGGGGTTATTCCTCATCCAAAAATCTCATATAGGTGTAGTCTGTTTAGTCTTTTTTTTTTCTACCATACGCAAAATTGTGAAATTTTTCAAATGCAAATACTATACCTAACAGCTCCTTCTCAATTTGCGCATAATTAGTTTCAGACTTACTCAATGACCTGGACGCAAATGCCACAGGTGAATCTTTTTGGAGAAGGCAACAACCTAGCCCTTGACCCGATGCATCACACTGTATAGTAACTTGTGATTTTGTATCAAACGTTCTAAGTATTGGTGCATTAGTTATGATTGATTTCAACTGAATTAGTTCATTTTCTCCCTTATCAGTCCATGCAAATTGTGTATTATTTTTAGTTAAATTTCTCATATTGGAGGTTAATGAAGACAGATTTGGAATGAATTTACTGAAAACTTGAATAAACCTAGGACTCTTAACAATTCTTGTTTGTTTTTTGGACTTTCGATTGCTAAAACAGCCTCAATATTTTTCTTACTGGGTTTTATACCATCTGCCGCAATTTCATGACCAACAAAATGCACTTCACGCATTTTAAATTGCAGTTTGTCAAAACTGAATTTGATATTATTTGTTCGTGCCATCTCCAAAACTGATTTTAATGTTTGATCATGTTCGTCTTCAGTTCTTGATGCGATTATGATATCATCAAAATAAATATGAACTCCCGGAATGTGGCCAAATAAACTTTCATTCTTCTTTTGGAAAATTTCAGGAGCACTTGAGATACCAAATGGAAGTCTATTGAATTTGTATCTTCCAAAAGGTGTAGCAAATGTGCATAAGAGTGAACTCTGATGATCTAACTGATATTGCCAAAATCCATCCTTCATGTCAAGCACAGTAAATATGCAACTACCATTCAATTTATTCAAAATATTTAAATGGTGCTGTCTTAGAATATATTTATTCAACGGTTTTGGATCTAAGCAAATTCTTAGTTTTTTGTTTGGTTTTTCTACAATTATTAGGTTACTCACCCAGTCAGTTGGGTAATCTACTTTTTCAATGATTTTATTTGCTTCTAGTTCGTTTAATGTTGACTGTAATATATCCAAGATACTTAAGGGAATTTTTCTTTGAAATTGAACATTAGGTTTGGCATCATAGATAAAGAAATGTTTACCTCACCTGGAATATTTCCTAACCCTTCGAACAAATCTGGATAATTATTTAAAACATCATCTTTGTTTGCAAATGATATTCTCGGCATTTCTAAATTATTCACTATTTTAAATGTTTTTGAATCTCTTAAACTAAAAAGGTTTTCAGCTTTAAATGGTACAATTATGAATCGAAGAACTTGTTTTTTGTTGTCATAACAACACAGTAAATCTACCTGACCTAGTGTTTCACATTCGTAATCTCCATATCCCAAGAGCTTCACTTTGGTTGGTTTCAGCATACGTTGGTCCTCAGCTGGAAGTTTGTTGAAATCATGGACCGATAGTATGCTGACCTCTGCTCCGGTGTCAATTTTGAAGTTGATTGTAGTCCCGTTGATTGCAATTTCTTCGTACCACTTGGTTCCAGTGCAATGTTGCATTTATGTATAATGTGGTTACATCTAAATTATTTTCCTCAATGTTGCTCACCTCAGCTCTATCATTGCCTGTTGTTGTCTTGAACCTGCATGCTTGGGAAAAGTGGTTCTGTTTCTTACACACTAGGCATGTTTTTCCATATGCTGGACATTTACCTTTGACATGCTCATATGTACACCTTGTACATTCTATTTTTTTCATAGATTTCTTGTGATTACCGGTCATAATTCTGTCCACTTGTTCAGTTGGATTCAGAATTTTTATATGTTCCTTGCTTAGTTCAATGGATTTGACGTACTCTATAATTTTACTCACTGTTAACGAGTCATCTCTTAGGAGTCTCTTCTGAATCTCCTTGTCATATATTCCCAGTATGATTCTGTCCTTTATCATCCTTCCTTCGAATAATTTTCCACATTCACATGATAATTCGCACAGTTTGGCTTGTTGCTTCAAACCTGTTACAAAGCTGTTGATACTTTGGTTTTCTGCTTGCTGTAAGTTGCCAAATTTGAAGCTTTCCATTGTTATGTTCTTCTTGGGAATGAAATGTTCATCGAACGATTCCATGACATCTTCCAGTGTGGTTTTTTTATCCTCTTGAAAGGTATTGAAAATGTCGAGGCCTTCATCACCAATAATCGTCAATAAGATTGCTATCTTGAGTTCTTCATCGTCAGACTCTTTTTTACCAGTGGCCTTGAGGTAGAATTCGAATTTTTGCTTCCATCTTATCCAGGATTCTTTGGAATTGCAATTCAATGACTGTGGCGGAATGAATGTAGCCATGATTCAATATATTTGTTGGTTTGTTTCTTAATCAAGTGGTTTATTCAGCTTAACGTGATTCTACACGTGACTTAACCTCACTTTTGTTCGGTTTATTTATAGTGAATGATGCTTTTCTGTTTACTCACTGTGATTTCTCAATTATTGTTGGTTTACACCTGACACCATGTTTAGTCTTGCACACTATTAATTAAAGTCTTGTTACAACTTGTGTACTGTCTGTCTGCGTCGTGAAAGGGGACGGAAGTTCATAGAGCTGTGTGAGTATATGTCAGTGTGTAGATCATAGAAATACCATATATCACATAGTCCGTTCAATACAGGGTCTTTCACGAGGAACCTCACCCATATTTATACGGGAAACTACTGAACGTATTTTCATGAAATTCAGCACTTATGAGTATTTCACCATGCTGATGAAATCTGAAATATTTTCAAGGCATGAGCACCTCCGGTTTTTCCGGAAATGACGTCAACTTGAACTTGAAAAATTCTCTCTGAGCGGGAAAATTCGAAAAAAAAATCGAAAATAGAGCTCCGCTGAAACAAGAATAACTTCGAGGTTTTTGAAGGGAAAATTTTCATTTTTGGGATTTTTCAAGATGTAAGATTGATGTATCCACTTTAAAAATCGAAATCGCGATTCATGATACAGGGGGTGAAAAAATCGCTTTCAAAGTTAGGGATGACAAAATCGTGAAAAATCAATTTTTTCAAATTAGAACCCCATTTTTTTATGGCAGATATTGAATCTACGTTAAAAAATAATGTGAGTGTATGCATCACACCCTTGCAATAAAGTGGATATCAACTCAGAAAATATCCATTTTAGGGCAAGGGTGTGATGCATACACTCACATTATTTTTTAACGTAGATGAACAGGCCAATGTCGGTGAACCATCCCCATAATTTTCGTGCAGTGTTGTGTGCTAACTCTTTCATTTCTTCTGTAATGAATATATTAATCGTTGGGAACCCTTGGTCAGAGGTCTCCAATCCTACTACTCGTCTGACGATAATATTTTCGACAGCTTTTCTTTCAGTGCCAAATTTCAAAATGCGTTGTGCTTTATTTATTTCCTCTTGCGTGTAAATTCCGAGGGCACCAATTGGTTGAATGGGTGTGAACTCTAATTTTGCCTTGGAGTTAGGTATCAACTCCATGGGAGCCTTTTTCATGGTAGGATATGGGCTTAGTCCCATCCATTGTTCCTCTTTTCCGTCTATTACATAACTTCAATTCGAAAAAAACTTATTCAAAAATATGAAAATTGAAGATGTTGTGTGGCGAAACAATAATTGTTATTCGAATAATAAATTTCCGTCATATAAAGATCGAGTCAATCCAATATTTCAAATCCAATTGTAATTTTGCTATTGAATTACTAAAATATTGTGTATTTAGGTATTGTGATTGTATAAAGAAAGACTTCAATTCTAAGTTCATTCACAGAACATAAATTTTCAAAAATAATTATACAGGGTGTATTTTAAGGTGAGGCTTTTCTTTTGAAAGGTTATAAAACTCATCAAAATAAGTCATTTTACCGAAAATTCCTTATATGAAAAGTTCAATTTGAAAAATTATAAAAATGCGGCATATGGCAGAATGATCTAATCTAAGCACTAGAATTTTTAGCAAATTCGTTAGGTGAGAAGACAAAAAACAATATATGTTGATATCTACAGAGAAGCAGGCGAAAGAGCAGGTTCTGAATGACCTAGAAACTAGAAAAGAATCTGTTTTCATTTTCTCGAAACAGGGGCATAATTCTTAAAAAAAAAATTCTGGTAAAAAGACTTATTTTGATGAGTTTTACCATCTGTCGAAAGAAAAGCCTCACCTCAAAATACACCCCGCATACTTACTAGTATTGTCAGATAGTAATCCCAATAAACTAGAATTTTAGGCCAATCAAGACCTTATTATTTACAACAAGTGGTTATGTAACAACAAATGTATCAAAGACTCCTACATTCTTATAACACAACAAACAATCCTGACTGATATAAATTTGTACCTGAACAGATACAAGCTAAAAACTACCTTTTTTGCAGTTTCTACGCCACTGAATCATAAACAACTGCTCTAGTCCCAACAATATACTAATTTTTTCCTGTAATTCAACTACTTTTAACGGACACTCTCCTGGCAACGTGTTCCTTAGAGAACCACATGTTTAGCAAAGGATGTCACCATCTAGAGACATGGTGACATCCTGATTTCCTCCTTGATTACCTCTTTCAAATCATCGAGGGTCTTGGGGCGATGTTTGAAGACCTCATCCTTAAGGTCTTCAAACATCGATATTTCATTAGACCCAATTTATATGCAAACCATACTTTCAGAACTATGAATAAGACTCAAACATTAAATTGATTATTCAATTCTTATTGCAAACTCCGAAAACCGTCTGAAGTACTTGTAGTGCTTGTTTTACAGGAAACTTTCTCCAGATGCTGTCATTTGTCATTCTTCAAGTCGAAACGACCACTGCGATCCTACTCTGTCCTTTCACGTTCCATTCCCACAGGATGTGATCCGGCCAGTGGAAGCGGGAACGGAAGTGGGGGTAAAGATTCCTCCGCCAATGACGAACCAACGTTTCAATCCAACACGACAATGTTGCGAAGAGGTACATCTCAGTCACTTTCGGATAACAATATAAACAAGAGGTAAGTTGATACGTGAATATTCAACAAGAGATTAGCGTGAACAGTCTTTTGACTGTCATCTGAAGCTGATTTTGTATCGATTCGGGTTTCGTAGAATTCTCGAGGTGTTTGTCAATAATTTACCAGGAAAAAAAGATTTCTCCGCTAGATCTCTGAGAGATTACAATGCGACTATTATACGATCTCCTATTGCGATCTCTCATTGGTCGCTATGTGATGTTCCTAAACGAAATTCAAAATTTATTCTTTCTGCGAGCTCTTAAAGATGCCACATATGCAAACAGAACAAGAACTTCACATGGCGAGCTCGCAGAGATATCCAGAGGGTACCCAGAGATCGCTATGTGATGTTCCTGAGCGAAATTCTCAATTTATTCTTATTGCGATCTCTCAAGGATGTCACGAATACTACCAGAATGAGAACTTCACCTGGCGAGCTCGCAGAGATATGCAGAGTGTTGTAACGCTAGAACCCCGGCTAGCTCAAACCTTTCAGTTCTAACATACAATAATAAAAAAAAGAAAACCAATCAATATATTTTCCTTCTTCTCTACTTGGTAGGGTTCAATAACAAGATGATGTTGGTAATATGTATTTTTTTTGTTTCAATTTCTACTTGCCATCAAATCATAGTGAATAAATCTGGTATCACCCATGCCATGAAAAAATAAATGCCACATTTTAGGATTTAATTCGAAACTCAAATTTAACAACCGATTTGCTTCAGTCAACCTTGATAAGAAATTATGTTGTGGGTTGATATCTACGTAAGATACTGAATATGTAAGTGAAATTTGATACTTTACACTTCCTGAGGTAAATTCATTCCTTTTTTTTGTATATTATCACGATCATTTCATTAATGATTTGTGCAATCAATAAAAAGCATAATATGTTTAGTGAAAATTTGATGTTTCAAATAATCCATTGTGTGACAGTGAAATATTTTCACGGGGACATAACTATGATCATCATTTGCTTGAGAATATTCCAATTCTTTTTCCAATATTTCTATTCATTCAATTTGTTGTCTTAGATAATTCAGATGGGTACGAGAAAACCTGACCTCGTGAGAGTTTTTTTTTAACTTGTCATTTTCATTTTTGTAGATTTACTCAAGCAGATAAGAGCGATTATGGATCAAGAATTTCAAGTGAATTCTCCGTAAATGTTGCGATATTAACATAAGAAAAAATAAGATAGAATAGGAACAATAACATGAATATGAAATATTATAATTTGAATACAGGCCACTATATGGAATTGAATCCTTAATAAAGTTCGTATGCGTTTTTTGTTTGTTTCCATATACCAATTCCTCTGTAACAGCACAGAATAATGTATGATTTCAGTTTTTCATGCTCATTGTTGTATTCTATAACCATTCAGTTGGAGGATTCACACAAAAATAATTTCATATTACTTGGCTTCGAATATATGAATATAAGTTCATTATTTCTCAACATTCATACAGACATTCCACAAAAACATTTGTTCTCCCTTCTCCTTGCTAATATCCCAATCTGATCTTCATGCGAGCACTTATATAAATCGATTTCAAGCGGTGGACCAGTAATAACCGCGGTTATCTCTGGTCCTACCCTTGGTTATAGTCTTTCAGGAAGAACCGCGAATAACCAACTTGCGCTTGAATGTAGTTATCTGAATCGCGCGAAAATTAAGACTATTTAACCTCTTATAACCACAATCTCAACCCAGCTCCCAAGTACGGTTATCTGCGGTCCAAACGATGACGTTGAAGGGCTAATTCATGACGTCACATGATTATAACCAACAAGGACCAAAAGCGCTTGAATGAAGTTGGTTATCAACGGTATTTACCACTTAGGACCAGGTTATCCGCTTGAAATCGACTATAGATTTCGCCGCGGAGGTGTAA
The DNA here is from genome assembly GCA_910592335.1 of Adalia bipunctata. Taxonomy (NCBI): domain Eukaryota; kingdom Metazoa; phylum Arthropoda; class Insecta; order Coleoptera; family Coccinellidae; genus Adalia; species Adalia bipunctata. The sequence goes on from OU342954.1 coordinate 10,868,265, forward strand.
GCGAATTTCCCACAGAACTCCCAGTGTGCGAATGGGTCTTTCACGAGGAACCTCACCCATATTTATACGGGAAAATACTGAACGTATTTTCATGAAATTCAGCACTTATAAGTATTTCACGATGCTGATGAAATCTAAAATATTTTCAAGGCATGAGGACCTCCGGTTTTTCCGGAAATGACGTCAACTTCCGTTTTTCAAATTAGAACACCATATTTTTATTGCAGAAATAGATTCCTCAGAAAATTTCAAGTTATTTTGATGTAACATTTTTCAGTTTTGGTTGGAAAATTCTCTCTGAGCAGGAAAATTCGATAAAAAAATCGAAAATAGAGCTCCGCTGAAACAAGAATAACTTCGAGGTTTTTGGATGGAAAATTTTCATTTTTGGGATTTTTCAAGATGTAAGATTGATGTATCCACTTTAAAAATCGAAATTGCGATTCATGATACAGGGGGTGAAAAAATCGCTTTCAAAGTTAGGGATGACAAAATCGTGAAAAATCAATTTTTTCAAATTAGAACCCCATTTTTTTATGGCAGATATTGAATCTACGTTAAAAAATAATGTGAGTGTATGCATCACACCCTTGCCCTAAAATGGATATTTTCTGAGTTAATATCCACTTCTCAAGACATCAATCTTACATCTTGAAAAATCCCAAAAATGAAAATTTTCCATCCAAAAACCTCAAAGTTATTCTTGTTTCAGCGGAGCTCTATTTTCGATTTCTTTTTCGAATTTTCCCGCTCAGAGAGAATTTTCCAACCAAAACTGAAAAATGTTACATCAAAATAACTTGAAATTTTCTAAGGAATCTATTTCTGCAATAAAAAAATGGTGTTCTAATTTGAAAAACGGAAGTTGACGTCATTTCCGGAAAAAACCGGAGGTGCTCATGCCTTGAAAATATTTTAGATTTCATCAGCATCGTGAAATACTTATAAGTGCTGAATTTCATGAAAATACGTTCAGTAGTTTCCCGTATAAATATGGGTGAGGTTCCTCGTGAAAGACCCTGTATACACGTGGGATATCGCCAAAAGGCTCCTGGGAGTTCTCTGGTGGCGGACATTTGGAGGAGATATAGAGTTCTCAGCAACGGTTTGAAGAAGAAACAAAAGGCGTCACAACTTCCTGAACAGAAGTCTCGGGGCACTCTTCAGCATCTCTTTTTGTTGCCTGGGTATAGTTTTGTGTTGAAGAAAATAATCAAAAGGGTTAACAAACTTTAGGAACAACTAATAAATGAGAAATAAAGGAGATCTAATTCAAAAGTAAACCGCTGGATCGCCATGTGGCGCAATGATGACTGCATAAGAAGCCAGACACTAGTCTGTCACTACTCTTTTCCGATGGCAGCACCATCCAGCTCGTAAATTTCGAATTAGATCTCCACTAGCCCAATTCTCTCGGTTGAAATACACTGCCATTCAACGGAATAATTTTTTCACGCAGAAAAGTAACCCTTTTCAACTTCATCTGGAATACTAGTTCAATTTCCACCATTGCCCAGCTCTAAAATATATGAAACTTTCATTTCTCATTTGAAAGAGTCAAGTTTTTCTGGGCAAGTTTGCGCTCTCATACGACTTCTCCATATTTTTAGAATGTTTTCACAGAATTCACGTCGTAAATTTGTCGACGTTTAGTTCGATAACATTGAAGAATCAAGAATTGAAGCTTTTACCAGACTGCGACCGAAAGAGGAAAGGTTTTTGAGTGTATACAGGGTGCTTTACGGGCGACGCGGAAATTTTGGGTCTTTTTTCAACGCGAAATCATTGAGGTCAATTGGGGCAATATTTTGAAATTGTTCTGAAAACTACAGGGTGTTTCAGAGAAGTGGTACAGGACAGACATGTATTTTTCCTTATGTATTCGCTACAGATTCCGAAAGAACGATAAAAATGGGAATAAGTCGGTTTGACATTTCACGTATCCAAAATTCACTTTTTCTGTAGGTTTAAGGATCTCGAAATAAAACTCGATAACTTCTACTAGAATAAATTTTGTGGAATGTGATTTCGACTGTGAACACTAGAATAATGAAAATGAACACTGTCTTTATTATAATTATTCAAAACTGTACTGGGTGTCCGAAATGAGACATCGCATTGACAACTCAGACTATAACTTCGGGCATATTTCAATTGGCACACCCTGTCATTCTAAAGCAACATTCATTACCTTTGAAAAATTATTGAGGTTAGTCAGACCTAAATTTCACAGTTTCCGATTAACTAGCAATTTTGTGATTTTTCTCATCGATTGAATCTTTCCTGGGGATTCACCGAAAAAACCTACATTGGAACGTATGATAATGTCGTATCCATTTTTTTCTTATTAAGAATCCAGAGAATATTCAATGATGAAAAGTTATAGGAAAACTGGATATTTACGGACATCACGAATAGAACACAATAGAAATATAAAATTCAGCAATACTATAATATTAAAAAGATCTTCTTCAACACAAAGTGTTAGCCCCTACCTTGAAGATTTTCTAACGTTAAAAAACATGTTCGTTGTTATGGGTTATGCTAAATACTTCCTTTATTCTTTCCTTCATATTTACCGCACTTGTAGCATGGATAACTAGAAACTATATTTTCGATACTATGATATTAACAAGATCTTCTTTAACACAAAGTGTTAGTCCCTACCTTGAAGATTTTCTTACGTTAAAAAACATGTTCGTTGTTATGGGGTATTCCAAATACTTTCTTTATTCTTTCCTTCTTATTTACCGCACTTGTAGCATAGATAACTAGAAACTATATTTTCAATATAACACCACAAAAAAAATCCATTGTCCTAAATACAGAAAGCTTAGAAGGCCAAGCGTGCGGGCCTCCTTTCCAATCATCCTATTCGGAAATTTTCTATCTGAAAAGCTCCTCACTTACCTAGCAAAGCTTTCAAAAACTTGCAAATAAAACCGAAACTTTTATGATTTATTCAAAGGTGAAATTTGCTTACTATGAGATAATAAAATACAGGTTGTGCCCGAAATTATAGTCTGAGTGTGTCGTCAATGCATTGTCTCATTTGAACACCCCAGTAGAATTTTGAATAATAATGATAGATACAGTATTCACTTTCATTATTCTAGTATTCACAGCCAAAATCTTATACCTCCTTATTCATTCAAGTCAAGTTTCTTCATTTCTACGTGATGCTGATATATTTACGTGAAAATCTCGACTTCGTTTTCTATATTAATATATCGTTATCGAAAAAGAAGTCAATTAATTCATAAGGACTCTATCAGCGTATTCTTTATTGATTAACGAACAAAACTCCAAATTCATTCACACATGCGATTATTGAAAAAATTTAAAATATGTTTTCCTGACTTACATTCAATGTGAAATTTAATTTGATAGGACCATTCTTTGATGTATATCAACATATAATTTATGGCATCATCAATTCTTGTGTGAACCATTCACTAAAAAGCCGTTTAACACTATATTCAAATTAAAATTCTCATCATCTGTACAAGACTTCAAAACAACACAAACTTTGATAAAAACGCAGTACCACAGAACACTAATAAACACTGTGACATGATTTTTGTTTTTTTTTCATTAGGTTCCTGGTAGTCTGAGGTGTCTCGATGATCCGTCCTCTTCTTTTTTCAGAAGTTGTATCATATTACAATAGATGTAGTTGAGTAATTTGAGTCCGTGTTTATATTGATGTTGGTTAGACACATATTAATTTCTGCGGACTCTAAGAACAATCTTTCATTATTGCCTTCAACCCTCCTTTCAAGTTGAAAAGCCACATGAAACTGGATTTTTGCTGAAATTATCATGTTCGCAACATTTTTATTCCAATGAGGTTAGTACTTGAGTAGGTATTCGCTAAATGACTAGGGAAACTCAATTCCAATCGAGAAATATGAACTTCGAATCAATTCCAGAGAATTGTATCAGGAACGTAATGAGCCCAATTTTTTTTCAAATGGCTATAGCTTTTTAACAGGACCGAATTCGAAAAAAAGGAAAATGAAAAAAAAAATTCTTTTGGTCTCACGAATCTAGAGTTAAAATATATGTACAAGTCGAAGACTCACCCTGTCTAGGGATATAATTTCTTTTGTTTGTTACTCTTTGCACTGTGCAGGATGAGGAAAAATAGTAAAAATGAGGAAACATCTAAATTTATCGATTATTTATTTTCGATCAATCATAGTTATTCCACAACTGAATCCAAATTCAATAACCCTCATTACCACCTCTTCTTTCAATCTACTTTCGAATACGCCAAGCTTCCAACGAATCAAGTCATTCATGAAATTTTCAGGCAAATCGTTCCATTCCTCCTGTAACATAGGGCAGAACTTCCCGTGCGAAATTGAGTCGCTCTAGTCTGCCTGGACCTCTCCCAACACTTTCTCATCGACTATCACTTCTTAAACCGACTCGTGACTCCTCCGAAAAAAGTACGTTGCGCCATTGTAGTAAAAGCCCATTGCTGACAAATACTCCAGGTGATAGCCGTGTTACACATACGGTGTGTTTCACAAAACGTAATCACCGGTGATTAAAAAATAAAAAATCGGAGAATCAAGCCGTTGATCTAGGATCACTGGAGATACTCTCCTGATGGTTCTGATTGAAACTATCCATCCTCAAAGAATGATTCCGAAGGCCTGTTAATAATCTCAGAATAGTCCGCGAGAGAATATTGGCATTCGGCTTTTCCACGCTGTATATTTGAATTCAGTGCAAAGGAGATCCCAGTTCAAGACATAAATCAAACACAATATCGGATCGAAGTAAACTATTGGAAAAGCGGATTCCAGCACTTCGAGTTGTGCTCGAATATTCAATCTCAAGAGTAAAGATATTGAACATTTTATAAATTTACTGGAGTTTGATATTACTCATGTATTATTCGAACAGATATTTATTTCACATTATCATATTCCCATAATAGTATATTTCAAAGATACGTGCTCATGTAGTTGAAGACATCGAATATTTGTGAGCCATTCTTGCCATTACGTTATCTACAACTCGCCCTCGTTCTAGAATTCTAGTGAAGTCTGGTTATCTGAGACGGCTTCATGGAGGTAAAGGGCTCTCACAGACACAGCGGTTTCCGCCGAGTCGGCCGTCGAGAAAATCGCCGAGTCGGCGGAATTTGCCTGTGCTTTTGCGCTATGAAACCACACACCGCCGCCCAAGCCGACTCGTCCCACAGAAGCAAACTCAGCCGACTCGGCGATTTCCTCGGCCGCCGACTCGGCGGAAACCGCTGTGTCTGTGAGAGCCCTAAGGGGTCTCACAGACACAGCGGTTTCCGCCGAGTCGGCGGAATTGGCCTATGCTTTTGCGCTATTAAACCACACCTAGCCGCCCAAGCCGACTCGTCCCACAGAAGCAAACTCAGCTGTCGACTCGGCGAAAACCGCTGTGTCTGTGAGAGCCCTAATTCGTCACTTCTACATTTTTCTTCTCCAAAGAATTCTTTGAGTTTGCTTGCAATGGTGAGGCATTACGTCGCCAAGTAGTTTGAAGGAAACTCCGTGTAGGAAGCAAGGGGTCTCCGCCTCAGAATATGCATATCCTGAGGCGAGACTATGTCCTCGTCAAAATCGGATAACTCAAGTGACAGAGAATTAATTCCTGAAGATGCCAGATGCTCGAACTGGCGGAACGTCAGAATTAAACAAACCACGACGGCCGAAATGCTCACAAAAAAATCATATGACATCAAACGATGGCCTCGAAAGCCTCAACAGATCGATTCGTCATTAATTGCTTCTCCGGTGGCCTTATCCATTGTAAATTACATTTCGAGTTTGGAGGCGAAATCTAATGGAAAATAGTTCTCTTCTTCTGAAAGGCACCAATTATACGTTCGAACCTGCCTCTTTCAAAATATAAAAACAATATGAAAAAATTTTCTATAGACCCATAATGTGAGCTCGGAAAAGTGGATACCATTAAAGACCATATATGTATAGATTATTTTTCTAACCATTTTAGTATAGTATGGAACTGATGAGTTTCCAACATGTGATGTGTTGTATTAACGATTTGGATAACTTCCATGTCTTTCAAGCTTTTCATACACAATGAAACGCGATATCGTGTTGACAACACTGTTCAAAACCTCACTGGGTTCAAACCATTACTGTTCTAGAACTGTCAGGAGTTTGCCCAACTTACTGAACTATTAAAATTCGTTTTGAATGGTTGGCCAGATTCTTCGAGCCTATTAAATGATGAACTAAAAGTCTATTACAAATTCAGAGATGAAATAGTAAGCATTAACAATGTTTTATTTAAAGGTAATAAAATAATTGTTCCGAATGTAATGAGACAAGAAATGTTGGAAAAAATTCATTATAATCATATGGGAATATCAAAATGTCAATTACGTGCTAGACAAGGACTTTATTGGCCTAATATTAATCAAGACATAGAAAAGTATGTTTCTACATGTGAAACATGTTTGAATTTTAGAAATACAAGTCCTGAAGAACCTTTAATAGTTTCAGAAGTCCCAGACAAACCTTGGGAAGTTGTGGGTACTGATATATTCAATTTCAATGGAAAAAATTTCTTGATGGTAATTGATTACTTTTCAAAGTTTATAGAAACAAGCCCGATTATAAAATTGGAAAGCAGTCATACTATAGAAAAACTCAAATCAATTTGCGCAAGACATGGAATACCAAAAATTATCAGATCAGATAATGGTACAAATTATAGTTCAGAAAAATTTAAAGAATTTTGCCAATCATGGAATATTGAACATGTAACATCTAGCCCAACTCATGCTCAATCCAATGGTATGGTCGAGAGATGTATTCAGAGTTTCAAACTTTTAATGAAAAAAGCAGAATATGATAAAAAAAGATCCTTATTTGTGTTTATTGGAATACCGAACTACTCAAATTGATTCGAACTTACCTTCTCCTTCTCAGATGTTATTTAACAGAGAAGTAAATAGTTTATTGCCTAAGTTTACCATTATAGATATTGATGCTAAGCACAATAGTATAAAAAATTCTTTGAAAGATAAACAAATCAAACAAAAAATAGATTATGACAAAAACTCATGTGAAAGAAATATATGCTTTAAGACAGGGGATAGTGTAAGAGTTCAGAAGCAGGATAAAACATGTTGGCAACCAGGTACTATAATAAGTACCTATATCAAACAAACCAAGATCTTATACTGTCAAACTTGACAGTGGTTCTGTTATAGAAAGAAATAGAAAATATATTATAAGAGATACACCTAGAAAACAACCGTTTCAACCTGCAAGAACACATGTTTTAATACCTCAAGGTAGATCTAAGAGGAAAATAAAGAGTCCTGTAAAATTTAAAGATTAAATTTGTCAGGAAACTTAATATGTATAGTGTAGTTTAGAAATGTTTAGCAATGAGAGTTAATATTATTTTTGTGTAAAGAAAGAGGAAGTAGTGTGATGTAGCTTTAATTGTTAACGGGACTTAATTTGTATGTCACAGAAATAAGGTTCTGACAAAACATAGAGTTGATAGCCAGTCGATCTGACAGTAAAAGCAGACGAACAAGTGCGAACCCTCAATGTAATGTACTAGACGATTATAGTGATAGTAATTTGATAACTACCGTTACTGAACAGCTTCTTTAATTTCAAAGAATCTAATAACATTACACTAATCAAACCTAACCAAGCTGTGTTTGTTTTGTATGTATCAAAGATTATAGAGTACAAAGATAGGAAACGCCCTCATATCTCTCGTACTAAAAACCGACTACGTTTTATGCATATATATATCGGGACTTTTTACTCACGAGATGGCGTTTTCATTACAGATTACAGTGACTGTAGTTTCAATACAGATTACTGTTACTGGAAAGAGCGCGAAATTTGAATACCACCATAAGTAATAATTTTGATTTCCACCTATCGAGCCCAGCCAATAATATACTGGGTGACACAACAAAAGCAGGGCTTCTTTTCTGCTCAGGATTATATTTTTGATCGACATATTAATTCAATTGATACTAATTAAACACACCAAATAGATTTGCTTACATATTTTTATTTCGAAATATACATACAATTTTAAATTGGAATACATGTCGTAAATATCTTTACATCTGAGTTACAGAATTATTAGAACATATTTTTTACAGAATATTCAAAATCACAATTTGAAAAACATCTTGTAGAGGTGTAAAACTTGTATAAGGACTAATCAGATCCCATTCAGACGCCATGCCCGCTTCCAGGATGCAGCAATAAACGTGGATAATCACGCATAATTTGTTCTGGAGAGAAATGCTCACTGCACATAGTATGAGTTCTGCTGAGATCTAAATCCTCTCGCCCAGAAAACTCTATCCATTTCAGAGCACTGAAAATTAATGCAATGAATAACAGAGTTACCCCTTTCGAGTTTCAATACTTACATTTCCATTTTCTTCGGTAATTTAAAGAAGGATAATTTCGGATTATTCCTTTTATTATTAGTACACTGCTTTGCCATGCAGCATGCTCCGGATGGCATCTTGTCTTCAAATATTTAACAACCGAAACACAGGAACGAATACTAATAAGCACGAATCAAACTAAATTATACGAAAACACAAATATTGAACGAAAACTCAAACACTACACGATATATAGCTCAAATACAATACGAAAACTCAATTAAACTTAAACTTAACGAATACAACTATTAATTATTCTTTGTAGATCTAATCTAAACGAACTCAACTGGAGAATAATCTAAATTTGATTTGAATTTGTCTGTTTGAATTGTACCATATGTGGTAACCATGGTAACATTATGTCACTTCTCTTAGCCACCTATTATCTATCTCAGGACTTTCTTCTCACCAGACGGCGCTCACGTCAATGTTGTTCTCTATAATCTTTGGTATGTATGTTGTGGGACTTGTATGTTTCCTCTGTTTTTTTTTGTGCCAGTTGATTGTGAGAAAAATTATTCGATATCCTAACAAAAAAATGACGAGCCAAGGTGAGTAATATAATAGAGCTTTGTATTAACATTTGACATTTATTTTCGATTATTCTTTTACAGAATTCAAGATGAACAAATTCATCGTCGTCCAACGAGAAAATGAATGCCCTCAATCGGCTCAAATATTCGACAGGGAAAGAACTTTGAAGCTCTTAGAGCTGTATAAAACATATAAAAAAAGAGTTGGTACATTTGAAGTGCGGTCAATAAGAAAATTGTGGGAGTTGGTCTCCAAAGATCTTTCCAATTTATATGGAACAAGTATTTCACCAAGCAAGTGCGAAAATAAATTCGAAGTTCTTGAGAGGACTTATAAAAAGGTTATAGACAACAATATAAAAACTGGAAAAGGGAAGATGAAAAACTTCGAATTTGAAGCTGAAATGGATGATATATTCGAGAAAAAGAAAAATATACATCCCATTATATTATTATCAAGTGACACAACATTTACTGCAGAAAATGTTGATAATATTGAAAATGCCCCCAGCAGTTCTACAACAGAAGTAAGTGTTACTACCAAGGATAGTGTCCCCTTCTTCCCAGTTCCCGAAATATGTATTTCAGAAGTCGAGGATGTGCCTTGCATCTCGATTGGTGAAGAGATCTCATGTGAAGCCCCAAAACCAACTTCTTCAAAACAAAGGCATCAAAGCACGTCATACAAGAAGAGGAATGATATCCTTATAGAATTGAAGGATGATTTGAAGAAATTTAATCAAAATAGGGAGACAAGGGAAAAAGAAAAATTGAAAATTGCGAAAGAAAGACTTGAAGAAAGGAGAAAGAAAAATTTGATGCTGAGGGAGTATCTAGATCTCCCTAAATCAAATCAAGCCCAGTCAACTTCAAATTCACAATGAAGTACCTATTTTAATCTGTTCCGTATATATTAAAAATATTTCCGTTCCTTTGAGTGAAATAAAGTCTGTGATAATTAGGTCTAATTCATGATCATAAGACCGTTTATTTGAAAGACTGAGTGTTAGGACTTTGTTTTAATTTATTAATGTTTCAATGTTAATTATGTAGTTCTGTTATTTTTATTATACTAATTCTCATACTCTAGTATCAAGTTTTGTACACAGAAATTTGTGCAATAAAAATCAAATTTAAAATGAAGCATTTTAATATGGTCAGCATATTTAAACAATATGTCGATTTCTTGAAGTCAAATAAAAGCTGTGAAGATAAGGAGAAGGGTCTTATTAATATGTAATTAAGAATAAAGTGATGTCTTGGAAAGACAGACTAAGTGTGTAATGACTTCGTCTTAACCTATAACGTATCAATATAAATTATGATATACCTCCAAATTTGATTAGTGTTAGGATGACTTATCTACATTTCGAGGACTTTTTCAATTTCGCATAATTATGACCATGTTATTTCATGTACCTCTTTTACTTACTCTTATTCTTATGCTCTATCTGAGTATTCAGTCCTGTACTACAGGAGTTGGTGGAAAAAAAAACAAATTTCAAAATAAAGTATTTTAATCTAGCGCTGGCCCCTACAGAAAAAATTTACATTCTGCGTAAAAAATTTACAATAGAAGCACATTGGTATTTACAAAAGCTATTTAATTCGTTTAGAGATCTATCATTGCAGCTAGATAATTCCTATAATTTAATCCAACCTCGTTCCTTTCATCCTCCTCATGAATTTCATTGAAACTTGCGTCGTTTCCAATATTCTCTTCATTTTCATTATGTTGTAGATCATTTAAAACTATATCATTCAAGCACATATTATGCAAAACACAGCAGGCTCTTATAAAATGGCAAATAAATTCAATTGGTCTACACTTTAGGTGGTATAGTTGACGAAATCTCTGTTTGAGGATTCCTATAGTATGCTCTATAGAAAGTCTACAATGGCTTAGCTTTTTATTATATTTTTTTTTAATATTTGATAAGTTTCCATTATCCTTATAAAGAGTTAATAAATTTCTTAGGCAAGGATATGCACTGTCACCTAGGAGGACATAATCCTTGCATTTGTCTGCAATATTCTGGCTTAAAGGGCTGGTCCTCAACACTCTAGCATCGTGGACACTTCCTGGATACCCAATGAACACATCTATAATTCTTTTGTGGCTATCGCAAACAATTTGTGCCTGGGAAAAATTACACAGATTAACGAAAAGTTTCTTCATCTAAACATATCACTTGTAGCAGCAATGTTTACCTGAATTGAATAATATTTTTTCCTGTTCAAATATGATTCTGCATCTTCCCGAGGTGCATCAATTCTAATATGCGTACCATCTATGCACCCAGTAGCATTAGGAAAACCCATTTCCGCAAAATCATGTGAGATAGTTCTGCATTCCTCCACTGATGGCCAAACAATAACACTGCTGGATAAGTTTGACAAAAATATTGTAACACTTTGAACTATGCTATGAAGTGTGCTCACAGATAAATTGAATCTATCTGCCACATCCCGAAATGATATCGATTCATCGCTTGAAAACCACAAAAATGCCAATATGCTCTTTTCATTTCCTATTCGTTGGAAGCCGGTATCTTTTTTTCAGTATAACTCAGAAGATTCAAATTTGTTTCAAGTCTCTTCACCATCTCTCTGGAAACTCTGAAAAAAATTGGAGTTGTTAACAATTATAATTTGAACACTATTACCTAGGAGCATAGAATGAATGGAGGGAAGGCTTCATACGCTCGACAGATCATTTTGAACTTCCAATTTCGGCGGAGGTTAGAGTTTCGTGTGACGCCCGATAGATAACACTGTGATCGCTAATAATATGATAATAATAATATGTCACATATGTCTTGTTCTGTGGCGCTACAGTTGCAAAGAATATTATGTGGTTGTCATTTTTATTGATACAATTTTACGACCAACACCAAAGTGATTAAATAATAAAACTTTTTGTTGTTGACTGAAAGTACTAAAGGAGGTCGATACAAATTGTATTGAATTCGAATATTGTTAGAAGTAAGTTACTATAATATACAAATTGAATTGGCTTCGATAAAAAAAAATTTCTGCGGCTTTAACTATCTAATTTACCTGATGGTTTTGTTCATTTCAACGTGTGTTTCTAAGTATAATATTTTTAATTGATATAGTGTGATTAATTATGCTATCTACTATACAGGGTGAGTCTTCGACTTGTACATATATTTCAACTGTAGATTCCTCTCATCAAACGAAACACTTTTTTCCCATACCATTTTTCAAAATTCGGTTTCGTTTGGAAGATACAGGGTGTCGAAAATCCACGAAAAAAACACTTTCCTGTTCATATCTTCGGAACCATTATTTCAAATGAACTGAATTTTGGTTGATTTTTTACTCTATTCGTGGTGCATATTACTCAATCGAAACTTATTCAATATCTCTCCTAGTTTGAAAGTTACAGGGTGGTCGACTCATAAATTCATGCAAAAACACTATCAAATCACTTGAAAAGAATAAACGGTTCACATTTTCGAAAGAACTAATCGGTTTAGAAAATAAAAGTATTCTTATGTTTTTTCAATAAAACGCGTCGTTCTCAAGTTATTCTTAATTGTCTAAGATTAAATTTGAGGAAAAAATCATGAATTTCAAGAATAATCTGAATGCTGTCCTGAGTTAAATCTCATCGAATATTATTTCTTCTCTGGTCTCTCAAAATTCAACAATGTTGTCAGAATTATTATCAGTTTATCAACTTTGTCAAGACGAAATCTCTATGATGAAAAAAGTTTGATGTAGAGATATGTAATAATAAAATCCCACAAATGTGGGAGATGAAATTGAATTCTAAGAAGCATGAAATTATACATTTTATAGGCAGTTTCTATTGAAATTTCATTGTTACCGGTCCTTCAGCAAAAAAGTTTTCAAAACAATATAACTCGACACCAGACGACACTACTATTACACCAATTCACTAAGTCATTTACAGAATCATCACCTTTTTGCTTTATTCTCTGTCAATTAATCATTGACCTAGAATATTCTACATCAATGCAATAAATAAATAAATAAATCGAAGTCACTGACTAACGTTGGAGGTTAGAGACACAGAAACTCTGTATGTCTTGCGTGGCGGCTACATCCACTCCACAGCCTTCAGAAGCATCAGAAGGGAAGAGTAGGCCGTGGCCCGTGCTACATCGCAGCCGGCAAAGAACGTAGCGCTATATCGGCGAGAATCAGAACTACTCGTTTGGCGTTTCCTACAGTGACTCTAATATCAAACTCTATCAATGATAAAGTCACTGTAGCGTTTCCGAAGAGCAACGCCTAGACGCCTTTAGCGAAAAGTAAACAAAACTGGTGCCCTTGCGATAAATGCGATAGTTCTTCTGGGGTACGTACCGCTCCCTTGGTTTCGACTATACCATTGTTTGAAGAGAAAATAGACAATCTGGCATCGTCTTCTGTAGAGTTCTGTGGAATATAATATCACAGAAGATGAGTTAGGTTAGGTCATTGACCTCGAATCATATGACTTAGGTTGATGGAGTTAGGATAGGTTAGTTGAAACCACTTTTGATTAGATCGTTGCAGAATATCGGGGAAAATATGAACAAATTATTAGTGTTTACAAACTAATCTTCAGGAAAATCGAAGAAGGAACTTATTTTGGTGTGAGAAATATGGTATTTCAATTGCAGAAATGATGGACAAAACTTAGCGTTTTTGTTAGGAAATATCGTGTTTGTAACATTCTTATTCAAATAAGGTTAGTGCTCGAGTATTTTCTAAATGTATCACCCAGAATATCTAATAATCACATCAATTTCAATTGAAAAATATGAACTTTGAGGTGTTTGTAGAGAATAATATCAGGGACGCATTTAGCACAATTTTTTTTTTCAAATGGCTATATCTTTTTATCAGAGCCGAATTCGGAAAAATGGAAAATGAAAAAAAGGTTTATTTTGGCCTAAAGAATCTACAGTTAAAATATATGTACAAGTCAAAGACTCACCCTGTATAATCATTGAATGAAAAAACAAGGTAAACAGTTTGAATTTTTATTGACAAGTATCAAAACATATTGAACAATTTTAATATTACCTATTTTAGCCAAAAAGGCCTCGGTGGGATCATGACGCATTCAAAATTTCTGAAGAAGGGAATAATCACGCATTCTGATTGTTCCATATATAGAAATCGAAACAAACTCTTACTTCATTAAAATTCGACAATTCCATCTCCGTTTTTTTTCAGCTTCTAGAAGAAGACCTGTACGTTACTTAAATAAAAGAATTTTTTTAAGTCTCACCCTTCAAAATAACGCCAAATATTAATCATAACATAGATGCATAGAAATATTCTATGCATCTATATCATAACAATATTGTTGACATATCACCGCATTCTAATCCACTATTTATGCGCAATTATATGGAAAGTCTATGATCGGAAATAAATTTGTCAAAACGAATTTTATTTTAAATATGTATCGTTATAGTCATGCTGGAGACACCAACGACGTTGGCGCCATCTCGTGACCTTGCGGCGAACTGACAAGTGCGGAAGTTTTTGGCAGTTCATTTTTGTAGCGGAGCCTTCGATGACTGAACACATGGTGATTGCACTGATTAGATTTTGTTTCGACCAAATGGAGAATATCGGCAAGATTTCGTTTTTTCCACTTCAGGTGGCGCTTTTCACTAATTATGACAGATTTTTATTAGTTATTTCAAATATTCGAATTTATTCTGGTGAACATGTTGTGTCAATAGCCGATAATTTTGTCAAGCAATAATTTGGGAATATATTCTTGACATTTTAATTCATATCAGTATGGAGGAAAAGTATAAGACTTTCACCTTATAAAAATTTCATTCTGTGGTCATGTCATGACTTTGGCAGATCAGCTGTTGATTAATCAATCAAATCGATCAAGGGAAAAAGGACGGTAATGACGTTGTATGACATAATTACAGTGACTTTATACAGGACAGTGGCGACAATAGACGTTCACGTTTTGATTGGTCGGACTGTTTTCGACCACTAATGGCGGACTTTCATTGATTTGTTGTCATGTCATGGTCATAGACAATAAGTTGTCTATGGTCATGGTGTATAAAGCTCAAAATCGAGTCAAATGTCAAACAGTACGACACTCAAATGTAAACAAATATCCGCCATGTTTGTGCAAAAACGTGTTCTATGACCCTATTGTCGCCACTGTCCTGTATAAAGTCACTGTAGACATAATTAGTGAAGAGCGCCACCTGAAGTGGAAAAAACGAAATCTTGCCGATATTCTCAATTTGGTCTAACGTCATTCCATTCAAACTTTGACAAGTGCTTACACCAGTATTCTAGGCATCTTAGCGGAGCCTTCCCTCCATTCATTCTATGCTCCTAGCTATTACTATCGATGAAGTACCGACTGACAGACACATTTAGACACTTACCTAAAATGTTCTGTAAATTGTTTGTCTGAATATAATGGCACTGTCTCCTCGAAGTAATTTTCATTTTTTGGCTTGTCTTATGATATTTCAGGAATCATCACATTTGGCAAAATATTGTCAGCCAAGAAATCTTCATCAAAGCTCTCTGACGACGACGAAGAATTACTGGAACTACTCAAATCAGTGAAATAAATCCATTATCAATTTGAAAAAATTAGGTAAAATGAAAATTAATTTATCACACGACGTAACTTAGAATGTGTGCAAACTACAAGTAACGAAACGAAACGGGTATAAAATTAGGTTATGTTATGACAGATGAAGGATGAAGAACGACCATCGAACAGAATCTTTCATCTCTTGTTTCGTTCTCTTTCTTACTTGGATCGTTCGGGTTTTTTCAAACTTGAACCAGTCCCTAGAACAGTTCTAGGATCGAAACGAGTGCGCATCAGTTCGAAGACAATCCTAGGACTGTTCTAAAAATTGTAACCCGAATAAAGCTACTATCGACACAAAATAGACCTTTCCAGAATTACCTGTGCAGGTGAAAGTTGCGCGCGTGACTTGTGGGCTAAGAAGGAATATTATTGGTCGTCAAAATTTCCCTCCTTAAATCGTTTATATTTGACAATTGATATTATTATTTTACGCAGTCGACGTTTTGGATGTAAATGTTATTTGTTGTATTGTTTATCGAAAATCAAAATTTCAGTATGCCTCAACAATGTTGTGATACTTAGTGAGGGTCACGGTACGATAAAAACCGTACAGTGGCGTAGTAACGCCACCACGGGCCTGTGTTCAAGATATATTCCGGGCCCCTACCCTCCCTATTAACGCTAGTCGTCTCAAGCGTCTGGGCCCTTATAGGGGCCCGGGCCCGTGTTCTTCGAACACGCCGAACACTGGTCACTACGCCACTGAAACCGTAGGACCTCATTTCATTGCTTCCCCCTCTCTCTTTCTTTTTTCCCTCGCACTAAGGTTTGCGCATCTTTTAAAGCTGCCCACAAGTTGCGCATGAAATATACCTGTTTCTCTCTCATTTTGATTTAATATATATATTCTTATGAAATGGAGCTGTACAAATTTGTTTTCAATTATGGCATGTGTCTCGAAAAGGCAACAAGGAACAGATCATTCGAACAAACAATATTGATCCATTCCCCGCTCTCAATCTCAGTATAAGCAGAGGAATGTCCAACGGGGCACCATAAGCGGCCCCTAGACGGTCAATCATGAATGACAGTCTGACTGAACAATAAGATTGTCAATCCTGCCTTCAATCTTGAAGCCCCTACACATATTATTCAAACTGACAGTCTGATTGAAATGACTTCAGCTCAGTTGGAAATCAAACACCAAATAGAACGCTTCAAATTATTATTAGTATAATGTCTCCAAATGAAAAAAGTAAAGAAAAGGCTTGTTTGGCCATTATCCTTGCATTGGGCACCAAGAAGACAATAAAACGTCTTTCACTGGCATTTGGATTTATTTCTTTATATATGTTGAGGAATTTTTCCAATGCAACATTTTTTTATATTTATTCATGTAACTGGGATGGGATTTATTCCACAGTTCGGGGAAAGATTCATAAACACTTAGGAACCTTCGAAGGCAGTTTCGATCGTCAACCCTTTGGGGCAACTCAGCGAAATCCTCGTTAAAGTTTTGCGAGCATCCGTCCTCCATGATTGCATTAATAAGACAGGAAAAGAATGAAAGAATCAGTACAGTCTCCCCTCCACTCAACGTGATTGAACCTCGAATTTAAAAATATTTGAAAATCAGTCAGTCCATTCGTCATTCCATCAGTATAGACCTTACACCTTCAATCGGAATGTCAATCTTCGCTCTGATTGTCATTCCGAATGATCGTGTAGGGGCCCTAATACAGTTCTGCGTATGATGCAAGAACACAGATAAAAACTTCAGCAAAAACTCTGTCTCACCGTATAAGTGTAGGGATATTGGATTTGTTTTCAAATATTCATATTGGAGGGCATCTTCTTCTACGAATGTAATTCTTTCTCCATTTCTTCAAAGGGGTTGACAAAGCATTTTTAAATGATCTGAAACAAAAACCAGAGGGAGAAAAAACGGAAAAGCAAAATCAACTAATATATTCAAATTGTTTTGAAGGTAGTATCTGAAAAATGAATCAGATACTGAATGAATAGAGTTAAAACCATCTGGAAATTTATAATGTGAACAATTATTGACCAAATGGTCAATAGTTTGCTCTTCGTCTTCATGCCCACACTCACATCTCGGGGTATCAATGGCATTCCATTTGGAGAGCATACTATTACAACGTCCATGACCTGTCCTGAGACGATTCGATAGACACCAATTTTTCCTAGACAGATGAAAACCGGGAACTTTCTCAGAAGGATCGAGAATTAAACTTTCATTGAAAAAATCATATGAAGTCCATTCCGAACTCCAAATTTCTTTATGATTTTCTTTAGAATGAAGAAAACTATTTATCCATAAAGGCTTTCGAGATTTCAATCTAGCCAGTCTTGTATCTGGCATTTAACTCATAATAGGAAATGAATTCGGAAAGGAATTCATTTCAAATCTTTCATCTTTGTTCTACGTATTCTGGAAAGGTCTATTGAAATAGCGGTACGAAATGAATGAATGAATGAACTGGCCACAGATTCGGAAAAAGGTGCTGGCATAACGTGCCCATCCATTATCTGAAAGAAAAACGACCGAGCTGTAGCAATATCAGTTTTTGCAATCCGTATAGTCTCATAATCTTGCCTATTGATGATAAAATGCATTTCGTTTCTGGTAAACCGGTTTGAGCTTCTCACTTTCAAATAGTTCATCAAAAGTTTTCATGAATAATATTTTATGTTTCATCCTTCGAAAAGACCGTTGAAAAGAAATTTTTTTTTCATCTGATTGTAAACTTTTCGTCCTGGTGACATTCAATCTCTCTTTCCTTGTTACAAAAGTCGAAAAATGGCCAAACGCGAACTTTTTCTATTTATATGTAGTGCCCGTAGAGTGTAGACCCGAGGTTATGGCGATTGACTCTGACACGGAAAGTAGCGAGTTCAATTCCGAGGCTATGAAAGAAATTTACCTGTAGTTTCAGAGAGGTCTCCTCAGGAGAC
Source organism: Adalia bipunctata (assembly GCA_910592335.1). Taxonomy (NCBI): domain Eukaryota; kingdom Metazoa; phylum Arthropoda; class Insecta; order Coleoptera; family Coccinellidae; genus Adalia; species Adalia bipunctata. The sequence goes on from OU342954.1 coordinate 10,886,806, forward strand.
CTCTCTGAGGTCTCCAGAGAGGTCTCCTTTCCAAAAATGTATAGTTTTCCATCTTCTGTTTCATTTACAACAAAGATATTCGAGGTTTCTTGCAGTAGTACATTTTTAATTAGTAGTTTTATATGAACGTATTCTGATGCCTAAAATCAGCTCATGTTAGAAAATTCATTGGAAAATTTAAAATATCGCTTACGGTTTTTGCATAAACATGGCATGCAGCATTTTGGCATAAAAATACGTTCATATAAAACTACTAATTAAAAATGTACTACTGCATGAAACCTCGAATATCTTTGTTGTTAATGAAACAAAAGATATATATATATATTTTTGGAAAGGAGAATGATTGTTCTTCCGAATGAGATCAAAAAGTAGAGGGTGTTCCATTCAAAATAATACATATTTTTTCCTCGGAATTTGACCAACATTAGTAAAACACTCTGTGTTGATGAGATGAAATGCCAGCCAAGCCTGAAAAAATCTCTTTGTTAAGTGATAGTGAAACTAGTGAAAATCCCATCTCTTTGGAGAAATTAATAAGCTGGGCATTTATGTTTAAAATCAGTCACTCTTATTTGGGATACCCTGTATGATTAGTATAGATATACAGGGTGCGGCACGGAGGATGGGTGGTTTTAAAAAAATAATAAAAGCGTTAATTTTTACTCAAAAACACATTTATTGACGGAATCAGATTCTCAAGGAAATAGCATTTGAAAATCACATCAGGCATGTGGTGGCCGAAATCGGTGATGCAGTGCTGGAGGCGCTCTTGGAAGTTCGCGTAGACTCTCTCCAACATCGCTCTCTCAACTTGGGCAACTTCCACGCGAATAGCCCTTTTCAATTCGTCCAGAGTTCGGGGGTGGGCTTCGTCACTCATGAACAAAATGAGGTTCTCATTTTGATCGATCAGTGCTTCCATCTCACGTGCGAAGTTCATTCGTTGTGCATAATCTCCGGGGTGTAACTGTTGCACAATGGCCAATTTGTAGGGGTGAAAGCGAAGATCCATATGCAAAATTCGCCTCACCGAACGATCACTGAGGCGAAGTGCAGCAGCATGTTTCCGAGCAGATCGCGACGGACTGCGAAGAATGGCTTGTCGAACGCGTTCAACATTTTCAGGCGTTCGACTTCGAACTGTTCGCACAGGTCCTCTTGGTCTTCTGTTGATCAGTTCACCACGTCTGCGAAGTGATTCAACCCAACGAAGGATGGTGTTTCGAGAGGGAATAGCTCTATTCCGATGAATGTGGAAATGGCGACGAAACTCACGCTGCACGACCGTGACTGACTCATTATTTCGGACGAAACTATCATAGGCGAAAACACGATGCTCCACCGTCCAAGGCTCCATGACGACAACTGGTAAATAAATGCTAGGAACACACGAGTCTAACGGCACCTTCCCCACTTCTCTCGTCCTCAGTGCGGGAAAGTTATGCCCATCTGAAAAACGCGCATCTTCTTTCTGTATGGTCCAAGGTTTTCACCATTGTTATATTCTCTAAGAAATGGTTCACTGTATATCTCTTCTAGACGGCAAAATTCTTCCGATTATTTCTCCTAGTACCTACCTACATACAATTTGAGACACTCTGTATAATACCGTTAACTGAACAATGTACGTTCATCGAATGATCAATTATTTCCAGTCGAAATAACGTTTCTTTTTTTTGCAGATCAAAACAATCCATATTCTTAGAAATCAGAACGAGAGAATCTCCAGAAGAAACCACAGAACCTTCAGACACCAAACTGCCCAACACATACGAAATGAAAGCATGTGACATGATAGCTCTACACGTCAAGTCCAGCGATATCATGTTGAACGAACAGTCTAAAGTATCCGAATGCTGTGGGTTGTTTCCTAACAAGGACAAGGAGAAGTTGAAGGTCAACAGGAAGTACTCGGCTCATTATACTCCTGCATTCCTCAACGAAAACGTTTATCGAAGTTCTGGAGATGTCAATGCCGTCAGTCCTTGCCACATCAGCAATGACAATTTGAAGGAAGTGGGGAAAGATGGGTTTGAAGATGAGCTGACGACTTATATGAGAGAGATTCAAAGGAGAGGAAAGACTATAAATGGCATACCTGCATGAGATTTTGTTTCTCTTCTGTGAAGAGGACGGATCTCATTTATATCGGTTATGGAAGGTTGGTGCTACCACTCCCTCAAATTTATGCACAAATCTAAGATACTAATAAAACGGCATCTCATTATAATACACGTCTTCGACTTGTACAGGGTGGCCAGATTTCGATGATTTAGTACTACAACTCTTTAACTATAAGAGATAGAGAAAAAGTAATATAAATGTCATGTTCTCTTTTTTCGAAAAACCGAAATTGCTGTTGCTGAAAACCCGAAGTAGCTACGGCGTCTAGTTTCCACGCTACAGGGCGATTCTGGTATTTGGCCAATTATTATAATTGACCATAACTTCCGTATTACAGAATCTACGCTCTCGAAATTAACACATCTTTAGGGCACTTTTTTTACTGCTTTCCAGCGGTGCTATTGGATTTTTTATATCTGCTCAAATTTCGGAGCTATAACGAAAAAATTTTTTTTTCAAATGGAAACCCGCTATTTCGGGTTTTCGGCAATTTCGGTTTCTCGAAAAAAGAGAACATGACATGGATATTACTTTTTCTCTATCTCTTATAGTTCAGGAGTTGTAGTACTAATTCATCGAAATCTGGCCACCCTGTACATATATTTCAACTGTAGGTTCTTGAAACCAAAAGAGACCTTTTTTGCATTTTCCATTTTTCGAATTCGGCTCTGTTTAAAAAATATAGCTATTTGAAAAAAAGTTGGGCCAAATACGTGCCTGATACGATTCTCTGCAAAGACGACAAAGTCCATATTTTTCGACAGAAATTGAATTGATTTAGGGCCGCTTGCACCATATGACAAAACTTCAGATCAAATGCAAAACCTCGATTTGTATCTATGATTCTCTTGCACCGTGCCGTAATCCTAGTTTAACAACCATAACTAACGCTTAAAGATAATTCTCCGAATTGGGAGGATTAAATGGAAGTTTAACGATAAACATTGAATTCTAACCCTACATTCATGGATGACACAACTGACACAAGTCAGGCTTGTTTCAAAAAATGATGTTTGATTATAAATCAAATTGAAAAGAATAATGACTGAAGTAGAAATTATAGATTTTGGATTTCCTAGGCGTAGATATAAAAAATCAAATTGGTGTGAAAGGAAAAGCACACACAAGAATGAATAACTGAACTGAATATTAACGGTCGAGGTTTATTTTGAACTGAACAAATCCATACATGCCTAATAAAATTGGAGGTACAGTTCTTCTTATGATCATGTAGAATTATTCTTTAATTCACTGTTACACATGGTATCATTCAATCGGAACCAATAGTATTACCTATGTGTTGAAATGAAAGTGAACGAATATTAACAATTTTCCAAGATGCATGTTTATTGAAAAAATCACATATTTTCGTATAGATGTTTGCCTATTATCGAAAAGCAGGTTTGTTCATGCTTTTGGATCATTTCTTTTTTATTTTCCTCTGTTATTTCCATACGAGAATCCATGAGTTTATCATATTTTAGATCAAAATCTGAAGTGGTAAGTGCTTTGACAATTATATTATATTTTCATTTGTGAAGGACGTAGAATATTCCAAAGAAAGATGTCAACTTGTGCAATGAATGTTGCATCGGTTTTTACCAAAGAAATTCGTTATTACAAACTCTTTCAATTTGCGAAACGCTCGATATCAAAAAATGTCTAAACATAGAAACTGTCAAAGCATAGAAAGGGATAAAATGAACAACGTGAAGATAGGCACAAGTACCAATTTACGTAAAAATAACCAGATTTGTGGATTAACTTTAATCTAGTTACATTCAGCCTCGGTGCAAGCCAAATATTTAATCCTGGAATGAATAAATTAATCGACGCTTAACCAACTAACGCTAAAGAACCAATACGGTGCAAGTGGCCCTTAGGAAATACTCAAGTTCAAACCTTATTTGAATAAGAAAGTTACAAACACGATATTTCCTAACAAAAACACTTATTTTTTTTACGATTCTTAGGTACTGCAATTGAAAATACATATTTCTCCCACCAAAATAAGTTCCTTTTTTGATTCTCCTGAAGATTAGTTTGTAAACACTAATAACTTGTTCCTATTCACCTCGATATCCCAAGAAAATCTAATGAAAAATTGTTTCACACTGACCTAACTTCATTAACCTAGGTCACTGGATTCGAGGTCAATCTTACCAAGTTCTATGATATCCCACAGAGAATTTTTCTCCTTGAACAATGGTTTAGGCGAAACCAAAAAAGCAGTACTTCCCCTACGCGAATGAATTAATAACACAAGGGAAATAGTTTTGTTCACTTTTGGCCAAAGGAGTCTAGGCCTTCCTTTTTGGAAATACCAACGAGTAGTTTAGATTCTCTACGATTCATTCATTTCAGAGAATCTGTTCATTCATTTATTTACAGAGGAGAATGAGGACATGTGATGATTATGTGAAGACTTGCAGTGAATTATTGTAATAACCGTGTAGTATCGAGTTGAAATTCCAAAAGGATATTGTTCAGCTAAAAACATCGCCACAGATTATTAGGTGCTAAGTATCATTTTATATTTCATAGATTTTATGTTAATACTTGGTTTGTATCGACATTCATCAATAATATTCGAGTTTTGTATTTCATTGACATTTCTGTGATATAATAAATCCAGGGAAGCACGCAGATTATTCCTATGATTTTTGATTATCTTGTCACATTTTATTGGGTTAAATTGGGAATAACTGGAAAACGACCCGAAGTGGTTTTATAGTATTTTTGCGTAAATTTACGAGTCGGCTACGCTGTTTCTTCTATATCAGGAGAAATTTTGAATAAGTTTTGATTGAGGAATATGCACCATGAATAAAGTAAACAATTCACCAGTTCATTTGAATTAGCGGTTACGAAAATATGAACAGAAAAGTATTTTTTTCAAGGATTTTCTACACCCTGTATCTTTCAAACGGAACCGAATTTTGAGAAATGGTATAGGAAAAAAGTGATTCGTTTAATGAGAGGAATCTACAGTTAAAATATATGTCCAAGTCAAAGACTCACCCTGTATGTACTCAGCAGATATGAAAAATCATGGACCAAGAATTTGAAGTACATTTTCAGTTCTTGTGGCGATATTATATTCAGAACAAATCAGATAAAATAGGATTGATGCCATGAATATTGAATAATATAATTCAAATTGAAGCCATTATATTGAATCCAAGCCTTGATAAAGTTTATTTCAAAAGAACCAGTGAAATTACTCAGGAAGAGTCTGTATCAGGAATTGTTCTAAATGAAAGTTCCTCAGTTTTCAGGGAAAGCATCGAATGCAGAGACTCAATCTGACATTGGAGTTTGATTTCAACGTCATTTCACGGTCGAGTAGAATTTTTGAATATTCATCTTCGTGAACTTATTTTGGTGGGAGAAATATAGCTTTCCAATTGCAGAAATGATCAGAAAAAACTAAGCGTTTTTGTTAGAGAATATCGTGTTCGTAACATTATCATTCAGAAAAGGTTAGCGCTCTAGTGTTTTCTAAATGTATCAACTCAATTTCAATCGAGAAATATGAACTCTACCTTAATTCCAGAGAATTGTATCAGGCAAGTATTTGGCCCGGTTTTTTAAAAATGACTTTATCTTTTGAAGAGAGCCGAATTCGAAAATGGAAAATGAAAGAAGAAGGGTTTTTTTGACCTCACGAATCTACAATTAAAATATATATACAAGTCAAAGACTCACCCTGTTTATACAGGGTGTCTTATTCAGAAGTATCCACCCTAAATAACTCAACAACGATTCAGGGATGAAAAATAGGACCACATATCATTCATTTTGTCGATCTCAAAACAATTAAGTCGTGATTAGTTAACCTGAGCAAACGTATCTACAAAATAACTTATATTCGACTGACAAAAAATTCTATGCTTAGCCAGGTTACGAGGATTTGAAGTCTTCAACGTGTCGATACTGAAGTTAATAGATATTGCGCTATGATCAGAATCAGACAGATGCGGTTGTGAAACTCTCGCCCAGCATCCTTCGATATTGGTGAGAATATTGTCCAAGCAAGTTGATGTCTGAGAAGTCACTCGAGTAGGTTCATTTATCATCACCTGCACACCGTAGGACTGTAATTCAGACAACATAGCCTGTGTCTTCCTGTCATCTGGTCTCGAAAAATTCACATTAAAGTCGGCAACTATTAAAAATTTGATGGATCTCTCCCTAATGAGAATCTCAAGTAAGCTTGTTAGTTTTTCGAAAAACACATCAGTATTACCAAGAGTGTGATCGCTGGACCTGTAAATACAGATAATGTTCAATTTAAAATTTAAATTGATATCACATTGCACTGTACAACATTCGAAAATATACGGTAGACGCAAGCTATTTATATCAGATCTAATTATACAGTCCTCAAAATAATTACGACCATGAATTACACAGCCTCCATGCCGATTAACTGGTCGATTAACTTGTTAGTTGAGTGCATCGCTGCAGTACATAGAATCTCAGCTGTTCTAGACTGTCAATGTTTAGAAACCGCTAAGAAATCAAACTTTTCTTGTTCGGCGGAATGGAGTCAATCATTGAAAGAGGTTGAAATGCTTTGAATGTTAAGGTGGTCTACATTTACACTGCTCTTAACTTTTCGCGACAAATTTGATAGGATCTAACTTGGTTCGAGTTTCCTGAGTGAAAATTTCCCTTCACAACATTCATACTGAAAAAGAAATTGTGAGAGGAAAACGGACGAATTATGACCCCTTTAGGCCAAAAGTTTCCGCTTGTATTAGTTTATATGCCTCTTCTGAAGCAGTACCAATGCTAAAATAAGAGTTATTTCCTTTTATATTGAGTTCTCCCAAATCAATGGTCCTCTACATCTAAGAGGTACCTATTCTTGAATATTATCAATTTGTACATCCTTACCACGTATTTTGATTGAGTATCCCTAAAGAGGTGAGGATTTTCATCGGAGAAACACCTACAATGAGAATACAAACTGCAGGTTCATATAAATTTGAATCCTTGCAGATATTTGTACTAAAACTACTCACTTTCCCTATCCAAATTCCTGATGGGGCTGCAACCCTCTCCAGGGGGTTGCTAGTAGCAGAAAGCGTTGTACCCAAATCATGTCCCCTGTCATAAAAAATCGACTTGTCCGAGTGTTTTCACAAATTCACTGTTCTATCCTTTTTTCGAAGCTTCGAATATTTGATAAAAGCACATGCATGCTGTGGTATGCGCCTGCATAAATTCATCATTCGCCCCATCATATCTCTTCTAGTTGTAGGTGCCTCTGCATGAATAATATTTCGTGAATATCTCCACAGGAAGAAATTGAGGCCTTTTAGATCTGGTGATCGAGAGGGCTGCTACTTCATGCTGGAACCACACACTCCTTTCTTGAAAGGAGTGTAAACCTTGGTTTACATCCTTTAGAAGACCTGATAGAATATCAGTGAAAAAATGTAGCTATCTTTCCGATTCAAAAATATTATGAAAAAACAGCCCAATGAGAAATCCATTAACTATGGCACACCATGTGATGATACTCCAAGGATTGTTAAATGAGGATTTTGCGCAGACCACTAATTGAAGTTATGAAAACATGATGTACCTGAAAACAACACTTTTCTGTTTATATCTTCGGAACCGTTATTTCAAATTAACCGAATTTAGGTTCATTGGTTACTCTTTTCATGGTGCATATTACCCAATAGAAACCTATTCAATATCTCTCCTAGTATGAAAGTTACAGGGTAGTCGACTCATCAATACACGCGAAAACCATAAAACCACTTCAAAAAGATGAACGGTTCATATTTTCGAAAGATTCAATCATTAAGGAAACTGAAAGAATTCCTGTTTTCTCTCAATAAAACGCGTCGTTTTCGAGTTATTTCCAATTTTACCCGGGAAAATTCGACGAAAAAATCATTAATTTCGAGAATAATCTGAATGCGTCTCTGAATTAAATATCATCGAATCTCTGTTCTTTGAACGAGTTTATAATGTTGTCACAATATTTATCAACTTTGTCGAGACTTAAATTCAAACGATGGAAAACATTGATTTAGAGATATTTCAATAATGAAATCCCAATCCCACAAATGTGGGAGATAAAATTGAACACCAGTGAGCATCTAATACGCACAGTTTCTATTAAAATTTCATAGTTACCGGTCCATATTGAAGTTGAATGTCGATGAAATACAAAATTCGAATATGAATGATGAACCTCGATACAAACTACTTATTGAATTGAAACAAATGAAAAATAATATGATACCTCATAATCTGTGGCGATGTTTCTAACTGAACAGTATCCTCTTGGAGTTTTATAAACTCGGCACGATTAATATTATATTAATTCACTTCACATAATAATCACATTATAACAATAATTCACTGAATGTATACAGAACTCCACATGATGTTGACAGTTTGTGATTGTTAATAGTTAGAACTGTTGGCAGCGCCTCCAAGGGTAATTGAGATAACCAATCCGTCGGTTTTCGCTATACGCATGCGTAATGGGATTTCGCGGCAAAGTAGATTTATGATGGAAACGGCAGAATTCATAGATATGTATACTGTTTCGTGAAAAATCATCAACCTCAATGAAAATATCAGCAAGCTGACAACATCTTCTTGAAATTTCTGTGCAAACATTGACAGAATGGAATACAATAGATTAGGTTAGGTTGTTCAATAATAAATTCTGATGCTCTAAATGAAAAGTCTTTCTTCATGAGATTGTTTGGGAATTTCGAGGAAAGTAGTGTTTACAAACTAATCTGCAGAAAAATCGAAGAATGAACTTATTTTGGTGAGAAAAATGTGGCTTTTTAGTTGAAAAGGCACATGAAACCGGATGCCTGATGAAATTATCGTGTTTGCAACATTTTTATTCCAATGAGGTTAGTAATTGAGTATTTCCTAAATGTATCAACACAATTTCTATCGAGAAATATGAACTTTGAATCAATTCCACAGTATAATTTCAGGGACGTAATTAGCCCAATTTCTTTTTCAAATGGCTTCATCTTTTCAACAGAGCCGAATTCGAAAAAATGAAAAATGAAAAAAGGGTTTCTTTTGGCCTCACGAATCTACGATTAAAATGAATGTGCAAGTCAAAGATCCACCATGTAGGCCTCTATAATTTAAAAGGTAGCACAATAGCACAGTTAGATACCTTGGTCAGTCTGTGCTTGAATGGGTAGGGACAAATCCAGGCTTCCTCTAAGACAATACTGATTGGTTCTAGAAACAGAATAATCAGATAACTTATTTTTGACCCGCATATTGACACAAAAATGGACATGGTGGAAAATGATAGTAGGTTCAATTCGAGAAATAATTCCCTCCAAGAAAATATAAAGGGCTTGAATGATATATATTTCCAATTATTCTCTTGAACCCTGGCGACCCCATCAGCCCTGGCACAGTTGCCCCAGCATATGATGGCATAAAAAAAGGCATGATTGAACATATCCGAAATAGTAAAGTAACAAGAGACTGGCATCCCTAAGTTGTAACCAGAGCTGGATTAAGCATTAGGCCGAGTAGGCGACTGCCTAGGGGCCCCGCATCAGCTAGGGGCCCCACGTGTCCCAATGAATGTTTTATACGCGAAAGATTGCACTGACTAGGGGCCCCCACATGGTTAATCCGGCCCTGGTTGTAACAGAACATATGAGTAGATTGACATTTTCCTCAATACCGGATCAAGCTGACACGACCAGGTCAGATGCTCATCTTCAAAAATACCAAGAAATACCCTCGTCTGTTCTCAGAAGCTCTCAGCATCCTCTCGAAGAAGTCACAAAAGGCATCACAGTTTCCTAAAAAGAAGTCGCAATGCCATTTTTGGGATCTCAATAATCCGTACCTACAGATCATAGGTGCGTTCGAGTTGACGGTCGAAATGCTCCGAGCGCACTCCACGTGTACTTTAAAGTTTTATTTCTCAAAAATAAATTCGAATTTCTGTCACAATACAATTCTTCCGTTAGGTTAGGTAAGCAATCTTTGACTCCACCGTGTTCGATTCGACAAAAGTGCTCGGGATCTCCTCTTTCTACTGTGTTCACTATTCTACTCGCTCCGCCGATCGTCAACTCAAACGCACCTCATATTGAGATATTTTCAATGAATTTTCTTTTTGGTTTCAGATTCTGCTACAACGAAATTCTGCAATGATCTCATGACAGACCGACAATAATTCCTAGTGGATTCTGCCAGGAAATTGACAATAAGTGAAATAATTCGAAATGTGGTGTTCTTCCTATGGTCCTGTGGATATTGAATATTGAAATAAATATAATCAGTGTGTACATGCTCTTCATTTATCATATCTCACCTATGAACGGAAAAGGTTATGACGAGTATTCGAAAGCTCTTTCAATCATGTCAGCGCATACAGTAAAAATCTCTTTTGAATGAAATCCTCTAATGATTCAGATAATATCCTAGAATGAATATGGAAATCTATAAGCACAAAAACATCATGAGGAGGAAAGAGGAGCTTACCACTGTTGGTAATATGATATGATATGATATTGTTTATCCTGATTACTCCTAGGTCTCCTGTGGAGACCCCTCTGAAATTACAAGCTTCGAAGCTTGTAACTTGTGCCGAGTTCGGAGTAAGCAGTTGTGTTCTGTATAGGCTTTGTTACTGTGTCCCTACGCCACCTTCGGCACAGCACTGTTAATTTTTGACCCAACAGTGAGAATGGTGGCCCCTACCGAGACTAGAAAATTTCTTTCCTAGCTCGGGATTGAACTTCGGACCTTTGGGTCCGAATTCCAACGCTCTACCACTGAGCTATGGGCACTCATGATGCTTGGTTGTCGGACATCTGTAAACCAAGGTTTAAAGTTATCCGAAGCAAAGGGGAGGAAATGGTATGTTTCACTAGCGGTACGGTTACAGGGTGAACCTCGGACCGAGAAACTTCTGTAGATGCTTATCGCAGTTGTAGGCGAAACGTGAAAGTCCCATTGGACAACGGTTATAAAAACAGGAATACTGAAGATTTGAAGTTGAATCTGTTGAATCCGGGCGTGAAAGCCTTAATCAATATACTAAGACAGTTTTATTGTTGATTGAGGTATTCACTGTCGGATTCGACTTGAAAATTTGATTACTCCGAGGTTTCTACGTGATTAACTAGCATATTCACTACTTCTTGCCGACAGCATCCGCGAAATACACCGAATATTTATACAATTCTATACATCAAGAACTTCTAACTTGGTGCCTCATGAATAAATTTCAGATGGGTTATGTCGCCGAGCAGCACGGTTCAATTATTAATACTGTAAGTTTTTGATTAAATAAACCCGCTAATGAGCTTTTCTTTTGGTTTTATTCAACTTATTCAACTTGACAATTCTATCTTAAATTGTTCATATTATAAAAGGTTCGTTTGTCGGTGTCACCAGAAATATTAACAGATACTTTTCTTGATTAATCTTCGAAATGCGTGATGTCATTCGTCCATTGGAAACAAAGTGGAACAACAGGTCAAGTAAGGTTCAATTTTACGGCTAAACTCTCGTCGATCATCGAGCATGTCGAGCCTTCATCAAATAGGGCAAAAGTCTTGGTTTCACCTGAGAATCCACGCAATATTACTGGTGCTATTCTCAATAGAGCTGTTTTATTCTCTTCATTAAGCTTCGCACAAAATTCACTTGTAGAAGCTGTCCTATCCTGTGATGTTAGATATGTCCTATTCGAATAATTTCTTGGGATATGTACTATGTTTTCCTTTGCAACCATTCTGTCCACATCTTGATTTTAGAAAGCATTTGTTTGCCATGTGTCCCATTTGGAGACATAGGAAACACAATTTCAAATTTAGAGCTGATTCTCTTCTTTCAGTCACAGATTTTTCAATGAAGTCCCCACATTCTTCTATTTTATGACTCGTATTCTTGCAAAATATACAACTTTTGGAAATTTCTGTCTTTTTGGAACCGGACTTCTTTGAAATCAACAAACCATTCCTAAGTTGGAGTTACAAGGAGCCGTACTAGCATGCAGATTATCAAAGACAGTATGTGAAGAAGTGGAATACAAAATTCGTGAGATACATTATTGGACAGATTCTTTGGTGGTGCTCAAACAGATTAGATCTCAGTCAAGGAGATTTCCTATGTTTGTGTCATGTCGAATTGGAGAAATCCATGAAAATACGGATGTTTCACAGTGGCATTGGGTTCCAACCGAGAAAAATGTCGCAGATCAGGCTACCAAAGAATTAAAAAACATAAATCTTCGACCAGATGGAGAATGGTTCAGCGGACCATCATTTCTTAAACAACCACGGGAACTATGGCCGAAGATTTTCAAAATTGAACAGGCTCATTCGTTCAACAGCTTGGATTTTACATTTTCGAAAAGTAATATGTTTAGATAAAAAAGATAGACCAGGAAATTTGCAATTAGATGTGGAGTCGCTAGAGGAGGCATACAACATGTGGATAAAGAAATGCCAACATGACCATTTTCAAGAAGAGTTATCTGCACTGAAGAGAAATGAGAGTTTGATGAAAACAAGTCGAATTTACAAACTCTCTCCATTCTGCGACCATGACGGAATAATCCGACTAAAGGGAAGATTTCCTGACCAAAATTTAAATATCGAATACAATTCTAGAAACCCTGTTATTTTGGATCCTAATCATAAGTTCACAAAATTACTTATTCAAAAATACCATGAAGAAGCACCCATTTACCTATTGATATGAACAAAATAAGCAAAAACCATTACTGAGAAGAAATTGAAAAAAAACAAAAACAGATTTGTTTATTCTCATAGCCTTAGTAACACGTTGTCTGTTTGCATGACAATAAGTGATCAGTGTAAGTGCTACTGTCTTTTGAATTTCGATAACTGTACGTAATAATATAAGAAAAATGGTTCATTCAGAAATGCACAAAATAACCATTCTTCAAATGATTGGTTATGGAGATTACACAGGGACACAAATGGAAGTTTCTCGCTTATTTTACAAAAAATTTCCAAATTTGCCGCCTATATGCGAAAGAACAATTAGCAAAATAGAAAAGCAGTTTCGAGAGTGGTGATACGAAATTGGATATTATGCTTTTTCATTTTCAGTTTCAAGAGAGCCCACATAAATCTGTTCGAAAAGTAGCCCCGCTGTCAACCAGCGAGCATTTTGAACATTGCCTACATTGACATTGATGTTTTTTTTGTTTTTTTTTTATAATTAAGAAATAATCAGTATAACTTATTATGTTTTATGTCTAATGTAACGAATTTATGATATAAAATGATTTTCATTTAAAACGTTGATTTTTGCAATAAATCTGAAAACACTTAATACTTCCGAAATAATTAAAGATAGGTATAGGACATTGAGCATGAATTGTGTCTAGAATTCTCTGAAGAGTCCAAAATATAAATAATATACAGGGGGTTGCATTTGAAACAAGAAAGTTGGTATTGGCCACGGTCACATGGAACACTCTATATAATATTATTTTCCCAAAACGCCCTCATTTATTCGTTATCGAATTCATTCCATTTGGCTGTTACACTCTGTAATACTGATGTGTTGGATGAATTGAGACGCAATTGGATTTAATTTTCGAACTTGTTGATTTTATGAAAGACTGTTATGACAAAAGTTTTTATGCATCACGGGCAAGAAGAGATGTTGATTCCCCTCGAGCAAACGTATCACAAATCTGAAGTACCTAGGCCTCATTCTGTCTCTGAGTTGAAAAAATGGTTACAGTTAACAAGGGGGTCTGCAAAGAAACTGCCAGTCAAAATCTCAAACGAATTATTTGTGTTTTCATGTTAATCTGTCGCTTTAATATGTTGTCTGAACCTGATCTTGAATTTACGACCAGTTTGGCCTACATCCAGGAAAGGAACAAATAAGTATAAGACGCCAGAATTGTTACGTGCAATTTTTGATTTAATGAATATTTTTATGGGAACAGTAACATAAATTAAATGGACCAGGCTCGCGAACTAGCTCTAAGTGGAGAAGGGGTGGGTCTCTTGAAAAATAGGGGCGCCAGATAGTTTAAACTAACTTTTGATATCGTACTTTCACTGCTGATTCAAAACTATCAAAATGAGAACGTTGATAAATGAAAGTCTGATAAAATATTTGATCTTTGATATTTAATCAAAAGTCTATGATAGGAAAAATGATATTCATCAAGAAACAATCCCAGAAATTTAGTTTTTAAATGTAACAATTCTAGATAGGGGGATGAAGGCCGGCTTTCATTTACAGGTTTAATCATACAGTAAAAGGGGTGTGATAAATATTCAATAATTTCTTCTCAAACTTAAATATGATAGATTTGACTATTATATAGTCCACTTATTATATCAATTGTAAGGGTTCTTGAAATTTAGTAACTGAAAATTAGTCTGAAGAGATTGAAAATAAAATTGTACTCATCCAGTATCGTGCTACCCGGAAGAAGGCTTCAACGTCACTTCCAAGGGATGATTTCCCAGACGAAGGGTAAGCGTTGTTCGAATTCTAAAAGTCTTCGGGGGTGCTGAACAGTGGTAGTTGTTGTTCCTGAAGTTGCATACACCAAACGGCCAAATATGTAAATCCAATGTGAAGTTCTATATTTTATAAAAAGCCTAAGATGGTGGTCGGCTTTTCTAGCATGTTCTTCCGTAGTGAATAATAAATCCCGTATGAAACGGAAATTCTGTCCGATTTCCAAAAATCCAAAATCCAATAAATCAACAGAATTCGCTGAATTCAACAATCCAAAATATCCGAAAATATCGTGTGAATATGATTTCACAAATTAGAACGTCGAATCTCAAACACTTTATTCAGAAGAAGACGTGAATCGTAATGGAATCATCTCGATCTCATATGGCGCAGGGAATTAAGAACCACTTTTTCATTCGCGAAGATAACCGATGTTTTATTAATTGCCTAATTTCCATAATTTCAGGAGCATTCAGTTACTTTGAAAAACCAAAATTATTTTACGTTACAAATTCCCCCCTTACTAGAAAAAAAATTCACTGAAAGTTAATTTTTCTCTGCATTCGCAATTGCAACCCACACTGCAGCTGATTCCACTCGAATGAACTTATGCCTTGAATGTTTGAATTCTCAACAATATATAGTTTAAAGAAAGTGAAGGAGCATTCGGTTACTGAAGGCCACTTCTCTAAAAACAGAAGTGGGGCAAGGACATTACCTCAACGATAGATATCATCGCCCAACCGAAGCCCAAGACATGCCCCTTTGACTCTAAATACAAAAATAAATCGCCTCAACAAAAATTACCATAGAAAAAATACGAAACTATCATCTTGCATCCGAGACGAGGGTGCAAGACGAGGGCATGGAGACTTATAGTTTGAGTCGAAAGCCTCTAAATGACCCCATCACTCTGTGCTCATAACAGAACGATGTCCAATCCGATATTACGATAATTCTGCGCCAAGTCCGAGTTCAAAATCAAAAGCGAAAAGGTCAAGTCAAAGCCGAGGAAAAAAATAAATCCAATTGTCACACTCTATGCATTCAAACTCATCAAAACATTAAGGGAGAAATCAATAATAGCAACGTTACCAATCGTGGACCTGAAAATACAAAAGATATTCGATGTACTTCGACCACTAGATGGGGGTAGTGACCACCCTAGTCAATTTATGCACAAGGCAAGGGACAACCATCCTCTGCCCCAATAATAGCTGAAAAAGAATTAGGATGCTGAAACTTCGTCAAATCCTTCCTTCAAATCATTGACGTGCCAAATTCCACAAGATTTACCTGACTCATCTTGCAATTCATATGTCCAACGACCACCTTTCGTCTTCACCCTGAATGGACCGATATAACGAGGACTCAATTTAGACGAGAAAAATTTCGACTTATTCGACAAGGCGTGATTTTTATGCCAAACAATATCACCAATTTTAAATTCTACAGGACGTCTTCGAAGATTATATCTTTTCTCAGAAGTTCTATAAGCCTTTGCTAATTTCTCTTTCACACAGGAATAAAGCTGTTGAAAGTGACTGTAACGTTCAGGATTTAAGTTTTCTCTCACAATGTCAACATTTCTTTCGGAAATTTCTAAACTATGAAGATCCCCGCGAATAATATGCTCACGACCAAAATTAATGAAATAAGGAGTATGTCCTGTCACTTCATGAACCAGTGTACGAATGGCACAGCTTGCGGATGGAAGATATAAATCCCATTTCCTATGATTGTCCTGTATATAACACGATAAAGTAGTTTTCACAACCCTATTGACTCTTTCTACGGGATTATGTTGGGGATGATATAAAGCATTGAATAGTACCTTGACCTTATATTTAGTCCATAAATTAGTGAAATGCTTTCCACGGAACTGACTTCCATTATCTGAAATAATATATTTTGGTACACCAAACAGCAGGAATACATCATTTTCGAGATGTTCGCAAATTTTGATGGCATTCGCAGATCTAAGAGGAAATGTCAACACAAATTTAGAGAAGTAATCGCTCACTACAAAAATGAAACTATAACCTTTCGTAGACCGAGGAAGCGGCCCCACACTGAGAAAAATGGTCCTAGTAAACTTTTCTCTTGATCAAATTTCATTGATGCTCAGTAAAATTATTGCTCTACTGAATCAGCTTGATCACTTAGATCAAGAGAAAATCGTTTCTTGAAATGTGTCATTGAGGATTAGCATATAGATTTTCTATTTAATAAACTTTTACTAGAATTTCGTGAAATTTCGTTAGGGAATAATGAAATTTGCTACTGGACTATTGGTTAGTAATGATTAGTATCTATTCACTTACTGTTAATTATAACAATCATCAGTCACCAGGGTGTAAAATATTATTATAAGTATATTTTCATTTGAATATTTGAAAACTTCAAGGGTAGGGGTAGCGTTCTGCACACGAACCAAACAGTGCATTATGCAACCACAAGTTACGACGCTCGCCTCGCCAATCGCCATCGCAAGTTCTCGCAGAAAATTCGGTATCCGCATCGTATATTATTTCGTGTCGTGACTTTTTCAGTTTCTATTAGTTTGAGGTGGTGATTTGGTGAACTATAATTAATAAAGTTGAAGTCGTTTTACTCGGTAAATAGCAACAATAAAGACAATGTTTTTCTACGAATCCTTATTGTGGAGGATTGGGGATTCTCAACATTCTTTGCTTCCTTCAAAGGTAAGTGCCCCAAAAGTATATTTTCAAATATGGCAAATAATCTGTTTTTTACCTCATTATATTGAGTTTTCTCGTTATAAGTATTCTCAAAAGCGTCATGCATGAATTCAAAATGAAATGAATAATTATCTGGGGCAACCCAAAAGTATATTTCTCCATCAGAATTTCCTTCCACTATTATTCAACATGTCATCATGATTACTTCCTATTTTTTCAGAGGAAGGAATAAATGATGAGAGCTTTAATATCCTAAACGAAGAAACTATTAGAACTGTTAAGAGAAAAAGTGGACCAAGATTGATTTTCAAATCCAAATATGATAATTATTTGAGATCCGAAGCTACATGTATTTCGTCAGATATATTGGTGAGTTCTAATTTTGAAATTTTGTTGCTTGGTATTTTAGAAAAAATGGCATCAAAAATTGCAGCCGGATATGTTCTTCTTATACAAATACATATTGTATAAAACCATTACTACACATTTCTGACTAAAATGCTCAAAGTCCAACAAAATCTCGTAATGTATTTTCAAATCATGATCACAATTTTCTTCTAGGATATTGAAACTGTATCTACAGCATCCACTGAAACGGCGACATCTACTGAATCTAGTAATTTGAACAACTTCATCTCAATTGATGTGGATGAAGAACTTGCAGCTATCTTCAAGGTTCCTGAAGAACAGATTCCCATCAAAAAACCTAGAGTAGAAGATCTTCCTTCAAGAGATCAATAACGCATCAGAAATTTGTTTTTTTTTTCTACAGAATATAAGACATGCATCAAGAATGAATGAGCATTTTTTTGCTTACGAAGTAGAAAAAATTTATATCAAGAAATGTATTTCATAGAAGATATTTTCTAAAATGAATATTCTTTTGTCGTCTATAGGTACAAAACTATATGTATAGCAATGTTTCATTGTGTATGAACATTATTTTTGTTTCCATTTTTTTTTATATCTATGTATGAAATAAATTGTTTCTTATACCAAAAATATTTTTATTTTAAATGAATCCCCAAACATGTATCACAATAATCATATCACATCAATAAAAGAACACTCACCGGTAAAGGCATTTAAAGTAATATTAAGTAAACAAATGATTAGGTCTCAATGAATGTTTTCGCCCATAACAGCAGAAAAATAATTCAACATAAGCATCCCGTCAGTTATTGTAAATTATTTAGTTATTCATATTCAATCAAAGTCTATCAATCGTAAATGGATATTTTTTTTATCAGTAGTGAACAGTTCATTAATATCTATTAAAAATGTTACCTACCAGGAATGGAAATTATGCTTCCTAGTTAAGAGCTATTCCTTAGTAACTCCGTTCAAGAAACAGATTTCATTTAGGCTTAGTGAAACAGTATACTTATCCCGTTTTTCAGTGAAAATTTCACTGAGGATATGCGAATATTCACTAACCAACACTGAATATTTTTCTCAGTGCATCAAATCGACACTTAGCATTTGAAAGGGTTGAGTTATCGTGGGTCGACTACCCAAAAGACCAGAAGGAGATTTTTGTACTGACTTATGCCCAATACATACCTTACATCTTTTCACGTAAGAACCTATATCCGAACGCATTTTCGGCCAGTAGTATCTTTGACAAATTTTTTTGAAAGTCTTGAATACACCAGGATGTCCACTCGTAGGAGCAGAGTGCACCTCTTGAATAATGGAGGGACGATTCTCCTTGGGAACAACCAGTTTCCAACCAGAATCTTCACCTGATAATTCCGGAAACTCGCACTTCACATGTTTGAGGATTCTATCGTTCTCAATTCGCCACTGGGGAAACTTGAGGGGATTATCGACTATTTTCGATCTCAGAGACAAGTACCACTTATCTTTGGTCATTTTAACATCAAATTCAGAAAAATGCTCGATTGAATTAACGCTCTCTACTATAGGGACCGAGCGAGAGAGAAGGTCAGGGACGACATGATTCTTCTTACCCTTACGATGCACAATCTTGAAATCAAACTGTTGTAAACGTACAGCCCATCTACATAACCGACCATTTGGTTCTTTTAGATTGTGAAGCCAGATCAGGGAATGATGATCTGTCACAACTGTAAAGGTCGTGCCCTCCAGATAAGGTCTGAGTTTCTCCAATGCCCAAACAACACAAAGGAGCTCTTTCTCTGTAGTGGAGTAGGCACGTTCCTGCTTGGTCAGTGATCTGCTAAGGTAACAGATAACTCTCTCTCCTTCATCAGATTCCTGGGACAAAACTGCTCCCAAACCAAAGTTACTTGCGTCCGTTTGAACGATGAATGGCAAAGTGAAATCAGGACACTGTAACAAGGGTGCGCTTATAAGGCGTTCCTTAACATAATTGAAAGCTTTCTCACAATCAGGGGTCCAATTCCATTTGGAATTTTTGCGCAAAAGCTGACAAAGTGAACTGATGGAAGCTGAAAAATCAGGAATAAACCTATGATACCAGGATGCCATTCCAATGAACGACCTTACTTCTTTGAATAAACGATCATCGTAATCATGTGGTAAAAATTGCTTCTTCAATGCGGCACAAATATCATTCCAAGAAGTAAACTTCTTTTTGTTTGCCCTAAACCAAGTCAATGCAGAACCACGAAATAAATCGGAAGCAGACTCGAAAAGTTCAAGTTTTCCTACATGTCTAGAGATGGATAATTCTTCTACCCGCTCGAGGAAAGCCGAAACTGACATATCTCTAGCATCTCCAGAGAATTGAAGATTCCATTTAGTTACAGGGACTGATTTTGGGCGTTCTACATAATCTGAACGATAGTTCGATTCCACATTTCTCGGAGTTGAATTATGAATTCCCGCAATATCTTCCTCCGACGAGTCGTCCGCGTCCTCTAGTGCAACATTCATCATACTCCCATCAAGAATACTCGCATTTTGATTTTGTAAAATTTTGATACGATGTTTCAATTTAGGCATTAAAGTTAACGATTGAGAAAGAAGGCTACTTCTGATCTTTATTCCTGCTGATTCGGTAGGATTAGTCCGATCAATCCGTTTCACTACGTGCGCAATCTTATTTGAAATTTTCTTATATGGACTACTCCGTTCGTCGCCGTCAAAAGTTTCGATCAAAGCCAATATTTCCTTAATTTTGTTTTCTACGATCTTGAACTCCTCTTCGCAATCCAAAGAAAACGAGGGATATTTTAATGACTGGCCGGTTCGTTCTAACTTCAAAACACTTCTAAGGCAACTTCGCATACTATTTACCGTTCCAACATCTTCAAATCCTCTAATATCTAATTCATATTCGAGTTCATCCTTCGAAAGTCTATTACAATCTAAATAAGAATCCATTACGCCCTGACAATTTCCAAATATTACCGAATAATAAATCAAAGACCCAAAATGAAAATTGCAATCGAAATAATCCGAACCCAACAAAATCGATATCGAAATATTCAAATCGACAATCTGAAAATTATTTCGTTCAGCATATGCAACCCAAGGAAACAACACAGTGAAGAAATTCGTATGTTATATCTCAGCGATAAGAAAAAAAACGTTAACGAAACGTAAAAGGAGAAATAAACAAATTCAATCAATGTATCAATTACTTCAGTAGGAAAATCTTCCAATCAATCATTCAAAATACTAATCTCAATAATATTGAAACTCAAACAGAACCCACTTTCACGCAGAAAACTGCACCACGTAAATACAATAATGATTATAATTAAAAAGAAATGCGAACAAAAAATACAGGAGGAGGCCCCACGTTGGGCGCCAATTATTTATGTTACGTGCAATTTTTGATTTAATGAATATTTTTATGGGAACAGTAACATAAATTAAATGGACCAGGCTCGCGAACTAGCTCTAAGTGGAGAAGGGGTGGGTCTCTTGAAAAATAGGGGCGCCAGATAGTTTAAACTAACTTTTGATATCGTACTTTCACTGCTGATTCAAAACTATCAAAATGAGAACGTTGATAAATGAAAGTCTGATAAAATATTTGATCTTTGATATTTAATCAAAAGTCTATGATAGGAAAAATGATATTCATCAAGAAACAATCCCAGAAATTTAGTTTTTAAATGTAACAATTCTAGATAGGGGGATGAAGGCCGGCTTTCATTTACAGGTTTAATCATACAGTAAAAGGGGTGTGATAAATATTCAATAATTTCTTCTCAAACTTAAATATGATAGATTT
The DNA here is from genome assembly GCA_910592335.1 of Adalia bipunctata. NCBI lineage: Eukaryota > Metazoa > Arthropoda > Insecta > Coleoptera > Coccinellidae > Adalia > Adalia bipunctata. Next base: position 10,908,325 of record OU342954.1, read on the forward strand.
GACTATTATATAGTCCACTTATTATATCAATTGTAAGGGTTCATGAAATTTAGTAACTGAAAATTAGTCTGAAGAGATTGAAAATAAAATTGTACTCATCCAGTATCGTGCTACCCGGAAGAAGGCTTCAACGTCACTTCCAAGGGATGATTTCCCAGACGAAGGGTAAGCGTTGTTCGAATTCTAAAAGTCTTCGGGGGTGCTGAACAGTGGTAGTTGTTGTTCCTGAAGTTGCATACACCAAACGGCCAAATATGTAAATCCAATGTGAAGTTCTATATTTTATAAAAAGCCTAAGATGGTGGTCGGCTTTTCTAGAATGTTCTTCCGTAGTGAATAATAAATCCCGTATGAAACGGAAATTCTGTCCGATTTCCAAAAATCCAAAATCCAATAAATCAACAGAATTCGCTGAATTCAACAATCCAAAATATCCGAAAATATCGTGTGAATATGATTTCACAAATTAGAACGTCGAATCTCAAACACTTTATTCAGAAGAAGACGTGAATCGTAATGGAATCATCTCGATCTCATATGGCGCAGGGAATTAAGAACCACTTTTTCATTCGCGAAGATAACCGATGTTTTATTAATTGCCTAATTTCCATAATTTCAGGAGCATTCAGTTACTTTGAAAAACCAAAATTATTTTACGTTACAGAATTTCATATAAGAGGAATTTTGTCTTGATGGGAGACTTTGGTCCAAGTTGCCAACCCAAAAATTTCGTTTTTTTTTTCTACCAATGGGAAAGGGAAATTTCAGAACAAATTTATAATGATCAGCTCCACATTATTCATAAATATCCGTAAACTTCGACTCGGCTTTGCAAACCAGGAAATTAGAGCAAAATATCGATATTTGTAAAGATAATCGCTGAAAGTTATGTTGGATCTCCTGGTTCACGTCAACAATGTCCAGCGATCAGTCACGATCAGCTGTTAAAATGGCTGCTGGGACAAACAGATAACAAACATTCCTGGTCAGTGTTTCTGTGACTCTAATATTACTATCATTTTCTCTGAAGTTGAGTGAAAACATTGGGTGATATTGAAGGACTATCCTAATTGAGTGAATATTTCGTAAAATTGTAAACTGAAGATGTAGCTGTAGCACAAAGATATCGCCAAAAACAAAAGGGGGTAATAACCCCTCCCCAGAGTATGTACTATAACCAATTCGATTTTTCAAATTTTATTTATGAAAAAAATAACAAAAAGAGTAACCTATATAATCTTTCCAATTGTTCAATTATTACCCCCCACAGGAAATCAGACCTAGCCACATATCAATTGGAACAAACAATGGCGTAGTGTCCTATCCACTGATGAATCCAGATATGGACGATTTTCAGATTCTCGAAGAATAAGGGTATGAACAATCCCACGCATACCCCGTAATCGTCGCTATGTTCCAGAAGTCCATCCATTCCGAAGGGGTAGTGTTATGGTTTGGGCCGGGATATGTTTCAACGGGCGCACAGATCTAGACATTCGTCCTGGGAATATGACCGCCTTACACTATAGGGAGCATGTCATTGACAATGTTGTGCCAAATTTTCACGCTGCTATTGGTGAAATTTTTCAATTTGTAGACGATAACGCTAGACCGCACCGTGCAGTCATATTTGAGAATGCGCGCGAGGAGCTTGGTATTCCACATTTACCAATACCTCCGCACTCCCAGATTTGAATTGCATAGAACATGTGTGGGATATGCTCCAAAGAAGATTAGATAATCATCAACCTACCCCCGAATCCTTAAATTATCTGAGAGAGCTTCTGCCCCGTTTATGGAACCAAATTCCTCAAGAAATGTTCAACAACCTCGTGTGTAGTATGCAAAGAAGATGTCAAGCTGTAATTGATGCCCGTGGAGGCCATACATTGTATTGATAGTCTTAAAATGCTTGAATTCTCTGGGAATAAAATTTCATCATTTTACTCGATTTTTCTTAACCACCTTGTATACGCTGCAGACCTACAGGCTAAAATTTATTTGCAACTTGAAATCATATTAATATGAATTTCCATCACGAAAATCTTATTTTAACTATATTTTTTGCAATTTAAGTCAATATCCCTATCTCATGTGGAGCAGTTTATAATGACGTTCTTTTCATTTTGTTGATTATAGTTTGACAATTTTTTTTATTCTGCTGCCAAATACTCAAGTCATTTTTTCTGCCTCAATTTTTTTTTTATCAACTGTAGAATCACAGTTGTGCGTCAAAAAAATGACAGTCATTGTACATTTAATACTTGCTATTGAGTTATATTGTTCCATATTATCACAATATTTCGATTACCTGTTACTTACTGTTATCTACTGTTACATTGAACGATTGTGGATAAATGAGATTCATAGAATCTTGAGTATACGCCATTCCTTGGACACTAGTGAGGAAAAACTAACCCCACCTCAACAAAAAATTCTTATAATTGAATAACATATGTTTTCAATTCTATAGCCTGTAGGGCTTATCTCAATCAATTATGTAGGAAGTGAAATTTTACGACATCGAAATTCACTATGGGAATGAAAACAAATGTTTATTTCACAAGCAACATTTATTAATTCATTCATATTTCAAGAAAAATAACAATTATCACAACTTCTCAATTATCAGGTACAAATGCATCACTGCAAATCTCACACCATTTTTTATCGGCTGACCATTCCTTCGGATCCAATGGAATTAAAAAAAAATTCACTGAATATGAAAAACAGTATCAACATTATTTTCATGAAAATACTTTCAATCTGTACGTCTCAAGTATTTTTCAGTTAATTATCGCAACAATTCAACATATCTCAATATTTTGGTTCTCACTGTAGGATTGAGTCGATTTTGTTGTCTATCATAATCATCATAAACTCCAGATTGGCAAAAATAAAGACTATAATATCAATGCAGATTTTATAAAGGACCCCGCACTTTTTATAGGTAAAGTGGCGACCGGTCAAATTTTCTGAAAGTTTGGTATGTTGTTGTACCCGACTCAGTGACCAAAAGTGTCAATGGGTCCAACCCAATCCTATGGCTAGTTTTCCAAATACGGGGTGTTGAAGTTGAAAATTGCCCAAATTTTCGGATTTATTCTTTGATTATAAAGAGTTAGATTGGATTTCTGTTGCATCATACACGCGTTTACTACATGTTCTGGTAATGAAATTAGTGGATACGTATGATAAAAAATATCCATATTTACAGGGTGATTTACGAAAGTATGACGGTAGTTTTTTGCCAAAATTCACCTTTTCTACTGTGACGTCAGGAAGGCATATTTTTGAAATGTTCTTTTCGATTTAGTATTATGACTACCAAATATTGCACAGGGTGATTCACGAATAAATCACAATAGCATAAGTATTTTTGGTACGGTTGCCTGTATGGCTCACCCTGGATAAAAAGTAATCATAATGAAGTATTTCAGACTGAAAATTGTGAACGACTAGGTATTAACTTCATGGAATAATTTCTCTGTCACGAAACTGTAGAATTATCGAGTGTTTGCAAAAGCTATTGTTATTTATTCGTGAATCACCCTGTAACAGTAAATATTTCAGCTGAACTTTTCCATGCGCATCTTATCTGTACTCATTTTGAACTCATGGGCGCAACATAAAATCAATCCAGCTCTTCAATTTGAAAAAAAAAACTGATGTTATCATTCATTCTCCACTTTAACGCCCTGTATCTCGAAAACTGGTCATACCACTGGAGATGTTGTAGGAATCAATATATAGTGAAAAAATAGTTGCATTTGACCGGGGAAATTTTCGAATACAGGGTGTTCATGATTTTCGAACTTTTCTCAAAATGGAATACCTTCCTATGAACAAACCACCATACATATTTTGGAAATTAGAGACACACATATGTTTGTGGTATTACTTTTCCCAAAAATCAATTCCAAAATACAGGGTTTCGAATTAATTTTGAAAAAAAATTATTGTCTAGTGGTTCTCTCTGTGAAACACTCTGTATAAAAAATATGCACTGTGCAATATTTGGTCGTCATAATACTAAATCGAAAAGAACATTTCAAAAATATGCCTTCCTGACGTCACAGTAGAAAAGGTGAATTTTGGCAAAAAACTACCGTCATACATTCGTGAATCACCCTGTAAATATAAATATTTTTAATCATACGTATCCACTAATTAGTAATTTCATAACTAGAACATGTAGTAAACGTGTGTATGCAACAGAAATCCAATCTAACTCTTAATATAATTAAAAAATAAATCCGAAAATTTGGGCAATTTTCAACTTTAACACCCCGTATTTGGAAAACTAGCCATAGGATTGGGTTGGACCCATTGACACTTTTGGTCACTGACTCGGGTACAACAACATACCAAACTTTCAGAAAAGTTGGTCGGTCGCCACTTTACCTATAAAAAGTGCGGGGTCCTTTGATTATATCGGTTCTTACTTTATTTATTGATTGCACAGAAAGGAACGTTTAGGTTGGGTCCGATTCTAAGCTTAGGCCCTATGGTATAACGTGCTCACCATGTTCACTACAACATTTCTGTTTCAGATATCGTCGAATATATGTCAGATCAGCCAATTCAATTCCAGAAATAATGATTTAAAATCCAAATTACTCACATTCATTTCAGAAGAATTCAATTGTATTTCAGGTATTATATGGATTCCAAAATCCGTCATTTGTAATTCAGAAAGGAGGACATAAAAAAATTCAGATTGGTCACATATTTTCGAAATCATCAATTGTAATTTGTATTACTTAATTCAAATGTATTTCCAAAACCATCATTTGTAATTCAGATTGAATATAATATCACAGTATACCCTCGAGAACGAGTATAAAGGTGAATACAGACTATTCTGACGTGACGTGATTCCACGTCACGTCAGGACCGTGCAGTGCTCACATTGGCCTAATATGAAGTAATAAAAATGCAACACATCGTTCTGTGCGTTCACGTCAATATTAGGCCAATGTGAGCACTGCACGGTCCTGACGTGACGTGAAATCACGTCACGTCAGAATAGTCTGTATTCAACTTTAGGCATTCTAAATCACGTGACCTAAAATGGCGTCTGCTGAGGGCAAACCATAGACAAACAACTTTCTGAAGTGTCATAAGCATTAAGGTGAATACAGACTATTCTGACGTGACGTGATTTCACGTCACGTCAGGACCGTGCAGTGCTCACATTGGCCTAATATGAACGTGAACGCACAGAACGATGTGTTGCATTTTTATGGATTTTTATATCACGCACAATTTTGACGTGGGCCCACATGTAAACACGTCACGTCAGAATAGTCTGTATTCAGCTTAAGTCGTTGTTTGCCCCATAGAACTTATAGTACATGTCATAGAATATAAAATAATGATTCTATATTCTAAGGTACATGTACTATGAGTTCTATGGTTTGCCCTCAGCCGCCATATTGAGAATTTGTTTTGACAGGTCATTAGAATGCCTAATACCTCACTACACAGAAGCGTCACTTTATTTGATGACGCTTGTGTCATGCTAGGAAGTACTGTCATCGTTGAATTTAAACTTCCCGTTGGACCGCTGGAGTTTGTTTTTTTGGTTTGATTCTTATTGTTGATTGAATCAAAAACCAAAAATCCTTTGTTATGTGAACCATTGACCATTCAAATCGAATTTCAGGCTCAAAAGTGACATATGTACTACCTAACAGAGAATGAAGGTCACGAAAATTTGCCCCTTGAAGATCAAAGTGCCGACGCCTCCTGACGCTTCTGTGTAGTAAGGTATTCTGTGATAATATGTATATCTTCTAGAGACCTTGATTGGTAATTCAGAAAGAAGGTTTCAGAAACCTTTAGATTAGTATAATTTATTTCTGAAATTATCAATTGTAATTTATTCAAGTTGAATCATGTGTGTCAGAAACTATCATTTGTGATTCGATATGTTCACTGAGAACCTTCATTTATAATTCAGGAAGAATGATACAGAATCCGTCAGATTGGCCTCATTAATTTCTAAAATCATCGATCATGATTCATATTAAATCATATGTGTTTCAGAAACCATCATTTGTTTTCAGATTGAATAATTTGTTTTCTAGAAAACTTCATTTGTAATTCAGAAAGAAGAAGAATGAAACCTTCAGATTTGTCTCATTTATTTCTGAAATCATCAGTTGTAATTTATATCGTATCATATGTGTTCCGAAAACCATCATTTGTGATTCAGATTGTATATGTTCACTGAAAATCTTCATTTGTAATTCAGAAAGAATGATTCAGAACCTGTCAGATCAGTCTCATTTATTTCCGAAATCATCAATTTTAATTTATTTTAAATCACATGTGTTTCAGAAACCATCATTTGTTATTCAGATTGGATAATATGTTTCCTAGAAACATTAATTTAAAACTCAGAAAGAAGAATTCAGAAACCGCCAGATTTGTCTCGTTTATATCTGAAATCATCAATTGTAATTTACCTTGAATCATGTGTTTCAGAAACCTCCATTTGTGATTTAGAATTTTGATAGACAGACAGCCAGTACCAGTAATATAGTCGAATGAATAAATCATCTTGTATATTGATAAGGAAATATAGGGGAGATTTCTAAGTGGCGACTTCGTGTTGCTGATGATAGACCCTATAGTAAGTGTATGTAACATTATACATTATACAGGGTTGAAATTAGCAATTCTTACTTTAATTCATATCAAAACCTTTTTTTCGAGATGATGTTTCATGTAATTAAATTATTTCCTGAAATCCTTGTTTTGTTCAAAACAATTTGTTATTCTTGATTTTTTCCCAAAACCAATAGCTGAAGAGAAAGAAAACCCAATTTAACTCACCACCTTTTAAGAGTGATATCTCGGAAAGGGTTGGGCTGAAGAAGTTTTGTTATAAAAAAGACCCATCTTAATTTTATACGAGCAATCACCTCCTGAATTTTTTCGTATGAATTCAGAAACACCCTGTATAAAAATATTTCGTTTCATTTCTTGTTAGGTGATATGCAGAGAATGAGAATATAATTAAATGAAGGATTTGGCTGAAATTCGAATATAAAAACTGATTTAACGACCACCATCAAGGGTTTATCAAGGACCCCAAAAGGGGGCCATGGCCCCTTCTCTCAAATCCACCAGTGGTCTAACGTGCACCCAACCAACAGTTTTATTTCTTTCATCTATGATTTTCCCTGCGTTCGCCATGTTGAAATCATGTTATTCAAATTGTTTCATTCAAGCGCATAGAATTTTTGCCAATCTGTGTCCACAGATAAGAAAAAAAATCCAAAGTTCTATGGGTGATCAAAATGAACAACCAAAACTGGTTTTTCTTCAAAAGTCAAAAATATGCCTTCACCATAGCTCTTTCGATTGCCATTCGACTGGAATTGTGGGATGCAACAAAATACAAAATCATTTCAAAACATTAATTGACATTTATCATGGGGGTATTCGCCCTTCTCAACAAAATACTAGAAACGCACAAATATTCTCTCGGATTTCCGATACAAGAAAGTCGCTCATATTCAACGAATTCCGGTTCAGTGTCCGACCCTCCTTCGTCCTTCTCGATCTTCTTGGTTATTTCTGGCATAGTGCATGACTTGAAGAGATTGATGTCGGTCTCCGCTACGAGGTCGCAGTTCAGCGATCTTGTGTGGTTCTTCGCTCTCTTTCTGTGTTGGTTTTCCAGCTTTAGATTATCGGTCGAATGCAGATTGGACAAATTTAGTGGACAGATGTGGGTGGGTTGTAAGTTGTGGACTTCTACGTACGTCAGTTGGGCTGTAATGGTTTCCTCCGGAATTTTCTCTTGCAGGATGGATATCTTCTCTGAGCCTGAATCAATTATGGAGAATCAGAATTAATATTTGATAATAAAAACGAACCTCAATTTACACCAATATACTATTGCTAAAGAATAAATGTTGGCTTCACCAGGTTCACATTTCGAGCTGATTCAGAAGAAGGTGGGTATCATCCTCAATATACCAACACCAAACATGGCAAGAAAAAGAGAGGCCTTAAAATGGCAGTAAGGCATATTGGAGTTTGCCTCTGGTATTACCAAACCTTGTGAAGATATTCAACGAGTGGAGTCTGTTTACATCTATTTGCTCTTCGCTCTGGCTTGCCCGATCACCAGATTTAAATCCGCTGGATTTTAGTTCTTGGGCCCATTTAAGAACATTGATTCACAAGGCTCCTGTTGTTAAGATCCCTCAATTAGGGAGAGTACTTCTCGAGCGCCAGCCACAATAGGTTTAACAAGGTTGTGGCGCCTTGAATAGAACTCTCCACTTCTACCAAGGTAGGTTTTATACAGTGGAGAAGGGTTCGGTTTAATCTACGATGTAAGCGATTGAACGTTTGGTTTCTTTCGTTAATGCTGCCAAAGAAAAATAATGAAGGTCCACTTGAAATACCAAAATGGACTTTATAAAATTCACACACTGACTTCAAACAGAAACCATAATTGATTGGTGAATATTAGGAATGGAAAATGAAAACGGATCTTATTTACAAAGTAAACATGGAATAAAAAAAAATCTTAAGTATCGGTGAGTACTCTACAGTGGCAATTAAATACAAAATCGAACGATGAACGGTTAAGCAAGACGGTCAGGTGAGGTGTGCGAAAGCGAGATTCGGGCGATAAATAGGAAAATACGGGAGTAACGAAGCGAAACTCCAAGACTCGGTAGGCAACGAAAAAATATCTTATAATCTAACAAACCAGAATGATATGTTCCATTCTCAAATATTGAAGGAAAGGTATCAGCAAATGCTTAGACTTTATCGGATAGGATAGGGAACGGGGCAGCTGTGGCAGCACCAACGTCCGGACTAGTGACTCCAGAGTATGGAACCCCTCGGCCTGACGAAGTGATCCTATTAATCCGCAAACGTCTAGCTAGTTGGCAAAGGGTGAAGCGCGGTCGTAACCGCGTTGTGATCTCGCCGATGTCAACCCACAAAGACGTCACCATCAAATACAAATTGTCGAACACAGCTGTGTGACATAGGAATCGGGTACGGTTGTTAACCAACAACGCCAAGAAAGCAGCTCCAGCTCCAGGAAAATGGAACCCCTCAACTTGAAGAAGTCTCTTGTATTTTCGTCAACCTTCAGCGAATTGAGAAAGGGTAAATCGCGGTCGTAACCCTGTTGTGATCTCGCCGATCTCAATTCCCAAAAAGACCGCTGAGTCAGACAGAGAGTGAGGCCACACAAAGGAAACAAAATACAAGATGAATTCTTGATAGGAGAATGAGTTAAAATATTAACAGGGTACGGTTGTGAACCAACAACGACCAGACGAGAAGTTCCAGAAAAATGGAACCCTTCGACTTGACGAAGTCTCTCGTATATCCGTCAACCTTCAGTGAACTGAGAAAGGGTGAGGCGCGGTCGTAACCTCGTTGTGATCTGCCCATCTAATTCTCGAAAAGGTTGCTGACAAATACAGAGATAAAGGAGGCACAAAGGAATAAAATTAAGTACAAAATCGTGGAAATAATGCGGAAAAAATACGGGCAGGTTACGGTGGGGAACCAACCACGTGCAGACAAGCAACTTCAGTAAAATGGAATCACTCGATCTGACGAAGTCTCTTGTATATCCGTCAACCTTCAGCGCATTGAGAAGGAGTGAAGCGCGGTCGTAACCCCGTTGTGATCTCGCCGATCCCAATTCTCAAAAAGGCTGGTAACAGATACAGAGATCGAGGAATCAACAGGAAAATAAAATTATTAATCATATAAGGAATAAAAAAAAAGGTTTGAAAGTCTTGAAACACATAATACTTCAATTGTTAGAACGATATTTGATAATAACTGGGACTCCTGTCTCAAATTATTATTACACTGATTCTACTGTTAATGTGTAATTGCCGAAAAAGTCGGTGGCAGAATTTAATAATAAAAAAAAAATTATAACTTCAAGAATGAACTCCGGAAACTTGGAAAAAATACTCGAGGATTGAAAGAAAATCTTTAAATATTAGACTCCTCTATATTGCTATATCAAAAACAAATAACAAATCTAATAAAGAAACAAATATACAAAACTTATTTTATAGTATTGAATATTTTATATTAAGTATAAGAATTATGTGTAGAATAAATTTTTAATGAATAAGTAGTTGGAAAAATGTATATGTATTTATTTTATTTTTCTTATGACTGCTGAAACCTCCTCATTTTGAAATATGTTTCTAATGTGATAGAAATTCATCATTTATCATACGTGATATTAAAATCTTCTTTCCATCAAAATTTTTTCACCTTGTGTAATTCTCAAAATACACTGTGCAAAAAAATTAACGCTCATTCTGAAAATCTCAATATTAATGAAAGTTAACTCTACATTGACTTTATAACTTATTTTTTATGTTCTCTCGGGAAGGTATTGAACGAAACAAGACACATTAAATGAAAGAAAAATTCGGGATTTCACCGAATCTTATGTGAAAGAAGAGAAATGAACAATTTTCAAAATACTGAAATGCTGATAAGTGATTCAATAATTGGTATTTCCACCCCTTGCGTTAATTACAGCTCGGCAACGACGGTTCATACTCAAAATGAGTGATATTAAAATGTTCTGATCTAATTCTTCCCAGATTTCTCCGAGTTGGAGTCATTAAGAGTATCTGGATGATTTTCTTGATTGAGATCTGGACTTCTTGCTGGCCATTCCATTCGAGAGACTTCGACCTCTTCAAGGTACTCCTGAAAGATGCGCGCACGATGGGGTCTGGCATTATCGTCCATGAAAATGAAATTTTCACCAATATATTGGGCAAATGGCACTCTACATGCTCTTCAAGAATGTTCCTTATATACTTATAAGCATTCATAGCTCCATTATCAACGACCACTAGGTCTGTGCAAGCAGTCAAAGATATTCCACCCCATACCATAATCGATCCTCCCCCGAAACCAGTAGTATTCAGGAAATTGCACTGAGCATATCTTTCATAAGGACGTCTGTATGCAAGGAAACGTCGATCACAATGGTAGAGGCAGAATATAGACTCATCTGTGAAGAGAACTCTTTCCCAATCGGCCTCTTCCCAATGGATATGCTCTCTCGCAAAATCCAAACGCGCCCTTCGATGGGCTGGGGTAAGAGCTGGGCTACTTCTCTCGACACGAGGCCTTAAATCATATTCTCTGAGGCGATTTCTTATTGTCTGAGTGCTATAATTTTCACCTCATGAGTTTGCTCCAGCTGATTTTGAAGGAGGCGAGCGGTTGCAAACCGTTGTCCCAACGAAGAAACTCTCAAGTAACGTTCTTGAATGGCAGTTGTTACCCGTGGTCTACCCTGTCCTGGTCTTCGAACATTCATACCTGTCTCTCTGAATCGCTGCAACATTCTGGACACACTTGTATGGAAAACTCCAAACCTTTCTGCAATTTTGTGTATGTCCACCCTTCTTCTCGCAAAACTTCCGCTTGGGCACATTCCTCTTGGGTCAAATTGCGTGTTTCGCGTTGCATAGCGATCGAGTGTAGAAAATCAAATGAAAGAAAAACTATTGATCACTAGAATTGATCGAGAACAACTGATTTTAGAATGGAGCCAATACATTAAAAATCTGATAATATCGTCTTTTTTTATTCCTGCTGGGAGAAAACATCTGTATTGAAGAAAAACGTTGAAAGTGGATAACATATGCATGCATAATTCTGATGAAAATAATTATCATTGAGAAGACCTTCAGTTGTAGAATAAATTGGAGATTTCCATAATGTGCGTTAATTTTTTTGCGCAGTGTATTTAAATTATTAGCTCTGAAAAATTATAGTAATTTCGATATCCACATAAATATGAGTTACATTATATAAGATACGCCACTGGTGTATCCCATTATGTGGCAGATTGAATCATAAAGACGCATGGCGTTACGCGTCCTCTCCCTTCTCTAGTCTAAGGGTAGATCCACATCCTTTTTCACCGATAGTCATTGCGCAAGCACGAAAGTATTCCGAGCTAGTCAACCTACCTGAATTGAATGCATTGAAACTGGAAAGTGAATTATGTGATATCGAGATATCTCTAAATACCTGGAGAAATGCGTGGAGGAAAATGATATTTCATGGCTTGTTCGAAAGGCGGCTGTATTGTGGTTTGAAAATATGGTCATTTTCCAAACTTTATGAGTTTTCCGTTTGCATGATTGATTCCAAAATCATCGCAAGGAGGGAAACTCATTCCTTACCGTTTTCCACGTTTCCGTTCATCCTTTGGTCTCGCACTTCTGGAAAGTCACCGTCAAACGTTTGTTCGCCCTTATCGACGCGACGCCCTCTGTGGGGGGACGCCGACGCAGCCTTCCGCTTGAAAGAGACGACCAGCGGCCTCCTATGATCATGCAAGCGCGCCATCTCCGTGTCCAGGTAGCGAAGGGAACTCTGCCTGCTGTAAGAATCGGTGTTGCTATGACTGTTTACTTGTGAGGATCTGCCGGATAAGTTGGCGTAACACCTACCTCCAGCCGGATTCCTGACCATCAGATGGCGCCTGAAGCACTGCTTGAATGTGTTCTGGAACGAGAAGAAGTGTTGAAATACGGGAAATCACATTTCTTCTTTCTATATGTACAGCGTTTTCAGGTGATTTTCAACAGAACTAGTCGAAATCATTCACAGAAAATCGCCCACATAAAACTTTCAAAGTGATGAATTACCTACTATCCCTGGAAGTGAAAATTTATGCAATGAAATCAGTAATACGGATCTGTTCCAGTTATGCCTTCTACCAGATCTACGACCGTCGTTCACTACTCTATCATATGCACCCTTTCGTCTAATCGTTTAAGGGGATGCACTACATTAAAGAAATCGCTGAATTGACCGAATCGGCAATGAAAGTTTGATAGCGAGTTCTTCAAACACTGGAATAGGCCATCTTTTAGTAGTAACTTGAAATATTACGGACCTGGAAGGAGCAGATGGTTGTAGAGTAGAAATCATCTCAGCACGAAAGACTTTTCTCTTTTTATTACCCGGATGTCGACGTTGCTTGTTTCTCAGCCTATACGAATAAATGAAGCTGCTTATTTCTACCGAACCGTTTATTATACTTTTCCGTCGACCATAGAATGAAAGCTCATTTTAACGCACTCGAAATCATCCATTAATCACCTCTTTTAATGCATGATTTCTTATTAATGCATGATTGTCATGGCAACCGACCATGAAATATTCAGTCAGAGCACTATGGAGCTTGGTTGGAAATCAACTTCTGCCACAGAAGGGTTGGTATATTGACAACTCCATTCAGAATGCAGAAGAAATTTCAGGTGATACGCAAAGTAAATAATACTTCAACCTCCACTTTCTCCACACGTTCCTTATGGGATACCATAGGTAATGATATAAATGCAAACTGAATGTAAACTATTCAGGATGTCACATGTCCAATATTCCCTCAATGAATTTTTCGAATTGTTCCATAGGGAGCATAAATATTGATATATCGAAATGAACATAGAAATTTACCTGTTGGTAGATTTTCATCCATGTTATTAATTAATAAAATTCAGTTTTCGGGAATGTGGACTTTTATTGCTGCCAAAAATACAAAAAAGTTGCCGACGTTTCGAGGACTTCTGTTATCCTCTTTTTCAAGGCTGTAATGAATTTTCAATAAGTTACAGGTACACAAACACAAGGACATATAATAAACATACCAAGATTCTGTATTCTCAGACGCAGTCTAAATTCATAAAATAATAGAACATCTATATTATCAAACAAGCTAACAATCGGGAATCGCACGTGCAGGTCAACAAAATAATAAAACATTAACCTTACACAACCTTTGAGTGTATTGCGCAGTAGTCAAAAACCACTGAACTCCCATCAACTAACACAGAAACAAATGAAACAATACAAAAATATATAGAGCATGGTCAAGTTTTAAGTGAATTCTTTATACATCTACATCTAAGTGATAATCCCTACTTCATGTAACATCTAATAAAAAGTCATATATTATACTAAGGTTTTTGACATCATCTCTGAAGTTTACCGAGTTATTAAGTTTTATGTGTAACATTTCGCTGATGTTTCGTTTATAAGTAAACTTTTCTTTATCAAGAATTATGGTATTGTCAAAATCAAACTGATGTTTTTCTTTAAGTGCATGGTTAGTAAGGGCTGTTTTGTCGATGTTATGTGCACTTCTTAGATTTGTTTTATGTTGTTTCATTCTTTCTTTCACATATTGCTTGGTCTGTCCTATATAGCACTTTTCACAGTCACGGCATGGTATCTTATATAAGATACCATGCCGTGAAGAATGAAACAACATGAAACAAATCTAAGAAGTGCACATAACATCGACAAAACAGCCCTTACTAACCATGCACTTAAAGAAAAACATCAGTTTGATTTTGACAATACCATAATTCTTGATAAAGAAAAGTTTACTTATAAACGAAACATCAGCGAAATGTTACACATAAAACTTAATAACTCGGTAAACTTCAGAGATGATGTCAAAAACCTTAGTATAATACGAGTATATGACTTTTTATTAGATGTTACATGAAGTAGGGATTATTACTTAGATGTAGATGTATAAAGAATTCACTTAAAACTTTACCATGCTCTATATATTTTTGTATTGTTTCATTTGTTTCTGTGTTAGTTGATTGGAGTTCAGTGGTTTTTGACTACTGCGCAATACACTCAAAGGTTGTGTAAGGTTAATGTTTTATTATTTTGTTGACCTGCACGTGCGATTCCCAATTGTTAGCTTGTTTGATAATATAGATGTTCTATTATTTTATGAATTTAGACTACGTCTGAGAATACAGAATCTTGGTATGTTTATTATATGTCCTTGTGTTTGTGTACCTGTAACTTATTGAAAATTCATTACAGCCTTGAAAAAGAGGATAACAAAAGTCCTCGAAACGTCGGCAACTTTTTAGTAATTTTGGCAGCAATAAAAGTCCACATTCCCGAAAACTGAATTTTATTAATAGAAAGGACCCCGCACTTTTACTACGGGAAATGGCGTTCCGTCAAATTTTCTAAAATTTTGGTATAATGTAGTACTCGACATACTGAACAAAAGTGTCCATGGCCCCAACTCAATCCTATGACTAGTTTTTGAGATACAGGGCGTTGAAGTTGAGAATTACCCACTTTTACTACGCCCGTATCTCGGAACATAATCGAATGAACTTCAATTTTTCTCAAGAAACATTTCATTACATCCCCAAGGAGCAAGCATATAGAGGAATATGACCGAAAATCGTTACGAATACAGGGTTATCCATAATTGAATGCATGCCCGATTTCGAAAGTATAAAATATGTCAGTTCCAGAGCGAGAACGTTCGCAAAATGAACTATTACACTACCGGGTCCGGCGATTGAACTGTCCGTCTCTAAAAATTCAAAATTTCTGGTAATTTTCAATATTTATTCACATGCTCTTTTGCATATGAAAGCAGAAAGTTCAAAGTTTTTCATGTGCTATTCCGAAGGAATATGACCGCCTTTGGCCTTCACAACAAGCTTGAGTCTCTTTCTGAATGAGGTGCACGCTGCTCGAATGACGTCCTCACTTAAACGGTTCCATTCTCGCGTCAGCGACAACTTGAGCGATTCCAATGAAGTGTGTTTTTTAGAACAAGCTTGGGCCTGTATGATGCTCCAAATACAGTAATCCAGCGGGTTCAAATCTGGTGAGGACGGCGGCCACATATCACGGTCTATCAAAACTGGAACGTTCGATCTCAACCAATTTTGCGTGCCATTTGCTTTATGCGAAGGAGCCGAGTCTTGTTGGAAAGTCCAATGCTCTGAACCGAATGTTTTGCGTGCCCACGGTATTAACTCAGGTCTCAAGATCTTGTCTCGGTAGATTTGTTCGTTTATCTTGACTTCGTTGCGACCCATTGGCAGGAAAACGAGTGAAGAACGGCCTTTTTCAGAGATCGCCGCCCAGACCATGATTTGGTCGGCTCCTTGTCGTCGAGTGACCCGTAAACGATCCGAATGATTGCTGGTACGTTTCTTCAACCAAACCCGATCGTTTTGTTTGTTCAAATATTGCTCAATGCAGAAAGTTTTCTCGTCAGAGAAGACAATGTTCGGAAGCATCCCACCATCGAGCAGGCGAATCAGCTCCTTCGATCGATCCAACCTCTTGCGACATTGCAAAGCTGTGAGTTCCTGAGACTTATGTTTTTTATAAGGCTGGACCTTAAGCTTCTTCTTCAATATGCGACGAACACTGCGGTCGCTCACGTTGAGGTCCTGGGCGAGCTGTTGTGCTGAGCGCTCCGGATTTCTTTCCAATCGATGACGCACCCTTTCGACGACTGCTGGTGCTGTTGCAGTACAGCGTCGTCCTCCACCGTAGCGTTTCTTGATGCTACCAGTCTCAACATATCGTTGGATAGTGCGACGCACAAATTTCTCATTCAATTGTAGTTTTGGCAGCGCTCGACGAATTTCGATATTCGATTTTCCTTCCAAATGGAGAGCAATCACCGCATTACGTTTCAAATCCATCGTCTAAATTGCAGAATGTTTTTCTCTCACATCAAAATCACTTTAAGTGTTGACAAATAACATGTCAGAGAATGCCCTGTCAAATTTTCGCTGCGTTAGGTTCAGTGGTTCGGATTTTATATCAGTTAGATGGAGACGGACACTTCAAAGGCCGGACCCGGTAGATATGTCGTTGGTACATCGAAAAAGTCTGAAATACCCAGAATTTATACTGGGTGATCCATTATCATAGAAACTATTCTCAAGGAAGGTTAAATGGACACTCTGTATTTATGGGTTGATTCAAGGTGTTTGTTTAATGTTTTTAGAACATATCATCATGGACTTCAAAGAATACAGGGTGATTCAGTCATGAAATGAAATTTGAACCTCACGAAAATACCCAAAAACCACCTCTTTTTTTCATCACCCTCTATCTCAAGATTAAATCCGAGGAGGTGGGAGTTTTCTTTCACCACTGTACTCGATATAAAAACATCAACACGGCTGAGAGTTTTTATCCACTTCCTATGACCAGATTTTTTTTTATGTAATATGAAAATTATTTATTTATGTTATTCTATTCTTATTCCAGCTAAAAATATGGTCATAGGAAGTGGATAAAAACTCTCAGCCGTGTTGATGTTTTTATATCGAGTACAGTGGTGAAAGAAAACTCCCACCTCCTCGGATTTAATCTTGAGATAGAGGGTGATGAAAAAAAGAGGTGGTTTTTGGGTATTTTCGTGAGGTTCAAAGTTCATTTCATGACTGAATCACCCTGTATTCTTTGAAGTCCATGATGATATGTTCTAAAAACATTAAACAAACACCTCGAATCAACCCATAAATACAGGATGTCCATTTAACCTTCCTTGAGAATAGTTTCTATAATAATGGATCACCCAGTATAAATTCTGGGTATTTCAGACTTTTTCGATGTAACAACAACATATCTAGTGTAATAGTTCATTTTGCGAACGTTCTCGCTCTGGAACTGACATATTTTATACTTTCGAAATCGGGCATGCATTCAATTAGGGATAACCCTGTATTCGTAACGATTTTCGGTCATATTCCTCTATGTGCTTGCTCCTTGGGGATGTAATGAAATGTTTCTTGAGAAAAATTGAAGTTCATTCGATTCTGTTCCGAGATACGGGCGTAGTAAAAGTGTGTAATTCTCAACTTCAACGCCCTGTATCTCAAAAACTAGTCATAGGATTGAGTTGGGGCCATGGACACTTTTGATCAGTATGTCGAGTACTACATTATACCAAAATTTTAGAAAATTTGACGGAACGCCATTTCCCGTAGTAAAAGTGCGGGGTCCTTTACATTATGTCAAATTTGTCTATTATGCGAAATAAAAATTTATTTGAATCCAAAATTTATATTCAATTCGTGATTAGGTCGACGGAAAAATCTTGTAATCAACTCGCTCCGCTCACGCGTTAAAATATTTCGACCATTAATCGCTGTCATTAATAAACTAGTTGATTAAATAACTATTTCCGTCGACCATAGAATAAAAGCTCATTTTAACATACTCGAAATCATCCATTCAATAATGCATGATTTCTTATCTTAATGCATGATTGTCATGGCAACCAAACATAAAATATTCAGTCAAAGCAATATCGAGCTTGGTTGGAAATCAACTTCTGTCACAGAAGGGTATATTGAAAACTCCATTCAAAATAAAATAGACTGCAGAAGAAATTTCAGGTGATGAAAGTTGCTAAGTAAATAATACTTCAACAACCTCCACTTTCTCCACATGTTCTTTATCGGATATCATCGCTTATGTAAGAGAGCGTGAAGAATAATTACTTCTTAAGCTGAGTTAATTACTCTTGCTCTGCAGACGTTTTAATTTCAATTTTCATGAAGTATTTCGATTAACTTAGTGGTAATTAAATATTTGTATGAAGAGTTATTGTGGTGGATAATCCCATAGAGTTGAGGGAAAAGATAATTAATTAATATTCTAAGCGAATTCTCAATATTATTTACTGACTGAAGAAACAAGACATAGATTAAAAAAAATATAAGAAGGTACATGAAACGGAAGTGGCCAAGTGACGTATGACAATATACATATACGGGGCGATTCATTTCGAAAAAAAATGCAACTTTATCTATTTTATAAAAGGTATCATACAAAATGAAAAATTTTCGTCTGATTGTTTGAACAAATTCTGATTCGTTGTTGAGTTATTGAGGGTGAACACTTCTAAATGAGACACCCTGTACGTTCATTCAGTTTATAGTGAAACACTCTGTATATGGTTCCTGGTATGTGCTCTATGAATAATTTTGCGTGTAACTTGAACTCATCACTCTTAATGCTAATTTTCATCTCGAACAAATCCGAGGATTCGAAATGTTCACGAAATCCAAATGTTGTCCTCAAAACAACTCAAATACGGTATTCGAGACCGAACCTCAACCCTAAAAATTTCAAGTTTCTAGGATTTCCTGTTCGTATCGTGTTTACGTCGATCGGAAGGACAAAATTGAAGCAGAGATTCCTCTTCTGCCGCTCAAAAACTCGGTATTGAGTCATTTTCTATCCAAAATTACCCCTAAAATTTATTAATACAAACATTTCCCATTAACCCTTCTGGGGTCGTTTCACACTGGTAGAATAGAATATGTTATTTTGAATTTATGTATAATTAGATTGTAAAAATAAACGGAATCCACGTACTGACAAATCATAATGACCGGTATGTGAATAATGGACTCTACCCCACGTTCCTCATACAAATAGACATGTTTAAATCATATTTTCACTCCCATACGAAAATGCTTCCTGGCAATTTTCACTCGCAGGAAAAAGCTGCAGAAAAACCGCAGATTGAATAGAATTTCCGTTGAGGCTGAGCGTGATATTTTCATAGGAGGATTATCTTGTTTTTGGATCTGCTCTGGCTTTGATATTACAGCTGGATTTTTTAGAAGGAGCGATCACATTGGGACGGAAATAATCCGGGTTGAATTGCTCTGAGCCCACTGTTGGCGCATCAGTGAAAAAGATAGAATTTGTTTATTATACAGGGCGTTTCACCGCAAACTGAACTAATATATACCGGTTGATTTTTTAGTGTTTCATTAGACGTATTCGAGGAAGGAATTGAAATACAAATTCAGTTTTGTGTTCGCTTCAGTGTACATGAACTTAAATTGTGAAATATTTTCACGCGGAATCTACTTCCGATTCTACCTAAAACGAATGTAAACTTCGTAATTTCAAATGTTACAACCTTAATGTTTGTACATATTTGAATTCTTCGTTCAATTCTGCACTGATTTGTATGATGTATGATATGCGCAACCACTTCAAGCGGTTGTTGAGTTATAGCCTGATTGTCAAATTTGTTGACAGAAACAATATGTAACCAATTAGTGTTTATATCTCCGAAATCCTTTATTCTGATAATTTCTTTTTTCATCAGTGCAACAGAATGAAGTACGCTGTTACTGCTTCTTGTATAAATTTGGTGGAAATATTATACAGGGTGCCTGAAACAGGGCTTCAAAGTGAGCCCCAATAAAATTATGAAATCTAATTTTTTCAGACGGCAACCATATAATGTTGTCATTTCGATCGATTGCTCGTCAAAAATTAGTAAGAGTGTGCCAAACATTCCGTGTATTCAAAATCAGTAGTTTTGCCGTTATCGAATAAAATTCGAATTTCAGGACTAGAGCCAGGTTTGGCCAGTTAAATTCATGGTATGCTCATCTTTTTTAAAGTAGGCTATGTAAGGAATTGTCATTTTTACTCATTCTTATTAATCAAGCACTATACAAAACATGCCGTAATAATTTGGCACACTAGAATGATATATAAAAAGTCTGTTTTTTATTTGCGGGAAATGTGACAAATGAACAAAGCAGATGACTAAATAAAAAATTTTGGTTCAAAACTATCACAACAATTTTCTTAAAAACAGAAAACTTATAAATGAAGTGTTCTAACTATTGACATAGTCTACTTGAAAATTATCTCAATAAAGCTATGATTAGACAAAGAAACCTGGATTTATTCCTGAAATTGGAATTTTATTGGCAAAACCACTGATTTTGAAGGCATGCAATGATTAACGAGAAATCGATCGGAATGACACCATTAAATGGTTACCATTTGAAAATGATGAGATTTCATAGTTTCATTGAGGCTCACTTTAAAGCCCTGTGCCCTGTTTCAGACTGCCTATATAATATTTCCTCATAATTTATACAAGAAGCAGTATCAGCGTACTTTCTTTTGTTCCACTGTTGCAAAAAGAATTTATTAGAATGAGTGATTTTGAACACTAATTTGTGACAATCTTTCTGTAAAAAAAATCGACAATCAAGCTATAAATTAACAATCGCTTGAAGTGGTTGCGCATCAAATCAGTGCAGAATTAAACAAAGATTTCAAATATGTACAGATATACGGGGTGTTTTATTTGAAATAACGAAGTTCACATTCGTTTCCGGTAGAACCGGAAGTAGATTTCGCTTGAAAATATTTTTCAATTCGAGTTCATTTACTTTAAAACAAAAATATACCGAATCTTGAATTTGTACAACAATTCCTTCCTCGAATACGTCTAATGAAACACCTAAAAAAATCACCCTGTAGATAACACCGAGAAAGTAATTTTTGGATTATGACATTCACCCCGTTTTCGACGCATAAGCGAGATACAGGGTGTTTAATATCAACTTTGAGCAATATTCTGATAACGGTGGTAAGTTATGTGTGACATTCGAAATAACGGTTTCTGGTTACATCAATTGTGGTGTAGAATTCTGGAAAAAAAATCAAAATATCGGAAAACATGGGAAGTTGGAATTTTTTATTTCCGATTGAATAATTAGATAGCATCATTTGAACGTACTCGTTTTTCTAAGGTTTTCAGTAAAATTGTTTTTCCACAATTTGAACATTCTGCCTTAGTTGTTTTTCCATAAAAAATATTTCTTCGGAGATATGAAGGGTTTTTCTCCACAATTTGAACATTCTGCCTTAGTTGTTTTTCCATAAAAAATATTTCTTCGGAGATATGAAGGGTTTCATGCTCAAGATAGTCATGGTATAGTAGGTAGGTACCTACTTCAAAGTTATTTTTGATAGAATCATTTGGTTTGGTATTCGTAGGAAAATATTAAAGTGGTTTGTTTTCTGCATTTTCTTTCAACCGCGCACCTCGATAATAATATCAAATCAAAACCCTCGGCGCAATGTGATAACGTTTCTATTCATTATTGAACCCTCAATATGAGTTATCATCTGTGATCCGTTCAGTATTGCATAAGAAATAAACACCCTTTGATTAGTCTGCGGGGAGTATTATTCTTCATCCCTCTACAATCTACATTATTTGACCGAACCTACCCTAGCGGGTACATCACAAAAGGTGAACGATATAACTGCATATTCTCCCTAGTCAAAAGATCTACCTGACCTAGAAATCAAACTCCAAGGTCAGGATTGAACATTTGCATTCGAAGTTTCTCTAAACTAAAATCTAAGAAACTTCCTTATGAAAAAATTTTTCATTGTACCAGCTGCAGGTACCGAAGAAGAATTTGTGAATTCACATTATATATTAAATTCTCATTGTAATCCTCTGAATCTTGATTTTTCAAATTATGAAATTGTTTTTCTGAAAGTGGTCTTAACTCGATACTTTTTACTGGACGTTGTAAAACTTCGACAACAGGTTGATCAATCCTTTTGCCATCGGAGGCATTCGTCTCGTGTTGTTTAAAACCTAATTCATTTTAAATACGTGATAAGGCATGTGCTGAAAAAATGTTCTGAAACTTCTACATAATGAACCGAGAAGTTACTATTCTAAACTCTTCTTCCGAGGTGTTATTGTTTTCGGAATGATTCGTGAACTGTTTACATTGACCTTGTCCGAACTCTTCTTCGCTGACATGAAATTTTGTTTGCTAGGATTTCCCTTGCGGTCACGACCTCGATTCGAATGGTACGAATTTTCTTTCTGATTGAAATCATTAGGATTCATTTGCGATGCTTTGCGAAAATCTGGTTCCGACTTGACAATTTACATAATTTGTTATATTCTTGACTAATTCATTATTCACTCATTTTACTCTATTGCTGATGTACCCAGCTAGGGTAGGTTAGGCCAATCGTTATGCAGTTGAGGATGGTGAATAATACCAGGCATTGTTTTAATAACATCATATTTGATAAACATAACTGGCAATGATGAGACCTGAAGCTCTGGCTTTACGTGCCGCTGTAGGTCTAAAGGGAGGTCGCACTTATCTTATTATATCACGTACGAAATATACAGGGTGTTCAACATACTACAAGGCTCTTCTCAAGGAGTCATTTCAGTGGATGTTTCAAAACGGGTCATCCTGTATTTTTTGAGTTTCATAGGCTTCGACGTAACTCCTTATCTTTGTTGAACGAATAAATAAATCAATAAACAAATAGGCACAATACATCTTATCGTCCGATTGAACAAACTATTGTCCATTGGACTAGTGCAGTGCAGTGTCATCCAAATTTGTCGCATTCTCTCCCAAGATCCACATTTTACCAGGATATTTCCACGTCGTCTCACGGAATAATACCTCACAAAGAGCTTGCCCACAAAAATTGCAGCTCAGCGAAACTTGAGCTCTGTACTTTTCGTTCAACCGTAAACGAAATGTTCCAGTACAAAGCAGACGAGACAAACAAAAGCGGTTGAATTTTCTACGGAATATCAGAGGGGAAAGAAGGGTGGACGTTGTTGTGATCTATTTCTGAACATTTGTATTCATGGACGACGAAATGGATACAATTGGAAACCGTGTTTTCTTGTTCCGAATTCTCTGGATAACGGTTTTGTTACCTTCCGCGATGTGGCTTCCAGAATCAACAAGACTGCCCAATTAATTGTGGTGGTATGTTACAGTAAGCTAGATCGCGCTTGTTTCCAGGCAGCGTATTTTGGAACGCATCGGAAGGATTTCGATTACTATATGAAGAGTACACGGGAAAAACGATCAGAGTCACAAAACCTAGAAATTCGCAGGATTTGAAATTTAAGATTCAAAGACTCAAAACTTGAATTCAAATCACTGTGAAAGCGTAGTTTTAGGCATTCATGTGTTTGTATTTCACTATGATGTTGTGTAGTACCCTAGGTAATGGAAATGAATTAGTTCATCTTAAAATTAAAATTTTAAAATCATTCTATGTAAGAATATTCCAAACGTGTGGAATAGAGGCAGACACATAAATTAAAACTTCGAAGGGCTAAGATGATAAACAGTTCAAGGGTCGCGTATCCCAAAGGGTCGAGTCAACGGTTTTTTTATCATCAGATTTTATGGTTTTTTAACCAATAGTGTAAGACCGCGTAGTTTCAGACAAATTCTTTCTAGAATATTCCAAGGGGACAAAGAGGCAGGGGAGACTTCGCTTTAAATAGAGAAATTTTCGGGAATTCAAAGAGTTCCGACAGTGGCGTGAAGTACAGACGCACACACGTCGTGCATCAGAAGGGAAAATGCGAATTGAATCGTAGGAAGTACCTGGGTTAAATGGAAGTAAAGTTCGGTCGGTTCTTCAAAATTTGTTATGTAACTTGAGGGTAATTTGTAAGTAATTCATTTTTTGTGTGATTAACAGCAAGTGTTTTCGTGAGTGTTTGGTCTGGTAAGAGAGAACTTTTTATGATTAAATGGGAATTTTCGAAGATTTGAAGTAGGAACGTACAAAAAGGTACTACGTCACTCTCCATTATTTTTATTTGTTTTCGTTCTATTGGTTTTTTTTTTACTGTTCTGTTCTTGAAAAGGTCGAGAAATAACACTTTTATTTTTCATTGAATTTAGAAGATAATATTTTTGAAATTTAATATATTGTTAATGTTAATGAGAAGGTATTTTTATTTCATCCCCTCTCGGAAAAAGATTTAATTTTTTCATAAGACCTTGCGTTTGCTCAAGGCACGAGTCCAGGTTCCCTTTCGACTGGAAAAGTGTGCAGGTTTCAAAAGGTTAGATATCTCATATTTTATTTGCGGGAACAGGTGTGTTAAGAAACACCCCCGCAGGTATTACAATTTGGTGACAGCGGTGGGATTGAATATATCTGTTTTCTGAGAGTGGGTATTTAACAGTTCATTTTTTTTT
Source organism: Adalia bipunctata (assembly GCA_910592335.1). NCBI lineage: Eukaryota > Metazoa > Arthropoda > Insecta > Coleoptera > Coccinellidae > Adalia > Adalia bipunctata. The sequence continues at coordinate 10,933,017 of OU342954.1, forward strand.
AATTTTGATTGAGGGAATAAGTGGAAACCTAATTCGAGAATTTTTTTTTCTGTTTACTGGCGATTCATAGTGAATTAATTAATTTGAGCGTGACATGCAAAGAGGTTTGTTTAGAAAACAAATATTGAGAGTTGAGACGTTAGTGCATCGGAAAATATAATTTTTTCGTCAGAGATTTTTTTGTGGAGGTTGTTGAATTCTGGTTTTGGTTGTGCTAATTACGAGTTCTTTTTTTTTTTGTTGCTGGAATAATAGTTCGTCTTCAGTTGGAAATAATTACGTTTTTGATTGATCTGAATCCACCTGTTGATTTGTGTGTGTTTGTTTTCAGGGAAGAAAATTTTAGTTTGTTTGCAGTTTCAGATCGTATCACACTGCAGTTAGACCAGGGTTTTTAGGTAAACGAGAAACATCAGGAAAAGGTAGGAATATTTTTTCTTTCGTTTTTTTTGCGTGTCAAACAAAAATGGCAACTACTCCCTCTGTTACCGATAAAGTTTTCCCGTCAATGATGTATTCCCTTGGTATGATAGCGAGCACGTTAGATACCTTCACCGGTGAAGATGCGGTCAAGTATTTCGACAAATTAGAATTACGGTCCAAATTAGATGGGTGGACGGAAGAGGACACGCTGAAATTACTCAAATTCAAACTAAGTGGTGAAGCGTATGATTTTTTTAAGTCGGACATATCCTTCGATAAATTTAATTATGTGGACCTCAAAGCAAAATTGTTGAAGAAATTCACTCCATCCAGATTCCCAGGAGAGAACCAGTGGAGATTATATCGGTGTTTCCAAGGACAAGATGAAGATGTTTCTTCATTTTGTACTAGATTACGGATTGTAGGGGCAGATCTTTTGCAGGATGATCTCGTTGGGGCCACAGCAGAAGAAGAAGCAGGATTAAAGAAGAAAAATAGGGAACTGATTCTGAACCAGTTCAAAATGGAGCTAAGGAAGGATTTAATGAGGGACACTGGAATCTGGTTGTTGAGGGAGAAGAATTTAGACTTAGAAAAAGCAGAGGAAATTGTTAAATTATAGGAATCGATCTTAATGATGGTACAGGGGTACACATCGAATGTAAGGATTGCGACAGTGGGTTTTGGGAATTCATGCGGAAGAAAAGGGTATTTTGCAAGGGAAAGTAGTCACAGAGGTAGGAGAGAGGGTCCGAGGAGAATAAGAAGAAAAAAATGTTTTTCTTGTGGTCAGGAGGGACACTTCGTCCGGGAGTGTCCAAATCAGGGAATGACAGGTAGTACTAAACAAAGTATTATGGTTATTCCGGAAGTAAATGTCGAAGAGATAGAAGATATACCGCATATCATCGAAGCAAGGGTGAATGGGATACTAACCCAATGTTTGGTAGATACAGGAGCGGCTGTCACACTTATCCAGCGGGGTTTGGTTTCAAGGGGCGAAATCAACACGAACGAAGCCGACAAATATCGGCTTTCGAGTGTGTCAGGACACCCTATAAAATCTTGGGGTACGGCCCATATTTCGATGGGACCCGAAAACGGTGAATGGATTTCTACCTGGACAGCCGTTGTGTGTGATGACATTGCTTCAGGAAATGTCCAAGTTATTTTGGGTAGGGATTTCTTGTATGCGAATCATGCACATATAGATTATGTACATGATCCATCTGTGACCATAAGAGGGATCGTTTTCAAACTTTTGGGCAAAGAAATTCTCGATGAACGTACATTTCAGAACGTTAGAGAGATCGGACAGATTGCCAGACGGGAAGAACAAACACTGAGAATTGGGGGTAAAAGCGCTTACGGGGATTCATTCATACAAATTGAAAATAAGGGGGCCAATACTGACGTTGAAATTTTGGAAAAACCAGTGGAGAGTGGGAAACCAAAAGTTGAAATAATTTGTGTAAATGCAGACACACAAACGGAAGAAAATTTTGGAGGAATAGAAACTGGATCGAAAATTTCAGAAAGTGGTAAACCAAAGGTCGAAACAATTTGTGTGGATGCAGAGGCTCAGACCGATCAATATAATGAAGAAACGCTGGGAAAACCAGGGAGAAAGAAGAAAAAATGTAAGGTGAAGGATCGCGAAAAATACAAATCATCGAGAGTTTTTGGGGGCGATCATCAATTCGAGTTGGGGGTAAGGTACTCTTGAGAGAAATGCGTGGGTCATCTAAGGAAATAGGGGAAAGCTGGATTGGTCCATATCAAATAACAAGATTTCGAAGTAATGAGACATGCAAGATAAAGGAATGTGGGGGTATTGAAGAAAAAGTTGTCCATGTCGATAGGCTGACAATTTACTTCGAATCAGATGAGGAGTTCTATAGTGACGAGGAAGAATGGCTGGAAGAGCCAGTCTTTGCTTTGGGAAGGTCCAGAAAAATTGCACGTCCACCAGACCGATGGACCTACTATTGAGGAAACCCTATTTCCGCACGGAGTGGTTTGAGAACCATTGGGCAGTGACGACCCCACGTTCCGAGTTAATAAATAAGTACCTAAGCATGAAAAGGCCATTCCATTCATTTATGATTTTTTTTCAGTGAAGTTAACAGGGGCAATTCTAGTTTTAGTAGCCCAATTTTTTAATTGTGATTTCAAATTTTTAGGTTCCAAGGTCATTTCCGTTGAAATTTATTTTGGTGAAATTTTTGGAGAAAAATCAATGTAGCTGTGTTTCAGAATTTTGAGTACATTATTCAGTTTAGGTACGATTAATTTTTTTGAGGCCTCTATTCGAAAATTGAAAAAAAAACTTTAAGGAAATTTTGTTTTGGTAGTTTGACGGAATATTATTGAGGATTTAGAAGTTATTTTTTCAAATCAAATTGGATGGTATACAAAGATAATCTGAAATAGATTATACCTAAGGAAGCGTTTTGGTCGCTGGTTAACGCGAGCACAAGGCCTTGCATGTTGTGAGTGATAAGTTTTGATTTTTTTTTATCTTGCATTGTATTTTTTTTATTGAGTAAGTTTCAGATTGTACTGATCAGACAATTATTCTGATGTGATTGTTTTTTTTTTTTGAATGGATAAATTTTGTTTTTTTTGTTGTTGTTAGGACATATTTTTTTGTGTATAATGTGTGTGAACTTTAGAACAATGCGCGTATAAGGACAATAGAGACAATCAACGGGAAGTTCTGTGATCGAGAAAATAAGCGAAAATAATCATCAGGCCATCATCAGACGAATAACCTTCCTGTTCAGCTTCACCTGATTATTAGGCGATTGTGAAAAACGCGATTCCGCAGGTGTTACGCCAGCGAGATGTCTATGGAAGAAAACTCTGACAACCTAGCTGCTTGAAAGATATTCATGGTATGATAAATTACGAAAATCGAATAATTCAACGAGTAAATGGTTCGAATTTCATCTTCCGAAATTGGGTACGACAACAACGACGCTAGACGATTAAGTACCACCCTCATCGATCAATCAACGAGAACCGAAGAAATTCGATATGTCTGCAGTTCTATCTATACTGCGGGGATGTAACATGCCACCAGGGGTGCTAGAGACAACAAATATGGACAAACGGTGACAGGGCATAAACAATAATGATGCTACTGGGAGTGCGACATAAGTAGAGGTAGAGCAGTGGCGTAACAACAGCGTGAGAGGCTTTGGGTAAGCTGGATATGTGGAAGCGAAGGTTATTCCGAAACAGAGGACCAGAAGCTACAGCGGAAGGTGATGTGTAGTGAAAACCGAGGGAGGACGCGAAAAACTCACAGAAAGATCGGGAAAGGTGCGCGCAAGACAATTGTTCGAAAGTTATGGTTATGGACAAACGAGAATATATGATTGTCAATTTTGAAAATTTTTGTAAAGTATAGTAGATCATAGGTTTTGCGAATTTTTTTTTATTGGTATTTTATGTTTCATACGGCTATGAACGCGTGATTTTGTTTGGTATTGATTTGCAGGCAGTAAATGTTATTGAACTGGTAAGAAATGGATGCATGTGAGTTTAGTAATTTCTATAGAAATAAGATGTTTGTTTCGTGTCAAGTGGGATAGTGACATGTTATATGTAGGGGTATGAGGGAAAAGTTTTGGCGATGTGGAGCCAAAACTTTTTTATTGGGGAGAGTGTTGTAGTACCCTAGGTAATGGAAATGAATTAGTTCATCTTAAAATTAAAATTTTAAAATCATTCTATGTAAGAATATTCCAAACGTGTGGAATAGAGGCAGACACATAAATTAAAACTTCGAAGGGCTAAGATGATAAACAAATCAAGGGTCGCGTATCCCAAAGGGTCGAGTCAACGGTTTTTTTATCATCAGATTTTATGGTTTTTTAACCAATAGTGTAAGACCGCGTAGTTTCAGACAAATTCTTTCTAGAATATTCCAAGGGGACAAAGAGGCAGGGGATTCTTCGCTTTAAATAGAGAAATTTTCGGGAATTCAAAGAGTTCCGACAGTGGCGTGAAGTACAGACGCACACACGTCGTGCATCAGAAGGGAAAATGCGAATTGAATCGTAGGAAGTACCTGGGTTAAATGGAAGTAAAGTTCGGTCGGTTCTTCAAAATTTGTTATGTAACTTGAGGGTAATTTGTAAGTAATTCATTTTTTGTGTGATTAACAGCAAGTGTTTTCGTGAGTGTTTGGTCTGGTAAGAGAGAACTTTTTATGATTAAATGGGAATTTTCGAAGATTTGAAGTAGGAACGTACAAAAAGGTACTACGTCACTCTCCATTATTTTTATTTGTTTTCGTTCTATTGGTTTTTTTTTTACTGTTCTGTTCTTGAAAAGGTCGAGAAATAACACTTTTATTTTTCATTGAATGTAGAAGATAATATTTTTGAAATTTAATATATTGTTAATGTTAATGAGAAGGTATTTTTATTTCATCCCCTCTCGGAAAAAGATTTAATTTTTTTATAAGACCTTGCGTTTGCTCAAGGCACGAGTCCAGGTTCCCTTTCGACTGGAAAAGTGTGCAGGTTTCAAAAGGTTAGATATCTCATATTTTATTTGCGGGAACAGGTGTGTTAAGAAACACCCCCGCAGGTATTACAGTTGCACAGTATTTGAAATCTGTTTCTACAGTCTACAGTCACTTGTTTAGGAGTGTTTCAAATATAATATAATTGAATTTTGTAATCCATCTATTTTCGAGAAATAAGAAGGATTTGTGATACTCAATACTATTGTATTTATTATTCGTAATATCATAAGAGCATCCAATTTTTTCGGAAAAAAATCGAAAAAACACGTTCCTAAGTAATATTTCAACAAGAAGCATGAGTGCTGGTGGCAACAAAAATCCGAGTCGAAGACGAGGATTTTTGCACCTGCACAAATGCTTTTTGTTAAAAAAAATATTACTTGAATGTAGGACTATGTGTTATTAATTTTCGTTGACATTGACAAAAACTGTCAATTTTTGCCGCGGGTAAACCCGAAAAAACTGCTGGCAGCTGCTGCCATACAGTTTTTCCATCTTGAAACCATTTGTGATTCAAAATTGCGCGTTTCTGATTGGTGGAAATTAAGACGAGGAAAAAAGTCATCGGAATATCGTATTTTACTTTCTTTCTGTGATTTCCGGAGGTCAACGCATCCAGGTAATAAATAGTCTAAATTAATTTGGGTCTCGTGTTGAGATGGTTTTCTACTTCACAACCATCTGCTCTGTTAAAGTCCATAATATTTCAAGTTACTGCTAAAAGATGTCCCATATTTTAGTGTTTGAAGACTCTCCGTCAAACTATGATTGTCGCTTCGGACAACTCGGCGATTTATAAAAGGGGAAACAGGCCCTAAGCAAAAATTAGGTTGATATGATTTGTAGTAATTTCAAAATAAAATAATTCTTTATATTGTATCGAAATATTGTATGGAAAAATTATCATAGTCCTGGACTCTGATCGTTGTTGAAAGGATTAGCAGACACCAAAATGATGTTGAAATGATTGTGATTTATTCATTCTATCGAGAAACATACAATATGAATGGATGGTTGGAGTTTTGTGAATTTGCGCGTGGACTATGACCGTTTTTGTGTACCTAAAACAGTGATTATTAAAACGTTTATGACTTGGACACAGAGCATAATGTTATAAATCTACCAAACAAACGATAGCTATTGAAAAACTCTACCAGATGGCACTAACAGTTTAGTTTCTACCAAAAATGGACCCTGCTCATAATTCCCGTGTACATACTCTTTTTACCGGGTGGCCCTCCAGTGTGAGGAAGTACAGTATGTCGCCTATAACGGGGAGTTTGACAAAATGTTTACGATGAAAGTTGAACAGTTCACTTCGTTGCTTTTTTGAAATAATATTTTGAAACAGTGCAATACAAGTCATTATTTTTGCAAATGGATAAATTTTTCGCCGTTGAATTGAGCAAAATGTTTTATACATAAGGAGGAACTTCCTATTTCCGAAAATTTTGCGGCGTTGTCTATACATTTTATACAGAGGCACTAACTTGACAAACTTCGAATATCAAAAACAATTCTTTCAATAGAAACATTTGTGGTGGTCTGTTTTTCCGAACATCTTATTTTCAGCAATAACTTGACAACGCCGCTAAATATTCATCGCATTTTCAGAACGTAGATTATTCATTTCTTGCGAAACCTAGGAAGGCCAAGACTTTTGACAAAGTTTGCATTTTCGAAAAATTCCGAAACACGTAGGTACATTCATTTAAATTTTAAATTGTCATTCTTTTCAAGAATGTGAACCTTTTTCACAACTTTCTTCGAAAGCCAGGTACAACCCTCATTTTTCAAATAGGAAGTATCAGTTTGTGATGAATCGTTAGAAAGGACGTGTCATTATTAGGGTGTCCCAGAAGTCGCGCACCTTATTGAGGGGATCGAAAGTGAAAAATATTCTAAGCCCAAAAATCCATGTTTGATATCGTAGTTAATTAGTATTTCATTGATGAAAGTGACCAATCAGGAGCGCCCTACAGAAGAAACAGTAGGCAGTAGGGACGCGAGAGTGAGACGCTAGTCTCGGTTTACTTCGTGAGAAGCCGGCAGCAGCTCTGGCGTCTAACTCTAGCGTCCCCACTGTCCACTTATTCTTCTGTAGGGCGCTCCTGATTGATAACTGTCATTAATTAATTACTAATTAACTACGTTATCGAAAAATTTCAAACATGGATTTTTGGTAATATTTTTCACTTTCGACTTCTGGGACTCCCTGTATTTTCAGAAATGCTATCGTTCTCATGTTAATTGCAACAATCAAAATGGACAAAATTAATACAATAATCGAAAGCCGATGCTTTCAAATGGCTCAAAAAGTAAAATGAAGAGGATTCGGATGTGAATGATTTAAGTGCTGACTGCTCCAGTATTGAAATGTGCAGGAGCTCCATCATGCATGAACCACATTGTCCTTCAGGCTCGCGAAGCATGTTTCGAAGAAGTAAAGGGAGTTATTCTTCTAGAAGTTGAACGTTGTATTTCCATTCAATCTAAGTGGTCAATTGTGCGAATTGGAACTTTTTCCAAAATTGAGGTTTATTACTGTAACTATGAAATCTTCGCCTTTTCATTGGTTACAAGTCCTTTCAAACATTGTCCTTCTCCATATTCGATAACAAACTACAGCTTCGAATTCATGAAATAAATTTCTATCCTCTTCGAATTCATTTCCAAAGTCGCCTGAATGTTTTTTGAACAATTTTTTGATCAATTTGAATTGAAGAGAGAAAGAAAATTGGCCCATATATATTATATATAATTATGAAATTCGTTCCGAAAAGACTGTTTTTAAAAAAGATTTTATTTCCTTCGAACTATAAGTCACAATGATTTAGACAATAAATGACGTTATACTTCTACAGCTTTCGAATACGGAGTTACCAAAAATAGAGCTAATTGATACAAGTGAATTTGTATAAAGCTAGAATGGAACTAATCCTAAGATAAGTGTCTATTTCACTTTTCACGATCGCGTCGCAAGATCGTTGCACTTATTGCACTGACACGTGGAGAGGAACGCTGACTTGCAGTCTTGGCACTTTCCATGTATCGGCGGTTTCCTGTGATTCGGGATACATAACTCCTCCTTCCTTAAGAGATAACGTCTCTGTTATCTGAGGGTTCTCTGGTGTTTTCGATTTCCACGTGTATGACTTTCCGTGGGTTGTAAAGTAACTCAGCAATTCTTGTTCTATTTCTCAGTAAGAAGATGATTCCAAGCATTACTAAGCAGAACAATAACACACTCGTGGCTTGGTGGATTATTTGAGTTGTGGGTTGAAGATATACAGGCTGGTCCAAAAGTCTTTCCGCTTCTTGGAGAATAGAAGTAGGTTCTTTCAGATGCCTGAATTGGAAGTCGATTTTGTGGGTATAATTCAGAGTTATTTTCGAAACGTTTTGGATGGATATTTCGAAAATTGGAATAGTGTTGTCAAATATGGTTTCATCGATGATGATTTTACAGGGTGAGCTCAATAGGTTGGTCCCCTGGATTGATTTCTTGAAAAGGATGCCATTGCAATCTTCTAGTATTGTATGGTTCTTCTTGAAGAGGGTCAGTAGTTGATGATTCTTCAAAGGGTAAATGATGTTGAACTCGTTGTTGACGAGCGTTGTTTGGCATCGTTCTGGGGTTGACAGCATGCAGGCTTCTTTGATGGGGGGTTGGAGACAAAGCACCGTGGAACATCCCAGTGTAGACTTGCATGGCTCGTTGGTCCAGTATTCTTCATTGTGAATCTTGATGGAAAACATCTTTGGCGGGATCACAGCAATATTTTGGTGATTGGGTAAAGGATAAACTCGGGAATAGTTAGCAATTACTTGTTTGAGGATTGGGATTTTGAGAAGAAAAGAAATAGTTTCTTCCGTTCCAATGACAGAAATTTTTGTGAATTCTATTATTTTAAAAAGATTAACATGATCAATTGGTGATAACTGCTGTGTCTTATAAATTTGCTCAAGATATGCTCCAATGGACATAAGTTCTTCGACTTTAATGATTTCTAAATTTGGAATTTCTTTCATTGCAAAACTAATAGTTCTTTCAAGCATGAGTAAAGTATTCAAAAGGGTTTCGGATTGAAGTATTTGGTATTCTACAATGATTCGAAATTCTTCGGTAGAAGTAAGATTTCTGAATAAAGTTTTGGTATGAATAATATTTTCATTTAACAAGGCTAAATCTTCTGAATATCTTTGTGATAAATGGTTGGCAAAGGAAGTTAATTTATTTATTCTTTCTATTTCTGAAGATTTACTTTTATGGAGAGTTTCTAGATTTTCATTGATAGTTTTAAGATCGTCGTCATCTAAGTTACCTGTGATAAACTTGATACCTTTTCCAATGAAATTAGCCAAACCTCTTCTAACTTTTCTGTTTGCAAATTTACGTAAAATTTGTTCAATTTGTTCCAAATTTATTCTTAGTTGATTATAAATTCTATGAGATAGTTCGTCGATTGTTCGATTTTTCTGAATAGCGTTGAAATTGTAATTTAACTGGTCGAAATTATCTCTCAAATGGGTTATATTCATGAAGAAGAGAAAATTATGATAGTGGTCAAGAATTTTGGCATTACTTAAGTGTTCTTCGAAGTAGCCATTACTTTTAATTTCGAAGACCTGAAGGGCCTGCTTCGTTTGGGTCTGAATTAGGAGGATTAGAAGTATCCTGAAAAGAACAAACGTTTTTTCTTAGTTTTTTGACATTTCTTATGTGGGCTGTGGTTTCTCTGGATTTTGTAGTTAAACCACTGATTTTATTTTGATTTTGTTTTTGAACAGTAATTTTTTCGAAAGGTGGATCAGTTTTTCTTGGTCTATTTCTTTCGACATAAACTTCTTCTTGCTCTAAAATTGGAGGATCATCTCGATTCTCATTTAATCTTGTCAATGTTTTTTGGGCTTTATCTTTATTTCGTTTGTATATGTGGTCAAAAAATGGTAAAATTTCTCTTTTTCTTTTTTCGTTATATTGCTCGTAAACGGTCATTGTTAAGTCAAATTCTGGTAATTTATCATAAGGTCCATAAAGTAAATGAAAAGGTGAATAACCTGTGGCTGAGTGAATTGATTGATTGTAAATCAATGTTGCTGAAATCATGAGATTAGCAGGATTTTCATTTGGATTTGACAATTTTAAAATTCTAAGTTTTTCTAAAATTGTGGAATGAAATCGTTCGATTGGAGAGTTTGAACTTGGATTATTCACTGTTGTAAAATGTAAATTGATTTTATTCAAGTTACAAAATTCTTTAAATGTTTTATTTTGAAATTCCCGTCCTTCGTCACAAACGATTTTTTGTGGAATGTTATGGTGTGCAAAGTAATGTCGTAATTTATTAAGAATGGTTAAAGCAGTGCCGTCTTTAACAAGATACGATTGTGCGTATTTTGAGAATAAATCAATGATTGTTAGGAATTTAGAATTTTGGAAAGAGAATGTGTCAATGTGGATTGCTTCGAAAGGTCGTTCAGCTAAGAGAGGACCTGAAAATTTTAATTTGTAGGGGTGTCTCTCATATTTCGATTGTAGACATAATTCGCATTTGTTGATAATTTCTGTTATTTTATTCCTCATTTTTGGCCAATAGTATTTTTTCGATAAATGGTTATACGTTTCTGAAATACCATTGTGGTTTTTATCGTGATATTCTGAAATAATTTCACTTTGATTTTCTTCGCAAGGTACATCTAATAAGAGTGTATTGCTTATGAAAAGCTTAACGGAGTAATTGAACGATTTTTTGCAAAATCTGACAAAAGGTAGTCGTAATTTGTCGTCTCTGAAAAATATTCCGTATGTTTCATTTGGTCTGAGAATTTCTTCGAAAAATTTCGAAAAGTCGTTATTCATGAAATTTTGTCTTATTGTAATGTTATATGTGTTTCTCTTGAAAATTTTGGTGAATTTTAATTTGTATTGTTCGCCAATATTTAAAATAATTCTATTTGGATAAATATTGACAGAAGATTCCGTGATTGGAATAACCTTTCCGTTATCTTCTTGAGTCGAATGAATTGTTGCATTAGAATCAATTTCGTCATTCTGTTGATTGGTAATGTTTGGAGAGTTCAGAATATTTTCGAGTTCTTCGTCACTTAATATCGGAAGTTCATTGACGTTAGGTAAAACAGATGAAATTTCGAAGTCTAAATCACGTTCTGATAATAGAGATTCTTCGTTTTCTCTATTATTAATTTCAACTCGTGAAAGGGCATCAGCTACTTTATTTTCCTTTCCTTTTTTATGTATAATGTTGAAGTCAAATTCATCAAGTTTCAATTTTCAACGTATAAGTCTGGAATTGGGTTCTTTAATTTTATAAAGCCAAACCAATGGATTATGATCGGTTTCTATTGTGAAATTTTGGCCGTAGAGATATGGTCGAAAATGTTTTGTCGAATCTAAGATTGAAAGTAGTTCTTTCTCTATAGTGGAATAGTTTTTTTCTGCAGAATTCAAAGTTCTCGAGTAATAAGCTACTGGGCGATTGGATTGTGACAGCACACTTCCAATTGCAACATTTGAAGCATCAGTTGTTAATGTAAATGGTTTTTTGAAATCTGGATAAACTAATATTGGGGCATTCGTCAATAATTCTTTGCATAGGTGAAAAGCATTCACATAATCAGGGTCATCGATTTTTATTTTTGCTCCTTTTTTAAGACACTTAGTAAGAGGAGACACAATATGTGCAAAATTTTGAATAAATCTCCTATAATAACCTATTAAGCCTAAAAATGATTTTATTTCTTTCGCTGTACGTGGTATAGGATATTTTTCAACAGCTTTTAGTTTTGAAGGATTTGGTGATATACCTTCAGGAGTTATTACATGTCCTAGAAATTCAACATTTTTACTCAAGAATTCACATTTGTCAAGTTCAATTTTCAAATTAAATTTTCTTATTTTTTGGAAAATTAATTTTAAATGGCAAGTATGTTCTTGTAAGGATTTCGAAAATATCACTATATCGTCCATGTAAACAAAACAAAATTTGTGTAAATATTCTTTAAGTACATTGTCCATTACGCGTTGAAAGGTACTTGGTCCATTTTTTAATCCATAAGGCATACGAAGATATTCGTAATGACCATTATTCACGGTAAATGCAGTTTTCTCTATGGATTTCTCATCCATTTCGATTTGATGAAATGCTTTTGCCATATCTAGGGTTGAAAAATAGCAACTTTTTCCTAAATTATCTAAAATTTCTTCGATTCGAGGTAGAGGGTATTTATCTTCTATCGTTTTTTCATTTAATCGACGGTAATCAATTACCATACGATATTTCTTTTGACCAGAAGCATCTTTTTTCTTATCAACAATCCAAACTGGTGCACTATAAGGAGAAATTGATGGGCGTATGATTTTATCGTCTAGGAGTTTTTGAATTTGTTCTTGAATTATATTTTTCATACTATGGGGGTGTCTGAAAGATTTTACATAAACAGGTTGTTCATCTTTCGTCCTAATTTGATGTTTAACTGTATTGCTAAATGTAAGATCACATTTTTCGTTATAAAAAATGTCCTTAAATTTAGAACAGAGTTTTAAAATTTCATGTTTTTCTTCAGAATTCATGTGAGTCGTTCGGATGTTTTTCGAAAGGTTAAATTTGTGATTTTCTACCTGAGGGGCAGCTATTTCCGTTTCAGATATTGATTTCACGGGTATTCTTTCTGAAAAGTTTATCTCTATTTTATCGTTTATCGGTTCTGAAATAGGTACAAAACAAAATCCGTTTTTTGCGTTAGCGATACATGCAGGGATTGAGAATTGTTTGAAATTAATTTCGGGTAACAAAACGTCACCGTTTTCCAAAGATACTGGAATTTTTAAAAAATCTTTCACTATCGTTTTAGTAGGTTTCAATTTATTGGACGAGTATTCAAGAATGAATGGAATTTTCAAATTTTTAATTTCCAAAATGTGATTCTGATAATCTATCTTTGCGTTTAATTTTTGTAAGTCTGATGTTCCTAATAAAGCATCGAAATTTTTGTGCCAATCGACAACATGTAAGTGAATATTGTCGAGGATACCTAGTTCGTATAAAATTGGAATATTTAAATTATCATCCGCTTTGATCGTAGTTCCTAAACCGGTAACACTAAAATTTTCCTTGTACAGAAATTTGAAAAATTTTTCGAACGCTGGTTTTCTATTTATTACTGAATTTGTAGCGCCTGAATCAATTAAAATTCTTAGGTTGATTTTAGGTAAATAAATGTACGGTAATTTTGATTGAACTTTTACGCAATTAAGATTTACGTTTCTGGGTTTTCGTGAGGCCAATTCTGAAAATTTTCATCTATTTCGTAATTGTTCTCGTATGAATCATTATTTTCTACTAAGTCATTTTCTTCCGTATACTCGGGTTCTTGAAATTCAAATTCTTGATCATCTAAGTGTTCAGATGTTGACTGAACATTAAAGAGGTGTTTGTTTTGTGGAAATTTAGAATTTCTGGTGGAAATAGACATTGGTGTTGGTTCTTGCTGAGGTTTATGAAAACCGGAGCTTGGTTTTGTTCCAAAAACTTGTTTATTAGTAAAAAATTTCTGGTTGTTTGTAGCATGTTGGTTGTGTGGAAAAACAATGTTTTGGGGATTTTGATTCCTGTTATTATTATTGAAATTTGGAAATTGATCATTATTATTTTGAAATTGGTGTCTGAAGTTCGGTTGATTATTAAAATTTGGATTATGTTTGAGATGGTATTGCGGTGGATGTTTCTTATTTTCTTGAGATTTCCTGAGAAATTCGGAATATTCCCATTCCTGTTTCCTGTTATCATAAAATTTACATTTATTTATACATTGCTCTAAGTTTCCTAATTCGAAATTACTAATGTAGCTCCTATAAGGCTCTAATATACCTACTTGAAAAGTTTTGAGTGCTAGTTTTTCAGCTTCGAATTGTTTGTACTTTAATAAATTTTGATCTGCAATATTCAAAGAGAGATGTTGGAGGAGGTCGCTCAAAGTTTTAGACAATCTACAGTAGTAATCGAGATAGTTTTCATTTTTTTTCTGAACGCAATGTGTTACAGCGGTAACGAGTAAATCTTCGTTTCTTTGGTCACCGTACCTCTGAAGGAGTGTACGTCTTATAGTCGTCCATTCTGTTGCATTCTGAAACGCTATTAAATCTCGGGCTTCGTTCAAGATTTTGGAACGAATCGAGAAATTCAAACAGAATTGTAAATCGTCATTCAATCTGCCTCTTAAATGATTTATTAAATTATCTACTTCGTTAATAAAAATAGACAAATTTTTTCCAGGTGAAAATTCTGGAATAGAATTTAAAAGTAGTTGGAGGTCTTGACGAGACATGGTATCATTTGCCGGTGTGTTAGAAGAGTTTGCCGGTGTGTTAGAAGAGTTTTGATTCATTTCGGATAAAACTCTACTAGGATAGGGTCTAAATCGGTTATTTCTAAATAAAAAATCTTGAATAGATTGGGTATTAAGCGATTCTAAAGTATCGTTATCTTCAGCAATTATCTCAAATTGTTGAGAGTCTGTCATTGAAATTAAAGACACTAAATAGAAAATTGGATTGGAAAATAGGTCTTACACCAAGATTTGCATCCTTCCTTCTGGTTGAAGTGGAGTTGTTCTCTTCCTTGTGGTGGAAAAGGGTTTGTTGTCTTCCTTCTGGTGGAAGTGGGTTTGTTTCTTCCTTCTGGTGGAAGTGGGTTTGTTTCTTCCTTCTGGTGGAAGTTTGTTCGTTGGTGATGATATCGCACTAAGAGTTGAAACTCAACGGAGATCCTCGAACACAATCTTAACAGTTTGTATTCACTAGTGGACACTATTTTTCAGTCTATCTTTGCGTGAAAAACCGAAAAACCGTTGCGATATCCTGTTCGCAGCGCCAATTATGAAATTCGTTCCGAAAAGACTGTTTTTAAAAAAGATTTTATTTCCTTCGAACTATAAGTCACAATGATTTAGACAATAAATGACGTTATACTTCTACAGCTTTCGAATACGGAGTTACCAAAAATAGAGCTAATTGATACAAGTGAATTTGTATAAAGCTAGAATGGAACTAATCCTAAGATAAGTGTCTATTTCACTTTTCACGATCGCGTCGCAAGATCGTTGCACTTATTGCACTGACACGTGGAGAGGAACGCTGACTTGCAGTCTTGGCACTTTCCATGTATCGGCGGTTTCCTGTGATTCGGGATACATAACTATATTTATAGCAGAGATCGATAAAATAAATAATAAATTTCATTACTCACTTTGAAGGCTTCTCTGAATTTGTGAGACATTATGTTATATAGCAATGGATTGACTGTAGTTGACAAATAGTACAGCACTCCACTGACGTAGGTCAATGTTTGGTAGGCCTTAATTGTTCTTGATGATGATCTTTCACCATAAATTGCCAAGAGACGTTGAGCATGGAACGGGGCCCAACAAATGAAAAATGTGACTACAACAGCAACTGTAAAAAAAATATTATTCAGTTCATAAAAAGGACTTTTATGCCAATTGGAGAATATCGAAATTTTATTTCAATCTTATTAATGATACTCTTGACCAGGCTAGGTTCACGCAGGTTACATGACATTGAACCTCTTTTTTAGTACCGATACCCAGCGAAGGATGGCTCTGTAGTCGTATTTGCAGATGACAGATTTGTTAACCACAGAACAGTGATAATTTTAAGTTATCTGTGACTGAAGGTAGAGGTTACTTCAGTTTGTTTGTCAAATATTCTTCCAATTCTTCGTTGCGTTGAATTGATTCATGATGGTTTATCACAATATGTGTAGTGTACCCGACTGCAAAAGTGAATCCAAAACGAGGCATAGATTTCCTAATCCAATGAAAGATGAAGAAAGGTTCAAGAAATGGATAAATGCAATCAACAGCAAGGAGCTGAATGAAATGGATCCAATGAAAGTATACAATTCGAAAAGGTTGTGTCAAGTCCATTTTGAAGCAAAATATATATCTGGGTCTCTCAAATTGTTTTGCCATGCTATTCCAACACTACATCTTTCTTGTGAGTGAAATTCTTATATCCTTGAAACTTTAATGAATCAAGACTTTTTAGGTCCCACTCAATCTTGCACAGATGATGCATCAACCTCGATTGCTCAAATTTCGGAAACTCCTGTTAATACAGATTTTGAAGTTGATGATTGTTTACCATGATTAGAGCAATTCCAACCTTCAAGCAGTTCTACGTATATTATAGAAGGTATCTTTTAATATTAGCTCAAGTTGGTGCATGATTTCAATAAATCCAAACCATTGGTTAGAATTCACACAGTCACACATTAAAATAAAGGTTTTTATTTTTTTAGGAAACAAAAACAGCCCGATTACACCATATCGGTTGCTAAAAAAATCTGGAATTTCAAGACATACTTTATCTCCTAAAAAGAAAAAACGTACCAGGCTATGAAAAACTTGCATAAGAAATATTACTTGGAAAAAAAACAGGAGATAATCTGCCAAAACATGTACTACCACAAAATATTTGATTTCTTTGATTCCATCAATAAACTGAATACATAATCATAAAATTGTTTTTCTTTCATGAGCCTATCATTTTTCTGAAATTGCGATTATTTGAAAGGCTATTTAGAACTTCAAACAACACTAATCAAGTGTTGTTTGCAGTTCTGAATAGCATTAAAAAAAACTTGTCATAAGCATTAGCCTGAATCCTAGATTCGAATCTCCCGCGCTTCACAATAGTACCGATACCCAGCACTTGGAGCGCTGAATTTCATCACATCAATTAACATTGTCGTGAACCGTCTAGAGAATATGTAGTCTGTGCTCTTGACTATGTGGAAAATACAAGGTGTCACATTGTATGGAAGTTGACGGGGCTCAATAAATGCATCTGTTAAATCCAACTTTCCAGGACACTCGTTCTTCTGAACTAACTTCGCCCTCGTGCATTGTCTCTTTGGATTTAGTGATAATCTTATGCTCCAGGAATAAAAAAAATATCTGTGATGAACATAAAGATAACTCTCACCACAAAATATCTTTTGACCCTAATTCAAATTTGATGGATAGGGGTTGCCCCCTAATGAATGAAATTTTCGGGTCAGAGCGATTTCCCAAAATCTTCATTTGTCTACAAGAAAAGATCTCTGTTTCCTTTTCAATGTGACACCATGTAGATGTTCTCCCAGATGATCCTTTTCGAGATGTCAAAAATATAAACGTAATATTTGCAGAATATTTTCCTTCGGAGAAAAAATATTTTTTTATTTTGATGATTCTTTTTTCGAGATAATCACCCTCTACTATCTAAATCAACAAATATAAAGGGTAATTCAATAAGAGAGCAAGATTTGAATTGCGCGCCATGTTTGACAGTCATAATGTCACATGATCTGACAGATCGAAAGTGGACAGATGGGAGTTAGTAAACATGGATCATCGCACAGTAAAACAATGCGTTCTGATTGTCAAAAATTATTATCATTATATTTTCTGAATAAATGAATATTTCAATACTTTGTGTAGGATCTAGATTGTAGGATATTCATAGTTCATACTCAATCTAGTTGCATAAAAACAATAATTGTAGACAGTAGTTGTCAATAAATTAAAAAGATTGAAACCGTTACGCATTTCATTGGTCCTGCCAGGATATGTTGACCTGTTGGCGGTTAAAACGGGAAATCCTGACAGCTGGAATCAAGAAAATTGATGATGAAGTGCTTTCCAATTCTGGTGGGACCAGGGATGAAGAAACGTTTGAAACTTGTAAGAATTCAATTGATGATAAGGCCAAAAGAAAATATTTTGTTATATATTAATTTTTCTATCCGACTCAAAAGTTGATTTTCGACTGGATAAGATGCAGTAAATATTCTGTTCAACATTCAATCAAGTCCTCATTATTCAAATATTTTCATCCGACTTATCGATAAAAACGGTTATACTTCTGTCATGAAACTTTTTTGGCGAATTCTCATTATTTCAAGAGCAAACATGCAGAAAATTCCTCATCAGGAATTTGTTTCCCACACTTCATTACACCCTGCGATCGCTGAAATAAACAAGGTTTTCTACAGAGCCCAAGTTTGTTATCAACCGATAAATTGCGATCCACCTACAGAAGAAAATTACTTCTTATCTTCGATCTCGATGGTTTTTACTACTTCAGTTCCTCGCTGATCTCGGACTATCAATCAGACGAAGTTGGATAAACACTTTATATAGGGTGTCACGGTAAGATGCTCTGTTCGCCTTACCCCATGAAATCTTATTTTGCGCAGGCGGTTTTTCGATTGAACCCAAGTCAATGAAAAACTTTCGGTTTGTCCCCACCATGATCTAATCATTCTATTCGTCTTTCAAAAAAGAACGCAGCAGGATTCACAACATGAAGATTTGAATTGAACTCGAAGCAATGAACGTATTTCACGATGTTGAATTTATGCAACCCAAACATCAAGGGATGATAGCATCCCATCGTTGGTTGTCTGCACGATTTTCCAAATAATTTTCGTGAGCCGTGGAAATTGAATTTTCGATTTGACTAAACTCGAGACTAAACTTGCCTCGTACTTTGTATTCAGATGTGAATGGAAGATCTCAAGTTCACCCTCTGAATCAAACACGTAAAATACGAGTAGATTCAAACTTATATGCAGACAATAGAGCGAAACCGATATCACTTGATGCCACTTCATCCACAAACTAATAATAATAATAATAACTTCCTAGGAAGTGCCTGTATCAAAAAATGGTTCAAATGAAAGTTTCTTAGTTTTTAAGGACATCGAATGCAGGCGCTCTATCTGACGTCGGAGTTCGATTACAAGGCCATTTCAAGGTCAAGCAGCTATTTTTGTCAGAGAATATTCTTTTTTCGTTGCAAAATATCAATCTTCGTGAGAAACTTAAAGCATTCTGTCTTTTTTGTTCCTTCATTGAAATAATTCCTTTAGATATATGAAGTGTTTCATACTCAAGATATCCATGGTAGAGTACTTCAAAGTAATTCCTCATCGAATCAATAAATTTAAAAAATTCACAGATTTCGCAATCCTTGCAACCATCAGAGACATTGGAAATGATAACACCACATATAAATATTACCAACATTTATTTGCATTTGAACTTAAAATAAAAAAGTATTTTCAATAATAATAATAAGCAATAGATAATAATTGCAAGAAACAATCAACATTCCTAATTCCTAACTTAAACATGTGAGAGAAAACTTGTCACCGTATTTTATAACAAAAATGTTCTTTCTAAAGTAAGTATTCTTAAGATATAATAATGAAAAATAAAGATATAAATGATCGGATGAAGCTGGGTCCACCCTGTTCAATATTTTCGAAGTGAATTTTGATTTTAGCAAATCTTGGTTTTCATGAAATTGGCTTTAGATAGAAGAATTCTATTTTCACTAAAATTCATGAATCTTTTATGTACTCGGATCAACTAACATCGGATGAAGCTCATTACATCCTGTCCAATATTTTCGGTGCGAATTTTTATTTTACCAAATCTGAGTTTTCTCGAAATTGGGTTGAGATAGAAGGATTCTGTTTTCACTTAAATTCATGAATCTTATAGGTACTCGTAGTAAACATTATCAGAAGAATCTGAGTCCACCTCGTCCAATATTTTCAAAGAGAATTTCGATTTTACCAAATCTGGGTTTTCATGAAATTCAATTCAGATAGGAAGGATTCTGTTTCTACTAAAATTCACGAATCTTATATGTACTCGGATCAACTATCATCGGATGAAGCTGATTACATCCTGTCCAATATTTTCGAAGCAAATTTTTATTTTACCAAATCTGAGTTTTCTCGAAATTGGCTCGAGATAGAAGGATTCTGTTCTTACTGAAATTCATGCATCTTACATGTACTCTGGGTAAACATCATCAGAAGAAGCTGAGTCCACCTCGTCGAATATTTTCGAAGGGAATTTTTATTTTACCAAATCTGAGTTTTCTCGAAATGGGCTTGAGATAGAAGGTTTCTGTTTCTACTAAAATTAATTAATCTTATCTGTACTCGGAGTAAACATCATCAGAAGAAGCTGAGTCCACTCCGTCCAATATTTTCGAAGGGAATATTTATTATACCAAATCTGAGTTTTCATGAAATTCGCTTGAGATAGAAGGATTCTGTTTTTACTAAAATTCATGAATCTTATAGGTACTTAGAGTGAACATTATCAGAAGAATCTGAGTCCACCTCGTCCAATATTTTCGAAGAGAATTTCGATTTTACCAAATCTGGGTTTTCATGAAATTCAATTTAGATAGGAAGGATTCTGTTTCTACTAAAATTCACGAATCTTATATGTTCTCGGATCAACTATCATCGGAAGAAGCTTATTACATCCTGTCCAATATTTTCGAAGCGAATTTTTATTTTACCAAATCTGAGTTTTCTCGAAATTGGCTCGAGATAGAAGGATTCTGTTCTTACTGAAATTCATGCATCTTACATGTACTCTGGGTAAACATCATCAGAAGAAGCTGAGTCCACCTCGTCGAATATTTTCGAAGGGAATTTTTATTTTACCAAATCTGGGTTTTCTCGAAATGGGCTTGAGATAGAAGGATTCTGTTTTTACTAAAATTCATAAATCTTATATGTACTTGGATCAACTCTCATCGGATGAAGCTGATTCCATCCTGTCCAATATTTTCTAAGCGAATTTTCATTTTACCAACTCTGGGTTTTCATGAAATTGGTTTGAGATAGAAAGATTCTGTTTTTACTAAAATTCATGAATCTTATATGTACTAGGAGTAAACATCAGAAGAAGAAGCTGAGTCCACTCCGTTTTCGAAGAGAATTTTTATTTCACCAAATACTGATTCTAATGAAATATAAAGTAAATATCTCCCTGCTTTAGAACAAAAAGGAAATAATAATTCAATAATTTTAAATTTATGAAAGTATTTGTTGTCATTAGTTTGAACTCATATAACAATTACTTTATAGGTATAAGAATATTTCTTTTTTGTTGAGCTTTATTATATCCCACTGTATTTTATTTTATATACATATTCATATTTGAAATTAACATTTAAAAATTGTTCAAAAGGCTGTGTAAATAAAATCAACCTATTTCAGAATAAATATTTAATGCAACTATTATGATTTCACTACAATTAACTCGTTTTTAGCATGCAACAATTTGATTTTTAGCAATTCCAATTCTGCATTATTTTTTACTCTTCTGAAAGTATCTTCTTCCAATTCCCTTTGTTTTCCTCTCTCATTTTTTTCCTTTAGGTTTCGCAGTTCCTCATCTGCAATTTGCTTCTGTACATTCAGAATGTCCTTTTCAATAGCAGCATTTTCATTCCGGGCTATTTGGAATTTTTTTTCCTCCTCAAAATACTCTAATTTTATTTGAGCTACTTTTAAGTATTCCTCTGAAAGTTGACCAGAAGTTTTTGTCATGGCTGGTCGCCTTCTTGATAAGAATGAGGAATTTCCAGTACATTGAGGAGTTGCCTCGATTATTCTTATCTATAAATAACACAAAATGAAATTAATGAAGTTTAAATTGGAATAAACAGCAATCACAAAATAATTAATGCTTACAGCAGGCGTATCCACTTCTTCAGTGATCTTCACTCCCTTTAAAGATTCCTTTTCATGGGATGTAATTGTAGCACATACCTCTTCTTCATTCATCGTTCGAGATGCTGAGGGGTTTTCAAATACCATGCTGTCAGAATCGAATATGTTCTTAAATCCTTCAACGCCTTTTTTATTCATAAGCCACAGAGCAAGATCCAGATTTGGGTCTTGAGGGGGCACCTGAGCTGTTCCACCACCGGTCAGATATACCTCTCTTCTTTCTGCCGCGATGTGCTTCCTCGTGTCCTTTTTTATATTCTCATAAAATTTTTTTAGAGATTCTTTGCCCCTATGATGTCCGTCAGGGGATTGTGAATTGAATAAATTCGTAATTTCTTGCCACGCTTCCGTCTTTTCACGCCAAGTAACTGCATTCGTTTTTTATTTTCAATGGTGCCCTTGAAACTATTCACCAAATTTAAAAGTTTATTTTTCTAATTAGAAGAGAAATTTGGAGCTCTTGTTGATTTCTTTTCAACACTATCCATTTTGAATTCACACTTCACAAGGAAAAACCGAAAAACACAAATTATCTGTACGATGTTTGTACGTTGTCTGTTTCTGTTATTTGTTATGTTATAGGTTAGTCATAGATCATAGAAACCGGCATAGAATTTCTTCTTTTCAATTCTCAAGTAGGTCGAATGTATCAATATTTGAATAATCTTACAGCGTTGCCAAATGGCAGTGATCCTTAGCTAAATTTCTGTTAAGTGGTACCGGTGCAAATGGAAATATTTTTGAGTGGAACTTAAGTCTAAGTGGTACCTAGCAACGAGGAACTTTCAAGGGTAAGCGGTGCAAACGGGCGTTAGAGGCCGATTTGAGCATGGGCGAACAGTGTCATAAGCGGATTTTGTTGCCAGACTGTGCAAATCCGTTTCTTCAGTGGATCAAATAACGAAATAATTGTCCAATCTGGCAACGTTGCGGCGAATTTGACGGGCCGCTCACCGCGGCCCAGATCTCACTTGATTAAACAACAATATAAATACTCGAAGTTCTAATGAAGGAAATAAAACAATGATCTATCCTTCAAATACCGGAATAATTGCCTGCGACGAATTTGACGGGCCGCTCACCGCGGCCCAGATCTCACTTGATTAAACAACAATATAAACACTCGAAGTGCTAATGAAGGAAATAAAACAATGATCTATCCTTCAAATACCGGACTAAGTGCCCAATCCGGCAACGTTGCGGCGAATTTGGCGGACCTCCCACCCGAGTCCCACCTCGGCGCAGTTCGCCGATTCTCGTATGCTGGCATATGCTGGCCCAACACACCTACGTTAATGAATCACGCGATAACTTTCGAATGCTTTTTTGGTCTACTGGCGACACTTTTGTCTTTTGACCTCGAACAAAAACTCGTAATTTACCTGCAATATACGAACATAAACATTTCCAATGTTAAAAAACTGTTTTTTTTTGGGGATTTTTTTCCTACCGCACACATGAGTTGACACCGGGATAATTAAATCTCATCGCATGCCGAATTTTGAAACTATTGTTACCACTGCAAACAGATACATCGGTTGGTACATATGTTTTGTGTATGTTGTGTTGCCTATTGGGTGATATTATTTAATTCATTTTCACTCTTATGGCCGTATGGAAAGAAATCGTTCTTGAAAAGAACATATGTTCAAACCATAAAAGATCGAAAAAGCAATCGATTTCAGACCGCTGTAAAGTGTGCCTCGCCATTTGTACTCTTTAATATTTTCGACATTTCCAAGCCCCCTCTGGGATATTTTCCGCTCTTAAGATAGATTTCCATCTTATAAAACGCCGTTTATATATTTGCGTATACAGGGTGAGTCTTTGACTTGTACATATATTTTAACTGTAGATTCTTGAGGCCTAAAGAAACCTTTTTTTCATTTTCCATTTTTCCGAATTCGGCTCGGTTAAAGAGATATAGCCATTTGAAAAAAAAAATTGTGCTAAATGCGTGCCTGATATTATTCTCTACAAACACCTCAAAGTTCATATTTTTCAATTGAAATTGATGTGATTATTAGATATTCTGGGTGATACATTTAGAAAATACTCAAGCACTAACCTTATTTGAATAAGAATGTTACAAACACGATATTTCCTAACAAAAACGCTAAGTTTTGTTCCATCATTTCTGCAATTGAAATGCCATATTTCTCACACCAAAATAAGTTCCTTCTTCGATTATCCTGAAGATTAGTTTGTAAACACTAATAATTTGTTCATATTTGCCTCGATACCCTGAAACTATCTTATAAAAATTAGTTTCTCACTAACCTATCCTAACTCCATTAATCAAAGTCATCTGATTCGAGGTCAATGACCTAACCTAATCCATCTCCTTTGTGATAGTGATCACAGAATTCTAGAGAAGACGATGCCAGATTGTGTTGATTTTCTCAGTAAAAAATGGTATAGGCGAACTCAAGAAAGCAGAACGTCCCCTATCGTTAACGAAAGAACTAGTTTTGTTTACTTTTCGCTAAAGGCTTCTACGCATTGCTCTTTGGAAATGCCAAACGAGTGGTTCTGATTCTCGCCGATCTAAATTTCAGTCGTGGTGCGCTGCCGGCTGCGATGTAGCCGCCACGCAAGACAAGCCGTTGTTCTGTGTCTCATCACACTATCACAGGCCAGCACGTCTGTGATAAAATGAACGACGCTTAAACGCGATAACCTTTCTACATGGATTCAATTCATTTATTTATTTACTCGCAGAGAATAAAGCAAACAGGTGTGAGGTGATGCTTGTGATTTGTGATGTGAAAACCGTGTAGGGTCGATTAAAAATTCCAAGAGGATATTGTTAAGAAGATAGATATTTTCCTGAAGGACTGGTATCAATAAATTTTCAATAGAAACTTGCTTATAAACTGTGTAATTTCATACTTCTCGGAATTCAGTAGATAAACATTGACAACATTGTTAATTTGTTAAGAGACCAGAGAAGAAACAATATTCGATGATATTTAATCCAGGGAAGCATTCAGATTTTTTATGAAATTCATGGTTTTTTCCTCAAATTTCTTCGTATACATTTAGGAATAACTCGAAAACGACGCGTTTCATTGAAAAAATATAGGAATACTTTTATTCTCTAAAATGGTTGATTCTTTCGAAAATATGAACCGTTTATCCTTTTCAAGTGATTTGATAGTGTTTTTGCATGAATTTATGAGTCGACCACCCTGTAACTTTCGAACTAGGAGAGATATTGAATAAGTTTCGATTGAGGAATGCACCATGAATAGAGTAAAGAATCAATCAAAATTCAGTTCATTTGAAATAACGGTTCCGAAGATATGAACAGCAAAGTGTTTTTTTCGTGGATTTTCGACACCCTGTATCTCCCAAACCAAACCGAATTTTGAAAAATGGCATAGGAAAAAAGTGTTTCGTTTGATGAGAGGAATCTACAGTTAAAATATATGTACAAGTATATATTTGGCAAAGTGATTGTGCCAGAACGTTCGTCAACACCCGAAGATCATTCGCCTTCGTCGCCTCCAGGAGCAGCTCAGAGGGCCCTCTACGACACCAGGAAACACGATCAGGGTAAGGACGTTTTCTTTTCGGCCATCCATTTTTCCTTCAGTCTCTATTATATTTACTTGTCATCGCCTAGACAGCACAACATCGCTTATAACTCGTCTATGTTTAGTATTTATAAAGTCTAATTCTCTCTCCACTTGTTATCGAAGGAGGTTAGAGTGAATATCGCTATTTTCACTTTTTTTTATCATAGTATCAGATGGTACCGAATAAGTAATTACAACTAATAATCGTAATCAAATTTTTTTTAGGAAAGGAACTAACAACGTTGGCGCATCTCTTGACCAAGCTGCGAACTAACAAGTTCAAAAGTCTGTGGCAGTTCATTTTTGTAGGGAGCCTTTTCTCCAGTTATCTATGCTCCTAGAATTTACTTCTACTCAAGAGTTCACCTGATTTTGGAAAAAGATTACAATTTTGCCAAAGGGCACAGAAAAGATTGCAAAACGATCCAATTTTTTTCAGTTACATCATGTTTTCTGATGAAACCACTTTCCATAACACAGGTGAACTTAATCGACATTACTGTCATTATTGGTCTGTGTAAAATCCTCATTGAACACAAGCAGTCGATCATCAAAATCGTTGGAGTGTCATCACATGGTGTGCCATAGATAATGGATTCGTCATTGGGCTGTTTTTATGATGTTGTTAACTCGGAAAGACATCTCAATTTTCTGACTGATATTTCACCGGGTCTTCTAGAGGATGTTGATTTAGAAACAAGAAGGCATATGTGGTTTCAGCATGATGGAGCACCTGCTCAAAGATGTTTAGCAGTGCAACAATGTTCGAAACAAAGATCCCAATAGGTGGTAGGAATTAGACGTGATAATCGTGTTCAATGTCGCCCTCGATAACCAGATCGAACAAACCTTGATTTCTTTCTGTGGGAGTATTCACGAAATATTGTTTATGCAGAGACTGGATATGATGGAACGAATCATTAATTCATGCGGGCGCATACCCCAGCATGTGCTTTTATCAACCATCCGAAGCTTCGAACAGAGGATAGAACTGTGTATTGCTTATCATTGGGAAGCTTTCGAACATTCAATAGGTGAAATGTGCTATCAACTTTGTTTTTGTTTGCAACTTCTGATTAAAAAAAATATTTGATTCGTCCCCATGAATACCCACTTTTTCAAATTTCCTCAGTAGTTTGTGTGTGGAAGATTGTCATCATAACCATTATGAGCATAAAACACTTCTTATTTCCACAACGATTCATATTAAGACAGAAACAAAAAAAGCGCAGAATGCTTTTAGTTTTACACTATGATTAATATTCTGCAACGAAAAAACTGTATTCCCTATTCAAAAAATCTACTCGACTTTTAAATGACCTTAAAATTAAACTCCAAGGTCCGATTGAGTGTCTGCATTCGATGTCCCCCTGAAAACTGTGAAACTTTTATTTGAAAAATTTTATTTGATACAGGCTCTTCCCAGCGGGTCTTACAAACTTGATCACCCGGTACGTAAGCGGAAAAAGGAGAATAGTTTCATTGACATAGGTATATCAAAACATTTCGAGTGAGAAGGGAACAGGAGCAATAAAGATTCCTGCTCGAACAAGCCATTTGTTACTTTTGGAGATGTTGTTGAGATCTCAATAATATATCCGTCAAATGTCATGTATAGGTTTTTATATAGATGCATAGAATATTTCTAGGCATCTACGTTCTTATGTAGTTCTCAACTGACATTCCTCATCTAATAAAATATTCTTCTATTCATACAACCATATTCTTGTAAGATGAGGGATCCTCTTTGAAATTACGATATATCTTCAGGCTATCGAGTTTAACGCACATGTCTACTCAACCAGTTCATAATGAAACAAAATGTCTTTTATGAAATCCTAATCGCATCTTGTTCTCGTTAAATACAAGATATCTGAATTTTTCAGTCTGGTGGCACACATCTTTGGGATCTCGCAATGGAAATTTCTCATTATGGTGGCATTCGAGATACGAGGATATATTTCAAAATCCTTAGCCTACTATAGAACCAAACAAAATTTCAATGTCAAAATATTTTATTACTCAACATATTCTCCTCCTAGTTGAATACATTTATTACAGCGAACCTGCAACGTCTCCTCTAGATCTTTCAGAAAAAAAAGTTTCTTCTTGCTCTGTGAACCAGTCCTCCACAGCTTTTATTACCTTCTCGTTGGAAGAAAATTTACGATCTTTTAAACTTTTTTTCAGTTGAGGAAAGAGATGATAGTCGGACGGAGCCAAATCTGGTGAATGAGGGGGGTGTTCTAGTAATTCTAACCCTAAATGACGAATTTCTTGCATGGCAACATAAGATTTGTGTACTGGGGCGTTGTCCTGTAAAAACAAAACACCTTGGGATAGCTTTGCGCGTCTTTTCTCTTCAGTTTTTTCCCTTCGTCAGTAATGTCGAATAGTAATTTTCAGTTATTGTTCTACTCTTATCCAAAAAATCAATCATAATTACTCCATGGAATCCCAAAAAACTGAAGCAAGATTTTCTCCAGCAGATTTTTGGACACGAAACTTCTTAGGTCTAGGAGAACCAGAGTGTCGCCATTCCATTGATTGTTGCTTCGTTTCTGAATCGTAGAAATGTACTCAAGTCTCATCCATAGTAACAATTCGCTTTAATCGTTATCAAATCGACCACAGATCGAACGCGATGCTCCTACCCTTGCACGCTCTTGGTCAACATTCAAACATTTGGGGATCCATTTTGCAGAAATTTTTCTCATGTCCGAACTGAGGTGAACTATATGATAAGCGCTTTCGTATGAAATCTTCAGTGCTTCAGATATCCGTTTTAGCCCATTTCGACAGTCTGATGAAATCATGTCGCACCTATATTTTCGGGGACTGACACAGAAACTGGCCTTCCAGATCGGTCATCATCTTCAATGGAAAATTTACCTCTCTTGAAGCTTGCAGTCCAATTTTTCACGGTCGCATACGAAGGACATTAATCACCAATGGTATTGAGCATATCTTCGTAAATCTGCTTACCTCTAAACCCTTTTAAATACAGGTACTTGATGATGGCTCGATACTCCAATGTTTCGATTTTTACAATTTGTGTGGACATCTTTCTTTTCATTTATTGCGTAACTCTGGTTCACTTTTTTGACGTCGAACTCTACACTGACACTCCTGATAAGTTATTGTTCGTTTATATGGTATCGCCATATTTTTTTATGCATGGAACTGTTCTAGGCTAACTAGATATCAACACATCCTCTTATGTTTGGGAGTTCAATGAGAATTTTCTTCTATGAATACATTCGTGATATCTTCGAGAGCTATCAAGAAGAATTTCTTCCTCTGATCGAATTTGGGATATTTCCAGGACGAGGTATGTAAATTTTTTTTATGGGAGGAAAATATGAGAACTCGCATGAAGAATAAATTGAGAATTTCGCATGAAAAACACGACCAGTCAGGAGTTGGTTCACAGGTGAAGACAATCCTAAAAATCAGCGTCAGTTTCCAAGATGTTCTCGAATATTTGAGGAAAATATGATAGCATTTGTGATATTTCTTTCAAAGAAATCATGGTGCAGTGTTTCTCCTTCTGAAGTTAAATTCTTCTTACCAATCATTTGAGGAAGTAGAGAAATATTCAAATATCCATAGAAAGTATACTTTGCGACAGTCGTCGAACTCGTCGACTCCGATAGCTTCCCTAGTGATTCCATACAACTGGCTCATTCTATCCATTTCCCAGATATCTAAATTTTCTCACCCCGAATTTAACAGTTCAGTAGACAGGCTCAATAACAATATCTTCGGCACTACGCTAGTGGGTTTTGAGCTCCCCTTCCTACCCTCGAAACAAACTGTGATGGCGACATTGGAGAGTTTCACTCCGGAAGATATGTGTTTATGTGAAAAGTTTAAATACGATAACGGAGTTTTAGTTTCGGATGTCATTGACTGTTTATCCTTGCGAACGAATGAATGATAAATGGTTTCCTTTCACGAGTTCGATCTTTGGAGGAACGCATGAAGGGCAGTTAAATTGAATGAGATATCAGAGTTGAAACAACAATATATTTACATTCAAAGTCTTAATTTTTTGTAGGCCAAGGAGGATGAGATGGTGAGGAAAAATCTAAGTCTACTGGTGTCAGATCAGGAGATCGTGCTGGCCATTCTATCGATCGTTGCCTCCCTATCCACCGATTTGGAAAAATTTGATTCAAGTACTGCCGGACATTGATTTGGTAATGGGGAGGTGCTCCATCTTGCTGAAACCTCATTATATGGCAGGAACTTGTGGATTTGCTGGATCAGGATATAAGTATATCAAAGTTGGTACGACATTATTTTGGAGAAGTTCTAAAAATTTTTCTCCATTCAAAGTTGCCGTCAATGAAAAAGGGACCTACGATATGATTTCCAACAATTCCTGCCCAAACATTAACATTTTCAGGATATTGCGTATGTTCTTCTCTCATCCAGTGAGGATTCTCATCAGACCAATAGCGGCAATTTTGACGATTAACATGACCGTGTAGTGTAAATTTACTCTCATCAGAAAACAAAACATTTTCTGATTGGATCACATTGTTATCTAACATTGCCATCATTTGCCACAAAAAGGCGTTCTCTCATCGAAATCGTCTTCTATGAGCTCCTGAGTTGCCATCATTCTATAGGGATGCATCTTACTTTCCTTTAATATTCGAAATATTGACGTGTGGCTGACGGTGAACAGCGGGGCAACTTTTCGAACAGAATTATGTGGGCTTTCTTGAAACTCAAGCATAATATCCAATTTCGTATCATCACTTACTGCATTAGCAGCAATTTTTTTTATTTGTCTTACATGACTAAGCTCTCGAAACTGCATTTCTATTTTGCTAATTATTCCTTGGGATATAGGCGGCAAATTTGGAAATTTTTCGTGGAATAAGCGAGAAACTTCCATTTGTGTCCGTGTGTAATCTCCATAACCAATCATTTGAAGAATGGTTATTTTGTGCATTTCTGTTAAATGAACCATTTTTAATATTATTACATACAGTTATCGAAATTCAAAAGACAATAGCACTTACACTGATTACTTATTATTATTATTATTATTAAAAAAAAATCAAAACAAGAGTTGAGGAAATTCCTATAAACTCAAAAAAATGTCATGCAAACAGACAACGTGTTACTAAGGCTATGAGAATAAACGAATCTGTTTTGGTTTTTTTTTTTAATTTCTTCTCAGTAATAGTTTTTGCTCACTTTCTTCATATCAAGAGGTAAATGGGAAATAAGTATTGAGTGTAATGTATCGAATTTGTGAAATAAAATAATTTTCATTTAAAATGTTAATTTTTGTAAAAAATCTGAAAACACTTAATATTTCCGAAAAAGTTGAAGATGGGTATAGAACATCGTTCATGAATTATGTCTAGAATTTTATGAAGAATCCAAAAATTAAATAATATACAGGGGGTTGCATTTGAAATAAGAAAGTTGGTGTTGGCCACGGTCGCATGGAACACCCTATATAATTTTGTTTTCCCGAAAAATATGCTCATTTAAAATCACAAATCGACGTGTCCGAGCGTTTTTCCTAACACCCCCTCATTTATTCGTTATCGAATTTATTCCATTTGGCTGTTACACTCTGTATACTAATAGGAGTGGAATTATTTGTATTTTTGCTTGTTTGATACAATAGTCTCAATAACTACTAGACCGATTTCGGAAATTCTTTCACCCACAGAAAGCTACATTATCGCTGAGTGACATAGACTATACTTTTCACCCGAAAAAATTAAGGATACCTACTATAACTTCGATAATTACAAAAAAATCAGACGTAATTAGCTATTTTCACGTGCGCTGCAAAAACCGTAAGACCTACGTGGATACAATGTATGACAGAAATGTAATTTTCAAATAGTTCTACAAAAAAGTCCGCGATAACATCTATCTATCTCTCAAGATTGATTTGCTATTACCTCTTTATGGTAATCAGATGTTTTCCAAAATTATGTACTATTTGGAAGTGTGTTTTTATGAATTGGGTATTCATCCTAATCCAACCTTATACGTTATTTATCTACAGTCTTTAATTTAGAACTAAATTTCCTTTCACATCATACAATTACAACGAGTATATCAAAAGATATGGCAGGTTGAAGTGTTGAAGATGAAACCGCCGCGTGAAACAAATTTCTAGCCGGGCGAAGGTGGGACGGCCTGCTTGTACATGATATAGGTACCCAGAAATGCCTTCTTGCTGTTCATGCAGACGATACGGGCATAGCAGAAACACCAAAATTATTAACAAAAGGCTTCAATGAGCTGCAGTTGATATTAGTGAATGGTGTAATCGATGGGAATAAAAAACAATGTAGAAATGAGGCATTTTCCTTCAAAATAGAAAAATATCCATAGACGAAAATTAGAATGGCGGAATGACGCTAAATACCTAGGAGTAATATTAGACAAAGGACTAACGTGGAAACAGCACAGTGAATAAAACGAATGTAGCAATAAACAGACTATAACCGATTATAGGCAAAAGAAGCCAAATAAACGAAAGCACGAAGTTGAAGATCGTAAAAGCAATCACCAGACCGCAGCTAACATATGAATCAACAGCATGGGGCTATGCAGCAAGGACCCTTTTAAAGAGGATACCTAGCAGTGAAAACAGTTTTTTTCAGATGGACATTAGACGCCTTTTGGTTTCTCTAGAGTCTAGAGAGACCTAAAATGTGAGTCAATTACTACGTTCGTTAATTGAAAAGCTGAAAAAACTCATTATATATTCCCTAGTGCGTTGAATACGGTGATGAACATTGATTCTGGGACTCTCTATAGTCCCTATATACAGAGTGGGCCATTGAGAACGAAACAGCGGCTCTGTAGGTCGGCAGAACCGAGTTATATAAAAACGCTCGGACACGTCAACAACATTTTCGAGGGGGACATCGTTCGCGATAAACTTCACCCGAAATACATTCCATCCCTCGGAGCTGTGACCGCCACCCCTGAATTTTTAAATGGCACGATATGGCAAGTGATACCTCATTTGAAAGGTAGTTTCCTTCCCAATATCAAACAACAAAAATAAATTAATTTTATCGATTCGTTTTCGAGATAGAGGTACCGGGTTTTTCACTATAATTTGACCCCCCCTTTAACTTTGTTACTAAAGGAGATACAAAAAAATGTTTTATACAAAAATTTCACGAAATCAACTGAGGTTTTTTAATATGACTTCACGAACTGAAATATATACAAGGTGGCCAACATATTGATGGCAACTTCATTTTTTCAAATGGAACACCCTGTATATTTTCCTATATTTGGCTAGCTCTTTTTCCCCTAATTTCGAATATGTAACATATGTTGGTCTATCTCTCTTATTCTGAGCACCACAGAGTTTCAAATTTAAAGAACAACCTGGCAAGCTCAGCAATAACTTTTCAAGTGGCAGGCTGCGATTACTCAAAATGTATTTTGTAAATACATGGAAATACGTATGTCATATCGTTACTAAGGAGATAACTCCAAAAACGGGCATTTTGAGTAATCGCAGCCTGCCACTTGAAAAGTTATTGCTGAGCTTGCCAGGTTGTTCTTTAAATTTGAAACTCTGTGGTGCTCAGAATAAGAGAGATAGACCAACATATGTTACATATTCGAAATTAGGGGAAAAAGAGCAAGTCAAATATAGGAAAATATACAGGGTGTTCCATTTGAAAAAATGAAGTTGCCATCAATATGTTGACCACCTTGTATATATTTCAGTTCGTGAAGTCATATTAAAAAACCTCAGTTGATTTCGTGAAATTTTTGTATGAAAAATTTTTTTGTATCTCCTTTAGTAACAAAGTTAAAGGGGGGGTCAAATTATAGTGAAAAACCCGGTACTTGAAGTTGGGAAATAACATTTTATTCACTCAATCAATAAAAAAAGATCTAACAATGCAACTGTTCAAAGATTATCATTGTCAATGAATCAAATGTTCAAACTGTCTACCACCCATTTCCATAAAATAGTACAAGTTCTGTTCAAAATGAGACCTCACATTTCGTAGCATTTCCAGCGTAATTCGACGACATTCTTCAATAATTCTACGTCGTAAATCTTCTAGAGATTCTAGTTCGGTTGTATAGATTTTGTTTTTCAAGTGACCCCACAGAAAAAGGTCGAGTGGGGTTAAATCTGGAGATCTTTAAACAGTTGCAATGTTAGATCTTATTTTTATTGATTAAGTGAATAAAAAGTTATTTCCCAACTTCAAGTTCCTATATCTCGAAAACGAATCGATAAAATTAATTTATTTTTGTTGTTTGATATTGGGAAGGAAACTACCTTTCAAATGAGGTATCACTTGCCATATCGTGCCATTTAAAAATTTAGGGGTGGTGGTCACAGCTCCGAGGGATGAAATGTATTTCGGGTGAATTTCATCGCGAACGATGTCCCCCTCGAAACTGTTGTTGACGTGTTCGAGCGTTTTTATACAGGGTGTAACTGAATAAGTGTAAAACATTTAAGGAGGTGATTCCTCATCGAAAAAAAGATAGGATCTTTCATATAAAGAAACTTCATTGGAGCATCCCTTGTTAAGATACAGCCCCTTAAAGGGGGTACATAAAATTTGTATAACAATTTTTTTCACAAGCACTGAAAAAGTTACAATATTGAAATTAACCTGACGTTTTGTACTACCAAAAAGACACTTAGCCAGTAATTTATTTGGCTTACCCCATGGTTGTAAGGGGTGAAAAACGCAACCCCTAAAATTTATTTCCAATGTAACTTTTTGTCTTATTATTTGTTTACCATTTAAAAATTTATTTCCGATAGCCTGTTTCATTCTAAACAAAAAATGTCTCTTGGGTTTTTTGCCCAAAATAAACCAGTAAGCAGCAAAACATTATTTTACGAACAACTACAGAGATACATCGTCATAAATGCGAACTGGATTTATTGTTATTTTGTAGTTAGTACCTTACAACCATGGGGTAAACGGTAAACCAAATAAATTACTGGCTAAGTGTCTTTTTGGTAGTACAAAACATCAGGTTAATTTCAATATTGTAACTTTTTCAGTGCTTGTGAAAAAAATTGTTATACAAATTTTATGTACCCCCTTTAAGGGGCTGTATCTTAACAAGGGATGCTCCAATGAAGTTTCTTTATATGTATAATGTTTTATTTGGATTGATTTTGGGTTCACCAAAAGTTCCTTTTGTTGGTCAGAATAATACAAGAATTGTTTCTCTGTAAATCAAAGAATTTATTATTTTATACAAAATTACAATTACATACAAGAATGTTGATCTTACCTGTAAATCAAAGAAACAACATTCAATGTTATTATTCACAATGTTAAAAGTTGGATATCAGTGTTTTCAGTAGGTCTTACATACAATTAATGGAATCAAGAAATCATGAATTATGTCGACTCTGTCGATTTCCACATTCATACAGTCGTTGAACTGATTGACCTAATTAATCGCGCAAAGCCATTGAACTTGAGCAAGAGATATACAGGTAGTTATTTCTTACATCTCCCCCCTTCGGAAAAAAATTTTTCCCCAACAAATTTGATGTAAAATTACAATACATTACCTACAAAGTTATATAAATTATACATTACACATTATAAAACAACATTCCCGTTGTGAATCACGATGGACAAACTTCAATTCAGATTCAAGGTGCTAGAAGCCTCGGATGGAAAATCCAACGTATTATGTGTAACCAGAGTCATCACACAGGATGGACGTGCATATAAAATTCCGCAGGAATATATGAGGGCAGCATCTCACAAGGAGCTGATTAAGACGCCTATGTTCAATAAGGTGAAGAAAGCGCTAAAACAAAGGAATCAAATGAGACAAGTGTGGGTTAGTTTAACTGAAGAATTAAAGGACGTTTATTTTGATAAAGAAGGTAATTTGCAATTTAATGAAGAATATTTAGAAGAAGTAATTGGGGAACAAAATACTACTAGTGAACTAGTGAAGTGGCTACCAATGCAGCAGAACTACCATTAGTCAAACTTTTAGAAGAACTACTCGGAAAAAACCAAGTAAAATTAGAAGAAAAAAATATTGGAAAATTGGCTAAAGAATTCACGATTGAAAATTTTGATGGTAAAAATTCAAACGCGAATCAATGGATAACTGATTTTGAAAAAGAATGTGAACGATTCGAGTTAACATGTATGTAAGACCTACTGAAAACACTGATATCCAACTTTTAACATTGTGAATAATAACATTGAATGTTGTTTTATAATGTTTTATTTGGATTGATTTTGGGTTCACCAAAAGTTCCTTTTGTTGGTCAGAATAATACAAGAATTGTTTCTCTGTAAATCAAAGAATTTATTATTTTATACAAAATTACAATTACATACAAGAATGTTGATCTTACCTGTAAATCAAAGAAACAACATTCAATGTTATTATTTACAATGTTAAAAGTTGGATATCAGTGTTTTCAGTAGGTCTTACATACAATTAATGGAATCAAGAAATCATGAATTATGTCGACTCTGTCGATTTCCACATTCATACAGTCGTTGAACTGATTGACCTAATTAATCGCGCAAAGCCATTGAACTTGAGCAAGAGATACCTATACAGGTAGTTATTTCTTACATATGAAAGATCCTATCTTTTTTTCGATGAGGAATCACCTCCTTAAATGTTTTACACTTATTCAGTTCCACCTTGTATGTATAACTCGGTTCTGCCGACCTACAGAGCCGCTGTTTCGTTTTCAATGGCCCTCTCTGTAGAATTCGTTTGAATCCTCAAAGACATACCACTTTTGGAGGAGAATTCATCTGCCTATTCCTGTCTCATTCAACCCAGCCCTGGATTCGAGTCAGCAAATGAAAACCTAAAAAGTTGAAAAAACCTGAATCTGCACTCCCTTAATTATGCAAAAGCCCTATCTTTATTAGCCTTCGGAAAATAACGCCAGTATTAAGACCCTCGTTCCATATATCCCTGATGTGAAGTATTCGCGACCTTTCTCTTGATTGGGAACAGTTTCCGCTGAATCAGCGCAATATTTACCCTGAAAAGGCAATACATACTTATTTTAGGAATGTTTATCACGACTTTCCGACCCATTTCAGTTTATGTACCTAGTTCGCTGAAACGCCATGCTTCAATGTCAAAAGGCACGTGATACACGGAAAGAATGAATAACCAAATAGACGGAATTGGAAGGGAGTTGAAAATATGGGTCCATAAAGTGTGCGACGTCCTAAACGAAATGATCGTTTATTCCTTGTATTTGTGCAACGGCTGTCGCTCAAACCACGAACCCAATCTCGATACTTTATGCTTGAAAGGGATTCTTCCATTGTACAGGCTGGGAAAGTCCTATTTCTGTACCAGATAGACGAAAACTGATGTCTGTATCGGCCAATTTTCATAAAGAACTCATTTGCAAAAACCGCAATTTCATAGCTATGAGCGTTACAAACTTACAGTTTTTTTTTATTGTTTATCTTGAAAATTTTGCTGTTACTTTTTTTTGGTTCGAATTTTTTATTTCTGTTGACACATTCTTGTAGCAACCTCCTACGGAGAATTCAATTGTGAAAAGCACCCCCTTTGTGATTCGACGAAAGAGCGGCTTTCCACCAATCAGGGGTGTTATTACTTGAAGAAAAGAAAAGATTATTTTTCAAATTTTGAAGATCTTTCTCAGTGAAGGGAGAAGGTGTGGGAAAGGCCCAACTCACTATGGTCGGGACTTAGTGTCTAATAATTCTCCAGGGAGAAGGGTGGTAAATGAAAATTCCGAATTTATTTGAGACGTATATTAATTACATGACTCAAAATGGAATAATAATAGAGCACTATAAAGATAGGTATGCTAAATAGACCTGGCTCTATGGTTGATTGGGTCCAACCATAGACTCGAAAATTACAGGAATCGCAACATTCTCATCGCCATCTATATATTATAAATTTGACTATTAGATGCCGCGGCATTATTCTAACACCACGAACCTAACCTATTTCCAATGTTTTTCATGTAAGCATGCCGAAAAAGTCACCACAAGATCTCTCATTCCGAAAATATGCTCATTCGATAAAAGATTTCATTTCTTTCGATTACAAATTTCATTTCATTCGAAGAGATCTGTAATTTTGAGTCTATGGTTGGACCCAAAATGGCGGTTTCTGGTATACTCCCCTTTATAGAGCCTTAATAATAGTATATTGTTCTATGAGCGGTGATGTAAGTCATAACACAAGCAGATAAATTTTGCAGCCCGAGCCTTCAGGCGAGGGGTGTAATTCATCAAGTGTGTTACTGTTATGGACTCGGTTATGGACCATTACCGCGAACTGAACACTATACGTAATTTCGACTTCTTCAGTAAAATTCGCATTAATCTGCATTTTCAAAATTGACAACAGTTTTCAAAAGCGATTTCTGTGGTCGAAAATAGAATAAATATCGAATCGTGATTTCTATACTCCATTCACAATTATAAAATCACAATTCTGGCCATGGTTTCGCTTTCAGGAATTAGTGCACCTGATGAAAAATCTGTGCGCGTACATAGAATATCGTTTATGACAAAACGACGATACCAGTTTTTCTGTTTACATCAAAGTAAAAGGATCAAAGATTTTCCACATTTTGTTAGTTCGTATCGATCGGCGATTTTGGGGAGAAATATCGATAGGAAATCGCCTATTTTTCCGTTCTTCGGCGTCCAGAATAAGTTTCGTGCAAGTGTCATTTTTTCCTTTCACGAGTTTTGGCGTGAGTACGAACGGCAAATTTGAATTGAACCAAAAATCGATTTATAAGCATAAATAAAGCGAAAGTAAAGGTGGATTTATACAGCAACTAAAATAAAATAAGAACTAAATTAAAATAAAATAAGAAATAAGAGCAGACAACATAGGTTTATAGAGATCACTAGAATAAAATAAGAAATAAGAATGAACCAATCAAATCGCAGATTTTTTGACAATGACTTTTGTGTAAGTTTAGAAAATCGCCTATTCCGCCTTTTATTCAAGGCTTGTCATCAATAACAACATCGCTCCCATCATGATTTCCTGGTCATCCATATTAAATATATCATCAATAATGATTTAAAAAAATATTCATTCAATTTTAGGTTAGAAAACTAGAACTTGTCAAAAGTATCAATACGGAAGATTGGGGAGTGGATTTGGGTCATGCGCACTATCATTTTCCAAATAAAATAAGCGAAAAAGATAAAAGTTGACCATCTCTTATTCTAATTCTTATTCCTTATTTTAGCTTATTTCCTGTATAAACGCTGTCATTGAAATGCATGAAGTGAACATTCTTATTTTATTTTATTTTAGTTCTTATTTTATTTTAGTTGCTGTATAAATCCACCTTTAGTACTAATCGACCTTTTCACACTTGATAACGAAGTTTTTTAGGTATCTGGCCGTTTTGAAAGATTTCAAACGAAATTCCGGTCCCCCAGAAGTTTGGTTAGTTTCGGTATCGATTTTGGTGCTCAAAATTTGTTTGGAATGTGTAAATGGACAAGAAAGGCTTCCTTATACGATCTTCTAACGGAAGCGACCGGAAAATATGGTTCAGGTAGAATTGAAATGTGTCACTGGAGCTTTCATTCCTTTGCCGAAAGTAGAAAAAGGCTATATTGAACCAGAATACATCGGTTTTTTTCCATATTCCAGGAGTTTGTGTCTTATTTTAGAACAGGTGAATGATAATGTGAAGCATATGTTTAAGCTATTCCATTTTATTTGTACAAACCTACTGTGGTAGTAATGTATGAATATTTTTTAATCCAATAAATTACTATACAATCAGAATATTTTACTCCTTGTTCATAAGATCAAACAAATAAAATGTCGTCAAGTCTTGAACTTTCAGTTCAAGAGGATAATAAACATTAAATCTTCACAAGCATGCATATGAAAATTATGTGAAAGCAATGCAATTTTTTTCCATGGCAAAAAATAGTATATTTCAACAGTGATCTCTTCCACTTTTCATGCAAATAACTAGAAAAGGACTCCTTTCTATCAATTCACATAAACGTTAATTATTTTCGTCCATCACATCTTTTCCAATTCATTCACATTCTGAGAAATACGCTAAGAATGTAGAAAGGGCAACATAGTGTTGACTTGGAACATAACATCGATACAGAGTGGAATGTGTCAAATTTCCAAGGCCAGAGCTGTGATTTTATAAATTGTGAATGGAGTATACGTTTTCTACGTGTAGAAAACTTCAAAAATTCACGTTTTCCAAATGCAATTTTCGGATATTCAGACCTAAGAAAATGTAGAAATGGATGGCGAAAACGTTACCTTGATGTCTGAAATAGAGTTCCCCATTGACCCGACTTTTTATTCATTTTGTAAGCTACATTTTTCCTATTTATATTAGAGTGAGTTATAGGCGTGAGTTATTATTACCTCACGCTATTGGTTTATAGAGACTATCACAGATCGAATTCAGTTGAATAATGGATATATTCTTCTATGGGAGTAGATAAACAATTTTACACACGCTATTTATGATCCAATCACGTCATCGAACTGAATTATCGAAATATTTGTTCATTTCCCAAATCGAATGAAATTCACAAAACCAAATCAAATTATTACATCAAATTCAAATTGCAAATCAGAATTGACTAATCGAAACCAAATCGAATCATCAAAACAAATTCAAATTATAAAAGCATAATCAAATTATCAAAACTTGGGGGTTTGTTGAAATAACCCAAAACCGTAAATATGGGGTGATCTCACAATAATACAACCCAAATTTCCGAATACTTAAGAGAGATCTCAAAAACAGACTTGTGGTAGATTTCGGGACTCTGGACTTTAAAAGATATCTGGCCGTGCATGCAGCTTTCTACCAATACTCAAACAAGCTAAGCATACACAAAAATACCTGACCTTTCTCCTCGTGCAGGTAATCCTCTACCGAGATCCATACATTTTCAATTATGATGTATTGACGGTCACCAGATATTTTGCTCTTCACAAAATTAGAGTTAACTTATATTGACTGTGCCAAGTGGATAGCAAAACAAAAAACATACTATAAAAAACACAGAATAAAAGAGGATCTGATCAAAACATTGATTCATGGTGCTCACTTGATACTATAAGTATGGCCTCAACATAATTTTTCTTAACAGCATCGGTTTTCAGACAAGACAAAAATAAGTTGTTTTCAGAGATTTATATGGAGTTGTTATAGAAAACTTCTCATCCGTTCACAATTGTAATAGATTCAGTAAAGATTGTAGGTTATTATACAGGGTGAGTCTTCGACTTGTACTTATATTTCAAATGTAGATTTCTCTCACCAACGGAACCCCTTTTTTATACCATTTTTCAGAATTCGGTTTCGTTTGAAAGAATACAAGGTGGCGAAAATCCATGAAGAAAACACATTTCTTACCATATCTTCGCAACCGTTATTTACAATCAACTGAAATTTGGTTGAGGATTTACTCTAATCATAGTGCATATTCCCCAATCAACACTTATTTAATTATTCTCCTGGTATAAAAGTTTCAGCGTTCCTGACTCATAAATAAACGCAAAAATACTATAAAACTACTTGATATATGTAGAAATACAGTATATATTTTCGAAAGAAACAATCATTTTAGTAAGTAAAAGAATTCTTATGTTCGCTTGATAAAACTCGTCGTTTCCTAGTTATTCCTAATTTCACCCGATATAATTCTAGGAAAAAATTTACAGATTTCGCAATCCTTGCAACCATCAGAGACATTGGAAATGATAACACCACATGTGAATATTACCAACATTTATTTGCATTTGAACTTAAAATAAAATAGTATTTTCAATAATAATAATGAGCAATAATAATTGCAAGAAACAATCAACATTCCCAATTCCTAACATAAACATGTGAGAGGAAACTTGTCACCGTATTTTAAAACAAAAATGTTCTTTCTAAAGTGAGTATTCTTAAGATATAATAATAAAAAATAAAGATATGAATAATTGGATGAATTATCCTGTCATTCCTGTCCAATATTTTCGAAGTGAGTTTTGATTTTAGCAAATCTGGGTTTTCATGAAATTGGCTTTAGATAGAAGGATTCAGTTTTCACTAAAATTCATGAATCTTACATGTACTCGGAGTTAACATCATCAGAATAAGCTGAGTCCACCTCGTCCAATATTTTCGAAGAGAATTTTTATTTTACCAAATCTGAGTTTTCTCGAAATTGGCTCGAGATAGAAGGATTCTGTTTTTACTAAAATTCATGAATCTTATATGTTCTCAGATCAACTCTCATCGGATGAAGCTGAGTCCATTCTGTCCAATATTTTCTAAGCGAATTTTTATTTTACCAAATCTGGGTTTTCATGAAATTGGTTTGAGATAGAAAGTAGAAAGATTCTGTTTTCACTAAAATTCAGGAATCTTATATGTACCTTCTCGGAGTAAACATCATCAGAAGAAGCTGAGTCCACACCGTCCAATATTTTCGAAGAGAATTTTTATTTTACCAAATCTGAGTATTCTCGAAATTGGCTTGAGATAGAAGGATTATGTTTTTACTAAAATTCATGAATCTTATATGTAGGGGAGGACGGGGGAATTCCACGCATCTTAGGGAAAATGCTCACAAAAACCTTCCTATGTACACACAAACTTTCATAATTTAACTGCTGAATCATGAACCCATTTGGAACTTTTTCATCACAAGGAAAAGGTTCAACTACCTATACCAATTGAGAAAAAAAATAATTCTGAAAACTGTCTTTTCGCGGTCTTC
The DNA here is from genome assembly GCA_910592335.1 of Adalia bipunctata. NCBI lineage: Eukaryota > Metazoa > Arthropoda > Insecta > Coleoptera > Coccinellidae > Adalia > Adalia bipunctata. Next base: position 10,974,976 of record OU342954.1, read on the forward strand.
CCCCACGTACTGGGTAATACCGCGCATGCGATGGTATAATTATGCGCATATATTGAACAGCTGAAAAACTCGAAAAAATATTTCATTATTTAGGTAATAACCAAGTACAATGTAAATTAAACAAATTTCCAGGACTGTACAAAAAATATTATTGAAGAATTACCCCGCTACAGCTGCGCGTTATTCTCCCAGTGTGAGTCACCTAACCTAACTAATCACTGACATTAGATGACGAAATACAATTATGTAATTGTTCTTTTGCATTAAATAATCTACACATATGAAGGAAAATAGTCATGCAATAGATTCATTAGAAATTAATAATAGAAGTACTTTCCACGATTCCAATTTCTCTCGAAAATTAGATCATAGCATCGTGAAACGAACAATCGGCTCCCTGGTCTAAAATAAAAACACGAATATCTTTAAATTACGGGAGGATGTTGGCAAGGCAAATACGAGATGGTGCGCTGTATCCACAGAAATATAATAAGATATTTATTTATTCATATGTTTATTATATTTCTGTGGCTGTATCTAAATTTTGAAATAACTGAACTGAGTTGTAGAATATCAATGCGCAGAATTCCTCCGTGCGCGGAATTCCCCCGTCCTCCCCTACTCGGAGGAAATCAAATGAAGCTGAGTCCACTCCGTCCAATATTTTCGAAGTGAATTTTGATTTTAGCAAATCTGGGTATTCATGAAATTGGCTTCAGATAGAAGGATTCTGTTTCTACTAAAATTCATGAATCTTATATGTACTCGGATCAACTATTGACCTATTCTTCAAATACCGAAATATTTGCCCAATCTGGCAACGTTGCGGCGAATTTGACGGACCACTCACCGCGGCCCAGATCTCACTTGATGAAACAACAATATAAACACTCGAAGTGATCTATCCTTCAAATACAGGAATAATTGCCCAATCTGGCAACGTTGCGGCGAATTTGACGTACCTCTCACCGCGGCTCACTGGTCGCCGTCGCCGATTCTCGAGCATACATTAATTCTCACGAATTCCTAACCAATCAGATTCACTCGATTCCGAGTGCTTCCGAATGCACCCGAGAGGACGATCGTGAGAAGAAGCCGTTGCCCGTTATTCAGATCGCGCGTTTTGTCTTTTGTCGTTCTTCATAAACGAATCTGATAGTGAAATAGTTGAAAACGGTTGGAACTTGGAACTTCGAACAGTTTGATTTATATTATGGTAATTACCCCCCATGAGTATCAAAGTCCTTAGAAGAAGTTACGTAATGTGGTGCACATAAAAAAATTTCATAAATTGTGAACCTGATTTTCAATAGTTATTACCCCCCCCCCATGAAAAAAAGCTATATCCGCCCTTGCATTTAGAACAAGCTATAATAAAAAAATCATTCTTTAAAACAATCTTTTATAAAAACAACCCTCATCCGCCATTTTGAAGCCGCCATCTTGAATTCCTCAATTTTGAAGAATCGTAATTTCCGACCCAGAACACCCCTAGATACACATTTTGAATAGAATCGGATCATAATTACGAAACTCGTCCGGCCTATTCTAGCCGCCATCTTGAATTTTTCAATTTTGACAGAAGAATCATCATTGTCGAACCCAAAAACCCCTAGATACTAATTTTGAATGAAATCGGATGATAATTACGAAACTCATCCGCCATTTTGGAGCAGCCATTTTGTTTTTTTCTATGAAAAATATTTCATGATGCATTGTCACCAGAATTATGTACACCTGCCAAATTTCAAATCAATCGGACGATTAGAAGTGTGTCATATTTAACTTGCAAGATTTGATTAGATAGAGACAGACAGACAGACACCGGGACAGGTGAAACTAAATAAAAGCTTGTAAAAAAGCACATATGCGCTTACAAAAACCTCAAAAGTGAGAATTTAAGTAGGTAATTTAGCATATGTATTTTGAAATATGGCAATATAACTGTGTGTTGTATCATAGTTTTCTTGGATGGCGGATGGGGGAAATGTAAGAAATATCAATCATACAGAACACCATGAATTATTCTCAAATGATCATATGTAGAAAACGTTTCCTGGTTTTCATCAGTAGAACAAAGAGAACACAAAATATATTGCTTCTTCACCACTCTAGCGGAATCATCATTATGTATTGGAACTTAAGTCTAAGTGGTACCTAGCAACGAGGAACTTTTAAGGGTAAGCGGTGCAAACAGGCGTTAGAGGCCGATTTGAGCATGGGCGAACAGTGTCATAAGCGGATTTTGTTGCCAGACTGTGCAAATCCGTTTCTTCAGTGGATCAAATAACGAAATAATTGCCCAATCTGGCAACGTTGCGGCGAATTTGACGGGCCGCTCACCGCGGCCCAGATCTCACTTGATTAAACAACAATATAAACACTCGAAGTTCTAATGAAGGAAATAAAACAATGATCTATCCTTCAAATACCGGAATAATTGCCTGCGACGAATTTGACGGGCCGCTCACCGCGGCCCAGATCTCACTTGATTAAACAACAATATAAACACTCGAAGTGCTAATGAAGGAAATAAAACAATGATCTATCCTTCAAATACCGGACTAAGTGCCCAATCCGGCAACGTTGCGGCGAATTTGGCGGACCTCCCACCTGAGTCCCACCTTGGCGCAGTTCGCCGATTCTCGTATGCTGGCATATGCTGGCCCAACACACCTACGTTAATGAATCACGCGATAACTTTCGAATGCTTTTTTGGTCTACTGGCGACACTTTGTCTTTTGACCTTGAACAAAACCTCGTAATTTACCTGCAATATACGAACATAAACATTTCCAATGTTAAAATAAAAGATCCAAATAGATCATCGAATCGCAGAAAAATAATTAATATTCTGAGCGCAATACAGGTTAAAAATGTGGTCAGAATGTTCATCAACTAGATCGAATTCTCATTTGGTAATCAAAGACCTATAGTAGGACTAAAATCCCTATGATGTGAGAACGTTCTATTTATTGTAACAGGTCCATCCTTCAGGGAAATATTAAAGATAAATGTCAATGAAATACGGAATTCAGAGATATAAAGGATGAATGTCGATATACAAACCACGTATTATATTGAAATAAATGAAAAATTAAATGATACCTACTTAGCGCTAAATAATCTGTGGCGATATTTCTATCTGAACAATGTGATAATTTGCAAAAACGCTAAATGGAAAAATGGAACTACCAATAGGGGAAAAACTCCTGCACACAAATGTTTCTCGTCTAAAGAAATTGAAATTACACGCAACAGTTCAACATTGAAATCCGTCATGAAAATACGTTCGTCACAAGATTATTTGTAGAATTGTTGTTTTGTGAGTTTCGGTCAATCGAATCATTATTCGAAATTGAACTTAATGAAACGTGAACACGAATTAGACAATTTTTAAACTACAACCTATCAGCACAAAACAATTTGCCAAGGCATTCTACAGAAACTAAGATTACTCGAGAAAGTGTTTTACGTAGTTTTTATGGTTGGTATCAAGGTATCATGTGGCACATCTTGAAGTTAAATGAGTTTAATATTGAATATTAAGATTTAGAGATATTCGAGGGAATATTATGATGAATTTCGGTAATCACATGATTTTATTTTTTTTATTTTGATTTGCACATAAAAAGGATAACGCGACTCTTCAAATGGTGTGTCTAAAGCCAATATTTAAAGAATTAGGGGTTGTACCTGTCTTGCGAAAGACATTGAAGGTAGGGTTCGTATTTCACGATGAAGAATGACAATTTGAAATTTGAATTTGACGTGTTCAATTGGCTTTTCTACACAAAGTCAAGAGTGCCACGTTATTTGGTGCAGCAGTCCCTTGTTGAACATCTGTGACAGAATATCATCAGGAACAGACAATCTTGAACATCAGATAAAGTAATTCCTGCATTCAAACTTGTACTGGATTCTAATTACACGGATTTACAGAAACCTTCCTGCCTGCGTACCTCACTATAATCCTTCGAACATTACCTACATGAATCGACGTTTCTAACGTATATAACAAGCCATCAAAGACAGTACTCGGTCCTGAAACCATCGTTGAGTCTGCTCTCCTATCCTCTAAATTATTCTCCAGTTCAGAAAGAGGGCTTCTCTCCCATTCCAGAAACGTAATTAAATGTGCGTCTATTACTCCAACCACCCCAAGTAGAAGAGAAATTGGTCCACAAAATACGCGATTCAGAAGAACGATTGGGAAGGGAATTTTAACAATTTCTCTGGATTATTTCGTTGATACCGCTTAGGAATGAACTCAAACTGGTAGTGGAAGTGGGTAGAAGGATCTGACCCCCAATTATGTTTCATTATTATATGGATGGGAAGAATGTGCATTGCCAGAAACAGGCGAAAAGAGGGCGAACAAAAATGGTAGCAATTCATTGTCTTCGGTTAGGGAAACGAACACGAGATTCATTCCAATGTTAATCATTTTCATGAGGAAGATTGATGAAGGTTTGGAATTTGCCTTCGTTATTCACAAATCCAGATGTGCGTTTCTACGTTTCCGAATTGAGACAGCCGTTCCATTTTCAAAGTGCTTCATTCAAAATATACAGGGTGAGTCTTTGACTTGTACATATATTCTAACTGTAGATTCCTCTCATCAAATCCTATACCAATTTTAAGAATTAGGATTCCTTTGAAAGATACAAGGTGTCGAATATCCACGAAAAAAAAAACACGTTTCTGTTTATATCTTCGAAACCGTTATTTCAAATGAACTGAATTTCGATGAAATATTCACTCCTTTTATGATGCATATTTCCAAATCAGAACTTAGTCAATATTCCTCCCGACATTAAAGTTACAGCGTAGCCAACTCATAAATCCGCGAAAGAATACTAAAAAACTACTTGAAAAAAAAAACGGTTCATATTTTCGGAAGAACCAATCGGTTTAGAAAATAAAAGTATTCCTAAGTTTTTTCAATAAAACGCGTCGTTTTCGAGTTATTTTCAAATTTACCCGATAAAATTCGACGAAAAAATCAGAAATCATAAGAAAAATCTAGATGCAACCCTGGATTTATAATATCACCGAATCGAAGATGCATTAATATTCTGCAATCGAATTTAAAATTAACAATGTTGTCAGAATGTTTGTCTAATTTTCATTTAGAAAAACGGACCTTATAAGTAGGTACTTAAATCTCTATGATGGGAAAGCGTTGGATGTAAAGATGTGTGATAACGAAATTCCACAAATTTGGAAGATAAAAGTGAATAGGATTTAGCTGCCATCTCAGCTAATTGATTTTAATATATCATATTTTCATGTAAGTATAACATTGAGTTCTGAAGAGCAGTAAATTTCTCAAAGATCCTGATTGAAGTTCACCACACAACCGATTTTTTTCCAAATTATACGTCCAGTTCATATTGAAAATGTATTCGTTTGTCCATCCTTCGAGGAAATATTGAAAATAAATGCCAATGAAAAACAAAACTCAGGTATATGAATGATGAATATCGATACAAACCTGCACGTATCAAATTAAAATCAACGGAAAATAAATTATTACTTTTGTACTTCATCAATCTGTGGCGGTGTTCCTATCTGAACAATGTCCTCTGCCATAGTTCGTAAAAATCCTAACTGGGACAATGCGAAACACGCAATTTGACCCAAGAGGAATGTGCCCAAGCGGTAGTTTTGCTAGAAGAAGGGTGGACATACACAAGAATTGCAGAAAGGTTTGGAGTTTCCCATACAAGTGTGTCCAGAATGTTGCAGCGATTCAGGGGGACAGGTATGAATGTCCGAAGACCAGGACAGGGTAGACCACGGGTAACAACTGCCATTCAAGAACGTTACTTGAGAGTTTCTTCGTTGAGACAACGGTTTGCAACCGCTCGCCTCCTTCAAAATCAGCTTGAGCAAACTCATGAGGTGCAAATTAGCACTCAGACAATAAGAAATCGCCTCAGAGAATATGATTCAAGGCCTCGTGTCGCGACAAGAGGCCCAGCTCTTACCCCAGCCCATCGAAGGGCGCGTTTGGATTTTGCGAGAAAGCATATCTATTGGGAAGAGGCCGATTGGGAAAGAGTTCTCCTCACAGATGAGTCTAGATTCTGCCTCTACCATTGTGATCGACGTTCCCTTGTATACAGACGTCCACATGAAAGATATGCTCAGTGCAATTTCCTGAATACTACTGGTTTCGGGGGAGGATCGATTATGGTATGGGGTGGAATATCTTTGACTGCTCGCACAGACCTAGTGGTCGTTGATAATGGAGCTATGAATGCTGATAAGTATATAAGGAACATTCTTGAAGAGCATGTAGTGCCATTTGCCCCATACATTGGTGAAAATTTCATTTTCATGGACGATAATGCCAGACCCCATCGTGCGCGTTGTCTCTCGAATGGAATGGTCAGCAAGAAGTCCAGATCTCAATCCGATTGAGCAGGTTTGGGACAACCTCAATAGAAGGCTGAGAAGTTCAGAAAATCATCCAGCTACTCTTAATGACTTAGAAATCCAACTCGGAGAAATCTGGGAAGGATTAGATCATATCATTTTAAGATCACTCATTTTGAATATGAACCGTCGTTGCCGAGCTGTAATTAACGCAAGGGGTGGAAATTCCAAGTATTAAATCACTTATCAGCATTTCAGTATTTTGAAAATTGTTCATTTCTCTTCTTTCACATAAGATTCGGTGAAATCCTGAATTTTTCTTCCATTTAATTTGTCTTGTTTCGTACAAAACCTTACCGAGAGAACATAAAAAATAAGTTATGAAGTCAATGTAGAGTTGACTTTCATTTAAATTGAGATTTTCAGAATGTGCGTTAATTTTTTGCGCAGTGTATATAAAATTACAAAACTCGTTCGCCATATTGTAGCCGCCATCTTGAATTTTTCAATTTCGACACAAAAATAATGATTGTCGAACCCAAAAACCCGCAGATACTGATTTCGAATGGAATCGGATCATAATTACAGCACTCATTCGCCATTCTGGAGCTGTCATTTCGTTATATTCTATAGCAAATATTATTTTATGATGCATTTTCAGTAGTAATAACCCAAGGACATTGATAATTGTTCGAAAAAATTCTATGACAGATTTCGAAAGCTTGTTGCTTGGAAACAGACCGACGCCGTAGGCGGAGGTTTGTTGTCTACAAGCAACAAGCTTGAGAAAGTTGTCATAGAATTTTTGAGCATTTATCAATGTCCGAGGGTTATTCGGATAGAAAATTTTTTGCTAATTATAGAAAAAATACAGAGCTAAAACAATTTATTTAAAGGTGCAATTAACAAAGGAACAATTAGAAAAGTTAAATGAAGATCCAGACGTGTTAGTTTCTATAACTGATGAAGATGTATTTCCACTACGCATGCTGTTAATAATTTGATTATGATGTTCTTCGTCAATATTCAAGTAGGGTTTTATTGAGTTGGCATTGTTGTGACCCGTAATTTTTATAAGCTGTTGTTCTTGTACACCACTTTTGGACAATCGACTATAACCGCGGTCGATCTATTGGAATGATTAGTAATTTTTTTTTCCTTTGTATTCAATCCAATCGCTTCGGCAGACGATCTTGTCCAATTTTGAATCGTATTTCTTCCAATGGGCATATTATCATACCAGTGATCATTTTCGGATTTCCATTGATGATTTGGTCTGACGAATAATCTGTTGGTTTCAATATTTGGGCCCCTTTTCGACATCAATTTTTTGAATAATCGGACAGGACAAACGTTGCTGTCATCGTTTTCTATTAAAAACTTGCTTCCAGTACACATTCTTGAACCACCCTGGCAAGTCTAGCTGAATACAGGGTTATATTCCACTCGGTTGGTTACAGAACCATCGTTGTTTGATTCGATACCAAAAAATTCAGTCAAGCAAGCAGCAGCTTCCCCACCTCGCCAAGCTAATTCTACCGCGGCTATGTGATAGAATTTCCGTTGCAGCCCTTCAGGAGTATTTTCATTCCATAAATTCACCATTTTTGTTATTTCCACAGAACTTAATGCTACCGAACTTTTCTTCCTTTTACTTGGGTCTGATTGCAGTTTTCGTCGTATAGAATCACGGGCAGCTCGCGCTTGTTGAAATACAACACTTTTGAATGGGTCAATAATAACTTTCATTTCTTTATAATATTTTCCTTGTAACAGCTTACTTGTTATATTCCACATGGTTTTGACCGTACTTTCTTTGAACTCTTTACCATCTTTTCTCCTCATGTTCACAGCCCAATCCTTTAAAATCAACGCCAATTCTTCCTGCCTTCCGATTTCCATCTAATTGATACTTTCTATCGTTGCAAAAGTCTATAAATGCTTTCCATACAAATTTCTTACTGTAAACGGTGTTTTTTGGTATGTTCGATTCTATAATTTCATTAATGTTATCGTCAGTATTGCAACCAAATCGTGACATTTCGAAATATTAAATATTTGAAACTTCAAAATCGAAATAAATCAATATGTGTCCATAGCAACGTGAAAATAGCCCATGGTCTGTTATCGTAAGTAATTGCACAAGTGCATCAAAATTACCGATAATTTTGCATGACAGCGTGTTGTCAAAAAACTGCATGAGTTCTTTTTCATTTTTTGAGAAAGAGCCCGACACCGAAGGTGGAGGGCTCTTTTTCCAAAAATGAAAATGACCGAATGCAGTTTTTCTACGACAACACGCTGGAATGCGAAATTATCCGGTCATTTTGATGCACGAGTGTGATTCGGGGGAATATTTCCCGAATGGTCTGTTAACTTGTCAAACTGACGTTATTGATTTATAAATTCTTAGCTCATATCAATAAATATTCCGTATCTGATGAAAGAAAAGAGGCAGAAATACGTTTGTTTAAATGTTTTTTATTACTTTATTATAATTTAGCGTTTACGTTCCAAATCGCTTTAACAGTATTTTCTTTATACTCATCGCCATTTTGCTTACGCATATTGAATGCCCACTGCCCAGTCCGTTAATATTTTTGCCAAAACATCAATTTGTGTTTCTCCATCCAAAATATAATTTTTTTCATCACAGAAGCTCCATAAACTGACGCCACATGTATTTTGTGTTATACGGTTCGTTTTCCGAAACTTCGCCTTCGAAAGCTTGTAAAAAAGCACGACCAAAACGAGACATTTTTGATAATGTCTTTGACATTACTTTTCAAACTGACGTACAATGGAATCGCGTTGGAAATGTACCATAGATATGAACTGTGCAATTATCGCTGGGCTCTTTCGCTTTCTACAATGCAATTATCGCTGTAATTATGAGGTAATTGCACTCCATTTACATAGGATTTTTGACAGGAGGGAAATATTCGATGTAATGTTGACATGATTGGGTGAAATTGTTCATCTGATATCAAATGAGGAAATTTAATTGGTTGTTGGAACTGTCAAAAAATTTTCAGTAGTAATATCGCTAGGACCTTGATAATAGACGAGATAATTTTATGACCATCGAAAGCTCGTTCATTGGTAACAGCCCGAAGCCGAAGGCTGAGGGCTGTTCCCAAGCAACGAGCTTACGATATTGGTTATAAAATTATGAGGCAATTATCAATGTCCGAGGAATATTCGGCAGAAAATTTTATGACAGAAAAAATGTATAACTCAACACAACAAAACATTTATTTATTTATTGAAAGTACAATTAGTGAAAGTGCAATTCGTAAAATTCAACTCACAATTAGATTCGTTGCTGTTTTCTTGTATAGAAGATCTTTTTCCACGCATAATATTTATTATCTTGTTGTGGTGTTCTTGATCGAGGTTTAGGTATGGTTTGATAGAATTTTGATTACTATGACCAGTAATCTTCAGCAATTGTTGTTTTTCTACACCACTTCTTGCTAATTGACTGACAGCTGTTGATCTTTTTGTCTTTGACGTTCAAGCCAATTGCTTCGGCAGCATATTTAGTCCATTTATTTATGGTATTTCTTCCAACAGGTACATTATCGTACCATTTGTCAGTTTCATTTTTCCAATATCGATTTGGTTTCAAGAATAGTCGTGGCGAGGTAATATTTTCGCCTCGTTTTGATATTAGTTTATGAAAAAGACGTACAGGGAAGCTTTGTCTCTCACTATTGGAAACCAACCATTTACTGCTTGTACAGCTTTTAGAACCACCTTGACACGTTTTACTGAATGCCGGATTGTATTCAATGCGATTTGTTGGAGAACCATCGTTATTCTTCTCGATTTGAAAAAAATTCACCAAACAAGCAACTACCTCTCCTCCTCGCCACGCTAGTTCTACTGCAGCAATATGATAAAATTTACGCATAAGACCTTCAGGAGTATTTTCATCCCATAGCAATATTATTCTGTTAACTTCAGACAAATTTAACGAAACTGAACTGGATTTACGTTTACTTGGGTCTGCTTGCAATTTTTTTCTGATTGCATCGCGGGCATCTCGGGCTGATTAAAATATTATATTATTAAACGGATCAATCATGATGTTGTAGTCTTTATAATACTTTTCTTGTAAGAGTTTGCTCAAAACATTCCACATTGTCTTTACCGTTGCTTCTTTGAATTCGGTTCCGTCTTTTTTTTCTCATATTGACAGCCCAATCTTTGAGTATAAACGCCAATTCTTCCAAGCAGGCGTTCATTCAGTTCGTATGATCGTTCGTAGCAAAATTCCATAAATATTCCCCAAATATAAATATATTTCAATAGCCACAAATGTGGCTATTGGATGTATTTCTGGGAATGTTTTCTTTGATAAGCTCATTTATATTTTTAACATTACCAAAACGTGACATTTTGAAATTTGTTTGGAATGATGTTGCCATGGAACTATTGTATAATTTTATAAGACTATCGTGTTATCATTGGGATTGAAAATTGCATTGGATGTAGTTTTCGATGTAATGTTGACATGATTGGCTGAAATGGTTCCATACAAAATCATAAAATTGGATTTGTTGTTAGAACTGTCAAAAAATTTTCACCAAAATTATGTACATCTCCCAAATTTCAAATCAATCGGACGATTAAAAGTGTGTGTCATATTTAACTTGCAAGATTCGATTACAGACAGACAGACACCGGGACAGGTGAAACCAAATAAATGTTTGAAAGATGGGTTATACCGAGCGTAGCAAACATAGACAATTTTCGATTCGTGTGGTAAGCAGTTGCAAATGACCTTCGTCTCATTTGCATTCCTAGTACCTACTTGTCTTGTCTAACAAGTATCTCAATATAAATAAAGAAAAAAAAGGAAGGATAACATGAATATGGAATAATATAATTTGAATAGAGGCCCCGATATTGAATTAAATCCTTAACAAAGTTTATAAGGGATTTAGAGTCAACAATAAAAACCTATCAAAGTAGTACCAAAAGGCGTCATAACTTCCTGAAACGAAGTCACAGAGGAATCGCTTGGTGTTATACCAAATTGATAAGTTTCGATATAATGTTGAAAAATGTTATTTTAGTATATCCGAATAATTCAGGCAAAATATTACTTCCTACTCACCTAACATCTTAACAACATGTTTGGCAGCTTGTGCATTCTTCGCGAAATTCTTCCTACCATCCTCATCCTGATTCTTCACCACGGGCCTATCGCCTCCACTCTCGTTCAGCACAACAACAGCCTGAGCCTGCTGATTCCCATACGTCGTCACCGGCTTGTAAACCTTATACTTCATTTTCACGCTGTTCCCTCTCGAAGGACCAACCGTCGACTTGTGCAGCTGTAGACCAATCAGGATGTAGAGAACCGTGATCAGAGACATGGGCGCCACGAAGAAAACGCAAGTGGAGATCTCGAAGGCGTGCGGAATCACTTGCCTTTTAACCATACATACGCAGTGTTCGTCTATGATGATGGTTCCGTTGACTTGTTCACACACCACGCCGAATCCCATGGCCGGCGGTACAGCCAGACATAACGCCACAGCCCAAATGACCACGATGAATTTGACTGCTCTACTCAGCTTGGAAAGGGTGTGAGATAAAAAGGGATGACAGATCGCGACATATCTCTCCACTGTGAATGCCGTTATGGTCAAGACTGTGGCATTTGCAGAAGTTTCCGCTGCGAAACCTTGCAATATACAGAATGCTTCCCCGAAAATATAAGGATACTTAGACCAAACATAGTAAATTTCAGGAGGTAGTCCAGAAATCAGCAGCAGCAAATCAGAAATGGCCAGACTGAATAAATAGTAGTTCGTTGCTGTGTGCATAGACTTATTCTTGGCGATGACTATGCAAGTACTTATATTTCCGATCAAACCGCTGAAGAAGGTGAGGACGTAAATCACTGTGATGGGTATGACGATCTCCAAGGGGTCTCTTTTGGGTCCCCAGTTCGTTGGTAGGATGGGGAAGTGAGAGAAATTAACGTACGTAGGGGTGTAGTTGGAGAATAGAAAGATGTCGCTGTAGTTGATTGGGAGGTAAGAGTTGAGGTCTTCTCTTATAAAGGTAGCGTTTAGATCGATGTTTTCGTGCATAGCGATCTTCAAGGTGGGTAATCCATGAAGTTGTTGAATTAAGGTGTCAATCTGAAACAAAAAGTGATTGAGTTTAGTTAATGAACAGATCTTTCAATCAAGGCGCAATAAAATTTCCAAGTAAGCCTACATGAAACCAACATTGATATTGACCCACATTTGAAGCAAAAATTCATTGACGTCACTGGAGATTTATATCTTTATACAGGGTGAGTACTTGTACATATATTTTAACTGAAGATTCTTGAGGTGGAAAGAAACCTTTTTTTCATTTTCCATTTTTTCGAATTCGGCTCTGTTGAAAAGATATAGCCATTTAAAAAAAATTGGGCTGACTACGCCTCTGATATGATCTTCTGGAATTGATGCAAAGTTTATATTTCTCGATAGAAATTGAGTTCATACATTTATGGAATACTCAAGTACTAACCTTATTGAAATGAAAATGTTGCAAACACGATAATTTCAACAAAATCAGTTAGTTTCATCGGATTATATCTGTAACTAAAAAGCCACATTTATCCCACCAAAATAAGATCCTTCTTCGATTTTTCTGCAGATAAGTTTGTGAACACTAATAACTTGTCCATATTTTTCTAGAAATTCCCAAACAATATCATGAAGAAATACTTTTCATTCAGATTTATTATGAAACAACCTAAACTAATCTAGATTGTATCGATTATGTGAATGTATGCACAGAAATTTCAAGAAGATGTTGGCAGCTTGCTGATATTTTCATTGAGGTTAAGGATTTTTTACGAAACATAGTATAAATCACGATACATGATACATCTGTGTACCGTGGTATAAATATCTATGATTTCTGACGGTTCCATCATAAATCGACTTTGCCGCCACATTTTACCACGCATGCGTAGAGCGAAAACCGAAGGATTGGTTATCTGGAGGCCAACTATGAACACTAACAAACCAGAGTCTCTGAACAAACTGTTAACATTATGTGAAGTTCTGAATACATCAGTGAATTATTGTTCTTATGCGATTATTATGTGAAGTGATATAATATAATTTCAACCGTATCGAGTTTATAAAATTCCAAGAGGATATTGTTTAGAGTTTAGATAGAAACATCGCCACAAATTATAAGGTATCGTATTATTTTTTATTGATTTCACTATAATGGGTAGTTTGTATCGAGATTCATCATTCATATTCGAATTTTGTATTCCATCGACATTTAACTTCAATATGGACCGGTGAGTATAAATTTTCAATAGAAACTGTGCGTATTAAATCCTCCTTGTGGTTTTATGGTGTTTTAGCGTGTATTGATGAGTCGACTACCCCCTAACTTTTATACTAGTGAAGATTTTTAATAGGTTTCGATTGAGGAATATGCACCATGAATAGAGTAAAAAAACATCCTGAATAAAACTCTGCTGTCCCCTCCTTAGAAAACAGTTGAACGAATTCTTTGGCGGGATTTTTTGCTTTATCGGGAACACATCCGGTGATTTTATTGCCCAAGCTCAGTTTTCAACAGAACCGACCTTGATACGAAAAGGGGCATATTTATTGTTATTTTCGACATGAGAAATCTAGACTTACAAATCGAATTCCATTACAGACGATTGAATATTCAACAGTACTCTTCATGCAGAAGTGATATTTTTTTCACGAAGCTCTTTGAGGTCTCCGATGTTAGCACATTTTCCTTCTTTGTTCCTCAATGGAATTGGAAATCGCGAAAGATTAATTCAAAATACTAACCGCATTTTTGTGCTTCAGGGAGATTGGCAGCTTTTTCTGGAATGTGAATTCGTATTGGAATATTCCTGGAGTTCGCAGGGTTCGTTTTCGTCGGTGACAAGAAAATGTCGAATGTCTTTTCTACGATCCCATGAAAAATGGGGTAGGTTAATGTGGGCAAGGGGAGAGCATGCAGACCAGTCATTTAGGACAATCAATTGATAATATGTACCTTTAGAATTTGTATGCATTGTAATCGGCTTTTATTCTTAAACAAGAAAGGTTATAGTCTTAATGTGTTATGACGTTTGATTGGAGTCCTTTCATGTTGCTTTTTGGTTGCTGAGAGATTCAGCTGAGAATCTGAATATCGTCGCCGTGAAGTCAAAACCTCGTATGTCGAATTTGGTAGGTTCTCGGATATTTTCGCAATCTATTGAAAATGATCATTCTGCACATCGTGAAAAAACTCTTATGTCCATATCAGAGCTGTGACGAGCACTGAAGAAAAGTGCTTCGAGCACTAAGCACTAAGCACTTGAATAAAAAGGCTCCCGAGTCTCGAGCACAAAGCACTTATTTTCACAAAAGGCTCGCGAATACTAAGCACTTTGTGAAAGTAATTCGACATTTCGAGCACTAAGCCCTAAGCCCTTTTTTAGGAAATATTGAAAGTGAGGTTATTTTAACCGGAAAAGAAATTGTAAGTTGGCATAGGTATGTGATATTAAAAATTTTGAATTCGATTCAATATAATATATAATAAATTCTTATTGGTAATGAAAGAGAAAAATGCTATTCGCTCCTGGATCTCTCTGTTTGATAATATTCATAAATATACTGAATTTTTCGAGTTACCTTCTTCTTCTGAAAACTCCCAGTCCTCGAAACAAAATTAAATAAAAAATTCAAGGAAAAATGGAAATGTTCCTATGTCAATTCTTGCACTGATTTGTCAGGAGCAAACCAGTTGCAAAACATTGTTGCGTGACAAATAACGAAGAAGTATAAAAATTAGAACTCAATGAATTGTGTAAAGTTTTGATGTTGTCTATAAGACTCTTTGGTCAGATAAAAACGTAAAAAAATCAGAATCGTGGCTTTTGCTTTTCTTATTGATATTGAGTTGCGCACAAATTATTATTCAACAAAATACACATGGACCTTCAATTTTCCTTTCATAATGATCAAGTTTCCTCATTATCATCTCTCTGTAATTGCAATCCAAACAGTTTTGGGATGTTACTGTCATGTAAGGAAATGTTGATTTCAGATTTTATTGATGTAAAAATGAATTCGTACAACATTGGCTCAGGGCTTAGTGCTTAGTAATCCGCAATAGTGCTCGGGAGCACTATTGGGATTACAAAGCACTAAGCCTTCGGCCAAAGCACTCCAATTACTAAGCACTAAGCACTGCTTTTGAAAAGTGCTTGAGAGCACAGTGCTCGGGAGCACAAGGGGGCTCCGAGTGCTTTCACGAGCACAAAGCACAATGCTTTGGCACAGCTCTGGTCCATATCGCTGATGCTTTAGACTTTAGAGGCATTATACATTATACAGTTGACTTAAATGAAATTAGTCTGATATTTTTCGAAAAATAAGGTTTTTATTCGTGTCTTATTCGAAATGCTATTTTCAGACTTACGAGGTTTTGACTTTACGGCGACGATATACAGATACATACACGGTGTATTTTAAGGTGAGGCTTTTCTTTTGACAGGTGATAGAACTCATCAAAATAAGTCATTTTACCGAAGATTTATTATATATATGAAATGTTCAATTCAAAAAAATTATAAAAAAGCGGCATATGGCAAAATGATGTTTTACGCACGAGAATTTTCTGCAAATTTGTTAGATAAGAAGACAAAAAACAAGAGATGTTGATATCTACGGAGGAGCAGGTGAGGGAGCAGGTTCGGACTGAGGAATTTTTGATTCACCTAGAAACTGGAAAATATTCTAGCTTCATTTTCTCGAAACAGGGGCGTAGTTCTAGAAAATTTTTGGTAAAATGACTTATTTTGACGAGTTTTATCATCTTTAAAAAAAAGCCTCACCTTGAAATACACCAGTTTGATTCTTTGTTCAAAATAAGCTATAGTTTGATAAGAATGTTGAATCAAAAGTCAAACGTCAGGGAGATATCGCGGTTCAAAGATGGCGAAAAAATGGAATTTATAGAATTGGATATAATTAAATTCGTATAGCCTGATTTGGTTAGAAACTTTTTCATCTCCTGTATTTTTCTCGTTAAATGTACCGTTTCGAAATAAGAAAATAAAGTGTAAAACACTACGAGTCGAGAAAGGGGAATTTATTTTAGAACTTATTTACATTTAACTTTTTTGATTTAAAACGGTACATTTCACGAGAAAAATACAAAAACTGAAAAACTTTCTAACAAAACCAGGCTATTCGAATTCAATTCTATCCAGGTCGTTGCGTGAGTTTTTCTCTGAATTCAGTTAACAAAAAGGATAGGGGTAGTCTACTTAACCCCCTCCACCAATTCTAAAAATATGAAAAAATATAAGGGGAGGTGGAAGGTCATCATCCATAATATTTAAATAAATAAACACAATATTGGGAAATCGGACAATTTATTGACCTTATTTTTCTCACAGAGCCGACGTTCCGAGGTTGGTTTTCCTCTTTCTCAAGGCTAAAATGAAAACAATCAACAATAAGATCGCAACATGGTTTCACAGGCGTGTGCACCTCTTACCTAGTCAGTATACAGGGTGAGTCTTTGACTTGTACATATATTTTAACTGAGTATTCTTGAGGTCAAAAGAAACCTTTTTTTCATTTTCCATTTTTCCGAATTCGGCTCTGTTAAAAAGATATAGCCATTTAAAAAAAAAATTGGGCTCATTACGTTCCTGATAAAATTCTCTTGAATTGATGCAAGTTCATATTTCTCGATAGAAATTGAGTTGATACATTTAGGAAATACTCAAATACTAACCTTATTCGAATAAGAATGTTTGAAACACGATATTTCTTAACAAAAACAGTTATATTAGAAGGATTATTTCTGCAATTGAAAAGTCATATGTCTTCTATCGAATTAAGTTCCTTCTTCGATTTTCCTGAAGATTATTCTGTAAACACTAATAAGTTGCTCATATTTTCCTCTTTCTCCCAAAACTATCTCAAAAAGAATTGTTCTTACACTAATCGAACATAACTCCATAAAATTAGGTCAAATGATTAGAGGTCAATGGCCTAACCTAACCCATCGAACCATATTCTATGAACTCTAGAGCATAGAACGTTTGAGCAGACGATGCCAGATTGTGTTGATTTTCTCCACAAGGAAGCAATAGGTCCTCTATTAACGGATGAACTAACGCAAAGCCACTAGTTTTGTTTACTTTTGGCTGATGGCGTCTTCGTGCCTCTTTGGAAATGTTCTGATTCTCGCCGATAGAGCGCTACGATCTTAATGCGCAACCGTTGTGCCGTCTGCCGTGAACCGAACAGTGGAACACGGTCTGTGGTTGTTGAAGTAAGCATGCGTGAAGCCGCTTGATGGAGATTTGTCGATTTGTTATTGTTTATTCACAGTGGATAATACGAAAACGGAAAAGTTGATGTGAAAAGATTATCAGTGAAAGTGAATTAAATAATGTGATAATAACCATGTAGTGAGTTTATAAAATTCCAAGAGGATATTGTTTAGATAAAAAAAACATCGCCACAGATTATCAGGTAGCTATCATAGTATTTTTCATTAATTTCAATTTAATACGTGATTTGTATGGAATATTCATCAGTAATAACCGAATTTTTTAGTCTTGACGAAGTTGATAAACATTCTGACAACATTGTTACCTTGTATAGAGTTTATTGATTTAAGCCATTCTGTGATATTGAAACGCCAGGGTTGCATCTAGATTTTTCCTATGATTTTTGATTTTTTCGTCAAATTTTATCGGGTAAAATTTGGAATAACTCGAAAACAACGCGTTTTATCGAAAAAACTTAGGAGTACTTTTATTTTCTAAACCGATTGGTTCTTTCGAAAATATGAACCGTTTATTTTTTTCAAGTGGTTTTATAGTATTTTTTTGTAGATTCATAAGTTGGCTACGCTGTAACTTCTATACCGGGAGGAATATTCAATGAGTTTTGATTTGGAAATATGCATTATAAAGGGAGTGAATACTCCACCAAAACTCAGTTCATTTGAATTAACGGTTCCGAAGATATAAACAGAAAAGTGTTTTTTTCATGGATTTTCGACACCCTGTATCATCCAAACGAAACCAAATTTTGAAAAATGGTATAGGAAGAAAGTGTTTCGTTTGATGAAAGGAATCTACAGTTAAAATATATGTACAAGTCAAAGACTCACCCTGTATAAAGGTTTTTGTCAAAATATATAAAATCAATTCAGAGTAAGGTAATCTAGAGCAACATTTCATGAAAGAATATGAGATTCAAATAAATTATAGGTTAACATTGAATCGTGGTTCGACAAGACCACAGACAATTATCAAAATTACACAATTATAAACAATAACATTGAAAACAGACAGACGTGTGCATCACTTACCTAGTCAGTATATAAAGGTTTTCGTCAAAATATTTAAAATCAAGTCGGAGTAAGGTAATCTAGAGCAGTGTTTTTCAACCTGTGGGTAGCGACCCCCTGGGGGGTCGCGAAGCTTCTGTAGGGGGGTCGCCAGAAGTCGGGAGAACTTTAGTAAGAGAAGGTTATGCTTGTTTCGTATTAATAAATAAATGACACAATTAATAATAATAATAATAAGGTCTTTATTATGATACTACAATTATAGTTTTTTTTACAATATCGAGGGCGAGATTTAGCTCGCATAATCCTAGGTGAGATAACTTTGTATACAACTCTGTGAAATAAACCCAAAATCATGCGCCTATTCCACCATCTAACCCTCAAGATTACAAATCAAAAATTGAAACTCACTCTGTGAGCATAATAGAAAAAAAAAATGAGTCACTCCATGCCGCACAATGAAAACATGTATATATATATAATTGAGATATCCCACCTCAGAAAGCCATAGTTCTCTACATGAAAATCAAAACTGAACTCATAGTTAATGTATATTGTGCTAAAGAAGCTGGCTGGTCATCAGTCTAGACATAAACCGGGTCATTGCGAAAGTTGTCTAAAATATGCAATTTGAACTTATCAAGTGTGATATTTCTGTACTCAAATTCCAGACCGTTCATAATATGAGGTACTTGATATGAATAAGACCTAGTGTATACACTAGTTCGGTGCTTGGGGATCGATATCGCACCCCTATTACGTAAATTGACCGAGTGAACACTACAACGAAAAACAATCTTATTATAGAGGTTCGGTGGTGACTTTTCACTTATAATTCTATAAAATAAAACCAGAGAATGAAAACGTCTTCGGTGCTCCATATTCAGCCATCCGGTGTCCTTGAGGCTGTAAGTTACAGGTTCAAATTCTTCTTTTATTTATGGAACACTCTCATTTCTCCGAGATATGAATTTTTTCCATCATTCTCCATAAACAAACCCCCAAGCCAAATATCTAAACCTAGGGGCTAACAAACTATGGGGTCTTTTGTATTTCAATCTTTGGGCATTCAAGAAACACATATTTGAATCTTATCGTGGAACACTCTCATTTCGTCGAGATATGAATTTTTTTCATCAACAACCCCCCAATTCTCCAAAACGGGTGGCTAAAAAACGATGGAATTAATTGTATTTCATTAAAAGTGTCACTTTTAAGTGCTGATTGTTTATTGATGAAATTGACAAATAAACGACGTTTTAAATGATCTAATAGCTTTAGTTCCTGTGTAAATTGAACCTTATATGCCTTCAGAACTAAATCTTTGTGTAAAATAGGCCATGTTGTGGACCCACTGAGTCCAACTTGTTGTGAACGTCGTCTAATGAACATTTCAGGTTCTTCAGCAACACGTTCACGAACCAAATCAATATTTTCTTGTGAACGACCGCTACGACTGTATTTTTCACTTTTTTGGTTTTCCACCGAACCGGTCTCTTGAAATTTTTTAATAATTCGACCAATAGTGCTTTCAGATGGACAACAATTTGGACGCGTTGTTATATCGTGTACGAAGCCATTTTTATAAATGTCATACATTTCACTTCTTGAATGTCAAAATACCCAGACGAATTCAGTGCGTCATTTATATTTTATTTATTCTTAAAAAAACGCGTAATTTGAAAAACACCCTTCACCTACAATGTGGGTCTTAGGGCCGATTGCACCGTAGACAAAACTGTAGATTAAATCTTGAACATCGATTAGTGTCTATGATAATCAATAGACACTCATCAAGGTTTTGGATTCTATTTACAGTTTTGTCTACGGTGCAATCGGCCCTAAGAGTCTAACTACGAGGTCATTCTACCAACAAAGGTAAACTGGAGGCGCACTATATTATCTGATTCATTCATGAAATTCCGCCATGAATATTGGGGACTTCAACGAAAGCGAAAGTCCTGGCCTGGTGAACGATGTCTGATCCAATATTTGCGTAGGAGTTCTTTCTTCCGTTTCCTTCGATACATTCCAATATTACCTATTACCTCATCATACGCAAATATCAATAAACTATTTTTTTCTTAGAACTTCAATCCTTATATAGAAATTTTTTGTCTTCAGCCCTTATTGTTTAAAAATTTTGTGACATATTTCATTTTACAGATTGTTATGTTCTGAAACAACAAAATTCAGTTTTCTATATTTTTCTCCAATATCTGTCATTTCATGAGACACAGAAGTTCTTCAATTGAATGAGATTTCCAACGGTTCAACAATTTCAAGGTCTTCAAATACGCGGTTAACATTTGATAATTCTAAAGACATTGTAGCGCAGTAAAAAGTCTATCGCAGGTATTCAAAATTCAGATTTTTCATTAGTTTGATACCAAAAAGTTGACACATCGGAAGGACTTGCTCGGTTTAGAATGAAGAGAAGATTTTTCTGTGTTCCCCATTCGATGGTCGTGTCACTAAAAATTCGACAAAACCCTGCCTGTTCAGTGCTGATTCACCCTGCCACGTCGTAACCTCGATACGCCTAAGCTCGCAACCCTCAACGGACATATCCCCTCGCTTTATTCACGAAGTCGGACCCTGTTACATTCGTACCAAGAAAGTGTAATCGTTTCGTTAGATAAGGACTTTACCCGGTACAACATTACACGAAACCAGACAGCCAGCAGGTACATCTCTTCCAGTCAGGCCAACCCTAAAGCTGAATACAGACTATTCTGACGTGACGTGGTTACATGTGGGCCCACGTCAAAATTGTGCGTGATATTCAAATGCATAAAAATGCAACACATCGTTCTGTGCGTTCACGTTCATATTAGGCCAATGTGAGCACTGCACGGTCCTGACGTGACGTGAAATCACGTCACGTCAGAATAGTCTGTATTCACCTTTAGTACCATTTCCTACAGTGTTTACTTTGTGATATTTCGTTTATATTTCAAACATACATTCTCTTAAATTCTCGTGTTGATAAGGTTGGTACACAGCATTCCATTCTTCTCTCCAAGAGAGCTCCTGTATTTTATTCAGCCGGAATAGGTAGCATTATGAGATTTCGCATACTTATTTTGAAACTCCTGTGTACCAAATTCAGTGATTTTTGTATAACCATATCATAAGATGAAAAGATATTTCAAGTGGCTGGATTCATGGGGCTGTAAATTCAGAAGAGGGAGCCTCCAGTCAAAAAGCCAGAATAAGAATCTTCCATTTTCGTCCAGAGAATTGTGACCAAAGTTTGTTTCATTTATTTCGGGACACCCTGTGTATAAGACTGACAACTCTGTAAGACTCATGAATTTTATTGGTACAGCGATATAATCGAATCCATATTCATTAATTCACATAATGCATATTAATTGAAAAATAATTATGATGATTAATAACTCCGTCCAATACTACTTGTTACCAATTATGTAGATTTAAAAACAAATTCATTGGATGTATCAGATTCAGAAAC
The DNA here is from genome assembly GCA_910592335.1 of Adalia bipunctata. Lineage (NCBI taxonomy): Eukaryota > Metazoa > Arthropoda > Insecta > Coleoptera > Coccinellidae > Adalia > Adalia bipunctata. The sequence continues at coordinate 10,997,207 of OU342954.1, forward strand.
ACATTCGTATAAAATTTCATTATAATGTTATCAGTAGTTTCGTCAAAATCGTGAATTATGTGTCAATTTTTTTTTCATCTTGAATACGGATGGCGTAACGATAACATTTACTGAGCAAACCCCAATTATTTTTCAGATTTCTACTTATGTTAGAAAAGTCACCTTCTTTTGAAACATCCTGTATATTTATCAATAAAGTTTTGAGTATTCGTAATTTTTCACACTTAAATTCAGGAAAATTAGGAAAACGATAAGTTATTGATTTCAAATCTCAATAAATTAGTTTTTCATTTTGTTATTACATTTTCCACTCATCTCAATCATAATCACTTCAGGCTTGATTTATAATAATAACTTCTTGAGAACCAAATCGCCATAAAATCTCATAGGCACAAAATTCGATTTTCAAGGCAGGTCTCTATTCATTTTAGCATATAGTCTGTAAGAACTGCCAGGTGGAAAAATGCAAATAATGATTCTGGTCATTTTTATATTATACAGTTTAACGAATGGTGAGTTGAATTCCAATTTGTATGGTACTATATCTAGCCGCTAGATCAATTATCATCGAAATCTTCTGCATTCCTATTCTCCAGCGACGCTACCATCTAGTTATTAGTATGCAACTTTTTAATTTCAGATGTTATATCGTGCAAAAAATTCTTTCGGAATGTTTTCATTTTGATTTTTATCCAATTCTTCAATTATTTGAAAAATGAAGGAGCTGTTAAAAAAATACGAAAAAAGATAATTGGGAAAATGTTATTTTTTATTTTGAAAGCCTACATAATCAAGTTTTTTCTATTTATGTCTTGGAAATAATATCATTCAAATGATGACCTCGGCGAGCGACGCACATGTTCAGTCTTTCGCTGACGTTTTCCATTACTCTCTTCAGCATAGCGGTATCATTTTGGATGATTTCCTCCTTGATTGACTCTTTCAAGTCAAGAATGAAGTCCTCAAGAATGAGGTCTTGATGACTTGGAAGAGCCAATCAAGGACGAAATCATCCAAATTGAACATAACTCCATTAAATCAGGTCATAGGATTCGAGGTCAATGACCTAACCTAACCCATCTAACCATATTCTATGAAAGCTATCATAGAACGTTTGAGAAGAAGATGCAAGATTGTGTTGATTCTCTCTTTAAACAAGGAAGCAGTACGTCCTGTATCATTAACGGATGAACTAACGCAAAGGCACTAAATTTGTTTACTTTCGGCAAATGGCGTCTTGTCGTGCCTCTTTGGAAATGTTCTGATTCTCGCCGATAGAGCGCTACGATCTTAATTTCAGTCGCCTATAACTAACCTGACCCATCTAACCATATTCTATGAAAGCTATCATAGAACGTTTGAGAAGACGATGCCAGATTGTGTGGATCCTCTCTTTAAACAAGGAAGCAGTACGTCCTCTATAATTAACGGATGAACTAACGCAAAGGCAATCAATTTGTTTACTTTCGGCTGATGGCGTCTTATAGTGCCTCACTGGAAATATTCTGATTCTCGCCGATAAAGCGCTACGATCTTAATTTCAGTCGCCTATAACGGCAAAACAAACCGTTGTTCCATAGACCGAATATTTACTCTGTGGTTGTTGAACGAAGCATGCGTATATGCGTATTTGTCGATTTGTTATTTATTTATGCACTGTGAAGAATGCGAACAGTTGATGTGAAAAGATTTTCAGTGAAAGTGAATTAATATAATAACCGTGTAATGGTCAAATCATATCAAGAGCTACCTCGTGATGATTATGTGAAGACTTTCAGTGGATCAATGTAATAATAACCGTGTAGAGTCGAGTTTATAAAATTCCAAGAGGATTTTGTTCAGAAAGAAACATCGCCACAGATCGTGTAGTGTTAAGTATTTATTTCGCATTAATGTCAATTCGATACGTGGTTTGTATGGGACATTCATCATAATTAATATCCGAATTTTGTATTCCATCGACATTTTAGTTTTGACAAAGTTGATAAACATTCTGACAACATTGTTACCTTATACAGGGTCTTTCACGAGGAACCTCACCCATATTTATACGGGAAACTACTGAACGTATTTTCATGAAATTCAGCACTTATAAGTATTTCACGATGCTGATGAAATCTAAAATATTTTCAAGGCATGAGCACCTCCGGTTTTTTCGGAAATGACGTCAACTTCCGTTTTTCAAATTAGAACACCATTTTTTTATTGCAGAAATAGATTCCTTAGAAAATTTCAAGTTATTTTGATGTAACATTTTTCAGTTTTGGTTGGAAAATTCTCTCTGAGCGGGAAAATTCGAAAAAAAAATCGAAAATAGAGCTCCGCTGAAACAAGAATAACTTCGAGGTTTTTAGATGGAAAATTTTAATTTCTGGGATTTTTCAAGATGTAAGATTGATGTATCCACTTTAAAAATCGAAATCGCGATTCATGATACAGGGGGTGAAAAAATCGCTTTCAGAGTTAGGGATGACAAAATCGTGAAAAATCAATTTTTTCAAATTAGAACCCCATTTTTTTATAGCAGATATTGAATCTACCTTAAAAAATAATGTGAGTGTATGCATCACACCCTTGCCCTAAAGTGTATATTAACTCAGAAAATATCCATTTTAGGGCAAGGGTGTGATGCATACACTCACATTATTTTTTAACGTAGATTCAATATCTGCCATAAAAAAATGGGGTCCTAATTTGAAAAAATTGATTTTTCACGATTTTGTCATCCCTAACTTTGAAAGCGATTTTTTCACCCCCTGTATCATGAATCGTGATTTCGATTTTTAAAGTGGATATACATCAATCTTACATCTTGAAAAATCCCAGAAATGAAAATTTTCCATCCAAAAACCTCGAAGTTATTCTTGTTTCAGCGGAGCTCTATTTTCGATTTTTTTCTCGAATTTTCCCGCTCAGAGAGAATTTTCCAACCAAAACTGAAAAATGTTACATCAAAATAACTTGAAATTTTCTAAGGAATCTATTTCTGCAATAAAAAAATGGTGTTCGAATTTGAAAAACGGAAGTTGACGTCATTTCCGGAAAAACCGGAGGTGCTCATGCCTTGAAAATATTTTAGATTTCATCAGCATCGTGAAATACTTATAAGTGCTGAATTTCATGAAAATACGTCCAGGAGTTTCCCGTATAAATATGGGTGAGGTTCCTCGTGAAAGACCCTGTATAGAGTTTATAAATTTGAGCCATTCTGTGATATTGAAAAGCCAGGGAAGCATTCAGATAATTATTATGATTTTAATTCTTCCGTCAAATTTCATCGGGTAAAATTGAGAATAACTCGAAAACGACGGATTTTATTGAAATAACATAGGAATACTTATATTCTCTGAAATTATTGGTTCTTTCGAAAATATGAACCGTTTATCTTAACTGGTTTTATGGTATTTTTTCGTGGTTATATGAGTGGGCTGCGCTGTAACTTTTATACCAGGAGAAATTTCGAATAAGTTTTGATTGAGGAACATGCACCATAAATAGAGTAACCAATAAAATAAAAATCAGTTCATTTGTCATTTGAAATAAAGGTTCTGAAGATATGAACAGAAAAGTGTTTTTTTTTCGTGGATTTTCGACACCCTGTAACTTTCAAACGAAACCAAATTTTGAAAAATGATATGAAAAAGTGTTTCGTTTGATGAGAGGAATCTACAGTTGAAATTTATATACAAGTCAAAGACTCACCCTGTATAATACCCAAGTCGGTAACTGCAATATAGGGTCTGAACTGATTCATAGTTTAGTTGTTTAGTTTGAACTGATAAACTGAACATCTGTAAAAAGGGTGTTACAAATTCAATAAAAACAGTGAAAGTGTGTGTTGACGATTTGTTTCAATGAAAAATATGAAAACTCGAACATTCCTTCTTAAACTCCAGTAAATACAGTCCACAAACCAACTAATTGATGTATAGATCATTTCCTGCATCGAATGGATACAATTGGTTCCGTCGTATATCTTCTCCACAAACAGTTTTTTCAAAAATAATCGAAGTATAACATATCCCCAACATATTCCAAAAAAAAACTTCTTCAGTTTTCTATTATTGAATTATTGACCTAACACCCTGTATAGTGGGTTTCACAAAACGCATTCAGCGCTGCTCGGAGAATCAACTCGATTTGACATTTAAAAATAGCAATTAACTGATTTCAGAATTGTGAAACCCTTCGTTAATAATTGAAAACAGCCAAACCCCAGTTTCTCAAATAGATAAGTTCTCATTTCTTTTTATATTTCAGTTGAAGGCCTGGACTGTTTATCTTGTTCCAGTAGTGATGTGCACTCAGAATGTGCCCTTGGAACCGATAAAAACAGAATGACATGCGACGAAGGATCCAAATGTTACCATTTATTGAAAGCACAAGGAGAAGATAAAATAGAACACTTGTATGAAAGAGGGTGCAGTTCAGATGATAAATGTTCAGACGACTCTGAGAACTATGATATAATGTCATGTAATATCTGTAACTATAAGGACAATTGTAACAGTGGGGAGCTTCCTCATCCTGTTGGTATAAGAATTAAGCCTATAAGAGGAAACTGATAGTTCTTATAAAAGTTTTTGTTCTCATTTGATGTTACCCATTTATTTTCACCTCACGTATACCTAGGTAGGTAGGTGGATAGAACTCGTCAAACACATAAAATCGACAACATATAATTTTCAAGATGACGAAGTTATCATCCCTTGGATTCGAGTTCGTTTCGATTCAATAGATGTAACCCAATATTGACTGCTTCGAAGTTCCGTAGCCCCACTCTTGGTGTGGCATGTCTGAGCTCCGGACAGATTTGTTCAAGCATTTCCGATGGCAGGCAATCACGCACTGATCAGAGGGAGTATGTTCTCTCTTATTCATGTTGTTTATGAGCTTGAAGACTTCGATGGACTCCAGATTCAAACTAGGATAATAACTCTTTATGTTTAAAATAACGTTTGCTTTAGCGAACAGAATGTTATGTCCATCCATCCAAACACAAGTTCGAATATTATCATTCCATGATAAATATGATGGCTATCGAAATCTATAAGTACTAAAACAATATGAACACGAAAGAGGAGTTTCTCATTGTTCATACTGCGTGGTTGCACAACATCTGCAAACCTAGAACTCAACCTGTGCGAATTGGAGGGGATTAACCGACCATCAAACACACAGAGAGAAGCTAATTAGGGAGAACAATGTCCTCGTAAAGTTGCACCGGCTAATTTCTCCAATACAGACTCATGGTGCGCATTCGCATAATTTAAAACGAATAAAGCGACTCAATGTCTACCAGCGTGTGTGGAAAAAAGTATATTTCCTATTCAAAAAATTTACTCGACCTTGAAATGACCTCGAAATCAAACTCAGAGGTCAGATTGGAACGCCTGCATTCGATGTTCCCCTAAAAACTAAGAAACTTTCATTTGAAACATTTTTCGATACAGGGCTCTTCCGATGGACTTATTTCAATGGATCTTTCAAAATGGGTCACCCTGTATAATACAATATCAATTTGACGGGAATGTTATAATGTATTGCAGGCAGGGACGGATGGAAACTACGAAACGTATTGTGAAAATTAAATTAGGTGAATATCAGTTTGTCCCCGCCTGCAATACAGTATAGCATTCACGACATACGTATACGTTGCGTAGTGCATACTATACAGGGTGCGGTGTATTTTTCTTTCATGAAATTTGTTTTTCGAATGTCTACATTTTTTACAAAGCAATCGTTGTTTCAAAGAATGTGAAATATCTCAAAAAAGAGCGGGACGTACTTTGTAAGAAAGGTAGACATTTGAAAAACAAATTTCATGAATGAGAAAAATACAGAGTGTTCCATTTGAAAAAATCGACTCATCGCATATTCAATTCAGGTGAATTGGTAAATTTATATATATAAGACATTCTGTATAAAAAAACTTCAGATGTTTACCGAATGATGAAGCTGATATCTTGAGCGAAATTCTGTAAAAATTTCGTTTATCTATAGTCCTTTCAAATATAAGAAGAAGCTTTGTAAACAAACAGAATCGTCTGGTTTGCGCACAATAAAGCTGCTATTGGTCAAACGGTCATAGCAACGCTCTCTTCGACCGCCCTAAGAGACTGCCAGGATCGTACTCGGAACGGACTGTGGATGGTACTGGATAGAAATGATTCAATAATTTGAGTCATCAATTCCCACATTAGAACTTTTATCCTCAGAAACTCTAGTGCAGAATTTCTGTTATGTATGTAACTGTCATAAACATTATATATCCGACGTACCCTATTTTTTATTTTGTTTTGTTTTTATATAATTACCTACTGAATAATATCTTTTTCGGGTGATCGAGATTGCGACAAGGTAATTCCAGGAAACACCAGATTCGGGCCTCTTTCCCTAATGGGTGAAAGCAATCTTGATTTGCATAAATATCGAAGTTTTCGAATGACAAGACTCAGAAAAGATCTCTGTTCAAATTTATAAAGGTCATTTACTTGTAATATCCGAAATATATTCAGTTTCGCTTTCGGTCAAAAATTTTATATTATTTTGTACGAAACTCTTTGTCGGCTGCTCAGGATTCCAACAAGGTAATTCCGGAAAACACTAGATCAGCGTCCTTTCCCTTAATGGGTTAAAGCCATCTTGATCCGCATAAATATCGAAGTTTTCAATTGACAAGACTAGTTAAAATACCTAGAGCTGCTGTGAAGGTCTAGCTGTTCAAAGTGTTCATAGATGTTGTTGTGAAAAGTGTTTCGTGTTGGAAAATCTTTCGACAAAGTGTATACAGGGTGAGTCTTGTATATATATTTTAACTGTAGATTTCTCTCATCAAACGAAACACTTTTTTGCCATACTATTTTTCGAAATTCGGTTTGGTTTCGAAGATACAGGGTGTCGAAAATCCATGAAAAAAACACTTTTCTGTTTATATCTTCGGAACCGTTATTTCGAATGAACTGAATTTTGGTTGAGTGTTTACTCTATTTAAGGTGCATATTTCTCAACCGAAACCTATTCATTATCTCTCCTAGTATAAAAGTTACAGGGTATTCGACTCAATACACGCTAAAACACCATAAAACCACTTTAAAAAGATAAACGGTTTATATTTTCGAAAGAATCAATCATTTAAGAAACTAAAAGTATTTCTATTTTTTTTTTCAATTAAACGCGTCGTTTCCGAGTTATTTCCAATTTTACCCGGAGAAATTTGACGAAAAAATCATCAATTTCAAGAATAATCTGAATGCGTCTCTGAATTAAATATCATCGAATATTACTCCTTATCTGGTCTTTGAACGAGTTTACAATGTTGTCACAATATTAATCAACTTTGTCGATATATTTTAATAATACAATCCCACAAATGTGTGAGGATTTAATACGCACAGTTTCTATTGAAAATTTATAGTTACCGGTCCATATTTAATGTCGATGAAATACAAAATTCGGATATGAATGATGAATTTCGATACAAACTACTTATCGAATTGAAATTAATGAAAACTGAAATGATACCTTATAATCTGTGTCGATGTTTTCATCTAAACAATATCCTCCTGGAATTTTATAAACTCGACACGGTTAAGATTATAATAATTCACTTCACATAATGAATCACATTGAAACAATAATTCACTGAATGTTTTCAGAACTTCACATAATGTTCACAGTTTGTTCAGAGACTCTGGTTTTTTATTGTTTATAGTTGGCCTCCAGATACCTAACCAATCTTTCGGTTTTCGCTCGACGCATGCGTGGTTAAATTGGCGGCAAACTCGATTTATGATGGAAACGGCAGAAATAATAGATATTTATACCATGGTACACAAGTGTATCGTGATTTATTCGATGGTTCGTAACAAATCCTTAACCTCAATGAAAATAACAGAAAGCTGACAACATCTTCTTGAAATTTCTGTGCAAACATTTACAGAATGGATACAGAATAGATTAGGTTAGGTTGTTTAATAATTGATCCTGATGATCTGAATTAAAAGTCTTTTTTCATGATATTGTTTGGGACTTTCGTGGAAAATATGAACAAGTTAATAGTGTTCACAAACTAATCTGCAGAAAAATCGAAGAAGGAACTTATTTTGGTGTGAGAAATGTGGGTTTTCAGTAGCAGATATAATCCGATGAAACTAACTGTTTTTGTTGAAATCATCGTGTTTGCAACATTTTTATTCCGATAAGGTTAGTACTTGAGTATTCCCTAAACGTATAAACTCAATTTCTATCGAGAATATAAACTTTGCATCAATTCCAGAAGATCATTTCAGAGGCGTAGTCAGCCCAATTTTTTTTTCAAATGGCTTTATCTTTTCAACAGAGCCGAATTCGAAAAAATGGAAAATGAAAAAAAGGTTTCTTTTGACCTCAAGAATCTTCAGTTGAAATATATGTACAAGTCAAAGACTCACCCTGTATAGTGTTTATAGAACAATGTCGACTACGGAAACGGATACTGTATCTGAGGGTGATATGTGGGGACCACCTCGAAAAAGGTCCGCTGAAGAGAAAGAGATAATTTTGAACATTTTTCGAAAAGAATTGGAAGAACATCCTAATTTATCAAACAGATGTGTAGTATGAATTGCATTCGTATAATAATATTCAGCTTAAACTGAACGATTGTGTGAAATCTCCTCGATTCGACTCTGGACGGAAAGTAACTATACAAAGGCCCTCCTACCGCTGCGCCAACCTTGTTGTTATCGCTCCTTCTTACATTTGAACAGAGTATAGATTGAGTATCGGTTGCTATAAGAATTCTTGAAACACTGAAAATATCCTAAAAATACGAATTATGTGGCAACGCCGTGATGAAATTCACAAAATGAGGTGTAAGTGTAGAGCTCTTGTTGTCATTGAAAGAATTATGGCATGAAATACAGGGTTTTCCATTTGAAAAAATGACATATTTTTCCGTAACTTTTTTTGACTTTGACGCATCCTGTATATGTACAGGGTGGGGCAGAAGAACCTATCCGATTTCAAATCCCTTTTTCTCAGAAGAGAGAGCAGGTAGAGTAGTGGGGTAAAAACCGTTAGAAAGCTGGTTTTATGCCATTTGTCAGTAGTCAACATGCCTTGGTCTGGTGAACATCGTGCTTTTGTTATTGAGCGGTTTATCGAATGCGGCGGTTCGATAATTGCTACACAACGTGCTTTTCGAATTCATTTCGGACTCGGGCGTCATGATCCTGTTCCACATCACGCTACGATTAAAGTGTGGGTGTCAAATTTTAGACAGACGAGTTCAGCATTGAAAAAGAAGTCGCCTGGACGTCCCAGGACAGCAACAGGACCTGAAAACGTGGCCAATGTGAGAGCCGCGATTGAACGTTCACCGCGTCGTTCGGCGCGAAAACATTCGCTCGCACCGGATCTCACTCCATGTGACTTCTTCCTTTGGGGTTACCTCAAATCGAAGGTTTACCAGCATCGACCAAGGACCCTTCTTGCTTTACGAAGGGAAATTGCTCGGGCAATTGAAGAAATTCCTGTGGAAATGACGGTGAAAGTCATGGAAAGCTACCGCGAGCGCCTAAATAAGTGTATCCGCTCCCAAGGACGACATTTGAGTGATGTGCTTTTCAAAACTTAAATTTAAAAATGGCATAAAATTTGCGATATGTTAATAAAAAAAATTTTTTGACAAGCTGAGTGGTTTTAATTTTATAACGTTTTGAAATCGGATAGGTTTTTCTGCCCCACCCTGTAACATTATTTTCAGTTTGGAGATTTTTGTCAACCTTACAACCATATTATATAAGTTTTGCCGACACGGTGTAGTTCAGACACTATTCAAACCGTAGGCCTTGCTGACGCACCCTGTAGAAACATCACTCACACAAAATTATACATGGTGTTTCACCATAAACTGGACAAACATATATAGCCGTGTAGTTGACATCTAGAAAGTCATTTTTGCCTCATGATATATACCCCGTTTTCGACGCATAATCGAGATACAGGGTGCTTAATGTCAACTTTGAGCAAAATTCCGTGAATTGTGGTAAATTATGCGTGATATTTGAAATAACGGTTCCTGGTCACATCTTAGTATTTTTGAGGGCTCAATTGAATTGTGGTGTAGAATTTTGCAAAAAAAATTCAAAATGGCGGAAAACCTGCAAAGTCGGATTTTTTTTTTCTCGGTTGCCAATTTGGAAAGCATAATCTCAACGTACGCGATATTCTAAGATTTTCCGTGAAAATTTTTTTTCAAATTTTGAACTCAACTTTTTTTTTACATGTCTTCAGTGAAAAAAAAATTTCGCCCAAAATTTTTGGAATTTTCCATGGTTGAACTATCTTTAATTCTGAATGAAAAAATATCAATTGGTTTTCTTTCTGTAGCCTTCCGAAGATTACGCTAGGTGTAGTTTCTTAATTTTTATTTGAGAAACTGGAGGCCGTACGAAGGCCAAAATGCTGCTGGGCTGCCAGAACGACCCAGATAGAAATATGAAATTATAAAAAAAATTTTTTCGAAAAAATAAAAAAAAATTTGAAAAAGAATAATTTTTTTTTCTATTTTTTCCAAAAATCTTTGGTAAGGTTCGAACTCTATACTCTCGACTAGTGTTGCTTCGGTAACGGAGATTTACAGGATTAGAATTATTCCAATTCATACTCGGAGAGTTCGATCAAAATTTTTTGAAAAAAATTGTTTTGGTTTATAATTTCATATTTTATCCGGATCATTCTGGCAGCCCATCAGCACAATTTTGACCTCCGTACGGCCTCCAGTTTCTCAAATGAAAATTAAGAAAGTACACCGAGCGTAATCTTCGGAAGGCTACAAAAAGAAAACCAATTGATATTTTTTCATTCTGTTTTCACCCAAGTATTCAGAATTGAAGGTAGATCAACCATGAAAAAATCCAATTTTGGACGAAATTTTTTTTTCACTGAAGACATGTAAAAAAAAAGATGAGTTCGAATTTTGAAATTTTTTTTTACGGAAAATCTTAGAAAATTGAGTACGTTGAGATTATGCTTTCCAAATTAGCAACCGAGAAAAAAAAATTCCAACTTTGCAGGTTTTCCGCCATATTGAATTTTTTTCACAAGATTCTACACCACAATTCAAATGAGCCCTCAAAAATACTGAGATGTGACTAGAAACCGTTATTTCAAATATCACGCGTAACTCACAACAGTTATCAGAATATTGCTCGAAGTTGACATTGAACACCCTGTATCTCGCTTATGCGTCGAAAACGGGGTATATGACATAATGCAAAAATGACTTTCTCGGTGTCATCTACACGGCCATATATGTTTGTCCAGTTTATGGTGAAACACCCTGTATATGTATTGATTGAGTATAGGACTTAATTTTTTTTCAGATGACTGTTTTTGTAGTCGGGTTTCTTGTTTCAATTTCTAAATGGTAAAGTTCATTTGACCCCACCCTGCAACCTACTTTTATTCATTTCACCGTCCATCGATTTCTTATGTTTGCCTTTCAGACCAAGTTCTGCAACATAAATACGAATTTAATCGGAAAAATTCGTTCGCAAAGTTAATTCATATAATCCCTTCAGAATTTAGCCACAGGAAATTCAATTTAGATTTCCACACTACCGTTTTCTGAGCGGGAATCAGTCGCAGAATTCGCTCCCAATTGAATTTAAAAGGTTGCTAATTTTTCTGATGCGGCCAGCTGTTTGATGTTGTAATTGCTTTGGGGCGTCTGTGGGTCATGTTTCACTGGAATTGGGCCTTTGAGTCTGGGTGTTGATTGATATTGTTTTTCAAAGAATGTTAGGACAAACTACATTTTTCTTTCTTTTGTTCTAGAAGAGGTGAATCTTACATCAGACACCCAGTCTTTCTGGGTAGTGTCGGATTCTTACCGACTAAACACTGTTCTACTGGATGTTTTGTAGCCGCGGTCCAATAAGAATTTCATCTAACGTTCCGCCTAGAACTACGGATGGCATCTTCAGATTTAACACGACGACTGACTGCTTCCAAATGGTGATGTGTTTTTTTTCATTCACAGACGAACGATCTTTTTCCAAGGAACAGTGTGAGGTCCCTTGCTTTTTGAGCTCGATTGCTCAGTAAACCTGACCTGCTTCTTCTCAGTTCCGGGCATCTGGCTACAAACCGTAAAACGTTTGCTTTTCTGACGAATGCACTTTTTCACTTGATGAAAAGGTTAACCGGCATAACTGTACATTTTTGAGCTATATGGGTGCAAATCATCATTTATTTTGAAAAGCTCACACTCAATCCGGAAGTGCTGAACGTTCAGAATGGTATTTTGGGAGACCACCTAATTGGACCCCTGTTTATTCATGATGATTTGAATGGCGGAAGGACCCCGCACTTTTCTTATGGCAAATGGTGTTTCGTCAAATGTTCAAATTTTCTGGTCCAAAAACATGAATGGTCTTGTCGACTGCATCAAACAGAAACTTCTGCACTCGCTAAAACAGCAGTAATTTACAATATCAAGAGTTAAAATACTAGTATGAATATGACCAATGACCATCGAAATCTATAAGCACAAGAGCAACATGAACAGAAAGACTGAAAAAAAAAACATGAAAAGAAATAATTACTGAAAAGTTAAATAGGTATAGATTTCTCAGGCAGCTGGAAACTTCGTGTTGAAAAGTATCACATTCAAAGTTTGTTTTACGTTTCATGATCCTCAATAAATTTGAATTGAAGTAGCACGATGGAGTAGTGGTGGCTACTATAGTGTTCAGAAAAAGTGGAAAATAATAATTACTAAAATATACAGGGTGAGTCTTTGACTTGTAAATATATTTCAACTGTAAATTCCTCTCATCAAACGAAACACTTTTTTTCTATACCATTTTTCAAAATTCGGTTTCGTTTGAAAGATACAGGGTGTCAAAAATCCATAAAAAAAAACTTTTTTCTCAACAAGAAACAAGACACAAATCATTTGCCATTGTGAATGATAACAAATGAAATATGAATACGAATTAGGTCTCCCACATCATCCACCCCACCAGACCGAATGTCCAACGTCAACAGAGAATCGCACCGACTTTTCCAATGCTCGGTTATACACAATAAGTCCACATGGTTGGGTTGGCTTCAGTTACCTACAGCCTCTGAATTGCTCGATAGCATTCCCTAGTGATCTAACGTTCTGATGGAGTAATGTAAGGACAACATTACTGCTGCACTCACGGAGGGAGTTCTTGTTATGGTGGGATTCCGAGTTAATGTCTCTAGATTTCTAGAAGATGTTATTGACTCGTTACCCACTCTTAACCCTACGTTGCATGGTGATGCAGATATGCATCAACCAGTGGCGTATCCAGGATTTCAGTTTGGGGGAGGTCCAGATTTCCCATATGAGGAAAATTGAATTTTAATACTATCCTAAGCCTTCAGACTTTCAGGCCCCTCCCCTGAATACGCCACTGGCATCAACATCAACCAAATAATTCGTTCCTATTATCACAGCACGTGGAATTTCGGACCACTGCTGCATACTGAGTAAAATATACATCGTTCACAATGGCGCCAGTCAGACGGGAATACCCGAATCGTATATTCGCGCCCGTATCGGTTATTCGTAAGAGCGCATGTCATGATTTTGGGGTGAGAGTGGAGAGTGCAATTTGTAGTGTAAATATTCTGCAAGAAAACGTAAATGTAGGTATGACAAATTTTTTTTTTATTTGTAGAGTATAGAATGAAATGAAATTGAATATTTTTTATTCACATTATATTTGAATAGTTTTATAAAGAATAACATAAATCGATTTCAAGCGGAGGACCAGTAATAACCGCGGTTATCTCTGGTCCCACCCTTGGTTCTAGCCCTTCAGAAATCGCGCGAAAATAAATCCTATTTAACCTCACTTCTTATAACCAGAATCTTATCCCAGCTCTCAAGTACGATTATCTGCGGTCCAAACGATGACGTTGAAGGGCTAATTCATGACGTCACATGATTATAACCAACAAGGACCAAGAGCGCTTGAATGAAGTTGGTTAGAATTGGTAATTACCACTTAGGACCAGGTTATCCGCTTGAAATCGACTATAGATGATTCATATTTGAATCGCCATGCAGTGATGGTCTCATCGCTTGGTAACACATAGGTTTTAGGTTTTGTTCTATTTTATTATCTTTATTATTGTTTTATCACAGATGAGTGACAAAATTCCTCTGAACAATTTATCATCGTCCTAATTGTTCGATTTGTTTGTCACATTGCCAAGTGATAGTGAGAATGATATATGGAAGTTGATGAAAATTTTCTTGACACCCTCGATGAAAATTTGTTTGGTAACGATCTTCCCTCCACTGCAGATGTGCCTTCATTCCGTTGTTTCAGAAAAAAAGTATCTCATTCGGAGCCAGAGTCAAACAATTTATTATCCTCAACGCACCGGAGAGTGTCATGACGAAAACGAAAACTGGAATGTATTTATGTATTCCACAAATTTTTTGTGGAAATTCTGATCTACCTCCACAAATTTTTCAGCTCGAGACCCTTCAAGTTTTTTCTCGACGATGTCTTGCTGAACAGGATTGTACAAGAGTCTTTGAGGTTTAGCACACAAAAAGATCCTTCTAGACCTTTTGTGATGAACCTAAATGATGTGAACAACTATTTAGGTATTTGCTCGATCACTTCAGTAGTGTTCATTGGCGATGTAAGATTATGTGTTTTGTGTTGCAATAAAAACCAAAATTGTTTTTCGATATTTCACACCAAATAAAATTAGCGTTCTCTGTCACAAAAGTTTTCTTTCTCAGATATAAGACCTATACTACTACCGCATAGTGATGCATATTTGAATCAAACTTCATTTTTGTCATATATAGTCCTTTTTTATCAAGGATATTTCTTTAAATATTTTCCCATATTTCTGTTGGTATTTTTCATCCTATAAATATAATTTCATTTGAAACAAAAAACTCATGCAGTGTAGGGCTAATTTTATAAAAACTAATTTTCAGGACGATTTTTATTGAAGACTAGCTGGCCCGGCGAACTTTGTTTCGCCTAAATGATTCCAATACCATAGCCATCTTTATCTTAAGAAGGCCGTGCCTATACTTACTTTGGATTTCACAAATCGTAATCACCAGTGATCGGAGATCAACGGCTTGGTTAGATTTCTGAACTGTCAAATCGAGTTGATTCTAGATCAAGCTCCGATCACCGGTGATAGGTATGCTCTGTCAAACCCCCGTTAAAGTTGTACAAACTTACCATTGCTATTTTTTCAAGCAGGAGATAAATTAGGCATAATAAAAGTTCTGTCAAATGTCATCTGTCAACTGTCAAATGTCATATTCATATGTCAAATGTCATATGTCATATGTCCAATGTCATCTATCAAATGTCATCTGTCAAATGTCATCTGTCAAACGTCATCTGTCAACTGTCATCTTTTCCATGGATATGAGCTGGCACACAAAACAAATACAAAAATAATATGTCAATTACTAATTATGGGCAATTTCGAATTCAGTTATTTCCGCAAATATATTTATTATCCAAACATAAATCAAAAACATTTCAGAAATATAGAGAAAAGATGAAAATGGACAACTCACGATTGATGCTGATCGTAACAATCCGATTTACTTGACATTCCGGTAAAAATTCACTGTTCCACCAACTTGAGATCTTTACCCCTTCCATGTTATTATAAGTTCTTTGCAAATTACCCAATAATTGTATACATCGCCATCTAGTGGCGATAATATCAAATACAGTGTCTAGTCACTGTGCGCTACAGTGTCTAGATGAGAGCCATAAACCGTAGCGACACCTAGTGGCCTTATTCAAAGGGAGAAAAACCATTTCCTACATAAGCAAACCGTAGCGACACCAAGCGGCCTTATTCAAAAGGAGGAAAAGCGTTTCCTACATAAGCAAATTCTTCATCGAATTTTTCAGAGTTTCAATGTATTTTATAATAACCAGGCCGTAGACGAATCCATAAATGAAGTTTCATAACAAACAGTCCATCCGATCTCGAGTTATAGATGGTGTAACCAACAGCTCTCTTTTATATATATAGATATTTAAGTTAAATCTTCCAAAACCAATATTGCATGGCCAAAATGTGGCATCATATAGTTCATCCTTTTTTGCTAATGGAACTTTCACAAGGAAACTTTTCAAATAAGCTGTCTTCTTAATGAATTCTAGTTCTTTCACTTCGACTTTTTCTGTTTCAAAAATGGTTTAGCTAAGATGTACGATTTTATGGTACTATCTGTGACAAGTGGTCTGACTGAAGAACCAGGCTTTTTTTTACAAGCTATTATTTAGTTTTACCTGTCCCGGTGTCTGTCTGTCTGTCTGTCTGTAATCAAATCTTGCAAGTTAAATATGACACACTTCTAATCTTCCGATTGATTTGAAATTTGGCAGGTGTACAAAATTCTGGTGACAATGCATCATGGAATATTTCTTATAGAAAAAACAAAATGGCGGCTCCAAAACGGCGGATGAGTTTTGTAATTATCATCCGATTCCATTCAAAATTAATATCTGGGGGTTTTTGGGTTCGACAATGATGATTCTTCTGTCAAAATTGAAAAATTCAAGATGGCGGCTACAATATAGCGGACGAGTTTAGTAATTATGATCCGATTTATTCAAAATTGGTATCTGGGGGTTTTCTGGGTCGGAAATTACGATTCGGCAACATGGCGGATGAGTATTGTTTTTATATAAGCTTGTCTTGAAAAATAGTTTTTGATTATAGCTTGTTACAAGCTTTTATGTAGTTCCACCTGTCCTGGTGTCTATCTGTAATCAAATCTTGCAAGTTAAATACGACACACTTCTGATCGTCCGATTGATATGGAATTTGGGAGATATACATAATTCTGGCGACAATGCATCATGAAATATTTGTTGAAGAAAAAAACAAAATGGCGGCTCCAAAATGACGAATGAGTTTTGTGTAATTATGATCTGATTCCATTTAAAATCAGTATCTGGGGGTTTTTGGGTTCGACAAAGATGGTTCTTCTATCAAAATTGGAGAATTCAAGATGGCGGACGAGTTCTGTAATTATGATCCGATTTTATTCAGAATTGGTATCTGGGGGTTTTCTTGGTCGGAAATTAAGATTCTTCAAAATTCAGGAATTCAAGATGAGTGTTGATATTAAGCTTGTCTTCAAAAATGTTCTTTTTTATTACAGCTTTCTATACCACTGAAACCTGAGTTTATATCAGATGATGGGGCTGTTCCTAGCCTTTTAACAGTACGCCTTTTCTTGGCGGAGCGCTCATTAACGATCTCATTCACAGCATGTGCTACGTTCTTCGTGGGTGGAAATTTCTGCTATTTCTGCATAGCTATTCGGATTGGGTGCATCATCCGACGTGGTAGCCAATAATAACTCATGTGGCGGTACATCCTTAGTGATTGCTTCATGTTATGTGAGATCTACTTTTGGGTGAACTTGTACTCCCATTTTACTTTTGAAAGATTGTTGTGATTGAGAGTAGTTTGAATTCTGTTGTGGTATGCCCGCATCGGTTGAAACAGAAATTTCTGTACCGTGGTTTCTACTCAAGAGCATAGAGTTTGGGTCTTTTGAACTACTAGCCCCCCTTGATGATTGTAAGGTCTAGGACGTATCCGTCACATTATCACTGTTTTGATAATGAGCCATGCGAGTTATTCTTGTGGGTTTTTCTTCCATATTCAATAATCTATTTATTAACATTTTGTTCTTATCCATTAAGATGATGTTCTCTTCTTGAATTCCTTTCACTTATTCTCTCAGGAGTTTATTTTCGGATACTACCTTATCCAATTTGGAGTCTAATTCTTTAATTTAAAGTTCATTTTCCACATTCTTTTCTAGGATTGCAACCTCCGTGGTATCGCTACAGCAAATTATTCGTGGATCATTGCCATTACTTGTGATATTCTGAAACTCTCTGTCAGCGTAAGAACAGTGGTATAAGCCCCCGCACTTCACACAGATTAAATCATTGGAATCTTTAGTCTAACAGCATTTGAATTTAACTTTTTTTTCAACTTTTTTTGTGGAGCCTACTGAAGATGGATCTCTTTTGCCCGCCATTTTGATATATAAGTTTATGCAGAGGCACATTCAACTAGAGAGGATATGATGGGACGAATCATTAATTCATGCAGCATGTGCATCAACCATCCGAAGCTCGGAACAGAGGATAGAAACACTGTGCGTTGCTAATCATGGGGAAACTTGAACATTAGATTTGGTGAAATTTTGTTTGCAATTTTCAATTTTTGATTCGCGCAGTAGTTTGTATGTAGAAGATTTTCCTCATAAGCATCTGAGCCATATAACACTTCCCATTATGGCGGAAACAAAAAAAGCAGAATATTTTCAGTTTTTCACGAATATCAATATTATGCAAAGAAAACTCTATAGTCCCTATTCAAAAAATCTACTTGACCTTGAAATGACTTCGAAATCAAACTCCAAGGACAGAGTGTCTGTATTCGATGGTCCTCTAAAAACTAAGAAACTTTCATTTGAAACATTTTTCGATACAGTCTCTTCCCAAAGAGTTATTTCAGAGGATCTTTCAAAATTGGCCACCCTGTATATTCCGGTCGAGACTAAAACAATGAAAAGGACCTGCAAGAATCCAATGTGGAAAGTTAACTGTCGGAATCCCTATTCAATATGGCGCACGTGAGCCATATGTTCTTTCATATACGAAATGCTCTAGATTCTCATGAAAATTTTTGCCATGGCGTCACGTTGAACTATCCCAAAAGTTGCAGGTAACCGCAGTGTCATTGAATTCATAAAATGTCCCCAAATGTATACTTCGGATTGCTCTGGACAACATTTCGAACCTTTATTATTATTCTCTCGGCACACTATGAGAATACTCAGCTATTCGAATCGCTGAACAATATGCTAGAGAGTACTCCACTTTTATGTCAATGCGAAGCTCATTGCACTCCCGAGAGGCAAAAATTGAACATGAAAAGTCTACACCAATATTATGAGTTGGGAAATTCCGTTCGTTGTCCGAAACCGAATGTTGTAACAGGTCGGAAAAAAAAATCAGAATGAAGAGAGAATGTGTTCAGAAAGCAAGGGTAATAACTAATCATAAAGGGAATAATTGCAATTTGAAGAGTATCCAGCATTCACGTGTTTGTTTTAGCAGCATTCGTTCACAGTTGTTTGTTATTTTGTTCGAAATCACCCAGTTGCGAATGTTTGCCGCCCGTTTTCAACTTAGGGAAAAAAATGCGGCTTATGGCCTTGCAGTCGATGCCGATTAATTGAAAAAAATCAGCACAGTTTATTCACGTTATAGGTAGAGGTAGTTTCACCTTACAGGTAGATCCACTTCCGCTAGTGTAAGAAAACAATTGTTCGAGTTCAAAGTTATCCAGCTATAGAAATTCAATCAATTCATCAGAGTTTATTATTAATCAACCTAACCTCATCCATTTTGTATCCATTCTGTGAATATTCCACAGAAATTTTATGATGAGTATGTTGCCAGCTTCACCAATATTCCTGAACTACGCAAGACACACCGTAAGATTTATGAATCGACACATCCGTGACCTACGTAATCAAAGATTAAAGAGATGATCTTTGTACCTAATATAACGTCTGTGAACGACGCATGCGTATAGCGATCACTGGCGCGATCTCCAGTCAAAAATGCAGGAAATAGGGCTATGTTGTTATAGAAGGGGAAAGTGATTGACCATTTTAGGTTTTTCTTCGTGATGATTTTGTGAAAGTTTTCAGTGTATGAATGTAAAAGTAACCGTGATGTGTCGAGTTTATAAAATTCCAAGAGGATATCGTTGAGATAAAAACACAACGAAACGCCACAAATTATTTAGTGCTGAGTGTCATTTTATTTGTTCTTTATTTCAACTTATTACGTGGTTTCTATCGATATTTATCATCCATATACAGGGTGAGTCTCTGACTTGCACATATATTTTAACTGTAGCTTGTTGAGGCCTGAAGAAACTTTCATTTTATTTTCCATTTTTCCGAATTCGGCTCTGTTTAAGAGATATAGCCATTTGAAAAAAAGTTGGGCATGATACGTTCCTGAAACAATTCTCTGCAAACACCTCGAAGTTCATATTTTTCGATTGGAATTGAGGTGATTATGAAATGTTCTGGGTGATATAATTAGAAAATACAAAAGCACTAATTTTATCTGAATAAGAATGTAACAAACACGATATTTTCTGACAAAAACATCTGTCCGATTATTCTTGCAATTGAGAAAACCATATTTATCCCACCAAAATGAGTTCCATCTTCGATTTTCCAGAAGATTAGTTTGTAAACACTAAAAATTTGTTCATATTTTCTTCGATCTCATAAAAATTGGTTTCTCACTCACCTATCCTAACTCCATTAATCAAAGTCATATGATTCGAGGTCAATGACCTAACCTAATCCATCTTCTCTGTGATATTTCACAGAACTCTAGAGAAGACAATGCCAGATTGCCAATTTTCTCTTCAACAATGGTATAGACGAACTCAAGAAAGCAGTACGTCCCCTATGGTTAACGGAAGAACTATCGCAGAGGCACTTGTTTTATTTACTTTTGGCTGAAGGCTTCTAGGCATTGCTCTCTGGAAATGCCAAACGAGTCGTTATGATTCTCGCCGATATAGCGCTACGATCTAAATTTCTGTCGCGGTGCGCTGCGATGTAGCTGCCACGCAAGACAATCCGTTGTTCTGTACCTCCAGGTCCAGAGTCTCACCAAAGGCCAGTCTGTGATACAATGACCGACGCTTGAACGTTATAACCTTTTTACATGGACTTCGATTTATTTATTTATTTACTTGCAGAGAATAAAGCAAAGAGGTGATGATTGTGATGTGAAGACGGTGTAGTATCGATTAAAAATTCCAAGAGGATATTGTTCGGATATATATTTTCCTGAAGGACGGGTATCAATCAATTTTCAATAGAAACTCTGCTTATAAACTGTGTAATTTCATGCTTGTCGGAATTCAATTATTGCATCGAACGGTTTTCCATCATAGAGATTTCAGTCTTGACAAAGTTGATAAACATTGACAACATTGTTAATTTGTTGAGAGACCAGAGAAGAAATAATAATCGCTTATATTCAATCCAAGGAAGCATTCAGATTTTTTATGAAATTCATGATTTTTATCTCGAATTTCTTTGTATACATTTAGGAATGAGTCGAAAACAACGCGTTTTATTGAAAAAATATAGCAATACTCTCTTTTTCCAAAATGGTTGATTATTTAGAAAATATGAACCGTTTATCTTTTTCAAGTGATTTGATAGTGTTTTGCATGAATGTATGAGTCGACCACCCTGTAACTTTTATACTAGGGGATATATTGAATAAGTTTCGATTGAGGAATATGCACCATAAATAGAGTAAAGAATCAACCAAAATTCAGTTTATTCGAGATATCGGTTTCGAATATATGGAAAGAAAAGTGTTAATTTAATGGATTTTTGACACCCTGTATCTTCCAAACGAAATCGACTTCGAAAAATGGTATGAAAAAGAAGTGTTCCGTTTGATGAGAGGAATCTACATTTGAAATATATGTACAAGTCAAAGATCCACCCTGTATATTAATTTTGTATTTCGTTGACATTTATTTTCAATATGGACCGGTAACAATAAATTTTCCATAGAAACTATGCGTATTAAATGTATAATTACATGATCCTTGGTGTTCAGTTTTATCTCCCACATTGGTGGAATTTTATCATTACATATCTCTTCATCAAACGTTGTTCCATCATTTAGATTTAAGTCTCGACAAAGTTGATGAACATTCTGACAACATTGTTAAATTGTTTAGAGACCAGAAAAGTAATAATATTCGAGGCTATGTTATCCAGGGAAAAATTTAGATGTTCCTTGAAATTCATGATTTATTCCTCAAATTTTATCGTAGGTATACAATAACACAAAAACGCCTCGTTTCATTGGAAAATCATAAGACTACTTTCATTTTCGGAAATATGAACCGTTTATCTTTTCCATGTGGTTTAATGGTATTTTTGCGTGGATTTATGGGTCCGCTTCTCTGTAACTTTTATACCAGGAGGCTTATTGAGAAAGTTTTGATTGAAGAATATGCACCATGAATAGAGTAAACAATCAATTAAAATCATTTGAAATAACGGTTTCGAAGTTATGAACAGAAAAGTGTTTTATTAATGGATTTTCGACACCCTGTATCTCTCAAATTCATCGAGTAGATATATAAACCGAAAAACTGAGTTGATACTGTTAACCTCTACTTCCAGTTAGGGAAGAGAGAATAAATGAAACTGAATTTGATGGAAATATCTTGAGTTATTTTTCCTATAACATTGTACGAATTTGAAAGAGAATGCCCCTGTATTGCTCAACCTTATAAATACGGAATTACGAAGATTATCAGCATCCGTTTCGACGGTTTAAATCAACATTCGAAGCAAACAATCATTATACTTCATCATTTTCCCACTGTTTCACTGAACTAGAAACAGAATGCTAAATAATAAATCGTCTGAACGAGCATTTATGAAATAGCAATAATTAGACTTTACTTAATGAATTCTTGATTGAAATCCATGTTCGGAAAGGAAATATAACAACGTGAAGGATTTGATCAAGGATTTATAATGACTATTTCCCTCGTCTTAATTTCCACCAATCAGAAACGCGCATTTTTGAATCACAAATGGTTTCTAGATGGAAAAACTGTTTGGCAGCAGCTGTCAGCAGTTTTTTCAAGTTTACCCGCGGCAAAAGTTGACAGTTGTTGTCAACGAAAATTGATAATACATACAAATATGCATCCAGAATAATCTGTTACTCTTGAAATAGTCTTGTCGAATACCATTCGAGCATCTAATTTTTGCTGTGAAAAAAATCGAAAGAACACAATGCAAAGTAATATTTTTTTAACAAAAAGCATTCGTTCAGGTGCAAAAATCCTCGTCTTCGACTCGGATTTTTGTTGCCACCAGCACTCATGCTTCTTGTTAATTACTTAGCAACGTGTTTTTTCGATTTTTTTCGGAAAAATTGGATGCACTCATGATATTACTTACGACTATTTCCCTCGTCTTAATTTCCACCAATGAGAAACGCGCAATTCTGAATCACAAATGGTTTCTAGATGGAAAAACTGTATGGCAGCAGCTTTCAGCAGTTTTTTCGGGTTTACCCGCGGCAAAACTTGACAGTTGTTGTCAACGAAAATTAATAATACATACATAGATGCATCCAGAATAATCTGTTACTCAGGAAATAGTCTTGTCAAATACCATTCGTGCATCTAATTTTTCCTGTGAAAAAAATCGAAGAAACACAGTGCAAAGTAATATTTTTTAACAAAAAGCATTCGTGCAGGTGCAAAAATCCTCGTCTTCGACTCGGATTTTTGTTGCCACCTGCACTCATGCTTCTTGTTAAAATATTACTTAGTCACGATTACTACGAAATGGTGGAGGAGCCTGTAACTCATATTTTCCCCCGTTAGGATTTAAGCTCTGGACAATTTGTATGAACAGATTCAGCTCAAACAAGAATTGGTTCCGAGAATGTTTCAGGCATTGATCACTCAAATTGCCAAACAATAAATCCAAAAGAAAAGACCTCCAGAATTGATTTTTCCGAATGAATGTCTTCATTTTCTCGAGACACCAGATAAAAATTTTTCTTCAACCAAGTTGTCCAATATTTCCTGATCACTGTGGATTAATCCCAAAGGTCCGAAAGATAATTCTGTAGAGTGACGTGTTATCATAAAATATATAGGGGGTTGTCATGACTTTTCATCGTTTCTCTTTCGTTAGGACGTCCTGTGGAAATCAATACCGGCGTTTTCTATTTGTGAAAATGACGAAAGTTTACTTATAGTTCTTTGAGAATATAGCCATAACAGAATGGAAATATTTGTTTACACTGTTTACACATATAATATAATGTTTAGTTGGTAGGTGCTGCTTTCCCAGACAGCACCGGATATTCCCAGAATGTGCCTAGAATATTCATTTTGGCATATTGGAATATTCCATGAATATGCGTATGGGAATTCCACAGATATTCGTAGAATATTCTGAAAAGAATATTCCAGGAATATTCCGAATATTCATAGAATGTTCCAAGAATATTATTTATGGAATATTACTGGAATATTCGGAAACTTATATTCTAGGCATATTCTCAATATTCCTGGGATATTCAAGGCATATTTCATACTGAATATTCCTATAATATCACATAAGGATATTCATAGAATATACCTAGAATATTCGGAATATTATAGAGATATTCCATGGATATCTTAAACTTAAACCATTTTCATATTCAGGGAATATTGGATATTCACATATACATATATGCATTCTTAGGCCCACTTAAACTTTGGTTTATTCAATGATTTTACTCAGTAAACCAAAGTTCAACACAGGAGTTCAAACTGAATCTAAACATTTGAGCCTAATTGAAATTTGAAATACTTTTCAGAAATATTGATTATAATCTATCCAGTGAATAGGAAATGAAAAACATATTATGGTATAATCATATTTATTGAAGAAAACAAAAACAATGAGATGAAATATTTATTTAAATCAGCTTCAGGACACGCAGAGACCCTGAAAAAAACCTTTTTTAAGGCATAACACAACACTGAGAGATTGACAACATTCATAACCTCCAAAAAACGTAGGTATATAAAGAAAGAAATGTACAATAGGAGATCGATGAACGAAGTCTTTTTCATAAATATATTATTTCGATATCAAAATGGTCGTGAATAAAATTAATCAATCAATTCATCACGGACATAGAATCCTTTCATCAAATTCACTTACCTCATAGATAACACAAAAACAAATAATCCAGGCAATACTCAAACTCGATTCACTAAGAAATCTTTCAAAATATCACTTCAAATAGCACTCACAAAAGTTTCGATCTAAAGCTTTCAAGGAAACGATTAGAAATAGAAATGATAGAATGGTGTGGTTAACCTAAAATGTGGTTAACCGACGCCGTGCAATCTGACAGATGGCGAATGGTGACATTCTATTGGCTGCATGGCTGCTGATGGCGGGATTCTATGACGTCCATGGTCTAGTGTTTTGTGACATTTTACTGTGCACAAGTTTTGTATACAAAACTTCAACTCAAAAATAAAATGAGACCATGAATTTATATAACTCTCGTTGTCGTACGTAAATCTGAAAATTAATGAGATAATTGAATTTATGGTAACAATTGAATACATACAGTCGCCATCTGCTTATTGCAGTCCAAAAACATTTTGAAATTTCATTTCCAATGTATATCTTCACATATTACTTTAATATGCCGTACAGGATATTCCAGGAATATTATGAGCGGAATATTCCAGAAATATTACGTGCGGAATATTCAAGGGATGTACCATAAAGAATATTCAATTTTGAATATCCTACGAATATTCTAGAAATATTATATAAAGAATATTCTTTTTGGTATATTCTCAGCATATTCTTCTAGGAATATCCCTAGAATATTCGTATGGGATTATTCTCGGAATATGATGTATGGGAGATAGATATTCTATGATATTCTATGAATATTCTACGAATATCCGGAATATACCTATCCCATTTTGCACATTCAGGGAATATTCTATGAATATCCGGTGCTGTCTGGGTTGTAAATAAAGATTTTCATTTTAAACTCAATTTCAACTCACGATGAAACTAAATATTTCGCATTAAGGAATCCAATAATTCAATTTTTTGGAGCTGCAAGAAAAATTGTAGTAGTTCTCTCAATTGGGTCAAGGACTGCACATTTTTGGTCCTTCGAGCCGGATAGTTTCAATTGATGGTCATTAAAATATAGCAGTACATCAATCATTTTAAAAGAGAATGATTCTCTAGGAATCTTTCGCGATAATTTGGTGACCCATTCTAGTTTTATTCCAAAAGTGTAGTGTTCGCTACTCATACTTCTTGAAACTGGCAGTTACTGGTACATCTTGTTCAATTCATTGAAAAATAGACCCTGTGGGTATGACAACTGTTTGATTCTAGAGAAAATAAATTGCCTTGAAATGTGAATAACCTTTCAGGTGGGTAAATAACCATAAAATACGAAATCGATACAACCAATATGAGTATGCAGTCCCATTTGCATTTTTCATCCAAGAAAATATACCCATAAACAAGTATAACTACTTGGAATTGGGTCATCCGCCTCGGAAAAACCCGACCGTTTCCTCAAATCATACCGAAAAGATAAGTGTATCACTCGAAAAAACTTTATGCAAACGCCCACGTAGAACGTGCCAATTTCTCGAGTAATTCCAGCAGGATCCTGCGGCGAGACTAGTCGCGAAAGGATTTGTTTCAATTGAAAATTATGGTGATAGGGTACTTCGCTTAGTATGGCCACACTTAAGTTTCTAGACTGCAGAACACGTTCTTGGGTGTTTCAGGGATTAGGAGGAAAATTGTTTAGGAGGAAACAGTTTCCGAGCGTTTTGCGTGCTCTGGTTGGGATGAATTTTTTAGATTTCGTTTTCGTAAGGTGGATTTTGAGGGACAGTAATCTTGTGCAATGCGATTCGCCACTTTTTATTTTTTCGCGAACGAGGCCATGAAAAATATTATTGCAATCGATTTTCTGGGATCCTGAAAAGTGGATCATAAAAACTGGAAATTAGCTTGCTGCTGCTGAAAACAAATACTATCCTTTCGCTGTGTGTGTAGATTCACTAGGGGCTGGTAGTATACTACCGGCCATTGGCGGATTTGGGAAGGGCCATGGATGGTTCCCGCTTCGTGGTCGAAAAAAAACCCTGGATCGTTGTTCCATCAATGTCGAATATTGAATTTTCTTTATCTGGTTCAAACATTCCCTTTTATCTAGAACTCTAATATTTTTGCCCGTGTGATGAATCGAAATATTTCGGTTAACCATATAGACTACTAAAATTTATATTCATGACTACGAAAATTACTAAGTTACTCGTTTGTGTTCAGGATATGGGCGAGACTATATCGATGCAAATCATTTTTTCGGGTCAAGTTTCCTCATGAAGCTCAGCCGTTGTCAAAAAACCGTCTTATGACCTGTGTGGTCCCTAAGTGCAGACGACTGACGGCAAAAAATTCGAGGCTAGGATCGTGGGACTTGCAACATTGCAACTAACCAAAAATTTTATATGAATTGCATCAGCCTCTCAGATTTCGAGGGCGGGAAAAAAATCTTCAATCGCTTTGAAAAACGAAGTAGAGGAGTAGCTGGAGAAGCCTTAAACAGGAAGGTTTTCGGTTGACTCGGGATCGGTTTTAGGGTACTTATTCAATGAAAATAAGATATATTCGTCGATAAGACCAGGAGTGAAATTGATCTGCGAGTTAGTGACGTGTTGTTTGTTTGTTTCTTTCAAGGATATTTTCATCATCGTCTGGATAACCTAACAGAAAGAGAAAAATCCAGTAATTTTACGTATGCTCTGCTTATTTGAGTGTTTGAAGAAGGCTACATGTAAAGCCAAAAACATTCAAACTCCAGAGTCTTTGAATAATAAACGTCTTCATTTGATAGATAGTATATCCAGAGAAGAAGTCTAGCAGAGTTATGCAACTCAATCCCCCGAGCAGAAGCAGAAAAGAAAAAAAAATAACATATTCATCTCCCCAAGTTTTCGGTACTTTGAGTTGTGATGTTTTCAAATCACGCCAATTGACTGTTTTTATTCTCCATCATCAACGGTCTACCTTGCTCTTTGTAAGGAAATAAACATCCTCTCATTCATCTAAAAAAATTGGCAATTTTCTTTTATTGTCAAAATAACACCTTTCATTAGAAAACCCTTTATGTATGTCTGTCTATTTCTTTTTTACGATCTACAGCCCGAAGGACTAGATGGCTTTTCGCATATGAGAAGTCATTAGATTCGTATGAATTGTGGAAATGGCATAAATCATGTTTTCTTATGATTTTCCCTTCATTCGGTGTTGAAAAAATGTAATTCATGTGTCGCGAATTCTGTAACGTATTGCAAAGAGGGGACTAATAAAAAGAACTGAACATATTGTGAAATTTAAAAAAGGGACGTTTTTTGGAAAAATCGAATTGAACCAACCCAAAAATTTGTTTATCATGGAAATATAACTTTGCACTATGCGCGTACAATGTCCCGAAAGCAATTTTTCCATACAACTTCTTCCGATCGGAGAATAAAACGCTTAGTATTTCTCTATTTTCCAAGGATCGTGATATCACCAAACGATTACATTGAGAGCTGTGGAAAGAATCGGATTCCAAACAATTTCGCCAGATTCAATTTGGATCGGATGCTTAAACCCATGAATTCACAACGTATTGGTACTAAACATGGAATGAATAGAAATGTCGGAGATCCAACGAGCCAAGATCAACCACGAGTGGTGCCTCCACAATTCAAATGATGAATTGAGTATTGTTATTCAGCTTCTGCTAGAAAATGAGGCCGGCACGTGTCCAAAATTATCGGAAATACAAGAACGATTGAGGAAAAGGAGTTTCTTCTGGGGCTTCTTCGATACTTTCATGAACGAAGACGATAATAATTGAAGCCACCGGATGAATGGGACTGGGAGTTGTGCGTTATGACATTGAATCATCTTCAGTTGGGAACTTTTCCAATTTCGTTCATCGTTTCCCTTACTCTATATGACGTTCGATACGCGTCGGAATGTACAGAGTGTTGTTACAAAAATGTGTGGCCTCTCAATTTGAGCGTCAATGTTACTGTTTGAGGCTGGTTCATTATGGAAATGATTCGTTTATACAGGTTGACTTTTTTAAGTGTTTCGTTAGACGTATTCGAGGAAGCGATTTTGATACGAATTCAAGATTCTGTATTTTTGTTTTAGAGTACATGAACTTGAATAGTAAAATATTTTCAAGTGAAATTTACTTCCGGCTCTACCGGAAACGAATGTGAACTTCGTTATTTCAAATGCAACACCCTGTATATTTGAACATACAGAGTGTAACAGTCAAATGGAATGAATTCGATAACGAATAAATTAGGGGGTGTTAGGAAAAACGCTCGGACACATCGATTTATAATTTTAAATCGCATATTTTTCAAGAAAATAAAATCATATAGGGTGTTCCATGCGACCGTGGCCAATACCAACTTTCTTATTTCAAATGCAACCCGCTGTATTTGTTTTTTAGATTCTTCAGAAAATTCTAGACATAATTAATGTACAATGTCCTATACCTATCTTCAACTTTTTCGGAAATATTAAGTGTTTTCATATTTTTTACAAAATTTAACATTTTGAATGGAAATTATTTTATTTCACTTCACAAATTCGATACATTACACTCAATACCTATTTCCCATTTACCTCTTGATATGAAGAAAGTGAGCAAAAACCATTACTGAGAAGAAATGTTGAGTATAACGTTAGAAGACAATTCTACACCAGATTAGCATGTTGCCAATACGTTCGCGGCGAGCATTTCGAACATTTCCTACATTGTCATTAATGTTATCGAATTTATTCCATTTGGCTGTTACACTCTGTATTTGAATTCTTCGTTTCATACTGCACTATTTCGATATTTGATATGCGCCACCTTTTCAAGCGATTTGGCGTGTTATAGCCTGATTATCAAATTTGTTGACAGAAAGAGTGTCACAAATTAATGTTAATATCTCAAAAATCCCTCATTGTAAGAAATTTTTTGGCCACAGTGAAACGAGAGAAAGTACGCTGATATTGCTTCTTGTATAAACGAGGAAATATTATACAGGGTGCCTGAAACAGGGCTTCAAAGTGAGCCTCAATAAAACTATTAAATCTCATTTTTTTCAAATGGAAACCATATAATTTTATAATTCCGATCGGTTGCTCGTCCAAAACTTGTTAGAGTGTGCCAAACATTTCATGTCTTCAAAATCAGTAGTTTTACCGTTATTGAATAAAATTCGAATTTCACGACTAGAGCCAGATTTCTTTGTCTAATCCTCAGGTTTATTGGGGTAATTTTCAAGTAGGCTATCTCAATAGTTAGAATGTCAGTTTTTAACTAAGGTTTCCTAATTTAGTCATTGTCTGTTTTGTTTATTTGTCACATTCGCCGCAAATAAAGAACAGACTTATGATATATCATTCTAGTATACCTTTTTATTATTGCTTGTTTCACATAGCGCTCGATCAATAAAAATAAGTAAGAATGACAATTCCTAATATAGCCTACTTTGGAATAGACGAGCATACCACTGAATTTAACTGAGCCAAACCTGGCTTTAACCGTGAAATTCAGTCGAATCCAGTGGTATGAGAAAAGGCGTAAAATGTGCTATAAGGAATGGAATTTTTGTGTTTTTCTCTTAATAGACTACGACCTTTACTCGACAATTGTTATCGACCATGTTCGGTCAATATTGAAAAAATGGTTCTGCTAACTTCATGTTAAGTTAGCAAAGCCACCACGTAGGACGCAATTTTTTTTCTTTCACGAGAAATTCGAGACATATACGAGTACTCGACAATTAATGCAATAAATCAAAAGTAATTGACGAAAGCGCTGTTGCCAAAAATGTGATAATTCCAGAAATATACCAGTATGGCGGAAAAAGGCGCAAAATAAACGAGAAGAAATGGATTTTGCGTGTTTTTTTATTCACATGGACTTCGACAATTATTTTTATCATTTTTATAATACTCGATCTATATTGAGAAAGTGGTTCTGCCAACTTTATGATGAGTTAGCAAAGCCACCCCGTATAAAAAAACTAAGGGCGCGACAAATTATTCGACAATTAAGGGTTTCATTGGCACTGCTAACTTTATAGACATTACCTTAAGAAAAATAACAATTATTTACAGGAATCATAAATCAGGAATTTAATTCCCATAGGAATCCCTATCCAAGACATCACCACAGATCACCACACCACCAAGGACCATCACCAGAACCGACATTTTTATTTTCCCGTGGATAAAATCGTTTCCTTGGCAGCTTTATTGCTCCAAATGTGAGAACGAGGTTGGCCTGTCGATGTTGAAGTATGGGAGGGTAAGAAGGCATAAGAAAAATATCACCTGGCGAAATGGTGGATCTCTAGTTTATGCCTGGACACGTCTCGGGTCAACTATGAATTGTTTATTTCACGCATCGTGTATTATTCACGGGGAGGAATTTTTCGCTTGGATTGAGATTAATGGATTAACAACTTGTTCGAATGGATACTACACTTGTGAGGAGTCTTTGAGGAATTCTCAGTAACCGTTGAAACGAAGTTTTTTTGTTGCCAGGCGATTTCTATATCAAAAACGAATTTATCTGGTGGCTTGTCATAATGACAACGTTAAGACACTCAATTTTGATGACTTAAGGAAGCTCATTATGGTACCTAGTCCCATAACGAAATTCTATATTGAAATACATGTATAAAAGAGTAATAACTACAGTTTGCAATATTAATTCCAATTGATTCTAGAGTTTTTATAACATCAGTAGTTGATGCTTTTTGGTAAACTTGTATTCCTATTCGGTTGTTGGCACCAAAAATTGCTTCTGGACTTTTTCCTTCTGCTCTTTCGAATTTATTGTCGATTAACCTTCAGCAACAGTATTGCTTTTCCATCCGTCATGACTTTTTACGGTTCCAGCACGGATCATCTTCAGAATCGGCCAGAAATGAAGCAGAGGTGAGGTAAATTCAATAAAGTGCCTATAACTTTTGGCATTTTACTAAAGTTCTGAATTCGGACAGTTTGTTTCGTACATTTCTTATTTATAAGTGACATAAAAACGTCGATGGTTTGTATTGCAAGGTCCTACATATTGTCGGAGATGCATAGAATAACTGGTGTTGGTACTGATTAGATTTTGTCTAAGACTTTCTTGTCGATCGAAAATCTGAGTTTTTGAACTACTTTCCATTTCTCCCGAAAGGGGTCGCGCTATTTTCCATTGTCGCAGTAGCGCCACGACCGATAAAATATTGCGGATTATTCCGGAAGTGAAACGAGAACTCAAATCTAAAGTGCGGTTTTAATCTACAAATTTTGGTCACGATTTTTAGTAAGGAGTCGTTACACCAGGTATTTCTATACATCTATACAGGGTCTTTCACGAGGAACCTCACCCATATTTATACGGGAAACTACTGAACGTATTTTCATGAAATTCAGCACTTATAAGTATTTCACGATGCTGATGAAATCTAAAATATTTTCAAGGCATGAGCACCTCTGGTTTTTCCGGAAATGACGTCAACTTCCGTTTTTCAAATTAGAACACCATTTTTTTATTGCAGAAATAGATTCCTTAAAAAATTTCAAGTTATTTTGATGTAACATTTTTCAGTTTTGGTTGGAAAATTCTCTCTGAGCGGGAAAATTCGAAAAAAAAATCGAAAATAGAGCTCCGCTGAAACAAGAATAACTTCGAGGTTTTTGGATGGAAAATTTTCATTTTTGGGATTTTTCAAGATGTAAGATTGATGTATCCACTTTAAAAATCGAAATCGCGATTTATGATACAGGGGGTGAAAAAATCGCTTTCAAAGTTAGGGATGACACCCTTGCCCTAAAGTGGATATTAACTCAGAAAATATCCATTTTAGGGCAAGGGTGTGATGCATACACTCACATTATTTTTTAACGTAGATTCAATATCTGCCATAAAAAATGGGGTTCTGATTTGAAAAAATTGATTTTTCACGATTTTGTCATCCCTAACTTTGAAAGCGATTTTTTCACCCCCTATATCATGAATCGCGATTTCGATTTTTAAAGTGGATACATCAATCTTACATCTTGAAAAATCCCAAAAATGAAAATTTTCCATCCAAAAACCTCGAAGTTATTCTTGTTTTAGCGGAGCTCTATTCTCGATTTTTTTTTCGAATTTTCCCGCTACTCAAATCATCCATTTCTTAAAGTTAATTTATAATTGAATAATCAAGACACCAACGCTGAATTGCACTAACAACAATTTCCAACGCTTATCTCTACTCACAGATAACCCCTTACTGCTCGAACTCCACAGATAAACAAACAGAGCTACTAGAGATATTTTCTGGCTATCTGTGGTTAACTTGAAAGTTCTTTGAAACGCAGGTAGGCGCATAAACAATGAAAGTTCTTATCCATCTGACCTCTTTTCGGATCAAGGGATGGATCGCAAGGACCAGTTAGAATCCTTATCTGCAGGTACAATATTGAAACGGAAACAGGTACAGAACGGGAGATTGCTCGATCTTTAGTACCTATATCGGCCGTTTCGAGGGATAGATCGGTTATTGAAAAAGGCCGTTAAACTCTGGTGTTTCCTGGAATTACCTTGCGCAATCTCGAGCATCCGAAAAAGAAATTATTTAGTAGATGATTATATGAAAACAAATCAAAATAAAAAAAATAGGGTACGTCGGATATAAAATGTTTATGACAGTTGCAAATCATAACAAAAATTTTGCACTAGGGTTTCCGAGGAAAAAAGTTTTAATGTGGGAATTGCTGACTCAAATTATTGTATCATTTCTATACAGTACCATCCAAACTCCGAGTACGATCCTGGCAGTCTCTCAGGGCGTTGAAAGGGAGCGTCGTTATGACCGTTTGACCAATAGGAGCTTTATTGTGCGCAAATCGGACGATTCTGTTTGTTTACAAATCTCCTTCTTATATTTAAACGGACTATAGAATCAACTCGATTTGACAGTTCAAAAATCTCACCAAGCCGTTGATCTCGAATCACCGGTGATTACGCTTTGGTAAACCCACCGTAAGTTTATATATACATATATAATGTGAATAATTCTCAATATTGGAAGAAACAAATGATCATTCCTGACAACTATTCACGACTGAGTAAATGAATTTCAATCTACAGTACTTTTCATTTTGATTGAGACCCTTGAGAGTAAATTTATTAGAGAAATCAAAGAACGTCACAAAGTAGCAAAAATTTGTACTATAAATTTTGTTTCCGTAGTGGTACAGTTACACAGTTTAGTTCTGATGATTTTGAAAATTGGCTTCACTATTCATCATTGAAAGGCGCGTCTCCTCTTTCTATACTCTATGGATTCATCTTATATTGAAGAATCGAATATTCATATAATAGAGATCTGTGATTCACTCTGCTCTCCCGTATAGATTTTACAATGACTAAAGGAACAATGATTAGAATATTATCCACCGACTGCATTTAATGAATATTCATTCCTGATGAAATTCGGAAATACTCCCTTGTGCACACAATCCTGCAATACAAATGGAACGCCGAACAAACTTAATCCTATCGATGGAGCTAGCTGTTAATTTCCAAGGTTTCCGATTGACTTTACGAGCTTCAGAATCTCCTAAATCTAGTCGTACAACGGCAGCTATCTGAAATCTAGCGATGGCATCTGCTTTAATAGGACTGCAGTCAGGTGCTGTTTTGGATTCTATGTACTTACTGTCCGTTAATTTGTTGTACCTGGGAAATTTCGGTAGGAAGTTTGGATATTATTACCTCATTATGGCATGGAATGCTCGACTTAATTGATGTTGCGTTCGGGCCGATTTGGCTCAAGGCAAAATGTTCTGATAAATTGTTGTTATGGCGAGGAGTTAATTGTGTGGATTTTCCTTTTCCACTTGTTGAGATATAACACGTCGTAATGATCGGAGGTAGATTACAGAGAGGTCTTGTATCAAATACAGTAAATAAAGTGGAAGTAAAGCTAACATAGGTTGGCACGATATCACAGTTGAAATAACAATGCAACCCCTATACTCATACTCATTCGTTAAACCATTCGAAACACAGCTCGACTGGAACAGATGAGACTCGAGTATAGAATCACAATCATCTGCAGAAATAGTCTGGTACACAAACGGTTCGAAGACAGATGAAGGAACAGGAGCGGGAATACATGGAGTGAGGCCAAGAAGGGATTACCCGATTACATAATACCTCTCGGCAAACACGCCACGATATTTCAAGCTGAAACACATGCCATTAGAACATGCATACCGAAGAACCTGGAAAGTGACTACCAAAGAAAACACATCCACGTTCTCTCTGACAGCCAGAGCGCCATCAAAGCCCTCAACTCGATACAGCTAAGGTCTTGACACATCTGGGAATGCCTCCAGGACCTTCTGGAGCTGGAAAAACACAACAAGGTCATTTTGATGTGGGTGCCAGGTCACAAGGAAATAGCGGGCAATGAAAAATTAGACCAGTAAGCAAGACAAGCATCTGAAATGCCATTCACAGGGCAAGAACCTGTGCTTGGAATCAGCAAAAACCGATGCAGGACCCTGATTGAGGAGTGGATAAAACAAAAACACCGACAACACTGGGAACAGAGCGACGGGCAAACACACAGCAAAGTAATGGTAGGACACATAAGCCAAACCTTGACGGCTGACTTTTTGAATCTAAACAGAACAAAGACACTTATAAAAGTAGGTCTGCTGACGGGAAACTGCGGCCTTAGAAAACATCTGAACATCATAGGAATACTTGGAGAACCCGTGGATTGCAGACTTTTCGGTGAAGAGAAAGAAACAGCCTATCACATCATCTTTGAATGCGACGCCCTAGGAAGAAGGCGTCACATAATCTTCGGAGAAATCAACCCAGACACGGGAATGAATCCGAAAAACCTCATAAATAGTCTACTGAACCTCATAAAGGACACGAACCTATTCTCGTGAGGAACCACTGACGAAAGAGTGATACAATAGACCCAAGTTGGCCGTAGTGTCACAGGGAAGCCAAGCGCTAACCCGGTCTCTTGTTCAGCAAATCAATCAAATCAATCGATCAACATTACTACGTTCTGGAGACTTTTCAAGAATGCAAATGGAGCAGGTTTAATAAATATTAATAATGAAGCTTTTTAACGGTGGGGTAACATCTAGCTTGGAAGCTGTTTTGGGAAAGGGATTCCACGTTCTAGCTTCTATCTTTGAAGTTATTATTAAAGCCTTGTACTTGATGAATACCAGCTGCGGGAGCCTTCTTTTCATCCGTTCTGATGTACTCCGTGTGATAGAGACTAACTGAGATTCTTGGTTTTTGTATGGGGATCGAAATTTCTTTCATTCGCCTCTCGTCTCATTTCTCCTATTTCTTTCACTGTTGAACGTAGAAGAGTTTCTCTTCTCTCTTGTTTCTACTTGATTTCGATCTTTGCATGTACCTTGTATGATATAGGTACTCTCTCTTTATTCTTTCTGACAGGAATTTTCATTTCTAATGAACTGAATTTTGGTTGAGTGTTTACTCTATTCTTGGTTCATATTCCTCAACTACTGCTTCAATATTCCTCCCGATATAGAAGTAACACCGTAGCCGACTCATAAATCAACGCAAAAACACTATAAAACTACTTGAAAACGATGAACTTTTCATATTTCCGAAAGAATCCAGTAATTTAGAAAATGAAAGTACATATTCTTATGTTTTCCAATAGAACGTGTCGTTTTCGTGTTATTCCTTATTTTATCCGATGAAATTTGAAGAAAAAATCATAAATCTCAAGAATAATCTGGATGCTTTCTCTGGAGTTCAACATCACCGAATCGCAAAAAAATTATAAAATCTCTGATCACACTACAAGTTAACAATGTTGTCAGAATGTTTATCAACTCGTGATTTATAAGAAAAGATGAAATTTATGAATGGGCCTGCCCTTCAATCCACAAAATTGCGTACTCCCCTTCCAGAATAGCAATAAGACAAATTGTACCCTATGTCAACCCCTTTATTAAACATTATTTTAACATTTATTTCAACATTAAACTAATTGAACAATATGTTTTAATGAAAAAGTAAAATTAGATTAGCAGTGGCTGATATATTCAGCGAAACAAAAACTCCACAAAACTGCTCAACTTTATTAAATCTCACTAAAGTAAGTTATAAATTTGAAAGGGAATTCAAGTACCGTGGTTGTTATAACTGGCCTGTTAGTATCCACCTCTGTTCACAAATGTTTACACTTACACCTATACTAATTATAAAAAGTATTGAATAATCGCAACCCAGTATCAAATGGAACTGGTACTAAGGTAAAATTGTAAATTGGGCAATCTGCCACTACAATAAACTCAATTATGAGTCTGATAAAAGTTAGACATAAGTGAAAGGAGCCAATGGTGATTGAGAGGTCTCCCCTGCTATCAGTTATTCACTTTCAACAATAATATACAGGGTGCGGCACGGAGGATGGATGGTTTTAAAAAAATAATAAAAGCGTTAATTTTTACTCAAAAACACATTTATTGACGGAATCAGATTCTCAAGGAAATAGCATTTGAGACAGTCAAGTGTGGAAAATCACATCAGGCATGTGGTGGCCGAAATCGGTGATGCAGTGCTGGAGGCGCTCTTGGAAGTTCGCGTAGACTCTCTCCAACATCGCTCTCTCAACTTGGGCAACTTCCACGCGAATAGCCCTTTTCAATTCGTCCAGAGTTCGGGGCTTGGTCTCGTATACTCTAGCCTTGAGGTGTCCCCATAAGAAAAAATGTTTCCGAGCAGATCGCGACGGACTGCGAAGAATGGCTTGTCGAACGCGTTCGAACAGGTCCTCTTGGTCTTCTGTTGATCAGTTCACCACGTCTGCGAAGTGATTCAACCCAACGAAGGATGGTGTTTCGAGAGGGAATAGCTCTATTCCGATGAATGTGGAAATGGCGACGAAACTCACGCTGCACGACCGTGACTGACTCATTATTTCGGACGAAACTATCATAGGCGAAAACACGATGCTCCACCGTCCAAGGCTCCATGACGACAACTGGTAAATAAATGCTAGGAACACACGAGTCTAACGGCACCTTCCCCACTTCTCTCGTCCTCAGTGGGGGAAAGTTATGCCCATCTGAAAAACGTCCGCCCTCCGTGCCGCACCTTGTATTATAACCCCTTAAGCCATTGCAAAGCACCGGTTACCTCAACCACCGAATGGCTTGTAGTAGAGACGTCGGTAGTACTTGGAACTCGTATGCCAGTCACTTGGATGCCAGATACTTGGATGCCTGATACTTGGATGACAGGTACTAGGATGCCCAATACTTGGATGGCAGGTACTTGGATACCCGATACTTGGACCCCATTAAAACACGATAAGGCATTGTTCACAAAATTCAAAGAAAGTTTATACCTCTAAGGAGGTTGTTCGACGGGAAAAACGATCTACCTTCCAAATTCAAAACTTCCAGCAATTTTCCAACAACAATGATCGCATACTCCTTGTAAAGAGACTGTTAGACAATGGTTCCATATATAAGCTCATATCATACCTCTATAGAGATTCTAGGTCTCATGGAAGAATATAACAATCCGTTCTAACAAACGTACCCTTGGATTGAAATTGGTTGATAAAGCTTGATTTATCTCGAATTGAATGAAAATTCTTTATGAGATATTTTTGGTATATCGAGATAAATATAAACGGTCAATGTTATTATTTATTATTGTTATGAATTGATAAGAGATCAGGCAGTACCTACAAACTAATCTAATCGGAGAGGTAACTCATTTTCATGTTAAAAATTATCGTGTTTGTAATATTTTTTTTCGAATAAGGTGAGTACTTGAGAATTCCCCGAATGTATTTACTTAATGTCAATGAATGAATATGAACTTCGAGGTGTTTGCAGAGAATCGTATCAGGCACATATTCAGCCCAATTTCTTGTTTCAAATTACTATATATTTTCAACAGAGCCGCTTTCGGGAATATGGAAACTGAAAAAAAAAATATTTTTGCCTCAAGAATCTACAGTTAGAATTTATGCACGGGTCAAAGACTCACCCTGTATTCTGAGTCGGTAGTGAAAGTTCGTTCATGGTTGTTATAGAAAAAACTTTGAATGGAATTTGACTATTTACTTCTAATGGAACTTGGCTCTAAGTAACTCCTGAAGGGTGGAGAAGTTTATTTCTATCGTGAGATCCAGACGTCCATAAATATTCCCAGGGGGTTATGTGGAAATAGTTATCGTTATTGGATGGATTTCGCTACTAGGCTCTCATTGGCTGGAGCGTTCCTTTGAAGGCTCACGAATTAAACTCCATTAAGCTCCATATTTCCCTCGGATCGCTGCGAACCGAATAATTTTCATTGAGTTAGCTATCTGGCATGAGACGACACGCAAGAGTTTAGCGAGAATTGCGCCGCCCTTGCGACTAATATACAGGAAATTTGGCGTTAACCTTCGCACGAAGTTGGTAACATTTGACGATGAAATTTTCTGCTTAATGTTCCATGGCCGCATTAAGGGAGGCTGTGTATGCGTTCCAGTTATACAGTTGCGAATTTTGCCTATTTATGCAACGAATACATACAGTTTTGAAAACGTCAAAAAAGACAAAGTGCTACGAGGGAGACGGTCACTCGAAGAGAGTGTAGTTTATCAGATAATCATAAATGCATTTTTATCAAACATTGGCAAGCTGCGAAGCTGCAACAAAAAAGTAGAGGGTTTTCCAATGGGAGATGTTATTTTGAATAGCACGCTATTTCGGTAGATGGCACTTTTGAGGCTGTCTTTTTTTGACATTCGACAAGTGGAAACTACGAAATCAATAAATATGGAACGATACACGCTTCGAGACGGTTCGCAAAACTTAAACATTTTTGGGTCGTCGTGCAACACTGCAATACAGAAATGGGTGTAGAAATTCGCGCTATTAGGATAAGTTAGTGATATGGAGAATGGAAACCGTGCACGTGGATCTAGAACAGGCGAGAATATTGCTGCTGTAGCCGAAAGTGTTAAAAAAAACCCAGGTTCGTCCATTTGGAATTAGAGATCATTAATGATTTTTTATGGCCGCAATTGGATGGTTTTGATCTGGATAATGTTTACTTCCAACAAGGCGGCCACACGAGCAACGAAATCATTAATATTTTACCGGAAAAATTTCCGGATCGTGTTATCTCACGGAGAGGTGTTCACAATTGGCCAACGAGATCTTGTGATTTAACATCTTGCGACTTCTTCCTTTGGGGTCATTTAAGAGAGAAGGTCTACGCCAAAAGCCCATCGTCGATTCAAGATATGAAAGATGAAATTCGTGAAGCTATCGAGGACATAGGGCAGCCACTTTGCGATTTGGTTATGGAAAAGGACCCCGCACTTTTTGTATGTAAAGTGGCGACCGGTCAAATTTTCTGAAAGTTTGTTAGTTTTGTGTACCCGACTCAGTGACCAAAAAGTCAATGGGTCCAATCTAATCCTATGGCTAGTTCTCTAAATACGGGGTGTTGAAGTTGAAAATTGCTCTAATTTTCGGATTTATTTTTTGAGTATTAAGAGTCAGATTAGATTTCTGTTGCATACACACGTTTACTACATGTTCTAGTAATGAAATTAGTGGATACGTATAATCAAAAATATTCATACAAGGTGCGGCACGGAGGGCGGACGTTTTTCAGATGGGCATAACTTTCCCCCACTGAGGACGAGAGAAGTGGGGAAGGTGCCGTTAGACTCGTGTGTTCCTAGCATTTATTTACCGTGTTCCAATCCGACGTGTGTGGTTCCAACAGGATGGGGCGACCGCCCACACAGCCAGAGCATCAATGGACGTTATTCGCCCTCTCTTCCCTGGTCGCCTTATTTCCAGGTTTGGCGATGTTCATTGGCCTCCCCGGTCCCCAGATTTATCCATATGCGATTTTTTCTTATGAGGACACCTCAAGGCTAGAGTATACGAGACCAAGCCCCGAACTCTGGACGAACTTCCAAGAGCGCCTCCAGCACTGCATCACCGATTTCGGCCACCACATGCCTGATGTGATTTTCCACACTTGACTGTCTCAAATGCTATTTCCTTGAGAATCTGATTCCGTAAATAAATGTGTTTTTGAGTAAAAATTAACGCTTTTATTATTTTTTTAAAACCATCCATCCTCCGTGCCGCACCCTGTATTTACAGGGTGATTCACGAATACAGGACGGTAGTTTCTTGCCAAAATTCACTTTTTCTACTGTGACGTCAGGAAGGCATATTTTTGAAATGTTCTTTTCGATTTAGTATTATGACGACAAAATATTGCACAGTGCATATTTTTTATACAGGGTGTTTCACAGAGAGAACGACTAGACATAATCATTTTTCTTAGGATTAACTCGAAACCCTGTATTTTGGGAAAAATACCACAAACATATGTGTTTCTCTAATCTCCAAAATATTCATGGTGGTTTATTCATAGGACGGTATTCTATTTTGAGAAAAGTTCAAAAAACATGAACACCCTGTATTCGAAAATTTCCTCGGCTAAATGCAACTATTTTCTCACTATAATATTGATTCCTACAACATCTCCAGAGGTATGAATTCTGAATCCGATACTATGACCAGTTTTCGAGATACAAAGCGTTAAAGTGGAGAATAAATGAATTCATCAATCTTATTTTTCCCATTGAAAAGCCGGATTGATTTCATGTTGCGCTCATGAGTTTAATATGAGTACAGATAAGATGCGCATGGAAAGGTTCAGCTAAAATATTAACTGTTAAAGGGTGATTCATGAATAAATCACAATAGCTTTTGCAAACACTCGATAGTTCTACAGTTTCGTCACAGAGAAATTATTCCATGAAGTTAATACCTAGTCGTCCACAATTTTCTCTGTGACAAAACTGTAGAGTTATCGAGTGTTTGCAAAAGCTATTGTGATTTATTCGTGAATCACCCTGTAACAGTTAATATTTTAGCTGAACTTTTCCATGCGTATCTCATCTGTACTCAAATTTAACTCATGAGCGCAACATAAAATCTATCCGGCTTTTCCATTTAAAAAAAAAACTGATGTTATCACATTTTTAACGCCCTGTATCTCGAAAACTGGTCATAGTATTGGATTCAGAATGCAAACCTCTGAAGGTGTTATGAAAATCAATATGCAGTGAAAAAAAAGTTGCACCGAGGAAATTTTCGAATACAGGGTGTTCATGTTTTTTGAACTTTTCCCCAAATAGAATACCTTCCTATGAATAAACCACCATGAATATTTTGGAGGTTGGAGACACACATATGTTTGTGTACTTTTCACAAAAATCAATTCAAAAATATAGGGTTCGAATTAATTAAAAAAAAATGATTATGTCTAGTGGTTCTCTCTGTAATACACCCTGTATAAAAAATATGCACTGTGCAAAAAACTACCGTCATATATTCGTGAATCACCCTGTTAATATAAATATTTTTAATCATACTTATCCACTAATTTCATTACCAGAACACCTAGTGAACGTGTTTATGCACTTTTGGTCACTGAGTCGGGTATAACAACATAACAAACTTTCAGAAAATTTTACCGTTCGCCACTTTACCCATAAAAAGTGCTATCGATAATGCCACCATTTGATGAAATAAACTTTTGAAAGAATGTAATTGATTGCTCTTTCAATTAGAAATAGAGTTCTTGTCTCAGAAAATTCCAAACTATCAACAACATCGCTTTCACTTATGACTGTCATTAAACTCCAGGTGTAAGCAATGAATTTCCAGTAAATTGTTGGTTTCTGTTACTATATTAATTTCGCATAGTGGTAATTATGTCGAAAACATAATCGACATTGCATAACAATGAGCATTAAGTTCTCCAGCCGAAATGATGTTGAAATATATCCGATGTCACCGACACAAATGGGAAATTTCAAAGCCGTAACCAGCCAAACTTTTTGCATTAAAGGTGAAAGTTCGTGGAATTGTGGTGAATAACTCACATAAATAGAACGGCTGTGCTCAGTTCATTTCGGAAAGGAAAATTCTGCGAATTATGAGCCTGGGAAGGACACTTGTATCTGATCGGGAATGAAAATTTAGGTTGGTCCTAAATAAAAAGTGCCACAACGGAAACATATAGATCAAAATGAGAAAAAAACCATTTTAGCGTTTTTCATTCTTCTCCCCTAACTTTCGGTTCGGAGATAAAAAACATTGACAAACTGTTCAAAAGAATTCTATCTTATTAGTTTCTATGCAATATTCTTGATCCCTTTGAACTGTAAGACCAAGTTATTATATGAAAAATGATGATATAAAATCATCAGCTGAGAAGGCAGCTACCTATATAGTTGAAAATAATAAGACACAAATCATTTGCCATTATAAATAATGACAAATGAAATGTGAATACGAACTAGGTCTCCGATACTGTTCACCCTACCAGACCAAATGGTCCAACGTCAACTGAGAATCGCACCGACTGCAGTTTCGTCCTATTTAGGACTCATCAGGGTGGAATATCCCAAAGTCGACGCTGGATGGAAAATCTTTTCGTCAAGATATGGATATCGGTCGTGCATTATGTCGGATGACCATTAATGAGCGACATCTATCCACCTTCAGAAAAGACCCCCCCTCGGTGATTGAATGAACAATAAAGGAAACTTTCTTCCAAATTGCAACACCAGATTGTGAATTTCAACGTTAGAGAACGCTTAACCAATTCACCTGGGAAGCGCGGAGACGTTCGCAGTTAGTAGGTTTTCAAAACCTAAAAAGATAAACGAAGAAAAATGATGATATAAAATCATCAGCTGAGAAGG
The DNA here is from genome assembly GCA_910592335.1 of Adalia bipunctata. Taxonomy (NCBI): domain Eukaryota; kingdom Metazoa; phylum Arthropoda; class Insecta; order Coleoptera; family Coccinellidae; genus Adalia; species Adalia bipunctata. The sequence goes on from OU342954.1 coordinate 11,040,791, forward strand.
CAGCTACCTATATAGTTGAAAATAATAAGACACAAATCATTTGCCATTATAAATAATGACAAATGAAATGTGAATACGAACTAGGTCTCCGATACTGTTCACCCTACCAGACCGAATGGTCCAACGTCAACTGAGAATCGCACCGACTGCAGTTTCGTCCTATTTAGGACTCATCAGGATGGAATATCCCAAAGTCGACGCTGGATGGAAAATCTTTTCGTCAAGATATGGATATCGGTCGTGCATTATGTCGGATGACCATTAATGAGCGACATCTATCCACCTTCAGAAAAGACCCCCCCTCGGTGATTGAATGAACAATAAAGGAAACTTTCTTCCAAATTGCAACACCAGATTGTGAATTTCAACGTTAGAGAACGCTTAACCAATTCACCTGGGAAGCGCGGAGACGTTCGCAGTTAGTAGGTTTTCAAAACCTAAAAAGATAAACGAAGAAAAATGATGATATAAAATCATCAGCTGAGAAGGCAGCTACCTATATAGTTGAAAATAATAAGACACAAATCATTTGCCATTATAAATAATGACAAATGAAATGTGAATACGAACTAGGTCTCAGCTGATGATTTTATATCATCATTTTTCTTCGTTTATCTTTTTAGGTTTTGAAAACCTACTAACTGCGAACGTCTCCGCGCTTCCCAGGTGAATTGGTTAAGCGTTCTCTAACGTTGAAATTCACAATCTGGTGTTGCAATTTGGAAGAAAGTTTCCTTTATTGTTCATTCAATCACCGAGGGGGGGGTCTTTTCTGAAGGTGGATAGATGTCGCTTATTAATAGTCATCCGATATAATGCACGACAGATATCCATATCTTGACGAAAAGATTTTCCATCCAGCGTCGACTTTGGGATATTCCACCCTGATGAGTCCTAAATAGGACGAAACTGCAGTCGGTGCGATTCTCAGTTGACGTTGGACCATTCGGTCTGGTAGGGTGAACAGTATCGGAGACCTAGTTCGTATTCACATTTCATTTGTCATTATTTATAATGGCAAATGATTTGTGTCTTTTTATTTTCAAGTTATTATATACTGATAAATACTGTTAGATTTTCTCCGCACCTTATTCTTATTCCTTATTCCACTGGAATGGCCAGTGGAGGAGATTTCGAGGTTTAGTGGAGGTTTATACCCAGTTTTTATGACATTGTAAAAGTTCACATTATGGTAGCAATTTATAATTAGTTCGTTGCCCTAAAGCCAGTCACTTTCTATAAAAATGACTTTTTATCAATAAAAACCAATATTTTAGCAAATTTTTGAAAATCTTTCGTAATATTTGAATTTAACAGCAGATAGTATTTTCATTCAACCACTGATTGCACTTGAATCAGAGATACAGGATCTAAATCAATAGTAAAATTCAGAGATGATAATTTGTCAGAAAACAGAGTCGGTCTTTCCTACAAATAATTTTTGTGAGCCCTCTGCTAAGTTTTAGACCGTAAAAATGGCACCAGAAAAATAGTTTAAAATTTTTCTTTTGAAAACCAAAAAACTTATAAAAATAAAACTAGGCGGAAAGGCATTTTTTATCATTTAACGTATAGTCCATCCAAGAATGATTGACATCTCGGGGGGCTTTGGAAAATCGAAATTATGTTGGTAATGCCAATTCAGTAATATTTTGAGTTGCTGAATTCAGGTTGGTGTTGAAAATAACACTGACATTTTGTTCTGTCATTAATGTTTCGAACAAATTTGGCAAAAAATTGAACAAGTGAAATAAATATCTTTGAAAAGAGTGAACAGCTAAAAAATGGAAAGTCTGCACAGAGCACGTAGAAAAAGAAATGAGAGAAGATTAGTTAAAATATAAGGAATGTCATAATATATTGCTGACAAAACCTTTCATTATGAACATGACGAGTTCTGCCCAGATGAGGACAAAATAACATGTTGTGGTTGTTGAAACAGAATAATAGGAATATTTATATTTTTCATACTTCACACCTTCATTGTTCAAAAATATTGAAAGTTACAATGTCATGACAAAATTCTTCATATATTAAATAGATCCATAGGTTGAGTTTTGTTTCTATCTTGATATCTATTACAAATTTCCCAATCCATTCACATTGCAGTAACTCGCTTCAAATAATCAACTAGATTTTTTCGGTTTAGCGAAAATTCATATTGAACATTGAAAAGGACCGTGCTATTTAATCACCCACAATATTTTTCGTTATCAAACCAGAATTTCCAGGCTGTATGCTCCTATAATTGATCGTAAGATCGAAAATGTATCAATACAAGATGAAAATAATATAAGTACTGCTGGTATACAGATTCACACGCTGGTAATCGTATGTGAAAATTGGGAACATTTCCATGTTCAAAGTTCCTTAATTTAAAAAAAATATCGTTCAATTTTTAGGTTATTTCTATATCTATGAAGAAAGCACAGAAAAATTTTAGTTACTTTTTTGTAACTAGAAATAAAGCTGCGACTGGACTTTCAAGGCCTGCTCTGATGTCAATCATTCTTGGATGGACTATAAATTCAACCCTCAAAAAAATAATTATAATTTCCGGCACATCCACCATTTCTGCTCAGTCCATTCTCTATGTCTATTGACAACTTATTTTATTTGGCAAACAGGCATTGTTTTCGGTGGCAACCTTTGAGTATAGAATAATTTTAGAGTATAGAATATAGACATAGAGAATGGACTCAGAAAAATTGTGAATGTGCCGGAAATTATATTGATTTTTTGAATTTACGTAAAATGATGAAAAATGGTTTCAACAAACTTCTTCTTTCACTGGGAAATCATTCAGAGTGCGAAAAATAAAAGGGTGCCATTTGAAAAAAAATATCTAGGGGTAGTTTTTTCAGAGGTGGTAATTAGAAACAGAATTTTTACGACGGATTCTGGTAGAGTTTTTGATGCCCTTTGAAAAACTTTCTGTTTGAACTTTCTACCTTGTCTGAGAACCGAGATATTGGCTCTTTGGAACATCTTGGGACACCCTTTAAATATTATTTTATTTCCTCTTTGATGCATTTTTATGAAAGCTTGTCCCAAAAATATACAGAGTGTAACAGCCAAATGGAATTCGATAACAAATAAATGAGGGGTGTTAGGAAAAACGCTCGGACACGTCAATTTGTAATTTTGAATGCGAATATTTTTCAAGAAAATAAAATTATATAGGGTGTTCCATGCGACCGTGGCCAAAACCAACTTTCATATTTCAAATGCAATCCCCTGTATATTATTTATTTTTTGGATTCTTCAGAAAATTCTAGACATAATTTGTGCGAAATTGAGGGTATATATAAAAAAACCTATTTGCGTACCCTCCTACGATAGCGACCGGGGAGAAAAACTGGACGTATATCGCCAAGATTGTTTTTCTGGAGTTTTCACCTTTGCGTGATGTATAGGCGGTGGTAAACAACAATAAAAATGAACAAAAGGCAGGATATATAAATGGGCAAAAGAAGCGCACTTACCTTGGGACGTCCTGTATAGCGTGGAAGAGGGCCCTCTGAACTGCAGGCTGTAGCGATGAGATCTCCAAATCTCATGGATTCCCAGGAATAACTATCCTGTCAGGATTCACTTAAATCCAACGATTCAAAATTGAACAATATTCGGAAACTGCGTTAAATAACTCGGAAAAGCGATATGTTTCATTGACCACTGCGTGAACTCGAATGGTCTTATCTGACGACTTCTTTCAGTCGCGAACACATGGAGTGCGATTCTGTTTTTTACGCCCTCACTGCCAATAAGGTGAAATGCACACATATATATCACGCAAATTTAAAAATAAGGAAATCAAATTTAAATTTTATGAATTTTAAACATACTCCCCCCCACAAAGACACGCTAAGGGCGTGGCTTTAAAAAAAAAACAATGCTACAACCATATCTACAGATAGGGTGTATCCAAAAAAAAATTAAAACCCGAGCGCTCAAACAGGGTGAAGTTAAGCAACCAGAAACAGCGTAAAGAGAAAAAATGAAAAAAATAGAAGAAAAAAACTAATTGAAACCGACGTTTTCAAGCTTCAACCGGTAAGGGACAAAGCTTAACTAAAGGCCTGGTTATGGTGCCTCGCTGCACCTTGACAGTTGCCACTCTTACAATTTTATCAAGACCGGGATGGACTTGCAAAATTCGTCCCATCTCCCACTTCAAAGGGGGCGCATTATCGTTTTTAATAAGGACTAAAGTCCCTATAGTCGGTGCGTCAGTAGCACTTAACCATTTACTCCTTTGCTGGAGTGTATGTAGGTATTCGCGTTTCCATCTTTGCCAGAAATCTTGTTGCAATCGCTGTATTAACTGCCATCTGTTAAGGCGAGATATAGGGACATCAGTAACATCCTGATCTGGTATCGCGTGCAAGGGCTCGAGGGTCAAAAAATGACCTGCTGTCAAAACTGACAGATCATTGACATCAGAACTCATTGGAGTCAAAGGCCGAGAGTTCAAAACCGCTTCGATTTGAACGAGGACGGTATAAAATTCCTCATATGTGAGGATTTGTTCGCCTATAACCCGTTTCAGGTGGGTTTTCACGGATTTTATACCCGCTTCCCATAACCCCCCAAGGTGAGGTGCATTTCCTGGTAGGAAATGATGTTCAATGTTGTCAGAGTTCGCAACATTTTCCAGCATGTTACGAATTTCTTTGCGAGATCCAACGAAGTTGGTACCCTGATCTGAGTAAAGATGAGCGCATCTTCCTCGTCGCGAAACAAATCGTCTTAAACACGCCAAAAAAGCAGCAGTGCTCAAGTCAGATGCCAATTCCAAATGCAAGGCCTTAGTTGCCATGCATACAAATAAGCAAATATATGCTTTGCATGTTTTGGCACCTCTGTACCTATTCATATAAATAGAAAAAGGCCCCCCATAATCCACGCCAGAATGTAAAAATGGCTTAACTTGAGAAATGCGAGGCAATGGTAGATTACCCATTTTTGGTTGCCAAGGAACGGGATTGGTTTTCCAGCACTTCATACAACTCGACAACACTGATCTTATTGCTCGACGAGCTGACAATATCCAAAACTTTTGCGATATCAAGAATTGCGTTGTTTGTCTACCGGCGTGCATGTGCTTGACATGGTAAAACTCAATTAGTAATTGGACAAAACGTCCTGTTCTGGGAAGCAAAATAGGGTGCTTCCTATCGTAAGAAAGATCAGAATAGGTCAATCTTCCACCTACCCGTAGTATATTGTCTTCATCGAAAAAAACATTCAATTTTCGAAGAGGTTTTGAGAACCTATTGTCAAAAATCTCCGAGGTAAAGGAAACTGACTGAGTGCGCCTAATCAAAATTTTCAAAGCGTTGTTCAATTCGAATGAGGTAAAAAACCCAACACGTTTTCGTAAGGGATTTCTACAATTGAAAATGAAACGTAAGATGATCAGAATAACATGCTGAAGGCGAGAAAACGATGATATGTCATTCATCAAATTATCCAAGAGATTTGATTCCTGGACCACAAATAAAACATTTTTCCGTTCTTCCTCATTAGTTTGTAAATCCACGTCAACTGACTCCCAATTGGATTCTTGTAAAAATGCAGGACCTCGAAACCAAATTTCACAATTTAAGAGTTCCGATGGATAAAGCCCACGAGATGCAGCGTCGGCGGGATTATCTTGTGATTTCACGTAACTCCAACAAGAGCGATCAAAATTCTCCTGAATATATGCAACACGATTGGCCACGAAAGTTTGCCAACGATTCGGATTCGCGCTTAACCAAGCAAGAACTATTTGTGAATCAGTATATGCGTGAATGCTACGAATCTGTATTTTATTTTTTAAAACAGACTGAACCCAACGAACTACTTTCGTAAGTAAAACGGCCCCGCAAAGTTCCATCCGGGCTATAGAAATCTTTTTTGAACAGGAAGCTACTTTTGATTTTGCGCACAAAAGAAAAATATTAATTTTATGAGCTTTTATAACTTTGAGATAAACCGCAGTTCCATAACCGCGCTCCGAGGCGTCCGTGAAGGCATGCAATTCTATCATAATATCGGAATCAAAGTCAAAATAACGAGGAATTTTTAATGAGGACAATAACCGTAACTCCTCTTTAAATTTCAGCCAAATCCTAGAAATTTCCTGGTCAGGGGTCTCATCCCAGTCGAGGCCTAAAAGCCATAATTTTTGTATGAGGTACTTGCACAAAAAAGTGACAGGTGCAAGAAATCCCAAAGGATCGAAAATTCTAGCTAACTCGGAAAGAAGATTCCGCTTAGTAATAGGACGGTCAATTGGATTGACATTATAGAAGAAACAATCACTAATCGAATCCCAGTAAAGACCCAAAATTTTAATGGACGCGTTTTGTTGTAAGTCAAAAGTCATAGGATTAAATGAGACCGAATCCTCTGCTAAATCTTCCAACAATCTCGGCTCGTTACTCGCCCATTTGCGTAATTCAAAACCCCCTCTAGCTAATAACGCAATGAGCTCGTCGCGAAAATTCTGCGCTTCATGGAAAGAATCACCTCCGCTGCATATATCATCAATATACGTATCCTCCACTAGAATGGTCGAAGCCAAAGGAAATGAATCCTTTTCATCCATCGCGAGTTGACGTAAGGTCCGTAACGCGAGATAAGGCGCACAATTGAATCCAAAAGTCACCGTTTTTATTCGTAAATCCATCAACTTATCTGAGGGTGAAAAGCGAAAAATAAGACGTTGATAGTCTCTGAATTCAGGAGCCACCAGAATTTGTCGGTACATTTGTTTAATATCCGCGGTAAAACAAATTTTCTTCAATCGAAAACGGATCAAAATGGTTGATATATCTGTTTGAAGTTTTGGACCAACGTGAAGAAAATCATTCAAGGTCATTGAATTATTTGAAATCTTTGCAGAGGCGTTGAATACAACTCTGAGTTTAGTACTCGATTTATCAGGTCGTAACACGGCATGATGGGGTAAATAAAAGTTATTCATAGTCTCCGCAGGTTCGACAATTTCCATATGAGACAAAGTTAAATATTCCCTTATCACAGAACAATACTCTTCATACAACTTGGGACTTTTCAATAAACGGCGTTCAAGACTCATGAATCGTTGCACAGCCAATTCGCGACTATTAGGAAACAAGGGGAATGTTTCCTTGAAAGGAAGAGGCACAACATATCTACCTTCGTGCGTTCTATAAAAATTATTTATAAAAATATCCTCGCAAATATCCGTCCCCGAACCGATATCCAAAATTGGTACCGATTCTAAATCGAAAAATTTATTCATTGAATCGTTCAGATCGTTCAAACACTGCGTTTCGCAAAATAAAGAATGAACCGAGCGAGAAGGAACAGTGTTGTTATTTATTTCTCCAATTAAAACATAACCGAAAACAGTATTAAGGGCATCTGGACCACCGTCTTGGCCTTGAATATGCTCGCCCATCAAAATTCTTGAAAACACATCCGCACCTAAAAGAACGTCGATATCTCCAGGTTGATAATATTTACGATCTGCCAACTTCAAATCATCTAAATAATTCCACGATTGCGGAGGTAATCTGCGTGAAGGAAGCTTTTCGCATATTTTCGGAAGTATTGTTGCGCTTATAACAAATGTTGGATCGCTTAATCCGACTGGCTTTACAAAAATTTCAACATTACCCAAATTTTCTAATTGCGTTTTATTACCTATTCCATTAATCAAGGTATTACACGATGAACTACGAAGGTTCAGAGCGGAGAAACATTTCTGCGAAATTATCGAAATTTCTGAACCGGAATCCAAAACTGCGCGAAATTGTTTGAATTGTCCTTTTCCCGTTTGAATTTCAACTAATGCCGTGCATAACAAGACTTGAGGTCTCGATGAGACCGGGGAATTTCGAGCGCACATAACCATCCTCGTAGGGGACAGGTTGCGTCCGTCTCTCGGACTCTCTGAAGTAGAAGCAGTGGCGTCGGTTGTGTTACTTTCACGGTCGAAATGCAAAGTGGTGTGATGATTTTTACTATTACATTTTCGGCAGGATGACGACGATTTACAATTCCTTAGGTCGTGAAAACTGCTCAAACAGCAAAAGCATAAATGATGGCTCCTACAAAGGAGGTGCCGCTCTCGGGGCGATTTCTCTAAATACTTGTAACAATTATAAGTCGGATGGTCTGATTGGCATATAACACATTTGGGACGTGATTTTGTTTGCGCCATAAAAGAGTTTCTTTTGCGGTTATCATTCAAAGGCGTAGACTTATTGGGAGAATTTTTTGCATACAAAGTACTATTCAAATTGATCAAACCGTTGCAGTATTCCTCTAAAAACTTGAAAAGCGTGTCATATTCGGGTATAGCAGTTGATCCATGTTCTCTCTCAAAAGCCCGGGATGTGTCAGGATCCAATCGCGAAAGTAACATATGTGTTAAAATAAAATCGCAGTGTACTGCGACGTTCATGTTTTTAAGACTTTCTAAATTGATGGCGAAAGTATCTAATAATTTTCTTAATTGTGCAGGATTCTCAGATTTAAGGGGCGGAAAATTCTCTATTTCTAACCAATGTGCGCGAGCTTGCGCTCGAGGATTTGTGTAGCGCTTTACCAAAGTTTCGTAGGCGATCTGATAATTATCCGATGATGCGTTAAGTCTTTTAATCAAATCCAAAGGTGTACCTTCTAGAGATGATCGTAGATAACTGAATTTTTCTACTGGCGGTATGCTCTTATTAGAATGCACTACAGCATCAAACATGTCCTTGAAACTGGGAAAATCACGAATGTCGCCGGAAAATTTATTCAGTTGAATTTTGGGCAGTTTTACATGAGTTGTATCGGCGTGATCTGGTGCGTTGGACTGAGATCTAACTGTAGTGTCGAAAGGATCTTGGTGAAATAACGATGTGTAAAAAGATCTGACATCATAATAACTTTCCAAAAATTCCATTTTAATAACGTCTTCCTCTTCCAAATTATAGTCTTTGTCAGCTGCCAAAGATAACAAGAGAGCATTATGACACTTAAGGAACTCATTTTTAATTTCTTCGATGGTAGTATATCGTACCTTGAACTTAACCAAAAGAGTTTTATCCTGCTGAGCATCAAGGGCTAACTGTTTAAGTGCACTCATCTCGTTTAGAGTACTCTTTCTTAAGGCGGAATTACGGCGGGTTTTATCAGTCATTTTTAAAGAAAACCAAATGCGTATCAAGTGAGAAAGACAGAAAATGTACGCCTATGGGCTAGTACATAAATATTGAATATCAGAAAAGCGACCAGATGTAGCGTGAAAACGTACGTGCGGCGAAGTGTTTTTATGAATATGAATAATGTGATAAATTGTTTCTGGTTGATTATCTTCGAGAATTATGAAGGAAATCAAGAAAATTTCAAAATTGTATTTTCTACTGTGGAAAAATTTTCCAAAATATGTTTTGGCGAATTTAAACTCACACCAATAAAGTAGTTGGCGAAATTTGTAAGGTTCGAGAAGTAAAGAAAAAAAAATTTTTTTTGCGTGAAAAATTACCCAAAATTTTACGAAAATTCCAGAAAAACCAAGTTCTTCATCCGGCTCGAAGGACCATGTGCGAAATTGAGGGTATATATAAAAAAACCTATTTGCGTACCCTCCTACGATAGCGACCGGGGAGAAAAACTGGACGTATATCGCCAAGATTGTTTTTCTGGAGTTTTCACCTTTGCGTGATGTATAGGCGGTGGTAAACAACAATAAAAATGAACAAAAGGCAGGATATATAAATGGGCAAAAGAAGCGCACTTACCTTGGGACGTCCTGTATAGCGTGGAAGAGGGCCCTCTGAACTGCAGGCTGTAGCGATGAGATCTCCAAATCTCATGGATTCCCAGGAATAACTATCCTGTCAGGATTCACTTAAATCCAACGATTCAAAATTGAACAATATTCGGAAACTGCGTTAAATAACTCGGAAAAGCGATATGTTTCATTGACCACTGCGTGAACTCGAATGGTCTTATCTGACGACTTCTTTCAGTCGCGAACACATGGAGTGCGATTCTGTTTTTTACGCCCTCACTGCCAATAAGGTGAAATGCACACATATATATCACGCAAATTTAAAAATAAGGAAATCAAATTTAAATTTTATGAATTTTAAACATAATTCATGTACAATGTCCTATCCCTATCTTCAACTTTTTCGGAAATATTGAGTGTTTTCAGATTTATTGCGAAAATAAACGTTTCAAATAAAAATTATTTTATTTCACAAATTCGGTACATTACACTTAAAACCTAATAAGTAATACTGATTATTTCTTAATTATAAAAAAAACGAAAAAAATCATTAACGTCTTGGCAACATGCTTATCTGGTGTAGAATTGTCTTCTAACGCGGCGAGCATTTTGAACATTTCCTACATTGACATCGATGTTTTTTTTTTTATAATTAGGAAATAATCAGTATTACTTCTAAGGTTTTGAGTGTAATGAACCGAATTTGTGAAATAAAATAATTTTTATTTAAAACGTTGATTTTTGCAATAAATCTGAAAACACTACTTCCGAAATAGTTAAAGATAGGTACACGACATCGTGCATGAATTTTGTCTAGAATTCTCTGAAGAATCCAAAAAATAAATAATATACAGGGGGTTGCATTTGAAATAAGAAAGTTGGTATTGGCCACGGTCACATGGAACACCCTATATAATATTATTTTCTTGAAAAATATGCGCATTCAAAATTACAAATCGACGTGTGCGAGCGTTTTTCCCAACACGCCCTCATTTATTCGTTATCGAATTTATTTCATTTGACTGCTACACTCTGTAATCTGTATGTTTTATATATTTATTTGAATGAAATATTGGAGCATTATCTGCCTTGAAACATATCCCATTTCGGTTTTGTGTATCTCAGGTTGTGTTGGTTATTAACCTCCATAAAAAGTGGAGATTTTCTTAGACACAAGAAGTTGCTATCAATTACTATTTTAATTTAAGACTCTTTTGTGAATCGAATCAAAATCTCAAGAAAGTTTTCAGAGCAGAATTCTATGTGAACTTTCTGAATTCTGGCGAAATTTTATCATGTTTGTCAAAACATTATTTTTATTTATATGAAAATTTTATCAGACAACAATTCTCGATTGAGAGTGAAGATTCGTAAGAATGAAAATAAAGACCTATAATAAATTGAAATTTTTGGGTGACGAAAAAAGATGTTTAATAAAGGTGTATTCCATTTATATTCTCGAAAATGACAAAAAATTTCGAAAAAACACCCTGTCTGGTTAATTTTGAATTCGGAGCTTATACAGTGAGTGTGACTCATTTGAAAAGATCTACTGAAATAACTCCATCAAGGCCGTAGCTAGAAAAAAATTCCTGAAAGCCTTTTTTTAGGGATGTAGACCCTTAAGGGGACAGCGAATGCAAGACATTCAATCTGACCTTGGTGTTTGATACCATTATCATTTCAAGGTCAAGTTGATCATTGAATGGGGAATGTACTCATTTCTTTGCAGGAAACTAAAAAACTATCTGAGTTATTTCAGTGGATTTTTTGAAATGTACATATTCATTTGAACAAATAGGAAGTGAGAGTGAAAGGATCAAGCAATAAACGAACGAAAACTCCCATGAAATATAAGCACCATGTGCTAGAATGCTAGATTGACAGAACTAAAATCTAAGGTTGATAAATTCCACATTTTCATCAGCCAACGATTTTCTTTTATGAGTTCCTTCTGATCTATTCAAAATATTCTCAGGCCAATTGATAATATTGTGGACATGACAATTTCCTCCTTTTGGGCGCCGTATTTCATGTTTTCAGTAAAAGTTTTTCATAGCCCATTAATGATTATCTCATTGGAAGGGTTCGAGTTTTATCGTGAAGACCATAAAACTGTTGATGTGAGACAGTTTCTGAGTGTGTAAGGATATTTTTGATCTCTTTTTTCATCACATCAATCGTTGTTGATTTTTTTTGTTGCTTCGAGCTGAGATCATTCCATCCCCGTGAAGTGATTTGTCATAAAAAACTTCTTTGATTGCATAAACTTTCCAAGCCTTTTAAGAATAGACTGACACTGATCAGGAAAATAACGCTACATCGAAGTTAACGAAAAAACTGTAATTGATTCATGTGCAAGGAATTCTGAATAGTTTTCACCAATTGAGTCGATCTTGAACTTCATTTGCGCCCCTTTGACGTCCGTTGCCTACTTTTCTTCGATTTTGTACCCATACCCCATTCAACGCGTTGAGGCACTTCTTCCTGCGAATTTTGCTCCACGAATGGCTTTTCGTCAATCGCTTCCGCCCTTAAAGGTTGAAATCTCTCAAATATACTAACGCTGATTCATTTCACCCATCAAGCCAGTTTCACGCGAAATGTAATAAGAAATTTCCTCATGTGTGGGCTGACGAGAATCCACATTCGATTTGTGAAGATCGGTTTCAACATCAGTTCTCGTTGAATGTCTGGGTTGGAATTGTGTACCGCAACTTTTTGAAACAAAAGCTTCTAGAGGATGTACTATTGGCTAATGGCCCGGGCCTACCCGCTAGAACCGCCAGTGTTGGCTACAAGACAGGCAGTGTGGTTTATGCATGATGGACGATGGTGCACCAGCTCATAGTAGTTTAGTTGCTCGAGATTTTCTAACATAATTAAATTTTTGCTGCATTTTCACCTAACATTCTGTATACTGTGCACTTGAACTTGATAAACCAGTGCATCGTGCGTTTGCTCTTTGCGAAGAATGTGGATCTCTCTCGGTTTCCTCCAGAACTCTGTATCTTCCATACAGGTCTTAACGATTCGTCCAGTGCTTGAGCCACCGACACCGCTGCCAGGAATACGACTGTCCATAGAACACCCAGGGACACAGTGTAAAAAGCACCCCCTTTGAGATTCGTCGGAAGCGCGGCTTTCAACCAATCAGGGGTGTTATTACTTAAAGGGAAAAAAATGTTATTTCAAATTTTGAAGACCTTTCTCCGTGAAGGGAGAAAGTGTGGGAAAGACCGAACGCACTAGGGTCGGGACTTAGTGTCCAATAATTCTCCAGGGAGAGGGAGGGTAAATGAAAATTTTCAATTTAAATTTAAGCGTATATTATGACCAGAGTAAAATGAACAGCTTCACAGACACTTTCTATTTATAATCCAATCACGTCAACCAACTAAATCATCAAAATATTCGGTCAATTTCTCAAATCAAATGAACTGAACAAAGCCAAATCAAATTTTCACAGCAAATTCAAACTGCACATCAAAATTGAATCATCGAAACCAAATCAAATCATCGGAACAAATTTCAATTATAATAATAAAATTATATTATCAAAACTTGGGGGTTCATCAAAATAACCCTAAACCACAAACATGGGATGATCTCAAAATACTACACAAATTTCCGAATACTTAGGGGAGATCTCAAAAACAATACAATTCTAAGACCGACTTGTGGTAGATTTCGGGACTCTGGACTTCAAAAGATATCTTGGCCTTTTCTTACAATACTCAAACAAGCTAAGCATACATAAAATAACCTGACATTTCTCCTCGTGCAGGTTATCCTGAAGATGATGGAAATATCCTGAAAAACAAAAGAATCACAAAAACACGTCACTAATTCGCTGTTAGCAGAATATCCTCACTCCCGATCTACCGACGTGACGCAATCTAAGTAATTTCAAAAACCTTTTACTTTCGACTTAACACTTTTCTGTCTCCGTTTGAGACCGTACTTCCAAAAGAACCAAAAATGAGTTACCCTAGCACCGTTCCCCCGTCATCTGAGAATCTTCCCGTTTAAGACTTCCCCAGCTACTCCTTAACTTTCGATTCAAACTCAACTGTCTCCGCTTTGAAACCGTAATTCCAAACACTGAAGTAGCTACCCTTAAACTGAACCCGAGTCAACCGAGTACCTTTCCGTTTAAGGCTTCTCCAGTTACTCTATCTGAACTTCCGAACCGTATCCCGAGTTAACTGAGAACCTTCCCGTTTAGGGCTTCTCCAGTTACTACCTTTTTCGTCTTCAAATCGAATTGAAGATTTCCTTCTTCGTTTTTTTAAAAACCAATCAAATTAAAGATTTTCCTTCTTCGTTTTCAAAAACCAATCAAATTAAAGTTTTTCCTTTTTCGTTTTTTACAAACCAATCCAATTAAAGATTTTTCTTCTTCCCAACTCCCGTGAGGGGGTTCTGAAAGGATGACCAAGTTTCCCATGAAACTTTCGGGTACTGCAACGTTGCAAATCCCACGATTTTAGCATCGAATTTTTCTGCTTTCGTACGCATTTAGTGCAACCGATTTCGTGGAACGATTTTCTGATATTGTCTAAGTCTCATGGAAAACTTGAACCGAAAATCAATAATTTCAATCATTATCGTCCCGCCAATATCCTGAACCATACCAATAGCACTTCAATAATTTTCGGACCCATGGATATCAGTTTCAGAAGTCTATGCTAGTCAACTGGAATATTTCGATTTATTACATATTCAGGATAACGCTGAAGAGAACGAATGAAACGTTGCAAGAAAGAAAAGCCATCAAATCCCAATTTTCAAAATATATTCGTTTTATCATAGCAAAATATTTCGATTTATCACAACAGCTGATGCCCCCACTATAAATGAAATGGACATTCGCCTATTTCATTGATGTAATCATTTCGTTCATGTTCAAAGTTGAGAATTACTTCAGATAAAGACCAAATCGTTACAAAATCACCAAACGCATAAAGTAAAATCGGTATGCGAATCGATTAAGTGTAAACGAATAACTGTATTGTTAAAACATAGTTCTCTAGTCCAGTCAATTAAGCTTAAATTAATTAAGAATCTCGGAATTCGAGATACCCAGCTTTCAGTCTGTAAAAACTTGTATATTGACACCCTGAAGTTTACTCAAAACTTACATATTGTAGGGTGTGCGCAACTATTGAATTTTGAGGTCAAAGGTCACAAAAATAGGTTTTTTTCCTCTTTTTTTGTAAACATATCATTTCCTATGGGTTGTTTGCTATTTGTATTCATTATCAATATTTTAGAATATAAAATTCTCTACAAATTTTTTTTTCGAAAAATTTTTTATACGGTGAACCGTTTTCAGGATACAGGCCGGAGAGCAAGCGGTCACAGCATCACTTCAGGTCAACCGGTGCCTCCGGTCGAAAACGCGCCATATACAGGGTCTTTCACGAGGAACCTCACCCATATTTATACGGGAAACTACTGAACGTATTTTCATGAAATTCAGCACTTATAAGTATTTCACGATGCTGATGAAATCTAAAATATTTTCAAGGCATGAGCACCTCCGGTTTTTCCGGAAATGACGTCAACTTCCGTTTTTCAAATTAGAACACCATTTTTTTATTGCAGAAATAGATTCCTTAGAAAATTTCAAGTTTTTTTGATGTAACATTTTTCAGTTTTGGTTGGAAAATTCTCTCTGAGCGGGAAAATTCGAAAATAGAGCTCCGCTGAAACAAGAATAACTTCGAGGTTTTTGGATGGAAAATTTTCATTTTTGGGATTTTTCATGATGAAAGATTGATGTATCCACTTTAAAAATCGAAATCGCGATTCATGATACAGGGGGTGAAAAAATCGCTTTCAAAGTTAGGGATGACACAATCGTGAAAAATCAATTTTTTCAAATTAGAACCCCATTTTTTTATGGCAGATATTGAATCTACGTTAAAAAATAATGTGAGTGTATGCATAACACCCTTGCCCTAAAATGGATATTTTCTGAGTTAATATCCACTTTAGGGCAAGGGTGTGATGCATACACTCACATTATTTTTTAACGTAGATTCAATATCTGCAATAAAAAAATGGTGTTCTGATTTGAAAAACGGAAGTTGACGTCATTTCCGGAAAATTCATGAAAATACGTTCAGTAGTTACCCGTATAAATATGGGTGAGGTTCCTCGTGAAAGACCCTGTAATGACTGTACTATCTCAGTCGAAGAATTATCTTCACTGCGTTTTTGTTGTTTTTTAGGAAGAACTTATCATCAGGTAGACATTCAAAGCTGAAATTATCTTATTTTGGATATTTCATCTATTATCAGTCGAATTGAATTCTTCTGTATACTGACAGCAATAACTCCGCATGTACGAGTTATGAAGATACATTGAATTTTGAGATGTGCATCTCTTCGAGCTGGCCACTCTAGCTTCCATAATTTTTTTCTCGCCCGGAATTATCAAACTTTCACTGAAATATTCATCACTTTTCAGGAGGAAATTTGAAGTTGGATAGTTTCTTTTAATCAATCAGTCAATTCCTTTCCTGCAATTCATTATTCCTCATATTCCGAACCAGAATAGGAATATCGAATATTTTGTTGTCAATTGATTATCGTGATTGACTGGCCTATTCGCAATTCGTGCCTTGGACCACATGAAAGCGATAGGGTATTCCGACTAATCAGTCTAATCAGCGGAATTCAGTCAGTGTGCTAGTTCGTTGCATAGCAATAGGGCTTTGAGCCTTGGTAAAAAATTTAGTCCCTTTTAATAACCTGACTGATACCATTTAAATCGAATATGTTCGGTCTGGGCACGTTTTCGTTCGAAAAACATGTTTTCCACGAGTGGTCCTCAATTCTCCTATTGTTCTTCAGATGCGTCCTTTTTTATCTAACTTTACAGAGTGATTTGCTGATATGAAGCGAACTTTCGAACAAAATAAATCTAGGTTCACTCAACTAACTGTTTCCAAATTCTGCAGTTGTATGACCCTTCTTCACCGCACTCGATCATTTTTTCAAAAATTGAAAAAAATTCAGAACCGGAGTAAAATCATCTTTCACATTCCCTACCTTTGTTGATATTAGTTCACCCTGCACATGAATTTTTCTCCACCTTCATGAGCATTTCAAACTCAAATTTCGAAAAAAATTCATGGCATGATCATTTTGGTGATCAATATTTTTTTTGGAATAGAATGGTTTGACCATTTTTTATTCATTTTGTTCAATCTTTATGGTGATGATATAGTAATTCCTATAACCTTCAATAATTTTTGATTCTCCATAAACAATGAACTATTAAGAAAAGAATTCACGAATCAATATTCTACATAACTCGTCTCTAACATAATAAGTATCTGTTCAATGTAGATTTATATTATTGTTATCCCCAATTTTTTTTATTCAGAATTGAAAACCACTAATGCAAGTCTATTTTGGGAATATTGAAATGACAAAAAAGTCACAGGCTTATGGAAATGAATATTATCTTACATAAGTATGTTCAGCATGAAAACTAATTTTCGTCCGATGAATGGGGCGATTTCGTACAGTACGCGATAAATGACATATGAAAAGATTGAAAAATTATGAGCTTGAAATTGTCCAAAATTGTTACAATTTCATTCATTCACGATATAGGTAGGTACTATGAAATGAAGGAGAAATTTTTTTCATTCTCAGAATGTATTGATTAAAATGTCTGCTAATGCAACATTTTATCGATTTTTTTTATTATTTATATATTATTCGATATATTTTTTTTTAAACTTCGGTTAGTATTGAACTCTCCCCACTTTCGATTAACTAGTGTTGCTTGGTAACCGATATCAATTATATCAGAATTAATCCAACAGATATTGTCCAAATGTGGAGAGAGTTTGATTCTCTTGAAAGTTTTTTGAAGAAAAACCTTCTTTCCTTTAAAACATATTCGAGGTGCGTTTTCATGCACATTCCTCAATATTTTCATTTCGGAGAGCTGTGATGAATGAAAGAATTGAAATATACAAAAAATCATTGAGGTTCAACATTTTTCGGTAGAAATTTTATTTTCATCTCAATTTTTTTCATCTGAAAATATAGTTTAGGCATTCGATCAATCGAATTGACTGAAGCTGTTGCTTTGAAGAGTGCAACAAGCTGTGGAAAATCTACTGTCAGAAAAATCAACGTCAATCCAATCACACAAAAAATGTTATGAATAATAGAAACCCAAATGGAATTATGAATTGCATTCAATTTTTATCGATTGTGTTTGAGCTTTGATCCGGCAATGTTTCAGATATCTAGGTCTAAAGAAGTAAACGATTCAGAGATTCCAACCAAGAAAAGAAGGATTTTTCCAGTCATACAGTGACAGGAGGAAATTGGTCCGAAGAGATCATTTTTGTACGCGGCTTATGTTCAATGAAAATCGCTTCTTTTTTTTCTAATGAACAAAATAGTGACGCGCCTGTACTATCAAATGAGACGAATGTTGGAAGTTTTCATTCTTTTGAGTGTGGAAGCAAATTTGTAAAGGGGACCTGGTACACGTCCGAGCTCGCGAGCTCTCTTCAAAAATTCGGCTCTTTATGTCCATGATATCTCAGTTCGTATGTGGCGTAGACCAAAATTTTTTTGTGAATTGAAGCTTAATCATTTCTCTAGATTCTAGAAGGTGTATTACTCGCTTGTCTGTTTTTCTTCGTATATTAGGATAAAAATCTGGCGAGCTGTAATTTCGTGAAAATCTGGACAAACGATTTTATTTCCATGATATCTCTGTAAATTTTCGGGATAAATGTATGAAATTTTCAGTTTACATGCGAAACAATATTTTCCAGAATGTGTTTTGATCAGTTTTTTTGTTTATTGCCCCCTCAATTTTTAAATGAATTATAAATTAGGAAGTTTATTGATCATATTCTCAACCTGGTTTTTTTCCTAATATACGCAGATAAACGAAAAAGCATATGATACACATACTGCAAAATATAATTCGGCATGTATACTGAAACTTTAATACATTTGTACGAAAATTGACGAAGATATCATGAAAATAAAATCGTTTGTCCAGATTTTCATGAAATTACAGGTCACCAGGTTTTTTCCTAATATACGAGAAAAACAGAAAAGCGACTAATGCACATTCTAGAGAAATGATAAAGCTTAATAATGTTGGTTTACGCCGCATACGAACTGGGATACCATGGAAATAAAAAGCCCAATTTTTGAAGGGAGCTCGCGAGCTCGGACGTGTACCATATCCCCTTAAGTACCTTGGCGTCTAAGTCACCTTCGCTCAAAAATAAACTTTCATTTCCGATTGACGACATTATTTATTTTTATCTGAGGGCCCTTGGTCCCCAGTCCGACACTGCTCACAATGGAGCAGCTCACACTGTATAGGTTCGTTCGACTGGTTCATTCAGATTGCGGCTTTTCTGCACTCATTGGCTAGGAATTGTCGAAGAATATCATCATGTCGTCTTATCTAACAATTTTTATGTTGGAACAGTGACAGGTGTCATATCAATATACAATCTGATGTGCGTTCTATGAAATCGAGGCGTCTACTAATGACAATTGAACAAGGGTTTCAGTCCTTAGTCCTTATGACTGCGGCGATACTGAGGTAGGGGCACCGGCATCATTTCCATTTTTATGGAAGAAATCAACTCGGGATAGCTTCAGTGTCATTCTTTTTTCGTTACAAGAATTTCAACGGCAGGTGGTCGAACAAACCAATAATGATTGCAGGTTTTGGGTGATATCAATGCCATTTTGAAGACAATCTATGGAATTTATATCGGTCGTGTAGGTAGTTCATTTACATCCTTGATGTTTTTTTTTTAATCGAAAATGGATGACAACGTAGGAATAGGTATTTCGATTTTAATTACGTATATTGAGAAACTTTAGATGTGAAAAGATCTTTGAAATTAGTTAACAACTGCTGAATATGGGTCATTATTGAGAATATGTTTCTGTAGTTGCATATACATGTGCAGATTCAACATATAGTGCTTAACATTTAAGACACTCTGAAACATAAATACAGGGTGAGTCAAGCTGAACGCCCCGGACTCTCGTGGCTAAATGGTACATTTCCATACAGATGTTGATGCAGCTGAATGTGGTATGGATGATATTTGTGTCTTCTAATGATTCTGCTAACACTCGATTGACCTACACCTGTTGCATCAGCAATTGCTTTTTTTTAATCGAAAGCAGTAACCCCGAAACAGTAGATTCAGGTAGATGAAACAATGAAGAAAATT
The DNA here is from genome assembly GCA_910592335.1 of Adalia bipunctata. Lineage (NCBI taxonomy): Eukaryota > Metazoa > Arthropoda > Insecta > Coleoptera > Coccinellidae > Adalia > Adalia bipunctata. Next base: position 11,060,804 of record OU342954.1, read on the forward strand.
ATGATATAAAATCATCAGCTGAGAAGGCAGCTACCTATATAGTTGAAAATAATAAGACACAAATCATTTGCCATTATAAATAATGACAAATGAAATGTGAATACGAACTGTTCACCCTACCAGACCAAATGGTCCAACGTCAACTGAGAATCGCACCGACTGCAGTTTCGTCCTATTTAGGACTCATCAGGGTGGAATATCCCAAAGTCGACGCTGGATGGAAAATCTTTTCGTCAAGATATGGATATCTGTCGTGCATTATTTCGGAATGACTATTAATGAGCGACATCTATCCACCTTCAGAAAAGACCCCCCCTCGGTGATTGAATGAACAATAAAGGAAACTTTCTTCCAAATTGCAACACCAGATTGTGAATTTCAACGTTAGAGAACGCTCAACCAATTCACCTGAGTAGAGCGGAGACGTTCGCAGTTAGTAGGTTATCAAAACCTAAAAAGATAAACGAAGAAAATTATGATATAAAATCATCAGCTGAGAAGGCAGCTAGCTATATAGTTGAAAATAATAAGACACAAATCATTTGCCATTATAAATAATGACAAATGAAATGTGAATACGAACTAGGTCTCCGATACTGTTCACCCTACCAGACCGAATCCAACGTCAACTGAGAATCGCACCGACTGCAGTTTCGTTCTATTTAGGACTCATCAGAGTGGAATATCCCAAAGTCGACGCTGGATGGAACAATGTCAATTCAAAAATTCATCGGAGTTCGAAAAGGCTTAGATAACTCCTGGAGCAGCACATTTAGTTATAGGGCAATGCTATAGGTTCGAAAGGAAATAAAAAGGCCAATCTTGTCATGTGGAAAAAAATGGGTGTTCCATTTGAAATAACAAAGTTATTGGAGTTCAAATATGCGAGAAATGTTTTTGACAATATGAAACACACTTTATACTATGGATCGTCTACTTAAGATGGGCGTTCAATGTTGTGTGTTTTTATTTCAAGTTGCATTGTAATAGGAGAGATAACTTGGAAGTAATAAAATGAATATCCTTTTTAAAATTAGGACTTGAACGTTTACTTTCCTGTAATATTTGACCGGTATTTTCCACTTCAACTTCTGAAATTTAATAGCCTTGTGTTGAAAAAATTATTGGATCGTTTATCAAACCCACACAGGATGTTTGGCGAGACGTTAACGACCGAAATTGTTGATTTTCAGTTTAAGTTTATTTAGAGAACTAAATGATAAATTATAATTGTCCCACGAATTTGGTTGCAATTACTGCACACGATGACACGAATAAAATTCAACGCAGGCATTGTTGAGAATTGTCACGTAGCATTTCCCAAACCATTGCATGGGAAACTGCAATATCTCAAGAGGAAGGTGGGAAGCAGAAAAATCTTTAATTTGATTGGTTCATAAAAACAAAGATGGAAGAAGTTTTGGTTTGATTGGTTTTGAAGTACTGACGAAAGAAAAACCTTTAATTTAATTGGTCTCTAAAAGGAACAAAGAATAAGGTAGCCGGGGAAGTTTCGGACGAAAGTGAGTTCAATTATTCGGGAGACGAAAACGGCAGTAACTGGTTGAACCTTAAACGGGGAGGTTGCCAGTGCTCGCGAATATGGTTCGGGTACTAGGGTAGTACGGTTTCAGGTTAGGTACTTGAGTGTTAAGAAATACGGTCTCAAAGTGGAGGCGAAAACAATTAAGGTTGATTTTGAAGTCGAGGAGTAACTGCAGAAGTCTTAAACGGGAAGATTCTGAGTTGACTCATTTAATATGTGTTTGATTGTTTGATATGGTTTTAAGGAAGGTTTAAGAATTAATTTAGTTTCGTAGTTATTCGGAAGACGGCATTAGGGTAACTCATAGGTTTTTGGTTTCTTTTAAAAGTTTTGATAAGTCAGTCTCAAGCTGGGACATATATAATATAAGAAGTGTTAAGTCGAAGTTAGTAAAGTCTCTAAATCATTTGGAATTATTTAGATCGCGTATCGTCGGTATATTCGGGAGTGAAAGTCAATTTGGCGAAAACGTGTGGGTGTCGTGTTTCGCACCTAATCTGTCTGTTTCAGGAAAGAAACATCCTCGTAGAATCATCCTCCTAGGTTCATCATTCTTGGGATTATTGGTACCGGAAAAAGGTCAGATAAATTGTTTATGCTTAGCTTATCTTGAGAATTAGTAGACAGCCGCATGCCCGCCCAAATTATATTTATAGTCCAGAGTCCCGAAATCTTCTAAAAGTCATAGTTTCATAATTTTTTTTTGTATCCTCGTTAAAGCGTATTATTATTTTTGTAATCACCCTTAAGTAGTCGAAGGTCTAAGTGGAGTTTTCTGTTGAGAAAACTCAGGTTCATTTGAAAGATCACGAGGAAACTATTGTTGAGTTTCCTTTTGTGAAATTAAAGTTTAAGAAGGATTATTTTCCGTCATATCATTTGGATATAGAAAATTTATCTTATACTGTAAATTCTTTCGAGATTGTTCATGATTATTATTTCTGGGGTCATTTTGACAAACCCTTTTCATTTTTGTTGATGATTTGAATTCATTTTTATATGATTTGGAATTCACACTGATGTTGATTTAATTTCAATGAATAGATCTGCCTTTGTAATTTAAAGTTAATGTAACAGTATTATTTGATAGAAATAAATTGCCTTCAATTTAAACAGCATCCGAATATTTTGATACTTTAAATCATTTGATTTGAGAAACATATAACTAACCAGTGTAAATTTGTTTGGGTTTGATTTGAATTTAATATACGTCTTAAATTTAATCTAAAAGGTTTCATTTACCATCCCTCTCCCTAGAAAATAATTTTAAACACCAAGACCCGACCCAAGTGCGTTGGGCCGATCCCACACTTTCTTCCGTCGGAAGAAAGAACTTCAAAATTTTAATTAACATCTTTTAATTTTCTTTAAGTAATAACACCCTTGATTGGTGGAAAGCCGCTCTTCTGTCCAATCACGAAGAGGGTGCTTTTTACAGCATTTGAAAATGGTTTCACTTTGACAACTGAAATTTTGTGGGTAAACTCAGAAAGGATTTTAGTTCTTAATGAGATAATTGAGATTAATTGCATTTCAACAGTTAATTTTTTTTCTTTCAAAAATAGAAGAAAATAAGGCAACTCGTGCTTCTGTTTTATTTCAAACGAAAGACCCATGAAAATAGTTCAACTTCCGATTAAAAGTGAATCTGAAGATTATTTCATTCACAAAAACAACTTGAAATACGGAATTGGCAGAAAATGGCCAAATTCAAATTTTAGCGGGAAAAAGTTCCTGCTTTACCCACATTTTCACTAATTTCATAGTTCAGCGAGTTTCGGATAGACAGCGCCATTGTACATTTCATTCATTATTAGAGAGATATTCATAGAACTCATAGAGCTAATGTCAGTTCTATGAAGATATTCCATAAAACGCACGGTGGCGCCTCTAACGGTTGATTTTTCCTACGCGCTTCAAACGGCGACCTTAAGGCACAGTAACTAACTGAAAGGGATTTAAGGAACCGGAGAGAATTTTGTAAACCTACCGTTGCTTATTCCAATGATATGGAATTTCTTTGACAACATCACGTTTTGAGAAATAATTGAATATCTTGCAAACATAGAGAGTTAGGTATATGGATACTTTTGCGAAGTGCACTTATTTTCCCTCAGAGAATTCAAAATTGCAAGAAAATACAAATTCAAAAAAAAATTACCTTTAAATGTCACGCTCTCTTCAAGCACCCTGTATGAAAGTCATTGATTTCAAAACATAGTCCAAATCGACTAACATTTACTTCATCAGGCAGTTTACCGAAAAAATGTACCATTTGGCCACGAGAGTCCGAGGCGTTCAGTTTGACTCACCCTGTATAATGATAGATCTCGAAATCACATTCATAATAATCAGCATTTCTAAAGAAATAAAAACCAGTTCTTGAATTGATTGAAAAGTCTATATTATAATATCATTATTTTTGAATACATATGATAATTGTGCACTCAGTTAATATAAAATATACAGAGTGTAACAGCCAACTAGAATAAATTCGATAACGAATAAATGAGGGGGTGTTAGGAAAAACGCTCGGACACGTCGATTTGTAATTTTAAATGCGAATATTTTTCAAGAAAATGATATCATATAGGGTGTTCCATGCGACCGTGGCCAATACCAACTTTCTTATTTCAAATGCAACCCCCTGTATATTATTTATTTTTTGGATTCTTCAGAAAATTCTAGACATAATTCATGAACAATGTCCCATACCTATCTTCAACATTTTCGGAAATATTAAGTGTTTTCAGATTTTTTACGGAAATTTACATTTTGAATGAAAATTATTTCATTTCACAAATTCGATACATTACACTCAATACTTATTTCCCATTTACCTCTTGATATGAAGAAAGTAAGCAAAAACAATTACTGAGAAGAAATAAAAAAAAACAGATTTGTTTATTCTCATAGCCTTAGTAACACGTTGTCTGTTTGCATGACAATAAGTGATCAGTGTAAGTGCTATTGTCTTTTGAATTTCGATAACTGTACGTAATAATATTAGAAACATGTTTCATTCAACAGACCATTTTTCAAATGATTGGTTATGGAGATTACACACGGACACAAATGGAAGTTTCTCGCTTATTTCACGAAAAATTTCCAAATTTGCCGCCAAATCCCAAAGTACAATTAGCAAAATAGAAAAGCAGTTTCGAGAGCTTGGTCATGTAAGACAAATAAAAAAAATTGCTGCCAATGCGGTAAGTGATGATAAGAACTTAGATATTATGCTTGAGTTTCAAGAAAGCCCACATAATTCTGTTCGAAAAGTTGCCCCGCTGTTCACCGTCAGCCACACGTCAATATTTCGAATATTAAAGGAAAGTAAGATGCATCCCCATAGAATGATGGCAACTCAGGAGCTCATAGAAGACGATTTCGATAGGAGAACGCATTTTTGTGAGCAAATGATGGCAATGTTAGATAACAATATGACCCTATCAGAAAATGTTTTGTTTTCTGATGAAAGTACATTTACACGACACGGTCATGTTACTCGTCAAAATTGCCGCTATTGGTCTGATGAGAATCCTCACTGGATGAGAGAAGAACATACGCAATATCCTGAAAATGTTAATGTTTAGGCAGGAATTGTTGGAAATCATATCGTAGGTCCCTTTTTCATTGACGGCAACTTGAATGGAGAAAAATATTTAGAACTACTCCGAAATAATTTCGTATCAACTTTGATAAACTTATATCCTGATCCAGCAAATCCACAAGTTCCTGCCAATATAATATGGTTTCAGCAAGATGGAGCAGCGCCCGATTACCAAATCAATGTCCGGCAGTACTTGAACCAAATTTTTCCGAATCGGTGGATAGGGAGGCGCGGATCGATAGAATGGCCAGCACGATCTCCTGATCTGACACCATTAGACTTCATTTTGTGGGGATATGTCAAAAGTATTGTATACGAAACGAAACCCTCAAACTTAGACGACCTAACAAACCGAATCACGCTTGCGATTAGATCAGTCACGCCTGAAATATTGAGTAACGTTAGAAGACAATTCTACACCAGATTAGCATGTTGCCAAGACGTTCGCGGCGAGCATTTTGAACATTTCCTACATTGACATTAATTTTTTTGTTTTGTTTGTTTTTAATAATCAAGAAATAAACAGTATTACTGATTAGGTTTAAAGTGTAATGTACCGAATTTGTGAAATGAAATAATTTTTTTTAAATGTTGATTTTTGCAATAAATCTGAAAACACTTAATACTTCCGAAATAATTCAAGATAGGTATAGGACATTGTGCTTGAATTGTGTCTAGAATTCTCTGAAGAATCCGAAAAATAAATAATATACAGGGGGTTGCATTTGAAATAAGAAAGTTGGTATTGGCCACGGTCACATGGAACACTATATAATATTATTTTCTTGAAAAATATTCGCATTTGAAATTACAAATCGACGTGTCCGAGCGTTTTTCCTAACACGCCCTCATTTATTCGTTATCGAATTCATTCCATTTGGCTGTTACACTCTGTATGATACTTGTGGACTCAGTTCATAAAATATATCTTTGTCTGTATGCTACCACCAAGTTCAACAACAGGTCAAAAGACGCCCTGCAACCGAGTTCAACACTGCGGTGAAGAAAAACGTGGGCTGACGAAATTCTCGAAGACATTAAGCCTACCCCTTACACTTTCAATTTATCGATTCCAGCGGGCGGTTTACTAAGAAACTCAATCATTTGATAATGGCCAATATCGGGCTTGAAACAACATCACCGGATTCATTTGCCCCGAACAAATAGACCGAAGTTGATCGATCCTGTTGATTTGAAACTTCTCAAACCAATGATTCAGAAAAATCCCTCTCAGGCCTGCCAACAGCAGGGGTAACTACTGACTGGTGCGAAAAAACCGTTTTCGCTTATAACCTCTCTTGCAGCTAATCCAAAATAATTGCTTGTAGAATCAACAACGAGTTTTTTAGGCGAGGAGAGTTCGTTGAGCGGACAGAATAAATGCACCCTAGATACCTTGGTTTGAAATATAATTTCGTGCATATTTGAGTAGGCGTCATTCTATTCTCTTCGAAAAAATTGATTACTCGACATGAACTACAGATTAAACACGATTATCGATTTTAACGATAGAATTCTCAATTACATCTATAACGAATGAAATGTGATGTTGGGTGATTTTCTGCTCTACCCCTGGTTATTCATATTAAATTTCATCAATTTCTATTTAGATTAATGTGGTTCGATTAACGAAAATGCTCAAAATAGAATGATTGATTACGCAGATAACACTCGATCACAAAAAGTTGGATCATCTCTAAAGTGACCCGTTTTCGAGAAAATTGGCATTTTAAGATCAAAAACAATTTGCAAACTCATTGTGAATTTCTTGTAATTGGAAAAATGAGTGGTGATAATTAACAAATTTCAACAAAATTCGACAAGTAGGTTTTCAAGTTTGAATTGCACAATTATTTCTCATTATTTTTAGCGACCATGATTAGAAATATTGCAAGAATTTATTTATTTCAATGAAAGCTCTGTTAATTGTCAAACTCCTTCAATTGAATTTTTGATCATAAAATGCCAGTTTTCTCGAAAAGGGTTTCCTTAAGAGCAATGAACCAGAATACCTTATTTATGTAAAACACATTGGCGCATCAGAATTTGCTGTTCAAATGCAAACTTGTCCAGTGGTGTGAAAGTTGGGGGGTAAAACCTTTGTGCAAATTCAATATCTCCGCCACTGGCACGTCTAATAAAACCAAATAAAGTGCAGGAAAGTAGCTATTATCAGTGCCAATGTGTACAAAAATTCAATTCTGTTATTCAAATGGTTCCGGAGATAACAAAAACAACTGAAAAAATATATAAATTTTCGACACCCTGTTTTTCGGAAACAAAAACTGGAGGAAAAGAATAAATTATATGTTTCCATGAGAAACCTACAGTTGATATAGGGGAAGTACAAAATGACATAGGGATTTATTTCAGAGGCACAACTTGTTAGTAGTGAATTACAGTAATGTCATATTCTACACCTATGATCTTTGGTCCTTTCTTTATTGAATCTAATTAACCTTCATGAAATAAAAGTACCAAAAACTAAAATATTCTTAGATGAATTGGGATAAACGAAATTCATTTTGTCCGCATGCTATGGACAAAATGACATACCGGCAACAGGCAACTGTAGTTTTGTATTGATAGTTACAAAACTACTGACAAAGTTCACCAATAAAACACTTGGTTCTTCAAGGAACATCAGCACAAGATGCGTGAGCCCAATGCATGTATCGTAACTGGCATTATCCAGGGCTTATCCTTGAGAAGACTGGTTTTTTATTTACAAGCTTTTATTTAGTTTCACCTGTCCCGGTGTCTGTCTGTAATCAAATCTTGCAAGTTAAATATGACACACTTCTACTGGTCCGATTGATTTGAAATTTGGCAGGTGTACATAATTCTGGTGACAATGCATCATGAAAAATTTTTTATAGAAAAAAACAAAATGGCGGCTCCAAAATGGCGGATGAGTTTTGTAATTATCATCCGATTCCATTCAAAATTAGTATCTGGGGGTTTTTGGTTTCGACAATGATGATTCTTCTGTCAAAATTGAAAAATTCAAGATGGCGGCTACAATATGGCGGGCGAGTTTTGTAATTATGATCCGATTACCTTGAAAATTGGTATCTGGGGGTTTTCTGGGTCGGAAATTACGATTCTTCAAAATTGAGGAATTCAAGATGGCGGCTTCAAAATGGCGGATTATTGTTGTTATTATAAAAGCTTGTCTCAAAAAAGGTTTTTTTATAATAGCTTGTTTTCCGATTCAAATCGGAAAAGAAGGTCATAACAGATAGACAGTCGTCTTCATCATCTCGAAAGTTGCTAGGAACATTTTCTTCTTCATTGACTTCTTCAAGTAATGCCCTTGGGACTTGTCTCCTTTTCTTTGGAGGAGGTATGGGCTCATTTCTTGATTTGCTGCAATCATATTAGGTGTATAAGTTGAAACTAAGTACGTTTATCGAGTCTTGGGCTCACGTTTGCCTTGTCCACTTATGAATAGTCTTTTAGGGATTGGAGGAACCTCCTCATATGATCAGGAAGAGTAGGTTGAGATGCATTGCCTTTATTAGCCGCAGATTAAGATTTTGTTATGAATAAGTTAAGACAAGTTCTGACTGTTTGCTGATAGATCCTGGGATGAATGGTCTCGGTGTTGGCCGGTAGATACGGTTAATTTAGCAGAAATACCTATGTCATTTCGTCCGTTCACTGTATTTGTCATTTTGTCCATAAAGTTAGAAATATATCGAATTGATACAAAGAGTATATTTAACATAAAAAATAGCTTCGTGAATACAATGACAAATATGTAAAGTTCGAAATTATTGCAATATAAATAAAAAAATGATGAAAACTGGCCATTTCTTCCGAAAATTAGGCGCAATAAAAAAAAAACTCGTTACCTATTATTTTCTGTTATCACTCATAACGACTGAATGAACTAGAGTAGCTCTTGCGAGTCTTCAGAGGCTAATAGAACCCACTAGGGTGGTGCGATATGGTAGGCAGTTCCGCATTTGATACCACCAAACTCAAATTATGATGTCTATGTCATTTTGTCCATTTTATGTCGTTTTGTACGTATTTCCCCTACTTATCAAGGAAGACCTTGTATACCAAGGGACAATAAGTTGAATAGAGAAGCACATTCGCAAGTTTGGGCATTGAAGGCAGATTTAAAAATAAATTGCTAATACACTTTGTGAGGATGTGCAATTGGATATGATGCTTGAAAAAATCCACATGAATCTAGTAGAGATGCCTCCACAACATTCAATATCAGCCATAGATCGATTCTAAACATATTAAAACCAAATAATATGCCTCTCTATATAGAATGATACTTTCTTAGGATGATTTATATTGGAGAAAGTTAGTAGATGATGATGATGATGAGTGGTGCACTTTTGTCTCAACGGACATGCTAATCTTCAACTTTGCCGCTACTGGTCTACCTGACATCCTCAATGTTTGAGAGAGGAGCACACGCAATAGGGATGCTGACTATTTTTTGGAAATGATTTTAATTTGTAGATAAGCCCGATACAAACACGAAAAAATATGTTCATGGAAAAAATATAGCAAATACCAATAAAAAAAGCGTAAATAAAATAGTTTTCAAAATTCCCGCTGAAACGCTTCATACTGTTGAGTGATTATGATTACGTCACTATACGGTTAACAGACTTCGCCGTCTGTCAAAGCGAACTGATTTTGTGTGATTTCTTGCGAACAAATCGTTTTCGTAATAACAAATAATCGTAAAATAGTTCGCTGGTGATACGTTTTACTCTCTTCTGTTCTTCCTAAGGTCGTACTCGTGATGACAGTAAGGTTATAGGTAAGTTTGTTCACAGAACAGTGACGTCACGTATTCTCATTCGTGTTTGCAGTCACGTGATAATCAGTAATAGATTACACATTTCAAATCAATTTTATTCAATTCAATGAGAGTATTTAGATCACTAAAATATTTTTTTAGTATTTCAAAAACTACCTTCAATGTGGAAAAGCGCAATTTATATGAATTTGTAACATGTGTCAACATCCCAATTCTCTCAAAAGGTCAATGTTCAGACAGGAAATGTTCGAAACCATTTCATAGGCCCCTTTTTTATGGAGGGCAATTTGACTTGCGATAATTATTTAGCACTACTCCAAAATGATGTCGTTCCAACTTCAAGCAGTACCTCGACGCAATATTTCCGAATCGGTCGATAGGAATGCAAGGACGATCGAATGGCCAGCGAGATCCTCTGATCTTAACATATTAGATTCCTTTTATGGAGTATATGAAGAAAGCATTGTGTACAAAAACGTTCAATGACATGGGAAGTTTACAATATTTCATCAAATACTTTTGCCAACATGAAGTTATCAAGTGACGGTGAATAAGGACGCCATCGAAATTTTAAGCCTGAGACAGAAGATTGCCACTTTTAATAGTGAAGGTTCACCTATCGTCTGATACGGTAGAGAAAAAATTACCCGAAATAAATTAGATGAAGCGACCTGCCTTCAAAGTAAAGCGGCTATTAATACCGTGCCCAGTTTGGCAGCGTTATCAATTCGGAGCACTCAATCGTCGGATTACAACCACCGACCGAGATTCCATACTGATGTTTACAGAAGTTTTATACAGGGTATTTCACTATGAACTGGACAAACATATGTAGCCGTGTGTATGACATAGAGAAAGTTATTTTTGCCTTCTGACTGTTTCCGTTTTCGAAGCATGAGCGAGAGTTTATGTCGAATTTGAGCCATATTTTGATAACTGTGGTAAGTTATGCGTGAAATAACGATTTCTGGTCACATCTTCGAATTTTTTGGTGCTCAATTCCATCGTAATGTGAAATTCTGAGAAAAAACTCACAATAGCAAAAAACCTGCAGAAAGGGAATTTTTTATCTTCAATTGTCCAATTGAATAGCATTATGTGTTTCAATGTAATCGATTTTCTGAGATTTTTCCTGAAAAATTTCTTCACAATTCGTACTCAGTTTCTTTCGAAGTAAAACAATCTTTCATTTCAAAACACTAGTGTGGAAACAGAATAAAAAAATATCCCTTGGTTGCCTTTTTATAGCCTTCCATAGATTCCGGTTGAGTTCATACATAATTTTAATTTGAAGAACTGGTGACTTCTCGAAGGACAGAATTGTGGGCATAGGCTGCCGAAATGACCCGGATAGAAAAATTAACTCAAAAACACAACAACAAAAAATTTCTGAAACCCTTGGTGGGATTCGAACTCTGTTCATGATCGGACACTACCGTTGCTTCGTAACGGACATTAATAAAATCGGAATCAATCCGATTTATACTCGAGAGTTAAGATGACCCTACTGTAAGAAAGTGTTCGATTCCCACCAGAGGTTTTGAAAATATTTTTGTTTATGAATTCATATTTATAACTAAATCATACTGGAAGCTCATGTTGAAAATGTGCCTCATCAGGCAAGATGTAAGATGAGTTTTTGATGAAATTCCGGATCATTTTCGTGCATTTCAAAGATCCAATCAACAAAGATGTTGTTGATGATCGGCCTGCTTGGGTTCTTTTGTTAACTGAACTTTATTATCCTCAAGACCAAACCCTTCATGTAAAATACGGTGTAATGACGTTTGTGTAATGCCTAATTCCAAAGAACGACGAGGAATGGACAAATGTGGGTTTTTTTCAACTTTTTTGGCTACAGCAGCAATATTCTTGGCTGTTCTGTAGCGAGGTGCACGGATTTTATTCTTCACATCACTAACTTGTCCCAACAGCACGAATTTTGAGTTTTACGAACCGTCTCTGCCAAAGTTTCACCATTTTTATAGTGAAGTTTAATAATTTCAATGAGTTTTTGCGTGTATCGTTCCATTTTCATTAATGGCTGAGTTTCTACCCGTCAAATTTCAACAAATGACCGCTTCCAAAGTGACATCTACCGAAATAGGGGGCTATCAAAAATAACACCAACATTCTCTGGAAAATTGCCGTATTTTCTCATAGAATCGCATTCATAAAAATTTAATTGAAAAAAAATCATTTCAGCCTACAACTGAAAATAATGTACCTACTCAATACCGAAAAACAATACATTGTTCACTGATAAGAAAAAGCCTAACATTCCTGGACGATTGTGAAGATTGCTAAGGCGAATTATTTCATTCATAAATTAATGTAGCTTCGAAATGGAATTGGTTGCGTTACTATGGAAACGTATAATTGTTGAATTGTCAAACTCCATGAATATCAATTTAATTTCTGGTCTTTTCGAAGACAAAACAGTGTTAAATAATGGGTGAAGATGAATTTTCCATTTCTGGGTCTATTTCAGACCTGCTTGAGGCAGTGAATACTTCTTCATTAGAATTATTGCCAGAGAAATCCAGAGAAAAGTGCGAATATGCTTATGTGAAACACTGACAACTGTAAGGAAATATGTGAGGAAATAAATAGTTAACAGTTAACATTTTCAAAGAATACAAAAACCGAGTTCTCTAGTTCTCAAATACCTTTTGATGCATATGGAGCCTTACGGAATAGGTGAATACCTGGATGGTTGTACCAATTAATATTTAGTAATACTTTTTTGACGTATTTTTTTTTCGTTGCTTATTATTGTGCAATTATTATGAGAATAGAGGCATTATTTATTTATTTAAGAGTTAAGAAAAAATTTTTCGTAAGTAATATTATAAGTTCATCCAATTTTTCCGAAAAAAATCGAAAAAACACGTTGCTAAGTAATATTTTAACAAGAAGCATGAGTGCTGGTGGCAACGAAAATCCGAGTCGAAGACGAGGATTTTTGCACCTGCGCGAATGCTCTTTGTTAAAAAAATATTACTTTGCATTGTGTTTTCTCGATTTTTTTCACTGGAAAAATTAGATGCCCGAATGGTATTTGATAAGACTATTTCATGAGTAACAGATTATTCTGGATGCATTATGTATGTATTATTAATTTTCGTTGACATTAACTGCCAAGTATTTCCGTGTGTAATCCCGAAAAAACTACTGACAGCTGCTGCCATACAGTTTTTCCATCTAGTTTCCATTTGTAATTCAAAATTGCGCGTTTCTGATATGGTGGAAATCAAGACGAGGGAAATAGTCTGTAAAATTTTGTCTGGAATGTCAAAATTTCCTAGAGATTTGCGGAAAATGAAAAATGCTGAATTACTTATCAATATAGCAAGTCGCAGAGCCAGTATAACTCGATTTCCAAAGCTTTCATTCAAAATTGAACGAATAGTTCGCCCCCGGAAAGATATTCCGTTCCAGCGGATGCGAAATAAGCTTTGTCTCCTTCCTAGAACACGCACCATGAATTCCATCGCCGGAACGAACGCACTTTTCCAGCGCAATAAAATTACCATAAAACTCTAGTTATCTCCTGGCCGACAGTGAAAAATGCAGAAACAGAGCTTAGGGTACGATTCCACGTTTCTCGACAATATTATGCCCTCATTATCTTGAGGGTGCCAACCGTCTTTTCGGATAATTCATGATCATCCCCCGTATGTCGGTCCGAACGTGTGGCTTGTCCCTAATGCGTATATTTTATTCCTGTTTTCTTCGGAATCGACGTTGGAGGAAGATTGAGAACGTTTGAAAGGGAATATCTCGAATAAACGGAGTTTTGTATTCACGGTTCGTTGTCGCGAATGATTCAATTCGCCATGTTGGAAGTCACTTTCAAGTTGTTGGCCCTGAAATTCGAAGATGACCCTTCATTACAGTTTACGTCAATGTGCATTAGCATTCGGCATTGACTTGGAAACACGAGGTTATAAGGGTCAGTATCCTTCAGGAAATAAAAAACTTTCAAGCCGGGTTGCTCTTCAACCATGTTTTCAGTTTGAGGTGTTAGTTTCGAATAGCCTGCCATTTCTTTAGATGTCACTTTTGAAGCTGACATTTTCGACATTGGAGATGCAGAAACTACGTCATTGAGAAAATGGGGCGATAAACGTTTCAACAACGCATTGAAATTATTGAAATTCACTTTGAAAATGGTGAAAATTTGGTTTGTAAAACTCGAACATCGTCTAGTTTCAACTTTCGATACCGAAAAAACTGTCCATTTTTAGGTCTCGAGCCCATGTAGACTATTGATCAGAAAAGTATTAACTACAACATATCCAAATTTCAGCCAATTCGACTGGGATCCATTTCCCATTTGATTTGTGCAGGGTCTTTTTTGTGGATGAAATACTCCATTAGTGCGCTTGGTATATCAAAATGAAAAGGTGCAGGGTCCTTTGTTGGAAAAATTCGAGGTGTTGGGACAATTGATCTGAAGAATAAAACCCGTGCACGTCGCTCAAGAACAGCCGAGAACATTGCTGCTATAGCCGAAAGGAAACCCAAGTTTGTCCATTTCTCGTAGTTCTTTGGATTTAGGCATTCCACAAACGTCATTACACCGTATCTCTATATTAATAAAAGGCGATCTATGGTTGGTTCAAAACTTCGAAATGCCATATTGTTCAAACGATCGCACCAAATTGGACAATTCTTTTTTTGTTGTGTTTATTATTGTTAGGGCAAGGTTTATATAACGAAATATTCCCAAAAAAATCCTACAGAAAAGAAAAAAAAGCCTTCCTTCTTCTTACCACCCATAGAATTATGTGTTACCACCAATCGAGCAATCATAGAGTACTTATATAGGTTTTGACATTTGGACAAAGGAGGTTAGTTTTTCTTCCACAGAATCGCATGTCAAGTGAATAGTTAAAAGTGCAGTAGGTCTTACCAACGGTATAAGAATATTCCATGGGGATTAATAGTAGTAGAACCACAGTATTGTAGGTATTGTGGTAGAACGAAGTTCCACGGTATTCAATGGAAATGCAATTATAAAATAGAACGTTGTGAAGATATAAGCCATGAAGTAGTCTGGCAACGGTGCATTTCATTTTCTTGAAGGGTAGGAAATTCAGATATGGTATAGACTAGAGTATGAATAGCGATGTATACAATTATTGTGTAATTTGCATAGAACTTATACTAACATGGAAGGCTATAATCAGATCAAAAGCGGGTAAAGATCTCAAGTTGGTGGAACAGTGAATTTTCACCGGAATGTAAAGTGAATGTGACGATCACATCAATCGTGAGTTGTCCATTTTCATCTTCTCTCTATATTTCTGAAATGTTTTTGATTTATGTTTGGGTACCTAATAAATATATTTGCGGAAATAACTGAATTCAAAATTGCCCATAATTAGTAATTGACATATTATTTTTGTATTTCTGTTTTGTGTGACAGCTCATATCCGTGGAAAAGATGACAGATGACGGTTGACAGATGACATTTGACAGATGACGTTTGACATATGACGTTTGACAGATGACATTTGGCAGATGACATTTGACAGATGACATTTGACAGATGACATTAGACAGATGACATCTGACAGATGACATTTGTCAGTAGACAGATGACTTTTGACAGATGACATTTGACAGCAGTTTCATTATGCCTAATTTATCTCCTGCTTGAAAAAATAGCAATGGTAAGTTTATACAACTTAAACGGGGGTTTCACAATGCATATCACCGGTGATCGGAGCTTGATCTAGAATCAACTCGATTTGAAAGTGCAGAAATCTAACCAAGCCGTTGATCTCCGATCACTGGTGATTACGATTTGTGAAATCCACAGTAAGTATAGGCACGGCCTTCTTAAGATAAATATGGCTATGGTATAGGTATCATTTAGGCGAAACAAAGTTCGCCGGGCCAGCTAGTTTTGCATAAAGATTAAGGTCTTACAGCTTATAAAACTCAAGCCGGCCGATCATCATCAGCATCTTCCACGGAAAAAGTTTTTGGGGGGTGTTATTTCTCGAAGAGGTGACCACAATGGGCATTTCCAGTTATTTTCAGAAAAAATATATTTTGACATATTGGATTCTCACGTTATTCGTGATTTTTCTTAATTTTTCTTCATCAATTTATACCCTGAAAAAAATATTGAAAACTCAAAAATAATCTACCGAATTCAAAAGATCAGAAAAAGCGGGAAATCGTGTGACATCAGTGGCTACACAGATTTTTGATTGGTTGTACTCGTCATGACGTGCTGCTGATATAAAAATGACCACATCGCCAAATCACAAAAAAAAATTAGCCTGAGAAAGCCCTTGCTTCCACCTTCCCAATGATATCATTGGATGTTTTTTTTATCATCATGGCATTTTCATTTGTACTCCATAAAGCTTCATAACATCATTCAATTCGAGCTCCTTATTGAAGATAAAGTGAGTTCAAGTAGGCAGAGAGGTGAGAAATTCAATTAAAAATAATAATCCCCAGTGTACACAGGTGAGAATTGGTATATATAGGCCGGTCTTCTAATTTAGAAAGCATTGATAATCATTTTCATTTTGAGAAGTGCAGATTAGTGGTAAGAATAATTATGGATTTGGCAACTATGTAGAGTTGTCAGTCGTTGACGTAACCTAGGAGTAGAATATATAGTATAGAATACTCCTAGACTTAACTGTAAGGAACGCCATTCTATAGTTCGCAGAGAAGACGTCGAAATGTCGAATAATGACAAGTAAGAAGGTTATGTTTTTATTTATAATTTGTAGGTGTGGTTGTCACATCAGTATTTGTAATTAAATTTTTTTATGGTGATGTTTCAAAACATTTCAGTGATCACATCGAATATAATACGATTACTGAATAAACAGGGTGTCCCACGGTCGAGTGCCTATTAGACGTTTCTGGAGAACTGGACATATTTGAAATCTGAAAATTGGGAGTATGATATTGTTGAAAATTCTCTACAGACCTAAAATATTTTCGAAGCCTGAGCGGTTATACCAGGAGTCAAAATAAATTTGTTGAAAAATTTTTTTTTCAATTTTTCCGTTTCTGATATGATTGAGTATTCAATGATGAATACATTTCTGTTGAAACCATTGTATTCCTTCGAATAGTTTTCAAAATATCGAAAAAAAACCTGAAAAAATGTCAAATATTCATAATCAGTATTATGTTCATTGTTCTCATTCTGAACATCCCGAGTGTGAACCGTTCTCACAACTAAAAAAATTTATTTCCACTCCTGGTATAACTGGAAGTGCTCAAGCTCCAAAAATATTTTAGGTCTGCAGAGAATTTCCAACAATATCATAATCCCAATTTTCGGATTTCAAATTTGTCCAGTTCTCCAGAAACGTCTAATAGGCACTTGACCGTGGGACACCCTGTATTTATAAATAAATTAAGAGATTTTACAAAGAATTGACAACAGTGGCGTGTCTCTCAGTTACTCTGGGCTTTGTCCCCTCCATCATAAACTTCAACCAATCATATTACAAATTGAGCCACAGACGTCACAGCAGAGGGACGTTTGAATTCACACGTGTTGAAATCACATTCTCAATATCGAATAATTAATTAATCAGTTCTTCAAAATTCAGAGTGAATAAATTAAATGGTTACAATTACAAATGTTTTATAAACTGCCCTTTACGTCATGGGAAGAAAAGTGCATATTTTGTGTTACTGGAAATCCTTATTGTCCACCGAGATCTTGTGATTTAACGCCTTGCGATTTTTTCCTTTGGGGCCATGTGAAAGAGAAGGTCCTCAAAAATGAAATTCGTGAGGCTATCGAGGACATAGGGCGGCCACTTTGCGATCTGGTTATGGAAAATTTCAAGGAAAGGATATGGTCCTGTGGTCGTGGTGGTCATTTGGCTAATGTTATCTTCCAATATTAACGGCTTTGTTTCCTACCTAGATTAGTTTATCGAGGTGTTCTGGCTTTGTTTTTGTACCCTGATTGTTTTACCAGGATAATGGTCTTTTTGGTCTGCGTCTAAATGGTAGGATGCTCGTGATCCTCGTTAATCTCGATGAGTAAGACTGTTGTGACTACAGCACTAATGTAGGGGATATTCTCAACTGTGAGCACCCTATGGTGATCTTGATGATCACTGCGATGAGTTGTTTTCTGTACTCAGATAACAACTACGAAGAGGATGAAGAAGTGGTGAAATGTGAACGCATTCTCAACAAAAAACAAACTATATTTTCTTCTTACCTTCACTTACATAACAAGCACGAAATAATATATTATACAAGTAATATGTATAAAATTACATTCTATATGAAAATGTATAGCAAGGAAGAATTATGATCAGTTGTGATTCACGAAAACTGACTGACGATTTCGATTAAGAACTGACGAATTACTGCTATACAACTGATAATTAACCGACTTTTTCGATTTACAACTAATAATTGATCGACGTTTTTAATTCACAACTGATTATCAACCGATGTTTTTGATTAACAACTGATAGCTTGTGTCTGTGACATAGGATTTTCAAAGACAAGCTGAAAAATAAGGGAGGTTCATTTCCTCTGAGTGAAAGAGGAAAAGTTCCTCAACTGATTGTGTGTGAAAATCGAAAAACGCCTCGCTAAGCCAACAACAGAGTGCTGTCATTTGCCATTTTTGACTAAAGTGGGATAAACAACCCTTTCTTGAATCTACAGACCAATGAGAGAAGCTTTGGTTTTGGGGTATTTCGATGTCTTGCATGTGTTCCCTAATTCAACCTGTTCTGCAATTAATGTGTCACCATATATTTAGTTTTATGAGCTTATACTGAGAAGCTGAATGAAGGTTCACAGCGGTTTTTGTCTCAAAAAACCAGATGAATCTCCCAAACTTGACCCAAATTCTTGGGTTGAGAACTTTGTCAATAGATGACTCATACATCAGTCCAAAGGGTATTTTTAAACAAAGAACGAGAATTGTAAATCAAAGCATACAGAACAAATATTGCATTACAAGTGATCGATCCCATATAGTTAAAATCAATTTATCTATACAACCTTTAAAGGAGAAGCTCATTTCTTGTGAATAAAGGATATGGGATTTATTTTATCCAGATATTGCGTAGTGAGACGCAACAGTCCTCTTCATAATGAATTATGAACATCCGATCATTAATCTGAAATAATGGCATTTTTCTTTGAAATGTCAAAATAACACCGCTTATTGGAAACCCTTTATTTGTCAAAAAAAGGAAGTTTATACAGGATGGTCGACCAGGTATCCGCAATATTTCATGTATCGATTTTGTAGGCGGCTTCTAACGGTCAGGAAATTTCCTGACCAAGGGAAGACGCCTGTCCAGGATTACACCGTTGAATTACTGCGGTACATCTGCTATGCTGGGTGTTTCTTCGGGAAAAGGAAACACTTGAATGGCTGATAGAGGTTACCGAAGCGGTTCTAGACAAACTTCATTTATATGCCTGACGTTCTTGTTTCCGACATATATGTCGGAACACACTGATGTAGTGTGTTTTATTGAATTTGCTCATTTCTACTTCATTGCCTAACTGCCACGTATATTTTTTTCATATTAAGTGTACACTGCACACAGCACACACTTCATTAGTAGCCTGAACAGAAAACTCGAGAATAACCAGCAATATCCCATTCTGTACCGTCAAAAATTATAAAGCAGTAGTGACCTTGTAAGAACAACCTTTGTTAATTAATCAAGACCTCTTTCGGAGAGAAGAATGGCCTGCTGTACCAATTCTTATCAGAACGAGAATAAAAGAAAAATTATAAAATGAGAAAAAATACCACAAAGTTGACACTGAAGGAATGGCTCTTACGGTTGGACTTGAAGAGATGTATCTGCTGGTTTTCTGACGTCGTGTAGGTGAACTGAATAGAGTATTTTCCCTAACAGATCGAATTCACGGTATGGTTTTCACGCAAATGTTTCTGCAGTCACGGTCTAGGTGCGAATAATTTGTTCGAGCGTGTAATTGATTGGCTGACTATTGGCGCTGTAAGACCGTTACTAAACGAGTAGTAAAACAGGAAAAAATCTTTTGTGTGGTTCTGGGTGACTCCTTTTATAACTTCAAATCACCCTTGTATAGTTGAATATAGTACGAAACACGAGATAAAAATCTCACTTCAACTATTTGCACCGATAATTTAGCTACTTAAACCCTAGAATTTCGAGATCCCATGTGTTTGAAATTGTTTATTTTCAGCATTCAGACAGGTTTTATTGAATTAAGAAGAATATTTCACAGCATTTGTTTTCCTGATAATTTCAAAACTGCAAATTTGATCCAGGTGAAATTCTATACATAGAATGAGAATGATGTATTCAAGCTACATGCAAAATAATGTCAATTTCTCGTTATCAGAACCAGATGTGAGTGTGTTCCAATAAGAGCGCTATGTTTGACAGTCATTATTTCACATGATTATGACAGATCGGGAGTTGACAGACCAGAGTCAGTAAACTTCTGCAAGTAGTCCATAAATAACGTCTTCGAATTCATCAATTGGATCCCTGAGCAACCTGCTGGTTCAGCAAACAGAATCATTTTCAGTGGTGAGGCCCGTTCGCTGAACAGTGAGTGATTACTTACCGATCAGATCATCTTAGCAACCAGTAAAAATAACCTACCGATCTAGCAACAAACGCGGTAACTATTCGTTCTATCGTGCAAAAATGTCCAGACAACGTGGCTTCTAGTTTCTGTCAAATCACAGTTATTCCTATCGAAAGTTCTATTACTCTGAAAATTTTTTGACAGTTCCAACAACCAATTAAATTTCCTCATTTGATATCAGATGAACAATTTCACCCAATCATGTCAACATTACATCGATAACAGACCATGGGCTATTTTCACGTTGCTATGGACACATATTGATTTATTTCGATTTTGAAGTTTCAAATATTTAATATTTCGAAATGTCACGATTTGGTTGCAATACTGACGATAACATTAATGAAATTATAGAATCGAACATACCAAAAAACACCGTTTACAGTAAGAAATTTGTATGGAAAGCATTTATAGACTTTTGCAACGATAGAAAGTATCAATTAGATGGAAATCGGACGGCGGAAGAATTGGCGTTGATTTTAAAGGATTGGGCTGTGAACATGAGGAGAAAAGATGGTAAAGAGTTCAAAGAAAGTACGGTCAAAACCATGTGGAATATAACAAGTAAGCTGTTACAAGAAAAATATTATAAAGAAATGAAAGTTATTATTGACCCATTCAAAAGTGTTGTATTTCAACAAGCGCGAGCTGCCCGTGATTCTATACGACGAAAACTGCAATCAGACCCAAGTAAAAGGAAGCAAAGTTCAGTAGCATTAAGTTCTGTGGAAATAACAAAAATGGTGAATTTATGGAATGAAAATACTCCTGAAGGGCTGCAACGGAAATTCTATCACATAGCCGCGGTAGAATTAGCTTGGCGAGGTGGGGAAGCTGCTGCTTGCTTGACTGAATTTTTTTATATCGAATCAAACAACGATGGTTCTGTAACCAACCGAGTGGAATATAACCCTGTATTCAGCAAGACTTGCCAGGGTGGTTCAAGAATGTCTACTGGAAGCAAGTTTTTAATAGAAAACGATGACAGCAACGTTTGTCCTGTCCGATTATTCAAAAAATTGATGTCGAAAAGGGGCCCAAATATTAAAACCAACAGATTATTCGTCAGACCAAATCATCAATGGAAATCCGAAAATGATCACTGGTATGATAATATGCCCATTGGAAGAAATACGATTCAAAATTGGACAAGATCGTCTGCCGAAGCGATTGGATTGAATACAAAGGAAAAAAAAATTACTAATCATTCCAATAGATCGACCGCGGTTAGTCGATTGGCCAAAAGTGGTGTACAAGAACAACAGCTTATAAAAATTACGGGTCACAACAATGCCAACTCAATAAAACCCTACTTGAATATTGACGAAGAACATCATAATCAAATTATTAACAGCATGCGTAGTGGAAATACATATTCATCAGTTATAGAAACTAACACGTCTGGATCTTCATTTAACTTTTCTAATTGTTCCTTTGTTAATTGCACCTTTAAATAAATTGTTTTAGCTCTGTATTTTTTCTATAATTAGCAAAAAATTTTCTATGCGAATAACCCTCGGACATTGATAAATGCTCAAAAATTCTATGACAACTTTCTCAAGCTTGTTGCTTGTAGACAACAGACCTCCGCCTACGGCGTCGGTCTGTTTCCAAGCAACAAGCTTTCGAAAACTGTCATAGAATTTTTTCGAACAATTATCAATGTCCTTGGGTTATTACTACTGAAAAACACCCGATAGGAAATGATTTGACTGAAAAAGGGAGGGAGATCTAGAGACAAATGACAGAAATCAGTAAGCTAGATAACGACAAAGGAAAAACTATTGAAGTTGGATATCAAAGGATTAAAATTGCTGAGAAGTGAGAGAAATGGACCAGCGGAGATCTAGCTTCCGAAGTACACCACCAGGTGCCACCACCACAGCAAGACAATGACATGCCGGTTTCTGGCTTATTAGCCTGAAGCTAGATCTCCGCTAGTCCATTTCGCACATTTATTTTTTGGCCCAACTAAATAATCTCATTTTCATTGATGAGAAGGTACATTTTGGGGCCAAAATGAGCAGAGTGTGATAAACTTGGATACAAGAAAGACGTCGTCAAAAAACTTATGGAAATGAAAACGGATTTTAGGACTCAGACGGTGAAGACACGGCAGACTGGGGACATGAAAAAAAAAGGTAGAAAAACAAAAACAGGAGGATTGAAAGTTGAAAGTACTTGGAATGTGAGAGGTTCGAATGGTAAGGAAATAGATTTCGAAATGAATTTGAAAAATATGATATGGGTATACTGGCGCTGACGAAAACTGAGAGAAAATGTGAGGGGCAACAATTCACGAAAAGTGGACATAATTGAATTGTCATTTTCAAAAAAAAAATTTGGTATGAACCGATCGACCATAGCCTCATTTTTCATTCACAGAAATTGATAAAGGTATCAACAGTATATGTCCAGCAAATAATGATACCTCTGAAATCAATCAGGTGGCTGTCGCAGTCGAACAACAATCATAACAGAACATAAAGCGGAATATTATCTAGCGAACGTATCCCTATGCAATTACTTCGCTCTAATTGCTTTCCACCCATTCGGTGACATTCGTTCCACGTTTTCCAGTTACTGTCTCATCAGAGTCGTTTCAGCTGATTGGAACGATATTTAGGGAATTAAAAATTGGGGTAGTTAAATCGAATTTATTTTCGTATCCCAACGTAAATCCGTGTTAAATAATGTTCATCCCACGTTAAGCTAATGCAGCTTCATTCAACATCAAAATCTGTTCAAGAAAAACGTTTTATTTTGTAACTAGTGGGCTACCAGATACATCTTGAACATTCTTGCACGTTGATGCAGGATTATTATATAAACGGATAGTTAAGGAATTGGTAACTGTCTAAAAAAGAAAAAAAAGTAGCTGCCAAACGAATTCGTTTAATGGCGCTGACCATTAGATCCGACTTCAAAGTACGAGGATGTAATATCTAGTTAGCCTAGACCAGTTCCATGCATAAACAAAATATTGCGATACCATATCAACGAACAATAACTTATTAGAAATGTCAGTGTAGAGTTCGACGTCAAAAAAGTAAACCAGGGTTACGCAATAACTTGAAAAAAAGATGTCCATCGAGATTGTAAAAATCGAAAAATTGGGGTATCGAGCCATCATCAAGTACCTGTATTTAAAAGGGTTAAGAGGTAAGCAAATTCATGAAGATCTGCTTAAGACCCTTGGTGATCAATGTCCTTCGTATACGACCGTGAAAAATTGGACTGCAAGCTTCAAAAGAGGTGAATTTTCCATTGAAGATGATGACCGAACGGGAAGGCCAGTTTCTGTGTCAGCCCCCGAAAATATCGATGCAGTTCAACATGATTTTATCAGACCGTCGAATTGGGCTGAAACGGATATCTGAAGCACTGAAGATTTCATACGAACGCGTTCATCCTATAGTTCACGTCAATTTGGACATGAGAAAAATGTCTGCAAAATGGATCCCCAAATGTTTGAATGTTGACCAAAAGTGTGCAAGGGTAGAAGCATCGCGTTCGATCTGTGCTCGATTTGAAAACGATGTAGACTTCTTAAACCGAATTGTTGCTATGGATGAGACTTGAGTACATTTCTACGATCCAGAAACAAAGCAACAATCGATGAAATGGCAACAATCTGGTTCTCAAAGACCTAAGAAGTTTCGTGTCCAAAAATCTGCTGGAAAAGTTCTTGCTTCAGTTTTTTGGGATTGCTATGGAGTAATCATGATTTATTTTTTGGATAAGGGTAGAAAAATATCTGGAGATTACTATTCGACATTACTGACCACTCTACGGAACAAAATTAAAGAGAAAAGACGCGGAAAGCTATCCAAAGGTGTTTTGTTTTTACAGTACACAAATCTCATGTTGCCATGCAAAAAATTGGGTCCGTCCGACAATCATCTCTTTCCTCAACTGAATAAAAGTTCAAAAGGTTGTAAATTTTCTCCCAAAGAGGAGGTTATGAAAGCTGTGGAGGATTGGTTTGCAGAGCAAGAAGAAACATTTTTTTGAAAGGTCCAGAGACGTTGCAGGTTCGCTATAATAAATGTATCGAATCAAGAGGAGAATATGTTCAGTAATAAAATATTTTGACATTAAAATTTTGTTTGGTTCTATAGTAGGCTAAGAATTTTTCAATATAATATCCTCGTAGATTCGTATTTCAGGTAATTCAAGAGAATTTGATATGTTCCAGGAAATGCGTCTTGATTGAGAACGTATTCCACAGAGAAGTCAGAGAAGGCTCTCATCAATAAAACTGAAATGATGAGAATCACATAACTCACTTTCCATATTCCCTGTATTTAATTCAATTAGATATGAAAGTTATTATTTAACTTTCATTGAGGACTCGAAGAGAATTCTATCTCGTTTTACTGAACAAATTGTCCCCTCCTGCATTGTCTATTTGAAATTGGTAAGCATCCTATGATCCAGATTGATGATTGAGAGGCATTCTCCTCCGAAGTTGAATATTACCCGAATATTCACAGCATGAGAAAAATGACAAGAACATGTCGACAACATATCGCACGAACTCAAATAAGATAATTATGGTTTTTTATGTGAAAATGAACATAATTGACGGCTCCAACTGAATTTGAAAAATCATGATTTTTCTAAAATCTTCAAATTTTCTAGAAAAAAACTATGTTAGTAGGTTGAGGAACCATCCATTTTTACAAGCGGCAATAATGGCTATCTAAACTCCATTCACTTTGGTGGTGCAACTGATGAAAAGTCTGTGCATGTACAGAAAATATCGTTAATGACAAAACGACGTTGCCAGTTTTTCTATCAAAGTAAAAGTATCAAAGATATTCCACATTTTGTTAGTTGGAATCGATCGGCGATTTTAGGACGAAATATCGATAGGAAATCGCCTATTTTTCCGTTTTTCGTCGTCCAGAAGAAGTTCCCGTCGATATGAGAAATTTCGTGCAAGTGTCATTTTTTCCTTTCACAAATTTTGGCGTGAATACGAACGGAAAATTTGAATTGGACCAAAAATCGATTTATAAGCAAAAATAAAGCGAAAGTAAGTACTAATCGACCTTTTTCCACTTTATAACGAAGTTTCTTTCAGGTATCTGGCCGTTTAGAAAGATTTTAAACGGAATTCCGGTCCCCCAGAAGTTTTGTTAGTTTCGGTATCGTTTTTGTGCTCAAAATTTATTTGGAATGTGTAAATGGACAAAATAAGCTTCCTTATACGATCTTCTAACGAAAGCGACCGGAAAATATGGTTCAGGAAGGATTTTCGAGAAATTATGAGGAAAGAACTTGCAGAATGAAATTGCACGATTTTCGTAAGTACCTAAACGGGTTCTGGATGGCCATCATCGGCCTCTAAATGATTATTGTTGATCGTTTTCACGTTTCAGAAAAAAACACGTCGAAAAAGCTGAAAAAAAGAAGAAATATGACTATATTGCATTCAACGGTAGGTGAATTCAGATTCCGAAGAATTGAAATGTGTCACTGGAGCTTTCATTCCTATCAATCCTTAGCCGAAAGTAGAAATAGGCTATATTTTGAACCAGAATACATCGGTTTTTTCCATATTCCAGGAGTTTGTGTATTATTTTAGAACAGGTGAATGATAAATGTGAAGCATATGTTTGACCTACTCCATTTCATTTGTACAAACCTACTGTGGTAGTAATGTATGAATATTTTTTAAACTAATAAATTACTATACAGTCAGAATGTTTTACTCCTTGTTCATAAGATCGAATAAATGAAATGTATATTTATAAAGCTTTCAGGAATGGACATTCTTGCTTAATAATTTATAACCATAACTCAGTTACTATTGCATTGAAATCATAAGTTTCTCTGTAAACAAATTCATAAATTAAGTTATTATGTTTATTTTCTTTGTGATGAATGAATAGAACTGTTATTTATTTGAAATAAAGAAATATTAGAAATAGAAATGTTATGCAGCTTCACAATCATATCACATGCATGATGAAAACAAAGCACATCGATAAATCTTTACAATCATAAATCCAAAAACTCCTTTATATGTAGAACTAGCTGGCTTGGCGAACTTTGTTACGCCTAAATGAAACCTACTTACGGTGGATTTCACAAATCGTAATTACCAACGCCATCTAGTGGCGATTATATCGAATATAGTACTTTCACGACTACGCTACAGTGTCTAGATAAGAGCCATTAACCGTAGCGACACCTAGTAGCCTCATTCAAAAAGAAGAAAAGCACTTCCTACATAAACAAATTTTTCATCGAATTTTTCAGAATTTTAATGTATTTTATAATAACCAGGCCGTAGACGAACCCATAAATGAAGTTTCATAATAAACAGTCCATCTGATCTCGAGTTATAAATGGTGTAACCAACAACTTTGTTTTATATATATATACAGGGTGAGTCTTTGACTTGTACATATATTTTAACTGTAGATTCCTCTCATCAAACGAAACACTTTTTTCCCATACCATTTTTCAAAATTCGGTTTGGTTTGGGAGATACAGGGTGTCGAAAATCCACGAAAAAAACACTTTGCTGTTCATATCTTCGGAACCGTTATTTCAAATGAACTGAATTTTGGTTGATTTTTTACTCTATTCATTGTGCATATTCCTCAATCAAAACTTATTCAATATCTCTCCTAGTTCGAAAGTTACAGGGTGGTTGACTCATAAATTTATGCAAAAACACTATCAAATCACTTGAAAAGGATAAACGGTTCATATTTTCGAAAGAATCAACCATTTTAGAGAATAAAAGTATTCTTATATTTTTTCAATAAAACGCGTCGTTTTCGAGTTATTCCTAAATGTATACGAAGAAATTTGAGGAAAAAACCATGAATTTCATAAAAAATCTGAATGCTTCCCTGAATTAAATATCATCGAATATTGTTTCTTCTCTGGTCTCTTAACAAATTAACAATGTTGTCAATGTTTATCAACTGAATTCCGAGAAGCATGAAATTACACAGTTTATAAGCAAGTTTCTATTAAAAATTTATTGATACCAGTCCTTCAGGAAAATATCTATCTTCTTAACAATATCCTCTTGGAATTTTTAATCGACCCTACACGGTTTTCACATCACATATCACAAGCATCACCTCACACCTGTTTGCTTTATTCTCTGCGAGTAAATAAATAAATGAATTAAATCCATGTAGAAAGGTTATCGCGTTTAAGCGTCGTTCATTTTATCACAGACTGGCTGGCCTGTGGGCTGTGATAGTGTGATGAGACACAGAACAACGCCTTGTCTTGCGTGGCGGCTACATCGCAGCCGGCAGCGCACCACGACTGAAATTCAGATCGGCGAGAATCAGAACTACTCGTTTGGCATTTCCAAAGAGCAATGCGTAGAAGCCTTTAGCGAAAAGTAAACAAAACTAGTTCTTCCGTTAACGATAGGGGACGTTCTGCTTTCTTGAGTTCGCCTATACCATTTTTTACTGAGAAAATCAACACAATCTGGCATCGTCTTCTCTAGAATTCTGTGATCACTATCATAGGGGAGATGGATTAGGTTAGGTCATTGACCTCGAATCAGATGACTGATTAATGGAGTTAGGATAGGTTAGTGAGAAACTTATTTTTATAAGATAGTTTTAGGGTATCGAGGCAAATATGAACAAATTATTAATGTTTACAAACTAATCTTCAGGATAATCGAAGAAGGAAATTATTTTGGTGTGAGAAATATGGCATTTCAATTGCAGAAATGATGGAACAAAACTTAGCGTTTTTGTTAGGAAATATCGTGTTTGTAACATTCTTATTCGAATAAGGTTAGTGCTTGAGTATTTTCTAAATGTATCACCCAGAATATCTAATAATCACATCAATTTCAATTGAAAAATATGAACTTTGAGGTGTTTGTAGAGAATAATATCAGGGACGCATTTAGCACAATTTTTTTTTTCAAATGGCTATATCTCTTTAACCGAGCCGAATTCGGAAAAATGGAAAATGAAAAAAAGGTTTCTTTAGGCCTCAAGAATCTACAGTTAAAATATATGTACAAGTCAAAGACTCACCCTGTATACAGGGTGTCCCACTAGTGCCGCAGCGGACGATATACGCGTAACGGACTGCGTTTTGCAAAATTTTTTGATGCAGACTTGATATACTATAGGAAGAGCACAACCTAAAAATATTTTCGAATATATAGGGTGGCCCACAAAAGAGGAATAGCGGGTGACTTTGTTTTTTCAAATGGGACACCCTATTTTCAATAGTGTTTTTCCATTCTCTGAAACATCCTGCATGCTTCCGTATACTTTTCACATATTTCTATTCGATAGTTTTCGAAATATTGGCCATTTTGACAAAAAAATGATACTTGTAGAGGCTATGTTATCCAATTATATTTCACGAACCCTTGCACATACCAATAACAGTTTTATATGGATTGAAAGACAAGACTTCAAAGTATCACACCCAGCTATAATAAAGCATCTCCAGCATGCAGAGTGTCCACAAAAAGACTATCAACATGACGAGTTTCAAATTGATTTTTCTTCATTTTTTCAAATGCAATGCATATAATTTTTTTTCATCATTGTAATCGCCATTCATTTTACTTCATTTTTTGTCAAATACATGATATGCATATCTCTAACAGAATAGGATTTTTTAGAGTTTTTCCTCCAAATTCACATTTACTTTCGAATTCAAAAAGCAGATTTGGCTTTTCTGTGGTTATTGAGAACTGTCAAATTATTCTATTCAAGATTACCATCATTGCAACTTCAATTCAAATCATCATAGATTTTACGGATTGGATGAATACTCACACAATGATGTAAAAATTCGTAAAATACCCACCAATGATTTTGATTAGTTTGAATGTACAAGTTATGAATGCTTCAAGAAGACGAGTTTCAAAACTTCAGGTTACAAAAAAGTGCCCGCTCTTATCCATATACAACTTTCTTCGAAAAAATTATATTCATAAGTATCACAGGCACGCACGCAGATCTTCAAGCTCCCATGCTCAAAGCTTGTTCGAAATTTTTGGAAGATTCGACGTTCCAAGTAGAAACATAGAAAATTATCAAAAATGCATTTTGAAAAATGGGTACAGAAAGCAAGTTTCTTTCTTCAGTAACTCATTTCATCACATTTTTGAGTAGATACATCAAAACTTTCTAGTTCCTCATTTCGCTATAATATGAATTGAAGCTTCAAAGATGCTTATTCTAGGTGGAATATTTTGACAGTTCTCAATAACCACAGAAAAGCCAAATCTGCTATTTGAATTCGAAGGTATATCGGTATATGTGAATTTTAGGAAAACATTTCGAAAAAGCGCTTAAAAATCCTATTCCGTTGGAAATATGCATATCATGTATTCGACAGAAAATGAAGTAAAATGAATGGTGATTACAATGATGAAAAAAAATTATATGCATTGCATTTGAAAAAATGAAGAAAAATCGATTTGAAATTCGTCATGTTGATAGTCTTTTTGTGGACACTCTGTATGCTGAAGATGCCTTATTACAGCTGGGTAGGATACTTTGAAGTCTTGTCTTTCAATCCATATAAAACTGTTATTGGTATGTGCAAGCGTTCGTGAAATATAATTGGATAACATAGCCTCTACAAGTATCATTTTTTTGTCAAAATGGCCAATATTTCGAAAACTATCGAATAGAAATATGTGAAAAGTATACGGAAGCATGCAGGATGTTTCAGAGAATGGAAAAACACTATTGAATATAGGGTGTCCCATTTGAAAAAACAAAGTCACCCGCTATTCCTCTCTTGTGGGCCACCCGATATGTTCGAAAATATTTTTAGGTTGTGCTCTTCTTGTAGTATATCAAGTCTGCATCAAAAAATTTTGCCAATCTCAGATGGTTACGCGTATATCGTCCGCTGCGGCACTAGTGGGACACCCTGTATATATAATATAATGGATAAGGGATGTCGACCATAAATCTAAAAGACTGTTGGTTTACTCTTTATTCATAAGCCTAGCTTTCGAAACTGCTCCGTTTCTTCATCAGGGCGACTGCAATTACAAACAAAAATAGAATTCATAATTGAGTACAACACAATATCTTACCGAATGTGAGGTTAAGATTACATCAAGAAAGGAATAAAAACAAACACGATTCAGGTCTGAATGACAACATTCACTAGAAAACAAACTCAAATCTTTGAAGAAATCAAATGGAACGCACATTAATTTCAGTTAAACAATATAAAATTACAACTATTGATTTTCGTGAACATCAAACAACCGATTTTTTTATATTAAAATTACTTCCTCATATTATGTCAAAGTCATGATTGTGTCAAAAATACATTAAAACCACAGAAGTTCTCAATCCCAACGGTGGAACTGAAGTGTTCGAATTCATCCATCTACAGGACCGTCGTAAAATGGTGTACTGGCGTATTCTAATAGGTAAGAGTAGATGGGGCTCAAGCCATGCGTGTCCGTTTTTTTATTTATTTCACATCCTCGATCTTTGATATGTATCATCTCTAAAATGCATCTCTTCCTGTAATTCTTATTCACATCTACAATTTTTACGTTTTCGAAGTCCACAGTATGGGAAAGACGGTTGGCGTGGATGGATAAAGCACATCTCGGGTTGTTCGTTTTTATATCGCTTTTGTGTAGGGTTAATCTATTTTTTAGCCATTGGGATGTTTGGCCTACATATGTTTGGTGACAATCTGAGCATTCTATTTCATATATTAAGTTCGATTTCAATCTATCCGGTACAAGGTCTTTTAGTCTGGAGTAAAGGGTCGATACTTTTTTCTTGCATTGTCCTACTATTTTTATTGATTTTTTATCTTGGAAACAGTTTCTTATTCGCCTCGTTAGACAAGGAATATTTGGTAGGCATCGATAGACGATTGGTTCTCTGCCCTCCACAATATCAGTTTTTAATGTGTCTCTGTCTGATGACGAAAACAAAAGTTTTCTCAACATTGCTTTGGGGTACGAATTTTCTAACAGCAAGTTGTACAATTTATGAATGTTGGTGTCTACAAATATTGGATCACATATCTTCACAATTCTTCTTTTCTGTTCTTTAATAAAATTTATTTTCATATTTATTGGGTGGTCCGACAGGAAATGTATGAATCTACCAGATGCGGTTCCCTTTCGGTACCAATTAAGCTTCACTATGTTATCGATTCTACACACTCTGGTATCCAAGAATGGAACAGAGTTGTTTCCATCTTCTGTCTCGACTGTGAATTTTAAGTGACGATCGAAGTCATTAAATATTTCCAAAATAGTATTAATCCCTGTAGATGGTAGAGCCAGGATAAGATCGTCCACGTATTTTTTAATAAACGCAAGTTTGAAAGGTAATTTTGGTATGCATGTGTTAAGCAGGTAGTCCATCACATAAAGTGATAATATCGGGCTGAGTCTAGACCCCATAGTGCATCCAAACTGTTGAACATAAAACTTCCCATCAAACATAAAATATCCTGACTCTAGAAGAAATGTGATAATTTCCTTGAATTTTTCCTGTGCTATCTTACAGTGTGTTTTAATTTTTTCCCAGCTAACATCCAAAGCAGCAACAACAAGTTCCTTTGAAATATTTCCAAACAGGTTGACAACATCCAAAGAAATAAGGACGTAATTGGGTGGCAGTACAAAGTTGTTAATCTTTGTTGAAAAGTCGAAAGAGTCTTTGACATAGTATACGTTATCTTGATCATATGCGTTAGTAAGAAGTTGTGCTATATATTTGGACAGTTCACAAGTGGGACCCTGTACATCCGATACAATTGGTCTCATTGGTACACCTTCCTTGTGAATCTTAGGATTACCATACATTCTGGGACTTACAGAATTGTATGACCTCATCGATTTTGCATGCTTTTTATCTAAAATATTCTGATTTTCTAGTTACAATTCTGTAAGTCCCAGAATGTATGGTAATCCTAAGATTCACAAGGAAGGTGTACCAATGAGACCAATTGTATCGGATGTACAGGGTCCCACTTGTGAACTGTCCAAATATATAGCACAACTTCTTACTAACGCATATGATCAAGATAACGTATACTATGTCAAAGACTCTTTCGACTTTTCAACAAAGATTAACAACTTTGTACTGCCACCCAATTACGTCCTTATTTCTTTGGATGTTGTCAACCTGTTTGGAAATATTTCAAAGGAACTTGTTGTTGCTGCTTTGGATGTTAGCTGGGAAAAAATTAAAACACACTGTAAGATAGCACAGGAAAAATTCAAGGAAATTATCACATTTCTTCTAGAGTCAGGATATTTTATGTTTGATGGGAAGTTTTATGTTCAACAGTTTGGATGCACTATGGGGTCTAGACTCAGCCCGATATTATCACTTTATGTGATGGACTACCTGCTTAACACATGCATACCAAAATTACCTTTCAAACTTGCGTTTATTAAAAAATACGTGGACGATCTTATCCTGGCTCTACCATCTACAGGGATTAATACTATTTTGGAAATATTTAATGACTTCGATCGTCACTTAAAATTCACAGTCGAGACAGAAGATGGAAACAACTCTGTTCCATTCTTGGATACCAGAGTGTGTAGAATCGATAACATAGTGAAGCTTAATTGGTACCGAAAGGGAACCGCATCTGGTAGATTCATACATTTCCTGTCGGACCACCCAATAAATATGAAAATAAATTTTATTAAAGAACAGAAAAGAAGAATTGTGAAGATATGTGATCCAATATTTGTAGACACCAACATTCATAAATTGTACAACTTGCTGTTAGAAAATTCGTACCCCAAAGCAATGTTG
This sequence comes from Adalia bipunctata, assembly GCA_910592335.1. NCBI lineage: Eukaryota > Metazoa > Arthropoda > Insecta > Coleoptera > Coccinellidae > Adalia > Adalia bipunctata. The sequence goes on from OU342954.1 coordinate 11,094,172, forward strand.
AGAAAACTTTTGTTTTCGTCATCAGACAGAGACACATTAAAAACTGATATTGTGGAGGGCAGAGAACCAATCGTCTATCGATGCCTACCAAATATTCCTTGTCTAACGAGGCGAATAAGAAACTGTTTCCAAGATAAAAAATCAATAAAAATAGTAGGACAATGCAAGAAAAAAGTATCGACCCTTTACTCCAGACTAAAAGACCCTGTACCGGATAGATTGAAATCGAACTTAATATATGAAATAGAATGCTCAGATTGTCACCAAACATATGTAGGCCAAACATCCCAATGGCTAAAAAATAGATTAACCCTACACAAAAGCGATATAAAAACGAACAACCCGAGATGTGCTTTATCCATCCACGCCAACCGTCTTTCCCATACTGTGGACTTCGAAAACGTAAAAATTGTAGATGTGAATAAGAATTACAGGAAGAGATGCATTTTAGAGATGATACATATCAAAGATCGAGGATGTGAAATAAATAAAAAAACGGACACGCATGGCTTGAGCCCCATCTACTCTTACCTATTAGAATACGCCAGTACACCATTTTACGACGGTCCTGTAGATGGATGAATTCGAACACTTCAGTTCCACCGTTGGGATTGAGAACTTCTGTGGTTTTAATGTATTTTTGACACAATCATGACTTTGACATAATATGAGGAAGTAATTTTAATATAAAAAAATCGGTTGTTTGATGTTCACGAAAATCAATAGTTGTAATTTTATATTGTTTAACTGAAATTAATGTGCGTTCCATTTGATTTCTTCAAAGATTTGAGTTTGTTTTCTAGTGAATGTTGTCATTCAGACCTGAATCGTGTTTGTTTTTATTCCTTTCTTGATGTAATCTTAACCTCACATTCGGTAAGATATTGTGTTGTACTCAATTATGAATTCTATTTTTGTTTGTAATTGCAGTCGCCCTGATGAAGAAACGGAGCAGTTTCGAAAGCTAGGCTTATGAATAAAGAGTAAACCAACAGTCTTTTAGATTTATGGTCGACATCCCTTATCCATTATATTACATTTACAACGACCTTTACTTCAAAATTATTATATATATATATATATAGATATTGTTCACAATTTTCTGTTGTGTTCTCCAAAATGAAATATTCATTCTGAGAAATACGCTAAGAATGTAGAAAGGGCAACATAGTGTCATAACTTCGATACAGAGTGGAATGTGTCAAATTTCCAAGGCCAGAGTTGTGATTTCATAATTGTGAATGGAGTATATGCGTGTGTCTAAGAGTGTTTGAAAAAAACCTCGTATAAGCGCGCATAAATGGAGCAACAGATAGTGAATCAGCATTGAGAGCTCTGGAATCTAACTGCCAGTGCTCAGTGCTCACTTGGGAATGCCGCAAGACCATGCAGCAACTTGCCAGATGCAACGGATTGAATCAATCATGGATGTCAGTGCAGTGTGGTATTAGGAATAATGAGAAGGCTGATGCACTTGCGAAAAATGCATAAAATGTTAGACCTTGGAAAGGACCGAAATTGGGCAGCGTTGTACCAATAGGAGATGCAAAACATGACACTCCTCTGTAGAAAATATCCAGGACGAAGACAAGCGAAAAGATTTGTAGAGTTCTCGTCTTACAGAAGGAAGCTTGTCCAGCTAACGCAGATAGGGCTTCGGTGTATTCTGGGACTTCTGACAGGGCACTGTTCAATATTTCATTTGAAATGATTATTGAATTGTTACCTCACTGTATATGATTTCGATGTATGTTGCCATGAAATGAAAAATAGAATAGTTCTGAGAGAAATATAGATTGAGTCAATAACATTGGTCCTTCGAAAGTCAAAATTGGATCAGAGAAGAGAAAATGTCCTCTGAAGGAAGTATTTCTAAAGTTCCCAGATCCTGGAAGAAACTGACGGCAGGTGTCAAGAAGGCAGAAGAAAATCTCACGCCAAGAGAAAACTTGGTCATGGGATCCAATGAATCTAAGAAAGAAAACAGCAAGAAATCTACATCGAAGAATTCTGTAGGAAAAATGAAAAATGGATTGATAATGTATCTCATGAAAATTTTTGAAAAACACGAAAAAGGGGGAAAGGATGGACAAACAGGAACTGACTTCAAGGAGAAACCCAACAGATGTGAAGAACGACCAATTACACAAAAGCCCGAAGAAGAACAATTCTGGGAAAAAATCATAATCAGGCAGTCTCTCAATAAAGATTTCCCGTATTTCACCGGAAATCCCCTCGAATGGCAAAATTTCATCACATTGTTCCAAGAAACCACTTATTTATGCCAGTTTTCAGATAGGGAAAACACGAATACTTTGCAGAATATGACAGTGTGTTCATAAAGCCTGAATTGTGAAGAATATCTGATAATTCCTCAAATTATGAGGGAACTCATTGAAAAGATGCCGTTGAATCTAAGGATGAATTGGGGTATCTTTGTGAAATCACAACAGAAAAGGGTTGTTTTCATCGAAGACTTCTCTCTGTGGCTGAAGGAAATAACCCAAACTACTGGGTACATGCAATTGTCTGATAAAAAAGCAGAAAACAAAAAACCATTCTGATGACGTATTCATAATGACCTAATAGAACGAAAGCGCATGGTTCTAACTCAATGAATAAATAACACACTGAAGTACAAATTTTGGTTGATTCAAATTTAATTTGTGTATTGGATGCTGATATTTTTTTGAAATAAACATTTTATTTTTAATATTCGATCTTTTCTTTTGGTTTTCATTGAATTTGGTGACAATTTCTCTCAAGCTGTAACCAAATTTGATGAAACCTCACCTTTAATTATTATTTATTCTCAATATTTTGCTCATCCTACTACTTGATATGCGGAACCACTAGATGGCATTTGTGGAGGGTGAGGGATCTGTAATTTTGTCCAATGGTTTCCAAAAATAGTGTGTCTACAAATCATAGATGGTGCTTTTTAATGAACCAGAAATCGAAGGAGAGTTGCCTATCTATAGAAAGTCTTTGGTCGCGACTGCCTAAATCCGAATGTTACCTTTATCCTAGTTGGCTCTCCAATAACCTGCGCAAAACCATACATTTCGAAACATTCCGACAAGGGATTGCCACGCGAAACATCAACATTCACATCTCCCATGCAAACCACAGAATTTGACAACGGAAGAATCTGACTCAACATTCCATCCATATCGGAAATAAAGGAGGATATTCTAGATGAACGGTTTTTCCTATTTGGAGGTCTATAAATAACACCCTAGACGAATTCGGTATGCCCTGATTTTATTTTCAACCATAAGAACTCAACCGGACTACTAAATGCAAACTCCATTGAAATAACCTCCGCACGAAAACATTTTTTAACATAAATACAGATGCCGCCTCCCCTAGAACTCCTATCCTTTCCAAACAAATTGTAATCAGGCAAACAAATCGAGTTAGAAGCTTGCTTCTATCCATCCAGGTTTCCGTAAACCCCACGAGATCAAAGTTATTTAAAGAAAGTGAGTATACCAGAACCCGCCATTTTGGGTCCAACCATAGACTCGAAAATTACAGATCCCTCCGAATGAAATGAAATCTGTAATCGAATGAGCATATTCTCAGAATGAGAGATCTTGTCATGGTGACTTCTTTCGGCATGCTCATATGAAAAACATTCGAAATAGGTTAGGTTCGTGGTGTTAGTCAATTTTATAATAATTTATTGTTTATGTTGGTGTATCACCCCGATAGATGGCGATGAAAATGTTGCGAGACCTGTAAATTTCGAGTGGTTGGACCCAATCAACCATAGAGGTAGGTCTATCTAGCATACCTATCTTTATAGTGCTCTAAAGAAAGCAAATCATTAAAATCACTGAAACTCGGAACCAACGAGCGCACATTCAAATGGGCAAGCCTCATTTCATGTCCGCTGTCCCCCGTATAACAAACACATTATATATACTCGAAACCGAACCTTCTCTTGAAATGATTGTTTCATTTCAAACAGAAGCACGTGGCATATGAATTAATTAATACCACAAACCTATAGGTTTCACCTCTCAACCCCATTGTTCAAGTTGGTAGAGGGTAGTAGGAATAACAACGAGAAAACTTCAGCAAACAAAGCGATTAAAGAACTTTGTTGCCAATATAATTATGAAAACGGTTTACAGAACCCATCCATTATTATATCTTCCAGATATGTTATATGGTTGGGCGAGCAGGGAAAGTTCGAATTGAACCAGCCGAAAAAAGTTTCTTCTTTTTCATCAGGCTTAGAAAAGATCGACACGGGGATCTATTGGGACATTCATCAATTTTGTGTGTTCTACGAATTTGGATATTAGAGTGTTGGATATTGAATCAAGATTCATTATTAAGAAGCTGCAATTCTCAATTCAGTATTAAGATGAAATATTATTTTGATATCTTTTTCGTTAGAAGCAAATAAAAAGTGCATGTATTTACTCACAAAAACAGTTAGGTTCATAAGCACTTGATAAGATTTGGCTTTGCAGTGTCGATTTTACCATTTCGTTCGAACGTCGCAGTGAATTTATATTTATATTATATAAGTCCAGAGGGGAAGAATTATTACTATGGCAGAACAAGGTATGTCACAAAGACAGATTGCAAGAACGGTGGGGGTTACACAAGGGGTTGTTTCAAAAACCTATGCAAGGTTTCTGGAGTTAGGAACCCTAAAGAATAGGCCGAGAAGAAGTCGTGGAAGAGTAACTACAGAAAGGCAGGATCGCTTTTTAGTCCAAACAGCAAGAAGAAATCCCGCAGTATCTCATTCAGAGCTTCAAAGGCAATTTTTGCAAGCTACAGGTGTTAGTGTTTCTGTCGAAACTATCACAAAAAGACTTCGCGCTCGGGAATTATTCAAGAGAAGAGCGTTAAGAGTTCCAGAACTATCAAGGCAAGATGAAGTTGACCGTTTTAATTGGTGTTTAGAGCATGAAAATTGGACTATTGAAGATTGGAAAAATGTCTTATTTTCGGATGAGACCAGAATTGGCCTACGATCAGACGACCGGCGTGTTCGCATTTTAAGAGGTAGAGGGAGGCAAGCTAGGCTCCAAGCAGTCCAAGCTGCAAGACCGATCCCTAAATACAAAGGAGGTACTGTAATGTTTTGGGGCGGAATTATGTTTGGTGAGAAAACTCCTTTAATCCCCATTAGACAATCTCTGACAGGGCCTAGGTATGTTGATCTAGTGCTACAACCTGTAGTGAGGCTCTGGCGAGGTGCTTTTGGAAATTATTTCCTATTTATGCAGGATAATGCACCTCCACATACCATCAGAGTTAGAAAAAAAATTTTCGAAACAGAAGGTGTGACTGTTTTAGAGTGGCCTTCTTGTTCACCGGACCTTAATCCTATCGAGCACTTGTGGGATAGGATCAAAAGAAAAATTAGAGCTCGTCAAAATAATCCTGGCAACGCAGAGCAACTTATACAAGCGGCTTTATAGGAATGGGCAAATGTTACAGAAGAAGAAATTAACAACTTAATAGAAAGCATGCCTCGTCGAATTCAAGCTTGTATCAATGCCAGGGGTGGTAATACTGATTATTGATTTGTTAAAATCGTTTTATTTGTTGTTCAATTCTCAGTTTCATAAAAATTAGTTTTAGAGAAATTTACACTTTTAATTGTCTGTTCTATTATAAAAATAATCTTTTAATAATTTATATTATTTTTGTAATAAACTTGTTTTGGGAAAACTGCTCTTCACTTTTCAGCGACTTTTCTTTAATTAAAATTCGTTTTTTCCAAATAACAGGGTGATTCCATATAAGTTTGGTTGTGTGTATATACCTGGTATGAGGCAGCTACGTTTTATAAAAATCTTGCAGTCAAATGACACCACTGTGAGGGGAAACTTATTTTTAGTTTTGATTTACATCGGCGACAATGCTTTTGATTTTAGGATATTATGTCATAGGTGCTTCAAATTCTATGTTCTAAGAGCCGATGTCTATGATAATCATATGACACTAATCGAGGTTTTGGATTAAATCTACAGTTTTGTCTACGGCGCAATCGTTCCTTTAAAAAAGCTCGATTTACTGTAGATCTAAGGATATATTGAAAAGAATGTAACAATGTGTTACTGAATAAGAATTGGAATTTTTATGATGAAATCTCATGATGATGATCGATAGCTAATAGGGGAGTATCTTTCTGATTCAACTTCGTAATAATTTTTGTCACAAAATGAACTTTTGTAGGTAAGATAACAGAAAGTTATAGGAATCAGGCCTTGATCGAATCAAGGCATATTTACCCATTATTAATTGACTAATGACTAGTGTATGTAGGTATATTTTCAATTGCGGTTTTCATCAATTAAACAACAACATGTTCTGTGAATGGAATCTAAATGCTATTCTCATTTCGAAAAACTCGTAATTCCGTAACAATATTAAGCCATCGTCTACAGACGAGTAAAGAAGCTGACGACTTGCGCAGTATATCAATATACACAAGACTATTTGGGGATACCGGCCATCAGATGGAGTTCCCTTGTCGCCAATATTCATTACGCATCATTCTTGCCAGTTAATTCTTATGTTGACACAAATATTTATACTCCATTCAAAAACTTTCCACCAGTCTAATAATACATTGTCAAGATATTCTTCAGCGTAGTGCAAAATTCCTCAAATACAAATCTTGCAAACCCGCTGATTAGAATACAGACGTAAGACGTAGAGTCTTTGACTTTTAACTGTTGATTTCTCTCATTAAACGAAACATTTTTTATGCCATTTTTAGAATTCGTTTTCGTTTGAAAGATACAGGATGTCGAAAATATATGAAAAAAATCCTTTTTTTCTCCACATCTCCGGAACCATCATCAAAGAAACTGAATTTAAGTGAAGTATTTACTCTCTTCATGGTGCATATTCCTCAATCAACACTGATTCAATTTTTCTTCTGGTATAAAAGTTACAGCGTAGATGACTCCTAAATCCTTGCAAAAATACTATAAAACTACTTGAAAAAGGTAAACGATTCATATATTTTCGAAAGAATCAATCATTTCAGAAAATGATAATATGTGATAATACGTTTTTTTATGAAAAGTTCCCGAGTTATTCCTAATTTTATCCGATAAAATTTGAAGAAACGTTTATATATCTCAAAAATAATCTGGATGCTTTACTGGATTTTGAATATTAGATACCTAATCGCAGAAAAATTATTAACTCTCTGATCACACTACAAGATGAAAATGTTGATAGAATGCTTTTCAACTTTGTCGAGACTAAAATCTAAATGATGGAAAAACGTTTGTAAAAAATTGGAAAATTCTTTTTTTGATGTGTTCACTATTGTTAGAGCAAAGTTAATACAACGAAAAATTTCCGAAAGAATTGTACGGAAAAGAAAAAAGGCTTTCCTTTTTCCTCCGACCAATCGAGCAATCATAAAGTAATTATAGGTTATATGGGGATTTCTACATTCGGACAAATAGTGGAGTTATAGAATAGAAATAATCGATATGGCAAAACCAGGTTTGCCAGGTCTGCTAGTGTAATAATAAAATCCCACAAATGTGGAAGAAAAAATTTAATTGCATGGAGCAGCAAATTAGGCATTTTTCACGCACAGTTTCTTTCAAAGATTTATTGTTACCGGTCCGCGTATTGGCATTGTTTACTACGGTGCAACCGCAACGCATACATGGTGTTGGAACGCGGTAAAGAATGGCTGAACCGAATGCCCTGTCTACTCAGACATATCTTACTACGACTCAGCGCAGCAGGGTGTTCAGGCGTAGTAACTATTGTAAATATTATGGATACGCGTCTCTTCTCGGGTCTCCGGGGTCTCATTGTTCACCGCTTTCCAACTCAACTAAGTTCAAAGTTGCTTTCTTTCGCAATTTTGCAACCCGCGTTCATAAAGATAACAATATTATATTATCGCCAAAAATAGTTCATTGAACCACACTTAAATAAAAAAAATATTATTAGAAAATAATACATAAACATAAGCATAAAGATCTTGAATGCGTTTTGCGTCGCATGATAAACCACGTCTAATTTTTCTTTGGCTCACTGATGTTGGCGGAACAGTAATGTTCTTTTTTCGTGAGATATTTTTTAATGCAAGAATGAAATTTAATGAGTCGGATGGTGTAACAATTTTGTTTGAAGTCTGATTAAATTTTTTCATGGCATTAACCATATGAACCGATTTATTTTCGCAGGCTATTTTAATAATGCGTTCAAAATTTTCTGTTTGTTCGACTGCGGCTGCGTTCTTCTCCTAAATTTGTTTCATTGGCATTCTCGACAGTGTTTATTGGTACTACAGAAAAATGATCTTGTTGGGTAGAAACATTACTTTGTTGCTTTGTAGTAATTGGCAAGTCATTTTCTATACCCACATCAGTTGACATATCGTCATAAAGTTCTGAGGATATGTTTTCTCCTAGAGCTAATTTTGCTACTTCTTTTCTGTCTTTAGCGTTTATTCGCATACAGGTCCTGAAAGTAATTCCATACTTATTTTGAATGGCGCAAAGGTCCTTACAATACCTTCCACCCTGTCCAAAAACACAGCCGCAAAATGCAATATCTACATATGCAGTATAAAACATGTTATCATCGGTTTCCGAAGAAACTAAAAAGGCATTCTCGTGGATTCTTTCAACGGGGACTAAGCACAATGTGACATTTTTTTAAAGAGTATCCCATTCTTTGAGTTCCGGAAACAGGCAAATGACAGCGAGTGACGTCTTTGATAGGATAGGACTCGAAAACATTGGCAACCAAGGCAAAAGCATTGAACGCTTTACATATTTGTAGAACAATGTCTTTAAAAATGCGAATAATAGCTTATATGTACATAATTGTTCGTATTATTTCCTCGTGTTAATGAATGACTTTTATATGCCAAAGCCCACCCAGGCAACACAAAGATATCCCATAGACATCCCTGCGACTTCTTTTTAGGAAGTTGTGACGCCTTTTGTGACATCTTTGAGAGGTCGCGGAGAGCACTATATCTGCTCCAAATGTCCGCCACAAGAGATCTCCCAGAGAGCTCTTGGCGATGTCCTACGTGGATATTCTCAAACAAGTCACACTAGGAGTTCGCATACACCTCCCGCGGCGAGGACTTTGAGAATTTCGCATTAGCCTCCTTTAGTGAGATCTATGCGAGCTCGCATTGCGAGATCTATAAGATATTCTCAAATTGGTCACAATGCGACATGTATAAGATGTTCCTATGCATGTCGCATTGCGAGATGTATAAGATATTCGCAAATAGGTCACATTGCGAGATCTTTAAGATATTCTCAAATAGGTCACATTGCGAGAAGTATAAGAAGTTCCTAAACAGGACGCTAATATACAGATTTTCATCATATAAATAAAACTTACTCCATTTGTTAATTATACAAATCTAGTATGATACACTGAAAGTACCATGATCGATCATTTTTTCCTGTAGAAAGGTGTAAATAGAACAGGTGTACCTTTCTACAGGAAATTATCGATCATGGTACTTTCAGTGTATTATTCTAGATTTGTATAATTAACAAATGCAGTAAGTTTTATTCATATTATGAAAATCTGTATATTATCGTATGACTTTTATTTATACGATAAAAATCTGTTTATAATATTATTGAGTTGACCTACACAACAAACAGTGTTGAAAGTTATTTATTATTTTCGGCAGCAACAGAAGGTATACTAAAACAATCGAATAACTCCTATAATCTTTATTAATAACGAACAGAAATATAAAGAAAAAAATTCAAATCATCCGGTTTCTTTCCTCTTCCCCCTTCTTTCTTTGGCAACAATGGCGTAGCCAATTTTGTGGAAAAACTTCGAATTCCTTCTCTGTTGTTTTCCATGTCTGCTTCATTATATCTGGAAAAATGAAAATGACATGTATAGTAATGCACTTTTGTGAGGTCAGTTGTTTATACATTCATCAACGCGAATGAGAATTGTAACAAATTCTTCTGGAGCACAAATTGAATTGAATTTCAACAACAAAAATTTTATATGCCCATTTATATGTATAATATCAGCAAGAAACATAATAAGATATCATTCCAAATATTATTATGGCAAAAGATATTCATTTGAAACATTAATCACCAATTCGAAAAATTATATTCTCGGTGATCATGATTTGCATTAATAATTAAAAAAAATGAAATCTGTAATGATTTGAAATGAAAAACAGAAGATTAATCGACATTATGAGCAAATAAACTAGTATAAAATTGTACTCACTTATACGTGCCTTCATGTTGGCCTGATCTTCTAATTTTATATTTTCCCTTTGGCCCTTCCAGGAGCAATTGATTCTCAGACCATTTGATATTAATGACTCGAACATGCGACTGTGATGAATGATGATCCTTAGAGATAGAACCTCCAATACCCTTCAAATATAAACCATCTAGAAAAGAATATTGAATATTGAGATGGGATTTCGAATATCACTCATTGGGCAGAAATGCTTAGTGTAATCAAAAATAACTATTGGACCAAATCAGGGGTAAATAAACGATTCCACGATCGGCAATTATCTGATATTTGAAGGTTTTAATGTCCGAAATATTGAAAGATTTATCGAAAGCATGTTCAGATTTTATTCTTAAAGGGGAGAAATCCTTATTTCGACACCTTGAATATAACAATGTTATGTATAAAAAAGCTTATTGCGAAAAAAATTAGAATGAATTTTAGGTACATACCAAATCATCGACGAGTCTGGGCTCCCCATCCAATGTTTCACATATTTTTTTAATGTAATTTCATCGTGAAGTGGGAACATGTCCTCAAATCTTTGGGTGTCCCTAGATTTTTCCTTAGACTTTGAATAAAGAATATCGCTCATTTCACTGACTTGCAACCCTAGTTGCGAAATTTTTTTCTTCATTGAAACGATCTCTGTAAATATACAAATACAAAATATAATGATTGGTTTTTTTAAAAGTTCATTGCGGTCAAAAATAATTCTTATTGATAAAACTATTCGAATGAGCGTTAAAAAAGCAAAGACAGCCTAAATACATATTTCAGCAATCAAGATATGATCCTCTGCAGACTTGCAGAGTTTCTTTCATAATATTTATTCGAGCAATTACAATTGAGAATGAATGACTTTTTGAGTGATATCAGAAGATCTTTTGTTAGTAGAAAGTAGATAAATGTAAATTAATCACTTCCGTTATTGCCAGTGGTTGAATAACTCAGAAAGACCTAAAGCGGCAAAAATGATAACGGTATATATCCTAACTGGTGAGTGGTGGGTTGAAACTCAAGAATTTAATAAAAATAACACTTACCTTCGAGTACAAATATCCTCTTCGAAATTGTAAACAAAAGCGAACCTTGTACAGCACAGGTACACTTCACTTAACTAATTATGCACAAAACGTCTCTTAGCTCAACAGTAAATCAGAACAATGAGAGCATCCTACACATACAAGAACAAGATATGGTCTGAAATTGCGGGAAGCGGGAATTGAGAAAACGAATAGACAACGTTATTTTTCGTAATCCAGAACACACCAACCGAAATGGACGATGTCCATGATCCGCGACTATGAACCTTAATACTATAATCAATTGGGTTCAAGTTCCCGATTCAGTTGAGATCTATATTTCCCTCTTACCGCGTAAAAAATTAAAGACATATGTGAACTATGAAGCCTTCCGAGTGCCCGGCTGGAGATCCCTTTGTCGGCCTGCGTAATCATCTCTAATATAATACATATGCTGACACTCGGATCGGTAGGGTGATATTTTGTTTACTGGTTCGAAGTAGATGAGTAGAAATTTTTCTATTTCATTCCTATGACCGGACCTGTAGGAATTTGTCCTGAGTTGACAGGCTATTAGCTTCCATTCTTCATGATTCGTTTAATTGTTACACAGGTGTGTCCTTTTTTTTAAATAGAGGTCCAGAAAAAATTATCATGAGTGAACAAACTTCTTTGGCGGACTTCATCAAACGGAGGAAAATTGATGAATGCGAAACAAAATCGACAAGTTCGGCTGCTGGAATCCGCTAGCCATGATATGTCTAAACCTAAACCAACACAGGGAGTTGCATATTTCCGGAAATGAAATTATTGATGATCTAGCAAGAAGACCAAGGCGACCTGACTTTGTTTCATGATAGCAAACCAAACTTTCTGATTGAGATTTATTCTTGTTTTGCAATAAAAAAATTATTATTTGTTTCATGTCCCCCCAAGACAAATGCCTGGATACGCCACTGAATAATCAATAGTTTTCTCCTCTGTTGGAAGTTAGGCATGCGGGGGGGGATTCTGTTGATATACATTTTTTAATGTGTTTTCATTTGGATAACTTTAGAGTTCAGGAACATGCAATAAAAATTTCAAAGTCTCCCATTGTACCTATGTCCAATCACTACAGGAACTCGCCTCAGCTCAGTAAAAATGTTTCTTCTGGTTAAATTCGATAATTTCCAATTCATCTTTCATAGGTATATAATTGCGGAACAAATAACTACTTGTTCTTGTTGAATACAAGATCTTTTTGAAAATATTTCCAAATTGTAATATTAAGGACAACTTTCGAAGCACGCAGTAAGAATTTTTTGTTCTGATTTGTTTGTTATATTGACGATCTTGCAAAAAGATTAACCATGTCAATCGCATGGTGAGCTCTCAAAGATATAACATGGCGAGGTCTTCAAGATATCGCATGGTGAGGTTTCAAAGATATCGCATGGGCACATCAGTGGGAACTTCGCTCAGTAACCTCACATAGAGATCTCTTGGACCTCGCGGTAGGATCTCGCATAAAAGTCGCATTGTAACCTCTCAGAGATATCGCATGGGATAGCTCTCAAAGATATCGCATGTCGAGGTCTCCAAGATATCGCATGGGTACATCAGTGGGAACTTCGCTTAGGAACCTCACATAGAGATCTCTGGAACCTCGCGGTAGGAGCTCGCATAAAAGTCGCATTGTCACCTCTCAGAGAGCTCGCGGAGAAGTCTGTGTTTCCTGGGCACTCTTCCATTCGATCCCAATAATTGGCTTTATGAGCTTGAATATTATCATATTTTTTAAAAATGTAATCATTTAGAATATGATCATAATTTTCACGAATCGTATCCATAATACAATAGTTACTACGCCTGAACACCACGCTGCGCTGAGTCGTAGTAAGATATGTCTGGGTAGAGAGAGCATTAGTTCAGCCATTCTTTACCGCGTTCCAACACCATGTATGCGTTGCACCGTAGTAAACAATGCCAATACGCTACCGGTCCATCCTCATCAAAAATGAATGTCAATGAAATACAAATTTCGGATGAATGAACGAGGAATATTGATGAAAACCACGTATTGAATTGAAATTTATGAAAAATGAAATGATACTGAGCACTTAATAATCTGTGGAAAAGTTGATATCTCAATAATGCCTTCTGTGGTAATTTGCTACCAACTACCAACTAGTGAAAAACTGCACTGAAAATTCCAGAAAGTCGACAATACAATAGGTCGGAGAAAAAGATCCATAATAATCACTTTTCTCTTTCATCACATCATAGCTTGACAAAAAATTTCCTCCATGTTTCTTTACAGTTCGCGCTGTTTGTCGCTATACGCATGCGTAGTGAACTTTCGCGGATAGAGAAAGGACATCACTGACGTTTGAGATGGGTCGTTTCCTGATATTAAGGAATGATTTGAATTCAATAGATATTTATACTACCCAACAAGCTGGCAACGTCTGCCCAAAAGGTTTGCGACATATTCATAGAAGATTTCTGCTTTGATTGTTTTGAATGAAAAATGGATTAATATAGCTTGATTCATCACAAATTGAATGAAAAAACTTTCTTTACAAGATATTTTTGGGATATCGAGAAAATATGAACAAGATATTAGTGTCTACAAACTTATATTTAGGCAAATCGAAGAGAGATATCATTTTGGTGAGAGAAATATGGTTAGTCTATTGCAGATATAATCGGACAAAAACAAATATTTTTATTAAGAAACTCAATCTCAATCCAGAAATATGAAATTCGAAGATTTTGCAGAGAATCGTATCAGATACGTTTTTGGCCCAATTTTTCTATCGAATGACTATATCTATTTAACAGAACCGAATTCGAAAAAATTGAGAATGAAAAAAAAAGGTTTCTTTTCGCCCTGACAATATAGCCTCTGTTTTTTCAAAAGAGAAACTTTATTTTCTTATTGCATCACCTTATAGACATGTGTCATCTTAACCACTGACATGAAGTCAGAAGCACACCCGTTCATCCACCTTCCGAGTAGATTCACCTTGTTAGGTAGATTGGCATTAGAGAAACCAACGGAAAATCTGTAGTTGCAGCAAAACGAAATTTCGAATGATTCTGGAAAAATTATGTGAGAAAACACAAAATTATATGAATTGCTGATGATTTTCACTAGGAAGGATTTCTCACATTATCACGTACTTTTCTAATAAGATCCTCCTGGTCAATGAAATTCATAATCCTTGAGCGCCCGTGATACTTAAACGGTGTCTTTTTCATTTAAAGTCGAAAACTCGAATCACTGATCACGAATCCTTGGTCAAATTCAATTCTGCGAAAAAGAGCTTCTGACTTCTAGTCACTGCTGTTAAGCCGGCCATAGACATCGTTATTTTTCATCCGTTTATAACGCCGCGATACGAACCGTCCCGGCAAAAGCGCCAAAAACCGATGTGTATGGCGAAAAACCGTCGGTACGAATCGTCGGTACAAATATCTGCCGATGCTTGATTTTTGTCACGACGGTTCATCGGTTGTCGTGCCATACCGACTGTGTGTGGGGATTTCGTCGAGAATCGGCGGTTATTTTCCATTAGCGTAGTACAAGTCGCGTCCTCTCCACAAGTGCGTCTACTTCTGCTGTTTCTTAATCACTTCTTCTATCACTATTTTTGACCGGGATGGATCAGAAGACGGCGAATAAACAATTAATTGTGGATTTCATCCAGTTGGACATGTTGCATCCTTGTCTATGGCGAATTAAATCAGCAGAATACAGGAATAGAAACAAGAATAGGGAAGGTTATGTAATATTATTGAAAAAATATCATGAATTGGAAGGAAGGCGCTGATATTAAAACAGTGAAGAATAAATTTGATTCTTTTTTATTCAGCACCGAAACCGCGGCCGCCACTGCTAAGAGATGTTTCCTCTTCATGACGTGCTTAATCGTGAACGACAGTAAAATAACGGGTAGAATTTACCGAAGTGTGTGGGCAAAACAGTTCTGCGATATGACTCGGCGGTTCGAATCGCGGCGAGGAAAACGGATGAAAAATAACGATGTCTATGGCCGGCTTTAGAGACTCATGTTTTTCATTGAACAAAAATACTTTCACCTGCTTATTTCATTGGGCAGAATGCTGCCTCGTAGCCTCGTCACGATCGATTAATTCCTACAGTGTATTAACGTTTCTGCTACAGCCAACAAGAGATTTTTAATATGCCTTCTCGTGAAATACAGGGTGTCCCACTAGTGCCGCAGCGGACGATATACGCGTAACGGACTGCGTTTTGCGAAATTTTTTGATGCAGACTTGATATACTACAGAAAGAGCACAACTTAAAAATATTTTCGAATATATAGGGTGGCCCACAAAAGAGGAATAGCGGGTGACTTTGTTTTTTCAAATGGGACACCCTATTTTCAATAGTGCTTTTCCATTCTCTGAAACATCCTGCATGCTTCCGTATACTTTTCACATATTTTTATTCGACAGTTTTCGAAATATTGGCCATTTTGACAAAAAAATGATACTTGTAGAGGCTATGTTATTCAATTATATTTCACGAACGCTTGCACATACCAATAACAGTTTTATATGGATTGAAAGACAAGACTTCAAAGTATCCTACCCAGCTATAATAAGGCATCTTCAGCATACAGAGTGTCCACAAAAAGACTATCAACATGACGAATTTAAAATCGATTTTTCTTCATTTTTTCAAATGCAATGCATATAATTTTTTTTCAGCATTGTAATCACCATTCATTTTACTTCATTTTTTGTCAAATACATAATATGCATATCTCTTACGGAATAGGATTTTTTAGAGTTTTTCCTCCAAATTCACATTTACTTTCGAATTCAAAAAGCAGATTTGGCTTTTCTGTGGTTATTGGGAACTGTCAAATTATTCTATTCAAAATTACCATCATTGCAGCTTCAATTCAAATCATCATAGATTTTACGGATTGGATGAATACTCACACAATGATGTAAAAATTCGTAAAATACCAATGATTTTGATTATTTTGAATGTACAAGTTATGAATGCTTCAAGAAAACGAGTTTCAAAACTTCAGGTTACAAAAAAGTGCCCGCTCTTATCCTTATACAACTTTCTTCGAAAAAATTATATTCATAAGTTTCACAGGCACGCACGCAGATCTTCAAGCTCCCAAGCTCAAAGCTTGTTTGAAATTTTTGAAAGATTCGACGTTCCAAGTAGAAACATAGAAAATTATCAAAAATGCATTTTGAAAAATGGGTACAGAAAGCAAGTTTCTTTCTTCAGTAACTGATTTCATCACATTTTTGAGTAGATACATCAACACTTTTTAGTTCCTCATTTCGCTATAATATGAATTGAAGCCTCAAAGATGCTTATTCTGGGTGGAATATTTTGACAGTTCTTAATAACCACAGAAAAGCCAAATCTGCTATTTGAATTTGAAGGTATATGTGAATTTTAGGGAAACATTTCGAAAAAGCGCTTAAAAATCCTATTCCGTTAGAGATATGCATATCATGTATTCGACAAAAAATGAAGTAAAATGAATGGTGATTCCAATGATGAAAAAAAATTGTATGCATTGCATTTGAAAAAATGAAGAAAAATCGATTTGAAATTCGTCATGTTGATAGTCTTTTTGTGGACACTCTGTATGCTGAAGATGCCTTATTATAGCTGGGTAGGATACTTTGAAGTCTTGTCTTTCAATCCATATAAAACTGTTATTGGTATGTGCAAGCGTTCGTGAAATATAATTGAATAACATAGCCTTTACAAGTATCATTTTTTTGTCAAAATGGCCAATATTTCGAAAACTGTCGAATAAAAATATGTGAAAAGTATACGGAAGCATGCAGGATGTTTCAGAGAATGGAAAAACACTATTGAATATAGGGTGTCCCATTTGAAAAAACAAAGTCACCCGCTATTCCTCTTTTGTGGGCCACCCGATATATTCGAAAATATTTTTAGGTTGTGCTCTTCTTGTAGTATATCAAGTCTGCATCAAAAAATTTTGCCAATCTCAGACCGTTACGCGTATATCGTCCACTGCGGCACTAGTGGGACACCCTGTATATCTGTAAATACATGGATATAGCGTTCCTCTAGGTTTTTAATCAAATCTCCATGATTCTCAAGAGAAATACAAGACATGCAATTAATTAATTCGTACATCTGCCGCAAGAAATACAGATGCGGAAGAAGAATAAACACTGAAACCGCAAATGAACGATCTGTTAAATTAAATCCTATCCCTTTCCATGCTTGGTTTCAGGGTTATTTGTATTCATTCCGCATATTAAAATTCGTCCTAAGGACCACTTCGCAGAATAATCCCGAAAAAAAACTTTCACATTTCAACATTCTTCATTAGTCCCAAAATCGCGGAGATAGGACAATGAAATGAACAGTACGAGAACAGGAATGCCATGGTATTGAAAAATGAGAAAACCAAAAATGAAATGACAAAAAATTCATCAATCTAGCGTTTAGGTAGATTCGCATTCAAGAACTCAAAGATATACCTATGTAAAATTTTTTCCATAACTCTCAAGAAGAATGTAGCTCGAATAAACTGCTCAACATGAGTTAGGGATATTGACTTAAATTGCAAAAAAATAAAGTTAAAATAAAATTTTTTTGATGAAAATTTATATTAATATGATTTCAAGTTGAACATTAATTTTAGCCTGTAGATCTGCAGCGTATACAGGTGGTTAAGAAAAATCGAGTAGAATAACGAAATTTTATTCCCAGAGAATCCCAGCATTTTAAGACTATCAATATAAAGGGTCTTTCACGAGGAACCTCACCCATATTTATACGGGAAACTACTGAACGTATTTTCATGAAATTCAGCACTTATAAGTATTTCACGATGCTGATGAAATCTAAAATATTTTCAAGGCATGAGCACCTCCGGTTTTTCCGGAAATGACGTCAACTTCCGTTTTTCAAATTAGAACACCATTTTTTCATTGCAGAAATAGATTCCTTAGAAAATTTCAAGTTATTTTGATTTAACATTTTTCAGTTTTGGTTGGAAAATTCTCTCTGAGCGGGAAAATTCGAAAAAAAAAATCGAAAATAGAGCTCCGCTGAAACAAGAATATCTTCGAGGTTTTTGGATGGAAAATTTTCATTTTTGGGATTTTTCAAGATGTAAGATTGATGTATCCACTTTAAAAATCGAAATCGCGATTCATGATACAGGGGGTGAAAAAATCGCTTTCGAAGTTAGGGATGACAAAATCGTGAAAAATCAATTTTTTCAAATTAGAACCCCATTTTTTATGGCAGATATTGAATCTACGTTAAAAAATAATGAGAGTGTATGCATCACACCCTTGCCCTAAAGTAGATACAACTTGAAAAATCCCAAACATTAAAATTTTCCATCCAAAAACCTCGAGCGGAGCTCTATTTTCGATTTTTTTTTCGAATTTTCCCGCTCAGAGAGAATTTTCCAACCAAAACTGAAAAATGTTACATCAAAATAACTTGAAATTTTCTAAGGAATCTATTTCTGCAATAAAAAAATGGTGTTCTAATTTGAAAAACGGAAGTTGACGTCATTTCCGGAAAAACCGGAGGTGCTCATGCCTTGAAAATATTTTAGATTTTATCAGCATCCTGAAATACTTATAAGTGCTGAATTTCATGAAAATACGTCAGTAGGTTCCTCGTGAAAGACCCTGTATAGTGTTAGGCGGTCATATTCCTAGGACATATGTGTACATCTGTGCGCCCGTTGAAACATATCCCGGCCCATACCATAACACTACCCCCTCGGAATGGATGGACTTCTTGGACATAGCGACGATTACGAGGTATGCGTGGGATTGTCCATACCCTTATTCTTCGAGGATCTGAAAATCGTCCATATTTATTCATCAGTGAAAAGGACATTACGCCATTGATCGTTCCAATTGATATGTTGACTTGCTCATTCCAGTCTTTGACGCTTACGGTCACGTGTTAATGGAACTCCCCTTAATGGACGTCAAACGTCGTCTGATGGTTTCGATGGAAACTTGGACCCCATCTGCATTTTGAAGAGTATTGCGTAGCATTATACACGTAGATGTGGGGTTTATTCTCGCCGAAACAATGATCAAACGATCCTGAGCAGGTGTTGTTTTTCGTCGCCCACCAAGCCTTGGTCTTTCCAACACGGAACCTGTCGCCCTGAACCTATTCCAAAATCGAGATATCACACTTTGGCTGACTTGGAGCCATTCCGCTACAACGACCTGATTAGACTCAGTGTTTGTTAATTTACATCTTGGCATTTTCAGAAAACTCGTTTCAAATCGAAGACGTTGATAAACTGACTTGATTTCAAAATAGAAACATTCATGAAGCATATGCAAAGAACCAAACTTCAGAAAAAAGGCGACCACATTGGCGAAATGTCTCATACTGATTTTTATTCGATCGATTCAAGTTGTTATCGAGTTTTAAATGATTTTACAGGGATTTTCTCGAAGATAACATACTTTTAAAAACGATTGAATACGATATCCTTAACTCTTGTGGAGCAGTATACGTCATTCTCCATCTGAGCGCTTAATTTCAACGGCAAAGCTTGTTTGTACTAGCAAGCCCCTGGAGAGGGTTGCAACCCCATCAGAAATTTGAATAAGGAAAGTGAGTTGTTTTGTAGCATAAATGTATGCATATGGATTCAAATTTGTATGAACCTGCAATTTGTGTTTTTATTAAGTGAATATTCACAAAGTTGCGGGGTGTTTTTTATGGAATTATGGTACCGATAAGACTAAATGAAACAGAGATGTTCTAATTGATCTTATGATTACTATTGAGAGGATAATATTTTTAACAAACAGTATTCGTAGAAATTCACCACAAATTCTCCAATTTCTCACCATTTGATTGGATGCAGCCATAAAATTTTTGTTCGAAGACGAAGCAAGAACAAACAATAAGGTGATTAAAAAGTATTAAATGCCTTTTTCCTCTTCATTATTATCAGCATCTACACTTCTAGGCCATACGCAAAGAGATTATTGCTTTCAGAAAATTTCGTTTCAGAATTCTGTATTGCAGAATTTTTGGAGGGGCGTTTTATCAGTTCTTAATTGAAATAACAAAATGATTTATTTACACGTTGGATGAGAGAGAGGAAATGCTGAAAATTTATTTTCAGAACAATGACGGCGATTGGGTTGCGAACAAAAAACATAATCACACACGGTTACGGGTGGAAATGATCAAGTCGCCGTAAGTTTTTATGAGAGGAGTTACGCTTTCAGCAGGACGGAGCTCCGCCGCACTTTTCAGCTCAGGTGAGACAGTACCTGAATGATAGGTTTCCTGGACGTTGGATAGGCCGAAGTGCCCACTGCCCATTGGAGTGGCCTGCGCGATCGCCAGATCTAACACCGCTGGATTCTCTTGGGCCACTTGAAATCACAAGCTTATGAAACCAGAGTTGCAGATTTGGACGACCTCAGAGCACGAATTGTGGCAGAATGTCGTAACATTACTCCTGAAATGCTACAGCATGTACGAAATAATTTCGAAGAACAATTATTTCGCTGCATGCAATCTAATAGCGAGCACTTTGAGCATTTTCGGGTAATTGTCACCAAAAGTGTTTGTTGGAAAGATTTTTCTTTTAATAAAAATTATACTATCAATTAGAACATCCCTGTTTCTCTGTTTTATCGGTACCTACCATAATTCCATAAAGAAACATCCTGCAACTTTGTGAATATTCACTTATAAGAACACAAACTGCAGGTTTATACAAATTTGAAGCCAGGCATACATTTGTGCTACAAAACTACCCACTTTCCCTATGCTAATTCCTGATGGGGTTGCAACCCTCTCCAGGGGGTTGCTAGTAGAAACAAGCTTTTTATCCCATATCATGTCCCACTATCATCAAAAATCGACCTGTCTGATTATTTTCACAGATTCTGATTCGTTGTTGAGTTATTGGGGGTGGACGCTTTTGAATGAGACACCCTGTATTTCATTAAATGTGGCGAAAACACTCATTATTCCATCAATTTTTATTCGTGGTATTATAAATTTGTATTCTCTCGGAGATAAAGCCATCACGGACAAATTAATTTTTTCCCGTTTCAGAACGCGTTATCGAGATAAAGAGGTTACAAAGAAGATTTGTGAAACATCACAACGCTAAGTTTGTGCGCTGATAATTATCAGATTGTATAATGATCAGTTGAAAAGGAGATATCGGAAGGAAGGCTTAAGCTTTATGAAACGAGTAAGTCCTCTTGCAGACCTCTCTTCAAAGGAAATGGTATTCTCACGTTGGCCTCTTTATTTATTCTCAAATGCCTTATATATGTGGAGGAGAATGAGAATAATATTGTGAAGCTTTCCAGTTTTCATTCACACGATACCGGAAACAAGAATGAATTATATTTTCCTATTCATAGAACCGCTAAATTTGAAATGTCCCAACATTATCAGAGTGTAAAAATGTTCAATCATCTTCCACGATGCATTCAGGGTCTTCATACGAATACATTCAAGAAGATAGTTATTGAGGGAATGTGTTTATAGTGTTGAGGATTATTACAGTTTTGAATTCAATGAAAGCGGCTTTATGTAATTTTGAGTGTATGTATTCATTGTAAATATTATTATGACTTGCTTGTCCTATACATGTAATATTATTCGTCTTACAGGATAAATTAACTATTATTATATCTTCCTCCTCCACATCCTTTTCGTAACAAATCGAGAACCCATACGTAAATCTGAAATCTAAAACTTTCTTTACTTTCTACTTCTTTTGTTAATTCTTTTCCCTTTCGCCATAAGAATACTCATTTCTCTAAATATTTCCTTTTCTTGTTTACTTCTTGAAATGCAATTAATGGAACAAATTCATTACAACGATAGAGTTGGACTAGCAGCTAGCTCATTACGAATTGACTATAAAAAAATAATTTCTGGATTTCCCTAGAAATCTACAGGGTGATATTCCAGCTTCATGGAAATACTAAGACCATCGTAAAATCCAAACTTATCGACGGATATTATTGAAACTTGGGAGGTTATTGGCACATGCTAAGGTCGAGTCTGAAATATATCAATTATTCCATTATTCCAGGGCCGGACTCATTAATCTTCATTTAAAGTGTTCAGGGTAAAAAAACACTTCGTATTTCGAATTACAAATAATTGATTCGCTTTTCAGAAAGGAGCTAAATTATGCTTTAATTTGTGATATCGCTCAAAGTTGTCACATAAACAATTATTTTTTATGAATTTTTGAATTTGGATAAAGTTCGATAAATTGAATTTTTCACCATGAAGAGAACTGAAAATCACATGTTTGAATATAAAAAGCGAAAGTATTAGAAGAAAATTTTCCGAAAAGATTAGAGCTTTAATAAGCACATTCCATAACTAAACAATAACAAATGAAAGAAACTAAAATACAGTAAAGAGTACCTAATAAAAATGAAAATAGGAACGAATGAATTGCCGATTCAATGTTATTTTAGAAGTGGTTCGAAATGAAAACCATTAGCTTGTATACATTTCTCTTGCCGAATGTTCGAATTGGATACAGCCTTGCGAATCATATCGCCATTATTTCTTAAAATATCGCAACAGTTGGTAATCCTGTTCATCAGCTGTTCTCTTGACTGGATTTCTTCAGAATATACCATATCCTTCAATTTTCCCCATACAAAATAGTCTAGCGGGTTGGAATCTGGAGATCGAGGAGGCCATGGAATAGGTCCTCCTCGACCTATCCATCTATTTGGATAGGTATTGTCGAGGTAACTTCTCACTTCCAAGCCAAAATGAGATCCGTGTCTGGGGTGGCCACCCAGTATATCAACAAATTATTATAGTCTTCCTGACCTTCAGTGACTTTTTAAGAAAGTTTATTATTTATATAGTTGGTAATTAATCGTATTCCTTTCAATAATTGATAGTGATGAGTTGTGGGATCCCACAACTCATCACTATAGTTTATTATTTATTTTCGACCTCCACAAAATGACTAAGTCCTGTTCAGGAAAATAAATTGAAATTTTCGAACTTAATTCAAATTGAGAAATTCATAAAAAAATAATTGTTGATGTGACAACTTTGAGTGATACCACAAATTGAAGCATAATTTAGCTTTTTTCTAAAAAGCGAATCAATTATTTGTTATTCGGATACAAAGTGTTTTTTCACCCTGAACACTTCAAATGAAGATTAATGAGTCCGGCCCTGGAATAATGGAATAATTGATATCTTTCAGACTCGACCTTCGCATGTGCCAATAACCTCCCAAGTTTCAATAATATCCGTCAATAAGTTTGGATTTTATGATGGTCTTAGTATTTCCATGAAGCTGGAAAATCACCCTGTAGCTTTCTAGGGAAATCCAGAAATAAATTTTTTATAGTCAATTCGTAATCAGCTAGTCCGACTCTATCACTGGTATGAGTATGTACAGTTATTCCCCGGACACCCTGTATTTGAAATCCACATGAAAATTGCACCTTCGACCAATTTGATCATTTTATAGCAGCAATAATTCTGATGAGCAGGCTTCTTCAAAACCGCCACATTTCACAGAAATCGTGAAATGATCGCCTACAAAAAGAAATAACATTACGTTGGAATTAAAAAGACATTATTCTTTCTCGTGTATTAAAACCAGTTCAATGAAGATACGTCGCTACAGAAAGGGCCCCACATTAAAACAACATCGCTTCAAGGGAATCGATCACACAGTTTATGACCATAATCTGTATAATCTTACTCGTAGTTTACTCCTGACGTTATGGAATGGGAAATGCAAAGGGTGGTCAGATATTTCAGGGGAATGTGACTGATTATTTCATTTCTGAAAGCACTGATACGACTACCATACGTTGTATTGAAATGTAGAGTAGTGATCTGAATGTTACGAGAATTTGTTAAATGAATTTGTATTATTAACCCATTTTAACTTATTATACTGGGTGTTTCACCATAAACTGGACTAGCATATATAGCCGTGTAGATGACACCGAGGAAGTAATTTTTGCCTCATGACATATACCCTGTTTTCGACGCATGAGCGAGATACAGAGTGTTCAATGTCAACTTTGAGCAATATTCTGTGAACTGTGTAAGTTATGCGTTATATTTGAAATTACGGTTACTGGTCACATCTTAGTATTTTTCAGGGCTCAATTGAATTGTGGTGCAGAATTGCGAAAATAAAAATTCAGAATGTCGGAAAACCTGCAAAGTTGGAATTTTTTTCTTGGTTGCCAGTTTGGAAAGCATTATCTCAACGTACTCGATTTTCTTAGATTTTGTCATGGAAAAATTTTTTTTAAATTGAACCCAGCTTTTTTTCACATGTCTTCAGTGAAAAAAAGTTTCGCTCAAAATTTTTGGAATTTTTCATGGTTTTCATTCTGATTACTGGGGTGAAAACAGAGTGAAGAAATATCAATTTGTTTTCTTTTTGTAGCCTTCTGAAGATTACGCTCGGATTACTTCCATAATTTCTGTTCGAAAAACTGGAAGCCTTACGAAGGCTAAAATGCTGCCAGAATGACCCGAATAGAAATAAGAATTTATAAACCAAACAATTTTTTTCAAGAAGCGTTGGTGGGAATCGAACTCTCTGCGAGTATGAATTGGATTTATTCTGATCCTATAAATCTGTGTTACCAACGCAACGCTAGAATCGTGGACAGTTCGATTCTCACCAAGTTTTTTGAAAAAATTTTTTTTTGTTTAAAAATTCATATTTCTATCCGGGTCATTCCGGCAGCCCATCAGCACAATTTTGGCCTACGTACGGCCTCCAGTTCTTCAAATAAAAATTATGAAAGTACCCCGATCGTAATTTTTGGAAGGCTATCAAACAAAAAACAATCGATATTTTTGGATGCTGTTTTCATATCATTATTCTGAATGAAAGATATAATTCAACCATAAAAAATTCCAAAAATTTTGGCGATTTTTTTTTTTCACTGAAGACATGTAAAAAAGAGTTGAGTAGTATTTTAGAAAATGTCTTCACGGAAAATGTTAGAAAATCTAGTACGTTGAATTGATGCTTTCCAAATTGACAACCGAGAATAAAAATTTGTGCAGGTTTTCCGCCATTTTTAATTTTTATTTTGAAAATTCTACACCACAACTCAATTATTCGAAGTTTTTCAACTAAATTTCATCTGATGACATTTACGTAAACACATTCTGGGAAAATTAAGAGCTGCAGTTTCGAGATGTCACGATGAAAACTATTTTCAAAGGAGTAAGTATACAGGATGTTCCATCTCAGACGAGCCACTCCGTATATTTCTTATCCCAAAGTGATTTGTAGAATTTCCCGAAACACGTCGAATGATTTTGTTGGAGGGACAGCTGACGTATATTTGAGTCTTGAACGAGCAAATCCCTATGAGGGAGCACTTCCACCCTTTAAAATTAAACTTGAAATTAAATAGGGGTAAGGGGTTGAGTGATACTTCACTTGAAAGGTCTCGGAAGCCTCTTTACAGCGGTGTATTAAAACGTAATTATGATGGACCGTTTTCCTCAAAATCAATTTTTTACCTCGAACGAGCCACTTTGAACATTTTTGGGTTATCTTTACAATGTACAAGCACATTTTATTTAGCCCTCTCAACCAAAAAAATGTGGAAAATAAACGTTGCTCTCATAACCTGCCGATCCCTTTTCTGAGGAAAAAACTGCCGAGCTTTTACGCGAACATTTCGGTACTTTACGTTGTCATAATGACATGCCATTAGATAATAGTACATTGTTTACCGGGTAGAGGAAAAGCGAAACATTCCTGGACGATTGTGGTCTCGGCTTGCACCTCGACTTGGCAACAGAGTCCAGGAATAGGTCTTTTCCTACGAGGTGAACATACTATTTTTCCGCAAATCGTTTAAAATTCGACAGATTCCAATTAATTTTGATGAAATCGCGAATTATTTAATTCATGAATAAATGATGCTTCGAAATTCGAATTTTAAACAGTGTAAAATGATAAGTGATGATGAATTTGCTATTTCTGGGACTCCTCCAGAGCTGGTTGATGCAGTGAAAATACTGCTGCTTTAGAATAAGTGCCAAAGGAATCATGAGAAAAGTTCGTATATGCATATTTCGAACCAACTGTAAGGAAATATCATTTCCTTATAGTAAGGAAATATTATTTCCTTACAGTAAGGTGAATGAATATTTCCTGACAGTTAGGAAATCTTGACTTTTTCTATGACCAATTTTGACTGGAATGTCAAAATTTCCTAGCGATTTGCGGAAAACAATGTTTTTGGCAGCAAATGTTTTCTTTGATTATTTTTGCGACCCAAATATCGACCAATAGAATTGCACCATTCGACGTCACATGGTACAACCTACATGGTATTATACTGATAATTTTTTGAAAATTTTCTCTGTTAGTTGCTATATATAAAAAACAAAACATGATCCAGTCAAATTAATCACACGTCAAACTGACAGGTTGAATTCAATTGTGAAAATTGGAGATTTTGCATGAAAATGAGTCGATTTGGAGTTTGTTCTCTGTCCACCATCGATAAAAAAGTCAAAGGAAATGTTCCCATTAATACGGAGAAGTCAAAAAAAACAGTTTGGAACCAATTTACTACTTTTTGTACTGAGAGGGAATACACATTGAGTGCTGAAATGAGTGAAGCGCAATTGGCAAACATTATGAAAGATTACGCTTACAATATGAAGAAAATGGATGGAGAAGACTATAAGGAAGGTACAATAAAAACAAGGTGGAATCAGACTGCAAAATTACTTCAAGAAAAGTATTTGAACGATTTCGACATCAAAATCAACCCATTTTCGGATGCTGCATTCAAGACCGCTCGAGGAGCTCGTGATGCCAAGCGTAAGGCTTTACAATCTATTCCGGAAAAACGGAGGGCAAGTGCAGCAGCGTTGGAGGAAAAAGATTGGGATGCAATGACCACTGTTTGGGACGAGGAAACTCCTGATGGCCTCCAGAAAAAATTATTCATGATAATATCAGTGGAATTGGCTTGGAGAGGTGGTGAGGGCAGCATGGCGTCAATACATCACTTCAAGGCAGAACAGCGAAATGACAGGGAAACAACTGGGAGAATTGAATACAATCCAATTTTCAGCAAGACCACACAAGGTGGTGATAAAAAATTATCAGACAGCAAGTGGCTGGTGGAGAATCGGGAAATCCCTGACAAGTGCCCAGTGAGACTGTTCCAGAAATTGAGAGAGAAGAGAGATGCCAATATCAAGAGCGACAGACTATTCCTGACCCAAAATCCATTCTGGAATAAAGTTCCAGGCGCTAGGTGGTACAAGGATTCCCCAGTAGGCCAAAACACGATTTCAAAGTGGGTTAAGGAGTCAGCACAAAAAGCTGGGCTTGACCTTGGTAACAAAAAAATCACCAATCACTCCAGTCGTGCAACAGCCGTCTCCAATCTAGCGAAATCGGGCCTGGGAGAGCAGCAGATAATCAAAATAACTGGACATGCCAAAACAGTAACTCCATCAAGCCGTATCTCCAACTCGACCAGGAACACCACGAATTAATTGTCAAGAAACTGCGAAGGAGTGAGCCTACTGCAGAAAATGCCATCAACAGCATAAACCTCATGCCATCTACCTCTTCTGGGACCATTACCGATAACTCTGACTTGAATAAAACATGCACCAATGTTTACAACAATTGTATTTTTAATTGCACTAGTCTTTATCTTAATTAAATGTTGTTTTATTCATTATGAAATTCTTATTTGTCAACTGTACATTTCGTCTCATGGTGCAATTCTATTGGCCGACATTTGGGACGGAAAAATAATCCCCCGAATACCACACGAGCTTCAAAATTATCTAGCATTTCCCTCAAGGTTCCCTGTAAACAAATAAAGTCATCAAGTTTTTCAGGAAAAATCACTCGCGCTTCGCGCTCGTGATTTTTTAACCTGAAAAACTTGACTCCTTCATTTGTTTGCAACGAACCTATCGGGAAATACCCGATAATTTTGAAGCTCTTGTGGTATTATAAGTGAATATTTTTTATAAATTTCACGAGCAACGTCTTTTTTCCGCGCTTCATCGTGTGTATTTCGCGAATAGATAAAATCGCATATTGAATAAAAGTCAAGTAATGGAATTTGTAATATTGTTCAAACAATATCGCGGTCGGGTTTACCCTTCTATATGACAGGGGCACAAGTAAACAACATGCTGAATATTTGGAGCAGAATCAACATCGTTGAGACTGTCTTCAATATTCATTCAGATAAGAAAACTGGTTTCAGAATGCATTTATGAAGCCAGTTGCGACAGTGCTCAAATTTAAGATAGGGTAGAATTAACATGAGAAACCAGTATTGTTCTTTTGAACTCCATTGAATATCAAACATTGAAGCTCGAATGATGTACATATATTATTATATTGTGGCAAAAATTCCATGCGCTTGAATGGCAGCTTCGACATTATATGTGGTTGATGTCTGTGGGTACATCCTATTTTTTAGCAATAATATGAAAAATCAAAACTCATAAAAATTTTACCATTTTCAATCGATAAAAGAATAATACTTGGGAAATATTGACCGATACTTCATTCACTTTTATAATGTATTGTGGTGGGCCATGACATTCTGACACATTTCTCCGTCAATATTTCGAAATTGTTAGGTTATAGTCACTTTCCTGTGAGATAAATACGTCATTTTCACATAGAGGTCGTGGTAATAACGTACACTGCGCAAAAAAATTAACGCACATTATGGATATCTCAAATTTATTCTACAACTGAAGGTGTTCTCAATGATAATTATTTTTATCAGAATTATGCATGCATATGTTATCCACTTTCAACGTTTTTCTTCAATACAGATGTTTTCTCCCAGCAGGAATAAACAAAGATGATATTATCAGATTTTGAATGTATTGGCTCCATTTTAAAATCAGTTGTTCTCGATCAATTCTAGTGATCAATAGTTTTTCTTTCGTTTGATTTTCTACACTCGATCGCTATGCAACGCGAAACACGCAATTTGACCCAATAAGAGAAATGTGCCCAAGCGGTAGTTTTTCGAGAAAAAGGATGGACATACACAAGAATTGCAGAAAGGTTTGGAGTTTCCCATACAAGTGTGTCCAGAATGTTGCAGCGATTCAGGGAGACAGGTATGAATGTCCGAAGACTAGGACAGGGTAGACCACTGGTTACAACTGTCATTCAAGAACGTTACTTGAGAGTTTCTTCGTTGAGACAACGGTTTGCAACCGCTCGCCTGCTTCAAAATCAGCTCGAGCAAACTCATGAGGTGCAAATTAGCACTCAGACAATAAGAAATCGCCTCAGATAATATGATTTAAGGTCTCGTGTCGTCGTGTCGCGGCAAGAGGCCCAGCTCTTACCCCAGACCATCGAAGGGCGCGTTTAGATTTTGCGAGAGTCTAGATTCTGCCTCTACCATTGTGATCGACGTTTCCTTGTATACAGATTTCCACATGAAAGATATGCTCAGTGCAATTTCCTTAATACTACTGGTTTCGGGGGAGGATCGATTATGGTATGGGGTGGAATATCTTCGACTGCTCGCACAGACCTAGTAGTCGTTGATAATGGAGCTTTGAATGCTGATAAGTATATAAGGAACATTCTTGAAGAGCATTTAGTGCCATTTGCCCCATTGGTGAAAATTTCTTTTTATGGACGATAATGCCAGACTCCATCGTGCGCGCATCGTTCAGGAGTACCTTGAAGAGGTTGAAGTCTCTCGAATGGAATGGCCAGCAAGAAGTCCAGATCTCAATCCGATTGAGCAGGTTTGGGACAACCTCAATAGAAGGCTGAGAAGTTCAGAAAATCATCCTGCTACTCTTAATGACTTAGGAATCCAACTCGGAGAAATCTGGGAAGGATTAGATCAAAACATTTTAAGATCACTCATTTTGAGTATGAACCGTCGTTGCCGAGCTGTAATTAACGCAAGGGGTGGAAATACCAAGTATTAAATCACTTATCATCATTTCAGTATTTCGAAAATTGTTCATTTCTCTTCTTTCACATAAGATTCGGTGAAATCCTGAATTTTTCTTCCATTTGATGTGTCTTGTTTCGTTCAAAACCTTCCCGAGAGAACATAAAAAATAAGTTATAAAATCAATGTAGAGTTAACTTTCATTAAAATTGGGATTTTCAGAATGTGCGTTAATTTTTTTGCGCAGTGTATGTTCACCTTCATCACACTTTTCATCCATCCACTCTTCAAATAATCGGAAAAATAATCTTCGGCCAACTCGAAATTTTTGATCACTCTTACCTAGTTCTAGTTTTAATTACTTTCACAAACTTGAGAAATTACTGCTGACTATTTCCCTCGTCTTAATTTCCACCAATCCGAAACGCGCAATTTTGAATCACAAATGGTTTCTAGATGGAAAAACTGTATGGCAGCAGCTGTCAGCAGTTTTTTCGGGTTTACCCGCGGCAAAACTTGACAGTTGTTGTCAACGAAAATTAATAATACATACAAAGATGCATCCAGAATAATCTGTTACTCATGAAATAGTCTTGTCAAATACCATTCGTGCACCTAATTTTTCCTGTGAAAAAAATCTAAAAAACACAGTGCAAAGTAATATTTTTTTAACAAAAAGCATTCGTGCAGGTGCAAAAATCCTCGTCTTCGACTCGGATTTTTGTTGCCACCTGCACTCATGCTTCTTGTTAAAATATTACTTAGCAACGTGTTTTTTCGATTTTTTTCGGAAAAATTGGATGCACTTATGATATTACTTATGACAAAATTTTTGACGTTTCTCAAATTCATAGATAGCTTCGGGAATGAATACCATAGAGAAAACAAACAACGTTTAGTTGATCTATGATGAATACTTATTTGTCAAATAGCGCAATACAAGCCCAATGTGACCATCTTCAGACACATTTTCTCGAGAAATAGTCATTTTGAGTACCACTCGAGATGAAATTTAAGCAGGTAAAATTTCTCTCTTGTAATATTCAAGTTTGTTGCTTCTCGGCAATTTCGCTCATGACATTTTTCCAAAATCACTCTCCTGTTCATTTTACAATCGAGAAATTTTGCCGGCAAAATTTCATCTCTAGTGGTATTATATATGACTATATTCATCAGTTCTCGGACTAAGAAGAATTTCTAAAGCCACTGAAACCTGCGAAAATTCCTCAACGAACCCAATCCTTAGCACTACCTTATCTGGGAAAGCACATCTTCATTCCTATGATTTTTTTCGATAACCAACGCGAATAAAAACCCCGCAAGCTAATTCATGTTTATGGAAGTGCATCAATCATTCGAGGTGCTCAAAAGTTTGTCAAGATGCAAATATTCATGACATTCACTCTTCTTCCGCAAGGAATCGATTACCTATGACAATCTATCAAGACGTTCTCCACTTTGCATTAGACACAATGAATCATTTATCTGAATTTCAGTAACTTCCGTATAACATTAGAGATATCATCACCATTATTCACTCAAAGATTCGTTCTGAGGAAGATGAGATGATCTTCATTTAATAATTAATTTGTCACATTCGCTCGATATTCAACTTGTAATGCGACAGAAGATATCGTCCCAATTCAGCTAGGAGATTAAAGGTGGATTTATACAGCAACTAAAATAAAATAAGAACTAAAATAAAATAAAATAAGAATGTTCACTTCATGCATTTCAATGACAGCGTTTATACAGGAAATAAGCTAAAATAAGGAATAAGAATTAGAATAAGAGATGGTCAACTTTTATCTTTTTCGCTTATTTTATTTGGAAAATGATAGTGCGCATGACCCAAATCCACTCCCCAATCTTTTCCGTATTGAAACTTTTGACAAGTTCTAGTTTTCTAACCTAAAATTCAATGAATATTTTTTTGAATCATTGTTGATAATATAAAGGCGGAATAGGCGATTTTCTGAACTTGCACAAAAGTCATTGTCAAAAAATCTGCGATTTGATTGGTTCATTCTTATTTTATTCTAGTGATCTCTATAAACCTATGTTGTCTGCTCTTATTTCTTATTTTATCTTATTTTAGTTCTTATTTTATTTTAGTTGCTGTATAAATCCACCTTCAGAGTCGGTATAATATCCATCTATTCTGACTGGTTAGTGTTAAATAGTGCTACTGACAGAAATGCGGTATTCTCGTCTGACACAGTTGCCAATAATCCGAGTTCATCCGATTTCCACATGTCATGACATAACACCGTCCTTGTGTTCGAAAAGGCTACTGCAGACAAGAACAAGAGATACTACTCTGACTCTCAACAGTGAACAACTTTCGTTTCTAAAAAATCCGATCGTGAGGGTTGTATAAAAATGGATCTTTGATATCGTTCCGTCTAATCGTTATTGATGAATGAGCTTTATTGAAGCCAACTTGGGAACAGGAATTAATCACAACTACTTGTTGCTTCACATATTCGGAAAATTAATTGGAAGCATTGGCATCCGGAGAGATGAAAGCCCATTTCGTGGAACTATATTGAAACTAATCGACTTCGGATATAATGGATCCGAAGTAACACTAGTATCAATAATTAATTAAGGTACGAATTGCATAATAAACACTCATTTATACCCTTCAAATGAGTACCTTTTCAAAGGGAATGCATTTACGAGCATAAACCGGACACGCCTGATCTCCCTAACAGCTTAATCTGGGTGTTTGAGAAGTTTCACAGTAACCTGGGTCTTCAGAATTGGTATTATTATTCTTACTTGATACCACAAAGTTGATACTGAGACTCAACCGTCGGGGCTATTCACTAAGCAAAGTTGCTATCCATAACAACTTTGCTTAGTGAATAGCCCCGCGTGAGAATCATTCGTTGAGTGTTTACTTTGTGGTATATACCTACACTGCGCAAAAAAATTAACGCACATTCTGAAAATCTCAATTTTAATGAAAGTAAACTCTACATTGACTTTATAACTTATTTTTTGTTCTCTCGGGAAGGTTTTGAACGAAAAAAGACACATTGAATGGAAGAAAAATTCAGGATTTCACAGAATCTTATGTGAAAGAAGAGAAATGAACAATTTTCAAAATACTGAAATGCTGAAAAGTGATTTAATACTTGGTATTTCCACCCCTTGTGTTAATTACAGCTCGGCAACGACGGTTCATACTCAAAATGAGTGATCTTGAAATGTTCTGATCTATTCCTTCCCAGATTTCTCCGAGTTGGATTCCTAAGTCATTAAGAGTAGCAGGATGATTTTCTGAACTTCTCAGCCTTCTATTGAGGTTGTCTGGACTTCTTGCTGGCCATTCCATTCGAGAGACTTCAACCTCTTCAAGGTACTCCTGAACAATGCGCGCACGATGGGGTCTGGCATTATCGTCCATAAAAATAAAGTTTTCACCAATGTATGGGGCAAATGGCACTTCATGCTCTTCAAGAATGTTCCTTATATACTTATCAGAATTCATAGCTCCATTATCAACGACCACTAGGTCTGTGCGAGCAGTCAAAGATATTCCACCCCATACCATAATCGATCCTCCCCCGAAACCAATTGCACTGAGCATATCTTTCATGTGGACGTCTGTATACAAGGGAACGTCGATCACAATGGTAGAGGCAGAATCTAGACTCATCTGTGAAGAGAACTCTTTCCCGATCGGCCTGTTCCCAATGGATATGCTCTCTCGCAAAATCCAAACGCGCCCTTCAATGGGCTGGGGTGAGAGCTGGGCCTCTTGCCGCGACACGAGGCCTTGAATCATATTCTCTGAGGCGATTTCTTATTGTCTGAGTGCTAATTTGCACCTCATGAGTTTGCTCAAGCTGATTTTGAAGGAGGCGAGCGGTTGCAAACCGTTGTCTCAAAGAAGAAACTCTCAAGTAACTTATATACTATGATTATTGTGTCCTCCACGGTTTAACCAATAAGGGCAGAAAGGAAAAGTCTCCTAGTGGGAAAAAGGACAATCCAAAAAAACTCTTAAATTATATTTGGCGACGTTTCGCAAATTTTCATCTGCTTCATCAGGCCTGAAAACCAAAAATGGAACACATATAAAAAGGACAATGGTACAAAAATTACCTCTATAAACTAGAGTTCTATAAAATCTAAAAAAGTGGACCGAAAGGCATCACCAGTCATCAATCCTAAAATACCGCTCACAACGTAATTTAAAATCAAAACAAACATCTGACAGGAACTCGAAACTCAGAATAAACAGAAGGTAACAAAATAACCTCAAACAAAGGTACAGTCACAAAATGTCAACCACGCATCACAGAACAACAACTCTTTCCCCTCTTCTATTCCTCTCAGAGAAATATAACTACAAAATCTCAAAATCAACTCAATCTCAAATACTTATTCAGAATAGAATTATACAATTTACTTAGGTGTTCAGTATCGGATCTAAAATTGATGGAATTATTGAGGTTAATATGTATCATTTCTAAAATGTTTCTCTTCTTAAAATGCTTCTCATTGTCTAAGACTCTTACACCTGAAAAATCAAGCCTATGTTCATCTTTAAAAAAATGTGAACACAAAGCAGTCTTTTCCTTATTCTTGACATCTCTTACATCATATTTGTGTTGCTTAATTCTACTTTGCAAATACTGTCTAGTCTGACCTACATTCGCAATCTAAACAAGGAATCCCGTATATCACGCCTGATCTAAGTTCTCTATCAATAGGATCTTTAATTCTACTATATAAAGAAGCAACAGTTTTCATGTTGTAGAAAACCAATTCGTAATTTTCTCTTTTAAGTGCTCTTTTAATTTTTTGGGACAGTTCGGGAATATAGGGAAACTTGAAATATGATTTAGATGGTTTTGTTGTGCTGATTTTACCACTTTCAATTTTGTCCAAAAGTGCAGGAATAATTTTATTAACAAAAGATTTAGGGTATTTATTATTCTGTAATATTGTTCTTACTTTATTTATATTTTGGGCGTGATACACGGGGTTGCTCAACTTAATTGCTCTATCAAGTAAATTGTTGATGGCACTAATCTTGTAACTAGTAGCATGGTTTGAAAGATAATTGAGCACAATACCAGAGCTAGTTGGCTTAGTATACCAATTGGTTGAGAGTCTCCGTTCCTCCGAACTTTTTGTTCGAGACTAGCTATTTTGTTTTCAATGGCACGACGCATCAACAAAATGAGGGCACGACTATGGGAGGTATTGCGAGTCCAATTTTGGCATCCTTTGTAATGAACGACTTGGTCACAACTATGATGACCCAACTGCCCTTTTTCGTCCCTTTTATAAAATATTATGTGGATGATTCCATCATGGCTTTGCCAAGGAATAAGATCGACGAGGCTGTCATGTTTTTCAACGGCTACCATGAGAAGATCCAATTTACTGTGGAGGTTGAAAGTGAGGGCTCTCTGCCCTTTTTGGACGTTCGCGTTTGTCGTACTGAGGAACGGAGACTCACAACCAATTGGTATACTAAGCCAACTAGCTCTGGTATTGTGCTCAATTATCTTTCAAACCATGCTACTAGTTACAAGATTAGTGCCATCAACAATTTACTTGATAGAGCAATTAAGTTGAGCAACCCCGTGTATCACGCCCAAAATATAAATAAAGTAAGAACAATATTACAGAATAATAAATACCCTAAATCTTTTGTTAATAAAATTATTCCTGCACTTTTGGACAAAATTGAAAGTGGTAAAATCAGCACAACAAAACCATCTAAATCATATTTCAAGTTTCCCTATATTCCCGAACTGTCCCAAAAAATTAAAAGAGCACTTAAAAGAGAAAATTACGAATTGGTTTTCTACAACATGAAAACTGTTGCTTCTTTATATAGTAGAATTAAAGATCCTATTGATAGAGAACTTAGATCAGGCGTGATATACGGGATTCCTTGTTTAGATTGCGATAGCATGTATGTAGGTCAGACTAGACAGTATTTGCAAAGTAGAATTAAGCAACACAAATATGATGTAAGAGATGTCAAGAATAAGGAAAAGACTGCTTTGTGTTCACATTTTTTTAAAGATGAACATAGGCTTGATTTTTCAGGTGTAAGAGTCTTAGACAATGAGAAGCATTTTAAGAAGAGAAACATTTTAGAAATGATACATATTAACCTCAATAATTCCATCAATTTTAGATCCGATACTGAACACCTAAGTAAATTGTATAATTCTATTCTGAATAAGTATTTGAGATTGAGTTGATTTTGAGATTTTGTAGTTATATTTCTCTGAGAGGAATAGAAGAGGGGAAAGAGTTGTTGTTCTGTGATGCGTGGTTGACATTTTG
The DNA here is from genome assembly GCA_910592335.1 of Adalia bipunctata. Taxonomy (NCBI): domain Eukaryota; kingdom Metazoa; phylum Arthropoda; class Insecta; order Coleoptera; family Coccinellidae; genus Adalia; species Adalia bipunctata. The sequence continues at coordinate 11,130,753 of OU342954.1, forward strand.
TGACTGTACCTTTGTTTGAGGTTATTTTGTTACCTTCTGTTTATTCTGAGTTTCGAGTTCCTGTCAGATGTTTGTTTTGATTTTAAATTACGTTGTGAGCGGTATTTTAGGATTGATGACTGGTGATGCCTTTCGGTCCACTTTTTTAGATTTTATAGAACTCTAGTTTATAGAGGTAATTTTTGTACCATTGTCCTTTTTATATGTGTTCCATTTTTGGTTTTCAGGCCTGATGAAGCAGATGAAAATTTGCGAAACGTCGCCAAATATAATTTAAGAGTTTTTTTGGATTGTCCTTTTTCCCACTAGGAGACTTTTCCTTTCTGCCCTTATTGGCTCTCAAGTAACGTTCTTGAATGGCAGTTGTTACCCGTGGTCTACCCTGTCCTGGTCTTCGGACATTCATACCTGTCTCCCTGAATCGCTGCAATATTCTGGACACACTTGTATGGGAAACTCCAAACCTCTCTGCAACTCTTGGGTATGTCCACCCTTCTTCTCGCAAAACTACCGCTTGGGCACATTCCTCTTGGGTCAAATTGCGTGTATCGCGTTGCATAGCGATCGAGTGTAGAAAATCAAACGAAAGAAAAACTATTGATCACTAAAATTGATCGAGAACAACTGATTTTATAATGGAGCTAATACATCCAAAATCTGATAATATCATATTTTTTTATTTCTGCTAGGAGAAAACATCTGTATTGAAGAAAAACGTTGAAAGTGGATAACATATGCATGCATTATTCTGATAAAAATAATTATCATTGAGAACACCTTCAGTTGTGGAATAAATTTGAGATTTCCATAATGTGCGTTAATTTTTTTGCGCAGTGTAGTTTGTTCTCATATTTACATTTTTTCTTTCATTTTCTTTCTGATGAGAATCGGTTTATCAGTCCATTCTTCTTTTCAAGAGAGCTCTATGTATATTAGACACTGAATAAGGAGCTCAAGACGCAAATTAACAGAACGGTGGATCTCTTCATGAATAAAAATTACAGTAACAGTTGGCCCTGCCTCCTCGATCGTCAGACTTCAATTCCATTGAATTCTCTTGGGATCCTCTTCAAAGAGCTTTGGATTCTAATCAAACAATGTGCAGGAACGCATATGAAATGACGAAATGTATACTGTTAACTCGCGGTAATCTATCAGAATTGAGGTTAACACACTTAGGGGACTCTACAGCCATAAAATTATAAATACAGAATACAGAATTTCAGCTGATAAGCAGGATTAAGAAATTATAGTCCTGAAACCAGGGTCAGTTGTCGCTATACGCATGCGTCGCCTCTCAGAAAGAGATTTAATTTTTCATAAGACCTTGCGTTTGCTCATGGCACGGGTCCAGATTAACTTCCGGCTGGAAAAGCCTAAAAGATTCTAGAGTGAGGGTAAGATTTCTGATTTTAAGTTGGAGTGACAGGTGAGTTAAACTTCCAAACACACCCCCAGGTATTACATATTACTAATTCTGTCTCTCTCTGACACATCGTATTATGTCGTGAAACGTATTTCATTCATAAATTCATGAATCATAACCTCACAACTTCCTGTGAAATGTTTCAACCGCTTTATTTCGTTTTCTTCAAGTCCTGAATATCCTTTTTCTCCTATTCATATTTCAGAATTGAACTAAAAATATTAAGTGACATATTTTCATCCTTGATGTCTATTTTCTTGTAGTCCTTCAAAATAAACATAACCTATACATTTCTCGAAATTTTTCAATTTCCAGTTGACGCAAGCGTACGACTCAATCCTCACCAAGAATTTGGCTTCACTTTGTGATTGTGAAAGGCAGGAGTATAATCCATATTGATGTTATTACATGTATGGTCTACACCATATATTTAATAATTTTAATTTATGGGCAATGAGCCAATCAATATTGAACCTGGGCTTTGGTAAGAATCCCGATCTGCGCATGTGCAGTCATATTAAGAATAAGAATAACTTACTGATTCTTTCTCTCTCCGACACATATTTTGTCGTGAAACGTATGTTATCCATAACTTCATGTGAATACTTTCATAACCCCACAATTTCATATGAGATGTTTCAATCGCATCATTCTGTTTTATTTGAGTCCTGATTATCATTATTAACTCCTATTCATATTTTAGAATTGATGAGAAAATATTTCAGTGGCATATTCTCATCCGCGATATTTATTTTCCTGTTGACACTCGAAATATACATAACCTCAACGTTTCCCGCGAGTTTTGAAATTCGAGTTTACGCATGCGTACAATTCAATTCTTACCAACGATTTGGCTTCACTCTGTGACTGCGAATAACAGGGGTATAATCCATATTGATGTCATCATTACCTAGTATAAAACAAAGTCGCTTTCGCTGTCTGTCCCTATGTATGCTTAAATCTTCAAAACTATGCTATGGATTTTGAAACGTTTTTTTTTAATGGATGAAGTGATTCCAGAGGAAGGTTTATATGTATGATACATGCATAATATTGTAAAGAAACACTGATTAATTAACAGGTGTCGAAAATAAACACATTTTTTTGCGCTCACATTGCAAACGCTGAGTGAACCCCACGAGAAAAATCAAAATAATGTACTCGGTATTGTACTCCTAAAAAAGGTCAACAAAAAAGTCCGCGATGGTATCTGTATGTCTATCTCATGGGGATAACCAACAATAATCATTTTTTTTTATCCTTTACATTTCACGGGAAAAATGGCTCATTTAGAAAGTTATTCAAGCAATACAGCATTAATCCTTATCCAATTGAGTACCTTAAATACATTGTCCATTCAATATAGGTCAATATGGCCCTTTGTAGCATGTAATTTAAATGAATATTTCCGAAGATATTAGAGATTTAAAATGCAGGGACATAGCGGTGCGGCGCCGGCACTATCCATTGCATCCGTGCGAAGCCGGGGCGCATATTGCCGTTCCCTATACAGTCAGCGCGACAGGTCGCTCTCACCGTATAGGAAACGGAATGCACAATGGAACACTCCGTTTCCTAGCAGATATGCGCGATGTGCTCACTGCCCTGTTAGTCTTCTGGGTGCCGATGGGACAATTGCAAATTATTAATAAAGTTTTCTTACTTTCAGTATAGCTTAATTAGGTAGATTCTACCACATTTTTCCTCTGTGAACATTTTTGTAGCCGCGGATTTTTTTCAGCAAACCTCTCGAAAGTCGACCATATTTTCATTTTTCTTGAATCAAACATACTCTTTTCTGTAAAATGCAATCATAAGAACAATCTTGGAGAAATGAGAAAACATGATTGTCTACCAACATAAACATGACTGATGATCGCATTTTTTCAAAGTATCAATACCCTTCCGAATTTTTCAGAATCGGTTGATACGACCATATGAAGTATGAAAATGCAATTGTGCGACAAAAAAATGTGGCGATTTCCTTGTCCGACAGATGAAAATCGACGATTTTTTTGAGGTTTTAAATTCATTAACATTTATCGGACAAGAATGAATTTATATTTTAGAGAGATTTGTTTAATAGAAAAAACAACTATCCACCAAATGAAATGCGGCAAATCCTTAGTCTAGTTGAATATAATGGTTTTGTTTCAGAAACTTTTTCCGATTACTATTGAAATCAAACTATTGATTTTGATTGAAAGTGTATTATTCAAATTGTTTACTGACATTTCCATTCAAATCTGATAAAAAAAACAATGAAAAAACTTCTTCCTCACATTGAATTGATTGTAACAAGACGAATGGTATGCAGTAAAAGTATCACACCAATCGTCAGGTAGAATGACATCTTTATATTTGTGATTATGATGTTCTCTTGATGCCAAGAATATTTTGCACAGTTCAAGGATGTCACTTCCTCCTTTTTCGTTTCAATGCCACGGATATTTTTCAAATGTTTGCTCGAAAAAACTCCATCACTAGTGAGAATATTATATCGGCAACAACTAAAATTGCCGAACTTTATTCGTCGGACAGCTGGATGATAGTATTCAGCATTTAAATGGTCCTCAAAAAATCAAAATGTTCATTTGTAACATGAGCAAAGTTATATCCGATAAATGCATATAGTCTATTCATAACCAAATTAGAGCAGTGAATTCTTTAATTTTTGAATCAACGCGACCGTATTATCGAGGTGGAGAGAGAACAAGAAAAAAACGACATTATTCATAATTTTTTATTCTGAAAAATCTTCTATTTTCATTTGTCGGACAAGGAAATCGCCACATTTTTTTGTCGCGCAATTGCATTTTCATACTTCATATGGTCGTATCAACCGATTCTGAAAAATTCGGAAGGGTATTACTTTGAAAAAATGCGATTATCAGTCATGTTTATGTTGGTAGACAATCATGTTTTCTCATTTCTCCAAGATTGTTCTCATGATTGCATTTTACATAAAAGAGTATGTTTGATTCAAGAAAAATGAAAATATGATCGACTTTCGAGAGGTTTGCTGAAAAAAAATCCGCGGCTACAAAAATGTTCACAGAGGAAAAATGTGGTAGACTCTATCTAATTAAGCTATACAGAAAGTATGAAAACTTTATTAATAATTTGCAATTTGTCCCATGGGCACCCAGAAGACTAACAGGACAGTGAGCACATCGCGCATATCTGCTAGGAAACGGAGTGTTCCATTGTGCATTCCGTTTCCTATACGGTGAGAGCGACCTGTCGCGCTGACTGTATAGGGAACGGAAATATGCAGCCGGGGTAGGTCGCTAGTTAGATATATGGTCTACACCTTACATGGTGGGAGCATAGAATTCTATGCTCCTAGATACATATGGAGTGCTATCCAGCACTTTGAAAGTCATCCGATGTATGGCGCCAATCTCGACAAACTGTCATGAATAAATGGCGCCTGTCTCGATATCTGTCATGTGTTTTAGATTAAAATGTATTATTTGTATTGTTGGTATTTCCTGAATTTCATGTTCTTTGATCTCATTATCTTTTTATGTAATATTTTTATGCTCGAATGTAATATGCCAATGAAAGATAATCTTTTTGTCCATCTCTCTTCAAATACTTCTGCAGGTGCAGACATCTTCGTTGATAATTGACACGAAGGAACATAACCTACTTTGGTTGTATTCGAAGTATTCACTTCTTGAAATGAACTGGTAATACTGGTATTACGAAGACTTTGTTCAACTACAAAACTTTTCACGATTCGTTATTTCAGGCAGAAAAAATGGAATATCTGAAGGAAAGATTGAACAAATTCGAAAGTTATAGAGAACGTGACGAATCCATAATTTATAATACTGAAAAAACTTGGGTATCTGTGTCCGAGTAAACACGAAAATTTTTCAGATTAATCTCATCGCTGTGTTGTCCATTTCTCTCGGAATCTTTCGAACAGCAAATCTCGGTGGAGATTTAAAAAATCCCGATGGATTTCGTGAAGAATAACAAAACTGCGTTATAACCCTGTGGAAATTCGAAATTGAGAACTTTGTAATTTGCATAATTGTCCTCAATGATTACAGCATTTGAACCTCCTTGAATTTAAATGGCCATTTCAAGCTTGACATTCAAAGGGAAGATATATAAATATCTTCATTGAGAATAAATGCTGAACAATAATTGAAGAGGGTATTCTCCATCGACCCCAGATCTTTTTCAACTCATTTCCTAGCTGTCGTAAATTCTTCGTTTAATTGATCGAAAACATTTCTGGAGTACTTTCTTGTGGAATTCAATAGCATCTACAGCTGTTTCTACTCTACTATTTGAGTAGAGCAATTCATATTTTGTCATATTTCTTCTTCCTTCTTCTAGCTTAGACATTGTCTGTTCTCTCTTCATCTCCGTGTCGTTATCTTTGTCCTTGCTACCCCAACTAGTTTTTCTTCAATCATTCCGATTAGGGGCTCATTTTAATCATCTATTCTGTTCAGCACCTTTTTATTGACGATTTCATATTTGAATATTTAAGTATCCACTCTGAACGAGTATGCTTTGGATGATGCAGCAAGAAATAAAATACGAATGTTTACGCAAGTTTTATGGTAATGACAAATTCTTATTCGGGTGATAAAGACGCAAAAAGCTGAATATCAACTTGAATATATTGATTCCTTCAGTAGAAATAAGCATAATATGTTTGTTTAAGATATCATAGCCAATGTTTCAGCAGCTATAAGCTCTTTACCATAGGTCATGGCAGCAGAAGTGAGGGTTGAGACCTCTAGAATCATGAGGAACGCCAAACCGCCGATGTGCAACATAACCCACTAGAAAACCAAGGTATGAGGAGTCTTAATCGTCATTAAGACAATCATCGACTTATCGTCATAAGTCGATGATTGTACCCCCAGCAGACAAAAGTCATGGTCATGAAATTATCAGAATATGATGTAAAGTAGCGGGAAGTAACCGGAACCATCCCAATGTAAAAATCTGAAGAGCGATTTTACGTCCACCAAACTCAAGCAAACTAGATCACTAGTAGAAGCTTCATCACTTGATGGAAGGCACGAAAAAAGGAATATATGAAGCGAAACCTCTGTGGATTTATGGGCTTCCAAAAATCCACAAAGACAGTGGGCCATTAACTTATGTCCCTAGTGAAGTTCGTCTGTGTTTCAATCAGCTCTCTCCCATTGCATAATGATCTGGGGAAATAGCTCAAACACCACAAGAATATTCACACTATGAGGACAATATTTAACATGAAATATAGAGAGTCATTCAGAGGAATTTAAGAAAATTGGACACTGGACCCTGCATTTTCTCTACCATCATGATCTGATAAACAATTCCATGAAGCTATTCAACTCATTACCGTAATGTGCTCACATTACGCATGATGCAGGATTCAAAGACATTCAAGAAAAAGCTGAAAGATCTGTTGATACACTGTGAGCCTTACACAATGGAAGAGTTCTTCAATGTAGTGAAGAGTGGAACATGATTTCACATTTAAAGTAGTAACAGTAATTGTGGAAATCTATATAAATAAGACGGAGTTGTTGGTTACACCATTTATAACTCGAGATCAGATGGACTGTTTGTTATGAAACTTCATTTATGGATTCGTCTACGGCCTGCTTATTATAAAATACATCGAAACTCTGAAAAATTGGATGAAAAATTTGTTTATGTAGGAAACGCTTTTCCTCCTTTTGAATAAGGCCACTGGTGTCGCTACGTTTAATGGCTTTTATCTAGACACTGTAGCGTAGTCGTGAACTATATTTGATATTATTACCACTAGATGGCAATGGTAATTACGATTTGTGAAATCCACCGTAAGTAGGTATCATTTAGGCGAAACGAAGTTCGCCGGGCCAGCTAGTATGAAATAAATCTATTATTATAATCATTATTACTGATGAAATGGATTTTCTTGATGGTGAGCGAGAATAATAACTGAACTTGATTATTTAATTGAAAATTCTGCAATAGTCTAGGGGAAAATCTTTTTGATGGTTTTCAGCCCTAATAACTAGGGTTTGGCTATTCCTCATCAAATATTGAAAAACACTTCACACTTTTGGCGAAAGACAAAACCCATCAAAATTTTCTGAGCCAGATTTGAATTCTCAGAATTATGGACAAGTTGTTTCCTGAAGATGCCTCTAAGCGAAAATACTATGAAACCCACTTGAAAAAGATGAACGGTTTATATTTTCGAAAGAATCAATCATCTTAAAAATTAAAGTATTCTCATGTTTTTTCAATTAAACCCTTCGTTTTGAAGTTATTCCCAATTTTACCCGATAAAATTTGACGAAACAATCAAAAATCATAAGAATACTCTGGATGCTTCCTTATGCTGGCCATACACGTTACGGTCTACCGGAGAGGTATACCTGCGCAGGCATGCCTGTGCAGTGTGCAGGTTTAATCCCACACACACACGCACAGGTTTAATCCCACACACGCTCCAGTTGACCTGCGCAGGCATGGCTGCGCAGGTATACCTCTCCGGTAGACCGTAACGTGTATGGCCGGTATTAGGTTTCCAATATCACAGAATGGCTGAAATTTATAAACTCTCTGATTTCTATACAAGGTAACAATGTTGTCAGAATGTTTATGAACTTTGTCAAGATGTCAAGACTAAAATTTCTATGATGGAGAAACGTTTGACGTAGAGATATGTAATAATAAAGTCCCACAAATGTGGTAGATAAAATTGAATTCTAATGAGCATGAAATTATACATTTCATAAGCACAGTTTCTATTAAAAATATATTGTTACTGGTCAATATTGAAAATGAATGAATGTCTATACAAACCATGTATGGAATTGAAATTAATGAAACATAAAATGATACTTAGCACTAGATAATCTGTAGCGATGTTTCTATCTGAACAATAACCTCTTGGAATTTTATAAACTCGACAATACACTAATTCACTGAAAGTCTTCACAATCTTCACATAATCATCACCAGTTTGCATTCTTCTCTGCGACTAAATAAATCGACAAATCACGTGGGTTATCCCTATACGCATGCGTCGACACAGAACAACCACAGACCAACTGGATGGTCTGTGGAACAACGGTTTGTCTTGCGCGCCGGCTACCTCGCATTAGCGCACCGTTATAGGCGACTAAAATTGAGATAGCGCTATATCGTCGAGACAAGCGTGGCACCGAGAAGAGTAGTGAAGTTCATGGAGGCTTTGCTACCTGACTGGTAAATAGCGCGGGGTTGCACAATAGATCTTCAGGTCAAGGTGTTTGCGAGGCTAAGCTAAGTCTAAACGCCCCTCCTCAAATCTAATCTATATCGGCGAGAATCAGAACTAGTCGTTCGGCATTTCCAGAGAGGAACGCCTAGACGCCATTAGCGAAAAGTTAACCAAACTAGTGCCCTTGCGTTAGTTCATCCGTTAACGATAGGGAAACGTACTGCTTCCTTGGTTCGGCCTATACCATTGTTTACAGAGAAAATCAACACAATCTGGCATCGTATTCTCGGAAGCTCTGTGAAATATCATAGAAGTTCGTTTGGTGAGGTCATTGACCTCGAATCCTATGGCCTAGGTTGAAGGAGATAGATGAGGTTAGTGTTGAGACAATTCTTCATGAATTCCAAATGATGAGTTCCAAAAAAGGTAGGCAGGCTTTTTGGAACTCTTTACTACTACTTAATTCTTCATGAGATAGTTTTGGGAGATCGAGGAAAACATGAACAAGTTATTAGTGCTCACAAACTAATCTTCAGGAAAATCTGAGAAGTAACTTATTTTGGTGAGAGAAATATGGCTTTTCAATTGTGAAATATTCGGACAAAACTAAGTGTTTTTGTTAGGAAATATCGTGTTTGTTATATTTTTATTCCAATAAGGTTAGTGCTTGAGTATTTCCTTCATGTATCAACCCTATTTCAATCGAGAAGTATGAACATTGAGGTTTTTGCAAAAAATCGTATCAGGAACGTATTTGGCCCAATTTTTTTTTTCAAACGGCTATATCTTTCGAATAGATTCGAATTCGGAGAAATGGAGAATGCTTAAGAAGGTTTCCTTTGCCTCAAGAATCCACAGTTAAAATATATGTACAAGTCAAAGACTCACCCTGTATACCAGATTTTTAATCATCTGGAGAAGATGAAGAAATCAAATCCCTCCTTCTGCAGTAGTTACTCAAGTTGAAAGTTTAAACTCTTATGATTGCAGAAAATGGGATGAAGATAATCTACAGTACCATTATAGGACCCGAATTTAACGCTTCCAAAGAATGAGAACTCTCTCAACTATGAAATGAAATAAAATAGTGTCAAATTCATTCCTCGACCTAATCTTTCATTTAACTATTCTCCCATTTCATTTCAAGGCCACTTATTTTCTTTTCCATCCGTCCAATGTAGCGTAAGATCGCCAATCTCGAAATTTAATCTTTATAACCCTACGACGAACTCCCATTCACAATTCTACCATGATTCATTCACAAAAATCATCCTCTCTAGATTCTCTAGTATGCTGAGGCGATGCAGCCAACAGTTCTAATTGGATTTTCCAGAAAAGTAAAACTGATTGAAGTTTTCCACCAGTCTGGAGTTTTCGTGTATTTTCCATGGAGTTAGGACAAAGTGCTCAGTTTCAGCGGTTTGGACCGCGGTAATGTGGAAAAGTTCGGGGAATTATGTGCAATTGCATCCAGCTAGAATTTCGGAATAGAACACTGTCGTAAATTCGGCGTGCTTTGAAGATTTTTGTTCATCGAACTACACTGGAAATTCCTAGCTACATGAATGTACGATTTATATCAGAAAAGCCTTGTCACTGTGGCAATAGCAATCCGGTATCAGTTAGAACGCGTATTGGATGGTACTCCGAAAGTAACTTGAGGGATCTGGATTAAAATTTGCAGAACATCGTGGCATACGAAAAGTCGTATGTTATCCAAATGAATATACTGGGTGATTTTTTTAGGTGTTTCATTAGAAGTTTTCGGGGAAGGAATTGCGATACAAATTCAAAATTTTGTATATTTGTTTTAGAGTAGGTACATGAACTCAATTTGTGAAATATTTTCAAGCGGAATCTACTTCCGGTTCTACCGGAATCGGATGTAAACTCCGATATTTCAAATAAAACACCCTGTATATTTATTATTTATGCATGTTTGAATTCGTTTGATTCTGCAATGAGTTGATGTATGATATGCGCAACCATATTGTTGAGGTATTGCCTGATTCTCAAATTTTTTGACAGAAAGATTGTCACAAATTAGTGTTTATATAGATGCATAGAATACCTGGTGTTGGAACTGATTAGATTTTGTTTAAGACTTTCTTGTCGATTGATCATGTGATACTTTGTGCGGCTTTTCATTTCTCCCGCAAGAGGTCGCGCTATTATTCCATAACCACAATCTTTATGACATTCGAAATTAATACATGTTTTGAAGTTTTGATCAGAGACAACTGTCATTGTGTCATTTCTCTAAAAACATAACATAACCTATATCATACTGATCATCGCGCCACGACCGATGAATATTGCGGATTATTCCGGAAGTAGCACAAAATTTCAATTGTTTTGATCTACAGATTTTGTTCACGATTTTTACTTAGGAGTCGTTTCACCAGGTATTTCTATGCATCTATGTGTTTATATAAATGCATAGAATACCTGGTGTTGGCACTGATTAGATTTTATAAGAGAAAATTATCAATCATTAACATCGAATTTCGGAAAGATGAGTACTTACCTTTGGTAGTGTAGTTGGTTAACACGTTGGACCGGAAATTCGAAGACGCGTGGTTCGACTCCCGCTAGAAGTGAAAATTTTTCGGGAATTCGAAAATTGTCTGTTTACCGTTTAATAATTTTCTCTTATACAGGGTCTTTCACGAGGAACCTCACCATAGAACTTAAAGTACTATAAGTTCTATGAACCTCACCCATATTTATACGGGAAACTACTGAACGTATTTTCATGAAATTCAGCACTTATAAGTATTTCACAATGCTGGTGAAATCTAAAATATTTTCAAGGCATGAGCACCTCCGGTTTTTCCGGAAATGACGTCAACTTCCGTTTTTCAAATTAGAACACCATTTTTTTATTGCAGAAATAGATTCCTTAGAAAATTTCAAGTTATTTTGATGTAACATTTTTCAGTTTTGGTTGGAAAATTCTCTCTGAGCGGGAAAATTCGAAAAAAAAATCGAAAATAGAGCTCCGCTGAAACAAGAATAACTTCGAGGTTTTTGAATGGAAAATTTTCATTTTTGGGATTTTTTAAGATGTAAGATTGATGTATCCACTTCAAAAATCTAAATCGCGATTCATGATACAGGGGGTGAAAAAATCGCTTTCAAAGTAAGGGATGACAAAATCGTGAAAAATCAATTTTTTCAAATTAAAACCCCATTTTTTTATGGCAGATATTGAATCTGATTTCACGACTAAAGCCAGGTTTCTTTGTCTGAATATCAGGTTTATCAAGATAATTTTCAAGTAGGCTATGTCAATAGTAATAATATGTCAGTTTTAAACTAAAATTTCTTTATTTAGTCATCATTCATTATCTGCTCTGTTTATTTGTCACATTCGCAGCAAATACAGAAGAGACTTTTGATATATCATTCTCTTCATTATTATTGTTATTGCTTGTTTTGCATAGTGCTTGATCAATAAAAATAAGTAAAAATGACTATTCCTAACACAGCCTACTTTGAAATAGACGAGCATTCCACTGAATTTGACTGATGGGACAACCCTGGCTTTATTCATGAAATTCTGTAGAATTGAGTGGTATGCTCGTCTATTTCAAAGTAGGCTATGTTATGAATAGTCATTCTTACTTATGTTTATTGATCAAGCACTATGCAAAACAAGCACTAACAATAATAAGGTACACTAGAATGATATATCAAAAGTCTCTTCTGTATTTGCTGCGAATGTGACAAATAAACAGAGCAGATAATGAATGATGACTAAATAAAGAAATTTTAGTAAAACTAACATATTATTACTATCGACATAGCCTACTTGAAAATTATCTTGATAAACCTGATATTCAGACAAAGAAACCTGGCTTTAGTCGTGAAATCCGAATTTTATTCGATAACGGCGAAACTACTCATTTTAAAGACATGAAATGTTTGGCACACTCTAACTTGTTTTTGGCGAGCAATCGATCGGAATTATAAAATTATATGGTTCCCATTTGAAAAAAATGAGATTTCGTAGTTTTATTGAGGCTCACTTTGAAGCCCTGTTTCAGGCACCCTGTATAAAATTTCCTCATAATTTATACAAGAAGCCGTATCAGCGTACTTTCATTTGTCTCACTGCTCCAAAAAAAAATTCTTACAATGAGGGATTTTGAAGATATAAACACTAATTTTTGTGACAATCTTTCTGTCAAAAAATTTGAGAATCAGGCAATAACTCAACAATCGCTTGATGTGGTTGCGCATATCATACATCATATCATTGCAGAATTAAACGAAGAATTCAAATATGTATAAATATATAGGGTGTTCCATTTGAAATAACGAAGTTCACATCCGTTTCCGGTAGAACCGGAAGTAGATTCCGCTTGAAAATATTTTACAAATTGAGTTCATGTACTCTAAAACAAAAATACTAAATTTTGAATTTTTATCGCAATTCCTTCCTCGAAAACTTCTAATGAAACACTTAAAAAAATCACCCTGTATAAGATTATAATATGAATCCAATTTAAACATAAGAGGTAAGATAACCCTACTGCCCGGGAGTGGAGAGAGTTCGATTTCCATGAAATTTTTTGGTAAACTTTTTTTGGTTCCCAATTGCATATTCATTGAAAATATTTCAGTTGCCCTTTTTTATTCCTTCTAGAGTTATCGTCTTGACGACAAAATCGAATTTGATTCTAAAATGAGAAATATTTGAACAAAAGATATCGTGACGATCCCTCAAAAAATAACTGCGACAATCATACCAGTTCATTATCTGCCTTGATAAAATGTACTGCACATTCATGTCATTTCAATATTGTCCGAAAAAAATTTTTTTTCTTCCTCACACTTCGATTTAATTGAAGTCAGCTCACAATTTCTCCTGAAAATATTCCCTTGATTTTATCGTTTGATTATGTTTGCTCAAATTGCAAGTTTATTCGGAGTGAAAGCATCTTTTACGGCTAGCCTGAAATTTTCGGATTTAGTACGTTCGGTCGTCAAACATTCAATCTGACACAAAAGTCCCACCTCCATGCCTTATAAAACAATAAACTATCTCATCTGTCTTCTTTCAATCAAAAATGATAACATTGAAAAATCCCTCTGACGTATTAGACGTGGTTTCGAAAAATCCGCCCCTTCATTGTGACCAAATTCCACACAAAAAGCCAACGTTTTATACTTTACTAATGAGCCCCTAATCATTATAATTGAAATTCCAATCATCGTTTCATCCTCTTTCGAAATATCGTTTTATATTCATCTGTCGGCTGAAGATGGAAATTGCGAATAAAAATTAACACAGCGTTGAGGATTGCTAAGGACAGAAACCGAAATTGGGGTCCTTTTCCATCTGAAATTTGGACCATAATATCATTTTGTGAAATCCACAAGAGGAATATCCGGAGTAGAGTGGGATCATTATATCGGGTCCTTTTAATGAAATATTGATGAATTTGTGGAATCAGGAAGGTTATAAATATAAATTCTACCCACTCGAATTCATAGGGTAGATGTTATTATTATTATTATTACAATAGATTTCGAATTGAGAACTGGGTTCTATAAAATTCGACATACAAACATAACATATTACAAGGCATCCAAGCATCTGTGCACAAGAGAAATACAATATTATATTTTAACACATTGAGCAGAGGAAAAAAAAAACAAATCATCAGGAAGAAAAATCTTTGAGAAAAGAGAGAAAGAAAAAAAAAAAAAAGTATTCCAATGTAATGTAAAGAAAAATTAGATACTGTCATATCGATTTTTAAAAATGTTTATGGATGGAGCATTCACAACACTAGGCGGTAGGGCATTCCAGTGATCAAAAACTCTGTTGGGGAGGAAATTTCTCCTAGCAGTAGTATTGAACCGTTCCTTCCTCAGCTTCAGGTTATGACCGCGCAACCGAGTATCATTGTTCAAACAGAAAAGATGGGATAGATCGAAGTTGATGAAGTTGTTGAGTATACGGAAAGACATAATTAGGTCGCCTCTAAGTTTCCGCCGCTCAAAAGTTTCGAGATTCGCCATAGCTAGCCGCTGATCGTACGAGGGTCTCACTCGGCCAAACGACATACGCGTGGCGGATCGCTGAACGGACTCCAGCAAGCGGCGATCCCGAACCAGTCCCGCACTCCACACAGGTCCCGCGAACTCCAAAATAGGTCTGACGTAAGTTGTGTACAATTTTATTGATGTGGGGAACGACAACCGCGAGAAAGATTTACGCAGAAGGTATAGGGACGAATTAGCTCGTCTGCACATCGAAGCTATATGCCCGGACCAGGACAGATCACTTGTCACCAACACCCCCAAGTCAACGTGAGAATCTACACTTGACAGGGTGGTATCGTCAATTGTATACTGGAGTTTTGGGTTTGTCCTACCGATATGCAGCACAACACACTTAGAGATGTTGAGTGGAAGTAACCAAGCACGACACCAGATCTGCAGCTCCAGCAAGTCACGTTGAAGTTGTCGAAAGCCAGTGCAGGGATCAGCATATATTTTGGCGTCATCAGCGTAGAAGGAACTCGGTGATTTTAGGGAGGAAGGGATGTCAGCGATGTACACCAAAAACAGCAATGGACCAAGTATGGATCCCTGGGGCACACCACTCAGAACCGGCCGATCAGAAGAATAAGCACCACCAACCCGAACGCGAAATGATCGGCCAGTCAAAAACGCCGAAATCCAACGAAGCAGCCCAGCCCGAATGCCGGCGTGTTCGAGCTTATGCAGCAGTCTCCGACGTGGCACTCGATCGAAAGCTTTGGAGAAGTCCAAGTATACCACATCCATACTTCTCCCCTCATCAATCGCGGCAGACCAGTTGTTCACGCACTGCAAAAGGTTAGTTATAACCGATCGACCAGGGACGAAACCATGCTGCTCCTTGGGAATCACATTGCTGGCAATCAAGAACTCGGTCATGCGTTGACTAATTATTGCCTCCATCAGCTTGGCAGCCACAGAGACAAGGCTTATCGGACGATAGTTGTTCGGGTCTAATTTGTCACCTTTCTTGTATATGGGAGTAACGCTTGCGACGAGCCAGCATGAGGGTAATACACCGTTCTGCATAGATGCTGTCATGATCTTGCTAAGAGGTACAGATACGGAGGAACTACAGTTTTTCAGGAAAGCGGCAGTGACACCGTCCAAACCTGGGGAAGTCGAAGTCTCGAGACGGGCGATGCATGATTCTACTGTTGACGGATCAAAATTCAAACACTGAAGTGTCTCGCCAACTCGATGGGTCGGGACGGGAGGCAGAACATCATTATCAGGCTCGCTGGTAAACGCAGAGGCAAAATGGATCCCGAGCAACTCAGCAACCTCCTCACTATTAACACATGTGTCCCCATCAGATCGACGCAGGAGGGGTGTGGCAACTTTAGAGTTGAGCGAATTTCTGACATACTTAAAGAGCCGCTTTCTGTTCCCACCGTTAATGACAGACTCCTCGTATTTCCGTCGGGCAAGCTTCAAGCTGGAAGAGAGGTAGTTGGAAAATTCTCTATGAGCTCTGAAATCCTCTGGGCTCTGACTGCGACGAAAACGCCTCCACAGACTGCTTTTGTGTTTGATCAGTCTCAGAAGATCCCCATCGATCCAGGGTTTGCATTGGTTGTTAAGTCTTGACTTGAGGGTTGTGTGTTTGCAAATGGATGTTGAGACCAATTCATGAAATGTATTCCACATTGCGTCAGGATTTCCGTCCGCAAACAAGAAATCCCAGTCTGCTCCACCTACATCCTCAGCAACGGCCTCAAAGTTTGTCACTTTGTAAGAGAATCTCCTGACTTTGGTTGGTGAGCTAATGTTAACCTGGATGGAAGAAGTCAAGACCACATGATCGGACTTGGCAACAGGAGGGTGGAACTGGGGAGCAGTCAGAAGTTGCTCGTCACTGGCGAAGATCAAGTCAAGAGTTGAAGGCGTTTGGTTTTGTCTGTAGCGAGTTGGTTCTGTTACGAGTTGGATCAAGTTGGAATTAATTATCATGTCCGAGAAATTTGTTGCGGAGTTATGTGGACCGACTGAGTCCTCTAGTGGCCACTTTATTTGTGGAAAGTTGAAGTCTCCAGCCAAAACTAAATTGGGTACAGTGGCAGCCAACTGAGAAACTTTCTCGATCAAGATCTGGTCATCTGTTCCGGCAGAATTGGGGGGTCTATAAATACATGCGAGTGTTATGGAGAAAGAACCTGATCCCAATTTTAGAGCTAATGTGTCGATGTTCGGACACTCGAGACAAACTGGCATGATTGAGAATGAGCTGAGAAGTTCTGACTTAATGTAAATGCATACACCTCCACCAGCGCGGTTCACTCTATCAGAACGGAAGATGTTGTATCCGTTAATTTCCACTAGAGAATCAGGGATTTTAGGGTTGAGCCAAGTTTCACATATGAAAATAAAAGATGGATTGATATCCTCAACGGTTAGAACGAAATCATCAAATTTTGCCAAAAGAGAAGCCAAGTTCGTATAGAAAAGCAGCCAATTACAGAACCCATGAACTAATTTTTTGGAACTGTGGACTTTACTATTTCAGGGGATCCGCGGATGTATCTTATGGTGAGATCACGTTCACCGGCAGCAGAACGACGCTGCAATTCCTCCCTGAGTTCCTCGAGATATTTTAACTGAAAAGGCGTCTTATCATCCGCTATCCTGATATTTCGCAAATCTGGACACTGTAGTACCCTGCCCTTATTACGCAGGACCTCTCTGACCTCCCTCTCGTCTCCCAGTACCACCTTTAGAAGTGGCGGATGCCCTCCGGAAGAACTTCGTCCCAACCGAATAATATGCCGGGGCACGGCTGTAGAATCCACGGCTTTCAGAACTGCGCCAACCGCACCCGCATCGGCTTCCCTACGCTCCTCCGTTGATCCCTCGACGACCGGTACACCTCGTAGAATTAAATTTTTTGCACGTCGAATTCGCTCGACAGATTCAGATACTGCCGCTTCGGTCATCTTTAATGAATCGAAATTGTTGAGATTATCGATCTTTTTATTGACATCCCGTATCTCTTGTTCCAAAGTGCCAACTCTACTAGCGAAATCAGTTTTCAGGGATTCAATAAGTGTTTTTATATCCGATAGTTGATCGAATTTCGTGGCACATTTATTGCATACGATCTTAATGCATTTTATCTTATTACGGGTGACGCGATCATCTTGCGGTAAGTCCGTGCATGCGATATGCAGATGCTGCTTACAGCAGTCGCACTGAACTCGTCGTAGATCTCCAGAGGTAAATTGTTTAGAACAATTCGCGCAGACGCTCATGTTGTTAGTTCTTATCAGAAGAATGTGATAACAAGAAATGAGAATAACTTGTTTTGAAAAATAGTATTCTCCTTCCCCCTTAGTTTATAGAGTCAAAATCAAAAGTAACAAGGAGTTATCACTATGAACAGTACCTTGTGTGAGTTTCAAAATTTTCACAGTTGATTAACACCTCAAAAATCCACAGAAACTAGGAAAACCGCGTACACAAACCGCTCGACGCCTCGATGTACAGTTGTACATGTACTTGTACATGTACTTGTTTCAGTTGGTTCTATCTAGAACAAGCTGAAGTATATTTTCCTAGGAAAATTATTGAAACGAAATTCAGATTATCAGGTTCGATTAAATGCAGTGAAAATGTTTTTCATTCGATCACAATATTTTGTTTCGTTTTCATAATCCACTTCTGTTCCAAATTCATATTTTTTCTTTTTATACCACTAAGTTCATACTGCAAATGGATTTACCCACTCTCTTCGACTCTATTGATTATGGTTCTAAGGAAGGCACCCAACACTCCACCAAGATTCTACCTGTTTTCAACACACTTCTGCTACTCGTCTAGCGACGGTCATTCACAGCGCCATCAGTCGCCACTCTCGAACAAGTGATTTGCATAAACGCGACTCAACACGTGAATAAAACCCAAGTATTCATACAGTGAATTCATTCCGTGAGAGAAAGGACTATTTATCTACACGACGCCAAAGAAAACAAGCAGGTACTACTCTTCAAGTCAGATCAACCGTGAGTACCATTCCTTCAATGTTTGCTTCGTGGTATTCATCTTCATTTCATACATACATCTTTTCTTTGATTCTCGTGGTGATAAGAATTGGTACAGCAGTCTATTCTTCTCGCTAAGAGAGCTTGTATAATTAACAACTTTAAACGGTTTCAACAGATACACCGCGTTAATTAATTAATATCAATGATCGCTTCGCATCTGAGACGAACTTGCAATAAACCATCCTCCAGGGAAACTACGAGAGTTCCGTCCCATCAAAGAGAGCAGATGCTGACCTAGGTTTCGATCTCGTTTGATCTCATCAGAACAACATACCTCTACTTCGATGGCAATTGGAATGGAACTTTAGTGTGACTTCAAATTCGAAGAGTTCACTCTGAATGGAGATAACTTCCATAATGACTTTTGACCATTTAACTCAAAACTCGGCGCCCAGAGGACTAAATGACTGGATTTTCTCCAAAATGAACAAACTTACTTCTGTCTATACTGGGTGCCATAGAGGAAACAGCGGTATGCTCTGAATAGGTTTCGTTCTTTCGGGATGAAATTTGAAGGAGCTGGGGCTCTTTCAAAAATTATTCCTTCTGAACAGCTTGTATGAATTCCCTGCTAAGATACATTAACGTTCGATGAGTTCACACAGAATTATCTACAAATCATTTCACTTACCTTATAAGGAGACATCATCAGGGTGAATGATCTGAAGGTTGTGAATCCGGAGATGTTGGTCGTTAGTGCTTTCTGATATCGGATTATATCACTGATGTGTTGAGGTAGACTTACTTGGGTATGTTGCGTATTATGGCGGAACACTTGTTCAATCAGTGTGGGTTTTTTTCTCCGTGAAGGGAATTTTCGACGCAACAAAAAACTATCAACCGGTTCATGGTTTATGCAACTTCTCCACGAGGATCAACGAAATAAAACCATTCATTTAAAATGACGAATTAGGATTGAATAGAGTTTGAAAAATACACAATTATGCCGCTAATATGCAAAATAATCAGAAATGGTCAAAAGGCATTTCAAATGAGTCAAGTTCATGTCAGAAACCATCAAATGCAATTATGATTAGTCAATTCAATTTCAGTAATAGCATTGAGTTTAAATATACATAGAGACACATCCCGGTTCAACGATTTGAAGCTGAATTTAGTGTAGTTCCTTCACCGGTTCATAGATGGATAAGTGTGTTTCAGAGAAGCAAAAAAATTTTCTCCCGCATCTGGCGGTAAGTAGCTGAACTATGAAGCACTATTTCCGAAGCCGAATGCGATGACGATCAGGACCGGCGTACGAAATATTGAATATTCAGTATTTCATCACCTGATTTTTTGGATGCAATAAAACGAAAATTATTTTTGAACTCTCATGAATATATAATACTGATGTATGAAAAAATAAGGAACTGAATAAAACTCTTTGGACTCTGAAGCGACGTTTCGGAGTCATAATTCGTCTCGGGCTACAATGAAAACGGAATGAAAAATTAACAGTATATGTGTATGTGAAAGTGATGTGGACAAATCCAAAAGAATGTTTTTGAAAATGACCATATAAAACAATTAAAGATTCAATAAGAATACACTTCGCGCCGAAATTCCCTGTTTGAGGACTGACTAGACCAGAGGGCGGCAACCTTTTGAGTCGGAAGAGTCAAAAATTTACAAAATTTCCAAATTTTTCAAGAGCCACAAATTTTTTTCTCGCCAATAAACAGTATTGGCAAACACAGAGTGCTTTTCTTAATTGGAGGTTGAAATGAAGAGGGGAGATCACATGAATAATTTTAAGTGAAAAAGTCTCATAAAAATGTGTCCGAAAACATTAAATTTCGTTTTCGAAATACAGGGAGTTTCTTTCTCATAGTATCTGCCTGTGGTATGAAAATTTCGATTGCAAACCTACCGGCCGGGTGATATTTTTTCTGGCATACTATCCCCTGGTTTCCTTCGAAACCTTTCTTTCTGTAGGCTGTTATACTAAACCTTATGGCTCTGATAGGGGGCACAATAGACCTTAAGGTCGCAGTGAGCTGTAACCCCTTTTCACTATAACTATAACTATGTTCTCTTGTAGTTTTACCGATTTCGAAAACAAATTCTGGTCGATTCCTCAGAAAAATCAATATTACATATCATAAAAATTCAGTTAGTATATTCAGAACTGTTCAAGTCTGGCGATCTGGCAGGCTCTGACTAATGTCAGGTTTTCGAGAGAATCGTTTTTCTCTAAATCGGTAGCAGATACGATAAAACTATAAAGAGACCATAAAGTTAATTCTAACAACATGCAAAGCTTCTTTTTACAATTTTAACCTTGCAGTGTATCACAAAAAAAATTCTGGAGGAAAACAGGATAGTGTTCCAGAAAAAATATCATGCTGTAGATTTGTAATCGAAATTGGCATGGCACATGGTGTAAACTCTAAATGGTATTATCCATGCCAAATTTCAGTTGAATATCTTGTGAAATGCAGATACCTTCTATGAGAAAAAAGTTGAAGAAAATTCAAATTTCATCTCCATATGTATCTCAATACGAATAAACGTTTGTGATCCCATATTTATGGGACTTCTCCTCTCGAAATATGTTTGTACCTCCAATTGTACACCCTGAACATGGCATTATAAGATTATGATCAAATAAATAATACTGGCGAATGGACTTGAAGATCCGCAGCTTCACCTCCAAAGACTAAAGAGCCGCATCGCATGGCGCAAGTGGTTCGCGAGCCGCAGGTTGCCGACCACTGGACTAGACTATTTATGGTTCATTTTCACCCCTCATTTCCTACCTGAGAACACTCCTTTGGAGAAATTCATGGCTAATAATTCATCATTATTGATTCATACCGTTTGTAAAGGAGATATATAATTCGGATGAATCCAACCCTGCCTAAGATTCATAGAATTAGAGGAAAATGAATATCCCACAGATTTCTGTAATTAAATAGTGATAGAATGGATCGGCAGATTAAAGTTCATTTAGTAGCTACAATGTGCCGCCACTGAAGTTGGCAAATTGGCAAGGAAACTGCCAAAAATGTATGCATCAAATCGTTGAACTGCGTTGTGTCTCTATGTATATTTAAACTCAATGGTAATAGTCATCTGAAATTCAGTCACATTCATTTCAGAAAACGTCAACGGCATTTCAAAAAACATCAAATGCAATTCAGATTAGTCTTTGTATTTGATCTCCGAAATGTTAATTTATAATTAAAAAAATTCATTTAGTCACATTTATTTAGGAAATCGTCAATTGTATTTCGGAAATATGAATTTCAATTCACAAGGAAATCAATTTAAACTGCATTCTCTCTTGAAAAATTGAGAAATCTGATGTCCTTTTTTTCTAAATACATATGATTCAATCTGAATTACAATTGATGATTTCTGAACTGTCCATGACTACAACATTTCCGTGTTTAATTCAGAAACAGAAATCGACCGAGTGAGACAAGGATAATTTGGACCGAGAACGAAATTCACACAAGGAATGTGCGGGGTAATGAAACCTCTGGGACCAGTGTTCCCAGAGTTTTTCGAAACGTGCTAATTCAGGTTTGAATTACCATATAGTGATATACACACAACCAAACTTATATGGAATCACCCAGTATAAAGAAGAAATATTATTTTGATATCTTTTTCGTTAGAAGCAAATAAAAAGTGCATGTGTTTACTAACAAAAACAGTTTGGTTCATAAGCACTTGATAAGATTTGGCTTTGCAGTGTCGATTTTACCATTTCGTTCGAACGTCGCAGTGAATTTATATTTTGTTTTTTGCGAAGTTTTAAAGAAAATGCCTTATGTGGGGTTATCGGAAGTCCAGAGAGGAAGAATTATTACTATGGCAGAACAAGGTATGTCACAAAGACAGATTGCAAGAACAGTGGGGGTTACACAAGGGGTTGTTTCAAAAACCTATGCAAGGTTTCTGGAGTTAGGAACCCTAAAGAATAGGCCGAGAAGAAGTCGTGGAAGAGTAACTACAGAAAGGCAGGATCGCTTTTTAGCCCAAACAGCAAGAAGAAATCCCGCATTATCTCATTCAGAGCTTCAAAGGCAATTTTTGCAAGCTACAGGTGTTAAGCCTTGTTCGGACTAGGCCAGTAGATTAGTCGAGTAGCGAGTGATTTAGTAACTTGCCGTGTGCGAACGCCAAAAATCGAGTCGAGTGGATTAGTCAGTGGGCGAGTCGAGTCGATCCATTTCATTCTATTTTCTCGGGCGAGTAGCTTCCCCCACCACGCGCCACTTGCCACTGGAACGCCAGTACTGTCACAGGCGAAAGGAAAAGTTAGTCGTTTTTCAAAAATGTTTCGTTGGAGCGAAGATATTACATATAGATTAGTAAGATTAGTTCAGAAATGTCGTGATGAAATGTTCAAATGGGGCATAGTGGACTCAGCGGGGTGCGATTGTGGCGCAACGAGACAGACTATGGACCACATTTCGAACGAATGCCCGATAAGATCCCATCCTGGTGGTATCCATGAGGTTTTCTCCGCTTCCCCAGAGGCAGTGGACTGGGTTGAAGGCCTGGATATTCGCGTATAGATATATTGCAAAGTTGTTCATTTATCCTTTTATTATTTATTATTTGTATACAATGTCCTTTTTTATGTGTGCTTCTCATACGAAATATATATAGTTCAGAAATATTTGGATCACGAATGTTTATGGAACATTAAGTCGAAAGACTGCAAAAATAAAATGATGAGGCAATACTCATCAGAGGATAGGTATAGAATCCGAAATGCATTTACCCGGTTACTTATATAATTATATACTTGAATATTTCACGTCTGTAAAGTTTTATTAACAGAAAATTTACACAACTTTCTGACATTCTCAAAGTATCGAGGTATTCTTTGGATCTTCTAATGCCAATTCCTTCAGAGGACAATTCGTAGTTCCTAGTTCGTATCTTCTATTACCATTTCCGTACCCAAAGCTTCTTTTTACGGATCTCACATATTTCCTCATCCACCTCTTCTAAAATAGTCATTACGATGAGGTTAACCATTTTGTTTACTTTATTACGTTGCATGCTCTTCGTTCTTCGAAATATCACTCACTTTTCACTTCACTTGTGAACTCGACTCGACCAAAGTGCGAACGATTTCCTGACAGTTGTGTGACAGTAGTAAGTAGATTAGCTACTCTCTACTCTCCACTCGACTAATCTACTGGCCTAGTCCGAACAAGGCTTTAGTGTTTCTGTCGAAACTATCAGAAAAAGACTTCGCGCCCGGGAATTATTCAAGAGGAGAGCGTTAAGAGTTCCAGAACTATCAAGGCAAACGCAAAATAGAATTGACCGTTTTAATTGGTGTTTAGAGGATGAAAATTGGACTATTGAAGATTGGAAAAATGTCTTATTTTCGGATGAGACCAGAATTGGCCTACAATCAGACGACCGGCGTGTTCCCATTTTAAGAGGTAGATGGAGGCAAGCTAGGCTCCAAGCTGCAAGACCGATCCCTAAATACAAAGGAGGTACTGTAATGTATTGGGGCGGAATTATGTTTGGTGAGAAAACTCCTTTAATTCCCATTAGACAATCTCTGACAGGGCCTAGGTATGTTGATCTAGTGCTACAATCTGTAGTGAGGCTCTGGCGAGGTGCTTCTGGAGATTATTTCCTATTTATGCAGGATAATGCACCTCCACATACCAGCAGAGTTGCAAAAAAATTTTTCGAAACAGAAGGTGTGACTGTTTTAGAGTGGCCTTCTTGTTCACCGGACCTTAATCCTATCGAGCACTTGTGGGATAGGATCAAAAGAAAAATTAGAGCTCGTCAAAATAATCCTGGTAACGCAGAGCAACTTTTACAAGCGGCTTTAGAGGAATGGGCAAATGTTACAGAAGAAGAAATTAACAACTTAATAGAAAGCCTCGTCGAATTCAAGCTTGTATCAATGCCAGGGGTGGTAATACTGATTATTGATTTGTTAAAATCGTTTTATTTGTTGTTTAATTCTCAGTTACATAAAAATTATTTTTAGAGAAATTTACACTTTTAATTTTCTGTTCTATTATAAAAATAAACTTTTAATAATTTATATTATTTTTGTAATAAACTTGTTTTGGGAAAACTGCTCTTCACTTTTCAGCGACTTTTTTTTAATTAAAATTCGTATTTTCCAAATAACAGGGTGATTCCATATAAGTTTGGTTGTGTGTAGTTATAAATATATTTGTATAATCTCAGCAAATCGTTTATCGAAGGATCATCATGAAATAGCTTCAAAAACAGCTGCGAAATTGAAAGTTACAAAAAACTGATATGTGCGACCCTATCTTTTTCGAAGTATTCTGAGAAAACAACTTATTTCTATGACCCACCATTCGTGAAAATTTGACACCAGGAAATACCACAAAATCACATTAGGTTTGATAATAGTTCACGTCTCACGATGTTTTCTGATAATTGGAGAACAAACTTTGAGCTGATATTTCGGTTACGAACTAGCATATACACTGAAATAAATATTGGACATTAATCATGGAACGTGCAGTCGGCAAATGATAGGTATAAAGAAAGTGCAGTAAAAACCATTGGGAATATGTCATTCAAACTGTTGCTGAAAAAGTTTTCTGAAGAGTTCAACAGAAAAATGAATTCATTTGAAGATATAATTTCTGAAGATGCAAGTGACTCGAGCAGCTAAAAGAAAGAAATCCGCGACAAAAAAAGAAAATACTCAGACGCTCTCAGAAAGAAAGAAAAAACTAGAATTGTTTCAGATTTCGATGAGAATACACCACACGTTTAACAATCAAAAATATACCAATATACAGGGAGACCCATTCGAAAAGATCCACTGGAATAACTCCCTGGGAAGAGCCAGGATTGAGAAATGTTTCAAATGAAAGTTTCTTAGTTTTTAGGGGGACATCGAATGCAGGCGTTTAATCTGACCTCCGAGTTCGATTACAAGATAATTCCTTGTAATGACCTTGATCTTGGTCAAGTCAATTTTTTGAATAGGGAATATGCATTTCTCGTTGCAGAATATTGATCTTCGTGACAAACTTAATCATTCTGTCTCGGATGAAAAAATATCGGTTCAAGGATTCTGTCTCTTTCGTTTTCTCATGAAAATATGAAGTGTTTCATGGTAAAGTACTTCAAAGTTATTTCTCATAGAATCATTTGGTTTTGTATTACGTATGAACATATTCAAAAAAGAAAAAGTGGTTCGTTTTCTGAATATTTTCCAACCGCACTCATGAGTTGACACGGTGATAATAAAATCTCATCGCATGCCGAATTTTGAAATTATTGTTTCCACTATTTCACTGCATTCAGATACATGGGAACAGATAATTGTGAATTTTAGATTGTGCGTAGTTTCAAACAATTTTTCTGGTGATATTTTTTTGTCTTCATCCATTTCTCCTTATTATTTTGTCTCATGTTTCTTGTTGAAATATTACTAAGCATTATAATTATAATAATTGGCCAAATACCAAAATCGCCCTGTAGCTCGGATCCTAGACGCCGTAGCAACTTGGGGTTTTCTCGAAAAAAAAGGACATGACATTTTACATCTTCTCTATCTCTTATAGTTAAGGAGTTGTAGTACAAAACTATCGAAATCTGGTCACCCTGTACTCGAGTTTCTAATTTTTTTTTCGAGGTCTAAATATTAATAATAATAAATTTCTACTTAATTCGAACTCAACTTTGTTTTCATATGAAATAGATAAAAATTAGTTTCCCCGGAATCGGTTGAGTCAAGGCTATTTTCTATGAATTTTCGAACCATCAGTTGCTTACCAAGAGAAGTTCGAAATTGGCATGTCACGTATCGTAAACTCAAAATTATAATATTTTTGCGAAATTTCTGTTGAATATCTTGTGAAATGGCTATACTATGAGAAAAATGTTTGCGGCCCAATGTTCAAGGAACTTTCTTTCTTTAAATTATGCATAGAAGCTTCCCTCTCAGTTTGTACCTCCAATTTAGGAACACACTGTATTTCAATTGAACCAAACTCTTCACCGGACTTATAATCGAATATAGTCGATGCTTTTGTGACATTAAAACCGATAATAAGGAAGATATTGACCAAAATTGTTCAAAAGTGGAGGATCATAGAAAAATAGTTTTCATCTATGTTCGACAAACAAAGTAATCGAGGCATCAACATCAGTTTTTGTAACTTTTCCTGTTTCGGGGCAGCATTTCAAGGATTATTCCACCAATCAGAACTTTTCATGAAATGACATCGAGTTTTCACAATTATAATTTTCCACATAAAAAATTCAGTAAATTTTTTCCTAGACCCTCAAGCGATAAATCTCATCAGTCGCGTACGTCAAAAAAATTCTCACCTCTGTCACAACCTAGCATACGTGTGTGGCGCGCTCAATTTTCCGGCACAAGGAGGAATTCCTCCCCCTGATCTTTTTCCGGGAAAACCAAACGGGATACTGAGGAGCGAAGGCCTGACGGACCTCCCAGAGCACGCACACTCAACTTTTCCGTTCATAAATTCGGTGGCAGAAGAGTTACACCTCTGACTCTGATTCTACGCCGGTAATTTCCCAAGGGCTGGTATCGATAAGTAGCACTCTAGATTCTGGGATGATATCCGATTGATTTATAAACGAGGCGTTTAATAATGCAGTCTGGGAGCTTTAATCCGTGAACCTTTGTCGTGATATTTCAATGCTATCTTAGTATTACATTGTGAATAATCGAGATCATCCGTTATTAATATGCCCGGATGATGTCTTTATTCATTTTGTATCGGTGGTAGATTGTTTCAGGGGGCCAACTGCATCGCTTCGGCTTAACGTTTAAGTGAAGCTTACTGAAATACTCGACTGCACTGTTGCATAAGCCCCACTCAAAGCGATTTAAGGGCAACATACAGGGTCTTTCACGAGGAACCTCACCCATATTTATACGGGAAACTACTGAACGTATTTTCATGAAATTCAGCAATTATAAGTATTTCACGATGCTGATGAAATCTAAAATATTTTCAAGGCATGAGCACCTCCGGTTTTTCCGGAAATGACGTCAACTTCCGTTTTTCAAATTAGAACACCATTTTTTATTGCAGAAATAGATTCCTTAAAAAATTTCAAGTTATTTTGATGTAACATTTTTCAGTTTTGGTTGGAAAATTCTCTCTGAGCGGGAAAATTCGAAAAAGAAATCGAAAAAAGAGCTCCGCTGAAACAAGAATAACTTCGAGGTTTTTGAAAGGAAAATTTTAATTTTTGGGATTTTTCAAGATGTAAGATTGATGTATCCACTTTGAAAATCGAAATCGCGATTCATGATACAGGGGGTGAAAAAATCGCTTTCAAAGTTAGGGATGACAAAATCGTGAAAAATCAATTTTTTCAAATTAGAATCCTATTTTTTTATGGCAGATATTGAATCTACGTTGAAAAATAATGTGAGTGTATGCATCACACCCTTGCCCTAAAATGGATATTTTCTGAGTTAATATCAATCTTACATCTTGAAAAATCCCAAAAATGAAAATTTTCCATCCAAAAACCTCGAAGTTATTCTTGTTTCAGCGGAGCTCTATTTTCGATTTTTTTTTCGAATTTTCCCGCTCAGAGAGAACTTTCCAACCAAAACTGAAAAATGTTACATCAAAATAACTTGAAATTTTCTAAGGAATCTATTTCTGCAATAAAAAAATGGTGTTCTAATTTGAAAAACGAAAGTTGACGTCATTTCCGGAAAAACCGGAGGTGCTCATGCCTTGAAAATATTTTAGATTTCATCAGCATCATGAAATACTTATAAGTGCTGAATTTCATGAAAATACGTTCAGTAGTTTCCTGTTTAAATATGGGTGAGGTTCTCGTGAAAGACCCTGTATTTCAAGGGGAGTTAGGACCACTGTTCAACGATTCGAGAGACTGATTTAACCTCACAATTTCGGTATTATACGTAAAAACGTCTTTACATTCAAGATAATCAGAGTATTTTGGTTGTACGAAATGAATGTTCTGGAAATATTCTCTGGTAAAATCTTGATGAATTGAAAATGATCGAAAATGATATGCAATTATACAGATCATTTTCAAAATTTTGTATGGCACCTCAAAATATTACAATCCTCCCAACATAATAGTATTTTATGCAACGATCATTCAATGATGGTTGTTAATACACGAGCATTAACTGGGATACGTATGATAAATGCGAGTGTATTTATAACCATTGCATGAGAGTTGCATACGCTATTTTATGTACACCCGATAATTGATGAAAATTTATGAATATTATATTTATTCCGTTTGAAGGCTATACCTAACCTGAAATGTAAACAATTCGGTCTTGCTTCCAGAAATGATGGCTGGCATTTCAGGTGAAAAGGAGCCAAAATGTTGCTGGCTGCAATATACAGGCTAGCCCACCCCAGACGCGGTTCTCATTTTGAGGCAGTAAATGAGGACATTTGAAAATATTTTTTCGTGAAATCTAAAGGGCAATCAGATGCACAATTTAAAAGTGTTTTCACACATACAGGGTGTTCGATAACGAAGATATAGAACATAGTTACACTTTTTTCAATGTAATATCCTATATATGAATTCAAAAATTGAATGTAAAGCTCAAATAATGATGAATTTATAAGGACCATTTTATGCCTTAGGAGAACCATTCAAGAGAAAATGGCGAAAAATCGAAAGAAAAAGGGTATTTTCAATTTGCAATTAATGAATAAACCCTTCAAGCCAACGAGACAGACAATGGTTTTTTCGTGTAGACATATTGGCTACCCTTTCGCAGAAGAAGAAAATTCAACTCTGGAATATACTGAGTGATCATAATTAATATTCAAACATTAACCACAGATAATGGTCAAATACTTTCTTATTTCAAATGGCACACCCAGTATTTCTGTACCTTGTTGAACGTAAAAATTAATATCGAAACTGTCTTCAATGGGTTTCCCCATACCTAAACCTAATAGTTTTCAGTAATTTTCGATTTTTAATTCAACTAGTAAACCGACTATTAGGAGCAATGATATTCATAGAAATACGTTCTATGATGAAAAATCTGACAGTTGCATGACGAATCTCAACGACTTAATTCATATTAACTTCTTATAGTTGCAATTCGTTGTTTGTTACATGATTCTTTGAACGTATGGCGCTTAACTTCAAAACGATCGGAATAAAGAGAAATTTGAGGGCATGTACCGAAAAATATTGACCGATAATGAAACTTAATACCTTCTAGGCGAAATTGATTTGAAAATAATTGAAAAAAGAATTGATATTCAGAAAAACAGAAGATAATCATTTATAAAGGAATAATAAATCTTGCTTGACGGCAACACCATTATTGAGATCTTCATATGAGTTTTTCAGATTTCAAATAATATTGTAAGCATTTCCTCACGAATATTTCCAAGTATTTCTATGGATATCGCTAATCATAATAGTAGGTTAACTAATTGAATTAAAAATGGAAAATTACTGGAAAACTTTAAGGTTTAGATATAGGGAAACCCAATGAAGATAGTTTCGATATTAATTTTAACGTTCAACAAGGTACAGGAATACTGGGTGTGCCATTCGAAATAAGAAAGTTTTTGACCATTATTTGTAGTTAATGTTTGAATATTAATTATAATCACTCAGTATATTTCAGAGGTGAATTTTTTTCTTCTGCATGAGGGTAGCCAATATGTCTACACGAAAAAACATTGTCTGTCTCGTTGGCTCGAAGGGTTTATTTATTAATTGCAAATTAAAAATACTCCTTTTTTTTCGATTTTTCGCTATTTTCTCTTGAATGGTTCTCCTAAGGCATAATATGGTCTTTATAAACTCATCATTATTTGAGCTTGCCATTCAATTTTTGAATTAATATATAGAGTATCACATTGAAAAAAGTGTAACTATGGCCTATATCTTTGTTATCGAACACCCTGTATATGTGAAAACAATTTTAAATTAAAATGAGAAATTCACGTCCGTTAGGACCATCCACTAGGGACATACAATAAATGAGAGAAATGGACTAGCAAAGATCTAATTCAAGAAGTAAATCGCCGGAACGTGCCGCTACCGCAGAAGGAAAATGACAGACCGGTTTCTGGAACGTCTGGGATGAAACGTAGACATTTGCCAGCTATGTGGGACACTGTAGTATTACATTGTACTCAGTAGTTCCTACTAGAGAGTAATATAAGCTCTGCCGTTTCATTTGGTTGCTACCGTATGAGGGGATATGTGACACTGATGACGGCAAAGAAGCCAGAAACCGGTCTGTCATTTTCCTTCTGCGGTAGCGGCACGTTTCGGCAATTTACTTCTTGAATTAGATCTTTGCTAGTCCATTTCTCACAATTTTAAATTGTGTATCTGATTGCCCTTCACATTTCACGAAAAAAAAATTTTAAAATGTCTTCATTTACTGCCTCAAAATGAGAACCGCGTCTGGGGTGGGCCACCCTGTATATTTAAACAAACCCAAGTAATAAACTAGAATAAATCAACACGTTAAAAAAAATATAACTCAATCCTGATCGAAATATTTAGTGCAGTGCCGCACAAATTACCATTCAACAATATACACATGGGCCCTTCAATTTTTTTTTCATAATGATCAAGTTTCCTCATTACCATCTCTCTGTAATTGCAATCCAAACAGTTTTGGGATGTTACTGTCATGTAAGGAAATGTTGAATTAAGATTTCATTAATGTAAAAATGAATTCGTACAACATTGGCTCAGGGCTTAGTGCTTAGTTATCCGCAAAAGTGCTCAGTACTAACCACTAAGCACTGCTTTTGAAAGGTGCTTGGGAGCACAGTGCTCGGGGGCACAAAAGGGCTCCGAGTACTCTCACGAGCACAAAGCACAATGCTTTGGTACAGCTCTGATGACCAGTACATTCGAACTATTCTGCGGTGCTGCCACGTCTTTCTTCACGGAAGGTTGTTATGACAGCATTAACAGTTGCCAACCGTTTATTAGAGAATACTGAAAGTGGTCACCAGTGCTTTTCAAAAGTTGTTATCAGAATTGCTATGGTTAGCAAATGTGATAACCACTTCACTTAGGCTGGGTTTCACCAACGTTTTTAATCTCGTTTAAGTCAGTAAACGATAATTTTCTGTGGTTTTCCAGTCAAAAATCAATCGGTAATCTCAGTTATCTCGTTAAACCAGATTGAAATGTTTGGTGAAACCGGGCCTTAGTGAATAGCCCTGATTAATTTCGATCTGAGAGTAAATAATTCTCCTGTGATTTGATGATAATTCCAAACCAGTGAAGAATCCAGATTTTTTCAAAATAAGGAATAACTCGAAAACGACGAATTTCACAGTTCGTCATTTTCAAGTACATATTTTTATAATACACACAACCAAACTTATATGGAATCACCCAGTATTAAGATGAAATATTATTTTGATATCTTTTTCGTTAGAAGCAAATGAGAAGTGCATGTGTTTACTCACAAAAACAGTTAGGTTCATAAGCACTTGATAAGATTGGGCTTTGCAGTGTCGATTTTACCATTTCGTTCGAACGTCGCAGTGAATTTATATTTTGTTTTTTTGCGAAGTTTTAAAAAAAATGCCTTATGTGGGGTTATCGGAAGTCCAGAGAGGAAGAATTATTACTATGGCAGAACAAGGTATGTCACAAAGACAGATTGCAAGAACGGTGGGGGTTACACAAGGGGTTGTTTCATAAACCTATGCAAGGTTTCTGGAGTTAGGAACCCTAAAGAATAGGCCGAGAAGAATTCGTGGAAGAGTAACTACAGAAAGGCAGGATCGCTTTTTAGCCCAAACAGCAAGAAGAAATCCCGCAGTATCTCATTCAGAGCTTCAAAGGCAATTTTTGCATGCTACAGGTGTTAGTGTTTCTGTCGAAACTATCAGAAAAAGACTTCGCGCTCGGGAATTATTCAAGAGAAGAGCGTTAAGAGTTCCAGAACTATCAAGGCAAAATAAAGTTGACCGTTTTAATTGGTGTTTAGAGCATGAAAATTGGACTATTGAAGATTGGAAAAATGTCTTATTTTCGGATGAGACCAGAATTGGCCTACGATCAGACGACCGGCGTGTTCGCATTTTAAGAGGTAGAGGGAGGCAAGCTAGGCTCCAAGCTGCAAGACCGATCCCTAAATACAAAGGAGGTACTGTAATGTTTTGGGGCGGAATTATGTTTGGTGAGAAAACTCCTTTAATTCCCATTAGACAATCTCTGACAGGGCCTAGGTATGTTGATCTAGTGCTACAACTTGTAGTGAGGCTCTGGCGAGGTGCTTTTAGAGATTATTTCCTATTTATGCAGGATAATGCACCTCCACATACCAGCAGAGTTGCAAAAAATTTTTTCGAAACAGAAGGTGTGACTGTTTTAGAGTGGCCTTCTTGTTCACCGGACCTTAATCCTATTGAGCACTTGTGGGATAGGATCAAAAGAAAAATTTGAGCTCGTCAAAATAATCCTGGAAACGCAGAGCAACTTACACAAGCGGCTTTAGAGGAATGGGCAAATGTTACAGAAGAAGAAATTAACAACTTAATAGAAAGCATGCCTCGTCGAATTCAAGCTTGTATCAATGCCAGGGGTGGTGATACTGATTATTGATTTGTTAAAATCGTTTTATTTGTTGTTCAATTCTCAGTTATATAAAAATTATTTTTAGAGAAATTTACATTTTTAATTTTCTGTTCTATTATAGAAATAATCTTTTAATAATTTATATTATTTTTGTAATAAACTTGTTTTGGGAAAACTGCTCTTTACTTTTCAGCGACTTTTTTTTAATTGAAATTCGTTTTTTCCAAATAACAGGGTGATTCCATATAAGTTTGGTTGTGTGTATGTTCGCATGAACTCATGAGACGGTTGTGCTGTAACTTTGATATCAGAAAAATATCGAAAAAATGTTGTTTGACGAATGTGCACCATGAAAGAACACCTCACCAAAATCCCGTTCGTTTGAAATTACGGTTTCGAAGATTTGTACAGGAAGGAGGAGTTTTTTCATGTATTTTCGTCTTTCAAACAGAGACGAATTTTGAAAAAAAATGTTTCGTTTAATGAAAGAAATCTATAGGTAAGAAATGTACAAATCCGAGACGCACCTAGACAAATAACATCACATTTCATATTCAGATGTTATGTTCCATTTTGTCGCTGGAAAAGTTAGGTTAAACTTTCTTGCTTTCGGCCTTTGGGATTTTGGATGTAAGCATTAAATTGTCTAGATGAAAATCGATATTGGCAATCAAATTGTGAATAGCATATTTCAAAAACAAGAAACATAATATTGCAATATAGACAACCACCAGTTCGAATTCCTCAATTCATGGACGTTAATTTCCCAAGAGTCATAAGCGTCAATAAGTCGTTTTTTCCGCTACCTCCTTACCAGACCCTGTCTCTCACAAGTTTCCCAGTATTATTTCTGTTCGTAGGAGTCACAGTCACCCTGATTAATGAATCTCGTGACAGCCCGAGTCTTTTGGAGGGTTGGGTAAGAATCGGCGATGGCATTGTCGGTTTGAAGATTCAAACTTCGCGAGTGGGTGGAGCTTACCTATTCATTAAAGAATTCGAGAAACCCTCTCGAATTGTTTTGAAGTTCACGGCATCTTAATGCCGACAGGTTTCAGTTAATTTGGGTTTCACTCAATTATTTCTGAAGTTTTCCTTGTCGATTCCATGATGAAACATAAGTTTTAATTTTCAAGTTTGTTTGATTTCGAGCTTATAACAACGATTGTAAAAAATCGAACAGAATATGGGTCTATCCGTAAACTACAATAATCATGTTTATTTTTTCGCGATAGTTTGCAGTCTCATTCAACGTTTTTTCAGGATGACACACGACTTTCGCGTCGTTCGGTTTGAAAATGCTAAAAAATTAAGAACCGTCATATTTTGCAATATCTTTGTAATAACTAATAAGCATCCCCTTAAAGATTTGACGGATGAGCGGCTTTCGACTCATCAAGGGGTTTTATTATTTGAGGAAAAGAACTTAGTGTTTGGTTATTCTCCAAGGAAAAGCCTGACATATTCTTCCATGTTTTAATTGTTTATTTTCTCCTGATATCGAATATACAGGGTGAGGCCAAAAGAAACCTTTTTCTCATTTTCCATTTTTTCGAAATAGACTCTGTTGAAAAGATATAGCCATTTGAAAAAAAATGGGCTCATTACGTTCCTGATACAATTCTCTGGAATTGATTCAAAGTTCATATTTCTCGATTGAAATTGAGTTTATACATTCAGGGAATACTCAAGTACTAACCTTATTGGAATAAAAATGTTGCAAACACGATAATTTCAACAAAAACAGTTAGTTTCATCGGATTATATCTGCAACTAAAAAGACACATTTCTCCCAAAATGAGTTCCTTCTTCGATTTTTCTGCAGATTAGTTTGGAAACGAACACTTAGGTATAACTTTTTCATATTTTCCTCGAAATTCCCAAACAATCTCATGAAGAAAGACTTTTCATTCAGATCATTAGAATTCATTATTAAACAACCTAACCTAATCCATTTCGTATTCATTCTGTGAATATTTGTACAGAAATTTCAAGAAGATGACGTCAGCTTGCTGATATTTTCATTGAGGTTAAGAATTTTCCACGTTACATAATATAAATATCGCATGCGTATAGCGAAAACCGTTGGAGGCGTTGCCAACTATGAACAAACTGTAAACATTTTGTGTAATAGTAAATACACTCAGTGAATTATTGTAATAATGTGATTATTATATGAAGTGAATTAATGTAATATTAACATCGCAACAGATTATCAGGTATCATATTATTTTTCATTAATTTCAACTTAATACGTGGTTTGTACATTCAACTTCAATATGGACCGGTAACGATGAATTTTTAATAGAAACTGTGCGTATTAAATGCTCCTTGGTGTTCAATAATATCTACCACATTTGTGGGATTTTATTATTGAAATATCTCTACATCAACGTTGTCCATCATTTGAATTTAAGTGTCGACAAAGCTGATAAATATTCTGACAATATTGTAAACTCGTTTAAAGACCAGAGAAGGAATATTATTCGATGATTCGTTTTCAGATTATTCTTTTAATTAATTATTTTTTCGTTAAATTTTTCCGGCTAAAATTGGAAATACCTCGAAAACGACGCGTTTTATTGAAAAAGCATAGTGATACTTTTCGTTTCTTGAATGATCGATTCTTTCGAAAATATGAACCGGTTATCTTTTCAAAATGATTTTATGGTGTTTTTGTGTGTACTTATTGATGAGTCGACTACCCTGTAACTTTTATACTAGGAGAAATATTGAATGAGTTTCTATTGAGGAATATGCACCATTAATACCTAGAGTATCTAACCAATGAACCAAAATTCAGTTCATTTGAAATAATGATTACGAAGATATGGACAATAAAGTGTTTTTTTTTCATGAATTTTCGACACCCTGTATTTTTCAAACGAAAAAGAGAATTCACAAGTTTCAATGAGGAAGCTCGAATGTAAAGTATAAGAATCTGTATCAGGCAGTGTTCGTTTCAGGAGGCTATGAGATCATTCCGGTTTAAGAATTCTCCAGCTACTGTCACTTCTTCGTTTTTCAAAAGCGATTGAAATTTTCTTTTTCCATCTCCCGTTGGCGGATTCAGAGAAAGGTGTCGTACCCGTCTGGGGTTTTTCTGTTAATTGCAGTTCCCACGCTCTAGCCTTGAATTTTGGGCTGCCTCAGCATCTCGCCTCCCAGGCAGTGGCGTAGCTAGATAGTCAGGGGCCCTGGTGCAAAAATCGGAGAAGGGCCCCTTAATGAATTGTTTGGTTTTTAACAAGTCGAAATATAAATACTTCGAAGAAGCAGAGCAACTTACTGAAGGTACAATTGAGGAGTATACTTGAATAAATTATGTTGTCATTAGGTAATGAAAAGAAATAGGTAATTCGAAATGTTTATTTATGTATTAGGTGTATTAAATTAATTATATTTAGGAGGTTCAAAAAAATTTTGAAAACACTTTTAATTTTGTTGATATGTTAGATTATTTGGCAAAATAACAATAAGAATAACTTATTTAAGGAATTCATTTAAATTAATTATTGAGGATTCAAACCTGGTGGTCCATCAAGTCTAAATTTGAAGTCATTGATTTCTTCGGGAAAAATATGTTTACAACCTTTGGGACCATTTTTTTGCAAAATATTCATTGACTTCACTCAAATCTAGACTTGATGCAGCTTCATTTTTAATTGATATAAGCGATAATTGTCGCAGTCGAGCTTGGCCCAGTGTTCCTCAAATAATTTTTTATTATTTTTAATTTGCTGAAAGATCTTTCGACTCCTACAGAGATGACCGGAATTTTATGGAATAGTAATATTGCTGTAAATACTTCTGTTGGATCGCATTTCGTAATTCCTTATTATGTATTTTCATACAGAATTCGTGAATTGTCCATGCCTTATTCAATTCAAGTAGAAATAGGTGATAAATATTAAGAAATTGAATCGAAAAATTGGTCCCTATCATATCGCAATATTTACTTTGAAATTTGTCGCAGCTTTGAATGACAGTTTTTTCTCCTACATCTATCAATAGATATCTATCAGAAATGAGGGTGACAGAAAATTAAAAATTTTGTTGACTGCAGTCATACCCTCGAAACGTGTATTTAAGGGGCCGTTATACTCTGGCCGACGGCACCGATTCTCCATTCGAAAAGTTCACGCCCTCGATTTTTCACCTGAAAGCTTGATTTTTTTTATTCTCCTCGAATTTCAGACAGTTCTCTGCGATTTCACACTTTCTGTCTTTTAAGTATTTCCATTTTCGCATTAATTAAGCGCCTATCCAAATGGAATTTTTTTTGAAT
This sequence comes from Adalia bipunctata, assembly GCA_910592335.1. Classification (NCBI taxonomy): domain Eukaryota; kingdom Metazoa; phylum Arthropoda; class Insecta; order Coleoptera; family Coccinellidae; genus Adalia; species Adalia bipunctata. Next base: position 11,168,342 of record OU342954.1, read on the forward strand.
AAAACTAAAAAAATTGATGAACAACCGGCAAAAAACGATTATGAAGTCAATTTTCATAAAGTCTCAAATTCAACCCGATTTTTTTATGCGAAAAAATAATTTTCTCGAAGAGAAGAAATGGGAGTGCCCTCAAGACATCTTATAACTTCAATTTGAAGAAAAAATCATGCTTTTAGGTGAAGAATTGAAGGCGTGAACTTGTTAGCCGTCATCAGTGCCACATAGCCCTTCCTGCGGTAGCAAACAACTGAAAAATGAATGTACCTACGCACGTAGAGATCCAGTTTTTGTCGGCCAGAGTATAACGGCCCCTTAATTGTGAAATTATTGTATCGAGCACTCTATAGAAAATATTCATTTTGAACAATTCTCCCCTACTTCGAAATCGGTGATCAGAAGGAAGCTAATTCATCGAAATGTTTTTGAACTTTTTTTTCTTTTTTCTTCGAAATGGGGATCTATACCATATGCTATGGCATTTTCTCTAGGCTCGAATTTGAAGGACTCGAAGTCACTCCTATAAATTTTTATCTTTGTATTCGTCTCTAAGCTCTCTATCGCATATTTGTAATACTTAAGATGCATAATTGATATCAATAAGAATGTGCATAAAATCGCAGAGAAAAGTATATTCAAAATTCAACATTTTTTGTTATTATTTTTGCTTGGCTTCGCTCATCTTTGCACGAATTTTTCATAACTATTTCTGATGATGCACGAATGATATCAAAAAACGAAGTTTAATTGCTGAAATTGTGTTGACCCTACTGGACCATCTAGTCGGATTTAGTTTATTCAGAGAGGTCTCCGATTCACCAGTGAATTTTTGACAATACCAACGTTTGAGGCTATTTCCGAAAAAATTATAAAAATCTTGTAACGTGGTATAAACGGTGGTCAGCGCTTGGGGCCTTTGGGGCCCCTAAGGTCAGGGGCCCTGGTGCACTGCACACCCTTGCACCCACGTAGCTACGCCGCTGCAGTCCCAGGTCATGAGACAAATCAGCCTGACACCGTCTCGACATACAAATTATTTTCGATTTCTTTCTCGCGTTTTATGAGGAAACTTGATCCGAAAATCAACAGCTTCCTTACTTATCTTGTCACATACTGAAACTCGTCGGCAGAAAGGGATTCAATAATTTTTCATTCCATTATTACAAGAATATAAAATAAAAAAAATAATGATTAAAATACTCCTTTTCGATGTTTTTACATAAAGAGACAACATGCCGAATTATGCAGCTGCCAAGCACGCGGCTGATTTCACGACCTCGGAAATTCGGACGAGATGATACAAAGTTCCGGAGCTTCCGCCCCGAGTTTTACGTTAATTACAGACGAATTTGGGGAATCAACCTCGAAGAGCGAAAGATCCGACCGGAAGTATGGTGAGAAACGTTTAACGCCTAAAAGTTTTGCCTCATCCTGACCTGGGGAATATTGAAAATTCGTCACGTGACGACCGGTTTTGGAATTAGTTCAAGCGTGAGAAATTGGGGATATTGGAAAATTTTTATTGCGCCTGTGACAACGGGCGTTGACGTTTTCATGCCTGAAAGGAAGATTTTATGCTTGAATCAGACATGAATACTCAGGAAACGGATTTCTCCTCTAGATATCTGGCTGGTTGAAATGCGACACTTATGCGAACTGCTACTGCGAGGTCCAAGAGATGGATATGAGCCAAATCCTCAATTGATTTTGCGAGTTCCTAAAATTCCGTCCAATTGAACAGAATTGGAATTTCTCATTGCATATTTTTGAGATATCCTGAATTTCATAAGGATGAAGAATTATCTTTGCCAGCACTCAGAAATGACACGAATATAACCAAAACAAGAAATTTTTGTGAAAAGTCTCCAAATATACACCCGTATTCAAAAGTCTTGACCCCCCCCCCCTATCAATGCACTCAACGGAAACAGCATAACCAATTGTTCCAACAACGAGGCAAACTTCCACAAACACATCACCAAAAAGCTCAAACAAAGTTACCAGAGCTATGCCAGAAGCCCAATCATTAAAAAATTAGTGGGCTTTTCTGTGGTCGATGCCTAAGGAACATAATGAGAATTCTGATTGGATCAGGAGGGAGAAAAATCGAACGAACATCCCACAAATAAACTTCGAAGAAATATCAGTGAATGAAGAAAAAAATTCCCGATCGGAATTGGAAAAATTTCGGATGAGATGAAAATTTGGACCTCGCGACAAAAATCAGGAAATTCAAACTGTTCGACTCTGATGGATAAATATTGTTTTTTTATTCACAAAGGATCAATCCATATGCAAAAAAAATCAGCATTTGTTTAAATCAATTTTTCTGGGAAATACGGCAGTCCCAAAAAGACCTATTTTTCGCGATTTTTCGACTCCAGGTCGATTATTTCCCAAACTACGCGTCAAGGAAGAATTCTAATTACACATTCGTAATCTAATCGTATCCAAATTAGTAAATAAAATGACCCGGGTCGATATACCGCAAAGAAAAAAATTCCCAATCGGAATAGGAAAAATTTCGAAAAAGATAAAAATTTGGTCAGCAAATCTTAACTGTTCGACTCTGATGGATGAAAATTTGTTTTTTTGATTCACAAAGGATGACAATCTATTGAACAGAAACAGGCAACCAAACTAAAGGTGGATTTATACAGCAACTAAAATAAAATAAGAACTAAAATAAAATAAAATAAAATAAGAAATAAGAGCAGACAACATAGGTTTATAGAGATCACTGGAATAAAATAAGAAATAAGAATGAACCAATCAAATCGCAGATTTTTTGACAATGACTTCCGCCTTTTATTCAAGGCGATAATCGCAGTACTTGTCATCAATAACAACATCGCGATCGCTTCCATCATAATTTCCTGGTCATCCATATTAAATATAATTATCAACAATGATTTAAAAAAATATTCATTAAGTTTTAGGTTAGAAAACTAGAACTTGTCAAAAGTGTCAATACGGAAAAGATTGGGGAGTGGATTTGGGTCATGTGCACTATCATTTTCCAAATAAAATAAGCGAAAAAGATAAAAGTTGACCATCTCTCATTCTTATTCTTATTCTTATTCTTATTCTTATTCTTATTCTTATTCTTATTCTTATTCCTTATTTTAGCTATCATTGAAATGCATCAAGTGAACATTCTTATTTTATTTTATTTTAGTTCTTATTTTATTCTAGTTGCTGTATAAATCCACCTTGACACCATTCAAAATTGTGTGTTGCCTAATGCAGGATATTGTTTGATACTCATGAATTTGATAGTTGATCTGCGGTTCGATTTGATGCTCATGTGTTCCTTGTTTTTTGTGCCTTTCATACTTTCATCGGAATTGCGACAATACTAAAAATTGAGAAGATAGCTAACATCGAATTGAACCCTCTAAAATCATTTCGTTCAATCTTTTGTTGAACATTGAAGAACTACATTTGGTTTGGTCATCTTGTAGATAAGTTCCTAAATTTATATTTCGATTATTATGCTTAATCAGAAAATCTTGTAGTTATTTGATCAATAAAAAATTATTCGTCTCTACAGTATTTATTGGCGAAAACTCCGTATGAACATACACTGAATATGAGACTGAATGAAAATTATCATAAGATAATTGAAGCAGATATACTCCATTCACAATTATAAAATCACTGCTCTGGCCTTGGAAATTTGACACATTCCACTCTGTATCGAAGTTATGAAGTTTTTCAGAATATTTTTATGTTCCAAGTCAACACTATGTTGCCCTCTCTACATTCTTACCGTATTTCTCAGAATGTATACCTATTTCATTTTGGAGAACACAACAGAAAATTCTGATCAATATTCTACATATAAAGTAGTTTTTGGATTTATGATTGTAAAGATTTATCGATGTGCTTTGTTTTCATAATGATATCGTATGTGATATGATTGTGAGGGTGCATAACATTTCTATTTCTAATATTTCTTTATTTCAAATAAATAACAGTTTCATTCATTCATCACAAAGAAAATAAACATAATAACTAAATTAACGAATTTGTTTACAGAGAAACTAATAATTTCAATGCAATAGTAACTGAGTTTTGGTTATTAATTAATGAGCAAGAACGTCAATTCATGAAAGCTTTATAGATATACCTACATTTCATTTATTTGATCTTATGAACAAGGAGTAAAATATTCTGACTGTATAGTATTTTATTAGTTTGAAAAATATTCATACATTACTACCACAGTAGGTTTGTACAAATAAAATGGAATAGGTCAAACATATGCTTCACATTTATCATTCACCTGTTCTAAAATAAGACACAAACTCCTGGAATATGGAAAAAACCGATTTATTCTGGTTCAATACAGCCTATTTCTACTTTCGACAAAGGATTGATAGGAATGAAAGCTCCAGTGACACATTTCAATTCATCGGAATCTGAATTCACCTACCTTTGAATGCACTATAGTCATATTTCTTCTTTTTTCAGCTTTTTCGACATTTTTTTTTCTGAAACGTGAAAACGATCCACAATAATCATTTAAAGACCGATGATGGCCATCCAGAACCCGTTTACTTACGATATCGTGCAATTTCATTCTGCAAGTTCTTTCCTCATAATTCCTCGAAAATCCTACCTGAACCATATTTTCCGGTCGATTTCGTCAGAAGATCGTATAAGGAAGCCTTTTTTGTCCATTTACACATTCCAAATACATTTTGAGCACCAAAGACGATACCAAAACTAACCAAACTATACCTAAAAAAAACTTCGTTATCAAGTGTAAAAAGGTCCATTAGTACCTACTTACTTTCGCTCTATTTATGCTTATAAATCGATTTTTGGTCCAATTCAAATTTGCCATTCGTACTCACGCCAAAAGTCGTGAAAGGAAAAATTGACACTTGCACGAAATTCCTCATATCGACGGGAAACTTCTTCTAGACGACGAAGAACGGAAAATAGGCGATTTCCTATCGATATTTCGCCCCAAAAACGCCGATCGATTCGAACTAACAAATGTGGAATATCTTTCTGATACTTTTACTTCGATGTAAACAAAAAAACTGGCAACGTCGTTTGGTCATTAACGATATTTTCTGTACGCGCACATACTTTTCATCAGGTCACCAACCCCATGAAAACGAAACCATGACCTCCTATGTGATTAAATAAAAGTGAATGGAGTATACTTCTACGGATTCTACCAATCATTTCAACCTTTTACAGGCCTTTATTCCATATTTGAACCTTTCCTTCCAAATATAACAACCTTTCGTCAAGCTCCTGCTCAAGCGCTCAAAACATCCATAATTGAGTATTAATGCTCTGAATTCGGAGTAAGCCTTCTCGTCATATGAATCTTCATTATAATTTATTCGTTTTACTGAAGATGCTTTGGGTAAATCTATTTCGAATCACTTTTCCGATAATGTGCAATTCGCCGAACTCGCTCCCGATGTGAAATCGGTATATGCAGAGACTTATAAATTCATGAGCTGCAAAAAATCACTGAACGGCAGTCGTTTACTGAAACTTTTTTCATTTTGTTTTTGCAGTGTGCCAATTCGTGGCGGTGAGGTTACAAAAAATTGGAACTGTTGCGAAGTTGAATTGAATAAGTGCAAGTATTGATAGGTGCGTGATTTGTCTCTCTACTTTCATTTTGAATCAAAATTCGTAATGGTTCAGGAAATCTTTGAGACTGGGATTTGTTTGCGAGCTTTTTCCTTTACGATGAATTATCATTCTCGTATTTTGTATGGCAAGGTAGCGCCAATTTTGAACTATTCAACAAGGTGCACTCCTTATCCAAGAATATATTTTCTTTCATTCAATAAATTTGATGATTTATGATTTAAAGAGGATTGCTGATAGGATTATTCTTCTTGAAGGTGTACTTATAGGAAGAACCATTTCTTTAACGTTGCAATTGTTGATAATACTTGAACTTGAGGATTTCCTTGTATATAAATTTGCCAAAGTTGGAACGACATCATTTTGAAGTAGTGCTGAATAATTATCGCCATTCAAATTGCTCCCAATGAAAGAGGGGCCCATGATGTGGTTTCGAATATTGCCTGCCCAGACATCAACGTTTTAATGGAATTGTTGCGTCTCACTTTGCATTATCTGGACAAATTAAATGCCATTATCCTTTGTCCACCAGAAAAAAGCTGTCGCCTTTAAAAATGTTGTATAGATGAATTGCTTTAACCATATGCGATCAAACCCTTGAACTGCAATACTGTTCCATATTCAATTCTCGTTCTTTGTTTAAAATAACCCTTTGTAGTGATTTATTGGTAAGCGATTAAAAGATTTCTCAGCCCAAGAATTTAGGTCAAGTCCGGTGAACCATTCAGTTTCTTTGTATAAGCTCATAAAATTAAATATATGGTGACGTTTATTGCAGTTCAAGTTGCATTTTCGGAACACATGGCAGGATTGGATACCAAATCGTCCACGGTTTCTCTCATTGGTCTGTAGATTCAAGAAATAGGTTTTTTTCCACTAAAATCAAAAATGGCAAAGAGGAGCATTTTGTTGGCTTAGCGAGGCGTTTTTCGATTCAGATACCCAATCAAATGTTGATCCTTTCCACTTTCATTCAGAGGAAATGAACCTTCCTTTTTTCAGCTTGTCTTTGAAACCCTATGTTACAGAGACAAGCATTCAGTATAAAGTTTTTAATCGTCGGTCAATCACCAGTAAAGTAAACCAAATTTATCGAACAGTCATGATTCAGTTGTAATTCAAAATCGTCGGTTATTAATCAGTTTGTAATTCACACTGACACTTTGCTCACTTGCTATACATTTTCATATTGATGGTACATCATAATTCTTTCTTGCTAAACATTTTCATATAGAAGGTAGAGTTCACAATTGTATTCATAACACTCGTATAATCGTTTCGTGCTTGTTACCTAAGTTGGGGTAACAAGAATAAATACAGTTTATTGTTTGTTGAGAGTGCGTTCACATTTCACTCATCTTCTTCGTTGTTGTTATCTAAGTACGGATGACAACTTATCGCAGTAATCATCAAGATTACCATAGTTAAGTATACCCCTTACTTCGGTTGTGAACATGGGCGCCCGCAGAAATTTTTCTCAGGGGGGGCAAAATTGAAATTATTGAAATATTGAGGGTGTTGTGTTGAAAAACTATAAGGTCAGCAAAATCTCAGGGGAGACATGGACACCCCTGCCCCCTGCGGGCGCCCATGGTTGTGAAGTCACAACAGTTAATCATCGAGATTGACAAGGATCACCAACATCCTACCAATTAGGACCAGTGGAAGAAAAACATCATCCTGGTAAAGCAATCAGGGTAAAAAAATAAAACTAGAACAACCTTGGTACTAATGAAGGTACGAAACAGGAATTGCGTGTGTTTCTCTTCCATCCAGTGAAGATTTTCAGTAGACGAGTAGCGACAGAAAACACTCATCACAAAACGAAACGTCTTCTAATTGTCCTCGACACAGAACGTTGGCCCTTCAGAGAAATTTTAGATACAACTGTTTTCACCACCCACCACGCACTTTACAGCTCTCCTTCCAGTTCCAGAATTCTAATGAAATCCATTTTGTCAATCAGAAGGACAGGTAGAGTGGAATTACTGAGGAGAGCTTATAATTTTGTATTGTGGGAGGGTGGATTGTGGTGTATTTTCATTTTTTTTTGTTTGTTCGCCCATCAACGAGAGGTCATACAATTTGGTTACGATGACATCACTCACAAGTGATAGCTTTCCGGAGCTAAAGCTTATGTGATTCATTTATTTGTTCACTTTTGCCATTTATTTGGTGTGCTTATTTATACTGTATGTTAACCTATAATAATACTCTATATTTGTCAATACTTTGCACCTACCTATGTTTGTACACTGTACTTACCAGTCTCTACAATATTGTAAATTAGTCGGTGAATAAATATTATTATTATTATTATTATTATCTGAGAAGGTTTCAACGGGGTTAGTTCCTCACTCCCGCAAGTTTCTTGCCCAATAGATTATTTTCTTTGGGGTTGCAATGGCAAGGCATTCCGTGACTAGATGAATAGAAATTTCTCCCTCTTCCCCACAAAATCTACCCTCTTCAGTGTCCGGTAAACCCATTCTCGCCAGATGCTTCCTGAGGTGACAATGTCCTGTAAGAAAGTGTAGCTTTTGGATCTTGCGATATCAAAATTCCAAAGCGACCTTTTTGGAATGATTAATTTGTGGGAGATTCCGCCAGAGTATTTCCCTTTCGATTTCCTCCTTCTCCACAAACTCTTTCTGATGGGTGCATTTCCCTTTACCACATAAAGGTTCTGGGCCAGGGAATGGGGTTCGTGCCTCATCCCTGGCTAACATATTGGCCTCTTTGTTTCCTTTGATTCCCGAATGACCTGGAACCCAGAATGAAGAGACCTTATTCCTCTTGCCTACCTCATTGAGTTTTCTCCGGCACTCCCAAATCAACTTTGAGTCGATGACATAGGAGCTCAGTGCTTCAATAGCGGCTTGGCTATCTGAATGTTTTTTTTTTTCAGTTTATGTCTCGAAATCTTTCAATTTCTGCTTGAAAAACACTCGAGGGGGAACTTAAGGATAGTTTGAACTTGGTTCCTGACCCGTATACTCCAGCGTCGACCCCATCATGGTTTTGAATCCATATGTATACCATTTTATGGTATTCTCTTTAAGATTGTAGTGAGTGTATTCCCGGTTCCAGTCCTCTCTTTTGCTCAGCATTGTACTGAAGTTTTTCTGAGTGCTCACTTTTTCGATCATTAGATTGATGCAAAATTCATATTTCTCGATTGAAATTGAGTTGATACATTTAGGGAATACTCAAATATTTCAAGATTACTTCTGCAATTGAAAAGCCATATTTATCTCACCACAATAAGTTCTTTCTTCGATTTTCCTGAAGGTTAGTTCGTAAAAACTAATAACTTGTTCATATTTTCCTCGATATCCCAAGAATATCTCAAAAAAAATTGTTTTTTCACTAACATAACCATACTTCATCAACCTAGGGCATAGTATTCTAGGTCAATGACCTTACCTGACCCATTTTTTATGATATTTCATAGAGCTTTTGAGAAGACGATGCCAGATTCTTGATTTTCCCTTTAAACGATGGCATAACAGTGCGCCACCTAGCAATGCGAGTTAGCCGGCGCGCAAGAGAAACCGTAAGATCTATGAATCGACCCATCCCAAACCTTTTATTGTTGTATCTCCCCAGTCAGTCCCATGAACGACGCATGCCTATAGCGATAACCGGCGTGATGTAAATGTCGTAAAATGGTCAAATCATTTCTAGAGCTATGTTGTTATAGTAGGGAAAATTTATTATTCTAGGAATTTTTCTTCGATCTCGTGATGATTATGTGAAGACGTTCAGTGAATAAATGTAATGATAACCGGGTTGTGTCGGCTTTATGGAATTCGAAGATATTGATTAGATAGAAATCATTTAGTGCTAAGTATTATTTTATCTTTCATTAATTTCAATTTAATACATTCTTCATTAATATCGGAATTGTGCGTCTTGACAAAGTTGATAAACATTCTCACAACATTGTCAACTCATAGGTATAGAGATCAGAATTTCAGCCATTCTGTGATATCAAAAATTCAGGGCAGCATCCAGACCATTCTTTTGATTTTTGAATTTTCATCAAATTTCATCGGGTAAAATTTGAAAAACGAAAAAATACTTTTATTTTTTAAAATGATTGATCCTTTCGAAAATATGAACCGTTTATATCTTGCAAGTGGTTTTATGGTATTTTTGCGTGGATTTCTGAGTCGGCTACTCTGTAACTTCAATACCAGGCGAAATATTGAATAAGTTTTGATTGAGGAATATGTAACATGACTAGAGTAAACAATCAATCAAAATTCAGTTCATTTGGAATAACGGTTCCGAAGATATGAACAGAATGTTGAAAAATGATATTGGAAAAAAGTGTTTCGTTTGATGAGAGGAATCTGAAGTTATAATATCTATATAATATGACTTGTCCTATACACATCATATTTGTGTCTTTTGGATCAATAAATACTATTACTATTACTATATTTACAAGTCATAGACTCACATTTTTTAGTTTTTTTTTTCAATATGAGTACCTACATATTTTTTTTGTTATGTCTCCGAAAGTTCATCAATTCTCAATGTTCAAGATAATCCTGTTTGTTTTTATGGCTTTTAGATGGTGAATTCGGCTCTATTTCAACTTTTTTTCACATTTATATCACATTGTGTTTATTTTTTATGTGCTCATGTAGATGTACTTGGAAGCAAGAGTAAAATGGTATATCATCTTCTTGGTGAACTTTCCCACGAAGTTTTACGTGGAATGCCCCTTCGATCAAGAGGCAGTGGCGTGTTCAGAGGGGGCCGCCCCCCAAACCATATAATCACAGGAAAGAAATTCTGAAAGTCTGAAGGCTTAGGATAGTATTAAAATTCAATTTTCCTCATATGGGAAATCTGGGCCCCCCCAAACTGAAATCCTGAATACGCCACTGTCAAGAGGTTTGTGGTACCTCACAAACATCCACTCCGAAAACCCACGAACTCATTCAAAAAATATACATTTAGAGAATACTCTTATACTAAACTCAATGGACCAAAATTTGAAAAAAAGTATTTCGCAAGAAAGTTTTATTCGAATATACGAATTAAGAAGCCATATAGCACACATCAGAATACATCAGTTCTTTGGTTTTCCTCAAGCTAAGCTTGTCAACAATATTCATTGGTAACGACCATATTTCACATTGAATAAATATCTTAGTAGGATAATTTTACGAATTTTTCAATCTCAATCTTTTCGTTAATCAATTTGATTTCACAGTTTAGCTACACCGAAAATTAAACCGATAACTCAAATCAAGAGCCCTACAAATCAGTAATTCTGAACGGGTTAAAGTCGAATCACGACAATCACGTAAACCTGGATTTTATGAATTCAGGTCAGAATCCAAACCCGAGGACTTTCAAGATTCAATTAGGAGGTATACTTATTTCATAATGGAAAAGATTTCCTACAATGTCCTCGATTATCATTTAAGCAATTTTTATCAAACGTGCAATCGTTTATTTTGGTTGCAGATGGAATTAACCATTTCGTTCGCTGCAGAAAATATATGGACTTCGAAAAGGTTCACTGCTCAATAATTCGATTTTAGCCGGATTTCAAACTGCCTCATACACAGGTTTTATGATCTTTTTTGATACTGACATCTATTCATGTACCATTATTTCCTATAATAATACTCGAATAACGAGAGAAAGGACCCCGCACTTTTTGTAGGTAAAGTGGCGACCGGTCAAATTTTCTGAAAGTTTGGTATGTTGTTGTACCCGACTCAGTGACCAAAAGTGTCAATGGGTCAAACCCAATCCTATGGCTAGTTTTCCAAATACGGGGTGTTAAAGTTGAAAATTGCCCAAATTTTCAGATTTATTCTTTGATTATTAAGAGTTGGATTGGATTTCTGTTGCATACACACGTTTACTACATGTTCTAGTAATGAAATTAGTGGATAAGTATGATCAAAAATATTTATATTTACAGGGTGATTCACGAATATATGACGGTAGTTTTTTGCCAAAATTCACTTTTTCTACTGTGGCGTCAGGAAGGCATTTTTTTGAAATGTTCTTTTCGATTTAGTATTATGACCACCAAATATTGCACAGTGCATATTTTTTATACAGGGTGTTTCACAGAGAGAACCACTAGACATAATAATTTTTTTTAGAATTAATTCGAAACCCTGTATTTTTGAATTGATTTTTGGGAAAAGTAATACCACAAACATATGTGTTTCTCTAATCTCCAAAATATTCATGGTGGTTTATTCATAGGAAGGTATTCCATTTTGGGAAAAGTTCGAAAAATATTAACACCCTGTATTCGAAAATTTTCTCGGTCAAATGCAACTATTTTCTCACTATATATTGATTTCTACAACATCTCCAGAGGTATGAATTCTGAATCCGATACTATGATCAGTTTTCGAGATACCGTTGAAGTTGAGAATAAATGATTTCATCTCAGTTTTTTTTTCCAATTGAAAAGGCGGATCGATTTTATATTGTGCCCATGAGTTCAATATGAGTACAGATAAGATGCGCATGGAAAAGTTCAGCTGAAATATTTACTGTTACAGGGTGATTCACGAATAAATCACAATAGCTTTTGCATACACTCGATAATTCTACAGTTTCGTCACAGAGAAATTATTCCATGAAGTTAATACCTAGTCGTTCACAATTTTCAGTCTGAAATACTTCATTATGATCACTTCTCATACAGGGTGAGCCATACAAGCAACCATACCAAAAATACTTATGCTATTGTGATTTATTCGTGAATCACCCTGTAACAGTAAATATTTCAACTGAACTTTTCCATGCGCATATTATCTGTACTCATATTGAACTCATGGGCACAATATAAAATCGATCCACCTTTTCAATTGGAAAAAAAAACTGAGATGAAATCATTTATTCTCAACTTCAACGCCCTGTATCTCGAAAACTGGTCATAGTATCGGATTCAGAGTTCATACCTCTGGAGATGTTGTAGAAATCAATATATAGTGAGAAAATAGTTGCATTCGACCGAGAAAATTTTCGAATACAGGATGTTCATGTTTTTCGAACTTTTCCCGAAATGGAATACCTTCCTATGAATAAACCACCATGAATATTTTGAAGATTAGAGAAACACATATGTTTGTGGTAATACTTTTCCCAAAAATCAATTCAAAAATAAAGGGTTTCGAATTAATTCTAAAAAAAAATTATTATGTCTAGTGGTTCTCTCTGTGAAACACCCTGTATAAAAAATATGCAATGTGCAATATTTGGTGGTCATAATACTAAATCGAAAAGAACATTTCAAAAAAATGCCTTCCTGACGTCACAGTAGAAAAAGTGAATTTTGGCAAAAAACTACCGTCATATATTCGTGAATCACCCTGTAAATATAAATATTTTTAATCATACGTATCCACTAATTTCATTACTAGAACATGTAGTAAACGTGTGTAAACAACAGAAATCCAATCCAACTCTTAGTAATTAAAAAATAAATCCGAAAATTCGAGCAATTTTCAACTTTAACACCCCGTATTTGGAAAACTAGCCATAGGATTGGGTTTGACCCATTGACACTTTTGGTCACTGAGTCGGGTACAACAACATACCAAACTTTCAGAAAATTTGACCGGTCGCCACTTTACCTATAAAAAGTGCGGGGTCCTTTATGTTTTCTAGAAATGCAACGCGACAGTTACAAGTCGTTTACGTTTTGTGGCATTTCTAACGAAAAAAATCGAATAATAATGTCGTAGGTATTTCGAGACGTTTCGTGTGGAAATTTTAATTTCATTTCCACGAAGAGGGCTCGAACACTTATTGCTTTGAAGTCTTTTTTATGGAGGCATAGAATGTTTTCTCGATCCTTTTAAGGGGTTAATCACCTTCCACAACCTAAATCAACAGATGTTATGGTTTCTTGAACAGTTTTAAACAATTGACTTTGTTTCTAATAGATAGTTAATTCAATTTGTTCATCACATAAAAATATGAAATTCGTATCAAGTCGGTTCAGATCAAGTAAAAGAAATATTGCCACAAAAACAATATTGGACTTGATGGATAATTTGACCCCATTGAAGAAGGAGATATCTCAATTGAGAAAAATATTCTCAAAACCTTGCAGGAATACAGATATTGAAAAAAAACAGGCATTAAAAGAACGTGCAGGACATTTTTCAGATAAATTAAAATTAGAATTGAGAAAGATCCTGGTCGAAAATATTCTGGATTCCTCATTCTCAATTTTTGGAGAATATCCATGAGATTTTTCCTTCTCGAAATTATCATTAATAAAGCATATTTCTGAAAAAAATTATCCGATCATCAACAGACTTCATACTATATTATCTATTAGATAATATAAATCTCATAATTGATAATAATAATGAAGATTACAGAAATGCGAGGTGACGCTATAATAATTCTGATAGTATCGAAATATGGAATAACAAACCGATGGGACAACTTGGAATTTTATCAGAGATTCCGTCTATCCATTATAACAGTTTGAATTTCAAAAAAAAAATAAAAACCCACCGTATGTAAAAAACGAATATATACTACGAATAGATTAATCCGTACTATTCATATAAATGTAACCTCTTCATTTTTCGCAGATTAATAAAATACTTTATGTCCGACTGCTTCATAAACACTTGATTTATGAATTCGTTCAGAGTCCATAATTGACTGCTTTATTGGATACCACTTTATTGGACTCAAATGTCTTCTCTCGATTATGCAATTTTCTTCGTTTCACACCACTTGTTATAGGCCACATACAAATTTTCATAAGCAGTTTTAGTGGTTAAGATAGATTCTTTGGCGCTTGCGGCGAAATTTTCTACGCTTTCCTTTACCGCAATATCCATTTTTTGGATTATTATGACGTTTGTCACAAAATTAACGAATACAACTAAGGTAAGAAAAGCAAAAGCACACTATGTTTTTTGTAATCAAGCGACGAATATATAAATTGCCATTTAAGAAATAGTAGGGGAGAGTTCCCTTGAAACGGACAATTTTATTATTTTCGGTGTGAAATATTATTTCAAATGAAAAAGTTTCAAAATGTACCGTCATAATATGAGCATAAGGTTTGTGGATTCACTTTTTCAGAAAAAGCTAGAAAAAGAAAAGCTAGTCACTCGAAAAAATGAGTCTTACTTTATTTTATAAAATGTCCATTTCATGGGATGTTGCCCTTGTGATGGACAGTTATTCCCATGAAGTGGACAATGGTACAGAAACAATAGAATACTGTCATAAAGTTCTAGGAGAATAGTTTAAATCATTTAGTAGTACCAAACAGAGAAAACATACAGTATTTTCCATGTTAATTATTGAATTACATAACATATTTTCACATCTCCCTTGAATCGGAAACATTGCAGCCCATGAACTGGACATCAATTTCCAGTCATTTTTCTATGTCCGATTCATGGAATATGTGGTTTTTATAAAAAACCTGAAAATATAATTTCTACAAATCGCTATATCAATGATTTAACATATCTGTCTGATAAGGGACAATCACTTGATGTTTATATGAAAAAATCGGCAACTTATCGTCACTAGAAACGTAGCTATTCACTTCGCAAATGTACGTACATATTTACTTTACCGGCAACGGATTTTTCAATGCATGCCTCGTCCACAAGACGCGAGCCACAGATTCAGCCATTTTCCAAGAGACGTGGCTCAATGTTGCGAAAATGGTATTTACGTAAAGTATGCTCAATTACTATCGGGTGTAGTAGAAAACTATAGTGTCCGGTTCATGGGCTGTCCAGTTCAAAGGAACTCTCCCCTTTATTTCATTACAAGTCCAGAAAGTAAGCTTTTTCCGTGCGCGCGCCATGGGTTCCCGTGTTCGGATCCGCCTCACACGGATAAAGTCTTTCTGGACGTGTCATGAACGATATTTTTCATAACACCTCTCTGAAAACAATATCACGGGAAAAAATGTCAGCAGAAAGCAGTTTTTTCGATATTGCAAAACAATAATTATTCAAAACATTGACATCTACTGTCACGCAATCGTTGCTATGTGTCTCATCATAAAGACCTAATTTATGTACTTGTTACATAAATAGCTATTTTGTAGGATCTTTCATTAGTCTGAGGTTTCATTAATTTATCATCCCTCCCTTGCATTTTGGACTTACCTTGTCGTCGAATCCTACTAATCTAGTAAAAACTTTGTGTCATCGTTATCTTCTTCATAACTATCTAGGAGATAAACGAGTCTCTCATCATTATTTAACTCGACATAACAAAATTATATGTAAATATACCAAAACACAATACCACCATATAAGAGTCATCACGAATGTTAACAGTTATACCATTCTGCAATCATCTACCCCATATCCTAATAGGTCCAAATCAAAGATATGTCATTACGATGTTGCCACGTTATTCCACGTCTTGTATGATAGATAAGATACAGCACGAAAGAAGGGGCCGATCGCATCTATCGATTTATGGTTTTGACGTTTCACTGTGACGCTCGACATGAACGATCCTGAGAGTCTGAGCGCCGTGATTTAGTCGTCTCAGCGAATGAGGCCTATGAAAGGAGTATACTTTCACAATCATAGAGTAGTTGAATTTTAACGTTATGACGATATGTTTGAAGGCTTCAAAACAAAGTTGCAAGCTGTTTATACTTTGAGATCTGAATGAACTGATTTACTGAAGAATAGCACGAAATTGCTCTTCTCAGTTCTGATAATAAATTACTTGATTATATCCGTGACCTATGCTCTGCTCATATAAAATATATGTAGGATTTTATTCTGATCCGTAGATTATTGTGTGGTAAAAGAACTGTAAATAAACTGTATATACAAAGCTAGAGTTTTACTGGTTTTTGAGAGAACTCCAGGAAGACGATAAAACGTAAATTATATGTTTGGTAGCTAGAGCGAAGGTCATATTACTAGACGACCGAAAATAAACCACATAAAGGTTTTATAATAAGAGGTGTTATTTTGACATTCGAAGAAAAATGCCATTTTTTGTTTTGAATCGATGCTGGGCTCTTGGGGTGGACCTTCTCTTTCACATGGCCTCAAAGGAAGAAGTCGCAATGTGTTAAATCACAAGATCTCGGTGGCCAATTGTAATCACCTCCCCGAGGGATAAAACGGTCCTGAAACTTTGACTTCTTGTGTTAACTGAACTTTATGAGCCTTTAGTTTAGATAGATCCAAATCTTAATGCAAAATACGGTGTAATGACGTTTGTGGAATGCCTAATTTTAAAGAACGAGGAGTAATGCACAACCATGGGTTTTCGTCAACACTATCGGCTACAGCAGCAATTTTCTCGGCTGTTCTTGAGCAACGTGCACGGGTTTTATTCTTCACATCATCAACAGAATATAAGAACAAAATTCAACAAAGTATTATCAAAATTCTACCTATATTTTGATAATTAATAAAATATTTCAAAATCAAATTCCGCACTTCCAAAGGAGCTGCTGCAGATATAAATTCAGAATTAATCGATAGGATCAGGCTCCACACCTGCATCAAGAAGGTCCACAAGGCGTTTTATAGCTTTCCTCGGCAAGAGTCTGAAAAAAAAAGAATCTGTTAGTATGTGAAGAAAAGGAATATTTTACTCGAAAAATAAATAAGACTTTTTAATATTTGAAAGTAGGTTCGAAGTGAAACATTCGAAGATGTTTTCGCATATCTCACATCGTTCCAAAATTTTTTAAATTTAGATTTCATGTTCTTATAACTCGATCTTGGATAGCCATCAGAAATCCCTCGGATTCAGGATACAGCTTGTCCGCATTTAGCCACGACAAAGAAGCTAATTTAGCGTTATTTTCTCCCTCAAAGTGTTTGGGAAATTTGCCGTGCAAAGTTTGTTCCCGCCATGCACTTCTGGTTGTGACATCGAACGTCATGTCTCTGTGTTGCATGTTCAGGGGTGTATATCCCTTATCTTTTGTTGTCACCAATTTCATGTCTATGTGGGTCAAAATGAGTTTGAGATATATCACAAAAAAATGAATTAATTATGCAGAGGAAAAAGTTTTTATGAAGTACATCAACAGTGACAACAAACTGAAAATTTTGAATAAAATTCGTAAACTGAACGAGATTGTTGAGTGACGTGATAAGAAACAGAAGAAATATCAACAAAAAAACTGTAAACAGTGGAACATTCAAAGTTTTACTGCGCAGCGGCCTAGCAGTGGATACCATCAAGCCATAGAACTTATATTCTATGGTGGATACACTGCAGAGGAGAGGTCTTCGAACTACTCCGTGAATCGAGTCACCTACCAATATGTCATTCACGTGTCATCATAGACAAGATTGTCAGAAATGACAATGAAGCGTCAGAAGTTTTTTGAATTTGCTCCTACTTTTTTGCTAATTTTTCGATAAAATAACCACTTTGAATCTATGGGAGATGATCCCCCAATAAAAGGGGCCTGTAGCGTTCCTCGAACACCTGAAGAACAGAAGAATCATCACTTGGAAGATCGGACCTGATCGAAAGATCCTCCCGATCCAAGAGAGAGTTAGGACTTCGTGAAAAGGGGTTTTTTAGCAGGTGAAGTATTTTTTTACTTCTTCTTTCTCGGTTTTTCTTCTTTGTTCTTGTTACAGATATATTTTCAAGATACTTCCATCCAGATCGATGAAAAAGCTTGTTTTCATCAAGTACAAGAAGCTCTGTAACATGGATATCATTTGAACAAATTCAGCATCACTACACATATACGGGGAGACTGAGTTTTTTCAGAGGTTTTTATCTGTTCTCGTGTGTCATACGCAAAATTGTATGGTACCCCGTTCACATTCCCTCTGCTAACACTAAGATTTGGATCGGGAAACAGATTGTTTTTTTTTTTTTTGTATACAATCTGTTCCTTGTCGCCATTTCTTCACACGTGCCTTATGCCATATATTGTTTGATTTAAGAAAAAAGTATGTATTACTCTCTTTCAAAAGAATATATATATATATCATAGACAAGACGTACAAGTACTGGTTTGCATTAACTGTTGCTCCGTTTTTCATCCAAGCTGTTTTAAACGAGACTGCAAGTATGCAAACAAACAACAACTTGAGGGCTACAAAGTGATTTGCTGTGAGGCGAATCCTCTGTTACGAAGCTCAGTTGGAAAACCGGGCTCATCTTCGAATGAAGAGAACTGTATCTCATTGGAGGAGATAACCGAACTTAAAACTAAGTTGACTTCACTAGAGGTAGAGAATACACACTTTTTTTTTTTTTTTAATGTTGTGATTTTCACGAAAAGGAATATCCTGTAATGTTCAGAGAACATCGTGAGAACCAAGGGCAAGCAGGTAGGAATTGGTGTTCTTCTTGAATTTCTGGAGGTTATATGCCTCGGGGAACACCTCCCTAGGCAATGTGTTCCAAATTCTAGCTGTTCGTTGGATGAACGAGTCTTTGAAGAGAGATGTTCTGCAAGTCTCCAAAGTTACCACGAAGGGGGAAATTGATCACATAACTGAATTGAACCTACAACTTAGCAAAAATAATGAAAATCTCCAAGTATTGGTTGAAGGGGCAGTAGATGAAGAATATAATGAGCTACTGAAGGAGAACCAAAGTCTAAAAGAACAAGACAGTAAACTAGAACAGGAAATAGAAGATTTGAACACCCAACTCACAAAAAGGCAAAAACATTTGAAAAAATATCAAGCACAACTTGCTGAGATCGAGGAATCACTTTCTGAATCATTGCTTGCAAATAAGACAATCTAAAGATGTTGCAGCAATCGCAGGCAATGAAGATATTGGAAAATAAAATAGAGGAAGAAAGAGACAGGAATTCAAAACTGTCAGATGAAATAAACAAACAGCAGATTTACCTGAATGCATCAATAGCTAAACATGCTGAGGAAAGACAGAACCTGATATATAGGGTGGATTCTTTGCGGGCAACTGTGGATGAGACTAAATTAGAGAATAATGAAACACAAATATTGCTTGATAGGAAATTAACTGAAAGTGTGAGTCGGAATGTAGAGCTGATGAGAGAAATATGCAACTTAAAGGAGACACTAGAAAACCCAGATGATAGAAACTCATCATCTGAAAAATCCGATAAAATTAAGGAATTAATCACTGAAGTAAATAAGCTTCATACAGAACTGGCAGAAGCTAACTCAAGCATAACTACTGCTCAAAATGAAGTTGCCAATTTGCAAAAACAAAACGACAAATTAACTTCTGATAATAAGGAATTAGACAAAATAAACAAAGAAATGCTTACCACAGTTGAGGTGCTCACTGTTGAGAGCTCACTATATAAGAGTGAACTGGATAAAGTGAATACTTCTGCCTGCACCAATAAGGAAAGCATAGAGTCAACATCTCAATGCGAAATTGTAGAAAAGGAAGTCACCTCAACACACGAACAATCAGAATCAAGCATGGAGGAGAAACTATATCAGAGAATATACTCTCGGCTTAAAGTGGAACTACTGGAAGAGTTAAATCAACAAGAGCAAAACTTTGATGGAGCAATCAATATTTCTCAGAAGAAACCTGATGTGAAAAACACAAAAGATGTCAGATCACAGAAGACATATTCACAAGCGGCAACAGGGAATAAACAAACGAAAAAACTTAATGAAAATCAACAGGAAACTATTACTGCTGAAAAAAACCAACAACAAATGATCAGTAACTTAACAACAATTCAAAAAGGAAACGAAGATGATAAGAATAAACCAAATGATGAAAAATTCACGACTGAGATGCAAACCAATAATATAGCTAACGCCCATCATGGAAACACACTAAAACAAAACCAGGAAACTGTTGGGCTAAAGAACAAAAACAACATAGGAAACGAAAATAGAACTATATCCATGAACATAAATGGAAACGAAACCGGAGAGAGCTGGTTGCAGCCACCTAATCAACCAAGCAACCCTAAAAAAAGAGAATTTAAATCGCCTAAAAAATCAAGCTCACGGACAAAAGAACGGAATGACGTAAATGTCAATACATCCAAACAGAATAAAAAAACATCAATCTATGGCTCCATGACAGAATCAAGCAAACTTAAGGCCTATATGCCATCCTCACACATTCATATATCCAAAGTCCGACTGGAAAACGATGCACAGGACATCATGGATTATGTCAAGAGTAAGATTTCCAATATCTACATTGAGTGTGAAGAGGTGAAAGTGAAATCAGGTATGTACAGAAGCTTTAAGATCTCCTTGCCTGCAAATTATAGTTCACAATTATTGCGGAGCTCGTTCTGGCCTGAATCTGTGGCTGTGAGAAAATTTAAGAACATGGAAAAAAATTTTCAAGTAAAACAAAACATAGATCAAATAACATAGAAACACCAATAAACAATAGCAACTTATCAACAGATAACATAATGTATATGAACTCAAAACGTAGAAACCTGAGTATTTTGCATCAGAATATTCAATCTCTAAAGTATAAAATACTGGACCTAGAGGTATTTTTACAGAACCTAAAGGTGATACCACAAGTAATATGTCTCACGGAACATTGGTTCCCTGGGGATACCATCCTTTCAGCGAATCTCGCTAATTACAGAGTTGCCTCACATTATTCTAGACAAACACCATATGGCGGATCCTGTGTCTATGTCTCTACAGGGACAGATTTCGTGAACATGGATGAGTTTGCTGCGGAGGGCCACTGTGAGCTGTGTGCAAGCATCAGCAGGAGTCTTAAGGTGATAGTCATCTCAGTATATAGACCCCCATCTGGAAATTTACATAAATTCTTTGAACTCTTGACTTCGACTATGGACCACACACGGAGGTATAGAAACTTCAAAACAATAGTGGGCGGAGATTTTAACATCGATCTAGCTACATCCTCTAAAGATAGCAAAATTTTTCGAGATCTCCTACTGACCTATAACCTTGAACCACAAATACAAGAGTTCACACACTACGCTGGAGAACACCGTAGTCTAATTGATAACATCTTTGCAGAAACAAATCAACTCTACAGAGGCGAGGTAATAAAGAGCTGTTTTTCCAATCACGAAGCCCAGATGGTCACGTTGAGCGATTATGTACAGGTGCAGTGCCATACTAAAATGCCACCAAAACGGTTTTTCTCGGAGTCTAAGTTGGGGGATCTAAGAAACGATTTGAAGAGTATTGACTGGGCCTACCTTTTAAGATTCTCTAACCCGAATAATGCATATGAAGCATTCTCCACAACTGTCCAAGACCTCATTGAAAGAATATTCACCGTCAAAACTACACTTGCAAAAAAACGTAAACCTTGGATCACAACTGGAATAAAAACTTCTTCAAAAAGAAAAATCCTCCTCTACCATCTAAAAAAGAAGAACGAAATTTCTTCAGAATACTTTACAACATACTCAAGAATACTAAAGAAAGTTGTTAGAAAAGCTAAACAACTGTCAAACGAAGAATACATAACACGATCAAGGAACCAAACAAAGGCTACTTGGACATTGATAAAAGAACTTACAAAGCAACCACAAAGAAGGGAGAATTCCATTATTTCCGATTTAAACGGCCAAAACCATCCAAAAGAAATTTTAAACCAAGTGAATGAATTCTTTGTTAATCAGGGATCAGACCGGAAAACGAACAGCAGCATACAAGCCTTGAAAAAAATACCAAAAAGTGCAAGTATCGCCAACAGCATAGTCCTTCAGTCCACAGATCCGGCAGAAATAAGAGACATTATCCTCAAGTTGAAGAATACCAACTCTACCGGACATGACGGAATACCAATAAAAGTACTGAAACACGTAGCAGATGAGATATCAGGGCCACTATCCTCAGGGCCGTATCTAGGTACTACTGCGCCTGTGGCAAGATTTTCTTCAGCGCCCCCAAATTGGCGCTCCTTACGCAAAAAAATATTTTTGGCGTAGGTACCTACAGGGTTTCCCACGGTCGAGTGCCTATTAGACGTTTGTGGAGAACGGAACATATTTGAAATCCGAAAATTTGGATTATGATTATGATATTGTTGGAAATTCTCTACAGGCCTAAAATATTTTTGGAGCCTGAGCACTTCCGGTTATACCAGGAGTGCAAATAAATTTGTTCAAAAAATATTTTTTTCAATATTTTCGTTTCCGATATGATTGAGTATTCAATGCTGAATACATTTCTGTTGAAACCATTGTATTCATTCGAATAGTTTTCAAAATATCGAAAAAAAACCTGAAAAAATGTCAAATATTCATAGTCAGTGTTATGTTCATTATTCTTATTCTGAACATCCCAAGTGTAAACCGTTCTCAAAACGTCAAAGAAGAAGAATGTGGAAACATCATGCATCTTTTGAATTTCATAAATATCATCACAGGGTGTTTCAAATTTTGTGTCGAAAACTGTGATCGAAAATTGGCCATAACTTCTGTTTTTCAAATTAGAACCCTATTTTTTTTATGATTGCGTTGGATTCTGCGAAGAAAAATAATGATAGCACTCTCAGATGCTCTTGCTCCTAAATTCAGTAATTTCCGAGTTATTTGAGCTTTTCTGGATTCATGTTGTACGTAGAGTCAAATTCATCGAATCTGAGGAGATTCGATGAATATTCTTATTAAACCATAGTAACAACTAATAATTAGACTTGTCACCTGTGAATTATTAATGGGATCATTCATCGTCTATGGTCACAGAATATTCTCATGCCAACAGATTCGATGGCTATTCTTATGAAACCATAGACCAATCCAACGATCTGTCACGATCAGCTTTTTCAAA
This sequence comes from Adalia bipunctata, assembly GCA_910592335.1. Taxonomy (NCBI): domain Eukaryota; kingdom Metazoa; phylum Arthropoda; class Insecta; order Coleoptera; family Coccinellidae; genus Adalia; species Adalia bipunctata. Next base: position 11,191,714 of record OU342954.1, read on the forward strand.
ATGGTTGCTGAAATAAACAAATATCAAACCGAGGATATTCAGTTACGAGGTACGTGTTTCAGGGTAGTTTCTGTTGGTTTCTCAATTTTCAACTTCAATGTCTTCAATTATGCCATGTAAAATGATAGTTATAATAGAGAAACACTATTTCAGAAATGTTTGTTATTTGTTTGTTCCAGCAGCCATCTTGAAAAAAGATGATCAGCTGTTTTGTTGGATTGGTCTATAGTATCATAGTAACCATTGAAGTTGAATCGAGAAGTAAGGTTAAGGCCTAAATAGGACCTGTCACTTGTGACATTAATGAGATAATTTATCTTCTATGGTCACAGAATATTCTCATGCGGAAGATAAGATGAATTTGTCTCTACGTACAACATGAATCCAGAAAAGCTCAAATATCTCGGGAATTACTGAATTTAGGAGCAAAAACATCTGAGAATGCTATCACTGTTTTTCTTCGCAGAATCCAACGCAATCATAATAAAATAGGGTTCTAATTTGAAAAACAGAAGTTATGGCCAATTTTCGATCACAGTTTTCGACACAAAATTTGAAACACCCTTTGATGATATTTAGGAAATTCAAAAGATGCATGACCTTTCCACATTCTTCTACTTTGACGTTGTGAGATCGGTTTACACTTGGGATGTTCAGAATAAGAATAATGAACATAACACTGACTATGAATATTTGACATTTTTTCAGGTTTTTTTTCGATATTTTGAAAACTATTCGAATGAATACAATGGTTTCAACAGAAATGTATTGAGCATTGAAAACTCAATCATATCAGCAACGAAAATATTGAAAAAAATATTTTTTGAACAAATTTATTTGCACTCCTGGTATAACCGGAAGTGCTCATGCTCCAAAAATATTTTAGGCCTGTAGAGAATTTCCAACAATATCATAATGCCAATTTTCGGATTTCAAATATGTCGAGTTCTCCAGAAACGTCTAATAGGCACTCGACCGTGGGACACCCTGTATACATGAAAACCGTGACATGTTATCTCGAATATTTTGTTGGCGCTTCTATATTTTATTCTTTAAATTTTTTTGGCGCTCAATTTTTTTTTTCATTTGATATTTTTTGGCGCCCCTGCGGACCTTGCGCCTGTGGCGGGGGCCACTTGGCCACACCCTAGATACGGCCCTGACTATCCTTCATCGTGAACTCCACCTTTGAAACAGGTATATTCCCGGAACAGCTCAAAAGAGCTCAGATAAGACTGATACATAAAAAGGCAAAGAAGGACAATATCAACAACTACCGACCAATTACACTACTACCTAACATCAGCAAAATCTTTGAAAGAGCGCTCTTCAATCGCTTAATGAATTTTTTTGAATCTTTTAAACTATTATACGAACATCAATATGGGTTCCGAAAAGGAAAAAACTCAACGCAAGCACTCTACCGGGTAGTCTCCAAGATAGTAGATTCACTAAATAAGGGAAAATAAACCTTGCTTTTGTGTGCTGATCTTACCAAGGCTTTCGACAATGTGAACCATGCCGTCCTCTTGGAGAAGCTGAATAGGATGGGAATCCGAGGACTTCCCCTTAACTTATTGCAATCCTACCTATCAAACAGAAAACAAACAGTTATAGAACTCAACAAAACCACAGGAAAGCTAATCGAATCTGATGAATTATATATCAACAAGGGAGTTCCGCAGGGTACAATTCTTGGTCCACTTCTGTACATTGTGTACACAAATGACCTTGCTCAAATAGAACAACACCTAACATTCTTTGCAGATGATACTTCGTTGGTGTTGTCTGAGGAACCCACTAACATACCAGAAAAAATATTCAACGCTCTGGATAATCTGAACAGCTGGTTCAGCAGAAATAACTTAATGCTAAACCCCGAGAAAACTCAGTTAATAAAATTCGAATTTACCACTGACTTTCACCAACGATCCTATGCTGACGCCAATAGATCACTAACCACCAAAAACTCCATACGATTCCTAGGCCTTGAGGTAGACTGTCGTTTGGACTGGACATGTCATGTGGATACTCTGTGTGGGAGCCTGGCTAGGTTTGGATATGCACTGGGGAATCTATCTCGTTTGGTGAGCCCACAGGCAGCAATTACAGCATACCATGCATACGTCCACAGCAGAATAAAATACGGAATCGTGATCTGGGGCAACTCTAGTGAAGTCGACAGAGTTCTTCTACTGCAGAAGAGATGTCTGAGAAGTATTCTTGGTCTTGGTAGGTACGAGAGCTGCCGACAACATTTTGTAGATTGCGGTGTCTTGACGGTGATCTCATTATATATATATGAAGGAGCCCTTTTTGTGACCAACAATCTCCCATTTTTTCACGAAATCGAAAAAAAACACAAATACGCCACTAGAGCTAAGGAACATCTAAATGTCCCCTCATTGAGATTCTCGTACCTTCAGAGAAACTCTCTATATACCCTGGTGAAGATCGACAACAAGATACCTGACACGATCAAACAGCTGCCTTTGAAAAAGATGGAAAGAGTGCTTTTCAACTATATGAAGGAAAGACCGTACTACTCCTTAAATGAATTTTTGAACATTTGATATTGAACTGTTAGTCTTGTTAGTATTGTCATGTTTACGATTGTATATGTGTATATATCTGTTGTTTACATTGTAATAATTAGCTTCTTGACTTGTTGACTGGCTCTACACCCTAACAGGGTTATTTGCATTGGAATGTTTAAAATAAATGAATGAATGAATTTCATCAGACCATATTCGGACTCGAGCAGTCCATGCCTCAGGATCTTCTCCTGGGTTCTGCAGAGTCTATAGATGTTCAACAGAGCTTGTTCGTCAACACTTTTATGTAGGTAGATAGAGCCTTTTCACCGATACATTGGTGTGCAGACATCGGAACTTTGTCATCAGGCGACGGGTGAGTCGGTCCAACTCATTCATCAGCATTTGACCACATCAAGACTTCGAAAGTGTAGGTCAGCAGAGCTGATGTCGCCCAAGAATTCAATTAATCGATCTGGTGTTCTGCAGATAACTTTGTGTTCAGCACTTTTGTTACCCTGTTCTTATATCAGGTGTTTTTTCAGAGTGATAGAACTTTAAATTGAAATAAAACACTTTTTTTCTAATTTGAAAGATAATTTTAAGACATTTATGTTTTAAAAATGATTTCCAAATATGTCCACCACGGTTTATCAGCATGAACCAATGACTTTACATAACCCCAAAGAAAATAATAGATGGGAGTTGAAACATTTCTCGAAATAATGTTATCGCCAAATCTTTCTTTCAAGAAATCAATTGTTACGATAGCAGCGTGAGGTGTAGCACCATCTTGCTGGAACCAAAACACTTCTGAGTCGATACCATTCAAATTTTAAAACGAATAATCATTGATCATTCATCTGAAAACGAGCTCTATTCACTGTAACATTAGCTTCAGTATCGTTTTGAAGAAAATATGGACCGATAATGCCTCCAGCATGTAAAGAACACCATTCAGTGAATTTTTCAGGATGCAATGAAACCTGCAGAACTTTTTGAGGATTGTTTTTACTCCATATGCGGCAATTTTGCTTGTTTACGTAGCCGTTCAACCAGAAACACAATTTTTCAATGAAAAAGTGAATCAACTTCAAGCTGTTCTAGGGCCCAATCAGCAAACAAACGACGGTTATTATGGTCAAGTGGCTTTAGTTCTTGAACTAGTCGGATTCTGTATGAGTGTGGACCAAGAGCGTTACGCAAAATTCTCCATGTGATGAAGGCACAGAGTCCAACTTGTTATGAACGTCGACGAATAGACAAATCTGGATCTCCATTAACACTATCACTCACAGCAGCGATATTTTCTTCTGTACGTACCGTTCTTTGTCTTGTTGTTGTTGAATCGAGTAGAGAAAATGTTGTCCGAAATCTAACGATAGTTCGACGAATAAGCTGCTCTGATGGACGATTATCTGAACCCTAAATTTCACGCAGTGCTGTCTAGGTTTGGCGAACACTGATTTTGAAAATAAATTTCAACAATTTGTGAAAGTTGTGGCAGCATGAATCTTTCCATGATAATTTGTCAATGCTTACTGAACAGAAATGTCAAATCACAGTTATCCTTAACGAAAATGCTATCACTCTAAAAAAGCACCCGATATTGCGCCATGAACTCTATTCTCAAACGCGTATGCTCAAATCGTTGATATTTGTAGTTATCTTCTGGTATCATATTGCAGATGTCCTGAAACCTATTCTGAGTGTCCTCCACTTCACCCTTCTTGATGTTGATTATAGTCGCTGCTGAAGGTTCCTGATGTATCCATGAGACAGTGAAGCTGCTTTTGGTTCTAGCCAAACCTGAGTATGAGGGATAGGTGATATGATAAAGTTTCAGCTCACAGTAGGGGGCACCTACAGAAAAAGGGGCACAAAAAACGGGGCCCATAGCGGTCACACCAATGAGGATTCATTACAGGGCTACGTGGGGTGCCCCCAGATATCCGAGGGCCACTTTCCTGTAGACCCCTTCCATGGGAACCTGAGGGCTGGTGTACCAGTTTCCAGAGCCCCCACAACGGCAGGCACGTGAAATCCATAGGCTGAAGGTGAGTTTATGTTCAAAATATGAGCTAGATCTCTACCACTTGAACCATTAGTAATTGTAAGTTTCCCCGAGATGTAGAGGAAATACGTACAAAATGACATATACGAGTATGAACAAAATAACATAGGCATCATAATTAGAGTTTGGAGGTATCCAATGCGGAACTGCCTACCACATCACACGACCCGAGGGGCTTCTATTAACCTCTGAAAATTAGCAAGCACTACTTTAATTCATTCGGTCGTTATGAGTGATAAAAGAAATCAGTAGGTCACAAGTTTTTTTTTTCATTGCGCCAAATATTTAGAAGAAATGGCCAGTTCTCACCATTTTCTTCATTTGAATTGCATTCAATTCAAACTTTACTTATTTGTCATTGTATTTACGGAGCTTTTTGTATGTTGAATATACTTTTTGTCTTAATGCTATATATTTCTAGTTTTATAACGCTATATGGACAAAATAACATATACAGTGAACAGACAAAATGACATAACTATTTCAGCTGAATAAACCGTATCTATACCGAATAACACCAAGACAATCCATTCCAGGCTCCATCAGCAAACAGAGAATCAGGACTTGTCTTAACATATTCATAACAAAATATTCATCTGCGACTAATAAAGGCAATGCATCTTAACCTAGATACTCTTGATGATCTTTGAGGAGGTTCCTTCAATCCGTAAAGGACGATTCATAAGTGGACAAGGCGAACGTGAGCTGAAGACTCGATAAACGTACTTAGTTTCAACTTAACACCTAATATGATTCCAATAAAATCAAAAAATGAGCCCATACCTCTTCCAAGGAAAAGCAGACACGTCCCTAGGGCATTATTTGAAGAAGACAATGAAGAAAAAAATGTTCCTAGCAACTTTCGAGATAATGAAGACGATTGTCCAACTATCTATTTTTATGACCTTTTTTCCCGATTCAGATCGCTAAAAGACTAGTCCTCTCCAGGATTAGCCCTAGAAAATACTGCTTACGATGCATTCATTGGTTGCATTGGGCTCACGCATCTTGTACTGATGTTACTAGACGACCAAGCGTTTCATTGGTGAATTTTGTCAGTAGTTTTGTAACTATAAGTAGAAAAATACAGTTGCCTATTGCCGGTATGTCATTTTGTCCATAGCATTCGGACGAAATGAATTTAGTTTATCCCAATTTATCTGAGAATATTTTATTTTTTGATACTTCTATTTCATAAAGGTTGATTAGATTCTGTGAAGAAAGTACCAAAGATCATAGTTGTAGAAGACATTACTGTGATTCACTACTAACAAGTTATGCCTCTGAAATAAAACCCTATGTCATTTTGTACGTACTTCCCCTATTTGATGTCTACTTTAGATTCACCGACACTGATCCTACGTGGTACACCGCTTTCACAATCAACAGATTTGTTCTCTATAGATTCTGGTCTTCATGAATGATATTCGAACCATTATCTCACCTAGCTACGTTATTCGTCACCCTCAAATGTCCCGGGATGGAAACTTCTTCCATCTCAGAACGTTGAGCTTCCATAATCCCTTCGGCAACTTCCTCTGGTTCAAGTATCCTCAACAAATGATGAAACCTATTCCTAGAGACCTTGAAAAGGCCAGTGTTAACCATATAGGGGTAGATCACTGTAGTCTTAACTTTATTACTCTTGTCCAACCTTATTTCTTCTCGCAACCCCTCCATAATACCACGAACTGCATATTTCGATGCAGAATATGGCATCATATTTCTTGCGGCGTATAGACCTGCGATTGAGGAGATGCCCACTATGTGTCCGTAGTTATTTTTGAGCATCATGGGAAGATAAACGTGGATTAACTGAAAAATGAGAAATCATCAATTTTATGCAATTCAATTGAATTGAAACTACACACAACCAAACTTATATGGAATCACCCTGTTATTTGGAAAACACGAATTTTAATTAAAAAAAGTCGCTGAAAAGTGAAGAGCAGTTTTCCCAAAACAAGTTTATTACAAAAATAATATAAATTATTGAAAGATTATTTTTATAATAGAACAGAAAATTGAAAGTGTACATTTCTCTAAAAATAATTTTTATGTAACTGAGAATTGAACAACAAATAAAACGATTTCAACAAATCAATAATCAGTATTACCACACCTGGCATTGATACAAGCTTGAATTCGACGAGGCATGCTTTCTATTAAGTTGTTAATTTCTTCCTCTGTAACATTTGCCCATTCCTCTAAAGCCGCTTGTATAAGTTGCTCTGCGTTACCAGGATTATTTTGACGAGCTCTAATTTTTCTTTTGATCCTATCCCACAAGTGCTCGATAGGATTAAGGTCTAGTGAACAAGAAGGCCACTCTAAAACAGTCACACCTTCTGTTTCGAAAAAATTTCTTGCAACTCTGCTGGTATGTGGAGGTGCATTATCCTGCATAAATAGGAAATAATCTCTAAAAGCACCTCGCCAGAGCCTCACTACATGTTGTACAGGGTGCGGCACGGAGGATGGATGGTTTTAAAAAAATAATAAAAGCGTTAATTTTTACTCAAAAACACATTTATTGACGGAATCAGATTCTCAAGGAAATAGCATTTGAGACAGTCAAGTGTGGAAAATCACATCAGGCATGTGGTGGCCGAAATCGGTGATGCAGTGCTGGAGGCGCTCAATGGCTTGTCGAACGCGTTCAACATTTTCAGGCGTTCGAACTGTTCGCACAGGTCCTCTTGGTCTTCTGTTGATCAGTTCACCACGTCTGCGAAGTGATTCAACCCAACGAAGGATGGTGTTTCGAGAGGGAATAGCTCTATTCCGATGAATGTGGAAATGGCGACGAAACTCACGCTGCACGACCGTGACTGACTCATTATTTCGGACGAAACTATCATAGGCGAAAACACGATGCTCCACCGTCCAAGGCTCCATGACGACAACTGGTAAATAAAAAAATAAATGCTAGGAACACACGAGTCTAACGGCACCTTCCCCACTTCTCTCGTCCTCAGTGGGGGAAAGTTATGCCCATCTGAAAAACGTCCGCCCTCCGTGCCGCACCTTGTAGCACTAGATCAACATACCTAGGCCCTGTCAGAGATTGTCTAATGGGAATTAAAGGAGTTTTCTCACCAAACATGATTCCGCCCCAAAACATTACAGTAACTCCTTTGTATTTAGGGATCGGTCTTGCAGCTTGAAGCCTAGCTTGCCTCCCTCTACCTCTTAAAATGCGAACACGCCAGTCGTCTGATCGTAGGCCAATTCTGGTCTCATCCGAAAATAAGACATTTTTCCAATCTTCAATAGTCCAATTTTCATGCTCTAAACACCAATTAAAACGGTCAACTTTATTTTACCTTGATAGTTCTGGAACTCTTAACGCTCTTCTCTTGAATAATTCCCGAGCGCGAAGTCTTTTTCTGATAGTTTCGACAGAAACACTAACACCTGTAGCTTGCAAAAATTGCCTTTGAAGCTCTGAATGAGATACTGCGGGATTTCTTCTTGCTGTTTGGGCTAAAAAGCGATCCTGCCTTTCTGTAGTTACTCTTCCACGACTTCTTCTCGGCCTATTCTTTAGGGTTCCTAACTCCAGAAACCTTGCATAGGTTTTTGAAACAACCCCTTGTGTAACCCCCACCGTTCTTGCAATCTGTCTTTGTGACATACCTTTTTCTGCCATAGTAATAATTCTTCCTCTCTGGACTTCCGATAACCCCACATAAGGCATTTTTTTTAAAAACTTCGCAAAAAAACAAAATATAAATTCACTGCGACGTTTGAACGAAATGGTAAAATCGACACTGCAAAGCCAAATCTTATCAAGTTCTTATGAACCTAACTGTTTTTGTGAGTAAACACATGCACTTTTTATTTGCTTCTAACGAAAAAGATATCAAAATAATATTTCATCTTAATACTGGGTGATTCCATATAAGTTTGGTTGTGTGTAGTCTCGTTTGTTGAAAAGAAGTTTTTAGTTGTGTTCACTTACCCAAAGAAGTTGCATGACATTCGTATTTATGATGTTTCTTATTTCCATTGGTTCATAATCTTGTATGTGTTTACATTTTAAAATACCTGCGTTGGCAATAACTATTGTGACATCTCCCACATCTTTCTTCACTTTTTCAGCAGTTGCTTCTATGTCTTCTAGGTTAGAGACATCGCATCTGAGGATAATATAAATAGTGACTTGGAAATCGCAACGCAAAAGAATCGGTAGAATTTTTTTGACTAAACTCTAACTTTAAACACTCAAAATAATGAAATGATAACTTTCAGTAGCAAGAGAAAGATTTCTTTGTTTCATATGATGATCAGTTAGTTTTGAGCTAATTAACTTGCAGATTCTCAATTTTAGAAGATTACCTATTAAATGGCCAGATTCAGAATTTCTCCAGAGAAATGAATTTCTTTTGGAGACACCCTAAAAAACTCAAATGGGAACAACACATAAACAAAATTCTTTTCAAGACCCCAGTGGCCATGTGGGCATGCAAAAGGCTCTTCGGAAAGACTTGGGAACCTAAAACCAGACTCTGGTCCTGCGTGACTATTGTATGCCGCATTGTCACTTTTATACTTCTTCGGTATGGTGGACAATATCAGAAGAGACAACACAGGCAATCGTCTGCAAACACTGCAACGGGTTGCTTGTGTAAGTGTAACCCGAGCAGGCAATAACTCTACCACGACAACACTAGAGGTCATACTTAAATCGCCTCCCCTACATCTACATGTCAGGTATGTGGCCTGCGAGACGCTCGCAGAATCTCATCAAATAGCAAGCTCCTTCCCAAGAACTGGATGGGAAAACCTTGAACCAAATAGACTCTAGCCTATTTGCAATAATTCACATAAAGTCATCATTAGAGACCGTATTATATGCATTTGCATATTTAGGACAATTTCAGCGATATTATTTGCATATTTTAGCTAAGATCCAGTTATGATGCATATTATCGATATCTACATATTATTCTCTTCCCTGCGTTCCGAAATGCGATAAAAGTGATGTTATCGTGTATCCGACCCAATTCCACAAAATATTCCCAAAATAAAGCCTACAAAGAAAAATCCCTCCCGAACCAGTCATAACTCGATGTAGAACATGGATCGAAGCAATGTTGTTCTACCTACAATGAACATTTTGAGGCAACAGTGTAGTAAATGACTTTGACAGTGCCGATAGTGGTTGCTTTTGATATACCTGGGCCTGTTTCATAAAACAAGTTATAAGTTAACAGGCAGATATTCTGCGAGTTGTAAGTTTTTTGTCCAATATCCGCTCCATAAAAATAACTAACTAAGAACTAAGGTAACAATACCGATCAAATTAATTCGTAAAATTGTAATCCAACTTAAAGTGGGAGCAGTATTTGGTGAAATTCACTTGTTTTCAATGTGCATCACAAGTACTTTTACTTGTAAAATTGTAACTTGTTTTTTTATGAAACTGGGTATTGATCAAACAACTGTGCCCCACAGTTATCCACTATACTTACAGAGTTTGATGTTATAAAAAATTTTATCAAGTCTCTAACATTCATTCTATTTTCAAACAAGGGTTTGCTTATGTAGTTTTTTGAGGTTTAGAAAATCGAAAAGAAAAATATCCCTTAGGATCCCTATTTAATATTGTCGCTTATTATCACAGTACCATAACTATGTTCAAATTAGAGGAAATAAGTTATTGTTTTGTTATGAATATTAGTATGTTACTGTTTACTTATTGTTATTGTATTCTTGAGACAACATTTATGATTTTGTTGATAAAATAATAAACAAATGTAAAATATTCAAAATAGTTTCATTTGATACATCTTATCATTCAATCAATAAATTAAAGAGTTAAATTAACAATAATAAACTTTCAATTCAAATATAGTAAAATATTTCTCTAACAACTGCATCATATTGATTCAATTGATGTAGTTCCTTTCTCCAATATGAAGTTTATTTACATCAAAATCAAGCATTCATTAGGGGAAAATATATCGGTTTTATTATAGTCATAAAAACGTGGTTTATTTTAATTCATTTATTGAAACATCCTAGCTTTCGAGCCCTGTCGGGTTCTTCCTCAGGGAAACTGAAAATACAAACACAAACTGTGACAAAATTTCCCATATCTTACATTGTCACTTACTCAATTAAAATTAAAAAGCCTCGCCGTAAGGGCAACAATGATTTTTGGATCGCAGAGTCAAGAGTTCAAGAAATATTCTTATTTAACAATTATATACGAAGCTTAAAAAATTCTAAATCGCTAATATCACATCTGTCTAAATACATGTCAAACACCCGAATTCACAGAACAATGACAACGACAAAGGAAAAACAAAACCACAGAAACAACAAAAATCTATCATGATGCACCAGCTGGCAAGGGGGCATGATTCACAGTCCCAACTGTCCGAACATGTGATCGCTCCCTCCGCTCCTCGTCTTTTATCAACTCCAGTAGATAGCAATAGATGGGGCTGACATCTACCGACTCATTGTATGTGTTGACACTATTACTGTTTAATCTGATTTCCACGGACTCCAAGAAACGCCTCTTGGAATCATTTTTTTTGGCTTCCGATGACCTGGGCTCCCTCGAAATCCATCCTGTGACCCTCCTCATACACATGCTTTGCCAGTCCTGAATTCTGTTTAAGATTTCTGCAATCATTGCGATGCTCATACAATCGCTTGGACAATGGCCTGGAAGTTTGCCCTATGTAGCTACCTGTGCATTCCCCACAATTGATCCGGTACACAACATTTGGTTTAGATAATGTGGGCATTCATTCTTTTTATAGTAAACTACCTTTGAAGAAACTACATCTTGTTTCAGTTTTAATATATCCTACATTTAAAACAATCCAAATGTATAGTTATTCAATAAAAGATTTATTCTCCTGAAATATTATAGTTAATTGATAAAAAAAAATTTACAGACTTTGCAATCCTTGCAACCATCAGAGACATTGGAAATGATAACACCACATGTGAATATTACCAACATTCATTTGCATTTGAACTTAAAATAAAATAGTATTTTCAATAAAAATAATAAGCAATAATAATTGCAAGAAACAATCAACATTCCTAACATAAACATGTAAGAGGAAACTTGTCACCGTATTTTAAAACAAAAATGTTCTTTCCAAGGTAAGTATTCTTAAGATATAATAATAAAAAATAAAGATATAAATAATTGGATGAAGCTGGGTTCACCCTGTCATTCCTGTCCAATATTTTTGAAGTGAATTTTGATTTCAGCCAATCTGGGTTTTCATGAAATTGGCTTTAGATAGAAGGATTCAGTTTTTACTGAAATTCATGAATCCTATATGTACTCGGATCAACTATCATCGGATGAAGCTCATAACATACAGTCCAATATTTTCGAAGCGAATTTTTATTTTACCGAATCTGAGTTTTCTCGAAATTGGCTTGAGATAGAAGGATTCTGTTTTCACTAAAATTCATGAATCTTATCTGTACTCGGAGTAAAAATCATCAGAAGAAGCTGAGTCCACCCCGTCCAATATTTTTGAAGGGAATTTTCATTTTACCAAATCTGAGTTTTCATGAAATTCAATTCAGATAGAAAGGATTCTGTTTCTACTAAAATTCACGAATCTTATATGAAGGTACTCGGAGGAAATATCATCAGATGAAATTTAGTCCACTCCGTCCAATATTCTCGAAGTGAATTTTTATTTTAGCAAATCTGGATATTCATGAAATTGGCTTCAGATAAAAGGATTCTGTTTCTACTAAAATTCATGAATCTTATATGTTCTCGGATCAAATATTGACCTATTCTTCAAATACCGAAATAATTGCCCAATCTGGCAACGTTGCGGCGAATTTGACGGACCACTCATCGCGGCCCAGATCTCACTTGATGAAGCAACAATTTAAACACTCGAAGTGCTAATGAAGGAAATAAAACAATAATCTATCCTTCAAATACAGGAATAATTGCACAATCTGGCAACGTTGCGGCGAATTTGACGTACCTCCCACCGCGGCTCACTGGTCACCGATTCTCGTATGCTGGCCCAATCGCCCAATACACCTATGTTAATAAATCACGCGATAACTTTCGAATGCTTTTTTTGTATACTGGCGACACTTTTGTCTTTTGACCTTGAACGAAAACTCGTAACTTGCCTGTAATATACGAACATAAACATTTCCAATGTTAAAATTTCTACAATTTTTGTCTCATTTCATAAGAACAATGTATCAATAACATTTGACATAATGAATTTATTGCAAATCAGTACTATGCTCTTGGGGAATTGAGTACTGATTCTAATGAAATATAAAGTAAATATCTCCCTGCTAACAAAAAGGAAATAATAATTCAATAATTTTAAATTTATGAAAGTATTTGTTGTCATTAGTTTGAACTCATATAACAATTACTTTATAGGTATAAGAATATTTCTTTTTTGTTGAGCTTTATTATATCCCACTGTATTTTATTTTATATACATATTCATATTTGAAATTAACATTTAAAAATTGTTCAAAAGGCTGTGTAAATAAAATCAACCTATTTCAGAATAAATATTTAATGCAACTACAATCTACAATTAATTCGTTTTTAGCATGCAACAATTTGATTTTTAGCAATTCCAATTCTGCATTATTTTTTGCTCTTCTGAAAGTATCTTCTTCCAATTCCCTTTGTTTTCCTCTCTCATTTTTTTCCTTTAGGTTTCGCAGTTCCTCATCTGCAATTTGCTTCTGTACATTCAGAATGTCCTTTTCAATAGCAGCATTTTCATTCCGGGCTATTTGGAATTTTTTTTCCTCCTCAAAATACTCTAATTTTATTTGAGCTACTTTTAAGTATTCCTCTGAAAGTTGACCAGAAGTTTTTGTCATGGCTGGTCGCCTTCTTGATAAGAATGAGAAATTTCCAGTACATTGAGGAGTTGCCTCGATTATTCTTATCTATAAATAACACAAAATGAAATTAATGAAGTTTAAATTGGAATAAACAGCAATCACAAAATAATTAATGCTTACAGCAGGCGTATCCACTTCTTCAGTGATCTTCACTCCCTTTAAAGATTCCTTTTCATGGGATGTAATTGTAGCACATACCTCTTCTTCATTCATCGTTCGAGATGCTGAGGGGTTTTCAAATACCATGCTGTCAGAATCGAATATGTTCTTAAATCCTTCAACGCCTTTTTTATTCATAAGCCACAGAGCAAGATCCAGATTTGGGTCTTGAGGGGGCACCTGAGCTGTTCCACCACCGGTCAGATATACCTCTCTTCTTTCTGCCGCGATGTGCTTCCTCGTGTCCTTTTTTATATTCTCATAAAATTTTTTTAGAGATTCTTTGCCCCTATGATGTCCATCAGGGGATTGTGAATTGAATAAATTCGTAATTTCTTGCCACGCTTCCGTCTTTTCACGCCAAGTAACTGCATTCGTTTTTTATTTTCAATGGTGCCCTTGAAACTATTCACCAAATTTAAAAGTTTATTTTTCTCATTAGAAGAGAAATTTGGAGCTCTTGTTGATTTCTTTTCAACACTATCCATTTTGAATTCACACTTCACAAGGAAAAACCGAAAAACACAAATTATCTGTACGATGTTTGTACGTTGTCTGTTATTTGTTATGTTATAGGTTAGTCATAGATCATAGAAACCGGCATAGAATTTCTTCTTTTCAATTCTCAAGTAGGTCGAATGTATCAATATTTGAATAATCTTACAGCGTTGCCAAATGGCAGTGATCCTTAGCTAAATTTCTGTTAAGTGGTACCGGTGCAAATGGAAATATTTTTGAGTGGAACTTAAGTCTAAGTGGTACCTAGCAACGAGGAACTTTTAAGGGTAAGCGGTGCAAACGGGCGTTAGAGGCCGATTTGAGCATGGGCGAACAGTGTCATAAGCGGATTTTGTTGCCAGACTGTGCAAATCCGTTTCTTCAGTGGATCAAATAACGAAATAATTGCCCAATCTGGCAACGTTGCGGCGAATTTGACGGGCCGCTCACCGCGGCCCAGATCTCACTTGATTAAACAACAATATAAACACTCGAAGTTCTAATGAAGGAAATAAAACAATGATCTATCCTTCAAATACCGGAATAATTGCCTGCGACGAATTTGACGGGCCGCTCACCGCGGCCCAGATCTCACTTGATTAAACAACAATATAAACACTCGAAGTGCTAATGAAGGAAATAAAACAATGATCTATCCTTCAAATACCGGACTAAGTGCCCAATCCGGCAACGTTGCGGCGAATTTGGCGGACCTCCCACCTGAGTCCCACCTCGGCGCAGTTCGCCGATTCTCGTATGCTGGCATATGCTGGCCCAACACACCTACGTTAATGAATCACGCGATAACTTTCGAATGCTTTTTTGGTCTACTGGCGACACTTTTGTCTTTTGACCTTGAACAAAAACTCGTAATTTACCTGCAATATACGAACATAAACATTTCCAATGTTAAAAGTTGGGTTTGTTTTAATTGTATTCTTTCATTGTAACTAACTAACGCATTTCTTGTCCCAATTATAGCATTTCATTGAATACTTTTACTGCTTAGATCAAATCAATGAGACCTATAATTGAATCAAAAATAGGCAGTATTGGCATAGGAAGAACAAGATAAGCATTGAATTAAATATAGTAATCATTCAGGAATAGGGAATACAGTATATCATTGATTCAATGGTTATGCCATTGGTTCTACTAACAGTGTTTTTTGTGTGTATATTCGTGCATTTCAAGCCTTTTTCATGCATATTTGCATGCATATAACAACCCTTTTATGTTGCATATAATCCGGTCTCTAGTCATCATTATGGTACACTGATCGATCAGAATCTGCAGAGGAAACAGGCATAGGGGTATCCTACAGGGTGTATTTAAAGGTGAGGCATTTCTTTTGACAAATGGTCAAAATAAGTCATTTTACCAAAAAATTTCTATATGAATTATGCCCCTGTTTCGAGAAAATAAAACTAGAATATTTTTTAGTTTCTAGGTGAATCTGAAAATTCCTCAGTCCGAACCTGCTCCCTCGCCTGCTTTTCCGTAGATATCTCTTGTTTTTTGTCTTCTTATCATACATGACTCAAAATATCGATTGTGATCAGTATTCTTCGATCGTGTTACGGCGAGGGTTAGATTGTACGAGTGTCTTATGTTTCGAAAATGCTGCACCTTTATTCAAATAATGAACTTGTTGATATGCTTTTAGTTTATGGTCAATCAAAACAACATAAGTTGTACAGAACAAGATTTCTGCTTGGAAATCACCCAACTTCGTGGATGTTCATAAACCTGGTGCAGAGATACTGGTTGTTTGAACGAATAACGAGAAGCACATGTTGGAAGGCCTCGCACATCTCAAATGGCCGAAATCGAGGATCAGATTCTGAAAATAGTAGAGGAACAACCAACAAGTACACGAACCATGGCCAGAGTCGTCCAAGTGAGCCACCGTAAAGTTTGGAATACATTAAAGCGCGGAGCAATTTCACCCCTACCATTTCCAAAGAGTTCAAGCACTCCAACCAGAAGATCATCCCCGAAAAAAAAATTCTGCCTGTGGCTTTTAAATTACCCTCATTTGTCTCATTTACAGAGTATTACAGCCAAATGGAATACATGAGGGGGTGTTAGGAAAAAAGCTCGGACACGTCGATTTGTAATTTTAAATTCGCATATTTTTCAAGAAAATAAAATTATATAGAGTGTTCCTTGCGACCGTGGCAAATACCAACTTTCTTATTTCAAATGCAACCCCCTGTATATTATTTATCTTTTGGATTCTTCTGAAAATTCTAGACATAATTCATGTACAATGTCCTATACCTATCTTCAACTTTCAGGGAAATATTTAGTGTTTTCAGATTTTTCAGAATTTTTTACAATTTTACATTAGACTTCTTTTTGTTAGGATATGTCAAAAGTATTGTATACGAAACGAAACCCTTACACTTAGATGACCTAAAAAAGCGAATCATGCTTGCGATTAGATCAGTCACGCTTGAAATGTTGAGTAACGTTAGAAGACAGTTCTACACCAGATTAGCATGTTGCCAAGACGTACGCGGCGAGGATTTTGAACATTTCCTGCATGGACATTAATGTTTTTTGTTTTTTTTTTTTAAACTCAGAAATAA
The DNA here is from genome assembly GCA_910592335.1 of Adalia bipunctata. NCBI lineage: Eukaryota > Metazoa > Arthropoda > Insecta > Coleoptera > Coccinellidae > Adalia > Adalia bipunctata. The sequence goes on from OU342954.1 coordinate 11,208,462, forward strand.
TCAGTATTACTAATTAGGTTTTAAGTGTAATGTACCGAATTTGTTAAATAAAATGATTTTTATTTGAAACGTTGATTTTTGCAATAAATCCGAAAACACTTAATACTTCCGAAATAGTTGAAGATAGGTATAGGACATTGTGCATGAATTGTGTCTAGAATTCTCTGAAGAATCCAAAAAATAAATAATATACCTACAGGGGGTTGCATTTGAAATTAGAAAGTTGGTATTGGCCACGATCACATGGAATACCCTATATAATATTATTTTCTTGAAAAATATGCGCATTTTAATTTAAAATTACAAATCGAAGTGCCCGAGCGTTTTTCCCAACACCCCCTCATTTGTTCCTTATCGAATTTATTCCATTTGACTGTTACACTCTGTATATCTCTATTTGGAGGTCTAAATGAATGATAAAATATTAATGTATTTACGTGTATGCGAAAGCTTTTTTTCCATATTTCTCATTGATTTCGTTGATTGTGCTTTCATTATTTTCTTCGTTCAAGTCCCAGCCAACAACTGTGGCTCCTTCCTTGGCATATTTGAAAGCCAATTCTCTGCCAATACCATGTCCAGTTCCAGTTATCTGTGAAATCATTGGAATTAATTTCCCAGGAATATTAGAATATACAGGTGCCCCAAGTTCGAGTGCCTATTAGGCGTTTCTGGAGAATATATAGGACATAATATTTGAAATCTGAAAATGGGGATTATGATATTGTTCGAAATTCTCTACAGATCTGAGCACTTCCGGTTATTCAAGGAGTGGAAATAAATACGTTCTTAATTTTTTTTCCAATTTTTCGTTTCTGGTATGATTGAGTATTCAATGCTGAATACATTTCTGTTGAAACCATTGTAATCATTCGAATAGTTTTCAAAATATCGAAAAAAACCTGAAAAAAGTCAGTATTGTGTTCATTCTGTTTCATAAGAATATTCATCGAATCTGTTTAGATACGTACACCATAAATCCAGAAAATCTCAGAAAAATCAGAAACTACTGAATTTAGAAGCAAGAGCATCTTAGAGTGCTATTTTTCTTCGCAGAATCCAACGCAATCATAAAAAAGTAGGTTTCTGATTTGAAAAACAGAAGCTATGGCAAATTTTCGATCACAGTTTTCGACACAAAATTTGAAACACCCTGCGATGATATTCATGAAATTCAAAAGATACATGACCTCTCCATATGCTTCACTTTGCACTCAGGATGTGGAGAATAAGATAAATGAACATAATTCTGACCATGAATATTTGACTTTTTTTCAGGTTTTTTCTGATATTCTGAAAACTATTTGAGTGGTTTCAACAGAAATGTGTTCAGCATTGAATACTCAAAATATATCAGAAACGGAAAAATTGAAAACAAATTGTATAACCGGAAGTGCTCAGGCTCCAAAAATAGGGAATTTCGAACAATATCATAATCGCATTTTTCAGAATTCAAATATGTCCATTTCTCCAGAAAAGTCTAATAGACACTCGAACTTGGGACACCCTGTATTTTTTCGGAGACCAATGCTTCGGAAAGAAACAAGCAGGTAAGTGTAACGAAAAAAATGTTAAGATGACTGCTAACAGTTGGGTCGTTTTTTACCAGAGGACTACCCAAAACTAAACGAAACTGCTCCTCGATAAACAAAATTTTGAATGTTTTGGAATTTCCTTTCATTTTTTCCATTTTAAATGCCAATAATTATCTCATTTCGATCGGCATGATCAAAATATTTTCACAACGCGGGATATTCTTCTTTGTTGTCATGTGGTAACAATGGTAACATGTGGTTTTAACCCAAAACACCGAATTTTAAATTCCATATTTGACAAATACAAAAAAAGCAGTTGCTAATAGACTGTGTGATGATTGGAAAACAGATCTGATACTTGGGAAAATCCATATAAATCTAGTGTAGAATAAAATGCTTCCCAAAAAATGATACCTACCCAGAAGCTCTTGAAAGATCATTTTGATAGGAGAGCTCATTTTCGTGAACAAATAAATGATGGACATGTCGGATTACAATATTATCCAATGAGTAGACGTTTTGTTTTCTGGTAAGTGCAATTTTTAACTTAACATCAGCCATGCAAATCGTCAAAATTGACGCTACTGGTCTACCGAAAATCCATCACTGGATGAGAGACGAACACACAAAATTCCCTCAAAAGGTTAATGCTTATGCAGGAAATGTTCAAAACCATATCGGAGGTCCTTTTTTCAGTCAGGGTTATTTGTATGGCTTTCATAACTTTGGTATGGCTAGATCGATATTGATGAAATTTTCAGTGTAGAACAATATGATTGTCGAGTTTCAATAAATTCAACACTTTCTTAAAAATACAGGGTGGGAATTATGATAAGTTCAGATCAAATTTGCAGATTGAAAAAACACCCTGTACATTCCGTTTTCAAAAATTTGCTACCTGCTTCAGATTCTCATAATTTTACATCATAATAATAATAATAATTGGAACTTTATACCCAGGTCATAAGAGCTTACTACTTAGATGAACTGAAGAAGACGGTAAAAAAAATAAGAGTCCGAAAAAGTAACTAAGTACGAGAACTTGGCAATAGAACTGAAGAATGTGTGGCTTCTACGAAAGTCACTATCACATACCATTGGTGATTTCGGCTGAGGAATCATGTCAAAATCATTTTAAAAATATCTTCAAAAGATCGAACTATCCCAGAAGATAGCGGGATATGCACAACAGGCTGTGGCTTTGCAGACCTGTCACATCGTGCGGAAATTCCTGAACTAGTGGGAGGAACGAGGAACTGAAATGTTTTTTCACTAGTTCATAGAAATAATACCAGCTTAAGCTGAGACCGGGAAACCGATATGAAGAATGACAATAATAAATCAGTTTGGCTTATATCGTTCTTAATATCCACACTGGAGGAGGTTTTAGTCACAAGGAACACTCGTATACAGGGTGTTTCACCATAAACTGGACAAACATATATAGCCGTGTATACGACACCCGGGAAGTCATTTTTGCCTTATGACATATACCCCGTTTTGCATAAGCGAGATACAGGGTGTTTAATGCGTGACATTTGAAATGAAGGTTACTGGTCACATCTTAGTATTTTTTAGGGCTAAATTCAATTGTGGTGTGGAATTCTGAAAAAAAAATTCAAAATGGCGGAAAGCCTGAAAAGTTTAAATTTTTTTTCTCGGTTGACAATTTGGAAAGCACTATTTCAACGTACTCGATTTTCTAAGATTTTCCGTGAAAACATTTTTTTCAAAATTCGAACTCAACTTTTTTTTTACATGTCTTCAGTGAAAAAAAAATCCGCCCAAAATTTTTGGAATTTTTATGTTCGAACTATCTTTAATTCTGAATACTTGGGTGAAAACAGAATAAAAAAATATTAATTGGTTTTCTTTTTGTAGCCTTCCAAAAATAACGCTCGGAGAACTTTCATAATTTTTATTCAAAAAACTGGAGGCTGTACGAAGGCCAAATTTAGGCTAATGAGCTGTCAGAGTAACCCAGACTAAAATATGCATTTAAAAATAAAAAAAAAATTTCTTAAAAAAACTTTGGTGGGAATCGAACTCTCCACTTTCGATAAACTATCGTCGCTTTGGTAACGGAAATTTATAAGATTAAAATAAACCCAATTCATACTCGTCTCGTAGAGAGTTCGAATCCTAGCGAAGTTTTTTGAAAAATTTTTCGGTTTATAAACTATATTTCTGTCCGGGTCATTCTGGCAGCCCATTAGCACAATACGTACGGCTTCCAGTTTTTTGAATAAAAATTATGAAAGTACTCCGAGCGTAATCTTTGGAAGGCTACAAAGAGAAAACCAATTGATATTTTCATTATGTTTTCACCCAAGTATTCAGAATTAAAGATAGTTCAACCATGAAAAAATCCGAACATTTTGGCCGAATTTTTTTTCACTGACGACATGTAAAAGAAAAGTTGAGTTCGAATTTTAAAAAATGTTTTCACGGAAAATCTTAGAAAATCGAGTACGTTGCTTTCCAAATTGGCAACCGAGAAAAAAAAATTCAAACTTTTCAGGCTTTCTGACATTTTGAAATTTTTTTTTCAGAATTCCAAACCACAATTGAATTCAGCCCTAAAAAATATTAAGATGTGACCAGTAACCGTTATTTCAAATGTCACGCATAACTCACCACATGGTAAATAGGTAAATGATTGAAAAGTTTTATTCCACTATACAAGCGTTCTTATTTTTTTGGCACACGTCCAGTTTTCCTAGAATATTTTTTCAAAGATGAACAATATCGTTATTTTGCTCCAAGGCAATTCAGAAAACTGGAAGTGTGCCAAAAAAATAAAAACGCTCCAGTAATGTAACTTATGGTAGAATCTGAAACATGTAGCGAATTTTTGGAAACGGAATGCACAGGGTGATTTTTTAACCTACAAATTCAATCTGAACTCATTATAATTCCCACCCTGTATTTTTGAAAAAGTGTTGGAATTGTTGAAAGAAGAAAATCATATTGTTCTACACTGAGAATTTCATCAATATTGATCAATCTATACCAAAGTTATGAAGACAACACGATACAGCTTCACTATCCATCAGTTCAGAATATTCTCACTGCAGCCTTGGAGTGAAATAACGATATAGTTCATCTTTAAAATTTTCTTCTTAGAAAACTGGACGAGTGCCAAAAAAAATAAAAACGCTCCAGTAATGTGAACTTATGCTAGAATCTGAAGCAGGTAGCGAATTTTTGAAAACGGAATGTACAGGGTGTTTGTTCAACCTGCAAATTCAATCTGAACTCATCATAATTAACACGCTGTATTTTTGAAAAAGTGTTGGAATTATTGAAAGTAGATAATCATATTGTTCTACACTGAAAATTTTATCAATATTGATCAACCCATACCAAAGTTATGAATAAAAGAAAAATCAGTCGAATCGGACGAATCACCCTGTAGACTTTCAATAAAGGCCCCCATTCATAAACCAAAAATTGTTTCAAAACTGCCTTGACTAGTGTAAACTTCTCCTAAAATCTGACGGTCTCCTCCGGAATCAATCTGTATACAGTAACAGTAACCAATATAATGAATTTATTCCATTTGGCCAGTTGGCCACGTTGTATATTCCTATGAAGTCTATAAATATTACAGTTCACTCTAATGAGACTAGCTGGAGGAGGGAGTCTTTGTTGAAGCTCTCAAGGGTTGTCAATTGCTCATCAACGAAAACTTTGCTCATCAACACACCCTAAGGAATAGAATTTAACTTCACCCCCAAAACCAAAATCCCACTCCAGTATGGTTTTTTGAAATGATAGAGCTAGCCGTGGCGCACCCTGTACATAAAGATGTCCCGGTATACCTATCAATGCGTGTTGAAAATAGAACAACTCACCAATACTACTTCTCTGTCAACAGGTTTCAGTTTCCTCGGATGAAAGATTCTAAAAATGTCCTCACATAGATAGTAAAGCACTTGCAAAGTCCAGATGAAGATATGCACTGTAATCTCGATACCTTGATAAACTATTTCTAATGGATGAGCTTTATATCTCCTACAAACAAGATAATAGAGACTAGTCAATTGATAATGGTGACAATATCAGTGGATACCTATTTTTATGAAACAACATTTTCCATAGTTTGTCTTCAGTACAATGTTATTATTTTGAAAGGAATCTATTTTTAGGAGGAAGATTCATCACCAAGTCTCAAGGTGAATCACGAATACATCACAATTTATTCGTTCAGAAAGAATAAAAATTGAATAATTTCAATCGCGCAGTGTTCGCACTAACATTTTTAATTATATTCGAGGAACTTGTTTGAGCCATCGTTTTAATGAATTCACGCCAAGAACACTTGCTTAAACATACACACATCGTCAAAAGTCTTGGCCCCCCTAGGTATCTCAATAAATCAACAATCAATGTACTGGAAATAAAAAGATTTTCCTCCATTTCAACTGCAATATACAATATATTTGATAAAAAAATCTTTGTTGATCTTTGCTTCATGCAGGATGAGAGGAAAAATAAGAAGAAGTCAAACTTTATCGATATATATTTTCGATTGATTATGATTATGTCACTACTGAATAAAAATTCAACGGTCCGTATTACAATCTCTTCTTTCAATCAACTGCCCAATACGCATACGCATGCCTTTAATGAAATTTTCTGGAATATCGTTCCGCTCTTCCTGAAGGGCTAAATCAAATTCCAGAAAGGTTGAAGGTTGGTTTTGGCGATTGGATATTGCTCTTCCTAAGTAATCTCATACGTGCTCAATTGTAAGACATAAAATGTCCGGTGATTTGCTCGCCAGTTCATTCTCTGGATATTGTTCTCTTGAAGAATGTTTCGAACCTTTCGTGTGAACTGTGATGAGGCGTTATCATCCTGATAGATGAAATTATCCCCAAATCCGTTGCGCAGAGGAACAATGATTGGTTCAATTATGTTCTAAACGTGAATGGCACCAGTCATTGCTCGTTCAAGCAATCATCATACCTCACCCCCAGAACATTATTGATCCCCCTTGAAAGGACACAACTTTCCGGGCGAAATCAAGTTGCTTTAGTCTGCCTGGACCTCTCCAAACTCTTTCTCGTCGACTATCACTTTGTAAACCGAATAGTGAGTCGTTCGAAAAAACAATGTATCACAAGCCGATACCTCCTTTTTGAAAAATTGGATTTTGTACTTTCTAAAGGCGTTGATGGTAGGGTTCACATTTTCACGAAGAAGGAGACTATTTTGAAACCCCGCTTTTTTCTAATGGCAAATGGCGTTCCGTCAAATGTTCTGATTTTTTGGTATAATGTAGTACTCGACCTACTGATCAAAAGTGTCTATGGCGTCAACTCAATCCTATGACTAGTTTTTGAGATACAGGGCGCTGGAGTTGAGAATTACCCACTTTTACTACGCGCGTATCTCGAAACAGAATCGAATGAACTTCAATTTTTCTCAAGAAACATTTCATTCCATCCCCAGGGAGGAACCATATGGAGGAACGTGACCGAAAATCGTTTCGGATACAAGTTATTATCCATAATTGAATGCTTGCCCGATTTTGAAAGTATAAAATAATATGTCAGTTCCAGAGCGAAAACGTTCGCAAAATGAACTATTACACTAGATATGTTGTTTTTACATCGAAAAAACCTGAAATACCCAGAATTCATATTGGGTGATCCATTATTATAGAAACAATTTACAATGAAGGTTAAGTGTACACCCTGTATTTTTGGGTTGATTTAAGGTGTTTGTTTGATTTTTCCAGAACATATCATCATGGACTTCAAAGAATTCAGGGTGATTCAGTCATGAAATAAACTGTGAACATCACGTAAATACCCAAAAACCAGTTTTTTTTCATCACTCTCTATTTCAAGATTAACTCCGTTGAGTTAGGAGTTTTCTCTCACCACTGTGCACTGTAATTGATATAAAAATATCAATAGGGCTGAGAGTTTTCATCCTCTTCCTATGACCAGATTTTTTGCTGCAATAAGAATAGAATAACAAAAATAAATAATTTTCGTATTACATGGAAAAAAATCTGGTCATAGGAAGTGGATAAAAACTCTCAGTCGTATTGATGTTTTTATATCAAGTACAGTGGTGAAAGAAAACTCTCACCTCAACGGAGTTAATCTTGAAATAGGTGGTGATGAAAGAAAAAGGTGGTTTTTGGGTATTTTCGTGAGGTTCACAGGTTCACCCTGTATGATATGTTCTGAAAAAATCGAACAAACACCTCGAATCAACCCAAAAATACAGGGTGTCCACTTAACCTTCATTGTGGATAGTTTCTACAGGGTGGGGCAGAAAAACCTATCCGATTTCAAAACGTTATAAAATTAAAACCACTCAGCTTGTCAAAAATTTTTTTTTATTACCATATCGCAAATTTTATGCCATTTTTAAATTTAAGTTTTGAAAAGCACATCACTCAAATATCGTCCTTGGGAGCGGATACACTTATTTAGGCGCTCGCGGTAGCTTTCCATGACTTTCACCGTCATTTCCACAGGAATTTCTTCAATTGCCCGAGCAATTTCCCTTCGTAAAGCAAGAAGGGTCCTTGGTCGATGCTGGTAGGGATGCATTTTGAGGTCCCGGTGCAAAATTCGCCGAATACTGCGGTTGGAAATCCCCAAAGCGAGCGAATGTTTTCGCGCCGAACGACGCGGGGAACGTTCAATCGCGGCTCTCACATTGGCCACGTTTTCAGGTCCTGTTGCTGTCCTGGGACGTCCAGGCGACTTCTTTTTCAATGCTGAACTCGTCTGTCTAAAATTTGACACCCACACTTTAATCGTAGCGTGATGTGGAACAGGATCATGACGCCCGAGTCCGAAATGAATTCGAAAAGCACGTTGTGTAGCAATTATCGAACCGCCGCATTCGATAAACCGCTCAATAACAAAAGCACGATGTTCACCAGACCAAGGCATGTTGACTACTGACAAATGGCATAAAACCAGCTGTCTAACGGTTTTTACCCCACTACTCTACCTGCTCTCTCTTCTGAGAAAAAGGGATTTGAAATCGGATAGGTTCTTCTGCCCCACCCTGTATAATAATGGATCACGGATCACCCAGTATGAATTCTGGGTATTTCAGGTTTTTTCGATGTAGCAACAACATATCTATCTAGAGTAATAGTTCATTTTGCGAACGTTTTCGCTCTGGAACTGACATATTTTATACTTTCATAATCGGGCAAGCATTCAATTATGGATAACCCTGTATTCGTAACGATTTTCGGTCACGTTTCTTCATATGGTTGCTCCCTGGGGATGGAATGTATTGTTTCTTGAGAAAAATTGAGGTTCATTCTATTCAGTTTCGAGATACGCGCGTAGTAAAAGTGGGTAATTCTCAACTTCAACGCCCTGTATCTCAAAAACTAGTCATAGGATTGAGTTGAGGCCATGGACACTTTTGATCATTATGTCGAGTACCTACTACATTATACCAAAATTTTTGAAAATTTGACGGAACGTCATTTGCCATAAGAAAAGTGCGGGGTCATTTGACGTGTTTCGAGATTTTCCATAAGTTTGTACATTAACCAAGATTTGGCTTTGCATATACAGGGTCTTCCATCTCAGACGAGCCACCCCTTATATTCCTTATCTCAAAGGGATTGGAAAAATTTCCCGAAACACGTCGAATGATTTTGAATGCAAGACATTTCTTTCAGTCCTCAATTGGCTTGAACGAGCAACCCTCTAAGAGGGGGCGCTTGCACCTCTCAAAATTGAATAGGGTAGACGGGGTAAATGATACTTCATTTGAAAGGCTTGGAAGCCTCTTCACCACGTTGTAGGAAAGAAGGGATTTTGATCAACCGATTTCGCCAAAAACCCTCTGGACTTCTTCTTGTGGGGACATCGTGAGTCCAAGATTTTTGTGACTCAGAACTTCAAAAGCTCACGTCGGTGCTTATGTGTTTTTCACGGTAAATGTTGGACAGTTAATCCAAGAACACGCTGGGGTCCACAACGTCGAGCTAGTTGAAGACTAAATATTAAAATTGAAAACTTGACATTCTTTTCTCTATTCCATTGAAAACTATGAAAGTATGTTCGCAAATTGAATTAAAAATAATTCAAGGAATCCAGATTCTTTCCGCTTTTACTGATGTTTATCGAAAATATAGGTAGGTAAATGAAATGTTCCACTCACTCAAATTCCTGACTTACTTTCTATTTGGACTAATATTGGTTGATTGCCTATTGGTATTCATTTCGTAAATAGGTATATTATTTCACTTCTATGACATCGAACATGAGCACTTTGAACTATGTGATTTTCAGTAACGTTAAAAGTAATCTTATCATTTTACATTCACAGATCGAATAGATAAAGAATTTCAATGCTGGCGGTCAATAAATCAATTCCAATTTATTGTTTGATTTCGAGTTTTTTCTCACTGTTCGTAAATTGAGCTCCTTTGGTGCAAGTTTGGGCTGAGACTGAGGATGGAAACCAAGACTAGAGCACTATAAAGATATATAGGTATGCTAGATAGACCTGGCTCTATGGTTGATTGGGTCCAACCATAGACTCGAAAATTACAGGACACGCAACATTTTTATCGCCATCTATCGGTGTAATACACCAACAAGGCAACAAAAACAATAAATTATTATAAATTTGACTATTAGATGCCGCGGCATTATTCTAATACCACGAACTTAACCTATTGTCAATGTTTTTCATGTGAGCATGCCGAAAAAAGTCATCACAAGATCTCTCTTTCCGAAAATATGCCCATTCTATCACAGATTTCATTTCTTTTGATTACAGATTTTATTTCTTTCTATTACAATTTTCATTTCATTCGGAAAGATCTGTAATTTTCGAGTCTATGATTGGACCCAAAATGGCGGTTTCTGGTATACTCCCCTTTATAGAGCCTCACTACTACTATCACCTGAAGCTCAGCTGGTGACAGCATTAGGAGCTTACTGGTATAGGTCCCCAGAATCATCAAGAATTTCTTAAACTGAGTAGGTCCAGTGTTTCTCCAGAGGGCTATTAGTATAGTTGGTAGAAGAGTAACGGATAAAACTATATAAACGTACGTTCTATTAGGGCCTTAGAATTACTGAACAGCGGTGCTTGTCAATGGGGTTGAACATTCCGTTCACTCGGAAGAGGAAATTTCCAGCCATAAAGACGTTAACATTAAACGGAAATATCTTGGAGTGGGGGTCTGAAGTCAAATATGTACTTAGGAATATCCCTGGATGGCAAACTTCTGTGGAATGAGCATATTGATACTGCTACCGGCAAAGCTGCAAAGTCTGATGGCGTGCAGGCGTCTATGTGACAGTAATTGGGGTTGTAACCCAAAAATACTGCGATGGATGTACGTCGTGATCGTAAGACTTATAATAAGCAGTAGCCTGGTTTGCTAAAGCAAGTTAGGTAAGTACGAGGAAAATGCTCGACAGAGTACAAAGGCTATTAGAACGTGCCCAACTACGACTTTTGAGATCATCACCGACCTCACACCTCTACATCTAGTGATGGATATGGTAGCCCATGGTACCATCCTCAGGATATCTAAAGAAGGAACAGGAAATGGAATAATCAAGAGTCAGAGAGTTTGGAGAGGCGAGCTGTAGGAGAAGCGATGAGAAAGTACTTTTTATTATTAAATTTGTCCCCTCATAAAGTATTTTAGCGATATTTTTCCTGCATTTTTCAAATTTCTTCTCGAAAACCTTATGCGATCGAGAAGGCTCTCAAAAAAAATTCATGTGGGGTTTCATTGCAAGGGGTAGAAGAAGCCACTCCAAAAGCTTGTTTCCTATACACTCTGTATAGTCTACAATAGATCGTTCGTGTATTGTTGATGTGTGTATGTTAACTTGTTAAATTTAAATGTGATCAAGTCGTGCAGTTTGGACGACAAATATTTATAAGGTTTTATCCAGAGTATAAAAATCATTCTTTCCGAACCCTAAAAGGGAAAGGCAGGCAAGATGGCATAGTAGGGCCAAATGGCATACCATGTACTGAAGAATCCCCTGAGAGTGGAATCCTAGAACTCGGTGCAAATGTTCGAATTAGTTGGCAGCAGTGTACGAACGTGGTTTCAAGGGATCCGTTACGGTAGTTGATGACTAAGTCGTGAAAAAGCGGTGTGAGCGTGTACAACTTCGACGTAAGCCCTTTCTTCTCGCCTTTATAACTGTAAGTACAGATTATTTCACTTAATTTTTTACGAGATTTTTATATCCGAGTAGAATTGTACCCCTTGACAAAAAGATGTCACAAAAATGTTGATTTACTTATTCGTTTTTTGGACACGTGGTTGGGGCAAGTTGGCATCGTATGCCGTCTTTCCCGGATAATGGTACTTTTTATTTACAATAAAATATTGTTTCAGATGATCTACAATTATCGAAGGAAAACCAACAGAGGATTATTTTTCTGTGATTTAAAATTGCTATGAGATGTGAGAATTAATTTTATGTTTTGTTTAGTTTTTGTTTCGTATAATATAATTTTATGAAGAAGAGAGAAAGGATATTTATTGCTTTAGCAAATGGCTAACGACTTTCGTCTTCCTGCCAGTGTGATATACATTGTTATACATATACATTATTTTTCTTGAAAAGGTAACATAATAATTCAGAAAAAAAAATGACGAAGTGTTGAGTTGACAGTGTCAGCCCTCAGGAGGGTTCCTTATTGCATCTATTAGTGGTTTAACTGGGTATTTCCTTTAGGTTAAATCGCTTTAGCTGGAAGATCTTTGAACTACTCGGTGACTAAAACTTTTGTTTGATCTGCTACAGCCAACTGAAACTACATTCTGATACAAAACTGGTGCGTTTGAGGACATTATTTTTATTACATGCTATGGTCGATTGGATATAGAAGAATTTTTTAGAAATGCTACTAGATAGATCTCTTCTCTTCTTATACTCAACTGAATCTTAGGATCTCGCTAGGAGCTATCCCAATCACATAGTGAGGAGTGAGGATCACGAGTCGGCTCGCCTAGGGGTATCGAGTTGAAATATTCCTATAGAAACAACACAGTTGAACGAATTGAAGCTAAAATTTTTGGCCGTAAAGTGGCGGCCCGTAGTAGCTACTGGAGGAACTATAATCTGCCGGGACAGTGTGGACCATTTTGTTAGCTATTCATTCACAGAAATCTGCAGGATATTTATTTCCTGCCTATGATTCATAGTGAATCATGTGGGTTGTGGGGATGACTAAAAATAATTTCACATAAACAAAAAAGTAAAAAAAAAAGTTACGGAAAAATATGTAGTTTTTTCAAATGGAACACCCTGTATTTCATGGCACAATTCTGTCGAGGACAACAAGAGCTTCACACTTATACCTCATTTTTCAAATTTCAATACGGCGTTGCCACATAATTCGTATTTTTAGGATTTTTTAGTGTTTTAAGGGGTTCATCGAAATTTTTATAGCAACCGCTATTTTCAATCTAGCCAAACGAAAATTTTTTATTAAGTACCTATTTAGCTAAAGGTATCAGCTCCATCATTCGGTGAACGTCTGAGGTTTTTTTATAATGAATTTATATGAATTTACCAATTTACTCAAATTGAATATGCGATAACTCGATTTCTCCAAATGGTACACCCTGTATTCTTCTCCTTCATGAAATTCGTTTTTCGAATTTTTCTTACCAAGAATGTCCTATACCTAATTCGCTTTATTTTCGAGATATTCCACATTAAAAAAAATGTGGTTATTAGAAAAACAAATTTCATGAAAATATTTAATTTCACTCCTTGTATAACCGTGAGTGCTCAGGCTCCAAAAATATTTTAGGTCGGTAGAGAATTTCGAACAATATCATAATTCCAATTTCAAATATGTCCAGCTCTCTAGAAACGTCTAATAGGCACTCGAACTGGGGACACCCTGTATAGGGGAAAAAAATTAAATTTTGAATCCCGGAAAAAGTTTTCACTTTGAAATTCAAAATACGTCTGAATACCGATTAGAAATGATTTTTTTTAATTAATTTTTAATATTGTTCTGAAGGATGGACCGGAAACAATATATTTGTAATGAGGACTCTGCGTATAAAATGTATAAATTCATGCCCCTTAGAATTCAGTTTTATCATCAAATGATTTTCCATCACAGAAATTTTAGTCTCGACAAAGTTGATAAACATTCTGCCAACATTGTAGGTATATGGTGAAAAGGGGTTACAGTCCACTGCGACCTTAAGGTCTATTGTGCCCCCTAACAGAGGTGTTATCATCGCGCCACATTGTAGGTAAGTGCGATCAGGGAGTTTATTTTTTTTTGCAATTCGTTGATATTCAATATCCAGGGAATCATCCATTTTATTTTTGACATTCATGATTTTTTCGTCAAATTTCATCGGAAAAGAATTAGAAATAACTCTGAAACGAAGCGTTTTTTCAAAAACATAGAAATACACACTTTTATTTTCTAAAAAATTTGATTTTTTTCAAAAATATGGTAGTTTATTGTATTCTTGTGTGGATTTATGAGTCAGCCACGCTGTGACTTTTATACCAGGGGGAATTTAAAAAAAAAATTGATTGGAGACAATAACATAAATAGAGAAAACACTCAACCAAAATTCAGTTTTTTTGAAATGAAGGTTTCGAAGATGTGCAATGAAAAATGTTTTCTTCATGGATTTTCGAAAACCTGTATGATTCAGACGAAACCGAGAACGAAAGCGAATTCTGAAAATGGTATATGAAAAAATTTTTTCGTTTGATGAAAGGAATATACAGGGTGTTTCACCATAAACTGGACAAACATATATAGCCGTGTAGATGACACCGAGGAAGTCTTTTTTGCCTTATGACATATACCCCGTTTTCGACGCATAAGCGAGATACAGAGAGTTTAATGTCAACTTTGAGCAATATTCTGATGACTGTGGTGACGTGACATTTGGAATAACGGTTACTGGTCACATCTTAGTATTCTTTGGGGCTCAATTCAATTGTGGTGTAGAATTCTGAAAAAAAAATTCAAAACGGCGGAGAGCCTGCAAAGTTGGAATTTTTTTTTCTCGGTTGCCAATTTGAAAAGCACTATTTCAACGTACTCGATTTTCTTAGATTTTCCGCGAAAAAAATTTTTCAAAATTCGAACTCAACCTTTTTTTTCACATGTCTTCAGTGAAGAAAAAATTTCGGCAGAAATTGTTGAAATTTTTCATGGTTGAATTATCTTACATTCTGAATACTGAGGTGAAAACAGAATGAAATAATATCTATTGGTTTTCTTCTTGTAGCCTTCCAAAAATTACGCTCGGAGATCTTTCATAGTTTTTATTCAAAAAACTGGAAGCCGTACGAAGGCCAAAATTGAGCTAATGGGCTGCCAAAATGACCCGGACAGAAATATGAATTTAAAAACCAAAAACATTTTTTTCAAAAAATTTTGCTAGGGTTCGAACTCTTTACGAGTATGAATTGGGTTTATTTAAATCATATAAATTTCCGTTACCAAAGCGATGCTAGTAAATCGAAAGTGGAGAGTTCGATCCCCACAAAAGTTTTTTGAAAAGAATTTTTTTGGTTTATAAATTCATATTTCTGTCCGGGTCACTCTGGCAGCTCATTAGCCTAAATTTGGCCTCCGTACGGCCTCCAGTTTCTTTAAAAGAAATTATGAAAGTTCCCCGAGCGTAATCTTTGGAAGGCTACAAAAAGAAAACCAATTGATATTTTTTTATTCTGTTTTCACCCAAGTAATCAGAATTAAAGATAGTTCAACAATGGAAAATTCCAAAAATTTTGGGCGAATTTTTTTTTTCACTGAAGACATGTAAAAAAAAAAGTTGAGTCAGAATTTTGAAAAAAATTTTTCACGGAAAATCTTAGAAAATCGAGTACGTTGAAATAGTGCTTTCCAAATTGGCAACCGAAAAAAAAATCATACTTTGCAGGCTTTCCGCCATTTTGAATTTTTTTTTCAGAATTCTACACCACAATTGAATTGAGCCCTAAAAAATACTAATATGTGACCAGTAACCATTATTTCAAATGTCACGCATAGCTCACCACAGTTATCAGAATATTGCTCAAAGTTGACATCAAACACCCTGTATCTCGCTTATGCGTCGAAAACGGGGTATATGTCATTAGGCAAAAATTACTTTCCCGGTGTCGTCTACACGGCTATATAATATATGAAGAAAATGATGATATAAAATCATAAGCTGAGAAGGCAGCTACCTATAAAGTTGAAAATGATAAGACACAAATCATTTGCCATTATAAATATTGACAAATGAAATGTGAATACGAACTAGGTCTCCGATACTGTTCACCCTACCAGACCGAATGGTCCAACGTCAACTGAGAATCGCACCGACTGCAGTTTCGTCCTATTTAGGACTCATCAGGGTGGAATATCCCAAAGTCGACGCTGGATGGAAAATCTTTTCGTCAAGATATGGATATCTGTCGTGCATTATATCAGATGACTATTAATGAGCGACATCTATCCACCTTCAGAAAAGACCCCCCCCTTTTCATTGCGTAATGTATCCTTTACATTAATCTATTATCGAAAAAAATACCATAAAAATAGTGTAGGGTTTTATAAATACATAATAAGTAACACAAAATTATAGAGTATAGAATCACAATCATCTGCAGAAATAGTCTGGTACACAGACGGTTCAAAGACAGATGAAGGAACAGGAGCGGGAATACATGGAGTGAGGCCAAGAAGGGATTACATAATACCTCTCGGCAAACACGCCACGATATTTCAAGCTGAAACACATGCCATTAGGACATGCATACAGAAGAACCTGGAAAGTGGCTACCAAAGAAAACACATCCACATTCTCTCTGACAGCCAGAGCGCCATCAAGGCCCTCAACTCGACACAGATAAAGTCTAGACTCGTCTGGGAATGCCTCCAGGACCTTCAGGAGCTGGCAAATCACAACAAGGTCACTTTGATGTGGGTGCCAGGTCACAAGGGAATAGCGGGCAATGAAAAAGCAGACCAATTAGCAAGACAAGCATCTGAAACGCCATTCACAGGGCCAGAACCTGTGCTTGGAATTAGCAAAAACCGATGCAGGACCCTGATTGAGGAGTGGATAAAACAAAGACACCGACAACACTGGGAACAGAGCGACGGGCAAACACACAGCAAAGTAATGGTAGGACACATAAGCCGAACCTTGACGGCTGACTTTTTGAATCTAAACAGAACAAAGGCACGTATAATAGTAGATCTGCTGACAGGACACTGCGGCCTTAGGAAACATCTGAACACCATAGGAATAATTGAAGAACCTGTGGATTGCAGACTTTGCGGTGAAGAGGAAGAAACAGCCTCTCACATAACCTTTGAATGCGACGCCCTAGGAAGAAGGCGTCACAGTATCTTCGGAGAAATCAACCCAGAAATGGGAATGAATCCGAAAAACCTCATAAACAGGCCACTGAACCTGATAAAGGACACGAACCTATTCTCGTGAGGAACCACTGACGAAAGAGTGATTCAATAGACCCAAGCTGGTCGTAGTGTCACAGGGAGGCCAAGTGCTAACCCGGTCTCTTTTCCGTCAGTAAATCAATCAATCAATAAACACAAAATTATATTCATTGAAGTTGGGTCTTCTTTTTTCTTCTGTTCAGTAAAATGATATCAACTATTTCTGATCCAACAATCAACTTCAATAAATCTGAGAGAACTCTATAGGAAGAAATTTTTTTCTGAATAAAATTCCTATGAACTTGCTTGAGACTACGTATTGTTTTCGAAATAAAACTCGTAAAAGGTTTTCCAGTACTTTCAAATGGCACAGTAAAGTGAAAGAGCAAAGTTTTGTTGAATGCCTTCTCTGAAAAGTGCAATTATTCGTGCATTCAGATAAGTGCAGATTTTAAGCAGGTATGCCCAATTTTCGAAAACCATTCATTCCATTATTATATTTCTTCCAAATTACCTGTTAAGGGCCACCTATCCAATTTCTAGCGGAGGGCCCTTATTGAACGGAGTCCTAGCCTGATTATCCAACAATATTCCGTATCCAACCCTTTCAACTTTCCCGATTCACTGAGTCCGTTGAAACAAACTAGATACTCTGCCAACAATAGCGTCAACAGTCATGCCAAAACTATATCGAACTCGACATGAACCTAATAAAAGTCTTGAGCAATCCGACATACTTATCCACTTCTCCAGTTTTACGAAATCTAATTCCAGAAAGGTAAAATAAACAATTCGCAACTTACTCATTCCAGAAGAAGGTATTTTCATGTTTTACGGTTCAGTTCTTTTTCAAAGTGCCTTCATTATGTTCTTTGGAATTCTAGAATCCAGTGTGATTGTGTGCACAGTTTTCATTTGGACCATAAAAGGTAGGAATTTTTAGGTCAACTCTTTTCAAAAGTTAGAAGTTCCTTAGATCAAATCTTCCTGAGACTATAGAACCTGTACGTATAAGGTATACAGGGTGTTCCATCTCAAATGAGCCACCCCGTATATTTCTTATCACATAGTGATTGAAAAAATTTCCCGAAACATGTTGGATGATTTTGTTTGGGGGACATCTTTTGACGTACAGGGTAGCCAGATTTCGATAGTTTAGTACTACATCTCTCAAACTATAAGAGAAAGAGAGAAAGTAGGATACATGTCATGTTTTTTTTCGAGAAACAGAAATTGCTGAAAACCCCAAGTTGCTACGGCGTCTAGTTTCCGTGTTTCCGAGCTACAGGGCTATTTTGGTATTTGATCCATTATTAAAATTGACTCTAACTTCCGTTTTATAGGATTTACGCTATCGAAATGAACACATCTTAAGGAAACTTTTTCACTGCTTTACTGCTTTTCAGCGGTGCTATTGGATTTTTTGTATCTACTCAAAAAAATTTTTTTCAAATGAAAACCATAATGGAAAATGATATATCCGAATTGATTTTTCTTCAACGATTTCAAAAATATATATCATGATATACTTCCGAGTTCACTAAATATCGGAAATTTCGAAAAAACACTTTTCGTTCAACAAAATCCAAGCAGGCATTGATTCACTTCCTTCACAACTGGGGCATTCATAGAATTTCATGTCTCATTTATCATATAAACTCGACATTACTCTCTTTCATAAGGATATATTATTACAGAAATTCTCTGAAAGTCTTCACATAATCAGCACCTGTTTCTATTCTTCTCTATAAATAAATAAATCCTAAATAAACCACGCTGGTTATCGCTTAACGCATGCGTCAGCGTCGTTGCTGTGTTGGAGACACAGAACAAGGTTGGTCTTGCGCGCCGGCTGAGAGGTAGCGCTATATCGTCGAGAATCAGAACTACTCGTTGGGCATTTCCGAAGAGGAACGCCATTAGCGAAAAGTAAAAAAAAACTAGTGCCCTTGCGTCAGTTCATCCGTTAACGATAGGGGACGTACTGCTTTCTTGTTTGAAGAGAAAATCAACACAACCTGGCATCGTCTTCTCAAAAGCTCTGTTAGGTTAGTGAAAAAAACAATTTTTCATTAGATATTATTGGAATACCGAGAAAACTATGAACTAAATATCAGTGTTCACAAACTAATCTCCAGGAAAATCGAAGAAGGAATTTATTCTGGTAGGAGAAATATGGCTTTTCAATTGCAGAAATAATCCGACAAAACTAAGTGTTTTTGTTAGGAAATATCGTGTTTGTCACATTCTTATTCAAATAAGGTTTGTGCTTGAGTATTTCCTAAATGTAGTAACTCAATTTCAATCGAGAAATATGAACTTCGCATCAATTCCAGAGATTCGTATCAGGCACGTATTTGGCCCAATTTTCATTTTCAAATTGCTATATCTTTCAAACAGAGCCAAATTCCGAAAAATGGAAAAAAGGGGACTCTTGGTCCCAAGAATCTACAGTTGAATATATGTCGAAGACTCATCCTGTATTGTGAACAGATTATATTCTACAAAACTTCTATACTCAAAAAGACATTTCCATGTAAGGTACCATAAAAAATACAAGAAGCAAGACAAAACAAAAATTGAACTACCTGTCAATATTAAGAATAAAAATAGGCATCTGACTTTAAGAATGCAGCGCCAAGGTGGGCAATCGTGGAACTAGAGTTATTGACATTAGAGTGTTGTGTTGTGTTAGTTCTGTGTGTATATTTTCGTATAAAAATTTGATTAAACAATATTATTCTTCAATTTTATAGTTCCAGTGAAGAATTACAAATACTAATATATTGAATATTTTCACGAATACTACAGAAAATCACATATTCACTTTTTATTTATTTATTAAGATTCAATTCACATAAGATGTTTTTAAAGATAAATTTATATGAGTATGTCACTTAAAACTAAATATATTGATACCTAGTTATCCAATTATATTATGGCTTGACCACTGAATCATCAAAAATAATGAAAATTTCATTGAAAATATTTCACTTATTGAATTAATTTATTACAACAATATATTCAGCACATTATACCACTATTCTGAAAAAATTTAAATGATAGAGAGATATCATCATTATGCCCTGAATAAAATAAAATATTTGTAAGGAATTTTGCCAATGTTATGAAAAATGAAGATACATTAGTTTTGAAAACTCTGAAACAAAAAATTCAGTATGATTTTTTGATTGTCTATAATGAATAACTTTTTTGAGAAATCAATTTACCTCCTAAAATTTTGAATATCTCAGTACGCTGATTAACTCTTTCAATTCGAGCAGCTGCTATTTTAGCATTCAACAATGCTTCCTCAGTACTCAACTGTTCCTTATCTTTGAAAAAGGGTGGCCTGGTCAATGGGTAGCATTTCATAAATGTACCTTCGGCACAATTCTTGTGAAATGCCAAATGAAATGGATAATGTGACATATGTAAGATCACATTTCAATTTTGTCAATACTAACACGCTAATACGCTGCGCGCTGTTTGATTGATAAACGATGTGATCTTTGATCTCTGTAAACAGATTGTACTTCTTTTACTATTGTATCTAATAGATTTATATTATTGACACCAGTAAAACTTTTTAGAACACTATCTGTTGTTATCAGGTCACACAATGTAGACACTTTAGGAGTATTCACTTGCACTTCAAAATCCCTGAAAGTTTTAGGACCATTATAATCTGGCTGACCCTGAAGAAGCTGTAATAGACCTTGTGCAGCTTCCATTTCATCTTGAGAAGTAGTTTGTATTTGTAAAGCAGGTTCGATTTCTTCACAAGAGCATTCTTCAGCAACAAGTTTTTCTTTGTTGATATTTCTTTCTCTCAATCTTTCAGATCTACTACCAGAACATTCAGGTTGTTCCTTTGTGATAGTAGATCCAACAGGAAGATTTCTGGAAGGCACAGCAGTCTTTTTCAAAAACTTTCTTTGTTTGGAACTGGGATCTGTAAATGATTATCCCCATAAATATAACCTAAAATTTCATGTGTAATCCGTGCTTACCTCGATAAAAATAATCATCTTCGATAAAATGCAGGGTACATATATACTTTCATATTTTTTGTCACTGGTTTACCGATTTTGAGTTTCAGTTGCCAAGCTTTTTGTCGATCCACCAGCTCTTTGATCCCCAATTTCCCTTCCACCCAAACACGATATTTATCACCAGTTTGAGGGAAGGCATGGAAATTGATGTTTGAACTTTTTTTTTCCCAGGAAGAACACTGAGGAACTGAACAATAGCGATTCGAACGACTCATAACAATTAAAATGATTTAAAACTATAAATATTTGTAAAATATCACACAAACACAAAGCACGTTGCAATAACTATGTCAAGATTTTTAGTTACTCTTGATTGTCACCAGGTGGCGTAGCGCTTATGTTCAGATGCCTATTTTACAAACGAGCTCAAAAAATCTACTACAAGATTCCAGATTCAATCAATTCAATTCATCCTCTCCATTTTCTCTGATCCGCATTTTAATTTTTGGAATGTACCGGGTTTTTCACTATAATTTGACCTCCCCTTCAACTTTGTTACTAAAGGAGATACAAAAAAATGTTGTGAACAAAAGTTTCCGAAATCGACTGAGGTTTTACAGTATGTATTCACCTAATGTAATATATACAGGGTGGCCAACATATTGATGGCAACTTCATTTTTTAAAATGGAACACCCTGTATATTTTTCCATATTTGCCTAGCTCTTATTCCCCTGATTTCGAATATGTAACACATGTTGATCTATCTCTTTTATTCTGAGTTATTCAGAGTTTCGAATTTTAAGAACCACCTGGCAAGCTCTGTAATTTTTTTTCAAGTGGCAGACTGGGTTAACTGAAAATGCCCATTTTTGGAGTTATGATAACGTCAATTGGAATATATACAGGGTGAACAACATATTGAATGCAACAACATTTTTTCAAAACAGGGTTTCCTGTCCTGTATATTCTTCCATCTTTCGATAGGCTATTTACTCCTGATCTCGAATATACAGGGTGGGGCAGAAAAACCTATCCGATTTCAAAACGTTATAAAATTAAAACCACTCAGCTTGTCAAAAAATTTTTTTTATTAACATATCGCAAATTTTATGCCATTTTTAAATTTAAGTTTTGAAAAGCACATCACTCAAATGTCGTCCTTGGGAGCGGATACACTTATTTAGGCGCTCGCGGTAGCTTTCCATGACTTTCACCGTCATTTCCACAGGAATTTCTTCAATTGCCCGAGCAATTTCCCTTCGTAAAGCAAGAAGGGTCCTTGGTCGATGCTGGTAAACCTTCGATTTGAGGTAACCCCAAATTCTGCCTGTTTACGGCGCCACAAAGGTGAAAATAGGCTTCGTCCGTGAAGAGCACAACATCGTCGTTTGGCAGTTCTCGGAGATCGCGACACAGGTTCGTACGGGTTTCAAAATCCCTTTCACTTAATTTCTGTGCAACAACCATTTTGTAGGGATGCATTTTGGGGTCCCGGTGCAAAATTCGCCGAATACTGCGGTTGGAAATCCCCAAAGCGAGCGAATGTTTTCGCGCCGAACGACGCGGGGAACGTTCAATCGCGGCTCTCACATTGGCCACGTTTTCAGGTCCTGTTGCTGTCCTGGGACGTCCAGGCGACTTCTTTTTCAATGCTGAACTCGTCTGTCTAAAATTTGACACCCACACTTTAATCGTAGCGTGATGTGGAACAGGATCATGACGCCCGAGTCCGAAATGAATTCGAAAAGCACGTTGTGTAGCAATTATCGAACCGCCGCATTCGATAAACCGCTCAATAACAAAAGCACGATGTTCACCAGACCAAGGCATGTTGACTACTGACAAATGGCATAAAACCAGCTTTCTAACGGTTTTTACCCCACTACTCTACCTGCTCTCTCTTCTGAGAAAAAGGGATTTGAAATCGGATAGGTTCTTCTGCCCCACCCTGTATATGCATATTTGGGCGTGTCTCTTCAATTTTCAGAGATTCAAAGTTTTGAAATGATGATACCGAATAAAAAAATATGTGAAATGCCTACGAAATGTTTTATATTCAAACAATTTACTTAAAAGTATTATTTCAAAATGAATTAATACTTAACAATTACTTAACCAATAAAAATAATAAATTATGGTATTATGGTATGAATAACATCAACTAAAGAAATTGCTCGAAATGACCACCTTCATTCAATACACATAGTTCATATCGTTGTCTCAAGTTGTTAAGACTATTTTTGATTGCATTGTTATGGCTCTGATTCAAATCAGAAATTAAAGCTTCAATTTTGTTTTTAATCATTACAATATTATCATTATTGCTGTAGTAAATGTTTTCCTTCAAGAACGGCCATAAAAACGTGTCCAATGGTGTTAAATCGGGACTATTTGGTGGCCATGAAATGGATGCGCCATTACCAATCCAAAGATCAAATTGGCCACTTAAATGTTAACGAACTTCCAAAACGCTTTGCGGGGGCACTCCGTCCTGTTGCCAAATTATTTGTTCTAATTCTTCAGCAGAAAACAGTCGCTCCAAAAGCTCAGCTACCTCTGGCAATATATTTTCTAAATATGTTTCACGTGTTAATTTGTAGTCGAAATAAATTAAAATAAAAAAAAACCTTTTTAAAAAAGCTTTTATTTAAATGCTCTAAAAAGAAAAAAATAAAATTTTCCTTTTAAATTTTAACTATCAACTTATAACTTCATTATACACAATTTATATGATCATAAAAGCTTGTCGCGCGATTAACTCTTGCAAATAATAATAATAATAATTTATTCATACATGTATGTTGAGTACACATCATATTTCATGTATAAATTTTGCCATCAAAAGTTACATGGCCTGTCAGAAAACAATAAAATAAATTGTAAAAGACTATTACACTGAATACATAGGTATACAAACAATTAATTGAGCAAAGATACTATTGTTCCAGGAACTCATTGACCGCATATATTGTCTTTTCGAGGAGCATATTTTTGACCTTAATTTTGAAAGATTCTAGTCCTAGTTGTTTCCAGCTGTCCGGGATCCTATTATAAAGCTTTATGCAGGTATGATTGGGACCCTGCTGTGCCTTTTTTATTCTTAAAAGCGGCACAGAAACCTTTTCTTTGTGACGGGTGTTGTATGTGTGGTACTCGGAGTTTTTCGAAAACATATCCTGATGTTGGTGGACATAAGTCACACATGCGAGAATAAAAGTTGATGTGATGGTAAGTATTCTTTCACTTTTGAAAACTTCCCTACAGCTTTCTCTTCTTTTTATACCAAAAAGCGTTCTCACTGCTCTTTTTTGTTGTAGCAAAACCCTCTGGGCTTCGCTGGATTGTCCCCACACTATTATACCATATACGGCCACACTATGGAAAGCAGCATAATAGGTAAGTTTCGCCGTTTTAGTGTTCGATATCTGTCTCATCCTCCTAATCATATAGATAGCTGTAGATAGTCTCCTACACAAGGTATTAATGTGTTTCTGCCAAGTAAGTGAGGACTGAAATTCTACTCCCAGATATTTTAGAGATAAGTTATCATGCTCTCTATTTGTAAAAATAAGCTTCTGTGTTTTCTCTGGGTTCATAAGTAAACCATTTGCAGTGAACCAGTCGAATGCCTGCAACTGACATGACTGTGTCGCCTCGTGAAGTTCCTTCCTGATTTTTGAGCTGTTTAGGAATACGGTATCATCCGCGTAGCTACATATTTTACTCGCTTTTACATTGGCATATACGTCATTTGTGAATATTATGAAGAGTACAGGGCCAAGGATTGACCCTTGGGGTACTCCCATTCTCACATGCCTTAGGTCTGATACCGTACCATTCCATTTCACCGCTTGCATTCTATTATTTAGGTAAGAGGAGAACATGTCATAGGCTTTTCCTCGTATTCCATATCTTTCAAGCTTTTCCAATAATATTCCGTGGCGTACGCAATCGAAAGCTTTACTTAAATCGATGCTGATCATTTCCACATCCTCACAGTTATTATAAGCTTCTATTATTGTTTGGAGTATATCAATCATGGCAGAGATGGTGGATTTATTTTGCCTATACCCGTGCTGTGCATTGTTGAGAATCAGATGTGCCTCCAGAAAATTCACCAGCCGATTTTTCAGGACAAGTTCAAAGATTTTAGATATTACAGGCAGCACGGATATCGGTCTATAATTACTGCAGTGTTGTTGGTCTGTTTTTTTTAGAACAGGGCTTATGATCGCTACCTTTAGCTCGTCCGGAAAGACACCTTGAGTAATGCAATCATTCATGATTTTGCATAGTGGCTCTGTGATATAGGGAATGATCTGTTTCACAAGTGCAGCCGACATGCCATATATATCTTTCGAATTTGTGTTTTTTAAACAAGATGACAAATCAAATATTTCTTTTTCCGTAACAGGGTACATATACAAAGAATTCACTACATTCAACTTACTGCCCTCGAGTAATCCCATAAATGTTGCTGCAGATGACTTGAGCGTTTCTTGAACCTCTGTTCCAGCCGAGATAAAGTGATCACTAAGCTCATTTGCTGTTATATTTTCCTCGGGAGTCCTTAGTTTATCTTTTCGTCCTGTTTCTTGTTGTATGAGCTTCCAGGCAACCTGTATCTTATTAGTTTCTGTACTTAACATTCTTACATTTTTGTCTCTTACAGATTTCCTTATACTCTCCTTCAATAGCTTCTTCAAAGAGTTAAACAAATTGTAACTATTTTCGTCTTTTTTCACCATTGCGATTGTATGGGCAGCTTCTACTCTTTTCCTTAATTCCTCCATTTGCTTATCGGGTTTATATCTTTTTCTCTTCTGAATTTTTATTTTTGTTTCAGGGAATGACTGGCAGAACAGCTCCATCAGTGTTTTGTGGAAGTTGCTGTACTGTTCCGAGGCTTTATTGCAGTATAAGATGCTCCAATTTTCTTCTGTTATACGCTGGATGAATTTGTGAGTATTGGTTTCATTTATCTGTCGAACTGTTTTATATCCCCCTTTTTCAGAATTATCACATTGAAGAGTTATTTTCAACACTTGTGCATGATGGTCCGACAAGTATGGTTTGTATGTTCTCCTGGCATTAATTTCAGATGTTGAATCAATAAATATATTATCTATGCATGTCTTCGAGCTTGTAGTCTCTCGTGAGGGTTCATTAAAAGTGTAAACCAGATTGTAAGAAAGTAAAATTTCATTCAGTTGTTGCTTCTCATTCGACTCATTAAGGAAATCAACATTGAAGTCACCGGATAATATAATTTTGTGGTCATAATATTTTTCAGCACAGGTTTCCAGTACACTACCAACCACAGTCAAAAATTGTGCAAAATTCCCTGATGGTGGTCTATAGAGTGATATCACCACCAGTTTTAACTTGGGCAATTCAACTGCCGCCACCTCAGCTACCGTTTCAATGGTCAGATCTCGCAGTTCGTTCATTTCATTGTTTGAGATTCCTTGTTTTATAATAACTGCAGCACCACCATGTCGTGATGCTTGACGACAATAAGAATTTCCTACCATATAATTATCTATATTTATTCTATTTATTATGTCATTGCTAAGCCAATGTTCTGTAACACATACAATGTCGATATTATTTTTTTTCAAAAAGTCGGTAAATTCATCTACTTTATTACTCAAGGATTGCACATTTATATTAGCGATAGTAATATCCCTAGTGCTCCGTTTTGTGGTCCTGGTTGGAATCTGAGTTTCTGTATTTTCGAAAAAACGTATATCTTCTTATTGTCACGCCATTTGGCCAATTTTCAGGTTTGTAGAGTTCCTCTAGCAGATCTATGTCTCCCCCTATTTTGAAAGACATGCTTTTTGCATCCTTCCTTGCCTGGAGCGCCTCCACAACGAAACATTTCCCAGGAAATATCTGGCTTAAGTGATTTCCTATACTTTCTTCCGAAGTATCCAGTTTCACCCGGCCTACATGTATCCATGCCTTCTTTTCAACGCCTGAGAAACTCTCTTGGTTTTCCTTTGATCGAGTACCCTTTATAACATTTTTATTACCTTTATTATAGGATTTGGGCCGGATTCCATTAATTGTTCGTCCCTTGTTATCTCCTGTGTTAACTGATTGTTTTTCTTCGGTGTTGTTCACCTTATTCGAGTCAGGAGTTCGTTGACCTCGCCAGCTGATCCCAGGACGCGCTGTGTCGCGGTCGATTTGTTGGCTACTTCCATGTGTAGATTTATCTATGCTCCTCTTGTAATTTGATGTTTTGTTTTTATTTTCTTTTGCAGAAATGTGTCGATTATCGTCACTGTTCCTGTCTCTCTCCAATGTATTGATTTTGAACAATAATAAATTGTTCTTGTCTTCCATTTCGGCTATAAGTTTCCGTAAAAGCAAATTTTCCGCTGAAAGCTTCTCATTTTCGCGTGTAACTTCCAAAACAATTTTTTCGTTTGTTTTTATCACCTCATTTATGTCTACGATTGTTTCTGACGAACTGTCGAGATCATCACTATAGTTTTTGGGGTTACCTTCATTATCTCGAGGTTCACAACACTTTATGTATTTTTCGTTAAGTTTTTCGATATCTTTGAAGTATTTTACACACCCTGGGTGCATAAGTGTTCCACAATTGATACACTGTAGTCCGTTATTCGGCACACTATGGCACTTCTTGCACTTTTTAACTGGGAGCTCGTATACGCGACTCTTTTCAGCAGCCATGATGAAACATAAACTAGTACCTATTCAATTGAGTATCTTAATCTGCTAAATTTAATTTTTTTCCAGTTTAATTAAATACTTATAGGTACTAACGCAAACCTCGCCCTCGCGACAAGCTTTTATGATCATATAAATTGTGTATAATGAAGTTATAAGTTGATAGTTAAAATTTAAAAGGAAAATTTTATTTTTTTCTTTTTAGAGCATTTAAACAAAAGCTTTTTTAAAAAGGTATTTTTTTATTTTAATTTATTTTTTACTTTTTAGTTATCGCTATTTCGCCATCTTGGATTTTCCGCCATATTGCATTCAGAATGACGTCAACATTATTTTTCGAATTACTCTCAACAAGCATTTGATACCCATATTATAGAAATGCATCACAAAAAACTATTCCGCCATCTTGAATGTTACGCCATATTGGATTTAGAACGACGTCACAGTATTTTTCGAATTACTCTCAACAAGCCCTTCCATTTGATACCCATATTATAGAAATGCAACACAAAAAACTATTCCACCATCTTGAATGTTCCGCCATATTGGATTTAAAACGACGTCACTGTATTTTTCGAATTACTCTCTACAAGCTCTTTCATTTGATACCCATTTCATAGAAATGCATCACAAAAAACTATTCCGCCATCTTGGATGGTCCGCCATATTGGATATAGAACGACGTCACATTATTTTTCGAATTACTCTCAACAAGCTCTTTCATTTGATACCCATATTATAGAATTGCATCACAAAAAACTATTCCGCCATCTTGTATGGTCCGCCATATTGGATATAGAATGACGTCACTAAGCTTATCGTGTATTGTCATCCAAACTGAACGTGTATACAAAATTTCAGCTTAATCGGTTGAAGATATCTGCTTCAAAATTGAGTAGCAAGATTCCACCCGAACATACATACATACATACATACATACATACAATGCAAGTTAAATAAAAGCTTTTAAAATATAGGCCCCACAATTTTATCATAAACAATGCCACACCAAACGTTAACAGATTTTCTTCCGGATTTTCTGATTTCAATAATTTTTCGTTGTCTTCGATTTTTGTTTTCCCAAGAATGTCTATTTTTTCTGTTGAATACACCTGCTGTGGAAAACGATGATTCATCCGTCCACATTATGAACCTGAATAAATTAGGGTCTTCACCCAGTCTTTGCAGCATACTCTGACAGTATTCTAAGCGTTTCCGCTTTTGTTCTTCTGTAAGGAGTTGTACTGGTAATAATTTGTATGGCCTATATTGGTTCTTTTTCAGGACTCTATAAATTCTGGAATAACTGATTTCCATTTGAAAAAATGAAGTTGCCATCAATATGTTGGCCACC
Organism: Adalia bipunctata; assembly: GCA_910592335.1. Classification (NCBI taxonomy): domain Eukaryota; kingdom Metazoa; phylum Arthropoda; class Insecta; order Coleoptera; family Coccinellidae; genus Adalia; species Adalia bipunctata. The sequence continues at coordinate 11,237,485 of OU342954.1, forward strand.
TTGTATATATTTCAGTTCGTGAAGTCATATTAAAAAACCTCAGTTGATTTCGTGAAATTTTTGTATGAAACATTTTGTTGTATCTCCTTTAGTAACAAAGTTAAAGGGGGGGTCAAATTATAGTGAAAAACCCGGTACCTATATCATTTCTATCGAATTCTATTTTCACTCGAAGTTCCTAAATAAACAGTCGTATGGAGGTTATGTTGTCCCCAAAATTATGATCAATTGCTTTCTCGATCTATGGTTCATAGAGTTCTTGCGTTCCCTCCGTCTTATAAAAGGATATCGAAGTATTCACGTCGTTTGCAACATCCGAACGCGAATCGGAGAAAATGGAGAGGATAGATCGAATTATCGAACCCTTACGGAGCAAGTGGAGAGAATGGAGAGTGGAATGGAGAGAGTTGACAGATATGTGATAACCGATAGCAACAATTGATGACCAAAACTCATTTCTTCAAATCGACAAAAAACGGAGATGGAATTGTCGAATTTTAACGAAGTATGAATTCTTTCGATTTATTTCTGGAACGATCTGACTCCAATTTAAGCCAATCAGGGGACGAGATTGTTCCCTTCTCTCAAGATTTTCGAATTTTCAGCGCGTCATGACCCCACCATTTCCGAAGGTTTTATAAGGGCGAAACGACCTGCGGAAGGCCTCTTTTGCGCTCTTTTGCTGTTTTACGCTCGTTTTAATATTATTTGAATTATTTTTCGCTTTTCTTCATTTTGAATACCGACATAGTTTGCCAGTTTGATTTAACAATTATAGAGATTTAGCATTGATTTATCTGAGTTAATTTTCCGTAGAAAATAAAATCAGTGCAAGTGAGACAGGACTCCTAATTAGTTTGTGCAGTGCATACTTCAGTAAATCGGTAAGGCACCGTTCATACTTCTTACATGGCATCATCTGTTAAATATCATTCTAACAATCATTGTGTGTTCCACGACTTTTAAACCATTTTTGTTATTATTTCTTCCCTGATTTACGATTTTATTTCCTTGGTGATACCTTAATCTCTGTAATTATCAGCAACCTTTTTGAGAATTGAGATCGGCGAGATCACAACGGGGTTACGACCGCGCTTCACCCCTTCTTAATTCGCTAAGGGTTGACGGATATACAAGAGACTTCGTTAAGTCGAGTGATTCCCTTTCGCCAGGGATTACTCGCCTGAGCGTTGTTGGTCCACCGCCGTAATCTACCTGTATTTTACCCACATTATTTCTTCGATTTCATACTGTCTCACATTTCTTTGTGTTTCCTTAATCCCTGTGTTTATCAGCGACCTTTTTGAGAATTGAAATCGGCGAGATCACAACGGGGTTACGACCGCGCTTCACCCCTTCTCAATTCGCTCAAGGTTGACGAAAACACGAGAGACTTCGTCAAGTCAAGGGTTCCATTTTTCTGGAACTACTTGTCGAGGCGTTGTTGGTTCACAACCATACCCGATTGACATTTTGCATCCTTTTTCATTTCAAGATTATATCTTGCGTTATAAGTCATTTGTATTTCCTTAATCTCTGTATTTATCAGCGACCTTTTTGGGAATTGAGATCGGCGAGATCACAACGGGGTTACGACCGCGCTTCACCCTTTCTCAATTCATTGAAGGTCGACGGATATACAAGAGACTTCGTCAAGTCGAGGGGTTCCATTTCTCTGGAACTACTTGTCGAGGCGTTGTTGGTTCACAACCGTACCCGATTAGTATTTTACATCCCTTTCGTTCCAAGATTGTATCTTGTACCATTATTTCGTTGTGATTCCTTGACCTCTGGATTTATCAGCGACCTTTCTGAGGATTGAGCTCGGCGAGATCACAACGGGGTTACGACCGCGCTTCACCCTTGCTCAATCCACTGAGGGTTGACGGGAATCCAGGAGACTTCGTCAGGCCGAGAGGTTTCATTTTCTGAGACCACTCGTCTGGACGTTGTTGGTTCACTGCCGTACCTGACTTGTTTTCGACCCCATTTTACTTTCAAGATTTCATCTTGTATTTTGATTCCCTTGTGTGGCCTTAATCTCTGTGTTTGTCAGCGACCTTTTGAGGACTGAGATCGGCGAGATCACAACGGGGTTACGACCGCGCTTCACCCCTTCTCAGTTCGCTCAAGGTTGACGAATACACGGGAGACTTCGTCTGGTCGAGGAGTTCCATTTTCCTGGGGCTACTTGTGTGGACGTTGTTGGTTCGCAACCGTACCCTATTCCGATTTCACTCAGCTGTGCTCGACGATTCGTATTTCACGGCGACGTCTTTGTGGGTTGACATCGGCGAGATCACAACGGGGTTACGACCGCGCTTCACCCCTTGTCAACTAGCTAGACGTTTGCGGATTACTAGAATCACATCTTCAGGTCGAGGGGTTCCATTCTCTGGAGTCAATTATCTGGACGTTGTGCTGACGCAGCAGTCCCGTTCCCTATCCTATCTGATTAAGTCTGAACATTGACCGATAATTTTTATTTTAACATTTGAGTGTGGAACACATCGTCGCAAGTAGTTAGATTGTATGATATTTTCCGTGGCCTGCCGAATCTTGAAGTTTCACTTTGTTACTCCCGTACTCCCCTGTTCAACGTCCAATTCTTGCACTCGCTCACCTCGCCCGACCGTCTTGCTCACCCGAACACCGTTTCTTTTCTTAAATTTATTGATCACTGTGAAATACCGATACTTAAGTCATTTCTTTCAATTTCACGTTCACTTCTAGATAAAATCAGTTTTAATTTTTGATTCGCATTGTATTAATAGATTGTTATTTCTGTTTGTGTTCAGTAAACTTTGTAAAATCCATTTTGGTGTTTTAAGTGAACCTTTAATTTTGGCAACATTTACGATAGAAACAGAACTTTTAATCGCTAACTTCCTAGATTAAACCGAACCCTTCTCCACTGTATAAAAGCTACCTTGGTAGAAGTGAAGAGTTCAAGGTGCCACAACCTTGTTAAACCTATTGTGGCTGGCGCTCGAGCATTTATTTCCCGTAAAATTGACTGCGCCCTTGAAGTACTCCCCCTAATTAAGGGATCTTCACAACACCAGCATATGAGAAGAAAACACCAGCCATAAACGACGCCAGCTACCTGCACACATGAAAAGGTTTTTCTCAAAGCCCGTGACAGAAAACCGATTAGCGACCAGCAAGACCGTCCGTCTGCGAATCTTTTTCGTATCATATCGGTCCTTGAGCAACTCTGGCACTCGCAAGTCGTTAACGACCTAACAGAAGAAAACCAATCCGTTTTTCTGAAAACGCCCTATTATTTCCGAGACGAAATCGAAGGACTTGGGAAGAATAAACTGTGGTGTATTTGTCTGAATCTATTATTTTCACCTTCCTTTCCCTTTGAAATAATTGAAGCTCAAACACACGGCAACCCACAATAGTTCGGTTATTGTACAGGTTGTCTCATTTAAAAAAGTGTTCACCCTCAATAACTCAACAACGAATCATAATTTGTGGAAACACTCAGGCAGGTCGATTTTTGATGACAGAGGGACATGATCTGGGATACAAAGCTTTTTTCTACAAGCAACCTCTGGAGAGGGTCGCAACCCCATCAGGAATTTGAATAGGGAAAGTGGGTAGTTGTCATCAAAAATCGACCTGTCTGAGTGTTTTCACGAATTCTGATACGTTGTTGAGTTATTGAGGGTGGACACTTTTGAATGAGACACCCTGTATATCCGTCTTCTTCATTCACTCCACTTGGTCTATTAGCTGTCGAAAATTCGATCTAACCTCTCCATGTTCTCTGATTCACGTTCGGTTATTGCAAACGGGGTGAATAGATCGTTATCCTTTCTATCTTTCCATTAGAAGAGTTTTTTTAATAATGAATAAATGAAGAGGAAGAGGAGAATAATCCTCGAAACTTCAATAGGCCCGGATCTAGGGGGGGCAAGCGGGTCGCTTGCCCCGGGCGCCAGCTTAAGGGGCGCCAAAATCAAGCACAAGTTAAAATTTTTTAATTTTTGATTTTCTCGGGAAAAAACTAATTTCCTAGTGCTGAAACCATAATTGTAGAATGGAAACATTGATAAACCATCACTATGCCAAAAATCTTCTAAATTCAATGAGAGATGCGTTCGCGAAAAAAAAAAAGCGAGCCGCGTGAAGATGTGGAGAAAAAAATCAAATTTCTTTCCTTGTGATATTTTTCTTATTATTCGTATTCATATTTATCATTTATTTTTAATATTTGATTTTGTTAATCTTTATGAATTCATATGTTACACAAATGAGAAAATTTTATATATACCTACCGGGTGAGTCTGAGAGATGTGGCACCCTTATCTTTGAGAGAAATTATCCGATTCGGAGCACGAAAATTTAGGGGGCTATTGAACAACTAAAATGTGATTTTTCGATATGCAAATCAATTCTCGAGCACTTTTGGTTTCGCGAGAAAACATCTTGTACATTTTCATCTTTTTGTAATCTAGAGCAACTTCTGAACATAATAAGCTAAATTTTTTATTGAATATCTTCTTGTTTTTTCAAAAGAAGTTTTCGAAGGATGATGATTTTTTACATGTTGAACGTTCCTTGCCGATGCCATGTTATCCAAGAAAATTAAATTAGCATTTCAATTACAATACTTCACCACCAGCCGCTGTTTGAATGTGGCAAAATCACTTTTTTTCGATCATCTCGAATAATGTTATTATTTGGGTTTTTTATTAGTCCAGCGGCTGCACTATTTTGTGGTACATTTAACTATAATAGATAACTCTGAAAATAATCGACAGATATTCAAAATTTTGGTATCATTCGATTCCTTTCCTTCGAAACAATCTGTTGCACAAGGTGTCCTGTAGAGATGCCGTTTGGAAATAAGAGATAATCGAAAAAAAGTGATTTTGCCACATTCACACAGCGGCTGGTGGCAAAGTGATTCAATTGAAATGCAAATTTCTTTATACTCGGATAACCTGGCATCGGCGAGGAACGTTCAACATGTAAAAATTATGAACCTTAAAGAAAATTCTTTTGAAGAAAAAAAAAGAAATAAAATACAAAATTTAGCTTATCATGTTGAGAATTAGCTCTAGATTTCAAAAATGTGAAAAAGTATAAGTTGTTCCATTTGAAAAACTAATACTCAAATCATTTCTGGCGAAACCGAAAGTGCTACGGAATTAATTTTCATCTCGAAAAATCACATTTTAGTTATTCAATAGCTCCCTGAATATTCGTGCTTTGAATCGGATTATTTCTCTCAAAAATAGGGGTACCGCATCTCTCATCCGGTATATATGCATATACCGTGATTTTTTTAAGCGTTTCATTAGAAGATTTCGAAAAAGGAATTTTGATACGAATTCAACAATCTGTATTTTTGTTTCAAAGTACACTAACTTGAATTGAAAAATATTTTCAAGCGGAATCTGCTCCCGGTTCTACCGGAAACGAATGTAAACATCGTTATTTCAAACGAATCAACCTGTATATTTATACATATTTGAATTCTTCGTTCAATTCTGCACTGATTTGATGTATGATTGGCGCAACCACTTCAAGCGGTTGTTGAGTTATAGCCTGATTGTGCAATTTGTTGACAGAAAGAGTGTCACAAATGAGTGTTATATTATATCTCCAAATTCCCTCATTGTAAGAATTTCTGTTCGCAACAGTGGAACAATAGACAGTACGCTTACACTGCTTCTTGTATAAATTATAAGGGAATATTATACAGGGTGCCTGAAACAGGGCTTCAAAGTGAGCATCAAGAAAACTATGAGATCTCTTTTTTCCAAATGGTAACCATATAATTTTGTATTTCCGATCGATTGCTCGTCAAAAACAAGTTAGAATGTGCAGAAGCAGAACATTTCATGTCTTCAAAATCGGTAGATATAGTTTTGCCGTTATCGAATAAAATCCGAATTTCAAGACTAAAAATAGGTTTGGCTCTGTCAAATTCATTGATACGGTCTTTTTTTTTCAAGTAGTTTAATGAGGGAGTTATATTTAAAACAACGAAGATTACATTCGTTTCCGGTAGAACCGGAAGATTCCGCTTGAAAATATTTTACAATTTAAGTTCATGCACTCTCGAACAAAAATTCCTTCCTCGAATGCGTCTAATGAAACACTTATAAAAATCACCTTGTATGTAGGTATACATTTTCAAAGCTTTCAATTTTCATATCCAACCTTGAGGGGGGGGCACCATCATGAATTTTTGCCTCGGTCAGAAAAAATCGTATATCCGGGCCTGAACTTTAACCTAGTATTGTAGAAATGAATGGCGAGAACGTTACCTTGATGTCTGAAATAGAGTTCTCGATCGTTCCTATTTGTATTAGAGTGAGTTATAAGCGTGAGTTATTGTAACTCCCGCTATTGGTTTATGGCGACTATTTCAGATCAAAATCAGTTGAATAATGGATATACACACAACCAAACTTATATGGAATCACCCTGTTATTTGGAAAAAACGAATTTTAATTAAAAAAAATCGCTGAAAAGTGAAGAGCAGTTTTCCCAAAACAAGTTTATTACAAAAATAATATAAATTATTAAAAGATTATTTTTATAATAGAACAGAAAATTAAAAGTGTAAATTTCTCTAAAAATAATTTTTATGTAACTGAGAATTGAACAACGAATAAAACGATTTTAACAAATCAATAATCAGTGTCACCACCCCTGGCATTGATACAAGCTTGAATTCGACGAGGCATGCTTTCTATTAAGTTGTTAATTTCTTCTTCTGTAACATTTGCCCATTCCTCTAAAGCCGCTTGTATAAGTTGCTCTGCGTTACCAGGATTATTTTGACGAGCTCTAATTTTTCTTTTGATCCTATCCCACAAGTGCTCGATAGGATTAAGGTCCGGTGAACAAGAAGGCCACTCTAGAACAGTCACACCTTATGTTTCGAAAAAATTTTTTGCAACTCTGCTGGTATGAGGAGGTGCATTATCCTGCATAAATAGGAAATATTCTCCAAAAGCACCTCGCCAGAGCCTCACTACAGGTTGTAGCACTAGATCAACATACCTAGGCCCTGTCAGAGATTGTCTAATGGGAATTAAAGGAGTTTTCTCACCAAACATAATTCCGCCTCAAAACATTACAGTATCTCCTTTGTATTAGGGATCGGTCTTGCAGCTTGGAGCCTAGCTCGCCTCCCTCTACCTCTTAAAATGCGAACACGCCAGTCGTCTGATCGTAGGCCAATTCTGGTCTCATCCGAAAGTAAGACATTTTTCCAATCTTCAATAGTCCAATTTTCATGCTCTGAACACCAATTAAAATGGTCAACTTTATTTTGCCTTGATAGTTCTGGAACTCTTAACGCTCTTCTCTTGAATAATTCCCGAGCGCGAAGTCTTTTTTTGATAGTTTCGACAGAAACACTAACACCTGTAGCTTGCAAAAATTGCCTTTGAAGCTCTGAATGAGATACTGCGGGATTTCTTCTTGCTGTTTGGGCTAAAAAGCGATCCTGCCTTTCTGTAGTTACTCTTCCACGACTTCTTATCGGCCTATTCTTTAGGGTTCCTAACTCCAGAAACCTTGCATAGGTTTTTGAAACAACCCCTTGTGTAACCCCCACCGTTCTTGCAATCTGTCTTTGTGACATACCTTGTTCTGCCATAGTAATAATTCTTCCTCTCTGGACTTCCGATAACCCCACATAAGGCATTTTTTTTCAAAACTTCGCAAAAAAACAAAATATGAATTCACTGCGACGTTCGAACGAAATGGTTAAATCGACACTGCAAAGCCAAATCTTATCAAGTGCTTATGAACCTAACTGTTTTTGTGAGTAAACAAATGCACTTTTTATTTGCTTCTAACGAAAAAGATATCAAAATAATATTTCATCTTAATACTGGGTGATTCCATATAAGTTTGGTTGTGTGTATTATTCTATGGGAGTTGGTAAAAGTCTATAAAATAGAATGTTTTCGAATACAAACAAAGCGAAGAAATGAGGTTATTTTAATTTCATAGAAACGTTAAACTCCAATTATCTATCCACCCCGTTACCGTTCAGCAACTTTCGTATTATGTATTTCATAAATTAATTAATTGAAACTGGTCTGGAGAAGAACGGTAGGAGATACAAATTTCACACGAAAAACTCTTCCTCCTTCTGTGTTAAAATGGGACAAAATAAGTCCCATAATAACACGAATTTCTTATCAGTAATTTGCAGCATTACACTTTACTTCCAGGAAATTCCGCCAACATCAGACAAGACATCGCCGAAGAAACCCAGCATGCGATCTGCAACATATCCACCAAGGATGTACAAACTTCTGCAAACGCTTCAGTAACTAGGAAACTTAAAGGTGTTTGCACTTCGAGTAAGAAATTAGAGCATATATTTAACTTAATTTTTTTCTTTCATTACAAAGCTGGGGTAAGTTCATTCGAGATTATATCACCCCCAACATTTTCACTCCATTTTGCTCAGCTCCTTACGGAAGAGTAAGGAGGGGCGCTGAAAATCTATATCTTCGGTATAGGACTCGAACAGGTCACTTTATTTTAAATTGCGAACTTTTCTCGTATAATTGAAATGTTTGGCATGCAACTTTCGACTGTATAGAAAGAGGAGACTTGCCTTTCAATAATAAATAGTGAAGCCAATTTTCGAAATCATCAGAAATAAACTGGGTAACTTTACTACTACATAATCAAAATGTAGTAGAAATTTTTGCAACGTTGTGACGTTTTTTGAATTTTCTAATGAATAAACTCTCAATCAGAATGAAAAGTACTTCGGATTGAAATTCATTCACTCATTTGAGCGTGGATGTCAGAAATGAGTATTTGTTTCTTCAAATATTGTGATTTCTTTACATTACATCTACTTCAAGGTCTAAGTTCTATGAATATGTCTGTCCTTATGAATGAAATGTATACTCTATTCACAATTATAAAATCACAACTCTGGCCTTGGAAATTTGACACATTCCACTCTGTATCGAAACTATGACGTTTTTCAAAATATTTTTATGTTCCAAGTTAACACTATGTTGCCCTTTCTACATTCTTAGCGTATTTCTCAGAATGAGAATGAATTGGAAGATATGTGATGGACGAAAATAATTAACGTTTATATGAATTGATAGAAAGGATTCCTTTTCTAGTTATTTGCATGAAAAGTACAAGAGATCACTGTTGAAATATATAATTCTTCGCCATGGAAGAAAATTGCATTGCTTTCACATAATTTTCATATGCATGCTTGTGAAGATTAAACATCATGATGTTTATTATCCTCTTGAACTGAAAGTTCAAGACTTGACGACATCAATTGTTGATTCTAATCAAGATATAAGATGAATTGATGTGTAATTACAAGAATCAAGAATAATGGAACATAATATCCCTCTACTGGAATCCGAATATGTGATATGATTGTGAAGGTGCATAACATTTCTATTTCTAATATTTCTTTATTTCAAATAAATAACAGTTTTATTCATTCATCACAAAGAAAATAAACATAATAACTAAATTAACGAATTTGTTTACAGAGAAACAAATAATTTCAATGCAATATAAATTAATGAGCCTGAAATCTTTATAGATATACATTTCATTTATTTGATCTTATGAACAAGGAGTAAAATATTCTGGCTGTATAGTAATTTGTTAGTTTAAAAAAGATTCATACATAACTACCACAGTAGGTTTGTACAAATGAAATGGAATAGGTCAAACATATGCTTCACATTTATCATTCACCTGTTATAAAATAAGACGCAAACTCCTGGAATATGGAAAAAACCGATGTACCTATTCTGGTTCAATATAGCCTATTTCTACTTTCAGCAAAGGATTGATAGGAATGAAAGCTCCAGTGACACATATTTCAATTCATCGGAATCTGAATCGTTGAGTGCAATATACAGGGTGTCCCACTAGTGCCGCAGCGGACGATATTCGCGTAACGGACTGCGTTTTGCAAAATTTTTTGATGCAGACTTGATATACTACAAGAAGAGCACAAACTAAAAATATTTTCGATTATATAGGGTGGCCCACAAAAGAGGAATAGCGGGTGACTTTGTTTTTTCAAATGGGACACCCTATATTCAATAGTGTTTTTCAATTCTCTGAAACTTCCTGCATGCTTCCGTATACTTTTCACATATTTTTATTCGACAGTTTTCGAAATATTGGCCATTTTGACAAAAAAATGATACTTGTAGAGGCTATGTTATGCAATTATATTTCACGAACCCTTGCACATACCAATAACAGTTTCATATGGATTGAAAGACAAGACTTCAAAGTATCCTACCCAGCTATAATAAACCATCTTCAGCATACAGAGTGTCCACAAAGAGACTATCAACATGACGAATTTCAAATCGATTTTTCTTCATTTTTTCAAATGCAATGCATATAATTTTACTTCATCATTGTAATCACCATTCATTTTACTTCATTTTTTGTCAAATACATGATATGCATATCTCTAACGGAATAGGATTTTTAAGCGCTTTTTCGAAATGTTTCCCTAAAATTCACACATACCTTCGAATTCAAATAGCAGATTTGGCTTTTCTGTGGTTATTGAGAACTGTCAAATTATTCCACTCAGAATTACCATCATTGAAGCTTCAATTCATATTATAGCGAAATGAGGAACTAGAAGGTTTCGATGTATCTACTCAAAAATGTGATGAAATCAGTTACTGAAGACATAATACATTTTTGATAATTTTCTATGTTTCTACTTGGAACGTCGAATCTTCCAAAAATTTGAAACAAGCTTTGAGCTTGCGAGCTTGAAGATCTGCGTGCGTGCCTGTGAAACTTATGAATATCATTTTTTCGAAGAAAGTTGTATTAGGATAAGAGCGGGCACTTTTTTGTATCCTGAAGTTTTGAAACTCGTTTTTTTGAAGCATTCCTAACTTGTACATTCAAACTCATTGGTATTTCTTGAAATTTTACATCATTGTGTGAGTATTCATACAATCCGTAAAAACTATGATGATTTGAATTGAAGCTGCAATAATGTTAATTTTGAATAGAATAATTTGACAGTTCCCAATAACCACAGAAAAGTCAAATCTGCTTTTTGAATTCGAAAGTGAATGTGAATTTGGAGGAAAAACTCTAAAAATCCTATTCCGTTAGAGATATGCATATCATGTATTTGACAAAAAATGAAGTAAAATGAATGGTGATTACAATGATGAAAAAAAATTATATGCATTGCATTTGAAAAAATGAAGAAAAATCGATTTGAAATTCGTCATGTTGATAGTCCTTTTGTGGACACTCTGTATGCTGGAGATGCTTTATTATGGCTGGGTGTGATACTTTGAAGTCTTGTCTTTCAATCCATATAAAACTGTAATTGGTTTGTGCAAGGGTTCGTGAAATATAATTGCATAACATAGCCTCTACAAGTATAATTTTTTTGTCAAAATGGCCAATATTTCGAAAACTGTCGAATAAAAATATGTGAAAAGTATACGAAAGCATGCAGGAAGTTTCAGAGAATGGAAAAACACCATTGAATATAGGGTGTTCCATTTGAAAAAACAAAGTCACCCGCTATTCCTCTTTTGTGGGCCAACCTATATAATCGAAAATATTTTTAGGTTGTGCTCTTCTTGTAGTATATCAAGTCTGCATCAAAAAATTTTGCAAAACGCAGTCCGTTACGCGTATATCGTCCGCTGCGGCACTAGTGGGACACCCTGTATAGTCATATTTCTTCTTTTTTTTTAGCTTCTTCGACGTGTTTTTTTCTGAAACGTGAAAACGATCAACAATAATCATTTAGAGACCAATGATGGCCATCCAGAACCCGTTTACTTACGAAAATCGTACAATTTCATTCTGCAAGTTCTTTCCTCATAATTCCTCGAAAATCCTACCTGAACCATATTTTCCGGTCGCTTTCGTTAGAAGATCGTATAAGGAAGCCTTTTTTAAAAGCTTTTATTTAGTTTCACCTGTCCCGGTGTCTGTCTGTCTGTCTGTCTGTAATCAAATCTTGCAAGTTGAATATGACACACTTCTAATCGTCCGATTGATTTGAAATTTGGTAGGTGTACATAATTCTGGTGACAATGCATTATGAAATATTTTTTATAGAAAAAAACAAAATGGCGGCTCCAAAATGGCGGATGAGTTTTGTAATTATCATCCGATTCCATTCAAAATTAGTATATGGGGGTTTTTGGGTTCGACAATGATGATTCTTCCGTCAAAATTGAAAAATTCAAGATGGCGGCTAAAATATGGCGGACGAGTTTTGTAATTATGATCCGATTCTATTCAAAATTGGTATCTGGGGGTTTTCTGGGTCGGTTTTTTATTTTTAAAATTGAGGAATTCAAGATGGCGGCTTCAAAATGGCGGATGAATGTTGTTATTATAAAAGCTTTTTTTAAAAATGATTTTTTTATTATAGCTTGTTTCCATTTACATATCCCAAATAAATTTTGAGCACCAAAAACGATACCGAAACTAATCAAACTTCTGGGGGACCGGAATTTCGTTTGAAATCTTTCCAAACGGCCAGATACCTAAGAAAACTTCGTTATCGCAAGTGTGAAAAAGGCGATTAGTACTTACTTTTGCTTTTTTTATGCTTATTAATCGATTTTTGGTCCAATTCAAATTTGCCGTTCGTACTCACGCCAGAAGTCGCGAAAGGAAAAAATGACACTTGCACGAAATCGACGGGAAACTTCTTCTGGACGACGAAGGACGGAAAAATAGGCGATTCCTTATCGATATTTCGCCCCAAAATCGCCGATCGATTCGAACTAATAAAATGTGGAATATCTTCGATACTTTTACTTTGATGTAAACAAAGCAACTGGCAACAACGAATGAAGTTTAAACTGTGAAGAGGCTCTCTATTTCAACAGTTTAAACTGCGATTGATCTCACGACCCTTAATGTTTTTTCAGGACAACTCGATTTGCGTTTCAAAGAACTAGAATCGAAGCTTCTGAAGGAACTTCAAAGCATCAGAAAAATATTGCTTCAATCAGATGGAGGAAAAATAATTGATACTGGCAATCCATATCCAACTGTTGCTTCTCCTGAAAATTCGTTCAGCACTCTATCTACCAAAACTCTAAATGAAGAGGAATACTCTGAAGAAGCCTTACCCATTTTTTCTTCTTTCAAAACTACGAGGTTCAACTATAAGAACGTAGTTGATGAAGAACCAGTTTTCTTTCCAGAGCAATCGAATGCCCAAAAAGACGAAGAAATGTTTGCTTTTGATAATAAAAAATTGGAAATTCAATCAGATTGGACCAAACCAGAAGTTAGAATGGCTAAATTGAATAATACCATCAAAAAAGGAACGAAAAATATATATTATTATTTTTGGAAAGTTGAAAATTTCAATAAACTGATAACAAGGAGTGATGTGTACGTTGCAAGTCCAACCTTCATGGTTCTAGGTACGTTCGAGTATATTAAATCTCTTTAGACTACGAATAATGTAATTATAGTCGTTCTCTAGTAAATTACCTTATCTAACCTATCCCCAATAATAAATAAAAATATTTTGAAAATTCCTACCTGACGTCCTAGGTAACTTTTTTATATGTTATAATTCAATTTCAGTTTCGAATTTTCATGATTAATCATTTTAGTTATGTCTGGCTCTGCAGGTTTTCCGCAATTTTGAAATTTTAATTGCGTACCAAAAAATACTAAGATGTGACCAGAAACCAGTAATTTAGAGCTTACACATTGCTCACCACACTCAACAATTGAGATATCAGTCAAAAATGAAATTCTTGATGTACAGATAAAAGATCAGTAAAAATTATTAAAATTTATACAGGGTGAGTCTATGACTGGAAAATTTATTTTAACTGTAGGTTCTTGAGGCCGAAACAAACCTTTTTTTATTCTCTATTTTTCCGAATTCGGCTATTTGAAAAAAATTCGTCCAGATACGTGCCTGATACGATTCTCTGCAAACATTTCGAAGTTCATATTTCCCGATTGTGCTAGAGTTAATACATATAGGGCCGGTATTATAAAGGAGAACCGACCGACGGTTGAACCTTGTGTCAACTATCAGATTATTCCGTATTTTTCGTGAGGAATTTGGTTGTTGACGCAACGGTTGAACCGTCGGTTCTCATTTATAAAGCCGGCCATAGACATCGTTATTTTTCGTCCGTTTTCCTAGCCGCGGTTCGAACCGCCGAGTCATATCGCAGAACTGTTTTGCCCACACACTTCGGTAAATTCTACCAGTTATTTTGCTGTCGTTCGCGATTAAGCACGTCATGAAGAGGAAACATCCCTTTCGGTTTCGGTGCTGAATAAAAAATAATCAATTTTATGCTTCACTGTTTTAATATCAGCGCCTTTGTCCAATTCATGATATTTTTTCAATAATATTTCATAACCCTCCCTCTTCTTGTTTCTATCCCTGTATTCTGCTGATTTAATTTCATAGACAAGGATGCAACCTGTCCAAATTCATTGTTTATTCGCCGTCTTCTGATCCATCCCGGTCAAAAATAGTGATAGAAGAAGTGATTAAGAAACAGCAGAAGTAGACGCACATGTGGAAAGGATGCGACTTGTACTACGCTAATGGAAAATAACCGCCGATTCTCGACGAAATGCCCGCACACAGTCGGTATGGCACGACAACCGATGAACCGTCGTGACAAAAATCAAGCATCGGCAGATATTTCTACCGACGAGGCGTACCGACGGTTCTTCGCCACACACATCGGTTTTTGGCGATTCTGCCGAGACGGTTCGTATCGCAGCGGTGTAAACGGATGAAAAATAACGATGTCTATGGCCGGCTTAATACCGGCATTAGGGAATACTCAAAAGTACTAATCTTAGCCTTGTCCGATTATATCTGCAATTTAAAAGCTACATTTCTCCCACAAAAATAAGTTTCTTCTTCGATTTTCCCAAAGATTAGTTTGTGAACAATAATAACTTGTTCTCATTTTCCTCGATATACCAAAAATATCTCGTGAAGAAAGGTTTTTCATTCAATTTGTGATTAATCAAGCTATATCAACCTATTTCATCTTCAAAACAATCAGAACAATAATGTTCAATGAATATTGAATATTCCACAGAGATGACGATGCCAGCTAGTTGATTTTTCGGATAATATTGTTCAAGTATCAGTGAAAGTTCACAACGCATGCGTAGAGCCACTATGCCGGCGCGAACTGTAAAAAACAAAAAAGGAAATCGTTTTTTTCGATCTCGTGATGATTATGTGAAGACTTCCAGTCAATTAATGTGATATTCACAGTTTAGTGTCGAGTTTATAAAATTTTCGTGTTTATACACGATTATACAATTTAAATTGGCAAAGTTTTTTGTGCAGAAGTTTTTCACTAGTTGGTAATTGGTAGCAAATCATCACAGAGGACATTGTTTAGAAAGAAACATTGCCACAGATTATTCATCGCTAAGTTTTATTTTATTACAATTTAATAGGTACATTTATCATTCATATAATCTGAATGTTTTGACATTTATTTTTAATATTTTCCTGAAGGATGGACCGGTAGCATTAAATTTTCAATAGAAACTGTGCGTATAAAATGTAAAATTTTATGCTCCTTGGAATTCAATTTCATTTTCCCCATTTGTGGGATTCTATTATTAGGTACATATCTCTTCATCTTCTTCTATAGGCTCGACGAAGTTGTTAAACATTCTGGCAACATTGTTAACTAGTAGTGCGATCAGAGAGTTAATAATTTTTGTGCGATTCAAAATCCAAATTTCATCGGATAAAATTAGGAATAACTCAAAAACGAAGCGCTTATAAAAAAACATAAGAATATGTACTTTTATTTTTTGAACTGATTTGATTCTTTCGAGAATTGAACGTTTATCTTTTTCAAGTAGTTTTATAGTATTTTTGTGTAAATTTATGGGTCGGCTACGCTGTAACTTGTATACTACGAGAAATATTGAATAAGTTTCGATTGAAGAATATGCACCATAGAGTAGACAATCAACAGTATTTCAGTTAATTTGAAATGATAATTCCGAAGATATGAAAAGAAAACTGTTTTCTTTATGGATTTTCGACACCCTGTATCTTTCAAACGAAACCGAATTTTGAAAAATGGCATAGGAAAAAAGTGTTTCGATCGATGAGAGGAATCTACAGTTAAAATAGGTATACGTACAAGTCAAAGATTCACCCTGTATAGTAACTGTCTGCATTAATGTTCGAATAACTGAATTCTTCAAGTAGGTTGAGCATTCCAAAAACAAACAGATCAAATCATTGAAAGTAGCTTCATTCAATACTACTTCTTAATTCATTTACAACTTTCTCAACATCAGCGAAACGATTGATATTGATTATAGGTACCCATTATCAGAGACGGGCCGAAGCCAAATTTTTTGGGGGGGGATAGCTTCGAAAATTTTCCAACTGTGCAAAAAAGGATTAGAAAACCAACGGTTGAAGGAGGGAGTGGTATTTTGGATTGCGTGTCAATGTTTTTTTCCCGAGAGCATTATAAATATTTAGAAAATTTTGTAGTGTAGTTTTTTAATTCTGCATTACTAGATTAACACACTCCACACTCTACAGGATTATACAGCATCTGTTATCATTATTTTGTATGTTTCGATTTTTAAGTTCAATTCCGAAGAAAAATAAATGATTTATTCAAGTGAACTGAAAAAAATCTACATACTACACACTTCACTTTGAATCTTTTTCGGTTTATTTTTGCATAGGAGCCTTTATACTTCGGCCGACGGCTACGGCACCGGTTCTCCATTCAAAAAGTGCCTTTCATTTTTCCAAGTTCCCGCCCTCCATTTTTCACCAAAAAGCTTGATTTTTTTTTAAATTGAAGATGAAGGATGTCCTGAGGGCACTCCAATTTCTTCTCTTTGATAAAATTATTTTTTCGCATGAAAAAATCGGCTACGGCACCGATTCTCAATTCAAAAAGTGCCTTTCATTCTTCCAAGTTCACGCCCTCAATTTTTCACCAAAAAGCTTGATTTTTTTTAAATTGAAGATGAAGGATGTCTTGAGGGCACTCCAATTTCTTCTCTTTGATAAAATTATTTTTTCGCATGAAGAAATCGGCTACGGCACCGATTCTCAATTTGGATTGCGTGTCAATGTTTTTCTTCCCGAGAGCATTAAAAATATTTAGAAAATTTTGTAGTGTAGTTTTTCAATTCTTTAACACACTCCACACCCTACAGGATCATACAGCATCTGCTATCATTATTTTGTATGTTTCGATTTTTAAGTTCAATTCCGAAGAAAAATAAATGATTTATTCAAGTGAACTGAAAAAAATCTACATACTACACACTTCACTTTGAATCTTTTTCGGTTTATTTTTGCATAGGAGCCGTTATACTTCGGCCGACGGCTACGGCACCGGTTCTCCATTCAAAAAGTGCCTTTCATTTTTCCAAGTTCCCGCCCTCCATTTTTCACCAAAAAGCTTGATTTTTTTTAAATTGAAGATGAAGGATGTCCTGAGGGCACTCCAATTTCTTCTCTTTGATAAAATTATTTTTTCGCATGAAGAAATCGGCTACGGCACCGATTCTCAATTCAAAAAGTGCCTTTCATTCTTTCAAGTTCACGCCCTCAATTTTTCACCTGAAAGCTTGAATTTTTTTTAATTGAAGTTGAAGGATGTCTTGAGGGCACTCCAATTTCTTCTCTTTGATAAAATTATTTTTTCGCATGAAAAAATCGGCTACCGCACCGATTCTCCATTCAAAAAGTGCCTTTCATTTTTCCAAGTTTACGTCCTAAATTTTTGAGCTGAAAGCTTGATTTTTTTCTTCAAATTGAAGTTAAAGGATGTCTTGAGGGCACTCCGATTCCTTCTCTTTGAGAAAATCATTTTTTCGCATGAAAAAATCTGGTTGAATTTGAGAGTCTATGAAAATTGACTTCATAATCGTTTTTCGGCGGTTGTTCATCCATTTTTTTTAGAAAATTCATTGGAGTGCCCTCGACAAATCAATTTTCTATATTTAAAAAAAAGTCCATTTGGATATACACTTAATTAATGCAAAAAATTATGGAAATACTGAAAAGACTTCCAGAAACTGTGAAATCGCAGGGAACTGTCTGAAGTTCCAGGAGAATTAAAAAAAAATCGAGCTTTCAGGTGGAGATTTTAGGACGTGAAAAATGAAAATGGAAAAATGAAAGGCACTTTTTGAATGGAGAATCGGTGCCGTCGGCCAAAGTATAACGGCTCCTTAACAGATTTACGTGTTGAACGGAGATTTGATAGAATAAATAAGAATGAGAAAAAAATACTGCCTACTGCCCTACCGAGAGAAATAGCGCAAATTGGTACCAGATGGACACAGTCGATGCGGCCAAACTGAGAAATTCACAACTACCTGCTGAGGGATAACGTAAAAGATGAAAAATTGTTCATCTTTTCAAACACTTGTTAGCAATTCGGAATAAATAACATTTATTGCTGGTTATACACATTGCACATTGGGCCAAATCTGCCAAATACTCTAAATATACTCTAACAAGAATTTGTACAATTGTCGCTATTCTCTGCATGCTTTTGTCCGGCTAAACGTGGGTATAGTTTTACCGGTTTAATAAACATTAATTCAAATCTTCATTTAAAAAAAGTCAAATTCATTCACATTATGAGAAAACTTTTGTAGAAATATGTATTCCAACTCCATTGAAATCTCTCCAACTGCTTCAAAATTTTGCCAACTGCTTCGGAATTTTCCCAACTTCTTCGAAACTTTTCCAACTGCTTCGAAAATTTTTCAACAGCTTCGAAAATATTCCAACTGGTTTTAAAATTTGCCAACTCTGTTCAACATTGGGGACTTTTGTAGAAATATGTATTCCAACTCAATTGAAATCTTTCCAACTGCTTCAAAATTTTCCCAACTGCTTCCAAATTTTCCCAACTTCTTCGAAAATTTTTCAACAGCTACGAAAATATTTCAACTGCTTTTAAAATTTGCCAACTCTGTTCAACATTGGGGGGGGATCGTCCCCCTGAGCGGGAAAATTCGAAAAAAGATCGAAAATAGAGCTCCGCTGAAACAAGAATAACTTCGAGGTTTTTGGATGGAAAATTTTCATTTTTGGGATTTTTCAAGATGTAAGATTGATGTATCCACTTTAAAAATCGAAATCGCGATTCATGATACAGGGGGGGAAAAATCGCTTTCAAAGTTAGGGATGACAAAATCGTGAAAAATCAATTTTTTCAAATTAGAACCCCATTTTTTTATGGCAGATATTGAATCTACGTTAAAAAATAATGTGAGTGTATGCATCACACCCTTGCCCTAAAGTGGATATTAACTCAGAAAATATCCATTTTAGGGTGAGGTTCCTCGTGAAAGACCCTGTATATTCATATTTTTGAATTGAACTGAAAATATTTGAGTGACATTCTCATCGCGATATCTATTTTTTTGACACTCTGAATATACATAACCTCTACGTTTCCCACGATTTTTGAATTTCCAGTTGACGTTGACGCATGCGAACAATTTAATTCTTACCAACGATTTGGCTTCACTCTGCGACTGCGAAGAGCAGGGGTATAAGTCATATCGATGTTATTAGATATACCTATGGATGAAATCTTGTCGGTCGAATAATTTTGGAAACCTTCGTAATATTAAGCTATGAAATCATTGTTTTCAGGTCACGATCTTTTCATCCAAATATTTCCGAATCAGCCGAAGAAGAATTTTGTGACGATAAAAATGAGAGGACATAAGAGCTTCGTGAAAAATCACAAATTTTCAATTCTTCGAAGGACAGCAACAGGTGAAAATATAAATAGCCCCCTCTTAGGATTCGATCTGAGAAGCAACAACGTCTTTCCTGTACCTTTGAAATCCATAAGAAATTATGAATGTCTCAAAGAAGACAATATTATTATCGAATTGAATATTTTTTTGTGACCCACTAATAAAGAAAGTTGAAGAATTTGTCTTTGATTTTCCCTTATATTCAAACTTGTTTTGTGCACATTTTGTCGTATTCTTAGCACAACTGGGACCTCACGCAGATTTTTGTGAGCATAATATACAGGGTGAGTCTTTGACTTGTACATATATTTTAACTGTAGATTCCTCTCATCAAACGAAACACTTTTTTCCCATACCATTTTTCAAAATTCGGTTTCGTTTGGAAGATACAGGGTGTCGAAAATCCACGAAAAAAACACTTTCCTGTTCATATCTCCGGAACCGTTATTTCAAATGAACTGAATTTTGGTTCATTGGTTACTCTATTCATGGTGCATATTCCTCAATCGAAACTTATTCAATATCTCTCCTAGTTTGAAAGTTACACATAAATTCACGCAAAAACACTATCAAATCAGTTAAAAAGGATAAACGGTTCATATTTTCGAAAGAATCAACCATTTTAGAGAATAAAAGTATTCCTATATTTTTTCAATAAAACGCGTCGTTTTCGAGTTATTTCCAATTTTACCCGGAGAAATTTGACGAAAAAATCATTAATTTCAAGAATAATCTGAATGCGTCTCTGAATTAAATATCATCGAATATTATTCCTTCTCTGGTCTTTCAACGAGTTTACAATGTTGTCACAATATTTATCAACTTTGTCGAGATATTTTAATAATAAAATCCCACAAATGTGGGAGAATTTACTTATTAAATTAAAATTAATGAAAAATAAAATGATACCTTATAATCTGTGGCGATGTTTCTAGAATCTAAACAATATCCTCTTGGAATTTTGTAAACTCGACACGGTTAAGATTATATTCATTCACTTCACATTAGAACAATAATTCATTGAATGTATTCAGAACTTCACATAATGTTTACAGTTTGTTCAGAGACTCTGGTTTGTTATTGTTTATAGCTGGCGTCCACATAACCAATCATTCGATTTTCGCTCTACGCATGCGTGGTAAAATTTGGCGCGAAGTCGATTGGAGGCGGAATTCATAGATATTTATACCACGGTACACAAGTGTATCGTGATTTATACTATACTCCATTCACTTTTATAAAGTATACCGGTTGGCCATGGAATTTTGACACATTTCACTCTGTATTTTTTGAAAATGTTAGGTTATGGTCATTGCACTGTCAGATACGCCCACAACGTTGCCGTTTCTGCTAAAAAATCGTAGTAATTACGTATTCATCAAAATGTTCCTTTGGGAAATTAATGAATTTGAGAAAATATTATGTTAATTCAGAAGACATTTAACTACATTTTTGCACAACCTGAAATACTCCAGTATGAAAATGTAGTAGTTCTACGAAACCTGCGCCACAGTTAAATCTTCGAAGAACTAACTCCATTTACAAAGTTGAAAAAGAGAAAGTAGACCTGGCAATGTCGCTTAATTTTCACGAGTGCCAAACTGCGTCTGTTCTAGGGGAAAAAACTTGATAAACCTAAATCATGGCCAACCGCGATACTTTATAAAAGTGAATGGAGTATATGTTTCGTAAAAAATCCTTAACCTCAATGAAAATATCAACAAGCTGACAACATCTTCTTGAAATTTCTGTGCTAATATTCACAGAATCGATACAAATTAGATTAGGTTAGGTTGTTTGATAATTGTTTAATAATAAATCTGAATGAAAAGTTTTTCTTCATGGTATTGTTTGGAAATTTCGAGGAGAATATGAACAAGTTATTAGTGTTTACAAACTAATCTGCAGAAAAATCGAAGAAGGAACTTATTTTGGTGGGATGAATGTGGGTTTTCAGTTGCAGATATAATCCGATGAAACTAACTGTTTTTGTGGAAATTATCGTGTTTGCAACATTTTTATTCGAATAAGGCCCGGTTTCACCAACGTTCTTAATCTCGTTTAAGGCACTAAACGAGATTATCTGTGGTTTTTAACCTAGATTAAGGTTAGAAACGTTTCACCAAAATTTTAAACCGGTTTATCTCGGTAAACGAGATTAATTTTTAACTGCTCATTTTTCGGAGTTTATCGACCTTAACTTTGGTTAAGTAGGAAAGTTTGGTTATGTTTATATTTATATTCTGATGTCAGTCCTGTTCCCGTGTATTTACATTTTGTAGTTTGTACAAGAGAAGCTAGTCTGAAAAGAGAATCAATAATTGAAATTCAGAAAATATTAAATAAAATAATTACTGGTAAGTAGAGATATATGTTTCATAACTTAATTTTTGATAATCCTGATTTTGTTGGTAGTGAATAGTTTCTGATGGCTGCTTTGCAACGACTGTATGATCTTGCGATGAGCGATGATGATGAGTTTTCTGTACGACGTCCTCGATGGGTTCGTGAGAGAGAGGATAACTTCGATAAATATGATGATATTGATTTTATGGTGAGATTCAGACTATCGAAAGAAGCTGCCATCCACGTCTTGGAATCCATAGAAGATAAATTGGAATATCCAAGTAATAGGTAATCCATCATATTTAGTTCATTTCACATATTTCATTCAATATTTTTCCAGAAATAATTCGGTGTCACCGATAAATCAATTGCTGTGCACCTTGCGCTATTATGCCACTGGTTGTCATCAGTTATCATCTGCTGATTTTGGTGGGTTCAGCAAGTCCACAGCTCAAAGAATAATACATAGAGTGAGTGCAGCTATTGCATCCCTTTCTCCCCTTCACATTACATTCCCACATACACATGAGGAGAAGTGGAGAACTCAAGCAGATTTTTTTAAAATAGCAAGTTTTCCCAGAGTGTTAGGTGCGGTTGACTGTAGTCACATTAAGATTCAAACCCCAGGTAAATTGAAGCAAACATTCCATTTTGTCATTAATTTTCAGATTATTACTACGATTCTGATACAAATTGTTATAGGTGGTGACAATGCTGAACTATTTCGCAATAGGAAAGGATTTTTTTCTTTAAACGTGCAAGGAGTATGTAATGCGAAATTAGAATTCACAGACATTGTTGCGAGATGGCCTGGAAGTACTCATGATAGCCACATATTCAATAATAGCCACTGCAAAATTCGATTTGAAAACCAGACTTATGGGGATGGTGTTCTTGTCGGTGACAGTGGTTATGCCTGCCGGAGTTATCTCATGACTCCATTAGGTATATGTGAGAGTGCAGCCGAACACCTATATAATGAATCCATAATCAGGACCAGAAATCCTATCGAGCGAGTTTTCGGGATTTGGAAAAGGCGATTTCCTGTTTTAGCTCTGGGGATTCGGGTAAAGATGGAAAAGACATTTCCCATAATTGTGGCCACTGCTGTGCTCCATAATATTCTTAGGAGACGAAGGGAGGAAGTTCCACCTGATGACGCAGATTTAGAATTGCCTGCACCATGGGATGTACTTTTAGCCCAGGGAGATATGGGGCAAAATTCTGTTGATACTGTTCCAACACATGTACCTAATAGACGGGAGAATCCCAATTTTCGAGAGAGGCGTAAAATTATTAATCAGCATTTCACAAGGTAATTTACTAATGCAGCCAATTTGACTTTGACCCATTTTTCATAATAACAGTGCAGGGTACTTTGAAAGATTTTCATGATTCATTCGCAAATAATTGACCTGTTTCTTTTTTCTTCTTTTTTAGACTCGTAGCCATGGAAAGACAACGAAGGGAGGCCGATAGACCACACGAATAACGAATATAATATATTCTTCTGTGCTACACAATATAAATGGAAAAACTGATTTCCCTCTGAACTGCCTATATGTAATTATTGTTGGTCTTGGTAGGGGCCACCATTTCACTGTTGGGTCAAAAATTAACAGTGCTGTGCCTAAGGTGGCTTGAGGACACAGTAACAAAGCCTACACAGAACACAACTGCTTACTCCGAACTCGGCACAAGTTACAAGCTTCGAAGCTTGAAGTTTCAGAGGGGTCTCCTCAGGAGACCTAGGAGTCATCAGGATAAACAATATATCAATGCATTGTATGATTTGTATGTGAATAAATTATTGAGAAATAAAACTCTTTATCATCATCATTATTTTATTCATGAATAAAAGTAACTTGAAATCATGGAAAACTATCACTTTCACTGGATGGTGATAATCCTCTATTGATTTTTTTAAATTTTTCCTCGAGAATTTTAGTTCGAAGCTTCTCTTGTTTAAGCTTTTCTGTATTGATTTTCATAATCAATTCATGCTCCTCCGCAGCATAAACACTCGCAGTTTTCAGAGCTTTAATTTTCTCTGCTACAAGCTCATCATTTGAAGTACTGCTTATTACAGGACGTCTCCTGCTTGTTGATTTAGAATGCCTAGAACCTCCATTTTTTGAGGATCGTGGAGTCTCCTCAGGGGCAACAGTGGCTGAATTCAAGGGCTCAGTTGGGTTTTCCTTTTCCGTTTGAATACTTTCTGGTGGAGCATCCATACAATCTCCAGGGTCCATACGATTGTATGTTGATGGAAAGTCTCGCAGTATTCTCGTCCTAGGAGTCCTCAAGTTGGCCGAAGAATATGTAGACCAATCCCCATTTATAGATTCCTCCTGCAAATCTCAAATAATGTAAAATACAGCAGTTTCAGAGGGATAATGTTGTAAAAATTAGAAAGGCTCCATGTTCTACTCACATTTTGTTGGTTAAACTCATCCCCTGAACTGGCCTCATTGTTATCCATATGTACTGCTGTAAATAATCAAAAAGTGTTATATGTTACAAGTGAGAGAACAGTGAATGAAACTTACCACTTGAAACAGCTATATCAGTATCATACGTATTGCAAAATCCGACTGCCACAGGTAGAATAAGAGCCCTCACCTTATCGAATAAAGGCTTCTCTTCTGGTCTCACATGTTTGACCACTGGAGGTCCTCCACCTACAATAGTCATATAGTATTTTCAAAAATTCAGCATTAAGTAAAGGGTGTGTACCTGTAGCAATTCTGCTAGCATTATCATGCGTGATCATTTTCTTCGTTGTTTTTTTTAAATTTTCCCAAGAACTCTTGAGAGAAGTCCAATTTCTCAGAACATTCAAGTTCTGAGAATTGAACTCTTCCGCGAGAGCTTTCCATGCCTCCATTTTTTCCTTCACACTCACAGCGTCACTTTTTTTATTTTCCAAATTCTGGAACCGGGCTTCAACTAGCTCAACTAAAAATATTTTTTCCGCAACGGAGAAGTTTATATCTCTCTTCCTTTTTTCTATAGACATATTTATTTCAACAAAGAAACCGAGAAAAATTTAAATTTTCAAATAAATTTGTCCGTCTTCCGCTGAATTTGAAATTTAAAAGAATTCATAGAAGATATGGAGCACAGAATGGCATTCTTCACATTGTTGCCAGATATGGCTATCCGCAAAATCCCGTTTAGCTAAACGTGATTAGGCTAACCACAAAACAGCATGGTGAAACGAATTTGACGGTAAACTCGTTTAAATTTTCTGGTTAACCTATCCGGAGTTTACTTAATCGCGATTAAGGTTTCTGTTGGTGAAACCGGGCCTAAGGTTAGTACTTGAGTATTCCCTAAGGCCCGGTTTCACCAACAGAAACCTTAATCGCGATTAAGTAAACTCCGGATAGGTTAACCAGAAAATTTAAACGAGTTTACCGTCAAATTCGTTTCACCATGCTGTTTTGTGGTTAGCCTAATCACGTTTAGCTAAACGGGATTTTGCGGATAGCCATATCTGGCAACAATGTGAAGAATGCCATTCTGTGCTCCATATCTTCTATGAATTCTTTTAAATTTCAAATTCAGCGGAAGACGGACAAATTTATTTGAAAATTTAAATTTTTCTCGGTTTCTTTGTTGAAATAAATATGTCTATAGAAAAAAGGAAGAGAGATATAAACTTCTCCGTTGCGGAAAAAATATTTTTAGTTGAGCTAGTTGAAGCCCGGTTCCAGAATTTGGAAAATAAAAAAAGTGACGCTGTGAGTGTGAAGGAAAAAATGGAGGCATGGAAAGCTCTCGCGGAAGAGTTCAATTCTCAGAACTTGAATGTTCTGAGAAATTGGACTTCTCTCAAGAGTTCTTGGGAAAATTTAAAAAAAACAACGAAGAAAATGATCACGCATGATAATGCTAGCAGAATTGCTACAGGTACACACCCTTTACTTAATGCTGAATTTTTGAAAATACTATATGACTATTGTAGGTGGAGGACCTCCAGTGGTCAAACATGTGAGACCAGAAGAGAAGCCTTTATTCGATAAGGTGAGGGCTCTTATTCTACCTGTGGCAGTCGGATTTTGCAATACGTATGATACTGATATAGCTGTTTCAAGTGGTAAGTTTCATTCACTGTTCTCTCACTTGTAACATATAACACTTTTTGATTATTTACAGCAGTACATATGGATAACAATGAGGCCAGTTCAGGGGATGAGTTTAACCAACAAAATGTGAGTAGAACATGGAGCCTTTCTAATTTTTACAACATTATCCCTCTGAAACTGCTGTATTTTACATTATTTGAGATTTGCAGGAGGAATCTATAAATGGGGATTGGTCTACATATTCTTCGGCCAACTTGAGGACTCCTAGGACGAGAATACTGCGAGACTTTCCATCAACATACAATCGTATGGACCCTGGAGATTGTATGGATGCTCCACCAGAAAGTATTCAAACGGAAAAGGAAAACCCAACTGAGCCCTTGAATTCAGCCACTGTTGCCCCTGAGGAGACTCCACGATCCTCAAAAAATGGAGGTTCTAGGCATTCTAAATCAACAAGCAGGAGACGTCCTGTAATAAGCAGTACTTCAAATGATGAGCTTGTAGCAGAGAAAATTAAAGCTCTGAAAACTGCGAGTGTTTATGCTGCGGAGGAGCATGAATTGATTATGAAAATCAATACAGAAAAGCTTAAACAAGAGAAGCTTCGAACTAAAATTCTCGAGGAAAAATTTAAAAAAATCAATAGAGGATTATCACCATCCAGTGAAAGTGATAGTTTTCCATGATTTCAAGTTACTTTTATTCATGAATAAAATAATGATGATGATAAAGAGTTTTATTTCTCAATAATTTATTCACATACAAATCATACAATGCATTGATATATTGTTTATCCTGATGACTCCTAGGTCTCCTGAGGAGACCCCTCTGAAACTTCAAGCTTCGAAGCTTGTAACTTGTGCCGAGTTCGGAGTAAGCAGTTGTGTTCTGTGTAGGCTTTGTTACTGTGTCCTCAAGCCACCTTAGGCACAGCACTGTTAATTTTTGACCCAACAGTGAAATGGTGGCCCCTACCAAGACCAACAATAATTACATATAGGCAGTTCAGAGGGAAATCAGTTTTTCCATTTATATTGTGTAGCACAGAAGAATATATTATATTCGTTATTCGTGTGGTCTATCGGCCTCCCTTCGTTGTCTTTCCATGGCTACGAGTCTAAAAAAGAAGAAAAAAGAAACAGGTCAATTATTTGCGAATGAATCATGAAAATCTTTCAAAGTACCCTGCACTGTTATTATGAAAAATGGGTCAAAGTCAAATTGGCTGCATTAGTAAATTACCTTGTGAAATGCTGATTAATAATTTTACGCCTCTCTCGAAAATTGGGATTCTCCCGTCTATTAGGTACATGTGTTGGAACAGTATCAACAGAATTTTGCCCCATATCTCCCTGGGCTAAAAGTACATCCCATGGTGCAGGCAATTCTAAATCTGCGTCATCAGGTGGAACTTCCTCCCTTCGTCTCCTAAGAATATTATGGAGCACAGCAGTGGCCACAATTATGGGAAATGTCTTTTCCATCTTTACCCGAATCCCCAGAGCTAAAACAGGAAATCGCCTTTTCCAAATCCCGAAAACTCGCTCGATAGGATTTCTGGTCCTGATTATGGATTCATTATATAGGTGTTCGGCTGCACTCTCACATATACCTAATGGAGTCATGAGATAACTCCGGCAGGCATAACCACTGTCACCGACAAGAACACCATCCCCATAAGTCTGGTTTTCAAATCGAATTTTGCAGTGGCTATTATTGAATATGTGGCTATCATGAGTACTTCCAGGCCATCTCGCAACAATGTCTGTGAATTCTAATTTCGCATTACATACTCCTTGCACGTTTAAAGAAAAAAATCCTTTCCTATTGCGAAATAGTTCAGCATTGTCACCACCTATAACAATTTGTATCAGAATCGTAGTAATAATCTGAAAATTAATGACAAAATGGAATGTTTGCTTCAATTTACCTGGGGTTTGAATCTTAATGTGACTACAGTCAACCGCACCTAACACTCTGGGAAAACTTGCTATTTTAAAAAAATCTGCTTGAGTTCTCCACTTCTCCTCATGTGTATGTGGGAATGTAATGTGAAGGGGAGAAAGGGATGCAATAGCTGCACTCACTCTATGTATTATTCTTTGAGCTGTGGACTTGCTGAACCCACCAAAATCAGCAGATGATAACTGATGACAACCAGTGGCATAATAGCGCAAGGTGCACAGCAATTGATTTATCGGTGACACCGAATTATTTCTGGAAAAATATTGAATGAAATATGTGAAATGAACTAAATATGATGGATTACCTATTACTTGGATATTCCAATTTATCTTCTATGGATTCCAAGACGTGGATGGCAGCTTCTTTCGATAGTCTGAATCTCACCATAAAATCAATATCATCATATTTATCGAAGTTATCCTCTCTCTCACGAACCCATCGAGGACGTCGTACAGAAAACTCATCATCATCGCTCATCGCAAGATCATACAGTCGTTGCAAAGCAGCCATCAGAAACTATTCACTACCAACAAAATCAGGATTATCAAAAATTAAGTTATGAAACATATATCTCTACTTACCAGTAATTATTTTATTTAATATTTTCTGAATTTCAATTATTGATTCTCTTTTCAGACTAGCTTCTCTTGTACAAACTACAAAATGTAAATACACGGGAACAGGACTGACATCAGAATATAAATATAAACATAACCAAACTTTCCTACTTAACCAAAGTTAAGGTCGATAAACTCCGAAAAATGAGCAGTTAAAAATTAATCTCGTTTACCGAGATAAACCGGTTTAAAATTTTGGTGAAACGTTTCTAACCTTAATCTAGGTTAAAAACCACAGATAATCTCGTTTAGTGCCTTAAACGAGATTAAGAACGTTGGTGAAACCGGGCCTTAATGTATAAACTCAATTTCTATCGAGAAATATGAACTTTGCATCAATTCCAGAAGACCATTTCAGAGGCGCAGTCAGCCCAATTTTTTTTTTCAAATGGCTATATCTTTTTAACAGAGGCGAATTCAGAAAAATAGAAAATGAAAAAAAGGTTTCTTTTGACCTCAAGAATCTTCAGTTAAAATATATGTACAAGTCAAAGACTCACCCTGTATCTACGGTTTCACAAAGCGTGATCACCGGTGACCGGAGATCAACAGCTTGATTCTCTGATTTTTGAACTGTCAAATTCATATTTGATATTTGTTTTTTTATGTGTTGGTTCCTACCTCAGACCAAGGAAAGAGGAGACCTGGGATGTCATTCATAAATTCAGGAACTTTTGAAGCCAACATCCCGACCAATTTCCCATGAGTGGAACAAGGACAGACGTAGCTGTCCTTGTTCCACGGATATCGCGCTGGCAACAATGCAGAAACTAGATTCGCGTGAATTCGTTTGCCGCCAGTGGCGTGGATCTGCCGTGTTGTTTAGGGGGTTCCGTAGTTATTCACATTTGAAAATGATTGCTTCGGAGCTCAATATCTTTGGAACTACAGTCGAACTTCGATAAATCGAATTCTTGATAACTCGAATCAAATTGGTTGGCAACAGCATTTGAAGATTATTGTTTTTCAATAACTCGAAGTCTTGATAACAATTAGCTGAAATTTGGTTCCAATTTGATATGCGCACGTTAGGTAAATAACTTTTTATTGATGAAATCAGAATTCAATTAATTTCGACGGAAAAAAATGTATATACTCACATTGTCCGATTATGGGCCAATTTTTTCGCGTGGTTCCGGAGTTATTCACATTTGAAAATTATTGCTTCGGAGCTCAATATCTTCGGAACTATCAATCACAATTAGCTGAAATTTCGTTCCAATTTGACATGTATATTAACTGAATGAACTTGCCGAAGAATTCGCCTCAAAGATGAACCGGTTGAAGAAAAAAATGAGCTCACCTGAATTTACTCAATAAAATTCACGAAAATATGTTGATTCAGAAGATTTAATCATGTTACAGAAAATGAATTACCCAATAAAATATCAAAATAATAATCCAAAGGTGTTTTATTGAAACAATAATTATAGTTAAATCACAATCCACAATAGCACATTAATTCAAATTTATTTCACAAATAGTTACAAAACGAATGGTAACAATTAATAGTTACATTGAAATAGTAAAATTATTCATTCCTAAACAATATAAGTTTTGTGTTCATAGATCTTGATCTATTTTCTTTGGACTCATCTAAGAGTTTAGTTGTTTCATGATGGATCCTTATTCTAAAATAAATTTTATCAACTGATAATCTGTCTTTCTGAGACAAAAATTCATTTTTGTCTCAGAGGGCTTCAGAGAATCTTGTAGAGATCACTTCAAGGAAAATAACATTTTAACTACATATGATGATATGGCTTATATTTCTACAGAGTACTTGTTTTCATGGCTCATCATTCTGATTACTTTAAGAACTACAAACTACAAGGCACATTGAGCCTTACTTGTATCCGTGTCACACTTTGTCTCTTACAGAAAAGTCTTCCTTATACATGGGTCTTAAGTTGTTCAATGCTCTGCCTCACAAATTGAAGACCTCGAATAAAAAAATTTTAAAGACTAATTTATTAAAAATGCTTGTTCAATGTGAGCAATATTATTTAAAGGAATTTTTTGAATGAAAGAAATAATCAATAGTTCAATGTTCTCGTATATTTGTACTGCATACAATATTCGACCCATCAATCATACATGGGGAGTCAATATAATGATGAAATGATATACTATAAAAATAAGAACATAGCATTAGACATACAGAATGTGAGATCTAAATATGAGTCATAAAATATTCATAGCCAAATAACCTTCAATACCATACTTTGATTGTGTCAAGAAAAAATAAATTTGACGAATTCAACCTTTATTGTACAATTTTTTGTAGCAATGAGCTCTTGAATTAATAAACATTATGAATTATGATCAGCATGTCCATCAATGAAATTTCCATCAAAAAGATGATTTTCAAAATGGTGTAAAATGGATGAATTAACATTAAACATAGTTTTGCTGATCAGAACTGGTAACAAATGTTCTATTGAAAATATTTGAAGTTTTATGGGAGAATTTGAACAATTTTTCGCCCTCTTTACAAATATCAATTACAAATTGGCTAGCCCTAATTAATCTTCCATGTTTTTCTTCTTTGGAGAAGTGAAACATCTACTTCATTTCTCAAAAGATCAAGGTACTTTCGACATGAAATAAATTTGTCAAGTATCCGAGCAACATATCCTACAATATCTTCTGAATATGTAGTGAGATTCCATGCTGTTGAAGTTGCATACTCAAATTTATCCATATCTGTAAAAACACTTTCCACGACTGAAGCAAACTGTTCTTTTTTTTTCAATATTGGTTGCATGCTAACTGCAGATTCGAATGTCAGGATATTGATGGATACCTGATTGATGGCATTTCCGGTATCAGAAGCGGATATTTGTGAGTGAACAATCAACCTTTTGTATGCTGCATCGAACTGTCTTGCAGTGGGGTTATAGTTATGTCCAGTTTTACTTCTAACACTGTCCTGCGACAGTTTATAAGTGAGAAGATATTTAAGGAATTTTTGCTTCAATGACATATTTCTTATACATTTGTTCCAAACTTTCAATGCAGATCAAGAAACCTAAAAATCCTGTTTTTCTTCCACTTCTTGTAATAGGTATCCCTTTCAATGTCAGTCCAAGAATAGATCTTTTCATCGTATGCATATAATCTGGTAAATTTCTGCATCGAGGAATGAAACTTGATCTCTGCAAATATATTTCTTTGAATATTCATTGTCAAACGGCAAATTATAACTTATATCATCTTGGGGAGTGACAGTTGAGCTTGAGCTGCAAAAAAGTTCTCAATTAATGTATTGAATTATACTTTGTAAAAAATAATATAATATTATTATATAACAATATTTACTGACACATATTCTGACTCTATTTAATGAAGTTATATTCAAACAGGTTGAATTAAAATATGAATCTCTAGAACTTCCCACAGAAACTTACCTTGAAGACGTAAGTTCCCAGAGTTGGAACAGGATTGACATCATTTTTAAGATATTTTGTACCATTCACTTCAAAACCAAAATCTTTGGATTCGAAGTGCTCCGAACATAAGAACAGATTTTGAGGCATGTTTTCAGCATCAACCAAGTGCGAAATTGAAAGCCATATATTTCTTTTCTCAATATTAGAAGGAAATCTGAAAGTAAAATTATAAACATTGGACAATCTACGCCACTGATCTGCAAACATGAAACTAACCTGTGAAAACTCAAACTAGGGTTGCGAGAGTCCAATTTGCCAAACATTTGACACTTACGAACCATTATTTTAACGTATTTTCGAAAAACTCTTTGATATTTTGCTCAAGATATTCAGAAATGTCTCAGAAATTCAATTATTTGACACAACTGAACTAGATAGCGGCATGGCAACGTGTATCAAACATGAAATGTCAAATCGTAGGCCAATTTCGCTGATTGGTCGAGAACAATATTATGAATGAAACTGAAACAACCGGTGTTGTCAAGTTGGGAACCAGGTAATCACGTGAATGGCCATTCTGGAAGGATTCGACGTTAATGAATCGAAAATCTCAGACAACGTGACAACGTCGTTCAGATCTTAGCGTAATTCTCGTTTTGTAGTAATAGAGTCGTCCAGTTCGTTCTTCATTATGTGGCATCTTGGCTTCAAGATTTATCATCCTATACCACGTCTCCTCTTTCCTTTGTCTAAG
This sequence comes from Adalia bipunctata, assembly GCA_910592335.1. Classification (NCBI taxonomy): domain Eukaryota; kingdom Metazoa; phylum Arthropoda; class Insecta; order Coleoptera; family Coccinellidae; genus Adalia; species Adalia bipunctata. The sequence continues at coordinate 11,270,450 of OU342954.1, forward strand.
GTTCCTACCTTCAGAACAATTCGATAATGAATATATTAGTTGATTTTCCGTTCTCAGTTTCTCTCTCTTTGTTTTTTGTTTCAGATTATGACAAAATGCTTTGTCAACTTCTTTGGAGAACGGAAGAATGAAGTTTTTTCTAAGAAGAAGGTTCACTTCAATATGAAAATCAGCTTATTATGTAAACAAATCCAATACCCCTACACTTATACGTTTTTTGAAAATATTTTTTTTGTTTCATTAATTCGTATTTCTATCCGGGTCATTCTGGCAGTCCATTAGCTATTTGGCCTTTGTAAGGCAAACAGTTTTTCAAATGGGATATCTTTTCATTTTGTTTTCACATTTGATATAGTTCAACCTTGAAAGATTCCAACCATTTTGAGTAATTTTTTACTCGGAAAATCTTAGAAAGTCGAGTACGTTGAAATAATGCTATACAATTCGGCAATCAAAAATGAAAAATTCCAATTTCGCAGGTATTCCGCCATTTCGGATTTTTTCCAGAATTCTACACACAATGGAATTGAGTGCTAAAAATACTGGGATGTGACTAGAAACCGTTATTTAAAAGGTCACGCATATCTAACAGTTATCAGAAATTGCTCTAAATTAACATTAGACACCCTATATCTCGCTTATGCTTTGAAAACAGGGTATATGTCATAAGGTAAATAGTTATTTTCCTATCAAGGGCGGAAAGTTGTACTTTCCCGCACTAGATTGCCGTCGAGTGCGGGAAAGTACTTTCCGCTCAAGATAGGAACAATATTTTTTCTACAACCGTATTATAAAATGAAAAAAAACTTCTACACAACTCGAATATTCGTTTTGACATATTGATTAAGGAGTTTGGGATTCTATGCGGAAAATCATAGACCGTGACATAGAAATAAATACACAGATCCATGTATGCCAGTCATAATTTTTGAAGGATGTCAAGTTCTCTTTGAAAATGCGGTAATTTTCTAGTTTAGGTCCCCCTCGATTTTTCGATGTTTTAATTTTTTTTCCTGAAAAACAAGTGATTTGATATGATTTACTACTAGTTTCAATGCTGGCAAACAAGTAATATTGCTGTTTTTTCAACGGGATCCGGAGTGAATAGGGGTGCTGGGTGGGTAAGATTCTTAGAGATTTTCTAAAAAAAACGACAATTTACGAAAAGAATTAGTCTTGCATAGTCTAAAAAGATCGAAATTTGCCAAAAATGTCTAGGTCATTATGATATATTAAATGGAAAAATATACTTTTTTACTTAAGATCTTTATTTAATTACTCTCAATTTACAACTGGTTAGTTCTTCACATGTAACCCCACTTCAGACTGAGAAAGTATGAAGTGGGGCAACCATATTGCGCATATCATCAATTTCAATACATTACATCTTTCCACCCCTTAATTCAAATTAATAGAATAATGAAAATATTATTGCTATTTTACAATCTTTAATTAACAGGTAAACAAAAACTAAGAAGCTTGATAGCGACCTTCAGGTGGCTTAATCACACGCTTAGGTCTAGTTTGTACCTCAGTTTGTACGGTTTCATTAGTAGAAGTTACATTGATATCGTGTGGGGTCACTGTTTCAGCAACGGTTATTTTATTTGGACAACTTATATCTGGCAGGGTTTTTTTCAATTGATTTGCATGTCTTCTCCAATTTTTTTCTAACTCTGCAACCATATTGCGCATATCATCAATTTCAATACATTACAGTCATTGACCTATTTTTTCAAGGACATGACCTTGAAGAGAATTCAAAATCATTTGAAAAATGTACAATTTCATTAGCGCTGAATCAATGAATATTCCAAATTTTCTCGAGTCTATAGTTTCTGAAAATTTCAAGAATAATTTATTCTTTCGAAATTCTCCGACAGTATCCGTTCATGAAAACATGACGACCATGGGGGGGCATGCCCCCCCTGAACCCCACACCCTCGTTTGAAAAGAACGAAAACAGTTCCGACGTCATCGGGGGACATATCTAAAGGCTCATCTCTTGAAAATCCATGTGTGAAAGTTTTATGTCTATCTTAGTATTTAAGAAATTATTGAGATTTGGCAACACCTTACGGCATTTTACACTGCCGATGCGATTCAAATAAATACAGGGTGGGGCAGAAGAACCTATCCGATTTCAAATCCCTTTTTCTCAGAAGAGAGAGCAGGTAGAGTAGTGGGGTAAAAACCGTTAGAAAGCTGGTTTTATGCCATTTGTCAGTAGTCAACATGCCTTGGTCTGGTGAACATCGTGCTTTTGTTATTGAGCGGTTTATCGAATGCGGCGGTTCGATAATTGCTACACAACGTGCTTTTCGAATTCATTTCGGACTCGGGCGTCATGATCCTGTTCCACATCACGCTACGATTAAAGTGTGGGTGTCAAATTTTAGACAGACGAGTTCAGGATTGAAAAAGAAGTCGCCTGGACGTCCCAGGACAGCAACAGGACCTGAAAACGTGGCCAATGTGAGAGCCGCGATTGAACGTTCCCCGCGTCGTTCGGCGCGAAAACATTCGCTCGCTTTGGGGATTTCCAACTGCAGTATTCGGCGAATTTTGCACCGGGACCTCAAAATGCATCCCTACAAAATGGTTGTTGCACTTGCTCGGGCAATTGAAGAAATTCCTGTGGAAATGACGGTGAAAGTCATGGAAAGCTACCGCGAGCGCCTAAATAAGTGTATCCGCTCCCAAGGACGACATTTGAGTGATGTGCTTTTCAAAACTTAAATTTAAAAATGGCATAAAATTTGCGATATGTTAATAAAAAAAATTTTTTGACAAGCTGAGTGGTTTTAATTTTATAACGTTTTGAAATCGGATAGGTTTTTCTGCCCCACCCTGTATAAAGTCTAAACGCAGGTGGAAATATTCACAATTTTTTTATTTTTTTTCTCTGAAACTACTCATTTGCCAATGCTGAAATTAAAACTGTAGTATCTTTTCATCATTTACAATCACGAGACAAAATATTTTACAAATCGGAGAGGGGGAGCTAAACTAGAAATTGACCAAACTTTCCGAATCGAAAACAATGCGGGAAAGTAGTTAGTTAGGCCCGGTTGTAGGGAAAATGACTTTCGGGATGTCATCTACTCGGCTATATAATTATGTTTTATGTTTGTCCGGTTTTTGGTGAAACACCCTGTATATTTTTGAGAATTAATGAACTGAAAATATTTCAATGGCATATTATCATTCCAGATATCTATTTTCTTGCCGTCTCTCGTAATATACTATCTATCTTTTCCGCAATTTTTTAATTTCCGGTGACGCATGCGTTCAATAATCAATTCTCACCAAAAATTTGGCTTCACTTTGTTGTTTGAATAGCAGGCGTATAAGCCATATAGGTTTTACTAGATATATGTTTTAGTCATCTCTCATTTAGTTTCCTCATATGCATCATTTTACAAGTTTATATCACTTATATTCTAAACTATTCTCCCCTTCATTAGGAAAACCCATTTTGAGTCCCTAGATCTTTTGGTTGGAAATTATATCATTTTGTTTAACGCTTCTCATTGGCTGGAAAATCGTCATTTGGTGTCGTCAGCGACAGTTCGGAGCACTGAGAACGTACCTTGAGGTTTAGTTGATCCCTTAGGGCTTAGACAAAGGAAAGAGGAGACGCGTTATAGGATGATAAAACTTGAAGCCAAGATGCCACATAATGAAGAACGAACTTGACGACTGTATTACTATAAAACGAGAATTACGCCAAGATCTGAACAACGTTGTCACGTTTCCTTTGTCTAAGGTTGATCCCAATGATCAGTTAGGGTCGGTATTATAAAGACCAACCGAGGATTCAACCGTTGCGCCAACAACCAAATTCCTCACTATCTGGTAGTTGGCGCACGGTTGAATCCTCGATTCGGCTTTTATAATACCGGCCCTTAGGGCCCCCGCAGACTGCAGACTTTTTATCGGCCGATAGTTTGGTCGACTTCTTAATCAGTAAGGAGAAGAATCGCTGTAGTGTGCGCATCTGCATTCCTCTCCATACTGATTAAGAAGCCGACCAAACTATCGGCCGATAAAAAGTCTGCAGTCTGCGGGGGCCCTTAGGAAATTAGATGAGATTCAATTCCTGAAAATACTACATATTCGGATGAGTCGTATGTCATGACAGCAGCCTACTCCATTCCTTTTGTTTTGGTAGAATCCATTCAAAAAATATAGCATACCATTGTTTAAAGGACAGCAGCAATTACCATACTCTGCAATAAAATATAGCTTGGTCCATTTAGAGAAAAACGAAGTAAGCGATGGAATGTCTAAATCACATCTCAAATCAAAGATGCGCTAGAGATTAAGGAATCGATTGAGAACATTCTGATTCCCCACGCGCAAGTTACCTTGGTATTGGATGGAATAGTATATTTAAAATATATTTCAATATCAAATAGGATAATATAAATGAAACGTCCCTTAAAACATAAAATAATTTAATAAAATCAAAAACAATAACTTATCATTAAATTGGACATATTAATTCCCTTACAAAATATTATGGAATTTGACTGATGTTACAGAACTTACATACAACAATTGATAGGACAAAATTAAACAAGCTCTTTAAAAGACAACTGATATGCACCTACCACATACAACATCCGTATTAACAAAAAAGTTCAACAGCAAAACACTGCCAATACCAATTTCCAAAAAAAAAAATTGAGAAATTAAATTTCGGAACGAAAAAGTTAGAAGAACATTCAGAAGTGATACTAGCCTTCATCTCTCTGTTACTTCCAAAGCATTCCTTGATTTCCACAGCCAAAAATCCTGGTATGCTCTTTTAACTTAATGTTTTATAATTGGTGCATATCAAGGGAAGTGCTCTTGCTCAATTTTTACAGAGATTTTTCAATCTAATATTGTTAACAAACACTCAATATTGGTCAGTTATTAGATGAAAATTTTTCAACCACTAATAAAAAGTTTACAGAATATTCCATTGAAAGGAAAAGAGAACACTTTACTCTTCCGTTCATATAAGTCCAAATACAACCGGTTAATATGAAAATCATATGTTCACATAACTTCAAGCGCCTATATATAATTCATATAAACATCCCACTTGATAAGATGAAAAGAGAAATAGGCAAAAAAGAAAGCCAAATCCATTCGATATTAGCAGGCAATTTCCAATTTAATTTCCCTTAATTTTATTCCTCATTCTCTCACCTGCAGTCCAAAAAGAATGATCAATATTTTAGTATCATGTATAGAAAAACATTTATAAACACAAATATGTGCTAGGACTACCCAAATGCTGGAAAATCGAAATAACTTTTTCTTAATTCATTTGCATGTGTTATCGATCCCCTTTATTGTCAAAAGAAGTTAATTTCCTTGAAGTCACGTGTTCTGGAATAGCAATGAATTATTTTCAGAGCACGAAACTTAATGATGGAATTCATTTCAATCAAAAGGATTCAATTTTTAGAAATAATCATTACAGATGGTCCAAAATAGATCTTCTGTGATCTACCCCCATTTGACTGACAAAATTTCTAATCGAAGCAATAATATATACTCATTCATTCTACCCAAGGAAAATTTTAGTAGCAAAAAACATTCAAACACAGCTTGTCTATGTAAAATTGATTGAAAAAAGATGCCGATGAAGTTGGTCACCCTGCATGAAAATAAAAACCAAGATTTAGATATATAATAAATTTCAAATTAAAAAAGAAACAAAACCCGAAATTTGAGATACCCCCTGAATCTGGCATTTAAGTTGAATTTCTGGAGATGAGTTCCAAGAATTCAATTGAAACTGAGGAGAATATTAATTTCGAATATTTCCTTATCATATAATAGAAATATCAAAATATTTTTCCACCTTTTTGCTTTTTGGAAAATAATCCAAAATTATGCACAAAATATTTTGTTTAGTCGATTAAATTCATAGGCCTTTATTTTTTATCTTGGTTTTATTCACAAATGTTAAGTTTTTACCATTCCTGCCATTTTCTAAAAGTAGTCCTAGCAACACAAAAATTTAAAAATCACATACTCCATTGATTCATTTACGTTTTCTTCAATGACAGCTCTGAAAAAGACTGCATGTATTAAAAAGTATTTACCTTATACCAGGTGTCCTCGAATATCGTACTTACTATTGGAAGTTCATCAATTTCATACTCATCATTCATATGGTAAGTTTATCATCAATAATTCCACTATGCTCAACATATCACCATCGACTAGTTGAATACACACATCACTTTGTTCATAGAAAAATTACAAACAGGAGTTTGCTTACGAATTGAATTTTGAGAAAGAACACCTCCGATGTACATCTATTAAATCGGATTTTACTATAGAAACAGATTGCTAACGGATTTAGAAAAAAAAGATCTCACTAATATCAATAAAAATATATTAATGTCTTACATCAAAACAAATGAAATACAAAAAATGCAATTTTCTCACATTCATTTTTGTAAACAAATTCATAATAGGAAAAGACAACATCAAATGATTTGGCTCAGCCAACTACATTCTCGACTATGATACTCCAAAAATCGGCCAGAGTCGAATTTTTTCAAGGTCAATATCTAGAAAATCTCCAGTGAAGATAATCGCCAATATATACAAAAGGAAAACAATCAAAAAATATTGTCACCACTCATGGTACGTTCATGCCAAAAGAATCGAATTATATTTCGAACTCCTAAGAAGGTTTAATAAAAGTGAAAAAAAAACTAGTGTACAAAAAACAATTCCATTGTACTAAAGAGCCGAACTTAGGAATATGAATTTGAAGAAAAATCTGCATGAATTGAGAGAATTCCATCGATTTTTTTACTAATTAGATTGTGAAAAAATTGAGTTCACTTCATCCTTGCAAATTTAGAGTTAACAACATTGAAAATTCTTCAAAATTTTTGGCAAAATTATGGTGTCCAATTTAAATCACTTTGAAAGAAACGAAAAACAAAATTAAAAAAAATAGAAGTTAAAACAAAATTCGTCAACAGAAAATATATTAAATTAATATAGCATCACAATATAAATAATAAGGATTCAATTCAGATCTCAACTGGTCTTTAGTTTTGATTTTTCTCGTCTTCTTTTTCTAGATAAAGCCTGAGTGACTCAAGGACACCTGGTATAAACCGAAGAGAAGTTTAGTTCTTACAGTCTACGTATTTCTACATTAATTTAATATATTATATATAACAATACTATTTATATAATGAACCATAGTCAGAATGCTTTTTTGCACTGTTTAAAAACACTTTGGCTTCAATCCATATTCGGACACATTTCTCATTTTTCCCTAGTAAAATGGCACTAGATTTTTTTATCCCATCGCAGCCGCTAAAGCTAAGCGCACATTTCTGGACACAAAAGGATTTTTATCAACAGTAAATTACAGTAACATCACAAATTCGAAGATCCATCACAAAAATACAAATCTCTGGTTTTGTGTTCTAAACCAAATTGTACTCGCGCAGATTCGATTGTAGTATGGTATCTTTCACTGCCGCAAATACAAATTTGATGTTTTCCGTATCTGAAAGACATCAAAAATTAATTAGAAATAGGTTAGGAAAGATGAATAAAGGAATGCTAATTTGAAGAGAAAATTATTATTGCACAAGCAAATTCGAAGATGAGTAAAGCTTAGTTAGGTAGGTTCCTCATGAATGAAATGATAGAGAAAAATTTATTGTTAAAATTTGCATTTGGCATGACTTAGTCTTAAGCGGCGTCCACACTGTGCCACGGTTGGCTGTTGGCACTGCCAATTTGGCAAAGCTAATACAATGTAGACGTGGCCGTTGGCATGTGCCACTGAGCCAATGGTTTCTTCTTCTTCTTCTGAGTAGCACTACAACCCTTGGTGGGTCTTGGCTGCGTTAACGATTTGCCTCCATCGATCCCGGTCTATCATGGCCTACTTCCAGTCATATACCTGCATAGTCTGTAGGCCTTTTAAGATGTTGTCCCTCCATCTGAGTCTCGGCTGCCCCAGCGCGCAGCGGTCTTTTCCTGCTGGATTTCCTTCCCATACTACCCTGCCAACGAAAATCGCTCTAGTGTCGGTCTCCATCAAAGGAAGCCAGCGAGAGCCGGTAGTGGGGACGAGCCAATCGTTGGCTCGCACGCAGTGATTCGGTTGTGGTGTGGATGATGTGACATTCTGCGACTGAATGCCAACTCAGGTGTAGATGGCAAGCCAAAATCGGCTTTGCCGCGTTTGCTTTGCCAACCCGGCATTGCCAACAGTCAATCGCGGGATAGTGTGGACGCCGCTTTATACAGGGCGCGCCATAATATGGACTTGATAAAATCATTAGGAACCTCTCGCTGTGATGGAAGCAATAAGATTGAAATCGATTGAAATAAATCAAGTGTAGACTAAATCTTTTTCATTTCCATTTTCAATCGGTATTTCGAATTCCGAAAATTCGAAATTCGTTGAATACCGTTTCGAAATGGTTTGTTTCCTCTTGTATTATTCACAGACTTCAACTTCACATCAATATTTTTCATTATGTACCTATTTTCTTATATATGTAGTTGATGTCAGTGACATTGTTAGTAGCGAATAAATGAAAAAATATGACCCTAAGTAGCAAGAATATTTTTCTAAGGAAAGAAATTTATAATTTCGTTTCATATTGATTGATATGAAACGCCTAAAATTATCAATCAACAAAACATTTTCAACTTCAAATTGGGAAAAACATCAAATTACTAGAATGATTATGCCGTCACACGCCTTCGATAAGTGCAATAAATTGTTTATAGATGAATGGAAAAAGTGAAAAGCGTTGCAAAAAAGATTTTCATTGATTAATCTTATAGGCTCACTAAGAACAATGCCTTACTACAAGAATATATCTACAATCAACCAATGGATTTGTCCCACGTTGTTTGGTTCTTGAGTTGTTCGATAGTAATTTCAATTTCATGGAGATGTAATAAATAAGATATAAGAATAAAAAGTTGGGATGAAAACAACGTTATTTTTCGTTTTTGGTCGATCAGAACAAGTCCATTGGCTGAACAAATAAAAACACAACAATATATCTTGTATCACCTGAAATTTCAACATTCACATGCAAAATCGGCGTTCATGCCAAGTTGAACTCCTTCAAAGCTGTTTGCATAATCGTGTCTTTGACGGCACAAAATACAAGTTTAATATTTTCAGTATCTGTTAAATATCCATTAAACCCATATTCCAGTAAGGAAAGCATGCAAAAACAATCATATTATTCGGCAAAAAAATTAGATAAAAGCCTTTTTGGAAACAAAAAAAGGAAAAATATACATCGGCTTCTGAATATTGTATCTCTTTCTTCCACGTATATTACCCCATAATTTATTTGAAATTTATTCCATCTGTATCTTATCAAATATACTCCCAAAAATTGAAGAAAAAATATTTGGTAAAAGTATTACATTTCAAAATTCCGATTCAACACACAATATGGATGCATAACAAACCTGGTGATATAACCACAATTTTATATGACTTTTTCATCAATTTTTGACAAGTTCTTCCTAAACACAAGACATCTATCATATCCATGTATCTAATAATTCCAATATGGGTAATGAGCCAATGAAAATTGAAGCTGAGCTTTGGTAAGGATCAAGATCTGCGCTTGCGCAGTAATATTAAGAAAAAAATATCTTACTAGTTCTGTCTCTCTCTGTCACATTGTATTCATGGAGGGTAGAGGGAAGGAGAAGTAACTCCGTGTATTAGAAAGTGGCCAAACAATGACCCAAACTAGGAGGCGCTGGTGTCGCAAAAGTGTGAAAATTGACATAGACACAAATATCATGTCATCTTCAATTCGTTCAGTTCGTCCGTGATTAATACACTCTTGCCTTACGAGCGTCACTCTATTTCTTCCACTCCGCTGGACACTTTTCGATCAGATGCCCCATAAGAGATTGTTCTCCTTACCTCTACCTTCCATAATTGTATTATGTCGTGAAACGTAGGTGATCCAAAACTTCAAGTGAATACTTTCGATCATAACATTTTCATGTGATATTCTTCAATCGCTTTTAATCCGTTTTCTTCAAGCTCTGTATATTGTTGTTAACTCCTATTTATAATTTAGAATTGAACAGAAAATATTCCAGTGGCATATTTTCTTCCTCGATATCTATTTTCTTGTTGACATTCGGAAAATACCTAACCCCTAAATTTGTCTCAATTTTTGAATTTCCATTTGGCGCATGCTTCCATTTCAATCCTTACCAAAGATTTGGCTTCACTTTGTGATTGCGATTATCGGGCGTATGAGCGATATTGATATTATTAGATATGTGATCATCTCTTAAAAAATAACATAACCTATTTCACACAAAAAAAGCGAATCGTTCCGTAATTTGAACAAATACTACACGATTTTTAGCAAGGAGTAGTTATACCAGGGTGTATATGCATCTCCCCCACAATATTTTCTTGGCAAATCGAAACTCCATATGCTAGGCACACTTGGAGAGAAATTGACTTCGAAAGATATATTCGGGAAATCGGAAATATGTATAACAATTTCAAACGTACTGCAAATGCTCACTTCAGGAATGGAAGTGGTTCAGCTTCATTCTACAAATCTATATGTAGTAGTTTTGGAGAAAATAGGATTTCCCACAAGTTATGACGGCATATGGTAAGATAAAAATGTAGATTTTCCTTGTTCCTAAAAGGCTTAAGAAAATGGAGAAACACATGCAATAAGCACCATCAATAAGCTCGTGCTCAAAACCTAAAATCTATAGATACCTGTGGCACAAGTAAAATGCGAGTATATTATTTTTTCAGTGTCAGGGTTGAGGTCTACAAACATCCTGAGAATGAACTCCCTAGCTGCGATTGCATCTCTTTGTGCACCTTAATTGACAAAATACAAGCCATTACAAATAGTATTAGGGTTAAACTCAATACTGTGAAACAAAAAATAAATACGGAAATTTCAACATACATTTATTTCATGTTGCTTGCTCTCTGTATGAAATTAAATAAAAAATCTTGAAAGAAATCGATATGAGCTATTTATCAAAGATTGCCATGACGTTGTTTTTCCAATCAAACGCAAATTCACTAGAAAATCGCCTTGAAAAGTTCACATATCCAAAGAATTTCCACTGCTTGTAATGCCTACTTTTTAGGATTTTTCCGATGTGCCTGCGAATTGTTGTTTGTATTCTTTATTCATCGAGGTATCCCTCTTGGTTTGTGTATCAAATTCAGGAACATCATGTATACAGGGTGTTATTTTGAAGAGGAGGAAGAACCCAGTAAAATGAATCTTTCAAGACGGCGAAGTCCATTGAAATCGAAGTCTATTTCGGGAAATCAAAATTACGGACCTGATCATTTCATGAAAAGGAACGCGCGCGCTGTCAATATTAAGTATACTGCGACGGAAGCGCGGAGCCAGGACCTTGAGTTCATAGTGGAATCAATTAAATTGATAAATTTTTCAACTTTTTCACCCATAGATGAAATGGTTCATTCTGTCGAGTTTTATCTCTTGTTGAAAATAGAAATCGAAAGATTTTTTCGTATTTGAGTATTATTCCTTTCCATAAATATTTGTGAATGGTTTCGACATTCTGGCAACCATGTGAGTAATCTATCATTGACGTCATGGCACAGCTATGATAAATGGATTATAATTTAATTTATATTGATTTTATTGAATTGGATTAAAGTTACTCCAAACTGTCTTCTAGCGACAAATATTTTGCACTGCTTCACTAAAATACAAAAAACTAGCAGACTACATTGAATTGAACCTGTAGCTGTTGTGAAATGGGAGTAGCAACTCCTTTCTGGATCCGGATTCTCTTTCAAATAATTTTTCAGAATATATTCTCTGGCAGATATATGATCTTGTTTTGGCCCTTAACATCAGAATATCAAAAATATATTCAAATCGAAATTCCTTCAGATAATAATTAGGGTATGTTGTGCGGGAACTTACCATCATATTCGGGAAAATAATCTACTAAATGCGAATACATAATTTTTTCTTCGAGTAAATCCTTTTTATTTAAAAATAATATTACTGATGAGTGTTGAAACCATGGGTAAGTAATGATAGTTTTAAATAAAGCTTTAGATTCCTCCATACGATTCTGCAAAGAATACAAATATATTAACGCTTCATCTTTATAAATTCATTCATCACTCACCTCGTTTTCTGATTCAAAAAGAATCTGATCGTATTCACTTAACGCTACTAGAAAGATGATAGATGTTACGTTCTCAAAGCAATGAATCCATTTTCTTCTTTCTGATCTTTGTCCTCCTACATCTACCATCCTGTCAATCGAAAACAAGAAATTAGTTATATTGATATTAATGATGTTTCCTGTTTAATATATATTTTTTGATTTGTTCACTTTGCATATTGTGCAGACTGAAAAAATATTGTCTTTTTCATTTAATCATATCAAATTTACTTAAGTATGTAATAGTAATACTCTAAATAATCTATCAACAACTACCAAAAGAAGATTTAACTTTTGCAATAACGTGTATGTCAATCATGGAAGCTTTAGAAATACATAGCAACGATAAAAGCAAAATAAACACAATGATTCCACAACCACAATGAATATTTAAAACATGCAATAAGAATATGTTTGGAACTTATCATTATTTCTCCGTAATTAATTATTATTTATCATTAGCTAGTCTTACAATACAGAAAGACACCTCATTGATGATTACTATTATAATTCATTTCAAATATAATTTCTGATTATCCTTGGGAGCAAAAATGACTCATCAGCGTTTAGACCTAAATTTATAATAACTTAAAAATCTAGAAAATTGAATTTGAGATGTAGTACCAAAAAATGTTTCCAGAACATCTTATTTCAGAGCGATAGGTCTTGAAATGTGTGGTATAAGCTAAAGTTGTCTCCGGTTTTCAAGTGGTGATCATTCATTATTTTATGACGAGTCGAAAGATTTTAAAATTTTTAAATATGTTTTCCGAAAGCTCCCTATCCTGATATAGGTATAATTCTTTTACATAATATACCGAGATATCGAAAATATCACGACGGATTTTTTAGGGAAAAACAATACCCAAGGGAAATCTGAAATCCACAAATCTCAAATTTCAATGCATTACTCGAACCGATTGTGTAAAAAATGAAAATATCGAATTTTTGAGTGCCTATGCTAACGCTATTGTCACACTACTACAGCAACAGTAGATATCTAATACAGAGTGTTCCTTGTAATCATGGGAATAGACCCACTTTACTCAACTTCGAGGCAAAGCCGAGTCTTGAAATTTGCACCACTCTGTTAATTCTTAGTTCAACACAATTTTTACATTTCTTTCTAGTGCCCCTAATTCAACGATGCATTACAGTTTTTTATTCTTCAACACAAAGGCCCGTTTTCACCAAACATTTTAATCTGGTTTAAGGAGATAACTGAGATTAACGATTGATTTTGACTTGAAAACAACAGAAAATTACAGTTTACTGCCTTAAACGAGATTGAAAACGTTGGTGAAATACGACCTTAGTTACTATTTTGAAATTGGGGACTTTTGGGTTGACGAGTTATAAACGAGTTATTTGATTTTTTTTGTAAAGAATATCCCTACTAATATTTTGTCGTTTTTCGATTTTACATACTATAGTATGCTATTGAAAAGGAGAATCCCCAAATAATGCGCGGCGAGCCAGGAAAAATTGATAGAAATCTTATGAGGATACCACAAATTAAAAGATATACGGCATGTTTCATTTGAAATAACAAAGAAGCTTCTACTTCACGATACAAGCGGCAACACTGAATGGAAGAAATTATTTCAAAGAGGCAGCATGTTTAATTAAGCAAGCACGCCACGAAATTTTGAAATGATATACAGGGTGTATTTTGAGGTGAGGCCCTTCTTTTGACAGATGGTAGAACTCATCAAAATAAGCAATTTCAACAAACATTTTTTGAATGAATTACGCCCTTGTTTCGAGAAAATGAAACTAGAATATTTTCTAGGTGAATCTGAAAATTCCTCAGCCCGAACCTGCTCCTCCGTAAATATCAACATCTCTTGTTTTTGTCTTCTTTTCTAACAAATTTGCAAAAAATTCTAGTGCGTAGAACAGATCATTTTGCCATATGCTGCTATTTGATGAATTTTTTAATTGAACATTTCATATAAGAAATTTTTGGTAAAATGTCTTATGTTGATGCGTTCTATCGCCTGTCAAAAGAAAAGCCTCACCTTAAAATACACCCTGTATACTGCCGTTCTCCAGATACTTCCAATGTGCCCTCATTTTATAGATCCGAATCGAGTACTAACGTGAAATTTAAAGACTTTTTTCCCGGGTAATATTTAGTAGGTTTATACCGTTCATTGAATTGTTCTCAATGTTTTTTCAACTTCTTTAATGATAAAATGGGATATTTTCATCCGTACAATGACTAAAGTAATGATCATAGATTCCATCTCAAACTGTATGTAATCACATTCGTATATTCATGATTTTGTACATCTCAAATTTCGAGTAGGAATTTTCAATTTTCTATCACTTCGTCGCAAGAACTCATCTCTTCTATACTAATTGTACCGATCGTAAGTGGAAAGCGACCACAATACACAAGAAACTTGCTGCAGAATAAATTTCCACATTTGACACTGCTTATCATCAAATAGAGACGTGGTAAGATCGCTAATGACAAATAACACCTATTATTTCATACAGTACCTAAAAATAATGGAGTCGAGATCAAATGGATACTCCAGGATTCCTGTAGTGGGCGCCCTAGCCCTCAGGATATCCTGTTCGGTGGGCAGGTAATCTGGTGACTCAATACGTTCCAGGTCACTAAGGTAACTGCAATCAACACACAGACATGCAAAACATGCAGAAAAAACGGAAAAAATAATAGCAGAAATATGTGCCTGGGCTTTGTTCCGTGACCATGGTGCGCTTGGGCATTCCTTCACGCGAAAAAATTCGCCCGAGAGGAGTTGTGCTGTGCCTTGTGCACAATAAGCTACCAAATAGTATTCTGATCTTGAACCATAGAATCCGTGGATTGTTTTGAAAGTTTTTTTCCCATCAAAATTATATTTATGAGCTACGCAAGTTTTTACAATATAGTATACAGGGTGTTCCTACATAAGTGTATCAACGGTCAACTATAAATTTTTCATGAAAAAATCAAAAATTTTCATTTTTTACATTTTTTCCTTCGAATTTTATGATCGAAAACATTTTTCTAACGCAATGTAAATCTCTTGTGCTTGGAAAAATGAGTAGTGATAATAAACAAGTTTATTAATTTCAAAAAAAATTTACAACTATGTAAGTTGTTTTTAAGTTTAAATTGCATAACAGCTCTGATAGGGGGCACAATAGACCTTAAGGTCGCAGTGAACTGTAACCCCTTTCCACTATAACTATAACTAGATTACAAGATTTCTTCCAATTACAAGAAATTCACAATGCGCAAATTGTTTTTGATCATAAAATGCCAGTTTTCTCGAAGACGGTTCAGTTTAAAGTAATGAGCCAGGAGTACCTTTTTATATAAAACAGAATTTGCTGTGCAAATGCAAATTTGTCCAGTGGTGTAAAAGTTGGGGGGTAAAACCTTTGTGCAAATTCAATATCTTCGCCACTGGCACGTCTAATAAAACCGAGTACAGTTCAAGAAAGTACCTATTATTAGTGACTATGTGTGTACAGAAACTCAATTCTGTATTTAAAACGGTTCTTGAGATATAAGAAAAAAATTAAAATTTTTGACAGCCCGTATCCCGGAAACGATGACCCGGAAGAAAAGATGGAAGAGAAAAAAATGATGTTTTTCATGAGAAATCTACAGTTGACCGTTGATACACTTATTCAGGGATACCCTGTATAGTTATTCAATTAAATAGTTTTTTAATGAAGCAATAAATGTTCGAGACCCAGATCAAACGAAAAGGTTAGACTGGCTGATGATGAATTTTATAGTTTGGTAAGGGGGTTACATTCTATTGCGACCTCAAGGTCTATTGTACCCCCATGAGAGCTGTTTTCGCAACTTCGCTTTCACAGCTCGCCATCCAGCTCCAATAAAGTCCAGTATAATCAGAGAATTCTTCAAGGAGGTTAAGTCCTCGTTCCTCCTATATATATGATATTGTTTATGATATTGTTTATCCTGATTACTCCTAGGTCTCCTGTGGAGACCCCTCTGAAATTACAAGCTTCGAAGCTTGTAACTTGTGCCGAGTTCGGAGTAAGCAGTTGTGTTCTGTGTAGGCTTTGTTACTCTGTCCTTACGCCACCTTAGGCACAGCACTGTTAATTTTTGACCCAAGAGTGAGAATAGTGGCCCCTACCGAGACAAGAAAATTTCTTTCCTAGCTCGGGATTGAACCTCGTTCCTCCTATAATTCTCTTGTCCAAGGACATTCCTTGCGCAGGCTGCAATGCCGAGGCATTCTGTGAGCAGGTGAACGGGAGTATCCTCCTCTTCTTAACAAAACCTGCAGTCACCAGTTGCTGACACGCCTATTCTGATCGTATGCTACCTAAAGCTAAGCGTCCACATGTCCGCACCGGACGCATCGGACGGATCGGATTTACGGAATTCTTTTGCAGAAATGCCGCCGCTCCGATGCGTCCGATGCGGATCTGTGGACGGGCTTGCACGAGTTTCTATACAAAGAATACTGAAATCCGTTTGATCCGAACGGTCCGATGCGGACCTGTGGACGCTTAGCTTAAGGCGACAATGTCCTATAAGGAAGCAATAGGGGGCAATCTTACTGAGATGCGAATAATTCTTGGTTCTTACACTTCCGATATCCCAGAAGGACTTTTTGGAATGATTAATTCCTGGGAGATTCATCCCGAGTGCTTCTCTATTAGATTTCACCTTCTTCAAAAACTCCCTTTTATGCATTTGCCTATACCACAGAGTTTCTAGGCCAGTGAGTGGCGTTTGTGCTCTCTTTCTGGCTAGCATGTTGAGGTCTTCGTTTCCGTTGATTCCTGACTGACCAAGAACACAGACTAAAGATAACTCGTTGTTTTGTATTCTTCATTAAATTTTCTTCGGCACTCCCATATCAGCAAAATTCGTCAAGGGTCTCAGCAATTATGGCCGTTGCATTTTTTTTTAATCGTTCTGACGGTAAATACGAGTGTACCTGCTCAAAATCTGAACCATTTTTTGAATGAAAATCAAAACCAATGATGTATTTTATTTTACAAAAACTCATCGATCAGTTTCTAAATTCCTGTTGGTTTAGTTTCATTTAGAAAAAAATAATAATTTTGGTAGCCCAACATAACTAAAAACATTCATTAGAGTAACACAAGCTAATCTACGAGAAGAACCATTGTTAAAAAAAACTAAAAACATCGAAAATTCTCATTCAACAACGACGCGAGAACACTGCTGATGCACATGCGTACATCGTTAGAGTCCCTACCTAAATCTGATCTCATCAAGATCGAAGGGATACTCTATAATGCCTGTAGTGGGCACTCTTACACGAAGAATGTCTTGCTCTGTGGGCAGATAGTCGCGTGCTGCTACCCGGTCAATTTCCATTAGATAGCTGTAATTTATAACATAGAGAAACGGTTGAAGGTACGCTGTAGAAATTTCATTTTCCAGCCGACATTTTTTCTTTGTTTTTCATTTCTTCAATTTGAAATCAGAATATAAATTTCGAATACAAAGCTGAGTACAATTTCTTTCCGTTTCAAAAGCATTTTTTTGTGCTTATTTCATTGCTGTATTGAAGTTTTTTGAATCCTTGTTTCTGTAATTTTCAAGAACTGTCAATTTTGAACAAGAAGTAAACAACTATAATTCCGAAAAAGTTCCCTTGTCTACAGTCTTATGTAGATTCCGAAACTTTACAGTTAGAAGTTCTATATTAAAATTGTTTCAGTTTAGTTTGTTGTTCAACGCAAGAGCGATTCCTACCAAAAATGATTTTTATTAAGTCAGTGTTTCCATAAATTGATTAATTTAGAGTTTACTTTCATAATGAATAAATGTGTTGCTAAAAATCCTAATAATCGAATCAATAAATGATCTGAGAAATAAAGTGCCATATTAACGGGGTTTCACAAAGTCAACTCTGAAAACAGTTGATTGCCGATCAAATGTGAATTTTGAAGTGTGGAATCGAAATCATTCTCCGATCAAGCCCGTGATTCTCTGTTCAGAGCGGATTGCGCTTTGTGAAACCTACCATTAACTGGCAAATTCAGTACATGGCGATTCTGATTTAGAACAATATATTTGTCGCCATTTGTAATCCTGAAAGAGAAGATAGGTCTTTTCAGACAGAAAAAATATTATTATTTAGAATGAAATTCTGTTCTCACGGTGGATATCATCAGGTCATACCCATCATGAAAGAACAGGGAAAAGAATATTCGAGTCCTGCCCAGTTCCCATACAATCATATACAATAAGTTCCCACATTCTGAATCGAAATGGGGATAAAGTTGAGACAGTTAAGTGGTGATAGCACCTGTTTATTTGGTGGGATCTAGATATTCAACTGTCATAATATAATTTATTGAATTCAGTCGAATACTATTGTTATCCAAAAAAATATATAAGAAAAAAATTACCAATTTACTCAAAAGAATAAAGTATGAATTCCAGAAATTCAACAAATTAGGATATAACCTTCTATTATAAAATACACCTTCGATTAGAACTAAATAAAAACCCTCCTTCATAATGCTACCAAATCTACATTCGAGTGCATTTATTTATTGCTCCAAAAAACTACGGAAAAGAATTGAAAAAATTCTCAAAGTCAAAGGATTTTCGACACTTCAAAAATATGCATACGTACTATTTGGCAGAGTCAGTAAGCTGGTATTCCCTACGTCGATCATAGCATTCTTGGATGCCAGCATCAGCCCAGAGGTGCTTGATTGCTTGTACATATGGTGGTTCGAATGTTGTAACTGTTTCATAGTCGATCTCCTTAATTAATTCGGCTTTTTCCTGGAAATTAAATGGTGAATTATCTTCCAGTGCCACATTCAGGATCCGCAATTAAGTGATTCGATGATTGCATTATTTTGCGACGTTGTTTCTATGGGCAACATTATGTATATACAAATGTCTGAATTTGTGGAATTTCAATCCAAAAATGGTCTCAAACAATTCAAGTTCAAGTTGCATTTATTCATCTGCCAGTGCATAAAGTAGAATTGGCAACTGAGTAAATAAGCACATTTGATAGTATGTGTCTGTAAACATACTTGGTCTATTCATATCAATAGTTTATAATGTTGAGGGACTTAAAACACTTCTATTGAATTTTCTTGGACTTACTTGACTGGAAGACTCGGCATAACAGATCTTCAGAAGGTCCATAGCCTTGATCATGCTCTGCATGGCCATGAAAATGTTTTGGTACACCAGCTTGATGAAGCCGCGTTTGTCTTCGTCCGAGTAACCGGCTCCATGGATGATTCGCATCTGTTTGATGAATGTCGACTTACCAGACTCACCAGTTCCTGTAAAAGAATTACAACTAAGAGACTGCAATACATATTCGGATTGGTAAGATAAGGTAGATAATTTTTCTTGAAACTTTATATGGGTTTTCTCACCATTTTAATGTTTCAATAAGAGCGCAAGATTTTAATGTTCAATAAAATATGGTTTTCTGTAGCAAAGTATTGAAATATTCATTGATTAAGAAGAAAATACAAAGTTAAATAAACAAGCTATAATGAAAAAAACATTTTTCAAGACAAGCTTTTATAATAGCAACACTCATCCGCCATTTTGAATTCCTCAATTTTGAAGAATCGTAATTTCCGACCCAGAAAACCCCAAGATACCAATTTTGAATAGAATCGGATCATAATCACAGAACTCGTCCGCCATATTGTAGCCGCCATCTTGAATTTTCCAATTTTGACCAAAGAATCATCATTGTCGAACCCAAAACCCCCCACATACTAATTTTGAATGGAATCGGATCATAATCACAAAACTCATCCGCCATATTGAAGCCTCCATTTTGTTTTTTTCTATAAAAAATATTTCATGATGCATTGTCACCAGAGTTATGTACACCTGCCAAATTTCAGATCAATCGGACTATTAGAAGTGTGTCATATTCAACTTGCAAGATTTGATTACAGACAGACAGACACCGGGACAGGTGAAACTAAATAAAAGCTTGTAAAAAGAGTAAATAGAAATTAGCATTGGCAACGTCTCTGAGAATTATTCGACATTTCACGGGTACCAACCTGCGTCAGTTTCAAGTAAAAAAAACTTGATAAACCTAAATCTTCGGCAACCGAGATACTTTATAAAGCTAAGCGTCCACATGTCGGCAACGGACGGATCGGATTTACGGAATTCCTTTGCAGAAATGCCGCCGCTCCGATGCGTCCGGTGCGGATCTGTGGACGGGCTTACACGAGTTTCTATACAAAGAATACTGAAATCCGTTTGATCCGAACGGTCCGATGCGTCCGATGCGGACCTGTGGACGCTTAGCTTAAAAAGTGAATGGCATAAACTTATGCATATGGGTGATATCTCTACATTCGAGTTCCACGATATTTTTCGTTATCGAACCAGAATTTCCAGGCTGTATGCTCCTATAATTGATCATACGTATGAATTTCGAAAATGAATCAATACGTATCAATACAATATGAAAATAATATACCTACTGCTGATATGCAGATTAAAACGATCTAAATCGTATGTGATAACTGAAAACATTTTTTATCTCAAAAATTTCAGAGTGTCTTACTTTGACTATTTCACTCATTATATTATTAGAGATGAAGTTTCTTCAGCAACACTCGTTTCTCATCGATAAAACATGGAAACCTGCAAAACTAACAAGTTGGTTTTACAGCGATAAAATTTTTGACCTTTCTCAAATTCATAGATCGGGAATGAATACCATAGGGAAAACAAACAACGTTTAGTTGATCTACTTTGATGTCAATAATTCTCAGTGGGTGTTCCATAATATTTGGTAATCCTCTTGATTTGAACCACTTGCGCATCCGACTTTGGCAAACATTCAAGGCATTTTTCAATAAAAATGCAATAATTTTTGATAATTATTACTGAAAGTAAGATCGACCAAGAATATCAAAAACATGTCCTCATAAATCAATTCTCAAGGAAATTAACTTTTCTATTATCTAAATAAACAGCTAACTTCCCATTGTTTGACCACCAGCACTAACCTCGAAAAATATTTGACAGGTCGTTGGATTGCCTACTTCTATTCTCTTCAGTGCACACGCTTTAATTGATATTCAAAAAATATGCTGTGTATAATGCAGTTAATTTCCTTTCAATATGTTATTGCAATGCCTCATGTAGGTCTTTTCTCCAATGTATGAAAGGAGGTTCGGAAATTCAGTCATCATCATAATTGAGCCTGACATTTTTCGGATAACCACCGTATAAGCACAATTTTCCTATTCGTCCAAACCGCGTCCTTGTGCTCCACCTATCGTGAAAAACGGCATTTTCCTTGTGAAAAAATAATCAAGCCAGGCGTTTCCGACAGATATATCGTGCTATCGCGAGTAAAGATTATGTTTAGTTTCGAAGGCTTTATGCAATAGGAAAACCAGAAACTTTTCCTCCACGTTCAATAACTGGAAAGAACACGGCAAAAAATTTGCGAAACTTCCTCGTAGAACGAGGCTTTCCTTACGATTTTTCCTACTAGCCAAAATTTATCTGGCATTTTCGTGAATTGATGTGTCATACAACATTTCGAGGAAAATGTAACTTGTCGCAAGTTACGATCGGAAAATTGTTTTTAGGCTCGCATACATCCGAAGAAAAACGGAATTCTTTTGGGATTACCTACTAGCGTGACAATCGCAGCCAATTTTCTACGAATCCACTTGATTGAAATATGGAGGTTAGTTACTCAACGACGGACACATATTTCGAATGAAAAAATAATTATAGATGCATAAATCTATGAATTATCCAATCAACCTATCTGTCAATATGGCGTGCAGGCGGTGCAGGTCACACCGTCGATAAGTCATCAAAAATTCGATTCCTGAAAGTAGGGAAGGTAATTTTTCGGTGGAATTCATAGTTAAAATTTAGTATGAATTCCACCTCAAAATGAAGTAGAAAATCCAAGAATTATTGACATCTAGGGCGGCTTTGGAAAATTCATACTTATGTTAGTAATGCCCATTCAGTAATATTTTGAGTTGCAGAATTCAGGTTGGTTTCGAAATAACTTGTCATTTTATTCTGCCGTTAACGTTCAATCAAATTCGGCAAATAATTGTATCAGTTGTTGAATTCTACGGTTGGGTTTGAATTTGAGTATTTCATCGATCTTGTGCTATTAAAAATGGCTAGAATTGATCAGGATCTTCTCGCCTAACAACAAGGAAACGTGACAACGAATACTGTTCGAAGAATTTTGGTCAGAAAAGAAGGCAATTCATTGCAAACCCAAATTTAATAGGTACCATATTGGTCGAGTTTTACAAAATGCCAAACATGACGTCCTAAGTTTAACACATATACTCCATTCACTTTTATGAAGTATCCGGTTGGCCATGAAATTCTGTCACATTTCACCGAGTATATGAGGCAATCCAACGACCTGTCAAATATTTTTTTGAGGTTAGTTGGTGGTCAAACAATGAGAATTTAGCTTTGTTCATGTAGACATTAAAACCGTTTATTTGCTCGAAATAGTTATTTAATCAACTAGTCCATTAATCGCTGAATTAATGAACGAGTTGATTACAAGATTTTTCCGTCGAGCTCATCACGAATTGAATATGAATTCTCGATAGAAATGAATTTTTATTTTGCATAATAGACAAATTTGACATAATGTAAATTTCTATGTTCATTTCGATATATTCATATTTATGCTCCCTATGGAAAAATTCATAGAGGGAATATTGGACATGTTGTGACATTCTGAATAGTTTAAATTTAGTTTGCATTCATACCATTACCTATGATATCCCATAAGGAACGTGTGGAGAAAGTGGAGTTTGAAGTATTATCTACTTTGCAACTTGTATCACCTGAAATTTCTTCTGCAGTCTATTTTATTTTGAATGGAGTTGTCAATTTACCCTTCTGCGACAGAAGTTGATTTCCAACAAAGCGCGATAGTGCTCTGACTGAATATTTTATGTTCGGTTGCCATGACAATCATGCATTAATAATAAATCATGCATTAAAATAGGTCATTAATGGATGATTTTGAGTTAAAATGAGCTTTTATTCTATGGTCGACAGAAAAATTGTTTTATGTGGACATTTTTTTAATATTCCTAGTCAATCTTACTCTTATGGATATGAGACCAGTGAAAAATATTCAAATTAAGTGCATTTTCTATTTAAAAAAATGCCATAATTATGTGCCAAAGTTGTATGTGCAAGTCGTTCAGATTGAGAGGATTTCCTGGAATATTTTAGAACACCCAGTGTGTGTAAATTGGTGTATTGAACACATATTAAGTGACTTACCAGGAAATGAAGGGAAATTTGGTCAGGACTCATCGAGACTTGACAAAATCGAAGATAAGAAACTTAAGTGAATATTTCTTCGTAAACACTAAAATAAGCAGTATTCAGCCCATGTTAAATGTAAAACTGATGAATATAAAAATTTTATATCATATAAAAGGATAAAGAAGTTACAGGTTGCAGTGCTATGATAAATTTTCTCCTACACTTCCTCTACAATCTCTGCGGGCTTCCAATACCAAGTATAAAGTTGTAATCATATTATGATTGAGTGAAATTCTCTTCCTCTGTGTAGCTTCAGGATATTTTTCGATATTAAAAATCATAAAAACTCACTACTTGTTCATTCATTAAATGCATAAAATAATAAAATTCCTTATAATTATCGCAAACCAGCGACCTGTCAGATACGTTTTTAGGTTGACAATTGTGGAATATTCACGTGGTTTGGATTGCCTAATTTTGAAAATGTTAGGTTATATTCATTTCTCTGTCAGATATATACTCAACGTTGTCGTTTCTACATAGAGATCATAGTGAGTATGTATTTATCAAAATGTTTATTTACATTGGGAAAATAATGGATTTGAGAATTGGCAGGCCTCGCTCACATTAGCCAATCTGATGAGTCCATCGTAAGCGAGGCTGGGACGAAACGATTCACAATTGGTAGCAACACGCTGTACTCGGCTATACACTTTTCTCTGTTAATACTGGAAATATTTCACGTATATAAACATGGTTTGAAGATTGTTATGCTATTTTCTTGTATGAAATTCAGGAATCGAGTGTTGAGATTTCACTGAAAAATAATGGACAGAAAAGTCCGTTACTTTGTGATAGTTCATTCGAAATAAGAATAAAAGTACTCGAATAACCAGACGGAAAACTTCTAAACGAACAGACGGACCTATGGAATTCCCCACTTTTCAAAATTCTCAAGAAATAAGCCTACAGAAGACATTTAAATACTCCAGTATGAAAAAGTAGTAGAACTACGAAACCTGTGTCACATTGGCAACGTTTTTAAGAATTATTTTAACTTTCACAGGTGCCAACCTGCGTCAGTTTCAAGTGGAAAAACTTGATAAACCTAAATCTTGGCCAACCGGGATACTTTATAAAAGTGAATGGAGTATAGATGCATAGAATACCTGTTGTTGGCACTGATTAGATTTTGTTTAAGAGTTGTCGATCGGAAATCTAAGCAGGGTCCGTACTACATTCTAGAGTACCGTTTTCGATCTATAATTTTTGGTCACGATTTTTAGTTAGGAGTGATTACACCAGGGTTTCTATTCATCTATTTTGACACCATACAACTGTCAGTATAAACATTGAGTTTGAATATACCTAGAGAAACAACGTCATTGAACGAATTGAAGCTGATTTTAGTTGTAGTTCCTTCTCCCGTTCATAGTGGCGCAGTTGTGTTTCAGAGAATCGAAATTTTATACCCTCGCATCTGGCGGTGAATAGCTGAACTATAAAGCTCTATTTCCTAAGCGGGTTGGCCCGAATGCGTGATTGATTTATTATTGTAATTCGAATGATCTACATGATCTCCCTTTTACACTGTTTGTAACGAAGATATACAGGGTCTTTCACGAGGAACCTCACCCATATTTATACGGGAAACTACTGAACGTATTTTCATGAAATTCAGCACTTATAAGTATTTCACGATGCTGATGAAATCTAAAATATTTTCAAGGCATGAGCACCTCCGGTTTTTCCGGAAATGACGTCAACTTCCGTTTTTCAAATTAGAACACCATTTTTTTATTGCAGAAATAGATTCCTTAGAAAATTTCAAGTTATTTTAATGTAACATTTTTCAGTTTTGGTTGGAAAATGCTCTCTGAGCGGGAAAATTCGAAAAAAAAATCGAAAATAGAGCTCCGCTGAAACAAGAATAACTTCGAGGTTTTTGGATGGAAAATTTTCATTTTTGGGATTTTTCAAGATGTAAGATTGATGTATCCACTTTAAAAATCGAAATCGCGATTCATGATACAGGGGGTGAAAAAATCGCTTTCAAAGTTAGGGATGACAAAATCGTGAAAAATCAATTTTTTCAAATTAGAACCCCATTTTTTTATGGCAGATATTGAATCTACGTTAAAAAATAATGTGAGTGTATGCATTACACCCTTGCCCTAAAGTGGATATTTTCTGAGTTAATATCCACTTTAGGACAAGGGTGTGATGCACACTCACATTATTTTTTAACGTAGATTCAATATCTGCCATAAAAAAATGGGGTTCTATTTTGAAAAAATTGATTTTTCACGGAGGTGCTCATGCCTTGAAAATATTTTAGATTTCATCAGCATCGTGAAATACTCATAAGTGCTTAATTTCATGAAAATACGTTCAGTAGTTTCCCGCATAAATATGGGGGAGGTTCCTCGTGAAAGACCCTGTATAATTTTGACGAATACGACCCTGCCTATGATTCACAGTACTAGAGGGAAATAAGTATCCTACAGATTTCTGTGAATGAATAGCTAACAAAATGGACCAGGCTGTCCCGGCAGATAATAGTTCCTCTAGTAGCTACTTTGTGCCCCACTTTACGACCAAAACTTTTAGCTCCAATTCGCTCAAGGGCGTTGTTCCTCTAGGTATATTTAAACTCAATGGTATAACCCTAAAGAATTGGCTTGCTGTGGCATTAAGTTACTTTTTTATAACTAGAAACTAGAAATAAAGCTACGACTGGACTTCAAAGGCCTGCTTTGATGTCAATAATTCTTACGATTTGACCTGCGGCCGCCATGTTGGAATTACGTGATCTATACCTTTTCAACTTCAAATTGGGACTAATCACAATCAAATTGGAATTAAACAAATTCAAAATGAGAATATGCAACTTCAAATTGGTAAACGAAATCGAATTGGGAATAAACACATTCATATTGACACTAAACAATTTCATATTGAGAAAAGTCATTTCCAATTAAATTTAATACAAAAATATTGTCAAATAATGAATGTACCTATTGATCAGATCATTTTGAGTGTTTTGTGTTATAACTTATTCATTATGAAATATGAAGAGGTGCATTCAGAAGAGAAGATGCAAAAGAATTTGTGCGGAACCGCTTACGTGCTGCCTATAATATTTACCAGTCGCATGTGGTGTTGGTAGTAGATAATGCTCCTCTTCATGCAGGATTAGAAGAGGTCTTTAAGGAACCAGAATTTCAGGACAATAATCTACTCAGATTCAGTTCTTACAGTCCAACGCTGAACCCTATATAATTTGCGTGGTCAAGTTTTGAATCTGGAGTTAAAAGGGCAATGTCTACAAGGATGCTACAGATTTTGGCTGGTGAAGAAAGGACAGATCTTCCTCAACACCAGTTCCGCTTGCGTGAATTTGAAATTATATTGCGTGATAATATAAATATAATAAATATCAACAACTGTGCGCGATATATAGCACATATACAGCAATATTTTCCTGATGTTTTAAACTTAGTTGATATGGTTGTGTGATTTTCATTGTTGAAGAAATATTTTTTATTTATCGTATCGATTCTCACATTTATCAACGTGTTCATAAAATAGCATTATATATTAAGTTTATCAACACCTCTGCATTTTAAAAAAATGAAAAATAAATTTTTTCCTCATTTGAATTCTTAGTTACTTCAGAACAATTCTCTTGAACTATGAAATAAAACGGAAAATGACTTTTCTCAATATGAAATTGTTTTGTGTCAATATGAATGTGTTTATTTTCAATTCGATTGTGTTTACCATTTCGAAGTTGCTTATTCTCATTTTGAATTTGTTTATTCCCAATTCGATTTCGTTTACCATTTGGAAGTTGCATATTCTCATTTTGAATTTGTTTAATCCCAATTTGAATGTGATTAGTCCCAATTTGAAGTTGAAAAGGTATAGATTGCTGGAATTTTGGAAAAAAATATAAATCTAATCATTACATAGTATAAAGCAAAGTCGATTTCGCTGTCTGTCCCTATGTCCCCATGTCCCTATGTATGCTTAAATCTTCAAAACTACGCAACGAATTTTGAAACGCTTTTTTTAATAGATAGAGTGATTCAAGAGGAAGGTTTATATGTATGAAACATGCATAATATTGTAGAGAAACACCTATGAATTTACAGGTTTCTAATGTGATGTCGTAAATAAACACATTTTTTGCGCTTACATTGCAAACGCTGACTGAACCCCACGAGATAAATCAAAATAATTTACTCGGTATTGTACTCCTAAAAAAGGTCAACAAAAAACTCCGCGATGGTATATGTCTATCTCCCAAGGATAACCCACAATAACCATTTTTTATCCTTCACATTTTACGGAAAAAATGGCTTATTTAGGAAGTTATTTTAAGCAATACAGCATCCAATTGAGTACCTTAAATACATTGTCCATTCAATATACATCAATATGGCCAATGGGCCATACAGACAGCATGTAATTTAAATGAATATTTTCGAAGATATTAGCGGTGCGGGCCGGCACTACCGTTGTTTATAAGGATTGCCATTGCATCTGTGCGAAGCCAGGGCGGTTCGCTAGTATTACATAAAGAGTTGGAATTGTTTTTTGATAATTCGCTTTTTCTATGGTCTGCTTATATTGATTTGTACAGGGTGGCCAGATTTCGATGAATTAGTACTACAACTCCTAAACTATAAGAGATAAGGAAAAAGTAATATACATGTCATGTTCTCTTTTTTCGAGAAACCGAAATTGCTGAAAACCCGAAGTTGCTACGGCGTCTAGTTTCCGAGCTACAGGGCGATTCTGGAATTTGGCCAATTATTATAATTGACTATAACTTCCGTATTACAGAATCTACGCTCTCGAAATTAACACATCTTTGGGGCACTTTTTTTACTGCTTTCCAGCGGTGCTATTGGATTTTTTGTATCTGCTCAAATTTCGGAGCTATAACAAAAATTTTTTTTTTTCAAATGGAAACCATAATGGGAAGTGATATTTCCGAATAGATCTTTCTTCAACGATTTCAAAAATATATATCATGTTATACTTCCGAGTTCACTATATATCGAAAATTTCGAAAAAACACTTTTCGTTCAACAAAATCCAAGCAGGCTTTGATTCACTTCCTTCAAAACTGGGACGGTCATAGAATTTCATGTCTTATTTATTTTCACCTGTCAAATTCATTTCAGTTTCATCATTGTATC
Organism: Adalia bipunctata; assembly: GCA_910592335.1. NCBI lineage: Eukaryota > Metazoa > Arthropoda > Insecta > Coleoptera > Coccinellidae > Adalia > Adalia bipunctata. The sequence goes on from OU342954.1 coordinate 11,299,178, forward strand.
ATCTGGCGCTTCTAAAGTTCTTATTTATATCACATCATGCAATTTATATATTTCCTCCAATGACTCGCTCCAATGGACAACGATTTGAACATTTGTTGTGAATATACTTTTTTTCAAATAAATCTATATTTTTTCTTGTCCCTCATGGAAACATTAATTATTGCTATCAACGGGTTACATAAGTATTCAAATGCTTTTCATTTTTCAATTTAGCAGGGAAATCATAGATACTAGAATCAACAAGTTTCGCGAAGCCCCTCTATTGGTCTGAGTAATAATAAAGCTAATATTTCCTGAATCAATTTGGCCGCTCACAATAAATGTGAGATATCGAATTCTATGACCTTATAAGAATTTTAGAAGCGCCAGACGATACAACAATGATGAAACTGAATTGAATTTGACAGGTGAAAATAAATAAGACATGAAATTCTATGACCGTCCCAGTTTTGAAGGAAGTGAATCAAAGCCTGCTTGGATTTTGTTGAACGAAAAGTGTTTTTTCGAAATTTTCGATATGTAGTGAACTCGGAAGTATAACATGATATATATTTTTGAAATCGTTGAAGAAAGATCTATTCGGAAATATCACTTCCCATTATGGTTTCCATTTGAAAAAAAATTTTTTTGTTATAGCTCCGAAATTTGAGCAGATACAAAAAATCCAATAGCACCGCTGGAAAGCAGTAAAAAAAGTGCCCTAAAGATGTGTTAATTTCGAGAGCGTAGATTCTGTAATACGGAAGTTATAGTCAATTATAAAAATTGGCCAAATTCCAGAATCGCCCTGTAGCTCGGAAACTAGACGCCGTAGCAACTTCGGGTTTTCAGCAATTTCGGTTTCTCAAAAAAAGAGAACATGACATGTATATTACTTTTTCTCTATCTCTTATAGTTGAAGAGTTGTAGTACTAAATCATCGAAATCTGGCCACCCTGTACATAAGCTTTCAGGCTAGTCAACGAGTGATTAAAGTATACATGCTAAGCCTTATTGTCAGCAACAGGTACATTTTTATATAACCCCTGTATTATGCATCGTATTTCTTCCAACTAACGAACGAGCTGATACCAACTACCCACTATTTTCCTGTATTTCAATCTGCACTGAAAAATAAACAATTTGATCCAGATATTTTATTTTTAACTCCCATCGAAGGTAGTTCATTGGATTTTTCACACTTCTCAAAGGAAATGGTCGATAATACACTTTCACGGAATATTTATTCTGTTTACATGAAAAATTAAATACTTCTAGTTAACCCTTTTGTTTTCCAGAAACTATAAAGCTGGGTACATATAAGATGTGGAATTAAAATATTATTTCGGGACTTTTTGGGTTTTCTCTCCAATATCTGAAACACAATCAATAAAAATTGTTTTTTGTAGAAATCGCTCCTGCGTTAAAGTTATAGCACAATTTGTCAGGAATTTGGTTCAAAGTGAACGTAGAACTTGTAGAAGGAGACAAATTGTTTGTGGCTATTTTGACAGAAACAAATCTGAATAAGAAGCTAACGACCACAATTCGAAAGATTTTCCTTTGTTGTCTGATTTAGGCTCCAAAAGACTGCCTTTTGAAAGTTCTACATATTTATATTGTTCCAATGTTATTGTTTATTATTCAACTAGCGACCCGTCCCGGCTTCGCACTGATGCAATGCAATTCTTATAAACAACGGTAGTGCCGGCGCCGCACCGCTATGTCCCTGCATTTTAAATCAGCAATATCTTCGGAAATATTCATTTAAATTACATGCTGTAAAGGGTAATATTGATCTATATTGGATGGACAATGTATTTAAGGTACTTAATTGGATAAGGATTAATGCTGTACCCAAGGGCGTCGCCAGCCTTTGAGCTAGGGGGGGGCAAAAAACAATCAGAATAGAAAAAATGAACTGATCTTCATATATTATGCTATTATTTCATACGTTTTTAAGTGATTTTTGAGCTCTAGGGGGGGGGGGGGGAGGGAGGGGCAGCTGCCCCCCCTTGGCGACGCCCTTGGCTGTACCTATTTATAAAAATATTTTCCTAAATAAGCCATTTTTTCCCGTAAAATGTAAAGGATAAAAAATGGTAATTGTGGGATATTCTTGAGAGTTATACATGTACCATGGCGGACTTTTTTGTTGACCTTTTTTAGGAGTACAATACCGAGTACATTATTTTGATTTATCTGGTGGGGTTCAGTCAGCGTTTGCAATGTAAGCGCAAATTCAGTTCAATCTCTTTGCAAAGTTTAAATGTCCTACAAATAATTTATTAGTAAAAATATGAATGAATAAATTAAAATAAAAAAACCTTTTTAAAAAAGCTTTTATTTAAATGCTCTAAAAACAAAAAAATAAAATTTTCCTTTTAAGTTTTAACTATCAACTTATAACTTCAACTTCATTATACACAATTAATATGATCATAAAAGCTTGTCGCGCGATTAACTCGTGCAAATAAACTAGTACCTATTCAATTGAGTATCTTAATCTGCTAAATTTAATTTTTTTTCAGTTTAATTAAATACTTATAGGTACAAACGCAAAACTCGCCCTCGCGACAAGCTTTTATGATCATATAAATTGTGTATAATGAAGTTATAAGTTGATAGTTAAAATTTAAAAGGAAAATTTTATTTTTTTGTTTTTAGAGCATTTAAATAAAAGCTTTTTTAAAAAGGTTTTTTTTATTTTAATTTAGTTTTACTTTTTAGTTATCGCTATTTCGCCATGTTGGATGTTCCGCCATATAGCATTCAGAATGACGTCAACATTATTTTTCGAATTACTCTCAACAAGCATTTGATACCCATATTATAGAAATGCATCACAAAAAACTATTCCGCCATCTTGTATGTTACGCCATAGTGGATTTAGAACGACGTCACAGTATTTTTCGAATTACTCTCAACAAGCCCTTCCATTTGATACCCATATTATAGAAATGCATCACAAAAAACTATTCCACCATCTTGGATGTTACGCCATATTGGATTTAAAACGACGTCACCGTATTTTTCGAATTACTCTCAACAAGTTCTTTCATTTGATACCCATTTTATAGAAATGCATCACAAAAAACTATTCCGCCATCTTGGATGGTCCGCCATATTGGATGGTCCGCCATATTGGATGTAGAACGACTTCACATTATTTTTCGAATTTCTCTCAACAAGCTCTTTCATTTGATACCCATATTATAGAAATGCATCACAAAAAACTATTCCGCCATCTTGTATGGTCCGCCATATTGGATATAGAATGACGTCACTAAGCTTATCGTGTATTGTCATCCAAACTGAACGTGTATACAAAATTTCAGCTTAATCGGTTGAAGATATCTGCTTCAAAATTGAGTAGCAAGATTCCACCCGAACATACATACATACATACAATGCAAGTTAAATAAAAGCTTTTAAAAAGCACCAACGTGAAGTCAGGTGCTTTTAAGAGCTCGCTCTTTCCCCTTGTAGGCAGATTCGCATTCAATGATCCAAAAAGAAAATATCGACAGCAGCTGTCAAATAAATCGTTCATGATCCCGGATCTGTTATTATCTCAGACCATAGAGAGGTGATACAGCATCTCATTCATAAAATCTGGAATTGGTGAAGTCAAAATCTAGTAGGTATTCAATGAGTGGAACGAAGATAGCATAAAGGATAGCAATATCATGGCATAAGGCCGTGGCAACATTGCGGAATCTAACTTTGAAAGGTCCAGTGGCGTTGTGTTGACGGTATTGAGGAATGAAAATAAAATTACACGTGAATTAACTCTTTTTGACGAATTCATACAATGCTCCGAACATTGAAACAGATCCTGAGTTAGGTGAACAGAGTCAGCTAAATTCAGAATTGATTTTCCTTCTCTCAATATCAGAAGGGAATCTAAAAAGGGAAATTCGAAAAATCGAAGAATCTATGCCATTGTTATGTACTGGGTGTCCCGAGTTCGTTTTCTAGCGAGAGGATCTCAGAAACCCGATGAGCTATAATAAAATGAGTGGCACGTTTTCAGATTTCTAAGAGAATTATTTTGGTGAGAACCGCAACCTTCCAAGTCAAACCGTTTCCGAGCTATCAGAGAAAATTGAAGAATGGCGTCAAATGAAAAGTTCCCATTACTTCTTTTATTCTGAAGCTTGAAACAAAAACCTTCTACGGGCACTTTTTTCAGTAGAATTCATTGGCGTAATCAACCATCGTCTCCCAGATTTATTCATTGAGGTTCTGTCATTCATAAGTGCCAACCTGCGATTTTTTCAGGTAAAAAAACTTGATAAACCTAAAACTTGGCAAACCGCGATACTTTATAAAAGTGAATGGAGTATACGAACCCATCCAGCAGACGGCTCAATATTCATTATACAAGGAGAGTAAAAAGTAACGCACAAAATTTTTACATTGGTACACACTTACTATTTTGTAATAACCAAAACACTTGATGGAATAAATCCTTCAATAATAAAAAAGACCAAAGAATATTACACCAAATAGTTCATTTATGATACCAAAAGAATAATATTGAACATTTGTAAATTTGAAGAATAAATCCACGAAAAACTATTCTGCATGTTATTTAATTATCAGGGGCAAGAAAGTTGAATAGTGGTATTTGCTTCCCATTTGCAATTGAGGAAAATCCTCGGGAAAATCTTTAATAATTATTTGTTTAGTATCAAATGTATACATTTGTGTATAAGTACAAGAAAATGAGCTGGAGTTAAGAGGAGAAAGTTCATAAACTTGCAATTCAAACATTAGAAAAATAATATAAATTCGCCATCTTTGCTTTTTCATGAAAAAAATTTGTTTGACATTCCTGCTTGAAATGATTCATTTTGAACCGTCTAACATATTCACATTTCACTGAGACTCAGAATTTTAGCTGAAAAAAATTTCAATGAGCATAATATGCAATTGTTCAAAATGCATACTCATGTCAACATTTCTTTGACGTTTTTCTATGACAAGGTCATCATCAGTTCCCTGCACATTTCATTAACACTCAGAAGTTTTGCAAAAATGAGAATGTTCAGTGTCCGAAAGGGTTTAAAATTGTCTAATATGTGGCGTCAGTTTCAGAGATTTCTTTAAAAAATTTAATGGAATTACCTATAGATCTTCAAATCTTAAGAATCAGAGGAGGTCAATAGGAAAATAAAAATTCAATTCATTACAAGATGAGTCAATAATAAAAACTGAAGTTGACTGTTTCATTTGATAAAATTGTAATGCTTGTAAGACTTCAACCATATTTAACCATAATATACAACCCTCAGGGGTTTGATTCCTGAAAGCAATTAAGCTTATGGTGGAATTCAAAGAGCATGAAATATGCACAAAAATTTATTCTAAACCAATAAAAATTATATTCTAAACCAATAAAAATTATCTGTGGTTGAACAAGTGAACAAGAAATACCTACTTCATCTGTCAAAGAAGTTCTGATCGCATTCATTCATAGACAACTATGCATTCATTTTTTAATGGCCAAATTTCATAATAAAATTTCCACATTTAATTCATGAAGACAGACCAGGACCTTTGGAATTTGTTTTCTTGCATTTGATAATCTTCTTTGGTGTAAAATATTATCACTATTTGAATAGATATACCAATATTTGTTGATTTTCATTAGTAGGTAAGTATGAGAAATGTTCAAACTTATGGATAATCAACATTATTTCAAAATTTTCACTGTAATAGCTTGCACAGTCTATTCTGAATAATAATTTCTTTCTGCAAATCAAATAAATTCCTAACCTAATTATATGTTGAGCATTATTTGCTTGAATAATACAAAAGTCTCAATGTTATCCAAGTTATGATAGTCAACCAAAGATACAGATCTGATATCAAAATAAAAGATTGACAGGAGTGCATATATCTGTGAGGAAAAATGTTGGCAATGTGAATTTTCAAGGAAATTTCGAAATTGTGAAATTTTGTTCTAAACATGAACTGAAAATAGGGTGATATTTTTAGAAACATTCTTATTTGTCTATTTATGACTAAGATCTCAATGGGTAAGGAGTGAAACGAATAGGAGATGATTCGTTTGAGTCTCTCATTTCTTTTGAAGATTGAATTGGAAAAATATTCTTACCCAGCAAAAGGAGTTTGAGTTCTCTGCGTGCATCTCGTTTATCACGGCGGAGCTGTTTTTCGATTTCTGCATTTATTCGTTTTTGTTCTCTAGCCTCATCCGACTGGCAACACTGCATGGTCATACTCTTGCTGATGGGCCCCCAAATTCGCTTTTCCTATCATCCACACTATACCAAAACACACACCTAAAAAGTGACACTTCCTCGGACAACGATCATAGCAAGCTGGGTGTGGTGCTTGGTTTTCATTGCCGGCATGATCTTATATCCACCCCAGCCCTAAAAATAATCCTGTTATGATAACTAGATTGAAGAAGCCTCATATTCCTTCCGCAGTTAAACGGATTACAACTAATCAAGTAAGCTTTTGCAAACTTGCCTCTGTAGTATCGGCGGCCGCTTAGGTTACAACTTAGCACCGTACACAGCTTACAAGCACTTTAACCAGACTTCGCAAGAATTCTCCAATATGTTATCCATCAATGTGAAATATTCACTGACTCTCCTATTTGCATTTCACCGTACACGTACTCATAAGTTCATTTCACTACAAACAGCACCCGCCTCTTGTCAATATGGCGCTGGCTAAAGCTAGCTCTTTTATCTACGCAGAACAGGAAGCGAAGGAGCAAGCGCGAAATATCCACAAATTCAAAAATTGATACGTTGATTATTTTGTTTCCTGTCATAATATTTTCCTCAACAAATACCTTTCATTCGAAAAATTCACAAGGAAAAGGAAATTTTATTTAAGGTAACTTAAATGAAATATTAATCAGTACAAGTACCACAATTGAGTCTTGACTCTTGAGTCCTATAATGACAAAGGCACAAAAATTCACATGAATAAAACTAAATCCTCAATTTGATTGATTATTTTTGGCTGAATTACACTGTTTCCCTCAATTAATTATTTTGAGAAAATAATGAGTTGAATACTCTGAATAGGTTATTGTCGATGCTTATTTGAAAGTAGGTAACTCACTTTCCATAAAAAAAAAACAGAAGAACAGGTGAAATATGTTTTCAGTTGGGTTATTCAATATCAACAGAGTTCACTACTGACAAATTAATAATCCAATATCTATTGTATAAAACCCCATTTAAAATCCAATTAACGAATTGTTAAAATGAAAAGCTTTGACATGAATAGACAGTGGCGTAGAAAAAGTGAAGGATCTAGGTATCCATTACTTTGGAAGGTCTAAAATGTTTTTGGTTTATTTATTACGGTTCTACGTATGTACACAAAAATATTGAAACGGGAATATAATAATTTAAAACAATGTTAATAATTATGAGCGCTCATAAATATTCGAGGTCCAGTGCTCTGAAAAATTCATAGCGCATTAGAATTTTCTGAGAAAAAAATTAGATTACTGTTTGGTGTGAATTTACCGCAGTTTTAGAGGTAGGTAGCATGCACGTATAGGAATATTTTTCACTTCGATAATAATTTCGTCCCCTACCTTTTTCCAGCGACGCCTATGGTTTCTACATGACATTCGAACAAAAATTAATGGTTTAATCATAGATGCATAGAATACCTGGTGTTGACACTGATTGACTGATTTGGATTTTGTTTAAAGCGGCCCCTAGACGGTCAATCATGAATGACAGTCTGACTGAACAATAGGATTGTCAATCCTGCCTTCAATCTTGAAGCCCCTACACATATCATTCAAACTGACAGTCTGATTGAAATGACTTCAGCTCAGTTGAACTTTAAACACCAAATAGTACGCTTCTAATTATTATAAGTATAATGTCTCCAAATGAAAAAAGTAAAGATAAGGCTTGTTTGGCCATTATCCTTGCATTGGGCACCAAGAAGACAATAAAACGTCTTTCACTGTGGCATTTGGCTTTATTTCTTTATATATGTTGAGGAATTTTCCCAATGCAACATTTTTTTATATTTATTCATGTAACTGGGATGGGATTTATTCCACAGTTCGGGGAAAGATTCATAAACACTTTGAACCTTTGAAGGCAGTTTCGATCGTCAACCCTTTGATTGCATTAATAAGACTGAGGAAAAGAATGATAGAATCACTACACCACCATTCAGACTGTCAGTCTCCCCTCCACTGAACGTGATTGAACCTCGGACTTCAAAATATTTGGAAATTCGTCAGTCCATTCATCATTCCATCAGTATAGACCTTACACCTTCAATCGGAATGTCAATCTTCGCTCTGATTGTCATTCCGAATGATCGTGTAGGGGCCCTATAAGACTTTCTTGTCGATCGAAAATCTGAGTATTTGTTCTGCTTTTCATTTCTCTCGAAAGGAGTCGCGCATTGCGGCAGTAGCGCCACGACCGATAAAATATTGCGGATTATTCCGGAAGTAGCACAAAAACTCAAATCTAGAGTGCCGTTTTGATACACAATATTTGGTCACGATTTTCAGTTAGGAGTCGTTACACCAGGGTTTCTATGCATCTATGATTAATCGCTACCAAGATTATGAATGCAATACACTATGAAATGATAGTCTCAAACTGAAAAAAACCTTTGGTTGAAATTTATCAAAGATTCAACACCAGCCCCCTTTGGGTAGAGCACGAGGCTTTCGGCGCCTGGTAGTTTGAAAGCACGAAGGGCTGCACAAATGCCAAATTTTTCAAAGTTAAAAATAGAATGAGTTGAAGTCTCGACAGAAATAAAAACAAGTTGTTTGCATAAATTAATTTTTATTCACAAAAAATTAGAAACTGAATAACTCAACTGCTAATTCTTTGCTTTCTTTTCTCTTCCAAATTACAAGCTGTATCCCAAATATCTGCATTCATGGTATTTTTTCCATAACTCAAGCAAATCAGTCTAATCAAAACCAAAATATTGTGTAAATCATCAGCAGTTCCTCCCTTCTGTCTCATCTGTATGAACCTATCTTGAATAAAAGCATGCATATTTTCCTCAATCTCATATGGTATAAACCTGCATAACGATAAGTATTTTCTGCATTCATTCAGGAGTTCTGGTTTCAAAAAATGTTTTAGAGCAGTAGTTATCTCATTAAATGTCATAACATGTTCCTCATTTGGTTTGAGAACAACATGACAGTCACTAGGTAAAAGAGATTTACCTTCAGAAGCGACTAAAAACTTGATATCACAATCAAAATCCACAGGATAATAGTTGAAGTCATAGGATAGCGTTTGGGTAGTTATAACTTTAGCAATAGCTCTAATAGCAGTAATTCCAGCTTGATCTAGTTTACCAGGTTGCAATTTAGTCTCATCCAGAATCAAAGATGTGTTTGCACTCAATTGGAGTAAACCACTATTCAATCTGTTACTTTCATAGTCCTTTTTCGGTATGAATGTTTTTTCATTCATACTTTCAACAGTCAAAGGAAAATAAACACTTTTTGGCATCAATAACTGCATAAATTCATATAATGTCTCTACATATTTCATATTTTCATCTGCTGGTACATTTGATAAATTCAAAGAGAACTTTCCTAAAGCCATAACATCCTTACGAATATAAACTTCAGAAATCAAATGATACAGAAGATATTCTGCAGCTACTTCATCTCCTAATAATAACTGTGTGAGAGCTATCAGTAATTCTCTTCTGATAACTTCAAAATCGAATTTGTTTAAATCCCCCTCTGAAATAAGGGGGTTCCCATGTTTTGACTTCCTAAAAGATACACAATGTATTCTTGGTATTAATGATGGAGGTGGATTATGAACTTCATCTTCTAAATTTCCTTCCGATTCTTCACCACAGTAAATTTCATGTGAAAGTTTAGGATCTACACTCAAAAATCCAATAAATTCAAAAACTTCATTCAATTTGATTTCACTTTCATTCTTATAAATTTTAACAAGACAAGCTTTACCCTTTTTATCTTCTATTGGAAAATTCAACAAGTATTCAGTGGACATGTCTGTTTTGGGTAACCTGGGTTGATCAGAAGAATTACACCGTCTTTTCAAAGATTGAGAGGAATTATCAATGGATGGTTGATTATCTACTTCCATTGAGGTGTCGTCTTCTAAAGTTCTTTTTATTGAAGTATTTCGGGGTGTGTTTGAGACTTGATGAATATTTTTTTGGGTTTCGACATCTTTAACCCATTGACTCTCACCGGGAGTGGATATCACATAAAAGGTTTGTAGTTCTTTTCGTACAGTATCTTTGTTATAAAAATCTATAACTTCGTTATCATGACACTGGATGAATTCCTTGTACTTCCCATGTTTCACTTTAGTCTCATTGTCTTTCTGGTTAGTGATCACACATTTTTCTAGATAATATTCGGGTGTGTGCATATCTTGAACCATACCTTTGAATCTTACAAGTTGACCCTCATTCAATTTACTAGAATCCACATAATTTAATAGAGGGAAGGTTTCCCAGGAGGAGTTCTGCAGTAGAACCGCCAAATTTGTTTCGTCTTCTATCCACATTTCAGGGGTGTATGCCGTTAAATCAACTGGATCCATTTTTCAAATATAAAATTTAAATTTATTTTGAATTACGTTTGGTCGAAGAGTTATCAGAGAATTAGGTTATGTTAGGAGTTTGGCGGGAAATCTTGTACGTTAGCCTTGAAATTTGAAGCAAAGAGTGCAATTTATTTATACAAGAATGGTCTCAAAAGTCAAACGAGAACGAATTCATGGTCAAATTCGAATGTGTCCGCCCGAACGTGAACATTCGATACCTTGACTCGAATGAAAAACCTAGAGACTAGAAACATGAAATTTTCACGCCGCGGTTTAAATCATAACTTCCATACCCGGGATCATAGACGATTTTTTGGTTGTATTTTAAGATGCGAATCTACCTACCCTACAAGGTGGATGAACAAGTGCTCAAAAGCTCCTGATTCAATTCAATGCTTTAGATGACAAATTTTTTGAATAATGCTCAACTTGAATAAAATAAAAGGCCAATTTTAATGTTACTGTTGGAACAGTATGCTGTATTGATCATTATTATTACATGCAACCCTCCAATTTTCAAGATGGAGAGAATGAAGGGGTCTTTTAATGAAAGATGCATGAATTTTGTGTAGTTTTTTATTATGTAATTGTACAAATTCATTTCTCCTTCGTACAGAATTTGTAGTCGACAAAAAATATTCCTCAACCATCTTTGCATGGTTGAAGTCAATTCTTATAGTCCTTAGTTAAAATCAAACATTTAATCTTTCAATAAATGATGCCATATTTCAATCCCTACGTTTCTTCTTATCTCTATCATCCCTCTTCTCAGGCTCTTTACGCTTGCTAGCCCTCTTGGCTTGACTCAAGAACTGATCCAAACCGAACGGATCCTCCTCCTTCTCGAACTGCACAGGACCCGACCTAGAAGCTGCAGCGCTACGATCAGTACCGCCAAACTCTTTATCAGGAACGAATCTGTTGGTTTTGATAATCTTGTCCAGATCTTCACCATAAACCTCATTATCGATATTTTTGCTGGGTCTATACAAGTGGTTGGCCAGCGATCCGCCGTCCCTCCAAGGTTTGTCATACACGTTATAACCTTCGTCATCGTTATATCCTTGACCCAGACCTTTAGCTTGTCCGAAGAGCCTCTGGTCGAATTGCACGTCGCCCGATTGACCTCTGGCGGGCATGCCCAAAGCGATTTGTTCGGAAATGTCACGTTCTCTCTCTCGTTGGAGTTTCGACCTCTTATCTGGGGCCGCTCTGGCGAGGTTACGGTCTCTGGCTCTCTCCTTATGACGGTCTTGCCTCAGCATCTCACGCTCACGTTCTTCTTCCGCTGTCAGTTCTGCGAAAACAAAACAAATTGTAAATATTTATTATGAATAAATAGACAGGTCTTCGATATAGGGATTGACAACATTTGTGGTAACAAATTTTGAAATTTGAACCGTTTCCGAAAAAACTGGCATTTTATGACCAAAGTCAATTTGCTATCGCATTATAAATTTCTTGTAATTGGAAGAATGAGTGGTGATTATTAACTTTGGTCGTTTTTCCATTCTCAATGCTTAGCAATTCGTTATTGATCATTAAATGCTCAACCTCCGCTGCAGTTCATTCTTCAGCCTTTTCAAAATTGCAATTTATAAAAATTCCTCCTAAAGATTCTCTTCTGTGATTTATTTACATTCGTAATGTTCGTTTACGTTCCTAATGTTGACCCAATTTTTCACTGCAGAATGACAGCAAAGATTGCCAATTTTAACATTCGAAATTTCATTCCGTGGCCTAATCTCCACCTTAATCTCAAGTAAGCATTTCAACTACCCCTTAAAGGTTGAGTGGTGCTCAGCCAAGCCCAACATAAAAATAAATCGATGACGTTGGCCCTTTCAGTAACAAAAAGGAATCTTTTCTCATCAAAATAATATCAGAAAAATCCAATGTGAACAGGAAGAAATCAAAATGAAACTTACTTTCAACAGGCACAGTTCTAATACCAGCCCTTTCATCTCTAGCCTTCTGAGCCAACTGCCTGAGATGCTCCTCCTTTTGTTCCTTCTCTTTCTGCGCCAATTTCTTCTCAAGTTGAGCCCTTGTCTCTACAGCTTCACGAGCCTTCCTATCAGCGATGTACAGTGCTTCAGCAAGCTTGGCGAATTTCTCGTTGATGTGGTTTTGTTGGAGTCCTCTACCGTCAGCAGCCAACCGTTTGTCCAAAGGCACAGTGTATCCTTTCGCATTTTTATAATTCGATATACACGGTGGTATTTTCCACTCTTTCTGCTCCTTAACTGTGGTTTTCCTAGTGGGACTGTGCATAACAGGAGGCGGCGGTGAGGGTGCACCTCTTGGAATTTTTTTGTTTATTTTGAACTTAGGTGGTTCCATAGGATCCACCTGAGCTTCCACCAAGCGTATAATCCTCTGTTTAGCGCCTGAATTGAAAGCAGCACCTTGTTGAGAAGGTGTATAACGAATAAACTCAGCAGGACCTAGTTTTTCCGCACATCTTACAGGCATTGCGGCTGCAATTTTGGAATTGGTCAATTTCATCAATGCCAATCTTGTTTTTTCAGTTATCTCGTCAACTTCTTCTTGGGAAGGTTTTTTCAAACTCTCATCATTCTCTGACATCATTTCTGCTGGTAGTAAATCAGATAATTTGGAGTAGACAATTTTATCACTGGAATGTCCTTGCCTTGCCAAAACATCATATTTTACTTTTCCTTCTGCGTCTAACTGCACAGCTAAGGCATTTGAAGTGGAATCTCGACCCTTCTGTCCCATGGTTAAGGGGTATTGGGCAATATGTATTTCCGGAAATGCTCCTCCATCTGCGAAATTTAAGGTGGCGAATTTTTGTCTCATTTTTCGAAGTTACTTACCTCCGTAATCTGTAACACATCGTGGGACCCATCCCCTTCTTTGACCGTAAGGAGGAGCTATACTTTGAGCACTCACTATAGCTGTTGAAGGTTTTTCTGCTTCCCTTTGCCTTCTTTCATCGTCCCTATCCCATGCCGGTTGTATGGGGGCAGGGAGAAAACTGCAAAAAATTATTTCTAACATAAAATTTGAATGATAAATAATTAAGATTAAAATTACGAAAAACCAAGGTTTTTCTGTTACATACCTTGACAAACTCATGATTCTGGATCACAAAATAACAAACATATGTTGGGGTATGTTTAGTAGTCGAACCTTATTTGAATTACTTTTCGTTTCTAATTCTAAATATTGATATTATTAAAAGAAATAGAAAATAATGTTTCTAGGTGACAGAACTCACCATACCCAAAGTGACAGAATTGAAATTGACAGAACTCTAACCATAGAGAAATGACTTTCACCTCCTTGAAAAATGGCCATCTCCGTCTATTCAAATTTCTTCCGTGTTGCAACCGTGTTGAACCGTGTTCGTATATTCTTGTTCTGTGTTAGCATCCATAGATACATTCTAAATATCATAGAATTATGTTCTATATTTATGACAGCTCAAACATAACCTAACTTTGTTGTTTTGACATTGAACGTCAAACGGAACTACGTTTTGCTACTTTTGCTCACGCACGACATGTACTAGAACCTGTTATGCGAAGTGGAGGTGGTCTAGCATTCAAAGCCGCCGTTCTCATTCTAATTTCGGACACTGAATCGTATCATTTTGGCCGCAAAACGAATCCTCCCGTTTTGCATAACCCGAGAACCGGGAAAAGTGTTATTTGTGTAACAAATATAATGCTGAATGTAAATCGGTGTTTTACACACTAATAGTGGTTTTAATGCTCGGGATTAGTTCACATAGATCGCAATATTTTCTTTTGTGTGTGTTGTGTTAAACTGGGAAATTTACTAAATAAATTAAAGGAAATGGCAGAAAGCAGAGGATCCTTATTAGCCAAATCCGTACAAAAACATGCGGGTAGAGCAAAAGAGAAGGTCAGTGACATATCAAATGAGCCATTAGCTGCAATTATTTGATATCATATTAATTGATTCACCTGAGCCGCTTGGTAAATATACCCCACAAAAACCTATGACTACCTTCATTCTCTTATCAGGTGAATTCAATCGCTAATCTCGTCGCTAATTGATTTTTATCCGATTAATGATTACTCATAAGTGTAGAGTATGGACTGCAGAGTCGCCTATAAATGGACAGGCTATTTTAAAACACCTACATGAAATAGCCATAAGTTTTAGCAAACCAAATATGAAGATGTTTGGGAATAATGTGAGGAGATTCTGCCATTCAATGTGTCACACTAATAAAAAGACTTTCGGATAGAAGTCGGTTCTTTCGCCCTGTGGCGAAAATATTCTTTATCCTACTTTCTTCAAAAGTGGCACACATGTAGACTTCACATTGCTGCTATGTATGTGGGACTTTTTCCCAGACTGGCCCTGAAATTTCATTTTTGACCTGCACTAAATGAAATCGAAAATGATCTTACTATTCACTTCACTGTTGATTTCGATTTCATCTAAGATACGCGGTTTTTTCTTTCTTTCATTACACAAGAAGATACATTTTCTGTCATACGAATTGTCCAATGAAAATAATATCACAAAAAGATTGATCTACCATACGCAGAATGTCCGTTATATGATGAACTTGAAATTCATATTTCCGGATTTTTTCAAATGCAATGCCCTATGTATTTTTTAACTAAAATGCAGAGAATTGAATGCTCACATCTTTCCAGAAGCATCCTTGGGATTGTTTCCAATCGTGCGTCTGGAAAACATAAATATTCAATCGCAAGAGAAAATTTGATTTGAATAGGACCAGATCACTGAAAGAATCAAAAAAGAGGTCGAAACCATGGAACCAGCTGTAGATATTATTAAATAATTCATTTGTTGGCCTTTTTAAAATTGAAATGGATAATTCTTTATCTTCATTAATCCTCATAAAACCTTTGTGCAAATTCAATATCTCCGCCACTGGCACGTCTAATTAAACCGTCAAGTGCAAGAAAGTAGCTATTATTCGTGACAATGTGTGTACAAAAACTCAATTCTGTAATTCGAACGGTTCCTGAGATATTAGTGAAAAACTGAGAAAATATATATTTTTGACACCCTGTATCACTGAAACGAAGACCCTGAGGAAAAAGTGAAAGAGAAAAAAAATTTTTGTTTTGAGAAATCTACAGTCTCGTCTACAGTTGACCGTTGATACACTTATTTAGGAAAACCCTGTATAATCATAAAACATCTCGCTCTGATAGTTTACGTTCATAGAGGTCTAAGCATTTTATCATATGAACACTATACTCCATTCACTTTTATAAAGTATCGCGGTTTGCCATGAAATTTTGACACATTTCACCGTATATATTTTGAAAATGTTAGGTTATGGTCATTGCACTGTCAGATACGCCCACAACGTTGCCGTTTCTGCTAAAAAATCGTAGTAATTACGTATTTATGTTCCTTTGGGAAATTAATGAATTTGAGAAAATATTATGTTAATTCAGAAGACATTTAACTACATTTTTGCACAACCTGAAATACTCCAGTATGAAAATGTAGTAGTTCTACGAAACCTGCGCCACAGTTAAATCTTCGAAGAATAACTCCATTTACAAAGTTGAAAAAGAGTAAATAGAAAGTAGACCTGGCAATGTCGCTTAATTTTCACGAGTGCCAAACTGCGTCTGTTCTAGGGGAAAAAACTTGATAAACCTAAATCATGGCCAACCGCGATACTTTATAAAAGTGAATGGAGTATACATTTTTTATACGAATATTATTAGTTCAGAAGACGAAATTTTTCAATTTATTTTCTTGAAATCTCTTCTCTATCCATGTGAAACTGTCCTATATATATCATTATATTATTGCACCAAATCGATATTTGTCGTGTCAGTACTCGTGTCAGTATATATACTACATACATGACAGCAATTGACTAATTTCTTAATTCTCCCCTCGATTATCCCCAAATATTCATTTGTGTCAGACCTTTTGGTTTGAAATTTGGAAAAATTATAAGTTAACCATGATTTCTTGGGATGTCTTCGATCAAAAATAAATTGAAGCAATGAAATCGGACAATTTTGAAGATGAAATGAAATTGCGATATTCCAATTCACTTGAGACTGAGAAATTCAGGGTCTTGAAATATAATTCTTGATATATCTCCTTGAATAGATATTCCCTGAATTTTCCCAATTTCTTTTGCTTCATATTTTAGATTTTCGTTCTTTCATCTCTGATATTTCGGCCATAAGAGCTTCGTCTGCAATTTGTAGCCGTAAGCCAACAAATGGTGTTCCATTCAGCTGACATATCGGTGACTTCACGATTGAAATAGCGAACAAGCTAAAAATAAGACTTAATGGGTTTTCTCACATCTTTTCTCGACTTTCTCCTTTTAGATTCTGTGAGTGATGCAATCGCATCTTGCGGATATAGGGTGCTCATTCGAAAGCGTTTAGTGCCATATTTCTCCTGAAAAGTGTCGAGTAGATTTTCATAAAAATTTAGCATGTGCTTTTATAATTTTCTAAGTTTTCCTGTATAAATGAAACGAGTTTTTTAAATTGCAACATTTGCAACGGACTGACCCTCGGACTGACTAATATATCCTTCCAAAGTACAACCAATGAGTTTAAATATACCTAGAGATACAAAGCAGTTGAACGAATTGAAGCTGAAATTTTTGGCCGTAAAGTGGCGAAGGTACAAGGTACAACTTACGACAATTAGGTATTGAATGAAGTACTGCACTGTCAAAAACATGAACTTCGTTTAATTCAGCTTCTTCATTTGCACTTCCAAAATGGCTTCGTTATAAAAGAAGATGGAAAAGCATTTCATGCTCACATTCTGTAATATCTTCAAGTAATCATTTCATGCAGAAATATCGATAGATCAACATCTTCCTCTTCACGATGAGTACAAATTTCACAATTGCCTTTCATTCATTATTGAGAGGTGAATCGTGAAATGTTAAGTTCTTGGGATTCGTATTTTTCTCAAATCTGGGTGGGTTCAGTTCAGAATGCTGGCATATTTCTCCTGCTCTTGGACATAAGGATTAAGGATGGATACGGATTCACTTCCTTCATAAGATTAACTTACCACAGGATGTAGCAACCAAGAAACAAAAATTAGGTTGTGAAAGGTGGTACCCAAAAAATGGTTCACTGACGTGGAACTTTTTAGCACTCGTTCATCAACCTTGCACATGGATCCACCTTGTAGGTAGATTCGCAACGAAATGAATCTAAAAATGATAGCTGTCGAAAAAAGACAGATGTCAAATAAATCGTCCATGATCCAAAATCTGATATTACAGAAATATTGAATTGTTTTCATAATTCCCTAGAACTTCAAAAGGTTTTTGCAATGCTATCTAGACAAAATTCTGATGCTACCATGAAGTTAGCAGAGCCACTTGCGAAAAAATCCATGGAACCCTTTAGATTAATTGTCGAGTAACTGTCGAGAATTTGTCGAGACAGAAAAAAAATAGTCGTGCCCTCAGTTTTTTTCTACATCTTTATTGAGTGGCCCTGCTAACTTTATGTTAAGTTAGCGAAGCCATTCTGTAGAAAAAAGTAAGGACGCGACTCGGGACGCGACGAATTATTTTTATTTCACTACACTTACTGGGTTCGTTTTTTCGTTCCCGGAGTGGAGCGATACAAACGGATATACAATCACGTGACTTCGGAGCGCAGAACAGAGAGGAAAGTGTCAACCATGTGTCAACAGACTGAATTATCGAACGCCAACGGAGCAAGCGGATAGAAAGGAGCTGACAGATATGTATATACCGAACGCGCCTAATGAATGCAATAGGTGAAAAGTCATTGATGAATGCGCCGTTGCCAAGAATGCGAAATTTCCACAAATAAAGGGTTTTCCTATAAGAGGTGTTATTTTGATTTTCAAAGAAAAATGCCATTTTTTTTAGATAAATGATCGGATGTTTATTTCATCATGAAGACGAAGGTATGCCGCTAATAATGGAAAATAACATCGGCTAAATAACCACAACGACTACAGGACTATATTCTTTTCAAGAAATTTGCCTTAACTAAATCGCAAAGTGTCTGCCCTATATCTTGGATAGCCTTACGAATTTCATATTTAAGTTCTTGAATCGACGCTGGGCTCTTGGCTTTCACATGGCCTCAAAGGAAGAAGTCGCAAGGTGTTAAATCACAAGATCTCGTTGGCCAATTGTAATCACCTCTTCGAGAGATAACACGGTCCGAAAACTTTTCACGTAAAAGATCAATGATTTCGTTGCTTGTATGGCACGTAGCGCCGTCTTGTTGAAAGTAAGCGTTGTCCGAATCAATACCGTCCAATTCCAGCCATTAAAAATCATTAATCATCTGTCGATAGGGCAATCCATTCACCGTAACGTAACCGTTGCTCTAGCCTTATTCTCGGAAGAGTAAGATCCAATGACGAAGCCACTGGGGTGGAAATGAGCCTCATCACTCAAGATGATTTTTCGATGGAATTCCGGATCATTTTCATGCATTTCAAGGACGCAATCAGCAAAGGCACGACGTTGTTGATGATCGGTCGGGTTGAGTTCTTGTGTCTACTTAACTTTATAAGCCTTTAGACCTAAATCTTTATGCAAAATACGGTGTAATGACGTTGGTGGAATGCTTTATTCCATAGAACGACGAGGAATGGACAAACCTGGGTTTTCTTCAACACTTCCGGCTACAACAGCAATATTCTCGGATGTTTTCGAGCGACGTGCACGGGTTTATTCTTCACATCACTAACTTGTCCCCGCAGCGAAATTTTTTCACCTGTTTATGTACAGCGCTTCGTCAAGGTGCTTTACGGCGACCCAAAAATGTTCGAGTTTCACGAACCGTCTCTACAAAATTTTCACTATTTTTACTAGAGCACTATAAAGATAGGTATGCTAGATAGACCTGGCTCTATGGTTGATTGGGTCCAACCATAGACTCGAAAATTACAGGACTCGCAACATTTTCATCGCCATCTATCGGGGTGATACACCAACATAAACAATAAATTATTATAAATTTGACCATTAGATGCCGCGGCATTATTCTAACACCACGAACCTAACCTATTTCCAATGTTTTTCATGCGAGCATGCCGACAAAAGTCACTACAAGATCTCTCATTCCGAAAATATGCTCATTCGATTAAATTTTATTTCTTTCGATTACAGATTTCATTTCATTCTAAGGGATCTGTAATTTTCGAGTCTATGGTTGAACCCAAAATGGCGGTTTCTGGTATACCTACTCCCCTTTATAAAGCCTTATTTTTACAAGCTTTTATTTAGTTTCACCTGTCCCGGTGTCTGTCTGTAATCAAATCTTACAAGTTGAATATGACACACTTCTATAATCGTCCGATTGATTTGAAATTCGGCAGGTGTTCATAATTCTGGTGACAATGCATGAATTATTTGTTGGCTCAAAAATGGCGGATGAGTTTTATATTTATGATCCGATTCCATTCATAATTAGTATCTGGGGTATTATGGGTTCGATCATGATGATTCTCCTGTCAAAATTGAAAAATTCAAGATGGTGGCTACAATATGGTGGACGAGTTTTGTAATTATGATCCGATTCTATTCTAAATTGGTATCTCGCGGTTTTCGGGGTCAAAATTGATGAATTCAAGATGGCGGCTTCAAAATGGTGTTGTTATTATAAAAGCTTGTCTTGAAGAATGTGTTTTTATAATAGCTTGTTTATTGTGAAGATTCCCGATTGGAAAGAGCGTCTCGACTTCATCCCAACACTCTCCTGGTTATGACACAATTTACCAGCAAATGTGCGATATGGTTTTGATGATGACCAGAAGCATTACTGACGAAGATCTTTTCATTTCTTTGCGGTGATTTCTTGCTTTTCCTAGCGTTTTCTGGTTGTCACGATTCAAAATGATACCTACCTCCTCACACGGAAAGAAATCTATTCTCTAACCAAGTGGATAATATTTGATTGAAGTAAATGATAGATTCATATATGAGCAAGAATAAGATTTAGTTGATTCAAGTATACCTTATTCTCAGAATTCAAATAAAATAATTCTTTCGATTAAGTATATCATATACTTGAATTTAATAAATCACGTATTATTGATTCAAGAACATTCAAATATTCCTTGTGAGTAAAATGAAAATTTTGAAATGATTATTTGAAATATTTCGTCTAAGGGAAACATAATCTCAAATGGAATTATTGTACATCTTAATCTCAGTGGTTTCTTCGTTCGAAGCAAAGATACCAAATACTTGAAAGAACTCAATAATTTTACTCAATCCAACATCAGAAAATTGTTGAATTGAGTATATAATATTTTCAAATCAAATTTCTTTCCATAATGGTTTTGAGTAAATATTACCTTCAGTTTTAGTTTTTGGTCTACTTACAAGAAGTATAAATACCTGTTTGGTCGAAACCATTTATATTCTCACTCTGAACCAATGAAATTTCTTCATTTCAGTTTTTACTATACTCAGTAGAAATGAACTTCATACTTAATTCCACTATTAATTATTATATTATTATATGTAAATGCATGTTGAAATAAGTATATTATATCAACTGAAAATTTATTTTGTACTTGTTTTGACAAATAGTGAAATTATTTGGAAAAAGATATTCGTTTAAGATTGCTGTGATTTCTGGATGAGGATTATATTCATAAAACGAGGCTTATGAGAATTAAAAACAAATTTATTATTCTTCTCAAATAATCATAAACAGACAAAAGTATAAAAGTGATCACTGAAAACAAATAGAGAAAATGCTAAATTAAACATATAATCAACTGGACTAGGTACAAATAAACACAATAATAACTGAGGTGAAAAAATAAGTACCAAAAATAAAAATTCTATTCTATATGAAAAATCATAATCCTAAGAATATTATCACATATACAGACTGTAACAGCCAAATGGAATAAATTCGATAACGAATAAATGAGGGTGTGTTAGGAAAAACGCTCAGACACTTCGATTTGTAATTTCAAATGCGCATATTTTTCAAGAAAATAAAATTATATAGGGTGGCGACCGTGGCCAATACCTACTTTCTTATTTCAAATGCAACCCCCTGTATATTATTTATTTTTTGGATTCTTCAGAAAATTCTAGACATAATTCATGACAATGTCCTATACCTATCTTCAACTTTTTCGGAAATATTAAGTGTTTTCAGATTTTTTACAAAAATTAACATTTTGAATGAAAATTATTTCATTTCACAAATTCGATACATTACACTCAATACTTATTTCCCATTTACCTCTTGATATGAAGAAAGTAAGCAAAAACGCCTGAAATGTTGAGTAACGTTAGAAGACAATTCTACACCAGATTAGAATGTTGCCAAGACGTTCGCGGCGAGCATTTTGAACATTTGCTACATTGGCATTTATGTTTTTTTTTTAATAATTAAGAAATAATCAGTATTACTTATTAGGTTTTAAGTGTAATGTACCGAATTTGTGAAATAAAATAATTTTTATTTTAAACGTTGATTTTTGCAATAAATCTGAAAACACTTAATACTTCCGAAATAGTAAAAGATAGGTATAGGACATTGTGCATGAATTGTGTCTAAAATTCTCTGAAGAAAAAATAATAATATACAGGGGGTTGCATTTGAAATAAGAAAGTTGGTATTGGCCACGGTCACATGGAACACCCTATATAATATTATTTTCTCGAAAAATATGCGCATTTAAAATTACAAATCGACGTGTCCGAGCGTTTTTCCCAACACGCCCTCATTTATTCGTTATCGAATTTATTCCATTTGGCTGTTACACTCTGTATGTACAAACAACAGAAGAAATATCAGAAGAACTACAAATAAAAAAATTGCATAGGTACACACCCCTGTATAAAAACACATAGATAAAGGTACTGGCACTGAACGGGACAATTGATATTCAAAACGTAAAACAATTTGAAAATAATGTCGAATGCCTTACGTGCAGGGAAAAACTGATGGTAGAGGACTAGAGGTTATCAACAATAATAAAGAAGCTTTTCGGTTCCAATAGAGATTGTCCCAAAACCAACAAATAGGGCTGCACCGTTCCCTTCCTTTGTATTGCTTTCTGCCTCTGCTCTTGGAATAATTTTCTCCAAACCTCTGCAAGAAAAATGCTTATAAATTCTGTATCCTCTGAATTACTATCCGCATTCTATAATGTGTGATATGAATGGCTATTCCCCCAAGAAAAAGATACAACAGTACTGTACGAGACCATTTCAATCTAATAATTCAAAATTCGACAGTTACATAGGAAAATATGGTATAACTGGTTGGTTATCGCTGATATAGTATTGTGTAAATCGTAAAATTATTTTTAAAAGTAGTAAGAGCAAATTCATTTGATAAAAATAACAAATACTTATTTTACTTATCTACTTCAGAATTCATCTCTTTAATTTTCCTTGAAATCAATTTTCATTCATAAGGTAGGTATGAGATCCCAATGTAATAGGATTTTTGAAAATGAATGTTCTTAGAAATGTGATAGATGCGCACCTAGAGTATTTCAAGTATTAAATTTATTGAAAGAGAAAACAGATTCAAACTAGAAATTAAGTTTTTTTTCTAAATCTCAATATTATAGATTTAAATTAATACATCTAACATAGCTTACCTTGAAATAGCTTGATAACACTGCCCGAGCATCTCCATTCTCTCATAATTTTTCCAAATTTCACTAAAAAATGGTTAAACTTTCTTCAACACACTGAACTTGGACGAAATAAGACGCGGTATGAACAAGTCGAATCAAGATCGACTGAATATCCCCTTTTGCGTACTGAATAGAGGGCGCTTTTCAGTATATTGTTGAATAATTTACTTGGATCTAGTGGATGGAGAAATTTATATACTTGGAATACGATAAAACCTAACTACCGGAGAATTAGCGTATTAGTATATCGCTGAATATTATACTTGGACCAAGTGAATGAAAATTTGATCAAGATTAATAATGGATTCACTTGAATTTTCAGTTATAAAGATTTGTTCTACATTTTTTTTCCTTTAAAAATTTTGTAATTTCTGAATGTTCCAGATTTGATGATTTCTGTTTACATCGTTCAAGAAAAATTTTTAGGATACTTTGATATTTACCCTTACGAAAGATTACTCAAAACGAAATATTTCATAGTAGGTACGTAGAAATTTTTATCGATGGCCAATAAGCAGGCTTCTTTCCAATGATATTAGTAACAGTAAATATCAGATATTATTTGAAATGGTACTAGAACTGTGCTGAATATTGAAAAAATTGTGTACGTTTGATTGTAAATTTGAGTGTGAATTCTAAAAGTTAATGCGTGGATATGAAAACGTCATATTTATTTCGATTATAGGGATTAACACTTGATGAAGCGTGACGGTGTTGAAAAATATGTGAAAATTAGATATATTCTGTAAATAAAAAATCATTAAAAATCAAGTTGGCTTTGAAATAACCTTGAACAGGTTGAGGTTAAAACAAAATATGATAGCTAACAATTTTCACTCAAAACATATTCGTCTTAAGTTCATAGTTTTTGAGATAATTCACAGTCTCAAGTTTAATGCCTATTTATAATCAAAATCAACAAGTAAGGGTGCTATAGAGCCCTCATCAATACTAGGCCCTTTCTGGGGTTGTAACATTCTTGAACGATTTCGACACCACATTCAATACCAATACTTTATTTTTATGAATACAGAAGTAAAGAGGTTTAGCATTGTTAACCTAAAGACGGTATATTGTCGAATAATTCACTTGGATCTAGTGGATGGAGAAATTTATATACTTGGATTACGATAAACCTGCCCGCAAAACGGATCAGAGGGTTTTCATTGTTCCTTTTATTCATGCATGTTGCCTAACTACCGGAAGTAGAATTGGCATCTTGGTATATTCTGAAAATTACACTTGGATCTAGGGAATGCATGTCATTTCACTTAAATTTACAAATACGATGACGCAAGGGCGTAGCCAGGGGGGGGGTTTGGGGGTTCAAACCCCCTCCGAAATGTTTTCAGTGTTCAATACTTGCTACAGAAAGCGACCCTCACAATTCCCGGCACTTACAAAGTCAATTGCCAAAATTTCAAAACCCCCCCCGAAATTAATTCCTGGCTACGCCCTTGCAATGACGGATGAATTGTTCTACAACTTCTTTCTCTCTCTTTCAAAATTATGGAATTACTTAGAGAAATGGTTTACTGAATGTAATAGATTTGGTGATCTTTTTTTTCTATGATGTTTAACCACACAATTTCATTATAAATCGATTTGTAAAAAGTGATTGAAATTTTCTTTCAAATTATTTTTTCATAGTTTAAACTTCATATCATCCATACAATGTATAGATTGGAAATTTTTTTCAGATTTCTAACTTATCGTATACATATAATCTAAAATCTAAACGTTATCCTAGCAAGTAGCAATATTTTATTCTCCATTTTATTCCATTTGCCGAAATATTTTCGAATCATTATTGATTGATTAATTAATTATTCAATACATAATTTTATGTCAATCGAAATTATTATTTTAAGAAAACCAATTTCTTGAATATAACATATGGAATGAGGATATTCCAATTCTCGAACTGAGAATATTATATATTCGAAGTCAAGATATCATATAGTTACCTGAAATATAGAAGTACTCTCGAATTGATTAAAGTGAATAGTTTGGATTGAATAAATAATTTACTTGGATAGAGAATTTCATTCTTCAATCAAGTATATGTTTTTTGAGTAAAATAAATTCATTCCAAGTATACAAAATTTACCTTTTTACTTGTTTCGATTCTATATATACTTGAAACAACTCTAATATTTCAAGAATATTAGGATTCTTGATTTGAGGATAGATTTCTTTCCGTGCATAATTACAGGTGAACATCATGCCGTATGCAAATCTCATACTTTCATCTCCCACGTCTTTTACAAATGACGAATATTCGACTCGATGACCTTTTCGCAAACCTACAATTTCAGACAACAGCTTCATGGGTGTATGAAAATTACTGAGCCTACTGGATACAAAATTCTTCAACAAGGTTATTTGCTATGAACCGACATTGTAGTTCGTTGTTTTTTTCCTTACGAGAACTAGTTTCGATGAATAATTGATAATATTCACTTTGAAATTGCACTTTCACAATAGCAAGTTATGGATATACAGGTATTACTATTTTCTGTATACCTGTTCCTGAAAAAATTTCAGCTAATATTTCCGTTATTCGAGTCTTTCCACTTAAACGTACAGGTTGTTCCACCATAAACTGGACAAACATAATAAAGTTTTTTTCAATAAAAGGTGTTATTTTGAATAGCCCGCTATTTCGTTGGATGTCACTTTTGAAGCTATCATTCTTTGGTGTTTGACAAGTAGAAACTACTCCTTCAATAAAAATGGGAATCTATACACGCTTCAACAACGCATTGAAATTATTGAAAGCACCTTATCGAACCGCAATACAGGAAATTTGTGCTGTTGGGATAAGATGGGATGTGAAGAATAAAACCTGTGCACGTCGCTCAAAAACAACAGAGAATATTGATGATGTAGCCGAAAGTGTTGAAGAAAAACAGGTTTGTCCATTTCTCGTCGTTCTTCGGAATTGGGCATTCCACCTTATTTTGCATAAACTCGTGAGGCTATCGAGAACAAAGGCAATCACTTTGCGATTTGGTTATGGAAAATTTCATGAAAAGGATATGGTCCTGTAGTCGTGGTCGTGGTAGTCATTTAGCTGATGTTATTTTGCATTATCAATGGCATACCTCTTCCTCTTTATAATCAAACAGGCCGCCCCAGCTCCGCACGGGTAGAAATTTGTTTCACGCGGCGGTTTCATCTTCAACCTGCCATATATTTTGATGTAATCGTTGTAATTGTATGATGTGAGGGGCAATTTCGTTCTAAATTAAATACTGGGGATAAATAGCGTATTAGGTTGGATGAGGATCAATACCCAATTCAAACACACTCCCAAATAGCGCATAATTTTGGAAAACATCTGATTACCATAAACAGGTAATAGCAAGTCAATCTTGAGAGATAGATATACAGGGTGATTTTTTTAAGTGTTTCATTAGAAGTTTTCGAGGAAGGAATTGCGATACAAATTCAAAATTTTGTATTTTTGTTTTAGAGTACATGAACTCAATTTGTAAAATATTTTCAAGCGGAATCTACTTCCGGTTCTACCGGAAACGGATGTGAACTTCGTTATTTCAAATGGAACACCCTATATATTTATACATATTTGAATTCTTCGTTTAATTCTGCAATGATTTGATGTATGATATGCGCAACCACATCAAGCGATTGTTGAGTTATTGCCTGATTCTCAAATTTTTTGACAGAAAGATTGTCACAAATTAGTGTTAATATCTTCAAAATCCCTCATTGTAAGAATTTTTTTTTGGAGCAGTGAGACAAATGAAAGTACGCTGATACGGCTTCTTGTATAAATTATGAGGAAATTTTATACAGGGTGCCTGAAACAGGGCTTCAAAGTGAGCCTCAATAAAACTACGAAATCTCATTTTTTTCAAATGGGAACCATATGATTTTATAATTCCGATCGATTGCTCGCCAAAAACTAGTTAGAGTGTGCCAAACATTTCATGTCTTTAAAATGAGTAGTTTCGCCGTTATCGAATAAAATTCTGATTTCACGACTGAAGCCAGGTTTCTTTGCCTGAATATCAGGTTTATCAAGATAATTTTCAAGTAGGCTATGTCAATAGTAATAATATGTCAGTTTTAAACTAAAATGTCTTTATTTAGTCATCATTCATTATCTGCTCTGTTTATTTGTCACATTCGCAGCAAATACAGAAGAGACTTTTGATATATCATTCTCTTCATTATTATTGTTATTGCTTGTTTTGCATAGTGCTTGATCAATAAAAATAAGTAAGAATGACTATTCCTAACATAGCCTACTTTGAAATAGACGAGCATTCCACTGAATTTGACTGATGGGACAACCCTGGCTTTATTCATGAAATTCTGTCGAATTGAGTGGTATGCTCGTCTATTTCAAAGTAGGCTATGTTAGGAATAGTCATTCTTACTTATGTTTATTGATCAAGCACTATGCAAAACAAGCACTAACAATAATAAGGTACACTAGAATGATATATCAAAAGTCTCTTCTGTATTTGCTGCGAATGTGACAAATAAACAGAGCAGATAATGAATGATGACTAAATGAAGAAATTTTGGTTTGAAACTGACACATTATTACTATTGACATAGCTTACTTGAAAATTATCTTGATAAACCTGATATGAAGACAAGGAAACCTGGCTTTGGTCGTCAAATTCGAATTTTATTCGATAACTGCGAAACTACTCATTTTAAAGACATGAAATGTTCGGCACACTCTAACTAGTTTTTGACGAGCAATCGATCGGAATTATAAAATTATATGGTTCCCATTTGAAAAAAATGAGATTTCGTAATTTTAATGAGGCTCACTTTGAAGCCCTGTTTCAGGCACCCTGTATAAAATTTCCTCATAATTCATACAAGAAGCCGTATCAGCGTACTTTCATTTGTCTCACTGCTCCAAAAAAAAATTCTTACAATGAGGGATTTTGAAGATATTAACACTAATTTGTGACAATCTTTCTGTCAAAAAATTTGAGAATCAGGCAATAACTCAACAATCGCTTGATGTGGTTGCGCATATCATACATCAAATCATTGCAGAATTAAACGAAGAATTCAAATATGTATAAATATATAGGGTGTTCCATTTGAAATAACGAAGTTCACATCCGTTTCCGGTAGAACCGGAAGTAGATTCCGCTTGAAAATATTTTACAAATTGAGTTCATGTACTCTAAAACAAAAATACAAAATTTTGAATTTGTATCGCAATTCCTTCCTCGAAAACTTCTAATGAAACACTTAAAAAAATCACCCTGTATGCTATCGCAGACTTTTTGTAGAACTATTAAGGAGGTACATTTTTGTCATGTATTGTATCCACGTAAGTCTTACGGTTTTTGCAGCGCATGTGAAAATAGCTGATTATATTATGGCTGATTTTTTTGTAACTATTGAAGTTATAGTAGGTATCCTTAATTTTTTCGGGTGAAAAGTATAGCCTAGTCACTCAGGGATAGTCACTCAGGGTAGCTTTCTAAGGGTGAAAGAATTTCTGAAATCGGTCCAGTAGTTTTTGAGCCTATTCGTATCTGGTATGTGTTCGATAGCTAAAGTTTGGAGAGAAAGTGATGTAAATTCTCTCTTTGAATTCAAGGGAAGTAGCCAAATTTAATACAGCGATGGTAATCTCTTCGCCCGCACTTGGCTGCACTTGGCTACGCCAATGGCAGGAAGTGATCAAGGGCGGATATAGTTCTTTTTCATGGGAGGGGTAATAATAATCATGGGGGGGGTAATAACGATTGAAAACCATTAAATCAGGTACACAAACCACCTTTTTCTCAGGTTTTGGATACTCATGGGGGGGGGTAGTTACCCTCAGTACCTCCCCCGTAAATCCGCCCTTGGAAGTGATCTACGTTTATCATTTTCATTGCAGCATTAATTGACCCACTAACTCTATCCGAATTTCTGAATTGAACTTGGCCGATTCTCATAAATACCGGTGTCCCTAGAACTGATTCCTACGACTGGAATAGTCGTAAAGCACTATTGAAATTCCTTTTCGAAACAGAAGTGATATCCGTATTACGTTACAGCCTCGAGCTTGTTTTGGAATGCATGTAACTGTAAACTATGAATAATAAGCTTCGCGAGAAAACTTCGAATTCATTTTAGCGTTTCACTATGTAACTTGTGGAGAGGTACTTGTTATATCTATGCGTGGATTATTTGATTTTTGAAGTCCTTGGACTGAGATTTCTTTAATAACTTTTCTTGACAATTTCCTATAGGTACCTATCGCAATAAAAAAATCCATTTCTTAAAGCACATTTCACGCCTTTTTCTCCGGATTTCGATATACAGAGTTTTCCAATAAGGGGTGTTATAAGAAGAAACTACGCTTTTAATAATAATGGAATAACGCTACACGCTTCAACAACGCATTTACATTATTGAATTTCACTTCAAAAATGGTGAAAATTCGGTTGAGACGGTTCGTAAAACTAGAACATTTTTGAGTCGTCGTGAAGCACCTTGTCGAACCGAAATACAGAAATTGGTGGAAAAATTTCATCTTTTGGGACAAGTTAGTGATGTGAAGAAGAAAACCAATGCACGTCGCTCAAGAGCAGAAAATTAAAAAAAACCCAGGTTTGTCCATTCCTCGTCATTCTTTGGAATTAGGCATTCCATAAACGTCATTACACCGTATTTTCCATGAAGATTTGGGTGTTAAGGCTTATAAAGTTCAGTTAACACAAGAACTCAAGCCGGCCGATCCTCAACAACGTCGTGTATTTGCTGATTGGGTCCTTGAAATGCATGAAAATGATCCGGAATTCGATCGAAAAATCATTTTGAGTGATGAGGGGATGAGGCCTATTTCCACCTCGATGGCTTCGTAAACAAGCAGAATTGTCGCATCGTGGGCTTGGAAAACCCAAGAGTTATTGTTGAAAAGCCTCTCTATTCTCAACGTGTGAATGTTTGGTGCGGTTCATGGTCCGGCGGGGTTATTGGACCTTACTTTTTCGAGAATGAGGCAGGAGCAACAGTAACGGTGAATGGATTGCGCTATCGAGAGATGATTAATGATTTTTATGGCCGGAATTGGATGGTATTGATCTGGACATCGTTTACTTTCAACAAGGCAGAGCAACGTTCCACACAAGCAACGAAACCATTGCTCTTTTACGGGAAAAGTTTCAGGACCGTTTTATCTCTCGAAGAGGTGATCACAATTAGCCACCGAGATCTTGTGATTTAACACCTTGCGACTTCTTCCTTTGAGGCCATGTGAAAAAGAATGTCAACGCCGATTAAAGACCTCAAAAATGGAATTCGTGAGGCTATCGCGAACACAGGGCAACAATGACATTTTTCTCACAATGTCAAATTAACATCTCTAATTGGAAAACCTCTTAGATCGAATATGCATCAAAATGGTAAAGAATACTTGTCAAAGTCCATATGAAGTAAAAACACACAAAAATTCATTCTTCATAGCTAATTCTACTGTAGGTACTCCATTCACTTTCATAAAGTATCGCGGTTGGTCAAGTTTTAGGTTTATCAAGTTTTTTTACCTGAAAAAATCGCAGGTGGGCACTTGTGAATGACCTTACGTCAATGAATAAATCTTGGAGACGTTGCCGACGTTTATTTTTCATTATTAATTATCAAGCCTGGAAACTAAGAATGTCGTTTCGAAAAAGCAGAGGCAAAGTATCAGGAAGTGCCATTTAGAATTGAAATCTGCGCATTCTCAGAAATTATTGAATTAACATGATATTTTCTTAAATTCATTATTTCCCCGAAGTAAATGAACATTTTGTTAAATACCTAATTTCTACGACATATAAAGGGTGTCCCACGGTCGAGTGCCTATTAGACGTTTCTGGAGAACTGGTCATATTTGAAATCCGAAAATTGGGATTATGACATTGTTGGAAATTCTCTACAGACCGAAAATATTTTTCGAGCTTGAGCAGGTTATACCAGGAGTGTAAATAAATTTGTTCAAAAAATATTTTTTTCAATATTTTCATATCTGATATGATTGAGTATTCAATGCTGAATACATTTCTGTTGAAACCATTGTATTCATTCGAATAGTTTTCAAAATATCGAAAAAAAACCTGAAAAAATGTCAATTTTCATAGTCAGTGTTAGGTTAATTATTCTTATTCTGAGCATCCCGAGTGTAAACCGTTTTCACAACGTCAAAGTAGAAGAATGTAGAAAGGTCATACATCTTTTGAATTTAATAAATATCATCACAGGGTGTTTCAAATTTCGTGTCAAAAACTGTGATCGAAAATTGGCCATAACTTCTGTTTTTCAAATTAGGACCCTATTTTTTTATGATTGCGTTGGATTCTGCGAAGAAAAATAATATTAGCATTCTCAGATGCTATTGCTCCTAAATTCAGTGATTTCCGAGTTATTTGACCTTTTCTGGATTTATGTTGTAAGTAGAAGTACTATTCTTATGAAACCATAGTAACCATTGAAGTAAAATCGAGAAGTGAGGTTCAGGCCTAAAATTAGACCTGTCACTTGTGAATTGTTAATGGTATAATTCATCTTCTATGGTCACAGAATATTCTCATACGAAAGATAAGATGAATTTGACTTTACGTACAACATGAATCCAGAAAAGCTCAAATATCTCGGGAATTACTCAATTTGGGAGCAAGAACATCTGGGAGTGCTATCACTATTTTTCTTTGCAGAATCCAACGCAATCTCAAAAAAATAGGGTTCTAATTTGAAAAACAGAAGTTGGCTATTTTCGATCACAGTTTTCGACACAAAGTTTGAAACACCCTGTGATGATATTCATGGAATTCAAAAGATGCATGACATTTCTACATTCTTCTACTTTGACGTTGTGAGAACGGTTTACACTCGGGATGTCCAGAATAATGAACATAACACTGACTATGAATATTTGACATTTTTTCAGGTTTTTTCTCAATATTTTGAAAAATATTCGATTGAATACAATGGTTTCAACAGAAATGTATTCAGCATTATACTCGAATCATATCAGGAACGAAAATATTGAAAAAAATATTTCTTGAACACATTTATTTACACGCCTGGTGTAACTGGAAGTGCTCAAGCTCCAAAAATATTTTCGGTTTGTAGAGAATTTCCAACAATATCATAATACCAATTTTCGGATTTCAAATATGACCAGTTCTAAAGAAACGTCTACTAGGCACTCGACGGTGGGACACCCGGTATGTAGAAACGGCAACGTTGCTTGTTCAACTGACAGACGAATGACTATAACCCAACATTTTCAAAATAAACACGGTGAAATGTGTCAGAATTCCATGGCCAACCGATATACTTTATAAAAGTGAACGAAGTATTGGTATTAGTCTATCGGTGGGCTTTACAAAGCTTTGTCAAGTCTGAAATCAGTTGATTGCCAATCCGATAAGAATTTCGAACTGTCAAATGGAGTTGATTCTCCGATCAGCGCTGATTGCGCTTTGTGAAACCCACTATAAGTCTAATTGAAGACGATCATTCACGAAAATAGAGGTTAAGGTATAGGACTTGCCAAACAAGTCGTAAATTTAAAAATTATTCTGGATGTGGTCATGGGATTTGAATTGAACCTTTGAGCCATTATACGAGAAACTCAATGAATATTTTGACTGATCGATTTTGATAATCTTAATCATCAGTAATAATGGTATTAATAGTTAATACCATGTCCATGCCATGTTGTTTCAGTTAGTTCAGTAAGCAGAATTTTGCGATTTGATTTCATCGGATTTCTCAGTTTTGTAAACATAGACATAACTTGAACTCTGCGTTGGTAAAGTTCCAATTTACGCAAAACACTTACAACTTTATCCAGATATTTGCTCATATTCATTGTGATGATATATTCATACTGTTCGTTTAACTAAAAGGAAAACAGCAATATTAGCCATCATTTCGGCAATTGTTTTAGTTTCATATTTTGCTTTTGTCTGAAAATATATTTCTTTGTGTGTTCGATGAATCAAGAAATAATATGTTAATGTGGTACAACATTAATTTAGTTTGTTACACGTCGAATTTCCTGACTGTAATCATTAGAACCAACTTACTGTCGTAGACTGTAGAGCAGTGTTGGTGTGAGGTACTGAGGTATAGGTTATTTTAGATAAGACGCCAAGCGATCTTAAAGTCCACGCAGTGAAAGGAAATGACGGCATTTCTATAATTAATAACCACTGAATTCTTCTATGATAAAAGGAATAATTATGGTCATATAGAGAACCAGCAAGAGGATTCCCTATATGATATCTACGAACTTGATGTTATGAGCTAGTATAATATGAAATACGAGATCATTTCGTAACACACGAAAAATTCTAGAAATGCAAAACGCAAATGTCAGCTGATCAATCAGAATCTTGCAATCCACAGAATTCAGCAAACAAAGACCTACCCCCGAACGGAGCTATACGAGCTGTCAGCTCGTAAGTGGCACGAAGGTGGAATACAGGGAGTTAGCACGAATTCCGGAATTCACGATAGGGATAGGGCGAGATGTACCTACCTATCGGAATTCGAAACCGTGTGTGAGAAAATTAAGTAGGTACAAACCGATTTATGCGTTTCTTGAACTGCTGCAAGTTATAGCAAACCGGAAACACACCTTGTGGTAGACGGTAAACGCATGAATGTTTTGATCGTCTAAAAGATGAATCTATTACTCCATTTAATTTGTTATTGGCAAGTGGTTAGTTTATGAACTGCTCCACAAGAGTTAGGGATATTGTATTCAATCGTTTCTAAAAGTATGTGATCTTAGAGAAAATCGCTGTAAAATCATTTAAAACTCAATAACAACTTGAATCGATCCAATAAAAATCAGTATGTGACATTTCGTCAATCTGGTCGCCTTTTTTCTGAAGTTTGGTTCTTTGCATATGCTTCATGAATGTTCTTATTTTGAAATGAAGTCAGTTTATCAACGGCTTCGATTTGAAACGAGTTTTCTGAAAATGCCAAGACGTAAATTAACAAAAGCTGAGGCTAATAGGGCTATCGGAATGCTACAGGGTGGCCTCTAACTCAGGTTGTTGAAGCGGAAACGCTCCAAGTCAGCCAAAGTGTGATATCTCGACTTTGGAATAGGTTCAGGGTCCAGGGAGACAGGTTCCGTGTTGGAAAGACCAAGGCTTGGTGGGCGACGAAAAACTTAGGATCGTTTCATCACCGTTTCGGCGAGAAGAAACCCTACATCCAGTGGCGGTTCTACTATACTGCGAAACCCCGCGGCGCGGGGGGCCCAGATGTCACGGGGGCCCGGAGGGCCCACGCGGATGTGGTAGCAATAGGTTTGAAATTGTTATTCTATTCTAAAAGGCGAAAAAGTTTCAAAAATTTATTCAATTTCATCTGTTTCTGACGTTACCTATAACTGTGGCCTCTGCTTAGAGGTCATTTTCCAAATTAAAAACAAAAAATTATTTACGGAATAAAATGTCCCAAGAGAGACTAAGTGGACTTGCAATATTATCCATAGAAGCAGAAGAAGCAGTTGCAATGGATAAATCAATTTTTTTAAACGAATCTGCAGATAGGAAGGCAAGAAATAGTTATTTTCCTATCAAGGGCGGAAAATTGTACTTTCCCGCACTAGATTGCCGTTGCCCGAACTCCGCTCCGCGTCGTTCGGGCAAGCAATCGAGTGCGGAAAAGTACTATTTCTACAACCGGGCCTAACTAACTACTTTTCCGCATTGTTTTCGATTCAGAAAGTAAATATGTGTTGAATTTGGGTATAATAAATACCTTTAACATGAAATCTCTTAATCTACTTACTTATATATTCAGTTAAATATTTGAAATTATGCAGTTTCATCCATGTCAAACTAATTATTAATGCAGATTTCCGTTGGAAAATTATTGCATTTTCAAAGAGAACTTGACATCCTTCAAAAATTATGACTGGCATACATGGATCTGTGTATTTATTTCTATGTCACAGTCTATGATTTTCCGATAGATGCATAGAATACCTGGTGTTGGCACTGATTAGATTTTGTTCAAGACTTTCTTGTCGATTGATCATCTGATATTTTGTGCGGCTTTTCATTTCTCCCGGTCGCGCTATTATTCCATAACCACAATCTTTATGACATTCGAAATTAATACATGTTTTGATCAGAGACAACTGTCATTGTGTCATTTCTCTAAAAATATAACATAACCCATGTTATACAAAAAAAA
Source organism: Adalia bipunctata (assembly GCA_910592335.1). Classification (NCBI taxonomy): domain Eukaryota; kingdom Metazoa; phylum Arthropoda; class Insecta; order Coleoptera; family Coccinellidae; genus Adalia; species Adalia bipunctata. The sequence continues at coordinate 11,334,610 of OU342954.1, forward strand.
AAGCGCCACGACCGCAAAATATTGCGGATTATTGCGGAACTTGACCAAAATCTGAAATCTAGGATGCTGTTTTGATCTACAAATTTTGGTCACGATTTTTAGTAGGGAGTCGTTACACCAGGTGTTCTATGCATCTTTATTTTCCGCATAGAATACCAAACTCCTTAATTAATGTGTCAAACCGAATATTCGAGTTGTGTAGAAGTTTTTTTTTTTCATTTTATAATACGGTTGTAGAAAAAAAAATTGTTCCTATCTTGAGCGGAAAGTACTTTCCCGCACTCGATTGCTTGCCCGAACTCCGTTCCGCGTCGTTCGGGCAACGGCAATCTAGTGCGGGAAAGTAGAACTTTCCGCCCTTGATAGGAAAATAACTATTCCGCTCAAGATAGGAACAATATTTTTTCTACAACCGTATTATAAAATGAAAAAAACTTCCACACAACTCGAATATTCGTTTTGACACATTGATTAAGGAGTTTGGGATTCTATGCGGAAAATCATAGACCATGACATAGAAATAAATACACAGATCCATGTATGCCAGTCATAATTTTTGAAGGATGTCAAGTTCTCTCTGAAAATGTAATAATTTTCACACGGAAATCTGCATTCATGCATTAATAATTAGTTTGACATGGATGAAACTGCATAATTTGAAATATTTAACTAAATATATAGTTATATATACCCAAATTCAACACATATTTACTTCCCCGCACTAGTGCGGGAAAGTGACTTTTCGAATCGAAAACAATGCGGGAAAGTAGTTAGTTAGGCCCAGTTGTAGAAAAAAGAGATTTCCACTGAGTTTATATTATACAGGGTGTCCCAGAAGTCGCGCACCCCATTGAGGGGATGGAAAGTGAGAAATATTCCAAGCCCAGAAATCCACGTTTGAAATTTTTTGATAACGTAGTTAATTAGTAATTAATTAATGAAAGTGACCAATCAGGAGCGCCCTTCAGAAGAATAAGCAGGCAGTGGGCACGCGAGAGTGAGACGCCAGTCTCGGTTTACTGCGTGAAAAGCCGGAAGCAGCTCTGGCGTCTCTCTCTCGCGTCCCCTTTGCCTACTTATTCTTCTGTTGGTCGCTTCTGATTGGTCACTTTCATTAATTAATTGCTAATTAATTACGTTATCAAAAAATTTCAACAAAGTTGCTAGAGATTCACCTGAAAACAAGAGGCCTTGGTACAATTCTCGCGGGGGGGCCCATAAATCCTAGACACGCCACTGCCTACATCTACGTGTAGAATGCTATGGAATACTCTTCAAAATGCAGATGGGATCCAAGTTTCCACCGAAACCATCAGACGACCTTTGAGAGAGGTGAATCTATGTTCTAGAAGTCCATTAAGAGGAGTTCCATATCGATTGGAACGATCAATGACGTAGAGTCCTTTTCACTGATGAATCCAGATATAGACGATTTTCAGATTCTCGAAGAATAAGGGTATGGACACGCATACCCCGTAATCGTCGCTATGTCCAAGAAGTCCATCCATTCCGAGAGGGAAGTGTTATGGTATGGACCGGGATATGTTTCAACGGGCGCACAGATATACACATTTGTCCTGGGAATATGACCGCCTTACACTATAGGGAGCATGCCATTGACAATGTTGTGCCAAATTTTCACGCTGCTATCGGTGAAACTTTTCAATTTCTTGACGATAAAGCTAGACCGCACCGTGCAGCCATAGTTGAGAATGCGCGCGAGGAGCTTGTTATTCCAGATTTACGAATACCTCCGCACTCACCAGATTTGAAATGCAAAGAACCATGCATGGGATATGCTCCAAAGAAGATTACATAATCAATTGATCATCAACCTACCCCAGAATCCTTAAATGATCTGAGAGAGCTTCTGCCCCGTTTATGAAACCAAATTCCTCAAGAAATGTTCAACAACCTCGTGTGTAGTATGCAAAGAAGATGCCAAGCTGTCATTGATGCCCGTGGAGGCCATACATTGTATTGATAGTCTCAAAATGCTTGAATTCTCTGGGAATAAAATTTCGTTATTTTACTCGATTTTTCTTAACCACCACTTTTCATCACAAAAATATTATTTTAACTATATTTTTGTGCATTTTAAGTCAATATCCTTAACTCATGTGTAGCAGCTTAAATCTAATATTGAAAAAGTTATGTTCAATACTACTTGAATTGAACCGTGACATGCGCCCTCTATGAGAGTAAGACATAGAAACAAATTTATTCAATGCATCAGCTTCCAAAACATATTCCTATAAAATTTCATTACAATGTTGCCAGTAGTTTCGGCAGAATCGTGAAAAATGTGTCTAATTTTTTTCTTCAACTCCCTTCATCTTGAATACGGATGTCGTAACGAAATTTTTTTACTGAGCAAACCCCAAATAATTTTTCGGTTTTCTACCTATCCTAGAGACGGGGTCACCTCTTTTTGAAACACCCTGTAGGCACGAAAAATGAGAATGACCCAATAAACATAAGAAGCACCATTCGTACCAACCATAAGCATGAACAGGTAACCTCTCAATCTTCCATTAATATTAAATCCCGATTGAATATTCATGTTATATCAGCTACCACTTGTGTACAAATTACATCGATTTTAATCCATAGAAACCAACTGCACTGAATCATTCCATGACAAATATCGACAACTTCCACTTGTTATAATGAGCAAATATTTACTCCATCGACTAGCTAAGCCGTCTCAAAAGCGAACCTATAATCTCAACATTCTAACCTGCCTATCCTAACTTTCTATTGACAGTAATCGATGCAGAAGAATGTTACGAATGTTACAATCTCCTCCTCTGTGTAATTGCCTTGATCATTTCTGCATCACGTACAATTGAGTAGGATTTTTGTCGCAAAATAGGGCCAATCTCATTAGGGATGTTGATCTCGATGTTTTTTTATGAAGCTAACGATGTTTTAACCTACTGATATCGTTGGATTAAATGGCTTTGCATTTTAGTTCATTCAGGTAATGAGCTGGTTTGCTGTTTCGATTTTGCGCAAAATAACAGTCTTGAATATCCAAGACTTCATTACATACTGAATGACGTAGAAAACACCGTAGTCAATAATTAGCGCTTCAATCAATTTGCACACAACGAAACTTGCATGCAATTATCCAGAGTTTTACAGAAAGAAATGCTAATAATGATGATTTATTGATGCAATGAGACAGCAAATGGTCTATAGGACAGGTCAATTAGTATAAGTTTAAGAGAAGGATTAGGTTTATAATTATAGGGATGAATCACAATAATATTTTCTTGAAAATCTCATAAAAGCCACTCCATAAAATTTGGAAGCTCTTTCGATGCTTACTGAAATACACACATCGTCAAAAGTCGAAGTCCCAGGTAGTCTCAACCAGTACCATAAGAAGACGGTTGCATTCCTCAAATTCAGGGGCAAAAAGACCTTTAAGAGTACCTCGGCTATCACCTGTACCCGTCGGCAATGAGCAGAACACCACCAAGACTGGCTTTTACCACAATGGTGCAACGTACTTTTGTTGGACGAAACACGATTAGGTTTACAAAGTGATAGCCGACGAGCAAGGGTTTGGGGAGGTCCAAGCAGACTAGACATACTCAATTTCTCTCAGGAAGTTGTGCCCTTTCAAGGTGGATCAATAATGTGCTGGAAGGGGGGAGGATGTTCGGTCGCTGTACTGCATTATTGTTGAACGAACAATGACTAGTGCCATCTACATAGAAAACATCATTGAACCAATCATTGTTCCTCTGTGCAACGAATTTGGGGATAATTTCATTAATCACGCACAAGCAAACAAAGGGTTCACTAAAATTTGGGGAAACCTGTAGACGTGTAGAGGAAGGTTTAGGAAAATAAACATATTGATCCTGTATGGATTGTATATTTATGAATATGTACTCGTTATTTGTATTTAAAAAAAATAATGTTGATACAAGTGTTAATCACAATTATAATACGAGGACTAATCAGGTATATGCTGGTTCAATTGGAACCCTACACTCTAGAGTCTAGACTATGATTTCATATCTTCGAATGTATATAATAATGTTTCTTCTAAGAAGTTTACAAAAATAAATACCTCAAGTGTTTCTCTGCGATCAAAGTAAATACAATAAATATAACCTGAAATCAAAGAAACGACATTTAAGTACAGGGTCCGGCAGAGATGTATGACGTTTTTTGGATGCGTATAACTCGGCGAAGGGGAAGCCTAACTTTTCCGCAATGGTTGATATGTGACCGCAAGGAGGTGCCATTATTTTTTGGTCAGTCGCCATGGAGCCGTGGACGCTAGAGCAACGGGTGTCGTATAGCCATTAGAAATGTTTTCTTCCAGCAAGACGGGGCAACTTGTCACACGTCGAGGGAATCTATGGCATTCTTGAGACAGCATTTTCCTGGACGACTGATTTCGCTAAGAGGGGATATTGAGTGGCCTCCACGATCGCCTGATCTCAACCCATGTGATTTTTTTCTGTGGGGGCACCTAAAAGCTCGTGTATTTATTGACAAGCCACGTACCCTTGACGAACTTTCTCTTGCAATGACCCGCGAAATTCAAGCAATTCTAAACAACATGATGGAACGATGCATGGACAACTTCACGAATCGGCTGCAGGAGTGTGTGGAAAAACAGAGCAACCACTTAGATGACATCATCTTCCGCTCATGAGTATTTCTTATCTTTTTTTTTGATGTGGTATCAATGGCAAACTCTCACGTACATTTAAAAAAAATAAAATTTCATTTTCCTCAAAATCTCACTTAGTTATGATTTTTTCAAAAACGTCATACATCTCTGCCGGACCCTGTATATTCTTTGATGATGTAACTTCTTATTAACTCAAAATTAGAAAAACAATAACTATGACATTCAATTATCAGTTGACATCAGTGATCTATTCAAAATAATGTAAAAATTAATAATTCCATAGAATCCGCACTCTCAAGTGCGGAGTAAAATTCAAATAAATGATATTTCTTTACATGTATGTTAATTTAATTAGTTTTAAGAATGATAAGGACGTCATTTCATTTTTCATTTTATGTAAAATCTGAAAAAAAATGAAGAACATTATTATTATTGAAAGAATAACCGTATTTGATAATCAGGGTTTAATAATTTATTATTATTATTCATATGTTTCAGTTTCATCCACGATTAATCAATAATTAAAACGTTATCAGGCAAGTGGACTATTATTTATTCCTCTGATTCTTCGTAATACAAATATTCACCAACTTTTCGGCAGCATTCGTGCTTTTATCAAGACTGAAAAATTTTAAATGTTTCTGAAGATGATAAATAAGCAAAATACAACAGATAAAAATATTTCCTACGTAACAATAATACAATCACACAAATATAATTCTCTCCAATTGAAGGAAGTGGATGAAAACTCTCAGCCGTATTGATGTTTTTATATCAAGTACCGAAGTGAAAGAAAACTCACACCTCAACGGAGTTAGTCTTGAAATAGAGGGTGATGAAAAAAAAGGTGGTTTTTGGGTATTTTCGTGAGGTTCACAGTTTATTTCATGACTGAATCATCCTGTATTCTTTGACGTCCATGATGATATGTTCTGAAAAAATCAAAAAAACACCTCGAATCAACCCAAAAATACAAGGTGTCCACTTAACCTTCCTTGTGAATAGTTTCTATAATAATGGATCACCCAGTACGAATTCTGGGTATTTCAGGTTTTTTCGATGTAACAACAACATATCTAGTGTAATGGTTCATTTTGCGAACGTTTTCGCTCTGAAACTGACATATTTTATACTTTAAAAATTGGGCATGCATTCAATTATGGATAACCCTGTATTCGTAACGATTTTCGGTCATATTCCTCCATATGGTTGCCCCCTGGGGATGGAATGAAATGTTTCTTGAGAAAAATTGAAGTTCATTCGATTCTGTTTCGAGATACGCGCGTAATTTAAGTGGGTAATTCTCAACTTCAACGCCCTGTACTTCAAAAACTAGTCAACTAGAGTTGGGGCCATGGACACTTTCGATCAGTAGGTGCAGTACTACATTATACCAAAAAATTAGAACATTTGACGGAACGCCATTTGCCATAAGAAAATTGCGGGGTCCTTTATTAAAAAATAATATTCAGTTTCAGATGGGACATCTTATATGTTCGTTATTCTTAATGACTACCGTGACCTTTTTCCAGTTGAAGTATTCAACTCAACCCCCCCAAATCAACACCTTGTATAAATTGTAAACATTCGTGATGAACTAATAACGTGCACGAATGTTGTTTAATAATCTGATTGTGCATCAATAGTACACAAACTGATTCAATATTGATCAGGTAAACATTACATTATACAGTATCTCTATTTTTATGGGTTAATTTGTTTAAGACCATTAAACAGGTGAATACATCATTCTGTTGACTGAGTTTCAGTGATAACGTTATAAAAATAGGGAACCGAAATTGGATGCCAAGTTTATTTTCAATTCTTATGGCTGAGAATGCTGAGTGGAACTTAACATTTTACACATGTGGAGCAGTGAACTCCGAACAGTCATTTGAAAAATATAAGATACTTATCTATCACCAAATGGTATTGAAATTAGAGCTTACATTCAGCAGTTCTCCAATTTTATCCGAATGTTTCAAAAACTGTCATTCAGAAAGAGCTAAAGGAAATGAGTAGAGATCATCAATATTCTACAGCGTCCTGCAATTGCACTCCAATGCTTAGAAATTTCATTCGAAAGCAGGCTTCTTCTGCATCTCAGGATATTATTTTCTGATATACAGGATGTTCTCAAAAAATTATTCAATGAATGAGTGATTTTTTAAATGGTTCACCCCGTATATTTTGTATATTTTCAATGACCTCTGTGAAACCCACCGTAAAACTCCCCTACCGATTGCCAGAAGCAATCGTAATTTGATCAGATTTTTTTTTATTGAATGATTTTCCTGGCGATTATTCCTAAATGATCAACCTGTCAGACATGGTGTGGCGTAATGAATGTTTAATATGGTCCTATATGCGATATTTTCGAAAATTCAAAGAAATTGCACCCTTTTTGCCTCTATTTTTGCATGACTCCAAATTTTTGAATCTGTTTTTTAAATAGTATTCCTGGATAATAGAGTATAATACTATGTCAATAGTAAGAACAGGCCAGTTTTAAATTCGAATTCTATTCGATAACGGCGAAACTACTCATTTCAAAGGCACACTCTAACTAGTTTTTGACGAGCAATCGATCGGAATTATAAAATTATATGGTTCCCATTCGAAAAAAATGAGATTTCATAGTGTTGTTGGGACTCACTTCGTAGCCCTGTTTCAGGAACCCTGTATAATATTTCCTCATAAATTATACAAGAAGCAGTATCAGCGTACTTTCTTTTGTTTCACTGTTGCAAAACAATTTCTTACAATGAGGGATTTTGAAGATATAAACACTAATTTGTGACAATCTTTCTGTCGAAGAATTTGAGAATCAGGCAATAACTCAACAATCGCTTGATGTGGTTGCTAATATCATACATCAAATCATTGCAGAATTTAACGAAGAATTCAAATATGTATAAATATACATGGTGTTACATTTGAAATGACGAATTTCACATCCGTTTCCGGTAGAACCGGAAGTAGATTCCGCTTGAAAATATTTTACAAATTGAGTTCATGTACTCTAAAACAAAAATACAAAATATTGAATCTGTATCGCAATTCCTTCCTCGAAAACTTCTAATGAAACACTTAAAAAAATCACCCTGTATATAAGTCAGAAAACCACAAACGCAAAAAAAAAAAAACAAAACAGGTATATCACACTGAATATTCTCATAAATTAAACAGAGAAGTATATCGGATAATTCAAGAAAATTTCTTAACGGTCAACATGTGGCACATGGAATAAAAGGTTTCATCGTGAGAACAAAAAGATTTTTTCAGACCTTTGAAATCAGGATAAAATTTAAGAATTATTTGACGATTTTGTGTGACAGATTTTTCCAAATATTCCATAATAACAGGATATCAATTAGATACTCCCAATATTTCATAGAACGAACAAAAGCTATTGTTTGGAGAAAAGGGGAAGAATGAAACACTAAGCCTGAGTGAATAATTGAGTGATTATGGTATGAAATTATAAAGAATTATCTACGGTTTGGCGATTAGTAACTGTAAAGTTCTTTCGATAAAATGTATGCAACGATAAAGTATGGAATAATGGACAAAGTTCCTCCTATGAAGGAATTGATTTCCACGGTTGGAAAGCTCAGGAAATCGCATTTGAATAATGGGGAACATCTAGTGGAAGTTACTTTGCTTATGAGATTAAGGCGCCATTTTGGGATTTTTTCCGATCAAATGGTAACTCTGTGGACTGACCCGAGTGGGTCCAGGAGAATCTTCAAATCGCAGCGAAGCTGCGATACAGCGAGGACATTTTTATACGGTCGAAAAGAGGAACAATCGATTCATACGTGGATTTAACGTGGATTTAATGTGAACAACGCAAACAATCTGTAATAATGGAAGTGTTCAAACAGTTTTCACGCTAAAAAAGGTCTGAAGTCCATTATTCGCTAATGCTTCATACGATAGGTCATAAACGTTTTTTTAAACACGCAAAGTCGATGAAACGGCCAGTCAATCCGCGGACGACTCGATTTGATGGGCTTCGGAATCAATTTAATGCCCGTATCTTTTATTACCATACCAAATCCAATTATCGGATCACTCCGAGGATCACTCTCACCACTTTCTCCTGCGAACTCGATTTAGGAGTGCTACGCCGACGACCTCCTAATATGACTGTAGGAAGATGGCCCATGAAGGAATAATAACCAAAGGCGGGAGATAGACGAGGCAGATAGTATACCTAAGTCTTTTCATGAACTTGCTTCTTTGGAAAATGCCTGTCTTGTTTCCGGTATTTTGCCTCTGCTCGAAAGCAATCATTGCAATATAAATCATATCAGAGCTAAACCCTTTTTATTGAGTATCTACAACTTGAAAAATGCCAGTCAAAAGAGCTGGGTAATATTTCCAAAGGGAGTACAATTCATTATTTCTATTCTGATTTTTTTTTAACCCACCCTCTCTACCCCACCTCTTCTACACAGTGTTTCAAGATCATCCATTCATTCTGGTACATCCTATATGTATATGTTTGTTCAGTTCAGGATGGAATAACCCTTTTTTGCTATCTCTATGATAAACGTAGATTTTCAACTCGATGTTGTTCCATCAATCACTCTGAAATGTCATCAAAATGGGTAATTTCCATACGGCCTTTTACAACCGAATATTCAAATCATCCCCAAAATATAGGCAGCTCAGTTTAACATCAAGTTTGGACCGGTATAATTCCCTTTATGCACACAAAAAAACCGCTGAGGTAATTATGAGGAAGCAGTAAAGACAATGGATTTTGACATAGAGATAGCTAGTAGTATAATATACAGAGCAGACGAACTAAGGTACCGCATCTTTCTGTCTCGAATTGCCCAAAATTCGAATCTAAAATTAATCTGGAATGACACTGTTTGTCTTCAAAGTTATCACATACTCTGGTTTCGGTGCTCGCCCATGTAGATCAGATATATGTAGGAATTTCAAGAATAAAGCCAGGTTTCTTTGTCTAATCATAGGTTTATTAAGATAATTTTCAAGTGGGCTATGTCAATAGTGAGACTTTCAGTTCATTTATGTTGGGAACTACGAGGATATATTGAAAAATTCTAAGCCTACTATAGAACCAAACACAATTTCAATGTCAAAATATTTTATTACTCAACATATCCTCTTCTCAATTGAATACAGTTATTACAGCAAACCTGCAACGTCTCTAGACTTAAAAAAATGTTTCTTCTTGCTCTGCAAACCAGTCCTTCACAGCTTTTATTACCTCCTCGTTGGAAGAAAATTTGAGACCTTTCAAACTTTTTTTCAGTCGAGGAAAGAGATGATAGTCAGAGGGAGCCAAATCTGGTGAAAAAGGGGGGTGTTTTAGTAATTCTAACCCTAAATCACGAATTTTTTTCATGGCAACATGAGATTTGTGTACTGGGGCGTTGTCCTGTAAAAACAAAATACCTTTGGATAGCTTTCCGCGTCTTTTCTCTCTAATTTTTTTCCCGTAGAGTGGTCAGTAATGCCGAATAGTTATCTCCAGTTATTGTTCTACCCTCATCCAAAAAATCAATCATGATTACTCCATGGCAATCCCAAAAAACTGAAGCAAGAACTTTTCCAGCAGATTTTTGGACACGAAACTTCTTAGGTCTTGGAGAACCAGAGTGTCGCCATTCCATCGATGGTTGCTTTGTTTCTGGATCTTAGAAATGTACCCAAGTCTCATCCATAGTAACAGTTCGGTTCAAGAAGTCTACATCGTTTTCAAATCGAGCACAGATCGAACGCGATGCTTCTACCCTCGCACGCTTTTGGTCAACATTCAAACATTTGGGGATCCATTTTGCAGAAATTTTTCTTATGTCCAAATTGACGTGAACCATATGATGAACGCGTTCGTATGAAATCTTAAGTGCTTCAGATATTCGTTTTAGCCTCGGTTTTAGCCCAATTCGACGCTCTGATAAAATCATGTCATGAACTGCATCGATATTTTCGTGGACTGACATAGAAACTATGGCCTTCCCGATCGGTCATCATCTTCAACGGAAAATTTACCTCTTTTGAAGCTTGCTGTCCAATTTTTCACGGTCGCATACCAAGGACATTGATCACCAAGGGTATTAAGCATAGGTATCTGCGTAAATCTGCTTACCTCTTAACCCTTTTAAATACAGGTACTTGATGATGGATCGATACTCCAATTTTTCGATTTTTACAATTTCAGTGGACATCTTTTTTTTATTTATTGCGTAACTCTGACCTTTTTGACGTCGAAATCTTCACTGACACTTCTAATAAGTTATTGTTTGTTGATATGGTATCGCAATATTTTGTTTATGCATGGAACTGATCAAGGCTAACTAGATATCAATACATCCTCGTACTACTACTAGTAGATGGAGTTCATAGAAGAATTAATAAATGTATGCAGGAAGGGTGCCACCATTTTGAAAATTTATTGTAATAGCTATTATTAAATTTCTGTCACAGTTTTTCGTTGTTAAGAAAGTTGTTGTGATAGTTTTCAACTAATATTTTTTTATTTGGTCATCATTCATTACCTGCTTTGGTTATTTGTCGCATTCGTTGCAAATAAAGAACAGACTTAATATATCATTCCAGTGTACCTAATTATTATTGCATGTTTTGCATAGTGCTTGATCGATAAAAATAAGTGAAAATGACAATTTCTAACATAGCCTTCTTGAAAAAAGACGAGCATACCAATGAATTTGACTGAGCCAAATCTGGCTTTAGTCGTGAAATTCGAATTTTATTCAATAACGGCACAACTACTGATTCTAAAGCCATGAAATGTTTGGCACACTATAACAAGTTTTAGAAGAGTAATCGATCGGAATTACAAAATTATATGGTATACATAATAGTTTTATTGAGGCCCAACCAAAATTTTCAGAGTTGGATCTGGGATTCAGAATTGAAAACAATTTGGTTCCTGAAGGTATTTCAATACAATATTCCCTGAAAATTGATTCAAGATAACCTTTCAAAAGTTAAGACGGATCGATATTTTCGGTGAAAACCGAGAATCATCCTGTATAAAACTTGGTCATTTGATATTCACCTGAGTAGTCTTTATACAGGGTGGGCTTTTCAAAACGAAACAGAAGAGATAACGGGCGGAATGAATTTATTTCGAAAAAATGCTCGGACACGTCGATTTTTGTTTCGAAGGGGACAACTTTTAAGGTCAAATTCACAACTAAGATAGGGTGAGTGATACCTCATTTGAAAGATTCTTTTATCCCGAATTCAGGATATTAATTTTTTCTTCATTTGATTCATTTATTCTTGAGATATTGACATTTGAAGTTGAAACTAAGATGGTATTGTCGTCAGGCAAGCTGTCTGAATCAATCGAATTTATTATACATTCATTCTGTAGATTTGATGAAACTCCATAACTGCCATACACCAGACATCAAAATACAAAGTTAAAATTTTAACGATGAATATTTAGTCAAATAATTGATGAATTCACATAGCATGGTTAGCGGAGTGAATGGTACTGTACGAAATTCAAAATTGAATATCTCGAAAACGAATGCGTTAAATGAGAAAAATTATTACGCCGAATTCATGATAAAAAGGCCTTTCAAATGAGGTATCACTCACCCTATCTTTCCTATTCAAAATTTAGGGTTGGTGTTCTAACACTAAGGGTTGAAGCGATATAGTTGTGAATTTGACCTTGAAAGTTGTCCCCCTCGAAACAGAAATCGACGTGTCCGAGCATTTTTTCGAAATAAATTTATTCCGCCCGTTATCTCCTCTGTTTCGTTTTGAAAAGCCCACGCTGTACGTGGTAAGAATATGTTCTGTTCCTCGTGATTCACCCTGTATTTAATTAAACTCTCCCAATTTCCCGATGGTGCAATTCAATTCGTTGAGTACGTTCCGATTGAATCGAACTCATCTTGCAATACGACAGACGATGAAAAACTCCCGATAGAACATCCAACAAATGATGTATAATATAAAGAACAGGAAGTGCTTTTAACTAGAGGCATTCTAGACGACAAACGGAAGGTATTGTTGGAAATTTTTTTATTCAACTACCGGTAGTAATGTGATACGTCTTGACTTGGTCAAGGTCTTTCCAATCTGCTGTTGCAAGCAGCCGTAATAATCCATATATTTATAGGTGTTTATTTTCGTATTATTGTCATTGTACCGTCAGAATGCATCATTAGTTAATTTAAAGGTCTACAAACAGACCATTACCTATTTTTTGTCAATTGTTGCTTCGACCAATAGGAATTGAAACCAGGGAATTACGTTATTTGAGGTCAGAGTTTTTGCACGTGGCTTTAATTGAGAATTACATGGCGTCTGTTAAATACCTCGCATATATTTTATGTAATATTTTATTTCTTCTCCATGACGCTTTATTTCTGAAACTGGACCAAGCTTGGGCTAAAAACCAAAAATCCATCGAAAAAAAACTCGAGCCCGTTTTCATCATCAAGTGCAGCTTTGTATCTTGTAGTCCATCTCAAAGTGAAAATGGTTTTCATGAAAATTGGGAATTTTATCCAGTTTCAAGCAAAAGTAACCAGATATGTATATATCTTTTAGGTTTCAAAGTTCCACTCCAATAGTTTATCTATGATTCATAACCAAAGACGTAACCTTGTTGGTTGTTAACAAAGCAAACTATCAATTCGTGCTCTTTAAAAATTCGAGAATTTCGGTACCAAGTCTTCAAGCTATTCTTTGTTGAGGAGTGAAAGTAATTCTCATCACGAAATATTTATCAGATGATGGAAAATCTTCAAAATTGTGTTGGATACTGAATTCTACCAGATGGTGCGTTTAGATGAACGATTAATTTCAACAGGTGGAAAGATACAGAAAAACAGGGTGTTCCTAAATTGAGAAATAAATGAAGATGGAAGATGTCTTATTCTTAGAAAAGGAGTCTCATAAACAAGGGACCGAAAACGTTTCGTTTTCGAGATACGGGGTATAATAGGTGTACTTTGGGGTGGATTAGACGAAGCGGGCTTCAGTCATGGCTGCCAGATTCTCAGACTTAAATAGTTTAGATTTCTTTGTATACTTACTGGATTCTTTTGATAATTTTGATTACCGGTAATATGGGGTAACTTGGCCACCCCCGGGTAACTTGGTCACCTATGATGTAATTTTTGTTTCAGTTAATACTTTCCCTCCTGTCCTTTTTTAGTTGGATTTTCAGGTGCCCATCTTTCATTCCGGATAACTAGTAACTAAAAATGGTAAGAAACTACCAGAGAACACCCGGGGCAAAGCCCTACCAAGACTACTCGAAAGAGAACATGCAAAAAGCCATACAAGCTGTCAAGGAGGGGATGTCGAAAAAATTAGCTGCGCAAACGTATCAGGTACCTCGGGTCGTAAGATTCTTGGCAAAAATTCGGGGTAACTTGGTAATGCGAACCATCAAAAAAATTCATTTCATTGGAATTAGGAAAAGTGACCAAGTTGCCCCAAACCCGGGGTAACTTGGACACCCCACATATATATATTTTTTTTCTAATATTAAACAAAAATAATAATTTCTACGGACTGTAGCTCTTTCATTAAGTTGAAGTCGGTTTGGGAAAAAATTTGGTCCACATGCGTCAAAATACAATGAAGATATTTTGAAAAAAGTCCCAAAAGAGTGACCAAGTTGCCCCGTTTTACGGTATATTGAGTGCCCCTAGCCTAGTGGTTAAGGCGATTGTCTAGGACCCCAAAAGTCCCGAGTTCAATCCCGAGGCTAGGAAAGGAATTTTCTAGTCTCGGTAGTGCGCCACCTTTACACTGTTGGCTCGAAAATTAACAGTGCTATGCCTAAGGTGGCGTAAGGACATAGTAACAAAGCCTACACAGAACACAACTGCTTGTCCGAACTTGTACAAGTTCAGTGGGTCGATTAAACTGACCATAAAATGGATAAAGCGCAATGAACAGAGCAAACATTTTGATAATAAAATTCATTGATTTGCAAGCGTTGTTATGGTTAAATTATACCAAACTGAAGATGTTTTGACAGTGACACAAAACACGAAACGTGCGTGAGCTGTCAATATCAGTGTTACCAGCAAATCAACGATTTGCTGGAAGCAACTTCGTGTTCAGTGCACAGCTTCGCGGATGGTAGTACCCTCCATACCGCCTTTTCTTCTAGGGCTCCAATACCAGCCCGCCAAATCAAAAACGAACGAGGAAGAAATGTTAGCATAAATATGGACTTGACAACAATTCTTGAATGGGGATCTAATAACTTGGTAGAATTCAACGTAAACAAAACACAAGCATGTCTTTTCTCTAGAAAAGCCGATCTTACTGTGCCCAGCATAAAATTGTCGGGAGTGACCATACCATTGAAGTCATCCATTTCGATGCTTGGCATTACTGTCGGCAGTAACCTTTCCTGGGAGAATCACGTGAGATCCATTGCTAAAAGTGCATCCCAAAAACTTGGTTTCTCTGTTTCGTGCCAGGAGCTATTTCACCTCAGGTCATCTGCTTATGATCTATAAGGCACAGATTCGACCTGTCCTGGAATACTGTTTCCATATTTGGAGTGCTGCACCTAAACACACCCTAAAACTCTTGGATTCCGTACAAAAAAGGGCAATTCGTTTCGTCGGTGATGCATCGATTACAAGCTCGCTCACTTCTCTGGAACACCGTAGAAAAGTGGGCGATCTGTCTCTATTTTATAGATATTTCCATGGGCGATGCTCTTCTGAATTATCAGCAATCGTTCCTCCTCTGGCAGTCTCTTCCAGACTAACCCGTCAAGTTAAGTCTTCGCACCCCTTCGTGGTAACTTTGGAGACCTGCAGAACATCTCTCTTCAAAGACTCGTTCATCCAACGAACAGCGAGGCTTTGGAACACATTGCCTAGGGAGGTGTTTCCCGAGGCATATAACCTCCAGGAATTCAAGAAGAACACCAATTCCTACATGCTTGCCCTTGGTTCTCACGATGTTCTCTGAACATTACAGGATATTCCTTTTCGTGAAAACCACAAAAAAAAAAGTTGAAAAATTTAATTAATACATTTTTTTATATTTCAGATCCTCCAAAATCTTGGGAAAGTTGACCGGACAGCGGACGAAATATTCGATGAGCATTTACAAAACTTCCAACGACAACAGAACTGTGCAAATAGGTTACAGAAGGAATTTTCGAACTACATTAGATGCATAAGAGGTAAAGTTTTATGGCAGCCGTAATTTATACTTATTTCATTAGAACGTAGAAGCTGAGGATTTGTTGGATATTTATCGAGCTATTTGTGTCGTGGTTGTGTTGCATTATTATGTGATGGATGCAGGTCCGGACGGCGATAGCGAATTGCTTTTTCAAATGGGGTAGATCGATATGAAAAGACTGGTTTTCTACAGAGTGCAACAGCCAAATTGGAATGAATTCGATAACGAATAAATGAGGGGGTGTTGGGAAAAACGCTCGGACACGTCGATTTGTAATTTTTAAGGCGCATATTTTTCAAGAAAATAAAATTATATAGGGTGTTCCATACGACCGTGGCCAATACCAACTTTCTTATTTCAAATGCAATCCCCTGTATATTATTTATTTTTTGGATTCTTCAGAACATTCTGGACATTATTCATGTACAATGTCCTATACCTATCTTCAACTTTTTCGGAAATATTGAGTGTTTTCAGATTTTTTACAAAAATTAACATTTTGAATGAAAATTATTTTATTTCACAAATTCGATACATTACACTCAATACTTATTTCCCATTTACCTCTTGATATGAAGAAAGTAAGCAAAAACCAATTCTGAGAAGAGATTAAAAAAAAAAGAAACAGATTTGTTTATTCTCATAGCCTTAGTAACACGTTGTCTGTTTGCATGACAATAAGTGATCATTGTAAGTTCTATTGTCTTTTGAATTTCGATAACTACGTAATAATATTAGAAAAATGGTCCATTTAACAGAAATGCACAAAATAACCATTCTCCAAATGATTGGTTATGGAGATTACAAACGGACACAAATGGAAGTTTCTCGCTTATTTCACGAAAAATTTCCAAATTTGCCGCCTATATCCCAAGGAACAATTAGCAAAATAGGAAAGCAGTTTCGAGAGCTTGGTCATGTAAGACAAATTAAAAAATTGCTGCCAATGCAGTAAGTGATGATACGGAATTGGATATTATGCTTGAGTTTCAAGAAAGCCCACATAATTCTGTTCGAAAAGTAGCCCCGCTGTTCACCGTCAGTCACACGTCAATATTTCGAATATTAAAGGAAAGTAAGATGCATCCCAATAGAATGATGGCAACTCAGGGGCTCATAGAAGACGATTTCGATAGGAGAACGCATTTTTGTGAGCAAATGATATGGCAATGTTAGATAACAATGTGATCCAATCAGAAAATGTTTTTGTAATGTAATGTTTGTAACGCGCATCTGTGCATGCGCTCAGTAATTACTAGTCAATTGTCAATATAGTTCAGTTGTAATTCGAAAGTCGAAATAAATGTTACTTTGATAAGTAGTCTTCTTAATTAGACAAGATCAAATTTATAACTGTGGTTAAATCTTCCAAGGGAAAGACCTCACAAATTGGCGACGAGGATATTTTCATTCCATCGAAGTTAGAACCGATAAAGGAAAACACCGACAAACATGTCGGAATACGTTGGGCATCTACGTGAATTTAGTTTGAAAAACTCAGACTGGACCATCTTCAAAGCAAGGCTGCAAAATTATTTCACGGCAAATGAAATACAGGCAAGTTCAGATGCAGAGAAAATGCGTGCAATCCTGCTGAATACTTTGGACGAGGACGCATATCAATTGGCTTTCGATTTAGTGAGTCCAGCAAAGCCAGAAGAAAAAACTTATCAGCAACTGGTAAACGTGTTCGATAAGTATTTCAAGCCACAACAAAGTCCATTCGCATCTCGTTACAAATTTTATAATGCACGTAAGGAACTGGTAGAATCGGCAACTGAATGGGGAGCTCGGCTTCGAGGTCTTGCTGTAGGCTGCGAGTTCGGCACCGAGCTGAAAGTATGTCTACGGGACAGATTCGTTTTTGGATTTGAAAAAGGGCCCGTTATGGATCGTTTAATGGAAGAGGATATTAATGTCGAATTCGAGAAGATGGTGTCCATTGCAGCCAACAAAATGGCAGCCCGTGAAATCCACGATTTCATGGTGAAAACGGAACCCTTACATCATATTGGAGAGGAAAGGGGATTAGATGGGCGAAGGAGGATGCCGCGATGGAAGATGGGCAACGCGCAGGGACGTACGACGCACGAGCAGGGAAGTGGCACCAGAAATTATGGCCGCGCCGAAGAAAATGACATTTGTGTCGTTTGTGGAAAGAGGAATCATAATAAAGATAAGTGTATTTACAAATTTCATTCTTGTTTTTCATGTGGGAAAAAGGGCCATTTGGCGAAAGTATGTAAACAAAAGATGTTTAATAATCAAAATAACAGACAGAATTTTTTGAAGGATTCGGATTTTGTTGAAGGTGTGTTTGAAAATGTAAACAATACAGAAGAGGATAATTGTATTTTCAATATCGCGAAACGAAATATCTTTAATGTAGGTACCGCTTTATTGAGATCAGAAGATTTATTCACATGCAAGATTAACGTAGAAAACAAAGTATATTTGAATTTTCAAGTGGATACAGGCAGTTCAATTTCTTGTTTGTCAACCAATATTTATGAGAGATATTTCTCAGATTTCAGATTGCAATGTACAAGTAAATTCTTCATATTTTATAATGGTATTCAAGTACTCGTGCATTTTAATCCGGAATTGGAACTCAGGTTAACTGTCGATGCTTCGTCTGAGGGTTTAGGCGCCGTTTTGAGTCATAAATTTGAAGGCAATTTGGAAAGGCCGGTCGCATTTGCTTCCAGAACCTTGTCCAAGGCCGAACGTAATTACTCACAAATTGAAAAAGAAGGTCTAGCAATTATATTTGGAGTGACCAAGTTCACTCAATATTTATATAATAAAAAGTTTACTCTTGTTACAGACATGAGACCGCTAGTCACGATTTTCAATCCTGCTAAAGCTATTCCGCAGTTTTCGACCAATCGTTTGAGAAGATGGGCCATTATACTGTCCGGCTATCAATATGACATCGAATATGTAGCAAGCCATAGGAACTCAGCCGATTGGTTATCTAGATTACCTTTGACGGTTTCCAATGATTGTTCTGTAGAAGAAGTTGACTTTGATTATTGTAACTTTTTAAATTCGAGATCTGATGTGCGGTTATGTTTTGAAGCTGTGAGAAAAGCTACCTTGGACGATGAATTACTTAAGAAAGTCAAGTGTTTCGTTGTCGAAGGTTGGCCCAGAAAGTTGAAAGATGAAAGGTTGAGAACTTTTTGGGTTAAAAGATTCGAATTTGTTTTGAAAAAAGATGTAATTTTTTGGAATCACCGAGTTGTAATACCTGCAATTTTGCAGAACGAGGTTCTAGAACAGTTGCACAGTACCCATATGGGTATAGTTAAAATGAAAAATTTGGCTAGAGGTTATATTTGGTTTCCGGAGTTAGATAAAAAAATTGAAAATTTAGCAGCTAACTGCGAATCTTGTAGTCTGCATTCCAATAATCCATCTAGAGTAAAAATAACTCCGTGGCCATGGCCCCTGGGACCATGGGAAAGGGTACATGTGGATTATTTCAGCTTCAAAGGAAAAAATTATTTGGTAATTTTGGATGCTTATTCGAAGTGGCTCGAATCATTCGAAATGTTGAGCATAAATTCATGCTCGACTATTAGAGTTTTACGAAGTTTGTTCGCTCGTTTTGGACTCCCACTAACTCTTGTTTCTGATAACGGTAGTTCTCTGGTTTCTGATGAATTTGAGGAGTTTTTGGCTAGAAATAACATAAAGCATCTCACTAGTCCTCCGTACTGCCCTTCCTCCAATGGAGCTGCAGAGAATTCTGTGAAAACTGTTAAATATGCTCTCAAAAAAGCGTTGCAGGCCAACAAAAGCGTTGATACTAATTTAATATTATCAAGATTCCTGTTCGATTACAGGAACATACCTCAAGCTACTACTGGAGTATGTCCGGCAGTTTTAATGTTTGGTAGGCCATTGCGAACTAGATTTTCAGCGCTTTTGTCCACTTCTGCTGGAAATGATGATTTTTTACGTCGAAGAGTTGAAACTGCTCAGTCAAATCAGGTCAATTATAAAGGTGGTAAAGAGAATGTTTCTTTGGAGTTGGGAGAGTATGTTCTTGTTAAAGATTATAAAAATGTTATTCATCCTACCTGGGTGAGAGGAAAAGTTCATAAGATAATTGGTAATTGTTTATACCTTATAGAAATACCCTCTTTGAATAAAGTTTGGAAAAGGCACTTAAATCAAATTAGAAGAATAAGAAGTAATTACAAAGTTCCACATATTCCAATAGATGCTAGTATTGTCAATGAGTCTAGTTCGGATGAATTAGATAGTCATTTAGTGGAGAATCAATCGGACGTCTTTACAGCAGGTCCTGCAGTTAGGCCTTTTCCTAGTAATTTTGTGGGTTTAGAGGATAATGAACCATTACCAGGCCTGAGACGTTCGAAACGCATTTTGAATAGAAAGTAGGATGTACTCAGTGCCAGATTCTTGTAGTAAAATGAAATTTTCAAATTGGTTGTGATAGTGTAATGAATGTAAACTGCCATTTTTTGTGATAGTTAAAGAAAAATATCTTTAATTTGAATTTAACAGAATGTATATTTCCTTTGTTTTCAGGGGAGAAATGTAATGTAATGTTTGTAACGCGCATCTGTGCATGCGCTCAGTAATTACTAGTCAATTGTCAATATAGTTCAGTTGTAATTCGAAAGTCGAAATAAATGTTACTTTGATAAGTAGTCTTCTTAATTAGACAAGATCAAATTTATAACTGTGGTTAAATCTTCCAAGGGAAAGACCTCACAGTTTTGTTCTCTGATGAGAGTACATTTACACTACACGGTCATGTTTATCGTCAAAATTGCCCCTATTGGTCTGATGAGAATCCTCACTGGATGAGAGAAGAACATACGCAATATCCTGAAAATGTTAATGTTTGGGCAGGAATTGTTGGAAATCTTATCGTAGGTCCCTTTTTCATTGACGGCAACTTGAATGGAGAAAAATATTTAGAACTACTCCAAAATCATGTCGTACCAACTTTGATAAATTTATATCCTGATCCAGCAAATCCACAAGTTCCTGCCAATATAATATGGTTTCAGCAAGATGGAGCACCGCCCCATTACCAAATCAATGTCCGGCAGTACTTGAACCAAATTTTTCCAAATCGGTGGATAGGAAGGCGCGGGATCGATAGAATGGCCAGCACGATCCCCTGATCTGACACCATTAGACTTCTTTTTGTGGGGATATGTCAAAAGTATTGTATGCGAAACGAAACCCTCAAACTTAGACGACCTAAAAAACCGAATCACGCTTGCCATTAGATCAGTCACGCCTGAAATGTTGAGTAACGTTAGAAGTCAATTCTACACCAGATTAGCATGTTGCCAAGACGTTCGCGGCGAGCATTTTGAACATTTCCTACATTGACATTAATGTTTTTTTGTTTTTTTTAATAATTGAAATAATCAGTATTACTCATTAGGTTTTAAGTGTTATGTACCGAATTTGTGAAATAAAATAATTTTTATTTGAAACGTTGATTTTTGCAATAAATCTGAAAACACTTAATACTTCCGGAATAGTTAAAGATAGGTATAAGACATTGTGCATGAATTGTGTCTAGAATTCTCTGATGAATCCAAAAAATAAATAAGATACAGGAGGTTGCATTTGAAATAAGAAAGTTGGTATCGGCCACGGTCACATGGAACACCCTATATGATATTAGTTATTATTAATATTTTCTTGAAAAATATGTGCATTTAAAATTACAAATCGAAGTGTGCGAGCGTTTTTCCCAACGCGCCCTCATTTATTCGTTATCGAATTTATTCCCTTTGGCTGTTACACTCTGTATAGGGTTATACAGGGTCTTTCACGAGGAACCTCACCCATATTTGTACGGGAAACTACTGAACGTATTTTCATGAAATTCAGCACTTATAAGTATTTCACGATGCTGATGAAATCTAAAATATTTTCAAGGCATGAGCACCTCCGGTTTTTCCGGAAATGACGTCAACTTCCGTTTTTCAAATTAGAACACCATTTTTTTTATTGCAGAAATAGATTCCTTAGAAAATTTCAAGTTATTTTGATGTAACATTTTTCAGTTTTGGTTGGAAAATTCTCTCTGAGCGGGAAAATTCGAAAAAAAATCGAAAATAGAGCTCCGCTGAAACAAGAATAACTTCGAGGTTTTTGGATGGAAAATTTTCATTTTTGGGATTTTTCAAGATGTAAGATTGATGTATCCACTTTAAAAATCGAAATCGCGATTCATGATACAGGGGGTGGAAAAATCGCTTTCTAAGTTAGGGATGACAAAATCGTGAAAAATCAATTTTTTCAAATTAGAACCCCATTTTTTATGGCAGATATTGAATCTACGTTAAAAAATAATGTGAGTGTATGCATCACACCCTTGCCCTAAAGTGGATATTAACTCAGAAAATATCCATTTTAGGGCGAGGGTGTGATGCATACACTCACATTATTTTTTAACGTAGATTCAATATCTGCCATAAAAAATGGTGTTCTAATTTGAAAAACGGAAGTTGACGTCATTTCCGGAAAAACCGGAGGTGCTCATGCCTTGAAAATATTTTAGATTTCATCAGCATCGTGAAATACTTATAAGTGCTGAATTTCATGAAAATACGTTCAGTAGTTTCCCGTATAAATATGGGTGAGGTTCCTCGTGAAAGACTCTGTATACTCAACTGATTCATTAGACTTTTATACAGAACTATGTTTTGTTGTGTGATGCTTGTATTCATTCATTTATTCATTTGGCAAATATGGGATACAAACAGACTGAAGTCCAATACAGCATCCACTGAGTAACAAAAATTTATTCTGGTAAACAATCAAATCAATATAAAATCTTCTTACAAAAAAATACAACTATCAAGACAATATCATATTTTTAATGTGTCCTAAATGAACTCAGAGGAACGCCGTAAAAGTTCATGTTGAGAGTGTGTGAATAACATAATCTCTGAGGCCTAACCAGTGGGAATTAAAACCTACATTTGTGCTTCTGTATGTTTCTGTGTGTTTTGTATAGGGTGAGTGATGAAAAATTATAAGTGCCTTCGTATAGCAGAGGAAGGGGAGTCAAGATCCTGCAGCCTCCCCGAGATTTGAGATAGGTCAAATTCATTTCTCATTATTGGCTTTTTAATCAATCAACTACATACTAGATGATCGCGAACAGAAGACGTTTCAATTTGGTTCTGGACTAGGATTCCTCTCAAGGTCATAAGGGTTGTGGGTAACCATGCAATAAGAGCCCCTATGGTGAAAAGAAAACCGGAGATCATGAAAAAATATAACTTTTCCTTATATTTTTTCGGTTTGGCGAATAGAATATATCTTGATAGGTATCTGGGTTTATTGGCGCATGATTTATCCGCACGTTTCATTATTGGGTCGAATATCAACAGTGGCGTAAGGACACAGTAACAAAGCCTACAACACAGAATACAGCTGATTCTCCTAACTCGCACAAGTTACAAGCAAGAGGCGTCTCCTCGGGACACCTAGGAGATATCTGTATAATCATATGAAAGCTTTTATTGTATTGTGGAAACAACAAGTAATTATTCCTCAGAGGTTATTCAAGAAATTATGCGAAAATGGACATTCCCCTTGAATGTAGAGTCTAAGGTAGACTGGGGCAAATGTAAAAATGGGGAAAATGTAACAGTCGCCTTCGTATAATAAAATCTTGCTTTTTTGTCACCTCAATATCAATGTCACCTCCTGCCTGATTGTATCAGTGAGATTCGAAAGCAGTGGTAGCTTCAGTTCGATTATTTCTGTGTAACCGCTAAATTTGAAGATCGAGTTTAGTAGGTGCTTTTCAAGTCAATAAAGTCACATTATCAAGGTAGGTATGATGAATCAATTATGTCAACCATCAATCAATAGAAGGGTTATATTAATGTGAGATATTTTCGAACTCGATGTTTTATTGACTGTTTTTTTGGTAATAGTATTTGTTACATTCTCCCCGCATGTTCTGCGATACAAACATACAATACTTTCGTCTCATATGATACTTTTGCCCCTTATATTTTTTGATCTTCTTCATGGATAGTTCGCTATAAAAAAAGTTGCCAGGGCCCAACTATTTCTTTCAAGCATTAAACAGGAGTTTGTTTTCCATTTTCATTATGTTATTTTTCGAAATAAATGAATGAATAGGATACCAAATTCAAGAGGAACGACATATACACACAACCAAACTTATATGGAATCACCCAGTATTAAGATGAAATATTATTTTGATATATTTTTCGTTAGAAGCAAATAAAAAGTGCTTGTGTTTACTCACAAAAACAGTTAGGTTCATAAGCACTTGATAAGATTTGGCTTTGCAGTGTCGATTTTACCATTTCGTTCGAACGTCGCAGTGAATTTATATTTTGTTTTTTTGCGAAGTTTTAAAAAAAATGCCTTATGTGGGGTTATCGGAAGTCCAGAGAAGAAGAATTATTGTTATGGCAGAACAAGGTATGTCACAAAGACAGATTGCAAGAACGGTGGGGGCTACACAAGGGGTTGTTTCAAAAACCTATGCAAGGTTTCTGGTGTTAGGAACCCTAAAGAATAGGCCGAGAAGAAGTCGTGGAAGAGTAACTACAGAAAGGCAGGATCGCTTTTCAGCCCAAACAGCAAGAAGAAATCCCGCAGTATCTCATTCAGAGCTTCAAAGGCAATTTTTGCAAGCTACAGGTGTTAGTGTTTCTGCCCAAACTATCAGAAAAAGACTTCGCACTCGGGAATTATTCAAGAGAAGAGCGTTAAGAGTTCCAGAACTATCAAGGCAAAATAAAGTTGACCGTTTTAATTGGTGTTTAGAGCATGAAAATTGGACTATTGAAGGTTGGAAAAATGCCTTATTTTCTGATGAGACCAGAATTGGCCTACGATCAAACGACCGGCGTGTTCGCATTTTAAGAGGTAGAGGGAAGCAAGCTAGGCCCCAAGCTGCAAGACCGATCCCTAAATACAAAGCAAGTACTGTAATGTTTTGGGGCGGAATTATGTTTGGTGAGAAAACTCCTTTAATTCCCATTAGACAATCTCTGACAGGGCCTAGGTATGTTGATCTAGTGCTACAACCTGTAGTGCGGCTCTGGTGAGGTGCTTTTGGAGATTATTTTCTATTTATGCAGGATAATGCACCTCCACATACCAGCAGAGTTGCAAAAAATTTTTTCGAAACAGAAGGTGTGACTGTTTTAGAGTGGCCTTCTTGTTCACCGGACCTTAATCCTATCGAGCACTTGTGGGATAGGATCAAAAGAAAAATTAGAGCTCGTCAAAATAATCCTGGTAACGCAGAGCAACTTATACAAGCGGCTTTAGAGGAATGGGCAAATGTTACAGAAAAAGAAATTAACAACTTAATAGAAAGCATGCCTCGTCGAATTCAAGCTTATATCAATGCCAGGGGTGGTAATACTGATTATTGATTTGTTAAAATCGTTTTATTTGTTGTTCAATTCTCAGTTACATAAAAATTATTTTTAGAGAAATTTACACTTTTAATTTTCTGTTCTATTATGAAAATAATCTTTTAATAATTTATATGATTTTTGTAATAAACTTGTTTTGGGAAAACTGCTCTTCACTTTTCAGCGACTTTTTTCTAATTAAAATTCGTTTTTTCCAAATAACAGGGTGATTCCATATAAGTTTGGTTGTGTGTATTTCAACGAATACTCCATTCTATTGCCACTTAAGAGCCATTTGTTACTTTTGCCCCCATGGTACGTGCCAAATGTAACATATTGTCAACATTTCAAAAAATATGTGAAATCGTTTTCTTCCTTCCATCAAAAAAACTTCTTGATACCTGAATTCTATACTTTAGGAAGTGGTGAATTGAATGTGGTATCAATCATGCGAAGAAAAGAAAGGATAATGACTCATTTTCGGATTTAATTGGAACTACTCAAATTTTACAACCGATTTGCTCCAGTCTACCTTATAGAAAAAATAGTACCTTCCACACGTTTAACTCACTTCAGTGTACTCATTGTTCTAAAAATCGTTGTTTGATCAAAAAAAGTGGCGATGTCAAGATCCCGAGGTACCTAGACAAACAATTGCAAAGCAAACATCGCACATTGTTTGCTTCCACGTTATGCCGACGATCTATTTTGAAAAGTCGACATTTGGCATCCTGCTCGGACTCAATTTAGATCTCAGTTTCGATAGAAACCCCGCTCTCCTCTCGTATTCGAGAAGCCGAACCGTCCGGTTCAAATACTCGGTTTAAAATTTCAAAATCTCATGACTCACTTGACTGAATCTTACGTAATGATTGAGTGAGGGCATTGCTTCTTTACAGGGTGCCCCATCAGTGAGATAAAGCAGAAAATTTTCCCCGCAAAAGTTGTTGATCTTGCATGGATACAGAGGTCTGAACTCTCAATCATACAGGGTCTTCGTTTGAAGTGGTACTGAAGGGTTTTTTATAAGAGGTGTTATTTTGACACTCAAAGAAAAATGTAATTATTTTAGGTAAATGATCGGATGTATTTCATCATAAAGAGGAAGGTTAATAATGGAACGACTAGAGGACCGTATTCTTTTCATGAAATTTTCCATAACCAAATCGCAAAGGGGCTGCCCTATTTCCTCGATAGCCTCTCGAATTCCATCTTCGAGGTCTTGAATCGACGCTGGGCTCTTGGCGTAGACCTTCTCTTTCACATGGCCCCAAAGGTTAAATTGCAAGATTTCGGTGGCCAATTGTGATGACCTCTTTGAAAGATAATAAGATCCGGACACTTTTCCCGTAAATTATCAATGGTTTCGTTGCGTCTGTGGCACGTAGCCGGTAGCGCCATCATGTTGGAAGTAAACGTTGTCCAGATCAATACCATTCAATTCCGGCCATAAAGAATCATTAATCATCTCTTGAGAGCGCAATCCATTCACCGTAACTGTTTCTCCAGCCTCATTCTCGAAAAACTGAGGTCCACTGATCGGACCATAAACCGCACCAAACAGTCCCACGTTGAGGCTTTTCAACAATAACTCTTGGGTCTTCCGAATCCTAGATGCGACAATTTTGCTTGCTGACAAAGTCAACGAGGTAGAAATGGGCCTTATCACTCGAGATGATTTTTCGTTGGAATTTCGGATCATTTTCATGCATTTAAAGGACCCAATCAGCAATGACACGACGTTGTTGATGATCGGCCGGCATGAGTTCTTGTGTTAACTGAACTTCAAGAGCCTTAAGACCCAAATCTATGCAAAATAGGTGTTTTTACGTTTGCGGAATGCCTAATACTCGGCCTAATATCAAAGAACGACGAAATGGACAAACCTGGGTTTCCTTCAACACTTTCCGATACAGCACCAATATTCCTGGCTAATATCGAAGAACGACGAAATGGACAAACCTGGGTTTCCTTCAAGACTTTCGGATACAGCAGCAATATTCCTGGCTGTTCTTGAGCGACGTGCATGGGTTTTATTCTTCACATCACTAACTTGTTTCAAAAGCTCAAATTTTCACCATTATTGAGGTGAATTTAAATCATTTCAATGCCTTGTTGAAGCGTGTATCGTTCCATTTTCATTAATGGCGAAGTTTGTACTTATCAAATGTCAGAAAATCACAGTTTCAAAAGTGACATCTAACGAAAAAACGGGCTACCCCACTAGCCGTACAGCTCCTTCAGATTAATTAACATTTAATATGCAATCAACTTATTCCAGAGTTGACAGAACTTTGTGAAACCCACAGATAATATCTAAACAGAATTAATTCTGAAAATTGTGCTGAATAAATAATAATAATAATAATAAGCTTTATTCATCCCCAAAGAGAAAAAATGAGAAAACCTCAAAATTCGTCTTCCTATACCTGACAAATTAGAATATTTCAAATGGGTAGAGAAAATTTCATTTGAGGTACTTTTTTTCATTAAATATTTCAGCAATTGGCATAGAGAAAGTATAAGAAAGTACTCATAATAACATATTTCATTAACTCGTTGAAAAGGTATGTTCGTCACCAATTGCTATAAAAAAAACTTTGAGGCCAACCGATGTTTCACATAGTTGTTACGGCTGTTGCTTGAAAAACCCACAAAATATGTGAACCTTAAAAGGTTATTTAATTTATTAAGAAGAAGATTATACTGATAGCACTGCAAATACCGGGTTATTTTCATGGTGCATTGAATACTCAGTGATGTTCATCGGTTGCTGAGTGATTTGTTTTATACGCATTAGTCTAATTGGTTGAAATTAAGATGTAATGAGCTTTCAGACATTGAGTTCAAATTTTCTGAGGAGAAAAGTAAATTGAATTGAATGTTTTAGGATGGGAAATGCATGTATAAATTCAAAGGAATTGATACTGATCAAAAAGTAATCTTTATTAATGAAAATCATACAGGATGAAATTGGATATCCTGTTCAAAATTTCACTTATTATTCGCATAACTCAAAGAAAAAAGGGCCAATAAACATAGGATCGCAATAGTTTCGTTTTTGAGGAACTATTTTTCTGTGAGCAAGTGTAGGTTTGAAAAATTGTGAAAAGAATCTTTGTTGTTATATAAAACTTTATGGTCACTTGTAGTTTTTTCATATCTGCCACCAATTTCGAGAAAAAGATTTGATTCTTTAGAAATAATCAGAATAAAAATCAAAATTTTCATAAAAATCCAGTTAGTAAGTTGCAGCGAATAAACTCATCATCAGTTTTGATGGATATCTTCTCGATCTGTAGCAATGATTCATAAATATTCGATAATAGTACATATATTGTGAGAAATGGACTAGCAGAGATCTAAATTTCGAAATACACCACCAGGTGGCACCACCACAGCAGGACAATGACATTCCGGTTTCTGGCATATAGGAGCCTTAGGGTACATACATGCCGGAGATGCAAGGATGAGCGCGGTGGAGGTCGCGGTCGCGATCTAGTTATAAATCAATGCCTGGCCGTACGGCGATGTATCGATTTATAACTAGATCGCGACCGCGACCTCCACCGCGCTCATCCTTGCATCTCCGGCATGTACGTACCCTTATACTGCGGTAGCAACCAACTGAAGTTCTATCGTTTCAGTTGGCTGCTACCGCAGTATAAGGCTATATGGCACCGATGACGGCTAACAAGCCAGAAACCGTCATGTCATTGTCTTGCTGTGGTGGTACCACCTAGTGGTGTATTTCGGAATTTAGATCTCTGCTAGTCCATTTCCCACATTTATTTTGTTGGTCCAACTAAAGGACGTTATCTTCATTTTCATCTCCAGTACATATGTCATTCAATGAGCGGTAATGTAAGTCATAACACACGCAGATGAATTTTGCAGCACGAGCCGTTAGGCGAGTGGTGTTATTCATCTAGTGTGTTATGACCATTACCGAGAATCGAATACTATACTTTATCTTCGACTTATTCAGTAAAATTCGAATTAAACTGCATTTTCAAAATTGACAACAATCTCTGTGTTCGAGTATAGAATCGCGTAGATAACGTCCAATTGCAATTTTTGGATATTCACACCTTCGATGACTGAACACATTCTAGCCATCTTATTCACACTCAAGGAAATGTAGAAATGAATGGCGAGAACGTTACCTTGATATCTGAAATAGTGTTCCCCATCGATCCGACTTTTTTTTTATTCGTTTGATATGCTGTTTTTCCCATTTGTATTAGAGTGAGTTATTATAACATCGGGGTTGGTTTATATAGATACTATTACAGCTCAAAATCAGTAGAATAATGGACACATTATTCTATGGGAGGAGATAAACTCGTATAGCATCACAAAAATCAAAAATTCATCCAAACAAAAAACGTGAATGACGACAAAGAAAGTTTTCTGAACAAAAGAATTTTATTTGATGTGTCAAAACTAACAGTGAATTCATTCACTTCAGTTCACTAACTGGATTTTTAAGAAAATTTTGATTCATCTGAAGATTTCCAGAAATCGTTCTATATTTTTTACTGAGAATCGGTAGCAGATACGACAAAACTACGAGAGACCATAAAGTTCGGTATAAACATTGAGTTTAAATAGACATAGAGGTATATCGCCCTTGAACGAATTGAAGCTGCTTTTAGTTGTACATCCTTCTCCCGATTATAGTGTTTCTGAGAATCGAAATTTTTTACCCTCGCATCTGGCGGTGAGTAGCTGAAGTATAAAGCACTATTTCTCAACCGGCTGAAATGCGTGATTTATTTCTTATTGTAATTCAAATAATTCACATGATCTCCCTTTCACACTCTTTGTAATGTTTTGTAACGAAGATATACAGGGTGGGCTTTTCAAAACGAAACAGACGAGATAACGGACGGAATAAATTTATTTCGGAAAAATGCTCGGACACGTCGATTTTTGTTTCGAGGGGGACAACTTTTAAGGTCAAATTTACAACCATATCGCTTTAACCCTTAGTGTTAGGACACCAACCCCTAAATTTCGAATAGGAAAGATATGGTGAGTGAGTTAGGTCCTTTTATCCCGAATTCAGGATATTGATTTTTTTTCATTTGATTCATTGATTCTTGAGATATTGACATTTGAAGTGATGGTATTGTCCTCAAGCAAGCTGTCTGAATCAATCGAATTTATTATTCATTCATTCTGTAGATTTGATGAAACTCCATAACTGCCATACACCAGACATCAAAATACAAAGTTAAAATTTTAACAATGAATAATTAGTCAAATAATTGATGAATTCACATAGCATGGTTAGCGGAATGAATATCTCGAAAACGAATGCGTTAAATGAGAAAAAATTATTACGTCGAATTCATGATAAAAAGGCCTTTCAAATGAGGTATCACTCACCCTATCTTTCCTATTCAAAATTTAGGGGTTGGTGTTCTAACACTAAGGGTTGAAGCGATATAGTTGTGAATTTGACCTTAAAAGTTGTCCCCCTCGAAAAAAAAACGAGGTGACCTAGCATTTTTTCGAAATAAATTTATTCCGCCCGTTATTTCGTCTGTTTCGTTTTGAAAAGCCCACCTTGTATAATTTGGACGAATCTTCCTGCCTATGATCCATAGTACTAGAGGGAAATGAATATCCTACAGATTTCTGTAAATGAATAGGTAACATAAATGAAATACAAAAAACCCCATAGTTTGTTAGCCCCAAGGTTTGGAGATTTGGAGGGTTGTTCATGAAAAATGATGAAAAAAATTTATTGATTGGCTGACGAACAAGAGACCAAGTTAGCACTTGGCCTCCCTGTGTCACTGCGACCACCTTGGGTCTATTGGGAAAAGTAGAATTCGATAGGTGGCGCTCTGAAATGTCAATGTCATCTTAGCAACGAGTAAAACAAATCAGATGTCGTATGAGCCCTTTGATATTTAAGTGGTTTTATTTTCCTGTTTTAGTTATTTTCAGTGTGTGTTTGGTAAAACTTTTGGTATTTCTTTGATTGTGCTTTAGTGCTTTGTGTTGTTAATCCAAATTTTGACTCCCAATATTTTTATTTTTGGAGTAATAGGTATGGTTGATGTTTGTGAAAAGTACAACAAGCGTTCAATCAACTGTTTAGTTTTAGGTCTGATTTCCTGTTTTTATTTCATTTTTGATATAGTCATATCTACAAAAGTTGCAGGGAAGGTACGTTTGTATTGAGTATCATTTGAAATTTTTAATACCGACTTGTTTTCTCTTCGTTTTCTGGAACATACTTCGTGGCTTGACTGTGGTAGTTTGAAGGAAGGTACTGCATTTCAAAGAAGATATTTTTTTTACTAAGACCTGAAGAATATGTTACTCATTTATATATTGTTCACCTTCAGAAATATAACCTATACCATCCACTATTAACTTATAACTATGTATTACACACTTGGTACTAACCTTGACTAGTCTTCCCTTTTAAAATGTAAGGAACACACGGACATACTATCTATAACTGGTTTCCCCATTTTTAGTTTCATTGCCCAAGCCTTTTGAGATATATTTTCCAGAACTCCAAACGCATTTTCAATATTTACCATTCTTCCCATGGGAGGAAATTTATGGAAAGATAAATCGGGATTTTTCCCTTCACGGCTAGTGCAACCAAATACAGAACAGTTTCGATTATGCAGCGACATAATTCAAAGTATAAAACTTTAAAAAAGGTACAAAAACAATCAAACTTGATCTGCAATGAAGACAAAAAACAGAATAAAAACAATTCAATACGAATTATTTTACTCGTTGCTTCAATTACAGTTTTTTTCCGCCAGAGGTCTCATTGAATTCTACTCCGCCCAATTGTATCACTCTATTCACTCTTTCGTCATTGGTTCCTCACGAGAATAGTTTCGTGTCCTTCATCAGGTTCGGTAGTTTATGAGGTTTTTCGGATTCATTTCCATTTCCGGACTGATTTCTCCGAAGGTTCTGTGACGCCCTCTTCAAAGATGATGGAAAGAAGTCTCAATAATGATAATGAAAAGTTAATTACACCTAAGAAGAGATCTTCAATATCAACGAAGTTAAAAACTTGATTCCAAAAAAAAATTATGGGAAGGACGTTTTTATATTTTCAACTTGAATTCAAAGGCATATTATTCAAAAAATAACGTGTGTGTAGTTCATACATACTCTAAGCGCGGACTGGAGGTTACATAATAAGGGGACATGTAGACAGATAATTGATCTGAAAGAACCCAGTCGGTTTTATTTTTATTTTCAACCACGGCCACGGATATAGACGTTGCCAAATGTCAGTGGCGTTCAACTACCTTTTCCGCATTTTTCATTTGTTTTCATAGCTCATTATAACAGCATTTCGCTCCACTATAAGATCGCCTGAAATAAATTTTCGAAATTACAGTTTATTGAACTGACCTACTGAAATAACGCCTGAATTACTCGAAAAAGTGGTCCAAAATTGGTCTGGTCGAATGCTGTTCCTCAGATCTGGTCGTGGCTTCGAAAGCGTCTATCGTTTCTGGTTTATCAGCATAAACCAATGCCTTGACATAACCTCAAAAAAAATCTACTGAAGCTATGTAGCATGATCTTGGAGGCCAATTAATTAATTTCTCGTAATAATGTTATCGCCAAATCTTTCTTTCAATGAATCAATTGTTACAATTGGTACAAGCATGAGGTGTAGCACCATCGTGTTGAAACCAAAACACTTCTGGGTCGATACCATTCAAATTTTGAAACAAATAATCAATGATAATGGATCTGTAACGAGCACCATTCACTGTAACAATAGCTCCAGCATCGTTTTTGAAGAAATATGGACCGATGATGCGTCCAGCGTGTAGAGCACACCATACAGTGGATTTTCAGGATGCAATAGAACCTTCAGAACTTCTTGAGAATTGTTTTCACTCCATATACGGCAATTTTGCTTTTTTACGTAGCCGTTCAATCAGAAATGAGCTTCATCACTAAACACAAGTTTTCGATGAAAAAGTGGATCAACTTCAAATTGTTCTAGGGCCCAATCAGCAAAGAAACGACGCTTATTATGGTCAAGTGGCTTTAGTTCTTGAACCAGTTGGATCTTGTATGTGGACCAAGATCTTTACGCAAAATTTTCCATGTGGTGGAGTCCAACTCGTTGTGAACGTCGACGAATAGACAAATCTGGATATTCATTATCACTATTATCACAGCAGCGATATTTTCTTCTGTACATACAGTTCTTTCTCTTGATAAGCTGCTCTGATGGACGATTATGTAAACCATAAATTGCACGAATAGCTCTATAAGTTTGGCGAATAGAACACTGAGTTTCATAAATAATTTCAACAATTGGTAAACGTTGTTGCAGCCTGAGTCTTTTCATGATAATTTGTTAATGCTTACTGAACAGAAATGTCAAAACAACATGGCTTCTTTTTACCTTCTGTGAAATCACAATTATCCCTATCGAAAATTCTACCACTATAAAAAAACACCCGATAGTTTAAAACATTGCTGTATCTCCACGGAATCATTATTTACAATATTTTTCTATCGAAAATTGTACAGATTCATATTCGAAGCCATTTCTTTCACTTCTGACGCCAATGCCATGAACTGGGTCTCACCTACGTAACTTATATCAATCTGTAGAGAAATCGCCTTTTGGTGTGTTAGTTTTTGTTTATCGAATGTGCCAGGAAAAACAAATACCGGAAACCAGTGAAAAAGCCGCAAATCGTCGATCGCTTTGATCTGTGCTAATGCCAGAAATGTGTCGATTGCGGCTAAACATTTTAAAGCACTTAGGTGCCGCGATCAAAGTGGGTTATACAGGTATGCAGGTGTACAGAGTTGGATTCAGGAGTACACTTACATACGTGTTGAATATCTATGGATATTAATTATAAATACTCAGAATAACAGTTTTCAGAATTTCAAATAGAGTCGAGCAGTGTGTTGTATAAATGAGTCTCAGACTTGTACATTTCGACAATTAAATTTTTTTGACAACTGTCAAAAAGTTCGACAACAATTGTCAAAAAATCGCCCATAATCCTGTATATATGATGATTCGTGATCAGTTTGTCGAAACTAGTCGATTGAGGCCATTATTTTCATCGTGACTCCACTGTACAGGTAATTTCTGCGAGCGGTCTGTTGGAAAATTCACAGTCTCGAACTAATTTCATGCTGATTTATTTTATTTCAAAAATGAATAATGAATTTTTATTGTTTCAGCTGCCCAGGCTGCTTCAAAATCGTTACTGGATGCCATTGGAGAAACGTATGAGAGCCAATGGACGGGACACGATCACCTATACGTACAGTGCCAGTCGGTGGACATGTTGTGGCAGGATTTTAGTCATAAGCTTGCGGATCAAGTGCTTCTACCTCTAAACACCTACCAGCAACAGTTCCCAGAAATGAGGGTATGTTTCAATTTGGTTCGACAAATTTCTTAGACAATAGATATCTTTTTTCAACTATTGATTCTCGAGGTCAAAGGAAGCCATTTTTCATTTCATCATACCATATTTGAATTTCTCCTAAAAAAGTGCCTATATGGCAATTTCTCAATTTTCGTTCATAACCCAAATTCTATGATCGATAGACTGGATCTGTTTTTAGATTCAGATGAGTCAGGGAAAACGAATTTTGCCCACCCTGTACCATAACTATAAAATGAAGAAAAGTAGTTATTAAGGAATAAGTGTACTTCAATTTTACTTATGAGTGTAGATTATAAAAAAATTTGGATCTTGAAAGGGTTCAGGTTGAAGAAATAAATTAATTAACATTCGATTCCGCTCAAATTGACTTGGATCAATTTCTAGATC
Organism: Adalia bipunctata; assembly: GCA_910592335.1. Taxonomy (NCBI): domain Eukaryota; kingdom Metazoa; phylum Arthropoda; class Insecta; order Coleoptera; family Coccinellidae; genus Adalia; species Adalia bipunctata. The sequence continues at coordinate 11,369,706 of OU342954.1, forward strand.
GGAACGCTGTTAATACAAACAACTACATGCAATGTTTCAGAGCAACTGTTGTGACGAGGTTACTCATTCCAAGAACTTGGAAATTTGCCATTATCGATTCGAAAATTTATATTAGCTAACTGGCCCAAACTTCCATATGGCATTGAGGAATAATAATAGTTGGATATCAATCTCGTCTTATTATTCGAAATAGATGTTCATAGTTCTAGTTTACTAGTTTATTCACAAATCAATATACTTAAAACGTCCCTTTATAATTTGCGAATGTGGACTATAAAGTTTCACAACAGAGCATTTGGAATAGGATATTTATATTTATGTTTCTGTTTTTGTCTGTTTTTGTCGCTCATTATCTTTTCAATTTTGCCCCGAGTTGAGGTCCATTTTCTTCATAACCGGATATTGTAGAAAATTGAAAATATTTCAGCTGCAAAGATCATATCTCTGTATACAGGGTAAGTCTTATTCCTGCACACAGAGGGATTATAGATTCCCCTGACCGCAGAAAACACATTTTCCTATACCATTTAAAAATATTTTGAATTTTTTTTTCAAAGAATTACCACAGCCTGTTTTGGTTCTAATTAATTGTTAATAACTATATTGGCAGTTCAAAGATGATACTTATTGATATATTACTGATTGAAAAATGTTTCGTTTCAAAATTCTTGGAAGGAGCGAAAAAACATGCAAATGGAATAGTTCATTTTTTATTCTTTATGTTCCTTCACATATTTCATCAATATTTCAAAAACTAGAAATTTGCACACCAATTTTTTTATTATTATACTTTCTACAACCTTAACAAATGAATATACATATATTTTAGTCTAAATTGCAGGGGATTTGTTTATTCAAAATGCCATATCAAAGTAATTTTTTCAAAGGTTTTCGTTTTGTCGTTTATCACTTTCTCCCTTTGACTACTCGATAGACATCGCATTCCCTTGTAGAATCATGATTTGTTTTGGCTCCCACATTGAGAGTCATTACAATGAGTGGACCAAAGATAAAAGATCGGATCTCTTTGTTCAGCCACGTTCTGTGGCAACACCGCATGAATCCTTTGCTTTGGATGAACATGGGCGTGCGTCACTTCTGCCGCGACATTTATTGTTATTCAGAATAAATCTTCCTTCCCAATATAATTTTATTGAAGAGATTTCGTAAATGTGAAAAATAATGAATTTTTCAGTGCTCATTACTCTAGAGCTTTGAAAATAACAAATTTCAACTATTTAATACCTATATTAATAATATTTAATACCGGATTGACTCGGTCTTCACTTGATGGAATCAAATGACAGCGAAAGAATTGTTGTAATAAATTAAACTAATCGGCGTCCAACACTCGACAATTCAAAGCTTTGTTATAGAAGAGAACTAAATAAATAATAATTGATAAACACTTAATAATTCGAAGTTTTATTTATTTTCTCCCACAAATTTCGAACCCTTTGATAATTCAAACACTCGATAATTCGTATTATTTTGAGAGTTCCTTGAGTTTCGAATTAACGAGAGTCGACTGTATATTTAAACTCAATAAGTTGTTACACCAGGAATTCTATGAATATATGATAGGAACTAAATGACAGTTATTCTATTTCCACTCAGTAGCTTCTTCAGATTTTACATTTTTTAATAACTTCAATTCAAAAATTTGAAATCTGAAGAAGCTACCATATGGCGAAACAATTGATTTTTGAATCATTAAAATTGAAAATAGAGTAATAATTCCTATTGAAATGAATTTCCATCAAGTGAATATCGGGTCAATCCAATATTTTAAATCCAGTTGTAATTTTGCTATTGAATTATTGAGAATATTGTGATACTCATCATTAAAAAAAAAACATCAATTCTAAGTTCATTCATAGAATATTAATGTTCAAAAATAATTATATACTAGTTTTGTCTGATATTAATCCCAACAAACTAGAATTTTTGGCCAATCAAGACCGCATTCTCCACAACGAGTAGTTATGTAACGACAAACTGACAATAAATCAATAAATGTAGCCAAGACTGTCTACATTACAAAACAGCAAACAATCATGATATGAATTTGTAGGTACCTGAACAGATACAACTGAAAGCTTCCTCATTCAAAGTTTCTACGCCAATGAATCATAAACAGCCACCAAATTCTACCAAAGTTTCCCCTGTAATTCAACGGATTCCTCCGGCAACGTTGGTTTATCGAGAACCACGTGTTGACCAAAGTATCTCTCCATCTATTTTCAAACTGAAGTAGGGATAAGGGCGGTGTTGTTATAAATCTAACCTGAATTTCCTTGGTACAATATCCCTAGCATGAAATAGTATAATCAACTATATTCTTTGATTTACTCATTAATAATATATCCGAAAAGACTGTCTCAATTGAAAATCACTAGATGTTATATCAATTCAGCATTGTAAATGAGAGAAATAGTTTATATGTATAATAATACGTCATCAGAGAAACCTACAATCTGCTCAGTTTGGAAACATGAACATATCGCAAACGATTCTAGTGGACCAGTATAAGGTACAATCGACCAGCTCTAAGTTTCAGATGCGACACATTTTAATGTAAATAAAGGGGTCTCTATATAGTCTACTATTTCTCCCATAATTTATCATAGTGATTTTTTTCTTAAAAACATTTTGTTTTCAGAAAAAAATCGACAAACGAGGAAGAAAACTAGTAGACTACGACGGACAAAGACACAGTTTCCAAGCCTTACAGACCAGTATGAAGAAGAGGGACGACGTGAAAATCAACAAAGGTAGAGAACAGTTAGAAGAAGCCAAAAGGACGTATGAAATATTAAACTCCGAACTACACGACGAACTGCCCGCCCTATACGATTCCAGAGTTTTATTCCTAGTGACCAATCTCCAGTCACTTTTTAACTCGGAGCACACTTTCCACTCCGAAGCTGCCAAAGTAAGATTGATAAATAAATGAAATTCTAAAATCCAAATCCTTAGGTTTGGAGCTTTTTCGCTTCTATCCAAATCTGTACCTAACGAGGTCACCAATTGAGGTTCTGAATCCGCCAAAAGATGCTTGGCTTGCAGAAAACAATTTCCGATCTTCTTATATCAGCAATGATTATTTTGGTAACTCATAGCGCGATAACTTTTTATGAATAACCAAATTAGGTTTCTGGATAAATCACCTTCCACAATCAGAACAAAACAAGTTTCTATTGCAAGAATACCTTCTTCATTCTATTTGGTACTGTGGTCCTAATCAGATGTTAAGATATGCTCTGATAATTTTGAGCCTGTTGGCTGTCTATTCCTTATATAATTTTTTCGTGTTTTTAAAGGACTTGTTGTTTCGCCAATAATACTCTTTCCAAATAAAAATGGTACAGTATATTATGAATATCTTTATTTCTCTCAAAAGCTACCGTATTTACGTCCGATTAATCGGACAGATCTTGACCTCAGATTCTTCATCAGTGAGTCCTCCCTATTCGCAAAGATCATTTTAGGCTCAAAATTTGTCAATTATAGACATTTGGGCGGTATGATAACGCCTTGTCCTAAGAACAAACTTGCTCATTGGAAGGATAAAGGACCTACATGGGTGATAACGCTAGTTACAAATTCGAACAAACTCAGGTAGTGATTTTTCTGTTTTTTGCAGGTATTCGAAGAGTTGGAAGCTGTGGTGGACAAGTTGGCCACGGACAGTCAGCGGGGGTCATACAGTTTGAAAAAAACGAACGGATCTAGTCTTCCACGAAACGCGAATTATAATAATTCTTCGCTTATTATAAATAACATTTCCCCATCGAAACCTTCTCTACGTAAGTTCAAAACATTTATTTCAGTTAGGTCCAAATGAGCGATTTAGATTTTTTGGATGTACTAATAAGTAAATGGAGAAATCAGAATTAATTTCATTTGTATCAGAAATCCTGTAAACGTTCCTATTATAAAATCGGGATAATCCAAGCGATCTCGAGATTGTCTAACTCTGGTTTCTCTACTTTATGTTGCATGCTAAAGGTATCACACTATATTTTGCATTCTATTCAAATTTTGTTTCAAGTGATGATATATTTGTGGCTTTATCCGGTTTCTTCATTCATTTTCGTACACATGTTCTTAATCCTGTGATGATTAATTTCAAAACTCTTTTTTATTCGATATGAAGTGAACAAACATCTACTACAGGCTATCCCGAACGTGAACAGTAATTTAGAAACAAATAATATGGAGCAAACTACAGATTAAGTGCCGGCATATTCAACCTGTCTATAAAGTGCGAGATCAGAATGAAGGATCCTTTAAAAGGTCTTTTAGTACTCAGCGAAAACTGAACAGTTGACATTTATATGACGAGTACGGATTAACCTTTTCGTAGTATTCAGTTGGTTTTATTGAGTAGGTAGGTTTTTCTTTCAACTTTTGAAATCGAAACTGTCAGAATCGAAATCTCTAATAGAATTCCAAGTCGTAACATCGGTTCAAGTTATCCCATCGTTAGGTACTATCGGAGCCAAAGATTATAGAGTACAAAGATAGGAAACGCCCTCATATCTCTCGTTCTAAAAACCGACTACGTTTTATGCATATATATATATCGGGACTTTTTACTCACGAGATGGCGTTTTCATTACAGATTACAGTGACTGTAGTTTTTTTCATTACAGATTACTGTTACTGGAAAGAGCGCGAAATTTGAATACCACCATAAGTAATAATTTTGATTTCCACCTATCGAGCCCAGACAATAATATACAGGGTGACACAACAAAAGCAGGGCTTCTGTTCTGCTCAGGATTATATTTTTGATCTACATATTAATTCAATTGATACTAATTAAACACACCAAATAGATTTGCTTACATATTTTTATTTCAAAATATACATACAATTTTAAATTGGAATACATGTCAAAAATATCTTTACATCTGAGTTACAGAATTATTAGAACATATTTTTTACAGAATATTCAAAATCACAATTTAAAAAACATCTTGTAGAGGTGTAAAACTTGTATAAGGACTAATCAGATCCCATTCAGACGCCATGCTGCGATCTAAATCCTCTCGCCCAGAAAACTCTATCCATTTCAGAGCACTGAAAATTAATGCAATGAATAACAGAGTTACCCCTTTCGAGTTTCAATACTTACATTTCCATTTTCTTCGGTAATTTAAAGAAGGATAATTTCGGATTATTCCTTTTATTATTAGTACACTGCCATGCACCATGCTCCGGATGGCATCTTGTCTTCAAATATTTAACAACCGAAACACAGGAACGAATACCAATAAGCACGAATCAAACTAAATTATAACGAAAACACAAATATTAAACGAAAACTCAATTAAACTTAAACTTAACGAATACAACTATTAATTATTCTTTGTAGATCTAATCTAAACGAACTCAACTGGAGAATAATCTAAATTTGATTTGAATTTGTCTGTTTGAATTGTACCATATGTGCAACCATGGTAACAGTCACTTCTCTTAGCCACCTATTATCTATCTCAGGACTTTCTTCTCACCAGACGGCGCTCACGTCAATGTTGTCGCTTCGTTTCCAATCTTCCTTCTCTATAATCTTTGATCGGAGCTATAACAAGGTCGCCTCGCATTTATAAAATCTTCATCATAATTATGAGATTTGAATCACTTATGAATCGGAGAATTCTCTCAGACAGATGCTCTCTTTACTATTCAGAATTTTCAGAGTATCAACATTTGGTGACCGAACACGATGGAGAATTCGACCTAATTGAATATCTCAATAAATAAGGTTTCTCAAAAATTAACAGGGAGATAGATAACCTTATGAATAAAGAAGTATCAATATTTTCGTCCTGGATGAATAGTTTTTCTGATCCTGAACAATCTAATAATTTTTCATTTGGGATTTCTGAATGCTTCATAAATCTTAAGGCTATTTTCATCCCTGAAAGTTTTTCAGAATAAATTTCTTAATTGAGATCTTTTCTTCTTGAATTGGTTCGAATTCTCCATCAAGTCCATTATTTTTCGGACAATACGTCTTCTATTATTTAATCGCAACTGGCAAGATTGACAAATTATCGCTTGATACAAATTGTATAATTTTATATGATGATAAAATCAAATTTACTATTCATTTCGAATTGAGTCCATTATTAATAACTACTCAACAAAACATAAAATTCTTTCAGCACGCCCTAATTTCCTAACCATGGAAATGACAGGTTAGGATCCTGATTGGTTCTGTCGAATAAGAACTTATTATCAGCCCCAACTGGTCTAGATGAATATACCAGACCTAGGTTTGGAAATCGATATTCCTTCAAGATTAAAAATCTGCTTGTTTTTCCAACTTTTTCAAATCTCTATTCAAGGAATTTTTTTTGGACAGTTATCACTTGTTGTATCATCCGTTCCTAACATAAAGTTGGCTCTATTCAATATTTGGACAAAAGTAATTGATCCTGTAGCAAAAAACCAAATCTTAAAACTCACTTAATTGCTTGTTATAATCTATTTTCCTATCGAAATTATTCAATTGAAAAGAGTTTCCCACGGTACTTCAGTCTACAGGTTGGTGAATGAGAAATGCCATATTTTATGAACGACAAATCAGATTTATGATGTAGTGTTAAAAGAACAGTATTTCAATAAAGATGAAATATGTATCCGACTAATTTTGAAATGTAATGGGGCAAGTTGTGGAACTTGTTCCCTGATCATGAAGAAAATTCCGAGAGGGCCATGATATTACCCTTTAAAAACCACAATATTAGACCAGCTTCAACTCTACTTCGAACGCAACAACCCCTCGAATGATTTCAGTTTATTTTGAAGAAAGATCAGAGGGTAGGAATGCGTTTTCTTGACTTAAATTGGCATGTTCAATCACCCTCATTTCTGAATCCTACTACAACAACTTCTCCGAAAGCCAGTTTCACCCTAGATAGATTTTGCTACGACGTTCTGTCTTCGACTTGTTTCACTTCCGCCTTCTTCACGATCTGTCTTCCACATGCAACAATTGTATCATCTTGGCTGGCTTGACCATCTTGACTTTGGTTAATTAGCCCTGAACTTTTTTATGGATTCTGCATCAATTCTCGATCTTTCCTTAGAATGTGATCACTTTTCATTCTAATGCTTTCAGTATCTTCTACAGATTTTGACTGGTTGTTTTCTTTCTTTTTATGAATGTTATTTCTCATTGAATGCTACTCACAATGTTCTAATGAATTATTTCTTGCATCTTCATTCGTCTTCTGGTATCAATATGCCTTCTGGTTTATATTCCTAAAATAGAGGGATAGAATAATGAAATAATCATTTAAAACAGTGGTATCAACGCATTATACTGTAAAAAAAAATTTCCGTCTCGCAGTCACCAACCTTGAATCAACCGCCACTGTTGCACAAATCTCTTCGTCTAACTTGATGTTGTGTGTTGTGTTTTGCAGCTGACCAACCTCCGCAGACTCCCCCTAAAACAGACCAACCAACTTCAAAACCAGAACTAACAAACCAGTCCTCGATAGAGTCGGAGACGCCCTCGTCTCCTCCTCCTTCCGCCCCTCAGTCCCCCCTCAAAACAGAGCCTTCCAAAGAAACGGAACAACCACCAGCTAGCACCAACGGTCTAACGGTACCGACAGAGGGCGCCAGCGGCAGTAGTTTGTCCGTCAACGAACAGAACGGCATCGAGCGTGTTGACAGTAAGTCCTCCACCCCCGAACCTCAACCTCCCACCCCTAATAAAGCTTGTAGCGACGCTGATGTTAACACAGCTAACGCCGCCCCTAACAATACCGGAGACGTCAGTAAAAAGCTCGAAGAACTGTATGACATTCCTCCCGGTAAGTATTGAGTAACGAGCATGAGATTTTTTTTGATTGGCACTTCTTTTTTATTAACAGAAAACATTGATCACACTGTAACTCCATTGTGAATTTATTTCTTGAAGCAGCCAGTCTTTGCATTTGGTTATGACATGTGAGCTTGCTGATTAATGCTATTTGAAAAATTTCAGGTGCTAGCAGGGATAATTTGCCACCTGGAGTGTTATATAAAGTTAAGGCAACTTACAAATATAACAGAGAGGATGTAGACGAATTATCCTTCGAAGTTGGAGAAATCATACAAGTGGTGGAGTATGAGGACCCTGAGGAACAAGTAAGTGCATTACATTACCCAATACTATAATTTCGCACAAAATACATAGAACTTAAAGTACATTGCTGCTCAGCTTAAAAAAATGGATAAACATCTACAGTTGGAGGAATACTGAAATTTCCATGTTGCTATGGTTACGACTTGTCATACAGAACAGAAACACAGAAATACTATGAATTTAATCGTCAACATCCGATTCACTTGGCATTTCGGCAAACATTTCTGTGTTTCTGTTCGGTGTGACAGGTCGTATCCATGGAAACATGGAGATTTAGAGATTCCTCCAACTTGAGATGTTTACCCACTTTTTGATCTGGTAATAGCATTCCATGTACTATAAGTTCTATGACAAAATACCTTTGCGATCGCAGTGCAGAAGGGCTTTCTAGAGATCGAACGACAATACGAGTAGTAACCTGTCGGCCTACTCAATCGCAAGTTCTGATTAGAACATGAGAATAATTTTTTCAAATGTTCGTAACTCCGAAACGAAAACGAATCGGACCTATGTTCATAGGAAAAAATATGTTCAAAAGAAGCTCAGCTACCTTCTGTCGAAGTTTGTCATAGAGCTTGTAGAATACCCTGTATATTTCCAGTATGATCATGATATATAAAAATTAGAAAGCACATACTGAATAAAAATACATGATATGTTTTGTTTGAGATATACGACTAATACTTTTTTTTTTCGATTTTTGTAGGAAGAAGGTTGGTTAATGGGAATAAAGGAAACTACAGGGGAAAAGGGCATGTTCCCTGCGAACTTTACGCGGCCTATTTAAACAACCTATCGAACAACTACTGTTCCAATAAGATCAAGTGCCTTAATATATATACTATTTACCATTGGTCGTAAGAATCCCCATGGGAAATTATCGTTTGAAATAGCTTGAAAGAAGTCTAAAGATCAAATATATGCTGAATAATCACAAAGTGCTCATACTTTTCTTAAAATCGAAGACATTGTAAAATGTTCTCTCTATTATATACAGTATTTCAAATGATGTATCCAGTTTTTAAGCCTTCAAGCAGCCCTTTATTATGTTTATTGAAAAAATGTGCTGCCATCTTTTACCTATAAATGAAAAATAATTGAATTTGAAGATATTGCGAACAACCTATATGATATTTCGTCGGAAAATGCATAATGATTTGTGTTTTTCAATAGTTTTAATCGATAAAGCATTTCATTCAATAATTAACGAATAAGTGAGTTTGAGTTTTATATAAATGTAATCGGTTATTTGGTCTGTATTTCAGTGGACGAAAAGTTTTGTGTTTTTCCTTAGTAAATCTCAGTTAAGAATTATTAGGAATTTGCTTAAATTTTTTTCAAGATAGCTTTTTAATGTTTGCTCAAGATATGTGGAATAATTCAAACTAATCTCTAGTCATTCATCTTTTTCAAAAACACGAAATTCGTCGGAAAGTGCCAAATTGAGCACTCATTGTGAAAATGTCTCCAAAAATGATTTTCTCAAATGCATGGACAAGTTTCAGATTTTTAATTGACGCCGGGAGACATTGTTTAGAAGTTTTTCATCCTCTTACTTACTGTTAACAATTAATTTCCCATAATCTGCTACCTGGGATAAGAACCTGATAGAGAATTTATTTTGTAAATATTTTTGTTTGTTTGATTGGTATTTCTATATAATTCAAGTTGACGTTGTTATGTTTTGTTAGTTTATTCAACCAAGTCTTAAGAATACGAGTGTATGTTGAAGACTATGTTGCCTGTTTCTCAAAAATATTTGCAAAGTATGGATATGAAAACTATATTTTACTCTTCATTTTCGAAGAGATTAAATCAAAATGAATTATTTACAAAAATATATTTGACATTTAATGCAATAATAATTTTACTGATTTTATGAAAAATCTTAAATACTCTTTATGATTGAAAAAGATTCCTTGATGGAATGTAATTGATTGTCGAATAATTATAATAACTGATTTGGTGAAGAATTGTCACAGACCATTCATGATTGGAAAAGTTCTTTTAATAGATGATTCGTCGAAATTGACTCATCAAATTTTTGACAATCTATTAGGAACTGGAACACTGAAAAACAATATTTTGGCAATTTCTTTCGCATGATCCATAATTTCTCAATCTGCCTTCGGTGTTTTGCGCTTGTATCCATCTCATTCTTTTTAATTACCATTTACCCGTAATAAAGCTAAGGATTGTTGATCTTATATTCATGTATAATAATTTATTTTTACTTCTTTAATTATTTTTATTTTACCATTGTTAATGACTAATAAATAGGTAGAATGTATGTTTGGATTATGTTTAAATAAAATAAATTATTGAATCTTGTTTTTCATTGAATACTTAAAATTTCTGATCCGCTTTCAGCGCCACTCAAGGCGATTCAAGGGTAACCTTTTTCAAGGAGAGGAATGACCACCGCTTAACGATTTTGAACGAAACACGACACATTAAATGGAAGAAAAATTCAGGATTTCACCGAATCTTATGTGAAAGAAGGGAAATCAACAATTTTCAAAATACTGAAATGCTGATAAGTGATTTAATACTTGGTATTTCCACCCCTTGCGTTAATTACAGCTCGGCAACGACGGTTCATACTCAAAATGAGTGATCTTAAAATGTTCTGATCTAATCCTTCCTAGATTTCTCCGAGTTGGATTCTTAAGTCATTAAGAGTAGCTGGATGATTTTCTGAACTTCTCAGCCTTCTATTGAGGTTGTCCCAAACCTGCTCAATCGGATTGAGATCTGGACTTCTTGCTGGCCATTCCATTCGAGAGACTTCAACCTCTTCAAGGTACTCCTGAACGATGCGTGCACGATGGGGTCTGGCATTATCGTCCATAAAAATGAAATTTTCACCAATGTATGGGGCAAATGGCACTACATGCTCTTCAAGAATGTTCCTTATATACTTTTATCAGCATTCATAGCTCCATTATCAACGACCACTAGGTCTGTGCGAGCAGTCAAAGATATTCCACCCCATACCATAATCGATCCTCCCCCGAAACCAGTAGTATTCAGGAAATTGCACTGATCATATCTTTCATGTGGACGTCTGTATACAAGGGAACGTCAATCACAACTTTTTTTATTCCTGCTGGGAGAAAACATCTGTATTGAAGAAAAACGTTGAAAGTGGATAACATATGCATGCATAATTCTGATAAAAATAATTATCATTGAGAACACCTTCAGTTGTAGAATAAATTTGAGATTTCCATAATGTGCGTTAATTTTTTTGCGCAGTGTATATATTATTCATCCATTTGAATAATAACTGATTATATGACATGCACTGAACAATAACAGGTTGTGTTATGTTTCGGCTAAACACAATCTTATGATCCTAAAAACTGATTGAAAAATTGTAAAGATCCAATATGTCGCCTGATGTATGAATATATAATTTGTATAATGTTGAATTGAAAAAAGAACAACCAAAAGGCAAATCCTCCGTGTATTGAATATAACAAATAAGATTTTGTTGCACATGTTATGTCTTCACCTGTAGTCAAATATAGCACTACAAATGATGATACCCAGGAACAACCACATCGGGGATAAAAACAAAAGTGAACGTACAAGTTTGTCAGATGAACATAATGTTCATCAAACTATTTTGTATGCTCTTTGGGATATTGTGGTTATCATAAAAATTATTCGATGACATCAATACTTAATTCCAAGATTTATGGGTAGATAGAAACGACACTGACCAATCTTGGCATACACATTGCTGTAGGCTCTCTCTAAGATTAAATTAACTGATCCAATAATAGTTGCAACATTCATGTTGTATAATATCTCAAAGTCGAAACAATTAATCCAATAATTGTTGGTTCATCAATGTTGTGTAATGAAAAGGAACACATGGTTGATAAACGATTTTACCTGAAAGACTTCACAAAATTGGTTCGTAATGGACATATTCTTAGTGTTAGCAGTGTTCCATAATGGAACAATTCCTGTTAGGAGTTCGTTCAATTTTGTCATGTTTAAATGTTGTAATAGATTCATTTTTCTTTTACTTATAGGACGAACTTAAAAATTTCTTGGAAAACGCAACATATATAAATTATTCGAAATTTCATACCGTGGCCTAAGCTCCACTCGAATCTCGAAGGTGCCGTTCAACTACCCCTTGAAAGTTGAGTGGATTTTAGTCAATCCCAACATCAAAATAAATTGGTGCATTTGTCCCTAAGTGTCCACTGAATATCCTCTATTTTGTGGAAATGATTTCAGGTGGAATGAGAGCCGAAAAAACAAATAAATACATTTATTCAATACTAAACATACATTACATACACACAAATACTGATACTATACAACTAAATAACATTTATATTACTGTACAATATAAATTTGCAGACTTAGAATTATAATTTATCTTACATAAATCTTCTCCACCTGAAATCTCGAATTTAGTCCAAATTTTTCTGATGCATATAAGACAGCATCGTGTATTTTTGCAAAACTTCGTATTTCGGTTTGTAAAAAAAGTCCACATTTGGCCATAACTTCATAATTAGGTTCTAAAAAGAATGTATGAATAATTTTCAATAGAAAAAAGCTCAGGAGCTTTTGGGCTCTCGTTCATCCACAGTGTGAGCAGATACACCTTGTAGGTAGATTCGCATTCAAGAACCCTACGGAAAAATTGAGAACTGACTGAATTAAGTTGACAGCAGCTGTCAAAGTAATCGTCCATGATCTCGGATCTGTTATTACAGAAATATTGTCGATTTTGTTTGAATAATTTACTAGAATTTTATATGGTTCTGGTTATGCGATCTGGACAGAATTCAGCACGAGCTTGAATGCGTGATTCTTCATCTTCCTTGTTCGAATTTACGAACTCAACCGAGGTATTCGAGGTCCGAACATAACCTGAAAATTTCTAGGTTTGTCGTTACAGAGTGATTGTGTTCACTGCCGGACAGACAGGGTTGAATTTGACAACGGATTCGTGATCAGTGAGTCCAACCTAGTCGACTGAGAAAATTCTCGGGTTAAAATTCGAAAATACAGACATCGAAATATAATAGCCCACGTTTCTGAACGAGCGCCCAAAAAGTTATGAGGTGATAATCATAATGTATGAATAACCTGAAACTCCAGCAATATAGATGGGTATGTCAATTTTCTGAAAGCTGTCAGCAAGGACTCTCAAAGATGAAACGCCTGATGGGTCTATATAACTTAGGGAAGAGAAGTCCAAAATGATAACTTTGATGGTTGTGTTCATTTTCGATATTATTTTGTCGTATTTTCTTCTTGTTTCGTCGGTTTTTCCATATTTCTCCACCTGTTTACAAATTCATTTCAAGTTAATTATGTATAGATCAGAAAATAACCAAAAACACTCAGTTCAAGAAATTATTCCTTCTGGGTGTAGAAACAAATACATATCTGAAATGTTTTTTGTGAAAACGGTCGAGCACAATAAGTAAACATTGCAAATTTTGTTAAATATACAGGCATTTTTTGATATATACAGGCATTTTTTGATATTTCGGGGGGGGGCACGGGCCCCCGGGCTCCCCCCCACGCTACGTGCCTGCCTTAGGAGCTCTATATGGTTACGTTCTAATCTTATTTGTTTTTTTAAATATTAGATATCCAGAGAGAAGACAACCTTTTCATGACATAATTGCCCGCCTTAAATTAAATTTGATTGAAAACGGATCATTTACTAAGCCCCGTCCTAAAATATACACGAAAGAAGAGAGAGAGATAAATGAAACGCATGTATTGGGTTATGTAGAAGCAACCCCATCATCGTCATGTAACCAGATAGCCTTTGAAAATTTGCAAAGAATAAGGCCTATGATTCTTTTGAACGCCATTAAAAGAATAACGAAACTCTGCAGATTTTGTATACGGGAAAATGGCCGTCATTTTGAACAGCATCTATAAAACAAAATTACAAAATTTTGTTATTGTTTTGGATTCCCTAATATGTAAACATTTAATAATTGGTATTTATAGGTAGGTAATCAATTATTTAAATTTTCAAAAAATTGCAAATTAAATTAAGTTAAAGATCAGGTGATGTAGATATTATGTTAACATTATTTTCGATTTCTAATGAAATCTTGACATTTATTTTTTGTTTTTAAAAAACAGTCATAGCCTACTACTTAGTTATTGTCAATTGAATTACAAAATCTTGAATTCTGAGCTTGATTTTGAACATAAATGCATAAAATAATATGTTTTTGAAAAGCTGAGATTGTGCTTGATAAGAATAAGAAATAATATACAGGGTATCCAATTTAAAGAAACAAATGTTTGCTCAATAACTCAAAAACGGAAAGTTTAATTGAAAAACTGACTACGCCACTGGATTCTACGGAAAAAAATCTATAGGAATGCGTCTCAACCATTTCTCCAAGTTTAAGCACAACTGAGATACGGGGGGTGATTAAAAAGTGATACTTTTCATTTCCAGCCTGTATAGCAAAAACTAAGAGGGCTATGCAAAAACTGATTGCGCAATCTTCAGTTTCACAAAAAAGTAGCACACTTTCGCGAAAACCGCATCCCGCTATCGTTAAAAATAACGGAGATATCCCGTAAAAGTGCCCAAAATGGGATACCCTGTACATTAGCAATTTCAGCCGAATTAGGGGATTGGTTTTGGAGGTATTGAACTTTATGAGGGAATTGGACTATACTCTGTTCAAATATAAGCGACTACGACATAAACAAAGTCGCGCAGATGAAGGATGGGCTTCCTTCAGGTAGAGACTTGCTTTCAGGGCTTCAGGGTCGGATCGAGGATAGTTCACACCAATACACCCAATATATCACCTTCAGATCCTGTACCTACTATCGACATTTCGTTCTAAGCTTCAAGTACGATCCTGGCAGTCTTTTGGGGGCGTGAAAAGAATTGTAGAGAAGACCGTCTGACGAATAAAATGTTAGTAATGCGCAAAACAAACCGATTTGATTTGTTTGTTTACATTCTCTTATATTTGAACAGACTATAGTGGCACAGTATAAGGTATACCTTATACCTTCGACTAGTAGTAGCAATCGCTGATATTGTGTTTTGTGTTATGTGGCACTGATGACGGCATAACAAGCCAAAAACCGGTCTGTCACTACTCTCCTACGATGGCAGCACGATCCAGCTGTTTACTTTTGTATTAGGTCTCCACTAGTCCAATTCTCTCATTTATTATGTTGGTCCAAACGGACGTTATCCATTTTTAATTATTGAACTTCATTTCTACATTTTTTTTTGAAATTCTTCCAATTTGGTAAATCTACATGGACTTTTGCTTGAAGGTAATTTTTTGGAGGAATTAGTTTGGATTAGGTTTGAGGAGGGGCGATAAGGCTAAGCTAAGCCTCGCGAACACCTTGACCTAAAGATCTATTGTTCAACCCTGCGTTGTTTACCAGTCAGGCAGCAAAGCCTCTATGAACTTCACTACCCTTTTCGGTGCCAGGCCCATTACGTGTTCCGATTTTAAGAAACAGGAGGCAAGATGCCGCAGCCCTTCACAATTGCAAAGCAGGTGTTCAGCTGTTTCGGTGGCTTCTTGACAGAGGCGACAGGTATCATCAGGAACCTTTCCCGTGTTCCGAAGATGATAATTTGAAGAAAATTTTCAGTTGCGAAAGCATTTTTCGTGTCTGCTGGATGCAGGAGTTAAAATAATCCTAAGGTTACTTCTGAGAAAATGTTAAGTATTCAATTGTCTTTATTATCGTGTAAAAAATACAGGGTGTTCCATTTGAAAAAATCGAGAAATAATAATTTTAAGTTCTTACCCTGTACATGACAGGTTGATCGTTTAGGAAACGTGTCAAGGCAAATCCTTCAATTAAAACACTTTCAGATCAAATTCATTATACTATCGCTTCCCGAAATCGTCAGAAGACTGAACTGCTTTTGCCTCACCTTTTTGCAGTTTTTTTCTAATAAGATCTGAACCGTTGGAGAAATGTCCCTAATATTTTGCGTCATGAAAGAGGTAATGAATGTTATTGAAAATATGTGAAAATATATGGGGTGATCCAGTAAAAAAAAATCATTCATTTGTTGAATAACATTTATCGGGGACACCTTGTATATCAGAAAATAATTTCCTGAGATGCAGAAGTGAAGGTACAAACAAGAGGTCTTCTTTCCAACGAAATCTCTGAGATGTCTGGTTCGGCAGCTATGGAAGATTTTCGCACTATTGCAGGACCCTGTATAGTTTTCTTGATCCTTTTAAGGGTTGTGGAAGGTGATTTTTCCCGAAAAATGACCGATTAAATCTTCACGAAATATTGTATACCTTCAAGTTGCCATTTTACAGCTATATAATATACAAAATTTCAACCCGATAGAACGTACAGTTTTTGAAATATTGGAAAAACAAATTTTATGGTTTCGAAAGGAATCGTGCTTGTAATCAGACTGAATTAACTCTGACCATAAATTCATCATCAGTAAGTCTAACTTAGGCCGTTTTTAATCTCCTTTAAGTCAGTAAACCATAATTTTCTGTGGTTTTCAAGTCAAAATAAATCGGTAATCACAGTTATCTCCTTAAACCAGATTAAAATGTTTGGTGAAACCGGACCTTAATCGTTCTCAAAATTCCAAAAATGCAGGCATTTGGACAATATGATGTCGCTAATCTTCTCCGTATGAACAAGTGCGCAAAAGGTAATTGAAATATATTTTTTAAGTAATTGAATTATCTTGTGACTTGAAAAAAGGGACCATTATTTTTTGTCAGTGTTGCAACTGAAATTGTCCTTTTTCTAAAATAGAGCGCTCAATAAACGAGAGATTTAACCGTTGAAGTTATGAGAAATATTTTGCATATTTCATTTGCAGCACCCTTAATCTGTGTAAAAAAGTGGAAGAAACGAGGGATATAATTTTTCATCATGTAGTGCCCGTAGCCCAGTGTTTAAGGCGATTAAGTCCGACGCGGAAAGTCACGATTGAACCCGAGGTTAAAAAAAAATTTTCTTCTCTACGGTAGTGGGTCGAAAATTAACAGTGCTTTGCCTAAGGTGGCGTAAGGACACTGACACAGTAACAAACCTACACAGAACACAACTGCTTACTCTGAACTCGTACAAGTTACAAGCTCCGGAGCTTGTAGTTTCTGAGGAGTCTCCTAGGAGTTATCAGCATAATCAATCAATATTATATCAACATGATATGAATTTGAAGAAAATCTTATATTGAAGTTTGTTCTTGCGGTATAGGTCCCGCTGAAGAGAACCCAAACTAGGTTGGTTCTTGTTAAGAATACCAGTTTCACTTACCAATTCGTTTATTTTTGCCAGATTGCTCTTGTAGTTCAGCTGTTTCAAAGTATTTATCTTTATATGCTTAGAAAATTCAGTCTTGAATAAATTCCTCATAGCAAAATTAAATCCTCCATTATAATGAAATATTTTCAGTCCATGGATTTCTTTCGCCTACAATGTCAAAAACATCAAATAACAAAAGAGTTGGCTCAGATAAAACCTTCTTCATCGTTCTCTTGTGATAGAAGCTACAGGGTCCATCCATACAAATTATTGTAACATCGTAAGCAGTGGCCGTAGAAATATTCTTTATGTTTAAATCTTGATTCATTTAAATTTGATTATCTCAGAAATCTTGACCAACTGAGAATATGCCACATATTTCTGAACGAAAGTGGAGATGGACAGATGATTGCTTAATCTCCGAAGTCAAATGTGATATACTTACGGTGTTATATTTGTTGATATCCAGATATAAGTCAGTATGAGGAATGTGCCCCAGCAAACACACATAAGGCTTGAATTCGAGAATCATAATAGACATTAAAGACATCACCACTCCTACGAGTAATCCCAAATCTATACTAACAATGATGGTCGTCAAAAAAGTCGTAACCCAAACAATACCATCTAGTTTGCTGAGCTTGAAGAATCTGAAGAAATCTTTGACTTGCATCAGCATCCCTTTCAAGGCCACTACGATGATGGATGATAAAACGCACTAAAATTGGAACCGAAAAAGTATTGAAATCTCTTGAAGAAAAACAATATTCACCTTTGGTAAGGGTTCAAAGAGTGGCCCAATAAAAAGGAGTATTATCAGAAGAAGACCACATGATACCATGGATGTTATTTGTGTTCTTCCACCCACAGTTTGCTGGATTACTGACCTTGATAAAGATGCTCCAAAAGGCATGCACGAAAAAAATGATCCGAAAATATTTCCTGCCCCCTGGAACGAAACGTTGAAATAAGACATTCATAAAGAGTGTATTTCAAAACCGGTGATTTTGGGATGCGCAAATTTTAAATGAGGCACCCATTATATTACTCTGCTGCTTCCAAATTTTGTCTCTATTCCCAGAAAAATTACCTGCGCTAGTAGTTCCTGATTGGCGTCAATGTCATAGTTCAATTTCTGTGCAAAAATAAGTGCCATCGACATCGTTACGCTGTATGATACAATGCAGATTGTGAAGGATTCCAAAAAAACTGATTGAATCAAGCTGATTGGTGGTAAAGCTGGTTCTGGTAAACTGAAAGCATAAAATCTTATTGTCTGAATTTGAGGGGATTTGATGACTTCGTACCCACTCGGTATATCCCCAACAATCGATATATCGTATTTATCTTCAAAATTCCAAAAGTAAGATGCAGCACTTCCAATAATGATTGATGTTATTTCGATTGGAATGGGAAAAGAGGAGATTTTTGCAAATTTTGGCTGAAATACATATCACAGTTCATTTCAATGATAGAGTGCACTGAGTTAAATTATGTGAATAATTCTAGGAAATAGTGCTTTAGCACCAATTCAAATGTGAAGCATTTCGCCGAAAATTTCATTTTCCCCAAGAAAACCTCTTCAGGGAAATGTATTATATGGTCAACACTTTTCAGTAGAGATTTTATGGTCCATTTTATGAAAGGACCCTGCACAAATCAAATGGGAAATGGATCCCAGTCGAATTGGCTGTTGGATATGTTGTAGTTTATACATTTCTGATCAATAGTCTTCATGGGCCCGAGACCTAAAAATGGACAGTTTTTTCGGTATCGAAGGTCGAAAATGGCGACTAGTGCACGCAATCAAAAATGAATTCCCATCTATTAGGTACCTACTTTGGGCGACGGCATGCATACGTGTAAATGAAATTAAAATATGTATTTGAATGTGAATTACTGCAGGGTTTGAATTTTCTTGTTGTCTTCTGTTTCCGGCATCTAGCACTGTTTGAATCAGTAAAGCTGAAGGGCAGCGAATAGCCTGATAACGTACGTAATAGATGGGAATTCATTTTTGATTCCGCACTAGTCGCAACTTTCGACCTTCGATACCGAAAAAACTGTCGGGCCCATGGAGACTATTGATCAAAAATGTATAAACTACAACATATCCAAATTTCAGCCAATTCGACTGGGATCCATTTTACATTATTTTGATTTGTGCAGGGTCCTTTTATGAATACTCAAATAAAGTGGATATTAACTCAGAAAATATCCACTTTAGGGCAAGGGTGTGATGCATACACTCACATTATTTTTTAACGTAGATTCAATATCTGCCATAAAAAAATGGGGTTCTAATTTGAAAAAATTGATTTTTCACGATTTTGTCATCCCTAACTTTGAAAGCGATTTTTTCACCCCCTGTATCATGAATCGCGATTTCGATTTTTAAAGTGGATACATCAATCTTACATCTTGAAAAATCCCAAAAATGAAAATTTTCCATCCAAAAACTTCGAAGTTATTCTTGTTTCAGCGGAGCTCTATTTTCGAATTTTCCCGCTCAGAGAGAATTTTCCAACCAAAACTGAAAAATGTTACATCAAAATAACTTGAAATTTTCTAAGGAATCTATTTCTGCAATAAAAAAATGGTGTTCTAATTTGAAAAACGGAAGTTGACGTCATTTCCGGAAAAACCGGAGGTGCTCATGCCTTGAAAATATTTTAGATTTCATCAGCATCGTGAAATACTTATAAGTGCTGAATTTCATGAAAATACGTTCAGTAGTTTCCCGTATAAATATGGGTGAGGTTCCTCGTGAAAGACCCTGTATATACAGTGAGGGTAGTGGCTAAGAGGACTGGGGAAATATATTTAAGAATAGGACACGAACACTGAAGATGAATGTAAATAATACTACTAACTTGTAAAAATTTTGCAAGTTAACTGTCAGTTTTACAAGTTAGTGACTTGATAAAATAAACTTTCTTGATTAATATTGTGTTTTTGGAAACTGACGTTTACAAATGAGAAACAAATAAGATTATTATAGTTGATTGAATAGTTCTTGTCACCTTGTTATTAAAAATTTAAATTAGCTTGAATATGCATGTTCTTACCTTCAGTACTTCATTGCTGAAAACATTAACAATTATTGTTATGGCTGATATTAAGAGGGCAGCCATATTGGTATTCGGTAGCTCGTTGTATATAGCTATGTAAATCTAAAAGAGCATTGACGAAAATTAAGTAAGAAGTGAAGAGAAATATACTATTTTATGTTTTGGATCTCACATTGATGACTTGGAAGAAACCTTTCTGACTGGGTATTCTGACACCAAGGAGTTGTTTGACTTGTGTGGTGACCACTGTAAAAGCTGCCGCAGTCGTGAAACCACTTACAAGAGTTTCTGAAAGTAGGGCAGTCACACATCCTAACCGTAAAGCATATAGTACAAGCTGAAAAAATTATCGGTGTTAGGCAAGCCTCAGAATTTGTGTTCTGAAACTCGTTGGAAACATTTAACTTTGTCCTCAAAGTGCTCATGGTTCAGAATCTCCATTGCGAGGAACAGTTTGGTAGTCATGACGATTAGACTTGGAAAGGTGCACTAAGGAAGGGAATGTGTAAGACCGAGTTCAATCAACTAATCAAGAAAATATTGAAAGGATCGCCTTAGAAGTTTGTCCTAGATTTTGTCCACATTGTTATTTGTCAGAGATTATCTACCATGCCCTAGAATTGACCAGGTGAATTCATTAACATTGATATTTTTTGACGTTGCTTTTATTGATCATCTAAATTCATTCAAATTGAAATCTACTAACATTTAATTGCAATTGAATTTAATTTATATTCTTCTTGACGTGATAGACCATTTGAACTTATTTCGTCATTTTGGGTAATTGCGCGAGTTAAAAATGCTTTATTTTAATACAGGGTGACCAAGAGATTGACGTCAAAAAAGAAAAAACAGGTCCCACATGTCATGGGCTATTCGAATCACCCCCATGTATGTCATGCGATTTTTCACGGTTTTCGAGTTATGAATTTTTTTTTGAACTTTGAGAATTTTCGACTTGACCATCTTAAAAGAGATATTAAAAAAAAAGTACAAGACTTCTCTGTGAAATTCTTTTTGTAACTTAATCTCCATGAATTGTACTTCTATACATAAAATAACCAGATTCGTAATTTCGAAAAAATTATGGAAATGTTGGTCGCAAGTGAAAAAGTTACGTGAATTGGATTATGATCTGAATTTTCGAATGAAAATTAAAAATGTAAAAAGGCGAATTCACGGTTTCTTAGTATGCTTAAAAACTGCGCTCAACAGTCAGCTTTTAGAATCATTGATGAAAAATGGTACTTAACGCTCTACTTTTGCTAGAATTAGCCTTCAAATTCATCGAGGTGGAAAAAATCAAAGAACTAGACATTTACTACAAAATTATTTTTTGCCATTTTAAGATTTTTCTGATCAAGTTATGATAGAAAATGCTGAAAATTAATGAAAATTAGCTTCAGATGTTGGTCAAGAAAAGTTCTAGATAAAAAAAGAAAAAGGTATGGCAATAAATCACACATAATAATGTAAATAAAAAGAAATTCATTCAAAAAATTCACAGTAGGTTTTCAAAGTGGCCACCTCTAGCTTCAATACAAATTCTACACCTTCTTAGAAAATTTTTTTTTAATCGCATAAAACCTACCCTGTTCTCTCTTAGGACACTTTCGGCTTCTCTTAACTTCAGTCGCAGCTAGTCTTCACGCGAACATTCTCGGGCGTAAACAATTTCTTTGGAATAACCCCAAACGAAAAAATCCATGGGATTAAGGTCAGGTGAACGTGGGGGCCACTTGATTGGTCCGCTGCGTTCGATCCATCTGTTCAGGTATCTTTCTTTCAAGTGATTACTAAGAAGGTGTAGAATATGTATTGAGGCAAGAGGTGGCCAATTTGAAAAAACCTACTGCCATACCTATTCCTTTTTTTATCCAGAACTCTTCTTGACCAACATTTGAAGCTAGTTTTTATTAATTTTCAGCATTTTCTATCATAACTTGATCGGAAAAATCTTGAAATGGCAAAAAATAATTCTGTAGTGAATGTCTAGTTCTTTGATTTTTTCCACCTCGATGACTTTGAAGGCTAATTCTAGCAAAAGTAGAGTGTTAAGTACCGTTTTTTATCAATGATTTTAAAAGCTGACTGTTGAGCGTAGTTTTCAAGCATACTAGGAAACCGTGAATTCGCCTTTTTACATTTTTAATTTTGATTCGAAAATTCAGATCATAATCCAATTCACGTAACTTTTTCACTTGGGACCAACATTTCCATGATTTTTATCAAAGTTACGAATCTGGTTATTTTGTGTATAAAAGTACAATTCATGGAGATTTAGTTTCAAAAAGAATTCCACAGAGAAGTTTTGTACCTTTTTTACAAGCTTTTATTTAGTTTCACCTGTCCCGGTGTCTGTCTGTAATCAAATCTTGCAAGTTGAATATGACACACTTCTAATGGTCCGATTGATTTGAAATTTGGCAGGTGTACATAATTCTGGTGACAATGCATCATGAAATATTTGTTATAGAAAAAAACAAAATGGCGGCTTCAAAATGGCGGATGAGTTTTGTGATTATGATCCGATTCCATTCAAAATTAGTATCTGGGGGGTTTTGGGATTGACAATGATGATTCTTTGGTCAAAATTGAAAAATTCAAAATGGCGGCTGCAATATGGCGGCTACAAGATGGCGGACGAGTTCTGTGATTATGATGCGATTCTATTCAAAATTGTAATCATGGGGTTTTCTGGGTCGTAAATTACGATTCTTCAAAATAGAGGAATTCAAAATGGCGGCTTCAAAATGGCAGATGAGTGTTGCTATCATAAAAGCTTGTCTTGAAAAATGTTTTTTTCATTATAGCTTGTTGTAATATCTCTTTTAAGATGGTCAAGTCGAAAATTCTCAAAGTTCTTAAAAAAATTCATAACTCGAAAACCGTGAAAAATCGCATAACATGCATGGGGGTGATTCGAATAGCCCATGACACTAGGGACCTGTTTTTCTCTTTTTGACGTCAATCTCTCGGTCACCCTGTTTAATTAGGTATATTTATGTATTATATTATGCAATATCCTTTCAAAACCTTATACCTAACTTCTCCAGAAAAGTAATCGATGACAAGAAAGACTTAGCTCGAGGCAAGAACCTAAAGGATTTTTCAATAAGAGGTGTTATTTTGACATTCACGGAAAAATGCCATTTTTCAGACGAATAATCTCATGTTTATTTCATTATGAAGAGGAAGTTTTGCCATTAATAATGAAAAATAACATCAGCCAAATGACCACCACGACTACATGAAATTTTCCATAACCAAATCGCAAAGTGGCTGTCCTATGGCCCCCTATGTCCTCGATAGCCTCACGAATTCCATTTCTAAGGTTTGAATCGACGCTGGGCTCTTGGCGAAAACCTTCTCTTTCACATGGCCCCAAATGAAGAAGTCGCAAGGTTTTAAATCACAAGATCTCGGTGGCCAATTGTGATCACCTCTCTGGGAGATAACACGGTCCGGAAAAATTTCCCATAGAAGATCAAAGATTTCGTTGCTTGTGTGACACGTAGCGGCGTCTTGTTGAAAGTAAATCATTAAAAATCATTAATCATATCTCGAAATCGCAATCCATTGACCGAAACTGTTGTTCCAGCTTCATTCTCGAAAAGGTTCAATGATTCCGCCGAGCCATAAACCGCACCAAATAGTTACACTTTGAGGATAGAGAGGTTTTTCAACAATTACTGTTGGGTTTTCCGAGCCCCAGATGCGACCATTTTGCTTGTTGACCGGGGTGGAAATGGGCCTCATCACTCAAGATGATTTATCCATGGAATTCCGGATCTTTTTCATGCATTTCAAGGGCCGTCTTGAGTTCTGGTGTTAACTGAACTTTCTAAGTCTTAAAACCCAAAATACGGTGCAATGATGTTCGTGGAATGCCTAATTCCAAAGAATGCGAGGAATGACAAACTTGGGTTTTCTTCAACACTTTCCGCTACAGCAGCAATATTCTCGGCTATTCTTGAGCGACGTGCACGGGTTTTATTCTTCACATCACTTGTCCCAACTGCTCACATTGTTCCACCAATTTCGGTTTTGCGGTTCTACAAGGTGCTCCACGATGACCCAGAAATGTTCGAGTTTTACGAACCTTGTCTGGCAAATTTTCACAACTTTCATAGAGATTTTTTATAATTTCAATGCGCTATTGAAGCGTGTATCATTTCATTTTTATCAATGGCGTAGTTTCTACTTGTCAAAAAATTATAGCTTCAAAAGTGACATCTACCGAAATAGGGGGCTATTCAAAATTACACCTCTTATTGGAGGTGTGCCACATGCAGAGAGCCGATCGTCTGCAGTAAGATCGAAAATTCCATTTCAAACATTTATACAAGTGTTGTGTACAATGGATAGGTCATGTTTTGATTTCATATTATATACTACATGCATTATAATTGCCTGAAATAATTTACCTGAAATAATCCAACTGTGAATGTAACAGCTGTAGCTACCTGAATTGGAGTATGAGAGTAAGTAACAATTTGTTCTGTTGTATTATTCAAGTCTCTAGAATCTATATCCAAATGTCTCAAGTATGCAGGATCACTATATTCCAGTACTGCTCTTCCAGTCATTAGGCAAACAATTGCAAAAGTCCCTGGAATGAGAAAGACAAGTCCAATAAAAGCAATAACCTGAAGTTAGGCGTGGATTCATATCAGCAGCCCGACTGAAAATTTTCTCTAAAACCCGGAATAGGTACCCTAAATTTGAAATTGAATCCGACACAGTGACATAAAGTCAGAGCTTTTCCGCGCTCATTAATATTCACCTTGTACGTAGATTCACCTTGTAGGAAGATTCGCCTTTTAGGTGAATTCTCCTTGTAGGTAGATTCGCATTTGCCAGTGCGAGAAAGCAATTGTTCATGTTCAAAGATATCTTGTCATGGAAATTTTTCTGTTTGTTTGACGGAAGATATATGTAAGGTTAGATCGATATGATTCTTTTCATTCTGAAATTTTGTGTAGGTTCCTGCCTTGTCATATGATTAATTGATGCGCATTAATTGAAACCTTATTCTTTCTCTTTCATTTTTTATAGAAGGGTGGTATTTGTGAAAAATTCTGGATACAGATGATCTTACTTTTTCCGCAATATACAGAGTGTAACAGCCAAATGGAATAAATTCGATAACGAATAAATGAGGGGGTGTTAGGAAAAACGCTCGGACACGTCGATTTGTAATTTTAAATACGCATATTTTTCCAGAAAATAAAATTATATAGGGTGTTCCATGCGACCGTGGCCAATACCAACTTTCTTATTTCAGACGCAACCCCCTGTATATTAGAGGAGAAGGTGGTATTATGGAACCCTGCTGTTAATATGGAACCCTTGGTTAATTCTGAACTGGCCGTGATATCTACCGTTCAAAAAGTTGAATATTCTTTGTCACTTATGGAACAACTTGTGTGGAAAACTGCAGCGTATAGTAAGCAGCAGAAATCCAACAGTGAGGGGTTATGTGTGAATGGGTTAAACCAGGGTTTCTCAAACTTTTGGCTCCACGAACCCCTGTTGAAGTTTCCCGATGCCGGCGAACCCCTTTACATTACTTTAATGCCAAAAAAAAATAAAATTGCGCCTCCTACTCATCGAGACGCCATTAAGTAAATCTTGTCGCGAACCCCCTTCCGTCAGATGGCGAACCCCAAGGGGTTCGCGAACCCCACTTTGAGAAACCCTGGGTTAAACGAAACTTTGATGCCGTGAATTCGTGTCAACATAAAAAAGATTTAAATCTGAGTTTTATATATTTTAGTATTCTGTCAGGCCAAAATAGGGCTTTTCTGTTGAAACCTAGTAGGTGATAATGCATTCTACGAGGTTCCAGAAAATTTGCCAAGCGATGTACTGTAACATGTGTTTTTGATAATATGGAACCCCAAAGGTGATGGTACCACAACCTAAGAAAAAAATGTCGAACAGAGGACGGAAAGCTTCATCTGCTGCAGTTATAACCAGCTCTCCTCACAAAATAGAATTGGAGACTTCAATTTCTGTGGATTCAGTATCTGATGTGCCATTTATGGGCACACAACGATTTTTCCGATTGGTGTGTCAAGGATGCATATACGTGTGACTTCTGTCGTTCATAATCTTATATTATGAATTATAAAATATAATTATCATAAGTGGGATTGATATTTTTTGTTTATGAACCCAAAAATGCATTTCTTTGAATATAAGTTCTCATTTCTTCAAAGGGTCCATATTACCAGCCTACTTTCTTGGGAGTCCAATTTTGAGCTTTTCGAAATAATTAAGTGTATCTTGTTAAATATTGCTAGTATTCTGAATTCGTTCAAATAAACACAAACTGAATATATATAGGGCCTATCAATACAAAAAACAAGAAGATAAACACAAATTTCTTCGGATTATAAAATGAAAACAAACTGGGGTTCCATAATACCACCTTCTCCTCTATTTATTTTTTGAATTCTTCAGAAAATTCTAGACATAATTCATGTACAATGTCCTATACCTATCATCAACTTTTTCGGTAATATTAAGTGTTTTCAGATTTTTTACAAAAATTAACATTTTAAATGAAAATTATTTTATTTCACAAAAATCGATACATTACACTCAATACATATTTCCCATTTACCACTTGATATGAAGAAAGTAAGCAAAAACCCTTACTGAGAAGAAATTGAAAAAAGACAAAAACAGATTTGTTTATTCTCATAGCCTTAATAACACGTTGTCTGTTTGCATCACAATAATCAGTCATCAGTGTAAGTGCTATTGTCGTTTGAATTTAGATAACTGTACGTAATAATATTAGAAAAGTGGTTCATTATAATATAGTTTTTTAGCAAGATGGAGCACCGCCCCATTACCAAATCAATGTCCGGCAGTACTTGAACCAAATTTTTCCAAATCGGTGGATAGGGAGGCGCGGATCTTCTGATCTGACACCATTAGACTTCTTTTTGTGGGGATATGTCAAAAGTATTGTATACGAAACGAAACCCTTAAACTTAGACGACCTAAAAAACCGAATCACGCTTGCGATTAGATCAGTCACGCCTGAAATGTTGAGTAACGTTAGAAGACAATTCTACAACAGATTAGAATGTTGCCAAGACGTTCGCGGCGAGCATTTTGAACATTTCCTACAGTGCTGTAATGAATTAATTACAGCACTGTTTTTAGTAATATTTTTCGTTTCGTGGTTGTCAACAATGACTGCCGATCCTATCAATTTTCAACACACGTCAAGTTGAAAATGTCAATTTTCGTCAGTGAACCAACTGCCAAGATACAATACAAAAGTCACTAGGATGTATAATCTGAATTTTTAATTGAATTTCAACAGAAATTTGACTGAAATAGAGAAAATATCGTGTAATTCTCGTTGCAGAATGCAATTCCAACACTCATGCGTTCGAAAACTCGCTCCTTCGTCGCTCGTTTTCGAATTTCGCATTCGTATTGGAATAGGAGCCCATTCTGCAACTAGTTTTAGAATATACTATTATCTACTCCCATAGAATAATATATCCATTATTCAACTGCATTTGATCTGTAATAGTCTCTATAAACCAATAGTGTGAGGTAATAATAACTCACGCCTATAATTCACTCTAATACAAATAGGAAAAATGTAGCTTACGAAATGAATAAAAAAGTTGGTTCAATGGGGAACTCTATTTCAGACATCAAGGTAACGTTCTTGCCATCCATTTCTACATTTTCTTAGGTCTGAATATCCAAAAATTGCACTTGGAAAACGTAAAATGTTTGACGTTTTCTACGGGATCCGATATCGATTCGATTTTCGACCACAGAAATTGCTCTTGACAACTGTTGTCAATTTTGAAAATGCAGATTAATTCGAATTTTACTGAAGATGTCGAAGATAAAGTATAGTGTTCAGTCGCGGTAATGGTCATAACACACTTGATGAATTACACCCCTCGCCTGACGGCTCGGGCTGCAAAATTCATTTGCGTGTGTTATGACTTACATTACCGCTCATAGAACAATATACTAATTTTATTTAAAACGTTGATTTCTGCAATAAATCTGAAAACACTTAATACTTCCGAAATAGTTAAAGATAGGTATAGGACATTGTGCATGAATTGTGTCTAGAATTCTCTGAAGAATCCAAAAAATAAATAATATACAGGGGGTTGCATTTGAAATAAGAAAGTTGGTATTGGCCACGGTCACATGGAACACGCTATATAATATTATTTTCTTGAAAAACATGCGCATTTAAAATTACAAATCGACTTGTCCGAGCGTTTTTCTCAACAAGCCCTCATTTATTCGTTATCGAATTTATTCCATTTGGCTGTTACACTCTGAATGTAAATCATTACAAAATGAGTAGATATTGTAATATAGGTAAATGCGTATCATGTTGAATATAGATGAATTCTTTGTTAGAGGAGTTTGTGCGAAAAACTTATTTTTGGAGAAATTCTCACGAACTTTCTCTGAATAATCACCATTGTGACAAAAATAAAACTGCGAAGCCAGAAATTTGGACATTGAGAAGCTAATAGATTTGTTCGCACAAAAAATAAAAGAAGATTTATGAATTTTTCTTAACATGCATATTCATATTTATTTCATAGCATATTCATTTCATACATGAACTTCTTTTTTTTTTGCAGACTATTTATTTTTATTTTATTATTTCCATCAATCTTCAAAAAATTTTGCGCTACGCCACTGGCAGCAGCCCTTGCATTTGTTCATTTGAATAGTATAAATCGATAAATTCCACAGTTTCATGAATCGACGACAAAAGGTACTATTTTTTTATTTTACCTTCAAGACGTTCAATCAAATCGGTCATAACAAGGATTCAAAATAAAATTAAGCTGAAGGAAATAAGAAAATAAAGTTTTTCTCTATTAAAGGTCGATGAAAACCAGATATAAAAATGTGAAAATGTGGATTATGTATATTTTTTAATATTTTTCTAGTATGTATTTTTATACAGATTAGGCCAAATTCTATACTTTTGAATGAAAAGTCCCATTGACACTTTATTAACATGCGAGGTTTCAGGAAAATCTAATGACACTATTGGATTCTTCACGAAAAAGTGAATTATATATATATTATATTTTTATAGAAATGAAGAAATTTTTGGAATTAAAAAAGCTATCTTTGCGTGTTGAACGCGGTTGAAAAAATTCTGGATGAAGTGGTGTAAACTTACCCATGGAGTTATGTCTAGATGTACCTAGTACAAAGTAAATGAATACTGGAAAAAATGCCATGTAAATTCCAACTACAGGCGGCACGTTACCCAGCATGCCATATCCAATTCCTGAAAATAAATTACACTAAGTCAGTTTTGTATGAACTATACGGTGTGTAAAAGCCAAATTGAAAAAATTCATTATCTTGGTAACTGTACACATTCATGAAAAATCCCGAAACACATCAAATTTAAATTTTGAATTTTCATTCTTCTTCGTGAAAATACAACCCCCAATTTTTCAAGTGAGAAGCATGGGCTTGTCATACATTGTTTGAAAAATCGCGTCATTTTCTGTTCAGAACTGTTTACTGGCGAATAAAAACTTTTCGGACTCTTGAATCGAAGTTTCAAATTACGGGTTATAAAATTCTCACCTTGAGGTATATGCATGATAGCAACTGTTATGCCTGCTACCAAATCTTTGATAAATCCTTCTTTCCATTTGTACTTCGGTAGCCATTCTAGGATTGGAAATGTTCCTTTGGCAGTCTTCTTACAACGGCTCAAGTTGAAATTGCAACAATTGTTCTCGTTATCTGGAACAAGAAACATTGAATTCCGGTAAAAGTATCATCGATAGCTTAGAGGTAGAGTAACCCGTCCGGCAAATAGGGAGACGCAAGTTCGATTCCTGCTCGGCGTGTAACTTTGCCGGAATTACAAAAAATTTGTCTGCTTGCCGTTGATTCTTTCTCTTATTAGAGGTATATTTCCAACGGTACGGGCCTCATTCAGAGGAAACCGCTAAAAGTCCTCTACCAATGGCCAGAAGCAATCGTTACACGAATTGGATGGGAAATTCTTTTCACTCGAAGAAATTTTTATCAATGAAATATGTATTTACCTAGCCATCGTACCTAAATGATCAACTTGTCATATATAGGTTTTCTGTTATTAATAGCAAAATATGAAGCACTTCAACTTGTTATTTCTCGGTTTTTCGAAACGTAACGTCCTGCATTTTTCTTCACGATAATGTTGACAATTGAATACCTCACCTTTTCTCGGAAATAATCTTAGGGCTAATTCCACTCCTGCGTTGCACTTGGTGATTTCATTAGTATAAAGGCGGACTCCCACTACTCGTATATTTGGCAAGTACGCAATTATTTGCGTACTTGGCAAGTAGACCAAGTTTCGAACTTGAATGACAAGATTGATAAGTATTGGCCGAGTGAACCACTCCCACTACATGCCAAAGGCAAGTGGCAAATATTTGCCAAATACACGAGTAGTGGGAGTCCGGCTTAAGTAATGAAAATAACAAACATTAAAAAAAAGCTGAAACAATGGAACCTGTAGTGAAATTATTCAGGTAATATTCGGTACATATTCCTTTATTTTAATGATTGAGGAGATGGTCCTATACTCTGTTCAAATATAAGCGACTACGACATAAACAAAGTCGCGCAGATGAAGGATGGGCTTCCTTCAGGTAGAGACTTGCTTTCAGGGCTTCAGGGTCGGATCGAGGATAGTTCACACCAATACACCCAATATATCACCTTCAGATCCTGTACCTACTATCGACATTTCGTTCTAAGCTTCAAGTACGATCCTGGCAGTCTTTTGGGGGCGTGAAAAGAATTGTAGAGAAGACCGTCTGACGAATAAAATGTTAGTAATGCGCAAAACAAACCGATTTGATTTGTTTGTTTACATTCTCTTATATTTGAACAGACTATAGTGTCGTCTGCCCTTTCTCGAACACACAGCAATCCGACCTTGGTAGCATGGCTGGAGTAATGCTCCGAAAAGCATTCACCATTGTCTCCCGCATATGCAGGGTGTCTCATTTGAATGTGTCAACCCTCAATAACTCAACAACGAATCAGAATTTGTGGAAACACTCAGACAGGTCGATTATTGATGACAGGGCCGACAGGGGGACATGCTCTGGGATACGAAGCTTGTTTCTACTAGCAACAACCCCTTGGAGAGGGTTGGAACCCCATCAGGAATTTGAATGGGGAAAGTGGGTAGTTTTGTAGCACAAATGTATGCATGAATTCAAATTTGTATGAACCTGCAGTTTGTGTTCTTAGAAGTGAATATTATTATGGAATTATGGTACCGATAAAACTAAATGAAACAGAGATGTTCTAATTGATCGTATAATTTTTATTGAAAGAAAAAAAAACAAAACAAACAATAAGATGATTAAAAAGTGTTAACTGCCTTTTTTCTCTTCATGCTCATCAGAATCTGCACTGCCAAGCTATACGCAAAGAGATTATTGCTTTCAGAAAATTTCGTTTCAGTATTCTGTATGGCAGAATTATTAGAGGTGCGTTTTATCATCAGTTCTTAATAAAAATTACAAAATGGTTTACACGTTGGAGGAGAGAAAGGAAATGTTGAAAATTTATTTCCAGAACAGTGACTGTGCTAGGGCTACTGCGACTACTGCGAGGATTTTTAATGAACGACATCCTGATAAAAATGTTCATCATTCATTTATCATGCAGTTGGTACATAAATTTGAGGTAACAGGATCAGTTGCAAACAAAAAACATAATCGCACTCGTACCTATGGTTACTAGTGAAAATGATCAAGTCGCCGTAATTGATCAACTAATGGCTGAACGGGAACAATGTGGAAGTGTTAGAAAGTTGTCACAGCAAACTGGATATTCAAGGGCACGTGTTCACGGAATATTGAAGCTGGCTAAGTTCCATCCTTATAAAATGACACTTGTTCATGAACTGAACGAAGATGATGGTGATCGGAATTTTGTCAAATAATTTCGCAAGTAATTATTTTATGTATTTATTTATTTATTGTTTGCCGCTTCGACAACAAGGCCATTAGCGGTTTCAGTTTGATGTTTACAAAATGTTCAGTATTATTCATAATATACTATACATGTCATGGTATTGTGTCATAGATGTAATCATATTTTAAGTTTGATGCTTTTAATGAATGCTATTGTATTGGTGCAGGACGGTGAACTGATGTTGAGGGCTTCTTCCATTTTGTTGCTAACGTTGTGTACTTTTCTTTGGGCTTCGAATAGTTGGCATTCTATTCTATGATTATATGACGTGTGGTGAGTTGGGAGTTGCACTTTTGGCACCGTGGAGGAGATTCCTTCTTTAGTAGATATTGATGTGTTTCTCTTGTATGGCCAATTCTGAGTCTTCTTAGGATGACGAGGTTTTGACGTATTCGTGTGATTGG
Organism: Adalia bipunctata; assembly: GCA_910592335.1. Taxonomy (NCBI): domain Eukaryota; kingdom Metazoa; phylum Arthropoda; class Insecta; order Coleoptera; family Coccinellidae; genus Adalia; species Adalia bipunctata. The sequence continues at coordinate 11,402,651 of OU342954.1, forward strand.
AGGATTTGTATTGATTGTGGGATCTATCAGAGCAAGCTTCGATCTTCTTTGTTGCCAGATTAATTTCCACTTGTTTTTGATTTTATTTTTGCATAGGTTACTTAGGTCGTAGTTTGTCAACACTTCTATATAAAGACCATCAATAACGGCTTCCTTTGCTGCTGCATCCACCTTCTCGTTGCCCTCAATGCCGCAGTGGGGGGGAATCCACATCAATGTCAGTGATTTATTGGTGTTTTGGATAGAGCAGATGAGATCTGTGATGTTATTTATAATGGTATTGTCACAGTAAGGCAGGCCCGTAGCCAGGAATTTTTTTCGGGGGGGGGCTAAAAAATTTGAACTTATGGAAATGAAATAATTCATGATTGCCACAACGTATAACTGAACACATGCTTATTGATATTTTAATAATTTCGGGGGGGGCTTCAGCCCCTTAGCCCACCCCCTAGCTACGTGCCTGCAGTAAGGCCTCTGGATAGCTTGAATTGAGCTAAAAGAGTCAGTACATAATATAATGGGCTGAGATGTTTCTTGTTCAGCTATAAACTCTAAAGCTTTCTGAATTGCAACTAATTCCGCTGTGAATATGCTACAATCTATAGGAAGTTTGAACTTTCTAACTGAATTCGCTGCTAGGAATGCACATCCTGTTCCTCCGGAGGACTTTGAGGCATCTGTGAAAACAATATCCTCCTTCTGGAAGTGGGATACCCGATCCTTGAAGTTGGTCCTTATAATATCAGGATGAGTTTCATTTTTACGAAAGTTTTTTAAGGAAGTATCAATAACTGGTCTCTTCATTGTCCATGGTGGTGATCCTGTATTCCTGAAGGGAAGGCTCTTGGGGAAATTAGTGACCGGGTGCTCCATCATGCTGAAACCACATCACGTTTCTTGAGAAGATATAGCACTGCTTATAATACAGGAAAGGAAAATGCACCTATAAGAAGGAATTTATGCTTAAGGAGAGAACCGAAAGAGAAAAACTCTGGCGGAATCTCCCAGGGATGGATCACTCCAAAAAGTTCCTCCGGAACTTTGAAACTGCTAGATCCAAAAAATATCTGGATCTCAGTAAAAACCAACTTCACTTACTCACTGGCTTTCCACAGGACATTGTCGCCGAAAGAAGCATCTGTTGAGAATGGGTTTATCGGACACTGATGAGTGTAGATTCTGTGGGGAGGAGGAAGAAACTCCTATTCACCTGGTTACGGTATGCTATGCCATTGCAAGCCAAAGGAAAGAGTGCTTTGGACAAGAAACTTGTAGAAGTGAGGAGTTATACTCCTTGAAGCCATCCCAGATAATGGATTTCATCAAATCTCTGGAACTGGAGGGCGAGCTGTAGGAGGCGCGATGATAACAGCTCTGATAGGGGGCACAATAGACCTTAAGGTCGCAGTGAACTGTAACCCCTTTTCACTATAACTATAATACAGGAAAAATGACCTGAAGGATATTAAAATATGCTGCACCATTGAGATTTCTCTCTAAAAAATCATGACCTATTACAATTACATGCTCCCCAGACATTTAATGGGCACTGCTGTTGTTGGTCGTCTTTCCTTAACATTCTCATATTTCCGTTATAATGGAGATATAATGGTTAAAGTCGCTTCTTCGCTGAATAAAACAAAATCGAAAAATGTTCTGTTCAATTTTGAAATTTTCCCAGGCGGTGATCAAAATCATTAGCGCCTGGTTCATCTGAATGTGGTAGGCTTAAGACTTTGCTTTTTGAGGATTCTTTGAGCTGAACACTCACTCATACCGCAGGCTACACTAAGCTTCCCTTGGCTTGTGTTTGGATCAGTTTCTGTGGCACTACCCCAACATAAAAATCATATCAACCATTTCATGTTTCCCAAAATTCATCCTGATTCATTGTATCCAAAGTTATTTTGAGCTCTGAACAATAAAAATTTGATTGAAAATAGATTGTTTTTACAACCGGGCCTAACTAACTACTTTCCCGCATTGTTTTCGATTCGGAAAGTGTCACTTTCCCGCACTAGTGCGGGAAAGTATATATGTGTTGAATTTGGGTATAATAATTGATACCTTTAACATGAAATCTCTTAATCTACTTACTTATATATTTAGTTAAATATTTCAAATTATCCAGTTTCATCCATGTCAAACTAATTATTAATGCAGATTTCCGTTTGAAAATTATTGCATTTTCAAAGAGAACTTGACATCCTTCAAAAATTATGACTGGCATACATGCTAGGAGCATAGAATAAATGGAGGGAAGGCTTCATACGCTCGACAGATCATTTTGAACTTCCAATTTCGGCGGAGGTTAGAGTTTCGTGTGGCGCCCGATAGATAACGCTGTGATCGCAAATAGGGCTATATGTCACATAATATGTCTTGTTCTGTGGCGCTACAGTTGCAAAGAATATTATGTGGTTGTCATTTTTATTGATACATTTTTACGACCAACACCAAAGTGATTGAATAATAAAACTTTTTGTTGTTGACTGAAAGGACTAAAGGAGGTCGAAACAAATTGTATTGAATTCGAATATTGTTTGAAGTTACTATAATATACGAATTGAATCGGCTTCGATAAAAAAAAACATTTCTGCGGCTTCAACTATCTAATTTACCTGCTGGATTTGTTCATTTCAACGTTTGTTGCTAAGTATAATATTTTTAATTGATATAGTGTGATTTATTATGCTATGTACCTACTATATAATTATTGAATGAGAAAACAAGGTAAACAGTTTGAATTTTTATTGACAAGTATCAAAACATATTGAACAATTTTATTATTACCTATTTTAGCCAAAAAGGCCTCGGTGGGATCATGACGCATTCAAAATTTCTGAAGAAAGAATAATCACGCCTTCTGATTGACTTGAAATGACGTCCGGTTGTTCCATATGAAGAAATCGAAACAAATTCTTACTACATTAAAATTCGACAATTCCATCTCCGTTTTTTTCAGCTTCTAGAAGAAGACCTGGACGCATAGTCTATGCCTGTACGTTACTTAAATAAAAGAATTTTTTTAAGTCTCACCCTTCAAAATAACACCAAATATTAATCATAACAATATTGTTGACATATCACCGCATTCTAATCAATTATTTATGCGCAATTATATGGAAATTCTATAATCGGAAATAAATTTGTCAAAACGAATTTCATTTTGAATATGTATCGTTATAGCCATGCTGGAGCCACGAACGACGTTGGCGCCATCTCATAACCTTGCGGCGAACTAACAAGTGCGGACGTTTTTGGCAGTTCATTTTTGTAGCGGAGCCTTCCCTCCATTCATTCTATGCTTCTAGATACATGGATCTACAGTGGCTGTATAAAGCCGCTGTACATGGATCTGTGTATTTATTTCTATGTCACGGTCTATGATTTTCCGCATAGAATCCCAAACTCCTTAATTAATGTGTCAAAACGAATATTAGAGTTGTGTAGAAGTTTTTTGCATTTTATAATACGATTGTAGAAAAAATATTTTTTCTACAACCGGGCCTAACTAACTACTTTCCCGCATTGTTTTCGATTCGGAAAGTTACTTTTCCGCACTAGTGCGGGAAAGTAAATATGTGTTGAATTTGGGTATAATCACACCTTTAACATGAAATCTCTTAATCTACTTACTTATATATTCAGTTGAATATTTCAAATTATGCAGTTTCATCCATGTCAAACTAATTATTAATGCAGATTTCCGTTTGAAAATTATTGCATTTTCAAAGAGAACTTGACATCCTTCAAAAATTATGACTGGCATACATGGATCTGTGTATTTATTTCTATGTCATGGTCTATGATTTTCCGCATAGAATCCCAAACTCCTTAATTAATGTGTCAATGTGTGTGTCAAAACGAATATTCGAGTTGTGTAGAAGTTTTTTTTCATTTTATAATACGATTGTAGAAAAAATATTGTTCCTATCTTGAGCGGAAAGTACTTTCCCGCACTCGATTGCTTGCCCGAACTCCGCTCCGCGTCGTTCGGGCAACGGCAATCTAGTGCGGGAAAGTACAACTTTCCGCCCTTGATAGGAAAATAACTAGTTCCTATCTTGAGCGGAAAGTACTTTCCCGCACTCGATTGCTTGCCCGAACTCCGCTCCGCGTCGTTCGGGCAACGGCAATCTAGTGCGGGAAAGTACAACTTTCCGCCCTTGATAGGAAAATAACTATTTGGGATACCGATAAAACACTTCATTGAATATACACGTGATCAGTATGTAGGGCTCATCCGGAAAACATTTATCTGTTGATGATTTTGGGAATGTTCTGGAGTTTTGTAATTGTAACTATCTCAATGGAAATAATTTACCGATTTGGACTCTCTTGACTTTTAAATAAATTTGAGCAAAATTTTCTAGAGAAGTTGGCAGAAATGAAGAGAAATCATTCATTCATCCAGTAATGCTGTACCGACTACCGAATATAAATTGAATAAATACTATGTCAGGTTCCGTTGTCTCAGCCATTTTTTAATATACTTACGTCAAAGTTATTATATACATTATTCAAATAAAATTTTCAGTTGTGATGTATGTTTTCTTACCTGCTGAACGGAGATTGAAAATAGCCCTAAAGCTACTTCTGAGAAAACTGAGACATTCAATTCTCTACATTGTCGTGAAAAACTAGATATTGCATTCGAAAAAATCGAGAAACAGCAATTTGAAGTTCTTCATATTTGGCCATTAATAACGGACACCCTATGGCAAGTTCATCAATTAAAAATGATGACTAGGCAATTCTCTCAATTAAAAAAATTCTGATGAAATTCGTGTTACGTTACGTGTACCGGTTGGGAAAATATTTATACAGTTTTTCGTAAAGATAGAGATATGAATGATATCCTTAAAGTCTTATCTACTGGACAACCTTCATACTGGCCATCAGATATCAATTAAATTCCTGACCTACTTGACTTTGCTGTTACGAAGGGAATATCAGATCATTCAGATCTTCGCAGACTCCGACCATACCCCTATAATAATTACCGTAAGTACAAATATCATATGGGAAGCACCTGAAGCCAGACTTCGTTTGGGATACATTTCAACAGATTTCAATAAAGACTTCAATTCGAAAAGGAGAGCGAAAGAAGAATACGATATTGACGAAGCTGTACATCAATTCTAATACAAACTTCAGCATAGGAAGCAACGTCAGTTATTAATAAAGTAGCCCAAAAAATATCCCACTACATATCAAATAAATTCTTAGTCTCAGTATTAGAGCTAACAAAAAATGATAATATATTCGATAGTATTTTTTATGTTGTATAAATCCTGAAAAATTTTACCTTTCCCGCCAGAATAATGCAATAATTGCTTTAAAAGTTACTAAAGCAATCCACCCGTTGTAATACTGGTATTATAAAAACGCATACTTGTAATAGGCGGAAATATTTTTGCCATGATAAAACGAATATGTCTTGAAAATTGGGACTTAAACGTTTTCTTTCCTGTAATATTCAACCGGTCTTTTCAACACCCTTTATTTTACCCTGAATAGAAAGAAAAGCGTAATAATTTGATTGATCGGTGTAGACTTCTGAAATATTATATCCCTGTGCCAGAAAATTATTGAATCGTTTATCCCACACAAGAGGTCTGGCTAGACGTTAACGATTGAAATTGTTGATTTTCGGTTCAAGTTTCTCCGGGGTCCCAAACGATAAGAGGGAGCCGTTCCACGAAATCGGTTGCAATAACTGCGTGTGCAGAAAAAATTCGAAATTGAAAACATGGGATTTGCAACGCAGCATTTCCCAAACCGTTTCATGAGAAACTGCATTATCTCAATAAGGCCCTACCTACGAGAGGTAGGAAGCAGAAAAGTCTTTAATTTGATTGGTTCGTAAAAACGAAGATGGAAGAAGTTTCGATTTGATTGGTTTTGAAGCATCGACGAAGGAAAACCTTTAATTTAATTAGTCTGTGAAGAAAACGACGAGGGGAAATCTTCAATTTGCTCGGCAGACGAAAAAGGCAGTAACTGGTGAAGCCTTGAACGGGAAGGTTGCCAGGGTACTCGGTATTACGGTTCGGAAACTAAGGGTAGTACGGTTTTAGGGTAGGTTACTTCAGTGTTTAGAAGTACGGTCTCAAAATGGAGACGAAAACAGTGGAGGTTGAATCGGAAGTTGAGGAGTAGCTGGAGAAATCTTAACGGGAAGATTCTCAGTTGACTCATTTGATAGGTACGTTTTTGCAGCGGCGTAGTAACGCCACCACGGGCCTGTGTTCAAGATATTTTCCAGGCCCCTACCCTCCCTATTAGCGCTAGTCGTCCCAAGCGTCCGGGCCCCTTATAGGGGCCCGGGCCCGTGTTCTTCGAACACGCCGAACACTGGTCACTACGCCACTGCGTTTTTGATACGGTTTTAAGGAATATTTAAGAAGTAATTTAGTTTCGGAGTTATCTCGAGATCGGTGTTAGGGGAACTCATAGGTTTTGGTTTTATTTTTGAAAGGCCAGTCTCAAACGGAGACAGAAAAGTGTTAAGTCGAAATTAAAAGATCTCTGAAATTACTTGGAGAATTATTTAGATTGCGTCTCGTCGGTAGAACGGGAGTGAGATTAATTTGCGAAATCGAGTGGGTGACATGTTTTTGTGTTTCTTTTATGTTTCAGGAAATATTCATCATCCTTATTCCTTAGGAGTTTTGACACGGTAAAAAGGTCAGGTATTTTGTTTATGCTCAGCTTATTTTGAGTATTGGTAGAAGCTGCATGCAAAGCCAGATATCTTTTATAGTCCAGAGTCCCGAAATCTACCACAAGTTTTATTTTTTAAAGTGTATTTTTTTGCGATCTCCCTTGGGCCTTGAGTATTTGAAAGTTTAAAGTGTAGTATTTTTGCGATCTCTCACAAAGGGGGGTGGTTTTTACATACTTATCTAATAACTCTTATTGGCTTTTCCAGTTCAACAAATGGACTGTTTTTTTATATTCATTTGACGGCATCGACTGCTGTGGTCATTAGCCGGAAATGGAATGTTGATATTGATCTGAATATGCAGGCACGTAGCCAGGATTTTCTTTCGGGTGGGCCCACAATGAGTAAACATTGTCAATTTTGTCTTTTGTCAAATATACAGGCATTTTTTGATTTTTCGGGGGGTCAAAACTCTTCATACGAATCCAACCAAATTCGAGTTCCCGATCAATCTGAAAAGTGCAGAATAATTGCAGTTCGCCCTTCGCCAGATAAACGGGATCCAGCTAGATTCGAGAGGCTAGCCTCAGACTCAACGTAACATGTGGCGTTTAGGCGTACGTCTTCTCGCCTCCCGTCGGATTCCTATGATGTATCGGGTGTTTTTTTTTAGTATTTGAAGTGATCGATAATAAGGTATTCACAGATAAACTGGCCTGTAAACCTGAGAAACAATAACAACTGAACAAAGCGATCTCACAAAATTCACGTTGCACTTGTATCTACTGAAAATTTTTCAATTTGAGAGATATCATAGAGACTCATAGTTAGAGGTTGATTTGATTTGAAATAACCTGACCATTCAATTGAACCATTATCAAATTCATAATTTGATGATTATTATTGGCCTACCAACATTTCATAGCCCACAATGTCAGATAACCTGAACTTCGAGGTGGTTATTATATGAGGTGATACAAATTACTCGGTTATATCGAGTGTTTTTTCACAGTGATAGAACTTTAAATTGGAATGAAACACATTCAAATTAAGATTGAAGCCAAATTTGTTTCATTTGAAAGATAATTTTATGACATTCATATTTCAAAAATAATTTTCGGCATATTTAAACCACGACTTGCCCTGAGGAACCGCATTCGACCAGACCAATTTTTCCAAGCGTCTATTGTTTCTGGTTTATCAGCATAAACTAATGACTTGACATAACCTCAAAAAAAAAATTATCTAATGGATTAATGTCGCATGATTTTGAAGGCCAATCAATTGGACCATTTCTCGAAATAATGTTATCGCCAAATCTTTCTTTTGATAAATCAATTGTTACGATAGCAGCATGAGGTGTAGCACTATCTTGTTGAAAACAAAACACTTCAAATAATCATTGATCATCGATCTGTAACGAGCACCATTCACTGTAAAATGCCTCCAGCGTATAAAGCACAGCATACAGTGCATTTTTCAGGATGCAATGAAACCTTCAGAACTTCTTTAGGGTTGTTTTCACTTCATATATAATTTTGCTTGTTTACGTAGCCGTTCAACCAGAAATGAGTTTCGTCACTAAACACAATTTTTCCATGAAAAAGTGGATCAACTTCAAGCTGTTCTAGGGCCCAATCAGTTCTTGAACTAGTTGGATCTTGTATGGGTGTAGACCAAGATCTTTATGCAAAATTTCCCATGTGGTGGATGCACAGAGTCCAACTTGTTTGAACGTTGACGAATAGACAAATCTGGATCTTCATTAACACTTTCACTTACAGCAGCTATATTTTCTTCTGTACTTACAGTTCTTTGTGTTGTTGTTGTTGCATGTTGCATCGAGTAGAGAAAATGTTGTCCGAAATCTATCGATGGTTCGACGAATAAGCTGCTCTGATGGACGATTATGTGAACCATAAATTTCAGGAAGTGCTTTATAAGTTTGGCGAATAGAACAGTGATTTTGAAAATAAATTTCAACAATTTGTAAACGTTGTTGCGGGGTGAGTCTCTTCATGATAATTTGTCAATGCTTACTGAACAGAAATATGAAAACATAGCTTATACCTTCTGTCAAATCACAGTTATCCCTATCGGAAATTCTATCACTCTAAAAAAACACCCGATGGAATAACGCGCTAGACAAGGAAGTGCGAGTCCTGCCTTTGCCGTTGACTGGGAGGTGAGTAAGCGAGATGGATAGACAGAAATCGTGAGATATGGAAATGTAGACCTAGGGCCTTATTTTATTGCTACGTAATGAAGAGAAATAATTACGATATGAATGCGTATGGATGCAGATAATAAAAAACAATGTGAAATCATAAATTGAATAATTAATAAAATATGATTTTTATACGTGTAATTTTCGACATTTATTGGATTTCATTAGATCTCTGGAACTTGAAGGCGAGTTGTAAAGCTTTGTTTGCGTGCAGAATAGACCTTAAGGTCGCAGTGAACTGTAACCCCTTCCTAACTATAACTATGAAGAGTGACTGTAAATTTGCAATCAAGAATGAAAAAATTTACAGATTTCGCAATCCTTGCAACCATCAGAGACATTGGAAATGATAACACCACATGTGAATATTACCAACATTTATTTGCATTTGAACTTAAAATAAAATAGTATTTTCAATAATAATAATGAGCAATAATAATTGCAAGAAACAATCAACATTCCCAATTCCTAACATAAACATGTGAGAGGAAACTTGTCACCGTATTTTAAAACAAAAATGTTCTTTCTAAAGTGAGTATTCTTAAGATATAATAATAAAAAATAAAGATATGAATAATTGGATGAATTATCCTGTCATTCCTGTCCAATATTTTCGAAGTGAGTTTTGATTTTAGCAAATCTGGGTTTTCATGAAATTGGCTTTAGATAGAAGGATTCAGTTTTCACTAAAATTCATGAATCTTACATGTACTCGGAGTTAACATCATCAGAATAAGCTGAGTCCACCTCGTCCAATATTTTCGAAGAGAATTTTTATTTTACCAAATCTGAGTTTTCTCGAAATTGGCTCGAGATAGAAGAATTCTGATTTTACTAAAATTCATGAATCTTATATGTTCTCAGATCAACTCTCATCGGATGAAGCTGAGTCCATTCTGTCCAATATTTTCTAAGCGAATTTTTATTTTACCAAATCTGGGTTTTCATGAAATTGGTTTGAGATAGAAAGTAGAAAGATTCTGTTTTCACTAAAATTCAGGAATCTTATATGTACCTTCTCGGAGTAAACATCATCAGAAGAAGCTGAGTCCACACCGTCCAATATTTTCGAAGAGAATTTTTATTTTACCAAATCTGAGTATTCTCGAAATTGGCTTGAGATAGAAGGATTATGTTTTTACTAAAATTCATGAATCTTATATGTAGGGGAGGACGGGGGAATTCCACGCATCTTAGGGAAAATGCTCACAAAAACCTTCCTATGTACACACAAACTTTCATAATTTAACTGCTGAATCATGAACCCATTTGGAACTTTTTCATCACAAGGAAAAGGTTCAACTACCTATACCAATTGAGAAAAAAAATAATTCTGAAAACTGTCTTTTCGCGGTCTTCCCCCACGTACTGGGTAATACCGCGCATGCGATGGTATAATTATGCGCATATATTGAACAGCTGAAAAACTCGAAAAAATATTTCATTATTTAGGTAATAACCAAGTACAATGTAAATTAAACAAATTTCCAGGACTGTACAAAAAATATTATTGAAGAATTACCCCGCTACAGCTGCGCGTTATTCTCCCAGTGTGAGTCACCTAACCTAACTAATCACTGACATTAGATGACGAAATACAATTATGTAATTGTTCTTTTGCATTAAATAATCTACACATATGAAGGAAAATAGTCATGCAATAGATTCATTAGAAATTAATAATAGAAGTACTTTCCACGATTCCAATTTCTCTCGAAAATTAGATCATAGCATCGTGAAACGAACAATCGGCTCCCTGGTCTAAAATAAAAACACGAATATCTTTAAATTACGGGAGGATGTTGGCAAGGCAAATACGAGATGGTGCGCTGTATCCACAGAAATATAATAAGATATTTATTTATTCATATGTTTATTATATTTCTGTGGCTGTATCTAAATTTTGAAATAACTGAACTGAGTTGTAGAATATCAATGCGCAGAATTCCTCCGTGCGCGGAATTCCCCCGTCCTCCCCTACTCGGAGGAAATCAAATGAAGCTGAGTCACTCCGTCCAATATTTTCGAAGTGAATTTTGATTTTAGCAAATCTGGGTATTCATGAAATTGGCTTCAGATAGAAGGATTCTGTTTCTACTAAAATTCATGAATCTTATATGTACTCGGATCAACTATTGACCTATTCTTCAAATACCGAAATATTTGCCCAATCTGGCAACGTTGCGGCGAATTTGACGGACCACTCACCGCGGCCCAGATCTCACTTGATGAAACAACAATATAAACACTCGAAGTGATCTATCCTTCAAATACAGGAATAATTGCCCAATCTGGCAACGTTGCGGCGAATTTGACGTACCTCTCACCGCGGCTCACTGGTCGCCGTCGCCGATTCTCGAGCATACATTAATTCTCACGAATTCCTAACCAATCAGATTCACTCGATTCCGAGTGCTTCCGAATGCACCCGAGAGGACGATCGTGAGAAGAAGCCGTTGCCCGTTATTCAGATCTCGCGTTTTGTCTTTTGTCGTTCTTCATAAACGAATCTGATAGTGAAATAGTTGAAAACGGTTGGAACTTGGAACTTCGAACAGTTTGATTTATATTATGGTAATTACCCCCATGAGTATCAAAGTCCTTAGAAGAAGTTACGCAATGTGGTGCACATAAAAAAATTTCATAAATTGTGAACCTGATTTTCAATAGTTATTACCCCCCCCCCCCATGAAAAAAAGCTATATCCGCCCTTGCATTTAGAACAAGCTATAATAAAAAAATCATTCTTTAAAACAATCTTTTATAAAAACAACCCTCATCCGCCATTTTGAAGCCGCCATCTTGAATTCCTCAATTTTGAAGAATCGTAATTTCCGACCCAGAACACCCCTAGATACACATTTTGAATAGAATCGGATCATAATTACGAAACTCGTCCGGCCTATTCTAGCCGCCATCTTGAATTTTTCAATTTTGACAGAAGAATCATCATTGTCGAACCCAAAAACCCCTAGATACTAATTTTGAATGAAATCGGATGATAATTACGAAACTCATCCGCCATTTTGGAGCAGCCATTTTGTTTTTTTCTATGAAAAATATTTCATGATGCATTGTCACCAGAATTATGTACACCTGCCAAATTTCAAATCAATCGGACGATTAGAAGTGTGTCATATTTAACTTGCAAGATTTGATTAGATAGAGACAGACAGACAGACACCGGGACAGGTGAAACTAAATAAAAGCTTGTAAAAAAGCACATATGCGCTTACAAAAACCTCAAAAGTGAGAATTTAAGTAGGTAATTTAGCATATGTATTTTGAAATATGGCAATATAACTGTGTGTTGTATCATAGTTTTCTTGGATGGCGGATGGGGGAAATGTAAGAAATATCAATCATACAGAACACCATGAATTATTCTCAAATGATCATATGTAGAAAACGTTTCCTGGTTTTCATCAGTAGAACAAAGAGAACACAAAATATATTGCTTCTTCACCACTCTAGCGGAATCATCATTATGTATTGGAACTTAAGTCTAAGTGGTACCTAGCAACGAGGAACTTTTAAGGGTAAGCGGTGCAAACAGGCGTTAGAGGCCGATTTGAGCATGGGCGAACAGTGTCATAAGCGGATTTTGTTGCCAGACTGTGCAAATCCGTTTCTTCAGTGGATCAAATAACGAAATAATTGTCCAATCTGGCAACGTTGCGGCGAATTTGACGGGCCGCTCACCGCGGCCCAGATCTCACTTGATTAAACAACAATATAAACACTCGAAGTTCTAATGAAGGAAATAAAACAATGATCTATCCTTCAAATACCGGAATAATTGCCTGCGACGAATTTGACGGGCCGCTCACCGCGGCCCAGATCTCACTTGATTAAACAACAATATAAACACTCGAAGTGCTAATGAAGGAAATAAAACAATGATCTATCCTTCAAATACCGGACTAAGTGCCCAATCCGGCAACGTTGCGGCGAATTTGGCAGACCTCCCACCTGAGTCCCACCTCGGCGCAGTTCGCCGATTCTCGTATGCTGGCATATGCTGGCCCAACACACCTACGTTAATGAATCACGCGATAACTTTCGAATGCTTTTTTGGTCTACTGGCGACACTTTGTCTTTTGACCTTGAACAAAACCTCGTAATTTACCTGCAATATACGAACATAAACATTTCCAATGTTAAAAAGATAGAAAGATTGAAAATATAAGTGATGAGCCACCTACACTGCGCAAAAAAATTAACGCACATTATGGAAATCTCAAATTTATTCCACAACTGAAGGTGTTCTCAATGATAATTATTTTTATCAGAATTATGTGGGTATGCATATGAAATCCACTTTCAACGTTTTTCTTCAATACAGATGTTTTCTCCCAGCAGGAATAAAAAAAGATGATATTATCAGATTTTGAATGTATTGGCTCCATTCTAAAAGCAGTTGTTCTCGATCAATTCTAGTGATCAATAGTTTTTCTTTCGTTTGATTTTCGACACTCGATCGCTATGCAACGCGAAACACGTAATTTGACCCAAGAGGAATGTGCCCAAGCGGTAGTTTTGCGAGAAGAAGGGTGGACATACACAAGAATTGCAGAAAGGTTTGGAGTTTCCCATACAAGTGTGTCCAGAATGCTGCAGCGATTCAGGGAGACAGGTATGAATGTCCGAAGACCAGGATAGGGTAGACCACGGGTAACAACTGCCATTCAAGAACATTACTTGAGAGTTTCTTCGTTGAGACAACGGTTTGCAACCGCTCGCCTCCTTCAAAATGAGCTTGAGCAAACTCATGAGGTGCAAATTAGCACTCAGACAATAAGAAATCGCCTCAGAGAATATGATTTAAGGCCTCGTGTCGCGGCAAGAGGCCCAGCTCTTACCCCTTACCCCAGCCCATCGAAGGGCGCGTTTGGATTTTGCGAGAGAGCATATCCATTGGGAAGAGGCCGATTGGGAAAGAGTTCTCTTCACAGATGAGTCTAGATTCTGCCTCTACTATTGTGATCGACGTTCCCTTGTATACAGACGTCCACATGAAAGATATGCTCAGTGCAATTTCCTGAATACTACTGGTTTCGGGGGAGGATCGATTATGGTATGGGGTGGAATATCTTTGACTGCTCGCACAGACCTAGTGGTTGTTGATAATGGGGCTATGAATGCTGATAAGTATATAAGGAACATTCTTGAAGAGCATGTAGTGCCATTTGCCCCATACATTGGTGAAAATTTCATTTTTATGGACGATAATGCCAGACCCCATCGTGCGCGCATCGTTCAGGAGTACCTTGAAGAGGTTGAAGTCTCTCGAATGGAATGGCCAGCAAGAAGTCCAGATCTCAATCCCAGGGCCCCCGTAAGGGCCACTGGCGCCTGTGTGCAAAAAAGTATTTTTGCGCCCCTTGAAGCATTTTGGATTTTTTTATTTATTAGGTGGGTAGGTAGCTAGTTGCTTGAAATAAATCGAAAAACTGAACTTTAGAATTCAAAAACTAGATATTTCTTTGTAGACTAAAATATAAAACAAACAAAACACAACAGAACAAACAATCAGGATAAAATCATAACGAAATAAATAACTCGAAAATAATTCTTGCTCAGAACCACTTTGAAGTATTTCCTTGATTAGAAGGGCACAGACACTCTGTTGATAAATACTATAGAATAAACCAAAACTAAAAAACACATCTTTTTTAGGAACAAGAAACAGAAATATTGGCTAATGTATACATATGTACATATATACAGAGTGTAACAGCCAAATGGAATAAATTCGATAACGAATAAATGAGGGGGTGTTAAGAAAAACGCTCGGACATGTCTATTTGTAATTTTCAAGAAAATAAAATTATATAGGGTGTTCCATGCGACCGTGGCCAAATACCAACTTTCTTATTTCAAATGCAACCCCCTGTATATTATTTATTTTTTGGATTCTTCAGAAAATTCTAGACATAATTCATGTACAATGTCCTATACCTAACTGTTTTCAGATTTTTTTATAAAAATTAACATTTCAAATGAAAATTATTTTATTTCACAAATTCGATACATTACACTCAATACTTATTAAACGAAACGAAACCCTTAAACTAAGACGACCTAAAAAACCGAATCACGCTTGCGATTAGATCAGTCACGCCTGAAATGTTGAGTAACGATAGAAGACAATTCTACACCAGATAAGCATGTTGCCAAGACGTTCGCGGCGAGCATTTTGAACATTTTCTACATTGACATTAATGTTTTTTTTAATAATTAAGAAATAATCAATATTACTTAGGTTTTAAATGTAATTTACCGAATTTGTGAAATAAAATTATTTTTATTTAAAACGTTAATTTTTGCGATAAATCTGAAAACACTCAATACTTCCGAAATAGTTAAAAATAGGTATAGAGGACATTGTGCATGAATTTTGTCTAGAATTCTCTGAAGAATCCAAAAAATAAATAATATACAGTGGGTTGGTATTGGCCACGGTCACATGGAACACCCTATATAATATTATTTTCTTGGAAAATATGCGCATTTAAAATTACAAATCGACCTGTCCGAGCGTTTTTCCTAACACTCCCTCATTTATCGAATTTATTCCATTTGGCTGTTTCACTCTGTATATTTCTACAGGGACGGGCCTAAGGGGGGGGTATGGGGGGGGGGGACGATCCCCCCCCAATGTTGAACAGAGTTGGCAAATTTTAAAAGCAGTTGGAATATTTTCGAAGCTGTTGAAAAATTTTCGAAGCGGTTGGAAAAATTTCGAAGCAGTTGGAAAAGTTTCGAAGAAGTTGGGAAAATTTCGAAGCAGTTGGGAAAATTTTGAAGCAGTTGGAAAGATTTCAATTGAGTTGGAATACATATTGCTACAAAAGTCCCCAATGTTGAACAGAGTTGGCAAATTTTAAAAGCAGTTGAAATATTTTCGTAGCTGTTGAAAAATTTTCGAAGAAGTTGGGAAAATTTGGAAGCAGTTGTGAAAATTTTGAAGCAGTTGGAAAGATTTCAATTGAGTTGGAATACATATTTCTACAAAAGTCCCCAATGTTGAACAGAGTTGGCAAATTTTAAAAGCAGTTGGAGTATTTTCGAAGCTGTTGAAAAATTTTCGAAGCAGTTGGAAAAATTTCGAAGAAGTTGGTAAAATTCCGAAGCAGTTGGGAAAATTTTGAAGCAGTTGGAATACATATTTCTACAAGAGTCCCCAATGTTGAACAGAGTTGGCAAATTTTAAAACCAGTTGGAATATTTTCGAAGCTGTTGGGAAAATTCCGAAGCAGTTGGCAAAATTTTGAAGCAGTTGGAGAGATTTCAATTGAGTTAGAATACATATTTCTACAAAAGTTTTCTTAAAATGTGAATGAATTTGACTTTTTTTAAATGAAGATTTGAATTAATGTTTATTAAACCGGTAAAACTAAACCCACGTTTAGCCGGACAAAAGCATGCAGAGAATAGCGACAATTGTACAAATTCTTGTTAGAGTATATTTAGAGTATTTGGCAGATTTGGCCCAATGTGCAATGTGTATAACCAGCAATAAATGTTATTTATTCCGAATTGCTACCAAGTGTTTGAAAAGATGAACAATTTTTCATCTTTCACGTTATCCCTCAGCAGGTATTTGTGAATTTCTCAGTTTGGCCGCATCGACTGTGTCCATCTGGTACCAATTTGCGCTATTTCTCTCGGTAGGGCAGTAGGCAGTATTTTTTTCTCATTCTTATTTATTCTATCAAATCTCCGTTCAACACGTAAATCTGTTAAGGAGCCGTTATACTTTGGCCGACGGCACCGATTCTCCATTCAAAAAGTGCCTTTCATTTTTCCATTTTCATTTTTCACGTCCTAAAATCTCCACCTGAAAGCTCGATTTTTTTTTTAATTCTCCTGGAACTTCAGACAGTTCCCTGCGATTTCACAGTTTCTGGAAGTCTTTTCAGTATTTCCATAATTTTTAACATTGGAAATGTTTATGTTCGTATATTGCAGGTAAATTACGAGTTTTTGTTCAAGGTCAAAAGACAAAAGTGTCGCCAGTAGACCAAAAAAGCATTCGAAAGTTATCGCGTGATTCATTAACGTAGGTGTGTTGGGCCAGCATATGCCAGCATACGAGAATCGGCGAACTGCGCCGAGGTGGGACTCAGGTGGGAGGTCCGCCAAATTCGCCGCAACGTTGCCGGATTGGGCACTTAGTCCGGTATTTGAAGGATAGATCATTGTTTTATTTCCTTCATTAGCACTTCGAGTGTTTATATTGTTGTTTAATCAAGTGAGATCTGGGCCGCGGTGAGCGGCCCGTCAAATTCGTCGCAGGCAATTATTCCGGTATTTGAAGGATAGATCATTGTTTTATTTCCTTCATTAGAACTTCGAGTGTTTATATTGTTGTTTAATCAAGTGAGATCTGGGCCGCGGTGAGCGGCCCGTCAAATTCGCCGCAACGTTGCCAGATTGGGCAATTATTTCGTTATTTGATCCACTGAAGAAACGGATTTGCACAGTCTGGCAACAAAATCCGCTTATGACACTGTTCGCCCATGCTCAAATCGGCCTCTAACGCCCGTTTGCACCGCTTACCCTTAAAAGTTCCTCGTTGCTAGGTACCACTTAGACTTAAGTTCCACTCAAAAATATTTCCATTTGCACCGGTACCACTTAACAGAAATTTAGCTAAGGATCACTGCCATTTGGCAACGCTGTAAGATTATTCAAATATTGATACATTCGACCTACTTGAGAATTGAAAAGAAGAAATTCTATGCCGGTTTCTATGATCTATGACTAACCTATAACATAACAAATAACAGACAACGTACAAACATCGTACAGATAATTTGTGTTTTTCGGTTTTTCCTTGTGAAGTGTGAATTCAAAATGGATAGTGTTGAAAAGAAATCAACAAGAGCTCCAAATTTCTCTTCTAATGAGAAAAATAAACTTTTAAATTTGGTGAATAGTTTCAAGGGCACCATTGAAAATAAAAAACGAATGCAGTTACTTGGCGTGAAAAGACGGAAGCGTGGCAAGAAATTACGAATTTATTCAATTCACAATCCCCTGATGGACATCATAGGGGCAAAGAATCTCTAAAAAAATTTTATGAGAATATAAAAAAGGACACGAGGAAGCACATCGCGGCAGAAAGAAGAGAGGTATATCTGACCGGTGGTGGAACAGCTCAGGTGCCCCCTCAAGACCCAAATCTGGATCTTGCTCTGTGGCTTATGAATAAAAAAGGCGTTGAAGGATTTAAGAACATATTCGATTCTGACAGCATGGTATTTGAAAACCCCTCAGCATCTCGAACGATGAATGAAGAAGAGGTATGTGCTACAATTACATCCCATGAAAAGGAATCTTTAAAGGGAGTGAAGATCACTGAAGAAGTGGATACGCCTGCTGTAAGCATTAATTATTTTGTGATTGCTGTTTATTCCAATTTAAACTTCATTAATTTCATTTTGTGTTATTTATAGATAAGAATAATCGAGGCAACTCCTCAATGTACTGGAAATTCCTCATTCTTATCAAGAAGGCGACCAGCCATGACAAAAACTTCTGGTCCACTTTCAGAGGAATACTTAAAAGTAGCTCAAATAAAATTAGAGTATTTTGAGGAGGAAAAAAAATTCCAAATAGCCCGGAATGAAAATGCTGCTATTGAAAAGGACATTCTGAATGTACAGAAGCAAATTGCAGATGAGGAACTGCGAAACCTAAAGGAAAAAAATGAGAGAGGAAAACAAAGGGAATTGGAAGAAGATACTTTCAGAAGAGCAAAAAATAATGCAGAATTGGAATTGCTAAAAATCAAATTGTTGCATGCTAAAAACGAATTAATTGTAGTGAAATCATAATAGTTGCATTAAATATTTATTCTGAAATAGGTTGATTTTATTTACACAGCCTTTTGAACAATTTTTAAATGTTAATTTCAAATATGAATATGTATATAAAATAAAATACAGTGGGATATAATAAAGCTCAACAAAAAAGAAATATTCTTATACCTATAAAGTAATTTGTTATATGAGTTCAAACTAATGACAACAAATACTTTCATAAATTTAAAATTATTGAATTATTATTTCCTTATAACATTGGAAATGTTTATGTTCGTATATTACAGGCAAATTACGAGTTTTCGTTCAAGGTCAAAAGACAAAGGTGTCGCTAGTAGACCAAAAAAGCATTCGAAAGTTATCGCGTGATATAGGCAGAGACAACTCTGTCTTGTCTCTGATATAGGTGACATAGGGTGTATTGGGCCAGCATACGAGAAGCGAGCATACATTAATTCTCACGAATGCCTAACCAATCAGATTCACTCGATCCGAGTGCTTCCGAATGCTTCCGCGTGGAAGATCGTGAGAAGAAGCCGTTGCTCGTTATTCAGATCGCGCGTTTTGTCTTTTGTCGTTCTTCATAAACGAATCTGATAGTGAAATAGTTGAAAACGGTTGGAACTTCGAACAGTTTGATTTTTATTGAATAGAATATCTAGCAAAATCTATTACAATTTCTCATTATGGACGTTTCAAATAAATGCTCGACTTCATTTGCAGAGTGAATCCACTTATTTGCATTTGCGGCATATGTGGAAAAGAGTTTACCAGCGTATCTGTTAGGTTAGAAACAGGCATCTCCGGACAATCCATAATGATGATTCCGCTGAAGTGGTGAAGAAGCAATATATTTTGTGTTCTCTTTGTTCTACTGATGAAAACCAGGAAACGTTTTCTACATATGATCATTTGAGAATAATTCATGGTGTTCTGTATGATTGATATTTCTTACATTTCCCCCATCCAAGAAAACTATGATACAACACACAGTTATATTGCCATATTTCAAAATACATATGCTAAATTACCTACTTAAATTCTCACTTTTGAGGTTTTTGTAAGCGCATATGTGCTTTTTAAAAGCTTTTATTTAGTTTCACCTGTCCCGGTGTCTGTCTGTCTGTCTATCTGTCTGTAATCAAATCTTGCAAGTTGAATATGACACACTTCTAATCGTCCGATTGATTTGAAATTTGGCAGGTGTACATAATTCTGGTGACAATGCATCATGAAATATTTTTTATAGAAACAAACAAAATTGCTGCTCCAAAATGGCGGATGAGTTTCGTAATTATCATCCGATTTCATTCAAAATTAGTTTCTAGGGGTTTTTGGGTTCGACAATGATGATTCTTCTGTCAAAATTGAAAAATTCAAGATGGCGGCTAGAATAGGGCGGACGAGTTTCGTAATTATGATCCGATTCTATTCAAAATTGGTATCTAGGGGTGTTCTGGGTCGGAAATTACGATTCTTCAAAATTGAGGAATTCAAGATGGCGGCTTCAAAATGGCGGATGAGGGTTGTTTTTATAAAAGATTGTGTTAAAAAAATGATTTTTTTATTATAGCTTGTTCTAAATGCAAGGACGGATATAGCTTTTTTCATGGGGGGGGGGGGTAATAACGATTGAAAATCAGGTTCACAATTTATGAAATTTTTTTATGTGCACCACATTGCGTAACTTCTTCTAAGGACTTTGATACTCATGGGGGGTAATTACCATAATATAAATCAAACTGTTCGAAGTTCCAAGTTCCAACCGTTTTCAACTATTTCACTATCAGATTCGTTTATGAAGAACGACAAAACACAAAACGCGCGATCTGAATAACAGGCAACGGCTTCTTCTCACGATCGTCCTTTCGGGTGCATTCGGAAGCACTCGGAATCGAGTGAATCTGATTGGTTAGGAATTCGTGAAAATTAATGTATGTATGCTCGAGAATCGGCGACGGCGACCAGTGAGCCGCGGTGGGAGGAACGTCAAATTCGCCGCAACGTTGCCAGATTGGGCAATTATTCCTGTATTTGAAGGATAGATCATTGTTTTATTTCCTTCATCAGCACTTCGAGTGTTTATATTGTTGTTTCATCAAGTGAGATCTGGGCCGCGGTGAGTGGTCCGTCAAATTCGCCGCAACGTTGCCAGATTGGGAAAATATTTCGGTATTTGAAGAATAGGTCAATAGTTGATCCGAGTACATATAAGATTCATGAATTTTAGTAAAAACAGAATCCTTCTATCTGAAGCCAATTTCATGAATACACAGATTTGCTAAAATCAAAATTCACTTCGAAAATATTGGACGGAGTGGACTCAGCTTCATTTGATTTCCTCCGAGTAGGGGAGGACGAGGTTTCCGCGCACGGGGGAATTCTGCGCATTGATATTCTGCAACTCAGTTCAGTTATTTCAAAATTTAGATACAGCCACAGAAATATAATAAACATATAAATAAATAAATATTTTATTATATTTCTGTGGAATGTGGATACAGCGCACCATCTCGTATTTGCCTTGCCAACATCCTCCCGTAATTTAAAGATATTCGTGTTTTTATTTTAGACCAGGGAGCCGATTGTTCGTTTCACGACGCTCTGATCTAATTTTCGAGAGAAATTGGAATCGTGGAAAGTACTTCTATTATTAATTTCTAATGAATCTATTGCATGATTATTTTCCTTCATATGTGTAGATTATTTAATGCAAAAGAACAATTACATAATTGTATTTCGTCATCTACTGTCAGTGATTAGTTAGGTTAGGTGACTCGCACTGGGAGAATAACGCGCAGCTGTAGCGGGGTAAATCTTCAATAATATTTTTTGTACCTATTCATGGAAATTCGGTTAATTTACATTGTAGTTGGTTATTACCTAAATAATGAAATATTTTTTCGAGTTTTTCAGCTGTTCAATATATGCGCATAATTATACCATCGCATGCGCGGTATAACCCAGTGCGTGGGGGAAGACCGCGAAAAGACAGTTTTCAGAATTATTTTTTTTCTCAATTGGTATAGGTAGTTGACCTTTTCCTTGTGATGAAAAAGTTCCAAATGGGTTCATGATTCAGCAGTTGAATTATGAAAGTTTGTGTGTACATAGGAAGGTTTTTGTGAGCATTTTCCCTAAGGTGCGTGGAATTCCCCCGTCCTCCCCTACATATAAAATTCATGAATTTTAGTAAAAACATAATCCTTCTATCTCAAGCCAATTTCGAGAATACTCAGATTTGGTAAAATAAAAATTCTCTTCGAGAATATTGGACGGGGTGGACTCGGCTTCTTCTGATGAAGTTTACTCCGAGAAGGTACATATAAGATTCCTGAATCCTGAATTTTAGTGAAAACAGAATCTTTCTATCTCAAACCAATTTCATGAAAACCCAGATTTGGTAAAATAAAAATTCGCTTAGAAAATATTGGACAGAATGGACTCAGCTTCATCCGATGAGAGTTGATCTAAGAACATATAAGATTCATGAATTTTAGTAAAAACAGAATCCTTCTATCTCGAGCCAATTTCGAGAAAACTCAGATTTGGTAAAATAAAAATTCTCTTCGAAAATATTGGACGAGGTGGACTCAGCTTATTCTGATGATGTTAACTCCGAGTACATGTAAGATTCATGAATTTTAGTAAAAACTGAATCCTTCTATCTAAAGCCAATTTCAAGAAAACTCAGATTTGCTAAAATCAAAACTCACTTCGAAAATATTGGACAGGAATGACAGGATGGACCCAGCTTCATCTTCATCCAATTATTTATATCTTTATTTTTTATTATTATATCTTAAGAATACTTACTTTAGAAAGAACATTTTTGTTTTAAAATACGGTGACGAGTTTCCTCTCACATGTTTATGTTAGGAATTGGGAATGTTGATGTTTTCTTGCAATTATTATTGCTCATTATTATTATTGAAAATACTGTTTTATTTTAAGTTCAAATGCAAATAAATGTTGGTAATATTCACATGTGGTGTTATCATTTCCAATGTCTCTGATGGTTGCAAGGATTGCGAAATCTGTAAATTTTTGCATTAATTAAGTGTATATCCAAATGGATTTTTTTTTAAATATAGAAAATTGATTTGTCGAGGGCACTCCAATGAATTTTCTAAAAAAAATGGATGAACAACCGCCGAAAAACGATTATGAAGTCAATTTTTATAGACTCTCAAATTCAACCCGATTTTTGCATGCGAAAAAATGATTTTCTCAAAGAGAAGAAATCGAAGTGCCCTCAAGACATCCTTTAACTTCAATTTGAAGAAAAAAATCAAGCTTTCAGCTTAAAAATTTAGGACGTAAACTTGGAAAAATGAAAGGCACTTTTTGAATGGAGAATCGGTGCCGTAGCCGATTTTTTCATGCGAAAAAATAATTTTATCAAAGAAAAGAAATTGGAGTGCCCTCAAGACATCCTTCAACTTCAATTTAAAAAAAATCAAGCTTTTAGGTGAAAAATTGAGGGCGTGAACTTGAAAGAATGAAAGGCACTTTTTGAATTGAGAATCGGTGCCGTAGCCGATTTCTTCATGCGAAAAAATAATTTTATCAAAGAGAAGAAATTGGAGTGCCCTCAAGACATCCTTCATCTTCAATTTAAAAAAAATCAAGCTTTTTGGTGAAAAATTGAGGGCGTGAACTTGGAAAAATGAAAGGCACTTTTTGAATGGAGAAAATCGGTGCCGTAGCCGTCGGCCGAAGTATAACGGCTCCTATGCAAAAATTAACCGAAAAAGATTCACAGTGAAGTGTGTGGTATGTGGACTTTTTTTAGTACACTTGAATAAATCATTTATTTTTCTTCGGAATTGAACTTAAAAATCGAAACACACAAAATAATGATAACAGATGCTGTATAATCCTGTAGAGTGTGGAGTGTGTTAATCTAGTAATGCAGAATTAAAAAACTACACTACAAAATTTTCTGAATATTTTTAATGCTCTCGGGAAAAAAACATTGACACGCAATTCAAAATACCACTCCGCCCTTCAACCGTTGGTTTTCTAATCCTTTTTTGCACAGTTGGAAAATTTTCGAAGCTATCCCCCCCCAAAAATTTGGCTTCGGCCCGTCCCTGTATTTCTATAAAAGTATCACTTTCTACTTATACTTATTCCTTGTTCAATTGCTAATATTGCTAGTCCAGACAATCTTTCTTGAAGCATTGTCGATCTTAAATAATTTTTAATGATTTTCAACTTTGAGAAAGATCGCTCGCCAGAAGCTACAGATACAGGCAATGTCAGAAGAATTCTTAGAGAAATGCTTAGGTTTGGAAGGGTCGAGATTAAATTGTTCCAAATATATGTATATGGTAGAATAAATGGGTCAGTATCATCAGGTAATGAGAACAATGAGAACGTTTACAGAGACGCATCAAATACAAGCATTTTTAATTTAGCAGTAATTTTTGTTTATTTTTTTTGCAAATATTTTTGCGATTCTTGGCCCAGGATTTTGGCGCCCCTAGAAGGATGGCGCCCGTGTGCATTGCACACTTTGCACACATGGTAGCGGGGGCCCTGCTCAATCCGATTGAGCAGGTTTGGGACAACCTCAATAGAAGGCTGAGAAGTTCAGAAAATCATCCAGCTACTCTTAATGACTTAGGAATCCAACTCGGAGAAATCTGGGAAGGATTAGATCAGAACATTTTAAGATCACTCATTTTGAGTTTAAACCGTCGTTGCCGAGCTGTAATTAACGCAAGGGGTGGAAATACCAAGTATGAAATCACTTATCAGCATTTCAGTATTTTAAAAATTGTTCATTTCTCTTCTTTCACATAAGATTCGGTGAAATCCTGAATTTTTTTTCCATTTAATGTGTCTTGTTTCATTCAAAACCTTCCCGAGAGAACATAAAAAGTAAGTTATAAAGTCAATGTAGGGTTAACTTTCATTAAAATTGAGATTTTCAGAATGTGCGTCAATTTTTTTGCGCAGTGTATTTGTTGAATATTTTATTTTTCGCTGGGAACATATTAGAAAATAATTAGTCCGGCACCTATGGAAACGCAACGCAATATTGCAGCACTCTGTATATTGTACTTGAACACTTACTCAGTTTATTCGATTTCTTGTAGTTGTAGTCCCGCCTCAACACTTCGTGTTCATACAGGGGCCTCTCAATCTGTATATGATGTTGAACTTCCATCAATAAACCGATGAACTTCAACAAAACCGAATATCACGAAAACAATGCTCTCAATCTCTCAAATGAAATTAAGCGAGACTACCACCATTTATTACTTCGGATACCGCACCATTCAGGCATTCAAGCATAAATTACCTTCTCGGTCACCTTCCTTACTAATTAATCACTATTAATCCAGAGATTTTTTTCGAAACTGAACTTATTCACGCAAGTGCTCTTGCGAGTCCTTCACCTCTTTCGAAAATGTGATGTGAAATTACGCAATTTTCGTGCCCACTTATTTTTCGACTCGTTGTTATGAACAAAACATAATAATAACGTAAATATTCAAATAATTGCTGTGGTAAATATTTGCTTTGTGTTTGTACGTCGCTGATAAGGTGGTCGTAGAATACGACGATTAGTGCTTTGTTCGGTTTTTCTGAAATAGAAAGCCTTTTTTCTGTTATTCGGTGAATAAATTCAAATAGGGCAGATATACACTCTATTCACTTTTATGAAGTATCCCGGTTGGACAAGATTTAGGTTTATCAAGTTTTTTTACCTAAAACTGACGCAGGTTGGCGCTAGCGAAATGTCAAGTAATTCTCAGAGACGTTACCAAAGCTAATTTCTATTTACTTTGTGAATAGAGTTGGTTTATGTGACACAGGTTACGTAGTACTACTACATTTTCATACTTTATTATTTCAAGTTGTGCAAGAAGTTATGTGAAAGTCTTCTGTAGGCTTATTTCTTGAGAATTTTGAAAAGTGGGGAACTCCATAGGTCCTTCTGTTCGTTTAAAAGTTTTTTTGTCGAGTTATTCGAGTACTTTTATCCTTTTTTCGAATGAACTATCACAAGTATGTAACGGACTATTGTGTTCATTATTTTTCAGTAAAATGTCAAAACCGGATTCTTGATTTCCGTACAAGAAAAAAGCATAACTAAATCTTCCAACCATGTTTATATACGTGAATTTTTTCTAGTATCAACAAAGAAAAAAGTTTCTTCAACATTAGCCAAAGTAAATAAACATTTGGATAAATACGTAATTACAACCTCTATGTAGAAAGGACAACGTTGCGAAGTTATCCGACAGGAAAATTACTATAACCTAATATTTCAAACGGTGAAATGTGTCAGAATGTCATGGCCAACCGGGATACTTTATAAAAGAGAATATTTGTTAATTCGTGTTACTGAAAACTCTATTTTTCCTCGCGAACGGAGGTCTTCAACGTTTTTGCATCTAAATGCTGAAAAGGCGTTTGAATTATACATAGTGTATAACGGCCGTTCAGTGGTTGTTCATCGGGAAACATTTCATTGAACATTCTGCATGTTTTTCAACAAAGCTTGATTTTGGTTCAAATAATGCACACTTTCATTGACATTAACAAAAATCAGTATGTTCATCGGTTTATCAAAAACCGCTTCCTGTTGAGTATATAATGATAATAACAAAATGAATGCATCTGTATAAATATAATTATGGTAATCCAGTTGTTTGGACAAGTGGATTACCTGTAACTGCCAGCAAAAATAAATCCTCGTCGTCTTGTTCTCTCAAGTTTGCAGTGCACCACATTTTCACAACTACACGTCCGGTGTCTCTATGTAAACTGAATGAAACTTAAACAAAATACGATCATTTCTTTGATTTCTGTATGTGACTGGTGTAAACATAAAGTCCGTTGGGAACCCAACAGTCTTCGAAAATTTTCCGAACAAAACTGTTCCAAATTTACAAAACTGTTCGAAATTTCTGTTCGAAAGGACAGTTCGTGTTTTGTTTTGACCTGTCCGCTTGGTGGAAACCCGGCATTAGTATCTTCAAAGTTATGTAGGGCTGGTTCCATAGGATTTTCATGTTTCCATGGATATGGATTGGCTTTCGTTGTGCCATGGCGTTCTATCACTCTAACGTTGCCTCAGCGCTGCGATATAGTCTTCTGGTGTGGGGGCGTGCTACTGGGTCCCATCGCGCCTTTGTCCTGCAGAAGCGGATAATTCGAGTGCTGTTCGGTCTTCATCCTCGGACCTCGTGTAGGGAATGCTTCCGTTCCAATGGTCTCCTAACACTTCCATCACTGTACATTTACCATCTTATGATGTACATACATGATAGGAGATTTAAAATACCTAGGCTTTGTGACCACCACTCATATAACACTCGCGGTTGTCAAAGGCTGTACCATTCTGGTCTGAACCATACGTTCCATGAAAGATCCCCCCTTATATCGGGAATTCAAATCTACAATGTTCTGCCAAGATATTTGGTTGTGATGCGGGCAACTGAGTTTAAGCGTGAATTGAGGTCCATTCTTGTCGTTGGAACCTTTTACAGTGTTGATGAATTCGTCTCGGCGATGAGGGTTTTATAAATTGTTTGTTCTTTATGTATTGTGTATTTTAGGTATGTTTTTTAAAAATTGTTGTACATTTAAGATTCTTCTATTCCATGTATTTTTTGTATTCTTTTGACGTCACTGTATTATCTGTGCAATAAATTTATTATTATTATTATGAGCGGTGACACAGAACAGAAACGCAGAAATGCTATGTCAATGACTAATTAGGGACAATTTTGGCTCCAAAAATTTTCGCAAATATATTCATTTCACAAACAGCAATTCAAAAATGAAGAGAGTAAAGATGAACATTGACAACTCACGGTTGAAACTAATCGTCAAAATCCGATTCACTTGGCATTTCGATAAAAAAATTCTGTGTTTCTGTTCTGGGTGACAGGTCATATTCATGGAAACGTGAAAATCTTGCTGTTCCACCAACATGTGATGTTTTCCCACTTTTTGATCTGGTATAATAGCATTCCATGTCACTATAAATTCTATGGCTGGTTCTATTTCATCATGAAATAATACGAACAAACAATAAGAAATAGTAAATCAATTCAGGTCTCTAGCAATACCCAAAAGATCTTCAATCACAAATAGGTAAATTAAAATATCACTATCCTAACCAGCATGTTTCGTACCTTGATTAGTTAAGCAAGGTTGTTCTGTTTTTATTTTTGTACCCTGATTGATTCACCAGGGTAATGGTTTTCTTCCACTGCTTCTAGTTGGTAGGATGCTGGTGATCCTCGTTAATCTCGATGATTAACTTTTGTGATTGCACAGCCGATGCCGATGTAAGGGGGTATACTTAACTATAAGCACCCAATGGTAATCTTGATGATCACTGCGATAAATTGTTATCCGTACATATAGATAACATCTACGAAGAGGATGTGGAAGTGGTGAAATGTGATAAACAAACAACAGACTGTATTTTTCTTGTTACCTCAACTTAGATAACAAGCACGAAACGATTATACAAGTATTATGTATAGACTTATAAACTTTACCTTCTGTATGAAAATGTATAGCAAGGGAGCAAATTGATATGATTACTTACCAATTACTTATCGACAACTGGTAACTGACCGATGATTAAAAACTCAGCCTTCTATATGAAAATGTATAGCAAGGAGGAATTATGAAATGTACCTCTATATGAAAAAGTATTGCAAGGTAGCAAGGTGTTGTCGTGATTTACAACTCACTGTATAATTACTAATATGTACTTTACTTTTCTGATTGCTTGTCTCTTGTCTCTGTACATAGGGTTTTAAAGACAAGCTGTAAAATAAGGGAGGTTCATTTCCTCTGAATAAAAGTGGGAAAGATCAACAATTGATTGGGTGTCAGAATCGAAAAACGCCTCGCTAAGCCAACAAAGTGCTCTCATTTGCCGTTTTTGACTATAGTGGGAAAAAAACCTATTTCTTGAATCTACAGACCAATGAGAGGAACCTTGGACGATTTGCTATTCGATCCTGCCATGTGTTCTCATAATGCAACTTGTACTTCAATAAATGTCACCAATATATTCAATTTCTACTGCTTCTACTGAGAAACTGAATAATGTTCACCGGACCTGGTTATTGTCCCAATAAACCAGATGAATTTTCCAAAATTGACCTAAATTCTTGGGTTGAGAAATCTTTCAATAGCTGACCAATAAATCACTACAAAGGGTAATTTTAAACAAAGAACGAGAATTGTAACTAAAGGCATATTGAACAATATTGCAGTTCAAGGGTTCGATTTCATATGGTTGAAATCAATTTATTATTTTTAAAAAGGCGACAGCTCATTTCTGGTGTATGTAAAAAAGGAGATGGAATTTATCTGATCCAGATATGGCGAAGTGAAACGCACACAGCATATTATTTGATTCACCACAGTAGAATCTAGAAAAAAGTACCACATTTCTGAGGTCTCATTGTCATTTAAACATTTATCCAAACTTCTTGTTTTTTTATGATTTATAATCCTGTTGATCTTACTGCTTGAATGTTCGAGACTGTGATACCTACAGAAGAGCAAATTCCATAATTTTATGGACTATGTAAATCAATGTATGTGATAGTTAGTTGTTCAATTCATGGAAATATGGACTGTGATATATGTTTTGTTTTTTTATGTGTCTTGTTTTTTTTTGGAGTTTGTGGTAATCTGACCAATATACGGTGTGTTTCTAAATTGAACGTACAAACGAAAAGGGGGGATTCCTGAAGTAAGTTGAAGAAAAAAATTCACATAAACATGGGGTCGCAAACGTTACGTTTTCTAGATACAGAGTGTTGAAGTTTGAATATTTTTCGAATTTTTTTCTCATAGTAAGTACACTTTACAAGATATTCAACTGAAATTTGGCATAGATATTACATTTGAGAGTTCTCACAACGTGACATGGCAAATTCGATAGCATACCTATCTACAGGGTGATATTTTTTCTGGAACACTGTCACCTGTTTTCCTCAGAACTTTTTTTTGGTGAGCAACTGTTAATCTGAAAAAACGTGAAAATAAGCTTTGTTGTTATACTAAACTTTTCTGTCTCATGTAATTTAGTCGTATCTGCTACAGATTTCGAGAAAATTTTGAACGATTCTCTCGAAATCCTCGGAAAAATCCAAATCATCATAAAATTCAGTTAGTAAGCGATGGTGAATGAATTCAGTGTCAGTTTTGAAACATCAAATTATTGAGCGTTTGTGTTTTGAAAAGTGAAGGTGGTTGCTTTTGTGGCTATTAATTTCTTTGAATGGAAAAAATTCAAACTTCAACACTCTTTATCTCCAAAACGAAACGTTGACGTTGACGAATCTCCCCTTTTCGTTTGTACGTTCAATTCAGGATTACCCTGTATAATGTACCTGTTGGCCTTGTCATCAGTTCACAAAACTGTCTTAAGGTCAGCTGTAAATTGCTAAGTACCCATGTAATACATCTAAATATTTCAATTAACTAGTATGGAAATTGAAACAAATATCGTCGCGGTTCGGTTGATCATTGTAAAAAATATTCGAAATTTGATATCCCTGTGCCAGAAAATTATTGAATCGTTTATCAAGCCCACTCAAGAGGTCTGGCGAGACGTTAACGATTGAAATTGTTGATTTTCGGTTCAAGTTTCTCCGGGGTCCCAAACGATAAGAGGAAGCCGTTCCACGAAATCGGTTGCAATAACTGCGTGTGATGGCAGAAAAAATTCGAAGTTAAAATCGTGGGATTTGCAACGCAGCATTTCCCAAACCGTTTCATGAAAAACTGCATTATCTCAAGAAAGCCCTACCTACGAGAGGTAGGAAGCAGAAAAAATCTTTGATTTGATTGGTTTGTGAGACGAAGATGGAAGAAGTTTTGATTTGATTGGTTTTGAAACATCGACGAAGGAAAACCTTTAATTCGATTGGTTTTTAGAGGAAACGAAGAGGGGAAATCTTCAATTTGCTCGGGGGACGAAAAAGGCAGTGACTGGTGGAACCTTAAACGGGAAGGTTGCCAGTGCTCGCAAAAATGGTTCGGAAACTTAGGGTAGTACGGTTTAAGGGTAGGAACTTCAGTGATTAGAAGTGCGGTCTCAAAGTGGAGACGAAAAAAATTAAGGTTGATTCGGAAGTTGAGGAGTAACTGCAGGAGTCTTAAACGGGAAGATTCTCAGTTGACTCGTTTGATATGCTTTTGGTACGGTTCTAAGGGAGGTTTAAGAATTAATTTAGTTTCGGTGTTATCTCGGCTCCGGTGTTAGGGAAACTCATAGATTTTGGTTTTAAATTTTTGGAAGGTCAGTCTCGAACGAAGACTGAAGAGTGTTAAGTCTAAATTATAAGATCTCTGAAATTACTCAGAATTATTTAGATTGCGTCTCGTCGGTAGAACAGGAGTGATATTAATCTACGAAAGCGAGTGGGTGACGTGTTTTTGTGTTTCTTTTATTTTTCAGATTCATCATCCTTAGGATTTTTGGTACGGGAAAAAGGTCAGATACTTTTGTTTATGGTTAGCTTATTTTGAGTATTGGTAGGAAACTGCATGCAAGACCAGATATCTTTTATAGTCCAGAGTCCCGAAATCTACCACAAGTCGTATTTTCTTTTAAAAGTGTATTATTTTTTCGTAATCACCCTTGGGTATTTGAAAGTGGAAATTATTTTTGAGATTTCCCTTGTGTACCTGAAAGTTTAAGTGGAATTATTTTTGAGATCTCTCTTGAGTATCTGGAAGTTTAAGGGAATTGTTTTTTGAGATCTCTCTTGAATACTAGAGAGTTTAAATTGTATTATTTTGAGATCATCCCATGTTTATGATTTTGGGGTTATTTTGACAAACCCTTTAATTTTTGATAACTCGATTTTACTTTTATAATTGGAATTCACACTGATGCTTGGTTTGATTTCAATGATTAGATTTTCTTTTGTGATTTGAAGTTGATGTAATAATTTGACTTGGTATGATTAATTTCATTTGATTTGAGAAATTTTCTGAATATTTTGATAATTTAGTTCGTTGAAATATAATTAACGAGTGTGAAATTGTTCATTTTGCTTTGGTCCTAATATACGTTTTGAATTTAAATTTAAGAGTTTTCATTTACCATCCCTCTCCCTGTAGAATTATTAGACACTAAGTCCCGACCCTAGTGCGTTCGGCCGATCCCACACTTTCTCCCTTTTCGGAGAAAGAACTTCGAAATTTGAAATAACATCATTTCTTTTTCTTAAGTAATAACACCCCTGATTGGTGGAAAGCCGCTCTTCCGTCGAATCACAAAGGGGGTGGTTTTTACACTTAAATAAATAAATAAATAATAGGTGAAATTCGACCGTTAATAGGGCCATTCGAATATTTGTTGCCCTGATTTCAAAAATACGTTTTCGAAATTGCACTTAGATGGAAAATGATGTCCAGATATACGTAAAATAATGTCAATATCGCGTGACCACAAAAAAAAACATATAAAATATACAGGGTGAGTCAATAGTGTTCGATCTGTCAGTATTGTGGTGTTCGTTACCCTTTATTGTTCATAGTGTAAACGGGGCTTTATGTCAATAAACCGCCAAGTTGGGCATAGACAACGTCACTCTATGGTTTTAAGGTTAGTAGACATGATATGATGAAATAATGTGTTACGTTACGTTGAGATGATTATTTGTTTGTACTTATAATAAAATAATATAAATTAGAATTTCGCATTATTCTAACACGATCTATCGGGCTAGGCCGATAGGAGAATGATTCAAATTTTCACGAAATCGACAGTACTCAGAGCAAAAGCTTGAATTATTTTCTACTCTACAGGCCTATATAGGCGGCTGAAATTTACAGTCACTGTACTGAAATCAAAATCTTAGCGCTATACCGGCGAGAATCAGAACTGCTCTTTCGGCATTTCCAAAGAGGAACACCATTTGCATAAAGTAAACAAAACTAGGATCCATGTGTTAGTTCATTCGTTAACGTTCCTACTGCTTCCATGGTTTCGTCTATTTAGTCCAGTCATTATAATAAGTTCTCCTCGGAATTCGAGATACCCAGCTGTAAATAGTTATATAATATGTGGAAATTTTCAGGTGTTGCGGTCTGCTTGAATAAAAACAAGTTTTTCTCAGTTACTCAATATTTCGTCATTTATTTATGACTTCATCAGGAGTTGTGCTGAAAGGAAATTGGATATTACAATAAAACATGACTCACAAAAGAATCATCAACTTACAGAATTACAGTCAATACATTAAAATTAAAACAAACATTCAGAATTATTTTTACATGTTGCCGTGGTCAAATTCATGAAGGAGAATGAATACAGTAAGACATATGTGACGTCTATACAAATGTCACTCCGATATAGAGTATGGTCTTTTTTAATACATGTTTACTTTAATTACTTGTTAATTATCACTAAAATCATCAAAATTACATTGCGTCGATTAGAATATCAATTATTTATAAATAGTTATATATTGACACCCTAAAAGTTGTCCCAAAACCTACATATGGCAGGGTGTACGCAACTATAAAATTTCAAGGTCAAAGGTCACAAAAATAGGTTTTTTGCGCTTTTGTTGTAAATATCTCATTTCCTATGAGTTTATCGCTATTTATATTCATTATCAATATTGTAGAATACAAAATTCCCTACAAATTTTGTTTGAACAAAATTTTTCATACGGTGGACCGTTTTCGAGGTAGAGGGCGGAGAGCGCGTGGTCACAGCATCACTTCAGGTCAACCGGTGCCTCCGGTCGAAAACGCGCCATATGTAGTTGATGAACTATCGATAAATCAATGATTATAAATATTCGACAATTTTTATGAACTATTATATTATATTTTATCATTTTTTTCCTAACTTATTCACTTTTTATTCAGTATTAATTAATTTAAAAACGTTTTTCGGGGTTCAATCAGTTGAAATCAAAAATACTCCACAAGAAACAATACTCTATTTATCAATCCAAGAACAATATTCACTATTCTACTAAAAATTGTCTATCTTCAATAATGACTTTTCCTATCTATTTTTCCAGAAACTATCAACCTGACAGTTGTTCTTTCCACCATCGAACTTTCTCCCATTTCATGTCACTTCCCATATGCTGACCACTTACGGTATTCGTAACATTATGAACTATTATATTATATTTTATCATTTTTTTCCTAACTTATTCACTTTTTATTCAGTATTAATTAATTTAAAAACACTCCCCTGCCTATGTAATTGCAAAATTGTTAATGAAAATATAGGAATTATATTATTTGAATTTTAACCTTATTGATATTAATAACTTCTAACATGATGAAAACAAAAACAATAAATTATGAATTAATCTTTTCATTAAAAAATATCATTCAATACATTTATTAAAAGTAAAAAATTGAATAAAGGGTATAATAACTGCAATTTTTAATTTTCTTCCTCTTCATCGTGGTCTTCCGGCTGCTGGTAAATTTCAATCTGGTCTTCATTATCGTCTCCAACGACATTTGTTTCAAGTTCTTCCATGATGTCGGGGTCAAAGGTTCCATCTTCGTTAATGTCGCTCTGATATGTAAGATTATTGAGAAATTGCCCATTACATTGGCCACGAGTTAAAGAGCATTGCAAGCCCGCTTTCCTTCACCCGCATCTCGGAGCACAACCACTGCAGTTGCAGAAAATTGTATTTAGCTCAGACCAAGGAAGGTCTCCTCTTTCCTTTGTCTAAGGTATTTAGCAAATATTCTGGAGCGGGTGGTAAAATTGTCATGATAGGCTCCAGAAAATAGTTTCTCCACGACTGCCACAGAATACAGCTCTTCCAACATCGAATTTGACCATAGAATGTCAGTATTCCATCACTTGATATGTAATATTCATTCTACAACACTTTTATCGATTTCAAGTAAATAACCAGTTGACCGCGGTTGTTGTTCAGTTTGGTCCTTGGTTTTCGCCCTTTATAGATTACCACCAATAATCAACTCGAGCTTGAGTATAATCCTTGTTTTTTAAGCATTTCGACTGAATTTCATTCTCGCACAGTGTGTGAGAATATTCATTCCGTAACACTTTTGAAAACATAGAGAATAAATCTATGTGTCAGCCGATCTGATTGTCATATTTATTGCGGTTTTCGAAACGTCATAATTCATCTTAATATTCTTTTTTCTTTTATTTCAACATTCGTGGAGAAAGTATAGTCTGTTACTCGGTTAGAATGAAAATCCGATACTCGTGATTCCTCAGGCTCGCCCTCGGAATGATTCACTCGTATCGGATTTTCATTCTGCCCTTGTTACAGAATATACTATTCGCATTGCCCAACCCCATACCTGGGGTTCCAAATCATGCCCTAACCAAGTTTGAAATTGAGATAATATACACGTTTGAAATGTTGATGAGCAGCTGCACTTGTTGGTGGAATATTTGAAAGCTGCACAGGTTTATTAAGTTTTAAGATTTCAGAGCATTAAAGACTGCCAATAAGTTTTGAGTTCCACTCTCTAATAATCTCTGGGCCGAACAATTTTCTTCCTCAAATGCTGCAGCTAGTTCATCCAAATTTGTCAGTTTCTCAAAAACTTTTAAAAATGATTTTTTTCCTTTTTTTGAAAGCGCAGATGTTGTGTCACAGCCACTTGATGCGTGCAGAAATAAAATATGTGTTTTGGAATGAGGATAATTATCACAACTTTCAGTAGAGTGTATCTCCGTTTTTACATTTCCTTCGCAACTTTTTTTGAATAAAATCTGACAAAATAATTATAATCATTGATTTATCAATAGTTTATCAACTCTATATATGGCGCGTTTTCGACCGGAGGCACTGGTTGACCTGAAGTGATGCGGTGACCGCGCGCTCTCCGCCCCCTATCTCGAAAACTGTTCCGGTATGAAAAATTTTTTTGAACAAAATTTGTAGAAAACTTAATTTAAGCTTGAATGACTGGACTAATTCACCTCCGCTAGTTCATAGTTGCTAGTTGCTGATTAGTATGAGTTGAGCATTCTTTTTCAGTCTCCTTTTCATCAGGATGATTCAATCGTTCTTGGCGCTTATAAGTTGCTGGCTGATGAGGAAAAAGAAGGGTTCATGTTCCATAAAAAACATAATTAAATCCACAACGTTTATTTAAAAATGTATAATAGTTACATAAGATAACAAAATTAAGTATTTATGTTCATTTCGATTGAGATTTTTCATGTCGACTTTTGATATGCCTTTTAAAACAACTCCTATAAAATGTGTGGAAATCACATTGGCTGCATTCGTATTTTTCAGATTTGGAATGTTTACTATTTATGTGTTTCTTAAGCTGAATCTTCTGAGTCGCAGAATAGTCACATAACTGACACTTGTAATTCCTTTCTTCCATATGTATCGCTTCGATGTGCTTTTTGAGAGCACTTCTGTGGGTGGCTACGTGTCCACATATTCCACAAGTGTGACCTTCTTCGTTCACGACTTTCTTCTTCATGTGTCTTCCACAAAATTCATTCCCGTTACAATCTCGACAAGTGTGATCGTGATTATTTTTAAGGTGTTCTCCAACTTCGTTCAGTTTGGCAGAGGTGAATTCACAAGAGTAACATAAGAAAATCGTTAGTTTCGAATGAGTTTTGAGATGATATTTGATAGTTGTAATTTCTGGAGTTGCATAGTTACATTTTCCACATTCGTATTTTTCAATATTTATTTTGAACTCGTAAAAATCCAGTTCGAAGATGCTTTTCGTAACTTTACCGTCCAATTCTTTCGAGCTTCTTAAAATCTTGATATTTTTGGCTACATTCTGGTGCTTGAACATATGATTTCTCAGTTTTACGTATTGATTGCAGCCTTTCTCACATATTCTACAAGAGAATCTGAAAAATTTGTCATGTAAATTTTGGTGCCTCAGTAAATTTCCCCTGTGGTTCGTTGAATATTTGCAATTTTCACAATGAAATATCATTTCTTCCAACGTACTCTCTTTTTGTTTGTCCATTATCTTAGCTTCTCCAATTCTGAAAAAAAAATCAGTTCTCCATAGAAATTGGGTAAATTTTCATTTTGAAAACATACATATATCTGATAATAGAAATATGGATCATACGCCCGCTTTATCCAAAATTAGGTACACAGTGTATAACGAGAAAAAAGAATATAAATTGGAATTTCGAAATTGAATCACAAAATTTATAGGTCTTAAGAGTCTTCCGCCTTCAATGTAAGAAACGTATACCGCCAGATGGCAGTGCATTGCATTAATTTTTATTTATTGGATTATTCAGCTTAATAGAACAAATGTTGGGGCACAGGGAATATAACTAGAAATACTACCCTGAACTAGATATCATACTGCCTGTATAATTTGGTATAATACTCTCTTTTTCCTTTATCAGTCATCTGGGAGGAGATACCTGCAAGGCGTGTCATTTAAAAGTAATTCAATTCCATGTTAAAATCCATAATTGTTATTAACAATTGATTTTCACTAATCGACATCTAAAACAAACCTTAATGACTTGTCTTTGAGAAAAATGAGTATTTATCATTTCGAATAGAAAAATTCAAGGAAATAAATTTCGCGAAAACAACACATTCTTGTAAAATCATTTACAAAAAAACGGTAAATTCTAAAAGAAAAAGGAGATAGACATTGCATTAACTGAATGAAAGACTTCAATACTGAAATGAAAAAACACAAAAATATTTGTTAGTTTTGATGGTAGAAATGTTGAAAAATAACCAAAAATGATGAGGAATATCCTTTCCATGCATTTAATACTCATAAAATTTTTTTTTATTATTTTTATCTTTATACACTCATACATCCCTTCATCAATTGGAAAACATAAATCGTTTCTGACTCCCTTTTTTTCAGGAATGTAGACCCTTAATATTTTGTTCCTGTTTGCAATGTTAAACTCAATGAGATTCTGAGAATTTCTAATGATATACTGGGTCCTGCAACAGTGCGTTCTTCTAGGGCTGCCGAACCAGACATCTTAGAAATTTCGTTCGAAAACAAGTTTCTTGTATCGGGCGTTTTTTTAGATCGAAGCCAATTTTTTTTATTTGAAAGATAATTTTATGACATTTATGTTCTAAATATAATTTCCGGCATATGTCCACTACGACTATCTCTGAGGAACCGCATTCGACCAGACCAATTGTGGACCACTTTTTCGAGTAATTCAGGTCTTATTCGGTAATAACACGAGCTATGTTGGCTTACAACGTGTCTATTGCTTCTGGTTTATTAGCATAAACCAACGACTTGGCATAACCCCAAAGAAAATAATCCATTGGAGTTATGTCCATGGGCGCCCGCAGGGGGGGGGGCAGGGGGGGCCATGGCCCCCCCCCTGAGATTTCGATGGCCTCATTGTTTTATAGCACAACAACCTCAATATTGCTCTCTAATCTTTATTTGGCCCCCCCTGAGAAAAATTCCTGCGGGTTTCTGCGGGCGCCCATGGTTATGTCGCATGATCTTGGAGGCCAATGATTGGACATTTTCTCAGAATAATGTTTTCGACTAATCTTTCTTTCAATGAATCAATTGTTGCGGTAGCAGCATGAGGTGTAGCACACCGTACAGTGCAATTTTCAGGATGCAATGGAACCTGCAGAACTTCTTGAGGATTGTTTTCACTCCATATACGGCAATTTCGCTTGTTTACGAAGCCGTTCAACCAGAAATGAGCTTCATCACTAAACACAATTTTTCGATAAATGAGTGGATCAATTTCAAGTTGTTCTAGGGCCCAATCAGCAAAACAAACGACGCTTATTATGGTCAAGTGGCTTTAGTTCTTGAACCAGTTGTATCTTGTATGGGTGTAGACCTAGATCTCCACGCAAAATTTTCCATGTGGTGAATGCACAGAATCCAACTTGTTGTAAACTTCGACGAATTGACAATTATGGATCTTCATTAACACTTTCACTTGCAGCAGTGATATTTTCTTCTGTACGTACAGTTCTATGTGTTGTTGTTGTTGTTGCATCGAGTAGAGAAAATGTCGTCCGAAAACTATCGATAGTTCAACGAATAAGCTGGATGATGATGTCAACGATCACGAAGTACTCCATAAATTTGGCGAATAGAACGCTGATTTTGAAAATAAATTTCAACAATTTGTAAACGTTGTTGCGCGGTGAGTCTTCCCATGATAATTTGTCAATGCTCACTGAACAGAAATGTCAAAAAAACATAGCTTCTACCTCCTGTCAAATCACAGTTATCCATATCGAAAATTCTATCACTCTAAAAAAACACCCGATATTTCTATTCCTGTAACTGTAATATTTTTATATACAGGATTTTCCCAAAAAAAATTCAACCATCTGGTGATTTTTCAAAATGAATTGCCCTTTATATTCTCATGTTTTTTCAATGATCTTCAGTCTTCACTATCTCTATTGAAACGCAAAATTTCATTAGGAGAAAACTGAAAAAGTTGAGTGTACAGCACTCCACTATAAAAGACCTTAAATGGTTGCAAAAACAAGACGTAACAAGAATGTGATTGAACTTTTGTTTAATGAGTGATAGTCATCATAACAAAAAAAATAATCTGCCATACACCAGATGTCCGTTATTGATCGTCAAATATGATGAACTTGAAATTGATATTTCTCGATTTATTACGCCCTATTTATTTATTAACTATAATATATAGAAGAATTGAATGCTTTACATTTCACCAGAAGAATGAACCTTGGGGTTATAGGGTCATTTCCACCCCTGCGTCTGGAAATAATAAAAATAGAAATATGCCATCGCAACTCGCAACAGACAATTTGATTTGAATATGAACAGATAACTGAAGTAATTCAAAAAAAGATCGAAAACTGCTCTTAAAACTAATCAGATTATATTCCGGGGGGAGGTTTTTCAAAAAATTCTATACCGAATACCCACTTTAATTTTCCTCAAAGAATCACCCCTTTCATTTTTTCGGTGTTATTCAGATACACCCTGTATAAATGTTTGCCCAGTTTATGGCGAAACTGTATATGAATTCACGATTTTTTCGACGAATCTTATCGGATTAAATTAAAAATAACTCAAAACGGATACTTTCG
The DNA here is from genome assembly GCA_910592335.1 of Adalia bipunctata. Lineage (NCBI taxonomy): Eukaryota > Metazoa > Arthropoda > Insecta > Coleoptera > Coccinellidae > Adalia > Adalia bipunctata. The sequence goes on from OU342954.1 coordinate 11,442,455, forward strand.
GATACAGTAAATCAGTATGAATTTTTGTTACCTATCGGGATATTGGGTAGCATAAGTTCGACTTCCTCAAAAAACAGGTTCTGTGGCACTGCCCTAACATGAAATTCATATCAATCATCCCATATTTTCCAAAAGTTCATACTGATTCACTGTATTCGAAAGTATCTTTGAGCTCTCAGTAGCAATAACTTGATCAATATTTTTTTTTGGAAAGCCGATAAAAACTGATATGATAGCTTGAATACGTGATCAATATGTATTGCTTGTACGGGAAATAAATATCATTTTTATGATGATGCTCAGGAAATATGATTTGGGAAAGGTTTTGAAGTTTGTCAATAATTATTCATTTAGTTTTATTTCATTGTTTGACCTCTCTTGAATGCCCGTTAGTTTTATTATGTTATTATTTGAATAAAATTTTCTTTTGCGATATCATTTTTCGTGTCTGCTGGATGCGGGAGTTAAAATAATCCTGAGGTTACTTCTGAGAAATTTTTGGTATTCAATTTTCTACATCATTGTGGAAAAAAAATACAGGGTGTTCTATTTGAAAAATCGAGAAATAATAATTTTAAGTTCTCCATATTTGGATCTTAATAACGACACCCTGTATATGACAGGGTGATCGTTTAGGAACCTTGTCAAGGCAAATCCTTCAATTAAAAAACTTTCAGTTCAAACTCATGTTACTATCGCTTCTGGAAATCGTCAGAAGACTTTTACTGAACTGCTTTTCCCCTACCTTTTTGCAGTTTTCTTCGAATAAGATCTGAACTGTTGGAAAAATGTCCCTAAGATTTCGCATCATAAAAGAGGTAATGAAGGTCATTGAAAATATGTGAAAATATATGGGGTGATCCATTCAACAAATCATCCATTCATTGAATAACATTTATCGTGGACACCCTATATATCAGAAAATAATTTCCTGAGATGCAGAAATGAAGGAACAAGAGGTTTACTTTCCAACGAAATCTCTGAGATGTCTGGTTCGGCAGCTATGGAAGAAGAACGCACTATTCCAGAACCCTGTAGAATGAAACCTGAATTCCGTATCTTTGTCGACTTGTGAAACGCGATCCCGGTCCTAACAGGGGGATAAAATATATTTCACTGATTTATATTGCCAGGAGAAGGAAGCTTGTACCTTTTATGATTTATATTGTGCCGGTGAATATCGACAAATTAAGTCTCAAGTCCTAGTTTTCACTTCAACATTCAACTTTCGGAAATTTAATTCGTTTCTATCTCGAACTTCAATACCCACCTTCTATATTTTTTCCTTCCACAACGTTTCTCATGTTTCATGCAATCATCCTTGCTACCCATCCCAGCAGGACAAAACTTGCAATAAAAAATCTTCTCTGGAATTTTTTGAACGTTATCTGGATTCCATTTACACACCTTCATATGATATCTCAGTTTCTCGATATCCTTGTATCCGTAATTGCAAAATGTGCAACATTTAGATTTCATCCATATTTTTTCTTCTTTCGGCTTGAAATAGTTACGGACGTCAATTCCCAAATTTTCAGCGAAACTCTGTCCATAATACACTAGCAATTCTTGACCAACTCCTATGTCTCTGCAAGTCCGATAGAACAGATTTCCTTTGAACTGGAATGCCACCAGATTTTGCTCTTCGTGGTGCCGAGCACAATTTATGTATCTAAATAAAAAAAGGAGTTAGAAATGGCTAAAATAGTTATTAATGTACCGAGGGCATGAAGTAGATGCTGATCTCAATAAAATAAAATCCACCTCATCCAATTGGAGAATTTTTCATCGGCGCCATCGACCAATCTTCCATCTCTTAATTTCCATGAATATCCTGTTGTATTTTCCACTTTCGTTATCTTTCCTTCATATGGACCCATCTTAATTCCTTTCTTCAGGGGAACTCTGGCAAAGATTCCCAAACCGTGGATTGGAGAAGGTGAAATACACAATACGCTCTTTGGAAGTGTCAGTTTAGCCCTATTTTCTACGCCCATGTCCACCTTGTCATCTTGCAAATACGAAAGTTGTCCACATTTAGTGCAATTGTCCACGAATACTTCCTCACAGTTGTCGCAGTCTGTGAAATGAGGTAATCTCAGAAATCATCTGATGAAATAATTCTCAGAGACGTTGCTAATGCTAATTTCTACTCCCAATATTATCATCACGCTTGGAAACAAAAAATGCCGAAGGTTTTTGAATAATATCTTGTCATTACAACAAGAGATAACAGACTGAAGCTAATCTGCATTCCAGTTTAGAAATATGTTCTTCCCAATTCAGTGTATTATTCACATAGATTCCCAAGAACTTTGTAAATGGAGTTAGTTCTTTTAAGGTCTGACTGTGACTTAGGTTTCGTAGTACTACCACATTTTCATACTGGAGTATTTCAAGTTGTGCAAAAAGGTATTCAAATGACTTCTGTAGGCTTATTTCCTGACAATTTTGGAGAGTGAGGAATTCCATAGGTCCTTCTGTTCGTTTGCTGTCGGGTTATTCGAGTACTTTCATTCGTTTTTCGAATGAACTATCACAACATAACGGACTATTCTGTCCATTATTTTTCACTAAAATTTCAACACCGGATTCTTGATTTCGGTACAAGAAAATAGAGTAACTGAATCTTCCAACGATGTGTATATACGTGAAATATTTATCACCAGTATTAACAGAGAAAAAAGTTTCTTCAATATTCGTCAGGTCTTTGGAATTATTGAATTAACATAATAATTTCACAAATTCATTATTTTCCCAAAGTAAATAAACATTTTGATAAATACGTATTTACTAGGACCTCTATGTAGAGAGAACAACGTTGCGTAGCTATCTGACAGGAAAATGACTATAACCTAGCATTTTCAAAATATAACTACACTGTGAAATGTGTCAGAATGTCATGGCCAACCGGGATACTTTATAAAACTGAATGGCCAATGGGGTATACATCTTTATTTTCATGAGGCATGGTTGTTGGGAGCTTAAAGAAGAAATCTGTGAATTCTGTGTTCAAATAATGAATAGACCTTTCCAGAATACGTAGAACAAAGATGAAAGATGTGAAATAAACCAGTATGAGAGAGAAACAGGTATATTTCATGAGCAACTTGTGGGCAGCTTTAAATGATGCGCAAACCTTAGTGCGAGCGAGAAGAGAAAGAGAGAGAGGGAAGCAATGAAATGAGATTCTACTGTTTTTATCGTACCGTGACCCTTACTTAGTAATACAACATTGTTGAGGCATAATAAAATTTTGATTTTCGATAAACAATACAACAAATAACATCCAAATCCAAAACGTCGACTACGTAAAATAATAATATTAATTGTCAAATGTCAACGATTCGAGGGGGGGAAATTTTGACGACCAATAATATTCATTCTTCGCCCACAAAAGACGCGCGCAACTCTCACCTGCACAGGTAATTCTGGAAAGGTCTATTCTACAAGTGGAATTTCGGATTCTGTTTCATACGAGGAATTTGTGTTTTGTTGTAGTAGTCACAGAGTATGTTCTCTTTTTTTCATTTTATGATAGTTATAATTCATTGACCTAATTCATATGTGAACCAACATTTACGATATACTCACAAACGTATCGATCATCCTCAGGTTCCTCAACTTCTTCATAATTCTTCACTCCAATCTGCCTCTTAGGATTACGACGAACTGTAAAAAATAAAATGTCATAAACAGTACCAGAAAAGTATAAACTCGAAATTTGTATAACGAAAATTGTGTTAGTGATATGACATGATAGATATAGAATAAAAAAAATTCAACTGTTCGGGAATATCATTATTTCATTTTTATTATTGTGAAAAAATTAAAATACAATCTAAAAACTGAATTTAAAGCACATAAGCTCAACTGCGGAATTCGAGATCCGAAGATACCCTGGAATTTTCAGCACTTCTCAGTTAAGCTGAAAATTACCATTTCATAATTCACCAAGTTTGCTTCCAGTTCAATTAAGCAACGTACTCAGTGTCTAAATAAGAAGTTTATAATGATACAGGCAAATGAGCTTGTAGCATTTTTTTAAAGGGAAGATAAAAAAGAAAAACCCACCCTGTAACTTTGAGAGTGTTTTACACTAAATCACTAGCGGATACCTTTGGACATCCGAAATTGACAATGATCCCTTTATATTAGTTCAATCGATCCCTAATATTTGAAAAAAAATTATTATAAGTCTTTAACTCCTATAATGTTGGTAGAAAATTTCTATCAATTAATGGGGGGGGCCCTGAAGAAGTTCTTGCCCCACCTGAAAAACTGTCTGGATCCGCCAGTGCCGTAAAGGAGATTTTATACTTATACAGGGTGTCCCACTAGTGCCGCAGCGGACGATATACACGTAACGGTCTGAGTTTGGCAACATTTTTTGACGCAGACTGATATACTCCGAGAAGAGCACAACCTGAAAATATTTTCGAATTTATTCGGGTGGCTAACAAAAAAGGAATAGAGGGTGACTTTGTTTTTTCAAATGGGACACCCTATATTCAATAGTGTTTTTTAATTCTCTGAAACTTCCTGCATGCTTTCGTATACTTTTCACATATTTTTATGTTTTTGAAATATTGGCCATTTTGACAAAAAAATTATACTTGTAGAGGCTATGTTATCCAATTATATTCCACGAACCCTTGCACATTCCAATAAGAGCTTCATATGGATTGAAAGACAAGACTTCAAACTATCCTAATATCAACTATAAAAAAGCGGCTCCAGCATATGGAGTGTCCACAAAAAGACTATCAACATGACGAATTTCAAATTGATTTTTCTTCATTTTTTCAAATGCAATGCATATAATTTTTTTCATCATTGAAATCACCATTCATTTTACTTCATTTTTTGTCATATGCATGATATGCATATCTCTAACAGAATAGGATTTTTTAGAGTTTTTCCTCTAAACTCACATTAACTTTCGAATTCAAAAAGACGATTTGGCTTTTCTGTGGTTATTGGGAACTGTCAAATTATTCTATTCAAAATTAACATCATTGCAGCTTCAATTCAAATCATCATAGTTTTTACGGATTGGATGAATACTCACACAATGATGTAAAAATAAAAAAAATACCAATGAGTTTGAATGTACAAGTTAGGAATGGATCAAAAAAAGTGCCCGCTCTTATCCTTATACTAGAGGCACTAGAGCCTTACTTATACAACTTTCTTCGAAAAAATGATATTCATAAGTTTCACAGGCACGCACGCAGATCTTCAAGCTCCCAAGCTCAAAGCTTGTTTGAAATTTTTGGAAGATTCGACGTTCCAAGTAGAAACATAGAAAATTATCAAAAATGTATTTTGAAAAATGGGTACAGAAAGCAAGTTTCTGTCTTCAGTAACTGATTTCATCACATTTTTGAATAGATATACATCAAAACTTTCTAGTTCCTCATTTCGCTATAATATGAATTGAATTGCTAATTCTGAGTGGAATAATTTGACAGTTCTCAATAACCACAGAAAATCCAAATCTGCTATTTGAATTCGAAGGTATATGTGAATTTTAGGGAAACATTTCGAAAAAGCTCTTGAAAATCCTATTCTGTTAAAATGTTAAAAAGATGCATATCATGCATTCGACAAAAAATGAAGTGGAATGAATGGTGATTACAATGATGAAAAAAAATTATATGAATTGCATTTGAAAAAATAAAGAAAAATCTATTATTAATTCACCATGTTCATAGTGTTTTTGTGGACACTCCATATGCTGGAGATACTTTATTATAGCTGGCTAGGATACTTTGAAGTCTTGTCTTTCAATCTACATAAAGCTGTTATAAGTATGTGCAAGGGTTCGTGAAATATAATTGGATAACATAGCCTCTACAAGTATAATTTTTTTGACAAAATGGCGAATATTTCGAAAACTGTTGAATAAAAACATGTGAAAAGTATACGAAAGTATGCAGGAACTTTCAGAGAAATGAAAAACACTATTGAATATAGGGTGTCCCATTTGAAAAAACAAAGTCACCCGCTGTTCCTCTTTCGTTGGTCACCCGATATATTCGAAAATATTTTAAGGTTGTGCTCTTCTTGTAGTATATCAAGTCTGCATCAAAAAAATTTGCCAAACTCAGACCGTTACGCCTATATCGTCCGCTGCGGCACTAGTGGGACACCCTGTATAGGGTGAGTCTTTGACTTGTACATACATTTCAACTGCAGATTCCTCTCATCAAACGAAACTCTTTTTTTACCATTTTTCAATATTCGGTTTCGTTTGAAAGATACAGGGTGTCGAAAATTCATGAAAAAAACACTTTTCTGTTTATATCTTCGGAAACGTTATTTCAAATGAACTGAATTTCGGTTGTTTGTTTACTCTATTCATGGTGCATATTCCTCAATCAAAACTCATTCAATAATCCTCCTGGTATAATAGTTACAGCGAAGCCGACTCATAAATCCACACAAAAATACCATAAATCCACTTAAAAAATATAAACGGTTCATATTTTCGAAACAATCGATCCTTTTAGAGAATGGAAGTGTTCATATGTTTTTCTCAATAAAACGCGTCGTTTTCGAGTTATTCCAAATTAAATAGGATAAAATTCGAGAAAAAAATCATTTTCCGCAAATCGCTAGGAAATTTTGACATTCCAGTCAAAATTGGTCATAGAAAATGTCAAGATTTCCTAACTGTTAGGAAATATTCATTTCCTTTCTGTAAGGAATAGTATATTACATTATAAGGATTAAAAGTGCATATTTTTTACGAGCAATATTTGCAGTTGCGAGGCGGAGAGCAGCGCAGCCGAGCGAATGCAAAATTGCGAGTAAAAATAGGCACTTTTAGTCCGTATGATATATACTATTTTTTCTCCAACCCAGTCAAATATCTGGTATTCTTGGTAAATATTGATTGTCAAGTAGACGTCAGTAGACTTCAAATTTCAATTAGAGAGCTCAAATGCAATAACTTTTAGCAACGAGCAAATTTTTGTACGGTAAGGGAATTGATGGCTTTTGCACCAGAAAATAGTATAAAAATGTCAACATTTTTTAATGGTTGGAGAAAAATGATATTTCCTTACAGTTGGTTCGACATAATATGCTTATACGAACTTTTCTCATGATTCCTTCGGCACTTATTCTAAAGAACGAGTATTTTCACTGCATCAACCAGCTCTGGAGGAGTCCAGAAATAGCAAATTCATCATCACTTATCATTTTACACTGTTTTAAATTCGAAAACACTAGCAATTGAATTAATTATATGCGTCAACTTTGACAATTCAACATGAGTACGTTTACATAGTAACGTAACCAAATTCATTACGAATTTCGAAGCATCATTTATTTATGAATTAAATAATTTTGATTTCATCAAAATTAATTGGAATCTGTCGAATTTTAAACGATTTGCGGAAAAATAGTATGTTCACCTAGTAGGAAAAGACACATTCCTGGACTCTGTGTTGACAAGTCTCGGCTTGCGCCTCGACTTAGCAATTTTCACAATCGTCCAGGAATGTTACGCTCTTCCTACTCGGTAAACAATGTACTATTATTTCAATAATTCTGTGGATGCTTCCCTGGATTGAATATCATCGAAAATTATTACTTTTCTGGTCTCTAAACAAGTTAACGATGTTGTCATAATGTTTATCAACTTTGTCGAGACTAAAATCAGAATGATGGAAAAACGTTCGATGTAGAGATATGTAATAATAAAAGCCCACTAATGTGGGAGATGAAATTGAGCACTAAGTATCATGAAATTATACTAAATACGCACAGTTTCTACTAAAAATTAATTTTACCGGTTCATATTAAAAATAAATGTCACTGAAGGACAATGATGAATGTCGATACAAACCACGTATTAAGTCCGAATTAATCAGGAATAAAATGATACTTAGCACTAAATAATCGGAGGCGATATTTCTATCTAAACAATATCCTCTTGGAATTTCATAAACTCGACACTTCACGGTTAATATTACATCAATCCACTGAAAGTATTCAAATTATCATCATATCAGATCGAAGAAAAACACCTGATATAATCACTTTTCCCTTTTATAACAACATAGCTCTAGAAAATATTTCCTCCATTTTTGTTTGGCGATCGCGCCGGGGGTAGCTATACGCATGCGTCGTTCACAGACGATTACGTAGGCTACGAATGGGTTGATTCATAGATCTTAGGCTGCGTTTTGTGTTCCTATGAAATATTCACAGAATGGATACAAAATGGGTTGATTAAGAATAAATTCTGATGGATTGGTTGAATGACATTCTTTATAAGATATTTTTGGGATATCGAGAAAAATATGCTATTAGTATTTACAAACTAATCTCTAGAAAAATCTGACTTTTTAATTGCAGATATAGTCGTACAAAACTAAGTGTTTTTGTTAAGAAATATAATGTTCTTAACATTCTCATTCAAATATGACTAGTACTTGAGTATTCTCCAAAGGTATCAACTCAAATCTCATCGAAAAATACGAACTTTGATGTCTTTGCACAGAATCGTATCAGGCACGTATTTGGCCCAAGTTTTTTTTAAATGGATATATCTTTTCAACAGAGCCGAATTCGGAGAAATGGAAAATGAAAAAAAGTTTCCTTTTTCACAGTTTTAATATATGTACAAGTCGAAGACTCACCCTGTATATTTCGCCTAGCTTTGTAATCATCCAATCTTTCGGTAGGACTCTATGTTATGACGTTATGATTTAGATCAGTGAAATAATGGATGGGAAATAATGAGATGGAAACAGGTAAATAAATCACTTGATTGTACACAAGCTGTTCAAAATTTTCATTTATTTTTAACACCACAAAGTTCATACTTCGAATGGACCAGAGTTCTTTGGTCTACACACTTTCTTCGACACCATGTTCTGTAATTCTCGAAGAAGGGGACCCAGTACCTCACCAAGGAATCTCCCTCTTTATCCACCTTTTACTACTCGTCTAGTCAAGGCCTTATGGCCATCAGTTCGCCAGCCTATCACAGTTCACCTCATAATCTTCCTCACGCTGGAACCCGTTAGTTTCGTATCCATAAAGTGAATTCGTTCCGTGAGAAAAGGACTTTAGTACAACACCGACTCGCAGCCAGAAGAACAACAGATATAAATCTCCAAGCCAGATCAACCGTGAGTACCAAGGGATGACGCATTTGTGAGTCCATGAGGCATTACTTTTAAAACTACATACTTGCAAAAGTGAAATCGAAGATGGAATCATCATTTGGTCGGTTTACCAAAGCAAAAACCTTGGGCCTCACAATTGGATAAAACCAGAAGGGGTCCTTGAAGTCGCAACGTAGTCATTATATAAGCCTTGAAACAACGTGGCAACGTCATCACTCGACGGTAGCTTATACTAACAAGGCCACGAATTATTTGTGTCTAGAAATTTGAGGACATCACAAGTTGGCATTTACCATCGAACATAATTGACTCAATACTCGTATAATGTTTTTCATCGCATCATCCAAAGCCTACTTGATCTTAGTGGTAGTTTCAATGTCTATGAGGTAACTTGAAACTGTGTTTCAAATATGAATTAAGAAAATATCAAGTGTGGTATATTTTTAGAATGTTAATTCATGCTCTACTATCATATTATACCATCCTATTCCGGCCATCAATAGTATATTGTTCAATGAGCGGTAATGTAAGTCATAACACACGCAGATGAATTTTTGCACCGCGAGCCGTCAGGCGAGTGGTGTAATTCATCAAGTGTGTTATGACCATTACCGCGAATTGAATACTATACTTTATCTTCGACTTCTTCAGTAAAATTCGAATTAATTTGCATTTTCAAAATTGAAAACAGTTATCAAAAACGCTGACATAATTTTCTGTGTTCACTGAATATTTCATTCAGTCATATATGCATCTATGGGCAGTCCAATGAACTCATCGGTCCATGCTTGGTTATTTTGAGTAGGTTTTCAGCATTTTACATTGTTTTTCTTGAATGAAAACAGGTCATTCTTTAGTTGTGTTGTGAACTGTGGCAGTAGACAAGAACGAAGTGGGGTTGGGTTACTCAGAATATCATCTATCGTCATTTTCCTACATATTTCTATTTGAATGAATAAGCCAGAATCAGACAATCGAAATTGATCACCTTTGTTGTGTTAATAACTATACCCAACTGAGAAATTCTTGAAATTGCTTGAAACCCCCTCTTTTTTGGTAAATTTATAATATTTTTGTTCATGTTGCATACCCTCCAGAATCATGATCAGCTGTTTTCTTTGACTTCCCTATCAGTATAAATCTGTGAGTAAAATACGCCTACTCCCCTCGATGTCAATAATGAATTGTTCCCTTTCGTTCAACAAGCGCGATTTCTGTGGTCGAGAATTGAATCGCGTAATGAACGTCAAAAATTCGTTTTTTCCAAATTCGATTTTTGAATATTCCGGCCAAAGGAAAGGTAGAAATGAATGGCGAGAACGTTACCTTGGTGTCTGAAATAGTGTTCCCGATCGATCCGACTTTTTTTATTCATTTGGTAAGCTGTTTTTCCTATTTGTATTAGAATGAGTTATAGGCGTGAGTTATTATTACCTCACACTATTGGTTTATAGAGACTATTACAGATCAAATTGAGTTGAATAATGGATATATTATTCTATGGGAGTAGATAAAAATCATTAATCATCTCTCGATAGCGCAAGCCTCATTCTCGACAAGGTAAGGTCCAATGATCCCGTCGCACCATAAACCGTGCCAAACAGGCACACGTTGAGGATATAGAGGCCTTTCAACAATAACTCGTGGGTTTTCCAAGCCCCATATGCGACAATTTTGCTTGTTGACGAAGCCACCGAGATGGAAATGGGCCCCATCACTCAAGATCATTTTCATGCATTTCAAGGACCCAATCAGCAAAGACATGATTTTTGTGGAATGCCCAGTTCCAACGAACGACAAGTAATGGACAACCCTGGGTTTTTTCAACACTTTCGGCTGCAGCAGCAATATTCTCGGCTGTTCTTGAGCGTCGTGCACGAGTTCTATTCATCACATCACTAACTTGTCCCAACAGCTCAAATTCTTCCACCAATTTCTGTATTGCAGTTCGACAAGGTGCTTCACGACGACCCAAAAATGTTCGAATTTTACGAACCGTCTCTGACAAATTTTCACCATTTTTTAGTGAAGTTTAATAATTTCAATGAGTTGTTGAAGCGTGTATCGTTCCATTTTTAATAATGGCGTATTTTCTCGTTTTCAAATGTCAAAAAATGACAGCTTCAAAAGTGACATCTACCGAAATAACGGTCTATTCAAAATAACATCTCTTAATGAAGAACCCTTTAGGAATATTCCAATTGGGTGAATGGATACCTCATTGTTTGCTTGTATTTCTTCTGAATGAAAAAAATGAATTGATGGCGCAAAGCTTACATTTCGATTTTTCTCGTATTGAAAGCCTGTAGGTACTATACTACTATACTAAAGCGTGTTGCTGTAGATTGTGGATCCGGATAGGGTTTACGTTCCAGCTCCACTCATATGAACTCATCAGATTGGCTATTATGAGCGTAGGTGTTAACGTTACCCAGCTCGAAGCGAACGAGGGCACCTGGTTGAAAGATGGGATTCGTCTTAGGGCCGGTTTTATAAAAGGCGAACCGACAGTTGAACCGTGCGCCAACTACCAGATAGTGAGGAATTTCGTTGTTGACGCAACGGTTGAATCCTCACTTGGCCTTTATAAAACCGGCCCATATGGTCGATTCACAATGGACGTAACACGTAACTTTAGACAAAGGAATCCTTTGTCTGAAGTTACGTGTTACGTCCATTGTGTTTCGACCATTAAAGTCTTTCGGACCGCGGTTACTCCGGATCGTTTTTGTGTGACGCTCTCTGCGACTTGCTCAACGCTCAACTGCGTCTGTAGAATGCTACACACGTTATGGACAGTGAGCCGCCACAATTCTCTTACCTTCAAATTTCTCCAATACGATCTTTTTGATTTTGAACTCCTCATCTATATCCTCCTTGATGCTATTTGCTGCTTTAACTGAAAACGAAGATATTTTTAGAGTTTGTGTGAAAAAATCATTGAAGGTGAGTCATATATTTCCAGATCTGGCAAAAAAATCGTAGTTCTTTGAAGTACACTGTGTCCCATTTTGGTTGAGACTTCACTATAATTATTATTGAAGATAGAGACATGCCGTTATCGCGACCCTTTGGCCTTCATCACTTTTGTGTAAAACTTTCAAAGCCTCAAACAGAAATATTCCAACTACTTTTGTTCCTGAAATACAGGGCAAATACGAAAATATTCACTTTTGGAGATTGTTTTAAAAAAAATTGCAAAAATTTGACGTTAAAATATACAGGGTGTTTCATTTGAGAAATACGAGGTTTGTGCCCATTCTTAAAAACAATGGGTAATTTTCTAGTTTAGGTCCCCCTCGATTTTTCGATGTTTTAATTTTTTTTCGTGAAAAACGAGTGATTTGGTATGATTTACTACTAGTTTCAATGCTGGCAAACAAGTTATTTTGCTGTTTTTTTCAACGGGATCTGGAGTGAATAGGGGTGCTGGGTGGGTAAGATTCTTAGAGATTTTCTTGAAAAAACGACAATTTACGAAAAGAATTAGTCTTGCATAGTCTAAAAAGATCAAAATTTGCCAAAAATGTCTAGGTCATTGACCTATTTTTTCAAGGACATGACCTTGAAAAGAATTCAAAATCATTTGAAAAATGTACAATTTCATTAGCGCTGAATCAATGAATATTTCAAATTTTCTCGAGTCTATAGTTTCTGAAAATTTCAAGAATAATTTATTTTTTCGAAATTCTCCGACAGTAACCGTTCATGAGAATATGACGACCATGAAGCATATTTTCATTAAATCTAGATGCGATTTCTCCAAAAACTCACCTTGAAATCCTTGAAAGACAATGACAAGACAATGTGATCACATTCTCGGTATCCTCTTTTCTGTATTGTAACCGCAACTTGAAACACACATATTCAAATCTTCCCCTTCTTCCACACATGAAGAAATTCTCACAAATTACTATTTATCTCGAATGAAGTTTTAATTTCCAACTGTCGAATTATTTTTTTTGATCTCCGTAGTAACGATTACCTACGTGATTTGAAACGTGAAAATTCTGTTTGTACGATGCTTATTGCCACGTTGAATCATTGCATCTTTATTGCTTAAATTTGTAACCGAAGTTTTCTACCAAAACGAAACCCATCAACGATATGTTGAATTTATTCGAACGTAATTTCCCGAATGTAACGTTGATTTCTCGAGGTTTACATCATAATATCAGTTGAATTATGTTATTATTGCAGTATATATTAAATTAAGCCATAACGAACTGACATAACCTAACCTAATTGCTGAAAAACGATAAGGCCATAAAAATCAGCGCCGACGTCATCGGGGAACATATCTAAAGGCTCATCTCTTGAAAATCCACCTGCCATGTGTGAAAGTTCTATGTCTATCTTAGTATTTGAGAAATTATTGAGATTTGGCAACACCGTCTGTTCGAGAAAAAATCACCTTACGGCATTTTACACTGCCGATGCGATTCAAATAAATATAAAGTCTAAACGCAGGTGGAAATATTCACAATCTTTTTTATTTTTTTTCTCTAAAACTACTCATTTGCCAATGCTGAAATTAAAACTGTAGTATCTTTTCAACATGTACAATCACGAGACAAAATATTTTAAAAATCGGATAGGGGGAGCTAAACTAGAAATTGACCAAAAGGGGTACAGGGTCGCGAAAACCGCATGTCACTATCTTCAACAATAGCTGAGATACAGTGCAGCTTCAAAATGGGACACATTGTACAAAATATACGCTTGGCAAGTTACTCGAGTTGGCGATGTCTTCCTATAAAATGAACTCTGGCCATTTTGCCCAAAAATCTTGTGTACTTCTAAAATGGTGATTGCTCGACTTCGTTCCATCGGGTAAACGTCATCCTCGTGATTAATTGCCATCATAATAAACTCGTTGAATAATTCACTATTGTCCACTACTGCACTACTAGCGAATGAAGTGTTCATAATCCATCTGTTTCATCAAGCATTATGACAGCCATAAATCACTTGTGATTTACGAGCCATTTATCACTTGTCATTTATGATTTATCAAACTTCAAAAATGACAACCACAGAATATATCTTCAACAGAATATATTCAAATTCTTCTGAGCAGAGAATCCCATTAAATGCCCTTTCAATTTTCGAAAAGAATTATTCAACAGTCGTGGACAAAGATGAATATTTTACTCGCATATTATGGCTATTATTCACTTGGATGATTTACCAAACTCGACTTCGTCTCATCCGCGTGAATAATTAGAATATTATGCTCGTTGACTAATTTACTGAATGCGCACGACTATCGATTAAATTCATGTTCATAATACATCTGTTTCATCAAGTATTGACATTTATGAATCACTTGTGATTTATGAGCCATTAATCACTAGTGATTTATGGTAGGTATATCAAACTTCAATCTGAGGACCACAAAATATACCTATCAATAGAAAACGCAAATTATTCTGAGCAGAGAATTTTATTGAATGATTTGTTCGCAGAAATAAAAATAAATTCAAAAAGAATTATTCAACAGTGTCTTGAACAGAAAGGACTATACTATTTGCATATTATGGCTCTTAATAATAATATTAGCCGAAATATTGTGCTTGTTAAATACTATACAAATTCGGACATCGTAACCCTTAGTAAGAATGCAAGTCACTCAGTCTCAAGTTACGAACAAAATCGAAAATCGAAATTATATCGAATATATAGGTCCTTCCATTTTTCATTCATAATGGCAAACATAAACATTTTACCTTTCGAAAATGGCTTCATTTTCCTTCTCAAAGCTGGCTTGATAGGCTTTTCTTGAATAGAATCGTCCTCCATTTGAATTTTCATGATCGCAACCTAGAATCTGAAAAACTCATTGAACGAATGTATAAGAAATTATTCGACAGACGTTAATTTCCAAAATGAATCAATGCCAATCTGAGCTAGGGATCGCAATATGGAAGCTTCGTATTCAGGCCAAATTGGAACCGATTAATTTGAATGCAAAATTATAACTGATTTTTCGACTGCAAATCCCTTACTATAATATCTCATGTGAAATACGATGATAAGCTAAGTAATATCTTACCTATTGATTTTCCTTCTGATGTTGATCATTCATCATCCATTCAAAATTGGAAAGAAATCACATCAACTAAATAGAACTTTTTAAACAAATGCTAATCATAAATTATCATAGAGTAAGCGACTCTATGACACCGCATAGATTGCGATCAAAGAATTTTCAAAATCTGTGATCTATTCAGGTCACAGATATTTCTATGATCCTTCACATCCTACTGGCTGTGGATATTTCGAGTAATGGTGCCTCTGACCATAAAATCGCCAGCGACATTAAATTTTTCGAGTAATTCATTTCTATGCTCGTCGAATCAGAGATACAGGTGGTGGCGAAAAATTTTTTACTCTTGAAATAAATCATCCTCGATTATTCGCCGTATTATTTTTGTTATTTTGAAACATAACTCCTTCGAATGATTGCACGATTATAAATATTTTCTGACATGACATTGTATTTTTGCTAGACTGGTGACATGGAAAAATTTGTCGCACGTTACACTTTAGTTTCTGTATGTACAGGGTGAATCACGGGTGAATCGTCGATCGTACAGTGCCATTTCTATCTCTATATTTGATTCCTGAATCGGAAATTCATTGATAGGTGGCAGTAGATTGATAGGATAGGTCCCAAGCAACAGATTCAGTTTTATCTTCACATACAAGAATATCGAGAACAAAATGAAACCAGCGATAAATCTGTTTATTTTAAAATTAGTCTTAAACTATTATGGACTATTATTTTATACAGAGTGTAACAGCCAAATGGAATAAATTCGATTACGAATAAATGAGGGCGTGTTGGGAAAAACGCTTCGACACGTCGATTTGTGATTTTAAATGCGCATATTTTTCAAGAAAATAATATTATATAGGGTGTTTCATGTGACCGTGGCCAAACCAACTTTCTTATTCCAAATGCAACCTCCTGTATAATATTTATTTTTTGGATTCTTCAGAGAATTCTAGACACAATTCATGTACAATGTCCCATACCTATCTTCAATTATTTCGGAAGTATTAAGTGTTTTCAGATTTATTGCAAAAATCAACGTTTTAAATAAAAATTATTTCATTTCACAAATTCGCTACATTACACTTAAAACCTAATGAGTTATACTGATTATTTCTTAATTATAAAAAAAAACAAAAAAAAAAAACATTAATGTCAATGTAGGAAATGTTCAAAATGCTCGCCGCGAACGTCTTGGCAACATGCTAATCTGGTGTAGAATTATCTTCTAACGTTACTCAACATTTCTTCTCAGTAATGATTTTTGCTTACTTTCTTCATATCAAGAGGTAAATGGGAAATAAGTATTGAGTGTAATGTATCGAATTTGTGAAATAAAATAATTTTCATTTAAAATGTTAATTTTTGTAAAAAATCTGAAAACACTTAATATTTCCGAAAAAGTTCAAGATACGTATAGGACATTGTACATGAATTATGTCTAGATTATTATTGCCGACGTTTATTTTTCATTATTAACTTTTAATCATCAAGCCTGGAAACTAAGAATGCCGAAGGTAGTTTCGAAAAAGGCGAGGCAAAGTATCAGGAATTGAAATCTGCGCATTCTGAAAATAACCCTGATAATTTTCTGAAATTCATTATTTTCCCGAAGTAAATGAATATTTTGTTAAATACCTAATTACTACGACATATATTAGAAACGGCAACGTTGCTTGTTCAACTGACAGAAAAATGACTATAACCTCACATTTTCAAAATTTTCACGGTGAAATGTGTCAGAATTCCATGGCCAACCGGTATACTTTATAAAAGTGAATGGAGTATATCGTCGGCTTAATTCGCAAAGTGCGTATCTCCAAATCCTATTACTTTTCAGGAAACGTCAAAAACTGATTTTTTCATATTTCACCGGGTGTATGCAAACAATTTTATGTTACTACTTAGGTATCACCGAGGGTATCACCGGAAGAACATTGAACATAGGAGTTATTTCCGAAATTCAATTATAAATGATACGCACTATGCTGTTGCTGGATTGGTTGGGGTGGAATTACAGGTTTTTCTTTTTCGCAGATACTTAATGAAACAGTAGACTTTCGGAGATAAGAAGTATTCCTGCACATGCGCGCTATTCATATCAATCGAAAGGCATCATAATCTCATTTTCACCCAAATGTGGAGTTACGCACTCTGCGAATTAAGCCGACGATATATCCAACTTGAAGGTTATTTATTTATTAACTTTGAAAGCTGACAAAAATAGTCAGCTGATGAAATCGTCTATGATCCCGGATAAGCAGGGTACAAACGAAGGGGGAAATTTCAAGAAACAAGGTCCTATAAAAAGGACCGAAAAAATTTTGTTTTCCAGATACAGCGTAGTGAAGTTTGAATTATTCTCAAGTTTTTTTATTATAGAGGGGTTTCCAATAAGAGTTGTTATTTCGATTAACCGGCTTTTTCGGCAGATGTCACTTTTGAAGCTCTCATTTTTTGACATTTGACAAGTATAAACTACGCCATTAGAAAAAATGGAATGATACACGCATCAAAATTATAAAAATTCATTTTAAAAATGGTGAACATTTAGCCGAGACAGTTCGTAAAACTCGGTCATTTTTGGGTAGTCGTGAAGCAACTTGTAGAACCGCAATACAGAAATTGGTGGGAAAATTTGAGCTGTTCGGACAAGCTAGTGATGTAAAGTATAAAACTCGTGACTATTACTGCTATAGCCGAAAGTGTTGAAGAAAACCCAGGTTTGTCTATTCCTCGTCGTTCTTTGGATAAGTCATTCCACAGATGTTTTTATGGCCGGAATTGGATGGTATTGATCTGGACAACGTTTGCTTTCAACAAGACGGTGCTACACAAACAACGAAACTAATGATCTTTCATGGAAAAAGCTTTCGTTTCGAACCTGGTTATCTCTCAAAGAGGTGATCACAATTGGCCAACGAGATCTTGGGATTCAACACCTTGCCTAGAGGCCAGCGCCGATTCAAGATCTCAAATATGGAATTCGTGAGGCTATCGAGGACATAAAGCAGCCTCTTTGCGATTTGATTATGGATATTTGATATGGAAAGTTTCATGAGAAGGATATGGTCCTGTAGTGGTCATTTGGCTGATGTTATTTTCCATTATTAACGGCATGCCTTCCTCTTTATAATGAAATAAACATCCGATCATTTATCTGAAAAATGGCATTTTTCTTTGAATGTCAAAATAACATTTCTTATGTACCTGCACTTCACAAAATATCCAACTGAAATTTGGTGTCATAACTAACAATTAATTTATTTACCATAGCTTACCAACTGGATATTCATGCCAATTTTGATTTTTCTGAGAATTTCGAGAGAATATTTCCATTTTTTTCTCGAAATCGTTAGCAGATACGACAAAACTACATGAGACTATAAAGCTTAGTGAAACAACAAAGCTTCTCTTAACAAATTTCCAAACTAACAGTTTCTCATCAGGAAAAGGTTCAGCCACTTATATTTAGAAAAAATATGATTTGATATGATATATTGTTTATCCTGATTACTCCTAGGTCTCTCCTGTGGAGACCCCTCTACAACTACAAGCTTCGAAGCTTGTAACTTGTGCTGAGTTCGGAGTAAGCAGTTGTGTTCTGTGTAGGCTTTGTTACTGTGTGCTTACGCCACCTTAGGCACAGCACTGTTAATTTTTGACCCAACAGGGAGAATGGTGGCCCCTACCGAGACTAGAAAATTTCTTTCCTAGCTCGGGATTGAACTTCGGACCTTTGGGTCCGAATTCCAACGCTCTACCACTGAGCCAGGGGCACTCAAAAATATGAAAAGAAGCTTTGTTGTAATAATGAAGTTCATGGTCTTTTGTAGTTATGTCGTATATGCTACTGATTTCGAGAAAATTGTTTGAGTAGAAATATCGCCACAGATTTTTTAGTGCCAAGTAACATTCTACAGGGTAGTGGCTAAGAGGACTGTATATTTAAGAATAGGACACGACCACTGAATATGAATTCTACAGGGTGTCCCACGGTCGAGTGCCTATTAGACGTTTCTGGAGAACTGGACATATTTGAAATCCGAAAATTGGGATTATAATATTGTTGGAAATTCTCTACAGACCGAAAATATTTTTGGAGCCTGAGCACTTCCGGTTATACCAAGAGTGCAAATAAATTTGTTCAAAAAATAGTTTTTTCAATATTTTCGTTTCTGATATGCTTGAGTATTCAATGCTGAATACATTTCTCTTGAAACCATTGTATTCATTCGAATAGTTTTCAAAATATCAAAGAAAAACCTGAAAAAATGTCAAATATTCATAATCAGTATTATGTTCATTTTTCTCATTCTGTACATCCCGTGTAAACCGTTTCGACAACGTCAAAGAAGAAGAATGTGGAAACATCATGCATCTTTTGAATTTCATAAATATCATCACAAGGTGTTTCAAATTTTGTGTCGAAAACTGTGATCGAAAATTGGCCATAACTTCTGTTTTTCAAATTAGAACCTTTTTTTTATAATTGCGTTGGATTCTGCGAAAAAAAATAATGATAGCACTCTCAGATGCTCTTGCTCCTTAATTCAGTAATTTCCGAGTTATTTGAGCTTTTCTGGATTCATGTTGTACGTAAAGTCAAATTCATTCAATCTGAGGAAATTCGATGAATATTCTTATAAAACCATAGTAACAACTAATAATTAGACCTGTTACCTGTGAATTATTAATGGGATCATTTATCAACTATGGTCACAGAATATTCTCATGCCGAGATTATAGAATTTGAGCGTAGTGGCTAATAAGTATACAAAAGTGTGGCAATCCGCAATCGTTCCCCTTAAATACAGGGTCAGTTATCGCTATACGCATGCCTAGAGAGAAGAGAAGGGACATGTAATTATATGTATCCATGGATACCATATGTGGCTCAATACAAACAGAGACAAATAAAGAAACTGCATCCACTGATCGCCACGATGCCCCTAATTTCCCACTCTCCGTTATCGCACATGCTCAATAGTCTCACAGACCCTAGGCAGAGCCTTCTAGATGCTTCACTTTTAATTTTAAGGATCAAATTATAGGTATAGAATTAGGTGCGACAGATTCGATGACTATTCTTATGAAACCATAGTAAAAACCAAGTAAAATCGAGAAGTAAGGTTAAGGCCTAAAATAAGACCTGTCACTTGTGAATTATTAATGGGATAATTTATCTTCTATGGTCACATAATGTTCTCATGCGGAAGATAAGATGAATTTGACTCTACGTACAACATGAATCCAGAAAAGCTCAAATATCTCGGGAATTACTGAATTTAGGAGCAAAAACATCTGACAGTGCTATCACTATTTTTCTTCGCAGAATCCAACGCAACCAAAATAAAATAGGGTTCTAATTTGAAAAACAGAAGTTATGGCCAATTTTCGATCACAGTTTTCGACACAAAATTTGAAACACCCTTTGATGATATTTAGGAAATTCAAAAGATGCATGACCTTTCCACATTCTTCTACTTTGACGTTGTGAGAACGGTTTACACTCGGGATGTTCAGAATGAGAATAATGAACATAACACTGACCATGAATATTTGACATTTTTTCAGGTTTTTTTCGATATTTTGGAAACTATTCGAATGAATACAATGGTTTCAACAGAAATGTATTCAGCATTGAATACTCAATCATATCAGCAACGAAAATATTGAAAAAAATATTTTTTGAACAAATTTATTTGCACTCCTGGTATAACCGGGAGTGCTCAGAATCCAAAAATATTTTAGGCCTGTAGAGAATTTCCAACAATATCATAATACCAATTTTCGGATTTCCAATATGTCCAGTTCTCAGAAACGTCCAATAGGCACTCCACCGTGGGACACCCTGTATTTTTCATTGATTTCAATATAATACGTGATTTGTATCGAGATTCATCATTCATATATCTGAATTTTGTATTACATTGACATTTATGTTTGATTTGGACCGGTAACAATAATTTTTTAATAGAATGTATATTTCCTCCTTGGTGTTCTTTTCCCACATTTGTGGGATCTTATTAAAAAACCATAAGAATAATTTTATTTTCTAGATCTAGAATGATTGATTTTTTCGAAAATATGAACCGTTCATCTTTTTCAAGTGGTTTCATGGTATTTTTGCGTGGATTTATGAGTCGGCTACGCTGTAACCTTCATACCAGGAGGAATATTGAATAATTGTTGATTTAGGAATATGCATCATGAATAGAGTCAACACTCAACCAAAATTCAGTTCATTTGAAATAACAGTTCCGGAAATGTGAGAAGAGAAGTGTTTTTTCATAGATTCTCAACACCTTGTATCTTTCAAACGAACCTGAATTTTGAAAAATGGTCTGAGAATTTCTTGTGAAAAATACTTCTCATTTATGAATAAAAAGATATTTTTTCTTTTGAATGAACAGATTGTATTTTTCTTTAAAACTTTGAGATTTCGAAAATTATAATTTTTGTCTATTCCGACTCAAAAGATTGCCGACCCCTGATCTAGACCCAACTTCCAGATATTTTTCGACAGAAAATGTAGATAGTTAAAACGATAAGGTTACTTATAACATGAGAGTGTTTTCATTGAACGAAGTAAAAACCAATTCGATTGAGCTCTCGTTCGACCTAAACGAGGCCTACATAATTTCCTCGATGTCTGTATTTTTAGAGTTTAGAGCCGGGAATAGTTTCATTTCGGCATCCATTCGAATGTTTTGTTGATAATTGGAAGGACATAATATTTCCTTGTAAAAATGTAGAGAAAAACTCAAATTTTTTAACCTTCATTTGTCGACAACTGTTTGTTATAAAATCAATATTGAAACGATAATAAGGAAACCCAATAGCCGTTCGCTATTTATTTCCAGGAATTGACCCATATGCATGCTAATTTGGGTAATTTGTGCCTAACGAGTATTATTCTTTTCTTTTTCGAGGATACAGTATATCGGTGCACTATGAGAACAGAGAACTGGAAATAATTAGTTACCATGTTAGCAATTAGAGTGAATAGTGTGATCTTGAAATAGAACCATTCTTAATATTTATTTGGGATATTTCTCGACGTGGTTAGGAGAATTATGTCCAATTCCTGATACTTGGAGTTTCATGACAAGTCTGAATACATATTGTAATTATGTGCCTAGGCCTGTTCTCCAGATCGATGGATCATTTTCATACGATCTCATTTTGGCATGGGGAAATCTAAAAATACATGAGAGTAAAATTTTTCTATTGTAGAAAACGTCCTTTTTGTTTGTTCTTCTAATTGCAAAAGACTTAGGGTTCATTAATTACCTAAAGTTTCAAGCAGTCCACCTGGAAATGTCCAATGGAAGGAGATTCCCCGAAAATCTCATTTCAATTTTCTCCAAGATCCTATCTTCTCTTGCATGGAAATTTCATAAAACAATGATCAGATACAAAGAGTATTTTTCATTCTGAAAATTGGTTTGGTAAAAACGTTTCTTTTCCAAGATTGAACTCCATTGGACAAGGGCGTCCCCAGCGTTTGAGCTAGTGGGGGCATAAAGAATCAGAATAGAAATAATGAACTGAAAATAGTGCAGAATGAAATAAAATTTATTTTGTTTCATCAGCTAACAGAATTACACAGGGTGTTCCTAAATAGGTTTATCAACGGTCAATTGTAGATTTCTCATGGAAAAACAATTTTTTTTCTCTTCCATTTTTCCTCCGGGGTTTCGTTTCCGAGATACAGGGTGTCAAAAATTTACAATTTTTTCAGCTTTTTGCTAATTTCTCAGGAACCGTTCGAATTGAAGGATCGAGTTTTTGTACACACATTGTCACTAATAATAGCTATTTTCTTGCACTCGGTTTCATTAGACGTGCCAGTGGGGGAGATATTGAATTTGCACAAAGGTTTTACCCTCATACTTTCAAACAACAGGATAAATTTGCATTTGCACAGCAAATTCTGATGCGCCAATGTATTTCACATAAAAAAGGTACTCCTGGTTCATTACTCTAAAGTGAACCGTTTTCGAGAAAACTGGCATTTTATGATGAAAAACAATTTGCTAAGGCATTGTAAATTTCCTGTAATTGAAAAAATGAGTAGTGATAATTAAAAAATTCATTAATTTCAACAAAATTTGAAAACTAGGTTTTTGAGTTTAAATTGCGAACTTATTGCCGTCGGTCAGAGTATAACGGCCCCTTAAGGTCGCAGTGAACTGTAACTCCTTTCTAACTTTAACTATAACTATGCAGGGTGAGTCACAAGGAACTTCACATCCTACTCCTTCTTCGTATAGAGGCTACTCAAGTGAATATCAAATGATCATTCCAAAATGCTTTCTTCTCTTCATAAGTGTTATACAAGATGATCTCGATCCGTTATGAATGTTGAACGATTATCTTGAATCAATTAGAATATTCAGGGAATATTGTCTTGAAGTATCTTCAGGAAACAACTTGTTTATAATTTTGAAAATACAGGTACGGCTCTGAAATGTTGGTTGTTGTTGTCATTGTGTTTCTTCCTTGATTAGTTTATCAAGGTGTTCTGTTTTTATTTTTGTACCCTGATTGTTTTACCAGAATAATGATCTTCTTGAACTGCTTCTAGTTGGTAGGATGCTGGTGATACTCGTTAATCTCGATCATTAATTGTTGTGACTGCACAACCGATGTAAGGGGGTATACTTAACTGTGAGCACCCTGAAGAGATGATCACTGCGATAAGTTGTTTTCTGTATTCAAGAATTAGATCTCTTTGAAATATGAATCCGACCTTAGAATTGTATCGACGATATGTTACAGAAAAGTAGGAAATATACCTGTTGTAGTTGTGTGTACGAAAGATCTCGAAAAAATTTTTAGCCTTGACAAAGAAACGAGTCGTTTCGAAACGTCGGCATCGTCTTGAAGAACAATAAAGAAATTTAGTCCAAGA
The DNA here is from genome assembly GCA_910592335.1 of Adalia bipunctata. Lineage (NCBI taxonomy): Eukaryota > Metazoa > Arthropoda > Insecta > Coleoptera > Coccinellidae > Adalia > Adalia bipunctata. The sequence goes on from OU342954.1 coordinate 11,466,579, forward strand.
ATCCCAATATATTCTTTTCATTAGATAACAACTGCGAAGGGGATGAGGAAGTGGTGAAATGTGAACGCACTCTCAACAACAAATAAACTGTATTTTACTTGTTACCTCAACTTAGATAATAAACACGAAACAATTATACAAGTAATATGTATAGACTTATAAACTCTACCTTCTATATGAAAATGTATAGCAAGGAGGATTTATGAAATGTACCTTCTATATGAAAATGTATAGCAAGGGAGCAAAGGGATCAGTTGTAATCTATGGATATGTATGGTTTACTAGCGATTTACTAATGAATTGACTGACGAAAATTGATTAACAACTGACCGAGTGACCGCCAACTAATTACTCATTGCTTGTCTCTGTAACATGGGGTTTCAAAGACAAGCTGGAAAATAAGGGAGGTTAATTTCCTCTCAGTAAAAGTAGTAAAGATCGCCAATTGATTGGGTGTCACAATCGAAAAACGCCTCGCTAAGCCAACAAAGTGCTCTCATAGGACCTGGTTATTGTCTCAAAAACCAGATGAATCTGCCAAACTTGACCTAAATTCTTGGGTTGAGAACTTTTTCAATAGACATTAACAACCCATAAATCAGCCAAAGAGTATTTATTTTAAATTTTTAAAAGAACGGGAATTGTAAATCAAAGCGTATGGAACAAAATTTTGCAGTACAAAAGCGATCGATCCCATAAGGTTAAAATCAATTTATAAAAGGGGTATCCGCACCATTTATCGGACTCGGCTTTTGACTTCAGTTTTCTCTTGATGAAGGAAAAATCTATTATATTCACTAATAGCAATTCCTTTGTTATAATGACACATATCTATGTGTATCTAGATATCGATCTAATGGCTTAGTGGATTCATAACAATAACAATTCTAACCGAAGAGTTTCATTCTATATTCGATGTAGCAGTATTGCGTTTGAATATGATGTCAAAAAAGAAAATAATAGCACGGGGATTTCAAGATTTTTCATCTCAAACAACCATACATGGCTTGAATATTATAGGAATGTCTAAATTGCATATTTGCGAAAGGTAAGAAAGTTGAGATTCAAAATACATGATTCATCCTTTGTTTCATATTTCTAAAAGGTTAGTCTAAATATGAGTTGGGTCCAATGAATATCACCGTTCCTAAATAAAGAAGAACAAATTAACTGTGTACTTCCATGGCGTTTCCTTGAACCTAAAACAGTGACAGTAGCCAGGTAGAAAGAATTCCCGAAAAAACAGTAACCACTCCGAGTTATGGGATCCCAGGTCAAGATTCTATTTCGGAGAATCAAGCTATAGTACGTTGACGGACGACGGTTGATATAGGTATCGTTATCCCAAGGGCCAAGAAACGCCAGGATTTTTTGTGGTAAAATTCACATTTAACTGTCGTGTTCAGTTCAACCCTTATTGATAGGTTCAATAGCGACCTTTCAATGTTATATCCCCATTTCCAAGGAAGCCTGCTTCAAACCACGAGATATCAGAACTATATCATCAAGTTCCAGCCAGAATCCACAGTAGCTGAATTTGTAACTCAGTTAGTTGCGTCAACAACCAAATTCCTCACTATCTGGTAGTTGGCGCACGATTGAATCCTCGGTTGGCCTTTTATAAAACCGGCCCTTAATCGGACATCTCGAATTGTCGTGCGAAGTGGCGTTTGCTATAAGAATATCCTAAAAATACGAGTTATGTGTCAACTCAACGCCGAGATGAAATTTAAAAAAAGATGTATGAGTGTAAAGCTCTTGTTGTTCATGCCATGAAATATGACGCACCCTGTATATGTAAAATTATCTCTTGTTTCTGGATTTTTGTCAACCTCATAACCATGCCGTATAAGTTTTTTTCCACAGTTTAGGCGTTATTTAAGCTGTACGCCTTACTGACGCACCCTATACAGGGTCTTTCACGAGGAACCTCACCCATATTTATACGGGAAACTACTGAACGTATTTTCATGAAATTCAGCACTTATAAGTATTTCACGATGCTGATGAAATCTAAAATATTTTCAAGGCATGAGCACCTCCGGTTTTTCCGGAAATGACGTCAACTTCCGTTTTTCAAATTAGAACACCATTTTTTTATTGTAGAAATAGATTCCTTAAAAAATTTCAAGCTATTTTGATGTAACATTTTTCAGTTTTGGTTGGAAAATTCTCTCTGAGCGGGAAAATTCGAAAAAAAATCGAAAATAGAGCTCCGCTGAAACAAGAATAACTTCGAGGTTTTTGGATGGAAAATTTTCATTTTTGGGATTTTTCAAGATGTAAGATTGATGTATCCACTTTAAAAATCGCGATTCATGATACAGGGGGTGAAAAAATCGCTTTCAAAGTTAGGGATGACAAAATCGTGAAAAATCAATTTTTTCAAATTAGAACCCCATTTTTTTATGGCAGATATTGAATCTACGTTAAAAAATAATGTGAGTGTATGCATCACACCCTTGCCCTAAAATGGATATTTTCTGAGTTATTCACAAAAAACTGTTTTTCGTCTTGAATTTTCAGCTATTTCTTTTCCCTTCACGCCAAAAAGATGAAATTTTCAGGAACTGTTATTTGAACCATGCTGTAGATTTTTCACCCCTTCTTGAAACCGACTTCAAGTTACTATTAGGAGAACCATGGCAAACTCTCGCAGTTATAACTAGAGAAGATGCTCAAAGTTTTGACCGTTAATTTCTAGACATTTATTTATACGTCAGGAATGCTTCGTGCGTTGCTCTTCTTATTTCATCGGGAGGAAGAGATCTGCAAAAGTGTTTAAAAACCAAATTGAGTTTCAAAACTATGAATCTAAAAATCTAAACAAACCTGAACGCATTTCTGACTCGTTCTATGCAGTCCTCTTTATCAGTCAGGGGAGTTGAGTAGACAATATTTTTTATCCTACCCCAAACATAATAGTCTAAAGGAGTTAAATCGGGAGAACGTGGTGGCCAAAGATGTGGACCATTGTTCGCCAACCATCGATCTTCAAATAGCCTGTAGAGGATATTTGACACATTGAGTGAATTGTGTGGAGGCGCGCCATCTTGTTGATACCATAAGTCATTATGGTTCTGTACTAGCGGCAGGGTTGGCATGTTTTAAAACATTTGTTTTAAAACAGTGTTTTAAAACACGTTTTGAACACAAGCCTCTGTTTGAAACATATTTGTTTTAAAACAATTGTTTCGAATCAGTTTTTTATTGAAGAAAAAAAACACTAGATAAGTAATAATTTAATAACAGAAAAACGAATAAATCGAAAAATATTCTCCACTCTGTAACAAAATATGACTTTTCTTGAAAATGATTAGGATTATAAAATTGAATTATTCTGATTCTGTCTGAAGTATTAGTAGGTTTGAATTTATTCCAAATAGTATTTTATTTTCCTTCTAAACTTTATATTAAAAACTAACAATCAGGACCCGCAGAATTCTGATTTACTGTGTCGCAGCTCGCGGCGTCATCCCTAACTTAACACCTTAAATGTAAACAATTTAACAAAATTCAGTGTTGCCAGATTTGAATATTTCACCCTAGAATATCATAGCAATGTTGCCAAAACTTTGTTTTAAACATGTTTTAAATGTTTTAAATCATGTTTTTTAAATATTCAAAAAAAACATGATTTAAATCAAATAAAACAGTTTAAAATAAAAAAAACACAATGTTTTGTTCTTTAAAAAAAAACATGTTTTTTGCCAACCCTGACTAGCGGCTCAATTATTTGAGTCAATATGTCAGAATATCTATCTCCTAAGGGAGAACATTCTTTAAATAATGCAAACATGTGTAGTGTTCTATCTTACCAGTTAAAGTTCCATCATAAATGTGAACATCGAGAAATGCATTATTTTTGATGGCGCAAAAAACATTGAAACTCCAGGTCTCTTGAAAGTTCCATTGTCTGAAGTGGTGGTTGTTCTCTTCATCCCAATAATGACTGTTATGCCTATTGAAAGAACCATTCTTTGTGAATTTGGATTCATCTGTCCAAATTATACAGTCCAAAAAGTTTTCATTCTCTTGAAATCGAATCATCATAGCTTCGCAAAACTCTGTTCTCCTGACGAAATCAGTTTCCTTCAAATGCTGTACCCTATTGAATTTATATGGGTGCATTTTATGTTTTTCCAATATTCTCCAAACACTCGATTGAGATAATACCAGATCAATCTCGGCATCTTTGAGAGAATTTTGAGGATTCACACGAAAATATGCAAGAACTGTAATTTCGTTGTTGTACTACACTTTTTTCTCTGTGTATAGTTTTCTTAACGAAAGATCCGACATTTCTCAAGTTTGTCATGGTTCTGTTAATGGTATCTCTCGTTGCTCTGGGTCGGTCAGGAAACCTCTCAATGAACAGTCGAATCGTTCTATCTACAACTTTATTACATTCTCCATGAAGTAGAATGAGATTTAAATAATCTTCATTGGTAAAATTAGGCATAGTGATCGATTTTATAACTTAATACGAATTATCACCAAATTAATGGTAAACACAAAATGCTACTGAATAAAGAGGAATTTGGCAGATGTAATTAATGATATCTATCATTAAAAAAAAAGAATGTAAAACATGGTAAGTTTTTGCATATGATTCATAAGGAATTATTTATTTATCACTGGACACTGGAGAGAAAACCGATGGCCGATTAGTTGAAATAAAGAGGTTTCCGATACAAATTCGAATCCAAATTCGCCATCTATTTAGGAACAACCTGTAACTTTTTTCTCTTGCATATTAGGGTAGTAAAATCTTAAACATGGTTTAAGTAACAGTTCCTGAAAATTTCATCTTTTTGGCGTGAAGGGAAAAGAAATAGCTGAAAATTCAAGACGAAAAACAGGTTTTTGTGAATAACTCAGAAAATATCCACTTTAGGGCAAGGGTGTGATGCATACACTCACATTATTTTTTAACGTAGATTCAATATCTGCCATAAAAAATGGGGTTTTAATTTGAAAAAATTGATTTTTCACGATTTTGTCATCCCTAACTTTGAAATCGATTTTTTCACCCCCTGTATCATGAATCGCGATTTCGATTTTTAAATTGGATACATCAATCTTCCATCTTGAAAAATCCCAAAAATGAAAATTTTCCATCCAAAAACCTCGAAGTTATTCTTGTTTCAGCGGAGCTCTATTTTCGATTTTTTTTTCGAATTTTCCCGCTCAGACAGAATTTTCCAACCAAAACTGAAAAATGTTACATCAAAATAACTTGAAATTTTCTAAGGAATCTATTTCTGCAATAAAAAAATGGTGTTCTAATTTGAAAAACGGAAGTTGACGTCATTTCCGGAAAAACCGGAGGTGCTCATGCCTTGAAAATATTTTAGATTTCATCAGCATCGTGAAATACTTATAAGTGCTGAATTTCATGAAAATACGTTCAGTAGTTTCCCGTATAAATATGAGTGAGGTTCCTCGTGAAAGACCCTGTATATATAGTTTATGCATGTTCAACTGCTTCATAAACACTTGATTTATGAATTCGTTTAGCGTCCATAATTGACTACTTTATTGGACACCAGTGACAGGGACGGGCCGAAGCCAAATTTTTGGGGGGGGATAGCTTCGAAAATTTTCCAACTGTGCATTAAAGGATTAGAAAACTAATGGTCAATGTTTTTCCCCGAGAGCATTAAAAATTTTTAGAAAATTTTGTAGTGTAGTTTTTTAATTCTGCATTACCAGATTAACACACTCCACACTCTACAGGATTAGATGCACAGCAGCTGTTATCATTATTTTGTATATTTCGATTTTTAAGTTCAATTCCGAAGAAAAATAAATGATTTATTCAAGTGTACTGAAAAAAGTCCACATACCACACACTTCACTTTGAATCTTTTTCGGTCCATTTTTGCGTACCTACTTGAGGGGCCGTTATACTTCGGCCGACGGCTTCGGCACCGATTCTCCATTCAAAAAGTGTCTTTCATTTTTCCAAGTTCACGTCCTCATTTTTTCACCTAAAAGCTTGATTTTTCTTGAATTGAAGTTAAAGGATGTCTTGAGGGCACTCCAATTTCTTCACTTCGATAAAATTATTTTTTTGCATGAAAAAATCAGCTACGGCACCGATTCTCCATTCAAAAAGTGCCTTTCATTTTTCCAAGTTTACGCCCTCAATTTTTTACCTACAAGCTTGAGTTTTTCTTTAAATTGAAGTTAAAGGATGTCTTGAGGGCACTCCGATTTCTTCTCTTTGAAAAAATTAATTTTTCACGTGAAAAAATCGGGTTGAATTTGAGAGTCTATAAAAATTGAATCCATAATCGTTTTTCGGCGGTTGTTCATCATTTTTTTTTAGAAAATTCTTTGGAGTGCCCTCGGCAAATCAATTTTCTATATTTAAAAAAAAATTCCACTTGGATAGGCGCTTAATTAATGCAAAAAATTATGGAAATACTGACAAGACTTCCAGAAAGTGTGAAATCGCAGAGAACTGTTTGAAATTCCTAGAGAATTTAAAAAAATCAAACTTTCAGGTGGAAAATTGAGGGCGTGAACTTGGAAAAATGAAAGGAGAATCGGTGCCGTCGGCCAAAGTATAACAGCCCCTTAAAAGATTTTCGTGTTGAAGGGAGATTCGATAGAATAATAATTAAGAATGATAAAAAAATACTACCTACTGCCCGACCGAGAGAAATAGCGCAAATAGGTACCAGATGGTTTTTTATGACACAGTCGATGCGCCCAAATTGAGAAATTCACAACTACCTACTGAGGGATAACGTAAACACTTGGTTGCAATATCGGAATAAATAATACCATTATTATTGCTGCTTATACACATTGCACATTGGGCCAAATCTGCCAAATATCTACCCTGAATATGCTCTAACAAGAATTTGCACAATTGTCGCTATTCTCTGCATGCTTTTGTCCTGGTAAACGTGGGCTTAGTTCTACCGGTTTAATAAGCATTAATTTCAAACTTTACTAAAAAAAAAGTCAAATTCATTTACATTTTGAGAAAACTTTTTTAGAAATATGTATTCCAACTCAATTGAAATCTTTCCAACTGCTTCAAAATTTCCCAACTGTTTTGTTCCAACTGCTTCGAAATTTTGCCAACTTCTTCGAAACTTTTCCAACTGCTTCGAAAATTTTCCAACAGCTTCGAAAATATTCCAAATGCTTTTAAAATTTGCCAACTCCGTTCAACATTGGGGGGGGATCGTCCCCCCCCATCCCCCCCTTAGGCCCGTCCCTGACCAGTGACACCACTTCATTGGACTCAACTGTCACAGTATTCTCTCGATTTTGCAATTTTCTTTGTTTCACATCACTTCTTATAGGCCGCAGAAAAATTTTCATAAGCACTTTCAGTGGGTAGGAGAGATTCTTTGCCACTTGCGGCTAAATTTTTTACGCTCTTCTCTCCCGAACTATCCATTTTTTGGATTATTATGACGTTTGTCACAGAATTAACAACTTTGTTCAGTGAGGTTGCTAAGGTCGCTGATGATTACTAAGGTAAAAAAAGCAAAAAACACACTTAATGTTTCTCTGTAATAAAGCGACGAATATATTAATTGCCATTTCAGAAATAAAATTTCTGCATTGCAGTCAAACATAAAGCTTTTTGTATGCAACTCGTAGGTACATATAATTAGGCTTATGGACTTGCCCAAATTATTGGCCTCGCTCGCTTTGCTCGCTCTTCCATAAACTTTTGGACTCGTCCATAAAGACCTAATTCATGTACTTGTTACATAAATAGCTATTAGGTATAGCCCCCGTTTATGTGCTAAAAAATGGGAGTAATTCCGTTATAATTATTGTTGTTTCAGATTGTTATGGTTTCTTATTGTGGCTTCTGCTTTGGTAGCTGCAATATCTTTGACATTATCAAGTTTGAACAGGTATTTTGACAATCCTACGGTGGTATCTCTGGAGAAAGATTACAGAAACTGGATGAATCCATTTCCTGCAGTTACAGGCTGTTTCGTGAATAGAACGAATGCGGAAAAAGCTGCGGATTATATTAAATCGTACGTTTCAGATTTGTTGACTGATATTCCAGAATATTTATATCCTTCTCTCCCCAGGAAATGGGGAGTAACCGAATCTGACGAAAAATTCCCTTATTACATGGATTTTGTGAAGGTTGTGTCAAATACATCCTACCAAACACTGGATTCTTATGAAAAATTCATGGATGATGAATCGCTCAACAACATAGATCTTTTAGAATTATCAAGTTCCGTAAGCTTTCACTCTGTTTTTAACAAGTCAGATTTCAACTCGTAACCTTTGTAGGTTCATCCAAATCTAGTGGGTACCTTAGTAACTTTTGAGCATAAAAGGAAACCAAAATGGAGTATTGTTATCACCGAAAAGGGTATATGCTTCACAGTGAACAGCAAATTCGCTCCATTAATCAAAATAAAGTGACTATTCCAAAAATAATATGGCATATAATATTTCATACGATTTGGTGGATGTGCTGATCCAGAACATCCACCAGAATTTTCAAAAAAAAATTGATATTGTTTATTTCAGAGCACACCTGAGCAATGAAACAGATGAAAATGGCGAAATCCATATTCTTCGCTGTCATTACTTGAACGGTTTGTGTTACGCTCGCTATGACTCCGACCCAACGCTTGCTGTTAATGTATGTATGAAGCTGTAGACATGGGCGCCCGCAGACATTTTTCTCAGGGAGGGCAAAATGAAAATTATTGAAATGTTGAGGGTGTTGTGCTGAAAAACGATAGGGCGATCAAAATCTCAGGGGGGGCCATGGCCATGGCACCCAGTATTTCTGTACCTTGTTGAACGTTAAAATTAATATCGAAACTATCTTCATTGGGTTTCCCTATACCTCAAGCCGGACTCCCACTACTCGTGTATTTGGCAAATATTTCCCACTTGCCTATATTTGGCATGTAGTGGGAGTGGTTCACTCGGACAATACTTGTCAATCTTGTCATTCAAGTTCGGAACTTGGTCTACTTGCCAAGTACGCAAATAATTGGGTACTTGCCAAATATACGAGTAGTGGGAGTCCGCCTTTAACCTAATAGTTTTCCAGTAATTTTCGATTTTTAATTCAACTAGTATACCGACTATAAGGAGCAATGATACAGGGTGCGGCACGGAGGATGGATGGTTTTAAAAAAATAATAAAAGCGTTAATTTTTACTCAAAAACACATTTATTGACGGAATCAGATTCTCAAGGAAATAGCATTTGAGACAGTCAAGTCTGGAAAATCACATCAGGCATGTGGTGGCCGAAATCGGTGATGCAGTGCTGGACGCGCTCTTGGAAGTTCGCGTAGACTCTCTCCAACATCGCTCTCTCAACTTGGGCAACTTCCACGCGGATAGCCCTTTTCAATTCGTCCAGAGTTCGGGGCTTGGTCTCGTATACTCTAGCCTTGAGGTGTCCCCATAAGAAAAAATCGCATATGGATAAATCTGGGGCTTGTCGAACGCGTTCAACATTTTCAGGCGTTCGAACTGTTCGCACAGGTCCTCTTGGTCTTCTGTTGATCAGTTCACCACGTCTGCGAAGTGATTCAACCCAACGAAGGATGGTGTTTCGAGAGGGAATAGCTCTATTCCGATGAATGTGGAAATGGCGACGAAACTCACGCTGCACGACCGTGACTGACTCATTATTTCGGACGAAACTATCATAGGCGAAAACACGATGCTCCACCGTCCAAGGCTCCATGACGACAACTGGTAAATAAATGCTAGGAACACACGAGTCTAACGGCACCTTCCCCACTTCTCTCGTCCTCAGTGGGGGAAAGTTATGCCCATCTGAAAAACGTCCGCCCTCCGTGCCGCACCTTGTATTAATAGAAATACGTTCTATGATGAATGATCCAATTATTGGATTGAGTATTAGTAAACTCAAAGATTCAAAGATGTTCACAAAATACTTTCAAATACGGACTTACTACTGAATGTCCTTATGCGGGAAAAACTCATTCCACTCGATACGCAACTCACTCTCTGGCCAGAGGTTCGCGATCGCAGATCACTTTTGGAAATCTCGAAAAAATTGAAAATATGAAGAATAGGGAGAATGTTGGACTGGAGCACAGGTTCATCGCTTGATCAAATATTTTTCTAAATGAATCGTTTGTTACATGATTGTTTGAACGTTGGCGTAACTTCAAAACGATCGGAATAAAGAAAAATTTAAGGGCATGTACCGGAAAAGTTTGAATGATATTGACATTCAATACCTTCCAGGCGAAATTAATTCGAAAATAATTGAAAAAAGAATTGATATTCAGAAAAACAGTAGATAATCATTTAAAAAGGAATAATAAATCTTGCGTGACCGCAACACCATTATTGAGATCTTCAGATTTCAAATAATATTTTAAGCATTTCCCCACAAATATTAACTAGTTGAATTGAAAATCGAAAATTACTGGAAAACTATAAGGTTTAGGTGTAGGGAAACCCAATGAAGATAGTTTCGATATTGATTTTTACGTTCAACAAGGTACAGAAATACTGGATGTGCCATTTGAAATAAGAAAGTTTTTGACCATTATTTATAGTTAATGTTTGAACATTAATTATGATCACTCAGTATATTCCAGAGTTAAATTTTTTTCTTCTGCATAAGGGTAGCCAATATGTCTACACGAAAAAACATTGTCTGTCTGGTTGGTTTGAAGGGTTCATGCATTAATAGCAAATTAAAGATACTCCTTTTTTTCGATTTTTCGCCATTTTCTCTTAAATGGTTCTCCTAAGGCATAAAATGGTCTTTATAAACTCATCATTATTTGAGCTGGGCATTCAATTTTTGAATTAATATATAGGGTATTTCATTGAAAAAAGTGTAACTATGGTCTATATCTTTGTTATCGAACACCCTGTATATGTAAAAACAATTTTGAATTGTGCATCTGATTGCCCTTTACATTTCACGAAAAAAAATCTTCAAAATGTTTTCATTTACTGCCTCAAAATGAGAACCGCGTCTGGAGTGGGCCACCCTGTTTATTTAGATGATTTCTAGAAATCATCATCTTTCTTTAGTATTACATTCACTCATATTTGGACGTCCTTCACGCTACATCTGATGAACCCGTGACTGTAGAGGAAAGTCAAGAGATGGACATAAGCTTCAGAATGCAAGAAACAACGTCAAGTTCATCACTGAAAGATCTATCTCCTCTACAAAGAGGATGTCGTTTTTACGATGAACCTTTATCTCCAGATTCGAACATATATAGCACAACTATATGTTACATGGAATGTAGACAGAAACTCGCCTTGAAATTATGTGGTTGCACCCCATTCTTTTACGTTACTGGTAAACGTAAGGTTACTTAAAGCGAGGCTACTCAACTCAGTTACAATAACAATACATTTTGCTTTTTCAGGTGGAAGATTATGTGATATAAGGGGCATGGTTTGTTTGTCGAAGCATGTACATATTTTGACCAAGAATCCATCAGAATTGAATTGTGTATGTCCTCAAGCATGTCATCTATTAACATATATACGCCAAGTACCAAAAGTAACGAAATGGTATGAGAAATTCAGTTTTATTCTTAGTCTAAGATACCAGAACCGCCAGACCCACGTAACTTCAACGTAGCTGATATTTTGGCAGAACATAGGTATATTATGGTGCATTTGTTCCTATAAATATGCGTCACTACTGCACTGGCTTGTAGCTGCTGTGCTCGTAAAGGGTTTTCCAATAAGATGTGTTATTTTGAATAGCCTGCTATTTCGGTAGATGTCACTTTTGAAGCTGTCATTTTTCGACATTCGATAAGAAGAAACTACGCCTTTAATGAAAATGGAACGATGAACGCTTCAACAATGCATTGAAATCATTAAAATTCACTATAAAAATGGTGAAAGAGACGGTTCGTTAAACTCGAACATTTTTTGGTCGTCGTGAAGAACCTTGTCGAATTGCAATACAGAAATTGGTGGAAAAAATTGAGCTGTTAGGACAAGTTAGGGCCGGTTTTATAAAAGGCGAACCGAGGATTCAACCGTGCGCCAACTACCAGATTTGGTTGTTGACGCAACGGTTGAATCCTCGGTTGGCCTTTATAATACCGGCCCTTAGTGATGTGAAGTATAATAGTACTATATTGTTATATAAGCGGTAATGTAAGTCATAACACACGCAGATGAATTTTGCAGCCCGAGCCGTCAGGCGAGGGGTGTAATTCATCAAGTGTATTATGACCATTACCGCGAATTGAACACTATACTTTATCTTTGACTTCTTCAGTAAAATTCCAATTAATCTGCATTTTCAAAATTGACAACAGTGGTCAAAATCGATTTCTGTGGTCGAAAATCGAATCGATATCGAATCCCGTAGAAAACGTCAAAAATTCACGTTTTCCAAAAGCAAATTTTGGATATTCAGACCTAAGAAAATGTAGAAATGGATGTCGAAAGCGTTACCTTGATGTCTGAAATAGAGTTCCCCATTGACACGACTTTTTTATTCATTTCGTAAGCTACTTTTTTCCTATTTGTATTAAAGTGAGTTATAGGCGTGAGTTATTATTACCTCACACTATTGGTTTATAGAGACTATTACAGATCAAATTCAGTTGAATAATGGATATATTATTCTATGGGAGTAGATAAAAGTAGATATAAAACTCGTGCACGTCGCTCAAGAACAGCCGAGAATATTGCTGCTTGCTGCTGTAGCCGAGAATATTGAAGAAAACCCAGGTTTGTCCATTCCTCGTCGTTTTTTCAGAATCAGGGTAGTCACATTGCGCCCCCAAAAGCGATACCTGGGTACCGCGGTCCGATCGGCTCAAAGTCGAGTCACGCTACGCTACACTCGTTCGCTTTGAGCAGGGTTACTCCACAGAAATATAATAAATTATTATTATTATTATATTTCTGTGGGTTACTCCAACATCTACTTCATTGGCAGGGTCCGTTCATAATAGATAGCTGAGTTCTGTGGATGGATCCGGGTCGACGAGTAAACCCTGCAAATGGCTCATCTCGATTGCAACCAAAATTAATTTCATAAAATATACAGGGTCTTTCACGAGAAACCTCACCCATATTTATACGGGAAACTACTGAACGTATTTTCATGAAATTCAGCACTTATAAGTATTTCACGATGCTGATGAAATCTAAAATATTTTCAAGGCATGAGCACCTCCGGTTTTTCCGGAAATGACGTCAACTTCCGTTTTTCAAATTAGAACACCATTTTTTTATTGCAGAAATAGATTCCTTAGAAAATTTCAAGTTATTTTGATGTAACATTTTTCAGTTTTGGTTGGAAAATTCTCTCTGAGCGGGAAAATTCGAAAAAAAAATCGAAAATAGAGCTCCGCTGAAACAAGAATAACTTCGAGGTTTTTGGATGGAAAATTTTCATTTTTGGGATATTTCAGGATGTAAGATTGATGTATCCACTTTAAAAATCGAAATCGCGATTCATGATACAGGGGGTGAAAAAATCGCTTTCAAAGTTAGGGATGACAAAATCGTGAAAAATCAATTTTTTCAAATTAGAACCCCATTTTTTTATGGCAGATATTGAATCTACGTTAAAAAATAATGTGAGTGTATGCATCACACCCTTGCCCTAAAGTGGATATTAACTCAGAAAATATCCATTTTAGGGCAAGGGTGTGATGCATACACTCACATTATTTTTTAAAGTAGATTCAATATCTGCCATAAAAAAATGGTGTTCTAATTTGAAAAACGGAAGTTGACGTCATTTCCGGAAAAACCGGAGGTGCTCATGCCTTGAAAATATTTTAGATTTCATCAGCATCGTGAAATACTTGCTGAATTTCATGAAAATACGTTCAGTAGTTTCCCGTATAAATATGGGTGAGGTTCCTCGTGAAAGACCCTGTATAAGCCTCCGATTTTATCCCCATTAAAATTCCACACTGACAATATTGCAATATTTATTATAAAATGGTTCTCTTTGTGGGAATGACGTAGATCTGGCGTCAGGGGTATCTTACTCTATAGTCTATACTACTCTATACCCATGGGCGTTTCCAGGGGGGTGCTGGGGGCTAAAAGTCTGGCGACGCCTTTGTCTATACCTAATGGTTTTAGTTCTTTAAAATGTTGAAAATAGTCTGTGTTCGTTTTTTTAGGGAATATGGATATTTTGATCAGAGAATCACGTTTAGATGGGGCATTATTCCACCCACTACCAAATACATAAGAGATGTCATTTTTGGTATTGATAGTTTAGTTGGTATGGTTTAGTAGATTTTTAAAGTTGAACTCTTCATTCAAAATACTAATTTCTAGCTTCTTCGGGAGGCACAGTCTCCCTCTTTCTTGGAATGAGTGTTATTGGTTTCATAGAATTCTTTTACCTTATTGTGGAGAATTTAATAAAGGGCTGTATCGAACTCAAAAATAATAGTGGAAACAAAAAGAATACCAAGAAAATATGAGAATATGAAGAATAAATTTTTGGCTCGTATTTTTCTCGAGTTCAACTGACTCAAGGCATAACTCTTTATGTAATCCAATGTTCTCAATAAATGTGGTTGTAAGTGTGTTTGTTTATTTGCTTGTTTATACTTTTCCAATTTCCAATGCCTTTAAACGAAACAATGCATAGCGTTTTATTCGGAGATGTTAAATATTAACTGTGCCACTTTGTCGTGCTAGCTGAACATACTCTGATGCTGATAATCGGGGCTATTCACTAAGCAAAGTTGTTATGGATAGCAACTTTGCTTAGTGAATAGCCCCGATTATCTCAATAATAGCCAGAAGATTTGCAATATTCGCGCCGATGTCGTTCTGTCCCAGCAATGCTCTGTAATGAAAATGCAACATTGGCATTACTGAAGATTTGGGTTCATGTTCTTCAAAAAATGTTTTGAAGTATACAAACACTGGGTTTTTTGACATCATAGACCATGGAATGGTAGGTATATCTTCATATTCTTCATTACCTGTTTGTACGATACGCCACTGTAGGCCAGACCGCCAGTAAAATCGTCGACTCCAGACGTCTGGCGTCTTAGACCCCACCATCAAGAACCAGAGCGTTGGGCGACTGAAGAAGCATTCGAGAAATATCCCAACTCAGAAATGCATCGAATAAAACAGTTTTGTTACGTTTATAATATACGACTACGATATCATTTTCCTGTTATTTTCAAGAAATACAGTCCACACAAAACCAGTAGTTTTTTTATTACACGAACACTGTTTCTTGAAATTGTCTAAATTAAGACACTTAAGCAAGTGTATATCAAAGTTGCCGACCTGTTATTATGTTTTATTTATTAATTATTTCACTGTTTCCTTGCTTATTATTCATATTATTGTAATTTTTCATTCGTATATTGTATTGCTGTTTATGAGTTTTCTCTTTTTTAGCCTGAAAAAGGCCCAATAAATAGCCGAAACGTCGCTGAAGGAAAAGAATTCTTTGATTTTGTTCCTTAACCGATACCATCATTTTTATATTGAGTTTGGAACGATAGGTACTTAAAGATATCAATAACTTTCCTCATTTTTCAAGGGCAGTTCTATTCTGCTGCAATCTATATAAAATATTGAGAACAATTAGGGACATTTCGAGAAAACTATTGAGAAAGAGAGAGAAGAGCGTGCCTGATGGACTCTAATCAACAACAAAACACAAGTTTCTAAATAGGGATGTTGACATATCACGAGTACGAACTTACGAAGAACAGAAGAGAGTAAAACGTATCACCAGCGAACTATTTCACGATTATTTGTTATTACGCAAACGATTTGTTCGCAAGAAATCACACAAGATCAGTTCGCTTTGACAGACGGCGAATTCTGTTTACCGGATAGTGACGTCATCATAATCACTTCGTTTCAGCGGAAATTTTGAAAACTATTTTTATTTACGCATTATTGGTATTTGCTATATTTTTTCCATAAAAATATTTTGTTCGTGTTTGTATAGGGCTCATCTACAAATTGAAATCATTTCCAAAAAATAGTCAACATCCCTATTTATAAATACGCTTCTCCCTACTAACATTTCAGCATTTTAAGGTCGTTATCGGCATTGAATTGACATACAAGTCCCAGAAATTCCTACCTTCATTTCAATGACGAAACTACCATTAATTCTGAAAGTACCATAAACAACTATTGTCACTCTGCCTTCAAGTTCGCAGTTTGTAAGTAATTCTTCCCTAATTTATCCGCAACATCTCATCATACAATTCCTTAATTACTAAACACCGCGTTCAACTACTCGTTTAGCCTATTCTTCCATTTTCCATAATAGGTAACACCAGCACCCAGCACCGAACTTTCATGTTTGCGCCCTTGCCGCCCTTATTTCACGTCGAGCTTTGTTCATAGATTAAAGAACTTCGTTCATGACGTTCTTTCTTGTTATTTAGATAGTCTATAATATGATTTCGTGTCGAACCCTGTTAACGCCCTGTAGATATTCCAAAAATTCCTCACAATCACTTCCGTATTTCATCTTGAACTTTTTTTTTCTTTGTCCAAATTTAACATTTCACTTTATCAGTCTCTATTTCTTTTATTGTCGCTAAATGCTAAATATCATAATGCACTGTCAATTTTGAAACCCTCTATTCTGAGACTCATGGCAACCCCATGAACTAAACTCTTCAAGTCTTCAAGTCTTCAATGTGACACCCTATAAAACCCATCAGATTGTTTTCAATTATTTTTCCTTCGTTGACTGGACTATCAGGCAGTAAATGCATATTTTAATTTATTTACAGAAAAAACGATAAGCAGATGGAATGAAATTATTCTCATCTACTTCGATGTCAAAGAGATCAGAAAATTCTGTTTGAAAAAGGTCAAGTTTGAAAACCTCAAACGGAAGTAAAACATTTTCGGTGCCCCCCCTGTACACAATAGCTAAGCTCATAGATTTCTAGCTACACGTTCGTCTGCTCTGTTCTGTTTCTCATGTGACAGTTGGGTATTTAGGTTAGAATTGTAGAATGTAAGTTTGTTGGTGTTATTGCTATCAGTTTGAATCAGTAGGGATTTGGTACACGGGGACAGGACTTGAAATGGATCAAGCAGTGGCCCATATTTTACTTTCATCCCTGAAAATTACCGCCTTAACTATAGGGGTGGTGAGGCTTTTTGGAGAAGTGTTTCTTAGTTATCTACCTCTTGGAATTTTGATAACAGTGGCCTTAGTAGGGTGTGTATATTACCTCAAGGTACCTCCCCCAAACCCTAATATGGTTGAAGCGATTCTGGGTAAAGATTTAACAGAAATTGATTCGAGTAATTCTCAGTATGTTGTTAGAACAGTGGCACACAGAGGAGCAGGGCTGGATGCCCCAGAAAATACTTTGGCAGCTTTCAAAATGGTGAGTTGAAGCATCTTTGAACATTAATTGAACTCATGATGACATTTTTTCAGTGTAAAGAAAAAGGGTGTGACTTTATTGAATTTGATGTGTGCCTGACTTCTGATGGGGTGCCCATTGTTTTTCATGATAGTTCCACTGGAAGAATGGCTGATTCTGATCTTGTGGTCAATGAAAGCAAATGGACTGACTTATGCAATATCAATTTATCTGCCAAACATCCTTTCAAGTGAGTAATAATTATCAAATAGAAATATTGGCTTCTGTCTGTTCGATAAAAACCTTTCCTTGTAATGTAAGATGATTTAATCACGAATACTAACCACCACTGTCAAGGCATTTTGGAAACTAAGCAGTTTTTAAAACCTACTGATTTCTTCATAATGTGAAAATATTTTTCTGTTACTTACAATATTCCAATAACTCCAAATTGAGAAACATTACGTTATTTTATTCCTCGTGTTCATGAATGAGTTTGGGATAACATTAGTTGTTTCTATGTGATAATGATGACTGCTGTGTTATCTTGAGATTTATGTATTCAATTTATCTTATCTCATTTTCAAGTAGGTGTTCAGTGTACTGAGATGGAATACAAGTTGGTTTATTCAATTAACAGATTAACCTTGTTAAATAAATAACAAATCCATATTCAGTCCAATCTTTTTCATTCTTACTCGAGAGCCTGAGCAAAACATTTTATTCATAGAAATTTTAGTTTGAAAGAGAGTTCCATTCTGGACAGTTATGAGTTATATGAATTATGAATAATAAAATGAATACACTTCTACATATTCCTAATTCTCTGAAATCTGTAAAAATCAAAAAAGCGATGAGAATTTTGGTCAAACGTTTATGCAAGATTATCTCATATGAGGAAAATAATATAGTGCTTACTAGCCTACTGGTTAATATGAGAATTTGAAAAGAGTAGTGTCACAGTTGCTTGAGTTGCTGTTGATTTTTTTCTGTTGTTTATTAATTCCTTGAAATATTTCATTCAAATCAACTCAATGATAACCTTTCTGTTTGTGTTTGTAATAGACTCACTCCTATAGTTTTGCATTGACATTTTTAACAAGTTATCATTTGAGAAAATTAATATCTACCAAATGTTCTATGAGGTCCTTCCAATGTTTAATAACTAGTTAATTGAATTGAAAATTCATTCATTATTGAAAAATCTGAACAGTTTCACCTGAACAAGTTTTCACTAGAGGGCATATTTCATTCTCATGATATCAGTTCTCAAAATAATATTGATGATTGATTCAGAATAAAAATACAAACACAAAAAAGCAATTTGGTTCTCATACAAACACAAAAAAGGTGACTACATTTGAAAGCGGGAAATCCGTTGTTTCTCAAACAACAAGAGAAAAGCACTGGCTTGGGTTCAGGCCTTTTGAGCCTTCGATCATCTACTCTGTAGGTGATTCGTATAATCCAGTACAAGGGACCAATTGAAAAAAAATTGGAAGTTTTCAAAAATAAAATTGAAAGCAGCTGTCAAGGAAATCGTTTATGATCCCGACATTTTTACAGAAATATTGTGAAATTTTTTAGATAATCCTCTAGAATTTTTATGGTTCTGGCTGCGAAATCTGGCCAAAAATTTTGATGTAGCTAGTATAAGTCATTCTTCATCTAAATGCAAAATTTCATTTCAATGGTATATGTAGTTTTGAAATTATCAGAAGAACTCATTTCGAAAGGTCATATTTACGAAACACCTCGACATATTTGCCCATTAACGGTTTTAATCGCGGCAATGGATATTCGAAGCTACCCCAAAAATTCCAAATTTCTGGGTTTTTCCGTTCCAGAGTTATTTTGTTTACGGTAACACAGAATTTAATTCGACCCAGGACACTTCATCATTGATTCAAAATTTCGAACCTTATCGTTTGACAGCATTCCCGTCCCAAAAATAAAAAAATACAGACAACCTAAGGTGTCACATTGATAAAGTATTTTCTAGAAGAAAAATCAAGAAATCTATTTTGTTCATAAAGGGGAAATTTTTTCAAATAAAAACCATCATCATATCCTTTGGCAACCCCAACCCCTTAAGTTTTAAAGGGAAATGGGTCCTGTGATATGTTGTTGAAAAGGTCTTTTCCTACTGAATATGGCAGTTGACAGTTTCAAAGAGACAATGCTAGGTTGAAAATTTTTTTTCTGCAAAACGGGACAAGTGTCTTGAATAGTTCAATCTAACAAATGCTCCAATTGAGCCCCGCCAACTTCCAAACAATTGTATGAGAATAGGAGACAGAATTCGGAGCGAAATTTATATCATTTTGGAACTTGACGGGGCTCAATTTGAGCGCTGTTGGGTTAAACTATTCAGCACCCTCATCTCGTATTTTTACCATCCTGTCGTGTCCAATTGATTTCAGTAATCATTTTATGGGCCACATAAATGAAAGCAGAGGGAGAAAATGAAATTATGGTTTTTATGTAGAAAAAATGTCCCCTGAACAACAAAATTGACGCTTCTGAGAGATTTTCCACTTCGAAAGACCACTGTTTGCGCTTCGTTTAAGTAGGACTAACGCTCAAAAACAGAAGAATAAATCATATTGCAGCAGACATAAAGTCCTGGGAAACCTCAATTATGAGCGAATTTAAGTATGATTCTTGACCCTGGAAATCAACATAATAATAATAATATTTATTGGTTTCAAAAAATTACATCTACACGGTATAAAGGATGAAACAAGTCAAAAAAATCTATAATGCAGTACAAAATTGTTTAAGAAATCAAATGTTAACAATGAAATAACCTAAAAAATCTTCATAATAGGGACTCCTATTCCAAGAATTTTAATGGCGGATTGCATGGCCTTTATATCCTTGCAAATATAGAGTGTTTTCATTATGTGGTTCTCCATTTTCAACAGGAGGTAGAACTCATTAAAATAAACTATCTCACCATAAATAACTCACATAAAACTTTCAAGGTGAAGGTGAAGGTTTTTGAAATATTTGATCCACCATCCAAATTACTCATCTTGGTACTTTCAATAATCATCTTGAAAAATTATTTTATTATCTATTTATTTGCTTTCCGATTAAGGTAAACTTTATTATTTTCCCTCGATTTAGTTTGCATAATTTCGTTGACCATTCCCTTTTGCGTTTATTATAATTATCTCAATTTGTGGTGACTCTCTTTTGGTGTGGCAAGGGTTTGACATTTGCTTATTTGACAGGGACCGCTACCCCCAAACTAACATACCAACCCTCGATCAAACAGTTAACCAATTGTTAGCAGCTGGACAGAGAATGTTCATTGACATAAAAGACAATGACACTAAGGTAATTCAATGTATTGTCTGATGAATGTAGAATAGCATACTTTCATTTTTAATTCATCATTATTTGGTATATTCTTTGCACCTGTACTCAAGGATATTACTAGTGTCACACCTAAAGAAAATAATTTCTTCAACTCGATTTTTTGGAATTGTGATGGTCATACATCAGAAATGAGAGGATAACATTTGAACATTTCCTAGCCATGTGAAAATGCTGAAGAAACATGTTGAATATTGTTTTTGCTGCAATAGTGCGCACATTGTATCTCCAAACCACTGATCAGCAGTTTGACACGTAGTAGCAAAACGATCTCGTAGGGCTAATTATTTGAAATGCCTATCTTGACACTCTTTCGGTGACCTTGTATTCATTCACCTGCTTTTGCCACACATCACATTACTGGCACAGCACAACTACTATTTGCCCTAGTCAGCTCTCATTGATCGGTTTCTTCTCAAAACATATGCTATAAAATATCGTTTTCGCAAAAAGATAAAATATAGTGATACTGACAAAATCGAGTAGAAGAAATTATTCCTTCTGGGTGTAACACATGAAACAGTATATTTTGATGTGTTTCAAACGAGTACATACATATATTTTTGTGATGAAACTTTTTATGAGATTATTTTTTAGGTGACGAAATTAGTAGAATCGTAGAATTCTGCCAATCAGTTTCAATTCAATTTTTCGAATTATTTTTTCCTTGATTATTGTGGTAGTTTATTGTTGTGTTTTTATTTTTCTACTACTATTATACAACCCATTTAGCATCGATACATCTTGTTATAAAATTTGTATTTATTAAATATCAATTTTATTATCATATAATGAGTGCCCTTGGCTCAGTGGTAGAGCATTGAAATTAGGACCCAAAGGTCCGAAGTTCAATCCTGAGCTAGGAAAGGAATTTTCTAGTCTCGGTAGGGGCCACCATTCTCACTGTTGGGTCAAAAATTAACAGTGCTGTGCCTAAGGTGGCGTAAGGACACAGTAACAAAGCCTACACAGAACACAACTGCTTACTCCGAACTCGGCACAAGTTACAAGCTTCGAAGCTTGTAGTTTCAGAGGGGTCTCCCTAGGAGACCTAGGAGTAATCAGGATAAACAATATCATAATGATGCTGATATAAAATAGAGCAGATCTCATTCAAATCGTTTATTAAGATATAACTTCATTGTTGTTCCTTTTTAAGTGTATTAAAACTTATGCTTATTATGTTGTATATTAATACATATGTCCTGTTGGAGAATTCTTTAAGTAACTGCATTTTTTCTGTCGAATTGTATGTATAGATCCTGTACAAATAATCACATCAACTGATTTTTCTACACATATTTTTAATCTGAAAACAAATATTGGTGAATGGTGGCATTGGCATCAACATGAATATTTCCAGGTCCTAATGATAATCAACGAATACATATTTGTTTTCATACCGATGCAAGAAGTATTCCATTTTCAATTCCATCATTTTATTGTTGGCATTGAAAAAATGCTTTGCTGTCTATTCAGATCTGCCCCAATTTCCTTCATATCCGTTTATGGTAATGAACACTTGTTCCACATTCCTTCTGACTCATTAGTTTACTTTACATGCAATCATTTCAATTATGTACGGGTGGCGTCCTAGAAATTTGTGATATCAATCAAGACAATGAAAATATCCCGAAAGCAATAATTAAATAATTTTAATTCACTCTATGATATTTGACATCATCTTCAACATTCCGTCCTGCATCCTTCTTAAGTTTTCAAGGTTGAGTTCCTTAATGGGCCAAATCGACTCAATGTTTTTGGAGTTATGTATTTTTGAAATTTAATTTTGCATTTTTTTCGAAAACTTAACATCTGATCTTGTTGAAATTTGGTTATGACCTATGGTAACGACTCATGAGTGTATAACGATATTTAGTGGAGATCATGTGATTACTACAATAATCGCCCAATTCGACAGAAATTCGTCAGATGAATCAATGAAAAAGGTTAAAAGATCGGATGCGGTTTCAAAATACGAAAAAGATAAAATTTCAAGACATAATGACTCAGAAAACTGTGAGGCGATTGTGAACATTAGACCTCGGACATTGATAATTCTGAGTATTATCTTCTGAAAGTCCTATTCACGGCCTGCTAGATGAACGGACATAATTTAATTTGGCAGCAAACTCTTCAACAGTGAGCTCAACCTTATCCTTGAGACCACGTTCGGTCCAAAATTCGCTGAATATGGACATATGGCAAAATGGTAATGCCTTTTTGTCCATAGAAACAAACGCCGAATATGTTAATCCAAACATTGTTGGGCGATTGGATGACCTAGGGTCATTGCTTTTATAAATTTTTCTCAATTTGAAACAATTTTTCCATTCCATCCTTTCTATGTCTTTTTCAATTATCCGTTAAGGTTTATGGAAAAAAATATTAAGTCTCATAAAATTATCTCATTCTTCATAAAATGGAGTCCTTATAATACTGTCTGGCCATTTTTTTCACATAGTGTTAGCAAACCGCCAAAAGGCGGTGCTATAAATGAACGAACAATTCTGAAGAATTTCGATTAAATCAGAAAATGTGTGCATGAAGGTGAGCAAAGCCTGCCATTTAGGCAATATCGTAAAGAAGACGATTAGAACCTTTATTATAGGGACTCTAGCCATAAAATAGTTGTAGAGGATACCTGTTAGGTAATTCTAAAACTATTCCAGATATTGGTCCGTCCGAACTATGGTCTAAATATAATATAATTGTTTTTTTCCAGATGGTTAAGGTAATTTTGGACATTTTTGAAAAATACCCCGAGCTAGAGAGCAAAGCTCTCGTGACGTCATTCTTCCCAACGTTGATCTATATGGTAATAATTAAAAAAACAAATTATTGGACTTAAATCCAAACGAACCTTTATGTTCTAGATCAGAAGAAAAAATCCTAAAATAGTGTGCTCCATGGCTTGGAGACCTTATGCTTTTGTCTATGAGTCATTCAACTACACCCAAGGACCAGGACCAAAGCGAGCGAAAACTTGGTACAAACATTACTACCTTATGCTCTGTGATATTTTACATGAATGGCTTCTACCTCGGTTGACATACTATTTCCTAGGTCTTTCTGTTATTTTGCTCCATAAAGATGCCTTAGGACCGTAAGTATTTTTTTTTTTTTTTGTGGAATGAGAATTTTTTTGAACTATTCACATCTTATTGAAACCGTAGTAAAGAAACATTCATACTAATAACAAGATATTCCTATTATTTTGTATGAACAATGCCTTTCCTAAGAATTCTATCAAATCGTTATCAAAATCAAAAAGCCAGAATATCAAATGTAATAAATTTGCATTACCATTAAAGAAAGATCATTCAATTTACGTATTTCATGATAAATATCTTCAATCAAAAGTGTTAGACTTATTCAACGTTTCTGTCTGTTGTGTATATTCTTCATTTCATTTTTTCAGGAGGACTGTCTTGGATTGGAAGAATAATGGTGTTCGAGTTATGGCATGGACAGTGAACAGTCCAATAGAAAAGCAATACCTTGCCAAAGTGCTCAAAATAACTTACTTAACTGATACTTTCACAGGGGAAGCCAGCACTCATTCCGCTCTATGAAGATGAGATTTTCTGTTTTATACTTATACTTGTATGTGTGAAATGCAATTTTTCTAATCAAAATTTTGATTGAGAGTCAATTTTTATTTATTGTATTTATCAGATGAATGTTATTTAAAGGAAAATATACAATGACAACAGTTTCATTTGACTATTCACTTGGGTATCGTACTGCGTGGAAATGGCGCGAATTATATTTTATTTTTTGAACCCCCCCCCTGGCTACGCCCTTGCTAGGGGCACTCGGGCCCATGCGTTAGTTTATTCGTTAACTATAGAGGGCGTTCTGCTTCCTTGATTCCGCCTAGAGCACATGGCTGTGGCTGGGCAGATTGCTTGACCTCAGCAATCAGGATGTAGGTACCTACATGTTGAAATTCCAGAAAATAAGTTTCAACATGAAAAGAGCCACTTGACCTACAGCCCTGAATTGTCCTTCATCTCACACCAGGATTCGATGTTTTTACATCCTTTCCGCCATCAATTATAATCTTAACATTGATTTATCCTGTAAACACGATAAAACGACAGCTGGAGAAGAAATTATTTTTAGCAAAAATTCTCAATTAATTTTGTTAAAAGAAAAAAAGATTAGATAAGACCCTTATCGCAATAGACCTTCTGCGTGTTATCCAATTTAATTATTCATTACATTTACTTAGGAATTCAGTTCGAAATTGAATCCTCCGATAAAAGTGAAATGAAGCATTCTCTCTTAACATTTCTCGGACATGCCTTACATCTGGTCATTTTATTTTATGGTTTCCTGAGGATTTTCAGTGAATTGAGCGCTTTTCCTACTGGATTATTCCTCGCTCTGATTGTTATTGCTGCAGTTTTTTACTTTAGAATTCCCACACCTAGCGAAGAAGATGTGGAAGCCATCTTGGGAAAAAATTTGACAGATTTGTCGGCTGAGGAGATGAAAACTGCCAAATATGTGGATGTTGTGGGGCACAGGGGCGCTGCATTCGATGCACCAGAGAATACAATTGCTTCCTATCGATATGTAAGTCTTCGACAAATTGTTTTATTTTTTTGAATATTTTGTAACTAATGACATGCACTCATTTCCACGCCACCCTGTATGTAGACTACTCGGTGCGTTTTCAAATGGTATCCCTTGTAGGCCTAATCCATTTCATGTCGAAGTCGAAATGTGTCGAATTCATTCCTAATAAACTGTTAACTAACAGATAAACGGCATATTTAGACTATTAGAGGATTGAAAAAAGAAAAAGTTTCAATTTAGTTCGAGCATATGATACTTATTAAGACCAGAATAATGTGGTAAATAGAAAACCGGAAGTCTTTGTACTTTTTCCTTCATTTTACGATATGGCGAAGTTTGATGAACAGTCTATTTCTAAGCAGGTTCAATTTAACTAATGCTCTTTAATTTCTACAAACACGATATGTTCTCCAACAATAGCCCTTCGGACTGTGACGAACTCGTTACTCAGAACAGAATAATTGGCCGCCATGTTCAGTTGGGCTCGTACTGCCTCACTTCCAAGAACATCTTAGTTATGAGCAAAGATAGTTCATTTTTTGGTTATGAGTCAATCTTGTCGCGCATGGTGCAATGAACGAATTTTGCTAAGGGAATATTAACGCGATGCTTAATGCACTCGTTGTCTCGTTGCCATACCACCCTGTATAGGTAGAACGCTCGGAGCGTTTTTTTGAGTGGTATCCTCAGTGGGCATAATCAACTTCATGTCTGAATGTGAATGTGCCAATTTTATTTATAATAAACAGTAAATTAATAAAGTGGCCAGGAAAGGGGGGTCAATCCCCCCCCCACCGGACCAGATCCCCTACGTGGCTCCCCAGCCAGACACCAAGCGATGGTAGTTAAGGAAGCCCGCGTTCTGGTGGACGATCAATGGTCAAAGATAGGCTTTTCTCTCGTACTCGACGAGCTGGACTATTAAGGTTCTCTCACTCAGTAAACTGGAACTGAGGAAACGGACAGGTGCACTCATAGGATGCTGTCCTGTGAATTATCATCTTCGGAACATGGAAAAGGTTCCTGATGACACCTGTCACTGAGATAGCCAAGCATTTGCTATGCGATTGTGAAGCTTTTCATCTGAAATGGCTCAACGCCTTGGCTCTTGGTTTTTAAAGCTGTAATGTAGCCCCCAGGGAGCTGATAATGTTCAATGAGACACTATTATCTGATTGGTAAACAGAGCGTGGATGCACAATAGGTCTTTAGGTCTAGGTGCATGCGAGGTCGGTTGATCTTCCGCCCCTCCTCTAATCTAATCTAAATTATTAAACTAACAACATTCTTGAAGACCGCGAGAAGAAACATTCAGTTCTAGTCTACGATTCTTCTTAATGCCAAAAGATACATACAGATTATCTGTGGTATTTTGGAGCTGTGCCAAAAAAGTCCCAGTGGAGAAAAGAATACCGGAAATTCTGAAAGAATTATTTCTTTTCTTTTTACTTTTAGATATGGCGAACTCCGATAGAACCTCACTCATATTTATACGGGAAACTACTGAACGTATTTTCATGAAATTCAGCACTTATAAGTATTTCACGATGCTGATGAAATCTAAAATATTTTCAAGGCATGACCACCTCCGGTTTTTCCAGAAATGACGTCAACTTCCGTTTTTCAAATTAGAACACCATTTTTTTATTGCAGAAATAGATTCCTTAGAAAATTTCAAGTTATTTTGATGTAACATTTTTCAGTTTTGGTTGGAAAATTCTCTCTGAGCGGGAAAATTCGAAAAAACAATCGAAAATAGAGCTCCGCTGAAACAAGAATAACTTCGAGGTTTTTGGATGGAAAATTTTCATTTTTGGGATTTTTCAAGATGTAAGATTGATGTATCCACTTTAAAAATCGAAATCGCGATTCATGATACAGGGGGTGAAAAAATCGCTTTCAAAGTTAGGGATGACAAAATCGTGAAAAATCAATTTTTTCAAATTAGAACCCCATTTTTTTATGGCAGATATTGAATCTACGTTAAAAAATAATGTGAGTGTATGCATCACACCCTTGCCCTAAAGTGGATATTAACTCAGAAAATATCCATTTTAAGGCAAGGGTGTGATGCATACACTCACATTATTTTTTAACGTAGATTCAATATCTGCCATAAAAAAATGGGGTTCTAATTTGAAAAAATTGATTTTTCACGATTTTGTCATTCCTAACTTTGAAAGCGATTTTTTCACCCCCTGTATCATGAATCGCGATTTCGATTTTTAAAGTGGATACATCAATCTTACATCTTGAAAAATCCCAAAAATGAAAATTTTCCATCCAAAAACCTCGAAGTTATTCTTGTTTCAGCGGAGCTCTATTTTCGATTTTTTTTCGAATTTTCCCGCTCAGAGAGAATTTTCCAACCAAAACTGAAAAATGTTACATCAAAATAACTTGAAATTTTCTAAGGAATCTATTTCTGCAATAAAAAAATGGTGTTCTAATTTGAAAAACGGCAATAATTCTAATTGTCCAAAGTCAAGTTTCGTGACAATTTCGTATTTTTATAATTGAATTCAGAAGACTAAATTCAAATAATACCATTTTGTATTTATTTTTTGTTCGAAATATGCGGAAAATTTTATTATCAATAATAGTTCCTGAAATTTTTGTCCGGCAATATTTTTAAGTAATTAAAGAAAGTGTTAACGGCATGCAGACAATTTTTTTGATATTCCGGAAGAAGTTACCCATCGAGCAGGAATCGAACCTGCGTCTCCCTGTTTTCCGGACTGGTTACTCTAGCTCTAAGCTACCGGTGTGTGATACTTTAACCCGGAATTTCACAAAAAATGTCTAGGTACATGCCGTTAACTCTTTTTCTGATTATTATCACAGGCGTTAAACCCTTTCATATATTTTTAAGTAATATTATGTTCTGTCTATGTATGTAAATAGCAACTAATGCAGATACGAAATGTCAAAAGATATTTTCTGTAGACAATGAATTTTTCATTCAAGCAAAAATGTAACATTTTATTTTGGAAAGGGTTCTATTATTAGTTTTTGAATATGGTAGTGAATCCCCACAATGGTCAATTATTACTGAACATACTAACATACACATACAAGTATAATGTGATGCTGTATAAGTATCATAAAGGAGAAACGATTGTTTTTGGGACATTCCAATGACAATTTTTTTTAAATGAAGCTTTATTTAAGAGCACATGTTGATATGAAATATTCTCCTGGAAATAAGTTTTTCTTTCGACTGTTGAAGTCGAAGTTTTTATCCACTTCCTATGACCAGATTTTTAGCTGGAATAAGAATAGAATAACATAAATAAATAATTTTCATATTACATAAAAAAAAATCTGGTCATAGGAAGTGGATAAAAACTCTCAGCCGTATTGATGTTTTTATATCAAGTACAATGGTGAAAGAAAACTCCCACCTAATCGGATTTAATCTTGAAATAGAGGGCGATGAAAAAAGAGGTGGTTTTTGGGTATTTTCGTGAGGTTCAAAGTTCATTTCATGACTGAATCACCCTGTATTCTTTGAAGTCCATGATGATATGTTCTAAAAAAATTAAACAAACACCTTGAATCAACCCATTAATACAGAGTGTCCATTTAACCTTCCTTGAGAATAGTTTCTATAATAATGGATCACCCAGTATAAATTCTGGGTATTTCAGACTTTTTCGATGTAACAACAACATATCCAGTGTAATGGTTCATTTTGCGAACGTTCTCGCTCTGGAACTGACATATTTTATACTTTCCATATCGGGCATGCATTCAATTATGGATAACCCTGTATTCGTAACGATTTTCGGTCATATTCCTCTATATGCTTTATTATGGTTTATTCTAAATAAACTCATTTATTATTATTATTATTATTATTATTATGCTTGCTCCTTGGGGATGTAATGAAATGTTTCTTGAGAAAAATTGAAGTTCATTCGATTCTGTTCCGAGATACGGGCGTAGTAAAAGTGGGTATAGTCCATCCAAGAATGATTGACATCTCGGGGGGCTTTGGAAAATCGAAATTATGTTGGTAATGGCATTCAGTAATATTTTGAGTTGCAGAATTCAGGTTGGTGTTGGAAATATCACTGACATTTTGTTCTGTCATCAATGTTTCGGAATTTGGCAAAAAATTGAGCAAGTGAAATAAATATCTTTGAAATGAGGCTCTTGAAGAGTGAACAGCTAAAAAATGGAAAGCCTGCACAGAGCACGTAGAAAAAGAAATGAGAGGAGATTAATCAAAATATAAGCAATGTTATGAAATGCTGACAAAACCTTTCATTATGAACATGACGAGTTCTGCCCAGATGAGGAAATAAACATGTTGTGGTTGTTGAAACAGAATAATAGGAATATTTATATTTTTCATATTCCATATTTTACACCTTCATTGTTCACAAATATTGAATGTTACAATGTCATGACAAAATTTTTCATATATTAAATAGATCCATTGGTTAAGTTTTGTTTCTGTCTTGATATCTATTACAAATTTCCCAATCCATTCACATTGCAGTAACACACGCTTCAAATTATCAACTAGATTTTTTCGGTTTAGCGAATATTCATATTGAACATTGAAAAGTACCGTGCTACTTAATCACCCACGATATTTTTCGTTATCAAACCAGAATTTCCAGGCTGTATGCTCCTATAATTGATCGTAAGATCGAAAATGTATCAATACAAGATGAAAATAATATACTGCTGGTATACAGATTCACACGCTGGTAATCGTATGTGAAAATTGGGAACATTTTCGTGTTCAAAGTTCCTTACTTCAAAAAAATATTGTTCAATTTTTAGGTTATTTCTATATCTATGATGAAAGCACAGAAAATTTTTAGTTACTTTTTTGTAACTAGAAATAAAGCTGCGACTGGACTTTCAAGGCCTGCTCTGATGTCAATCATTCTTGGATGGACTATAATTCTCAACGAGGATAGGGTTATCGGTCTCAAGGAACAATGTGAGGTTCAACTATTTATTCTTTAAGCGACGTTTCGGCCAATTTGTGGCCTTTTTCAAGCTGAAAAACAAAAACAGAAATGAGTTTCCAATCATTACTTTCAAAACTAAGACTACACATGATATATGGAAACAGTACAACACAAAAAATCTACAAATCATAATCTGAACGATAAAAACTTTAAAATACACGTTATATAAACAAAAATTCCTATTACATGGGTCACACGTCAAATAATAGAGTAGGCAGGTACTACTACTCAATGAAAATACACAAAAATTTAAAACAATGAAAGCACGATGCATGAACTCACCCCAGAATTATAATGTTGATGGAAATATTGAAGGGACAATATTGTCATCATTGATCACCCACAAGTAAAATAACTAGCAATTGCATAAGGGAAAACTCAATCAGACATAGTGAGCATCTCAATCGAAATTAAAAAGTCTCAGTTCGAAAACGACATGTGAGAAAAAGAACGAAAATACAAGAAACAACAGACAGGTACAGATGACATGACCCACATCACATACACTCCTCACATGAAACAATTCTGGTATATCGAACTCAATGATGCAGTATCTGTTCTCAAATTCAAAGACTTAGGGTCTTTTTTTAATATATACCATCTCTTTAAAACAGCGTCTAAACCAATTGTTGTCTGATTGAGTTTTCCCTTATGCAATTGCTAGTTATTTTACTTGTGGGTGATCAATGATAACAATATTGTCCCTTCAATATTTGCATCAACATTATAATTCTGGGGTGAGTTCATGCATCGTGCTTTCATTGTTTTCAATTTTTGTGTATTTTCATTGAGTAGTATAGTACCTGCCTACTCTATTATTTGACGTGTGACCCACGTAATAGGAATTTTTGTTTATATAACGTGTATTTTAAAGTTTTTATCGTTCAGATTATGATTTGTAGATTTTTAGTGTTGTACTGTTTCCATATATCATGTGTATAGTCTTAGTTTTGAAAGTAATGATTGGAAACTCATTTCTGTTTTTGTTTTTCAGCTTGAAAAAGGCCACAAATTGGCCGAAACGTCGCTTAAAGAATAAATAGTTGAACCCCACATTGTTCCTTGAGACCGATAACCCTATCCTCATTGATATAATATTGGGAACGAGATACGTATGTTATGTTATTCTCAACTTCAACGCCCTCCTGTATCTCAAAAACTAGTCATAGGATTGAGTTGGGGTCATGAACACTTTTGATCAGTAGGTCGAGTACTACATCATACCAAAATTTTAGAAAATTTGACGGAACGCCATTTCCCATAGAAAAAGTGCGGGGTCCTTTTTCCATTTTTTTAGTGCTCTCTTTTTCACGAGAGGAATATCCTGTTATGTTCAGAGAACATCGTGAGAACCAAGGGAAAGAATATTCTTAAAATATGAGTGATTTCATGCCTCACCCCGTATGAAAAAATTGTTTTTCATCGTTATAAGTTGAAATAATTATCCGAGGATGTATCGTAGTTACTTAAGCTAAAATTGATATTTT
The DNA here is from genome assembly GCA_910592335.1 of Adalia bipunctata. Classification (NCBI taxonomy): domain Eukaryota; kingdom Metazoa; phylum Arthropoda; class Insecta; order Coleoptera; family Coccinellidae; genus Adalia; species Adalia bipunctata. Next base: position 11,498,369 of record OU342954.1, read on the forward strand.
TTTGTGTGTCAATGAATATTCTTCGTTGCAGTGTAAAGAAAAAGGTTGCAATTATATCGAGTTCGACGTTTCAGTTACTGCGGATAATGTTCCGGTTGTATTTCATGACAGAACTACTGGTAGACTAGCTGAACAGAACTTGGAAATAGGCAAATGTAGTTGGGCTACCTTGAAAAAATTGAATCTATCTTCGAAACATCGGAATAGGTAGGAGTATGAATAGGATTCTTACAATATTTACCAGATTAACATTTTATTCTGACCTAGAGCACAATTTCCAAGAACTACAATTTCCACACTGGATGAAACTGTTGCCCACCTTCTTGCTAGTGGACAAAAAATGTTTATCGATGTCAAACACAAAGACCCAAGGGTAAGAAAACTAAAACAAGTATGAGAAAACTTATTTTCAAGAACTAATCAAAAAAATTGCAGCTGATCAATGTGATCTTGGATATCTACGAGAAATATCCGCAACTTTACAAAAACGCTCTGGTGACATCATTCTTCGCAACAATGATATATAGGGTGAGTGAGTTACATAGGTTGAATTTATCATTAGCTACGAAAGCGCAAATCTGTCAAAAATTGGTTAATGTGAATCCCTTTCTGTACCTGACTCACACAGTTTATACTGAGATGTACCTAACTGGTAGGTACATCTATCTCTCAAATTTTACATCAAAATCTCTGAGCTCTAACCCGAAAGTTCTTGTCAAAAATGGGACCTAGCTGGTCTGTATGATGATTTTTCCGGAACTCCACCAATCACACCAATAGCTCAGAGGTAGAGCCCTTGTCCGCCAAATAAGAAACGCCGGTTCGATTTCTGCTCGGGGTGTAACTTTTTGAGGAGTTTCAAAGATTTGGCTGCAGTGCGCGTGAAATTCGAGACAGGACTCGTAATTAGTTTGTGCAGTGCATACTTCAGTAAACCGGTATGGCCTCGTTTATATTTCTTACATGGCATAACATAAATATCATTCTAACAATTAAATCATTGTGTGTTCCACGACTTTTAAACTATTTTTTTTTATTATTTCTTATCTGATTTATGATTTTATTTCCTTCTTGATACCTTAATCTCTGTAATTATCAGCAACCTTTTTGAGAATTGAGATCGGCGAGATCACAACGGGGTTACGACCGCGCTTCACCCCTTCTCAGTTCGCTCAAGGTTGACGAAAACACGAGAGACTTCATCAAGTCAAGGGGTTCCATTTTTCTGGAACTACTTGTCGAGGCGTTGTTGGTTCACAACCGCAGCCGATTGATATTTTGGATCCTTTTCATTTCAAGATTGTATCTTGCGTTATAATTCCTTTGTGTTTCCTTAATCTCTGTATTTATCAGCGACCTTTTTTAGAATTGAGATCGGCGAGATCACAACAGGGTTACGACCGCGTATCACCCTTTCTCAGTTCACTGAAGGTCGACGGATATACAAGAGACTTCGTCAAGTCGAGGGGTTCTATTTCTCAGGAACTACTTGTCGAGGCGTTGTTGGTTCACAACCGTACCCGATTAGTATTTCAAATCCCTTTCATTCCAAGATTATATCTTGTATCATTATTTCTTTGTGATTCCTTAATCTCTGGATTTATCAGCGACCTTTTTGAGGATTGAGCTCAGCGAGATCACAACGGGGTTACGACCGTGCTTCACCCTTGCTCAATCCACTGAAGGTTGACGGGAATCCAGGAGACTTCGTCAAGCCGAGAGGTTTCATTTTCTGAGACCTCTCGTCTGGACGTTGTTGGTTCACTGCCGTACCTGACTTGTATTCGACCCCATTTTACTTTCAAGATTTCATCTTGTATTTCGAGTCCCTTGTGGGGTCTTAATCTCTGTGTTTATCAGCGACCTTTTGAGGACTGAGATCGACGAGATCACCACGGGGTTACGACCGCGCTTCACTCCTTCTCAGTTCGCTCAAGGTTGACGAAAACACGGGAGACTTCGTCAAGTCGAGGAGTTCCATTTTCCTGGGGCTACTTGTCTGGACGTTGTTGGTTCGCAACCGGTCTCGATTCCTATTTCACTCAGCTGTGCTCGACGATTCGTATTTCACGGCGACGTCTTCGTGGGTTGACATCGGCGAGATCACAACGGGGTTTCGACCGCGCTTCACCCTTTGTCAACTAGCTAGACGTTTGCGGAATACTAGAATCACTTCGTCAGGTCGAGGGGTTCCATTCTCTGGAGTCACTTGTCCGGACGTTGTGCTGACACAGCTGTCCCGTTCCCTATCCTATCTGACTAAGTCTAAGCATTGACCGATAATTTTTACTTTAACATTTGAGTGTGGAACACATCGTTGCAAGTAGTTAGATTATATGATATTTTCCGTGGCCTGCCGAATCTTGAAGTTTTGCTTTGTTACTCCCATGTTCACTGTCCAATTCTAGCATTCGCTCACCTCGCCCGACCGTCTTGCTCACCCGATCACCGTTTATTCTTGAATTTATTAATCACCGTGAAATACCGATATTTAAGTCATTTCTTTTAATTTCACGTTTACTTTTAAATAGAATCAGTTTCAATTTTTGATTCTTATAGTATTAACAGATTGTTATTTCTGTTTGAGGTCAGTAAACTTTGTAAAATTCATTTTGGTGTTTAAAGTGAACCTTTAATTTTGGCAGCAATTACGTAGAAACATAACTTCCTAGATTAAACCGAAACCTTCTCGACTGTATAAAAGCTACCTTGGTAGAAGTGGACAGCTCTATTCAAGGCGCCACAACCTTGTTTAACCTATTGTGGCTGGCGCTCGAGCATTTGATTTCCGCAAAGGGGACTGCGCCTAAATAAGGGATCTTCACACTGTTGACAATGAAACGAAATGATCAATTGAAATATTTATCCGATTAGATCAGAAGGAGGAACCCAAGGATCGTAGGAGCTATTGCATGGTGCCCCGAAGTTATATACTACGCATCCAGAGTATCATACGAAGGTGGACCGTGGTATTCCAAACTCACCCTGCGTATTCTAGACATAATACATGAATGGTTATTGCCAAGATTTACCTACTATCTAGTTGGCTTCTCTGTTTTGCTTCTGCATAGATATTCTATGAACGTGTAAGTAGAAAATTTCCAGTTATGAGTAATTTTTTATGAATCACTGGCTTTTACAGGACGTCTATTTATAACTGGAAACAGAGAGGTGTGAGGGTAATTGCATGGACCGTTAATAGAGCTTCAGACAAGAAGTATTGTGTGGAAGCCTTGAGAATACCTTATTTGACTGACACATTCGAAGATGACACCCCGGATAGTTTGATTCAGTCTGATGTACCTAAAGAATACTACTCATATTGATTAAGATAATAAAAAATTTAGAAATTAATCCCGATATTTTCTTTCCTCATTATTGACTACCCAGCTAACCAATTTCGGTCGCAGGGAAGTTGTAAAGAACTCACATTGTGGATGTGCGACTTCACAATGTTTATCCGAAAAAGATCATCCAGTACTTACTGAAGAGTGCTTAATGTCCGCAACATCGCATATCGCGAATAATTACTCAAGACATCAAATAGTAGATGTGAAAAATGTACCATAGATAACAACATTGCGACTTCTCATGTTGGCAGTTTTTGGAAAGATTATTTAGGAAATAAACTACCAGACTGCAACTTCCATTAGAGTTATATATAGGTTCAAATTGTTAAGTAGCAATGTGCACTCTTTATTTATGCACAAAGCGAATCAAAATAAAGTTGATTTTGCAACTTCTATGGACTTCACTTATGCGAAGTAAATGGAATATCTTTTGAAAGCTTGGATACATTGCATATTATACAGGGTCTTTCACGAGGAACCTCACCCATATTTATACGGGAAACTACTGAACGTATTTTCATGAAATTCAGCACTTATAAGTATTTCACGATGCTGATGAAATCTAAAATATTTTCAAGGCATGAGCACCTCCGGTTTTTCCGGAAATGACGTCAACTACCGTTTTTCAAATTAGAACACCATTTTTTCATTACAGAAATAGATTCCTTAGAAAATTTCAAGTTATTTTGATGTAACATTTTTCAGTTTTGGTTGTAAAATTCTCTCTGAGCGGGAAAATTCGAAAAAAAAATCGAAAATAGAGCTCCGCTGAAACAAGAATAACTTCGAGGTTTTTGGATGGAAAATTTTCATTTTTGGGATTTTTCAAGATGTAAGATTGATGTATCCACTTTAAAAATCGAAATCGCGATTCATGATACAGGGGGTGAAAAAATCGCTTTCAAAGTTAGGGATGACAAAATCGTGAAAAATCAATTTTTTCAAATTAGAACCCCATTTTTTTATGGCAGATATTGAATCTACGTTAAAAAATAATGTGAGTGTATGCATCACACTCTTGCCCTAAAATGGATATTTTCTGAGTTAATATCCACTTTAGGGCAAGGGTGTGATGCATACACTCACATTATTTTTTAACGTAGATTCAATATCTGCCATAAAAAAATGGGGTTCTAATTTGAAAAAATTGATTTTTCACGATTTTGTCATTCCTAACTTTGAAAGCGATTTTTTCAGCCCCTGTATCATGAATCGCGATTTCGATTTTCAAAGTGGATAGTGGATACATCAATCTTACATCTTGAAAAATCCCAAAAATGAAAATTTTCCATCCAAAAACCTCTAAGTTATTCTTGTTTCAGCGGAGCTCTATTTTCGATTTTTTTTTTTCGAATTTTCCCGCTTAGAGAGAATTTTCCAACCAAAACTGAAAAATGTTACATCAAAATAACTTGAAATTTTCTAAGGAATCTATTTCTGCAATAAAAAATGGTGTTCTAATTTGAAAAACGGAAGTTGACGTCATTTCCGGAAAAACCGGAGGTGCTCATGCATATATTTGGGTATAATTAAATATCGTATTGACTAGGTGGCTCTTTATTTAACACTGATCAAATACATATGATGCGCACTAGATATCATAATTCACATATGTAACATCTTCCCTCTTAAATCACAAAATTAAATCCAACCTAATATAAAAATTCCCATAATCATTTTCAATTTTTTTTTTACTGTTTACATTATACTTATATACATAATAATACAAATTTTATCAAATTTTCATATAAAATAACTATATTATTCACATCCATATCTATCTATCGGCTTCACAATTCTTTTCCCTTTTCTTAAAGCTATAGGTAAACTTACACGTCTATTTATTTTCGGAGAATTATTGATATTGTTAGTTAATGGAAGTGGAATATTTGCTAATCTATTACCCTTATAATAATTCTTTTGTTTGAATTGATTCTTAATTACCCTTTCTGATAGATCGGTATGTGGTAAATATTGGCTAAATCTATCGTTAATTTTATGCCTGAACATTAATTCTGATGGTTTCATACCAGTTGTTGTGTGAACTGAATTTCTATAGTCGAATAAAAATCTTGCCAAAATTGTATCAACATCATCTGATATCGTATTTAATATTTTCTTTAAATGATTTTTAACAATTTTCACTGATGACTCTGCTTGACCGTTAGAACTTTGGTGGTAAGCTGGAGCATCTATATATTTTATACCATTATTTTCAAGAAATTCTTTGAATACATTAGACTCTAATTGTCTTCCTTGATCAGTTACAATTAGTTCAGGTAAACCAAATCGAGCAAATGTTGACCTTAGCATTTTGACGGTAGTTTCTGCTGTAATATTATTCATAGGAAAAACTTCAATCCACTTCGTATGAGCATCAACTATTATCAAAAATGTTTTATTTTTAAAAGGTCCTAGAAAATCTATATGCAAACGTTGCCATGGTTTTTCTGGATAAGGCCACGGATGTAATTCAGATTTTCGCGGATTTGACGAATTTAACTTACAAATTTCGCAAGAGTTTACCAATTTCTCAATATTTGCATCTATATTTGGAAACCAAAAATAAGATCTTGCTATTGATTTCAATTTCACCATTCCGAGATGTGTCGAATGTATTTGTTGCAGAATTTTCTGTTGTAACTCATAAGGTATAATTATGCGATTATTCCATAACAAACATTCTGATTCAATCGACAATTCGAATCTTTTACATAAATATGGTTTATAACGCTTATCTTTATGAACCTTAGCTGGCCATTTATTCGTTTGTACAAATTTCTTGATTTCTTGAAGAAATTCATCATTTTTAGTCGCACTCCTTATTTGTTTGAAATTTATATTGAGTTCTGAATCATATAAAAAATTTATAACGTTGAATTCTGTGTCTATCCAGTTTATATCTTCTGGTACTGGTAACCGTGATAAACAATCTGCTGGATTATTGTCTGTTCGGACATATTCTATTTTATAATCATAGTTGGACAAAATCGCGGCCCATCTACGTATTCGATTAGCCGCATATTGAGGTAAATTTTTATTGGGATTGAAAATGTGAACTAATGGTTTATGATCGCTTACCAATGTAAATTTATTCCCATTCAAATATTGGTTGAACTTGCAGAGTCCAAATATAATGGCTAGGCCCTCTTTTTCAAATTGCGAATATTTTCTTTCTGAAGAGTTGAGTAAACGCGATGCATACGCAATAGGTCTCTCTGATTTATCCTTCATTATATGGCTTAAAATAGCACCAATACCGTATTCTGATGCATCAACAGCTAATTTCAATGGGAGTGATGTATTATATGCTATCAAAATTTTTTCGCATGTTAATAATGATTTGATCTTTTCGAATGCAAGTTGACATTCTCTGTTCCATCTAAATTTAACATTTTTTTGTAACAAATGATATAAAGGTTGTAATATTGAAGATGAATTTTCTATAAATTTACAATAATAATTAACCAAACCTAAGAATGATTTTAGTTTTGTTACATTGTTGGGAAGTGTGAAATTCTTAATTGCCTCAATTTTCGTTTGGCTCGGTCTAATTCCTTTACTGTCAATAATGTGACCTAAGTATTCAATCGATTTCTCGAAGAATCTGCATTTTTCTCTTGCAACTTTCAATCCTGAATTTTCTAATATTGATAAAACCCTTTTTAAATTTTCCATATGTTCACTTCTATTTCTACCAGTGATTGCAATATCATCTTGTAGAACTACCACTCCATCAATACCGGATAACAGTGATTCTATTTTTTTTTGAAATATTTTTGATGCAGGTGATACACCAAATGGTAATCTTAGAAATTTGAATAAACCCTTGTGCGTTGAAATTACAACCAATTTGGTAGATTCCTCATCTAAAATTAATTGTAAATATGCATTGGAGAGATCGATTTTCGAAAACTCTTGACCTTCGCCAAGTTTATCAAATAGTTCTTGTGCAATAGGTAAAGGATACTCATCTTGCTCTAAATATGGATTAATGGTTATTTTAAAATTTCCACATAATCTAATACTTCCATCCTTTTTTATTATTGGAACAATTGGAGTTGCCCAGTCAGAAAAATCAACAGGTGCAATAACATTCAAATTTAACAGGCGATCTAATTCATGTTCGACTTTACCTTTTAAAGCATATGGCACTGGCCATGCTCTAAAATATTTAGGTTGGGTATTTTCGGAGTTTTTCAAAGTTAATTTTACTTTGGATCGGTTAAAGGCTCCTAAACCAGGTTCAAATAAATTTGGAAATGATTTTACTAAATGTGATTCAATGTCGTCAATATTGTACATGCAATTGCTTATATTCAAATTGAAAACCGAAAAAAAATTTCTTCCCAAAATTGGTGGTCCTCCATTATCAATAATAACAATTTTCAAAGCTTTGATGACATTATTATATGAAATTATAGGTTCAATAAATCCTAGTGGTTTCAATTGATCACCATTATATACATGTAATGTTATATTGCAGGGTTTCAATTCAAAATTTGCAAAATGTTCATCATAATAATTTCTCGATATTGCAGAAACGCTAGCTCCAGTATCCAATAGAAATTGAAATGTTTTACCATCAATATTTATATAGATCATGAACGGTTGATGATTAATTTGTCCGTTCAGAGTAAAAATAGCATCAAAATCATTATCTAGAAAATTATTATAATTTTTTCTTTCATATTGTTTGTTATTCGGACACATCGGAGCGATATGACCTTTTTTATTACATACGTGACAATTACAATCACTATAGCGGCATTGCGCAGTAGAATGATTTTTCCTACCACAAATTTGACATGCAGGTCCCGGTGACGTAGATTTTCTTGATGACGTATGCGATGGCGAGTTTCCCCGAGCATTTCGCTTGCGCAGTTGGAACATTTGACCTTCTGGCTTGGAAAAAGATGAAGTCCTGAGAATTTCGTTTCTTGAATTTGAAGATTCCTTGCTTACTGCAATTCTTATGGCATCTTCGAAGGAAATTGATTCCTCTTCTTCAAACAGTCGATCTCGAATAGGTCCTTTCTCTAGTCCCATGATAAATCGATCCCTCAATACCATTTGAAGCTCATTGGAAAAATTGCAATGGACGGCGAGGCTACGTACTCGTGCTGCCCAATCCTTTAAACTTTCTTGCGGTGATTTCACAGCATTATAAAATTTAAATCTCTCGGCAAATACACATAGTTGACTTCCAAAATGTCCATTGAAAACTTCGATAAGTTCCTTGAATGTGCGTGATTCCGGAGTATTAGGTAGACATAAGTTGAATAGTAGTCTATAAGAATCTTCTGATAATATGTTCAAGAATATTGATCTTTTCTTCTTCTCGTCTTCAATTGTATTTGCGTCGAAGAAATTGTCCAAACGTGGCTTGAAGATTGACCATTCATTATTATGCACGTCGAATTCTCTAAGATGTCCAATCAATGTGATGGTTTGTGACTTCGCTGCGTCGGATTCCGACATGATTAAATTAATCACAAGGTAAACTTTCACTTTTGTGTAGAAACTATACTACAAATTTTTATCCTCGTCGCCAAATTGTTAAATATTTGGGAATAATTAAATATCGTATTGACTAGGTGGCTCTTTATTTAACACTGATCAAATACATATGATGCGCACTAGATATCATAATTCACATATGTAACACCTTGAAAATATTTTAGATTTCATCAGCATCGTGAAATACTTATAAGTGCTGAATTTCATGAAAATACGTTCAGTAGTTTCCCGTATAAATATGGGTGAGGTTCCTCGTGAAAGACCCTGTATAAAATGTCAGCTATATTGTGATCCTTATAAAATGTAAATAAAAATTTAGTGGGTTTTTTACACGGTGTACAGATTGAAATTCTCAAGAAACAGAAACTTTTTTTTTGAGATTTTCCAAAAGGTTTTTCATAGGTATTATTATATTTATAATATAATGAACCTTTTGGAAAATCTCAAAAAAAGATTTTCCAAATTCCAAAAGGTTCTTCATAGGTATATTATATTTATAATATAATGAACCTTTTGGAAAAATCTCAAAAAAAGGTGTTCCTGTTTCTTAAGAATTTCAATCTATACCGTGTAAAAAATCCACTTATTTTCCTATATGTAGGTACATTTTGAAAGCTCTACAATAGAGATGTTATTTTATATAACAGGCAATGTATCCAAAGCTGTAAAGCTCTGCATGGGGAAAAAGTAATGGTTGTAAGTTGAGAAATAACTAAAACTCACTGAATGTTTCTATTTTCACATACGCATCACCTCATCATTATTAACAATAAAATTCAAATTTTATATTGTATAACAATTTGTTGTATAGTATTTTCACAACCAAAAGTATAAAAATTCAATAAACAACTATGTGAAATATAATTCCTGATCTTTATCAATTACTGAACTTCCGCATAATACAGGATGAGTCTTCTACTTATACATTCTACAGGGTGTATTTTAAGGTGAGGCTTTTCTTTTGACAGGTGATAGAAGTCATCGAAATTTGTCATTTGTACCGAAAATTTCTTATATGAAATGTTCAATTTGAAAAAGCGGCATATGGCAAAGTGATCTGTTCTATGCACTAGAATTTTTTGCAAATTTGTTAGATAAGGAAACAAAAAACAAGAGATGATGCTATCTCAGGAGGACCAGGCGAGGGTTCAGGTTCGGACTGAGGAATTGACTTATTTTGATGAGTTCTACCATCTGTCAAAAGAAGAGCCACACATTTAAATTCTTCGTATATTAACTGCAGGTTTCTCTCATCGAATGAAAAACTTTTTTCCTATACCATTTTTCAAAATTTGGTTTCGTTTGAAAGATACAGGGTGTCGAAAATCCATTGAGAAAACAATTTTCTATTCATATCTTCAGAACTATTATCGCAAATGAAGTGAGATTTGGTTGATTGTTTACTCTATTCTTGGTGCATATTCCTAAATCAAAACTTTTCAATATTTCTCCCGGTATGAAAGTTACAAAGTAGCCAAGGCCGACTCATAAATCCACTCAAAAATACCATAAATCCACTTGAAAAAGATAAACGATTCATATTTTCGAAAGAATCAATCAGTTCAGAAAATAATAGTATTTTTATGTTATATCAATAAAACGTGTCGTTTTCGCGTTATTCCTTATTTTATCCCATGGAGATTAAAAAAAAACCATAAATCTGAAGAATAATCTGAACGATTCCCTGGATTTTGATAATCAAGGAATCGCAGAAAAATTAATCGCACTATATTGAAAATTTATTGTTAACGGTCCATATTGAAAATGAATGTCAATAAAAAACAAAATTCAGATACCTATATGAATGATGAATTTCGATACAAATCACGTATTAAGTCGAAACTAATGAAAAATAAAATCAATATTGAGAAATTGAAAAGACCTTCGATAGACAACAATCAATATGTCTAGGTATAGTAATTTAGACAGAATAGTGCTCATGATTATTCATTCAAATTCATTTATTTTTTCCTCAATATATACAGGAACTGTCAAAATTTAAACTAGCAAAGCCACAGCTAATGGAAAAGTTACACACATACAATAAAAATTTTGAGAACATAATATACAAATATTCAGTACAAATCTTTACACAGAAAACACATTAAAACAATAAATTATGAGTTAAAACTGTAAAAACCTGTGTGACATAAACTCGTCCATGGAGTAGAATACAGCTTCCACGAGTATTTTTTTAATTTTATTTTTGAAGGCTGCACACGATAGGGTCGTCAAGCACCCGGGCAGTCTGTTGTAAAATCTCAGTCCATTAAATATGTGCATATTCTGGGTTTTTTTCAGACGATGCAGTGAAGGTACATATTTATCCTTTGTTCTTGTGTCGTATTTGTGAATTTCTCGGTGTTTTGGAAACTTATCTCTGCTTTTATGTATATACAAGAGGCACTCGAGTATGTAACAGGACGGAGCTGTGAGTATATTATATCTCCTAAACAAAGACCTGCAGCTAGTCATCCGGTCAACCCCAGCTATCAAACGAATCGCGTATTTTTGTTGCAAGAAGATTCTACCTGCCCCCGCAGATGCACCCCACAGGATTATGCCGTAGGTCATCCTTCCATGAAAATGTGCATGGTATATCTACCACTAGTGCTTCGTTTTCGGTGAGCATGAGCTTGATCCGCCTTACAGCGAACAACGCTGTAGAAAGCTTCTTACCCAGCTCGATATATATATAATATACTTACCTAATATTTGTGACAAAACGCAAATCAATTACTGTACATATATTGATATGGCTGAATAGGTATTTGAAAGACCTTTCAAATAATGTATTACAACACCAACATTTCCACAAATTTTAGCGATGACGACGATGACGTCATCACGCTCATATAGATGACGTCAAAAATAAAAAGGTATCCTTACGAATAGCCTGTTTGTAAATGAAAATCGACGGGTTTCGGGATTTTTGCTTGAAGTCGCCGGTTTACGAAATAACGAATTTATTCCTTTCATTTGCACCATACTGTTTATGCGTATATGAGTCTGTCTCTTTTATTTCCAGAGTTTCAAAGTTGTGAAATGAAACTACGGAATAAAAAAATACATATGAGAAATCCTTCCGAAATTCTTTATATTCAAACAATTTACTTAAAAGCAATATTTTCTCGATGAATACCTGACAGTTTCCAATAAAAAATGAAAAAAATAATAAACTATGAAATAAATAATATCAACTGAAGAAATTGGTTCTTAAAATTTGAAACTCTGTGGTAGGTACTGAGAATAAGAGAGAAAGACCAAACATATGTAATATATGTATTCGCAATTAGGGGAAAAAGAGCTTGCCAAATATAGAAAAGTATATAGGATGTTCCATTTGAAAAAATGAAGTTGCAATCAATATGTTGCCCACTCTGTATATTTTTCATTATGTGAAATCATTTTGACTATTTGTCGATTTCGTGAAACTTTTGTAAGAACATTTTTTTTGCCGGGTTTTTTCACCATTATTTGACCCCCCTTTAACTTTGTTACTAAAAGAGTTTCAAAAAAATGTTTTTTACAAAAGTTTCACAAAATGAAAATGCATATACAGGGTGCGCAACATATTGATTGCAACTTAATTTCTTCAACTTGAACACCCTATATACTTTTCTATATTTGGCAAACTCTTTTTCCCCTAATTTCAAATATATTACATATGTTTGGTCTTTCTCTCTCTCATTCTGAGTACCACAGAGTTTCAAATTTTAAGAACCAATTTCTTCAGTTGTTATTATTCATTCTATACTACCATAGTTTATTATTTTTTTATTTTTCATTGGATACTGATAGGTATTCATCAAAAGAATATTGCCTTCAAGTAAATTGTTTGAATATAAAGAAGGATTTCTCATATTATGTATTTTTTCACTCTGTAGTTTCATTTCAAAAATCTGGAAATAAAAGAGACAGACCCACATACGCATATATATTCGATATCAGAAAATAATAAACAATAGAAATATGGAAGAATTACAGGTGTCCCATTTGAAAAATGTAGTTGCATTCAATTTGTTGTTCCCCCTGTATATATCCCAATTGACGTAATAATTTTCAAGAAACTTATTTGATTTCGTACAATTTTTGTATGAAGTTATTTTACGTATCTGCTTTGGTAACAGAGTTAGAGGGGTGGTCAATTTCTAGTGAAAAACCCGGTACAAAGTATAGCACTCCTGTAAAAATGCTGAACTGAAACAACTGATATTGAAGGAATTATCAAATACCTACGGCTAATGCATAAGGATAAGGAATATTTTGTAATGAAGTAAGTATGATAGTTATCCCTAAAATGAAGGTTTCAATAATTGTTTTCATGAAAATGCTTAAGTGAAAATTTATCTAGAAAGCGAACATTAATTCCATAATAATAGTTCGAACCTTACTCGCACTGAAAATTTAAACACCAACATTTCAGCGACTATCTCTTCTGTTGATGGGGGATTCGTTAAATATTCTTGGTGGTAAAGTTGGATTTTATAGTGTGTGATTATGATCTAGTTAACTAACGTTAATCAGAGAACATCTACTGTATAATCGGAGATATTTTTATCCTTCACAGATATGCTTTTGCAAACTGGTAGTGTTTCACTTCTTTTACATTGTGTGCAGGTTTCCCTCAGTGTAACTGTTTGTCCAAGTTTCAAAGATTACTTTTTCTATAGGACGAATGCAAACTGTTTCGAAAATCCGGATGGAGAAGCAGAAAAGCCTGTAAGTATCCCTTCAAACCAACTTATATTCAATACAAGCAGCTAGATAGGAATAATTTCCCGGCCTTCTAATGGCACTATGATAACGATTTTTTGGGTAGATCTTATTGCGGATATGTTCTTGTATGTGCTTGTAATTGCTGAGCTTTTTGGGAAACTCATTTCAATTATTTAATTGATTCATTTTAGAATTTTCAGGCGAATTGGGTTGTCAGTTTGAAAGATATTTATTTTTTATTCTTGTAACCAGTAGATCTTCACGAAATGTGTGTACTTTGGAGTCCTTCTTATACAGTTTAGTACCAATTTTTAATCCGACTGGATAAGTAAAGGGTTTTCCAAAAAGAGGTGTTATTTTGAATACCCCGCTTTTTCGATAGATGTCACTTTTGAAGCTGTCATTTTTTGACATTTGATAAGGAGAAACTACGCTTCAACAACGCATTGAAATTATTAAAATTTGGTGAACATTTGGTAGAGTCGGTTCGTAAAATTCGATGTATTATTCTTGTTAATAAAACAAGATTGATTGGATATTCTTTGGATAATACTTTATTTAACAAAATATACAATCTCCATTTTGTTGGTTCATTGACCATAACCTTGAACTAGCAACTAACTACGCCAGTGACGCATTGACATGCTTGTGCGTCCTAGACCATAGACACACATAAGTCTTCTTATAATCTAATATCTAATACATCCTTCCCCTATTTGTTTAATTTTACAAATCTAATCTATTAACAGGTTTTATTGCTCGCCCTGACCGAGTTACATAATTTTGGTTTGTGGGTTTTGGGCTGGACTTAGGGCTACAGTAGTTTTTAGAAAGAGAGGGAGAATTATCTGTAGACTCCAATATTTCATCGTGATTATCATTATTATCAATAATAACATTAAAATCATTTTTTGATTCTCTTAAATCTAGTCTATTTCTTCTTACAATCTCTCCTTTTTCTGTTTTAACTAAAAATGAGCGTGGACTATCATGCTGTTTTACAATTTGGCCAGGCTCCCAGTATTTGTTATTATGATTAAAAACAGTTACATTTTGACCTACATTGATATCTGGCAAATCTTTTGCACTTTTATTAAAATACGATTCATTTCGATTCGATCGATATTCAAGCCTATCTGAAACATTACTACAAAGTATTGGTTTTAATAGTTCAGCTGAAATGGGCATTTTGGTTTTACAAGAACGACTCATTAAAAGTTGGGCAGGGGAATAATTTATATATTTCAGGGGAGTATTACGATACTGAAGCAACGCACCAAATATATCCTTTCCTTCTTCAAAAGACTTTTTCACTATGTTTTTCGCTATACCTACAGCTTTTTCAGCTAAACCATTTGACTGTGGGTATTGAGGACTTCTCAACAAGATCTCAAAATTCCATTCTTTAGCAAATTCTTTCATAGATAAACTACCGAAGGGAACATTGTCACAAGTGAGTTCATCAGGACATCCGAATTTAGAAAAAATTGATTTCATGCTTTTCCTTTTATCCAAAATCTTCCAGCCTCGTCGATACTAAACTTTTTGTTGTCACTATACGACTCCAATCGACCTGACACCATGTATTATTCTTGTTAATAAAACAAGATTGATTGGATATTCTTTGGATAATACTTTATTTAACAAAATATACAATCTCCATTTTGTTGGTTCATTGACCATAACCTTGAACTAGCAACTAACTACGCCAGTGACGCATTGACATGCTTGTGCGTCCTAGACCATAGACACACATAAGTCTTCTTATAATCTAATATCTAATACATTCGAACATTTTTGGGTCGTCGTGAAGCACCTTGTCAAACCGCAATGAAAATTGGTGGAAAAATTTAAGCTATTGGGACGAGTTAGTGATGTGAAGAATAAAACTCGTGTTGGAGAAAACCCAGGTTTCTCCATTCCTCGTCGTTCTTTGGAACTATCGCTATCGAGAAATGATTAATGGTTTTTTATGGCCGTAATTGGATTGTATTGATCTGAACAACATTTACCTTTAACAAGATGGAGGTACGTGCCATACAAACAACGAAAACATTGATCTTTTATGGGAAAAGTTTCCGGACCGTGTTATCTCTTGAAGGGGTGATCACCAATGGGTCACCGAACTTCTTCCATTCACCATTGGGACCGTGTAGAAGAAAATTTCATGAAAAAAAGATATGGTCCTGTAGTCTCATTATTAACGACATACCTTCCTCTTCATAATGAAATAAACATCCGATCATTCATCTAAACAATGGCGTTTTTCTTCGAATGTCAAAATAACACTTTCTATTGGAAATCCCTTTAGTTTTTCAGATATTGGCAAAATACAATTTCCAAAACTCCGAAACTAGTGGATCGACTTTTCTTATCAACTTTAGACTTAGTTTCACAAATTAAACAGGTTAAAATTTCACCAAAAATTGTTGGAATCTTCAAAGGTTGAACTATCTTTCAATCTGAATACTCATGTGGAAACAGGATAAAAAGATATTCGTTGGTTTTCTTTTAGTAGAATTGCAAATATTCCGCTCGGAGTTCTTACGTAATTTTTATTTGAAAAACTATTGGCCTTACGGAAGCTAAAATTGTGCTCATGAGATGCCAGAATGATTCGGGTATAAATGTGAAATTGAAAAAAAAAATTGTTTAAAGAAACATAAGTGGGAATCGAACTCTCTCCACTTTCGGACAGTAGTCTTATGGATGTCCGTTACCAAGCTACGGTGGAGAGAGTTCGATTCCGAACAAAGTTTCTCTCAAAATTTTTTTGTTTATAAATTCATAGTACTATTCGGGTCATTCTGGCAGCCCATTTCAACAAGTTTGGCTTCTGTAAGACCACCGGGGGTCAATTCTCGGGATCACTCGTTCGACGAACGTATACGTTCGCGAACGAATAAAATCGAACGTATAGTTCTAATACTGTCAGTTCTCGAGCATTATCACCAACTACTCGTTCCGACGAATGCATATGTTCATTTCGAACAGATAATAAACTTGGCATCGTGTCAAAATTCATAGAACAATGTGTGTTTTGATCATAGATCTATTATTTATAATGAAATTATGATATTAATCGTTCTATGCGTTTAATAATTCTGTAATGTGTCATGATTGAATGAGAATTTTGAAAATACGTCGAATCATAGATGCATAGAAATATTTCTATGCATCTATGTCGCATCAAATTCATTTCGTTTTGGATCAATCGAAAATATAATTCTTGTGTGAAAAGCAGTAGCAAATAATGGAAAAAAGAAATAGGCCAATGTCATTGGAACAAAAAAATATTCTCATTGAGTTTATTCGCTGTAATCCTCAACTAAAGGAAAAATTTTCTTCAACTTTTACCCTAGGAGAAGTGAGAAAAGGGTCCAATTTTTCTAACAAATCTCTAACCCTTTGTTTGTTGAAACGAAATAAACGAACAAATATTTTATCTGATAAATTATCAAATGGATTTTTCCTGAATTGATCATAATAATGTCTTTCGCGACCTTCTTGCACTAACATTTCGGCCTCATCCACAATATTATTCATATTTTGTAATACAAGATCCTCTAAATTCATTTTTGAATAAATAATTCACAAACTCAATGAATAACTGATACATAAACTTCAAAATATGTGCTTACGTCAATTCTTGAGATCATTCGTTCGATGAACGTATACGTTCGCGAACGAATAGAATCGAACGTACAAGTCAATTCTCGAGCATGTCGCCAACTACTCGTTCCGACGAAAGTATATGTTCATTTCGAACGGATAATAAACTTGGCACCGTGTCAAAATTCATGGAAGAATGTTGGTTTTGATCATAGACCTATTATTAATAATGAAATTATGATATCAATCAGTCTATGCTATGGATAATTCTATGCTGTCTTATGATTGAATGTGAATTAAAAAAAAAGCCAATTCAGATCCTCAGATTTAGTTTTTTTTAAATCAAATATATTATTTTGTTCTTTGTGATTAGCAGCCACAAGTTCAAAAAATGGAAAAAAGGAATAAACCTATATCGGTAGAACAAAAAAATGTTGATAAAATTTATTCGTCATACTCAATTGAAGGAAAAATGTTCTTCGACTTAGATATTCTAAATACAGGGTGTTTCAGAATAAGGTTCCGTCAATTTGGGATCTTATTTCTCAGATGATTTCAACATAAAAAGTTCCTATGGACTATAATAGGTCTCTGACGCATTGTTTCTGAGATAGGGTGTTAAAAAATTGGTTTTTCGAAAATATTTCGAGACCGTACACGTTTTTTTTTAGTTTTGGTAGGTTATAAGTACGCATTAGAGCACAAGACGGCAACTAAGCTGCCTTAATCTGTCTGTACGCACCTTTGGAAATAATCAAGAATTTCGTAAAGCGGCCCCTAGACGGTCAATCATGAATGACAGTCTGACTGAACAATAGGATTGTCAATCCTGTCTTCAATCTTGAAGCCCCTACACATATCATTCAAACTGACAGTCTGATTGAAATGACTTCAGCTCAGTTGAAATTTAAACACCAAATAGTACGCTTCTAATTATTATTAGTATAATGTCTCCAAATGAAAAAAGTAAAGATAAGGCTTGTTTGGCCATTATCCTTGCATTGGGCACCAAGAAGACAATAAAACGTCTTTCACTGTGGCATTTGGCTTTATTTCTTTATATATGTTGAGGAATTTTCCCAATACAACATTTTTTTATATTTATTCATGTACCTGGGATGGGATTTATTCCACAGTTCGGGGAAAGATTCATAAACACTTTGAACCTTTGAAGGCAGTTTCGATCGTCAACCCTTTGATTGCATTAATAACAATAAGACTGAGGAAAAGAATGATAGAATCACTACAACACCATTCAGACTGTCAGTCTCCCCTCCACTAAACGTGATTGAGCCTCGGATTTTAAAATATTTGGAAATTCGTCAGTCCATTCATCATTCCATCAGTATAGACCTTACACCTTCAATCGGAATGTCAATCTTCGCTCTGATTGTCATTCCGAATGATCGTGTAGGGGCCCTATAACTCTCAGATGAAATTCCATTTTATTTTTTATCTCAGAAAGCATCTATCGCAGGTAAAAAACTCAAGATACCATTTTCACTGTTAATTATGTGGTAATTACGAAAATGATTTTAAATTTGAAAAACAAGCTTGGCGTACCTTATTTTTTTCATCAAATTCATTTGGACTGAAGTCTGTACAGATGCCACTGGTGTAAATAAAAAATAATTTTGGATTGTAAAAAGAGTGCTTTGATATGATCCCATAACCCTACCAAAACTCAAAGAAAAATCATGTACGGTTTCAAAAATATTTTCGAAAAACCGATTTTTTTCAATATCCTGTATCTCAGAAACAATGCGTCAACCCATAGTCCATTGGAACTTTGTATCATAAAATTATCTGAGCAATAAGATCCTGAAGTTATGGAATCTTATTTTGAAACACCCTGTATATATCTATTGGAAATAATACACACAGCGCTTAGATAAAGCTGTGGAAAAAAGCGATAAGAAATTACACATGCTGCGTGAGGAAATAAAAATTAAAAAAAGACTAATTTGAACAAAAAATTCTGATTATGGAACGAATTGTGAAAGCAAACGAAGATATAGTTCAAGAACTAAGTTATCTGAAGAAGATACTCAAGCAAATGATAATTAATGAATAATCTCAGATTTTCAAATTTGGTTTCAATATGTATTGTATTATTTTAGCTCTCTAATTCAAAAGAATAAATTCATATTTTGTAACACGAGATCCTCTGAATTCATTTTTGAATAAATAGTTCACAAGCTCGATGAATAACTACAACAAAAATTTCAACGAGCGTATGAAATATGAAACAGACCACTCGTTGTCGAACGAACGTTTGAACGATGATTTTGAACGAATGGTTCATAGAGTCGTTCCCCGAGAATTGCCATTTTCAAAAATCTACGCTCATGTCGTCACGAACTATACGTTCATCAAACGGGCGATCCCGAGAACTGACATCTCGCTTCCGTCAACAAGCGAATGAAAAAGATCCCTCGTTGTGAAACGAACGTTTGAACGATGATTTTGAACGAATAGTTCATAGAGTCGTTCCCCGAGAATTGCCATTTTCAAAAATCTACGCTCATGTCGTCACGAACGTATACGTTCATCGAACGAGTGATCCCGAGAATTGACCCGGTTTTTTAAATGAAAATTATGTAAGTACTCCGAGCGGAATATTTTTTTATCCTGTAGGTATTCAGAATGAAAGATAAATTTGTAGCAATTTGAATAGGTAATTGTGTATGAAAAACGCTTTCCCGCTTGTTTATAATACCGCACCACATTACTAGAGTAGGTAGGTATCAATGGGCAATGGGCATTATGAATGAATTTCTGGCCAAAAACGAACAACCACCGTATTCCCCTGATATGGGTACGGCCGACTTTTTCCTCTGTCTCAAACTTAAATTCCTGGAAAACGTTTGAAAAAGTTTTCATGATCATTCGTTTGGCGGAAGTTTGTTATTTCGGAACGACATTACTTAGAAGAAGAAACAATTAATTTGGAAGTAGAATACATATTCTGAGTTTCATTGACTGATTTCCGGTACTTTTTCAACTCCACAGTAGTTATCAAATATTTTTATGAAGGGAGCAGTACATATTTGTTTTGGACGAAAAAGAATCAAACATTATGTGCAATGAAAAGGCAACAAGGAATAGATCATTCAACAAACATACTGATCTATTCCCCGCTCCTTATCTCAGTATTAGCAGAGGACATGTTAAATTTGGCACCATATAGTTCTACGTATGATGCAAGAGCACAGATAAAAACCTCAACAAAAATTCAGTCTCCCCGTATAAGAGTAAGGATATTGGATTTGTTCACAGAATAAGCTGATATTTATATTGAAGGGCATCTTTAGAATACAATTTAATTTTTCCTTTCTTCAAAGAGTTTGACAAATCATTTTGTAATATTCTGAAACCAAAAACAAAAAAATGAAAGTTTTGCATCTTTTCAGGGATCTCCATGTTTTAGGAATGAATTTATTCGGGGCTATTCACTAAGCAAAGTTGTTATGGTGGATAGCAACTGTAATTCGTCGTTATCCCATGCTTATTTTATTACATAGGATAACGACGATTTACAGTTGCTATCCATAACAACTTTGCTTAGTGAATAGCCCCGATTGTGTTAGTATTCGAATCAAACCAATCCTCATATTTTTGAATGGCGATCATGAACATAATCAATGATACCTGCATTTCCTATCCCTTAAGCTATGAATATAGGCGAAGAGTTTGAACAGGAAAGAGGAATTTTATTCAATTAATGAATATTGAATAACGTGTTACTCGAACTGGTGGTGGTTGACTTATCAGGAGTTCCTGATCTACTGCGTATCAATTAAAAAAGTCGAAAATGATATACTTAGGTAGAGAAAAGTTTCCTGTATCTAATAAATTCTCCTAGTTTAGATAGAAACGAAAGTTCCATCGGTTCTTCGGATCATTTGCGCGGATATGAATTCATGAGGTATTTCCATTTCACTGGATTACCTACTAGTCCTTCCTCCTAAGATAGCGAATTGAATTGTGGGATTTCAATTGATCGAAGTTATGGCAATGGTAATTGTACCTAGAGAGTAAACAATTCTGTTAATTTTCTGTTGCTCTATCGGAAAGAATTAAGTGTGTGATTTCACTTCAATCATTTCTTGAAATCCGAGAAGTTTGAATCAATGAATCTTCCACTACTTCTAGTTTTGATTTTTCAAGTTATCTAGAGGAACGATAAGTGTTTCAATAGAAGAGTTCCTTCATGCTGGCCAACTGTTCAAAAATACCTAAAAATCACTTCCCTTTTTTTCGTAATGATTCAACTCTTACCTGAGAGCTAATCCTAATGAGTGTTTCCTGAAAATATTAGATGTCACGAAGGTCTTCATCAGAAGCTATAAATTTTTATTTTCTTATGTTTTCATCAATGGAAATGCTATGAATCTATGGCTTTCGGCGAAAATTCAAACCTAGAAAACGTTTTTTATTGTTTATTATTATTTTACGTGCTTTTAAGCTGTGTTTTATATCCAGGTATTCTTGAGGGATATTTGAGAGTCTTTTTTGTTTCCTGAGCAGATTAATCAGTATTGAAATAAAAATTGGCCAGTGAATTGACAATGTGAGCAGAGTACTAGTACTGGAAAAAACTGATTGCAATTGCTCTTCCAGAAAAAGCAAAAGCAGGATTGTTCGTTTTCATATTTTTTTTAGAAAGATGCCTCAACACTGCATATCACTGAAGCCTTTGGCATATTGAATAAATTGGACTGGAGGAAAGCATGGATAGATAAACTATTGACAGGAAACCTCGCTGCAAAGAATATGTGTGTGTTCTCTTCACGTCTACGATTATGTCAAGTTAATTTCAGATTTATATCCAGATCGAAAAATCCACATCTAGGGTGCTTAAGAGACAATAATTTCAGTATTAATAAAAATGAACATGTTTGTGAAGTTTATAGTAGCCATAGTAGTTTTTTTAGAGTTTCTCAAACAACTGTGAACCATATTTTTAGTGAATATATTATGTATTTGGCTGATATTTTGAGAGATGGTATTCACTGGCCAAGTTCTGATGTTGAAATGATGAATTTACCACATTACATTTCAAGAATATACAGGGTGAGGCAGAAGAACCTATCCGATTTCAAATCCCTTTTTCTCAGAAGAGAGAGCAGGTAGAGTAGTGGGGTAAAAACCGTTAGAAAGCTGGTTTTATGCCATTTGTCAGTAGTCAACATGCCTTGGTCTGGTGAACATCGTGCTTTTGTTATTGAGCGGTTTATCGAATGCGGCGGTTCGATAATTGCTACACAACGTGCTTTTCGAATTCATTTCGGACTCGGGCGTCATGATCCTGTTCCACATCACGCTACGATTAAAGTGTGGGTGTCAAATTTTAGACAGACGAGTTCAGCATTGAAAAAGAAGTCGCCTGGACGTCCCAGGACAGCAACAGGACCTGAAAACGTGGCCAATGTGAGAGCCGCGATTGAACGTTCCCCGCGTCGTTCGGCGCCTAAATAAGTGTATCCGCTCCCAAGGACGACAGTGATGTGCTTTTCAAAACTTAAATTTAAAAATGGCATAAAATTTGCGATATGTTAATAAAAAAAAATTTTTGACAAGCTGAGTGGTTTTAATTTTATAACGTTTTGAAATCGGATAGGTTTTTCTGCCCCACCCTGTACTATGGTTTAAAAGGGATACTTGATTATAATGATTTTCCTAGTACAAAGATCTGAATTTACGCGGATTCGGAACTAATTCACATCCAGATCATAGTTAATGGCAGGTGTTGTTATTCTGTAGTATGTTTCCATGCAAATAAAGAACATTCAAAACACTCATTCATTTCCCTCATTTCCTTTGGACTCCTCGTAGAATTTCGATCCAATTAGAAGGGAAAAAGCCAATTTATACAGCTATATTTAATAAACTCGACAATACACTGCTAATGATACAATTAATCCACGGAAAGTCTTCATATCATTTCCATGAATTCAAAGGAAACACCTATAATAATCAGTTTCAATCTTGCGACAGGTTTGTAAACAAGTGCTACTTCTTCGGAAATGGATTTTATTTCTACAGCATCTTGATAATTTTTGAACTGTTTATTGAAACATCTCATTTATGAGAAAAGTTATCAAACAAAACGAAGACTCAGCGAAATCATTATTGGATATTGTTTATTTGATTCGAAAAATTCAAATTATTCATACAAACTTTTTGGTGGGGATATCCATTGATCAAAACATAAGAAAAAAAAAATTTATAGCTTCCGATGAAGACCTTCCTGACATCTAAGGATACACTCATTAGGATTAAAGCTTTCAGGTAAAAGTTGAATCATTGCGAAAAAAAGGGAAGTGATTTTTAGGTATTTTTAAACAGTTGGCCAGCATGAAGGAACTCTTCTATTACAAATACTGCGTTCGTTATTACCAATCCGGAGTAGAGCGAGAGAAAACGGACACAGAACATCTAATAATTCTAATAAATACTCTCTCTCCTCTCTTTCAGCCAGAGAGAGAGAGAGAGAGAGAAGAAAAATCGTCATGTTGATAGTCTTTTTGTGTACACTCTGTATGCTGGAGATGCTTTATTATAGCTGGGTAGGATACTCTGAAGTCTTGACTTTCAATCCATATAAAACTGTTATTAGTATGTAAGGGTTCGTGAAATATAATTGGATAACATTTTTTTTTTGTCAAAATGGCCAATATTTCGAACACTGTCGAATAAAACTATGTGAAAAGTATACGAAAGCATGCAGGAAGTTTCAGAGAATTGAAAAACACTATTGAATATAGGGTGTCCCATTTGAAAAAACAGAATCATCCGCTATTCCTCTTTAGTGGGCCACCCGATATATTCGAAAATATTTTAAGGTTGTGCTCTTCTTGGAGTATATCAAGTCTGCATCAAAAAATTTTGCCAAACTCTGTCCGTCACGCGTATATCGTCCGCTGCGGCACTAGTGGAACACCCTGTAGATGTCAAAAAAAAGATATATTTTTTTGTCTTTGGGGCGGCACTAATGTTAAGTTTAATAATTGGCCGTTTATGGTCGTTGCTACAAAAGTCGCAGAAGTGTTTACATGAACAGGTAAAATTCTTGTGGTTTCTATTAAAAAATGATAAATAAAAATTTTTGTAATTTTAATAAATGAATAAATGCTTCGTTGTGTTGAGTTGAAAATTTTTCGACGCACTTTGAACAATGGATGTTCCTCTTTTCCGTTTTAGGTTGCTTTTGTGCTTATAGATTTCAATGCCCTCCATGGTCATCCTACAGTAATAACTTTAGCGAACAGAATTGAGAATGTTATCCATCAAAGCATGTTCCGCGAGTGCTTTGATGGATAAATATAAATATAACATTAGGCTATAAATACAGCGATAGATCACGTAATATCTCCAATTCGGAGCAGTCAATCGTTAGGTTACAACTAGAAAGATCGGAATATTCTAATTTTGAGATGTGTCATCCATCTACTACGACCGTGTGGATAGTATTTCTGTGACAAGAAAAACTTAAATGCTTGTGCTGCCATACATTTTCCTAATACATACCTAGTATAAAATGTGAATTCCTTCATATTTGCAGAGTGAAATCATTAGGCGACATGGTTTCATCAGCAAAACGTACAACATAACGACTGAAGATGGATATATTATAAGTGTTGAAAGACTTCATAAAAACATTGAGAAAACAGCACCAATAGTGATTGGACCTGGAATATATATGAACAGTCTTGCTTTTATTAATAGAGGAAATAAATCACTTGGTCAGTAGCTCACCTATACAGGGTCTTCCGAAATTGAACGTACAAACGAAAAGGGGAGATTCCTTAGGTAAGTTTAAAAAAAAAAGTCCCATAAACATGGGGTCGCAAACGTTGCGTTTTCGAGATACAGAGTGTTGAAGATTGAATTTTTTTTTCAAGTTTTTTTTGGTGAGCAACTGTTTATTTGAAAAATGTGAAAAGAAGCTTTGTTGTTACACTAAACTTTTCGTTCCCTTGTAGTTTTGTCGTATCTGCTACCGATTTTGAGAGAAAAATTTGAACGAATCTCTCGGAAGAATCCAAATCACTTCGAGAGAATCGTTCAACATTTTATTCTCGAAATCGGTAGCAGATACGACAAAACTACAAGAGACCGAAAAGTTTAGT
The DNA here is from genome assembly GCA_910592335.1 of Adalia bipunctata. NCBI lineage: Eukaryota > Metazoa > Arthropoda > Insecta > Coleoptera > Coccinellidae > Adalia > Adalia bipunctata. The sequence goes on from OU342954.1 coordinate 11,523,705, forward strand.
ATAACAACAAAGCTTATTTTTACATTTTTCCAAATGAACCGTTGCTCACCAAAATAAAGTTCTGGAGGAAAACAGGTGACAGTGTTCGAGAAAACATATCACCCTGTAGATCTGCTATCAAAATTGCCATGTCACGTGGGGAGAACTCTCAAATGTAATATCTATGCCAAATTTCAGTTGAATATCTTGCAAAGTGTAGATATTATGAGAAAAAACTTGAAAAAAATTCAAACTTCAACACTCTGTATATCGAAAACGGAACGTTTGCGACCCCATGTTTATGGGACATTTTTTTCTTAAATTTACATAAGGAATCTCCCCTTTTCGTTTGTACGTTCAATTTAGGAACACCCTGTATATAAAAACACTACATTTTGATCATTCATAATGAATATTTCAGCTTTTCTCCTGGCTGACAATGGGTACCAAGTCTGGATTATAAACTGGCGTGGAACTAGGTTTAGCCGAAAACATAACTATTTATCTGCAAGTGATAAAGAATACTGGAATATAGGGTGAGAAATTCAATCAATTATTCATTCGAAAATTGTGGAGTATGTGGTTGTTGAGGGTTTCCCATTGAAAAGTGAACAGAGTTATTCTCTAGTGAAGAAATTCAAGATTCTGGAAAATCGCTTTGACCCGACCATTTTGTTCTTGACCGGGGCTTTTTTCACATAAAAACCATCATCATTTCATTTTATCTCTCTGCGTAGCAACCTCTTATGTTTAAATAAGGATGGGTCGTGCGATATGTTGTTGAAAAGATATTTTCCTTCTAGGTATGACAATGGACATTTTTTCAAGATCCATTTTACTGCCCATAATCAGAAGAAAAAGATCTTCTCAACAACATACCGTACGACCCATCTTTCCTATTAGAATTTAAGGGGTTGGGGTTGCCGCAGAGAGCGATGAATTAATATGATTTCATGTCGAAAATCCCCCTGCTGAACAAAATCTTGACTTTTTTGATAAAAAATAGCTGTGACACTCTGTATAGTTACGTTTCATTGTGGTAGATCCTCGGAGAACTTTCTCTGGAAATTGACACAGAATGGAATATTGTGAAGAACAATTTCATAACATTTATTTTATGAATGAATTGAAATATTCTACAAATATCTGTATAGATATCTTTACTCCATTCAATTCACTTTAGTAAGGTATCCCGGTTGGCCAAGATTTAGGTTTATCAAGTTTTTCCACTTAAAACTAACGCAGGTTGGCACTCGTGAAAGTCAAGATAATTCTCAGAGACTTTGCCATTGTTGCCAATGTGACACAGATTTCATAGTAGGTACTACTACATTTTCATACTGGAGTATTTCAAGTTGTGCAAAAAGGTATTTGAATGTCTTCTGTAGGCTCATTTCTTGAAAATTTGGAAAAGTGGGGAATTCCATTGGTACGTCTGTTCGTTTAGGAGTTTTTCTGTTGGATTATTCCAATACTTTTATTCTTTTTTCGAATAAACTATCACAAAGTAACGGACTATTCTTTTAGAGAATTCCGAAGATTAGGACTATTCTGTCCATTATTTTTCAGTGAAATTTCAACACTCGATTCTTGATTTCCGTATACAAGAAAATAGCAGAGCTGAATTTTCCAACCATGTTTATTTCCAGTATTGACAGAGAAAAAAAGTTTCTTCAACATTCGCCAGGTGTTTGGAATTATTGAATTCACATAATATTTTCTCAAATTCATTATTTTCCCAAAGTGAATGAACATTTCGATAAATACGTACTACGACTTCTATGTAGAAAGGACATTCATCTGACAGGAAAATGACTAAAACCTAACATTTTCAAAATATACACGGTGAAATGTGTCAGAATTTCATGGCCAACTGGAATACATTATAAAAGTGAATGGAGTATATATATATGAAAATTTGTAATGAAACAGTTTTTCAACTGTAGGTGCAAAAATTTTATAAATAATGAATCAAACATTATTCTATAATTAATATTACATCTAGAAAAAAAAAATTCGAATTAATTCAGATTTTAATTTGATATACTTACTTTCTGAATTGTTCGAATGAATTTTGTATTTATTTCTCCTTTATTGTCCTGGCTTGTTCTAAAAAATCAAAAAAGGTCCAATTATCACTGTTATTTCATCCAACAGTTTCCACAAAATGGCAGTATACGATTTGAAAGCAGTCATGAAAAAGATATTCGAAGAAACCAAAAGCAAAGGAATATACTTTGGTTTTTCAATGGGAACAACAATTGGAATGATTTTCAATATAAAAGAACAAGAAACAGCTGAAAACACTTTGAAGGGTATGTTCCACATCGCCCCCATCACAAGACTGGACTATTCCAAGTCAATATTAAAGTATTTGAATCCATTTTGGCCCATTGTGAGAGTGAGTTCCATTCTTTTATTGAATATACATTATACATACCATACAGGGCGAGTCAAGCTGAACGCCTCGGACTCTCGTGGCCAAATGGTACATTTTTTTCAGTAAACGGTCTGGGGAAGTATATGTATTTCGATTTGGACTACATTTAAAAAAAAATAATGACTTTCATACAAGGTGTTTGGAAAGAGCGTGACATCAAAGTTTTGTTCTTTTAAATGGAACACTCTGTATTTTCTTGCATTTTTGAATTATAAAAATAAGTGGACTTCGCAAAAGTATCCATATACCTAACTCTCTCCGTTTGTGAGATATTCAACAATTTCTCAAAAAGGAATTGTATGTCAAAGAAATTCAATATCATTGGTCCATTGGAATTAGCAACGGCAGGTGTACAAAATCTTGTCCGGTCCCTTAAATCCCTTTCAGCTAGTTACTGTGCCTTGAGTCGACGATCAATAGTATACAGTTTGTGTTATATTGCCAACAACATATCACGCTCTTCTCAAACACCTTGTATAAAAGTCATTATGTTGAATATGTAGTCCAAATCGACATACATATACTACTTCCCCAGACCGTTTACTGAAAAAATGTACCATTTGGTCACGAGAGTCCGAGGCGTTCAGCTTGACTCGCCCTGTATACTTATTTGAAATACACTGCTTCACAAAAATTGAGGAAATTTTGGGACCTTTCCGAACGTTTACTCACTTATCTGACTCATTGTTTCGCTCATGGCTTTACAAGTTTAGTAGTTTCAGGTGAAAATTCATTATTAGCAGTTTTAGTACAAACTCAAAAAATTAACTCTTAGAGGCTAATATCTCAAGCATGTTCAATGTGATCGAGGTCTGACAACCGTGGGGAACAGGATTAATGTGGACTACCAATACTACCATGAAATTCCAGAGTTTCAATCGAAACCAAAACACCAGGACCTTTATTCTTGAAAACCAGGGAGTAGAACGATCGAGAGAACGGCGACGTGGTCCTACTGATTTGATACCCTGTATTTGGCCAAATAGGTTAAAATTGATCCCACCTTCCATCCGCTTTCGGAAATATATCGGTGGACCAAACACCTTGTATATCTAGAATCGCCTTTTTGACCTCTATAATAATATCTGGTGATTTTTTTAGAGTGATAGAATTTTGAAATGCAATTTCAATTTAAATTTTTTTTTCAATTTATTTATTCATCCATATGAGTGACAATCTTTTACAAATTTCATCTCTTATGATAACTGTCAAATTTATATTCTAACCACGGAGACTTTCGTGCAAAACACAGTGGTGAACAACACAAGCCTTTTTATTCTGTTCAAGTATAAAATTGATTTTACATTTTATATCTATCAAACTGACAACTATCAACTTTATACACAGAAAAATGTATACAAAGTATTCCATAAAAAACCTACGTAATTTTGAAAAATTCAACAATAACAACAAAAAATAAAAGAAATTCAAAAGTTCTCCCTGGAAAAATGAGAAGTGATAGGCAACTGAATGCCTGTTTTACCCCTCCCATCACTCCAAAGAGGAGAATAATACATTGCAAAATAATTTCCTTCCTACACACGATGACATGTATCTAGTGCATTTAAATTAAGATTGAAGCCAATTTTTTTTATGTTTTTAAAATAATTTCCGGCATATTTCCACCACGACTTCTTGAGGATTGTTTTCACTCCATATACGGCAATTTTGCTTGTCAACGTAGCCGTTCAACCAGAAAAATGAGTTTAATTATAAACACAATTTTTCGATAAAAAAGTGGATCAACTCCAAGCTGTTCTAGGTCACAATCAGCAAACAAACGATGCTTATTATGTTCAAGTGGCTTCAGTTCTTGAACCAGTTGGATCTTGTATGGGTGCAGACCAAGATCTTCACGCAAAATTTTCCATGTCGTGGAAATTAACTCAGAAAATATCCATTTTAGGGCAAGGGTGTGATGCATACACTCACATTATTTTTTAACGTAGATTCAATATCTGCCATAAAAAAATGGGGTTCTAATTTGAAAAAATTGATTTTTCACGATTTTGTCATCCCTAACTTTGAAAGCGATTTTTTCACCCCCTGTATCATGAATCGTGATTTCGATTTCTAAAGTGGATACATCAATCTTACATCTTGAAAAATCCCAAAAATGAAAATTTTCCATCCAAAAACCTCGAAGTTATTCTTGTTTCAGCGGAGCTCTATTTTCGATTTTTTTTTCGAATTTTCCCGCTCAGAGAGAATTTTCCAACCAAAACTGAAAAATGTTACATCAAAATAACTTGAAATTTTCTAAGGAATCTATTTCTGCAATAAAAAAAAGGTGTTCTAATTTGAAAAACGGAAATTGACGTCATTTCCGGAAAAACCGGAGGTGCTCATGCCTTGAAAATATTTTAGATTTCATCAGCATCGTGAAATACTTATAAGTGCTGAATTTCATGAAAATACGTTCAGTAGTTTCCCGTATAAATATGGGTGAGGTTCCTCGTGAAAGAACCTGTATATTATATTATCGCTCGTCGTCCGTTGCGGGCTTAAACGTTGTCGCGGCGTCTTTCCATGATAATTTCTCAATGCTTACTGAACACAAATGTCAAGACAACATGGCTTCAACCTTCTGTGAAATCAGTTATCCCTATAGACAATTCTATCACTCTGAAGAAACACCCGATATTTATTTATCTCAACAATAATTGTTGTTATTATAATCCTTCTCATTAAATATACAGGGTGTTTCACCATAAACTGGACAAATACATACAGGGCTGTTTCACCATAAACTGGACAAACATATATAGCCGTGTAGACGACACCGGGGAAGTCATTTTTGCTTTTTGACATATACCCCGTTTTCGACGCATAAGCGTGGTTTAAAATTCTGAAAAAAAAATTTCAAAATGCCGGAAAACCTGCAAAGTTGGAATTTTATTTTCTCGGTTGCCAATTTGGAAAGCACTATTTCAACGTATTAGGTTGTCTATAATTTTCCGTTATAATTTTTTTCCAAAATTCGAACTTTTTTTTTACATATATTCAGTGAAAAAAAAAATTCGGCCGAAATTGTTGGAATTTTTCATGGTTGAACTATCTTTAATTCTGAAAACAGAATGAAAAAATATCCATTGGTTTTCCAACCTTCTAAAGATTACGCTCGGAGAACTTTCATAATTTTTATTTAAAAAACTGGAAGCCGTACGAGTGCCAAAATTGTGCTAATGGGCTGCCAGAATAACCCGTACAGAAATATGAATTTATAAACCCAAAAAAATAAAAAAAATTCTTTTGAACTTTGGTGGGAATCGAACTCTCTACGAGTATGAATTGGGTTTATTTTAATCTTATAAATTTCCGTTAGCAAAGCGACGCTAGTTAATTGAAAGTGGAGAGTTCGATTCCCACAAAAGTTTTTTGAAAATTTTTTTTTTGGTTTTATAAATTCATATTTCTGTCCGGGTCATTCTGGCTTGATGTAGCAAAGGGGATTCACATAAACAATGAAAAGTAAAGGGCTCAGAACACTCCCCTGCAGAACTCCCCTTATGATAACTCGTTTCTCAGAGGAGTGAACTGTGCTATCTAAGGTGCTATCTAAAGTGCTGACGTCGGCCGCTCAGGTAGCTTCCAAAAAATCTCAAGGAGACATCCTTAATCCCACATATCTCTCTAATGGAACTTTACCAATCTCATCAAGCTCCACAAGAACAGCCTCCAACATCTCGAAAATAGCAGTTTCTGTGCCTTTTTTTTTTTGAAAAACCATGCTGACTCTCAGCAAGGACACTAAACTCAATTCAAGAAATCTGAGAGCCAGAACCTTCTCGAATATTTTAGAGAAATTTAACAGAATGTTAATGGATCTGTAAATACCCAGATCACAGGCATTCCCTTTTTTAAATAGTGGTTTAGTCAAAGCAACCTTAAAGTCGTCTGGAAAACAGCCATTTTTGAGAGTACAATTAATAAGGTGTGCAAGAGCTTTTTTATTATTATTGACTTATTTATCATTCAAGTGTTTCTGTTTACCAATGAACAATGAAAAAATAAACTAATCCACATGAGTTAGGGATATTGACTTAATTTGCAAAAAAATATAGTTAAAATAAGATTTTTTTGACGAAAATTCATATTAATATGATTTCAAGTTGCAAATTAATTTAAGCCTGTAGGTCTGCAGCGTATACAGGGTGGTTCAGAAAAATCGAGTAAAATAACGAAATTTTATTCCCAGAGAATTCAAGCATTTTAAGACTATCAATACAATGTATGGCCTCCACGGGCATCAATAACGGCTTGAAATCTTCTTTGTATACTACACACGAGGTTGTTGAACATTTCTTGAGGAATTTGGTTCCATAAACGGGGTAGAAGCTCTCTCAGATCATTTAAGGATTCCGGGGTAGGTTGATGATTGATGATGATGATCTTTATTGAAGCATATCCCATGCATGTTCTATGCAATTCAAATCTGGTGAGTGCGGAGGTATTGGTAAATGTGGAATACGAAGCTCCTCGCGCGCATTCTCAACTATGGCTGCACGGTGCGGTCCAGCGTTATCGTCTAGAAATTGAAAAGTTTCACCAATAGCAGCGTGAAAATTCGGCACAACATTGTCAATGACATGCTCCCTAAAGTGTGAGGCGGTCAGCGGCGTAGTAACGCCACCACGGGCCTGTGTTCAAGATAGTTTCTGGGCCCCTACCTTCACTATTAGCGCTAGTCGTCCCAAGCGCCCGGGCCCCTTGGGGGCCCGGGCCTGTGTTCTTCGAACACGCCGAACACAGGTCACTACGCCACTGGAGGCGGTCATATTCCCAGAACAAATGTGTAGATCTGTGCGCCCGTTGAAACATATCCCGGCCCATACCCTAACACTACCCCCTCGGAATGGATGGACTTCTTGGACATAGCGACGATTACGGGGTATGCGTGGGATTGTCCATACCCTTATTCTTCGAGAATCTGAAAATCGTCCATATCTGGATTCATCGGTGAAAAGGACACTACGTCATTGATCGTTCCAATTGATATGTTGCCTTGCCCATTCCAGTCTTTGACGCTTATGGTCACGTGTTAATGGAACTCCTCTTAATGGACGTCTAGAACCTAGATTCACCTCTCTCAAACGTCGTCTGATGGTTCCGATGAAAATTTGTACCCCATCTGCATTTTGAAGAGTATTCCGTAGCATTCTACACGTAGATGTAGGGTTTCTTCTCGCCGAAACGGTGATGAAACGATTCTGAGAAGGTGTTGTTTTTCGCCGCCCACCAAGCCTTGGTCTTTCCAACACGGAACCTGTCTCCCTGAACCTATTCCAAAGTCGAGATATCACACTTTGGCTGACTTGGAGCCTTTCCGCTACAACAACCTGAGTTAGGCCAGCCTGTAGCATTCCGATAGCCCTATTAGCCTCAGCGTTTGTTAATTTACGTCTTGGCATTTTCAGAAAACTCGTTTCAAATCGAAGCCGTTGATAAACTGACTTCATTTCAAAATAAGAACAGTCATGGAGCATATGCAAAGAACCAAACTTCAGAAAAAGGTGACCAGATTGACGAAATGTCTCATACTGATTTTTATTTGATAGATTCAAGTTGTTATTGAGTTTTAAATGATTTTACAGCGATTTTCTCGAAGATTACATACTTTTAAAAACGCTTGAATACGATATCCCTAACTCTTGTGGAGCAGTAGGTATATTTAGGTATATCATAATCAATCGTGTTTTTATAGAATTAATTCATGAAGAATCTCGACCAAATTTTGTTTGCAGCTGTTGCTGACCAAAGTTGGACATGGTGAAATCCTTCTGTATAAAAAGAATAGTATATTGTGCGGATCACATCCTTTCCAAGTATTATTCTGCGAATTGATAAAAATCCCAATGTTCGGTAACAGTTTTAAATATTTAGATCCTGTAAGTTGATGATTTTCATTCATTTTTATGAAATCGCTTCAAGTTCCTTTCGAACTGTTTCAGTTAACGTATCCAGTAACAGCGATACAGAATCGTGATTCGATATCCATTAATACAGTTGAACACTATCATCAAATAATACGGACTAAGAGTTTCAGAGAATTGGATTTTGGTGAGAAAGAGAACATGGAGAAATATAATTCGGATCAGCCACCACTTTACGATTTAAGTAAATTAACTCTTCCTCAGTCTATGCTTGTTGGAGGGAGGGATATTCTAGCTACTCCGAAGGTATCCAATTTTTTTCGAATATTGTAGAAATTTTATAGTTTTCACTAACAACTTTTGTGAAATATTACCATTGCAGGAATCGCTTCTCTAAGTTCTCTAGTTATCTTGTAGATATGGATCTCAAATGAGGAGTAATCATTCGATACTTACCAATGATCTTGTATTCCTTAACCCTCAAGTTGTCCTTTCGTTATAAAAGCCAAATAACTCATTTATTATGAAATCTGAAATAGGTCAGGATCTCTTCAAACAGCCAATAGACTACTTCACTGGAAACACCCTCTGTGTACACATTTTTCGATAATAATTATTATTCCTATTATAGTTTTTCTTTCAGGATACACGATATCTTTATGATCAGCTTCCAGAGAAATCCAAATGTGGATATGCCCTTGTCGAAAAATATGGACATAGGGATTTTATTAACAGTAAAGATGTCGATTCTGTCCTTTTTGAAAGAGTTTTAAATACCATCAATAGAATAGACGAAGGAGAATGTGATGAATAGGTGTATTTCAATAAATTATTTTCCTCCTTTTTGTTTTACTGAATTCCGATCTATAACTCAATAATTAACGATGATCAAGCAAAAATTTACTCGGAAGAATAAAATTGAAAGCTTTGTTTTGAGTTCATGACTTGAATTTATTTTTGTTTTAGCTTTCCTAAAGACAAAAATAGTAGTTTTAGTTAGTTGAAAAGGAAGATCATCTTTTGCAATAATTTTTTCTTAATCAAAAAAGCTCGCTGCTCGTTTATTTGAAAAAAATGAAATGTTCTGTTAGGCAGTAATTTCTTTTTTCACTGGTAAATAACGGATAAAAACAGCAAAAGTTTGAGCTATTGCGAGTTTGACATTTTACACATAGGTATATGTATGTGGATAGTGGATTCGAATCTAGTAGAAGGCTGTGTTTTCGAAGAGAAATTGAGAACAAACATGTTAAATTAAAAACTATTTTGAAAGGAAGATGTGGACAACAAAGTTTCTGAAGCCATAATTTTTGAAGTAGCATTTGAAGAATATCAGTCAGTTTGAAATTCTTCCGAAATCAATAATAATAATTCGTTCTAGTGTGATCATAAACATAAAGTTCCATATTTTGAGCGCTCGTCCTACTTAAACGAGAGCTTTATCATTTGGTCACGATGTCTGTATTTTCCAAATTTCGACTCACTGATCACTAATTCACGGTCAAATTCAATTATGTCCGTCTCTCCGTCCGTAAACACGATAACTCTCGACAAAAGAACCTAGAGAGTTGAAATTTTCAGGGAAGCTCAGTTGGATTCTTGAATATGAATCTACCTACAAGATGGAAGTTTTCTTATCGAAAATTATTGATTCTCAAATTCAACTGAGTTTTACCAAGAACTTCCATGATTTAATTTCGAATAAATTATATTTTCTTCATAGGAATTTGTTCACAGTATGGTGCAAATATACATATATTTTCTCAAAAAACCAATTTATGTTTGAGAATTTATATTTCTGATTACAATTTGACACTACAATTTGAGGGTATTTCAAATGCCTATTCAATTGTATAAAATATTGCAGTACCTATTCGTACAGGGTGAAAACGAACTTTTTTTTAGTCTAAATTTTTTTTATTACTGTTATATTATTCATCATGGTTTGTGAAATTTTAATGAATGCACAAACTGATAACCTTCAGAAGTAAAATACACGAATAGGTCCGTACGTCAACCCTCGAAATGTGAGGGCGCCCGATCTTGTTGAAGCCATAAACCACCTCTAATTGGAAATTGTATTTTTGAGAGAAAATGAATTTATTCCATACTTTTGCACCATACTGTATAATATTGTGCATGCATTTACCATCAATGTGAAAAATTAGAACAAAAATTACTAAAGAAAGACCCAAGCAGAAATAACTAAAAAAAGACCTAAGGAAAAAAACTAAGATCGAAAAGTTCGGAACAAGGAATAACTAATGAAAAACACTCAACGGAAAAATTACCGATGGAAGTATCTAGAGGAAAATTACCAAGAAATATCGATAAGAAAACTACTGAGAAGTCCCGAGGAAAAAAATTAACAAGAAACGAGCAAAAATTCAGAATTCAAATGTCCCGAAGGAAATATTACAATGGAAAAACCTAGCAAAAAATGTCAAAGAAAAGAGCTTTCAGAAAAAAATTACTAGAGAAAAAGTCCAGTGAAAAAGACTGAAGTTTATAATTCTGGGAGAAAGTTCAACGAAAATCTTATCAACACTAAATTGGATATTATTAGGAGAAAGATATTAAGAAAAGGTACAGAGCAGCTCATCACTATGGTAAAAGTCCGGCGAAATCATACTCACACTAAATTGCATATTTATATGAGTAAGATAATAAGAAGTTAAGAGCAAGAATTCACTACGAAAAAATTTCCGAGGATAAAATTAATTATAAAAAAATTCCTGAGAAAAACGCTTCGAGAAAAAAACTACTAGAGGTAAATAAGTCCGGCGTGGAAATAAATTAGACCAAATTACATATTTATAAGAGAAAAATAATCAGAATGAGTCCAGAGAAAAAAATTACTAAAAACATAGTGCCAAATAAAAATTTACTGAAAAAAAGTCCGTAAAAAAATATTTCTATCAGCCAAATTAATGCCTATGACAACCACTTGAACCAAGTATAAATTGTATTTCCTGAAATATATGAAACATAGCATATAATATTGCAGTAGTGGTTTTACGAGTATATAAAATGGTAGCGAATTTCTGATAAAAGAATTCCCAAATTTTTTTTAATAACATATTCGGGATCATGGACGATTTCTTCGACATTTTTTTACAACTGTAAGAAATTTCATTTCTTTGGATTTTTGAATGCGAATTACCTACAAGATGGATCTACTGTTTCTGGTGATGGTGAATACATCATTCTCCATCTGAATTATGAATTTCCTCAAGATCGTATACGTAGTTCTGAAATGATCAGGAAAACAAAATTTCAAATGGTCCTATTTATGGAACCCTTAGTCAAATTTTACCTGTTTACGCTAAAAAAATCTGAAACATTGGAAGTAATTTGGTGCAATTTATCATCATTGTTTCGTTTTTATCCACCTATTCTAAATATCTTCTTTACTACTACACACTAGGCCAGTACAATTAGTTGTCCCCATAACCATGGGATTCCAAATCAAATTGCTTCATTAGCTCCAAATTCGAAATATTCGAGATCAACATTAACCAACTATCAATACCGGGACCTCAATTGAATCGAAAACCAGGAAGCTTCTAATAGATTTAAAAGATCTCAATTTGCATAAATATTTTCGTTGGTCCGAATAGAAAATGGATCATTGTCATTTGATGCGTTTCGCAGATCTTCCATTTGATAAATAGTGGGGAAGACTATTTGAATCGAATCAAATTCAAAGATTACTTAATCCAGAGCCATTAGTTTCTTGTGTGTTTGTTCTGGCTGTTTTTCCACAATGGAAGATTAAATGTGTTAAGTTGTTTGGCGTCAGGGTAAGGGGTTGCTACCCTTGAACGCTTGGTGAGTGAAATGCCCATAATTTTATTTTCAACATTTAAAATTTTCTTTGTTTTCCTTCGGAAAAAGTAGTAGAGGAGATACGGGGGCATGATCCCCCTTCGAGGTCGACATAAACTCTTAATGGTTGTGTGAAAGACCCTGTATAGAGAAATATGACCTAAAATCGTTGCGAATACAGGTTATCCATAATTGAATGCTTGCCCGATTTTGAAAGTATAAAATATGTCAGTTCCAGAGCGAGAACGTTCGCAAAATGGACTATTTCACTAGATATGTTGTTGTTACATCGAAAAAACCTGAAATACCCAGAATTCATACTAGGTGATCCATTATTATAGAAACTATTCACAATGAAGTTAAGTGGACACCCGGTATTTTTAAGTTGATTTAAGGTGTTTGTTTTATTTTTTCAGAACATATCATCATGGACTTCAGAGAATACAGGGTGATTCAGTCATGAAATAAACTGTGAACCTCACTAAAATACCCAAAAACCACCTTTTTTTCATCTCCCATTATTTCGAGATTAACTCCGTTGAGGTGGGAGTTTTCTTTCACCACTGTACTTGATATAAAAACATCAATACGGCTGAGAGTTTTTATCCTCTTCCTATGACCAGATTTTTTGCTGGAATATCAATAGAATAACATAAATAAATAATTTTCATATTACATAAAAAAAAAATCTGGTCATAGGAAGTGGATAAAAACTCTCAGCCGTATTGATGTTTTTATATCAAGTACAGTGGTGAAAGAAAACTCCCACCTCAACGGAGTTAATCTTTAAATAGAGGGTGATGAAAAAAAGGGGTTTTGGGTATTTTCGTGAGGTTCACAGTTTATTTCATGACTGAATCACACCTTAAATCAACCCAAAAATACAGGGTGTCTACTTAACCTTCATTGTGAAAAGTTTCTATAATAAATGGATCACCCAGTATGAATTCTGGGTATTTCAGGTTTTTTCGATGTAACAACAACATATCAAGTGAAATAGTCCATTTTGCGAACGTTCTCGCTCTGGAACTGACATATTTTATACTTTCAAAATCGGGCAAGCATTCAATTATGGATAACCCTGTATTCGCAACGATTTCGGTCATATTTCTCTATGTATTTGTTCCCCGGGGATGGAATGAAATGTTTTTTGAGAAAAATTGAACTTCATTCTATTCTGTTTCGAGATACGCGCGTAGTAAAAGTGGGTAATTCTCAACTTCAACGCCCCCTATCTCAAAAACTAGTCATAGGATTGAGTTGGGGCCATGGACACTTTTGATCAGTAGGTCGAGTACTACATTATACCAAAAAATTAAAACATTTGACGGAACGCCATTGGCCATAAGAAAAGTGCGGGGTCCTTCACCAAGACATAAAGAGGGACCTTATTTGTTGACAATGCTATCCAAAATGTTACTATTTTCTATTTCTCTATTGTGAAATATGAATATCGAAACGGCGAAACAAGGTTCTACCCTTTGCAATCATAGAGGAACACCGCCAAAATTTTTTTAGAGCCTTCTGGTTCGCATAAATTGTCTGCCTGATTTCATTGTTGTGTTTTTTTGTTTTTTTAGGAGAAAGTTGAGCAGCGGAGCTCGAAAAAATTCACCATATTTTTTGAAAAGATATCACTCCCTAAATTTTTTCCCACCAATTTCTATACACCCTGTATATTGATGAAGATTTTCGAGGCCGAATTTAACTTCGAAATGTATTGCGGGATTTCTAGACGGCATAGTCCAATGGAAAACCAATGGACATATTTTCATTCTGTTTTCACATCAGTGTTAAGAATAAAAGATGAGTCAACCATTAAAGATTCCAAAAATTTCGGGTGAATTCTTTTTCACTGAAGATATGTGACAAAAAGTTGAGTTCAATTTTCAGAAAAAATTTTGCACGGAAAATCTCAGAAAATCGAAAACGTTGAAATCGTGCTTTCCAAATTGGCAACCGAGAAAAAAAATTCTACGTTGCCGGTTTTCCGGTATTCTGTTTTTTCTTTAGAATTCTACACCACAATTGCATTGAGCCCTAAAAAAATACTAATAAGATGACTAAGTTGACATTATACTCCCTGTATCTCGCATATACAGAGTGGCCATTTGAAAACGAAACAGACGAGATTACAGACGAAATAAATTTTTTCGATAGAAATGCTCGGACAGGTCGATTTCTGTTTCGAGCGGGACAACTTAAGATGTAGGTTACGGACGCATAGCGCTTCAACCCTTGCTACTACAACCCTCACCCCCAATTTTTGAATAGGGAAGATGGGGTGAGTGATACCTCATTTGAAAGGTATTTTTATACTGATTTCAGCACAGTAATTGTTTTTTCATTTTATGCATTAGTTCTCGAAATATTCTTAACTAAGTATTTGAAAATGAAGTGGTGTTTTCATGGCACTTGTAGTGTTTTTTTGTGAAAAATCGACATTTTGAGCTTCAAAACAACCATGACTGTGGCTTCCTTCCTCCTATCCACTGACATAGAAATCTTTAATCAAAATGTCGATTTTTCACAAAAAAACACTACAAGTGCCATGAAAACACCACTTCATTTTCAAATACTTAGTTAAGAATATTTCGAGAACTAATGCATAAAATGAAAAAACAATTACTGTGCTGAAATCAGTATAAAAATACCTTTCAAATGAGGTATCACTCACCCCATCTTCCCTATTCAAAAATTGGGGGTGAGGGTTGTAGTAGCAAGGGTTGAAGCGCTATGCGTCCGTAACCTACATCTTAAGTTGTCCCCCTCGAAACAGAAATCGACCTGTCCGAGCATTTCTATCGAAAAAATTTATTCCGTCTGTAATCTCGTCTGTTCCGTTTTCAAATGGCCACCCTGTATACTTCAAAAACGGGATATATGTCATGTCATAAGGCAAAAATGACATTCTCGGTGTCATCTACACGGCTGTATATGTTTGTCCAGTTTATGGTGAAACACCCTTACTCGACAAAATCATAAATACAAAGGTCAAATGGGGTGTTAAATATTTGTTGTGAAATGGTACAATTCAAACTGGCAACATCTTATTTCGGAGTGGAGAGCCTAAATCTTTCAGAAGAGCTTGAAATGACAATTTAAAAAATTGGTATGCCATACATGTGCTGAAATCATCTCCAAAAATTTCAAGATTTCAAGTGTAGGTCCAATTATTGAAGTTATGAAAAACAGAATACGATTTTTACGGAATTTCATGGTTAATATAAATTTTTGATTAGATGGTTAACCTTTCATCAAGAAATGTACATTTTTGGAATAATAATCTCAAGCTCAAATGAAATATACAAAACTCTAGTGTCAGTATTGTTAGTATCATTTCATTTCAGGAAAATATACCGACACCATTGAATGCTATACAGGGTTTATTTTAAGGTGAGGCTTTTCTTTTGACAGATGTTAGAACTCATCAAAATAAGTCATTTTACCAAAAATTTTTTACATGAATTATGCCCCTGTTTCGAGAAAATGAAACTAGAATATTTTCTAGTTTCTAGGTGAATCAAAAAATTCCTCAGTCCGAACCTACTCCCTCGCCTGCTCCTCCGTAGTTATCAACATCTCTTGCGTTTTGTCTTCTTATTTAACAAATTTGCAAAATAATTTAGTGCGTAGAACAGATCATTTTGGCATATGCCGCTTCTTTATAAACATTTCATATAAGAAATTTTCGGTAAAATTTTGATAAGTTCTATCACCTGTCAAAAGAAAAGCCTCACCTCAAATACACCCTGTATAAAAAGGTGCTAATGTTTTCACTGAAACGCAGAATTTTCAACAGAAAAAAGTTAAAGCCAATTCACAAAAATCACCACCCAACATATGAAACTATAAGTCAGCAACATTAGTTCATTAATTGGACATTCAAATGTGTCCACTTTGGCTAACTCCAGTCATGTTTGAACATTTCCATACATTTCTGATAAACTCACTAGATCCGCTAGTGTAAGAGTCTAGCATAAAAAAATGAAGAAAAGTTCGTTCCTATTTATAAAGAAATAACTTATAATAAGGTACCTAAATCCCTAACCATTCTCTGTATTCGCGTAAGTTGATCTTTGATTAAAAGTAATAATCGACTATGTTATACCTATATACTTAAACTGATCAAATGTCTGGAACATGAAGGCAAGCCACTGGCGGATCCAGACAGCTTTTCAGGGGAGGGGGATGAATTTTTTCAGGGGGGGGGCATGAATTGATTTATTGAAAATATTTGGTATCGATTGAACTTCTATCAAAGGATTATATACATGGTTGAATTATAGACCAAACTGAAGATGTTTGACAGTGACACAAAACACTAAACTTGCGTGAGCTGTCAAAATCAGTGTTTTTCCAAATCTCATCAAGACGTGCTGCAACTTCCAGCTATAATGAAATTGGATTGTAATCATAGTGTTGAACCTTATCTTTTGAGATAACTACCGGCCTAAAATTAAAAATACAAAACCTCCGAAATATTGCTTTAGACCATAAAGAGAACATAAATTGTAGAAACGTTTTTGGTTAAATTAAATAAGAACACCTTGTCATTATAGGTAGGTATATCCATTGTGAATGCAGATCCGGAAGATCTAGAATTTTCATGACAAACTAAATCGCAAAAACTTCAAAATGTGCAATTTCGAAATACAGTACAGTACCTTTTTGCAGTCCCTAAATTCGTACCTATGCAAATATCTTCAAAACACTTTTTGACGTGGAATTCAATGGCGTCAGTTTTTCCCCAAATCTTACGTATCAGTGGTTACTTATAGGAAAATAGTTTCAAACCTATTTTTGCAAGGGCGGATTTACGGGAAGGTACTGGGAATAACTACTCCCCCTCATGAGTATCGAAGACCTGAGAAAAAGATGGTGGAGCTAAAATATTTCATACATTGTGTACCTCATTTAACGGTTTTCAATCGTTATTACCCCCCCATGATCGTTATTACCCCTCCCATGAAAAAGAGCTACATCCGCCCTTGAATTTTTGTATATTTCAGTAGAGCTTGAACTAACCAAAGAAATATTACTATATTTGGAATATGACAAAGCCGAGTGCAATCCATGAAATTAGGATAACCTAATTCTCGATGCAACAATTTGCAAAACTGCAGGATAATCAAGTAACAATTGCATTCGAGCTTTTATGACGTAACTCTCTTCTTTTCAATTTCTTTCAGCAACAATAACTTGTACTATTTCAAGATAAGTGAAAACCATAAATCTCAATGATATAGGCTAATCGCCATTAACCCAATGTAGAAATATTTATGGAAATCAGTTCAATGAACATTGACCTAATTCACAGCTTTCAATGGGTCGTTAATAAACAGAAAAATCGATATAAAATTCGAATCAACCCATTAGTTTTCCTATATTGACCCCTAATAGATCAATATTCGGATCTTCGAAATTGATTGGATTGAGTTGAGCTGAATGGCCAGATCAATATCCTCAAAAACAATGAGCATTCAACACCAGAAGACTTTATAAGAGACGATTGCAATATTTCAACAAAATTTTTTTGGTTACTAGCATGCTAACTCATAAATAATCACAGATTTTTTCAATAACCCTTATAAGTTTTTTGGGAGGGAAAGTAGATACAGCACTGATTCGGTACTAAATCAAAACAGAGTGAATAATTATCCTGCAATTAATCTAGAATATGCACGATGATTTGTATATCCCTGAACGCACTGAAATATCTCAAATAAAGCTCTAACGTGAAATCAGTAGGTTTTGATCCACCTTGTGGGTAGATTCGCATTCAATATTACAACGGAAAAAGTTTTGACAGCTGTCCAAAAAATAGACAGCAACTCCTTTGACAGCAGCTGTCGAAGAAACCGTCGTTATCACGAAAATATTGGCCATTTTTTTCCGATAATTCGCTACAATTTTATATGGTTCTCGACAGATTTGTTCTTGTTTGCCTCATTCAATTTCGGATGTTCTGCTTGCAAATGTGTGAGATCTTCAAGTACATAATTAATTACACGTCATTTACATCTTGCGGAAGACATATCTCGAAAAAACAGGGAGGCATATACTATAGAAAAAATATATAATTCCTGAAAACATCAACTGATCCAAAATAGAATCGAAATTTTTCATTGGGAATAGCTCAAAAACAATTGGATATATGGGAATGACATGATCATAAAAAAATATCTGAAATTTAAGTCTTTCAATAGAGCACTCTTTCAATAGGAGTAGTCCTTATACGAAATTTCTGGTACATTCAGTAGCGTATAAAAACTTTTGTTTTAAATTATATAGTGACAGAAAACAATAATTTTTATTGAATATTTTTCTCTTGCATTCATTTTTGAAGCAAAATGAAAGATGTCTCACTTCGCCTATCTACCCTGTACCTATATCTTTTGGGTAGCAAGATAATTTGATTCAAATGATTCGAAGTAGAGAATTTTTTTATTCTTAATTGAATGTCTAAAGACCTCAAGATGACATACTCATTTCATTGAAAAATTATACTATGTCGATGAAAATTATGTCTTTGGAAATGAATCATATTTTGGTTCAAGAAAAAAAATTTGGATATTGTTGCGGTCCTTTGGAGATTACTATGTCTATAAGGTATTGAGAAAAACTAAGGAACTCAACCTTAGAAATTCGAGGCGAAATTTGTAGATTTTCAATATTCTGCCAATTCATATTTATATTATGTGGCCACTAGCGGATCCAGACAGTTGCCCCCACCCCTCTGTATCCGCCAGTGTATGTGGCATGCTGTTTGTCTTACCTGTATCTTCATCATAGGTCGATTTCAGATATACCGTTCGACAGATAATCCATTGTACAATAATTGACCAGAAATAGAAAAAAATATCACCTAAAGCACTGACGGAAATCAGGAGCTTTCGAGCGCTCGTTTATTAACCTTTTAGGTAGATTCACCTTCAAGGTAGAATCATCTTGTAGTTTGATTCGCATTTCACAATGCGAGAAAGCAAATTGTTCAAGCTCAGAGGCAGTTATGGGAATATTTCCTCTCTGTACACGGAGATGTGTAAGATTAGATCAATATATTTCCATACATTCTGAAATTTGGTGTTGATTTTTGCCTCATCATAGAGGTAGTTAATGCGCATTATTTGAAACATTTTTCCATGCGTAGACCTCCATTCTTACCTGACCCAGCTACGACTGCCAAATACCTTGAAGAACTAGATGCCCTCTCACCTCTCACAGTTCGTCTTTTTATAAATTAAATTATTCATATAAACTCATTTACTTTCTTTCATCCAACATGCTATAATTGGAGTTCTTCTGATTGATTGAATACGTGTAGAAAATAGACTTTTCTTTTCAAGAACATTGTATAATAAATTATCAAATATATAAATGGAAATCTCTTTCTTGCAACCCAATCTTCTTCTAGCTCAACATGGCATCTTGCGGATGTTCATTCGCATTGCTTTTACTGGTAGTCATCATTTTCGGCGCAGCCGACGCTAGGGTAAAAAGAAGGCTGAAAAAGGACTTGGAAGCAGACCTTTCCCAAGAGGAAAATGCAAAATCTAGTGATCAAACGTTACAGGATCAACAACCCACAACAGATTATGAAGATTATGGTCCAGAGTATGAAGAATACTACGAAGAAGACGACAAGAAAAGTACGTACAGTCTGGCGCTTCTTGAAGTTGGAATGTCTGTTGAGACATTTCTCGTAATGATCTAATTTTGTTTTCATTCTGACATATTTTTCTTGAAGTACTCTTTATTGAGACACATTTCGTTGTTGGTTTTGAATAGGTAGGTAAGACTTCGAGTTTCTTTCAGCACAAATAACTAAATGGCATTGGGAATTTTTTGACGTTTAAAGTTGATTAATTGTCATAGAAAAGGAATGACTGCGTGGTCATGAACCTATAGCGTATTGGTAGAGCTTCGCTCATAGGACTCATCAGATTGGCTATTATGAGCGAAGCCTGCCAATGACGTAGTAGTTCTCTCGCTCGATTGAGGTTATCGGTTGGAAGGGCATAAAACCGATCGGTCTGGGATACCCAGGTATCGCTTTTGGGAGGCGCCCTCTTCTGAGGACTTGCTCAAGCGTGGGCGGAATGTTGTACGTGTAGAATGCTGTACACTCTGTGGACTGTGAATTGCCACAGATCTAACGAGCGTTCAAAAAAATTGGCGCTCTGCACTGCTGTGGAGAAATTTGAGATTATTTTATGTGATTAAAAATATACGTGAACTGAGAACATACAGGGTGAGTCTTTGAATTCTACATATATTTCAACTGTAGATTCCTCTCATGAAACGAAACACTTTTTTCCTGAACCATTTTTCAAAATTCGGTTTGGTTTGGAAGATACAGGGTGTCGAAAATCCATGAAAAAAACACTCTTCTGTTTATATCTTCGGAACTGTTATTTCGAATGAACTGAATTTTGGTTGAGCGTTTACTCTATTCATGGTGCATATTCCTCAATCGAAACCTATTCAATATCTCTCCTAGTATAAAAGTTACAGGGTAGTCGACTCATCGATACACGCTAAAACACCATGAAACCACTTTAAAAAGATAAACGGTTCATATTTTCGAAAGAATCAATCATTTAAGGAACTAAAAGTATTCCTATTTGTTTCAATAAAACGCATCGTTTTCCGAGTTATTTCCAATTTTACCCGCAGAAATTTGACGAAAAAATCATTAATTTCAAAAATAATCTGAATGCGTCTCTGAATTAAATATCTTCGAATATTATTCCTTCTCTGGTCTTTAAACGAGTACACAATGTGGTCACAATATTCATCAACTTTGTCGAGACCAAGGAGCATTTAATACGCACAGTTTCTATTAAAAATTCATTGTTACCGGTCCATATTGAAGTTAAATGTCGATGAAATACAAAATTCGGATATGAAAGATGAATATCGATACAAACCAGGCGCGTACCCAGAAAGGTGTGTTGGGGGGGGCTCAGCTTTTATCCAGTAGAAGATAGAAATGTTTAACTATAAGAAATTATAAAAAACAAATAAGAAAATATTAGAGCATGCAAGAGTTGACACGTTTTTAGTTAGTGGGCTTTTCTTATACTACTGAAACAATATTTGAAAGTTCTTTGTGGTGAATGAGAATGAGACTTTCGCCTGAGGCGAAAGTCTTGGGGGGGGGCTAGAGCCCCAATAGCCCCCCCCCCCCTTGGATACGCGCCTGATACAAACTACGTATTAAATTGAAATCGATGAAAAATAAAATGATACCTTATAATCTGTGAAGATGTTCCTATCCAAACAATATCCTCTTGGAATTTTATAAACTCGACACGGTTAAAATTATATTAATTCACTTCACATAATAATCACATTAGAACAATAATTCACTGAATGTATTCAGAACTTCACATAATGTTTGTTATTGTTCATAGTTGGTCTCCAAGGGTAATAGAGATAACCAATCAGTCGGTTTTCGTTATACGCATGCGTGGAGAAATTTCGCGGCAAAGTCGATTTATGATGGGAACGGCAAAATTCATAGATGAGGGGGAGAAAATTTATAGATATGTTTCGTAAAAAAACCTAAACCTCAATGAAAATATCAGCAAGCTGACAACATCTCCTTGAAATTTCTTTTCTTAATAGATTAGGTTAGGTTGTTTAATGATAAATCTGAAAGAAAAGTCTTTCTTCATGATATTGTTTGGGAATTTCGAGGCAAATATGAACAAGTTATTAGTGTTTACAAACTAATCTGCCGGAAAATCAAAAAAGGAACTTATTTTGGTGTGAGAAATATGGCTTTTTAGTAGCAGATATAATCCGATGAAACTACCTGTTTTTGTTTATCGTGTTTGCATCATTTTCATTCCAATAAGGTTAGTACTTGAGTATTCCCTAAATGTATAAACTCAATTTCAATCGAGAAAACTTTGAATCAATTCCTCAGTATCATTTCAGGAACGTAATAAGCCCAGCACGCTTGTTTTTCGAATGATTCCATAGCGAAATAGTGAGTCGCGAGTAAAATGAATAGCCAATCGTAAAACGGTAGACCCCATACTCCAAACCAGTAATTTTTAATCATAGAAAACCAACTCTAATGTTTCCACACACTGTGATATCAATGTTTTGAATACTCATAATTATAATGGACTGACATTACATTTACTGTCCTGCTCGAACCAAGAGGTTCAATTGTTGGAACAAAGATATTTTAATTTTATCTATGAAAACCTATCCAAGAATTGGTTCTCCATATGGGGTCTTATGTGAGCGACGAAGTCTTCCAATAATGAAGAACCTTTACCTGCAGCAACATTTTATGCTCTTCTTCAGTTAGTGAAAAGGCTAGTCCAATAACTACTTTTTGAACCGAATATCGATATCAGATATATCAATTTGTTTCTTGAAAACCTCAATTTTCAGAAACAACTACAAACAGGCCTCGAAATAGGACCTACAACGTAACACCCTTAACCGAAGAGGAAAGAGTAGTTGAGACAACTCCCTTCATTCAGCCTGACAATGAGAGACCCACACCTTCTTCAGCACCCCGTCCCACAACTACCAGAGTACCTTTCAGTTGTCACCAAGATGGAGTACAGCATCTTGATGGGGAAGATTGGAGAGTTGGAAATTGTACAGATTGTAGCTGCATTAGAGGAACAATTCAGTGCAAAACTGACAAAGAATGCTTGCTGGGTCCTAGACCGACAAGAGAGTCCAGACCCGAAGTTCCACCAACTGTGCCAGGTATGAATTTCAACTAAATAACCCCACCTAAAAACTAGAAACCCTGCTCAAAATATAGCACACTGAGTGGACCAATTCCAACAATCATGACGTACTGCATTAGTTATTCCTCAGAAACCAAATGATCCATTTTACTCTAGGACCTAGAGGAGAACCAGGATATCCAGGAGATTCAGGTCGAATCGGAGACCCAGGCCAGCCGGGCGTTCCTGGAACTCCCGGTATTCCAGGACCTCCAGGACCTCCGGGGCCTGCACCGGACCTCAGTTCCTACTACCAACAACTTGTAGCTTCGCAATCTAGTCACGACAAAGGTCCATCTTTCCCTGAACCTTTTCAATTCATGCAAGCTCAAATTGGACCTGTAGGACCCAGAGGTGCTCCAGGACCTGCAGGCTTGCAAGGATCCCAAGGATTCCAAGGACTTAGAGGCGAAGCTGGGGAACCTGGAGGGCCAGGTCCAATAGGACCCATCGGACCTCGTGGATTGCCAGGTCCTTCAGGTAAAGATGTGAGTATCTGGGTGCATTTTATCCTCTGGGTAATACCAATCTATTTTTATTTGTGAATTCTAGGGTGAACCAGGTGAAGACGGTGAAGCAGGTCAACCAGGTGCAGCTGGTCCACCAGGACCCAGGGGATTACCTGGAATGCCAGGGTTGCCAGGCCCGAAAGGACACAGGGGGTACAACGGACTCGATGGTGCTAAAGGAGAACAAGGACCAGCAGGTTCCAAGGGTTCTCAAGGTATTCAAGGACCAATTGGTTTGACAGGATCGGTAGGACCAGCTGGTCCAAGGGGAGAAAGAGGACGGGAGGGACCACCTGGTCCTCCAGGTATGCGAGGTTTCGATGGTATTGCTGGACCTCCAGGACCACATGTAAGTATAACATATGAAAGGATATAAGTTTGTTTCACCCTTGATTTTTTTTTTTTAGGGAGCGGTTGGAAAGCCGGGAGCCCCTGGATTTCCAGGAAATCCTGGAGCTAAGGGTGATCAAGGAAGCGTTGGCCCAAAGGGCAGTCAGGGTCTTCAAGGACCAAGAGGTGAGATGATTGTCGCATTCTATGATTGTCTCAGTCAGTTTAATAAAAAATAGCGGAATCAGCGGAAGTTCACAAGAAGTAACCAAGCATTAGGTCATGTACTCAAAAGATGGCGAAAAGCAAAATTCAGCTTCATACTATTCTGTCTTATACCATTGAGTTTAAATATACATATTTAAACTCAATGCTTATACTCAAATCGATGGAGAAAGTAGTGGATAACTACATAAAAACGGGGAATCTGGAGAATCCCATTTTTTAAATGTCAGCTTGCTCACAGGGCCAATAAATCGTCCAAGTCGTCTCTTTGTCAGATAACCGAAGTAATCTAGAGAAGTCTGGTAAACAATTGCAATGTACATCTTCCTGGACATATCTGAGGCATTTGGCTACACGACACATGTGTCTGTCAGAGAAGTTCTTGATAAACCATTTTGAGATGGATACATGAGCTGTTGACGACGAGACGACAAGAATAGCTGAGGCACAGGTTGGATATCGAACCACTTCTGTCAAAGCGGAACACCACAAGGGGGTGTATTATCTCCTTTTTATGGAGCCTAGTGGTGGATGTGCTGTTCACAGTCAATTGGAGCTTGGCTTAGAATGATGGCATAATTTAAATTCGAGAGCACCTTGTGCTCAGAATTATCGATCAATGGTGTGGCTGAATGTTTACTCAACAAAGACCACCGTTATCTCATTCAAACGAAAATGATAACTTCCACCTCTTTGTGAATGCAGATATCATTGAATGGAAGTGTGACGGTAATATCTGGAAATAATCCTGGACATCAAACTTCTGTGGAATAAGCATGTTGATATCACTGCTATAGTAAAACAACCAAGGCACAGAAGTCTAGTTGACAAGACTTCGTGCAGCAGCTCTTGAAAACTGCGATGAATTTGCAGTGGTGGAAACTGAAAGGATCTATTATCTTCAGGAGCTTTGTTTCCTATAATGCTAAATGAAAAATATGTATATCATTTTTCAGGCGAATCTGGTAGACCTGGCCAACCAGGAGAATCAGGCCCACCTGGTATACCAGGTAAAGATGGATCGACAGGAGAAAAGGGAAGCACAGGAACGCCAGGAATTTCTGGACCCCCAGGATTTCCAGGACCAAGAGGTCCTCCTGGCCTGTCAGGAAGTCCGGGACAAAATGGAGCTAAAGGAATACCTGTAAGTAAAAATATGGAACTCACAGAAATCCGGCGGAATACTTCTTCAATTTAGTTCTAATTGTTGAAGTGAATAATTCTCTAGGGGTCACCAGGTGAAAGAGGCTACAAAGGAGACGTTGGCGTAAAGGGTGAAAGCGGAAGTTCTGGTCCGAGAGGCCTTCCTGGACTCCCTGGTCAAGAAGGAAAGAGGGGTAAAAGAGGCATGAGAGGACCGACCGGACCATCTGGGCCTGTGGGAGAACGGGGACCAATGGGAATCAGAGGATTACCAGGTCCTGACGGAGCTATTGGACCAAAAGGTAAAATGAAAATTCTTCGCCTCTTAAGGACAGAATACCCTCGTCTCATTGCGCATAATTCATATCTACACAATATTCTTGATCCACTTTTCCTCACTTTTGAATTCACAACTGATTAGTTAATTTTTCATGCAAGGTCAAACTGGTGATAGAGGCAGCACTGGCCACCCTGGTTCTAAGGGTAATCAAGGCGAGTCTGGACGACCTGGATCACCAGGAATACCTGGTATGAGGGGATTGACTGGTAGGGTTGGACCACAAGGCCGGCCTGGTATTCCTGGAGAAAGAGGACTTCCGGGTGCAGATGGCAAACCTGGAGAATCTGGACCTCAGGGTTTGCAGGGATTGCCAGGACCACTTGGTCCTCCTGGTGATAAAGGATTGACGGTAAGCAAGCAAATGTATGCATTTCTGATCGATTAAGACAACACTGTCTTTCATTGATTTGGTAAAACTATCAGATTTGGCATTATACTTTCAAAGAAAAGTGGATTTATTTGTGGTTTTCATTTGTTCACCCCCTTTTTACGATCACAGGGCTCCCCTGGAAAAGATGGGGAACAAGGATCACCTGGTCAACCTGGTGCAAGAGGACTACCCGGTCTTGATGGTAAATCAGGTCCACAAGGACTTCCGGGACCTCCAGGCAGTGATGGTGAAAGAGGGGCTCCAGGATCAGTTGGTCCACGAGGATTCCAGGTAAGTTTACCAAATAACTCAGCAAAAAAGTGGAACCATTAACATTTTTTCTACAGGGACTTCCTGGTACCCCAGGGAACCCAGGCACTCCAGGAAAAGACGGAGAACAAGGCATGCAAGGACTTCCAGGTGCAGTTGGATCACCAGGACCCAGAGGAGACAGGGGATTCCCAGGAGATAGGGGAGCTAATGGTCCACCTGGACTTGATGGTCCTAAAGGAGCAGTAGGAGCTCAAGGTGTTGAAGGGCCTCCTGTAAGTTATTCTTATTCACTTGAAGAAGTTGACTTTATCGAAGTACTTTTCTCAAGGGTGTTCAAGGACCTAGAGGAGCTAAAGGACATCCTGGACTCCCTGGAATGGTAGGTCTACCAGGACTTAGAGGTCCCCCTGGAGTCCAGGGTGAAAAAGGAGAAAGAGGATCCATAGGACCTGTTGGACCTGAAGGGCCCTCTGGAAGACAAGGTACACGAAGAAATAGAATTTTTCTCTTGAAAAGCTACAGTATGTGCTTATTATATCAGGCGAACGTGGTCTTCCTGGTCCCGTTGGAATGCATGGACCTCCTGGAGAGCCTGGGGAACGAGGAGAGCCTGGACATCCAGGTGCTGCCGGAGAACCAGGTGCTATCGGTGAAAGAGGGCCAGCTGGGCCACAAGGACAACCAGGAGTTCAAGGCTTCCCTGGACCTCAAGGATTAATTGGATTACCTGGTCTTAAAGGCATGTGAATTGTTGAAGAAGATTGAATAATTTTATTCACCGATTTTAATTTTATAGGAGATAGAGGGTTGCCAGGATTGAAAGGAGAACAAGGCATCGCTGGACCACTTGGTCGTCCTGGTGATCAAGGACCGAAGGGACCCATTGGATTAACAGGAGCGAAAGGAGCGCGAGGTGAAGCTGGACCTAGAGGAGATGTAGGTCTTATGGGACCACCAGGACGTGCTGGTGTACCAGGAGCTGCGGTGAGTTCAAAACAATTGAAGTTTTACTACATTTGTTATTAGTCTGACGGTCAAAAAATTGGTTTTATCGTTTTTGCTAATTATTTTAGAATTGGTGATTGCTGAACAGACGTATATTTTTTTATATTTCATCCAGGTCCATCTCAAGAATTTTTTCTTAAAGCAGTTGACCTATCCAAATTTGCAGAATCTGATAATATGATGAGAAAGAGCCCTTGAAATTTTTGCGCAGACAATTCAACTACTCTAACTTTGAATGCGAATTTATATCTTGAAAGTGGTTATCATTGACTCAATTGATATTCATCCTATATTCAAAATAAAACGAAAGGAAAATTTTCTATCTGGAAAAATAATACTTTTTGTTTTTAGGGCCAACCAGGAAATCAGGGAGCTCAAGGACCTCAAGGACTTCCTGGAATTAAAGGAGCTACTGGTGATTTAGGTAGACCTGGACAACCGGGTGCTCAAGGACTCCCAGGTCCTGTGGGGCCCGAAGGACCAAAAGGAGAAACCGGGGCTGATGGTTCACCAGGATCTCCGGGACAACCAGGACCTCAAGGATCCCCAGGCGAAAGAGGTTATTTTATGTTTCTATAGCCGTTTTTATTCTTTTTGTTCCGAACCTCATCCAACGGGTGGAATAAACAGCTAAATAAGAACATTTAATCGACAATTTGGTCCAAATCTTATCTGAATCTGGACAATTTAAATGCAATTCATCAACAAATTCTCGTTTAGGAATTATGGGCTTGCCTGGACCCCAAGGACCCACAGGACCTCAAGGACATCGCGGTTCTCAAGGTGAAACAGGTCTAACAGGGAAACCAGGAAACGAAGGTCCGATGGGACCTCCTGGAATTGCCGGACCTCCAGGACTTCCAGGTCCAGCTGGAGACCAAGGACCTGAAGGTACACCAGGTAAGATTGGACCACCGGGTTTGGCAGGAAGACCTGGAGACAAGGGGCCAATAGGACCTCCAGGTCAATCAGGATCGTCTGGACCTCCAGGACTACCGGTAATGCAAAATTCCGTCATATGTTCTATAACTTTCTTATTATTCATGTAGGCATGCAAAATTTAGGAATTGGAACTAATGTCGAGGAGCTTTAGTTGAAATCTGAAATATTTTCAGGGACCACCAGGTCCGCTGGGTCCAATAGGAGCTACAGGGGAAAGAGGACCAAGAGGAGAAAACGGTCCTCAAGGTATAGAAGGAGCAAGGGGAGAAAGAGGAAAACCTGGTGCCCCAGGACCATTTGGTGAAAAAGGAGAACGAGGAGAAGTAGGACCTGAAGGTCCCAAAGGACATAGAGGATTGATGGGACTGCAAGGTCTACCAGGTATGGAGAAGAAGAATTTCCGCCGTAATATACTATGAAGAAATTTCTTGTAGGTTCTCCTGGACTTCCTGGCGAGAAAGGAATGACTGGAAATCCTGGTCTGCCGGGCAAAGATGGGGAACCAGGTGCCAGAGGACCTCCAGGCAGAGATGGAAGTGCGGGAGCACAAGGAATACAAGGACCACCAGGTCCCAGAGGAAATAATGGAAACGATGGAAAGAATGGACTAGCTGGACCTGCAGGTACGGTTCCCTAAAAGTCTTGAAATCACCTTGATGAATTTGGGATTCCAAATAAAAGAACTCAAACCATCCCAAAGATTGGATCGAACTTTCGAGGAAACTTCAGCGGATTTGGCAAGAATAGGATGGTCGTTTCAGGTTAGGTTCCTGGTCACTCAGGAATGTGAGAGAAAACGATGGGGCCAATACACTTGCCAGAAGAGGGAGCACGAGAGCTCTGTATTGACCCAGAGCCTTTCTGTGATCAATATTGGTTCGAAGTTTAGCTAGAGCGTGTAGATTACTGAACTTGGTGTAATTCTTATATTATTATCATTAAATGGTATAATAGAGAAGAATGCTCTGATGGAGGACACGAAAGTACTTAAGTACTTTCGTTCCTTAAGGTCGGAGTGCATCAATGATGTTCAATCTACGAGCATATTCTGAAGATTTTTTATGTAATCTAATTACACTGCGCAAAAAAATTAACGCACATTATGGAAATCTCAAATTTATTCTACAACTGAAGGTGTTCTCAATGATAATTATTTTTATCAGAATTATGCATGCATATGTTATCCACTTTCAACGTTTTTCTTCAATACAGATGTTTTCTCCCAGCAGGAATAAAAAAAGATGATATTATCAGATTTTGAATGTATTGGCTCCATTCTAAAATCAGTTGTCCTCGATCAATTCTAGTGATCAATAGTTTTTCTTTCGTTTGATTTTCTACACTCGATCGCTATGCAACGCGAAACACGCAATTTGACCCAAGAGGAATGTGCCCAAGCGGTAGTTTTGCGAGAAGAAGGGTGGACATACACAAGAATTGCAGAAAGGTTTGGAGTTTCCCATACAAGTGTGTCCAGAATGCTGCAGCGATTCAGGGAGACAGGTATGAATGTCCGAAGACCAGGATAGGGTAGACCACGGGTAACAACTGCCATTCAAGAACGTTACTTGAGAGTTTCTTCGTTGTGACAACGGTTTGCAACCGCTCGCCTCCTTCAAAATCAGCTTGAGCAAAGTCATGAGGTGCAAGTTAGTACTCAGACAATAAGAAATCGCCTCAGAGGCCCAGCTCTTACCCCAGCCCATCGAAGGGCGCGTTAGGATTTTGCGAGAGAGCATATCCATTGGGAAGAGGCCGATTGGGAAAGAGTTATCTTTACAGATGAGTCTAGATTCTGCCTCTACCATTGTGATCGACGTTCCCTTGTATACAGACGTTCACTAGAAAGATATGCAATTTCCTGAATACTAATGGTTTCGGGGGAGGATCGATTATGCTATGGGGTGGAATATCTTGGACTGCTCGCACAGACCTAGTGGTCGTTGATAATGGAGCTATGAATGCTGAAAGTATATAAGGAATATTCTTGAAGAGCATGTAGTCCATTTGCCCCATACATTGGTGAAAATTTTTATGGACGATAATGCCAGACCCCATCGTGCGCGCATCGTTCAGGAGTACCTTGAAGAGGTTGAAGTCTCTCGAATGGAATGGCCAGCAAGAAGTCCAGATCTCAATCCTATTGAGCAGGTTTGGGACAACCTCCATAGAAGGCTGAGAAGTTCAGAAATTTCAGTATTTTGAAAATTGTTCATTTCTCTTCTTTCACATAAGATTCGGTGAAATCCTGAATTTTTCTTCCATTTAATGTGTCTTTTTTCGTTCAAAACCTTCCCGGGAGAACATAAAAAATAAGTTATAGAGTCAATGTAGAGTTAACTTTCATTAAAATTGAGATTTTCAGAATATGCGTTACATTTTTTGCACAGTGTATTTATGTGTGATCTTCTAGGACCACCTGGACCACCAGGGCCCCCTGGCGACGGTCTTGGCTACGATGCAAACAACTTGGCGGCTCTTTTGGCAATGGGACAGATCAACAACCAGAAGGGGCCGGATTCTATGAGCGACGAGCCTATAAGAATATTTGGCAAAGAAATGAGTGATGAAGAAAGGAATAAATTGGTGATGATGGCTTACGAACAACTTAAGACATCCTTCGATAAGATAAGAAGACCAGATGGACAGAAGAATACTCCCGGAAAAACTTGTAGGGACATCTGGGCTGCTTATCCGGAATCTCCAAGTGGTATGTGGCTGATATCCGGGAATGTCGACATTCATTTTCATTTCCAAATTGTCCCTATTTAGGTCAATACTGGATAGATCCGAATGATGGGGACGCGAAGGACGCCATCCTAGTTTACTGTGACATGGAAAGAAAAGCATCTTGCATTCTACCATCACCATCAGAATCTGAGGTATTGACTTACGATGGACATGACCCTGAAGTTTGGCTCGGCGAACTCGAAAAAGGAATAAAGATTACTTATAAGGCTCACAGTAATCAAATTGGTTACCTGCAATTGCTCACGACACATGCTCAGCAGAATGTTACTTTCCACTGCAAGAACACCGTTGCGTATTTCGATCAACATAAACGCACTTTTAGGAGAGGACTCAAATTGATGTCTTGGAATGATGCTGAACTCTTGCCCAAAGGAAATAACAGATTGAGATATGAATCTCTTCTTGATGACTGTAGGGTAGGTCTTTGAATTATTTCTAGTTCTGTATGTGAACCGAAGTCGAATTACTTAGGTAATGCGAGTATGTAACAAAACAATGTTCTAGCACCATCCTATGTGAGAAATATTTACCTTTCGAATCTGAAAATATGAAAATATTTTTTTAATATTCAATGATTTTTTTTTAGTTCCGAAAGAATAGTTGGGAGAAAACAGTTTTGAGATATACTTCTGACAAAACAAGCAGATTGCCACTTCTTGATGTCGGAATGAGAGATCTCGGAAAGCCTGATCAATCATTCAAAGTTGAGATAGGTGCAGCGTGTTTCTACTGATTTGATTTAATATATATATATATGTATGTATATTGTATGTTATATAGAGTATATTTTTGAAAAAAGGTGCCATTATGAATGATATTATATATTATTTGTACA
Organism: Adalia bipunctata; assembly: GCA_910592335.1. Taxonomy (NCBI): domain Eukaryota; kingdom Metazoa; phylum Arthropoda; class Insecta; order Coleoptera; family Coccinellidae; genus Adalia; species Adalia bipunctata. Next base: position 11,555,314 of record OU342954.1, read on the forward strand.
AAATACAAGTTAAGATCCATATACATGTTGTTTTTTCCTAAAACGAGTTTCAAAATTGGGAATGTGTTTTTTTAACTGGGACCAATCATTCATCATAGCCAATCTGATGAGTCCTATGAGCGGAGCTTGGCCGAAACGTTAACCCCATCCCAATACATAATCTATATAGCCATATGATGAATATGACTCTGCCAAATGAATTCTATGTAAAAAAGATGTGTTTAATGCAAATTTCGCACCTTCATAATATAAACATCACAAGTCTAAGCTACAAAGATGGGTCGCGTTAAGTCAGAGCTTTTAAGCGATCGTTCATTCTCTTTGTGAGTAGATCCATCTCTTAAAACCGTAAGATCAAGACAGTTCGAACTATATACCTAGTCTAAGGTTCCAACTGTGGGCACTTTTTTGACATTTTAAGTCAATCTTACCTTCATGAATATTAGACCAGTGGAAATGATCAAAAAAATCAATTTTTTCTCATTGAAAAATACCGCAAATTTTTTCCTAACTCTGATTTGCACGTAGTTCAAGTCGAGATATTTTCTGTAATATTTTATGGAACACTATGAGTAGCTCGGTGTATTATCCACCTTCCAACTAGCAAAAAAAGGGAAATGTGTGGCAGTATTGACAAAATCAAAGATAGAAACTACAGTGAATATTTCTCAGCAGATACATAAATGAGCACGAAGCAACGAGTTCCTAATACTGAAAGTTATGATAGATTGACTGAGTAAAATTTTCTTCCTCGATGTTCCATGAGGCCATCTTAACATCATTCCAAGCCCAAAAACTCACTGTTTTACTCACAAATTCACACAATTACTGAGATTCCTGTGATTAACAAATGTCGCAAAAATTTTTAGGTTAACACTGGTGGAATAATCACGTGGTTCGGACTGCCTAATGATAGAAACTCAAAAAAGGGTTTCCAGTTGCTTTTTTCTTACCAAAGATATTCTACAATAGAATATCTTTGTTTCTCACGCATAAGGACTAGGAAAAGTATGTATTCCTTCTACGAAAACAAATCCTGATCATCAAGAGCTTCGATGTACGATGTATACAAAAATAGACTTCGAGAATCGAAAAGAGGAACCTTTCCAATTCCAAGTCAGAGAAAAGTAGGGTGATAAATTCAGTGAATAATGAAATATAGAACTAAGCTACTTACCTTGTGTGACTTTCGGCGTATCTCATATAAAGAATGTTTCCTTAAAGTCGTTAAAGAATGAAAATGCCCACACATTAATTGAATTCTGATGAAATATGCCATTACTTGTCAATTTTCGAACCTTACGTTACAATTTGAATCTTGAAAGATTTCAACTGGGACGATTTTAGAGAACCATTTCCGATTTTTTTCACGTTCTACAGAAAAATTGAATATCAGATATTGACTTTTCTTTTCCAGACGACAAGCACGTGCTCAATTCAAGTGGGGAAACTCAATATGAACGATAATAATATGTATCATCAGTCATTCTCAACTCATATTCAGTATTTTCAGCGGAATGGTGAAACAAGAAATTTTACACCTGATGATCTAGTAAAACAACATATTTATGGTCCAAGAGTTTTTATTCTCATCTATATAATAATATATTTTGTTGACCAAGGAACACTAGGAATTAAACATATTTTAAAACCATTGTCCTTCACCTAAGCACTACTTAAAAATTACAAAATTGAGATCTGGAGTAGTATATGAAGAAGATAAATTTTGTTAATTCAAGTACTTAGTACATTCCCAAAAATTAAAATTACAAACATTTTCTATAGAAAAAATATGAATAAAACAAACATTGAATCCTACAAGTTTCAATAAAGGATAGAGTAGTTACAATTTTGGACAGGAAAATATCACTTATGAAAATAGAAATTCAACAAAAGTTGTCCCAATTCATTACAGAATAAAATATTTTCTCAATTCGTCTCAAATCAGTCATTTGCGTTCACATACAGATATAAATTGGATCCCAGTACATTCACAGTTTTCCTATGACTAGAAAATTTTCAAAAAAATTATAAGGTGATTAGAAACAATTTAAAGTACATATGCGCGAATTTTATTAAAAATTTATTTCAACTTACTGTAAAGGTCAGAAAAACTTAGCAGAGGGATCCAAAAATGCACAACCTTCAAATAACCCATTAATATATAGACAACATTTTTTCTCTATCATAATTTACAAGAGATTCATAATTCTTCCCAACACATAATAAAAGTCCATACTTACAATTAATTACCTACTTTTTTGATTAAGTAGTCCCAAAAATTTTATAACTACTGATAATATTATGTAAAATTAAAGATGGTGTATCATCCTAAACATAAATTGTCATAAGCTTAAAATTTCAGCGCACACTTCAAATTGTAATTTTTGGAAGGATCCCGGTAAAACTAACTGAAATATCAGTCTTTGAATGTACACAGGTCATAATTATCTCAACAATCTTCCTATGATATATTCAACTTTTTTACCTTTTCATGATTTTAGAAAAAAATGGCGTATCAGTTAAAAAGGTTGAATATTTTCATAAGTTGATAAGTTTAAAAAATTTTGTACTATTGTTCTGTTGTTGAGAAGATTATCACCACTGCTTGATAACATATTTTAAAATGATATATCACAATTAATAAGTTATACTCGAACCTTCATAACGGTAACTTTGTAATATGTCGAAGTGAAAAATAAAATGAATACCTCATAAATTATAACGAGGAAAATACTGAAAATTTTTCAGAAACGCTCGGTGTTCAGACTATTTATCCTTATTATTATTTTTTGGTCACAAAGTGAAATCATTAGAGTTGAAGTGATGGATTTATAGATGAAACGATAGTCATTACTATTTAAAGCAGATATAAAAATTTTCGAAAAACTTATAAGGTATGGTGTAATTTCAATGTAATTCTCTATAAAAAATATTTAATGTTATTCATGAATAAAAAGGCGTTCAAAAAAAATTCGGGAACAAACATCGGTACTCGAATTAGATTATAATTTAAACACCGATATTAATTTCAAATTTATTACACATTTATTGAACCAGATCTTCATTTGTTGCAGCAAATAGACATAAATCTGTTTCACGGATAAAAAACACCAATATGAAAATTCCATCAATGAAAATCCAACTAAGCAACTGAGCTTTAACATTTTTATTACACTGAACAAATTTTTCATTGATGGATTCTTCTATTTCTACCTAGTTAAATTCGTTTAACGATTAACTTTCATCGACATTGAACAATTTTAACCAGGCATTAATAACGGAAATCAGCGAGCAAGGTCGAATGAAAAACTTCAAGCTAATGAAGAACAAATGAAAAATGAGGTTCTAATATTATTCAGCACTCAAATCGCGTATAAGATTATAAAAAACGAGTTCAAAATTACGATCATGTTTATATTTTTGATTAATAATTATAGTCCAAACTTAACATTATCAGAAAATCATTTCAATTTTTGAAAAAAATATTGATAACTCATGAAGTAAACAAAGAGAAGAATTACGATATTTACAATACAATTCACAATTAATTAACATAATATAGACGTTCACGATTATTGGTAAGATTAACGACAGATTTAACTCAATATACTCAATTATTGAAATATTATTCATTCCTCAAGGATTCGAACTAAATAGTCCATCATCATTTGTTATGGTTATCGGAGTGCATGATTTCTCATGTTGATTAATAATAGCTCTGAACCAAATTATTTCCTGAAATATTACTATTTCCTGTGCTTATGGGGCAATTGGAAATATTTGAAACTATTGTTTCGGTGAAAATCAATACGTTTTAGTTTTGAAAATGATGAACTCATAAGTAAATATTTTTCTCTCAAATTGGTCTTTCTTCTCTTCTTCATGAAATTTAGAAGGCGATTCATTATCCTGGTTGGACCTTCTACTGATAATCAAAATTAATGGAATAAACAATTCATTTTAAAACTCGGACACATCAATTGATTCATAATAAAATAGACCAATAAATTAAAATGCATGATCGACATTTGTGGTTCTCAGAAATGAAATAATTTGGAAAAAAATGTGCGTATATTTGCAGACGTGATGATTCGATGAATTTACAAGTCAATAATGATTTCTTACATAAATCTAAGAGTTCAAGCATTTTACACTGCCCAATTCTACAGTGATAAGAAGAACGTCTTTTATATCAAATGCAAATAATATACAACACAATTCCGAGTTTCAAATTTTCCGATAATTTAAAAAATACAATTATATTAAGACTGTACAATTACTTTATTGTTTAGGAGTGTGTTTATGAATCATATCGGGTACATATATAATGTCGAAAGAATTCATTCCAAATATATGATAATGCATAAAAACACCTACAAAACGAATGTTTTATAAAAAGAAAATACAAGCAACTCAAGACTAATAAAACTGTCTATGGTCAAGTTTAATCATGAAATGAAATATATTTAATAATTTTAAAGATTACACATTCAATGTGTGTATTTTGGGATACCACACTCCTCAAAATCATACATGATAGAGGAAATACAGCGACTGATGTAGATGGATGTTGAAAAATAACGCTGTTCAGGTACCATTTACATAGATGCAACATGAGAATGATCTTAACAACGATCAGCAGGATGTACAGGTACAGCAAATGCAAAGGCGACAATGGTTAGTTACCACATTCTTCTGATTGCTACCTATAAAACACAGAGAGGACGCATTCAATACCGCAATTCAACCATTTTGTAGTATCGTATAGAACTTTAAATTGAAATAAAATTTTTCTTTATTTGAAAGATTATTTCATGACATTCATGTTTTAATAATAATTTCCGGCATATGTCCAACACCACTAGCTCTGGAGCTAATGTTACAGTGAATGGTGCTCGTTACAGATCGATGATCAATGAATATTTTTTTTCAAAATTGGAATGGTATCGATCCAGAAGTATTTCGGTTTCAAAAAAATGGTACTACACCTCATGCTGCTACAAGTCATTGGTTTATGCTGATTAACCAGAAACAAAAGACGCTTTGGAAGCCAACATAACGCGTGTTATTGCTGAAATAAGGCCTGAATTACTCGAAAAAGTGGTCCAAAATTGGTCTGGTAAAATGCGGTTTCTCAGAGCTAGTCGTGGTGGACACAAGCCGGAAATTATTTTCAAAACATAAATGTCATAAAATTTTCTTTCAAATGAAGAAAAAATTAGCTTCAATCTTAATTTAAATGTGCTTTATTTCAATTTGTTCTATTACTCTGAAAAAAACACCCGATATATGTTTCTTGCGAAACAAGTTTTCGGGGTAGTTTTTCTACCCTATCAGAGGTACAACATCAAAAAATTTGTTGAGTACCTTCTCCCTCGAAAAAATGTCTGCTTGAAGTTATTCTTGTCAGTTTTTTGGTTTTCAAGAATGATATTAGGAAATATTTCTCGAGCGCCATCTTTAGGGGGCTGTAACTAAGCTGGGAGGCTCAAAAACGAAAGGTTTATATGAAAGGCCCACCCTATTTCAGACAAGGAGTAATTCCCAACATTTTTTCGCATCTTTTCATATTCACCCTGTATACCCCGTTCTTGAAGCATAAGCGAGAAACAGGATGTTGAAGGGCGTTTTTGACGAATATTTTGTTGAGTGTGGTGCGTTATGTGAAAGCAGTAAAATATCGCTTTCTGGTCATTCTGGTATTTTTCGATACTCAATTTAAATATGGCGAGGAATTCTGAAAAAAAATTATAAAATGGCGGAAAACCTGCAAAATTCGCTAATTTCATTCTTTCAATGTACACAATTTTCTAAGAATTTCCGAGAAAAGTTTTTCACAAAAATCGAATTAATTTTTTTTCATGTGTCGACTATGAAAAAATATTTCACCTGAGATTGTTTTGATTAATCCTGAACGTGAATGTGAAAACATAATGGAAAAACAACGATCCTATTTTCAATTGAACCCTTTCAAAGATCCTCAGCAGCCACATTGTATTATTGAGAAAGAGTGATAAAGAAGAGATAACTCACCTATGTGCTATGATTCCATTAATTGGAGCAACTGTAGGGATCATTTCAAGCTCGACCAGCAGTGGAAAATGATCGGAGTAGACATGAGGATGAGGACAGCCAATTACCTTGTTCTGTGTCAGCCATTCGGATGACAACGGTCCCAGGAGCCCCAAGGGCGTCATTGTGTTCTTGGCGTAAAATATATAATCGATGATACCTTTAAAATCGAAGGTGTAATTCGTGAAAGGCATAATCTCGTCGTTGTACGCCGACGCCAGCTTGAAGGAATGTGTAAATTCGTTCGGTTTATCACAGCTCATCACTTTCTCCAGACACTGCTTGTAGCTCAAGTCTTTGAAGTCCTTGTGATCCTGGGAGACCCTACCGGTGTTCAGGAATTCGACTACACCGCTGTCCGGCAGGGAGTTGAAGTCGCCACACAGAACGAGCTGTATGTTGTCGGGAGATACTGACGATCCGTCAACCGATTTAATCAGTTTGGCCGAATTCTCTAGGATCGTCTTGAGCTCCTTGCTCAACATCATGGTCTGGACGAGTTTGACGTCGCAGAATTCCGGATCCCAGTGGATGTGGGCCGTGCAGACTAGTATGGGTTGTTGGATCGTCAAACCTGGAACAATATGATGATTTCATTGGCTCGAATTGAGAACATGATCATAGCTGAAGCATGTCATGACTTACACACAACCAATCTTATATGGAATCACCCTGTTATTTGGAAAAAACGAATTTTAATTAAAAAAAAGTCGCTGAAAAGTGAAGAGCAGTTTTCCCAAAACAAGTTTATTACAAAAATAATATAAATTATTAAAAGATTATTTTTATAATACATAGAACAGAAAATTAAAAGTGTAAATTTCTCTAAAATAGTTATTTAATCAACTAGTTTATTAATGACAGCGATTAATGGTCGAAATATTTTAACGCGTGAGCGGAGCGAGCGCGTTAATGTTTGAGACCATTAATCGCTGAATTAATAAACGAGTTGATTACAAGATTTTTTCGTCGACCTCATCACGAATTGAATATGAATTCTCAATAGAAATGAATTTTTATTTTGCATTATAGACAAATTTGACATAATTTAAATTTCTATGTTCATTTCGATATATTAATATTTATGCTCCCTATGAAACAATTCGAAAAATTCATAGAGGGAATATTGGACATGTTGTGACATTCTGAATAGTTTACATTTAGTTTGCATTTATATCATTACCTATGATATCCCATAAGGAACTTTTGGAGAAAGTAGAGGTTGAAGTATATATCTACTTTGCAACTTGTTTCACCTGAAATTTCTTCTGCAGTCTATTTTATTTTGAATGGAGTTGTCAATATTCCCTTCTGTGACAGGAGTTGATTTCCAACCAAGCTCAATAGTGCTCTGAGCTCTGACTGAATATTTTATGTTCGGTTGCTATGACAATCATGCATTAATAAGAAATCATGTATTAAAATAGGTCATTAATGGATGATTTCGAGTGCGTTAAAATGAGCTTTTATTCTATGGTCGACGGAAAATAATTTTTATGTAACTGAGAATTGAACAACAAATAAAACGATTTTAACAAATCAATAATCAGTATTATCACCCCTGGCATTGATACAAGCTTGAATTCGACGAGGCATGCTTTCTATTAAGTTGTTAATTTCTTCTTCTGTAACATTTGCCCATTCCTCTAAAGCCGCTTGTATAAGTTGCTCTGCGTTACCAGGATTATTTTGACGAGCTCTAATTTTTCTTTTGATCCTATCCCACGAGTGCTCGATAGGATTAAGGTCCGGTGAACAAGAAGGCTACTCTAAAACAGTCACACCTTCTGTTTCGAAAAAATTTTTTGCATCTCTGCTGGTATGTGGAGGAGCATTATCCTGCATAAATAGGAAATAATCTCCAAGAGCACCTCGCCAGAGCCTCACTACAGGTTGTAGCACTAGATCAACATACCTAGGCCCTGTCAGAGATTGTCTAATGGGAATTAAAGGAGTTTTCTCACCAAACATAATTCCGCCCCAAAACATTACAGTACCTCCTTTGTATTTAGGGATCGGTCTTGCAGCTTGGAGCCTAGCTTGCCTCCCTCTACCTCTTAAAATGCGAACACGCCGGTCGTCTGATCGTAGGCAAATTCTGGTCTCATCCGAAATGAAGACATTTTTCCAATCTTCAATAGTCCAATTTTCATGCTCTAAACACCAATTAAAACGGTCAACTTTATTTTGCCTTGATAGTTCTGGAACTCTTAACGGCTCTTCTCTTGAATAATCCCGAGCGCGAAGTCTTTTTCTGATAGTTTCGACAGAAACACTAACACCTGTAGTTTGCAAAAATTGCCTTTGAAGCTCTGAATGAGATACTGCGGGATTTCTTCTTGCTGTTTGGGCTAAAAAGCGATCCTGCCTTTCTGTAGTTACTCTTCCACGACTTTTTCTCGGCCTATTCTTTAGGGTTCCTAACTCCAGAAACCTTGCATAGGTTTTTGAAACACCCCTTGTGTAACCCCCACCGTTCTTGCAATCTGTCTTTGTGACATACCTTGTTCTGCCATAGTAATAATTCTTCCTCTCTGGACTTCCGATAACCCCACATAAGGCATTTTTTTTAAAACTTCGCAAAAAAACAAAATATAAATTCACTGCGACGTTCGAACGAAATGGTAAAATCGACACTGGAAAGCCAAATCTTATCAAGTGCTTATGAACCTAACTGTTTTTGTGAGTAAACACATGCACTTTTTATTTGCTTCTAACGAAAAAGATATCAAAATAATATTTCATCTTAATACTGGGTGATTCCATATAAGTTTGGTTGTGTGTATTTTAACAAAACGCTGGTTATTTTGAATTCAGTGTTTTCGGAAGTATAATTATTTTTCGTTTCGAATGAATGTTTTGAGAGGAAGTACTCAAAGTATTTTGCAGGATGAAAGTCCTATTTTTGTCGCATCATCCTAGAAAATCAGAGATTAAAATGAAATTATAGACTTACCATTGTCCCATGCATTCTCAGTTGTTTGCAAAAGTGCGGCCAAACCTATGTTGTCTTTAGGCATGACCCTGTTGAGCATATGTTCTAAACCGTCCGCATTTGCCATTGCTAATTGATTGAATTCTACTAGATGCTCCTTTATTAATGTAAATCTGGAAAAATAAATCAACTCAATTTTTCCCATAGAAAATTACTTTAGCCAGTATCGAATTGAATTAATCAAGAATTACAGAAAAATAGGGACTGAACGAGAATAAATTCGCTATCACAAAAACGCCTATATCTCTTGACTCTAGAACCAATTGAGAAAAAATCAAAATTTGATCATAGTTAGCTATGTTTTGAACGTCAGAAACATGTGGAACATTTATTTCATAGATATTCCAATTCTCTGTCGTAAAATGTCAAGCGAAGTGAGAACACAAGAATTTATAGTGAAACTTTTTCGAAATAATCAAAAATGGAGCTTCAAAAGAATCGCAAAAGAGGCTCGCGTTCGTCCGGAAACGGTATCAAGAGTTGTTAAGCGCTTCAACGAAGATCTTACAATTAACCGCATGGAAGGAACCTGGAGGAAAAAGGTGTTTCATAGCCCAAAAAAAGTGAAGAAAGCCATCAGCCTTTTTCAGAAGAATCCTAACCTTTCAGGACGGAAAGTGGCCCAAATAGTGGGTTGTTCGCAGTCAACCGTTCAGAAAATCAAGTCGAGTTGTGGGCTTAGAACATACAAAGTGCAGAGTGTGCCAGACAGGAACGCTGTGAAGAATCAAGATGCGAAATCAAGAGCGAAAAAATTAAAAAACGATTTCTCGAAAATTTTTTCCTGTTACGTGATGGACGACGAAACCTATGTCTTGGCTGCTTTCTCGCAACTTCCTGGTCAGAAATTTTATACTGCAGATTCTCGTGGATATGTTGACGAACAATTTCGAGTGAAGAAACAAGCAAAGTTTCCTAAAAAATTCCTGGTTTGGCAAGCAATTTGCACTTGTGGGAAAAGGAGCCAATTATTCGTTGGCCAAGGCCCTGTTAACTCGAAGATGTACATCGAGGAATGCTTGAAGAAGCGACTTTTACCACTTTCACGTGAGCACGAGATGTGTCAGCAATCTTTTGGCCAGATTTAGCTCCATGCCACTCCAGCAAGGCCACCAAGGAATGGTACGAAGCTAATGAGGGGGTTTTTGTTCCCAAAGAGGCCAATCCACCAAATTGCCCAGAACTCAGGCCAATCGAAAGATATAGGGCCCTGGTAGAAAGAGAATTCGAGAAGTCTAAGAAATCAACGAAAACATTAGCGGAATTCAAGCAGAAGTGGAAGACAGCATCCCAGAAAGTGACTGAGAACACTACAAGAAGCATGATGGGAAGAATTCCAGAAAAAATCCATGAATTTTGTGAGAAATAGTTTTGGTTTCTATATTGTAAAAACAGTTTTCATTAGAATTAGAAGATGATTCGAAAATGAGTTTGATTTTCGAAATCGGTCCAGTGGTTCAAAAGATATAAGCGTTTTTGTGATAACGAATTTATTCTCGTTAAGTCCTTATCTCTTCTTATTTTTGTATAGGAGATGATAATGAAGTCGAGGCGTTTTTGGATGACGAGGTCAGCATTTAAACTTCTGAGTCCCTTGTGTTAACAAAAAACTTTGTCTTTGTGCTTTCAAACGCAGAGAACAGTCCACTAGGCTTTCTCATCTACATAAACACGACAAACTAAGGACAGATTTCTAACTCCAATTTTCAATCATGAGGACCAACTAACGAACAATTTTGGGATCTCTTTCAACACTATTTCATCCCTTGATAAATTCAAAAGAGAAATTAAGATTTTCGGCTGGACTGTTTTATGTGGGCCACCTGCATAAAAAGATAAAAGATAATTCAAAATAAGAGTGGTCTCAGATGACCTGTGGAACTCCGGAACTCGAAAACATCGTTTTTACTGATGTATACAGGGTGAGTCTTTGACTTGTACATATATTTTAACTGTAGATTCTAGAGGCCTAAAGAAACCTTTTTTTCATTTTCCATTTTTCCGAATTCGGCTCGGTTAAAGAGATATAGCCATTTGAAAAAAAAAATTGTGCTAAATGCGTCCCTGATATTATTCTCTACAAACACCTCAAAGTTCATATTTTTCAATTGAAATTGATGTGATTATTAGATATTCTGGGTGATACATTTAGAAAATACTCAAGCACTAACCTTATTCGAATAAGAATGTTACAAACACGATATTTCCTAACAAAAACGCTAAGTTTTGTTCCATCATTTCTGCAATTGAAATGCCATATTTCTCACACCAAAATAATTTCCTTCTTCGATTATCCTGAAGATTAGTTTGTAAACATTAATAATTTGTTCATATTTGCCTCGATACCCTAAAACTTATAATCTTATAAAAATAAGTTTCTCACTAACCTATCCTAACTCCATTAATCAGTCATCTGATTCGAGGTCAATGACCTAACCTAATCCATCTCCTCTATGATAGTGATCACAGAATTCTAGAGACGACGATGCCAGATTGTGTTGATTTTCTCAGTAAAAAATGGTATAGGCGAACTCAAGAAAGCAGAACGTCCCCTATCGTTAACGGAAGAACTAGTTTTGTTTACTTTTCGCTAAAGGCTTCTACGCATTGCTCTTTGGAAATGCCAAACGAGTAGTTCTGATTCTCGCCGATCTGAATTTCAGTCGTGGTGCGCTGCCGGCTGCGATGTAGCCGCCACGCAAGACAAGCCGTTGTTCTGTGTCTCATCACACTATCACAGGCCAGCCAGTCTGTGATAAAATGAACGACGCTTAAACGCGATAACCTTTCTACATGGATTCAATTCATTTATTTATTTACTCGCAGAGAATAAAGCAAACAGGTGTGAGGTGATGCTTGTGATATGTGATGTGAAAACCGTGTAGGGTCGATTAAAAATTCCAAGAGGATATTGTTAAGAAGATAGATATTTTCCTGAAGGACTGGTATCAATAAATTTTTAATAGAAACTTGCTTATAAACTGTGTAATTTCATGCTTCTCGGAATTCAGTTGATAAACATTGACAACATTGTTAATTTGTTAAGAGACCAGAGAAGAAACAATATTCGATGATATTTAATTCAGGGAAGCATTCAGATTTTTTATGAAATTCATGGTTTTTTCCTCAAATTTCTTCGTATACATTTAGGAATAACTCGAAAACGACGCGTTTTATTGAAAAAATATAAGAATACTTTTATTCTCTAAAATGGTTGATTCTTTCGAAAATATGAACCGTTTATCCTCTTCAAGTGATTTGATAGTGTTTTTGCATGAATTTATGAGTCGACCACCCTGTAACTTTCGAACTAGGAGAGATATTGAATAAGTTTCGATTGAGGAATATGCACAATGAATAGAGTAAAGAATCAACCAAAATTCAGTTCATTTGAAATAACGGTTCCGAAGATATGAACAGCAAAGTGTTTTTTTCGTGGATTTTCGACACCCTGTATCTCCCAAACCAAACCGAATTTTGAAAAATGGTATGGGAAAAAAGTGTTTCGTTTGATGAGAGGAATCTACAGTTAAAATATATGTACAAGTCAAAGACTCACCCTGTATTGTAAGTTGCCGTCAAATATGTGCATAATATTCTAGTTTAATCGATAGTATCGCGACAGATCAATATCAGTATTTGGCACTTATAGTGAAGATGATTGAATAAAATGAGCTCGATACTTACTTGGCAGTCCTAAAAAATATAGCACATCCGTCCACATACTTCCGTTCACTTTCCGCCATATGCTTTGCTCTCGATTTAGGCGAATAAATGCCATTGTAGCCGTCCCTTTTCAATTCTGGTAAGAAGAAATTGTAGAACTGATCCATCTCTACTTCTTGCAGGTTGATAATGTCGGCTTGGTAATGTCTGATTTCTGCTAGTATTCCCTTCTTTCTATAATCCCAGGTGAGAGCCCAGCTGGGACAATAACTGTACATTTGTCGAGTGGCATACTTATCACATAACACATTATAACACATCACAGTGAAGATACCTGAGAAAGAAAGATACAGTCGAATTTATTGCATTTAACACATACACACAAGTAAACGGAATCACTCAGTATTTTCGAGGATCTCGAATGGAAAATAACCTGATTGGTCAATTATTCAAGTATGAATGTGATTAATTAGGTATGCGTGTTGGATGCGAATTTCAAAATGGTATCATCTGATTTTCTTCAAATTGTGTTAAGAGTATACAGGGTGGCCCACCCCAGACGCGGTTCTCATTTTGAGGCAGTAAATGAAGACATTTTGAAAAATTTTTTTCGTGAAATGTAAAGGACAATCAGATGCACAATTTAAAATTGTTTTCACATATACAGGGTGTTCGATAACAAAGATATAAACCAAAGTTACACTTTTTTAAATGGAATACCCTATATATGAATTCAAAAATTGAATGGCAAGCTCAAATAATGATGAGTTTATAAAGACCATTTTATGGCTTAGAAGAACCATTGTAGAGAAAATGGCGAAAAATCGAAAAAAAGGAGTATTTTTAATTTGCTATTAATGCATGAACCCTTCAAACCAACGAGACAGACAATGTTTTTTCGTGTAGACATATTGGCTACCCTTATGCAGAAGAAAAAAATTTTACTCTGGAATATACTGAGTGATCATAATTAATGTTCAAACATTAACTACAAATAATGGTCAAAAACTTTCTTATTTCAAATGGCACACCCAGTATTTCTGTACCTTGTTGAACGTAAAAATTAATATCGAAACTATCTTCATTGGGTTTCCCTATACCTAAACCTAATAGTTTCCAAGTAATTCTCGATTTTTAATTCAACTAGTTAACCTACTAAGTATTATGATTAGCGATATTCATAGAAATATTTGGAAATATTTGTGGGGAAATGATCACAATATTATTTTAAATCTGAAAAACTCATATGAAGATCTCAATAATGGTGTTGCGGTCACGCAAGATTTATTATTCCTTCATAAATGATTAGGTATCTACTGTTTTTCTGAATATCAATTCTTTTTTCAATTATTTTCAAATTAATTTCGCCTAGAATGTATTAAGTGTCATTATCATTCAATCTTTTTCGGTACATGCCCTTAAATTTTTCTTTATTCTTATCGTTTTGAAGTTAAGCCATACGTTCAAAGAATCATGTAACAAACGATTCATTCAAAAAAATATTTGTTCAGGCCATGAACCTGTGCTCCAGTCCAACATTTTCCTATTCTTCACATTTTCAATATTTTGAAGACTTTTAGAGATTTTCAAAAGAGATCTGTGATAGTGAACCTCTGGCCAGAGAGTGAGTTGAGTACCGAGTGGAACGAGGTTCACCAGCATAAGGACATTCAGTTCAGTAGTAAGGTAGTATTTGAAGGTATTTTGTGAACATCTTTGAAACTTTGAGTCTACTAATACTCAATCCAACAATTGGAGATAACAAGTATGAAGAATCAAAGGTTCATCGCCTGAGCAAATATTTTTTTAAATGAATCGTTTGTTACATGATTCTTTGAACGTATGGCTTAACTTCAAAACGATAAAAATAAAGAAAAATTTAAGGGCATGTACCGAAAAAGATTGAATGATAATGACACTTAATACATTCTAGGCGAAATTAATTTGAAAATAATTGAAAAAAGAATTGATATTCAGAAAAACAGTAGATACCTAATAATTTATAAAGGAATAATAATTGCGTGACCGCAACACCATTATTGAGATCTTCATATGAGTTTTTCAGATTTCAAATAATATTGTGATCATTTTCCCACAAATATTTCCAAATATTTCTATGAATATCGCTAATCATAATAGTAGGTTAACTAGTTGAATTAAAAATCGAGAATTACTTGGAAACTATTAGGTTTAGGTATAGGGAAACCCAATGAAGATAGTTTCGATATTAATTTTTACGTTCAACAAGGTACAGAAATACTGGGTGTGCCATTTGAAATAAGAAAGTTTTTGACCATTATTTGTAGTTAATGTTTGAACATTAATTATGATCACTCAGTATATTCCAGAGTTAAATTTTTTTCTTCTGCATAAGGGTAGCCAATATGTCTACACGAAAAAACATTGTCTGTCTCGTTGGCTTGAAGGGTTTATTCATTAATTGCAAATTAAAAATACTCCTTTTTTTTTCGATTTTTCGCCATTTTCTCCACAATGGTTCTTCTAAGGCATAAAATGGTCTTCATAAACTCATCATTATTTGAGCTTGCCGTTCAATTTTTGAATTCATATATAGGGTATTCCATTTAAAAAAGTGTAACTTTGGTCTATATCTTTGTTATCGAACACCCTGTATATGTGAAAACAATTTTAAATTGTGCATCTGATTGTCCTTCACATTTCACGAAAAAAAAAATTTCAAAATGTCTTCATTTACTGCCTCAAAATGGGAACCGCGTCTGGGGTGGGCCACCCTGTATATTGGCGATTCAGGTAAACTGGAAAAGTACACAACAGCTTTTATTTATTTTATTATTTTATTATTTGTGTTTGAAATCTGTGAATTTGGATTCTGGTATTGTTCGAAATTTTCCTCAAACAATGTGGGAATGCCGTGTACATTTTATATCTGGGGAATTTCATCTCGGGATGTTTTTAATATTGGCCAAAAACTATAAACAAATTCGACCACAACATTGTTTTTCAAATTAGAACCCCATTCTTTTATGACTGTGTTGGATGGTATGATCGTGATTATGCTTCTGAATTAAAATCCCTTTTTTTATTTTATCCCTTTTGTGCAGATCAACCAGAATGACATTTTACATCTATAAATATCATTCACCATAATTAATGAAAATCTCCAAGGGTACAGAGTGAGCAAAATTGGACAAATTCTTATGTGAAGTTCTATTTATGAACCCATCGTTTTAGTGCTCAGAGGGTGATTTTTAAAAGTGCATTCTTGAAACTTTTTTCCTGTCGAAAACTCCGTGTATATTTTGAAAATTTCAGGTTATAGTCTTCCTCCTGTCATATGAATGAGCAACGTTGTTCTTTCTACATAGAGGTCGTAGTAATTACGTATCAATCGAAATTTTTATTTACCTTGGGGGAAATAATGCTTTCCACCAAGAACAAGATCTTGTGCAATAATATGTGAATTCCATAATTCCAAAGACCTGGCGAATGTTAAAGAAACTTTTTCCTCTGTTAATACTAGAAATAGTTCACGTATATAAACATGGTTGGAAGATCAGTTATGCTATTTTCTTTTTCGGATATCATGAATCGAATGTTGAAATTTCACTGAAAAATCATGGATTTTGTGATAGTTTATTCGAAAAAAGAATAAAAGTACTTGAATAATCCGACAGAAAACTTCTGAACGAACAGGCGGACCTATGAAGTTCCACACTTTTCAAAATTCTCAAGAAATAAGGCTACAGAAGACATTCAAACAACTTTTTGCACAACTTTAAATACTCCAGTATGAAAATGTATTAGCACTACGAAACCTGTGTCACAGTTAAACCTTAAAAGAACAAACTCTAATTACAAAGTTATAGAAGAGTACAACGATAACAAATATGACCAGAAAAATTACGAATACTGACTATTTAATAACTGTGTTTGATTCTACGGAAAAACTTAAAGATGGAATTCCAGAATGATTATGCTTCTGAACTCAAATACCTGTTTTGGTTTGCCCTTTTCGTGCACATCAATCAGAATGAAATTTTGCATTTCTATAAATTTCAGTTACCATAATTGATGAAAATTTCTAAGAGTACAGAGTGAGCAAAATTGGACAAATTCTTATGTGAAGTTCTATTTATAAACTCATCGTTTAAGTGCTCAGAATGTGATTTTTGAAAAGTGGCTGTAACTTTTTTCCTGTCGAAAATTCTGCGTTTCAGTGAAAACATTACTTTGGAACTTTTTATGGACCATTTGTATATTTTTGTATATTTCAAAATGGCTTGAGTTTACCATTCCGAAAATATACAAAACTTGATATTTTTCTTGTAATCGTCAGTATCTAAATCAGAATTTCACATTTACCACGAACTTCAAAAAACATTCCAATTCTGTTTTCACCATTTCTTTTATAATAGACGGGGAAGCTTGTAATCTCTAATTTTCGATGAGGATTTCAGTACATAGGTATAATACAAAGTAAGGCATATTTTTGAAATTGAAATTGCAAGCTCTACCATATGAAGGATGTCTCCTTGGAAATAAGAAAAAAGGTATGTTTTTCCAGTATGATTCCAAATATTCCACACACATATCACGGTTTTTTTAAATATCTACTCAGCTACAGGTAAATTCAGCTTGAGGACCGCCTTGAACAAAAATAAGTTTGAAATCTCTTCTTAATACATACTAGTATTTTGTTGAGCTTGTTTTGTTATTTGTTCCTGTGTTTTGAACCATAAGAATTTTAAAATCTCTTCTTTATACGAGTATCTTGTTTTGTTGTATTGGTATAATACTTTTTTCTTGTGTTTTTACTAGCCCTGATGGAGAATCAATAAAAATTCGAAACGTTGGCGATTTCAATAAGGGTTTGATCCATTTTCTTGGTTCACTGGTCCTCAAGCTGAAATTACTTGTAGCTGATTAATGGTAAGGACGAGATTAGAATACTTATAAATATTTACTAATTCTATGTAAGGTTTTTGGAGAAACTACCGACACCATTGAATTTTATGAAAAAGATTGGTTTGGCAAGAATCTAATTATAGCAACTTTTCCAAGATGCAACTTTGCAACATATTTTCAACATAGATATGCTGTTTTTACCATGAAAATTATGCTCCAGCCTCCAATACATTCATCAGTTATCTAGCAGGGCGTATCTGCAGCTTATTTCATATCGGAACGTTTATTCTTAATTGCCGTTTCAGTGATCGAGGAGAATAAATAAGATATGAATTTGGAGCATTTCGACACCTTTGTCTGCATTTATTATTTCGTTTAGTTTTTCAGTTTGAAAAAGTCGGAAG
This sequence comes from Adalia bipunctata, assembly GCA_910592335.1. Taxonomy (NCBI): domain Eukaryota; kingdom Metazoa; phylum Arthropoda; class Insecta; order Coleoptera; family Coccinellidae; genus Adalia; species Adalia bipunctata. The sequence continues at coordinate 11,573,341 of OU342954.1, forward strand.
TTCCTTGTTTGAATATGACCTAGGAACATTTCTGTTACATATCAGCTCTATAATTGTGCTCTTCCCGTGACATGTCTAAGGCAAAACAACGAATACAGATAACATTTTCACGACATAACGGTTCTGTAACATGATCACCTGAGAACAAAGCTTGACTAATTTACTCGACTAAATTTTGTGTTAGAAAACGTTTAGTTACTAAATTTCTCTCTACTCGACTAAAGTACTAGTCTAGTTCGAATAAGGCTAAACGGCGCTTTGAGAAACATTGAACTTTTCCATTTCCAACCATTGCGTTTTTACTAATGATTTTTTTCAAATTTGTTTCCTTGTATTGTGACCTTGACCTGGCGAAATGAATACCAAATATATTCAGGGTCGATAAAACAATAAAGTGGCTCATTTCTGTTAGACCAAACAATACCTGGCATACTTTTTCTACGTTGTTTGGTCGAGCACTCTCATATTCTTACTTCTGAATCATACAGAACTCGACCAAACAAACAATTCCAAGAAAGGAATATCGGTTATTAAATATACATCAGGTGCATTTATTTACTCACATGTTCTGTTCCCCGAAGGCCTAGCCAGAGGGATCCATGGACGTGCGGGGGGCCTGGGCGCGTTCACTGTAAGAAAAAACATTTCCTTAGAAAACAAAAAAATCGATCAATCTCGAATTTCGTCAATGTACAAGAAGGTAGTAGAAGTAGTTGGAGTAACTCAATATTTTATTATTCTCTCGAAGGTTCCAGCCGCAACAATAGAGCTCGATCATCGGTTTAACGAAGGTAATGAATTTTTTATCTGGTTCTCTTGCCGAACTGCCACGACGAAGGCGGTATTATTCATTGCGAAGATAGTAACATTCGATTATGAGGCGATAATGATTATTGTTGGTGTTAATTCAATCGTTGGCAATTGATAGGATTAGCTGGAAGAATTCGTGAATGGGCCTCATTCTTCGAAATGGAGAATATAGTCGGAAAAACATTTTTGGAATGATCAGAGAATCAATTTTTGTATAATTTTGTGAGCTTCAAGGTAGCACATAATCGTCCTTGACGGAATCACCTTCAGAATTAGAAATTACCTAAGAAGAAATTCCACCGAAATTAGAATATATGTAACCCGACGAATATTATTTTCAGAATTTTGACATCTAACATTCTGCAATTTTATGTTTTCAGAAAAATGTGAGGGTGGAATGCGCGTGAAAGATTCCGCATAAATTTGAGGATGTAGGATTTTTGCATAAGTTTCCTAGAACTTTGTATACGTGGACCTCTTCAATATTCTTATTTTCGCACATTTTCTAAAATATCTCCCGAACGGATAAAACTAGAAGGTAGTTTCGGATCTCGGATGCACAGAATTTGACCAATAATCAAACAAAACTTGGTGTTATTATTTTTTCAAAAATTTTACCCCAATAATGTTGGTACTTGGTCAGTTTCAATCAATATACAGGGTGTATCTGAATAACACCGAAAATGTGAAAGGGCAGATTCTTCAAGGAAAATTAAAGTGGGTATTTGGTATGAATTTTTTGAAAAACCTACCCCCATTAAAGTTTCACCCCTCCGAAGATCAACAAAAAAAAATGTTTTTCTTTTTTATTTTCCCTGTATATTGAGCTAAGGGCACGAAACTCAGTAATTATAATTTGTCAATAAAATTACACATGTTGGAATTTTTTCAACCCTGAAGTATTGTCAGGTTGAAATAGTAACCATCTAAGATATTTTTTCCCACAACTTTTTCTGGTGAAAATTTTCCTTTCAAAAATACATGGCTGAAAAGCCCAGTTTTTTATTCCTACTAGTTTTTTCGAAAACTCAAGAATTTGCGAGAAAAACATAAGTTTATTGTAAGCTCATGTTAAATAGTATTTTATGGAACAACAGCCTACCAAATCATAATAATTCTACTTTGAAATGACATGAATGAATTGAAATGAAAAAAAAAAAAATCAAATATCTACAATACAATTAGAATAAATGCCCGCCTTCAGCTTCAATACAAGCATTTACTCTTCTCCTCATAGAAGTTGATCTTCGGAGGGGTGTAACTTTTCGGAGGGAGGTTTTCCAAAAAATTTTATACCAAATACCTAATTTAATTTTCTGCAAAGAATCACCCCTCTCATTTTTTCGGTGTTATCTACATAATACAGGGTGTCCCACTAGTGCCGCAGCGGACGATATACGCGTAACGGTCTGCGTTTGGCAAAATTTTTTGATGCAGACTTGATATACTACAAGAAGAGCACAACCTAAAAAAATTTTCGAATATATGGGGTGGCCCACAAAAGAGGAATAGCGGGTGACTTTGTTTTTTCAAACGGGACACCCTATATTCAATAGTGTTTTTCAATTCTCTGAAACTTCCTGCATGCTTTCGTATACTTTTCAAATATTTTTGTTCGACAGTTTTCGAAATATTGGCCATTTTGACAAAAAAATGATACTTGTAGAGGCTATGTTATCCAATTATATTTCACGAACCCTTGCACATACCAATAACAGTTTCATATGGATTGAAAGACAAGACTTCAAAGTATCCTACCCAGCTATAATAAAGCATCTCCAGCATACAGAGTGTCCACAAAAAGACTATCAACATGACGAATTTCAAATCGATTTTTCTTCATTTTTTCAAATGCAATGCATATAATTTTTTTTCATCATTGAAATCACCATTCATTTTACTTCATTTTTTGTCAAATACAGGATATGCATATCTCTAACGGAATATGATTTTCAAGCGATTTTTCGAAATGTTTCCCTAAAATTCACATATACCTTCGAATTCAAATAGCAGATTTGGCTTTTCTGTGGTTATTGAGAACTGTCAAATTATTCCACTCAGAATTATCATCATTGAAGCTTCAATGTGGCGATACTTAATTATTTTATAGGACTACATATTTTCAATATTTTTTTCCATATACAGATTTTGCAAAATTCTATGTCTACTGAAGGGATCTCGATAACTGAAGCAGCTATAATAAAACTGAAAACGCATTCTCTTCTTTCCGAATCTGGAACAGATCCAGCCTATGGTTCAAAGATTTTGAGTTATGAACGAAAATTGAGAAATTGTCATTTTCAACAGTGCTGAATAACTCGCTTGTTTGAACTCGTATTCGAAATATTTTGTTACATTTTACAGGCACATTTTTAGGAGTGATTCAAATTTAATATGATTGAATTTTTTTATCCAGCCGTTTTAGAGAAATGATCTCGTTTCAAAATTTTTGCTGATTTCGAAAATATATATGAATATTACATGAGGAAAAAATGTAATATCCTCCATTCATTTTTATAAAGTATCCTGGTTGGCCATGACATTCAGACACATTTCACCGTGTATATTCTGAAAATGTTAGGTTAGAGTCATCTTCCTGTCAGATGAATAAGCAACGTTGTCCTTTCTACATAGAGGTCGTGATTAATTATCAATCGAATTTTTTATTTACTTTGGGGAAATAATGAAATTGAAAGAATATTTTGTGAATTCAATAATTCCAAAGGCCTGGCGAATGTTAAAGAAACTTTTTTCTATGTTAATACTGGAAATATTTCACGTATATAAACATGGTTGGAAGTTTCAGACAGAAAACTTCTAAACAAACAGACGGACCTATGGAATTCCCCACTCATTAAATTTCTCAAGAAATAAGCCTACAGAAGACATGTAAATACCTTTTTGCCCAATTTGAAATACTCCAGTATGAAAATTTAGTAGTTCTACGGAACCTGTGTCACAGTTAAACTTTAAAAGAACTAAATCTATTTACAAAATGAGAGAAATGGACTCGCGAAGATCTAATTCAAGAAGTAAATCGCCGGAACGTGCTGTTACCGCAGGAGGAAAATGACAGACCGGTTTCTGGCTTGTTTTCTGTCATCAGTGTCACATATCCCCTCTTACGGTAGCAACCAAATGAAACGGCAGAGCTTATATTACTCTCTAGCAGGAACTCCTGAGTACAATGTTATACTACAGTGTTCCACCTAGCGGGTAAACGTCTACGTTTCATCCCAGACGTTCCTTCGAAAATTAGATATCTACGTACATTCACTTCACCCTACGGTATTTCGCAAGTACTCACTTTGAAGTCTCATGCAGTCCACCGTTAATGGTTGAAATACACTGTAGTATTACATTGTACTCAGGAGTTCCTGCTAGAGAGTAATATAAGCTCTGCCATTTGGTTGCTACCGTAAGAGGGGATATGTGACACTGATGACGGCAAACAAGCCAGAAACCGGTCTGTCATTTTCCTTCCGGTAGCAGCACGTTCCGGCGATTTACTTCTTGAATTAGATCTTTGCGACTCCATTTCTCTCATTTATTATATGTCCCTAGTGGACGGTCCTAACGGACGTGAATTTCCTATTTTGATTGTCTATTTACAAAGTTATAGAAGAGTACAACGATAACAAATATGACCGGAAAAACTACGAAAACTAATAACTGATCTCTATCGACGTCGTCGTTTCCAAAGACATCTTCGATACATGGACCCACCGTCGACATCCCCAGTTGTCGTGCAGGCATCATCATCAAGATAATGACGGCGCAGTCTACGTCCTACCATGAATATGTGCCAGTTACGTCGAACGATAGAGAAAGTTTCCTTTCCTGGCGACTACAACGTTAACGAAGCGTGTCTTGTGTGCACAAGAACTGCTCTGTCCATCCGCCCTATTCGCCCATTTCCTTTCCCACTGACCGTGGTAGCAGGAACGAAACTGATGGAATTATAAGTGGCCGATTCTGTGAGAAAAGTCAACGGAGCAAAACACGAGGGAAAACTGAGAGATATAATTAAGGTCTTGAAAAAATTCGCATTATGGAGAGTACAGAAATACATACAATATGTATGGATATTTTCTGAGTTAATATCCACTTTAGGGCAAGGGTGTGATGCATACACTCACATTATTTTTTAACGTAGATTCAATATCTGCCATAAAAAATGGGGTTCTAATTTGAAAAAATTGATTTTTCACGATTTTGTCATCCCTAACTTTGAAAGCGATTTTTTCACCCCCTGTATCATGAATCGCGATTTCGATTTTTAAAGTGGATACATCAATCTTACATCTTGAAATATCCCAAAAATGAAAATTTTCCATCCAAAAACCTCGAAGTTATTCTTGTTTCAGCGGAGCTCTATTTTCGATTTTTTTTTCGAATTTTCCCGCTCAGAGAGAATTTTCCAACCAAAACTGAAGAATTTTACTTCAAAATAACTTGAAATTTTCTAAGGAATCTATTTCTGCAATAAAAAAATGGTGTTCTAATTCGAAAAACGGAAGTTGACGTCATTTCCGGAAAAACCGGAGGTGCTCATGCTTCGAAAATATTTTAGATTTCATCAGCATCGTGAAATACTTATAAGTGCTGAATTTCATGAAAATACGTTCAGTAGTTTCCCGTATAAATATGGGTGAGGTTCCTCGTGAAAGACCCTGTATACCGAGTTATTCCTCATCTGTAACGAAGTACGTTTTTGATAAAAACCAGACTTTTTTCTAGGAAGAAACCTGTTCGATTCCTCACTTTCTAAATGATTTGATTCTTTCTTTCTCAATGATCGGCCGAAAACGTGGGAATTGAAGAAGAAGTTCTGTTCGATTTTCGTTCTCCACAGAATGTGAATCCGAAAAAAAATTCCGTTTTCCGAAATGAACCGGTTAAATTTTCAATTTTTTACTAATGGGACGTTATACTCTGGCCGACGGCACCGATTCTCCATTCAAAAAGTGCCTTTCATTTTTCCAAGTTCATGCCCTCAATTTTCCAACTGAAAGCTTGGTTTTTTTTAATTCTTCTGGAATTTCAGACAGTTCTCTGCGATTTCACACTTTTTGGAAGTCTTTTCAGTATTTCCATCATTTTTTGCATTACTTAAGCGCCTATCCAAATGGAATTTTTTTAAAATATAGAAAATTGATTTGTAGAGGGCCTCCAATCAATTTTCTAAAAAAAATTGATGAACAACCGCCGAAAAACGATTATGATGTCAATTTTCATAGACTCTCAAATTCAACCCGATTTTTTCATGCGAAAAAATATTTTTTTCAAAGAGAAGAAATTGGAGTTCCCTCACGTCATCCTTCAACTTCAATATAAGAAAATATCAAGTTTTCAAGTTTTTAAGAACTTGGAAAAATGAAAGGCACTTTTTGAATGGAGAATCGGTGCCGTCGGCCAGAGTATAACGTCCCCTTAACGAAAAATCCCAAAATGCGATAGAGCCATCTTGAATGCCGATTATGGCTTTTTTGTCCCAAGAGACTGAGCCTCTCAAGTACGCGCTACGCCCTCCCTGCTGTATATCTACACAGGGTGTTTCTGAATTGATGCAAAAGATATCAGAGGGTGATTCCTTGTTCGAGATAAAGGGTACTTTGTTATATGAGTGTTAAAAGTCAATCGTTAGGGAGATATCGCGATTCAGAGTAGGCGGAAAAAAGATGTTTTTATTTTTTATCTTAAAGACGATAGAATGATTATATTTCATGGAAGTATTGCTATTATGAAAAAACACTTTCTTGATATTTTTCCATATTTTTGGAGGAGGTTGAAGTAGACTACCCCTATCATTTCTGTTAACTAAATTTCAACAAAAACTTACGCAACGACTTGAATAGAATTGAATTCGAATAGCCTGGTTGGGTTAGAAGCTTTCTCATCTCCTGTATATTTCTCGTGAAAAGTACCGTTTTGAAATAAAAAAATAAATGTAAATCTATTCTGAAATAAATTGCCCTTTTTCGACACGTTATGATTTACATTTTATTTTTTTATTTCAAAAAGGTACTTTTTACGAGAAAAATGCAGAAGATGAAAAAGTTTCTAACCAAATCAGGCTATTCGAATTCAATTCAATCCCAGCCATTGCTTAAGTATTTCTTCAAATTTCATTTTTCCGCCATATTTCAACCACGATATCTCCCTAAAGTTTGCCTTTCGACCCACCATTTATATCACAGATTACCCTTCATTTTGAACAATTAATCACTCTTTGAAATCTGTCGCATCAATTCAGAAACACCTGTATTGTTAGGCATACTCGGTGCATTCACCATTTTGCAAACACCAGGAGATAAATTTCAAGTATGTAGCATGGAAGTCAGAAACCAGGATTAGAATATTAATTACAAATGCGAATGCGAACTTTTTTATAATAAATCTAGAACGGACGTTGCTGGAAGGACCAGGAAAATGTTCAACTTCAAACCTTTCAAGTGTATCGAATGCAAAAACAAAGAGAGAAAGTGAATAGTCACATGGTTCATTGAAATTCACTTCAGGCATAACTGGAAATGTCATGAATGAATCTTTCAATAGAAATGCTTGACGATCCAATTGGTATCCAAAGTTCTCGAAATTTAAATCAGTTTTTCTGCATTCTTCTATTCTACAGGGTGTTCAGATATGAATGCAACAAAATTTGGTCATAGAATCTCGAGACAAAATTAAGAGAATTCACTTTAGCCAGGGGGTCCCCTATTTCGTTCTTACTGCCCCCTGAATTTTGCCCATTAAAACAAGATTTCATTTTTATTTCAGAATCCGGTCACACGAAAACCACTGACCCGATTTCTCACGCGTTAAAGACATCGTTAAGCGACTCACACACCCATCTGATTGATCTGTCATCGCTACACCGAAAAGGCAGCTTTTTGCGACCGGCTCCGTCTTGTTTCTGTCATGGTCCGCGGCAGTTTTGGGTTGAGGAGAATCGTAAACGTGTCATTCGATACGGCACTTCGACTCGGACGTTTTTCACGTTATGTTCGTTAACTTTTTGCCTGTCACGTTTGGTGATGGGAGGGCGTTTGGGATTATTGCGAAAGTGACCTCGAAAATTTCAGTTTGTTATTCGTCGTTTTGCCTGTAATAATATCACTTGGATGATCAATACATTACGATGATATCACATAGTTATATTTAGAAAAGGGTTTCAGTTCACTGCGACGTTAAAGTGCCCCCTAACAGAGATATTCTCACCACGCAATTCACAGCTTGTCTTCCAGTTCCAGAGATCTAATGAAATCCAATATCTGGGAAGGTTTCAACGAGGCTAGTTCCTCAATGCTGCAAGTTATTAGTTTCTACAAACTAATCTTCAAGAAAATCAAAGGGGGAACTTCTTTTGGTGGGAGAAATATGGCTTTTCGATTGCAGAGATAATCGGACAAAACTAAGTGTTTTTGTAAAGAAATATCATGTTTGTAACATTCTTATTCAAATAAGGTGAGTACTTGAGTATTTCCTGAATGTATCAACTCACTTTCAATCGAGAAATATGAACTTTGAGGTTTTCGCAGAGAATCGTATCAGGCGCGTATTTGGCACCATTTTTTTTTTCTGATGGCTATATTTTTCAAACATTGCCGAATTCGGAAAAATAGGAAATGAAACGAAGGTTTTTTTTGGCCTCAAGAATCTACACTTAAAATATATGTATAAATAAAGTCAAAGTCCCACTCTGTATACATGAAATATTTCCAGTATTAAAAGAGAAAAAAGTTTCTTCTACATTAGCCAGGTCTTCGGAATTATTGAATTCACATATTTTCTCAAATTCTTTATTTTCCAAAGTATATAAACATTCCGATAGAAACGTAATTACTGCGACCTCTATGTAGAGAGGACAACGTAATTATCTGACAGAAAGATTACTATAACCTAACAATTTCAAAATATACACGGTGAAATGTGTCAGAATTTCATGTCCACATCATAAAGTGAATGGAGTACAGAGTGGGCAAAATTGGTGCTACATGAACTAAAACTTTTTAACCCGAGAAGATAGAGAAAAATGAATGCCACCTTATAGTCCTCTTTTTTCGAGAAACTGATTATTCCATCAACTGCATTCCTTTATCTTCTTTCGTTTCCGAGTTATAGGCCAAAATTGAAATTTGGGCGATTTCAACTTTGGTCATTATCTCCGTTTCTGTTTATGCTAGGATGTTGAAATAAAAACATTATACAGGCATTTTTCTGATAGCAACACAGTGGCGTACTCTGATTTTTTCTAAGAGGTTCATTTGCTGAGTTATAACATAAAGTTGTGTTTCTTCTTATGAAAACAGTAGTTTGAAATGACTTATAAAGAATCGCCATTTTTTTCTTGTTTCAGAAATGTATCATATGTCATACATCGCCCTCAGATTCGTTAAGATATTATGAAAAATTTGGTTTGTATGGAATTCAAATTATTGAGTATTAAGTAGGCTGAATCATAGAATTATGTGTCTCTACGCATGTTGTAATTATTTTTTCCGTCGACCATAGAATAAAAGCTTATTTTAACGCACTCGAAATCATCCATTAATGACCCATTTTAATGCATGATTTCTTATTAATGCATGATTGTCATGGCAACCGAACATAAAATATTCTGTCAGAGCACTATCGAGCTTGGTTGGAAATCAACTTCTGTCATAGCAGGGTATATTGACAACTCCATTCAAAATAAAATAGAGACTACAGAAGAAATTTCAGGTGATACAAGTTGCAAAGTAGATAATACTTCAACCTCCACTTTCTTCACACGTTCCTTATCGGATATCATAGGTATAATTATATAAATATGAACTAAATGTAAATATTCAGAATGTCACAACATGTCCAATATTCCCTCTATGAATTTTTCGAATTGTTCCATAGGGAGCATAAATATTAATATATCGAAATGAACATAGAAATTTACATCATGTCAAATTTGTCTATTATGCAAAATAAAAATTCATTTCTTACGAGAATTCATATTCAATTCGTGGTGAGGTCGACGGAAAAATCTTGTAATCAACTCGTTTATTAATGACAGCGATTAATGGTCTCAAACATTAACGCGCTCGCTCCGCTCACGCGTTAAAATATTTCGACCATTAATCGCTGTCATTAATAAACTAGTTGATTAAATAACTATTTCACAGTTGAATCACTTGCTGCCCACTATTCTCATTCGCTAAAATGAAACATTTTAACAAATCATATTTTTCGTAATTTTGGAATATCTCCATAATGCCGCCAACGATGACTACAAATTTTAATAACTGACAGTTGTTTCAAACAGAGATCGCACCATCAAGTATTCAACCGTGAAATAATAAATACACCATGCGTAAAGATAAATAATTCTACGATTCAGCCTACTCAATACTCAATAATTTGAATTCCGTATACAAACCATATTTTTCATGATATCTTAACGAATCTGAGGGCGATGTATGACATATGATACATTTCTGAAACGGGAAAAAAATGGCGATTCTTTTTAAGTCATTTCAAACTACTGTTTCCATGAGAAAAAACACAACTTTATGTTATAACTCAGCAAATACACCTCTTAGAAAAAATCAGAGTACGCCCCTGGGTTGCTACCAGAAAAGTGCCTGTATAATGTTTTTATCTGAACATCCTAGCATCAACAGAAACGGAGATAATGTCCAAAGTTGAAATCGCCCAAATTTCAATTTTGGCCTATAACTCGGAAACGAAAGAAGATAGAGGAAAGCAGTTGATCGCATTATCAGTTTCTCGAAAAAAGAGGACTATAAGGTGCCATTCATTTTTCTCTATCTCTTCGGGTTAAAAAGTTTTTGTTCATGTAGCACCAATTTTGCCCACCCTTTACATATATCCATTTCCAATAAAGTTTTTTTCTTCTTTTCTGGTCCCACCCTATACACGACACATGCGAAACGTAAAAAAGACATGCGATATCGAGTTGGTATTACGTCTCCTTTGTTCTTCCTCGGCCAAGAGTGCCCGTTAAACCTTATCATCTTACGTCGTCGGTGACTTCATGGTCAGTAATCGCTCCGACCTTTTTGTTCCGCCTCACAATGAACCTGATGCCTTCCATGGGAACGACGAAGTTATGTCACTCGTTTGGCATTTGAAGTTGATCCGATTGAATCGTCGAACAATTTCCGAGACAAGTAGGTCTACATACGAGGATGTATTGATATCTAGTTAGCCTCGACAGGTTACATGCATAAACAGAATATTGCGATACCATATCAACGAACAATAACTTAAGAAGAGTCAGTGTAGAGTTCGACGTCAAAAAAGTAAACCAGAGTTACGCAATAATTAAACAAAAAGATGTCCACCGAAACTGTAAAAATCGAAAAATTGGAGAATCGAGCCATCATCAAGTACCTGTATTAAAAGGGTTAAGGGGTAAGCAGATTTACGAAGATATGCTTTATGCCCTTGGTGATCAATGTCCTTCGTATGCGACCGTGAAAAATTGGACTGCAAGCTTCAAAAGAGGTAAATTTTCAATTGAAGATGATGACGGATCGGGAAGGCCAGTTTCTGTGTCAGTCCCCGAAAATATCGTTGCAGTTCATGACATGATTTTATCAGACCGTCGAATTGGGCTTAAACGGATATCTGAAGCACTGAAGATTTCATACGAACGCGTTCATCATAATATAGTTCACGTCAATTTGGACATGAGAAAAATTTCTGCAAAATGGATCCCCAAATGTTTGAATGTTGACCAAAAGCGTGCAAGGGTAGAAGCATCTCGTTCGATCTGTGCTCGATTTGAAAACGAAGTAGACTTTTTAAACCGAATTGTTACTATGGATGAGACTTGGGTACATTTCTACGATCCAGAAACAAAGCAACAATCGATGGAATGGCGACACTCTGGTTCAACAAGACCTAAGAAGTTTCGTGTCCAAAAATCTGCTGGAAAAGTTCTTGCTTCAGTTTTTTGGGATTGCCATGGAGTAATCATGATTGATTTTCTGGATAAGGGTAGAACAATAACTGGAGATTACTATTCGACATTACTCCACTCTACGGGAAAAAAATTAAAGAGAAAAGACGCGGAAAGCTATCCAAAGGTGTTTTGTTTTTACAGGACAACGCCCCAGTACAAAAATCTCATGTTGCCATGCCAAAAATTATTCATTATTCAGGGTTAGAATTACTAGAACACCCCCCTTATTCACCAGATTTGGCTCCGTCCGACTATCACCTCTTTCCTCAACTGAAAAAAAGTTTGAATGGTCGTGATTTTTTTTCCAACGAGGAGGTAATAAAAGCTGTGAAGGACTGGTTTGCAGAGCAAGAAGAAACATGTTTTTCGAAAGTTCTAGAGACGTTGCAGGTTTGCTGTAATACATGTATTCAATGAAGAGGAGAATATGTTGAGCAATAAAATATTTTGACATTGAAATTTTGTTTGGTTCTATAGTAGGCTAAGACATTTTCAATTTATCCTCGTACCACAGGTTCTTCATTATGTTCAGCGCCTGACCAAATGAGATTCCATATCGCACACACTGATGAAGAATCGTAGTCAAATTTTGAAAAACTTTGGAAAAGAAGACCTAAGTCTTGAAATTCCGAGGATATGTTTGAAATCCAAATGCCCCTGTTGAGTATGTTGAAGCAAATTCGGTTCAATGGTTTCGAAGTTATTGATTTATGAAATTTTATTTCTCTAGTGTTTCTAGAAGTAGATGTCACTTACGAAGCAGTCATTTTTCGACATTTGACAAGTATAAACTACGCCGTTTATAAAAATGGAAAGATGCACGATTCAACAACGCATTGAAATTGTTAAAATTCAGTACAAAAATGGTGAAAAATTGACAGAGACGGTTCGTAAAACTCGAACATTTTTGGGTCGACGTGAAGCACCTTGGTGGAAAAATTTCAGCTGTTGGGACAAGTTAGTGATGTGAAGAATAAAACCCCTGCACGTCGCTCAAGAACAGCCGAGAATATTGCTGCTGTAGCCGAAAGTGTTTAAAAAAAACCCAGGTTTATCCATCCCTTGTCGTTCTTTGGAATCAGGCAATCTACAAAAATATCATTACACCGTAATCTACATGAAGATTTGGGATTTAAGGCTTATAGAGGTCAGTAAACTCAAGAACTCAAGCAGGCCGATCATCAACAATGCTGATTGAGTCCTTGAAATGAATGAAAATGATCCGGAATTCCATCGAAAAATCATCTTCAGTGATGAGGCCCATTTCCACCTCGGTGGCTTCGTCAACAAGCAAAATTGTCGCATCTGGGGCTCGGAAAACTAAAAGAATTATTGTTGAGAAGCTTCTCTATACTCAACGTTCATAGAAAACTAATACATAAAAGCTATACATCTTGCGTTCAAGGCCGTTCGATTAAACGTCCGACGAAGGTATGAAACAAAGGCACCAATCGCCTAGAAGAACATTTACGATCCTGTAACACCGTGAAGAATCAGCTGTGCGTATTAATTTGTCGACCCAGTGTGGGCGTTCGTCTCCTGGCCGGTAATCGAAGTCTCCGGCGGCGGAGTATCGCCATTTTAGCTATTCTACTATGTCGACGGACAAGCGTCTTGAATATACAGGGCAAATCTTTTAATTGTACTTTTTTCTGTCATAAAATAAAACGTTTTTTCCGAAGTCGGTTTCGTGAGAAATATACAGGGTGTTGAAACTCCTAGAAAAAACATGTTCTTTCCATGATATTTTGATGAAGACATTACCCTAGTTATGGTGCATTTTCCTGTATGAACAATTTTGAATAAACTGTCTGGGATACACTCAAAAAAAAACTAGTGGAATTTCCTGTTAATTGGATTCCTGTAACAGAAAAACTACTTTTGCTGCAGTAACTGGAAATTTACTGCCCACCCAGCATTTCGATTCCTGTTAAAGTGTAAAATGCCGCTTGAACAGAAATTAATATAGGGTTTGCAGGAATCAGAACTTCAGAATTCTCTATAATGATTCCTGTAATGGGAAAACAATATTTTGTAGATGCTGCTGGTTTAAAATGTGAAGAATAATGGAAATTGTAGTAAATAGTGACGCTAAACTGAAATATGACATCGTAAGAATGGTACATATGAGAATTTAGGAATATTCTTGTCCAGACATGTATGTTGCTTGAGCTTGTACAAGTTTGCGATTTAGTTAGTGCTAGTAGTTATTCGTAGGTACTGTTAGTTGTCGTGTTCAGTGAGCTGGCAATTGAGGAAGTTTTCTTAACAATGGATTTTTTCAATGATGGCGATTGTGACTTATGCTTAGGAAGTGCCATTTTGAGTTTGGATGTCCTTATTGAGTTAGAAGTGGAAAAAAAATTCAATCGACAATGGAGATATCGCTGGATATCTCGAAAGCTGGGACCTAAGGTCCTCAGCCAGTATATTGATATATTTAGACGTAAGTTGTTTATCTGTTTTATGATATAGCCAATATACTGTGAATGTAGAAGTGATGATTATTTTTTATATATATGTATGTATAAATATCTCATAAAAATAAACTCATTTTTATAATTACCTACATATTTCTTCATTAGTTCCTATCTCGTCCCCACAAAATTGAAAGATTTTAATAAATTCAATTTGACTGTTTTTTTCAATTCACTTTTAATTATGTCGATACATTCAAAATAGAGGTTTCTCCCTTGTTACATAATGTATATCCCAAAATTAATTGAAAATATCAGCTTTTGTTATAGAGATATGCTTCTTTGCAAGTGAGTTTGAATTGGTTGTGTTAATAATGGCAAATATATCGATCTATGCAGTGCAGGAAAGGCCTACTACGTTCAATGATATGTAATGTATGAATAACAACAAATTCCAGGGAATTGAACAAAAAGTAAGTTGTATGGTAGAGTAAGTTCCTGATTTATTTACCATTCATTTTCTGTGAATTTAGGAGAACATACAGTCAAAAATGAAGATTTGTATTAGCAAATGTAACTACATAATACAGTGAAATCAAAATTTTTTTTTGCTCATATATCACTGGAATATTTTGTTGCACAAAACGAATAGTACTGTGATACATAATATACACTTCAGTAGATTAGATTGAATTTACAGGAATAAATTCCTGTTCTCTGTAAAGAAATGAATTCCTGTATTTGAAACAATTCATTTCCATTGTAATAAAAAATGTTCCCTCAACAGGAATTGAAATACAGTAATCGTGTGTTGGATATAACAGGAAATTACTTCTGTGCCTATTTATAGTAGAATTTCCTGTTCTACTAACTTTATTTTTGTAAGGGTTACAGGGTTATTTTTCTGAGTGATGTGTTAAATCCTAACCAAATCTCAAATCCACAGAAAAACTATAAGACTACTTGAAACGATAACCATTCTATATTTTCGAAAGTAACGATCAATTTGGAGGAAAGAAATTATTTTTATGTTTTTTGCAGTTTTCGAGTTATTCCTTATTTTATCCAACAAGGTAACAGGTGAAATTTGTGAATTTTTGTAGTATTCTGAATGGATATCTCGAAAGCTGGGACCTAAGGTCCTCAGCCAGTATATTGATATATTTAGACGTAAGTTGTTTATCTGTTTTATGATATAGCCAATATACTGTGAATGTAGAAGTGATGATTATTTTTTATATATATGTATGTATAAATATCTCATAAAAATAAACTCATTTTTATAATTACCTACATATTTCTTCATTAGTTCCTATCTCGTCCCCACAAAATTGAAAGATTTTAATAAATTCAATTTGACTGTTTTTTTCAATTCACTTTTAATTATGTCGATACATTCAAAATAGAGGTTTCTCCCTTGTTACATAATGTATATCCCAAAATTAATTGAAAATATCAGCTTTTGTTATAGAGATATGCTTCTTTGCAAGTGAGTTTGAATTGGTTGTGTTAATAATGGCAAATATATCGATCTATGCAGTGCAGGAAAGGCCTACTACGTTCAATGATATGTAATGTATGAATAACAACAAATTCCAGGGAATTGAACAAAAAGTAAGTTGTATGGTAGAGTAAGTTCCTGATTTATTTACCATTCATTTTCTGTGAATTTAGGAGAACATACAGTCAAAAATGAAGATTTGTATTAGCAAATGTAACTACATAATACAGTGAAATCAAAATTTTTTTTTGCTCATATATCACTGGAATATTTTGTTGCACAAAACGAATAGTACTGTGATACATAATATACACTTCAGTAGATTAGATTGAATTTACAGGAATAAATTCCTGTTCTCTGTAAAGAAATGAATTCCTGTATTTGAAACAATTCATTTCCATTGTAATAAAAAATGTTCCCTCAACAGGAATTGAAATACAGTAATCGTGTGTTGGATATAACAGGAAATTACTTCTGTGCCTATTTATAGTAGAATTTCCTGTTCTACTAACTTTATTTTTGTAAGGGTTACAGGGTTATTTTTCTGAGTGATGTGTTAAATCCTAACCAAATCTCAAATCCACAGAAAAACTATAAGACTACTTGAAACGATAACCATTCTATATTTTCGAAAGTAACGATCAATTTGGAGGAAAGAAATTATTTTTATGTTTTTTGCAGTTTTCGAGTTATTCCTTATTTTATCCAACAAGGTAACAGGTGAAATTTGTGAATTTTTGTAGTATTCTGAATTCGTACCTATTATTTGTTTACCGGGTAGGAAAAGCCTAACATTCCTGGAGGATTGTGAAGATCCAGGGATGTGGCTTTTCCTACGAGGTAAAAATATGACCGAAAATCGTTACGAATACAGGGTTATCCATAATTGAATGCTTGCCCGATTTTGAAAGTATGGAATATGTCAGTTCCAGAGCGAGAACGTTCGCAAAATGAACTATTTCACTAGATATGTTGTTGTTACATCGAAAAAACCTGAAATACCCAGAATTCATACTGGGTGATCTATCATTATAAAAACTATTCACAATAAAGGTTAAGTGGACACCCTGTATTTTTGGGTTGGTTTAAGCTAAGGTGTTTGTTTGATTTTTTCAGAACAAATCATCATAGACTTCAAACGAGACTTCAAAGCATACAGGTTGATTCAGTCATGAAATAAACTGTGAACCTCACGAAAATACCCTAAAACCACCTTATTTTTCATCACCCACTATTTCAAGATCAACTCCGTTGAGGTGGGAGTTTTCTTTCACCACTGTACTTGATATAAAAACATCAATACGACTGAGAGTTTTTATCATCTTCCTATGACCAGATCTTTTGCTGGAATAAGAATAGAATAACATGAATAAATAATTTTCATATTACATAAAAAAATCTGGTCATAAGAAGAGGATAAAAACTCTCAGTCGTATTGATGTTTATTATCAAGTACAGTGGTGAAAGAAAACCTCCATCTCAACGGAAATAATCTTGAAATAGAGGGTGATGAAAAAATTGGTGGTTTTCGGGTAGTTTCGTGAGGTCCACAGTTTATTTTATGACTGAATCACCCTGTATGCTTTGAAGTCTCGTTTGAAGTCTATGATGATTTGTTCTGAAAAAATCAAACAAACACCTTAGCTTAAACCAACCCAAAAATACAGGGTGTCCACTTAACCTTTATTGTGAATAGTTTCTATAATAATAGATCACCCAGTATGAATTCTGGGTATTTCAGGTTTTTTTGATGTAACAACAACATATCTAGTGAAATAGTTCATTTTGCGAACGTTCTCGCTCTGGAACTGACATATTTTATAATTTCAAAATCGAGCAAGCATTTAATTATGGATAACCCTGTATTCGTAACGATTTTCGGTCATATTCCTCTATATGGTTGCTCCCTGGCCCCCTGGGGATGGAATGAAATGTTTCTTGAGAAAAGAGAAGTTCATTCGATTCTGTTTCGAGATACGCGCGTAGTAGAAGTGGGTAATTTTCAACTTCAACGCCCGGTATCTCAAAAACTAGTCATAGGATTAAGTTGGGACCATGGACACTTTTGATCAGTAGGTCGAGTACTACATTATACCAAAAAATTAGAAAATTTCACGGAACGCCATTTGCCATAAGAAAAGTTCGGGGTCCTTTCTGCACGCCTGTGAATAAGATACAAAGACCTTGCCGAAAAAGTACCACATGTCCCACTTTCCTTATTCAAAAAATTTAAAGGGTTGATGGGGAAGGCATAAGGTGCAACAAAAATCCTTCAAAAATGCATAAAAATTTGGTAAAAGTGAAACAAACATTGACCTGTTTCAGGATTTCGTTTCCAAATATTTTTCTTCTGAGAAAATGAATTTGTTTTTTGACGCGCACTGTACCTATTCAATGAATTGATTATTCAAACTTGTTTTTTCGAATGGGACGATATTCATTTCAGAGATAGACTCGATCGTATCATACACATTATTTCAACATATTCCGGATAATATTAAAACTACTCTCTAATCGCTTTCCTGAATACGGTAACGGCTTGGCATTTGAGTTTCAGATAAACTCGCATTATTGGCACCTGTGTCACAGTCTGGAAAATATTTTGAATCTATGGCTGGCAAAATGGCATGAAATATTCATAACATTTTGCTGTTTATTTGAATGATTTAAAGGTTCAATATTATCAATGATGAAATTTAATGGACTACGTTTGTTTATCAGATATTCCTGAATCAATAAATAAATAAATGATAAATAAATAAATAAATAAATCTTTATTCATCCCGTAAGACATTTTTAACAATGTATAGGACAGGTCAGAAATATGCAAAAAATAAAGACATTCATCCAGAAGAAAGGGAAAAGAGAACTTAAATTCTATCACACAGATACTCATCTACAGTCTACACTATAGTAACATTTTTCGTTCAACAACGCCTTGACTGCTGCGCGAAAACGAATTTTGTCCAGAATTTTTATATTTTCTGATAATTTATTGAAAAACTTAATACATATATAAGTAGGGGACGTTTCAAATTTACTGGTGTTGTGCTTTGGTATGGACAACAGGCTATCATTCCTTGTATTATAATTATGGAAACTTGACAGTTTAGCATACAGTATTTCATTATCCTTTATGTATACTCCATTCACAATTATAAAATCACAGCTCTGGCCTTGGAAATTTGACACATTCCACTCTGTATCGAAGTTATGACGTTTTTCAAAATATTTTTATGTTCCAAGTCAACACTATGTTGCCCTTTCTACATTCTTAGCGTATTTCTCAGAATGTGAATGAATTGGAAAAGATGTGATGGACGAAAATAATTAACGTTTATATGATTTTGATAGAAAGGAGTCCTTTTCTAGTTATTTGCATGAAAAGTACAAGAGATCACTGTTGAAATATATTATTTTTCGCCATGGAAAAAAACTGCATTGCTTTCACATAATTTTCATAAGCATGCTTGTGAAGATTTAATGTTTATTATCCTCTTGAACTGAAAGTTCAAGACTTGACGACATTTTATTTATTCGATCTTATGAACAAGGAGTAAAATATTCTGATTGTATAGTAATTTATTGGATTGAAAAATATTCATACATTACTACCACAGTAGGTTTGTACAAATAAAATGGAATAGGTCAAACATATGCTTCACATTTATCATTCACCTGTTCTAAAATAAGACACACACTCCTGGAATATGGAAAAAACCGATGTATTCTGGTTCAATATAGCCTTTTTCTACTTTCGGCAAAGGAATGAAAGCTCCAGTGACACATTTCAATTCTACCTGAACCATATTTTCCGGTCGCTTCCGTTAGAAGATCGTATAAGGAAGCCTTTCTTGTCCATTTACACATTCCAAATAAATTTTGAGCACCAAAATCGATACCGAAACTAACCAAACTTCTGGGGACCGGAATTTCGTTTGAAATCTTTCAAAACGGCCAGATACCTAAAAAAACTTCGTTATCAAATGTAAAAAGGTCGATTAGTACTTACTTTCGCTTTATTTATGCTTATAAATCGATTTTTGGTCCAATTCAAATTTGCCGTTCGTACTCACGCCAAAACTCGTGAAAGGAAAAAATGACACTTGCACGAAACTTCTTCTGGACGCCGAAGAACGGAAAAATAGGCGATTTCCTATCGATATTTTTCCCCAAAATCGCCGATCGATACGAACTAACAAAATGTGGAAAATCTTTGATACTTTTACTTTGATGTAAACAGAAAAACTGGCATCGTCGTTTTGTCATAAACGATATTCTATGTACGCGCACAGATTTTTCATCAGGTGCACCAATTCCTGAAAACGAAACCATGGCCAGAGTTGTGATTTTATAATTGTGAATGGAGTATAGGTGAGACATTTATAAATATATACCTATATACACGGAGCAGTCAATATTTTATGTTCATAAAAGATTGGTTTACAAGATGTTCGTGAGCTAAGCCCAAACATCACACGTAAAATACGTTTCTGTGCAATGAACAATCTATTGAAGTCAATTGAGTTGCCCCAGACCTCTATGTTATATGACAAATGAGAATAGACTAGTCCATAATAGACATTCAATAATGCGTCGAGTGGAACACATTATTAATTTAGGATAAGTTCACGGCCTCCTGTTTATTTCCAGAATAGAGGGTATATTGATGGGATAAGGCCAAGGAAAAGGACTATCAATTTGATATCATGCCAACGTTTCGGTCTATTTGAAACCTTCCTCAGGGCTCTGGAAGAGCGATACAAGATTATTTACAATTGGGAAACAGAGATCTTTCACATGTTGATCAATCCAAATGCGAAGTTAAAACAATAAGTTAACATGAGTAACCATAACACAAAAAAATATATACAAAACACAGTTTCAGTTAAGGAAAAAACAACTCTGAAAACTTTTTTTAAATAAAATAGCAGTCAAACTGATGTCTGAGGGTGTGAGACAACGAACTAAAAATTACACACATATAAAAAAAACAATACATAAATATATCGAATTGAGTTCTGAAAAACTTACATTATTAATGTTCTCACGCTTGGCAAAAGATGCAAGAAAAAATGTTGTCTTCGAATGAGATTCATAAAGTATCAAAGTCTTTTCACACAATGAATGATGCGAAAAACAGAACTTATAAAAACTTTTTGAACAAGTAATGAATTTATATATCGTGATAGTTCAATCATAATTTCACAATCACGTACAGATGCATCTTTCCCAACTGTATATATCATCTCTACGCTCTCCATAAGAAGAAATATGTGAAAACCGAATAAATAAACGTAATGTACTTCGAAATGACGGAACATTAATAGCAATAAAATATTTTCTCGCTCATATCGTCTGAAAGGTCATTGTGGAAAAATGCAGAGTGAGGATATGATGCAGAAGGATGTACCCTTTATTACAGATGAGTAAAGGAAGCAACCAGGCAGTAAAAATGATCAAAATCGCAAGTTTTCTTTGGAGATTCCGACACCCGAATAAGCGACGAACTCCTTAGCTTGAATTCATTGTTTCTAAATATCACATGTTTCGTTCCTGTCTGATTTGCAAAACCTAAGGTCAACTAAAAACCATCTCCCTAAACATAACTAGGAAAGCTGATAAAGTAGAGTCGAAACGAGGAAATGAGCAGCCTAGTCGAGAGTAAACAAATCATAAAACCCGTCATTATCATATTGTGTATACTACTTGCATTCAAATAATCGTAAATGAGTTATGTGGAACATTCCGTACAATTTTTATCGTCTGTTCATTTTCCTATTGACATGGGCGTAGATAGGGGGGGCCTGGGGGGGCACGGCCCCCCCCAGAATCCACGGTGCCCCCCCCCTTACTGAAAAACACATTCGTTTTTCCTTGCTCGTTTTCCACTGTGCCCCCTCAGGCCCCCCCCAGGAAAAAAGGCTAGCTACGCCCATGCCGATTGAGTCATCTTGAACGTAGTTTCGGTCCGGATTTACAAGAAATCCTTGCCGATCGTCCATTTCCAAGGATAATCTAATGGCGCTACGTGTTCTGAATTAACAGAGTATGTCGCTTTGAAATCGAACATTCAGATCTTGGCGACTGAAAAAGATTCCCATAGAAAGGTCGGTAGGAATTCTTTATTGCACTCATGTTGTGAGTGCTTCTTGTTTGTTTTCTTGGAATGCTGTGGTGCAGTATCGTATGAATGAAGGACATGTATCGCAAAATATTCAAAGACATAATGATAATGATAATAATTTATATGTCCTCAAAGACACAATATTTATGTGGGGGACACACATGAGAATTACAAAATGGGAATGAGAACAATGTTTCGGAATTAGTTATGAAAGAGATGTATCAAACATTTGAAGAAGACGCTCTTAGAAAATATAATCAAGGACGAGAACACAGCAGAATAATCAAGGATATTTCAAATAAGGCAATTATACACAGAATATGAGTCTTTGACTTGAAAAATTTTTTCAATAAATTGTAGATTCCTCTCATCAAACGAAGTACTCCGTTTGCAAGATACAGGGTGTCGAAAATCCATAAAAATAACTTTCTATCCTCATCCTTCGAATCGCTTTTTACAATGAACTGAATGTTTTCTCCTTCCATAGTGTGCATTCCGCAATCGACAGTAAACAAATATTCATTGTTATCAAAATTACATCCTAGCAGATTCATAAATTAACGGAAAAATAGTATCAACCTCGTTGAAAACGATAAGCGCTTCATATTTTCGAAATAACCGATCTTTTTGTGAAATATAGGTATTCTTAAGTTTTTCCATAATTTAATCCGATGAGATTTCTGAACAAAGTCGTAAATTCTAAAATATTTCTGGATGCAGAATTGTCTAAGATATCATGGAAACCTATGCACCAATGTTGCTTGATTTTTTAATTTCAATCATCAATACTCACAGATATTTATTCCCCATACAGGGTGAGTCTTCGACATGTACATATATTTTAACCATAGATTTCTCTCATCGAATGAAACACTATTTTCCTATACCATTTTTCAAAATAGGTTTCACCTGAAAGATACACGGTGTCAAAAATTCATGAAAAAACACTTTTCTGTTCATATCTTCAGAACCGTTATCTCAAATGAACTGAATTTTCGTTGATTGTTCACTCATTCATGGCGTATATTTCTCAATCAACACTTATGCAATATTTGTCCTGGTGTAAAAGTTACAGCGTAGCCGATCCATAAATCCACGCAAAAATACTATAAAACCATTTGAAAAAGATTAACGGTTCATATTTCCGAAAGAATCAATCATTTTGAAAAATGAAAGTATTTATATGTTTTTTTTTAATGAAACGCGTCATTGTCGTGTTATTCCCAATTTTACCCGATAAAATTCGACGAAAAAATAAAAAATCATAAGAATGATCTGGATGCTTCCCTGGATTTTTAATATCACAGAATGGCTGACATGTATAAACTCTGATCTCTATACAGGGTCTTTCACGAGGAACCTCACCCATATTTATACGGGAAACTACTGAACGTATTTTCATGAAATTCAGCACTTATAAGTATTTCACGATGCTGATGAAATCTAAAATATTTTCAAGGCATGAGCACCTCCGGTTTTTCCGGAAATGACGTCAACTTCCGTTTTTCAAATCAGAACACCATTTTTTTATTGCAGAAATAGATTCCTTAGAAAATTTCAAGTTATTTTGATGTAACATTTTTCAGTTTTGGTTGGAAAATTCTCTCTGAGCGGGAAAATTCGAAAAAAAATCGAAAATAGAGCTCCGCTGAAACAAGAATAACTTCGAGGTTTTTGGATGGAAAATTTTCATTTTTGGGATTTTTCCAGATGTAAGATTGATGTATCCACTTTAAAAATCGAAATCTCAAAGTTAGGGATGACAAAATCGTGAAAAATCAATTTTTTCAAATTAGAACCCCATTTTTTTATGGCAGATATTGAATCTACGTTAAAAAATAATGTGAGTGTATGCATCACACCCTTGCCCTAAAGTGGATATTTTCTGAGTTAATATCCACTTTAGGGCAAGGGTGTGATGCATACACTCACATTATTCTTTAACGTAGATTCCAATATCTTCCATAAAAAAATGGGGTTCTAATTTGAAAAAATTGATTTTTCACGATTTTGTCATCCCTAACTTTGAAAGCGATTTTTTCACCCCCTGTATCATGAATCGCGATTTCGATTTTTAAAGTGGATACATCAATCTTACATCTTGAAAAATCCCAAAAATGAAAATTTTCCATCCGAAAACCTCGAAGTTATTCTTGTTTCAGCGGAGCTCTATTTTCGATTTTTTTTTTCGAATTTTCCCGCTCAGAGAGAATTTTCCAATCAAAACTGAAAAATGTTACATCAAAATAACTTGAAATTTTCTAAGGAATCTATTTCTGCAATAAAAAAATGGTGTTCTGATTTGAAAAACGGAAGTTGACGTCATTTCCGGAAAAACCGGAGGTGCTCATGCCTTGAAAATATTTTGGATTTCATCAGCCTAAAGTGGATATTTTCTGAGTTAATATCCACTTTAGGCCAAGGGTGTGATGCATACACTCACATTATTCTTTAACGTAGATTCCAATATCTTCCATAAAAAATGGGGTTCTAATTTGAAAAAATTGATTTTTCACGATTTTGTCATCCCTAACTTTGAAAGCGATTTTTTCACCCCCTGTATCATGAATCGCGATTTCGATTTTTAAAGTGGATACATCAATCTTACATCTTGAAAAATCCCAAAAATGAAAATTTTCCATCCAAAAACCTCGAAGTTATTCTTGTTTCAGCGGAGCTCTATTTTCGATTTTTTTTCCAATTTTCCCGCTCAGAGAGAATTTTCCAACCAAAACTGAAAAATGTTACATCAAAATAACTTGAAATTTTCTAAGGAATCTATTTCTGCAATAAAAAAATGGTGTTCTGATTTGAAAAACGGAAGTTGACGTCATTTCCGGAAAAACCGGAGGTGCTCATGCCTTGAAAATATTTTAGATTTTATCAGCATCGTGAAATAATTATAAGTGCTGAATTTCATGAAAATACGTTCAGTAGTTTCCCGTATAAATATGGGTGAGGTTCCTCGTGAAAGAACCTGTATAAGTTAACAATAATGTCAGAATGTTTATCAACTTTGTCAAGACTAGAATCTCTATGACGGAAAAACGTTTGATACTTTGATGTAGAGATATGTCATAATTAAATCCCACAAATGTGAGAGAGAAAATTGAATTCTAAGAAGCATGAAATTCCACATTTTATAAGCACAATTCTTATTGAAAATTCATTGTTCCTGGTCCATATTGAAATTATGATGGATATCGATACAATCCACGTATTAAATTGAAATCAATGAAAAATAAAATGATACTTAGCACTAAATAATCTGTGGCGATGTTTCCATCTGAACATTATCTCTTGGAATTTCATAAACTCGACACTACACGGTGATCATTACATTAATTCAATAATCATCACGAGATAGCTCTAGTCATGTTTTGTTGGCAGAAAGCAGTACTTAAGAAGGAAATCGTGGTGATCATTTGAATTCTGCTATTTCCCATGCACAATGTGAACTTTCAATTGAAAGTTTTTGTATCGCTGAATAATTTGTTTTTTTTTTTTTCATTTTCATCATCGCTGTACTATATGGACTTTATGTTTGACTTATCTGTCAATCATCAACTACCCGTGTCGTTACAAACCTCCAATCACTTCTAGACCAGACCGAGCATCTCCACATCCTACGAGACCGTCCCGTTTCTATTCCCTACTTAATCGACCGTCTTGTAAGTCCATTGCACACAATTTGCATCTATGACCGCCATCGACCAGACCGTCATGTTTTTTAATCGCAACAGAAGAAACAAGTTGTTACAACACGACACCAAACCGCAAGCAGTCTCGTCTGCCTCTCGTTTCTATGTCGTTAGTAAAGGGCCCCATACACCGCGATGTTTTTCGTCAGCCTATCTTGGACTCCTTATAAAGAAGTATTCTATTCAGCTGTTCACATTTGCTTGGTGGTTTAAAAGTTGGATAAAAAGGATCGGTAAACATAAATTAGTCTTTTTATGACGTCTTTTATAAAACACAAGCAGCCCGTCCCAGCTTTGCCCGGGTAGAAATTTGTTCATCCACGCAGCTACTCTTTTATAGATATGCTTGTCCCCCTCTCACAATTCGATGCCCTCTCCTACCTAGCTACCTAGCACGGAGACGCATTTAGGTCCGGTCTTGCTGTTTCATCTTCATCACTTCAACCTGCCATATCTTTTGATGTAGTCGTTGTAATTGTATGATGTAAAGGGCAATTTCGATCTAAATTAAATACAGGGGATAAATATCATTGGATGAGGATCAATAACCTATTCAAAAAACGCACTCCCAAATAGTGCATAATTTTAGAAAACATCTGATTACCATAAACAGGTAATAGCAAGTCAATTTTGAGAGATAGATATATGCTATTGCGGACTTTTTTGTAGAACTATTCAAGAGGTACATTTCCGTCATACATTGTATCTACGTTAGTCTTACGGTTTTTGCAGCGCACGTGAAAATAGCTGATTATGGCAGATTTTTTGTAATTATTGAACTTATAATAGGTATCCTTAAGTATAGCCATTGAGTTTAAATACACACAACCAAACTTATATGGAATCACCCAGTATTAAGATGAAATATTATTTTGATATCTTTTTCGTTAGAAGCAAATAAAAAGTGCATGTGTTTACTCACAAAAACAGTTAGGTTCATAAGCACTTGATAAGATTTGGCTTTGCAGTGTCGATTTTACCATTTCGTTCGAACGTCGCAGTGAATTTATATTTTGTTTTTTTGCGAAGTTTTAAAAAAAATGCCTTATGTGGGGTTATCGGAAGTCCAGAGAGGAAGAATTATTACTATGGCAGAACAAGGTATGTTACAAAGACAGATTGCAAGAACGGTGGGGGTTACACAAGGGGTTGTTTCAAAAACCTATGCAAGGTTTCTGGAGTCAGGAACCCTAAAGAATAGGCCGAGAAGAAGTCGTGGAAGAGTAACTACAGAAAGGCAGGATCGCTTTTTAGCCAAAACAGCAAGAAGAAATCCCGCAGTATCTTATTCAGAGCTTCAAAGGCAATTTTTGTAAGCTACAGGTGTTAGTGTTTCTGTCGAAACTATCAGAAAATGACTTCGCGCTCGGGAATTATTCAAGAGAAGAGCGTTAAGAGTTCCAGAACTATCAAGGCAGAATAAAGTTGACCGTTTTAATTGGTGTTTAGAGCATGAAAATTGGACTATTGAAGATTGGAAAAATGTCTTATTTTCGGATGAGACCAGAATTGGCCTAAGATCAGACGACCGGCGTGTTCGCATTTTAAGAGGTAGAGGGAGGCAAGCTAGGCTCCAAGCTGCAAGACCGATCCCTAAATACAAAGGAGGTACTGTAATGTTTTGGGGCGGAATTATGTTTGGTGAGAAAACTCCTTTAATTCCCATTAGACAATCTCTGACAGGGCCTAGGTATGTTGATCTAGTGCTACAACCTGTAGTGAGGCTCTGGCGAGGTGCTTTTGGAGATTATTTCCTATATTTATGCAGGATAATGCACCTCCACATACCAG
This sequence comes from Adalia bipunctata, assembly GCA_910592335.1. NCBI lineage: Eukaryota > Metazoa > Arthropoda > Insecta > Coleoptera > Coccinellidae > Adalia > Adalia bipunctata. Next base: position 11,600,651 of record OU342954.1, read on the forward strand.
CAGAGTTGCAAAAAAATTTTTCGAAACAGAAGGTGTGACTGTTTTAGAGTGGCCTTCTTGTTCACCGGACCTTAATCCTATCGAGCACTTGTGGGATAGGATCAAAAGAAAAATTAGAGCTCGTCAAAATAATCCTGGTAACGCAGAGCAACTTATACAAGCGGCTTTAGAGGAATGGGCAAATGTTACAGAAGAAGCAATTAACAACTTAATAGAAAGCATGCCTCGTCGAATTCAAGCTTGTATCAATGCCAGGGATGGTAATACTGATTATTGATTTGTTAAAATCGTTTTATTTGTTGTTCAATTCTCAGTTACATAAAAATTATTTAAAAAAAAATTTACACTTTTAATTTTCTGTTGTATTATAAAAATAATCTTTTAATAATTTATATTATTTTTGTAATAAACTTGTTTTGGAAAAACTGCTCTTCACTTTTCAGCGACTTTTTCTTAATTAAAATTCGTTTTTTCCAAATAACAGGGTGATTCCATATAAGTTTGGTTGTGTGTATATTTAAACTCAATGGTATAGCCTATGTCAACTCATGGAAAATGAAGCTTTCTGAGGGTGAAAGAATTTCTGAATTCGGTCCAGTAGTTTTTGAGCCAAGTCGTATCAAACACACAAAAATACAAATCTTTCCTTTTAATAATATTAGTATAGAAGCACATTATTTACTTGGTGACTACCCACCGACTGAAACCTGAAGTTTTCATAGCTATATTCAGAAAAATGATTCTAACCTCACGACGTTTTCGAAGACGTCATATGAGTGTAGGTAAATCGTCAAACTACTCTTCTGAAAGCACAAAAAATCATCTTTACACTTGCGTCATGAAAGAAGTTATCTACCGGAAAAATATCTATCGGCCACGCGATGTTTAAGGGTATTTGTTGAATAAGCTATGGAAACCCTAAGAAATGGAAAAAATATTGTTAACAAACAATTTACAAATTCAACCACGAAACAATTCCTGAATGGCTTACATTTCCCCAAAATGAGAATGATTGTTATTCATCTCTCGCGATAATAAAATGCTTCAGTTTCTGCCAAAATCCAAGATACCTTTTTCCATGATGGCGATGTTAAGCGTCGTATTTCATCGTAGAGTGTGTGGGATTCTTGATGCACATATTTTCACGAAGACCTTCTTCACCTCTATGTTTCTTCGCGATGCCATTGTGCCAATCAGTCGTGAATGAGTGACATAAGCAGGCTGAAGTTGGGAGTTTTTCTTCCGGTGGTACGCCTCAAGTCATACACGTTGGGCCAAATTGAACAAAACCTGTATTTTGCTAGCGGCTGATTGTTCAAAGAAGTGTACCAATGAACATCACGATTCAGTATCGTTTTATGTCTGAAGTGGTTCTCTTAATGCGTTTTCAGATGCGACGAAACCCGATTGCAATAATATGAAAATAAATGAAATAGTAGGAACTGAATTGCAAAAAGGGCCCCGCATTTTTCTTATGGCAAATGGCGTTCCGTCAAATGTTCTAATTTTTTGGTATAATGTAGTACTCGACCTACCGATCAAAAGTGTCCATGGCCCCAACTCAATCCTATGACTAGTTTCTGAGATACAGGGCGTTGAAGTTGAGAATTACCCACTTTTACTACGCGAGTATCTCGAAACAGAATCGAATGAACTTCAATTTTCCTCAATAAACATTCCATTTCATCCCCAGGGAGCAACGAAATAGAGAAATATGACCGAAAATCTTTGCGAATACAGGGTTATCCATAATTGAATGCTTGCCCGATTTTGAAAGTATAAAATATGTCAGTTCCAGAGCGAGAACTTTCGCAAAATGAACTATTACACTAGATATGTTGTTGTTACATCGAAAAACCTGGAATACCCGGAATTCATACTGGGTGACCCATTATTATATAAACCATTCACAATGAAGGTAAAGTGGACACCCTGTATTTTTGGGTTGATTTGAGGTGTTTGTTTAATTTTTTCAGAACATATCATGGACTTCAGAGAATACAGGGTGATTCAGTCATGAAATAAACTGTGAACCTCACGAAAATACCCAAAAACCACCTTTTTTTGCATCACTGTCTATTTCAAGATTAACTCCGTTGAGGTGGGAGTTTTCTTTCACCATTGTACTTGGTATGAAAACATCAATACGGCTTAGACCCCATGACAAAACGGTTTTTTGTTGAGTTATCTGTTTATTAATGGTACATGTTACATACCATTGCAAAGAGTATTAACAAGAGAAGTTTTTAAAACCATTTTAAAACCCCACACTATGTAAATTTTTTTTTATTAAATTTTGTAAAGTGAACACAATATTTTTTCTTCATTTTGATACGACGCGGTCAGGTTTTTTTGAAGATGTTTGTATGAAATTATGATCCAATCTGAATAAGACAAGACTAGACTAAAAAAAATCATTTTATAGGCACCTCGAGCATCAAATTCAAAAAAATTCAAGATTTTAATGAGAAAAATGGGAAATTTCTAGAAAAATGGCAAAAAAATTATAACAATTTGAACTTTGGGCAAAATGTTATTTTATTAGGCGCAACAAGTAGCCAAGAGCATCACCAACACCATTTACCTATGGCTACTCACCCCCCAAAACACCCTGTATTATTGTGAAATATGAATATATAAAAAAGTTTATTGTAATACAATATTCAGGCGTGGCTTTTGGAACTAAGCAGGGAAAATAAAAAAAGAAAAATTTATGTGAAAGACCCACCCTATTTTTTACAAGGCATCATCTCCTATATTTTTTCGTACTATTCATATACACCCAGTATAATTCGTTGATTATCAGTGATCACAAAATGCAGCGTTATGGGTTCCGTAGCAATTAAGTAAAAACCGAATTCTCATCTGTTCGATTACCTTCAGAAAGTCAGTCGCAGGTATTTTTCTCGGAATCTATGCACTTAATAAAATTTGGGATGAAAATGTTGTTCTCCATCATTCAAAAACGTTGTCGCTTTTCTTATAAACAAAGTGGCATGGGAAAACCTCGAAAAGAAATCCAGATCAGCATCTCTCCCAAATCCCGTCGATCGCAACAACCGTTACCGTTACGGGCAGTTGTTACAAAACGTCTCGAGTCCCATTTTCATCGGTCCGTATAGTATCACGTCTACGATTAACTTCTCGCGTGCCAGCGACTCTCGAAAAGGAGTTGCGACATTAAGGTTTAATTGGTGAAGGTGTGCGTACTGCAGCGGAAAATTGTCATGGAGATACGGCAAAGAACCACCTACTTGCTCGCTGACACACTGGGGAACCTGAAAATTCGTCCGTGACTACCACCACGATCGAAAGCACGATAGAAGAGGTGCTCGAGAGATCATAGCGTTCTATGGGGAAGGTCCTGCTCCTGGTGCCCTTCAAAAACCGTTAGAATTTAGATACAGGCAATCAATCGACCGCGATTTCATGAGGATGCCTGTCGCAACTTACGATTGCAAATTGATGGGTGTTCGATCATCCCCATATGTGGGGTAGCAACCTACTCAAGAATCTTGAATGGCAATAATAGGGGACACATCATTTTGGAGGTTTTACAATTATTATTATGTATTTGCTGAAGAAATACTCTCTAGCCTTTGTTCAGTTCAAAAACTAGTGGGCCAGTAGTTAATCAGTCAATGAAAATCGAAGCTGGGCTCTGATGAGAATCGAGATCTACGCATGTGCTTTTCAGCGGTTTCTTTGGATTTTTCGTACCTCCTAAAATTTTTAAGCAATTTTAGCAATTTTTTTTAAATGAAAACCATTATGGAAAGTATGTAATATGTATTTCCAAATTGATCTTTCTTCCACGATTTTCAAAAATATTTATCAAGGAATACTTTCCAGTTTATTATTATCAAACATTTCGAGAAAAAATGCTTTTCGTTCAGAAAAATCCAAGCAAGCCTCACTTCACTTCCTTCAAAACTGAGGCGGTCATAGAATTTCATGTCTTTCACTTGTCAAATTCAATTCAGTTTCATATTTGCTGTATCGTCCCGAGCTTCTGAAGTTTTTTTTTATATCACATCATGCAATTTATGTATTTCCTCGAATGGACAACTATTTGAACATTTGTTGTAAATATAATTCCTCTCAAATAAACCAATTTTTTTGTAAGGCATTTTTTTTGCCCCTCAAGGAAGCATTTATTACTGTTATCAATGGGTCACATGAATCTTTTTGTTATTGTCATTATTAAATCATCTAAGTATTTGAATGCTTTTTATTTCAGCAGAGAAATCAAACAAGAATCAACAAGTTTCGCGAACCCTCTATCAGGCTCTATTGGTCTGAGTTATAGCTAATATTTCCTAAATCAATTTGGCAGCTCACAATAATTCTGAGATATCGAATTCTATAGCCTCCTCAGTTGGGCGGAAGTGAAAATTCCTATCTCTAATGGAAATGGTCTAGCAAAGATCTAACCTCCAAAGTGAATCGTCGAAACGTGCCGCTATCGCAGTAGGAAAATGACAGACCGGTATCTGGCTTGTTAGCATTCATCAGTGTCACATATCCCCACCAACGATAGCAACCAAATAAAACAACAGAGCTTATATTACTCTCTAGCAGGAACACTTGGGTACAATGACTACAACAATGTAATTGTACAGTGTCCCACTTAGCGGGTAAATGTCTAAGTTTCATCCCAACGTCCCTTCAAAAATAATTTTTTTTTTTAATTTTTTATGAAACTTAGACATTTACACGCTAGGTGGGATACTGTACAATTACATTGTAGTCATTGTACCCAAGTGTTCCTGCTAGAGAGTAATATAAGCTCTGTTGTTTCATTTGGTTGCTATCGTTGGTGGGGATATATAGCACTGATGAAGGCTAACAAGCCAGAAACCGGTCTGTCATTTTCCTACTGCGATAGCGGCACGTTTCGACGATTTACTTCGGAGATTAGATCTTTGCTAGTCCATTTCTCTCATTTATTATTATGTCCCTAGTGGACGGTCCAAACGGACGCGAATTTCCTATATTTTTGATTCCAATTTGTCTGGAAGTGTATCAAAGCCTACTTGGATTTTGTTGAATGAAAAGTTTTTTTCGATATATAGTGAACTCGAAAGTATATCATGATATATATTTCTGAAATCGTTGAAAAAAGATCAATATGGAAATTTCATTTCCCATTATGGTTCCATTTGAAAAAAAATTGGTTATTGCTCCAAGATTTGAGCAGATACAAAAAATCTAACAGCACCTCTGAAAAGCAGTGAAAAAAGAGATGTGTTCATTTCTAGAGCGTAGATCCTTTAATACGGGAGTTATAGTCAATTATATTGAGGAATATATGTCTGATTCCCTAAATGTTTAGAATGATTATTGTTTCTAGTTTATTTTTTTGTTACATATGACCTGTCCTATACACCGTGTAGTGTCAGAAAGGATTAATAAATTATTATTATTATTATAATAAATCAGATACGAAAAACACCCTGTAGCTTGGAAACTACAGACGCCGCAGCAACTTAGGGTTTTCAGCAATTTGTGTTTCTCGAAAGAGAACATTACATGGATATTACTTTTTCTCTATCTCTAATAGTTAAGGTGTTGTAGTACTAAACCATCGAAAAATCGATCCTTATCAAAGATTTGGCTTCACTTTGTGACTTTGAATAGCAGGCGTATAAGCCGAATTGTTTTTATTCGAAATATGCTTATTAACAAAAACGTCAGGACTAGAGACAACCAACGAATTCAGTATCAGCAACATCATTCTGAAAGTTGTCAACCCACTTTAGCTGAGTTATGCCCAATTTCTATGACCACGAATAACTTTAATTCAAAGTCACTAGCTGAAGCAACTGTTAATGAAAACGGCCCAATAAATGATTTCTATTTCACACGTTATGTTTAAGAGGTGAAGAATTTTTCAGGAAAGACCAACTAAGGATCGACCTCAGAATCCAGCCTCATTCTCGAAAAAGTAAGGACTATTCGAATTAACACCTCTTCTAGGAAAACCCTTTATGTGTGTTCTTTCACAATTTTCGAAAAAATATGATGGAAAATACACCACATGTCCACATGAATTATGTTATTGGGTTGAGATGTCTGTGTTTATAATTTTGATGTTGATTTTGCAGAATGGTGGATTCGCCGGTACGTCCAAATTCTAAATTCAGTTTCAGCGTGATGTCTTCTGATCTCTAATTGAACTTTATACTGGATACCATTACAAGATATGAATCACTCTGAACAGTTTCGGTGAGCAATGAGCGACTGCCGGCAGAGCCATGGAATTCCAGTAAAAAGATCCAAATTATGGATATTGCCCCTTGTCAACCTACAGAAATCAGCAATGAATAAATGAATGTTATTGCTCTTGTTACAGTCGAATACAGTTATCTACACTCGTAATACCCGAGCAAGATGTCACTGTCTGGTTATATTTTCTCATTAAATAAACTAACCAATAATAATATTACTGTAAATCGACTTATACGGCGATACAATCTCGGTCACAGTATTCAATCACGGCGGCGATTATGATCGCTCTGTGTTCGGTTCGGCCATATTTAGCTCGTCCGTTTTTATTGTTGTCTCGCAGCGTGATCTCCCGTGATGGATCTGTGGTGCTGTAGGCAGCCCCGCCCTGGTTTCGAATCCGATCGGAAGATTTATGAAAAACTGACGTAGTTACTTGCAGGTTTTCCTTTACATTCCTATCACGATAGAACTCGTAACCTTAGCTTGTCAGAACTCAATAGCTCAATTCGTTCAGGAACTCGAGGAATATTAAGGATTGTCGATGATACTTTTCCCAAATGCATATAAAGAATAGTTGAATCAGGGCCGATATACAGGATATCTCACGAAGAACTTCACATACTCCTACCATAAACAGGGTGAGTCTTTGACTAGTACATATATTCTAACTGTACATTCCTCACATCAAACGAAACACTTTTTTCCTATACCATTTTTCAAATTCCATTGATAAAACACTTTTCTTTCCATATCTCCGGAACTATCATTTCAAATGAACTGAATTTTGGTTGCATATTTCGCAATCAACACTCAAGCATAGCCGACTCATAAATCCACGCAAAAATACCATGAAACCACTTGAAAAAGATAAACGCTTCATATTTTCGAAAGAACCAATCGGTTCAGATAATAAAAGTATATTCTTAAGTTTTTTCAATAAAACGCGTCGTTTTCGAGTCATTCCCAATTTTACCCGACAAAATTTTACGAAAAAAATCAAAATCTCAAGAATAAACTAGATGCTTCCCTGGATTTATAATATCACCGAATCGAAGATGTAATAATATTCTGTAATCAAATTCAAAGTTAATGATGTTGTCAGAATGTTTGTCGAATTTTCATTTGGGAAAACGGACCTAAGTACTGATGAAATTCCACAAATTTGTTAGATAAAATTGAATAGGTTGTAGCTGCCGACTCATCAAATTGATTTCAATATATCATATTTTTATGTAAGGCAAAAATTGTGTTCTAAAAAGCAGAAAATTTCTCAAAGACCCTGATTGAAGTTCACCTTACGCCACACAACAGATTTTTTTTCGAAATTATACGTCCAGTTTATATTGAAAATTTATTCGTTCGTCCATCCTTCGAGAAAATATTGAAAATGAATGTCAATGAAATACAAAATTCAGTATATGAATCATGAATACCTATCGATACAAACCACGTACTAAATTAAAATTAACGAAAAATAAAATAGTACTAAATCTAAAGTTCGTGCCCAAATTACATGTTAAAAATCGGGTCGTTATACATACACCACCCAAATTAAACGTCATTTAGCTGAACTAAACAGTTATGTTCATACCCATCACCCAAATTTCGCGGGAAATGATGACTTCTGCGAAGCCACAGAGAATCAAGAATATGCGCTATACGCATGCGTCGTACACGTGAGTTCCAACCAGAGATATCTCACGAACCTTAAATACATGATTTTCTGTTTCGAAAAAAATAAATTGAAAACATGAAGATCAATTTGATCTCATACAGGGAAAAATAACGAACAAAAATTATTATTTCATTTTGATCTCTGTATTGAGAAAAAGGGTTTGTAGTCAAACGGCAATATATCATGCATTAAGTGTATATATTCAAATAACTGTGGAATTGCTTGAAACAATCATTATTTTTATTGAGACATAATCCTACACCAAATTTCTTACACTTTTTTCAAATAAACTAGAATCTATAAAAAAGTATGTATAAATGAGATACTCTGTGGTTGCATTCAAAGTTGGAAATCTCCTTTGTCTAAGGAAATCTCAATACTAACGCCATTTACCAACAGATACTTGCGGCTCATTGACGATTGGTTCGTAGCAGAACGGATACATCATGCAATAATTCGATATTCACTATAACATAAGCTTGAAGTGCTTAGAAGTGTTGTGTTGCAGAAAATCAACAATATGCATTTAAGGGCCCTTTAACTGCTATTTCCGTACATATACGTTTTGAGAAGTTTTGACTTTGCACCTTTGATATGCAATGGCCGTACATGTACGTTGCCCATATTCATAAATTCACTGCTAACTTCGTCTATGATGCCGGATTATAAATTCTCTGATCGTACTACAAGTTGACAATGCTGTCAGAATTATCAACTTTGTCTAGACTGAAATCGTTTGATGTGGAGATATAAAATAATGAAATCCCACAAATGTGGCAGATGAAATTTGATTCCAACGAGCAAGAAATTGAAATTAAAAATTTATAGTTACCGGTCCACATTTCAGGAAAATATTCAAAAAAATGTCAATGAAATACAAAATTCAGATATACGAATGATGAATATCGATACAAACCAAAAATAAAATGATACTCAGCACGGAATATTATGTGGAGATATTTCTAGTTAAACAATGTCATCTCTGATAATTTGCTACCAACTAGTGAAAAACTTCTGCACAAAAATATATGCAAATTTGTACACGTAAATTTCTTAAACTCGACACTACACGGTGAATATTACATTATTTCACATCACGAGATCGAAGAAAAGTACCTCTAAAAATCACTTTCCCTTTTCATAAAAACAAAGCTCTAGAAAAGATTCCCTCCATGTTTGTTTACAGTTCGCGACGATTGTCGCCATACGCATGCGTCGTGAACTTTCACACATAAAAAATTGACGTTCGATATGTGCCTATTCCTGATATTAAGGAATGGTAGATTCAAAGATATTTATACTATGTTATCCGAAAAATCACCAAGCTGACAACGTCATCTGAAAACCTCTGTTAAATATTCATAGAAGATTATTGTTCTGGATATAAGATAGGCTGATATAGTTTGATTGATCACAAATTGAATGAAAAACCCTTCTCCACAAAATATTTTTGGGATATCGAGGAAAATAAGAACAAGTTATTAGTGTTTACAAACTAATCTTTAGGAAAATCGAAAAAGGAACTTATTATAATGGAATAAATATGGCTTTTTGATTGGGTATTTGTCGCATTGAAATTAAAGGTAGAATTCCAAAATGTAATAGATTGTTGAGCATGCTATTTGGAAAAGTGCCGAAAATATTTCAGATTTTCTCGGCATTCCGTGTAGCATTACTGGAAATCAATTTCATGAAAATGTCTTGAAGAGGTCTCCCTATAATCATGGGTCAGTTCCAGAAAAAATGACACTGCATAAACCTCTTAGGGAATCACAAATTTTGAGTATGACACCCATTAGAATTCCAAATTTCTGAATGTGTGAGAATATCCTGCCTTTCAGCATCAATAATTCTCGCAATTTCTGAAATCTTCTCCCATTCATTCTTCGAACGCCGCCTGACTCCTGTGGCCATTCCTCATCTGCGCGAGGCGACTAGAATGCCTCGTTAACCGTCGCAAAAAATCAGCAGCGATCTCATTACGGCCGCACCACGAAAGATCCGCAGAGAACACGTACGTACACGCATCATAAAAAACAATTAGGAGATTACAGGCGGGAGCAATGAATTATCGCCTACCGGTCGAATCTTCGCTTTGTAATAAATATCCGCGCCTTTGATATTTTCTCTTCGGCGTCCTGTGTGTCCCCCATCAGTATGATTAGATAAATTGGCATCGGCCACTGATGTTGCCGCGGTCAATTACGCAGCATCGATCAGTGGCAGCGAGAAAATTCTGGATCGACTTTGCAAGACTTAAACAAGTAAAATGAGCAACAAACTATGCCGGAACGGCCACAAAACGGATGGTACTGATATGATCTCTTTGTGCTTGTTTTGTCTGCGCCAAGAAAACTGTTTGTTACATCTCAAAATTCATTCTTTTTCAAGTTTGTCCGTCCAGAGAAACTGAAACTGTCAGCTAGCTGGTGCGTTGAACAGAAAGTGAAAGCATGTCCATTTCGAATTGCTGGAGGTTGTACTCCAGTTGAAATCTTAGACTATAATGAAGATGAGATCTTTCACTAATAAATAGTGGAGCCTACTTTCAAAATCATCAGAACTAAACTGAACTGTATCCCTACGGAATCAAAATATACCTAGTCGAAATTTTTGCAACGTTGTGACATTCTATAAATTTTTTAATATACACGTTATGGCACATATACATAAAATCCAAGAAACAAGTGATTAAGATTGAAATTCATATACTTATTTGTGCGTGAATGTCTAAAGGTGAATACAGACTATTCTGACGTGACGTGGTTACATGTGGGCCCACGTCAAAATAGTGAGTGATATAAAAATGCATAAAAATGCAACACATCGTTCTGTGCGTTCACGTTCATATTAGGCCAATGTGAGCACTGCACGGTCCTGACGTGACGTGAAATCACGTCACGTCAGAATAGTCTGTATTCACCTTTAAATGAGTATTTATCTCTTCAAATGCAATAAAATCTTCACATTACATTACATACAATGTAATAATAAAAATAGGAAAATTCTCTCATACAATGTAATGTTCGCGAAACTGCTCGGTCGTTATTGCTTTAGATAATGAATGGAGACGTTATGGCAACACCGTTTTCTGAATAGCAAGTTCCTTCAATAATTATACCCCATTCACTTTCATAATATTTCCCGGTTGGCCATGAAATTTTGACACATTTTACCATGTATATTTCGAAAATTTCAGGTTATAGTCATTTTCCTGTCAGATGAATAAGCAACGTTGTCCTTTCTACATAGAGGTCGTAGTAATTACGCATTTATCGAAATGTTTATTTACTTTGGGTAAATAATTAATTTGAAAAAATATTATGTGAATTCAATAATTCCAAAGACCTGGCGAATGTTAAAGAAACTTTTTTCCCTGTTAATACTGAAAATATTTCACGTATATAAACATGGTGGAAAGGTTCAGTTATGCTTTTTTCTTGTACGGAAATCAAGAACCGAGTGTTGAAATTTTACTGAAAAATAATGGACAGAAAAGTCCGTGACTTTGTAATGGTTCATTCGAAAACAGAATGAAAGTACTCGAATAACCCGACAGAAAAACTTCTAAACGAGCAGACGGACCCATGGAATTCTCCACTCTTCAAAACTCTCAAGGAACAATCCTACAGAAGACATCCAAATACCTTTTTGCACAACATGAAACACTGCAGTATGAAAATGTGGTAGTACTACGAAACCTGTGTCACAGTTAGACCTTAAAAGAACCAACTCCATTTACAAAGTTGAAAAAGAGTAAATAGAAATTAGCATTGGCAACCTGAGTCAGTTTTGAGTGAAAAAAACTTAATAAACCTAAATTATGACCAATCGGGAAGCATAATGAAAGTGAATGGAGTATACGTAACGCCATTTTAATTCTGTGTTACTTGTGAGGTTTTGAACAGTGTTGCCATCACGATATCGCGTTTCATCGTTGTGAAAAGTGAGATTCATATTTATTTTTGAAAATTTTTATCGAAATGCGTTGAAAAAATTGTTCGTATGTATCTTGTGTGTGGTGAATTCGACTATTTGAATCTGAAATTGTAGTTTGCATAGGTATGTTCTATTCTTCTCATCCAAGAATCAGTGACGTAGATTCTTGATTTTTAGAATTTCACTTGTCAGATTCCCTTCTGATATTGAGAGGAGTATGTGGTTCTCACTTCTGACTCTGTCTACCTAGCTCAGAATCTGTTTTTATGTCCGGAACATTTCGAGCAGAAAGATTTTGTTGTTCGAGTTAATGGTACGGATATCTCATCTTGAAAATTATGCGAATCAAAATAACGAACTTTCGTTTACTGGGAAATGAGGTCATGAAATCTTTGGTTATGAGGTACTGAAATTTCAGAACTAGAAATAATCAACGAATTATCGACCCCATCTGGTGTTACCCCTGACGGTTGAGCATCGCCGGCAACGATTACAGTGGTGCAGAGAACGTCAACGTTGGAATGTGGAATGACATCAGGCCGTCTTTTCTGATGAATCTCGATTCTCCTTGATGGCCGAAGATGGGTTAGACGACGTCGGGGAGATAGACGTGAACCTCAGTTTGATATTGAGCGTCATGTACACCAGACAGTAGGCGTTATGGTATGGGGTGCTATTGCACATGCAAGTAGGTCACCTTTAGTCTTTATTCGAGGTAACATGACAGCGCTGCTCTATCGGCCATAGAGCATGCGGGACATCATGGGTAGAAGGCTTGGAAATTTACCCCAGTCCCCACGGACTTTGGCATCTCTGAGACATGAAGTACAGAAAGTTTGGGATAGTATCCCTCAAGAAGAAATTTTCACGCCAAGTGGACGGATCAAATTAATCATTCTGAATTTTCAAAATTCGAATTACTAAATTAATTTCTCCATATTGGGGAATTCCCATATGGATTATTCTTATGTACAAGAAGAACTTGTCAGCTGTGGAGCGCAGCATATGTCTCATATTTGTTTCATTTTCATAGAATTCATATCAGTTCACTGATTTACTTGATCGTGAATAATTCTGCTTCCGTTAATTACTAATTTTCTGCTTCCTTTTCGTGAATTCGGAAAATTTCAGTTTTTCCTTTGATTCGCAGTTTGTAGTAATTTCGATTCAATCGAATTACATTCATTTAATACTTTCCTTTGTGCGAATTATTTCGAACAAAAAAAACTGTTAGTGGTTATTTTATAATACCACAAGGCTGAATGTACTCAATTTGACATTTTAGCAACGGATTTTCACGCCAGCTTCATTCCATGTTCGTTTGTCGAGCTCGATCACTCTGTACGTTGGAATAGGAGTCATCGACAGGATCCGGTTGACTCTTGCGCTGATATAGGTAAGACTATATTTCTTCAGTTATTTTGGGTACATTTATCCTTTCATTTGTGTTGGGTTTCAATTAATTTTATATACATATACAGTCCACTAGCCCTATTTTTATTTTCATTCAGAAGATCATATTTCGAAAAATTTAACTTAAATAAAATTGAACCACACTTCAGTTGGTTAGCTGAAACTCTAACCAACAGAAATAGACCAGCTTATTGCATCAATGCCAAGACGTGTTGGGGAGTGGTGGACAAACACATTATTAACAAATTTATTAAAGAAAGTTTCAACACTTTTTTTTCTCCAAATTTAAATCATTTACTCCTTTCTATACTATCTATGTTTCACGATAAGAATAATTAAAATTTGAACGGCTCCTTCTGGGTGTTGCAGATTATTTGTCAGTTATTATAACTATCATCAAGATTAAATCAACATGATCTAATGATTGACTACTTATTCTACGAGCAGTCCAAAAATCCACGTGGCAAGTATACACAGGTGACCGAGATCAACATTGTTCCATCAAAGGAAGTTATCACGTTCAATCATCTACAATGAACCCGCCAATGGTTCAAGGCCAGATAGCACCATTAGAAATTGAACCAGGCACTCCTAACAGGTATAAATTGCGACAAGTGATTATCATTTATTGTGAATTGTAAACGACTGCGCCAGTTATTACTGACTTCCACAGCTCTGAATTACAAAGTACCAAGCTCTGCGTCGACATTGTTGCCAGATGAACCTTATAAATTTCCTCACTCTTAAAATTCCCTGAAGAATAAATCTAATATTCCATCGAAAAAATTCCCTACAATTTTCAAGGTAATTTCATGAAGAATAATGCATGTCTTCAAAGAATTAATAGATCCAGAAAGGTTAACATTTTGACAAATACATTCAAGCGCTGGCTTTCGCCGATCGTTTTTCAAGGACACCGGTGCTCCCTCTATGGATGTGGAAGTCGGTTTTCTATGTGCCTATGCAGACCGATGATTTATTAGGTTTATCATAATATACTGCAATTTGCGCGAGGATATTCTATACGATGCGGTTTTGGTATCTGACACAGTACGTTATGAAATGCGCCTGCATAACAGGTGGGGTAATTACGAGTTGTTTGTGTGCGATTGCCGGTATTTTCCGAGAAGTAATAACTGGGATAAATTACTCCGATTGTGAATAAACAGAGTGTATAGAGAAGGATTTCTTGATGACTATATTAACAAGTCGCATGACGGTAGGCTAGGCTATTGTTATAGGATTAGTAATGACAAGTTATATCGAACCAATTAATCACTTTGAACTCACACTCATCGTTGATCTGCCATTTTCAGGGTTCTGAAACCCCATAAAATAGAGAACCCTTTCAAAGGACTCAATTCAAAGTTTACGGCTGATAAGCGATTAGTCAACACCTGATCATCAATCAGACGTCAGATCAGCCGAGAATATAGCAGTCTGAGAAAGGGCCCACGAAATCAAACTAATAATAATTAATTGTATTGTTAATGGTTCAGAATATCTGGGAGGTACACATTATAACTGGTGCTCTTGAGGCTGGTTTACACATTGTTAAGCTGAAGGTGTGAGTTTCAATTATATTCAGTCCTCAAGCCACAAACTCATTATTCCAATTATGTTCAGTGCGACTACAACGTCCACAGACTGTTAAGTTTGTCCTTCAAGTACAAAATATGGTCGACTGTATTAATCACTTAACACTTGCACTAAACACTCACGGATTGCAACATGCTAATGCTTGAACCTTTCATTCGTAAAAAATCAATTTCACTAAGAAAAATTAATAGAGTCATGAGAGGTCCCAGCTAGTGTTTTATATTAACAGAAATAAAACAATATACACTAATAGAAAAATCGACATTCAATAATAGGCATTGATCAATTTTGTGTACAGGGTGGACTAACGAAAACTATAGTAGCTAAAAGAAAACTGATATCACGAGATCTTTTTTCCTGACTTATCCTACTCTGAAAACAGTTCCAGCCTATCGCTTATAGATTTTGAGTTGTAAACGAAAATTGAGAAATTGTCATTTTCTATAATCTTTATATATAGAACAAAGTTGTTGGTTACACCATTTATAACTCAAGATTGGATGAGCTGTTTGTTATGAAACTTCATTTATGGATTCGTCTACGGCCTGGTTATTATAAAATACATTAAAACTCTGAAAAATTCGATGAAAAGTATGCTCATGAAGAAAATGCGTTTCCTTCTTTTGAATAAGGCCACCAGGTGTCGCTACGGCTAATGGCTCTTACCTAGACAATGTAGCGTAGTCGTGAATGTACTATATTTGATATTATCGCCACTAGATGGCGATGTATATAATTACTGTGTAATTTGCATAGAACTTATAATAACATGGAAGGCTTTTATCAGATCAAAAAGCGGGTAAACATCTCAAGTTGGTGGAACAGTGAATTTTTACCGAAATGTCAAGTAAAACGGATTTTGACGATCAGCATCAATCGTGAGTTGTCCATTTTCATCTTTTCTCTATATTTCTGAAATGTTTTTGAATTTCTGTTTGGGTAATAAATATATTTGCGGAAATAACTGAATCCAAAATTGCCCATAATTAGTAATTGACATATTATTTTTGTGTTTCTGTTCTGTGTGACAGCTCATATCCATGAAAACATGAAAATCTCGCCGGTCTATACCAACTGCGATGTTTACCCATTATTTTAAGCTGAGCAGCAAGGCTAAGATGTCTTTTCAGACATCTGGTGTGAGCACTTATTAGATTTTGAATTTATGGTTTCTCAAATGTGAAATATAGTCGAAAGATTTCTTATCTTGATACGAAATTTTTCGCCTAAAAAGTGCCTGTAGAATTAAAAAAAAGATTTCGAATACGAGCAAGTTATTCAGAAATATTGAACATGACAATTTCTCAATTTTCGTTCATAGTCTAAAATCTATGAACGATAGGCTGGATCTGTTTTTAGATTCGGATAAGTGAGGAAAAAGATCTCGAGATGTGTTATCATTTTTCTTCTAGCTGCTATAGGCATCTGAACATAAGCGCTACGCCACCTGGTGACAATCAAGAGTAACTAAAAATCTTGACATAGTTATTGCAACGTGCTTTGTGTTTGTGTGATATTCTACAAATATTTATAGTTTTAAATCATTTTTAATTGTTATGAGTCGTTCGAATCGCTATTGTTCAGTTCCTCAGTGTTCTTCCTGGGAAAAAAAAAAGTTCAAACATCAATTTCCATGCCTTCCCTCAAACTGGTGATAAATATCGTGTTTGGGTGGAAGGGAAATTGGGGATTAAAGTGCTGGTGGATCGACAAAAAGCTTGGCAACTGAAACTCAAAATCGGTAAACCAGTGACAAAAAATATGAAAGTATATATGTACCCTGCATTTTATCGAAGATGATTATTTTTATCGAGGTAAGCACGGATTACACATGAAATTTTAGGTTATATTTATGGGGATAATCATTTACAGATCCCAGTTCCAAACAAAGAAAGTTTTTGAAAAAGACTGCTGTGCCTTCCAGAAATCCTCCTGTTGGATCTACTATCACAAAGGAACAACCTGAATGTTCTGGTAGTAGATCTGAAAGATTGAGACAAAGAAAAACTTGTTGCTGAAGAATGCTCTTGTGAAGAAATCGAACCTGCTTTACAAATACAAACTACTTCTCAAGATGAAATGGAAGCTGCACAAGGTCTATTACAGCTTCTTCAGGGTCAGCCAGATTATAATGGTCCTAAAACTTTCAGGGATTTTGAAGTGCAAGTGAATACTCCTAAAGTGTCTACATTGTGTGACCTGATAACAACAGATAGTGCTCTAAAAAGTTTTACTGGTGTCAATAATTTAAATCTATTAGATACAATAGTAAAAGCAGTACAATCTGTTTACAGAGATCAAAGATCACATCGTTTATCAATCAAACAGCATATTAGCGTGTTAGTATTGACAAAATTGAAATGTGATCTTACATATGTCACATTATCCATTTCATTTGGCATTTCACAAGAATTGTGCCGAAGGTACATTTATGAAATGCTACCCATTGATCAGGCCACCCTTTTTCAAAGATAAAGAACAGTTGAGTACTGAGGAAGCATTGTTGAATGAGGTAAATTGCAGTGGTCTCTTGTGAAGAAAGTTGAAGATATATTCACAATTGCTTGTGCTATAACCAATTTGTCCCGTTCAATATTTGCAGAACATAGATTTTCAAGTAATTAGATTATTTAATGAAATACAGTATTTTCCAATAATATAGTAGCAAACGGACTAGTTCATAAATTGATTTCTCAAAAAAGTTATTCATTATAGACAATCAAAAAATCATACTGAATTTTTTGTTTCAGAATTTTCAAAACTAATGTACCTTCATTTTTCATAACATTGGCAAAATTCCTTACAAATATTTTATTTTATTCAGGGCATAATGATGATATCTCTCTATCATTTCAATTTTTTCAGAATAGTGGTATAATGTGCTGAATATATTGTTGAAATAAATTAATTCAATAAGTGAAATATTTTCAATGAAATTTTCATTATTTTTGATGATTCATGGGTGAAGCCATAATATAATTGGATAACTAGGTATCAATATATTTAGTTTTAAGTGACATACTCATATAAATTTATCTTTAGAAACATCTTATGTGAATTGAATTAACTTCTTAATAAATAAATAAAAAGTGAATATGTGACTTTCTGTAGTATTCCTGAAAATATTCAATATATTAGTATTTGTAATTCTTCACTGGAACTATAAAATTGAAGGGTAATATTGTTTAATCAAATTTTTTATACGAAAATATACACACAGAACTAACACAACACAACACTCTAATGTCAATAACTCTAGTTCCACGATTGCCCACCTTGGCGCTGCAATCTTAAAGTCAGATGCCTATAGTTCTCGAGATCCCTTCAGTAGACAACGAATTCAGCACAACTTGTACATTGAAGAGGCTAGCAAATATACAAGATTGCCAGAAGAAGTATATTCAGAGGTTAAGTTTATGGTGCAATAGTAGCATAAATCAGCGGTCAAATAAAACCACTGATTTCGATCAAATCTCAGATGAAATTTCCAACAAGAATGAATATTTGAATACCGCACCTATCACTAGGAAATAATATACAGGGATAGATTAATGGATAAAAGGATTGCAAAGGTGTATTCTTCCTTCGTTAATTTTGGTCAGGAAATCACGAACGAGTGAGTTAGGTATAGCAAACATTTCACTCTCGCGTGAAAATGTGAAAATTGTACTGAACAGATGACGAAAAAAAATCGGGGCTTCTGTTTGAACAAATAGACTTATTGACATTTTTCTAAGGTCAATTTCTAAAAATTGCTATCTTTAGGACTACCTGCAGGGTGCTCCGTAAATTTGCAAAAAACTTGAAAACTTTTCGGGATTCAATAAAAAAATCATTCAATTATATCGAACGGTTTTCAAGTAGAGAGTTTTCCAATAAGAGGTGTTATTTTGAGATTCAAAGAAAAATAATAAATGATCGGATGTTTATCTATCCAGTGATACTCAAAGTGTGTTCCGCGGAACCCTAGGGTTCCGCGATACCCCTGTAGGGGTTCCGCAAGAACTTAAAAAAAACAAAACGCCACCATCTGGTCGAACGTTTACTCGTGAGCGCTTTTTATTTATCAAAATCGCCGACTCTTGTATTTTGAGAATGTTGGAGATCAAGTCTAGGACCCTAGGTCCTAGAACCATGATACTAAAACCCACAAGATAAGATCACTTGATGAACGAGTTTTGAATAGGTTGGCGCATGACGTCTCTACGTGACAAATGGCGCTTATTTTCAGATTCATTTTCTTGCTTTCGCTTAATTCTTGCGTGAATGCAATTTTCTGCTTCGGAATATTTGCAAAAATACAATACCGTATCCGATCGAAAAGAAGTCAAAATACACTGCGCAAAAAAATTAACGCACATTTTGAAAATCTCAATTTTAATGAAAGTTAACTCTACATTGACTTTATAACTTATTTTTATGTTCTCTCGGGAAGGTTTTGAACTAAACAAGACACATTAAATGGAAGAAAAGTTAAGGATTTCACCGAATCTTATGTGAAAGAAGAGAAATGAACAATTTTCAAAATACTGAAATGCTGATAAGTGATTTAATACTTGGTATTTCCACCCCTTGCGTTAATTACAGCTCGGCAACGACGGTTCATACTCAAAATGAGTGATCTTAAAATGTTCTGATATAATCCTTCCCAGATTTCTCCGAGTTGGATTCCTAAGTCATTAAAAGTAGCTGGATGATTTTCTGAACTTCTCAGCCTTCTATTGAGGTTGTCCCAAACCTGTTCAATCGGATTGAGATCTGGACTTCTTCCTGGCCATTCCATTCGGGAGACTTCAACCTCTTCAAGGTACTCCTGAACGATGCGCGCACGATGGGGTCTGGCATTATCGTCCATAAAAATGAAATTTTCATCAATGTATGGGGCAAATGGCACTACATGCTCTTCAAGAATGTTCCTTATATACTTATCAGCATTCATAGCTCCATTATCAACGACCACTAGGTCTGTGCGAGCAGTCAAAGATATTCCACCCCATACCATAATCGATCCTCCCCCGAAACCAGTACTTAGTATTCAGGAAATTGCACTGTGCATATCTTTCATGGTAGAGGCAGAATCTAGACTCATCTGTGAAGAGAACTCTTTCCCAATCGGCCTCTTCCCCATGGATATGCTCTCTCGCAAAATCCAAACGCGCCCTTCGATGGGCTGGGGTAAGAGCTGGGCCTCTTGCCGCGACACGAGTCCTTAAATCATATTCTCTGAGGCGCTTTCTTATTGTCTGAGTGCTAATTTGCACCTCATGAGTTTGCTCAAGCTGATTTTGAAGGAGGCGAGCGGTTGCAAACCGTTGTCTCAACGAAGAAACTCTCAAGTAACGTTCTTGAATGGCAGGTTGTTACCCGTGGTCTACCCTGTCCTGGTCTTCGGACATTCATACCTGTCTCCCTGAATCGCTGCAACATTCTGGACACACTTGTATGGGAAGCTCCAAACCTTTCTGCAATTATTCTGTATGTCCACCCTTCTTCTCGCAAAACTACCGCTTGGGCACATTCCTCTTGGGTCAAATTGCGTGTTTCGCGTTGCATAGCGATCGAGTGTAGAAAATCAAACGAAAGAAAAACTATTGATCACTAGAATTGATCGAGAACTGATTTTAGAATGGAGCCAATACATTCAAAATCTGATAATATCATCTTTTTTTATTCCTGCTGGGAGAAAACATCTGTATTGAAGAAAAACGTTGAAAGTGGATAACATATGCATGCATAATTCTGATAAAAATAATTATCATTGAGAACACCTTGAGTTGTAGAATAAATTTGAGATTTCCATTATGGCTTTAATTTTTTTGCGCAGTGTAGTTGTTGATTATAAAATAACACTTGGAGATTCGAGCAAAATACTAACTAACTCGTGACAAATAGATGGGTAGTTAAATAAACGAGAATATGTTTCGACTTTCAAATCAATTTTCTTAATTTTTTTCTTGGAATGATTTAATTGCTACAAAATATTGTGAGAACTTCAACTGATACACGAGAGAATTAGTATTTCAACTAACGTGTGGTAACATGTGGTAAAGTAAGTAATAATTAATAACTGTTACATTGTACTTTCAATACGCTTATTAATAAAGAATACACTTTTAAAAACTATTTTTTATTGTAGGGTTCCGTCAAGTATTTTGCTTGTCAAAAGGGTTCCGTCCTCAAAAAAGTTTGAGAACCACTGAACTATACTAATATTATAAAGAGGAAATATTTGTATTTTTGTGTGTTTGATACGACTTGACCCAAAAACTACTGGACCGATTTCAGAAATTCTTTCACCCTCAGAAAGCTTCATTTTCCATGAGTTGACATAGGCTATACCTCTATCCCGAAAAAATTGAGGATACCTGCTTTAACTTCAATAATTACTAAAAATTCAGCCATAATCAGCTATTTTCAAAATCAGAATTTCATGGATATAATGAGTATGGTTGAAAAATCTCATTTGAAAAACAGAGTGCTACCGTGTTTTACGACTTTCGGACCAGCCTGTAGAGTAGAAATAATGAAAGCTTATGCGCTGAGTACTGTCGATTCCATCAGAGTTTGAATGATTCTCCTAGTCCAAAATTTCCAAGAGTTATTAACCGATCGAGTACTATAATGACACAGCCTGTATAACAATCCCATAAGAAATGAATCAACAACAGTAGCTCTGTTGTTGCCACTTATCAGGGCTCGCACCGTTTTCGTCGTCTTCAAGACTCCGACCTCACCTCCAAACCGATGATGCGTCCTCGTCTCCACAAAAATCGTACTTAATCGCGGTTTTTCATCGACAGTTTCCTTCGTCCGAACATGGCCCGAGCCTGTTCTCCATTAGGGGTCATCTGTATAGACGTAGCACAGCTAGCAATGCTTCAACTTTCCATTCGTTAACCTAGTGACACTGAAAATCTGGCCAGGATGGGTGGTGGTAGGTAGCGCTCGAAATGGCCTTTGGTGTCTTTATTTATTCATTTGTCGTCGATTCAGGAGGTTTTTAACGGATCCCGAAGAGTGGCGAAGGCGTTCATGTGGGTTGGATTCGATTAAACGGAGATGCTTTGTGCACGAAACGGTAGTTTTGATGATTCACGAACGTTCTTCAAATTGAGATATTTGAATCACATAGCCAGAAATGTTCTGGGACTAAAGACAATCGGAATTGGTTAACTAGGTTGCTAATTGTGTATGGAGATATCAGAAATCGCGTACGATATTTTCGTATTGTAGCCAACACACTTCCATAGCAACATCCGTATACAAAATACACATCAACAAAGTTATTGTGAAATTAACCCTTACCCTTATCTAGGAGCATAGAATACCTGGAGAGAAAGCTTCACACGCTCGACAGAACATTTTGAACTGCCTATGGCGGCGGAGGTTAGAGTTTCTTGCGCTAGAGGACGCTGTGATCGTAATGGCTTTACACTTCAACAGTTGCTAAGAATGTATCTATGGTAATGGGGCTTTTGAGGATGGATTTTTTCGAAATTTCGAGACGTCACTCCCTATAGTGTGAGGCGGTCATATTCCCAGGACAAATGTGTAGATCTGTGCGCCCGTTGAAACATATCCCGGCCCATACCATAACACTACCCCCTCGGAATGGATGGACTTCTTGGACATAGCGACGATTACGGGTATTCTTCGAGAATCTGAAAATCGTCCATATCTGGATTCATCAGTGAAAAGGACACTACGCCATTGATCGTTCCAATTGACATGTTGCCTTGCCCATTCCAGCCTTTGACGCTTATGGTCACGTGTAAATAGAACTCCTCTTAATGGACGTCTAGATTCACCTCTCTCAAACGTCGTCTGATGGTTTCGATGGAAACTTGGACCTCATCTGCATTTTGAAGAGTATTCCGCAGCATTCTACACGTAGACGTAGGGTTTCTTCTCGCCGAAACGGCGGTGAAACGATCCTGAGCAGGTGTTGTTTTTCGTCGCCCACCAAGCCATGGTCTTTTCAACACGGAACCTGTCTCCCTGAACCTATTCCAAAGTCGAGATATCACACTTCGGCTAACTTAGAGCCTTTCCGCTACAACAACCTGAGTTAGGCCACCCTCTGTAGCATTCCGATAGCCCTCAGCGTTTGTTGATTTACGTCTTGGAATTTTTAGAAAACTCGTTTCAAATCGAAGCCGTTGATAAACTGACTTCATTTCAAAATAAGAACATTCATGAAGCATATGTAAAGAACCAAACTTCAGAAAAAAGGCGACCAGATTGACGAAATGTCTCATGCTGATTTTTCTCTATTTCTTTATCGTGATGAGTTCATTACAGTACTAAAAACAGTGCTGTAATGAACTCATTACAGCATTGTTTTCAGTAATATTTTTCGTTTTTTGATTGTCAGCACTGGCTTCCGATCCAAACGATTTTCAACACACGTCAATTTGGAAATGTCAATTTCGTAAGAGTCACCAACTGGCAAGATACAACACAAAAGTCACTAGGATGTATAATCTGAATTTTTCATTGAATTTAGTATTTGGCTCAAATAGAGAATGATTTTTATTGGATCGATTCGAGTTGTTACTGAGTTTTAAATGATAACAGCGATGTTCTCGAAAATGACATACTTTTAAAAACGATTGAATACGATATCCCTAACTCTTGTGGAGCAGTATATTAAGCGACGTAAATTATTTCATCCATTTCTTCATGGTAATTCATAATTAGACATCACCTTTACAATTTTTCTACAAAACAAGGAATTGAAGTGCCTTCACTTATATAAATTAGGATTAATTTAGTCTCAAGCATCAAAGTTGCTGAGAAGGAATCGAACAGAAATTCAAACATCATCTATCCTAATCTCCTCAATACAACGCATTGATAATGACTTGTCATTCTGAAATCTCCTAACCCAGGCTAGATGACTTGTAATTCAAGGATTGTCATCTACCAACCACTACCATTCTTCTTCTTGTCCTCATTACTTTTGGACACCACATTATCGACTAATTCCACAATTTTTCCAGTTTAACTACCCCCCACATGAATATATCTGAACAATATTGATCTATACATCTTGCTTAGATGTTTTGTATCAGTCCTGAAATTGACAAATTCATTCTATGAAAATTTCTAAAATATTTCTTTATACCTTTTTCGTTATCCTAAATTGTGATCTTTTTTAAAGATATGAGAACAGAGTGCTACCTTTCCTCTGTTTTTTATATCTCTCTATTTGTGTTGTTTGATTCTACTCTGTGAAGATGTCTGGTTTGTCTGACATCTAAAATTCTCATTATTCATTGTTTCTTTAATGTTGCTGAATAACGTGATAACTTTTTCATGTTATGGAAGACAAATTCTTCATTTTCTATTTGCAAAGTTCCTTCTATTTTGTGTGAGAGTTCTGGGATATATGGTAACTTGTTATATGTTGTAATTCGTTCGACTGTGCTTTTTTTGTTCTTGATTTTGTGTTCTGCAACAATTTCATTAACGATGGTATGTTTTTTAAATTTTTCTCATGTTTTGGTGGGGTAACTCAAGTTAATCGCTCTGTGGTTTGTTCATTACAAGTAAATAGAACTTCACCAATATATTCGATCGTAGACTACTGAAGTGAAAAACTGACCACTAACTCTGGGACACAAGTAAAGCTGTGCACCTGTGAAATCTGTAATTTTTCGAAAAGAATGATAATGAGATACTTGGGAATTATTTTCAAATGAAAATATCGAAAGATGTTTATGCGGAAATCATTTATCAACACCATATTCACCGAATATGGCAAAGGACCCCGCACTTTTTATAGGTAAAGTGGCGACCGGTCAAATTTTCTGAATGTTTGGTATGTTGTTGTACCCGACTCAGTGACCAAAAGTGTCAATGGGCCCAACCCAATGCTATGGCTAGATTTCCAAATACGGGGTGTTAAAGTTGAAAATTGCCCAGATTTTCGGATTTAATTTTTGATTATTAAGAGTCAGATTGGATTTCTGTTGCATACACACGTTTACTACATATTCTAGTAATGAAATTAGTGGATACGTATGATCAAAAATATTCATATTTACAGGGCGATTCACGAATATATGACGGTAGTTTTTTGCCAAAATTTACTTTTTCTGCTGTGACGTCAGGAAAGCATATTTTTGACATGTTCTTTTCGATTTAGTATTATGACGACAAAAGATCGCACAGTGCATATTTTTATAAAGGGTGTTTCACAGAACCACTAGACATAATCATTTTTTTTTTAGGATTAATTCGAAACCCTGTATTTTTGAATTGTTTTTGGGAAAAGTAATACTACAAACATATGTGTGTCTCTTATCTCCAAAATATTCATGGTGGTTTATTCATAGGCAGATATTCTATTCTGGGAAAAGTTCAAGAAACATGAACACCCTGTATCTCCAGAGGTATGAATTCTGAATCCGATACTATGACCTGCTTTCGAGATACAGGGCGTTAAAGTGCAGAATGAATGATTACATCGTTTTTTTTTCCAATTGAAAGGGCGAATCGATTTTATGTTGCGCCCATGAGTTCAATATGAGTACAGATAAGATGCGCATGGCAAAGTTCAGCTAAAATATTTACTGTTACAGGGTGATTCACGAATAAATCACAATAGCTTTTGCAAACACTCGATAATTCTACAGTTTCGTCACAGAGAAATTATTCCATGAAGTTAATAGGTACCTAGTCGTTCACAATTATCAGTCTGATATTATAATTACTTTTCATACAGGGTGAGCCATACAGGCAACCATACCAAAAATATTTATGCTTTGAATTGATTGAAATGAGAACTTTTCAGTGAATTTCGCATAAGTATTTTTGGTATGGTTGCCTGTATGGCTCATCCGGTATGAAAAGTAATTATAATATCAGACTGAAAATTGTGAACGACTAGGTACCTATTAACTTCATGGAATAATTTCTCTGTGACGAAACTGTGGAATTATCGAGTGTTCGCAAAAGCTATTGTGATTTATTCGTGAATCACCCTGTAACAGTAAATATTTTAGTTGAACCTTTCCATGCGCATCTTATGTGTACTCATATTGAACTCATGGGCGCAACATAAAATCAATCCAGCTTTTCAATTTGAAAAAAAAAAACTGATGTAATCATTCATTCTCCAATTTAACGCCCTGTATCTCGAAAACTGGTCATAGTATCGGATTTGGAATTCATCCTTCTGGAGATGTTGTAGGAATCAATATATAGTGAGAAAATAATTGCATTTGACTGAGGAAATTTTCTAATACAGGGTGTTGATGTTTTTTGAACTTTTCCCAAAATCCAAAATAGAATACCTGCCTATGAATAAACCCCCATGAATATTTTGGAGATTAGAGACACACATATGTTTGTAGTATTACTTTTCCCAAAAATCAATTCAAAAATACAGGGTTTCGAATTAATCCTAAAAAAAATGATTATGTCTAGTGGTTCTCTCTGTGAAACACCCTGTATAAAAAATATGCACTGTGCAATCTTTTGTCGTCATAATACTAAATCGAAAAGAACATTTCAAAAATATGCTTTCCTGACGTCACAGTAGAAAAAGTGAATTTTGGCAAAAAACTACCGTCATATATTCGTGAATCGCCCTGTAAATATGTAACGTGAGAAATTCGGATATCACGGATGTGCGCATGTCGGCTACAGTAGGAAGCCAGTCGTAGCATTCGTAGCCGGCCGATTCCTCATTCTGAGATTGAAGTCGACGCAGAGAAGATAAATTTGCTGGTTATAATTTTCGAGGAAAATTACGCAAACACCATTAATTTGGGATTTTGGCGGACGACCGAAGAAAGGTGGAGATTATACGATATTGCTTATATATCACCACTAACCGAATTGTCGGATTTGTATGGGGAAAGGTAAGGCGGGATTCTTTACGACTGGGCTGATTTTTAGTCGAAATACTTTGTATTTTTAGATTCCCCATTACTGTTGGAAACACCAGTTTCAGTTCAGTTCACCAGTTCGATTATTCACTGGATATTCCGAACTGAGAAATCAACCCTTGGTACCCAAGAAGGGGTAGGAAGCACCCTCACGAGGATACATCCCTCACCTCCGAAAGAGGCCACAGATAAGTGGAAATTTCATTCTATTCAGGAACTATTCTTCCTCCGCCCATATTTTAGTTAAGTTCTGAGATTTATGTATCAGGAGTTTCATTTGAATAAATTGAGTTGTAACGAGTATATAGATTTCCTTGATACCTTGGCATCGGAGGCAGATCGAACAGCAGAAGTACTTGGTAGGTACTCATTTCTTTTTTTATTTTTGTATCACTGTTTCGTAAATAAGGTCTAGCCGGGCCGAAACGTGACAAATATAAACATTTTTGATCAAACGTATCCACTAATTTCATTACTAGAACATGTAGTAAACGTGTGTATGCAACAAAAATTCAATCTGACTCTTAATAATTAAGAATTTAATCCGAAAATCTGGGCGATTTTCAACTTTAACACCCCGCATTTGGAAAACTAGCCATAGGATTGGGCTGGGCCTATTGACTCTTTTGGTCACTGAGTCGGGTACAACAACAAAACAAAACTTTCAGAAAATTTGACCGGTTGCCACTTTACCTACAAAAAGTGCGGGGTCCTTTCTAATGAGATACACAAACAAGTCAAAGTCAAAACCATTACAGTTCATTCATCCGTAAAATTGAACCTTCATTTCACTTTTCCCACATCGGAATCGCTTTAGAAATTGGCGAGTTATCGGACGATCTCTCCAGATAAACGACTGTGCCACCGACTTCGACCAAATTACATGATTACAAGGTGCCCCTCTTAACATCTTCATGAGAGGTGCCCCTCACCATACTTATACTCGACCTGAAGCCGTTCCAAAGCTATTATACAACCAAATATACGTTCCTCATCACGGTGTTCAAGTACGATTTTTTTTTAGACGGACAGACACATGAGCAGATGTAACGATATATAACGATCGCCAAATTATCAGGTCCGATGCCCCCTGTGCCTCACGTAATTATTGAGGTTGTCGGCCAGCATTATTACGTAATGAAAGATCTGTGTTGGATTCGCGATTCTAGCCAAAGTTGGCAAACAATCTTTCTGTTTTTCTTTACGTATTTGAGGTTTGAAGTCTGAAGGCCAAGTTCAAGGAAGTTAACACTGTACACACAACCAAACTTATATGGAATCACGCTGTTATTTGGAAAAAACGAATTTTAATTAAAAAAAAGTCGCTGAAAAGTAAAGAGCCGTTTTCCCAAAACTAGTTTATTACAAAAATAATATAAATTATTAAAAGATTATTTTTATAATAGAACAGAAAATTAAAAGTGTAAATTTCTCTAAAAATAATTTTTATGTAACCGAGAATTGAACAACAAATAAAACGATTTTAACAAATCAATAATCAGTATTACCACCCCTGGCATTGATACAAGCTTGAATTCGACGAGGCATGCTTTCTATTAAGTTGTTAATTTCTTCTTCTGTAACATTTGCCCATTCCTCTAAAGCCGCTTGTATAAGTTGCTCTGCGTTACCAGGATTATTTTGACGAGCTCTAATTTTTCTTTTGATCCTATCCCACAAGTGCTCGATAGGATTAAGGTCCGGTGAACAAGAAGGCCACTCTAAAACAGTCACACCTTCTGTTTCGAAAAATTTTTTTGCAACTCTGCTGGTATATGGAGGTGCATTATCCTGCATAAATAGGAAATAATCTCCAAAAGCACCTCGCCAGAGCCTCACTACAGGTTGTAGCACTAGATCAACATACCTAGGCCCTGTCAGAGATTGTCTAATGGGAATTAAAGGAGTTTTCTCACCAAACATAATTCCGCCCCAAAACATTACAGTACCTCCTTTGTATTTAGGGATCGGTCTTGCAGCTTGGAGCCTAGCTTGCCTCCCTCTACCTCTTAAAATGCGAACACGCCGGTCGTCTGATCTTAGGCCAATTATGGTCTCATCCGAAAAAAAGACATTTTTCCAATCTTCAATAGTCCAATTTTCATGCTCTAAACACCAATTAAAACGGTCAACTTTATTCTGCCTTGATAGTTCTGGAACTCTTAACGCTCTTCTCTTGAATAATTCCCGAGCGCGAAGTCATTTTCTGATAGTTTCGACAGAAACACTAACACCTGTAGCTTGCAAAAATTGCCTTTGAAGCTCTGAATAAGATACTGCGGGATTTCTTCTTGCTGTTTGGGCTAAAAAGCGATCCTGCCTTTCTGTAGTTACTCTTCCACGACTTCTTCTCGGCCTATTCTTTAGGGTTCCTGACTCCAGAAACCTTGCATAGGTTTTTGAAACAACCCCTTGTGTAACCCCCACCGTTCTTGCAATCTGTCTTTGTGACATACCTTGTTCTGCCATAGTAATAATTCTTCCTCTCTGGACTTCCGATAACCCCACATAAGGCATTTTTTTTAAAACTTCGCAAAAAAACAAAATATAATTTCACTGCGACGTTCGAACGAAATGGTAAAATCGACACTGCAAAGCCAAATCTTATCAAGTGCTTATGAACCTTACTGTTTTTGTGTGTAAACACATGCACTTTTCATTTGCTTCTAACGAAAAAGATATCAAAATAATATTTCATCTCAATAATGGGTGATTTCATATAAGTTTGGTTGTGTGTATACAATGTGCCCACTGGCGGATTTATGGGGTAGGGGGGCACAGGACCAAATCATTATTCAAATAATTATTTTTTCATTCTTTGCATACCACCAAACTCGAATGAAACCAAATAATCCAATATACACACATCGTCAAGAGTCTTGACCTCCTCCCCCCTAGGTTTCTCAAGAAAAAAATCTATGATCTGAAAATGAGATGAATATTTTCCTTTATTTCAACTGCAATATATTTGATGAAAATCTCTGTTTGATACTCTTTGTTTTATGCGAGATGATAGACAAAATAAGAAAAATGAGAACAAATCTTGATTATCGATTATATATTTATTTTCGATTAATTATAATTATTCCACAATTGATATGTCCATTGGAAGAAATACATTTCAAAATTGGACAATATGGCCTCTGCCGGAGCTATTGGCTTGAAAGCAAAGAAAAAAAATACTATTCATTTCAATAGATCGACCGCGGTTAGTCGATTGGCCAAAAGTGGTGTACAAGAACAACGGCTTATAAAAATTACGGGTCACAACAATGCAAACCCAATAAAACCCTATTCGAATATTGACGAAGAAAATCTTAATCAAATTTTTAACAGCATGCCTAGTTGAAATACATATTCATCAGTTATAGAAACTAACACTTCTGGATCTTCATTTAACTTTTCTAATTGTTCCTTTAAAGAAATGGGGATTTCCAGTATGTACCTCAAAATATGCACTTTTCTTTCCATGACGTAATGAAGGGCACATGTGTAACCATTTATTCAGTCTGAATTTTGAAGAACTGATTAATTATTTGATATTGAAAATGTGATTTCAACACGTGTGAATTCAAACGCCGCTCTGCTGTGACGTCAGTGGCCCAATTTGTAATATGATTGGTTGAAGTTTGTGATGGAGGGGACAAAGCCCAGAGTAACTGAGAGACACGCCGCTGTTGTCTAGTCTTTGTAAAATCTCTGAATTTATTCATAAATATATCCAGTTATCGTATTATATTTGATGTGATCACTTTAATGTTTTTGAAACATCGTCATATACCAACTTAATTTTCATTAAGTTGATATAATACTCATTCTCTGAAAATACAAATACTGATGTAGCAACAACGCCTACAAATTATAAATAAAAACATAACCTTCTTATTTGTCATTATTCGACATTTCGACGTCTTCTCTGCGTACTATAGAATGGCGTTTCTTACAGTTAAGTCTAGGAGTATTCTATACTCTATATTCTATACTCCTAGGTTAAGTCAACGACTGACGACCAGATGGTCCCTATACACAGTTGCCAAATCAATAATTATTCTTACCACTAATTCGCACTTCTCAAAATGAAAATAATTATTAATGCTTCTTAAATTAGGAGACCGGCCTATACAGGGTCTTTCACGAGGAACCTCACCCATATTTATACGGGAAACTACTGAACGTATTTTCATGAAATTCAGCACTTATAAGTATTTCACGATGCTGATGAAATCTAAAATATTTTCAAGGCATGAGCACCTCCGGTTTTTCCGGAAATGACGTCAACTTCCGTTTTTCAAATTAGAACACCATTTTTTTATTGCAGAAATAGATTCCTTAGAAAATTTCAAGTTATTTTGATGTAACATTTTTCAGTTTTGGTTGGAAAATTCTCTCTGAGCGGGAAAATTCGAAAAAAAAATCGAAAATAGAGCTCCGCTGAAACAAAAATAACTTCGAGGTTTTTGGATGGAAAATTTTCATTTTTGGGATTTTTCAAGATGTAAGATTGATGTATCCACTTTAAAAATCGAAATCGCGATTCATGATACAGGGGGTGAAAAAATCTCTTTCAAAGTTAGGGATGACAAAATCGTGAAAAATCAATTTTTTCAAATTAGAACCCCATTTTTTTATGGCAGATATTGAATCTACGTTAAAAAATAATGTGAGTGTATGCATCACACCCTTGCCCTAAAATGGATATTTTCTGAGTTAATATCCACTTTAGGGCAAGGGTGTGATGCATACACTCACATTATTTTTTAACGAAGATTCAATATCTGCCATAAAAAAATGGGGTTCTAATTTGAAAAAATTGATTTTTCACGATTTTGTCATCCCTAACTTTGAAAGCGATTTTTTCACCCCCTGTATCATGAATCGCGATTTCGATTTTTAAAGTGGATACATCAATCTTACATCCTGAAAAATCCCAAAAATGAAAATTTTCCATCCAAAATCCTCGAACTTATTCTTGTTTCAGCGGAGCTCAATTTCAATTTTTTTTCGAATTTTCCCGCTCAGAGAGAATTTTCCAACCAAAACTGAAAAATGTTACATCAAAATAACTTGAAATTTTCTAAGGAATCTATTTCTGCAATAAAAAAATGGTGTTCTAATTTGAAAAACGGAAGTTGACGTCATTTCCGGAAAAACCGGAGGTGCTCATGCCTTGAAAATATTTTAGATTTCATCAGCATCGTGAAATACTTATAAGTGCTGAATTTCATGAAAATACGTTTAGTAGTTTCCCGTATAAATATGAGTGAGGTTCCTCGTGAAAGACCCTGTATATACCAATTTTTACCTGTGAAGACTTGGGATAATTATTTTTAATTGAATTTCTCACCTATCTGCTTACTTGAACCCTCTTAATCTTCAATTAGGAGGTCGTGAATTGAATGATATATGAAGCTTTATGGAGTACGAATGACAATGTCATGATGATAAAAGAAAAACATCCAAAATCAACATTATATTATGATATTATTAGGAAAGTGAAAGCAAGGGCTTTTTCAGGCTAATTTTTTTGTGATTTGGCAATGTTTAATTTTATATCAGCTGCACGTCATGACGAGGACAACCAATCAAAAATCTCTCTAGCCACCGACGTCACACGATTTCCCACTTCTTCTGATCGTTTGAATTCGGTAGATTTTTTTTGAGTTTTCAATATTTTTTGAGGGTATAAATTGATGAGGAAAAAATAAAAAAATCACGAATTACGTGAGAATCCAATATGTCAAAATATATTTTTTTTGAAAATGACTGAAATGCCCATTGTTTAGCTCTGTATTTCTTCTATAATTAGGAAAAAATTTTCTATGCTCAAAAATTCAATATTTCTCACACCCTCCCTCGCAGTATGAATTTGAAATAAAACATAAACAACCATCTACGGAATGAAATTGGAGAAAGTGTTTTCAACTCGATTGATAAACCCTACAGATTCTCAATACAAAGTTATCATGAAAGTCAGAAATGTAGGTCAAATGAATCATCTGGTCTTTGTCTCTTTATTCAACCAACTTATTCAAACACACGATCCTTCTTCATATCTCGGCATACATTCCCACAGAAGAAACACGTTCACATCACCAGAATGCATCGGATTTTTCTCACACCACTCGAAATCTCTCCTCATTATTATTCAAGATGCGCTCACCCAATTTTTACGGGAGGCGATAGGTACCAGAACCAGAAAATGAGTTATTGTTGGCGTTATCAACTGGCGCCACTCAACAGGTGAAATGTGCCATATAAGGCACGGAATAACAAAGGAGAGGAAGGAGCACTATGTTGTTTATTGTGTCGAACACCTACGAGCGCCGTGTTTCTTCTAGGGTTCATGGTTATCGTCTTATTCCATTTCTTTTAGGGCAACACAGTTAAGTTTTATCCCGCATAGGATAGTTTCCTTGGATTGGAGGATAAAAGTATTCTGTCCCTTCCCTTTTTACTCCGATCACGTCTTCGATTAGAAACTTTTAGATCTGTTGCAGTTATCTCATTTCTGCTTCCGCTTTTGAGAGAAAAATGTTTACAATTCTCTCAAAGTATTCGGGAAAAACGAAATTTTTCAAAATAATTCAGTAAGGTTTTAGCATATTTCAACAAATTACTGTTAATGTTAGTGTTTTTATTTATAGAATAATATATCCATTATTGAACTGAATTTGATCTGTAATAGTCTCTAAAAAACCAATAGTGTGAGGTTATAATAACTCACGCCTATAACTCACTCTAATACAAATAGGAAAAATGTTGCTTACGAAATGAATAAAAAAGTCGGTTCAATAGGGAACTCTTTTTCAGACATCAAGGTAACGTTCTCGCTATCCATTTCTACATTTTCTCAGGTCTGAATATCCAAAAACTGCATTTGGAAAACGTAAAATATTTGACGTTTTCTACGGGATCCGATATCGATTCGATTTTCGACCACATAAATCGCTTTTGACAACTGTTGTCAATTTTGAAAATGCAGATCAATTCGAATTTTACTGAAGAAGTTGAAGATAAAGTATAGTGTTCAATTCGCGTTAATGGTCATAACACACTTGATGAATTACACCCCTCGCCTAACGGCTCGGGCTGCAAAATTCATCTGAGTGCATTATGACTTACATTACCGCTTATAGAACAATATACTATTGTTCCTATCGTTTTATTGGAGTGGATCATAAAAATCCGAAAAACTTCTATAATAATCATCCCAAAAAATGTTATCATTACTTCCTGATAAAGTTCTGGATGAGCGATTCATACGAGGATATTTTGAAAAATTCTTAGACTCAACATTTATTCTTAATTGAATACATTTATTACAGCGAACCTGCAACGTCTCTAGACCTTTCAAAAAAATGTTTCTTATTGCTCTGCAAACCAGTCCTCCACAGCTTTTATAACCTCCTCGTTGGAAGAAAATTTGCGACCTTTTAAACTTTTTTTCAGTTGAGGAAACAAATGATAGTCGGACGGAGCCAAATTTGGTGAATAAGGGGGGTGTTCTAGTAACTCTAACCCTAAATCACGAATTTTTTGCATGACAACATGAGATTTGTGTACTGGGGCGTTGTCCTGTAAAAACAAAACACCTTTGGATAGCTTTCCGCGTCTTTTCTCTTAAATTTTTTTCCCGTAGAGTGATCAGTAATGACGAATATTACCTAATTTCCAGGTATTGTTCTACCCTCATCCAAAGAATCAATCATGATTACTCCATGGCAATCCCAAAAAACTGAAACAAGAATTTTTACAGCAGATTTTTGGACACGAAACTTCTTAGGTCTTCGAGAACCAGAGTGTAGCCATTCCATCAATTGTTGCTTTGTTTCCGGATCGTAGAAATGTACCCAAGTCTCATCCATAGTAACAATTCGGTTTAAGAAGTCTACATCGTTATCAAATCGAGCACAGATCGAACGCGATGCTTCTACCCTTGCACGCTTTTGGTCAACACCAAACATTTGGGGATTCATTTTGCAGAAATTTTTCTCATGGTCAAATTGACATGAACAATATGATGAACGCGTTCGTATGAAATCTTCAGTGCTTCAGATATCCATCTTAGCCCAATTAATGTCATGAACTGCATCGATATTTTCGGGGACTGACACAGAAACTGGCCTTCCCGATCGGTCATCATCTTCAATGGAAAATTGACCTCTTGTGAAGCTTGCAGTCCAATTTTTCACGGTCGCATATGAAGGACATTGATCACCAAGTATTAAGCATATCTTTGTAAATCTGCTTACCTCTTAACCCTTTTAAATACAGGTACTTGATGATGGCTCGGTACTCCAATTTTTCGATTTTTACAATTTCGGTGGACATCTTTTTTTTTTAATTATTCCGTAACTCTGGTTTAATTTTCTGACGTCGAACTCTACACTGACACTTCTAATAAAATATTGTTCGTTGATATGGTATCGCAATATTTTGTTTATGCATGGAACTGGTCTAGGCTAACTAGATATCAATACATCCTCGTAACTTATTCAACAGATATCCCTAAAAATTGTTAATGAAATAAACATCAATTTATTTAAAAAATTTTAATTTTTCTTTGAATGTCAAAATAACTCCCCTTATTGGAAAACCCGTTATTTCACAGGTGTCGGATAGGTTACACGAGCCGATAAACAGCCGGATAGTTTAACTTCTGGATCACGTGGCTGAAATTTTTTATCTGATAGATAACCCCATGACAGGCACAAGTCTAGAAGGCGGGAAAGTGAATATGAATATTTTCATGTTTTTAGAAGAATAGTTCAACATAAGTTACAAAGAAGCCCTCTACGTTTCTTCAACCAATAGCACGTAGTTAAGCGACATTGCCAAACCGATCTTCCGCTAAATCATCAGATAGTTATCTGGTAGATGATTTATCCAGGACCCTAGCGGTGAAACGGAAAAATATTATTCGACAGATTCATCTATCTATAGCATTCTAGCAGATATGTTTTACACTGAATTCATAGCCGGGACTCTGTCAGAAAATGGTGAAAAGGTACAATAATATAATTTTCCGCAAATCGCTAGACAATTTTGACATTCCAGTCAAGATTGGTCATAGAAAAAGTCAAGATTTCCTAACTGTTAGGAAATATTCATTTCCTTACTGTAAGGAAATGATATTTCCTTACAGTTGGTTCGACATATGCATATACGAACTTTTCTCATGATTCCTTCGGTACTTATTCTGAAGAAGCAGTATTTTCACTGCATCAACCAGCTCTGGAGGAGTCCCAGAAATAGCAAATTCATCATCACTCATCATTTTACACTGTTTTAAATACGAAAACACTAGCAATTAAATTAATTATATGCGTCAACTTCGACAATTCAACATGGGTACGTTTCCATAGTAACGTAACCAATTTCAATACGAATTTCGAAGCATCATTTATTAATGAACTAAATAATTCGCAATTTCATCAAAATTAATTGGAATCTGTCGAGTTTTAAATGTTTTGCGGACAAATAGTATGTTCACCTCGTAGGAAAAGACACATTCCTGGACTCTGTGTTGCCAAGTCTCGGCTTGCGCCTCGACTTAGCAATTCTCACAATCGTCCAGGAATGTTACGCTTTTCCTACCCGGTAAACAATTCACTATTTCCGACATACTAAACTGTGAATGTAAATGAGATGTAACCGTCCCGTTCTGCTGATGATCTACGAAATTGAAGCACAATAAACTTTAAATAAAAAAAGGCTCAATAATATCTTGAAAAATCATAACAATTTTTTATTCTGAATACGGTGGCGTTACGAAAATTTTGTACTGAGCAAACTCCAATTATGTTTCAGTTTCCTACTTATCCAGGAGCCCGTCTCTATCACCTTCCTTCGCAATACTCTGTAGGTGTTTTCGGTCAGGTTGCATACACGTCAAACTGGAGTTCAGGGGAGAACCACAGTTCAAGAAAATTTTTCAGAGCTGCCTGCCGCCAACACCTTCATGCAACTGTTTAAATGATTTCTCCTGCGCAGATCAAAAGTTTCAAGGATTATACTGTTCAATCATTCCACAAATGATATCAGTCTTCTGAACTTCAATAACTAAACCTCGTGTGACCCGAAATCGTCAAAATTTCACATACTGCACTCTCCCAAGCTAAAAACCAGTTCGAAATCGAGAGTACAACCAGACATGACCAAGTGAAAGTGGATTAAACCGTCGAACAAAACACCTCAAATGAAACGACCAACAAAACATCCTTTCCATTATGAAATGAATACGCTTTATACATGACAATAATTATGTTTTCATTCGATGCCACGGCAGACAGGTTGATCTTGAATGAATTGGGTTTGGTCTAGGTTCAAACCTTGAAATATTCCTTTTTATGGCGACGAAAAGATTGATTTACATTGAAGGCGAGAAATTCTATATTGACTTAATCCAGCGTTAACGATTTGTTCTTTTTTTTTCGAGTAAACATGTCCGTTTTGTTAGGCAACCCATCTGGCAAATTTGATGAGTCCTTGAATTATATATATACAACTGGAACATAATATCTTTTCATGAAAGCAATTATTTTTTTTCTGAAGGGTCTGAACAGGCTGAACGAAATATCATATCATAGAAGGCTTCGCCGAACCGTGCATCCTGGAGCTATTTTTTTTTCGACTAGCGTTTGAAAACTTTCACTTATCTGGACTCATCTATAGGGTATTTTTTTAGAGTGGTAGAATTTTGGATAGGGATAACTGTGATTTGACAGAAGGTAGAAACCATGTTGTTTCGACATTTCTGTTCAGTGCGCATTGACAAATTATCATGGAAACACTCACGTCGCAACAACGTTTCAAATTGTTGAAATTTATTTTCAAAATCAGTGTTCTATTCGCCAAACTTATAGAGCACTTCGTGAAATTTATGGTTTACATAATCGGCCATCAGAGCAGCTTATTTGTCGAACTATCGATAGATTTCGGACAACATTTTCTCTACTCGATGCAACAAAAACAACATGACAATGAACTGTAAGTACAGAAGAAAATATCGCTGCTGTGAGTGATAGTGTTGATGAAGATCCAGATTTGTCTATTCGTCGAGGTTCACAACAAGTTGGACTCTGTGCATCCACCACATGGAGAATTTTGCGTAAAGATCTTGGTCTACACACATAAAAGATCCAACTAGTTCAAGAACTAAAGCCAGGTGACCTTAATAAGCATCGTTTGTTTGCTGATTGGGCCCTAGAACCGCTTGAAGTTGATCCATTTTTTCATCGAAAAATTGTGTTTAGTGATGAAGCTCATTTCTGGTTGAACGGCTACGTAAACAAGCAAAATTGCCGTACATGGATTGGGAACAACCCTCAAGAAGTTCTGCAGGTTCCATTGCATCCTGAAAAATACACTGTGGTGTGTTTTATACGCTGGAGGAAGCATCGGTCCATATTTTTTTAAAACTATGCTGGAGCTTATGTCACAGTGAATGCTCCTCGTTACAGATCGATGTTTCAAAATTTGAATGGTATCGACCCAGAAGTGTTTTGGTCTCAACAAGATGGTGCTACACCTCGTGCTGCTATCATATAACAACATAACTCCAATAGATTATTTTCTTTAGGGTTTTGTCAAGTCATTGGTTTATGCTGATAAACCAGAAACAATAGACGTTTTGGAAGTCATAACTCATGTTATTGCTGAAATAAGGCCTGAATTACTCGAAAAAGTGGTCCAAAAATTGGTCTAGTCGAATACGGTTCCTCAGAGCTAGTCGTGATGGACATATGCTGGAAATTATTTCTTTAACCTTAAATGTCATAAAATTTAAAAAAAAAAAAAAATTTGGCATCAATCTCAATTAAAATGGGTTTTATTTCAACTTAAAGTTATATCACTCTAAAAAAACACCAGATAGCTATAAACATCTTTCTTACCCTCCCGAATAGAGATTATTTATTCAGGAGCTCAAAAAAACTCGGGCAAGTTTCGGAATACAGGGTATTTACTAATTGAATGTCAATATTTATGGATGTGATTTTTGGACCCATTAAAAAAAACTTCATATGAACATAAATCTTACCTTTTGAAATACAGGGTGGTTAAGTTTTCAAAAATAAATCATTTATATTAAATATTATATTTATTAGATATTTAATATCTACAATCTACAATACCACTTCAGATATTTTAATACAATTTGTCAGACATGTAGGTACTATGAATCAGGAGGCATTTTTTAAATTATGTATCACTTTTTTTTACTTTCCACCAGTGGCGTTCGTTCGTAATTTGACCTGCCTAATTTGGCAGACATTGATGGTACGCCACAATTTCTCTGCATGATCATAACAATATCATTAATACATACACATGACAATATCACCATGCAGCGACATACGCCACTGGTGGAAATTGAAAAAAAGTGATGAATTAAAAAATACCTCTTGATTCATAGTACAGGTATGACGAATTTCATTGAAATATCTGAAGTGCTATTGTAGATATTAATAATGAAGCATTTATTTTTGAAAACTTTACCACCCTGTATCTCAAAAGGTGAGACGTTTAGGACATATGTTTTCTTTAAATGGTCCTAAAAATCACCCCCATAAATATTGACATTCAATTAGGAGAAACCCTGTATATTAACCCCTTTGAATGGGGAACCGAAAAATGTGATAATTTATAGGGCATACAATTTTAAAATTGAAGCTGATAGCTACTTCCAGTATAACCGGAAATGACAAATACATACATGAAAATATTTTTATTTTCTCAGTATCCCCAAAGGAAATGAATTTCATAAAAATATCTCGAATAGTTTTCCGTATAATTCTCGGTGAGAACGAGAAAGAATGACCCTGTTGGTAGATAAAGGCTGAATAAATAATCCTCATAACTTGTTCAACTAAGGATACATACAGGTACACTGACTCAATGGACACGCTGTATGTAGCAGATATTTCAATTTCCTCTCTGGCCCCAACCTGAGAAAGTAATATTTGAATAAATGAAATAAAAACAATTCAATAAGAAAAGCATTCATTTAATAATTAAAAAATTTACAGCGATTTCGATAACGCTAAATACTGTACAAACAGGACAGATAATATAAACAGAAATAAAACAATATAAAGATAAACAAACCGATTGAACCAGTATCCTCAACAGTTTATCAAGTATGTCGATTCTTTTTCGAATACACTTCTCAACTGTACAATTTAGTCCCGATAAATAGTTTCTCTTCCAAGACTCGCAATCACACAGAACGAAAGTATCAATAAAAGAAGAAAATTACAGTCCTAGGTAAACACCAGGCAA
This sequence comes from Adalia bipunctata, assembly GCA_910592335.1. Classification (NCBI taxonomy): domain Eukaryota; kingdom Metazoa; phylum Arthropoda; class Insecta; order Coleoptera; family Coccinellidae; genus Adalia; species Adalia bipunctata. The sequence goes on from OU342954.1 coordinate 11,640,686, forward strand.
TTAAACTCCATTTCCGTGAAATCGTCCATCTGAATAAAATGGCTATCTGCATCGCCAGAAGCGATTCTGCATGAGTTAATAGGCGATTTCTCATCAGAAACAGTGAAAGTTGCATCCGATAATGGCAGCATATCGGGATTCAAAAAGAATCGGAACATACTCAACAATAACAATCTACAACTTGTTCCTAGTCACTCTAGAAAGTGACTGGTACCGACTGTAACAAGGACACTGGTTGCGGTATTCAAACATGCAAATTACAGGAGAAAAAATGCAAAGATATGATTTCACACAGTGAAAGTATGTTTCGTATGGTTTACAAAGTTGTTGCTATTCTCACGACAGACTTCGGATGGTCTGACAAGGTATCATCGTAACAACAATTACATATTTACAGCAGGGTCCAGTATTCGAATCACGATTTTACAATTTTTTCAGATATATGTACTCAGAATTATTTCATCTATCGATTGATACGGGATTTAAAAAATGTATGAGAGCTTGGATTATTGGCAACTGATGTGTCACAGGCGTGAAAATATTATATATTCGTAGACGGAGAAAAGACGTGAAAAATTCTTAGAATTTCAATGTTACTCCTCCTAAGATCTCGTGATTTTTCCAGTGCCAGTTTCTTTTCAACTTACCAGCAACGAAATGCTCTTTGCAATATCAAGTACACTTTGTTAAAAAAAATCCTTTGCGAAAAAGTGACAAATTACAGACAAACAACAAAAACAATTCCACACAAGAATAATTTTGGTACGTTACTAAAAATCCTCATGTATCCGTACAATTAACATTTAACCGTTCCAAAAGCTTAATATAAATATTCATGCAGCGCCATAGAACGAATAAATTACCCCAAACGTTACAACACCTCACAGCCGCTAAAAATAAATGCAAACATTCGATAGATACGTTGTGTTGATCAATTCGGTGCGTTCACGCATAACCATACACCTTGCCTAACCAACTGGTATTAGTGACCACGAGATCGAGACCGTAACACGGGCACGTACTGGATGGCTTTCGAAAAAAGTCCAAAATAATTACTGTCCCGCTTGGATTGAATTTCGCAAGGATCTCGATCTCGTATGTCGATGGGAGGCGTTTCAGGGCGTCTAGAGGGTTACGCAACCGAAGGCCGCATACCTCGCACAATGATAGTGTGAGGTGTCGGAAGAATGTTGCTGGATGAAAACACTTGTTGGTTAATTGCACAAGTTAATAAAATACACCTAATCAATATCGAATAACGTTTTTAACTGTTCAATTTGAATGCAAAGGTCAAAGGAAAATGAGTAGGTAGTGATCAACTAGAAGCGATGCTGAATCTAGGATATTATTCATTATATCATCTCATATTAAAGGTTCTGATATCTTGAATCGAATGAACCTTACAAATGATGGAAATTGCGCAAACAATTAAGTAAAAAAACAGAGAATATTCCGTTTATAAGAAAATCACTGAAACGCATGAATGTGCTAAAACGAAAAGTAAAAAATACAATATGAATGAAGCCATGAGAAGGAGAAAACTGAATAAAAAGATTAAAGAAGCAAAAAAAAGTTTTAAATTATTAAGCTTAATAATTGAGAGCTGCGACAAGCTAGATGCCATAGAAAGTGAATGCAGGATGTTATAGAGAACTTCGGCCATATGAATACTATAAAAAAAATTCATTTGATGTTTTCGGAACTTATGGAAAATATTAGTAAGATGAGAAATGAATATCTGAAGATTCAAAAAAAAGGCCAATGAAACCAGGAAATGAATATATTTAGAAACTAATACATCGAACCTGAGGAGACGTCATGAAAATCTAGGAGTCCTAGAAGAAAAAAGAAATAAATAGAAATCAGGCACGAAGAAGTAAAAATAGAAAATATTAAAGGAGTTCTAAGAAAAAGTTCCAAATTAAAAAAAAATTATAATGAATATGTTTGGAAAAAATGACTGTTTAGAGATGAATCCAAGAAAAGTATTGAGAAAGAATATAGGTTCAGTATGATCAAACGAATGATAAAGAAGAACACGGCAAAAACCGTGGAAAAAAAATAGATCAAAAATACAATACATATAAAATAAGTAGTGAGAAAAAATGAATGAAATGAAAAAACATAGGAAGCAAGGGAAATGGTTGCCTCGAATGAATGCAAATATCAACAACACCCAACTATCTGCTAAGTAAACATTCATAAATTGCACAGATAAGCTAATATCAGAAACATCCAAACAGTGTTCAAATGAACATGAAACAAAACCATTGAAAGTGAAAATATAATCAGAAAAACGTATGTAGGAATCTGGATATCTCAAGCTATACCTAATTGTACGCAGATGATATGATATGATATTTTGTTTATCCTGATTACTCCTAGGTCTCCTGTGGAGACCCCTCTGAAATTACAAGCTTCGAAGCTTGTAACTTGTGCCGAGTTCGGAGTAAGCAGTTGTGTTCTGTGTAGGCTTTGTTACTGTGTCCTTACGCCACCTTAGGCACAGCACTGTTAATTTTTGACCCAACAGTGAGAATGGTGGTCCCTACCGAGACTAGGAAATTTCTTTCCTAGCTCGGGATTGAACTTCGGACCTTTGGGTCCGAATTCCAACGCTCTACCACTGAGCCAGGGGCACTCATGATATGTTTGTATATGGCTATTACAATGAAAACTCAAGAAAAGCACCTAGACTAGAGAATGCCCAAGAAAGTATTCAAAGAGACGAATCGGACTAAGGTTTATAGCAAAAAAATTTTTAGAATAAGTACAGCTATTAATTGCCAAAGATAGAGCTCATAGAACAGCCTGACTAGTCTCAAGAAGCAGAGTTATCGAAAAATGAACAAGATTATTAAAGATTAGACCCACATCAATGAAATCGAGAATACTGAAACCTGAAACCACAAAGAGCAATTTTTATAAAGTGAAAGTCAGTTCCCGAGTACGATGATTCGAAGCGCCTTCTCGGATCGACCCATGGCCAATGACCAAGCTGCATATTCCTCGCCAGATTCCAACATTATGACTGCCCATTCCGAAATTTACGACTAGGAAGTTGCGACCGTAAAATTTCTGCGATAAGTAAATATCGCTCCCGTGAAAAACGGAAATACGGTCTCTAATTAGACGATTACTATTTCAACAACAACGGATAATGGTTACGCATCTGGATATTTTGCCAATTGACGCAAATACTTTCTAATCAATTCCAACAATGCCTGCAAAACGATTGTCGAATGGAAGTAGTTAGTAAATTCACGTCGCAAACATACCTTTAGGATATAACACTTCTCGAATCACTGAGTTGATGTCGTAGCGGAGCGCTAGTGGTCTCGTTTGAAATGCACAGTTCATCATAATAAACAGATACAAACTTCCTGATTCTCACAATGGGTTTCATTAAGTTTAAAAAAAAGGAAGTTGTGCGGCCGTTTCTTGAATATTTGGAGGAAAATTGAGCACATAAATTGATTGGCGATCATCGCATATTCTGGGTTATCGCGAAGGAATTCTCGCGTTATTTTCGAAGTGAAAGCGCCTTCGTTAATATTTCCGTTCATCATTAGCAGATGATTTAGCGATTAGGCTATCTCTACACGTAGTTAATTGCACTTCCGGTATACAATACATCCGAGTCGGTAATTGGATGAGTGTGATGGCCGATAAAAAATTTGCTGCTTCAGGAAACGAGTCCACTCATTTTGCGACAGTTTTCCGAGAAAAACACTTTGTTTTCCAGTATTATTTTTCCTTATTCTACTGTTTAATTTCCAAGGAAGAATCAATTCCATGAAATCTACGTCAACAGAATTCAGGTTCGAGGAATTAAAGAAAGCTCGAACACCTTAAGGGGCCTTCTCTCACATGAACAGAGAAAAAAAAAATCTGAAGAAATCTTGCTTTCCTTCTTTTAAAACATAAAAATTCTTCAGCGATTCTGTCCAATTCTTTTGTTCGTATTGCATTTTTCAATTCACTCAGAGATCTAAGATTTCATCAGGGTCCGTATTCTTGATAAGTGATATTTCGGTGCGTATACGTTTTCTGTATTGTATTAATGTATACCAAACGTATACGCACCGACAGATCACTTGTCAAAAATAAGGGCCCAGAGCTTCATTTCACCATGATGAAAGTCAATAAACTCTTATGCACGGTTGAATGAATATCAGCAGATATCAATTCTTTCGGGAATTCATACAACGAAAACGTTGAATTTGTTCGAATTGAGGCAGGAAATACCTAAGCATCATTTAACGAACGCAATTAAAATTTAATTGGAAATGGAAAATGCAATTAGCAGTGAAAACTGATTATTTCGTTTTGTCTGGAGCACCTTCAACTCATAAAGCAGAAGATAGTTTCACAATAACATTTTTTCATTGATTGTGATATTGGGAGAGGAAACCCAAAGAGTTCCAAGGCAGTAAGCAAGCTCCTCTCATATCCTTCGATTAATATTCATGATATCGAGTGTTCTCTGCAGGAGAGAATCCTTTAAATTTGTTCTGCTGACAATGTCTATACCAAAGAAGAATCTATGCTCATATGCTGTTCTGTAATAAAACCTGAAGCCGGTGAAATAACCTTAAATCTTATCGATGATGAATTCAAATGGAAAATGTAGGTCGATGACTATCGAAAAAAGTGTTCATAATCCATATATTTCATCCAACATTATAACATCCATAAATCACTAGTGCTAATTTCATAAGGAATTATGCAAGAGTCGTGGACAAAGTTGAATATTGTTCTTGTAAATTATGACTATTATTCAGTGGGATGATCTACCGAACTCATAACTTCATCTGGTCTAGCAAACCTCGTAGAGTGCTCATTGAATAATTTTATATTTTTGAGTTTTCGAGGAGAATATGAAGAAATTATAAATATTTGCAAACTAACCGTACGGAAGAGGAGAAATTCTATACCCTTCGAAAAAAGGTTACTCGTCAAATCGGTATCGGAATAGAGGTTCTTAGGCATTTGATAGTTACTGACAATTACTTCGATTGTAATTGAAATTGTGGAAATTATAGGAGAGGCCTCAGTAAGGAAACCTCTTGCAATTGAATCATCATGATCTGGTGGAGGTATGTGAATTAGCAAGATATCTTCACTGACGAAAAATGTTCAATTTGGACGGACATGAAGGTTTCCAGTATCGCTTTCAAGATTTGTGGAAAGAAACAGTTTTAGCTCAGTGATGGTTTAGGCTAGGAATAGACAGCATAAAAGTATGTTGTCTCATTCGATGACAAAAAAATATGGATATTTCAACATGATAGTGCGCCAATTCATAAGAAAAATTAAAGCATGGTGCAGTGATGACATCAATGTAATGGGATGGCCAACACATTCTCCAGATTTAAATATCATAGATTACTTTAGGGGTTAGATGACTTTGGGAAGGACGATAGTTCAGCAATATGAAGAACTGTGATTAGCCATAAGAAGCACTTAGGAAGCAATCCCAATTTGTATATTGAAGAATTTATATAATTCATTGCCCCACACTATAGCACTCATTGAAAGGTATAGGTAATACTAGTGTTGAAATATACAAAGCAAAACCAAATCTCCACTATTTCCCACAGAACGAAAGGTTATAAATTTAGTTCAATATTTATTCGTTATTTGGTTGAGTGGCTGAAGTCTACTCCACATTGAAGTGCATGTGTTGACATATTTAATTCTTATCCCTGATACTTTCGTATAGGCTCATTTCCTATTATGAATTAGAAAAAAATAGAAATAAAACCTTTCGAGCAGTTGGTTATTCAGTTCGTTTCATCGAGTATAGATCGAACTCCTCATTATTAAATTGAATAAATTGATTATTCATAAATCTGTGTTTGATTGAAAACCCTAAAGGAACTTATAACTCAACAACTAGTTGTAAAGAATAAAGAAATCCATATCAGAATAAAATTAGAAAATTCCACTTCTATTTTTTGCGTTTTTTTTTTCAGGAGGGCAATCGAATAGAGCTTTGAAAACGAGTTTCTTAGCAGTAAAAAGTCTCAGTGAACAGAATGACGCAAACTGCTATTTACAATTGTGCAGAAGAACTTTGAGTTGGCTTTTTTTCATGTAGATGACTCTCATCAACGAGGCCCTTTTTTCGTACGCCATTTTGAAAATTAGGTTTCGTTCGAGAGATTCATTCCCTTTTATAGAGTATCCTGGTTGGCCATTATTTAGGTTTATCAAGTTTTTTCACTTGAAACTGACGCAGGTTGGTACTCGTGAAATGTCAAATAATTCTCAGAGACGTTGCCAATGCTAATTTCCATTTATTCTTTTTAACTTTGTGAATGGAGTTAGTTCTTTTATGGTTTAACTGTGACACAGGTTTCGTAGTAGGTACTACTACATTTTCATACTGGAGTGTTTCAAGTTGTGCAAAAAGGTATTTAAATGTCTTCTGTTGGCTTATTTCTTGAGAATTTTGAAAAGCGGGGAATTCTATAGGTCCGTCCGTTCGTTTAGAAATTTTTCTGTCGGGTTATTCGGGTACTTTTATTTTTTTTTCGAATGAACTATCACAAAGTAGAGGACTATTCTGTCTATTATTCGTCAAAAAAATTTCAACACTCGATTCTTGATTTCCGTACAAGAAAATAGCATAACTGAATCTTCCAACCATGTTTATATAGGTGTTTTTAGTATTGACAGAGAAAAAAGTCTCTTTAGCATTCACCAGGTCTTTGGAATTCTTGAATTTACATAATATTTCCTCAAATTCATTATTTTCCGAAGTAAATGAACATTTCGATAAATACGTAATTACTACGACCTCTATGTAGAAAGGACATCGTTGCTCAGTTATCCGACAGGAAAATGACTATAACCTTACATTTTCAAAATATACACGGTGAAATGTGTCAGAATGTCATGGCCAACCAGAATACTTCATAAAAGTGAATGGATGACAAAATTCATAAAAAAATACGCAACTTCGGAACGGCTATTTCAAGTCAATTGCACATTCCTCAATCAACACATTTTGGATGTATTTTCTTGAATCTTAGCCACTGCTTCACTTGCTAGTTATTTCAATTTCCCGTGACGACATTGAACGTGACAAAAAATGCCTAAATTGTAGAAAAAAATAAAATAGTTCCTCAGCATTGACGGAAAATGCATAAAAGGCTCGATATCAGCCTCACAACGCAATGTCTTCTCCATTGCTCTATCTTCGGCATAAATCAACTCGTTTTCCTAAAGCGACAGCCTCACATGGAATGCAAAAGCGCTCGGAACCACAGCGTTACTACGAGAACCCACCGTTTCTGGTGCCGCACCACGCAATCGAAATGAACCATGACCTGTGCCATTTCGAAACCGCAAAAAGTGAATGTCTCTTTTATACAAGGCAGAGTTTCTGTTCTCACTGCTCGTTGTCGGATATTCCTCGGAAACAATTCATAATTGATCCGATGTAGAAATCTCGGTTAGGAGTCGTAATGAACAGTACGACTAGAAGGTATGGTCGTTTAACTGTATCTTAATGGTGCTTTTGGTATAATTAATCCTTTACGCGTTGATGAGGATATGGGCGCTAAATAGCTATGGGGTTTTGTTTGGGCGCGTTAGCTCGAGAAGCGCAAAATTAGCCATCGCGAAACGGGGTCGGAATACTAACAATGTATTTGATATCTAATCGCCTAACTGACGGAACTGTTGAGCAATATATTCACATCCACGTGAGTTTGTGCCTTGATGCGAATCGGTTTCCAAAACTTGAATCCATTAATTCTATAGTGGTCGTTCTACTTGAACGTCCCATGCTTGTAGTTTTCGAATTTAGTCAAATTCCTTTCCGCTCGTCCGGCAAAACGGAAAAATCTAGAGACTTCACATTTTCCGGGTATAATGTGTATTCAGTACAAACAGAAATATTCCATTTTAAGGTATTTCCTTTCATATTTTATCAGAATACTATTTATAATGAATTCTCAGTAATGTCCATGATATGAATTCCCAGAAATAACACTGACGGGAATCTGGACTACAAATATCTTTATTAAATTTCTTGTTACATTGCCGACGTTTCGAAGCTATTTATAATTTACTCATACTCCATTCCCTCTTATAAAGTATCCCGGTTAGCCAAGATTCATGTTCATCAATTTTTTTTACTCAAAACTGAAGCAAGTTAGCACTCGTGAAATATCGAAAATGTCAAAATAAGACGTTGCCAATGCTAATTTCTATTTACTCTTTTTTAACTTTGTGAATTTGTTTAGTTCTTTTGAAGTGACACAGGTTTCGTAATGCTACTACATTTTCATACTGGAGTATTTCAAGTTGTGCAAAAATGTATTTGAATGTCTTCTGTACGATTGTTTCTTGAGAATATCGAAAAGTGGGAAATTCCATAGGTCCGTCTGTTCGTTTGAATGCTTTTCGTTGGGTTATTAATAGTTATTTAATCAACTAGTTTATTAATGACAGCGATTAATGGTCGAAATATTTTAACGCGTGAGCGGAGCGAGCGCGTTAATGATTGAGACCATTAAACGCTGAATTAATAAACGAGTTGATTACAAGATTTTTCCGTCGACCTCATCACGAATTGAATATGAATTCTCGAATCTCGATAGAAATGAATTTTTATTTTGCGTAATAGACAAATTTGACATAATGTAAATTTCTATGTTCATTTCGATATATTAATATTTATGCTCCCTATGGAACAATTCATAGAGGGAATATTGGACGTGTTGTGACGTTCTGAATAGTTTACATTTATATCATTATATTATAGTTTGCATTTATATCATTACCTCTGATATCCCATAAGGAACGTGCGAAGAAAGTGGAGGTTGAAGTAAGTATTATCTACAGTGCAACTTGTATCACCCGAAATTTCTTCTGCAGTCTATTTTATTTTGAATGAAGTTGTCAATATACCCTTCTGTGACAGAAGTTGATTTCCAACCAAGCTCGATAGTGCTCTGACTGAATATTTTTTGTTCGGTTGCCATGACAATCATGCATTAATAAGAAATCATGCAATAAAATAGGTCATTAATGGATGATTTTGAGTGCGTTAAAATGAGCTTTTATTCTATGGTCGACGGAAATAGTTATTTAATCAACTAGTTTATTAATGACAGCGATAAATGGTCGAAATATTTTAATGTTAATTAATCGCTGAATTAATAAACGAGTTGATTACAAGACTTTTCCGTCCATCTCATCACGAATTGAATATGAATTCTCGATAGAAATGAATTTTTATTTTGCGTAATAGACAAATTTGACATAATGTAAATTTCTATGTTCATTTCGATATATTAATATTTATGCTCCCTCTGGAACAATTCGAAAAATTTATAGAGAGAATATTGGACATGTTGTGACATTCTGAATAGTTCATATTCAGTTTGCATTTATATCATTACCTATGATATCCCATAAGGAACGTGTGGAGAAAGTGGCGGTTGAAGTATTATCTACTTTGCAAATTGTATCACCTGAAATTTCTTCTCTACAGTCTATTTCATTTTGAATGGAGTTGTCAATATACCCTTCTGTGACAGAAGTTGATTTTCAATTCCAACTAAGCTCGATAGTGCTCTGACTTAATATTTTATGTTCGGTTGCCATGATAATCATGCATTAATAAGAAATGATGCATTAGAATAGGTCATTAATGGATGATTTTGAGAGCGTTAAAATGGGCTTTTATTCGATGGTCGACGGAAAAGTACTTTCATTCTTTTTTCGAATGCACTATCACAAAGTAACGGTCCATTCTGTCCATTATTTCTCCAACACTCGATTCTTGATTTCCGTACAAGAAAATAGCATAACTGAATCTTCCAACCATGTTTATATATGTGAAATATTTTCAGTATTAACAGAGAAAAAAGTTTCTTTAACAATCACCAGATCTTTGGAATCATTGAATTCATATAATATTTCCTTAAATTATTATCCCAAAATGAATAAACATTTTGATAAAAACGTTATTACTACTATCTCTATGTAGAAAGGACAACGTTGCGTATGTATCTGACAGGAAAATGACTATAACCTAACAGTTTCAAAATATACACGGTGAAATCCGATGAAACACGATGAAATGTGTCAGAATGTCATAGCCAACCGGGATACTTTATAAAAGTGAATGGAATATAGGTGTTTTGTATCCGCCCTCAATTTAACCCTTTTGAACAGATGTTCCCACAATTTCTTTTCCTCGTCATATATTTTCACATTTTCGAAATCGAATTCATAGCCAACATTACAGAAATGGGAGGATAGAAGACGAAGTCGTTTTCCGTAAATCATCCAGGGGAATAATGGCCATAATATGCGAGTAGGATATTAAAAGATGTCCACTACTTTTGAATAATTCGTGTTGAAATCTTTTTAATTTCTACGAACAAATTGCCGTTTCAGATTTATATGGCATTTAGTAAAATTTTCTGCTCAGAAGAATTTGATTTTTCTATTGATTCTGTGGTTGTCAAATTGGAGTTTGATAAACCATATATCATATTTCTCTATTTCAGTATCGTAATGAGTTCATTACAGTACTAAAAACAGTGCTGTAATGACTCGTGGTTGTCAACAATGACTTCCGATCCTATCAATTTTCACATGTCAATTTTCGTAACAGTCACCAACTGCCAAGATACAATACAAAAGTCACTAGGACTAGGATGTATAATCCGAATTTTTCATTGAATTTCAACAGTAGATCACGAAATTTGACTGAAATAGAGAAAATATCGTCTAATACTCGTTGCAGAATGCAATTCCAACACTCATGCGTTCGTATTGGAATAGGAGCCCATTCTACAGCTAGTTTTAGAATATACTACATATTATGGATGTCATAATGCTCGATGAAACAGATGGATTATGAACACTCTTTTCGATAATCGTAAACAAACCCAATTTTTGAATAGATGATACCATCATAAGCTGATATTGTTGAAATTGTGAATTTTTGTGACGTTATGTTTGTTGATGTTGCTTGTTTCCCGTCAATTACTCTGTGTGAGAGTAAATAGGAATCCACGTATACAGGGTGTATATCAATAATGACGTAATATTTGGGGTGTGAGTCCTTGCCGAAAAAATAGGGAGGGTTTTTCATATAAACATCTCTTTTTGAGTCCCCTGCTACATCACCCTATTTAATGCGATCGAAAAGGAACTAAAAAATTGCGAATTATAGTGACCGAGGATGATTTTATAAGAGTCGAATTGTGAGCAATACATTGACGGAGATTTCACTTCATTTCGACCTTTCCACTTCTAACTAAATTCGAGATCTTTTTCCATGTTTATTCACAATCCCAATTTATCATAGGTGAACAGAATTTCCGGCGAGAGAACTTAAAAAAAACCACATCATTAGTAGTCGGATTTCCACCTCAAGTATCTTTCTTGGAATACAGCACATCCCATGTGGTTGTGGTATTGAAAACAGAACTACTTAATTCGAGTGATTAGTGAGGGCGCCTCATTCATACAATTGAATAATCTGGAGGATTTAATAGTGTTATTATTCCCATTTTTCTCATCATAACTGGACATATCGAAAGGTTACCCGAATCGCTTCAAATTTAAACTAACTGTACAATCTGACACCCATCCAACAATCGATAAATCGAACCCACGAAGACTCGAAAAGACACGCATTCCCACGGCAAGAACCGTAAACCGTCATCCAAATTTCTCATCTTCCTTAACCTTTCCAGCGATAATTCACAGAAAAGGCACCGCAAATCGTATAAATCAAAATGGGCCGACTCTAACACCTCCGGTACAACGAGACCTGATTGGAAAATCGTGATTTGCACTTTACAATCTAACACTTCGTGACCCTGCAGTAAATTGAGATCACAGCTTTTTTCGTTGAATAAATAAGTTAAGGACAGAATCCAAGCTACACACCAAGTTACATACGACTTTTAGGTCCCCAGCGGTGAAATACGTAATCCCAGTATACATACACACACCTCACACACCCAGTTCACTAACACGTTTCAATGTCGACGGGAGCATCTTTCTGGTACATTTTATCGCTGCACGCTGCACTGGTCGACGAGGAGAAAAATTTGATCTCGATGTCCCTGAGTCCGTTTAGAGAGGTCACGATCTGCGTGGACACCTCCAGGTCCGAACTGGAGGCCCTTCGAGACTGCCCCTCCTCCAAGCTCAGCCTGGATAGGTCCGGAAATGTGAAAACATCCGTACGTTCCGGCGGCGTCAAGAACGAAGAGTACGACGTTTTGTCCACGTCCCAAATTTGTCCAGAAGGATCGCAGTACCGACACTGGCACCTCGTGGTCGTCGAGTTCTTAGACTCCTCCACATCTTCCACTTCCTCGAAGGTGTGATGTAATTTAGGGGTCTCAGATTCTAAACTGTTGGGTTCGGGGATGAGAAATTCGAAGGTTAAGAGCCTGGATGGGTTGGATACTTCAGGACTCGCGCTGTCTGAAGATAGCTCGGTAGAATCGGACGACTGGAAGGTTGGTTCGAAGGTCGGGATCTTCCTGTCTTTCTTTCGACGTTTTCGGGGTTTTATGATGCGGGGTAAGCACTGTTCGGAGCTGGTGGATCCGTAGCTTTCGTCGCTGGTCACACTCACTGTGTCTGCTGCAGAACTGGAAGTGCTAGTTTCGGATCTGCCGTTGTTCCTGGGTTTGGCTTGGAAGTTGTTTTGATTCCTTTGCAGCTTATTCTTCCGGTGGTTGTACGTTTTGGATAAGATCAAGGGTGCGCCTTGGGTGTGGACGGCTAGACGTGCCAGGTTCAAGTCTTCGTAGCCCGAAGGAGGAGATCTAACCGAAATCTGCTGGTTGCAAGGACGATTCCTGTTCTGGACGAAAGATATCAACGGCACGCCTCCATGCCAACCTTCCACCAAATTCCCGCATCTTTGAGGGCGGTAATTCTCGTCGTTGGAACGACCATGGAAAATTCTCTGGTTCTGGTATCGTTCCCTGCCGTAGAAAGGTTCACCCTGCTTTTTCTGGTGGTTGTGATTCGATATCAAACACGCACCAATGTATCGTTCGACTTCCAAGGGCAAGGCGGGCGTAGGGCTCATCGCAAGCATTCGCGTGTCATACCTGGCGGTTTCGCTTCGTGTACGACGTGGTCTATACGCGCGGAGCAGTGGAAACACACTAACACCGCTCGTGGTCCAGGTGAAAGAGAACGGCCCGGTCCCCTCCAAGCTGTACTAACCTACTTTCGCGTCGGTGATGAGCCGGCTAGAGTCTGCGAGACGGTACGGCGGTACGACCACGGCGACGATGATGACGGTGCCCGAGAGCTGCTATGTCCACCCACACAAGTGGGTCACCGGATCGTGGGTTGATCGCGTGCTCGAACAAAGACTACACGGAGGGTGATTAGAAAGTGCAGCACGCTACGGACGGCGAGAGAAAAGGACCCGGTGCATCGGAGAGCGGCGACAGATAGCCAGAATTTCTACCGGGGCGATTTCACTTTTCGATTCGAAACTCGCGTGGTAGAAAGTTCTTAATGCGGATGCGATAAGGTATTCGGATGTTTGATGAACGTCTTTGTTCGGAATACGGATGAGGACTTTCGAACGCTGGTCCTAATCGAAATTTTGGGGCATATCTGAACGATGGAATTTCGCTTTTAGTTGCGTCGATCGCGGCAGACGAAAAAAATATTGTATAGGTAAAAAGAATGAGCGTAGACTGGGTAGAAAGCAGTCAAAACCAAATCTCTTAAAAAAATAGGGCAGTGAAACGAACGGAGCATAGCCAAATTGATAGTTATTTGATGATCTATCTGATAACAATATTCAAAAACAGTCTGCAAATTGTAATTTGTGCAATAAGTGCAAATGTGTATATTTGCTGCAAACAACATTTTTTTAATGATCGAAATTAGTTTCTACCTCACCATACGAACTTGACATTTTCAACAGCTTTACAGATAAATATCAAAATCTCAGACTGACCACCTGAGATCGAAGAGTAAAATTTCTTGCAGTTCATTTTTTTAATCTAGTAAATATCGTTCTTGGTTCATTTATTTATCAATTCATTCATTTCTAAATTCAATTTCATATACAGTGTGTTTGGGCATGACTTAGCGATAATTTAAGGGCATTAAATATACGTATACCTACTCCATTCACAATTATAAAATCACAACTCTGGCCTTGGGAATTTGACACATTCCACTCTGTATCGAAGTTATGACGTTTTTCAAAATATTTTTATGTTCCAAGTCAACACTATGTTGCCATTTCTACATTCTTAGCGTATTTCTCAGAATGTGAACAAATTGGAGAAGATGTGATGGACGAAAATAATTATCGTTTATATGAATTGATAGAAAGGATTCCTTTTTCAGTTATTTGCATGAAAAGTACAAGAGATCACTGTTGAAATATATTATTTTTCGACATAGAAGAAAAATGCATTGCTTTCACATAATTTTCATATGCATGCTTGTGAAGATTTAATGTTTATTATCCTCTTGAACTGAAAGTTCGAGACTTGACGATTGTATAGTAATTTATTAAATTAAAAAATATTCATACATTACTACCACAGTAGGTTTGTACAAATAAAATGGAATAGGTCAAACATTTGCTTCACATTTATCATTCACCTGTTCTAAAATAAGACACTCCCGGAATATGGAAAGAACCGATGTATTCTGGTTCAATATAGCCTATTTCTACTATCGGCAAAAAAATGACAGTTCCAGTGACACATTTCAATTCATCGGAATCTGAATTCACCTACTGTGGAATGCAATATAGTCATATTTCTTCTTTGTTTCAGCTTTTTCGACGTGTTTTTTTCTGAAACGTGAAAACGATCAACAATAATCATTTAGAGACCGATGATGGCCATCCAGAACCCGTTTACTCACGAAAATCGTGCAATTTCATTCTGCAAGTTCTTTCCTCATAATTCCTCGAAAATCCTACCTGACCCATATTTTCCGGTCGCTTTCGTTAGAAGATCGTATAAGGAAGCCTTTTTTGTTTTTACACATTCCAAATAAATTTTGAGCACCAAAAACGATACCGAAACTAACCAAACTTCTGGGGGACCGGAATTTCGTTTGAAATCTTTCTAAACGGCCAGATACCTAAAAAAAACTTAGTTATCATGTATAAAAAGGTCGATTAGTACTCACTTTCGCTTTATTTATGCTTATAAATCGATTATTGGTCTAATTCAAATTTGCCGTTCATAATCATGCCAAAAGTCGTGAAAGGAAAAAATGACACTTGCACGAAACTTCTTCTGGACGACGAAGAACGGAAAAATAGGCGATTTCCTATCGATATTTCGCTCCAAAATCGCCGATCGAATCGAACTAACAAAATGTGGAAAATCTTTGATACTTTTACTTTGATGTAAACAGAAAAACTGGCATCGTCGTTTTGTCATTAACAATATTCTCTGTACGCGCACAGATTTTTCATCAGGTGCACCCATTCCTGAAAACGAAACCATGACCTCCTATGTGATTAAATAAAAGTGAATGGAGTATAATTATATCGACAAAAATACCCACATTGGGAGGTTCAGCCCCCTACTTTTGGGATATCCGCCATTTTAAATTAATTTTTTTATTTTAGTTGACCCATTCAAATGACATCGATTTCTTTGGAAAATGTCCTACAGAAGTGAAAAAAAAATGATTAAACTAACAAATTTATCATTTTGAGTAATTTTATAATAAATTTGTTGTTTAATCATTCAAAATGATCAAAAGTACAGTACAGAGTTTTTATCTTATTTTATCAATTTTCATAAGGGTCTGTTCAAACAGCAATAACTCTCAAATTATGTAACTTACAAAAATGATGTGGGTGTCGTTTTATACTTAATATCCTTGCGTGTTAGTTCATTGAAAAAAATTAAACTTCAATGTGCTAGTTTTTGAACTATTGAGGATTTACTAAAAAATTCAGTGAATTCTTTGACTAAAATTTTTGTTTATGACATATTTGATTTGAATGTTTTCATATTGTTCCACTTCAATGAAAAGTGGTAGTATTGAATTTAAAAAACATTTTTTTCGCATCTGTAGGACCTTTATATCCAAAGAAATCGATATTATTGAAAATAAAAAAAGTAATTTAAAATGGCGGCTTTTCCAAAAGAACCCCCAATGTGGGTGTTTTCGTCGATACAATTAGGTATATTTGATTCCCTCTAATTATCGCTTAGTCATGCCCAAACACACTGTATATCATTTCAAAATTACGCTTTCCTTTGCGAATATTGTCATTGTAAAGTTGAAGTTTTCAACTTTCAAATCTGAATTCTAGTCATTATATCTGATTGTAGTTTCCATTCTCACTTTCTCGTTTGATCATTATAGATTTCATTTTCAATTTTTACATCAACTTAATATTGTTACCTGTAATTGGAGAGTTCGTCAATGAGTGGGTCATTTTCATTGTTGGTCAACCGGTTTGTTTCCATTCGATCTAGTTTTGTGTATTACTCTATTTTTTGTAGCTTCACTTATCAGTTTTTTTAACTTTTCAATTCTGGCTTTTCCAATAAATTTAAATTGAGAACATCATCTTCCAATTGTCAAAACTTTTCCTAATGTTTCTCACACAAATTTTTTGCATAAATTTCAATTTCTGTTTCGAGTAGAATTTTGTCTATTCGTAAAAAAAACTATTTTCCGGACTTGTAACCAGAATTACCATTTCATGATGATAGTAATGAGGATTCGAATGATCTATTGCCTCGAAATTTCTCGCAAAAAACTTTCAATGAATTTAAAATTTCAAGAAACACGGCCAAGAAATGAGGCTGTTTTGTTTTTCACCCAGAGTACCTACAGATAATGCCAAACGTGACAGAAAAAAAATTGTCGCACTATTAGGTTTTGCTTACTTCACAGTTTTCACAAATTTCCAACAATTAATGAAATAGGTTTCATTGATTTTCTCGCAAGTGGCCCTGCCAAATTTATGGGGATGAATTTTCGATCCGATGAAATGGCATCGTTACCATCGTACGTATAATAGTATCGGATGGATGTAATGTTCAGGTCGTATAAACGACGTCTATTTGAGCGGGCATCCGAATGAGAACGGAACAATTAATGCGATATATTAACGGAATATCGAACGGTTAACTTTGTGTCCGATAAAATTTACTGTACTCGACGTCCAAGCACTATCCGGCCTTTCGATTTCAGACGCATCCGCTTGATTTTGGTGTGGATCGCACGAAAAGATCCGCCGTTAGCGCTCAGTTATGTTTTCAGCTAACAGAATAGGTGTGAGAGTAAAGCAAGAATAAACTTGTTTTATCTTCACAAATGATTCCTTTTACCGAAAAGAAGAAAAACAAGTTTATAGCATCTAAACCATTCGAGGAACCACTACTGTTTGCTGATGAGTAGTAGGGACATTGGGCCACAAAATAAATTGGAACTCAGACGCGCAGAACAGAATCATCAGAGGCAAAATGTCACTTACTGCAAGCAAGACAGCAGTCAATCCGCGCCTAGAGCATGGGATTTACACACCTTTGGTGAGAGGAATAGTAACGTAAGACTCCTCAATTTTGTGGCTTGAGACGAACCCTTCAAATGGTGCCCCCACGGTACTATAATGTTTTGCGACAAAGATTGCAAACCATTTGATAATTTTATAACAGAATTCACATGAATGCGACCGATTGTGTTGGTGTAAGGACACAAAATGGAATAGAAACCTTAAAGGGGAGTAAATGAATATTGCAACAGAGGATCAATCATAAACAAGTGCTCTGGAATCTTACTGCCAGTGCTCACTGCTCACTTGGGAGTGCCGCAATACCCTAAAGCAATTGGCCAGAGGCAACAAAGTGATACTCTTATGGGTACCAAGGACATTGGCATTGAGGGGAATGAGAAGGCTGATGCACTCACCCCTTCTGTGGCCTTGGACAGGATCACTTTAGGGTTGCGTTACAGCAATAAGAGTGTAATAAATTGAAATATTTCGGTTGATCAGTGTAGACTTCTGAGATTTATATTCTTGGCTCCGAAAAATACTTTGTTGCTTATCGGTATGGTACAGGATGCAGGCGAGACGATAACAATTGAAATTATCGATTTTCGAGTCGAGTTTCCTTCTGAAACGGATGATATCAAAAAATCGTTCCACGAAATTGGTTGTCCTAAATGCATGCGACCGCAGAAAATTCGAGGCTGAGATCGTGGGACTTGCAACGTGACAGGTACACGAGAGTTTCATATGAAATGCATCATCCTTTCGGAATCGCACCCACAGGAGGTAAAAAAAGGAAAATCTTGAAGGAAAAGGCAGTAACTGGAGAAGCCTTAAACGGGAAGGTTCTCAGTGTACTCGGGATACGGATCCGAAATTGGTAGTAGCTGGAGAAGGTTCTCGGTTGACTCAGGTTCGGGGTACTTTTTGGAAGTACGGTCTCAAAGCGGAGACGAAAAAGTTTGGAGATAAGTTTGGAATCGGAAGTTAGGAGTAACTGGAGAAGCCTTAAACGGGAAGGTTCTCAGTTGAATCGGTATACGGTTCGGAAGTTGTGAGTAGCTGGAGAAGTCTTAAACGGGAAGATTCTCAATTGACTCGGGAACGGCGTTAGGGTACCTCATTTTTCGGTTCTTTTGGAAGTACGGTCTCAAGCGGAGACAGAAAAGTGTTAAGTCGAAAGCAAAATATTGTTTTTTAAATAATTAGAGTTATTTAGATAACGTCTCGTCGATAGACAGGGAGTCATAATAAACGTTTGAAATTTGAATTCTAAAGTTTCGTTAACCATCCCTCTCCTTGGAGAATTATTATACACTATGTAAGTCCTGTTCCAAATCAGTTTCTCATGAAAATTTTCCCTCAAACACCTACAGACTTCCAATTTGGTTGAACCTGCACGTCTCGAAAAATGTCGAATCTCGTTACAAACATCGACAGGACATCCTGTTCCGTTGATTTCGCCGAGAAGAAAATATATATCGCGAAGAAAGTCGTGTGAATTACCCATCTGTAGGTCTTTAATTTTCACAGCGCCGTTCGGTTCGATACGTCTGAAAAAGCGTCTCAACTTTCACTTACAGTTCGATTCCGGCTGTGTCCGATTCGCATGACCGCGTTTGTCGCCCCGAAAATTATGGCACGTTTTGGAAAGTGACACCGTATGATTCAGTCGAGACTGCCTCCTGCATCTAGATCGATACGCGAAAGTAAGCGTTTTCTCTGAGATGATTAATCAGCCGATTCGACATTATGCGTAATTGCTGAGGAATACGAGATGGCGCGCCAAGAACTCCACATGTATTTGTTCGAACGAAATTGAGGCGATACAGTTTGAATTTGTTTCTTCAAAATTCTCTGCAAAGTTGTCCTTGACAATCTCGGCTGAACAATTTTCTTAAATAGGAGTCAGAAATGTTGTGAAGTATCCAAAAATGGTAATTCTCATATTTTCCCAAACAATGATAGTGTTCCTCCTATGCACTACCGTGGTATAACTTTGTAAAATAAAGTTCGATGTTTTTGAATTACGTTTATAGCTTCAAGAAAATGTGTTCCGAAACTGGTGGTTTCTAGGCATTACTCTTTGAGGAATTGTTTCAAATCTCCGAGAAATCCGACACGTGTTTTTTAGCATCCCTGATTTCATTAAACGAAAGCAAATTTATTATTAAAGTGTTCTTGCTGTGTACACGTAATGTGATAATGAAACAAGTTTTGCTTTGTAAGTAAAACGTGTATTTCTTTTACTCTCAGGTACCTACCTCTGCTTTGTAGACAGGCAGTGGCCCTCAAGACGACTTTTCTTGAGGCCCTGGAAATCAGTGTCTTATTTCGTTTGCAACAGTAATTATTTTTTGCACCAGTTCTTCTCTGGTGTTTGGAACTGTGGAAAATACCCTTTACTTCATCCATCCCCATAAAAAATAGTCTAGCGGTGTTAAGTCCGGAGAGCGTGGTGGCCAAGCAACTGTTCTACCACTGCATTGATTTCCAGGGCCACAAGAAAAGTCGTCATAAGGGCCACCGCCTGTCTACAAAGCAGAGGCGGCCATTTTGAGCAATTTTTATGATAAATTTGTTGGTTTGATCATTAAAAATGATCAAAGGTACAGTACTGAGTTTTTATTTCATTTCATCAATTTTCATGAGGGTCACGTTCAAACAGCAATAACTCTCAAATTATGTAACATACAGAAATGATGTCGTTTTGTAGCTGATATCCTTGCGTATTAGTTCATTGAAAAAAAAATTATACTTCAATGTGCTAGTTTTTGTACTATTGAGGATTTACTAAAAAATTCAGTAAATTTTTTGACTATATTTTTTTTTAAGTTAAAAAATAATGTGAGTATATGCATCACACCCTTGCCCTAAAGTGGATATTCACTCAGAAAATATCCATTTTAGGGCATACAATCACATTATTTTTTAAAGTAGATTCAATATCTGCCATAAAAAATGGGGTTCTAATTTGAAAAAATTGATTTTTCACGATTTTGTCATCCCTAACTTTGAAAGCGATTTTTTCACCCCCTGTATCATGAATCGCGATTTCGATTTTTAAAGTGGATACATCAATCTTACATCTTGAAAAATCCCAAAAATGAAAATTTTCCATCCAAAAACCTCGAAGTTATTCTTGTTCCAGCGGAGCTCTATTTTCGATTTTTTTTCGAATTTTCCCGCTCAGAGAGAATTTTCCAACCAAAACTGAAAAATGTTACATCAAAATAACTTGAAATTTTCTAAGGAATCTATCTCTGCAATAAAAAAATGGTGTTCTAATTTAAAAAAGGAAGTTGACGTCATTTCCGGAAAAACCGGAGGTGCTCATGCCTTGAAAATATTTTAGATTTCATCAGCATCGTGAAATACTTATAAGTGCTGAATTTCATGAAAATACGTTCAGTAGTTTCCCGTATAAATATGGGTGAGGTTCCTCGTGAAAGACCCTGTATAAGCACCGAGAAAATCATGTCAGGTATGAACATCCTTATAGTACCAGAGGTCAGTTCGAAAGTCCAATACAGATACCGAAGACACGGAAAACAATTTCCCAAAAACATGCCTTTCATGTAGGGTTGCGATTGTACAATGCCTTACCCCGGGAGATAAGGCACATAAGTAACCTTAAATATTTTGAAAAATAAAAAGCTTCATCCTTGATTCCTGAGTTGTACTGTGCTGCATTCATCTCTGTCCATGATATAGGAACAGACGGTGTAATTATGATAAATGGGTTCATGTACGTGTATTAATTTTGTAGCTTTATTTTTTTAGGTAAAATTACTGTTACTGTCAGGCACAAACCATAGGTTTAAATGACAGTATTTCTTTAAGGTTGTTGTAATAATTTGGTTTAATAAATTGAAATTGAATTGAATTTTGACAGATGGTACACTCATCAAAATAAGTCATTTGACCAAAAATTTTTCATATGAATTATGCCCCTGTTTAGAGAAAATGAAACTAGAATATTTTCTAGTTTCTAGGTAAATCTGAAAATTCCTCAGTCCGAACCTGCATCCCCGCCTGCTCCTCCTTAGATATCAACATCTCTTGTTTTTTGTCTTCTTATCTAACAAATTGGCAAAAAATTCTAGTGCGTAGAACAGATCATTTTGCCATATGCCGCCCTTCTATAAATTCTTTAAATTGAACATTTTATATAAGAAATTTTCGGTGAAATGACTTATTTTGATGAGTTCTATCACCTTTCAAAAGAAAAGCCTCACCTCAAAATACACCCTGTATACATCAGTAAAGAAACTCTGTCGAATGGTAAAAGGGCAGAGTAATAATATACCGAAAAAACTCAAAAATCGCCATCCCTAGAATAAACCCTTACAAACCCATCATTCCCTCATTTATTTCCGTTCCACTTCATTCCATGAATTATCGACCAGTTGTATCAAAAGTACCTCGAGAGAGAGATACTTACTTAACTGCACAAGGTGCGTTCCGCAGTCACTCAGCGGTATCACACCGACCTACGGCTGTAAATCTCTCTTCTCTCCCAGAACTAACCGACGAGATGAAGATGCCCCGCTGCATCTCTTCGTGACCCGGTTACCACCTGGCCCTAATTCTTCGTGTGCCAGTTTTGGGGGCCCAACCAGTTCTTCGTTGACGTCGCCGACGGTCGCTCTCTAGTTATCGCGATAAGACGGACGATGCGCGCGCGCGACAGGAAAGGGAGTGGAAACGGCTCCGTTTTCTGGTCCCGATACTGGAACCCGTTGCGGTTCCGTGGGTCATTTGTCACGGCCTGGGAGGCTTGATTGTTAACAATTGAGATGTACTTTTTAATTGTTATGTTTAATCGGAAATAGTCTCGGGTTTTCACGCATGAAGATGCGCACAATATACCATTCAAGAATCACGGACCTTCTCTCAGCAAAAGCTTCAAACTACCCATTAGACTTCAGAAAAGGTCGCATGATCATGACGTGACAGATGGAAGTTGATAAACATGGATCATTACACGATAGAACAACGCGTCCTGATTATCAATAGTACATTGTTTACCGGGTAGGAAAAGCCTTACATTCCTGGATCGTGAAGAGAGCAACACAGAGTCCAGGAATGTGGCTTTTCCTACGAGGTGAAAATACTATTTTTCCGCAAATCGTTTGAAATTCGACAGATTTTAATGAATTTTGAAGAAAATCGCGAATTATTCGATTCATAAATAAAAAGAGCTTTGAAATCCGGAATGGCATTGGTTGTGTTACTATGGACACGTATCAATGCTGAATTGTCAAACTTGATTAACATTAATTTAACTGCCATTTGAAAAAAAAAATTAGGCTTATTACGTTCCTGATACAATTCTCTGGAATTGGTTCAAAGTTCATATTTCTCGATTCAAATTGAGTTCATACATTTAGGGAGTAATCAAGTGCTAACCGTATTGGGATAAAAATGTTGCAAACACGATAATTTCAACTAAAATAGTTTCATCCGGCATCCGGTTTCATGTGGCTTTTCAACTAAAAGGCACATTTCTTCCACCAATATTTTCCTCGAAATTCCCAAACAATCTCATGAAGAAAGGCTTTTCACCAGTGGCGGCTCGTCAGGGACGGCAGGGTCGGCAATGCCGACCCTATATATTTTATGTCCAGCCAAAATTTAAATTACTCTTTCTTCTGTTGAATTACCAAATTTATTATAATTATTGTATTTCCAAGACCTGTGTAAATAAGATTCTATAAATCATATTTGTATATCACTAATATATTTCAACTTCTTGGAAATACGCTCTTCCAATCTCAACGCCGCGCCGTTTCCGTCTACTCAAATCAAATCAGTCCGAGACTCCGAGAATTGAAATATGTACGGGAAGACGAGAGCGCATCGAACGCTTTCTAGCGACCAAGTACGGCATGCCGGTCCTGATTCGACGTTTCAATGAAATGCGAATACGAATGAGGCGAAATAATTTTAACTCGACTGTTTTCTGTTCGAATTTTATTCAGATAATGATAAATATTATATTCGCCTCCTAGTTAATGCTTTTTCAAAATCGAAAATGCGATGTTTTCGTTGTTCGTTCCACCTCACAAATTTTAAGAGATAAATGTTGCTTAAAACGAATTTTTGTCGTATTTCGTACTTTTATAGACGAGGATATCGAATATGATAGTACTTATATGAATTTCCTCCCATTTCCACTATTTCCCGAAATTTTTAGCCGAGAAACAAAATGCTGAACAGTAGCCGCTAAACTCTTATAGCAGGCTCAACACATCTCAGGGTCGGCAAATGGGATTATGCCGTACCTGAAATGCCTCGACTCGTAGGACACGAGGAACGATCGGATCGGGGATTGTTTTCGTTTGTATTGCGGGATGCGGCTACAGGAGCCTTCAGGTTCAGTGTTCGTTTGTTTGGCTCTTAACGGGGTGAGTGGTTGGATCGTTTCTTCCAGGAAATTAATTATTTTACGCGAACTCAAAAAATTCCTATTCTGTTAGAGATGTGCATAAATCATGTATTTGACAAAAAATGGAGTAAAATGAATGGTGATTATAATGCAGAAAAAAAATTATATGCAAGGCATTTGAAAAAATGAAGAAAAATCGATTTGAAATTCGTCATGTTGATAGTCTTTTTGTGGACACTCCATATGCTGGAGATGCTTCATTATAGCTGGCTAGGATACTTTGAAGTCTTGTCTTTCAATCCATATAAAGCTGTTATTGGTATGTGCAAGGGTTCGTGAAATATAATTGGATAACATAGCCTCTACAAGTATCATTTTTTGTCAAAATGGCCAATATTTCGAAAACTATCGAATAAAAATATGTGAAAAGTAGGTATACAAAAGCATGCAGGAAGTTTCAGAGAATTGAAAAACACTATAGGGTGTCCCATTTGAAAAAACAAAGTCACCCGCTATTCCTCTTTTGTGGGCCACCCGATATATTCGAAAATATTTTTAGGATGTGCTCTTCTTGGAGTATATCAAGTCTGCATCAAAAAATTTTGACAAACTCAGTCCGTTACGCGTATATCGTCCATTGCGGCACTAGTGGGACACCCTGTATATCTGCCGACCCAAGATAAAAGTTTACGAGCCGCCACTGCTTTTCACTCAGATCATCAGAATTTATCATTAAACAACCTAACCTATTCTATTTTGTGTCCATTCTGTGGATATTTCCACAGAAATTTTAAGAAGATGTTGTCAGCTTGCTGATATTTTCATTGAGGTTAATCTATGAATTCTGCCATTTCCATCAGAAATCGAAATTTCACGACGCATGCGTGACAACATTGTAATCTCGTTGAAAGACCAGAGAAGGAATAATATTCGATGATATTTAATTCAGAGAAGGATTCAGATTATTCTTGAAATCAATGATTTTTTCGTCGAATTTTTCCGGGTAAAATTGGAAATAACTCGAAAACGACGCGTTTTATCGAAAAAACATAAGAATACTTTTAGTTTCTTAAATGATTGATTCTTTCCAAAATATGAACCGCTCATCTTTTTAAAATGGTTTTATGGTGTTTTTGCGTGTATTGATGAGTCGACTTCCCTGTAACTTTTATACCAGAGGAGATATTGAATAAATTTCGATTGAGGAATATGCACTATGAATAGAGTAACCAATGAACCTAAATTCAGTTCATTTGAGATATCGGTTACGAAGATATGGACAGTAAAGTGTTTTTTCCATGGATTTTCGACACCCTGTATCTTTCAAACGAAACCGAATTTTGAAAAATGGTATGGGAAGAAAGTGTTTCGTTTGATGAGAGGAATCTACAGTTGAAATATATGTACAAGTCAAGAGGTGGAGTTCTATTTTTTTCTCGACTTGTTAGGGGGATGCCATGATCAGCAGAGGTTCTGTTTCCCTTTGGTTTCCATATACCACCCAGGAGCACCAATGGAACCAGTTTAGCTCGACGTTACAAATTATGGGTACAATTAACCAGACTAGCTAGAATTTTGCAAGATGCCGTCGAACAGGTATCAATTTTTATCAATTTCAGTGATAATGCCATTGCTGGACATCAAACAATAATATGATTTAGTTGCTGATCGTGTGTCATTGTATTTCCTTGTATCGAAGATTTTTTCCCATGACTAATTGTTGAATCGGATTTATGCCGATTATAAATATTTATCACCAAGTTATTGAATCGTTTTCAGTTCCTTCATCAAATATAATAAATCATTTCAAGAGAGAAAATTGCCTGGCAGGTGCCTTCGAACGATATCGAATGCATCATACTAAGAAAAACATCTCGCATAGTAGCTGCTACGTAGATCGAATCCACCTACTCAATCTTGTTTAGCAGAGGCATGTAGCTATTGTTGCCCTTAGGATTTACGTCACGTCTATTGATGTCCAAGATTCAAAGGTATTTGTCCTTATATCATTGCAATATGCGTGCAAAGATAAACAGTTGCATATAATAGAGCCTTTGGGAACTTGTGTCGGATCCTGTCCATTTCAATCCGTTTCAAAAATATTCGACAGGTTCCATGAGTCTCAAATTGAAGAAGACATGCGATGATCCTCTTGTCTTCCCTATTATACGTTCAACAAAATGAGTGAGCGTGAAAAGTTTAATCACCACTCGCTTTTCCATCGCTCTCACCTTCCTCGATCGGAAGCTAAACATGCAAAAACTTTCGCACGCACAGCAGTTGAACGATTTTTTCTGCCGTGGAAACCTTGATAATTATTGGCCAACTCGATGGTTCCGCTCGCTCGGCTACGGTTCGATCTGGTGACATTTACCAGGCACGATCATCGGCAGATACACCATTTATTTCGTTTCTACTTTGCGAAAGTACGCCAGTTGAACCTTTATATTATTATGCTAAACCTCATCAAGACTCAAGTTACGAAACCTGCTCATTGTAATGTGGGAGATCATAATGATATAAAATTATTTTCTTCTTCAAAGGCTATTCGTGAAACATATAGATAGCATATAAAATTGATATGAATGAAATATTAGAATAATAAAGTTGGAAAATTAATAACTCTGACTATTTCCCTCGTCTTAATTTCCACCAATCAGAAACGCGCAATTTTGAATCACAAATGGTTTCTAGATGGAAAAATTGTTTGGCAGCAGCTGTCAGCAGTTTT
Source organism: Adalia bipunctata (assembly GCA_910592335.1). Classification (NCBI taxonomy): domain Eukaryota; kingdom Metazoa; phylum Arthropoda; class Insecta; order Coleoptera; family Coccinellidae; genus Adalia; species Adalia bipunctata. Next base: position 11,667,317 of record OU342954.1, read on the forward strand.
TTCGGGTTTACCCGCGGCAAAACTTGACAGTTGTTGTCAACGAAAATTGATAATACATACATAGATGCATCCAGAATAATCTGTTACTCATGAAATAGTCTTGTCAAATACCATTCGTGCATCTAATTTTTCCTGTGAAAAAAATCGAAAAAACACAGTGCGAAGTAATATTTTTTTAACAAAAAGCATTCGTGCAGGTGCAAAAATCCTCGTCTTCGACTCGGATTTTTGTTGCCACCTGCACTCATGCTTCTTGTTAAAATATTACTTAGCAACGTGTTTTTTCGATTTTTTTCGGAAAAATTGGATGCACTTATGATATTACTTATGACAAAATTTTTGACGTTTCTCAAATTCATAGATAGCTTCGGGAATGAATACCATAGAGAAAACAAACAACGTTTAGTTGATCTATGATGAATACTTATTTGTAAAATAGCGCAATACAAGCCCAATGTTACCATCTTCAGACACATTTTCTCGAGAAATTTCGAATACCACTCGAGATGAAATTTAAGCAGGTAAAATTTCTCTCTTGTAATTTAATTTCATTTTATTTCATTTTACAATCGAGAAATTTTGCCGGCAAAATTTCATCTCTAGTGGTATTATATATGAAAAAATTTGACCGATTTTGCGTATTCCGCATTCAAATGTACACTTAAAATCTCAACTGGATTGATCTTTCATTTCAAAAGTTATCGTGTTTATTGAAGGACGACATAATCACCTCGCAGACATTTGGGCAAAATGATGAATGGTATCAAAAATTTGCATTCTCACAAGAACGTCTACCAATTATTGTTTCTGAAATGACCATCATTATTCCAGAAAAATAAAATACCTTCAATTTACATTCCATCAAATTATCTTTGCTCCATTTTCGAACCATAAAATAATGATATAAAAATTATGTGCAAATTCGTGAAAACTAGAGTCATTGACCCCGATCAAGAAATAAATTTGAATAATATTTATAACATATGATTACTGCCTACTTGAGCTCTAATGTAGACGTAGGCCAGCCTAAAATATAGGTGTCGGTGCTTACATCAGACGGTAAAACATAAATAGCAACGGTAATTAACAGCAACAATTGTCAAAAATCGGAATTGATTATGGATCTGGAGCATAACTCATGCGAATATTTTAATAATGGAAATCGAGACAGCATAACGGATTCGAATTTAAGCAATCATAATTCGATGAAAATGTGCCAACTTTAAGCGAAGGCAATACTTTCATCTTCGCTTCAAAGAAAATAAGATTTTAAATGAAAACATATACGGAGTGACACAGAAAAAGAACGCCCAGTAATAATAAATTTGATTCAAATAAGTTCTACGAATATGATATGATATATTGTTTATCCTGATTACTCCTAGGTCTCCTGAGGAGATCCCTCTGAAACTACAAGCTTCGAAGCTTATTGTAACTTGTGCCGAGTTCGGAGTAAGCAGTTGTGTTCTGTGTAGGCTTTGTTACTGTGTCCTTACGCCACCTTAGGCACAGCAGTGTTAATTTTTGACCCAATCGTGAATGATGGCCCCTACCGAGACTAGAAAATTTCTTTCCTAGCTCGGGATTGAACTCGGATTTGCCGGGTCCAAATCCAATGTCCCAACCACTGGACCAAGGCACTCATGTTTGTTTAATTCGATTAGAAAAAAAAGTTTTTCACCTATAGCATATAGGTTTTTGTTGTATCGCCAGTAAGATGTAAGCGAGAACTCTACAAATCTGATCACTTGTTTTAGTCCTGGAGATCTTCCTCAGAAGAGCGTCATTACTGCATCGCTGTTCTTCTTCCCAAGGTCACAGAAGGGTTCAGGTCCCACTAGCTTAACCTTGTTGCAATGGATTCATTATTACTGGGTGTTTTTTTCTATGTAACTCAGTAAACATACACCACAAGATTCTGATTGAATTGAAAACTCACCAATATATGTGTATCTGTAGGGCCTTCGATATATGGTAAACATTGTGAACTTCCAAAACTGAACCGAACTTACCTAGAAAAAAAGTCGAGATTAACAACTACTTAAAATAAAAATTGATTGATACGAATTCAAAAACGGTCCCCTTTCGTCCATACATGAAATTATCTTTTCGAAATCCTTACAATACTAATTGACAGAAAGATATATCACTTCAAACAAGAGTCAACATCACTCTGTCTGTGTATACAATGAGATGACTTCACGTTCTTAGTAGTTCCTTTCTTACAATAGGCCATCAATCTTAGACTAATAATATGAATAGGCCGAGGAAGTCTTACATAAGCCACTGGGTTGAAATTTGGTATTGATACTTCTGATTGTATACCAAATTCAATTATTGAGATTGTGTGCATCTGAGCAGCGTTAGACGAGTTCAGTACCTGGATGAGTGACCTCTCTGGATAAAAAACCTCGTAAATTCAGAATGCTTTTAAAATTTCCGCGACTTGAATAAAAATACTTATGATATCATTTTGAAATTGACTGTCGTACCAGACATATACTCCATTCACTTTTATAATGTATCCCGGTTGGCCATGAAATTCTGACACATTTCACCGAGTATATTTTGAAAATGTTAGGTTATAGTCATTTTCCTGTCAGTTACATGCGCAACGTTGTCCTCTCTACATAGAGGTCGTAGTAATTACGTATTTATCAAAATGTTTATTTACTTTGAGAAAATAACGAATTTGAGAAATTATTATGTCAATTCAATATTTCCGAAGACCTGAAACTTTTTTCTCTGTTAATACTGGAAATAAACTGCTCCACAAGAGTTAGGGATATCGTATTCAATCGTTTTTAAAAGTATGTAATCTTCGAGAAAATCGCTGTAAAATCATTTAAAACTCAATAACAACTTGAATCGATCCAATAAAAATCAGTATGAGACATTCCGTCAATCTGGTCGCCTTTTTTCTGAAGTTTGGTTCTTTGCATAAGCTTCATGAATGTTCTTATTTTGAAATGAAGTCAGTTTATCAACGTCTTCGATTTGAAACGAGTTTTCTGAAAATTCCAAGACGTAAATTAACAAACGCTGAGGCTAATAGGGCTTTCGGAATGCTACAGGGTGGCCTAACTCAGGTTGTTGTAGCGGAAAGGCTCCAAGTCAGCCAAAGTGTGATATTTCGACTTTGGAATAGGTTCATGGAGACAGGTTCCGTGTTGGAAAGACCAAAGCTTGGTGGGCGACGAAAAAGAACACCTGCTCAGGGTCGTTTCATCACCGTTTCGGCGAGAAGAAACCCTACATCTACGTGTAGAATGCTACGGAATACTCTTCAAAATGCAGATGGGGTCCAAGTTTCCATCGAAACCATCAGACGAAGTTTGAGAGAGGTGAATCTAGGATCTAGACGTCCATTAAGAGGAGTTCCATTAACACGTGACCATAAGCGTCAAAGACTGGAATGGGCAAGGCAACATATCAATTGGAACGATCAATGGCGTAGTGTCCTTTTCACTGATGAATCCAGATATGGACGATTTTCAGATTCTCGAAGAATAAGGGTATGGTCAATCCCACGCATACCCCGTAATCGTCGCCATGTCCAAGAAGTCCATCCATTCCGAGGGGTAGTGTTATGGTATAGGCCGGGATATGTTTCTACGTTTGTCCTGATGGGAGTATGACCGCCTTACTATAGGGAGCATGTCATAGACAATGTTGTGCCAAATTTTCACGCTGCTATTGGTGAAACTTTTCAATTTCTAGAGTTCTAGACGATAACGCTAGACCGAACCGTGCAGCCATAGTTGAGAATGCGCGCGAGGAGCTTGGTATTCCTCATTTACCAATACCTCCGCACTCACCAGATTTGAATTGCATAGAACATGCATAGGATATGCTCCAAAGAAGATTAGATAATCATCAACCTACCCCAGAATCCTTAAATGATCTGAGAGATCTTCTGCCCCGTTTATGGAACCAAATTCCTCGAGAAATGTTCAACAACCTCGTGTGTAGTATGCAAAGAAGATGTCAAGCAGTTATTGATGCCCGTGGAGGCCATACATTGTATCGATAGTCTTAAAATGCTTGAATTCTCTGGGAATAAAATTTCGTTATTCTACTCGATTTTTCTTAACCACTCTCTATACGCTGCAGGCCTACAGGCTAAAATTAATTTGCAACTTGAAATCATATTAATATAAATTTTCATCACGAAAATCTTATTTCAACTATATTTTTTTGCAATTTAAGTCAATATCCCTAACTCATATGGAGCAGTTTACTTCACGTATATAAACATGGTTGGAAGATTCAGTTATGCTATTTTCTTGTACGGAAATCAAGAATCGAGTGTTGAAATATTACTTTGTGATAGTTCATTCAAAAAAGAATGAAAGTACTCGAATAACCCGACAGAAAAACTTCTAAACGAACCGACGGAAATATGGAATTCCCCACTCTTTGAAATTCTCAAGAAATAAGCCAACAGAAGACATTTAAATACCTTTTTGCACAACTATAAATACTCCAGTATGAAAATGTAGTAGTATGTACTACGAATCCTGTGTCACATTCAAACCTTAAAATAACTAACTCCATTTACAAAGTTGAAAAAGCCTAAATAGAAATTAGCATTGGCAACGTCTCTCAGAATCATTTGACATTTAACGAGTACCAACCTGTGTCTTTTTCAAGTAAAAAAAACTTGATAAACCTAAACCATGGCCAATCGGGATACTTCATAAAAGTGAATGGAGTATAGGCACCCCAGAAAATATTCATTATGATAAAATCGCCAAGTAGCTTTATGCGACAACTCGAGCTCAACCAATCGCAATTCAAACCGTACCAACTCCATAAATAAACGCCGGATACCAGGCCGCCAACTCCCTCTTTAACGAAGAAGTCAAACTCGAAAATTGGAAAAACGACCGTAAAAATCCCCTTATCTGCGATACGCGTACCGGTCGGTTTTGCATATTGTCATTTCCAGCTGTCGAGATGGCCAAGTGGGATTTACAACGGGTAGACGGAAAAAAGCGACAAATGGGGACGTGCGTGTGCAGATGGCGATTTGCATAACCTCCTCATCACACTGGCAGGTACCTGTGAGTAGAGGAGAGCGGGCGGGATGTGGAAACGCGCGTGCTGCAATCAGCGACATTTTGCGTCTGCAGGAGTGGCGCGCTGCTCACGAAGTACGATGAAGCGCCTGAGGACTTGGTGATCGGTTTGTGTCACGATGGAGGCTTCGCACGATCATTAAGCCCGATACCCACATAGAAATTCCATTTTTGAGCGCTCGTTCTACTTCATCCTTCCGCTGCGTAAATTATTTGTAGGCTTGTGGTGCGGCTGACGCAAACTGCAGCTAACAGACATAGATTACAGGAAACATAATCGAACATATCCGATATATTCGTTAATTTTAGTGTTAACGTTAGTGCTGCAGTCCCCTATATTCTTCATTTTGTCTGGTCCCTCGTACAAACGTATGAAAAGAGAGAAGAAGCGTGGTTCTTAAACACTTGTAAATCCTCGAAATCTCTTGTGTAACAAACTCACGTCGTGTTGAAGTCACAGATAAATGACAAGACATCCAACTAATTGGTTCAGGCATTGAGTTCAAATATATCTAAAGGAACAACGTCATTGAACGAATTGAAGCCACTTTTAGTTGAAGTTCCTTCTCCCGTTCATAGTGGAGCAGTTGTTCCAGGGAATCGAAATTTTTTACCCTCGCATCTGGCGGTGAGTAGCTAAACCATGAAGCACTATTTCCTAAGAGGGTTGAGCAGGAATGCGTGATTTATTTATTATTGTAATTCAAATGATCTTCATGATCTCTCTTTCACACCGTTTGTAACTAAGATATACAGGGTGAGTCTTTGACTTGTACATATATTTCAACTGTAGATTCGTGAGGCCAAAAGAAACCTTTTTTTCATTTTCCATCTTTTCGAATTCGGCTCTGTTAAAAAGATGTAGCCATTTGAAAAAGAATTGGGCTTATTACGTTCCTGATAAAATTCTCTGGAATTGATTCAAAGTTCATATTTCTCGATTGAATTGAGTTTATACATTTAGGGAATACTCAAGTACTAACCTTATTGGAATAAAAATGTTGCAAACACGATAATTTCAACAAAAACAGTTTGTTTCATCCGGCATCCGGTTTCATGTGGATTTTCAACTAAAAAGCCACATTTCTCCCACCAAAATAAGTTCCTTCTTCGATTTTTCTGCAGATTAGTTTGTAAACACTAATAACTTGTTCATATTTTCCTCGAAATTCCCAAACAATCTCATGAAGAAAGACTTTTCATTCAGATCATCAGAATTTATTATTAAACAACCTAACTTAATCTATTTTGTATCTATTCTATGAATATTTGCACAGAAATTTCAAGAAGATGTTGTCAGGTTGCTGATATTTTCATTGAGATTAACATAGTAAAAATATCTATGAATTCTGCCGTTTCCTTCAGAAATCGACTTTGCCGCGAAACTCGTTTAAAGACCAGAGAAGGAATAATATTCGATGATATTTAATTCAGAGACGCATTCAGATTATTCTTGAAATTAATGATTTTTTCGTCAAATGTTTTATTGAAAAAACATAGGAATACTTTGAGTGTCTTAAATGATTGATTCTTTCGAAAATATGAACCGTTTATCTTTTTAAAGTGGTTTTATGGTGTTTTTTCGTGTATTGATGTGTCGACTACCCTGTAACTTTTATTTTTATACTAGGAGAGATATTGAATAAGTTTCGATTGAGGAATACGCACCATGAATAGAGTAACCAATGAACCAAAATTCAGTTCATTTGAAATAACGGTTACGAAGATATGGACAATAAAGTGTTTTTTTCATGGATTTTCGACACGCTGTATCTTCCAAACGAAACCGAATTTTGAAAAATGGTATAGGAAGAAAGTGTTTTGTTTGATGAGAGGAATCTTCAGTTAAAATATATGTACAAGTCAAAGACTCACCTTGTATAGTGCGCGTCAAAATTATGGAACAAATTCATTTTCTCAGAAGAAAGTGGGTCATGTGGTACTTTTTTGGCAAGGTCTTTGTATCTTCTTCACAGGCGTGCAGAAATTTTCAAGAAAAAAATTTTTTTTTTTAATTAGTTAGTTCAAAGAGGTTTTCAGTATGAATTCGTTCCATAATTTTGAAGAGCACTGTATAATTTGGACGAATCCGACCCTGCCTATGATTCATAGTACTAGAGGGAATAAATATCCTACAGATTTCTGTAAATGAATAGCTAACAAAATAAACCAGTTTGTCCTGGCAGTATACAGGGTCTTTCACGAGGGACCTCACCCATATTTATACGGGAAACTACTGAACGTATTTTCATTAAATTCAGCACTTATAAGTATTTCACGATGCTGATGAAATCTAAAATATTTTCAAGGCATGAGCACCTCCGGTTTTTCCGGAAATGACGTCAACTTCCGTTTTTCAAATTAGAACACCTTTTTTTTATTGCAGAAATAGATTCCTTAGAAAATTTCAAGTTATTTTGATGTAACATTTTTCAGTTCTGGTTGGAAAATTCTCTCTGAGCGGGAAAATTCGAGAAAAAAATCGAAAATAGAGCTCCGCTGAAACAAGAATAACTTCGAGGTTTTTGGATGGAAAATTTTCATTTTTGGGATTTTTCAAGATGTAAGATTGATGTATCCACTTTAAAAATCGAAATCGCGATTCATGATACAGGGGGTGAAAAAATCGCTTTGAAAGTTAGGGATGACAAAATCGTGAAAAATCAATTTTTTCAAATTAGAACCCCATTTTTTTATGGCAGATATTGAATCTACGTTAAAAAATAATGTGAGTGTATGCATCACACCCTTGCCCTAAAGTGGATATTAACTCAGAAAATATCCATTTTAGGGCAAGGGTGTGATGCATACACTCACATTATTTTTTAACGTAGATTCAATATCTGCCATAAAAAAATGGGGTTCTAATTTGAAAAAATAAATTTTTCACGATTTTGTCATCCCTAACTTTGAAAGCGATTTTTTCACCCCCTGTATCATGAATTGCGATTTCGATTTTTAAAATGGATACATCAATCTTACATCTTGAAAAATCCCAAAAATGAAAATTTTCCATCCAAAAACCTCGAAGTTATTCTTGTTTCAGCGGAGCTCTATTTTCGATTTTTTTTTCGAATTTTCCCGCTCAGAGAGAATTTTCCAACCAAAACTGAAAAATGTTACATCAAAATAACTTGAAATTTTTTAAGGAATCTATTTCTGCAATAAAAAAAAGGTGTTCTAATTTGAAAAACGGAAGTTGACGTCATTTCCGGAAAAACCGGAGGTGCTCATGCCTTGAAAATATTTTAGATTTCATCAGCATCGTGAAATACTTATAAGTGCTGAATTTCATGAAAATACGTTCAGTAGTTTCCCGTATAAATATGGGTGAGGTTCCTCGTGAAAGACCCTGTATAGTTCCTTTAGTAGCTACTATGTGCCGCCACTTTACGGGCAAAAATTAGCTTCAATCCGTTCAAGGGCGTTGTTCCTCTATGTATATATCATATCAATGGTTCAGGTAAAATATCTTCTGGGTTAATACGACAAGATCTCAAGTGTATGACTGCCTTTATTCACTGATAAACGTTATGTAAAGGCGGATTGTTGGCCAACGACACGGTAGCTTTTCAATTGACTCGTACCTACATTCAGCTTTTTGTCGTGTCTTTCCATGTGTGCCAATCGCGGTAATCAACGATCGACCATCTGTCGATGATGTATCATTGATGAATTGGGACGCAAGGACCTAAATGCCTAACGCGAATCTCGAACGACTCAAAGCTGTGGGAAAGGACCATATTGTCGTATAAAGTTGGAAAAGGAAAATTCTTTTTGTTTCTCTTACGCGTGAAAATTCAACGGATATTGTATTAATAAGGAGTTTGGTATAAACGATTGAAACTTTTTTCTATTCTATTTGTGTCTTGCCTACTTACAACACTGTTGAATAATGTTCCTAGTCGTCATTCGTCGTTCCCTCGTCGGTTTCCTTATATTTCTCGTTCAAAAACACCCAAGTCAGTATTGGCAAAATAGTGTGTGGACCTTAGACCATAGAAAGAGGAGACACAGCATCTCATTCATAAATTCGAACACTGGTGAAGCGAAAATTCGCTCAGTATTCAAGGAGTGGGACGAAGATAATATAAAGGATAGAAATATCATTTTATACTGCCGTGGCAACATTGCAGAATCTAACTTTGAAAGATACAGCGGCGTGGTATTGCAGAATGGAAATAAAATTACAAGTGAATTATCTCTTTTTGACGAATTCATACAATGTTCCGAACATTGATACAGAGTCAGCTGAATTCAGAATTTATAACCACAGGTTCCTCCTCTCGAAATCAGAAGAGAATCCGAAAAGTGAAATTCTAAAAACCGAAGAATCTACGCCACTGTTAGAATGATAAGTGTAGAACATACCTGTGTAAACTCAAATTAGGGTTCAAATATTCCAATTTACCACAGACAAGACACTCACGAACCATTTTGTCAAGGTATTTTGCTAATACTATTCGGAAAAATTCCAAATCTCACTTTTCATACACAACGAAATGGGATATTGCGTTGACAACACTGTTCAAAACGTCATATTAACACAGAATCAAAATAGCGGTTCGAAATTAATGAATGAACGTAGCCGTTTCGCGAACATTCCCATACTTTTTGGTATACAGGGTTGGGATAAAGTATGGAACCAAGTAAATATCTTTTAAACGAAAAGAACGATATTTATGAAAATTTGCAGGTGAGTGCAATGGACCAAAATGCATCTGATGTACATTTTTTTGTTAATAATATACTTCCGGTTCAACCGGAAATGCCATCAACATCTTTAATTTAAATGGGCACCGTATATATTTTTACAGATTTTGAAAGAGGTTGTCATTTTGAATTCATACAGTTTAGTTTAGTGTAAAAAAATTGTAAAAACGAGGTATTGAGGCGTAATTACTACGACTTTATGTAGAAAGGCCAACGTTGCGTTTGTATCTGACAGGAAAATGACTATAACCTAACATTTTCAAAATATACACGGTGAAATATGTGTCAGAATTTCATGGGATACATTATAAAAGTGGATGCAGTATATGTAATGTGAAGAATGTACAATGTTCGAAAAAACAAATACATACTCATCTCTGACATTTACGCACAAATGAGTAAATGAATTTCAATCTGAAGTACTTTTCATTTTGATTGAGAGTTTATTTATTAAAAATTCAAGAAACTTCACAACGTTGCAAAAATGTCTACTACATTTTGATTCCGTAGTAGTACAGTTACCGAGATTAGTTATTAGTTAATTAGTAGTTATTATTTTATTCTTTTTACAGTCTAAAGTGTGAACTGATTTATAGTTTAGTATCAACTGATAAATTGAATATCTGTTGAAAGTGTGCTTCATGTTTTCCCTCAATAGAAACTATGAAAGATTGGTTTCAACAAAAATCATAAAAACTCAAACGGTCCTTCAAAAACTCCAGTAGGTGAAGTCCAAAAACAAATTTATGTATGGATGATTTTCTTCATCGAAATGATAATTGTCCAAAAGTAGTCCAATAAACTGCTCGAATTCGAATCACTACAATTTTCTCTTTGCAATCCCAACGTCAAACCTCTTCTCACAGTCCAATTTCCCTCGATCAATGCAAAGAAAGAAATAAGACAATACAACTAATTGACTATCAAATGAAAAAACCGTATAATTCGCGAGTTATTAACGCATACACAGATAGGAAACTCCCAAAGATTTCGCTAATAGCTAATACGCCATTGTACCTAACAATATACCATTCTCATCCAACGATGCCGTAACCTGTTTCCGAGATACGATAAATCAGCATAATGAGCGGCAATCGTTAGATCTCGGACCTACTGAGTCGATTTCTCCGCTTGTGCGGATAGAGAAAGATCGGCCCAGTTTCGGACCACTAGATCGTATATACCTTTCTCTCGAGATTCTATGGGATCTGGAGTAGCGGTGGAGGATCAGCTGAGAGTATTTGCATAAAAGAACGCAACATTCACTCTCCCATGGTCGATGGAAAAAAATGGAAATCAAAAGCGAATGAAGATACAACAGAATATTAATTATAATGAATAGCTTGTTTAAATTTCTCCAATTTTAATGGAAGTACACGTACGTCATTATTCAATTATTAACGAAAAATAAAGAAGACTAACAAGCTTCTATAGTTTATTATTTCCATAATTATAAAAATGTTTCTGAATACTCCTTAGTCTTTCGTCAATACATTAACGTTTATGAAATTTCTTGAGATCTAAGCTAGTTTCATAAGATTGCCCTGGCCTGGAGTCTGGACTGAACTGAGCCTAATTCAATATTGTTTTGGCTATTAGGAATTCAAGCAACATGTCTTTGACATTCAATGTCACATTACATTGACATTAGAAGTGATAGAAAACAAAATTCTTGAACTCCAGTTGTAACCCGGCGATTATGCACAATATACTCCATTCACTTTTATAAAGTATCGCGGTTTGCCATGAAATTTTGACACATTTCACCGTATATATTTTGAAAATGTTAGGTTATGGTCATTAAACTGTCAGATACGCCCACAACGTTGCCGTTTCTGCTAAAAAATCGTAGTAATTACGTATTTATCAAAATGTTCCTTTGGGAAATTAATGAATTTGAGAAAATATTATGTTAATTCAGAAGACATTTAACTACATTTTTGCACAACCTGAAATACTCCAGTATGAAAATGTAGTAGTTCTACGAAACCTGCGCCACTGTTAAATCTTCAAAGAACTAACTCCATTTACAAAGTTGAAAAGGAGTAAATAGAAAGTAGACCTGGCAATGTCGCTTAATTTTCACGAGTGCCAAACTGCGTCTGTTCTAGGGGAAAAAACTTGATAAACCTAAATCATGGCCAACCGCGATACTTTATAAAAGTGAATGGAGTATAGATCTTTAGGTCAAGGTGCTTGCGAGTTCAGATGATCTTCCGCCCCTCCTCTAATCTAACCTGGCGATTGACTGTTCTGAATTGGTGAGGTTAGTGAAACTATCGCTGTATTTATAGCTGCAACCCCACTGCCGGCGTGGCCGGTCGGTACCTCCTCTCCGCTTCGAAATGATTCAGTTCCAGCATTTCGGATCGCAACCAACCACGCACTATAAACAATATAAGTCTGTCCTTTCCTGTTCATATTGGTTTTGTGTTTATAGATTTCTATGGCCTTCATATTCATCCTAGGATAATAACTTTCTATGTTAGAAATGACTTCTGCTTGATCGAAAAGAATATTATGTCTATCCATCGAAGCATGTACCGCGAGTGAGACTTCTCCGTTTGGCATAGTCGACAGCACCGTTCGTGTTCTTCCATCGGTATATGAATGCTCCTTTTAGTAGTCTCGATGTAAACATTCCCGTAGTCCCCAAGTATTATATACAGCTAAAGAGAGTGGATAAGTTTAGTCATTTTGACCTTGTGGCCTGTCCCATTTTTTGTGTTGGTTCATAGACAATTATGCTGTCATGTCTTTTTAGAAGTTTGCCAATTTTTCCCGTCATCGATGCAATGAAAGGTAAGTATGCCTTCTCCTGGGAAATGATTTCGGATGATCTATTTTCATTTTTTGTTCGGTCTTGATGCTCGATCGAACTCATTCGAGTTGAACCTATTAATTGTAAATAAATGCTTGTCGCAAATTTTTCAATTCGTCTGACAGACATCTAGGCTCACATAAACGTCGAGCTCTGAGTGTTTTGATCACACCCCGTTTTTGTTGGGGATAGTGATTGAACTCCTTGTGTGGGTCGCTCTTCTATAGACCTCGTATCCTAGTTTGCCATTAGGCTTGCTAGTAACCAATACATTCAGGAAAGGATTGCACCATCTTCCTCTACTTCCATAATGAACTTAATGTTTGGGTGCCTGCTAATCAGGTATTGAAGGAAGATGTTCTTCACCGTGACTCAAAATCACGTATGGCAATAGCAGGACTAATATGGTTACCCATAGCAACCCAATTCAGTTGTTCGTATAAATCGCACATGTGTCTATGAGAGCTGACCAGCATAAATATTTTTAGTTAGTCACATAATTCTATATTCTATAATTTGATTTTTGAAATTAAAAGTGAAACATCTAGAGCGTTGTGCCGAAATAACCACTTTAAATCTATGGGAGATGATCCCCAACATAAGGGGCCTGAGCGTTCTTCGAACACCTGAAGAACAGAAGAATCATCACTCGGAAGATCGGACCTGATCGAAAGATCCTCCCGATCCAAGAGAGAGTTAGGACTTCGTGAAGAGGTTTTTTTAGTAGGTGAAGTACTTCTTACTCGGTTTTTCTTCTTTGTTTTTGTTACAAATATAATTTCCAGATAATTCCATCCAGATCAATAAATAAGCTTGTTTTCAAGTTCAAGAAGCTCTGTCACATGGATATCAGCATATTTTTTGAACAAATTCAGTATCACTACACGTATACGGGGAGACAGAGTTTTTTCAGATGTTTTTATCTGTTCTCGTGTATCATGTGTATGGTACCCTGTTTACCTCACATCTGCTAACACTTAGATTTGGAGCGGGAAACAGATTTTTTTTCTTTTATACAATCTGTTCCTTGTCGCCATTTCTTCACACATATGCCATATATTGTTTGATTTGAGAAAAAAGTATTGTATTGTTCTCTGTCAAAAGAATTAATAAATAACTTTTCAGATCTATCGAGAAAGAAAGTCACTGTAAAACTAGAACCTTTTCTGATTCAGGGCAATTTTTTTTAAATCTGCTTGTATGTGGAGGTGCATTATCTTGCATTAATCAAAAAACGCCAAAACCAACTCGCCAAAGTCTGACTACAGGTTGCAATACCAAATCAACATACGTTTGACCTGTTATAGTTTATCGAATGGGAATTGAAGGAGTTCTTTCACCTTTCAGATTATTCCACCCCAAAACCCTACAGTACCTCCTTTGTAAGAAAAAATAAACAAATACCTATTTCATATTAATACTGTCCAAATTTGGTTGTGTATTCCAGTTAACTACCACATTTCAGTGTGAATAATTGTGACAATTTCAATGAAAAATTCCTATTGGTGTTATAATTTCTAAGCCACCAAGTAAATACGATAGTAGTAGCGAAAAAATACAATTTGGGTTTCATCGATTTCACTCATCTTCAAGGACGCAAGTATCACAGTCAAAATACCAATATACTCAATACATTCTCAAAAGGAGGGATTATGACATCCTCTCAAAATAGCACAAGTGTAAATACAAATAAAAAACACAGGTTAACGAACTTCTTTAAGCATAATCCTATCTGCCAACGCAGAACCAAAGGAATAATCTCAATTTACTTTGCATAATTCCGCCTTCGGCATTCGAAATCAAATCTCCACCTTTTTATCTCCGGATACCTACAAGGAACTAATGCAGCTCAGAACAATTGACTGTCTTCATCCACCCACATCCACACGTGAGCGACTATCCCCCTGATTTGCAGACAAAGGGTATTTAAAGCAGTAATATTGCCAACTTTGTTTTTCTTCGGCTGATGCTGCACGCCCACGATCATCTTTGGCATACTTGCGACCATTACATCCTGATGGAGTCATTTTTTTTAGATTTCGAGAATTATAAATCTTCACGTTTCGAATCTCATTCTCTTTTATTTTCTAAACCGTTATATCCGTTTAAGTAACAGATAAACACCATTGGGATAAATATCTGGGCGTACTTTTGGAAAGTATTCGATAGCTTCTTCGTTTTAAAGGTAAGTTATGTTTCCTCCTTGATATCAAAGAACCCTGTTCTGAAACTACTCAAAAATTTGTCAGGAATTCCGACAAAATTAAAACTCTCGGGTTAAGGCGATAACCCATGAATTGGCGACCCATTACAAAGGATTCAGTTTAACCTTCAAATGCCTATGAATTAATTCTACAAACTCAACTTTAACTGACACAGAAAGCTATCGCTTATCTCTTTAGCCGAGATTAAAATCATCAGTTCAACCTGGCCTTTTTGTCGAACATTTCAAAATATGGTGAAATCATACCACTTCATAAGTATTTAACGATTTTCTTCATTCTCAAAAGGGCGGATCAATGCCATTATCTCTCACCAGCTTAACATGACTTTTGAATTTTATTCTAATTTCGACCCGATTCCTAGATATTAAAGCAAAAATGTGCACATTGCATTGAAACAATTCCAAAAATTCGGAAATGTAATCGTTAAATTTCAATAGTATCTATCGCATAGTTGAGCGATAGAAGAACGAACAAATATTTCGGTCGAGGAAAAGTTCAATGCATGAAAAACAGAGTTCGTTCAAAAACGTCAAAACAGAAAATAATGTGCCGTTGTCATGGAAACTGTGTGAAAGTTAGAATATAATACTCACGTAATTTTTCAACAATCACATCTTTCTTTTGAAATGTTTGTTTTTATCGAAATGAAAACGAGCGGTGCTTAAACGTCAAACTATTGGAATTTTAAACGTTGTCACGGAAACGACAGCTGGTGCTGTTGTTGGACGATGCACAGAAATGCATAAGATGCATAATTTCGAAATTAGTTGAGATGTCAAATAACGATGATTCAATGGCCTACTTGGAATGGGCCGCGGTTTTGTATTGAATGAAGAACCCCTTTTTTAACTTAATTGAAACGTATAAAAATGTACCCCTATCTTATCTCACCATTCGACACTTACCAACGATAAGGTTCGACACACTGATGACGAATACGTGGTCAGATTTAATTCTGTCCGTCCGGTCGTTCGTCATCAATTAACTCAAGAGAGGAAAAACAATAAACCTTGAAGTGCAACGTTCAAAATTATGTTTTTCTGATAATTTCAAAATGAAGTATTCGATCGAGTTGAAATTAAGCGTTCAGAGGCCAATCAACCTTAGTGTCAATATTTGAATATTTCTTATTATTTTCGTAGAATCTTGTTATTTTGTACATAAAATGGATGATGCATATTGGTTACAGAAGCTTTCATTCCCGAACAGCCACGATATCACTCAACTGGAATGATCAAAAAATATGTTTGAGCTGGAATTGGTTCTAGTGGCCACTGAAATTTTTGTTCGTTGATCAAAACAATTCCTGGAATCTAGCTATGTTTCAGGGATCTAGGGATTGGGACGCTTTGGCGATTGAAACTATACAGTTCTCTCTTAACAGTAACGTTGACATTATTAAATGAACACAGAAATAAAATGGACCTAGACTAATTATTGGCCTCCGAATGGCTCATATATCTGTTTGTTGATTTGAGTAGTGATGCCTTGGTCTAAATAACAAATTTTCATAAGCACTTTTAGTGGGTAGTAGAGATTCTTTGACACTTGCGGCTAAATTTTTTACGCTTTCCTCTCCCGAACTATCCATTTTTTGGATTATTATGACGTTTGTCACAGAATTAACGAAGTAAACAACTTTGTTCAGTGAGGTTGCTAAGCTCGCTGATGGTTACTAAGGTAAGAAAAGCAAAAGCACACTTATTGTTTCTTGGTAATAAAGCCACGAATATATTAATTGCCATTTCAGAAAATGAAATGTCTGCATTGCAGTCAAACATAAAGCATTGTATGGAACTCGTACATAATTAGGCTTATGGACTCGTCCATAAAGACCTAATTTATGTACTTGTTACATAAATAGCTATTATAATATGAGAAACAGGAGTATATAACAAAAATGTCCGAAAAAGATACCAGAACATTCAAATCTTGGTCGAATAGATTGTAGATGTAAGTGTGGTTTCATTGCACTGCAACCAAGTCTATTAGAGCTTTTCTCACCATTACGTAGTGATCAATAAGGGCACTGCAAAAATCAGCAAAATTGGTAACAGACCACATTATTCCGATATGCGTTTGATGCGCAGTCTCTAAATGATATAGATTGTTCACTAAATGTATATAATCTGTGCAAAAAAAATGATAATAATAACTTCATTTCCATACAGTCCCATATCTGTTACATATTCTGTGGGCATATTGTGAGCATTCTCAGAAACCCCGTGATCCATCCAGGCGTCATTTTACATCCAGAGATCGTGGGACTTGGCCGTTCTGACCGTAGTCTCGCTGAAGTTCTCACGACAATCTACTGCCGTCGTAAAACTGAACGTAAATTTCCACGTTCCTCTTTTTTATGACGCACGCACTTTGAGAGAACACGGCTAACGTTTCCGAAAGAAATGTCAAAGGAAACGTGAGGTTAATTCGGAACGAACTGCCCGAAGTCGCTCTATCGGTCGATCAGATCATTATCGGCTACGTCGTCTAGATGTTGATCAGGGCCCCCGCAAGGCTGAGTGGCGCCCGCGTGCGGGACACTATTTTGGCGCCCTTCATGTACGAGATCCAGTTATAAAAAATATATTTTTATTATTTTATGATAAAACGAAAACTTTTCTATTTTAATAGAAATAATAAACAATAAAAAAAAATAAAATACAATCAATTATTAATTGATAACAAAAAAACTTCTATACGATCCCTCATATAAACTTGAACTTTCATTAAGTTAAATAGGTATTTTTCTT
The DNA here is from genome assembly GCA_910592335.1 of Adalia bipunctata. NCBI lineage: Eukaryota > Metazoa > Arthropoda > Insecta > Coleoptera > Coccinellidae > Adalia > Adalia bipunctata. The sequence continues at coordinate 11,684,910 of OU342954.1, forward strand.
GATTTAGCAGCAGCAAATTCTCTTATTACTTCATCAAAATCAATTTTGTCGACTATCTCCTGCTCAATAGCTTAGGTAAATTGCTAAACCAGATAGCCTCTCTTGGTTCATAGTTGATCGAAGGAAATTTTTTATTATTTTTTATTTTCAAAATGACCTCTCCCCAGAAGCCACAGATACTGGTAAGCAGGGACGGAAAGCCAAATTTTTGGGGGAGGGAATAGCTTCGAAAATTTTCCAACTGTCCATTAAAGGATTAGAAAACCAAGGGTTGAAGGGGGAGGGGGGAGTATTTTGGATTGTGAGTCAATGTTTTTCCCCGAGAGCATTAAAAATATTTAGAAAATTTTGTAGTGTAGTTTTTTAATTCTGCATTACCAGATTAACACACTCCACACTCTACAGGATTACACAGCATCTGTTATCATTATTTTGTATGTTTCGATTTTTAAGTTCAATTCCGAAGAAAAATAAATGATTTACTCAAATGTACTGAAAAAAGTCCACATACCACACACTTCACTCTGAATCTTTTTCGATCCATTTTTGCGTACTTAAGGGGCCGTTAAACTTCGGCCGACGGCTACGGCACCGATTCTCCATTCAAAAAGTCAAGAAGTGCCTTTCATTTTTCCAAGTTTACGCCCTCAATTTTTAACCTAAAAGCTTGATTTTTTTTAAATTGAGGTTGAATGTCTTGAGCGCACTCCAATTTCTTCTCTGATAAAATTATTTTTTCGCATGAAAAAATCGGCTACGGCACCGATTCTCCATTCAAAAAGTACCTTTCAGTTTTCCAAGTTCACGCCCTCAATTTTTCACCTGAAAGCTTGATTTTTTTCAAATTGAAGTTAAAAGATGTCTTGAGAGCACTCCAATTTCTTGTCTTTGATAAAATTATTTTTTCGCATGAAAAAATCGGCTACGGCACCGATTCTCCATTCAAAAAGTGCCTTTCATCTTCCAAGTTTACGCCCTAAATTTTTAACCTGACAGCTTGATTTTTTCTTTAAATTGAAGTTAAAAAGGGTGTTCTGAGGCCACTCCGGTTTCTTCTCTTTGAAAAAAATATTTTTTCGCATGAAAAAATCGGGTTGAATTTGAGAGTCTATGAAAATTGACTTCATAATCGTTTTTCGGCGGTTGTTCATCAATTTTTTTTCAGAAAAGCTATGTGCTAGCGCATGGCACAAAAAGAGCTATTATTTCTTTAAGAAATTTCTTGATATGTTTATATATTTTCATTTGGATTTTTCATTTTTTTGCCAAACCTTCGGTTTGGCGCCCCTTTGAAGTGGCGCCCGCGTGCGTTGCACGCGTTGCACACCCGGTTACGGGGGCCCTGATGTTGATGTTTCAGGAAGAAGGAAACTGCCGTGAAGAGTCTGAAGTAGGCTTGGCCAGATCGGAATGGAACTAACGGACGTTCAGAAAAATACGCGGTCAAGAAGGTTGGCGACTTTTAAAAGTAGAACTTTACCGTAGTATAAAGATACCCAAAAGGCATAGAATATCTGTTGTGGCACTCTTCGATATATTGTCGGCCGAAATGCGGTTCAAATGACATCAAAAACGAGTGATATTGTTCTACTTCAATTCCCGTCGATAGATGCAAGCTTTTAATTGCGCGCCATGTCATAGCGACACATGATTATGACGTGACAGATCGAAAGTTGACTGTCAGCGGGTTGACGTGATTTATCTCGATTTTACGAAGGCGTTTGACAGGGTTCCAAACGGCAGACTTCTAACAGAACTAAAAGCCCTGGATATCAAAGGATTACTGCTGAACTGGATAAAAGCTTGTTTTTTAAACCGCTCTTACCGAGTTCAGGTCGTGTGTGAGGTCCCTTCACGGTCTTTGCGGGTACTTTCAGGTGTGCCCCAAGGATCTGTCTTGGGTCCACTCCTTTTTCTCTTGTACACTTCCGACATGCCACTTCAACTGAAATCTACTGTTTATCTTTTCGCCGATCAGCCTAAAATATGCAATTGCCCAATCACAGATTATTTCACACTTCAAGATGACCTGGACGGCTTCAACGACTGGTGCAACATCTGGATGTTCCCCAGTCCCCTCAACATAAGCAAATGTTCCATTCTGCACATCGGTGAAAATAATCCGCGCCGACCATACAACATCGGTGGTCAGATCACATCTCCTCCAAGTCCAAACAACTCACACTTATGTTCTACAAGGTTGCTCGGGTTGCAACGACGGAACATTTGTAACCATATTCATTCGCATATTCATTCGCCCCATTCTTGAGTACGGTGGCCCGGCTTGGGGGTGTGCTACAGGAGGTGAGGCTAGCTTACTCGAGACCACACAAAGATGGGAACCTCGTATTCGCTATGGACCTATTCGACCTACATACCAACTGCGACTCAAATCCTTGAGACTGACATCTTCGAGGAGAGGAGGGTTCGCGGTGACTTGATTTTTCATAACGGGCCATACGCGGATTTCTGAGTTTCTAAACAGCAAAAATCTCAGGAGTCACGATGAACAAGCTGAGGCGAGAAAATTTCAAAACAACTCAGCGGCAGAATTTTCTTGCTAATAGAATCTTCGGCTCCTTCAGTTAACGCATTAAAGAATACATACGACAGATGGAGGTCAGCTCAACAGGGGCAGGAACTAGTCTTTAGCCTACAGTTAGGAACGTTCTGGTGTTGTTAGCTAAGATCATCTTGTTTTTTCTTCTAACATGCATTATTTTAATCATTTAAAGTCAATTGGTTATTCACCTGAACTCTTGTTCCTTGTAATCATGATAAAAATCACAATAAACACAAACTAAGAAGGACGCCTATCAAGAACGGAGCAAAAAAAACGCAAATTGCGAAGAAAGGGTAAAACTCAACAACCAAAATTTGAAAGACGGTATCACAGCAAGAAAGAGAAATAACAAAGCTTCGAACGACATGAAAATTGAAGAACAATAGCCCTCGTTCTTGACGATGTTTGGATAGCATCTCTGCCGAAAATATGTCAAAGGCTATGCTCAAGACCAAGGGAATATGTTACTCTTAATGAAAATTCCATAACTAGCACTTATGCAAGCGTTCGGTCACAGTTGTCATGCCATATTTACATCAATTTTTTATGAATTAAAGGCTGCCAGAATTAGAATATACCGCCAGCAAACCAACCAATGAAATTCAACTTGTCATGTGAAAGAGCCTACACTTTTACGAAGTCATCTGTTTTATCTATTTTCAGATTTTCAGATCCATTCAACCTCGAATTCTTGTATGAAGTATCCCGGTTGGCCAAGATCTAGGTTTATCAAGTTTTTTACTTAAAACGGACACAGATTGGAACTTGTGAAATGTCAAATAATTCTCAGAGACGTTGCCAATGCTAATTTAGTCTTTTTTATCTTTGAATATCAAGTTCGTTCTTTAAATGTTTAGCTGTGACAAAGTTTTCTGAGTACTACTACTGGAGACTCAGAGCTGTGCCAAAGCATTGTGCTTTGTGCTCGTGAAAGTACTCGGAGCCCTTTTGTGCTCCCGAGCACTGTGCTCCCAAGCACTTTTTAAAAGCAGTGCTTAGTGCTTAGTAATTCGAGTGCTTCGGCCAAAGGCTTAGTGCTTAGTAATCCCAAAAGTGCTCCCGAGCACTTTTGCGGATTACTAAGCACTAAGCCCTGAGCCAATGTTGTACTTATTAATTTTTACATTATTAAAATCTCAAATCAACATTTCCTCACATGACAGTAACATCCCAAAACGGTTTGGATTGCAATAACAGAAAGATGATAATGAGGCAACTTGATCATTTTGAAAGGAAAATTGGTGGGCCCACGTGTATTTTGTTAGATGGTAATTTGTGCGTTGACGACAATATCAATAGAAGAAGCAAAAGCCACGATTTTTTTTTTACGTTTTCATCTGACCAAAGAGTCTTATATAGACAACATCAAAACGTTACACAGTTGATTGAGTTCTAATTTTGATACTTCTTCGTTATTTGTCACGCAACAATGTTTCGCAACTGGTTTGCTCCTGACAAATCAGTGCAATAATTGACAGAGGAATATTTCCATTTTTCCTTGAATTTTTTATTTAATTTTGTTTCAAGCACTGGGAGTTTTCAAAAGAAAAATTCATTATATTTATGAATATTATCAAACAGAGAGATCCAGGAGCGAATAGCATTTTTCTCTTTCATTACCAATAAGAATTTATTATACTATATTGAATCGGATTCAAAATTTGTAATATCACATACCTATGACAACTTACAATTTCTTTTCCGATTGAAATAACCTCACTTTCAATATTTCCGAAGAAAAGTGCTTAGGGCTTAGTGCTCGAAATGTCGAATTACTTTCACAAAGTGCTTAGTATTCGCGAGCCTTTTGTGAAAATAAGTGCTTTGTGCTCGAGACTCGGGAGCCTTTTTATTCAAGTGCTTAGTGCTTAGTGCTCGAAGCACTTTTCTTCAGTGCTCGTCACAGCTCTGACTGGAGTATTCCAAGTTGTAGTAGAAAAAGGTATTTAAATGTCTTCTGTAGGCTTATTTCTTGGGAATTTTGAAAAGTAGGAAATTCCTTTGGCCCGTCTGTTCGTTCAGAAGTTTTCCTGTTGGCTCATTCGAGTACTTTTATTCTTTTTTCGAATGAACTATCACAAAGTAACGGACTATTCTGTCCATTATTTTTCAGTGAAATTTCAACACTCGATTCTTGATTTCCGTACAAGAAAATAGCATAACTGAATCTTCCGACCATGTTTATATAAGTGAAATCTTTCCAGTATTAACAGAGAAAAAAGTTTCGTCAATATTCGCCTGGTCTTCGGAATTATTGAATTCACATAATAATAATAATAATAATAACAGTACTTTATTGACCATAGTCAAAGGCCATCGACCGGAGTCCTTCAGCCCTCACATAATATTTTCTCAAATTCATTATTTTCCCAAAGTAAATAAACATTTTGATAAATACGTAATTACTACGACCACTATGTAGAAAGGACCGTTGCTTAGGTATCTGACAGGAAAATGACTATAACCTAATATTTTCCAAATATACACGGTGAAATATATCAGAATTTCATGGCCAACCGGGATACATTATAAAAGTGAACGGAGTTTATGCATACTTTATGAAATATTGAAACTTCATGACGACTAAAGTGTGGCACCGCATTTTTCCTCAAGAACCTCTATTGGTGAATGAATGGAAGGTGTACCGTAATAATACAAAATTTTCAATTATCAATAATTATCGCGACTTTAGAGTTATGCAAGAAAACCGAGGAAAATCGCCTTTTCATTGATTAGCGAACACAGTCGGCAATATATAAATAATGTGGCACATGTTTGATGTTTCTTAATTATCTTGATCAATTAATTGAATACCTTACATGGTCTACGTTACCAGAAATAATTGAAGTATATGAATATCGAATGAGTTCTGTACCCTACGTTTTCTTCCAAATGCTTTTTCCTGAAAGGAACTGAAAACACGACCAGTAATTGAATAACACAAACAAATTAACAAGCAAATATACATCATATCATTTGAACCAAACAACAATGATATCTCACCCCATGATAGTCTTTGGGTAGGCAACCGAAAATACGTGACTGCGTATTGCACTTCACAAATTAGATGCTTAGAAATTGTTGATTCGGACGATTCGCATAGTGACTAAACATCACGTTTCCCTTATTTTTTGATTGAACGACTTGTCCGTTACAACGAATTGCCAACATCTGTAAATAAACTTTACAGACAATGGAGAATTCTGATCGTACAAATTGTGCAAAAATGGATTAATCAAGAAAAAGAAACAAGGACAATCATATTAGCTCCAAATCCTTCATTAAAACAATTGCCAATAGTTTTCAATATGAATCCATTAGAAAACATTCGGGGAATCATCAAGAAAATGTAGCAATAAAATGTTAGCTTGGTGGATATTTTCAGTGGAGAAAACAATTATTTTCACTTGATCGTTTATCTGAGTGAATGATCTTGCACAACCTAAAGAAATTGAAGTATTATTCCTTCAAATGAAGATTTTCTGGTGGAAATTCACAACATTATGAAAAATTCAGCAGATTTAACGCCAGATTTCTTAGAAAATTTACTTGTGGGAGTCACATAATCTATCTGCATATTTGGTATCAACATAATTAAAAAAATAAATGCTTCAATGCAACAATATTGATTTTTTTATTAAAATCAATTTAGTAGGTGTGCTTTGAATCCAGTCTATACTAAATTGAAGAAGCCACTTTTCATATTATTATTTTACAGCGTCTTTATAAATGATTGTTACATCACAGTGGCCGCTGAAATATAATTAATCCTGTAGATATTATATTCAGTCATGAATTTCATGATTGCCCTATCGTTTAAATTGGTCAAACCCAAAGATCTTTCGAAAAGAGAATACACAAACACCAAAGAAGTTATAATTTAGAAACTTCTCATTCAACATATATACAAACCATTTGAATGAATCCGGACACAATTTCGACAATAACTATGAAATTCTGCATACTGAAAATAAGAGCTCTAGATTATCACATCTAGAATCACTAGAAATTAACAGGTACAATTCACTAGAAATTCTTTTAAATGAACCAACAGATGTGAATAGATCTCCCTTGTTGAATATTTTCAGATAGTTTTGGAATCCTTGCGTCAGACTCCAAAATAACTTATTGCCATTTATTGTCTCCTAGTTTTTCACCCTCAAATTTCATGGAAATTGAAGTTTGTTAATATTGTTTCTTTTATAGTTGTTTTAGTAGAAATCTTTGTATTTTCGTCAGAATTGAATCCTTGTTCTTATTATTTCCCATATATGTATGTATATAGAGCGAATTGTACTTTTTATTTGTTACATTTTTGATTTCTTCAGGGTAGTTGTTCTTTATTCGATTTTTTTTGTTGGTTGTTGACGATTATGCTTTGTTTTGTTTGTGGGACAGAAATTCGACTTTTTCATATGGGATGATACTGAACTGGAAAGAAATCATAGTTATAGCGAATGGAGTTTCAGTGATAAATTTTCCCAGGATCCTATCAACTTTTCAATCTCATGGTCAGATAAATCATGATTTGTTTTAAATATAAAAACTTCGCTGGCAGTTTTTTCCTCACTTCCTTCAGGTTCCACCGTTACTTCCATGTTTTTCGCATCGAAAATCAATGGATACAGTGTTCGGTTCAAGTTTGATATGCCATACTTTTTCACAGTACCCTGAATATTGGAGAATTATATCATAACATAATATACGGAGCCCCCTAGGAAACAGGTATAATAATACTTCAATACATGTTTTCATTTTTCCTTCAGAAGCCATCCCGTTATTGGTGGCTTGTATAATCAAAGTATCGATCAAAGCATTGAAATTCATAAAACACCTACCTTGCAAATTGTCCAACATGAAAGTGAGTAGTTTCTGAGTTCCATTCGCTTCACCGTAAATGGACATCAGATCCTTACTGAGAGGGTTCCCCGCCAGTCCAAGAACCATTAGATTGAATAATTTTCCTAGTTCATAGGGCAGAATCCGCAACATATTGTGCGACAGCTGCAACTCCCTGTAAACAAAGAAAGGTCAGTTTTTGAATCGACACTGGTAATCTCAACATACGTTACCAAAAATCGGGAAGGGAAGTTAATTCGAAAAGGATTCTTTGGATGGATCTTGATGGGAGGTGGATTGTTTTTTTTTTTCAACTAGAAATCGCAAAAGTAACAATTATTACAGAAAATAACATGAATTTGTCTCCAAAGGTAGTGAAACATTCGAAATCAATCCTCAAAGTGGAATCTTTCATCAATTCAAATTCTAAGTGAACTCCAAATATTTTTATAGTAAAGTTTTTTTCGAACTCGGCAATTTATAATAAAAAGGGTTTTCGGGTTTGGAGTTCAAAAATATCTCTCAGTGTTACTCTTTATTTTTTTACATACTCTCAAAGTTCCTCACTTGCTAAAAACCAGAGTCCTGTAGGATAATGTTAAATGGGATAAGGAAAGGACAAATTGGTCAATTTTCGGTCAAACTATTTATTTTTTTAGGTCTAGTAGGTTTGCAAAATACACGTTTTCTACAAAAAGATATCTATCTAGCGTATGGCTAACGACTTTCGTCTTTCTGACAGTATAATATACATTTTTATATACATTATTTTTCTTGAAAAGGTACTTAACATAATCATTGGAGAGAAAAAAGAAAAGAAAAAGTGCTCAGTTGATAGTGTCAGCCATCAGGAAGGTCCCTTATTGCATCTATTAGTGATTTTAATGGGTATTTTTTTTTGTTTTGTCCTTGGTTGAGAACTTGAAGTTACAGGCTGGAGGATTTGGAGGTTCTATGGACTGCTCAAAAATTTCTTTCGTGAGGTTTGAAGTCTATTGAGGATCGGGTATATATCTTCATTTTTTCATACAGAAAAATATTCGGTGGATTATGGAGTGGATTTTCTGGATGGCGTATCCTACTCAATGTTCTCTAACTACTGCGTTCTGCTTGTTCGATATTATTTGGGTTAGAAATATAAATGCAAAATTTTTAATATTATTATTTGGGTCAAACCACTCAAAATAAATAAGTGTATCAAACCCATTTGTTTCATAATTTCTCAAACCAAAGTCAACAGCTAACAATGCCATTGTTGTACTAAATTGCTCATTTCAGATGGATTAAATTGGGAAGTCAGTAATAGTTTCAAGTTTGGGAAAATCATCGTGATCAAATGGCAATTTATGTAAAACTCTTTTGTTATGGGCAAAGAGGCAAATGACGAACTTTATGATTAATTTGTTTTGGATCCAGTGTACTGATGCGAGAAAATGAGAAAGAATGTAATATCTGTTGATAATTTTTTTTCCTGAAGGTCTGATTTCGTGTAGAATCTCGGAATTGTCCTTAGAGTTGTTAAAAATATACATCCTGTGCAATAGAACAACTAACTTTCCAACCCTAAAGCTAGTGATACACACTTTTTGTTCTCAATCATAAATAGTCGATATTTGAAGAATATTCTGCAGAGTGAATAAAAAGTAACTAACAAAATTCATATCCTGGGGACTTACTCTTTTGTAGAAAAAGGCTCAAATAGGTTAATTTTTATTGTACATTTTGCAGTTTTTCATGTATAATTGAGGAGTGTGTCATGCACCTTCTATGAGGTTTGGATTTGTTTTTAAATGGCAACCCAAACTATTGTGCCATGAATGGATAGGTAGGTCTTTAGCTGTTCAGGATGAATTGGGCATCGATGGTTTTTTCATCAACCCTTTTATTATTATATGAAATATACACAAAAAGTTAGGGTCGCCATTTGAAAAAACTCAACAACTCTCCATGCCTCATAAAAATTGATCTATTGAGCATATTTCTACAAAATAGTAAATATCGAAGAAAAGCATTTCATTTTGCTCACTCTGTATATATGTTCCTATTCAAGTACTATTACATTCAGATTCAATCTTTGAATTTTCATATATTACCTATGGGTATTGGTTTGTGGTAGTTTTTGCTTGCATGCACGTTTGACAGTTCTAGGACACTGGAGTACCAAATCTACATTTTCGCTGATGAAAGAAAACATTCAAGCCAAGCCTGTATTGTAGAAAAGAAAAAAAGTACACACAAAATTGCTCAAAAAGATATAATGCTCTTTTAATATATACGTTTTTGTGCAATGTTATTTTTTTACTAGCATTTTTTCTTGTTTATCCGATATCCCAGTGTTGTAGGAGAATGAGCACCGTTGAGGGATGAAAACAAAAAGTATTTAGTAGAATCTGCTGCAAATTGCTAACATGCAAATAGAGATAGATAAGAAAAATAATAATGGCACTTTTTATGTATGAATCAAAACTATTCCATTGTCATCTAAATTCTAAAGGATGAAATTAATTGTTGCAGACTTTTAGTACGGATTTCCTTTTATGGTTATTGAAGGCAAATAAAATAGATTCAAAATCTGTTCATTAACCTCAAAGATTGAGTTGAAATGGTCCAAAAATATTATTCTTGATGAATAATTCCTAGTACCTATCAACCTCAATACACTATGGAACTATTATAGTTATTCAATTTCCAGTGATCAACATTGATCAACGTGTTCAATACAAACTAATTTATTTTCAACAGAAAGCAAACATAAAACTTATAAAATACTGTATTTTCTTTATGTCTTCTTCTGAATGAAAAAATTTTAGTTACACAAAATTAACAGAAGTCACATATTCATTTTCTAACCAGATTCAACTTGCAGAACCGAAATCTTTTTTTTATTGTTATCAATTATAACAATCTAATACTGAATGATCTGTAGGATTCATTGTTCCAAATTCCCAAGAAATACAACACAATTAACTGAAATATAACTACTTTTCTGAATAAGAATATCCTTCACTTACTTTGCACCATACATTTTGTGCTTACTCTACAAAATTTCGGGAGGTCTTTTCTCTTGAAAGCTTTTATACGGACTCCTTGTCTTCTTTTTGATATTTAACAACACTACAATTCTCGTGAAAATCTGCATTCTTTGTCTTTTCAAGCAATTTTTGTACGATACTTTGTTATGGAATCGAAGAAACTATCACCAAACTGTTGATTTTTTTCTTTTATCACTACAAAATGTGGATTACTCTAATGTAAACAAATGGTTTTTTTCCTCCGCTATCCTAGAACTGTCAGACATGCATGGAACCTATTATGATACAGTGGTTGATACTAGGTTAAAATGTTCAATGCTATTGAGCAAAGATTGTTACCTCTGTGGAAAACAGGATTACAATGATCAAGGAAGGTATGAGTTTTTTCATTCTAGCTGAGTCAGCGATTGGAAAGATGTCTCAATTGTTTCAATTTATCCCTACTCTCGAATTAAAATGACTGACGGTTTTCAAAAATATTATTTCTGAACAACATTCTACGATGCTGTGTGTATCATCATCAAGTAAAACCATGGGCAATAGTAATGAAAACACACTAGAACAACATATTCAAATGATAAATACCTCATACAAAAATTAACTCTTTAATGAACTAAAAACATACTTTTCAAAATTATTGGAGATAACTTAGTTGAAACAATTTTGGGTTTTGTCTTATACACAAGGATAAAGAATTGTGATCTATAGAAAACGCTACTGTGTTATAATTTGAACAATATTTGTCAGGATCAATTTTTGAAACAATGTTGTCTAATGAATAACAAGAATAATGAAACTGAAACATATTACTTTGCCGCATATTATGAAAAAATTGTCAGTTTCTCATTAAGTTTTCTTGATTAAGCTCCAAAAAGTTGCATTCATATTATAGTTCAGTTTGGTCATTCATTTTGTTCTGAGATGATTATTGAGCAAAATATGTGCATTATTCAACAAAGACATTCATACTTATCTAATTGCACATCCTGCATAATATGTAGTTAGAGGATATTTAAATAATGTACAAATCAATAGAATTCAATTTTTTCAACAAATTGTCTACTGTCTTTGTTTTGTAGCCCCCATAATGAGTAGTACACAGAACCAAACATATATGGAATCACCCAGTATTAATTTGGAAATTCGTTTATTTTTTTCTCACATTCAATGAAGAAGTACTAACAAGAACAGATAGATATACAAATAACTTGATAACATTTGTCCTAGCAGTTCCGATTTTACTGTTTCACCTCCAAGTCATAGTGACTTTATAATTTAATTCTTTTCGCACATAAAAAAAAATCGTACGTGGGCTTATCGGCAGTACAGAGGGAAATAGTTATTATTCTGGCAGAAAAAGGCATGTCCCAAAGCCAGATTGCAAGAACGGTAGGGGTTACACAAGGGTTTTGAAAACCATTTCAAGGTTTCTGGAATTGGGAACCCAGAAGAATAGACCAAGGAGAAGTTGTGAAAGAGTAACTACATTTATGCAAGATAATGCATCTCTAGATACTAGGAAATTTCCGTAGAAACAGAAGGTGTTGCAGTTTTAGAGTGGCCATCTTCCTCACCTGATCTGAATACTTTAGAACACTTCTGGGACAAGATCAAAGAATATTTATAGCTGATCAAAACAACCCTGACAACGGAACAACTTATACAAGCGGTTTTAGAGGAATAAATAAGTAATAAACAACTTGATAGATAGCATGCCTGCTTGGATTACTGCTTGTATCGATGCTAGAGGTGGCAATATTGAATATTAAAATTATTAATATAGCACTATTTCTTGTTAAATGGCCTGTCATCTTCAGAGAATTTACTTATATAAAAATCAACACTGTTTTGTTATTTGATCTATTATTAAGAAAACTGTAATAACTTTTATTTCATTTTGGTAATGAACTTGAATTGTTAAATGCGATTAAATCCTAAATATCTTGTTTCAAATTGAATTCTCGAAATTAGGAAATCCCCAACCTGAAAAATATTTATTGAGGTTAATGCTAGTGGTCGAACAATTAGGCAATCCAAACCACGTGATTATTCCACCATTGTCAACCTCAAAACGTTAATGACAGGTCGCTGGTTTGCAGTAAATATGAGGAATTTTACTATCTAATGCATTTCATGAGTGAAAGATTTAGTTTTTATGATTTGTGATATCAAAAAATATCCTGAAGCTACACTGACGAAAAAAAATTTCACTCAATCATTTTAGTATTGGAAGCCTGAAGAGAAAGTATTGGAGAAGGAATATTTATCAGAGCAATGCAACCTGTAACTTCTTTATCCCTTTATATGTCTACATGAACAAAGCTAAATTCCCATTGTTTGACCACCATCACTAACCTCAAAAAACAAACTGCTCCACATGAGTTAGGGATATTGACTTAAATTGCAAAAAAATATAGCCAAAATAAGATTTTTGTGATGAAAATTCATATGAATATGATTTCAAGTTGCAAATTAATTTTAGCCTGCAGGTCTGCAGCGTATACAGCGTTAAGAAAAATCTAGTAAAATAACGAAATTTAATTCCCAGCGAATTCAAGCATTTTAAGACTATCAATACAATGTATGGCCTCCACGGGCATCAATAACAGCTTGACATCTTCTTTGCCTACTACACACGAGGTTTTTAAACATTTCTTGAGGAATTTGGTTCCATAAACGGGGCAGAAGCTCTCTCAGATTATTTAAGGATTCTGGGGTAGGTTGATGATTATCTAATCTTCTTTGGAGCATATCCCATGCATGTTCTGAGCAATTAAAATCTGGTGAGTGCGGAGGTATTGGTAAATATGGAATACCAAGCTCACCTCGCGCATTCTCAACTATGGCTGCACGGTGCGGTCTAGCCTTATCGTCTAGAATTTGAAAAGTTTCACCAATAGCAGCGTGAAAATTTGGCACAACATTGTCAATGACATGCTCCCTATAAATAGGGTAAGGCGGTCATAATCCCAGGACAAATGTGAGGATCTGTGCGCCCGTTGAAACATATTCCGGTCCATACCATAACACTACCCCCTTGGAATGGATGGACTTCTTGGACATAGCGACGATTACGGGGTATGCGTGGAAGTCCATAACCTTATTCTTCGAGAATCTGAAAATCGACCATATCTGGATTCATCAGTGAAAAGGACACTACTTCATTGATCGTTCCAAATGATATGTTGCCTTGCCCATTCCAGTTATTGACGCTTATGGTCACGTGTTAATGGAACTCCTCTTAATGGACGTCTAGAACCTAGATTCACCTCTCTCAAACGTCGTCTGATAGTTTCGATGGAAACTTGGACCCCATCTGCATTTTGAAGAGTATTCCGTAGCATTCTACACGTAGATGTAGGGTTTCTTCTCGTCGAAACGGTCATGAAACGATCCTGAGCAGGTGTTGTTTTCGTCGCCCATCAAGCCTTGGTCTTTCCAACACGGAACCTGTCTCCCTGAACCTATTCCAAAGTCGAGATAACACACTTTGACTGACTTGCAGCTTTTCCGCTACAACAACCTGAGTTAGGCCAACCTGTAGCATTTGATAGCCCTATTAGCCTCAGCGTTTGTTAATTTACGTCTTGGCATTTTCAGAAAACTCCTTTCAAATCGAAGCCGTTGATAAACTGACTTCATTTCTAAATAAGAACATTCATGAAGCATATGCAAAGAACCAAACTTCAGAGAAAAGACGACCAGATTGATGAAATGTCTCATACTGATTTTTATTGGATCGATTCAAGTTGTTATTGAGTTTTAAATGATTTTACAGCGATTTCCTTGAAGATTACATACTTTTAAAAACGATTGAATGCGATATCCCTAACTCTTGTGGAGCAGTATATTTTGAAAAAGCCACTGTATTTAACTTGGTGCATTACCCACATTTCATATGTCCCAAAAGTAATCGATGGGAAATTTGATCAGCAATCACCAAGACTTGACATAATCGAAAATAAGAAACTAAAGTGAACATTTCTTCGTAGATACTGAAATAAGCAGTATTCAGTTCATGTTAAATGTAAAACTGATGAATATTCAAATTTAATATCATATAAAAGGTTGAAGAAGGTACAGGTTGTAGTGCTATGATACTCCAATACTTCCTCTATAATCTCCCAATACTAAAAGTTGTGAAAATATGATTGATTAAATTTTCTTTGTCAGTGTTCCTAACACTGGTGGAATAAGCACATGATTTGGATTGCCTAATTACGGGTTGATTCCATATTAGTTTGGTTGCGTGTATAGTCAAAAACGTTTTTGATGCTTCATCGGTGTAATTGTATTTACCTCTCAAAATAAGTAAAATAGAAAACTGACTGATTTTTTCATCAGCTGATCCATCCCCTGTACAAATCACTAAGGTCAACTACTAACTGTAAAAAGATAGGTAACACTTTTAACGCCATTGTATTTTAACTATAAATCCAGTCATAATTATAGTAACAATCGCTGACTCACTTGGAAAAAATTAGAAACCCTTTTTTTTTAAACTAACCTTAATTGTATCAAATCCCCCAGTTCAGCTGGAAGTGTCCTCAACTTATTACCGGAGAGATCCAAGCTCCTCAGATTGGTCAGATGACAAATATCCGATGGCAGTCTTATGAGATTGTTGTTCCTCAAATTGAGAATTGTCAGATGTGTCATCTTGAACAAGCTGGGGCTCAAATTCTTGATAGTCCCTGTTATCTCCAGTTCATACCAAGAAGATTTCTTTCCGGCGGCTTGGTCTTCAGATGACATGATTGTGTATGTCCTTCTATTAGATGTGCTATTCTCATATTTGTTGTCCTTGAAATTTCGTGGCATAATATATCCTGAATTAAAGAATATAATTAGCAAATGCGGACAATTGTCAGTACAAATTATATTTTAAAATCTAGTTTTAATTTTTAAGTAACACAGAATGCTTAGGAAGTAAACATAGTGAAAATCTCTGCCTCTAGTCTGTATGCTGCGTATGAAATGGGATGACAAATTTGCTTGGTGGTTTTGTTCATTGATATGATAGCTAAAAATTTCATGTTGTATAAATTTTTTTATTCTTCCATGCATCCTACCAAACTGGGATGTTAAAAGGCCAAATTTTGAGAGGATTTATGATTTTTTTGTTGGCATCCAAAGAATCCTTATTGAATGCAAATATCCACAAGGTTTGGTATTAATCTTGAACAAAATCCACAGCCTGAATAATAATTGCATTAAAACAAAGTAATGTAGCATTGATTTCTAGAGAAACTATTTAGTAGTCATCACAACTAATCAAGAATGTAACTTTTTATGATACAAAATCAAATAACAGATCATAAAATTCCGATTTGGGGTATCGGAACTTTGAAACTTTTCAACGATCTTGTCTGGCAGATGGAGTTGTATCAAATCATTGTACAGATCAAGTTCTGTAACAAATATTACTTCCTGATTCAATTCCTTTGATCATTCCAGACCAAATATGAGCAATTTGAATTATCTTCTTCAAAGAGCAATGAATCCAAGATCAGAAATCATCAAATAAATCAGTGCATGTAGAAAAGAGTGCCTATAAAAATTTTAATGGGGAAATAATTTCAAAATAATGGATAGTGAACAATAAAGATAAACAAGTGTTATGATCTACAGTTATCAGTCAATGACTTATTAACTTTCTGTTGAAAGGATTTATGGTAAGTTACCTGTACAGAAAATAACTTAAATGAAGACAATTTCGTTATCCTTACCTCGATAAATGCTGGATTATTTTACTATTTTTTTAATTACTTTTTACCCAGTTCTTAGGGCACTACAAAGCAAAAATTTATTATTTCTGCATTTCCAATTTTGAAAGTTACTTACTAACAATTGTTCATTGGAATTCCAACAAAAATAGAACAACCAAAATCAACAATTCAAGATCTTATAAAACGACCATTTCAGTTTTTTTTTCATGTTTTTGGATATTGACAGTGAATGAATTTTAGAAAGAACTTGACACTTTCACTCTATAATAAAAATTTCACTACACATGTTAAACACTTATGACAATGGATCATATGTTTCTGGTTATTTAGGTCAGTTTAGTTTCAAAAATGAGGAATGAAGTAAAATCCCAGAAAGTAATTTTTATTGCCAAAAATAGAAATTAATAATATATAGCAGTGATGTTCATGAAAGCAGCTACATGAAAAATTAGAATATCAGATATAAAGAATGGAATTTAACAAAAATCTTTACATGAATGAATGTAAACAAATAAAAGATAAATTCATTTTGTGATGAACAACTCACTTGAAGCAATGACATTTCCTTTTCTATAAGATATTTGTTTAAAGTATATACCTATGTAAGTTTTTGAAATTTTAATTCTGTATATTATGTGAAATTAACTACAGATAATTCCATTTGAATTTCCAATTTGAATGAAAGAATTTCATCAATCAAAACTGAATGAAAAGGTTTAGCAATGATTTAGTATTTAGTCGATGACTTGTTGCCATTCAAAACTTCTGGAAAACCCCAGGTGCTAAAACATCAACATTCTCTTGTACATGAAGAAGTTCTTATATTTTCACTAAGTTCAACTTCGAGAAATTTTCAATAGATATGTTTATTGTAAGAAATTGAATAACATCTTGTCTTGATTAGTACCTATGTTCAGATATAATTTCTATAAATACTTTGTTGTTGTTCCCATTTCTGAATGAATACATATTCAATATTGAGGGAAAAGCAATCTTCAAATTTCATGCTATAACTTCAAATTGAAAATTGAACATACTGTTTGAATGTCCTACATATAAACACAATGTCATTAATGAAAGTTTAGATAGAGAAATATTCTAAAACCGATACTGAGGTCGAAATAAGGAAATCCTCCACCAGTTATGGGCATTATATTAAACTCAAAATAGGAATTTTGCGAAGATCATTCATGCAAAGCCAATAATTGACACTTTGGACAGATAGTCTAAAAAAAAGGCTGTATTTAGTTACCTTCATCTACCCCCTTGATTGGTGTGATAAGGAAAGAATCAGTTTAAGTCACTTAACGTAGTTTTAAATGTTTATTTCTTCAGAAATAATTTTCTGATAATAATACGTAAAACCTGCATAAGCATTGGATAGAACAGCGCTTTATGTTTTGACCACTTCAATGTTCAATGACAGTTGACGGATTGGTGATACGAAATCAAACCACAGAATACTCATATGTCAATGTCAAATAAGATGCCCATAACATGAGGGGAAAAACAATTTGAACTGAAAAATCTATAATAAAAATGACAATATTTTAATGGTTTTTGATAACCAATAACTTTCCAATTGAAAGGAATTCAACAAAACTCAAATATGAAGTAAATTCATAATCAATTGAACCAGAGAATAAATGGAAGAGGAAGAAATTGACATAATTTAATGTTAGTCTGGGCCGAAACTAGCGTACGCGGTGCAAGCGCTTTCTGCCAAGACAGATCGTACTATCGAAAAGTGGCCATATTGGTCTTTAGGGAGTGAACAAAATAATATTTTTTTGTACCGAGCGCAAGTATTCATGCAGTAGTTCATCGGCGAAACTCATTTTCTCTAAAAACTTTTCGTTAGTGAACCATATGGCGTGTTTAAATACGCTCAAACAAGAAATTAGGACATTAGAATCAATATTTCCTAAGACTCATGAACGATTTCAGATAATAACCGCGAGTGTTGATGAGTTGAGTTGTAGGTTTATAGGAAGGAACGGTAAAAAGTATGAAATCCATGCTAACATAACGGTAAGTCCTTATTCCTTTCATAAGCATTAAAAATATTCTGTATTAGGCTCTTTTTCCTGTCTATTGAGGAATGTCAATATGTATTATTGATAACAAAGGCTGTCCATCTTGTTTCTGTCTTTTGACATTTAACATATGTATTTAGATCTTTTGTTTTCCTAAACAGCTGAGTTTTGTCATGTAGTTAAACTTCTATGAAATTTCAATCTTTCGTAATGCCGATGTAGAAATAACCGAAAAGAAAGTACGAGGAAGTCATGCCATGAGTAGTTTGTTTATTTTGCAATTTATTATTGTTATTGACCTCGATTTAAACTTTCGCCGAATGCGGTAGCAACTTTTTCGGCAGACCCATTTATTAAATTGGTTGGTAACCGTGAATTGGAAGAAACCGTTTTCTCTTTCTATGTAAGAAACATTCCGAAATTTGGAACTCGTTCATTTCACTTCCCACAAGGGAAGATCCATTTTGTGATACCCTTGTTTAATGACTTTTTGTAATCGATAACTTTCTTTTGTTTCGTTCTTCTTTGTTGAAGATGATGCTTTCAATATCATTTCAAAACTGTTACCTGCGTGCACTATTTCTATAGAATGGTCTTGAAATAAATTAACAGTTATTCATGGAAAAGTACCTATGGTGACACAATAAGCTCCTTTCTCAAAAGTCTTTTTTTTTATTACTCATGGGTATGGGTTTAGTGAGTTTTTTGAAATGTGACATTGTCGATTTATTCGATTTTTATCATTTATATATTATGTATTTTCACTCTTAACCATCGATATGTAATGCTTTGAATGCGCTCTTAGCAAGCATGATATATTGGTTTAGGATAATCTAAATATTTTATCATGTATTGTTTACAAATTTTTTTCTGCATACATCAGATTAATTACCCATTATTTCTCAAATCCATAATGTAATTGTATATTTTCGGTCATGTGTCCTTTTGCTTCACCAGGTGTGAATGTTGAGGGATTAAATTTGACGATTCATACAGGGACGTCTATTATTCATTTATCTTCACTTTACATAGGTACACCAAAGGTAATTACATGCAAAGGTATATAATGTGATGTCCCATTAATTCCATATAAATACCATCCCCAATATTAATTTAACTTCACATGACAATCCTGAAAGCAGATTAATCACTAAAAGCTCATTGCGTAAGAATGGCCAAAATGCAAATGCGGTCGTTCAAATTCGTAGCTCGCGCGGTCGCCTATTCAGGTACTGTGTCCGCCCAACGCTGCTCGGCTTCCGAATGAAAACAATTTCTCAATCTTCATAACGATTCGCGTTGGTCGTATGGACAAAAGTCCTATTGAATGTCTGTTATGGTCGAATTTTGAGTCAAACCGAGAGTCAAACATTCTGTTGAACGATAAGCGTCCGAATTCCTACCATCGATTTGAATCATTCGCCCCAAAATACATATTGTTGAAAAATAGAAACTTGGTGGTCAGCAAAAAATGGTTTGTAGATACAGATTGTAAAAGAGTGGAAGCAACCTCCTTGGAGCCATTCCAGATACTGCAGTTCATTAGATCTCTAGAAGTTTGTTACACAAAGCAAGCATATAAGTTATCTACTAGTTAACCCGTGCAATGTAAGCCTGGTGTTGGTGTAATAAGTTAACTTTTAGGATGTGTTGTTCTTGGGAGAAGGGATATACTGTTATATTTCAGCCTCAAGGAGGAGAATATTATTTTGAATGGGATTATAATTAGGGCAAGACCTCCCTGTGTTGAAAGGGGACAAACAGAAGAAATAGGATAGAGAGGTACTGCTCCTTGAATCATAAAAACCTTTCCTCTCCTTCGGGGGCCGATCCCTCCTCTTGCTAGCTCAACAAACAGGAACACTTACGATCGGACCATCTACCACCTTTGACTTACCATACTCTACCTTAACGTTAGGCCAGATTGTGATCTTGTTACATAGTTAGGATCATACGTTGTGTGACTATAATAAACCAAATCCGGAATAACTTGGTACTTATGAGACTAGGATAGGAAATCATGAATGAGAATAAAATAACTATTAAATAAAACACTTGGACAGAAGGTGGAAACATGCCTTTATTGGTCAAGACGAGTAGTTTGAGAAACCCATTCACTTTTAAAGGGATAAAAACGAACGAGGTCCAATAGTTGGAACCTCGGAAAGAAAAACCCTTTGGCTTACATTTATATTCATAAACAATAAATTTACACCTTTAGTAATAAATAAAAACATAAAGAGAACAAATAAACAAGATAAACCTCCAAAAACCATATGGTTGTGCGGAGGGATTGGATTGGATATTACACAAAATATATATGAGATGTCAGTAGTCAGTACATCAATAGTACCAGTTGCAAATGATCACACTAACATTGCTCTGATTCCGACAGATAAAAAGGTACTTCAAATCCAGCAGAACATGCATAATGCACAGATCGAAAACAAGTGTGAAATAACAGTTACAATGAATACAGTAGTTATATGTACAGTCATGTCTTAGGAAATGTCACAGTTATTCATCAATGTAAAGGAATCTTATCTAACCAGATAGAGTATATCAAATGTTAAGAACATTATTGAATGTATCTCCGTTATGGTTATCTGGTATTATAAATATAAGATAAGTTGAGCATAATAATTTCAATGTAACATTAAAACAATAGACCCGATAGAAAGAAATGGTCTTGCAAAACATAGGCAGCTGGAAAGAAAACTTTTAGCAAATCAAACAGAATAAATGAGAAATCATTGCTTTGTTCTGAAAGCACCAATAGGAGATATCAAAAAGAATCAATAATAAGTATCAAACTAATGATTGGACACAAAACACTCAAGATAGATAAAATGGCGAGTGAAACAAGATGTTCTCTCATGAATCAACTGTTCTAGGAACTGTATTATTTCAAGCTAGCCGTTGAGAGCCAAAGAGAATCCATTTCTGTTCATCCATTCCTAACCTCCTTCCAACACATATCCAAAAAGTACAATAACCATAGATAGCAGGTTATCTCTTTCTTATGAGCTGAGGACATTGTTAGGTTAAATTTTAATAGAGCACTATAAAGATAGGTATGCTAGATAGACCTGGCTCTATGGTTCATTGGGTCCAACCATAGACTCGAAAATTACAGGACTCGCAACATTTTCATCGCCATCAGCTATCGGGGTGATACACCAACATAAACAATAAATTATTAAAATATTACTATTAGATGCCGCGGCATTATTCTAACACCACGAACCTAACCTATTTCCAATGTTTTTCATGTGAGCATGCCGAGAAAAGTCACCACAAGATCTCTCATTCCGAAAATATGCTCATTCGATAAAAGATTTCATTTCTTTCGATTACATATTTCATTTCATTCGAAGGGATCTGTAATTTTCGAGTCTATGGTTGGACCCAAAATGGCGGTTTCTGGTATACTCCCCTTTATAGAGCCTTAATTTCAATGCTATCCACCATAGGCATCTGAAAATAAGTGCTACGCCACCTAGTGGCAATCAGAGTAACTGAAAATCTTGACATAGTTCTTGCATTGTGTTTCGTGTTTGAGTGATATTCACAAATATTTATTTTTGAAATCATATTTTAATAACTATCAGTCGTTCGATTCGCTATTGTTGAGTTTCTCAGTGTTCTTCCTGGGAAAAATTGTTCAAATATCAATTTCCATGCTTCCATTCAAACTGATGATAAATATTGTGTTCGGGTGGAAGGGAAATTGGGGAGTAAAGAGCTGATGGACAAAAAGCTTGGCAACTGAAAGTTAAAATCTGTAAACCAGTGACAAGAAATATGAAAGTATGTTCCCTGCATTTTATCGAGGTAAGCACGGATTACACATGAAATTTTAGGTTATATTTATAGGTATAATCATCGAATATGATGTGGGTCTGAATTAAGTGCGCTACTCTGAAGACACAAAGCACAAATCTTGATTTTGTCAGGAGTGGAAGGTGGAAGAATTCAACTTTCCACATAATATTATGTGACCAGCATTTAAAACTTCTTCACCTTCATAAACACTTCTAGAAGTGTTCGTGACTTTAAAGCGGCCCCTAGACGGTCAATCATGAATGACAGTCTGACTGAACAATAAGATTGTCAATCCTGCCTTCAATCTTGAAGCCCCTACACATATCATTCAAACTGACAGTCTGATTGAAATGACTTCAGCTCAGTTGAAATTTTAACACCAAATAGTACGCTTCAAATTATATTATTAGTATAATGTCTCCAAATAAAAAAAGTGAAGATAAGGCTTGTTTGGCCATTATCCTTGCATTAGGCACCAGGAAGACAATAAAACGTCTTTCACTGTGGTATTTGGCTTTATTTCTTTATATATGTTGAGGAATTTTTCCAATGCAATATTTTTTTATATTTATTCATGTAACTGGGATGGGATTTATTCCACAGTTCGGGGAAAGATTCATAAACACTTATGAACATTTGAAGGCAGTTTCGATCGTCAACCCTTTGGGGCAACTCATCGAAATCCTCGTTAAAGTTTTGCTAGCATCCGTCCTTCATGATTGCATTAATAAGACTGAGGAAAAGAATGATAGAATCACTACACCACCATTCAGACTGTCAGTCTCCCCTCCACTCAACGTGATTGAACCTCGGATTTCAAAATATTTGGAAATCCGTCAGTCCATTCGTCATTCCATCAGTATAGACCTTACACCTCCAATCGGAATGTCAATCTTCGCTCTGATGTCATTCCGAATGATCGTGTAGGGGCCCTATAAGATACCCTAAAGCGGCCCCTAGACGGTCAATCATGAATGACAGTCTGACTGAACAATAGGATTGTCAATCCTGCCTTCAATCTTGAAGCCCCTACACATATCATTCAAACTGACAGTCTGATTGAAATGACTTCAGCTCAGTTGAACTTTAAACACCAAATAGTACGCTTCTAATTATTATAAGTATAATGTCTCCAAATGAAAAAAGTAAAGATAAGGCTTGTTTGGCCATTATCCTTGCATTGGGCACCAAGAAGACAATAAAACGTCTTTCACTGTGGCATTTGGCTTTATTTCTTTATATATGTTGAGGAATTTTCCCAATGCAACATTTTTTTATATTTATTCATGTAACTGGGATGGGATTTATTCCACAGTTCGGGGAAAGATTCATAAACACTTTGAACCTTTGAAGGCAGTTTCGATCGTCAACCCTTTGATTGCATTAATAAGACTGAGGAAAAGAATGATAGAATCACTACACCACCATTCAGACTGTCAGTCTCCCCTCCACTAAACGTGATTGAACCTCGGACTTCAAAATATTTGGAAATTCGTCAGTCCATTCATCATTCCATCAGTATAGACCTTACACCTTCAATCGGAATGTCAATCTTCGCTCTGATTGTCATTCCGAATGATCGTGTAGGGGCCCTATAAGTATTCTACTTAACTCAGTCTCGCCATTTGGACCTAGAAAGGGTACTATTAGAATTCTGAAGTATATTGATTGAACCGTTCACATTTTATATGCACACGAATGTTATTCATCAATTTTTGAAGTCTTCTAACCTCGGATAATATCACTAAACTGAACTGAAACAAATGATGATTCCTACCTGCTTCACTTAAAATGAAGTTATATACACAGTAACACACTCGTTCACTATATAAGTCTGAAATGTTTTTATATTTATTGTAAAATTTGTATAACGCAAATATACACACAGAAGTAATACAACACAACAATCCAATGTCAATATTTATAGTTCCACGACTGACCACCTTGCGATCACCAATATAGAAATCATCTTTTTATATCGTTCTCCATGATAATAATGTGAAGTCGATAATATTTTGAATCCTTTGTCTCAAAATATCCCACAAAAATTTCAGAATGTTCTCGGAAATAAACCAAGCAAAGAAATGGAGTTATTTCAATTTCAAAGAAAAGTCAAACTCCAGTTATCCATCTGCTCCGTAACTTTTTGGTTACTTTTCTGCTATCCACTCGCTCCGAAGTCACGTGATCGAATATCCTCGCTCCGGATTGGAAATAACGAGAAACTATTCTGTAAAGAAGATTCAATCTTCTGTGGCCGAACTGCTCTATGGTCTTATTTTATTCGACTGCGACGCCTAAGATCCTAGGCCATTATGTTTCGGTTCATCTAATAGTGAACATCCGGTACCGGTGAGCTTTTAGGTTAGTGCATAGTGTTTCGAAAAAACGTGTTCAACTTTCTTCGAGCTCACAGGAGCCCATCGTCGCTGCAAAGCTGTACTTTAAGTATCTTTAGACTATTCAATATATGTTAAAGTGTTCTCCATCAAGCTATCAAGACAGGACGCCAGAGCAGACGTAAGTTTAAATTGTTTCTCTAGTCATTTCTTGTTTAACGTTCTTATTTAACATTATCATTTGCTGGTTTTGAGATATTCGCGATTGAATCATCGACGAGCCTTCCTACTATTTGGAGTTGCTTCCAAACATCGGAAATGTTCGCTTATGCTAAGAAACACACTCTTTTCACTTTCCATTTTATTTTTTCCCCGCAAATAACCTTATGCCAGACCTTTGTTCACAAATCTTACCCACTCCCGTATACACGTGTTGTAGAGGGCGCAGCCTACCCCTGAATCGAGAATAGGTGCATAGAATATAATTATATTCTATGCATCTATGATAGATTCTACGTTCTCTTTGATAATGATTCATAAATTTTTTTGTGATTTATTGTTTTTTTTTTCATGTTTGTATCGACGACATCGATTATCGACCACTGTTAATTGAAATTTCATGGAATTATTGGTTTTTAATGGCCAACCCTCTCAATTAATCTTAGTCGCCCATCGTTAGCTGATAATAAGCCGGTTATATAAACATAAAATATAATCAAAAGAATTGATATCACTCCATTTCTGATTCAACCTAATTTCTTCTCAGAATAAAATTGTTCGTAAGTTTGAAAACCACAACAATACACGAAATAGTCATTTTGATAAGTTAATCGGAGTTTCGATCATTAGTTTCTTCCAGAATTTCCAGAAAAAAGTTGAACTCTCATTTGAGTGCAGGTAATTATCGAGGTGATTATGTTCATGAATATCAAGTATCAAGTGTTCGGATTATGAAGAGAGAAATTACAATTTAATTATTATTATTATTTAATTAACTACAATAAGTCGTTCCACTATACCCAAAGAACTAATAGTATAAGTTCTATGACTATACCCCCTTGTTAAATTTTTTGGTTCTGTAACGATAAAGAAAACTCAAACTTCTGTGACCGAACTGCTCTGTGGCCTTATTGTGTTCGACTGTAACGCGCAAGCTCCTCGGTTACTATCCTTCCTAACCTCGAACAGTCGCCATCGTTTTTCAAGTGTAGTGTGTTTAGAAAAAATGTGTATTCTTTGATTTATGTTAAGGTGCTCTCAACCAAGCAGGATTCTAGAACAGTCGTAAGTTCCCATTATTTCTGAGTTTATTTTGTGTTTTATTTCTTCTTATTATTCAATTTTGTTACTACAACATTGTCAATTTTAACTTCTAAAAAGGAGCTATCCCAACTTTTGCCACGTTTCTTGTAGTATCCCAAATATTGGTAATGATATCTATTCATGATTTTTAGTATCGAAATAATTCGATTAATAGCAATCCAAAGTATACTTGAACCACTTTAGTGAATAAAATAAAAATTAGAGCAAAATAAATAGATCTATGCTAATGATGGATATACAATCAAAGTTTGTCATCTTCTGTTTCTATTATTATCATTATTTTATCTTACATATTTCCTTTATAAACTCCTCCATCGAAAGATGCTTGTTCAACTGTCTAATTTTATTCTTGATATCATATTCATTTTTGTATACCGGTGCATGCCATCTCTTTAATGGTTTCTTTTTTGATTTTACATTTACATTTTGATTTCTTTTTATTTTGAATATTGTACAGTCTTCATAACTACGATTTCATACTCCATACATCAATTTCTATTGGGTAAAGTAAATTTACAGGATATAAGAATTTCAAAGTGTTTTCTTGAAAAACTATTTTTTAACAAAAAATTTGACGAGATTTTCGCGAGAACTGATTGGTTTTCTTCATCATTTTTCCCTTGAATATTCTAATAATGAACAGCAATACCTACACACATTTTTAAATCGCACAATATAAGGTGTTATATCAGCTCCATTATTCTTTAATGATGGGTTTTGTTCTATAAGTTCATTTGAATTAATTTGTGACAAGAAATTAGAGTTCTGAATAGTACTCCCGTTCTCAAGGTATAATATTCTCAGAATAATCTGTATTTCAATTCCTACATTCGTAAAATATTCATTACCTTTGAAATATAGGAGTATCGTTACTGTATGTGAAAAAAATATGATCTCAAGGTTAGTGCCTTAACTGATTATTAGCATTTTTTTTTCAAATACCAGTCTTGTCTATTCAACAGTTTTCTTAGTTCAGTTACATCAATATTGTACTTTATACACAGGGTCCCTACATTGATATTGTTGTAGCCTGATGCTGCTGTTTTTCTAATGTCTTGTATTGATGCTAAATGATCATTCACACGCGATGGTCAATTTGTGAATGAAACCGATGAAATATTCAATAACATCCATTTCAGGAAACCTATCCGGCCGTTCCACCAGTATGGTTCGCCGACTCGGAAGACACAAGCATCACAAACGCAGTACAGATACTGAGTCACACGCAAGGTCTAGACAATCACGTCATCCATCAAGTGTCCATTCTGCTCAGGGAACTATGCAGGCTGCACTCCATCCCGCCACATCCCGACCTTGTAAGACTGCTCAATCCACCCACACTATCGACAGAGGATAGGTAAGTTATCCACTGTTCCTACCTCGTCTTTTGGAGCCATCCTCCACTTTTTACTCATGCTTTTGTTCAGTCGCAAGATTGAAATTAGTTTACCAGTACGTGTTATCCATTAACAGTATTTCTTTCTTTTTCAGAATCAGCAACGGTGTAGAAACAATGGAAGACGAGGGTTTAGACAGCGAAGCAGATGGGGAAGTTTTAGATAGTGATGCGGAAAGCAGTGACGAAGACGAAGACCTTGCCATGGAAATGGAAGAAAGTCGACCTAAGGTTGATGAGATGAACGTTGAGCACTTAGCCATGCTGGAACGATTGAGGCAGAATCAGAGACAGGACTATTTAAAGGTAAGAAATAGATTGTTTAATTTTTCCCGTTTTATTTCTTCAAGCACCTTGGTTCATGGTGCTCTATAAATCGTGCAGGATGATTTTTACACAGTGTGTATCAGAAAGACAATTTATTCTATAGATCTTTCTTTTCATTTCAAATTCTAGATATCGGATGAGTTTGGGCAACAGTAATTGCCTTAAAATTATCATGTCCTTTCACTTTACTGCTCCGTAAGTCGTGCCAGTGAGGTTTGAATCATTTTGCAGGCGTCAGTGCCAAATAATGATATTAAGAATGATTGCCTCGATTTCCTTTTTTTACCACTTTATTATTGAAGTTTATACACCAACAAAAAATTGTTGGAGTATGAATGATTACTTATGACTCACTCTATGAGGAATATAGTATTCGTAAATCTTTATATTCAAACATAACAAATTTCAGAGAATCATCTTCTAACGAAAATATTGTTTAATTTTTCCCTTATGATCCCCCATTTTATTTCTTTAAGCACCTTGGTTCATGGTGCTCTATAAATCGTGCACGATGATTTTTACACAGTGTGTATCAAAAAGTCAATTTATTGTATAGATCTTTCTTTTCACTTCAAATTCTAGATATCGGATGAGTTTGGGCAACAGTAATTGCCTTAAAATTAACATGTCCTTTCACTTTACTGCTCCTTCAGTCGTTCCAGTGAGGTTTGAGTCATTTTGCAGGCGTCAGTGCCAAATAGTGATATTAAGAATGATTGCTTTGATTTCCTTTTTTTAGCACTTTATTATTGAAGTTTATACACCAACAAAAAATTGTTGGAGTATGAATGATTACTTATGACTCACTCTATGAGGAATATAGTATTCGTAAATCTTTATATTCAAACATAATAAATTTCAGAAAATAATAATATTGATCAGACGTGAATAATCTTTATCAATAGTCCAATTAGCTTGTTTTTGGAACTATAATAGTAGCAGCATCGGTTTCCTGTCGTTTAGTATCATCAATCCTGTTTTTTCTCACTAGATGGAGAATCATTCCAGCTTCTCTGAAAAATATTGTGTATGGAAAACGGTTTCCTTCAATCAGATGAACATTTTCAGGGATCAGTTTCTGGATCTGTACAAGCTACCGATAGACTTATGAAAGAACTCAGGGACATATACAGATCAAACTTGTTCAAAAACAAATCGTACCAGATCGAGCTGGTAAACGATTCGCTGTACGAGTGGAATATACGTCTGATGGCAGTTGATCCTGACAGTCCGCTCAGCCACGATCTTAACATACTCAAGGAGAAGGAGGGAAAAGACTTCATCTTGCTCAACATGATGTTCAAAGATACATACCCGTTCGAGCCACCATTTGTAAGGGTGGTGCATCCTGTCATTTCTGGTGAGTGATCCGAAAATACAAAGTCTTGAACTAGCTTTTTGTTCAGATCAGAATTCGCGATAAGATTTATTCCTCAAAATAATCCACTTGGGGAAAACTGCACCGATTATTTTTTGTTGGGCTCAGATAAGCTCCACTCCACTTTCAAGGGGTAGTTGAACAGCACTGTCTAGATTGGAGTAAAGCATTTTCATTCATTTGTTTGGAGATATTATACAACATTAATTTGCCAACAATTATTGGCTTGGTTGTGTCAACTTTCAGCAATATGTATGGCAAGATAGGGCAGTGTTGTTTCCCTGTATCCATAAAACTTGGGATTGAGTATCGATGATAGTTACTATTAATTTCGTACCACTCAAAACAAACCAAATACGTTGGTTATTTTGAATGTATTGTCTTTGTCGTTTAAACCCTGAATTGTGTGGTTGTATCCTACCCTCAAGTCGTTAAGCGGTGGTCCTTCCTCTAAAGGAGGTTGCCCTTAAATCGCCTTTTGTGGCACTTAGGCAACGGTGCAGTCGGATTATTTCAGTAAACTGCACTCAAACGAAGCCGAAGCGGTGCAGTGGCCCTAAAAGAATTAATTAAATATTTATCAAAAATGCTGTGATAGAATTCATATTTTCGTTTCTCTGAATTTTTTTTCCTTTTATAATTTCAGGTGGGTATGTACTCGTCGGAGGAGCTATATGCATGGAATTACTGACGAAACAAGGATGGTCGAGTGCGTACACCGTTGAAGCCATCATCATGCAGATATCGGCCACGTTAGTTAAAGGAAAGGCGAGAATTCAGTTCGGTACAAAAGTCTGTTCCCAAGGACAATACAGTTTAGCTAGGGCCCAACAAAGTTTCAAATCTCTCGTTCAAATTCATGAAAAGAACGGTATGTATATTGGGTTCTATATAAAAGGGAGATTACGGAATCATTGTACACTGTATCACTCAAACCGGTAGGTTTTGTGTTCTGGTTGAAGGTATGATTAAGAGAAGCCGATATTTTTAGCTATAAAACAAATGCATATCTCTAGGAGTCGACCGGAAAAAGCGTTTCAGATGACACTCTTTCTATTTCTCATAACATTTTTCCACAATTCGAATCATAAAAAAAAGTTATAAATGAGAACTACAATGAACATTCAACGTTGTGAAGACGAAATATATCTATAATGAAATCGGAAAAAAACGGAAATATGGCCAGTACGGGTCCCAAGGTTTCGAGAATATCCTGCGGGAGCCGTTGCTCGTCAATTTTATTCGATAAATATCGTATGCAGGGTAGGCCAAATTCATTGTTACTGCAGGGATCTCGAAAACTGATGACACTTCTCGAGCTCTTTTTTCCTGACTCTTCTGAATTCCTTGCTTTCTTCTGCTCATTCGTTTCATTTTTGCTCTTTTTATTACAAACCTAATTCGAAACAATCGAAAATGATGAAAATAAATACAAGCCAACAAATCACCCTCACCTCGCGTTGTTCAGCGGGTTCTTGTTTGACCTTTTGTTTCCGTTCTTTCTTCTGCTCTTTCGTTTCATTTTTGGACCTTTAATTACAAAGCAAATTCCTTGCTTCTGCTCATTCGTTTCATTTTTGGGCCTTTTATTACAAACCTAATTCGAAACAATCGAAAAAGATGAAAATGAATACAAGCCAACAACTCACCCTCGCCTCGCGTTGTTCAGCAGGTTCTTGTTTGACCTTTTGTTTCCGTTCTTTCTTCTGCTCTTTCGTTTCATTTTTGGGCCTTTAATTACAAAGCAAATTCCTTGCTTCTGCTCATTCGTTTCATTTTTGGGCCTTTTATTACAAACCTAATTCGAAACAATCGAAAAAGATGAAAATGAATACAAGCCAACAACTCACCCTCGCCTCGCGTTGTTCAGCAGGTTCTTGTTTGACCTTTTGTTTCCGTTCTTTCTTCTGCTCCTTCGTTTCATTTTTGGGCCTTTTATTACAAACCTAATTCGAAACAATCGAAAAAGATGAAAATAAATACAAGCCAACAACTCACCCTCACCTCGCGTTGATCAGCGGGTTCTTGTTTGACCTTTTGTTTCCGTTCTTTCTTCTGCTCCTTCGTTTCATTTTTGGACCTTTAATTACAAAGCAAATTCCTTGCTTCTGCTCATTCGTTTCATTTTTGGGCCTTTTATTACAAACCTAATTCGAAACAATCGAAAAAGATGAAAATAAATACAAGCCAACAACTCACCCTCACCTCGCGTTGTTCAGCGGGTTCTTGTTTGACCTTTTGTTTCCGTTCTTTCTTCTGCTCCTTCGTTTCATTTTTGGGCCTTTAATTACAAAGCAAATTCCTTGCTTCTGCTCATTCGTTTCATTTTTGGGCCTTTTATTACAAACCTAATTCGAAACAATCGAAAAAGATGAAAATAAATACAAGCCAAAAACTCACCCTCACATCGCGTTGTTCAGCGGGTTCTTGTTCGACCTTTTGTTTCCGTTCTTTCTTCTGCTCCTTCGTTTCATTTTTGGACCTTTAATTACAAAGCAAATTCCTTGCTTCTGCTCATTCGTTTCATTTTTGGGCCTTTTATTACAAACCTAATTCGAAACAATCGAAAAAAATGAAAATAAATACAAGCCAACAACTCACCCTCACCTCGCGTTGTTCAGCGGGTTCTTGTTTGACCTTTTGTTTCCGTTCTTTCTTCTGCTCCTTCGTTTCATTTTTGGACCTTTAATTACAAAGCAAATTCCTTGCTTCTGCTCATTCGTTTCATTTTTGGGCCTTTTATTACAAACCTAATTCGAAACAATCGAAAAAGATGAAAATAAATACAAGCCAACAACTCACCCTCGCCCCGCGTTGTTCAGCAGCTTCTTGTTTGACCTTTTGTTTCCGTTCTTTCTTCTGCTCCTTCGTTTCATTTTTGGGCCTTTAATTACAAAGCAAATTCCTTGCTTCTGCTCATTCGTTTCATTTTTGGGCCTTTTATTACAAACCTAATTCGAAACAATCGAAAAAGATGAAAGTGAAAACAAGCCAACAACTCACCCTCGCCTCGCGTTGTTCAGCAGGTTCTTGTTTGACCTTTTGTTTCCGTTCTTTCTTCTGCTCCTTCGTTTCATTTTTGGACCTTTAATTACAAAGCAAATTCCTTGCTTCTGCTCATTCGTTTCATTTTTGGGCCTTTTATTACAAACCTAATTCGAAACAATCGAAAAAGATGAAAATAAATACAAGCCAACAACTCACCCTTGCCCCGCGTTGTTCAGCAGCTTCTTGTTTGACCTTTTGTTTCCGTTCTTTCTTCTGCTCATTCGTTTCATTTTTGGGCCTTTTATTACAAACCTAATTCGAAACAATCGAAAAAGATGAAAATAAATACAAGCCAACAACTCACCCTCACCTCGCGTTGTTCAGCGGGTTCTTGTTTGACCTTTTGTTTCCGTTCTTTCTTCTGCTCCTTCGTTTCATTTTTGGACCTTTAATTACAAAGCAAATTCCTTGCTTCTGCTCATTCGTTTCATTTTTGGGCCTTTTATTACAAACCTAATTCG
Source organism: Adalia bipunctata (assembly GCA_910592335.1). NCBI lineage: Eukaryota > Metazoa > Arthropoda > Insecta > Coleoptera > Coccinellidae > Adalia > Adalia bipunctata. The sequence goes on from OU342954.1 coordinate 11,717,206, forward strand.
AAACAATAGAAAAAGATGAAAATAAATACAAGCCAACAACTCACCCTCGCCTCGCGTTGTTCAGCAGGTTCTTGTTTGACCTTTTGTTTCCGTTCTTTCTTCTGCTCCTTCGTTTCATTTTTGGACCTTTAATTACAAAGCAAATTCCTTGCTTCTGCTCATTCGTTTCATTTTTGGGCCTTTTATTACAAACCTAATTCGAAACAATCGAAAAAGATGAAAATAAATACAAGCCAACAACTCACCCTCACCTCGCGTTGTTCAGCGGGTTCTTGTTTGACCTTTTGTTTCCGTTCTTTCTTCTGCTCCTTCGTTTCATTTTTGGACCTTTAATTACAAAGCAAATTCCTTGCTTCTGCTCATTCGTTTCATTTTTGGGCCTTTTATTACAAACCTAATTCGAAACAATCGAAAAAGATGAAAATAAATACAAGCCAACAACTCACCCTCACATCGCTTTGTTCAGCGGGTTCTTGTTTGACCTTTTGTTTCCGTTCTTTCTTCTGCTCTTTCGTTTCATTTTTGGACCTTTAATTACAAAGCAAATTCCTTGCTTCTGCTCATTCGTTTCATTTTTGGGCCTTTTATTACAAACCTAATTCGAAACAATCGAAAAAGATGAAAATAAATACAAGCCAACAACTCACCCTCACATCGCGTTGTTCAGCGGGTTCTTGTTTGATCTTTTGTTTCCGTTCTTTCTTCTGCTCTTTCGTTTCATTTTTGGACCTTTAATTACAAAGCAAATTCCTTGCTTCTGCTCATTCGTTTCATTTTTGGGCCTTTTATTACAAACCTAATTCGAAACAATCGAAAAAGATGAAAATAAATACGAGCCAACAACTCACCCTCACCTCGCGTTGTTCAGCGGGTTCTTGTTTGACCTTTTGTTTCCGTTCTTTCTTCTGCTCCTTCGTTTCATTTTTAGACCTTTAATTACAAAGCAAATTCCTTGCTTCTGCTCATTCGTTTCATTTTTGGGCCTTTTATTACAAACCTAATTCGAAACAATCGAAAAAGATGAAAATAAATACAAGCCAACAACTCACCCTCACCTCGCGTTGTTCAGCGGGTTCTTGTTTGACCTTTTGTTTCCGTTCTTTCTTCTGCTCCTTCGTTTCATTTTTGGACCTTTAATTACAAAGCAAATTCCTTGCTTCTGCTCATTCGTTTCATTTTTGGGCCTTTTATTACAAACCTAATTCGAAACAATCGAAAAAGATGAAAATGAAAACAAGCCAACAACTCACCCTCGCCTCGCGTTGTTCAGCAGGTTCTTGTTTGACCTTTTGTTTCCGTTCTTTCTTCTGCTCCTTCGTTTCATTTTTGGACCTTTAATTACAAAGCAAATTCCTTGCTTCTGCTCATTCGTTTCATTTTTGGGCCTTTTATTACAAACCTAATTCGAAACAATCGAAAAAGATGAAAATAAATACAAGCCAACAACTTACCCTCACCTCGCGTTGTTCAGCGGGTTCTTGTTTGACCTTTTGTTTCCGTTCTTTCTTCTGCTCTTTCGTTTCATTTTTGGACCTTTAATTGCAAAGCAAATTCCTTGCTTCTGCTCATTCGTTTCATTTTTGGGCCTTTTATTACAAACCTAATTCGAAACAATCGAAAAAGATGAAAATAAATACAAGCCAACAACTCACCCTCACCTCGCGTTGTTCAGCGGGTTCTTGTTTGACCTTTTGTTTCCGTTCTTTCTTCTGCTCCTTCGTTTCATTTTTGGGCCTTTAATTACAAAGCAAATTCCTTGCTTCTGCTCATTCGTTTCATTTTTGGTCTTTTCATTACAAACCTAATTCGAAACAATCGAAAAAGATGAAAATAAATACAAGCCAACAACTCACCCTCACCTCGCGTTGTTCAGCGGGTTCTTGTTTGACCTTTTGTTTCCGTTCTTTCTTCTGCTCCTTCGTTTCATTTTTGGGCCTTTAATTACAAAGCAAATTCCTTGCTTCTGCTCATTCGTTTCATTTTTGGTCTTTTTATTACAAACCTAATTCGAAACAATCGAAAACGATGAAAATAAATACAAGCCAACAACTCACCCTCACCTCGCGTTGTTCAGCGGGTTCTTGTTTGACCTTTTGTTTCCGTTCTTTCTTCTGCTCTTTCGTTTCATTTTTGGACCTTTAATTACAAAGCAAATTCCTTGCTTCTGCTCTTTCGTTTCATTTTTGGACCTTTAATTACAAAGCAAATTCCTTGCTTCTGCTCATTCGTTTCATTTTTGGGCCTTTTATTACAAACCTAATTCGAAACAATCGAAAAAGATGAAAATAAATACAAGCCAACAACTCACCCTCGCCTCGCGTTGTTCAGCAGGTTCTTGTTTGACCTTTTGTTTCCGTTCTTTCTTCTACTCCTTCGTTTCATTTTTGGACCTTTAATTACAAAGCAAATTCCTTGCTTCTGCTCATTCGTTTCATTTTTGGGCCTTTTATTACAAACCTAATTCGAAACAATCGAAAAAGATGAAAATAAATACAAGCCAACAACTCACCCTCACCTCGCGTTGTTCAGCGGGTTCTTGTTTGACCTTTTGTTTCCGTTCTTTCTTCTGCTCCTTCGTTTCATTTTTGGACCTTCAATTACAAAGCAAATTCCTTGCTTCTGCTCATTCGTTTCATTTTTGGGCCTTTTATTACAAACCTAATTCGAAACAATCGAAAAAGATGAAAATAAATACAAGCCAACAACTCACCCTCACATCGCGTTGTTCAGCGGGTTCTTGTTTGACCTTTTGTTTCCGTTCTTTCTTCTGCTCTTTCGTTTCATTTTTGGACCTTTAATTACAAAGCAAATTCCTTGCTTCTGCTCATTCGTTTCATTTTTGGGCCTTTTATTACAAACCTAATTCGAAACAATCGAAAAAGATGAAAATAAATACAAGCCAACAACTCACCCTCACCTCGCGTTGTTCAGCGGGTTCTTGTTTGACCTTTTGTTTCCGTTCTTTCTTCTGCTCCTTCGTTTCATTTTTGGACCTTTAATTACAAAGCAAATTCCTTGCTTCTGCTCATTCGTTTCATTTTTGGGCCTTTTATTACAAACCTAATTCGAAACAATCGAAAAAGATGAAAATAAATACAAGCCAACAACTCACCCTCACCTCGCGTTGTTCAGCGGGTTCTTGTTCGACCTTTTGTTTCCGTTCTTTCTTCTGCTCCTTCGTTTCATTTTTGGACCTTTAATTACAAAGCAAATTCCTTGCTTCTGCTCATTCGTTTCATTTTTGGGCCTTTTATTACAAACCTAATTCGAAACAATCGAAAAAAATGAAAATAAATACAAGCCAACAACTCACCCTCACCTCGCGTTGTTCAGCGGGTTCTTGTTTGACCTTTTGTTTCCGTTCTTTCTTCTGCTCCTTCGTTTCATTTTTGGACCTTTAATTACAAAGCAAATTCCTTGCTTCTGCTCATTCGTTTCATTTTTGGGCCTTTTATTACAAACCTAATTCGAAACAATCGAAAAAGATGAAAATAAATACAAGCCAACAACTCACCCTCGCCCCGCGTTGTTCAGCAGCTTCTTGTTTGACCTTTTGTTTCCGTTCTTTCTTCTGCTCCTTCGTTTCATTTTTGGGCCTTTAATTACAAAGCAAATTCCTTGCTTCTGCTCATTCGTTTCATTTTTGGTCTTTTTATTACAAACCTAATCCGAAACAATCGAAAAAGATGAAAATAAATACAAGCCAACAACTCACCCTCACCTCGCGTTGTTCAGCGGGTTCTTGTTCGACCTTTTGTTTCCGTTCTTTCTTCTGCTCCTTCGTTTCATTTTTGGACCTTTAATTACAAAGCAAATTCCTTGCTTCTGCTCATTCGTTTCATTTTTGGGCCTTTTATTACAAACCTAATTCGAAACAATCGAAAAAAATGAAAATAAATACAAGCCAACAACTCACCCTCACCTCGCGTTGTTCAGCGGGTTCTTGTTTGACCTTTTGTTTCCGTTCTTTCTTCTGCTCCTTCGTTTCATTTTTGGACCTTTAATTACAAAGCAAATTCCTTGCTTCTGCTCATTCGTTTCATTTTTGGGCCTTTTATTACAAACCTAATTCGAAACAATCGAAAAAGATGAAAATAAATACAAGCCAACAACTCACCCTCACCTCGCGTTGTTCAGCGGGTTCTTGTTTGACCTTTTGTTTCCGTTCTTTCTTCTGCTCTTTCGTTTCATTTTTGGACCTTTAATTACAAAGCAAATTCCTTGCTTCTGCTCATTCGTTTCATTTTTGGGCCTTTTATTACAAACCTAATTCGAAACAATCGAAAAAGATGAAAATGAATACAAGCCAACAACTCACCCTCGCCTCGCGTTGTTCAGCAGGTTCTTGTTTGACCTTTTGTTTCCGTTCTTTCTTCTGCTCTTTCGTTTCATTTTTGGGCCTTTAATTACAAAGCAAATTCCTTGCTTCTGCTCATTCGTTTCATTTTTGGGCCTTTTATTACAAACCTAATTCGAAACAATCGAAAAAGATGAAAATGAATACAAGCCAACAACTCACCCTCGCCTCGCGTTGTTCAGCAGGTTCTTGTTTGACCTTTTGTTTCCGTTCTTTCTTCTGCTCCTTCGTTTCATTTTTGGACCTTTAATTGCAAAGCAAATTCCTTGCTTCTGCTCATTCGTTTCATTTTTGGGCCTTTTATTACAAACCTAATTCGAAACAATCGAAAAAGATGAAAATAAATACAAGCCAACAACTCACCCTCACCTCGCGTTGTTCAGCGGGTTCTTGTTTGACCTTTTGTTTCCGTTCTTTCTTCTGCTCCTTCGTTTCATTTTTGGGCCTTTAATTACAAAGCAAATTCCTTGCTTCTGCTCATTCGTTTCATTTTTGGTCTTTTCATTACAAACCTAATTCGAAACAATCGAAAAAGATGAAAATAAATACAAGCCAACAACTCACCCTCACCTCGCGTTGTTCAGCGGGTTCTTGTTTGACCTTTTGTTTCCGTTCTTTCTTCTGCTCCTTCGTTTCATTTTTGGGCCTTTAATTACAAAGCAAATTCCTTGCTTCTGCTCATTCGTTTCATTTTTGGTCTTTTTATTACAAACCTAATTCGAAACAATCGAAAACGATGAAAATAAATACAAGCCAACAACTCACCCTCACCTCGCGTTGTTCAGCGGGTTCTTGTTTGACCTTTTGTTTCCGTTCTTTCTTCTGCTCTTTCGTTTCATTTTTGGACCTTTAATTACAAAGCAAATTCCTTGCTTCTGCTCTTTCGTTTCATTTTTGGACCTTTAATTACAAAGCAAATTCCTTGCTTCTGCTCATTCGTTTCATTTTTGGGCCTTTTATTACAAACCTAATTCGAAACAATCGAAAAAGATGAAAATAAATACAAGCCAACAACTCACCCTCGCCTCGCGTTGTTCAGCAGGTTCTTGTTTGACCTTTTGTTTCCGTTCTTTCTTCTACTCCTTCGTTTCATTTTTGGACCTTTAATTACAAAGCAAATTCCTTGCTTCTGCTCATTCGTTTCATTTTTGGGCCTTTTATTACAAACCTAATTCGAAACAATCGAAAAAGATGAAAATAAATACAAGCCAACAACTCACCCTCACCTCGCGTTGTTCAGCGGGTTCTTGTTTGACCTTTTGTTTCCGTTCTTTCTTCTGCTCCTTCGTTTCATTTTTGGACCTTCAATTACAAAGCAAATTCCTTGCTTCTGCTCATTCGTTTCATTTTTGGGCCTTTTATTACAAACCTAATTCGAAACAATCGAAAAAGATGAAAATAAATACAAGCCAACAACTCACCCTCACATCGCGTTGTTCAGCGGGTTCTTGTTTGACCTTTTGTTTCCGTTCTTTCTTCTGCTCTTTCGTTTCATTTTTGGACCTTTAATTACAAAGCAAATTCCTTGCTTCTGCTCATTCGTTTCATTTTTGGGCCTTTTATTACAAACCTAATTCGAAACAATCGAAAAAGATGAAAATAAATACAAGCCAACAACTCACCCTCACCTCGCGTTGTTCAGCGGGTTCTTGTTTGACCTTTTGTTTCCGTTCTTTCTTCTGCTCCTTCGTTTCATTTTTGGACCTTTAATTACAAAGCAAATTCCTTGCTTCTGCTCATTCGTTTCATTTTTGGGCCTTTTATTACAAACCTAATTCGAAACAATCGAAAAAGATGAAAATAAATACAAGCCAACAACTCACCCTCACCTCGCGTTGTTCAGCGGGTTCTTGTTCGACCTTTTGTTTCCGTTCTTTCTTCTGCTCCTTCGTTTCATTTTTGGACCTTTAATTACAAAGCAAATTCCTTGCTTCTGCTCATTCGTTTCATTTTTGGGCCTTTTATTACAAACCTAATTCGAAACAATCGAAAAAAATGAAAATAAATACAAGCCAACAACTCACCCTCACCTCGCGTTGTTCAGCGGGTTCTTGTTTGACCTTTTGTTTCCGTTCTTTCTTCTGCTCCTTCGTTTCATTTTTGGACCTTTAATTACAAAGCAAATTCCTTGCTTCTGCTCATTCGTTTCATTTTTGGGCCTTTTATTACAAACCTAATTCGAAACAATCGAAAAAGATGAAAATAAATACAAGCCAACAACTCACCCTCGCCCCGCGTTGTTCAGCAGCTTCTTGTTTGACCTTTTGTTTCCGTTCTTTCTTCTGCTCCTTCGTTTCATTTTTGGGCCTTTAATTACAAAGCAAATTCCTTGCTTCTGCTCATTCGTTTCATTTTTGGTCTTTTTATTACAAACCTAATCCGAAACAATCGAAAAAGATGAAAATAAATACAAGCCAACAACTCACCCTCACCTCGCGTTGTTCAGCGGGTTCTTGTTTTACCTTTTGTTTCCGTTCTTTCTTCTGCTCCTTCGTTTCATTTTTGGACCTTTAATTACAAAGCAAATTCCTTGCTTCTGCTCATTCGTTTCATTTTTGGGCCTTTTATTCTATATACTAAACGTATTTTACACTTTTCGGTTCGGGGGCGTGGCCTAAATTGTTACAAACCTAATTCGAAACAATCGAAAAAGATGAAAATAAATACAAGCCAACAACTCACCCTCACATCGCGTTGTTCAGCGGGTTCTTGTTTGACCTTTTGTTTCCGTTCTTTCTTCTGCTCTTTCGTTTCATTTTTGGACCTTTAATTACAAAGCAAATTCCTTGCTTCTGCTCATTCGTTTCATTTTTGGGCCTTTTATTACAAACCTAATTCGAAACAATCGAAAAAGATGAAAATAAATACAAGCCAACAACTCACCCTCACCTCGCGTTGTTCAGCGGGTTCTTGTTTGACCTTTTGTTTCCGTTCTTTCTTCTGCTCTTTCGTTTCATTTTTGGACCTTTAATTACAAAGCAAATTCCTTGCTTCTGCTCATTCGTTTCATTTTTGGGCCTTTTATTACAAACCTAATTCGAAACAATCGAAAAAGATGAAAATGAATACAAGCCAACAACTCACCCTCGCCTCGCGTTGTTCAGCAGGTTCTTGTTTGACCTTTTGTTTCCGTTCTTTCTTCTGCTCTTTCGTTTCATTTTTGGGCCTTTAATTACAAAGCAAATTCCTTGCTTCTGCTCATTCGTTTCATTTTTGGGCCTTTTATTACAAACCTAATTCGAAACAATCGAAAAAGATGAAAATGAATACAAGCCAACAACTCACCCTCGCCTCGCGTTGTTCAGCAGGTTCTTGTTTGACCTTTTGTTTCCGTTCTTTCTTCTGCTCCTTCGTTTCATTTTTGGGCCTTTTATTACAAACCTAATTCGAAACAATCGAAAAAGATGAAAATAAATACAAGCCAACAACTCACCCTCACCTCGCGTTGATCAGCGGGTTCTTGTTTGACCTTTTGTTTCCGTTCTTTCTTCTGCTCCTTCGTTTCATTTTTGGACCTTTAATTACAAAGCAAATTCCTTGCTTCTGCTCATTCGTTTCATTTTTGGGCCTTTTATTACAAACCTAATTCGAAACAATCGAAAAAGATGAAAATAAATACAAGCCAACAACTCACCCTCACCTCGCGTTGTTCAGCGGGTTCTTGTTTGACCTTTTGTTTCCGTTCTTTCTTCTGCTCCTTCGTTTCATTTTTGGACCTTTAATTACAAAGCAAATTCCTTGCTTCTGCTCATTCGTTTCATTTTTGGGCCTTTCATTACAAACCTAATTCGAAACAATCGAAAAAGATGAAAATAAAAATACAAGCCAACAACTCACCCTCGCCCCGCGTTGTTCAGCAGCTTCTTGTTTGACCTTTTGTTTCCGTTCTTTCTTCTGCTCCTTCGTTTCATTTTTGGGCCTTTAATTACAAAGCAAATTCCTTGCTTCTGCTCATTCGTTTCATTTTTGGTCTTTTTATTACAAACCTAATTCGAAACAATCGAAAAAGATGAAAATAAATACAAGCCAACAACTCACCCTCACCTCGCGTTGTTCAGCGGGTTCTTGTTTTACCTTTTTTTCCGTTCTTTCTTCTGCTCTTTAGTTTCATTTTTGGGCCTTTAATTACAAAGCAAATTCCTTGCTTCTGCTCATTTGTTTCATTTTTGGGCCTTTTATTACAAACCTAATTCGAAACAATCGAAAAAGATGAAAATAAATACAAGCCAACAACTCACCCTCACCTCGCGTTGTTCAGCGGGTTCTTGTTTGACCTTTTGTTTCCGTTCTTTCTTCTGCTCCTTCGTTTCATTTTTGGGCCTTTTATTACAAACCTAATTCGAAACAATCGAAAAAGATGAAAATATATACAATTCAAAAACTCACCCTCATTTCGCGTGGTTCAGCGGGTTCTTGTTTTACCTCTAGTAACCAAATGTTGTGATTACTCCTGTCATTAACGTCACACGTTTCTGGCACACTTATCGAAGTTCCAATTTAATCTTTTGTAATATCTGGGTTGATAACCTGTCACCACTTTTAAAAAACTCACTTATCACATATCTTGGCACTGTTGTTGAAGTTCTAATTGAATTTCTTCAATAACTGGGTTGATTGGTTAATTTATAACCTGTCACCACAAAAAATAGTTGCTGCAACCAAATTTGCTTATTTTTTCATTTAATGGAATGTGATGTTCGAAAACAAAGCAAACTTGATTCCACCCAAATCTGGGGATATATATATCAAAATATCTTTTTGTTCTCTCTTTCTTATATTCGGTTTCCCGATACAGTCGTCCGTGGAAAACGTGGTGTATATAAAGTATACAAATGTTGTGATCACTCCGGCCATTAACTTCACACGTTTCTGGCGCACTTATCGAAGTTTCAACTTAATCTTTTGTAATATCTGGGTTGATAACCTGTCACCACTTTTGAAAAACTCAGTTATCACATATCTTGGCACTGGTGTTGAAGTTTCAATTGAATATTCATCGCCCCTACATTTTAGTTCTTTTGATTTTGTATGAGCACCATCGCTTGAATCCTCAGCTTTCATATTCTCCTCTTCACATTGACGACTTATCTGCTATATTCGATTCTTGGTATCGATTATTAATTTTTCCCTGGATATCGTGAGAATGTTGATTTTACATTCTTTTGATGAGTGACCTGCTGATTCAGCAGATTTTCCTTTGGTTGATGAACCATTGTTAGCATTATCATCTACCATAACAGGAATCGTAATCATAGAGTAGTTATATTTTTTTTGTATCAACCTTTCTACCAAGTTGTCAGTTACACATTTTGGATCGTCGGCAGACTTGAGAAGTTGTTCCTTCCTCTCTTGCACTGTCAACACCTTGCTGTCCGTTTCCACACCAGGAAATTGGGGGCGTTTTCGATGAAGGTCGTGTCAATGAGGATTCTGATTCCGATTTTTCTGAGGTTGTTGTTGTACTGTTTGAAAACAAAGCAAAATTGATTTCACCCAAATCTGAGGGTTCACATGAGAATATGTTTTCGTTCTCTCTTTCTCATATTCGGTTTCCCAATACAGTCATCCGTGGAAACGTGGTATAAATAAAGTTTACAAATGTTGTGATTACTCCGGCCATTTATGTCACACATTTCTGGCGCTCTTATCGGAGTTCCAATTGAATCTTCTGTAATATCTGGGTTGATAACCTGTCACCACTTTCAAAATACTCACTTATCACATATCTTGGCCCTGATGTTGAAGTCCTAATTGCATCTTCTTCATTAACTGGGTTGATTGGTAAATTTATAACCTGCCACCTCACAAAAAAATTGCTGCAACCAAATTAGCTCATTTTTTCATTCAATCGAATGTGATGTTTGAAAACGAAGCAAACTTGATTTCACCCAAATCTGGGGATATATCAAAATATCTTTTCGTTCTCTCTTTCTCATATTCGGTTTCCCGATACACTCATCAGTGGACAACGCTGTGTATATAAAGTATACGAATGTTGTGATGACTCCGGCCATTAACGTCACAAATTTCTGGCGCTCTTATCGGGGTTCCATTTGAATCTTCTGTAATATCTGGGTTGATAACCTGTCACCACTTTTATAAAACTCACATATCTCGGCCTTGATGTTGAAGCCCTAATTGCATCTTCTTCATTAACTGGGTTGATTGGTAAATTTATAACCTGCCACCTCAAAAAAAAATTGTTGCAACCAAATTATCTTATTTTTTCACTCAATCGAATGTGATGTTTGAAAACGAAGCAAACTTGATTTCACCCAAATCTGGGGATATATATCAAAATATCTTTTCGTTCTCTCTTTCTCATATTCGGTTTCCCGATACACTCATCAGTGGACAACGCTGTGTATATGAAGTATACGAATGTTGTGATGACTCCGGCCATCAACGTCACACATTTCTGGCGCTCTTATCGGGGTTCCAATTGAATCTTCTCTGGGTTGATAACCTGTCACCACTTTTATAAAACTCACATATCTCGGCCCTAATGTTGAAGTCCTAATTGCATCTTCTTCATTAACTGGGTTGATTGAAAAATTAATAACCTGCCACCTCAAAAAAAAATTGTTGCAACCAAATTAGCTTATTTTTTCACTCAATCGAATGTGATGTTTGAAAACGAAGCAAACTTGATTTCACCCAAATCTGGGGATATATATCAAAAAATCTTTTCGTTCTCTCTTTCTCATATTCGGTTTCCCGATACAGTCATCAGTGGACAACGCTGTGTATATGAAGTATACGAATGTTGTGATGACTCCGGCCATTAACGTCACACATTTCTGGCGCTCTTATCGGGGTTCCAATTGAATCTTCTTTAATATCTGGGTTGATAACCTGTCACCACTTTTAAAATACTCACTTATCACATATCTTGGCCCTGATGTTGAAGTCCTAATTGCATCTTCTTCATTAACTGGGTTGATTGGTTAATTTATAACCTGCCACCTCAAAAAAAAATTGTTGCAACCAAATTAGCTTATTTTTTCACTCAATCGAATGTGATGTTTGAAAACGAAGCAAACTTGAATTCACCCAAATCTGGGGAAATATATCAAAATATCTTTTCGTTCTCTCTTTCTCATATTCGGTTTCCCGATACAGTCATCAGTGGACAATGCTGTGTATATAAAGTATACGAATGTTGTGATGACTCCGGCCATTAACGTCACACATTTCTGGCGCTCTTATCGGAGTTCCAATTGAATCTTCTGTAATATCTGGGTTGATAACCTGTCACCACTTTCAAAAAACTCACTTATCACATATCTTGGCCCTGATGTTGAAGTCCTAATTGCATCTTCTTCATTAACTGGGTTGATTGGTTAATTTATAACCTGCCACCTCAAAAAAAAAAAATTTGTTGCAACCAAATTAGCTTATTTTTCACTCAATCGAATGTGATGTTTGAAAACGAAGCAAACTTGATTTCACCCAAATCTGGGGATATATATCAAAATATCCTTTCGTTCTCTCTTTCTCATATTCGGTTTCCCGATACAGTCATCAGTGGACAATGCTGTGTATATAAAGTATACGAATGTTGTGATGACTCCGGCCATTAACGTCACACATTTCTGGCGCTCTTATCGGAGTTCCAATTGAATCTTCTGTAATATCTGGGTTGATAACCTGTCACCACTTTTAAAAAACTCATTTATCACATATCTTGGCCCTGATGTTGAAGTCCTAATTGCATCTTCTTCATTAACTGGGTTGATTGGTTAATTTATAACCTGCCACCTCAAAAAAAAAATTGTTGCAACCAAATTAGCTTATTTTTTCACTCAATCGAATGTGATGTTTGAAAACGAAGCAAACTTGAATTCACCCAAATCTGGGGAAATATATCAAAATATCTTTTCGTTCTCTCTTTCTCATATTCGGTTTCCCGATACAGTCATCAGTGGACAATGCTGTGTATATAAAGTATACGAATGTTGTGATGACTCCGGCCATTAACGTCACACATTTCTGGCGCTCTTATCGGAGTTCCAATTGAATCTTCTGTAATATCTGGGTTGATAGCCTGTCACCACTTTCAAAAAACTCACTTATCACATATCTTGGCCCTGATGTTGAAGTCCTAATTGCATCTTCTTCATTAACTGGGTTGATTGGTAAATTAATAACCTGCCACCTCAAAAAAAATTGTTGCAACCAAATTAGCTTATTTTTTCACTCAATCGAATGTGATGTTTGAAAACGAAGCAAACTTGATTTCACCCAAATCTGGGGAAATATATCAAAATATCTTTTCGTTCTCTCTTTCTCATATTCGGTTTCCCGATACAGTCATCAGTGGACAATGCTGTGTATATAAAGTATACGAATGTTGTGATGACTCCGGCCATTAACGTCACACATTTCTGGCGCTCTTATCGGAGTTCCAATTGAATCTTCTGTAATATCTGGGTTGATAGCCTGTCACCACTTTTGAAAAACTCAGTTATCACATATCTTGGCACTGGTGTTGAAGTTTCAATTGAATATTCATCGCCCCTACATTTTAGTTCTTTTGATTTTGTATGAGCACCATCGCTTGAATCCTCAGCTTTCATATTCTCCTCTTCACATTGACGACTTATCTGCTATATTCGATTCTTGGTATCGATTATTAATTTTTCCCTGGATATCGTGAGAATGTTGATTTTACATTCTTTTGATGAGTGACCTGCTGATTCAGCAGATTTTCCTTTGGTTGATGAACCATTGTTAGCATTATCATCTACCATAACAGGAATCGTAATCATAGAGTAGTTATATTTTTTTTGTATCAACCTTTCTACCAAGTTGTCAGTTACACATTTTGGATCGTCGGCAGACTTGAGAAGTTGTTCCTTCCTCTCTTGCACTGTCAACACCTTGCTGTCCGTTTCCACACCAGGAAATTGGGGGCGTTTTCGATGAAGGTCGTGTCAATGAGGATTCTGATTCCGATTTTTCTGAGGTTGTTGTTGTACTGTTTGAAAACAAAGCAAAATTGATTTCACCCAAATCTGAGGGTTCACATGAGAATATGTTTTCGTTCTCTCTTTCTCATATTCGGTTTCCCAATACAGTCATCCGTGGAAACGTGGTATAAATAAAGTTTACAAATGTTGTGATTACTCCGGCCATTTATGTCACACATTTCTGGCGCTCTTATCGGAGTTCCAATTGAATCTTCTGTAATATCTGGGTTGATAACCTGTCACCACTTTCAAAATACTCACTTATCACATATCTTGGCCCTGATGTTGAAGTCCTAATTGCATCTTCTTCATTAACTGGGTTGATTGGTAAATTTATAACCTGCCACCTCACAAAAAAATTGCTGCAACCAAATTAGCTCATTTTTTCATTCAATCGAATGTGATGTTTGAAAACGAAGCAAACTTGATTTCACCCAAATCTGGGGATATATCAAAATATCTTTTCGTTCTCTCTTTCTCATATTCGGTTTCCCGATACACTCATCAGTGGACAACGCTGTGTATATAAAGTATACGAATGTTGTGATGACTCCGGCCATTAACGTCACAAATTTCTGGCGCTCTTATCGGGGTTCCATTTGAATCTTCTGTAATATCTGGGTTGATAACCTGTCACCACTTTTATAAAACTCACATATCTCGGCCTTGATGTTGAAGCCCTAATTGCATCTTCTTCATTAACTGGGTTGATTGGTAAATTTATAACCTGCCACCTCAAAAAAAAATTGTTGCAACCAAATTATCTTATTTTTTCACTCAATCGAATGTGATGTTTGAAAACGAAGCAAACTTGATTTCACCCAAATCTGGGGATATATATCAAAATATCTTTTCGTTCTCTCTTTCTCATATTCGGTTTCCCGATACACTCATCAGTGGACAACGCTGTGTATATGAAGTATACGAATGTTGTGATGACTCCGGCCATCAACGTCACACATTTCTGGCGCTCTTATCGGGGTTCCAATTGAATCTTCTCTGGGTTGATAACCTGTCACCACTTTTATAAAACTCACATATCTCGGCCCTAATGTTGAAGTCCTAATTGCATCTTCTTCATTAACTGGGTTGATTGAAAAATTAATAACCTGCCACCTCAAAAAAAAATTGTTGCAACCAAATTAGCTTATTTTTTCACTCAATCGAATGTGATGTTTGAAAACGAAGCAAACTTGATTTCACCCAAATCTGGGGATATATATCAAAAAATCTTTTCGTTCTCTCTTTCTCATATTCGGTTTCCCGATACAGTCATCAGTGGACAACGCTGTGTATATGAAGTATACGAATGTTGTGATGACTCCGGCCATTAACGTCACACATTTCTGGCGCTCTTATCGGGGTTCCAATTGAATCTTCTTTAATATCTGGGTTGATAACCTGTCACCACTTTTAAAATACTCACTTATCACATATCTTGGCCCTGATGTTGAAGTCCTAATTGCATCTTCTTCATTAACTGGGTTGATTGGTTAATTTATAACCTGCCACCTCAAAAAAAAATTGTTGCAACCAAATTAGCTTATTTTTTCACTCAATCGAATGTGATGTTTGAAAACGAAGCAAACTTGAATTCACCCAAATCTGGGGAAATATATCAAAATATCTTTTCGTTCTCTCTTTCTCATATTCGGTTTCCCGATACAGTCATCAGTGGACAATGCTGTGTATATAAAGTATACGAATGTTGTGATGACTCCGGCCATTAACGTCACACATTTCTGGCGCTCTTATCGGAGTTCCAATTGAATCTTCTGTAATATCTGGGTTGATAACCTGTCACCACTTTCAAAAAACTCACTTATCACATATCTTGGCCCTGATGTTGAAGTCCTAATTGCATCTTCTTCATTAACTGGGTTGATTGGTTAATTTATAACCTGCCACCTCAAAAAAAAAAAATTTGTTGCAACCAAATTAGCTTATTTTTCACTCAATCGAATGTGATGTTTGAAAACGAAGCAAACTTGATTTCACCCAAATCTGGGGATATATATCAAAATATCCTTTCGTTCTCTCTTTCTCATATTCGGTTTCCCGATACAGTCATCAGTGGACAATGCTGTGTATATAAAGTATACGAATGTTGTGATGACTCCGGCCATTAACGTCACACATTTCTGGCGCTCTTATCGGAGTTCCAATTGAATCTTCTGTAATATCTGGGTTGATAACCTGTCACCACTTTTAAAAAACTCATTTATCACATATCTTGGCCCTGATGTTGAAGTCCTAATTGCATCTTCTTCATTAACTGGGTTGATTGGTTAATTTATAACCTGCCACCTCAAAAAAAAAATTGTTGCAACCAAATTAGCTTATTTTTTCACTCAATCGAATGTGATGTTTGAAAACGAAGCAAACTTGAATTCACCCAAATCTGGGGAAATATATCAAAATATCTTTTCGTTCTCTCTTTCTCATATTCGGTTTCCCGATACAGTCATCAGTGGACAATGCTGTGTATATAAAGTATACGAATGTTGTGATGACTCCGGCCATTAACGTCACACATTTCTGGCGCTCTTATCGGAGTTCCAATTGAATCTTCTGTAATATCTGGGTTGATAGCCTGTCACCACTTTCAAAAAACTCACTTATCACATATCTTGGCCCTGATGTTGAAGTCCTAATTGCATCTTCTTCATTAACTGGGTTGATTGGTAAATTAATAACCTGCCACCTCAAAAAAAATTGTTGCAACCAAATTAGCTTATTTTTTCACTCAATCGAATGTGATGTTTGAAAACGAAGCAAACTTGATTTCACCCAAATCTGGGGAAATATATCAAAATATCTTTTCGTTCTCTCTTTCTCATATTCGGTTTCCCGATACAGTCATCAGTGGACAATGCTGTGTATATAAAGTATACGAATGTTGTGATGACTCCGGCCATTAACGTCACACATTTCTGGCGCTCTTATCGGAGTTCCAATTGAATCTTCTGTAATATCTGGGTTGATAACCTGTCACCACTTTCAAAAAACTCACTTATCACATATCTTGGCCCTGATGTTGAAGTCCTAATTGCATCTTCTTCATTAACTGGGTTGATTGGTTAATTTATAACCTGCCACCTCAAAAAAAAAATTGTTGCAACCAAATTAGCTTATTTTTTCACTCAATCGAATGTGATGTTTGAAAACGAAGCAAACTTGATTTCACCCAAATCTGGGGGTATATATCAAAATATCTTTTCGTTCTCTCTTTCTCATATTCGGTTTCGCGATACAGTCATCAGTGGACAATGCTGTGTATATAAAGTATACGAATGTTGTGATGACTCCGGCCATTAACGTCACACATTTCTGGCGCTCTTATCGGAGTTCCAATTGAATCTTCTGTAATATCTGGGTTGATAACCTGTCACCACTTTTAAAAAACTCACTTATCACATATCTTGGCCCTGATGTTGAGGTCCTAATTGCATCTTCTTCATTAACTGGGTTGATTGGTTAATTTATAACCTGCCACCTCAAAAAAAAAAACTGTTGCAACCAAATTAGCTTATTTTTTCACTCAATCGAATGTGATGTTTGAAAACGAAGCAAACTTGATTTCACCCAAATCTGTATATCAAAATATCTTTTCGTTCTCTCTTTCTCATATTCGGTTTCCCGATACAGTCATCAGTGGACAACGTGCTGTATATAAATTATACGAATGTTGTGATGACTCCGGCCATTAACGTCACACATTTCTGGCGCTCTTATCGGAGTTCCAATTGAATCTCCTGTAATATCTGGGTTGACACCATAGACTAACTATAGATAGGCAACTCTTAATCCAAATTATGTTCATTACGTCAGCGCCATCTATATTTGGTCGTTCGTACTAACAGCCGATATCGGCGTAGAATGACAGAGGCGCCATCTAGCGGTTTTTGTAGAAAAACAAGGGGCATCGTCTTATGCACTATTAATTTGTATAAAAATATTTTTCAAATTTCAAGTTCTTATAAGATACGATGATTATTTGTATTGAAGAGAAATCGCCAAATCTTATAAAAAGCTTGAAATGTAAAACATCAAGGATAAAAGTCAAAGTCTTATATAGGAGTTAATAATTATTTATTTATACATATGTTTATAAATATCCACATGAATTATTATCAATAATAATATTCCACTCAAGAGAACACACAAAAATATTTTACTCAAATCTTTTTTGACAATTCCGGTTTTCAATGGTGAATATTAAAAATATATTATTATCGATTGAATAAACAAAATTATTATCGGTTCCATCTCCTTTTATCATATTTAACCAATGCCATTTTAACGATGGGGTCAGATGGAATTTCGACACCGGTTTTTCCACATAATATTTTGTTTATTTCACCTATGTAAAACAATAATATAAATTTAATACCCACATTGATGAACTTCCGGTGCACATCTTTGTGCTTATTGCAGAACAACATCTTCACCTCTTCAGTATTCACTCGTTCCATTATTTTTCTTTTAATATTCCAACTATTGAAAAATAATGGAATATTCCCAATGACAGACTTGGTAAAATTGTGAAAGATCGTATTAAATGTTCGAGATGGATTGAACATCTTGCAATTTTTGAATGTTCTGGCTTTAATTAAGGCATTGGAAGGCACTTCATCATATGCTTCCATTATTTCTAAACAGCTCGAACATTTATTAGTATCTTTCAAAATTTTTTTTGCCAAATACCCTGCCACATAAGAATTGGCCAAATCCAAGTCTGCATTGCTTTCACACGTTTTGTACTCCTCTGTGGGATAAACAGGTGGCTTCACATTTGTTGGAGTTTCGGGTATTTCAATTTTTTTCAATAAAAACTTCTTTAGCGTCTCAAGAGCTCCACAAGAGGCATCCTCCTCACAATTCGAACCAGGTGAGTGTGATGCCATGAAATTATTCATAAGGAGGGATTTAAAAGAGGAAATTAACGATGAAGAGGTAGGATTAATATTTCTCACTCCATGACTTCTTATCAAAGAAAAAAAATTCTCAAGAGGATCTTGATTGAAAGATCGCTGAATCAAATGATCGAAATGCCGAGTTTTTGAGATATATAAAAAGCCATGGAGTGTCAAAATGAAATTTTTCAAAGAAGGAGTGATAACTGATTTGGTGGATGCATGTTGGAACTTCATGGAAGTCAAAACTTCTATAGATTGATTCCAGAAATTATGATGCGGGGAAGTGGCTTTCACGACACCCAGCAGGGGTTTGGTTGGAGGAGCTTCTATGAAACTTCCATTAACGCTATCAAAGAGTTCATCAAAAAAAAGCAAAACATCCGCAGTTTGTGAAGCCGAGGGATCCAAATATGGGCTTACAGATGGGTCTCTAATATTTGCACTGAACTTTGACATTAAATTCATCAACAAACTTACGGACCGACTGAAGACTTGGGTGGCATTTTTAACTTTCATTTTTTTAATTTTATTTGGTATCACATGTTCATCTGTCAGTCTATGTAGCATATTATAGCTGTTCAAAATTTTATCTAATCGATAAACATCTACAATATGAGACCAAGAAGCAACTTTTTGAATGCCATCTTGACAAAAGTGTATATCTTTTGTCAAGAAAGCATTCCTTATACCTTTTATTAAATGTGGAGGATCATATAATAGTATATTGTTCAATGAGCGGTAATGTAAGTCATAACACACGCAGATGAATTTTGCAGCCCGAGCCGTCAGGCGAGGGGTGTAATTCATCAAGTGTGTTATGACCATTACCGCGAATTGAACACTATACTTTATCTTCGACTTCTTCAGTAAAATTCTAATTAATCTGCATTTTCAAAATTGACAACAGTTGTCAGAAGCGATTTCTGTGTTCGAAAATCGAATCGATATCGGATCCCTTAGAAAACGTCAAAAATTTACGTTTTCCAAATGCAATTTTTGGATATTCAGACCTAAGAAAATGTAGAAATGGATGGCGAGAACGTTACCTTGATGTCTGAAATTGAGTTCCCCATTGACCCGACTTTTTTTATTCATTTTGTAAGCTACATTTTTCCTATTTCTTATAGGCGTGAGTTATTATTACCTCACACCTGTGCCTCACACTATTGGTTTATAGAGACTATTACAGATCAAAATCAGTTGAATAATGGATATATTATTCTATGGGAGTAGATAAATGAACAATTTCTTGTTCATTCACCAAATATCCTCTGAATTTATTCTCCATTTGTTTTCTCAAACAATGTTCATTTGTTTCTCCTAGGAGTTTATTAATTGCAGCTACATTTGTTGATCCTTGGTCTGATATTGTAGCCACAATATCTAATCCGGTTTGACGAACATGTGTTACTACTTCTTTTATAATGCGTACCAAGTCAACGGTTGGTGTGGTATTTTCACAAAAATAGAAACATACAGGCTGTTTCCATTTTTTGAAAATACCTTTCAGCATAAATACTAAAGCATGATCTGCAAAGGCCACTCGACGTTCACTACCCCCAAAGTCCACAATTCCTTCCAAAAAATCTCCAGAAAAATTGTAAGAAATTCCTGGACTTAGAGAAACCTCATCAAACATGAGGACACAATATTTATCTAGTAATTCCAATTTCTCAACCGTATTTTGCAGACTGTTGAAAATTTGAGCATTTATTCCACATTTCAGGGAAACATTACTCAATAATTTCAACAGACTGCGTTTGGAAGGTAAACTGAAAATCTTAGATAAATACCTGTATCCCTTACCGCTCTGCTTGTAAACAGAAAGAGCAAAAATTTTATCGTTAATTGTGAAACGACGACCCCTTGGTTTAAATTTTTGATTCCTTAACTGGGACATGAAGAAGTCAAGAGTTGTTCGGTTAATATTTTTGAGACTATCAAAATATTTTGTCTTTCCAAGTGCTTCCAACTGTTTTTTTTGAGTGGTTATCTTGGAAGTTGCCTTCTTGAATATTTTCTTCATTTTCCTCAGTTCCTTTGCCATTTCAGATTCCCTTGGAGTCATTTTCTTGAATTTTTTCTTATTAATCGGTACTGAAAAAATGTAAATTAGAAAGGAATATAAATATGGAAATGAAGTGAATATAAATACCTCTTTGGTTTCTACCAACATTAGATTCCTTAGTATCCATCAATGGAATTGATAACTGATCTGATTCTCTTTCAACAAGACCTTTTGGGTCTTCACTGAAGGAAAACAGACCAGTTAACATATTGGGTTTCGATACAGTCAGTTCACCAGCATCAACAACATTAAGATCTGATGAGGTGTTCATCAGATTTCCACACTTTCTTCTTCCATATGTTTTTGTTGGCTTCAGGACCTTCAGTTCCTCTTTCTCCTCCAAAAAGCACCTTCTTCCACTTGAACCTTAAAATTTCAGATTGTGTTGGTTCTCATCCATAATTTCGAAATTAGAAAATCATTATCAGGTAACTGGATATTATATTTCTAAGAATAGTCTTAAACAATTGCCCATGTTTCTGGAACTACTTGTCCCTTTCTCGAGGCTGGTTAGTGTATATTCACAAATATTGTACTTTGAGAAGAGAAAATTTGACCAATCATCCAGTCATAATGCCTGGATAAAACGTCGGCAATTGTTTAAAACTATTCTTAGAAAATCCAGTAGGTCCTGATAATAATTTTTTAATGTCTTGAAATTTTATTTATGCATGAACTGAATAATGCTAATATATGCCATAAATACCTTTCAGAACTTCTGGTGCTACAGCAATAGTTGTATTTGATGAGTTACATAAAAATATATCTCTTCCGTCTACATCACGAACATAATCTGAAAAAGAAAGGCAACTCAATTTTCAAACATTCAGAGAAATAAAATACAAATAAAATCAATTTTGTTTTCTCAAACTAATTCAAATGAAAGGTATAAAGTAAATATTACTCACCTGGCAAATTCAGTGTTGGTAAAGAAAATTTTTTTAGTTTATCACCACTTTCGAGAATGCAATATGGATTGAAATGACTTTTGCAAACAGCATATTTTCGTACCAAGTCCAGTTCCATGCTCGACAATTTGGGATTTTTTATTCTCTCCAACCAAGTTTGCTTGCAGGCCTTATGAGTCGGAATTGTATACCTAAACACATAACAAATATTGAGTATAAATTGTAGAAATGATCATGAAGCAAACAACAGTAACTTACCTCTTACTAGTCCTATCTACGCAACCAGGAACAGAACAGTTTCTTATGCTTGGAGACATTCTTAAAAAACTTTGGACACTTGAATGAAAAACTAATATTTCGAATTGTGCTTGGCACGGATTGGAAATTAAAAAGGTGGTTTTCATTTTGTTCGAAATGGTACATACAATTTTTTGAAAAATCAAAGAACAATATAACCTCACAATCTTCTTCATTTCCACTTCTTCACAGATCCAAGAGATTACCATGCCCCTTCAGACAAATGAATTATATATTATAATAATATGAAAAATATATTTATAGCATTGAAATTATATCATATATCAGGCGTTTACAATGACAGCTCTTATTGTTTATATACAAAAGTACTCTTTGACTTTGACAATGTTAACAGACGTGGATGACGGAACATGCTCTCCAATAATGAAAGATTCCTATTTATCGGCATTGAATTATCAGGTTGTTCATCCGGGATACACTTCAGAGGGCGCTGGTGTAACTCAGATTATTTATGATTTGTGCTTTGTATGAGAGTGCCACCCCCCTGGTTGACACTGTCGCCACTTTTAAAAAACTCACTTATCACATATCTTGGCCCTGATGTTGACGTTCTATCTTCTTCATTAACTGGGTTGATTGGTTAATTTATAACCTGCCACCTCAAAAAAAAAATTGCTGCAACCAAATTAGCTCATTTTTTCAATCAATGGAATGTTAGGTTTGAAAATGAAGCAAACTTGATTTCACCCAAATCTGGGGATATATATCAAAATATCTTTTCGTTCTCTCTTTCTCATATTCGGTTTCCCGATACAGTCATCAGTGGACAATGCCGTGTATATAAAGTATACGAATGTTGTGATGACTCCGGTCATTAACGTCACACATTTCTGGCGCTCTTATCGGAGTTCCAATTGAATCTTCTGTAATATCTGGGTTGATAACCTGTCACCACTTTCAAAAAACTCACTTATCACATATCTTGGCCCTGATGTTGAAGTCCTAATTGCATCTTCCTCATTAACTGGGTTGATTGGTAAATTAATAACCTGCCACCTCAAAAAAAATTGTTGCAACCAAATTAGCTTATTTTTTCACTCAATCGAATGTGATGTTTGAAAACGAAGCAAACTTGATTTCACCCAAATCTGGGGAAATATATCAAAATATCTTTTCGTTCTCTCTTTCTCATATTCGGTTTCCCGATACAGTCATCAGTGGACAATGCCGTGTATATAAAGTATACGAATGTTGTGATGACTCCGGCCATTAACGTCACACATTTCTGGCGCTCTTATCGGAGTTCCAATTGAATCTTCTGTAATATCTGGGTTGATAACCTGTCACCACTTTTAAAAAACTCACTTATCACATATCTTGGCCCTGATGTTGAAGTCCTAATTGCATCTTCTTCATTAACTGGGTTGATTGGTTAATTTATAACCTGCCACCTCAAAAAAAAAAAAAAATTGTTGCAACCAAATTAGCTTATTTTTTCACTCAATCGAATGTGATGTTTGAAAACGAAGCAAACTTGATTTCACCCAAATCTGGGGATATATATCAAAATATCTTTTCGTTCTCTCTTTCTCATATTCGGTTTCCCGATACAGTCATCAGTGGACAACGTGCTGTATATAAATTATACGAATGTTGTGATGACTCCGGCCATTAACGTCACACATTTCTGGCGCTCTTATCGGAGTTCCAATTGAATCTCCTGTAATATCTGGGTTGACACTGTCGCCACTTTTAAAAAACTCACTTATCACATATCTTGGCCCTGATGTTGACGTTCTATCTTCTTCATTAACTGGGTTGATTGGTTAATTTATAACCTGCCACCTCAAAAAAAAAAAATTGCTGCAACCAAATTAGCTCATTTTTTCAATCAATGGAATGTTAGGTTTGAAAACGAAGCAAACTTGATTTCACCCAAATCTGGGGATATATATCAAAATATCTTTTCGTTCTCTCTTTCTCATATTCGGTTTCCTGACGCTGTCATCCGTGGAAGACGTGGTATAAATAAAATACACCAATTTTGTGATTACTCCGTCACACATTTTTTGCGCATTTCTACCCTGCCATTTGAGAACAACTGGACGCTTGATTCAAATCCATTCATTCATTTAAATTTTTTCACCAAATATTATACCTAATGATGAAAAGTAGGTATCGTAGGGAATTGGACAAATCAATTAAACTATTCTAAAACTTCGTCGACGTTTCGATACCTACTTTTCATCATAGAACATGGACGAGAACAATCTAGGGTATTCCTTCTATCTAAAATATGCATTTATCTTTTGAAAATATGGGCTCCGATATTTTTTACCTTCAACCTTGCTGTAAAATAATAATCATATGATCTCAAAAGAAATTGAGTGGCGTCGCCGTGCGCAATGATTTCGTTCTTATGATAACGCATGCTCTGAACTGGGTGACCTAACTAACTGTACAATAAAAATTGTTTCATGTTGGTTAAATTTTTCCCTCAGGATGGTTTACTCCACCAAAGGAAGATGGTTAGTGAAAGGTCCTGTGCCAATTCACCAGCAAAAAACCACTCCTTCATCAAAACCGTCTTCTGTTTGGAATGTGTTCTTATTTAGTGCCTATTTTTCATTCCTTTTTAAAGTTTTTTCTCATTGTAAATATTCACAAAATTGAGCTACATTTTTTTGCGTAAAATGTAACCTTGATAGAGTCAATTTTTCTGGAAATACAAAAATATAAATTTTGGTTAAAATTTATTCACGATTTTTCTCACATGTTTTCACAAGGTCATTTTGATCTGGAGTAGTATTAATGTGGCGATTGTTGGAATATTATGGCTGGTTGGTTTCTTGATTTCAAGGTGTTTATTACTTTTATTTCTTTAATTTTTATTCTGTGATAGTTATGAAGCGTTACTAAAAGTTGCGAAAACTTTAATTATGTTTGATGCCAACTATAGCTGATTGAATTGTGAGAATAAAGATGTCCAATATACATAAACTTGAATTTCGAATTGATTTGTTCCATGATTATTTGGTTTTTCATTGAATTTCAGTAGAATTAAAAATTTGACATGACAGGATCTTATAATGCAATGTGCGAGAATTGTATTTTGTAATCGGAATAATGATTTGATAACAGTTTTAGAGTTTTGATAAAATATCAAAATGTGAGAAATTAAATTTTTTTTCGATTCTTGTTGTATGTTCAATGTCTGCGTTGATTACAAGACAAATGGATTAAAATATTTTCCATGCTCTGAAAGTTTTTTTTATGTTTCATTTCAAGAGGTATCCATTTTTTTCGCCTCATTAGTTAGCAAAAATTATCAAGATAATGCCAAAAACGATTTCAATAACTTGATGCATCTTG
The DNA here is from genome assembly GCA_910592335.1 of Adalia bipunctata. Lineage (NCBI taxonomy): Eukaryota > Metazoa > Arthropoda > Insecta > Coleoptera > Coccinellidae > Adalia > Adalia bipunctata. The sequence goes on from OU342954.1 coordinate 11,742,060, forward strand.
AAATTAACAGATCCTGTTTTGTCATTCATTTAAGCTATCTCGAATTTTTTTGAATTCACAAATTCGAAGAAGCTTGCGATGTACAGAAATATTACCAAATTATATTTAATATTGTAATTTTTGTTTTCACCATTATATCTGCTTGAACTCGATTAGTTATTATTACTAATCAATATGGTTTTGTATGAAATAATTTGTATTCCTAGACTTTGCCAGCCGGTGTGAGCTCATGACTGATTAAAAGAACTATTATTGTTTTTTACAGATGTCTTTGAAATGTGCAATTGAATATACTACTGATGGTTTTGTGAACATCTTTTGTTATCGTTTTCGTATTATAGTTGTCTTTGACTCATGTGCTCCAGTTTTGAAACGTTTCTTATTGTCTGAGGAACAATATTTTAAAATTTGTTTAAAAAATTTGAGATAATCAACAATAAATTTAAACCATCAAAAAATCAGCTAAAATTACACTTTCTGTTGACATTTTTGTGGCTGTGTACACATTTTCTTTCATTTACAAAAATCACCTTCATTACCAAGAGCAACAAGCTTTATACATATTTCACTTAATATTATAATGAATATTGAATGAATTTTTTTAGTATTATGTTTGTTTGATTTTTGATAAATATCCCTCTTAGACTAGCCATTTTCCATACCTACATCTACTCTAGTTTAAACTTAGTGTTAATTTAATTGATTTAGGCAGCGAAATTTTCGAATTGTGTACAAATCTAAATTGTTTTTGCTGTCATGTCACTTTAAACAGTATGTGAAAATGTGCTTTTTAGTTTTAAGATTAAGTAATAAATTAATGATATTACTATATTTTTGTTTCCTTTCATGACCCTCTGATTCATCACAAATTAATGTTGGTTTACCGGCGATGTCCGTTAATTCGGATAATCTGAGTATTTGTGCTTGTGTCTTTCATAGCGTATTCGGTTTAGTATCACGTAAATGGAAGCAGTCATAGAGGAAGGTTAGTAATCCTACTATACGAGATTGAAATTTGATGGAATAGATTTCATCAATAGATTGAGCTAAGGGGTTGGTACCCTCGACGCGTCTTTGCTTACATCGATTATGGTGTGGAATTCTGGGAAAAATGATTCAACATACCTGAATCCTCTAAAGTTTGTGGAATAGGATTTCTTTATTGCAGTATAACCAATTTTCCAACTTTTTCCGTGAAAATTTTTGGTCAAAATTCGATCTCCACTTTTGTTGCACATGTCTACAGCGAAAAAATTTTCACACAAAATTATTGAAATCGAAGTACTTTGAAATATTACGCAATGTGGTGCACATAAAATATTTCATACATTGTGTACCAGATTTTCAATCCTTACTAAACACCCCCCCCCATGGAAAAAAGCTATATTCGCCCTTGTGTTCGAACCTGCTCCCTCGCCTGCTCCTCCGTAGATATCAACATCTCTTGTTTTTTGTCTTCTCATCTAACAAATTTGCAAACAATTCTAGAGCGTAAAACAGATCATTTTGCATATGCCGCTTTTTTATAATTTTTTTAAATTGAACATTGCATGACCATATAAGAAATTTTCAAAATGATTTATTTTTGACGAGTTCACCTGTCAAAAGAAAAGCCTCACCAATACACCCCTGTTGATTGCAGTTGCAATAGAGGAAAATATTCATCTCATTTCCACAACATAGATTGTAGGGGGCCAAGACTTTTGACGATGTGTGTATACTATAGTCAATTAACTAATCCACTCAATAGACATGATTGAAATTTCAAACTTAAAAGTGATTTCGTGACCTAAAGACGAACGTTCATTCAAATTTGGCTCAGTTGGAAAATGCTGAATAAAAAAATTGGAAATTTTACAAATTCACTATCCGCCCCTGGTCGTCCTCAAGTTTTAGTCATTTTTGACTTGAATTTTAAGTCATTTTACAATTGGGGAACAAACCGGTTTTATAACTATCATAATTAATTCCACTTTACCCTCTAATTTTATTGATATTCTGTTTTGCAATTCCTCAGTTACAAAAATGATTTACAATCTGAGCCAAAATCGACAAGAACTCGAGGACGACTGTAGCAAAATGTTTGGTATCCTGTCACCTTCGTAGGTATGATATCTTTAGAGAAATTAAATCATCATTTGAATAAGGCAACGTCTCATGACATAAAAATATCAGGTTTCAATACGCTCCTGAAGAATGAATAATCCCAGAAGACAGAAAAAAATGCGTCAAAATTATTCAACCCAGAAAACCCAAGATTAGTCAAATTTGGTATTGATGTAGTATAGATGCATAGAAATACCTGGTATTGGCACTGATTAGATTTTGTTTAAAGCTGCGTCTAGATGTGCGAGCCGAACCTAACGCGAACCGCTCGCGAACCAATAGCGACAATTATTTGGACGGCATGTCGAACCTCTACAGAGCCGCTCGCAAACCGTTCGCGACGATCCATCGATAGTCGGATCCTCTCACGGCCCAGTGTAAGTTCGTTAATCCGTCGGTATTGGTTCGCGAGCGGATCGCAAGTGTGTACGTGAAATTAGCGAACATGACACGAACACTTCGCGAACGGTTCGCGATAGGTTCGGCTCGCACATGTATACGCAGCTTTTGACTTTCTTGTCGATCGAAAATCTGAGTTCTTGAACTACTTTTCATTTCTCCCGAAAGGGAGCGGAGTTATTGTTATTTTCAAAACGCCCCTCCATTATGCCCCACCCTGTATATCAGTTTATTCGGTACGGCATTCGAATATTATTATTTAAATAAACCCTTGATAATATTTCGACCTCAAACTGGGACCAATATTTATGATTCAATAACAGGGTTGAGTCGATTTTGTTCTTTATAGTTTTTCTGAAGATTTATTGTATATTGGGAAAGGGGTTCTCAACGTCCTACCAAATAATTTTGGTATCTGGTAAAATTGTATCAACAATCTTTTTGGTAAATTTCATAGAATGTCATAATAAATATATGGGGGAAAATTTGGTATATTTTTTAATGATTCCAATAAGGTCTCGAGATAAATTGAAATTGAAGGCAGGTGCTTTAAAATACATGTATGGTAAAAATGGCAAAGTTTCCTTTATGGTATTTAATGAATGATGTAAATAATTCAGATCGTTTGGGGTAAATAATTATCAAATTGCATTTTCGTTTTCTGCTATAATCACATTCGTCCATTAAATTTCTGATGGTTCTTTGGAATTTTCGAGTTGATTCTTTATTTAAGATATTGCAATTGGCAGAAAAAGGAAGATGTTAATGATTTCAGTTTTTGCGTTCTTCAATGAGTCTTTACTTTATTTCAAATATTTTTTTGTGAACTGTCTTTGAAGTGATGTCTGTAAATAATTCATTTGGAGGAGTTTGATGTAATTTTTTTTCGGCACAGAAACTTCATTGAGCCATCTTAATTTTTCTTTGTTTTTTCCAACTTGTGCTATTTTTAGCATAGGGCAATCTTATTTTACGATTGTGCCTATTTTTTACAGCTGTTAAACAATTGGAAAAATCTTCCCTTTTTCTCAAAAAAAAATTCTACCATAATGTAATACTTTTTCAGTCATAATTTCAAAAACGAACGAGGAAGAAATGTAAACAACATGAATATGGACTTGGCAACAATTCTTGAATGGGGATCTAATAACTTGGTAGAATTCAACGCAAACAAAACACAAGCACTTTTCTCTAGAAAAGCCGATCTTACTGTGCCCAGCATAAAATTGTCAGGAGTGACCATTGAAGTCATCCATTTCGATGCTTGGCATTACTGTCGGCAGTAACCTTTCCTGGGAGAATCACGTGAGATCCATTGCTAAAAGTGCATCCCAAAAACTTGGTTTTCTGTTTCGTGCCAGGAGCTATTTCACCTCAGGTCAGCTGCTTATGACCTATAAGGCACAGATTCGACCTGTCCTGGAATACTGTTCCCATGTTTGGAGTGCTGCACCTAAACACACCCTAAAACTCTTGGATTCCGTACAAAAAAGGGCAATTCGTCTCGTCGGTGATGCATCGCTTACAAGCTCGCTCACTTCTCTGGAACACCGTAGAAAAGTGGGCGATCTGTCTCTATTTTATAGATATTTCCATGGGCGATGCTCTTCTGAATTATCAGCAATCGTTCCCCCTCTGGCAGTCTCTTCCAGACTAACCCGTCAAGTTAAGTCTTCACACCCCTTCGTGGTAACTTTGGAGACCTGCAGAACATCTCTCTTCAAAGACTCGTTCATCCAACGAACAGCGAGGATTTGGAACACATTGCCTAGGGAGGTGTTCCCCGAGGCATATAACCTCCAGAAATTCAAGAAGAACACCAATTCCTACCTGCTTGCCCTTGGTTCTCACGATGTTCTCTGAACATTTCAGGATATTTCTTTTCGTGAAAATCACAAAAAAAAAATGTAGGGACGCCAAAAACTCAGGTTTGGCCCCGAGTCAGAACAATCGTAGATCTGAGGCTGTCTTTTCACAAAGGATATCAGTTGAAACCCTAATTAGTAAAATGAATAAATAATTTCGAGTGTTCCCTTTATGAGGTACGAAACTACAAACGATAAAATTTAATTATCCTCTTTCCAATCACTTCGTCTGCTTATCCAATCATGACGTTGCAACATCTCCAGAACGCCGACTCCTTTGTTCGCAAACCCTGTATATCCAGTCGTTTCTAACCAGAAAGAACTGTTAAAAATCGAAAGTGTCCAAATCATCCTTCGTCCAAAACTGGCCTCAAGGCCTTCTCCGTACGGTTCTGCAGTCAAGGGTCGAACGGTCTGAAATGTATTCCAATAAATTCTGGTTTGTGCACTTTCACTTACTACACGCCCAGGTAGACGCTTGTCTTTTGTTATTCAACAAACGGCAGGTTATCCAAGACTTATTATCTTTGAATTTTCGATGATATTATTCGATTTAGTGAGTTATTTTAATATTCAGGGTTTATATTATGAATAGTTGCGAAAAAATTTAGGAGGGATTCCTTCTCAAGAAATAGGGTCTTTCATATGAACTTTCTTTTTTTGAATTCCCCCTGCTTAGTTATGGCCCTCCTTTAAAGGTGGTAAAGGGGGTAATTTCTTGTCGAAAAATAGGGTGGGTCTTTCATATAAACTTTCCCTTCGAAGAACAGTCTTCCATTTTTTCCTAAAAACCAAAATATTAACAAGAATAGAATTAAGCAGTCAATTTATGCGAGCAAGAAGCCAATCAGAAAATTTTTTGATGTTGTTCCTCTATGATTGCAAAGGGTAAAAAAAGAGACCCCTGAACCTTCTTTCGGAAAAAACTTTTTTCCATACTTACCTATTCATTTCACAATAATAAAATTAATATCGATTATCTTGATCCATTCATAACAAATAACATTTCCTGTATTTTCTTGCTAAAGTTCACGGGTTTTGGAGAAAAAATAATTCAGCAACAGGTACTACGCATGTGTCGTAGAATTCATTGGAATTAAATTTTACACTTTTTTATCTGCTTTTCAACAGTGCTATTGGATTTTTTGTGTCTGCTCAAATTTTGGAGTAATAACGAAATGGAAACCATATTGGGAGATGATATTCCCAAATTGATCTTTCTTCTACTTCCGAGTTCAATATACAGGGTGTCCCACGGCCTATTAGACGTTTCTGGAGAACTGGAAATATTTGAAATCTGAAAATCGGGATTATGATATTGTTGGAAATTCTCTGCAGACCTAAAATATTTTTGGAGCCTGAGCACTTCCGGTTATACCAGGAGTGTAAATGAATTTGTTCAAAAATGTTTTTTCCAATTTTTTCGTTTCTGATATGATTGAGTAGTCAATGCTGAATACATTTCTGTTGAAACCATTGTATTCGTTCGAATAGTTTTCAAAATATCAAAAAAAAATCTGAAAAAATTTCAAATATTCATAGTCAGTATTATGTGCATTATTCTCATTATGAACATCCCGAGTGCAAACCGTTCTCACAACGTCAAAGTAGAAGAAATATGAATTATAAACCCAAAAAAAATTTTTCTACAACTTTTGGTGAGAATCTAACTCTCCATACTTTCGATTAACTAGCGTTGCTTTGGTAACCGACATTGATCAGATTAGAATAAATCCAATTCATACTCGTAGAGATTACGATTCCTAGGTACTAAGGTTCCTTGAAAAATTTCTTCGGTTTATAAATTCATATTTGTATCCGTGTCCTCTTGGCAGCCCATTAGAGCACAATTGTGGTTTTTCAAATAAAAATTATGAAAGTTTTCTGAGCGTGATCTTTGGAAGGCAACAAAAAGAAAACCAATGGATTTTTTTCCTCTTTTCACATCAGTATTCAGAATAAGAGGAAGTTCAACCATGACAGATTGCTTCATCTAGAATATATCGGATATCCTTATCCAGGATTCCAGGATCAGCCACTTTATAGAAACTAGCAGGAGCAGGTAGCTTATTATTCAAGGTCATAGGTTACAGAAGCAATTTTCAGGATAACAGATTTGTAGCAACAAAAGTTCATTAATCATCACAGGCTTTTGGAATATTCTCGAATAAAAAAAGGGCTTAGTATTTAGATGGTTTTTTGAATTTTTCTGAAGACCATTATGACTAAAATTATTACCCGATTTCCGCTGGTCATCGACTTCTGGGATACCCTGTGAAATGTATGGATAATCGCATCTATGAGAAATTGTAGATTCATGGACAAATTTGTGCCTGTCGAAATTGATTGTTGGCACAATTTTCCCTACGAGAATACATAATTGATGAAAATATATTTTTTAAGTACAACATGTTACTGATTATTTTTTCTACTCATTTGGCCGAAATATTAACTTCTTCTTCTTCTTCTTGTCCACAGTAAAAAAAGTATGATCTGGTAGTAGTTTTATGAAAATTGATATTAAAAGTATTACAACTGAAAGAAGAAATCAAACATCTACAAACTACTTCCTTATATAATAGGTGTCTCATTATCAAGCAATCAATATGAGGAATTGTCTCGAAACTCTTCAACATTCCTTCTCGAGTGGGAAGTATCAGACTCCTAGTCAAATCCATTGCCATTACAATATTTTACATTTTAATCATCGCTTATACGCTTTTGATGTCGATGATTAACATTTCCAAAATGCCAGAGTTAATGTGACGAATTTCCTCTTAAAATTGGCATTTCACAAGTAGTAAAATCCTGCTTGAGGCATCCAAGATATAATTGCATCATTGATGACGTAACTTGGATATACTCACTACGCACCGAAGTGAATTTATAAGAATTCAATAAGCATAATTGTATTCATAAAAAGTTCATCGGTTTCCTTACAACTCCACGTTCCGTTATTTTCTACCGAACTGCAGGAGCGTATTCTCTATTTTTTTGTCAATGATGAGATTTTCAATATGATAAAAGAATGATTAAATGAATTTTCGATCAATATGTGTTTTATTTCAAAGAAAAGTTATATTCTTTTATTAACGGTCCTAATTTTTTCGTGATTGGTGGAATCTGCACCATAATTTAAATGAATTGATCACAAAAGCTGCTCAGACACGATTAAATTTTCGACCTCCATATAGGATTAAATGAAAATCGAGAGAAGTTCTCGAGACACACAGATCACTTTCACAAACACCAGAGGAAAAAATAAGTACGCTCTACCGCGTTTTCGCACGAAAAGAGAAGAACAAGGCCCTAGCCCCAGAAGATATTCTAGAGATGAGGAGTGAAGAAGATGCTGCTGATGAACACCATTTATGGCTTGGACGAATTCCTGTGTTGAGTGCACTTGTATCTAACATTTATGTTTCTATTGATCCTTGTTGATTTTTATTGTGTGCTTATATTTGTATTTTTCTTAAATTTATTCATACTAGGCTACCCAGTGGGCACGCGCACGTAGAAAATACGTTGAAAAGATGTTACATAACCAAACGTTGAAAAACAGTGAAAATGTCGCGGGAAAAAACGTTTTCTTGCATCGAGAATTTAGTTATTAATAAACGTTGTCTTTTAACGTATTGATTTAATATAAATTGGGCGCAATATTAACGTTAATTTATAACGTGTATGTATATTATTCCACCATACAAGTTTACTGTCTAACCGATAACGTATAAATAACGTTTATTTCCACCATATCATATATACTTTATAAACGTTGTCTTTCAACGTATTGATTAAATATAAATTGGGCGCAATATTAACGTTAATTTATAACGTGTATGTATATTATTCTACCATACAAGTTTACTGTCTAACCGATAACGTATAAATAACGTTTATTCCCACCATATTATATACCTATACATAAACGTTGTCTTGCAACGTATTATTATAATATACCTTGTGCTCAGTCTGAAAGTTAATTTATAACGTGTATATATATTATATTACCCTACGAGTTTATATGTTCAATCATTAACGTATAAATAATGTTTATTTTCACCATAACTTATATCCTCATTAAACGTTGTCTTGCAACGTAATGATTCAATATAATTTGAGCATAATCTGAACATCGTATTGAAACAAGTAGTCATTACTATGATAAACATCTTTCAATGGAAAAATATAAATCTTGCATAAATAATTCAATTGTTGAACTAAAACGTATAGGTTGCTATAAAGAATATGTATATGGATTCTATATTTGAGTTTTCACAAATAGGTATCTACTAATAGATCATAATTGAATCGAAAGTTACCTTGTGTTTTCAAATTGGTGAACCTCAAAAAAAAACATTTCTGATTATTATAAAAAATATATTATAAAATGAGACATTCATTATAACATATCAAAGGAACAAAAATAAAATAATAATTAGTTTATTTTCCTTTCTTCAACCTCGCCGAGGCGAATTTCAGCCATTCTTTCATGACTGTGCAAAGTCGAAACTCATCTATTTCTCTTGCTGGGAAGGAGATTTTAACAGCCTCTATAAATATGAAAAAAAAAATCAGACACGAGCATTCTCTCCTGAAATTTATATGAAAATTTTTTTCTGGTTCAAACATCTATATCTAATAGATTTTATTTTTTTTCAAGAAAAATATTATAGAAAACTAGCATTTTCATACCAATACCATTCATGGAAAAAATTGGAGAAACAATATATAGATATTTCGTAAATACTAGCCCATAATTAATGATAAATAGTCAGTAAACTTCAATATAATTCAGATTCAGAGACTTAAATTATTCCATTGGAAACATGCTCGAAAAATTGTGAAATTTTCACGAATATCCTGCTAATTTTCCAAAAAATTAGGAAATAAAAAAAAAGTTAGCCCACACTTTCGTTTTTTTACGACGAAAATTTTTTCATCTAATTGATCTGCATTTGTGCTGACTCGTGCTGGTCATATTTTTCAGGAAAAACTTTCAGTTTCCCCTATAAAAGGCGAAAATAAGGAAATTAAGTAGATTGTTTGAAAACTAGCAATGCGTGGCAACAATGTGCGTGAAGTTGGCCCAGCACTTTTTGATTTTCGAAAGAAAATTCCTAGTACTCAATTGGGCTAGGTTTGTGCTGCTTTGTGCCGTCAACATTTTTCTTTTATTCCATACGGTTCTCAAGATATCTCACAAAATGTGTAAAACCGGCCAGCTCAGCACTTTTCGGAAAATTGTTTTGAAACAACTGAAATAGATTGTGGTGTATATGCATTGAGTTGTGCCGTTCGAACTTTCCCGAAATGCCCTCCTATTTTCCAGAAAATTGAAATTTCGAACCTCGCGGCAGATGATGTCGTAAATTAGTACGAATGGAGTACCTATGTAGTGACAGTTATGCAGTTCTCAACGATTAGAATATTTTTTGTTGCTACGTTGCCCTTTACAGATTTCCCTTATCTAATTAAGTAATTTACACGATTTGAAGAAAAAATTTTAAATTTTTTTTTCAAATAGATCGCCACGAATGCAGCACAAACTGTTTTCACTAATTTGGGGGGAAAAAAAGTATGATTGCTGGTACAAAATTGTTTTAATTTCAATTTTCTGTAAAATAGGGGGACATTTCGAGAAAGTTCGAACAGCACAACTCAATGCATATACACCACAATCTATTTCAGTTGTTTCAAAACAATTTTCCGAAAAGTGCTGAGCTGGCCGGTTTTACACATTTTGTGAGATATCTTGAGAACCGTATGGAATAAAAGAAAAATGTTGACGGCACAAAGCAGCACAAACCTAGCCCAATTGAGTACTAGGAATTTTCTTTCGAAAATCAAAAAGTGCTGGGCCAACTTCACGCACATTGTTGCCACTCATTGCAAGTTTTCAAACAATCTACTTAATTTCCTTATTTTCTCCTTTTATAGGGAAAACTGAAAGTTTTTCCTGGAAAATATAACCAGCACAAGTCAGCACAAATGCAGTTCAATTAGATAAAAAAAATTTCGTGAAAATATTTACGGCACAAGACAGCACAAAAATGTAGCTCAAATTTTTTCACTCATTTGAGAGAAGAAAAAACAAATTTTCCGGGCTAACTTTTTTTTAACTTTTCGATTTTCTGCCAAATTAGTTGGACTTTCGGGAAAATTCGAACGGCACAACTCAGTACATGTACAGCACAATCTAATTCAGCCATTGAAACCTAATTTTTCGAAAAGTGCTGGGCTAGCCCATTTTTTCGATTTTTGAAATATCTTGAGAACCAAATGAAATAAAAAGGGAATTTCAACGGCACAAAACATCACAAACATAGGACACTTCAGCACAAAAAAAATTATTCGAAAATCAAAAAGTGCTGGGCCAACTTCACACACATTGTTGAATGATTGTTTGGGCTATTGCCACGATCTATTACATTGATGCTGATCTATATCGGTATACATCTACTACCAATTTCAAGGAATTGCTTCGAATAAAGCAGAAAAGAATTATTCGAAAATAATTCAATTTTCATGAAAATGTCAAGATTATCAATATCCAAAATGCAGATGCAAATATTAACCAATATTTTATAATTGCCAATCAATAAAATACAACTTGAGAAAAAAAGCGAATTGAAACAGAATAGGTACTCACCTTATATGAAACCGACGCTTGGCAAAATCAAATTGGTGGAAAATGGAGGTAGAGCGGGTACACCCAGAAGTAAGTGATTGAACTGAAATTTCCAAGCATTTGCATCATAGGTGTTTGAATGATTATGATAGTACTCACCAACTCAAATGTAATTAACAACACTAATATAATAATTGATACCATATACAATATAACCGAAACTCTGAAACACCCTGAACCATCAACGAGAACGAGACTAACGAGAATAGAGACCTGTTGCTTGCCTGTTGTCGAAGTCGATGGCGGTTGCATTTGCGACGACTCAAGCTAAGCATTCAACAGTAGGCGCAGAAGCAGACGCAAGACGCAATGTCACAAGCCAATCAGAGAGAAGCAGTTCCCGCGCATTCACGAATGATGCGCCCGTCACAGTTGCGCGTTGCGAGTTGCGCATGCGCGAACCGTGTCGAAAGCTGCTTTTGTTGCCAGATTGTGCAAATCCGTTCCTTGAAAGTGGATTGTAATGTAGAAAAGGAATATGAATTATTATTGCGTTGAGGAATTGGAAGAGTAATTTTTATTGGTGATTCATTGGAAGGTAGAGTCACCTGAAAATATCTTCCTCATTTTCCGATGAAATTTGGCAAATTTGTGCTAATTCACGAACTCCATTTGAAAATAAATTATGAGTGTCAATATTTATTGGCCCAGTTATTAACACAATATGTCAGCTTTTCTTTTGTGTGAATCAATCTATTGAAATTTTTTTCATCTCTTTGAATTTTACCTCAGTTGCGTGAAATGAAATGTAAAGGAAAAATATATTTAATTCAATTGCACCTTATATATTGTTTTTCATCTTAAGTATTGTCACGTGATAACAGAGTTGTCTCTGCGTAATAATAACTTAACTAATGATAGGTACCATTTTCTGCCAAAAAATCGAAAATTACAGACATTTGGGCAAATTAATAAGCCCTCAGTTCAGCTCAACAAAAGCGCCAAAAATATCCTAATATGTAAAATAAAGTATAATTTGATTTTCAACGCTTAATGCTGGATTTCCATGCATCCGTCATCAGATGATACGACCGTCCGATCGTCGTTGTGATTGGCAGAAATATTCTGAAATTTCTGCCAATCACAAGGACGATCGTATCATCGGATGACGTACGGAACGGATGCATGGAAATTCAGCTTAAAGCCCTATTAAACTATACGATAGACAGGAGAGACAATAAAACTGTCATCTTATCAAAATCGTGTCCAGAGTAGTAGGTGGTAGGTGCTGCTCAAACTTTTTGGGTTTGTGACCCCTTTTCGAAGTAAATGTAAATGAATATCAACCGAAGAATAGAATGTTCACAACTACTGCTGGTGGAGCCTGGCCAGGCACTCGGAACGTGTTTTCGGCAACTTTTATGACCCTTCCATCAAATCAATGAGAAATTTTGGAATTGTTCTTAGATAACATTTAAATAACATTTTCCATAAACGTATTCGTATTGTTGACTGGATACGTATATTTTCAACAATTCAAATAGACTAGAAAGTTGAAGAATGGACGTTAAAAAAACGTTCAGAACACACGTTAAAATTCGATTTCAGAATAACGTATTTTCAGATGAACTATTCTTCGGGAAGTAAGAAAAGTACGTTAAACATACGTGAATCATTAACGTATTCATATTGTTTACTGGATACGTATTTCAAAGTTTCAAACGATTCGAAATGATGAAAAATTGTGAAATTGTTATTAGATAACGTTTGAATAACATTTGTCATGAACATATTCGTATTGTTGACTAGAGACGTATTTGAAACGATTCAAATGAACAAGAAGTTGAAGAGAGGAAGTTAAAAAAACGTTCAGTACACATATTGGCATTCTATTTCATAATAACGTATTTTCAGATGAACTATTTTTCTGGAAGCAAGAAAAGTACGTTGAACATACGAAACTCATTAACGTATTCATATTGTTGACTGGATACGTATTTTAAACGATTTGAATTGATGAAAAATAGTGGAATTGTTATTAGATAACGTCTAAATAACATGTTCCATAAACGTATTCGTATTGTTAACAGGATACGTATTTTCAACGATTTAAATAGACTAGAAGTTGAAGAATGGACGTTAAAAAAACGTTCAGAACACACGTTAGCATTCTTTTTCATAATAACGTATTTTCAGATGAACTATTCCCGGGAAGTAGGAAAAGTACGTTGAACATACGTAAATCATTAACGTATCCATATTGTTGACTGGATACGTATTTTAAACGATAAAAATTAATGAGAAATTGTGGAATTGTCATCAGGATAACGTTCAAATAGCATTTTCCATAAACGTATTCGTATAGTTAACAGGATACGTATTTTCAACGATTTAAATAGACTAGAAGTTGAAGAATGGACGTTAAAACAACGTTCAGAACACACGTTAGAATTCTTTTTCATAATAACGTATTTTCAGATGAACTATTCTTCGGGAAGTAAGAAAAGTACGTTGAACATACGTAAATCATTAACGTATCTGTATTGTTGACTGGATACGTATTTTAAACGATAAAAATTAATGAGAAATTGTGGAATTGTCATCAGATAACGTTTAAATAACATTTGCCATAAACGTATTCGTATAGTTGACTTGAGACGTATTTGAAACGATTTTAATGAACTAGAAGTTGTGGAATCGTTACAAGAGAACGTTAAAATAACATCTTTCATAAACGTTATAATAATTTCGGGAGAAAACGTATTAGCACTCAATTTTATAACTGATTATTGTAAAATTACGTTTGATATACGTTATTAAAACGTATTGAATTAACGTTATAAATCATAACTGGAATGACAACGTTGAAAAATCAACTGGATAACGTATTTTTCAACCAATCAACGTTAAAAACACCTTTATTCAACGTATGTGTGCCCACTGGGATAATAATTATTGATACCATTTTCTGCCAAAAATTCGAAAATTACAGACCTTTGGGCAAATTGATAAGCCCTCAGTTCAGGTCAACAAAAGCGCCAAAAATATCCTCATATATAAAATACAGTATAATTTGGTGACAAACTGTTGGCTGTTGATGAGTAGAATTTTCAACGTTTAAGGCCCTATTGAACTATACGATAGACATGAGAGGCAATAAAACTGTTATCTCATCAAAATCGTGTCCAGAGTAGTCTGTGCTTCTCAAAATTTTTGGAATTGTGACCCCTTTTTGAAGAAAAATCAATATCAACCGGATAATAAAATGTAAATCACAACTGCTGGTGGAGCCTGGCGAGGCACTCGGAACGTGTTTTTCGGCACGGGTAGTCGTAAATCAACTTTTATGACCCTTCCATCAAATCAATGACAAATTTTGGAATTGTTCTTAGATAACGTTTGAATAACATTTTCCATAAACGTATTCGTAATTCGTATTGTTGACTGGATACGTATTTTCAACAATTAAAATAGACTAGAAGTTGAAGAATGGACGTTAAAGAAACGTTCAGGACACACGTTAGTATTCGATTTCATAATTACGTTTTTTCAGATGAACTATTCTTCGGGAAGTAAGAAAAGTACGTTGAACATACGTAAATCATTAACGTATCCATATTGTTGACTGGATACGTATTTAAAACGATAAAAATTAATGAGAAATTGTGAAATTGTCATCAGATAACGTTTAAATAAAATTTGCCATAAACGTATTTCAAACCATTCAAATTGATGAAAAATTGTGAAATTTTTGTTAGATAACGTTTGAATAACATTTATCATGAACATATTCGTATTGTTGACTAGAGAGCGACGTATTTGTAACGATTCAAATGAACTAGAAATTGAAGAGTGGACGTTGAAAAAACGTTCAGAACACACGTTAGCATTCTTTTTCATAATAACGTATTTTCAGATGAACTATTCTTCGGGAAGTAAGAAAAGTACGTTGAACATACGTAAATCATTAACGCATCCATATTGTTGACTGGATACGTATTTAATACGATAAAAATTAATGAGAAATTGTGAAATTGTCATCAGATAACGTTTAAATAACATTTGACATAAACGTATTCGTATTGTTAACAGGATACGTATTTTCAACGATTTAAATGGACTAGAAGTTGAAGAATGGACGTTAAAACAACGTTCAGAACACACGTTAGCATTCTTTTTCATAATAACGTATTCTCAGATGAACTATTCTTCGGGAAGTAAGAAAAGTACGTTGAACATACGTAAATCATTAACGTATCCATATTGTTGACTGGATACGTATTTAATACGATAAAAATTAATGAGAAATTGTGAAATTGTCATCAGATAACGTTTAAATAACATTTGACATAAACGTATTCGTATTGTTAACAGGATACGTATTTTCAACGATTCAAATAGACTAGAAGTTGAAGAATGGACGTTAAAACAACGTTCAGAACACACGTTAGCATTCTTTTTCATAATAACGTATTTTCAGATGAACTATTCTTCGGGAAGTAAGAAAAGTACGTTGAACATACGTAAATCATTAACGTATCCATATTGTTGACTGGATACGTATTTAAAACGATAAAAATTAATGAGAAATTGTGAAATTGTCATCAGATAACGTTTAAATAAAATTTGCCATAAACGTATTCGTATTGTTAACAGGATACGTATTTTCAACGATTTAAATAGACTAGAAGTTGAAGAATGGACGTTGAAACAACGTTCAGAACACACGTTAGCTTTTTTTTATAATAACGTATTTTCAGATGAACTTTTCTTCGGGAAGTAAGAAAAGTACGTTGAACATACGTAAATAATTAACGTTGACGTTATTGTTGACTGGATACGTATTTTAAACGATAAAAATCAATGAGAAATTGTGGAATTGTCATCATGATAACGTTTAAATAACATTTGCCATAAACGTTTTCGTATAGTTGACTGGAGACGTATTTGAAACGATTCTAATGAACCAGAAGTTGTGGAATCGTTACGAGAGAACGTTAAAATAACATCTTTCACAAACGTTATAATAATTTCGGGAAGAAACGTTTTAGCACTCAATTTTATAACTGATTATTGTAAAATTACGTTTGATATACGTTATTAAAACGTATTGAATTAACGTTATAAATCATAACTGGAATGACAACGTTGAAAAATCAACTGGATAACGTATTTTTCAACCAATCAACGTTAAAAAAACCTTTATTCAACGTATGTGTGCCCACTGGGTACCTCGTATCAGCTAAGTACACGATATATTTTCGTGTACTTAGCTGATACGAGTTTTTTGAGATGTGGTATTCACTTGCTAAGTTCTGATGTTGAATTGATGAATTTACCACTTCACATTTAGAGAATACCTATAGGTACTACGATTTGAAAGTGATACTTGATTATAATCATTTTCCAGTACAATGATCTTAATTTCAAATGCGGCATCAGAACTTATTCACATCCAGATCATAGTTAATGGCAGGTGTAAATCCCTTTGTGTTATTATTCTGTATAGTATCTTCTTATGCAAATAAAGATCATTCAAAACAATCATTTATTTCCTTTGAATTCCTCGTAGAATTTCAAGCCAATTAGAAGGGAGAAGCCAATTTATACACCTTTATTTCATAAACTCGACAATACACTGTTAATAATACATTAACTGACACTGAAAGTCTTCATATAATCTCCATATAATAAACACCTATAATAATCAGTGCTACACAAGTGCTACTTCTACGGAAATGGATGAAATTAATAATAATATTTCTACAGTATTTTGAATCATTTTTAAACTGTTTATAGAAGCATCTCATTGATGCGAATAGTTTTATACAAAAACATGAACTCTAGCGAAATCCTCATTTGATTCGAAAAATTCAAATTTTCCATACAAACTTTTTGGTGGGGATATTCATTTTTCTATCCATTGATGACAACATAAGAAAAAAAATTATTGCTTCCGATGAAGACCTCCGTGACATCTAATATTTTCAGGATACACTCATTAGGATTAAAGCTTTCAGGTAAGAGTTGAATCATTGCGAAAAAAAGGAAGTGATTTTTAGGTATTTTTAAACAGTTGGCCAGAATGAAGGCACTCTTCTATTGAACTGTTTGTTTTCATTTGGGAAATATTATTTCATTATTAATTTTATGTTCGACTGCTTCATAAACACTTGATTCATGAATTCGTTTAGCGTCCATAATTGACTACTTTATTGGACACCACTTTATTGGACTCAACTGTCACACTCTTCTCTCGATTTTGCAATTTTCTTCGTTTCACACCACTTGTTATAGGCCTCATACAAATTTTCATGAGCACTTTTAGTGGGTAGAAGAGATTCTTTGGCACTTGCGGCTAAATTTTTTACACTTTCCTCTCCCGAACTATCCCTTATTGGGATTATTATGACGTTTGTCATAGAATTAACGAAGTAAACAACTTTTTTCAGTGAGGTTGCTAAGGTTGCTGATGGTTACTAAGGTAAGAAAAGCAAAAGCAGACTGAATGTTTTCTTGAAATCAAGCGACGAATATATTAATGAATATATTAATGTCTGCATTGCAGTCAAACATAAAGCTTTGTATGCAACTCGTACATAATTAGGCTTATGGACTTGCCCAAATTATTGGCCTCGCTCGCAACTTTTGGACCCGTCCATAAAGACCTAATTTATGTACTTGTTACATAAATAGCTATTTTGTGAGTTTTCCATATTTTATACACCTCAGATTTCAGAAAGCTGTTCAATCAGACTCATAAGACCTAACGTTTGTCTTAGGCACGGTATTTCAGGCTTTCTTTTGACTGAAGTTATTTTATACACCTCAGATTTCAGAAAGCTGTTCAATTAGATTCATAAGACCTAGGCACGGTATTCAGGCTTTCTTTCGGCTGAAGTTGAAAAACCTCTTGCGAAGCAAATAATGTAAAATAACGTTATTCAAAGAGAAAAATTAGTTCTGAATTGGGTGAGAAAACCTAAGGTATGTGGATAAAACTCACTGTATATCGACCTCAAGAGTCAAATCTATTGTTTGAGATCATTCCACAATTCGAAAAATATACAGTTTTCGAAAATAAAGCAAAGACAATCAATCATCATTTCATCATTCGTTCATCATTTTCACCTACAACGATACTGAAGCCTATGCTCGTTATGTACATAATTTAAGAGTTTATTCGGATAATTGCCTTTCCAGGTAATTAACCATCTAACGACCATTAAGCTCATACGATAATTGGAGAATGTGCCGAATTTAGATGACAGTTCGGAAACTATACTTTTAAGCAAGTTTTAATGTATTTTTGGATAAAATACCGTTAATAGATACATTGAAAATGTATAGAAAACAATTACTGCAAATGAAGAGAAATGGTGAAGAATTTAATGGTTTCTATTGGGTTACCTACTTATTGATGTGGTGTGATTTCCAAGGACTCGTGTTGGAGTTCCCATGACCATGTTTTTAATATCAATTATGAAGTAGAATTGTTCTTGACTTATTTTAATTTTCATTATTGTTCAATCATGACTGTTGGATATTCATTCACCTTAGGAAGTTAAGTGATTTATTTCTCGTTTTCACGAATAATTTCTGACAAACCTGGTTTGTTTCAATTCGGAAATATAAAGGATGCCCTATCTTGATTGGAAAAGTTGAGGATATTTCCGGTGAAACCGGAAGAACATTTATAACAAAAAATATGGCATCAGATGCATCCTGCGTCATTGTACTTGCTTGTTCGCTTTATATGCCATAAAAAATTTCTAATATTTTTGAGGACCCCCTATTAATCGCTCTCTTAACACAAACACAAAATCATTATGATCAACCGAAAATTTCTCAATCCGTTCCTGTACGTTGTCTCGACAAAAGGAAACACGTAGGGGAGCGATGCACTATTGATTTCAAAAAATGCACAGAGAATAATCTACCCACATTCAAGTCCTTTATTTCATTAATTAAGATTCTAGAAAGCTCTATGCTATATGTGCGTTCTTTCATAGAAGAGACAATGAAATCTCACGCTCTTCTATGTGCCTACATTGATCGTGGAAGTTTGTGGGAATCGATCTTAGTTCGATGTCTAGAATCTAGATCACTCTGTATTGGTTATTGTATTGTTATTTTCGCCCACTTGTTCCATTAATTTTATAACATTGACATAAATGTTTATCGACCTCGGGAAAATAATGAGAATATATACAGAGTGTAACAGCCAAATGGAATAAATTCGATAACGAATAAATGAGGGCGTGTTGGGAAAAAAGCTCGGACACGTCGATTTGTAATTTTAAATGCGCATATTTTCCAAGAAAAAAATATTAAATAGGGTGTTCCATGTGACTGTGGCCAATTCCAACTTTCTTATTTCAAGAGCAACCCCCTGTATATTATTCATTTTTTTGATTCTTCAGATAATTCTAGACAAAATTCATGCACAATGTCCTATACCTATCTTCAACTTTTTCGGAAATATTCAGTGTTTTCAGATTTTTTACGAAAATTAACATTTTGAATAAAAATTATTTCATTTCACAAATTCGATACATTACACTCAATACTTATTTCCCATTCACCTCTTGATATGAAGAAAGTAAGCAAAAACCATTACTGAGAAGAAATTAAAAAAACAAAAACAGATTTGTTTATTCAGATTTATTGCAAAAATCAACGTTTTAAATAAAAATTATTTTATTTCACAAATTCGGTATATTACATTTAAAACCTAATAAGTAATACTGATTATTTCTTAATTATTAAAAAACAGAAAGAAACATTAATGTCAATGTAGGAAATGTTCAAAATGCTCGCCGCGAACGTCTTGGCAACATGCTAATCTGGTGTAGAATTGTCTTCTTACGTTACTCAACATTTCAGGCTACTTTTCGAACAGAATTATGTGGGCTTTCTTGAAACTCAAGCATAATATCCAATTTCATATCATCACTTATGTACTGCATTGGCAGCAATTTTTTTTATTTGTCTTATTACATGACCAAGCTCTCGAAACTGCTTTTCTATTTTGCTAATTGTTTCTTGGGATATAGGCGGCAAATTTGGAAATTTTTCGTGAAATAAGCGAGAAACTTCCATTTGTGTCCGTGTGTAATCTCCATAACCAATCATTTGAAGAATGGTTATTTTGTGCATTTCTGTTAAATGAACCATTTTTCTAATATTATTACGTACAATTAGCGAAATTCAAAAGACAATAGCACTTACACTGATCACTTATTGTCATGCAAACAGACAACGTGTTACTAAGGCTATGATAATAAACAAATCAGTTTTTGTTTTTTTTTTAATTCTTCTCAGTAATGGTTTTTGCTTACTTTCTTCATATCAAGAGGTAAATGGGAAATAAGTATTGAGTGTAATATATCGAATTTGTGAAATAAAATAATTTCCATTCGAAATGTTAATTTCTGTAAAAAATCTGAAAACACTTAATATTTCCGAAAAAGTTGAAGATAGGTACATAGGACTTCGTACATGAATTATGTCTAGAATTTTCTGAAAAATCCAAGAATAAAATAATATGCATTTGAAATGAGAAAGTTGGTATTGGCCACAGTCGCATGGAAAACCCTATATAATTTTATTTTCTTGAAAAATATGCGCATTTTAAATTACAAATCGACAGGTCCGAGCGTTTTTCGTTGTTGAAATATTGAGGGGGGGGGCACTTTTTAATGAGACACTCTGTATATAGGTTATTTTAAGAAAAATTCGTTTAATTTCAATCCACCTGAACCCTCAAAAAATAATTGAATAATTTTTCATAGATTCCCTTTCGGCTACAAAAGTGTACACTGTACAGACTTCAGAAGGTTTGAAATTGATTTCAATTGCGCTGACAGGGAGATAAATGCAATGTGTGCAATAGTTTCGGAGTTATTCGTTTTTGAAATTTCATTTTTCCAAGATTCCAAAAACAATATATCAATCCAAATTGACAATAGGGATGTAAATAAAATATATTTAAAATGTGTAATCTTTTACCGATTATCACGTGACTGCAAACACGAATGAGAATACGTGACGTCACTGTTCTGTAAACAAGATAACCTATAACCTTATTGTATCCTATGTGTCATCACCAGTACGAACTTACGAAGAACAGAAGAGAGTAAAACGTATCACCAGCGAACTATTTTACGATTATTAATTGTTATTACGAAAACGATTTGTTCGCAAGAAATCACACAAGATCAGTTCGCTTTGACAGACGGTGAAGTCTGTTTACCGTATAGTGACGTAATCATAATCACTTCACAGTATGAAGCGTTTCAGCGGGAATTTTGAAAACTATTTTTATTTACGCATTTTTTATTGGTTTTTGCTATATTTTTCCCATGAAAATATTTTTTTCGTGTTCGTATAGGGCTTATCTACAAATTAAAATCATTTCGAACAAATGGTCACTATCCCTATTGGTACAGTTAACTGTACCTAATATAAATTTATCTCGATCGAACAAGGGTGGATATAGCTCTTCTTCATGGGGGGCGGGGTAATATGTATGAAAACCATTAAATCAGGTAGATACACAACATCCTCAAATGAACTTTGAAACGAAATTTTTTCTGAGGTCTTCGATTCTCATAGGAGGGGGGGTAATTACCCCCGTAAATCCGCCCTTGCGATCGAATGAAGATTGTTTATTTTCGTCTAAAAATAGGGTGACAGAAATTAATAGCTATCATGAATGACAAAGATGTAATATTTCGAAATTGTCGTGAAATAAATTTTCTGATAAGAAGTGATGTCCCTTCCGCAAGTTGAGTTTGGACCGTTTATTACGTTCACCATGTATAATTAGATCCCGGGATATCAAAAAAAACTTTTATGGGGGTTACATCAAATAAGAGAAAGGCATGTTAAATAAAACAGATCTCCCTTTTCTAACTCTGATTCATTTTCCAAACAGATAACTCTAGATCAGACACCTATCTCAATGCAAAAATCATCTCAACTTTCTCCAAACAGATCTCTATGCATTATTCATGTCCATAACCTTTTAGGTGTCTATTATGAACATTGCATCTTACAGCCCGTTATTATAATCGATGTCAACCTCAAAAAAAAGATTTTTTCAATGCGACATATTTTGTTAGCGGCAATGTCATCAAGAATGGGCTAGGCTCTGATCTTGATCCAGTTGTGAATACGTTTTCATCATGTTTATTTATTGAAGTTTTTTATAACTGTTGATCGGCATTGAGTTTAAGGTGTAATCACTGTAATCTATTATTGAGAAGATTCAGAAGCAATTGGTAAAATGAACCTCAATTTCGTTTTTTTCAAATGGACCATCCTAACGGGTTTTTCAATAGGGAAAATTTTGGAGTTAAAAAAACATACACATATCGTCAAAAGACTTGGCCGTCTCCAAAGTTGTTATTACATAATATTCAAAAGAAGCGTAAATGATTCCAAAAAATGGATCGATGGAAATTTATGTCATTTTCATCTTTATTGTGTGATTAGGATCCTGAGGGTTTACGAACTAAATAAGAAAGTAGGTATTGAGAAAAATATCCATTTTTCCTTGTCAATTTGCCAGAGGAAAATGGAATTTCGAAACGCGAACCAAGTTTTGGAACACCCGGTAATATGCGAGGATATATTGAAAAATTCTTAGCCTACTATAGAACCAAACAAAATTTCAATGTCAAAATATTTTATTACTCAACATATTCTACTTTTAATTGAATATATTTATTACAGCGACCCTGCAACGTCTCTAGACCTTTCAAAAAAATGTT
Organism: Adalia bipunctata; assembly: GCA_910592335.1. NCBI lineage: Eukaryota > Metazoa > Arthropoda > Insecta > Coleoptera > Coccinellidae > Adalia > Adalia bipunctata. The sequence goes on from OU342954.1 coordinate 11,764,838, forward strand.
TCTTCTTGCTCTGCAAAACTGTTCTCCACAGCTTTTATTACCTCCTCGTTGGAAGAAAATTTACGACCTTTTAAACTTTTTTCAGTTGAGGAAAGAGATGATAGTCGGACGGAGCCAAATCTGGTAAATAAGGGGGGTGTTCTAGTAATTCTAACCCTAAGCTTAAATCACGAATTTTTTGCATGGAAACATGAGATTTGTGTACTGGGGCGTTTTCCTGTAAAAACAAAACACCTTTGGATAGCTTTCCGCGTCTTTTCTCTTTAATTTTTTCCCGTAGAGTGGTCAGTAATGTCGAATAGTACCTAATCTCCAGTTATTGTTCTACCCTCATCCAAAAAATCAATCATGATTACTCCATGGCAATCCCCAAAAACTGAAGCAAGAACTTTTCCAGCAGATTTTTGGAAACGAAACTTCTTAGGTCTTGGAAAACCAGAGTGTCGCCATTCCATCGATTATTGCTTTGTTTCTGGATCGTAGAAATGTACCCAAGTCTCATCCATATAATAATAGTAACAATTCGGTTTAAGAAGTCTACATCGTTTTCAAATCGAGCACAGATCGAACGCGATGCTTCTACCCTTGCACGGTTTTGGTCAACATTCAAACATTTGGGGATCCATTTTGCAGAAATTTTTCTGATGTCCAAATTGACGTGGACTATATGATAAACGTGTTTGTATGAAATCTTCAGTGCTTCAGATATCCGTTTTAGCCCAATTTGACGGTCTGATAAAATCATGTCATGAACTGCATCGATATTTTCGGGCAGGGCCGTATCTAGGTACTACTGCGCCTGTGGCAAGATTTTCTTCAGCGCCCCCAAATTGGCGTAGATTTTTTTCATCATGTTTCAAATTTTTTTTTAGTTTTGAATAAACTAAATATATATATATACATATTGTTATGGAATCGATTGATTTGATTTTGAATTTTGTTACTTTAATTTGACCCAATAACAAAAAAAAATTTAATTTTGAATTTTGTTTGCCGGCGACTCTTATCTCAATTGAGAGTTCTCTGAATTAAATAAATTAACCTCTTGAATTTTGAATTAAATGATTTTAATCAATGAAAATTAAAAATGAACAAATACAACAAAATCCTAATATCTATTCCTAATTATTAACTAAATTTTTGATACCCATTTAGAGTGTAGACTAGGCCTTAATTCTTCCGTCATTCATATCCTTCTGTGTCAACTTGCCAACTCCAATCTTGAAGTCTATGGTTCTGGTCCTAACCTCTCATTTGATTATCTTCGTCCAATTCCTTGTAATATTTATTTACAACTCCGAACTCCAGACAATTAAGTGTACCAATATAGATTTTCACCAATATTGATGCGATTTCTAAATTTCTTCAGATTTGGTAAGTTTTATCTTCTCATCCAGATTATCCAATTATTATTTATTTCGTTTGCAGGTTACTTTCAGCTTCAATTAAATTTTTGCAATTGTGAACAGAAATTGACGATCTTTCTGTAAATTTTCGGAGATGCTCTGATACAGTCTCTACGATGGTTTATAATAGACTGACTGTCTGTTGTTTAGCGACTTCTATTTATACCTTTTCCAATATTTTTGAAAAATCAAGCTTGCTTTGGCTGTCAAATTTTCTTCAAAAATGATGCTTTCGCAATTTTCTTCTTTGAGGTGAGTTTTCCTTCTTCCGGACCACTTTAGAAAATTCGGCCACATTTTTCCCTACATTTTGGTATCTGTTTAGCCTAGCTTAGTGAATTCTAACATCTAAAATTTTACAATTTCCTGCTCAAATTTTACCATTTTACAAAATTTTCATTTTCATTTATCTATAATTTGTTAATTTCTAATTAAATTATCCAAAATATGCTTTCTCTATATAAAACAAATCTTCTTACAACATAATAGATGCAATTTGTATCTATCGATCACCTTTATATTACACAATCTTTCAACGGAATGATCGGTATCAGATATCTATTATAAATCACATTTTCTTTAAAGTTCTTTAGACATTTTCCTATTTGAATTTGCTCTTTGTGTTAAATTTCAAAATATTATTCCCTTTTTCCATGAAGATTAAGAAAAATCATCATTATTACTCATTTTGAGTTTACGTTGAATGAATTTTTAAAATTCAAGATGTTAATTCATAATGGTCTTTATTTTCAGATTTTTAAGAGTCTATTTAATGGATAATTATCAAGGTTTATGTTAACTGAATCAGCTACCGAAATATTGGAATTATATTGACTTGTTTGTTATTGGATCTTGTAGAATTGAAACTTTTGGTGGATACGCTAATATAATTAATGTATGAATTTAGTTATATGGTGATGTATTTAAAACTTAATATATTTTTAAATGAATTTTGCTTGTTTAGCTTTCCATAACAATTCCCCAAATTTAATATTTGAAAATTTTTGTTTTTAAAAAAAATTGAAAATATTAAAATTTCTCAAGTAATTTCTAATGTGAATTTCTAAATATTTAATGAGTTCTCTTTTACTAATCAAGATGTGTTTGAATAAAAAACCATTCGGACAAGTTATTCGAATCTGAAGATGTGCTGTGTCCCCTTTGTTATTCATTTTGATTTTGTCTCCAGTTATTTCTATTATCTTGAGTTGATGTTCTATTTTGATAGTTATTGTTGTTATGATTATCATGTTGATAGGTTCTTCTTGTTTGATGATTATTTCCATTTTGTTCCCTATTAGAATAATTATTGCTATTGTATCTATTCTGATTGTTTCTTTTGAGTCGATATTCTTGGCTTATTAAGAATTGACATAGTTTATCCATTTCTTTGAAATCATATAATAATAGTACATCTTCTAGATCCTTTTCAAAGTGTTGAATTATCAAACTCACTATATATTCTTCTGTAAAATTTGAATTTAGATATTGTGCCGTACTATACACTTGCATCGCATATTTGTGGTAGGAGGTTCCTTTCATTGGGTTAAATTTTCCATTGAATAATTCTGTTTTTATATTTTTTTTTCTTGGTTCTCCCCAAAAATATTTCAAAAATTTCATTTTGAAATCTTCAAAAGTGTTTAATTCTGTTTCTTTATTTGTGAACCACAATAGTGCCTCTTCTGATAATAGATTTCTGATAAATTCTTTAAATGAAGTGAATGATAAGAAAAGATCTTCTTTATTTTCCAAATATTTGATGAATGGTATAGGATGTTGTCTTTTGATATTTCCATTGAAATTTAATTTATTTTCTCCTATATTAATCACTCCTGGTGATGTTATATTTTCTTTATTTAATATTTTTTTAAATTTTTCATCTTGTTCCTCAAATTTTTCATTTTGTATCTCAATAATTTGCCTCATTCTACTATGAGTTTGATCTAATTTTTCCTTGATTTCTTTTCTTATTGTTCTTTCTGTTATTTCCAGTTTTTCATTACATTTTGTTGAGGTGTCTTCTATCCCCTTCTCCCATTTCTTGTCGATTAAATTTATTTCTGTCATAACTTTTCCATGTATAGCACATAGTTTCTCATCCATTCTGTTTTCTGCTTTCTCAACATCTTCTTTCATTTCTTGCTTCATGTAAGCTAAATCATCTTTTAATTCTTGTTTCATATCTTTCATTTCCTGTGAGATTTCTTTCATTTCTTGTTTCATATTTTTAATTTCTTGTGAGTTTTCTTTTATTTCTTGTGAGTTTTCTTTTATTTCTTGTTTCATATCTTCTAATTTATTATTTATTTCTCGTTTCATATCTTCTAATTTATTATTTATTTCTTGTTTCATTTCCTCTGAATTATTTTTCATTGCTGCTAGCAATATCTCTAACATGTTTGATTCTTTATCCTGTTCTTTGTTAGTTTCTTGAGTTTCCATTGTTTCGTCTCCTTTCTCTCGACTCATACTCCTGCTCCTAGTTTCCATGTTAAAATATTATGTTATGTTTTGAATTGGATTATAAATGAGATCAATAGAATTTAAATTATTCAGATATTCAATATATACAAGTTATTCATGCTATTCAAGCCACGCGTTGGGCGCCATTTTGTTATGGAATCGATTGATTTGATTTTGAATTTTGTTACTTTAATTTGACCCAATAACAAAAAAAAATTTAATTTTGAATTTTGTTTGCCGGCGACTCTTATCTCAATTGAGAGTTCTCTGAATTAAATAAATTAACCTCTTGAATTTTGAATTAAATGATTTTAATCAATGAAAATTAAAAATGAACAAATACAACAAAATCCTAATATCTATTCCTAATTATTAACTAAATTTTTGATACCCATTTAGAGTGTAGACTAGGCCTTAATTCTTCCGTCATTCATATCCTTCTGTGTCAACTTGCCAACTCCAATCTTGAAGTCTATGGTTCTGGTCCTAACCTCTCATTTGATTATCTTCGTCCAATTCCTTGTAATATTTATTTACAACTCCGAACTCCAGACAATTAAGTGTACCAATATAGATTTTCACCAATATTGATGCGATTTCTAAATTTCTTCAGATTTGGTAAGTTTTATCTTCTCATCCAGATTATCCAATTATTATTTATTTCGTTTGCAGGTTACTTTCAGCTTCAATTAAATTTTTGCAATTGTGAACAGAAATTGACGATCTTTCTGTAAATTTTCGGAGATGCTCTGATACAGTCTCTACGATGGTTTATAATAGACTGACTGTCTGTTGTTTAGCGACTTCTATTTATACCTTTTCCAATATTTTTGAAAAATCAAGCTTGCTTTGGCTGTCAAATTTTCTTCAAAAATGATGCTTTCGCAATTTTCTTCTTTGAGGTGAGTTTTCCTTCTTCCGGACCACTTTAGAAAATTCGGCCACATTTTTCCCTACATTTTGGTATCTGTTTAGCCTAGCTTAGTGAATTCTAACATCTAAAATTTTACAATTTCCTGCTCAAATTTTACCATTTTACAAAATTTTCATTTTCATTTATCTATAATTTGTTAATTTCTAATTAAATTATCCAAAATATGCTTTCTCTATATAAAACAAATCTTCTTACAACATAATAGATGCAATTTGTATCTATCGATCACCTTTATATTACACAATCTTTCAACGGAATGATCGGTATCAGATATCTATTATAAATCACATTTTCTTTAAAGTTCTTTAGACATTTTCCTATTTGAATTTGCTCTTTGTGTTAAATTTCAAAATATTATTCCCTTTTTCCATGAAGATTAAGAAAAATCATCATTATTACTCATTTTGAGTTTACGTTGAATGAATTTTTAAAATTCAAGATGTTAATTCATAATGGTCTTTATTTTCAGATTTTTAAGAGTCTATTTAATGGATAATTATCAAGGTTTATGTTAACTGAATCAGCTACCGAAATATTGGAATTATATTGACTTGTTTGTTATTGGATCTTGTAGAATTGAAACTTTTGGTGGATACGCTAATATAATTAATGTATGAATTTAGTTATATGGTGATGTATTTAAAACTTAATATATTTTTAAATGAATTTTGCTTGTTTAGCTTTCCATAACAATATATATTCAAAGTTGATTTTACAAAATGGTGGAAATCTCGAACACTTACGTCATTAATGTTCATCATTTACCTTCGAAAAATCATTTAATTTGTCTTTCATTGAATGATATTTTCGTTTAATTATTATGAATTAGGTTCTTCACCTCTTGAAATAAGTGAATAATTATTACTTGTTTCTTGCTTTGATTCTGTTACGTATTATTTATTTACAAATTTCAAGAGGTGAAAAACCTAATTCATAATAATCAAACGAAAATATCATTTAATGAAAGACAAATGAAATGATTATTCGAAGGTAAATGATGAACATTAATGACGTAAGTGTTCGAAATTTCCACCATTTTGTAAAATCAACTTTGAATGACATTGTATGATATATCGTTGAATTCAGCGTTAAAAGTAATTTCGAAAAGTGTCATAAAATATGCAGGTCCGTATTGAAAAAAATAAGGTTGAGGGTGGCCCAAGAAGAACGAAACGTTGGATACGAAATCTGATTATGTCATTTTGAAGATAATTTACTGTCGAATAAAAAATTCTTGTAACATTTTTTGATAATATTTGAAATAAAGTGGGAAAAAAATAAAAATCAAAATGACAGAATTTACTTTTCTTATGATATCTCAAAAACCGGCCCTGATAATCTCGATTTGATTGAACTGCTTTACAATGCTTCTATGAATGCAACTTTTTCTCCATTTGACCGACCTTCTAACTCTTATGGTTTAAAAGTTACCAATACAATGCCATTGAAAAAGTGGCCACCCTGTATACAGGGTGTTTCACCATAAACTGGACAAACATATATAGCCGTGTAGATGACACCGAGAAAGTCATTTTTTTCTTATGACATATACCTCGTTTTCGACGCATAAGAGATACAGGGTGTTTAATGTCAACTTTGAGCAATATTCTGTGAACTGTTATGAGTTAAGCGTGATATTTGAAATAACGGTTTCTGGTCACATCTGAGTATTTTTGAGGGCTCAATTGAATTGTGGTGTAGAATTTTGCAAAAAAAAATTCAAAATGGCGGAAAACCTGCAAAGTCGGAAATTTTTTTTCTCGGTTGCCAATTTGGAAAGCATAATCTCAACGTACCCGATTTTCTAAGATTTTTTTCAAATTTCGAACTCAACTTTTTTTTACATGTCTTCAGTGAAAAAAAAATTTCGCCCAAAATTTTTGGAATTTTTCATGGTTTAACTATCTTTAATTCTGAATACTTGGGTGTGAACAGAATGAAAAAATATCAATTGGTTTTCTTTTTGTAGCCTTCCGAAGATTACGCTAGGTGTACTTTCTTAATTTTTATTTGAGAAACTGGAGGCCGTACGAAGGTCAAAATTGTGCTGCTGGGCTGCCATAATGACCCAGATAGAAATATGAATTTATAAGCAAAAAAAATTTTTTTCGAAAAAATTAAAAAAAAATCTATTTTTTAATTTTTTCCAAAAAACTTTGGTAAGGTTCGAACTTTACACTCTCGATTAACTAGAGTTGCCTTGGTAACGGAGATTTATAGGATTTAATCAAGCCAATTCATACTCGTAGAGTTCGATTCCTACCAAAATTTTTTGAAAAAAATTTTTTTGGTTTATAATTTCATATTTTTATCCGGATCATTCTGGCAGCCCATCAGCACGATTTTGACCTCCGTACGGCCTCCAGTTTCTCAAATAAAAATTAAGAAAATACACCGAGCGTAATCTTCGGAAGGCTACAAAAAGAAAACCAATTGATATTTTCTCATTCTGTTTCTACCCAAGTATTCAGAATGAAAGATAATTCAACCATGGAAAGTTTCAAAAATTTTGGCCGAAATTTTTTTTTCACTGAGGACATGTAAAAAAAAAGTTGAGTTCGAATTTTGAAAAATTTTTTTTACGGAAAATCTTAGAAAATCGAGTACGTTGAGATTATGCTTTCCAAATTAGCCACCAAGAAAAAAAAATTCCAACTTTGCAGGTTTTCCGCCATATTGAATTTTTTTTCTCAAAATTCTACACCACAATTCAATTGAGCCCTCAAAAATACTCAGATGTGACCAGAAACCGTTATTTCAAATATCACGCGTAACTCACAACAGTTATCAGAATATTGCTCGAAGTTGACATTGAACACCCTGTACCTCGCTTATGCGTCGAAAACGAGGTATATGTCATAAGGAAAAAATGACTTTCTCGGTGTCATCTACACGGCTATATATGTCTGTCCAGTTTATGATGAAACACCCTGTATATATTATAATATTTTTTCATGATATTATTCAGATATTTTCGTCACAAATTCGAAATAATACACAATAATATGGATATTTACCTATTTTTATTGAAAACATTAAAATACTCATCTCAAATAAAATATTTGAATATGAAAATAATATGAATTCTAAAAACAAAACAGACAAATAAAAAATTTTCAACTGAAAATTCATTAACACTGCAAACTTAAAGTGAAATGTTTTTTTGCTTAGTTGACTAGAAAAACTAATCGTTAATCACAATCATATTATTAGGAATATGTTCAAAACCTTTCTTGATTTTGCTTCGGCGAATATATCAATTAATTCTATATTTTATTCTTTGAATTTTTTTGGCGCTCAAATTTTTTTTTTTCATTTGATATTTTTTGGCGCCCCTGCGGACCTTGCGCCTGTGGCGGGGGCCACTTGGCCACACCCTAGATACGGCCCTGTTTTCGGGGACTGACACAGAAACTGACCTTCCCGATCGGTCATCATGTTCAATAGAAAATTTACCGCTTTTGAAGCTTGCAGGCCAATTTTTCACGGTCGCATACGAAGGACATTGATCACCAAGGGTATTAAGAATATCTTCGTAAATCTGCTTACCTCTTAACCCTCAACCCTCAAATACAGGTACTTGATGATGGCTCGATACTCCAATTTTTCGATTTCTACAATTTCGGTGGACATTTTTTTAAAATTTATTGTGTAACTCTGATTTACTCTTTTGACGTCGAACTCTACACTGACAGTTCTGATAAGTTATTAGTTATTGTTCGTTGATATGGTATCGCAATATTTTGTTTATGCATAGAACTATGGTCTAGGCTAACTAGATATCAATACATCCTCGTAGTTCTCGTAAGTTTCTCGCAACAGAAAGCTTTCCATATAGGTAATATTCAATGATAACTCATCTAATTCCTCATTTGAATACAGTTCCTCGTCGTAAGCAAAAGCAATCTAACTCTGATTCAGCCTAATAATTTCATCAATGTTAAAAGGAGTGAAGGAGGGTAACGAGAAATTTCAGGTGCGGCTCGTACGACACTGTCGTATTTTCCATAATTCTGCCTCTTAGCATTCCATGGCGAGTCAAGGTTGATCTGTGGTGGAGCTAAAAGGAGTATCTTGGCAGAAAAACGAAAGCAAAGGTCAGTTCCATGAGAAAAACAAGAAGAGTATATTGGAAATGAGTCCAGGAGATAAAATATCGGTTTTCAACGATCGTGCAACGGGTGATTTTTAATAATTCCTTTTTGGCAACACTGAACTTGAGAGCTCACGCACGTTTCGTGTTATGTGTCACTGTCAAACATCTTCAGTTCGGTCTATAATTTAACCCTGAATCGTCTTACAAATGAACAACGCTTGCAAATTATTGATTTTATTATCAAAATGCGTGCTCTGTTAAGAAATGTTATCGCCTTCTTCTTCCATTTTATGGTCTTCAAAATTCCCGCTGAAACGAAGTGATTATGATGACGTCACTATACGGTAAACAGACTTCGCCGTCTGTCAAAGCGAACTGATCCATTGTGATTTCTTGCGAACAAATCGTTTGCGTAATAAAAAATAATCGTGAAATAATTCGCTGGTGATACGTTTTACTCTCTTCTGTTCTTCGTAAGTTCGTACTCGTGATGACAGTAAGGTTATAGTTTAGGTTGTTTACAGAACAGTGACGTCACGTATTCTCATTCGTGTTTGCAGTCACGTGATAAACGGTAATAGATTACACATTTTAAATCGATTTTATTTAATTTAATGAGAGTAATTAGATCACCAAAATATTTTTTCAGTTATTCAAAAACTAGCTTCAATGTGGAAAACCTCAAATTATATGAATTTGTAACATGTGTCAACATCCCTATTGGGCATTGGCCGCCTAGATCGTGCGATTTAACGTCTTCAGACTATTTTTTGTGAGGCTATGTGAAGGCTCATGTCTATACAAGACAAGCCCGTTTCGATTGACGCATTGGATGACAACATCGAATCATTTATTCGTGAGATACCGGCCGAAATGTTGGAAAGAGTATACCAAAATTGGAGAAATCGAATGGATCGTTTGAGGCGCTGCTGCGGTCAACATTTGCATGAAATGTTCGTCAAACATTAAATAATATGGACCGTACTATCGATTCGAATAAAGATTTCATGCATTTTTCTGAATTTTATGTGTTCATTTAATTTCCTGTAGTTCTTACAAAATCACAATTGCTTCCATTGGGCCAAAAACCTTCGCAAACATATAGGAACGCCATTGAAAATGGTTTTAAGTGTCTTCCTGCTAAATGTCAGCTCAATTTTTTTCTTGTCAGTTCTTTAATGTAAAAATAATAATAAAAACTTCGGCGCCATCTTCAGAGATGTAATTATGCTGTTGGGCGCGAAAAAGAGAAGTTTATATGAAATATCATATCAACCCAAATTTATGACAAGGAATCGCTCTCTTTTATTTTTTGCAACTATTTGTATCCATCCTGTATACTGGAATGAATATTTTCCCAGCACAAGAATACGATTTTGTCAAAATTATCTTCTTAGGTATTATACAGGGTCTTTCACGAGGAACCTCACCCATATTTATACGGGAAACTACTGAACGTATTTTCATGAAATTCAGCACTTATAAATATTTCACGATGCTGATGAAATCTAAAATATTTTCAAGGCATGAGCACCTCCGGTTTTTCCCTGAAATGACGTCAACTTCCGTTTTTCAAATTAGAACACCATTTTTTTATTGCAGAAATAGATTCCTTAGAAAATTTCAAGTTATTTTGATGTAACATTTTTCAGTTTTGGTTGGAAAATTCTCTCTGAGCGGGAAAATTCGAAAAAAAAATCGAAAATAGAGCTCCGCTGAAACAAGAATAACTTCGAGGTTTTTGGATGGAAAATTTTCATTTTTGGGATTTTTCAAGATGTAAGATTGATGTATCCACTTTAAAAATCGAAATCGCGATTTATGATACAGGGGGTGAAAAAATTGCTTTCAAAGTTAGGGATGACAAAATCGTGAAAAATCAATTTTTTCAAATTAGAACCCCATTTTTTTATGGCAGATATTGAATCTACGTTAAAAAATAATGTGAGTGTATGCACAAAATCGTGAAAAATCAATTTTTTCAAATTAGAACCCTATTTTTTTATGGCAGATATTGAATCTACGTTAAAAAATAATGTGAGTGTATGCATCACACCCTTGCCCTAAAGTGGATATTAACTCAGAAAATATCCGAATTGAGTAACGGAAGATATTTCCATTCAAGTAAACTGAATATTCCATCGAAAAAATCGAATGATACTTTAATGAGGACAGTAAGCTTGAATCAAAACTTTACTGTGGTCTATTTCAACATTTTCTTATTTCTACAATACGATAATTTAGGGTTGAGATATTATCTATCGAAACTAAATATTTCATTTCAATCAGAAAACATTTTTTGAACGTGAACATTTTCAATTCAAATGTGAATCATTTATTTATAAAAAATCTTTTATTCAATATGTAGGAATCAGTTCACTTGAAAAAAAATGACTATTTTTCTAAAATATAATTATTTGCTTTAAATATGGATATCATGGAATGAATAAGAAACTTCAACAATTCTCAAATAAATATAAACTTTTGAACAATTCATAATAAATTCAAACAATTGGATCAAAGGATGAAATATCCTCAGAATAGTCCTTGGAATATCCTCTTGAATTTTTGCCGCATGTTTACCTAACACCCTGTATACTTCGTAAATCTCAATCTTCATGCATTTTTTGGTTTCGAGATATACATCTGAACCTACTTGTGAACGTGGTTAGAATGTCTCCGGAGATACCCCATACTCAAAGTTTTTTTTTATATTATGAATATCACCACCTCACGTGATACACTAAATAATGTAATTTTCTATACATAATATAACCTTTTAAATAAAAGGAAAGTTGTCCCATTTATGGGCTTCTTTTTGAGCGATTGTTCCTTTTAAACGAGAGCTTTTATCACTTCGTCAAGATGGTCTCATCTCTCAATCGACTTGTATTCACTGATCACGAATTCCTGGTCATATTCAATTCTGTCCATCTATGTCCGGCTGGAAACACGATATCTATCGAACGGATAAACCGAGAGGCTTGAAATTTTCAGGGTAGGTGTGCAGCCTTGATCTTGATCGGCAAGATTTTTCGACCAGGTCCGATCTTCCAATTCATGGTGAATTCCGGTTTGCGTGCTTCCGAACAAGAAATGAAACTGTAGCACCAGGAAGTTTAGAGGACCACAGTGAAAGTACATATCTTCGCTTAGTCACTTATTTTTCGCGAACTCTGCATGAATGATCTGAGTGAATGAAAGGTTGGAATTCATTTGCGCTTCGAACAAACGAAAGTTGTCATTTTGTCAACTGAAGGCTTCATCTTAGACGAAACAAGTATTGCATTATTCTTAACAAAGGCAGAATTAAGAGCATTTAGCATTCTGGGTATGTAAAATACCGTTTCGAAATTGACGCGCCTTCCATTTTCTTTTTCATCAATATTTATGTTTCGCTTGATTCGTATCTCAATACCCGTGTAATCATAGGCATGATTATTGATGTCTGATTCTCAAGAAAGCATCGAAAACACTAGAAATTACCATTCCATTGTGCGAAAAGTTACTTATCGAACTATTCAGTCGGTCAACAGTTCAAATTTTAGCGCTAGGTCAAAAATTAAACCACCAATTTTATAGAGTGGTCGCAGAAATGCATAAGGTATGAATAATTAAGTTAAAATGGCAGACCGGGGTTAATTGTAACATTTTGACTTCAAACATTTTCAGTTTTTTGCTTGATACGCTCAGGAGAAAACTGATTTCACCAAACAATTAGTAACTCAATTGATCACGAACTGGAAGTGTTCAAATTCATCAGAGCTGTCCAGAAAAGCCCCACCAATGCAATTTAAAACAAGCTTTCATAAAAAGAAAACATTTTTAAAGACAAGCTTTCATAATAACAACACTCATCCGCCATTTTGAATTCCTCAATTTTGAAGAATCGTAATTTCCGACCCAGAAAACCCCCAGATACCAATTTTAAATAGAATCGCATCATAATTATTACAAAACTCGATCGCCATATTTTAGCCGCCATCTTGAATTTTCCAATTTTGACCGAAGAATCATCTTTTTCGAACCTAAAAACCCCCAAATACTAATTTTGAATGGAATTGGATCATTATTACAAAACTCATCAAGCATTTTGGAGCCGCCATTCTGTTTTTTTTTACAAATATTTCATGATGCATTGTCACCAGAATTATGTACACCTACTCAAATCAATCGGACGATAAGAAGTGTGTCATATTTAACTTGCAAGATTTCATTACAGACAGACACCTGGACAGGTGAAAGTAAATAAAAGCTTGTAAAAAGTCGAGCAATGTTACAACCATCCCTGACCTGGGGTCAGTTGTAACAGTTAACGGGGCCATGAGCAACACAACATTTTTCATCTAAATTGCTGTTTCTTGAACTCTCTTAAAATATGAATCATAGAATCATACGTGAGCAAAGCTTATCAAGAAAAATGCATTTCAAAGTAAAACTAATTATAATAGGGATGTTGACACATGTTACAAATTCATATAAATTGAGGTTTTCCACATTGAAGGTAGTTTTTGAAATACTAAAAAAATATTTAAGTGATCTATTTACTCTCATTAAATTAAATAAAAACGATTTAAAATGTGTAATCTTAATCTATTACCGTTTATCACGTGACTGCAAACACGAATGAGAATACGTGACGTCACTGTTCGGTAAACAAGCTAACCTATAACCTTACTGTCATCACGAGTACGAACTTAGGAAGATCAGAAGAGAGTAAAACGTATCACCAGCGAACTATTTCACGATTATTTGTTTTTACGCAAACGATTTGTTCGCAAGAAATCACACAAGATCAGTTCGCTTTGACAGACGGCGAAGTCTGTTTACCGTATAGTGACGTCATCATACCTAATCACTTCGTTCAGCGGGAATTTTGAAAACTATTTTTTTACGCATTTTCTATTGGTATTTGCTATATTTTTCCCTTGAAAATATTTTTTTCGTGTTTGTATAGGTCTTATCTACAAATTGAAATAATTTCCAAAAAATAGTCAACATTCCTTGTAATAGAAAGAAATGAATACTGAAGGTTGAACCTCTGGTTATTCGAAACATCCTCGTTTTAGATTATTTCAAATGTATCATGCCGATTTTAAACATGAAAATTCATTCATTTTTTGACAGACATATATGGATGAGAACCAGAATTTGCAATTGAAGCGCTGCAACCAATGCTCTCCTTAGCTGCTGCTAAGAGACTCCATGCAAACCAGACAATAACACTCCCTTTCACCTTCGCTCCTGTCTAGAGATTCGTTATTCCTAGATTTTTTCTTTGCAATATATTTCACATCGTTTATATTTCTCTTCACCATTTGTGCTCATTTTTCATTTTCTCTTGCTTCATATTCTGATCTTGAAGCATCTTTCGCAGAAGAATCTGTATAAACAGACTTCTATTTTGGAAAAGGGTTAACGGCCGTTTAAATCAACACAATAAATGAGAGAATTGGACTAGTGGTAATCTAATTCGAAAGTAATCCGATGGATCATGCTGCCAGCTTAGGGGATTAGTGGCAGACCGGTTTCTGGCTTGTTATACCGTCATCAGTGCCATTTCCTTTTGTTGCTATCGTAGGTTGGGTTATGTGGCACTGATGACGGCATAACAAGCCAGAAACCGGTCTGTCGATACCCCTCTTCGATGGCAGCACGATCCATCGGATTACTTTTGAATTAGACTCCTCTAGGAAAATTGGAAATGGTCTCAAATATTCAGGAGACAATGCGATCGGATTCCCGTAGAAAAAACATGCACCGATATCATAGATAAAAATGGAACGTGTTCAGTTGTTACGTTACTATCAACCCCAACAGGAATACTACAATTGACCTCGATGTGTGTTCAGAACTTTGAAAGCAAAACAAAATATTTGTTAGGTGAAGTCGTCGTTAAAAAGATCATGACTTGAAAGAACACACTGAACGCTCTTATGATAAATGAATTTCATGACATACATGGAAAAATGATTATAGTAGATTTACGGGGAAAATGAAATTGAAGCGGCTATTCGGTCTATTGAGACTAAATTTCGCACCAAATTCACATCTTTAGAACGTTGTTACATCGGTCCATCGAATCTACTATCTTGAGCATGAAACGCTTCCATTTCCAGAAAAATTCTTTATATGAAAGAACATAAGAGACAGAAGGTTTTAGTTTGTCACGAAGATAAATATTCTGCAACGAAAAAGTATATTTCCTATTTAAAAAAATCTACTTGACCATGATGACCTTGAAATCAAACTCCAAGGTCCGATTAAACGCCTGCATTCGATGTCCCCTTAAAAACTAAGAATCTTTCATTTGAAAACATTTTCTGATCCAAGCTTTCCCCAGTTAGTTATTTCAGTGGATCTTTCGAAGTGGGTCACCCTGTATATTGATCCAATCACAGCAACCCTTAATGCATCCGGGAAAATTCCCTCTTTGAGGGCATAATTCGAAATATATGATACTGGAGTTACTATACAGGGTCTTTCACGAGGAACCTCACCCATATTTATACGGAAAACTACTGAACGTATTTTCATGAAATTCAGCACTTATAAGTATTTCACGATGCTGATGAAATCTAAAATATTTTCAAGGCATGAGCACCTCCGGTTTTTCCGGAAATGACGTCAAATTCCGTTTTTCAAATTAGAACACCATTTTTTTATTGCAGAAATAGATCACACCCTTGCCCTAAAGTGGATATTTTCTGAGTTAATATCCATTTTAGGGCAAGGGTGTGATGCATACACTCACATTATTTTTTAACGTAGATTCAATATCTGCCATAAAAAAATGAGGTTCTAATTTGAAAAAATTTATTTTTCACGATTTTGTCATCCCTAACTTTGAAAGCGGTTTTTCACCCCCTGTATCATGAATCGCGATTTCGATTTTTAAAGTGGATACATCAATCTTACATCTTGAAAAATCCCAAAAATGAAAATTTTCCATCCAAAAACCTCGAAGTTATTCTTGTTTCAGCGGAGCTCTATTTTCGATTTTTTTTTCGAATTTTCCCGCTCAGAGAGAATTTTCCAACCAAAACTGAAAAATGTTACATCAAAATAACTTGAAATTTTCTAAGGAATCTATTTCTGCAATAAAAAAATGGTGTTCTAATTTGAAAAACGGAAGTTGACGTCATTTCCGGAAAAACCGGAGGTGCTCATGCCTTGAAAATATTTTAGATTTCATCAGCATCGTGAAATACTTATAAGTGCTGAATTTCATGAAAATACGTTCAGTAGTTTCCCGTATAAATATGGGTGAGGTTCCTCGTGAAAGACCCTGTATAAGTGATTCATTTCCTCTACAAACTTATTGGTACCAATGGTACCCCATCATAACCGCTTGTGTTCTTCTTACTCAGTTTTTTGATCATTGAAATTACTTCAGTTTCCGTAATTTCAAAAGCATTAATTCTTTGCGTATGATTTTTCACTAATTTTGGCCCTATGCTTGTGAAAAACTCATTGAAATTCTCAGAAAATTGAATTTTTTGTTGAAACCTTCTTCAGATCAAAATCATTTGATATTTCTTCAAATTTGAAGTTCCGCATGAATTGGTGACGCGCATCTAAAACTGTGAAAAGTTGTTCCTTTCTGAAAGAAGAATAATTAGAGGTGTTGAAAAATGGGTCGTCCAAAGTAACATCATTGAAAATGGATATCCATTATTGTAATTATTAAACCGTGAACAAGAAATCGAATAAGTATCAACAAGCAAGAAATAGATACAGATATAGCTGTTTATAATCTCTACAGATATTATTACACACAAATGATGCTTGTTTCGATTATAATCTGGTACGACTTTGGAGATCCCAACAGGCGATCAAGAGAGAAACCTGTCTGCTATATGCATGTTGTATACACAGTTTAGAAACTAATTAACCGCATTGGACGATCGTATAAAATTCATTGTGGATTAATGATCCATTTTCGATCATAATGTTTCAATCTGGATTTTTTCCGATTTTACTTCTTCTACAAAGAATTTGATATCTTGAAAATTTTTCGGGTTTTTCCTAACAATACCTGAGAAATATTCGATAAAAAATTGTTTTTTGTAGAAATCGCTCTTCACTCATCAGTTGTAGTACACTATCCTTATACAGTGCGTTTGGGCATGACTTGACGATAATTTAAGGGCATCAAATATACCTTATTTTATCGTAAGTAATATCATAAGTGCATCCAATTTTTCCGAAAAAAATGGAAAAAACACGTTGCTAAGTAATATTTTAACAAGAAGCATGAGTGCTCTGGTGGCAACAAAAATCCGAGTCGAAGACGAGGATTTTTGCACCTGCACGAATGCTTTTTGTTAAAAAAATATTACTTTGCATTGTGTTTTTTCGATTTTTTTCACAGGAAAAGTTAGATGCACGAATGGTATTTGACAAGACTATTTCAAGAGTAACAGATTATTCTGGATGCATTATGTTTGTATTAATAATTTTCGTTGACAACAACTGTCAAGTTTTGCCGGTAAAACCCGAAAAAACCGCTGACAGCTGCTGCCATACAATTTTTCCATCTAGAAACCATTTGTGATTCAAAATTGCGCGTTTCTGATTGGTGGAAATTAAGACGAGGGAAATAGTCGACAAAAATACCCACATTGGGGGATTTACCCCCCTATTTTTAAAATAACCGCCATTTCAAATTAATTTTTTTTATTTGAGTTGACCCCTTCAAATGACATCGATTTCTCTGGACATAAAGGTCCTACAAAAGTGAGAAAAATGTTTTTGAAAGACAATATATATACTACCACCTTTCATCAAAGTAGAACAATATGAAAACATTCAATTCAAAAATGTCATGAAAATTCTTTAAAAAAATTTTAGTCAAAAAATTTACTGAATTTTTTAATGAATCCTTAATAGCAGATTGAGGTATAAGTTTTTTTCAATGAATTAACACGCAAGGATATTAGCTGCAAAACGACCCCCTTATAATTTCTGTTAGTAACATAATTTGAGATTGCTGTTTGAACATGACCCTTATGAAAACTGATGAAATAAAATAGAAGCTCAGTAGGTACTGTTCTTTTGATCATTTATAATTATTAAAGTAACAAATTTATGATTTTGACGATTTTGAGCAATTTTATGATAAATTTGTTAGTTTGATCATTAAAAATGATCAATATAAATACAGTAGGGAAGAGTTCCCTTGAAACGGACAATTTTATTATTTTCGGTGTGAAATATTATTTCAAGTGAAAAAGTTTCAAATTGTACCGTCATAATATGAGCATAAGGTTTGTGGATTCACTTATTCAGAAAAAGCTAGAAAAAGAAAAGCTAGTCACTCGAAAAAATGAGTCTTACTTTATTTTATAAAATGTCCATTTCATGGGATGTTGCCCTTGTTATGGACAGTTATTCCCATGAAGTGGACAATGGTACAGAAACAATAGAATACTGTCATAAAGTTCTAGGAGAATAGTTCAAATCATTCAGTAGTACCAAACAGAGAAAACATACAGTATTTTCCATGTTAATTATTGAATTACATAACATATTTTCACATCTCCCTCGAATGGGAAACATAGCAGCCGATGAACTGGACATCAATTTCCAGTCATTTTTCAATGTCCGATTCATGGAATATGTGGTTTTTATAGAAAACCTGAAAATATAATTTCTACAAATCGTTATATCAATGATTTAACACATCTGTCTGATGAGGGATAATCACTTTATGTTTATATGAAAAAATCGGCAACTTATCGTCACCAGAAACGAAGCTATTCACTTCGCAAATGTACGTACATATTAACTTTACCGGCGACGGATTTTTCAATGCATGCCTCGTCCACAAGACGCGAGCCACAGATTCAGCCATTTTCCAAGAGACGTGGCTCAATGTTGCGAAAATGGTATTTCCGTAAAGTATGCTCAATTAGGTACTATCGGGTGTAGTAGAAAACTATAGTGTCCGGTTCATGGGCTGTCCAATTAAAAGGAACTCTCCCCTTCTGAGTTTTTATTTGATTTTATCAATTTTCATAGGGGCATGTTCAAACAGCAATAACTCTCAAATTATGTAATTTACAGAAATGATGTGGGGGTCGTTTTGTAGCTGATATCCTTGCGTATTAGGTAGTTCATTGAAAAAAACTTATACCTCAATGTGCTACTTTTTGTACTATTGAGGACTTACTGAAAAATTAGTTGATTATCCATTCATAAATCTGCTCTTGAAGTAGTAATTTATTAGAATAAAATCGAAGCATGAAAGAATCAGGAAATCGATTTCTTAGCAATTCCAAGAATTTCGCTTGAACGAATTTCCACCAAAAATCGTAACGTATCATAAAATACCGTGTCAATGAATGCAAAACGCACATAACTATGGAAAAAGTAAATAGCGCTGTATCAATATAAGACAGTGGGGGCTCTCCTTAAGGACGGTATAAAGTAAGAGGTTGTCAGTCAAGATACCAGTAGTTCGTTCTTTCTGTGTCAAATCAAAGATGAGGAGCTACGCGTGTATATTGGTGCTAAGTGCATTCACCTTTTCTGGTACGTACAAAAAGAAAAATCTGCGAAAAGTGATGAAAATAGTGTAGTTTTTGTTGCCGTGTCGACTGTGGAAATTATAGGATAATCTGTGGTTCTGCAGAAGGATACAGTGGTTGAGTGGTTTATTTCTATGATAAACTGAATGTAGGATGCTGCTTTTCTCTGCAGAATCTCGGATTGTTCTATGGATGATACGGAAATTTGCGCTAAGCCAAACTCATTATCCAACTGAGTCAATATTTCGGAACCGAAATTTTTTTCTTCTGTTCGAATTATTCCAAGATCTTAGATATTAAGTTCAAGACTTAGAACTTTTCAAGATTTGAATTTTCGTGAAATTATATTTAACTTTTACATAGTTACGGCGAAAGTTGCAACGCATGTTCTCCATTTTTTCATAATTGTTGAAAAAAAAGAAGTATCTTTTTGAATAAAGATGTGCAGATCTAAGTATTAATCGTATGATTCAAATGAATAACGAATTTAAGTACATCAGTATATAGATACATAAAAATCCCCTAACTACAATTTAACGTTGATAGAAAATCCAAAAACTGTAATTTACACCACACTACAACAAATTGTTTCGAACGTATTGGTGATAATTTTATCTACTAAAGTTACCTATTTGTTATTCAAGTGTAAAATTTTTCTGAAATTGGAAATTTGATGTAACATAATTGTTTAAATATTGTTGTTCACTCTATTGCTATGAAGCTCGTCACAATTTCTCTGCAACTGGAAAATTTTGAACTTTAAAAATAGTTCCGAACAAAGTAGCTTGCCATCGATTCAAAAAAATCTCTTTTTTTTTCCACATAGCTGCGATTGAATGAAAGTTAATTTATCGAAATGAAATCAATTATGACATTATAAACCAAAATCTTGCACAAATGAACATATTATAAGTGGAGTGGTATTATCAGTGTTCAAAAAACCAATAAACCCTACAGTTTGGGTCAAAATTATACGGAATGAAATTTTTTTACAATTTTGAATGAACCTTCTTTGGCTGCATCGAATTTATTTTCATCAATAATTTTATAGGTTTATTATTAACAATGAGTGGGATTGGAGATTTCTGCCGTTAACTCAGGATTTCACCAAGCATTTGTTGGACAGGCACACAATTTCTAATCATTAGAAATTGCAAATATCAAAACTGATTCACTCATTCATCATCATATTCATTTATGTGAATGGCTTTAACAAATGTTACAATCAACTGTGAAGATATACTGAAAGGTATCTGTCACTTTCCACTGTTTGAATCTCCTGGTATACTGTGCCATAATTCATAAGTCCCACTTAAAGAAGTGTAATAAAATAAGTTTTTATTTCTGATGTAATGTTAACGAGCCAAGTCTTCTTGGAACTTCTTTGTCTCTTGTTGCATTCAACCAACAGAAAACTGTTCAATGTGTCCCTTCACTTTGCCTTGATATTAAAAATTCCTGTGAGTCACTCAATAAAATGCCGGTCTTCTGGCTGATACTATCAAATATCAAAATTTGTCACTTCCTGTACATTCGTATAAGGAATATGACTTTTAAGGACAATCCTTCCTTCTACTTAACCGCTCGGTTACTGTTAGTTTATGAATAAAACGATGCAGTGAGAGGAATTCTGATTGATAACACAATACCTAACTGTTTTATACACTGAAGGACTTGCAATAGATGCAAACTTTGATTGGATTTCTTCCAGACAATAGATTTTCGTCGCGGTTAACAGAGTTCGTTCTATTAATTTCAATTCCATTACATTTTTTAAGGGATTGTTCTTTTTGTGCATATTCACGATTTCAGGAAGTTGAACCATGCTTTTTACGTAAATTATAATAATTTCACCTAGATTCAACTAGTTATTCAAATATTTATATAACGAATAATTGAAATGATGAAAATGTTTGCTCTAATTATTCATCATTATAAATGATGGTTTATTTTTTTACGACGATCCCATAATAATTTTATGCGGTTTCAAATTTCTCTGATTCTCGACAGATTTATAGATATTCAAATTAAGTTACCAATCTTCTCATTGATTTCCTATGAGATAATAGTAAAAGTGTTTTATAATGACGATTGTAGTTTGAATAGCATCACTGAAAATTTTCAGGAATCAACAGATATTTTCAACTTACGTTATGAGTCTAATGCGTTTATAAGTTACTTTTTCACATATTACGAAACAGAAATATTTACTAGCAAATATATTTCGTTGAAATTGTAGGTATTGTAGAATTGTAGGTATTGTAGAATTGTAGGTGTGTGCATATTTCAACTATAAAACTTTATAATGATAATGAAATAGATATGATTTGTCAAAATATGAAATTTGGATAATTTACTAGAACATAGATACATGAACTGTTTTAGCGTTTTTCATTGGTAATTAATATTATGAGAACAGGTGTAGCTATTGTACAGGGTGAACAATAGACATTACCTGCCAGATCCCTAGACTAAAATATTTTCGATTTCTTTTTATACTAACTGTATATTAATAACAATTTCGTTTTTTCTGAGATTTTCGAGCGAATCGTTCTAATTTAATTCTCTGAATCGGTAGCGACAAAACTACAAGAGACAATAAAGTTAAGTGTAAAAACAAAGTTACTTTTTACAAATTTTCAAACTTACAGTGGCTCACCAAAAAAAAATTCTGCAGGAAAACAGGATACAATGTTTCATGAAAAATATCATCTTGTAGATTGTAAACTCTAAATTATAAAATCTACGACAAATTTCAGTTTAATATTGTTTGGAGTGCAGATACCTCAAGAAAAAAACTTGAAAAAAATTCAAACCCTACTCTTTATCTCGAAAACTAAACGTTAGCGATCCTATCTTTATGGAACTTTTTTTTTTCTTAAAATTATGCAAGAAATCTTGCCTCTTCCTCAGATTGGAGATGGAAATTCCGAAATATATGGAAGCTTTCAAATTCCAAAAACAATAGAAACCTTCGTTATAATGCCTTCATTGTATGGAGATCCCAACAGGCAATCAAGCGCGAAACTTCTAGGCTTTAATACAAATCAATCAAGAATTGATTGGAAACATACACATATGCTTTTTTTTAAGCATCCAAAACATACTGCAAGTATGTTTTGTCTCCATTAACATTCATGAATTGGATGATTATCCATTAGTTTTGTTATTTTGGTCATAACTCAAAATTGTGTTTCGGACGATAATAATCTGTTACATTTTCACAGTTTCCTCGTTTACATCACCACTTTCTCTACAAAGTTGTTTATCTAAGGAGACCCGGAAAGGAATTCGTTAATAACATTCGAGTATGTGATAAATGTCTTTTAACCTTATACACCAAATTGCATAGTTCCCAAACATGGCATAATATGTATAAAGTTTATTCAAATAGTAGCTTTCGACGAATATACTCATGAAGTCATAAATAATGATCGAATAAATTTCTGTCATATTCACTGTATGAAATGACAAATACTCAACCAATTCTGTTAAAACGTATACAAGGTGATCTAACAGGACTTTAACAGTTTGATTACAACATATACATAATACAGTAGCCTGAAAGCCCAACTTATTTTCTTCAAATCTCTTGACATGTATTCATAACTACTCAGATAGCACACAATTTTAATCAAAAACATTTCTTGTATACTTTATTATCAATTTCATTATAGAAAATGCATCTGGATGGTCTTGGTTAAATATCCTTGCAGCCGCTCAGGCACAATTTTGATTTTGGTGATATAGGCTAAACAGCTCAATAACACGTTCTCGCAATGTATACACAATAATTATTTTTGAAATTTCAAACAAATCAACAAAGCAGTAACTCAACAGATTGATACATCAAATGATCGAATAAACGATTATAACCAGATAAACAAATTCTAGGAACAATAATTGAAGGCAACATAAGGAAATGTTTCGACTTTTTTATCTATGGTTCGAGAGAATTTTTCTTATAACTCGGGAAAAAACTGCAATTCAATTTTTTTAAAGGGATTAATTGAAATGGGCTTGTACCGAGTGATTGTTTATATTTTATACAATAGCTATCCTAGTTAATATTCGTCGTACAAAACGTTCAAATGGCCAAATTTGTAGTACATATTTTTATGGGCATTCAGAGTTCAGTATCAAGAAATTCATAAAAGCATCGTAAACCTAAAAATTTTATGAGAACTGTTTCCTAATCGGTAGAGCTCTTTCTTTGAATTTCAAAAATATATACAGTGTGTTTGTGCATGACTTACCGATAATTTAAGGGCATCAACTATACCTAATTTTATCGACAAAAACACTCACCC
This sequence comes from Adalia bipunctata, assembly GCA_910592335.1. Taxonomy (NCBI): domain Eukaryota; kingdom Metazoa; phylum Arthropoda; class Insecta; order Coleoptera; family Coccinellidae; genus Adalia; species Adalia bipunctata. Next base: position 11,788,582 of record OU342954.1, read on the forward strand.
CTATTTTTGGAATAGCCACCATTTTGAATTAATTTTTTATTTAAGTTGACCCTTTCGAATGATAACGATTTCTGCAGATCCTACAGATGTGAAAAAAATGTTTTTTGAAAGATAATTCTACTACCTTTTATTAAAGTTGAACATGAAAACATTTAACTCAAAAATGTCATAAAAAATAAAAAAAAAAATTTTTGTCGAAAAATTTACTGAATTTTTCAGTAAATCCTCAATAGTACAAAAACTAGCACATTGAAGTATTATTTTTTTCTCAATGAACTAACACGCAAGGATATCAGCTACAAAACGACACCAACATCATTCATGAAAATTACATAATTAGAGATTTATGGCTGTTTGAACATGACCCTTATGAAAATTGATGAAATAAAATGAAAACTCAGTACCTACTGTACTTTTGATCATTTTTAATGATCAAACAAATTTATCATAAAATTGCTAAAAATTTTTAATTTGCTAGTTTAATCATTAAAAATGATTAAAAGTACAGAACTGAGTTTTTATTTCATTTTATCAGTTCCCATAAGGGTCATGTTCAAAAAAATTATGTAACAGAAATGTTATGGGGGTCGTTTTATAGCAAATATCTTTGCGTGATAGTTCATTGAAAAAAAATTATACTTCAATGTGCTAGTTTCTGTACTATTGAGGGTTTACTAAAAAATTCAGTAAATTTTTTGTCTGAAATTTTTTTAAATTTTTTTTCAAATTTTTTTATGGCATTTTTGAGTTAAATGTTTTTATATTGTCCTACTTCAATAAAAAGTGGTAGTATAATATTCCAAAAAACATTTTTTTCACATCAGTAGGACCCTTATGTCCAAAGAAATCGATATCATTTGAAAGGGTCAACTAAAATAAAAAATCAATTTGAAATGGCGGCTTTTCCGAAAATAGGGGAGTAAACCTACCAATGTAGGTGTGTTTGTCGATAAAATTAGGTATATTTAATGTCTCAGTCATGCCCAAACACACATTACTTTATGGAGATTATTTTCGGCAGTTTCTCAAAAATTTAGGATTTTTCGTCTAAATCTAAGGCAGCTGTAGACGACGGTGATGCGATTTCTTTATATCGAAGGAACCATAGATAATGAAACAACTGAAATTTATTAATTAATAAATAAATAAAATAAATGATAAATTAATAATTTAATTTATTATTTATCAACTGAAAGTTAAATTAAGTATTCAAAATAACCCCCCATTTACTTACTTCTACACACAGTCAAATCTTTTTTTAAGTTTTTGATGGGTTTTCCCATAGACTTATCAAAAGGATAATATGTTTATGGGTTCTCCTTACCATTTCTGGATTATTATTGAGGTTGTCAATTTCTTCCTCTATTCTGAATTTAATGTCTTCAATATTTTGCAGACAGGCCATATACACAAGATTTCAAACATCCCCAAAAAAGTGTCCAATGGGGTTAAGCCGGGACTGTTAGGAGGCCATAGAATGGTCCCGTTCCTGCCAAACCACATATTGTATCTGTCACGCCCATAAAAAATACTACAAATTTGCCCATTTAAACGTTTTTGTACGACCAACTGAGATAGCTATTGAGTAAAATATAAACAATTACCCTGTACATTGGTAAAATAACCAGAATATTCAAGGTGGTTCATTTGAGCTAAAAAATTGATTTTTATCCATAACAGTTCATCAAAATCACGTTTTTCATGCACAAAAAAATTGTCTCGAAATCCTCCGAAAGATATGAATTGTCATAAAAATCTAGTTAAAATAAAAAGAAATCCAAACTTTTCGTGACTGGAGATCTGGAGGGTTATGTACCAATGCATACAATATGTTGATATTACCCCAAACAAAAGAATTGATCAAGAAAACAAACCATTTCTCTACAAAAAATCTTCGAGCAATAGAAAAACTTATTTTGGGACCAACATTTTGTATCAATATAAGTCCATAAATACTGTATTTCGAATATACAGAGCAATGAAATTTAAAAAAGGGAGATTAATCCTTTTTTTAACAGCCCATTTTTTTAACAGTTATATCGACGCCAAAAATACAATGGTATGAATAATTCTGTGAAAGTAATGAGAGTGATGAGAGGAATCATATTTTTCTTCAATTGCAGCATCACAGCTTATGCTTCATTTCGTGATAAATGGTAGTAATTGACGAGTATCTATCGAAACTTGTCTATAAAATTGTAAATGATGAAGTCATCTGAAGCACTTCTCTAGAAAGTTCTAACTAATGGGATTTGAAGATGCAATATTGAATGGTGAATGCCAACCTTCAACCTTGCAATCTGTAAAGATCAGCAGTCGCATCGGAAATATCTTCCTTTCGAAGAGCAGATCCTGATGGAGAGTTTCAGTCAAATAAATATCGCATAATTATCAATTTTACTAGAACTATTCCCCAAAGATTTGAAAGATCGTCCTTACCTTGACCTTCTGAAGAAGAACCGGAATAAAGATACCCTTGAATCTCGTTTTTTTTCAGTCGAATGTCTGAACTAGATTTGGATCTTCAAAAAAAATTATAAAAAATGTCTTCGATCGACTCATTAATATTCTTATGAGACAAACGAAACGGAATTCTTCTTGTGAAATCCAAAACAAATTGCAGCTGCGATATGTCATAGACACAAGCCAAACCTAAGGAGAAAGTGTGGCATATGTGAACAGAACAATCGATTATGTGATTAAGTTCGAATTATTATATAATCAATCTGTTAAATAATTAATTTCTTCGAATTACAGCAATGCCTCGGAGGTACTATCGAAATAGCCACGGTAATTCTTGCGTTTTAAATGTCAATTGATATGACAGTGCAAGACAAGAATATTTTATTTCAATTAGAGATTTGGTAGATCATTAAATGACCTGAGACTGTACTTTTGGTATATTATTTTCAATAAAGAAACACCAGCCAAACGACGAGCCATTCAATGTTCTAGAATTCAAGATGCAAATTTCAAATTGATTCATATCATTGAATAAAACTTGGCCGTACTTAATTTCCAAATTGATAGGTCGAACAGATAATCTATGAAATTGATGTCCCCATTTTTGAGTCAATTATTAATTATATCCTTGCTTATCTTGCCCTCATTATTCATCTTGTCCGAGCATTACTTTCGCGTTCCACTTTTCCTGTCATCCTGTCAATTTTTGTTCATATACTCCACCCACTTATAAAGTATCCCGGTTGGCCAAGATTTAGGTTTATCAAGTTTTGAACTCAAAACTGACGCAGGTTGGCACTCGTGAAATATCGGCAATGTCAAAATAATTCTCAGAGACGTTGCCAATGCTAATTTCTATTTATACTCTTTTTGAACTTTGTAAATGGAGTAAGTTCTTTCGAGGTTTAACTGTAGCACAGGTTTCGTAGTACTACTACATTTTCATACTGGAGTATTTCAAGTTGTGCGAAAAGGTTTTTAAATATCTTCTGTAGGCTTATTTCTTGAGAATTTTTAAAAGTGGGGAATTCCACAGGTCCGTCTGTTTATTTAGAAGTTTTTCTGTCAGGTTATTCGAGTACTTTTATTCTTTTTTCGAATGAACTATCTCAAAGAAACGGACTATTCTGTCCATTAATTCTCAGTAAAATTTCAACTTCGATTCTTGATTTCCGTACAAGAGAATAACATAACTGAATCTTTCAATCATTTTTGTATACGTGAAATAATTCCGGTATTAACAGAGAAAAAAAGTTTCTTCAACATTCGCCAGGTCTGTGGAATTATTAAATTCACATAATATACAGAGTGTAACAGCCAAATGGAATAAATTCGATAACGAATAAATGAGGGCGTGTTGGGAAAAACGCTCGGACTCGTCGATTTGTAATTTTAAATGCATATTTTTCAAGAAAATAATATTATAAAGGGTGTTCCATGTGACCGTGGCCAATACCAACTTTCTTATTTCAAATGCCACCCCCTGTATATTATTTATTTTTTGGATTCTTCAGAGAATTCTAGACACAATTCATGCACAATGTCCTGTACCTAGCTTTAACTATTTCGGAAGTATTAAGTGTTTTCAGATTTATTGCAAAAATCAACGTTTTGAATAAAAATTATTTTATTTCACAAATTCGGAACATTACACTTAAAACATAATAAGTAATACTGATTATTTCTTAATTATTAAAAAAAAAACATTAGCACTTACACTGATCTCTTATTGTCATGGAAACAGACAACGTGTTACTAAGGCTATGAGAATAAACAAATCTGTTTTTGTTTTTTTAATTTCTTCTCAGTAATGGTTTTTGCCAACTTTCTTCATATCAAGAGGTTAATGGAAATAAGTATTGAGTCTAATGTATCGAATTTGTGAAATAAAATAATTTTCATTTAAAATGTTAATTTTTGTAAAAAATCTGAAAACACTTAATATTTCCGAAAAAGTTGAAGGTGGGTATAGGACATTGTACATGAATTATGTCTAGAATTTTCTGAAGAATCCAAAAAATAAATAATATACAGGGGGTTGCACTTGAAATAAGAAAGTTGGTATTGGCCACGGTTGCATGGAACACCCTATTTAATTTTATTTTCTTGAAAAATATGCGCATTCAAAATTATACAAATCGACATGTCCGAGCGTTTTTCCTAACACCCCCTCATTTATTCGTTATCGAATTTATTTCCATTTGGCTGTTACACTCTGTATATATTCTCATTATTTTCCCGAGGTCGATAAACATTTTGATAAATACGTATTTACTAAGACCTCTATGTAGAGAGGACAACGTTGCTCATTCATCTGAAGAAATTCACTATAACCTAACGTTTTCAAAATATACACGGTGAAATGTGTCAGAATTTCATGGCCAACCGGGATACTTCATAAAAGTGAATGAGGTATACCTACCACTTTTGTTCTTGGTTTACTCGTCTTCAGCCTTATTATTTCCTCCTTTACCTTCTCTGATATATGCTCTTCTATAGTTCTCACCATTCTTTGAAATTGTTCGATCCGAATTCTTAAGCTTCTATGTCGTCGTCTCGACCGAATATTCACTCTCCGAAGGTTATGCTTTGTAATTGGTGAGACCAGGTCGATGTTATTGATTATAAGCTGTTGGAACCGAGTGAAATCATCACTAACAATTTTTTCAAACTAAAGTTGCAATTTCATCTTAAAATCTACGGGAACTTGTTGCGCACCTGATATATGAAACCGCAATGCATTCCTATAAATAATTCTTGGAATCCAATGCATGTAGGAAATCATTCTACATTTTTGAAAGGATAGCAAGAAAGTTCTTATTCGCACTTGGCATTCAATAAGCCAGAGAATTTCACCTTGAAACTCATTGGTTTTCTTGATAATGAATAAATAATAAGAAGTCCAGTCGATGTTGTGGAATAATTCGCGTTAACTGGAGTGGAACAAACCGAGAAATTATACATATTATCCGACAGACTTTAAGATTGATATGATTTGGTTGTTTAGAAAGCAGCATCTCATAAAGTTTGCAAGAAAGTTTACTCCTGTTCGAGTTTTTGTCTGTCAATTGTCGAATTGACATATTCATATGGAGATGTGGCGGGTCAGAAAAATATGTTTTATGATCAGTAAAAGTCCATTGGTATTCGAGATATTCGAGACATTTTCTAGAATTCAATAAATTACACCAATTACTCCAAATGGAGGACATTTTTCAATCTGTTTTTTTGGATATATGACTTTTGGGGTGCAGTTTTCATTTCGAACAAGATCTAGCTCAAATTTTATTGTTTGCTTATTTTTTCCCAAGTTTAACCTAGCGTGGTCACCTGACTGCCAAATTGAGAAAAAACATGCCTGTTTTATTGAGTTTAACTCACTGTATTTCAAGCATTTAATACAGAATAAATTTCTATTAAATTAGTCAAGGAATAGTTTAATGTGAACCTTGTTTTGAAATTTTTTAGTAACGATGTCCTTCATTGAATGAAGTGATCAATTATTTTGGAAGGTGTAGAGCATGCGACCACAACTTCAAACACATTTTGTAAAATTCAATTCGATAACACGATATTTTGAAATTGTTATTTTCTTTAGATTTCTTTCATTATTGAATCCTACAGTTAAAAAATTATATTTTTGAGTTAATTTAAAGTAATATTTAACTCAATCTGGTGTAAAAAAATTTGGTCACCTGAGTGCAAAATTAATAAAAATCAACAAAATAAGTTTAATAAGTGAAATTAACGATATTGAAATATAGTGTCCTCAAATTGAATTTTACAAAATATGTTCAAAGTGGCCGCGATGAGTTCTAATACATGGTCTACATCTCCCCATAAATAATAGCTTTATTTAATGGGCTATGATGGGCATTGTTGCTAAAAATAAATAAAAGCTTTACATTGAACTAGTCCTTCACTCCTTGTGACAGGAATTTATTTTGTATTAAATGCGGGAAAGACACTAAAGACACTGAGCCATATCTCAGTGAAACAAACAATTTTTTATGTGGCACTAAGGTGATAATATTCTTTCAAACCACGTTAGGCTAAACTTATGAAAAAGCAACAACAAAAGATTAGGAAATCTGTGTAATTAGAAAATACTGGACATCATAAATTGCTCTTCAGAAAAAGTCAGAGTCTTCTCATGTGGCCTTCACTGAATACTGACAGGAAACTATGAGTGAAGCCTCATTTTCTTGGAGATACGCCCATAATAAATCGGCATACCTTGATGCAAGGGCATTTGGTAGTTGACCATGCCTTTATATAGGAGCTGAACATGAATCACTATTCTATTATTTGCTCACACTGAAGAAAATATGTAGGTATATGAAATGAATTATACAGAAAGTGGATGAATATAATGTCTTAGTCATCTATGCCGTTTCCACCTTATTGCAGTATGTTACAGGGTGTTTGACTTTCAACCGTCACCGTCGAAATTAATTTTAATTATTGAAGAAAATCTTATTTTGACAAGATCTATGGAATCATTTTGGCCTCCTACGAGGAAATCGTTTCACCTCAAATGCTCAACACTAGAAAAAAAAATCAAATAATAAACTTCGAATATAAGTGTTCTAGGTGTTTGAAGTCGTGTTCACAAACGGGAGGACTGAATCGAATTTGACATAATTTAAAGTAAGTTGTAGTAAGTGAATCATATTGAAATCAACCAAAAACTGTATAGCTAAAGAGGAACTAACGTTTTCTTATTTACGAATGGATGTCGTCATTTCATTGCCTCGAATTATTCAGATGCTTCCAGACAGAAATAGAACCGAATCGATAAAGATGATATAATCGTTGAGAAATATCGACTAGCAGGATTTTTGGTATGAACGGTGTCTTCAGATTGCAACACGTTTGACCTGAAGACAGTCATTTATTAAAATACCACTTGAGGAACGGTTGAAATGGAAAGTGTGATAATTTAACGCAAAGGTATTGAGAGAAAAGTGATCAAACAAGAAAGAGGTTACGGCATAAAGATTCAGGTTCCGGTTATGCCAACGGTTGAATATTTTTCAGCACTCATTCCACTTGAAAGTTTTTTTTTCGTTTTTGAGTCTAGAGTGGTTTCAAATAATGAGGTTCGACTCAATGGTCAAATTCAATTCTGTCCGTCCGTAAACATGCTAGGTAACTCGCGAAAGGAAAAACTTAGAAACTTGAAACTTCGCTGTTAAAGGTCGAAATTAGACCAGGGATTCCGTTAGAATGTTCGAATTTTATTTGTTTACCTGATTGTGAATTGTTTTTATATGGGGTGGGTTAATATTTGAATTATATTTTTGTTTGAGGTTTATAATTTATTTTTCATTATTAAGATATTAATCTGATTTTTTTCTCATATTGTTCTTTCTGACAAATTTGATACAGTTGTAAGCTGTCCAGAGAATGAATAAATAATCTAAAATCTAATCTAATCTATTTCTTAACTACGAATTCGATTGAAATGAAAATTTGCCTTTATTTGTAGAATGATAGATTTGACGTACTCGTACATGGGGAATTTTATCCAGTTCACTCAAAAAGAACCACATAAAATCAAGAGAATTATGGTAAAAATTCCAATATACAGGATGATTTCGGAGGAGACCGTCAGATTTTAGAAGAAGTTTACACTAGTCAAGGCCGTTTCGAAGCAATGTTTGGTTTATGGTTGGGGGCCTTTATTGAGAGTTTACAGGGTGATTTGTCCGATTCGACCGATTTTTTTTATTCATAACTTTGGTATAGCTTGATGAATATAGATCAAATTTTCAGTGAAGAACAAAATAATTGTCTTCTTTCAATATTTCCAACACTTTTTCAAAAATACAAGGTGGGAATTATGATAAGTTCAGATTGTTAAGTTTCGTTTTCAAAAATTCGCTACCTCTACCTGCTTCAGATTCTACCATAAGTTTACATTACTGGAGCGTTTTTATTCTTTTTGGCACACGTCTAGTTTTCCTAGAAAATTTTTTTAAAGATGAACAATATCGTTATTTCACTCCAAGGCAGTGAGAATATTCTGAACTGGATAGTAAAATTGTATCGTCCAATGATACAAAGCTCTTCCGAATTTATGAAAAATAGTTTTCATCAAATTGAAAATTCTCCATGAAACTTAAATCTCGATTTAAATCAAGTTACTTCAGGACTCAGGAAGAGCTTTATGTCATTGGACGATACAGCTTTACTATCCAGTTTAGAATCTCATCACTGCCTTGGAGCGAAATAACGATATTCTTCATCTTTAAAAAAATTTTCTACGAATACTGGACATGTGCCAAAATAATGAAAACGCTCCAGTAATGTAAACTTATGGTACAATCTGAAGCAGGTAGCCAATTTTTGAAAACGGAATGTACAGGGTGTTTTTTCAACTTGCAAATTTAATCTGAACTTATCATAATTCCCACCTCGTTTTTTTGAAAAAGTGTTGAAATTAGACAATCATATTGTTCTACACGGAAAATTTCATCAATATTGATCAAGCTATACCAAAGTTATGAATAAAAGAAAAATCGGTCGAATCGGACAAATCACCCTGTAGACTCTCAATAAAAGCCCCCAACCATAAACCAAACATTTTTTCGAAACTGCCTTGACTAGAGTAAACTTCTTTTAAAATCTGTAGGTCTTCTCCGGAATCACCCAGTATTTGTATGGGATCATAGATGATTTCTGTGCCAACTGATGTCAATTTTTTATCTGAATGGTTTCTTATATTGGCAATGATTATACAGGATGTTCCTAGTTCGAGTGCCTGTTAGACGTTACTGGAGAACTGGGCCTATTCGGATTATGAGGTTGTTCCAAATTACTTTGAATTTTTTTGACAGCTATCAAAGGAGTCATCTATGATTTCGTATCTGTTTGTTACAGGAATATTGAGAATTTTTTGTTTTTTACGATATTATCCAAGTTTTGTTTCGAAATGTTATCCACGTCTCACTCTGAGAATGGTACGGTCCTGAGTGGTAGACGAAAGTGTTTTTCTCTGGGTCAGTTCTTATTGAGTTCCAGCTGGCTGAGGCTGAAAAGTGTCCCAGTTATGGGTCTTTCACCCAGAAACCATGCAAATGTGTGTACCACGCCTGCCTGCAATTCACCCAGAAGGTATCCGACAAGAAAGGTCCGCATATCTCGAATAAGTTGATATTCTGGTTTTCGATCACGCAATTCTTTGGCGTTATTGCAATTTCGGCTATCGAATTCCGCTTAATCCAGTTTTCGGTGGAACAAAGGGTGGCACTTTGAATAAAAAAAAAAATTAATTATCATCAAATGACAGACGAGTCATAGTCGATCATTCTGGAATCGTGATACTTTTCCGAATGTCAACAAAAAAAGTAGAAAGATTTTTGTGAAATATAGCTTGTAATGTATTATGAATAAAACGTTCTGTTCAATAATGAACATCTTCAATAACTACACGAGTCTATAATACATAATATGTGTGTTGTGTAAATACAGATTGTAACAGCCAAATGGAATAAATTCGATAACGAATAAATGAAGGGGTGTTAGGAAAAACGCTCGGACACGTCGATTTGTAATTTTAAATGCGCAAATTTTTCAAGAAAATAAAATTATATAGGGTGATCCATGCGACCGTGGGCAATACCAACATTCTTATTTCAAATGCAACCCCATGTATATTATTTATTTTTTGGATTCTTCAGAAAATTCTAGACATAATTCATGTACAATGTCCTATACCTATCTTCAACTTTTTCGGAAATATTAAGTTAATAATAATAATAAGACGTTCGCGGCGAGCATTTTGAACATTTCCTAGATTGACATTAATGTTTTTTTTTAATAATTCAGAAATAATCAGTATTACTTATTGGGTTTTAAGTGTAATGTACCGAATTTGTGAAATAAAATAATTTTTATTTAAAACGTTGATTTTTGCAATAAATCTGAAAACACTTGATACTTCCGAAATAGTTAAAGATAGGTATAGGACATTGTACATAAATTGTATCTAGAATTCTCTGAAGAATCCAAAAAATGAATAATATACAGGGGGTTGCACTTGAAATAAGAAAGTTGGTATTGGCCGCGGTCGCATGGAACACCCTATATAATATTATTTTCTTGAAAAATATGCGCATTTAAAATCACAAATCGACGTGTCCGAGCGTTTTTCCCAACACGCCTTCATTTATTCGGTATCGAATTTATTCCATTCGATTTGGCTGTTACACTCTGTATATCTAGGCAATATACAAAGATACAACGATACCAGAAGAACTCAAGTACCACGTGTAAAGCCTAACCGTAGGCATAAATATTACCCGATAATTTTATGCCTAAGGTTTTCTTAGAGTGATAGAATTTTAAATTGAAATAAAACAGATTTGAATTGAGATTGAAGCCGAATTTTCTTTCATTAGAAAAATAATTTCAGGACATTTATGTTTAAAGAATAATTTCCGGCATATGTGACTGGCTCTGAGGAACCGCATTCCATCAGACCAATTTTGGACCAATTTTTCGAGTAATTATGGCCTTGCCCTTATTTCAGCAATATCACGAGCTGTTGGGTTCCAAAGCGCCTATTGTTTCTGGTTTATCAGCATTAACCAATGTCTTGACATAAACCCAAAGAAAATAATCCATTGGAGTTATGTCGCATGATCTTGGAGGCCAATAAATTGGACCATTCCTCGAAATAATGTTTTCGCCTAAATCAATTGTAAGGGTAGCTGCATGAGGTGTAGCACCATCTTGTTGAAACCAAAACACTTCTGGTTCGATACCATTCACTGTAACAGTAGCTCCAGCATCGTTTTTAAAGAAATATGGACCGATGATACCTCCAGCGTGTAGAGCACACTATGCAGTGGATTTTTCAAGATGCAATGGAACTTGCAGAACTTCTTGAGGATTGTTTCCACTCCATGTACGGCAATTTTGCTTGTTTACGTAGCCGTCAACCAGAAACACAATTATTCGATGAAAAAGTGGATCAACTTCAAGCTGTTCTAGGGTCCAATCAGCAAATGAACGACGCTTTTTATGGTGAAGTGGCTTTAATTCTTGAACTAGTTGGATCTTGTATGGGTGTAGACCAAGATCTCTACAAACATTTTCCATGTGGTGAAGTCCAACTGGTGTGAACGTCGAAGAATAGACAAATCTGGATCTTCATTAACACTTTCACTTACAGCAGCGATATTTTCTTCTGAACGAACATTTCTTTGTTGAGTAGAGAAAATGTTGTCCGATAGTTCGACGAATAAGCTGCTCTGATTCTGATGGAGGATTATGAAAACCAAAAATTTCAGGAGGTGCTCTATAAGTTTGGCGAATAAAACACTGATTTTGAAAATAAATTTCAACAATTTATAAACGTTGTTGCGGCGTGAGTCTGATAATTTGTCAATGCATACTGCACAGAAATGTAAAAAAAAACAAGGTTTCTACCTTATGTCAAATCACAGTTATACCTATTGAAAATTCGATTACTCTAAAAAACACCCGATACAATATTCACCTCATTTATTTGCACTGTTTATACTATACATATCTTACCATAATGTCATAATGTAATGTTGAATAGGTATATATTCAAATGCAGAAAAATTAAAATTTAATTTTCATTGCAGCACATGCACAAGAAAATTTCAAATGTCCGGACGACTTCGGCTTCTACCCCCACCACACCTCCTGTGATAAATATTGGAAATGTGACAACAACGTAGCTGAGCTGAAGACATGTGGAAACGGGTTAGCTTTCGATGCCAGTGATTCAAAATATTTGACAGAAAACTGCGACTACATCCACAATGTAGACTGTGGGGACAGATCTCAATTGGGTAAGTGGCTCTTACTGTCCATGTGAATGATTTTTTTCGAAATAAATCAATCAAATTACTTGGTCCCACGAGGTAGGTACTTACCTTACATACTGCCACGATAAGGTTCATCGTCAATAGTCGATTTCAAGCGGATAACCTGGTCCTAAGTGGTAATTACCATTTACCAATGATAACCAACTTCATTCAAGCGCTTTTGGTCCTTGTTGGTTATAATTATGTGACGTCATGAATTAGCCCTTCAACGTCATCGTTTGGACCGCAGATAACCGTACTTGAGAGCTGGGTTAAGATTCTGGTTATAAGAAGTGAGGTTAAATAGGATTTATTTTCGCCCGAGTCCTGAAGGGCTATAACCAAGGGTAGGACCAGAGATAACCGCGGTTATTACTGGTCCTCCGTTTGAAATCGATTAATGACTACAAAGGAATCTCTGACCCAAATTCCTTTCTGGAATGGTAGTTCAGAATGAAGTGATTTTTCAGAAGTTACTATGCTTTATTGCAAAAGTTGAATGAATTATATCTGATTTTTGAATTCCCAGGACCGTAACCTGATAATTTTTCACTATAACTATACCTATAACCTGATTATTCGATTTTACCAGCGCAAGTAGAAATGACATAATCAGGCTACTAAAAGTTGTTCACTTAAATTTTATGATACTTCAGAACGTTTTTTGATGATCGTCCGCTAAAAGACATGGCTGCAAAAACAAGACGTACCTAACATGAATATAATACGAATTCTTCTTCTTCTTCTTCCTTCAATACCCTTGAACGGGTTTTTGGGCTCAACTATTAGTTATGTACCCAGCTTCTAATACGAATTCTTGGTTACTGAAAGATTCATAGAGTCATCATAACAAAAAAAAATAATCTGCCGTACACAGGATGTCCGTTATTGATTGCCAAATATGATGAACTTGAAATTGATTTTTCACGATTTTTTCAAATGTAACGGCTTTTATTTTTTCAATATGATGCACAGAATTGAAAGCTTTACATTGAACACCTTTCAAATCGAGATATGACTCATGGTGCAGTCAACGTTCAACCACGTAGTTTAAGTTTTACTTAAATCTATTTTGTTTTGAGGGATTTATGTATTTGGTTTGAATACTTTCAATGATAACATTGTTAACTATGGACAGATGAGTTGCAGTCCTTATTTTTGTATTTTTAAGTTTGTGCGATGTAGTTTCTCTTTTGTTCATTTCTATTTTTCTGAGCATCTATAGGTTATTACCTCAGCTCTAATTTTTATGTGATAATAATAATAATAATAATTTTTTCCGATGCAACCTTGATGTTATTTCACCTCTGGAATACGGAAATATTCCATCGCAATAATTTGATTTAATTGATAATATAGAATAGATAACTGAAGAAATTTCAAATAAATGATAGAGCCTGTCGTAAAAATTATTCATGTTATATTCGCTGCAGAATCACTCGATCATGGGCATCTCCAATATACAGGCTGATTGATAAATCGATACCATTTCTCTTGGAGATTTCTCGATATTCTCTGATATAACATCCAGAAGTTTTTATGATTACAGAATGTTGAAATGAAAAGTGAGAATAGAAACGAAATGCGTGTATGAAAATCTTGGCAACATGAACTTGAATTTGGATACGTACCCTACGCAGTATAGGTACTCAGGATTTATGACAGGATCAGAGGTGAAAAATTTTTCCGAAGTAGGTACCTAAATCTAGAACTATATTTTTTTGAAAATTTCAATAATCATAAGAACTTCAGGATGTCACATCAGAGAATATCGAGAAATATCCGAGCGAAATGCTACCCATTTATCAATTAACATATCAGCCTGTATAGTGTATATTAATAATTTTCATAGCAGGTTCCATGGTTTCGATCATTTTTTCGAATTCCCTTTGTAATCTGTTCATATTCAAATCAAATTGTCTATTGTGATAGCATACTTGTAAAATATCCACATAGTTGGTTGATGTCAAGATGTCGGCAAATGAGAATGACGAAAACGATCGCTCCGCGAAAAAATTAAATTCCGGAGAGTTGAACGCAAATTTGTGCAATCACTGTAATAGAAAGGTGGTGGATTCGATGTGTTGTGTTAAATGTAACGCGATTCTACACAAATCATGTTGGAATACTTCAAAAATGAAGAAATCGGCACCATGCATTCATGTGGAAGAGGTTGGTATTCAAGATCTGCCCGAGCCCGTTTTAACACCAGGCGTTGGAAACAGATCGGAAAACGAATTCCTGAAAATGCAGGTAGACCTACTAACTGCTTTACTAAATGAGGCTAGAAGCAAAAATCAAATTTTGATGGTTAACAACGAATTACTTCTTGAAAAAATTAGAAACATGGAAGAAAATACTAATGACAAAAAATACCATAAACAAAAGCAACCAGTGCTACAAAGAGTAGAAACATTAGATCACAGAGTTGATATCCCAAGGACCGAGGCAGAATCGGCAGAAATTTCTGCGAAACTTTCTGCGGCTGCGTCGATGTCAAAACTTGACAGCACTGTCAATGTCGAAAACACAGCTACAAAAAAGATAAATGCAAACAAAGAAAATAACTTAGGAACAGGCGAGAAATCGTCCGGGAAGTATGATTGGGCTACAATCGTCAGGAAAGGCTCGAGAAATAAAGCTAATAATGAAGATCATAACAAATCGATGCAGAGTTCTCAAAGAAAACCTAGGAGAAGTATAACGTGTACTGGAAATACAAGTTCGAGTGAGAAGATAAAGGGTGCCATTCGAAGAAAATGATTATACATCGGCAAGATTGCAGGGAAAGAGGTTATAGAGGAAGACATAAAGAGCTTTCTGTCAAATATTCCTGATGCCGAAACAATCGAGGTAAAGAAACTTCAAACCAAAGGTACAAATTCTGCTTTCAGTATCGGTGTGCCAAATGATGAACTGTTCAGGACTTTGAATGATCCTGCTTTCTGGCCAAGAGGAGTGACATTGAGGGACTTTAGATTTACAAATTTTTTCCGGAGACAGCCGGTTCCAGTCACGAAATAAAGAATGATACAATATGTCTTTTCAGTCAAAACATTCAAGCCATTGGAACATCTTTTCTCAGGTTAGAGCAAACTTTGCACAAACATCAAGTCAACATCCTATGCATAACCGAGCATTGGAAATCGGAGGAAGAGTTGCCCTATTACATTCCGAAAGGTTTTAGTCTGGCATCATCATATTGTAGAGAAAGAGGTCGTCATGGTGGATGCGCTGTATTCGTTGATGGGGGATTTCATTCTGCAAACAGAGGTGACCTAACATCCTTCACAGTACCTGGCTCCTTCGAATGTTGTGCTACCCAGTTAGATCTTGAACAGAAGAAGATGCTTATCATCTGCGTATATCGTCCAAACACTGCCCCATCGAGCGATATAAAGGTATTTTATGAACAATTCAGCAGATTACTAGATCAATGTATTCGTGAGAACTCGCCATTTTTGATAGCAGGAGATTTCAACATCGATGTCTCAACTTCATCTCCTGAAACTAACATGTTCTTGTCGATTCTAGAAACTTGTGATCTTGGAATTTCCACTGATTTACCCACCCGTGTGAACTCACGTTCCTCAACATGTATAGATAACATCATAACAAACATTGAAGGCACCACGACTGTTGTTGAAGAACATCTTTCAGACCATTCAGGTCTGAAATACATTTTCCTGAAGAAAAAACCAGTACCAAAACCTATTATGAAGAAGGTAAGAATATTTAATGAGAGAACCCACGGAACTTTCGAAGAAAAACTCAAACTATGGGAGTGGTCCAGTGTTCTCCAACTCCCAAACAACGAAGTTGATAAAATGTGGAATGCATTTTCTAGTCAGGTTGGTGCGATGATTAATGAATCTTTCCCCTTCAAAACAATCAATACAAGCAAAAAAGTTAATTTCAAGGTTACACCAGAGATTGAAGAGATTAAGAGATTATTGGACATTTTATTTACAGTGTCTAGATTTAGACCAGAACTCATAGACAACTACAGACAGATCAAATATGTTTATGACCGAGCTCTTAAACTTAACAAACAGCAATTTTACAGGGAGATTATTGACAAGGCCTCTAATAAAACTAGAACTGTATGGCGGATCATCAAGGATACAACTAGAAAAACCAGCTCATCTGTAAATACTTACCCATCTCTCAATGACAAATACCACGATATGTATGAAATGGCGAATGCTTTCAATAAATTTTATACCAACGTTTCCTCAAGTAAGCCAGGAGTCCCTATTGTCGCGAACAATGCTAACAAGAGCCCTTCTAGATCTTTCTATTTATTCGATGTTTCAGAATCTGAGGTCCTGAAAACTGTAAAGAACATGAAAAACAAGAGCAGTTGCGGTCACGATGATGTATCTGTGATCCTGATTAAGCGACATATTGCAAATATGGTGGAGCCCCTCTGTCGCATAATTAACTGTTCATTCAGGAGTGGCATCTTTCCTGATTGCTTTAAGGTGTCACTGGTAAAACCTCTTTTCAAAAAGGGCGATCACAACGACCTAGCCAACTACAGACCCATTAGCATTATAACATCCTTTGCTAAAATTTTCGAAAAGATTCTTGCCAACCGCCTTCTAAATTTCCTGCTAAAATTTGACGTTCTCTCCAAGAAGCAGCATGGATTCATTCCGGGTCGCAGCACTGAGACCGCATTGTTCGAAATAACACGAAACATTATTCACTCTCTTGAGCAGGGCGAGATGCCTGCTGGAGTATTCGTGGATCTTTCCAAGGCCTTTGATCTAGTTGATCATGAGAAATTGTTGAGAAAGCTGGAGAGAGTGGGAATAAGAGGACTACCACTAAAACTATTCGGGAGTTACTTGGAGAATAGGAGGCAGATTACGGTGCTTGATCATGCTGGTCACAATTTCAAGTCAACAGAAGCTTCTATTCTGGAGGGCGTCTTCCAGGGTACGATCCTGGGACCTGTATTGTTTGTAGTGTACGTTGATGATCTCCCCGAAATATTTCAGGATGATGAGTTTCGCGTTGCGGTGGAGGGTGATGTCGATACCTCTCTATATGCTGATGACACAAACATAATTCTATCCAACCGAATTATCGAGAGAGCATCCGATAACATCAGCAATGTGCTCCATAGGGTGGTATCCTGGTGTACTAACAACCACCTGAAATTGAACACCGACAAAACGACGATCCTCTTCTTTGCAAACGCCAGATCCCGAATCGTCTGCCCAGAGAATATTATCCATGCAAACGAACTGATCCAAGTCAGCTCTAGCACTAAACTGCTTGGCGTTACGATAGACCACAACCTGAACTGGAGTTTGCACTGTGATAACCTGATATCCAAGCTCAATTCAGTTATCTATACCCTCAAAGTCCTAAGGTACCAGTTTGATGAAGACACATTGAAGACCATATATTACGCCAATTTCCAGTCACTGTTGAGCTACGGTCTTATTTTCTGGGGCGATTCTTCACATGCAGAACGGGTGTTCATCACACAAAAAACCGCCCTCCGAGCTATGTTTCGGATGTCTTACAGGGCATCTTGCAGAGGCAAGTTTAAAACAAACAACATTCTCACCCTACATGGTCTCTTCATTTATAGAACTCTCCTGTTTTTCTTCAAGAATTCTCATTACTATGAACAATATAAAAATGTGAATAATACCAGGAAGAAATTTGAATACTTCTTTCCTCCTCATAAACTATCACTAACTGAACACAATCCATTGTATATTGCCATAAAACTTAATAACTTGCTTCCTAGATTTGTGAGAGATTTAAATGAGTTGAGAACTTTCCGAAAAACTCTGTACTCTCTCATTCTTAATGCTGAGCCGTACACTATCTTGGAGTTTGCAGACTATTGTTCTTCTCTTAGATAATTTTGTAACCTTAAGTTAAGATTTGACTTGTTTTCTTTTTATTGTCAATTGATTATAATTTGGAAAATAAATGCATATTATTATTATTATTATTATTATTTCTATATTTGCCATAGGCAGGAGTAAAAATAACTCCAAGTTTACTTCTGGAAAAATGTGAAGCACCCTTTTGTTGAAAATATTTTTTTGGAAACACTCTGTATATTGCCAAATGAATTTTCAAGATGCAGAAATAAAAGAATATTGTTTTCGAACGAAATTTTTAAAATGTCTGCTTCAGCAGCTATGGAAGAAGAACGCACTATTGCCGGACCCTGTTACCTATATCATCAAGCTTTTTGATAAAATTGTTCTAGATTTCCCGAGATAGTTAGAATTTTAGCTGACAAAATTGCTCATACTATAATATTTCTGAAATTGTACCGGAAGAAAATTCAGGAAACCAAGAATAAAATAATTGAAACCAGGAAAAAAATTACGATCCAAAACTGAAACTTTTATTTGAAAGAAATGTAGTAAAAGATCAAAATAATTCATAATATCTTTACAATGAAAGAAATCTTTTTTATGAAGCTAATAATTGGTATTTTCACCATTAGCTGCAATGCCTGCAATATCAACTCTGAATCTCCTCGGTATGCTCTTGCAACTACCAGAATTCCACTGTTATTCAGCAGGTCCTCCCTTAGATAAAAATATGCCTGAATCAGCTCAAATTCAAAGTTTATCATCTAACCTCTTCGGAGCAGTTCAAATGAACTGTGGCCATATTTAATTTAGGCAAAATGGCTCCTGAGACGCCATGTTGACAACAAATTATCCCTCGAATCGATATGAATTTCACTAATTTCACTAATTTCAGTACTAAATGAAACTAATTTTGATTCCTTTAGAACCTCCAATTTCTGCTGGACATTGTGAACGACTCTACGGTATCTTTGCCGATCCCGTCAAATGTGACGTTTTCTGGAACTGTTGGAGCGGTGAAGCTTCAAGATACCAATGCTCCCCTGGATTGGCCTACGACCGTGAAGCCCGCGTCTGCATGTGGGCTGACCAAGTACCAGAATGTAAAAACGAAGGTTTGTCCTGTTTTCACATCACTATACTCCATTTACTTTTATAAATTATCCAGGTTGGTCATGACATTGTATATTTTGAAAATGTTAGGTTATAGTCATTTTTCTGTCAGATAACTACGGAACGTTGTCCTCCTTACATAGAGGTCGTAGTAATTACGTATTTAACAAAATATTTTTTTAGTTTGGGAAAATAATGAATCTGAGAAAATATTATGTGAATTCGATAAGATTCAGTTAAGCTATTTTTTGTACGGAAATCGAGAATAATAGAAGGAAATTTTTGTCGTCTCTTTCACTTAAAATTTCTCTTATTGTGTTTATGTGCAGCTAAAAAATAAATATCTATTCTACTATTCATATAAAATATAATTTCTTGGTTTTCACTCACATACGTCGAAAATGTTTTGATAAAACTATTGATTCCAAATTATCAGAGTTACTACCAGAATGAGCAGATTTCAATTCTACATAGCACTTCTTGATAATATGTCTGCTTCTTCAAAACTACCTTCCGCATTTTCAGTTTCCAAGCGTAATGATTATATGAAGATTGAGACGACGATAAATAGTAGAAATTAGCATTGGAAATATCTCTGAGAATTATTTTGACATTGCCGATATTTCATGACTGCCAACCTGCGTCACTTCTAAGTAAAAAAACTTGATAAACCTAAATCTTGGCCAACCGGGATACTTTATAAAAGTGAATGCTTCTGTCAATCAGAATGGTCGTGTATCATTAATAAACTTTGCAGCACCTCGAATACTCGAAAAATTATTCTTGCTTTCAATCATAAATCAGATTAAAATTCCGATTGTGGGCATAGTTATTGGCATTTGAAGATGGATTTTGTATGCAAGTTATGTGCAACTTTAGAAGAGTTATTTCGATTCTACCTACGTGTATCTTCAGATGTTTCAATAAATGACTGTTGGTGGGTGTAGTTGAACCAGTGGCGTAGTGACCAGTGTTCGGCGTGTTCGAAGAACACAGGCCCGGGCCCCTATAAGGGGCCCGGGCGCTTGGGACGACTAGCGCTAATAGGGAGGGTAGGGGCCCGGAAAATATCTTGAACACAGGCCCGTGGTGGCGTTACTACGCCGCTGAGTTGAACCATCTTGCGAAGGGGTATTTCTTAATACTCCTCCACTCCTTTCTGAAATTCAAATAGCGAACAATATGAGATGAATTTCATCATCTGAGATAAACAGGATGTTCTCTTGTTGTCAATCAAAGAACTATCATGAATGACGAAATCATAGAAGTTCTTTTCCTTTCTCAGAACCCAGAACTCTCATTTAAATGACAATTTTATATCGTGACTAGCCGGCCCGGCGAACTTCGTTTCGCCTAAATGATACCTACTTACGGTTGATTTCACAAATTGTAATTACCATCGCCATCTAGTGGCGATAATATCAAATATAGTTCCTTTGCGACACCTAGTGGCCTTATTCAAAAGGAGTAAAGGCATTTCCTACATAAACAAATTTTTATCGAATTTTTCAGAGTTTTAATGTATTTTATAATAACCAGGCCGTAGACGAATCCATAAATGAAGTTTCATAACAAACAGTCCATCCGATCACGAGTTATAAATGGTGTAACCAACAACTTTGTTTTATATATATATACAGGGTCTTTCACGAGGAACCTCACCCATATTTATACGGGAAACTACTGAACGTATTTCCATGAAATTCAGCACTTATAAGTATTTCACGATGCTGATGAAATCTAAAATATTTTCAAGGCATGAGCACCTCCGGTTTTTCCGGAAATGACGTCAACTTCCGTTTTTCAAATTAGAACACCATTTTTTTATTGCAGAAATAGATTCCTTAGAAAATTTCAAGTTATTTTGATGTAACATTTTTCAGTTTTGGTTGGAAAATTCTCTCTGAGCGGGAAAATTCGAAAAAAAATCGAAAATAGAGCTCCGCTGAAACAAGAATAACTTCGAGGTTTTTGCAGGAAAATTTTTATTTTTGGGATTTTTCAAGATGTAAGATTGATGTATCCACTTTAAAAATCGAAATCGCGATTCATGATACAGGGGGTGAAAAAATCGCTTTCAAAGTTAGGGATGACAAAATCGTGAAAAATCAATTTTTTCAAATTAGAACCCCATTTTTTTATGGCAGATATTGAATCTACGTTAAAAAATAATGTGAGTGTATGCATCACACCCTTGCCCTAAAATGGATATTTTCTGAGTTAATATCCACTTTAGGGCAAGGGTGTGATGCATACACTCACATTATTTTTTAACGTAGATTCAATATCTGCCATAAAAAAATGGGGTTCTAATTTGAAAAAATTGATTTTTCACGATTTTGTCATCCCTAACTTTGAAAGCGATTTTTTCACCCCCTGTATCGATACGTTCAGTAGTTTCCCGTATAAATATGGGTGAGGTTCCTCGTGAAAGACCCTGTATAGATTAACATCCACTACATGATCACAATATAAATATTGCTCCACAAGAGTTAAGAAAGTTCAGAAATTTGAAGGCAGCTTCAATAGTTTCTATTTTTATCACCAATATTTCAAATATCAGCGATCTAAATGTTTACTCGCTTATGTAGCTCATTCTTTTGCAAGTCTCATAGTTTCAGGTGAAAATGTTTTTTGGCATTTGTACTACAAAGTCAGTTTACTCAAAGAATTTAAAAAATAAAGTTGAGTGAAGAGTATGGTCTCCTCGAACATTAACACAGCCTGACAACGCCTCTGCATATAGTTTATACAGGGTGCGCCAGCAAGGCGTACGGCTAAAATAGCGCATAAACTATACCGTGTCGAAAAAAAAATATGATAATATGGTATTAGTGGTGTTCTTTACATTCTTTGTAATTTTTAGAAGTGGCTGGAGGATTCTCATGTCCCGCTGCTGGTGAAGTAGCAAACACAGGATCATTCTCACGACATGCTCATCCTGATGACTGTCGTAAATACTACATCTGTTTAGAAGGACAAGCCCGTGAATACGGTTGTCCAATTGGTACAGTCTTCAAAATTGGCGATGGTGAAGGTACTGGCAACTGTGAAGACCCAGAAGATGTTCCTGGATGGTAAGTTTGATTATCACAAATACATAAATCCAAATTTCTCATGACTATGAACTCAAGTTCCTTTCGCAAAATTCATTCTTGAGCTTTGTAACATTTCCTACCGAATTCTGATGAATTCAAGATGATATTGAGTTTTAAAAATCGAATTCGCGAAAAGATTTGCAATTTATGGCATTCCAAGATTTTTTGAAACTGATATAATGATAATTAACATTATTTATATGTATTCATAATCTTGTACATATTTTTATTGAATTTTTTTATAACTTTTTTCTTTTGCATGTGCATGACTTTATTAATATTCTCTTTCATTTTTTCTATTTTCTAATCTTCATTTCAATGTGAAAAAAATAGTCGGAGAGCTGATGCCAAAGTATTTTAGGCAGGTTGAAATCACTGGGAGATACAGGGAAACCTCGACATTGACAAAAATTCCTTTATTAGTAGTCCTATAACTTTGGTAAAAAATTTATATCTATTCTGAAAAACTATCTGTATTCGCCAGTGGTTGAAATGAAAAGACAGTAGTTTATCAATGTCCACATCTATAATCTCGAGTAGAAGGTAGAACATTTGCAGTTATACAGGGTGATTTTTGTTTTGTTTCATTAGACGTATTCAAAGAAGGAATTTTGATACGAATTCAAGATTCTGTATTTTCGTTTTAGAGTACAGGAACTTGAATTGTAAAATATTTTCAAGCGGACTCTACATCAGAAGAATTTGATTTTTTTATTGATATATTATTCTGTTGTTGTTAGCTTGATTTTTGAGGAACCATAAATCACAAGTTATTAATGGCTCATAAATCAAAAGTGATTTATGGCTTTCATAGTGCTCGAACAGATGGATTATGAACACATTATTCTATAGTCGTGGACAAAAATAAATACTGTTTTTCATGTTATTTCATCTCGTTTTGTACAGCTTCCCTAATTTTGTCATGAGCTCTCAGACCTAGAAAGAGTGTATACTAATAAATACATTGATGGAATATTTCAAAGATATTAATTATGAAAATGATCTTAAAATTTCTTTCATTATTCGAAGAAAAAACTGAAAACATGTCTTCCTAAAATATCCTTATTCCCTGATAAATTAAAGATTCTCTTATCGCCTTCAAATATGCAGTATGCAGATCAGAAGTAAGGTGTCCCCCTCCTAGGTTTCTTTGCTGAAGGCAATGCTGAATGCTGATTGCCATCAATTTCAGTCCTGATGGATGACACATATTTGTTGCTCAGGCTGAAATTATGACCCTAAAAATCCCAACTTCTGCTTTGAATCTCAATCTGAATCGTTTACTACAATTCCAATATTTCTCACCTCTTTCGTGGAAGAAATAGTTACTTTAGCTTTAGCCTTCTTCCTATGGAAATATTCATTTCTTTTTATCAACGTGTCAAGAACCTTTTAATAATAACCCCTAAATCCCTACCCATATTCATCTGGATCCAAGATTGAGTTTGCTGAAGAATACGAAGAAATTATTGTATCAACGAAGTTTTGAAAGTAAAAAGTTCACCAACATCTTCATTCGGATTTGCAGTGAAGACTACTACGGTGACTTGGACCTTAAGACCATTAGAAAGAGCGAACTCTTGGCTGGTTTAAGTAGCAGCAGCTCTCAAAGAGCCAATCATTCAGCTGGATCAGCCCCAAAAGCAAAACAACCAAGACCTTCAGCATCCACGCGGAACGCCCCAGAACCCTCAGATAGAGAATAGGCAATCAATTTTTAGGTTAGGATAGAACATCTTGAAATACCAAGTCTTTGGCAGTCAAGCCACCAAGAAGCCATTTATTGGACTCTCTAATCAAAATTGAGTTAAAATTATCAAAAATGGTTCATTTTTGTTATTTTTGTATACTTGACATTTCGATTTTGTATTTTTTATTCAGTTTCCATTATTTTCACATTTGCGCTTCAATATACGTGCTGAAGGCAGATTGGTTCCAATAAACTTTTCGATCTACAATTTACATTTCAGTAAAATTCTGTTGGTTCCGAAAAGTTCCTCATGATTAAGTCATTAGTGCTATCTCCGTTCATATATAACGAAAGTCTTCACATATTTATTGACCCATGTAGCTTTTAGTTGTGAAATTAGTTGGAAAATTCGTTATATTTATGATTTAATGAGAATCTTTTTTTTAATAAACTGAAATGTATCAAATGGTTTTTCATTTTAATCATTCATTATCCTACTTGATCATATTTTCTGGCTAAGGGATCATTCATATTTATTTGGTATTTACTTACCTACTAATCGATAATGCACCTTTCTTATGACTACCACAATGAACTGGTTCAATTAACTCATACTCATGGTAAGTTTGGTATATCGAACAGGAAATTTCTATTGAAGGAAAAGAAGAAAGATCACTGGGTGAAATAACAATTTATTCTTCTATCACTCATTGGTGAATTGGTTTTTCCTAATATGTTCTACTTAATATCATCGTTTTAATATACCTAGAGGAACAACCTTTGACTATATATAGTCTAAGGGAACAACGCCTTTGAAAGAATTGAAGCTGAAAGTTTTGTTAGCTATAAATTAGCAGAAATCTTTAGTATATTTATTTCCCTCAAGTAGGGGAAGTACGTACAAAATGACATAGGGTTTTATTTCAGAGGCATAACTTGTTAGTAGTGAATCACAGCAAAGTCATATTCTACACCTATGATCTGTCCTTTCTTTATAAAATCTAATCAACCTTTATGCAATTAAAGTACCAAAAAATAAAATATTCTTAGATTAATTGGGATGAACGAAATTTCATTTTGTCCGAATGCTATGGACAAAATGACATACCGGCAACTGTACTTTTCTACTTACCTATAGTTACAAAACTACTGACGAAGTTCACAAATGAAACGCTTGGTTCTTCTAGGAACATCAGCACAAGATGCGTCAGCCCAATGCAAGCGGTGCATGCATCGTAACCAGTCTTCTCCAGGGCTAATCCTGGAGAAGATCTAAATCGGGAAAAAAAGTCATAACAATAGATAGATGGATAGTCGTCTTCATCATCTAGTTGCTAGGAACATTTTCTTCTTCATTGTCTTCTTTAAATTATGCCCTAGGGATTTGTCTCCTTGTCTTTGGAGGAGGTATGGGCCCTTTTTTTGATTTGATTGCAATCGTATTAGGTGAAGAAGTTGAAACTAAGTACGTTTATCGAGTCTTCGGCTCACGTTTGCCTTGTCCACTTATGAGTCGTCCTTTAGGGATTGGAGAAACCTCCTCATAGGATCAGCAAGAATAGGTTAAGATACATTGCCTTCATTAGCCGCAGATGAATATTTTGTTATGAATATGTTAAGACAAGTCCAGGTTCTTTGTTTGCTAATGGAACCTGGGATGGATTGTCTTGATGTTATCCGGTAGATACGGTATATTCAGCTGAAATACCTATGTCATTTTGTCCGTTCACTGTATATGTCATTTTGTCCATATAACGTTATAAAACTAGAAATAAATCGAATTAATACAAGAAGTATATTCAACATAAAAAAAGCTTCTTGAATACAATGAAGAATAAGTGAAGTTTGAAATGAATGCAATATTAATGAAAAAAATTTTGAAAACTGGCCATTTCTTCTAAAAATTTGGCGCAATGAAAAAAAACTCGTAACCTATTGATTTCTGTTATCACTCATAACGACCGAATGAACTAGAGTAGCGCTTGCAAATTTTCAGAGGTCAATAGAAGCCACTCGGGTCGTGTGATGTAGTAGGCAGTTCCGCATTTGATACCTCCAAACTCTAATTATGATGCCTATGTCATTTTGTTTTCAAGTGTGGCCGAGTATTATCATGATGCAGAATAGCTTTGTTGTGTCTTTCAGTGTTTTGCGACTGTTTTTTTGGCAATGCTCGGCTCAAACTCATCAATTGTCGTCGATAGACCTCCCCTGTGATCCTTTCATTCGATTGTAGCAGCTCATAATACACCACACTTAACTGGTCTGCCATGAATATTAGAGTTGATAGTTGGTGATGAGGCATGTCCAGAATATCCATACGTTGCTCGGCCATTTTGTTTATCGTAATAGACATAGACACCCTTTTCATCACAATTCGACGCTGAACGCCTTCCTTTTGCCTCATGCCTTCAGGTATACAGCGACCAATTTCCTACCTTTCCCATTGGATTGAAACTATGGCAAATGGCTGGTTGAGTGACTCAAATTGATTTTGAGAGTTCCTCCATAAGCTCAATGACAAACTTTGACAGATGATAGCTGTGCAGAGCATGCTCCTGATAGAACACATAACCATAGTTTTTTTTAATTTCATATTTTTGTTTATTGAGTAATTGTTAATTGTTGACTCCGATCTCCCCCCTCCTGTACAGTACATATAGATCAAGCCCCTCCGGAAATTTAATACAGACAAAAAATGTTCGAAATCAGTTGAAGTTTATCATAGTGAACACCCCGCTGTAAAGAAAGCTCCTATGTTAGGTTTACTAAAGGGCAAGTCAAAAGAAGCGGAGAACTATGTAAATATTGTAACCAATCCGCAGCAGATTTCCATGTTTGCACCCTTATTTCGCGTGGAACCCTGTTCACGTTCGAATAAATATATCACACAATTCAATTTGTACCATTTTCAACGATAGTTTTGGTATTGTTTCCACTGCACTAGTGGTAAATTCACCACTCAAATGGCTCTTATTACCGTTACCGAATTTCTGAACAAAAACTCTACAAATTTTACCGAACAACCACCATATTTCCCGGAGATGGTCCTGGCCGACTTTTTCATCTTTTCTGAATCCATCTTTTAAATATTATCGGAAACAATAAAATTCACCAAGAAACCTTCAGATAGCGGTTACTTTTGGAGCACAGAATGTGAGAAATTTGACAATTCCTTTTATAGCATTTCAATATATTTATAACATCAATATGGCGCATAAGCCTGCTATTCACAGTCAAAAAGTGAAGCCAAATCGTTGGTAAGAATTGAATTGTACGCATGCGTCAACTGGTAATTCAAAAATTGCAGGAACCGTAGAGGTTATGTATATTCCGAGTGTCAACAAGAAAATAGATATCGAGGACGAAAATATGTCAACCAAATATTTGCAGTTCAGTATACCTATTCACGTGAAGATCTTTTCATGAAGTTATAAATGACCTCCACTTCATGGCATAATACAGTGTGTGAGAAACAGAATTAATAAGTAGGAATATTTGTTCTCAATAATACTGCACATGCGCAAATCAGGATTCATACCAAAGACCAGCTTCAATTTTCATTGGCGCATTGCTCATATTGGAATTATTAGATAGGTATTTATGAGCATTTCATTAGAGGTTGCATTACTCATACCTGTAGTAGGATCACAGACTACATACTCAGTAGGATCTCATTAGTCCATTACTTTTGCATTGGTCTATCACGCCTTAATCACGTAAGACGCAGCTCAAGGATTTTGATCCCAAATTATTTCATGGCATCCTTGACCATCATTGTATGAAACTTTCCTCTGATAATATATTGACTAATTTTCTTGCCGACAATTTTACAGCGAAGATTACTACAAAGATGTTGACCTAAAGGCACTCAAAAAATTGGGATATTAAGTCCAATTCAAAACCTAGTCCCTCGAGAGAACCAGTTGGAAGGATAAGACATCACCTGGAACGATAATAACCAGTGTTTTGCAGTGTATTATTTATTGATGAAAGAACAATGATTTTACCCTTAAGGACTAATTTAATGAAAGAAGTTGTTAAATTTTTAAGTGTTGTTTTATTAACTGTGAGTAAACACTTCATAATATAAATAGTTGTTACTTCGCAATGAAGTTAATGATGTACAAACATGAATAAATTTCTTTTTATATAGTTCTTGTTTCGTTTGGATGTCATATTCAGACAATATCCATTAAGCTTATGAAAAAGTTAGCATTGTAACAATGAAGTTTCCTGTGAATACTGATGCAAGCTTTTCTCCATACTCAATTGTTTTTTTTATTGAGAAAACTTGATTTTAACATTTGCTTCCACTCAACTATGTGATTATTGAAAAACTTTTTATGTTCGACTGCTTCATAAACACTTGATTCATGAATTCGTTTAGCGTCCATAATTGACTACCTTATTGGACACCACTTTATTGGACTCAACTGTCACAGTCTTCTCTCGATTTTGCGATTTTCTTCGTTTCACACCACTTGTTATAGGCCGCATTCGAATTTTCATAAACACTTTTAGTGGGTATAGGAGAGATCCTTTGGCACTGGCGTCTTAATTTTTTACGCTTTCCTCTCCTGAACTATCCATTTTTGGGATTATTATGACGTTTGTCACAGAATTAACGAAGTGAACAACTCTGTTCTGTGTGGTTGCTAAGGTTGCTGATGGTTACAAAGGTAAGAAAAGCAAAACCACACTTAATTTTTCCTTGAAATGAAGCGACGAATTGCCATTTCAGAATGTAAAATTTCTGCATTGCAGTCAAACATAAAGCATTGTATTGTATGCAGCTCGTACATACTTATGGACTTGCCCAAATTATTGGCCTCGCTCGCTTTGGACTCGTCCATAAATACCTAATTTATCTACTTGTTACATAAATAGCTATAAGATCCTTCAACTTTTTGTTCAACTGGATAAATTCAGTATGTTGAAAAAGTCTACAAAGTGAGTAGAAGTTATCGCACAAAATTCATAACAATAATGATGAATATTTGGTCCTTCGATCCGCGATAGATATCAGTTTATTGAGAATTGAAAAAATCAAAATCATTGATATTCATGTTAAACAGTGTTTATACACAAAATGAAACTCCTTTCATCTGGATATCTGTTCTCTGGCCTCTGCAAATACCCCTTATCCACTCACGGTTCGTGCTCTTTAGGTGTGGGTCGTCCAGACCCAGACCCAATATATACGGGGTAGGTAATCCTAAATTGGAGGTTCAAATGAAAAGGGAAAATTCTTTGAATAATTTTAAGTAAATAAATTTGGGACCGCAAAAGTTTCGTTTCCGAAATACAGGGACGATCCCCCCCCCAATATTGAACAGAGTTGGCAAATTTTAAAAGCAGAGTTGGAATTTGTTCGAAGTTGTTGAAAATTTTCGAAGCAGTTGGAAAAATTTCGAAGCAGTTGGAAAAATTTCAAAACAGTTGGAAAAATTTTAAAGCAGTTGGAAAGATTTCAATTGAGTTTGTATACATATTTCTTGAAATGTGAATGAATTTGACTTTTTTTAAATAAAGTTTGAAATTCATGCTCATCAAACCGGTAGAACTAAGCCCACGGTTAGCCGGACAAAAGCATGCAGAGAATATAGCGACAATTGTACAAATTCTTGTTAGAGTATATTCAGGGTATTTGGCAGATTTGGCCCAATGTGCAATGTGTATAACCAGCAATAAATGTTTTTTATTCCGAATTGCTACCAAGTGTTTGAAAGATGAACAATTTTTCATCTTTTACGCTATCCCTCAGCAGGTAGTTATCCCTCAGCAGGTTGGGCAGTAGGCAGTATTTTTCCTCATTCTAGTCATTCTTATATTCTATCGGCTATCGAATCTCCGTTCAACACGTAAATCTGTTAAAAAGATTGAAGGCGAGTTTATACAGCAACTAAAATGAAATAAGAACTAAAATAAAATAAAATAAGAAATGAGAGCAGACAACATAGGTTTATAGAGATCACTGGAATAAAATAAGAAATAAGAATGAACCAATCAAATCGCA
Source organism: Adalia bipunctata (assembly GCA_910592335.1). Classification (NCBI taxonomy): domain Eukaryota; kingdom Metazoa; phylum Arthropoda; class Insecta; order Coleoptera; family Coccinellidae; genus Adalia; species Adalia bipunctata. Next base: position 11,818,665 of record OU342954.1, read on the forward strand.
GATTTTTTGACAATGACTTCCGCCTTTCATTCAAGGCGATAATCGCAGTACTTGTCATCGATAACAACATCGCTCCCATCATGATTTCCTGGTCATCCATATTAAATATAATCATCAACAATGATTTAAAAAAATATTCATTAAGTTTTAGGTTAGAAAACTAGAACTTGTCAAAAGTGTCAATATGGAAAAGATTGGGGAGTGGATTTGGGTCATGCGCACTATCATTTTCCAAATAAAATAAGCGAAAAAGATAAAAGTTGACCATCTCTTATTCTTATTCCTTATTTTAGCTTATTTCCTGTATAAACGCTGTCATTGAAATGCATCAAGTGAACATTCTTATTTTATTTTATTTTAGTTGCTGTATAAATCCACCTTCAGTCTCGACAAAGTTGATAGATATTCTGACAACATTGTGATCTCGTTTAAAGACCAGAGAAGGAATAATATTCGATGATATGCAATTCAGAGACGCATTCAGATTATTCTTGAAATTAATGATTTTTTCGTCAAATTTTTCCGGGTAAAATTGGAAATAAAACGATGCGTTTTATTGAAAAAACATAAGAATACTTTTAGTTTCTTAAATGATTGATTCTTTCGAAAATATGAACCGTTTATCTTTTTAAAGTAGTTTTATGGTGTTTTTTCGTGTATTGATGAGTCGACTACCCTGTAACTTTTATACCAGGAGAGATATTGAATGAGTTTCGATTGAGGAATATGCACCAGTTCATTTTAAATAACGGTTACGAAGATATGGACAATAAAGTGTTTTTTTCATGGATTTTCGACACCCTGTAAATTTCAACCCGAACCGAATTTTGAAAGAAAAATGGTATAGGAAGAAAGTGTTTCGTTTGATGAGAGGAATCTATAGTTAAACTATATAAACAAGTCAAAGACTCAACCTATATAATATAATGATGTAAATTATTTTATTTATCTCAAGAAACGTATGATTCAATGGCCCATCGAGTTTCGCAAAACCTGATTATTTCTATATTGTTTATAATTTAAATTTTTTCTGTTTGTTTAAAAATAGATAATCAGTTCCTCGGACTCGAATTAACATAATCAATATTTTCATTTGAACCTCATTATTATCTTTGCAATTCACTAAATTTTTATATCAAAGCTTGTGTCCTTGAACCTTACGTACATCTACTAACTTGAGATATTATGTATTAGTAGCAATTAATCATTCGATATAGCTGTTGTTTTGCATTCGAATTCATACGAAAAGGAAAACGAACTTTCGAAATCTAAGGGAAATTTACCTTTCGATTTGGATAAATGGTTCAGGTATTCATATGCAAATTAATAGTATATTATTTCATAAGGAGGAGAAGTGTCACTTTCCACGTAGAGCTTGTGTTTACCCGCCGAGCGTAGTGAGTCACTCTTATTCGAATGGAATATGTTATTTTATTTTAAAACATCTTGAAATTATATGTTATTTCATGTTAAAGGTATTATTATTTATAAATTCAACAAACATTGGCGCATCCGAATTTGTCCAGTGGTGTAAATGTTGGGGGGATAAAACCTTTGTGCAAATTCAATATCTCCGTCACTGGCACGTCTGATAAAAACGAGTAAAAGTAAAGTGCAAGAAAGTAGCTATTATTAGTGACAATGTGCAGAGTGTACAGAAACTCAATAATGTAGTTCGAATGGTACCTGAGGTATTAGCAAAAAACTGAAAAAAATATACATTTTTGACACCCTGCATCTCGGAAACGAAGACCCCGGAGGAAAAAAATGGAGGAAAAAATTTTTTATTTTTTCATGAGAAATCTACAGTTGACCGTTGATATAGGTGGGTATAATAGTAACAAAAAATTAAAAAGAATTATTTCTAGTCATTTAATTCCAGAATCAATTAAGTATTTAAAATACAAAATGAAATACTACTTACTTATCACTGTAATTCTCTAGAATAATTATTATTAATTCAAAAAATGTTATCTCATATATAAATCCCATACAAGTATCCTCAGAAAATTTCAATATATCGATTGAGGAATGATATTTCTTCCATTTCTCTTTCTACATTTTTTGTTAAATCGGTCGTAAATCTGCCCCTTACCACAACTTTTCACACCTACGTTGGATCTGCGAATTGTGAGAATAGGTATATTTCTTTCCTTCATCTTTTTCTCTTCGTCCTCAGTCATCATCATTTTTTTGCATTCATATAAATTATCATCCACAGTTATAATCACAACTTCGTCTTCCTCATTAGTTACTACGGATTTTGATACCAAGCAACAATTCCTGTACTCATTCATCTCATGGCGGAACCTTAAAATTTCACAGTCGTCGCAGAGAATACCAGGAAAACTAACCACAATGATGAAAGTCATGTATTGAACTACTTGGAATTTTGAAACCATGTTTTTTATAAATTGATAGTAAATTATGCTCTGTTTTGTGATGCGTTGCGATTGAACAGACTCAGTTGACTGAGAAACTGGTGATATTGAGTCAGTTGTTTTCGAATCGGCTCCAGACAAAACATAAATGGTGTATTATAGGTACAAATTGCGATTTGTTGAGTATCCAATTTATCTATGCGTTTGCTTTCCATCTGTCATTCGTTCTTCATTTTCCAGCAAATAAATCGTTAATTCAAGATGGTTCATTATTTTTTAATTTTTTATGCAGGATGTACCAGAGTAGAAAAACTAATAAGGTAGAGCTGTAGAGAGTAGAGCAATATTTCACGGTCGTGGCGGTAATGGAAAAATAGCTCAACCTCTTTCGAGAGAAATGCAAAGTAGGACCCATCTCAGATTTTCAATCGACAAGAAAGACTTAAAATCTAATCAGAGCCAACACTATGAATCTATGTTTGAAGGTAGGGATCATGTTGAAAAATTTCAATTTATAATTAAAAATTGCGTATTTGGGTAATTTCTATGAATGAACGAATAAATAATGTATGAATTTATTTCTTTTGGCTTTTCCGCACTGTGGATCAGACGCCTGAATTCTAGAGTAAGCGTGACTGGACTGACCGTAATAAGAAGAAATTTCAGGAAAAGGTTGTTTTGTTGGTGACTTCAACCTACCTCTTCAACGCCAGAAACCATATCAATCCAAAACGTGCAAGTCATTCTGTCTTGGAATTCACATCAGTTGGTTCGCTTGAAAAATTAATTTCTGGATTTCTCTAGAAAGCTACAGGGTGATATTCCAGCTTCATGGAAATACTAAGACCATCATAAAATCCAAACTTATTGACGGATATTATTGAAACTTGGGAGGTTATTGGCACATGCTACGGTCGAGTCTGAAAGATATCAATTATTCCATTATTCCAGGGCCGGACTCATTAATCTTCATTCAAAGTGTTCAGGGTAAAAAAAAACACTTTGTATTTCGAATTACAAATAATTGATTCGCTTTTTAGAAAGAAGCTAAATTATGCTTCAATTTGTGGTATCGCTCAAAGTTGTCACATCAACAATTATTTTTTTATGAATTTCTTAATTTGGATAAAGTTCGAAAATTTTAATTTATTTACCTGATCAGGACTTAGTCATTTTGTGGAGGTCGAAAATAAATAATAAACTTTCTTAAAAAAGTCACTGAAGGTGAGGAAGACTATAATAATTTGTTGATATACTGGGTGGCCACCCCAGACACGGATCTCATTGCGATGGAGTTAATGAAGGTAAATTTCGAAAAAAAAAATTGGTAATGCGTATAGGTTATACATAAGCATATTTCAAAGTTATTCGTATGTATACCAGGTATTCGACAACAAAGATATAAGTAGACCAAAGTGACACTTCTTCCAATGTAAAAACCTCTAACTGAATTAGTAAATCGAGTAGTATGAGTAGTGATTTTTCAATTTGTTAGTTTGTTTCTTTAAAGTTTACTTATTCAATACTAAATATTATGAAGTACTCTGAGAAAGAGGATATATGATTTTCAGTTAGGGAGAATGTTACAAAATATCTTACTAGATTCAAAGATTCAAGCTCAAAAATGCACAGAAATAAAATTTCCTTCAAGATAAAATATGAATTCCTTTAACATATTCTGTGATAAATTGCAAACATTTTGACAACTGAAATTTAAGATTGTTCGTTGCTTGTGTTTTGATTATTATAAAATAGTGAAATTATCAAAATGGCCAATTTTACAAATAGAGAATATGCTGATATGAAATATGATGTTCGTGTATGGTAAATGTGAGAGAAATAGTCGAGCTGCTGTGAGGGAGTAGGTATCGTCTTATGGGCCTACCACACGCTCAAGCTTCACCACAGTTTGGCTTGCGCAAACCGGCTTGAACACTGAACGCTGAGGGAAACTGTATATAATTCTCCCAACCACACGCTCAGTGTTCAGTGTTCAAGCCGGTTTGCGCAAGCCAAACTGTGGTGAAGCTTGAGCGTGTGGTAGGCCTATTAGATTTCCGACGCGCAGAATTCCCAATCACCAAACATTTTCTGCAGTATTTAGTTGTATAGCGCAATATGGTAGAGTGCCAGATAGGAAGAAGGATCGCCAAAGGAATCTAGAAAGAGGTGATGAAGTACTCCAATTAATGCAAGCACAACCTTCAACTAGTGTAAGGAGAGTAAGTGCACAATTACATTTGCCGAAGCATAAGGTGCACAGAATAATCAAAGAGGAAAATATGTAGGTACCCGTAGGTACCACATATACAACAGGTGCAACGATTGGAACCTGGCGATAATGTCTTAAGACTGAATTTTGCACATTGGATAGCAAATCACAGAGTCACTTTGTACAGAACAATATTCAGTGATGAGGCTCAATTCACCAGAGATAGTGTGTTCAATATTCATAACTCGCACATTTGGACCGAAAATAATCCCTACAGTATAAGACTGAGAAAATCACAACAGAAATGTTCAGTAAATGTTTGGTGTGCTGTGATAAACAAACATTTGGTAGGGCCTCATTTTTTTGACGGTCGCCTTACAAGTGCGATTTATCTAGATTTCTTGCAAAATATTTTACCCGGCATGCTACAAGGATATTAGAGAAATTTATTTCCAGCATGATGGAGCTGGACCTCATTTTGACTTGGAAGTGAGAAGTTACCTCGACAATACCTATCCAAATAGGTGGATAGGTCGAGGAGGACCTATTCCATGGCCTCCTCAATCTCCAGATTTCAACCCGCTAGAGCTAGACTATTTTGTATGGGGAAAATTGAAGGATATGGTATATTCTGAAGAAATCCAGTCAAGAGAACAGCTGATGAACAGAATTACCAACTGTTGCGATATTTCAAGAAATAATGGCGATATGATTCGCAAGGCTGTATCCAATTTGAACATTCGGCAAGAGAAATGTATACAAGCTAATGGTTTTAATTTCGAACCACTTCTAAAATAACGTTGAATCAGCAATTCATTCGTTCCTATTTTCATTTTTATTAGGTACTCTTTACTGTATTTTAGTTTCTTTCATTTGTTATTGTTTAGTTATGGAATGTGCTTATTAAAGCTCTGAACTTTTTTGAAAATTTTCTACTAATACCTTCGCTTTTTATATTCAAACATGTGATTTTCAGTTCTCTTCATGGTGAAAAATTCAATTTATCGAACTCTATCCAAATTCAAAAATTCATAATAAAATAATTGTTGGTGTGACAACTTTAAGCGATATCACAAATTTAAGCATAGTTTAGCTTCTTTCTAAAAAGCGAATCAATTATTTGTAATTCGAAATACAAAGTGTTTTCTTTACCCTGAACCCTTTGAATGAAGATTAATGAGTCGGGCCCTGGAATAATGGAATAATTGATATCTTTCAGACTCGACCTTAGCATGTGCCAATAACCTCCCAAGTTTCAATGATATCCGTCAATAAGTTTGGATTTTATGATGGTCTTAGTATTTCCATGAAGGTGGAATATCACCCTGTAGCTTTCTAGGGAAATAATAATAATAATAATGACTTTATTTTCACGATAATCATTACACAAGAAAATTGTTTACATATAATAATTTATCCTTGCGAAAAAGGGCGGAGTCCAGTTATGCACATGCATATTCTGCTCAACTCAACCCGAAACAAAAAATAATTCTAATTACTCTAAATTTTTAATTTTTTCAATGGCGTTCTGCGTTCACTATTAAGGAGAAATAAAAGAATACATATTTAGGGAAAGTAGTCAAATGAGGGACCCACCAACTATCTGACCATAATATAAAATACCACAGTGTAGGATATAGGCATTTGATTGTCTCAATGCAGATTTTGTGTCCGAGAAGATGGAGTATTTAGGTGTTAGAGATTTCTTGAATCGATGGTTGACATCCTTCTTGAGAGATCGCTCAATTGTTGTGTCCGTTGATCACGAGCGGTCCGATGTGATCACTGTGCCCATTGGCAGGGGCGGATTAACCATGTGGGAGGCCCCTAGGCAGAGCAATTTATGGGGCCCCTTTTAAATTCAATTTTTTTCGTGCACGGGGCACGCAGGGCACGCGGGGCCCCTAGCTCATGTGGGGCCCCTAGGCAGTCGCCTACTCTGCCTAATGGCTAATCCGCCCCTGCCCATTGGCACCCCACAAGGTAGTGTGCTTGGGCCTTTGCTGTTTTTGATGTTGATTAATGACTTGCCTGAGTTCATTACCGAAGGTAAGGTTTTCCTTTATGCCGACGACACATCAATAGTAGTCAGTGATAGGTGTCGTGACCGTTTACTTGTGAAGTGTCAGACGGTCATTGATCAGTTTGATGACTGGTGTGCGCGTAACAAACTCATCATAAACTCAGAGAAGTCAACAGTGATTGAGTTCCATAATCAGTATAGAGAACCATTTTTGCTGTCGCTCAAGTTCAAGGAAAGCATTTTAACGGCATCATCTCAGGTTAGCCTTCTCGGCACTATATTGGACAGTAATCTTAAATGGTCTGCTGAGATGAATAAGATCTGCAAGAAATTGAATAAATGCTACTACACCCTGTATAATGTGCGGAAATTTATTGGCACAGAGGCTGCACTGACCTATTACTTCTCGAACGTATTTTCATTGCTGCGGTACAATGTTGTCGTCTGGGGGGCGGCTGTGGACTGGAGGAGTGTCTTCATTGTTCAGAAGCGCATTTTGAGGTTGCTTTTTGGCATCGATTCGAGATCGTCCGTCAGACCCGCTCTCATTGCTCATGGTTTGTTATCATTTCCTTGTATTTATGTGTATTATTTGCTTGTCTATATTCACGATGTTAAGAAATATTTGACAAAACGATCCGAGTGTCATAAATATTCTACTAGGAATACGCATAAGTTATTTATACCAAAGCACTCGCACTCTTTCCATGAACGATCTCCATATCATGCAGGTATCAAGCTGTATAATTTGTTACCCTGCTCTCTTACTAGGTTGAGCGCCAGGACGTTCAGACGAGATCTGAAGTCGTGTCTCATAGAAAATTGTTTTTATAGCGTAGAGGAGTTTGTTCAGTATTGCTCTAATTAAATAAGTTTGTCCTATTTCATTGTCAACTACATTTGTTATATGTATTTATGTGTGAGTGTATATGTTTATTTGCTTGTTTCCTTACTTTATTTCGATTTGACATACCATGTATTTGTTGATGGTCAATAAATTATTATTATTATTATTATTATAAAAAATTAGCATTTGTTCTGTTCACTCAGATAAAGTTCAAAGATGCAAGATCTAAATTTTCTTGAGTTCAAGGACTTGAAATTCAAAGGTAGGGAGTTGTAGGCATTTGCTATGTTGTATGAAAAGCTTCTCTCGAATAAAGTCGTTCTGTGAATAGGGGGTGTGATAAGACCTTTATTTCTGATGTTGATGTTGTGAACATGACTTCTATATATTATTTTCCTGTGAAGATAGCTAGGTACTTTATTCAACACTATGTTATGGTGAAAACAGGCCAAAAAAAAATCCAGAAATTAATTTTTTATAATCAATTCGTAATCAGCTAGTCCAACTCTATCTCTGGTATGAGTATGTACAGTTATTCCCCGGACACCCTGTATAGTTTATTAACTATTGTATTATATTTCATTATTTTCTTCAAGCATTAAATCTATATCTATTCAATAATACTGACAAATTTGGATGAACTAGCTGCAGCATTTGAGGAAGAAAATTGTTCGACCTAGAGAATATAAGAGAGTGGAACTCAAACCTTATTGGCAGTCTATAATGCTCCGAAATCTGTGAAAAGTCTCGATCATCTTCGTTATATGCATTACGTCAAAATCTTAATGAACCTGTGCAGCTTTCAAATATTCCACCAACAAGTGCAGCTGCTCATCAACATTTCAAACGTGTATATTATCTCAATTTCAAACATGGTTAGGGCATGATTTGGAACTCCAGGTATGGGGTTGGGCAATGCGAAACGATTTTCTGGAGCCTATCATGACAATTTTACAACCTGCTCCAGAAGAATAAATGTATTGAATGATATTTTTCAATAAAAAGATTAATTCATAATTTATTTGTTTTTTTTATCATGTAAGAAGTCATTAATATTAATTAGGTTATAATTCAAATATAATTCCTATATTTTCATTAACAATTCTGCAATAACATGGGCAGGTAAGTGTTGTTAAATAAATGAATAATACTGAATAAAAAGTGGATAAGTTGAGGAAAAAATTATAAAATATAATATAATAGTTAACAAACATTGAAACATATTTATAATCATTGATTTATCGATAGTTCATCAACTATACAGGGTGGCCAGGAGATTGACGTCAAAAAGAAAAACACAGGTCCCTCGTGTCATGGGCTATTCGAACCACCCCCATGTATGTTATGCGATTTTTCACGGTTTTCGAGTTATGAATTTTTTTATGAACTTTGAGAATTTTCGACTTGACCATCTTAAAAAAGATATTAAAAAAAAGTACAAGACTTCTCTGGGAAATTCTTTTGTAACTTAATCTCCACGAATTGTACTTTTATACATAAAATAACCAGATTCGTACCTTTGATAAAAATTACGGAAATGTGTTGGTTTGGTCTCAAGTGAAAAAGTTACGTGAATTGTATTATGATCTGAATTTTCGAATCAAAATTAAAAATGTAAAAAGGCTAATTCACGGTTTCTTAGTATGCTTAAAAACTGCGCTCAGCAGTCAGCTTTTAGAATCATTCATAAAAAATGGTACTGAACACTCTACTTTTGCTAGAATTAGCCTTAAAAGTCATCGAGGTGGAAAAATTCAAAGAACAAGACATTTACTACAAAATTATTTTTTGCCATTTCAAGATTTTTCTGATCAAGTTATGATAGAAAATCCTGAAAATTAATGAAAATTAGCTTTAGATGTTGGTCAAGAAAAGTTCTAGATAAAAAAAAAGAAAAATGTATGGCAATAAATCACACATCATAATGTAAATAAAAAGAAATTTATTTATTGAATTTACAGTAGGTTTTCAAAGTGGCCACCTCCAGCCTCAATACACATTCTACACCTTCTTAGAAAATTTTCTTTTAATCGCATAAAACCTGCCCTGTTCTTTCTTAGGCTTCAGTCGCAGCTCGTCTTCACTCGAACATTCTCGGGCGTAAACAATTTCTTTCAAATAACCCCAAACGAAAAAATCGATGGGATTAAGGTCAGGTGAACGTGGGAGGCCACTTGATTGGTCCGCTGCGTCCGATCCATCTGTTCGGGTATCGTTCATTCAAGTGATTACGGACTTACGTTGCGTATAGTGACACGGGGCGCCGTCGTTTTGGAATATCATAGTTCGACGAAGCTGAAGACTCACATCTTCCAGGAGCAAAGGAAGTTCATTTTGTTTACAGATGAGTCAAGATTTGAGCGATGTGGAATCAAGGGCGGATTTACGGGGGGGGGTAATTAATTACCCCCCCATGAGTATCGAAGACCTAAGAAAAAATTAAGTTTCAAAGTTTATTTGAGGATGTTGTGTACCTGATTTAATGGTTTTCAATCATATTACCCCACCCCCTCTCCCCATGAAAAAGAGCTATATCCACCCTCGTGTGGAATCTTCAATATTCACAACAACCACACGTGGGCGATTGAAAATCCTCATGATGTGAGAGCATCAAATTTCCAACAACGCTTTAGCATTAACTTGTGGTCTGGTGTCCTCAATGGTGAACTAATTGGTCCATATGAATTGCCGTCCAGACTTGGATGGAAAAACGTACAAAAATTTTCTCGAGCATGAACTTCCTCTGCTCCTGGAAGATGTGAGTCTTCAGCTTCGTCGAACTATGATATTCCAAAACGACGGCGCCCCCCGTGTCACTACGCAACGCAAGTTCGTAATCACTTGAATGAACGATAGCCGAACAGATGGATCGGACAAAATTCATAACTCGAAAACCGTGAAAAATCGCATAACATACATGGGGGTGATTCGAATAGCCCATGACACGAGGGACCTGTTTTTTTCTTTTCGACGTCAATCTCTTGGCCAGCCTGTATATGGCGCGTTTTCGACCGGAGGCACCAGTTGACCTGAAGTGATACTATGACCGCGCGCTCTCCGCCCTCTATCTCGAAAACAGTTCACCGTATGAAAAATTTTTTCAAACAAAATTTGTAGAGAATTTTGTATTCTACAATATTGATCATGAATGCAAATAGCAAAAAACCCATAGGAAATGAGATATTTACAAAAAAGCGCAAAAAAACGCTTTTACCTTGAAATTTAATAGTTGCGTACACCCTACCATATGTAGGTTTTGAGACAACTTTTAGGGTGTCAATATACAAGTATTTACAGACTTACAGCTGGGTATCTCGAATTCCGAGGTGAACTTACTATAATGACTGGACTATAAAGATATCGCGCTCCTTAATTCACTTCAGTTAATTTTGAAAATAATAAATTCTTTTTTGGTTTATCAGCAACATCGCATTATCTCATCATAATCTTATTCGCTCCCTAAACATCGCGTTCCATTACTTGTTTAGCCTTTTAGTATTTTCCATAAACGATAATTTTTCGTGTCAACCTTACCCGTTTGTGCTCTATTTCCCGTCAAACCCTGTTCGCGCCCTTATTTCGAATCAAACTCCATTCACGCTCTTCAGATACCCCGAAACCTTTTTTTGTTCTACTCTTTTCACGTATTCAACTAATCCGAGAAGGTAATTCTCAGAATTTCTGACGCACATTAGTGAAACATTTGTTATACAGGGTGTCCCAGAAGTCACTTACCCCATTGAGGGGATCGAAGGTGAAAGATATTCTAAGCCCAAAAATCCATGTTTGAAATTTTTTGATAGGTAACGTTAATTAATGAAAGTGACCAATCAGGGGCGCCCCACAGAAGAATAAGTAGGCAGTGGGGACGCGAGAGTGAGACGCCAGAGCTGCTGCCGGCTTTTCACGCAGTAAACCGAGACTGGCATCTCACTCTCGCGTGCCCACTGCCTACTTATTCTTCTGTAGGGCGCTCCTGATTAGTCACTTTCATTAATAAATTACTAATTAACTACGTTATCAAAAAATTTCAAACATGGATTTTTGGGCTTAGAATTTTTTTCACTTTCGATCCCCTCAGTGGGGTGCGCGACTACTGGGACACCCTGTCTTGAGATTGAGTGATGAATGAATTAGTTATTGAGAATTGTGCTAGATTGCCGGACAATCTAGCGCAAATTCCAGTAAAAAACTACTGAAGTGTGAAGGGAAAAACTGATTCCGAAGAGCACAGGACATTATTTTCATAAGGGGGATATATCGAAGAAAAAAAAGCAAAACACCGTCGTAAATAAATTTTATTAAATCAACAAGATCGAAGCAAATCAAATTCGTGTAAACAAAAACAACAAAATATACGCCTTTTTTGAATATATCGCTATATGAACAATAAACAACTATCCTGATATTAATAAATAAAAGAAAAAATATGTACATTGCTTCATTAAGTCTAGTCTTCAAAGGGATGTAGACAAAAACTTTTGGACAACAACTTTCAAATTGATTTCAAACTTCAATAATTTTATACAATCCCTATCCTATGACAGGAAGGTGATGAGGAACGTATCTCGATCCCAATAGCGGTGCATCCAGCAAAAAAGTTGCTTTTAAATTTTAATAGAAATTGCCATGAATTCGATGTGTAATAGACGGATATCGGAAACAGAAAGATATTGAAAAGAATATGTTACTATATATTAGTTTAAGTTAGGTTATATCATGTTATCATAACATAGCCTAACATTTTGAAATATAACCTTCAATTATAATAATTCAACGTTATCATTCAAAATCCAATAGATGATGGAAAAGTTTCAGAACTTCAATGCTTTCTACATGTCTTTTTTATAACAAAAAGGGGTGGGCATAAATTAAAATAGTTAAAATCTCAATTTGTGTCAACAACTAAAATATGACGAAAAATGAAAAGGGAACTCTGCGATGCACCGTTTTTTTTATTTAAACTGAAATTTATAAAATGTAAAATATTTTTGTAAGGCTTTTGATATAAATTGGTCGCCCAAAAACTCTGTTTACGGTCCCGTTCCTTGGCTAGGCTGCACGAAAACAAACTACTTTTTTTTCCTTTTTATACCTTCATGAACACTCTTCACGTGATTGATCAGATTTGACTGTACATAAGAAACATAGTTACATTTTTCACAAGGATACTTCTTTTCCTTCAAATGGACGTTATTAATATGAGCCTTTACATTCTCTTTACGGTAAGTTATGAAATCACAATATTCACATTTAAACGAAACAGCCTTCAAATGGACCTGATTCTCATGCTTCTTTATGTAACTCTTGTTGATAGTTTCGTAAGAACAATACGAACATTTGTAAGTCTTTTCTCTAAGATGCCAGTTCAGGTGCTGTTTCAAATTGTTCTTTAATTTCGTTGTAAATCCACAAATTTCGCACCGAAAGCAGAAAAGATTTAAATGTATGGTGGTAAAATGTTTCTCCATGCATTCTGCAATAGGTGTACAATAGTTACATCTTGAACACGAATATTTCGTAATCTTGAAGACCTTATTCTTTATTTTCATTTTGAGCGTGCTTTTGGTATTATTGTGTCGAGTTTTAACATTCTCAACTTCAGTTATTTCTTCAGCTATGTCAATGTGTCTGTACATATGTATTTTCAATGCATCCAGTCTACTAAATCCTTTCTGGCATACAACACAAACACATAAAGGTATCTTATCATGTATTCGTTTATGAATGTTCATATGTCCAATATTGTTGGTTCTGTATTCGCAGCTAGGACACTTGTAACGTTTGAAGTGTTTTCCCTTCATTTTTTTCGCTTCTTCTTTAACTTCAGGTGAAGAACTAAAAATAGAATCACATAAAGAGATATTATACTTTAACAGATTAAAGAAATATACAGGGTGTTTTACAAGCTTTATGCCAAAACTTTGACAGAAGGTAGCTGTGCTTTTCTTGAAATTTTTTTTTGCCTATGAACATTAGGTCCGATTCATTTTCGTTCAGGAGTTACAAGCATTTGAAAAAAATTATTTTCATGTTTTGATCAATTGGGCAGACAGGTTGATATGGTAATTGACGTTATTTAAATTATTCATTTGACACTTCGTGTACGCTTTGAATAACAATGAATCCTTTATTTGAATATGGGTATTCTAAAGGGAACTCCAGAAGAGCAGCTCGAGATTACCGAAGAAAATATCCTGATAGACAATAAACCTGCTCACGCAGTATTTTGTGCATCATTCCGAAGACTTCGAAAAACAGGCAATCCTGCTCCAAAATTCGGCCAATTGAAGTGAATGTAGAAAGTGGGGAAAATGTTATAGATGGTGCACCACCGCACAGTAGTCAGTTGGCTGAATGAACATTTCCCGAATAAATGGATAGGTCAAAGAGGGCCGATAAAACGGCCACCTCGTTCGCCTGATCTAAATCCCTTAGATTTTTATTTACGAGGAAATATGAAGCAGCTTGTTTATTATGTTAAAATCTCATCAACAATTACTTGATAAAATTCAAAATGCAGCAAACCAAATACGAAACGACCCAAATCTGATCCGAAGAGTAACGGCATCTTTAGTTCGTCGATGTGAAGCTTGCATTCAAGCCAAAGGAACATTTTGAACATTTTTTGTAGTCTCAAAATTTCCATTTATTATTATAATTTGAACATAAAAATATAATTTTTCAAATGCTTGTATCTTCTAAACGAAAACAAATCGGACCTATGTTCATGGGAAAAAAAATTTTCAAAAGAAGCACAGCTACCATCTGTCAAAGTTTGTCATGGAGCTTGTAGAATACCCTGTATAAGCATATCAGCAGATCAGCTTTATTTTGAATTTCACGTCAACCATATTTTATTTTGTTTATTCAGTAAATACACATATACCTACTCCATTCACTTTTATAAAGTATCGCGGTTTGCCATGAAATTCTGACACATTTCACCGTGTATGTTTTGAAAATTTTGGGTTATGTTATAGTCATTCTTCTGTCAGTTGAACGAGCAACGTTGCCGTTTCTGCTAAAAAATCGTAGTAATTACGTATTTATCAAAATGTTCCTTTACTTTGGGAAATTAATGAATTTGAGAAAATATTATGTGAATTCAGAAGACATTTAAAAACATTTTTGCACAACTTGAAACACTCCAGTATGAAAATGTAGTAGTTCTACGAAACCTGCGCCACAGTTAAACCTTAGGCGAACTAACACCATTTATAAAGTTAAAAAAGAGTAAATAGAAAGTAGACTTGGCAATGTCGCTGGATTTTCACGATTACCAACCTGCGTCCGTTTTAAGTGAAAGAACTTGATAAACCTGAATCATGGCTAACCGCGATACTTTTATAAAGTATACCGGTTGGCCATGACATTCTGACACATGTCACCGTGTATATTTCGAAAATGTTAGGTTAGAGTCATCATTCTGTCTGATAACTGCGCAACGTTGCCCTCTCTTCATATAAATAGGTCGCAGTAATTACGTATTTATCAAAATTTTTATTTATCTACTCCCATAGAATAATATATCGATTATTCAACTGATTTTAAGCTGTTATAGTATCTATAAACCAATAGCGTTACTTATAATAACTCGCGCCTATAACTCACTCTAATAAATATTCCGTATGAGAAGCACTCTAACACAAATAGGAAAAAAGAAATTGCTTACAAAATGAATAAAAAAAGTCTGATAAATCGGGAGCTCTATTTCAGACATCAAGGTAACGTTCTCGCCATTCATTTCTACATTTCCTCTGGTCTGAATATCCAAAAATTGCATTTGGAAAGAGTGAATTTTTGACGTTTTTTATGCGATTCGATTCTCGGCGACCACAGAGATCGAAACCTGTGTCACATTGGCAACGTCTAAGAGTTATTTTGACTTTCACGAGTGCCAACCTGCGTTAGTTTGGAGTAAAAAAAACTTGATAAACCTAAATCGTGGCCAACCGGAATACTTCATGAAAGTGAATGGAGTATAGTTATATGTAAAACAGATGAGTATTTGAATTCACGACTTAACAAAATCGGAGATGATAATCTAAAGTGGTTTTTCCTTCGTATATACTGAAATACTGATACTGAATACTAAAATACAATTCATATTGTATGTAAAACGGATGAGTATTTGAAATTTTATATCATATAAAATGTTGAAGAAGTTACAGTGAGTAAACAGTGCTATACAGGGTCTTTCACGAGGAACCTCACCCATATTTATACGGGAAACTGCTGAACGTATTTTCATGAAATTCAGCACTTATGAGTATTTCACGATGCTGATGAAATCTAAAATATTTTCAAGGCATGAGCACCTCCGGTTTGTCCGGAAATGACGTCAACCTCCGTTTTTCAAATTAGAACACCATTTTTTTATTGCAGAAATAGATTCCTTAGAAAATTTCAAGTTATTTTGATGTAACATTTTTCAGTTTTGGTTGGAAAATTCTCTCTGAGCGGGAAAATTCGAAAAAAAAAATCGAAAAAAAATCGAAAATAGAGCTCCGCTGAAACAAGAATAACTTCGAGGTTTTTGGATGGAAAATTTTCATTTTTGGGAATTTTCAAGATGTAAGATTGATGTATCCACTTCAAAAATCGAAATCGCGATTCATGATACAGGGGGTGAAAAAATCGCTTTCAAAGTTAGGGATGATAAAATCGTGAAAAATCAATTTTTTCAAATTAGAACCCCATTTTTTTATGGCAGATATTGAATCTACGTTAAAAAATAATGTGAGTGTATGCATCACACCCTTGCCCTAAAGTGGATATTAACTCAGAAAATATCCATTTTACATCAATCTTACATCTTGAAAAATTCCAAAAATGAAAATTTTCCATCCAAAAACCTCGAAGTTATTCTTGTTTCAGCGGAGCTCTATTTTCGATTTTTTTTCGAATTTTCCCGCTCAGAGAGAATTTTCCAACCAAAACTGAAAAATGTTACATCAAAATAACTTGAAATTTTCTAAGGAATCTATTTCTGCAATAAAAAAATGGTGTTCTAATTTGAAAAACGGAAGTTGACGTCATTTCCGGAAAAACCGGAGGTGCTCATGCCTTGAAAATATTTTAGATTTCATCAGCATCGTGAAATACTTATAAGTGCTGAATTTCATGAAAATACGTTCAGTAGTTTCCCGTATAAATATGGGTGAGGTTCCTCGTGAAAGACCCTGTATATATGCATATTCATTCTCCAACACTTTCTCTACAAACTCTGCTAGCTCCCAATACTAAAAGTTGTGATCATATGATTGAGTAAAATTTTCATCGTCAGTGCTGTTTCAGGATATTTCTCGATACTACAAAACGAAAAACTAGCTGGTTCGCTAATAAAATGTATAGAATAATAAAAGTCCTCATATTTATCGCTAACCAGCGACCTATCAGATACGTTTTGAGGTTAACACTGGTGAAATAATCTCGTGGTTTGGATTGCCTGAATGTCTAATTGGATAATAAACTTCATTTTTTCGAGATGATCTGTTGAATATTGAAAGAAAATCTTACCAAAAATCAATCGTCTTCTTGCATTTATCTTGATGTTGCTTGAAGAAAACTTCATCAGTGATGCCAAAATTGCAGTAATTACAGTAGAATATCCCAATTGGTTCTATCTTGATATTCACAGGATTCATCTTACAGCGTTGTATGTGCTTCTTCAAGTATATATCATTCAAATATCCGACGTTACAAAACTTACAGTATTTCCGTTGATAGCTGGTTAACGGATTGATAATTTTGCGAATCGGTATATTGAAAGTTGTTGGTTTGTAATGTACGACTTCCATCTGATGGGGCCCAATTCCTTGATCAATCTCATCTGAAAATATTAGTTCTGGGTCAAACAAGGTTTCTCATACTTCATAATAATAAACACTTTTAAGATCACTTGCAGCAGCGCGAAAGAAACTGATAAAAAGGCAAAAATGGATTGAAGATAACAACACCTTCAACGCAGAACCATCGAAATTATTTCAGCCCCAACAACAAAAGGCACAGAACCCACCATCACCTCAAGAGGTCGAAGAATTTTGGAAAACCCTGTATCAACTACGAGCCAACACCAGGGATACTCCAGCACTTCTCAGGTTCCAGCAGATGTGTGATCAAAACCAACAGCAGAACGATGAACTTTCTGAAATATCAACCGAAGATATTAGACAAGCCCTTAAGAACAAGCGTGATTTCACAGCACCTGGACTGGACGGTATTCAAAACTACTGGTGGAAGAGATTTCCAGCTATACATCAACACCTGGCAAGATTATTCAGCGGGATGCTGACTCGCCGTGAGCTCATTCCGTCATGGTTGGTGGAGGGTAGAACAGTGCTGATACCAAAATAAGGTGATTTAGGACAACCCAAGAACTACCGCTCAATCACTTGCCTCAATACACTGTATAAGATCCTCACAAGTGTAATTCAATATCAAATTATGATGGTTATTGGACCAGTGTGGGACAGTATCTACGAACATAGGGGAGCAAAGAAAGGAGTGCAAGGATGCAAGGACAACTTGCTCATAGACAAGAGCGTATGTCTAGACGCCTGATACTACAAGCGCAACCTACACACATCATGGTTGGACTACGCGAAAGCATATGACACCTCGCCGCACGAACTAATAATACGGCTATTAAAAATGCTGAAAGTCCACCCTAACATCATCCACGCGATAGAAAACATCATAGCGCTGTGGAAAACGAAGTTTGCCATCCGAGCAGAGGGTCGAACCGTATATACGGGATGGGTGAGATACAAGAGAGGAGATTCGCTAAGCCCGTTATTATTCTGCATAACACTCATACCACTAACAATTGAGTTGAGGGAGAGCCAAATAGGATACGAGGCCGGACCACCAGGCAGAAGGAACCACCTGATCCCTCATCTCTTATACGTGGACGACTTGAAGTCTACGCTCCCTCCGAGTCCGCACTACAGCAACTACTGAATATCGTTTCAGACTACACCTCAGCAATAGGAATGTCATTCGGTTTGGACAAGTGTGCTGTATTTCGTCTGCGCAGGGGAAAAGCTGAAGATGCAGGAATAGATATTCGACTGGAAGATGGAATGACTTTTCGACATCTCGAAGACGGAGAAACTTACAAGTTTCTTGGGATCAAACAAAGGGGTGTACTGGAGACAACCCAGATAAAGGATGAATTAACAGCCAGCTACAAAAAGAAGCTGAGAGACATTTGGAAATCGCAGCTGTCGGAAAAGAACAAAGTTTCTGCGACAAATATGCTAGCCATCCCGATCCTCACCTACTCTTTCGGGGTGGTGAACTGGACGGTAAACGAACTCCTCGATCTTGATAGGTCAACAAGGAAAACGATGAACATGAATCGTAGCCTACATCCCAACAGTTCAATACAGGGGATATACCTTCCCCGAAACCAGAGGGGGTAGAGGATTGCAATGTTTGGAATATCAACACTATCAACAAACATTGGAAATGGCAGTAAGGATTCAAGAAGTGAAGATCCGCTTCTGAAATTTGTTGCTCAGCATGAAATTGTGAACCATGGAGTCTTCCTATTCCGAGCTGCACAAAGGGCCCTGGAGAAGCTCAGCATAACCGGCGTATCGATCAATAATGAGCTCGCTGCAACACCGATCACTCAAGCGGACCAAAGAAGCCTAGCAAGACTGATCCGAAAGTCTCAGTCAGATACATTACTCGAACATCGTATGAGTAAGATCTTGCACTCCATGTATTTCAGGAGTTTAAAAGACCTGTCTGAAGAATTGTCTTTCGCCTTTCTAAAGTCAGCTAGCCTCAAGTCAGAGACGGAAGGATTTGGCGTGCTAAATACGAGATGGTATAAAGAGAACATCATGAAAATGGACACCCCAACAACTTGCAGGGCTTGCCATAGGCAACAGAAAACTATTATGCACATCCTTTGCGCCTGCAGAGCCCATGCTCCATCAGGGTATGTAGAGAGACACAACACGGCACTCCGAATTCTATACTTCCATCTGAGAGTTGCGTATGGAATAGACAAAGAACCGGTGCTACCATATGTGCCTCTGGAGATTGAAGCGGTGGTCCAGAACGATAGAGCTCGTATATGCTGGAACTATCCTGTCTCAACAACACGGCAGATCACTGCTGTTAAGCCAGACGTAATTCTGCTGGACAAGGAGCTGAAGGAGTTAATTGTCATGGAATTCTCCTCCCCTGCTGTAAATAATGTTGTGATGAAAGAAGAACAGATGAAAGAAGAGGCAAAAATACAAAGAACTTATGTTCGAGCTTGGAACTTTATACCCAGGTCATAAAATTAGGATGGTCATACTAATTATAGGATGTCTCGGAGGAATGAGAGCTAACTACGTAGATGAACTGAAGATTATTCCGGTCTGCAGATCACTGGCCGAGGTATTGGCGCACAGAATGCAGAAAGCAGTGTTGCTCGGGTCACTTCATCTCATCAGGTCTCATGAACTCTAGAAGCCACTTGCAGCTCATCTCTTTTGTTAAGGGACGCTACGAGGGCAGGATGAAGAACTTCTCCATGGAATGTGTGAGGGGTTTTTAGTGAGTAACCAAACAAGATCTTGGATTCTCAGTTCTCACACTACCGAGAGTGCGGACCCGCTCGGCGCCCATAAAGGGTTTTCCCCTCACACGGACGTTAGAAAAAAAAACACTTTATTTCTTATTGCATTCTACATATCAAATACATAAACTGCAAAAGAGGGACGTCCAACATAATTAATCAATTTTTACTGAATCTGTTGGAATACTCGTTCAATGAATATGGGTCCAAGCTCAACAAAAACGCTATGATGATTTGGACATACACCATGTAAGATCCAAAAACTCACATATGAATGTGAAAGAACTGAGAACAAGAATATGGTTGTGCAATGGGTTGGATTTAGAAGAAAATGAAAAGCAAAAAGTTCAAGGAACTCCCACAATAAACTTATTACTTCTATTATTTTTTTTTCAACACAAGATGAATATTTGCTGTGAAAATAGGTAGAATTGTTGCAAAGCGTGATTAAAAAATTTGTAGTAGGTGATGGAATCTGGACTCACACTTCACATATGTACATCTCGAAAGATACTCTGAAGCTTATGAATGCATTTTCAAAGCAAAATATGACAAAAACGAATATGTATTCACATCTTGAAATAATATAAACTATCATATTCAAGAAGAAAAGACCTTTTCAGCAACATATCACACGAGCCATTC
Source organism: Adalia bipunctata (assembly GCA_910592335.1). Taxonomy (NCBI): domain Eukaryota; kingdom Metazoa; phylum Arthropoda; class Insecta; order Coleoptera; family Coccinellidae; genus Adalia; species Adalia bipunctata. The sequence continues at coordinate 11,839,359 of OU342954.1, forward strand.
AAATTTAAGGTTTTGGGTTGCCATGCGAAGAGATGTAAGGGTATGATGATGGTTTTTAGATGACAAAATGTCCCCTCAAGAACAATATTGACAGGTCAAAAATCTTGATGTTTCTACTAGAAGACACCTCTATTTCCTTTTCAATGTTATGTCCAAGATTTTATTAAAACTGACCAAATTTAATCTGATGAGAATACGAGCCTTGAAAAAGAATCACAAAAGATTCAAAACGTTGGCGATGTTTTATTAAGATATTAAATTAAAATTGTCCAAATTCCTGTTACAAGCATTTCATTATTTGGGCTGTTTTCATTAAACTCAACATGAAATCTTGAATTTTAAGAGTACTCACCTTTTATTTCTATTTTGAGATCCGATTTCCAAAACGAATCATCAAGAGGTTCTGCCTCCTTTTGTACGAATTCTGATAGATTCTGAGTTGTGCCAGAGAACAATGTCTTTGGTGATTCATTCTTCACTTTTATCTCCTTATCAGGAGATCTTTCTATTCGTATCACTTTGGGAATTATACAATCTTGATGATCTATTTCAAGAATTAGATGTGGAAGAACATCTTTTTCTGACTTGTTTTTGTTTGCCAAATGAATATCCTTTAACTCTTTCTCCATTTGTAACATAGATTGGTTCTCCTTTTCCTTTTCATTATTTGCTTTGTGATTCATATTATTCAGAGGCTCTAAAGAATATTTTCTTGGTAACTCTGTTTGAACTCCTGCTAACGTATGGAGAAAGAGGTCTGGTACTGAAAAATTATTAATCTGGAGCTCCTTTTTAATTCTCATAGGCTGCATTTCATTGTTTGGAGAATTCAGAGTATTATCCATTCCACGGTTTTCCTCCACTAAAGAACATTTCTCAATTTCATCAGTAGAATTTTTCATTGGTAATTGTTCTTCTCTTGATAAATCCAGAATCTTGTCCGTTTTTTCGGAACCTCCATTACAACCTTCCATTTCCCCCTGTTTCTCAATATTGCAACCTTCTGAAATATATTTCTGTAATTCATCAATGGAGGTTCTATTATTAATGACTCTAGACACTTTCATTATTTCATTCTTTATCTGATTCTCCTCTAGATCAGTTTCTGTAAAAGTTTTATCAACACTAACTCCTTGAGAAACTTCCACTATTCCTTTATTAACACAATTCATCTGTTCACTTGAATGAGGTGCATTCAAATGTGTATTTTGGCATGTTTTACTACCACTCTCAGGCATAAGTTTAAGTTTCTTCTCAGAGTTAATTATATTTTCTTCATGTTCTAGTGAATGTTTATGTTTACCTGTCTTCATATTTTGTTCATTATTATCCTCAATAGGTTTCACTGTTTTATCAATATCATTTGATATGGTTGTTTCATAATCACTTGTTTGTAAAGAATTTTTTATAATACTGAGAATATCATACTTTTCCTGATTTTCATCATTACAGTGATTTTGAGAATATTTAATTTCTTTCTCAGTTTCTCCATTACTATATCTCTCATCAAAGTCATTGAAAACCTCCATCCATCTTTCTAGAGACAGTTTAATTTTTTTTCCAGTATCATTGGCTGATTTTTCTTCATTACTTTTTAAAGAATGTTCTCTTATACCTAATTTATCATTTATACTCTGATTGTTGGGCTCAATTTTGTTCAGAGAATGTTTCACAATGTTCTGAGGATCATACCTTATTTCTTTTTCATCATTATGTTTCGAGTAATAATCCTTAGTTCTTGAATTTGTCATGAATTTTTGTAGTTTTTCTTCATGCATCATGTAATTTTTTTCCCTATTCTGGAAGTAATTTGTTTTTTCTTTGTGGTCATAACCAGATTCCATAGTACGTACAGATTTTTGATCAAAATTAATTTTTTTAGTATCATTCCGTATGTCATTAGATTTAATGCTATATTCCTTCTGCATTTTTTCTATATACTCCTGAAAAAGATTAACCCTTTTCTGAGAATCATCTCCTGTCCACATTAGAGAATGTTCCTTCGAATTCAGATTATACTTATTTGCATGTTCTTCACAATGCTGCGCAGTATTTTTTTGATTCTTCCATAATTCACATTTCATTTGCTCATCACTTGAAGGTTTTAGGGACTGTTTTTTAATGCCCATATTTTCTGTCGTTTTCTCATTTTTTTCTATATACCTTCGACAATGTTTCACTATTTTATGGATATCATTCATTTTTTCTTCAGCAAGACAGGGTTCCAGAGAATGATTCCTTGAATCCAGTTCATAATTTATTTTATTACTCTCAACACAATGCTGCCCTGCTATTCTCTTAATATCACAACTTATATGTTCTTCAACATCAGCTGGTTCAGTTTTTTTTTCATTATTTATTTTGTCTTCATCATGGGTAACTACTACAGAATGATCTCTTTTATCCATTTTATCAGGTGCCTCCTTCAAATTCTCATTAATATGCCTCATTTTCTCGAGACTATTGATTTGATGATCTGAAGTGTTATTCAACAAATTTGCTTGCTTTGTTGTACTCAATAAATCATGTTTTTGCTGTTTCCAAATCCCATTTTTAATATCACCCACACCTCCATCCCAGTCTGCAGGATATTCAAAAGATGTTTTTGATTTATTCATTATTTTCTGATAACTCACTATGTGCTCTCTTTCTTCAAGAGTATTCTTTCCAATTAACTCGTTACAATCTGAAAAATTATTAAATATCAACTGATCCTCATTTCTTTCCAGTTGTTCATTTAAATCAGAACTGAGGGAAAGACTTGTCGATGTTGAGTTTATTTCCACTCTACCATCAATCTCTATTTCCATTCCCACTTCGTGGTCTTGAACAAATTCGTCCAAAATTTCAAACTTTGTTGAAGAATCAGTTATAGCTTGTCCTTCAACACTGTCAAGTTGTTCTGGAGAATTAATCGATGAATTATGAGTTTCCAAATTTATTTTAAATCTATCAACATTTTCCTCAAAGTTCAGTTCTTGATCAGATTCTTTCTCATCTGACCTTGAAGGCTTAATTTTTATTTCGAAATCCCTTTTTTCTCCAACGGCCTCTTTGCATTCAGCAGAATGTTTATCTAAAAATTTTTCTCTCCCAAATTCTGATTTTTCATTTCCTAGTTCATATGTTTGTGATGTCAGAAAATATCCAATTTTCCTTTTCTTATAGGGTATTTTCTTTTCATCAATTAAATTGATATTTTCAGTATGAGTTGGTAGAACCAAACGGTTTGTAGGTCTTTCATGTGAAAACTCATTATTTGAACAATTTTTAGGAGGGATTTCTTCCACAAGATCTTGGCATAATTTCAAACTATCATAAGTATCAACTGTGGGAGAACTTTTTTGGTTTAATTCCTCCATTTCTCCAATTCCCAAATTGAGGAAATCTTTTTCTGGTGATTGCTTTTCCGATAATAACTTTTTTTTATATTCCCTGTATTTTTTTCTGGCTTTCACTATTGGAAAGTAATTGGCATTTTCTCCTTTCCAGGGTGGCTCAAAGAATATATTATTATTATTTCTCTTCAGTAGTTTTCCTCTAGGGTCCTTAGATGTTGAAGATTCGTCTTAAAAACAATAATAAGATTATTACTAGGAAAGCAGCTTCAGAATTTATATTACCTTTTTCCATATTCTCATTTGAATCAATGTCCTTGTCCAAAACATATCTGTACAAAACTCTTCTAGTACGTCTGATAGTAACCAATTCGTCCTTACGTTTCACATCTAAGCCTGATGATAAACCTGAAGATGTTTGATATTGATATTTTCAATTAAAAATATTTGAAGGTCATGCTGCATATTATAAAAGTATTAAATTTGCTACGGCTTTTTCATTTGAAACAAAATGAGTTTGGGATACTTCATGATGATTATTCAATAGTCAAAGGCCATATGTTGTCTTTTTGGAAAATGAAACTTCAACTAGTTTTTGAGTAACACTTGGAAATAATCAACAAAATTCAATTGAATTGTTCAAACTGAACCGAAACGTCTCTATTAGTCAATGATATATTATTTGAAGGGATTAATTGACAAACCTGATTTTCTAAGGTTGAGATATGAGAAATAATCCTGTTGAGTGAGGTCTTCAGCACAATCAGTTTCTGGTTCAAGACTACAATATTCCATTAGGTTCTTTAGGGAATTCACAGATTATAAAAAACTAAAATCACTCACGACAAAAATTCTTTCTTGAATTAAATTATGAAATTAAACACCGAGCTCTGTTTTCGTGTTGTTTTCATAAAAAAATTTGATAGATTGAGGTTAGGACCCTACGTCCACAGAACACATGCATCTATATCCACAGATAATATTTAATCATAGATATTAATTTATCTCACTGCAGTCATGTCGTGAAATGAAACGTGACAGCGCCGTATTTTATTTTCTGGAAGTCTATGCAACATTTATTCATTTGTACAGACTTTACATAAAATTTCGGAATTTGCCTATAGTCTAAGTAGAATATAAAATCCTCTATTCAGACTATAGGCAAATTCCAAAAGATTAAATCTTTGGTTTCCACCAACGTAATTCGCTATATCTGAGTAATAATAAATTCGTGGCATAGGACGCTGTGACATTCTACAGCGCGCAACTTTGGAACAAACGCGATCGACAAATATATATCCATCGGCGCAATGCTTATTCACTCATCCATTTAGAAAGAAAGAAAGAAAATACTTTATTTCCACAAGAATGACTACATCATTATAGAAAAAGTCAAAGTATGCATCTGGTTGTCTCTGGTAGGACGACATGAAATGAGTGAACGTTCGTGTAGCCGATTTTAATATTTTTTTAAGACTCAAGGAAATCCTGATCAAAAATTATAAATACGGCTCTGTAACATAACATTGGGCTAATGCTAATATTATTGTTCTATGAATACACTTCGCCACTTTTACTTTATGTGTCCTGCACTTCGCTCGTAATTTCAAACTTTTTAAACGATCAACAGTTTAGTTCAAATGAGTCCATTTTCAAACTAGTGACACCCTTTCTATCAAAGCAAATTTTCTCAGATTATCTTAAACGTATACGTATAGGTATAATTATGCATCTCGAGAGTCGAGACTGTTATTTGCTGTGATGGATTTTCTGAGAAAAGTATGCCCAAGTGGGTTTCCGAAATCACTGTCGTGCTTGATCACAAATTGAGGGATCATGCTTTGATATTCAAAATTCTGGATTTCTTCATTCAGTAATGTTTCTATTGCGATTTGCGTCTGCCGTGTATGAAGATACTGTTGAATGAAATCAATCAATTAATTATTTTTCTTGATATGTCTCACAAGATTTGAATCGATATCAGTGGCGGATCCAGAGCTCTCGAGAAAGGGGGGGGGTCACGGTCAGGTGGATTACATACCCGCCAATTGATTTTTTTTATCAAACACACAAGATTTGAGGGTTCGTCCAGTCCAGGGGGGGGTCATGACCCCCATGACCCCCCCCCTGGATCCGCGCTTGATCGATATACAATTAAAATGGGCAAGGTTGGTAAGTATTCTACATCCCATCGAATAATTAATAAGGCAAAGACTGTTGAATGAATGAAAATATCCTTGCATTCAAAATTTAGAGCTATTTACTGATGGAAATGTGTTACGTGTGAGACTGAGAACTTCACTCTATAATCTATATTGAATCAATTTACTTCAATATCAAGAATAATTCTAGTTCAAACAAATATGTTGATCATTATAAAAAAGACTTTTAATTGTTTGAAATCGATAAACAAAAATTTCTAATTCAAATTTGGTGCAATTGTGAATGTCAAACCCTTGAATTTGATTGGTCAGGTTTCTCCCGCCACCGCGAAATCTTTGTTATTGTCGGTACCCCTCTAGACTTTATTGAACCAAGAACGCTGTTGTCTGAATACGAACCATCAAATATCGTTCATCGAATCGCCGCGGATTCTACAGTGCGTGGCTGTGCAAAGGCAGTGTTAATCGATGTGAGATTCTATCTTCCTGTCTGAAGTTAACTTGAATCTTCAAATTGTTTTATTCTGGGGACAATTGAAAATAGGCGGGTTAATTTAGTTAACCGGTATCTCCCGTTTGTGTTTTATGAAAATAAGTGAAAGATAATATAATGGAAAAGCGTATAGAATTAGAGAAAAGGGGTAAAAACCCAGCAAACGTAAGTTTTTAAAGATGTAAATGTCGTTGAGTCTTATATCCGCATGGAATTCTATCGTTGGAGTTCCATATTCTTCGAAATTAATTGATTGCCAATATTTTATAACAAACTCGCATTATATTTTGTATATTCAGGATAGGAAAGTTTCAACAACGCAATAGTATACCGGTGTTACCTCTTTTGTTTTTAACTAGTAAGAATAGAACATGTTTAACAATAGTTGACCAGCAAACTGTGCTATTGCGCTATAATTAATGAGTAAATCATTTCGAGTGTGATTAGATTAACAAATGGCTGTTTCCAGATCAAAGAACTCAATTTGGACAATTGCAGAAGTACAAGTATTGTAGGATTAACAGATGAATTCTGTAACTTGGAAAGCTTATCATTAATAAATGTAGGTTTAACATCACTTAAAGGATTCCCAAAGCTACCAAATCTCAAGAAATTGGAGTTGAGTGACAACAGGTAACTGTTTAGGAAGGGCCATATTTAATTTCACTAACACATGTGTTGACTATTGACTAAACATTTTGATGAGTTGTTATGATCAATTTGTGTCATTTGCAGGATCAACAGTGGCCTAAATTTGCTGGAAACAAGCCCCAAGTTGACTCATCTTAATTTAAGTGGGAATAAAATCAAAGATTTGGAAACCTTAGAACCTCTGAAGAGTTTTAAAAATTTGAAAAGCTTGGATCTGTTCAACAATGAGGTCACAACAGTGGAATTTTATAGGGATGCAGTTTTTAAAACAATTCCAAGTCTCAAATATTTGGATGGGTAAGTTGAAGTTTTAGTAAGAAGTTTAAAAAAAAATTTATATACTCATTTTTTACAGATATGATGAAAATGATAGAGAGGCAGAAGATAGTGACGAAGAGGTTAATGGTAATGAAGGATTTGAGCAGTCAGAGGAAGAAGCAGGATCCTCAGATGAGGAGGAAGATATGAATGAAAGTGTGGGTTTGGGAGCTGTTTATTCAGCTAATATTGATGATTTGAGTGATGAAGAGGATTATGAAGCTTTGGAGGAGGAGGAAGATTCAGAAATAGCTGAAGAGGAAGAAGAGGAGGGAAACAGCAGTGATGAGGCGGAAACACCAGAAGGTTAGTTGATTATCTTCGAAAGCTGTTATCAGCTCATTGATGCCTGTGTGTCATAAAATCGTGGAGCAACAGGATCTTCCATTGATCGGTGCATTCATTGGATAAGGATCCAAATTATAAATTGGTCAGAGCTAAGGGTTCTGGAGTACATCGTTATTCTCACGGTTTATTTTATAGCCAATCACCAAAAGAACCAATTCCTGGTTAGATTAATCTAGTGGAATAATATCTTAAATACATTGGTGAAAAATAGAAACATATGGCAGGAACTTAGTCGGAATTCCCATCAACATTAATCATCTATAGATAATATCATTTTTCTTCAAAGTTAATTTTCATTTTGGAAATAGTTTTTACAATAGTTGCCCCTTGAAGTCTTGGACATATGGTCAATAATAAACATGATTATTATTCATTATGAGAGCCAACAACCTGTCAAAATTTTTTTTGAGGTTATCTGGAAGTCAAACCATAGCTTATACTTATACGGTTGGCCAAGTTTTAGGTTTATCAAGTTTTTTTACCTGAAAAAAATCACAGGTTGGGACTTGTAAATGACATTACGTCAATGAATAAATCTAGTAGACGTTGCCGACGTTTATTTTTCATTATTAATTATCAAGCCTGGAAACTAAGAATGCCGAAGGTAGTTTCGAAAAAGCAGAGGCAAACTATCAGGAAGTGCTATTTAAAATTGAAATCTGCGCATTCTGAAAGTAACCCTGATAATTTTCTTGAATTCATTATTTTCCCGAAGTAAATGGATTGTTCAGTGATTTTCCGATATTTCAGGTCTGTAATTCAATATTTTGACGTTGATGTGGTTATTTCTGGATTTCCTTGCTAGGTAACTTTGAGAAAAGCATTTATCCAGTAACACCAATAGTGCTCATATTATACTCTATGCACTTTTATGAAGTATCCCTGTTGGCCATGACATTCTGACATAATTTCACCGTGAATATTTTGAAAATGTTAGGTTATAGCCAACGTTGGCCTCTCTACATAGAGGTCGTAGTAATTACGTATTTATCGAAATGTTAATTTACTTCGGGAAAAGATGAATTTGAGAAAATATTATGTGAATTCATTAATTCCAAAGACCTGGCGAATGTTGAATAAACTTTTTTCTGTGTTAATACTGGAAATATTTCACGTATAAAAAATATGGAAGATTCAGTTACGCTTTTTTCTTTTATGGAAATCGAGTGTTGAAATAATGGACAGAATAGTCAGTTACTTTCTGATAGTTCATTCGAAAAAACAATAAAAGTATGTACTCGAATAACCTGACAAAAAAACTTATAAACAAACAGTGGAATTCCCCACTTTTCCAAAATTCTCAAGCAGAAAAGCCTACAGAAGACATTCAAATACCTTTTCGCACAACTTTGAAACAGTATGAAAATGTCGCAGTACTACGAAACTTGTGCCACCTTAAAAGAACTAACTACATTTATACAGTTGAAAAAGAAAAAATGGAAATTAGCATTGGCAACGTTTCTGAGAATTATTTTGACATTGCCGATATTTCACGAGTGCCAATCTGCGTCAGTTCTAAGTAAAAAAGCCTGAAAAACCTAAATCTTGGCCAACCGGGATACTTTATAAAAGTGAATGGAGTATACACATGCTATTCACAGTCACAAAGTCAAGCCAAATTGTTGGTAATAATTGAATTGTGAATTGTATGAATGCGTCAAATGGAATTTCAAAAATCGTGGGAAACTTAGAGGTTAGGTATATTCCGAAAGCGAACAAGAAAATAGATATCGAGGACGAGAATATGTCACTTGAATATTTTTAGAATTGAACCCAATTCCAAAATATGAATAGAAGTTATTGACATGAATAAAGTGAAAGGCATAGGTTTCAAGACATCATACAATGTATCAGAGGTACAGGTAATATTTATTCTTAATATGCACATGAGCAGATCTCGATTTGAGAGGTACATTTCCGTCATACTTGTATCCACGTAAGTCTTACGGTTTTTGCAGCGCACGTAAAAATAGCTGATTATGGCTGATTTTTTTGTTATTATTGAAGTTATAGTAGGTATTCCTATTTTTTTTTCGGGTGAAAAGTATAGCCTATGCATAGAACTTATAGTACATGGAATGCTTCCACCAGATCAAAAAGTGGCCAAACATCCCAAGTTGGAGGAATACTGAAATTTCCATGTTGACATGGTCACGACTTGTCATACAGAACAGAAACACAGAAATGTTTGCCGAAATGCCAAGTGAATCGGATCTTGACGATTGAATCCATTGTATTTCTGTTCTGTATGACAAATCATAACCATGGCAACATGGAAATTTCAGTATTCCTCCAACTGTAGATGTTTACCCATTTTTTAAGCTGAGCAGCAAGGCTAATGGCATTCCATGTACTATAAGTTCTATGAGCCTATGTCACTCAGGGATAATGTAACTTTCTAAGGGTGAAAGAACTTCTGAAATCGGTCCAGTAGTTTTTGAGCCAAGTCGTATCAAACACAAAAATACAAATCTTTCCTCTTTATAATATACTAGCTGGCCCGGCGAACTTCGTTTCGCCTAAATGATACCTATACCATAGCCATCTTTATCTTAAGAAGGCCGTGCCTATACTTACTGTGGATTTCACAAATCGTAATCACCAGTGATCGGAAATCAACGGCTTGGTTAGATTTCTGAACTGTCAAATCGAGTTGATTCTAGATCAAGCTCTGATCACCGGTGATATGCTTTGTGAAACCCCCGTTTAAGTTTTATAAACTTACCATTGCTATTTTTTCAAGCAGGAGATAAATTAGGCATAATAAAAGATCTGTCAAATGTCATCTGTCAAATGTCATCTATCATCTGTCAAATGAGTTGGGGATATTGACTTAAATTGCAAAAAAATCTAGTTAAAATGAGATTTTTGTGATGAAAATTCATATTAATATGATTTCAAGTTGCAAATTAATTTTAGCCTGTAGGTCGGCAGCGTATACAGGGTGGTTAAGAAAAATCGAGTAAAATAACGAAATTTTATTCCCAGAGAATTCAAGCATATTAAGACTATCAATACAATGTATGGCCTCCACGGGTATCAATAACAGCTTGACATCTTGTTTGCATACTACACACAGATTCAAATCTGGTAAGTGCGGAGGTATTGGTAAATGTGGAATACCAAGCTTCTCGCGCGCATTCTCAATTATGGCTGCACGGTGCGGTCTAGCGTTATCGTCTAGAAAATGAAAAGTTTCACCAATAGCAGCGTGAAGATTTGGCACAACATTGTCAATGACATGCTTCCTTTAGTGTAAGGCGGTCATATTGCCAGGACAAATGTGTAGATTGTGCGCCCGTTGAAATATATCCCGGCCCATACCATAACACTACCCCCTCGGCATGGATGGACTTCTTGGACATAGCGACGATTACGGGGTAGCGTGTGATTGTCCATACCCTTATTCTTCGAGAATCTGAAAATCGTTCATATCTGGATTCATCAGTGAAAAGGACACTACGCCATTGATTGTTCCAATTGATATGTTTCCTTGCCCATTCTAGTCTTTGACGCTTATGGTCACGTGTTAATGGAACTCCTCTTAATGAACGTCTAGAACCTAGATTCACCTCTTTCAAACGTCGTCTGATGGTTTCTATGGAAACTTGGACCCCATCTGCATTTTGAAGAGTATTCCGTAGCATTCTACACGTTTCTTCTCACCGAAACAGTGATGAAACGATCCTGAGCAGGTGTTGTTTTTCGTCGCTCACCAAGCCTTGGTCTTTCCAACACGGAACCTGTCTCCCTGAACCTATTCCAAAGTCGAGATTTGACACTTTGGCTGACTTGGAGCCTTTTCGCTACAACAACCTGAGTTAGGCCACCCTGTAGCATTCCGATAGCCCTTTTAGCCTCAGCGTTTGTTAATTTACGTCTTGGCATTTTCAGAAAACTCGTTTCAAATCGAAGCCGTTGATAAACTGACTTTATTACTAAATGAGAACATTCATGAAGCATATGCAAAGAACCAAACTTCAGAAAAAAGGCGACCAGGTTGACGAAATGTCTCATACTGATTTTTATTGGATCGATTCAAGTTGTTATTGAGTTTTAAATGATTTTACAGCAATTTTCTCGAAGATTACATACTTTCAAAAACGATTGAAAACGCTATGCCTAACTCTTGTGGAGCAGTATATTTTACCATGAAAACTTGATTTACCCTTATACAGGGTGTCCCACGGTCGAGTGCCTATTAGACGTTTCTGGAGAACTGGACATATTTGAAATCCGAAAATTGGGATTATGATATTGTTGGAAATTCTCTACAGACCTAAAATATTTTCGGAGCGTGAGCACTTCCGGTTATACCAGGAGTGGAAATAAATTTGTTCAAAAAAATTTTTTTTTCAATATTTTCATTTCTGATATGATTGAGTATTCAATGCTGAATACATTTCTGTTGAAACCATTGTATTCATTCGAATAGTTTTCAAAATATCGAAAAAAAACCTGAAAAAATGTCAAATATTCATAGTCAGTGTTATGTCCATTATTCCTATTCTGAACATTCCGAGTTTAAACCGTTATCACAACGTCAAAGTAGAAGAATGTGAAAAGGTCATGCATCTTTTGAATTTCATAAATATCATCACAGGGTGTTTCAAATTTTGTGTCGAAAACTGTGATCGAAAATTGGCCATAACTTCTGTTTTTCAAATTAGAACCCTATTTTTTTATGATTGCGTTGGATTCTGCGGAGAAAAATATTGATAGCACCCTCAGATGTTCTTGATCCTAAATTCAGTAATTGCCGAGATATTTGAGCTTTTCTGGATTTATGTTGTACGTAGAGTCAAATTCATCGAACCTGAAGAGATTCGATGAATATTCTTGTAAAACCATAGTAACAACTATGTCACCTGTGAATTATTAATGGGATCATTAATTTTCTATGGTCACAGAATATTCTCATGCCAACAGATTCGATGACTATTCTTATGAAACCATAGTAAAATCGAGAAGTAAGGTTAAGGCCTAAAATGAGAGCTGTCACTTGTGAATTATTAATGGGATAATTTATCTTCTTTGGCCACAGAATATTCTCATGCGAAAGATAAGATGAATTTGACTCTACGTATAACATGAATTCAGAAAAGCTTAAATATCTCGGGAATTACTGAATTTAGGAGCAAGAGCATCTGAGAATGCTATCATTATTTTTCTTCGCAGAATCTAACGCATTCATAAAAAAATAGGGTTCTAATTTGAAAAACAGAAGTTATGGCCAATTTTCGATCACTGTTTTCGACACACAATTTGAAACACCCTATGATGATATTTATGAAATTCAAAAGATGCATGTTATTTCCACATTCTTCTACTTTGACGTTGTGAGAACGGTTTACACTCGGGATTTTCAGAATAAGAATAATGATCATAACACTGACGATGAATATATCACATTTTTTCAGGTTTTTTCTCGATATTTTGAAAACTATTCGGATGAATACAATGGTTTCAACAGAAATGTATTCAGAATTGAATACTCAATCATATCAGAAACGAAAATATTGAAAAAAATATTTTTTGAACAAATTTATTTCCACTTCCGGTATAACCGGAAGCGCTCAAGCTCCAAAAATATTTTAGGTCTATAGAGAATTTCCAACAATATCATAATACCAATTTTCGGATTTCAAATATGTTCAGTTCTCCAGAAACGTCTAATAGGCACTCGACCGTGGGACACCCTGTATATTCATAATAGAAAGAAGATATGTATGAAAGATGCTGATCTTTTTACTATTTTGAAGTACAAATTTTGAATCTATTCATTGTTTTCAGTGTCAAGGGGAAAAAAGAGAAAGCTGGAGGATAATCAGGAATAAGTGCTATTTAAGTGATATGGAAGGACTATACTATTGACCAAAAAATGATTTGTGTCTCGATTTTTGGAGAGAAGAGACAACATCAGGCTCTGGCTGTGGTATCATGAGCTATACAATTTTGCGGTTTTTGGAAAATAGTCCATAATCAACATTGAGTTCTCATAATAATTTTAGATCGATACAAAATATCAAAACAGGTTTAAATGATTATAAAATGGTTGTCAATGGAATTTTATATTGTTATTGTAGCTCAGAGCTAATCATGTATATTTCAAATGACTTAGCATACTCTTTTTTCTGATAAAGAATTAAGTTGTAATGGAATATCTTTTAGTTCAATCAGTCACAAATCTCATCATCAGTTTTGATGTTTTTCATTCCATGTCAATAAAACTCTAAGATATCGAAGTTAATTTTTGTATAGTATTTCAGAAGTGTCCTTTATGAAATCAAAACGAGGTTCTAAAGTGCAATGTTTGCATAACGCTATTTTCGCCGGCGGCGAAAACTTTCGGGCATTAAATTGATTCAGCGAGAACGAATTGAATTTCTTAGAGTTCTGACATGGTTTGTTCGAAATTGTGTTGGGTATAACAGCTAGGTCTGGTGACCGAACCACAAAAAAGGCATTTTATGCAGTACAAAATTTTTATCGGATTATACAAAACCCCAATTGGTTGGTTGTTTGCCATCGAAAGTTTTTTATAATTATTAACTTATTAATATATATATTCAAATTTTAATTAGGGAATTACTGTAAAGTTACTTTGATGTGTAGTTGTTATAACTGAGAGAATCATGCTAAGTTTACTAATGATCATTGTCTGTTAAGGAAGTATCTTTTGTTTTCAAGATTGTTTTTAATCTAAGCAGTAATTTTTCTTTTGTTGAATGTCAACTGACGACCTCTTTTCTCCAGTAAAATCAACATTTAATTTGTTTTTTATGCACTTAGGTTAATAGTTGAAAAAATAATGAAATTTGAATTTGATGTATTTTTTATTTTCTATTTATATAAAAAACTTAAACAGAGACTATGGCATTTTCTTCAACCCCACTCAAAACGCAGCTTCTGAAGAAACTATCAAGGTTGATGCCATATACCTAATAACATCAATATGGCTTATACCCCTGCTACGCAGACATAGAAAGAAGTGAAATCGTTGGTAAGTATTGGATTGTACGCATGCGTCAACTGGAAATTCAAAAATTGCGGGAAAAATAGAGATGTATTTTCCTAGTGTCAACAAGAAAATAGATTATGTACTAGATACATTCATGGTGCCTGATTTCTACGCTTTGGGGGAGTGCAAACGGTGAAGCTGGTGCAGAGAAGAAGAAAGAAGATTTACTCCATTCACTTTCATAAATTGCCAAGATTTAGGTTTATCAAGTTTTTTCACTTAAAAATGACGCAGGTTGGCACTCGTGAACTATCGGCAATGTCAAAATAATTCTCAGAGACGTTGCCAATGAAACGCTACCGCTAAATATTTTTTGGCGCATACTGGTTGCTCAGTTTTTGGCGCATACTTTACCCGCGTTTATTGCCGTATAGTTGTTTTCGCATTCACCTTTCCGGGATTAATGTCAATATACCAAACCCCTAAAAGTCACTCACATTGATGCTTCAAACTTTTGATTTTCCGCTCTTGGTCCATCGATAGCTGAAAATGGGAATGACGTCCAGGTGATTCCTTGCAACTCAGCCCTGAAATGCCTAGGGTTCTCTGGGACCTACCTTCTCTTCCACCTGAAAAAAAAGAAACGATACCGCGCATACTTTTTCCGCATACTTTTGTATTGGTGCATACTTTTCCCGCAATTATTGGCGCATATTGTTTCCGAATTGTCCAGTTGATCGAATTCCGCTAAGGGAATATGAACGCGATATTTAATGCACTCGTTTTCACACCATCCTGTGGGTAAAGTGCTGGGCTATTTGAACGAATTCCGCCCAGTAAATATGAACGCTATAGTTAATGCACTCGTTGTCTCGTTTTCACACCAACCTGTGGGCAGCGTGACCAGATTTAGTAGAAAACTACTTTTTTAGTAGTTTTTTCGCAATTTTATGAAATTTTTAGTAGGCACAAATCTGTTAGTAGATTTTGGTAGTTTCAGAAGTCTTCTAATAATTGGTATTGATCTGCTAATTGATGGCACTGATGACAGTTAAATATTAATGTTTACTAATAATTGGTATGAATCTGTTAATAGATGGCGCTGATGTCAGTCCAAATACAGTTTACTGTCCAATAATCGTCGGAAGATTTTCTATTATACTGTCATCATTAAAATTAATATTAAAGTTATTTCGATTTCGCCGTACAAGATGAAAAGATACGAACACAATTACAGATCTGAGTGAGAAAAGAATCCAGAATTTTCATCCTGGCTCTGTAAAAGAAGAGGGAGTAAAAATGAAGACACTGCTTTTTGCAAATCTTGCAATTGCAATTCGCTTCCTAGATTGGATTCCATCAAAGAACATTCTCTAACTTGATAGTTCAAGACAGTGTCATCTCCATCTGCAAAATCCGCTCAAAACTGTCAGTAGATAATTCGGTAGTTTTCAGAAATAAGTTGGTAGGATTTTGGTAGATTTCTGTGTCAAGTCTGATAGATTCACCTTACGTCAACCTGGTCACGCTGCCTGTGGGTAGAGAGCTCGGCTACTTGAACGAATTCCGCCAAGGGAATATGAACGCGATATTTAATGCACTCGTAGGTAGAGTGCTCGGCTACTTGATCGAATTCCGCCAAGGGAATATGAACGCGATATTTAATGCACTCGTTTTCACACCATCCTGTGGGTAAAGTGCTGGGCTATTTGAACGAATTCCGCCCAGTAAATATGAACGCGATAGTTAATGCACTCGTTTTCACACCACCCTGTGGGTAGAGTGCTCGGCTACTTGAACGAATTCCGCCAAGGGAATATGAACGCGATATTTAATGCACTCGTTTTCACACCATCCTGTGGGTAAAGTGCTCGGTTATTTGAACGAATTCCGCCAAGGGAATATGAACGCAATATTTAATGCATTTTTTCAAGTTTCAACCTCTACAATACACAAAAGATAATATTCAATTTATTTCTGTCATATTTGCTTTGAATTTGAAAAAAAATATTTTTGATTGTTTCAATAGAGTATTAATTCTTTCATCAACACTGAAAATTATGAAATTCCACAGTACCATTGGATTAATTGAAGAACTTTTATGATGATTTTTCTGTCTATAGCAAGGCACACAAGAAAGGGAAATCTGTGAGATCTGATCTGCAGTCCAGATTCGTTACAGGTCTGGACTGCAGGTGCAGATATATGATCCCCGACAGACCAGATCGACGGGAGCGATCCCATCCGCAGTCCAGATCTGTAACGAATCTGGACTGCGGATCAGATCTCCCACAGATTTCCCTTTCGTGTGTGCCTTGCTATTAGCGTTGAATGTGGAAAAATATTTTTTGTTGTTTCCAAATCATAATGATAACTTTATTGATTTTATGATTTTTTTAGTATTTTCACCATTCTCATTCGGGAGAGCTTGGAGGTTGACGGGGTGAAGTTAGCGGTGCAAAAGAGTGCTAATTTTCTGGGTGTACTTCTGGATGAGAACTTGAAATGGGAACAACATGCTATTAATCTAGGTCAGTGTTTTTCAAACTTTTTCATGATGCGACCCCCCTGGTATGAGAAAATGTTTCGCGACCCCCCGAGTTATGGGGTTGTTGGGGGTGGTTTCTGACAAAAATCATAACTCAACGAAATGGGTTTCGAATATGTGTTTCTTGAAAGCCGAAAGAAGAAAATGCAATACCCCTCATAGTTTTTAAGCCCCCAGGTTTGGAGATTTGGGTGGTTGTTTATGAAAAATGATGAAAAAATTCTTATCTCGGAGAAATGGAAGTGTTCCACGTTCAAATTCGAATATGCGTTTCTTCAATGCCGAAAGAATGAAATACAGTAAACCCTATAGTTTGTTAGCTCCCAGGTTTGGAGATTTGGGGGTTTTTTAATAAAAAATGATGAAAAAAATGATATCTCGACGGAATGAGAGTGTTCCACGATTAGATTCGAATATGCGCTTCGTAAATCACGAAAAAATGAAATACAATAAACGCCATAGTTTGTTAGCCCCCAGGTTTTTACATTCGGTCGGTGAACTGTGATTGTTCCACGATCAGATTCGAATATGTGTTTCTTGAATGCCGAAGGAATGAAATACAATAAATTCCATAGTTTGTAAGCCTGGTTTGGAGATTTGAGGGTTTTTTTTATGCAAAATGATGAAAAATATTAATATCTCGACGAAATGAAAGTGTTCCACAATCATATTCGAATATGTGGTTCGTGAATGTCGAAAGAATGAAATACAATAAACCGCATCGTTTTTAAGCCACCCGGTTTGGATAATTGGGGGGTTGATCATGAAAAATGATGAAAAAATTCATATCTCGACGAAATGAGAGTGTTCCATCGATCAGATTCAAATATGTGTTTCTTGAATGCCAAAAGAATTAAATACAGAAGACCCCATAGTTTGTTAACCTATAGGTTTGGAGATTTGGAGGGTTTTTATGAAGTATGATGAAAAAAATTCATATCTCGGAGAAATGAGAGTGTTCCATGATTAATCCGAAACAAGCACAACCTTCTATTACTGAAGCTCTCCCGACTCTTGGCGACCCCCCTACAGAAGCTTCGCGACCCCCCAGGGGGTCGCGACCCACAGTTTGAAAAACACTGATCTAGGTAGTAGATTGAGCACGGTTGTATACACTGAGAACACAAATTCCATTTGACACACTTAAGATTGTATATCATGCAAATTTTGTTTCGCTGATGGCATATTGTGTTGCCCTCTGGGGCAATGGAACACTGGGCGAGATGATTTTCCGAATGCAAAAGAGAGCTGTGAGATCGATGCTAGGTATGGGATACAGGGATTCATGTAGGGGAGTTTTCAGGAGGAACCATCTGATGACCTTTTATGGGTTGTATGCCTTTAAATGTCTCATTTTTTGTTATAAAAACAAGCACCTTTTTGAGAGTCAGGAAAACCATAACAACACAAGGCAGATACATCCGTACATGTACTTCCGTCAAAGACTAACCATGACACAGGATAACATGAAGTACATGTGTTTGAAGTTCATGAATGTACACACAACCAAACTTATATGGAATCACCCTGTTATTTGGAAAAAACGAATTTTAATTAAAAAAAAGTCGCTGAAAAGTGAAGAGCAGTTTTCCCAAAACAAGTTTATTACAAAAATAATACAAATTATTGAAAGATTATTTTTATAATAGAACAGAAAATTAAAAGTGTAAATATCTCTAAAAATAATTTTTATGTAACTGAGTATTGAACAACAAATAAAACGATTTTAACAAATCAATAATCAGTATTACCACCCCTGGCATTGATACAAGCTGGAATTCGACGAGGCATGCTTTCTATTAAGTTGTTAATTTCTTCTTCTGTAACATTTGCCCATTCCTCTAAAGCCGCTTGTATAAGTTGCTCTGCGTTACCAGGATTATTTTGACGAGCTCTAATTTTTCTTTTGATCCTATCCCACAAGTGCTCGATAGGATTAAGGTCCGGTGAACAAGAAGGCCACTTTAAAACAGTCACACCTTCTCTTTCGAAAAAATTTTTTGCAACTCTGCTGGTATGTGGAGGTGCATTATCCTGCATAAATAGGAAATAATCTCCAAAAGCACCTCGCCAGAGCCTCACTACAGGTTGTAGCACTAGATCAACATACCTAGGCCCTGTCAGAGATTGTCTAATGGGAATTAAAGGAGTTTTCTCACCAAACATAATTCCGCCCCATACCATTACAGTACCTCCTTTGTATTTAGGGATCGATCTTGCAGCTTGGAGCCTAGCTTGCCTCCCTCTACCTCTTAAAATACGAACACGCCGGTCGTCTGATCGTAGGTCAATTCTGGTCTCATCCGAAAATGAGACATTTTTCCAATCTTCAATAGTCCAATTTCCATGCTCTAAACACCAATTAAAACGGTCAACTTTATGTTGCCTTGATAGTTCTGGAACTCTTAACGCTCTTCTCTTGAATAATTCCCGAGCGCGAAGTCTTTTTCTGATAGTTTCGACAGAAACACTAACACCTGTAGCTTGCAAAAATTGCCTTTGAAGCTCTGAATGAGATACTGCGGGATTTCTTCTTGCTGTTTGGGCTAAAAAGCGATCCTGCCTTTCTGTAGTTACTCTTCCACGACTTCTTCTCGGCCTATTCTTTAGGGTTCCTAACTCCAGAAACCTTGCATAGGTTTTTGAAACAACCCTTTGTGTAACCCCCACCGTTCTTGCAATCTGTCTTTGTGACATAGGTACCTTGTTCTGCCATAGTAATAATTCCTCCTCTCTGGACTTCCGATAACCCCACATAAGGAATTTTTTCAAAACTTCGCAAAAAAACAAAATATGAATTCACTGCGACATTCGAACGAAATGGTTAAATCGACACTGCAAAGCCAAATCTTATCAAGTGCTTATGAACCTAACTGTTTTTGTGAGTAAACACATGCACTTTTTATTTGCTTCTAACGAAAAAGATATCAAAATAATATTTCATCTTAATACTGGGTGATTGGTGATTCCATATAAGTTTGGTTGTGTGTACTACCGTCAGATTTTCGTGGGCTGAGAACTTATGCTATTTTCAAAAGGAATGTGACTAACTTCATTATAGACACTGAACCCTACAGTATTAAAGATTTTATTGTAAATTGTTTGAACTTTAAATCAGGGCTGTGAGATCCATAATTTGATTTTTGACTTGTTTACTTTTGAGGTTACTTTGTAATGTCATAATGTATTAACCAATAAATGTTATTATTGTTATTATTATACAAACTCGGATACAAATTACAGAGTACCTAAATAAATTTGTCGCCAATAAGTTTTTCTTCATTTTTCCCACTATAATGAGGAAATATTAAATAGCCCTTTCTGACCAAACTCAGGGTAAGTATTTATAGGGCGGCATAACAGATAGGTATTGCACGCGGGCGATCAAACAGCTAGCGGCGGGCCTGCACTGTCTCCCCTGCCTCTTAGGATAAGCCGCGACTGGTAGAGTTTATCAGTTTATCACCATGTACCTAAGTTTCACCTGAAGAGGTGAGCAAAGATTCAGTAAAGCGTGGGTGGACATCTTTATGATACGCGTGCGAAGCCGCGGGTGGAAAGATGTTATCCATATCGTTATGTTGCCATGATTGCCATTCCGACTCCCAACCCCATGTTCGGGGAGGCGCAATAATTGCAATAAATAGAACAGCCCGTGCGGCCATCTATCCAGTAGATGCTGAGCAAGATGCAGTAGCGCTCGATTCGATCTCTCCGGTCTGTCCACGGTATCGCGACAACGTGAAGATGTAAAGTTTGTGCAGGATCGGCCCTTTTTTGTGTGAGTGCCAACTTATTTAACTGTCCAATTGAATATATGTCACCTTTCGCCTTTTCGGCAGAAACGGCTACCATGAGTATGAAACTAGAAGCAGCTTAGAGAAGGTCTGAATATATTGTCAACATATATCACAGCTTTTACAGAACGGTTGAGTTTTGTAGAAATTTACTTTTGAATTTTTAATGAAAAACGTTCAACAAAATTTGAAGAGTTTGGTCACTATCTAAATCAAAAAACTACATACCTAATTATGTGGTATTATTGACTATTATGAGCAAAAAAAATCCGAAGGAATCGAGTAAGGGTTCAGAATGTTCAGATGCATTTGTCGTCAACAGTAATTGTTAATGAATTCCTTAACCCTTTGAAGCACGGAGAATATGGACAAAAATTACTGCACTTACACGAGTTTATCCCATATATTTTCACATATTTTCAATGACCTTCATTACCTCTTTCATGACGCAAAATATTAGGGACATTTTTCCAACGGTACAGTACAGATCTTATTCGAAGAAAACTGCAAAAAGGTGAGGGAAAAGCAGTTCAGTAAAAGTCTCCCGACGATTTTCAGAAGCGATAGTAGGTACCATGAATTTGATCTGAAAGTTTTTTAATTGAAGGATTTGCCTTGACACGGTTACTAAACAATCAACCTGTCATATACAGGGTGTCCGTTATTAAGGTCCAAATATGAAGAACATAAAATTGTTATTTCTCTTTTTTTTCAAATGTAACACCCTGTATTTTTTCCACAATAATGGAGACAATTGAATACCTCATATTTCCTCAGAAGTAACATTAGGAATATTTTAACTCCCGCATTCAGCAGACACGAAAAATGATATCGCAACTGGAAATTTCATTCAAATAAAAATTACATAATAAAAACTAACGGACATTCAAAAGAGGTCAAACAATGAAATAAAACTGAATGAATAATTATTGACAAACTCCAAAACCTTCCCAGAATCATACTCCCTGATGAGCATCATCATAAAAATGATATTTCTTTTCCGTACAAGCAATACATAGGTATCGATCACGTATTCAACCAATTATATCAGTTTTTATCGGCTTTCCAAAAAAAAATCAATCAAGTTATTGCTACTAGAGCTCAAAGTTACTTTCGAATACAGTGAATCAGTATGCATTTTTGGAAAAAATGGGATGAATGTTTCCTATCGGGATATTGGGCAGCATAAGTTCGACTTCCTATAAAAACAAGCTATAATAAGAAAATCATTTTTTAAGACAAGCTTTTATAATGACATCCGCCATTTTGAAGCCGTCATCTTGAATTCCTCAATTTTGAAAAATCGTAATTTCCGACCCTGAAAACCCCCAGATACCAATTTTGAATAGAATCGGAACATAAAAATATTTCATGATGCATTGTCACCAGAAATATGTACACCTGCCAAATTTCAAATCAATCGGACGATTAGAAGTGTGTCATAATATTCAACTTGCAAGATTTGATTACAGATAGACAGACTGACACCGGGACAGGTGAAACTAAATAAAAGCTTGTAAAAACAGGTTCTGTGGCACTGCCCATGAAAATCATATCAACCATCCTATTTTTCCAAAAATTCATACTGATCACAGTATTCGAAAGTATCTTTGAGCTCTCAGTAACAATAACTTCTTTAATATTTTTTTTGGAAAGCCAATAAAAACTGATATAGGTAATTGGTTGAATACGTGATCAATATGAATTGCTTGTACGGAAAAAATATCATTTTTATGTTCTGGGAAGGTTTTGAAGTTTGTCAATAATTATTTATTTAGTTTTATTTAATTGTTTGACCTCTTTTTCATGTCCGTTAGTTTTTATTATGTTAATTTTTGAATAAAATTTTTCGTGTCTACTGGATGCGGGGGTGTAAATAATCCTAAGGTTTGAAAAAATCGAGAAATAATAATTTTAAGTTCTTCAAATTTGGACCTTAATAACGGACAGGTTGATTGTTTAGTAAGCGTGTCAAGGCAAATCCTTCAATTAAAAAACTTTCAGATCGAATTCATGTTACTATCGCTTCTGAAAATCGTCAGAACACTTTTACTGAGTTGCTTTTCCCTCACCTTTTTGCGGTTAACTTCGAATAAGATCTGAACTGTTGAAAAAATGTCCCTAAGATTTCGCGTCATGAAAGAGGTTATGGAGGTAATTGAAAATATATGGGGTGATCCATTGAAAAAATAATCCATTTGTTGAATAACATTTATCGGGGACACCCTGTATATCAGAAAATAATTTCCTGAGATGCAGAAATGAAGGTACAACAGGTGTACTTTCTAACGAAATCTCTGAGATGTCTAGTTCGGCAGCTATGGAAGATTTTCGCACTATTGCAGGACCCTGTATAAAATTAATCAAAATATAATTTATTTTCTCCTATAATTTACTTCTTTGAGTTCCTGAATGTGAAAAAACTACATAAACAATATATCGAAAAATTTCTATTTTATTCCACACACACACAGATCACCTACCAATCGATCATAGTTGTCATGAATGAAACTCAAGTTATTCTTCATTCTTCATGATGAGTTATCTCAAACGGCTTCAATCAAAGATAACGTTAAGACATTAAGCGTACTCTCATTTCTTTGGGGCCTAAACTAAGAAGCACTTTATCTGTTCAAATAATTTATATTACCAATTTGTCCCATTATAACAATTGGAGTCTTTATATTGTTATCGCCTGATGTTTGCTATTGAAGATATTTGAGCTTCTCCGTTCGGAAATTGGGCTCTCAAATCGGAAATATGCAAGAGTTTTTTCCATAGCCAATTGATTTTACTGAAGTTTGAGCTACCTACCGATATAAAAAGTACCCAAACAACGAAATTTGAGAAATTGGTATTTTTTATGAGTTGAGTCTACCGTCTCTGATTCAGTCATTCAGATATTTAATGATATTAAACCTCGATGTTGGAGAAAAATGAAATTGAAAATAAATATTCGGGAGAATGTGATTAATTTTGATTTCAGCAGAAATTACAGGGTGGTTTTTTTAAGTGTTTCATTGGACGTAGTCGAGGAAGGAATTTTGATACAAATTCAAGATTTTGTATTTTTGTTTTTAGAGTAGGTACACGAACTTAAATTGTAAAATATTTTCAAACGGAATCTACTACATCTACATATGTAACAAACTGTTTTTCTCCAAAATCCCTCATTGTGAGAATTTCTTTTTGCAACAGTGGAACAAGAGAAAGTTTGCTGATACTGCTTTTTGTACAAATTATGAGGAAATATTATACAGGGTGCCTGAAACAGGGTTACAAAGTGAGCCTCAATAAAACTATGAATCAATTTTTTTTCCAAATGGTTACCAGATAAGTTTGTAATTCTGATCGATTGCTCTTCATAAACTAGTTCGAACGTTCCAAACATTTTATGTCTTTAAAATCAGTAGTTTTCCCATTATTGAATAACATTCGAATTTCACGACCAAAGCCATCAGGTTTCTTTGTCTAATCATGGGTTTATCAAGATAATTTTCAAGTAGGCTATGTCAATAGTGAGAATATGTCAGTTCATTTATAATGCATTGTTGGGAACTACTACAGTAGATGGAGTTCGTAGAAGAATTAATAAATGTAGATATATGGAGGAAGGGGGCCACCATTTTGAAAATTTATTGTAATAGCTTTTATTAAATTTCTGTCAAAGTTTTTCGTTGTTATGAGAGTTCTTGTGATAGTTTTTAACTAATATTTTTATTTAGTCATCGTTCATTTTATGCTTTGTTTATTTTTCACATTCGCCGCAAATAAAGAACAGACTTTTGATATATCATTCTAGTGTACCTTATTTATTATTATTTTTGCTCGTTCTGCATAATGCTTGATCAATGAAAATAAGTAAGAATGACAATCCTTAACATAGCCTACTTAAAAAAGACGAGCATACCTATGAATTCAACTGTCTATACAGGGTCTTTCACGAGGAACCTCACCCATATTTATACGGGAAACTACTGAACATATTTTCATGAAATTCAGCACTTATAAGTATTTCACGATGCTGATGAAATCTAAAATATTTTCAAGGCATGAGCACCTCCGGTTTTTCCGGAAATGACGTCAACTTCCGTTTTTCAAATTAGAACACCATTTTTTTTATTGCAGAAATAGATTCCTTAGAAAATTTCAAGTTATTTTGATGTAACATTTTTCAGTTTTGGTTGGAAAATTCTCTCTGAGCCGGAAAATTCGAAAAAAAAATCGAAAATAGAGCTCCGCTGAAACAAGAATAACTTCGAGGTTTTTGGATGGAAAATTTTCATTTTTGGGATTTTTCAAGATGTAAGATTGATGTATCCACTTTAAAAATCGAAATCGCGATTCATGATACAGGGGGTGAAAAAATCGCTTTCAAAGTTAGGGATGACAAAATCGTGAAAAATCAATTTTTTCAAATAAGAACCCCATTTTTTTATGGCAGATATTGAATCTACGTTAAAAAATAATGTGCTGAATTTCATGAAAATACGTTCAGTAGTTTCCCGTATAAATATGGGTGCGGTTCCTCGTGAAAGACCCGTATTGCGAAGTTTTAGATGCAAATATTAGTGGACAATTCGGAACAAATCTTCTTTCTTCACGTTGGAGCCACAATCTCTATTTGCGAATAAAAAGTCATGGTACGATAATTGATCATGAAATCAGACAATTTCACACATATTTTGCATTTAGTATGATTCTCAAATCGATTCAGTTTTCAAACAAGTGTTTTATTAGTTTTACGAGCTATGCGATATTATTTATTGTAACAAAACGCTAGATTTTTTGACATTTTGAAGTGTCAAAATACAATGATCACAGCCTCTTATGATTGATGCTGGCTGACGCTGGTTATGAATTCCATACGATTAAAGCGCGCATAACGCACTTTAATAAAAACGTAAAAAAAACAATTTTCTACCACTTGTAGCTATACTCCATTCACTTTCATTCAATCACATAGGAGCTCATGGTTTCGTTTTTAGGAGTTGGCGCACTTGATGAAAAGTCTGTGCGCGTACAGTAATATCGTTAATGACAAAACGACGTTGCCAGTTCCTTTGTTTACATCAAAGTAAAAGTATCAAAGATATTCCACATTTTGTTAGTTCGAATCGATCGGCGATTTTGGAGCGGAATATCGATAGGAAATCGCCTATTTTTTCGTTCTTCGTCGTCCAGAAGGAGTTTCTCGTCGATATGAGAAATTTTGTGCAAGTGTCATTTTTTCCTTTCACGACTTTTGGCGTGAGTACGAACGGCAAATTCGAATTGGATAAAAAATCGATTTATAAGCATAAATAAAGCGAAAGTAAGTACCAATCGACCTTTTTACACTTGATAACGAGGTTTTTTTTTAGGTATCAGGCCGTTTAGAAAGATTTCAAACGAAATTCCGGTCCCCAGAACTTTAGTTTCGGTATCGTTTTTGGTGCTCAAAGTTTATTTGGAATGTGTAAATGGACAAAAAAGGCTTCCTTATACGATCTTCTAACGAAAGCGACCAGAAAATATGGTTCAGGTAGGATTTTCGAGGAATTATGAGGAAAGAACTTGCAGAATGAAATTGCACGATTTTCGTAAGTGCCTAAACGGGTTCTGGATGGCCATCATCGGTCTCTAAATGATTATTGTTGATCGTTTTCACGTTTCAGAAAAAAATACGTCGAAAAAGCTGAAAAAAAGAAGAAATATGCCTATATTGCATTCAACGGTAGTTGAATTCAGATTCCGATGAATTGAAATGTGTCACTGGAGCTTTCATTCCTATCAATCCTTTGCCGAAAGTAGGAATAGGCTATATTGAACCAGAATACATCGGTTTTTTCCATATTCCAGGAGTTTGTGGGTTATTTCAGAACTGGTGAATGATAAATGTGAAGCATATGTTTGTTCTATTCCATTTTATTTGTACAAACCTACTGTGGTAGTAATGTATGAATATTTTTTAAACTAATAAATTACTATACAGTCAGAATATTTTACTCCTTGTTCATAAGATCAAATAAATGAAATGTATATCTATAAAGCTTTCAGGAATTGACATTCTTGCTTATTAATTTATAACCAAAAATAACCAAAACTATTGACTATTGAATTGAAATTATTAGTTTCTCTGTGAACAAATTCGTTAATTTAGTTATTATGTTTATTTTATTTGTGATAATGAATAAAACTGTTATTTATTCGAAATAAAGAAATGCATATTAGAAATAGAAATGTTATGCACCCTCACAATCATATCACATACAATATCATGATGAAAACAAAGCACATCGATAAAAGTTTACAATCATAAATCCAAAAACTCCTTTACATGTAGAATATTGTTCCCAATTATTTTCTAATGTGTTCTCCAAAATGAAATATTAGATTCTGAGAAAAACTCTAAGAATGTAGAAAGGGCAACATGGAACATAAAAATATTTCGAAAAACGTCATAACTTCGATACAGAGTGGAATGTATCAAATTTCCAAGGCCAAAGTTGTGATTTCATAATTGTGAATGGAGTATACTCAAAACTTATGTAAAATTTAAGAATATACTATTTTCTATCTTGAAATGGTATTTCCATGCAACTACAATGAGTAGAATTTATCAATTTGAAGGCCTAAATAATTGCTGACAAAGCTTCCCGAAAAACCTTCGAAATTATAATCTTCTACCACTTGTAGTAATCTCAAGTTAATATAAAATGAAAGAATATTATATTTTTTGTCCCTAAGTGGCACTTTTGAGGTACCACAAATTACAATCAGTAGTAATTTGCATTGTTGAAATGAATTCTAAAAATATTTGATTTTCCACCTCAATTCGGTGTGGATTTTTCTTTCGAATACCTTGCGAAGTCAAATTAATATCCGAAAATTGTTGATCCCTAGTGGTATTACAAGTGAAAATTGCACCCCTAGGTATCACAAATTGAAGTCTTCTAAATCGAAAACAACATGTTTGTCCAGTTATTTATGATGTTGAATCAAACAAGGGCATATGCAGATCCCCCGTTTTAATGTTCCATGCAGTAAAGCGTTTCATTAATTTCCCTCTATGAGTAATTACTCAAAAAGTTCATACTCCATCGCATGATGCTCAGCGAAATTGGCGTATCATAATTTCCGAATTTTCCCGATGATTCGCAAACAAATTAAACGAGTGGTCCTGATGGAGGGGGAGCTTGATTATTGGGGGGAGACAACACTGACTGAATGTTACATAAATCCTGTTAAAAAAGCTGTAAGCCATGAAATATTTGGGCAGGGTTAGCAGTTTGCGATTTTGTTATGGAAAATTTCATGAAGAGGATATGGTCCTGTAGTCGTGGTGGTCATTTGGTTGATATTATTTTCCATTATTAACGGCATACCTTCCTCTTTATATTGAAATAAACATCCGATCATTTATCTTGAAATATGCCCACTGCCTTGGAGCGAAATAACGATAATACACTTCTTGTGACAGATGGTTCATCTTAAAAAATTTTCTAGGAAAACTGGATGTGTCCAAAAAAAAAATAACTCTCCAGTAATGTAAACTCATGGTAGAATCTGAAGCAGGTAGCGAATTTTTGAAAACGCAATGTACAGGGTGTTTTTTCAACCTGCGAATTCAATCTGAATTTATCATAATTCCCACCCTCTATTTTCGAAAAAGTGTTGGAATTATTGAAACTAGACAATCATATTGTTCTACACTGAAAATTTCATCAATATTGATCAAGCCATACCAAAGTTATGAATAAAAGAAAAAACGGTCAAATCGGACAAATCACCCTGTAGAGTCTCAATAGAAGCCCCTACCTAACCATAAACCAAACACTGTTTCGAAACTGCCTTGACTAGTGTGAACTTCACCTAGAATCTGACGGTCTCCTCCGGAATCACCCTGTATCATAGGTTGGTTTTGAATCATAGGCCATCATTTTCAATTCAGTAGAAAATATTTCGTAGAGGGACATCATCGTTTTGAGTTGCATTCGGCATTTTTCCTTCAAGTTGTCTGAAGAATAAGGAAAAAACTGTGACAGTTATCATAAACTAGCCTTTCATTACATTATAAACGATTCTCTATCTGTATTGATATAGTCTCTTCTGTTCCAGGGATGTACGAATGGAAAGTTGAGAGGAACGTCAACGCTGATCTTTGTCCAACTTCACAAATATCATTGATAAAGGGAAACATAAACATCTCATACATGACCAGTCCGATAAGATTCATCCAGAAGTAGTATCTTTCGAAAGGATCTGGACCATCTTTCCTCTCCGTTCGAACCAGTTCAAATGGCGCACACGACTTGAATAAAGGAAAACGTGAAAAAACGTATATCCTAATCAAAATGCAGGTGAAAATATGGATAGTTTGTTTTTCAATAAATTTCGCCATTCGTACTGTATTGTGTGAAACAAAAGTGGATAATAGTGATTCTAACCTAAGGACTAGAGGTTCTAAATTCAGTATTGAAGAACTACAAAGCAGGCAGTTTTCCAGTAAAGTTTCCAATGACATTTTCATGGATCCATGCAAAGCAGGTGAGTCTACATAATTAACCAAAAATAGTATTTCACATTCCTTTTTTGCATTTTATAAAAATTCTTCCTCCAAATTTGACTTCTTCTGGATATATTTCAATGCGTTCAGAAATGAATACCAGATTCCATAAAAAGGATATAATAATTATGCGAAAATAAAGACATGTCTCTCTATGGGCTGTTGTTATTTCTCTATTAAATTTGAATAAGTAAATCGAGGGATTATTGGAGCAAATATTTTGAAAATACGTTTCTGAATGCACCGATTTATTTTCATGTTATGCGTTTGGATAAGCTCCATTCAACTTCCAAGGGGTAGTTGAACGGCACTTTCGAATCGATTTTTTCGAATTACAATTTTGAGAAGGCCGAAGAATAAAATGAAACTGTTGATTAACTATGCATGAAAAATTTATATTTGGAATTTTAATTAAAACAACCATTATTCACACCTAAGAATAATTTTAGTTGAAGAGACTGATTTTGGGTCATTCAGCTCGAAATAGTCAATTCTTCAGATATCAATAAGTGTTTATGTAGGCAAACGTTTTCCAAGAAATTGAAGTCCTCTGAAAGAAAAATAAATACAGGGTGCGGCACGGAGGATGGATGGTTTTAAAAAAATAATAAAAGCGTTAATTTTTACTCAAAAACACATTTATTGACGGAATCAGATTCTCAAGGAAATAAATAGCATTTGAGACAGTCAAGTGTGGAAAATCACATCAGGCATGTGGTGGCCGAAATCGGTGATGCAGTGCTGGAGGCGCTCTTGGAAGTTCGCGTAGACTCTCTCCAACATCGCTCTCTCAACTTGGGCAACTTCCACGCGAATAGCCCTTTTCAATTCGTCCAGAGTTCGGGGCTTGGTCTCGTATACTCTAGCCTCACCGAACGATCACTGAGGCGAAGTGCAGCAGCATGTTTCCGAGCAGATCGCGACGGACTGCGAAGAATGGCTTGTCGAACGCGTTCAACATTTTCAGGCGTTCGAACTGTTCGCACAGGTCCTCTTGGTCTTCTGTTGATCAGTTCACCACGTCTGCGAAGTGATTCAACCCAACGAAGGATGGTGTTTCGAGAGGGAATAGCTCTATTCCGATGAATGTGGAAATGGCGACGAAACTCACGCTGCACGACCGTGACTGACTCATTATTTCGGACGAAACTATCATAGGCTAAAACACGATGCTCCACCGTCCAAGGCTCCATGACGACAACTGGTAAATAAATGCTAGGTCGCTAGGAACACACGAGTCTAACGGCACCTTCCCCACTTCTCTCGTCCTCAGTGGGGGAAAGTTATGCCCATCTGAAAAACGTCCGCCCTCCGTGCCGCACCTTGTACTTTTACTACATTTATACATGAAGAAATTGGACAAAGGATATAAACGAAATCAAATTATTCCAAAGATATCCTGAATGAGCCTAGGTCGAAATAATAAACTACAAACAGTAGTTCCATTGTTGCTTTTAGGAACACGACTAACATTAAGAATATGTCCAATACGAATCAATTTTGTTAATTCTTTCAAGTTAAATTGTATATCAAACATAAGTTCCTTTCCATCCATTTGTTTGGAAACATTATACAACTTTGATATGCCAATAATATTGGCTTAGTTGTTTAAACTTCGAGACTACAGCAATATGTATGACGAGATTGGGCATTTTTGTTTCCATGCACCCATTAAACTTGGGATTAAGTATTGATGACATCAAATAATTTTTAATAGGGTAACCACAATATAACATACAGAGTGTAACAGCCAAATGGAATAAATTCGATAACGAATACATGAGGGGGTGTTAGGAAAAACGCTCGGACACGTCGATTTGTAATTTTAAATGTGCATATTTTTCAAGAAAATAATATTATATGGGGTGTTCCATGTGACAGTGGCCAATACCAACTTTCTTATTTCGAATGCAACCCCCTGTATATTATTTATTTTTTGGATTCTTCAGAGAATTCTAAACACAATTCATGCACAATGTCCTATACCTATCTTTAACTATTTCGGGAGTATTAAGTGTTTTCAGATTTTTTAAAATTTTTTACAATTTTACATTCGACTTCTTTTTGTGGGGATATTTCAAAAGTATTGTATACGAAACGAAACCCTTAAACTTAGACGACCTAAAAACCGAATCACGCTTGCGATTAGATCAGTCACGCCTGAAATGTTGAGTAACGTTAGAAGACAATTCTACAACAGATTAGCATGTTGCCAAGACGTTCACGGCGAGCATTTTGAACATTTTCTACATTGACATTAATGTTTTTTTCTTGTTTTTTTTTCAATAATTAAGAAATTATCAGTATTACTTATTAGGTTTTAAGTGTAATGTACCGAATTTGTGAATTAAAATAATTTTTATTTAAAACGTTGATTTTTGCAATAAATCTGAAAACACTTAATACTTCCGAAATGGTTAAAGATAGGTATAGGACATTGTGCATGAATTGTGTCTAGAATTCTCTGAAGAATCCAAAAAATAAATAATATACAGGGGGTTGCATTTGAAATAAGAAAGTAGGAATTGGCCACGGTCACATGGAACACCCTATATAATATTATTTTCTCGAAAAATATGCGCATTTAAAATTACAAATCGACGTGTCCGAGCGTTTTTCCCAACACGCCCTCATTTATTCGTTATCGAATTTATTCCATTTGGCTGTTACACTCTGTATAACAGATCACATATTCCAAAAAGGATTTTATATTTTGCAGTTATTCATCCGTTAATTATCCGTGGTGAAAATTAGTTCCCCACTATTTTATTTGAAAAAATATTAGATCCTAAGATCCTATGCTAACATGATATCAAGTTAGCAAAACACATAGCCAAAAAATGTTTTCATATAAAATACCTCTAGAGATGAAATTTTACCTGGTTAAATTTCATCTCGAGTGGTATTCGACATGACTATTTCACGAGAAAATGTGTCTAACAGTAATATGGTCACATTGGGCACGTATTGCGCTATTTGACAAATAAGTATTCATAATAGATTAACTAAACGTTGTTTGTATTCCGAAGCTATATCTTTGAATTTGGGAAACGTCAAAAATTGTATCGCTGGAAAACCAACTTGTTAGTTTTGACGACTTCCATGTTTTATCGATGACAAACGAGAGTTGCTATGAAAACTTCCTCAATAAAAATGGAATGGGTGAAATAGTCAGCAAAAAACAGTAGTAGCTCATCTCAAATTTGTCGCTTCTAGTGTTTTGTAGAAAAATTATAAAATCGAATTGTTCTGCAAAATGCTTCTGCAATCTTCTGAAAGATTTTGCTCTCACAATAAATTAGGTTCCAAAATCTTCCAAAGAAATCGATTTTTCCCTTGCAAATGAGCTGTTCATAGCTAAAATCAGTTTTTGGATATGAAACTTGCAAATTCGATATCAATTTAGAAGAGCACGTGATTTTTTTTAAATAGGAGTTGCTAACTTTATGTACATCTACATATTTAATTGGATTGTATTGGTAACTTTTGAACCATAAGTGTTAGAAGGTCGGTTAAATGGAGAAAAAGTTGCATTCATAGAAGCATTGTCAAGCAGTTCAAACAAATCGAGATTATCAGGGCCGGTTATTGAGATATCATAAGAAAAGTGAATTCTGTCATTTTGATTTTTATTTGTTCCCCATTTTATTTCAAATATTATCGAAAAATGTTACAGGAATTTTAATTCGACAGTAAATTATCTTCAAATTGACATAATCAGCCTCAACCTCATTTTTTTAAATACGAAACGTTGGATACGAAATCTGATTATGATTATTAATAAAAATTAAAAAGTAGCATTGAGGTGTCGTGCTGAAAAACGATAGGGCCATCAAAATCTAAGGGAGACCATGCCCCCCCCCAGGGTCATACCAAACTTCATGATTTTTTCTGTATTAAGTAGTTCCGGAGATAACAATTAATCTCAATATTTAGGGTAGTTCTACCACAGAATACCTAACTAATTTTGAGATGCACTCCAGTTATGACAGTTTCAAATTCGAAATCGGTGTGGACCGTTACCCGAAGCTCCCTGTATATGAGCTTTTTTCCTTTCTTTGATATATTATTTACATCGTTATCTCTCGCTTGGGATGTCAACATGAATAATGATTCTTCAGCAATCAAAACCTTCAGGCTACCAATTAATTCGTAGAATTCATTACAGACGAAATGCAATTAAAATCCGCACTCGGAGCTTGTAAGGCGAATTACATGAATCACGTATGAATGGAGCTTCAGTGCAGAACGCGGCCAGAAACCGTGTATCATTGCGATTTTCTCGGAATTTTGCGACGTTCAGTAAAGCCTATTAAATTGGGGAGGATATTTCCTGCTGGGCCGATGCATCTGTTTAAACCCACATAATTAATGTCTTTGTGCTCAACCCAGTATAACCGAATGCTAATTGTGATTGTATCCTTAAGGAGGGTTCTCTTTGAAGCCAGAGACATCAGTCATCAATGGTCCTCTGTGATCCCTCCCCGGATTCGTCGTTTTATTTATTCGGAAATTTGAATTAAATGTACAGGGTACACGAATTTGATGTATCTTTAGTGGATTTCGTATATTTGACCATCAGCCTGTCAACTTCTTCATCTAATCATACAAGGAATTTTGTCCTTTGATAGCCGTCTCAGATATCAACATCCTGCATTTATTCGGAAATAAAACAAATAAACAGTGAAGAAATGTACGAATTTATTTAGTCCGAATTGGAGAGAATGAGAACAGATGTTTATTTTAAAACGTTCAATACGAACAGATAAGAAATTCCTGATAATGACCTTACCTAGTTTTAGGTCATCATATGGTTAACTCCAATGATTATTGCCGTACCTATTTCAAGGGAAGGATAAAGTGATTTACTTTATTCCATTCACTTTTATAATGTATCCCGGTTGGTCATGATTTAGGTTTATCAAGTTTTTTTACATCAAACTGACGCAGGTTGGTACTCGTGAAATGTCAAATAATTCTTAGAGACGTTGCCAATGCTAATTTTTATTTACTTTGTAAATGGAGTGACACATGTTTCGTAGTACCACTACATTTTCATACTGGAGTATTTCAAGTTGTGCAATGAAGTATTTGAATGTCTTCTGTAGGCTTATTTCTTGAGAATTTTGAAAAGTGGTGAATTTCACTGTTCGTTTATAAGTTTTTCTGTAGGGTTATTCGAGTACTTTCATACGATTTTCAAATGAACTATCACAAAGTAACGGATTATTCTGTCCATTATTTTTCAGTAAAATTTCAACACTCGATTCTTGCTTCCTGTACAAGAAAATAGCCTACCTGAATCTTCCAACCATGTTCATAGGTATACGTGAAATATACTGCTCCACAAGAGTTAGGGATATCGATTCAATTGTTTTTAAAAGTGTGTAATCTTCGAAAAAATTGCTGTAAAATCAATTAAAACTCAATAACAACTTGAATCGATCCAATAAAAATCAGTATGAGACATTTCGTCAATCTGGTCGCCTTTTTTCTGAAGTTTGGTTCTTTGCATAAATGCTTCGTGAATGTTCTTATTTTGAAATGAAGTCAGTTTATCAACGGCTTCGATTCAAAGCGAGTTTACTGAAAATGCCAAGACGTAAATTGACGAACGCTGAGGCAAATAGGGCTATCGGAATGCTACAGGGTGGCCTGTTGCAGCGGAAAGGCTCCAAGTCAGCCAAAGTGTGATATCTCGACTTTGGAATAGGTTCAGGGAGACAGGTTCCGTGTTGGAAAGACCAAGGCTTGGTGGGCGACGAAAAACAACATCTGCTCAGGATCGTTTCATCACCGTTTCGGCGAGAAGAAACCCTACATCTACGTGTAGAATGCTACGGAATACTCTTCAAAATGCAGATGGGGTCCAAGTTTCCATCGAAACCATCAGACGACGTTTGAGAGAGGGGAATCTAGGTTCTAGACGTCCATTAAGAGGAGTTCCATTAACACGTGACCATAAGCGTCAAAGACTAGAATGGGCAAGGAAACATATCAATTGGAACAATCAATGGCGTAGTGTCCTTTTCACTGATGAATCCAGATATGAACGATTTTCAGATTCTCGAAGAATAAGGGTATGGACAATCACACGCTACCCCGTAATCGTCGCTATGTCCAAGAAGTCCATCCGATCCGAGGAGGTAGTGTTATGGTATGGGCCGGAATATGTTTCAACGTGCGCACAGATCTACACATTTGTCCTTGGAATATGACCGCCTTACACTTTAAGGAGCATGTCATTGACAATGCCGTGCCAGTTTTTCACGCTGCTATTGGTGAAACTTTTCAATTTCTAGACGATAACGCTAGACCGCACCGTGCAGCCATAATTGAGAATGCGCGCGAGGAGCTTGGTATTTCACATATACCAATACCTCTGCACTCACCAGATTTGAATCGCATAGAACATGCATGCTCCAAAGAAAATTAGATAATCATCAACCTACCCCAGAATCCTTAAATGATCTGTGAGAGCTTCTGCCCTGTTTATGGAACCAAATTCCTCAAGAAATGTTCAACAACCTCGTGTGTAGTATGCAAAGAAGACGTCAAGCTGTTATTGATGCCCGTGGAGGCCAAACATTGTATTGATAGTCTTAAAATGCTTGAATTCTTTGGGAATAAAATTTCTTTATTTTACTCGGTTTTTCTTAACCACCCTGTATACGCTGCATACCTACAGGCTGAAATAAATTTGCAACTTGAAATCATATTAATGTGAATTTTCATCACGAAAATCTTATTTTAACTATATTTTTTCGCAATCTAAGTCAATATCCCTAACTCATGTGGAGCAGTTTATTTCCAGTACTAAGAGATAAAAAAGTTTCTTCAACATTCGCCAGGAATTTGGAATTATTGAATTCACATAATATTTCCTCAAATTTATTATTTTCCTGAAGTAAATAAACATTTCGATAACTACGTAATTACTTCTATGTAGAGAGGACGACGTTGCTCATTCATTTGACAGGAAAATGACTGTAACCTTAAATTTTCGAAATATGCACGGTGAAATGTGTCAAAATTTCATGGCCAACCAGGATACATTATGAAAATGAATGGAGTATAGATGATTGGATTAATTCACTGAACACTTTCTCACTCTTGAAATATTCAGAAAAATGCATGGAATCCACATAATTTGATGTTCGAAGATTATTTCATGCAAATGTTGAGTGCGGTTGCGCCTAAAATGGTCCAGACGCTTATTCCAATTTTGACATACTCTTTCCAACATTTCAGCCAGTATATCACGAATAAATGCATCAATGTTATCTTCCAAAGCGTCAATCGAAGCGGGCTTGTCATTATAGATATGAGCCTTAACATAGACTCACAAAAAAAGTCTTAAGGCGTTGAATCGCACATCCGAAACGTGAAATAGACTGTTCACCGAACTTGCCTCTCAATTGGTTCATTGCTTCGCGTGCTGTGTGGAATGTGGCACCGTCTTGTTGAAACCACTTGTCATGCAAGTCAAGCTCTTCCATTTTGGGCGAAAAGAAGGTAGATATCATCTCATGGTAGTAGGGATGTGTCGTTCTCGAACGAACGGGTTAAAAAACCGGGTCTCAAAAGCCAATCGTTAGTTCGGTTCCTCTCTAGAAAAATAAACCGTTCTTTCGAACGGTTTCGATGATTTAATGCCAAATGGTTGTTGCCTCATTCGTTCGGTCTTATCGATCTCCCGACGTCGGGTGTCGGTGTCGGTCTCGGTACTGTCGGTCGGGTCTAGCTACCATAAAGTAATAAACAGCTGGAACCGAAAGAGATGATTTATGGCTCGTGTTATTTTTGTGGATTCTTGAACAGAAGTTCAGGCGGTCTTCGAAAAGAAGACGAGTTTGGTATGGGAATTCGAATTTACCCAAAACAACAGATGATAATAAGAAAATGCCTACTCATACCTACTTGTTTCTTGCATTCTTGAACTGAATATTCGGCACCTCGTTTTTATGGAAGAATTGACAATGAACGGAGATGTCCTTCGGAAATCGGAAATTGCACCTCCTTAGATAAATCTATTTTGTTTTGTTTGGTAAAAATGGTCAGGTGATAATATCTTCTTGCATTCTTGAAGTGAATATTCGGCATATGGTTTCTATGGTAGGATTGATAACGAACAGAGATGTCCTTCGGTAATTGCAAATTGCACCCCCTTAGATATTTATATTTTGGTTTGTTTGGTAGAAATGGTCAGTCTCTTACGTTATCTGAGTTAGAACGACGCCGTATTTTTTCAATTTTCCCGTGTCTTCGTGTTCGATAGAACGATTGAACGAAGGAAGGGCGAACAGTTCTTTTTGAACGGGTTTTTAGAACCGGTTCTTCACAGTGAACGGACGATACCGATCCGGTTCCTCAAAATTCGACGAACGACACATGCCTACATGGTAGGCGCCGAATCGATAATTGATGGTATTACCAACACTGGCCGATTCAGCGGCGATATTTTCTTCAGTTCGCACTGTTCCTAAGCGTAGCCTTTGAGATTAGGGTTGCCAACTCTGAGCTATTGAAATGAGGGACATCAACGACTCGAGAATCGGGGACGGGAAAGGCCATTTGCAGGCCTTTGATACTTTTCAAAAGGGCGAAGGACATGGCTTCAGAATAAAGTACTATCCTTTGAAATAAGGGACGGTTGGCAACCCTATTTGAGATGCTTGTATAGAATCTCATTAATCAGCAAACTCCTATCCGGAAACGGGAAGTAGCTGAATAAAATAGACTCGAACCCTCCGACCTTATCTCAACCGCTTTTCGCTTTCCGAAAAACTCCTTGCAACGAGCAGTAGACTACGTGAATCAGATGGACAGAGGCATCTTTATGTATGGATCAAAGCCTGCCGAGGTATACGGTTCTAAACTGCCCTCTGTGCCAACAGGCGTGCGCTCATGAGCTTTTGAAATGAAACCTCCAAGGGATTCAGCCATAAAATCTCTGGAATGCTTACCTGGGGTAGCCGCAATACCATCAAGCAAATAACCATGGGCAAAAAAATGATTCGCTTATGGATGCCAGGGTACTGAGGCATTGATGGTAATGTGGAGGTTGATGAACTCGCGAAAAGTGCATCAAAGTCAAAACTTTTGGACCTGAACACTTCTGTGGCCTTGACATCGACCTCTTTGGAACAGCGTTACAATAATAGAAAAAGCAGAACATCTTGGGATACCCTTTATAGTTATAAGAAATGAGAAATTTACGTGATGTACATAAAGTTAGCAAAACAACTCTCGCGAATCAAACTCGGAATAGCTCGAAATTTTGCCGTTATTTATCCGTAATTTATCCGTGAAAAAATAAATTTTGCCGCTCTTATCTTCAAAAAGATATGAGATGTGTCGCTAAGTTGATATCAACCTAGCGAAACAACTTTTCAAAAAATGCTTTCAGCCGGAAAAAAAGTAGCTCATCTTTTTCAGTGATTTATCCGTAAATTATCCGTGAAGAAAAAAACATCTCCACTCTTGTATTTAGAAAAATATTGGATGTTTCGCTAACTTGATATAAAGTTGGCGAAACAACTTTTCGAAAAATGGTTTCAGCACAAAACAAAATAGCTCATCTTTTCAAGTGATTTATCCGTAAATTATCCGTGAAAAAAGAAATTTTGTATCATTCAAGGTTTCGAAGAAAAATGACAAAATCGGATTGATCGATCAGGAGCCGACGGAAAATAATTTATGCATTTTTCTCGAAAACTAAGGAAGCAATATTGTTG
Organism: Adalia bipunctata; assembly: GCA_910592335.1. Lineage (NCBI taxonomy): Eukaryota > Metazoa > Arthropoda > Insecta > Coleoptera > Coccinellidae > Adalia > Adalia bipunctata. Next base: position 11,878,260 of record OU342954.1, read on the forward strand.
AAATTTGGAGAGATGATGTAGCTTTTCATCTTTGATTTATCCGTGAAGAGAAAAATTTTGCCGCTCCCGTTTTGAACAAAATATCACGTGCACCGGTATAAGTGTACATCAAATTACCACGTGACATATCGAAAAAATTATTTCAGCAATGAAAAGATAATTTACTTTTTTTCAGTGATTTATCCGTAAATTATCCGTGATGAAAAAAACATCGCTACTCTTGTATTTTAAAAAATATTGGATGTTTCGCTAACTTGTTATAAAGTTGGCGAAACAACTTTGTTAAAAACTTTGTTAAAAACGGGAGCGGCAAAGTTTTTCTCTTCACGGATATTTATCCGCTCCCGCTCCCGCAAAGATGAAAAGCTACATCATCTCTCCAAATTTCAACAACATTGCTTTCTTAGTTTTCGAGAAAAATGCATATTATAAATTATTTTCCATCGGCTCCTGATCGATCAATCCGATTTTGTCATTTTTCTTCGAAACCATGAATGATACAAAATTTCTTTTTTCACGGATAATTTACGGATAAATCACTTCAAAAGATGAGCTATTTTGTTTCGTGCTGAAACCATTTTTCGAAAAGTTGTTTCGCCAACTTGATATCAAGATAGCGAAACATCCAATATTTTTTAAAATACAAGAGTGGCGATGTTTTTTTCTTCACGGATAATTTTCGGATAAATCACTGAAAAAGATGAGCTACTTTTTTCCGGCGGAAAGCATTTTTTGAAAACTTGTTTCGCTAGGTTGATATCAACTTAGCGACACATCTCATATCTTTTTAAATATAAGAGCGGCAAAATTTATTTTTTCACGGATAAATTACGGATAAATAACGGCAAAATTTTGATAAACTAATCACCTTCTACTAAGATTTCCAGGAACAAATCCCTCGAAGAGTCTCAAGCTTGTAGGGTCGCTTTCCGCTTGTGAAAGACAGCCCTTGAGAAATCTTCCATACGCCCGTGCCTCCCCTCATCGGCGATAGAAAGAGCTAGTCCGGCGTCTTCATTTACACCTCTTACTATCCCTTCGAAAATAACCATTCTTTCGACCGGATACTCTGAGCAATAAAGCAACACATGCGACCAAGATTCAATCTCGCCACATATGCATCTATCGCTCTCACTGAGGCCCCTTCTATACAGAAATTTATTCAGGCTCCCATGACCCGTGATGGAGTACCTCAAATACAAGGCAGGGGAGAACCAGTCGTTCTCTCTGGCAAAGTCCTTACAAGGAATGAACCTATGTGTGACTCTTCCTTTATTGCTATCATTCCATCTATGCTGCCACAGTTGCCTCAGTGTTTCTTTCATCCCTCTTATGCTCTCAGTGGGATCCTCCCTTTCAGCGACAAATTTTCTATTAAATTCATCCAGGGGCAAGCCCCTTCTCAGCCTTCCTCGAACACCCATTCCTACAGCCACAAGATCCCAGGGTGGCAGCACATTCATGGCTTCGGTGGACACTGTTCTACACACCCTCAAGCATGCACTCAGTACCACCCTTTGACACCTATTTACCTCGTCCCTTGCATATAGTTATAGTGAGGAGGGGATTCAGTCCACTGCGACCTTAAGGTCTATTGTGCAACCTAACAGAGCTGTTCTCATCGAGCCTCCTACAGCTCGCCTTCCCAGAGATTTGAAGAAATCCGGTATCTGAGACGGCTTCAACGAGGATAATTTCCCACTCCTACAAGTTTCTTGTCCGAAGCACTCTTTCTTTTGGCATGCAATGGCAAGCATTCCGTAACAAGGTGAATAGGAGTTTCTTTCCCTCCCCACAGAACTCCACCTGTCAGTGTCCGATAAACCCATTCTCAACAGATGCTTTTTCAGGCGACAATGTCCTGTGAGAAAGCCAGTGAGTAGGAGTAGTTGGTTCTTACTCAGATCCAGATATTTTTTGTATCTAGTAGTTTCAAAGTTCCGGAGGAACTTTTTGAAGTGATCCATTCCTTGGAGATTCCGCCAGAGTTTTTTCCTTTCGGTTTTCTCCTTCACCATAAACTGCTTCTTATAGGTGCATTTTTCTATACCACAGAGTGGTTTTGGGCCAGTGAGTGGCGTCTATTCGCTCTTTCTGGCAAGTGTATTGGCCTCTTCGTTTCCTACAATTCCCGAATGACCGGGAACCCAGAATAAAAAGACCTTATTCTTCTTGCCCTTCTCATTGAGTTTTCTCTGGCACTCCCAAATCAACTTTGAATCAATGACATCGCAGCTCAGTGCTTTAACGGCAGCTTGACTATCTGTATGAATAGCTATATCACCCTTCTGATAGATTCTTTCTAGATTTATGTCTAGAAATCTTTGAAGGACGCTTGTACAGGAGCCTAACGATAGTGCACACTTGGTACTTGCCCCGTGAATCTATCTCAGCGCCAGCTCCTGTAGCGGTTTCAGAACCATCTGTATACCATTTTATTGTATTTTCTTTGAGATTGAAGTCGGTGTATTCCCGTTCCCCAGCCTCTCTTTTGTTTAGCATTTTACTGAAGTTTTTCTCAATGCCAACTTTCTTGATCATTACATCGCTAGGAAGGTTTGCAGATGAGATGTAGTCAATCAGAGAAGACCAAATTCTCTGATTCCTGATTCTCTCATAGCCTGTTTCTTCTTTAGATATTCTGAGGATGGCCCTCATGGGCTACCCTATCAATCACTAGATGTAGAGGTGTGAGGTCTGTGATGATCTTAAGCTCCCTAGTAGGGCCTGTTCCCATAGCTCCCGTGATGCAGACAGGCAAGCCTTCGTACTGTGTCGAGCATTTTCCTTGTACTTACCTGACTTGCCTTAGCAAACCATGCAACTGCCCCATCATTTGGGGCAGTTGCCATACTCGTATCATGTGATTATAGGTCTTACAATCATGACACACATCCATCGCAGATTTTTTTGGGTTTCAACCCCAATTCCTGTCGCATAGACGCCTGCACGCCATCAGAGCCCTTTGGCCAGTAGCATTATCAACATGCTTATTCCACAGAAGTTTACTATCCAAGGTTATTCCTTGGTATTTGACTCCCCACTCCAAAATATTTCCATTTAATGTTAACGTCTCCATGGCTGGAAGTTTTCTTTTCTGAGTGAACGGACTTGATGTGGTCTTGATTGGGTTGATGTTCAGCCCCACTGCTCAATAATTTATCCACCATGAACCAGAGGCTCTAACGTTTAAGATTACAGTAGAAGTTGACAGATAAGGACATAAGGGACCGGTCAGCACAAACCAGCCTTAATAAGTAGTTTCTGATATAACTCGCAGTTGTAATATTCAAATTAACATTATTCGATTGACGACCTCCTCTTTGTGAAAGTTAATTCCCTGCATGATTCGATGTTGTACTTTTTAATCGTAATCGTTAAGGTCTTATTTTTTATCTGTGATATTCAGACATGGAAAGTCAATTTCTCGGACATAAAGAAGTCTTGTATTATGAATATTTGTCTTTAAGTCTAATAATCTTTGCGATTCCCTCAGTTTTTATATCAGAGCTTGTGTCCTTGAACCATCCTTATCTATACTAACTCGAGATACAACTGTTAATTATTAATCATTCAACAAAATAATTGTTTTGCTTCGAAGAATTCTAAATTCGAGACAAGTTGTCTATGATAATTCTGATAACTGGGAGTAAACCTATGGAATTTACATATACAATGGTTCGTGTAGACAACACACCCAAATAATACGAATTCTACGTTAGAGGAAAAAATATTAAGCAAAATTAATTCGATCGAAGAATAACATCAAAGCATCAAATTCCAATCTGGAACACTGATGAGCTCAGGGAATCGAGACTCTTCTTGTCAAGGGGCTTTGAAGCTTCAAATTCTCGAGACGGAGAGATTGTGTCAGGTGACCGGTGCTTCAACTGGCCATATGTTTAAAAACATTTACAGAGAATGGGTCATACTGTGTGTTTCCTGTGCCGTTGGTGCAGAAACGCAGATGAAACGGTGGAACATATACTACTGTTCACCTTTAAGTAGTAATCAATCAGAATTGAGGTTAACATACCTAGGAAACCCTACACCTTCCATCTCTATGGTAAGACGGACTCCGCCCTACCAGCTCTCGGCATTTTTGTCGGAGTGCCTTCGGGTCTGAGTCTTTCTAGTATCACATTAATGCGGTATGAATTATCGACCACAGGTCCTACGTTCAGCTGACCATGGGCAAATGGAAGAAGAAGACATCATTGTGCAGCAAGAATTAACGAAATTATTGAAAAACATTAATCGGTATTCAGACGGATTTTTGAATTTCGGAAAAAGGGCCGGTAATCCAAAGTTACGTGGTTTTTTCCGAAATCAAAAATCCGTCTGCATACCGATTAATGATTTTCTCTTATATATTTCACAGACATTAATCTCCAATTTATTATTGAAAAAGATCAATAAAAATGGATTTTGCGTTGATCGATCCACATGACCATTCATATTCATTAAACACTGTGTTTGGGCATGACTTTGCGATAATTTAAGGGCATCAAATATACCTAATTTTATCGACGAAAACAAGGGCGCACCCAGAATTAAATTTTGGGGGGGCTGAATCGAAATGCAACTTTGATTTAAGATATAAAATCTCTGGTAGTTTTCACGATTCTCAGTTATGCAGAAATTTTTTTTCTAACACTTTGAATTTCGGGGGGGGGGGGCTGCAGCCCCCTCCCCCTCCCTTCTGGGTGCGCCAATGGACGAAAACACCCACATTGGGTGTTCAGTGAAATCGGAAATTTTACTGTAATTTGCTAATGAAGATTATGTAAAAACTCGAGAATGCAATTTCAAATATTTCGAGTGAAAAAAGAACAATAAGGATTTTAGGGGAGTCTTTGTCTCTCCATCTAAATTCCAACCACTCTGCATCAGAATGAATTTCCAACGAACATTTTTTCTAGGTGGATTTCTTGGAGACATTGCACTATCGGATGAAGACTACAACAATTTCAAGAAAAATCCAGATTTTCAGAAGGAAGTGGAAAAATATAAACAAGAAGTTCTAGAGGGATTACAGATTGAGGAAGAAGGTTTGACAGATCTTTTGAGGAAAAAGACTAAGCACCCTGTCCCCTTCGAAGGTACAGTAAGCCCTAACGATCCTTTAGAAGTGAATCATGACTTTTCAAATGTCAAAAATGGGAAAAACGGACAAATGCTCAAGTCTTTCCATAACCAACCTTCATCTAATTCGAAAACTAAAATAGATTTGAACCAGAACGAACAAGTTTCGAAAAATTCCAAGATGAAAAGTGAGAAAACCGCAGAAAAACATGAGCATAAAAGGAACGTGAATGAAAATTTTCACAGGCGAGTGAAGAGACATCATCGGAAAAGAAGAAACATGTAAGTTTTTCATTACTTTTGTGTAATTCAGTATGAAAAGCCGGATCATTGACTCCATAGAAAGACTTTTGAATGATACGTTACTTAAGAATTTGAAAACTATGCCGAGTTAGCCGATTTGCTCGGTAGTTTAGCTGAATCAAATAAATGAGGAGGTTTTTTTCCTCGTTCCATCAGTCGAATTGTGTCGACGACGACACGAATTGAAAAAAAGGCGTCCACATTGATCGAATCAAATAGATGATAGGTATTGTATCCGAATAAATTTGAAAAAGAGACTTTCAGGACTTAAAGGACTGATGACAGAAGAAAAATATTAGTTTATTAATGACAGCGATTATAGAGGTCGAAATATTTTAACGCGTGAGCGGAGCGAGCGCGTTGATGTTTGAGACCATTAATCGCTGAATTGATAAACGAGTTGATTACAAGATTCTTCCGTCGACCTCATCACGAATTTAATATGAATTTTGGATTGAAATAAATTTTTATTTGGCATAATAGACAAATTTGTCATAATGTAAATTTCTATTTTCATTTCGATATATTAATATCCATTTATGCTTCCCAAGAAATAATTCGAAAAATTCATAGAGGGAATATTGGGCATGTTGTGACATTCTGAATAGTTTAAATTTACTTTGCATTTATATCATTACCTCTGATATCCGAAGGAAAGTGTGGAGAAAGTCGAGGTTGAAGTAGGTATTATTTACTTTGCAAGTTTTTTACCTGAAATTTCTTGTGAAGTTTCTATTTTATTTCGAATGGAGTTGGCAATATACCCTTCTGTGACAGAATTTGATTTCCGACGAAGCTCGATAGTGCTCTGACTGAATATTTTATGTTCGGTTGCCATGACAATCATGCACTAAAATAAGAAATCATGCATTAAAATAATTCATTAATTGATGATTTCGAGTGCGTTAAAATGAGCTTTTATTCTACGGTCGACGGAAAAGTTTTTTATACCATATATCTACTAATACCAATATGGATTATACCCCTGCTTTTCACAGTCACAAAGTGAAGCCAAATCTTTGGTAAGGCTTGAGTTGTACGCTTGCGTCAATTGGAAATTCAAAAATTGCGAGAAATTTAGAGGTTATGTTCATTCTGAAAGACAACAAGAAAATAGAAATCCAGAATGAAAATATGTCACTTGAATACTTTCAATTCAATTTCAGAATATGAATAGGAGTTAACAATGATATTGAGGACTTGAAGAAAACGGAATAAAGCGATTGAAACATTTGACATTGAATTGTGAGGTTACGATCGAAACTATTCACATGAAGTTGAGAATGACATACTTTTCACGACATAATACGATCTGTCAGAGAGATATAGAATTGAAAAATAGTATATTATATTATAAGGATTAAAAGTGCATATTTTTTTTACGAGTAAAAATAGGCACTTTTAGTCCCTATGATATATAATATTTTTTCTCCAACCATCAAAAAATTTTGACATTTTTGTACTATTTTTAGGTGCAAAAGCCATCAATTCCCTTAGCGTACAAAAATTTGCTTGTTCCTTAGCAACACTTTTAATCCTAGGATTAAAAACACTACTTTTAATCCTAGGACTAAAAGTCATTGCATTTGAGCTCTCTAAATGAAATTTGAAGTCTACTGACGTCTACTTGACAATCAATATTTACCAACAATATCAGATATTTGACTAGGTTGGAGAAAAAATATTTTATTTCCAAACGTTCGATAACAACGTCATTTCTAGACTGACAGGATCACAGAGAAGTTGTATTTCTCCGCCTAGGCGGAGAAATAGTTGCTATGGCTTACTTTTCCCTCCGGCCGGCGGCAGGAAAAGTGTTGTTATGCAAGGGACCAAGACAACCGTAACTATACAAATGTTACATTTTTCACTCAATTATAACGATCGTAAATGTCGAAATTATTCAGATTTCCAGGAATTTCAAGATGTTTGAAAATAAAATAACATATTTCATTCGAAAGAGAAGTGAGTTTTCATGGCTCGCTTTCAATTACCCGCCTCACTACGTTCGGCGGGCAAACTAAAGCTCGCCATGAAAAGTGACACTTCTCCTCCTTATAAAATAATATACTATTTATTTTCAATATTGCCGCACAAGCGCCGATCTGGGTTGTTACCAAAGCCCAGCTTCAGTTTTGATTGGGTCATTCCCCATATAGAAATATTAAATATATGTTTTTTTACATATATCTAATAATTCCTATATGGGGAATTATTAAATATAATATGTTTTTACATATACATATCTAGTTTCGATCTTAACCTCACAATTTAATGTGGAATGTTTCAATCGCTTTATTCCTTTTTCGTCAAGTCCTCAATATCATTGTTAACCCCTATTCATATTCTAAAATTGAACTGAAAGTGACATATTTTCATTCTGGATATCTATTTTCTCGTTGTCTTTCAGAATAAACATAACCTCTAAATTTCTCGCTATTTTTGAATTTTCAGTTGACGCAAGCGTACAACTCAAGCCTTACCAAAGATTTGGCTTCACTTTGTGTCTGTGAAAAGCAGGGGTATAATCTACAGGGTGTTTCACCATAAACTGGACAAACATATATAGCCGTGTAGTTGACACCGAGAAAGTCATTTTTGCCTTATGACATATACCCCGTTTTCGACGCATAAGCGAGATACTAATGTCAACTTTGAGCAATATTCTGTGAACTGTAGTAAGTTATGCGTGATATTTGAAATAACGGTTCCTGACCACATCTTAGTATTTTTGAGAGCTCAATTGAATTGTTGTGTAGAATTTTGCAAAAAAAAATTCAAAATGGCGGAAAACCTGCAAAGTCGGAATTTTTTTTTCTCGGTTGCCAATTTGGAAAGCATAATCTCAACGTACTCGATTTTCTAAGATTTTCCGTGAAAAAATTTTTTCAAATTTCGAACTCAACTTTTTTTTTAACATGTCTTCAGTGAAAAAAAAATTTCGCCCAAAATTTTTGGAATTTTCCATGGTTGAACTATCTTCAATTCTGAATACTTGGGTGGAAACAGAATGAAAAAATATCAATTGGTTTTCTTTTTGTAGCCTTCCGAAGATTACGCTAGGTGTACTTTCTTAATTTTTATTTGAGAAACTGGAGGCCGTACGTGGGTAAAAATTGTACTGCTGGGCTGCCAGAATGACCCAGATAGAAATATGAAATTATAACCAAAAAAAATTTTTTTTGAAAAAATAAAAAAAATTCGAAAAAAAAAATAATTTATTTTTTATTTTTTCCAAAAAACTTTGGTAAGGTTCGAACTCTATACTCTCAATTAACTAGTGTTGCTTTGGTAACGGAGATTTATAGGATTAGAATTAATCCAATTCATACTCGTAGAGTTCGATTCCTAGCAAAATTTTTTGAAAAAAAATTTTTTTGGTTTATAATTTCATATTTTTATCCAGATCATTCTGGCAGCCCATCAGCACAATTTTAACCTCAGTACGTCCTCCAGTTTCTCAAATAAAAATTAAGAAAGTACACCGAGCGTAATCTTCGGAAAGCTACAAAAAGAAAACCAATTGATATTTTTTCATTCTGATTTCACCCAAGTATTCAGAATTGAAGATAGTTCAACCATGAGAAATTCCAAAAATTTTAGCCGAAATTTTTTTTTCACTGAAGACATGTAAAAAAAAAGTTGAGTTCGAATTTTGAAAAAATTTTTTTACGGAAAATCTTAGAAAATCGAGTACGTTGAGATTATGCTTTCCAAATTAGCAACCGAGAAAAAAAAATTCCAACTTTGTAGGTTTTCCGCCATATTGAATTTTTTTTCGCAAAATTGCACACCACAATTCAATTGAGCCCTCAAAAATACTAAGATTTGACTAGAAACCGTTATTTCAAATATCACGCGTAACTCACAACAGTTATCAGAATTTTGCTCGAAGTTGACATTGAACACCCTGTATCTCGCTTATGCGTCGAAAACGGGGTATATATCATAAGGCAAAAACGACTTCCCCGATGTCGTCTACACGGCTATATATGTTTGTCCAGTTTATGGTGAAACACCCTGTATATTGGTATTAGTTAATACTATATGGTTTTTTATGATATGATTACGAACATATTTACGTAATTATGTGCACACCTCGTCACCTCCTGATTCTGCATGGAATCAACGACCAACCCTCAATGAACAAAACGATCTGGAACCTAGTGCGGCAGAAAATAGGTTACACTGGCTCTAGAAGCGATATCGTGCTGAAAGTTCAGGGAAAGATTATTTCTAGCGTCGCTGTTGCCCTTGTTGAATATTTTTAATCAATAAATAAAATCAGTGTTGAGAAACATTTCGGAGTAAATCGATCCTATTCATGCTCCACTCAGCTCAGTTTTAAACAAATTGAAAAATGAAAACAGTAATGGGTTAGACTGTTAGACATGATCCCAGTTAAGGTTTTGAAGATTATTGGCTCCCTATATCTCTGAGCATCTTGCGCATCTCATTAATGTTTCGATCTCTTCTGGAAGATTTCCTTCGTACTACCCACAAAGTGCACATACTAAAAACCTCTTTGAACTTACTAATTTTTCAAAAAAAAAATGTTTTCTTGGAAATTTATGCACGCCTGTAAAGAAGATACAAAGACCTTGCCAAAAAAGTACCACATGACCCACTTTCCCTATTCAAAAAATTTAGTGGGTTGAAGGGAATGGCACAGGGTGCAACAAAAATCCTTCAAAAATGCATAAAAATTTGCTAAAAGTGAAGCAAAAATTGTCCTGTTTCTGGATTCTGTTGCCAAATATTTTTCTTCTGAGGAAATGAATTTGTTCCAAAATTTTGACACGCACTGTATATGGAATAGCCTCTGCAAAGAACAAAGAATGACCTATAACTTTTTCCAGAAAGTTTGAAGCTGTGGAACAGCCTTACTTAGAAGCTTTCGTCAAACCAGTCCACGACTTCAATATCAACTTCGACATGAAAAGGAAGAAACTCTTCGCCCCTGATTTGACCAAAATAGATCAAGACAACTCCTTCCGGCGTAGAGTAACCAGAGCAGCCACAGCCAGGAAAGAGCGAGTATGGGACTACGGTGTCATCCCCTACGAAATTGATGGTAATTTCAGCGGTGCACACAAGGCATTGTTCAAACAAGCCATGAGACACTGGGAAAACTTCACTTGTGTTAAGTTTGTGGAGAGGAACAAGGATGATCACCCAAACTACATCGTTTTCACACAAAGGCCTTGCGGGTAAATTATTCATTAGGATGTGATATATGTAATAATGTGCAATTTCTTGTCGTATTTCAACCCCTCCTTTTAGAAAGGATGATTGTTTGGAATCCATTGTTCCTGTTGGCACATTTATTTTTTTTTTGTTCATTGGTTACTCTATTTATGGTGCATTTTCCTCAATCGAAACTTATTCAATATCTCTCCTGGTATAAAAGTTATAGGGTAGTTGACTCATCAATACTCGCAAAAACACCGTAAAACCAAAGATAAACGGTTCATATTTTTGAAAGAATCAATCATTCAAGAAACTAAAAGTATTCTTATGTTTTTCAATAAAACGCGACGTTTTCGAGTTATTTCCAATGTCACCTGGAATAATTTTAAGAAAAAATCATTAATTTCAAGAATAAACTGAATGCTTCTCTAGGCCCATTCGGTATTCCCCATAGACAAAGGGTCTAAGTCTAAGGTATTCCCTTTCCGAGGTGGTGCGGACACAGAACATCTAATAAATCGGATCTCTCTCTCTCTGGCTGAAACTCTGAAAGGGAGGAGAAAGAGAGATCCGTATGTTCTGTGTCCGTTTTATCTCGCTCCACTCCGGATTGGTGATAACGAACGCAGTATCTGAATTAAATATCATCGAATATTATTCCTTCTCTGGTCTTTAAACGACTTAACAATGTTGTCAGAATATGAATCAACTTTGTCGAGACTTAAATTCAAATTTTTTCCCGAGAATTGACAGAGATATCATGGAAATAAAATCGTTTGTCTAGATTTTCATTTAAATACAGCTAACCAGGTTTTTTTCCTAATATACGGAGAAAAACAGAAAAGCGAGTAAAACACATTCTAGAGAAATGATATAGCTTAAATTAAAAAAAAAAGTGTTGGGAGAGAGTGATTGGTAAATTGTCTAGCAAGTGGATAAATCTATAGAAACCAGCTGGAGCTGTAAGTAAGTCCTTATTTGACTGTAGGTACCTATGGGAATCCTAACCTAACATTTCAATGATTGGGAATTTTATGTGAGCTGAACGAATTTTGATATGTTTTGTTGGCTGTTATTAATAATGGACATTGTTAGAAATGGATAATGAATTCAATTTGTTTATGATATAAAAATATAAATTTGTATCGAGTGCAAATTTGTCAAGATTGCTAGTTGCGATTAAAAAAAATTACATCCAGAAAAAAACATTTCTCACTAAAACAAGCTATAATGGAAAAAACATTTCTCAAGACAAGCTTTTATGATAGCAACACTCATCCGCCATTTTGAAACCGCCATTTTGAATTCCTCAATTTTGAAGAATCGTAATTTCCGACCCAGAAAACCCCAAAATACCAATTTTTAATAGAATCGGATCATAATCACAGAACTCGTCCGCTATATTGTAGCCGCCATCTTGAATTTTCCAATTTTGACCACAGAATCATCATTGTCGAACCCAAAACCCCCCAGATACTAATTTTGAATGGAATCGGATCATAATCACAAAACTCATCCGCCATTTTGAAGCCGTCATTTTGTTTTTCTATAACAAATATTTCATGATGCATTGTCACCAGAATTATGTACACCTGCCAAATTTCAAATCAATCGGACCATTGTGTGTCATATTCAACTTGCAAGATTTGATTACAGACAGACAGACATACACCGGGACAGGTGAAACTAAATAAAAGCTTGTAAAAAGGATCTTCCTGGAATAATAGGGATGTTGACACATGTTACAAATTCATATGAATTGAGGTTTTCCACATTGGAGGTAGTTTTTGAAATACTAAAAAAATGTTTCACTGATCTAATTACTCTCATTAAATTAAATAAAATCGATTTAAAATGTGTAATCTATTACCGTTTATCACGTGACTGCAAACACGAATGAGAATACTTGACGTCACTGTTCTGTAAACAAGCTAACCTATAACCTTACTGTCATTACGAGTACGAACTTACGAAGAACAGAAGAGAGTAAAACGTATCACCAGCGAACTATTATTTGTTATCACGAGAACGATTTGATCGCAAGAAATCACACAAGATCAGTTCGCTTTGACAGACGACGAAGTCTGTCTACCGTATAGTGACGTCATCATAATCACTTCGCTTCAGCGGGAATTTTGAAAACTCTTTTTATTCACGCATTTTTTATTGGTATTCGCTATATTTTTCCCATGAAAATATTTTTTTCGTGTTTGTATAGGGCTTATCTACAAATTAAAATCATTTCCAAAAAATAGTCAACATCCCTATTCCTCGAATATCAATATTTGGCGACAGTGACAGCACTTGCTGGAGAATTCAACCCAATTGAAGAAGGGACAATTAATTACTTTTTGCTCGTTTAGAAGAACCTTTACTAGCCATTCAACGACTACATATGGCCCATACATGTGACCTTTATATGGGAGCTATTAAAGTACAGAGTACCTTTCAGGTGTTGTTCCTTCGTAGGCAAAAGAGGCAATGGCGGACAAGCTATAAGCATTGGGAAGAATTGCGACAAATTTGGTATAGTAGTCCATGAGCTGGGACATGTTGTTGGATTTTGGCACGAGCACACCAGACCTGACCGAGACAGCCACGTGAATATCATCAGGGAAAATATTGTGAGCGGTTGGTATACTCTTTCTTTCTTCTGCCTCCTCAGTTGGTCTTGTTGAATGAACTTTAAGAAGTATCTACTACAATTTTTGAACATAAAATCTTTTACAGATTTTGCGATTTATTTCTTTCCGAGCGTTTTGGTAGTTGATAAACTACTCCTGTACACATAAGTGTACAAATGGAAGTGGAAGTGGAAGAATCTTGTAAACTAGAAGGTATAGAAAAACGATATTATTTTGATTGAAGGAAAATTTGTGAGCAGCTTGCATATCTTGACACTTTTGAGGTTTCCCATGTAAAAAACACCCCCTTTGTGATTCGACGCCTTTGTGATTCGACACCAATCAGGGGTGTTATTACTTAAAGAAAAGAAAATATGTTATTTTAAATTTTGGAGATCTTCCTCCGTAAAGGGAGAAAGTGTGGGATCGGCCCAAACGCACTAGGGTCGGGACTTAGTGTCTAATAATTCTCCAGGGAGAGGGATGGTAAATGAAACTTTTGAATTTAAATTCAAGACGTATATTGAGACCAAATCGAAATAAACAATTTTACACTCGTTATCTATATTCCAACGATCAAAAATTAGAGGGTTTGTCAAAATAACCCAAAATCATAAACATGGGATGATCTCAAAATGATATAGTTTAAACTTCCTAATACTCAAGAGAGATCTCAGAAATAATTCACTTAAACTTCAAAATACTCAAGAGAGATCTCAAAATAATTCCACTTAAACTTTCAAATACACAAGAGAGATCTCAAAAACAATTCCACTTAAACTTTCAAATACCCAAGGGTGATTACAAAAAAAATAATACACTTTAAAAAAAATACGACTTGTGGTAGATTTCGGGACTCTGGACTATAAAAAGATATCTGGGCTTGCATGCAGCTTCCTACCAATACTCAAAATAAGCTAAGCATAAACAAAAGTGTCTGACCTTTTTCCCGTACCAAAAATCCTGAGGATGATGAATCTTTTCTGAAACACAAAAGAAACACAAAAACACGTCACTCACTCGCTTTCGTAAATTAATCTCACTACCGTTTTACCGACGAGACGCAATCTGAATAATTCTAAGTAAGTAATTTCAGAGATCTTATAATTTCGACTTAACACTCTTCTGTCTCCGTTTGAGACTGACCTTTCAAAAATAAAAACAAAACCTATAAGTTTCCCGAACACCGGAGCCGAAATAACTAAACTAAATTAATTCTTAAACCTCCCTTAAAACCGTGCCAAAAGCATATCAAAAGAGTCAACTGAGAATCTACCCGTTTAAGACTCCTGCAGTTACTCCTCAACTACCGAATCAACCTCAATTTTTTTCGTCCCCACTTTGAGACCCTACTTTTAATCACTGAAGTACCTACCCTGATACCGTATTACCCTAAGATTCCGAACCATATTCGCGAGCACTGGCAACCTTCCCGTCTTAGGCTTCCGCAGTTACTTCCTTTTTCTTCTCCCGAGATTTCCCCTCTTCTTTTCCTGTAAAAACCAATCAAATTAAAGGTTTTCCTTCGTCGATGTTTCAAAACCAATCAAATCAAAACTTCTTCCATCTTCGTCTTTACAAACCAATCAAATCAAAGATTTTTTTCTGCTTCCTACCTCTCGTAGGTAGGGCCTTCTTGAGATAATGCAGTTTCCCATGCAACGGTTTGGGAAATGCTGCCTTGCGAATCCCACACTCCCAGCTTCGAATTTTTCTGCTGTCGTATGCATATCCTGCAACCGAGTTCGTAGAACGATTTTCTGTTATCGCTCAGACCCCATAAGAAACTTAAAACGAAGATCAATAATTTCAATCGTTAAAGTATAGCCAGACATCCGGTATGGGCTTGATAAACGATTCAATAATTTGAACGAGCGCTCAATACTGTCCGAAGCTGTTAACTCCGGTTAGATGTCGGCAGCGGCTCACCAAAGTGGGCAAATAATTGGAATGAAATCAGTAGTAATCAGTTTTACTGCGCTGAGTGAACATACACTTGTTACTTATAAAATTTTTGTAAAATAGCCAGAAGATTTGCGATATTCACGCCGATTTCGGTTTGACACTGTATGGTGCAATGCTCGGTAATGAAAATGCAACATTGGCTTTACTGATGATCTCGTTAGTAAAGGGTTTTTCAATAAGGGGGTTGTAATTTTGAATAGCCCGCTATATCGGTAGATGTCACTTTTGAAACTGCCTTTTTTGACATTTGACAAGTAGAAACTACTCCATCGATAAAATGTAACGATACACGCTTCAATAAAGCTTTGAAATTATTGAAATTCACTATAAAAATGTTGAAAATTTGGCAGAGACGGGGTGCGCGAAAATTTTTGGGTCGTCGTGACGCACCTTGTCGAACCGCAATACAGATTGTTGAAAAAATTTGAGCTGTTTGAACAGCCTACAATATTGCTGTTGTAGCCGAAAGTGTTTGTCCATTCCTCGGCGTTCTTTGGAATTAGGCATTCCACAAACGTCAAAACATCGTATTTCGCATAAAGATTTGCGTCTTAAGGCTCATATAGTTCAGCTAACACAAGAACTCAAGCCGGCCGATCATCAACAACGTCGATTGGGTCCTTGAAATGCATGAAAATGATACGGAATTCCTTCGAAACATCATCTTGAGTGATGAGGCCCATTTCCACCTCGGAGGCTTCGTCAACAAGTAAAATTGTCGCATCTGGGACACGGAAAACCCAAGAGTTATTGTTGAAAAGCATATGTATCCTCCACGTGTGACTGTTTAGTGCGATTTATGGTCCGGCGGGGTTATTGAACCTTACTTCTTCGAGAATGAGGCTGGAGCAACAGTAACGGTGAATGGATCGCGCTATCGAGGTATAATGACTGATTTTTTATGGCCGGAACTAGATGGTATTGATCTGGACAACGTTTAATCTCGACAAGACAGCGCTACGTGCTACACTAGCCACGAAACCATTGATCTTTTAGCGAAAAGTTACCGGACCGTGTTATCTCCCGAAGAGGTGATCACAATTGGCCACCGAAATCTTGTGATCAACACCTTGCGAGTTCTTCCTTTGGAGTCATGTGAAAGAGAAGATCTACGCCAAGAGCCCAGGGTCGATTCAAGACCTCGTTTATCTGAAAAAATGGTATTTTTCTTCGAATGTCAAAATAACCCCTCTTATTGGAAAACCCTTCAGTTACCAGCTCGTACTTCAGCTGTTTTCATTTTTGTCATTAGTGTCAGATGGTATTTGATGTGATTTTGATTTTGTCTGGTCTTGTTTATTCATTGAGTTTATTAACTCAATTGATGTGGTGTAGTGCAAAAAAATTAGAGTGCGGATCTGTGTTATGTTTAAAAAAAAATGTTGAATTATACATACATACAGGATGTTCATTGGATCGGTATCATCAATGCTTTGGTCTTGAAATTGTGCTGAATTTAACACATTTTAACATGTGTATATCTTCAATTGGAATTCTGAAGAGCATAATCATTCGAATTCAGCAGCTCTATTGGATCTTCCACAAATATTTCTTCCGATATTTTTTCAATTCAGTATTCTGTTCTGCAATACCTACATGGAAGGCAAGGACTATAATAAGTCGTTCATCTACAAATAAATTGTCAATCAAGACAAATTGTACACGACGAAATGAGGAGAGTGGTTTTGAAGATCTGAAACACGTAATCTAATTGATACATGGTAAGATATTTTGGCACTTAATATACACTCCAGGTTTTAGGGATGGATGACACTTTCGAAAGTACACTAAAAGCTTGAAATTTTATTTCTCTTTAGATCATTAGTCATATTTTATATTGGAGTTATGAATTTCCTTTTAATGATAATGCATCTAACCATTTCAACTCTCTATTTGCAGGGTTAGTCAGGAAGTATCCCTTTTCGAAGTTTTGTACAATTGATAATGTTGATACGACCAACGAAGTATGATAAAAAACTGCTGGTGACTGTCAAGGAGGTCGAGCAGAGAGAAATATGCTCACAAATGAAATATTTCTTCAGTTTTACTTGTGATATATTTTGAATATTATACCTACCACTTAAAAAAAACTCGATTTGTATTTATGAATATATTTTTTTGTAAATAGGTTATTAATTTATTTTCAATATATTTCTTCGTTTTACTCATGTTTTATTGCCCACCAAGATACCCTATACTTATTTTCCATATACTGTAATTTGAATTGGACGTCACTGTATGTTTTCATAGATCATTGATAAAACCTCTAGAGTTTGACCCCGCCAACTTCCATAAAATGGTATAAATTCCGGGACCGAATTATTTATAATTATTTACTCTCGTTTTCCTGAACAAAATTGTCCATCCTGCAGTGTCTCCCTGAGATTGGTTATCATCATATTCTTTAGATAAATTTGTTGATATTTTATTTTTAAATCCGAATATTAAGTTAGAGAATGATCCAATTTCACATTGAGAAGGGAAAGACCAACAACATGTCGCACGACCCATCTTCATTATTCAATTGGAAGGGATTGGGGTTGCCGCGCAGTGGGATGAAATGATATGAAGATGAATTTTTGTGAAAAAATGTCCCCTCATGAACAAAATTGACAGGACCGAGCGATTTTTCAAAATCTTCCAATCTGTGTAGGATCTCATACCGATTATATGTGCATAGTGGTTAAATTTCTCTGTTATTCCTGAATTTCGTGTGTGGTACGCTTTATATTATGCCTAAGATTAGCGTGACTATTTTGCTTTGCATTCAATGACTTCTATGTGGGAGCTTTCGAGTGTCCAGAATGTGAAACCTTTATCTTATAGCTGAAAAGAAGTGTAATATGAGATTTAGCGATTTCGCCATTTCGTGGAATAAGATAAATGGACCAATTTAAACGCAAGTGTTTTCTATGTAGCTTTTCATCCCTAGGTGGCCTCGGGCCACAGAGATAGGATGATTTGCGATGCGCAAAGATGCACTTGGCACTTGCTTATTTCATTGGTTTAAGTCGTACAAGAAGTAACATCCTTTGACTATACCCCTATAGTCTAAGGAAACAATTCTTTTCTCAAATGCAAATTGGGGACGGAACCGAGAATCAACTTTTATGGCTTAATTGGGGTTGTGAGGGCAGTTGTCAGTTGGGTAGTCAATTAATTGTTGGTCGGGGAGTCAGTACAGAGTTTCTACGGAAGTCGGTAGAGAGTTTAGACGGAAGTAGTTATTGCCAATAAAGACGGAATTAGATCTTCAAGACGGTTCCGTATCGGCGGTACAAGATCAATTCATTTGTTCGGCGTAAAGACGTTTTCTGTCTCACGAAGTTCAGTGAAGGGAGATACCTTCATTATTGAATTCTCCTCATCGAATCTTCAAGGGATAAACCGATTCCGATATTGAACTGGGATAACGATCCTGGTAAATGAATAACTCATTTATCATATTTGGTAGTTATTAGTATATCATAGTTTTATAACCTCCGCTACATCCTGTGGAATTTTAAAGTTGGAATCTTATTCAGGTAAACGATTTTTCGCGATATTATGGTGATTGGACAGATCTCATTCTGTTCTTTGTAACGGTTATAGTTTCAGAGTTGCCATTGAAGAATCAAGCGTATAACATTTCAGCCACATGTATTCGTTTTTTCTACAGCTTCTAGTTTCCAAATCCGTTCACTTTGAATTTGGAAACATCGTTGGCATCAAATCTGTGTACCCTAATCCTTTTCAACCCTTAACAGTGGATATTATGCAAATAAACTAAACTCTTTTAAAGGCCAGGAGTATAATTTCAACAAACTGAGCGAAGAGGAAGTGAATTCTCTGGGCTTGACTTATGATTACGACTCTATTATGCACTATGCTCGGAATACATTCTCGAAGGGAACCTATTTGGACACCATCCAACCCATCGACGTGGTCGGCGTCAAAAGGCCCGAGATAGGACAACGTATACGTTTGAGCCAAGGCGACATCGCGCAAACTAATCTGCTCTACAAATGCCCAAGTAAGTAAACAGCTTCAACCAGTTCGATTAAAATCAGCAGAGGGAGCAAAGGAATGAATTAATTCATTTAGTTATCTTTTTTTTTAAACTTGATGAAAAAATACACCATATTATTCAAGCGGGAATTATAGATGTCAAGGAAAATTCCTATTCGGTGGATTCATACTATTTTTTGTCCCTATTGATATTCAGAGTTTCCGCCGTCATCAGGACCGGATTAAACATGTTAGGGGCTCTTATATTAGGTAGTGCAATTTTTTGGGCCATTTTTAAACCATCATCAGAACTTTTCAAGCTGATATAAATTTTTATATATACAGGGTGACCCATTTCAAATCCACTGAAATAACTCATTGAAAAGAACCTTTATCAAGAAATGTTTCAGATGGAAGTTTCATAGTTTTCAGAGGGACATCGATGACACGATGAATATTTACGGAGATATTCTATCCCCTATTTTTATTGTGTTTTTTTAACCTTATCAATAGTATGGGTATTATATGTATACTGATTCAGTTTATTTTTTTCCCTGTAATATATTGCTTTCTCATTCTGTAATTAGCTTCGGCTGTTGAATGATGTATATAAATAAATAAATAAAAATTACTGAAAATGTGGAAATACGTTCATTTATTCACTTCAGAATGTGGCCGAACCTACCAAACCAACTCGGCAACGTTCTCAACTCCAACCTACCCACTTGGCAACGTTCCTTCTGAAGAGAGATGCGAGTGGCGAATAACAGCTACCCATGGTGAAAAGATAGTCCTGAATATTTCCGATTTGGATATAGAAAAATCGAAGGACTGCAGCAACAGTTACATTGAAATCAGGGATGGCTATTGGCATAAATCGCCCAAACTGGGTAAATTCTGCGGGATTGGCAGATTGGATCCTATTATGTCTACAGGAAGTCGGATGCTTATCACTTACGTAGCGAAAAATCCAGCAAGTCATAGGGGATTCACTGCTAATTTTGAAGGTAAATATGCATGCATTTTAATTATCTCAAATAAGTTGTGTTACTGGGTGATAATTGGTCAGAGCAGTAATCATAATTTTCAACTTGCAAAAACGATTGCAATTAACTCATTATTTCAAATATTGATGAATCCGAAAACAAAGGAAGATCATAACCAATAGCAAGGCACACACGAAAAAGAAATCTGTGAGATCTGATCCGCAGTCCAGATCTGTTACAGATCTGGACTGCGGATCAGATCAAATTTCTCTATTGAAAATGAGTTGATGCTTTCAGGGGATAGTCATATTTTCTTCGATATCCCGGAAATATCTTTTAAAGAATAGTTTCTCATTCAATTTATGATTAAATTAGATCAACCTATTATGTATTCAAAATAGTCAAAGCAATAATCTTCTAGTTCACTCTGTAGAAATTTTCGTATCTAACTTGCTCACACTATTCCAGCAATATGCGGCGGAGACTTAACGATCAATGCAGAAGGCCACCTAGAGTCACCCAACTTTCCGGAAGAATACCACCCCAACAAGGAATGTGTCTGGCGAATAACGGTCCCCAAAAATCATCAAGTTGCCCTCAGATTTCAATCGTTCGAGGTGGAAAATCACGACGGCTGTGTCTACGACTACGTCGAAGTCAGGGACGGCTTCAGCAAAGATAGCCCAATATTGGGTGTGTATTGCGGGCACAAAATACCGGCCGATATTATTTCCACCTCCAACGTTTTGATGGTCAAGTTCGTGTCCGATGGATCCGTGCAGAAGGGAGGCTTTTC
Organism: Adalia bipunctata; assembly: GCA_910592335.1. Classification (NCBI taxonomy): domain Eukaryota; kingdom Metazoa; phylum Arthropoda; class Insecta; order Coleoptera; family Coccinellidae; genus Adalia; species Adalia bipunctata. The sequence continues at coordinate 11,899,196 of OU342954.1, forward strand.
CGCTATTATAATGAGGGAGAATGACGAATGTGCAAGGACTGATCATGGGTGTGAACAGGAGTGCATTAACACTCTCGGAGGATATGAATGTAATTGCAAGATAGGATATGAATTGCATTCTGATGGAAAGAATTGCGAAGGTAAGAATGTCAAAGTTTTTTCTTTAATTTCGACAGTATCCCAAAGTTTAGGTAAGATTTTACCTGTTTCTAATGTGTTTTTACACATAAGACCTAGCTATTTCTGATGTGTTTCCACAGATAACTCATATCCGTTTCTACGAGTTTCTATAAGAAGCTATAGTTTTCAAATGTGGTGTTCACACGTAAGCCCTACCTGTTTCTAATGTGTTTTTACACATAACTCATATCCGTTTCTATGAGTTTTGATAAGAATCTATAGTTTTCAAATATGGTTTTCACACATAATACCTACCTGTTTCTAATCTGTTTTTACACATAAAACCTACCTGTTTCTAATGTGTTTCCACAGATAACTCATATCCGTTTCTACGAGTTTCTATAAGAATCTATAGTTTTCAAATGTGGTTTTCACACGTTTGCCCTACCTGTTTCTAATGTGTTTTAACACATAACTCATATCCGTTCCTATGAGTTTTGATAAGAATCTATAGTTTTCAAATGTGGTTTTCACACATAATACCTACCTGTTTCTAATCTGTTTTTACACATAAAACCTACCTGTTTCTGATGTGTTTCCACAGATAACTCATATCCGTTTCTACGAGTTTCTATAAGAATCTACAGTTTTAAATGTGGTTTTCACACATAAGACCTACATGTTTATAATGTGTTTTTACACATAACTCATATCCGTTCCTACGAGTTTTGATAAGAATCTATAGTTTTCAAATGTGGTTTTCACACATAATACCTACCTGTTTCTAATCTGTTTTTACTCATAAAACCTACCTGTTTCTAATGTGTTTCCACAGATAACTCATATTCGTTTCTACGAGTTTCTATGAGAATCTATAGTTTTCAAATGTGGTTTTCACACATAATACCTACCTGTTTATAATGCGTTTTTACACATAAGATCTACCTGTTTCTAATGTGTTTCCACAGATAACTCATATCCGTTTCTACGAGTTTCTATAAGAATCTATAGTTTTCAAATGTGGTTTTCACACATAAGACCTACCTGTTCCTAATGTGTTTTTACACATAACCTTTATCCGTTCCTACGAGTTTTTATAAGAATTAAAATTCACTCATAATACCTACCTGTTTCTAATGTGTTTTTACACATTAACTCTTATACATTTTTATGAGTTCTTATAAGAATCTATAGTTTTCAAATGTGCTCATCACACATTATACCTTCCGGTTTCTAATGTGTTTTTACACATGCTTCATATCCGTTTCTATGAGAATAGTTTTTCAATGTGGTTTTCACACGTAATACCTATCTGTTTCAAATCTGTTTCTACACAAAATTAATTTCTGCTGTTTGTTTAACGAGTTAATGAGGTTTGAGAATAAATGAGAATGTATAAGTTTTTATATCAGTCACATGTAATAAGGATCTATAGATCTCAAATCATGTTTCTGATGGCAATTCAGAAAATTAGTACAGTACGGTTTGCATGTGTTCAATCAAGAGGATAATAGAAGAGAATGTATGACATTGATCTTAGAGTGGAAATGTAAATTCATATCGTACCATCACCGATTATCGCCAGAAATCAATAGAATTCACAGTTTATCATTCGCTAATGAGAATTTGACGCTTTAAAAGTTTAGTTAAAATATCTTCCATATGTTTCTTACTCAAATTCCTAGGATTGTAATGATACATTTTTATATATGGTTTCATATACCTATGTTCGAACTATTGGTTGGTGGATTTATATAGTTGGAGTGAAAGAATTTATAGCGGCTTAAAATGTTTATTTCTGATCCGTTCATGAGATGCTTATAAATACATACTGAATTATTACGTATTCGACTGACCACAGTGACATTGACATTTCATAATTTCATTGAGGACAATATATGGAATAATTTCACAGAAGTAACTTGAGAAGAACATATAATTACGGAAAACAATACCTATATTGCTGTTGACTAGTAGATGATCTGCAGGCTATTGGCTATGATAGCCGATCACCACTTCACTCCAATCGAGAAAAACGCATAGCTCTCTCATAAAATGATACATATTTGCTGACCCTTACTTATCACTTGTCAAATTTTTTTTTACCTACAAATGGCGACAAATTCCAATCGGTGTGAATTTCGGGATACTTCAGAATAAATTTCGATTCTTCAAATTATTCTATTCAAAATGTTATACTAGCTTCAAATCTTTTCAGACGCTTGTGGTGGCATTTTCAACTTAACACAAGGCACAATAACATCACCCTCCTTCCCCGAACTATATCCCCTCAACAAAGTCTGCGTTTGGGAAATCGAGGCTCAACAAAATTATCGGATCACCCTTAATTTCACTCATTTCGATTTGGAGGGCAACAACGTGCACCATCAGCAGACACAACAGTGCGAATACGATAAAATTGAAGTATACAGCAAGTTCAGCGAGACGAACCTGAAGAAGCACGGGACTTTTTGCGGTTCAAAACCGCCCAAGCACATCATTTCGGAGGGTAATGTGATGAGAATTGTTTTCTCATCTGATACGAGCATACAGAAGTCTGGGTTTTCCGCCATTTACTTTACTGGTGAGTCCTGTAAAATACAATTAAGTATACTCCATTCACAATTATAAAATCACAACTCTGGCCTTGGAAATTTGACACATTCCACTCTGTATCGAAGTTATGACGTTTTTCAAAATATTTTTATGTTCCAAGTCAACACTATGTTGCCGTTTCTATATTCTTAGCGTATTGCTCAGAATGTATATTTCATTTTGAAGAACACAACAGAAAATTGTGAACAATAATCTAAATATAAAGGAGTTTTTGGATTCATGATTGTAAAGGTTTATCGATTTGCTTTGTTTTCATCATGATATTGTATGTGATATGATTGTGACGGTGCATAACATTTCTATTTCTAATATTTCTTTATTTCAAATAAATAACAGTTTTATTCATTCATCACGAAGAAAATAAACATAGAAAACTAAATTAACGAATTTGTTTACAGAGAAACTAATAATTTCAATGCAATAGTAACTGAGTTTTGGTTATGAATTAATAAGCAAGAATGTCAATTCCTGAAAGCTTTATAGATATACATTTCATTTATTTGATCTTATGAACAAGGAGTAAAATATTCTGACTGTATAGTAATTTATTAGTTTGAAAAATATTCATACATTACTACCACAGTAGGTTTGTACAAATGAAATGGAATAGGTCAAACATATGCTTCACATTTATCATTCACCTGTTCTAAAATAAGACACAAACTCCTGGAATATGGAAAAAACCGATGTATTCTGGTTCAATATAGCCTATATCTACTTTCGGCAAAGGATTGACAGGAATTAGAGCTCCAGTGACACATTTCAATTCATCGGAATCTGAATTCACCTACCGTTGAATGCAATATAGTCATATTTCTTCTTTTTTAGCTTTTTCGACGTGTTTTTTTCTGAAACGTGAAAACGATCAACAATAATCATTTAGAGACCGATGATGGCCATCCAGAACCCGTTTACTTACGAAAATCGTGCAATTTCATTCTGCAAGTTCTTTCCTCATAATTCCTCGAAAATCCTACCTGAACCATATTTTCCGGTCGCTTTCGTTAGAAGATCGTAAAAGGAAGCCTTTTTTGTCCATTTACACATTCCAAATAAATTTTGAGCACCAAAAACGATACCGAAACTAACCAAACTGGGGGACCGGAATTTCTTTTGAAATCTTTCTAAACGCCCAGATACCTAAAAAAACTTCGTTATCGAGTGTAAAAAGGTCAATTAGTACTTACTTTCGCTTTATTTATGCATAAAAATCGATTTTTGGTCCAATTCAAATTTACCGTTCGTACTCACGCCAAAAGTCGTGAAAGGAAAAAACGACACTTGCACGAAATTTCTCATATCGACGGGAAACTTCTTCAGGATGACGAAGAACGGAAAAATAGGCGATTTCCTATCGATATTTCTCCCCAAAATCGCCGATCGATTCGAACTAACAAAATGTGGAATATCTTTGATACTTTTACTTTGATGTAAACAAAGAAACTGGCAACGCCGTTTCGTCATTAACGATATTTTCTGTACGCGCACAGACTCTTCATCAGGTGCACCAACTCCTGAAAACGAAACCATGACCTCCTATGTGATAAATAAAAGTGAATGGAGTATACACTGTTGATACAAGATATGTTGAAAAAGGAGTTGTCATTTAAATTTCGAATTACAAAAACGAGCAACAGTACCTAATCTGTCAAAAACCAAAATTTTCAGATAGAGACGAATGCTCCACAAACAACGGAGGCTGTCAACATGAATGCATAAATACTCTAGGTTCCTACATCTGCACCTGTCACAGCGGTTTCACCCTTGACGAGAACGGAAAAGACTGTAAAGAAGGCGGTTGTAAATACGAAATAACAGTGCCGCAAGGTGGTTTCGGAAGTCCCAACTACCCCGATTTCTACCCTAGCAGAAAAGACTGCGTATGGCACTTCATAACCACTCCAGGCCATAGAATACGTATATCATTTTTAACCTTCGAAATCGAACCGCACCCAATGTGTTCATACGATTTCGTGGAGTTTTTCGATGGATTGAGCACTGAAGCATCCTCTATGGGTAAATACTGCGGGTCCAAACTTCCCAGCGATATCATATCCTCAGGAAATCAACTGTATATGGCCTTCAAATCGGATAGCTCCGTGCAGAAGAAAGGATTTTGGGCCACGCACGCCACATTCTGTGGAGGTATGCTACAAGCCACGCCTGACAAGAAGCACATCTATTCACACGCTAAATTTGGCAGCGCCAACTACGATAATAGGGCGAAATGTGATTGGACCATCGAAGCTCCTTCTGGTTACAACGTGCAGCTGTCATTTTTGACGTTTGAGTTGGAGGATGAGAAGAATTGCGAGTATGACCACGTAGAGATTTTCAACGGTCCGGATTCCAGTGGGCAGAGTTATGGGAAGTATTGCGGAACGAATGTAAGTTCTTGATTTAATCGTCATTAGTTTTATCTTTAGAGGGTCCATAATTTAATTATGTTTCCAAGACGGAACAAAAAAAAACACCGTAACAAAAGAGCGTACGAAAAAACTACGCTCGTTTTCGATCTAACTAAGGAACTCATGCTACAAGAAGCGTAGAGCTACAGATAATAATAAATTAAAATAAAAAAAAATATATTTATGACTAAATTCTTTTTTAACCATTGATCCTTGATAAAGGTCCGATCCGTGACCGAAACGTCGGTGAATTTTTGGTATGAACTGAGAATTGCCAATTAAATAAACGTCCAAATACCTGATAAGTATAAAAAAAAACGTTTTTCGAAAAAAGCTTTCATTTAAATGCTCCAAGAAGAAGAAAATGAAATTTTCCTTTAAAATTTCAACTATCAACTTATAACCTCATTATACACAATTTATATGATCATAAAAAAATTTACTTGTGTAAATAAACTAGTACATATTTAATTGAGTAACTTAATCTGCTAAGTTTGATTTTTAAATTTCAGTTCAATTAAATACTCATAAGTAGGTACTGTTATGATTTTTTTATGAGCCTTTTTATTCCGAATAATATGAATTTCGAATCAACAAATCAATAAAAAAATTTCAATTTTGCTCTGCCCGGTATACTCTCTCTCTCTCTCTCAATTGAGGGTCCAAATCATAAAATGAAAAATTTAGATTTTTATCAAATTTAATAATATTATCACTTCCTTATTCTAATGCACGAAAAAACAACTTATTCTATCTCTAAATTAAAATATATAAAATATATTACAATTGTTCACTATATTCCTGTTTTCAAGTCCAACTCAGGTATGCTCCGTAATTTTCCTTTTACCATATAAACATTCTCGTATATATCTTCTGTCTTCTAATATTAATCTTCTCTTTTCATACTCTAACAGCTCATATTCCATATACTGTTTTAATTATCCTTCAAATGCTGTTTTCAATTCTAAATAATCTCATTTAATTCTATTTTTCCTTTATTTTCCCCAATTTATCTTCTGACTTTTCTTCATTTTTTTAATTCTCCTCTTGACCTTTCTTTCTGATTTTTTCTAATTTATCTTCTTGACTTTTCTTTCTTAGTTTTCAATTTATCTTCTTGGCTTTTCTTTCTGATTTCTCCTAATTTAACTTCTTGACTTTTCTTTCTGATTTCTAAATTTAATTTTTTTTCCATACTTCAAAACCCTTTCTACATCCTTGATTCTCTTAATCTAATCTAAACTATTCACAGAATCTATTTTTTCTCCGATCGTGGGAAAAGTGACACTATTTTGACCTGATTTCTATGCGCAAAGCTCAACATTCCAGAACAGTGGGCAGTTGCTAAGCAATTAGAAAATAACAGTGCGGTAATAATTACCGCACTGCTGTAGCGTGCGGTAATGTTACAAATGGATTATTACAATGAAATGAAACAAAGTATGGTTTTCATTTTAATATTGATAAATTTGGTATGAAATAAATAAAAGAAACATCTAATTTATAACGTTATTCTTGAACACAATTAATTGTTGTTAATATTTACATTTATTGTACAGTTTGTACAATTTGTAAATTGTACTGGAGGGCAACGAGAATTTATAGACGTTGAAGCTGCATGGCTAGTTGTTTGGTTTATCTCGTTTCGATCATTTTCATTTGAAGTCGAGGCAGGGGTGTTGAATATTTTATTAGCCACTTCTACTTTATTATTAAGTGATTCGTCAATATATTCTTCCGCCACATGGGAAGACTTCCATCCTCCGTGGCGCTTTAAAGAAAGAATGTCAGCTCCAGCATCTACCAAATGTGTTGCCGATGATCTTCGGAAACAATGTCCTGTATATTCTGTCGGATTTGGCAACTGTAAATAACTTGCAACAATTTGCGGCATTTTTCCAAATTGATTAATTCCAATGACTGTCTTCCATCCTTTTCCCTTGTTGAATTTAAAAAAAAATCTAGGATTTTCAAAATCATTAGGCCTGAATGATACGTACTTTCTATAAACATTTAAATAGGTTTCGTTGATGATGAATGATCTAGGTCTATTTGTTTTTGTTTCTGGTATTTTTACCAGTATTTTTGAACCGAAATCTTCTATATCCTGAACTTTTATTCGGACAAGCTCATCTCGTCGACAGGCTCCTGCTATTCCAAATATCAGAGCCACCTAAAAATTAATCGAACATTGTATATTTCGTATTTCATTTAATTTAAGTAATACTATTTAATCTTTATCTACTTACTTTCGTCGATAAAAATATGTCATCTGAGGCCTCTAAAATGAATTTCTGAACTTGTTCCTGGGTTAAAATTTTAGATTTTTTCGGTTTGTATCCTATAGCTTGACGTTTCAAAAATGCTCTCAGTTTATGGTACTGGGCAATATTAATATTATTTTTAATAGACAAAGTTGATCGAAGCATGGAATAATGTGCCCACAACGTCGAAGATTTCATTGTTTTAGCCAATTCAGCAACATACGCCATCAGTACATTCTCAGAAAAGGATACACTGTTGTTTTTTCTGCAAAAATCCATGAAGCGTTGGTACGCAAGTTCATACTTCTCTCTGGATTTCGCCGGAAGTAAATCAAGTGAAGCCGCGTTCGCTGCTTCTACAAGTTCAGGAGGCGTGCAAGGTAACGAATAATCACCATCAGTGTCCATGTTTACTACTGTTTTTTTAATTTCTTATAAAATACAACGAATCGAACAAAATCGGCTTGAAAATTATTTTACTTCTGTCATAACAAAGTAATTTCCATAGTTACCACTTCTATATTTAAATATGAACATAGAGAAACCTATTTAAACTTACTTGATTACATCTTGAATGAAATATTTTTTAATAATTTTTTCAAATATAAATCGACGATCGGAGAAAAAATAGTATGTATAATTCGTGGGAAAAGCATATTCCCAAACTCCTGTGTTACCAGACTCGTCGCTACGCTCCTCGTCTGGTAATTATCACAGTCGTTTGGGAATATTATGCTTTTCCCACTAATTATACAATATACTATTCTATGTACAAACTTCAAATAATTTATCTAAATCTTTCATTTCTAATTTGGCCTCAATAAATCGAAATTAACTTTGAATTTTTAAAATGATATTTTGAACCATAACAGTACTTACGCAAACCTCACGATAAGCTTTTATGATCATAAAAATTGTGTATAGTGAGTTTATAAGTTGATAGTTAAAATTTTGAAGGAAAATTTTGTTCTATTCTTTTTAGAGCATTTAAATGAAAGCTTTTTAAAAAAAAATGTTTTTTCGCTTCTAATTTATTTTTTTCTTTTTAGTTATCGCTGGCTAGGTTTCTGAGTTATTCTCGGCAAGCCCTTTCATTCGATACCCATATTGAAGAAGTGCATAAAAAATAACTGTTTCGCCATATTGGATTTAGAATGACGTCACATTATTTTTCGAGTTACTCTCAACAAGCTCTTTCATTTGATTACCTATATTATAGAAATTGTGACGAGCTTTTCTCGGAGAACTTTACCTCGAGCGCCAGCTATTCTTTTACTAATAGGGAGAATAGCAAACCTACCAGGGCAGCTGCTAGTCGGAGACAGAGTCCCCTATTATCTAGGATGTTAGCGATAAATAATAAATCAGAAATAGAACAATTTCCACAGTTTATTCAGTTGATGGAAATGAGAATACAAATAAACAGTAATGCCAAAAATAAATGAAATACAAAAATGCACAAATTTAAGAAAGTGATCAGTTGCGCCTGATCGCGAGCACAGTATGTAATAAAAATTTCTCGAGTACGGGTCAGCCAGAACAGAAGGGGGGAATTTCAATTAAACGGAGTGAATTCAAATATGCAGTTGCAAAAATGTCAAACGGATAAGACAGGTGCGCAGTATAAAAAAAATACAGCAGTTATTTTAACTTCGGTTTTCTTTCAGTCCCAACACTCAAAAGAGTTATATTGTCTACTTAGCTGGTGTTACGTTTGCACGGCGTAATGTACTATAGTATTGGTTTGTAGGGGCCTTTCGATCAGACTATGGGAATACTCGCCATAAAGGACGGATCTCAGACGCCGACTATTCGGTCAAACGTGCTATAGTACTTGCTTGCAAAGTTACTGAATGAATTTCGGCGGAACAGCTATTTTAGTAGACTCAACGAGGATCAAGATGGGACTGCAATAAATCGGTTCAGTACTTACGATTTCAACGCACAAGCACTCACTTTGCAAACGGGAAAAGAATCGAAAAGGCTGACAGCGGGATTATAGTGATTTAAGCAAATCGGTAAGACTCGAATTCAAAAATTCAATCAATTCGCTATGGCTTAAAAGGATTCAAAAGACTTAAAAATCGCAAAAAAAGACAGACTCTCATTCACCATGGAACTCGAAATCAATTGTAAGGTCCCAGGTGAGGGGAACATCGGCTTTTATATCCTCCCCGGGGGGGGGACGAGAATGGCCGGCGCACAAATGTTACTTTTCTAGAAAAGTACTTCAGTAAAATTTCTGTGAATCTGGCTGATCGTCCGTACGAAGCAAAAAAAACGGCGTTATCCACATTCGGTGGTTTTTATGAAGGTTTTTACTAGATTCTCTGCATGCAAAACAATATCGAACGGACCATATTCGATCTTCTCGGCGTAATTATGAACGGAAATGAAATGCAGGAATTTGAAATAAAAATTCGGAAAAGAAAAAAATTAAAATGAAAATCAATTTCTAGACGGAGAAATTGAAGTTCATTACATCCCCCCAAGATACGGTAGAGAGAAAATTTGATCAATCGTAAATTAAATTTTCGCGGTGTTAAACTACCCAGCTAAACAAATAATAAGCGCGGACGCCGCGTTGTGCTCGCTTACATCAGGCTTACATTATTTACGATCTATGTTATCCGTATTCGGTGGCCTCCACTCCTGCATAATCTCTGGTAGTACTTCCTCCATTCCGGGGTAGTTCCACTGTTCCAAGGTATCATGTGACGTCTCTGATTACGTCAACGCTGATGTCATCAATGTCACCATTCCACGCAGGCGTCACCGCCATTTCCATCGGCTACGTCATCGGTTCATTGTTTACTTCTGTTCTGCGATAGTGAAACGTGAATTACTAAATGTGAAGTACTGAAGTGGCGATGAAATAATTTATGGAAGACTGTTTTTAGCCCTCATACACAGTAAGTAAATCGTTATAAGTCCTCTTCGATGTAATTCAACTGGTGTTTTGTAGGTTCTTCGATGTTGACTGATTCCCATTTCTCGATGTTGGTTGACTGGGAATGGAACAGAGTATGGGGCCCCCATCAAGTTAAATTCCTGGCGTTGAAAGCCCATCCAATAGACGTTGGCGGCGGCGTGGGTGGATACTATGCACGGTGCTGTCGGATCCGACGGGGGTAACTGCCACAGGTAGGTACTTCCGGACGTTCTAACTATCTGATCTCAGGGAAGCTTTTTCCACTTCATTTGATCTTCCAAACGGACTTTCCTCGAGAACCCATTCTCCATTTCCACAGATGATGACCAGCGGATAATAGTGTACATAAAACATACATAATACAGTAATTAGTTATTCACTCAGTAATACAATAATGTTTGATTCAGAATGGAAATGCTACAATAGGTTGAATTCACTGGAACAGCAGACTGATACAATAGTTCGGAATTGAAAATGATGTTATTACATTTGATTATACCGGATCAGACAGTTATATTCCATGAACATTGTACAAAAAAAAAAACTTAGTAGTCTGACGAGTGAAATAGATGTCGATTCATAGATACAATATGGCAGTTTAAACGGATTATAGAAACGGTTAGTTGGTTAACGGTAGAGAAAAAATCAAGATCAGATGACACCACCAGGTAACGTTATTGAAAGGTTGTTAATTAATGAGTTAAATTGAACGGTTACCTGGTGTTGTTGTCCGGAAAAGGTGATAGTTTCTCTGAGATTGGTTTTGACGGTGTGCTGGAGATACTTCTAGTGCTGACGACTCTCTGTTTCAGTTCCTGGTCTACACCTGGAGCATGGACGGAGGGCTAACTCCCTACTGGTCGGCATTCTGAAATAATGACGGAAAACCTGACTGTACCTGTGGCCTGGAAGCAGAGGGTGGTAAGTTCACAAAATTAAAATAAATCAGATAAATAAACCATAGACACAGTAATCAAACATACTTACAAAAACGGTCATTACATAAATAGAAGTTTTAATCATGGTATACTTTAAGGTCTTTAATATGTATGTTTGACACCTTTTTACCACCGTCATCTTTCAGGTCGTACACGACGGGGGAAATTACTTTAATCACGGTATATGGACCGACGAACTTTGGTGCGAGTTTAGAAGCGAAATGGTCGGCGGCGGATGATAGAGGACGATCACGGCGCAGAACTCTATCTCCTACATAATAGCGAAAATCTCTACGGCGGAGATTGTAACTATGGGCTTGCTGATTGAAAGCACGGTACAACCTGGTTCGAACAAACTCATATGCCTCCTGAAGATGTTTGATCTGATCAGTACGGTGAGTCATATCTTTTCTTTCTGCTGCAGGACTGTCGGATTCATTGTTTGTTTCCTTATTATGGGGGTTTGTTGAATAAATCGCCCTTGGAACTTCTAGTTCTCTTCCATAATTCAAATACGCAGGTGTGAATCCGGTAGACTCTTGTTTGGCAGTGTTGATTGCGAAGGTCAGTTCCCCTATCTTTTCGTCCCAGTTTCGTTGATCGGCCTCACAAAACTGTGCCACCATAGTTTTCAGGGTACGGTTTGCCCTTTCTACTGGGTTGCACTGCGGTGTATAAGGAGGGGTGAAACGGTGAGCAATGTTTAGCTCGCGGAGACTGTTCTTGAACAGTCGGCTGTCAAATTGTACTCCATTGTCGGATATTACCAATTTTGGACAGCCATATTTCAGGATTATTTGTTCATAGAGGGCCGAGTAAACTGTTTTTGCTGTGGCTTTTCGTAACGGACGGCATTCTACCCACTTGGTGAATCGGTCTTGCATCACCACGATGTAGGAATTTCCTTTTTTGGATCGTGGCAATGGTCCTACGACGTCGGTGGACACTTCGTTGAACGGCGCATCCGCCATTCGGTGTGGTTGCATTTTCCCTGGCGTTTTCTGTTGCGAAACCTTGAACTTTTGGCACGAAGTGCAGTTTCTTACATATTTCGCAATGTCTCTAAACATCCCTGGCCAGTAATAATTTCGGGCTATCCTGGAGATGGTTTTGGCAATTCCCATATGACCTGCTAATTCGGAATCGTGATTTTCTTTCAGGATTTCAGTTCGTTGTTCGCTGGGTACACATAGTTTCCATGGTCGGCCGGATCCATCTTCAGTGAAGTCGGATGAGTCCCAGAAATGCCTGAATAATTTTCCATCTTCTACGGAATAATCAGGGAAATTTGCTGGATCCTTTTCTACCTCCTGTAACTTCCTGTTATACCATTTGCAGGGGGATGTTTCTACCTCGGTCAAACACACAGAATTAACGGACGGCAACGGATTCCGGGTCTGACTGTCCGCAACTTTGTTCGTAGATCTTTTCCGGTATTGGACCTTCTGCTGGTCTTCTCCCCATTTACATCGGTGCTTCTTCTTCTGTTTGCTGGTCAGTTCTAAAAGAAATTTATCGGCGATGTTTGCTTCGGCGGTTTGTTCGTGGATTGGGGTCGATTTGGAAATCGGTCGACCCTCCAAGTAGCATTCTGCTGTTTTCAGATTGATGCTGAAATTATAATATGAGAGTACATCCATTCCCAGTATGAGGTCTACAGGTAGGTCGGGAATCAGCAGGAATTTTAGGTCGGCCAAGGTGTAATCATCTATCCGGACCATAGTGTTGTAGCGTTTCGGTACGGCTGTAGTTTTACCATTGGCTATTACCACAAATTCATTAAACATGGGCTCACCCTTTACTCCTTGTCTTTCCAAGCACTCTGCAACTTTCTGGCTGCAGAAGCTCTTGGTTGCTCCTGTATCCATTAATGCCCGGAAGGGTTTGCCCATCACATGAACTTCAACTAACGGACGATTTTCTTTGCAGATGGATGGTGTCAGTGGAGTCAAAGTCTCCGGAGATATGGCGGACTCCAATTTCATACCTCCCTTTAGTTTCCCGAACACGGGCAGTCTCTGGAGAGAATATTCTCCCTCTGGCATCGAGAGCAGAATAGTTTCGGCGGTCTCCGGCATTCTCGTCGCATGTGGCCGTATCCACCACAGCGGAAACATTGAATCTGAAAAGAGACTCTACTTGCCCTTTGTCGCTCGGTCCGGTCCGGGGGTGAAAAGGTCTCAGTACGACGATTTGCGTGGGTGACGGTCGCCTGTGGTCGATTATCGATGTTTGTCGACGTGGATCGTGATTTCGGCGTCTGAGCAACTGACTCTACCGGTTTCGGGCTGACTGCTGCGGTCGTTGTCTGGACTTGGTGTTCGGTGTCCAGTGAACAATTGGCCTGATAGCGGTTTCGATGCTGTGGGCTGTAAGTCAGGTGCGGTTCATCAATGAGGCCTGGTTTGGAGGGTGGTCTGGTGTATTGGTTCATCTGCCATTGGACTAGCTCGAATACCTTTCCTTTCCGTAGGAGTTCGTCGTAAGTGCTGGTTTCTTGGAAGGCCAAGGCTTGTTGTAGAGACGGTAGCAACCTCTGTCTAATCAGACGGATCTGTTCTTCTTCGGACGGTCGAATACTGGATAATTTCTGAAACAGATTTTGCATTCTCGTAACGTAGAGTAGAAGTTTCTCGTCTGGGCCCTGCATTCGCCTTTTAATTTCTTCCAGCAGATTCTCCTCGTAATTCACCGGTAGGAACGCCTCTTTCAATTGTGTTTTGAAGTCGTCCCAGTTCTGCAGTATTCCCCTTCTGGGGATGAACCAATCCCGGGCGTCTTTCCTAAGAAGTTCGTACACAGAATCAAATACCTGCCTCAAGGGTACTCGGCGTGATTCTGCCAGCCTCTCCACTTCGTCAATGAAATCGGTGACGCTCTGGGTGCCATCGAAGGAAATCGTCCACTTATGCAGCGGGACGACCGGTGCCGTTGTAGATCGGGCCTCGGGTTCAGGTCGGTAGCTGCCTTGTGCCAACGATCTGAGGGGGTTTCTGGTCGACGCATTTGCCGGAAAAGATACCCTTCGAGTGGAATTCGCCCAACGGTCCGGTGTCAGTCTCCCAGATTGACATGTCTCAGGGTGTTCTTGAGAGGTAGGTATTGTCGGCATCTCCTGTAATAAAGCTCTACATGTCCTTTTTGTTTCATTCATTACCTGATCTGATACCGGATTTCTTTCAGGTGTGTGAGCTTGTGACACCCGGCCAGTTGACGGTGGACGGACGTCGTCTTCGAGATCAATCAGTGAGGACTCTACTCCTGCGGCTCGCTGGGGCTGAATTGGAGACATACCAGGTGAAGGTGGGACTTCCAGGTCTAAGAGGGACCTCCCTTCCGGCTGCGAAGATGGCTGTTGGATGCTGGCCTTATGCACTTCCTGTAAAGCATCCAAGGCCTTGATTGTAGCTCCTTTTAGCTGATTTACGACCTGTAATTGTGCCTCATCAATTGTGTCAATAAAGTTCAGTCTCCCTTGTATGTGTTTCAACCTGGTGAAAATGCGCGAGTGTTCGTTGGCGGCATTGTCGTGATTAAAGCTCTGGATGGATTCTACCAAATCGGTGAGCTTGTTCTGGCATATCTCGATATTCAGAGTCGGATCCATCCATGTCCCAGATTGTAAAGGTGTACCAGACTGAAGAACCTGTCGTAGCAAACTTCGTTTGGTCATCACTGTGCTGGGTATCGTCTGTCCTCTGAGTTGAAGTTCGTAGGTCAACTCATCGCTCAGCAGCCGGTTCACATCCATTTTTAGTTCGATTTTCTCACACGGATAATTATTCATGCCAAAGGAGGAAAGAGAATTTTCGGTCTCAAGCAATAAAACTTACAGATCCACCTACCTCAGAATCACCCTGTAACGGTACCTGTATAAACAATTCAGAAAAACAAAATCCAACAATACCAAAAAAAACTGATCAGTTCTGAAAGTGCTATATCCTTCAGAAATAAAATACCCGCAGAAAAGGTTCAATATTTCATGAAAGTTGCAACGGAGAAAAATTGCAATAAATCAAACTCAGAGCAACTTTATTAATTTCACAGTTTTCAAATCAAAGGAATATCAGGAGTAACGGTTTTCGCAGATCAAGAATAACACTCAGAACACAGTATTCTCCTCACCAATGAATAAACTGGGAATTAACTTGCACAATATCAAAAAATTAATACAGTCAAAATCGGGGCGCAAAATATTTGACAGGAACTCTATTTCTGACAGTCCCTGCTCGGGCGCCAGTTTCTGTGACGAGCTTTTCTCGGAGAACTTTACCTCGAGCGCCAGCTATTCTTTTACTAATAGGGAGAATAGCAAACCTACCAGGGCAGCTGCTAGTCGGAGACAGAGTCCCCTATTATCTAGGATGTTAGCGATAAATAATAAATCAGAAATAGAACAATTTCCACAGTTTATTCAGTTGATGGAAATGAGAATACAAATAAACAGTAATGCCAAAAATAAATGAAATACAAAAATGCACAAATTTAAGAAAGTGATCAGTTGCGCCTGATCGCGAGCACAGTATGTAATAAAAATTTCTCGAGTACGGGTCAGCCAGAACAGAAGGGGGGAATTTCAATTAAACGGAGTGAATTCAAATATGCAGTTGCAAAAATGTCAAACGGATAAGACAGGTGCGCAGTATAAAAAAAATACAGCAGTTATTTTAATTTCGGTTTTCTTTCAGTCCCAACACTCAAAAGAGTTATATTGTCTACTTAGCTGGTGTTACGTTTGCACGGCGTAATGTACTATAGTATTGGTTTGTAGGGGCCTTTCGATCAGACTATGGGAATACTCGCCATAAAGGACGGATCTCAGACGCCGACTATTCGGTCAAACGTGCTATAGTACTTGCTTGCAAAGTTACTGAATGAATTTCGGCGGAACAGCTATTTTAGTAGACTCAACGAGGATCAAGATGGGACTGCAATAAATCGGTTCAGTACTTACGATTTCAACGCACAAGCACTCACTTTGCAAACGGGAAAAGAATCGAAAAGGCTGACAGCGGGATTATAGTGATTTAAGCAAATCGGTAAGACTCGAATTCAAAAATTCAATCAATTCGCTATGGCTTAAAAGGATTCAAAAGACTTAAAAATCGCAAAAAAAGACAGACTCTCATTCACCATGGAACTCGAAATCAATTGTAAGGTCCCAGGTGAGGGGAACATCGGCTTTTATATCCTCCCCGGGGGGGGGACGAGAATGGCCGGCGCACAAATGTTACTTTTCTAGAAAAGTACTTCAGTAAAATTTCTGTGAATCTGGCTGATCGTCCGTACGAAGCAAAAAAAACGGCGTTATCCACATTCGGTGGTTTTTATGAAGGTTTTTACTAGATTCTCTGCATGCAAAACAATATCGAACGGACCATATTCGATCTTCTCGGCGTAATTATGAACGGAAATGAAATGCAGGAATTTGAAATAAAAATTCGGAAAAGAAAAAAATTAAAATGAAAATCAATTTCTAGACGGAGAAATTGAAGTTCATTACAAAATGCATTATAAATGACTATTCCTATATTGGATATAGAATAGCAGCTTATCGTGTATTGTCATCCAAATTAAACGCGTAAACAAAATTTCAGCTCAATCGGCTGCTTCAAAATTGAGTAGCAAGATTCCACCCGAACAAACATACATACCTACATACATTGCAAGTTGAATATATTTGAAGATATTCATTCTTTCTTTTTGTATACAATATTTTCGAGTGAGATCTACCTCGACTTCTTATTCGCCTATTTTAGTTGAAATTATTTTAATCAGACAACTGCGAGTAACCACCCTCACCACTTGCAACTAATGCATGTGTTCTTTAGACCATAGAAAGAGGAGACACCGCATCTTATTCTTAAATTCGAGAATTTGTCACGCCAAAATTCAGTAATTTTTCAATGAGTGGACGAAGAAGCATAAAGGATAGCAATATCGTTATATACTGCCGTGACAACATTGTAGAATTTAATATTGGTAGGGGTCCAGTGGCGTGGTGTTATCGGTATGAAGAATTGAAATAAAATTGCGAGCGAATTGACTCTTTTTGACGAATTCTTACAATATTCCGAACATCGAAACAGATTATGAGTTTGGTGAACAGAGTGTCAGCTCAATTCAGATTTGATAACCAAATGTTCATCCTCTAATTATCAGGAGGGAATCGGAAAAGTGGAATTCTAAAAATCGAAGAATCTACGCCACTGTTTAGAATGATGAGAGTAGAACATACCTGTGTAAACTCAAATCAGGATTCAAATAGTCCAATTCACCACTAAATAGAAATATACGAACCATTTTTCAACATATTTTGCTAATAATATTCAGAAATAAATCCAAATCTCACTTTCTGACATTCAATCACAACTCCGCAAACTTCAACAATTTTATGAACTTTCTTAAGGCTATTCATCTGTATAGTAAGATTTGAAAATCTATAATTTGTTCATTACACAAATTGTAATAAATAGACTGTAATCGTGTCAATGACCCAAGCAGTCGAGACACATTAATTTAATAATAAAAAAATCACAAATGAGTAAATGAATTTCAATCAAGTTACAAAAACATTACAAAAACTTCTACTACATTTTGACTCCGTAGTAGTACAGTTGCCTAGTTTAAGCCTAGCCGCACATTGAGCGCAGCCGAGCACAGCACAGCCGAGCCTAGCCTAGCAGAGGATTTTGTAACACACGCAATTGAATAGAACGCCGCATATTGGACTGCTGCAGTCCAATATGCGGCTGTGCTGTGCTCGGCTGCGCTCAATGTGCGGCTAGCCTGATTCTGTCAATTTGAGAATTGGCTCCACTATTTATTAGTGAAAGGCGTGAATTATCTTTCTATTGTGTTCCAAAATCGGCTGTTGTTCACATTTTCGTGATTCCGCTGATGTCTGCCAACTTCAGTGGAGAAAGAGTTCTCTTCTACAGTCCTTTCATCCAAAAATCTTTCCCTATATTCCTCTCCCGAAATAGTTACGGCAAAAATCATTGGTGTGTTAACTCATAAATATTCACTTTTGTCTTAAATTTCATCTGAGATTCAACGGTAAAATATTTGATGGCGTGAAACAGGAAATGTCTGTTACATCATTAAATTTCTTATCGTTCATATTGAACGCGATAAGATGAGCATCTGATTCAATTCTCTCCAATTCGATTTCCGAAAATGTTCGAAGTCATGCCTTTCCTAGGAGATTAATCCAGGAAGTTGATATACGAGGCGGCTATCAAGAGAGCAGGCACGTAGCCAGGATTTTCTTTCGGGGGGGCCCACAACTTTCGGGGGGGGGGCACAACTTTCGGGCAGGGCCCACAATGAGTAAACATTGCAAATTTTGTCAAATATACAGGCATATTTTGTAATTTCGGGAGGAGGGGGGGGCGGGCCCCCGCCCCCCCCCCCCCGCTACGTGCCTGCAAGAGAGTGAATACTTTCGCGGTGGCAACTTCTTTGTATGATTCGATGAAGAAGTTGATGAGCTTTAGGGAAGAGGGGCAAAATTAAAATTATTGAAAAACGATGAGGCGTCCATGATTGTCGTAGGTGTCATCAGTATAAGGCCATCAAAATCTCATGGGGGGCTGAAAATTATTGAGTGATATATTTTCATTCACGATATCTATTTTCTTGATGACACTCGAAATATACATAACCTCTTCGTTTCCCGCGATTTTCGAATTTCCAGTTAAGGCATGCGTACAATTCAATTTTTACCAACGATTTGGTTTCACACTTTGATTGTAAAAAGCAGGGTTGAGCCATATTGATATAAGATATATGCAAAAAACATTTCCTTGGGAATGGTAATTACCTGAACACTGAAGATAAACACGATAGATCCATTTTCAGTCGGGCACAAATCAACTAACATTTATTTTCTATTTCAGAAACCAGATGATATATTTTCGACTCATGAAGAATTACTCCTAAGATTTAGAAGTGATAACACCTTGGTTGCAAAAGGCTTCAGTGTTGTGTACGAAGCGGTGCTTAAAGATTCTAGTGGGGAAGAAGAGGAAGAAATGTGAACAATTCGAATATGATAATTAATGTAAGAAATGTCAGACTCAAATATCTAGTAAAATAGGCTGGGTAGCTCAGGTTTCCGTCAGAATTTTTTGATTTCAATAAATAGAATATTTTGTACTTATGATATCCTCATCCACAAAATTTATAGGGTGTCACATGATTATACCGAAGATTCTGATCTACACATGAACAGATATAGATTTATTATTGCTGGAATGAAAACAGTTAAGGAGAAAAATATAAAAAGGATTTGCAGCATATTTCAATAATTTCCGATGGAATTTCAGGAATAATATTTCGAAAAATGATCTGATTTTGTTCCGAACTTTTAGAGGTCATCGTGAGTTGACATCCTGTGTATATCTCTGGGAAAACGTGACAAGAAAGACACGTTCTCATGAAATAAAAATATTGAACAGAAAAAGCAAGTATGAAAGAACATTTTGATTTTTTGAAAGAATTCTGATAATACTGGGAGGAGAAAACTGTCTTCATTGAAATCATATTGCTGTAGGAATTATGATCTCGATAACAAATCTGTAGCACCATTATTGTTGAACCGATTTGATATACATGTAATGAGAAAATTAATGAAATATCCATATAATATCTCCAAGAATATTTTTTCTTATTTTAGGCAAATCGTGAAATTGGGTTCGAATTCTGTTCCACATAATTTTATTTTTTCGTGTCTCTGAACTAAATTGAAATTGAAATGTTCATGATAATGGATATTCAATAAGAGACTGCCAATTTAGATATAAGTTAAAAAATAACAGAAAAATTTACTCATAATTATAAATGTTTTTCTAGTCTATGTTAGGATTACAAGAACTTGGGATTTAGACGAAAGTGATTTGTAGCGATTTTGTGAATCGAATATGTGATGACTCAATAAAAATATTTATTGGTGAAATATGTTAATATCAACCCTCTGTTTCTTGGGCGAATTTTGATTCAGATTTACGAAAGCCATCAATTGTTGACCAGGTTGACCTTCTTACTGGATTTCGGCATTTTTGATTAGGTAAGTTTGAGTGCCATAAGTTCGATTTTTATCATGTCAATTTCATTGACTCGATTGTTGAATTGACTCGAATTTGAGACAACGAAAATTTCGAAATATTCTGATACTTCACGGGCCAATTTTGTTCCTGCACTGTCTATACATCTATCATCATAATGCAGTAGTGCCATCCTACTGCTTTGTGATACAAATCCTGTATTTGTCAGCGAATGAGATTGACAATACGCATTTTATAAATATCATAGAAATGGCCCCACAGGAAATAATCCAGAAGGTTCAAATCCAGAGATCGGGGTGGCCATTAAACTTATTCAACTCTCCTACCAATCCATTCCTCAGGAAATGAGCCATCAAGATACCTCCTCACTTCAATTCCCGTATGCGGAGGCGCACCATCTTGTTGGAACCAAATATTGTCAGCTACTTTTCGACCATTCACACCGAGAAAGAGATCCATGATTGCAAGTAATATTTAGTTGATCAGTAACTCTAGATAAGAGTCACTAGTCAAATTTCCTTCTATAGAAAAGGTCCAATAATATTCAACCACACATTTAATTGTTCGGGATGTTTGGTGTGAACTGCCTGCACCAAATGAAGATTTGTTGTCAACCAGTGACAATTATGTCGATGGACAATGGACATCCTTCTTGCATCTCTCCTGCGTTACTTGTTTTTATTAGTAGTCCTATAACGTTGGTAAAAAATATAAATGGGTTTTAACGTCTGTGAAATAATTAGAGAAAGAGTTAACGGCATGCGGATAATTTTTTGAAATTCCGGAAAAAGTTACACACAAGTATCATGCACACTGATAGCTTAGAGGTAGAGCCCCCAGCCCGGAAAGTAGGAAGACGCAGGTTCGATTCTTGCGCGGTGTATAACTTTTTCCGGAATTTCAAAAAATTGTCTTCATGCCGTTATTAACTTTGTCTCTAATTGGTCAGAAATTTCTATCTATTCATTTTTCTCTTCATTCGTTTTTTATTGCAAGAATTTTGAGGTAGAATTTCTTTTTCGTTCACATGACTGAATTGATCATCGAATGACCTTTGATGCGATATATTACCACAGAATACCTAACTACACAGAAGCGTCAGTAAGCGTCGGCACTTTGATCTTCAAGGGGCAAATTTTCGTGACCTTCATTCTCTGTTAGGTAGTACATATGTCACTTTTGAGCGGCAAATTTGATTTGAATGGTCAATGGTTCACATAACAGAGGATTTTTAGTTTTTGATTTATCAACAATCAGAATCATACCAAGAAAAAACAAACTTCAGCGGTCCATCGGGAAGTTTAAATTTAATTTTGACATATGTACTACCTAGCATGGCACAAAAGCGTCATCACATAGAGTGACGCTTCTGTGTAGTTAGGTATTCTGTGATATTACATTGTATTCTTTCAATATTGTATTTTTTCAATAAAAAAAACTGTTCAGGGTTAAGGATTTATCAACCCTTAACTTCAAAACTGCAAAAATGGAAGAAGTCCTTTATGCCGTTAACGCTTTTCTCTAATTACCTACAATAAATTTTATTATTTTTTTTCTTTCCTGATAAAATAAGTGAATATTGTAAGTGATATGCAAAATTTACTTTTCCAACACCGCTAATGACCTAGTTGTCGAAGCGGAAAATTTTATAAACGAATAAATAAATACAGGGTATTCCCTAATTGGATGTTAATATTTATGGGGGTGATTTTTGGCCCATCTCAAGAAAAAAACTTCATATGAACATATGTTCTGAAAGTCTTACCTTTTGAAATACAGGGTATTGTATAAAAAATTTCAGCTCAATCGGTTGAAGATATCTGCTTCAAAATTGAGTAGCAAGATTCCACCCGAAAATACATACATACATACGTTGCAAGTCAAATAAAAGCTCTCGAAAATATTTTAATCAATTTAATTCACAAAATTGCTTAGATACACAATGAAATGCTTTTTACGATCTTAATCTAGAATATAATAACTTATCTTCTTCACCTTGAACTATCCTCACAAATTTCCTAGTTTTTCAATTAATCCTAAATTTCCTTTTTGGGGTTTTTCTACAACCATTTCGGTATGGATCGTAGACCTGGCCTTTGGGACATTTGAACACCCCTACGTTGGCTTTGCGAATTATAAATGTAGGAATGAATTTTGTCTTCATTTTTTCCTTTTCGGTCTCAGTCATCACCAGTTTTGTACATAGACACTTATTGCCATCCACAGTAATAATAGTCTGATTTTCGTCTTCCCTCCAATTTTCTTCTTGAGAGGTCCACACTGGGCAACAGCAATTTCTGTATACTTCCGTTTCATTGATGAACCTCAATATTTCACAGTCGTCACAGAGACTACCAGGTAAACCGACCAGAATGACAAAAGTCAGGAAATAAACTGCTTGAAGTTTTGAAATCATGATTTACAAATCGATTTCTGATGCGGCTAGATTTGTGATATGTCGCGACTAAACAGATTACGCCGACTGAGGTTATTGTGAAATTAATGAAGGTATGCAAACTTTTTATGAGTCAGCTCAGCGGAACTGGTTTGAGGTTGAGAAAAATCCACCTGATAGTACCCAATGAAACTTGTCAATGGGTTTTTTGTTATGATATTCAAAATATAGCATGGTCTGCACAGGAATTATACTCACTGTTAGTCACCTTATACAAATTGGAGTCTCTCGAGGATTCGCTATGAAATATTACCCTTAAAGGCGACTGTATATGCCTCCGATTTTCGCAATTGGTCTGAGAATAATGGCCACCATATAAAGTTGAAATAATCCAATTTTTTACGAGAAATTGATCTCGAATTATTCTACACAAATGCCAAAAACTTACAAAAATATCGAACTCATTCATTGATTAACTACAAATTAAGGGGAGTACCACAGGAAACAAATCTGCATATCTGCTGTAACGGTACAGGGATTATGGACGTTACCAATAAATTTCAGAGGTGAGTTTTACTAGATTTTATTCAGGTTGACTACAGTTGTTGAATGTGTTTATCGAGAATCTGAAATATATAAAGAAATGAATATAATTCTAACAATCAGCAAAACATTGAAACATCTATTCAATTTCATCTACCTAATACCAGGCCTTCCGATTCTGAATTACACAATTAAATATAATAAAATAACTATTATGTGAAAACCGACAAAGCAATCAGTACGACTATCAGACTCGTAAGACAATTGTCATATTGAAGCGGACTGGAAAGAGCCTAAAAATTACGCATACCTATGGTAAAGGTAGAGTTTGATTTTAACATCGGATCCACGGATACTCAAATATCGGTCAGCGCCCTCCATTCTCGCAAACATGTGATGACGTCAAATTAGCCAACGATTTAAACTTTTGAATAAGATGAATTGCTTTATATCGCTAATAATAGCGTATGAACGATTTTGATAGTATAATTTTGTTTGTAAAATGAACCTTATTGTCCTAAAAAACGAATTAATCTGAAAATATAATTGCCGCAGCTATATTTTCATTAAATTCTACCTCATTTTGCCCCGTTGTCGGCTCATATTATACGGAAAAAATATAAGATTTTTCGGTCGTAGAAAGGGGCTCCAATTCCAATATCGTAAATCTGAATTCATTGATTCAACAACAAAATATTATTATATTAATAATATAGGTAGGTACTCTAATCCAAGCAAATAGAGTAACAGAAAATTACAAACCTAATATTATAAATCTAAATTCATTGATCCAAGAACGAAATTCTGCTAAAAGTAGTTTGCATTATTTTATTGAAAATTAGTTCATTGGAAGGGCTATCAGTAAGTACTCTAATCCGAGCAAATAGATACCGAAAATATTTTTTTATGTTGATGGAAAGTACATTTTATGTCTCACCACTAGAAAATTTTTTTTCAAGTTCATATAAAAACTGCTTCAACATAGAAACTTAAAAAAAGGTATATTCGAAATGAAAACATAACAACTTGGTTATTAAGTTCTGATTTGGTAAATTTTATCTTAAATAAAAAACAAATCTATAAAAATGTTTTATTTGAAATGAGCATGATACACTACAAGTTTCAACATCGACCATAAATATAGCATGTGTATGAGATATTGTTTGATATTTGTTGAAGCTGTCTGCTCGTCTTAAAGTTTTACTAATTGAAATAGGTGCCTTAGCATCTCAATTTTTTTCTGTTGCTGACTATTTTTTTTTAGAAGCTGTTCGTATTTAATTTTTCAATCAATTTCTCCTACAGATGGAAAATTATCTGTAAACGAAAAGATTAAGAATAAGAATAATCAATAAATTAGTATTTATTCAGAACTAAAAGAACCGCGGTGGAAACGTGAAAAAATTTGTACTCACCAAGTTTGGGTCCCAGATTACGAGAATGTAAACAAGAAGTCTTCAATCCTTTTAGTTTTCTGAAAAAAATCCCAAAGTTACGTTTGGAAGGTAAGGTTTTACATAGTTTACATAGATTCTACTAAGTTTGAAAGATACGAGGTGATGACAATCCGTGAAAAAAAAAACACCGTTTATTTAATTTACTGAATTTGTGTTACTCTTTTCATGGTGCATATATTTCTCAAACAACACTTATTCAATATTCCTCGTGGTATCAAAGTAACAACGTTGCGTAGCTGATATCAAACGATACAAGCTTAATGTTTTCGAAAGAAGTACCTAAATGAAAATATTCTCAATTTCTTCAATAAGAGTTATTCCTAGTTTTATACGATAAAATCTGAAAAAAAACATAGAATAATCACACTCTCGGAACTAAATGTAAACAAAAAGTTGTCAGTTTTATTCGGAAACTCTGATGAATAACAGTTGACCCTCATTTCATGTGTATTTGACAATACAGTATGAAGACATGATAATTAATTAAGGAATCGAAAACAGCCACCAAACCATTGAATTTCTAATTTTATTGGTGGAAATTTGAATCACTTCAAGGAAAATTAATGTGTTAGAGTTTCACTTGTTATACAGAGTGTAACAGCCAAATGGAATAAATTCGATAACGAATAAATGAGGGCGTGTTTGGAAAAATGCTCGGACACGTCGATTTGTAATTTTAAATGCGCATATTTTTCAAGAAAATAATATTATATAGGGTGTTCCATGTGACCGTTGCCAATACCAACTTTCTTATTTCAAATGAAACCCCTTTATATTATTTATTTTTTGGATTCTTCAGAGAATTCTAGACACAATTCATGCACT
Organism: Adalia bipunctata; assembly: GCA_910592335.1. Taxonomy (NCBI): domain Eukaryota; kingdom Metazoa; phylum Arthropoda; class Insecta; order Coleoptera; family Coccinellidae; genus Adalia; species Adalia bipunctata. The sequence goes on from OU342954.1 coordinate 11,924,762, forward strand.
ATGTCCTATACCTATATTTAACAATTTCAGAAGTATTAAGTGTTTCTCAGATTTATTGCAAAAATCAACGTTTTAAATAAAAATTATTTTATTCCACAAATTCGGTACATTACACTTAAAACCTAATAAGTAATACTGATTATTTCTTAATTATTAAAAAAAAACAAAAAAAAAACATTAATGTCAATGTAGGAAATGTTCAAAATGCTCACCGCGAACGTCTTGGCAACATGCTAATCTGGTGTAGAATTGTCTTCTAACGTTACTCAACATTTCAGGCGTGACTGATCTAATCGCAAGCGTGATTTGGTTTTTTAGGTCGTTTAAGTTTAAGGTTTTCGTTTCGTTTACAATACTTTTGACATATCACCACAAAAAGAAGGCTAACGTAAAATTGTGAAACATCTGAAAACACTATTTATTTATAATATTTCCGAAAAAGTTGAAGATAGGTATAGGACATTGTACATGAATTATGTCTAGAATTTTCTGAAGAATCCAAAAAATAAATAATATACAGGGGGTTGCATTTGAAATAAGAAAGTTGGTATTGGCCACGGTCGCATGGAACACCCTATATAATTTTATTTCCTTGAAAAATATGCGCATTTAAAATTACAAATCGACGTGTCCGAGCGTTTTTCCTAACACCCCCTCATTTATTCGTTATCGAATTTATTCCATTTGGATGTTACACTCTGTTCACGCGACCGATGAAATTGAAATTTCGAACTACCAGATCAGTGGAAGTAGGTATCTGAACTACCGATCAAAGGCGGACGTTTGAAATTGGAGGTTCGTTTACTGAAGTTCAAATTCTATTCCTGATTTATGGTGGATTTACTAGATATTTATACTATGTAATTAACCGAAAAATCAAGTTCCTTGATCTTAGAAATATGGACGTTACTGGCAAACTCTATACCAAAATGTCTCTGCGTCAAAATAAACGTTCTGTATTGCTGTCGCGAATAGCCATCGATAGTCTGTTAGTAGTGTTCGAAATAAAAGAAATCATAAGAATTTCAATTACTTTCTCGTAGCCCTTAATACATTCTCACCTTCAGTTGAAATCCCACTTCCAGTGGAGATTTCACCACTTCAAACCAATTCCGCCTGCATAGATAGTACCTACATGATAATCATAAGTTCCTCAGTCATCCTAGTCTGGTCGCACACAAAGTATCAGAAAGCGAAGCCGCTTCAAACTACCGATGTTTAATCATGTTTCCAATATTTCAAGCCCATATTCTGACATTTATCATTCTGGTTGGTTTTCCTGGTAGTCTTTGTGAGAAGTGTGAAATTGTAAGGTTCAGCCACGAAACAAAAGTATTTAGACAATGTTGTCGCATAGAATTGAACTCCGAAAAAAAGGATTTGGAGGAAGACGAAAATCAGATTGATATAATTTTGGATGGGAATTCATGTCGATGTAGAGAGCTGGTGATGACTGAAGACGAAGAGGAGAGAAAGAAGAAGATATTTATTCCTACTCGAATGCAAAATATAATCTCAGGCAACCGAGGTGTCGACTATTGTGGTCATGGTAGGGTTTATGACCCATTTCAAAAAAGGTGTAAAAGGAGACCTAAAATTATATTTTATGTTCTCCATGAGAAAGAATATTTGTGGTGACACTTCTTGTTTTCAAGGTATATAACATGATACTATATTGAATTTTATTCTGGAAAATGACAGTAAGTATTAATATAAAAAAAATAATATCATTTTATCGTGTAGTAATCTGATTGATTCCGGAAATTAAATGAATATGAATTATTTTCACTTTTTGTTCTCAGTTTCCCTAGATGAATAATTGGGTGAACATCTTTCGTTTTTGTTCTTGCGTTTATTAGAACCAATGCAAATTCAAACATTTGAAATTTTACTTTAGAAGTGCAATGGGTTCCCTGATAATACATTTAGGTATTATTTTTCGTGAAGACTTCCGACCGAAAAATGTAGAAATATTGTTATTCTGTCCCATCCCTTGATAGAAAGAGCTCGTAGACCATTAAGAGAGAGCTGGGATGCTTCCAGAATTTGAATTTTTATTACTTTGAATCATATATGTCGCTTCAGAAAAGGATTCGATTGAATAACTTAACGTTCGGTAAGTTTTGACCGATTTATGCACAAAAGAACATCACTTACCTTATTGAGAGAAGACACGTTGATTGATCAGCAAGGTTGAAAATCCACTTATATGTGGATGTTTCATAACAAACAGTCCATCCGATCTCGAGTTATAAATGGTGTAACCAACAACTCTGTTTTATATACAGAGTGGGCCATTGAAAACGAAACAGCGGCTCTGTAGGTCGGCAGAACCGAGTTATATAAAAACGCTCGGACACGTCAACAACATTTTCGAGGGGGACATCGTTCGCGATGAAATTCACCCGAAATACATTTCCTCCCTCGGAGCTGTGACCGCCACCCCTAAATTTTTAAATGGCACCATATGGCAAGTGATATCTCATTCGAAAGGTAGTTTTCTTCTTAATATCAAACAACAGAAATAAATTAATTCTATCCATTCGTTTTCGAGATATAGGAACTTGAATTTGGGGAATAACTTTTTATTCACTCAATCAATAAAAATAAGATCTAACAATGCATCTGTTTAAAGTATATCATTGTCAATGAATTAAATGTTCAAACTGTCTACCACCCATTTCCATACAAAAGTACAAGTTCTGTTCAAAATGAGACCTCAAATTTCGTAGCATTTCCAGTGTTATTCGACGGCATTCTTCAATAATTCTACGTCGTGAATCTTCCAGAGATTCTGGTTCGGTTGTATAGATTTTGTTTTTCAAGTGACCCCACAGGAAAAAGTCGAGTGGGGTTAAATCTGGAGATCTTCAAACAGTTGCAATGTTAGATCTTATTTTTATTGATTGAGTGAATAAAAAGTTATTTCCCAACTTCAAGTTCCTATATCTCGAAAACGAATCGATAGAATTAATTTATTTTCGTTGTTTGATATTAAGAAGGAAACTACCTTTCAAATGAGGTATCACTTGCCATATCGTGCCATTTAAAAATTTAGGGGTGGCGGTCACAGCTCCGAGGGATGAAATGTATTTCGGGTGAATTTCATCGCGAACGATGTCCCCCTCGAAAATGTTGTTGACGTATCCGAGCGTTTTTATATAACTCGGTTCTGCCGACCTACAGAGCCGCTGTTTCGTTTTCGATGGCCCTCTCTGTATATAGACTATCGCTCGTCGCCCGGTGCGGGCTTAAAGAGCTGGAATAAAAAAAAAGGATTTTCAAGCTCGAAGTTTCTAGTTTTGGGATCTCTACGATGAAATTTTTTTTTCATGCAACGTGTTCTGCTCACTTATAACGAATACCAAAAAAATTTTTTCTTTTGGTTCTTTTTATTGGTCTACGAAGTTGGAACAATTTTTTCCAACTAAACCACTATATGGATGTGATAACTTGTTCATTCAGATTAAATTTGCTTTTTAAAAAAGTTTGATACGACCACTTCTCGCTAAGATATCGAACATTGAATGGAAAAGGATTCTTTTGTCTTTAAACATCAATCAGCAACCGCTGATCGCAGAAGAAAATTAAGGAAGTTTCGAAATCTTGAATAAGCAAACCCCCAATAGTAATAAGGTACGGTTATTTGAAAAAATAAACTTTTTACTTTTAACGTTTATTTGAAAAATCAAGATGAAAAGGGTTATTGGGGGCTTTTGGGATAATCAGGCGCTAAGTTGAAAATATCGGGAAAATCAGTAATGTGGACTGTGCCTTTTACAGTTCAATATGCCTACAAAATCCCCACAAATTTTCGATTCAATCCATCAAGCCGTTTTTTTGTTTTATTCGATCGAATTTAAAAAAAAATTGATGGATCACGAATTTGACTTCAACTTATCATCTTTCACAAAATGCAGAAAAATTGTTGTTTTCAGTTTTTTATTCATTTTTATTGTTGAAAATGTTTGAATTCATGAAAAAAAAAATATATAAAAAATTGTTTGGAAAAATTTCGGGTTTTCTTTATGACTCCAAAAATGTGTAAACAAAAACTACCGCCTGCATCAGCATTACCCAAAGCGTACCGCTTCTTGTGTATGTGTGAGTTTCTTTAGGAGAAATGAGACCCGGAGGCTCGTCAGTTCCTCCGTATTTGAAGACTCCAAACTCATTCTCCAAAGTGTGTGTGAAGGAGAAAAAAATCAGTTCTATTAAAAACGTGATACGCTTTGGGTAATGCTGCTGGTGCTTACGGTAGTTTTTGTTTACAAATTTTTGGAGTCATTAAAGAAAATCCGAAATTTTTCAAAACATTTTTTTATTCTTTTTTTAGATTTTTTTCATGAATTCAAACATTTTTATCAATAAAAATGCATAAAAAACTGAAAACAACAATTTTTCTGCATTTTGGAAAGATTATAATCATTTGAAGTCAAATTCGTGATCCTTTAATTTTTTTTAAATTCGATCGAATAAAACATATTGAACTGTAAAAGACAGACTCAACATAACCGTTTTTCTAGATATTTCCAACTTAGCGCCTGATCATCTTGATTTTTCAAATTAACGTAAACAATGAAAAAATTTTTTTTTCAAAAAACCGTACCTGATTATTGTTCGGGGTTTATTCAAGATACGACCATTTCTATGGTAAATACAGCCACTTGAATAACCTCAAAAAATTTGGAATATTTTTTTGATCCCCTCATTTTTTCCACTAGTTAGTAAATGAATTTTGCACCACCAGCCGATAGGCGAGTGGTGTAATTCATCAAGTGTGTCATGACCATTACCGCGAATCGAATACTATACTTTATCTTCGACTTCTTCAGTAAAATTCGATTTAATCTGCATTTTCAAAGTTGACAACAGTGTTGTCAAAAGCCATCTCTGTGCTCTAGAATTGAATTAAAATAATAATATTATTTTATTATTTATTTTTAATTTATTGAGTGGGAAAACCCTTAAACGTTTCAAAAAATTTCCATGTTGAAATAATTATAATAGCATATTTCTTACGAACAGAAAATAAACGAAAAATATTTTAGTCAATTTAATTCACAAAATTGCTTAAATACACAATGAAATGCTTTCTACGATCTAGAATATAATAACTTATCTTCTTCATCTTGAAAGGTCCTCAGAAATTTCCTAGTTTTTCAATTGATTCTAAATTTCCTTTTCGAGATTTTTCTACAACCATTTTGGTATGGATCGTAGACCTGGCCTTTGGGACATTTAAACGCCCCTACGTTGGCTTTGCGAATTATTAATGTAGGAATGATTTTTGTCTTCATTTTTTCCTTTTCAGTCTCAGTCATCACCAGTTTTTTACATAGACACATATTGCCATCCACAGTAATAATAGTCTGATTTTCGTCTTCCCTCCAATTTTCTTCTTTGGAGGTCCACTCTGATGGGCAACAACAATTTCTGTACACATCCGTTTCATTACTGAACCTTAATATTTCACAGTCGTCACAGAAACTACCAGGTAAACCGACCAGAATGATAAAAGTGAGGAAATAAACTGTTTGAAGTTTTGAAATCATGATTTACAAATCGATTTCTGATGCGGCTAGATTTGTGATATGTCGCGACTGAACAGATTATGCCGACTGAGGTTATTGTGAAATTAATGAAGGTATGCAAACTTTTTATGAGTCAGCTCAGCGGAACTGGTTTGAGGTTGAGAAAAATCAACCTGATAGTACCTACCTAATGAGACTTTTTAATGGGTTGTTGGTTATGATATTCAATATAGCATAGACTGCACCAGGATGATACTCACTGTTAGTCACCTTATACAAATTGGAGTCTCTCGAGGATTCGCTATTAAATATTAACTTTAAAGGCGACTGAATATGCCTCCGATTTTCGTAATTCGTCTGAGAATAATGGCCACCATATAAAGTTGAAATAATCCAATTTTTCAAGAATTAGTATAGCTTTATGTAATTCAGGTTGAATATCCTCAATCCTACTCATTTTGAAGTTTGATGTCCATTTAATTTGGAAACCGAGAAATTGCTCTCGAATATAACTAATATTAACTCAGAAAATATCCATTTTAGGGCAAGGGTGTGATGCATACACTCACATTATTTTTTAACGTAGATTCAATATCTGCCATAAAAAAATGGGGTTCTAATTTGAAAAAATTGATTTTTCACGATTTTGTCATCCCTAACTTTGAAAGCGATTTTTTCACCCCCTGTATCATGAATCGCGATTTCGATTTTTAAAGTGGATACATCAATCTTACATCTTGAAAAATCCCAAAAATGAAAATTTTCCATCCAAAAACCTCGAAGTTATTCTCGTTTCAGCGGAGCTCTATTTTCGATTTTTTTTCGAATTTTCCCGCTCAGAGAGAATTTTCCAACCAAAACTGAAAAATGGTGTTCTATTTTGAAAAACGGAAGTTGACGTCATTTCCGGAAAAACCGGAGGTGCTCATGCCTTCAAAATATTTTAGATTTCATCAGCATCGTGAAATACTTATAAGTGCTGAATTTCATGAAAATACGTTCAGTAGTTTCCCGTATAAATATAAGTGAGGTTCCTCGTGAAAGACCCTGTATAATAAAATAGTTATTATGTGAAAACCGACAAAGCAATCAGTACGGCTATCAGACTCGTAAGACCATTGGCATATTGAAGCGGACTGGAAAGAGCCTAAAAATGATGCATATGGTACAGGTAGGTTTGATTTAACATCGGCTCCACGGATACTCAAACACCGGTAAGCGCCCTTTCATGCCCTCCATTCTCGCAAACATTAGCCAACCATATATTTGAATGAGATGAATTGGTTGTATCGCTAATAATAATAGCGTATGAACGATTTTTCTAGTATAATTTTGTTTGTAAAATAAACCTTATTGTCCTGAAAAAACGAATCAATATGAAAATATAATTGCTACAGCTATATTTTCATTAAATTCTACCTTATTTCGCCCCGTTCTCGGCTTATACTATACGAAAAAATATAAGATTTTTCGGTCGTAGAAAGGGTGCTCCGATTCCAATATTGTAAATCTGAATTCATTGATTCAAAAACAAAATATTGGTAAAAGTAGTTTGTATTCATTAAGAAAATTAGGTCCTTGAATGAGCTATAGGTAGGTACTCTGATCCAAGCAAATAAATAGAATATCAGAAAATTTCAAACCTTATATTGTAAATCTGAATTCATTGATCCAAGAACATTTATTGTATTTATTGAGAAAATTACTTCATTGGAAGGGCTATAAGTAGGTGTACCCTAATCCGAGCAAATAAATGCCAGAAATATTTTTTTATGTTGATAGAAAGTACATTTTATGCCTCACCACTCACTCACAACTACTTCAACATAGAAACTTAAAAAAAGATATATTCGAAGTGAAAACATGACAACTTGATTATTAAGTTCTGATTTGGTAAATTTTATCTTAAATAAAAAACGAATCTGTAAAAATGCATTATTTGAAATGAGCATGAAAAACAAAAACTACAAGTTTTAACATCGATCATAAATATAGCATGTGTATGAGATATTGTTTGATATTTGTTGGAGCTGTCTGCTCGTTTTACTAATTGAAATAGATGCCTTAGCATCCCAATTTCTTCCTGTTGCTAACTAATTTTTTCTAGCAGCTGTTCGTATTTAATTTTCCAATCAATTACTTCGATTGCCACCAAAGTTTTTTGAAAAATTTTGTTTTGTTTTATAAATTCATATTTCCGTCCGGGTTACTCTGGCAGCTCATCAGCCTGAATTTGGCCTTGGTAAGGCCTCCAATTTTTTGAATAAAAATTATGAAAGTTCTCCGAGCGTAATCTTTGGAAGGCTACAAAAAAAAACCAATTGATATTTTTTAATTCCGTTTTCACCCAAGTATTCAGAATTGAAGATGGTTCAACCATGAATAATCACAAAAATTTTGGGCGATTTTTTTTTCACTGAAGATATGTAAAAAAAAATTGAGTTCGAATTTTGAAAAAAAATTTTCATGGAAAATCTTAGAAAGTCGAGTACGTTGAAATAGTGCTTTTCAAATTGGCGACCGAGAAAAAAAATCAAACTTTGCAGGCTGTCCGCCATTTTGAATTTTTTTTTCAGAATTCTACACCACAATTGAATTGAGTGTATGAAGAGAGAAACTACCCTTAAACCAGACACACTGTATAACACAGAAAAGATTTCTGCAAACACTCGATTTCTATAAGGTAATTATGTTTCAGATATTGATTGGAAAAGCCTTAAACTTTTCAAAAAATTCTCCTGTTGAAATAATGATAATAGCATATTTCATGCGAACAGAAAATAAACGAAATCATTTTTCAATCAATTTAATTCACAAAATTACTTGAATACACAATGAAATGCCCTTCTCGATCTTAATCTAGAATTATTCAACATACCTTATCTATTCTTTTCTATCTTGAAATGTCCTCACAAATTTCCTAGTTTTTCAATTATTACCAAATTCCCTTTCTGGGATCTGTCTACAAGTATTTCGGTAGCTTACAGGTAAAGTAACCATTTTGGCAAACAGGGTGTTGCAGGTTCGATTCCTGCTCGGTGTGCAACTATTTCCGGAATTTCAGAAACATTGTCTGCATGCCGTTAACCCTTTCTCTAATTTCAATCACTTTCCCTGGGTACATTCTAACCTTCAGTTGAATTCCCACTTCCAGTGGAGATTTCACCACTTTAAACCAATTCCGCTGGCATAGATAGTACATGATAATCATAAGTTCCTCAGTCATCCTTGTCTGGTCGCACACAAAGTATCACAAAGCAAAGCCGCTTCAAACTACCGATGTTTAATCATGTTTCCAATATTTCAAGTCCATATTCTGACATTTATCATTCTGGTTGGTTTTCTGATTTGGTAAATTTTATCTTAAATAAAAAACGAATCTGTAAAAATGCATTATTTGAAATGAGCATGAAAAACAAAAACTACAAGTTTTAACATCGATCATAAATATAGCATGTGTATGAGATATTGTTTGATATTTGTTGGAGCTGTCTGCTCGTTTTACTAATTGAAATAGATGCCTTAGCATCCCAATTTCTTCCTGTTGCTAACTAATTTTTTCTAGCAGCTGTTCGTATTTAATTTTCCAATCAATTACTTCGATTGCCACCAAAGTTTTTTGAAAAATTTTGTTTTGTTTTATAAATTCATATTTCCGTCCGGGTTACTCTGGCAGCTCATCAGCCTGAATTTGGCCTTGGTAAGGCCTCCAATTTTTTGAATAAAAATTATGAAAGTTCTCCGAGCGTAATCTTTGGAAGGCTACAAAAAAAAACCAATTGATATTTTTTAATTCCGTTTTCACCCAAGTATTCAGAATTGAAGATGGTTCAACCATGAATAATCACAAAAATTTTGGGCGATTTTTTTTTCACTGAAGATATGTAAAAAAAAATTGAGTTCGAATTTTGAAAAAAAATTTTCATGGAAAATCTTAGAAAGTCGAGTACGTTGAAATAGTGCTTTTCAAATTGGCGACCGAGAAAAAAAATCAAACTTTGCAGGCTGTCCGCCATTTTGAATTTTTTTTTCAGAATTCTACACCACAATTGAATTGAGTGTATGAAGAGAGAAACTACCCTTAAACCAGACACACTGTATAACACAGAAAAGATTTCTGCAAACACTCGATTTCTATAAGGTAATTATGTTTCAGATATTGATTGGAAAAGCCTTAAACTTTTCAAAAAATTCTCCTGTTGAAATAATGATAATAGCATATTTCATGCGAACAGAAAATAAACGAAATCATTTTTCAATCAATTTAATTCACAAAATTACTTGAATACACAATGAAATGCCCTTCTCGATCTTAATCTAGAATTATTCAACATACCTTATCTATTCTTTTCTATCTTGAAATGTCCTCACAAATTTCCTAGTTTTTCAATTATTACCAAATTCCCTTTCTGGGATCTGTCTACAAGTATTTCGGTAGCTTACAGGTAAAGTAACCATTTTGGCAAACAGGGTGTTGCAGGTTCGATTCCTGCTCGGTGTGCAACTATTTCCGGAATTTCAGAAACATTGTCTGCATGCCGTTAACCCTTTCTCTAATTTCAATCACTTTCCCTGGGTACATTCTAACCTTCAGTTGAATTCCCACTTCCAGTGGAGATTTCACCACTTTAAACCAATTCCGCTGGCATAGATAGTACATGATAATCATAAGTTCCTCAGTCATCCTTGTCTGGTCGCACACAAAGTATCACAAAGCAAAGCCGCTTCAAACTACCGATGTTTAATCATGTTTCCAATATTTCAAGTCCATATTCTGACATTTATCATTCTGGTTGGTTTTCCTGGTAGTCTTTGTGAGAAGTGTGAAATTGTAAGGTTCAGCCATGAAACAAAAATATTTAGACAGTGTTGTCGCGTAGAATTGAGCTCAGCAATAAAAGATTTGGAAGACGACGAAAATCAGATTGACATAATTTTGGATGGAAATTCATGTCGATGTAGAAAGCTGGTGATGACTCAGGACGAAGAGGAGAGAAAGAAAATATTTATTCCTACTCGAATGCAAAATATCGTAGCCGCAGCCGACGTAGGTGTGGGCCGTTGTGGTTTTGGTACGGTTTATGACCCATATCTCGATATGTGTAGAAAGATACGCAAAATAATACTCTATGAAGATTGGTAATGACACTTGTTGTTTTCAAGGTATAGAACATGATATTATATTGAATTATTTTGGAAAATGACAGTAAGTATTAATTAACGAAAATAATAACATGTTATTGTGTATTAAAGTAATCTGATCTATTCTGGAAATTAAATGAATAAGAATTATCTTCACTTTTTGTTCTTAGTTTCCCTCGATAAATAATTGGATAAAAACCTGTCACTCCTTATTGTTTTCAAAGTATATAACATAATAGATATTATTATATCGAAAAAAAAAAATAATATTATTTTATTGTGCATTAAAGTATCTGGTTGATTCTGAAAATTGAACGAATATTAATTATTTTTATTCATCTTCAGTGTTCGTGTACTATTCTCATAAAGGATTTTATTTCCCCAGTCCTCTTAGCCACTACCCTTACTACATAAATTATTTTCACTTTTTGTTCTTAGTTTCCCTATATAAATTATTGGATAGAAACCTTTCACTTCTTATTGTTTTTGCGTTTATTAGTACCCGAAGTAAAACCAAAAACTTGAAATTTTTCTTCAAAAGTGCAATAGATTCCCTGATAATACATTTATATTTTTCGTAAAGACTTTCGACCGGAAAGAGAGAAAGAGCTCTTAGACCATTAAGAGAGAGCTGGGACACTTCCAGAATTTGGATTCTTATTGCAAACCATATGGGTTGCTCGAATACAGGATTCAATAAAGTAACAACGTTCGGTACCTTTTGACCGAATTATGCACAAAAGAACTTCAGTTACCTCATCAAGGGAAGAGAAGTTGATTGAACGCAAGGTTGTAAGGACTGAACGTGAATAAATTCGCTATCACAAAAACGCTTATATCTTTCGAAGCACTGGACCGATTTCGAAAATCAAACTCATTTTCGAATCATCTTCTAATTCTAATGAAAACTGTTTTTACAATAAAAAAACCAAAACTATTTTTCACAAAATTCATGGATTTTTTCTGGAATTCTTCCCATAATGCTTCTTATAGTGTTCTCAGTCACTTTCTGGGATGCTGTCTTCCACTTTTGCTTGAATTCCGTTGTTTTCGTTGATTTCTTAGTCTTCTTCAATTCTCTTTTTACCAGGGGCCAATATCTTTCGATTGGCCTGAGTCCTGGGAAATTTGGTGGATTGGCCTCTTTGGGGACAAAAACCACCTCATTAGCTTCGTACCATTCCTTGGTGGCCTTGCTGTAGTGGCATGAAGCTAAATCTGGCCAAAAGATTGTCGACAAATCGTGCTCACGTAAAAATGGTAAAAGTCGCTTCTTCAAGCATTCCTCGATGTATATCTTCGAGTCAACAGAGCCTTGGCCAACGAAAAATTTGCTCCTTTTCCCACAAGTGCAAATTGCTTGCCAAACCAGGAATTTTTTAGGAAACTTTGCTTGTTCCTTCACGCGAAATTGTTCGTCAAATTTTCCACGAGAATCTGCTGTATAAAATTCCTGACCAGGAAGTTACGAGAAATCAGCCAAGACATAGGTTTCGTCGTCCATCACGCAACGGAAACAAAATTTTAAGAAATCTTTTTTTAATTTCTCTGCTCTTGATTTCGCTTATTGATACTTCACAGCGTTTCTGTCGGGCACTTTCTGCACTTTGTTTGTTCTAAGCCCACAACTCGACTTGATTTTGTGAACGGTTGACTGCGAACAACCCTCTATTTGGGCCACTTTCCGTCCTGAAAGGTTTGGGATTCTTCTGAAAAAGGCTGATGGCTTTCTTCACTTTTTTTGGGCTATGAAACCCCTTTTTCCTCCCGGTTCCTTCCTTGGGGTTAATTGTAAGATCTTCATTGAAGCGCTAAAAACTCTTGATACCGTTTCCGGACGAACGCGAGCCACTTTTTGCGATTATTTTGAAGCTTCATTTTTGATTATTTTGAAAAGACAAGAAAGTCTTGAACAAAATCTAATCAGTGCCAACACCAGGTATTTCTATGCATCTATGTTCAAGAGATGAAGGCGTTTTTGTGATAGCGAATTTATTCTCGTTCAGTCCTTAAATCTCCTGATAAGTGGAATGAGTGGTATGATTTCTGAATATCCCTTGATATCACTAGTGGGAGACTTGCATGGAGAAGTTGTTACGTCGAAATCTCTATTGAACCCACGCGAGAAGGAGGTAAGTTTATGTTATATCAACTATCAGAAGGGCTTTGAAACAGTGCCTCACGGTTGGCATATGAAAGTACCTACTGGAGATTTATAAGATTTCCCTTAAATAAGAACCGTGCTCAAACATTTGGTGGAAAACAAGTGTTCTAATTATCAACATCAATGCTGGAAACATACAAAATTGAGGGGGATATTTCAGTGAGATGCCTTGTCAGTAGTGTGATTTTTATGGCACTAAATGCTCCATTTACTCTTTTGAATAACACTAAAAAAGGGTATAGACCTGCAATGAGGAATTGGAATACTCGAACAGTCGAACACTGTCCCATTACTTACTACAGGGTTTTTCAATATTTGAATTGAAATTTTTTTTATTCAACAAAACAAACTATTTATTATACTACTACTTTCTAACTCTCTGGGATTTATGATAACTTATTAATATCACGTGACTAATTTAATTCTAACTTCTAAATCTTCTAAATGACCCCCATCAACTTCAACACATTTTTCAATATTAGACAAAAAGTTACACGGAGTAGCAAAAGTTCGTCTATTCCTTCAACTTCAAAGTCCAAACGAATTTTGAAATAATCAAAGCAAAAAAAAATTAAATAATTTGAATAATAATTGATGAAAACTAACAAACTCCGCGTAAAAAATAACGTTCCACGAAATTATTAATTTAAAACATAGATGCATAGAAACCCTAGTGTACCTATCCTACTTCCGGAATAATCCGCAATATTTCACGAACGTGGCGCTACTGCGGCAATAGAAAAATGCGCGACCCCTTCCGGGTGAGATGAAAAGTAGGACCCTATCACAGATTTTAGGTCGACAAGAAAGTCTTAAACAAAATCTATTCACCGCCAACACCCAGGTTTTCTATGTACAGGGTGGGGCAGAAGAACCTATCCGATTTCAAATCCCTTTTTCTCAGAAGAGAGAGCAGGTAGAGTAGTGGGGTAAAAACCGTTAGAAAGCTGGTTTTATGCCATTTGTCAGTAGTCAACATGCCTTGGTCTGGTGAACATTGTGCTTTTGTTATTGAGCGGTTTATCGAATGCGGCGGTTCGATAATTGCTACACAACGTGCTTTTCGAATTCATTTCGGACTCGGGCGTCATGATCCTGTTCCACATCACGCTAAGATTAAAGTGTGGGTGTCAAATTTTAGACAGACGAGTTCAGCATTGAAAAAGAAGTCGCCTGGACGTCCCAGGACAGCAACAGGACCTGAAAACGTGGCCAATGTGAGAGCCGCGATTGAACGTTCCCCGCGTCGTTCGGCGCGCAAACATTCGCTCGCTTTGGGGATTTCCAACCGCAGTATTCGGCGAATTTTGCACCGAGACCTCAAAATGCATCCCTACAAAATGGTTGTTGCACAGAAATTAAGTGAAAGGGATTTTGAAACCCGTACGAACCTGTGTCGCGATCTCCGAGAACTGCCAAACGACGATGTTGTGCTCTTCACGGACGAAGCCCATTTTCACCTTTGTGGCGCCGTAAACAGGCAGAATTTGGGGTTACCTCAAATCGAAGGTTTACCAGCATCGACCAAGGACCCTTCTTGCTTTACGAAGGGAAATTGCTCGGGCAATTGAAGAAATTCCTGTGGAAATGACGGTGAAAGTCATGGAAAGCTACCGCGAGCGCCTAAATAAGTGTATCCGCTCCCAAGGACGACATTTGAGTGATGTGCTTTTCAAAACTTAAATTTAAAAATGGCATAAAATTTGCGATATGTTAATAAAAAAATTTTTTTGACAAGCTGAGTGGTTTTAATTTTATAACGTTTTGAAATAGGTTTTTCTGCCCCACCCTGTATCTACATATACAGGGTGAATCTTTGACTTCTACATATATTTCAACTGTAGATTCATCTCTTCAAACGAAACTCTATTTTCCCATACCATTTTTCAAAATTTGATTTCGTTTGAGAGATACAGGGTGTCGAAAATCCATGAAAAAAGCACTTTTCTGTCCATATCTTCGCAACCGTTGTTCAAAATGAACTGTTAACTCCATTCATGGTGCATATTCTTCAATTGAAATTCATTCAATATTTCTCCTGATATAAAAGTTACAGCGTAGCCGACTCATAAATCTACGCGAAAATACAATAAAGCCATTTGCAAAAGATGAACGGTTCATACTTTTGAAGGAATCAATCATTAAAAAAAATAAAAGTATTCCTGTGTTTTTTCAATAAAACGCGTTGTTTTCGAGTTAGGTATTCCCAATTTTACCCGATAAAATTTGACGAAAAAATGAAAAATCATGAGAATAATCTGGATGCTCCCCTAGATTTATAATTTCACAGAATGGCTCGAATTTATAAACTCTCTGATCTATATGTTGTCAGAATGTTTATCAACTTCGTCGAGACTGAAATCTCTATGATGGAAAAATGTTTGATGTAGAGATATGTAATAATAAAATCCCACAAATGTGGGAGATGAATTGAATTCAAAGAAGCATGAAATTATACATGTCATACGCACAGTTTCTATTGAAAATTTATTGTTACCGGTCCATTTGATACCCGGCTTCGCTCGGGAGTTGATGTGAGATTACCTGGTAGTTGAAATAAATAAATAAACAATGACGTAAAAAGTAAAAAAAACATATTGAAGACATGTTCTCGACATTATCGTCCGTCGTAATAATTCTAAGGTTCTGCAGCTGTGGCATACGTAGTAAAGGCGCGAAATTCAAAAACTGAAATTTTAAAATGTTTTCAGAACTAATTAGGATAACTAAAATTATGTCGCTTCAACCCCAAAATATAAGTTAGCTACTGCTGTATAAACACACAAAATTTAAAAACTTTATTATAGTAACTAATGTAATTTAAATCTTTATTGAAATTGGAATTGTAAATTTCTCGCCATTACTACACAATGCTGTAATTGCTCGCAGCGTCTTTCGAAATGAACCCAAATAATCGTAAAATCGTTGTGTCGAATTAAGTTCAAATACTCTCCAATGCCGGGTTTCCACCAAGCGGACAGGTCAAAACAAAACACGAACTGTTCGTTCGGACAGAAATTCCGAACAGTTTTGTTCCGAAAATGTTTGAAGACTGTTGGGGTTCCCAACGGACTTTCTGTTTACACCAGTCGCGGACAGAAATGAATGAAAACTGTTCGTGTTTTGTTTAAGTTTCATTCAGTTTACATAGAGACACCGGACTTGTAGTTGTGAAAATGTGGCGCGTTACAAACTTGAGAGAACAAGACGATGAGGATTTATTTTTGCTAGCAGTTACATTTTACATTATTGAAAAGAACAAAACTAAACGTGGTTTTGGATTAGGCCATCCTCAAGGTAAAAAGGAGGAAATATGACGTCTAAACTGTTACAAGATCTCAGAGGAGATGATATGAGTTTAGGAGGTGAACTTCGATCAAGTTTCAAGAACTTTTTGCGAATGTCGAGCACAGATTTTGAAAATCTGCTATGTTTAATTGGCCCTATCATTATTCATTCGCAGGAACAACAACAACTACAGAGACTCTATCCCAGCACAGGAACGTTTCGCCATCACTCTGAAGATTCTAGTAACAGGAGATTCGTACCATAGTTTAATTTATTCATTCAAAGTTTCGGTAGCATCTATATCAAGAATTCTGCCAGAAGTATGTAACGCACTGACCGAAGTTTTAAAGTATGGTAGGCATATAATAACAGTAAGGAGTTCAAATTATAGTTCTTCCCTTCACGCACCGAATCAAACTACCACTAGATCGCAACAACGTAAATAAAAACAAACTGGGCGTTCACACCAAGCTGACAAACAGTCCCCGAACTCGTAAATCCTTTGAAGTTTACCGACATTGGAAGGGACACGGTTTGTGTCCGTAAAAACGCAATTCGCGGACTCTCGAGTCCGGAAAACAATCCACAAGTTCTAGAACAGTTCGCAAACAGTTCGCGGACTGTCACAAACGGACCGAGTTCGTGTTTTGTTTTTGTCCAGTCCTCTTGGTGGAAACCCGGCATTAGGGAATATTTAAACCAAACATATCCTCACCGGTGGATCGGAAGGGGCGATGAAATTTTGTGGCCTTCCCGTTCACCAGAATTAAATCCTCTGGGTTTTTTAAAAAATGAAATTTATTCGAATCCCGTAAGAGATGAAGCACCACTAAGGGACCGCATTCGTATTTCAGCAGCCAAAATAGCGGGGAGAAGTTTGTATGGTTCGAAAAGGTCATTTCTCAATAGATGCAGGGCATGTATTAGCGAAGGTGATGGTCATTTTGAGCATTTGCTCTAAAAAGAATCCTGAATTTTTATTATTGATATTTTTATAAAGTTTCTTCACAATAGATTTGTTGATGTTGAATTGAAGGTCCTGTGCGTTATTACATTATATCATTGCAATTAATGAATAATTTCACTTTATACGTCATTTAATAATATTTAATAATAATCTCCGAAATGGAAGGATTTGTGGAAAAGGAGATAAAACCAATTTTTCACAGAAATGCTCCATTTTCGATAAACATTCAAATATCTTTTTTCGTGAAGAAGGTTATCACCTATATTTTACCTTTTCGGAATCCTCACAAAATGGACAACTTTTCAACGTAATATGCAGATAAGGTCTATAGTCCATCCAAGAATGATTGACATCAGAGCAGGCCTTGAAAGTCCAGTCGCAGCTTTATTTCTAGTTACAAAAAAGTAACTAAAAATTTTCTGTGCTTTCATCATAGATATAGAAATAACCTAAAAATTGAACAATATTTTTTTGAAGTAAGGAACTTTGAACACGAAAATGTTCCCAATTTTCACATACGATTACCAGCGTGTGAATCTGTATACCAGCAGTATAATATTTTCATCTTGTATTGATACATTTTCGATCTTACGATCAATTATAGGAGCATACAGCCTGGAAATTCTGGTTTGATAACGAAAAATATCGTGGGTGATTAAGTAGCACGGTACTTTTCAATGTTCAATATGAATATTCGCTAAACCCTAAACCGAAAAAATCTAGTTGATAATTTGAAGCGTGTGTTACTGCAATGTGAATGGATTGGGAAATTTGTAATAGATATCAAGACAGAAACAAAACTTAACCAATGGATCTATTTAATATATGAAAAATTTTGTCATGACATTGTAACATTCAATATTTGTGAACAATGAAGGTGTAAAATATGGAATATGAAAAATATAAATATTCCTATTATTCTGTTTCAACAACCACAACATGTTTATTTCCTCATCTGGGCAGAACTCGTCATGTTCATAATGAAAGGTTTTGTCAGCATTTCATAACATTGCTTATATTTTGACTAATCTCCTCTCATTTCTTTTTCTACGTGCTCTGTGCAGGCTTTCCATTTTTTAGCTGTTCACTCTTCAAGAGCCTCATTTCAAAGATATTTATTTCACTTGCTCAATTTTTTGCCAAATTCCGAAACATTGATGACAGAACAAAATGTCAGTGATATTTCCAAAACCAACCTGAATTCTGCAACTCAAAATATTACTGAATGCCATTACCAACATAATTTCGATTTTCCAAAGCCCCCCGAGATGTCAATCATTCTTGGATGGACTATAGTGTCTTTTTTTCATACCAGGTCAGATAGAATTCAGTACAAAAAAACACTTTCTTCAGAACATGTATTTCAATTTTTTTTTCAGAATCTCTGTATAATATTTCGTGCTATTCTTCATTGCATGAATTAAAGTGATCATTCAACAATATTTACGGAAAAAAACCGATTCAAAAAGTATTCAATTGTAGCTTCCGCAAAAAAGAAAGCATTCTAAGTGTAAAAATTCAACATTTTCATAGAACATCAAATATCTCGAAAACTGTGAGAATTTCATATGAACGATTTTTCACATCAGGTAGAGCACATTCTGAACTACTTTCCGTTTTCGTTTGACGTGGTTTTCACGGGACATAAGTCCCTTTATCGTGTAAGTAGGGACTCCTTTTTTAAGTTTTATCGGCACGGACATTTTATCAACTTAGTTTTATTATATATAATGATAAATGTCAATGAAACACAAAATTCGGATATTAATGATGAATACGGATACAAACCACGTATTGAATTGGAATTATTGAAAAATAAAATGATACTTAGCACTAAATAATCAGAGGCGATGATTCTATCTAAACAATATATGATATTGTTTATCCTGATTAGGTACTCCTAGGTCTCCTTAGGAGACCCCTCTGAGACTACAGGCTTCGAAGCTTGTAACTTGTGCCGAGTTCGGAGTAAGCAGTTGTGTTCTGTGAAGGCTTTGTTACTGTGTCCTTACGCCAACTTAGGCACAGTACATTTCTCTAGAATGTGTATTACTCGATTTTCTGTTTTCCTTCGTATATTAGGAAAACAAACTGGTGAACTGTAATTTCATGAAAATCCGGACATGATATCTCCGTCAATTTTCGGGATAAATGCATGAAATTTTCGGTATACATGTGGAATAATATTTTGCAGAATGTGTATTATTCGCTTTTCTGTTTTTCTGCATATATTAGAAAAAACCTGCTTGAAAATTCGAGCAATAAAGTTTCAACTTTATAATTCATTTAAAAATTGAGGGGGCAAAAAACGAAAAACTGATCAATACACATTCCGAAAAATATTATTTTGCATGTAGACTGAAAATTTCATACATTCATCCTGAGAATTGACAGAGATATCATGAAAATAAAATCGTTTGTCCAGATTTTCATGAAATAACAGCTCACCAGGTTTTTTCTAATATACGAAGAAAAACAGAAAAGCGAGTAACACACATTCTAGAGAAATGACTAAGCTTTACTTAAAGAAAAATTGTTGGTCTACGTCGCATACGAACTGAGATATCATGGAAATAAAAAGCCCCATTTTTTTTAAGGAATCTCGTGAGCTCGGACGTGTACCAGGTCTTGGCTCTACTTTTCTCGATGTTTTCTAGGACATTATCACTGAAAATTAAGTTTTCTCGAAAACGGTTCACTTTAGAGTAATGAATCAGGAGCAGATACTATTTTTATGTAAAACACATTGACGTATCAGTATTTGATGTGCAAATGCAAATTTGTCCTAGGATGTGAAAGAAAGGGGTAAAACCTTTGTGCAAATTCAATATCTCCGTCACTGGCACGTCTACTAAAACCGAGTAAAGTGCAAGAAAGTAGCTATTAATAGTAACAATGTGTGTACAAAAATTTAGGAACACCCTGTATAGTCCTGTTAGCTGATGAAACATAAAATAAATCCATTTCATTCTACACTACTTCCAGTTCATTATTTCTGGTCTGATTTTTTCTGCTCCCCCCCTTCCCCTAGCTCAAAAGCTGGGGACGCCCATGCGAACTGCAGGTTCATACCAATTTGAATCCATGCGTACATTTGTGCTACAAAACTACCTTTGTATCCCAGATCATGTCCCCTGTCCTCAAAAATCGACCTGTCTGAGTGTTTTCACAAATTCTGATTCGTTGTTGAGTTATTCAGGCACACTTTTAAATGAGACACCCTGTATGTATTGGTGTTGGTTATTGTTGAAAATAAAATACTATTCTATTCTATTCTTTTGACTCCGAGGTTTTCAAATACTTGAATGAAAGAGCTTGTACTCAAAAATGTTTATTTCATTAAAATTATTTCTCATTCAACAATTCCTTCAATAAATAATATTTACAATATTTCTTTTAAAACAATGACTAATTTAAAAGAGTTAATGGATGAATCCAGCTTGTACCAAAGCTCCCCTAGCCGCATTTGTTATGTGTTTAAATCTGTTTGGTCCTAAGTGTATGCCTCCGTACCTGAAAAAATATCTGAATTAGATTATTTGTGATATCTGAAAACAAATCGTTGAATTGAGTAGTGCCAAAGAGTGACGGTACTTTTCCTTCAAATAGCTATCAAAAAATAAGTAAACAAAAATTTTTCATAAAAAAATGTAGCATTAATGCTACGCATTATAAATTATTCAAGTTGAATGAATGAAAAATATTTTCTTGCGAGAAATTTTCGAAATGTCAATGGAAATATGAATGAATTGTGAAAATCAATAATGAAGAGATGTATTTTGGAGGAAGAAATATTGATTTTTCAATACATAATTGAACAAACTTAGTGTTACCGTTACGAAATATAGTTTTTTTTACTTTTGCTCCAAAAAAATTAGTACATTTCCTAAATGTTTTAAGTCAGCTGCAAATTTCAATCGAGCTTTGACTATTTTGAGCAATATTCATCCATTCCAAAAAAAAACGATAATTAAAAATAGGTTCCTCTTGACCTGAAGAATCTACAGTTGAAAAAGTTCACCAGTCAAACACTCGTCCACAAGAATTTTTACGAATTACACTATGATTGATATATAGGTTTCATCGAAATCTCAACTTACCATCTGGTTACAACAACCATAACATTTTCCAAATTCTCCAATTGCAGTAAATGAAGCATCCGCTTACTTGCATGATTTTCACCATCATCATCACAATCCTGAAAAAAAAATATTTTCATATAAAATGGAAAGCAAGATTTTAACAAAATTCTCATGTATTCAGTCATTTGGGAAATTATGGAAATTATCCACCCTTCACTCACCTGTATACATGTTGAAGATTTCGTTATTCTATATGCATAAATATTATGTTTAGCTTGTGCTATCTTCTTATTTTCCAATAGATACTCCAGAAAATGTCTGTAAAAAAATAGAATTATGTTCATGGATTCAAAATGTAATGCACACTTTATATTTGAATTGATCTCTTTTCCACTTCAACCGCTTATGGATATAAATATTAGGGACAGCTGCCAGGTCAGCCCAAATTAAACTAAAGACGGAAGTCTTTTAGAATAATATACAGAGTGTAACAGCCCAATGGAATAAATTCGATAACGAATAAATGAGGGCGTGTTGGGAAAAACGCTCGGACACGTCGATTTGTAATATTGAATGCGCATATTTTTCAAGAAAATAATATTATATAGGGTATTCCATGTGACCGTGGCCAATACCAACTTTCTTATTTCAAATGCAACCCCCTGTATATTTTTTGTTTTTTGGATTTTCCAGAGAATTCTAGACACAATTCATGCACAATGTCCTATACCTATCTTCAACTATTTCGGAAGTATTAAGTGTTTTCAGATTTATTGCAAAAATCAACGTTTCAAATGAAAATTACTTTATTTCACAAATTCCGTACATTACACCTAAAACCTGTAATACTGATTTTTTCTTGATTATTAAAAAAAATAAAAAAAAAAAACATTAATGTCAATGTTCAAAATGCTCGCTGCGAACGTCTTGGCACTTAATATTTCCGAAAAAGTTGAAGATAGGTCTAGGAGATTGTACATGAATTATGTCTATAGTTTTCTGAAGAATCCAAAAAATAAATAATATACAGGGGGTTGCATTTGAAATAAGAAAGTTGGTATTGGCCACGGTCGCATGGAACACCCTATATAATTTTATTTTCTTGAAAATTAGCGTATTTGAAATTACAAATCGACGTGTCCGAGCGTTTTTTCTAACACCCCCTCATTTATTCGTAATCGGATTTATTCCATTTGGCTCTTACACTCTTTATGTACGGTAAGAAGATAAGGATTGAGACGGTATGTCCTTACTCGATTTTTTCTTCGAAATTGTAAATAGAATAGTTATGAAACATTTAAAAACCCATTAACCCTTGAATGGTTCAGTTTTATTGAAGACATCTCCATCCGTATTCACTTTCAAGAGAATATTTATGGTTCTGCGACATTGTCAAATCAGGTATACCGCCATTGTTACTTTGCTATAAGGGTGGACATTTATCTAACAGACCTGCGTCATAGAATCATGAGTCTATCAGTACTTAAAAACACATTCAGAAGATCGTTTTGCTATTGAGTGTTTCATGACGAAATCGACCCTAAAATTTATATCTATCTGAAAAGTGATATTTTAGAACCCTGAAGTTCATAGATAGATCTTGATAATATGCTCAATAATACTTACTTGACCTCAACTTCACTCGATACATAGCAAGCATGTCCTTGAAATACACTTTTACGATCTTCTATAATTGGTCCATGTACAACGTCTCTTGAAAACCTTTGGAAATTTTTCTTCTGCTTATTATTTTCTTTTGTATGACATTCCAGAGCTTTCTTCTTCCCGTCAGATATTTTAGTTTTGAAAACAGTGTACTCTTTCAATTTCTCAATCCATTGATACAAAATGGGCCCTCCCATATTGTGCCTTGAAATAATAGTTGAACATCAAAAGAATGTAGTGAATTTTAAAAACCGAAGATGAAGTTTGCCGCCGCAACTTTTGCAAGAAAAGCAAACACCAAAGAATGTGGTCGAGGCAACAACAACTAGAATGCAAAAAAATTGAGCATTGTTACTTACTCATAAATAGCTTTGAATTCCTTGTAAAGCTTATTCTTCTCGTCTCTTGTTAGGTCGGGCGCCATCAATTCGTATCTTGGTGGTTTCTTAGAGGGATAATCTGGATTCAATGTTATGAACAATTTAACAGTTGAGGATATTTTCATTGTGAAATATCCGCTTCCGTCTACATCAATCCATTCATTTTCGTAAATAGACTTGAGAACTTCAAGTTCTTCGGCCTGTTCAAAAATGTTATTATCTGGCTCCATTATATGAATATTAGTTATATTTATGATGTTTGGAATATCAAAGTTTGAAACTATCTGCTCTCAACAAAACACTGAACAAACACTCACAGTGAAACAAATATAACAATATATGCGAGATGCGACACGCAGAAGAACACTACAATACAGCGGTTGAGAATACACTGAATGTATAAATGCCTAGGTAGATACCATCCACTTCGAATTCTATCTCTATGCTCAGAAAGGTCGTGAACACAGAACTAAGAAAACTTATATTATTGTTTCTTGTGGATACTCAGCCAATGAAAATTGAAGGTGGGGCTAAGGTGAGAATCCAGATTAGCGCATGTGCAGAAAATTTTAGAATAAGCATAACTTCATTCCAGTTTTGTTATGAGTCGTTACAACAGGCTTTCTATACATACAACTATGATAGCTTGGAATCCTCTATTTCTTTTCTTATCTTTCATTTCTTTAGAAGACAAATTCCATTATGAGATCCAATGAGTCGAACAATTTTGCTGAATTTTTTACCATGTGCATTGTTTGGTCACAGGAAGGGAAGAAACCGCAGTTGTTCGTTTTTATTTTTTGTTCCTTCTTCATCATGATCCATTGCAATATTGAACTAATTTTTCACGAGAGGGGGTTGAAAGTTGTGCATGAACAAAACTGTAATGATCGACTTTCATTCGGTGACAAATTTCATCAAAGTTGTAACTTTGGGACGTTCTAAACTCAAAACTATCTAGAAAAAAAATTAAAATTTTCATCTCAGAAAAGTGCTTTGAAATTGGAATGATTCTGTTGATTGATTATTTCCCCAAAACTTCGGAGTTAGGAGATATGATTATTTATAAAAGTTTTCAGTTTCAAATGAAATTACATGAGATGCTGAAAATATTCTTCGAAAAATAGAACAACAGATCGATTGATAATTACCATCAGAGTCTAATTTATGAAAATGAAATGACATCGAGCCAATTTTGAGTTGTGATGTCTTCAAATTAGCATAGGTACTACTATACAGTGTTCATTCACACTGAAATACAAGTTTACGTCTCATCTGCATATCTGTCCTTTGGCCCTTGCAAAAAGCCCTAATCCTTCAAACTATGTACCTGCTCTTTCTAGGTCCCCTTAATGACGTAGTTTCTATACTTGTCAAATGTTAAAAAGTGACATCTACCGAAGTCCGAAATAGCGGGCTATTCAAAATACAAGCTCTTATTGGAAAATCCTTTATATTACTTTCATCGTACGTGTGCGAAACCGCGTGACGGGATAAAACGAGACCGTTTCACTTGGGTTATTAATTTTTTTCCATTAGTTCCTATACCAATTATACCATAATTGCGATAGTTTGCATTTCATCGGGCTCCCTTTTCTCCATCCCATTGACGCTACTGCTAAACGGCATTTCATTGAGTAATGAGGATCATGGGTGGTGCTTGTTAGAACGGAAGTGAAACAAATACTGCTGTTGAAAAGCCATTTCCTGTAGCCGATCATTCGATCGATGTATCGGGTTACCCTCCAAACAATCAGCGAGACAGTTTGGCTCCCACTTCCGATGGAGATAAAACAAAAATGCTCCAATTCTGCCACTTTCAAAGTATGTAATTATTTACGTCATTGTACAACATGCGTGGATTAGAATTTATTTCAACATGAATTGCAATGAAAGCATAAAGTAGGTACCTACCTATATCTCGGTGACAGCAGAAGCATGGTATAAAGAAGGCCTTTTTTGGCGGCAGAATGACTTATTTTAAGCATGCTATGATAATAATATCAATGTTGACACTTTTACTCTGAATTTCTATAAAAAAAACTTCAGATGTTTACCGAATGATGAAGCTGATACCTCAAGCTAACTACTGTAAAATAGTATATTCTAAAACAAGTTGCAGAATGGGCTCCCTTTCCAATACGAATGCGAAATTCAAAAACGAGCGACGCATGAGTGTTGGAATTGCATTGTGCAACGAGTATATGACGATATTTTCCCTATTTCAGTCAAATTTCGTTGAAATTCAATGAAAAATTTAGGATGTATACCTAGTGACTTTTGTATTGTATCTTGGCAGTTGGTGTCTTGGTGACAGTTACAAAATTGACATTTCCAAATTGACATTTCCAAATTGACATGTGTTGTAGTATGTATGAACAACCTGTATATTTCATACGTGAGATAACAAGGATTGTTCAACCTCCCTTCAGACCTGAAGCAGCACGTAAAGCAAGAGCTCTAGGTCTTACCATTGCCAGTTATGTTTATCAAATATAATGTTATTAAAACAAGTAAACAATTATAATATATATATATAACAATTGGCTAGGGAGATTGATGGAGTGATTCATTCAGAAGCGTGTACGTATTGATTGCTTGTTAGTCAACAGTTATTGTCGGTAGTAAACAATTACATTCGATGTGAATTATCATCTATGTCAGTTTGGTTAAGAAATAAACCCCTTTGATGAGTCTACCTGTTATTCTTCACCA
The DNA here is from genome assembly GCA_910592335.1 of Adalia bipunctata. Classification (NCBI taxonomy): domain Eukaryota; kingdom Metazoa; phylum Arthropoda; class Insecta; order Coleoptera; family Coccinellidae; genus Adalia; species Adalia bipunctata. The sequence continues at coordinate 11,950,699 of OU342954.1, forward strand.
TACTTCGACTGCATAACGATTGGTCGAACCTACCCTAGCTGGGTACATCACATTGCGATCCTGCCAGTTCTATGCAGTTAAAGGTCCAGAGTTCAGGAGTTTTTCATCAGGATTTGGATATGGGTATGTGACTTTATTGTTCAATTCGTAGTTTAACCAACAAGCCAAGATGGGATCAGGCCAGTCCAAGCAAGACGAGATCATCATTGGCCAGAGATCAAAGAAGTTATGAAGCCAACTGTACAACTCGAGGCAAGGAGAAACCACCAGGATGTAGTGTAAGAAGTATTTCTTATTCCCTGTTATGTCCTATTGTGCAGTGAAAAGTGATGAACTAATTGCTGACTTAATTGATGTGAAAACATCAAAAATGAGCCGCGAGAACATAGTGAACGGGCCAATAGAGTAAAATGATTGAATAATGAATTAGTCAAGAATATAACAAATTATGTAAATTGTCAAGTCGGAACCAAATTTTCTCAAAGCATCGCAAATGAATCATAATCATTTTGATCGGAAAGAAAATTCGTACCATTCAAATCGAGGTCGTGACCGCAAGGAAAATCCTAGCAAACAAAATTTTATGTCAGCGAAGAAGAGCTCGGACAAGGTCAATGTCAACAGTTCACGAATCATTCCGAAAACAATAACACCTCGGAATTATTTGTTCAATATGATAATCGACCAAATTCCGTTTGATTTTAGAAGAGTATAATATAACTTCTCGGTTCATTATGTAAAAGTTTCAGAAAATTTTCTCAGCACATGCCTTATCGCGTATTTAAAATGAATTAGGTTCTGAACAACACGAGACGAATATCTCCGATGGCAAAAGGATTGATCACCCTGTTGTTGTCGAAGTTTTAAAACCTAAAACGCCCAGTAACAAGTATCGAGTTAAGACCACTGTCAGAAAAGGAATTTCATAATTTGAAAAATCAAACTTGCAGAGGATTACAAAGAGAATTTAATATATAATGTGAATTCACAAATTATTTTCATTAACCAGGACATCCGATCAGCGTACGACTTAGGTACATCGTTAAGGAAACTCGAAAAATTATGCGCAGGAAATAATATATCAGAGTTGTAACTCATAAAGCTAGCAAACAATATATATAAGGATGAAATTCTAGGAACATACCTAAAGATTAATATAATGCGAGATGTTACGCGTATCCAAGACACAGACTTAAGGCAAATTATTCTGAACGATTTTCAGATGCTTCCAACCGGTGGACATGCAGGCATCGAACGCATGTTTAACAATATAAAAAGAGAGTATTGTTGGAATGGTTTAAGATCTGATGTTGAAAAATTTGTAAAGAAGTGTGATGATTGTCAACGTCATAAACATTCCTTACCTAGGAAAGAACCTTTGACAATCACAACCACAGCTTCGTCTGCTTTTCAAAAAATTTTTTTAGATCTCGTAGGTCCATTACCTATTGATATTGAAAATAACAAATATATGTATACTAACAATTCAGTGCGATCTAACCAAATTCGTAGAGGGATACCCACTACCAAACAAAAAAGCAGAGTCAGTTCCAAAATCTTTCATTCAAAACTTTGTTTTAAGGTATGGTATCACCTTCTGAAGTTGTTACAGACCAAGGCACAGAATTCTTATAGAGAATATTTAGTGAATGTGATCTGCTTAAAATTAAGCAATTCAATTCAACAGCTTATCACCACGAAACACTAGGTGCGCTTGAAAATTCTCATAAACACTTAGGAACTTTCCTTCGTATGCACGCAGCTAAGGAAAGTAACAACTGGAGTAAATGGGTTCCGTATTGGTGCTTTTCATATAACAGTACCGTGAACTCTTCTACTCGCTATACTCCTCACGAATTAGTTTTCGGAAAACCTAGTAGATTTCCTCAAAACTTAAAAAACCAAATAGATCCAATCTACAATTTTGACAACTATCCTATTGAGTTAAAATATAGGTTGCAAACGGCATGGAAAGATGCTAGAGAAAACTTGGTGAAGGTAAAATCGAAAAGGAAAGGAATTTTTGACAGAACATGTAATGAAATTAACTATAAAGTAGGAGATAAGGTGCTCTTGAATAATAAGAACATTGACAATAAACTTGACCCCTTATTCAACGGTCCCTACGAAATAGTGAAAGTGCAAAACCCGAACATTATTGTGAAAACGGACAACAGAGTGAAACCGTATTTCCCATAAAAAGTGATTAGAATTAAGAGACCGATGTAAGGATTAATTTAGGTAAATATAGTATTGAACTTTGTAGATTTAAGACCCATTGAAAAAAGAATTCAATTTCAGTCTATTTGACATTTTTTCTGTTGTTGTCATACTCCAAGAGTTGAAAAGATATCAATCCGCAGAAATAAATTCCGCTTTTCCTGACAACAATATTCGATGGATTTCATTTACTACACTCGATGAAAAAGCTTCCAGATTTCCAAACATATATTCAAATTTTTAGTGTTTGAGAAAAAGGAAGTGCATACAGTGTTCGATAAATATCACATTCCTAGTATCAAGGACCGTGGGCATCATACATATAAGGGAAGAAGAAATTGGGAATCAGTATGATATTAAAAGTGAAAAAAATAAACGCCCTTTAGAATTCAGTAAACTATTAAAGAGCAGGAATTGAAAAAGAAAAATTCATCGAAATCCTCATAGCAGACTGGGCGAGTGATGAATTCATTCTCTTGTGTAGTGAAAAAATAGTTGAACTTAATTACGATGTCTGCTATGTTTATGAAGTCAGATGAAGCGAACTATCGATTATGATATGTCCTGCAAACAGGAGGAAGCTGACACAAAAGTTGTCTATCATATTTGCCAATCAAATAAAAACTATCGAGTGATTGATCGATGTATTGATTCAGATATTCCAGTTATAATGTTATCGAATACGAAATATTTGAAAGCCGATGTGAGAAAAGGTGAAATAATGCGGACAGTAAAATTCTCAACATCATATATGAAAGTATTGGCGAGCAGTTAGCGCAAGCTCTAACAATATGCCATATTATCACAGGGAATGATTATAACCCATCTTCTTTCAGAAAAAGAAAGGAAAGGCTGATTGAAATATCGAGAAGTTTTCACCCAACTTTCGAATATTTATCAATATCTCAAATTCTATTTCGCATTATAGAAGAATATATCTGCAGAGTATATTCTCTGAGAACTAATGATATTGATTAAGGACGTTTGAAAGTTTTCGATAAAGCTTTCGGCAATAGAGCACAAACAGAAATTGTTGATGATTCGCTGGCTACAAAATTATGTATACTCCAATCACTTTCATAAAGTATCGCGATTTGCCATGAAATTCTGACACATTTCACCGCGTTTATTTTGAAAATGTTAGGTTATGGTCTTTTCACTGTCAGATACGCCTACAACGTTGTCGTTTCTGCTTAAAAATCGTAGTAATTACGTATTTATCAAAATGTTCATTTACTTGGGAAAATTAATGAATTTGAGAAAATATCATGTTAATTCAGAAGACATATAAATACCTTTTTGAACAACTTGAAAATGTAGTAGTTCCACGAAACCTGCGCCGAAGTTAAACCTTAGAAGAACTAACTCCATTTACAAAGTTAAAAAAGAGTAAATAGAAAGTAGACTTGGCAATGTCGCTTGATTTTCACGAGTGCCAACCTGCGCCTGTTTTAAGTAAAAAAAACTTGATAAACCTAAATCATGGCTAATCGCGATACTTTATAAAAGTGAATGGACTATATGTAGTGTTACCACTCTCCGTCTCCTCCTATAGTTGGCATCAATGGGGATTTCCAGTAACTCAAAATATGTACTTTTCTTCCCATGACGTAATGAAGGGCAGATTATAACACATTTGTAACCATTTATTCACTCTGAATTTTGAAGAACTGATTAATTATTCGATATTGAAAATGTGATTTCAACACGTGTAAATTCAATCGTCCCGTCCCTCTGCTGTGACATCAGTGGCTCAAATTGTAATATGATTGGTTGAATATTGTGATGGAGTTAACTAGTGTAGCATCCATGGTATCATCAAATGGAAGATTAACAAGAACTTGGACGTATTTATTATCAAAAAATTCGAAGGGCATTTCCCTTCTTCAAGGGCTAAAAAATGGTTACTTGTCAAAAGAAATGCAAGAACATCAACACACAGAAGAGACCTACTTAGTATGGAGATTTTAAGTAAAAACTGATATGTTACAGTAGCAGAGTAGCTCATAAGGTATTATCTGAATACAAGACTCTAAGAAAAATCTTCTCTCTCCGAAAACGCAGAATTCACCAACGCTGAAAACTTTCATAAACTCTAATTCTTATGTCACAAAAGTTGACATGAATATGAGCAGGAAACATCGTGTCGTCACGTGTTTTCCACACAGGTGAATACGTTCACGTTCAGGGAAGCAAACATACATTAAGTATAGAAAACGGTAGCGAAGTGACCCCTGGTCATGTCATTGTGATGGAGGGGACAAAGCCCAGAGTAACTGAGAGACACGCCGCTGTTGTCAAGTTTTTGTAAAATCTCTGAATTTATTCATAAATATATTCAGTAATCTTATTATATTCGATGTGATCACTATATTGATTTAAAACATCGTCATATAACAACTTAATTTTAATTAGAGTTGATATAATACTGATTCTCTGAAAATACAAATAATGACCTTCTTGGCTTCTTATTTGTCATCATTCGGAATTTCGACGTCTGTCTGCGTACCATAGAATGGCGTTTCTTACAGTTAAGTCTAGGAGTATTCTATACTCTATATTCTATACTCCTAAGTTACGTCAACGACTGACAACTATACACAGTTGCCAAATGCATAATTATTTTTACCACTAATCTGCACTTCTCAAAATGAAAATATGTAATTTTTAATGCTTCCTAAATTAGAAGACCGGCCTATATATACCAATTCTTACCTGTGTAGACTAGGGATAATTATTCTCAATTGAATTTCTCACCTATCTGCTTGAACCCTTTTTATCATCAATTAGGAGGTCGTGAATTGAATGATGTTATGAAGCTTTATAGACTACAAATGAAAATGTCATGATGATAAAAAAAAAACACCCAAAATCGACATTATATTATGACATAATAAGGAAAGTGAAAGCAAGGGCTCTTTCAGGCTAATCCTTTTTTGTGATTTGGCAATGCTGTCATTTTTATATCAGCAGCACGTCATGACGAGTACAACCAATCAAAAATCTCGCTAGCCACCGACGTCACACGATTTCCCACTTCTTCTGATCGTTTGAATTCGGTAGATTATTTTTGAGTTTTCAAAATTTTTGTAAGGGTATAAATTGATGAAGAAATATGTAATTAAAAAAAAAATCACGAATAACTTGAGAATCCAGTATGTCAAAATATATTTCTTCTGAAAATGACTGGAAATGCCCATTAGACAGAAGAGAAACAAAAGGATTTTAAACCAAAAAAGAATATTCAAGTTCAAAATTGCGAAGTGCTCCAAGCAATATGATTCATTTGTTAATTTTGGCTTTCTGAATACTGGACGATTTAGATTTTAGATATATTCATATCATCTGAAAGCTTGGGGTGGATTGAACGACAAACAGAGAAACAATTCAGTTCCACACTCAAAAATTCAATGGCTATTTGAACATTCTATTTTCTATCTGATCGGACACGACCGGTGCTGTTTATTGCCGCCATAACAGTTTCACTATACTGGGGATATCATGTGCACGGGTTTACTCCCACACCGTATCCAATTTCCAGAGTGCTCCCATTGTCGCTGGAATAGAAACCCATCGGAAGATTCATATTTTACTAGCATTATTACCAGCATCGGTGTACTTTTTCGGTATTGAAAAAAGGGATTAAAGTGCCTAAAAGGAATGCGTTAAGTTCGAATTCTATGCGGACAGTTTCCGAAAGTTTTTTTGTTCTTTTATTATCTTTTGAGGTTTTTTCATTGAAAAGAGCGAGCCTGAAAGTGCTGAGGGTAAGTTGTGCAGAAATCTTATCTTGAAGATAAGAGATACATTGTGACCCAATTGTACAGTGTTTCACGGCAGATGGCTCATTAGAACCTGGAGAACGAGATGACATATCTTTTCGAAAGTTAGACGTGTTTTCACCCGTTTCGAAGAGTAGTCGCTACATGGATAATAGCGAAGATAACGTTCAGTTTTCTATTTGATTGTGAGAATACTTTTGAATTCCTTATATTTTTTCCTATACATCAGGTAGTTTCGAGAAAAGGAGACTCCGTCTCTGTGATCGGTAGAAAATTTTCGTGAGAAAGAAAATATAAACATTTTTTACGATTTCGCCAAAACTACTGGCAACATTGTGATAAAATTTTATAGGAATATGTTTTGGAAGCTGATACATGCAATGAATTTGTATTTATGTCTGACTCTCTTAGAGGGTGCTAGTTGCACGGTTCGTACCTTAATGTCGATTCACAATGAACGTAATGTGGACGTACATAATCCGCAGAAAACGTAAGATCATTTATCAAGAATACGGGCCTTGGCCCGCTGTAATCTGGCGTGGAAGGCGTGCACCGCACAAGAGCCCAAAATATGACGAAAATAAAGGATTCTATTACATAATATTCCATTACGTTTATGCCGTTCATGGACGGATTACGTTTACGTGCTCTTTACGTCATTGTTACGTTTTACGTTCATTGTGAATAGACCATTAGTATTGAACAAACATCTATATACAGGGTCTTTCACGAGGAACCTCACCCATATTTATACGGGAAACTACTGAACGTATTTTCATGAAATTCAGCACTTATAAGTATTTCACGATGCTGATGAAATCTAAAATATTTTCAAGGCATGAGCACCTCCGGTTTTTCCGGAAATGACGTCAACTTCCGTTTTTCAAATTAGAACACCATTTTTTTATTGCAGAAATAGATTCCTTAGAAAATTTCAAGTTATTTTGATGTAACATTTTTCAGTTTTGGTTGCAAAATTCTCTCTGAGCGGAAAAATTCGAAAAAAAAATCGAAAATAGAGCTCCGCTGGAACAAGAATAACTTCGAGGTTTTTGGATGGAAAATTTTCATTTTTGGGATTTTTGAAGATGTAAGATTGATGTATCCACTTTACAAATCGAAATCGCGATTCATGATACAGGGGGAGAAAAAATCGCTTTCAAAGTTAGGGATGACAAAATCGTGAAAAATCAATTTTTTCAAATTAGAACCCCATATTTTTATGGCAGATATTGAATCTACGTTAAAAAATAATGTGAGTGTATGCATCACACCCTTGCCCTGAAGTGGATATCTGCCATAAAAAAATGGGGTTCTAATTTGAAAAAATTGATTTTTCACGATTTTGTCATCCCTAACTTTGAAAGCGATTTTTTCACCCTCTGTATCATGAATCGCGATTTCGATTTTTAAAGTGGATACATCAATCTTACATCTTGAAAAATCCCAAAAACGAAAATTTTCCATCCAAAAACCTCGAAGTTATTCTTGTTTCAGCGGAGCTCTATTTTCGATGTTTTTTTCGAATTTTCCCGCTCAGAGAGAATTTTCCAACCAAAACTGAAAAATGTTACATCAAAATAACTTGAAATTTTCTAAGGAATCTATTTCTGCAATAAAAAAATGGTGTTTTAATTTGAAAAACGGAAGTTGACGTCATTTCCGGAAAAACCGGAGGTGCTCATGCCTTGAAAATATTTTAGATTTCATCAGTGCTGAATTTCATGAAAATACGTTCAGTAGTTTCCCGTATAAATATGGGCGAGGTTCCTCGTGAAAGACCCTGTATATGAAGCAGAGTTGTTGGTTACACCATTCATAACTTGAGATCGGATGGACTGTTTGTTATGAAACTTCACTTATGGATTCGTCTACGGCCTGGTTATTATAAAATACATTGAAACTCTGAAAATGCGATGACAAATTTGCTTGTGTAGGTAGGAAATGCTTTTTCTCCTTTTGCATAGGACCATTAGGTGTCGCTACGATTAAAGGCTCCAATCTAGACACTGTAGCGTCGTCGTGAAGGTACCATATTTGATATTATCGTCACTAGATGACGATGTATACAATTACTGTGTAATTTGCATAAAACTTATAATAACATGGAAGGCTATTCTCAGATCGAAAAGCAAGAAAACATCTCAAGTTGGTGGAACAGTGAATTTTTACCGGAATGTCAAGTAAATCGGATTGTGACGATCAGCATCCATCGTGAGTTGTCCATTTTCATCTTTTCTCTATATTTCTGAAATGTTTTTGATTTATGTTCGGGTAATAAATTTATTTGCGAAAATAACTGAATTCAAAATCACCCATAATTAGTAATTGTCATATTATTTGAGTATTTCTGTTTTGTGTGACAGCTCATATCCATGGAAAAGATGACAGTTGACAGATGACATTTGACAGATGATACTTGACAGATGACATTTGACAGTAGACAGAGGACTATTGAGAGATGACAGATGACACTAGACAGTTGACATTTGACAGAACTTTCATTATGCCTAATTTATCTGCTGCTTGAAAAAAATAGCAATGGTAAGTTTATACAACTTTAACGGTGGGTGTCACAAAGCATATCACTGGTGATCGGAGCTTGATGTAGAATCAAGTCGATTTGACAGTTCAGAAATCTAACCAAGCCGTTGATCTCCGATCACTGGCGATTACGATTTGTGAAATCAACCGTAAGTATAGGTATCATTTAGGCGAAACAAAGTTCGCCAGGCCAGCTAGTTTTAATCTTAAATTTATCACGCGAAGTTTCAAGTGAACACAGCATTCAATTCAACACCAAGAAGCTACTCTTGGTCAAACTCGATACTGCGTACCATTTTCGGATTATTTTGATTCAAAATAATGAAAGTAATAACCGATGCTGGTATGACTCTATTCGTGGTGCATATTCCTCTATCAAAACCTATTCAATATTTCTCCTGTAAAAAGTAACAGCGTAGCCGACTCATCAATCCACGCAAAAATAATATAAAACCATTTGAAAAAGATAAACGGTTCATATTTTCGAAAGAACCAATCGGTTTAGAAAATAGAAGTATTCCTGAGTTTTTTCAATAAAACGCGTCATTTTCGAGTCATTCCCAATTTCACCCGATAAAATTTGACAGAAAAATCAAAAATCATGAGAATAATCTGGATGCTTCCCTGGATTTATAATATCACCGAATTAATAGCTGAACTTCATAAACTCTCTGATCATCTACACGAATTAACAATGTTGTCAGAATGTTCATTAACTTTGTCAAGACTAAAATGTCAATCGAATACAAAATTCGGATATTAATGATGAAAATTTTGCGCCCTAGGCAACTGCCCATTTTTTCCCCTTCTGTGAGCTGGGGCCTGATGTCCCATACAAACCACGTATTGAATTGAAACTAATGCAAAATGAATACTTAATACTACATAATCTGTGGCGATGTTTCTATCTGAACGATATTTTCTTGGAATTTTATAAATTTGACACTACACACACGGTTATCACATTAATTCACTTTCACCGTTTGCATTCTTCTCTGTAAATAAACGAATCGACCTTTGACTATAGTCTAAGAAATCGACAAATCTTAGTCCATCACGCTGCTATACGCATGCTTCGTTCAAAAACCACAGACCAACTGTTTGGTCTGTGGAACAACGGATTGTCTTGCGCACCGTTTTCAGGCGACTGAAAATAAGATCGTAGCGCTTTATCGGCGAGAATTAGAACTACTCCTTCGGTATTTCTAAAGAGGCACGACTAGATGCCATCAGCCAAAAGTGAACCAAACTAGTGCCTTTGCGTTAGTTTATCCTTTAACGATAGGGGACGTACTGCTTTCTTGTTTGAAGAGAAAATCAACACAATCTGGCAATCGTCTTCTCAAAAGCTCTATGATAGCTTTGTCATAGAAGATGGGTTAGGTTAGGTCATTGACCTCGAATCCTATGACCTAGCTAGGCCAATGAAATTATGTTCGAATTCTTCATGAGATATTGTTGGGAGATAGAGGATATGAACGAGTTATAAGTGCTTACAAACTAATCTTAATGAAAATCGTAGGGAAAAATTATTTTGGTGGGATAAATATGGCTTTTCAATTGCCAATATAATAGGGCTATACTGAGTGTTTTTTTTAAGGAAACATCATGTTTGTATCATTTTCATTGCGATGAGGTTAGTGCTAGAGTATTTCCCAAATGAATCAACTCAATTTCAATCGAGAAATATGCTTTGCATCAATTCCATAAGATCGTTTCAGGGACGTATTTAGCCCAATTTTTATTTCAAATGGCTATATCCAAAGATTATAGAGTACAAAGATAGGAAACGCCCTCATATCTCTCGTACTAAAAACCGACTACGTTTTATGCATATATATATCGGGACTTTTTACTCACGAGATGGCGTTTTCATTACAGATTACAGTGACTGTAGTTTTTTTCATTACAGATTACTGTTACTGGAAAGAGCGCGAAATTTGAATACCACCATAAGTAATAATTTTGATTTCCACCTATCGAGCCCAGACAATAATATACAGGGTGACACAACAAAAGCAGGGCTTCTGTTCTGCTCAGGATTATATTTTTGATCTACATATTAATTCAATTGATACTAATTAAACACACCAACTAGATTTGCTTACATATTTTTATTTCAAAATATACATACAATTTCAAATTGGAATACATGTCAAAAATATCTTTACATCTGAGTTACAGAATTATTAGAACATATTTTTTACAGAATATTCAAAATCACAATTTAAAAAACATCTTGTAGAGGTGTAAAACGCATTATTTGTTCTGGAGAGAAATGCTCACTGCACATAGTATAAGTTCTGCTGAGATCTAAATCCTCTCGCCCAGAAAACTCTATCCATTTCAGAGCACTGAAAATTAATGCAATGAATAACAGAGTTACCCCTTTCGAGTTTCAATACTTACATTTCCATTTTCTTCGGTAATTTAAAGAAGGATAATTTCGGATTATTCCTTTTATTATTAGTACACTGCTTTGCCATGCAGCATGCTCCGGATGGCATCTTGTCTTCAAATATTTAACAACCGAAACACAGGAACGAATACTAATAAGCACGAATCAAACTAAATTATAACGAAAACACAAATATTAAACGAAAACTCAAACACTACACGATATATAACTCAAATACAATACGAAAACTCAATTAAACTTAAACTTAACGAATACAACTATTAATTATTCTAAACGAACTCAACTGGAGAATAATCTAAATTCGATTTGAATTTGTCTGTTTGAATTGTACCATATGTGGTAACCATGGTAACATAATGTCACTTCTCTTAGCCACCTATTATCTATCTCAGGACTTTCTTCCCACCAGACGGCGCTCACGTCAATGTTGTCGCTTCGTTTCCAATCTTCCTTCTCTATAATCTTTGGCTATATCTTTTTAACAGTGCCGAATTCGGTAAAATGGAAAATGAAAAAAAGATTTCTTCTGACCTCAGGAATCTTCAGTTGAAATATAAGTATAAGTCAAAGCATTGGCGCACCCAGGGGGTGGGCCAGGGGGCTGCAGCCCCCCCCGAAATTCAAAGTGTTCGAAAAAAATTTCTGCATAACGAAAACTACCAACGATTTTATAGCTTATATCAAATTTGCATTTCGATTCAGCCCCCCCCGAAATTTAATCCTGGGTGCGCCCTTGAGTCAAAGACTCACCCTGTACCTAGTGACTGCTATTTTAAACTCGGATAGGAACATTGGCTAGCTCAATATTATAAGTAATCATTATGGATTTGAATTTCTGAATAAAAAGACGTAGTGGCCAAGTCGTGGGAGTACGACGGAAGCGTAATAAATTCGGTCCAGAGTTCCGACAACTTATCTACAGATGTGGACGTGTCGTATTCATCTGGATAAGTCTTCATTATGCAGGAAAACCATCAAGTTAACCACTACGTTAGCTAAATATTCATGATCTCCATCCAACTGGGAAATTTGTCGATGAGAGAGAGGATATAATTCGGATTGCATATCAGAGTGGTGAGCTCGCCAACGCATCCTTTCAAGAACGAGAAAAGAAACTCGATGTTTATTGAATAAAGTATTTATCTCTAGAGTACCTACTTTCTCATTTGCGGTAAAATTTTCGTGAATGGAATATTATAGACTCTAATTTCCGCTTCACTATTTTTTTAGTTAAACACTTTATTTCATTTGGACAGGTTTCTTAGTATTAATACTCAGAGTATCCAGTCTATCCACCGTTTATTAGACGATAATCGTTGAATTTTATACGTTACTCTTGAAACCGAAATTCAACTGAATGTTGATAGTGACAGCGAGAGAGGAATTAGGGGAATTTACCCCTTTATAATTTTCGCAACTATTCAGAATTAGTAGTTCATTTTTATCCTCGTTTTTATCGATACTTTTTTTTCATATTGTAATTTTTTTATTGATATACTTGATACCACAAAGTTGATACTGCGAATTGCCTTCGTCAGGAACAAAGAAGATCCAGACCTGTATGGTTTACCTACTCTCTTTGACTATGTGGCCTGTGTTCTCAAGGAGGAGTTATTTCTACATTCAATTAACCATATACATGGCGAGTCTCTGACTTGTACATATATTTTAACAGTAGATTCTTCTCATCAAACGATATACTTTCTTCTCATACCATTTTTCAAAATTCGGTTTCGTTTGGAAGATACAGGTTGTCGAAAATCCATGAAAAAAACACTTTTCTGTTTATATCTTCGGAACCGTTATTTCAAATGAGTTGAATTTTGGTGAAATATTCACTCCCTTTATGATGCATATTTCCAAATCAAAATTTATTCGATATTCCTCTCGGTATAAAAGTTACAGCATAGCCAACTTATGAATCCACGAAAAATACTATAAAATCACTTGAAAAAGATAAACAGTTCATATTTTCGAAAGAACCAATCGGTTTAGAAAATAAAAGTATTCATAAGTTTTTTCAATAAAACGTGTCGTTTTCGAGTTATTCCCAATTTTACCCGATAAAATTCGACGAAAAAATCAAAAATCATAAAAAAACCAGGTGCAACCCTGGCTTTTCAATATCACAGAATGGCTCAAATTAATAAACTCTATACAAGGTAACAATGTTGTCAGAATGTTTATCAACTTTGTCAAGACTAAAATGACTAAAATGGAATACAAAATTCGGATATTGATAATGAATATTCCATGCAAATCACGTATTAAATCGGAATTAATGAAAAATACTTTGATATACAAAAATCTGTGGCGATGTTTCTATCTAAACAATATCCTCTTGGAATTTTATAAATTCACTTCACGGTTATTATCACATTAATTCACTTTCACTGAAAATCTTTTCACATCAACTTTTTGCATTCTTCACGGTGAATAAACAAATAACAAATCGACAAATCTCCATCAAGACGCATGCTTACTTCAACAACCACAGACCAACTGTTTGGTCTTCGGAACAACGGTGGGTCTTGCGCATTAAGATCGTAGCGCTCTATCGGCGAGAATCAGAACATTTCCAAAAAGGCATCACAAGACGCCATCAGCCGAAAGTGAACAAAACTAGTGCCTTTGCGTTAGTTCATCCGTTAATGATAGATTGATGATATTGCTTCCTTGTTTAAGGAGCAAATCAACACAATGTGGCATCGTCTTCTCAAACGTTCTATGATAGAGTTCAAAGAATATGGTTCGATGGGTGAGGTTAGGTCATTGACCTCGGATCATTTGACCTAATTTAATGGAGTTATGTTCGATCAGTGTAAAAACCATTCTTTTTGAAATAGTTTTGAGAGAAAGAGGAGAATATAAACAAGTTATTATTGCTCACAAACTAATCTTCATAAAAATCGAGGAAGGAACTCATTTTGGTGGGAGAATTATGGCTTTTTAGTTCCAGATATAACTGGATGAGATTTACTGTTTTTGTTAAGAAATATCGTGTTTTTAACATTCTTATTCGAATTAGGTTAGTACTTGAGTATTTCCTAAGTGTATCAACTCAATTTCAATCGAGAAATATGAACTATGTATCAATTCCAGAGAATTATATCAGAGACGTAATAAGCTCATTTTTTAAATGGCTATATCTTTTAAACAAATCCGAATTCGGAAAAATGGAAAATGAAAAAAGGTTTCTTTTGACTTCAAGAATCTTCAGTTGAAATATATATACAAGTCAAAGACTCACCCTGTATAGTGTGAGAAATCCTCAAAAAAAAAAACACTTTTCTCCCCAAACCTTCGAAACCGTTATTTCGAATAAACTGAATTTTGGTGAAGATATTATTCTACTTTTCATTTATTCAATCAACACTTATTGAATATTTCGAATTTTTCCATGAATGATCCTTTTGTGAAATAAAAGTAGGTTTTTGACATAAAACGCGTCGTTATCGAGCTATTCCTTGTTTTATCCGATAAAATAAGTTGAAAAATTCTTTAACTTCTATATTAAGTTGGGTTTGAACCTTCATTCCGAATGTCATTGAGATCGATTTCAATATGCTGCCACCCTTGATTTTAAATTGTACAGAAATATTGATGCTGATAAAGCGATTTATTGATTAATTCATATTACAATAATTACCGATATTGATACAAATACCTACTCATGGAATTGATTCTTGCATATAAAATGATTAATTTAACTTATTCTTTGAAATGTGTTGATATTCATTCCAAAGATAGACCTGAACCTGATTATTACATACTTCACATTAAATCTATAGTACATTGTTTACCGGGTAGGAAAAGCGTAACATTCCTGGACGATTGTGAAAATTGAGTCCAGGAATGTGTCTTTTCCTACGAGGTGAACATATTTTTTTTCGCGAATCGTTTAAAATTCGACAGATTCCAATCAATTTTGATGAAATCGCGAATTATTTGATTCGTAAATAAATGATGCTTCGAAATTCGTATTGAAATTGGTTACGTTACTATGGAAACGTACTCATGTTTAATTGTCAAAGTTGACGCATATAATTGATTTGATTGCTAGTGTTTTCGAATTTAAAACAGTGTAAAATGATAAGTGATGATAAATTTGCTATTTCTGGGACTCCTCCAGAGCTGGTTGATGCAGTGAAAATACTGCTTCTTCAGATTAAGTGCCGAAGGAATCATGAGAAAAGTAGTTCGTATATGCATATGTCGAGCCAACTTCCTTACAGGAAATATCATTTCCTTACAGTGAGGAAATGAATATTTCCTTACAGTTAGGAAACCTTGACTTTTTCTATGACCAATTTTGACTGGAATGTCAAAATTTCCTAGCGATTTGCGGAAAAAAATTTTGTTGTTATAATCCATTATAATAACACATAATGGACATAATAACTAGTCCTCAGTGTAGAGTAGTTCTTCAGCCTACGGTAACGGCTTGGCATTCGATTAAACTTGGATTATTGGCAAGTGGCAACTGTGTCACAAAAATATTTATGGTCGGAGAAATGACGACAAAAAATATTCATGGAATATTAATCGTTATGTGAATATTGTATAGGTTCAATGCATTCAATATGGATTTAAATGGAATTCGTTCGTTTATCAGATAATTTTGAATGAATATTAACACATTATTGATGTTCCAAACTACGCTCGGGAAAATCGATGAGGAATGTATTTTGGAGGATGAACTATTGCTTTCTAATTGCAAACATAATCGAACAAAACTTCGCAGTTGTAACGAAATATAGGTTTTTGAAAATTTTCCTTCAATGAGGTTAAAATTGATGTGACCAATTTATTTTGAATCGTGAAATGACACATTTCAGTTCTTTCAATTCATACCACAAAATTATCTCAGGCACGGACTCGCCCAGTTTTTTTGTTTTGGAAAATGGCTATATCTTTTCAACAAAACTGCAAACTGCAAAAAAGTTTTCTTCTAGCCTAAGGAATTTACACTCAAATTATACTAACTGACAAAGAAACTGCAACACCATAACGCCTACTACATGTGCACCCAAGGAGAATCGAGATTCATCAGAAAGACGTCCTGATGCCATTGCACATTCCAATGTTGACGTTCTCTTTACTACTGTAATCGTTGCCCGTGATGCTCAACCGTCAGAGGTAACACAAGATGGGATCGATAATGCTGCAGTCCAAAAGACCTTACCTGGCGGTAAGCCGTTCGGACAGCTACAGAATGGCCTTGTCCTCCTAACCACTCATCCGCCAAAGATTGAGTTGTCGCAAATCGGTCTCTAATGGCCATAAGTCTTAGACGTCGATCTTGAACTTCATTTGGGCCCCTTCGACGTCCGGTGCCTACTCACTCTTCTTCGATTTTGGGTATTATCAAACCACGCATGACAACATCTCATAACTGTCGTTGGAATTCTGTTCGTACAGTTATCGATTTCTCGAAATGACAATCCCGCCTCTCGTAGACCAATAATTCGACCTCTTTCAAATTCACTGAGCTGACGAAAAATTCCGAGTAAACGTGCTCTAGGCATTTTAACTACAACTAAACAACGACCCTGGATTTCCTCGAATAGCTGGTTAGTTGTAAAAATTAAAAAATTGCAAAAAACGTCTATTCACAATATTTAATGAGTACCAAAAAATTTTTACATGAAGAAACCTTCACAATTTTTTTCCCTAATTTTAATCATTTGAACCTTGCTATACCCACTATGTTTTACCAAAAAAAATTTCAAATTTAAACAGCTCCTTCTGGGTGTTGCAGTTTCTTTGTCAGTTAGTACCTATACAGAGTCTTTCACGAGGAACCTCACCCATATTTATACGGGAAACTACTGACCATATTTTCATGAAATTCAGCACTTATAAGTATTTCACGATGTTGATGAAATCTAAAATATTTTCAAGGCATGAGCACCTCCGGTTTTTCCGGAAATGACGTCAACTAAAGTGGATACATCAATCTTACATCTTGAAAAATCCCAAAAATGAAAATTTTCCATCCAAAAACCTCGAAGTTATTCTTGTTTCAGCGGAGCTCTATTTTAGATTTTTTTTTCGAATTTTCCCGCTCAGAGAGAATTTTCCCACCAAAACTGAAAAATGTTACATCAAAATAACTTGAAATTTTCTAAGGAATCTATTTCTGCAATAAAAAAATGGTGTTCTAATTTGAAAAACGGAAGTTGGCGTCATTTCCGGAAAAACTGGAGGTGCTCATGCCTTGAAAATATTTTAGATTTCATCAGCATCGTGAAATAGTTATAAGTGCTGAATTTCATGAAAATACGTTCAGTAGTTTCCCGTATAAATATGGGTGAGGTTCCTCGTGAAAGACCCTGTATACGAGGATGTATTGATTTCTAGTTAGCCTTGATCAGTTCCATGCATAAACAAAATATTGCGATACCATATTAAAGAACAATAACTTATGAGAAATGTCATCTAAGAAGTTTCGTGTCCAAAAATCTGCTGGAAAAGTACTTCAGTTTTTTGGGATTGCCATGAAGTAATCATGATTGATTTTTTGGATAAGGGTAGAACAATAACTGGAGATTACTATTCGACATTACTGACCACTCTATGGAAAAAATTATAAAGAAAAGACGCGGAAATATATCCAAAGGTGTTTTGTTTTGACAGGACAACGCCTCAGTACACAAATCTCATGTTACCATGCAAAAAATTCGTGATTTAGGGTTAGATTAGAATTACTAGAACACCCCCCTTATTCACCAGATTTGGCTCCGTCCGACTAATATCTCTTTCCTCAACTGAAAACAAGTTCGAAAGGTCGTAAATTTTCTTCAAAGGTAATGAAAGCTTTGGAGGAATGGTTTGCAGAGCAAGAAGAAAGGTCTAGAGACGTTGCAGGTTCGCTGTAATAAATGTATTCAATAAAGAGGAGAATATGATGAGCAATAAAATATTTTGACTTCAAAATTTTTTCTGGTTGTATAGTGGGCTCAGAATTTTTCAATATATCCCCGCACAAAGATTATAGAGAAGGAAGATTGGAAACGAAGCGACAACATTGACGTGAGCGCCGTCTGGTGAGAAGAAAGTCCTGAGATAGATAATAGGTGGCTAAGAGAAGTGACATTATGTTACCATGGTTACCACATATGGTACAATTCAAACAGATAAATTCAAATCAAATTTAGATTATTCTCCAGTTGAGTTCGTTTAGATTAGATCTACAAAGAATAATTAATAGTTGTATTCGTTAAGTTTAAGTTTAATTGAGTTTATGTATTGTATTTGAGTTATATATCGTGTAGTGTTTGAGTTTTCGTTTAATATTTGTGTTTTCGTTATAATTTAGTTTGATTCGTGCTTATTAGTATTCGTTCCTGTATTTCGGTTGTTAAATATTTGAAGACAAGATGCCATCCGGAGCATGCTGCATGCAAACCAGTGTACTAATAATAAAAGGAATAATCCGAAATTATCCTTCTTTAAATTACCGAAGAAAATGGAAATGTAAGTATTGAAACTCGAAAGGGGTAACTCTGTTATTCATTGCATTAATTTTCAGTGCTCTGTTTCCTCAAGATACCACATCAAATTCATTGAGCGACGCGGGCATGGCGTCTGAATGGGATCTGATTAGTCCTTATACAAGTTTTACACCTCTACAAGATGTTTTTTAAATTGTGATTTTGAATATTCTGTAAAAAATATGTTCTAATAATTCTGTAACTCAGATGTAAAGATATTTTTGACATGTATTCCAATTTAAAATTGTATGTATATTTTGAAATAAAAATATGTAAGCAAATCTATTTGGTGTGTTTAATTAGTATCAATTGAATTAATATGTAGATCAAAAATATAATCCTGAGCAGAACAGAAGCCCTGCTTTTGTTGTGTCACCCTGTATATTATTGTCTGGGCTCGATAGGTGGAAATCAAAATTATTACTTATGATGGTATTCAAATTTCGCGCTCTTTCCAGTAACAGTAATCTGTAATGAAAAAAACTACAGTCACTGTAATCTGTAATGAAAACGCCATCTCGTGAGTAAAAAGTCCCGATATATATATGCATAAAACGTAGTCGATTTTTAGTACGAGAGATATGAGGGCGTTTCCTATCTTTGTACTCTATAATCTTTGTCCTCGTATATTGTTGTATGTACCAGTCAAAAACTCACTTCGTGAAAACTGTTGACATGAAACGTTTTCCCAACGTTGAAGTTGCCACTCTATTGATTATGACACTATTCAGCAACCTGAAACCTGAAACTGAGAAATCTATATATTCTATGTTTCAGAATACGTTTTTTTCTAACAAGTGCGCAAAGTCCGCACGCATTTACAATTTCGAACGACGTGAAGCGGAATTCTGTTATTTCAAAAAATTATAAAGGTGTCGTTACTCGAGAAATACAACTTTTTTTTCTATGTTTCTCTGTTCATTGGACAATGAATTTCTGATTTCGAATAACAGCATACTCTAGCACCCCATTTCATGGTATTTTCACGTGCAACTGGCCGACCGATGACCGCCAGTTCGGCAAAAATCCAGGATGAAAATTCGACGTCAAGACGTTGACATGCGTGCGTTTCTGGAATAGCTTCGCGAAAATGAAATGCCGCAACTTCGACGGCAGTTTCGCGCCACTCTTCGTTGCGATAGTGGCCAAGACATTTTTCTGTTGCCGGGAAAACTTTCCGACGAAGTTCTGTGAGTGATTTTCGTAGTTTTTCTCACATAGAGGGTGGATTTTTCACAGTGGAGGTGTTATTGAATAAATTGTTAATCTGTTGGTGAGTGGCAAAATTGATTGATTCAAAGTTTCAGAGTTGATTATGTTCAGATGATTGCTATGGATGCCCAGAAAAAATTAAAAAACGGCATTGTTTTTGCAGCATTCTTGAGATAATCGTGAACTAAATAGTATATTATTCAACGAAAGATAGCTATAATATGCGAGTAGAATATTTATCTATGTTCACGACTCTTGAATTTCTTTTTTGGCATCTTTCATATTTCTAGGAATAAATTTCCGTTACAAATTGTACTGACATCATATATTCCTTGGTTGAAAGTTTGATAAACCATAAATAACTGAAGATCAATGGCTCATAAATCATGAGTGATTTATGGATGTCATAATGCTTGATGAAACAGATGGATTATGAACGCTGTATTCAATAGTCGTGGACATCTTGTCGAAAGATGCCCACCGAAATTATTACCATTTTCCTCATTCCCTGAAATCAACAATTTTTTTGAAGTTATTCCATCGAGATTTGCATGTCTTGAAACTTTTCGAATCAATGTGATATTGAAAATGATTAATTTCCATTATTTTATTCCGTTTTTCATATTCATTCGAAAGAGTGCAATTCATGCTTTTCTTAAACTCAAACAATATGTATGATTCTTGTTACATGTAAAGAAATGGTGACATGAAGCAAATTTTTCAAAAAACAACATCTGTTTTCCGTCTCAAATCTAAGAGTTGACAGAAGAAAAATAAAAAGGACACCATACAATTCTGCGTATGATTCAGGAGGACAGATAGAAATCTCGGAAAAAATAAACTCTGTCCCCCCGTGTATCAAATACAGGGTGATTCCGGAGGAGACCTTCAGGTTTCAGGAGAAGTTCACACTAGTCAAGGCAGTTTCGAAAGAATGTTTGGTTTATGGTTGGGGGCCTTTATTGAGGGTCTACAGGGTGATTTGTCCGATTCGACCGATTTTTCTTTTATTCATAACTTTGGTATGGCTGGATCAATATTGATGAAATTTTCAGTGTAGAACAATATGATTGTCTACTTTCAATAGTTCCAGCACTCTCAAAAAAATACAGGAAATCATGATAAATTCAGATTGAATATGCTGGTTGAAGAAACAACCTGTACATTCCGTTTTCAAAAATTCGCTACTGTTTCAGATTCTACCATAAGTTTATATTACTGGAGCGTTTTTACTTTTTTTGGCACACGTATAAATAGTTTTTCCGCAAATCGCTAGGAAATTTTGACATTCCAGTCAAAATTGGTCATAGAAGAAGTCAATATTTCTTAACTGTTAGGAAATATTCATTTCCTTACTGTAAGGAAATGATATTTCCTTATAGTTGGTTCGACATATTATGCATATACGAACTCTTCTCATGATTCTTATTCTGAAGAAGCAGTATTTTCACTGCATCAACCAGCTCTGGAGGAGTCCCAGAAATAGCAAATTCATCATCACTTATCATTTTACACTGTTTTAAATTCGAAAACACTAGCAATTAAATTAATTATATGCGTCAACTTTGACAATTCAACGTGAGTACGTTTCCATAGTAACGTGACCAATTTCAATACGAATTTCGAACATAGAACTTATATACAGAGTGGTCCATTAAAAACGAAACAGCGGCTCTGTAGGTCGGCAGAACCGAGTTATATAATAACGCTCGGACACGTCAACAACATTTTCGAGGGGGACATCGTTCGCGATGAAATTCACCCGAAATACATTCCATCCCTCGGAGCTGTGACCGCCACCCCTAAATTTTTAAATGGCACCATATGGCAAGTGATACCTCATTTGAAAGGTAGTTTCTTTCTTAATATCAAACAACAAAAATAAATTCATTCTATCGATTCGTTTTCGAGATATAGGAACTTGAAGTTGGGAAATAACTTTTCATTCACTCGATCAATAAAAATAAGATCTAACAATGCAACTGTTTAAAGATTATCATTGTCAATGAATTTAATGTTCAAACTGTCTACCACCCATTTTCATACAATAGTACAAGTTCTGTTCAAAATGGGACCTCACATTTCGTAGCATTTCCAGCGTTATTCGACGGCATTCTTCAATAATTCTACGCCTTAAATCTTCCAGAGATTCTGGTTCGGTTGCATAGATTTTGTTTTTCAAGTGACCCCACAAGAAAAAGTCGAGTGGGGTTAAATCTGGAGATCTTTAAACAGTTGCAATGTTAGATCTTATTTTTGTTGATTGAGTGAATAAAAAGTTATTTTCCAACTTCAAGTTCCTATATCTTGAAAACGAATCGATAGAATTGATTTATTTTTGTTGTTTGATATTAAGAAGGAAACTACCTTTCAAATGAGATATCATTTGCCATATCGTGCCATTTAAAAATTTAGGGGTGGCGGTCACAGCCCCGAGGGATGAAATGTATTTCGGGTGAATTTGATCGCGAACGATGTCCCCCTCGAAAATTTGTTGACGTGTCCGAGCGTTTTTATATAACTCGGTTCTGCCGACCTACAGAGCCGCTGTTTCGTTTTCAATGGCCCTCTCTGTATAGTACATGGAATGCTATTACCAGATCAAAAAGTGGGTAAACATCTCAAGTTGGAGGAATCTCTAAATTTCCATGTTCCCATGGATACGACCTGTCACATTGAACAGAAACACAGAAATGTTTGCCGAAATGCCAAGTGAATCGGATCTTGACGATTAAATTCATAGTATTTCTGTGTTTCTATTCTGTATGACAAGTCGTAACCATGGCAACATGGAAATTTCAGTATTCCTCCAACTGGAGATGTTTATCCACTTTTTTAAGCTGAGCAGCAAGGCTAATGGCATTGCATGTACTATAAGTTCTATGATTTCGAAGCATCATTTATTCATGAATTAAATAATTCGCGATTTCATCAAAATTAATTGGAATCTGTCGAATTTTAAACAATTTGCGGAAAAATAGTATGTTCACCTCGTAGGAAAAGACACATTCCTGGACTCTGTGATGCGGAGTCTTGGCTTGCGCCTCGACTTAGCAATTTTCACAATCGTCCAGGAATGTTATGCTTTTCCTACCCGGTAAACAATGTACTATTCCTAAAAAAAATTTTTGAAAAATATCGTTATTTCGCTCCAAGGTAGTGAGGATATTCTGAACTGGATGGGAAAGCTGTATCGTCCAATGCTACAAAGCTCTTCCGGCGTCCTAGAGTAACTTAATTAAAATTGAGATTTAAGTTTCATGAAAAATTTTCAATTTGATGAAAACTATTTTTCATTCATTCGGAAGAGCTTTGAATCATTGGACGATACAGCTTTACTATCTAATTCAGAATATTCTCACTGCCTTAGAGCGAATAAATAACGATATTGTTCATTTTTGATAATTTTTTCCAGGAAGACTGAACGTGTGCAAAAAAAATAAGAACGTTATTTAAACTCATGGTAGAATCATACCAAAGTTATAAATGAAAGAAAAATGAGTCGAATCGGACAAATCACCCTGTAGACTCTCAAAAAAGCCCCCTAACCATAAACCAAACATTTTTTCGAAACTGCCTTGACTTGTCTCCTCAGGAATGACTTTGTATAGGTACTTTGAATTTGTTTTAATAATTTGCTGATATCCATGTTACGGAGCTCCTCGTACTTGAAAATAAACTTCTTCATCGAAGTGTATCTTGAAATTACATCTGCAAAGAGAACAAAGAAGACAGAATAATGAAGAAGGAATAAAAAAATGCTTCGAATGATGAAAACAACATTTTCACAAAGTTTTCGAAAATCCACCTTCGGTTCTGAAAATTTTAGTTGTTTGGTTTTTTCAATGCTTGCTGGGAATATTCAAACCTTTGTAATTGAGGAGAAATACTGACAAAAAGTTTTTTCCAAAACTATCCCTGGCTTCCCGAACTTGAAAATGAACTTCTTCATCGATCTGGATGGAAATATCTCGAATTTACATCTGCAAAGAGAACGAAGAAGACAAAATAATGAGGAAGGAATAAAAAATGCTTCGAATGATGAAGAGAACTTTTTCACAAAGTTTCTGAAAATCCAGCTCCGGTTTTGAAAATTTTAGTTTTTTTGTTTTTTTAATGCTTGCTGGAGGATATTCAAATCTTTGTAATTGAGGAGAAATACTGACAAAACGTTTCTTCATTTATTATTCTCGCTAAGCCTCAAATAAAAATTCTCTCATTGAATTCAGTATGAAGTGTCACCTCTGTAATCATACAGTATTTTCATAAGTGCCGTTTCTAGGACCGGCTCATGAAAATCTTCTAATTCAATTTGTTCTTAGTATTGTGGGTCAGATTGAACAATAGGCTGGATGATGTGTACTGGATCTCGCCCTTTAAATTTCCTTTTGTCCTGATTTGTACCAAATACTGCTTGGCGGTTTATTGAGATCAGTTCTGAGCTGGAAAATTCTCAAAAATTCATAAACTTTTCATGTAGTGATTAAGACAATCTTGAGTGAGAAAAAAATATTATTTTCATAACAGGTTTTGATTTAAATGGGTACTTCCAAATGGCGATTCGATTTTCTTCTTAGTAGCCTAGATACGTTGTAAGAATACGCACAGTGGGCACAGTTCCTCGTGGCTTCCCCTGTATATCAACAGTTGATTTGAATAAATATTCAAATGGCTGATAAAGGTTCATGATGAAGGACATGATATGTGGTTTCGACATTCATCATTCATATATCTGAATTTTGTATTTCATCGACACTAATGTATTTATTTATATTCAATAATACTTATCTATTAATTCATGCTCCTCGGTGTCCAATTTCATCTCCCATATTTGTGGGATTTTATTATTACATATCTCTACATCAAACGTTTTTCCATCATTAAGATTTTAGTCTCGACAAAGTTGATGAACATTTTAACAACATTTTTAGCTTGTAATGCGATCAGAGAGTTAATAATTTTTCTGTGATTCGATGGTTTTCAAAAGTCCAGGAAAGAACCAAAATTCAGTTCATTTAAAATAATAGTTTTACCGTCTGTTATGCGAAATTTTCACCATTTTTATAGTGAATCTTAGTAATTCAAATGCGTTGTTGAAGCGTGTATCGTTTCATTTTCAATAATGGCTTAGTTTCTACTTGTTAAATGTCAAAAAATGACAGCTTCAAAAGTGACATCTATCGAAATTACGGGCTATTCAAAATAACACCTCTTATTCGAAAACCCTTCAGAACAGTCAAGCGTGCCTTTTGTAAATTCGAAAGTTGGTAAAGTGATTAAAAAGTCGATAAGACATTGTGGAACTCGAACTGCCACTAATAGTTATGCATATTCACATCTCAACGTTCCAGTTACGTGTCGAGCTACCCTAATAGTACGAGAGATGGCGACCAAAATTTTTGACTTATAGCGGCTCGGCTAAAACCGCACGGAATCGATAGAAAGATTATATGACCCTGTACCCAGAAATGCGATTTTCAGACATTTTGCGCGTAGCGTATGATCTGAGCGCATTTTCAAAAATGTCAAAAAAACAACATGGGTGACTCATAGCGGCCCGTCTGATTTCCGGAATGTAGTTAGATAATAGCCCTGAGATACCAATAACACAGTTTTCAGACACCAAGATTGTAGCGCGTACCCAGGAGACCAATAAAAAAAAGTAAAAAATGAAAAAAAAAAAAACTTACAGCGGCCCGTCTGAAAATGATTTTTATAGGTTAAGCCGTGTCAATTGATGTGGAAAGATCAATTTTCAGACAAAAAACATGTCGCCTTACATTTTTATAGCATTTCGAAAATGTCAAGAAATCTGACCTAAGTGACTCATAGTGACCTGTCTGAAATTCGTCGTCAATGATTGAATACGTTCCCCAGATGTGGAAAAAAATGATATCAGACAAATTGAATGTAGCATTTAACTAATCAGACAACTTTTCAATTTGCAGTACTTATCCCGGTTGCATGAACGTGAAGTAAATTTACCTCAGGGGTATCGTTCAATTTTGTCATCCACATATTTATCAAACACTTATCTAATGTATTTCTGAATTCAAGTTTCTTTCCTCAAGCACAAGAAATCAACGCTGAATAGCCGCAATCCTATAGAAATACTAGCACTGAACATGAAATTGAGGTAGCTACCTTTACTAATTGAAAATTCGGAAGAATGAAATGATAGTATACGTACTTTTGTAGTTTGTGGCCAATAAAACATTAATTATTCAGCAAAAATATATGCATTATATTTATTTAGATATTATGAATTAGTTCAACGTTCAACTCGAATCATTTCTAATATATTCCTGATCCAAGTCCGTAAAATAATTTGAGAAATTTCCGAAATACTTCACAGAAATTCTTTTGATTATAGTCAATAACACCAAATAGATATATTCCAAATGTATATGTTATTCGCAATAGCCGAAATCGGCCACTGTCCGAAATTTTTGCCCACAACGCGTTATGGGTATCCAAATTTACCCACGATGCGAATAGATGTTCTTTTTTCGAGCACTGAGTAAAGCAGAATACCCAAAACGCGTTGTGGGTAAATTCGATAATCCACAATGCGAATTCGATTTTAACGCGCTTTCATTCTGCGTTGTGGACAATTCATTTTACCCACAACGGGTTGTGGGTATCGCTTTTTACCCAGAAAGCGATGAACCAGAATTTGTCGTCGAAGTCACTGTGCTGTAGGTTGAGTACTGGCAAGTACGAGAAGCCATTATCATGACGTGAATACTGAATAGATTACGCACCTTGTGAATTCTCAAGTTTGATTGAAGGGCCTCTTTTCGAAATTATATCAATATGAAAACCTAATTTGAACAAAAACTAAGTGAACGTATGCTAGAAAAAAAAAAGACAGGTCGTTGTTATTGATATTATCGGACGAACGTTATTTGGAGTTAGTAAATGAAATCAAAGTGGCACTGCAGAGAAAACAGGATGGGCTTCAATTATCATCCAAAAAATATCGATGATTGAAAAGATATGATTTATTAACAGTTGGCAAAAAAAACTTGTTAACAAGGAACGTTCAGGAAACCAATCTGGCTTTATAAAATGCAATTGTTTAAAAGGATGTCAAACTAAGGCGTGTGCATGTGTGAAATTGAATATAAAATATAATTCAAGATTTCATAAAAGTACTTGTGAAAATAAATAATACCTATTTGTTTTTAGTTCTGATAAGTTGTTGATATATCGTTTTGTTTCACCTTTATGAACTTTCAATGTAAGTAAGAAGAGAAATAACAGCATGCAGACAATTGAATATTTTTTGAAAATTATTTCTCTTCTTAATTATATTCACAGACGTTAAACTTATTCTAATTTCAATATAAGGTTTTTTGTAATCATTGTTTTCCTTGAAACGTATTTTGGGTAAAGCGAAATGGACAGACAGCTTTTTCTCTTTTGTGTCCAATTTTTCAATGAGTTATCAGTATTACATCATACATTTCATTTGCTGCACATTAAAAATCTAGACCAGATTGGTTTGCTAAACGTCCTATGTTAACAAGTTTATCCTTCTCTCCACCAATTAATGGATCAAACCGTTTTAATCTACGATATTTTTTGAATGATAATTCAAGTGCATCCTGTTTTCTTTATAGTGTCACTTTGGTTTCGTACATAATCTCTAAATGACCTTCGTCTGGTAATAATAACGGCCTGTTCACTTAATTTTTGTTCGAATTCAGCTTTCATATTGAAATATTTTCGAAAACACGCACTAAAACCAAAACACAGTCAAAGCAATTTCAAGAAATCACAAGGTATCCAGGCACTGTGGTAAGTAATCTATTCATGCTACTCGTAATACTCGCTACTCGTACCTGTCAGTATACAACCTACAGCAGGTTGACTTCGACGACTAATTCTGGTTCATCGGTTTCTGGGAAAAGTGCAATGCCCAGAACGCGACGTGGGTAAAATGAATTGTCCACAACGCAGAATGAAAGCGCGCTAAAATTGGATTCGCATTGTGGATTATCTAATTTACCCACAACGCGTTCTGGGTATTCTGCTTTACTCAGTGCTCGAAAAAAGAACATCTATTCGCATTGTGGGTAAATTTGGATACCCATAACGCGTTGTGGGCAAAAATTTCGGACAGTGGCCGATTTCGGCTATTGCGAATAACATATATAAAAAAATATATGACTTTAATTCAGAAATTAGTTTTACATGAATTATATTCAACGCATCAACTCCTTGTGGTCAGAGCTTGTGGGCAAAGCAAGCCTGTGGTCACATAAATATTGGTTTACATCTTCCATATGATTTTGACAAGTTGACTTCACACTTGGTTCATCTCTTTTCTTTGCGATAAGATCGCATGCGTCTTTCTCTTACTAGTGTAGCCGGAGTTTTTGCCGGGCGACTCCAGCACATTTTTTCGTTATAGGCGACACTCAAAATGTCTGAAAACCGTATTTTTGTATTTTGGGCATCCATACGAATGATTCAAAACAAAAATGAACCGAGCCGCTATGAGTCACTTAGGTCAGATTTTTGACATTTTTGAAAAGACACTCAGGTCAAACGCTACGCACAAAATGTCTGAAAACACAAATTTTAGTGATAAAATAACAAAATCTATGTACATTTTCAATATCAGACGGGCCGTTATACGACCGTCGACCATTTTTTTTTTACACAGCAGAAATGCCCCCCCGCGGAGATGCTACACTTCTGAGTATTACTACTTACAAGTCGGCTCTAGGGTCATCTAATCTATCGATTTTACACGGTTTTAGCCGGGCCGCTATGAAACATGGTTTTGGTCGTCATCTCTCGTACTATAAATGAACCAACCCGGAGAAAGAAAATCATTAGGGACTTCTTATGAAGTTAAGTCCTTATTTGCTTTCAAATTGTTTACCGGTTTCCTCTTCGGGTATTTTGTGGACGAACCGAACAGGCAGGCTCTACCCTATCTGTTCCCTTGGACATTTCGTTCATACCGCATTACATAATTAAACAAAGGGGATTCGTTGGAATAACGAAAATATCCCCAGGACAGCCTTCAAAAATGAATGTTTCCAGCATGCAACGGGCCGAAACCAGAATTTCAATATGATACGCCGGACGAATTTGACTAACAAAAGAGGTTCCTTCCCACGAAAGTATGAGCATGCACAGGAAATTCAAATTTGAACGTTGAATATTTGATCTAGGCCTACTTTATGAGCGATGTATGTGAGCCAAGCGATAGTTATTCGAAGAACGTTGGCACAAAAATCAGAAATAAAAATGGGTCACCTAAAGCGCACACGTCAAGTCAGGAGCTTTTGAGCTATCGTTCATTCACCTTTTAGGTAGATCCATTTTGAATAAGGTAGATTCACATTCAGGAACAAGAGGACAGCTGTGAACAAAATCGTTCATGATTGCCATACCTTAATTCCTAAAAACTGCCTGATATACTTCTCTGTGGTGTCCAGATATTTATACAGGGTCCTGCAATAGTGCGTTCTTCTTCCATAGCTGCCAAACCAGACATCTCAGAGATTTCGTTTGAAAGTAGACCTCTTGTACCTTCATTTCTGCATCTCAGGAAATTATTTTCCGATATACAGGGTGTCCCTGATCAATGTTATTCAACAAATGGAAGATTTTTTTAATGGATCACCCCATCTATTTTCACATATTTTCAATGAGCTTCATTACCTCTTTCATGAGGCAAAATCTTAGAGACATTTTTCCAACAGTTCAGACTTTATTCGAAGAAAACTGCAAAAAGGTGAGGAAAAAGCAGTTCAGTAAAAGTCTTCTGACGATTTCCAGAAGCGATAGTAACATGAATTTGAACTAATAATTTTTTAATTCAAGGATTTGCCTTGACATGGTTCCTAAACGATCAACCTGTCATAAACAGGGTGTCCGTTATTAAGGTCCAAATATGGAGAACTTAAAATTATTATTTCTCGATTTTTTCAAAAAGAACACCCTGTATTTTTTTCCACAATTATGAAGAAAATTGATACCTTACATTTTCTCAGAAGTAACCTCAGGCTTATTTTAACTCCCGCATCCAGCATACACGAAAAATGATATCGCATCTGAAAATTTTATTCAAATAATAACATAATAAAAACTAACGGACATTCAAAAGAGGTTAAAAAATGAAATAAAACTAAATGAATAATTATTGACAAACTTCAAAACCTTCCCAGAATCATACTTCCTGAGCATCATCATAAAAATGATATTTCTTTTTCGTACAAGCAATACATATTGATCACGTACATATTCAACCTTTTATATCGGTTTTTATCGGCTTTCCAAAAAAAATATTGTTGAAGTTGAAGTTATTCCTACTTATAGCTCGAAGATACTTTCGAATACAGTGAATAAGTATGAATTTTTGGAAAAAATAGGATGGTTGATATGATTTTCATCTTAGGGCAGTGCCACAGAACCTGTTTTTTAAGGAAGTCGAACTTATGCTGCCCAATAACCCGATACGAAACAAGAAATCATACTGATTTCCTGTATTCGAAAGTATCTTCGATCAATATTTTTTTTTGAAAAGCCGTAAAAAATTGATATAATGGTTGAATACGTGATCAATATTTGTATTGCTTGTGCGGAAAAGAAATATTATTTTTATGATGATGCTCAGAAAATGTGATTCTGGAAAGGTTTTGAAGTTTGTCAATAATTATTCATTTAGTTTTATTTCATTGTTCGACCTCTTTTGAACGTCCGTTAGTTTTATTATGTTATTATTTGAATAAAATTTTCATTTGCGATATCATTTTTCGTGTCTCCTGGATGCGGGGGTTGAAATAATCCTAAGGTTACTTCTGAGAAAATGTAGGGTATTCAATTTTCATCATTGTGGAAAAAAATACAGGATGAACTATTTGAAAAAATCGGGAAATAATAATTTTAAGTTCTTCATATTTGGAACTAAATAACGGACACCCTGTATATGACAGGTTGATCGTTTGGGAACCCTGTCAAGGCAAATCCTCCAATTAACAAAACTTTCAGTTCAAATTCATGTTACTATCGCATCTTGGAATCGTCAGAAGACTTTTACTGTACTACTTTTCCCTCACCTTTTTGCAGTTTTCTGCGAATAAGATCTGAACTGTTGGAAAAATGTCCCTAAGATTTTGCGTCATGAAGGAGGTAATGAAGGTCATTGAAAATATGTGAAAACATATGGGGTGGTCCATTGAAAAAATCATCCATTTGTTGAATACCATTTATCGGGGACACCCTGTATATCCGAAAATAATTTCCTGAGATGCAGAAATGAAGGTACAAGAGGTCTACGTTCCAACGAAATCTCTGAGATGTCTGGTTCGGCACCTACGGAAGAAGAACACACCATTGCAGGACCCTGTAGAAGACGCCCATGGTGTAGCAAATGAAGCTCAGCTCCAATCGAGAGTTTCCACTTTAGTGAGGCCCAGGAAGTGACAAGATTTGGTCAGTTCAAAAGTGGAGTCAGACAGTTAAATGTTGGGTGGTGTTTGGAAACCGGAGTGAGTTGTCTTACGTAGGATAGCGTTTGTTTTTTCAGAATTCATGCAGAAACCGTTTGCTAGCTTATTTTGAGGTTAAATCTACCATTTTGCTCAATTTCTGGAGGAGTCTTGGGCATCGAGGTGAAATTTGTATCATCTGCATAATTTGTTGTCTTTACAGCTGTTTTATTGAATATGGTGTTTGAATAATTACGAAAGATGATAAAGACGATGGGACCCAGTATACTACCCTGCGGTACTCCAAGTTCAGTGATTTCTTCTTCCGATGATGTCTCTTTCTCATTCTGAGATACAGGGTTATTCCAGAGGAGACCGTTAGATTTTAGGGAAAGTTTACACTAGTCGAGATAGTTTCGAAACAATGTTCGGTTTATTGAGAGTCTTTGGTATGGCCTGATCAATATTGATGAAATTTTCAGTGTGGAACGATATAATTGTCTACTTTCAATAATTTTATCAATTTTTTAAAAATACACGGTGGGAATTATGACAAGTTCAGATCAAATTTGCAAGATGAACAATATCGTTATTTCGCAGTGAGGATATTTCTCATAAATGAAGGGTGCGAATTATGATAAGTACAGATTAAATTTGCAGGTTGAAAAAACCTCCTGTACATAAGGTTTTAGAGAATTTGCTACATGCTTCAGATTCTACTATAAGATTACATTACTGGAGCGTTTTCAGTTTTTTTGGCATACGTCCAGTTTTCCTGAAAAAATGAACAATATCGTTGCTTTAATCCAAGGAAGTGAAAATATTCTGTATCTTCCAATGATACAAAGCTCTTCCTGAGTATTGATTTAAATTGAGATTCACGCTCCACGGAGAATTTTCAATTTGATGAAAACTATTTTTCGTACATTCGAAAGAACTATCATTGGACGATACAGCTTTACTATCTAATTCAGAATATTCTCATTGCCTTGGAGCGAAATAACGATATTGTTCATTTTCGAACATTTTTTCTAGGAAAA
Source organism: Adalia bipunctata (assembly GCA_910592335.1). Classification (NCBI taxonomy): domain Eukaryota; kingdom Metazoa; phylum Arthropoda; class Insecta; order Coleoptera; family Coccinellidae; genus Adalia; species Adalia bipunctata. Next base: position 11,982,865 of record OU342954.1, read on the forward strand.
CTGGACGTGTGCCAAAAAAACTGAAAACGCTTTAGTAACGTAAACTTGTGGTAGCATCTGAAGCATGTGGCGAATTTTCGAAAAAGAAATGTACAAAGTGTTTTTTCAACCTGCAAATTTAATCTGAACATATCATAATTCCCACCCTGTATATTTGTAAATGTGTTAGAATTATTGTTATACACTGAAAATTTCATCAATTTTGATCAAGCGATACCAAAGTTATGAATAAAAGAAAAATCGGTCGAATCGGACAAATCACCCTGTAGACTCTCGATAAAGGCCCCCAACCATAAACCAAACATTGTTTCGAAACTACCTTGACTTGGGTGAACTTCTCCTGAAGTCTAACGGTCTCCTCCGGAATCACCCTGTATAACCACTCTTTGCCTACTATTTGTTTAGTAAGATCGAAACCAATAGAAAAGGTAAAGTGTTTTCCGTTGTTCTTTAGGAAGTCCTCATAAGCTAGTACACATTCGAAGAAAAAATTATTATCATACAGTCTAATTTGTTCCTTATGTATACCTACTAATAGCACCAACTTCGCATTCACGTAAGTACATAAGATGTTCTGTACCAATTTCAAATCTGAATGGATATTTTTCCGGAAGAATGGAGAATATTTAACCACAAGGAAAATGATGGATTCGAATTATTTGTGAACGAGTTATACAGAAATGCACCCTGGTGTAGTGGAAATCTTTGAGTATTACATAAAAAAAATTTCTATCGGGTATATAGATTTTTGATGAGTGTCCAAAATTGATAGCAGCTGTCAAAAAATCCTCAATCATCATTGAAAATCCGTTCGAAAACCTGGTGTAGCAACTCGTATCGTGACCACATGTTGACCTGTACAAAATTGGGAGAAGTGTTCTCTTCCCCAGCCCCTTGAAAGGGATAACTGATAAATAATACAATCTTCGAAGGCCCTGATATTGCTGACAAGCCTGATATCATATTGATATCCCTTATGAACGGATTACACAGCAGAAGGTTTCATCGCGCTCTGCTTTTTCCGATGACTCTCCCTTTTCTTTTTGCGAGATAATGGAGAAACTCCTTTACCTGCTACAGAACTCATTAGGAGGCATAATGGAGGGAATGACTGTCAAATTTCTTTTCTATTATCTCTATTTCCGCGAGGAGATCATTAAATATTCCGATAAATAGGGAGAGAGAAACATGAAAGAAACTGCCTCAGCAAACTGGGTGATTGAAACTCCACGGTCTTGTAGAAATACAAGGGAGCCCTTCTGTCTTGATCAGCACCTAGAATGCCACCAAACAACCAATTAAGATTTTCGCGAGCGGCTACGTCTATACAGTGTGAGTCTTTGAATATACATTTTTTTACTGAAGATTCTCGAGGTCTAGAGAAACTGAGTTCCTCCTGCTTTTTTGATGAAAATGCACCTACATTGTAGAAAATATGGTTGCAAATGAATCAAAATATTGCTCATTGTAATCTAACTTTTTTCGGTTTTGTTACGGTAAAAGTGTTCATCTTTTGAGGCTATCCACGAATCAAGCCATTTTGTGATGTCTTCATATGAATGGAACGGCTGATGAGCTAGACTATGTTCCACCTACCGGAACAAGTAATAATCTGGGCGCAATATCCAGGGAATACGGCGGGTGGGGTAGGACGTCCTATTTGATTGTTTCCAGATATGTTTCAACGGGCTCAGTAACGTGAGGCTGGGCGTTGTCATGCTGTAAAATCACTTTATTGTTCCTCTGCTCGTATTGTGGTCATTCTTCGCAGTGCTCGAACCATTGAAAACATATCCAATTCCTGTGCACGATGGCGGATAGTGATTCGGGTCGTCCTTTACGCTACGCTCTACATCAGCAATGACTTTTTCTGTACGCATTGTAAGATGTCTATATGGATTGTGGATGCGTATTTTCATTTAGAGTGAACGTGGTGCGGAAATGTTCCATAGTTGATCGAATTAATTGCCCCGATGGCCGATTATTTTGACTGTAAAATGGAGGTAGTGCCCGATACGTATTTCGAACAGATCTTTGATTTTCAAAAAAGTTAGCACAATTTGGAAGCATTGTTCAGGCGTCAGTAAATTCACATCGTTGAAATGCCAAACAATGACAAAATCGTGGCCAGTTAAAATAGTGTTGCCAACTTGAAGTGCTATTCCTCTAAAAAAGAATACGTTACTATATATACTCCATTCACATTTATAAAGTATACCGGTTGGCCATGGAATTTTGACACATTTCACACTGTATAATTTGAAAATGTTAGGTTATGGTCATTCTTCTGTCAGATGATTGAGCAATGTTGCCCTTTCTTCATAAGGGTCGTAGTAATTACGTATTTATCGAAATGTTTATTTACTTTGGGAAAATAATGAATTCGAGAAAATATGTGAATTCAATAATTCCAAAGACCTGGCGAATGTTGAGGAAACTTTTTTCTCTGATGATACTGGGAATATTTCACGTATATTAACATGGTTGGAAGATTTCGTTATGCTATTTTCTCGTACGGAAGACAAGAATCGAGTGTTGAAACTTTACTGAAAAATAATGGACAGAATAGTCCGTTACTTTGTGATAGTTTATTCGAAAAGGGAACAAAAGTACAATGGAATGAAATAAGATATATATAGTACCTATATTTGTGATAGAGATATTCTTGATAATGGAATATTTGTTGAAAGATTAATAATAATATACAGTATAATTCATAATGTAATTTCTTTACATAATTTCGATGGCATGATAAGTAATTTTTTAACAACTATTCAATTAGTAATTTTTCAAGAGAATTGTTTATACTCTTATCCAATTAGAATAACTTCACTAATATAAATGAGATTGAACACATGGAAGAGTTCAGGTGAAAACTTCTGATGTAAGCAGTAATATTAAATTTAAAAAAGTCTACTTATGAATACAATCATTAAAAAAAATTTTTCTTCAAACTAGCATATAATGATTGGATACAAAAACTTGAGAAAATGGCAACACAATAAAGAAATTGGTTTTGAATATATAAAACTTCCATAATTTTCAATCACAAAACATTATTTTCTAACATCGTTACATGTATATGTTTTTTTGAGAAAGAGCATTAGGTTATTTGATGCATCAAACATTATAGCATGTTCAATTACAGTATTAGCAAAACAAATTCGAACAGGACACCATACATTTTTTACTATGATACAAGAGCACAAAAATAAAAACCTCTGAGTAAGTATAGAGATTTTGTATTTTTTTTCAAATAATCGGCTGACATATTTATAACGGACAGAATCTTCTTCAGGTCCTCCAAGCAATTATTTTTCAGATCCTCAGGTTTACGAAGAACGCTTTATGTCCCTTATAATGAGAAATTATTTCCCAAAGTTTCCTAATTGGTTATTTTTCTATCTAGGCGATTTGCAGCAACTTCCTCTTCCATAATATAGACTTTTTTTCATTTTGTTTGATTCAGTTGAACCTCCTTGATCGTAGAAAATCTTCGATACAGTACTAGTTGAATAAGGATGGGATTCGACATTTGGCAATACTAGAAAACCTAAATGTTAGGTCTTTCACACTGCGTAGAAGGTTCTGTTGAAAAAGGAAGCTCTATCGCTTAGGAGATCAGATGTTCTACACTAGTGATCTTTCTTTCGGAGTTGTTGAAGCTCCATCCATTTTGAATTTCCCCATTTTAAGTTGAAGAGACGAGAAAGAATTTCCTCTACATATTATTCCATATCCATTAGATCATTGTTTGAGTCAGAGTCATCCTCAGAAAATTCTGAATCTGAATCAGATTCCCCCAATGAAATAATGAATGGAGGAATATCTGCTACTGGAAGATTACCCATGTGTTTCATCCAGTCCTCTGTGATAAGTCTTTCACAATGTAGATAAAAATTTTGCCACATATCTGATGTACATTTTGAAAGAGCCTGACTCCATAAATTCAACACTCTATCCTTTGTATAGGGATGTGAATTTATGTTTTTGTTATAGAAGTTCTTACAAAACGCCCATGCCATTTCAATAGGATTGTACTGACAATGGTATTATATGGGGGTAATCTAAGAACCTCATGTCCATGCTCCTTCAAAAGGTCATCAACTACATATCGTCTCTGTCTGTCAGTTCGATGAGGTAATATCAAATTCCAAAGTTGCTTCTTAGTAAAATTTTGATTAAAATCAATCTCGTTTTTAATCAACCAATCCTGCATCTCACTTTTTTTGCTGGAAAATGTGGGTGGTTTATCCAATTGAACCGAATGATATGGTGCATTGTCCATTACCACCACACATTTCACAGGAATCTTAGCTAAAGATGGAATCAGTTGATTAATAACCCAATTTTGAAAAATGTCACTGGTCATTGTCTTGTGATAGTCACGGTCATTGTTTTTTGAATCTAAAATGAAATCACATCCCTCTAAAAACCCAAAATTACTTCCTGCGTGTAGAACCGTGAAGAGTTTCCTTCTGACTTAATTTTGGATGGATTGCTCATCATATCAGATTCATGTGTCCAGCGACGAACTGATGTACCGTTTTGATAAATCCAAGTTTCATCTAGAAACACAAATCTGATATTTTCATCTAAAGATTTATACTGTAAAAATTTGAGCAGGAAAGTAATTTTGGCTGCAACAACATGTTTTTGTTCACATAAAATTTTGCGTTCATTTACCCTTTTGTATTTGTAACCCATTGATTTTATAATTTTGAAAAGTGATTTCCGTCCTCCGTTATATTCCAAATGTTCCTTTGCAAAAGTGAGTAGAGTATCAATCGAAAAGTGTTCATTTTTCAAATTATAATTCCAAATTTGTCGTTGCAGATCTTTTTTCAAAATAAAGTCTTCCGTCAGTGTCTTTTTGGGTGCCCCAATAGAAGGAAATTCTTTGTCGTCTCTTTCACTTAAAATCCTCCTAATTGTGTTTATGTGCAGCTAAAAAATAAATATCTATTCATATAAAATGTAAAACCTTGGTTTTCACCAACATACGTCGAAAATGTTGGATACCTGGTGCTGAACTGTCGATTCTAAATTATCAGTTGTACTTTTAGAATGCGCAGATTTTAATTCCAAATAGCACTTCCTGTCCTGATAGTTTGCCTCTGCTTTTTCGAAACTACCTTCGGCATTCTTGGTTTCCAGGCTTGATAATTAATAAATGATATTTAAAAATGATCAATAAACATCGGCAACCTCTCTGAAATTTATTCATCGACGTAATGTCACTAATGTCATTTAGAAGTGCGATTTTTTCGGGTAAAAAAACTTGATAAACCTAAAACTTGGCCAACCGCGATACTTTATAAAAGTGAATGGAGTATATATTCAGTGTAACTGTGATTGTGCTTGATCTGTGCATTATAAATATTCCATTGAAATTGATATACCGTACCAGTTTATTTTTCGGAAGCAGAGCAATATTAATGTGAAATTTATCCTTCTTGTTATACAGCGTGTTTTACAAGCTCTATGACAAACTTTGACAGAAGGTAGCTGTGCTTATTTTGAACTTATTTTTTTCCATAAACATTTAGGAGTTACAAGCATTTGAAAATAATTATTTTCATGTTTTGATCAAGTAGGCCGACAGGTTGATATTGTAAATGACGTTATTTTAATTATTCATTTGACACTTGGTCTACGCTTTGAATAACGATGAATCATTTATCTGAATAAGGGTATTTAATGCAGTCAATATAGTAAGTTCACCTCGGAATTCGAGATACCCAGCTGTAAGTCTGAAAATACTTGCATATTGATATCCTGAAAGTTGTCTCGAAACCTACATATTGTAAAGTGTCCGCAGCTATTAAATTTCGAGGTCAAAGGTCACAAAAATCGGGTTTTTGCTATTTGTATTGAATACCAATATTGTGAAATATAAAATTCTCTGCAAATTTTGTTTGAGAAATTTTTCATACGGTGAACCGTTTTCGAGATACAGGGCGGAGAGCGCGCGGTTACAGCATCACTCGAGGTCAACCGGTGCCTCCGGTCGAAAACGCGCCATATACAGGGTCTTTCACGAGGAACCTCACCCATATTTATACGGGAAACTACTGAACGTATTTTCATGAAATTCAGCACTTATAAGTATTTCATGATGCTGATGAAATCTAAAATATTTTCAAGGCATGAGCACCTCCGGTTTTTCCGGAAATGACGTCAACTTCCGTTTTTCAAATCAGAACACCATTTTTTTATTGCAGAAATAGATTCCTTAGAAAATTTCAAGTTATTTTGATGTAACATTTTTAAGTTTTGGTTGGAAAATTCACTCTGAGCGGGAAAATTCGAAAAAAAAATCGAAAATAGAGCTCCGCTGAAACAAGAATAACTTCGAGGTTTTTGGATGGAAAATTTTCATTTTTGGGATTTTTCAAGATGTAAGATTGATGTATCCACTTTAAAAATCGAAATCGCGATTCATGATACAGGGGTCGAAAAAATCGCTTTCAAAGTTAGGGATGACAAAATCGTGAAAAATCAATTTTTTCAAATTAGAACCCCATTTTTTCATGGCAGATATTGAATCTACGTTAAAAAATAATGTGATTGTATGCATCACACCCTTGCCCTAAAGTGGATATTACCTCAGAAAATATCCATTTTAGGGCAAGGGTGTGATGCATACACTCACATTATTTTTTTACGTAGATTCGATATCTGCCATAAAAAAATGGGGTTCTGATTTGAAAAAATTGATTTTTCACGATTTTGTCATCCCTAACTTTGAAAGCGATTTTTTCACCCCCTGTATCATGAATCGCGATTTCGATTTTTAAAGTGGATAGGTACATCAATCTTACATCTTGAAAAATCCCAAAAATGAAAATTTTCCATCCAAAAACCTCGAAGTTATTCTTGTTTCAGCGGAGCTCTATTTTCGTTTTTTTTTTTCGAATTTTCCCGCTCAGAGAGAATTTTCCAACCAAAACTGAAAAATGTTACATCAAAATAACTTGAAATTTTCTAAGGAATCTATTTCTGCATTAAAAAAATGGTGTTCTAATTTGAAAAACGGAAGTTGACGTCATTTCCGGAAAAACCGGAGGTGCTCATGCCTTGAAAATATTTTAGATTTCATCAGCATCGTGAAATACTTATAAGTGCTGAATTTCATGAAAATACGTTCAGTAGTTTCCCGTATAAATATGGGTGAGGTTCCTCGTGAAAGACCCTGTATAGTTGATTAACTATCGATAAATCAATGATCATAAATATTTGTCAAATTTTTTTTACTACTATATTATATTTTTTATATACTTGATATAAAAACATCGATACGACTGAGAGTTTTTATCCTCTTCCTATGACCAGATTTGTTTTATGTAATATGAAAATTATTTTTTTATGTTATTCTTTTCTTATTCCAGCAAAAAATCTGGTCATAGGAAGAGGACAAAAACTCTCAACCGTATTGATGCGTTTTTATCAAGTACAGTGGTGAAAGAAAACTACCACCTCAACGGAGTTAATCTTGAAATAGAGGGAGATGAATAAAAAGGGGGTTTTGGGTATTTTCGTGAGGTTCACAGTTTATGTCATGACTGAATAACCCTGTATACTTTGAAGTCCATGATGATATGTTCTGGAAAAATCGAACAAACACCTTAAATCCCTCCAAAAATACAGGGTGTCCACTTAACCTTCATTGTGAATAGTTTCTATAATAATGGGTCACCCAGTATGAATTCAGGTTATTTGAGGTTTTTTCGATGTAACAACAACATATCTAGTGAAATAGTTCATTTTACGAACGTTCTCGTTCTGGAACTGGACTATTTTATACTTTCAAAATCGGCCAAGCATTCAATTATGGATAACCCTGTATTGGTAACGATTTTCGGTCATATTTCTCTATATAGTTGCTCCCTGGGGATGGAATGAAAAGTTTCTTGAGAAAAATTGAAGTTCATTCGATTCTGTTTCGAGATACGCGCGTAGTAAAAGTGGGTAATTCTCAACTTCAACGCCCTGTATCTCAAAAACTAGTCATAGGATTGAGTTGGCGCCATAGACACTTTCGATCAGTAGGTCGAGTACTACCGCAGAATACAGGTATTCTGTGGTACTACATTACAGGGTGTAACTGAATAAGTGTAAAACATTTAAGGAGGTGATTCCTCATCGAAAAAAAGATAGGATCTTTTATATAAAGAAACTTCATTGGAGCATCCCTTGTTAAGATACAGCCCCTTAAAGGGGGTACATAAAATTTGTATAACAATTTTTTTCACAAGCACTTAAAAAGTTACAATATTGAAATTAACCTGACGTTTTGTACTACCAAAAAGACACTTAGCCAGTAATTTATTTGGTTTACCCCATGGTTGTAAGGGGTGAAAAACGCAACCCCTAAAATTTATTTCCAATGTAACTTTTTGTCTTATTATTTGTTTACCATTTAAAAATTTATTTCCGATAGCCTGTTTCATTCTAAACAAAAAATGTCTCTTGGGTTTTTTGCCCAAAATAAACCAGTAAGCAGCAAAACATTATTTTACGAACAACTACAGAGATACATCGTCATAAATGCGAACTGGATTTATTGTTATTTTGTAGTTAGTACCTGCATTAAACGATTAAAGGGTAATAAACAAAACTAAGTTATTAATAACAAAACACACAACATGTAGAAATCATAGTGAATGTTCAATATGTCCACCTTCAAACAAATTTTATGTACCCCCTTTAAGGGGCTGTATCTTAACAAGGGATGCTCCAATGAAGTTTCTTTATATGAAAGATCCTATCCTTTTTTCGATGAGGAATCACCTCCTTAAATGTTTTACACTTATTCAGTTACACCCTGTTTATCAAAAAATTAGAACATTTGACGGAACGTCATTTGATGCCGAGTGATGCAGTGACTGCGCGCTCTCCGCCCTGTATCTTGAAAACGATTCACCGTTTGAAAAATTTCTCAGAGAATTTTATATTCTACAATATTGATAATCAGTACGAATAGCAAAAATTGCATAGGAAATGAGATATCTACAAAAAAAAGCGCAAAAAACCGATTTTTGTGACCTTTGACTTCAAAATTTAATAGTTGCGCAAACCCTACAATATGTCGGTCTTGAGACAATTTTCAGGATGTTAATATACAAGTTTTTACAGACTTACAGCTGGGTATCTCGAATTCCGAGATCATTACCTAATTTAAGCTTGATTGACTGGACTAATTCTGATGGATAACCCAGAAGAGCACCTCGAGAATACCGAAGAAAATTTCCTAATAGACAATGAACCTGCTTACACAGTATTTTGTGCATAATTCCGAAGACTTCGGGAAACAGGCAATCCTACTCAAAAGAAAGCCATTCGGCCAACTGAAGAGAATGTGGAAAATGAGGAAAATGTTATAGATTGTAGATTGTATTATTGTATTATTCAGCGGAGTGTTTTCGCTTCGGTTTTTTCATCGTTTTCCCTCTTAAAGGTATGGATCGAAACTACTACCTCGATAAAGGAAAGGCTTTCACATAATTTCCTATCCTACTTTCATGAGTACGAGTTATTTCGAATTTGGTTTACCTATTACAATCGCATTGAATGCTTAAATGTAAGATCCTAACAAGAAGAACACTGCTTGGCCCAACGTTAAGGTAGAATATGATGAGTCAAATGTTTTTCCTATTTCTCCTTTCAGCCTTTCAGTACGAAAATCTTGCTCCTATTCACAATTTCATTCAGGACAAATTGGTTCTCATGGATGTGAATGTTCACAAAGTTTTCACATGAGCACAATATTTTATCCAATTTTCATAGTCGACATTTTGTATTATTGCTTAAATGGTCAAAATCAGACAATTGTTTCATTAAATTTGTAACGGTTCGAGAGATCGAAGTTTATGAAATAATTTCCGAGTTGCATTGGTCAGTTATGGCGTTTTCAGCGAATGGCTTTTGAGGACACTGCAGAAAGTTTCAACCGTTCAGTACGTTCATTATATTCCATCCAGTCGACATATCCGATAAATTGAGAGTCTAATCCTTTTTCTCCAGTCTCTCTGTCAGGTCTTCTTGAGTTATGACTTCTTCTACCAGACCTGAGGATGTGAAATATTACATTTTTTCTGCTTTTGTCGGAATCTTGATGAAACTGAAGTCAAAGAGTATATGGTGGAAAATTGATTCGTTGGTGGATTAGGAAATGGGTATCTATAAGAAAATTCCCGCAAATGATGGAATAATGAATAAATAATGTCGCACCACGATATCCAGTGGAACATTTTTCACAAACGAAATTCGCATAATTCTCAACTTGATCCATTGGCAGCGATAATTTTCCCATACGATCAAAATGTCTAATTCTGTTGAAACATTCTATATTATTTTTATAATTCCAGAACTCAACGTCAAAAAGGTATTGCCAGGACAAATAAAAAAACTTGCTATGTACTTTTGGAATTATAAATATTAAAGAAACATCGAGAAATTTGTCATGATTTTTTGAGTATTGGGCCTCTAAATCTTCATTCTTCTGATTTTCTTCCAGTGAAGCCCTCAATAATTTAATTTTTCGTTTTCGAACATTATGAAACGTTTTCTTATCGTGCTTCCTCAATGTATATTCATTGAAAACTATCAAACTATACATATGATATGGTACCAACCTGAAACTAGAAAATCTACATTTTTCGGTTTATATCATTTTTTTTTTCAACCTCAGAGAAGCTACCATTACCTAATTATATGCAATTACATAGTATAATTCACGTCATATTTATATTGAAGTGTAGGGGATGTACCTATATGGATGGTTGGGAGAAAAATTAAGGGATGATTCCTCAGCAAAAATAGGGTGGGTTTGTCATATGACATTTTTTTTGTGAGCCCCTCTGCTTAGTAATAGCCCCTTGAAGATGACGCCCGAAATACAGTTTTTTAATTTCTTTCTTGAAATCCAAAAAAAACAGACAAAAATGAAATTTTATGCAAGCGAGGAGGCACTCAAAAATCTTTTGGTGTTGTTTCTTCATGATTGGGTAAGAAAAAGCCACTCCTACAGCTTGTTTCGCAAGAAACTTTTTTCCATATTCATATTTCACAATGAAAATTAATTTGAGATAGTTCGATTCATTCTTAACGAATAGGGTTGCTATAATTTATTGCTGAAGTTCACGGTGTTTGACATTTTTATTGAGAACTGGCACGAACTTCATACAAATGTAACAATACAAACAATATAGAACATTTCATTGATGTTTTCCGACATTCAAAGAAAAATGCCATTTCATTTTGTGAATAATCAGATGTGTATTATGTAAAGGAAGATATGATATGCATGATATATTGTTTATCCTGATTACTCCTAGGTCTCCTGAGGAGACCCCTCTGCAGCTACAAGCATCGAAGCTTGTAACTTGTGCCGAGTTCGGAGTAAGCAAGTATGTTCTGTGTAGGCTTTGTTACTGTGTCCTTACGCCACCTTAGGCACAGCACTGTTAATTTTCGACACAACAGTGAAATGGTGGCACCTAACGAGAATAGAAAATTTCTTTTCTAACCTCGGAATTGAACTCGCGACTTTTGGCGCCAGAGTCAATCACCCTAACCACTGGGCTACATCCTTCAAATTTTTACGAAAAAAAAAATATGAATAATGGGGGCCTACTATAGTTTGGAATCCTCATCTACGTCCTGATTCAAATATGTAGACTCTATGAAAACGAATTGATCGATCATCACCCCAGATAAACAAAAATTTTGATGGTATGTGATACAATTCTTGGCACTCCGAATATTAACATTCGATATCAAATCAATTTAGAAACAAACGAGATAGTTCAAGGCATATATTTTTAGTTCCGTTGAAAGATTTATTTCACCGCGAATCAATATAACATCAGATCGAAATGAAAGAAGTTTCACTCTTATTTTCCAAGATAAGACAGTTAATCTGTGAGCTGGAAAAGAAACCGGATATCGGTTTCAAGTTCGAAGGCTGATTCTGAGTTCTATTTTGGAAAGGGGCAAACGCCAATCGAACTGTTGACTTAATGAAGTTTGAATAACGTTATTCTAAGAAAATACCGAAATAAAACTGTGCAAACCAAAATTTCGACAGGAAATCAATCGAATTGCCTTCAAAGAGGAGGACCCCAGATTCATTCACATCGATCTGTGGAAACTTTTCGAATGTTTCACATGAAAAATTCTTCACAATTTCCCAAATTTCAATCATTAAGGTGGGCCTTTAATGTAGTGTGTTTTTATTTCAAGTTGCATTTGAAAATGGTTTCAGTTTGAGAACTGAAATTTTGTGGGTAAACTCAAAAAGGATTGGAGTTCTTAATGAGATAAATGAGATTAATTGCATTTCAACAGTTCATTTTTTTTCTTTCAAAAATAGAAGAAAATAAGCCAACTCATGCTTCTGTTTTATTTCAAACGAAAGACCCATAAAAATAGTTTAACTTTCGATTAAAAGTGAATCTACAGATAATTTCATTCAAAAAAACAACTTGAAATACGGAATTGTCAGAGAATGGCCAAATTCAAATTTTAGCGGGAAAAAGTTCCTGCTTTACCCACATTTTCACTAATTTCATAGTTCAGCGAGTTTCGGATAGACAGCGCCATTGTACATTTCATTCATGATTAGAGAGATATTCATAGAACTCATAGAGATAATGTAAGTTCTATGAAGATATTCCGTAAAATGCACGGTGGCGCCTCTATCGGTTGATTTGTCCTACGCGCTTCAAACGGCGACCTTAACTCCTTGCTATTATACTATCTATGTTTCAAGAGAAAAAATTGAAACAGCTCCTTCTGGGTGTTGCATTTTCTTTGTCAGTTAGTATACCTCACTGTTATCGAGGGCTATCTTACAGATTCGAAATAATGCAGTCCACAAATAAGCTATGCTCTGTTCATGACCCCACAGGAATCAATGGAAACTCACCGGCTAGGTAGTTCCAAGATAACTTCGGAAGAGAGCAAGCCACAACCGCACAATTTCGATACTAGAACCAACTGAAACCAAAAAAAAAAACATTCAGAATGAAGTCAGATCAAGTTCTTATATTAGTGGTAGCCGTTTATTTTCTAACTCGTCCAAAACCAAAACGAAAATTTCAAAGCAAAACTCCATGTGTGCGGAGCAAATCGGTTGGTAGTAATTGCACATGAAGTTGTTTCAGATTTAAGATGAGAAATCGCGTAATTAATCATGAGGAAACTACATATTCCAACAATCAAATTCTGCAGCTCTTTGTCCAATTCGATTATTGCAAGCGCTTCGAATTAAATGCTTCCCTACATTACGCCGCTTAACTTCTTCGATAAATTACATCAAGCCATGTGTATGCATTTAGAACTGGAAACTTCCATTGGTAAATTGCGTGGAATCAGAGCAACTCGCCGAAATTTCGAAACATATCAAATCCACCACTAAGGCCATGAGTTGATGAGTTCCGGAGAATTATTCTCACAAACTGGAAGACCAATTCCAGTATTGATTGTAATACAAGAACACAAAATTTGAACTTTCCAACACACAGATTATCTTTCACTCAAAAACATCCGCCATTCAGCTGTATAAGAATTTCAATAAGTTAATTGATGGCTTTTTTAATACTAGAAGTAGCCCAAAATTAAAAAAAAAGTGAGATCATTGATTATTAATCGAACCACATAAATTGAGAGATTTTTCAATGAACTTCCACTTAATTGTTAATGTCGAATATTCGCAATAATTTTTCTCAATTCATGCTCTAATTTCTACCCACACCTATTTTCATCAGATGTCTTACATATTAGCGAAGCATCACTTACGAACAATATTTTTTTACTGCTGTTAAATTGTACTAGGTCATTTGCGTTTATTATACAATATGGTGAGTCATTGACTTCATTTTGTGAATAATCAGATGTGTATTATGTAAAGGAAGATATGATATGCATGATATATTGTTTATCCTGATTACTCCTAGGTCTCCTGGGAAGACCCCTCTGCAGCTACAAGCATCGAAGCTTGTAACTTGTGCCGAGTTCGGAGTAAGCAGGTATGTTCTGTGTAGGCTTTGTTACTGTGTCCTTACGCCACCTTAGGCACAGCACTGTTAATTTTTTTAATACTAGAAGTAGCCCAAAATTAAAAAAAAAGTGAGATCATTGATTATTAATCGAACCACATAAATTGAGAGATTTTTCAATGAACTTCCACTTAATTGTTAATGTCGAATATTCGCAATAATTTTTCTCAATTCATGCTCTAATTTCTACCCACACCTATTTTCATCAGATGTCTTACATATTAGCGAAGCATCACTTACGAACAATATTTTTTTACTGCTGTTAAATTGTACTAGGTCATTTGCGTTTATTATACAATATGGTGAGTCATTGACTTGTATAAACAGGGTGAGTCTTTGACTTGTACATACATATATTTTAACTGTAGATTCGTGAGGCCAAAAAAAACTTTTTTTCATTTTCCATTTTTTCGAATTCGGCTCTGTCAAAAAGATATAGCCATTTGAAAAAATAATTGGGCTTATTACGTTCCTGATATAATTATCTGGATTTGATTCAAATTTCATATTTCTCGATTGAAATTGAGTTTAAACAATACTCAAGTAGATATACTAACATTATTGTATATTGTAATAAAAATGTTGCGATAATTTCAACAAGCTATAATAAAAGAATCATTTTTCAAGACAAGCTTCAATAATAAAAACACTCATCCGCCATTTCGAAGCCGACATATTGAATTCCTCAATTTTGAAGAATCGTAATTTCCGACCCAGAAAACCCCCAGATACCAGTTTTGAATAAAATCGTATCATAATTACAAAACTCGTCCGCCATATTGTAGCCGTCATCTTGAATTTTCCAATTTTGACAAAAGAATCATCATTGTCAAACCCAAAAACCCCCAGATACTAATTTTGAATGGAATCGGATGATAACTACAAAACTCATCCGCCATTTTGGAGCCGCCATTTTGTTTTTTTCTATAAAAAATATTTCATGATGCATTGTCACCAAAATTATGTACACCTGCCAAATTTCAAATCAATCGGACGATTAGAAGTGTGTCATATTTAACTTGCAAGATTTGATTACAGACAGACAGACACCGGGACAGGTGAAACTAAATAAAAGCTTGTAACAACGAAAAAAAAACAGTTAGTTTCATACGGCATCCGGTTTCATGTGGCTTTTCAACTGAAAAGCCTTATTTCTCCTACCAAAAAAGTTCTTTCTTCGATTTTTCTGCGGATAAGTTTGTAAACACTAATAACTTGTTCATATTTTCCTCTGAATTCCCGAACAATCTGATGAAGAAAGACTTTTCAGTCAGTTCATCAGAATTTATTATCAAACAACCTAACCTTATCTATTTTGTATCGATTCTGTGAATATTTGCACAGAAATTTCAAGAAGATATGTTGTCAGCTTGCCGATATTTTCATTGAGGTTGATAATTTTTTACGTAACACAGTGTAAATATCTATGAATTATGCCATTTCCATTCACTTCGCCGCGAAATTTCACGACGCATGCCTATATAGCGAAAACCGTTGGAGGCGCTGCCAACTATAAACTATAAACAAACTGTAAACATTATGTGAGGTAGTGAATACATTCAGTGAATTATTGTTATAATGTGATTATTATGTGAAGTGAATTAATATGATATTAACCGTGTAGTGTCGAGTTCATAAAATTCCAAAAGGAAATTGTTTAGATGAAAACATCGCCACAGATTATCAGGTATCATACTGTTTTTCAATAATTTCAATTTAATAAGTAGTTTGTATCGAGATTCATCATTCATATCCGAGTTTTGTATTTCATCGACATTTAACTGCAATATGGACCGGTAACTATGAATTTTTAATGAAAACTCTGCGAATTTTATTATTCAAATATCTACATCACCGTTTTCCATCATTTGAATTTAAGTCTCGACAAAGTTGATAAATATTCTGACAACATTGTAAACTCGTTTGAAGACCAGAGAAGGAATAATATTCGATGATATTTAATTCAGAGACGCATTCAGATTATTATTGAAATTAATGATTTTTCCGTCAATTTTTTCCGGGTAAAATTGGAAATAACTCGAAAACGACGCGTTTTTTTGAAAAAAATAGGAATACTTTTAGTTCCTTGAATGATCGAATCTATCGAAAATATGAATGCAAAGTTTATATTTCTCGATTGAAAATGAGTTAATACATTTAGGGAATACTCAAGTACTAAACTTTCCCTCAAGATTAGTCTGTGAGCACTAATAACTTGTTCATAATTTCCTCGATATCACGGAAATATCTTGTAAAGAATGTTAACCTATTTTGTATCCAAAACAATCGAAACTATAATCTTCTATGAATATTTCACAGTGCTTTTGAGAGAACGTTGATTCTAAGGATAAAATGGTATCATTCCTTAATACCAAGAATCGAACCATCTCAAACGTCAGTCTTTGCTCTGTGATATCCCTTCTCTACGCTGCGAAAGTTTACGACGCCTGCGTTTAGCGACAACCGGCGCAGGATATTGGGTATTTCAACTACCGTTGGAGGCAATGCGAACGGTAAACAAAGAAAAATATTTTCTAGAGCCATGTAGTTATGAAAGGAGAAAGTGATTATCAAAAGTGTTTTTGTTCGATCTCGTGATGATTAGGCGAAGACTTTCAGTGAATTAATGTAATATTAACCGTGAAGTGTCCAGTTTATAATAATCACGTGTATAAATTAGCATATTTTTTGTGCAGTAGTTTTTTCCTATTTAGTAGTTGGTAGCAAATTATTACAGAGGACATTGTTCAGATAGAAGGATCGTCACAAATTATTTAGTGCTGAGTATCGTTTTATATTTTGATGATTCCAATTTGATACGTGGTTTGTATCCACATTCATCATTCATATATCTGATCTGAACTGAATTTTCTGTCTCATTGACATTTATTTTTGATATATATATATATATATATATATATATATAAGTATGCCAAACTATAACTTCGGGGACATTTATCGTATATAGAAACATTTTATACTGTCCTCGAAATGATAGTTTTATGCACCATATATAGCAATATAAAATCTGTATAAACTTATATACTGTCCTCAAAGTTATAATTTCGTGCTCCATATAAAAATGTATATACTGTCCCCATAATAATACTTTGGTAAACAAATAAACTTTTTATACTGTCCTCGAAATCATACTTTTGTGAATCGTATAAAATCGTATAAATGTATATACTGTCCCCGAAGTTTTCGTATATCATAGGATCTCTCACATCATTATTATGTTGCCTTGCTTCGACTGAAATTTCTATTTTTCATATGATACGTATCGTGAAGGTCTTATCTCAAGGAAGGGTTGGCATTATATAGAAAGGTGAATTCTTATTGGTTTTATGCTTATGTATTTGATTTAAATGATAATGAATGGATTTTATAATTAAATTTTCCTTGGAAGGAGGTCATGAAAAAAAGAATGGATTTTGATTGTCTAGTAAAATGGCATCGATCATTATTCTTAGGTTAAAAATGAATGTGTATGGTCTCTTTAGTACCCCTAAAATTTCAATATGATTGTCTGGATGTAACTACATATTTCGTGAATTGCAAGATCTTGACTCATTTCTTCGAAACTGCGACACTTCAACCGATGCACAGAAAGGTCAATAACTGTTATCTATACTTTTCTATTCTAATATTATAAAGAGGAAAGATTTGTATTTTTGTGTTTGATACGACTTGGCTCAAAAACTACTAGACCGATTTCAGAAATTCTTTCATCCTTAGAAAGCTACATTATCTCTGGCTATACTTTCCACCTACTATAACTTCAATAATTACAGAAAAGACATAATCAGCTATTTTCACGTGCGCTGCAAAAACCGTAAGACTTACGTGGATACAATGTCTGACGGAAATGTTCCTCTCAAATAGTTCTACAAAAAACTCCGCGATAGCATATAAAGGGTACAGGGGAAAAACCGGCCAAGTCACTTTTTGTTACTTTCGATCTAGAGCCATTTGTATGTTTTATATTCATTGTTGTGAGGGCATGTTTCAGACAATTGTTCAACTATGAATGGGAATTGATTTGTTGATATAACAAGTTGGAACTCTAAAGTGCCAATGTCGAGTGATTTAGCCGATTATTTTCGTGTACCGCATGTCCGCATGGTCTTGGGCTGGTTTTCCCTCTGCATATGATATTTTTGATCGTTTGTCATAGCTTACATAACCGATTTTTCCCATGTTTGATATAGTGAAAAGAAAGATCCTTCGATTGGCTATAATTTGCGCGCCTTATCTCAAATCTTGCCAATGAATGACTTAGCTGGTTTTTCCCCTGTACCCTTCATATATTATCTATCTCTCAAGATTCCCTTGCTGCCACCTGTTTATGGTAATCAGATGTTCTCCAAAATTATGCACTATTTGGGAGTGCGTTTTTTTGAATAGGGTTGGATCCTTATCCAACTTGATATGTTATTTATCCCCATTATTCAATTTAGAACGAAATTGCCCTTTACATTATACAATTAGTATGAGTACATCGAAAGATATGGCAGGTTAAAGTGATGAAGATGAAACCGCACGACCGGACCAAACTGAGTCTCCGTGCTAAGTAGGCGGGTAGGAGAGGGCACCGAAGTGTGAGAGGGGGACATACATATCTATAAAAGAGTAGCCGCGTGGATCAACTTTCAGACACGCGACGATTTTATAAACAGAATAAATGTTGTAGATGAACCTAGGGTAAACCCAAAAATTTTAATGAAACAAAGTTCTACCCGGACGAAGCTGGGACGGGCTGCTTGTTGATAATAAGTATGTAGAATACCTTTGAACGATAGATACCTATGGGTAACGAATGTCATTTTTTAAACATTCGCGAATGCGAATGCAAATGTCTGCTACTGACATTCGCGAATGCGAATGTAGAAATTGGCGCCAATTGTCTATGGCTTGCCGTGCGTTCAGTTTGTGATTATTTAAACATAAAAAAGTTATATACAGGGTGAATCCTGTTGAACTGTACATGCTTCCCCCAGAGGTAGAGGACACTTAGCCGGTTCCAAAAATACCCCACATGTTGAGTCTCTAGTCACTTGTTTGGATTATACAGGGCGATTTCAGGTTTTGGGTCATATTTTCTGTATTGGACGAACGAATAATCACAAATCCACCAAATTTGGTACGTAGGAGGACTGTATCAATCCCCATATAGCTGAGTTAACAGATTATCAGTTTCCAGGACCGGACTCTATTTTTCTAATATTTTCGGAATTTATAAAGAAAATCATCCAGTAGATGAAAAAGTCAATAAACCTGTCATGGCAGCTCAAAGTACACTGAATACTCTTCAATAAAGAGTAATAAAATCACGTGGCACACCTACAGATTTAGAGAAAAAACATATTGAATATGCGTACTCGGAGATAAAATTTTTTTGGACGGCCTATTTCACAAAGAAAATCATACCCAGATGTATCAAAAGTTGACGACAGGAGAATATTATCAGATTAAATTCTCTCGATATTCAAGTATTCCAATATTTAGGTAATTTGTGGGGTATTTTTGGAACCGGCTAAGTGTTCTCTACCTCTGTGGGAAGCATGTACAGTTCAACAGGATTCACCCTGTATAAAGACTGATGTTTCATAGTTTTTTTCTCATATTCAAATTCGCAAAACATTCGCAGTAATTTTGTGGATGCGAATGCATATACGAATATCCAAACATATGCGAATATCCGCGAATGCGAATGCGAATATTCGTTACAACTCTACTATGGACTATAATATTGATCACGTAAAGTGGAAAATTAATTAGTGATGGTCGATATTGAAGCGATTTATAAATGGATTTATAATTGTTACTATTATTGAGCATTGTCCATATATATAAATGGTGTTAAGAATCCATATGTTTCATCAAGATTTGTGACATTCATAAATCACGTATGAGCGAAAAATCACTAGTAATTTATGGTATATTAGACTTTAGTCTGAGTAGAGAATGTCTATTCATTTTGAAACGTCATCAATTTGTTCGTGGAACTTGAAATTGTGATTATTTCACGAATTATTATTTTCGAAAGTCGTCGGCAAAAATGAATATTCTACTCGCAATGGCTATTATTCCGAGAACCAGAGAATATCAATAGAAAATTGATCAGAGAATGCTTTGAAATGTCATGTGAAAAGTCGGCCATTTGTGCGCGAAACTAAAAGTAGTGATCATTCGAAAAATAATTATTCAAAAGTATTATGGCACTTATCAGCCATTCCAATTTCTCTGTATATGATTTTTATTATACTGATAACTCTTCAGCTTGTATAGCTTGTGCGAGATAGGAGAATAAGTTGTATTCTGTGCAGGCACAACATTTTACGCACAACACGGTTAATTTTTGACCGTCTGACTAAAAAATTTTTCTCCTAGTTTTGGGTTTGAACTCGGACCTCCCTAGATCTAGATTAACGTCCGAACCTAGCGGCAGGCGGCACACTAATATGTCAAAGATGCCAACCTCAGTCAGGAAAATTATTGAATAATATTATTTCTATATTGACTATATCGACATGTCAATCTGAATCAGAATGTTTCCAGAGTCGATAAATATAAATAGAAACACAATAATTATTCCAATCGATCCATTTTCCAATTGCGTGGTGGCGGCAAATTTCAAACAGAGTCAACAAACAAGTGCTACGGCCTCATTCGTATCTGTCAATTTTTTATTAAAAGCTCATTTTTGACTGTCTGACTAAAAAAAATTCCCAGCCTCGAGATTGAACTTGGACTCCCGGATGTTGGTATATTGTCCTTCCTTCTAGGCTACACGGAAAGAAATCTATCCTCAAATCAAGAATCCTAATATTCTTGAAATATTAGAGTTGTTTCAAGTATATATAGAATCGAAACAAGTAAAAAGGTAAATTTTGTATACTTGGAATGAATTTATTTTACTCAAAAAACATATACTTGATTGAAGAATGAAATTCTCTATCCAAGTAAATTATTTATTCAATCCAAACTATTCATTTTAATCAGTTCGAGAGTACTTCTATATTTCAGGTAACTATTTGATATCTTGACTTCGAAAATATAATATTCTCAGTTCGAGAATTGGAATATCCTCATTCCATATGTTATATTCAACAAATTGGTTTTCTCAAAATAATAATTTCGATGGACATAAAATTATGTATTGAATAATTAATTAATCAATCAATAATGATTCGAGAATATTTCGGCAAATGGAATAAAATCGAGAATAAAATATTGCTACTTGCTAGGATAACGTTTAGATTTTAGATTATATGTATATCTACGATAAGTTAGAAATCTGAAAAAAGTTACCAATCTATACATTGTATGGATGATATGAAGTTTAAATTATGAAAAAATAATTCGAAAGAAAATTTCAATCACTTTTTACAAATCGATTTATAATGAAATTGTGTGATGAAACATCATAGAAAAAAAAAGATCACCAAATCTATTACATTCTGTGAAACATTTCTCTTAGTAATTCCATAATTTTGAAAGAGAGAGAAAGAAGTTGTAGAACAATTCATCCGTCATCGTATTTGTAAATTTAAGTGAAATGACATGCATTCTCTAGATCCAAGTGTAATTTTCAGAATATACTAAGAATACTAAGATGCCAATTCTTCTTCCGGTAATTAGGCAACATGCATGAATAAAAGGAACAATGAAAACCCTCTGATCCGTTTTGCGGGCAGTTTTATCGTAATCCAAGTATATAAATTTCTCCATTCACTAGATCCAAGTGAATAATTATACAAAATACCATCTTTACATATTTTTCAACACCATCACGCTTCATCAAGTGTTAATCCCTATAATCGAAATGAATATGACGTTTTCATATCCACGCATTAACTTTTAGAATTCACACTCAAATTTACAATCCAACGTACACAATTTTTTCGATATTCAGCACAGTTCTAGTATCATTTCAAATAATATCTGATATTTACTGTTACTAATATCATTGGAAAGAAGCCTGCTTATTGGCCATCGATTAAAATTTCTACGTACTATGAAATATTTCGTTTTGAGTAATCTTTCGTAAGGATAAATATCAAAGTATCCTAAAAATTTTTCTTGACCGATGTAAACAGAAATCATCAAATCTGGAACATTCAGAAATTACAAAATTTTTAAAGGAGAAAAAATGTAGAACAAATCTTTATAACTGAAAATTCAAGTGAATCCATTATTAATCTTGATCAAATTTTCATTCACTTGGTCCAAGTATAATATTCAGCGATATACTAATACGCCAATTCTCCGGCAGTTAGGTTTTATCGTAATCCAAGTATATAAATTTCTCCATCCACTAGATCCAAGTAAATTATTCAACAATATACTAAAAAGCGCCCTCTATTCAGTACGCAAAAGGGGATATCACTCTCGATCTTGATTCGACTTGTTCATACTTCATACCGCGTCTTATTTCGTCCAAGTTCAGTGTGTTGAAGAAAGTTTAACCATTTTTTAGTGAAATGTGGAAAAATTATGAGAGGATGGAGATGCTCGGGCAGTGTTATCAAGCTATTTCAAGGTAAGCTATGTTAGATGTATTGATTTAAATCTATAATATTGAGATTTAGGAAAAAAAAACTTAATTTCTAGTTTGAATCGTATACGTTTTGAATCACAAATCTGTTTTCTCTTTCGATAAATTTAATACTTGAAATACTCTAGGTGCGCATCTATCACATTTCTAAGAACATTCATTTTCAAAAATCCTATTACATTGGGATCTCATACCTACCTTAGGAATGAAAATTGAATTCAAGGAAAATTAAAGAGATGAATTCTGAAGTAGATAAGTGAAATAAGTATTTGTTATTTTTATCAAATGAATTTGCTCTTACTACTTTTAAAAATAATTTTTCGATTTTCACAATACTATACTAGCGATAATCAACCAGTTATTCCATATTTTCTTAAGTAACTTTCGAATTTTGAATTATTAGATTGAAATGGTCTCGTACAGTACTGTTGTATCTTTTTTTTTTGGGGGAATAGCCCTTCATATCACTCATTATAGAATGCGGATAATAATTCAGAGTATACAGAATTTATAAGCATTTTTCTTGCAGAGGTTTGGAGATAATTATTCCAAGAGCAGAGGCAGAAGGCAATACAAAGGAAGGGAACAGTGCAGCCCTATTTGTTGGTTTTGGGGCAGTCTCTATTAGAACCGAAAAGCTTCTTTATTATTGTTGATAACCTCTACCATCAGTTTTTCCCTGCACGTAAGACATTCGACATTATTTTCAAATTGTTTTACGTTTTGAATATCAATTATCCCGTTCAGTGCCAGTACCTTTATGTATTTTTATACAGGGGTGTGTTGTGTGTACCTATGTAATTTTTTTATTTGTAGTTCTTCTGATATTTCTTCTGTTGTTTGTACATACAGAGTGTAACAGACAAATGGAATAAATTCGATAACGAATAAATGAGGGTGTTGGGAAAAACGCTCGGACACGTCGATTTATAATTTTAAATGCGCATATTTTTCGATAAAATAATATTATATAGGGTGTTCCATGTGACCGTGACCAATACCAACTTTCTTATTTCGAATGCAACCCCCTGTATATTATTTATTTTTTGGATTCTTCAGAGAATTCTAGACACAATTCATGCACAATGTCCTATACCTATCGGAAGTATTAAGTGTTTTCAGATTTATTGCAAAAATCAACGTTATTTCACAAATTCGGTACATTACACTTGAAACCTAATAAGTAAACTGATTATTTCTCAATTATTAAAAAAAAACAAAAAAAACCTTATTGTCAATGTAGCAAATGTTCAAAATGCTCGCCCAGAACGTCTTGGCAACATTCTAATCTAGTGTAGAATTGTCTTCTAACGTTACTCAACATTTCAGGTGTTTTTGCTTGCTTTCTTCATATCAAGAGGTAAATGGGAAATAAGTTTTGAGTGTAATGTATCGAATTTGTGAAATAAAATAATTTTCATTCAAAATGTTAATTTTTGTAAAAAATCTGAAAACACTTAATATTTCCGAAGTTGAAGATAGGTATAGGACATTGTCATGAATTATGTCTAGAATTTTCTGAAGAATCCAAAAAATTAATAATATACAGGGGGTTGCATTTGAAATAAGAAAGTTGGTATTGGCCACGGTCGCATGGAACATCCTATATAATTTTATTTTCTTGAAAAATATGCGCATTTGAAATTACAAATCGACGTGTCTGAGCGTTTTTCCTAACACCCCCTCATTTATTCGTTATCGAATTTATTCCATTTGGCTGTTACAGTCTGTATATGTATAATATGTGATAATATTCTTAGGATTGATTTTTCATATAGAATAGAATGTTTATTTTTGGTACTTATTTTTTCACCTCAGTTATTATTGTGTTTATTTGTACCTAGTCCAGTTGATTATATGTTTAATTTAGCATTTTCTCTATTTGTTTTCAGTGATCACTTTTATACTTTTGTTTGTTTATGATTATTTGAGAAGAATAATAAATTTGTTTTTAAGTCTCATAAGCCTCGTTTTATGAATATAATCCTCATCCAGAAATCACAGCAATCTTAAACGAATATCTTTTTCCAAATAATTTCACTATTTGTCAAAACAAGCATAAAATAAATTTTCAGTTGATATAATATACTTATTTCAACATGCATTTACATATAATAATATAATAATTAATAGTTGAATTAAGTATGAAGTTCATTTCTACTGAGTATAGTAAAAACTGAAATGAAGAAATCTCATTGGTTCAGAGTGAGAATATAAATGGTTTCGACCAAACAGGTATTTACTTCTTGTAAGTAGACCGAAAACTAAATCTGAAGGTACTATTTACTCAAAACCATTATGGAAAGAAATTTGATTTGAAGATATTATATACTCAATTCAACAATTTTCTGATGTTGGATTGAGTAAAATTATTGAGTTCATTCAAGTATTTGGTATCTTTGCTTCGAACGAAGAAACCACTGAGATTAAGATGTATAATAATTCCATTTGAGATTATGTTTCCCTTAGACGAAATATTTCAAATAATCATTTCAAAATTTTCATTTTACTCACAAGGAATATTTGAATGTTCTTGAATCAATAATACGTGATTTATTAAATTCAAGTATATGATATACTTAATAGAAAGAGTTATTTTATTTGAATCCGGAGAATAAGGTATACTTGAATCAACTAAATCTTATTCTTGCTCATATATGAATCTATCATTTACTTCAATCAAATATTATCCACTTGGTTAGAGAATAGATTTCTTTCCGTGTAGTGACTAGTGGTAATCGTGTCAAGTTGCTAAAAGATTCGTTTGAATACTAAGTTTTAATATTAATAATAAGTCGAAATATCTTATAATCAATAGCTGAGTGACGACTCAAGTTGACGGGAATATACGGAATCCTATTATTACAGCCATCTATCTGATAACATCAATATGGATTATACCCCTGCCTTTCATATTCACAAAGTGAAGCCAAATCTTTGGTAAGGATCGAGTTGTAGGCTTGCGTCAACTGGAAATTAAAAAATTTCGAGAAATGTATAGATTATGTTCATTTTGAAAGAAAACAAGAAAAGATATATCGAGGATGAAAATATGTCATTTCAATATTTTCAGTTCAATTCGAAATATGAATAGGAGTTAAAAATGATATTCAGGACTTGAAGAAAACGAAATAAAGCGATCCAAACATTCCACAGGAAATTGTGAGGTTCATTCTTATGCCGGGTTTCCACCAAGCGGACAGGTCAAAACAAAACACGAACTGTTCGATCGGACAGAAATTCCGAACAGTTTTGTTCGGAAAATGTTCGAAGACTGTTGGGGTTCCCAACGGACTTTCTGTTTACACCAGTCGCGGACAGAAACGAATGAAAACTGTTCGTGTTTTGTTTAAGTTTCATTCAGTTTCCATAGAGACACCGGACATGTATCTAGTTGTGAAAATGTGGCGCGCTGGAAAATTGAGAGAACAAGACGACGAGAATTTATTTTTGTTGGCAGTTACATTTCACATTATTAAAAAGAACAAACTAAACGTCGGTTTTGGATTAGGCCATCCTTAAGGCAAAAAGGAGAAAATGTGACGTCTAAACTGTTACAAGATCTCAGAGGAGATGATATGAGTTTAGGAGGTGAACTTCGATCAAGTTTTAAGAACTTTTTGCGAATGTCGAGCACAGATTTTGAAGATCTGCTATGTTTAATTGGCCCTATCATAAGCAAGAACAACACCAACTACCGTTATCTTTTATTTTAGTTCTCCTGATGAAGAGATAAATAAATATCTCGAAAGCTCGAGCAAAGAAAAAAGAGTACCTCATTAATTGCTGCAATTCCCAATATCCAATTTTCTATCTTATAACTTAACAGCAACGAATTTATGATTACAGCTATTTGATATATAATTCATTCGAATTAGAATTTTTTGACCGTCTGACAAAAAAAAAAGATTTTCGAACCTCGGGATTGAACTCGGACCTCCCGGTTAGTGGTATAACGTCCTACGTTCTAGGCTAGTCGCAGTTGTGTAACAACACTAATAGATTCGTTTGGATACCACATGTTATATAGGACAGGACGAAATATATTATAATTAATATGTTAATTGATTGAATATACTAGATTTAGCGAAAAATGCATTGCGGTAATGAATCTATCTATCGGATTTCGAGGAGAAAATATGTTGAATTAGAGAAATTGTTGAAGTACTTATTGTATTATTTCCAAATTCAGTATATCGATGTTGAATTCAGCAAGTTTCCAATTTCAATAAAAACAATTAGAAATACATTTCTTATTACAAATTCTTCGATGAATCTATGAATCCATTTTCTTATTGGCGTGGTTGCGGCCAGTGTTGCCGGGTTGAAAGCGGTTGGCATGACCAAAAAATAGTAGATTTAAAAATGAAACGGTAGATATGCCCTTAGACGATATAAAATAATGCCCTTACTCTATTTGAGCCGAAAATACAGCTGTACATAGAATCCGAAATAAGAGTAAAACAAAACCCTATTTCAAATTAACAAAAAACTATCGAACAATTTAATTGAGTGCATAATACAAAATAAAAGTACATAGATTCAAAATTGAAAGTTAGAGGTACTCATTCAGAATCAACTTCTCTGATTTTTTGTACATATGATTCGATAACAATTGTTGGTTTTCAAATTGAAAGATTCACTCTCCATATTTTTTTTAAGTCATCACACGAACAATACCTACTATTTGTGAATAAATATTTTCAGTTTTCATTACGAACGCGGTCATAATACATAAGTAGGTATTAGGTATTGTTGGATGTATGTAGTTTCAAAACAATAAAATAATTTGGAATAGTTATACATCTACATTGCCACATTGGGAGCTCATACAACAACAGTAGGTATATCTACCGCTAAAACGCTGGACTTGGCAACAGTAGTGGAGTTGGGGCGCCAAACCTTTGACTATAGTCTAAGCGCCAAACGGCCGTCGGCGCGTCGGCCATCATCAAAGACAATATAAACAATAAACATACACGTGTGCGGTTGGTAGCAGCTGGCTTCGTTTGCGTGTTTTTTTTATTTAAAGGTCGTTCTGATACCGCATCTTCGATTTGAGACCACGAAAATATCCCATCCTAGTGAATTTATTCCACTTTGTTAATTTGTGGACTTTCCGAATTCATTGAAATCAAATCGAACTAGGCAACTAGGTATACCAAACTGTCGTGTACGAAATCAATTTCGAGAAGTACACGTTATTGGAAATCGAAAATGGAAAAAACTACACTTC
The DNA here is from genome assembly GCA_910592335.1 of Adalia bipunctata. Lineage (NCBI taxonomy): Eukaryota > Metazoa > Arthropoda > Insecta > Coleoptera > Coccinellidae > Adalia > Adalia bipunctata. Next base: position 12,010,724 of record OU342954.1, read on the forward strand.
CCATGTTGGTTAAGATTTTCGTGCCATGTCATTTTTGTTTTGCGGTAATGTGCCGTTTTCAATAAGGTGGTCACTTCGGAAATCTCATATTATAGCGATGGTTCAAAATGAGCATATTAATTATTCATTGAACTGAATCTCGACATGATGACAATAGAATTTTGCGGAATGGGGTTGTTGCCAGGTTAAGAGAACTAACAATGTTTTAAAAAATTTTAGGATACCTACTTACCATATATCTATTAATTAATTAATATTAATTATTAGATATATGCTACTAACTATCGGGTGGAAAATTTCAGTCAAAATCTGAATTTCAATAAGCTAAATGATTTTTATTTATCGTAAACGCGTTCTTATATACCAAGTTAGTTACAATTGATAGGGATGCTATTTGAATGGCATGATTGGGCTCTGAATATTTTGGAATCTTGAGCATAGTTCAGAATTTGTGCTTATATGCTTATTAAGTACAATTCGACAGTTTCAATCACGTGGTAGAACTCCCTCTTAGTACAAATAATAATTTGTAATAAATATTTAACAATTCGTATTGGGTACATTACACCATTTTGTTTCATTGATCAAGAATTATACAAAATTAAGAACTGAAGTGAATGTAACAGATTTCCAATTGACGATGTGAGATTACGAAAATAATGAAAAAAATTTTGTAATGAGAATTTGTTATCAAATGATTCATCTTGATATTTCTAAATCAAGCCTAAGAATTAAAATATATTGAAATATAGTGTGTTTTTCTTTTCAATTTCTACATTTCATTCATAGAACATACGATGGAAGAATTTATTTCTAAAATTCTAAATCAACTTCTTCAAAGCATAAGAGTAGTTCCATTGTTCTTTTATCGAGTATCGAATAAATTGAGTAGTTACATACACTCCATTCACTTTCATAAAGTACCCCGGTTGGCCATGATTTAAGTTTATCAAATTCTTTTACTTAAAACTGACGCAGGTTGGCACTCGTGAAAGTCAAATAATTCTGAGAGATGTTGCCGATGCTATTTTCTATTTTCTCTTTTTCAACTTTGTGAATGGATTTAGTCTCTTCAAGGTTTAACTCATTAACTGTGACACAGATTTCGAACTAGGTACTACTACATTTTCATACTGGAGTATTTCAAGTTGTGCAAATGTCTTCTTTCTGTAGGCTTATTTCTTGGGAATTTTGAAAAGTGGGGAATTCCACTGTTCGCTCATAAGTATTTCTGTTGGGTTATTCGAGTTATTTCATTCTTTTTCAGAATGAACAAAGAAAAACGGACTATTCTGACCATTATTTCAGTAAAATTCCAATACTCGATTCTTGATTTCCGTACAAGAAACTAGCATAACTGTCATAACTGAATCTTCCAACCATGTTTATATACGTGAAATATTTCTGGTATTAACAGAAAATAAACGAGTTTGTTCAACAACGCCAGTTCTTGGGAATGATTGAATTCACATACCTAATATTTTCTCAAATTCATTATTTTTCCAAAAGTAAATGAACATTACGATACTACGATCTCTATGTAGGAACGACAACGTTGCGCATGTATCTGACAGGAAAATGACTATAACCTAACATTTTCAAAATATACACGGTGAAATGTGTCAGAATTTCATGACCAACCGGGATAATTCATAAAATTGAATAGAGTATACCATAGACATATTATCCTAAGTCTATGGAGTATACCTACAAAAGTTGTGTGCCGTGAGATGTCACAGATAGTGTTCTGTGAAATTTCATTGCGCAGTTGCGCACCATCATATTCGGTCTTTAATCAGTTAATAATAATTCTACTTTTGACTAAATTATATATCAAATAGCTGTAATGTTTGAATTCCATATATTCACGTGATCAACTAATGCGGCATTCAGTTATTATATTTTGCCTTCTTTCTCCTATATAAAATTCCTATTCCAATGAAACTATTATGTAAACAAGATGATTGCCACTAGCGTTAAAGTTAGGAACTAGGATACTCGTTTCCGGAAAATCCGAGTTCAATCCCGGGGCTTGGAAGAAATTTTTTTTAGTCGGACGTTCAAAAAATTCTACTATCGAATGGGATGTACATACGTATATTCACGTCAACTTGAGTCGTCACTCAGCTATTAATTATAAGATATTACGACCACTCCTATATAAGATTTGATATCTAGATGAATCTATTTCTATTAGCAATTTTACATGATTACCAGTAGCCTAGAAGGAAGGAGACAAGATCACCAACCGGGAAGTCCAAGTTCAAATCCGAGGCTGTAAAATTTTATTTTTAGTCAGACGGTCAAAAAATTACACTTCGAATGAATTATATCATCAAATATACTCCATTCACTTCCATAAAGTATCTCGATTAGCCCTGATTAGGTAGTTCACTGGGTTTATCAAGTTCTTTCTTTTAAAACTGACGCAATCAAGCGACATTGCCAAGTCTACTTTCTATTTAATCTTTTTTAACTTTGTAAATGGAGTAAGTTCTTCTGAGTTTTAACTGTGACTCAGGTTTCGACGTTTCGTAGAACTACTACATTTTCATACTGAAGTATTCCAAGTTGTGCAAAGAGGTATTCAAATGGCTTCTGTAGGTATTTCTTGAGAATTTTGAAAAGTGGAGAATTCCGTTCGTCTGTTCCGTTCGTTTTTCTGGGTTATTCGAGTACTTTTATTCTTTTTCCGAATAAACTATCACAAAGTAACGGACTATTCTGTCCGTTATTTTTCAGTAAAATTTCAACACTCGTTTCTTGATTTCCGTTTAAGAATATAGCATAACTGAATCTTCCAACCATTTTCGTATTACGTGAAATATTTCCAGTTTCAACAGAGAAAAATTTTCTTCAGCATTCGCCAGATCTTTGAAATTACTGAATTCATATAATATATTCATTAATTACCCAAAGTAAATGAACATTTTGATAAATACGTAATTACTATGATTTTTTAGCAGAAACGACAACGTTGTGGGCGTATCTGACAGTGGAATGACCATAACCTAACATTTTCAAAATATACGCAGTGAAATGTGTCAGAAATTCATGGCAAACTTTATAAAAGTGAATGTTGAATTAGGAATATTGTTTAAGAATATTATTTCTAACTTGAGTATAACGATATTGAATTCTCAATTATTACAATTAGAAATACATTTCTCATTACAAATTATTCGATGAATCTTCAGAATCTATGAATCAATTTTCCTATTGGCGTGGTTGCGGCCGGTGTTGTCGGGTTGAAAGCGGTTGACATGACCAAAAAATAGGTGATTTGAAAATAAAATGGTAGATATGTACTATGTACAGCTGTACATAGAATCTGAAATAAGAGTAAAAGAAAGCCCTATTTTCATTAAAAAAAAAAATATCAGTTGATCTATTGCATACCTAATACAAAATAAAAGATTCAAAATAGGAAGGTAGAGGTACCTCCTTTTCAGAATCAACGGGCTCAACGGCTCCGTTTTCATTACGAACGCGGTAACAATACATAATTGGTTTTGTTTAATGTAGTGTCGAAACAAAAGAATAATTTGGAATAGTTATATCATACATATACAGTATTGCGAAAGCTTGGTTAGAAAAAAGAGTAGTTCTTTTCCTGAATCCTTGAGTCGTTAAACCCTTCATGTCAATATTGTTATACATATCTACATTGGAAGTTTCAACAATCGTCTACAATATCATGTTAATAATTTAATCATATCGTTATTATCAGCGGCAGAAAATTACGTGGGAGACGGTAGGTTTAGAACGGTATATCTAAGGCTGAAACATTGGACCCGGCAACAATGCAGTGGCGGCAAACGGCGAGTATCAAACAGAACACGTGCAGCTGCTTCGTTGGGGTGTGTTTATTTATCATAAGGTCGTACCCTCGTACCGACAGCCGACACCGCATCTTTGATTTGACACCACGAAAATTTCCTGGTGAATGTATTCCACCTTGTTAATTTATGGACCTTCCGAATTCCAACTAGGTATTATAAATAATTGTCTGGGTTCAATTTCGCCAGGTAAAAGTTCGCGTTATTGGAAATTGAATATGGAAACAACTACACATCGCTAATTGGTTAAGATTTTCGTACCATGTCATTTCTGTTCTGCGACAATGTGCCGGTTTCAAGATGGGCACTTCGGAAATCTGATATTATGGCGATGGTTCCAAATGAGGCAAATGAGCATATCAATTAATAATAACTATTCATTGAACTGAATATCAACATGATAATAATTGAACTTTGCGGAATGGTGTAGTTATTGCAAGGTTATGAGAACTAAAAATGTTTTAGACAAAATTTATGAACTATTGGCCAATTTCAGTAAAAATCTGAATTTCAATACGCCTAATGATTTTTATATGTCGTAAACGGGTTCTTATATACCAAGTAAGTTACATACAATGAGAAGAGAACACGTCATAGTAATTACACCTTATCTAGAAAGTAGAAGTGTAAACAAATATTCATTCAAGTTGTATGGCTCTAAAGGACCCTGCACAAATCAAATGGAAAATGGATCCCAGCCCAGTCGAATTGGCTGAAATTTGGATATGTTGTAGTTTATACATTTCTGATCAATAGTCTTCATGGGCCCGAGACCTAAAAATGGACAGTTTTTTCGGTATCGAAGGTCGAAAGTTGCAACTACTAGTGCGCAATCAAAAATGAATTCCCATACAGGGTGTCCCACTAGTGCCGCAGCGGACGATATACGCGTAACGGTCCGAGTTTTGCAAAATTTTTTGATGCAGACTTGATATGCTTCTAGAAGAGCACAACCTAAAAATATTTTCGAATATATCGGGTGGCCCACAAAAGAGGAATAGCGGGTGACTTTGTTTTTTCAAATGGGACAACCTATATTCAATAGTGTTTTTCAATTCTCTGAAACTTCCTGCATGCTTTCGTATACTTTTCACATATTTTTATTCGACAGTTTTCGGAATATTGGCCATTTTGACAAAAAAATTCTTCTACGGTATCTAACTCGGGCCCCGGTCTCAGGCCTCACTGGTCTCCTGTCTCTGTCGCAGTGCGGACAGGCACCTTGAGGAAAGCTCATGGTTAATGGTCGATTCACAATGAACGTAAACGTAACAATGACGTAAAGAGCACGTAAACGTAATCCGCCCATGAACGGCATAAACGTAATGAAATATGTCATAGAATCCTTTATTTTCATCATATTTTGGGCTCTTGTGCGGTGCACGCCTTGCACGCCAACTTACAGCGGGCCTGGGCCCGTATTCTTGACAAATGTTCTTACGTTTTCTGTGGATTACGTCCACATTACGTTCAGTTACGTTCATTGTGAATCGACCATAAGAAGTGAATTCGGCCTACAGACTCTGTCTTTGCTCTCGGTCTTCGCGCGAACTGCAACCTAAGTGAGACCTGTTCAGACGTTTTTTAGAACAAGTTTCTGGTTCGGAGAAAATGACGTCATCCGACTTTTCATGTGCTCACGTTATGAATACATATCGCTTTTCGTGTATTATTCGATAAAAAATAGCTGATAGCTATAAGTTACGCGGATGAGGTTTACCTGACGAGACGAAGTAAATTTATGTGAATCCTCATATTAAGTAATAGCCATAATCAACCATTCCAAGTAAACCAAGAAAGTGTTCAGAAACTGAATAACTTATTGGATGGAAATAAAGTTCCATATGATCGAAATATTAATAGGTGTCTTCAAACTTGTGAAATCATTTCACAAGTTTGGGGACAGTGATGCAAGTTTGGGGACATCAACTTCGGGGACATTTCAAGTCCCCAAACTTGCATCACTGTCCCCAAACTTGTATTTGCTGTCCTCAAAAACTCATTTGCTGTCCCCGAAATGCTAATGTCCCCAAACTTATAGTATGACATATCTTTAAATTTTGGGGACAGTCCCCAAAGTTGCATTTTGTCCCCGAAATGATAGTTTGACATATAATATGTCCCCAAAGTGATAGTTTGGCATACTTATATATATATATATATATATATAATCTTTTGAAAGAGAGAATTACAAACTGTATCGGCAAGCTGACAACATATCTTCTTGAAATTTATTTTTGATAGAAACTGTGCATAAAATATGTATAATTTCAAATTTTATCTCCCACATAAGTGGGAATTTCTTAATACATGTCTCCACATCGAACGTTTTACCATCATATAGATTTTAGTCTCGACATACATGGTTAACTTGTAGTGCGATCAGGGAGTTGATAATCTTTCTGCAAGTTTTCAAAGATGAATTTCTATTTGTGACAGGAGGTAGAACCGTTCATGAAACTTTCAATATGGCAAAGTAATTAGACGTCTTTTCACTCTTCTCGATAAATTAAGAAAGTAGGGCCTGTTCGCCCTTCGTGTCACGAATTCTTCGAACTATTCGAGTTCATCAGCTTTGTACGTATCATTTCAACGTGTGTATACACAGTACCTTCACGTCTGTGCTGCGTTGCCATAAGTTAGTTCTTGGCGTGAATATGTGGGCTTTCGTATAGTTAATCATCGCAGAATGATTTAGAGCAGCTTCTACGTCAACTTGGCACCTTATCCGAACAGTAACAACCGCATTTTCCCCATAAACATCATGAAATATGCAGAAGATAATTTACTTTCAGTCGAAGGATTCGATCCTGAAGGGGCACAAAGGCTCCCAGCGTTCACGATCCAATTTTACTCATTTTAACTGACAGATTTAGAGTCTTAGTGTATGCACCGAGTGTATAAACTAATTTCATGAAACGTATGCCAGATTCGACTTGCTCTACGGGGAGCAGCTTTGATGAACGTAACGAGGTACAAGAAGCTCCATGTCCTACTCCTACACGCGGAAGGTTTATCATAACATAACTCTGTTCTGCTCGCGTGATTTTCCTTGAAATGATTTAAGGAAAGTTCGGAAATTCTGCTTAGAAGGTATTTGAGTTAGGACTTTTATTACATAAGTTTCTAAATAGTTTTCTTCAAATGGAATGGCTTGAATATGAATAATTTTATTGGAGTCAATCCAAGACTAACATTTGATGATTCATATTTATACAGGGTGAGTCTTTGACTTGTACATATATTTTAACTGTAGATTCCTCTCATCAAACGAAACACTTTTTTCCTATACCATTTTTCAAAATTCGATTTGGTTTCGAAGATACAGGGTGTCGAAAATCCACGAAAAAAACACTTTTCTGTTTATATCTTCGGAACCGTTATTTCGAATGAACTGAATTTTGGTTGAGTTTTTACTCTATTCATGGTGCATATTCCTCAATCAAAACCTATTCAATATCTCTACTAGTATAAAAGTTACAGGGTAGTCGACTCATCAATACACGCTAAAACACCATAAAACCACTTTAAAAAGATAAATGGTTCATATTTTCGAAAGAATCAGTCATTTAAGAAACTAAAAGTATTTTAATTTTTTTTCAATAAAACGCGTCGTTTTCGAGTTATTTCCAATTTTGCCCGGAGAAATTTGACGAAAAAATCATTAATTTCAAGAATAATCTGAATGCGTCTCTGAATTAAATATCATCGAATATTATTCCTTCTCTGGTCTTTCAACGAGTTTACATTGTTGTCACAATATTTATCAACTTTGTCGAGATATTTTAATAATAAAATCCCACAACTGTAAGAGATAAAATTTAACACCAAGGAGGATTTAATAGGCACAGTTTCTATTGAAAATTCATAGTTACGGGTCCATATTGAAGTAAAATTCGGATATGAATGATGAATCTCGATAGAATTTAATTATTAAATTAAAATTAATGAAAAATAAAATGATACCTTATAATCTGTGGCGATGTTTCTAAAATCTAAACAATATCCTCTTGGAATTTTATAAACTCGACACGGTTTCACGGTTAAAATTATATTAATTCACTATAATCACATTAGAACAATAATTCACTGAATGTATTCAGAACTTCACATAATGTTTACAGTTTGTTCAGAGACTCTGGTTTGTTATTGTTTATAGCTGGCGTCCACATAACCAATCATTCGATTTTCGCTCTACGCATGCGTATTGCGTGGTAAAATTTGGCGCGAAGTTGATTGGAAACGGCAGAATTCATAGATATTCATACCACGGTACACAAGTGTATCGTGGTATAATGAATATCGTATTGTTTCGTAAAAAATCCTTAACCTCTATGAAAATATCAACAAGCTGACAACAACTTCTTGAAATTTCTGTGCTGACATTCACAGAATCGATACAAATTAGATTAGGTTAGGTTGTTTGATAATTGTTTGATAATAAATCTGAATGAAAAGTTTTTCTTCATGGTATTGTTTTGGAATTTTGAGGAGAATATGAACAAGTTATCAGTGTTTACAAACTAATCTGCAGAAAAATCGAAGAAGGAACTTATTTTGGTGGGATGAATGTATCTTTTCAGTTGCAGATATAATCCGATGAAACTAACTATTTTTGTTGAGAAATATCGTGTTTTTAACATTCTTATTCGAATAAGGTTAGTACTTGAGTATTCCCTTAATGTATAAACTCAATTTCTATCGAGAAATATGAACTTTGCATCAATTCCAGAAGATCTTTTCAGGAACGTACTGAGCCCAATTTTTTTTTTCAAATGGCTATATCTTTTGAACAGAGCCGAATTCGGAAAAATGGAAAATGAAAAAAAGGTTTCTTTTGACCTCAAGAATCTTCAGTTAAAATATATGTACAAGTCAAAGACTCACCCTGTACATCCCTGGCAGTAGGTATACTTTCCACGCTTAACTTTTCAAATAACTCAACTGTGCTTGATATGCATCCACAAGATGTACCTATCAATTCAGTATAAATCGAATCAAAGAAATCATATAATGTTTGGATATGAACTGAATGACGAGACGACTTTCTTCAAAACTCCTCGAAAAGCATGAAATTTCTAACTGCATGCAGGTTACTTTTCTTATAGTCCAAGATCCCAGGGCCGCCAGACGTCACGTATTTTCTGATGAACGAAATGTGGATGATTGCATAGTGTTAGTATGTACTACGATCACATGCCTATTGGCTACCTTGCTCAGACGGCCAATGTGCAGATATCAGGTCATCAAGTTGCAAAAAAACATTGCTTACCTCACTTAAATTCTGATGGCTGATTTTCACATATATTTTAGACAATTCCGTTTAAAATGAGTTTTCAATAATTATTTGTTCTTTTTTCACAAGGACCACATCAAGATGAAAGTTAGTGTTGTGAAAATTCGAAAATCTAATAAGTTTTCAATAATGCCAGACCCTTCCCGTCGGCCGAATTGCTTAACAGACGCCTTAAAGGTCTCAAAAAAATTATTTAACTTCACGTTAATTCTGATGCTCCATTTTAATGTATCTTCTCCAAACCACTATTTTAAAATTTCTTACAAGAAGACAGACCGATCCAAGGGGCCAATCATCCCCAAACTCAATTTTAATGCCTCTATGGCTTAGAGCGCGAGGGTATTATCCGCACGCATGAGGCGATGAGTGAGAGATGTATTAGCTCCTACTGACTTCCCTGTCTCTCATTTCAGTTTACTCGTATCAATCAATAACTAATATTTGTAGAAAAATCCGCTAAAAACTAATAAATTGAAAAATCTGATAAATATCGACGTGTAAGGAGGTGCTCATCTGACCGCAATAATTCTAAAATTTTGACCTGCAAGCTGTTTCAATGAACTCGAGAATTGTTTCAAAGGCTAGCAATTTAGTTAGCACGTCGCAACTTTTGCCAAAGCTCACTTTTGCATGGTAGTAAGTTGCTAGCATCGAGGTTTTTCAAATTCTTCCGATTGAATTCTTCATTGATATCAGATACCATATACGTATCAATGAACAGTTGAAGTATAGCACCATCTACTATCTACATCAATTTTCCAGGAACGTTATAAATATCACAGATAAGTTTTTGTATTACATGGAATACATTTTCTTCTTCAACTACATCACCAACAAAATCCAGCATACCGGAACGGTGAAATGCTTGTTGGTACTCTTCATTTTTCTTCAAAATATTGATAGGCTTTTGTTTGCCCTTTTTGAAAATTGCTGTAGTAAAATTACAACCTGTGATGGCAAGGAATGCTGGTAAATTACGACTGTCCTAATTGTTCGTACTCTTAGTAGATATATTTGAATCAACGTATCTCTTCTTGTTACCAGTGCCGGTCAAATTCCAAACATGGGAATCATCATTTTTCAAATGCTGCATATTTCCTAGCATTATCTCTGCTATACCTTTCAGTATCTGAACATCGTATTACGAAATCAGCCTGAGCATCGATGTTGCAAACAAAGTATACGATCTTTGTATCAGCTTCCTCATGCTAGGAACACGATAAATCTGCATCTATTGTTGACCACGGCGAAAGAATGGCATTGTCGAAAATTTATGAAATTTTTTTTATTCCCGATGAATGGAATCATTTCGTCAGTAGTTTATTGAAACAGGTTGCAGGTCAAAATTCTACAATTATTGCGGATGGATGAGCACTTTTATACACGTCGATCTTCAATAATTTACCTGTTTTATGAATTTATTAGTTTTAAGCTGATGTTTCTAAAAATATTAATTATTGCTGATACGAGTAAACTGAAAAGAGAGACAGGGAAGTCAATATGAGCTAATACATCTCTCACTCATCCTCATGCTTGCATATAATACCCTCGCGCTCTAAGCCATAGAGGCATTAAAATTGAGTTAGGGGGATGATTGGCCCCTTGGATCGGTCTGTCTTCTTGTAAGAAATTTTAAAATAGCGGTTTGGAGAAGATATATTAAAATGGAGCATCAGAATTCACCTGGAGTTAAATAATTGAGACCTTTAAGGCGTCTGTTAAGCAATTCGGCTGACGGGAAGGGTCTGGCATTATTGAAAACTCATGTTAAACGGAATTGTCTGAAATATATGTGAAAATCAGCCATCAGAATTTAAGTGAGGTAAGCAATGTTTTTTTGCAACTTGATGACCTGATATCTGCAAATTGGCCGTCTGAGCAAGGTAGCCGATAGGCATGTGATCGTAGTACATACTTACACTATTCAATCGTCCACATTTCGTTCATCAGAAAATACGTGACGTCTGGCGGCCCTGGGATCTTGATCTATTAGTTTTTGGTGTAATGTAGAGTTCAAATGGCTAATCGAGAAAACTTTTCCGTTTGACATTTTCCTAACTAACTGCAGTTTGGACATCAACGAATAGTTTATCTTAAGATCTATGGTGCTATATTGCGATATGTCTATGTACTTTTTTTACCTTTACTTTAAATTTCTTCATATCGTATTGTAAAGCATCCATACGCTAAATAAATAAATAAATAAACTAACTGCACGTGGTGATGAGAGATGGCGTAATAATTATTCCTACACCCAACTTAAACCAAGTGAAAATAGGTTTAATGTCCAGTGGCGGCTCGTGATAGTTCGAGGTGGTGAGGCAATCAGAAAAAAAAATTCTAGGAAATTTTGACATTCCTAACGAAATTTGTCATGAAAAAAGTAAATATTTCCCAACTTTACAGTTGTCATTGTTCTACATAAGCATATTCGTACTTTTCTCTTGATTTCTTTGGCAATAATTCTAATGAAGCAGTATTCACTGCCTCAACCAGCTCTGGAGTAGTTCCAGGAATGAAAAATTCATCATCACTTATCATTTTATACGGTTTTTCTTCGAAAAGACCAGTAATTAAATCAATATTCGTCAAGTTTGACAATTCAGCATTGATACGTGTCCATAGTAACGCAACCAATTCCATTCCGAATTTCAAAGCTCCATTTATTTATGAATTGAATAATTCGCGATTTTTTCCAAAATTGATTAAAATTGTCGAATTTCAAACGATTTGCGGAAAAATAGTATCTTCACCTCGAAGTAAAAGCCACATTCCTGGACTCTGTGTTGCAATCTTCACAATCGTCCAGGAATATAAGGCTTTTCCTACCCGGTGAACAATGAACTATTTTTATAAAGGGTTTTCCAATAAGAGGTGTTATTTTGACATTCAAAGAGGAATGCCATTTTTCAGATAAACGATCGGATGTTTATTTCATCATAATGTGGAAGGTATGCCGTTTTTAATGGAAAATGACATCAGCCAAATGACCACCACGACTACATGACCATATCATTTTCATGAAGGACCTCATCACTCGAGATGATTTTTCGATGAAATTCCGGATCACTTTCATGCATTTCAAGGACCCAATCAGCAAAGACATGATGTTGTTGATGATCGGCCGGCTTGAGTTCATGTGTTAACTGAACTTTGTAAGCCTCAAGACCCAAACCTTTATGCAAAATACGGTGTAATGGCGTTTGTCTTTTGTTTCTTTGGATTTTGGAATTAGGCATTCCAAAGAACGACGAGGAATGGACAAACCTTGGTTTTCTTCAACACTTCCGGCTACAGCAGCAATATTCTCATCAGTTCTGGGGTGACGTGCACTGGTTTTATTCTCCACATCACGAACTTGTCCAAAGAGCTCAAATTTTCCCACCAATTTCTGTACTTCGATTCGACAAGGTGCATCACGACGACTCAAAAATGTTCGAGTTTTTCGAAACGTCTCTGATAAATTCGCACCATTTCATAGTGAATTTCAATGGTTTCAATGCGTTGTTGAAGCGTGTATCGTTGCATTTTTGTTGATGGCTTAGTTTCTACTTGTCAAATGTCAAAAAATGAAAGATTCATATATAAGTGACATCTATAGCGAAATAGCGAGCACATCTTATTGGAAAACCCTTTATAATCTACATTTGAACTCCTATATTTGTGTATTGGCTGGAATAAGATGCAACACATTCCTTAAGACGTGTTACTGAGAAATTCAATTCATTCAATATGAATTTTTGCATTATTCTGAGATGCACAGGACCGAGTTTATTATGAATTTAAAACTCCCGATATTCAATGGTAGGTACATAAAATATTGCTGCGATGTGCGCCAGTATTGCCAATACGTTTCGTTGGAAGAGTATGTATTGTAACTTCCAAGCATTATTGTGCTTCTTGAAAATTTTATGTGAGGGTGTTTTACAAGATGTGGAATGAATAAAATAATTTTCTCAGTCCGGAGCTGCGCTTTCCAGAAGTAAACAAGCGAATATTAGTCATTGCCATAATAATATCAGGGTCAGTTATTGAGATATACAGGGTGTCCCAGAAGTCGCGCACCCCATTGAGGGGATCGAAATTGAGAAATATTCTAAGCCCAAAAATCCATGTTTGAAATTTTTTGATAACGTAGTTAATTAGTAATTAATTAATGGAAGTGACCAATCAGGAGCACCCTTCAGAAGAATAAGTAGGCAGTGGGCACTTTCGAACCCCTCAATGGGGTGCGCGACCTGCTTATTCTATGACACTTTTCGAAATAACTTTTATCGCTGAATTCAACGATATATTATACAATGCTATTGAAAGTTGATTTTCAGGTAATGTTGACTCTTATCTTTTTTGGTTTGGATTTGTATTACATTTACCTTCAGTTCAATTAACAACGTGCAATACATTTAGATAAGAACATTGATATCGTTGAAAGACTTGTTTTTTCTTACATACACACAACTCTAGGTTTATTGCAAGTATTATTTTCGAGTAGTAGACCGTGGATAAAAAATAAAAAGCAAGAAATGGCATTGTATGGTATATTGTTGAATTCAGCGTTAAAAGTTATTTCGAGAAGTGTCATAAAAGATGCAGGTCCGTATTGAAAAAAATGAGGTTGAGGGTGGCTCAGAGAGTACGAAACGTTTAACGAAATCTGATTGAGTATGTCAATTTGAATAAAAAATTCCTGTAACATTTTTTGATGATATCTGAAATAAACTTGGAAAGAAAAATCATAATGTCAGAAATTCCTTTTTTTATGATATCTCAATAACCGGCCCTGATATTCTCGATTTGTTTGAACTGTTTGACAATGCTTCTTGAATACAACTTTTTCTTTATTTGACCGATCTTCTTACTCCGACGGTTCAAGAGTTACCAATACAGCCCCATTTAAAAAGTGGCCACTCTGTATAAGGTTTAAGATTCATAGATCTTACGGTGTGCGTCCGCTACCTCGCACCATCAACAATCTGGCATCGTTATCTCAAAAGCTCTGTGATAGCGCTATCATAGCAGATTCTTGGAACCTTTGTACGTACAATGTGTTAGGTTAGATTGACTAATTATAAGTTGGATGAAAAGCCTTTTTTCCACAAGATATTGTTGGGATATCGAGGAGTTCTTAGTTTAGGAAAACGAAGAAGGAACTTATTTCGATGGGAGAAATATGGCTATTATGTAGTAGATATAATCGGACAAAACTAAGTGTTTCTGTTAAGAAATATCGTGTTTTAACATTCTTATTCGAATAAGACACTTGTGTATTCCCTAAATGTATTAACTCAATTTCAGCGAGAAAAATGAACTTTGAGGTCTCTGCAGAGAATCGTATCAGGCACGTATGTGGCCCATTTTTTTTTCAAATGGCTATATCTTTTTAACAGTGCCGAATTCGGAAGGATTGAAAATGAAACAAGCTATAATGAAAAAATCATTTTTTAAGACAAGCTTTTATAATAACAACACTCCGCCATTTCGAAGCCGCCATCTTGAATTCCTCAATTTTGAAGAATCATAATTTCCGACCCAGAAATCCCCCAGATACCAATTTTGAATGGAATCGTATCATAATTACAAAACTCGACCGCCATATTGTAGCCGCTATCTTGAATTTTTCAATTTTGACAAAAGAATCATCATTGTCAAACCTAAAAACCTCCAGATACTAATTTTGAATGGAATCGGATGATAATTACAAAACTCATCTGCCATTTTGGAGCCGCCATTTTGTTTTTTTCTATAAAAAATATTTAATGATGCATTGTCACCAGAATTATGTACACCTGCCAAATTTCAAATCAATCGGAAGATTAGAAGTGTGTCATATTTAACTTGCAAGATTTGATTACAGACAGACAGACACCGGGACAGGTGAAACTAAATAAAAGCTTGTAAAAAAGGGTTCCTTTTGACCTCAAGAATCTACAGTTGAAATATATGTTTCAGTCAAAGGCTCACTCTGTATATTCTCTTCTCTCGTGGAAAACGGTAGCATATACGACAAAAAAATATGTCGTACCTAGCTTTGAAAGGTTCCAACTAATTCATATTCTTTGTCATTTTTTCATACCTGTGTTGGGCCACAAAAGTTCTGGAAGGAAACAGGACACAGTGCTCTAAGACAGTTAATATACGAACCTTGAATCTTTTCCAGTTTCAGCTGGTTAATCACTCCTCTTTATTGGAACCTCTAATTTAGGAACACCGAGTATAGGGTAAACCTATTTTGACGCCTATAAGGAGTATGTGGAAACTATTATAAACTTCCAATGTTGTTTATCCACTATCGGTATTCTATTGTACAATTTGGCGTGCCGGATCCTATAATAACCGAAGTTTGAAACTTTGAGGAAATTTCCGGAGGGTCAGTTGTGTGTGATAATCTTTAGCAAACATGACGATAGTCGGGAACAGTCCCTCAGCTGATCCTTGAGTTTATCGATTTTCCACGAAAAACAGAAATGGAGGCCTAATCCCCCAGTTAAGCGGATTAAGTAATTTATTGAGTCTACCGCATATTTTGGCAAGGGGTCCTAGAACGGGGTCCTATTTATCTCAGATCACGAATCAGATGAGGACAATGACTCGTGCGTCTTACAAAAAATACAATACTAGAGAAAGGATATTCCTGGAAAATCATACAATACATTATCCTGACTCTAAGGTTTTGAGACTGATTTGTTTGATTTCGGTTCATTTTGTTTATTGAATTCAATTGTGTATTTCCTTTAATGAAGGATTGTTTTCTAGGGATGTATTCCATTTTTGAGTACCGAATATCCATAACATTTGTTGGTACTTTCTCTATTCATTTATTGTATTCAATTTTTTTTAGCTTGGGAAAGATTACATAGGTGGGATATTGCTGAATAGATATTCTTACTTTTTCGGTTTTTTGAATTACAGGCATTCGTCGTTTCGATTTTTCTATTTGATTCAGCTTGAATCTGGTTGTCTTCGAACAATGAGTTCATTTTCAACAGGTTGTAACATTTCAGTGAAAGGAGCTAGGGAATACTCTTTAAGGGAGAATATACAGGGTGTAACAGCAAAATGGAATAAATTCGATAACGAATAAATCAGGGGGTGTTAGGAAAAACGCTCGGACACGTCGATTTGTAATTTCAAATGCGCATATTTTCCAAGAAAATAAAATTATATAGGGTGATCCATGCGACCGTGGCCAATACCAACTTTCTTATTTCAAATGCAACTCCCTGTATATTATTTATTTTTTGGATTCTTCAGAAAATTCTAGACATAATTCATGTACAATGTCCTATACCTATCTTCAACTTTTTAGGAAATATTAAGTGTTTTCAGATTTTTTACAAAAATTAACATTTTAAATGACAATTATTTCATTTTAAAAATTCGATACATTACACTCAATACTTATTACCCATTTACCTCTTGATAAGAAGATGGCGCCCTTGACTGTTGCGCAGTTACAAAATGAACTAAATAAATGGAAAAAAGACGAGTTAATTGATTATATAATTAACAAAAGTGTACCATCCAGTGCAAAAAATAACGAACAATTGATTTACGCATTAACAAAAACCAGTGGGGTTGGCATAGACAACTATTCTGATACGATGGCGAGTCACTCCACCAAGGTAAACAATGAATTTGAGAAAATCAATTCAGAAAACAAATCCCTGGAGTCGAAGCTGAATTTGAGCAATAAGTTGATTACACAAATGGAGAAACGCACGGAAGAACAGGAATTACTGATTTCTATATTGAAAGGGAAAAATAGCTGTAAATGTGAGGTTAAAGGTATCCAAAAACAACAAAATCCTTCACCAGTGCTACCAGCCAACAAAGCAAGAAATTCTCTTCGTAACACAGACAACTCAGTACAGAAAACTGACAACGGAGGTATCATAATTGATAGTCCAAATGATCCAGTACCTCAGACGTCAAGTAAATATAACCTGAAACATTCTAAAATAATAAACACTAATCATAACAAATACATAAAAGGAAATGCAATAGAGAGCGGTGATTTTCACTCGGCAGAAAAGATGGGATGGTTATACGTAGGAAGAGCTACATCCAACTCTGATTCCAATATCGTAAAGGAATATATTGAAAAGAAATTCTCGTCCGAAAAAAATAATTTCATCGTCCAAGAACTTAGCAAGCATGAATCAAATACAAATAAAAATAAATCCTATAAAATAGGATTTCCTTACAGCTTAATAGATGAAATTACAAAACCTGAAATCTGGCCAGAGAACATAATCGTAAGACAGTTCAAGTTTTTTCGAGGAAACCAAAACAGAAAAACCCAGTTATGGTCAACTTAATGAAATAGATAATGATAAGAAAAAGTTTATTATAATGAACATCAATATACAATCCCTAACAAACAAAATAGATCAGCTGAGCATTACAGCTAAGATGGAAAATATTGATCTGCTGTGTATAAGTGAGCATTGGCTGAGGCCAATGCAGTTGGAAATTACCAAACTTGACGACTATCAAATAGCATCCTCTTTCTGCAGAGATAATTACATGGGTGGTGGTGTTTTAATAGCGGTTAGACGCAAGTGGAGGTATACACCTATACAGGAAATAAGCAAGTTTTCCTTGGAAAAGCAGGGTGAGTTTGCCGGTGTGTATGTACCTAACTTGAATACCATAATCATAGCAACATATAGAGCCCCAACTGGGAACGTAAACGAGTATTTTGACTTAATGAGTAACGTTTTAACATTCACAAATGATTATTTCACAGGGAAAAACATTGTAGTTTCAGGGGACTATAACATCGACTTCTTGAAGAATACTAAAGAGAAAAGAGATTTGCAGAATTTATTTGCAAGTTATGGCTTAAAGGAGTGCTTTGATGAACCATCGAGACTGGGATTAAATAACAGTAAAACATGTATTGACAATATATTTTTATCCAAACACGTGAACAAACATTCCAGAACAACTGAAATGCATTTATCAGACCATAAATCTCAGATTATTTTTCTACCACTCTCAGAAAAGGCATCTGAAAAAGAATACAGGTTCACAAAAAGCAGAATAATCACTGAAACAAATACTTGCATGGTGAAACAGGAACTCGAACAAATATGCTGGAATAATTTTCTAGATAGCAAAAATGCAACAGAAGCGTTTACAGCTTTTCATAGTTCGTTCATGCAGATCGTTGATACATGGATGCCTGTGAAAGAAAAGAAAGAGATTAAAAAAGAAAAAAAAGGTGTACTATGGAAAACACCTGAAATAGTTCAAATGAAAAATCATCTAGATGCTCTTTACACAAAGATGGTAGTGAAAAAGGATGAAATATCTAAAATCCAGTATACAAATCATAAAGAAATATATAAAAGAGAAATTCAAGAGACCATCAAATTAAAGAACACTGAATACGTGAGAAAACAGGGAAACTCTCCAAAGGCCTTTTGGAACCTTATCAATAAAACGAGGAAACCTCAACAAGAGAAAGAAGAGTCGTCAAGAATAACTGCGGATGAGCTGAATGAACACTTCACATCAATAGGCAGAAGAATAATGAATTCAGTGACGATTGGAACGAGGAGTCCAGAGGAGTTGATAAAGGAAAGGAAGATAGAAAATAAAAATTCCTTTTTTCTATTTGAGTGCACTCAAAACGAAGTAAAAAAAGCCATATGTAGCATTAAGTCGAGTAACACCTTGGATGTATATTTCATATCGGCAAACCTAATAAAAGATTTATCGGGTGAAATAGTAACACCATTGACAATAATAATTAATAAGTGTTTTCGAGAAGGATTATTTCCCCAAGAACTTAAACACTGCAAGGTTATCCCAGTGTATAAGAACAAAGACGACACCGAAGATTGCACCAATTACCGCCCTATAAGCATTCTACCTGCAATATCCAAGGTATTCGAGAAGATCCTGAAGAACCGGATGTTAAAATATTTAGAGAAGAAGAATCTACTATCCCACTGTCAGCATGGTTATAGAACGAATAGAAGTACCTCCACAGCCATAGTTGAGACTCTCATGAAACTCGTCCAAGAGCTAGATGAGGAGAAGCACATAAGGATGGTTAATTTTGACCTGAGCAAGGCTTTTGACAGTTTATGCATTGAGACACTCCTGATGAAAATACGCCAATATGGATTCCGAGGTAATATTTGGAAACCTCATTAAATCATATCTAATGGACAGAAAACAAGAGGTGAGTTGGCAGGGTACATCCTCGAGACAGCTTTTCAACGCGAGTGGAGTTCCCCAAGGTTCGATCCTGGGCCCAGTCCTTTTCATTGTGTATATCAACGACTTATATATAGAAAATTGCATACATGGATGTCTTTATTGTGATGATACTTCTTTGTTGGTCAGCGGGAGTACAAGTGTAGAGATGGAAGAGAAGACAAATTACGTCATTAAACAAGCTGAAACGTGGTTCTCTGCTAATAAACTTAAGCTGAATGGTGAAAAAACGCAAACACTGAATTTCAATAGAGGCACAAAGGAATTTGTAACCTTTTTGGGCGTGGATATTGACTCAAGATTAGACTGGAACAAACAAACCGAAAAAGTTCTGAAAAAAACCTCCAAATCGCTCTACCTGCTGAGAAGGCTAAAGGCAACTACAACTGATCAGGTTGTGAAAACAGCATACTTCGCCACAGTACAAAGCTCACTATCTTATGGCATCTTGGCCTGGGGAATGTCCTCCAATGTCAAAAAATTGTTTACTCTACAAAAGAAGGCGATTAGAATACTTTGTGGATTAAAAAAGCATGACTCTTGCAGAGAAAACTTCAAATCTGAAAAAATACTCACCTTACCATCTATATATATAAGAGAAAGTTTGAAATATGTTCACCTACATAAATGTAGCTTTCGAAGAGGAGAAGATGTGCATTCCAAGGAAACTCGTTTCAAGAATCAGCTTACCATTCCGCTGCATAAGAAGAAATATACCCAACAATTTGTGGACTACTGGGGAGTAAAATTTTATAATAAGCTTCCTGGAAGCGTAAAACAACTGGCGCCAAAAGAATTCAACAGAAAAATAAAAATCATGCTAATTGAAAATAGTTTTTACTCAGTAGAGGAATTCATGAGCTCAAAGTGGAATATCTTATAGATCGTACGTTTGCTATTGTGCTTTTTTTGTTAATTACAACTACATGTTATTTATTGAATTGCTTCTATTTTAATGTACCTATATTTTGACGTGTCATGTATTTCTTGATGACAATAAATACTTACTTACTTACTTACTTACTATGAAGAGAGTAAGCGAAAACCATTACTCAGAAGAAATTAAAAAAAAAACAAAAACAGATTTGTTTATTCTCATAGCCTTAGTAACACGTTGTCTGTTTGCATGACAATAAGTGATCAGTGTAAGTGCTTATTTCACGAAAAATTTCCAAATTTGCCGACTATATCCCAAGAAACAATTAGCGGAATAGAAAAGCAGTTTCAAGAGCTTGGTCATGTGAGACAAATAAAAAAATTGCTGCCAATGCAGTAAGTGATGATACGAAGTTGGATATTATGCTTGAGTTTCAAGAAAGCCCACATAATTCTGTTCGAAAAGTAGCCCCGCTGTTCACCGTCACCCACACGTCAATATTTCGAATATTGAAGGAAAGTAAGATGCATTCCTATAGAATGATGGCAACTCAGGAGCTCATAGAAGACGATTTCGATAGGAGAATGCATTTTTGTGCGCAAATGATGGCAATGTTAGGAAACAATGTTATCTAATCAGAAAATGTTTAGTTTTCTGATGAGAGTACATTTACACTACACGGTCATGTTAATCGTCAAAATTGCCGCAATATCCTGAAAATGTTAATGTTTGGGCAGGAATTGTTGGAAATCATATCGTAGGTCCTTTTTTCATTGACGGCAACTTCAATGGAGAAAAATATTTAGAACTACATACTCCAAAATAATGTCGTACCTACTTTGATGAACTTATATCCTGATCCAGCAAATCCACAAGTTCCTGCCAATATAATATGGTTTCAGCAAGATGGATGAGGTCATTCTTGATTTGCCTCCCTTACACCTACATGTGAGGAAATGTAGCCTGCTGGAAGCTGTAAGAATCTCCCTTAACGGAAAGCTACTACCCGGTAACTGGGTTGGACATATGGGGATCTTGAATCAATTTGATTCAAATCTCCTGGCAAAACCATCGGATGTTATGCCAACCATCTACGATTTTGACACGCCCTTTGAAACGGTCATAACCGACCGTCCTAGGGCAATAAGTTTCGTAAATCGTCTGGACAAAAAGTCATCCATATGGTTCACCGACGGATCTAAAACAGAGAGGGGTACTGGCATTGGGGTATATGGACCTAAATTGAGGATCTCTAAAGCCCTGGGAAGCGAGCCCTCTATCTTACAGACCGAGATAATGGCTGTTTATGTTAGCGCTCAAGAGTGTCTCAAGATGAACCTCAAGGGAGCGCATGTCTACATCATCACGGACAGTCAGGCCTCACTGAGATCCCTGGAATCAAACTGCCAGGGGTCTCTGTTGACCTGGGAATGCCGTAACACCATAAAGCAACTGGCAAGAGGCAATAAAGTGACTCTATTGTGGGCACCAGGGCACTATGGTGTTGAAGGAAATGAAAAAGCCGACAAACTGGCAAAAATTGCATCAAGGCAAATACCTGTTGGACCTGAGCCGTTCTGTGGGCTTGGAAAAGACCAATACAAGGCAGCGGTCCAGCAATGGGAGCTGAAAAACAGGATAACCTACTGGACAAACGCTCCTGGACTTATTCAGGCCAAGAAATTCGTGACGAGCTGTCACGAGCTGAGCTTCGGGTGATGGTAGGACTGCTGACGGGACACTGTCGGTACAAACACCATTTGTACCGCATGGGAAAGTCAGCAGATGAGATTTGCAGGCTATGTGGATCAGAAGCGGAAACAGCTGAACACATGGTATGCAAGTGTCCAGAGCTGGCTGAACTAAGAACCATTCATATGGGGAAACCGGTCCTGGATACCCATGAGGTCACGGCCAAGGCTCCTAGGGAGGTTGCCAATTTTATCAACACTATTGACGACCTCCTTGGGTTCTCGGAAGGCTTAACGAGCCAAAACGACCCCAGTCCAAATAATAATAATAATAAGATGGAGCCCCATTACCAATGTCCGGCAGTACTTGAACCAAATTTTTCCAAATCGGTGGATAGGGAGGCGCGGATCGATAGAATGGCCAGCACTATCTCCTGATCTGACACCATTAGACTTCATTTTGTGGAGATATGTCAAAAGTATTATATACGAAACGAAACCCTTTAACCCAGACGACCTAAAAAACCGAATCACGCTTGCGTTAGAAGACAATTCTACACCAGATTAGCATGCTGCCAAGACGTTCGCGGCGAGCATTTTGAACATTTCCCACATTGACATAATTGTTTTTTGTTTTTTTCAATAATTAAGAAATAATCAGTATTACTTATTAGGTTTTAGGTGTAATGTACCGAATTTGTGGAATAAAATAATTTTTATTTGAAACGATTTTTGCAATAAATCTGAAAACACTTAACACTTCCGAAATAGTTGAAGATAAGTATAGGATATTGTAGATGAATTATGTCTAGAATTTTCTGAAGAATCCAAAAAATAAATAATATACAGGGAGTTTAATTTGAAATAAGAAAGTTAGTATTGGCCACGGTCACATGAAACACCCTATATAATATTATTTTCTTGAAAAATATGCGCATTTAAAACTATAAATCGACGTGTCCGAGCGTTTTACCCAGCACGCCCTCATTTATTCGTTATCGAATTTATTCCATTTGGCTGTTACACTCTGTATAGTCGCAATCCACCCTGTTACTTGGAGGGTCTTTTCCAATTGAGCAAATTTTTTTTATACTTACATTTTTGGCCCGTTCTGTTATCGTATTAGCGTTAGGTAGATCTCTCTGTTATGACGTAATAAGTCAGCTTCGTGATTATTAAATCAGAGAAATATGAGATAGGAAATAATGAGGTGAAAACAGGAAAATAAAACCCTTGATTTTCGGATAAAACCTTTATTGTTCCATTTCCTTAATGAGGGAAAGCGGAGAAGGACCAACAGGTTTTTGAACCCCTCGGCTTGTTAAAATATCATGCAGAGCATTCAGATCATACGTTCCTAAGTGAGAGATAGTCATTATTTGTTCTCAAATGGGATAAGCCAATGAGCTATTCACATTTCATTTGTTTACATTTATAATGGCAATTGATTTGTGTCTTATTCAATTGAATAAGGTTTGCAGTAACAATGATGTTATATAATTTATTATTCATTAATATAATGAATTTTTATTGAATTTTGTGTTTGAAGAATGAGAATTTTCGAGTTGACATATCAGGTTTAATGACAGAAGAAATGGAAATAATGAACCAAGATACGACAAGAAAACTTCTTCGCAAAGCGAAAAGTGAGGTCTGGTTCGTGAAACCACGTTTAGTGTTATTTTCTTGCGTATTCCATCACTCCGAAGTTATGAAATCTCGTACTGAACTTCCATGAAGTTTCTCTTATATTGGAAAAGTTTGTATGATAGTATCTGGGATGAAAACGAATGTTCACACTTCTCCTTTGCCTTAACCGTTTATCTTTCTATACTGGATTCTTTATAAAAACTTTCGGTTGTTACTTCTGAACTTCAATATAAGAAAATTGTCAGAGGATGTCTGTGTAGTTTTGAAATATTAAATCATTTTCCTGGATATCTTCAACGAAGCATCCTCTAGGATTATTGATATTCAATAATGAGGTTCTCCAGCTAATACTGGCGGATAAGTTCGCGTAGTTGTGAAGGATAATTTTTAATTCTATTGATACTTCCGTTAATGTATGATTATTACTATTATACCCTGATATTTTACTCATTCTCAGCACTCCCAATTGTGCTCGATACGAAAAGAAACCATTTTTTCATTTTCTCTGTTGCTTGTATTTTTTCTATTACAAAATCAAGTATATACCTACTCTATCCACATTTATAAAGTGTCCCGGTTGCATATTTCCGTTCCCTATACAGTCAGCGCGACAGGTCGCTCTCACCGTATAGAAAACGGAATGCACACTGGAACACTCCGTTTCCTAGCAGATATGCGCGATGTGCTCACTGTCCTGTTAGTCTTCTGGGTGCCGATGGGACAAATTGCAAATTATTAATAAAGTTTTCATACTTTCTGTATAGCTTAATTAGATAGAGTCTACCACATTTTTCCTCTGTGAACATTTTTGTAGCCGCGGATTTTTTTTCAGCAAACCTCTCGAAAGTCGATCATATTTTCATTTTTCTTGAATCAAACATACTCTTTTATGTAAAATGCAATCATGAGAACAATCTTGGAGAAATGAGAAAACATGATTGTCTACCAACATAAACATGACTGATAATCGCATTTTTTCAAAGTAATACCTACCCTTCCGAATTTTTCAGAATCGGTTGATACGACCATATGAAGTATGAAAATGCAATTGTGCGACAAAAAAATGTGGCGATTTCCTTGTCCGACAAATGAAAATAGAAGATTTTTCAGAATAAAAAATTATGAATAATGTCGTTTTTTTCTTATTCTCTCTCCACCTCGATAATACGGTCGCGTTGATTCAAAAATTAAAGAATTCACTGCTCTAATTTGGTTATGAATAGACTATATACATTTATCGGATATAACTTTGCTCATGTTACAAAAATGAACATTTTGATTTTTTGAGGACCATTTAAATGCTGAATACTATCATCCAGCTGTCCGACGAATAAAGTTCGGCAATTTTAGTTGTTTCCGATATAATATTCTCAGTAGATAGTGATGGAGTTTTTTCGAGCAAACATTTGAAAAATATCCGTGGCATTAAAACGAAAAAGGAGGAAGTGACATTCTTGAACTGTGCAAAATATTCTTGGCATCAAGAGAACATGATAATCACAAATATAAAGATGTCATTCTACCTGACGATTGGTGTCATACTTTTACTGCATACCATTCGTCTTGTTACAATCAATTCAATGTGAGGAAGAAGTTTTTTCATTGTTTTTTTTATCAGATTTGAATGGAAATGTCAGTAAACAATTTGAATTATACACTTTCAATCAAAATCAATAGTTTAATTTCAATAATAATCGGAAAAAGTTTCTGAAACAAAACCATTATATTCAACTAGACTAAGGATTTGCCGCATTTCATTTGGTGGACAGTTGTTTTTTCTATTAAACAAATCTCTCTAAAATATAAATTCATTCTTGTCCGATAAATATTAATGAATTCAAAACCTCAAAAAAATCGTCGATTTTCATCTGTCGGACAAGGAAATCGCCACATTTTTTTGTCGCACAATTGCATTTTCATACTTCATATGGTCGTATCAACCGATTCTGAAAAATTCGGAAGGGTATTACTTTGAAAAAATGCGATTATCAGTAATGTTTATGTTGGTAGACAATCATGTTTTCTCATTTCTCCAAGGTTGTTCTTATGATTGCATTTTAGAAAAAAGAGTATGTTTGATTCAAGAAAAATGAAAATATGGTCGACTTTCGAGAGGTTTGCTGAAAAAAATCCGCGGCTACAAAAATGTTCACAGAGGAAAAATGTGGTAGACTCTACCTAATCAAGCTATACTGAAAGTATGAAAACTTCATTAATAATTTGCAATTGTCCCATCGGCACCCAGAAGACTAACAGGGCATTGAGCACATCGCGCATATCTGCTAGGAAACGGAGTGTTCCATTGTGCATTCCGTTTCCTATACGGTGAGAGCGACCTGTCGCGCTGACTGTATAGGGAACGGAAATATGCGTCCCGGTTGGCCAAGATTTAGGTTTATCAAGTTTTTAATCGAAACTGACGTTGGTTGGTTAGGTACCCGTGAAACATCAGCAATGTCAAAATAATTCTCAGGGACGTTGACAATGCTTATTTCTATTTACTCTCTCTTTACTTTGTCAATGGAGTTACATATTTCTTTTAAGGTTGAACTGTGAAACAGGTTTCTTAGTTCTACTTCGTTTTCATACTGCAGTATTTCATGTTGTGCAAAGAAGGATTTGAAGGACTCCTTTAGGCTTATTCCTTGAGAGTTTTGAAAAGTGGGGAATTCCATAGGTCCGTCTGTTCGTTTTGATGTTTTTCTATCGAGTTATTCTAGTACTTTAATCCTTTTCTCGAATGAACGACCACAAATTAACAGACATTATTTTTTCAAATAGCAGGTCTTTGGAATTATTGAATTCACATAATATTTTCTCGAATTAATTATTTTCCCAAAGTAATTTTGATAAATACGTTATAACTAAGACCTCTTTGTACTCATCTGACAGGAAAATGACTATAACCTAACATTTTCAAAATATACACGGTGAAATGTGTCAAAACGTCATCGCCAACTGGGATACTTCATGAAAGTGAATGGTGTATAGGTACATCATCACAAATACACCTTGAAAGTCGTTTTTCCATTTCTGAATTTCACGACGATGTTGAAAATATAGCGAAATGTCATAGCATTGATTCTGGTGTTTCCGAGAAGCCCTGAAAATCCTTATTTTCGTTTTTGCAGATTTCATAGTCCGAATCGAACAAACCAAGAAACCATAAGAGTACAGGGTCTTTCACGAGGAACCTCACCCATATTTATACGGGAAACTACTGAACGTATTTTCATGAAATTCAGCACTTATAAGTATTTCACGATGCTGATGAAATCTAAAATATTTTCAAGGCATGAGCACCTCCGGTTTTTCCGGAAATGACGTCAACTTCCGTTTTTCAAATTAAAACACCATTTTTTTTATTGCAGAAATAGATTCCTTAGAAAATTTCCAGTTATTTCGATGTAACATTTTTCAGTTTTGGTTCGAAAATTATCTCTGAGCGGGAAAATTCGAAAAAAAAATCGAAAATAGAGCTCCGCTGAAACAAGAATTACGTCGAGGTTTTTGGATGGAAAATTTTCATTTTTGGGATTTTTCAAGATGTAAGATTGATGTATCCACTTTAGAAATCGAAATCGCGATTCATGATACAGGGGGTGAAAAAATCGCTTTCAAAGTTAGGGATGACAAAATCGTGAAAAATCAATTTTTTCAAATTAGAACCCCATTTTTTATAGCAGATATTGAATCTACGTTAAAAAATAATGTGGGTGCATGCATCACACCCTTGCCCTAAAGTGGATATTAACTCAGAAAATATCCATTTTAGGGCAAGGGTGTGATGCATACTTTCACATTATTTTTTAACGTAGATTCAATATCTGCCATAAAAAAATGGGGTTCTAATTTGAAAAAATTGATTTTTCACGATTTTGTCCTCTCTAACTTTGAAAGCGATTTTTTCACCCCCTGTATCATGAATCGCGATTTCGATTTTTAAAGTGGATACATCAATCTTACGTCTTGAAAAATCCCAAAAATGAAAATTTTCCATCCAAAAACCTCGAAGATATTCTTGTTTCAGCGGAGCTCTATTTTCGATTTTTTTTTCGGGTGAGGTTCCTCGTGAAAGACCCTGTATATAATACAATGAGATCCCAAAGAGTGCTCTGCCACTTTTTTCAGGAAATTTTGACACCTTTCGGCTCTGTCAAAAAGATATAGACTTTTGAAAAAGAAATTGGGTCAAATACGTTTTCGATACGATTTTCTGGAATGAATGCAAATACCTCAAAGCTCATAATAAGTATTCGATTGAAACTAAATAGATATCTACCTACATGTATTTTATACACAAGTACTAACCGTATTGGAACAGGAACGTTAACAACACAATATTTCTCAGCAAATACAATATAGTTTTGTCCGATTATGTCTGCAATTAAAATGTCATATTTAATTCTTCAAAATATCTTTCTCCTAGTATTTTCCTGCAGATTAATTTTTGAACGCCAAAAATTTGTTCATACTTTCCTCGAAAGCCATAAGCGAATGTTTTTTATTCAATTTATGTTTCATCCTCCTATATTAATCTATTTTTTATTCTAAACAATCAACATTTTATTGAGCGCATCTATGATTATTTCACAAGGGGCATAGAGACATTTTGGTATATAATTGAGGTAAAGTGAGGCAAGCAAAACGATTCTTATACCTTATACCTTGAAATTTATAAAAGTTCGTTATAATTTTAACTTTAATTTATGCTTGTACACAAAATACGATATTACAGTATACCCAGAATCACCAATTATATTTCATTTCACTTTTAAACTTAATTAAAAATCAATTTTCATTTTTGTAGTTTAGTGATTGCAATGTGCCCATAAAAACGGGAAAACTGTGGCCTTTAATTATTTCGTTCCACTATATTAGTTTTGTGTAACTAATGACGTTTTGAACAGTGTTGTCATCATGTTATCACGTAGCAATAGTGAAATTTGGATTTATTTCTGAATCATATTAGGAAAATACGTTGAAAAATGTCGTATGTGTCTTGTTAGTGTTAAATTGGAATAGTTGATTCCCGATTTGAGTTTACGCAGTTATGTTCTACTCTTATCACTTCTAAGTAACAATGGCGTAAATTTTTCAATTTTTTTAATTTCATCCTTTCCGATTGCATTCTGATATTGAGAGGAGAAAAATCAATTCTGAATTGAGCTTTTTCTGTTCACCTAACTCAGAATCTGTTTCAATGTTCGGAACATTGTACGAATTCGCCAAAAAGTGTCAATTCACTCGTAATTTCATTTCCATTCCTTAATTCCTGATAACACCACGTCACTGGACCTTTCAAAGTTAGATTCCGCAGATTGCCACGGAAGGATCTAATGGTATTGCTATTCTTTGTGCAATCTTCGTTTCACTTATGGAATACTGACTGAATTCAAGAATTCATGAATGAGATGCTGTGTCTCCTCTTTCTATGGTCTAAGGGTATAGACGTTGCCAGCAACGGCCATATTCCTGAAATCAAGAAAGTTGATTTTTCAGTGGATTACATAGTCATTATCTATGAATTTCACTTAATTCCAATAAAATCAGGAATCGGATTTGAAGTTCAGGACAGTGTTGCCAGATTCACAGATTTCTTAGTATTCATACAGGTTTTCTATTTCATATTGCGCTAGGATTCAGAATTCCCACTTTGATATTAAAATTAGGTACAGTAATCCTCTTAAAACGAACTGTAAACGGCAATTCGATCCCCAATTATCTTGGTTTTATTTTTGTGATATTATTGGTTGTTTGAACTGTTTAATGCATAATCTAGATCAAATATGCTGCCGTTGGGTGGATCTTCTCAACGATTGTTTCGAAAAACCAATACAATGCAATCCACGGAACACTTGAATGATTTTCATTCAGAACCACTATCAAAATTTCAGCAGCAATATCCAATAGGTACATGCCAGTTTACAATTCACAGAACTGTGTTAAACGATTATTTTCCACTTTCAAATGTTCTGAGCTCTGATTGAGATAATTCTCATTTAGAATTTGCTTCATGGGCGATATTCAAACTATTTCACTTGTGGATAGAAAAAAGCAACTTCCCAGGAAACACCTCAGACTTCTCCGCGAGCTCTCTGAGAGGTTACAATGCGACTTTTATGCGAGCTCCTACCGCGAGGTTCCAGAGATCTCTATGTGAGGTTCCTAAGCGAAGTTCCCACTGATGTACCCATGCGATATCTTGGAGACCTCGACATGCGATATCTTTGAGAGCTATCCCATGCGATATCTCTGAGGGGTTACAATGCGACTTTTATGCGAGATCCTACCGCGAGGTCCAAGAGATCTCTATGTGAGGTTACTAAGCGAAGTTCCCACTGATGTGCCCATGCGATATCTTTGAAACCTCACCATGCGATATCTTGAAGACCTCGCCATGTTATATCTTTGAGAGCTCACCATGCGATTGACATGGTTAATCTTTTTGCGAGATCGTCAAGATATTATAACAAACAAATCAGAACAAAAAATTCTCACTGCGTGCTTCAAAAGTTGTCCTTAATATTACAATTTGGAAATATTTTCAAAAAGATCTTGTATTCAACAAGAACAAGTAGTTAGTTGTTCCGCAATTATGTACCTATGAAAGATGAATTGGAAATTATCGAATTTAACCAGAAGAAACATTTTTACCGAGCTGAGGCGAGTTCCTGTAGTGATTGGACATAGGTACAATGGGAGAATTTGAAATTTTTATTGCATGTTCCTAAACTCTAAAGTTATCCAAATGAAAACACATCAAAAAATGTATATCAACAGAATCCCCCCCCCCTGCATGCCTAACTTCCTACAGAGGAGATAACTATTGATTATTCAGTGGCGTATCCAGGCATTTGTCTTGGGGGGATATGAAACAAATAATAATTTTTTTATTGCAAAACAAGAATAAATCTTAATTTGGTTTGCTATCATGAAACAAAGTCAGGTCGCCTTGGTCTTCTTGCTAGATCATCAATAATTTCATTTCCGGAAATATGCAATTCCCTGTGTTGGTTTAGACATATCATGGCTAGCGGATTCCAGCAGCCGAACTTGTCGATTTTGTTTCGCATTCATCAATTTTCCTTCGTTTGATGAAGTCCGCCAAAGAAGTTTGTTCACTCATGATAATTTTTTCTGGACCTCTATTTAAAAAAAAAACAACACACCGACCTGTGTAACAATTAAACGAATCATGAAGAATGGAAGCTACTAGCCTATGTCAACTCAGGACAAATTCCTACAGATCCGGTCATAGGAATGAAATAGAAAAATTTCTACTCATCTACTTCAAACCAGTAAACAAAATATCACCCTACCGATCCGAGTGTCAGCATATGTATTATATTAGATGATTACGCAGGCCGACAAAGGAATCTCCAGCCGGGCACTCGGAACTTGGAAGGCTTCATAGTTCACATATGTCTTTAATTTTTTACGCGGTAAGAGGGAAATATAGATCTCAACTGAATCGGGAACTTGAACCCAATTGATTATAGTATTAAGGTTCATAGTCGCGGATCATGGACATCGTCCATTTCGGTTGGTGTGTTCTGGATTACGAAAAATAACGTTGTCTATTCGTTTTCTCAATTCCCGCTTCCCGCAATTTCAGACCATATCTTGTTCTTGTATGTGTAGGATGCTCTCATTGTTCTGATTTACTGTTGAGCTAAGAGACGTTTTGTGCATAATTAGTTAAGTGAAGTGTACCTGTGCTGTACAAGGTTCGCTTTTGTTTACAATTTCGAAGAGGATATTTGTACTCGAAGGTAAGTGTTATTTTTATTAAATTCTTGAGTTTCAACCCACCACTCACCACCACCAGTTAGAATATATATACCGTTATCATTTTTGCCGCTTCAGGTCTTTCTGAGTTATTCAACCACTGGCAATAACGGAAGTGATTAATTTACATTTATCTACTTTCTACTAACAAAAGATCTTCTGATATCACTCAAAAAGTCATTCATTCTCAATTGCAATTGCTCGAATAAATATTATGAAAGAAACTCTGCAAGTCTGCAGAAGATCATATCTTGATTGCTGAAATATGTATTTAGGCTGTCTTTGCTTTTTTTAACGCTCATTCGAATAGTTTTATCAATAAGAATTATTTTTGTCCGCAATGAACTTTAAAAAAACCACTCATTATATTTTGTATTTGTATATTTACAGAGATCGTTTCAATGAAGAAAAAAATTTCGCAACTAGGGTTGCAAGTCAGTGAAATGAGCGATATTCTTTATTCAAAGTCTAAGGAAAAATCTAGGGACACCCAAAGATTTGAGGACATGTTCCCACTTCACGATGAAAATACATTAAAAAAATATGTGAAACATTGGATGGGGAGCCCAGACTCGTCGATGATTTGGTATGTACCTAAAATTCATTCTAATTTTTGTCGCAATAAGCTTTTTTATATCTATATAACATTTTTATATTCAAGGTGTCGAAATAAGGATTTCTCCCCTTTAAGAATAAACTCTGAACATGCTTTCGATAAATCTTTGAATATTTCAGACATTAAAACCTTCAAATATCAAATAATTGCCAATCTTGGAATCGTTTATTTACCCCTGATTTGGTTCAATAGTTGTTTTTGATTATACTAAGCATTTCTGCCCAATAAGTGATATTCGAAATCCCATCTCAATATTCAATATTCTTTTCTATATGGTTTATATTTGAAGGGTATTGGAGGTTCTAGCTCTAAGGATCATCACAGTCGCATGTTCGAGTCATTAATATCAAATGGTCTGAGAATCAATTGCTCCTGGAAGGGCCAAAGGGAAAATATAAAATTATAAGATCAAGCCAACATGAAGGCTTGTATAAGTGAGTACAATTTTATACTAGTTTATTTGCTCTTTATGTCGATTAATCTTCTGTTTTTCATTTCAATCATTACAGATTTCATTTTTTTTAATTATTAATGCAAATCATGATCACCGAGAATATAATTTTTCGAATTGGTGATTTATGTTTCAAATGAATATCTTTTGCCATAATAATATTTGGAATGATATCTTATTATGTTTGTAGCTGATATTATACCTACATATAAATGTGCATATAAAATTTTTGTTGTTGAAATTCTATTCAATTTGTGCTCCAGAAGAACTTGTTACAATTCTCATTCGCGTTGATGAATGTATAAACAACTGACCTCACAAAAGTGCATTACTATATATGTCATTTTCATTTTTCCAGATATAATGAAGCAGACATGGAAAACAACAGAGAAGGAATTCGAAGTTTTTCCACAAAATTGGCTACGCCATTGTTGCCAAAGAAAGAAGGGGGAAGAGGAAAGAAACCGGATGATTTGAATTTTTTTCTTTATATTTCTGTTCGTTATTAATAAAGATTATAGGAGTTATTCGATTGTTTTAGTATACCTTCTGTTGCTGCCAAAAATAATAAATAACTTTCAACACTGTTTGTTGTGTAGGTCAACTCAATAATATTAGAAACAGATTTTTATCATATAAATAAAAGTCATACGATAATATACAGATTTTCATCATATGAATAAAACTTACTGCATTTGTTAATTATACAAATCTAGTATGATACACTGAAAGTACCATGATCGATAATTTCCTGTAGAAAGGTACACCTGTTCTATTTACACCTTTCTACAGGAAAAAATGATCGATCATGGTACTTTCGGTGTATCATACTAGATTTGTATAATTAACAAATGGAGTAAGTTTTATTTATATGATGAAAATCTGTATATTAGCGACCTGTTTAGGAACTTCTTATACTTCTCGCAATGTGACCTATTTGAGAATATCTTAAAGATCTCGCAATGTGACCTATTTGCGAATATCTTATACATCTCGCAATGCGACATGTATAGGAACATCTTATACATGTCGCATTGTGACCTATTTGCGAATATCTTATACATCTCGCAATGCGACATGCATAGGAACATCTTATACATGTCGCATTGTGACCAATTTGAGAATATCTTATAGATCTCGCAATGCGAGCTCGCATAGATCTCACTAAAGGAGGCTAATGCGAAATTCTCAAAGTCCTCGCCGCGGGAGGTGTATGCGAACTCCTAGTGTGACTTGTTTGAGAATATCCACGTAGAACATCGCCAAGAGCTCTCGGGGATATCTTATGTGGCGGACATTTGGAGCAGATATAGTGCTCTCCGCGACCTCTCAAAGATATCACAAAAGGCGTCACAACTTCCTAAAAAGAAGTCGCAGGGATGTCTATGGGATATCTTTGTGTTGCCTGGGTTATATGATCATGCAGATTTTATAAAGATTTCAGCCGTTTCT
The DNA here is from genome assembly GCA_910592335.1 of Adalia bipunctata. NCBI lineage: Eukaryota > Metazoa > Arthropoda > Insecta > Coleoptera > Coccinellidae > Adalia > Adalia bipunctata. The sequence goes on from OU342954.1 coordinate 12,044,617, forward strand.
TCTCCATGCCTCTGGCAATACTCATTCAGGAATCGAACCTCAAATCCCAAGTGTCCGCCGTTGATCGGTAACTAATTTCCGTATAGTTCAACTACTTCCACTGATCGGGTTGTTCAAAATTCATTGGTGCTCTGAACGTATGACAAGTGAAAACTTTTATCACTTAGTTTTCGTTGAAAGTATCTGAATTTCCACGAATGAAATATAAAATTCAATCATTGAGTGGCTGTTTTCGATTTCAATTTAAATCATCCTGTATTCATACTGTATTGCAGTCAAATGCACATACAATGGCCTAAAAGACGAATAAATGGAGGATTTCAGATGAGTTCCAATGTGCCTTGTAGTTTTTTTTCATCAAAATTACATCTGCTTCAAATGCAAACAGAAATGTATAGAACGGACGTTTTTCAGATGGGCATAACTTTCCCCCACTGAGGACGAGAGAAGTGGGTAAGGTGCCGTTAGACTCGTGTGTTCCTAGCATTTATTTACCAGTTGTCGTCATGGAGCCTTGGACGGTGGAGCATCGTGTTTTCGCCTATGATAGTTTCGTCCGAAATAATGAGTCAGTCACGGTCGTGCAGCGTGAGTTTCGTCGCCATTTCCACATTCATCGGAATAGAGCTATTCCCTCTCGAAACACCATCCTTCGTTGGGTTGAATCACTTCGCAGACGTGGTGAACTGATCAACAGAAGACCAAGAGGACCTGTGCGAACAGTTCGAACGCCTGAAAATGTTGAACGCGTTCGACAAGCCATTCTTCGCAGTCCGTCGCGATTTTTTCTTATGAGGACACCTCAAGGCTAGAGTATACGAGACCAAGCCCCGAACTCTGGACGAATTGAAAAGGGCTATTCGCGTGGAAGTTGCCCAAGTTGAGAGAGCGATGTTGGAGAGAGTCTACGCGAACTTCCAAGAGCGCCTCCAGCACGGCCGCGTGAAGTTAGCGAAAAGTTGGTGGAACAAATTCTGAAACCGAGCTCAATATTTAGTACTGAATTTGTTCTAATTTGTTCTGTATGAATCATCCCCAGCACCCTTATGGTTTTCGAGTTATTGGCATGTCTTTGATTTGGTGCTGACTTCACGCTCAGCACCAACATGTTCGAATTTGGAAAAAAATTTTATGCCAATAATTAGTCCCGAATTTGTTCCAATTTGTTCTGAAGAAAATTCTCCGATATCATTTTTCGTTAACGAGTTATTCACATTCGTAACATTCGGTGGTGACGTCACACCCAGCTCCAAAGCTTTTTGTTCTCAAAGAAATTCGAAGAAATTTTGATGCAAATATTTAGTACCCAATTTGTTCCAATCAGTAAAAGTTGTTTTGTTGAAATACCATTGTTGGTTTTCGAGTTATATGAACAATTGTTTTGAGCGAGGGACGCGAGCGTGAAGTTAGCGATAAAGTTTTAAATTATCACTTTTTTTTTTCAACATATATTAGTACTCAATTTGTTCCAATTTGTTCTAAAAAGAACGAATCAATTTCATTATTAGATTTCCAGATATTAAGAATTTACGATTTGATGACGTCACAGTAGGTGAAGCTCTGAATCTCCATTCCCGACCATACCACTGTCGGCAGCCGCTCTTATCACGTTTGAATGCAGATTTGGATTCAGGACCAATTCGTTTCTTATTCTCGTTTATTAAATTGTTAGGAAATAATTTTTTATATATCAACAACTTCTGAATTTGTAGTTTCCGTTATTTGGACTCGGTGAAATCCTTTTTATACGGAGGTAATTTTTCAAATTGAAGCAAATTATTCAGTTAGATAAATCGTCTGTTATAGAGGGCGAGTCTTCGACCTGAACATATAAAGGGTGTTTCAAATTGCGTGCTTTTTTTCAAGAATAAATAAAATACATATGGCGCATTGAATTCTTCGGGGTATTTTGGCATTCAAGAAGTATGATGTATGACATTTATAAAGAAGGCTTCGAACGAGTGTATCGAACTGACAGATATTCGTGACACGATATCTGTTTCTGTTGACAATATGAACCAAGTTCAACATTTTGCCATTTTTTAGAAGTGGAATTTCAATATTCTTTCCGTTACCGATGTATTGAATTTCTGGGGTGAGAATTCCGCAGTATCTCTTACTTTTCACTTTTTTGATTTGATTTGTTCATTTCATGAACGGGCAATGGTCAATGGCGTGACCATTATAGATGTCCATTGCCATGTTACATTTTGAATATCATGGATGTTGGAAAATTTTCCGTGCACAGTTGAGAAATCAAATTGTAACAAATGTAATAATTCTTTGAAAATAAAGCATATCTGTTTCATGGCGGTCTTAATGGATCGTTTGAAAGAAGAAGGATTTAGTTGCCTGCAAGAATGCATCTATATAGCTCCCCCATCACATTCGAAATGCAAAAAATGTGCGAATGAATGAATTATTGAAAAACAATATTCAGAATATTTATTGATCGAATGTGATGTGGGAGAAACAGCAATTCTGGAGGAAGTACCACTAGAATTGATAATTGAAAACAATAGATATTTTCTCAGAGGGTTGGCAAATTTTATAAGGCCCATGGAGAGCGCAGGGATAGGTCATTATACTTCCTACTGTAGGAGAAATGATGGACAGTGGGAAGAGTATAATGACTTGGAGAGACATCAAGAATATAAGAAGTGATATAGTGGTTAATCCCCATATGATTCTATATACGGTGTGATTTTGATTATTGTTTTTTTCCAGATGAATGTATTTTTTTTTTTGAATAATAAACAAATTGTATTATTACTTTTTTTATAAACTTACTTTTGAAGGCTGTTCTGTAGAATGTAGTAGGAGAAAAAATAAAATTCATTTCACGTTCGCAATATAACATTAATTCAGAGAATTTCTTTACGAAATGAATTCTATGTTGAAATACTTACTCTGGTTCTTCGCAAAGTATTTACTCTATTAGACAGACTTTTTGTTAAATTATTCCAAAAATCTTGTGGTTTAGCTAATCAAATTGCCCGCAATTCATTAGCTGAATTTTCTAATTTTTGGTGAGGGCGAGAGATTTGGTTTAACCGCCTCGACATTTCGGCCAAACATATTCAATACAATTCATGTCTGGTGAATAAGGTGGCCAATCCATTCTTGTGATCCCATGATATTCTATGCGGTCATTTACAATTCTCGCTCGATGCGGACGAGCGTTATCAATGTTATCATTTATGAGAATTAATAAGTCATTGCGGCCATCAAAACATTTTCCTCCACAAACACAAACTGATCTTGTTCCAAAAGACGTGCTTTCAAGTATGCAACTCTCATTGTATCGTTGACTTCTTTCCCTCCTTACTCAAATTTACAGCATGCAATCTTCTTCTACTCACTACTCAACTGTTTGTCCACTAATTATTCTTCCAGTTGCTTGTCTAAAGACACTGGTAATTCGGGAAGCCGTGAATGTCCGATTTATTCTTGCCGTGACAACTAAAAAGCGGTCTTCAGCTTCAGTTGCTGCTCGTTCTCGTCCTCCTTCATACGTATAGACAGCAGATCCTATTCTAAGAAAACGATTCCAAGCTCTACTAACTCCACTTTGTGAAGCATTCACATTTCTTGCGACAAACCAGGAACAGCGAATTTTTTTCTCAATAAATCAATTGTGTGAGTTGCAATATGAGGTGTAGCGCCATTCTGTTGAAACCAAATATCTTCTAGATCTATATTTCTTGATTCAGGCCACAAAAATTCGTCTAATGGACATTTCGGGGTCTTCTGCAACATTTTCACGAACCAAATATTTCCTTGTCAAGAACCGCTAGGACTGTATTTTTCACTTTTTTGATCTTCCATCGAACCGGTCTCTTGAAATTCTTCCATAATTCGACCAACAGTGCTTTCAGATGGACGATTATGTAAACCTTAAAATTCACGTAATTTTTCGAAAACACTCTTCACAGAACGCTGATTTCCATAAAATAATTCAACAATTTCAACGCGTTGTTATATAGTGTACGGAGCCATTTTTATAAATGTCATAAATCACACTTCTTGAATGCCACAATACCCAGACGAATTCAATGCGCCATCTATATTTTATTTATTCTTGAAAAATCCACGCAATTTGAAACAACCTATATATGTTCAGGTCGAAGACTCGCCCTGTATAACAGACGATTTATCTAACTGAATGATTTGCTTCAATCTGAAAAATTGCCTCCGTATAAAGAGGATTTCACTGAGTCCAGATAACGGAAACTACAAATTAAGAAGTCGTTGATATAAATAATTATTTCCTATCCATTTGATAAGCGAGAATAAGAAACGAATTGGTCCTGAATCCAAACCTGCATTCAAACGTGATAAGAGCGGCTGCGTGCGGCGCATGATCAGAGAGACAACGGCTCTTTTCATGTTTGATTTATGACCAATTACAGATAGCTTTGTATGAGCCAAAACTGCCGACAGTGGTACGGTCGCGAATGGAGATTCAGAGCTTCACCTACTGTGACGTCATCAAATCGTAAAGTCTTAATATCTGGAATTCTAATAATGAAATTGATTCGTTCTTTTTAGAACAAATTGGAACAAATTGAGTACTAATATATGTTGAAAAAAAAAAGTGATAATTTAAAACTTTATCGCTAACTTCACGCTCGCGTCCCTCGCTCAAAACAATTGTTCATATAACTCGAAAACCAACAATGGTATTTCAACAAAACAACTTTTACTGATTGGAACAAATTGGGTACTAAATATGTGCATCAAAATTTCTTCGAATTTCTTGGAGAACAAAAAGCTTTGGAGCTGGGTGTGACGTCACCATCGAATGTTACGAATGTGAATAACTCGTTAACGAAAAATGATATCGGAGAATTTTCTTCAGAACAAATTGGAACAAATTCGGGACTAATTATTGGCATAAATTTTTTTTTCAAATTCGAACATGTTGGTGCTGAGCGTGAAGTCAGCACCAAATCAAAGACATGCGAATAACTCGAAAACCATAAGGGTGCTGGGGATGATTGATACAGAACAAATTAGAACAAATTCAGTACTAAATATTGAGCTTGGTTTCAGAATTTGTTCCACCAAATTTTCGCTAACTTCACGCGGCCCTCCAGCACTGCATCACCGATTTCGGCCACCACATGCCTGATGTGATTTTCCTCACTTGACTGTCTCAAATGCTATTTCCTTGAGTAGTATATTATTTTATAAGGAGGAGAAGTGTCACTTTTCATGGCGAGCTTGAGTTTGCCATTGAGGTAATTGAAAGCGAACCATGAAATGTAAATATGCTGTTCATTAACAGCAGCTACTGGTTCTCACGGTAGTGGTGGGGGTGGTAACCACCCTAATACGGCATCACAACGGGCCCCTGGCCTATGTGGGTTCCATCCCGAACCACCGTGCTAACCTAACCTAAGTGTAAAAAGGTCGATTAGTACTCACTTTCGCTTTATTTATGCTTATAAATCGATTTTGGTCCAATTCAAATTTACCGTTCGTACTCACGCCAAAAGTCGTGAAAGGAAAAAATGACACTTGCAGAAAATTCCTCATATCGACGGGAAACTTCTTCTGGACGACGAAGAACGGAAAAATAGGCGATTTCCTATCGATATTCCGCCCCAAAATCGCGGATCGATTTGAACTAACAAAATGTGAAATATCTTTGATACTTTTACTTCGATGTAAACAAAGGAACTGGTAACGTCGTTTTGTCATTAACGATATTCTCTGTACGCGCACAGACTTTCATCAGGTGCACCAACTCCTGAAAACGAAACCATGACCTCCTATGTGATTAAATAAAAGTGAATGGAGTATATATTATATATTATAGCTTTGCATTGACATATGCCATTTTAGTATGAAAAATATCGTAATATATCGCTTGGATGAAAAAATATACAAGGTGAGTCTTTGACTTGTACACTTTTTTTTCATACCATTTTTCAAAATTCGGTTTCGTTTGGAAGATACAAGGTGTCGAAAATCCACAAAAAAAACACTTTCCTGTTCATATCTTCGGAACCGTTATTTCAAATGAACTGATATTGGTTGATTCTTTACTCTATTCATGGTGCATATTCCTCAATCGAAACTTATTCAATAAATCTCCTAGTTTAAAAGTTACAGGGCGGTCGACTCATAAATTCATGCAAAAACACTATCAAATCACTTGAAAAGGGTAAACGGTTCATATTTCCGAAAGAATCAACCATTTTAGAGAAAAAAAGTATTTCTATATTTTTTCAATAAAATGCGTCGTTTTCTAAATGTATACGAAGAAATTTGAGGAAAAAATCATGAATTTCATAAAAAATCTGAATGTTTCTTCTCTCGTCTCTTAACGAATTAACAATGTTGTCAATGTTTATCAACATAGAAGCATGAAATTACACAGTTTATAAGCAGTTTCTATTGAAAATATATTGATACCCGTCCTTCAGGAAAATCTATCTTCTCAACAATATCCTCTTGGAATTTTTAATCGACCCTACACGGTCTTCACATCACAAATCACAGTCATCACCTGTTTGCTTTATTCTCTGCAAGTAAATAAATAAATAAATCGAATCCATATAGAAATGTTATCGCGTTCAAGCGTCGTTCATTGTAACACAGACTGGACTCTGGATACACAGAATAACGTCTTGTCTTGTCTTGCGTGGCGGCTACATCGCACTCGCAGCCGGCAGCGCACCGCGAACGAAATTTAGATCGTAGCGCTGTATCGGCGAGAATCAGAACTACTCGTTTGGCATTTCCAAAGAGCAATGCGTAGAAGCCTTTAGCTCTCTTGAGTTCGCCTATACCATTGTTGAAGAGAAAATCGGCAATCTGGCATCGTCTTCTCTAGAATTCTGTGATATATCACAGAGGGATGGATTAGGTTAGGTCATTGACCTCGAATCAGATGACTTTGATTAATGGAGTTAGGATAGGTTAGTGAGAAACTAATTTTTATAAGATAGTTTCAGGGTATCGAGGCAAATATGAACAAATTATTAGTGTTTACAAAAAATTCTTCAGGAAAATCGAAGAAGGAACTTATTTTGGTGTGAGAAATATGGCATTTCAATTGCAGAAATGATGGGACAAAACTTAGCGTTTTTGTTAGGAAATATCGTGTTTGTAACATTCTTATTCAAATAAGGTTAGTGCTTGAGTATTTTCTAAATGTATCACCCAGAATATCTGATAATCACATCAATTTCAATTGAAAAATATGAACTTTGAGTTGTTTATAGAGAATAATATCAGGCACGCATTTAGCACAATTTTTTTTTTCAAATGGCTATATCTCTTTAACTGAGCCGAATTCGGCAAAATGAAAAAGGAAAAAAAGGTTTCTTTGGGCCTCAAGAATCTACAGTTAAAATATATGTACAAGGCAAAGACTCACCCTGTGTTTATTTTTCTATACTAAAATGACATATGTCAATGCAAAGCTATAATATATATTATATTATAGCTTTGCATTGACATATTTCATTTTAGTTGCGGGCTTAACTGTTTGTTGGAAGTTTGGGATCATAGATGTCCCAAATCATTCAAGTCAGATAACTATCATCAAGAATGTTAAAGAAGGATTTCGGTATAAGAAGTTGAAGTTACCTGACACTGACCTAGAGTTCCGGGTCCCAGGAATATAGCCGTTCGAAATTTTCTACTAATGAGATGACAGAACGAGTGCTGGAAAGCTCCTGACTTCACGTCAGTGCTTTAGGTGGCCCATTTTTTTGTGTTCCAATCACACATCGGATGAAAGTCAGTTTCTGAAGAACCCTTCTGCTCGTCCCGTACATCTGATAATTGCGTCAATCGTTTGTCGCTTCAGCGCCACCAGATTTGATCGATTCCGAATCCAAATTAAATAATTTTCCCCGCAATTAGAAAAAGAGTGGAAAATTCCCCTTTCCGGTGACGTAGATCGCTCGTAATGAAAGCTCTGATAGTCAGAATGGAAAATGTTGGAATTGGAAGGCTTCAATTCATCTTCTATGGCTTGAGTAGAAGACAAATAACCATAGAATGGGGGTTAATTTGCACACGAGAGAGTCGATGGAACTTTGTGTATTGTGTAACTCTCTGAAAAGTTTGCATACAATCCTTTATGGGCGTGGTTCTTCGTCGTTTCTAGGATATTTCAGCGAGACGGAAGCAATTAAGATAATGAGGATCTCTTCAGTTTTTTCGGGACATCGGGAAATGTGAATTTCAACTATTCGGAGGATTTTATTATGCATATACTGAATAATGAGTATAACCGAAGATTTCCAATTAGCTTACCTTGAACTGCGGTAAGACGAAATACTGACAAAAAACAGCAACAACCTGAAGAAGCTGTTTACAGCTCAGTCGGCTTTGGAAAATCGAGATTATGTTGGTAATAGCCCATTCAGTAATATTTTTAGTTGCAGAATTCAGATTGGTGTTGGAAATAACACTGACATTTTGTTTTGTCGTTAATCTTCGAACAAATTTGGCAAATTTAGCAAGTGGAATATCTTTGGAATGAGGCTCTTGAAGAATGTACAGCTCATAAATGGAAAGCCCACACAGAGAAAAAGGAATATAAGATTAGTCAAAATATATGAGATGAAATTGCTGACATTAAACCTTTCAAAGCATTCATCGTGAACATGACGAGGTCTGCCTAGATGGGGAAATATTAACAGTTGTGGATGTTGAAACAGAATAAAAGGAATATTTACATTTTTCATAGTACATATTTTCTCTATTTCTGTATCGTAATGAGTTCATTACAGTACTAAAAACAGTGCTGTAATGAACTTATTACAGCATTGTTTTCAGTTATATTTTTCGTTTTTTGGTTGTCAGCACTGGCTTTCGATCCAAACGATTTTCAACAGAGAAAAAGAAATATAAGATTAGTCAAAATATATGGGATGAAATTGCTGACATTAAACCTTTCAAAGCATTCATCGTGAACATGACGAGGTCTGCCTAGATGGGGAAATATTAACAGTTGTGGATGATGAAACAGAATAAAAGGAATATTTACATTTGTCATAGTACATATTTTCTCTATTTCTGTATCGTAATGAGTTCATTACAGTACTAAAAACAGTGCTGTAATGAACTTATTACAGCATTGTTTTCAGTTATATTTTTCGTTTTTTGGTTGTCAGCACTGGCTTTCGATCCAAACGATTTTCATCACACGTCAATTTGGAAATGTAAATTTCGTAACAGTCACCAACTGCCAAAATACAATACAAAAGTCACTAGGATGTATAATCTGAATGTTTCATTGAATTTCAATTAAATTCGACTGAAATAGAGAAAATATCGTCTAATACTCGTTGCAGAAGGCAATTCCAACACTAATGCGAATTCGTATTGGAATAGGAGCCCATTCTGCAACAAGTTTTAGAATATAGTATTACACCTTCATTGATCACATATATTGAAAGTAAAGTACAATGTCATGACAAAATTCTTTATATACTAAATAGATCCATTCGGTATAGTTTCTTGATGTCTTTTACAATTTTCCCAATTCATTCACTTCGCAGCAACACGCTTCTATTTATATTCTATTTAGATTTTTCTGTTTTTCTTCAACTGGTTAGCCTTCAAAAAATTCCATTTAAATTCTTATTATATTTAGATATTTTTTGATGTTTAAAATAAGAAACCTGGCTTTAGTCGTGAGATTTGAATTTTATTCGATAACGGCAAAACTACTCTTTTCAAAGACATGAAATGTTTGGCACACTCTAACTAGTTTTTGACGAGCAAACGATCGGAATTATAAAATTATATGGTTCCCGTTTAAAAAAAATGAGATTTCATAGTTTTATTGAGACTCACTTTGAAGCCCTGTTCAAGGCTCCCTGTAAAAAAATTTCCCCATAATTTATACAAGAAGCAGTATCAGCGTACTTTCTTTTGTTTCACTCGAAATTTCGAAAAAATCTAACCTCAAAAGCCCCTTTACCATAGATACATTCTTAACTGTTCAAGTGTTAAGCCATTACGATCACAGCGTCGTCTAGTGAGCGTCACAAGAAACTCTAACCTCCGCCGTCATAGGCAGTTCAAAATGCTTTCTCGAGCGTATGAAGCCTTCTCTCCAGTTATTTTATGCTCCTAGCTTCTATATTTATTTTGCAGCTCCACTTGATAGGCGCATTGCGAGCTCCCCTTAGGGCAGTCCTCAGTCATCGAGTGGACTAAGATGCCTTTCGGAATTTATTATTTTTACGAATTCTTTATTTTTCACGATCATCCCCTCCACCAAGCACATTACTGCGACCAGAAGCATAAACCTACCTATACTCCATTCACATATATAAAATCACAACTCTGGCCTTGCAAATTTGACACATTCCACTCTGTATCGAAGTTATGACGTTTTTCAAAATATTTTTATGTTCCAAGTCAACACTATGTTGCCCTTTCTACAATATTAGCGTATTCCTCAGAATGTATATTTCATTCCGGAGAACACAACAGAAAATTGTGAACAATATTCTACATAAAAAGGAGTTTTCGGATTTATGATTGTAAAGATTTATCGATGTGCTTTGTTTTCATCATGTATGTGATATGATTGTGAGGGTGCATAACATTTCTATTTATAATATTTCTTCATTTCAAATAAATAACAGTTTTATTAATAATAATAATAATAATAATAATAGATTTATTTCCCAATAACATCCCCACAATATTTACAGGTAGGTATAATTATCAATAAATCAAATTACAAGTACCCACACACCCCGAGGATGCTAAATGAAACTACGTCAAAACAAAAACTATTCTAAGTTACAAATTTCATCCGTCAAAAAACTCTTTCAAATCATATGGCTCAACATTCAGCAGCAGCAACTTTATTTTATTCTTGAACAATTTAAAATTATTTATACCTTTAATTTCATTTGGTAAGTTGTTGAAAATTTTTATGCAGCTATATGCTGGATGCTTTTCACTTAAAGTTAGTCTGTGTACGGGACAGGCGCGGATCCAAAGGGGGGGAACTGGGGGAACGTTCCCCCCCCCAAATGGCCCCTGACCACCTAATGATTCACCATTGCCTAAAATACCAGTACCTTTTGGCATTTGAATATCTAAAAGTTCCCCCCCCAAAATTCGGACCTGGATCCGCGCCTGGTACGGGAAAGTTTATATTCATTGTTCTTGTGGAATATACAAAGTTGGTATTATTTTTCGTGAATTTTTCTTTATGCTTGTACAAAAAAATTAAGCACTCATACAAATATAACCCATATACTGTAAATATACCCTTACTTTTAAATAAACCTCTACATGATTCCCTGTATTTTAAGTTGAAAATCAATCTTACTGATCTCTTTTGTACAATAAACATTTCCTCCAAGTTTTGCCTTGTTCCCCAAAAAACTATACCGTACCTCAGCACAGATTCAAAATTAGCATGATACAGCACTCTTAATGTATCCACATTCAAATATTTTCTAGCCGTTCTTAATGCAAAATTTACTCCATTAAGTTTTAGACTCAAATGTTCCACATGTTTTCTATAATTCAAGAAGTTGTCTATGAAAAACACCAAGAAATTTAGTGTTTTCAGCAATTTTGATGTTATTACCCCCCAATACAATTTCATCTAGTTTATCCTTTTTACATTTATTTGTGCTGAAAACTAACACATTAGTTTTCTCTGTGTTCAGAATCAGGCCGTTCTTATCGAACCAGTTTTTGGCTCTGTTGAAGAGGTCCGATCCCGCATCCACCAAGGTATTGTTCTCTTTCGCTCCAGTTAAAAGGTTGGTATCATCTGCATAATTGACAACCCATTCTCCCTCATTTTCTACTATATTGGATAGGTCATTCAAGAACACCAGGAACAACAAAGGCCCCAAGATGCTTCCTTGCGCTATACCAGTTACACTTCTCAAGCTTCCAGAAAAATAATCAATGCCATCTTTCGTTATTTTCACTCTTTGTTGTCTGTCAGATAAGTATGATGCAATCCATTTGTGGGCTTTTCCTCTTATTCCATATGTATGCAGTTTGTTCAGCAGAATGTCTTTACCTACAGAGTCATATGCTTTTGACAGATCTAGAAATATTGCTAGTGCTAAGTTGTTTCCCTCTATCAGATCCAAGATACTCTTCGTGAACTCAAATATAGCTGTCATTGTTGATCTTCCCTTCAAGTATCCGTGTTGTGTTTGTGAAAAAAAGTTAGATGTGTTTAAAAAAGTTGTTATTTTGTTACACATTGCTAGCTCGAAAATCTTCGAAAAACTCGGCAGAATACTTATTGGTCTATAATTTCCTAACTCCTGTTGGTTCCCTTTTTTATGTAACGGTTTTATTATGGCTCTTTTTAACTGTTCTGGAAATATAGCTTGTTTAAATGATAAATTGATCAAGTAAGACAATACACTACTAATTTCAGGCAGAGATAATTTTACTATGCTGGTAGGAATTTCATCATCACCACATGTGAGTTTATTTTTCATGAGTTTACCAATTTCAAGGACTTCCTCTGGGGTAACTGGCCTCAGGTACATTGATTCATTCAAAGCGTTTGAGAGATTGTATTCTTCTAAGGAATGCTGATTTTCACATTTCGGTACTTCAGGCAGAATATTATTAAAGTAAGCATTGAAATTGTTTGCTAGGTCTTCTGGGTCTCCTTCTATCTGATATCCTCTTATGTCATTATTTTTTCCTCGTATTTCATTACATATTGACCACATGGTTTTATTCTTATTGTCTGACTTTTTAATCCGATTTTCTAAATTTTTTGCCTTCATTTTTCTTATAAGACTGTCATAATTTTTCTTGGTTTTATTGTACATTTCTTTGTATCCTGTGCTGTACCCACACAAGACTAACAATACATCTAGCTGGTTTTTACATAGTTTTATTTCTTCATTTACAGTTACCAGTACAGGTTTTCTGTTAGCAACAATAAGTTTTTGCGGAAAGCTTTCATTAAACAAACATTGAAATGTGCAGAGGAATACATTCCACTTTGTGTTTATGTTTTCACTGTCATTTTCGTCGAAAACATTCAACCAGTCTTGTTTCTGTATGTTTTCAATAAAATTGATCTTAGATCTTTCATCAAATATCCTGCAGTATTTCTTTTCTATTGTCATTGATGTGGAGAGTTCAATGGATATTTTTTGAGCATTATGATCTGATATATGCATATCTAGTATGCAAGTTTCCCATTTATGCAAACTTGTAAAAATATTATCTATACAAGATCTTGATTTATTTGTAATTCTGGTGTCCTCATTTATGGTTTGTGTGATGTTGAATGAATGGAGTAGTGTTAAAAGTTTAGTCCTAACCTTATTTTCTTGTTTCATTTCTATATTGACATCACCTGCTATCAGGATTGCTTTATCTTCCTCAAATATATTTATTAATAGTTCTTCTAGTTTGTCAAAGAAAATTTCTATATTACCATTTGGTGGTCTATATACTGATACCACAATTACTGGCTTGGATTCCACAACACACTCCACTGTGGTGCACTCAAAGTTACCTTGAATTGCAATGTTCTGTAGATTCGTTCTTTCTCTAATTTTAATTTTTTTGTGAACATAGATAGCAGCTCCTCCAAATCCCTCTGGTCTGCAATATTTTGAAGCTAACTTGAAATTACTTATCGATAACATCCTCAAATTATCTGGAGTTTGCCAGTGCTCGGTTATGCATAGTATTTTACAATCTGGGTGTTGTTTGAGATTTTCCTCTAGTATGTCGATTGAATTTTTCAGCGATTGAACATTTTGATGAATTAGACTGAAAGTACCTCTTGTTTTTTCAGGCATTCTTTTGTTTCTTCTAAAAAATCAGCTCCTTCTTGTAGTATTTCACCATGTTTAGCGAAGTCGAATCTTTTTACACCTACCCCTGCTGGCCAAAATTCAGGTTTGTACATTTCATCCTTCATTTCAAAGGGAGCAGATACCACAAACCTCTTGAGTCTGTTTCCATCCGATGGTATCTCCTTTACCATTATTTCCATTTGTTCGAAACCGTCTTTATTCAACAGATATTCCTTTATCATTTCAGTTTCTGTGCTTCTTTTAACTCTATATACATATAACCATAGTCTCTTACTCTGTCCTGAGAATCCTTTATCTTCGTGTCCTGTACCAATATTTCTTGGAATGCGTTTGTTTCGTGTTTTTTTTCTGTGTCTGGCTTCCTGAAAGATTTTTTCATTTTCTTTCTCTTGAATTTGAGATTCATCATAGGAAGAGCTTGGGTTCTCATTTATTCCAGATTTGAAATTGTTTGACTTGACTTTATCTGCGTAGTTCATTTGATTATTGTTTTTGTTGTTTGACATCGTGGTTTGTTGTATATTATTGCTGTCATTCTTTGACATAATTGACATACTACGTGAGCGATCTACTAACTTTGGTTCTATCGTAGTAGTTCCTAAGTTTTCAAGCTGTCCTTCTTGGTTATCAATAATCTGACGTTCTTGGTTATCAACAATCTGACGTTCTTGTTTATCAACAACAATTTCGGATTTCTGTTTTTTGATTGATTTTGTTTCTTCATTTTTTTCCAATAGGTATATCTTTTCTCTTAAAAGTTTATTACTTTCTTTGAGAGCTTCATTTTTGTCGTTTGCCTCGTATATTATTCTGTTCAGATATTCAATTTCTTTATTCAGATGCTTTATTTCTGCTATTCCCTCATATTTTCCATCGTTGTTTTCAAGGTTATGTTCTCCTGTTTTCGAGTTCATTTCATCATTTACTTTCAAATTTTCTATTTCTTTCTGCAACTTCTTAATTTCTTCTCTATATATGATAGTCTCTTGCTTTTTTTCAGCTTCCATCTCCTCCAGTCTTCCTTTTATTTCTTCCTCCCTTGTCAAATTCGCACAAGTAGGACATTGTATTAAATTTTTGCTGCCACTTATCACTGTAAGTCCCGCCATTCTAAGCGCACAGGATTGGTGAAAGCATATTTTGCATTTTATGCACTTGACTGCGATTTTTTCTGTTTTCGCTTTACAGTATTTGCACTTTTTATCTTCCGCTTCTGGATTGTCGCCATCACCCGGCGCCATCTTGACTTGTTATTCATTCATCACAAAGAAAATAAACATAATAACGAAACTAACGAATTTGTTTACAGAGAAACTAATAATTTCAATGGAATAGTAACTGAGTTTTGGTTATAAATTATCAAGCAAGAATGTCAATTCCTGAAAGCTTTATAGATATGCATTTCATTTATTTGATCTAATGAACAAGGAGTAAAATATTCTGACTGTATAGTAATTTATTATAGTTTGAAAAATATTCATATATTACTACCACAGTAGGTTTGTACAAATAAAATGGAAAAGGTCGAACATATGCTTCACATTTATCATTCACCTGTTCTAAAATAAGACACAAACTCCTGGAATATGAAAAAAACCGATGTGTTATGGTTCAATATAGCCTATTTCTATTTTCGGCAAAGGATTGATAGGAATGAAAGCTCCAGTGACACATTTCAATTCATCGGAATCTGAATTCACCTACCGTTGAATGCAGTATAGTCATATTTTTTCTTCTTTTTAGCTTTTTCGACGTGTTTTTTTTCTGAAACGTGAAAACGATCAACAATAATCATTTAAAGACCGATGATAGCCATCCAGAACCCGTTTACTTACGAAAATCGTGCAATTTCATTCTGCAAGTTCTATCCCCATAATTACTCGAAAATCCTACCTGAACCATATTTTCTGGTTGCTTTCGTTAGAAGATCGTATAAGGAAGCCTTTTTTGTCCATTTACACATTCCAAACAAATTTTGAGCACCAAAAACGATACCGAAACTATACAAACTTTTGGGGGACCGGAATTTCGTTTGAAATCTTTCTAAACGGCCAGATACAAAAAAAACTTCGTTATTAAGTGTAAAAACGTCCATTAGTAGGTACTTACTTTCGCTTTATTTATGCTTATAAATCGATTTTTGGTCCAATTCAAATTTGCCGTTCGTACTCACGCCATATGTCGTGAAAGGAAAAAATGACACTTGCACAAAATTTCTCATATCGACGGGAAACTTCTTCTGGACGACGAAAAAATGAGCGATTTCCTATCGATATTCCGCCCCAAAATCGCCGATTGATTCGAACTAAAAAATGTGGCATATCTTTGATACTTTTACTTTGATGTAAACAAAGAAACTGGCAACGCCGTCTTGTCATTAACGATTTTTTCTGTACGCGCACAGACTTTTCATCAGGTGCACCAACTCCTGAAATCGAAACCATGACCTCCTATGTGATTGAATAAAAGTGGATGGAGTATAAAAACAATAATTCACTGTAGTAATCAATAGAAATAGATTGACCAGATCAACTACGACGTTGCCTTCTGCACTATAAAACGGATACCTCAAGAAACGTACAAGAATTCTAGAAAATATTGGATTAGGAGACGTCCATACCCCTACAGTGGTTATAGTCAAGTGTTTGCCACACACCTAGAGTATGTAGGCACAGTATCATTAGCAATACTGAACGACCTCCCTCTGGAACACTCAACTCTCAAGTCAATTCCACCCCCTGCAAATTATTCATTCAAATCCGCCTCCAATATCCTCCTGTACCGTTTGTTCGTAGCGCCGCCGTGTTCCTCGTCCCTCTGCGTCCTCCACCCACCTACACCACGATTCTTCCTCGTCGCCCATCGAGAAATTCAATCTTCTTGAGATTCGACATCGCTACAAGGATCTCCGGACCAGGTATCCCGTCATTTCTGCAGCGAATTACTCCTGCGGAATGCCATCCTTCATAAATTCCATTGACACCGCATCCTTCCGCATATTCCTCGGAGGAATGCGATCCCGGCCCACAATAAAAGTTCGACGACGACAAGAAATACTGAATTATTCGAATATCTGCGCGAGCACGAATAAATGGACCGGATTATTCCTCTGCCTTCACGTGCGAAGAAGGAATGGGAGGTGGAAGAAATGTGAATTTTATTTTGAAATAATATATTTCCACTCGGGAACATATGGGTCACTGAAAAAGGAGGGAATGTTCAGAATTCCTATTTTTATTTTCATTCAAACTTGATACCACAAAGTTGTGCGAACGGACATCGTCAGTAACGGAGTACTCGTAGATCCGGACCTCAGTCGTTCACCACTCTTTTCGATTCTGTGGTCCACAGTTTTCGAGAACCACCTGCGCCGGCATCGGCTGGTCCAATCTCTTCATTCGTTCCATGAGAAAAAATACTTTAATTCAACCACACATACACGAGGCCAGCACATGAGCAGATATATCTCTCAAGCCAGCATCAACAGTGAGTATCATTCTTTCAGTGATAACTTTTTGGAATATGAAGGATATTCAGTAGGTATAGCCAAACATAGGTTGGACTCGATGCACCTAAACCTAAAGGGTTTTCCAATTAAAGGTGTTAATTCGATAGATGTCACTCTTGGAGCAGTCATTTTTTGACATTTGAGAAGAAGAAACAATGTCAACAATAAAAATAGAACGATACACGCTTCATCAACGCATTGAAATTATTGAAATTCACTATAAAATGGAGAAAATTTGGTAGAGACGGTTCGTTCAACTCGAACATTTTTTTTGGGTCGTCATGAAGCATCCTGTCAAACCGCAATACAGAAATTGGTGGAAAAATTGCAGCTGTTGGAATGAGTTAATAATGTGAAGATTAAAACCCGTGCTCGTCGCTTAAGAACAGCCGAGAATATTCCTACTGTAGCCAAAAGTGTTGAAAAAAACCCAGGTTTGTCCATTCCTTGTCGTTCTTTGGGAATAGGCATTCCACAAACGTCATTACATCGTATTTTGCCTGAAGATTTGGGTCTTAAGGCTTGTAGAGTTTCTAAAGGCCGATCATCAACTACTTCGTGTCTATGCTGATTGGGTCCTTGAAATGCATGAAAACCATTCGGAATTCCATCGAAAAATCATATTTAGTGGTGAGGCCAATTTTCACCTCGGTGGCTTCGTCAACAACCAAAATTGTTTATAAGAATAGAGGAAGAAGGTCTGGTTCAAACGAAACCACTTTCTTAAAAACAACGCCGATCGGTTTCAACTTTATTTCAATTCTTCTTCAGGGCTCTGAAATGGACGAAGATGTAACAGTGACATAAGATACAACAACCGCTAATATGGCACGATAACAAAATCAACCAATAATATACATAACATTAAATCATTTATTTAGTTTATTTTGAGTGGTTCCATCGTCATCTATCTATATATATAAAAGAGAGCTGTTGGTTACACCATTTATAACTCGAGATCGGATGGACTGTTTGTTATGGAACTTCATTTATGGATTCGTCTACGGCCTGGTTATTATAAAATACATTGAAACTCTGAAAAATTCGATGAAAAATTTGATTATGTGGGATATGCTTCTCCTCCTTTTGAATGCGGCCGCTAGGTGTCTCTACGGTTTGCTTATGTAGGAAATGGTTTTTCTCCTTTTGAATAAGGCCACTAGGTGTCGCTACGGTTTATGGCTCTTATCTAGACACTGTAGCGTACAGTGACTAGACACTGTATTTGATATTATCGCCACTAGATGGCGATGTATACAATTATTGGGTAATTTGCATAGAACTTATGATAACATGGAAGGGGTAAAGATCTCAAGTTGGTGGAACAGTGAATTTTTACCGGAATGTCAAGTAAATCGGATTGTGACGATCAGCATCAATCGTGAGTTGTCCATTTTCATCATTTCTCTATATTTCTGAAATGTTTTTGATAATTAATAATTGACATATTATTTTTGTATTTCTGTTTTGTGTGACAGCTCATATCCATGGAAAAGATGACAGTTGACGTTTGACAGATGACATTTGACAGAACTTTTATTATGCCTAATTTATCTTCTGCTTGAGAAAATAGCAATGGTAAGTTTGTACAACTTTAACGGGGGTTTCACAAAGCATATCACCGGTGATCGGATCTTGATCTAGAATCAACTCGATTTGACAGTTCAGAAATCTAACCAAGCCGTTGATCTCCGATCACTGGTGATTACGATTTGTGAAATCCACAGTAAGTATAGGCACGGCCTTCTTAAGATAAAGATGGCTATGGTATAGGAATTATTTAGGCGAAACAAAGTTCGCCGGGCCAGCTAGTATAGGATAAATAATGAAAACAATCATTACTAAAACCAGAATTACTAACAACATATGCACTTTGAGAAGAATGGAGAGAAAATAAGAAGGGGAAACAACTCATTTGGAAAAAATTAAAAATCAGATGATGAATTAACTATGTTTTTCCTTTCATTTTATTTATTAAACCAAAATAGGCTGTATTTAAATTTTCAATATCTGTTCTTTTATTTATAGATCGCCTATATTGTCTTATGGAGATCATTTCATGTGCTAAACGTTTTTTTAAATTTTCTTCTATGTCCAAAACATTTATTGAATTCAAATCCAAATTGAAGGAGTGAAGATTTTTGTGAACATGATCGGCCAATGCTGTAATAGTATTTTTTTTCTTCTTCAAAGGATTGAGTATATTCTGGAAATCTCTTTTTTCTACGTTTTTCCGATCTTTTATGTATCTACCTGTCTGTCCAATGTAGTTTGATTGACAATCGTTACAGAAAATTTTGTAAATAACATGACTTAATAATTCTTATTTTGTTTTACTTTTAATCTTCGTGAAAAATCTCCGAACGGTGTTACTTGACTTGAGTTATTTCTAAATTCATTCTAGAAAATTTATTCCTGATGGTCTCTGATAAGTTTTCGATATAAGTTAACTTGAAATTTTTTGTTGTTGGTTAATTACAAATGTACTATTGTTAGGATTATCATAAGCAAGGTTTCTATTTAACACTTTTCCAACAAATTTCTTTGGATAATCGTTTTTGTTTTTTCAAAATGGATTTTATATTTTTTCAAATTGAGTCATGAAATTCTTTAGTTGACAGATTTAAGGCTCTGCGTTTTAGATTATTAATAATATTAATTTTCTGCGTAAATTGGTGTTTGGAGTTGAAATTCAAAACTCTTCCACAAAAAGAAGGTTTTTGGTACCAGTCAGTTTTAATATTATTATTTGTCCTCATCAGAAGGACATCTAGAAATGGTAGGGTACATTTTTGTGTTTCGACTTCGAAGGTGAACTTTATACACGGGTGTATGCTGTTGAAAGTTGTCAACATCTCATCTTTCTTATCAAAAGGTATAGATGTACAGATATCGTCGACATATCTTTTAAAAAATGGTACCTCGAAAGAGAGCGCCCTTAGAGCTGAGTTTTGTTTATGGTTAATGGCCGTCGGGGTCATTGGAACTTACTTTTTCGAAAATGAGGCATCAGTTACGGTGAATGGATTGCGCTATCGAGAGATAATCAATGATCACCCAAGGCCGAAATTGGATGGTATTGATCTGGACAATGTTTACTTTCAACAAGACGGCGTTACGTGCCACACAAGCAAAGAAAACATTGATCTTTTACGGGAAGAGTTTCCGGACCGAGTTATCTCTCTGCTATAGCAGCAATATTCTCGATTGTTCTTGAGCGACGTGCACGGGTTTTATTCTTCACATCAGTTAATTATCCTTACTGCTCAAATTTTTCCAACAATTTCTGTATTGCGTTTCGAATATGTGCTCCACGTTCACCAAAAAATGTTCTAGTTTTACGAACCGTCACTGCCAAATTTTCAACATTTTTAAAGGGAATTTCAAAAATTTCAATGCGCTGTTGGAGCGTATATCGCTCCATTTTTATCAATGGCGTAGTTTCTACTTGTCAAATGTCAAAAAATGACAGCTCCAAAAGTGACACCCACCGAAATAGCGGGCTTTTTAAAATAACACATCTTTTTGGCTAACCCTTTACTTTTCAGGTGTAGGCCAAAAGGTCCAAAAGGCACCTCTTCTTCATTATCAATTTTTCCGAATTCCGTTTTATTGAAAAGATATTATCCAGAAGAGAAACTGGGCGAAATGAGATAACTGAAAGGTGTTATTCAAGATGAGTTGATACTTGTGGGAATTACGGCAGTACTACTAATTGAAACAAAAATTTTGAAAAAACGATATTTCGTTACAACTAGCACAAAGTTTTGTTCGATTATATTTGCAATTGAAATGTTATAGTTCTTCCTCCAAAATACTGTCCATCTCGATGTTTTTCTAGCGTAGTATGGAAACATTTATGAAGTGTCCATATTCACTCAAAAATATCTGATACATTCCATTTCAATTTCATCAATGATGATATTGGTCCTGATCATTTTTCAAATAAACTGTGAAATTCTATGAATATTTCACGTCAATTCGACGACCATAGATATTTTCTCGCCTGTGAAAAAATTGCCAATAATCCAAGTGCATTCGATGTCGAATTTCAGGACGTTGCTGTATGCAGAACTACTCTAGAATCTAGAATCTTTCAATCTTCTCGATATTCAACCCTGGACACTACTTGTGATATTGCTTAACACATCTGCTTTAGTGGAAAGTTAATCGTTTGAAACACTAGCACAAAAACCAATAATACAGGGTCCTGCAATAGTGCGTTCTTCTTTCATACCTGCCGAACCAGACATCTCAGAGATTTCCTTGAAAAGTAGACCTGTTGCACCTTCATTTCTGCATCTCAAGAAATTATTTTTTGATATACAGAGTGTCCCCGATAAATGTTATTCAACAAATGGATGATTATTTTAATGGATCACCCCATATATTTTCACATATTTTCAATGACCTTCATTACCTCTTTCGTGACGCAAAATCTTAGGGACATTTTTCCTACAGTTCAGATCTTATTCGAAGAAAACTGCAAAGAGGTGAGGAAAAAGCAGTTCAGTAAAAGTTATCTGGCGATTTCCAGAAGCGATTGTAAGATGAATTTGAACTTAAAGTTTTTTAATTGAAGGATTTGCCTTGACATGGTTCCTAAACGATCAACCTGTCATATACAGGGTGTCCGTTATTAAGGTCCAAATATGAAGAACTTCAAATTATTATTTCTCGATTTTTTCAAATGGAACACTCCTTATTTTTTTTCCACATTAATGTAGACAATTTAATACCTTACATTTTCTCAGAAGGGACATTCAAAAGGAGTTAAACAATGAAATAAAACTAAATGATTCATTATTGACAAACTTCAAAACATTCCCAGAATCATACTTCCTGAGCATCATCATAAAAATGATATTATAAATATTGATCACGTATTCAACCTATTATATCAGTTTTTATCGGCTTTCCAAAAAAATATTGATCAAGTTATTGCTACTTAGAGCTCAAAGATTCTTTCGAATACAGTGAACCAGTATGAATTTTTGGAAGAAATAGGATGGTTTATATGATATTCATGTTAGGGCAGTGCCACAGAACCTGTTTTTTGAGGAAGTCGAACTTATGCTGCCCAATATACAGATAGGAAACCAAAATTCATACTGATTTACTGTATTCGAAAGTATCTTTGAGCTCTAGTAGCAATAACTTGATCAATATTTTTTTTAAAAAGCCGATAAAAACTGATATTCATAATTGGTTAAATACGTTCAGGAACCATGTCAAGGCAAATCCTCCAATTAAAAAACTTTAAGTTCAAATTCATGTTACTATCGCTTCTGGAAATCGTCAGAAGGCTTTTACTGAAATGCTTTTCCCTCACCTTTCTGCAGTTTTCTTCGAATAAGATCTGAACTGTTGGAAAAATGTCCCTAACATTTTGCGTCACGAAAGAGGTAATCAGGGTCATTGAAAATATGTGATGATATATGGGATGATCCATTAAAATAATCATCCATTTGTTGAATAACATTTATCGGGGACACTCTGTATATCAGAAAATAATTTCCTGAGATGCAGAAATGAAGGTACAAGAGGTCTACTTTTCAACGAAATCTCTGAGATGTCTGGTTCGGCAGCTACAGAAGAAGAAGGCACTATTGCAGGACCCTGTATAGAGATCCTACGAAATCAGTTTCGACTTCCCCGATGATTTCATTGTGATTTAATTACTTCTCTAACTTTTCAATTCTATTAGATCCATCTACTCCTCAAATTGTATGCAATCTATAATTCTGTATTATTTCCGAATTAATTTCAAACATGAAAGGGAAAGTCCGAAATATTGGGCGCTTCCAAGACAACGATAAAATCTTCTTAAATTCACTTATTGGTCCTGGGACTCAGGGCCTTGGGAGAATCTCAATTTTGCTCATCAAATTCAATTTTCAATCCCCGATGTTCTGAAATTCGTGAATGAATAAAAGTCTTTGTTAATTAATGAGTTTGAACGTGGAGATAATCGTCATTTAATGGGTTTAGTCTGTTTTTTTGATCTTCGGCCTTGAAAAAAGGAGTTTTCTTCAGGTTTCAATATCTGGGTGGATAACCTTTTAGCTCATATGAATAAAGTAGACCCGAACTAAAAAAAAACTTATAGGGCAGATGGATCCACACATAACATAATTATCAAAAAAATAGTTTTTCCTGTTATAGTTGAATGTTCTGCAGTCGGGATTTTGATTTGTTTATAATTGATGTTTTTATTTTATGTATTTACTGACAGTTTAGTACAATTGCGGTTTCGGATAGGTTGCGTTCGTGGCATATGCCTCTCCTCCCCGCGGTTCTCACTTCAACTCGGCTTGCAAAATTGAAGTATCTTTCGGAATCGAAAACGCACAGCCCTTAGCATTATCCAATACCTTGATTTTTCAGTATAAACCATCAATTTTATAATCATTACTCAAATTCATATCCCAGGATTTCCAGGACATCGATTAGCAAACTTCCCTATGCCTACGCATACTCCACATGCATGTGTAGGTACAGGAATATAAAGATTAATTAATTAAACCAAGTTATGGTGACCCTTACGGAACTCAATTAAAATTAATCAGGCATGGCTGTCAGACGTGATTAAGGTGAGCTTGAGGTCTGAACATCCGGTAATTCATGATTTCCGATAAGCCGATATTCAGTCAAGAGTGAGCTTAATAAGATATGGGGGCAAAAACCGGTACAAGAAAGCTGATATAAGCCCCCCTCAAACATAGAAATGGATTTCTCTACTGTAAACTCTCTATATCCTTTGTTAGGATTGATCGAATATGTGAAGTAGCAAACATTTTGAAATTGCTTGCCGAAGTTAAGTACTGATTTTTGTTGATCTAGTCTTTCGTCCCGGTTTTGTTCATAAAATTCCACAGATTGGCTAATATGAGTGGAGCCTGCCAATACTGTAAGTGTTATGCCGGGTTTCCACCAAGAGGACTGGACAAAAACAAAACACGAACTCGGTCCGTTTGTGACAGTCCGCGAACTGTTTGCGAACTGTTCTAGAACTTGTGGATTGTTTTCCGGACTCGAGAGTCCGCGAATTGCGTTTTTACGGACACAAACCGTGTCCCATCCAATGTCGGTAAATTTCAAAGGATTTACGAGTTCGGGGACTGTTTGTCAGCTTGGTGTGAACGCCCAGTTTGTTTTTATTTACGTTGTTGCGATCTAGTGGTAGTTTGATTCGGTGCGTGAAGGGAAGAACTATAATTTGAACTCCTTACTGTTATTATATGCCTACCATGCTTTAAAACTTCGGTCAGTGCGTTACATACTTCTGGCAGAATTCTTGATATAGATGGTACCGAAACTTTGAATAAATAAATTAAACTATGGTACGAATCTCCTGTTGCTAGAATCTTCAGAGTGATGGCGAAACGTTCCTGTGCTGGGATAGAGTCTCTGTAGTTGTTGTTGTTCCTGCTAATGAATAATGATAGGGCCAATTAAACATAGCAGATTTTCAAAATCTGTGCTCGACATTCGCAAAAAGTTCTTGAAACTTGATCGAAGTTCATCTCCGAAACTCATATCATCTCCTCTGAGATCTTGTAACAGTTCAGACGTCACATTTCCTCCTTTTTGCCTTGAGGATGGCCTAATCCAAAACCACGTTTAGTTTTGTTCTTTTCAATAATGTAAAATGTAACTGTTAGCAAAAATAAATCCTCATCGTCTTGTTCTCTCAAGTTTGTAGCGCGCCACATTTTCACAACTACAAGTCCGGTGTCTCTATGTAAACTGAATGAAACTTGAACAAAACACGAACAGTTTTCATTTATTTCTGTCCGCGACTGGTGTAAACAGAAAGTCCGTTGGGAACCCCAACAGTCTTCGAACATTTTCCGAACAAAACTGTTCGGAATTTCTGTCCGAGCGAACAGTTCGTGTTTTGTTTTGACCTGTCCGCTTGGTGGAAACCCGGCATTATACGCGAACACAGTCCCATGATAAGAACCACTCATAAAAATGTGTACTGTGATATTAGCTACTTCTCTAATGTATTACACATGAGTTAATAATAGTTCTATCCTTCAATAGATAATTGAATGTGTTTCGATGATGTTTATCAACTTTGTCAAGACTAAAATCTCTATGATAAAGAAACGTTCGATGTAGAGATATGTAATAATGAAATCCCACAAAGGAAGGAAATAAAATTGAATTCTAGGAAGCATGATATTGTATATTTTATACGTACAGTTCCTATTGAAAATTTATTGTTACCGGTCCATATTAAAAATAAATGTCAATGAAATGAAAAATTCGGATATTAATGATGAATATCGATACAAACCACGTATTAAATTGAGATCAATGAAAAATATAATGATACTCAGAACTGAATAATCTGAGGCGATGTTTCTATCCAAACAATATTCTCTTGGAATTAATTCACTGTCTTCACATAATCATCACGAAATAGCTCTAGAAATGATTTGACCATTTTACGCCATTGTATTTGGTGTTTGTACACCTGTTTGCATTCTTCTCTGTAAATAAATAAATGATTCGTAGTCCATCACGCCGGCTTTAGCTGCGTCTTTCATGAGACAATACCAAAGACTCCTCTTTTCACAGAACAACGGTTTGTCTTGTTTGAAGGGAAAATCGTCTGGCATCGTCTTCTCAAAAGCTCTGTGAAATATTATAGAGATGGGTTAGGTTAGGTCATTGACCTACAATCCTATGACTTAGGTTAATGGAGTAGGTAAGTATAGTAAAAAGACAATTTTTCATGAGATATTTTTGAGATATCGAGCAAACTATGGACAAGTTATTAGTGTTTACAAACTAATCTTCAGGACAATCGGAAAAGGAACTTATTTTGGTGGAAGAAATAAATATTGCTTCCAATTGCCTAATCGGACAAAACTAAGTGTTTATTTTAGGAAATGTCGTGTTTGCAATATTCCCATCCAAATAAGGTTAGTACTTGAGTATTTCCTCGATGAATGAATTCAATTTCAATCGAGACGTATAAACTTTGCATCAATTCCATCTTTTAAACAGAGCCGAATTCGGAAAAATGGAAAATAAAATTAAGGTTTCCTTTGGCCTCGAGAATCCACAGTTAAAATATATGTACAAGTCAAAGACACACCTTTTATAATGTCTCCTAGAGAATTCTTCAAGATCCTATAGGAATTGGCATCCACCAGTAGTTGCTTCAATATTTTCCATAACTAGTTTCTATCAGGATTTTCAAAGTATTGAGGAAAATTTAACTTCTGATTTGAAAATTCTGAAAAATTATCTTTTCGAATGGCGTTTGTGTCCAAATCCCAATAAAACCGAGGTTTCGCTTTTTCATTTAAATAACCATCAAAAATATAAAAAATTAAATGTTCTTTTCGGAAACTCTGTTTTGAATCATAATTTTACTCCAAAATACTTAGGTGTTAAATTAGACTCCTCTCTGAATTACAAAGCACATTTGGATGACTTACGGATGAAGCTGAAAACGAGGAATAACATTCTGCAGAAACTTGCTGGTACCTCATGGGGAGCTGACGCAACTACTCTTCGTACAGCAGCCCTTGCCCTGGTTTTTTCCACCGCTGAATATTGTTGCCCTGTTTGGCTGAATAGTGTTCATGTTCAGAAAATCGACGCACAGCTGAATTTATCAATGAGGATCATTACTGGAACCATCCGATCTACACCTACTCAGTGGCTACCAGTGCTATCAAATATAGTCCCACCCCATATTCGTAGGCAGACTGCAGCTTTGAATTCTTGGAATAAATTCAATTTATTTCCAAATTCTTTTTCGTTACTTTCCTACGTGCCAGAAAATAGAATTCCACGACTGAAATCCCGTAAACCTATATGGTCGAATAACTTTCTTAGTTCGAACTATAACGTTAAAGAAATCTGGAAATCCGAATGGGATGCATGTTTTTTGTCTAATAAAGATCTAATATCTGATCCATCGAATAAAGTTCAGGTCACGGTCGTTGCAATAGTATGCTTTTCAAGTGGAATTCGGTTGAGAGTCCTAATTGTGAATGTGGTGAAGCAGAGGAAACTATTGATCACCTAATTAATAGTTGTTCGATTTATAAATTTCAAGATGGCATTAGAGCCATACACAATGTAACAATTTCATTTTTGCAATGGATTGAAAATTTTAGATCAATTTGATGAAATTTATTATGTTATAAATTGCATTCTTTTGTCTGCTTCTGCCTTTTTTGATTTCAGATTGGAGTTTTTTTTCGGGTGTTTGGAAATCCTACCTCCGAAGAGCCGTTTCGATAAACGAGATGTCCTTCAATATGTTATATTCAGATATTTTCACACTACACAACTTTATTTTATTTTTTTTACGGGGAGACAGGGTTTTTTCGGCTGAGGTTTTTCCCTGAGCTCTAGTATCATACGCAGAATGTTATGGTACCCCGTTTTTTTTTTAACCTCAGCTAGGACCTTTTTGTTTCACTATGTATTGTATTATTTATGCTCTCTAATTCAAAAGAATATATATATATCAGGAATACGAAATATGCAATACAGTTATATACCACGAATACTTGATAATTCATTCAAATTCATGCAGTAATTACTTCAACTGCTTCGAATTTCACAACTAAAAAAGGCTAATCTAAGCCGCTGACATGAAGTCAGGAGTTTTTGAGCCTTCGTGCATTCAACTTGTAGGTAGATACACTTTGTATGAGGTAGATTCAGCTTTTAGGTAGATCAATCTTTTAGGTAGATTCACCCTGTGTGTAGATTTGCATTTCCCAGTGATAGAAAGCAATTGTTCAAGTTCAAAGTTATGCTGTTATGGAAATCTTTTCTGTTTGTTACAAGGATATGGATAGTTATATCAGTATCATTCTATCCATTCTGAAATTTTGTATAGATTCTTGCCTTGTCGTATGGGTCATTAATGCGCATAAATAAAAAAATATTCTTATTCAAATAATTTATTTATCTTATTGATATTTCAAACTCCTTTATCATTAATGTTCAATTGGCTTTTCCGCATGCGTAGATCCCGTGTAATTGCCACATTCGAATATACCCTGAAAACTTCAAGTTCCTTTGAGAATGTTAATATCGGTTGAAGGAACAATAAAAATCCTAGATCTCTATGGCGACGTTTCGGTGGTGTATTTCTCACCTTCTTCAGGCTACAATCGATAAAAAACAATTCCAAACACAATAATGACATTACAATAAAACACAAAATACAGAAAGATTAAGTCGACAATCAATCATCAATCAAAAAAAAAACAAACAAAAGTCGACCACAACGTATTAGACTGTACTGAATTTCAAATCAACAGAACGGAGAAAATCACCCGAGAGATCACAGCTCTATTCCAAAAATGAAAGACGTTTTAAATTCGTTGTTGAAATGAATTGATGAAAAAGGTAATTTTTAACATTGACAACAATCAGCGCAATGAGATGTGCACGCATATCGGCAAAATCTTAAACTGAATCCTCTTCGACGACCACATTTGTTTTAGATCCTAGTTACTCCCCTATTTATTTAGAGCGGTGGTAATATACAAAATTTCTTTTTCTCATTTGCATTTTTTATCAAATTACTATGTAGAGGAAAGTCACCAATTATGGAATACCATTTTGTTTTTGGGATATGAAGAAAAGACTTCATATTAATTAAATCAGTTTAATGTTCATACTAATCAGTTATACTTTTATATGTAGTAATTAACAGCCTCTAATTATTATTAGTTATCTAATTAAAATCTAACACAAAAAACAAAATCACAAATGAGTAACCAAATGTGGAATAGGAACCCATTTATGGAATATAAGCTCAAATCAACATAACAATAACAAAAATAGACATTAATATCTTTGAGATCAATTAAATGAATATAACATATCGTGATAAATGAAAGAAGTTACATAATTACTTGCAAAAGTCACAGATCCAGCATATTCCATAATTAGACACCGACCACTGTCCATATTTGGATTTTTATACTAGTTCAAACTCTCCTAAATATTTTTTCAAGTCACAATATTTCAATGACAAAAGTTCACAAAATGGTGAATTAAACATAATACCGATATACTAAATAGTATAACACTTATGTATACAAACATAACACCTGGTAATACTCATTTACTACTCACCTTTTAAAATTTTCTTCACGACAACAAAACAAAACACGCCTGCCACACGTTAAGTGATTGCGCAACTGACTCGATGGTGTGAGTGCGATAGTTAGTAGACCGAATGAAACAGAAGATGGTCGAATGTTTCGTTTATTACTTATAGTCTTGGAGAAATGAAGGTATTCCATATTAGGATACTATTCCATATTTGGTGAATTTCCTCTATGTATGTTATCCAGGGAAATGGTATCAGTAATTAAATTCACATTATTTTCGGTGTTCTTTATAGAAATCATTTCTTTGGTCAGTCTCTTTTCTAAATTATCTTCTCTGTGAAGGATTTCTGGATTTTCAAAATCGAAATTATGTCCGGTATTTCTACAGCGGTCTGATATAGTCCTGTGGTGGTTAGACCTTTTCTACAATCGTTTTCGTGCTGTCGTATTCTATTTTTGAATAGTTGTTTGGTCTGGCCTACATAACTACTTCCACAGTCCTCGCAATTAATGGATATCCTCCAACACTTATCAATAATGTATTTTATTCATCACAGAATATCAACTTGGACCAAATTTCCTCATCATAGAGATTTTAGTCCTTACTATGTCTGATGTGATTTCCAAATGCTAATTCGACAAAGTTGATGAACATTCTGACAACATTGGTAACTTGCAGTGCGATCAGAGAGTTAATAATTTTTCTGCGATTCAATGGTATTAAAACAATCTACGGGGGGTATCCGGATTATTCTTGAGATTAAAGATTATTCCATAAAATGTCATCGCATTGAATGATAAATAACTCGAAAACGTCGCGTTTCATGAAAGAAAAAATAAATACTTTCATTCCATAAAATGATCGTTTATTTCAAAAATCCTTTTTGGTTTCAAGTAAATTTCCAGTATTTTCGGGTGGATAAATGAGTCGGCTACACTGTATGTTTCATACCAGGAGAAATATTGATCGGGTGTTGATTGAGGAATATATGAACCATCGATAAAGTTGTCACTCAAACAAAATTCAGTTCATGGGGGGCGAGACTTTTGACGGTGTGTGTAACATGGGATATCGAATGACGCGGTCAATTTAATTGATGAACAAACTTCGAATGATCGGACGATTTTACATTCCCGGTACATCATGCAACAACGTGAATATTATTCCTGTCATTCTTGCTGTCAAAAGTCATCCCCCCATTTCAGAACGGGAATTCAATTTTTCAGCATGGAAACATTTTCGGCATAAGAAAATTTAGGGGTATCAACGGAAGCGTTGGCTTTGATAAAAATAACTGCGAATTAGAGGGGGATCCTTATATCAAAGAATTCCGAGGTACAAAGCAAGCATGCCGTTAGATGTGAATTCCTTAATAATTCAACCGGATGAATAGTAGGAAAAATGGAGTGCTCCTAGCAATTATGCATAAGTCGCCATCCGCCAAAGCAGCGGTGCGATCTTAAAGAATCTGTGAGAACCAAGAAGAAAAATTTAATTTCGTTCTGCCATTTCCTGAGATCTAAATTAAAAGCTGTCGAATATACGGGATGACACTGGTCTTTGTAGGTGCAGCCAATCATAAGAAATTGGTAGGAAAATACGAATTTCCGTAGCCGGTTTTCTTTCTCTTAAGTCTGTCACGTAGATTGGATTATTTTCTTGGAGGATCTTAGTTGTCAAATTGGCATAATTTCAGTCAAAACCGACATTTCAATAAGCACAGAAATGAATTCTGATATCGCTCCTCAGCTCAGTACACTATTAAAATTCCTATTATTTCCAGAAATTTCGCCAAAAATTCAGATATTGAAATTGTTCAAAATTCATTTTTTTAATTTTTCAATATCACGAAGTTCATACTTCGTCGGTAACGAAGAAAACCGAGGACTCTATGTTCTCGATTCTATGGTCTTGAGTGACCGAGAATTCCACAAACATTCTAACTGTTCAACACATTTCTGCTACTTGTCTAGCAGCAACCACATACAGCGCCTTCAGTTCGCTATCACGGTTCACCTCTTCTCTTCCCCACGCCGGAACCGTTAGTTTCTTAACCATGAAAGTGAATTCGTTCCGTGAAAGAAAAATTCATTCATCTTCAAGAGGCCACAGAAAACCAGCAAATTCGTCTCTTCAGTGTTAACTTTGTGGTATTGTTTCTAATTAACACATACATTTTTTCTTCAATTCTCGTGGTGATGAGAATTGGTACAGCAGTCCATTCTTCTCTCCAAGAGAGCTTTCATATAATTCACAGAAATATTCATATTCAAATCGAAAGTATTTGACAGAGAGGACTTAGGTTTATTGAATGATGAATTATTCACATAAACATTAAATAACGATATCGATTAAATAATCATCCTACTATCTTAAGCCAATTTCCTGAAACCTCCGATTTGCACTGCTGAAATGAAAGATGAGGTGGTAATACGGGCTTTTGTATTTGGTTTCAGTTGTGGAATAACTATAATTAATCAAAACTAAATAATCTATAAATTTACATTTTTTCTGAGTTTTCCTATGTTGTCTCATCTTGCAAAAAGTAACAAACAAACATTTTCTATCAAATATATTGGAGTTGGAATTGAGGAAAATATTCATCTCATCTCCAGAACGACCAGAACATAGATTGTTTATTTCTTGCGATACCTACATAGACAACTTATAGATGGGAAACTCTCCCCCTAATGTTTGGGTTTGATACGCCCCCTGGAGGGTGTTGAAGGAGTTATTTTAAAAAATGTTAGCACCTTGTGGTGATATACAGGGTGTAACTGAATAAGTGTAAAACATTTAAGGAGGTGATTCCTCATCGAAAAAAAGATAGGATCTTTCATATAAAGAAACTTCATTGGAGCATCCCTTGTTAAGATACAGCCCCTTAAAGGGGGTACATAAAATTTGTATAACAATTTTTTTCACAAGCACTGAAAAAGTTACAATATTGAAATTAACCTGACGTTTTGTACTACGAAAAAGACACTTAGCCAGTAATTTATTTGGTTTACCCCATGGTTGTAAGGTACTAACTACAAAATAACAATAAATCCAGTTCGCATTTATGACGATGTATCTCTGTAGTTGTTCGTAAAATAATGTTTTGCTGCTTACTGGTTTATTTTGGGCAAAAAACCCAAGAGACATTTTTTGTTTAGAATGAAACAGGCTATCGGAAATAAATTTTTAAATGGTAAACAAATAATAAGACAAAAAGGTACATTGGAAATAAATTTTAGGGGTTGCGTTTTTCACCCCTTACAACCATGGGGTAAACCAAATAAATTACTGGCTAAGTGTCTTTTTGGTAGTACAGAACGTCAGGTTAATTTCAATATTGTAACTTTTTCAGTGCTTGTGAAAAAAATTGTTATACAAATTTTATGTACCCCCTTTAAGGGGCTTTATCTTAACAAGGGATGCTCCAATGAAGTTTCTTTATATGAAAGATCCTATCTTTTTTTCGATGAGGAATCACCTCCTTAAATGTTTTACACTTATTCAGTTACACCCTGTATAGTACTAAATGGCGCGAAAATTCAAAATGACCTCACCCTACCAATGCTTTGTTTATTTCTTATTTTGAATACTTAACCACTTAGGTACTGAAATAAGATATTATCTTATCGAATTCACATATAAGGGCATTAAGAAAAACAAAAATTTCAAAAATAAAGCATTATATGTCGGTATACTTTATACAAACTATCATTTATCATAATATGAATAATTTTTCAAATACCTTCAGACACGACATGGTGGAGATCAAAAAAATAACAGAGTATCTGTTGTTGTGTCTTATTTTTTAGGATAGGATTATACTCTTTTTCAACCCAAAGGTTGAAGAGTGTAAGATGTTTTTCTGGATTCGGAAACCGATGACGCTTATAGGTCCTATCTTCACAATTTGGTACACAACACTTAGGTTTCAACCTGATATTTCCTTCCATTTTGAAATAGATTTTATTCAAGAAAATTCGCTAAAGCTAACCAAAAACACGATGCTACACTTTAGACAGTTCAACATGACAGAAAGACAGAGGAAACGGAAATCGTAGGGAAAGAAACCGAAAACAGCGATGCGAGCGCTGTCTGGTGGGTGTTGATGAAATTAAAATCAGCTTCAAACGTTCAGTAGGAGAGTGGCCCATCTATAAGTTGTCTATGGATACCTAGGGGGGGAACAAGACTTTTGACAATGGTGCATAATATGCAATATGAACTATTCAACAACTTGAAAATTCCAGCAAATTCCATATTCTACGTTTAAATAATTATTTTTGTCCAAGTTTCATTAACGTTGCTGCCATTTCGAAATGTTTTTTATTATGCTCCTTCAATAACCTGAAGTTTTGAGCAAACTGAAAAATCTATATTCTACATTTGAGCACTATTTGTTCCTACGTTTCTCAAACGTCATAGTTGCTGTCATTATAAAACATTCTCTTTTCATGCTTAATCAAAGTATACATTCAGTTTTATAAAGTATCCCGGGTGGCCATGATTTGGGTTCATCAAGATTCTTTACACTAAAAACTGACGCAGGTTAGCACTAGTGAAAGTCAAATAATTCTGAGAGACGTTGTCAAGGCTACTTACTATTTACTCTTTTTTAACTTTGTAACTGGAGTTGGTTCTTTCGAGGTTCAACTGTGACACAGGGTTCGCAGTACTAGATACTACATTTTCATACTGGAGTATTTCAAGTTGTGCAAAAAGTTATTCAAATGTCTTCTGTAGACTTATACCTTGAGAATTTTGAAAAGTGGGGAATAATTACTCTTATTCTTTTTTCGAATGAACTAACGGACTATTATGCCCATTATTTTTCCGTGAAAGTAGCATAACTGAATCTTCATATACGTGAAATATTTCCAGTATTAACGGAGAAAAAAGTTTATTCAACATTCACCAGGTCTTTGGAATTATTGAATTCACGTTATATCATCTCGAATTCATTATTTTCCCAGAGAAAATAAACATTTAGATGAATACGTAATTACTACAACCATGTAGAGAGGACAACACTGCGTTATATCTGACAGGAACATGACTGTAACCTAACATTTTCAAAATATACCCTGTGGAATGTGTCAGAATTTCATGGCCAACAGGGATACATTATGAAAGTGAATGGAGTATACCCACAGAAATATAATAAATATTTATTATATTTCTGTGAGTATACCAGAGTGTAACAGCCAAATGAAATAAATTCGATAACGAATAAATGAGGGCGTGTTGGGAAAAACGCTCGGACACGTCGATTTGTAATTTTAAATGCGCATATTTTTCAAGAAAATAATATTATATAGGGTGTTCCATGTGACCGTGGCCCATACCAACTTTCTTATTTCAAATGCAACCCCCGTATTTTATTTATTTCTTGGATTCTTCAGAGAATTCTGGACACAATTTATGCACAATGTCCCATACCTATCTTTAACTATTTCGGAAGTGTTTTCAGATTTATTGCAAAAATCAACGTTTCAAATAAAAATTATTTTATTTCACAAATTCAATACATTACACTCAAAACCTAATGAGTAATACCATTGAGTTTAAATATATTTAAACTCAATGGTAATACTGATTATTGCTTAATTATTAAAAGAAAAACAAGAAAAAACATGTCAATGTAGGAAATGTTCAAATTGCTCGCCGCAAACGTCTTGGCAACATACTAACCTAGTGTAGAATTGTCTTCTAACGTTACTCAACATTTCAGGCGTGACTGATCTAATCGCAATTTCTTCTCAGAAATGGTTTTTACTCACTTTCTTCATATCAAGAGGTGAATAAGAAATAAGTAATGTATCGAATTTGTGAAATGAAATAATTTTCATTTAAAATGTTAATTTTTGTAAAAAATCTTAATATTTCCGAAAAAGTTGAAGATAGGTATAGGATATTGTACATGAATTATGACTAGAATTTCCTGAAGAATCCGAAAAATAAATAATATATAGTGGGTTGCATTTGAAATAAGAAAGTTGGTATTGGCCACGGTCACATGGAACACCCTATATAATTTTATTTTCTTGAAAAATATGCGCATTTAAAATTACAAATCGACGTGTGCGAGCGTTTTTCCTAACACCTCCCCATTTATTCGTTATCGAATTTATTCCATTTGGCTGTTACACTCTGTATGTATTATATTCAATACTTATTTTATTTATTTATAAGATTTCCGCTTCGACAACTAGGTCATTAGCGGTTTTGGAACAGTAAATTTTACATATCACTCAAAATATTATTTTATGAAGAAAGAGAAAGGATTAAACAAATTCAATGCAATATTATATCTTGATACCAATGTCCAATTGTTCTAAAGAACAATATTGTGTTGAAACTTTCTGGTCTGCTGATGTTGAGGGCTTCTTCCATTTTTGGGCTGACTGCGCAGGATTTCCTTTGGTTTTCATAAAGAGGACATTCTGTTAATATGTGTTTAATTGTTATTTGAACGTAACACGAACTGCACTGTGGTGAGGGTTCTTTCTTTAGTAAGTATGAGTGGGTGAAACGTGAATGACCAAAACGAAGTCTTCGCAGGGTTACAAGTTCATTTCTTCTTGTCATGAGTGGATGGGATTTGGTGGTAGAGTGTTCAATGAAGGAGAGTTTCGATCTTCGGTGGCGGAATACAGTAGCCTATTTCAGTTTTATTTTGTTTTTGAATTTAGTGCTTAGGTCGTACGTAGTCATTCATGATTTCCATAGGTTGTCCTTCGGATATGGCTTTTTTGCATATGTGTCGACTTCCTCGTTGCCTACGATTCCTGAATGAGATGGTATCCATATATTCAATAAGATTGATGCAACGTTGCATAAACTTTCAAAATTGAACTCTTCAACAACCTGGTGTTTTCAACAAACATTTATTTTTTGTATCGCAGTAATTGTTTCTTTATTAACGTTACAAGTTACAATTGCCAACATTTTGAAACGTTTCCATATCGTGCTTCAAAAAATTCGTGGTCAGGTGTGCTGTGCAGCAATAAGAGTATATTTCCTGTCATTAAAAGTAGCACTTCACTTAAGTATACCACATATGGTTTCCAGATTTGGAGTATGTGAAAATTATCCAATTCAAATCTTGCAATCTTAATCTACAAGCTGAATGCATCTTTCAATCACAGAACATATAAACCAATTTTTTCTGACATGAATTTTTTTGAACTCTTGGCACCATTCGAAAAAGCCCCTTATTTCCATCCTTAGTGCCAAATTTTCTCAAAATCAGTCAAACGATTTCGAGGAATGGATTTAAGATATATTCCTCTTGAAACATTGATGACCACTGTCATAAGAAAAATTGGTAATTTTTAAAAATGCAGATTCTTATTTCTCGGTAAAAACCCTAAACTCATGAGGGATTAACCAAGTATAATTGCATATAACCTGCGAATACTCTTAACTGATAACTTCAGGTTCAGAATTAAAAAAAAAATTTGAATTCTTTCCTAGAACGCACTTTTCCTTTGTTTTGAAATACATTTTTACTGAGAAGAACTATGCAATATGTATGCATGCTATTTTGCCATAATTAATCAAATCGTGAAAGAAGGATGATGAGATTATGCTTTCACCCATTGTATTTCCCTTGCATTACAATTCATCTCATATTGAATTCTACCACCCACGTCTATTTCTACGAATCGGGAGAAAACTTTTCCTTGTGCGAGCAATTGGAATTAACTTCGGTAATTTAGCTTCATTAAAATATTCGTTTGTGCACCAAACTTCAGTAAAACAATAATGAGTGCCTTTGTGTTTTCAGTAGACGTTTTTTCAGTTCCTTTTTATTCAATTCATGAGAGTATTACTTGATAATAAAGGTTCGTTTAATTAAATCAGAAGAAAACCGAATGGCGTTTCGTTTTTACAAGCTTTTATTTAGTTTCAACTGTCCCTGTGTCTCTCTGTCTGTCTTTCTGTCTGTCTCTCTGTCTGTCTATCTGTCTCTCTGTAATCAAATCTTGCAGGTTAAATATGACATACTTTTGATAGTCCGATTGATTTTAAATTTGGCAGGTGTACATAATTCTGGTGACAATGCATCATGAAATATTTGTTAAAGGAAAAAACAAAAGCTCTCATTTGAATGCTCTAAAAAGAAAAAAAGAAAATTTTCCCTTTAAATTCTAACTGTTTCGTCTTTCATGAATTTATTCAGATTGGTCCATTTTTTTTTTATTCTGGATGTAGAATTGATTCATTCAGTGCAGTTCATAATTTTGTTTCTTAATGTTCTTGGGTATTTCTTTGATGGAGGAAGTGTTTCGTTGCGAAGGTTGTTGTTCTGCCTATTGTTTTTTTTATGTACATACAAGGTATTTCTGAATAACTCTGTCCTTCTTCACCATCGATTCCGATCCACAAAAAATGTCCTTACGACCAGATGGGACGGAACGGATGGAGAGACGGGAGCAGCTGATCGTGACACGCGCTGATACGTACACGTACCTACTATTTTATTGCGATTTTACGAAATTAATAATTTCCAAATTTTTCTTTTCACTATACATTTAATATTAGTGAAAAAAAAATTGATCAAGTGCTCCAACCGAGGATTGAGAGCTTCATTAAGGGAGGATACAGCCGTCCCGGACTCCTTTGTTTCCAAGATTCACTTACCATCTTACCAAGCATCCCTTATCTACCAAGGGTAAGTCGGAATTATCTTGTATGCTTACTTGTTTTGAATATATGAACTTTGATACTTTACGCAATTTTTGTCGATTATTGAACCCGCAGTATTGCTTTCAAAGAAAAATATTGAACCAGCTTCTCAAAAGAAATAAAATATAGTCCACTTCCGAAACATTATTGATCCTTACGTAGCCGGATATCTTATTGAAAAATATTGTTTGAGTGCAATACTGGGGGTTTTATTCGAATTATTTCCTCCATCATTGATTTTTTCATTTATTGCGTTCTTGAGAAACATATTTCAGTCGATCGACTTCAGTCGATTTATTGATCATCTGTTTCAGGATTTTTTGTTGCATTCTAACCTGAATTTATTTCGGTTTATTTACCTTCATTTATTTACAACGTTCGGACATTGAATTGTGTTTAATTGGGATTTAGTTGGGGAACTTTATAAAATTCACCTTGATTTCATTAATACATACCTACTATTGCCACGATGCCTGCTGATGAAGAAAAGGTTTTACGTTTTCGAGCTCTTCGCGAATTAGTTATTTCGAGTGTCAGTTCTCTGTATCATCAAGCTGAAAACGTGAGAAGCGATCCTGAATTATATTCGGGATTTAAAATTCGATATCGGGGTATCGAAAAATGGAAAAATGCATTTGAAAAACATCACGTTGCTTTGATTTCGGTCATATCCGGACAGGAAGCGGCTGAAGTTACATTGGCATCTGAATTGGAGATATATAGAGATTTTGAGGAGAAATGTCAATTTATAGAAACTGTTTATTACGAATTATTTGAATTACCTGAAGAAGAGCAGTTAAATCGTTCTTTGAAGAATATTGATAAATCTTCAAATGTCAAGTTACCAAAAATAAACTTACTTACTTTCGAAGGCGACATTAAAAAATTTCCTAGTTTCATTTCAAATTTTAATTCTCTAGTACATGAAAATCAGAGCTTATCCAGTCTTGAGAAGTTTAATTATCTTGTTTCTGTTTTAAAGGGTCAGACTGTGAATCTCGTGAAGAATTTACCGTTGTTAGATGAGAACTACCTTATTGCATATAATTCGTTAATATCTAGATACCAAAATAAACGATTACTAGCTACTGCCTATTGGAAGGAAATTGATAATTTTCGACCTATTGCAAATGATAGATCTCTACGATATCTGCTCGATGTATTTCACGAAAATTTATCAGCTTTAGGATTATTGGGTTTTCCGGTAGACAAGTGGAATTTCATACTTATGCAAATGCTGATTGAGCGATTGGATTCATATACTTTGAAGGTTTTTGAAGGAGAGTATGCCTCTTCAGAAATACCATCTTATAATACAGTGCGTGACATCTTACTCAAACAGTGTGTAGTTGTAGAGTCGATTTCTTTGAATTCGAAAACAAAAGAACGCCCACCTAATGAAAGTAAATCGAAATTTTCTTATAATAAAGCTTCATTTTTGTCGAGCATCAATACTAAATCCACTACAAAAGGGGAATCTAGAGATCGATTAAATTGTATACATTGAAAACGCGATCATATCGTTTTTAATTGTCCTGATTTTCTGTCAAAAGATCCTAATAAACGATATGAAATCATCAAAAATTTAAGAGCATGTATTAATTGCCTTGCTGATTCTCATGCAACCATCAATTGTTCTTCTACGAAAAGATGTCGTACTTGTAGTAAAGCTCATCATTCTTTGCTTCATTTTTCTCCAGGGCCATCATCTAATTCGTTTGCTATTCAAAGCACACCTTCTACATCTGCAGATTCTTCACAGGAGATTCAGTCATTCAGTAATTTCATTGCGCAGCCACAATCGACCATACCACAAGTTCTACTCTCCACTGTTAAACTAAAGATAAAAGATAGTTTCGGAAATTTTCATGTATTAAGGGGCATTGTAGATTCTGGTTCGCAAGTGACTTTCATTTCGAGAGCACAAGCCAAAAAACTCAGTTTGAAACCTTTCAAGGCGTCAATGAGCGTCCAAGGTCTGGATCGTATGAGTACAAAAGCTAATTTAGCTGTTGAATGTCAAGTTACTTCTATACACAATTCAGATCAATTAATGAAAATTAACGCGGTGATAGTCGATAAAATTTGTGATACTATGCCTACAGTTTCATTACCGCCTAATACCAGAAAACAGTTTTCAAATCTCCTACTTGCCGACCCAGAATATTTTGAATCTGGAACTGTCGATTTATTACTGGGTGCAGATATTTTTCCATACATACTACAAAACGGTCGAATCGTTACTTCTCCCGGGGAACCTGTCGCCGTTAATACAATATTGGGTTGGATAATAATGGGGAAGGTAAATATGCCTCGATCTAAAAATGTTAATTCTTTTTTAGTTTTCTCTTCTAATGAAGAAGAATCAAATCTCACCGATAATTTGCGAATGTTTTGGGAGATTGAAGAAGTGCCTTCAGTTACATGTCACTCACCTGAAGATACATTTTGCGAGAAATTTTACGTACAGACTACGTTTAGAAATTCAATTGGACGCTATACCGTTTCCTTACCGTTCAAAATCACTTGTCCAGACTTTGGTGATACTAGATTTTTGGCATTAAAACGCTTCTTTACTTTGGAATCTAAAATTCTCAAAGATGCAGATCTCTATTCAAAGTATTCTTCTATTATACGAGAATATTTAGACAATGATCACATGGAGATCATTCCAGTGTCAGAGCTTAAACTCAATCATAATATATTCTATTTGCCTCATTCTTATGTTTTACGGAAAGATTCTTATTCTACTCCTGTTAGGATTGTATTCGATGGAAGTAGCCGCTATCTAGACAGATTTTCGCTAAACGACGCCTTATTTACTGGACCAAAACTACAAAATAATTTAGTTTCAATAATACTGCACTTTCGGTTGTATAGGTATGTTTTTTGCGCAGATATCCGTCAAATGTACAGAATGATTGAAATTTCGGCAGAACACAGAAATTATCTTCGACTTTTCTGGCGATTCTCGCCTCAAGATCCATTACGGGAATACCGATTGAAAACTCTGCCTTTTGGTTTAAATTGTAGTCCTTATTTGGCTATTCGCACTTTGCAGCAGTTGACTGAGGATTTTCCTGAATTCAGTTTGGCAAGGGAAATATTGGAAGACAATACATACGTTGATGATATTTCGAGTGGAGATGATACCTTAGAAGGAGCATCTTCAAAAATTGAACAACTCATCTCATTGCTTAAAAAAGGCGAGTTTGAGCTGAGAAAGTGGCAGAGTAATAATAGTGACCTTCTGAAGGATCTTCCGCCCGCACATGTTTTAGATACTGTACGACCTTTGGAATTAAACTCAAAAGATCATTTTCGGAAAATTTTAGGTTTAAATTGGAATCCCTCGTCCGATTGCTTCTCCTTTTCTACGTTAGATATTCCAACTTTATGCACAAAAAGGAGTATTCTGTCTTGTGTAGCTCGTGTTTTCGATCCTTTAGGGTATCTAACTCCTTGTACAATACGTTTAAAACTACTTATTCAATCTCTTTGGTGTCAAGGACAATCATGGGATAGTGTACCCGGAGACGAAATTTCTAATGTGTTCTCTCAGTTCAGACAAGAGATCAGTTGCTTTTCCACATTAAGAATTCCACGTTATTACGAATCAATTTTAACTCATAAATGCGATATACTGGGATACTGTGATTCATCCGAGTTGGCTTATTGTGCGGTAGTTTATATACGCGTACACTATGAAACTCATTTTAAAACTTTCTTTGTATGTGCAAAATCGAAAGTTGCGCCCCTTAAAAGTCTTTCCATACCTCGTTTAGAGTTATGCGCTGCTGTGCAGCTCACAAAGTTAATAAAATTTGTGAAATCCTCTTATGAAAACTATATTAAAATTTCTAATATATTTGCGTTTTCTGATTCTACTGTTGCGTTAACTTGGATCAAATCTTCACCCCACAAATGGAAGTCTTTTGTGTCAAATCGCACTGCTTATATTCAAGATAGTGTTCCCCCTGAACGATGGTTCTATATTCCATCCGAAGATAATCCTGCGGATATTGGTACTCGTGGAATATCGCCTTCATCACTTTTATCTTGCAATTTGTGGTTTGATGGCCCAATACATCAAATTAGTAAAATTGATACTTACCCACAAAATGAAAATAAATTTCATGACAATAATATTTTTGAAGATTTGAAGACGAATTCTCAGACTTGTTTAGTAGCTTCTGTACCTGAAAATGATTTCATGGATTCATTGCTTTCCAAATTCACGTCCCTGAATAAAATTCTGAGAATAATCTGTTACATTGTTCGATTTCTAAATAACCTAAAAGCACAAAATGAGAAAACTTTCAGTAATACCGCCATTACCTCATCTGAAATACATAATGCTTTGTTGAAAATTGCTAAACGAGTTCAACAAACGGAACTTAAAAATGAAATAAAATTGCTATCCTCACCGAAGAATCTTCCCAAAGTTTTAAGAAAACTTAGCCCTTTCATTGATAAAAACGGCATTATACGTGTCGGAGGACGTTTGTCTTATTCCAATTTACATTACGATGGGAAACATCCTATATTTTTACCTAGCAAACATATCTTCACTGAATTACTCATTTCATATATTCATACTAATTTTCTCCATGCCGGTGTAAATACTACCTTATTTCATTTGATGCAAATGTTCTGGATATATTCTGCCAAAAGAATAATACGTTCGGTAATCTCAAAATGTCACAAGTGCTTCCGAACGAATCCAAAAGCGTTTGAACCCATGATGGGAAATTTGCCCAAATTTCGTGTTACCGGAATAAAACCTTTCGGAAACTCTGGAGTTGATCTAGCAGGTCCATTCACAATAAAAACATCTCGGATACGCGGGGCTAAAACTACAA
The DNA here is from genome assembly GCA_910592335.1 of Adalia bipunctata. Lineage (NCBI taxonomy): Eukaryota > Metazoa > Arthropoda > Insecta > Coleoptera > Coccinellidae > Adalia > Adalia bipunctata. The sequence continues at coordinate 12,087,597 of OU342954.1, forward strand.
AATCATATCTTGCATTATTCATTTGTTGTGCTACTAAAGCCGTTCACCTAGAATTACTCTCAGATCTTACAGCTGAATGTTTCTTGATGGGTTTTCGAAGTTTTATTTCTCGAAGAGGTCGTTGTTCAAATGTGTACTCTGATTGCGGTACAAATTTCATTGCTAGTTCCAAATACTTGAAACAAATAATGGAATACTCATCTGCGAAAGAAAATATCTCGTGGCATTTTAATCCACCTTCGGCACCCCATATGGGTGGTATTTGGGAAGCCAATATCAAGAGTGCAAAATCTCATTTAATGCGAGTCATTGGAGATCAAATTCTCACCTATGAAGAATTAAATACCTTATTCATTAGAATAGAAGCGATTTTAAATTCACGCCCGCTCTGCCCCGTAAGTAGCGATCCTAATGACGTAACTGCTCTCACACCAGGGCATTTTTTAACATTGGAACCTCTAGTTGCTCTGCCTGATCCCGATTACACGAATATTAATGTAAATCGTTTAACTAGATGGCAATTAATATTGAGGTTACATCGCGATTTCTGGAATAGGTGGAGTCGGGAATATTTACACACTCTCCATCAAAAATCTAAATGGACTACGCAGAGTATGAATGCTAAAGAAGGTTCCGTTGTTCTAATAAAAAGTGAAATCTCTTCTCCGTTGAATTGGCCATTGGGTCGTATCATTGAATTATATCCTGGAAAGGATGGTATCGCTCGAGTGGCTTTAGTGAAAACTGCGAGTGGTCAACTCAGAAGACCATTAGTGAAACTTTGCCCTTTACCTTACCAATGAAAAATTAATAATACAAAAAAAAAATACAAAAAAAAAAAAATTTATACAAAAAAAAAATAATAAAAAAAAAAATAATAAAAATTAAATGCTATTGTTCAGGAAATGTTGGGCATTTCCAGCGCGGCGGGTATGTTTCGTCTTTCATGAATTTATTCAGATTGGTCCATTTTTTTTTTATTCTGGATGTAGAATTGATTCATTCAGTGCAGTTCATAATTTTGTTTCTTAATGTTCTTGGGTATTTCTTTGATGGAGGAAGTGTTTCGTTGCGAAGGTTGTTGTTCTGCCTATTGTTTTTTTTATGTACATACAAGGTATTTCTGAATAACTCTGTCCTTCTTCACCATCGATTCCGATCCACAAAAAATGTCCTTACGACCAGATGGGACGGAACGGATGGAGAGACGGGAGCAGCTGATCGTGACACGCGCTGATACGTACACGTACCTACTATTTTATTGCGATTTTACGAAATTAATAATTTCCAAATTTTTCTTTTCACTATACATTTAATATTAGTGAAAAAAAAATTGATCAAGTGCTCCAACCGAGGATTGAGAGCTTCATTAAGGGAGGATACAGCCGTCCCGGACTCCTTTGTTTCCAAGATTCACTTACCATCTTACCAAGCATCCCTTATCTACCAAGGGTAAGTCGGAATTATCTTGTATGCTTACTTGTTTTGAATATATGAACTTTGATACTTTACGCAATTTTTGTCGATTATTGAACCCGCAGTATTGCTTTCAAAGAAAAATATTGAACCAGCTTCTCAAAAGAAATAAAATATAGTCCACTTCCGAAACACTAACTATCAACTTATAACTTCATTATACACAATTTATATGATCATGAAAGCTTGTCGCGAGGTTTACGTAAGTAGGTACAAATAAGTATTCAATAAAACTGAAATTCAGAAATTAAACTAAGCAGATTGAGTTACTCAATTGAAAAAGTACCTAGTAGTTCATTTACACAAGTAAATGGTGCGACATGCTTTTATGATCATTTAAATTGTGTATAATGAGATTATAAGTTGATAGTTGAAATTTTAAAGGAAAATTTTCTTCTTTTTAGAGCACTCAAATAAAAGATTTTTTCAAAAAAAAGTTTTTCTGCTATTAATTATTAATTATTTTCCAATTTTCAGTTATCGCTGTCTTGTTTCTGAATTATTATAGGAAACCTCCTTCATTTGATAACCATATTGCAGACGTGCATAAAAAATAACTATTCCGCCATCTCCAGACTTAATTATTGTAATTTTTAGTGACAACAACTGTCACTGTCAAGTTTTGCCGCGGGTAAACTCCAAAAAACTGCTGATAGCTGCCACCATACAGTTTTTTCATCTGGAAACCATTTGTAATTCAAAATTGTGCATTTCTAATTGGTGGAAATAATAATACGAAAGAGTCACCTTAAAATTGTGAGTGCTTGCTCTCTGTTTCTTCTCCACACCAGCTGAATTCTAAGCCGTTAATTTACACTAATAAGTTCTGTGATATCAGCAGTTAGCAAAGTATCTTTATTTTACTTTATTATTTTTGTCCTATTAGGTAAGTATTCAGTAAATATTTTCTAGGTTTCCCTATAATTTTCTTTAGAATTAAGGTTTAATTTCCTTGATAATATCATATTCTAAAACTAGTTGCAGAATGGGTTCCTATTCCAACCTACGCTCCTTCGTCGCTCGTTTTCGAACGCATGAGCGTTGGAATTGCCTTCTGCAACGAGAATTCAACGATACTTTCTCTATTTCAGTCAAGTTTTGTGAAAAACTGTCGGAATTAAAAAATAAAAAATTCAGATCAAACATCCTAGTGACTTTCGTATTGTATAGTGAGAAGAAATGATATTCCATTGTTGTTCGCTCAATCACCGAGAGAGGAGTCGCTAACCTTATTCATTCGATATAGTTCGCGACAAAAAAATTATTCATCCAGCGTCTACTTCGGGATATTCCACCCTGATGAGTCCTAAAAGGACGAAACTGCAGTTGACGTTGGACCATTCGAACTGGTAGGGTGAATGATGTGGGAGACCTAGTTCGTATTTACCTACATTTCATTTGTTATCATTAATAATGGCAAATGATTTCTGTCTTATTCCTTGTTAATTTTGTATTGTTTCTTCGCAATTGTTGTGACTGTTACGAAAATTGACAGATCGTACGTTTCGAATTTTGAAATCATTTATGATTACGCATTGAATTTGTGAATTATGCTTGAAGGTTTAAGAAATTGGACACAAGTCAACAAGGCGGCCAGAATATCGGGATACTTGAGGGATATAATATGAAGAAACAAATACATGAGCATGGAAAGTAAGATGAGAATATATAAGACATATATAAGGCCAGTACAAACTTACGCAGCCGAAACAAGAGCAGAGACATCACACACGAAAATAATGATGGGAACAACAGAAATGAAGGTGCTGAGAACTATAAGGGGAATCTCACTCAGAGATAGAATAAGAAACGAGAGAAACGGGCGTACAAATTTCGCATTCGTATTGGAATTGAATTCTGCATCGAATATAAGAGGATATTTTCTTTATTTCAGTCAAATTTCCTTGGAATTCAATGAGAAATTCAGAATACACATCCTAGTGACTTTCGTATTGTATCTTGGCAGTTGGTGACTGTTACGAAATTGACATTTCCAAATTGACGTGTGTTGAAAATTGATAGGATCGGAAGTCAGTGCTGACAACCACGAAACAAAAAATATAACTAAAGACAATGCTGGAATAGAGAAAAAGTTTTTCTGGCATTATGATTGTCATGTTTCTAGATTATTAATTTCTCTCATTTTTTTGCTTTAATGATTGAATGGAAGTTGAAATAACATTTTTAATTTGCACAGAATTGGAACAGTGTTTCATTACAAATTTTTGATATATCCTAGAGATATGAATATGTAGAGGTTTGCAGAATATTTTGTCAGTTTTTTCTAATGAAAACAGTCTGGTTCTCTTCCGTCATAAAATCCAAAACTTGATATTACCTTTCACTGTCCAAATATTATTAATTCATATTGTTCATCATTTCGAGTTTCTTGCAGTCCAAGAACAATATTCTTCATTTGAACATTAACACAAGTACAAGGCTAGTGCATTTCAAAATATGAAAATATGCAATCTATTCTCAGAAGAAAAAACAAGTAAAGCTTCATTTATCGTTCGTATAAACTGTTAGGTAACATAAAGGGTCTGTATGGAATGTTCCGCATTAATCCTTTTGATGAATTACATAGAAGTGGAATAATTAGGTCAAATCCAGCGATATGTTAACATTAACATACTCGAGGTGGTGTACTTCCCCCATTATTGAACAGAAAGGCGTCATTAGCATACCAGAGGTTTACACGTTCAGGTTTTGAAAGTACAAATTATTTCCATCTGAAGCATAATAATATTTCTATGAATCTGTGACCTAATTTTGTTGCATTCATTTTGGGATACCCTGTATGAACTTGTATTGTATGATTCAATGTAATACAGGGTGACCCATTCATTGTTCTGGAAATGTGATGAATATTTTCCTCTAATTCAACAGCAATACTTGAGAGAAAATCTTCATTTGTAACACATTGCTTTAGGCAAGATGAGACGAAATAGTCTGGTGAGTTAGCTGTCTAGTTCATTTTCTGGATATTGTTCTCTTGAAGAATGTTTTGAACCCTTTGTGTGCGGTGTGGTAGGGCGTTAATTATCACCCTGATCAATGAAATTATCCCTAAATTCGTTGCACAGAGATTTTTTCAAGTAAAATTCGCGATATTATGGTTTTCCCTTGCAGATAATACTCTGGGTCGACCAGGCACTGGTCTCCGGGCCCCGCTGTCGGTTATTCGCTGAAAACTGATTTGTCCCGAACAAGAAACGTTTTTGGCTAGTTTATTGCTCGCATTTAAGTAATAAAATAGTGTTTATTTCACTCCCAAAAGTTTGTCATGTTCCATTCAACAAGTTGGAAATTGTTAGGAAGGACCAAGACTTTTGACGGAGTGTAGGGGAAATACGTACAAAATTACATATATGTACAAAATGAGATAGGGATCGTAACTTAAGTTTGGAGGTATCAAATGCTATCACACGACCCTAGGACCAAGTGCCTTCTATTTACCTCTGAAAACTCGCAAGCGATACTCTAGTTCATTCGTTCGTTATAAGTGATAACAGAAATCAATAGGTAAAGAGTTTTTTCATTTCGCCAAATTTTTAGAAGAAATGGCCAATTTTCACCATTTTTCCATTTATATTGCATTCATTTAAAATTTTACCTATTTGTCCACTCAGCTTTTTTTATGTTAAATGTACTTTTTCTATTAATTCGATATATTTCTAGTTCTATAACGCTTCATGGACAACATGACATATACACTGAACGGACAAAATGACGAAAGGTATTTCCGCTGAATTAACCGTATCTACCAGAAAACACCGAGACCATTATTACCAGGCTCCATTAGCAAACAAAGAGCGAGGACTTGTCTTAAAATATTCATAACAAAATATTCATCTGCGGCTAATAAAAGCAATGCATCTTATCCTTCTCTTGCTGATCCTATGAGGAGGTTCCTCCAATCCCTAAAGGACGATTTATAAGGGCCGGTTTTATAAAAGAATTTCAATCCTCGGTTGAGCCCAAATCTGCCGTCGAATGTCGATTTCCGTATTATAAACATCCAACCTCGGGTTCAACCCTGGATTGACTCAACCGGTGAATATAGCTCCGTTTGAGATTTGAACCGAGGATTGAAACGTTTGACGTTTCTAGATGGCCGACAACTAACCTCACTTCATGTTAAAAACAAAACATTTTGTTGTGGCACATTGAAGTTGCTTGAAATGAAAATATTATAATATGATATTATATTGATAGAATGCCTGATATTAATCACAGTCTTCTGTAGGTTTGCTATGTATTAATAATTCATCTTTGGTGCTTGGAAAAATATTCCTAAATTGAAACTGAATTTTTGTGCCTTATCTTCGAGGGATAAAACTGCCAGGTTCCTATGTGAATATAATATCGAAAATGACTCTAGTTATGATAATAAGGAAATAACTGCAAGGCATTCAAAAGATAGTTACGATAGTGAATAAGAAAGATACCAATCGAATGATTTCACATTTCCTTTCGACCACTTCGAAGATGGTGCGAAGAAGAGATTTTGGTCAAATAAGAAAACTCTTTTATCGGGTGGATGAAATAACTCTGAATAAGCTGAATCTTTTCAGAGTTGTTAACATTTTCGAAAATTTTTGTGGTATACATAAATCAACATCAGAAAAATTCAGAAAGTTGTGAAATGTCTACAACTTTGGACATTATCAAAAAGTATTCAAGTGCTTATTTCATCATTCTATCAAAATGTCAAGCAATCAACAGGAATAACAACTAACAAGGGAAAGGTTGAATTGACTGACCAATTTTCGGTGTATTAGAACCGTGTTACTGGAGCTAACTCACCGTTCTAGAAGGATTTCTTGATTATTATTATCTACATAGTACAGGTGCATGCTTATTTTAATGGGTTATGAAAATGCTGAATGCTCCAGATGTGAAAAGGATTACTTTTCTTCAAATTTTCAAGTTGCTAAGCTTTTAAATAAGTCTCATCATAAAAAATTTTTAATATACTCTAAAGAAATGATTGATGACACCGATCCCATCTCGCAGATCAATGGATGATCAATTATTCAATGAAGCCCACTTATGAACTATGAATTGAATTTAAAGACTCTCTGGCATGTGAAAGAACATTTCCCATTCTTTTATTCGGGATCTGATTACATTTGAAAACAACTATTATTTTTGTGACTTGAGTCCTGCATATAATATTGCTAGACTGATTCTATTTTATATTGACGAATGCAAACAATGTATTTAATTGTAAAGCATGAATAAAGATTATTATTATTATTATTATTATATATTACAGGATATAAGCTACAAAGCAATACAATATGAAATCATACAACATTATAGCCTAAGTTACAGCCAAATGCTGTCTTCCCGTTTCCCTCTTCCAGGCCTCCCTATCGAATGCATCTTCTTCTCGTAAGTTCCGAGCTGCCATTGTTTCCTTCATGAACCCATTCCAGGATCTTCTTGGTCTACCCCTTTTTCTGCGGCCAGGAGGAGTCCACTCAAAGACTCTTTTCGGCCATCGATCTTCAGGCATTCTAAGGACATGTCCAAACCATCTCAATCCCTGTCTCTCCACTCTATCAAGCACCGTGTTATCCGCTTTCATGATTCGTCTTATTTCAGAGTTTGTTCTTCTTTCAAGTCTTGATATACCCGCGCTTCTTCGCAGATAATCCATCTCCACTGCCAACACACTACGCTTCAAATCTGCACCCATAGCCCAGTGCTCAGCGCCATAACGAAGAGTTGACTCCACAAAAGCCTGGCCAATTCGCTTTTTGGTCTTATGAGAAATATGCTTGTCCCACCAAAGACTGTTGAGGCATCCCACAATCCTTTTTCCATTCCTTATTCTCTTTCTTATTTCTTCTCTTCCTATGCCGTCTCTCGTCACTGTAACGCCAAGATATTTAAAACTATCCACCTGTTTGATAGCAACTTCATCATTTATGAGTATCTCAAATCTTGCTTCGGTGTTCACAGCTAGATATTCTGTTTTCTCTAACTAAACTTACATGCAAGCCCCATCTTTTATACTCAGTGTGGAGCCTCTTCAGCATGAACTCCAAATCATATGAGTCTTGTGCCAGCACCACCTGATCATCTGCGAAGTTTAACGAGAGTATAATAAATGCTATCTTTAAATTTATTGTGTATTCCATGTACTCCATCAAACAAGATCAAGAATGATTTGTTAATATCCTAAATATAACTACATCCTTGTACGACTAAATGTTAATGCAATTTCATTGGATGTTTTGTATTGTCCTAGCTTTTATTTGGTTACTTGGCATGAGAGTTTGAGATGAGACTTTTCAGAATATCAAAATAGTACAAACATCATCATTCGAGTCAAATAAGTTGACAAAAGTGACAAAGACTAGAGCGTATTTGGCAATAGCTTCGAGTGGAAAAAATTCGTACGAAGTCTGTCCTCATTTCATAAATTACAAATTTTTTTATTACATAATTTGTTTTGATGATTTCTCTAAATTCTCTGTCGTGAGCGTCACAAAACACGGAAATATTCGAATTAGCTTCTTGTTTTGTCCTTATTAGACTACGATTATTGAATTTATCCAAACATGGTATGAAAAAACGTGCCAAAATACTTCGGGAAATAAGATTCAGGTTAGCCAACCCAAAAGAAGCGATCTCAATCCGAGGTTGTTCAACCGAGGCAGCAAAGACTTTTATAATACCGAACTTTTTTCAACCGAGGGTTGACTTCCAATCTTCGTTTGGGTAACCTCGGATTGAACGTGCCCTTTATAAAACCGGCCCTAAGTGGACAAGGCTAACGCGCGCCGAAGACTCGATAAACATACTTAGTTTCAACGTTTACACCTAATATGATTGAAATCAAATCGAAAAATGAGACCATATCTCCTCCAAAGAAAAGGAGAGAAGTCCTTACGACATTATTCAAAGAAGACAATGAAGAAGAAAATGTTCCTAGCAACTTTCGAGATGATGAAGAAGACTGTCCATGTGTCTATTGTTATGACCTTCTTTTCCGATTTAGATCGAAAAAAACTTCTTCAGGATCATCCCTGGAAAAGACTGGTTACGATGCATGCATTTGGTTGCATTTGGCTCACGCATCTTGTTCTGATGTTCCCAGAAGAACCAAGCGTTCAATTTGTGAACTTTGTCAGTAGTTCTCTAACTATAAGTAGAAAACTACAGTTGCCTGTTGCCGGTATGTCATTTTGTCCATAGCATGCGGACAAAATGAATTTCGTTTATCCCAATGTATTCAAGAGTATTTTATTTTTTTGGTAATTTTATTTCATAAAGGTTGATTAGATTTTATGAAGAAAGGACCTTCGTCTTCTCAAGGTACCATCTCCATTCAATGAAGGTTGGACACAATCTCAGCAAATCTGTCTCGGTCTTTAGCAATCTGGAACAGGGAACACTCGTTCATACCAGTCCAATCGCGAATATTTTTCAGCCAGGAGTGTTTTCTTCGTCCAACGCCTCGACGACCCTCGATTTTACCCTCCATTATCAATTTAAGGAGGCTGCATTTGTTACTCCTCATCACATGACCTAGATAGGCGGTTTTTCTCCTCTTCACGATCGTTAACAGCTCCCTTTCTCTATGTGTCCTTCTCAATATTTCGCAATTAGAAACATGTGCTGTCCATGGTATCCTGAGCATTCTACGGAGGAGCCACATTTCGAACGCTTCAATTTTATTCATTGTATTCGCTTTGAGTGTCCACAACTCACACTCATAAAGCAGCACAGCGTGTATGTAGCATTTCACGAAGCGATATCTCAACCCAAAATTAAGTGTGGGCTCACATAGAAGATGCTTCATGCTATTGAAAGTAGATCTCGCTTTTTCAATCCTAGCTCTTATTTCTATGTCTGGGTCTAAGTTGTTATTTATCCACGTTCCGAGGTATTGAAAGTTTTCGACGACAGCAATGCTTTTACCTTTTATTTTAATATTTGGTGCATGCCGACGAGACTTACTTATGACCATCACTTTGGTCTTGCCAACATTTATGTGAAGGCCTAATGCTTCACCCGCCTTGATCAGTTTATCCAGCAACCGTTGCAGTGCTTCTGAGCTGTCTGCAATAACAACGGTGTCGTCCGCATACCTCAAATTGTTGATAACCTGCCCATTAACCCTGATTCCATCCTCCATGTCTTGCAGGGCTTCCGCAAAAACGCTCTCAGAGTACACGTTGAACAACAAAGGTGACAGGACACATCCCTGTCGTACGCCTCTCTCGATTTTCACCGAATTCGTCAGTAAATCACCGAATCTGACGGCTGCTCGCTGGCCCCAATACAAATTTTTTATTATTTGGATGTCTTGTTGGTCTAATCCTTTTCTTTCTAGTATTTTTAATAACTCTACATGTTTGACGCGATCAAAGGCCTTCTCATAATCTATAAAACAAGCATACACATTCCTTTGACGGTCCCTACATTTCTGAAAAAGTACTGTCATGCTGTACAAAGCTTCTCTGGTCCCCAAGCTTTCACGGAAACCAAACTGTGAGCGACTGATGTCCTGTTCGCACCTCTTGAATATTCTAGCATGAATTATTTTTAGGAATAGTTTGAGTATTTGACTCATCAAACAGATTAACCGGTACTCGTGGCATCTCTTCGCGTTCGCTTTCTTTGGAATAGGTATAAGCACGGATTCAAGCCAGGTTTCAGGTATTTCACCAGTCCTGTAAATGTTATTGAAGAGCTTCACAAGGGTTTCTATATTGGTTTCATCCAGCAGCTTTATCAACTCTATGTGAACATCGTCGGGTCCTGGACTTTTGCCTGTTTTGCAGTTTTTGATGGATCTTATTACTTCCGCTCTGATTATCTCTGGTGCAGTCTCTAGTTCCCTGCCTACCTCATAGTCCCTTGCATCTATACTTTCGAATAACTGCCCTATATATGTTTCCCAGTGTTTTTTGATTTCGTCAGGATTAAGGACATATCTATTGCTGTCGTCAACCATCGAAACTGTGTGCTGTTTTCTAAATTTCCCGGTAACTTCTCGGATCTTCCTATGCACTGCGGCATGGCCATTCTTTCTCTGTAGCTCCTCCATATCTTCGCATTTTTCCTTCAACCATACCTGTTTAGCCTGCCTTATCTTCTTCCTTATAGCAACATCAATCTCCTTATATTTCTGCGCATTCCTGTTCTTGTATGATCTTCGTTCTTCCATCATGTCCATTATGTCCTCTGTCATCCAATCCTTTTTTTTGTCGTTCTTCTTTGATCCTATTTCCTCTTTTTCAATTGAATTGAAGGCATCCTGCAAGCGCTTCCACTGTGACTGTATATCAGTGGAGTTCTCCAATCCTAATTTTGGAATCCTCTCATTAATTTTCTGCTGTACTTTATATCCAGATCATTAAGTTTTGTAATATCCAACTTTTTGTGATTCTTTTTCTTGAGAGTTTTCAGTTTCATCCGAATATTCCCCACAACAGGGTTGTGATTCGATCCCACATCAGCTCCTGGATATGTTTTCACTCCATGAAGACCATTTTTGTACCTATTGTTTACCAAAATATAGTCGATTTGGTTTCTGTTCTCAGTAGTATGTTGTGGCGACTGCCAAGTATATGAGCGTCGGGGAGGTAATTTAAACCATGTATTTCTTATGCACATATTCTCTTCCTGACAAAATTGAACCAGAGTATCTCCTCGTGTGTTGCGCTCACCAAGTCCATATCTGCCTACAACCTCATCCACCTCTCCTAATCCTACCTTAGCGTTGAAATCGCCAATTATAAGGATCATTTCACCTCCTTTTGTATAGGATAGGAGATCTTTAAGTTCTTTATAGGAGAAAGGACCTCTCCTTTTGTATAGGATAGGAGATCTTTAAGTTCTTTATAGAGAAAGGACCAACGATCATAATTGTAGAATATGACATCACTCTAATTCAGTAGGTACTAACAAGTTATGCCTCTGAAATAAAACTCCATTTCGCATGTTGTATGTACTTCCCCTTTATCTTCGAGAGCTCGTGAAAATAATATCTTATATTGAACTAATTATGGATATCTTCAAAACGATGCAATGAGAATTTCCAATACTTTTTCCATTAGAGGAATGATAAGTGTGGCAAGCATACGGTGATCCCAATTTGTGATATGAAGACAACTTCATTCAATCATCAGGTATTCGACTGAATTATGTCCAGGATAATAGAAAAATTTTACTATCTCAGAAGGATTACTATTCGTTATTATTTTCCTCGAGTCTCTGATAAAATTGGCTCCTGCCTCCGAATTGACATACGCCATCCCAAGCCACAAGGCGAGACCGTCTCCTGCGGAGAGCAGGAGAAATATATCGGAGGAAGAAATTAAATTTCGTTCCTGCATTGACGTATACCGCAAATGGGGCATATTTCTTGCTGAATTATGTTTGGAAAGTTCTTGCACTCGATATTCGAAGCAGACCTAGATTATTGGAAGATATTATACAGTGTGGTTGTTTGAAACCATCCATTAGAAGTATATAGAAATTGGAGAAAGCTTTTCGTCGGAAATTTGTTTTTTCGCTTAGCGAAATATGATATTGCGCAAAGGTAATTTTTTTCAGTGAAATGGTGGCCCACCACTGTCTGACTAGAAAATTTATTTGCTAGCCGCGGCATTGACTTTGGACTTACTGGGTCCGACACAAACGCCTTAAACACTAGAAAATGGGCACTCAGATTTTACAATATTCTACAATAACTTCATAAGAATCAGATTATGTTTGATATTTATGACAAATTCTCATGGCATCTGCCCCGGAATCGAAAACTTTACGGCGTAGACTTATTGTTTGCCATTCTACACTTGTATAGATTTGCGAAATCAAGGAGGTCTTTGGCGAAAGTTTACGACGCATGCGTATAGCGTTTTTTTTATGTTGTGATTTTCACGAAAAGGAATATCCTGTAATGTTCAGAGAACATCGTAAGAACCAATGGCAAGCAGGTAGGAATGGGTGTTCTTATCGAATTTCTGGAGGTTATATGCCTCGGGGAACACCTCCCTAGGCAATGTGTTCCAAATCCTCGCTGTTCGTTGGATGAACGAGTCTTTGAAGAGAGATGTTCTGCAGGTCTCCAAAGTTACCACGAAGGGGTGTGAAGACTTAACTTGACGGGTTAGTCTGGAAGAGACTGCCAGAGGGGGAACGATTGCTGATAATTCAGAAGAGCATCGCCCATGGAAATATCTATAAAATAGAGACAGATCGCCCACTTTTCTACGGTGTTCCAGAGAAGTGAGCGAGCTTGTAAGCGATGCATCACCGACGAGACGAATTGCCCTTTTTTGTACGGAATCCAAGAGTTTTAGGGTGTGTTTAGGTGCAGCACTCCAAACATGGGAACAGTATTCCAGGACAGGTCGAATCTGTGCCTTATAGATCATAAGCAGCTGACCTGGGGTGAAATAGCTCCTGGCACGAAACAGAAAACGAAGTTTTTGGGATGCACCTTTAGCAGTGGATCTCACGTGATTCTCCCAGGAAAGGTTACTGCCGACAGTAATGCCATCATCGAAATGGATGACTTCAATGGTATGGTCACTCCCGACAATTTTATGCTGGGCACAGTAAGATCGGCTTTTCTAGAGAAAAGACATGCTTGTTTTTTGTTTGCGTTGAATTCTACCAAGTTATTAGATCCCCATTCAAGAATTGTTGCCAAGTCCATATTCATGTTGTTTACATTTCTTCCTCGTTCGTTTTTGATTTGGCGGGCTGGTATTGGAGCCCTAGAAGAAAAGGCGGTATGTAGGGTACTATCATCCGCGAAGCTGTGCACTGGACACGAAGTTGCTTTCAGCAAATCGTTTATGTGAAGCAGAAACAGCGTTGGAGCCAGAACTGATCCCTGCGGAACACCAGCATTTATGGGTAGAGAGTCAGACGAAACTCCATCTACCACTACATGGAGAGATCTGTTAGAGAGAAAACTAGCTAGCAGAGAACATAGCTTTGGGGGCACGCCATAAGATGATGCCAGACTCGATCGAACAAACATCGAGGATATCTTTTCTAGAGCGGTGCTGTTTCAGTGAATAGATGTAATATTAACCTTGTAGTGTCAAGTTTAAGAATTCACCTGTATAAATTGGCATATTTTTTTTGTGAAGAAGTTTTACCCTAGTTCAAAGCTCCAGTAAGGATTTTTGCAAATTATCACAGAAGGACATTATTCAGATAGAAACATCGCCAATGATCATTTAGTGCTGAGTATCATCTTAATTTTCATTTATTTCAATTCAATACGTGGTTTGTATCGACATTCGACATTCTTATATCTGAATTTTCTATTTCATCAAGTATGGACCAATTACAATAAAGTTTTGCGGAACTGTGCATTATTACATACCTCAGAGAGTTAATATTTTTTCTTAGATTCGGTGATAATTAAAATCCTGGTGAGTGTAAAAAGCACCCTCTTGGTGATTGGACGGAAGAGCGGCTTTCCACCAATCGAGGGTGTTATTACTTAAAGAAAAATAAAAGATGTTAATTAGAATTTTGAAGTTCTTTCTTCCGACGGAAGAAAGTGTGGGATCGGCCCGACGCACTTGGGTCGGGTCTTGGTGTTTAAAATTATTTTCTAGGGAGAGGGATGGTAAATGAAACCTTTTAGATTAAATTTAAGACGTATATTAAACCAAATCAAACTAAACAAATTCTCACCAAATTAGATATGTGTTACTCAAATCAAATAATTCAAATTATCAAATGTTCGGATATTTCTTAATTTGAAAGGAAATAATCCCATCAAGTGAAACTGTTACATTAACTTTAAATTACAAAGGCAGATCTATTCATTGAAATTAAATCACCATCAGTGTGAATTCCAAATCATATAAAAATGAATTCAAATCATCAACAAAAATGAAAAGGGTTTGTCAAAATGACCCCAGAAATAATAATCATGAACAATCTCGAAAGAATTTACAGTATAAGGTAAATTTTCTATACTCAAATGATATGACGGAAAATAATCCTTCTTAAACTTTAATTTTACAAGGGGAAACTCAACAATAGTTTCCTCGTGATCTTTCAAATGAACCTGAGTTTTCTCAACAGAAAACTCCACTTAGACCTTCGACTACTTAAGGGTGATTACAAAAATAATAATACGCTTTAACGAGGATACAAAAAAAATTATGAAACTATGACTTTTAGAAGATTTCAGGACTCTGGACTATAAATATATTTTGGGCGGGCATGCGGCTTTTCTACCAATCCTCAAAAATAGCTAAGCATAAACAATTTATCTGACCTTTTTCCTGTACCAATGATCCCAAGAATGATGAACCTAGGAGGATAATTCTACGACGATGCTTCTTTCCTGAAACAGACAGATTAGATACGAAACACGACACCCACACGTTTTCGCCAAATTGACCTTCACTCCCGAATATACCGACGATACGCAATCTAAATAATTCCAAGTAATTTTAGACACTTTACCAATTACGACTTAACACTTTTTTTTATATGTCCCTGTTTGAGACTGATTTTCCAAAACTTCAAAAGAAACCAAGATCTATGAGTTACCCTAATGCCGTCTTCCGAATAACTGCGAAACTAAATTAATTCTTAAACCTTCCTTAAAACCATATCAAACAATCAAACACATATTAAATGAGTCAACTCAGAATCTTCCCGTTTAAGACTTCTGCAGTTACTCCTCGACTTCAAAATCAACCTTAATTGTTTTCGTTTCCACTTTGAAACCGTACTTCTTAACACTCAAGTACCTAACCTGAAACCGTACTACCCTAGTACCCGAACCATATTCGCGAGCACTGGCAACCTATCCCGTTTAAGGTTCAACCATTAACTGCCGTTTTCGTCTCCCGAATAATTGAACTCACTTTCGTCCGAAACTTCCCCGGCTACCTTATTCTTTGTTCCTTTTAGAAACCAATTAAATTAAAGGTTTTTCTTTCGTCAGTACTTCAAAACCAATCAAACCAAAACTTCTTCCATCTTTGTTTTTATGAACCAATCAAATTAAAGATTTTTTCTGCTTCCCACCTTCTTCTTGAGATATTGCAGTTTCCCATGCAATGGTTTGGGAAATGCTACGTGACAATTCTCAACAATGCCTGCGTTGAATTTTATTCCTGTCATCGTGTGCAGTAATTGCAACCAAATTCGTGGGACAATTATAATTTATCATTTAGTTCTCTAAATAAACTTAAACTGAAAATCAACAATTTCGGTCGTTAACGTCTCGCCAAATATCCTGTGTGGGCTTGATAAACGATCCAATAATTTTTCTAACACAAGGCTATTAAATTTCAGAAGTTGAAGTGGAAAATACCGGTTGAATATTACAGGAAAGAAAGAATTCAAGTCCTAATTTTTAAAGGATATTCATTTTATTACTTCCAAGTTATCTCTCCTGTTACATGAGCATCTAGATTTTTCTTGTGATTGATGAATTTTTTGGTCAGATTCAATTGGATCAAATTAGGAATAACTCGAAAACGACGCGTTTCATTGAAAAAACTTAGGAATACTTGTACTTGTTAAAATAATTGGTACTTTCGAAAATATGAACCCTTCATCTTCCTCAAGTAGCTGTTTAGTATTTTTGCATGGATTTGTAAGTCGGCTACGTTGTAACTCTTAAACCAGGAAAAATATTCGATAAGTGTTGATTGAAGAATATGCACTATTAATAGAGTGAACACTCATCCAAAATCCGGCTTATTTGAAATGACTGTTTCGAAGATTTAGAAAGAAGAGTATTTTATTCATTATTTTCGTCATCTATCTTTCAAACGAAACCGAATTCAAAAAATGGTATAGAAAAATAAGTGTTTTGTTTGATGAGAGCAGTCTATACTCTATACCTACCATTTACTTTCATGAAGTACCCCGGTTTGCCATGACATTCTGATACATGTCACCATATATATTTCGAAAATGTTAGGTTATAGGATACCTACGCAACGTTGTCCTCTCTACATGGAGTTCGTAGTAATAACGGATTTATCGAAATGTTGATTTTCTCTGGGAAAATAATGTGTTTGAGAAAATATTACGTGAATTCAATCATTCCGAAGACCTGGCGAATTTTGAAGAAACTCTTTTCTCTGTTAATACTGAAAATATTTCACGTATGTATATGAACATAGTTGAAAAATTCAGTTATGCTATTTTCTTGTATGAAATCAAGAATCGAGTGCTGGAATTTCACTGAAGAAAAATGGACAGAATAGTCCGTTACTTCGTGGTACTCGAATAACCCAACAGAAAAACTTCTGAACGATAAGACCGGCCTATTGAATTTTTCACTTTTCGAAATTCTCAAGAAATAAACCTACAGAAGACGTTAGAATATCTTTTTGCACAATTTGAAATACTCCAGTATAAAAATGTAGTGCTACAAAATCTGACACAGTTAAACTTCAAAAGTTAAGGAAGAAAAATAGAAATTAGCATTGGCAACGTCTTTGAGAATTATTTTGAAGATATTTCACGAGTGCCAACCTGTGTCAAGTGAAAAAACTTGACAAACCTAAATCTTGACCAACCGGGATACTTTATACCTAAAGGTGAATGGAGTATACCTACAGTCGAAAACTCCCCTGTATTTGTTGATTTTGTTGTGGAAGGTGATAAACCCATAAAAACGATTGAGAAAACATAATATGATCATTGATCATGACTTATACTATCTTTCTCCAATTATTGCAACTAGAGGTTCATTACCTGACTATCCCCAGGGCCGTAGCTAGAAAAAAATTTCGGAGGGGGGAGGGGTCCGTCCGAGGACGTAGCTAGAAAAAAATTTCGGGGGGAGGGGGGTGTCCGTTGAACTGCGCTCTAGAAAAAATTTCCTGGCTACGGCCTTGACTATGCCAGAAGGATTTTTCACGCACACCATCTCGTATGGCTTGATTGATTTCAATACAGGGTGGCCATTTGAAAACGAAACAGACGAGATTACAGACGAAATAAATTTTTTCGATAGAAATGCTCGGACAGGTCGATTTCTGTTTCGAGGGGGACAACTTAAGATGTAAGTTACGGACGCATAGCGCTTCAACCCTTGCTACTACAACCCTCACCCCCAATTTTTGAATAGGGAAGATGGGGTGAGTGATACCTCATTTGAAAGGTATTTTTATACTGATTTCAGCACAGTAATTGTTTTTTCATTTTATGCATTAGTTCTCGAAATATTCTCAACTAAGTATTCGAAAATGAAGTGGTGTTTTCATGGCACTTGTAGTGTTTTTTTTTGTGAAAAATCGACATTTTGATTAAAGATTTCTATGTCAGTGGATTGGAGGAAGGAAGCCACAGTCATGGTTGTTTTGAAGCTCAAAATGTCGATTTTTCACAAAAAAACACTACAAGTGCCATGAAAACACCACTTCATTTTCGAATACTTAGTTAAGAATATTTCGAGAACTAATGCATAAAATGAAAAAACAATTACTGTGCTGAAATCAGTATAAAAATACCTTTCAAATGAGGTATCACTCATCCCATCTTCCCTTTTCAAAAATTGGGGGTGAGGGTTGTAGTAGCAAGGGTTGAAGCGCTATGCGTCCGTAACCTACATCTTAAGTTGTCCCTCTTGAAACAGAAATCGATCTGTCCGAGCATCTCTATCTAAAAAATTTATTTCGTCTGTAATCTCGTCTGTTTCGTTTTCAAATGGCCAGCCTGTATATGCGGGCCATTAGATTTGTATGAATTGTGGAAGTGATATACGATATGTATTTCTTCTGAAGAAACTTCATTCAGTGTTAAAATACTGTATTTGTAATTCGAGTCGAAGAATTTTCCGCTATATCGGAATACTCCTATTTTGATGCCTTGTTTTAAATGGAGCTTATTTTCGGCTTATCACTACTGATCCACTCGTTCGTTGAAATGGTCGAAATGAGCTGATTATCAAAGAAAATATGGGTCACCCAAAGCGATAACTATAAGTCAGGAGCTTTTGAGCTTTCGTTTATCCATCTTGTAAGTAAATCCATTTCGTAAGTGGATCTATCTTTTAGGTAGATTCGCATTGAAGAATCCAATGAGAAAAATTTAGAGAGCTATCAAAAAAATTCGACAGTTATGGTCCATGATCCTAGCTATGATCTCATAGAAATATAGGGATTTTTGTCGATAATTCGCTAGCATTTTATATAATATACTTCTGGTTGAGCGATCTGGGAGAAATTAATTCACTTCAAATACATCCATAACTTTTCCTGTATAAGTTAATAGGCATCACTAAAATGATTTATCGTTAATCGAATTCACGTGGTGTTGAGAAAAAATTTCCCTCCATATGTCAATATATTTTTCAGTTCCTTGGAGCATTGGCCTGTCAAAATCAGTCATGCTTCAGACATATCCCAAAGGGCAAAGAGCATCTTTCATATTTATAGCTCCCTGGAAACACGAATGTATATTTACATTGGATGCAGTGGATCCCGCATGTAATAAAATTGAGATGTGATGTGATCATCGAAGATTAATCGAAAAATGAATAGTGTTTTTAAGGTAGGTTGGTTATGCCTTTGTGATGAAGTGACGAAGTATCTAACAAACAAAGAATCTTTGTGTTTGAGATCGATGAAAACAGGTAATTATTTTTTATTATCAAGGTTTCCTTTTAATTGATGTAGGAATTTTCCGTTGATATAAGTAAACCTCGTGATCAACTCTATATTTAGATTTTTCAGACTATTAGACTTACTCATATTCAATAGTTCATATTCACATGCCAATTATCTAAAGAATTCCTAAATTTCTCTAACCACGGATAATGGATCATTAAAGATTTCATTGAGAGCTATTGTCAATTTTCATTCACAGCTGTCAAAATTTTTCCCATTGGTGTTTCGAAATGGTTGATGCTCATCTTCCTACAAAAAGAATGAATCGTTCAAAAGCTCCAGTCAATATCAAAATGAAACATATAGTTTCAGATTGATGTGGAGCGAAGGTCCTATTCTTTGGCCATCGCGATCGCCTGATTTTAATCCAACTGATTTTTTCTGTGAGGCTGACTGAATAAACTGTTGTATGCAGAATCTCTAAACACAAGCCAAGAACTTATAGAAGTCATAAACTGTTCCAATTTTATTAGGAACGATCCAGGTTCAATCAGGAAGGCAGTTAGACATTCAACTATAAAACAACAAAAATGTGTGGAAGCTAATATATTTCGTTCCGATAATGTTTTGAAATAATTGCTATTTATTACCATCTTTTTGTTTATATTTATTTTCATAATTCTGTCCTTCTCGTTCATGCTTTGTTTCATCTATAATATAAAATGAATCGCAAAATGTGTTGTAAGCGCATAACTCAACAACGCCTCGACCAATTTGGCCAAATCTTTTTTTAAAATGTTCGTTGAAGTTCAAGGATGGTTTTTACGGCGAGAAAAATTAGAATTATTGCTGGAAAAACCCTAAAAATAGCCCTTTTCTTTTTTAGTCTATATTAATAAAAGGCGATCTATGGTTGGTTCAAAACTTCGAAATGCCATATTGACATTTGGACAAAGGAGGTTAGTTTTTCTTCCACAGAATCGCATTCAAGTGAATAGTTAAAAGTGCAGTAGGTCTTACCAACGGTATAAGAATATTCCATGGGGATTAATAGTAGTAGAACGAAGTTTCACGGTATTCAATAGAAATGCAATAATGAAATAGAACGTTGTGAAGTTATAAGCCATGAAGTTGTCTGGCAACGGTGGATTTCATTTTCTTGAAGGGTAGGAAATTCAGAAATGGTAGACTAGACTAGAGTATGAATGGCGATGTATACAATTATTGTGTAATTTGCATAGAACTTATAATAACATGGAAGGCTATTATCAGATCAAGTTGGTGGAACAGTGAATTTTTACCGGAATGTAAAGTAAATCGGATTGTGACGATCAGCATCAATCGTGAATTGTCCATTTTCATCTTTTCTCTATATTTTTGAAATGTTTTTGATTTATGTTTGGGTAATAAATATATTTGCGGAAATAACTGAATTCAAAATTGCCCATAATTAGTAATTGACATATTATTTTTGTATTTCTGTTTTGTGTGACAGCTCATATCTATGGAAAAGATGACGTTTGACAGATGACATTTGACAGATGACGTTTGACAGATGACATTTGACAGATGACATTTGACAGATGACGTTTGACAGATGACGTTTTACAGATGACGTTTGACAGATGACGTTTGACAGATGACGTTTGACAGATGACGTTTGACAGATGACATTTGACAGATGACGTTTGACAGATGACCGTTGACAGATGACATTTGACAGAACTTTTATTATGCCTTATTTATCTCCTGCTTGAAAAAATAGCAATGGTAAGTTTATACAACTTTAACGGGGGTTTCACAAAGCATATCACCGGTGATCGGAGCTTGATCTAGAATACTCGATTTGACAGTTCAGAAATCTAACCAAGCCGTTGATCTTCGATCACTGGTGATTGCGTTGTGAAATCTACTGTAAGTATAGGCACGGCCTTCTTAAGATAAAGATGGCTATGGTAATAGGTATTATTTAGGCGAAACAAAGTTCGCCGGGCCAGCTAGTTTCTTTATGAAATGATAGTTGGGTAGAGTTTCAGTTAACCAACTGAAGTGTGATTCAATATTATTCAAGTTTAATTTCTCGCAATATAATCTTCCGAATGAAAATAGTAGTGGACAGTATATGTATGTAAAATTAATTGAAACCCAACAAAAATGAAAGGATAAATGTACCCGAAATAACAGAAGAAATATAGTCTTACCTATATCAGCAACCGGATCCTGTCGATGATTCCTATTCCAATGTGAAGATTGATCGAGCTCGACAAACGAACATGGAATGAAGCTGACGTGAAAATCCGTTGCTAAAAATGTCAAATTGTGTACCTACACTTATCCTTGTGGTATTATAAAATAACCACGCCACTGGTAACAGTGTTTTTGTTCGAAATAATCATCACAAATGAAAGTTTTGAATGAATTCGATTGAATCTAAATCACAACAAACTGCGAATCCAAGGAAAAACTGAAATTTTCCGAATTCACGAAAAGGAAGCATAAAATTAGTAATTAACGGAAACAGAATTATTCACGATCAAGTAAATCACTGTTGAAAAATATGAAAATGAAACAAAATACGACATATGCGCTTCACAGCTGAGGATTTCTTCTCGCACCTACACTCCATAAGGGAGTTCCCCTGGTATCGGAGAAATTAATTTAAAGGGAATCAGAATTTTGAAAATTCGGTGAAACTTATTTGAACGTTCATTTGGCGTGAACATGATGATGACTCATGTCATCTGTCATTCGGTTCCCCGAAGCTAATCTATATTAATAAAAGAGGATCTATGGTTGGTTCAAAACTTCGAAATGCTTTATTGTCCAAACGATCGCACCAAATTGGACAATTCTTTTTTTGTTGTGTTTATTATTGTTAGGGCAAGGTTTATATAACAAAATATTCCCAAAAAAATCCTACAGAAAAGAAAAAGAGGCATTCCAAATTTCTCACGACGAATCGAGCAATCATAGAGTACTTATATAGGTTTTGACATTTGGACAAAGGACTAAAGGAGGTTAGTTTTTCTTCCACAGAATCGCATGTCAAGTGAAAAGTTGAAAGTGCAGTAGGTCTTACCAACGGTATAAGAATATTCCATGGGGATTAATAGTAGTAGAACGAAGTTCCACGGTATTCAATAGAAATGCAATAATAAAATAGAACGTTGTGAAGTTATAAGCCATGAAGTAGTCTGGCAATAGTGCATTTCATTTCCTTGAAGAGTAGGAACTTCAGAAATGGTATGGACTAGAGTATGAATGGCGATGTATACAATTATTGTGAAATTTGCATAGAACTTATAATAACATGGAAGGCTATTATCAGATCAAAAGCGGGTAAAGATCTCAAGTTGGTGAAACAGTGAATTTTTACCGGAATGTAAAGTAAATCGGATTGTGACGATCAGAATCAATCGTGAGTTGTCCATTTTCATCTTTTCTCTATATTTCTGAAATGTTTTTGATTTATGTTTGGGTAATAGGTAAATATATTTGCGGAAATAACTGAATTCAAAATTGCCCATAATTATTAATTGACATATTATTTTTGTATTTCTGTCAGTAGACAGATGACATTTGACAGTTGACATATGACATTTGAAAGAACTTTTATTATGCCTAATTTATCTCCTGCTTGAAAAATAGCAATGGTAAGTTTATACAACTCTAACGGAGGTTTCACAAAGCATATTACCGGTGATCGGAGCTTGATCTAGAATCAACCCGATTTGACAGTTCAGAAATCTAACCAAGCCGTTGGTCTCCGATCACTGGTGATTACTATTTGTGAAATCCACAGTAAGTATAGGCACGGTCTTCTTAAGATAAAGATGGCTATGGTATAGGTATCATTTAGGCGAAACAAAGTTCGCCGGGCCAGCTAGTAATAGAATATTTCCGGAAGCACGTTATAGTTTTGAATGAAAACGAAACTGATTAGTTTCCAATGAACTACCAAACTAAGATCGAATTGAATTGGGAAATTTCTGCAAGCCGGTTCTGGAATCCTGGAAACATTACTAAATTATGAAAATGCTGTATGGTGTGTACAGATGACACAAAGTTGAGCTCGTTATACTGAATTCAATACAAAAAATTTATATTGAATGCTAGCGAAAAAAAATAGAAATTCATTATTCAATTGAAAATCCTACAATAGTGATTAAAATAATCTGTTCGGTAATCTTCCTCCTTGATTATAAAGGTTTGACTATTCCTCATAAAACATGGAAAAAATTATACACAGGTTGGAACTTTTTTTCAAAGCTGAACCTGGCTTTTCATAACTATGAACGACTTTGTTCCTGATGATGGTGCTTCAAGAAAAGATTTCTTGAAAATTTCAATTTTTTTAAAATATCCGATCAAAATTTATGACGTTTTGTCAACACCATCGATGACTTCCCTGGGTTTCAATCAATGAGTAGGGTTGAGAACGTACGATCGATGGAACTTACCTCGAGCGCCAGCTATTCTTTTTCCTTACAAGGGAGAATAGCAAACCTACTAGGGTACTGCTAGTCGGAGGCAGAGTTTTTTGGTATCTAAGTTGTTAGTGATAACTGAGAAATCAGAAATAGAGTTATTCACTCAGTTTATTCAGTTAGTGGAAATAGTGGTACAAAAATACAGTATCACCGAGCAAAATATCAGATAGATACAAATTAGAAGTTTTGTCTGACCGCGAGCACTTACGTAACAAAAGGTTTGCCGGTGCGAGCCAGCCAGAATAGAAGGGGGGATTGCAATTAAACGGCGAATTCAAAAGTATAGTCGTCAACCGTTGAACGGAGATGAAAGGGTCAGTATAAGAGTGCACAACAGTTATTTTTGTCCGATATTCTTTCAGTCCCAAAACTCAAGAGTTACCTTGTCTACCACTTTGCTTGTTTCACGTCTGATAGGGTAGGTTTGGCAAGGTTAAATATATACAGGGTGGCCCACCCCAGACGCGGTTCTCATTTTGAGGCAGTGAATGAAGACATTTTGAAAAATTTTTTTTCGTCTAATGTGAAGGACAATCAGATGCACAATTTAAAATTGTTTTCACATATACAGGGTGTTCGATAACAAAGATATAGACCATAGTTACACTTTTTTAAATGGAATACCCTATATATGAATTCAAAAATTGAATGGCAAGCTCAAATAAAGATGAGTTTATAAGAACCATTTTATGTCTTAGGAGAACCATTTAAGAGAAAATGGCGAAAAATCGAAAAAAAGGAGTATTTTTAATTTGCAATTAATGAATAAACCCTTCAAGCCAACGAGACAGACAATGTTTTTTCGTGTAGACATATTGGCTACCCTTATGCAGAAAACAAAAATTTAACTCTGGAATATACTGAGTGATCATAATTAATGTTCAAACATTAACTACATATAATGGTCAAAAACTTTCTTATTTCAAATGGCACACCCAGTATTTCTGTACCTTGTTGAACGTGAAAATTAATAAAGAAACTATCTTCAATAGGTTTCCCTATACCTAAACCTAATAGTTTTCAAGTAATTTTCGATTTTTAATTCAACTAGTTAACCTACTATTATGATTAGCGATATTCAAAGAAATACTTGGAAATATTTGTGGGGAAATGCTCACAATATTATTTGAAATCTGAAAAACTCATATGAAGATCTCAATAATGGTGTTGCGGTCACGCAAGATTTATTATTCCTTATAAATGATTATCTACTGTATTTCTCAATATCAATTTTTTTTTCAATTATTTTAAAATTAATTTCGCCTAGAAGGTATTGAATGTCATCCTCATTCAATATTTTTCGGTACATGCCCTTAAATTTTTCTTTATTCTTATCGTTTTGAAGTTAAGCCATACGTTCAAAGAATCATGTAACAAACGATTCATTTAAAAAAATATTTGCTCAGGCGATGAACCTCTGATTCTTCATACTTGTTATCTCCAATTGTTGGATTGAGTATCAGTAGACTCAAAGATTCAAAGATGTTCACAAAATACCTTCAAATACTACCTTACTACTGAATGCCGGTATTCAACTCACTCTCTGGCCAGAGGTTCACTATCACAGATCTCTTTTGAAAATCTCCAAAAGTCTTCGAAATATTGAAAATATGAAGAATAGGGAAAATGTTGGACAGCACAGGTTCATCGCCTGAGCAGTAATTTTTTTGAATGAATCGTTTGTTACATGATTCTTTGAACGTATGGCTTAACTTCGAATCAAAACGATCGGAATAAAGAAAAATTTAAGGGCATGTACCGGGAAAGATTGAATGATAATGCGACACTCAATACCTTCTAGGCGAAATTAATTTGAAAATAATTGAAAAAAGAATTCATATTCAGAAAAACAGTAGATAATCATTTATAAAGGAATAATAAATCTTGCGGGACCGCAACACCATTATTGAGATCTTCATATGAGTTTCTCAGATTTCAAAAAATATTGTGAGCATTTCCCCACAAATATTTACAAGTTTTTCTATGAATATCGCTAATCATAACAGTAGGTTAACAAGTTTAATTCAAAATCGAAAATTACTTGAAAACTATTAGGTTTATGTATAGGGAAACCTATTGAAGATAGTTTCAATATTAATTTTTACGTTCAACAAGGTACAGAAATACTGGGTGTGCCATTTGAAATAAGAAAGTTTTTGACCATTATTTGTAGTAAATGTTTGAACATTAATTATGCTCACTCAGTATATTCCAGAGTTAAATTTTTGTTTTCTGCATAAGGGTAGCCAATACGTCTATACGAAAAAACATTGTCTGTCTAGTTGGCTTGAAGGGTTTATTCATTAATTGCAAATCAAAAATACTCCTTTTTTTCGATTTTTCGCCATTTTCTCTCAAATGGTTCTCCTAAGACATAAAATGGTTCCTATAAACTCATCTTTATTTGAGCTTGCCATTCAATTTTTGAATTCATATATAGGGTATTCCATTTAAAAAAGTGTAACTATGGTCTATATCTTTGTTATCGAACACCCTGTATATGTGAAAACAACTTTAAATTGTGCATCTGATTGTCCTTCACATTTGACGAAAAAAAAATTTCTCAAAATGTCTTCATTTACTGCCTCAAAATGAGAACCGCGTCTGGGCCCAGGGGTGGGCCACCCTGTATATACATATTCTTTTGAAAGAGAGTATTACATACTTTTTTCTTGAATCAAACAATATATGGCATAAGGCACGTGTGAGGAAAAGGCAACAAGGAACAGATTTTTTTTAAAACAAATCTGTTTCCCGCTCCAAATCTAAGTGTTAGCAGAGGGAATGTAAACGAGGTACCATACAATTCTGCGTATGATACACGAGAACAGATAAAAACCTCTGAAAAAACTCTGTCTGCCCGTGTATGTGTAGTGATACTGAATTTGTTCGAAAAATTTGCTGATATCCATGTTACAGAGCTTCTTGTACTTGAAAACTAGCCTTTTCATCGAACTGGATGCAAGTATCTTGAAATTATATCTGTAACAAGATCAAAGAAGAAACACCGGGACAGAAGCAATAAAAAAATACTTCACCTGTTAAAAAAAACCTTTTCACGGAGTCCTAACTCTCTCTTGGATCGGGAGGATCTTTCGATCAGGTCCGATCTTCCAAGTGCTGATTCTTCTGTTCTTCAGGTTAAATTAGATGGTTAAACGGGGATGTATCGAACTTGCTACAGCATTGGTTCGGTTGGGCCCTCGGATCTGACCATGAGTATTCACGCCATGAAAGACAGACTAATTACGGGCACTGAGGATCGGGACAGAGCAGGATTATTATTCGGTTGAACGTACTATAGTATTGGTTTGCATCAGTCCTCCGGTCTGATCATGAGTATTCACGCCATGAAGAAAAGATTAACTACGGACACCGATTATTCGGATAAACGTTCTATAGTATTGGTTCGGTTGGGCCCTCAGATCTGACGTCTGACCATGAGTATTCACGCCATGAAAGACAGACTGCCTCCGGACACCTGGACAAGCTAGGAAAGGGAATGTATGGAGTTCAACGGAACAGCTATTTTCAGTAGACTTAACGGGGATTAAAATGAAACTGCAATAAATCGGATCGGTACTTACGATTTTGCTGCACTAGCACTCACAGTAAAAGAAAAGCAATAATCTGATGCAGAATGAAATACTGTACTAATAATGGCTGAACGCTGAATCAATAATCAATACTGGATGGTAACTGAATCGATAATGAATCAATCGCCTTTTATGATCTCCCTGTGGGGAGTGGAAACGGTATGAGCAAGAAATGCGAAATTTCCAGAAAAGTAGGCTTCGGTAAAAAATCTTCAAGTCTGGCTTATCGTACGTATGCGCAAGAAAAAACGGCGTTATCTGCAATCTGCGTTGTTCTTGTGGACGTTTTTACTGTGTTTTCTGCATGGAAAAACAAAGTCGATCGCACAATGTTCGATTTTTTACCATTATCGCGTTTCAATTCTGTAACTTAAATAAAATTCAGGAATTCAAAAATTGAAACCCGGAAAAATTATTTTGAAATGAAGACCAATTTCTAGATTGGAAAATTGAACTTCATAACAAAACGTATATAAAACTTGTGTTCGTGTTTTTCTTGGGATATTGACTTTTCTGGCTTCAATTGAAAGGACAATGCTATCAATTTCATAACCGTAATTTGAATAATGTTTCAACGTATAAAAACTTCCGCATAAGGCCGCAGAGAAGAAAAGAAGGCCATAAACTTAACAAATGATGCATAAAGTCGCTGAGACTGGTTATATGTCGCCGACAAATTGTGTGGCATGAGGAAAATCTTTTATGAGTTGGGTATGAATTCATTGTTGCTTGAAAAGACTCTTTAAAACTTCTGGAATTATTCACCGTCATATAATGCTCACATCAGGAGGTTTTTACAGGAGAGGTGGCAGATTGAATCGCTACAAGGAAGGGGTCTTTTCAGGAAAAATAACATACCATTCCTATTTTATTCCGAGTATTATGGGATTTTAGACGTTTTTTGAGTGTTTGGTTAGTACAATCAGAGGTTTCTCTGGAGTCTCGGAAAAATGAATATACAGGGTGTTTTCAAAAGTGTTCAATCATATTAACATGATGTAGAACACATAACAATAAGCCTTCACAACTTTATATAACTTTTAAGATGTTGTTATTGTGTAACAGAGGAATTGCTGTAATGGAAACAAACGAAAAATACATATGAACTTTACTACTAAGGATTCATTTCAAAATAGAGTTCCCGGTTTTCATCTGTCTAGGAAAAATTGGTGTCTATTGAATCGTCTTAGGACAGGTCATGGACGTTGTAATAGTATGCTTTTCAAATGGAATGCCATTGATAGCCCGAGATGTGAGTGTGGGCATGAAGAGCAAACCATTGACCATTTGGTCAATAATTGTTCAATATATAAATTTCCAGATGGTTTTAACTCTATTCACTTAGTATCTGATTCATTTTTGAGATGGGTTGGTACCTTCAAAACAATTTGAATATATTAGTTGATTTTGCTTTTCCGTTTTTTCTCCCTCTGGTTTTTGTTTCAGATTATCTAAAAATGCTTTGTCAACCCCTTTGAACAAATGAAGAAAGAATTACATTCGTAGAAGAAGATGCCCTCCAATATGAATATCTGAAAACAAATCCAATAACCCTACACTTATACGGGGAGACAGAGTTTTTGCTGAGGTTTTTATCTGTGCTCTTGCATCATACGCAGAAATGTATGGTGCCCCGTTTGACATTCCTCTGCTAACACTGAGATTAGGAGCGGGGAATGGATCAATATGTTTGTTTGAATGATCTGTTCCTTGTTGCCTTTTCAAGACACATGCCATAATTAAAAACAAATCTGTAACAGCTCCATTTCATAAGAATATAGATATATATATATATGGATATAGTTTAAACAAAAGTTGTTGGTTACACCATTTATAACTCTAGATCGGACGGACTGTTTGTTATGAAACATCATAATTGGTCTACGGCCTGGTTACTATAAAATACATTAAAATTCTGAAGAATTCCATGAAAAATTGTTGTAGGTAATTCTTTTCCTGCTTTCGAATAAGGCCTCTAGGTGTCGCTACGGTTAATGGCTCTTATCTAGACACTGTGACGTAGTCGTGAAGGTACTATATTCGATATTATCGCCACTAGATGGCGATGTACAATTACTGTGTAATTTGCATAGAACTTATAATGACATAGAAGGCTATTTTATATCAAAAAGCGAGTAAACATCTCAAGTTGGTGGAACAGTGAATTTTTGAATTTCTTTTTGGGTAATGAATATATTCGCGGAAAAAACTGAATCCAAAATTGACCATAATGAATAATTGACATATTATTTTTCTATTTCTGTTCTGTGTGACAGCTCATATACATGTAAAAGATGACAGATGACAGTTGACAGATCGTATATGACAGTTGACAGATGACAGTTGACAATTGACAGATGACATTCGACAGATGACATTCGACAATTGACATGAAATTTGAGGTTATACTCGAAAGTTTTCACATGAAGTTATGAATGACATGCGATTCCCGACATATTACGATGCGTCAGAGGGGGACACAATCAGTGAA
Organism: Adalia bipunctata; assembly: GCA_910592335.1. Lineage (NCBI taxonomy): Eukaryota > Metazoa > Arthropoda > Insecta > Coleoptera > Coccinellidae > Adalia > Adalia bipunctata. The sequence goes on from OU342954.1 coordinate 12,117,232, forward strand.
TGATTTTTTTCTCAATATTGCTGCAAGGTTCAATTTCCATGGGCTCATTGCCCATATTGGAATCATTAGATATGTACCGAAATGACCCGTATGACATTGCGGCGCCGCCACGAAACAACTCGAATTCGAATTTTTCATTTGCCGAAGTAAAGTGGTTTATACAGTGATTAGCGGTAATTCATCATTGGGACTATTCCTCATCCATATAATTCGATCTTGATTTATATTTGAATTCGTGGTGTCGTCCATCACAAGGGACTGCAATGGGAGAACTGTAAAACATTAAAAAGAAAAGGTTATATGTTCAACAATTATATGGTACTTACCGGTTATCGGAGCTTGATCTAGAATCAACTCGATTTGACAGCGCGAAAATCTAAGCAAACCGTTGATCTCCGATCACTGGTGATTACGATTTGCAGGGCCGATCCTAGGGTGTTAGCCGCCCGCGTGCAGAATCCTTATGTGCCGCCCCAAAGAAAAAAAAATATATATATTTTTGACATTTTTATATATACAGGGTGTTTCACCATAAACTGGACAAAAATATATAGCCGTGTAGTTGACACCGAGAAAGTCATTTTTGCCTTATGACATATACCCCGTTTTCGACGCATAAGCGAGATACAGGGTGTTTAATGTCAACTTTGAGCAATATTCTGATAACTGTTGTGAGTTACGCGTGATATTTGAAATAACGGTTTCTAGTCAAATTTTAGTATTTTTGAGGGCTCAATTGAATTGTGGTGTAGAATTTCACGAAAAAAAATTCAATATGGCGGAAAACCTGCAAAGTTGGAATTTTTTTTTCTCGGTTGCTAATTTGGAAAGCATAATCTCAACGTACTCGATTTTCTAAGATTTTCCGTAAAAAAAAATTTTCAAAATTCGAACTCAACTTTTTTTTTACATGTCTTCAGTGAAAAAAAAATTTCGGCCAAAATTTTTGGAATTTTTCATGGTTGAACTATCTTCAATTCTGAAGACTTGGGTGAAAACAGAATGAAAAAATATCAATTGGTTTTCTTTTTGTAGCCTTCCGAAGATTACGCTCGGTGTACTTTCTTAATTTTTATTTGAGAAACCGGAGGCCGTACGGAGGTCAAAATTGTGCTGATTGGCTGCCAGAATGATCTGGATAAAAATATGAAATTATAAACCAAAAAAATTTTTTTCAAAAAATTTTGGTAGGAATCGAACTCTACGAGTATGAATTGGATTAATTCTAATCCTATGAATCTCCGTTACCAAAGCAACACTAGTTAATCGAGAGTGTAGAGTTCGAACCTTAACAGAGTTTTTTGAAAAAATAAAAAAAAATAAATTTTTTTTTTTAATTTTTTTTTATTTTTTCGAAAAATTTTTTTTTTCGTTATAATTTCATATTTCAATCTGGGTCATTCTGGCAGCCCAGCAGCACAATTTTGACCTCCGTACGGCCTCCAGTTTCTCAAATAAAAATTAGGAAAGTACATCTAGCGTAATCTTCGGAACGCTACAAAAAGAAAACCAATTGATATTTTTTCATTCTGTTTCCACCCAAGTATTCAGAATCAAAGATTGTTCAACCATGGAAAATTCCAAAAATTTTGGGCGAAATTTTTTTTTCACTGAAGACATGTAAAAAAAAAGTTGAGTTCGAAATTTGAAAAAATTTTTTCACGGAAAATCTTAGAAAATCGAGTACGTTGAGATTATGCTTTCCAAATTGGCAACCGAGAAAAAAAAATTCCGACTTTGCAGGTTTTCCGCCATTTTGAATTTTTTTTTGCAAAATTCTACACCACAATTCAATTGAGCCCTCAAAAATGCTAAGATCTGACCAGGAACCGTTATTTCAAATATCACACGTAACTCACAACAGTTATCAGAATATTGCTCAAAGTTGACATTAAGCACCCTGTATCTCGATTATGCGTCGAAAACGGGGTATATGTCATAAGGCAAAAATGACTTTCTCGGTGTCAACTACACGGCTATATATGTTTGTCCAGTTTATGGTGAAACACCCTGTATATACAGGGTGTCCCACTAGTGCCGCAGCGGACGATATACGCGTAACGGTCTGAGTTTGGCAAAATTTTTTGATGCAGTTATGATATACTCCAAGAAGAGCACAACCTTAAAATATTTTCGAATATATCGGGTGGACCACATAAGGGGAATAGAGGGTGACTTTGTTTTTTTAAATGGCACACAAATTTTTAGGTTGTGCTCTTCTTGGAGTATATCAAGACTGCATCAAAAATTTTTGCCAAACTCAGACCGTTACGCGTAGGTATATCGTCCGCTGCGGCACTAGTGGGACACCCTGTATATACAGGGTGATTTTTTTAAGTGTTTTATCAGAAATATTCCAGGAAGGAATTTTGATACCAATTCAAAATTCTGTATTTTTGTTTTAGAGTACATGAACTTGAATTGTGAAATATTTTCAAGCGGAATCTACTTCCGGTTCTACCAGAAACAAACGTGAACTTCATTATTTCAAATGCAACACCCTGTATATTCATACATATTTGAATTCTTCGTTTGATTCCGCACCGATTTGATGTATGATATGCGCAACCACTTCAAGCGATTGTTGAGTTATAGGAGCCTGATTGTCATATTTGTTGACAGAAAGAGTGTCACAAATTAATATCTCCAAAACCCCTCATTGTCAGGATTTTTTTTTGCCACAGTGGAACAAGAGGAAGAACGCTGATACTTCTTCTTGTATAAATTATGAGGAAATATTATACAGGGTACAGGGTGTCTGAAACAGGACTTCAAAGTTAGTTTCAAAAAAACTAGGAAATCTCATTTTTTTCAAATGGTAACCATATAATTTTGTAAATCCGATCGATTGTTCGTCAAAAACTAGTTAGAGTGTTCCAAACATTTCATGTATTTAAAATCAGTAGTTTTGACGTTATTGAATAAAATTCGAATTTCACGACTAAAGCCAGGTTTCTATGTCTAAACATCAGGTTTGGTCCGTTTTGGATGATTTTCAAGTAGGCTATGTCAGTAGTAATAATATGTCAGTTTTAAACTAAGATTTTTTCATTTAGTCATCATTCATTATCTGCTTTGTTCATTTGTCACATTCGCCGCAAATAAAGAACAGACTTTTGATATATCATTCTAGTGTACCTACCTTATTGTTATTGCTTGTTTTGCATAGTGCTTGATCAATAGAAATAAGTAAGACTGACAATTCCTATCATAGCCTACTTTGAAATAGACGAGCATACCGCACTGAATTTTACGACTAAAGCCAAGTTTGGCTCAGTCAAATTTAGTGGTATGCTCGTCTATTTCAAAGTGGGCTATGATAGGAATTGTCATTCTTACTTTTTTTATTGATCAAGCAAAACATGCAATAATATAAAAGGTACACTAGAATTATATATCAGAAGTCTGTAGGTACTTTATTTGTGGCGAATGTGATAAATAAACAAAGCCTAATGAATGATGACTAAATAATAAAAAAATATCAGTTTAAAACTGACATAGTCTTACTATTTATATAGCCTACTTGAAAATTATCTTAATAAACCTGATGTTTAGACAAAGAAACCTGGCTTTAGTCATGAAATTCGAATTTTATTCAATAACGGCAAAACTACTTATTATGTACATGAAATGTTTGGAACACCCTTACTAGTTTTTGGCGAGCAATGGATCGGAATTACAAAATTATATGGTAACCATTTGAAAAAAATGAGATTTCATAGTTTTATTGAGGCTCACTTTGAAGCCCTGTTTCAGACACCCTGTATAATATTTCCTCATAATTTATACAAGAATATATCAGCGTACTTTCTCTTGTTGCTGTTGTTGAAGATTTGTTGAAAATCATATTTTTCAAAAACTGACATATAAAGGAATGTGACCGCCCGCGTGCGGGGCACGCGCTGCACACCTGCTAGGATCGGCCCTGACGATTTGTGAAATCCAGCGTAGGAAGGTATCATTTAGTTCGCCGGGCCAGCTAGTTTTGAATATATTCATCCACATTCATGGTATTGTTCCTGTCTCTTTTTCCTCTGATGTTAATATCTCAACAAGTACCTACTGGGAAGTGGAAATGTACTTCAAATTCTTGGTACATGATCTTTATTATCTGCTTGAGTACCTACATCTATAAAAATGAAAATGACAAATTAATAGTACATTGTTTACCAAGTAGGAAAAGCGTAACATTCCTGGACGATTGTGAAGATTGCTAAGTCGAGGCGCAAGCCGAGACTTGGTAACACAGAGTCCAGGAATGTGTCTTTTCCTACGAGGTGAACATACTATTTTTCCGCAAATCGTTTAAAGTTCGACAGATTCCAATTAATTTTGATGAAATCGCGAATTATTTTCATGTTGAATTGTCAAAGTTGACGCATATAATTAATTTAATTGCTAGTGTTTTCGAATTTAAAACAGTGTGTAATGATGAGTGATGATGAATTTGCTATTTCTGGGACTACTCCAGAGCTGGTTGATGCAGTGAAAATACTGCTTCTTCAGAATAAGTGCCGAAGGAATCATGAGAAAAGTTCGTATATGCATATGTCGAACCAACTGTAAGGAAATATCATTTCCTTACAGTAAGGAATTGAATATTTCCTAACAGTAAGGAAATCTTGACGTTTTCTATGACCAATTTTGACTGAAATGTCAAAATTTTCTAGCGATTTGCGGAAAAAGCAATTTCCATGAATTCAGGTTTTCCTGCAACCATTCGAACTATCTTAGACTACAAATTAAATGAATAAAAATAAACTGCTCCACATGAGTTAGGGATATTGACACAAATTGAAGAAAAATATTGTTACAATAATATTTTTGTGATAAAAATTCATATTAACATGATTTCAAGTTGCAAATTGATTTTAACCTGTAGGTGTGCAGCGTATAGAGGGTGGTTGAGAAAAATCGAGTAAAATAACGAAATTTAATTCATAGGGAATATGGATGTTGACACATGTTACAAATTCATATAAATTGAGGTTTTCCACATTGAGGGTAGTTTTTGAAATACTAAAAAAATATTTTAGTGATCTAATTACTCTCATTAAATTAAATGAAATCGATTTAAAATGTGTAATCTATTTCCGTTTATCACGTGACTGCAAACACGAATGAGAATACGTGACGTCACTGTACTGTGAACAAGCTGACCTATAACCTTACTGTCATCACGAGTATGAACTTACGAAGAACAGAAGATAGTAAAACGTATCACCAGCGAACTATTCCGCGATTATTTGTTATTACGCAAACGATTTGTTCGCAAGAAATCACACAAGATCAGTTCGCTTCGACAGACGGCGAAGTCTGTTAACCGTATAGTGACGTCATCTTAATCACTTCGTTTCAGTGGGAATTTTGAAAACTATTTTTATTCACGCATTTTTTATTGGTATATGCTATATTTTTTCCATGAATATAATTTTTTCGTGTTTGTATAGGGCTTATCTACAAATTAAAATCATTTCAAAAAAATAGTCAACATCCCTATTCAAGCATTTTAAGATTATCAATGATGAAAGTGATAAAACGATCCTGAGCAGGTGTTGTTTTTCGTCGCCCACCAAGCCTTGGTCTTTCCAACACGGAACCTGTCTCCCTGAACCTATTCCAAAGTCGAGATATCACACTTTGGCTGACTTGGAGCCTTTCCGCTACAACAACCTGAGTTAGGCCACCCTGAAGCATTCCGATAGCCCTATTAGCCTCAGCGTTTGTTAATTTACATCTAGGCATTTTCAGAAAACTCGTTTCAAATCGAAGCCGTCGATAAACTGACTTCATTTCAAAATAAGAACATTCATGAAGCATATGTAAAGAACCAAACTTCAGAAAAAAGGCGACCAGATTGACGAAATGTCTCATACTGATTTTTATTGGATCGATTCAAGTTGTTATTTAGTTTTAAATGTTTTTACAGCGATTTTCTCGAAGATCACATACTTTCAAAAACGATTGAATGCGATATCCCTAACTCTTGTGGAGCAGTATATTTCATGCGGCCATTACTACTGATGAATTGAGTCCGCCCCTGCCTCGGAAGCTTTTACTGACTGTGAACAATAACAATCATTCTATACTCGATCATCGACAATGAAACAGTCGATTATTTCATCCCAGTCCCCGACTCCTGAATCAATAAAAAGTACCTGAAGAAGAGCAACGAACACAAAAACCCCATAATTCTCAATCGAAGACAGCCCAATAATATCAGCTAGAATCGGATTTCCTTCCCTGTCGACTATTCGACTGGGTCCGGCTGATTTTCACAGTCCCCTGAATCATCGCCTGTCGTTCGTCTCGAGATATGTCAGGATTACTCATTCCAACCGTCTGTCCTTTCTCCGAATGGGCCTGTCATCGGGGTGGATTTTCCTACGAAGTCGGGTTTGTCTCACTGCTTCCTTTGGATGGTTAAAGCCTGTCTCCACCATTACCAGTTTCGGAATCTCCTCAGAAATTGATAAATTTCGAGTCGTTGGCAGGCAATACAACGGATCACATCCATTTCAGGAGCCAACGGCTTGTTCACGAACTTTTTTTGCTAATCTCAATTCGGATAAAAATTGACGAATGACTGTTCCCAAAGATACGAAATCCGTAATTGCATTTTATAAACGTCCCCTGTCATATGCGACGAATTTATTTATCATTGAAAACATCAAATTATGAATTTTGATATTTCGATTAATACTCGAGTACTAACCAGTTACCTTATTGAAATAAAAATGTTACAAATATAAAATGTATTTCTTAAAAAAATTCTTTATAACCGATTATATCTGCGAATAAAAAGTCATATTTGTCCCACCAACATAGGTTCTTTCTTCGATTTCCCTAAAGATAATGACTAATGACTCGTTTATATTTTCCTCGATGTCTCAAAAATATCTTGTGAAAAAAGGTTTCTTCATCCAATTTGTGATTAATCAAGCCATATCAACTTATTTTGCATTCCGAACAATCAAAACGAAAATCTTCTATAATTATTCCCAGAGCTTTCGAGGAGACGTTGCCAGCTTGTTGATTTTCTGAATAACATAGCATAAAATCTATGAATTCAACCACTTTCACCTTCCTTAATATCAGGAATCGACCCATCTCACTCGTTAGTGTTTGATCTGTAATGTCCTGTGATGAAATTAGGATTGACTCGAAAACGACACGTTTCATTGAAAAAAACATAGCAACACTTTTATTTTATGAAATGATTTTTCCGAAAATATAAACCGTTTATCTTTTCAAAGAAGTTTCAAATTTTTTTGCGTGGATTTATGAGTCGACTGCGCTGTAGCTTCCATACCAGAAGAAATATTGAATGAAGGTTGATTGAGGAATGTGCACCATGAATAGAGTAAACTAAACACTCAACCAGAATTCATTTGATTTGAAATGATGATTTCAAAGATGTGAAAAAAAAATTTTTTTCCTAGATTTTTGACACCCTGTATCTTTCAAACGAACCCCAATTTCGACAAAGGTTATGAAAAAATTACCAGGTGTCATTGAAAGAATAATTTCAGCAATGAACAGATAATTTAATTTTTTTCAGTGACTCATCCGTTAATCTATTTTTTTTAAATACAAGAGTGGCAATATTTTTTTCTGCACGGATAATTAACGGATAAGTCACTGGAAAAAAATAAAATTATCTGTTGATTGCTGAAATTATTTTTTCAATATGATACCTGGTAATTTGATATACAATTACCTGTGCACGCGATATTTTTTTTTAACAAAAAGGGGAATAGGCATAGGCACAATTTAAACCTTCCTAAGGTATCGAGTTTTTTAAACGAAAAGAAAATGAATCGATATTTTTAAACTTTTTTTCATATCATTGTTTACGATGAAAAATTTCTCAACCTTGAAAGACTTCAACAATTTTGGGTGAAATTGTTTTCACTGTAGACATGAAAACAAAAGATGAGTTCAAATTTTGGAAAAATGTTTTCACGCTAAATCTTAGAAAATAGATTGCGTTGAAGCTTACGGCTGTACCAGATTATTGCTCAAGGTTAACATTAAACACCCTGTATTTCGGGTGTTTCACCATAAACTGGACAAACATATATCCGTATAGGCGACACCGAGGAAGTCATTTTTGCCTTATGATAGGTTATGATACCTACCCCGTTTTCGACGCATAAGCGAGATACAGAGTGTTTGATGTCAACTTTGAGCAATATTCTGTGAACTGTGATGATTAATTTGAAATAACGGTTACTAATCTCATCCTTATATTTTTTTGGGCTCCATTCGATCGTTTCGTAGAATTCTAAGAAAAGAATTTTAAAATGGCGGAAAGCCTGCAAAGTGGGATTTTTTTTCCTCGGTTACCAATTTGGAGAGCACTATTTCAACGTACTAGATTTTCTAAGATTTTCCGTGGAAAAAATGTTTCAAAGTTCGAACTTTTTTTCTACATGTCAAAATTTCGGCCGAAATTGTTGGAATTTTTCATGGTCAAACTATCATTCATCTTGAATACTGAGGTGAAAAAGAATGAAATAATATCCATTGGTTTTCTTTTTGTAGCCTTCCAGAGATCACGCTCGGAGAACTTTCATAATTTTTATTTAAAAAACTGGAGGCTGTACAAAGGCCAAAATTGTGCTCATGGGATGCCAGAATGACCCATACAGACGTATGAATTTATAAATAAAAAAAAATTTGTTCAAAAAACTTTGGTGGGAATCGAATTAAAATAAACCCAATTCATAGTCGTAGAGAGTTCGAATCCTACCGAAGTTTTTTGAAAAAAATTTTTTGGTTTATAAATTCATATTTCTGTCTGGGTCATCATGGCAGCCCATTAGCACAATTTTGGCCTCCATACGGCTTACAGTTTTTTAAATAAAAATTATGAAAGTTCTCAGTTTTTTGAGCGTAATCTTTGAAAGGTTACAAAAAGAAAACCAATAGATATTATTTCATTCTGTTTTCACCTCAGTATTCAGGATGAAAGATAGTTCAACCATGAAAAATTCCAATAGTTCGGCCGTAACTTTTTTTCCACTGAAGACATGTAAAAAAAAGTTGAGTTTGAATTTTGGAAAAATTTTTTCACGGGAAAAAATTTCCAACTTTGCAGGTTTTCCGCCATTTTGAATTTTCTTTTTCAGAATTCAACACGACATTTGAATTGAGCCAAAAAAATACTAAGATATGACCAGAAACCGTTAATTCAAATGTCACGCATAACTCACCACAGTTCACAGAATAATGCTCAAAGTTGACATTAAACCCCCTGTATCTCGCTTTTGCGTCGAAAACGGGGTATACGTCATGAGACAAAAATAACTTCCTTGGTGTCATCTACACGGCTATATATGTTTGTCCAATTTATCGTGAAATACCCTGTACAACATAGGACAATAGTGACATTCTCGATGTCATCCGCACGGCTATATGTTCGCCCACTTCATGGTGAGACACCCTGTAGAGGAAAGGAAGACAATGTCTATTTGCGACGCTGTTTTTTCCATCCTAGGAGCTATCTTCCAACTTTTCATTAAAAAAAATCCATGTGGACATCATAAAGAAAAATCGTGCGATTGGAAAAAGATACTTCTGAGTGGTTTTAATGAATGGGGCGTACCCTAAAGTTTTGATCTCTTTCTGATTGCAAACACTTGTTAAAATGAAAACTTGTGGAGTTCGTCTGGCAACAATATCCCTCTCAACTGGTCCAAATCCTCTGTCAGCCTCCTCTGTAGGAGCAAATCCCGGTTGGTAGTTAAAATGTACTTTGGCTGTTTAAATCGTCCTCATTTAAAATACGAAACTTGGAAATAGGAATGGTGCCGATAATGGAAGGGAAGGATATCCCGACTCGAATATTGTGAATTATATAAGCTGGGTTGAAGGGTTGCAAAACTGTTTTAAGGCAAAGTTTAACTTCGTAGTTGGATAGTTTAGATGGATTCGCCATCCTTCTCTGCAAATTTTCACAGTCTTCGAATACTGAAAGGAATCGAGTTTTCAAAGGCAAAGTCTTTGATAGCATTAGCTGCACTAAGCATTCCGTTCGTGGAATGTTTCTTAATATGATAGAATCCATGCTGACATTTTATAAGGATAGGAAATTAAGTAACTATTGTTTGAAAATACACACATCGTCAATAGTCTGGGCCCCCAATAGTCCGTATCACCATCTCTTTTTTCGATCAACTGCTCAATACGCCTAGGCGGCCTAGGCAAGCCGCGAAACATGTCGTTAATGAAATTTTCAGGCTTATCGTTCCATTCTTCCTGAACGGCTAAAGTCAATTCCAGAATAGTTGAAGGTGGGTTTTAGCAATTGGATATTGTTCTCCCTAAGTAATCCCATACTACTTTCAAGTACCTCAAAATATGCACTTTTCTTCCCATGACGTAATGAAGGGCAGTTTATAAAACATTTATAACCATTTATTCACTCTGAATTTGGAAGAACTGATTAATTATTCGATATTGAAAATGTGATTTCAACACGTGTGAATTCAAACGTCCCTCTGCTGTGACGCCAGTGGCTCAATTTGTAATATGATTGATTGAAGTTTGTGATGGAGGAGACAATGCCCAGAGTAACTGAGAGACACGCCGCTGTTGTCAAATCTCTGAACTTATTCATAAATATATTCAGTAATCGTATTATATTTGATGTGATCACTATAATGTTTTTGAAACATCGTCATAGAACAACTTAATTTTCATCAAAATTGATATAATACTCATTCTCTGAAAATACAAATACTGATGTGACAACCACGCCTACAAATTATAAATAAAAACATAACCTTCTTATTTGTCATTATTCGACATCTCGACGTCTTCTCTGCGTACTATAGAATGGCGTTTCTTGAAGTTAAATCTAGGAGTATTCTATATTCTATACTCCAAGGTTAAGGGCCACTTGCACCGTATTGGTTCTAAGCGTTCGATTAATTTATTTAATCCAGGATTAAATATTTGGCTTGCACCGAGGCTGAATGTAACTAGATTAAAGTTAATCCACAAATCTGGTTATTTTTACGTAATTTGGTACTTGTGCCTATTTTCACGTTGTTTATTTTATCCCTTTCTATGCTTTGACAGTTTCGATGTTTAGACATTTTTTGATATCGAGCGTTTCGCAAATTAAAAGAGTTTGTAATAACGAATTTCTTTGGTAAAAACCGATGCAACATTCATTGCACAAGTTGACATCTTTCTTTGGAATATTCTACGTACTTCACAAATGAAAATATACCTGGTTCAAAACTCAGAAACTCTAATTGTCGAAGCACTTACCACTTCAGATTTGGATGTAAAATATGATAAACTCATGGATTCTCTGTCGTATAAGAGAGGAAAATAAAAAAGAAATGATCGAAAAGCTTGAACAAACCTGATTTTCGATAATAGGCAAACATCTATAAGAAAAAATGTGATTTTTTCAATAAACATGCATCTTGGAAAATTGTTAATATTTATTCACTTTCATTTCAACACATAGGTAATAATATTTGATCCGATTGAATGATACCATGTGTCACAGTGAATTAAAGAATAATTCTACATATCAGAAGAACTGTACCTCCAACTTTATTAGGCATGTATGGATTTGTTCAGTACAAAATATACCTCGACCGTTAATATTTAGTTCAGATATTCATTCTTGTGTGTGCTTTTCATTTCACACCAATTTGATCTTTCATATCTACGCCTAGGAAAACCAAAATCTATAATTTCTACTTCAGTCATTATTCTTTTCAATTTGATTTATAATCAAACATCATTTTTGAAACAAGCCTGACTTGTGTCATCCATGAATGTAGGGTTAGAATTCAAAGTTTATCGTTAAACTTCCATTTAATCCTCCCAATTCGGAGGATTATCTTTAAGCGTTAGTTAGGGTTGTTAAACTAGGATTACGACACGGTGCAAGAGAATCATAGACACTAATCGAGGTTTTGCATTTAATCTGAAGTTTTGTCATACGGTGCAAGCGACCAGATGGTCCCTATACACAGTTGTCGAATCAATAATTATTCTTACCACTAATTTGCACTTCTCAAAATGAAAATAATTATTAATGCTTCCTAAGTTAGAAGACCTTGAATCCTCTTCATCTTCAATTAGGAGGTCGTTAATTGAATGATATTATGAAGCTTTATGGAGTACAAATGAGAATGTCATGATGATAAAAGAAAAACATCCAAAATCAACATTATATTATGATATTATTAGGAAAGTGAGAGCAAGGGCTTTTTCAGGCAAATTTTTTGTGTGATTTGGCAATGCAGTCATATTTATATCATCAGCACGTCATGACGAGTACAACCAATAAAAAATCTCTCTAGCCTCCGACGTCACACGATTTCCCGCTTCTTCTGATCGTTTGAATTCGTTAGATTATTTTTGAGTCTTCAATATTTTTTTGAGGGTATGAATTGATGAAGAAAAAATTGAAAAAAAAATCACGAAGTACGTGAGAATCCAATATGTCAAAATATATTTTTTCTGAAAATGACTGAAAATGCCCATTGAATTCATGTCTGGTGAGTTTGCTGGCCAGTTCATTCTCTGAGTATTGTTCTTTAAAAGAACGTTTTGAACCCTTTCCGTGCGGTGTAGTGAGGCGTTATCATCTTGATAAATGAAATTATCCCCAAATTCGTTGCGCTGAGAAACAATGATGTTTTCTACGTAGATGGCACCAGTCATTGTTCGTTCAACGATCATAAGAGAAGTACGGCGACCGAAAATTATACCCCCCAGCACATTATGGACCCAACTTCCCGGGCAATATTGAGTCGATCTAGTCTGCCTGGACCTTTCCAAACCCTTTCGCGTCGACTATCACATCGTGGTAAAAACCAGTCTTGGCGGTGTTCTTCCCATTGCCGACGGGTAGCTCTATGTCAAGATGATAGCTGAGGTACTCTTGAAGGCATTCTCGCCCCTGAATTCGAGGAATTCAACCGTCTCCTGATGATGGTAGTGGTTGAGACTACTCGTCTATAGGTCCTCCAAAAATGACTGTGATGGCTGTTGCAGATACCGCTCGATTCCTTCGAGTAAAATCTGCAATATGATGGTCTTCCCTTGCAGATGTTACTCTGGGTCGACCAGGCACTGGTCTCCGGGCAACGCTGCCGGTTTCCAGGAAAAGCGCCACTATGCGCCTTACTGAAGTCCGTGGAATATTCAAACGTTGCGCAATCTGTTAGTTCGACGAAGCATCTTGATGTAGGGCTACTATTCTAGTCAAACTAAGAAACTGGATATCTCGGCATTTTCCACGAAATATTCTCAAAATTACAACTCGTTTTTCGCTGAAAACTGATTGACTTCGAATACAGATGTATCCTCTTGGTGGATCGATGATTTAATTTAAGTGATGATAGTGACGATTCCACACACAAAAAATTGTAATGTTACATTCAAACAGATAAAAGTTGATCGGGGGGAGGGGCAAGACTTTTGACTACCTATACTCCATTCACTTTTATAAAGTATCGCGGTTGGCCATGATTTAGGTTTATTAAGTTTTTTTAATTAAAACAGACGCAGGTTGGCACTCGTGAAAATCAAACAACATTGCCAAGTCTACTTTCTATTCACTCTTTTTCAACTCTGTAAATGGAGTCAGATTTGACTTTGGCGCAGGTTTCGTAGAACTACTACATTTTCCTGCTGGAGTATTTCAGGTTGTGCAAAAATGTATTTAAATTTCTGCACATAATATTGTCTTCACATAATATTTTCTCAAATTCATTAATTTCCCAAAGTAAATGAACATTTTGATAAATACGTAATTACTACGATTTTTCAGTTGAAACGACAACGTTGTGGGCGTATCTGACAGTGCAATGACCATAACATAACATTTTCAAAATATACGCGGTGAAATGTGCCAAAATTTCATGGCAAACCACGATACTTTATAAAAGTGAATGGAGTATATGTGTGTATTTTCCTGGGTCGAATCATTTCGGCACTTCATTTCACCCTTCATGTTATTTCGGTACATTTTTCTCAATTTATGAATATGGAAATATTCATTCATAACCGCTTGCCATACTCATAAATAACCGACCAAGTCAACGACACACGCGAAGTATTTCGGCACTGATAAAAATAAAAAATGTTCCATCATTTCCTCCAACCCTTCCGAACGGACTACCACATTATGTTTTTACGTTTACTGGTTCGGAATTATTGTCATTTATTAAAGTCAGCTAGACGTGGAAACAAGGAATTTCAAACTGGGGTCATAAAACAGAAACAAAAAATATCCGCGGCAGTTAATGCGCTTTCTGTCTGAAGCTTTTCGTAATCGACTTCGGTTATTCCCTCTCATTCGCGTAATGATTTTCTGATCCCATTCTCCCCTATTTCGACAATTGACTTCTTTGTAATTGATTTCTAGGTCTTACATTGTGAATTCATTCTTTTCAATATGTTTACCCGACCACATGAAATTCAGAAAAGGAGTATGGCAATCTTTCTCTGTCTCTTCTTCTGAATCGATCTAAATAATCTTTTCTCTATTTCATTATCGTAATGAGTTCATTACAGTACTAAAAACAGTGCTGTAATGAACTCATTACAGCATTGATTTTAGTTATATTTTTCGTTTCGTGGTTGTCAACAATAACTTCCGATCCTATCAATTTTCAACACACGTCAATTTGGAAATGTCAATTTTCGTAACAGCCAAGATACAATACAAAAGTCACTAGGATGTACAGGGATGTAAGATCTATGGACAAACATGGAAGAACTCTTTTTAAAGGTTTGTTGTTATGAAAGGGTAAATTGTTTTTCTTCGATCTCATGATGACGATGATTATGCGACAACTTTCAGTGAATTAATGTGATATTAACCTTGTAGTGTCTAGTTCATGAAATTCCAAGAGGCCATTATTCAGATAATTTATTACTGGGTAGCATTTTCGTTTTTATTAATTTCAATCAAATACGAGGTTTGTGTCGATATTCATCATTCCTCTATTCGAATTTTGTATTTCCTCGACATTTATTCTTGATGCTCCTTCGTGTTCAGTTTCATCTTTCACGTTTCTCGGATTTTATTAATACATATCTCTTCATCAAACGTTTTTGATAAACATTCTGACTACATAAATGAAATAATTTTTTTGCGATTCGGTGATATTTAAAATACAGGAAAGCATCCAGATTATTCTTGAGATTTATGACGAAAACGATGCCTTTAAAAAAACCTAATAAAACTTTTATTTTCTAAAATGTTTGCTTCTTTCGAAAGTAAAAACTGTTTATCTTTTTCAAGTTTCATAGTACTTTTGCGTTGATTTAATCGGCTACGCTGTTACTATTATACCAGGCGAAATATTGAATAAGTTTTGAATTTTGATTGAAGAATATATATATTCTTTTGAAAGAGAGAATTACATACTGTTTCCTTAAATCAAACAATACATGGCATATGGCACGTGTGAAGAAATGGCGACAAGGAACAGATCATATAAAGGAATAAAATTGAAAAATATGCATCATGAATTGTTAACACTGAACTGAAATTCAGATCATTTGAAGTGATATAAAAGGAGATGTATTTTCGACACCCTGTAGCTTTCAAACGAAAACGAAACAATTTTGATCTGAAATTCCATGCAGGCGTTTCAGAAAGGACCCCGCACTTTTTCTATGGGAAATGGCGTTCCGTCAAATCTTCTAAAATGTTGGTATAATGTAGTACTCGACCTACTGATCAAAAGTGTCTATGGCCCCAACTCAATCACATGACTAGTTTTTGAGATACAGGGCGTTGAAGTTGAGAATTATCCACTTTCACTACGCCCGTATCTCGAAACAAGAATCAAATGAACTTCAATTCTTCTCAAAAAACATTTCATTACATCCCCAAGGAGCAAGCATATAGAGGAATATGACCGAAAATCGTTACGAATACAGGGTTATCCATAATTGAATGCATGCCCGATATCGAAAGTATAAAATATGTCTGTTACCAAAGCGAGAACGTTCGCAAAATGAACTATTGCACTAGATATGTTGTTGTTACATCGAAAAAGTCTGAAATACCCAGAATTCATACTAGGTGATCCATTATTATAGAAATTATTCTCCAGGAAGGTTAAATGGACACCCTGTATTTATGGGTTGATTCAAGGTGTTTGTTTAATTTTTTTAGAACATATCATCATGGACTTCAAAGAATACAGGATGATTCAGTCATGAAATGCACTTTGAACCTCACAAAAATACCCAAAAACCACCCCTTTTTTTCATCACCCTCTATTTCAAGATTAAATCCGATGAGGTGGGAGTTTTCTTTCACCATTGTACTTGATATAAAAACATCAATACGGCTGAGAGTTTTTATCCACTTCCTATGACCAGATTTTTTTTATGTAATATGAAAATTATTTATTTATGTTATTCTATTCTTATTCCAGCTAAAAATCTGGTCATAGGAAGAGAATAGAAATTCTCAGCCGTATTGATGTTTTTATATCAAGTACAATGGTGAAAGAAAACTCCCACCTCGTCGGATTCAATCTTGAAATAGAGGGTGAAGAAAAAAAAAAAGGTGGTTTTTGGGTATTTTCGTGAGGTTCAAAGTTCATTTTATGACTGAATCACCCTGTATTCTTTGAAGTCCATGATGATATGTTCTAAAAAAATTAAACAAACTTCTTAAATCAACCCAAAAATACAGGGTGTCCACTCAACCTTCATTGTGAATAGTTTCTATAATAATGGATCACCCAGTATGAATTCTGGGTATTCCAGGTTTTCTCGATGTAACAACAACATATCTAGTGAAATAGTTCATTTTGCGAACGTTCTCGCTTTGGAACTGACATATTTTATACTTTCAAAATCGGGCAAGCATTCAATTATGGATAATCCTGTATTAGCAAAGATTTACGCTCATATTTCTCTATATAGTTGCTCCCTGGGGATGAAATGAAATGTTTCTTGAGAAAAATTGAAGGTCATTCGATTCTGTTCCGAGATACGGGCGTAGTAAAAGTGGGTAATTCTCAACTTCAACGCCCTGTATCTCAAAAACTAGTCATAGGATTGATTTAGGGCCAGGGACACTTTTGATCAGTATGTCGAGTACCACATTATACCAAAATTTCAGAAAATTTGACGAAACGACATTTCTTTTAGAATGAGTGCGGGGTCCTTTGTTCAAATCTTCTTATTGACCCAATTTGTCCATAAATAACTCGCACCATGGTGAAACCGCGGACAGAAGCGAATGTCAATGTAAAATTCAATATAGCAGCACCTCAGCTTCAGGGTCAACATGCATTATTACCACTTACATTTCTGTCAGGAGTCACTGTCTATATGAAAAGCACGGTTGCACTGTTCATAACTTCTCGGATGATGAGAATTTTGAGAATGTCAAAGGAGTTGGGGGTGAGATGAAATTTCGCAGGAACTGTGAGAAATTGAATTCTATGATATCACGTCTGTCCTGAGAGAAAATATGCGCACTACCTTTTTGAGAGTGATGGAATGAAGGAACACCTGCTGAGTTATCGAGCCTTCTTGCGGGATATGACTGTTGACCCCAACGTAATCAGTCTCATTCGACCCTATGACAAAGTTTTTTCCACTTTACGGAATTGCTCGCGCTCTCCATGCTCCCCATTTTTTCGCCAAGTTATATCGAAACAATCGTAAAACTTTTGTTTTACATTTTGTTCATTAGGATGAGGGATCATCTCTGTGTAATTCTGAGTGAATTATGTACCTACGTATGAGAAATGGTGAACTGGCATGTTCAACATAGCATAGCCAAAGTGCAATCAGCATAAGCTCAAAATAAGAGATATTAAAAACTACTCCTAACTTAGCCTTGGAAAAAGTTGAATGGTTCTCGATTATTTTAGGTCACTCCCCCAAGAAAGAGGGGCTCTAAATAAGAATTAGCTAATCAAATGAATCTTTTGAATGACAATCCTCACTAGTGCAGAAGTCTGGCCGGTAAAACTTGGGTTGGTAAACTTCAAATACTCTGATGGATGTACGAGGATGTATTGATATCTAGTTAGCCTAGACCAGTTCCATGCATAAACAAAATATTGCGATACCATATCAACGGACAATAACTTATAAGAAGTGTCAGTGTAGATTTCGACGTCAAAAAAGTAAACCAGAGTTATGCAATAAATTTAAGAAAAAGATGTCCACCGAACTTGTAAAGATCGAAAAATTAGAGTATCGAGCCATCATCAAGTACCTGTACTTAAGAGGGTTAAGAGGTGAGCAGATTTACGAAGATATGCTTAATGCCCTTGGTGATCAATGTCCTTCGTATGCGACCGTGAAAAATTGGACTGCAAGCATCAAAAGAGGTCAATTTTCCATTGAAGATGATGACCGATCGGGAAGGCCAGTTTCTGTGTCAGTCCCCGAAAATATCGATGCAGTTCATGACATGATTTTATCAGACCGCCGAATTGGGCTAAAACGGATATCTGAAGCACTGAAGATTTCATACGAACGCGTTCATCATATACATAGTTCACGTCAATTTGGACATGAGAAAAATTTCTGCAAAATGGATCCCCATATGTTTGAATGTTGACCAAAAGTGTGCAAGGGTAGAAGCATCATCGCGTTCGATCTGTGCTCGATTGAAAACAATGTAGACTTTTTGAACCGAATTGTTACTATGGATGAGACTTGGGTACATTTCTACAATTCAGAAACAAAGCAACAATCGACGAAATGGCGACACTCTGGTTCTCCAAGACCTAAGAAGTTTCGTGTCCAAAAATCTGGTAGAAAAATTCTTGCTTCAGTTTTTTGGGATTGCCATGGAGTAATCATGATTATTTTTTTGGATGAGGGTAAGGTAGAACAATAACTGGAGATTACTATTCGACATTACTTACCACTCTATACGGAAAAAAATCAAATAGAAAAGTCGCGGAAAGCTATCCAAAGGTGTTTTGTTTTCACAGGACAACGCCCCCGTATACAAATCTCATGTTGCCATGAAAAAATTCGTGATTTAGGGTTAAAATTACTAGAATACCCCCCTTATTCACCAGATTTGGCTCTGTCCGACTATCATCTCTTTCCCCAACTGAAAAAAGTTTAAATGGTCGTAAATTTTCTTCCAACGATGATGTAATGAGAGCTGTGGAGGACTGGTTTGCAGAGCAAGAAGAAACATTTTTTTTGAAAGGTCTAGAGACGTTGCAGGTTCGCTGTAATAAATGTATTCAATTAAGATGAGAATATGTTCAGTAATCAAATATTTTGACATTGAACTTTTGTATGGTTCTGCAGTAGGCTAAGAATTTTTCAATATATCCTCGTATATCATGATTGTGAGAACAATAATTAATTGTGTGGTTTGCTAGGACACAGCGGACAGGTACGAGAAAGCTACTCGACAAAGTACATACTGTGTTTGCATTACAGATCTTACTCTACATCTAGTGATCAGAATTGTAGCCCATGAGGCAGTTCTTTGAATCTCTAGAGAAGGTACAGGTAATGAGAGAACTGAAAGTCAGGGAACCTGGTTCTCTCTGAACAAATATCGTCTGTTTTTCAGGTGATACAACTATGAATTGAACTAAAACACATTTGAATCAAGATTGAAGCCAAGTTTTTTTATTTGAAAGATGATTTTATGACATTCATGTTTCAAAAATAATATCCGGCATATGACCATACCAATTGTGGTCCACTTTTTCGAGTAATTCAGGCCTTATTTCAGCAATAACACGAGTTATGTTGGCTCCCAAAGCATCTATTGTTTCTAGTTTATCAGCATAAACCAATGCCTGGACATAACCCCAAAGAAAATAATCCATTGGAGTTATGTCGCATGATCTTGGATACCAATTAATTGGACCATTTCTCGAAATGATTTTATCGTCAAATCTTTCTTTTAATAAATAGGCAAATAAACGACGCTCATTATGGTCAAGTGGCTTCAGTTCTTGAATCAGTTGGATCTTGTATAGGTGTAGACTGAGATCTTTACGCAAAATTTTCCATTTAGTGGATGCACGGAGTCCAACTTGTTGTGAACGTCGACGAATAGACAAATCTGGCCCTTCATTAACACTACAAGCAGCGATATTTTTTTCTGTACGTACACTGTGTCCCAATTTGGTTGAGACTGCACTGTATCTCAGCTATTATGAAAGATACAGACACTTTTTTGTAGGACTATTGAAGCCACAAACAGAAACATTCCGACTAAATTTATTCCAGAAATACCCTGTATCAGATAAAAAAAATGAAAACTGCATATAAAAGATATGTAAGAAATACCTAGTACCTACCTGTATATCTCTTCTTCAAGTTCAATGGCTTTGCGCGAGTAATTGGGTCAATCAGTTCAATGAATGTATATGAAATTGGAAATCGACGGAGTCGACACAATTTATTCTTTATCCATTGATTGTACCTAAGACCTTCTGAAAACAGTATCATCCAAATTTTTACATTGTGCATAATAACATTGAATGTTGTTTCTTTGATTTACAGGTGAGGTCAACATTCTTGTATGTAATTGTATTTTTATATAAAATAATTAATTCTTCGATTTACAAAGAAACAATTCTTATATTATTCTGACCTACAAAAATGACTCGGCGAATCCGAAATCAATCTAATAAAACATTATAGATATTTTACATGGAAGTCAGTGGCGTTTTTAAAATATTTTTTAGAGCTGAATACATTGATGTATCACAACCTAATCTTCAATGAATTTTAGCTTCAAAAATCAGAGAATTCCATGTTTATGTTTGTTTATTTAAGTGCATATATGTTGAACATGTATATATAAAAAAATGGTTTGTTCATTGCATTCATAGAAACTGAGTCACAAGGTCAAAACAAAGCAATGAATTTTTTTGTTGGTTTATTGTTCTCATTTCTTAGATGATAAGTTAGTGAAGATTCCACACACAAAAAATTGTCATGTTACATTCAACAAGCTGAGAGTTAATAGAGGGGTCAAGACTTTTGACGTTGTGTGTATGTCCTTGTTGAATCAGGTTTTGGAATGCTTCTGCGAAAAAAAAGGATAAAAGATGTCCTTCAAGCAATAAAAATTTAATTCCATCACAGTCTCTCCTAAATGTAGCTCTCCACTGATTCTGTAGCAGCTTTCGAGTTGAAGTTTTCTGAAAACGTTGTCCAATATTTCCCCGCAGCGGTAAAATCGTGTGTAAGTAGTTGACGTTTGGGACCCAATGAACTCCGAAAGGCATTAGGAACCAATTTTTCCATTAAAACTTCCCAAATACAGGTATTAAATCGAGCGGGGAATCATACGGAAATACGAAAGAAGCACAGGGGACCAGAGCCAACGTCAATTACTCCGCTTTGAATGCCCACGGGAGAATTTTTCCCGACGCCAAAGTACGTTGTGGTTCAATTCGACGAAATTGAAAAATGAGCATTCGATCTGTCGGAAACGGCGATTTCCGACATCGAAGGCTCTTGTTGTTTCATTTTGTCCGTAAGAAATCTCTTTGATGTTGTATTTCAACAAGAGAAGAGCACTCGACTTGATTTCCAACTCGTATAAAGCCAGAAAATAATGAGAAATTATTGTTCTCTACTACTGAATGCTTCCATTGATGTTCAACTACTAGCATTCATTCGAGCAGGACAAAATTGGTCTCAAAAGAACACGACTTGAGATGGCCACTAGATCGTTCTTGGATCTGGATTCGCATTTGAAGTCGGCACTTTTTTGTTTACTTTTTTTCAAGTGCAAAAGAATCACTGCAACCAGCTATTCCGTTCAGGTTTCATTGATTGGCAAACAAATAAATATAATTTCATCCCGAGAGTTCATTGGGAAACGGAAATATACTGCTTCACGAAAATTAAGAATGTTCAGACTGTTTCCAAGTTACCAGTTCTTGTCTACCCCAAATTTTCATTTATTGAGAAATAAATGTCTACTCTGATATACAGGGTGGCCCACCCCAGACGCGGTTCTCATTTTGAGGCAGTAAATGAAGACATTTTGAAATTTTTTTTTCGTGAAATGTAAAGTGAAATGTCACATATAAAATGTGTTCGATAACAAAGATAGTCCATAGTTACACTTTTTTCAATGTAAAACCCTATATATGAATTCAAAAATTGAATGGCAAGCTCAAATAAAGATGAGTTTATGAGGACCATTTGATGCCTTAGGAGAACCATTTAAGAGAAAATGGCGAAAAATCTAACATCGTACAATCCCACACACTCGGAATCCAAAGAGACATGTAGCCTGTAGGCCGTTTCAAGCTACTACACGGACTCTAGGAACTCGGGCAGTACAACAAGGGGAATGCAGGGCCACTGAATGCGCCATTTGAAGCTAGCATGCGTGTCCCTGCACTCTTGGGGTTACCATGAATTCATACAGGCCATTTAAAGCTACTGTATAGAGCCATTGGGGGATTGGAAGGTTGGAGACAATACCGGGTTGTGCATGCGCCATTTGAAGCTAACATACACCACTCTGTATACTAGGAAATCCACCGAGTCAGGCAGGCCATTTCAAGCTACTACCTGGCACCATGGATGTTTGGAAAGGAACGAAGATGTAAATGCGCCGTTTCAAGCTAACATGTACATCCCCGCATACTGGGGAAATTCATAGAATTATGCCGGCCGTTTGAAGCTACTACACAACTCCATGACTCAGAGAGGTGAAGGATCAAAATGAGAAAATACAGGAATACACCGACAAATCAACAAAATAAAATTCAAATGGAATAATCATACCTTGCTCACGCGTAACCCTTCGGTTTACTCACTGTTTCGGATTCTTTTTTTCAATAACCGAACCTGGACCTGGAAAACCTGGATAACCTGGATTCGCACCACTGCTTCCTTCACTTAACCTGGGGGCCTGGATTCGGATTCTCTGAAGGTGACTGTTGGTACCGCAATTTATTTATTATCGACCGCGCGTCGGATCTTTTACGCTTCCGGGTCGCGGCGCTGACCACGCCCAACGCGGTTGACCCCGCGATCATGACCTAACACGCATCGATCACCGCGACAATTACCGCGAGCGGATGTACTCTCTAATTCAGCCGGAAAACTTGCTCCGTCACAACTTTATTGAGGAATGAATTATACAAGGTGTCTCATTCAAAAGTGTCCAAACTCAATAACTCAACAATGAATCAGAATTTGTGAAAACACTCAAACAGGTCGATTTTTTATGATAGGGTAGACATGATCTGGGAAACAAAGCTTGTTTCTACTTGCAACCCCATCAAGAATTTGAATAGGGAAATCCAGGAAACATTTCAGGTAGGACCTGAGCTGCTAAGTGCGGCGGAGCTCCGTCCTGCCGAAAGCGTAACTCCTCTTCTGAACGGTTTTCATCTGTCTCCAAAGCTTCGGTGATTAGGAGATCAATCAAATTCAAGAATTTGTGATTAGGTTATCACCTTAGTGTTCTTTTAGGTTTTTTCTTTCAATAAAAATTATACGATCAATTGAAACATTTTTGTTTCATTTAGTTTTATCGGTACCATAATTCCATAAAAAGCACCCTGTAACTTTGTGAATATTCACCTATATAAGGATACAAACTGCAGGTTCATACAAATTCGAATCCATGCGTACATTTGTGCCACAAAACTACCCTCTTTCCCTATTCAAATTCCTGATGGGGTTACAACCCTCTCCAGGGAGTTGCTAGTAGAAAGAAGCCTTGTATCCCAGATTATGTCCCCCTGTCATCAAAAATCGACCGGTCTGAGTGTTTTCACAAATTCTGAATTATTGAGGGTGGGCACTTTGAATGGTTATTATTTTTATGGAAAAAGAAAATGCATTCTTGGATGTATATTGCGTATATTGTCAATATTTGTTTTTGTCTGAAGCTCCTTCACATAATTGATTATACGTAGTATTCTTGTTTGCTTCTGTAAGATAAATATAGATGTAATATTTCCTGAGCCATAAAAACCCAGAATTGAAATAAAACACAGTTAATTAAGATTGAAGCCAAATTTTTTTTCATTCGAATGATAATTTTATGACATTCATGTTTTGTAAATAATTTCCGGCATGTGTCCATTACGACTAGCTCAGAGGAACCGTGTTCGACCAGACCAATTTTGGACTACTTTTTTGAATAATTCAGGCCTTATTGAAGCAATTACACGAGTTATGTTGGCTTTCAAAGCCTATATTGCTTATGGTTCATTGATTTCGAAAATAAACTTCAACAATTTGTAATTTTTGTTGCGGCGTTAGGCTGTCCAATTGTAATTCTATGGTCTGTCCATGACAATTTGTCAGTGCTTACTGAACAGAAATGTCAAAACAACATGGATTCCACCTTTTGTGAAATCAGAGTTAACCCTATCGAAAATTATGTCACTCTGAAAAAACACCCGCAGTTGAAGGTGAAACGATAGGTGAAATTCCTATTGAACCACGGCTAGAAAACTTAGAATAGTCCTAATTTGTAGTTGAACTTCATTTTTCTATTTTTCGACTGAACTGAATTCGTATTTAAATTACCAAAAATAAATTTTGACTTGGACCTATGAAACTCATAAAGAAATGAGCAAAAGAGTGATTTAGATAATTGAGTTAACATTTAGATTTCTCATATTCAGAGAAATTGGAGTAAAAAAGGAAACTTTTGAAATAGTCTCAAAATTTCTGAACATCCTTAATTTTTGTGGAGCACTTTACTCGCACGGCAACTGTGAAAAGGTACCAAGGCGTATCCAAGGCTTGGTTAATTGGTCTGACTATCTTTGTTCAAGAGGTAAAGGGTAATTGATTTGGCTCTTTCCTTCTGTATGCAATAACGTTCGAATCACTTCATGTTTTTGATATCAGATACATTTCCCTAACTTATCAAAAAAATTCAGATCTTCATGAACAAAAGGGAAAGCAACTGTGTTCTTGAGAACACATCCTATGAATTGAAGTTCTGCTTATGCAAAAATCAAGATTTTGAAAAATCGCTTTCTCAATTTTGTTCCTGAAAAGGACATAATTCAATCATCATATAATTTCATCACTCTGCGCGATAATTCCAATCCCTAAAATTCGAATAGGAAAGATGGTTCGTAATGCCGGGTTTCCACCAAGCGGACAGGTCAAAACAAAACACTGTCCGTTTGAACAGAAATTTCGAACAGTTTTGTTCCGAAAATGTTCGAAGACTGTTGGGTTCCCAACGGACTTTATGTTTACACCAGTCACGGACAGAAATCAATGCAAACTGTTCGTGTTTTGTTTAAGTTTCATTCAGTTTTCATAGAGATACTGGACATGTGTTTATGAAAATGTGGCGCGCTGCAAACTACCACCAGATCGCAACAACGAAAATAAAAACAAACTGGGAGTTTACACAAAGCTGACAAACAGTCCGAGAACTCGTGAATCCTTTGAAGTTACCGACATTGGATGGGACTCTGCTTGTGTCCGTAAAAACGCAATTCATGACTCTTGAGTCCGGAAAACGATCCACAAGTTCTAGAACAGTTCGCAAATAGTTCGCGGACTGTCACAAACGGACCGAGTTCGTGTTTTGTTTTTGTCCAGTCCTCTTGGTGGAAATCCGGCATAAGATATGTCGTTGGGAGATTGTTTCCTACTGAATATGAAAGTGAACATTTCCTAAGAACTCAATAATCACATCAAATCAATTTATTCACTTAGCTCCATCTATTTAAATATTAATTCGAATGTTGAAGTTTATTTACCGGAAATGGTCCCACTCTGGATATTCCAAAAATGTAATTGTGAAACTGAAAATGTTAAAGGAAAGAGTTCTGATTTTATCCAACCTATGCATATACATATACAGGGTGGCCACTTTTTCAATGGCATTGTATTGGTAACTTTTAAACCATGAGAGTTAGAAGGTCGGTCAAATAAAGAAAAAGTTGCATTCATAGAAGCATTGTCAAGCAGTTCAAACAAATCGAGATTATCAGGGCCGGTTATTGAGATATCATAAGAAGAGCAAATTCTGTCATTTTGATTTTTATGTTTTTCCCACTTTATTTCAAATATTATCAAAAAATGTTACAGGAATTTTTTATTCGACCGTAAATTATCCTCAAAATGACATAATCAGATTTCGTATCCAACGTTTCGTTCTTCCTGGGCCACCCTCAACCCAATTCTTTTTCAATACGGACCTGCATATTTTATGACACTTTTCGGAATAACTTTCAACGCTGCATTCAACGATATATCATACAATGTCATTCAAAGTTGATTTTACAAAATGGTGGAAATTTCGAACACTTACGTCATTATTGTTCATCTGTTACCTTCGAATAATCATTTCATTTGTCTTTCATTGAATGATAGTTTCGTTTAATTATTATGAATTAGGTTTTTTACCTCTTGAAATTTGTAAATAATTAATACGTAAGAGAATCAAAGCAAGAAACAGGTTATAATTATTCACTAATTTCAAGAGGTGAAAAACCTAATTCATGACAATTAAACGAAAATATCATTCAATGAAAGACAAATTGAATGATTATTCGAAGGTAAATGATGAACATTAATGACGTAAGTGTTCGAAATGTCCACCATTTTGTAAAATCAACTTTGAACGACATTGTATGATATATCATTAAATTCAGCGTTAAAAGTTGTTTCGAAAAGTGTCATAAACTATGCAGGTCCGTATTGAAAAAAATAAAGGTTGAGGGTGGCCCAGGCAGTACGAAACGTTGGATACGAAATCTGATTATGTCAAGTTGAGGATTATTTACTGTCGAATAAAAAATTCCTGCAACATTTTTTGATAATATTTGAAATAAAGTGAGAAAAAAATAAAAATCAAAATGAGAGAATTTACTTTTCTTATATCTCAATAACCGGCCCTGATAGTCTCGATCTGTTTGAACTGCTTGACAATGCAACTGCTTGGATGCAACTTTTTCTCCATTTGACCGACCTTCTAACTCTTATGGTTTAAAAGTTACCAATACAATGCCATTGAAAAAGTGGCCACCCTGTATACCTACTATGAAAAGTTAGTTATTGAAACTTTATGTGGTTTATAGGTCAATGTTTCATCGATAAGCTGATTATACGTGATGTTCATCTCCTTATATCGTAAATATCAATTTCCGTATAACTCGGAACATTACACATGACAGTATGAATAATGGCATATCGTGAATATAAATTCAGACATTTTTCATCTAGACGTTTTACGACTGCTGATAACAAACAGGGAGAAAGAATATAATGTATGCCTGAAATTGCAAATTCACTCTAGACCTAGACGAAAAGGAGACATCAAATTAGCATATCAGAATAGAACAATGAAATAATTCATTCTCTCACGGTAGTTTTTTTCTTATGTGCCTCTAATTATCCACAAGAGAAATAAGGTCTAATCTTACTCAAGAAATTAGATTTTTATTTCAAATCAAGAGTGTTCCGGGTTTCCTAGCTGTGGTCCAATAGGAATTTCTCGATCATAGGTTGTACCTCGACGAATTACCGCTCCGAACAGTGAAATGCTGGCCCGCTACGGAGACTGAAAAATTTCACTCCTCGCCTCGGGATTGAACTCGAGACTTTCCGAGTCAGAGTCAATCGCCATAACCACTGAGCTTCAGTAACTACCTCATCTCATCATATGTTGATGACTCAATGACCACCGTTGCATTGCCTTCATCCGCTGGGAGTACAATGATCAAATTATCGTCATTGGAACTCCTTATAGCTTGACGTTCTCTGAAGATGGCCACCGCAGTTGTTGGCGAAACGTTACGTGAAGTAGTGAAAAATAGGGGTAGACTGATATGATGGGGTCGAAGACTCGCACTGAAGGTATCCAAAGATAGGTTCTTGAGTTCATTATATTGCTAACACTTTCTTCCATGCCACTCAGTATAGGTACATACAGGGTGAGTTTATGACTCGTACATATATTTCAACTGCAGATTCCTCTTCCCAAAAGCAAAATTTTTTCATATCATTTTCGAAAATTCGGTTTCATTTGAAAGATATAGGGTGTCGAAAGTTCAAGGAAAACACAATTTTCTGTTCATGTTTTCGCAACCGTTATTTCAAATCAATTGAATTTTGGCTGATAGTTTACTCTATTCTTGGTGCATATTCCTCAATCGAAACTTATTTCCTGGTATCAACGTAGCCGACTCATAAATACACGCAAAAATACTATAGAACCACTTGAAAAAGATAATCGGTTCATATTTTCGAAAGGATCAATCATTTGAGGAAATAAAAGTATTCATATGATTTTTCAATGAAACGCTTCATTTTCGAGTTATTCCTAATTGTATACGACACAATTTGAGGAAAAAATCATGAATTTCCAGAATAATCCGGATACGTCCCTGGATTACACATATCTTCGAATATTATCACTTTTCTGGTGTCTCAACAAGTTAACAATGTTATCAGATGTCTAAAAAAATTTGTCGAGACTAAAATCAAA
The DNA here is from genome assembly GCA_910592335.1 of Adalia bipunctata. NCBI lineage: Eukaryota > Metazoa > Arthropoda > Insecta > Coleoptera > Coccinellidae > Adalia > Adalia bipunctata. The sequence continues at coordinate 12,145,688 of OU342954.1, forward strand.
ATGATGAACAAACGTTTGATGTAGAGATGATGTGTAATAAAAAAATATGTACTAGACATGTAAAAAAAAAATTGAACACCAAAGAGCATGAAATTATAACTTTGATACGCACAGTGTCTATTGAAAATTTGTTGATACCGGTCCATATTGAAAATAAATTTCAATGAAATACAAAATTCAGATAGGTATTTGAATGATGAATGTCGATGCAAATCACGTGGTAGTTGAAATTAATGAAAAATAAAATGATACCTATCACCAAATAATGTGTAAACATGTTTCTATCTAAATAATATCCTCTTGGAGTTCTGTAAACTCGACACTACGCAGTTGATATTACATTCATTCACTGAAAGATTTCACATTATCATCACGAGATCGAAAAAACACCTAAATAATCACTTTTACTATTATATCAACATCAACATAGCTCTAGAAAAGATTTCCTTCATTTTTGTTTGGAGATCGCGCCGATGTTCGCCATACTCATGCGTCGTTCATTACGTTATATTACGTACAAATATTATCTCTTTAAACTTTGATTACGTAGGCTGCGGATGGGTCGATTCATAGATTTTACGTTGTGTCTTGCGTAGTTTTAGCATCATTGGTGAACCTGGTAACATACAGGTAACATACATAGTCAGGTAACATACATACATAGACAGGAAACATACATAGTCACAAAAAAATTGTTGTGAAATATTCACAGAATGGATACAAAATGGATCAGGTCATGATTATTAATAAAGTCTGATAAATTGGAAGACGTTCTTTATAAGATATTTTTGGGATATCGAGTGAAATATGGACAAGTTCTCAGTGTTCACAAACTTATTTTTAAAAAAATCGACGAAGGAATTCATTTTGATGGGAGAAATATGACTTTTTAATGGCATATGTAATCGGAAAAAACAAAGTATTTTTTCAGAAATATGGCGTTTTTAATATTGTTATTCAAATAAGGTTAGTACTTGAATATTTCCTCAATGCATCAGCTCAATTCCAATCGAATAAAATGAACTTTGAAGTCTTTGCAGAGAATCGTATCAGGCACCTATTTGGCCCATTTTCTTTTTTCAAATGGCTATATCTTTTTGACAGTGCGAATTCGAGAAAATGGATAGTGAAAAAAAGGATTCTTTTGGCCTCGAGAATCTACAGTTTGAATATATGTACAAGTCAAAGACTCACCCTGTATAAGTACAGGAAAATAATGTATAACATCACTTTTACGATGAACGTCATCAATATTTCTTCTAGCTCAAGGATGAATCAGAAATTCTAACACTCTTTTGGGAATGGCAACAAACCAGATATCGAAGAGGTGAAAATGCAGCCCACTCGAGGACCCTTTGTGCCTAGAAAGGCGTTAAATTTTTCCATTATTTCGATTTCCATTCTGCCACCCTGAGTAATCTCCAGTACTCAACAAGACGCCTGGGGACGGAACGTAATTAGCTCGGTTACAGGAAAAGAATCCTGAATTTTTCAGCTCTAACTTTCCGATTCATCAGAATTATATTCTTCCGAGGGTTGGCTGGATTCGTTAAGGGTGAAAAACCGCTGAATGTTCGTCAATTTACATTTGGAATTGAGCCCTTGGAATGGACCACTATCATCTTTCCATTCGAGAAGCTTCGAAGATGAACTGATGATCGAAATTCGTAATGGTATCCATGCCAAAAGTGTCTCATAGAAACTGATACAAAATTTATATACGTGAACCTATGAGATCCGAATTGGATAGTAAATTTGTAAATTCGTATGAAACCATAAACGATATTCATCAGTACGTGAATCCTATCTATTTTTATAAGCGATTCCTGTGTTGAATGGTCTCTGTTTCTGTGAAGATTTATAAGAATCTATAGTTTTCAAATGTGGTTTTCAAACATAATACTTACCTGTTTCTTATGTGTTTTCACACATAATAACTCATATCCGTTTTTATGAGAGATTTCTGTATATTTCTATGAGGAGCTGTAAGGATCTACAGTTTTCAAATGTGGCTTCCACATATAATACCCACCCGATTTTTATGTGTTTTCACACATAACTTATATCCGTTTCTATAAGAGATTTCTGTATATTTCTATGAAGAGCTGTAAGGATCTACAGTTTTCTAATGTGATTTTCACATATAATACCCACCTGATTCTTATGTGTGAGAACACATGAAAAATCCCAAAAATGAAAATTTTCCATCCAAAAACCTCAAAGTTATTTTTGTTTCAGCGGAGCTCTATTTTCGATTTTTTTTTCGAATTTTCCCGCTCAGAGAGAATTTTTCAACCAAAACTGAAAAATGTTACATCAAAATAACTTGAAATTTTCTAAGGAATCTCTTTCTGCAATAAAAAAATGGTGTTCTAATTTGAAAAACGGAAGTTGACGTCATTTCCGGAAAAACCGGAGGTGCTCATGCCTTGAAAATATTTTAGATTTCATCAGCATCGAGAAATACTTAGTGCTGAATTTCTTGAAAATACGTTCAGTAGTTTCCCGTATAAATATGGGTGAGGTTCCTCGTGAAAGACCCTGTATGTTTCAACGAGTTCATGTGGTTCGAAAATAAATATGAATGTATAAGATTTTATAGCAGTCACTTATAAGGATCCATAGTTCTCAAATTTGGTCGCACAGACAACACCTATCTGTTGATGGCAATCCCAGAATGAGTACCATATGTATGCTTTGCATGTGTTTAACGAAGTGGATAATAGAATGTGAATCCATATCGGACCATCAGCGATATTCGTCAGAAATCATTACGATTCTCAGTTAATCAGTATCTAACCGCTAGTATTGATTCCACAGTAACATCTACAGTTTGAAAGTTTACTCAATAGTTATTTTCCTATCAAGGGCGGAAAGTTGTACTTTCCCGCACTAGATTGCCGTTGCCCGAACTCCGCTCCGCGTCGTTCGGGCAAGCAATCGAGTGCGGGAAAGTACTTTCCGCTCAAGATAGGAACAATATTTTTTCTACAACCGTATTATAAAATGAAAAACAAACTTCTACACAACTCGAATAGCGTTTTGACACATTAATTAAGGAGTTTGAGATTCTATGCGGAAAATCATAGACCGTGACATAGAAATAAATACACAGATCCATGTATGCCAGTCATAATTTTTGAAAGATGTCAAGTTCTCATTGAAAATGCAATAATTTTCGAACGTAAATCTGCATCAATAATTAGTTTGACATGGATGAAACTGCATAATTTGAAATATTTAACTAAAAATATAAGTGAGTAGATTAAGAGATTTCATGTTGAAGGTATTATTATACCCAAATTCAACACATATTTACTTTCCCGCACTACTGCGGAAAAGTAACTTTCCCGCACTAGTGCGGGAAAGTGACACTTTCCGAATCGAAAAAAATGCGGGAAAGTAGTTAGTTAGGCCCGGTTGTAGAAAAAATATCTTTTATATGTTTATAACTGAAATTCCTAGAATTATTCTATATTATACTAAAACGGTAACTCTGTGCTCCGGCCCGGAGAATCTGTCGAAAAATCGCAGCGAAGCTGCGATACAGGAGAGAAATTTTTACACGGTCGGAAAGAGGAATGATCGATTCGTACGTGGGCGAAATTTCGATCCTCTAGTCGATGTAGAAGAATTCAAAAAAAATTCGCTCGCGAAAAAATTCGACAAAAAGGGCAATTTTAAACTCGATAAAACTTTTTTCGCAGATACCCTGGTCGTGATGTATATATACGGATCGAAAGAGGAAGAGTCTACGCAAAATAGCTTGGTATTCATATTTCCATAATTTCCCCATTTCTTCAGGAAAACTGATCAAAGTTTGAAATTTCTCCTATAAAAACGCCTGATCTGCAGAGATCACAGAGATCTATTTGACATTGTAGCTGAAAGCTGTCAGAGTTTGGCCACAGCCTTCTATAGAGAAAGCCTGGAACACAATCTGACAACTGCGTTCAGATTCCGCGACCAGAGGCCTACCGATAAGGAAGGTAGATCTGCTGGCCCATACTAGTATTATACTACTCGATTGATTAATTTGAAGTGAAAAACACACGTACAGTTTTTGTACGGACTTTATCACCCCATATTAACCTTCCTTTCAAAAAAGAATATTCGAATGATCAATTAATTTGCTAAAAAGATTTTATCTCTAGTATGAGGAAATAAGTTCCTGCTGTTTGTTGGGTGAAAATGCAACAATTGTGACAAAAATGTCTGGAAATGAATAATAAGGATTGCCAATATTTCTGGTAGAGCTCGAATACCGTTACGGAAAAATTTTTAATCTTTCGAGGCCATCATAATCATAGTATGATTTCATGAAGATGGTGCTGAATCATGCTAGTCTAAAAAGAAAGAAAACACGCAATTTGCATGTTCTCTCTAATTTACTGCTGCCGAGTCAAAGTTCGTTTCCTCGGGAATAGAAAATGAATGGATAGTCATAAAGTGAAAATTGGTAATTTGATGATAGTGCTTCCTTACTCAAGTTTTCGCGATCCCTAATATGATCTGGTTTATCTCCACCTCTGGGCTTAATGTTGGCGACCATAACTTTTACTACAGCGCGCCACTCTACACCAGATCTAATTCAATCCTATTAGCTTTCACAGAAATATGAAAGGGAATGAAACCTACTTTTATGCAAATTCCTCGGACAGATGACCTCGGCAGATTTATATTAATAATAATTCTTTTATTTCACACTGTTTCGTGCATGTTAGTCATTACGTCTGATTAATTTAATGAAATTATCTGTATTGTGTGGTAAAATGATAATAATTCTCAGTTTATTCATTGCTCAGAAGAGAATCATAAGATTGATTTTCGGTTTGACACCCAGGGAGTCTTGTAGACCCACATTTATCAAACAAAAAATGCTATGTTTTCCTTGTATATATATCCTAAACTCTTTGCTGTACATTCGAAAAAATACACATACACTGAAAAAGTGCTCTGAATATCACAAGTATGATACCAGACATAAGGACATAATCTGTCTACCAACCCACAGAACCACGAAATTTCAACAATCGCCTCTATATGCTGGAATCAAACTTTTCAATCACTTGCCAGAGCGATTTAAAGTACTTGAATATTTTAGGTTCAAGAAAGTCATTAAGAATCTGTTGCTGGAAAAATGTTTCTACAGCAAAGAGGAATATTTCTATGCTAAGTTGAATTGAATTTTCATTGTAATTTTTTTTTCTCTGTCCAATACTTTTGACCTGTCCTATACGAATGTTTATTTGTCTTATGGGATGCAATAAATGATTATGATTATGATTATGATTACTGAAAATATTAGATGGAAACGATATAAACGGTTTATATCTTATAAAATAAAAATATTTAAATTTTTCCGATTGTAACTCATCGTTTTCGAGTTACTTCTGCTTTTATGCGATCAAAATGGAAGAAAATCATACATTTCAATAATGACTTGGATGCTGCACTGTTTCTTATTCAAATTCAAATCACATAAATATTAATAACTCTCTGATCGAGACTAACTTTTAACGATGTTGATAGTTTCATTCTGCAACTAGGTATAATGCATAACAGTTGATTTGTCAGATTTTTTTTATCCATTTCCGAATGTGCTTTTGCTTTTCTTACCTCAGTAATCATCAGCGACTTTAGCAACCTCGCTGAAAAAAGTTGTTTTTGTACAACTGCCATTGAAAGTGACATTTTTAATGACAGCAAATAATGTTAAAAATTGATTGTTAACGTTGAAGCGTGTTTAAAATATTTTCAGCACTCCATTTTCTCATGATGAAATCAGATGAAAAAAATTCAGCAATTGCAAATTTTTATTACCCATATTTCACAATCATCACTTATGAACATTAATATTAAACAATTACTAACATCCCTGTGAAGTTAGGGAGCTTCGCAACACATTATTAGAATCCTCAGCACCATCAGTGCTTGTAGAAACCGGAAGTTCAATATTTGATGATGATCCAAAATCTGTTGAGGTTGGGAGAATTTTTTCAGCAATGACATTTCTATATGCAATGGAATGATCAACATAGCTCTCGGCTACCGTCGTAGACTTCCATCCACCATGTTTTTTTATATCCGTAATATTTGCTCCTGATTCTTCTAGCAATGAAGCGGAGGATCTTCGAAAACAGTGTCCTGTATATTGCTTTGGTTCTGGCAGTTTGAGGAAATCGGCAACAATAGATGGAATTTTCCCAAATGTATTGATACCAACTGGATTGGCAGTGCATTCATTATTCATGTATTTCAGGAAAAAACGACGATGTTTGATGACAGAAGGGCGCAGTGCAAAGTACTTATGAAAATAGTCAACAGACTTCCTAATCATACTGAAAGAACGACTGACTTTCGTTTTTGTGTTTGGAAATTGTATATCCAATGATTTATTTGTTATTTAGAAGTCTTCCACTGATAAATTACACAATTCTTCACGGCGACAGGCTCCAAGTAATCCGAGAATAGTTGCAACCTTAACCATCAAGTATTTCTCATCTGGTGTCTCATTCATGAACTTTTCAACTTGTTCACGAGTGAGAATTTTCGATTTTTTGGGACGATATCCTTCACTTTTCCGTTTTAAATATGCTAGTACCTTGAAATATACACCATTTTTAACAAGGGCGCTTGACTTTATCATTGAAAATTTGCTCCACAAAGTTGATGAACTCCATATTTCTGATTTTTCTTCTAAGTATGCCAGAAAAACAGGTTCACTGAAGTTCCCTTCTACATTTTTCAATTTACACCAGGCCAGGTAATTTTTATATGCAATATAGTACTGCTGAACAGATTTCTTAGGTAGGAGTTCCAGACTTGCTCTTCTTGCAGACTCTTCAAAATCCACAGGAACAATCAAATCGTCACTTTTATTAATATAATAATTGGACTCTCGACAAACATATTAAGCAGTTGAAAACCCAAGACGAAAATTGGACAGGAATGAAATTCAAATGACAGCGTCTTTTCTCATTTGTTGGTAATCTTAACGTTTGCAACGATTGCCATTCACAACAACACAACACACAAATCATCTGAAAATCTGCATTTATTAGTCTTTCCGAGCCATTTAATTTTATTTATCTACTCCCATAGAATAATATATTCATTATTCAACTGATTTTCATCTATAATAGTCTCTATAAACCAATAGTGTGAGGTAATAATAACTCACGCCTATGACTCATTCTAATACAAGTAGGAAAATTGTAGCTTACGAAATGAATAAAAAAGTCGGGTCAATGGGGAACTCTATTTCAGACATCAAGGTAACGTTCTCGCCATCCTTTTCGCCATTCTCTTAGGTCTGAATATCCAAAAATTGCATTTGGAAAACGTGAATTTTTGACGTTTTCTACGGGATTCGATATCGATTCGATTTTCGACCACAGAAATCGCTTTTGACAACTGTTGTCAATTTTGAAAATGCAGATTAATTCGAATTTCACTGAAAAAGTCGAAGATAAATTATAGTGTTCAATTCGCGGTAATGGTCATAACACACTTGATGAATCACACCCCTCGCCTGACGGCTCGGGCTGCAAAATTCATCTGCGTGTGTTATGACTTATATTACCGCTCATAGAACAATATACTATTCATTGCGATACAGTAAAAGCACATAATTATTTATTATGTCGACCACTTCAACTATTAAATTTCTCATTATATTCGTGAAAATTCGGATTACTTCAATGGAAACAGATGTGAATAAAGTTGTCACTTCTCATAGTTTCACGCCTCTGATGAAATTTGAAATACCAGATCATTGGAAGAATTAAGAATTTGAACTACGGCAATTGCAGTCATCACTCAAAGGTGGACGTTTGAGATTGTAGGTTCGATACCTCTATCAGCATCGCCAGCTACATTTGAGCATTCATCTGTCCGAGTCTGAAATGAAATCAAAACTCAAAACATTCGAAACGGGAAAATAATTTTTTTTTACATAGTTCTGTAAATTGTTAACTGACATGCATTGCTGAATGAAATTTTGAATATCGTTTTGAATGGAAATTCATGAAATAAATATATTATTTTCTCATTATTTTTTCAATAATTTATTCATAATATCAAGGCCACTTACTTTCGTAATTTCAGAAATTTGGCAACGTCTTCATCAAAAATTCTTTGGGCCTTTGATGAAATTCATAGAATTTCAATGTTTTAATTTTTTTGAATACTAAATAAATTGATAAAACTTGATTGTTTATAAAATATTATTGGGATTTCGAGAAGAATACGAAGAATTCATAAAGTGTTTACAATCTGATCTTCAGAAAAATAGGGGGGGAAGGGATTTTTTTGAAATAGCTATATCTTTTTAACAGAGCCGATTTCTGAAGAATGGGATATAATGAAGAGGTTTCTTTTGGCCTCAAGAATCCACAGCTTAAATGTATGTACAAGTCAAATACTCCTGTATATTGGCCATTTTGGAACTGAAATTGCTGCACTTCAGAAGGTGTGAATGCCTTTTCTTACACAAAGGTACAAAAGCCTATGTAAAATGAGATCAAAAATCCCTATGACGTCGATTCCCTGAAAACCAATTTCCAAAAGAATATCAATGGTATTTGAATGTAAAGAGATACTTCTTGTATCAATCCCGGCATCAACTTGTCGAATTGGCAATCGTTCACGAAACTGACATAGATCTATTCTCCCTAGAGAACGTGTCTCTTTCGTGCTGATATCCGATCTTTCAGTAGTGGCAACGTAACGGAGCGAATTTATCCTGGCATTATTCAACAAGATAAATAAAGGAAATAACATTGGGATCCGGATTCAGCAGCCATTTAATTTGAGAACAATTCATCTTTCTTCCGGTTGGGATTTATGCCTGATATGAGATTAAAAGGAGCGCTATAAATATTTAACATTGTTGGTGATTGTTTGGAGATTATGTCTTCCCGAGAATATTATAATAGCAAATTATGAGGGGTGTTGCGTCTCACTTCACGCAACATCTGTTAACATGAATTTCGTCTTCTTTGTTCACCAGGAAGGAGCTGTCACGTTTCAGAAAATGTTGTATTGATTTTAACCGTATGAGATCGCACCCTGAACGGCAATATCCCCATATGTTTTATTGTTACAATTTTTCGTTCTTTGTTTGAAAATACCCTTTTTCAACCAATTATGTTCCATTTGAAAGGTTACTCAAACCCAAGAATTAAGGTCAAGTTTAAGAGATTCATCCGTTTTTTTATGAAAGGAACCATGTCGGATGAACCTTCATTTAGTTTGCAGTAAAGGCTCATAAAATTGAACATGTGGTGAATTTATGGCAGGTTCAAGTTCTTCTTCTTCATGTGCCGTGTCAGTTTTGTCCGACGTTGGCGATCACCAGTGAGAAGGCTTCTCGATCTTGTGCCACATGTAAAAGTTGACCTGCATTTCTTATCCCGGTCCATTCTCGGCCAGGAGGCTTGCCTTCTTCCTACACCCCTTTTTCCTTCTATTTTGCCGCTGATTATCAACTGCAGAATTCGATAACGATTTCCCCTCATCACATGGCCCAGATAAGATATTTTCCTGCACTTGATGACACCCAGCAATTCTCTACTCTTGTTGGCTCTTCTCAGTACTTCTTCATTCGTTTTGTGTGCTGTCCAGGGAATTTTGAGCATACGTTAGCGAGGCGTTGTTCGATTCTGACATCCAATCAATTGTTGATATTTTCCACTTTTATTCTGAGGAAATGAGCCTCCCTTATTTTGTCTTCAAAAACCTATGTTAGTAATTATTAGTAACCATAATGCGCATTTCCAGTCATTTTCAGAAAAAATATATTTTGACATATTGGATTCTCACTTAATTCGTGATTTTTTTCAAATTTTTTTTCATCAATTTTTACACTTAAAAAATATTGAAAACTCAAAAATAATCTACCGAATTCAAACGATCAGAAGAAGCGGGACGTGTAACGTCGTTTACATTTCTTGGCTTCAATGTGAATATGAGTTCACTGTTATTCAACATTCATACAGATATATCACAAGAACATCTGCTCTTGCTACTTCCCCTTCCAATCTGATCCTTGTGCAAGCTCCTATGGATATCTCACAAATAACAAGAGTTGTAAGAAGCATATTACGCACGACTAGAGAAAGTTACGCACGAGCCGCGAAGCGGTGAGTACGTACTTCTAGGAGTGCGTAATTGCCCTACAACTTGAGTTGTGTACTATAATTTTTTCACGATCTCATTCATTCCCATAAAACTAAGAATTCCATTAAGTGAATATATTTTCAATCAATCAAATGAATAACTACAAAAAACGACACAAAAATCATACAACTATAATAAGTTCCTATTGTTTAGTTCACATTTTGATTGTAATAATAATTTTTACTGTGCAATTATTAAAAACAAGGGAGGGTGGGTTGCTATTCGGATTTTTTGTATTTTCAAAAATAATATCATAATTTTCTCTTCTATTATTGATGGTACATGTAATTTTTGATGAGTTGGCAGTCATGTTTTTCATAGAATTATCTACATAACTCTCGGCCACTGCTGATGACTGCCCACCGCCATGTCTCTTTACTCCTAGCATATCGCCACCAGCATCTACTAAAATTGTGGCAGAAGAACGCCTAAAGCAATGGCCCGTGTATTGCTTAGGATTTCTCTAAGCCCAGATATTCTGCCACTGTTTTTGGCATGTTACCGATTTTGTTTATTCCAACAGATTGCTTGGTGCATTTTCCATTTTAGTATTTCAAAAAGAAAGGCAGAGTCTGAAGATGCTCTCCTGCAGGACGTGAATTGATATAGTTTTTACAAACCGGATAAAAGGACTCGGGAACGACAAATGAACGTTGCGTTTTGTTTTTTGAATCTGCAATATGAATTATCAGACGCAGTGGCGTACCCACGGGGGGGGGGATAAGGGGGATATATCCCCCCCCAGGAAGATCCATTGTTAGGTCCAAAAGAATGTAATTTTATAAAAGCGAATTCTCTGTAAAATATATGAGAGTTGTAAAGTTCCTGACAATATAATATATTCGCTTCGGTGACTGTATACCAAATTATTAATAAAAAATGAAAGACATATGAAGCCTTCCGAGTGCCGCAACTATCGCAGCGATTGGCGGCACATCAAAACAAGCGATTTAAGTGTGAATAAATCTTATCGAGACATGACGTTTTCGGCTCCAGGTCCCTTTGTCGGCCGATAATACTGCGTTAAATTTGCACTTGGATCAGTAGGGTGATATTTTGTTTACTGGTATGAAGTAGATGAGTAGACATTTTTCTATTTCATTCCTTGAGACGACCTGTAGGAATTTGTCCTGAGTTGACATTGCCTTCCATTCATCATAATTCGTTTAATTGTTACAGAGGTGTGTTGTATTTTTTTAATAGAGGTTCAGGAAAAAATCATCATAAGTAAAAAAACTTCTTTGGCGGACTTCATCAAACGAAGGAAATTTGATGATTGCGAAACAAAATCGACAAGTTTGGCAACTGGAATCCGCTAGCCATGATGTCTATACACAGGGAATTGCCAATTTCCGAGAATGAAATTATTGATGATATAGCAAGAAGACCAAGGCGACTTTGTTTTATGATATCAAACCAAAATTTCTGATAATAGTATATTATTCAATGAGCGGTAATGTAAGCCATAACTCACGCAGATGAATTTTGCAGCACGAGCCCTCAGGGCCAGGCGAGTGGTGTAATTCATCAAGTGTGTTATGACCATTACCGCGAATCGAATACTATACTTTATCTTCGACTTCTTCAAAATTGACAACAGTTGTCAAAAGCGATCTCTGTGGTCGAGAATCGTAAAAAACATCAAAAATTCACGGTTTCCAATTGCAATTTTTGGATATTCAGACCGAAGGAAATGTAAAAACGAATGGCGAGAACGTTACCTTGATATCTGAAATAGTGTTCCCTATCGATCCGACTTTTTTAATTCATTTGGTACACTGTTTTTCCTATTTGAATTAGATAACACATTGGCGTGAGTTATCATAACTATCGGGGTTGATTTATAGATACTATTACAGCTCGAAATCAGTAGAATAATGGACACATTATTCTATGGGAGAAGATGAAAATTTATTCATGTTTTGCAATTAAAAAAATATTATTATTATTTGTTTCATATCCCCCCCCAAGACCGATGTCTGGGTACGCCACTGATCAGACGTTTTCCGTATCCTCCACGTCTTCAGGCTTCAAGTTGCGTAACTCCTGCTTTCTACAAGCCCCACTAATACCGATAATTGAAACCACGTGGAATGAAAAAGTATCAATATTTGCCTGTTTATTTATATAATTCGTCAGCAAACTGGAGCGTTTTGGAGAAAGACATTGATTTCTTTTGATGTCAGCGTTTTCGATATCCTACTCTTGAAACCATCTGATTTTCTTTTGAGTAAAGCCTTGTTTAGGATAAGACTCAATATTAACGCTATCATGGTTTATGTTCATTGTTGACCTTAGCATCGAATAAATTAACCAAAGTGACGATGGCTTCATTGTTTTGGACAGTTCTTCAAAATATGCTAACATAACATTTTCCGAAAATGAATTGATTTTGTGTTTCAGCTTCCAATTCATGAATTTATGATAAACTTGTTCGTATCTTCCACGAGATTTTGCGGTTAATAAATTATATGACGCTTTTTTCGCTCTTTCCACTATATCCGGGAGGTGTGCACAATTCATCTTCGCTGCCACTGGACATTTTTCACAACAATTATTATTCGTTATGAGGGATTTACCTTCAAATAATCTTGGCAAATCCAAAAACTGGTAACAATTCGCGATACATTCACGAAACGTCAGAAACGAATGGCGTCTTTTCGTTTCCATGGTAACTACTTAAGGCTTATCTTATTGGTTATCTGCCGTGCGTTTCACTTTACAGATTCACCGTATTGGCTTTCGAGCGTGCTTTCTGTTTACGGTAAACTAAATCACACAGTTATACGTTGCACAGTGCTTAAAATAGGCAGTTACATATGTGGTTATATGTACGAATTTCGTCACTTTCTATAGGAGAAGTAGAAAAAAGAAGTTAATGAGAAGCTCTCAAAGTACTCGCCGCGGCGGGAGGTGTATGCGAATATTTCTCAAAGAACTCCGAGTGTAACTTCTTTGAGAATATCCATCGTTGTTTATCGCCAAGGATTCTCTTCTGGGCGTGCTCTGGTGGCGGACATTTGGAGGAGATATAGAACTCTTGGCAACATCTCAAAGAAGTAACAAAAGGCGTCACAATTTCCTAATAAGTCTTTGGGATCTCTTTGTGTTGCCTGGGATGTTGACTGTTATCTGTATAGTCTGTAGTGGAATTCGGACGTGAAAGCCTTCATCAATAACTGCAAAAATACTTGAATCGAAAAAATGTCACAGATGAAGTTAAAAAAACAAGTCAACATCAAAACCACTCCGGCCGTCAATGGCAGCGAATCAAAATTGTTCTGCATGACATGGTTGAAGTCTGGTAAACAAGAAACGGTAATTCGTGGATTATTTTCGCGTATGTGAGGAAATTTAATTAAACCGATGAAGCAACCCAAATTGTCCCTTTATTTCGTGCGGATGGAAACTGAACGAGGGACGGGTCCAGTTCCACTGTAATGGAACACATCACTTCGGGGACAGACGACGCGATGCGAGTCCCAATCACACATTAGTGAGGAGACCTGATACTCTACCCTTAAAATGAGCAGATTTATTGATTATTCTTTCGGATATTGCCGATGCAAGTCCAAAATTACACACGAAATAATGCCAAACTATAGTATTGCGCAGCTTGTGATCCAGTTTGAGGGGTTCCCAAACATTCAAGACATTAGAAATACGAATAATGTTGTGAAAAATATAGTGTAAAAGAAGTAATGAACTCCGAAAGCTCGAGCAGAAGGAAAAAGAGTATACTTTATTTGTGCTGAATTCCCACACTCAGAAAAACAAATATTCACCACTAAGACATTTCGAATGTATGTAAGAAATATCTGTTTCACTATACGACCCAACAATAGTATATTATATTATAAGGATTAAAAGTGCATATTTTTTTACGAGCAATATTTGCAGTTGCGAGGCGGAGCGCAGCGCAGCCGAGCGAATGCGAAATTGCGAGTAAAAATAGGCACTTTTAGTCCGTATGATATATACTATTTTTTCTCCAACCAAGTCGAATATCTGGTATTGTTGGTAAATATTGATTGTCAAGTAGACGTCAGTATTCAAATTTCAATTAGAGAGCTCAAATGCCATTACTTTTAGTCCTAGGATTAAAAGTAGCGTTTTTAATCCTACACTCAGAAAAACAAATATTCACCACCAAGAAATTTCGAATGTATGTAAGAAATATCTGTTTCACTATACGTCCCAACAAATATTTCTTAAAAGATATCTTTTGGTTTCTTACAGCATTGACATCTTGATACTAAGAAATCATTTATTTGTGATGAATTAGACATTAGATTACTCCAAAGATACTATTTCTTTATATTGATCGCATGTATGTTAATACAAATAACCAGATTTAGGGAATATGAAAGATTTCTTAACTGTTATTGAACGATTATTAATATAGAAAATAATCAATTAGGAATTAATGTTTCGGAATTCATGAATACATAGTATTCTTTATAGTTAAGAAATCAAATATTTGTTGTCATTATCTCATGTTAAACAGTTAATAAGTTTTTTAATATTAAACAAATAGCATTATTATTGCTGAAATAGTACTTTTAACTGAATTAGCTCTTATGTTATGATATTTAAAATTATAAAATGTTGCATAACTGTTATGTATCATTAGTTAGTTGTTCATGAGATACTTATTAGGGGTAGAATAAAAATCTATTATGTAGTGAACAAAATATATTCATTGAAATGTCAAAAACATCATGAATATAAAAAAACATCATACTGGGTGGAAGGCACCGGGACGCGTATTGGCATTGTTTACTACGGTGCAACGCATACATGGTGTTGGAACGCGGTAAAGAATGGCTGAACCGAATACCCTGTCTACTCAGACATATCTTACTACGACTCAGCGCAGCAGGGTGTTCAGGCGTAGTAACTATTGTAAATATTATGGATACACGTCTCTTCTCGGGTCTCATTGTTCACCGCTTTCCAACTCAACTAAGTTCAAAGTTGCTTTCTTTCGCAATTTTGCAACCCGCGTTCATAAAGATAACAATATTATATTATCGCCAAAAATAGTTCATTGAACCACACTAAAATAAAAAAATATTATTAGAAAATAATACATAAACATAAGCATAAAGATCTTGAATGCGTTTTGCGTCGCATGATAAACCACGTCTAATTTTTCTTTGGCTCACTGATGTTGGCTGAACAGTAATGTTCTTTTTTCGTGAGATATTTTTTGATGCAAGAATGAAATTTAATGCGTCGGATGGTGTAACAATTTTGTTTGAAGTCTGATTAAATTTTTTCATGGCATTAACCATATCAACCGATTTATTTTCGCAGGCTATTTTAATAATGCGTTCAAAATTTTCTGTTAGTTCTGCTGCAGCTGAGTTCTTCTCCTAAATTTGTTTCATTGGCATTCTCGACAGTGTTTATTGGTACTACAGAAAAATTATCTTGTTGGGTAGAAACATTACTTTGTTGATTTGTAGTAATTGGCAAGTCATTTTCTATACCCACATCAGTTGACATGTCGTCATAAAGTTCTGAGGATATGTTTTCTCCTAGAGCTAATTTTGCTACTTCTTTTCTGTCTTTAGCGTTTATTCGCATACAGGTCCTGAAAGAAATTCCATAGATACTTATTCTGAATGGCGCAAAGGTCCTTACAATACCTTCCACCCTGTCCAAAAACACAGCCGCAAAATGCAATATCCACATATGCAGTATAAAACATGTTATCATCGGTTTCCGAAGAAACACATTCTCGTGGATTCTTTCAGCGGAGACTAAGCACAATGTGACATTTTTTCAAAGAGTATCCCATTCTTTGAGTTCCGGAAACAGGTGAATGACAGCGAGTGACGTCTTTGATAGGATAGGACTACGGTGCAACGCATACATGGTGTTGGAACGCGGTAAAGAATGGCTGAACCAAATGCCCTGTCTACTCAGACATATCTTACTACGACTCAGCGCAGCAGGGTGTTCAGGCGTAGTAACTATTGTAAATATTATGGATACGCGTCTCTTCTCGGGTCTCATTGTTCACCGCTTTCCAACTCAACTAAGTTCAAAGTTGCTTTCTTTCGCAATTTTGCAACCCGCGTTCATAAAGATAACAATATCATATTATCGCCAAAAATAGTTCATTGAACCACACTAAAATAAAAAAAATATTATATAGAAAATAATACATAAACATAAGCATAAAGATCTTGAATGCGTTTTGCGTCGCATGATAAACCACGTCTAATTTTTCTTTGGCTCACTGATGTTGACTGAACAGTAATGTTCTTTTTTCGTGAGATATTTACTTATTTTGAATGGCGTAAAGGTCCTTACAATACCTTCCACCCTGTCCAAAAACACAGCCGCAAAATGCAATATCTACATATGCAGTATAAAACATGTTATCATCGGTTTCCGAAGAAACTAAAAAGGCATTCTCGTGGATTCTTTCAACGGAGACTAAGCACAATGTTACGTTTTTTTAAAGAGTATCCCATTCTTTGAGTTCCGGAAACAGGCAAATGACAGCGAGTGACGTCTTTGATAGGATAGGACTCGAAAACATTGGCAACCAAGGCAAAAGCATTGAACGCTTTACATATTTGAAGAACAATGTCTTTAAAAATGCGAATAATAGCTTCTATGTACATAATTGTTCGTATTATTTCCTCGTGTTAATGAATGACTTTTATATGCCAAAGCCCACTCTTCCATTCGATCCCAATAATTGGCTATATGAGCTTGAATATTATCATATTTTTTAAAAATGTAATCATTTAGAATATGATCATAATTTTCACGAATCGTATCCATAATACAATAGTTACTACGCCTGAACACCACGCTGCGCTGAGTCGTAGTAAGATATGTCAATGTCTGGGTAGAGAGAGCATTAGTTCAGCCATTCTTTACCGCGTTCCAACACCATGTATGCGTTGCACCGTAGTAAACAATGTCAATACGCGTTCCGGCACACCTTCAGACAAAAATAAAAGCACACTATCAGCTGATTGGTTGATCCTGAAAAGAATTTACTGGAGTTGAAATTTGTTAGCACCAAGTTGCAATAACATAAAATTTCAGTATGAAAAAAATCCCATCTGTATTATCAGAATTTTGTGTATGAGTGGCACCATAACAGATAATATTTTCATTTTGTCCAGCCTTGAGAAAGGTTATGAAAATGATCGATAGCTCGGATGTATAATGTATAAAAGTGAAATACTGATCCTTTAAACCTGAATATTTCCACAATCTTCCACTTCAAAATAATCACGTTCATTGAATCTATTTCCTAGTTTCCCACAAATAATGAATATATAATAATATATCCTTGACTAAAAACGATTGATGAATAAATAATTCCTTTATTGAACTGTTAAGAATGAATGATATTCAAAAAAATTGTAGAGAAAAAAATTTGTGTAGTCTATAGTCAAAAAGAAATGAAAACTCAAATTTTGAATCGAAAGAAATGAAACTGGAATTAGCTCGAAAAGCATCAACCAAAGGGATATCTAATCAGGGAATTTGTGTAATATATGTATAGGTATATGAAATCTAATAAATTGAATCAAAACAATAGCTCACCTTTGAGGAATTATTATGAAGTGTATAATCTGCAGGTATACTCTCCCTCTATCTTTTAATATGTGCTTGGCTGATCACACATGGAACAAATTGTTTTTTACACCACGATTGAATTTCACGTACACAACATTATTCAGCTATCCTAAGACTTCATGCAAATTTTAACTTCATAACACTACCGGAACACCAACAACAATTTTCCATAATTCATAATAGATCACGTCCTTGATAAATAATAATGTAGATTTCACGGGAACGAGGACAAAAAACTTGTATAAAGCAAAACTTTATTCGAAAGTCAACGTTTCGTCTGAATTTACAGACTTCATCAGGTATACTTTCTTTTGATTCAATAGTTCGTTATTTTCGTGTCTGTCTGTATACTTTTGATTAATTTATTTATTCTCGCCCTATGTCTTCATGTTTTTACTCTGTTTTATTTATACAACTTAATTCTGCAATGTTTATTCAGGTCCTGATGAAGTCTGTAAATTCAGACGAAACGTTGACTTTCGAATAAAGTTTTGCTTAATACAAGTTTTATGTCCTCGTTCCCGTGAAATCTACATTATTATTTTCCATAATTTTCAGAATTGCCATAAGACTCTTGGTAACGAACTAACTCTCAATAATTGTTCGAAAGAGCTGTTCATATTGACGCCATGTTCCATCAGAATGATTCCGCGTCTTTATGAGCCGAACGAAACCGGAAACGAACGAAGTGGAACGGTTAAATTTTCTTTATTTATTGTTAAAATACCACTTTCTGGTTAAGAAACATAATTTACTAATAATATTATCTCTGTATTTTATATCTTCTGCTCAAATTATTCACCACCAAACTGGACAATATCTTTGATAGTAAGAAATAACATTTGAATACTAAAATGAAATATTTTTTGTTAATAAATTTGTTAATATATAAAGAATATAAGCAAAACAAACCGTTTTTTTATATTCAATATTCAGTCAAATTAATAAGTAGTAAAATTTTTTAGTTGATAAGTCCTGTTGTTAAATATAAATGAATATAGGACTAAGAAATCGGAAAGTTGAATATTAATAATCATTTTTCTCAGTGTAGGATTAAAAGTAGCGTTTTTAATCCTAGGATTAAAAGTGTTGCTAGGCAACGAGCAAATTTTTGTGCGGTAAGGGAATTGATGGCTTTTGCACCTGAAAATAGTACAAAAATGTCAACATTTTTTGATGTTTGGAGAAAAATATTATTTTAAAGATATGTTTCGGTTTCCTGGAGCATTGACCTGTTCATACTGAGAAATCATTTATTTGTGATGAATTAGACATTAGATTGCTCCGAAGAAACTATTTTTACTATTGATCGCATGTATGTCAATACAAATAACCATCAGATTAAGGAAATATGAAATATTTTTCAACTGTTATTGAATGATTGTTAATATTAAAAATAATCAATCAGGAATTAATGTTTTGGAATTCATGAATACATAGTATTCTTTATAGTTGAGAAATCAAATATTTTTTGTGATTATCTCATGTTAAACAGTTAATGAGTTTTTTAATATTGAACAAATAGCATTATTATTTCTTAAATAGTACTTTCAACTGTATTAGCTCTTATGTTAAGATATTTAAAATCAAGAAATGTTGCATAACTGTTATGTATCATTAGTTAGTTTTTCATGACGTATTTATTAGGGGTTGAATAAAATCTATTATGGAGTGAACAAAATATATTCATTGAAATGTCGAAAACATCATGAACATAAAAAAATATCATTCTGGGTAGAAGGCACAGGAGCAGGACCATGAGGTTCTGGCACACCTTCAGACGAAAATGAAAGCACACTATCAGCTGATTGGTTGATCGTGAACAGAATTAACTAAAGTTGAAATTTGCAAGCACCAACTTGAAATAACATAAAATTTGAGTATAAAAAAATCCCATCTATATTATCAGAATTTTGTGTACCTATAAGAGGCACCATAACAGATAATATTTTCATTTTGTACAGCCTTGAGAAAGGTTATGAAAAGGATCGATAGCTCGGATGTATAATGTATAAAAGTGAAATACTGATCCTTTTAACCTGAATATTTCCAAAATCTTTCACTTCATGAATGATCACGTTCAATAAATCTCTTTCCTAGTTTCCCACATATAATGAATACCTATATAATAATATATCCTTCGAACCTTGTCTACAAACGATTGATGAACAAATGATTCCTTCATTGAACTGTTAAGAATGAATGATATTTAAAAAATTTGTGGAGAAAAAAATTTTTGTTATCTATAGTCGAAAAAAAATGAAAATTCAATTTTGAATCGAATGAAATGAAACTGAAATTAGTTCGAAAAGCATCAACCAAACGGATATCTAAACAGGGAATTTGTGTAATTTATGTATAGGTGTATGAAATCTAATAAATTAAATCAAAACAATATAGCTCACCTTCGAGGAATTATTATGAAGTGTATAATCCGCAGGTATAGGTACTCTTCCTCTATCTTGGCTGATCACACATGAAACAAACTGTTTTTTATACTACATTAGATTCACCACGCTTGAATTTCACGAACACAGCATTATTCAGCTATCCTAAGACATCAAGCTAATTTTAACTTCATAACACCACCGGAACACACTCAACAACAATTTTCCATAATTTTTAGAATTGTCATAAGACTCTTGGTAACGAACTAACTCTCAATAGTTTTTTGAAACGGCTGTTCATATTGACGCCATGTTTCATCTGAACGATTCCGCGTCTTTGTGAGCCGAACGACATCGGAAACGGACGAAGTGGAACGGTTAAATTTTCTTCATTTATTGTTGAAATATCATTTTCTGGTAAAGAAACATAATTAACCAATGATATTAATTCTGCATTTTATATCTTCTGTTCAAATTATTCACCACTAAACTGTACAATATCTTTGATAGTAAGAAATAACTAGTTGAAACTGAAATGAAATATCTATTGTCAATAAATTTGTTAATATACAGGGTGTTCCGAAATTGAACGTACAAACGAAAAGGGGAGATTCCTTAGGTAAGTTCAAGAAAAAGAAGTCCCATAAACATGGGGTCGCAAACGTTGCGTTTTCGAGATACAGCGTGTTGAAGATTGATTTTTTTTCAAGTTTTTTTTGGTGAGCAACTGTTAATTTGAAAAGATGTGAAAAGAAACTTAGTTGTTATACTGAACTTTTCGTTCCCTTCTAGTTTCGTCGTATCTTCTACCGATTTTGAGAAAAATAATTCGAACAATTCTCTCGAAATCCTCGGAAAAATCCAAATTACTTCGAGAGAATCGTTCAACATTTTATTCTCGAAATCGGTAGCCGATACAACAAAACTACAAGAGACCGAAAAGTTTAGTATAACAACAAAGCTAATTTTTACATTTTTCCAAATAAACCGTTGCTCACCAAAAAAAAGTTCTGGAGGAAAACAGGTGACAGTGTTCCAGGAAAAATATCACCCTGTAGATCTGCTATCAAAATTGCCATGTCACTTGGTGAGAACTCTCAAATGTAATATCTATGCCAAATTTCAGTTGAATATCTTGCAGAGTGTAGATATTATGAGGAAAAAACTTGAAAAAAATTTAAACTTTAACACTCTGTATCTCGAAAACGAAACGTTTGCGACCCCATGTTTATGGGACATTTGTTTCTTAAACTTAAATAAGGAATCTCCCCTTTTCGTTTGTACGTTCAATTTAGGAACACCCTGTATAAAGAATATAAGCAAAACGAACCGTTTTCCTATGTTAAATATTCAGTAAAATTGATGAGTAGAAAATTCTTTTTGTTGATGAGTTCTGTTGTTGAATATAAATGAATATTGGACTAAGAAATCGGAATGTTGAATATTAATAATCATTTTTCTCAGTGCAAGAATACCTCAATTTGTATCCTAACAAATCAGCAAAAGATCTCTATTCTTTCATTTTCTAAATCAATAAATGTTTCAATGATTTGATACAAAAAACCATGTTTTATTGAACACTGGGATCTTGCGCTCTTATTGGAATATCCTTTCAAGGCCTCCTTAGAAGAAATAACCAAATCCGAATTCCCACCTTTCCATGCTCAAGTTCCTCAGAGATGAGGAGTTCCGGAAAAATCAGTTTTTTTTTTTCAAATTTTTTCGTCTCGAATCTCCGTAATACGAATAAGATCCATATCCTTCACGAAACAATAGCTACAAATTACACAAATCTCGAATATAAAAGCGTCACTTTGCGGCTTTAATTAAATTACTATATTCCGACGGTGTTAACGAAATAACTCTGTCCCCATATTTTTCAATATTGTAGAAACAACGATTTAATGCATTCTCTCCACTCCCACCTCCTCTAACGGACTCATCGTCGGGAAACTCCTGGATCGATTTCTTCGCATCTATTTCACCGCGTCTAAAGGCCAAGAAATTTCTGACTAAATGGTCTTTTCCGGTCGTTTTTCTCGAGAGTGGGCGATTGCCGAGGACTATTCGTTAATTAGGAACGAGAAGATGATCGTTTATTGCTCAAGTTGAAATTAAACGAAAGTCGAGGCAATGAAAAAGAGCTCGAAAAAGAGTGTTAATCAACTTGTTAGTCGGTTATTACGGTTCAACAGGTTGGAGATACTCGTGTTTACGAAAATACTCAAAACCGATTTCATTACGCAAAAAAAAAGACTGCAAGACGATTCGAGGCTATGCCGATTCAACGCATTCGTTTCTATGGTCAGGTATTAGTCCTCTGTGAAAATTTTTGTAGTCGCGCGGCTTTTTTGCAGTAAACCTCTCGTAAGTCGACCATATTTTCGATTCTTTCAAATCATATATACATACTCTTTTTTTTAAATGCAATTATAGAAACAATCTGGGAGAAATGAGAAAATATGATGAGCGTGTCTACCAACATGAACTTGACTGAAAATCGCATTTTTTCAAATTAAACATGCATTCCTGATTTTTTCAGATTCGGTTGATATAACCATATGAAATATGAAAATGCAATTGTAGGACAAAAAAATGTGGCGTTCCCTTGTATACAGACGTCCACATGAAAGATATGCTCAGTGCAATTTCCTGAATAATACTGGTTTCAGGGGAGGATCGATTATGGTATGGGGTGGAATATCTTTGACTGCTCGCACAGACCTAGTGGTCGTTGATAAATGAGCTATGAATGCTGATAAGTATATAAGGAACATTCTTGAAGAGCATGCACTGCCATTTGCCCCATACATTGGTGAAAATTTCATTTTTATGGACGATAATGCCAGACCCCATCGTGCGCGCATCCTTCAGGAGTACCTTGAAGAGGTTGAAGTCTCTCGAATGGAATGGCCAGCAAGAAGTCCAGATCTCAATCCGATTGAGCAGGTTTGGGACAACCTCAATAGGCTGAGAAGTTCAGTAAATCATCCAGCTACTCTCAATGACTTAGGAATCCAACTCGGAGAAATCTGGGAAGGATTAGATCAGAACATTTTAAGATCACTCATTTTGAGTATGAACCGTCGTTGCCGAGCTGTAATTAACGCAAGGGGTGGAAATACCAATTATTGAATCACTTATCAGCATTTCAGTATTTTGAAAATTGTTCATTTCTCTTCTTTCACATAAGATTCGGTGAAATCCTGAATTTTTCTTCCATTCAATGCGTTCAAAACCTTCCCGACAGAACATAAAAAATAAGTTATAAAGTCAATGTAGAGTTAACTTTCATTAAAATTGAGATTTTCAGAATGTGCGTTAATTTTTTTGCGCAGTGTATTTCAATTCATAGTTCTGTCACTCGAAAAAAACGCCCGATAGGATGCGATATGAAAAGAATGTCGCCAATTTCGACACATAGTTGCTCCTAATCGACTACGTCGTCCTTTCACCCTCTACGCTGGAACTGATCGTGAACAATACATTATTGTCACGAACTTCAATGCACATTATAGTCCTTCCCACTTTATGGAGAATCATATCTTCAAGAGAACCTTTCAATTTTTCTGGCCACTGAAAAGTATCATCTCTAGTTGTAGACATACCCGATGTGAACCGAGAACATTGAATCGTTGAAAAAACTCGTCGCAGTCGTTGTTTGACGAAAAGAACATATTTGCAGAGCGAAAAGCACGAGTCTCGTTCATACTTGACCGAATTTCATTCTGAAACCGCCCGTGCTGCCATATTTTGTAGGAGACAAGAGCTGAATCGTTACCACTCGAAAAATACAGGTTTAATCGACCGTGGGTTCGCAACGGTAGGAATTAACATTTTACTAAATGCTCGCCCCTTTCATTTTACACGTAGGACCAATAAATATGGCTACATCATAATTCCGTTCAGCTCAAAATTGCCCCTACTGGACTTGAATGCATTAGGAAATGAACCTTAAAACTAAGGCCTGCTGATGATCCATTTAGTATCGGTCGATTTGCCATATTAGAATATTTATGAACTAGTATGGCCCATAGCTCTACCTTTTAAGCAGATCACTAATGATGGTAGATCAATGTAGAGCAAAGATTCGCATTTTAAAAATAAAGAGGCCAGCAGTAGGAAGAATCATCACAGAGCGTGACAGGTGTCACGCTCTGTGATGAACATCGAAAAACCACAGCTGTCATATTTCACATCTTCATTTTTGACTGCTATGGATGAACATAGACGAACGAACATCTGTCATTGTTGTTCGTGTGTCCATGTCTTTCTATCTCACTCTGACACTTGTGTCTCTCTCTAATTTCATGGACTTGCGAAAATTTTTGTCAAGATTTCAATATCGAGAACAATTCAAGAATTTTTTTTAAACTATTCTTTTTCCAAGTTGAAATTATATTGAGGAATGGAATTTCAGATATCTACTGCACAATTTACTTCAGTAAAGGATTGTTGAATGGAAAGGTCACATGGACAGTTTCATTTTGAAGAACCGTAGATTCAACAGCATACTGAAAACATAATGGGGGGCCTTCGGCCCCCATATAATTAGGTCTAGATTGGTGTATGGAGAAATATCTAATTCACCCAAGCAGCCAAAATAAGTCATGAACAAAAAAAATACCACGACTTGGAAAAAAGCAGATAGAAATCTTACAATACATATCACATATGTATTACCACTCATTTCTCTTACCGAGGGCCACTTTGTGGAATGTTATCACGATAGGAGTATGAAGAGACAAAAATTATGCCTTGATACAATTCCCATTTGTTCAATGGAACATTAAAGTTATACGTGCAATGTTATTGATGAATTATCGAAAAAGTTTAAACTATATTGAAGAATGGAATTTCAGATATCTGCAGCACAATTTGATTCTGTCAAGAATTGTTCAGTAAAGTCAGAAATTTCAAGAATATAACGATTTTTATTGATATTCTGCAATACACACAATAAATAACTTCACAATACATAATATGTAATATAACTTTTATAAACTTCAAATTATTCCATTTCCATGAGCGTTTCTTTTTCGAAAAATCAGCCAGGAGTTTCTTCCCTGTAGAATCATTGCTGTGCACTGTCCACGATTATGGTGGTATTTTTTCCAACTACCGATGTTCTCAAATCCCAAACGAGAAAAAGCATGTTGGCAGTAAAAATGAGTTGAGTAACTAACAGACGTGAATAATGAAATGATTTTTCGATCTTTCTTTTGGAATAATCACCTTCCATAACCTGAATAAACAAATATACAGGTGACCCATTTCAAAAGATCTACTGAAATAACAGCGAGGTAAGAGCTTGTATCAAAAAAAGTTTCAAATAAACGTTTTTTGGGTTTCAGAGAGACATCGAATGCAGACACGCAATCTGACCATTTTGATTTCAAGGTCATTTCAAGGTCAAATAGATTTTTTCATAAGTAATATCATAAGTGCATCCAATTTTTCCGAAAAAAAAATCGAAAAAACAAGTTGCTAAGTATTATTTTAACAAGAAGCATGAGTGCAGGTGGCAACAAAAATCCGAGTCGAAGACGAGGATTTTTGCACCTGGACGAATGCTTTTTGTTAAAAATATTACTTTGTACTGTGTTTTTTCAATTTTTTTCACAGGAAAAATTAGATGCACGAATGGTATTTGACAAGACTATTTTTCATGAGTAACAGATTATCTGGATGCATCTATGTATGTATTATTAATTTTCGTTGACAACAACTGTCAAGTTTTGCCGCGGGTAAACCCGAAAAAACTGCTGACAGCTGCTGTCATACAGTTTTTCCATCTAGAAACCATTTGTGATTCAAAATTGCGCGTTTCTGATTGGTGGAAATTAAGACGAGGGAAATAGTCAATATGAATTGAGCATTTTTCGTGAAAAACTAAAAATTTACCTTATAAGATTTGTTAATAGTTATTTATGATATGAGTGTTAAAAGTAAAGGTGGATTTATACAGCAACTAAAATAAAATAAGAACTAAATTAAAATAAAATGAGAAATAAGAGCAGACAACATAGGTTTATAGAGATCACTAGAATAAAATAAGAAATAAGAATGAACCAATCAAATCGCAGATTTTTTGACAATGACTTTTGTGTAAGTTTAGGAAATATCCTATTCCGCCTTTTATTCAAGGCTTGTCATCAATAACAACATCGCTCCCATCATGATTTCCTGGTCATCCATATTAAATATATCATCAATAATGATTTAAAAAAATATTCATTCAATTTTAGGTTAGAAAACTAGAACATGTCAAAAGTATGAATACGGAAAAGATTGGGGAGTGGATTTGGGTCATGCGCACTATCATTTTCCAAATAAAATAAGCGAAAAAGATAAAAGTTGACCATCCCTTATTCTAATTCTTATTCCTTATTTAAGCTTATTTCCTGTATAAACGCTGTCATTGAAATGCATAAGGTGAACATTCTTATTTTATTTTATTTTAGTTCTTATTTTATTTTAGTTGCTGTATAAATCCACCTTAACGTTTTATTTTGTGAGTGAAAAAGTTTCACGAACAAAATAAAATCACTTTTAA
Source organism: Adalia bipunctata (assembly GCA_910592335.1). NCBI lineage: Eukaryota > Metazoa > Arthropoda > Insecta > Coleoptera > Coccinellidae > Adalia > Adalia bipunctata. The sequence goes on from OU342954.1 coordinate 12,172,427, forward strand.
CACAAAATACCATACAATGGTTTTTTACAACTGCCCTATTTGATAATGAAATGGGCGAATTTGCAATGACAATAAACTTCAGAATGCATTTTAATATTCAAATAATCAAAAGGTTGTTGTGGATGGCAAACGTTGCCAACGATATGATTACTAAGAAATGAAAAAAGACGCTGTCATTTGAATTTCATTCCTGTCCAATTTTCGTGTCGGATTTTTAACTGCTTAATATGTTTGTCGAGAGTAATTAAAAAAAGTGACGATTTGGTTGTTCCTGTGGATATCGAAGAGTCTGTAAGAAGAGCAAATCTGGAACTCCTACCTGAAAAATCTGTTCAGCATTACGATATTGCATATAACGATTTCCTGGCCTGGTGTAAATTGAAAAATGTGGAAGAGGACTTCAGTGAACCTGTTTTCCTGGCATACTTCGAAGAAAAATCAAGAATATGGAGTTCATCAACTTAGTGGAGCAAATTTTCAATGATAAAGTCAAGCGCCCTTGTTGAAAATGGTGTGGATGTTAGTGGATATTTCAATATATTTCAATGCAACTATTTTCGGATTATTTGGAGCCTGTCGGCGTGAAGAATTGTTTAATTTATCAGTGGAAGACATCGAAATAACAAATAAATCATTGGTAATACAACTTCCAAACACAAAAACGTCAGTCGTTCTTTCAGTATTATTGGGAACTATGTTGACTATTTCCATAAGCACTTTGCACTGCGCCCTTCTGTCATCAAACATCGTCATTTTTTCCTGAAATACATGAATAATAAATGCACCGCCAAACCAGTTGGTATCAATACATTTGGAAAAATTCCATCTATTGTTGCCGAATTCCTCAAACTGCCAGAACCAAAGCAATATATAGGACACTGTTTTCGAAGATCCTCAGCTTCATTGCTAGCAGAATCAGGAGCAAATATTACCGACGTAAAAAGACATGGTGGACGGTAGCCGAGGGCTATGTTGATCATTCCATTGGATATAGAAATGTCATTGCTGAAAAAATTCTCCCAACCTCAACAGATTTTGGATCATCATCCAATATTGTACTTCCGGTTTCTACAAGTACTGATGGTGCTGAGGATTCTAATAATGTGTTGCGAAGCTCCCTAACGTCACAGGGCATTAATGTTAGTAATTGTTCTAGTTTTACTATTAATATTAATGTTCATAAGTGATGATTGTGAAATATTGGTAATAAAAATTTGCAATTGCTGAATTTTTTTCATCTGATTTCATCACAAGAAAATGGAGTTCTGAAAATATTTTTTCTGTCGACCATAGAATAAAAGCTCATTTTAACGCACTCGAAATCATCCATTAATGACCTATTTTAATGCATGATTCCTTATTAATGCATGATTGTCATGGCAACCGAACATGAAATATTCAGTCAGATCTTGGTTGGAAATCAACTTCTGTCACAGAAGGGTATATTGACAACTCCATTCAAAATAAAATAGATTGCAGAAGAAATTTCAGGTGATACAAGTTGCAGAGTAGATAATACTTCAACCTCCACTTTCTTCACACGTTCCTTATCGGATATCATAGGTTCATAGATAATCATATAAATTTGAACTAAATGTAAATATTCAGAATGTCACAACATGTCCAAAATTCCCTCTACACTGAGAGAAATAATAGCCAAAATGAATAATATTGATTTATTAGCGGCAGATTTGTTTATTGAAAAGAAAGTTTCTTCACAATAAATAAAGCTTTCAAAAAACACAGGCTAAATGTGAAAAAATGGTTCTCTATAGCAACATTTAATGTAGTAGAACAAATTTCTTAGTAGAAAATATATTCATTCGATTGTCAATAAATTCCTTCTAACAATGAAAAATACATTTTCCTTGGAAATATTCGAAAATTTATTATTTAAACCATAATATATTTGATTTTTTTCCCCATATTCCTTTATTGTTATTCAAAATTAGTTTATAATCAACGAATTCGGCAGTGGTGGGGTGGGTTCGAAAGAGTTCGTTCAACATGACGCATGAGGTCGGCCAACTGTGTCGTCTGACAGTCTGGCTCCAGGCCCAGGGCGCCTGGCTAATACAAGAAAATAGTGTCTAGTGGTGCTCAGATTATTCTGAAATCTGTGGTGGTGCTGTGGCTTGTTTTGGCGCATGCGTTTCATTTCGCGGTTTATTTCTCGGCGTGGCGATCTGCGACTGCGACTGACAGCAGTTTCACAGTTTCAGATTCAGAGATTCAATGTTGAATAAGTGCTACATTATAGATATTAAAGATTAACGCTTTTAATGTAATATCTATAGCGTTGTGTTTCGGTGAAACGAACAGTGTATTTTTACAGTGATGGAGAATTTACTTATGGAAATGGGAATGGGTGAATATGTGGAGAGATTCAGAGGTTTGTAATTATGTACATTAGACTTCAGTATTTCCAGAAGACCTCGGTACCTCTGGGATAAAGCTTTTTTGATTTGATTCACATTCATGTTTACTAGAGTACTAGAGGACTAGATAATAATAATATATTATTATCGAAATTGGAAAGTTCTGAAAAGCTTCTTCCCTAGCATATTGACTGTTAAAATATTTATTAATAACAAAGAAACTATTTGATATCCACTAAAATTTCTTGACTCAAAACTAAGTTTTTTGATGGGAAGATAATTCTTCATCAATAAGATAATGTTAAAAAACGTGTTTTCAGATAAAGGCGTCACTCTCGAAGTATTGCCTGAATTGTTGGAGAGCAAGACTGCACTAAATGAATTAATTCCGCGCGAGTTGGAAACTTTATCTAATGGCCTTGTGCAATAAATGTTCACAAAACAGAATAAATAATATTTTTTGTTATATACCAAACATGTATTGTGTATATTGTTGAGTTCTGAAATAAATATATGAGAGCAATTGTTTATTTATTTGTTATTTATTATATATTATATACATCTTAATAATCAATAATCAAATAGCAACCAGTTAACAATTATATGGCATCATTTAAAATGTCAATTTTATATATAAAGAATGGACTTTAGGTATTAAAAATTAATGAGTTAAATAACAAAATGACTTTTTTAAAATAATGATACTGCTGCTTTAATTATAACAATTATATGATCATAATTACAAAATGTTTTTTAAATATTATAAAATATTTATTCACTAAGAAAATATATAAGTATACCCAGTAAATAATATTATTTTAATGAAAAATAATCGTTTGTTCGCATTAAAGAAATGCACTGTAAGAAACCATATGTTGAATATTAATACAGGTAAGTTAGTCCATATTTGAAAGAGTTATTTGTTAAGTAGGTATAAATAAAATTCATTAAATATAAATGAAGATTTCTCTCAGTGTATGAAGTTTTCGAATTGTTCCGAAGGGAGCATAAATATTAATATATCGAAATGAACATATAAATTTACATTATGTATGTCAAATTTGTCTATTATGCAAAATAAAAATTCATTTCTATCGAGAATTCATATTCAATTCGTGATGAGGTCGACGGAAAAATCTTGTAATCAACTCGTTTATTAATTCAGCGATTAAGGGTCTCAAACAATAACGCGCTCGCTCCGCTTACGCGTTAAAATACTTCGACCGTTAATCGCTGTCATTAATAAACTAGTTGATTAAATAACTTTTAACACTAATGTTGAAAATTTTTTGCTGTCATTGAAAGTGTCACTTTTAATGGCAGTGGTACAAAAAATTATTTTTCTTTCAATAGAAATCATACGATCAATTAGAACATCTCTGTTTCATAAAAAACACCCTGTAACTTTGTGAATGTTCACACAAACTGCGGGTTCAAACAAGTTTGAATCCATGCATACATTTGTGCTACAAAACTACCCACTTTCCCTATTCAAATTCCTGATGGGGTTGCAACCCTCTCCAGGGGGTTTGCTAGTAGAAACAGGCTGTGTATCCCAGATCATGTCGTCCTGTCATCAAAAACCGACTTGTCTGAGTGTTTTCACAAATTCTGATTCGTTGTTGGGTTATTGAGGGTGGACACTTTTGAATGAGACACCCCATATATCTCTCTGAAAATAATCCCCGTGAGCGTGAATGTGCTTGATGGCATTTCCACCCCACCAGACACATCGCACAGGCACACGACACACCTCAAAGTTAAGTCCAAAGAGGATTCATCAAACTGACAGAATTCAATCGATAATCAATTCAAGTTATGCCGACTATACCTGCCAGATAATGTGCACGCCACATTTCCAATCATACTTAACCAGATGCAATATTACCGAAATTCCGATGTTGTGCATTAGGGTGAATTTAATACCGACAATACACGCCTTTCATCAATTTGGAATTTGGTAGGTACAGCAGATTTTATTAAGACTCCGCTTGCTGGGTAGAAGACGGATTTGATGAGTTCCATCCCTCCGGCATATTGACTTTTTTATGAAATATAATTCAATTAGGGTATCGGGATTCCTACTCCATTTCTTCCTGCCAGGGCTCAAGATGATGTATATTCATTCGATGGATAAAGAGTTATTTTCAGTAGGGTTAGTTAGGTAGTATTTTCTGTTTTATAGTTAATATTTTTTTGGTACAAACTTTAATTACTGCTCCCTACTTGTTTTATCCCTTTCATTCTGAAAAATTCAGTGTTCAAAATTTTAATACATGATTAAAAATGTAGATTTGTTTTCGGTTGTCTAGGAATATGTTTCGGCTACCAAACCTATATTTTACGTCTTTATCGCTTTCTTCAGTTCTCCCAAGAACCAATAAAAGTCAAACTTTCTATATACAGTTTATTTACAAAGTTGATTCTACACTATAGTGTAAGACGTATAATCTACAAGTGTAGATTATTATCTACACTTGTAAATTATACGTCTTACACTAATTACTTTTGAACTTTACTGAACTTCGTTAGATGGTAAACGTCTTTACGCCGAACAAATGAATTGATCTTGTACCGTCGATATGGTACTGTCTTGAAAATCTAATTCCGTCACTAATGGCAATAACTACCTCCGTTTTAACTCTCTACCGACTCCGGTAGGAACTCTGTACTGACTCCTCGACCAAATGACAACAACTCACTATCCCAATTAAGCCCTCAACATTAATTGTCGGTACCGCCCCCAATTTGCATTGGAGAAAAGAGGTGTCATTTCTTGTACGGCTTAAGCCAACGGAATAAGCAAGTGCATTTTTACGCATAATAAATTATCTTACCCTTGTGGCTCGAGGCCACCTTGGAATGAAAAGCTGCAAAGAAAAACTTGAACCTGAATTGGTTGGTCCATTTATCTTAATCTACGAAGTGGTACAACTGCTGAATCTCATATTGCACTTTTTTTCAACTATGAGATAAAGGCTTCACATTCAGGACTCAAAAGCTTGCACATGGAAGTCATCAAATTCAAAGTGAAAGTGTCACACTTATCTTGGGCACAACATGAAGCGTCTCAACACGAAATTTAGAAATCACAGAGGAATTCAACAACTATGTGCATTTAATCGAAATGAAATCCTACATAAATGAAAAAATTCAGGGTGGGTCTCTGACTTAAACTCTAGAATCCTGTCATCAAATGACATTTTTTTCATTTCACTCCCTAGAATTCGGCTTAGTTTGAGAATAAAAGGTTGTTGAAAATCGTTGGAGGGACCCTTCTTAACCGACTAGGAAAGAAGCAGGGTAATGTTTTTGAAGTGTATGTATGTCTATCTATTTCTTTTTCACGCTCTACAGCCCAAATGGCTTGATTGAGTTAAAAATATGTGGTATTTCTATAAACTGTGGGAGTAACGAAGAACATGCTATCTTCTGAATTTCTTCACATCCATTGTTGAGATACTTTTTATGCCCTAAGGATTACTGGCAAAATCCAATTTTTTTCCTGCAAAGTTTATTGATTACTTTTTTTTCCGAAAATGTTTGGGCTGACACAGTTATAATATTATTCAGATCAAGAATGTTTCGAAATTATCTCAGGTTCAATATACAAGGTGTCCAAAGATGTTATAAACAGAGAATATTTCGACTCTCAGACAAGGTAGAAAGTTCAAACAAAAAGTATTTCAAATTCTGTTTCTAATTACCACCAGAGTTGGGCGACGACGCGTCGACTTTTATTGTCGACCTCGACGCGTCGACAATGTCAACGATGCCTGTCACAGAACTCTTCTTCTTCTTCCAATGCATATCCTCTAATGGATGTTTGCGATAACATTTTCCATCGCTTCTCTATTTCTTGCGGTAGGTATGTATCAAGGACTGTATATCGTGCAGTCCTGTCCACTGCCTGATGTTCCGCAGCCAGGACATTTTCTTCTTTCCGACCCCTCTTCTTCCCTCAATTTTACCTTCGATCACAGAACTCACAGCGTCACAATTTGAAGGTTAGATTAAATCTAACCTAACCTAACCTTTTTTTATGAAATGATATTTGTTATTTCTTGGAATATTTTGTATACGTTTTTGTCGCAGTGAACTAGGGTCGATATAGAACGCATACACTATGAGTGGCAGAGGGTGTGATTAAAATTTTTGCCAACTGAAGAATGATTGATTAAACTGAAGGCAAACATCCTGCAAAGTCCAGGTTTTGTGTAAGTAATTCAAAAATGACCGGTGCACTAAGATTACACACTCCTCTAAGAAATAGGTTGTCATTCAAACTTCCAGAAATGTTGTTGCACTTATTTCTTTAACAACTGAGTGACAATTTTGGAAATTGGGAACCTGATTCAGCCTTTGATTAACCCAGTGACAACTTCGTAGAAGACTGAAAGTAGAATATATTTTATGTGCTCATGAATAATAATTTTTTGTTGTTGTTGAATGTTTCATACCAAAATTCAATCGAAATAATAATAAATTTAATTTTAATAGACCTATAGTTTTCGTACTAAAACAGTTGTCTACTTTGTTGATTGTCCACATTGTCGACATCGACTCCATAGATGACGCGTCAACAATTAATTGTCGACATAACATTGTCGACGTCGCCCAACTCTGATAACTACCCCTGAAAAAACTACCCCCAGATATTTTTTCAGATGCCACCCTTATATTTTTCTCGCTCTAAACGATTTCCTAGTGAAAGAAGAAATATGTTAAACAATTTTTATCATTTTACGTAAATTCAACCCTCGAAAAAAATTATAATTTCACGGAGACCTAACTCTCACTTGGATCGGGATTATCATTCGATCAGGTCCGATCTTCCGAGTGATGATTCTTCTGTTCTTCAGGTGTTCGAGGAACGCTACAGGCCTCTTATGTTTGGAAGCATCTCCCGTTATTTTTATCGAAAAATAAGCAAAAAAGCAAAAGCAAATGAAAAAGCTTTTGACACTTTATTGATATGATTGATTGACAAAAATTGAATTACATGGTTTAATCGAGGCTCACTTTGAAGCCCAGATTCGGACACCCTGTATTACATTCCCTTATAATTTATACAAGAAGCAGTATTAGCGTACTTTCTTTTGATCCACTATCGCAAAAAGAAATTCTTACCATGAGTTATTTCGCAGATGTTAACACTCTTTCTGTCAACAAATATGACAATCAGGCTATAACTCAACAAGTGGTTGCGTATATTGAATATCAAATAAGTGCAGAATTGAACGAAGAATTCAAATATGTAATGTGATGATTCCTCAATTAGGGGGAGTACTTCAAGGGTGCAGTCACCTTTACGGAAATCAAATGCTCGAGCGCCAGCCACAATAGGTTTAACAAGGTTGTGGCGCCTTGAATAGAACTCTCCACTTTTACCGAGGTAGCTTTTATACAGTAGAGAATGGTTCGGTTTGATCTAGGAAATTAGCGATTTAAAGTTATGTTTCTATCGTGAATGCTGCCAAAATGAAAGGTTCACTTAAAACGCCAAAATGGATTTCACAAAGTTTACTGACCTCAAGCAGAAATAACAATGAGGAGAAATCTATCAATACTAAGAATCGAAAATTAAAACTGATTTCATTTAAAAAGTAAGCATGACATTAAAAGGAATGACTCAAATATCGGTAAGTATTTTTCTCTATTTCAGTATCGTAATGAGTTCATTACAGTACTAGTACAGCACTGTTTTCAGTAATATTTTTCGTTTCGTGGTTGGCAGCACTGGCTTCCGATCCTATCAATTTTCAACACACGTCAATTCGGAAATGTCAATTTCGTAACTACCAAGATACAATACAAAAGTCACTAGGATGTATAATCTGAATTTTTCATTGAATTTCAACGAAATTTGACTGAAATAGAGATAATATCGTCTAACCCTGCCAAAAATGTCTCATAGAAACTGATAGAAAATGTGTGTATGAGAACTTATGAGATCCTAATTGGATAGTGAAACCGCAAATCCGTATAAAACCATATACGATATTCATCAGTATTTAATGGAGACTACAGATACACATTGCTTCAGTTTCTAATGGCATTTCTTAAGGTAAATCATATCCGTTTCTATAAGCGATTCCTACATTGAATTGTCCTTGTTCCTACGAGTTTTTATAAGACTCTATAGTTTTCAAATGTGGTTTTCACATAACTCATACCCGTTCCTACGAGTTTTGATGAGAATCTATAGTTTTCAAATGTGGTTTTCACACACAATACCTACCTGTTTCTTATGTGTTTCCAAAGATAACTCATATCCGTTTCTACGAGTTTCTATAAGAATCTATAGTTTTCAAATGTGGTTTTCACACACAATACCTACCTGTTTCTAATGTGTTTCCACAGATAACTCATATCAGTTTCTACGAGTTTCTATAAGAATCTATAGTTTTCAAATGTGGTTTTCACACACAATACCTACCTGTTTCTAATGTGTTTCCACAGATAACTCATATCTGTTTTTACGAGTTTCTATAAGACTCTATAGTTTTCAAATGTGGTTTGCACATAACTCATACCCGTTCCTACGAGTTTTGATGAGAATCTATAGTTTTCAAATGTGGTTTTCACACACAATACCTATCTGTTTCTAATGTGTTTCCACAGATAACTCATATCCGTTTCTACGAGTTTCTATAAGAATCTATAGTTTTCAAATGTGGTTTTCTCGCACAATACCTACCTGTTTCTAATGTGTTTCCACAGATAACTCATATCTGTTTCTACGAGTTTCTATAAGAATCTATAGTTTTTCAATGAGTTTTTCACACGTACCTAATACCTACCTGTTTCAAATCTGTTTCTACACAAAATTAATTTGTGCTGTATGTTTTAAGAGTTAATGAGGTTTGAAAATAAATGAGAATGTTCAAGATTTTATATCAGTCACAAGTTATAAGGATCTATAGTTCTCAAATGTGTTTCTGATGGCAATTCAGAAAATTAGTACAATATGGTTTGCATATGTTCAATCAAGAAGATAATAGAACGAATGTATAACATTGAAGTTAGAGTGAAAATGTAAATTCATATCGTACCCGAGATCTTACCATCACCGATATTCGCCAGAAATCATTATAATTCACAGTTAATCATTCGCTAATGAGAATTTGACAGTTTAAACGTTTAGTTAAAATATCTTCCATATGTTTCTGACTGAAATTCCTAGGATTATAATAAAACGTTGTATATACCTATGTTCGAACTATTGGTTGGTGGATTTATACAGTTGGAGTGAAAGAATTCATAGCGGCTTAAAATGTTTATTTCTGATCCGTTTTGACATTTCATAATTTCATTGAGATTGAGGACAATATATGGAATAATTTTACAGAAGTAACTTGAGAAGAATCCATAATTACGGAAAACCATACCTATTCATATAATTTCCATCATATTCCAACTTGTTTCTGCAGAATAACCTCACTTAACACAAAATACAATGTTCTCCTTAGACCGAAAACACATAATAGTCTTTCATAAAGGCACTGATCCATCACATTTTTCTTCTAGAAAGATATAATTCACATCAGATTCCAGCTTGTTTCTAGTTTTCTACAATATAACATTATAACCCCACTTCACACAAAAACATCAATGTTCTCATCAGACCGAAAACACATAATAGTCTTTCATAAAGGTACTGATGCATCACATTTTTATTCTAGAAAAGTGAAATTAGTTATTATTGCAATTTCCCAACAAATAAGAAATAATTCGTCAATTCTCAATTCACACGTGTTTTACGTCCACGCAGCCACGCTCCACGGCTCCGCGTCGACCGCGTTATACCTAAACTGAACTTTTCGATGCGCGCGCCGTCTGTCGAATCCTGAAATGACTGTCCACTCTGTAGGTACACAACAACATTCTCATCTCAATTATTCAATTGAACCTGTGACAGTGGCGGCTCGTCGGGTGAGGCAAGTGAGGCGGCGCCTCACCTATCATTTTCCTCACAATCTCAGAGAAATAAAAGAACAGGGAGCGAACACCAAAATATTAAAATATGCATAATATCTAATAAAAATCAGCAATAATTTTCTTCGCCGCCACTGCTCAATAGCATCCCATGAAGACGCAGAGGCGACGATGAACATCGTCTCATCCAGTTCAAATTCGAAACAGCCGACAGAATCCGAAGGAACACGAAGGTGTCGCTATTTTTCGATCTTTGAGGCGACGATCTCATCGTCTCTATCCAGTCCAAATTCGAAGCAGCCAACCGAATCCGAGAGACGGCGAAGGAACGCGAAGGAGCGCGAAGTTGTCTCTATTATTCGGTTTTTGAGGCGACGCAACTATCGCCGATCGGACCTTTCCGTGATTCTACAGGATTCGAGGATAGGTTCACATAGATGTCGCCACTCCCCATCTGCTGATTTGTTTATGTAATCCACTTGAAACTTGCAACATCGTCTGCTCATGTTCAGTTGAGTTACAGCATTTCATATCGTTAGATATTTCGATTATTTCTTTGAATTATCTCATATTACTTTAGTTGTGGTTTAATTAAGAGTGTAATTGAGCGATAATCCTACAGTTGAGTAGTTTGAATATTGAGTTATGCATAACCCAAATAAATATTGCCCTCGAGAGGTTACAAGGAAAGCGTAATGAAAATTCTGTGAAGCAGATTTTCGAATAATCAAAGGCACTCACAAGAATACTTTTCGACCGAGAAAAATATAATTTGAACGCAGTTGAACTATTTGAAAAAGATAAACGTTTATTTTATGAAATTTTATATTGTATCATTCACCAAATAAAAATTAGGTTCGAGAATCTGAGTGAGATTAAATTTTTAGGATTACTTGATAGGACCAAATATCAATTATTTTCATCAGAGTTTCCTTCCACGTTGATGAATTCATCAACAGGGAATTATCGTGACGTATTTGATGAGGACCGATTGAGAAATGAATTAAATATAATTTATAGAGATGAACAATTTCATAAGGAAGATATATACGGCACACTCAAATTGATAAATAATCTTGGTATGGTTTCAGTATTTTCGGAGGTTATAGAGAAGGCATTGTTTGTCGCCATCAGCGAAGATAATGGTCAATTTTTTGAAGACATAGATAAATTTAATTCATAAAAAGTGATATTATGGCGCATTTCCGAAATTCTCATTTTTCACCTTTTATTTTTTTAAATTGAATCTACTACTGAGTACACCTCTGACGATTTCTCAATGAAAAAGTTACTGTTATTATGCTGAATAACATTGAATAATACTGTTCTCTCTCAGTAGTTAGATATGAAAATTATGTTGTAGTCAACCACTATGTATAAAATTTTTTTTAAATAATCGCCTCACCAGCTCACGAGGTCACGAGCCGCCACTGACCTGTGAATTTCTACACATGGGAACTGAGGCTGTTGATGGAAATATCAATGTCATTGAAATTGCAAAACCATATTGAATCTCATAGCCGCCTCAAACTAACACTCTCTGAGAGTTGACAAGGGAGAATAGGATAGCACTTTTGCCTCTTTTTCATGGGAGGCGTTATATAACGATCATGGGGGTGGGGGTAATAACGATTAGAAACCATTAAATCAGGTACACAATGTATGAAATATTTTATGTGCACCGTCTATTTCTCAGGTCTTCGATACTCATGGGGGGTACTCATGTAACCCCAGTACCCCGGGGGTACATCAGGTAGGTATAACGTTTGAAAACCAAATTGAAAAATTAAAGATTCTCATAAAAACGGAAATGAAGCATGTGTAAAAAAACACATTAGAAACCGGTAGGTATAATGTGTGATAAGCACATTTGAAAACTTTAGATTCTCATAAGAACTCATGAAAACGTATAGGAGTAAATTTGTAAAAATACCTTAGAAATAGGTACCTCTTCCTCTTATAGAAACTCGTAGAAACGGATATGTGTGGAAACACATTAGAAACAGGTAGGTCTTATGTGTGAAAAACAAATTTGAAAACTATAGAGTCTTATAAAAACTCGTAGGAACAAGGACAATTCAATGTAGGAATCGCTTATAGAAACGGATATGATTTACGTTAGGAAATGCCATTAGAAACTGAAGCAATGTGTATCTGTAGTCTCCATTAAATACTGATGAATATCGTATATGGTTTTATACGGATTCGTGGTTTCACTATCCAATTAGGATCTTATAAGTTCTCGTACATACATTTTCTATCAGTTTCTATGAGACATTTTTGGCAGCCCCTTCCCCCTCCCCCCGTAAATCCGCCCTTGCTGCTTGATACAGACTCTTATAAACTCGACATTCCTCATTGACACTTGTGAATTCTCAGTTAATTCGAGCCACATTGAAACTCATAAGATCCGCATAATATTACATAAGGAATTCCTGATACATTCCACATATTTCTCATAGGCTTTCAGGCTCGTGAATGAGGATAAAACATAATAATGATTGAAATTGGAATACACTATTGAATCTCGTAGCCGCCTAAATCTAACAATGCCTGATACAGGCTCTTATACTTCACAGCCGAGCTTCCTCACTGAAACTTGTGAATTCTCAGTTAATTTGAGCCACATTAAAACTCATAAGATCCGCATAAAATTACATAAGGAATTCCTGATACATTCCACATACTTCTCGTAGGTTTTCAGGCTTGTGAATGAGCATAAAACATTATTATAATTGAAACTGGAATACCGTATAGAATCTCATAGCCTCCTCAAACGAATCCTACCTGATAGAAACTCGTACACCTTGTATTCGGGTATGCTTATAAATTACATAGGTATACTTATAAATCCTCATAAAAACTTATAAGAAGTTTACATGTCTTGGATAACGTACGTATAGGATACAGCTTCTTCTCATTGATCCTTATGAAATCTCATAAATTGTCTATATGTTCTTATGAGATTTCATGCGGTATTTTTGGCAGGGAATACTCGTTGCAGAATGCAATTCCAACATTCATGCGTTCAAATTTCGCATTCGTATTGGAATTGGAGCCAATTCTGCAACTAGTTTTCGAATGTACTATTACAGTGAATAATAAATTCGAGAATAAACGTTGATCGGGTGAGCAAGATGATCGAGCGAGATGAGCGAATGCGAGAATTGGACGGTGAACAGGGAAGTACGGGAGTAACATAGCTAAACTCCAAGATTCGACAGGCCACGGAAAATATCATATAATCTAACCACTTGAAATGATGTGTTCCACACTCAAATGTAAAAAAAATATCGGTTAATGCTAAGACTTTGTCGGATAGGATAGGGAACAGAGCAGCTGTGACAGCACCAACGTCCAGACTAGTGACTCCAGAGAATTGAACCTCTCGGCCTGACGAAGTGATCCTAGTAATCCGCAAACGTCTATCTTGTTGACAAAGGGTGAAGCGGGGTCGTGACCCCGTTGTGATCTCGCCGATGTCAACTCACAAAGACGTCACCGTGAAATACGAATCGTCGAGCACAGCTGAGTGAAATAGAAATCGGGCACGGTTGTGAACCAACAACGCTCAGACAAGCAGCTCCAAAAAAATGGAACCCCTCGACTTTACGAAGTCTCTTGTATTTCCGTCAACCTTCAGCGAATTGGGAAAGGGTGAAGCGCGGTCGTAACCCCGTTGGGATCTCGCCGATATCAATTCCCAAAAAGGCCGCTGTCAAACACAGAGATCAAGGCCATAAAGAGGAAAGAAAATACATGATGAAATCTTGAAAGGAAAATGGGTTGAAATATTAATAGGGCCCAAGACGAGTAGCTCCAGAAAAATGGAACCCTTCGACTTGACGAAGTCTCTCGAATATCCGTCAACCTTCAGTGAACTGAGAAAGGGTGAAGCGCGGTCGTTACCCCGTTGTGATCTCGCCGATCTCAATTCTGAAAAAGGTCGCTGATGAATGAAGAGATTGAGGAAACACAAAGAAATAATAATACAGGATATAATCTTGAAAGGAAAAGGATGTAAAATATTAATCGGGTACGGTTGTGAATCAACAACGCCTCGACAAGTAGTTCCAGAGATATGGAATCCCTCGACTTGACGAAGTCTCTCGTATATCCGTCAACCTTTAGTGAACTGAGAAAGAGTGAAGCGCGGTCGTAACCCCTTTGTGATCTCACCGATCTCAATTCTCAAAAAGGTTGCTGATGAATACAGAGATTAAGGAATCACAAAGAAATATAATACAGTATAAAATCGAAAAAATAATGTGGATAAAATACAGGCAGGTAACGGCGGTGGACCAACAACGCTCAGGCGAGTAACCAAGCGAAAGTGAATTACTCGACATGACGAAGTCTCTCGTATATTTGTCAACCTGCAGCGAATTGGGAAGGGGTGAAGCGCGGTCGTAACCCCGTTGCGATCTTGCCGATCTCAATCTCAAAAAGGTTGCTGATAATTACAGAGAATGAGGTATCATGAGGTTTGTTATTTGTTTGTCCCAGCAGCCATTTTAACAGGTGATCGTGACAGATCGCTGGATATTGTTGACGTGAACCAGGAGATCCAACACAACTTTCGGCCAATCAGCGATGATCTTTACAAATATCAATATTATGCTCTAATTACCTGGTAAGCAAAGCCGAGTCGAAGTAAACGGATATTTATGAATAATGTGCAGCTGATCATTACAAATTTGTTCTGAAATTTCCCTTCCCCACTGGTAAAAAAAGGAAAATTTTGGGTTCGCAACTTGGACTGAAGTCTCGTCTAAAGAAACACTTGAAAAAATCACCCTGTATAGGGCGTTCCATGTAAATAATTAATTCCAATGTTTCGGATGAAAACTTGCTAGATAAATATGCAGCAGGCTTTCAGCTATCTGAAAAAACTAAAGCGGATCTGAATGTTCTCAAAGAGATAAAACACGCGATTACAACACTAATTCTCCGATCCCCCCAAATTGATAGAATTCTTCTTTGGGATTCTAAGCCGGTAGACATATCGACTATCGGGAATTCCACTCTCAGTACTAGCGAATTGATGATAATTAGCGGAAACTAATTTCCTGGATTCTTGCTTTCGAGAGGAAGTCGGAGGCTTCGGTGCAGTCCCAGACGATAGCAGGAAATTGTGCGATATTTCTTGCCGTTCGGATATTTTAAACTGTGGCAAGGTCAAGTTCGGCTCATCCGGATATGTCAGGAATTTCCGAGAAGGGGGAATTATCCTCCAAAACCCGATGGTAATATCAGGTTGAACGTTTTCTTCGGAGGATTTTGAAGTTTTTCGAGTTGAGAAAAATGTCAACAGGGAAAACTTGCTTTAAATTCAACAAACTATTCGAACATAATATTTCACAATGTTATTTCGGTCTCATTTGGCGTTTTCTTTTTTTTTATCGGAAAATATTTATTTATTCATTTATTCAATACAAATGGCGGAGCTTATTTACCATAATTTACAAAATAGTCAATCAATTTTGATGTTACAAAAAAAAAGCTATTACATGTTAAGATCCATAAGAACATTATGAGAGGAAAACAAACAGAGTTTTAACAATGAATCAATTCACATTGGCTCAAAATACCTTTCAGACACAAAATAGATACGTGTATTGAATTGATCAATTTTCACTGAATTACCTATTTTATCGCTCTTCGAATGGGTTTATTCATTGCACAACTAGTAGGAATACAGAGTGTAACAGCCAAATGAAATAAATTCGATAACGAATAAATGAGGGCGTGTTAGGAAAAACGTTCGGACACGTCGATTTGTAATTTTAAATGCGCATATTTCTCAAGAAAATAATATTATATAGGGTATTCCATGTGACCGTGGCCAACACCAACTTTCTTATTCCAAATGCAACCCCCTATATTATTTATTTTTTGGATTCTTCAGAGAATTTTAGACACAATTCATGCACAATGTCCTATACCTTCAACTATTTCGGAAGTAATAAGTGTTTTCACGTTTTGAATAAAAATTATTTCATTTCACAAATAAGGTACCTACATTACACTTGAAACCTAATAAGTGATACTCTTATGGTTTTTGCTTACTTTCTTCATATCAAGAGGTAAATGAGAAGTATAAGAATTGAGTTTAATGTATCGAATTTGTAAAATAAATTAATTTCCATTCAAAATGTTAATTTTCGTAAAAAATCTGAAAACACTTAAAACTTCCGAAAAAGTTGAAAATAGGTATAGGACATTGTACATGAATTATGTCTAGAATTTTCGGAAGAATCCAAAAAATGAATAATATACAGGGGGTTGAATTCGAAATGAGAAAGTTGGTATTTTATTTATATTTTATTTTTCATTTATTTTCACCTTACATACACCAGAGGTAGTTAGTTACATGTAAAGGTTTTCAACTTAAACGTATTGGCCACGGTCGCATGGAACACCCTGTATAATTTTATTTTCTTGTAAAATATGCGCATTTAAAATTACAAATCGACGTGTCCGATCGTTTTCCTAACACCCCCTCATTTATTCGTTATCGAATTTATTCCATTTGGCTGTTACACTCTGTATATTCGACATCATAAATATCTCTTTGTCGCAGAGACAAGTTCTTCGAATTCAGTTTTATTGAATACTAGCTGGCCCGGCGAACTTTGTTTCGCCTAAATGATTCCTATACCATAGCCATCTTTATCTTAAGAAGGCCGTGCCTATACTTACTGTGGATTTCAGAAATCGTAGTCACCAGTGATCGGAGATCAACGGCTTCGTTAGATTTCTGAACTGTCAAATCGAGTTGATTCTAGATCAAGCTCCGATCACCGGTGATAGGTATGCTTTGTGAAACCCCCGTTAAAGTTGTACAAACTTAACATTGCTATTTTTTCAAGCAGGAGATAAATTAGGCATAATAAAAGTTCGGTCAAATGTCATCTGTCAACTGTCAAATGTCATCTGTCTATTGATAAATGTCATCTGTCAATAGTCATCTGTCTATTGATAAATGTCATATGTCATCTGTCGAATGTCATCTGTCAAATGTCATCTGTCAAATGTCATCTGTCAAATGTCATCTGTCAAATGTCATCTGTCAAATGTCATCTTTAAAACGTCATCTGTCATCTTTTCCATGGATATGAGCTGTCACACAAAAGAGAAAGACGAAAATAATATGTCAATTACTAATTATGGCAATTTTGAATTCAGTTATTTCCGCAAATATATTTATTACCCAAACATAAATCGAAAACATTTCAGAAATATAGAGAAAAGATGAAAATGGACAACTCACGATTGATGCTGATCGTCACAATTCGATTTACTTGACATTCCGGTAAAAATTCACTGTTCCACCAACTTGAGATCTTTACCCCTTCCATGTTATTATAAGTTCTATGCAAATTGCACAATAATTGTATAGATCGCCATCTAGTGACGATAATATCAAATACAGTATCTAGTCACTGTACGCTACAGTGTCTAGATAAGAGCTATCAACCGTAGCGACACCTAGTGGCCTTATTCAAAAGGAGAAAAACCATTTCCTACATAAGCAAACCGTAGCGACACCTAGCGGCCTTATTCAAAAGGAGGAAAAGCATTTCCTACATAAGCAAATTTCTCATCGAATTTTTCAGAGTTTCAATGTATTTTATAATAACCAGGCCGTAGACGAATCCATAAATGAAGTTCCATAACAAACAGTCCATCCTATCTCGAGTTATAAATGGTGTAACCAACAGCTCTCTTTTATATATATAGATTCACGATCACTGGAGTTAACTAATAATTTGTTGATGAACATTATGTCAAAATTATTTCTAAAAACTGAATAATTGCCTTTTACAAAATCACGTTCACCCGATGAACCTTTATCTATTGTGGTTAATTCACGAAGAGTTAAAGGTCATTACTCCGAAAGTCCACCCTTAAATAGCTTTAAATCAAAGCCGGTCACTTCGAACGTTCCTCCGAACAAAGCGCCGGTACTAAACTTCAAAATTGTTCATTTTCGATACTCGGCCGTTCCAGCTATCATAAATTCGCCTCAACCTCAGTTGTTGAGCTATTAAATCGTTTACATACCGAGGACATATCTTCTCGAAAAATCTTTTCTCTCCATGATCCCGTGAAACCTATCGAAAAGTAGGTACATCTTTGATCATGAAACATACAACACCTCTCTGAATCGTTCCACAACACCCTATATTCTGTACTACCTGTCGAATAGTCGTATCATATTTCGAAAAATTATGCATCGATGATCGATGCTCTCCGTGCTTACGAATCAAACCGCGAGCCATAAGTCGCTCCTTGACTCCTTCGAGTTATTCGACCTTCTCATCCCTTTCTGAATGTCAGGTTGAATTACTGCGATTCGTGTTACATGAAGGAAAAACGGATCAGGAATCGGACAAAAATAAAATTGTACGTTTGCATGTGTACTAAGACCGTTCACTTAGAATTGAAAACCTTTATATCCAGTCCCAAGGATCTCTTCACCAATCAATCTTATCAACCTGATAAAGGCCACCCTCAAGCTTAATGAGCGGTGATGTTTATTGCAGTTCAAGTTACATTTAGAAACACATTGCAGGATCGAATACCAAATCTTTCAAGGTTTCTCTCATTGGTCTGTAGATTCAAGAAATGGGTTGTTTTTTCCACTTAAGTCAAAAATGGCAAATGAGAGCACTTTGTTGGCTTAGCGAGGTGGTTTTCGATTTTGACACCCAATCAATTGTTGATTTTTCCCACTCTCATTTAGAGACAATGAACCTTCCTCATTTTCTAGCTTGTCTTTGGAACCCTATGTTACAGAGACAAGCAGTCAGTTAAGTATTAGTATTAGTAATCAGACAGTCAGTTGTTAATCACAACAAAACTTCGCTTCCTTGCTATATACATTCTCATATGGAGGGATCATCATAATTCTTCCTTGCTATACATCTTCATATAGAAGGAAGAGTTTATAATTTTATACGTATTACTTGTATAATCGTTTCGTGCTTGTTATCTGAGTTGAGGTAACAAGAAAATACAGTTTGTTGTTTGTTGAGAGTGCGTTCACATTTCACCACTTCCTCTTCCTCTTCGTGGTTGTTATACAAGGTGCGGCACGGAGGGCGGACGTTTTTCAGATGGGCATAACTTTCCCCCACTGAGGACGAGAGAAGTGGGGAAGGTGCCGTTAGACTCGTGTGTTCCTAGCATTTATTTACCAGTTGTCGTCATGGAGCCTTGGACGGTGGAGCATCGTGTTTTCGCCTATGATAGTTTCGTCCGAAATAATGAGTCAGTCACGGTCGTGCAGCGTGAGTTTCGTCGCCATTTCCACATTCATCGGAATAGAGCTATTCCCTCTCGAAACACCATCCTTCGTTGGGTTGAATCACTACGCAGACGTGGTGAACTGATCAACAGAAGACCAAGAGGACCTGTGCGAACAGTTCGAACGCCTGAAAATGTTGAACGCGTTCGACAAGCCATTCTTCGCAGTCCCCAGATTTATTCATATGCGATTTTTTCTTATGGGGACACCTCAAGGCTAGAGTATACGAGACCAAGCCCCGAACTCTGGACGAGTTGAAAAGGGCTATTCGCGTGGAAGTTGCCCAAGTTGAGAGAGCGATGTTGGAGAGAGTCTACGCGAACTTCCAAGAGCGCCTCCAGCACTGCATCACCGATTTCGGCCACCACATGCCTGATGTGATTTTCCACACTTGACTGTCTCAAATGCTATTTCCTTGAGAATCTGATTCCGTCAATAAATGTGTTTTTGAGTAAAAATTAACGCTTTTATTATTTTTTTAAAACCATCCATCCTCCGTGCCGCACCCTGTATGAGTACGGATAACAACTTATCGCAGTAATCATCAAGATAACCATAAGGTGCTTATAGTTATACCCCCTCACTTCGGTTGTGAAGATCACCAGCATCCTTACAACTAGAAGCAGCGCAAGAAAACTATTATCCTGGTAAAACAATCAGGGTACAAAAATAAAACTAAAACAACTTTGGTAAACTTATCAAGGTGCGAAACAGAATCCTAGCATCCTCATTGCTTCCTGGGTTATAATGAAGATATGCTGAAGGAGTTCAGTTTTTGGTCAAGGTGTATTTCCAGATCTGCATGAATTTTTCACTGCCAATGATCTGGTAGTTCAAAATTATTTTCCTGAAGATTATTGATTATTTCTTAATAATCTCTTCAAAATAAAGAAAAATTACTTATGGACAAACGTTTTTCATTCAATTTATGATTCATCAAGATATATCAAACTTTTTGTATTCAGAAGAATCAAATTCTATGAATATTTCATCAGAGGTATAGAAACCTTTTGGTATAGAGTCTATACCAAAAGGCCGGCGCTGGCAGCGTCTATACTATAGACGTTGCCAGCGCCGGCCATATTCCTGAAGTAAAGGAAGTAGATTTTGAGGTGGAAAAATGGTCTAAATATTCAACAATAAATCAGGAAATGAATTCGAACTTCAGGACAGTTTTGTCTGATTTACAGATTTTCCCGTATTCATGACTTTTCTATGATGTGATACAGATTTCTTCTAGATTTTATTCAGAATTTTTACTGAAAATATAACAATTCCATTTTTTGTTGAAGAATATCATCTTAGGGATTCCGTAGGCAGGAGAAAAATGTGCAAAGAACTGAAACAAATGAGTTTTTCTCAAAAAAAAATCGTGAAAACTTCCACACAAACTACATCTTATATTTATAGTATAATCACATTATTTAAATAGTTATTTATTTACAGATCTGCATCTTCGAGTCACCTAGTCACACTATAGACGAAATATTCGAGGTGAGTTAAGCTTATCATAAGAAGAAATGAAATAACTATTGCATTTTTATTTTATCTGGGATTTTATGTATTTTCTGTAGGTATTTCTGATCGAATATCTTTTCCTGGAGGCCTGATTAAACAAAAATGAAATTTGCGAAACGTTGGCCACCACAAAGAGTGATTTCTCAATTTCACGTTCCCTCATCCTAAAATTACCCAGACAAAAGTGCGAAGAAGAGACAAAAAAAGCAAAACATCCAATGTAACTTTGAAGAGTCTTTTATACTAATGGCGATTTTATATTGCCTGATTCGAGATCGTTTTATATTTTGGTATAACTTTATGTTATGACGTAGAATTCGTGATAATTCAGATCAGTGAAATAATTGATGGGAAATCATGAGGTGAAAACATATGAATAAAACACTTGATTGAGCACGAGGAATGTCACCTTCATTGGCCCATAAGGCAGTATGTAGTTTCGAAACAACTTGCAAAAAAAAACGAGGAAAGAACCAAAAGTTGATTGATTTCCCAAAGCAAAAACCTTTGAATGGAATTATACGGGGTCTTTCACGAGGAACCTCACCCATATTTATACGGGAAACTACTGAACGTATTTTCATGAAATTCAGCACTTATAAGTATTTTTTTTATCCATCGTGAAATACTTATAAGTGCTGAATTTCATGAAAATACGTTCAGTAGTTTCCCGTATAAATATGGGTGAGGTTCCTCGTGAAAGACCCTGTATTTAGCGAGTTCGAA
The DNA here is from genome assembly GCA_910592335.1 of Adalia bipunctata. Taxonomy (NCBI): domain Eukaryota; kingdom Metazoa; phylum Arthropoda; class Insecta; order Coleoptera; family Coccinellidae; genus Adalia; species Adalia bipunctata. The sequence goes on from OU342954.1 coordinate 12,194,300, forward strand.
GCTTGTTGGCAACTATTAATTGAAAGAATATTATATAGAGCATTAAAAATATGAGCACAATGTGGTATATACGAACATGCCCTCTATCGTTTATTTGTGATATAGAAAGAATTATTTGCGTCTAGAAATCCGGAGACATAACAATCCCATAAGAAATTCAGCTTTTAAATATTTTTGGAACGATAAACTTATCTGCTCTATATATAAGATGAGAAAAAAAAATTTTCATGTCTACTTGAAATTGCTATTGTGAAGAATTGCGAATAGCAATCACTCGGTATATATGATGAAATATTTATTATGATCCTAGATGATCGCCAATATGAAATGTAATGAAAAAATCCAAGAGGCTCATAATATTTGCGGAAAATTTGATGGATCGTGTAGTCCGTAAAAGTTTTGGAGCGTGAAACAACTATCAATACGAATTTCGGTGTTGAGTGCCAATAATTCACCGTTGTGAATTAATGCCCAGTAAACGCCTGATTCATTTCACGGTGGCAGACAGCTTTGAAAATACAGCGTTAAACCGTATCGACATAACAATTAAGAACGGAGAATAACGTGACAAAGTATAGGTCCCATTCGGTTTACCCAACGTATACTGAATTATCCATACACTTTTTAATTTCATGATGACGAAACATTTAGATTCGTCCAATTCGAAGTGAGAAAATGAGAATATTTCAAAAGTACCTACTTCGTGTAAGTAGCTATTGAACTCTCGTTCATTCACTTCGAAATAAATTGATTCGATTCTGAATCTGTTGAAAAAGAAATATTACTATTCTTACTCGATTAGTCGCTAGAATTACATATACTCCATTCACAATTATAAAATCACAACTCTGGCCATGGTTTCGTTTTCAGGAATTGGTGCACCTGATGAAAAATCTGTGCGCGTACAGAGAATATTGTTAATGACAAAACGTTGTTGCCAGTTGATTCGTTTACATCAAAGTAAAAGTATCAAAGATATTCCACATTTTGTTAGTTCGAATCGATCGGCGATTTTGGGGCGAAATATCGATAAGGAATCGCCTATTTTTCCGTTCTTCGTCGTCCAGAAGAAGTTTCCCGTCGATTTCGTGCAAGTGTAATTTTTTTCTTTCACGACTTTTGGCGTGAGTATACGAACGGCAAATTTGAATTGGATCAAAAATCGATTAATAAGCATAAAAAAAGCAAAAGTAAGTACTAATCGCCTTTTTTACACTTGATAACGAAGTTTTTTTTAGGTATCTGGCCGTTTTGAAAGATTTCAAACGAAATTCCGGTCTCCCAGAAGTTTGGTTAGTTTCGGTATCGTTTTTGGTGCTCAAAATTCATTTGGAATGTGTAAATGGACAAAAAAGGCTTCATTATACGATCTTCTAACGAAAGCGACCGGAAAATATGGTCCAGGTAGAATTTTCGAGGAATTATGAGGAAAGAACTTGCAGAACTTTGCACGATTTCCGTAAGTAAACGGGTTCTGGTTGGCCATCATCGGTCTCTAAATGATTATTGTTGATCGTTTTCACGTTTCAGAAAAAAAAACACGTCGAAAGAAAAAGAAGAAATATGACTATATTGCATTCCACAATAGGTGAATTCAGATTCCGATGAATTGAAATGTGTCACTGGAGCTTTCATTCCATTGCCGAAAGTAGAAATAGGCTATATTGAACCAGAATATACCATCGGTTTTTCCATATTCCAGGAGTTTGTGTCTCATTTTAGAACAGGTGAATGATAAATGTGAAGCATAGGTATGTTTGACCTATTCCATTTCATTTGTACAAACCTACTGTGGTAGTAATGTATGAATATTTTTTAAACTAATAAATTACTATACAGTCAGAATATTTTACTCCTTGTTCATAAGATCAAATAAATAAAATGTCGTCAAGTCTTGAACTTTCAGTTCAAGAGGATAATAATCATTAAATCTTCACAAGCATGCATATGAAAATTATGTGAAAGCAATGCAATTTTTTTCCATGGCGAAAAATAATATATTTCAACAGTGATCTCTTGTACTTTTCATGCAAATAACTAGAAAAGGAATCCTTTCTATCAATTCATATAAACGTTAATTATTTTCGTCCATCACATCTTTTCCAATTCATTCAAATTCTGAGAAATACGCTAAGAATGTAGAAAGGGCAACATAGTGTTGACTTGGAACATAAAAATATTTTGAAAAACGTCATAACTTCGATACAGAGTGGAATGTGTCAAATTTCCAAGGCCAGAGTTGTGATTTTATAATTGTGAATGGAGTATATGTTGTTTTTGGTGCAGCTCAAATACTCCTGAGCGCCAAATTTTATCTGGATTCTGGATCGAATACGAAATATACTAACTGCAAAAAAAACGGCAACACTCAAAGGGAGCTGTTTAAATTACATTTTTTTTCTGGTGAAACATAGATGGTTTAGCAAGGAGTGAATGAAATTTGGAGAAGAAACGAAGAGTTTACAATTTTTTTTGGATAAATTTGGTGATAATGTGTTTGTCTACCGCGATTATCTCCACATTCCCCAACACGTCTTGGGATGGTCTATTTCTTCTTGAGGGATACTATCCCGAGCTACCTGTATTTCATATCTCAGAGCCGCCAAAGTCCGTGGGGATAAGTATAAATTTCCAAGCCTTCTACCCCTAATGTCCCAAACATGATCTATGGGCGAAAGATCAGGGGATCTGGGCGGCCATGGCAAAAGATTCACATGGGTCGCTTCAAAAAATTTTCAACTAACTCTGGGAACATGAGGTCGAGCAGTATCTTGCTGGAATATTTGATTCTCGAGCTGGTTAAGAGTCTTCAGCCTTCAAAATAGGAAACGTATACCGCCAGATGTCAGTGCAGTGCATTAATTTTTTCATTGAATAATTCAGCTAAATAGAACAAATGTTGGGACGCAGGGAATCCTACTAGATCTCACACTGGCTGTATAATACAATCTATCTCTTCATCAGTCATCTGGGAGGAGATACCTGCGGGGCGTGCCATTCAAAAGAAATTCAATTCCATGTTAGAATCCACAATTGTAAGAAACAATTAATTTTCTCTTATCGACGGCTAAAACAAACCTTGATAAATTGTCTTTGATAAAAATGGATATTCATCATTTCGAATAGAAAAATTCAGGGAAATAAATTTCGCGAAAACAACACATTGTTGTGATATTATTTAACAAAAAACAGTAAATTCTGAAGGAAAAATAAGATAGACGTTTGATGCCTAGACTTCAATACTGAAATGAAAAAACACAAAAATTTTTGTTCGTTTGATGGTAAAAATGTTACAAAATAACCAAAAATGATAGGGAATATGCTTTTCATTCATTCAATACTTATAAAATATTTTTTATTATTTTTATCTTCATACACTCATACATCCCTTCAATAATCAGAAAAAAATAAATCGTTTTTCAGGGACGTAGACCCTTAAGGTAATAAGGGAGAACATATAGTTCCACTATTTCTTGAAGATAACGCAGCGCTGTCATGTTACCTCGAAGAAAGACTAAAAGGTGACATAAATGTGCAATAGCAGCCGATACCATAATGCCTACTGTCCGGTGTACATGATCGCTCAACATCAAAATGAGTTTCACTCACGTCTTTATCCCCGACGTCGTCTAACCCTCCTTCGGCCGTCATGTGCACCCAAGGAGTTGACGTTTTCTGCACCAGTGTAATCGTTGCCGGCGATGCTCAACCGTCAGAGGTAACACAAGATGGGGTCGATAATGTACAAAAGACCTTATCCGGCGGTGAACAGATCGGACAGTTACAGGATGGCCTCGTTCTCTTAACCACTCATCAGCCAAAGATCGATTTGTCGCAAATCGGTCTCTAATGGCCATAAGTCTTAAAAGTCGATCTTGAATTTCATTTGTGCCTTTCGACGTCCGGTGCCTACTCTTCTTTGATTTTGGGCATTATCTTACCACGCTCGACAACATCTCATAACTGGGTGGATTTCTGTTCGTACGGTTAGCGATTTCTCGAAAGGACAACCCCGCCTCCCGTAGACCAATTATTCGACCACTTTCATATTTCCCTAACTGACGATAAATTCCGCGTACACGTGCTTCACGCATTTCAACAACAACTAAACATCGACTTTGGATCTCATCAAAAAGCTAGTTTGTTGTAAAATTTGAAAAATTCGCAAAAAACGACTTTCATTTGAAACATTTTTTGATACAGGCTTATATTCCCAAAGAGTTATTTCAGTGGGTGTTTCTAAATGGGTCACCCTATGTAATTTGTGATATATCATTTCCGAACTCATAACCAGAGCCATCATAATGAAATCAGATATAAAGGTTATGTCAGTTATGTGACTGACTAACGAGTGTAATATGAAATGAGAGGATTCCCCTTGCACAATCTCTCATTAGAGATAATGATAATTAATTAGTTTTGAGTTACATGATTTGTTAAGAGTTGGGAACTTTCCAAGGCCAGCTGATGAAGTGCTTGCGAACAGGTTTCATCTTGAAATTGTTCGCATTTGAAATTCAGTAGAGGTTTGCAAGTACATATTTGTTTTTCAGAAAATTCGAACAATTACGAAAATGAGTAGTTATGGTTCAAATCTGGTGATGGAAGATGCTGTTTTTAAATCTGCAGCGGCAAACCTGCACGAGGCTATACAGGGTGATCCATTCAAAAAGACACACTGAAATAACTCCTCTGGAAGAGTCTGTATCAAAAAATGTTTGGAATGAAAGTTTCTTCATTTTCAGTGGGACATCGAACGCAAGCGTTTCAACTGCTGACCTTGTAGTAGATTTTTTAATAAAAAATTTTCATTTTTCGTTGCAGAATAATAATCTTCGTGAGGGACTAATTGCATTCTGACTTTTTTGTTTAGGACATATGAATCGTTGTGGTAATTAATATAAAGTAATGAAGAAAACAAGAATGTAAAAGTGCTTTAGTTTCTCACGAAGAGTAATATTCTGCAACGAAAAAAGTATATTCTCTATTAAAAAAATCTACTCGATCTCCAAGATCAGATTAAACGCTTGCATTCGATGTCCCCATAAAAACTAAGAAACTATCATTTGAAACACTTCTCGATCCAGGCTCTTTCCAGGGAGTTATATCGATGGATCTTTCAAAATGGGTCATCCTGTATAAAGGGAGTCATATTAAGAGAAAACAACAGTATTTTCTCGTAGAAAAAAAGCACGAGGTAGACATTTTTTTACATGCATAATCCCTATGAGCGCCAAACCCAATCACTCCAATTTTTAATTGAGATATGTTGTTGAAGTTTTTTTTTTCTTTTGAATCTTGATTTCTATACTGAAAAACCTGTTTTTTTTCAATGCACCACCCTGCTTTAAAAAGGTGAACTGATTTCTAAGTGTAAGTGTTGGTATTGATATATTTCTTCGTACAGAAATAAAATACTATCCGATAATTAACCATTGATTTCAACTGAATAAGTTCATATGTATGCAATGACTTCATTTTGCATCAGTATACTTTTTTCCGTTATCATCGAAAAGTGCATTAGGTGATCAACATTCGATATTAGGTCAGCATCAATTCGTTCTAATTTAGACTATTTTAATCGTGAATTTCATTTCGGATTTTACGATCACATCGATTCATTTATTCGTTAACTCTGTTCGGTGATTATGTTTGCGTGTTAACATTGTAACAGATGAAACCTGAGCATTATTGTGGAAGTGATTACCGTCGTCAAGATGTGATCGAATAATAATTTACGATAGTTCGCTCATGCAATATAGAAAAATACCTCTATTTGCATATAATATCACAATTTGTGGAAAAGTTATTGGGGGGAATAATATTGATCAATTTTTTTTGCTGATATCCAGAATATGTTACAAACAAATACTGAATTAATTTCGAGAAACGACCTAGCTATAAAGGAAAATCAATTTGAAATAGATTTCAAATTGAAATATCTGGTGAAGCCCATAATTTTCAGTTCAACTAGACATTCTCACCAAAAATACACACATGATGCAAAGTTCACATTTCTCGATTGAAATCTTTGCGAGTCCATTTATCTCATTTGTAAACACTGATAAATTCTTCACATCTTCTCCTTATCCCAAAAATGTCTCATAGAGAATTGTTTTTTTACCAACATAACATAACTCCATTATCCTAGCACATCGGATTGTAGGTCAACCTGACCTAACCCATCTTCCATGATATTTCACAGGCCTTCGAGAAGACGAATGTTGTTTTTCTTTTCGAACAATGTTATAACGGTGACCTACCTCGCAATTCGAGGTAGCCGGAGCGCAAGACAAACCGTTTTTCTGTGTCTCAAACATCAATCCCATGAACGACGCATGCGTATAGCGTATTTTATTGTTCTGTAGCGATAATCGGCGTGACGGACTACGATTCATCTATTTAAAGAAAAGAATGCAAGCAGGTGTGCAAACAGCCAGAACAATGTGATGTTAATGGCGTAAAATGGTACAATCATTTCTAGAGCTATGTTTTTATATAAGGAAAAAGTGAATATTTCAGGTTTCCCTTTGATTTCGTCATGAGTATATGAAGACTTTCAGTGAATTCATGTAATAATAACCGTGAACTGTAGAGTTTATAAAATTCTAAGAGGATATGGTTCAGATAGAAACATAACCACAGATTATTTTATTTCTCAATAATTTAAATTCAATACGTGGTTTGTATCTACATTCATCATCAATATTCGAATTTTGTATTTCATCGACATTTATTTTTGATATGGAACGGTAACAATGAATTTTTAATGTAAACTATGCGTATAAAATGTATAATTTCATGCTCCCCAGGATTCAATTTCATCTCCCACATTTGTGGGATTTCATTATCACATATCTCTACATCAAACGTTTTTCCATCATAGAGATTTTAGTCTTGACAAAGTTGATGAACATTCTGACAACATTGTCAACTTGTATATAGATCAGAGAGTTTATAAATTTCAGCCAATCTGTGATATTAAAATTCCAGTGAAGCTCCCATCAGATTATTTTGATGATTTTGGATTATTTCGTCAAATTTTATCTTATACAATTGGGAATAAATCGAAAACGACGCGTTTTATTGAAAAAACAATGAAACACTTTCGATTTATAAGATGATTGATTCTTTAGAAAATATGAATAGTTTATCTTTCTCGAGTTGTTTTACAGAATTTCTTCGAGATTTTATGAGTCGGCTACGACTTTTGTAACTTTTCTAGCAGGAGAAATATTGAATAAGTTCTGATTGAGGAATATGCACCATGAATAGAGTAAACAATCATCCAGAATTCAGTTCATTTGAAATTACGGTTCCGAAAATATGAACCGAAAAGTGTTTTTTTCCATGTATTTTCGACACCCTGTATCTTTCAAACGAAACCGAAAATAGAGGAAAATATTCATCTCATTTCCAGATGTGCGTGCACGCAAGAATATCTTATCGATTCTTATTCTTACGTTTTTCGAGAATTCTAAGATTCATATTAGGAACGTTATGTGCAAAATATTCGAAACTAAAATCATACCATACCTTCGTCGTTTCGAGTAGGTACTACATAGGTTATGAAAAATATGAAAATAATATTAATTAATTAATTAATACCAGGAATTGAAATCTAGAATTTATTGCCTTGAAATTGGAAATTAAATAATGAGATTTTTTATGACTCATGTGATATCGAGGTCTTTATATCAATAGGAAATCCTCTATGTTAAGATAATTACTTCAACTATACCTGAGAAGATTAAATATATAGAATCTTGAAGATGTGTTCGTGTGTACTCTCAGTACAATTATAGTTATAATAACACATCGTGAATAAACTTGTACATACTAATTATAAGTTCATAATTAGTGCATAGTGCTTTAATTCGAAATGGAAGTTATGAAGCGAGGAATTTCCGTACCTATTTGTGTTGTTGATGGTTCTATCTGAGGTCTTGTTCTGCATAACTCTGATATGCAAATATGATAGAACTCAACAAACAGCAAAACTTCAACTATTAGTTCCTCATCCATGATAGTAGTGGATGCTCGAATGAAGCAGTTACTACCGATAATGATGAAAAATTATTATTTTACACAGTCTTGATTTCTAAGATATGGTATACAGGCTGTTTCAAGTTAGAATGCCTATAAATTCTGCAGAACTAGGCTTATTTTATATCTGAAAATAAGGATTATGAAATTGTTCGAAATTCTCGTTTCAGCTGAAATATCAGGTAGCTTCAGCACGCTCGATTATACCGGAAATAATAAGAATCGTAAAACTTCTTTTAAATGATGTAATATTCAATACTCAATGAATGTTTGTTAGAACTGTTTCTTTAGTCCTTACTAATTACATTAGGTTCCACAAAACAAATGTATCAACCGCCTTCACTTGCATTTGTACTTTCTTCTAATTCTCTATTCAAAATTGGAAATTGAGTCAGCGTCAATTCGTGTCATTTTTCTGAATTTCAATCGTGAACCTGAGATGCAACAACTGCATAAGCGAGAAACTGAAAGAAAATATCCAGCTTGATGGTCGAATTGATTTACTTATTCATTAACTCTGTTGAAGGTTATGCTCGTGTGGAAACAGTGAGCTGAAATGAATTCTGAAAGTCGGCAAAATGAAAGCAAATTGGAATGTTCAATAATTTTTTTATGCATTCGATCAGATCTAGGAGATTTTAGGATGAATATTGAATATCTTTCGCGCTTTGACAGAAATCATTAATACATATTTCATTGAAAGCTGTATTCATGAGGTTTTTCCGCTAACTATTTGATATTAGCCTCACAAACTGATAAAAAAACTTAAGCACTAATTTTTACATCCAGAAATACAACATCAACAGAAATAAAAGATATTTGGGATCACAAAAAAAGATTCATAACTCCAATTTTTCAGCCAAAAATGAATAGATATGTTGCAGAGGATTTCTTCTCAACACTCCTTTGATTATTATACAGAGTGTGACAGCCAAATGGAATAAATTAGATAACGAATAAATGAGGGCGTGTTGGGAAAAACGCTCGGACACGTCGATTTGTAATTTTAAATGCGCATATTTTTCATGAAAATAATATTATATAGGGTGTTCCATGTGACCGTGGTCAATACCAACTTTCTCATTTCAAATGCAACCCCCTGTATATTATTTATTTTTTTGGATTCTTCAGAGAATTCTAGACACAATTCATGCACAATGTCCCATACCTATCTTTAACTATTTCGGAATTATTAAGTGTTTTCAGATTTATTGCAAAAATCGACGTTTTAAATAAAAATTCTTTTATTTCACAAATTCGGTACATCACACTTAAAACCTAATAAGTAGGTAATACTGATTATTTCTTGTAGGAAATGTTCAAAATGCTCGCCGCGAACGTGTTGGCAACATGCTAATCTGGTGTAGAATTGTCTTCTAACGTTACTCAACATTTCAGGCGTGACTGATCTAATCGCAAGCGTGATTCGGTTTTTTAGGTCGTCTGAGTTTAAGGGTTTCGTTGTGTATACAATACTTCTGACATATCCCCACCAAAAGAAGTCTGATGTAAAATTGTAAAAAATCTGAAAAAACCTAATATTTCCGAAAAAGATAGGTATAGGACATTCCACATAAATTATGTCTAGAATTGTCTGAAGAATCCAAAAAATAAATAATATACAGGGAGTCGCATTTGAAATAAGAAGGTTGGTATTGGCCACGGTCGCATGGAACACCTTATATAATTTTATTATCTTGAAAAATATGCGCATTTAAAATTACAAATCGACGTGTCCGAGCGTTTTTCCTAACACCCCCTCATTTATTCGTTATCGAATTTATTCCATTTGGCTGCTACACTCTGGAGTGAATGGGGTGAACTCATTGAATTCGTATTCTCACTTTTTAATCCTGTTGTCCTGGTCTGTCACGAACAAGGATCATGTTTTGTCCACCTCTTGTATGCAATCTAATCAACATTTTCATAAATTTTTCAGTCAAATAATTCATCAATTACTGTATCTACTACAAAAAAGTGATGTTTTCGACATCACTCCAAGTGCACAATCACTCCTAAATTTGATTATAAATGACATGAAAGGAAAAATTCGAACTAGATAAATTTAACGTTTTTATTCATATAACAAGGAGAGGGTTGATGAAAACCCCATCAATGACCAAATCCCTCTTAGCTAACAAAAGTCTATCCATTTCGAGTACAAAATGTTGGGGTTGCCACATTTAAAAAAACACTACAACCCCTCACCTCTCGTAAGGGGATAAACATAAAAAGATTTCAAGATGAATTTTGTATTTCATTGACATTTATTTTCAATGTGCATCGAAATCAGTAAATTTTCAATAGAAACTGTGCATATAAAATCAATAATTTCGTGATCCTTGGTGTTCAATTTTATCTCCCACATTTGTGGTAATTTATTATTACATATCTCTACATCAAACGTTTCTCCATCATTAAGATTTTACTCTCGACAAATTCGATAAACATTTGAAATAACGGTTCCGAAGTTATAAATAGAAAAGTGCTTTTTTTATGTATTTTCGACACCCTGTATCTTTCAAACGAAACCGAATTTTGAGAAATGGTATAAAAAAGCGTTTCGTTTAATGAGCAGTTAAAATATAAGTCAAAGACTCACCCCGTATATGTTCTCTTGTTCTGAATTCAGATGGTTCTTTTTATTTTTTTGTATTGTTTCTCACTCAACGTGAACCTATCTTTCATTTCAAATAAAAATGTTGTCGAGTTATATTGGCAGAATATCACACTGTATATCGTGACCGACAAGCGAATAGAGCCTTCGTTAAGTAGAACGAACGGTCAAAAAGGATAAGATAAAAGCTTCCTGATTTGAATCAACAGTGTGAAACTCAAGGTACTTGAACATTGGTACTGATTTGCATGTTCAATATTGAATGTATTTTTCATGTTTTGTAGACTGATATTCCGTCATAGAAAATAGAGAATCGAAAAGTAAAGCTAGAATTCTTCTTGAGGAGTAATATTTCAATGAATAGGCAAATGAGTTGAAATGAAATTTTACTAATTAATATGTATAGAAATGAATCTCAGAACAAAGAACCTTTATTTTAATGATATATTCGGTTTATAAACTCAGATGCAGTCGAAAATCAAACAAACAAAAATTGAGGGTTCTAGGTGTAACCAAATATGAGACCAGATCATCACCATATTGATTGTATGATGAATAATTTTTTTTCTGAGATACCTCGAATGTTTTTTTTTTGGTATTTCCACCAGAACACAAACTCTTCCTCTCACAATCAATTTCTGAAACTGATAATCATCAATCCCAAACTTCAACACACTCCCCCACAGAATCCATGATCGTTCCATCTGGGCATCTGCCAGGCACATCCCCGAAATTTCTGTTCCTCAAAATAGGCACAGTATCGTCCACTTTTTTCTCTTCACTCTCATCAATCCTGCTATTCTTGTTCACAATCCCCTGTTCTTTAGCTCTTGGTTGAGAATCTTTGGTTTTTACATCCACACATTTGAACGAAACTCCGTCCATATTAATGGTCACTTCATTATCCGACTTGGAAGACGTATCACTTTCTTCCAATGTATTATTATCGTCTCGGCAACATCGTAAAGAAACTTTTTTCTTCAAGAATCTAACAATTTCGCAAACATCGTCATCGGATTCCCCGAAGTTTATCGATATGGCCAGGAAAGTTAAGGAAGCGAGCAGTAACTTATTCATGATTGAGTAAGCTTTCAACATATGACTGTGGAGTCGTGGGATTTTAGCAGTTTCTGGAAGTGGAATTATCCAAATGATATAATCTGGCCCCCTCCATGAACAATCGTGCAATTATTTCATGCAGATCCATCCGCTCATTATGTCTGCAGAGAACTTATTTCTTTATTAAATAGCAGTTAGGACATCACGAGTACTTCCTTTCATTTTCAAGATTGAACCACAGATCGCGATAACTAATCGTTTTGGAGGTACATACCGAAAATAGAACAATAGGATATTAAGCGGTGCATACACGTTCATTCACAGTCAATTAAGGTCGCCGTTTGAAGCGCGTAGGAAACATCAACCTATAGAGGCGCCACCGTGCATTTTATGGAATATCTTCATAGAACTTACAATATAATCTCTATGGGTTCTATGAATATCTCTCTAATCATAAATGAAATGTACAATGGCGCTGTCTATCCGAAACTGGCTGAACTATGAAATTAGTGAAAATGTGGGTAAAGCAGGAACTTTTTCCCGCTAAAATTTTAATTTGGCCATTTTCTGCCAATTCCGTATTTCAAGTTGTTTTTCTGAATGAAATTATCTGTAGATTCACTTTCAATCGGAAGTTGAACTATTTTCATGGGTCTTTCGTTTGAAATAAAACAGAAGCATGAGTTGTCTTATTTTCTTCTATTTTTGAAAGAAAAAAAATGAACTGTTGAAATGCAATTAATCTCAATTATCTCATTAAGAACTCCAATCCTTTCTGAGTTTACCCACAAAATTTCAGGTCTCAAAGTGAAACCATTTTCAAATGCAACTTGAAATAAAAACACACTACATTGAACGCCTACCTTTAGGAATTACAGTTCCTAATGATGTTTTATTTCCCGCTTTGAATTAGGTACACATAAATAAACTAATATTAGACCATCAGGGTCGATAATTTTTGAAACAAAAAAAAATTACAGTAGGATGAAACCCATTAAAAAAGGAGGGGAATATGATCAAAATGAAAGGAATAATAAATTACGGTCGATCCGAGTCCGGGAAGTGGGAGGGGGTGAGTTTTTAAGGGTGAAAAATGGTTTTCCTTGATTTCCGGCAAAACTACAAGTCCTATGGAAAAAAGTTAAAGGGCAAAGTTGTAGGTAATAGAAAGATCTACAACTTTTGTATTCGCAATTTTTTCACATAACCTCGAAATTTATATGAAAATTTCAAAAAACCAAGTTTTAGGTTTTTTATTTATCTTTTTCAAAAAAAAAATTTTTTCAACGAAATTTGCTGAAAATTTACCTTATTATATCCCGAATACACTGTGATTTATTTGATTTAAAATATTTATGTTTTCGTCTTATTTTAACTTAATATCAAAAAAGCACCCTAATTTTCAATCGGAAATTCTGACGTCAAAATATCAGCTTTTTTTGAAAAGTTTGGGGGCTTTTTGTTCGTTGAAATATATACTCTCTAATGGTGTGAAAAAAATATACATTACTATAAGGAGTGTTCTCAGAAAATGCAAAAAATTTAAAAAACTCAAATTCGAAATTTTTTTTTAATCACTATGTACAATTTCATCAAAAAATGTGATTGCTGCATTTTTTTAGGATAAAGAGTTTATTTATTTAATTCGAATTACATTCATGTCATAGAAAATCTTATACAATATAAATATACAGGTAAATCGTACTATTGAATTTAGATACTCAATTCTGATTACGCATTTTATTCTTGTACTAAAATATCATTCAATTTTAATTTTTTAGGTTAAGTTACGTTAAAAATACTATTTATGAAAGAAAATATTTCTATTTTCATTTAAAGTTGATTTATATAGATTAAAATACATCTTTATTTTAAATTTGTCTTCTTATAAGAGTCTGTATATATATTTAAATTAATATGGAACACCATAAAAGACCACACAAATATGGACATGGAATTATTCATGGAAATAATCACTTTCCTGTTAGAGAACAATTATTGTATATTCCAAGAAAAATATTACCTACAAGTTTTTGGGTGTGCAATGGGTTCAAAGTTGAGCCCCATTTTGGCACAATATGTTATGGACCAATTGTTAGATTCATGCTTAGTCAGGTTGCCATTCACTGTACTGTTTGTTAAAAAATTTGTGGATGATATAATTATGACAATACCAAGATCCCAGACTCAAAGTACACTTGATTGTTTCAATTCCCATTGCACAAGTTTACAATTTACCCTGGAAATAGAGGATAGAGAACAAGGAGTCCCCTTCCTAGACACCAAAGCATATAGACAAGATAATAAAGTAAAATTGAAGTGGCATAGAAAGGACACACATTCAAACAAAATCATTCATTTCCATTCAGACCATAATATAAATGTTAAAATAAACACAATTAATCAGATGAAAAACCGAATAAACAGAATATGTCATGATTCATTCAAAGAAGAGGGAATAAAGAACTTGCACAAAATTCTTATACAAAACGCATATCCCAGTGGCATGTTAAACAAATTACTATATGCGGATCATGGGACACAGACATCTCGAACAGAAGAAAGAAATGAAACAACGAGCAGAATACATTATGCTTCATATCCAAATATAAAAAACTTAACAAAAAAATTAATAAATGTATTCATAGATGAAAACGTCAAAATTGCAGTATACAATCAAAAGAGTGTCAAAACATTATACAGCAAAATAAAAGATCCCATCCCGACAAAATTAAAAAGTAATGTAATATATCAGGTAAATTGTGAAAATTGTGAAGAAAGTTATATCGGACATACATCCCAATGGGTAAAAAGTAGAATGGCACTCCACAAATCAGATATTAGAAAACACCCAGAGAGATGCGCTTTGGCTGCGCACGCACACAACCTAGGCCATAGTATGGACTTTGAAGGTGTCAAAGTATTAAAAACGGAAAAAAATTACCAAAAAAGACTTATGCATGAAATGATACAAATAAACAAAAATGAAGAAAAAGTCATGAACAAAAAAACAGATACAAATAATTTGAGTTGTATATACAGCTTCCTATTGGAAAAATCAAAGTGGAAAGACTTTTATGATGGCCCTCTAGATGAATAAAAATCCGTAAACCAAAGATGCTAGGAAAACAGAACAAAACACAGAGCGAAACACAGAAGAACGAAACTTAACCTGTGGGAAGAAATTGACACATAAACAAGGTCAAATGGAAAAGAGAGAGGAGAAGTAAAAACATTCAGATTCAATGTAAAACCATCAAAGACCAGATTCAGTTAAAATAGTAAAAATAAAAAAGAATTTTAATTGATAAAACTGATGGAAATTGTGGAAGTAAAAAATTTTAATTGTGAATTTCATTTTTGTTTGACGGAAGTTTTGAGCATGATGCAAGGAACATCTAACCTCGCATTCAGTAAGTGTTAACAACATATTTATGTTTAATATAGAAAAAAATTGTATGTACTTTATTGTAGAAGCCCTGATGAAGCATTAAAATAAATGCGAAAGCTTGGCAAAGAATAAAGAGTAGTTTATTCCCCTCCAAATTGAGTCGTTAAACCCTTAAATATTAATTTAGATTAAAATACAGATAGTATTTACCTTGCTATTTAGATTCCAAACAATTCTTTTAATGAAGTAAATTTCTCACAACTCACTCAATCAAGCGAGTGTATGCTGAAAATTTCGAAAATAAGAAATTCTATTGGTTGATTTGACAATTTCGTCGAATAATTCTGTGATTTGTTCAATCAACGATTTATGAAACCCACCATTAGAGTAACTCAGTCCCCACTTCTCTATGAAATAACTCACAATGGGTTAAAAATTAACCAAAGGTCACTCAGGTATATGAATTCTTAAAACAGCAATAAATAGTCATCTAAAAATATTATTTAAACAAGATTCTACAACTTTTTCAAAATATTGTAGATGTCTTATTGAATATTAACTTTATTAACTTATTTTTTTGTTAATTATAGAAGTATATTTCAATTTGCAATTTTTTCGTTTATAAATGAAACAGGAAATCTTACGTTTTTTGAGTAATTAAAGAGTAAATTTCAATAAACACCTCAAAATTGTACATAATGATTAAAAAAAAATTTCGAATTTGAGTTTTTTCAATTTTTTGCATTTTCTGAGAACATTTCCTATAGTAATGTATATTTTTTTTACACCATCAGAAAGTAGATATTTCAATGAAGAAAAAGCTCCTAAACTTTTTGAAAAAAGATGATATTGTGACGTCAGAATTTTCGATTGAAAATTGGGGGGCTTTTTTGATATTAAGTTAAAATAAGGCGAAAACATGAATATTTTGAATCTATTAAATTACAGTGTATTTGGGACATAATAAGGTAAGTTTTCACAAAATTTCGTAAAAAAATTTTTTTTTTTGAAAAAGATATAAATAAAAAACCAAAAACTTGGTTTTTTGAATTTTTCACCTAAATTTTGAGGTTATGTGAAAAAATTGCAAATACAAAAGTTGTAGATCTTTTCATTACCTACAACTTTGCCATTCAGCTTTTTTCCATAGGTCTTGTAGTTTTGCCGGAAATCAAGGAAAACCATTTTTAACCCTTAAAAACTCACCCCTCCCACTTCCCGAACTCGGATCGACCGTAATTTATTTTTCCTTTCATTTTGATCATATTCCCCTCCTTCTCTAATGGGTTTCATCCTACTGTAATTTTTTTTCATTTTTTACCATTTTTGAAGGTTTCGGCCCTGGTCTATATCGATCTAACCAGAATTGAGGAGTGAAGCGCCGTTTCACTAACTCTGTTGAAAAAATTGAATAGGAATTATTAAATTTTTCTCAATGATAGAGCAAAATAATAACCATAAACACATTATTTTAAAAACAGAATCCCGGCTGCAAAAACATTAAGATGAAGAAGAAACTAATCTTAATATTAATCAATGAAATTTTGTGTGAGTAATGTCAAAAAGTCTTGGCCCCTAGGTCTCTCAAGAAATGAACAATCTATGTTCCGAAAATGAGATGAATATTCTCCTCCATCTAAACTGCAATATTTTTTATATACAAAGTTTGTTTGTTACTCTTTGCATTATGCAGGATGATTTGTTCAATCATGTTTTCTATACGTAGATGGCACAAGTCGTTCAACGATAATAAGAGAGAAACAGCTACCGAAAATTATACCCCCAGCCCATTATTGATCCGCCTCGAAAGGACACAACTTCCGGGGAGATTTTTCGTACTATACAGATGTCCCAGAGGTTGCGCACCCCATTGAGGGGATCGAAAGTGAAAAATATTCTAAGCCCAAAAATCCATGTTTGAAATTTTTCGATAACGTAGTTGAATAGTAATTAATTAAGTAGGGTGCTGGGTGTTGGGGACGCGAGAGTGAGACGCCAGAGTTGCTGCCGGCTTTTCACGCAGTAAATTGAAACTTCTTCGAAAATGGAACATATTTAAAAAAAATTACGTGAATTTTATGATTAACTAGCTGGCCCGGCGAACTTTGTTTCGCCTAAATGATTCCTATACCATAGCCATTTTTATCTTAAGAAGGCCGTGCCTATACTTACTGTGAATTTCACAAATCGTAATCACCAGTGATCGGAGATCAACGGCTTGGTTAGATTTCTGAACTGTCAAATCCAGTTGATTCTAGATCAAGCTCCGAACACCGGTGATAGGTATGCTTTGTGAAACTCCCGTTAAAGTTGTATAAACTTACCATTGCTATTTTTTTAAGCAGGAGATAAATAAGGCATAATAAGAGTTTTGTCAAATGTCATCTGTCATCTGTCAAATGTGATCTGTCAAACGTCATCTGTCAACTGTCATCTTTTCCATGGATATGAGCTGTCACACAAAACAGAAATACAAAAATAATATGTCAATTACTAATTATGGGCAATTTTGAATTCAGTTATTTACGCAAATATATTTATTATCCAAACATAAATCAAAAACATTTCAGAAATATAGAGAAAAGATGAAAATGGACAACTCACGATTGATGCTGATCGTCACAATCCGATTTACTTGACATTCCGGTAAAAATTCACTGTTCCACCAACTTGAGATCTTTACCCCTTCCATGTATTATAAGTTCTATGCAAATTACACAATAATTGTATACATCGCCATCTAGTGGCCATAATATCAAATACAGTGTCTAGTCACTGTACACTACAGTGTCTAGATAAGAGCCATTAACCGTAGCGACACCTAGTGGCCTCATTCAAAAGGAGAAAAACCATTTCCTACATAAGCAAACCGTAGTGACACCTAGCGGCCTTATTCAAAAGGAGGAAAAGCATTTCCTACATAAGCAAATTTTTCATCGAATTTTTCAGAGTTTCAATGTATTTTATAATAACCAGGCCGTAGACGAATCCATAAATGAAGTTCCATAACAAACAGTTCATCCGATCTCGAGTTATAAATGGTGTAACCAACAGCTCTCTTTTATATATATATAGATATACCTAATAGTAAATCTGAAAGCACTATTGGTCGAGTTATTAAAAAATTTCAAGAGACCAGTTCGGTGGAAGACCAAAGAAGCGAAAAATACAGTCGTAGAGGTCGTTCACAAGAAAATATTGATTTGGCTCGTGAAAGTGATGCTAAAGACCCTGAAATGTCCATTAGACGACGTCCACAACAAGTTAGACTTAGTGGGTCCACAACATGACGTATTTTACAGAAGGATTCAGCTCTGAAGGCATACCTATAAGGTTAAAATAACACAGGAACTAAAGCCATTAGATCATTTGAAACGTCGTTCATTTGTTAATTTCATGAATGAACAACTATCTGATTTTTCTCAAAAAATCATGTTTTCCGATGAGGCACATTCCGTTGGCGATGTGAAAAAACAAAATCGTCGTTTTTGGGGTGAGGAAAATCCACGAATTATTCATGAGAAACCTACGCATAGTACGCATCCTTAACGAGTCTCTGTTGGGTGTGTATTATGGTGAGTTTGTGTAATTGGCCCTTACTTCTTTGAAAATGCTGCTGATGAAGCTGTAACTGTCAAAAGTCATTGATAACGTCGGATTATAATCGAATTTTTGTGGCCTGAATAGATGAATAATAATCTAGAGGACATTTGGTTTCAGCAGGATGGCGCTTCACCTCACTTTGCAACCGACACAATAATCGATTTATGGAGAAAAAAAGTTCTTGGACGAATAATCTCCAGAAACGGTGATGTCAATTGGCCACCAAGATCGTTTGATTTGACTCCGTTGGACCATTTTCTTTGGGGTTATATGAAAAGCCAGGTCTATAAGAATAATCCAAAATCGATTCCTGAACTGAAGGATGATATAATTCGTGTCGTTACTCGTTAGTCTGACAGAGCCGCAGTTATGTCAAAATGTCATTGAAAATTTTAACAAATGGGTGGACGTCTGTAGAGCTGCAATTTGGGATATATTATTTTTCGTATTCATAAGTGTAATTACTGATAGTTCAATTACCAACAAAAAGTTTTCGAAAATGAGTGGAAATTATGTGTTTCATTTATTCTGAAGAAAAACTGCGCCATTTGAAACACCTTCAGTTCGAATCCACTTCCAGTATAGACCCACTTATTGCTAATAGTTTCTCTCCATTTGATTCACAAAATCGGGTTCAAATTGCTGAACCAATCAAATAGATTACTTAGCCATTCTAATTTGGTGCTACCTTGTTGTCGAGTCAATAACAGACTACCGCTGATTGAAATTTCCGTTTTGTGACAGCACGGTAATCATAGCCGATACCGGCTCTATTATTACTGTTTCACATCTAATTATCGGGATGAACATAAATGATGAAATGACTACATTATAAAAACACGAATTCGTAATCAGTTTATGTCAAACACGGATAAAATTAAACGTACTCAATTATGTTTTATATGGCGATATCACCCATTGACAGAAATTAATGCAGATTAATACAGAATTTATTTGTATATATGAAAACAGAATAGTTTTCGGATTAGTTCCCTTCAGGTAAACTAGGTTCAGCACTCTGTAACTTCCGTTCATATTGTAAATGGACCACATCTGAGTTTCTTCAAATGGAACATCCCATACAGGGTGATTCATATCACTAATTTATTAGGGATAGAAAGTTAATGAACTTACAGAAACATCGATGTTTTTCATGAAATAATCTGAATAATTTTCTTATTCGATGACAAAATAGAATATTTATTAAAACATAATACTAGCGTACATACAGAGTGTTAACAGCCAAAGGGAATAAATTCGATAACGAATAAATGAGGGGGTGTTAGGAAAAACGCTCGGACACGTCGATTTGTAATTTTAAATGCGCATATTTTTCAAGAAAATAATATTATATAGGGTGTTCCATGTGACTGTGGCCAATACCAACTTTCTTATTTCAAATGTAACCCCCTGTATATTATTCATTTTTTGGATTCTCATGACATACAAATCTCATTCATAACATTGCCGAAAGCAACAAACTTTCATTTTACAATCGAGAAATTTTGCCGGCAAAATTTCATCTCGAGTGGTATTATACAGGGTGGCCATTTGAAAACGAAACAGACGAGATTACAGACGAAATAAATTTTTTTGATAGAAATGCTCGGACAGGTCGATTTTTGTTTCGAGAGGGACAACTTAAGATGTAGGTTACGGACGCATAGCGCTTCAACCCTTGCTACTGCAACCCTCACCCCCAATTTTTGAATAGGGAAGATGGGGTGAGTGATACCTCATTTGAAAGGTATTTTTATACTGATTTCAGCACAGTAATTGTTTTTTCATTTTATGCATTAGTTCTCGAAATATTCTTAACTAAGTATTTGAAAATGAAGTGGCGTTTTCATGGCACTTGTAGTGTTTTTTTGTGAAAAATCAACATTTTGAGCTTCAAAACAACCATGACTGTGGCTCCCTTCCTCCAATCCACTGACTGATCTACTTTACTTTGAAAAGTCTTATTTCTTAGATCAATACTTCAAATCGTTCTGATACCGTACAGTTGGAGAATGATTTCAGTGAATAAAACAGCTAGTCGAACATCTGACCCTAGTAGCATTAACACGTACGGTATGACTTCATTTGCCCAGTGGTAGATGTTTTGCAATTTCAAATACAAGTACGGAAATTTTGGTGTTTCGGAAGCACGAAATGTCAATTATTCGCAAAAAATTAATTTAAGTGATAAAATTAACTAACGCATGAATATTTCGAGAACTAATGCATGAAATAAAAAAACAATTACTGTGCTGAAATCAGTATAAAAATACCTTTGAATTGAGGTATCACTCACCCCATCTTCCCTATTCAAAAATTGGGGGTGGGGGTTGTAGCAGCAAGGGTTGAGGCGCTATGCGTCCGTAACCTACATCTTAAGTTGTCCAACTCGAAACAGAAATCGACCTATCCGAGCATTTCTATCGAAAAATTTATTTCGTCTGTAATCTCGTCTGTTTCGTTTTCAAATGGCCACCCTGTATATGAAAAAATTTCCCGAGAACATAATTGGCAGATCCGAGCGAATTACCAAATTCGTTTAAACTAAAAACTTATATGTATTTTCTTTCCAATTCGACACCTTATGAACAGAAACACGAGCAGAAACATTATAATTTTGTACTGAATTAATTTCTTGGAATCAGAAAAATAGGATACTATTGGTATTTAAAGAATCTTAAATAAGCCTCGATGAAATTGAAACGCACCGAAAAAGTTTTATTTCAATAATGATATAACTGTGGAGAGCATAATCAGAATTTCCAAGATTTGAATGAATTTCATGCTATTATAATGAGTTTTTTTTTTTAGTTTTTGATCGTTAAAAACTAACAATACACGTACCAAAGATTTAGAAATATATATCTGGAAAAAAAATATATTCAAGAATTTCTTGCCTCACAACTTTTTCTATCAACCTGAAACTCAGTGCTACATTTGTAATGTATTTTCTGAAATGAACCATTAATATAATAGAAGGTACCATAGGCGTATCTAGCCTCAGTTTTCAGGGGGGGCCGCGGCCCCTGGTACATTAGTGATACCTACACGTAGTTTTTGACTAGAATCTTTCAGGGGGGGCCAGAGGTATATCAGGGGGGGCCTGGTCCCCCCTGGACCCCCCCCCAGTGGAAGGTACAGTAGGCAATGATTCAATATGGAGAGGAACGACCAATATAAATAAGGTAGGCTTCAATATTTCCCTAATAAAGTCTTCTATCAAGATGAGTTTCAGCCTTTGGGTCACCACACTGCAAACTGTCGAGTAATTTTAGATTTACAGGGTGTATTTTAAGGTGAGGCTTTTTTTCGACAGGTGATAGAACTCATCAAAATCAGTCATTTCACCAAAAATTCCTCATATGAAATGTTCAATTTGAAAAATTTATAAAAAAGCGGCATATGGCAATACGATCTGTTCTACGCACTAGATTCTTTTGCAAATTTGTTAGATAAGAAAACAAAGAACAAGAGATGTTGATATTAACGGAGGAGCAGGTGAGGGAGCATGTTCGGACTGAGGAATTTTCAGATTCACCTAGAAAATATTCTAGCTTCATTCTCTCGAAACAGGGGCATAATTCATAGGAAAAATTTTTAGTAAAATGACTTTTTCTCATGAGTTCTACCATCTGTCAAAAGAAAAGCCTCACCTTAAAATACACTCTGTACCTATACTGCATTCACTTTTATAAAGTATCCCGGTTAGCCATGATATTCTGACACATTTCTCCGTGTATGCGTGTATCTTTTGAAAATTTGGGTTATTGTCATCTTCCTGCCAGATAATTACGCTACAGTGACTCTTCTACATATAGGCCGAAGTAATTACCTACGTATTAATGCAATTTTGGCACAGAAAGGCACAAAATTTATTATTAGAAATGTATGGCAACTGACAATTTCATCGGCGGTTCAACATACCATTTGCTCACATTGAAGTTATCTATATTTTCACTAAAAACGTGGAATAGAAACGTTAATTAGCGTTTCTGAAGTCAAATACACAAAGAAACGAAGAAATACAGTTTCCCATTTATTGGTTATACAAAATGAGCCATCTGTTAATAATTGTTGCAAAATAATTACTAATATTCAGTTCGATCAAGGAGTGAATAGAAACCAAATGCCAAGTGTATACCATTGAGCATATCAATATAATACGTCATTTACTCAATATTGTATTCAAGAAAATTGGGCGTTTCTTCCCTTATTTAAAAATTCGTCAGCTCGAAATCTCTTCATCGGAACTTCTCACTTAAAAGTATCCACGCAATGTCCTTGAAAGTCCCTCACTTGATTTTTTGGACATCTTTTGATAGAATCTCCGATGGAATGTCTCCGATCTAGGTCTGGTATATTTTTCATTCCCGAGTCATCCCATTCTCCGTTTCCATTTTCGATCTCAGTTTCTTCTTTCTCGATATTCTGACATAAAGCAGTGAGTTCATCATACTGCAGCACCAGGTATCCTTGCTGCTTTAATTTCTCGATTTTTTTGTCACTGGGATTCTTATTTAGAACGCAACACTTTCTTGGTATGTTTTTTTCTTTCACGAAACGCACTATTTCACATCTATCACCTGATATTGTTTTTACATTCATGAACAGAATGAAAAGGAGAGTCAATAGATAGCCGAACATTTTGTACGCTGTATTGGTGTAGTGTCAAATGAAGAATTTACTGGTGTGAACATATACTTACCAGTTTTCCTTATGTTGCAAATAGATAATTTTGGACGAGCAAATAAGATTGCAGAAACCTCCTTGTCAAATACGCAACCTTGATAATAACCTTATGCTTCCAAGCTCGTGTTTGATTGTTAGGACAAATTCTGAATATTCAGTGCCAAGATTTGGCATATGACAAATTTAAAGTACCACTGAAGATGATTTCGAAGAACAATTCAACAATTCTTTGATGTCGGCCTTACATTCAGCACCAACTTTTTCGAATGTAAGTGTGGTGATAATATAGTATATTATTTTATGAGCGGAAATGTAAGTCATAACATACACGGATGAATATTACAGCCCAAGCCGTCAGGCGAGGAATGTAATTCATCGAGTGTGTTATGACCATTACCGCGAATTGAACACTATACTATATCTTCGACGTCCTCAGTAAAATTCGAATTAATCTGCATTTTCAAAATTGACAACAGTTGTCAAAAGCGATTTCTGTGGTCGAAAATCGAATCGATATCGAGTCCCGTAGAAAACGTCAAAAATTCACGTTTTCGAAATGCAATTTTTGGATATTTAGACCAAAGTAAATGTAGAAATGGATGGCGAGAACGTTACCTTGATGTCTGAAATAGAGTTCCCTATTGACCCGACTTTTTTATTCATTTCGTAAGCTACATTTTCCTATTTATATTAGAGTGAGTTATAGGTGTGAGTTATTATTACCTCACACTATTGGTTTATAGAGACTATTACAGATCAAATTCAGTTGAATAATGGATATTACTCCATGGGAGTAGATAAACTTCATTATCCGTTGTAGTTTTGAGATACATACTGCTGTGCAGGATGTCATATTGAAAAGGAAACTGGAGGTGAATCTAGATTTTGGGAAATCGCGACACATCATCGCATTATTTCATCCCTCTGCATAGCAACCCAAAACCCATAAATTTGAATAGGGATGATGGGCCTTTTGATATGTCGTTGAATTGACTTTTCCTGCTTACTATGACATTTGCATTTTTGCAGAAATTTGAAAACGCGTTTACAGAATATTCGACTTCTGAAATGAAACTCCAAACTTCTTTTCTAATCATACAGGGTGGGGCAGAAGAACCTATCCGATTTCAAATCCCTTTTTCTCAGAAGAGAGAGCAGGTAGAGTAGTGGGGTAAAAACTGTTAGAAAGCTGGTTTTATGCCATTTGTCAGTAGTCAACATGCCTTGGTCTGGTGAACATCGTGCTTTTGTTATTGAGCGGTTTATCGAATGCGGCGGTTCGATAATTGCTACACAACGTGCTTTTCGAATTCATTTCGGACTCGGGCGTCATGATCCTGTTCCACATCACGCTACGATTAAAGTGTGGGTGTCAAATTTTAGACAGACGAGTTCAGCATTGAAAAAGAAGTCGCCTGAACGTCCCAGGACAGCAACAGGACCTGAAAACGTGGCCAATGTGAGAGCCGCGATTGAACGTTCCCCGAAATAAGTGTATCCGCTCCCAAGGACGACATTTGAGTGATGTGCTTTTCAAAACTTAAATTTAAAAATGGCATAAAATTTGCGATATGTTGATAAAAAAAATTTTTGACAAGCTGAGTGGTTTTAATTTTATAACGTTTTGAAATCGGATAGGTTTTTCTGCCCCACCCTGTATATAGGCGGTCGGAATGCCCGCACAAAGAGATGAAATGATATGTAGATGGTTTTCATGAGAAAAAAATTTTCCCTCAGAAAAAAAGTTGACAGATCTGACCGATTTTCAAAAATATAGATTTTTCCACTAAAAGAGACGTCTGTTGCCTTCTCACTGTGACACTCTATTCAGGGTTGGGATAAAGTATGGGATCAAGTAAATATCTTTTGAACGAAAAGAAGGATATTTATGAAAATTTGTATTCACTTCTATAAAGTATACCGGTTGGCCATGGAATTTGTCACGTTCAAAATTTCCTGCGCTGCATATCGCACTCCTGGCGCCATCTATCCGTGCCCCATCGATTCAGTAGAGGTTTACAGCGTTCGTTATCCCGTAACGTATATCGATTTTTCCGTGATCTACCATCGATTTTGACGTCTGTGATCTGTCATCGATTTTTGGTTCTGTGACAACTACGTTTTTTTTCTGGTACGAAAGACACCATTTTGTGAAGCGATTCGAATGTTCTGGAATTTTTGGGAGTTTCTTGAAGAGAATTTTGTGTGCTATCTCGAAAGAGGATTATTTCTGCAAGAAAGTTTGCTGTATTTTGGAATCCAGTCGTCCTTCTGGTTGTCGATTGAATTTTGTTGGTGATTACCGATTTGGCAGCACCCAAAAGAGTGGAGCATTTTGAGAGTCGAAGATCGTAAGTTGTCATTCCTAATAATCAGATGTGTTTAGTTTTGAAGAATCTAATGGATCACGCTTTCCCTTTTTAGAGACTCTTTTTCCACCGGGAAATCTTTTTCCACCGGGAAATCTTTTTCCACCGGGGAAAACACCGGAAGAATTGATATTTCTGAGCCCCTAAGAATACCTGCCTTTTTACCTGCGTTCAACTGAACGAAACGAGGGGATTTAGCAGTGGATTGTCTTCGTGTTTGCTGTAATTCAGAGAGTGAAGGAGTTGGGAGAATCTTCGAGCAACCCATACGCTGGACATCGTTGTGTAGAGCTTACTATAGAACTACTTTTCCTGGTAACACTACGTGTTGGATGACAAGGTCAGATCCATTACCTTACTTTGTGTTTATGAGACAGACATCGCCACCAAATTTTATATAGAGCTCAAACTACTTGCCGTAGAAGCATCAACGAGAGAACTCGAGTAGTTCTTTTTAAAGAGAAAGAGATATCTTATTATATTCCTTACTGTTACTGTCTAGTTTCAATTTACGAATTATAGAATAGTGTAAAGCCTACGTAACGTTACTGCGGCCCATTGAATTGTTTGTTTCTATCATTACGTTTGATTTGTTTGAACACTAAGTGTAGACGAATATACAATATTTGAAAATCTATAATATATTATAATAACTTCCCTTTCACCTTGATAGAGGTAACAATCCCTTTATTAAGAGACAAACTAGAGATCAGTGTACGATTGTTTGGCGCCCTTTTCAACAACTTAAAAAAAAAATAAACCCACCCCTATTAGCTCCAACCGCTGAGGGGCCCTGATCTCACTTTTCACCGTCTGGGTAAATCGACGTGTGACATTGGCGCCCAACGTGGGGCCACAACAGGTCACTTGTTCAAATTTTTGTATATTTTCGCTGTATTTGTTGAGAGTGAACGAAATTTGGTGGATGAGCTTTTCTCTTACTTATTTTTATGGTCGCCTACTTCGAATTTTTATTCAGATTAACGCTGTATTATTGAAATTATATTGCGATTTACAATAGCTTTACGTACCGCTGATTGTTTTCTTGTACGTGTAGCGTTTGAGAGCCTACACAGGGTGTCCCAGCCAATACCAATCCAGCACTGCGCATATAATTTTTGTATTTCGTTTGCGGTTGTTTGTTTTGGCTATCTTTTGTATCGATCTGTTGGTTTTGGGAATATTTCTTTTGGGTACTGTAGCAGTTGTGGATCTTTTTTTTTATTATTTACGCGATCCTTTGTTTTGGAGGCTTAGTACCGGTGTTTGTGCCTTGCCCAAGGATGTCTTTGCGTTTCAGCTTGTACAATCTTAGGAAGGATGAGCTTCAACATGAGCTGCGCATTAGGGGTTTCGAGTCCACCCCGGAGCAAACGGTTAAGGACCTGCGGACGTGTCTGGGACAATTTATGAAGATGGAGAGTGGGAATAGATCGTTTTCGTATCCACAGGTTAAATTGGACAGCCAGGTGGAGTTGGACAGTTGTAGTGGGAAATATTTGGAGGTGATGGCTCTGCGGGGGAATCCTGGAGTTAGTTTTCAAACTCTTTATTCTCGCTTGACTCATCTGAGCGGTAGGTTGGCTAGGCTTTCTGTCGATGAAGTGGAGCAGTCCAGACGCGAGGAGTTTTTGAAGTTGAGGACCTCGGTTGCGGCGGCCTTGGATGAGTTGAAGTCTGTGCCTGTTCCTGGTGAGTTGGCTGGTGCGTCGGTGGTTGCTGGCAATTCTGGCACTGAGTCGGACTCTGACGAATCTGTTGGGGTGCAGTCGCGTCCTAGGGGCACGATATTGAGGTCTAGTACTAGGAACTCTTTGGCGGTGGCTACTTCTGCATATAATCTCCAGAAGTGGAATCTGAAGTTTACTGGCGAGGCGAGAGGTTTAACGGTGCATAGTTTTCTTGAGTCTGTTGAAGACATGCGGAAGGCTAGAAACGTCCCTTACTCTGCTTTATTCGAGTCTGCTGTCGATCTTTTTGCTGGTAAAGCGTTGATGTGGTATAGATCTAATCGCGACCGATTTTGTGATTGGCAGGAGTTGGCTTCTCTTTTGACCAAACATTATGAGCCCCCAGATTATAGAGCTAGGTTGTTCAGGGACATTTTGAACCGTACTCAGGCACCTTCGGAGTCCATTGTGGACTATCTTACTTGCATGAACTCCATGTTCAGGCGTTACGGTTCCTTCGATGAGTCGGCTAGGTTGGATATTTTGATTAGGAACTTGGCCCCTTTCTACTCTACTCAGTTGCCCACGGTAACGACACTCCAGCAGCTAGAAGACGAATGCCTTAAGTTAGAGGTTAAGAAGTTTAGGTCTGATAACTACGCGCCTCCACCCAGGAGAAGACAGGACTATGCTGACCCCGATTTAGCTTTCGTGGGAGCCTTTGATGGTCCGGAATCCGCGGTTGAGGGTGAGGTCTCTGCAGTTAGGTCACCTGAGATGCCTTCTGTTTCGGAGAGTGCCCGGGTGATCTGTTGGAATTGCGGTAAGTCGGGCCATACTCGGCGTTCGTGTGGGGAACCCCAGAGGATGCTGTGTTTCCGATGCGGGAAAGCGGACGTTACTGTTCGAACTTGTCCATCATGTTCTGGTTCGGGAAACGGACAAAGGAGGTCCTAGAGGGCCGTAAGGAAACCTCCTCACCGACTGGTACGGCCAATGCTGGCGTTCGAGATGAGAAGCAAGTACTCCTCGATTTCATTCTGTCACATGTGCCTGGAGATGGAAGACCTTATTTGGAGGTTGACGTATTCGGCTTTTCTATCACGGGTTTGCTCGATTCAGGGGCAATGCGTACCATTGTGGGCCGTCCTGGTTTTGACCTTCTTTTGCAGTTGGGACTTAAGCTCACCCCCCGGCAATCTTCTTGTGCTGTTGCCAATGGAGAAATTTGTAGCAGCCCTGGCTATATTAAGACGCCCATCACTCTTAAGGGTAGAACTCGTTGGATTGATATATTGGTGGTTCCAAGTTTGCCTCATAGACTTATATTGGGCATTGACTTTTGGACGGGAATGGAGGTTGTTCCTAGGCTTAATGAGGGTGTTTGGCATTTTTCTGAAGCGCCGGTCGAGTCTGAGCAGGTGTGTAGCGTCACGGGCGAATCTCACTTGACTCCCGCTCAGTCACAGTTGCTGCAGTTCCTAGTTGAGGAGAAGTTCCAGAGAATGGGTACGGGTATCGGTTGTGCGAATGTTCCGCCGCACGACATCGAGCTTTTACCTGGCGCAAAGCCTATCAAGCAGCGATGGTATCCGGTATCGCCGGCTAAACAGAAAATCATCGACCAACATCTGGAGGAGATGTTAGACAGTGGAATCATAGAGCCGTCTCAGAGTCCGTGGTCGTCGCCCGTCTGTCTCATTCCTAAGAAGGACAACACTTATCGATTCTGTGTCGATTATCGACAACTTAATGCAGTTACCAAAAAGGATGCATACCCTATCCCTTATATATCTTCGATTTTGGATCGATTGAGAAACGCTAGGTTTATATCTGGCCTCGATATCAAGAGTGCTTTCTTTCAGATCCCTATTGCCCGGGGTTCCCGAGAGTATACCGCTTTTACTGTGCCTGGAAGAGGCCTTTATCAGTTTTGTCGATTACCTTTTGGGCTGACAAACTCCCCTGCTCGTTGGCAGAGAATTATTGACACTGTTTTGGGTGCGGACTTACAGCCTTATGTTATGGTGTACCTCGACGATATCATTATTGTGTCGCAGGATTTCGACGAGCACTTAAGAATACTGGGTTTGGTCTTGGACCGTCTCTTGGCGGCTGGGCTGGTGGTCTCTCGTGAGAAGTGCAAATTTTGCATGCCGGAGCTCAAGTACTTGGGATACGTGGTGGATGCCAATGGTCTGCGCGCTGATCCTGGTAAGGTTGAGGCGATTCTGAATATTCCCCGTCCCACTGGTGTCACCGAAGTGAGACGTTTGGTTGGTACCGCGTCATGGTATAGGAGATTCGTGCCTAATTTTGCTGCCCTTATGGCCCCTCTTACTAATCTGACTAAGAAAAATGTGGCTTGGTCTTGGTCCGACGAATGCGAGAAATCCTTCCAAACTTTGAAGGAGTGTCTGGCCACCGCTCCTATTCTTTCCTGTCCGGATTTTTCCAAGATGTTTACCGTGCAGACGGATGCTTCTGCATACGGAGTAGGTGCAGTGCTAACTCAGGAGGGTGACTCAGATGAGGAAAAGGTGATCGCTTACCTTTCGCGTTCGTTGACTCGTCAAGAACGTAATTATTCCACTACTGAACGTGAGTGTTTGGCGGTGATTTGGGCGGTGGAGAAATTGAGACAGTACCTGGAGGGTACCTTTTTCAGGGTGATTACAGACCACCATAGTTTGTTGTGGTTGCAGCGTCTGAAGGATCCGCAGGGTAGGTTGGCAAGGTGGAGCTTGCGACTTATGCCTTTCAATTTTGAGATAATCCATCGTAAGGGTAAAGACCATGTGGTACCTGACCTTTTGTCCCGTTCCGTCCCGCCTGCCTTGGACGTGGTCAACACGTTTGCGGAGTTCACTGTGACACAGGACCCTTGGTATAGGAGAATGCTGACGGATGTGGAGTCTTATCCCGAGAAGTTCCCTGCTTGGAGAAGCGAGGGTGGAGTGCTGTTTAAGTACGTGTCGAGCGCCGTACCTGCTATGTGTAGTGAATCGGAGTATTGGAAGATCGTGGTTCCGAAAGATCATCGTAAGAGGATCCTCGAGGATAATCACGACATCGAGACTGCAGGACATTTAGGGGTTTTCAAGACCTTTGGTAGGATTAGAAGGCGGTATTATTGGCCTAAGATGAAGTCTGACGTACTAAAGTATGTGGGTAAATGTTCAATCTGTTCTACTCGAAAACCTAGTAGGAGGGCACCTGCCGGAATGATGGGTACCAGGCCTGACATTGCGGAACCTTGGCAGATGGTTAGCCTCGACTTTATCGGACCACTCCCAAGATCCAATAAGGGTTTCAAATATCTATTGGTTATCACAGATTATTTCAGCAAGTATGTGTTGTTGGTGCCTTTAAGATCGGCTACAGCATGTTCTCTTTGTTCGGTTGTCGAAGAACAACTGTTCCTTGTTTATGGTGTACCCCAAACCCTCATTTGCGATAATGGTGTCCAGATGACGAGTAAATCGTTTAAGGAACTCTGTGCTAGATTCAAGGTTAAGATTTTCTATACCCCTTTATATTATCCCCGTGCCGACCCAACGGAACGCACTAACCAAACGATTGAGACCATGATCTCCTGCTATATTAGAGACAACCACAGAACTTGGGCTGATAATTTGGCGGCTGTCGGCTGTGCCATTCGGACGGCTAAGAGTGAGGTGACAGGTCATAGCCCCTACTACATCAATTTCGGTAGAGAACATCGCATATCCGGCGATGAATACGACCACCCTATGAAGTCTCACGACTCTCCCACGAACCTGGAGCAGAGGAGGTCAGGCTTCGCTGCTCTGTTCGAAGATGTTCGCAGACGCTTGTTGGCTGCGCAAGAGAAATACCGTGATCGTTATAATTTGCGACGCCGTCCCGTGCAGTTTCGTGTTGGAGATTTGGTCTTGCGCAAGAATAAGGCCTTGTCGAGCGCGCCTGATGCTTTTTGTTCGAAGTTGGCTCCACGATATATCGGTCCCTTCATTATCGCGAAAAAGTCTGGTTCCTTCACGTACGAGCTGAAAGACGATTTAGGCAGGCATAAAGGAGTGTGGCATGTACAGGATCTGAAGCCTGTTTGTTACCCCGGTGACGGTGGGGAGTAATGTCGGAACCGTCATATGCTTGGGAACATGATCGTCGAACATCAGACGGGTCTTTTTTTGTTTTGTGTTTGCCTCGTGTTACCTTACCTTTATTTGCCGAACCTTACTTTGATTGGGATTTCTTTTGCCCCGGTGACGGTGGGGCGTAGTTTTGGAACCGTCATAAGCTTGGGAACAGGACCGTCGAACCCCAGGCGTGTCTCGTCTGTATGTGGACGAATCTTTTCTTGGCGTACCTTACCTTACCTTGATTTTTGCCCCGGTGACGGTGGGGTGGATTATTGAGACCGTCATATGCTCGGGAGAGTGACCATCGAACATCTGATGTGTCTTTGAGTATCGTTTCGTACCTTACCTTATCTTCATTTGTGGACTTTGCCCCGGTGACGATGGGGTTAGTTAATGGAATCGCCATATGCTTGGGATAATGACCATCGAACATCTGTTGCGTCTAACGTGATTATTGCGTTTACCTTACCGACTGTGACTATTGAGTTTACCTTACCGATTTTGAGTACCTTACCTTATTTCGATTGTTTTGTTGTGCCTGTTTTTGCATTCCGGATTTGCTTTCCTGACTATCGCTTGTTTGCGGATTTGTATTGTCGTGGCAAATCTACGAATTTTGGCTTACCTACGATTCTCTGTGAGGACTATCTCGATTGCGACTTTTGTTACTCCTTGATTTTGTGTATCGATTAGGACTCCGTATTCTCGATTATGACTATTTTTGTTTGTTGTTGTCGTATGTTTCCCTGCTTTGACGTTCGTTTTTTTTATTTTCCCGAAACTCCCGACGAGTTTGTGTCCCCGGTTGGTCGTGTATTGAGCCGTTGCTTTTTACCCACGAGGACCACTGGTTGCTCTCGATCTTGTTTTATATTCCCGATATAGTCTACGTTACTGATTTCGACTTCTCGATAGCGACATCACTCCTGATGGTTGTGGTGGGAGTCGTTGAGGTTGCGACTTTGAGAATAAATGAAGTCCTCCTTGTCCAGCGCCTTTTTCGTAATCTTCAACTCGGATTACGATAAAGTTTCTCTTTTTCGTTAAAAATAAAATGTTTTATCTTTTTAAGTCGGCTCATTTTACGTTAATATCTTTAGTTGAGTTGGTTTTGTTTTCTTGCGTTTTTTTTTAGTTTTCCTTACTCTTAGCTGGACTTGTCGGTAGCTGGTCACCTTCAGTGACCAGATATCTTTCACCTTTTTGTATTTCGTCTCTCTCTATAAGAGTTCGTTTCGGTATCCGGCTGCCTTCAGCGACCGGATGTCCTTTACTTTTGATGTGGTGCGTTAGGTTTAACTCTCTTGGGAAATTTCGATGTCTGACACCTTCAGTGACAGGCCATCTTTTAGTTTGAGTTCTTTGGATTTCACGCAGATCGTCGGTGATCTACGCTCACCTCCTGAGGGATTTGAGGGGGAATGTCACGTTCAAAATTTCCTGCGCTGCATATCGCACTCCTGGCGCCATCTATCCGTGCCCCATCGATTCAGTAGAGGTTTACAGCGTTCGTTATCCCGTAACGTATATCGATTTTTCCGTGATCTACCATCGATTTTGACGTCTGTGATCTGTCATCGATTTTTGGTTCTGTGACAACTACGTTTTTTTTCTGGTACGAAAGACACCATTTTGTGAAGCGATTCGAATGTTCTGGAATTTTTGGGAGTTTCTTGAAGAGAATTTTGTGTGCTATCTCGAAAGAGGATTATTTCTGCAAGAAAGTTTGCTGTATTTTGGAATCCAGTCGTCCTTCTGGTTGTCGATTGAATTTTGTTGGTGATTACCGATTTGGCAGCACCCAAAAGAGTGGAGCATTTTGAGAGTCGAAGATCGTAAGTTGTCATTCCTAATAATCAGATGTGTTTAGTTTTGAAGAATCTAATGGATCACGCTTTCCCTTTTTAGAGACTCTTTTTCCACCGGGAAATCTTTTTCCACCGGGAAATCTTTTTCCACCGGGGAAAACACCGGAAGAATTGATATTTCTGAGCCCCTAAGAATACCTGCCTTTTTACCTGCGTTCAACTGAACGAAACGAGGGGATTTAGCAGTGGATTGTCTTCGTGTTTGCTGTAATTCAGAGAGTGAAGGAGTTGGGAGAATCTTCGAGCAACCCATACGCTGGACATCGTTGTGTAGAGCTTACTATAGAACTACTTTTCCTGGTAACACTACGTGTTGGATGACAAGGTCAGATCCATTACCTTACTTTGTGTTTATGAGACAGACATCGCCACCAAATTTTATATAGAGCTCAAACTACTTGCCGTAGAAGCATCAACGAGAGAACTCGAGTAGTTCTTTTTAAAGAGAAAGAGATATCTTATTATATTCCTTACTGTTACTGTCTAGTTTCAATTTACGAATTATAGAATAGTGTAAAGCCTACGTAACGTTACTGCGGCCCATTGAATTGTTTGTTTCTATCATTACGTTTGATTTGTTTGAACACTAAGTGTAGACGAATATACAATATTTGAAAATCTATAATATATTATAATAACTTCCCTTTCACCTTGATAGAGGTAACAATCCCTTTATTAAGAGACAAACTAGAGATCAGTGTACGATTGTTTGGCGCCCTTTTCAACAACTTAAAAAAAAAATAAACCCACCCCTATTAGCTCCAACCGCTGAGGGGCCCTGATCTCACTTTTCACCGTCTGGGTAAATCGACGTGTGACAAATTCTGACACATTTCACCGTGTATAGTTTGAAAAAGTTGGGTTATAGAGTCATTCTTCCGTCAGTTGAACAAGCAACGTTGCCATTTCTACATATATGTTGTAGTAATTAGGTATTTAACAAAATGTTTATTTACTTCGGGAAAATAATTGCCTTTACAATTTCAATCCTCCCAGAAAAGCCTCAATTATGATAATTAAATGGAATAGTGATTATTCGTGAATATAAAACCCAAAATAAACTCAATACAACTGTTGAGTCCGATGTTAAATATCAACTCTGTAAATCTATCCTCACTATCAACATGATGACGATGAATGGAAAATCAGAAAAAATAATGCTGAAACCACGTGAACATAATTTGGAGTGTATAGTCATAAACACTCGAAATTTTACCATGATCATCACTTATTCATTTAAATTATAATTTTTATTTTTTTTTAATTTTCATTTGTGGTCAAATCATTCAGCAATTTTGTTTTTTCATAACTCATAATGCATTCGATCAGTGCTTTGAGAACGCAAATTTATTCTTATTATCCTCTTATTCTTGGCGCACTAAAGCAAACATTCTGGGAGCAATGTTACCGCATCATGTGTGGACTATGGTTAGAGTAGCCCGGGAAGAATATAATCGAAATAAATAAATACCAAAGTAATACCCAAGAATTTATTGACCTTACTATTTAGTTGATCGAAAATTCCCTGACATGCGTTCTTCCTAGATTTTATTAATATTATAAATAACGATCTCCATCTAACATTGAAGAACTGCAGCATCTCACTTGAAAGGCTCCACGCAGTTTCCTTGAAAGTCCATTACTTCATCGTCTGGACATCTTTTAGAAGAATCTCCGATTGTATGAATTTTAATGTTTGGTATATTTTTCAGTTTCCTGTCGTCCACTTCTGCGTTTCTATTTTGCACCTCAGTTCCTTCTTCCTCGATATTCTGACATAAAGCAGTGAGTCCATCATATTGCAGCACCAGGTATCCTTGTTGCTTTAATTTCTCGATTATCCTGTCACTGGGATTCTTATTTAGAACACAACACTTTCTTTGTATGTTTTTTTCTTTCACAAAACGCACTATTTCACATCTATCACCGGAAATTGTTGCTACGTTTAGGTAAATGATGAAAAGGAAAGACAACAGGTAGCGGTGCATCTTGATCGACATGTTGATGCGTTGTAAAATAATGAATGCACCGATGTGTTTTTCCTCTGGTGAAAATAGATAATGCAGGCTGGGTAAATAAGCTCGGCATGACTAACAGAGAAAGATTGGCGAATACTTCTTGCTGAACTCGCCAGCTTGATGACTGCATAATGCTTCAGTTATGAGGATGAGTCAAGGGAAAAGTATCAGGTTAAGTGAAAAAGATTTCTGATTTCGTGAATGATAAAAGAAGGAGAAAGATTTTTCTTAAACTTGTTGGTTATGGTTATGAATTGTGAAACCCTGAAAAAGCAGCAGCTCTATATCCCAATGAACACACAAACCTAAAAAAACATTGTATTTTTAAAGTAACGACGCCTTCATAACCCGTCGAAAAAACGATAGAATGTTGTTAGGCAATACGTTTCTTTGCGATTTTCAAGTGATGTTTCTTTTCCAAGTTGATTCAACATTTTTTATCCCATTTGAACAATACAACTGTATCGAAAATTTCACTGGAGTATTACCTAGGAGCATAGATGACTGGAGAGAAGGCTCGGCTATAATATTGAACGCCAACATCGATATAGCTTCAATCAGACTATATCGATAGTATTCTTTCGAAATATGTAGAATTAATTTTGAAACTAAATAATTAAATTATCTTTGATGATTATTAGGTAGTTGGTATTATTATTATTATTGGAACCATTAGTTACTATATTATCATAATGTTAATCTTTCCTAGAGTCATGTTATTCTGAAATGTGAAACTGATTTATATAGGTGACTTTCAGTGAATCAATGTTTTTTCTAACGAAGAAGTGTTGAGTTCTTGATATTTAGATGTATAAATGGGTCTTTTCCCTTTTTATTGAATCAACATATTGTACGCAACAAGTCCGGAAAATAGGGTTTTTTTGGACTCACAGACTATTCGCCCAAAAAAAACCCTATTTTCCGGACTTGTTACGTAAATTACTATTACGGAGAATTCAATGAAATTGTGGAAAAAAATGATGGTTTCGAATGTTCTTTATTTTCATGAAAACATACTAGAAAATGACAACACAACAGGAACTACATCTGCCATAAACTATGATCTGAATGTGAATAAGTTCTGATGCGGCATAACAAACATGATGATCCTTGTATTGGTATTTTATTATAATCGAGTATCACTCTCACAACTTGAATATTCTTCAAAAATAAAGGTTAATTCATTAATTCAACCTTTGAACTTGGCCACTGAATACAACCTTTCAAAATATTCGCTGAATGCTTTATATATTCAATAAAAATCATTGTTCTCAGTTGTTTGAGAAACTCTGAACTAAACTCTTTGTGGCAAGGTTTCTCCATCTATAGTTTCCCAATATACCTACCAAAAGCATTATTGATATTAAAGTCGGGGGTCGGGGCATCTTTTTTATTAAAATTTATGAAAATGTATGGACCTGTTTTTACTTTTCCTTGAAGAGCAATTGAAATCACAGCAATTACAATTGCAAACAGTTTTTTTCAGCACTAGTACTTAGCTTTCTCATTGTTATATACTCAGTCCACTGGCCAGAGTATGTATTTTTGCTTTCGCTCAGATACTTTACCTTTTTTAATTTCAGTCTTACAGAAAGATTAAGACACAGCTTGAATTACGATGATCAGTTGTTATGACACACTCGTTAATAATAATGAAATTAACCCTTTCTCATCAGTTAAAACTGCACCAGCATATTGAACTCAAACAAGACACCTTGTGACCTGAAATATGATAAAATTGTGAATAATATAGTTTATCTACTCCCATAGAAAAATATATCCATAATATAACCGAATTTGATCTGTAATAGTCTCTATAAACCAATGGTGTGAGGTTATAATAACTCACGCCTTTAACTCACTCTAATACAAATAGGGAAAATGTAGCTTACGAAATGAATAAAAAAGTCGGGTCAGTGGGGAACTCTATTTCAGACATCAAGGTAACGTTCTCGCCATTCATTTCTACATTTTCTAAGATCTGAATATCCAAAAATTGCATTTGTGAAACGTGAATTTTTGACGTTTTCTACGGGATTCGATTTCGATTCGATTTTCGACCACAGAAATCGCTTTTGACAACTGTTGTCAATTTTGAAAATGCAGATTGATTCGAATTTCACTAAAGAAGTCGAAGATAAAGTATAGTGTTCAATTCGCGGTAATGGTCATAACACACTTGATGAATTACACCCCTCGCCTGACGGCTCGGGCTGCAAAATTCATCTTCCTGTGTTATGACTTACATTACCGCACATAGAATAATATACTATTATCAATTTTCATAAGGGTCGTGTTCAAACAGCAATAGCTCTTAAATTATGTAACTTACAGAAATGATGTTGGTGTCGTTCAGTAGCTAATATCCTTGCGTGTTAGTTCATTAGAAAAAAATTATACTTCAATGCGTTAGTTTTTGTACTATTGAGGATTAACTAAAAAATTCAGTAAATTTTCTGACTAAAATTATTTTTAAGAATTTTATATGACATTTTTGAGTTTGATGTTTTCATATAAAGGTGGTAGTATTATCTTTCAAAAAACATTTTTTCCACATCTGTAGGACCTTTATGTCCAAAGAAATTGATATCATTTGAAAGGGTCAACTAAAATAAAAATTGTATCAAAATCACGAGCCGTCAGGCGAGTGATTTTTGAAAAATGTCATGATCGGAATTGCCGAAAAGCAACAAACTTAAATATTACAAGAGAGAAATTTCACCTGCTCAAATTTAATCTCGAGTGGTATTCGACATGAGTATTTCACGAGAAAATGTGTCTTGCAGTAATATGGTCACATTGGGCTCGTATTGCGCTATTTGACAAATAGGTATTCATCATAGATCAACTAAACGTTGTTTGTTTTCTCTATAGTCTATGGTATTCATTCCCGAAGCTATCTATGAATTTGAGAAAAGTCAAAAATTTTATCGCTGGAAAACCAACTTGTTGGTTCTGCCGGCTTGCATGTTTTATCGATGTGAAACGAGAGTTGGTATATGAAAACTTCCTCATTAGAAATGGAATGAGTGGAATAGTCATTCATAATTCATGCAACCTATAATACTACAGAAAACCACCGGAAAAATTTCTATGCGGAAGCGGAAGGGCTTCGAAAAAAGTGTTTTCGATTGGCCTACGAAGTCCTAGATCCGCCACTGGTTTAGGTTAAGAAAAACGTGAGAATTTAATTGAAAAAAAAGTTTATTATTGCAAGCTATAGGTACATTGTTTTCTGGACAAATAAATAATTTTATATTAGCTACTCCAAACTTGAATCCTACCTTGAAAATGTCAATTAAATAAATATTGGTGAGAACATAAACAAAAATTCTAAGTGAATTGGAATTTCTTTCAAAAATTATTCCATTGCTCAAAATTTGGAACATACCTAAAGAAACAATATATTTTTTCAAGGACAATGAATATTCATCAGAGCGATACTCAAATATTGATTGATATAACTCAAAAACTCACGGATAAGTCTTTTTCTAATAGATTGGATGTTCTGAATAAAGTCTTTCTACCAGTTTCTGGAAACTGCCGCATCTCACTTGAAAGCCTCCACGCAATTCCCTTGAAAGTCTAACACTTGATCATCTGGACATCTCTTTGAAGAATCCCCGATTGAGTGAACGCCTAAGTTTGGTATAGTTTTCGTTTTGGTGCCTTCCTCTTCACTGTTTATAGGTGGGATCACAGCTTCTTCATCTTCTTCTTCCTCTTCCTCAATATTCTGACACACGGAGGTGATACTACCATACTGCATCACCAAATATCCTTGGTCCCTCAATTTCTGAATTTTTTCATTATCTGGATTCTTATTTAGAACACAACACTTCCTGGATAAGTTCTTGTCGTTCACAAAACGCACTATTTCACATCTTCCACCGAAGATGGTTTCAACATTCAGGAGAAAAACGAGAAAGAAAGTCAATAGGTAGCGACGCATCTTGGACGACGTCTTGTTGTGTTCTGCAATGAGGAATGCACGTGTGCCAGTCAACATATACCGGTTTTCTCTATGGAGAAAATAGGGTATTTTGGCCGAGTAAATAAGCTCTGCATGACTAACAAAGGAAGATTGCCGGCATCTTATTCGTGCTAAACACGCCTTCTTGATGATAGCATATGAGGGTTCAATTATGAGCACGAGGTGGAAGTTGAATTGAATCGAAATTCTAAATTCCGAGGAACGATTTTTTCATCATTTCAAAACGAGTTCAAATTCATTAATTCATGGTTCCTCGTTCAAATTGACCTATAAATTAATGGTACCATTAGGGAACGGAGTCATTGACTCCAGATCTCCAACTTCCTCAATATAATCAGATCCTCATCCAGTTAATGAGGAAATTGAGACATTTGCTATTGATAATTTTCAATTTATACCCTTTGATGGCCGACGGTTTTGGAGGTGTTGAATTTTGGGAATATTGTATGTCCACAACTATCCAATAAAGTGTTTATGGTCCATTCGTTTCATCGAGCATTATAACATCTATTAATCCCTTGTGATTTATGAGCCATTAATCACTTGTGATTTATGGTTATTCAAACTTCAATCTGACAACCACAGAATATATAGATTGAAAATTTCAATTCTTCTGAGCAGAGAATTCTATTGTCATTTCAATTTGGAACGACAATTAAAGAAATAATGAAAATTATTTCAAAAAGAATGATTCAACAGTCGATACTATATTGTTTTTTGAGTTCGATCAACTGGTAGCGAAGGTGAAGGGTTTTTTGGGCGAATTGCGATGATATAGGGTGTTTCAATAAGAGCGCATGATTTGAATTGCGCGCCATGTTTGATAAAATGTCGCATGAATATGACGTGACAGATAGGAAGTTGGCAGATGGAAGTGAGTAAACATGGAACATTACACAGTAGAACAACGCGACCTGATGACCTGTCAAAACTTATGGTGAAAGTTTAATTGGCACTATTCTTGTAGTGCGTCCAATGTTCGGTCGAAAAAATTCAAATTTCATCCATTTCCGTAGAAGTAGCACTTGTTTACAAACCAGTTACAAGATGTGAATCGGATTATTATAGGTGTTTTCTTTGAATTCATGGAGATTATATATATGAAGACTTTCAGTGAATTAATATCATATCAACAGTGTATTGTCGAGTTTTTTAAATATATAGGTGTATAAATTGGCTTTTCCCTTCTAATTGGCTTGAAATTCCACGAGCAATTCAAAGGAAATCATGGAAATAAATGATTGTTTTGAATGTTCTTTAATCGCATGGAAACTACAGAATAACAATACAAAAATATTTACACCTGCCATAAACAATGATCTGGATGTGAATAAGTTCTGATGCCGCATGAGAAATTAGGATCATTGTACTGGAAAATCACTTTTAAATCGCAGTAATACGTGAGAAAATAGACAACATATTAGGGGAAAGCGGGGTAATACCACGCATCGAGGTAATATCGCGCATGAAAAAATACCTAATTTGCAGCATTCTATTTGTATTTTCTGGATATTATAGTTTAGTGTTATATTTAGCTATTCTTTTCTTTTTAAAATTTTGAATTCGTTTGATTCGTTTAACTCCTACCGGAGTTAAGGTTGAAAAAGTGAGTCAGTATCTATATGGGGTAAAACCGCGCGTATTCTCTCTATGTGCGCGGCATTACCCCACGTTATTTTCAATATGCGCGATATTGCCGGTTTCGTTTGTTATTTTTGAAATTTATTTTTGTTATCTTTTTTTAGTTCGTTATAGAATATTTTTGTATTGAATTTTGTTTTAATTAATCCATTTTCTAACTAAAATGTTATGCGCGATTTTGCCCCATGAGGTGCGCAATATTGCCCCACCGGATGGGGTAATACCATAAAATTTAATTTCTAGAAAGTATGGGTACATTTCAATATTGGGTTATTCCATTCTAATTTCCCATATACTTTCGTAAAGAAGAGATATTATCGAAATATATCCCTTAACGATATGGTAATATTCTAA
Organism: Adalia bipunctata; assembly: GCA_910592335.1. Taxonomy (NCBI): domain Eukaryota; kingdom Metazoa; phylum Arthropoda; class Insecta; order Coleoptera; family Coccinellidae; genus Adalia; species Adalia bipunctata. The sequence continues at coordinate 12,235,743 of OU342954.1, forward strand.
AAAATAAAGATTTTCTGAGCAATTTTGCTTACATGCGTGATATTACCCCGCTTTCCCCTACTCGTTTTCTAGGTTGGAATTTTTGCCGAAAGTCATAGATTTATAGCATTTTCATTAATGAAATCATGAGAAAACAAAAATTTATAGCTTCCGATGAAGACCTTCGTGACATCTGACATTTTCAGGATACCTACCCTCATCAGGAGTGATTCTTAGGTACAGTTGGTCAGCATGAAGGCATTCTTCTATTGGACTCCATGCTCTCTCGATTTGAGGCCTTTCGACTTCTTGCTGTGAGGTTATCTGAAGTGACATGCTTATGCCAATATGGCAGCAACCATGGAAGCATTGACAGCCGAAATTAGACGCTGTATCAATGGTATACCACCACATATAATCTTCTGAGTTTTCTCCAATCCCAAATACAGTAGTTTTTAATTTATATTCCGGTAATGATAAATTTCATAATATTCCAAAATATTTACAAATAACTTCTCTTGACGCGAGAGATATAAAGTTTGCCTGAGGGTTCATGACGACTTATGGTCATTCGATATAACATGATGAAATATTTCTCACCAAACAAATAAATGAATGACTCAGGCATAGGAAGTGAGCAACCGCAACTTTGTGAAAAATATTGTAATTGACACCTTCACACATGATTCATTTTTTCATAATAAAAAATCTGATCAGAATAGATATTCTGCCTCACCAGATTGGAATTTCATTTGGAGTGGATCCCAAATAAGTGAGATAAGATAAAAGCATTTTTGAAATACCTCTTAGAAAGAAAATACTTACTGAAGTTCAACAAACCTTTGTCTACAAGTCTGTTTCACTTTAGTGGCATTTAATGAACGTTAAAGTAGGGCCACTTTCCATGTGTGTAGAATTGTGATATATTTGGGCTGCTTTGTGCAGTTCATTTTTACAATATTTTCCTCCCTCAAACTATACAGGGTCCTGGAAAAGTGCGAAAATCCTCCATAGCTGCCGAACCAGACATCTCAGAGATTTCGTTGGAAAGTAGATCTCTTGTACCTTCATTTCTGCATCTCAGGAAATTATTTTCTGATAGATATACAGGGTGTCCCCGATAAATGTTATTCAACAAATGTATGGTTTTTTCAATGAATCACCCCATATATTTTCATATATTTTCAATAACCTCCATTACCTCTTTTATGACGCAAAATATTAGGGACATTTTTCCAACGGTGCAGATCTTATTCGAAGAAAACTGCAAAAAGGTGAGGGAAAAGCAGTTCAGTAAAAGTCTTCTGGCGATTTCCAGAAGCGATAGTAACATGAATTGTATCTGAAAGTTTTTCACTTGAAGGATTTGCCTTGACACGGTTCCCAAACGATCAACCTATCATATACAGGGTGTCCGTTATTAAGGTCCAAATATGAAGAATTATATATGAAGATTTTTTCAAATGGAACACTCTGTATTTTTTTCCACAATAAAGTAGACAATTTCTCGAAAATTCGTGAAAAAATCGTGCTCAATTTGTGCTTACGGGTCCTGTAGATAGTGTGACTAATTTTCAAAGAAGTTTGCGTCGCATTTCCGCTCGTTCTTGATGAAAACGTATTCAAAAAATTATGAACTAGAAATTCACTCCAAAATATCGATAATTCCTTGAAAAATCAAGATTTTATCCAAAAAAAAGGACGTAGTTTGAATGCGTAATTCTTCATCCAAGTAAAATTTCATCTAGATCGAATCAGTAGTTTCAATTTTGACTATTCTCGAACTCAAACGCGGCATTAAAAATCCGTACCTACCCTGAAAATATCAAGTCCATAGGTTCATCCCTTCGAATGGATACGGACATAATAGAATTTGACGTGGTCAGTGAGTCCAACCTACTCCTAATTTGACTAATTGACTAATTCCTCACCGGCCAGAATGAAATGCTTCCGATATAAATTTTTTTTTGAAGATTTATATAAAAATTTACAGATTTCGCAATCCTTGCAACCATCAGAGACATTGGAAATGATAACACCACATGTGAATATTACCAACATTTATTTGCATTTGAACTTAAAATAAAATAGTATTTTCAATAAAAATAATGAGCAATAATATAATTGCAAGAAACAATCAACATTCCTAATTCCTAACATAAACATGTGAGAGGAAACTTGTCACCGTATTTTAAAACAAAAATGTTCTTTCTAAAGTAAGTATTCTTAAGATATAATAATAAAAAATAAAGATATAAATAATTGGATGAAGCTGGGTCCATCCTGTCATTCCTTTCCAATATTTTCGAAGTGAATTTTGATTTTAGCAAATCTGGGTTTTCATGAAATTGGCTTTAGATAAAAGGATTCAGTTTTTACTAAAATTCATGAATCCTATATGTACTCGGATCAACTATCATCGGATGAAGCTGATAACATCCAGTCCAATATTTTCGAAGCGAATTTTTATTTTACCAAATCTGAGTTTTCTCGAAATTGGCTCGAGATAGAAGCGTTAGCGTTATTCCCCCGGTGTGAGTCACCTAACCTAACTAATCACTGACAGTAGATGACGAAATACAATTATGTAATTGTTCTTTTGCATTAAATAATCTACACATATGAAGGAAAATAGTCATGCAATAGATGTGAGTGTGGGCATGAAGAGCAAACTATTGACCATTTGGTCAAAAATTGTTCAATATATAAATTTCCAGATGGTTTTAACTCTATTCACTTAGTATCTGATTCATTTTTGAGATGGGTTGGTACCTTCAAAACAATTTGAATATATTAGTTGATTTTGCTTTTCCGTTTTTTCTCCCTCTGGTTTTTGTTTCAGATTATCTAAAAATGCTTTGTCAACCGCTTTGAAGAAATGAAGAAAGAATTACATTCGTAGAAGAAGATGCCCTCCAATATGAATATCTGAAAACAAATCCAATAACCCTACACTTATACGGGGAGACAGAGTTTTTGCTGAGGTTTTTATCTGTGCTCTTGCATCATACGCAGAAATGTATGGTGCCCCGTTTGACATTCCTCTGCTAACACTGAGATTAGGAGCGGGGAATGGATCAATATGTTTGTTTGAATGATCTGTTCCTTGTTGCCTTTTCGAGACACATGCCATAATTAAAAACAAATCTGTAACAGCTCCATTTCATAAGAATATATATATATATATATATTAGAAATTAATAATAGAAGTACTTTCCACGACTCCAATTTCTCTCGAAAATTAGATCAGAGCGTCGTGAAACGAACAATCGGCTCCCTGGTCTAAAATAAAAACACGAATACCTTTAAATTACGGGAGGATGTTGGCAAGGCAAATACGGGATGGTGCGCTGTATCCACAGAAATAAAATAAAATATTTATTTATTTATATGTTTATTATATTTCTGTGGCTGTATCTATATTTTGAAATACCTGAACTGAGTTGCAGAATATCAATGCGCAGAATTCCCCCGTGCGAGGGAATTCCCCCTTCCCCCCCTACTCGGAGGAAATATCATCAGATGAAGCTGAGTCCACTCCGTCCAATATTTTCGAAGTGAATTTTGATTTTAGCAAATCTGGGTATTCATGAAATTGGCTTTAGATAGAAGGATTCTGTTTCTACTGAAATTCATGAATCTTATATGTACTCGGATCAACTATTGACCTATTCTTCAAATACGGAAATAATTGCCCAATCTGGCAACGTTGCAGCGAATTTGACGGACCACTCACCGCGGCCCAGATCTCACTTGATGAAACAACAATATAAACACTCGAAGTGCTAATGAAGGAAATAAAACAATGATCTATCCTTCAAATACAGGAATAATTACCCAATCTGGCAACGTTGCGGCGAATTTGACGTACCTCCCACCGCGGCTCACTGGTCGCCGTCGCCGATTCTCGAGCATACATTAATTCTCACGAATGCCTAACCAATCAGATTCACTCGATTCCGAGTGCTTCCGAATGCACCCGAGTGGAAGATCGTGAGAAGAAGCCGTTGCCCGTTATTCAGATCGCGCGTTTTGTCTTTTGTCGTTCTTCATAAATGAATCTGATAGTGAAATAGTTGAAAACGGTTGTTGGAACTTCGAACAGTTTGATTCATATTATGGTAATTACCCCCCCCCCCCATGAGTATCAAAGTCCTTAGAAGAAGTTACGCAATGTGGTGCACATAAAAAAATTTCATGAATTGTGAACCTGATTTTCAATCGTTATAACCCCCCCCTCATTAAAAAAAGCTATATCCGCCCTTGCATTTAGAAAAAGCACATATGCGCTTACAAAAACCTCAAAAGTGAGAATTTAAGTAGGTAATTTAGCATATGTATTTTGAAATATGGCAATATAACTGTGTGTTGTATCATATTTTTCTTGGATGGGGGAAATGTAAGAAATATCAATCATACAGAACACCATGAATTATTCTCAAATGATCATATGTAGAAAACGTTTTCTGGTTTTCATCAGTAGAACAAAGAGAACACAAAATACATTGCTTTTCACCACTTTAGCGGAATCATCATTATGGATTGTCCGGAGATGCCTGTTTCTAACAGATAGGTACGCTGGTAAACTCTTTTCCACATATGCCGCAAATGCAAATAAGTGGATTCACTCTGCAATAAAGTCGAGCATTTATTTGAAACGTCCATAATGAGAAATTGTAATAGATTTTGCTACATATTCTATTCAATAAAAATCAAACTGTTCGAAGTTCCAAGTTCCAACCGTTTTCAACTATTTCACTATAAGATTCGTTTATGAAGAACGACAAAAGACAAAACGCGCGATCTGAATAACAGGATACATTAAAAGACACCAACGGTGCCGTATTTCGACCAATAGGAGGGGAGCACGCAATCCCGTTCGATTTTCTCTTCACGTCATACGTCAGCATGGTTTACGTGTATAAAATCGATTCAACAGTTGTCAACGTGAAATACATTTTGGTTATGTTTATCGAAATTCATCTCTGTCGTAGAAAGGGTTGTGTGCTCTCTATCAGAATATTAATAATTGACTTCGAACTCGAACTATTGAATTGGTTGGAATTCATGCAAGATCTTTTTAAATGGAAGAAGACATTTGAAACTTCACGACTGCTATTTGATGAGAAAGAATTATTCTAGATAACACCAAAGAATCAGATAATTACATTTGTATACTTTCTAAAATCGCTGCCACATTTCGAAATTCTCGACTTTGAGAAAGAAAATACATTTGAAAGATTTCCATACCTAGATGTTCATTGTTGCCTTACAGATTTTTCAAATATTAAAATCTACCAGTAATAAAAGTATTTAAAATCAGAAATCTATTTAAATTCTCTCGAGAATTGGATCCAGAATTCGGTGAGGGTTTTTATGTAATTCAGGCACATTAATGAATAGGTATTTGAACTGTATATAAAATTTTAACTTTAACACTGTTCAATTAAATATGACTGAAAGTACTGCATATTATTGAAAAATATAACAAATTGCCTGTGTTGAATCTCTTATCTACATAAGAGCCTCCAAATTCATTCATTGGATTGTCATTATATTCTACATATTGACATAACAAAATATATGATTATATCTTAATCTGAATAATAACAAAGGAGCGGTGGTATATATTTATTCAATCAATTCAGCACATTATCTCATACATATCACTTCTATTGCTACATCATTCTTCCAGAAGCTATGAAATTATTGTAGGGTGACAAAATTCAATCATTCACTACACTGAAATCTGCAAAGGAGTTCTTCGAAAGCATAATTACTTATGGATTTGAATGCCATTATGACCTACATGAATGCTTTGTGAAACTCTATACCACAAGCAAAGTGAATATTTACATACTAATTAGATGTTACCTACAATTCTCAAATATTAACTTTTGCTATTTAAAATAAGGTTCAATCACTGAATTTGTCACCATTGTGCATTTTTGTCTACTTGTGTACAAATTTAAGTCCACTGTATAAATTCTAGCCATTCCATTAATCAAGCCAATATCAATCTAACAGGTAGTAGGATATATTCATTGTGGAATATAATATTAGCCCACCTTTTTCATGAACGGTTTCTAAAACTCTACACAAAATATACCATGCGAAAGTAAATATCAATTATCTTGCTGATCTTGCATCAAACGTTTGGAACTAAGTTCATCATAGTGACCCACATTAGTTTCAATATTCAACTGAATATATCGAGAGAGTTCGTTACAGCTGACCCCATCTCCCTTCCTTCAACCTCTGGTCCTCCCATTATTTGAATGTCAATCCTAAAATTGAAGTAAATTTACTAATAAAACACTAACATGCTATATTAACAGTGAACAGTTACCACCAGAAGTACTAAATTTCACCGAAATTCTTGAGTTGATGGACATAATCCATATATTTTTATACCTCGATCTTTCATGCTACGTTGATTACATTGACTCGTAGATAAATTATGTTCAAGTAAAATCAGCTGACATAACTCATAACATTAATAAACCAACCTGTAGTATTACTTCTTGTTCCTTAAAAAAATTATGAGTGCATTTTTCCCAAATGGATGAATAATTCTTCATGAGAGCCAAAAGATATTTAGTCCTGTACAGGGCAAAGTGGGCACTTCAAATGAATAGAATGTCTTTTTGATCAAATGGTACAGGTTCTTCATGATGAATTTTTCTCATATGCCGATTTCTTGTTGATGATCTTGAAAAATGCTCTTGGCATACGAGATACAGCAAACTTTCACTGAAAATTAATAATCAAAATGAAACCAAGTATAAATTTTTACTGATTAATGATATACTCACTCAACTTCGTCCATGCCTATTGCTTATTATAAAACAGAACTCCTTGTCAATATGATGCAGCAATTAAAATTATTGCTATTTGTTGTCTCTGCTATTTGTAATAAAATTGAATTGAAATTCTGATGAGCAGAAAACAATGAGAATTTCTCAAACGTCAAAACAAATCATGGAAATAGAGAGAAGCACATTTGACATTAGACAAGGAAAGAGAACCGTGATGTCATGTGCAGATATTCCGTAACTGTGATTGGTCAGAAATTCGGCACCGTTGGTGTCTTTTAATGTATCCCCTGAATAACGGGCAACGGCTTCTTCTCACGATCTTCCACGCGGGTGCATTCGGAAGCACTCGGAATCGAGTGAATCTGATTGGTTAGGCATTCGTGAGAATTAATGTATGCTCGCTTCTCGTATGCTGGCCCAATACACCTATGTCACCTATATCACGCGATAACTTTCGAATGCTTTTTTGGTCTACTAGCGACACCTTTGTCTTTTGACCTTGAACAAAAAGTCGTAACTTGCCTGTAATATACGAACATAAACATTTCCAATGTTAAAAATCATTATTAATGTATTTTGAATAATTTACAATTCACAACAATTATTTGACAACTTCAGAATGAACCACGTAGAATTGTTTTTATTCAACCTTGAATGCATCATGAAATATTTGTTATAGAAAAATAATGGCGGCTCTGAAATGGAAAATGTAGATTTCTCATGAAAAATATCATTTTTTTTCCTTTCATGACATTTTTCCAAAATCAATACAAATTTCATTCGCGAAATCACCGGAAGCAACAAACTTTCATCTTACAATCGAGAAATTTTGCCGGCAAAATTTCATCTCTAGTGGTATTATATATGATAATCGTTTAAAGGTTAGACGGATCAAAATTTTCGGTGAAAACCTAAACTCACCATGTATAAAGCTAAGGAAAAAGAGGAGACAATTTCAAACGTTCATTGTATGATGTATATTCACCTTAGAAGTCTCCATACGGGGTAAAAACATATTACTCAACCAATTTTCTGGTGTCTCATCGAATAATTTCTGGTCCATGACATTATATTAGTTGCCAAAAAACTGAAACCAGGGTCCATCAGGAAACTAGAAGCTGTAGTTTCTCACAAAGATATGAACTCTGCTCGTTATGGAGGAACCTGTACACTTGAATCATTATCTCCCTCTTAAAACTTCCAGAAATCGTCTTCTCCTACTCTGGAAGGGTAAAATATGTAGGATGGAAACTTCTGGCTCTTCCCAATTACAGAAAGTAGCAAAGCAGGTCATGAGAACCTTCCTTCCGAGATGAATTGAGATGATTAATTCATGAGGTCAGAGAAATGCTCATTGCGATTTCCAGTCAGTTCGTTATTTCTCAAAACGATTTTCGGCATGCTAACAAGACCCAGATGTGCAGAATTTATGGACATCAAGAATGGCCTTGTCTAGTCGTCCAGATCAAAATTCAGAAAAAAGAAATCAGTTGTGACCTCGCGACTTTATCTTCTTCCCAATAAACATCGACACTTATACAGGGTCTTTCACGAGGAACCTCACCCATATTTATACGGGAAACTACTGAACGTATTTTCATGAAATTCAGCACTTATAAGTATTTCACGATGCTGATGAAATCTCAAATATTTTCAAGGCATGAGCACCTCCGTTTTTTCCGGAAATGACGCCAACTTCCGTTTTTCAAATTATAACACCATTTTTTTATTGCAGAAATAGATTCCTTTGAAAATTTCAAGTTATTTTGATGTAACATTTTTCAGTTTTGGTTGGAAAATTCTCTCTGAGCGGGAAAATACGAAAAAAAAATCGCAAATAGAGCTCTGCTGAAACAAGAATAACTTCGAGGTTTTTTGATGGAAAATTTTCATTTTTGGGATTTTTCAAGACGTAAGATTGATGTATCCAGTTTAAAAATCTAAATCGCGATTCATGATACAGGGGGTGAAAAAATCGCTTTCAAATTTAGGGATGACAAAATCGTGAAAAATCAATTTTTTCAAATTAGAACCCCATTTTTTATGGCAGATATTGAATCTACGTTAAAAAATAATGTGAGTGTATGCATCACACCCTTGCCCTAAAGTGGATATTAACTCAGAAAATATCCATTTTATCTAATTCCTTGAAAAATGTTTCACGAAAAATTTTAGAAAATCTAGTACGTCGACCCTATTCGGCAAGCGAAAATCAAACATTGCAACTTTTCCATGTTTTCCGCCATTTTAATTTTTTTTCTTGAATTGAACAAGTTGATTGTTTATATTCTACTGAATAGCTATCTCAGTCGTAGCTTGGTCGTACAAAATCGTTTGAATGGGCAAAGGACCCAGCACACTTACTAAGGAAATGCGGGTCCAGTGAATTTTCCCCATTTTTACATATTATATTGATATCAACCTCAAGAAAAATATATCAGATTTCCACGAAGGTCTTACATCCGGTTTGTTCTATGGGGCGTTCCAAAATTGCAGCTACGGAAAAATGAATCTTTGAATTTTGATGATAATTCTTCTAATTTTCAGAATTTCATTATGATGCCTTGGTTTCTGAATGACAAGATATCACAGATATCCAAACACCGCCCACCACGTTACGTTTCTTTATACAGGCTGTTCCTTGAAGCTATATAAGTAACTGAAGGTAACTTCGTTAGTGACTTTGGGACCACCTTGAGTTTTTCAAAATATGATGTACAAAGAACAGTTGCAAAATTATTCAGGTTTAAATTCATACAATTTTTCTTTAAAACTCATCTGTAGTTGAGATTGCTGTCAAGGAATATAGGTTTTCATTCAGTATACTTATTATGATAGGTATTGACGGTCGGTCAAAAGGTGTTTTTATTCAGGAATGTACAGGATGGACATAATTCGGTGTCACTAATCTTCCCATTTCGCTATCTCGAAATCTGTTTGTACAAAAAAGTATTATCATTCCAGGTTGTTGTATCTTCGAGCACTCTGAGGATGCATATTTCATTAAATATTACACCATAAAAGTATGTCGACCTTTGTGAAAAATTTCACTCGTGTATAAATAAATAAAAGATTGTTGCCAAATCATTCAGGTTTTAGTTCAATATACACCATTACTTGAAATAATAATTATCAACAATTCACATCAAAATGTATTAGCACAAAATATGAATTCTCTCAATTCCAATCTTGAAATAGGGTTATCAACACGACTGGTTAAACTGTTGAAATACTGAAGATTTTAGCTTTATATTTGTTACACCACTATATAATCTAGGACAGTTCTTGAAAAAAGTCATGAAATAATCACTCCTTCATTCAAGATATGTTTCAAGAGTTGAGTAGAAGGGTATTTAATATTTCGCATTTGTCGTATCCAAGAAACCAGAGTACGCTTGTTATGTGAGAACATGTCTCCAGGGTTCTGGCTCCAGTAATGGTGTATATTGAACTAAACCCTGAATGATTTGGCAAAAATCTTTTAATTATTTATATACGAGTGAAATTTTTCACAAAGGTCGTCATACTTTTATGGTATAATATTCAAAAATATACATCCTTAGAGTGCTCAAAGATACAACAACCTGAAATGATATTACATATAAACAGAATTTGGGATAGCGAAATGAGGAGATTAGTGACACCGAATTATGTCCATCCTCTACATTCCTGGATAAAAACACCTTCGGACCGACCGTCAATACCTATCTATACCTAATAATTATACTAAATGAAAATAACATTCCTTGACAGCAATCTCAACTACAGATGAGTTTTAAAGAAAAATTGTATGAAATCCGAATTTAAACCTGAATAATTTTGCAACTGTTCATTGTACATTGATGAAACTTCCTACAGAGTTGGACATACATCATGGTATTACATTTTGAAAAACTCAGGCTGGTCCCAAAGTCACTAACAAAGTTGCATTCAGTTACTTATATAGCTTCATGGAACAGCATGTATAACGAAACTTAACGTGGTGTGCGGTGTTTGGATATCTGTGATATCTTTTTATTCAGAATCCAAGGCATCATGATGAAATTCTGAAAATTAGAAGAATTATCATCAAAATTTAAAGATTCATTTTTCCGTAGCTGCAATTTTGGAACGCCCTATAGAACAAACCGGATGTAAGACCTTCGTGAAAATCTGATATATTGTTCTTGATATAAATCTAATATGTAAAAATGAGGAAAATTCACTGGACTCGCTTTTCCTTAGTAAGTGTGCGGGTCCTTCGTATTATTTTTTATGGGCATTCAGAATTCAGTACCTTCGTATTGAGAAATGCATAAAAGCATCGTAAACTCAAAAATTTTATGAAAACTTTTATTTTTTTAATGGTTCGGCCTGTATTTCATTTTCATTGGTAAATAATTATGCGTATCATTCACTTGAATGAACAATGAATCCATTATTAATGCAACATAATAAAAAACATTCAATCATAACCAATATAAACTTATTTCTTTTCATCAAAATGTAATTAGAAAACTTTTATTGTATTATAATATGTTTTCTTCATTTCTAAAGAAATCGAACAGGTTACACAAAATTAACAGAAATTACATAATATTCCTATTTCTCTAACAGGAATGTGAGGATCAACTTATAATAGCGAAATCTTATATCTTTAAAATTTTCGATGGCAATGATATGAAATATTGTTACCTATGCCTCTCCCTCCGAAGAGTTGTTGCTCCTAAGTGAAATACGCAAAAATATCGCAATAGGCTGCATCTAATAATAAACTGAATTTTTTATCATAATGTGTTGGATTATGTGGTTTTCGGTTTTGGGAACTGTTTTTCCGATGCGTCATTCTACGCTGAACGGAAAGCTCAATTCGTGTGTTGATCACGTGTATGAATCCCCTGGAAGTTTCGGAATCCCAACATAGCAGTTTTTTCTCAATCCTAATCAAGTTTGCTCTGATTAAGCACATTTATTCGACCGATGGTTGGCGAATATGTAAAGAATTGCGGATGAAATAGGATATACTGATGAAAGTTTCGATTCACTACGTGAGTCAGTAACGTTTGGGCGCTCGTAGGAATATTCACCTTCTAGGTAGATTCACCCTTCAGGTAGATTCGCATTTGCCAGTGCGAAGAAACAATATTTCAAGTTCAAAGTTATCCTGTTGGTGACAATTTTTCATTTTGAATCGTATCAATTAAAATTTTTCTCTTTCTCTTAATGTTATTATTGTCAGATCTTTGATAGGTTTATTCGATGTTGAATTAATAGCATTTATCCTCGAAAGTGAAGATGCAAAATACATGCAAATTCAAAGCGGAAGAAAAAACGAAATTTAGATTTTTCGTTAACAAGTCATGAAAAATTACATTTTTTTTTGAAAAAATGTTCTTGCATCAGTGACGATTGCCTCTATCGCCAATAATATCTTGTGATTACCGAAATTCATCATAATATTCCCTCGAATATTCAGAAATATTGTTACAATAATACCTATCAAACTTATATAATTCAAAGATGTGATCGATTGTTTTGTGCTGACGTATATTTGAACTTCATTTACTTCAATTTTGAATAATGGTTATTTTACAAATAATGGGTAACGGAGATAGCACCCGAACAAGAAAAGAAGTCGCTTGTTCCATGAATATTTCCGAATTTGCCGCCTAAATTACAAAGGACCATGAGCAAAGTTTGGGCATATAAGGTGGATCAAAAAAGCAGCTACTAATACAGTGTTTTGGAATGTCACGCTTGAGTTTAAATAAACTCCACATAAATCAGGAGAAATTATCCTACCTACTCAGGGGTTCTTGAAAGACAATTTTGAAAACTTACAAATGATGGACATCTTGGCTAAAAATATTAGTCAATTAGAATTAGAATTTTTTATTTGTTTACAGAACTGGACCTCTTGATTTGACTGTCCTAAAAGATCGAATAACGCTTGCGATTATGTCGATCACTGCTAAGATGAATTATGTAAGGAAATTTTTAATTGAGGTAAGGATGTTGCCAAGGCGTTCACAGTGAACACTTTCAACATCTACTTCATTCACATCCACAATTTTCTGCTGCATTCCGTATTATAATAATAATAATAATAATAATATTTATTTTTTCCTTTCAGACATTCAAGAAATGTATAGGACACGTCCAATATATAACTCATTAAAACTAGAGAGAAAAATGTGTGAACAAAAAAGAAAGCTATAATTAGAATTCGTACAATATTCATTTATGCTATAGAAGCATTATTTTAGCAGTAATAACTTCACTTCATTCTTGAACTGCCTATCATTGAGATTTTTCAAGTAGTTGGGCAGTTTGTTATAAAGTTTGAGGCCTGTGAAAGAAGGTGACATTTCATATTTTGTAGTATTATGCCTCGGTATGCACAATATATTATTATGTCTCGTATTGTATTTGTGAAAATCTGAACATTTAATTAGAGACTTTGAATTTGAATGTATATACAAAAGACAATGTAAGATGTATATACAGGGAAGTGTTAAAATCTTGTGTTCCTTGAAAACAGGTCTACATGAATCCTGAGGTCTCAGGTTGAAAACGAGCCGAATGGTCTTCTTCTGGGCTCTGAATGCACGAATGCTCATTGTTGAGTTACCCCATAAAACAACATTATATCTCAAGTGACTGTAGATCATACTATAATAAATCCCCAGCAAAGCATCAGCTGGAAGTGCACTCTTAAGACGCAATATTGCATGATATGAACTATTAATTTTTTTGCAGACGTGGTCCACATGATATTGCCATCTCAAATTAGCGTCCAGAAACAAGCCCAGAAATTTCACGCATTCGGCCGATTTCAAATTTACATTTTTGTGTTGAACTACAAAAGTTTCGGTGGATTGGTCACGTATTTGGAATTTGATTATCTCTGTCTTTTTCAAGTTTACGATCAGCGAATTTTTGTGACACCAATCAATAAAACTCTGAATTACAGTTTCCGAGAGCGTTTTGAACTCCAGCAAATTGTCCGCCACAACCGCAACTGAAGTATCGTCAGCAAAAATAGTTACAATAGATGCTGTAAGACAATCCGGTAACTCATTAATAAAAAGTAAAAAGAGCAGCGGTCCCAGAACCGATCCTTGAGGTATTCCCAGATTGGTTACATATTCTTGAGATTCGAAGTTGTTGACTCGAACAAACATTTTTCTGTTGGTGAGGTAGCTATTGATCCAATCCAGAAATATACCTCGGAAACCCACTTGATATAACTTATCTATAATGAAATGATGATTGAGACAGTCGAAGGCACGCAAAAGGTCGAAGAACAAACCAGCGACATAGGACCCACCATCTTAGCAATTATAAACATATTCAACAAATTCGCAGCTCTTAGTCTGTGTGGATCGACTAATTCTAAAACCATGCTGACATCTAGATAGGATGGAAAATAAACTGCGATAAGTAATCATACATTCGTCTATATACAATATTTTCAAATACTTTGGACAGTTGATTTAAAATGGAAATTGGTCGATAATTGGCTATATTATCTGTTTCGTCTTTCTTATGAACAGGTAAGACCCTAGCTAGCTTGAGTACAGATGGAAAATGGCCACTGGTAACCGATTCGTTGATGAGGTTAGCGAGATGCTCTGCAATGAGGGGGGAGATAGATTTTAAAATTCTGGCAGATATCCCGTCATGACCCGTGCTACTAGAATTATTTAAATTACCTATGGTGGAGGAGATTTCCTCTCGCAGCACAGGGAAGAAAAAGAAATTATGACCCACCAATCTTTGGGTGGTGCACTTGTTAGAAATTGAGGTACCATAATGGTTTCTTAATGCAAGTTCGTTAATTTGACTGAAATAACCCCCGAATGCCTCAGCCACTTGCTGAGGGGTAGAAAGTTGCCTTTCATCGATTGTCAAGTTAATATGATTACTTTGACTTTTTGTGCCCAGTTCAGTCTTAACTAATTTCCATACTGCTTTGTTCGTATTTGCAGATTCTAAAAGGTATTTTTTATTGAACTCAATTTTGGTGTTTTTAATTAAACGGACATAATCAGACTTGGCTTTTCGGTATTGATCTCTAACCATCGGTGTATTTAAATTTTAAACCAACCAGTGCAAATTCCGCAAATTTTCCCTGGCGTGAACCAACCGACATATAACCCAGCTTGGTCTTCCTGATACATTAGGACGTATTTTTCTCAAGGGACAAGTCACATCGATGTGGAATCTTAATACATTAATGAACGCTTGAAATTTTTCTTCAACTGTTACATAGAAAGTGTTGTTGAAATCAATGTTGGAAATCAATGAGTAGGTACATGGTCTTTAGAATTCAAGGATCTGTTTCTCCTGCTTGGCGCCGTCTTAAAAAAAATTCGTTGACTGTTATCCCTTCTGGCCAGAAATTAGGATCATTCAATTGGGAGGCGTATATCGAGGAAAAACTCAACTTGAAAGATGAATAAATATCTGGTTGTTTCGATTTCAGTTTTTCACATGTGAAGTCCGGAATGGTTTTGTTTAAGAATTGATTCATATCTTCGACTGTGGTTGATGGGTCGAGTCGAGAAACATGTATGTGCGATAGGTGTTTCTTTGGTGCACTGATAAGTGTAGTAGACTTTGATGATCCAATTATAAGACTACTGCGTTTTTTCTGCTTAGGTACCCCGGAAGATATTACATCTCGATTTCGGCCTGATTTCTTTCTTCTCCGTACCTTAGTGGTCCAATCCGAAGATGAAGCATTATCCTGTGATTCGGGACTTATCTTTTCGAGACTCTTCTTCTCGAGGCTTTCCTTTTCAAGACCCTTCCTTTCTGATGGAAGAACTCTTTTATCGGAATGAGACTTCTCGGGGTTCACATCGGTCGGAAGTTCACTGACCTCCAAAGATGGTACCGCGTGTTTCATATTCTTATCATCGAGGGAATTCCGCTCGGCTATTATCACAGATGTGTTGCTGTTATTGTTCTTTTTCAGTGATTGAATTTCCTCGATAAGCGTATTCATCTGAATATTCTGCGAAATGATTATACTTTTCAAATTCGCGATTTCAGTAAAGAGAGGATGAAGTGCCTCTTTGATGGCTTCTTTCATTGAGGAATCCAATTTTACGCCTGCATCCGATGGATCATTATGGGGACACATCGCGGCAGCACCGATTTCCGTGGGATTTTCACAGTGACCGCAGATCCAACCGATTATCAGTCCATTTTCACGCATTTTATTGAAATCTTCAACAGATATATTGACACACTTGATATGAAAACTTTTCGCGCAAACTTTGCAGTCGATAGGGTCATCATATCTTTCAATCTTGAGGGAACATTGAGAGCAACTCTTACCACGTACTCGCGACATGACAGCTTGTACTTGAATGTACATTTCAGTTTTCAATATTTAAAATTTCGCTGATGAACATGAAAATAATAACATTTTTGCATAGAGAATAACGCAACTTTTCAAACGATGATCACAAGCCCACACTTCCTATTTAAAAAATTCGGGGGTGGTAGCTGTCTTACGAAGAGTGTTGAAGGAAGGGTTTTCACACATTTTTACACAGTATTTTTACACAGAAGAATAACAATTGAAAATTTAAATTTGACGTGTTTCGGGATTCTTCATGAATATTTACAGTACCTAACCAAAATAATTCATTATTCGTTTATAATGTGCCAGTGTGGAGAACTGAGTTTTGGCCATGTTCAGGGCAATAATTCTTGGCCTGATTCGCGCTATGAGCGTAGAGCGCTCAATAGACCGATTTGCGAGTAATTCGAAAGTGAAATGAAAAAAATCATTGATGAAACAATGAAAAACCCAACCGCAAAAACATTCAACTGAAATAAACAAAGATGATTTTTTCGATGGAATTCCGGATTATTTTCATGCATGTCAAGGACCCAATATGCAATGTTGATGATCGACCGGCTTGGGATCTTTTGTTAACTGAACTTTATGAGCCCAAACCATTATGCAAAATACGCTCTACTGACGTTTGTGGAATGCCTAGTTCCAAAGAACGCGAGGAATGGCCAAGCCGTCAAACCTGGGTTTTCTCCAACAATTCGGCTACAGCAGCAATATTCTCAGCTGTTTCATTCTTCACTAACTTGTTTTACGAACCGTCTTTCAAATTTTCACCATTTTTGTAGTGAATATTAAAAATTTCAAGGCGTTGTTGGAGCGTGTATCGTTCCGCTTTCATCAATGACGTAGTTTCTGCTTGTCAAATGTCAAAAAGTGACAGCTTCAAAAGTGACATCTACCGAAATAGCAAAATAACACCTCGTATTGAAAAAACCCTTTTTTTATTGACTCCTCTGGTAGGTAGCGGATAAATCATTGCGTAGTGTACCTATACAGGGTGGCCATTTGAAAACGAAACAGACGAGATTACAGACGAAATAAATTTTTTCGATAGAAATGCTCGGACAGGTCGATTGCTGTTTCGAGGGGGACAACTTAAGATGTAGGTTACGGACGCATAGCGCTTCAACCCTTGCTGCTACAACCCCACCCCCAATTTTTGAATAGGGAAGATGGGGTGAGTGATACTTCAATTCAAAGGTATTTTTATACTGATTTCAGCACAGTAATTGTTTTTTCATTTTGTGCATTAGTTCTCGAAATATTCATGCGTTAGTTAATTTTATCACTTAAATTAATTTTTTGCGAATAATTGACATTTCGTGCTTCCGAAACACCAAAATTTCCGTACTTGTATTTGAAATTGCAAAACTTCTACCACTCGGCAAATGAAGTCATACCGTACGTGTTACTGCTACTAGGGTCAGATGTTCGACTAGCTGTTTTCTTCACTGAAATCATTCTCCAACTGTACGGTATCAGAACGATTTGAAGTATTGATCTAAGAAATAAGACTTTTCAAGGTAAAATAGATCAGTCAGTGGATTGGAGGAAGGAAGCCACAGTCATGGTTGTTTTGAAGCTCAAAATGTCGATTTTTCACAAAAAAACACTACAAGTGCCATGAAAACACCACTTCATTTTCAAATACTTAGTTAAGAATATTTCGAGAACTAATGCATAAAATGAAAAAACAATTACTGTGCTGAAATCAGTATAAAAATACCTTTCAAATGAGGTATCACTCACCCCATCTTCCCTACTCAAAAATTGGGGGTGAGGGTTGTAGTAGCAAGGGTTGAAGCGCTATGCGTCCGTAACTTACATCTTAAGTTGTCCCCCTCGAAACAGAAATCGACCTGTCCGAGCATTTCTATCGAAAAAATTTATTTCGTCTGTAATCTCGTCTGTTTCGTTTTCAAATGGTCACCCTGTATTGTATATTACTCACAGAAAATTTCATTGATTTAGTTAAGGTCTTGTTTTTTTTCAGTTGAATGTTTTTGTCTATACAGCTCTATCACAACTCCGGAACTATAACTCCAAATGGGGGACTTCGGTCCAAGTTGCCAACCCAAAAATTTCGCTTTCTTTCTACCAATGGGGAAGGGAGATTTCAGAACAAATTTTTAATGATCAGCTTCACATTATTCATAAATATCCGTAAACTTCGTCTCGGCTTTGCAAACCAGGTAATTAGAGCAAATTATCGATACTTGTAAAGATCATCTCTGATTGGCTGAAAGTTGTGTTAGATCTCCTGGTTCACGTCAACAGACCAATCCAACGATCTCTCACGATCAGCTGTTAAAATGGCTGCTGGGACAAACAAACAACAAACCGATTATTTACTCTGTGTTTTTTCACGCAATTGTTTCATTTTTGTCTTATAAAATTATGCTATTATTCTGTTGTGTGGTTAATTGGGGAAGTAAAAGACCTCTTGGTCCTCTTGGCATTGTGAAATTCTGTAGAATTCCTGCTACTTCAATTTCACCCATAAAATACAACTGAATGGGCTGCCTGTTGAGGAGATATTTATAAGCTATTTAAAGAGCTGTTTAAACTGAGAAGAAATTGAAAAATACTATTGTATGTAAAATACATTTTATAACGGTTAGAGGTACCTGATATTTGTGAATTTTGTATTCTAATTTGAACTGTCCTCAATGTATGTATACAGGGTCTTTCACGAGGAACCTCACCCACATTTATACGGGAAACTACTGAACGTATTTTCATGAAATTCAGCACTTATAAGTATTTCACGATGCTGATGAAATCTAAAATATTTTCAAGGCATGAGCACCTCCTGTTTTTCCGGAAATGACGTCAACTTCCGTTTTTCAAATTAGAACACCCTTTTTTTATTGCAGAAATAGATTCCTTAGAAAATTTCAAGTTATTTTGATGTAACATTTTTCAGTTTTGGTTATAAAATTCTCTCTGAGCGGGAAAATTCGAAAAAAAAATCGAAAATAGAGCTCCGCTGAAACAAGAATAACTGCGAGGTTGTTGGATGGAAAATTTTCATTTTTGGGATTTTTCAAGATGTAGGATTGATGTATCCACTTTAAAAATCGAAATCGCGATTCATGATACAGGGGGTGAAAAAATCGCTTTCAAAGTTAGAGATGACAAAATCGTGAAAAATAAATTTTTTCAAATTAGAACCCCATTTTTTTATGGCAGATATTGAATCTACGTCAAAAAATAATGTGAGTGTATGCATCACACCCTTGCCCTAAAATGTATATTTTCTGAGTTAATATCCACTTTAGGGCAAGGGTGTGATGCATACACTCACATTATTTTTTAACGTAGATTCAATATCTGCCATAAAAAAACTGAGTTCTAATTTGAAAAACCGGAAAAACCGGAGGTGCTCATGCCTTGAAAATATTTTAGATTTCATCAGCATCGTGAAATACTTATAAGTGCTGAATTTCATGAAAATACGTTCAGTAGTTTCCCGTATAAATATGGGTGAGGTTCCTCGTGAAAGACCCTGTGTAACCAAACTTTTTTATGTGTACATATCATATTATAAACAATAAATCAGTTTACATTATGTTATTTTTAATTGCATTTTTCTATATTCACAAATTGCATGAGAAATTCACGTTCACGTTCTTTATACGTAGAAGTTTTCGGCGATATCTTTGTGCTACAGCTACATCTTCAGTTTTCAATTTTACGAAATAATCACTCAATAAGGATAGTCCTTATATATCACACAATGTTTATTCACTCAATTTTGATATCACAACACTCAACTTTAGAGAAAATGATAGTAATAATGATAGAGTAACAGAAATACTGATCAGGAATGTTTGTTAGATATTTGTTTGTCCCAGCAGCCATTTTAACAGCTGATCGTGACAGCCAATCAGCGATGATCTTTACAAATATCGATATTTTGCTCTAATTGCCTGGTTTGCAAAGCCGAGTCGAAGTTTAGATACGGATATTTATGAATAATGTGAAGCTGATCATTATAAATTTGTTCTGAATTTTCCCTTCCCCATTGGTCGAAAAAAAGCGAAATTTTTGAGTTGGCAACTTGGACCGAAGTCCCCCATTGTATCGTGTTGAAGACAATTGTCATCTCAATGGAATACCGAAGGTCCCTATTATCATATGTTATTCCAAAGAATATTATTATTGTGTTAGACCAAACATCTTAGAAAATGAAACATATTAACAATAAGCTAAGTGGAAAAAAATTGAATCTCGTGAGCTGTCCTAAAGAAATAAAGATCTGCCGTCGCGATCTTTTTCAGGTCTTTCAAAGACAAACTAAATTGTAGTGCAAAGCAGAAAATTCTTGGATTCGAAACACGTAGACAGTATTTCAGCAGTGAATGAAATGAAGAGAAATTCAGAATAAACATCTAGCCCTTCGGGGTGTAGAGCGTAAAAAAGAAATAGACATTCATAAACTCCGAAGGCATGAATCTCCTTCTAGAACATACTCCTCGAAAATATAATCACATGTCAAATATCAAATAAATCTGGCAACTAAAAGTGCATCAATCATCATAGTGTCGAAAACACTGATTCTTCGAAAATATCACTTCCATGGCTTCTCTCCTCCAATGAACTGGACGATAAAAAACGCGTCCGAACCGATGTAGACAGGTAGGGTTTCGAAAAATCGCTTTACGAACCAGCAATCAAAGTGGACCACTAGTTGAAACGATTTTATTGGAACTTCCTTCGATTCGGTTACTCCAATTGGCCCTCGAAACCTATTCCAACTCCGGAATTACTTTTTACTGATTTTTCCTCGTAAAAGGTCCTGGATAGGGATATCCAGTGATTCGGCAGTGATTGAGATAGCGTTTGCTCCTTTTGCGCGCTTCCAGTCCTGGAATAGGATCGCTATCAGAGACTAATAAATCTAATAACAAACACCAATTAATCTGCTATCAACTCCGGGCGAAAAAGTCCGGAAATTGGCTTGCGGAGGTGATCGTAAAATGAAAAGTTTCGGAGTGTTTCCACTCATGTTTAAACAGGACTTCAACTTAGGAGGTATCTCAACGATAGATAAAAGAGATTTGAGATTTGATATGTTTTAAGAGCGAACGATGTTAGTGTTCAATAAAACATGGTTTTCTGTAGCAAAGTGTTGAAATATTTATCAATTATTTAGAAAATATGCATTTGGGAATTATGTTTGAAACAAAATATCTTATGAATTGCTCCATGTATGTGTACCCATTTCACGGAATTTTCAATAACTTTATTGAATACATGTGGTGGTATTTCATTGATACAGAGTCCAATTTCGGCTTTCAATGATTCGCTGGTTGCAGGCTTATTGGCATAAACCTGTGACCTCAGATAACCCCACAACCAAAAGTCTAAAGGCCTTAAAACACAAGAGTGTGGAGGCCAATTCTGGTCACTTTATCGGGGAATAACACCACCAGGAGCAAACTCGTGCAAGATCGTCAATTTTTCACGGTTTGACATGTGACACTGTCCTGCTGAGGCAAAAGCACGATAACGTTGGCTATACACCGTTACTGAATTTGTTGACAATCAAGATGCGTTGTTCTATCGTGTAATGCTCCATGTTTACTAACTCCCTTCTATCAACTTTCGATCTGTCACGTCATAATCAAGTGACATCATGACTCGCAATTCAAATCTTGAGCTCTTATCGAAACACCTCTCAGATTGAATTGGTCGAGGCTTTCGCGGCCACCGTTTGATGTCATCTTTTTTTTTTTGTGAGCATTTCGGCCGTCGTGGTTTGTTTAATTTCGATGTTTCGCGAGTTCGAGCGTCTGGCATCCTCAGGAATTTATTCTCTGTCACTTGAGATAGCTCAAATCTATTAATCTGACGAATAGACTAATACATTTTTTATACACTGTTGTAGGGAGGCTTCCAAGATCTTTCAAATGAATTTTCAGTCAATTCCTCTACCATATTCAATTTTGAGGGGTTGAGGGTTGTTCGTTCAAGCCTCAAATGTATAGTCCATTCACATTCATAAAGTATCCAGGTTGGCCAAGACTTAGGTTCATCGAGTTCTTTCTTCTTCTTGAAACTGACGCAAATTGGTACTCGTGAAATGTCGGTAATGTCAAAATAATTCTCAGAGACGTTGCCAATGCTGATTTCTATTGACTGTTTTTCAACTTTGTAAGAGGAGTTAGTTCTTTTTAGGTTCAACTGTGACGCAGGTTTCGTAGTATTACTACATTTTCATACTGGAGTATTTCAAGTTGTGCAAAAAGGTTTTTAAATGACTTCTGCAGGCTTATTTCTTGGGAATTTTGAAAAGTGGGGTATTCCATAGTTCCATCGTAAAGTTTGGAAGTTTTTCTGTGGGGTTATTCGAGTACTTTCATACTTTTTTCGAACGAACTGTCACAAAGTGACGGACTTTTCCGTCCATTATTTTTCAGTAAAATCTCAACACTGGATTTTTGATTTACGTACAAGAAAATAGCATAACTGGATCGTAAAACCATGATTATACAGGGCGAGTCTGTGACTTGTACATACCTGTCGATTCCTCTCATCAAACGAAACACTTTTTTCCTACACCATTTGTTGAAATGCGGTTTTATTTGAACGATACAAGGTGTCGAATTTTCACGAAAAAAACACTTTGTTGTTCATTATTTCGGAACCGTTATTTCGAATGAACTGAATTTTGGTTGATTGTTTACTCTAGTCATGGTGCATATTCCCCAATCATAACTCATTACATATTCTTCCTGGCATAAAAGCCGACTCATAAATCCACACGGAAATACCATAAAACTACTTGAAAAAGATAAAAGGTTCATATTTTTGAAAGGAGCAATCATTCTGAAGAAAAGAAGTTTTCCTGTGTTTCTTTGATAAAACGCGTCGTCCCCGAGTTATTCCCAATTTTACCCGATAAAATTTGACGAAAAAATCGAAAATCATAAGAATAATCTGGATGCTTCCCTGGATTTATAATATCACAGAATGGCTGAACTTCATGAACTCTTTGATTATCTATACAGATCAAAAATGTTGTCAGAGTGTTTATTGATACTTAGTCAAGACTAAAAATGTCAATGGAATTCGAAATTGGGATATTATTGAATTGAAATTAATGCAAAATGAAATTATACTTAGCAGTAGATGATCTGTGGCGATGTTTCTATCTAAACAATATCCTCTTGGAATATTATAAACTCGACACTACACGGTTGAATGAACAAATCGAAAAATCTTAATCCATCACGTCGCTATACGCATGCTTCGTTCAACAACCACAGACCAACTGTTTGGTCTGTTGAACAACAATTTGTGTTGTAGCTTGCACGCTCTGGCTATCTCGCATTGCGAAGTCGCCCACCCGGCGCACCGTTATAGCAAAGAGGAGTCTCTGGTTATAGGCTTCTAAAATTTACAGCAGAGAGAGGTTGTCTCTTTTCACAGTGAGTATATCACCACTGGTAATATAGTCACTGTACTGAAATTAACATCGTAACTCTATATCGGCGAGAATCAGAACTAAACCTTCGACATTTCCAAAGACTAGACGCCATCAATTAAAAGTGAACAAAACACAATCTGGCATCGACTTCTCAAAAGCTCTGTGATAGTTCTGTCATAGAAGATGGGTAGATGGGTATGGTTAGAGCATAATAAATACTGATAAATCGATTGCAAGACATTCTTCATAAGATATTTTTGGGATATCGAGGAAAATATGAACAGGTTATAAGTGTTTACAAACATATTTTCACGAAAATCGAAGAAGGAACTTTTTGGTGGAAAAAATATGGCATTTCATTTGCAAAAATAATCGGACAAAACTAAGTCTTTTTGTTAGAAAATACCATGCTTGTACTATGTTTATTCCAATAAGGTTAGTACAGGGTGCGGCACGGAGGATGGATGGTTTTAAAAAAATAATAAAAGCGTTAATTTTTACTCAAAAAAACATTTATTGACGGAATCAGATTCTCAAGGAAATAGCATTTGAGACAGTCAAGTGTGGAAAATCACATCAGGCATGTGGTGGCCGAAATCGGTGATGCAGTGCTGGAGGCGCTGTGGGCTGTGCAGCGGTCTTTCGTGTGAGTGTTGCGGATTTTCATTAGCCCAATAACGGCAATTCTGCCGGTTAACCATGCCGTTGAGGTGAAAGTGGGCTTCGTCACTCATGAACAAAATCAGGTTCTCATTTTGATCGATCAGTGCTTCCATCTCACGTGCGAAGTTCATTCGTTGTGCATAATCTCCGGGGTGTAACTGTTGCACAATGGCCAATTTGTAGGGGTGAAAGCGAAGATCCATATGCAAAATTCGCCTCACCGAACGATCACTGAGGCGAAGTGCAGCAGCATGTTTCCGAGCAGATCGCGACGGACTGCGAAGAATGGCTTGTCGAATGCGTTCAACATTTTCAGGCGTTCGAACTGTTCGCACAGGTCCTCTTGGTCTTCTGTTGATCAATAAATAAATGCTAGGAACACACGAGTCTAACGGCACCTTCCCCACTTCTCTCGTCCTCAGTGGGGGAAAGTTATGCCCATCTGAAAAACGTCCGCCCTCCGTGCCGCACCTTGTACCTACTGGAGTATTTCCTGAATGTTCCAACTCAATTTCTTTCGAGAAATATGAACTTTACATCAATTCCAGAGAATCGTTTCAGGAACGTATTTGGCCCAATTTTTTTCAAATGGCTATATATTCTTAACAGAGCACAATTCGGGGAAATGGCAAATGAAAAAAAAGTTTCTGTTGGCCCCAAGAATCTTCAGTTAAAATATATGTAGGTACCTACAAGTCGAAGAATCACCCTGTTTTCGTAAAATATTACTAGAATCAACGGGGAAAAAGTTTCTTCAACATTCGGCAGGTCTTTGGAATTATTGAATTCATCATAATATATTATTTTCTCAAATTCTTTATTTTTCCAAAATAAATGAACATTTTGATGAAAACGTAATTACTACGACCTCTATGAAGATGAACAAAGGACAACGTTTCTTAGTTATCTAACAGAAAAATGACTATAACCTAACATTTTCGAAATATGAAATGTGTCGGAATTTCATGGCCAACCAAGATACTTTATAAAAGTGAATGGAGTTTGTTACAGACCCCCAACAGGAGATTTTGAGAATTTTTTGGAAATTTTCAATGAATTTCTTGACTTCTTATCCAAAAAGTCAGGTAGAATAATTATTGGAGGAGATTTTAATATAGATCTTATGGTTCGTAGTGACGGTTCAACGTTGTTTGAAGATTCTATTGCTTGTTTTAATTTTAAATCTGTAATATCATCGCCAACTAGAGTCACATCAACAACAAAAACATGCATAGACAATTTTCTAGTTAATTTTGAAGATGATTTTACAACTGATGTGAAGGATTTGTTCATTTCGGACCACTGTGCCATTTCAATAAATGTAAAATTGAGTAATTTAAAAAAAATATGTAAGCGTCCAATATATGCCAGATTACATAGTGCTGAGAATATTGAGACATTCAGAGCATTCTTAGATAAGGAAAGGTGGGATGAAGTTTTGAATTTTTCGTGTCCCAATATGGCTTTCAATTGTTTTTCCCAAATTGTTCAGTATTATTATGAGAAATCATTTCCCATGAAAAAATTTAACTCTCATTCAGCATATAGCAGGGTTGGTTGTCCTGAATTGACTGAGCTCCGTAAACTAGTCAGCCTTTCTGGTGAGCTAGCCAAACATGATTAACGCTTTAAGGATAATTTTCGGTTTTATAGTGGACTATACAGGAAAAAACTGTCTGATATTCAGGTAATCCATTGCGATGCTGAAATAGCACAATCAAATAACAAAACTAAAACTACATGGCAGATTATCAATAAAATAAATAAGAAACAGAATATAAGAGACGAAATAGTTATTGAAGAGAATGGAGTGAAAATTTCTGATGCCACTGCGGCTAATAATTTCAATACTCATTTCTTGAATTTTCCTTCAATACCTGCTGATATAGATACTGCGTACACAGATAATAATGTTCAATTCAATGATAGCACCATGTTTATGACTCCTGTATGTGAAGGTGATATATTACTTTTAATTGCTAAGCTGAAGAACACTTAAGTATTCTGCAGGTTTTGATGATATATCTAATAAAATAATAAAAGCATGTAAGCTCGAACTTTGCAAGCCGTTAACTTACCTCATAAATTCAACATTGGAAACCGGTATTTTTCCGGAAAAACTCAAACGCGCTATAGTAACTCCTGTTTACAAAAGAGGAGATAGAAATTCTTATGAAAGTTATCGTGCTGTCAGTATCTTGTCTAGTGTAGGAAAAATTTACGAGCTCAAAATGAATGAACTGTTAACTTCTTTTTTTGAAAAACATTCACTGCTATCAACTGCCCAACATGGGTTTGTAAACAACTGTAGTACTGAGACTGCTCTCTATGAGTATTATAGGGAAATTGTGGATAACCTGGATTGTGGTATGCATGTGGTAGGTCTGTTTATAGATTTCTCTAGAGCCTTCGATTTTGTTGACCACGAATTACTTCTACATAAGTTGTACCGCTATGGAATTCGTGGACTCAGTCTGGATCTGTTTCGATCCTATCTAACGGGTAGATCTCAGGTGGTGAAAATCGGTGGAGACACAAGTATTGCGAGAACTATAAGTAGGGGTGTTCCCCAGGGATCGATTATTGGCCCAAAGCTTTATGTGATCTACAGTAATGATTCACCGAAACTCGTGAGTAAAAATTCCCCACATCTAATATTGTATGTTTTGCGGATGATACAAATATTCTTGTATCTGGTACTGACAGAGAACAAGTCACAAATTGTGTCGCGAACATATTCACTGAAATTTTTGAGTGGTCCGGGAAAAATAATTTGATGATCAATTGCTCCAAAACTCATGCAGTACAATTTTCACTGAGGGTACCTAGGATTATATATGACGTAATTCAAACATCGAACTTTGAGATTCCCTTTGTTGACCACACAAAACTTCTGGGTATTGTTATGGATTCTCGATGTCGATGGACTGAACATATAGATTTTTTGTGTGGAAAACTTCGTAGCAGTTGCTTTTCATTAAAATTCATGAAAAAGTTTTGCAGCAATAATATATTGAGAACCATTTATTATGCTAGCATTCACTGTCACTTGAGATATGGTGTGTTGAATTGGGGTTGTGCTACTGATGTTGAAAGAGTATTCATCCTGCAGAAGTACGCAATAAGAATTGTTGCTGGGATTCCTTTTCGGGAATCGTGTAGGCCAGCTTTCAAAGAATTAAAAATCCTTACTTTAGTAGGAATTTACATTCTTGAAATTTGTATATACGTTTATAAAAATAAATCTTTTTTCATTAATTATTCCAATCATTGTTATAATACCAGAGGGAAATTTTTGTTAGCACCTAAAAACCATAACACCGCATATTTTCAAAAAAATATGCAATTTATGGGTTGCAAAATTTTCAACGTGTTACCTGTGGAAATACAGAATGCACCAAACATTTTTATTTTCAAGAAAAGGGTAAAGTCGCTATTACTTGATAAGAATTGCTATTATATTTCTGAGTTTTTTGAATGAATTGTTTATTTGACGTTTTCTTCTGTTATATCCATTGTATATTGAACTGAAGAAATAAAGATTATTATTATTCCTCATCGGTCTCCCGGTCTCAGCTTAAGCTGGTATTATTTCTATGAACCAGTGAAAAAACAATTCAGTTCCTCCCACTAGTTCAGGAATTTCCGCACGATGTGACAGGTTTGCAATCCTACAGCCCGTTGTGCATATCCCACGATCCTCTGGGATAATTCGATCTTTTTCTTGAATGATTCCCTTCCGTCAGCTGAAGTTCCGGATGCATTCCGGTGAACTCGTTATAGAGGGAGTATCTCCATCCAGGAAGTGGTTTGTCCTCGCAATTGTTCACGTAATAAAAAGCTCGCATTACTTCAATATTCATTTCGCGGCTCCACTTGATACGTGCGTTGCGAGCTCCCCTGCGGACAGTCCTCCTCACGGTGGTCGAGCCAGCAGGTGGAGTGGCATTTCGATCTTCTGCCATTATATCGGTTTCCCCTTCTCGTTGCTGGCATTTTCCCCATTTTCATGGGTTCGCCACCATTTACCCTTGGTGGCCCAGGTAACTCGGGCCGTGGGGACGTCACCCCCCATGTAGCATGGCATAAACCACACCACACCCGTGTTATTATTATTATTATTATTATTATTATACATCAGAAGATGTCCCCCAAATAACATCATTCGATGTGTTTCGGGAAATTTTTCCAATCACTATGGCATGAGAAATATATGTGCTGGCTCGTCTGAGATGCACTCTGCATAATATCAACTTGTTACTGTTCGATTATGGCCTAGTCTTAATTAAGGGCATCTTCTGATGGCCCTGATTTCCATATACTCCTAGAGCGCATATCCTAATAAAATAATTCCGACTATACCTAATGTCGTTGAGAAATTGGCGGTTTGAAAACAATCTGGCTGCTTATAATGAATGGATGAATACGCGCAAAAGGTTAATGTAATGGCAACCAATTAAGCGTTCCACCTAGGCAAATTGATTTTCCACGAACCCAGACAATAATTAATTATTAGGGGCATGAGTGTAACCCATCAATTCAACCCGTACCTCAGTCATAAATTGCCTGGATGCAGACCCATCTTGTCGGTTCAACTCCAGAGATAAGATGGTACAAAATCAGTCAGACGACGGCAGCATGGTTGCCTCTGATAAGATGGAGGCCTTGTGAAGTTAAATTGGATGAACTGATGGGTACGGTCAAAGCTACTCCGAATTCAATCAAAGCAGTAATTATTGATATACTCAAGAGAGAAGTCATTATTGTGCGCGTATGAAAGTTGGAGACAAAGCGGAATATATCAAAATTGCGATCGGCATTCTATCAACTGCTTTGATGGTTATCATTTCCTATCTCTAATGGGGCTGCTGCGAAAATATCTCAAGGGGGAAATTGCCATCTGGAAATGTTTGTGCCGCGGGTAACAGCAACATCCTTGAAATATGTAGAATATTATCACGAAATAGTGAGTCTGAAATTATTCAGAGTGCAACAACACATAACACCGTCCGGTATTATATTTCCGTATTTGATTTTCCGGAGAATGACTAAACAACTTGGAGACCTGAATATTTAAGAAAACACATTCACGATTTATTCATTTCTGATTGATGAAGGAATGTATGAGTGTATAAAGATAAAAATAATTAAAAAAAAATTTATAAGTATTGAATGAATGAAAAGGATTAACTTCATCATTTTTGTGATATTCTTACATTTCCAACATCAAAACGAACTAATATTTATACTCCAATCACAATTATACAATCGCAACTCTGGCCTTGGAAATTTGACACATTCCACTCTGTATCGAAGTAATGACATTTTTCAAAATATTTTTATGTTCCAAGTCAACACTATGTTGCCCTTTCTACATTCTTAGCTTATTTCTCAGAATGTATATTTCATTTTGGAGAACACAACAGAAAATTGTGAACAATATTCTACATGTAAAGGAGTTTTTGGATTTATGATTGTGAAGATTTATCGATGTGCTTTGTTTTCATCATGATATTGTATGTGATATTATGATTGTGAGGGTGCATAAGATTTCTTTTTCTAATATTTCTTTATTTCAAATAAATAACAGTTTTATTCATTCATCACAAAGAAAATAAACATAACTAAATTAACGAATTTGTTCACAGAGAAACTAATAATTTCAATTCAATGGAGAAGGTGGTATTATGGAACCCTGCTGCTAATATGGAACCCTTGGTTAATTCTGAACTGGCCGTGATATCTACCGTTCAAAAAGTTGAATATAATAATAATAATAGGACTTTATTGAAATTACTTCCATTTTCATAAAACAAAGTAAGAAACAAAAAAAAATATACATATATATAATAAATTCATGAAATGAAGTAAAAACAATCTCAGGGCGGAGTTCAGATGGTATGCAAAGATACCTCTGATCTGCCACTCAATATCCTTTGTCACTTATGGAACAACTTGTGTGGAAAACTGCAGCGTATAGTACGCAGTAGAAATCCAACTGTGAGGGGTTATGTATGAATGGGTTAAACGAAACTTTGATGCCGTGATTTCGTGTCAACATAAAAAAGATTTAAATCTGAGTTTTATATATTTTAGTATTCTGCCAGGCTAAAATAGGGCTTTTCTGTTGAAACCTAGTAGGTGATAATGCATTCTACGAGGTTCCATAAAATTTGCCAAGCGATGTACTCTAACATGTGTTTTTGATAATATGGAACCCCAAATGTGATGGTACCACAACCTAAGAAAAAAATGTCTAACAGAGGACGGAAAGCTTCATCTGCTGCAGTAATAACCAACTCTCCTCACAAAATAGAATTGGAGACTTCAATTTCTGTGGATTCAGTATCTGATGTGCGATTTATGGGCACACAACGATTTTTCCGATTGGTGTGTCAAGAATGCATATACGCGTGACTGCTGTCGTTCATAATCTTATATTATGAATCATAAAATATAACTATCATGAGTGAGATTGATATTTTTTGTTTATGCACCCAAAAATGCATTTCTTTGAATATAAGTTCTCATTTTCTGAAAGGGTCCATATTACCAGCCTACTTTCTTGGGAGTCCAATTTTGAGCTTTTCGAAATAATTAAGTGTATCTTTTTAAATATTGCCAGTATTATAAATCCGTTCAAATAAACACAAACTGAATATATGTAGGGCCTATTAATACAAAAAACAAGAAGATAAACACAAATCTCTTCGGATTATAAAATGAAAACAAACTGGGGTTCCATAATACCACCTTCTCCTCTAGTAATTGAGATTTGGTTATTTCTGGTTATAAATTAATAAGCAAGAATGTCAATTCCTGAAAGCTTTATAGATATACATTTCATTTATTTGATCTTATGAACAAGGATTAAAATATTCTGACTGTATAGTAATTTATTAGTTTAAAAAATATTCATACATTACTACCACAGTAGGTTTGTACAAATAAAATGGAATAAGTCAAACATATGCTTTACATTTATCATTCACCGGTTCTAAAATAAGACACAAACTCCGGGAATATGGAAAAAAAACCGATGTATTCTGGTTCAATATAGCCTATTTCTACTTTCGGAAGAGGATTGAAAGCTCCAGTGACACATTTCAATTCATCGAAATCTGAATTCACCTACCGTTGAATGCAATTTAGTCATATATCTTCTTTTCCGTCGTGTTTTTTTGTGGAACGTGAAAACGATCAACAATAATCATTTAGATGATGGCCATCCAGAACCCGTTTAGATACTTACGAAAATCGTGCAATTTCATTCTGCAAGTTCTTTCCTCATAATTCCTCGAAAATCCTACCTGAACCATATTTTCCGGTCGCTTTCGTTAGAAGATCGTATAAGGAAGCCTTTTTTTGCATTTACACATTCCAAATAAATTTTGAGCACCAAAAACGATACCGAAACTAACCAAACTTCTGGGGGAACGGAATTTCGTTTGATATCTTTCTAAACGGCCAGGTACCTAAAAAACTTCGTTATCAAGTGTAAAAAGGTCGATTGGTACTTACTTTCGCTTTATTTATGCTTATAAATCGATTTTTGGTCCAATTCAAATTTGCCACGCCAAAAGTCGTGAAAGGAAAAAATGATACTTGCACAAAATTTCTCTTATCGACGGGAAACTTCTTCTGGACGACGAAGAACGGAAAAGTAGGCGATTTCCTATCGATATTTCGCCCCAAAATCGCCGATCGATTCGAACTAACAAAATGTAGAATATCTTTGAAACTTTTACTTTGATGTGAACAAAGGAACTGGCAACGTCGTTTTGTCATTAACGGTATTTTCTGTACGCGCACAGACTTTTTATCAGGTGCACCAACTCCTGAAAACGAAACCATGACCTCCCATGTGATTAAATAAAAGTGAATGGAGTATATGTGTTTTTTCATTGCAGTATTGCATTGCATTTTTCTTTCAGAATTTACCGTTTCCTTGTAATTAATATGACAACAATGTGTTGTTTTCGCGAAATTTATTTTCTTGAATTTTTCTATTCGAAATGATAAATATCTATTTGCATCAACGAAAATTTACTAAGGTTTGTTTTTGCCGTCCATTAGTGAAAATTAATTGTTTCTCACAATTGTGAATTTTAGCATGGAATTGAATTTCTTTTAAATGACAAACCGCGCAGGTATCTCCTCCCAGATGACTGCTGAAGGAAAGAGAGAGTATTAAACAGCCAGTGTGAGATCTAGTTCAGGGTAGGATTTCCTGTTATATTCCCTGCGCCCCAACATTTGTTCTATTGAGATCAATAATCCAATGAATTAAAATTAATGCACTGCAATCTGGCGGTATACGTTCCTTATTTTGAAGGCAAAAGACAAAAGTTTTCTAATAATAGGTGTTGTTTTGAATAGCCCGCTATTTCTTTAGATAGTAATCAATACACAGATCTCTGAAGAAGCCTCACAAATGTAGGCGAAAGCTAAGGATTCAATAAAGAGCTAATAAAAACAAGAGAAAACAGACTTCATTAAAACCCGACAACCTTATACTCAAAAAAATGGAAACGATTCACGCTTCAACGAAGCATCGAAATAGTTAAAATTCTGTTTGGTGGTGGTATTTCTCCGAGAGAGAATGAGGCTGGAGCAACAGTTACGCTGAATGGATTTCTCTATCGATAAATGATTTTTAATGGCCGGAATTGGATGGTATTGATCTGGATCTGGACAACGTTTACTTTCAACAAGACGGCGCTACGTGCCACACAAGCAACGAAACCATTGGTGTTTTACAGAAAAAGTTTCCGGATCAAGTTCCCGGATCGTGTTATCTCCCGAAGAGGTGATCACAATTGGCCACCTGACCTTGTGACTTCTTCCTTTGGTGCCATGTGAAAGGGGTCTGAGTCTTGACTCAGATTCAAGGCCTCAAAGATGGAATTCGTGAGGATATCGAGAACATAGGGCAGCCACTCTGCGATTTGGTTATGGAAAATTTCATGAAAAGGATATGGTCCTTTAATCTTGATCGTGGTGCTCATTTGGCTGATGTTATTTTCACATTACTAATGACATACCTTTCTCTTTATAATGAAATAAACATCCGATCATTCATCTAGGATTCTAGGAAATGGCATTTTTCTTTGAATGTCGAAATAACACCTTTTATTGGAAAACTCTTCATCTCGCTTGGCTGATCATTTGAAGTGAATTCCTACAATACTGTGGTGTTTGCGATACTTTGGCTGCATACTGCATAGTGCACATTGTAATGAACTTCGTCATTTTTATTCACTCAATGCCTATTTTCATATATTATTCCTTCCATAATTATGCACGATTTCAATGGGAGGAAGGTTTGATTCAATAAGTTCAATATTGTGGACAGAACTGCAAGTTGTAATGAAGTCCGTAATTAATTTTCATTCATAAAAGTCCTGTTCTCATTTATCATTTTCCCAATAAAATATCCGCAATTCCAAAGAAAGGAAAATTTAATTCGATAAATGCAACGATATAAACATCGCCGCAAGTATAAAAACGCTCGGGCACATGCTGTGCGTTGCGATAAGGGGCTCGTATCTTGGTTGATTTCACGTTTTTCAACGGCCGGGGATTTGAAAAAACGGAGATGGAATTGTCGAATTTCAACATAGTATGAATTCTTTCGATTTATTTCTAGAACAATCTGACGTCAATCTGAACCAATCAGGGTACGAGATTGTTCCCCTCTTTCAAAATTTTCGAGTTTTCAGCGCGTCATGACCCCACCATTTCCGAAGGTTTTATAAGGGCGGAACGACCTGCGGAAGGCCTCTTTTACGCTCTTTTACTCTCTTTTGCGCTCTTTTGCTGTTCTACGCTCGTTTTAACCAGTTTGAATTATTTTTCGCTTTTATTCATTTTGAATAGTAATATAATTTCCAGTTTGATTTGAACGGTTAGTAAATTCAGCATTGATTTCTCCGATTTAATTTTCCGTAGAAAATAAAAACAGTGCTAGTGAAATTTGAGACAGGACTCCTTTTTAGTTTGTGCAGTGCATACTTCAGCGAACCGGTAAGGCCCCGTTCATATTTCTTACATGGCATTATCCGTTAAATATCATCCTAACAATTGAATCATCGTGTGTTCCACTACTTTTAAACCATTTTTTTTATTATTTCTTCCCTGATTTACGATTTTATTTCCTTGGTGGCACCTTAATCCCTGTAATTATCAGCAACCCTTTTGAGAATTGAGATCGGCGAGATCACAACGGGGTTACGACCGCGCTTCACCCCTTCTTAATTCGCTAAGGGTTGACGGATATACAAGAGACTTCGTTAAGTCGAGTGATTCCCTTTCGCTGGGGTTACTCGCCTGAACGTTGTTGGTCCACCGCCGTAACCTACCTGTATTTTATCCACTTTATTTCTTCGATTTCATACTGTCTCACATTTCTTTGTGTCCTTAATCTCTGTGTTTATCAGCGACCTTTTTGAGAATTGAGATCGGCGAGATCACAACGGGGTTACGACCGCGCTTCACCCCTTCTCAATTCGCTCAAGGTTGACGAAAACACGAGAGACTTCGTCAAGTCAAGGGGTTCCATTTTTCTGGAACTACTTGTCGGGGCGTTGTTGGCTCACAACCGTCCCCGATTGATATTTTGCATCCTTTTTCATTTCAAGATTATATCTTGCGTTACAAGTCCTTTGTGTTTCCTTAATCTCTGTGTTTATCAGCGACCTTTTTGAGAATTGAGATCGGCGAGATCACAACGGGGTTACGACCGCGCTTCACCCCTTCTCAATTCGCTTAGGGTTGACGAAAACACGAGAGACTTCGTCAAGTCAAGGGGTTCCATTTCTCTGGAACTACTTGTCGAGGCGTTGTTGGTTCACAACCGTACCCGATTAGTATCTTATATCTCCCTTTCATTCCGAGATTATATCTTGTATCATTACTTCTTTGTGATTCCTTAACCTCTGGATTTATCAGCGACTTTTTGGGGATTGAGCTCGGCGAGATCACAACGGGGTTACGACCGCGCTTCACCCTTGCTTAATCCACGGAAAGTTGACGGGAATCCAGGAGACTTCGTCAGGCCGAGAGGTTCCCTTTTCTGAGACCACTCGTCCAGACGTTGTTGGTTCACTTCCGTACCTGACTTGTTTTCGACCCCATTTTACTTTCAAGATTTCATCTTGTGTTCCGATTCCTTTGTGGGGGCCTTAATCTCCGTGTTTATCAGCGACCTTTTGAGGACTGAGATCGGCGAGATCACAACGGGGTTACGACCGCGCTTCACCCCTTCTCAGTTCGCTTAGGGTTGACGAAAACACGAGAGACTTCGTCAAGTCGAGAAGCTCCATTTTCCTGGAGCTACTTGTCTGGACGTTGCTGGTTCTCAGCCGTACCCGATTTCTATTTCGCTCAACTGTGATCGACGATTCGTATTTCACGGCGACGTCCTTGTGAGTTGACATCGGCGAGATCACAACGGGGTTACGACCGCGCTTCACCCCTTGTTAACTCACTAGACGTTTGCGGATTACTAGAATCACTTCGTCGGGTCGAGGGGTTCCATTCTCTGGAGTCACTTGTCCAGACGTTGTGCTGACACAGCTGTCCTGTTCCCTATCTTTTTTTTTACATCTGAGTGTGGAATACATCGTTGCAAGTGGTTAGATTATATGATATTTTCCGTGGCCTGCCGAATTTTGAAGTTTTGCATTGTTACTCCCGTACTCCCCTATTTACCGTTCAATTCTCGCATTCTCTCACCTCGCCCGACCGTCTTGCTCACCCGATCACCGTTTATTCTTGAATTCATTAATCATTGTAAGATACCGATATTTAAGTCATTTCTTTTAATTTCATGTTTACTCTCAAATGAAATCAGTTTTAATTTTTGATTCTTAGTATTGATACATTTTTCCTTATTGTCATTTCTACTTGAAGTCAGTAAACTTTGTAAAATCCATTTTGTGTTTTAAGTGAACCTTTAATTTTAGCAGCATTCAGGAAAGAAACATAACTTTTAATCGCTAATTTCCTAGATTAAACCGAACCCTTCTCCACTGTATAAAAGCTACCTTGGTAGAAGTGGAGAGTTCAAGGCGCCACAACCTTGTCAAACCTATTGTGGCTGGCGCTCGAGCATTTATTTCCCGTAAAGGTGACTGCGCCCTTGAAGTACTCCCCCTAATTAAGGGATCTTCACAACATGAGTATTTGTTATTTGTTAAAATGACAGCCTTCTATGAATCCACGTAATGAGTGTGCACGCGGAGCTCTATTTTTCACAAGAAAATAAGGAATTCTAATAATCTTTCAACAATCGTGGGAAAATGCACTAATTGCTATACATTTGAAATATCGAAATTGTTGCCACTTCCCATCTAGTATACCTACTCCATTCACTTTTATGATGTATCCCGGTTGGCCATGATTCAGGTTTATCAAGTTTTCTCACTTGAAACTGATGCAGGTTGATACTCGTTAAATGTCAAATGATTCTCAAGGACGTTGCCAATACTAAGTTCTATTTACTCTTCTTTAACTTTGGAAATTGAGTTAGTCCTTTTGAGGTTTAAGTATGCCACATGTTTCGTAGTACTACTACTTTTTCATACTGGAGTATTTCAAGTTGTGCAGAAAAGTATTTGAATTTTTTCTGTAGGCTTATGAGAATTGTGAGAAGTGAGGAATTCCGTAGGTTAGTCTTTTCGTTTAGAGGTTTTTCTGTCGGGTTGAGTACTTTTATTCTTTTTTCGAATGAACTATCACAAAGTAACGGACTATTCTTCTGTCTATTATTTTTCAGTAAAATTTCAACACTCCTGTACGGAAATCAAGAAAATAGCATAACTGAACCTTCCAAGCATGTTTATATACGTGAACTGTTTCCAGTATTAACAGAGAAAAAAGTTTCTTCAACATTCGCCAATATTGAAATTATTGAATTCACATAATATCTTTTCAAATTCCCAAAGTGAATAATCATTTCGATGAATACGTAATTACTATGACCTCTATGAAGGAAGGACAACGTTTCTTATTTATCTAACAGGAATATTACCTAACATTTTCAAAATATACACGGTGAAATGTGTCAGAATTTCATGGCCAACCGGGAAACATTATAAAAGTGAATGGAGTATACATATATACGACAACGCCACAAAACCAAATTTCTTCGAACCCATTCTCCCCGTTTTCTGTGAACGTTTGCTGCCATCGACCTGGGACGGCCCTGCATAAAATCAATATTGAATTCCACAGAGATGCGTGTGGTTAGAGCAGATCTATGACCATTCCGATACGGATGCACCTTCGCATAAGATAATGATCTTTCGGTCAGGTAAATCCCGATTTCACATTGATGGGTATGGTAATTGGTATGGACATCTGCTCAGGCGGTAGCATTGATAGAAACCCGCATTCGGCTGTACGTCCGACCAAATTGGCAGGTTCCATTCGACCTGGAGCTCGATGGACCACGAGAACCGTTGGATGGATATAATGAGCCGCTGGTGGCGTGCTATGCATCCGCAAAATAGTTTGCATACATTGAATCTGATGCGCGTCTGTATATTTAAATATGCGTGTTTATATTATATTATATTACGAGTTATGGGCTACATATACACACATCGTCAAAAATCTTGGTCAACCCTATCAACTCCCAACTTGGTGAATGTAACATAACATGAATATTTTGTGTGTGGAATCTTCACTATCTTACCACTTAAATGAGAACAATAAACCAGCAAAAAATGTTTCTTGTTTCGGAGAATGCAGATGCATTCGAAGTGGATCAGTTTTCAGCGAATGACGATAACCGGCGTGATCTGTCGATTTATTTATTTAAAGGAAATGATGCTGTGTGGAGATGATTAAGTGAAGACTTTCAGTGAATTAATCGGGGCTATTCACTAAGCAAAGTTGTTATGGATAGCAACTGTGAATCGTCGTTATCCCATGCTTATTACATGGGATAACGACGATTTACAGTTGCTATCCATAACAACTTTGCTTAGTGAATAGCCCCGATTGTGATAATAACCGTATACTGTCTAGTTTATAAAATATTGTTTAGATAGAAACATCGCCACAGATCATCTAGTGCTAAGTGTCATTATATTTTTCATTAATTACAATTCAATACGTGGTTTATATCGGCATTCATCATGAATATCCGAATTTTGTATTTCATTGACATTTATTTTCAATATTGACCGGTAACAATGAATTTTCGATAGAAACTGTGCGTATAAAATGTATAATTAATTCTTGCTCCTTAAAATTTAATTATCTCCCGCATTTGTGGGATATTATTACATTTTCCATCATAGAGAATATGTATAGTCTCGACAAAGTTGATAAACATTTCGACAACGTTCTTACCTCGTATAGATATCGTAGATTTTATAAATTTCAGCCAGTCTGTGATATTGAAAACCCAAGGAAGCATCCAGATTGTTCTTATGATTTTTTATTTTTCCGTCAAATTTTATAGAGTGAAATTGGGAATGACTCGAAAACGACGCGTTTTATTGAAAAAACATAAGAATAGGTACTTTTATTTTTTTAAATGATTGATTTTTTCAAAAATATGAACCGTTTATCTTTTTCAAGTGGTCTTGAAGTATTTTGCGAGGATTTATGTGTCGGCTACGCTGAACCTTCCATACCAGGAGAAATATTGAATAAGTTGGGGTCGAGTAATATGCACCATAAATAGAGTAAACAATCAACCGAAATTCAGTTCATTTGAAAAAGCGTTTACGAAGATGTGAACAGAAGAGTGTTTTTTCATGACTTTTCAACACCCTGTATATTCCAAACAGAACCGAATTTTGAAAAATTGTATGGAAAAAAGTGTTTCGTTTGATGGGAGGAATCTACAGTTGAAATATATGTATAAGTCAAAGACTCACTCTGTATAACAGTTGAAAGGGAGTTCATCTAAATCAGCGAAATGTCTCCTATTTCATGGCAACATCACAGATTTCGTGAAAACACCTTGTGGTAATACAAGGTGCGGCACGGAGGGCGGACGTTTTTCAGATGGGCATAACTTTCCCCCACTGAGGACGAGAGAAGTGGGGAAGGTTCCTAGCATTTATTTACCAGTTGTCGTCATGGAGCCTTGGACGGTGGAGCATCGTGTTTTCGCATGATAGTTTCGTCCGAAATAATGAGTCAGTCACGGTCGTGCAGCGTGAGTTTCGTCGCCATTTCCACATTCATCGGAATAGAGCTATTCCCTCTCGAAACACCATCCTTCGTTGGGTTGAATCACTGTGAACTGATCAACAGAAGACCAAGAGGACCTGTGCGAACAGTTCGAACGCCTGAAAATGTTGAACGCGTTCGACAAGCCATTCTTCGCAGTCCGTCGCGATCTGCTCGGAAACATGCTGCTGCACTTCGCCTCAGTGATCGTTCGGTGAGGCGAATTTTGCATATGGATCTTCGCTTTCACCCCTACAAATTGAAAAGGGCTATTCGCGTGGAAGTTGAGAGAGCGATGTTGGAGAGAGTCTACGCGCGAACTTCCAAGAGCGCCTCCAGCACTGCATCACCGATTTCGGCCACCACATGCCTGATGTGATTTTCCACACTTGACTGTCTCAAATGCTATTTCCTTGAGAATCTGATTCCGTCAATAAATGTGTTTTTGAGTAAAAATTAACGCTTTTATTATTTTTTTAAAACCATCCATCCTCCGTGCCGCACCCTGTACAACTGTATAATATGTTTCGGTTTTCCTTTGATTAATTCTGCATTATGCCACTGCGGTTTCCTTTAGTCACTGCTTTCAAATTCAAGCCACTACGATTAATTACGACAGATTAGAAAAACCGATGTGTGTACAGGGTCGTAGGCAGGAGGAGGTCTTGGTAGAGACTGACATTATTTTTGATATTCACAATTTCGAGTGAACTTCAATAACTCTTGTGAAGGTAAATTTTGTCCCCATTTATTTTGCATCTTGATACACCGCCTCTTTGAGTTTATATTTGTGAAATGTAGGTTATGTTTGGGTGTCATAATTACCTGTGTGGTTCTTTCTTGCGGTTGGTTCTGAATAGAGATTTAATCAATTGGAAATTTCGCATCCAGAGGAGCCCTGTTTGGTTTAAACTAAGCCTTATTCCAGATAGCTTACGATGACATCGGTGAAGTATTCGATAGTTTTCAGTTTTTAATTCTCAGATTTCCACAACCACTCCACTTTGAAGTGCTCATTTTTTTCAATGAATATATTTTTGATTTCCATTGAAATAATGTATTTTATTCATCTTGTGAGGGGTTATTTTCGAGGGGTTAGAGTCAAATGAGGAATACCATGAGTTACATTAGAGGAAAGTCACCAAATATGAAATAGTATCCTAATATGGAATACCTTCATTTCTCCAAGACTATAAGTACCTAATAAACGCAACACTCGACCATCTTCTGTTTCATTCGGTCTACTAACTATCGCACTCACACCATCGAGTCAGTTGCGCGAACGCTTAACGTGTGGCAGACGTGTTTTGTTTTGTTGTCGTGAAGAAAATTTTGAAGGTATGTAATAAATGAGTATTACCAGCTGTTATGTCTGTATACATAAGTGTTATACAGGGTGGCCATTTGAAAACGAAACAGACGAGATTACAGACGAAATAAATTTTTTCGATAGAAATGCTCGGACAGGTCGATTTCTGTTTCGAATGGGACAACTTAAGATGTAGTTTACGGACGCATAGCGCATCAACCCTTGCTGCTACAACCCCCACCCCCAATTTTTGAATAGGGAAGATGAGGTGGGTGATACCTCAATTCAAATGTATTTTTATACTGATTTCAACACAGTAATTGTTTTTTCATTTTATGCATTAGTTCTCGAAATATTCATGCGTTAGTTAATTTTATCACTTAAATTAATTTTTTGCGAATAATTGACATTTCGTGCTTCCGAAACACCAAAATTTCCGTACTTGTATTTGAAATT
The DNA here is from genome assembly GCA_910592335.1 of Adalia bipunctata. Classification (NCBI taxonomy): domain Eukaryota; kingdom Metazoa; phylum Arthropoda; class Insecta; order Coleoptera; family Coccinellidae; genus Adalia; species Adalia bipunctata. The sequence goes on from OU342954.1 coordinate 12,276,950, forward strand.
GCAAAACATCTACCACTGGGCAAATGAAGTCATACCGTACGTGTTAATGCTACTAGGGTCAGATGTTCGACTAGCTGTTTTATTCACTGAAATCATTTTCCAACTGTACGGTATCAGAACGATTTGAAGTATTGATCTAAGAAATAAGACTTTTCAAAGTAAAGTAAATAATTTATCAAAAACCCACACTCCGAAACTTTGAAACTGCTAGATCAAAAAAAAATCTGGATCTCAGTAAGAACCAACTACACCTCATAGAACATTGTCGCCTAAAGAAGCATCTGTTTTTTGGACACTGACGAGTGTAGGTTCTGTGGGAAGAAACTCATATTCATCTGGTTACGGAATGCTATGCCATTGCAAGCCAAAGGACAGAGTGCTCTGGACAAGAAACTTGTAGGAGTGGGGAATTATCCTCATTGAAGCCGTCCCAGATTCTGGATACATAGAATCTCTCTGGAACTGGGAGGCGAGCTGTATGAGGTGCAATGATAACAGCTCTCTTAGGGGGCACAATAGATCTCAAGGTTGCAGTGGATAGTTATCCTTTTTCACTATTTACTATTAACTTGAATGAAATTCTCAAGATATCACTAATTACAGCGCAATCAAAGACCAAAGTCCCATTGACTTCATCCGCAATAAGTCTACATCCATTCATCATTGCGAAACAAATTCTCAGATTTTGAATCAAGGTTGATTGTAAGAACGTACAACAATATCTGATCAAAAATTCTTAGAAACGACAAGAACTTGCCTGGAACTGCAGGAGTTATCAAACGAGGGGCAACAAATCGATTCAGATAATAAAGAATAAACATTTGGTTCCTAATGAAAAATGAACAGTTGGTAGACAAGAATCGGCAATAGTAGTACTACAGCCTTGTACTTCAAATCAAAACCACAAACTTCCACCTAATATCAGGGCAGATATGATTGTGTTCAATTAATTCAGCTCATTTAAGATATTGCATTCCAAACTGCAGGTTATATCGATGTATAGCAAGCGAACCTATCCTTGATGCAGATGCTCGATACACTAATGGCAATTAATCCCGAGAAATTGAAATTTCCACTTACTGTCATAAAGTTGAGTTTCTACCTAGAACTTACCTTTATATATCCTTAACAGGAAGCTACTACCTGGAAACTGGATTGGACATATGAGGTTAATGAATGAACTAGATTCAAACCTCTTAGCAAAACCATCGAATGATATGCCAAGAATCTTCGATTTCGTAAATCGAACAGAGTTTGTGACCCCCATAATTCAGAAGATACCTGCACATCGTAACCATGGCATTCCTAGACTCGAATCTCAACTTTCTCTATCGTAAAAGAAATTCACGAATTGCATCAACCAGAAACCTTCAGAGAGCTCAAGTCCACAGACCCATTGGGCAGATGTATAGGTAGGAGGGAAATATGTGAACCAGACAGTAATTACTTAGGCTGGTTAGCAGTTATCGACTACAGTCGAAAGAATATATGTAACTAAAACAGGTCTCCTCTAAAATAGAGTAACTACTTCTTACACAAGTGTTTAAACGCATAACCTCACCTCTATTTCACAAACCGAGATACTGGCTGTTTACGAAGGCGCCCAGGACTATCTCGAAATGAACCTCAAAGGGGCGCAAATTCACACCACACCACAGACAGCCAGGCCACGCTGAGGTCTCTGGAATCATACTGCCAGGGATCTCTGATGATGTTGGAATGCCGTAACTCCATAAAGCAACTGGCCAGAGGCAATAAAGTGTATCTTCTATGGGTGCCAGGGCATGGTGGTGTTAAAGGAAATGAAAAAACGGATGCGCTTGCGAAAAGTGCATCAAGGTTAACACCTGCTGGAAGTGAGCCTTTCTGTGGGCTTGGTAAAGACCAATATGAGGCAGCGGTTCAACAATGGGAGTTGGATAACAGAATAACCCTCTGGATAAACACTCACTCCTTGACTTACTCAGTCTAAGAAATTCGTGATGATTTCACCGACCTATACCATTGAGCCCCTCAAGCTGTCACGAGGTTAGCTTCGGGTGATGGTAGGTCTGTTGACAGGGCACTGTCGATACAAATATCATTTGTACTGTATGGAAAAGTCAGCAGATGAGATCTGTAGGCTGTGGGAATCGGAAGCAGAGACAGCTGAACCCTTGGTATGCAAGTGTCCAGAGCTGGCTGGTCTAAGAACTACTGGGAAACCGGTCCTGGATACCCACGAGGTCACGGCCAAGGTTCCTAAGGATGTTGACGGTTTATCATTACCATCGACAACCTCCTTGGGTTTCAATGAATAAGTTGGGAACAAAAGATCTTTACTCCATTCTAAATTATAAAATCACAACTCTGGCCTTGGAAATTTGACACATTCCACTCTGTATCGAAGTTATGACGTTTTTCAAAATATTTTTATGTTCCAAGTCAACACTATGTTGCCCTTTCTACATTCTCAGCGTATTTTTCAGAATGTATATTTCATTTTGAAGAACGCAACAGAAAATTGTGAACAATATTCTACATGTACAGGAGTTTTTGGATTTATGATTGTGAAGATTTATCGATGTGCTTTGTTCTCATAATTGATATGATTGTGATGGTGCATAACATTTCTATTTCTAATATTTCTTTATTTCAAATAAATAACAGTTTTATTCATTCATCACAAAGGAAATGAACCTGATAACTAAATTAACGAGTTTGTTTACAGAGAAACTAATAATTTCAATGCAATAGTAACTGAGTTTTGGTTATTTTCGGTTATAAATTAATAAGCAAGAATGTCAATTCCTGAAAGCTTTATAGATATACATTTCATTTATTTGATCTTATGAACAAGGAGTAGAATATTCTGACTGTATATTAATTCATTAGTTTAAAAAATATTCATACATTACTACCACAGTAGGTTTGTACAAATAAAATGGAATAGGTCAAACATATGCTTCACATTTATCATTCATCTGTTCTAAAATAAGACACAAACTCCTGGAATATGGAAAAAACCGATGTATTCTGGTTCAATATAGGAATATCGGAATCTGAATTTAACTACCGTTGAATGCAATATAATCATATTTCTTTTTTTTTCAGCTTTTTCGACGTGTTTTTTTTCTGAAACGTGAAAACGATCGACAATAATCATTTAGAGACCGATGATGGCCATCCAGAATCCGTACTTACGAAAATCGTGCAATTTCATTCTGCAAGTTCCTTTCTCATAATTCTTCGAAAATCCTACCTGAACCATATTTTCCGGTCGCTTTCGTTAGAAGATCGTATAAGGAAGCCCTTTTTGTCAATTCACACATTCCAAATAAATTTTAGCACCAAAAACGATACCGAAACTAGCCAAACTTCTGGTGGACCGGAATTTCGTTTGAAATCTTTCTCAACGGCCAGATACCTAAAAAAAACTTCGTTATCAAGTGTAAACAGGTCGATTAGTACTTACTTTCACTTCATTCATGCTTATGAATCGATTTTTTGTCCAATTCAAATTTTCCGTTCGTACTCACGCCAAAATTCGTGGAAGGAAAAAATGACGCTTGCACAAAATTTCTCATATCGACAGGAAACTTCTTCTGGACGACGAAGAACGGAAAAATAGGCGATTTCCTATCGATATTTCGCCCCAAAATCGCCGACCGATTCGTACTAACGAAATGTGGAATATCTTTGATACTTTTACTTTGATGTAAACAAAAAACTGGCAACGTCGTTTTGTCATTAACGATATTCTCTATTCGCGCACAGACTTTTCATCAGATGCACCAACTCCTGAAAACGAAACCATGACCTCCTATGTGATTAAACAAAAGTGAATGAAGTATACATGACCGTAGTCTCCGGTATGCTAACAAAGCCATAACGACTCCGTTACAAATGATCATAGACATAGTAGTTTTCTGACTCTTTCGAATGCCATAATTCTTTTTACGTTCAATTTGTCCTCACAGCTTATTTTGAAAATGAAGGCTTTGATTTCCAATTGCAAATAAGCTCTGTTTCATTGAGAAATTGTCAAGCACATCCATTAAAGCTGAATTTCCATGCATCCGTCATCCTATCTAGCATAAGGCGCAAAACCTCTTATCCATCAAAAATTCCGTGAAGAAAATAAAAACAACTTCGAAAGGAAAAAGGAGGACAGCTATCGGAAAACTACAACCTGACGCTGTTCGAATGAAATGCTAACTTCATGATTTGTGAAGCCGAGGAACATTATAAAAACATCCTGCTAATACTTGATTCTTTTTATTATACAACTTCAATATTCCAGACGAGAAAAGGTCCACTATTCAAAATGTACGTAATACGGCAGATCGTTCGGAAATGCCATGCAAACTTCGGGGATCTCAAGATGACACTAAAACCTCGTAAAATTTCAATCGAAGCTATATGGAATTCCGTGCAGTTGAGTAAATTCAATTTTAAATCCACTCCTTCTTATGGCACATATAAACATATCTCAGGGGCTGAAGTAGCAGTGTTGCCGCGTGAGTAGAAGGCACTAGACTGAAGAAAAACAGAAATATCTTGTGATAATACTTATGATTGGAAATATCTTCTATGAATATACAGGGTGATTCTTCGACTTCTGATTGAATTTCAACAGTGGATTGTTAAGGTTGAAAAACCTTCATTCCATTTTTAAATATTGAGAATTCGACCAGATTGAGAGGATACATCAGCCATTTTATATGAAAACTATAGCTGGCCCGGCGAACTTTGTTTCGCCTAAATGATACACATAATCGTACTTACGGTGGATTTCACAAATCGTAATCAACAGTGATCGGAGATCAACGGCTTGGTTAGATTTTCGAACTGTCAAATCGAGTTGATTCTAGACCAAGCTCCGATCACCGGTGATATGCTTTGTGAAACCCACAGTTAAAGTTGTATAAACTTACCATTGCTATTTTTTTGAGAAGAAGATAAATTAGGCATGATAAAAGTTCTGTCAAATGTCATCTGTCAACTATCAAATGTCATCTATCAAGAGTCAAATGTCATCTGTCAAATACCATCTGTCAAACGTCATCGAATTTTTCAGAGTTTTAATGTTTTTCATAATAACCAGGCCGTAGACGAATCCATAAATGAAGGTTCATAACAAACAGTCCATCCGATCTCGAGTTATAAATGGTGTAACCAACAACTCTGTTTTATAATATAGATATTTAGGGGAGTGTTAGGATTGAAGCCAATTTTATTCTTATTTTGAGGATAATTCCATACCAATTTTGGACCATTTTTTCGAGTAATTCAGGCCTTATTCCAGCAATAACACAAGTTATGTTGCCTTCCAAAGCGTCTATTGTTTCTGATTTCTCAGCATGAACCAATGACTCGACATAACCCCAAAGAAAATAATCCATTGGACTTACTTCGCATGATCTTGGAGGCCAATTAATTGGACCATTTCTCGAAATAATGTTATCGCCAAATCATTATGTCAATAAATCAATTGTTACGGTAGCAGCAAGAGGTGTAGCACCATCTTATTGAAACCAAAACACTTCTGGGTCGATTTCATTCAAATTTTGAAACAAATAATCATTCATCATCGATCTGTAACGAGCACCTTTCACATTATCTCCAGCATCGTTTTGAGAGAAATATGGACGGATGATGCCTCCATGTAATGGAACCTGCTGAACTTCTTGATGATTGTTTTCACTCCATATATGGCAATTGCTTGTTCACGTAGCCGTTCAACCAGAAATGAGCTTCATCACTAAACACAAATTTTCGATATAAAAGTGGATTAACTTCAAGCTGTTCTAGGGCCCAATCAGCAAACAAACGACGCTTATTATGGTCAAGTGATTTGAGTTCTTGAACCTGTTGGATCTTGTATGGGTGTAGAGAAAGACCTTTACGCAAAATTCCCTATGTGATGGATGCGCAGAGTCCAACTTTTTGTGAACGTCGACGAATAGACAAATCTGGATCTTCATTAACACTATCACCTACAGCAGCGATATTTTTTTTTGTACTTACAGTTCTTTGTGTTGTTGTTGTTGTTGCATCGAGTAGAGAAAATGTTGTCCGAAATCTATCGATAGTTCGACGAATAAGCTGCTCCGATTGTGTAAACCATAAATTTCACGAAGTGCTTCAAAATTTTGGCGAAGAGAACATTGATTTTGAGAATAAATTTCAACAATTTGTGAAATTTGTTGCAGCGTGAGTCTCTCCATGGACATTTGTCAATGCTTAGAGGAAAGTGGCCAAATATGGAATACCATTTCGTTTTCGGGATATGAAGAAAAAACTTCATATTAATTAAATCAGTTTAATGTTTGTACTAATCAGTCATACATTTATATGTAGTAATTAAGAGCTTCTAATCAAATATTTTAGTTATCTAATTAAAATCTTACACAAAAAACAAAATCACAAATGAGTAACCAAGTATGGAATAGGAACCCATATATGGAATATAAGCTTTAATCAACATAACAATAACGAAAATGGACATTTATATCTTTGATATCAATTAAATGAATATAACATATTGTGATAAATAAAAGAAGTTACAAAATTACTTGCAAAAGTCACAGATCCAAGTATCAAACTCTGGACCAGCACAATCATAATTAGATACCGACGACAGTCCATATTTGGATTTTTATTCTAGTTAAAACCCTTGTAAATATTTTTTCAAGTCACAATATTTTAATGACAAAAGATCGCAAAATGGTGAAATAAACATAATACCGATATACTAAATAGTATAGCACTTATGTATATAAACATAACAGCTGGTAATACTCATCTACTACTTATCTTTTAAAATTTTCTTCACGACAACAAAACAAAACACGCCTGCCACTCGTTAAGCGTTTGCGCAACTGACTCGATGGTGTGAGTGCGATAGTTAGTAGACCGAATGAAACAGAAGATGGTCGAATGTTCCGTTTATTGCTTTTAGTCTTGGAGAAATGAGGTTTTCCATATTAGGATACTATTTCATATTTGGTGACTTTCCTCTACTGAACAGAAAAGTTAAACCAACATGGCTTCTATGCCTTGACAAATCACAGTTATCCCTATCGAAAATTCTATCACTCTAAAAAATTACCCCATTATTCAGGAAATTTGATGTTGAAAATGCTGGAATAGCAAAAAAAAGAGTGTGTCAGTGAGTGAAATCACCAATTCGGTGCAGTCGGGCTACAGTTGTGTCCGAAACGTAAGACTCGAAATATTCCTATTTTGAAGTTAATCTGGTCGTGAAAGCCCTCATCAATATATTTTTTCATAAATGGAATTGATTATTTCACGAGAAAAAACTCGAGAGACGGCAACGGTGTACAAGAGTTTCCACTCTGAATTTTCTTGTCGAATAACCGAGACGATCGAGGAATAGCGTAACCATCACAGGGTATTTCCTTAATGGACTTTTTCACGGTGTCTTGGGAACATGAAGTTGGGTTCCATATTTCATGTATACGGGTCAGGAATCCCGAATCCTTAATACTCATAGTCGCCGACAGTTTGTGCGAAGTTGGCTTTTGTGGCGGACCACTTGAGGGATTCGAAATCTCGAGTTTAGTTCCAAATTTCGCTCTTTCCCTCGGTTGTTACGCGATGATGATGGCGAGGCCATGTCAAGAAGATCTTGATTGTATCACCGAAACTGGCACAAACGGAATGGCAATTGCCTCACCTGAGTTCAGATGATAGGATGTCAAAATGGCGGCGCGAAAACGATTAGTCCTTTGAAAAGCCAAAACTTGTATGTATGTATGTACAGGTGTTCTTTAATTTGAGGTTCTTACGAAGAGAGGAGGGTCCTTTCATGATTAAACGAAAAAAAAGCCCAATAAACATAGGAACACAAGTGGTTCGAGATATTCCAAAGAGATTGGGCATAGATACATATCATAATTTAGAGTTTACACCATGTAATATGCCAATTTCGATTGCAAATCTACAGGGTGATATTTTTTCTGGATCACTAACCCCTGTTCCACTTCAGATTTATTTTTTGTGAGCAACTTTTAGTTCGGAAAATTGTAAGGACAAGCTTTGTTGTTATGCTAAACTTAACGATTTCTTGTAGTATTGAAACCGATTTCGAGAAAAAAATTTCTGGAAATCATCAGAAAAGTCAATATTGTCATTCAAAGTCCAGTTAGTAGATACCTAACTCAGGACATTTCCGCTAGATTTTTTTTGCGAACTCGTAATGTTCCAAAGCTGAATTCTCAATTCATTGTTTTCGCGAGCTCTCAAAGATGTCATGAATGCAACCAGAATGAGAACTTCCCATCGCGAGCTCACAGGGATATCCTAAGTGTTGCAGAGTAAGATATTCATATTGAGAGCCTTCAAAGTTATCTTGAAAATAAAAAGAACGAGGAATTGTTTTGTCAGGGTTAATCCAAGCATCAAAACATCGTTCAAGTTCATCTGTTGGGTAGACGTGTCCGCGCAGCTTGATATTGTTTAGATATACAGGGTCTTTCACGAGGAACCTCACCCATATTTATACGGGAAACTACTGAACGTATTTTCATGAAATTCAGCACTTATAAGTATTTCACGATGCTGATGAAATCTAAAATATTTTCAAGGCATGAGCACCTCCGGTTTTTCCGGAAATGACGTCAACTTCCGTTTTTCAAATTAGAACACCATTTTTTTATTGCAGAAATAGATTCCTTCAAGTTATTTTGATGTAACATTTTTCAGTTTTGGTTGGAAAATTCTCTCTGAGCGGGAAAATTCGAAAAAAAAATCGAAAATAGAGCTCCGCTGAAACAAGAATAACTTCGAGGTTTTTGGATGGAAAATTTTCATTTTTGGGATTTTTCAAGATGTAAGATTGATGTATCCACTTCAAAAATCTAAATCGCGATTCATGATACAGGGGGTGAAAAAATCGCTTTCAAAGTTAGGGATGACAAAATCGTGAAAAATAAATTTTTTCAAATTAGAACCCCATTTTTTTATGGCAGATATTGAATTTACGTTAAAAAATAATGTGAGTGTATGCATCACATCCTTGCCCTAAAGTGGATATTAACTCAGAAAATATCCATTTCAGGGCAAGGGTGTGATGCATACACTCACATTATTTTTTAACGTAGATTCAATATCTGCCATAAAAATGGGGTTTTAATTTGAAAAAATTGATTTTTCACGATTTTGTCATCCCTAACTTTGAAAGCGATTTTTTCACCCCGACTTGTGGTAGATTTCAGGACTCTGGACTATGAAAGATATATGGGCTTACATGCAGCTTCCTACCAATACTCAACATAAGCTAAGCATAAACAAAAATATCTGACCTTTTTCCTGTACCAAAAATCCTAATGCCTCAATTACACTCAGCCACTTCCACTGCTACTCGCGCTGCCAGAAATATTTCCCGGAATACTATCTCTTATTACACTTTCATTAAGGTATATAAATATGTGAGTGTCTTGAAAACATATAAACTCCAAAAGAAAGTTCGTCGTCGTAGAAGATGGTGGATGATATCAATACATCGTGCACTTTGTGCTTAAGTTTATGTTTTTATCAGAAGAATTCCATATCACTCTTTCGATCTCGAGGTGTTCTAGAAATGATATTATTTTTTCGTTGCTCCACTCCGTCGACACTTTTAGCAACAATTAACAACGTACGCAACGTTCGGACGACAGTAACTGGGCTGAATGTGATCACTCCCTGCCACTTGCGCTGCCGGTCCTTTGACTGCCGCACGAAAAACCGCTATAAGGATGTTGATGGATGAATCTTTCCTGAAGAAGACAAAAAACAAAAACACTTCACTCGCACGCTTCGCAGATTAGTCACACACGATCTAAAATAATTCTAAGTAATTCCAGAGATCTTATAAATTTGACTCAAACACTCTCTTTGTCCCTGTTTGAGACTGACCTTTTCCAGATTAAACCAAAACCTATGAGTTACCCTAGCGCCGTCTTCCGAATCACTAAACTAACTTAATTCTTAAACCTTCCTTCAAAACCGTACCAAAAACATCTTCCCGTTTAAGACTTCTGCAGTTACTCCTCAACTTCCAAATCAACCTTAATTGCTTTCGCCTCCACTTCTAATTACTTAAGTCCTACCCCGAAACCGTACTACCCTAGTTTCCGAACCATATTCGCGAGCACTGGTAACCTTCCCTTTTGGTTCCACCAGTCACTGCCTTTTCCGTCTCCCGAGCAAATTGAAGATTTCCCCTTTTCGTTTCCTATGAAAACCAATCAAAATAAGGTTTTCCTTCGTCAAAGCTTCAGAACCAATCAAACCAAAACTTCTTCCATCTTCGTTTTTACGAACCAATCAAATTGAAGATTTTTCCGCTTCCCACCTTCTTCTTGAAATAATTCAGTTTCCCATGCAACGGTTTGGGAAAAGCTACATTGCAAAATCCTGCTGTCGTTTTCTCTTATCGCTTAGGTCTTGAACCGAAAATCAACAATGTCAATCGTTAACGTCTCGCCAGACATCCTGTATGGGCTTGATAAACGACTCAATAATTTACTGGCACAGGGATATCAAATTTCAGAAGTCGAAGTTGAAAATACCGGTTAAATTTTACAAGAAAGAGAACGTTCAAGTCCCATTTTTCCAGACATACCTGTTTTATCATTTCAAAATTATCTCCATTTCCTCTGGTCTTATTATCTAAAAATCGCATTTGGAAAACGTGAATTTTTTCTACGCGATTCGATTCTCGACTATAGAGATTGCTTTCGACAACTGTTCTCAATTTTGAAAATGCAGATTAATTCTAATTTTACTGCAGAAGTCGAAGATAAAGTATAGTATTCAATTCGCGGTAATGGTCATAACACACTTGATTAATTACACCACCCGCCTGACGGCTCGTGTGTTATGACCTTCATTACTGCTTGTTGAATAATATACTTATTATTGGAGACGAAATGTAGCATCCCATACAAGAATGAGAACGAAGTGAGAAGTATCTAAACATATTTACATTTATGGGGGAAATTCCAGATTACTCCATGAGTGAAGACCACATGATATATAAAATGTTCGGACGGTTAATACTGTAGGGACCAATATCGCCCTAGCCTCCTCGTTTACTGCGTAGATGGCGCGCAATTCTATTCCGCCTCAAGGGTACGGCCTCATCGATGCGACAGGTAGATTCAATCCGTCCACGCCACACGTCTACAGCAGGCTCCTACCAAGCTCTATTGATAAGTTTGAAGGTAGGAGCTGGAACGAAACGTGGAATGCCCCTTCAATCAAGTGGCTTATATCCAGGCACAAATATCCAGGCCGAAAATTTACAATACATGGAACATTGAACAAAAGGAAATCAGCACTTCGCCTTATGAGGTGAAGTGGTCAATAGGGAATAGACACGAAAGATTCGTGTCCTTGGCTTCTAGATGTGAATAAGATTATTTGGCAGGATAATGGCTTCACTTGATATAGGTCGATATCGTTGATTAATCTTGGCCAGGGAGAAAATTGTGAATAGAGTGAAGGCGAAACACTGTTCAACCGATCCGTGATTGATTAAACGAAAAGGGGCCTTTTCTTGATAGATGTAGGTGTATAATAGCAAAGGGACAATTTAATTGTCTGCGAACGCTAAAAAAACGATCTCTTGTTATGATAATTGGCTATGAGCTTTTTCAATCAGTTCTACGTCACAGAGCTTGATAAGGATAGTTTTTTCTTCTTCCTCAATATTGTGATATTCTCTTAATCTCATTCATGTTCAAACCAACGTGTTTCAGAATATGATTTAATGAACAAATAGTCGTAGAATGAATTAGGCATGTGTCGTTCGTCGAATTTTGAGGAACCGGATCGGTATCGTTCGTTCACTGTGAAGAACCGGTTCTAAAAACCCGTTCAAAAAGAACTGTTCGCCCTTCCTTCGTTCGATCGTTCTATCGATCGAACGAGGCCCGTAGAAATGGTCAGTGACCATTTCTACCAAACAAACCAAAATATAAATATCTAAGGGGGTGCAATTTGCAATTACCGAAGGACATCTCTGTTCATTATCAATCCTACCATAAAAACCATAAGCCGAATATTCACTTCAAGAATGCAAGAAGATATTATCACCTGACCATTTTTACCAAACAAAACAAAATAGATTTATCTAAGGAGGTGCAATTTCCGATTTCCGAAGGACATCTCCGTTCATTGTCAATTCTTCCATAAAAACCAGGTGCCGAATATTCAGTTCAAGAATGCAAGAAACAAGTAGGTATGAGTAGGCATTTTCTTATTATCATCTGTCGTTTTGGGTAAATCCGAATTCCCATACCAAACTCGTCTTCTTTTCGAAGACCGCCTGAACTTCTGTTCAAGAATCCACAAAAATGACACGAGCCATAAATCATCTCTTTCGGTTCCAGCTGTTTATTACTTTATGGTAGCTAGACCCGACCGACAGTACCGAGACCGAGTACCGACACCGACACCCGACGTCAGGAGATCGATAAGACCGAACGAATGAGGCAACAACCATTTGGCATTGAATCATCGAAACCGTTCGAAAGAACGGGTTATTTTTCTTGAGAGGAACCGAACGAACGATTGGCTTTTGAGACCCGGTTTTTTTAACCCGTTCGTTCGAGAACGACACATCCCTAGAATGAATGTTGTTTTCTCAGGTAATGCACTTTTATAACTCCTTGAAAAAACTTCTCAACTTCAGTCAACGTTATTTACCTATGTACTGTCTTCTTCTTCTTCATCATCTCTATTTAAGCCTAGGGATACTGAATTCCACTTTAGTCCTCGAAGGATGAAGATACCCAGGAGTCTTTTCAGCGTTTAGGGTGTCTGTTAAAAAGATTGTTATTGTAACGAAAATTTTATTGGAATATTTCGTTCCACTTCGATTTCAACGTAAACGTTCTTTGTCGATTCTTTAACTTTTTTTTATTCCTTCACATTCTGCTAGGTTAGAACGTAGAAAGCTAGTATTCAGGTAACGCTAATATTCTTGGTTGAATTAATATTGATCAGTAATATCGATACGTGGATATAAAATCCCATTACAAACGTAAGTATAACGAGTCTCAATGGAAGTTAGACAATAACTGCTTTTTTCAAAACGCATGTAAATCCTTAACAACACGAAACCAGCGACTACAGGCGAGTGGAGCAACTGATGAGTTGCGAGCTGTATAAAAATAGGCCTCGGACTATTCAGAGTCGGTATTATATAAAAGAAATTCAATCCTCGGTTAAGCCCAAATCCGCGGTCGACTGTCGATTTCCGTATTATAAACATCCAATCCCAGGTTCAACCCAGGATTGAAACGTTTGACGTTTCTAGATGGCTGACAACTTACCTCACTTTATGTTAAAAACAAAATAAAAAATTTTGTCTTGGCACATTGAAGTTGCTTGGAATGAGAATATTATATTCTGTTTTCACCTCAGTATTCAGAATGAAAGATAGTTCAACCATGAAAAATTCCAACAATTTCGGCCGAAATTTTTTTTCACTGAAGACATGTGAAAAAAAGTTGAGTTCGAATTTTGAAAAATGTTTTCACCGAAAATCTTAGAAAATCCAGTACGTTGAACTAGAGCTTTCCAAATTGGCAACCGAGAAAAAAAAATTCCAACTTTGCAGGCATTCCGCCATTTTGAAATTTTTTTTCAGAATTCTACGCCACAATTGAATTGAGCCCTAAAAAATTCTAAGATGTGACCAGAAACCGTTATTTCAAATGTCACGTATAATAACTCACCACAGTCATCAGAATATTGCTCAAAGTTGACATTAAACACCCTCGCTAGGCAAAAATGACCTGGGTGTCGTCTAGGCGGCTATACAGGGTGAGTCTTTGACTTGTACATATATTTTAACTGTGGATTCTTTAGGCCAAAATAAACCTTTTTTTCATTTTCCATTTTTCCGAATTCGGCTCTGATAAAAAGATATAGCCATTTGAAAAAAAAAATTGTGCTAAATGCGTCCCTGATATTATTCTCTACAAACACCTCAAAGTTCATATTTTTCAATTGAAATTGATGTGATTATTAGATATTCTGGGTGATACATTTAGAAAATACTCAAGCACTAACCTTATTTGAATAAGAATATTACAAACACGATATTTCCTAACAAAAACGCTAAGTTTTGTCCATCATTTCTGCAATTGAAATGCCATATTTCTGACACCAAAATAAGTTCCTTCTTCGATTTTCCTGAAGATTAGTTTGTAAACACTAATAATTTGTTCATATTTTCCCGTATATTCTGGAACGATCTAATCAAAAGTGGTTTCAACTAACCTATCCTAACTCCATCAACGTAAGTCATATGATTCGAGGTCAATGACCTAACCTAACTCATCTTCTGTGATATTATATTCCACAGAACTCTACAGAAGACGATGCCAGATGGCCTATTTTCTCTTCAAACAATAGTATAGTCGAAACCAAGGGAGCGGTACGTACCCCAGAAGAACTATCGCATTTATTTTTGTTTTGTTTACTTTTCGCTAAAGGCGTCTAGGCGTTGCTCTTCGGAAACGCTACAGTGACTTTATCACTGATAGAGTTTGATATTAGAGTCACTGTAGGAAACGCCAAACGAGTAGTTCTGATTCTCACCGATATAGCGCTACGTTCTTTGCCGGCTGCAATGTAGCACGGGCCACGGCCTACTCTTCCCATCTGATTTCTGTTGCTTCTGAAGGCTGTGGAGTGGATGTAGCCGCCACGCAAGACATACAGAGTTTCTGTGTCTCTAATAACCTCCAACGTTAGTCAGTGACTTCGATTTATTTATTTATTATTTATTAATTTACAGAGAATAAAGCAAAAAGGTGATGATTCTGTAAATGACTTAGTGAATTGATGTAATAGTAGTGTCGTCTGGTGTCGAGTTATTATTGTTTTGGAAATTTTTTTGCTGAAGGACCGGTAACAATGAATTTTCAATAGAAACTGCCTATAAAATGTATGTGGGATTTTATTATTACATATCTCTACATCAATAGAGATTTTCGTCTTGACAAAGTTGATAAACTGATAATAATTCTGACAACATTGTTAACTTTTGAGAGACCAGAGACGAAATAATATTCGATGAAATTTAACTCAGGACAGCATTCAGATTATTCTTGAAATTCATGATTTTTTCCTCAAATTTAATCTTAGACAATGAAGAATAACTTGAGAACGACGCGTTTTATTGAAAAAACATAAGAATACTTTTATTTTCTAAACCGATTGGTTCTTTCGAAAATATGAACCGTTTATCCTTTTCAAGTGATTTGATAGTGTTTTTGCATGAATTTATGAGTCGACCACCCTGTAACTTTCAAACTAGGAGAGATATTGAATAAGTTCCGATTGAGTAATATGCACCATGAATAGAGTAAAAAATCAACCAAAATTCAGTTCATTTGAAATAACGGTTCCGGAGATATGAACAGAAAAGTGTTTTTTTCGTGGATTTTCGACACCCTGTATCTTCCAAACGAAACCGAATTTTGAAAAATGGTATGGGAAAAAAGTGTTTCGTTTGATGAGAGGAATCTACAGTTGAAATATATGTACAAGTCAAAGACTCACCCTGTATATGTTTGTCCACTTTATGGTGAAACACCCTGTATATTGACATTAATGTTTGTTTTCGTTTTTTTTTTAAATTGAGAAATAATCAGTATTACTTATTAGGTTTTAAGTGTAATGTACCGATTTTATGAAATAAAATAATTTTTATATAAAACGATGATTTTTGCAATAAATCTGAAAACACTTAATACTAATACTTTCGAAATAGTTGAAGATAGGTATAGGACATTGTACATGAATTGTGTCTAGAATTCTCTGAAGGATCCAAAAAATAAATGATATACAGGGGGTTGCATTTTAAATAAGAAAGTTGGTATTGGCCACGGTCACATGGAACACCCTATATAATATTATTTTCTTGAAAAATATGCACATTTAAAATTACAAATCGACGTGCCGAGCGTTTTTCCCAACACCTCATTTATTCGTTATCGAATTTATTCCATTTGGCTGTTACACTCTGTATAGTTATGATAATAATGAAATAACTGCAAGGCATTCAAAAGATAGTAACGATAGCGAATAAGAAAGATACCAATCGAATGATTCCACTTTTCCTTGGCACGAAGAAGCGATTTTGGTCAAATGAAAAAACTCTTCTGTCGGATGGATGGAATTACCCTGAATAATCTGAATCTTTTCAGAATTGTTAACATATTTGAAGATTTTCGTGGTATTCATAAATCAACATCTGAAAAAAGTCAGAAAGTCTAGAACTTCGGACATTATCAAAAAGTTTTCTAGTGCTTATTTTATCATTCTTTCAAAATGCCAAGCAATCAACAGGAATAACAACTAACAAGGGTGAGTTTGTATTCACTGACCAAATTTTGGTGTATTATAAACCGTGTTTCTTGATTATTATCACATAGTACAAGTGCATGTTTATTTCAATGGGTTGTGAAAATGCTGAATGCTTCAAATGTAAAAAGGATTACTTTTCTTCAAATTTCCAAGTTGCTAAGCTTAGAAATTTGGTAATTCTCATCATAGAACATTTTAAATATACTCTTAATGATTGATGACACCGATCTCATCTCGCAGATCAATGCATATGATCAATTATTCAATGAAGCTCACAATACATATGAAATATGAATTGAATTTAAAGACTCTCAGGCGTGTAAAAGAACATTTCCCATTTTTTTATTTGGGATTTGATCTCATTTGAAAACAACTATTATTTTTGTGGCTTGCGGAGTTCTGCATAATATTGCTATAGATAGACTGATTCTATTCATGACTCTTAACCTGAGTAAAGCGAAAGTTTATCAAGAAATAAATGTTAGCTTTTAATTTAATGTGTTTTTTATGTACCTACTCAATCAAACAAGATCGAGAATGATTTGTTCCTATCCTAAATATAACTACATTCTTGAACGAATAAATGCAATTTCATTGGATGTTTTGTATTGTCCTAGCTTTTATTTGGTTACTTGGCATAAGAGTTTGAAATAAGACTTTCCAGAATATCAAAATAGTACAAACTCGGATCATTCAAGTCGAATAAGTTGACAAAAGAGATAGAGACTACACCGTATCTGCCAATAGCTTCGAGTGAAAAAAATTCCCACAAAGTCCCTCAGTGCATAAATTTCAAATTTTTTATTAATCTTTTCTGATGTGGGAATCAGATTTCTTTGAACTCTGCCGTGACCGTGACAAAACACGGGAATATTCGAATTAGCTTCCTGTTTTTTCTTCATTAGACTACGGTTATTGAATTTATCCAAACATGGTATAGAAAAACGTGCCAAAATACTTCGAGGAATAAGATTCAGGTTAGCCAACCCAAAAAAAAATAATATCAATCCGAGGTTGTTCAACCGAGGCCGCGAAGACGTTTATAATACCGAACTTTTTTCAACCGAGTTTGAGTAACCTCCGATTGAACGTGCCCTTTATAATACCGGCCCTTAGAGGTACCGGTCACTAGATGGAGCTCTCTGCTCGTCAATATTCATTACGCACGCTTTTTCTCACGGAATGAATTCACTCTCTAGATACGAAACTAAAGTGTTCAGGCGCGCGAATTGTGTTCGTCTTTAGCGAACTGAGATAGAGTGGCGAACTGAAGGCTAGAGGGCGGTGGCGAGACGAGAAGAAAGGAAATCTTGATCGGGTAATGGGTACCTCTTCTTGAAAACTTTTGACCACAGAGTCGAAGAGATTGGGTGAACCACAGAGGTCTGGATCTTTTTTGATACCGACGTCCATTCTCAGAATGAACTTTTTGTTATTGAACATGAATTTACAAATTATCTTTGAATATTGTTGAAGTACAGGCACGGCTGCATATTATCTCGAAAGTCTGATTCAGAATGAGATATTGGGGGATAACAGAAATGGTGCAAATACCTACGTATCATTTTCCTAGTGTGTTCATCAAATCCGCGAATGTATCAATTGAAATGAATAATAATTTGCGCGATGCTGCGCATATAGATCCGGCACTAATCTGAAAACGGACGCAACACAACGGGCAATCGATTTCATTACTCAAATACAAAGGTAATCCCTGCAACGCTCAATATTTATTGCCGATTTGCGAGCTACACTAGCTGCTGATACCTTACGCAGGTTCATCCCTTTGAAAATTAGTTCAGCGATGAGTTATGATCGTGGAATTTCAATTTTTATGTTTGGCGGTACTTTTAGCCATATTGCTGCAGTAGGATGAAGAGATTCCAAAAACATGAGTTTTTTTATCGTGTTGATATACCTACCGGGTGCGTCAGCATTACTTCCTCCTTCAAAAAGTTCATAAGAGCCATTGTATGAATCCAATTTTTTTTATTTGTTTTCCATGATGTAGGCATTGACCTGAAGTTTTTTTCTCAAGGCTACAAAAAGAAAACTAATAGATATTATTTCATTCTGTTTTCACCTCAGCATTCAGAATGAAAGATAGTTCCACCATGAAAAATTTCAATTCTTAATAATGTTATCACCAAATCTTTCTTTCAATGAATCAATTATCAGGGTAGCAGCATGAGGTGTAGGACCATCTAATTGGAACACTTCGATACCATTCAAATTTTAGAACAAATAATCATCGATCTGTAATGATCACCATTCACTGTAACATTAGCTCCAGAGCTAGTCGTGTTGGCCATATGCCGAAAATTATTTTCAAAACAAAAATGTCACAAATTGTTTTCATCGAATGAAAATGAAAATTGGCTTCAATCTCAATTCAAATGTTTTTATTTTAATTCAAAGTTCTACCAAACAAAAAAACACCCGATATGTACAAACTAACATATGGTTTTATTTCAGAAGCATAAATTGTTATAAGAGAATCATAGTAATGTCATATTCCACACCTACAATACAGGGTGTATTTTGATGTGGGGCTTTTCTTTTGACAGGTGATAGAACTCATCAAAATGAGTCACTTTACCGAAAATTTCTTGTATGAAATTGTTAGATAAGAAGACAAAAACAAGGGATGTTGATATCTACGGAGGAGCACGCGAGGGAACAGGTTCGGGCTGAGGAATTTTCAGATTCACCTAGAAGCTAGAAAATATTCTAGTTTCATTTTCTTTGAACAGGGGCATGATTTTTGGTCAAATGAATTATTTTGATGAGTTCCACCATATGTCAAAAGAAAAGCCTCACCCTAAAATACACCCTGTAGTTGGTAATTTCATCATAAAATATGATCAAAATTTATGATATGAAAAAACAAAAATGGAATATTCTGAGATATATATTACTCTGGAAAAAATCGGTGAAGTTATATGTTCATGTTTATCTGTAAAATAAACGAAGTCGATAACTACTCGTACTTCCGTTATAACCGGAAGTGCTAAAACATGCGAATATTTTAATATTTCCAGATAACGCATCAAAAATTAATTCCATGAAAATATCTCGATTCATTCTCCACATAATTTTGAGTAAGTTCGAGAAAAATGACCCTGTATAATAAAGTGTGCTTCAAAGTGCACGGTATTTTTCAGAATGAATGAAACATATAATTTGCATTTATTTTCAGGAACTTTTTATTGGTAATTGAAGTTCCAGTTTTAACATTTATGTACGAAAAATAATATCTGCGGAATTGCCTCCTCTTGCAGCTCTACAGACGTCCACTCCTCTATTTAAATTTTCAATGAAATTTTGACATAAAATTTGAGGCTCTAATCTCACTAATGATACGAATAATTTCATCCTTTAGTTCAGGTATCTTTTGTGGATTATTCTTATGGAACGGGATTTTCATATAATCTCAAATAAAATAGTCCAACGGTGTCAAATCACATGATCTTGGGGGCTAATTAACATAAACGTTTCTGGAGATTATTTGTCCAGGAAATGTTTGTCTCAATAAATCGATTAGGTCATTTGCGAAGTGAGGTGTAGCGCCACCTTGCTGAAACCAAATGTCCTCTAAATCGATATTCATTAATTCAGGTCACAAAAATTCGATCATCATCCGACGGTAACGATCCCCATTGAATGTTACAGCTTCACCAGCAGCATTTTCAAAGAAGTAAGGGCTTATTCGGACTAGGCCAGTAGATTAGTCGAGTAGCGAATGATTTTGTGATTTCCCGTGTGCGAACGCCAGCAAGCGAGTCGAGTAGAGTCACAGTATGATGTACCTACTACCTTATACTGTCGAAGAGTCTTTGATACTGTGGTAGAGTAGAGTAGTCAATGGGCGAATCGACTCTCCACTCGACTAAACTATTGGCCTAGTCCGAACAAGCCTTGAGGTCCAATTACACCACCTGACCATATAATGCACATCAATCAGTGACTCGTTTAGAATAGGTAGGTTTCTCATGAATAATTCGTGGATTTTCCTCACCGCAGATACGACAATTTAGTTTATCAACATAGCCACCAAGTTCGAAATGTGCCTCATCGCAAAACATGATTTTTTGAGGAAAATCAGATGGTTGTTCATTGATGAAATTGACAAATGAACGACGTGTTAAATGATCTAATGGCTTTAGCTCGTGTGTTATTCGAACCTTATATGCCTTCAGAGCTAAATCCTTGTATGAAATATGCTATGTTGTAGACCTACTTAGTCCAACTTGTTGTGAACGTCGTCTTATGGATATTTCAGGATCTTCAGCAACACTTTCACGAACCAAATCAATATTTGCCTGTGAACAACCTCTATGACTGTATTTTTCACTTTTTTGATCTTCCACTGAACCGGTCTCTTGAAATTTTTTATCAATTCGACCAATGGTGCCTTCGGCTGGACGATTATGAAAACCATAAAATTTACGTAATTTTCCCAAAACACTTCTCACAGAACACTGATTTTCATAAAATAATTCAACAATTTGAACGTGTTGTTGTACCGCCTACGAAGCCATTTTTATGAATGTCATACATCCCACTTCTTGAATGTCAAAACACCCAGACGAATTCAGTGCGACATCTAAAATTTAATCAATTCTTAAAAAACCGCGCAATTTGATATACCCTTTATATCCCCACATTATTATGGCGAACTGAATCCCCATTCTGCACCAATGAAATTTTCCCTACTCTTTCTATCGGCACATCCACAATCTTGGCTACATTTCAATTGCGCTACCCTATGCATCTCAACGATAAGAAATTCATATGAATCAAACGAGGGGCACGGGTACCTTTGATCTCAACCGAGAGACCCCATTTGTACGAAGGAATTGAATGTCAATACTGCGGTATATAAACCTACCTGCTGCGTTCCGAATCGAATGAGAAGCTTGATATTTCCTCTAAAAATGGGAAGATTGCGGGTCTTCGAACATGAATTTCTATTCATGTTCGAATAATCAGATCTACTTACTCTGCCTTTCTAGGCAGAGTGAGTAAATCTGATTATTATGAATGGAAGCATGGAAAAAATATATCAGCTGCAATCGGCCGAACTCCACAAAATCTATTTTATGTTCTGTATTATTGAATGTGGAATATGTTCGACTCTGAATATTGCGAATGTTAGCTGTAATTACAAATATGTCGAGGGAAAGAGAGTAATATTTATTCCCACTCTGTTAACGCTTGAGGCTTGAGTGCCTTTCAAATTGTTCCAATTTCCATCCGTTCGTTATTTTTCATAAGCTTTCGGGTTCAAAAAGATATGATATTGTACAGGCTGATTTCGGGTTCGGTTCACTGAATGTTGGCTCTTCACATTCCTCCACTTTTTTCATTATTTTCGTTGATTACATAATATGGGAATTCGTCAGAAATGACAATGAAGTGTCAGAAGTTTTTTGAATTTGCTCTTTCTTTTTTGCTGATTTTTCGCTAAAAACAATCACTCTAATCTATGGGAGATGACCCCCCAACATAAGGGGCCTGTAGCGTTCCTCGAACACCTGAAGAACAGAAGAATCATCACTTGGAGGATCGGACCTGATCGAAAGATCCTCCCGATCCATGAGAGAGTTAGGACTTTGTGAAAAGGTTTTTTAGCAGGTGAAGTATTTATTTTACTACTTCTTTCTCGTTTTTCTTCTTTTTTTTCCTTTACAGATATAATTTCAAGATATTTGCATCCAGTTCAATGAAAACGATTGTTTTCGTGCACAAGGAGCTCTGTCACATGGATTGATGGATAGCAGCATATTTTTCGAACAAATTCACCACACATACACTGGGAGACAGAGTTTTTTCAGGGGTATTTATCTGTTCTCGTGTATCATACTCAGAATTGTATGGTACCCCGTTTACATTCCCTCTGCTAACACTTAGATTTGGAGCGGGAAACAGATTTTATTTTTTCATATAATCTGTTCCTTGTCGCCATTTCTTCACACGTGCCATATATGCCATGTATTGTTTGATTTAGGAAAACAGTTTGTAATTATCTCTTTCAAAAGAATATACAATAATTGAATATCTCAATACTTTGATAGGTGACGATTCAAATTTTGATGTTTTATACAGGGCGATTTTTTTAAGTGTTTCATTAGAAGGTTTCGAGGAAGAAATTGCGATACAAATTCAAAATTTTGTATTTTTGTTTCAGAGTACATGAACTCAATTTGTAAAATATTTTCAAGTGGAATCTACTTCCGGTTCTACCGGAAACGGATGTGAACTTCGTTATTTCAAATGTATATTTATACATATTTGAATTCTTCGTTTAATTCTGCAATGATTTGATGTATTATATACGCAACCACATCAAGCGATTGTTGAGTTATTGCCTGATTCTCAAATTTTTTGACAGAAAGATTGTCACAAATAAGTGTTCATATCTTCAAAATACATCATTGTAAGAAATTTTTTTTGCAACAGTAAAACAGAGGGAAGTACGCTGATACTGCTTCTTGTAAAAATTATGGGGAAATATTATACAGGGTGTCTGAAACAGGGCTTCAAAGTGAGCCTCAATAAAACTATAAAATTTCATTTCTTTCAAATAGGAATCATATAATTTTATAATTTCGATCGATCACTCGTCAAAAACCAGTTAGAGTGTGCCAAACATTTCATGTCTTCAAAATGAGTAGTTTCGCCGTTATCGAATAAAATTCGAATTTCACGACTAAAGCCAGGTTTCTTTGTCTGAACATCAGGTTTATCAACATAATTTTCAAGTAGGCTATGTCAATAGTAAGAATATGACAGTTTCAAACTAAAATTTCTGTATTTAGTTATCATCAGTTATTTGCTGCTCAACAAGAAAAGAAAGATCTGTTGACTCATCTGGATCACTTGATTTACGAAAAAAAAGTTGAATGGACAAAAAAAACTGAACATATTGTTGATATTACTCTGAATTGAATGACTAGAAACAAAATTAAAATGAAGAAACAACGAATCTGAATATTCTCGAGGAAATAATAATTGTATATGCTGGAATTGCAGAGCTCATGACCTCATAAAAACATTTCAGTGTCACATAAAAGTTCATTGGAATAAAAAAATTTTAATGATCAACTTTTCTCTGGAAATACATATTACCTATATATTCAATATATACATATTATGGTTAAATTGAATTTCCTTCAGAAAGCGAAACAGTAGATATGAAATTCCACCTACGTATTCAGTAACTTATTTAGATATCATTTAACATCACTCCTTTTTATCTCATCAGTATCACATCAGATCCCCTTTGATATTACGATATTTCCAAACAATATCGAGCTTCGCGGACACTTTTACTCAACGGATAAACTAGAACTCGTTGAAATTGAAACAAGACAAAAGCCTTTCCTCGAGTGATAATCACACGAACCAAAAATGAGCGATGTTTTCACGTTTGGTATAACTCTGACAAAATATTTATTTAGCTCATGATGTTTCCACTTATAAAATTAAACCCAGAATGTCTTGAGGTTTCACTTGGAAAACAGATTCTTTATTTTCTGATCCGGGGTAGACAGCGTTCTTATTCTATCTGAAGAATTCCTCCCGATGGAAATATTGAAGTTTTTCATTAAATTTCACCCAGGAAAAATTATAGATGACGTTCGAACCTTCAATATTAAATCCAATAAATCAATGACATGAATATAGGAGCCGGGTAAAACCATCCCCTATGCTTCCATAACAGAAACAGACGTTCGTTCAGACCCGCCGACGTGAAAAATGAACGAATTTACCACATTCCCAAACACAGCCTTCTCCAGACAAAGAGGAACATCTCGGCTCTTCAATGAATGGACAAGCGGAGAGGTTTCGGTTTTCCCGGCTGAAATATTACGGTCAGGTCGTGGTGAAACATCCCTTTTATCTGATATCCGGCACTAGTTAGCCATTCATTCACGCAAATCCATGTACCTTTCGACCAGACTTCCATTCATGTAGTATTAAATCTGAGTCGAGCCCAGTAGCTGGTTGAATAAACGATGTTCTTTCATTAGAAGCCACTATTTCAGACTTCAGTTCATTCCCAGATTTACGGGCTGGAAGATTTGTGAGGTTGATTCTTTAATTCTACATGTCCTTTATGTAGGTATACTTAATAGATGGTTTTTGACTGATTTTCTTCAAAGACTATTTTGCTCATTACTAAATAGCTTGGGCCTGCGGGGAAACGTGCAATGGAATTTGCTATCGCCGCACAGCTTCTATTTTCAGTGATTTTGGCCAATTTATAATGAATCCGGTGACTGTATTTATACAGAGCGTCTCGTCTAGTTAACAGCACAGGCGGCACAAAGAGATCTCAAAGGTCGGATTGCTAGTTTCTAAAACCTACTTCATAATTTTTCACATGAATAGGGGAAGTACGTACAAAATGACATAGGGTTTTATTTCAGAGGCATAACTTGTTAGAAGTGAATCACAGTAATGTCATATTCTACACCTATGATCTTTGGTCCTTTCTTCATATAATCTTATCAACCTTTATAAAATGAAAGTACCAGAAGATAAAATATTCTTAGATGAATTGGGATAAACAAAAATTCATTTTATCCGCATGCTATGGACAAAATGACATACCGGCAACAGACAACTGTAGTTTTCTACTTAAAGTTACAAAACTACTGACAAAGTTCACCAATGAAACGCTTGGTTCTTCTAGGAACATCAGTTCAAGTTGCGTGAGCCCAATGCAAGCAATGCATGTATCGTAACCAGTCTTCTTCAGGGCTAATCCTGGAGAAGATCTTTATCGGGAAAAAAGGTGTCATAACAATAAGATGGACACTGGACAGTCATCTTCATGACCTCGAAAGTTGCTAGGAACATTTTCTTCTTCATTGTCTTCTTTAAATAATGTCCTAGGGACTTGTCTTCTTGTTTTTGGAGGAGGTATGGGCTCTTGTTTGATTTGATTGCAATCTTATTAGGTGTAGAAGTTGAAACTGAGTACGTTTATCGAGTCCTCGGCTCACGTTTGCCTTGTTCACTTATAAATCGTCCTTGAGGGATTGGAGAAACCTCCTGATAGGATCAGCATGAGTAGGTTAAGATGCATTGCCTTTATTAGTCGCAGATGAAGATTTTGTTTTGAATATATTAAGACAAGTCCTGATTCTTTGTTTGCTGATGGAGCCTGAGATGGATTGTCTTGGTGTTGTCTGGTAGATACGGTTTATTCAGCTGAAATACCTATGTCATTTTGTCCGTATAGCGTTATGAAAATATACCTTTTCAACTTCAAATTGAGACTAATCACAATCAAAAAGCTCCGTGAATACAATGACAAATACGTAAAGTTTGAAATAAATGCAATATAAATGAAAAAATGGTGAAAACTGGCCATTTCTTCTTCAAATTTGGCGCAATGAAAAAAAACTCGTGACCTATTGATTTATGTTATCACTCATAACGAAGGAATGAAGCTCTTGCTAATTTTCAGAGGTTAATAGAAGCCACTCGGGTCGTGTGACATGGTAGGCAGTTCCGCATTTGATACCTCCGAACTCGAGTTATGATGCCTATGTCATTTTGTCCATATTTGTCGTTTTGTACCTACGTTTTTCCCCTACATGATCACGACTACTGCCTATGTCCTCGATAGCCTCACGAATCCACTGAAGAAGAAATAGGCCCTATCACTCAAGATGATTTTTCGATTTAATTCCAGATCATTTTTATGCATTTCCAGGACCCAATTAGTAAAGATACGACGTTGTTGATGATCCGCCGGCTTGAGTTCTTGTATCCAAATATTTATGCAAAATAGGGTGAATGACGTTTGTGGAATGCCTTATTCCAAAGAACGACGAGGAATTGACAAACCAGGACATTCTTCAACAATTTCGGCTACAGCAGCAATATTCTCGGCTGTTCTCGAGCGACGTGCACAGGTTTTATTCTTCACATTACTAACTTGTCTCAACAGGGTGCGGAAACTAGTTCTCCCACATTTGACGGAGCTGTTATGAAAATACGAAAAAAGATATTGGAAAATTCTCTTTTATTTTGAAGACCTTGTAATGAAGCCCAATTTTCCAATCTAGAAATTGGTCTTCATTCAAAAATAATTTTATTGTCAAACGTACGATAACAACGTCATTTCTAGACTGACAGGATCACAGAGAAGTTCTATTTCTCCGCCTAGGCGGAGAAATAGTTGCTATGGCTTACTTTTCCCGCCGGCGGCAGGAAAAGTGTTGTTATAGTTATAGTTATAGTGAAAAGGGGTTACAGTTCACTGCGACCTTAAGGTCTATTGTGCCCCCTATCAGAGCTGTCATCATCACGCCTCCTACAGCTCGCCCTCCAGTTCCAGAGATTTGATAAAATCCATTATCTGGGATGGCTTCAAGGAGAATAACTCCCCACTTCTACAAGTTTCTTGTCCAAAGCACTCTTTCCTTTGGCTTGCAATGGCATAGCATTCCGTAACCAGGTGAATAGGAGTTTCTTCCTCCTCCCCACAGAATCTACACTCATCAGTGTCCGATAAACCCATTCTCAACAGATGCTTCTTTAGGCGACAATGTCCTGTGAGAAAGCCAGTGAGTATGTGAAGTTGGTTTTTACTGAGATCCAGATATTTTTTGGATCTAGCAGTTTCAAAGTTCCTGAGGAACTTTTTGGAATGATCCAATTGGGAGATTCCGCCAGAGTTTTTCTCTTTCGGTTCTCTCCTTCAGCATAAACTCCTTCTTATAGGTGCATTTTCCTATACCACAGAAGGGTTCTGGACCAGTGAGAGGCGTTTGTGCGCTCTTTCTGGCCAGTGTATTGGCCTCTTCGTTCCCTGCGATCCCCGAATGACCGGGAACCCAGATTAAAAAGACCTTATTCTTCTTGCCTACCTCATTGAGTTTGTTTCGGCACTCCCAAATCAGCTTTGAGTCAATGACGTAGGAGCTCAGTGCTTTAATAGCAGCCTGACTATCTGTATGAATAGCTATATCGCACTTCTGATAGTTTCTTTCTAGATTTATATCTAGACATCTTCCGATTGCAAGTATTTCCGTTTGAAGGACGCTTGTACAGGAGCCTAACGATAGTGCACACTTGGTACTTGACCCGTAAATCCCAGCGCCAGCTCCTGTAGCGGTTTTGGAACCATCTGTATACCATTTTATTGTATTTTCTTTGAGATTATAGTTGGTGTATTCCCTTTCCCAGTCCTCTCTTTTGCTTAGCAATGTACTGAAGTTTTTCTCAGTGCTCACTTTCTTGATCATTACATCACTAGGAAGGTTTGCAGATGAGGTGTAGTCATTTAGAGAGGACCAAGCTCTCTGAAACCTGACTCTCTCATTGCCTGCTCCTTCTCTAGATACTCTGAGGATGGCCTCATGGGCTACCCTATCAATCACTAGATGTAGAGGTGTGAGGTCTGTGATGATCTCAAGTGCCCTGGTTGGGCACGTTCTCATAGCTCCCGTGATGCACACACAGGCAAGCCTTTGTACATTTTCCTCGTACTTGCCTGACTTGCCTTAGCAAACCAGGCTACTGCCCCATATGTGACTATAGGTCTTACAATCATGACGTACATCCATCGCAGTATTTTTGGGTTACAGCCCCAATTCCTGCCACATAGACGCCTGCACGCCATCAGAGCTCTTGTAGCTCTGCCAGTAGCATTATCAACATGCTTATTCCACAGAAGTTTGCTATCTAGGGTTATTCCTAGGTATTTGACTTCAGACCCCCACTCCAAGATATTTCCGTTTAAAGCTAACGTTTTCATGGCTGGAAGTTTCCTCTTCCGAGTAAACGGAATTAATGTGGTCTTGGTTGGGTTGATGTTCAGCCCCACTGACAAGCACCACTGCTCAATAATTCTAAGGCCCTTCTGCAAAAGGTCGCAGAGAGTGCCTTCGAATTTGCCTCTAATTATCAGCACTATGTCGTCAGCATAGCCTACACATTCGAAGCCAAGCTCCGTTAGCCTGTGTAGAAGTTCATCCACTACCAGGCTCCATAGGAGGGGGGATAACACCCCACCCTGAGGTGTTCCACGAGTAGCTTTGACGAAGACGGATTCCTCACCCATCGATGTCTCAGCTATTCTCGTCGTTAACACCTCATACATCTATTTTAAGATGGTATTATTCACTCCTCGCCTCTCAAGTGCATCTCTGACAGACACGTGTGTTGTGTTGTCAAAGGCCCCAGATACATCCAGGAAGGCACACATGGCGATTTCTTTGTTATTCAGAGTTCTCTGGATGACTTCAGTCAGCTGATACAGAGCGGTCTCCGTTGAACGTCCCGCTCTGTAAGCATACTGAGAATTGTGAAGTGGTGCTTTTTCCAGATGCTCCGTTCTTATGTAGTTATCTACGACTTTCTCCATCGTTTTAAGAAGAAACGATGTTAGGCAAATGGGTCTGAAGGATCGAGGGTCAGTCCCGTCCTTCTTCCCTGCTTTGGGAATGAAGGTTACTTTTGCCCTTCTCCACTTTTCAGGTATTTGACCCAATGCTAAGCTGCTTCTTGTAAAGTGTTGTTATGCAAGGGGCTAATTTCGCAAAACAACCGTAACTATACAAATGTTACATTTTTCACTAAATTATAACGATCGTAAATGTCAATATTATTCAGATTTCCAGGAATTTCAAGATGTTTGAAAATAAATAGTACATTGTTTACTGAGTAGGAAAAGCGTAACATTCCTGGACGATTGTGAAAATTGCTAAGTCGAGGCGCAAGCCGAGATTTGGAAACACAGAGTCCAGGAATGTGTCTTTTCCTACTAGGTGAACATACTATTTTTCCGCAAATCGTTTAAAATTCGACAGATTCCAATTAATTTTGATGAAATCGCTAATTATTTAATTCATAAATAAATGATGCTTCGAAATTCGTATTGAATTTGGTTACGTTACTATGTAAACGTATACTCATGTTGAATTGTCAAAGTTGACGCATATAATTAATTCAATTGCTAGTATTTTCGAAATTAAAACAGTGTTAGGAAATATCATTTCCTTACAGTAAGGAAATGAATATTTCCTAACAGTTAGGAAATCTTGACATTTTCTATGACCAATTTTGACTGGAATGTCAAAATTTCCTAGCGATTTGCGGAAAATAACATATTTCATTCGAAGGAGAAGTGACTTTTCATGGCTCGCTTCTCCTCATTATAAAATAATATACTATTTCCGAATTTTCATTTTGAATTCCTGAATTTTATTCCCGTTCAGAATTAAATCGTGATAATGGGGGGAAATCGGATATTGTGAGGTCGATTTTGTTTTTCTTGCAGAAAACACAGTAAAAACGTTCACAAGAACAACGTAGATTGCAGATAACGCCGTTTTTCTTGCTCATACGTACGAAAAGCCAGATTTGAAGAAGTTTTTTACCGAAGTACTTTTCTGGAATTTTAGCATTTGTGCGCCCTCCGTTTCCACTCCCCTCAGGGAGATTATAATAGACGATCTTCCCCCTTATCTTGACTCACTTTTGATACATTATTGGTTGAGTATCGATCCATTTCTTCTTGATTCATCATTACTTCATTCTTAATTAGTACAGTATTTAATTCCGTATCCGATTATAACTTTTTTATAGTGAGTGCTTGTGTGACAGAATCTTAAGTACCCAGCCGATTTATTGCAGTCCTATGTTAATCCTCGTTGAGTCTACTAAGATAGCAGTTCCGTCGAACTCCGTACAATACCTCTTCTAGCTTTTCCAGGTGTCCGGCGGCAGTCTGTCTTTCATGGCGTGAATACTCTCGGTCAGTCCCGAGGACCCAACCGAACCAATACTATAGTACGTTTATCCGAATAGTCGGTATCCGTAGTTAGTCTTTTCTTTTTGGCGTGAATACTCATGACCAGACCGGAGAACTAATGCAAACCAATACTATAGTTCGTTCAACCGAATAACAATCCTGCTCTGTCCTGATCCTTCGTGGCCGTAATTAGTCTGTCTTTCATGGCGTTAATACTCATGGTCAGACCCGAGGGCCCCACCGAACCGATACTATAGTACGTTTATCCGAATGATCGGTTCTTCATGGCGTGAATACTCATGATCAAACCGGAGGACTAATGCAAACCAATACTATAGTACGTTCAACCGAATAACAATCCTGCTCTGTCCTGATCCTTCGTAGCCGTAATTAGTCTGTCTTTCATGTCGTGAATACTCATGGTCAGACCCGAGGGCCCCACCGAACCAAGGCTGTAGCAAGTTCGACACATCCTGTTTAACCATCTAATTCAACCTGGCCAAACCCGCCCCTTTCAGAACCAACCTTTTGATTTGTATACAGTATGGTGCAAATGAAAGGAATGAATTCGTTGTTTTGTAAACTGGCGACTTTAAGGAAAAATCCTGAAACCCGTCGATTTTTAATTTAAAACGGGCTATTCGTAAGGATACCCTTTTTATTTTTGACGTCATCTATGCGAGCGTGATACGTCATCGCTAAAATTTTTAAATGGGAATGTGGATGTTGTGATACATTATTTGAAAGGTCTTTTAAATGCCCATTC
The DNA here is from genome assembly GCA_910592335.1 of Adalia bipunctata. NCBI lineage: Eukaryota > Metazoa > Arthropoda > Insecta > Coleoptera > Coccinellidae > Adalia > Adalia bipunctata. Next base: position 12,307,867 of record OU342954.1, read on the forward strand.
AGCCATATCAATATGTACAGGGTAGGCAAAATTGGTGCTACATGAACTAAAACTCTTCAACCCGAGAAGATAGAGAAAAATGAATGGCACCTTATAGTCCTCTTTTTTCGAGAAACTGATAATGCCATCAACTGCATTCCTCTATCTCCTCTCGTTTCCGAGTTATAGGCCAAAATTGAAATTTGGGCGATATCAACGTTGGTCATTATCTCCGTTTCTGTTTATGCTAGAATGTTGAAATAAAAACATTATACAGGCACTTTTCTGATAGCAATCCAGTAGCATACTCTGATTTTTTTTAAGAGGTTTATTTGCTGAGTTATAACATATTGTTGTGTTTTTTCTTATGCAAACAGTAGTTTGAAAGGACTTAGAAAGAATCGCCATTTTTTTTCCGTTTCAGAAATGTATTATATGTTATACATCGCCCTCAGATTCGTTAAGATATTATGAAAAATATGGTTTGTATATGGAATTCAAATTATTGAGTATGAAGTAGGCTGAATCATAGAATTATGTGTCTCTACGCATGGTGTAATTATTATTTCACGATTGAATACTTGATGGTGCGATCTCTGTTCGAAACAACTGTCAGTTATTGAAATTTGAAGTCATCGTTGGCGGCATTATGGAGATATTCCAAAATTACGAAAAATATGATATGTTGAAATGTTTCATTTTAGCGAATGAGAATAGTGGGGCAGCAAGTGATTGAACTATGAAATAATAATCACACCATGCGAAGATACACATAATTCCATGATTCAGCCTACTCAAGAATTTGAATTCCATATACAAACCATATTTTTCATGATATCTTAACGAATTCGAGGGCGATGTATAACATATGATACATTTCTGAAACGGGAAAAGAATGGCGATTCTTTCTGAGTCATTTCAAACTACTATTTCCATGAGAAGAAATTCAACTTTATGCTATAACTCAGCAAATGAACCTCTTAGAAAAAATCAGAGAACGCCACTGGATTGCTATTAGAAAAGTGTCTGTATAATGTTTTTATTTCAACATCCTAGCATAAACGCCATAAACAGAAACGGATATAATGACCAAAGTTGAAATCGCCCAAATCACAATTTTGGCCTATAACTCATCGGAAACGAAAGAAGATAGAGGAATGCAGTTGATAGCATTATCAGTCTCTCGAAAAAAGAAGACTACAAGGTGCCATTCATTTTTCTCTATCTCCTCATTCTCCTCGGGTTGAAAAGTTTTAGTTCATGTAGCACCAATTTTGCCCAGCCTGTACAGTAATTGATTTCTGTATTTGTTTGATAAATTAATAAAATACAATTATTACAATAAACATTCAATGAAACATTAACAGGAACTTGGACGTATTTATTATCAAAATATCCAATATTTATTATTCATTAAATACAACGAAACCTGAATAAAGTGCTCAACTTGTTTACCTTCAGGTGAAATACAATGAGAAAATTTTTGTGTGTCAATAACTACATGATACCAATACCTCATACATTTAATTAAGAAATCTGTTCAAATTTCATCAATAATATTTCTGACAATACGCAAATCGATTACTGTACATATGATATGGCTAAATAGATATTTATGATGATTATATGAATTGTGTATAATGAGTGTTTAAGTTGATAGTTGAAATGATGAAAAAAATTATTTTCTTCTCTTGAGAACATTCAAATTCAAAAATTCAAATTCAAATTCTTTATTCGTATAGTATAATACAATATTTATCATCAGTACCATTCTCAAACTGGTTTACAAATAAGTCATTTCATCTATAACAGCTATTTTTCTCAACAAATGGCTTGATCCTATATTCAGATGCATCACTGGAGTAGACTCACGCTAGGCTTTGAAGCCTGTGTTGTGATATCCAAACCAGCAAGGCATTTACCGTGTATGTACTCATTTGCATTTGCAGCAGCGCAGTTGGGTTTTATGATATGGTAGAGACAATAAAAAAAAAAAAAAGAAAATTTATACACCTTAATCAAGAGTAAGATATAGACCAGGATTCAAACGAGATTGGACAATTCTACAAGCGCTGTCTTTGCTCAGGCAACATTCACATAGTTTTGTATAGAGTTATTGAGGAAGAAAATGGAAAACCCATACATGTGCGAAACCACCCACATACCTACATTTACAATTATGTGATTCAGTGGAAAAGCGGAAATTTGTCAGGATGATTTTGTACGTACTTTTTTATTTCTTTTTTGAAGATTTTAAGGGTTTTTATAACTTTTAGATTTTTTGGGAGAACATTAAATATTCTTGGGCCATAGAAAAGAAAAGAATTCTGTGTGACAGTTTTATAAAAAAATTCGGTTTGTACCTCCAAGTTCACTTTCGATCGAGTTTCCCTTGAGTGTTTTTGTGTGTAATTTTTTTGTGTATGGAACATTCTTATTAGGCAGTTATAAGTGTACAATGAGTGAATATTGAACATGTTAGTTTCTTGATATAACCTTCTCGTGGAAAACAGTCTATTTTTTTTGAAAATTATTCTCAGCAAAATGTTTTGGGCGGTTTGTAACGGACTGATGGCTGCTTTGAAAGTTGCACCCCATGCCGGAATACAATATTTGATAATAGATTCGGCAAGAGACGTATATAGTACAACAAGATTTTTCTTTGATAGTATGTCGCGTAGTTCATAAAAGGTGTGCATTAATACCCGAAGCCGTTTTGTGACGAAATTAATATGTTCCGACCATTTTAAGTGTTGGTCTAGTATGACTCCTAGGTATTTTGTTGAAGTAGTATGTTCTATGGTCTGACAGTCACAAGTGTTCTGATTACTGCAGAGTGGTTTGTGCATTTTCAAAACAAAATCTTTTGGTTGGTCACGGAGGGTGGGAGAGAAGGTTATATATTTTGTCTTGTCCACATTGAGCGATAACTTATTAATATTCAGCCATGAGTATATTTTTTGTAAGTTTGTTTCTGCTGTATTTCTTATTTCTTGCCATGATGGCCCCGTGTAAACTAGTACAGTATCATCGGCGTAGCATATTATATCTCCTAGAAAGTTGTTGATTTTTGTTATGCTGTTAATGTAAACAAGAAAGAGTATCGGTCCCAGAACTGTGCCTTGTGGTATACCTGTTTTTACAATTTGTTCCTCACTTATTTCATTCCCAATTTTCACCCGTTGGATTCGATTGGATAGGTAGTTTTTCATCATCACATATGCGCTTCCACGAACACCATAATTACGCAGTTTTTCCATCAATAACTTGTGATCAACCGTATCGAAGGCCTTGGCCAGGTCCAGAAAAACGGCCAAGCATTTGGCCGACCTGTCCATGGCCCTCACGGTGGTCTCGAGAAAATCCATAATGGCATCTTCCGTGTTCGAGTTTTTCACGAATCCGAATTGTCTATCTGTTATTATATGGTGTTTATCGAGAAATTCAATCAGTCTTTTCTTGACACATTGTTCAAATAGTTTCGCTAGAGTATTTATAACAGAAATAGGTCTATAATTATTGATTTGCGATTTTTTTCCTGCTTTGAAAACTGGCGTTACATTGGTAATTTTCCATTGCCACGGTATGACACCCGTTGAGAAAACTTGATTAATCATGTGTACAAGTGGCACTAAAATATTGGTATGAATGGCCTTCAATGTTTTTGAGTCTATCCCATCGGGTCCAGGTGCGGAGTTGTTCTTTAGATTTGCTATTACTATGACCATTTCATTTTTTGTTATAGGTTCCAAAAATATGGACTGATTTACATTAATATCCGATAAAAAGTTCTTGGGTGAGTTTGTCTTTGGTATTTTTTGGCTCATGTTTTCACCTATGTCAACAAAAAATCTATTCAATTCGTTTGATTTTGCTGTATTATTACTTACCCTAATATTGTCTTTAAGTATGATGTCATTATTTTCGATGTTTTCCCCCCGATTTCCACCTCGTATATTGTTTATTATTTTCCATATTTTTTTATAGTTTGAACCTGCCTGATTTATTTGTGTTTTGTAGTACTCGTTTTTTGTCTTCTTTAACAGGAAGTTTAATTTATTTCTGTATGTTTTATATTCTAATTCTAACTCTGTTGAAAATTTTTTCAGGAGTTGTTTTTTAAGGTTATCTCGATGCTTTATGGAGTTCACCAGCCCCGTTGTAATCCAAGGTTTGATTTTGATGATTGATTTGCTATTTTTAAATGACTGATCAAAAGAAGATGACTTTATGTGATTTACTAATTTACCAATGAAAATGTCATAGCTTTGCTGTGGGTTCGTTTCAAGCAAAACACCTTCCCAAGATTCAGTTGCAAGTAATGAGTTACATTTTTCATAGTTGATATTTTGCCTTACTTTATTCTGATTGGGTGGTTTTTGTTTTTTGGTTTCTGTGAAAGTAAAGTTTACAAATGGGGTAAAGTGGTCAGTCATGTCTGTACAAAAAATTACTGGTGAAATTGCTACATTGTTTTTTAAACAAGTTTCTGTCCTTATGAAAATATGATCAATAGCGGATTTTGTATCTTTAGTTACTCTGGTTGGCTTGTTAATGTATGAGATAAAATCATTAGAACCTAGAACGTTTAAGTAGTTGTTTGTTTCATTATTATGGATATTCAGTAAGTTTATGTTTATATCGCCCACAAAAATTTCTATGTTTTTTTTATCCAAGGTAGATAAGTAGCTTTCTAAATCGTCTATATATTCAGAAATGTTTGTTGCGGGAGGTCTGTAATATGCTGTCAGTCCCACTTTGTTCCATTTGGAAAGATGATTAGTGGAGAATGTAGCTCTTAGGAAACGACTGTCATTTATTTTCACTGTTTTTACATCTGCTGATATGTTGTTTCTGATATAAATCATGGTCCCATCGCATTTATTTAAAGTTGATTCGTTGTAATATTGGGTGAAGTTAGGAATTGAAAAGTTACTCACCGAATCAATTATTCTTGTTTCTGAAAGAACAACTATGTCTAGCGAGTCTTTGGCCATCTGCACATACACAAGCAGTTCATCCAAATGCTTTCTCAGACTCCGTATATTGAAATGTATCACCCCTAAAGTGTGATTTTCACTATCCAATCTCGCTCGAAAATAATCATGAAAAGTATCACATATTTCAGTCTCTATGGTTTCGTTATCCAACTCGTTGATGAATTCGAGCATTACCCCAAACTACAAGTTGGAAAATAGATGTGATGCCCCCCTAAAGAATACATTTTATTTATATTCAAATGATATAATACCAAGTTTAATACCTAATATTCACCAGAACACAAGAACAGAAATGAAAACTATAGCACATTATTGAAAACCCGTTAAGTAGTTGAAGTTACAATTTCGGAAGGAAAAAAAAGCAAAAGAAAGAAAAATACAAAAAAAAAACAGTAACAACTCGCTCAAATGAAACATATTGGATTTTAGTGTTGAATACATTTTTCCAAGTCCATTTTACCTCGTATCATTGTGACCTTATTGTCGGCGTTCAGGTATATTTTGCCCGACTCAGTCCATACCTGCTTCAGTCCGAACTTGGAGATTGCATCATTGAAGAGTTCAACCCTTGATTTGGTTAGATCCTCCCGGATTACTATTCCTGTACCCTTTAGAAGCTTCTTTTTAGAATATATCTGTTGCTTGATCTCTTCGTTCTTCAATTTGAGATAAATTCCTCTGGATTTGACGTTATTTCTTGCCCCAATTCTATAGCAGATCATGATATCATCCGTGGTAATCCCCAGATTCATTTTACAGTTTATCATGCTTACAATTTCCTCCCTCGTATTCTCCCTACTCTTCTCTTTCATGTTGAAAACTCTTAAACAATTTGAGCGACCTGACTGATCCAGTCTATCAATATTCTCCCTCATCTTCGCACCCTCAAGCCTCTCCTCCCTCAATGCTCCCTCCAATGTTTGTATTTTATTTTCATGTTGTTGATTTGTTGTCTTCAGTTCGTCTCTCAGGTCCGCCACTGAGATTTCCAGCGATGATATCTTATCTTCGATTGTTTTTATAACTGCCGTGGCTACGTTGTTTGTGATAGTTTTTATGAGTAGTTCTGATTTCAGGCAATTACTTACTGCTTGGGTAACTGCTTTCTCAATTTCCTCCCGTACTTCTCGTGTTATTACCATTTTGTAATTAATCTCACTTGTTCTAAGTTCTTTCTGTCGAAGTTTCGAAATTTCAGCGGCTGTTTTGACAGAGTTATTTGATAATGTTTGGGAGCTCACTTCTAGTACAGCTTACACTACATATGCCATGTGTGCGAAAATGTAACGAGACGTTTTTTTAAAAAGGATTTTTTTGCTTTTAATTTTTTCGACACATTTCCATCTCACTGAGTCGAATCGCTTGCATATCCAGGTCATTGCCGCGGGTAATTGGAGTTGATGTCCTGAAAACAAATGACTCAAGAAATACCAGGAATTGTTAGAGCAAATATATAACATAATATGTGCTGTGTGACCGTACCATTTCTCTGTATTATCGATTCTTCGTATCCATGAAAAATCTTCCCTAACTAGCAGGTGGATGTCACCTCTGAACAACAAGACCCGGATAATTCTAGAGACGGGCAGAAAGTCCAAAAGGATCGTGTGGATGAAACGCAGATCCCCGTAATTATCAGGCACAATTTATGGGAACCATTAGCCGAGATTTCTCCTGCATCGAATCATATCTCTTTCGCTCGAACGCGGCCTGAAGTAATTTGTCAAATACAAGGTTCATTTATAATAAGTATTCGGCAATGGAAGAAAAGGAATTCCTCATTTTAATCGTCCCGACTTGTAACGATTCCAATTCATGTGATTTCGACCACAGCCTCGAGGATTTTTTCCGGAAGAAGAATTTCTGGTGATGAATGGATCTTCCTTTTTGTCAAATAAATTCACTCTAAGAATGGAAAACTCGTCGGGTTGAATTAATAGGAGGATTTCGATTTCTTCTTTGTCGCGTGAAAGAGGCTTCAGGACAATTGCATAAAGGGATTTCCCATGAGGGCGAATGTTTTTGAAACGTCATGACTGGTTTATTATGACCGATAAAATATTGCGGATTATTCCGGAAGTAGCACAAAAACTCAAATCTAGAGTGCCGTTGTATGTAAAGTGGCGACCGGTCAAATTTTCTGATAGTTTGTTATGTTGTTGTACCCGACTCAGTGACCAAAAGAGTCAATGGGTCCAACCCTATCCTATGGCTCGTTTTCTGAATACGGGGTGTTGAAGTTGAAAATTGCTCAAATTTTCGGATTTATTTCTTAAGTATTAAGTATTAAGAGTTAGATTGGATTTACACAAGTTTACTACATGTTCTAGTAATGAAATGAGTGGATACGTATGATCAAAAATATTTATATTCACAGGGTGATTCACGAATATATGAGGGTAGTTTTTTGCCAAAATTCACTTTCTCTACTGTGACGTCAGAAAGGCATATTTTTGAAATGTTTTTTTCGACTCAGTATTATGACGACAAAATATTGCACAATGCATATTTTCTATACAGGGTGTTTCACAGAGAGAACCACTAGACCTAATCATTTTTTTAGGATTAATTCGAAACCGTGTCTTTTTGCAGGCCCGGATCTAGGGTGGGACAAGCGGGGCGCTTGCCCTGGGCGCCAGCTTAAGGGGGCGCTAAAACAACCAGAGGTTGAATTTTTTTTATTTTCGATTTTCTCGGAAAAAAATATTATTATTGAAAATATTACCCGACTCTGAAGTGCCATCTTGACCCCTCAAAAAAAGGACAAACATCCTATCTTCCCAAAAATATGCAAAATGAAATTATCGATTTAATGGCCACCAAAGTTCGGAATAGCATTATTGATGATGAATGATTATTAATGAGATTAAGGAGGCCAACTTTTTCACTAGTATGTTCGACTGTACCCCAGATGTATTTCTCACAGAACAAATGAACCAGGTTATACGATATTTAAAGAGAACGTAGTCTGGATATGAGATAAAGGCATAAGACTTATAATACCAAAAATAAAGGAAAGTTTTATTGACTTAGAAGTTGACTTAGAAGTTGACAAGCTGGCATATATATAAAGGAGTCCAATCCAGAATTCTACACTCTCTGAATCTTGTGGGTGTCCATTCGTCTTTATCATGTTCAGAAGCAGTTTATTTATTTGGTGTTGTACAAAAACTGTATTGTCTTTTTGTTAGTTCAACCACACGATGGACAATTATGAAAAAGTGGATGAAAACAAATTTTAAAGGAAGTAACCAAACTAGATGGACTAAACATCAAGCTGTTAAAGCCTTGCTCAATAATTTACCGGGAGTTGTGAAGGCTGTGGAAGAAATCAAAGAATCCTCACTAGTCGCAGAATACAAGTATGAAGCTGGACATTTGCTTCATGCTGTGATGGATTTTAGATTCATACTGAACCTAACAATTTGGGATAATATTCTGCGAGAGATCAATATGGTCAACGTGGAAAGGAGATAAAGGTATTAGAATAGAATAGAATAGAATGCAAGGTATGACAGAAAAACTTATTGAAAACTGGATCTCGGAAGCTACACTTCTTTAAGAAGAATTGGATGTGGAGCCAATTCTTAGAAATAAACGTGTTTCCAAGAAGATAAAGCAGGTTGACGAAATGTGCGATGATGAGTCAAAAACGGATCTAGTTGGTTTATTCTCCGAGGAAATTAAGGTTGTTTTCGACAGATTATTGTCAGAAATCAAAAAAAGATTAGAAAGCGCAGATCGCGAATTTCTCATTCCTCAATGGCCATGCCCCTCTTAACATGCAAAAAGTGGATCTGCATAAAATGGGACCCCTTTAGCGCAAAAATATTGAAGAGACTTGAATGCAGTTGATTTTTGTTAGGAACTAGCCGTTTTCAGACCTGCTACAAATTCTTCACAGGCAAGATCTGAAAGATGCTTTCCCTATAATGTTAGTATAGCTGACGTTATACAGGGTCTTTCACGAGGAACCTCACCCATATTTATACGGGAAACTACTGAACGTATTTTCATGAAATTCAGCACTTATAAGTATTTCACGATGCTGATGAAATCTAAAATATTTTCAAGGCATGAGCACCTCCGGTTTTTCTGGAAATGACGTCAACTTCCGTTTTTCAAATTAGAACACCATTTTTTTTATTGCAGAAATAGATTCCTTAGAAAATTTCAAGTTATTTTGATGTAACATTTTTCAGTTTTGGTTGGAAAATTCTCTCTGAGCGGGAAAATTCGAAAAAAAAATCGAAAATAGAGCTCTGCTGAAACAAGAATTGAAGATTGATGTACATATCTACTTTAAAAATCGAAATCGCGATTCATGATACAGGGGGTGAAAAAATCGCTTTCAAAGTTAGGAATGACAAAATCGTGAAAAATCAATTTTTTCAAATTAGAACCCCCTTTTTTTATGGCAGATATTGAATCTACGTTAAAGAATAATGTGAGTGTATGCATCACACCCTTGCCCTGAAGTGGATATTAACTCAGAAAATATCCATTTTAGGGCAAGGGTGTGATGCATTCACTCACATTATTTTTTAACGTAGATTCAATATCTGCCATAAAAAAATGGGGTTCTAGTTTGAAAAAATTGATTTTTCATGATTTTGTCATCCCTAACTTTGAAAGCGATTTTTTCACCCCCTGTATCATGAATCGCGATTTCGATTTTTAAAGTGGATACATCAATCTTACATCCTGAAAAATCCCAAAAATATAAATTTTCCATCCAAAAACCTCGAAGTTATTCTCGTTTCAGCGGAGCTCTATTTTCGATTTTTTTTTCGAATTTTCCCGCTCATTTTTGGGATTTTTCAAGATGTAAGATTGATATATCCACTTTAAAAATCGAAATCGCGATTCATGATACAGGGGGTGAAAAAATCGCTTTCAAAGTTAGGGATGACAAAATCGTGAAAAATCAATTTTTTCAAATAAGAACCCCATTTTTTTATGGCAGATATTGAATCTACGTTAAAAAATAATGTGAGTGTATGCATCACACCCTTGCCCTAAAGTGGATATTAACTCAGAAAATATCCATTATTATAATAGTAGGGTTATTGGATTTGTTTTCAGATATTCATATTGGAGGGCATCTTCTTCTACGAATGTAATTCTTTCTCCATTTCTTCAAAGGGGTTGACAAAGCATTTTTAGATAATCTGAAACAAAAACCAGAGGGAGAAAAAACGGAAAAGCAAAATCAACTAATATATTCAAATTGTTTTGAAGGTACCAACCCATCTCAAAAAGGAATCAGATACTAAGTGAATAGAGTTAAAACCATCTGGAAATTTATATATTGAACAATTATTGACCAAATGGTCAATAGTTTTTGCTGAGGTTTTTATCTGTGCTCTTGCATCATACGCAGAAATGTATGGTGCCCCGTTTGACATTCCTCTGCTAACACTGAGATTAGGAGCGGGGAATGGATCAATATGTTTGTTTGAATGATCTGTTCCTTGTTGCCTTTTCGAGACACATGCCATAATTAAAAACAAATCTGTAACAGCTCCATTTCATAAGAATATATATATATATATATATTATAATAGTGGAGAAAATTACCCCTTGAATCCCTAGGAATTCTACAAATAATCTTCTTTTGTTATGATCAAATCATCCATCATACCGAACCCCCGTCTGAGTTTTCATGATGACGGGATCACTATTTTCCGATAAAAATAAACTCGATCGTACGCCACTGGTCCGTGCGTTCGTGTATTTCCGGAAAACGGTCTGCTGGAAACGGTCTTTTAACTTCACAGAGGTGAAAAACTAGATGTAGATGCCAGCTCCATCTTGCTCTATTCGACGCTCGTGTGCTCCGGCACTTAAGCATTCAGTAAAAACCTCTAAAGACATTCAAATTCATGACGAAATGCAGTTTCTTGCGTTCGGTAGTTGGATATTCATATTTTCACATTTCGAGCAATAACTGCCCAAAATTACGAGCACCACTGAAAATTTTACGATCCGCCTTGTGTTATCTCTTCTCTACTGCTGCAGTTATCCGAAATACAGCTGTTATTCAATCAAACCAGAATTAACCATCAAATTTGATCGTCCAGTAATCCATCGACGAAAATAGATCTATAATTACGCTTTTAAAATCCCCCTTGTGGCGGTGTAGAGAAATATGAGCCAGTTTGCAGGCGAAATGGCTTATTGGTTTTCCTGATACTAAAATTATATTATACAACCTCTTCGGGGCAGAAACCCCGATTCTTGTTGTACCATTTCTGAGAATCAATATTCAAACAGTTCGCCATCAATTGGATTCATGGCTCGTTGCCGATTCGGCCTTTCATATCGAATGCATTTTACGTGCAACTGATATTCGAATTTGAAAAATATGGACCGAAAGTTGGAAAATCGAAAAACTATGGCAATCTGAAGCTACTTATAAAAAAATGAAAATTCACTCTCATGCTCTTTACTATATGTATCTACTCCTTTCCAATTCAGAATAGTGTCTGTTGGATTGTGGATGTCCTATTTTTACAATTATTACAAGCTCTTATATTATACAGGGTGCATCAGTAAGGAGTACGGCGAAATTAGAGCCTGAACTGTACCGTGTGGAAGTAAACTTATATGGCATGGTTAAGGTCGACACAAATCTACGAACAAGAAATAATTTTACATATACAGGGTGCGTCAGAAAAAAGTTACGAAAAAATATGTTTTTCAGATAGAACACCGTGTATTTCATGGCATAATTCCTCCGAGAACAACGAGAGCTTTACACTTATATCAATTTTTTTCAATTTCATCACTGCGTTTCCACATTATTCGCATTTTCAAGGTATTTTTTGTGTTTTAAGGGGTTCATTAGAATTCTTATAGCAACTGCTGTGTTCAATCTAGATGAACGAAATTTTTACAGTAGTTAGCATAAGGTATCAGCTTCATCATTCGGTAAACATCTGAAGTTTTTTTATACAGAGTGTCTAATAAAAATTCACCAGTTTACTCAAATTGAATATGCGATAACTCGATTTTTTCCAATGGGACAGCCTGTATTTTTTATGAAATTTGTTTTTCTATAATATCTATCTTTTTTACAAAGTATTCGTTTTTTCAAAGAACCTGAAATATCTCAAAAATGAGTGGTGCAAGTATGGAATATACTTCGTAAAAAGGTATACATTTGATAAACAAATTTCAAAAAAGAGAAAAACACAGGGTGTTCTATTTCAAAAAATCGAGTTATCGCATATTCAACTGGAGTGAATTGGTAAATTTATCATGTATCAGACACTCTGTAGCAAAAAAATTTCAGATGTTCACGGAATGATGCCTCAAGCTAACTGTAAGAATTTCGTTTATCTAGATTGAACAAAGCGGTTGCTATGATAATTCTGATGAATCCCCTAAAACACTAAAAGTATCCTAAAAATACGAATTATGTGGCAACGCCGTAACGAAATTTAACAAGAGAGGTATAGGTGTGAAGCTCCAGTTGTCCTCGAAAGAATTATGCCATGAAATACAGGGTGTTCCATTTGAAAAAATTACATATTTTCCTGTTACTTTTTTTGACGCACCCCGTATATGTAAAATTATTTTCAGTTTGTAGATTTCTGTCAACCTCACAACCATATTATATAATAAAAAGGGTTATCGGGTTTGGAGTCCAAAAATATCTCTCAGTGTTACTCTTTATTGATCATTTCAAGCTTCGGGCTATTGGTTTGAGCCTTCTTCAGGGAAAAGTCAATTTGAGGTTTGGATATTCTACATTCAAGCATCAGACGAAAAAATTTTTGGCAGGGAAAAAAATACGTTATATTCGCTTTTTTTAAATTTCTTATAAAATACGCCGTAATGAAATAATTAATCTCGCTTTGCATAATAATTGAATTCAGTGGTTCAGAGGACCACCTGAACACTGTAAGTCAACCGCAAGTGCCAGCCGGGCATTTCAAGCAGGTCGAAAATTACTCAAGCCAAGCCGTGGGGTTTGCGCGGTATACAGTTCTCCCAACCATGTGCTCAGTGTTCGTGTTCAAGCCGGTTTGCGCAAGCAAAACTGTGGTGAAGCTTGAGCGTGTGGTAGGCCTATTACGGTAAGAGAGCACACCACGGCTCGGCGGAAAATGCAGCGAAACCTGAGTTTATTCTTTGCCTGTATATAAATGGAGCAGCGCTAACTACATGACTTGGGATTATGACGAAATAGCAGGAATAAAAATCCGCGTTTCGCCTTTCGTTGCTCGTTAGCCGACTGATCGGTCTGATTGCGCTTGCATTCTTCACGATATGATGAGATGAACTAGGAGCGAAGTTTCAATCATCCTCGACATTTGCTGGTGTACTATCGGTAAGGGGTCTTAACAATTTTTTCTGTTTTCAGCTGATCCAATTTCATTGAAATTATCCACCCATCATTCAACTGTTTTTGCGGCTGACGACAGGATCGTATCCAAGCGTTCTGAGCGCATTATTCTTATAGGCTACACACCATTTTGAAAAAATCAATTTACAACGAGCGCAAGTAATTAACCTTACCACGGCATGTTGAATACTGAAAATGGCAACGTCGAAACTGCACATCGCAAGAAAGTCCACCCTTCTAATCCCAATACAGCCTAAACAAAGCTCTCTTATTTCGTGCTAGGAGCATAGACAACTGGAGAGAAGGCTCCGCTACATTATTGAACTGCCGAATACGGCGGTACTTGTTCGTTCGTCGCACGGTCACGAGGTGGCGCCAACTTCGTTATAGCTCTTACCAGGCGGCTACAGAGATAGTATTCTTTTGAAATAAAATTAGTTTGGAAACGAAACAATTAAATTATCTTTATATCTTCAATAATTATAAGATGTTATTACTCATTGGGTACCATTAGTTTCTATATCATAATGATAATCTCCCTAGAGTTATGTTTTCTTGAAATGTGAATCTGGTTAATATAGTTAATATAGTGTTCTTCTTCGATACCTTGAAGACTTTCAGTGAATAAATGTATTTTTACAATGTTGTGTCGAGTTTTTCGAATTTCGGTGTATAAATTGTCTTTTATTCCCTTTTTTATTGGATCTACATTTCAGAAGAATTGCAATGAAAATTATAAAAATAAATAATTGTTTTGAATGTTCTTCAATCTCATGAAAACATACTGAGAAATGAAAATAAATAAATGAAAGATTTACATCTGCCATAAACTATGATCTGGATTTGAATAAGTTCTAGTGCGGCATAACAAACATAAAGATCCTTGTACAGGGTGGGGCAGAAAAACCTATCCGATTTCAAAACGTTATAAAATTAAAACCACTCAGCTTGTCAAAAAATTTTTTTTATTAACATATCGCAAATTTTATGCCATTTTTAAATTTAAGTTTTGAAAAGCACATCACTCAAATGTCGTCCTTGGGAGCGGATACACTTATTTAGGCGCTCGCGGTAGCTTTCCATGACTTTCACCGTCATTTCCACAGGAATTTCTTCAATTGCCCGAGCAATTTCCCTTCGTAAAGCAAGAAGGGTCCTTGGTCGATGCTGGTAAACCTTCGATTTGAGGTAACCCCAAATTCTGCCTGTTTACGGCGCCACAAAGGTGAAAATGGGCTTCGTCCGTGAAGAGCACAACATCGTCGTTTGGCAGTTCTCGGAGATCGCGACACAGGTTCGTACGGGTTTCAAAATCCCTTTCACTTAATTTCTGTGCAACAACCATTTTGTAGGGATGCATTTTGAGGTCCCGGTGCAAAATTCGCCGAATACTGCGGTTGGAAATCCCCAAAGCGAGCGAATGTTTTCGCGCCGAACGACGCGGGGAACGTTCAATCGCGGCTCTCACATTGGCCACGTTTTCAGGTCCTGTTGCTGTCCTGGGACGTCCAGGCGACTTCTTTTTCAATGTTGAACTCGTCTGTCTAAAATTTGACACCCACACTTTAATCGTAGCGTGATGTGGAACAGGATCATGACGCCCGAGTCCGAAATGAATTCGAAAAGCACGTTGTGTAGCAATTATCGAACCGCCGCATTCGATAAACCGCTCAATAACAAAAGCACGATGTTCACCAGACCAAGGCATGTTGACTACTGACAAATGGCATAAAACCAGCTTTCTAACGGTTTTTACCCCACTACTCTACCTGCTCTCTCTTCTGAGAAAAAGGGATTTGAAATCGGATAGGTTCTTCTGCCCCACCCTGTACCTACTTAGTACTGGTATTTCATTATAATCAAGTATCACTTTAACACCTTGAAGATTCCTAAAATATGGGGGTAAATTCATCAATTCGATCTCAGATCTTGGCCACTTAATACAACCTTTCATAATATTCGATAAATAGTCAATATATTCACTGAATAGATATATTGTTTTCAGAAGTTTGAGGAACTTTTAACGAAATTCTTTGTAGCAAGGTTTCTCCATCTATAGTTTCAGTGATATAAAGTGTTGAGCATCATTCTCAGGAAATTTACTTTTTCCTTGAACAGCAATTGAAATCACAATAGTTGAAATTGCAAACAATTTTTCTCAGCACTTGTACTTTGCCTACTTATTGTTAAATAATCAATCCACTGGCCTCATATTCATATGTATTAATAGCAAAAAAAAACATGAATTCTTCCACTCAGATATTTCACCTTTTTTTAATTTTTGACTTACAGAAAGGTTAAGACACAGCTCGAATTACGATGATCCATTTCATAACACTCTTGTTGATGATAATCAGTTGAAACTGCACCAGAAATTTAAACTCAAACAAGACACCTTGTTACCAGTGAGGCGACTCACTGCCACACGTGTGGAAATCGGCACATGAGTTTTCACTATCCGCCTCCTCAGCACGTACCCGGCAGAGGGCACCTTCCCCTAAGCGGGCCCGGATACCTCGGTGCAATATCCTTTATAGATCGACAACGTCTTGTAACAGAGCCCCATCCCGATTCAAAATTGGTATCAACACGCTATACCAGAAACATCAAAAATTTGTGAATAATAGTGAATAATAACACTGATATAAATACCTTCTCAACAATTTAGTCAGAACAAGTTGAAAACGTCGAAATATACCTCAAGAATACCTGAATATGAAACAAAATATCAGAGCTTCGAAGCACGTAAAATAAAGAAAATCTCAAGGCATTACTCGTTTTCTAGTTTGTAATTTTTGCTGGAAGGGGATGTTTTGATCTTTGGATTCGCCAATACTTCTAGGTGAAAACATTAAACAGTAGCACTATTCAAAAGAAGAAAAGATTTAAGATAATTTCGAATCAAACAGAAGCATAAATCTTTCAATAACCATGACAGCCCCATTACAATCTTTGCAAGTGTAGAAGTCCTTAAACTATCACAGCGTCCTCTAGCGGGCGTCACACGAAACTCTAACCTCCGCCGTCAAAAATGGTTTGTCGAGCGTATGAAGCCTTTTCTCCAGTTATCTATGCTCCTGATTCCTGCCGGACTTTTATTATATTCGCGGACTTCGGTTTACTGACACATTTCTGGTCTTCGTTCCTCTCGAGACTCGAACTACGTTCAACTTCACCCATCTCGACTTAAGGCAGAATTGAGAACATAACGTTTAAATATGTCAAAATAGAAAATTGTTTTTATCTTCCTTTTTTGTCCTTCCAGAATACAGAAGGAATTTAACTGAAATAAATGTATAAAAACTGTAGAAATGCTTTATGCGTTGGCTGGAAACCCTTTCAATGCATTTAATCTGGAAATAGAAAATGTCTAATGAGATTTTGTTCAATGCGTCTTCTTCAGATATAAGTGGAGTGAGAGAGATTGAATCTGAAGGTAGCTCATTTCTTATTCCATACGACACTAGAAAATTGCGTGAACTCCATATAAATTTAAAAGAAGGGCCCAAATGGAAACACCTTCTCATCGAATCACTTCGCATGCAATCTTGCCAATTTCATCGAAAGCAAATGGATGCGACAGAAGAATTCAATTATAATGCTGCTGTTCTCACGTTTCTTCTGGAATATATTTCTTGTCATATTTTCGACAGAGAACATTCCAATTCTCTTTATAATGGGTAATAGACGAGGTTTTTCATGCACGTGAATCGACAATATTTGCTTGTCATGAACGCCTGTACGAAATATTTGATAAGCAAGTGGGGGCGGATCAAGCCTGGCGAATTGAAGAGCAGAAACACCCCTAGAAGAAGCAAATTCTATCGGTTGTAGTGAGAACAGAGGCAGTTACAAAACTCTCTGGTCCTGACGCACAAACATTTCTTTCGAGGTCTCTCACTCTCTGCATGCATTTTTCCCGTGATTTTAAGTATATGGTATCTTTCAATGGAAAAGAGGAGAAGATTTTAGAGCTTTAGCATCCAATTCCGGCCATAAAAAGTATAAATCATCTCTTGATAGCTTAATGCATTGACCTATTACCATTCGAGGAAAGTTGCCAAATATGAAATAGTATCCTAATATGGAATACCTTCATTTCTCCAAGACTATAAGTAATAAACGAGACACTCAACCATCTTCTGTTTCATTCGGTCCACTAACTAACGCACTCACACCATCGAGTCAGTTGCGCGAACGCTTAACGTGTGGCAGGCGTGTTTTGTTTTGTTGTCGCGAAGAAAATTTTAAAAGGTAAGTAGTAAATGAGTATTACCAGCTGTTATGTTTGTATACATTATTGTTATACTATTTAGTGTTATCGGTTTTATGTTTATTTCGCCATTTTGTGATCTTTTGTCATTAAAATATTGTGACTTGAAAAAAACTTAAAAG
Organism: Adalia bipunctata; assembly: GCA_910592335.1. Classification (NCBI taxonomy): domain Eukaryota; kingdom Metazoa; phylum Arthropoda; class Insecta; order Coleoptera; family Coccinellidae; genus Adalia; species Adalia bipunctata. Next base: position 12,325,594 of record OU342954.1, read on the forward strand.
AGTTTGAACTAGTCTAAAAATCCAAATATGGACAGTCGTCGTCGTCTCATTATGGAATATGCTTGATGTATGGGCTCTGGGCACATTATGATTGTGCTGGTCCAGAGTTTGATACTTGGATCTGTGACTTTTGCAAGTTATTATGAAACTTCTTTCATTTATCACAATATGTTGTATTCATTTGATTGATCTCGAAGATATTAATGTCCATTTTTGTTATTGTTATGTTGATTTATGCTTATATTCCATATATGGGTACCTATTCCATATTTGGTTTCTCATTTGTGATTTTGTTTTTTGTGTTAGATTTTAATGTGATAACTAATATATTCGATTAAAGGCTGTTAATTACTACATATAAATGTATGACTGATTAGTAAAGACATTAAACTGATTTATATAATATGAAGTTTTTTTTTGTATATCCCAAAAACAAATGGTATTCCATATTTGGTGACTTTCCTCTACCTATTACTCCAGCCCCATTCTCGAAAGAGTAGGATGCACCGGACCATAACCCGCACCAAATGGTCACACCTTTCGTGTGAAATGGGATCCGAACAAGTTATTGGCTTTCCCTCTTAATCCATAATGGTTGAGCTTATTCAACAAGATTTTGTGGTCAACAGTAGCAAAAGCCTTGCTCAGATCCATACACACGAATTCAGCTTCCACTCCGTTGTTGTAGGCGTTTATAATCTCTTCAAGAACCTCAATCATTGCTGTTACAGTTGATCTACCATGCCTAAAACCATGTTGAGAATCATGTATTATTGAATGTTTTTCTAGGAATTCAGTTAGGCGGTTCTTCAGAATTCGTTCAAATATTGTTAATATGGCTGGTAGAACAGATATGAGTCTTAGTTGGAAACATCATCAGCATCGCCCTTCTTGAATACTGGACATACCTTAGCTATTTTCAGCTCTTCAGGAAAAACTTTTATTTTTCAGCTTTTTAAACGCCTCCAGGATATCTTCCTCTGTTACAGAGCTGTGCCAAAGCATTGTGCTTTGTGCTCGTGAAAGCACTCGAAGCCCTTTTGTGCTCCCGAGCACTGTGCTCCCAAGCACTTTTCAAAAGCAGTGCTTAGTGCTTAGTAATTGGAGTGCTTCGTCCAAAGGCTTAGTGCTTAGTAATCCCAAAAGTGCTCGGGAGTACTTTTAGGATTACTAAGCACTAAGCCCTGAGCCAATGTTGTACGAATTTGTTTTTACATCAATAAAATATTAAATCAACATTTCCTTACATGACAGTTAAATCCCAAAACTGTTTGGATTACAATTACAGAGAGATGATAATGAGTAAACTTGATCATTATGAAAGGAAAATTGAAGGGCCCATGTGTATTTTGTAAAATGGTAATTTGTGCGTTGACAACTTATTAATATCAATAGAAAAAGCAAAAGCCAATATTCTGATTTTTTTTTCGTTTTCATCTGACCAAAGATTCTTATACATATAGACAAAATCAAAACGTTACATAGTTCATTGAGTTTTAATTTTGATACTTCTTCGTTATTTGTCACCGCGCGCAAAAATGTTTTGCAACTGGTTTGCTCCTGACAAATCAGTGCAAGAATTGACAGAGGAACATTTCCATTTTTCCTTGAATTTTTTATGTAATTTTGTTTCAAGGACTGGGCGTTTTCAGAAAAAAAGTAAACTCGAAAAATTCAGTATATTTATGAATATTATCAAACAGAGAGATCCAGGAGCGAATAGCATTTTTCTCTTTCATTATCATTACCAATAAGAATGTATTACATATTATATTGAATCGAATTCAAATTTTTTAATATCACATACACCTATGCCAACAATTTCTTTTCCGATTAAAATAACCTCACTATCAATATTTCCTTTAAAAAAAGTGCTTAGGGCTTAGTGCTCGAAATGTCGAATTACTTTCACAAAGTGCTTAGTATTCGCGAGCCTTTTGTGAAAATAAGTGCTTTGTGCTCGAGACTCGGGAGCCTTTTTATTCAAGTGCTTAGTGCTTAGTGCTCGAAGCACTTTTCTTCAGTGCTCGTCACAGCTCTGCTCTGTTATACATAGGATGCATTAACATGGATTTCGAATTTGGTTCATGTTTATTTGCAAGCAATTCCTCTGATTGTTGAGCTCCTAGTCCGTTGGGTGACATTTTGCATTCCCAGGCTAGCTTTGACCGTACTAATGGTGAGTCAAGCGCTAGAAGGGCTGCTCTGCTGTCAAATAGTATATAGACCTTTTTTCCGGTAGTTACTAGTTACATCCCATAAAATGCGAGATGCACTCCCTTATTATGGCAAAGATTTCCCCTTGAAATACTGATGGACAAAAGTCCATTTGTATCGAGGTCGAGGAACCATCGGTGTAGAAGAACACCAGAGACCCTGCATGGAAATAGTAGGTACATTGTTTACCGGGTAGGAAAAGCCTTACATTCCTGGACGATTGTGAAGATTCACACAGAGTCTATTTTTCCGCAAATCGTTTGAAATTCGATAGATTTTAATCAATTTTGAAAAAAATCGCGAATTATTTAATCCATAAATAAATGATGCTTCGAAATTCGTATTGAAATTGGTTACGCTACTATGAAAACGTACTCATGTTGAATTGTCAAATTATTCCCTTCATAAATAAACGGAGCTTTGAAGTTCGGAATGGAATTGGTTGCTTTACTATGGACACGTATTAATGCTGGATTGTCAAACTTGACTAATTTTAATTTAATTGCTGGTCTTTTCGAAAACAAAACAGTGTAAAATGATGAGTGATTATGGATTTTCCATTTCCGGAACTCCTCCAGAGCTGGTTGAGGGAATGAATACTGCTTCATTAGAATTATTGCCGAAGAAATCTAGAGAAAGGTACGAATATTATCCTTATGTAGAACACTGACAACTGTAAGGAAATGAATATTTCCTAACAGTTGGGACTTTTTATATGACAGATTTTGTTAGGAATGTCAAAATTTCCTAGCGATTTGCAGAAAACCATTTTTGTACAACTGCCATTAAAAGTGGCACTTTTAATGACAGCAAACAATGTTGAAATTGATTGTTTACGTTTCTACGTAATCATATTTTTAACATTAGAGTTAGAAATATTTTTACCACTCCATTTTTTTTATGATGAAATCAGATGAAAAGAATTCAGCAATTGCAAATTTTCGTTTTCAATATTTAACAATCATTATTTATGAATATACTAATCGTAAAACTAGAACAGTTACTAACATTAATGCCCTGTGACGTTAGGGAGCTTCGAAACACATTATTAGAATTCTCAGCACCATCAGTACTTGTAGAAACCGGAAGTACAATATTGGATGATGATGATCCAAAATCTGTTGAGGTTGGGAGAATTTTTTCAGCCATGACATTTCTTTATGCAATGAAATGATCAACACAGCCCTCGGCTACCGTCGTTTTTTTATATCCGTAATATTTGCTCCTGATTCTGCTAGCAATGAAGTGGAGGATCTTCGAAAACAGTGTCCTGTATATGGTTTTGGTTCTGGCAGTTTGAGGAATTCGGCAAGAATAGATGGAATTTTCCCAAATGTATTGGTACCAACTGGATTGGCAGTGCATTTATTATTCATGTATTTCAGGAAAAAACGACGATGTTCGATGACAGAAGGGCGCAGTGCAAAGAACTTATGAAAATAGTCAACATACTTCCCAATAATACTGAAAGAACGACTGACTTTTGTTTTTGTGTTTGGAAGTTGTATAACAAATGATTTTTTTGTTATTTCGATGTCTTCCACTGATGAATTACACAATTCTCCACGCCGACAGGCTCCAAATAATCCGAAAATAGTTGCAACCTTAACCATCAAGTATTTCTCATCTGGCGCCTCATTTATAAACTTTTCAACTTGTTCACGAGTTAGAATTATCGATTTTTTGGGACGATATCCTTCACTTTTCCGTTTTAAATATGCTATTACCCTCAAATATTTACTAACATCAACACCATCTTCAACAAGGGCGCTTGACTTTATCATTGAAAATTTGGTCCACAAAGTTGATGAACAACTCCATATTTTTGATTTTTCTTCTAAGTATGCCAGGAAAACAGGTTCAATGAAGTTCCCTCCTACATTTTTCAATTCACACCAGGCCAGGAAGTTGTTATATGCAATATCGTACTGCCGGTACTGCTGAATAGATTTTGTAGGTAGGAGTTCCAGATTTGCTCTTCTTGCAAACTCTTCAATATCCACAGGAACAATCAAATCGTCACTTTTATTAATAATCGACAAACAAATTAAGCAGTTAAAAAACCAAGACGAAAATTGGACAAGAACGAAATTCAAATGAAAGCGTCTTTTCTCATTTGTTAGTAATATATACTCCATTCACAATTATAAAATCACAACTCTGGCCTTGGAAATTTGACACATTTCACTCTGTATCGAAGTAATGACGTTTTTCAAATTATGTTCCAAGTCAACACTATGTTGCCCTTTCTACATTCTTAGCGTACCTATTTCTCAGAATGTGAATGAATTGGAAAAGATGTGATGGAAGAAAATAATTAAGGTTTATATGAATTGATAGAAAGGATTCCTTTTCTAGTTATTTGCTACAAGAGATCACTGTTGAAATATATTATTTTTCGCCATGGAAGAAAATTGCATTGCTTTCACATAATTTCCATATGCATGCTTGTGAAGATTTAATGTTCATTATCCTCCTGAACTGAAAGTTCAAGACTTGACGACATTTTATTTATTTGATCTTATGAACAAGGAGTAAAATATTCTGATTGTAGGTATAGTAATTTATTAGTTTGAAAAATATTCATACATTACTACCACAGTAGGTTTGTACAAATAAAATGGAATAGGTCAAACATATGCTTCACATTTATCATTCACCTGTTCTAAAATAAGACACAAACTCCTGGAATATGGAAAAAACCGATGTATTCTGGTTCAATATAGCCTATTTCTACTTTCGGCAAAGGAATGAAAGCTCCAGTGACACATTTTAATTTATCGGAATCTGAATCCTTTGAATGCAATATAGTCATATTTCCTCCTTTTTTTAGTTTTTTCGACGTGTTTTTTTTTCTGAAAAGTGAAAACGATCAACAATAATCATTTAGAGACCGATGATGGCCATCCAGAACCCGTTTACTTACGAAAATCGTGCAATTTCATTCTGCAAGTTCTCTCCTCATAATTCCTCGAAAATCCTACCTGAACCATATTTTCCGGTCGCTTTCGTTAGAAGATCGTATAAGGAAGCCTTTTTTGTCCATTTACCCATCCCAAATAAATTTTGAGCACCAAAAACGATACCGAAACTAATCAAACTTCTGGGGGACCGGAATTTCGTTTGAAATCTTTCCAAACGGCCAGATACCTAAAAAAACTTCGTTATCAAGTGTAAAAAAGGCGATTAGTACTTACTTTTGCTTTTTTTATGCTTATTAATCGATTTTTGGTTCAATTCAAATTTGCCGTTCGTACTCACGCCAAAAGTCGTGAAAGGAAAAAATGACACTTGCACGAAACTTCTTCAGGACGTCGAAGAACGGAAAAATAGGCGATTTCCTATCGATATTTCGCCCTAAAATCGCCTATCGATTCGAACTAACAAAATGTGGCAAATTTTTGGTACTTTTACTTTGATGTAAACAGAAAAACTGGCATCGTCGTTTTGTCACTAACGAAATTCTCTGTACGCGCACAGAGTTTTCATCAGGTCCACCAACTCCTGAAAACGAAACCAAGGCCAGAGTTGTGATTTCATATTTGTGAATGGAGTATAGATGCATCTACATATTTAGTAATTATAACGTTGGCAACATTCGCCATTCACAACAACCTTTCGATTATTTGAATAATGAAATGCATTCTGAAGTTTATTGTAATTGCAAATTTGCCCATTTCATTCTCAAAATAGGGCAGTTGTACAAAAAACAATGTATGGTATTTGTGTTAAAAGTGATTTTATTTTGTTCGTGAAATTGTTCCGCTCATTTCACAAACTTTTTCACTCACAAAATAGAACGTCACTTTTAGCACTCATATCATAAAAAACTATTCCCGTTATTCCGTTAATCCATTGTTCGCGAGTTCGGTTGTCTGTGACCACATCCACAATTGGTTAGGTCAAAGGTACAGTGTTATTAATTCTCGAAAAATAGAGCAAAAACATTGCCATTCTGCGAGCTTGTAAATGTGTTAATTCAACACTGGCTCATACCGTAACAAGGGAAGTAATTAGCAGAGAAACAACGTTTAGAAACGTTGGCGGAAGCTTCGGAATGAAAATGAACACCCGTGAAAAATAAGAATTAAGGTCAAGAAAGATTCTTTCATTAATTCTCCCGAGATCCTGCAAATCGCTTAATGATGTAAAAAAAGGTTATCGTTCTTCCTCTTTCTCCAGGGAAACGAGACGAAGGTAAGATTATGTTTTTCATTCAGATGCGTTTATTGAACGAACAAAACGAACGATTTTTTGGCCTTTCATTTCCCTATTCAAACTAGGATCCACATCAGGATACCCATAGGTGCGATAAGCTTCAGGAGAGGATTCTGCATAAAATAAAATAATGACAATGTGATAGATAACTGGATTTCAATACAAATCTAGTTATTACGCATTTTTGAAGTGCAATTGGGAATTTTATCAATTTATCACTATTTCATCTATATATATATATCTATATATATCTATATATATATATCTATATATATATATGTTGGCTTGCTTTTACGTTTTTCTTTTTGTGGTGGATCCGCTGTATATCGTTCTTGTTCAATTTATTCAATCTTTTCTTTGTTGCTAATTTTGTAAACATATATTTCTGCACATACGTAATTAGATAAATATCATTAAAATTCTTGAATTTCTTGTTGATAACCTAATTTTGTTTTTTTATTCACTCTTTTAGATAATTTCTATTTTCATTATCCTCTTATATTTTTTCCCGAGCGAAAAGCTTTCATTTGTGAAACATATGAATCACGGAAAAAAGGCTCTGCTGAATATCGCTCATTTGAATGTGCGCTCTCTGTTTCCACATTTTGATGATGTTAAAGATCTCCTAATATCTAATGATTTCGATGTTTTCGGTTTAACTGAAACTTGGTTAAATGATGGCATTTCAGACGACGTCCTAGCTATAGATGGTTTTAATTTTGTACGTGCTGACAGAGGCAGTCGAGGTGGAGGGGTCGGCATCTATATTAGAAATACCATAAGTTTTAAGATTTTAACATTTGATGCTGAGATTGAACAGATGGGGTTGATTTTTAAACTCGGGAATTCGAGAGTGGCTGTTATCATCGTTTATAGGCCACCTTCTTTTGAAAATAAACTTTTTGTTGACAAATTTGAGACGGTTATTTCGGAGACGGTAACATATGCTGACTATGTACTCTGCCTAGGTGATTTCAACATGGATTATTTCAATAAAAATACTGTAGAGGTTAAGCGTCTTGTTCAGGTTTTGGATAGTGTCGGCCTTCATCAAATGGTTTCTGAGGCTACCAGAACTACTCTGACCTCCTCAACTTTAATTGACTACATACTGACTTCTGCTCCCAATCTGGTTGTTAAATCTGCTGTCTTGCCGGTCCCTCATGTTAGCGATCATGATCTCGTACATTGTATTCTCAATTTGACCTCTCAGAAACAAGGACCAGTTTTGAAGACATCGAGAGATTTTAAGAATGTTAACTACGATCAGTTTAAGTGTGATCTCATGTCTATTCCCTGGAACAATATTTATGACAAAGCAACGGTTGATGAAAAAGTTGATTTTCTCACCTCTAATATTATAAAATTATTAGATTTACATGCTCCATTCAGAACTTACAAAATATCCAAAAATTATTCACCGTGGCTAACAGATACATTGCGAGATATGATCAAGACCAGGGATCAGCTGCTATCTAAATTTAAGAGATCAGGGGAAATTTCCGACTGGAATATGTACAAACAACTAAGAAATATTATAACTGCGGCTGTTAAAAAAGAAAAAAAGGCATATTTCAGCAAGTATATTAATTACAGCCAAAATCTGAAAACTACTTGGACTCATCTGAGGAAAATAGGTATCGTACAACATAAAAATAAGGTGCTCAGTGGTTCTCTTGCCGATGTTGATAGTATAAATGAACATTTCATCAATTCCGTCCCTGACCTTTCCCCCGATGACGATCTATTATCTTTTTATGCTGACCGAGACAACTGTTCTGTTCCTTGCCTTTTCAGGTTCCGCACTGTTGATGAGATGGAAGTTTTGGAGTCTATCAAATCCATCAAGAGTAAAGCCGTTGGTTATGATGGCATAAATATACTTACCCTGCACTTATGTGTACCTCATATACTTCCACATATCACACATGTAATGAATTATTGTCTACAAAATTCTGTCTTTCCTAGCCAGTGGAAACAAGCTGTTGTTTTACCTGTACCAAAAGTATCCAATCCGAATAACTTAAGCAATTTACGACCTATAAGCATTTTAACTGCATTGTCCAAAATACTGGAAAAGATTATGTGTAAACAACTTTGGTCACATTTGAATTCTAATAAGATTATTCCTCCAACTCAGTCTGGTTTTCGAAAAGAACACAGCTGTACCACGGCTTTGCTTAACATCACTGATGACATAATTAGGGCAACTGATCAGGGTAAACTCACTATGCTTGCACTTTTGGACTACTCGAAAGCCTTTGACAGTCTCAATCACAAGCTGTTAGCAGCAATATTGGTACATGTTGGATTTTGTGATGATTCTATTCTTCTTCTCGCTTCTTATCTTGCTGAACGTTTTCAGACAGTCTCTTATAATGGCAAAGTGTCATCTCCTCTTAAAGTTCAGAGGGGTGTACCGCAGGGATCAATTCTTGGACCGATTTTATTCCTTGTTTACATTTCTCAGTTTGTAAAGTCCATTCAATCTTGTTTCGTTCACAATTATGCGGACGATACTCAGCTGTATATCTCCTTCTTTTTGAATGAATCTGCTCAGGCAATATCTGCTCTGAACTATGAATTAAATGTTATCAGTGAATTGTCCAGTGGGCATTGCCTGCAGCTCAATGGGGATAAGACCGCCGCCATGTTGTTTGGGAGAAAAGGTGACAGGATCAAATTTTTAGAGGAAGGTCATTCGATAAAGCTTGGGTCGGATGTCGTCAATTTGTGCGACAAGGTTAGGGATTTGGGAGTTTGGATCGGTGTCGATATGCGCTTTGAGGACCACGTATCTGCTTGTTTGCAGAGGGCATATGGTAGCTTGAGGGTTCTGTATAGGAGCAGGACAACTTTGTCGCGAGAAATTAGAATTATGTTGTGTGAGTCTCTGGTTCTGTCTCACCTTAACTTTGCTGATAGTGTTTATGGTCCCTGTCTAAGCTTCTCTGACAAGCAGAGGATACAGAAGCTCCAGAATTCCTGTCTGCGTCTCATATTTGGGATAAGAAAATTCGAGAGAATTAGCCACACCCTTCGTATTGTCAACTGGCTTAATATGGAAAACAGAAGATGTCTCCATGCAACATTATTGTTCAATAAAATATTAGTTAGCCGTACTCCCCCGTACCTCTACAATAAGATCACCTTCCGCTCTGATGTCCACAATTTGAATATACGATTCAAAGGTACTCTTACACCGCCTGTATTTAGAACAGAGCTGTTCCGTAGATGTTATTCTTACAATGTTACGCGATGCATTAATGATTTATCTATGGAGGTCGGAGCGGTTGGTGATATGAGTCGCCTACGAGCTTTGGTATTCAGCAGGCTTTTAAATCAGCAGAACAATGTCTTGTCCGAATGATGCATGTAAAGATTGTTTCACCTCAGATTATTTTTTTTTTTTTTTCTTTTTTATGTATGGTTGGTTTCACTACTTGTATATTTTTTTTTCACAATTACTATCAGCTTTATATTGCAATTTTTTTTTTCTTTCAATATGAAGTAATGAATCAGTGGGTTAGATTGAACAGTATGCTGGATAAAGTATGCTGGATCTCGCCCTTTCAATTTCTTGTTTGCCTCAATTCGTACCAAATTTAAATGTTTCCATATTCCATGAAATTGAATAAAGGCCTTTATTATTATTATTATTATTATTATTTCTGGCTTCGTCTACGGCCTGGTTATTATAAAATACATTCAAACTCTGCAAAACTCGATGAAAAATTGGTTTTTGTAGGAAATGCTTGTCCTCCTTTTGAATAAGACCACAAGGTATCGCTACGGTTAATGGCTCTTATCTAGACACTCTAGCGTAGTCGTGAAGGTACTATATTTGATATTATCGTCACTAGATGGCGATGGTATTCACGATTTCTGAAATCCACCGTAGGTAGGTATCAATTAGGCGAAACAAAGTTCGCCGGGCCAGCTAGTAGCTCATAATAAAGACGGCTGAGCTACGATTCAAATGTTAGCTATAAGCTTTATGTCATGAGCATTGTTTTGTCCTTTGCTATTGTTGTCCACTTGTAATTTTTCAAATTTTGTAATATAATTATGATTTTCGATCCACTTAATCTGTTTAAAAAAAAAATTTCTTCTTCAAATTATCAATCACAATATTCAAGAAACAATGATGTAATAATTTTAACACATCGGAACGGAGTTACATTAAGCTTAAAGTCTCAAATGGAACTAAATCTAATAAGTGTCTATTTTCACTTTCGCACTCTCACATAGCACCTTCCAGGAACTCGGAAACACTGCTGGCTTCAGCTACTCGGTACGAGGAGGATATCGTAATAAAATGGAAATATTATATGAATAAATATCTACAGGATGTCCCAGAATAACACCAACAACGCTCGGTGATATATCCTCAAGTTGAAATTTATACGATTAGTCGAAAAAAAGTTAGGTAAATTATTTTCAGTTTTCAAGTTATAAGCCATCAAAGATGGCATTTTTTTTTTTTTCAATTTGCGATAAAACGGCTTCACCGAATTTAATAGAATTTGGTGTATTAATTCAGTGACTAGAGGTTTTTCTTTTTACGAAATGTCATTCAAATTGAAAATAATGATCTATAATCTTTAGCGTCCTGGCCACCATAAAACATTCGGAATTTTTTTTACCCACATTTTTTTATCATTTTGATGTACTTACCGTAAGAAATGTTAATTTTAAAAGAAAATGAATGACATTTCGTGAAAAGAAGTAACCCTAGTCACTGAATTAATCCACCAAATTTTATCACAAATTGAAAAAAAAAACGCCATTTTTGATGGCTCATAACTTAAAAAACTAAAAACATTTTACCTAACTTTTTTTCGACTACAGTATTAATTTCATCTTGAGAATATATGGCCGAGCGTTGTCGGTGTTATTCTGGGACACCCTGTATTTCCAAGGAAGAATCTTCCGAGAAGAATTGGACAATGAATACCGAGCTGTGACAGTGCATGAAACACAATATCATGAGCACCTATACCAGCTCGAACAAAATAAAAACATTTTTATTTTACCTTCTTCGTTAATATTTCCGCCTCCTTGACTGAACTCTCATTCATATCATATCGAATTATGTGTGATAATTCCTTGTTTCTTCGAATTCTCCTGAAAACATGACTCTGACGTGAGTCTTTAACATGTACATATTTGAACAGTACATTCCTCTCATCATTCATTTTTTTTTCATACCATTTTCCAAAATTCGGTTTCGTTTATTTTATCAAATGGACTGAATTTTGTTTGATTGTTTACTCTATACATGATGCATTTTTCGAGTTAATTCTAATTTTATGCGATTAAATTTGATTAAAAAATCTTGAATCTCGAGAATAATCTGGATACTTCCCTGGATTTTAAATAACTCTCGGATCGCACTACAAGTTTACAATGTTGTTAGAATGTTTATGAATTTTTTCTAATCATTTGTGTAGAGATATGTAAAAATAAAATCCCACAAAGGTAGGAGACAAAATCGGGGAGCATGAAAATAGACATTTTATAGGCACTGTTTCTATTAGAACCTTTTTGTTATCGGTCCATTTTTCAGGAAAAATTAAAAAATTAATCGATCAAACTCTTCTCCATGGTTATTGCAAATATTCTGTGAGAGCTTTGTTAGTAACAGTAAGATAATGATGTAGATTCATGAAAGTTTATGTTGTGTTTTTTCGATTTTTTTCACAGGAAAAATCAGATGCCCGAATGGTATTTGACAAGACTATTTCATGAGTCACAGATTATTCTGCATGCATTATGTATACTCCATTCACAATTATAAAATCACAACTCTGGCCTTGGAAATTTGACACATTCCACTCTGTATCAAAGTTATGACGTTTTTCAAAATATTTTTATGTTCCAAGTCAACACTATGTTGCCCTTTCTACATTCATTCAGAATGTGAATGAATTGGTAAGGATGTGATAGACGGAAATAATTAACGTTTATATGAATTGATAGAAAGGATTCCTCTTCTAGTTATTTGCATGAAAAGTACGAGAGATCACTGTTGAGATATATTATTTTTCGCAATGGAAAAAAATTGCATTGCTTTCACATAATTATCATATGCATGCTTGTGAAGATTTGATGTTTATTATCCTCCTGAACTAAAAGTTCAAGACTTGACGACATTTCATTTATTTGATCTTATGAACAAGGAGTAAAATATTCTGACTGTATAGTAATTTATTAGTTTAAAAAATATTCATACATTACTACCACAGTAGGTTTGTATGTACAAATAAAATGGAATAGGTCAAACACATGCTTCACATTTATCATTCACATGTCCTAGAATAAGACACAAACTCCTGGCATATGGAAAAAACCGATGTATTCTTGTTCAATATAGCCTATTTCTTCTTTCGGCAAAGGAATGAAAGCTCGAGTGACACATTTCAATTCATCGGAATCTGAATTCACCTACCGTTGAATGCAATATAGTTATATTTCTTCTTTTTTTAGCTTTTTTGACGTGTTTTTTTTTTCTGAAACGTGAAAACGATCAACAATAATCATTTAGAGACCGATGATGGCCATCCAGAACCCGTTTATTTACGAAAATCGTGCAATTTCATTCTGCGAGTTCTTTCCTCATGATTCCTCGAAAATCTTACCTGAACCATATTTTCGGGTCGCTTTCGTTAGAAGATCGTATAAGGAAGCCTTTTTCGTCCATTTACACATTCCAAATAGATTTTGAGCACCAAAAACTATACCGAAACTAACCAAACTTCTGGGGGACCGGAATTTCGTTTAAATCTTTCTAAACGGCCAGATACCTAAAAAAACTTCGTTATCAAGTGTAAAAAGGTCAATTAGTACTTACTTTCGCTTTATTTATGCATATAAATCGATTTATGGTCCAATTCAAATTTGCCGTTCGTACTCACGCCAAAAATCGTGAAAGGAAAAAATGACACTTGCACAAAATTTCTCATATCGACAGGAAACTTCTTCTGGACGACGAAGAACGGAAAAATAGGCGATTTCTCATTGATATTTCGTCCCAAAATTGCCGATCGATTCGAATTAACAAAATGTGGAATATCTTTGATACTTTTACTCTGATGTAAACAAAGGAACTGGCAACGTCGTTTTGTCATTAACGATATTCTCTGTACGCGCACAGACTTTTCATCAGGTGCACCAACTCCTGAAAACGAAACCATGACCTCCTATGTGATTAAATAAAAGTGAATGTGGTATATAGGTATTAATTTGAAAACTGAAAAACAGGTAATTTACTCAATCACAAAATACTACAAACTTGATTATTGTAGTTTTCGGTGACAACAACTGTCAAGTTTTGCCGCGAGTAAACTCGAAAAAACTGCTGACAGCTGCTGCCATACAGTTTTTCCACCTAGAAACCATTTGTGATTCAAAATTGCGCTTTTCTGATTAGTGGAACTTAGGACGAGGGAAATTGTCACTGAGATCTTCCATCATCCTGGAAATGTTGTGAAAATATCGGAAAGTTATTTGAATAATTTGCTTGAATTGTATCTTGTTCAAGTCACGGCACTAAATACCAACTCAGATCGGGGAAGGCCGCGAACAATAAGAAACCATCCACACTTACGTTCGCGGCATTCGCGGATGGTTGCGCTTTGTGTGTAGAACCCGCATTAAAGCCAAAACTGTAGTGTATTCTCTACAGCAAAGACTGAAATTTCATGAAAAATACATTCTAATACAACTCGTTAATCTTGGTACAACGGAAATGTAAGGAAACACCATCCTGTATCAGAATTCGACGACAGTGCTTCGAATTGGGATTGACTTCACCTCGATGAACACAATCACAACTTTACGAACAAAGCATTAAAATTATCAAATGCATCGAGTGTCGGGCAACATTTTAACGACTCAAAGTATCTGATTCTCGACTGAATTGAAAGCTTTTTTTCCATTGTGATGCTAATTTTATGCCATAATTATCTTTTATCTTTCCCCTTGATACGTGCCGTTCTTTTCCATACAATCAACTTTGTATAGTGGTATAGAAATACATTCGCTGAAAATGGACTCGCTTCAAGTGAAGGAGAGAATGTAGGCCACGATTGAAACGAATGATTTGAATATGTAATTTACTTCCTTATACAAGGCGTTAGTTAAAAAGCGCGACAAATATATGAGGTGATTCTGCTTGAAAAATAATAACAGTTTTCTATTGTTATATTCAAGACAAGAGAGTATTGCTATTTTTTCATGAAGAGGCAAAACACACTCTGTAACTTTTAGGGGTATCTTTCACTGAAGGAGATTTTATGCTTTCAAATTTTTGGTTTGGCGTTGTGATCGTCTAATCGTTTGATACTGACAAAGAAACTGCATCACCCAGAAGGAGCTGTTTGAATTTTGAAGTTTTTTTTGGTGAAGAAGGGTTGCAATTTTTTTTATAAATCTCAACATGAAAAAACCTTCATGATCTTTCTCCCAAATTTTAATAATTTACTCCTTGCCATACTATACAGGGAAAGTCTTCGACTTGTACATATATTTCAACTGTAGATTCCTCTCATCAAACTTTCTTCCTATCCCATTTTTCAAAATTCGGTTTGGTTTGGAAGATACTGGGTGTCGAAAATGCATGAATAAAACTTTTCTGTTTATATCTTCAGAACCGTTATTTCAAATGAAAATGGTCCATTGTTTATTCTATTCATGATGCATATTCCTCAATCGAAACTTATTCAATATCTCTCCTAGTATAAAAATTACAGGGTAGTCGACTCATCAACACACGCTAAAACACCATGCAACCAATTTGAAAAGATAAACGGTTCATGTTTTCAAAAGAATCAATCATTTAAGAAACTAAAAGTATTCCTATTTTTATCAATAAAACGCGTCGTTTCCGAGTTATTTCCAATTTTACCCGGAAAAATTTGACGAAAAAATTAAATAATGATTATAATCTGAATGCTTCTCTGAATTAAATATCATCGAATATTATTCCTCCTCTGGTCTTTAAACGGGTTCACAATGATGTCAGAATATTTATCAACTTTGTCGAGACTTAAATTCGAATGATCGATAACGGTAATTTAGAGATATTTCGATGATAAAATCCCACAATGTGGGAGCATTCAATACGCACAGTTTCTATTAAAAATTCATAGTAACCGGTCCATATTGAAGTTAAATGTCGATGAAATACAAAATTCGGATATGAATGATGAATTTCGATACAAACTACTTATTAAACTGAAACTAATCAAAAATAATACGATACCTGAAAATCTGTGGCGATGTCCAATTGTAATTTTATAAACTCGACACTACACGGTTAATATTATATTAATTCACATCACATTATTACAATAATTCACTAAATGTTTTCACTACTTCACATAATATTTACAGTTTGTTTATGGTTGACACTTTTGGCAGCGCCTCAAACGGTTTCCGCATGCTTCGTGAATTTTCGCGGTGAAGTGGATGGAAATGGCAGAATTCATAGATATTTATACTATGTTACGTAAAAAATCCTCAACCTCAATGAAAATATCAGCAAGCTGACAACATCTTCTTAAAATTTCCGGGCAAATATTCACAGAATCTATACAAAATAGATTAGGTTAGGTTGCTTAGTAATAAATTCTGATGATCTGAATGAAAAGTCTTTCTTCATGAGATTGTTCTGAAATTTCGAGGAAAATATGAACAGGTTATTAGTGGTTACTAACTAATCTGCAGAAAAATCGACGAAAGAACTAATTTTGGTGGGAGAAATGTGGCTTTTTAGTTGGAAAGCCACATGAAACCGGATGCCGGATGAAACTGTTTTGTTGAAATTATCGTGTTTGCAACATTTCTATTCCAATAAGATTAGTACTTGAGTATTCCCTGAATGTATAAACTCAAATTCAATCGAGAAATATAAACTTTGAATCAATCCCAGAGAATTATATCAGGGACGCAATTATCCCAATTTTTTTCAAATGGCTATATCTTTTTGACAGAGCCGAATTCGAAAAAATAGAAAATGAAAAGAAGGTTCCCTTTGGCCTCACAAATCTACAGTTGAAATATATGTACAAGTCAAAGACTCACCCTGTATATATTTCACCAAAAAAAAATTAAAATTCCAACACCTCCTTCTGGGTGTTGCAGTTTCTTTGTCAGTTAGTATATCAACTTTACCTGAATACTGGATGTCTAGGTTCTAATCTGCTGGAATGCAATAACGGATTAGAAGAAGAAGAAGAATTTTATTTGAAATAGGATTCCCTAATATACAGGTTAGCTAACTTACATCTAGTACAATAAACTAAATTTATACTAATAACACAAACATCAATATATACATGCATATAGTGTTTAAACTGGACAAAAGAAATATTCAATATCGTTCCTGGATATGTTTCAAAAGTTCATTCCTAAAAACATTCAATGATGGAGTAGATTTAATTGAATCAGGCAAATTATTGAATAGGACAAAACCTCTGAAGAACAAACTGCACATACTACTTCTTGCATTTGTTCTATTTATATGAATGTGACTGTTGTGTCTGGTTGAATGGTGATGAATGTCTTTATTGAAAGTTATCAATGATAACAAGTATGGTGGGGTCATTTTATTTAATATTTTATAGATGAACACCATAGAACAATAGAGTAACCTTTGGGATACTGAGAGCCATTGTAGAGCAGATAGCATGGTAGAAATTGGTGTATACCTGTTACATTTCAAAATTATTCTCATTCCCCGATTTTGTAATTTTTGCATTTGTTGCACTTTGTTCAAATTAAAAGAGAATAAAATAGATGCACAATAATCAAAATGGGGCTGGATTATTGATTTAAATACCAAAATTTTTGTATCTGTAGATAAGTTACAGGCGATTCTCGAGAAAAAATATAATTTTTTTGCAATCTTTTTTTCAATATACTTAAAGTGGTCGTCAAAAGTTAAACAATTATCATCAAGTTGAAACCCCAAATACTTCACTGATGTTACTATTTCTATACGTTCATTTTCCATTTTTATATTTATGTTGTCTGTGTTTATTTGATTATATTTGAATTTAGTAGTAATTATCATTGCTTTAGTTTTTCCAACGTTAAGTTTCATTTTATTGATCTTCAGGTATTTTTCGACCATTGCTAATACTGTATTCATTCTGAGGACAGTTTCCTCTAAATTTACCCCAGTACATGCCAACAATGTATCATCTGCAAATAAGTTTATGAACTCACAATCTGTAAATAATTGAATATCATTCAGATATAAAATGAATAAGAGGGGGCCAAGTACACTACCTTGTGGTACTCCTGTATGATTCATCATATATGATGAGAAATAATCATTAATACGTAGGTACTCTCTGTTTCCTATTTGATAAATAATTAACCATTCATAAACCCTCCTCTCAATCCCATACCTCCTCAGCTTCCGAAGCAGTATACTTCTATCAATCGTTTCAAATGCCCTTTTAAATCTAGAAAAACAGCCACAACATATTTACCTTTATCTGCTTCACCAGCAAATTTAGCCAGTGATAATTGTAGCGATGTTTCACAAGAATGTTTCTTTCTAAAACCAGATTGATTGATAAACATAATTTGATTTTCGTCTACAAACTCTAGTAATCGATTGTATACTGCTATTTCTAAAACCTTCTCTAGTGGCGGTAAGGTATTTATAGGTCTAAATTCACTTGCTTTTATAGTGTTTGTAACTTTAGGTATAGGTAGGTATGATAGTACTTATTTTTAATAATTCTGGCAATTGACCACTCTGAAGCGATGTATTGATCAAATTGAGAATTGCATGACCAGCTGTTTCAAAAACTTGTTTCAACATTTTAGAATTCAAGGTTTCATGGATACTACATTTATTATCCAATGACCCAATTATATCCTTCAAGTCGCTTAAAGTAATCAGTCTAAAAGTGCTAAAGGGCAAGTATAAATTGTTATCCAAATTGGACCATGGTTCAGAATCCTCAATACCCTGGACTATATGTTGGATGCTGTTTACAAAGTATTGGTTGAAAGTTTCAGTCATGTCATGCTCACCCTTTTTAATACTTACTACCCCTTCATCTTCAAATTGGATTAGGTTTGGAAACGTACGATCATTACTATTAACAAGGGTTTTTAAGGTTTTCCACATTAAATAAGAATTATTCTTGTATGTGTCTATTTTGTTATAATAATACTGAGCTTTATTTATTTTCAATGAGTTAACCACATCATTTCTCAATTTTTTAAAATTTTCCCATCTGGTTGTTTTCAGATTTTCATCTCCCACCATTAAAAACATTGAATAGTCGTAAAAGAAAATTCCATTATAATTTTCGTTAGAATAACAATGTTTTTAATGGATCAATAACGTTGAATTAACATGGAAAGGATGAGGTACTTGAAAACAGGAAAGGAACGTATTGCCTAACGACATTCTCCTTTTTTGAACGAGATATGAAAGTGTCGTTGATTGCCACGTTTTTCTACGTTTGCTTATAGGAATGAAAGCGGAGCTTCGAGTATGAGCTAATTGTTCATATTGATGAGATCATGCAAGAATAAAGAAATCGTTAAGCATGGGCTCCAATTCAATAGCAAACTCCCTACCTACAGACTTGATTCATAACCTTCGAGTGATCCATACAAAGGCTTCACGCCAACATACGACCTTCTATCAAAAGGGTGCAAATATCGTGCTTACCGTTGTTATCTTCATGTCTCACGTCTCTGGCGTATTCGGTTGTTGTTGTGCTGTCTACAAGGCTCCCTCTTTGTTGTTCAAATTCTATTATGCGAGTATGCGCTGATTAATGAGGGGATCAAGATGTGTGAGGCAAGTCGTCACGATTTGATGTAGCCTGTCAAACATCTTCCAGTATGTCTTCCTTTAACCATTAGCAATTAACGCTGAAGAATAGGGTGGATACATGAAATCATTAATTTCTTAGAACAATAGTCTTTATGGGAGTAAGCTGCTGTGAAATAAGAAGCATCACGGTTCAGGAATGTGGAATGTGGAACTATTCAAATGTTACAGTTTTTGGGGAGCCCTATAACCAATTGATAGAAAGTTAAAGTTACTTTAAGCCATTCAGATCGCTTGAATACAGAATTTAAAAAGACGTTCGATATTTTAGTGAGGAGGTTACATTCCACTGTGACCTCCAAGTCTATTGTGTCCCCTAACAGAACTGTTTTCGCAACTGCGCTATCTACAGCTCGCTCTCTAACCCTAAAGCTCCAATGAACTCAGTATCTGTGAGGCCTTCAAAGAGGTTAAATCCTCAAATCTCCTATAATTCTCTTGTCCAAGCCATTCCGAAACCGAGGTGAGTTCTCATTTTTACAGACCAATATACTGGATGTTTACGTATGCGCCCAGGAGTGTCTTAAAATGAACCTCAAAGGGGTGCATATCTACATCACCTCGGACAGCTGAGGTCTCTCGAATAGGGATGTGTCGTTCTCGAACGAACGGGTTAAAAAAACCGGGTCTCAAAAGCCAATCGTTCGTTCGGTTCCTCTCTAGAAAAATAACCCGTTCTTTCGAACGGTTTCAATGATTCAATGCCAAATGGTTGTTGCCTCATTCGTTCGGTCTTATCGATCTCCCGACGTCGGGTGTCGGTGTCGGTACTCGGTCTCGGTACTGTCGGTCGGGTCTAGCTACCATAAAGTAATAAACAGCTGGAACCTGGAACCGAAAGCGATGATTTATGGCTCGTGTCATTTTTGTGGATTCTCGAACAGAAGTTCAGGCGGTCTTCGAAAAGAAGACGAGTTTGGTATGGGAATTCGGATTTACCCAAAACAACAGATGATAATAAGAAAATGCCTACTCATACCTACTTGTTTCTTGCATTCTTGAACTGAATATTCGGCACCTGGTTTTTATGGAAGAATTGACAATGAACGGAGATGTCCTTCGGAAATCGGAAATTGCACCTCCTTAGATAAATCTATTTTGTTTGGTAAAAATGGTCAGGTGATAATAGATATCTTCTTGCATTCTTGAAGTGAATATTCGGCATATGGTTTTTATGGTACGATTGATAACGAACAGAGATGTCCTTCGGTAATTGCAAATTGCACCCCCTTAGATATTTATATTTTGGTTTGTTTGGTAGAAATGGTCAGTCTCTTACGTTATCTGAGTTAGAACGACGCCGTATTTCGATAGAACGATTGAACGAAGGAAGGGCGAACAGTTCTTTCTGAACGGGTTTTTAGAACCGGTTCTTCACAGTGAACGAACGATACCGATCCGGTTCCTCAAAATTCGACGAACGACACATGCCTACTCTCGAATCACACTGCTGACCTGGGACTCCTGGGAGTGCCGTGACATAATGAAGCAACTGGCCAAAGGCAATGAAGTGACTCTACTATGGGTGCCAGGCAGTGGCAGCGCGTGGATTTTTATTTTGGGAGTGCACATGTGGGAGTTCGGGGTAGGAAAAAAATTGAAAACTAACACTCAAAACTCGCATTTAAGAGCAGTTTGTGCCGTTCTTTCGCCTCATCTTGGGATACTAATCAGAAAAGGGGTTAGCACAATAATCCGAAATTGTAAGTACATACAAGGGGTACGGTCTGCTGAAGTATAACGGAAAACTATAACCATTTGGAAAATGTTTGAAATGTCACTTGTCATCATCTTTATATTAAAAAACTGTGGATTTACCAAATGATCCCCAAGTGCTAAATCTGATTCAGCCGAAAAATTGATATGACCTTCAAATATACCAGGATTTCCTTCATAATGGCCACGTAATGCTGATTCGAAAGCAGCACAAAATTTAGTACAGTTTATGATTTTCGATAAAATGTATCTGTTTTTTTTACTTGCTCATGTTTCTCTATAATCAGTCGGCAAGCACTGTTCAATTATTGTCGAATATCTTGTTTACCCAATAAATTGAAACCTAACTTGCATGGCAGAGAGGTGTCTTGGAACTTTGATGTTTTTTAATTTTTTCTTTTAAATGGATTGAATCCCTGACACCGGCTCTGGTCCATTCTGTTTGATCATCACCAGCAAATAACAAACAAGGAGAACAATAAAGACTGTTACTAATTTCGCAATCACATAACGATTCGCCTTTTTCATAAGTGTCTATCAAAGATTCTTTTACAATCGCGTGCTTTACATTTTGTTACATGCGTGATCAATAAATTCAGTTTTGGACGACCTGATTTTTTATTTTTCTTCTGAAGTCAGCAAGGAAAAACGAATTGTTTTTAAGTATTGTAAGTTAATCCAAATAAGATTCTCCAAATTTTCGGCAATAATTGCGCGAATACAACAAACACGGTAGGCAGCATCTCACCCATAAATGAAGAATTATCTCACCTACACACGACGTATATCGGTACATCGTAGCAGCGTAGTTCTTTATCTATGACGTAGCCTAGGCGTACACATTCTGGATGTGTACCTGTGTCTGTAAATATTGTGGACTGTTACGGGAGGCGTGGGGCGCGAGGGGTCGCTGCTGCTCCAATCAAGGACTACTTCGGATGTGCAGTGCACGTGCCGTATAGCACGATCTGGCGTTTATGTGTATGATAATAATGGCGTTCAAAGTTCGCCCGCCGTCTGGATTCTGAAATACAGAACCGTGAACCGGAACATCGGAATTGAAAAATGAAATTAAACACACAAAAAAGAAACGTTACGTTTACGTCAAACACAAAAGTAAATTCCTTTAGATGAAGATACTAGTTGGGGGTGCACGTGCACATGTGCACTTATTGAGCAGCCGCCACTGGTGCCAGGGCATTGTGGTGTTATAGGAAATGAAAAAGCCGATGAGCTTGCGAAAAGTGCATCAAGGTCAACACCTGCTGGACCTGAGCCTTTCTATGGACTTGAAAAAGACCAATATGAGGCAGCCGTCCAACATTGGGAGTTGGACAACAGAATAACCCTCTGGGGAAACACTCCTGGACTAACTCAGTCTGAGAAATTAGTGATGATTTTCCCGACTTATACCAGTAAGCTCCAAAAGCTGTCAAGAGCTGAGCGTCGGATGATGGTAGGTCTGCTGACAAGGCACTGTCATTTTCACCGTATGTGAAATTTTTATATTGTTGCTATGCTCTTTTATTTCGATTTTTGAATGAAATTCTCTGAAAATTTGAATTTTTTCATGTATGTGTTTCGATTTCATAATCGTATTAAATCGAAAATATTATCGACTAAGTTGCTCTTAAAATTCTTTCGAAACTCTCTAATTCGCAATTTTTTTCTGTATTGAGCTACCCGAGTTATTTGTATTTTTAAGGATGTCTTCGAGAAAGACTTTAATGCTGGCCATACACGTTACGGTCTACCGCCTGCGCAGGTCAACCGGAGCGTGTGTGGGATTGAACCTGTGCGTGTGTGTGTGGGATTGAACCTGTGCGTGTGTGTGTGGGATTGAACCAGCACAGGCATGTCTGCGCAGGTTTACCTCTTCGGTAGACCGTAACGCCTATGGCCAGCGTAAGTGTACAAACACAGTGGAAGCAGGTTTCTGCTTGCCGATAGCCAGCGCCGACTCGCGCTTATAAGCTGTAAAAATTAATACATGTTTTCATATTGAGCAGAACACAGTCAAAACAGGTCGCGACGGTTACCAGCGTTCTCGCTTTGATCGGAATTAAAATTTAGTTGTTTTCCTGCTTTTATACGCTCGGGTCGGTCCTGTGATGGTCGATGGATAATGGATAAGGAAACACTCATAGCAGCAGTTTTTCAAAAAACAAGCCTTTCTTCCGGCAAAATAGGCTGCTTATGTAGATTGCACCAATTTTTGACTAACCGATATTTCACTTTCTCCAAAATGTAATTAAAAGTCTCTGGAGTCATTCTAGCATATTGAAAGAATCTTTCATTATCATTTTTTAAACTTTGAAATGAATGAATTTTAAGAACATGGACGAGAACACAGCAGAATTCTCCATATAACTTTCTTTCGCGATTAAGAGTATCTATGTATACCAATTTTTTTTTTTTTTAATTTGGTAAACACAGAATCTAAGGCAATGAATTCATCATCCGAAGAAGACGTCATATTTGGTGGAAGTTAGACACCACACTGGCGGGTTTTAAACTATTTTTCTCGCTTTTATCGTATTCACTGTGTGATACCAAAGAGTAAATACAAGAGACCTCACTCCCACTATTTATGAAAGAAATCGCGAACATCGTTTGTTTGACCTTGAAAGTCATATGTGAATGACGAGGTCTAATCGAGGGGTGCCAATAACAGCCCAGCTTGTTGTAGTTGAATTCAAGGTCGACGAACCAATGTTTCGCGCCAAGCCGAAGTGATCTCTCTTGTATCTACTCTTTGGTGATACATCTGCGCGAGAAAATAGCGCAGATCGGCGCTGGCTACCGGTAAGCGAGAAACCAGCTTTCACTGTGTCCGTAGACTCAGGCAGTCCGGTGCTTACTAGAGTAGAATAACAGAGGAGCTCGCCCCAATATTGAACAATGAGTTGGAATATTTTCGAAGCTGTTGAAAAATATATATGCGTGTATTCAAGTTGCATTTTTTTTGTATGGTGCCCCGTTTGACATTCCTCTGCTAACACTGAGATTAGGAGCGGGGAATGGATCAATATGTTTGTTTGAATGATCTGTTCCTTGTTGCCTTTTCGAGACACATGCCATAATTAAAAACAAATCTGTAACAGCTCCATTTCATAAGAATATATATATATATTTTTTTTGTGTAAGATAACATAGAAATCTTTAGAGAAGATGTCGGAGGGCGGAGGGATCATCAAAATATTTAGGGAAGAAGTAATCTAAATCTAATATGTAGAGTTCTTTTCCTAACAATAAAAGGAGGCCCATTGAAAAATTAATATGTATGTTGAAAACTGATATTTTTTTTCTTTGGGGCGGTAAGAGCATTCTGTCTGTACGCGTGCGGCCAACACCCTAGGATCGGTCCTGATTACGAAGGTTTGGATGTTCCTCATCAAATATTGAAAAAAACATTCACAGGGTTAAATTTTTGCGGAAGGCAAAAGAACCAAAATTTTTAGGACCGGGCCCGAATTTTCAAAAGAATGAACAAGTTTTTGCTTGAAGGTACTTGAAGACAATATCCACTGAAAATTTCAATTGATAAAAAATATCCGTCCGAAAATTGGGATGGATCGAAGTTTTCGGTGAAAACTGAAAATCACCCTCTATAAAAAGGGAGAAGGCACTGTTAAATGTACAGTTTCTCGTGATCCACCATGTTTATAAAAAGTCATTAATATTTCACTGAGTGATTTTTTTGAGATAAATCCATGGTGTGCTCAAAATCCATCATGATACTCGATGTTGAAGGTTGCCTAATCGTAAAAAAATACTGAATCTTAAATTTCATCGCAGACACTTAAAATTCCTTCAATCAGATTCTCATCAAACTCCACCTCCGCGAATAAATTTAGGGAAATCTCATCAACGAAAAAAACTCCAAACCGATAACGAAGAAAAACTCCCAGAGGACAAGTTCGTTTGGCGATGAAATACCGAATATCAATCAGTCATAAATATTTTCGAGAGAACCCGTCGTCCAAAGCTGCTTTCCACACATCCGGGAAAAGTTCAATCGGCCTATATTTCATTGAGGATGCCCATCAATTTTAATTGGACCGACTGATGAAACAGCAACCTCTCAAATTGATCAAATTACGAAAGTGTTGTCATAAAACTCTCGATCAGCATATTTTCATGGACTGAGTTTATTTTCGGAGTCCCCCTCGATCTCGCGAATTCAAGTTACAAAGAGCTTCAACTTTACGGGAATGGTTATTTGATTGATAGAAGCCGTCGGATTGGCCATCGAGAATTTCGGACGAGAGAAAGCTTTGATTAGTTTGGATGGTATTATTATCCGTCGGAATCGTGGGCAGTAAATCTTTTGATGGAAACTTTTGAGTTTCTCACAACAAATGCTTGGTCCTGAGTGATTTCTAAAATCCTGGATAATCGAGAAGCCGATAAGAAGGTATACAGGGTAGCCACTTTTTCAATGGCATATTGGTAACTTTTAAACCATAAGCTTGAGCGTGTGGTAGGCCCATTATGGGCCTACCACACGCTCAAGCTTCACCACAGTTTGGCTTGCGCAAACCGGCTTGAACACTGAACACTGAGCGTGTGGTTGGGAGAATTATATACAGTTTCCCTCAGTGTTCAGTGTTCAAGCCGGTTTGCGCAAGCCAAACTGTCGTGAAGCTTGAGCGTGTGGTAGGCCTCTAAGAGTTAGAAGGTCGGTCAAATGGAGAAAAAGTTGCATTAATAGAAGCATTTTCAAGCAGTTCAAACAAATCGAGATTATCAGGGCCGGTTATTGAGGTATCATAAGAAAAGTAAATACTGCCATTTTGATTTTTATTTTTTTCCCACTTTATTTAAAATATTATCAAAAAATGTAACAGGAATTTTTTATTCGCCAGTAAATTATCCTCAAAATGACATAATCAGATTTCGTATCCAACGTTTCGTTCTTCCTGGGCCACCCTCAACCCTATTTTTTTCAATACGGACCTGCATATTTTATGACACTTTTCGAAATAGTTTTTAACGCTGAATTCAACGATATATCATACAATGTCATTCAAAGTTGATTTTACAAAATGGTGGAAATTTCGAACACTTACGTCATTAATGTTCATCATTTTTCTTCGAATAATCATTTCATTTGTCTTTCATTCAATGATAGTTTCGTTTAATTATTATGAATTAGGTTTTTCACCTCTTGAAATTTGTAAGTAATTAATACGTAACAGAATCAAAGCAAGAAACAAGTAATAATTATTCACTAATTTCAAGAGGTGAAAAACCTAATTCATAATGATTAAACGAAAATATCATTCAATGAAAGACAAATCGAATGATTATTCGAAGGTAAATGATGATTAATGACGTAAGTGTTCGAAATGTCCACCATTTTGTAAAATCAACTTTGAATGACATTGTATGATATATCGTTGAATTCAGCGTTAAAAGTTATTTCGAAAAGTGTCATAAAATATGCAGGTCCGTATTGAAAAAAATAGGGTTGAGGGTGGCCCAGGAAGAACGAAACGTTGGATACGATATCTGATTATGTCATTTTGAGGATAATTTACTGGCGAATAAAAAATTCCTGTTACATTTTTTGATAATATTTGAAATAAAGTGGGAAAAAATAAAAATCAAAATGACGGAATTTACTTTTCTTATGATATCTCAATAACCGGCCCTGATAATCTCGATTTGTTCGAACTGCTTGACAATGCTTCTATATATGCAACTTTTTCCCCATTTGACCGACCTTCTAACTCTTATGGTTTAAAAGTTACCAATACAATACCATTGAAAAAGTGGCCACCCTGTATACAGGGTGAGTCTTTGACTTGTACATATATTTTAACTGTAGATTCCTCTAATCAAACGAAACACTTCTTTCCTATAACATTTTTCAAAATTCGGTTTCGTTTGAAAGATACAGAGTGTCGAAAATCCATGAAAAATACACTTTTCTGTTTATATCTTCGGAACCGTTATTTCGAATGATTTGAATTCTGGTTGAGTTTTTACTCCATTCATGGTGCATATTCCTCAATCGGAACCTATTCAATATCTCTACTTGTATGAAAGTTACAGGGTAGTCGAATCATCAATAAACGCTAAAATACCATAAAACTACTTCGGAAAGATAAACGGTTCATATTTTCGAAAGAATAGATAATTCAAGAAACTGAAAGTATTCCTATTTTTTTTCAATAAAACGCGTTGTTTCCGAGTTATTTCCAATTTTACCCGGAGAAATTCGACGAAAAAACCATTAATTTCAAGATAAATATTATCGAATATTATTTCTCCTCTGGTCTTCCAACGAGTTCACAATGTTTTCACGATATTTATCAACTTTGTCGAGACTTAAATTCAAACGATGAAAAACGTTGATGTAGAGATATTTTAATAATAAAATCCACCAAATGTGGGAGATAAAATTGAACACCAAGGAGGATTTAATACGCACAGTTTCCATTGAAAATTCGTAGTTACCGGTCCATATTGAAGTTAAATGTCGATGAAATACAAAATTCGGATATGAATGATGAATCTCGATACAAACTACCCATAAAATTGAAATTAATAAAAAATAATACGATACTTGATAATCTGTGGCGATGTTTCTATCTAAACAATATCCTCTTGGAATTTTATAAACTTGACACGGTTGAAATTATATTAATTCACTTCTCATAATAATCACATTGGAACAATTATTCACTGAATGTATTCAGAGTCTTTCATAATGTTTACAGTTTGTTCAGAGACTCTGGTTTGTTATTGTTTATAGTTGGCCTCCAGATAACCAATCCGTCGGTTTCCGCTCTACGCATGCGTGGTGAAATTCGCGGCAAAGTCGATTTATGATGGAAACGGCAAAATTAATAGATATCTAATACTACGTTTCGTAAAAAATCCTCAACCTCAATGAAAATATCAACCAGCTGACAACATCTTCTTGAAATTTGCAAACATTCACAGAATCGATACAAATTAGATTAGGTTTGGTTGTTTAATACTAAATCTGAATGAGAAGTCTTTCTTCATGAGATTGTTTGGGAATTTCGAGGAGAATATGAACAACTTATTAGTGTTTACGAACTAATCTGCAGAAAAATCGAAGAAGGAACTTATTTTGGTGGGATAAATGTGGTTTTTAGTTTCAAATATAATTCAATGAAACTAACTGTTTTTGTTGAAATAATCATCGTGTTTGCAACATTTTTATTTCAATAAGGTTAGTACTTGAGTATTCCCTAGGTGTATAAACTCAACTTCAATCGAGAAATATGAACTTTGAATCAATTCCACAGTATCATTTCAGGAACGTAATAAGCCCAATTTATTTTTTCAAATGGCTATATCTTTTTAACAGAGCCGAATTCGAAAAAATGGAAAATGAAAAAAAAAGTTTCTTTTGGCCTCATGAATCTACAGTTGAAATATAAGTCAAAGACTCACCCTGTATTTTCAGACTTTTGAATTTCGGTTGAGTTTAACTTCTTTAATGGTGCATATTACTCAATCAACACTTATTCTATATTGCTCCTGGTATGAAAGTACCATCATTGGCGACTCATAAATCCATGCGAAAATACTATAAAACTACCTGTAAAAGATGGAAGGTTCATATTTTTGAATGGACCAATCATTTAAGAAATTGAAAGCAGTCCTATGTTTTCTCAATAAAACGAGTCGTTTTCGAGTTATTCCTAATTTTATTGGATAGAATTTGACGAAAAAGTCATCATTCTCAAGACTAATCTGGATGTTTCCCTAGATTTCAGATATCACCGAATCGCAGAAAAATTATTATTTCTCTGATGGTACTACAAGTTAACAATGTTGTCAGAATACTCATCAACTTTTTCGAAACTAAAATCTCTATGATGAAAAAACGTTTGACGTAGAGGTATGCAATAATAAAGTCCCACAAATGTGGGAGATGAATTTGAATTCTACTACGGGGCATGAAATTATTCATTTCATACGCTCCGTTTCTATTGGAAATTTATTGTAACCGGTCCATCCATTCAGATATAAGAATGATGAATATCGATACCTACCACGTATTGAATTTAAATTAGTGAGAAATAAATTGATACTTCGCACTGAATAATATGTCGTCATTTCTCTATCTTAACAATGACCTCTGTGATAACTCGACCATACACGATTAATTTAAAGCCATATACTTAAACGTCTATACCACTAGCATTGTGCAAAAAATTGCGTAAAAATGAAGCCAAGACCTGGACATATAATGGCTTATACGCATGCGCCAAATTGCCCCTACCCTGCTTAGAATCCTACTCCAAGCTACTTCCCCTTATTAGCGCATGCGCATATGCCTAGGTCGACTGCTTCAAGGAAAACCACGAGGATCAAATTATAGGTAGGTATAGAATTATTTGTTCAAAGCGCTGGTTGTTGCTATACACAGGCGTCGTGAACTTTTGCGGCTTAGAGAAGGGACATCACAGATCAAAGACTGATGATGTTTATACTATGTTATCCAAAAATTCAACAAGCTGGCCACGTCTTCTCAAAGGCTTCATGAAATTTTCATAAAATATTATCGTTTTGATTGTTTTGAATACAAAATAGATTTGAATTTACAAGATATTTCGGAATATCGAGGAAAATATAAGGAAGTTATGTGTGTTTACGAATTTATCTTCAGGAAAATCTAAAAAGGAGCTCATTTTGAGGGGAAAATATGGTTTTTCAATTCAAGATATTATAATCATCGGGTTAAGAAATATCGTGTTCGTAACATTTTTATTCCCATAAGATTATAGACCTCAAATGCATCAACACAATTTCAATCAAGAAATATGTATTTGCATTCATACAAGAGAAAGTTATCAGGCATGTATTTGGCCGAATTTTTTCCGAATGGTTATAACGAGGGCTTTACACTTATACAAGGTAATTTTTTTAAGTGTTTCATTAGAAGTTTTTCGAGGAAGAAATTGCGATACGGAATCTACTTCCGGTTCTACTGGAAACGGATGTGAACTTCGTTATTTCAAATGGAACACCCTGTATATTTATACATATTTGAATTCTTCGTAATTCTAAAATGATTCGATGTATGATATGCGCAACCACTTCAAGCGATTGTTGAGTTATTGCCAGACTCAAATTTTTTGACAGAAAGATTGTCACAAATTAGTGTTTACATCTTCAAAATCCCTCATTGTTACAAATTTTTTTTGCAACACTGAAACAAAAGAAAGGACGCTGATACTGCTTCTTGTATAAATTATGAGGAAATATTATACAGGGTGTCTGAAACAGGGCTTCGAATAAACTATAAAAACTATGAAATCTCATTTTTTTTCAAATGAGAACCATATAATTTTATAATTCGGATCGATTGCTCGTCAAAGACTAGTGAGAGTGTTCCAAACATTTCATGTATTTTAAAATTGCGATACGGAATCTACTTCCGGTTCTACTGGAAACGGATGTGAACTTCGTTATTTCAAATGGAACACCCTGTATATTTATACATATTTGAATTCTTCGTAATTCTAAAATGATTCGATGTATGATATGCGCAACCACTTCAAGCGATTGTTGAGTTATTGCCAGACTCAAATTTTTTGACAGAAAGATTGTCACAAATTAGTGTTTACATCTTCAAAATCCCTCATTGTTACAAATTTTTTTTGCAACACTGAAACAAAAGAAAGGACGCTGATACTGCTTCTTGTATAAATTATGAGGAAATATTATACAGGGTGTCTGAAACAGGGCTTCGAATAAACTATAAAAACTATGAAATCTCATTTTTTTTCAAATGAGAACCATATAATTTTATAATTCGGATCGATTGCTCGTCAAAGACTAGTGAGAGTGTTCCAAACATTTCATGTATTTTAAAATCAGTAGTTTTGCCGTTATTGAATAAAATTCGAATTTCACGACTAAAGCCAGGTTTCTTTGTATAAACATCAGGTATTATTTTTTTCAAATATGTATAAATATACAGGGTGTTCCATCTGAAATAATGAAGTTCACATCCGTTTCCGGTAGAACCGGAAGTAGATTCCGCTTGAAAATATTTCACACATTGAGTTCATTTATTCTAAAACAAAAATACAAAATTTTGAATTCGTATCGGAATTCCTGCCTCGAAAACTTCCAATGAAACACTCGCAAAAATCACCCTGTATATTTTTAATAGAGCCGAATTTGGAGAAATTTTAAATTTTTTTTTTTTTTTTAATGTTGTGATTTTCACGAAAAGGAATATCCTGTAATGTTCAGAGAACATCGTGAGAACCAAGGGCAATCAGGTAGGAATTGGTGTTCTTCTTGAATTTCTGGAGGTTATATGCCTCGGGGAACACCTCCCTAGGCAATGTGTTCCAAAGCCTCGCTGTTCGTTGGATGAACGAGTCTTTGAAGAGAGATGTTCTGCAGGTCTCCAAAGTTACCACGAAGGGGTGTGAAGACTTAACTTGACGGGTTAGTCTGGAAGAGACTGCCAGAGGGGGAACGATTGCTGATAATTCAGAAGAGCATCGCCCATGGAAATATCTATAAAATAGAGACAGATCGCCCACTTTTCTACGGTGTTCCAGAGAAGTGAGCGAGCTTGTAAGCGATGCATCACCTACGAGACGAATTGCCCTTTTTTGTACGGAATCCAAGAGCTTTAGGGTGTGTTTAGGTGCAGCACTCCAAACATGGGAACAGTATTCCAGGACAGGTCGAATCTGTGCCTTATAGATCATAAGCAGCTGACCTGGGGTGAAATAGCTCCTGGCACGAAACAGAAAACCAAGCTTTTGGGATGCACTTTTAGCAATGGATCTCACGTGATTCTCCCAGGAAAGGTTACTGCCGACAGTAATGCCAAGCATCGAAATGGACGACTTCAATGGTATGGTCACTCCCGACAATTTTATGCTGGGCACAGTAAGATCGGCTTTTCTAGAGAAAAGACATGCTTGTGTTTTGTTTGCGTTGAATTCTACCAAGTTATTAGATCCCCACTCAAGAATTGTTGCCAAGTCCATATTTATGTTGTTAACATTTCTTCCTAGTTCCTCGTTCGTTTTTGATTTGGCGGGCTGGTATTGGAGCCCTAGAAGAAAAGGCGGTATGGAGGGTACTATCATCCGCGAAGCTGTGCACTGGACACGAAGTTGCTTCCAGCAAATCGTTGATGTGAAGCAGAAACAGCGTTGGAGCCAGAACTGATCCCTGCGGAACACCAGCATTTATGGGTAGAGAGTCAGACAAAACTCCATCGACCACTACATGGAGAGATCTGTTTGAGAGAAAACTAGCTAGCAGAGAACATAGCTTTGGGGGCACGCCATAAGATGGAAGCTTGGCGAGGAGTCCCTGATGCCAGACTCGATCGAATGCCTTGGAGATATCCAGTGCTACGGCTAGGGTTTCACCATATTTCTCGGTAGATAGTTGCCATATATGTGAGACGTAAGCGAGCAAGTCACCAGTGGATCTCTGATGACGGAAACCATATTGCCTATCGTTGATAATTCCTGAGTGTTCCAGATGTTTCATGAGCTCGAAGTTGATGGCTTTTTCCATGACCTTTGAAATAATAGATAACAGAGCGATAGGTCTGTAGTTGCTAGGTAGGGTCTTTTTGCCTTTTTTAGGTACTGGTTGTACTCTTGCGGTTTTCCAGTTGGATGGAAAAACACCCAATTTGTAAGAGTGGTTGAACAACTTGCAGAGGACAGGTGTTAGTTCGGGGGCACATTTTTTGAGAACAATCGGTGGGATTCCGTCGGATCCACTGGCTTTGTTGGTGTTGAGACCCAACAGAATCTTTCTGATAGTACGTGGGCGAAAGGTTATCTCGGGCATATGGCTGTCAATAGATGTAATATTCGGGGGTTGTTTTCCCGATGAATCTAGAGTGGAATTTTCAGCGAACAAATGCGCGAAGATGTTGGCTTTTTCCAGGGCAGTCGTTGCTAGTGTACCATCTTCCTTGGTTAGAGGGGGAAACGAGCTGGAAGTGAAGTTTCTTCCTACAGCTTTGGCGAAGGACCAAAATGAACGGGATCCGTTAGGGCATTCAACAAGTTTTGATCTTATTTTGGCATTGTGAGCATCTTTTGAAGATTTGATTGTCTCATTGCATATGCCTCTAGCCTCCACATATTCTGCTCTAGTCT
Source organism: Adalia bipunctata (assembly GCA_910592335.1). Taxonomy (NCBI): domain Eukaryota; kingdom Metazoa; phylum Arthropoda; class Insecta; order Coleoptera; family Coccinellidae; genus Adalia; species Adalia bipunctata. Next base: position 12,358,756 of record OU342954.1, read on the forward strand.
CAGGGCCAGGATTTTTTTGCCATCGATGAAATGCTGCCTGTTTGGAAGCGACAGCTTTAGAGCAGTTCTTGTTAAACCAGGTCTCATCGGATAATGTTCTCCTTGCTGTGTTCGGTATGTAAGTTGGCATCCCCAACATAATTATTTCAGAAATTGTCTCGGCACATTCTGTTGGATCTTCTGAGGAGAAACAAGCTCTCTTCCATGGGAACGCTGAGAAAAACATACGAAGCCCTTCCCAGTCGGCCGATTTGTAATGCCACATGAGACGGGGTGGTATTGTGCGGCTTGATGGTACATGAAAAGAGCAAGTTGTGGAGATTAGGGTGTGGTCCGAGTTTCCAAGTGGGGCGCAAACTTCTATTCTATATGGATCAGGATTGGTAGTGAGAAAGAGATCCAGTATATTGGCAGAGTGGTTGCTGACATCTGGGATGCGGGTTGGTAGCTCGACCAGTTGTTCTAGGCCATGAGTGATGGCGAAGGCCTCAGCTTGACGACCTGGATCATCTGTTTTGTTGGAGAATTTGAGCCAGGCTGCGTTGTGAACATTGAAGTCTCCCATGATTATGACTTCAGCTGCTGGGTGGTTCTCCTGGATAAAATCCAGTTTTAGTGATAAAAACTCAAAAAGGCTTTTATATGACGGTTCATTTGGCGACAGGTAAAGGCAGCAGAGGAACTTGGTCAGTTTGGTATTGGCTAGCTTGAACCACATCACATCGAAATCTTTTGGTTCCAAACTCTCTACACGCTGGCATGAAAGATTAGCCTTGGCATAGAGGCAGACTCCACCTTTGAACCTGAATCGAGAATGGAGTTCGTAACCAGGACAGAGCATATGGACATTGTTGGTGGACGAGTTCACTTGTGTTTCTGTCAGCGCCAGAATATCTGGTTGTTCCGTCTGTAGGAACGTCATTGATGTTCTTGTTGAGTCCGCGGATGTTACAGAAGTTAATCTTCAGAGATGAGTCCCCTCGAGTACCTCTCGCCCGGAAATCCGAATGGAGAGGTATTTTGCTTCCGGAATGTTTTACTCTAGGAGACTTCATCATCTTTATGCATAAAATGTGGTGGGGAAGAGGGGAAAAGGGGAGACCGGAAAGTATCGACCGAACACTGAAACATGGAGTGATCCATTTCACAGCACACAAAGTCGATATGGTGGTATTTCACCGGGCGATGAGACCATCTACCACCTATGGTTATCCTTTTAGTCGCCTTTTACGACAGGCAGGATTTACCCTGGGGTTATTCTAGAGCCGCCCCCATAGGCCACAATTCTAGAGCCGCCCCCATAGGCCAATGAAAAAAAAAGGTTTCTTTCGACCTCAAGAATCCATAGTTGAAAAAGTTCTTCAATGAAACAAAGTTCCTTCTTTAATTTTTCGAAAGTGTCACCGGCATACCACAAAAAATTTCTCCTGAAAAACAGGAATATGCGTTAAAAAGGCGAAGTTTGAAAAAATTCGAACTTCAACGCTGTCTATCTCGAAAACGAAACGTTTACAGATCCATGATCAGAATATTCATTGCACTCACCTTCAATTCAGAAACAACCTGTATCTCTTAACTCACAAGTGGTCTCTCATTAACCAACAATCCGTGTCCATCAAACCGCATTCCTGCATCCCCTAATTCAGCGTGTGCGGAAATGAGTCCGGAAAATAAAACGGATAATAATTAACAGTCGGACATGAATGGCAAACCATCCACCACTGATTGGTAGCTCTAATCACCATCGGTAGCAGGGTACTTGTGTTCCTATCAGGACTACTCGATATTCGGAATAATCATCTGGATAACAATGGTCTCCAGGCTTGATCGAAATTGCTGTTATTACGCAGGCACAGGCACGGTTATCATCATTCTAATCGTTGAAGTTTTGGCAACTGATCCAGTTTCAATTGATTATGAAATAGGCTGAAGCCGGTCCTTCTCATTAATTTCCTTCTCAGAGGACTGATGACAGTGGTTTTTGTGAAGGCCCCATGGGAATTGTATGGAATTGAAACATGCACTTGCTTATGAAATGGAAAATTAAAGACTTGATGTAAATGAGACGCTCAGCCCCAAATACGAGTACACGCTGGGGCTCTAACTCTATGACAATTATGGTAACCTATAATAGGTCAGGCGAAAAACGTCACTCACCTCAAGGAAAGCTGACAGATTAACTCAGTTGTGAATTCCGTAGTTGTGGTTTCTGGCTGGAACTTGTGACATCGTCTTGATATCCCGTGGCTTGAAGGAGGATTCCTTAAGGATGATTTTACTCGAAAAGTCCCGATTTAACCTATCAATAGGAAGTTAATCGACCACTCAATTCAGGACCTTGCCTTCACGTTCCGCGGATAACTCAAGCAATGCATTGGGACACTTTCTTAATAGTAAATGATATTACAAAAAACCTCGTGTTTCTTGGAATTACGGCCAAACGCCAAAAAAATGCCGTAATAACTTTATTCGCCGAAATACAATCTTCGCCTGGAGACAGGGACCCTTTGGCCTAGTGGTTACTCTTTTTTTGGAAATATCTTGTATAATCCATTCACTTTCATAATGTATCCCAGTTGGCGTATTTCCTTTCCCGTGTACAGTAGAGGACAGTTCCGTGCCGAAATGCACACGGTTTTGTATAACTCTAAATGCCTGCAAAACCGTGTGCATTTGAACGTCAGTAAAACACGGTTTCGGAATAATATTATATTCATATTGTGTTTCCTTTTCCGTGTACAGTAGAGGAAAGTTCCGTGCCGAAATGCACACGGTTTTGTAGAGAGAAAATGCGTTATAGGTCTTCACAAAACAGTGTCGAATTGAAACCTACAGTTTTGTTCAGCTGTTGAACATTATGTCCTCACGCCATCGCTTTCTACATGGGTTGCATACATCCTACATAGACGCAAATTTCAGTTCACTCTGTTTCATGAATCACGCGTGTGCATGTTTTCAGTTTGTATCGAAATTTTGTAGTGATGGAAGAATTCAAGTCAATTTTTAATGACATTACTAACGAATTCATGATATTAAACTTTGAGGGACTATCATGTGATGATTTCAGATGTAAAATTCAGTGTATGTTACCCTATGATGGTGACTATGACAGTAAAAATGTGCAAAATTTGTGGAGACATTTTCGAAGAGTACCAATAGTAATTGGATTATGGAGAGACGATTCCCTAACGCGACACGTTATGCCTTCCGAAAAATATTCGTATGCCTGCTCTCAGAGCGCAATAAAAAAATAAATAAACAGAAAGGCCCAAAAAGAAATTATGCATGTATAAGTCTAAAATTAATATTAAGTTCCTGAAGACTACTGAAAATACTCTTCGTAAATCCGAATTATTGACAAAAGGTTACAATACCGTAATTGAAATTGATTATGAGCACAATCACCGAGTAAATGTCGCTCAATCCTTATCTCTTTTACGCTGTTCCCAAGAAACTAAGGAATCATTCGTGTCCTATTTTGAATGTGGTATGACTGCGGCACCAGCAAAAATGTTCCATGAAATGAACATATTGAGTCAGTTCGAAAAAGATGCGTATAAAATATTGGCCAATGCCCAACAAAATCCATCCGAACGTCAAGTTACATATCTTTATGAGCAATGGCGCAAAAAAGCATATGGATCTAGGCATGAGCAAGATGTGATAGAAATTATCCGAGGATGTCACTGGACTTCTAGGTACGTACTAGATTTAACCCTCATTACCCATAGAAAAAAGCGAATATATTTCAACCTGTTCAAGGGCGGATTTACGGGTGGAGGTGAGGTGTTATTACCTTCTCATGCCTACCTGAAAAAATAATAATGCACCCCCCCCCCATGCAGCTTCTACCTTCAGTTATCTAATCCGTCAATACCGCTTGCACCTTAATCACAGTTGGATGATTAATAATTGGTTCTCAATAAATATTACCCCTCCCACGAAAAAAAGCTATAACCACCCTATCGCCTTATCGATCTATAAAACTAACCCAATTTCATAACAGAACATTCTCCAACCACACGTTATAGTTGATATGATGAGAATCATTTAGAAACCGAGCTTCACTGGCTTTCAAATAAACTCTGCTTTTATACAATTTCAAGTTCTACATAGGTAACCGTGAGTATTTCGGCACGGAACTGTCCTCTACTGTACACGGGAAAGGAAACACAAAAGGATATATAATACAGGGTGGGGCAGAAAAACCTATCCGATTTCAAAACGTTATAAAATTAAAACCACTCAGCTTGTCAAAAAATTTTTTTTATTAACATATCGCAAATTTTATGCCATTTTTAAATTTAAGTTTTGAAAAGCACATCACTCAAATGTCGTCCTTGGGAGCGGATACACTTATTTAGGCGCTCGCGGTAGCTTTCCATGACTTTCACCGTCATTTCCACAGGAATTTCTTCAATTGCCCGAGCAATTTCCCTTCGTAAAGCAAGAAGGGTCCTTGGTCGATGCTGGTAAACCTTCGATTTGAGGTAACCCCAAAGGAAGAAGTCGAAAATTCTGCCTGTTTACGGCGCCACAAAGGTGAAAATGGGCTTCGTCCGTGAAGAGCACAACATCGTCGTTTGGCAGTTCTCGGAGATCGCGACACAGGTTCGTACGGGTTTCAAAATCCCTTTCACTTAATTTCTGTGCAACAACCATTTTGTAGGGATGCATTTTGAGGTCCCGGTGCAAAATTCGCCGAATACTGCGGTTGGAAATCCCCAAAGCGAGCGAATGTTTTCGCGCCGAACGACGCGGGGAACGTTCAATCGCGGCTCTCACATTGGCCACGTTTTCAGGTCCTGCTGCTGTCCTGGGACGTCCAGGCGACTTCTTTTTCAATGCTGAACTCGTCTGTCTAAAATTTGACACCCACACTTTAATCGTAGCGTGATGTGGAACAGGATCATGACGCCCGAGTCCGAAATGAATTCGAAAAGCACGTTGTGTAGCAATTATCGAACCGCCGCATTCGATAAACCGCTCAATAACAAAAGCACGATGTTCACCAGACCAAGGCATGTTGACTACTGACAAATGGCATAAAACCAGCTTTCTAACGGTTTTTACCCCACTACTCTACCTGCTCTCTCTTCTGAGAAAAAGGGATTTGAAATCGGATAGGTTCTTCTGCCCCACCGTGTATTATTCCGAAACCGTGTTTTACTGACGTTCAAATGCACACGGTTTTGCTGGCGTTTAGAGTTCTACAAAACCGTGTGCATTTCGGCACAGAACTGTCCTCTACTGTACACGGGAAAGGAAACACGCTCCCAGTTGACCATGATTAGGTTTATCAAGTTTTTTACTTAAAACTGATGCAGGTTGATACTGGTGAAATGTCAAATTATTCTCAGAGACGTTGCCAAAGCTAATTTTCATCAACTCTTTTTTAACGTTGTAAATGGAGTTGGTTCTTTTAAGGTTTAACTGTGACACAGGTTTCGTAGAACATTCTAATACTGGAGTATTTCAAGTTGAGCAAAAAGGTATTTACATGTCTTCTGTAGGCTTATTTCTTGAGAATTTTGAAAAGTGGGGAATTCCATAGGTCCGTCTGTTTGTTTAGAAGTTTGTCTGGTGGGTTATTCGACTACTTTCATTTTTTTTTAATGAACTATCACAAAGAAACGCACTATTCTGTCCTTCATTTTCCAGTCAGATTTCAAAACACGATTCTTGATTTCCGTACAAGAAAATAGCATTATTGAATCTTCGAACCATGATTATACATATACGTAAAATATTTTCAGTATTAACAGAGTTTCTCCAACATTCGCCAGGTTTTTGGAATTATATACAGGGTGTCCCAATCCAGACGCGGTTCTCATTTTGGACAGTGAATGAATACATTCTGAAAATGGATTACTGAAAAAATACTTCGCTGACCTACCCTGTATACCCATCAGCGTCCTATCTGCTTGAAAATATCAGAGGTGAAGCGATCGATAGAACGTTCTTCTTTCGCAGACTACTGTGAAATTGCTAATTTTTTTTCGTTCGCTTTGGATAAAGGAGCCCTATCGATCCTTTTCTTCGGACAGGCATTTTTTCTGGTATTACGTCTTCATGTGGAACGTGTTTTATTTCCCGCCGAGCTGTCACTTCAGAATGGATTGCAAGTAGAAGAAATGCACTCTTATCCATCTATACTTGGTGTGAATTAAGATGAATTTTCGATTAAAGATTATTCATGAAAACTCCAGCTGAAATCGAATTATGATTTCCTTGATTAGACTTTGGTTTGAACAGTAAATGATGATCTTGGTGAATTGGAATTGATTCGGTTCAAGGCAAATATCAATATCAATATTTCATAATATCATTCATTTCAATAAGATAAGTTTTACTTCATCAGTTTTTTTTACAATTTGTAAAGTTTCTAATGGAGGAATGTTAGGAAATGAATTTTTTACGTCCAACGATATAAATTTAGAATTTATGGGTTAATGGATATTCTTCAGTTCATCCATGAATTACAAACTGTTTTTAATTATGTATAACGATTGAGATTTTGTTTCAGTTTCGATGAAGGCATTGAAACAGTTCAAAATTCATATCTTCATTTATATTTGATACCACAAAGTTTTCCATTACTCTCTTGAAAGAGACAATCAAGGAGAAAATCATCCAAATTGAAACCGCAATCTATAACATGTATAACACGTATAAAAGGTATTATAATTCACTACTAAAACATACTAAATCTCAGTTTTATGCTAAAACCATAGAAAAATCGGAGAATAAAAATAAAACTGTTTGGAAGATTGTCAATGAGGAAACTGGTAGAAAGAGTAAAAAACAAGAAGTAATCACTTTAAATTTGAATGGAAATCTGTGTGCAGAACCTGTAATAGTTGCTGAGGCTTTTGCTGAGCATTTCTCGAAAATTGCGACTGTTAGCCTTCAGCAATATTATGGAGATACTATATCCCAATCTTGTACAACATCGAAAATGGTGTCGCATAGTTTTTATTTTTTTCCGGCTACTAGTGACGAAGTTGAAACTGCAATAATCTCTTTGAAAAACAAAAAAAGTACTGGAACCGACTTAATTTCTTCAAGAATACTGAAAGCCTCAGCAAACTATGTTGCTGATAACCTTGCTCATTTGTTAAATATGTCGGTGTCATCAGGAACTTTTCCATCTATTCTCAGGAAGAGTACTGTCATTCCTGTCTATAAACGAAATGACGTTAACGATGTACTAAACTATAGACCTATATCCATCCTGAGTACAATATCGAAGGTTATTGAAAAATTAGTTTTAAAGCGAATTGTCCATTATTTGGATAAATTTAATATTATCACAAATTGTCAACACGGGTTCAGATCTGGTTGTTCTACTGAAACAGCGGCTCTTTCCTTCGTAGAATTTGTCTATAAAAATCTAGATGATGGTTATTGCGTTGCTGGTCTGTTTTTTGATTTATCGCGTGCATTTGATTGTCTTTGTATACCGTTCCTGATGGAAAAGCTCTATAACCTTGGTTTTAGAGGAGTAGGTATTCTTGGAATGGATACATAGTTATCTAACAGATAGAACGATTGTTTGTCGAGTAGGTGATTCGTATTCACAAGAGCATTGTTCAAATATTGAGGTCCCTCAGTGTTCAGTATTGGGACCTCTTTTATTCATTCTTTTTGTCAATGATTTGCCAGATCATCTAAATGTGTGTGCCTTCATTGAATTAATTTTATTCGCAGATGACACATCAATTGCTATATCTTGCGAAAATAATAGTACCTACATTAATTTCCTGCTGTGATGAGCTTCTGCAGGGATTTGGTATGTGGTGTAATGATAATGCGCTGATTGTTAATGTTGAAAAAACAAATTGTATTTCTTTTGGAATCAGAGATGTCAATTCACTGTTACTTCGATTGGGAAATACTGAAATTATGTCCAGTGAAAATGTTAAATTTTTGGGAATCCATCTGGACAATACTTTGAAGTGGGATGAACAAATAAATAAGCTCTGTAAAAAGCTTAATAAATCTTATTTTGCTATTAGTATCTAAGTTGAAGAGATCTCTGCCTATAGAGTCAATTCTAAATGTATACTACAGCTTGGTTCACAGTCATCTCCAGTACAATATTTTGTTATGGGGCACTTCCATAGAAGTAAACCGCATACTTGTAGCTCAGAAAAGAATTATTCGTATGATTTTCAACATTAGACCGCTAGGCTAGACTCATGTAAGCCATTTTTTGTTGAACACAATATACTAACTGTTCCTTGTATCTATATACAGGGTCTTTCACGAGGAATCTCACCCATATTTATACGGGAAACTACTGAACGTATTTTCATGAAATTCCGCACTTATAAGTATTTCACGATGCTGATGAAATCTAAAATATTTTCAAGGCATGAGCACCTCCGGTTTTTCCGGAAATGACGTCAACTTCCGTTTTTCAAATTAGAACACCATTTTTTCATTGCAGAAATAGATTCCTTAGAAAATTTCATGATGTAACATTTTTCAGTTTTGGTTGGAAAATTCTCTCTGAGCGGGAAAATTCGAAAAAAAAAATCGAAAATAGAGCTCCGCTGAAACAAGAATAACTTCGAGGTTTTTAGATGGAAAATTTTCATTTTTGGGATTTTTCAAGATGTAAGATTGATGTATCCAGTTTAAGAATCGAAATCGCGATTCATGATACAGGGGGTGAAAAAATCGCTTTCAAAGTTAGGGATGACAAAATCGTGAAAAATCAATTTTTTCAAATTAGAACCCCATTTTTTTATGGCAGATATTGAATCTACGTTAAAAAATAATGTGAGTGTATGCATCACACCCTTGCCCTAAAGTGGATATTAACTCAGAAAATATCCATTTTAGGGCAAGGGTGTGATGCATACACTCACATTATTTTTTAACGTAGATCCAATATCTGCCATAAAAAAATGGGGTTCTAATTTGAAAAAATTGATTTTTCACGATTTTGTCATCCCTTACTTGGAAAGCGATTTTTTCACCCCCTGTATCATGAATCGCGATTTCGATTTCTGAAGTGGATACATCAATCTTACATCTTGAAAAATCCCAAAAATGAAAATTTTCCATCCAAAAACCTCGAAGTTATTCTTGTTACAGCGGAGCTCTATTTTCGATTTTTTTTTCGAATTTTCCCGCTCAGAGAGAATTTTCCAACCAAAACTGAAAAATGTTACATCAAAATAACTTGAAATTTTCTAAGGAATCTATTTCTGCAATAAAAAAATGGTGTTCTAATTTGAAAAACGGAAGTTGACGTCATTTCCGGAAAAACCGGAGGTGCTCATGCCTTGAAAATATTTTAGATTTCATCAGCATCGTGAAATACTTATAAGTGCTGAATTTCATGAAAAGACGTTCAGTAGTTTCCCGTATAAATATGGGTGAGGTTCCTCGTGAAAGACTCTGTATATGTTTGTCCAGTTTATGGTGAAACACCCTATATTTTCATACTGGAGTATTTCGAATTGGGAAAAAGGGTACCTATTTAAATAGGGCCTGTCGGTTTATTACAAAGTTTTTCTGTCGGGTAATTCGAGTACTTCTATTCTGTTTTCGAATGAACTTTCACAAAGTAATTTTGTCCATTATTTCTCAGTACCTATATATATTCTTTTGAAAGAGAGAATTACATACTGTCTTCATAAATCAAACAATACATGGCATATGACACGTGTTAAGAAATGGCGACAAGGAACAGATTATATAAAAGAATAAAATCAGTTTCCCGCTCCAAATCTAAGTGTTAGCAGAGGGAATGTAAACGGGGTACCATACAATTCAGAGTATGATACACGAGAACAGATAAAAACCTCTGGAAAAACTCTGTCTCCCCGTGTATGTGTGGTGTTAGTGAATTTGTTCAAAAAATATGCTGCTATCCATGTTACAGAGCTCCTTGTGCTTGAAAACAAGCCTTTCCATTGAACTGGATGTAAATATCTTGTAATTATATCTGTAACAGGAAAAAAAGAAGAAAAACGAGAAAGAAGCAGTAAAAAAATACTTCACCTGCTAAAAAACCTTTTCACAAAGTCCTAACTCTCTTACGGATCGGGAGGATCTTTCGATCAGGTCCGATCTTCCAAGTGATGATTCTTCAGTTCTTCAGGTGTTCGAGGAACGCTACAGGCCCCTTATGTTGGAGGATTATCTCCCATAGATTAGAGTGCTTGTTTTTAGCGAAAAAATCAGCAAAAAAGTAAAATTTTAACACTCGATTCTTCTTCCCAACCATGTTTATACATATACGTGAAATATTTCCAGTATTAACAGAGAAAAAAATTTCTTCAACATTCGCCAGGTCTTCAGAATCATTGAATTTACATATTATTTTCTCAAATCCATTATTTTCTCGAAGTGAATAAACATTTTGATAAATACGTCATAACTACGACCCTTAGATATCTGACAGGAAAATGAGTATAACCTGAAATTTTCAAAATATACACGATGAAATGTGTCAGAATTTCAATATTATAAGAGTGTATATTATCATAATGAAGTTTTCAAGTAACATTCGAATCAATGGAATATTGGTCCTGTATTGTGATGTCAATGTGTAAGATCATATTTTTTTCATTTTATTCTCGCCAAACAATTTGAACAGGATATCTTAGTAAACCCAACATTCAATGATACGTCGACAAGAGTACGGAGAGGAAAGATGATATTGTTGAAATCTGCCATTCATTCCTTCATATTCCTCAGCTGTTAGCATTTTCAAAAGAATACCGCTTTCAGAGAGCGGAATAAAAGGAATCTAATGATTTATAATTCAAAGTTATAGTTTGCTGTAATGGCGCACTTGATATCCTGACTCCACAGACCGACATCGCAGAAGCTTATCCTAGCCTTCGTTCCTCCTTATCTTCCTTGATACACGAGGATTAATATGACCTTGGAAAATATTCGAGTAGAACCGTCTATATTTCTCGACTCTATGGGCTTTTATCTGGTTTTTTGTGTGCGCTAATGGTTTCTGTATTATTTTGCGGGCTGAATTCATTAATTCATTCGAATGTGCAGGCGTGGAGCATAAGGTAGAATTCCTCTTCGGAGATTAAATTGCTTCTGGTATAATCTCCTTAACATGTTTTCCCCTTTGGGGGCATTTATTACAAGCCAACTCATACCCCCGGTTCCGCTCGCGTAGCTGAGAAATAATGTAATAATGTAATACACATAGACTGGGCGTTTAAATATGTAAGGCATCTATGGTCAGAACGATATTCCACTGGAAATTTTGTGATCCTGAATGTCCTTTTGACATATTTACGTCAAAACAGTGTCGGCACTTGTATCACAAAGTATTAGCAATGTAAAAATCACCTCCTTTGAGATTCGATGGAAGAGCGGCTTTCCACCAATCAAGGGGTTTCATTAGAAAAAAGAAAAAGATGTTATTATAAAATTTTTAAGATCTTTCTCCTTGAAGGGGGAAAGTGTGGGTACGGCCCGTCGCACTTGGGACAGGACTAAAGGCCGGTATTATAAGAGATAACCGACGGTTGAACCGTGCGTCAACTACCAGATTCCGTAATTTTAGTGAGGAATTTGGTAGTGGACGCACGGTTCAACCGTCGGTTCTCCATTATAATACCGGCCCTTAGTGTTAAATGAATTCTCCAGGGAGGGGATGGTGAATGAAACATTGGAGAATTAATTTTAGACGTGGGATATTAGATTTAAATCAGATCAACGGTTTACACACACTGTCTATAACTCATTCACGTCAAAAGAATAAAATATCAAAACAATTGGTCCATTCATCGAAACCGAATCAAATTATCAACACAAAATGAAATTATCAAAACCTCCAGGTTTATCAAAATAGGTGACATGAAATCAGAAACTTGGGGAGAATTCAGGACTCTGGAGTCTGGACTCTAAATTTGGCATTACATGCAGCTTTCGAACAATACTCCAAGAGCAAAGCATACGCAAAATTACCTGACCCTTTTCCTCCTGGTAGTTAATCCAAAGGATTCTGATAAATTAAAATAAAAAAAACCTTTTTAAAAAAGCTTTTATTTGAATGCTCTAAAAAGAAAAAAATAACATTTTCCTTTAAAATTTTAACTATCAACTTATAACTTCATTATACACAATTTATATGATCATAAAAGCTTGTCGCGCGATTAACTCGTGCAAATAAACTACATAGCACCTATTCAATTGAGTATCTCAATCTGCTGAATTCAATTTTTTTTCCGTTTAATTGAATACTTATAGGTACTAACGCAAACCTCGCGACAAGCTTTTATGATCATATAAATTGTGTATAATGAAGTTATAAGTTGATAGTTAAAGTTTTAAAGGAAAATTTTATTTTTTTCTTTTTAGAGCATTCAAATAAAAGCTTTTTTGAAAAGGTTTTTTTTATTTTAATTTATTTTTTACTTTTTAGTTATCGCTATGTCGCCATCTTGGATGTTCCGCCATATTGCATTCAGAATGACGTCAACACTATTTTTCGAATTACTCTCAACAAGCATTTGATACCCATATTATAGAAATGCATCACAAAAACTATTCCGCCATCTTGGATGTTCCGCCATATTGGATTTAGAACAACGTCACAGTATTTTTCGAATTACTCTCAATAAGCCCTTTCATGCGATACCCATATTATAAAAATACATCACAAAAAACTATTCCGCCATCTTGGATGTTCCGCCATATTGGATTTAGAACGACGTCACAGTTTTTTTTGAATTACTTTCAACAAGCTCTTTCATTTGATACCCATTTTATAGAAATGCATCACAAAAAACTATTCCGCCATCTTGGATGGTCCGCCATGTTGGATATAGAACGACGTCATATTATTTTTCGAATAACTCTCAACAAGCTCTTTCATTTGATACCCATATTATAGAAATGCATCACAAAAAACTATTCCGCCATTTTGTATGGTCCGCCATATTGGATAAAGAATGACGTCACAAAGCTTATCGTGTATTGTCATCCAAACTGAACGTGTATACAAAATTTCAGCCTAATCGGTTGAAGATATCTGCTTCAAAATTGAGTAGCAAGATTCCACCCGAACATACATACATACATACATACAATGCAAGTTAAATAAAAGCTTTTAAAAAAACAACAAAAACACGTCACTAACTCGATGTTCGCAGATCAATTTTACTCCTGGTTTTATCGACGAGACGGGATCCAAATACTTCCGACTCAACGCTTTACACCACTATTCCCCGAATAGAACTTTCTGTCTCTGCTTGAGACCGTTCTTGAAAAAAACGGAATTACTTCTGGAATCTTCCTTTTAACCGAATCCCGAGTCAACTGAGCACCCTTCCGTTTAAGACTTCTCGAGTTCTTCCTAACTTCCGATTCCAAACTTGACTCCGTTATTCCTGGAACAGCACCTTTTCCGTCTCCGCTTTGAGACCGTACTTCCGAACACTGAAGTACCCTAAAACCTATCTCGAGTCAACTGAGAACCTTCCCGTTTAAGGCTTCTCCAGTTTCTCCTTGTTGATTTGTGTCATTTATGTTTGCTTTCGTTCGTTCTATCTTCATTTATTTTTGTTCATTTCTGTTTATTTCTGTCATATTTGAGATGATATTGTTGGTTTGTGTCTATTTAGTTCATCTCAAAGTTCCTTTCGTGCGTTCTTTTTCTCTATTTATTGTTGGAGTTTGTAGGTATTCGTTTATTTTGTGAGTTATTTCAGTTTACTGGTTCTCCTGTTCGCTCATTCCTTCCATGGATGGTTCGTATGATTATTCATTATTTTGACCGAACGTTGATTCTGCGTACGGTATACGTACAGGGTGTTCCATCTCAGACGAGACACCCCGTATATTTCTTATCCCATAGTGATAGAAAAAATTCCCCGTGACACGTCGAATGATTTTGTCTGGGGGACATTTTTTTATCAAAGCGAAATATAAATACTTCGAAGAAGCAAAGATACTCACTGAAGGTACCGGGGTTTTCACCATAATTTGACTCCCCTTCAACTTTTTTACTGAAAGAGGTACAAAAAAATATTTTTCACAAAAGTTTCACGAAATCGACCAATGTTTTTCAAAATGATTTCACAAAATGGGCAACATATTGATTGCAACTTCATTTTTTCAAAAGAAACACCCTATATACTCCTTTATATTTGGCAAGCTCTTTTTCCCCTAATTTCGAATATATAACATATACTCCATTCACTTTTATAAAGTATCGCGGTTTGCCATGAAATTTTGACACATTTCACCGCGTATATTTTGAAAATGTTAGGTTATGGTCATTGCACTGTCAGATGCGCCCACAACGTAGTCGTTTCTGCTAAAAAATCGTAGTTATTACGTATTTATCAAAAAGTTCATTTACTTTGGGAAATCAATGAATTTGAGAAAATATTATGTTAATTCAGAAGACATTCAAATACATTTTTGCACAACCGGAAATACTCCAGCATGAAAATGTAATAGTTCTACGAAACCTGCGCCACAGTTAAATCTTCGAAGAACTAACTCCATTTACAAAGTTGAAAAAGAGTAAATAGAAAGTAGACTTGGCAATGTCACTTGATTTTCACGAGTGCCAACCTGCGTCTTCTTTAAGTGAAAAAACTTGATAAACCTAAATCATGGCCAACCGCGATACTTTATAAAAGTGAATGGAGTATATGTTTGGTCTTTTTCTCTTATTCTGAGTACCACAGAGTTTGAAATTTTGAGAACCAATTTTTTGGTAATGTAAGTAACGCAACCTTATTCGATAAGAACTAGGAAACGTTACACAAGAATTCAAAATGACACAATTCAACAACGAAACATTATTTAACTAACGTCCTAATTCTAATAATTTGCATGAATTGATTGCGTTGGTGTCCTTCTTATCCTGCAGGATCAATGAGAAGGTGAACTTTCGGAAATATAACCTATAAATTGACGTCAGGAATAATCTCTCGTAAGATTCCAGTAGCATCTGTCTTTGGCCCTGAGCCCCTTAACGCCCTTATGCCTTGTCCATGGATATTTAGGCCAGCCTACGTGATAAGAATAGCTACGTTCCTAAATTGAAAATTGATATTGATTGTTGTCTCCACTAGGACTCTCCCATTTTATATTGAATTTTTATGAGTGCTGAAATTGACATTGATTTATGAGCTAGAAAAACGTGCCAGTTTGGGCTCCTCATAGACAGAACTTTCTCGTAGGAGTCCTGGCAAAAAAAGCATTAACCGAATATGTCTGGCATTTGTGAAATGTTCCTTTTCATGGGCTACTTTTCCGCATTAGGAACAATTTATTTCTGACAGAGGAAATGAGGCAATATAAAAAGAACTGGGTGGAAAAAAGAAGGCGTTCTCCGTTATAAGAGCTCAGATTCAATTAATTACTAATTTCAGGATTGGTTGGTTTTTCTTTGGAGAGCCACTCGAAGATTTAGATCACGTAAGGAAGAGTTATGAGACACTAATTACATCTACGAGGAATTGAACTTTCATCTTCATTTGCATAATTTCGTTACGAAGTTTCTCTGGATCAATTCGTCCTTTTAACTATGTATTATCTTCAATATCACGTGACTCATTTACAAATCAGAGAGGGGAGATTGGAAACCCCTGTCTGCTATCAAAAAAATGCATGCCGATCCAGAAAGCTGGGGTCAGTTATTTTTCTCAAAAGTTTGGGGGTGTAAAAAGCACCCTCTTCGTGATTGGACGGAAGAGCGGCTTTCCACCAATCAAGGGTGTTATTACTTAAAGAAAAAAAATAAAAGATGTTAATTAGAATTTTGAAGTTCTTTCTTCCGACGGAAGGAAGTGTGGGATCGGCCCAACGCACTTGGGTCGGGTCTTGGTGTTTAAAATTATTTTCTAGGGAGAGGGATGGTAAATGAAACCTTTTAGATTAAATTTAAGACGTATATTAAATTCAAATCAAACCCAAACAAATTTACACTGGTTAGTTATATGTGTTACTTAAATCAAATGGTTCAAATTATCAAATGTTCGGATATTTCTTAATTCGAAAGGAAATAATCCCATCAAGTAAAACTGTTATATTAGCTTTAAATTACAAAGGCAGATCTATTCATTGAAATTAAACCAACATCAGTGTGAATTCCAAATCATATAAAAATGAATTCAAATCATCAACAAAAATGAAAAGGGTTTGTCAAAATGACCCCAGAAATAATAATCATGAACAATCTCGAAAGAATTTACAGTATAAGGTAAATTTTCTATACCCAAATGATATGACGGAAAATAATCCTTCTTAAACTAATTTTACAAGGGGAAACTCAACAATCGTTTCCTCGTGATCTTTCAAATGAACATGAGTTTTCTCAACAGAAAACTCCACTTAGACCTTCGACTACTTAAGGGTGATTACAAAAATAATAATACGCTTTAAAGAAGATACAAAAAAATTATGAAACTATGACTTGTAGAAGATTTCGGGACTCTGGACTATAAATATAATTTGGGCGGGCATGCGGCTGTCTACTAATTCTCAAGATAGCTAAGCATAAACAATTTATCTGACCTTTTTCCTGTACCAATGATCCCAAGAATGATGAACCTAGGAGGATAATTCTACGACGATGCTTCTTTCCTGAAACAGACAGATTAGATACGAAACACGACACCCACACGTTTTCGCAAAATTGACCTTCACTCCCGAATATACCGACGATGCGCAATCTAAATAATTCCAAGTAATTTTAGACACTTTACCAACTTCAACTTAACACTTCTTATATATGTCCGAGTTTGAGACTGACTTATCAAAAATAAAACCAAAATATCTGCACTATCCTAGCACCTTTTTCGAGACGACTCCGAAACTAAATTAATTCTTAAACCTTCCTTAAAACCATATCAAACAATCAAACACATATTAAATGAGTCAACTCAGAATCTTCCCGTTTAAGACTTCTGCAGTTACTCCTCGACTTCAAAATCAACCTTAATTGTTTTCGTTTCCACTTTGAAACCGTACTTCTTAACACTCAAGTACCTAACATGAAACCGTACTACCCTAGTACCCGAACCATAGTCGCGAGCACTGGCAACCTATCCCGTTTAAGGTTCAACCAGTAACTGCCGTTTTCGTCTCCCGAATAACTGAACTCACTTTCGTCCGAAACTTCCCCGGCTACCTTATTCCTTGTTCCTTTTAGAAACCAATTAAATTGAAGGTTTTTCTTTCGTCAGTACTTCAAAACCAATCAAACCAAAACTTCTTCCATCTTTGTTTTTATGAACTAATCAAATTAAAGATTTTTTTCTGCTTCCCACCTTCTTCTTGAGATATTGCAGTTTCCCATGCAATGGTTTGGGAAATGCCACGTGACAATTCCCAACAATGCCTGCGTTGAATTTTATTCCTGTCATCGTGTGCAATAATTGCAACCAAATTCGTGGGACAATTATAATTTATCATTTAGTTCTCTAAATAAACTTAAACTGAAAATCAACAATTTCGGTCGTTAACGTCTCGCCAAACATCCTGAGTGGGCTTGATAAACGATCCAATAATTTTTCTAACACAAGGCTATTAAATTTCAGAAGTTGAAGTGCAAAATACCGGTTAAATATTACAGGAAAGAAAATGTTCAAGTCCTAATTTTAAAAAGGATATTCATTTTATTACTTCCAAGTTATCTCTCCTATTACAGGGGATGTTAAATATACAAGTGCTCTCTTGGAGAGAAGAATGGAATGCTATACCAATCCTTATCACCACGAGTATTTGAGAAAAAATGTATGTACGAGATAGAAACAAATACCACAAAGTTAACAGGAAAGGAATGGTACATACGGTTGGTCTGTCTTGCAGAGATGTATCTGCTGGTTTTTTTAATAGGATTTCATTCGACGGAACGAATCCACTTTTTAGATATAAAACTAACAGGTTCTGACGTGGGGGAGAATACGAGGTGAACTGTGAAAGGGTGGCTACTGAAGGCCGTTCGTGGTAGCTGCTAGACAAGTGTAGCAGAAGTAGTTATACAGTCACCATAAACTGGACAAACATATATAGCCGTGTAGATGACACCGAGGAAGTCATTTTTACCTTATGGCATATACGCCGTTTCCGACGCATAAGCGAGATACAGGGTGTTTAATGTCAACTTTGAGCAATATTCTGATAACTGTGGTGAGTTATGCGTGACATTTAAAATAACGGTTACTGGTCACATCTTAGTATTTTTTAGGGCTCAATCCAATTGTGTTGTAGAATTTGAAAAAAAAATTCCAAAATGCCGGAAAACCTGCAAAGTTGGAATTTTTTTCGTCGGTTGCCAATTTGAAAAGCACTATTTCAACCTACTTACGTACTCGATTTTCTTAGATTTTCCGTGAAAATTTTTTTACAAAATTCGAACTCAACTTTTTTTTACTTGTCTTCAGTGAAAAAAAAATTTCGGCCGAAATTGTTGAAATTTTTTATGGTTAAACTATCCTTAATTCTGAATACTTGGGTGAAAACAGAATTAAAAAATATCCATTTGTTTTTTTTGTAGCCTTCCAAAGATCACGCTCAGAGAATTTTCATAATTTTTATTCAAGAAACTGGAAGCCGTACGAAGGCCAAAATTGTGCTAATGGGCTGGCAGAATGACCCGGACGGAAATATTAATAAATAAACCAAAAAAATTTTTTTCGAAAAACTTTGGTAGGATTCGAACTCTCTACGAGTATGGATTGGGTTTATTTTAATCTTATGAATTTCCGTTACCAAAGCGACGCCAGTTTATCGAAAGTGGAGAGTTTGATTCCCACCAAGGTTTTTTGAAAAAAATTTTTTTTGGTTTATGAATTCATATTTTCGTCCGGGTCACTATGGCAGCTAATTAGCCTAAATTTGACCTTCGTACGGCCTCTAGTTTTTTGAATAACAATTATGAAATAATAATGTAGATTCAGTGGAAACATATCAGACTGATATGTTTCCACTGAATTGTATACTTTCTTTTGATTCAATAGTTCGTTATTTTCGTGTCTGTCTGTATACTTTTGATTAATTTATTTATTCTCGCCCTATGTCTTCATGTTTCTACTCTGTTTTATTTATACAACTTAATTCTGCAATGTTTATTCAGGTCCTGATGAAGTCTGTAAATTCAGACGAAACGTTGACTTTCGAATAAAGTTTTGCTTTATACAAGTTTTTTGTCCTCGTTCCCGTGAAATCTACATTATTATTTATCAAGGACGTGATCTATTATGAACAATTATGAAAGTTCTCCGAGCGTAATCTTTGGAAGGCTACAGAAAGAATTTATATTTCATTCCGTTTTCACCATAGTATTCAGAATGAAAGATTTTTCAACCATGAAAAATTTCAACTATTCCGACCGAAATTTTTTTCTCACATGTAAAAAAAAAGTTGATTTCGAATTTTTTTTCAATTTTTTCACGGAAAATCTTAGAAATTCTTGTACATTGAAATAGTGCTTTCCAAATTGGCAACCGAGAAAAAAATTCCAACCTTGCAGGTTTACCGCCATTTCGAATTTTTTTTTTCAAAATTCTACCAGTAACAGTTATTTCAAATGTCACGCATAACTCACCACAGTTCACAGAATATTGCTCAAAGTTGACATTAAACACCCTGTATCTCGCTTATGCGTCGAAAACGGGGTATATGTCATAAGTCAAAAATGACTTCCTCGGTGTCGTCTACACGGCTATATATGTTTGTCCAGTTTATGGTGAAACATCCTGTATATGAATAGGTATAATCTTTGTGGTATTCTGGATGATTCAAATCCATAGAATCGAGAACAAAGAGATCTCGGTCTTCTTCTTGTCCGTCAAAGTACTTCCGCAGTACCAACTTTGAGGTATTAAAAAAAATTGGAACAGAGGTGATATGAATTTTGCAAGGTACTTTGGTGGACTGTTACTAGGTTATTGAATTGAAGATAATGAAATCATTCACAATTACAATGAATAATATACACACAACCAAACTTATATGGAATCACCCTGTTATTTGGAAAAAACGAATTTTGATTAAAAAAAAGTCGCTGAAAAGTGAAGAGCAGTTTTCACAAAACAAGTTTATTACAAAAATAATATAAATTATTAAAAGATTATTTTTATAATAGAACAGAAAATTAAAATGTAAATTTTGTGTAAATTTCTCAAAAAATAATTTATATGTAACTGAGAATTGAACTTATAAAACGATTTTAACAAATCAATAATCAGTATTACCACCCCTGGCATTGATACAAGCTTGAATTCGACGAGGCATGCTTTCTATTAAGTTGTTAATTTCTTCTTCTGTAACATTTGCCCATTCCTCTAAAGCCGCTTGCATGAGTTGCTCTGCGTTACCAGGATTATTTTGACGAGCTCTAATTTTTCTTTTGATCCTATCCCACAAGTGCTCGATAGGATTAAGGTCCGGTGAACAAGAAGGCCACTCTAAAACAGTCACACCTTCTGTTTCGAAAAAAAATTTTGCAACTCTGGTGGTATGTGGAGGTGCATTATCCTGCATAAATAGGAAATAATCTCCAAAAGCACCTCGGCAGAGCCTCACTACAGGTTGTAGCACTAGATCAACATACCTAGGCCCTATCAGAGATTGTCTAATGGGAATTGAGCTTAACGCTCTTCTCTTGAATAATTCCCGAGTGCGAAGTTTTCTTCTGATAGTTTCGACAGAAACACTAACACCTGTAGCTTGCAAAAATTGCCTTTGAAGCTCTGAATGAGATACTGCGGGATTTCTTCTTGCTGTTTGGGCTAAAAAGCGATCCTGCCTTTCTGTAGTTACTCTTCCACGACTTCTTCTCGGCCTATTCTTTAGGGTTCCTAACTCCAGAAACCTTGCATAGGTTTTTGAAACAACCCCTTGTGTAACCTCCACCGTTCTTGCAATCTGTCTTTGTGACATACCTTGTTCTGCCATAGTAATAATTCTTCCTCTCTGGACTTCCGATAACCCCACATAAGGCATTTTTTTTAAACTTCGCAAAAAAACAAAATATAAATTCACTGCGACGTTCGAACGAAATGGTAAAATCGACACTGCAAAGCCAAATCTTATCAAGTGCTTATGAACCTAACTGTTTTTGTGAGTAAACACATGCACTTTTTATTTGCTTCTAACGAAAAAGATATCAAAATAATATTTCATCTCAATACTGGGTGATTCCATATAAATTTGGTTGTGTGTATATTTTTCATTGTAATTGTGAAATTTTTTTTTACTGATAATTTATTATCTGATTAACGATAGTTTTGTTTGCTTTGAAATAAAAATTTGAGCAAGTACTGGGCAACTTTAAAAGATTTCAAATGCTGAGACAAAATATTGTGTGATTACAAAAATATTGATGTTCATTGTAATGAGGAAATAGCAAATGATGAGTTTGTTTGGTAGTTTGAGCGGTATTTTCACGGCCCCCATACAATTTGAAACGAATTTGAAACATATTTTGGGGATAGTATTATAGATTATTCGATAGCGGGTGTATTATCGTAAGTAATATCATAAGTGCATCCAATTTTTCCGAAAAAAAATGGAAAAAACATAATATTTTAACAAGAAGCATGAGTGCTCTGGTGGCAACAAAAATCCGAGTCGAAGACGAGGATTTTTGCACCTGCACGAATGCTTTTTGTTAAAAAAATATTACTTTGCATTGTGTTTTTTCGATTTTTTTCACAGGAAAAATTAGATGCACGAATGGTATTTGACAAGACTATTTCAAGAGTAACAGATTATTCTGGATGCATTATGTAATGTATTAATTTTCGTTGACAACACCTGTCAAGTTTTGCCCCGGGTAAACCCGAAAAAACTGCTGACAGCTGCTGCCATACAGTTTTTCCATCTAGAAACCATTTGTGATTCAAAATTGCGCGTTTCTGATTGGTGGAAATTAAGACGAGGGAAATAGTCACGCCTAAATTCACGAAGTAAACCCGGTTCAAAGACAGCCCATGAACACGGATGCCCAAATAAAACCTACTTTTAGTCGAATAAATATGTAATACAGTGTGTAAAACATCAGGCACAGAAGGGAATGATCAGACAATGTCATGATTTATTTATTTTCCAGTGGCTTGCCCCGACGATAAAGGCTAAATCCTCGATGTTCGCCATAAAATGTTACAGCCTTTCCACATAGTGTGTAGTTTATCGTCTCTTCGGTGTGAATCCGTAATGTTCATTGTTGGTCTGAAACATTGAATATACATAGAGAAGGAAATATATACAGGATATTCACAATTCAATCAATAACCCAGGAAATACACAATTCCCGCTCTTATGCTAACTCATATTGCGAGCTCCCTATAAGATCGATATGTGCTGTTACTAACCGAAATTCTCAATTCATTTCATTTTTACATCTTCCTTAATAGCGTTTGAACTTCTTATTGCATCCTTCTAAAGATATCTATAATTGGTTTAGAATGAAAAACTGGTTTAGGCATGCTGGCAGAGGCGCGAACTGTGTTCGAGGTTAGCGAACTGAATCAAAATGGCGAACTCCTCTACTTGACAACTTTGGACTACAGAGTCGAAGAGAGTGGGTGAACCACAGATGTGCGGATCTTCTGCGTTACTATCGAAGTTCATTCGCAGCATCAACTTTGTTGTATCAAATATGAATGAAAATAAGAATATGAATTCATAACATTGTTCGTCTGAAGAAGGCATCTATGCATTTTGAGGAAATGAACGAGACAACGAGAGAGAGAGAGAGATAAATTGACTTTATTGATTCAAATCGAAAGGCTATCGACCGAAGTCTTCCGGTCACTTACATAAATAATTCAATATTATGTAATTCTATGAGAAAAAAGAAGAATAAAAAATTAAATAATTATTCCAAAGACAGCATGTGTTCAAAAGTGGAAGCTCTGGTAGTTTGGTAGACCAAGAGCCAGTGACCAATTTTCATATGTCATTTCAAAACTCACCAAAATTCATCTGCTCGAAAAGAAAAACCATTTCTGCCAGCCCATAATGGCCGGAGTAGACTTTCATAGGCGCTCAAAGAGGCCAGAAAATAATGTTCATCTATGTTATAGTATCATACACAAAACTTTCAGGAATTGTTATTGATAATATCGAATCTATAAAAATAATGACAGAACTTTTTCGTCCCTCCTAAGTGTTGGCAGAACTCTTTGAAAATTCATTAAGAACAGCTGTACTTATTTCAGTACGCTTGAAATTTACAGCAAATAAAGAAAATGTGTCTAGAAAGCGAATTAAAATCATGACAGAAATTTTTTACATCACGAAGCATCTGCCAGAACGAGAAATGTTGCTGCGAAATGAGCTTATTCATATTCGCAAGTCAGACCTATAGAGCGCATATTGGGCAAATGCCCAAAGACTCATGGAGGTAACTACCCAATATTCTCGACTTATTGTAATAGGAATCAATTTTGATTGATTGGTGAAACAGGGATTTGTTTCCAAGTTTGGCAGACATATTTTTGTTTACATCACGTTAGTATAATTAAGTGAAAACCTATGCATGATCAAAAAAACATTCGCTAGCGCATTCAGTCCTGAAAACCGATTTGAAAAAATTTGTCTCGAAAAGGTGTAATTTTTTAGAAGATAGGGACTTTCAGAAAACATAAAACATATTATTCTGAGTCCACATGCACTATATTATTCATTCCTCACGCCACACCCTGTAGATTGAACAGACGCAGAGAGGCGGTTCGCCTCACACATGGGAGAAACACTTTTATTGCAATTCAAACTTCCGCTATTTCACAGAAGCAGAAAATGCACTTCGAATATTACCAGTGGTATATAAACGACATCATGAACGTATTTGGTCGCTCTCTTTCACGGAATAATAAAATTTTCATAGCCTCTGCTTCATTAATCGAATCTACCTCCTCTGCATCGTGGGATTCTGGAGTTGAAATTTATTGTTTATGACATCCAGAGAAACGGTTTCTCTCATGACTATGCAGTTAATGGGAAATTTTCAGGCTCCTGAATTGGCGTTAATGAAGATTCAAATCTGGGATATAACATGAGTATTACTTATACCAGTTAATTTACATCTTCATTCTGAGGTATCTGGCTTTCTTCATATTTTGAATTTCAAGCTGACAATCGGGGCTATTCACTAAACAAAGTTGCTATACATAACAACTTTGTGGATCTCAGAAAATATCCATTTTAGGGCAAGGGTGTGATGCATACACTCACATTATTTTTTAACGTAGATTCAATATCTGCCATAAAAAAATGGGGTTCTAATTTGAAAAAATTGATTTTTCACGATTTTGTCATCCCTAACTTTGAAAGCGATTTCTTCACCCCCTGTATCATGAATCGCGATTTTAAAGTGGATACATCAATCTTACATCTTGAAAAATCCCAAAAATGAAAATTTTCCATTTAAAAACCTCGAAGTTATTCTTGTTACAGCGCGCAGCGGAGCTCTATTTTCGATTTTTTTTTCGAATTTTCCCGCTCAGAGAGAATTTTCCAACCGAAACTGAAAAATGTTACATCAAAATAACTTGAAATTTTCTAAGGAATCTATTTCTGCAATAAAAAAATGGTGTTCTAATTTGAAAAACGGAAGTTGACGTCATTTCCGGAAAAACCGGAGGTGCTCATGCCTTGAAAATATTTTAGATTTCATCAGCATCGTGAAATACTTATAAGTGCTGAATTTCATGAAAATACGTTCAGTAGTTTCCCGTATAAATATGGGTGAGGTTCCTCGTGAAAGACCCTGTATAATTCGATTATTGCACATGATATATTCATGGAATATTGTGTTTGACATATAATTCAACCAATTATTATAATCCTTTCGAATTACTATGACAACAAGGGTGGCGATAATGTTTTTTTTTGAGGGAAAGGGTAATTGATATAATAATGCTGCAAAATGGTGAATGCGCGGGGCACCGCAGGTATACAGGGTCCTGCAAAAGTGCGTTCTTCTTCCATAGCTGCCGAACCAGACATCTCAGAGATTTCGTTGGAAAGTAGACCTCTTGTACCTTCCTTTCTGCATCTCAGGAAACTATTTTCTGATATACATGGTGTCCCCGATAAATGTTATTCATCAAATGGATGATTTTTTTAATGGATCACCCCATATATTTTCACATATTTTCAATGACCTTCATTACCTCTTTCATGACGCAAAATTTCAGGGACATTTTTCCAACAGTTCGGATCTTATTCGAAGAAAACTGCAAAAAGGTGAGGGAAAAGCAGTTCAGTGAAAGTCTTCTGACGATTTCCAGAAGCGATAGTAACATGAATTTGAACTGAAAGTTTTTTAATTGAAGGATTTGCCTTGACATGGTTCCTAAACGATCAACCTGTCATATACAGGGTGTCCGTGCATGCATCACACCCTTGCCCTAAAGTGGATATTAACTCAGAAAATATCCATTTTAGGGCAAGGGTGTGATGCATACACTCACATTATTTTTTAACGTAGATTCAATATCTGCCATAAAAAAATGGGGTTCTAATTTGAAAAAATTGATTTTTCACGATTTTGTCATCCCTAACTTTGAAAGCGATTTTTTCACCCCCTGTATCATGAATCGCGATTTCGATTTTTAAAGAGGATACATCAATCTTACATCTTGAAAAATCCCAAAAATGAAAATTTTCCATCCAAAAACCTCGAAGTTATTCTTGTTTCAGCAGAGGTCTATTTTCGATTTTTTTTTCAAATTTTCCCGCTCAGAGAGAATTTTCCAACCGAAACTGAAAAATGTTACATCAAAATAACTTGAAATTTTCTAAGTAATTTATTTCTGCAATAAAAAAATGGTGTTCTAATTTGAAAAACGGAAGTTGACGTCATTTCCGGAAAAACCGGAGGTGCTCATGCCTTGAAAATATTTTAGATTTCATCAGCATCTGCATCGTGAAATACTTATAAGTGCTGAATTTCATGAAAATACGTTCAGTAGTTTCCCGTAAAAATATGGGTGAGGTTCCTCGTGAAAGACCCTGTATAATTTTAGGCCAGTGGATTGATTATAGAACACTGACGGTGGGTTTCACAAAGCGTAATCACCGGTGATCCGAGCTTGATATAGTCAACTCGATTTTTCAGTTCAAAAATCAGAGAATCAAGCCGTTGATCACGCTTTGTGAAACCCACCGTGAGTAAGCTAAGTACTAGTACTGAAAGAAATGGTATTAAATTGTAACTGCAGTGATTTCAATTGCTCTTCAAGGACCAATAAAAACTGGTCCGTACGTTTTCATGAATTTCGTAAGAAAGAGGCCTAAACACTATGTATCACTAATGCCTTCGCTATATTGGAAAAATTGGACTGAAGAAAAGCATGGATAAAGGACAAATTATAGATGGAGAAAACTTGCTGAAAAGATTTTCGTTAAGTGTTTCTCGAACACCTGCGAACAATATTTTTAGTGAATATATAAAGTATTTAGCAAATATTTTGGAAGGTTGTATTCAGTGGCCAAGTTCTGAGGTTGAATTGATGAATTTACCTCTTAACATTTTGGGAATATTCAAGTGATATTCAATTATAAGGATATACCATACAGATCTTCATGTTTGTCATGTCGCATCGGAACTGATTAACACTCTGATCATAGTTTCGGCAGATGTAAATCTTTTTGTGTTGCTATTTTGTACTATATTTCCATGGAAATGAAGAACATTCAAAACAATATTTATATACATAATTTCCATCGAATACCTCGTGAATTCTCGATCCAATTAGAAGGGAAAAAAGCCCATTTGTTTAAAGAAATTTCATAAACTCAACATTGCACTGTCAATAATACATTAATTCACTAAAATTATCCACAAAATCATAACGAGAACTAAGAAAATCACTCAAAATTATCTGTTTTAGATATCAAAACAAAGTAACTTGAAAATAAGTTACTGGAATTCCGCCATGTTTGTTTACAGTCAGCAGCGCCCTCATCGGTGGTTGAAAACGTCAATTGGTAAATTTATTTTAGACACTCTGTACAAAAAAAAATTCAGGCATTTACCGAATGCGAACTACTGTGAAAATCGTTTATCCAGATTGAACACAGCGGTTGCTATAAGAGTTTTGATGAATCCCTTAAAACACTAAAAATCTTCTAGAAATAAGAATTAAGTGGCAACGCCGTAATGAAATGAGGTAAAAGTCTAATGCTCTTGTTGTCCTCGAAAGAATTATGCTATGAAATACAGGGTGTTTCATTTGAAAAAAATACAGATTTCTCCGAAGTTTTTTTTGACGCACCCTGTATATGTAAAATTATTTTTAGTTTGTTGATTTTTGTCAACCTTACAACCATTCCATATAAGATTTTTCGACACAGTATAGTTTAGGAGCTATTTCAGCCGTACGCCTTGCTGACGCACCCTGTATGAATTATGGGATTTATCAGGTAGCCATATTGATGGAACCTCTAATTGAAATTTCATATTCATAACTTGCATTTCAGTAAAATTGAAACATATATGTCAGATGTTGAGTGATCCTTCAATCGTATACTCTTTTACAGAATCCCAGTACAACAAATTCGGATGAGATGTTGCTACTGCAGTTGCCATGTTTCCACAAAGGGTTCAACGTCGACATCTTGCTTTACGTAACTTGAGAAGCCTGAAGATATACTGCAACGAGTTCAGCTCGTTCTAAGATGACTTCACCCTTTCCCGCTGAAGAATACGTGTTTCCTGTCTTCGATAATTTCACGACCGAGAGAGACTGGACGAATTTTACAACTTATTCATACAACGACAGTTTTCAAGGTGGGTATTTCGTAGAATCGATTATTTATCCCCATATCGGACTCTTTGGTTTCGAATCAGTCAAGTAATTCTTCATTTGATCAAGAAACCGACCATTATCATTCAAAATAGAGGAGAGTTTTTTAATGAGGTTCTAATTTGATATTCGAAGCCAACTGCGTAAATTTCTAGTTTAAGTCCCCCTCGATTATTCGATGTTTTAATTTTTTTTTCGTGAAAAAACAAGTGATTCGGTATGATTTACAACTAGTTTCAATGCTGGCAAACAAGTAATTTCGCTGTTTTTTCAACGTGACATGGAGTGAATAGGGTTGCTGGGTGGGTGAGATTTCTAGGAATTTTCTTGACAAAATGACAATTTACGAAAAGAATTAGTCTTGAATAGTCTAAAATGATCGAAATTTGTCAAAAATGTCAAGGTAATTGACCTATTCTTTCGAAGATATGACCTAGAAAGAATTCAAAATCAATTGAAAAATGTTCAATTTCATTGGCGCTGAATCATTGAAGATTTTGAATTTTCTCGAGGCTGTTTCTGAAAATTTCAAAAATAATTTGTTTCTTCGAAAGTCTCCAACAGTATCCCTTGATGAAAATATGTCGACCAGGAAGCATATTTTCATTAAATCTAGATGCGATTGCTCCAAAAACGTACCTTGAAAGACAATGACTGAAGTATCACATTTTCGGTATTCCCTTTTCTGTATTGTAACCGCAACTTGGAACACACACATTCAAATCTTCCTCTTCTTCCACACTTGAAGAAATTCTGACAAGATGAATGAATATCTCGAATGAATTTTAAATTTTCAACTGTTGAATTAGTTTTTTGATATCCCGAGCAACGATTACCTACGCTCGTGATTTGGACGGGGAAAATTTTCTTTGAATCAAATTCAGCGTACGATGCTTGTTGCCACGTTCAATCAATGCATTTTTATTGCATTGGACACATTTCATTCAGGCGTCGTTTTAAGAATGTAACGTTGCTTTCTCGAGGTTTAAATCATAATATCAGTTGAAATATGTTATTATTGCGGTATATATTATATTAAGCCATGAGACTCCGAACTGACATAACCTTACTGCTGAAAAACGATAAGGCCACCAAAATCTCAGGGGGGCCATGAACCCCCCCTTGTGGGTGACCATGCCCTCGTTTGAATGAAACGAAAAGAGTGCCGACGTCATCAGGGAACAAGGGGATAAATGTCTAAAGCCTAACCTGAACTAACCTAACCTGAACTAACCTAACCTAAACTGAAAAACGATAAGGCCATCAAAAATCTCAGAGGAGGCATGGCCTCCCCTGAACCCCCCTGTTGTGGGCGCCCATGCTCTCGTTCAAATAGAACGAAAACAGTGCCGACGTCATCGGGGGAAAAAGGGATGAATGTCTAAAGCCTATCCTGATCTAACCTAACCTGAACTAACCTGACCTAACTGCTGAAAAACGATAAGGCCATCGAAAACTCAGGGGGGCCGAAAGACTGAATTTCGTTCTTCCCAATTTATCAGAATATTTTATTATTTGGTACCTTTATTTCATAAAGGTTGATTAGATTTTGTGAAGAAAGGACCAAAGATCATGGTTGTAGAATATGACATTACTGTGATTCACCCTTTGTCATTTAGTACGTACTTCCCCTATATCGAAGACCTTCATTTCATTCCATCATATTATTTCTAAGAATATTAATCAGAAAATCAGGTATAACTATTGTGTTAATATTTTCTCATTTCATTTCAGAGACGAATAGATTCATCCTACCAGTATGGCGGCAAATCTTATGGACTATTTTATATGGCAGCATGGTGATAGTAGCAACAGGTGGAAATTTGATTGTGATTTGGATCGTGCTAGCTCACAAACGTATGAGGACTGTCACGAACTATTTTTTATGTAAGTATTCAGAATATTCACGATTTATCCGACCCATAACAACAGATAGAACCGTGGACTACAATAGACCGGACCAGGTGTTCATTTAGAGGGGTTATAATTGATTTGACAGTATCATTCTCTCATAACATTAGAAGAACGGAATCCGAAAAAATTACGACGTACGAAAACTCGGCAACATAACTGAAGAATATGTGGCAACTATCGAAAAAGTCACTATCACTATCCGTTGGTGATGTCGGCTCAGGAAGTCATGTCAAAATCATTCAAGAAAAACCTCCAGAAGATCGTTGGATTTGCACAACAATATGTGGCTTTGCAAACCTGTCACATCGTGCGGAAATTCCTGAACTCGTGGGAGTGACTGAAATGTTATTTCACTAGTTATTTGGGGCAATACCAGCTTAAGCCGAGTCCAAGAGTCCGATAATGAAGAATAATCATAATGATAATATTTATTGGCCAATAATAACAAGCTTGATTTCGTAAAGCTTTCCCTCTATTTCATTACACGTTCTACCTTGAATATGTCACCTAGTTAATTGATGTCTAGATCTCGATTTTGGGCTAGTCATAAACAAGAAAACAATGTCCTATTCAATCCAATTTGTCCTCTGAAAATTCACGGATCTTGCAATTTCAAATTATCTAGCGGATTCGTGAGGATGTTTTCTGAAATAGCAATGCTCAGCATTCTGTTTTAAGACCCGATGGGCCTTCGACCATTAGCTCTACTTAGTATTCTATCGAGCAGCTCTTAGGGCAGATTAGCTGAGTTTTATCACTCCTTGCATCAAAAGAACGAGGTGTCAGATTGAATTGGACGAAGGCACGTTCATTTGAGTTATGCGAAGGTACTGAAGTATCATACTAATCATTGATAAATAATGTTTGTCCACGTCTGACATGAGGGTTCATAATCCATCCTGTTTATTCCATTCTTTACTGAAATGGTAACTCTGTGGATAGACCCGAGGGAATCTGTCGAAGTTGGTCCAGATGAATGTACATTGTACAGTGTTTATACCATCGGAAAGAGATATATGAAATAGATAAGTGGGTTAAATTTCGATTCTCTAGGCAACGATGTAGAAGTATTTTTGAAGAATTCGTGAAAATCGATAAAAAAATTCGGCAACAAGGGCAATTTTGAAAACGATAAACCTTTTTTGTACAACTTTCATTAAGAGTGACACTTTTAGTGACAGCAAACAATGTTAAAATTGATTGTTTACGTGAAAGCGTGTTGAAAATATTTTCAGCATTAAATGCAATAATATTTTTATTCATTTAACATTAGTGTTGAAAATATTTTAAGCACTCCATTTTCTTACGATGAAATCAGATGGAAAAAATTCAGTAATTGCAAATTTTTATTATCAATATTTAACAATCAATACTTATGAACATTAATATTAATCGTAAAACTAGAACAATTACTATCATAGATGCCCTGTGAGGTTAGGTTAGGGAGCTTCGCAACACATTATTAGAATCCTCAGCACCATCAGTACCTGTAAAAACCGGAAGTACAATATTGGATGATGATGATCCAAAATCTGTTGAGGTTGGGAGAATTTTTTCAGCCATGACATTTCTTTATGCAATGGAATGATTAACATAGCCCTCGGCTAGCGTCGTAGACTTCCATCCACCATGTTTTTTTAAATCCGTAATATTTGCTCCTGATGCTGCTAGCAATAAAGCGGAGGATCTTCGAAAACAGTGTCCTTTATATTGCTTTGGTTCTGGCAGTTTGAGGAATTCCGCAACAATAGATGGAATTTTCCCCAATGTATTGATACCAACTGGATTGGCAGTGCATTTATTATTCATGTATTTCGGGAAAAACGACGATGTTTGATGACAGAAGGGCGCAGTGCGAAGTACTTATGAAAATAGTCAATTTACTTTCCAATAATACTGAAAGAACGACTGACTTTCGTTTTTGTGTTTGGAAGTTGTATAACCAATGATTTATTTGTTATTTCGATGTCTTCCACTGATAATTTACACAATTCTTCACGCCGACAGACTCCAAATAATCCGAAAATAATTGCAGCCTTAACCATAAAGTATTTCTCATCTGGTGCCTCATTTATTAACTTTTCAACTTGTTCACGAGTGCGAATTTTCGATTTTTTGGACGATATCCTTACCTTTCACATTTTTCAATGTACACCAGGCCAGGAAATTGTTATATGCAATATCGTACTTCTGAACAGATTTTTTAGGTAGGGATTCAAGATTTGCTCTTCTTGCAGACTCTTCAATATCCACAGGAACAACCAAATTGTCACTTTTATTGATAATTGGACTCTCTACAAACATATTAAGTAGTTTGAAACCCAAGACGAAAATTGGACAGGAACGGAATTCAAATGAAAGCGTCTTTTCTCATTTGTTAGTAATCATAACGTTGGTAACGTTTGCCATTCACAACAACCTTCTGATTATTTGAATATTAAAATGCATTTTGAAGTTTATTGTCATTGCAAATTGGCCCATTTCATTATCATTTGTGTTAAAAGTGATTTCATTTTGTTCGTGAAATTGTTCAATTCGCTCCGCTCATTTCACAAACTTTTTCATTCACAAAATAAAACGTCACTTTTAACACTCAAATCATAAATAACTATTTTCACAGATGACCGGCCGTGATGAAAATATACAGATCGAAAGAAGAAAGGTCAATTGAAAATAGCTTGGTATTAATATTTTCCATAACTTTTCTATTTGCAGAGATCTACCGATAAGGATAACTACATAATAGGTAGTAGAAGATTTACCAAATTCGACTTCGTCTCATCTGGTGAACATCCACGTGAAAAATGGTGTTCATACCATGTTCGTCGAAAAACATACTATTTGACTAGCATATTGAAGATTTGCAATTAGCGAGTACAGTACACAGACGAAAGATTGTCAGAAGAAAGATATAATCATAATGGGGAGCTAACGAACTTGGAATGCCAATTCACATTCGCAATTTTAACTAGCTTTGATAAAACCGAGTACTCAAGTTAACCGATACGTGATGAGAATTTAACGAGACTAATAATATTGGCCAGCCCGCAAGCAAAGAAGGATCATGTTCAACTAAACCATTGCGTATTTGTGTGAGACTCTACAACATACAGAATCATAAGTTAGTGTTCTTACAAATTTCGTTCCAAAAGAGACTTCTTGGAGACTTTCTACATCTCAGGAAATTATTTTCCAGTATACTGGACGTCCCCAAAAAAGATTATCCGATAGATGAGTGATTTTTTAAATGGATCACCCTATATTATACATGGTGTATCTGAATCATACCAAGAAAATAAAAGGAGTGATTCTTTGAGCAAAATTAAAGTGGGTATTTGGCACCCCTTCGAAGACTAACAAAAAACATGTAAAATTAAGTTTCCTAGGAATCTGTTTCGGGATGAAATTTTTAAGATGTCTTGTTTGGCAGCTATGAAAGAACACCATTCTGAATTATAACCCTGTATAAATTAGATATCGCACATGAATACCTTTCAAAAGTAAAATACAGGGTATTCCTAAACTAGAGATACCTACAAACGAAAAGGGGAGATCACTTGAATCAGTTTGAGAAAAAAATAGTCCCATTAATATGGGACGTTTCTGACAAGTGAAGTATTGTGTGCTTCACGACCTTTAAACAATTTTTTTTATTTCCCTGGATCTCTGTTTGTTTTTAGGATTGAGAACAGCGAGAACACATCGGGGTTAAGGCCGCGCTTCGCCCTTTCTCAATTCGCTGAAAGTTGACTGATATATGAAAAACTTCCTTACGTCGAGGTGTTCCATTTACTGGAACTACTTGTCTGGAAATTGTTTGCTTACAGACAGCCGTGTCCAGCCAATATTTCACCTAATTTGTTTTCAAGATTATATCTCGTATTGTTATTCTTCTGTGGTGCCGTTATCCCTGCATTTAGCAGCATTCTTTTTGAGGATTGGGGTCAGCGAGATCACAACAGGTTTACGGCTGCGCTTCACCCTTTCTCAATTCGCGCAATTCTTCATCAAGTCGATGGGTTACATTTTTCTGGGACTACTTGTCTGGGCGTTGTTGGTTCACAACCGTACTCGGTGAATATTTTAACTCATTTTCCTTGCAAGATTTCATCTTGTATTTTGATTCTCTTGTGTGGCAGTAATCTCTGTATTTATCAGCAAACTTTTGGGGATTGAGATCGTAAAGATCACAAGGGGGTTACGACCCCGCTTCACCCTTTCTCAATTCGCTGAATGTTGGCGGATATAGGAGAGACCTCGTTAAGTCGTGGGGTTCCATTTTTCTGGGACCACTTGTCTGGGCGTTGTTGGTTCACAACCAACAAGTTAAAATATTAACCGGGTACGTTAATATTTTAACTTATTTTTCTTGCAAGATTACATCTTATATTTTGATTCCCTTGTGTGGCCTCAATCTCTGTATTCATCAGCAACCTATTTGAGGATTGAGATCGGCAAGATCACAACGGGGTTACGATCCCGCTTCACCCTTTCTCAATTCGCTGAAGGTTAACGGATAGACGAAAGACTTCGTCAAGTGGAGGAGATCCATTTACTGGAGCTGCTTTTCTGGACTTGTTGGTTAACAGCCGTGCCCGTCCAATATTTTACTTTGTTTTTCTTTCGAGATTATATCTTGTATTTTTATTCCTTTGTGTTTCCTCTATCTCTGTATTTATCAGCGACCTTTTTGAGAATTGAGATCGGCGAGATCACAACGGGGTTACGGCCGCGATTTACCCTTTGTCAACTCGCTGGACTTTCGTAGCTTTACTAGGATCACTTCGTCAGGTCGGGGGGTTCAATTCTCTGGAACCACTTGTCCGGACGTTTCTGCTAGCACACATGCCCTTGTTCTCTACCCTATCCGCCAGAGTCCAATTATTTCCCGAGATATTTCTTCAATATTCAAGTGTGAAACACATAATCGTAGGTTGCTAGATTATACGATATTTTTCTGTGGCATGTCAAGTCTCGATGATTTGCTTCGTTACTCCCGTATTTTCCTGCATAAACGGTCCAATTCCCACAACGCGAACCTTCTGTTATTTTCTGTTTGATAGTCACTGTAAAATACTTTTACTTACTGATACTCAAGATATTCTTCATTTCCCGTCTAATTTGTTGAAAAATTCGTTTTCAATCTTCATTTGTTTAATAAATAAATTCCTTTCCATTTTTCATTGAGTAATTGTTAGTACATTTTGAGGTCAGTTTTCCCTCCGGCGGCAGGAAAAGTGTTGTTATGCAAGGGACTAATTTTGCAAGACAACCGTAACTATACAAATGTTACATTTTTCACTCAATTATAACGATCGTAAATGTCAATCCAAAAGAGGATATTCAAATTTCCAGGAGTTTCAAGATGTTTGAAAATAAAATAACATATTTCATTCGAAGGAGGAGTGACTTTTCATGGCTCGCTTTCAATTACCCGCCTCACTACGTTCGGCGGGCAAACTAAAGCTCGCCATGAAAAGTAACACTTCTCCTCCTTATAAAATAATATACTATTTTCAGCAGCATCAACGAGAGTATCCTTACTTAGTAGAAAGAACCGAACCCTTCTCCACTGTATCAAAGCTACCCCGGTGGAGAGTTCTAGTCAAGGTATAATAACCTTGGGAAACCCATTATGTCTGGCGTCTGAGCATTTATTAAGCGAAAAGGTGATTGCGCCCTGGAAGTCCTCCCAATAAAAAAGGATCTCCACAAAACATTCAAAAATTTCGATTTGATTATTATTAATATAGCTCTATCATTTTATGTATGTATTCGAATTCAATGATAATGAATTCTAGTAGCAATAATTATTCCCTTTAAGAAATTGTGATACCATATGTGACTGAACTTTACCCTCAGCGATTATTTTGCGGCATTGGTGGCCTTGTTGAGCTCCAAGCGACATTCTGTAGCAATAACGTATTCGACACCTGATTGCTGGAAACAGCCCGTCCTAGTCCGTCAATAAAGAACAAACACGCGACAGCCACATCAAAATACGGCAAATTTATTCGAGGTAGAGATTCTTTTCACCAAGGAATGTTTTCGACATTCATTCCTTTGTCGGCTTTTTCTAGATCACAAAAAACATGAATGGCATTCATGCGTCTGTTCGACAAATATTATTTGTTTACACTTTCCTATTTGCGAAAATGGAATGATGTGATATTTCACAACGAAAAGGACAGAAGATCACGCACCTGAAATAATTCCATTTCATTGAATCGGTATCAAGAATCAATGACGTATTCGGACATTGTTTCTTCAATTATTTTAGGAGAAGAATGAGATATCACTCTCTCCATCTTTCTCATTCAAATTTAAGGGATTAGGTAGTAATAATAATAAAAGTAAAATGCATTTATTTTCCAAATTATAATCAGATGACAATAAAAAGAAATCGAGTCAAATCTCAACTTTAGGCTACAAAATTATCTAAGAGAACTATAGTCTGCAAACTCCAAAATAGTATACGGTTCAGCATCAAGAATGAGAGCTTTATGGCAAGATACAATGTGTTCAGTTAGTGTTAATGTATGAAGAGGAAAGTATTCAACTTCTTCCTGGTATTATTCGCGTTTTTATATTTCCCAAAGTAACGAGAGTTCCTGAAAAAAAAACAAGAGAGTTCTGTAAATGAGAAGACCATGCTAAGGGTTGAAGCGATCTTGAAATTTTTTTCTATTTTTACACCAGTGATCTCGTCTGTTTCGTTAAAAATGCACCACTTGTAATATCATTTTAGTGATCGCACACATCGTTTAACTTGTTTTTTCTCTTTCTATGATCATATGAGTAGATTTATTTGCAGTGATCATCATTTATCAGAGCAGAAATTATGATTTTCAAACTAAACACATTTTTTGTAGTGTTAAATTACAGTTATTACTCCCCTCGCGTCTTTGCTCGTGTGGTTGTGAGTGAATATTCTTGGAATTCTAAATTGATGTTTGCATAATTACTTTAATCTTCAGGGCCCCCGTAAGGGCTACTGGCGCCTGTGTGCAAAAAGAATTTTGGCGCCCCTTAAGGCATTTTGGATTTTTTTATTTATTAGGTGGGAAGGTAGCTAGGTGCTTGAAATATATTGAAAAACTGAACTTTAGAAGTCAAAAACTAGATATTTCTTTGTAAACCAAAAAATAAAACAAACAAAACACAACAGAACAAACAGAATAAAATCATAACGAAATAAATAACTCAAAATAAATTCTTGTTCACAACCACTTTGAAGTATTTTCTTGACTAGTAGGGTACAGACACTCTGTTGTTAAATACTATAAAATAACCCAAAACTAAAAATCACATCTTTTTCAGGAACAAAAAACAGAAATATTCGCTAATGTTTTGGAATTTGAAAAAAATTGGTTTTATGAAATTACTCTCTACACCGTACACGATTTTTTTTTGGGTTTCGGAGGTTATGAGAACGCATTGAGAAACATTTTTTCCTAAACAAAATGATGTTCAATTTTCACCAGTGGCGTCCGTACAGACTTCTGTCCGAATAAATTCGGTGCAAAAATTGGTACGCCAATAATTTTTCTCGAATTTTAAATTATTTAGGTGATCACCATATAATTCACAATAAGAATGGTTTCTTGAGTTTTTTACCGGCGAAGAATACTTTCTGAAAAAAAAATAAAATGCAATTTCATCTAAGAGAGTTAAGAAATTCTTTGATTACCTACTTCTACAATCGTCTGGACACAGATTAAGGCAGCTTAGTCGCCTTCATATTTGATGTTTGCAAAATTGATTTCGACTGCTGATTTTACAGAATATCTAAGATGGTAAATTTCACAAACATTTTTTTTTATTTTCAACACCCTTATCTTAGGAACAATGCGTCAGAGAGCCATAGTCCATAGGAACTTTATATCATAAAATCATCTGGAGATTAAGACCCCGAATTCACGGGAACTTATTATGGAAATGAGTACGCATTCAAACACATGATGAGATTGCATTTTATTTTTTTTCTCAGAAAGTATTCGTTGCAGGCAAAAAACTCAAGAAAACATTCTCATTGTGAATAATATGGTGATTACGAAAATAATTTAAAATTCGAGAAAAATCATTGGCATACCAATTTTTCCACCGAATATATTCGGACAGAAGTCTGTACGGACGCCACTGGTGAAAATTTTTTATAGGAAAAAATGTGTCTTGATGCGTACTCATGACCTACCAAAACGCAAAAAAAATCGTGTACGGTGTAGAAAATAATTTCATGAAACCAATTTTTTTTTTAATTTCAACACCCCGTATCTCAGAAACAGTGCGTCAGGGACCTATGCTATGATCCATAGGAACTTTATGTCATAAAATCATCTGAGGATTAAGTTCCCAAATTTATGGTCCCTCATTCTGAAACACCCTGAATATATTCATATAAAAGTATCACTTTCTACTTATACTTAGGTATTTTAAAAAATATGCAGGTACTTCTTTGAAAAATACCGAGTTCACTTCCCCATAAAATCAAAAATGAAAGCTAGGTACAGTAGAAGAATAAAAAAGTGCTATTATAGTAGCGATATTTCCCTAGACTTGGCCGTTTGTTGCAAATTCATCAATTACATCGCTAAAATTGATACCTACCATCAAGAATTTCTTGTACAATTGTTAATATTGCTAGTCCAGACAATCTTTCTTGAAGCATTGTCGATCTTAAATAATTTTTAATGATTTTCAACTTTGAGAAAGATCGCTCGCCAGAAGCTACAGATACAGGCAATATCAGAAGAATTCTTGGTGAAATGCTTAGGTTTGGAAGGGTCGAGATTAAATTGATTTCAAAAATATATTGTAAAATACTTAATGGGTCAGTATCATCAGGTAATGAGAACAACTACATGTGCGTTGAAGAACGTTTACAGAGACGCATCAAATACAAGCATTTTCATTTTAGCATTAATTTTTGTTTATTTTTTTTTGCAATTTTTGACCCAGGACTTAGGCGCCCCTAAAAGGATGGCGCCCGTGTGCATTGCACACTTCGCACACATGGTAGCGGGGGCCCTGTTAATCTTTTTATCATAACATTTTTTTGCATCACATGTATCTGGGCGTTATGGGGAAAGGAGCACTTTTTCATTTTGTGATTAGAAGTTCGACATACATTATCCTCATAAAATAACCTCTAAAATAGTTTTCCCATCTCTATACATTCGACGAGAATAAACAAAATGAACAAAAACAAACAGAAATTTACAAAAAACCCAACAAACTGGAGACTACCGGAAGTTCTGGTAGTCTCCCTGAGTGAAAGGGAGGCAAGTTCAGGTCGGACATGATATTTGTCCACTTTTATCAATGAATACGAAGTATTTGATCATTAGTTGTTTGTATTATCTGCCCTCTCCAAAAGGTGTTATCCCCTATGATTATTTTATTATTATATACGAAAAAGTACATACTATCCTTTTTTCTTCCAGTAAATCTGTCAATAGCAGATACAATGGCTTCAACGCTAAATGTTACCTTCAACTACGTCTACATGCTCAATTCGCACTGGCCTTTCGGTGAATTGTACTGTAAAATTACGCAGTTCATAGCCATGCTGTCCATTTGTGCTTCTGTGTTCTCCCTTATGTCCATATCGATTGACAGGTGAGTATAAAATTTCAATACAAGACAAAGAATTGTACGTACAGAAGAAAATATCGCTGCTGTAAGTGATAGTGTTGATGAAGATCCAGATTTGTCTATTCGTCGACGTTCACAACAAGTTGGACTCTGTGCATCCACTTCATTGAAAATTTTTCGTGAAGATCTTGGTCTACACCCATGCAAGATCCAACTAGTTCAAGACCTGAAGCCACTTGACTATAATAAGCATCGTTTGATTACTGATTGGGCCCTAGAACAGCTTGAAGTTGATCCACTTTTTTATTGAAAAATTTTTTTTAGTGATGAATTTCAGTTCTGCAGGTTCCATTGCATCCTGAGAAATTCACTGTTTAGTGTACTTCACACGGTCCGTATTTCTTCAAAAACGATGCTGGAACTAATGTAAGAGTGAATGGTGCTCGTTACAGATCGATGATCAATGATTATTTTGTTTCATTTGAATGGTATCGACCGAAAAGTGTTTTGGTTCCAACATGATGGTGCTAAACCTCATGATGCTACCGTAACAATTGATTCATTGAAAGAAAGATTTGGCGATTACATGATTTCGAGAAATGGCCCAATTATTTGGCGTCCAAGATCATACGACATAACTTCGATAGATTTTTTTCTTCGGGGTTATGTCAAGTCATTGGTTTATGCAATAGACGCTTCGAAAGCCAATATACGAGGATGTATTGATATCTAGTTAGCCCAGACCAGTTCCATGCATAAAAAAAATATTGCGATACCATATCAACGAACAATACTTATTAGAAGTGTCAGTGTAGAGTTCGACGTCAAAAAAGTAAACCAGAGTTACGCAATAAATTTAAAAAAAAATTGTCCTCCGAAATTGTTAAAATCGAAAAACTGGAGTATCGAGCCATCATCAAGTACCTGTATTTAAAAGGGTAAAGAGGTAAGCAGAGTTACGAAGATATGCTTAATACCCTCCTTCGTATGCGACCGTGAAAAATATGAATGCAAGCTTCAAAAGAAGTAAATTTTCCATTGAAGTTGATGACCGATCGGAAAGGCCAGTCTCTATGTCAGTCCCCGAAAATATCGATGCAGTTCATGTCATGATTTTATCAGACCGTCGAATTGGGCTAAAACGGATATCTGAAGCACTGCAGATTTCATACGAAGGCGTTCATCATATAAAGTTCACGTCAATTTGGACATGAGAAAAATTTCTGAAAAATGGATCCCCAAATGTTTGAATGTTGACCAGAAGCGTGCAAGGGCAGAAGCATCGCGTTCGATCTGTGCTCGATTTGAAAACGATGTAGACTTCTTGAACCGAATTGTTACTATGGATGAGACTTGGGTACATTTCTTCATTTCTACGATCCAGAAACAAAGCAACAATCTATGGAATGGCGACACTCTGGTTCTCCAAGACCTAAGAAGTTTCGTGTCCAAAAATCTGCTGGAAAAGTTCTTACTTCAGTTTTTTGGGATTGCCATGGAGTAATTATGATTAATTTTTTGGCTAAGGGTAGAACAATAACTGGAGATTACTATTCGACATTACTGACCACTCTACTGGAAAAAATTAGGGAGAAAAGACGCGGAAAGCTATCCAAAGGTGTTCTGTTTTTACAGGACAACGCCCCAGTACACAAATCTCATGTGATTTAGGGTTAGAATTACTAGAACACCCCCTTATTCACCAGATTTGGCCCCGTCCGACTATCATATCTTTCCTCAATTGAAAAAAAGTTCAAAAGGTCGTGAATTTTCTTCCAACGAGGAGATAATGAAAGCTGTGGAGGACTGGTTTGCAGAGCAATGAGAAACATTTTATGCAGGTTCGCTGTAAGAAATGTATTCAATTAGGAGGAGAATATGTTGAGTTATAAAATATTTTCACATTGAAATTCTGTTTGGTTCTATAGTAGGCTAAGAATTTGTCAATATATATCCTCGTAGCACATCTTATTGCCTGAATTACTCGAAAAGTTTTCTAAAATTGCTTTGGTCGAATGCTGTCAGAGCTAGTCGTAATGGAAATATGCCGGAAATCATTTTTAAAACATGAAAGTCAGAAAATTTTCTTCCATATAAAAAAACTTTTGGCTTCAATCCCAATGTGAATGTGTTCTATTTCAATTTGAAGTTCTATCACTTAAACAAAAATCACCCGAAATTTTGATAGCTGGTGTCACTATTGTTTGGTCGCTGGATGCTGCAAATTTATCAAGTAACGTCCTCGATGCCTTAATTGGCTATTACAATGAGCAACCATAAAACCTCTCCACGCCCCAAACGCAAGAGAATTCCGTCTCGAGCCGACCATTTAAAACGCAGAATTAATTCGAAAACTCCTCGTGAGTTAGTGAAAATTTATTCCTTCTGATTCAATTCAGTGGAAATTCTCGAGAAACAACGTTTCGTTCGAAATATGGTCGAGTTAGTTGATCGCTCTCATAAACTTTCAAAGGGAAAGGTTAATTTCTAATGAATGTTTACCTTTGAGATAAGCGACTCGGGTACACTAGGGACTGATTTGAATGCGGAACTTTGTTTTGGGACTCAATTAATTGGATTTCCGAGGTGAAAGATGTCAAGATTTAAATTAGAGAGAGAAAGCTGATAATGTATACAAAAACGAAAAGAATCGTCTATCCTTACAAAACCGCAATTATTTTAGCTATACTGGATGGCCAACTGATAATAAAACCCACCATTCGGCAATTAAATTCATGAATACAGGATCCTGCAATAGTGCGTTCTTCTTCCATAGCTGCCGAACCAGACATCTCAGAGATTTCGTTGGAAAGTAGACCTCTTGTACCTTCATTTCTGCATCTCAGGAAATAATTTTCTGATATATAGGGTATCCCAGTTATGTTATTCAACAAATGGAT
Source organism: Adalia bipunctata (assembly GCA_910592335.1). Taxonomy (NCBI): domain Eukaryota; kingdom Metazoa; phylum Arthropoda; class Insecta; order Coleoptera; family Coccinellidae; genus Adalia; species Adalia bipunctata. The sequence goes on from OU342954.1 coordinate 12,400,934, forward strand.
GATTTTTCAATGGATCGCCCCATATATTTTCACATATTTTCAATGACCTTCATTACCTCTTTCATGACGCAAAATCTTAGGGACATTGTTCCAACAGTTCAGATCTTATTCGAAGAAAACCGTACAAAGGTGAGGGAAAAGCAGTTGAGTAAAAGTCTTCTGACGTTTTCCAGAAGCGATAGCAACATGAATTTGAACTAAAGTTTTTTAATTGAAGGATTTGCCTTGACATGATTTCTAAACGATCAACCTGTCATATACAGGGTGTCCATTATTAAGGTCCAAATATTTTCCACAATGATGTAGAAAATTGAATACCTTACATTTTCTCCGAAGTAACCTCAGGATTATTTCAACTCCCGCATCCAGCAGACACGAAAAATGATATCGCAACTGAAAATTTCATTCAACTAACAGACATTCAAAAGAGGTTAAACAATGAAATAAAACTAAATGATCAATTATTGACAAACTTCAAAACCTTCCCGGAATCATACTTCCTGAGCATCATCATAAAAATAATATTCCTTTTTCGTACAAGCAATTCATATTGATCACGTATTCAACCAATTATATCAGTTTTTATCGGCTTTCCAAAAAAAATATTGATCAAGTTATTGCTACTTAGAGCTCAAAGATACTTTCGAATACAGTGAATAAGTATGAATTTTTGGGAAAAATAGGATGGTTGATATGATTTTCATGTTAGGGCAGTGCCACAGAACCTGTTTTTTAAGGAACTCGAACTTATGCTGCCCAATATCCCGATAGGAAACAGAAATTCTTACTGATTTACTGTATTGGAAAGTATCTTTGAGCTCTACTAGCAATAACTTATTTTTTTTGGATAACCGATAGAAACTGATATAATTGGTTGAATACGTGATCAATATGAATTGCTTGTACGAAAAAAAATATCATTTTTATGACGATGCTCAGGAAATATGATTCTGGGAAGGTTTTGAAGTTTGTTAATAATTATTCATTCAGTTTTATTTCATTGTTTGACCTCTTTCGAATGTCCGTTAGTTTTATTATGTTATTATTTGAATCTGCTGGATGCGGGGGTTAAAATAATCCTAAGGTTACTTCTGAGAAAATGTGAGGTATCCAATTGTCTATATTATTGTGGAAAAATACAGGGTGTTCTATTTGAAAAAATCGAGAAATAATAATTTTAAGTTCTTCATATTTGGACCTTAATAACGGACACCCTGTATATGACAGGTCTACGTTCCAACGAAATCTCTGAGATGTCTGGTTCGGCAGCTATGGAAGAAGAACGCACTATTGCAGGACCCTGTATACTGACTACATTATGCTTGTCATTATCTTCGGTGCACTGACCGTGTTCATTTAAGTATGATATCAAAATTTGTGAGAACCCTATGGCAGCTTGCACACCGATGTAACAAGCGATTCGAAAGGACTCAACAGTCGTTGAACACACCCCTGCCAAAAATAGCGCATAAAATCTCATAAAAAAATAGACAATTCATGAGATTTCATAAGGATCTATGAGAAGAGTCAGTAACGTATACGTGAGATATCCCTGACTTCTTAACTCTTTGTATGTTTTTATGAGGATATATAGGTTGATGTTATTTATACAGGGTGACAATTTGAAAACTTGCCATTCCAATTAAGTCACGACAAGGATGGTTTCAGAGAAAATTCCGGAACAGGTCAATTTCTATTAGTAGGGGGACATATTTTGAGCAGAATTGTGAGCCGAAATCTCCCCAACCCTTGGTGTAGGGGCTATCACCCCTAAATTATCAATAAGGAATAGGGGGTGAGCTACATTTACCTCAATTGAAAGATCACTTAACCCTCTACCTGAAAACTATGGTTTGCAAATTTTTTATTGGAGTTTAGCTCACCCTCTATTCTCTATGGAGAATTTGAGGGTGATAGCCCCTACACCTAGGTTTGAGGAGATTTCGGGTCACAATAACTTGTAGACGACGCGTTTCATTGAAGAAATATAAGAATACTTTTATTTTTAAAATTATTTATTCTTTCGGAAATATGAACCGTTCATCTTTTTCAAGTGGTTTTATGGTATTTTTGCGTGGATTTATGAGTCGCCTACGCTGTAACTTCAGATAGAGTAAACAATCAACCAAAAATCAGGTCATTTGGAATAGCGGTTACGAAGATATGAACAGAAAAGTGTTTTTTCCATGGATTTTCGACACCCTGTATATTCCAAACTAAACCCAATTCAGAAAAATGGTATACAAAAAGTATTTCGTTTGCTGAGAAGAATCTACAGTTGAAATGTATGTACAAGTCGAAAACTCACCCTGTAGATTCCGGGGTAGATTCTTATGATTTCTGGTAGAAACAGACAGCATTCAACATAGGAATCGCTTAAAGAAACTGATAGACATTTTGTCTGCAAACCACATTTGAAAACTGTTGATCCTTATAAGTCCTCATAAAAACAGACAGTAATCGCTTATAGAAACGGATGAGACACCGACATAAGTTTTTGTTTATCTAGTTTATGAATTGAACTTTACATTAAAATGTGTCCAATTAGGCTCACTCTGTTTTACACACAACCAAACTTATATGGAATCACCCTGTTATTTGGAAAAAACGAATTTTAATAAAAAAAAAGTCGCTGAAAAGTGAAGAGCAGTTTTCCCAAAACAAGTTTATTGCAAAAATAATATAAATTATTAAAAGACCATTTTTATAATAGAACAGAAAATTAAAAGTGTAAATTTCTCTAAAAATAATTTTTATGTAACTGAGAATTGAACAACAAATAAAACGATTTTAACAAATCAATAATCAGTATTACCACCCCTGGCATTGATACAAGCTTGAATTCGACGAGGCATGCTTTCTATTAAGTTGTTAATTTCTTCTTCTGTAACATTTGCCCATTCCTCTAAAGCCGCTTGCATGAGTTGCTCTGCGTTACCAGGATTATTTTGACGAGCTCTAATTTTTCTTTTGATCCTATCCCACAAGTGCTCGATAGGATTAAGGTCCGGTGAACAAGAAGGCCACTCTAAAACAGTCACACCTTCTGTTTCGAAAAACTTTTTTGCAACTCTGCTGATATGTGGAGGTGCATTATCCTGCATAAATAGGAAATAATCTCCAAAAGCACCTCGCCAGAGCCTCACTACAGGTTGTAGCACTAGATCAACATACCTAGGCCCTGTCAGAGATTGTCTAATGGGAATTAAAGGAGTTTTCTCACCAAACATAATTCCGCCCCAAAACATTACAGTACCTCCTTCGTATTTAGGGATCGGTCTTGCAGCTTGGAGCCTAGCTTGCCTCCCTCTACCTCTTAAAATGCGAACACGCCGGTCGTCTGATCGTAGGCCAATTCTGGTCTCATACGAAAATAAGAGATTTTTCCAATCTTCAATAGTCCAATTTTCATGCTCTAAACACCAATTAAAACGGTCAACTTTATTTTGCCTTGATAGTTCTGGAACTCTTAACGCTCTTCCTTTGAATAAGTCTTTTTCTGATAGTTTCGACAGAAACACTAACACCTGTAGCTTGCAAAAATTGCCTTTGAAGCTCTGAATGAGATACTGCGGGATTTCTTCTTGCTGTTTGGGCTAAAAAGCGATCCTGCCTTTCTGTAGTTACTCTTCCACGACTTCTTCTCGGCCTATTCTTTAAGGTTCCTAACTCCAGAAACCTTGCATAGGTTTTTGAAACAACCCCTTGTGTAGCCCCCACCGTTCTTGCAATCTGTCTTTGTGACATACCTTGTTCTGCCATAGTAATAATTCTTCCTCTCTGGACTTCCGATAACCCCACATGAGGCATTTTTTTTTAAAACTTCGCAAAAAAACAAAATATAAATTCACTGCGACGTTCGAACGAAATGGTAAAATCGACACTGCTAAGCCAAATCTCATCAAGTGCTTATGAACCTAACTGTTTTTGTGAGTAAACACATGCACTTTCTATTTGCTTCTAACGAAAAAGATATCAAAATAATATTTCATCTTAATACTGGGTGATTCCATATAAGTTTGGTTGTGTGTATTGTAATTTTGTATGAACATGTTCATCGAAGAAGTTCTACAAATCTGAAATGTTTCCATTTAGCTCCTTGATTTTTTATAATCAGAGGAAACACGGTGAAGAATCCTCACTGATTTCTTATATGAATTAGGAAAACTTTAAATTTCTCTCTTCAACAACAGTATGCAGGCACATGGAGGAAAAGCAGTGATTTCCAAATTACGAATGAACAACGTATTTCTAATCAATGAGGAAAAATATAATTCGTAGCTCTGAAACAACAAACTTCATTGTTGGGTTTTCATCTCGTTAATTGAATTTCCAGGTATATGGCCATCATGAAACCCCTACGACCCCGAATGGGACGTACTGTAACTCTCCTCCTAGCGATGAGCACTTGGGTCGTTGGCTTCATCATAGGACTTCCTTCCTGGCTTTTCTACAAGACCTACCACTTCTCCATCTCGGAAACGGAAGAGAGGATCATATGCTTTTCCGAATGGCCGGATGGCCTCACCAATGAATCCATGATGGAGTACAGGTATTATATTTTTGTCTTGAAGTATCATTTGGAAGGAATGGGTCACGTAAAGCAATGACGTGAAGTCGGGCGCTTTTGAGCGCTCGTTTATTCATCGGGTAAATAAATCTATCATTTTAGTTCATTCAAGAATCCAACGGAAAATTAATTTTGACAGCCTACTTGTTTAAGTCATTCTCCATCCAAATACATTATTTCTTCCACGTACAAATACGCCAATAATTCAAGAGGTCATTCCTCGGACAATTTGGGGAATATTTTATCATAAGTAATATCATAAGTGCATCCCATTTTTCCGAAAAAAATCGAAAAAACACGTTGCTAAGTAATATTTTAACAAGAAGCATGAATGCAGGTGGCAACAAAAATCCGAGTCGAAGACGAGGATTTTTGCACCTGCACGAATGCTTTTTGTTAAAAAAAATATTACTTTGGATAACAGCTATGGCTCGCCAGATCCTCAGACTCAAATAGTTTGGATTTCTTTCTGTACCAACTGTAGGAAACCGAAAAGTTTAGTTGAACAACAAAGCTCCTTTTAACATTTTTTCAAATAAGCAGTTGCTCACCAAAAAAGAATTCTGGAGGAAAACCGGTGACAGTGTTCCGGAAAAAAAATGTATCACCCTGTAGATCTGCTATCGAAATTGCGATGTCACGTGGTGAGAACTCTCAAATGTAATATGCAGGGTGGCCCACCCCAGACGCGGTTCTCATTTTGAGGCAGTAAATGAAGACATTTTGGAAATTTTTTTTTCATGAAATGTAAAGGACAATTTAAAATTGTTTTCACATATACAGGGTGTTCGATAACAAAGATATAGACCATAGTTACACTTTTTCAAATGGAATACCCTATATATGAATTCAAAAATTGAATGGCAAGCTTAAATAATGATGAGTTTATAGAAACCATTTTATGCCGTAGAAGAACCATTGTAGAGAAAATGGCGAAAAATCGAAAAAAAGGAGTATTTTTAATTTGCAATTAGTGAATAAACCCTTTAAGCCAACGAGACAGACAATGTTTTTTCGTGTAGACATATTGGCTACCCTAATGCAGAAGAAAAAAATTTAACTCTGAAATATACTGGGTGATCATAATGAATGTTCAAACATCAACTACAAATAATGGTCAAGAACTTTCTTATTTCAAATGGCACACCCAGTATTTCTGTACCTTGTTGAACGTAAAAATTAATATCGAAACTATCTTCATTGGGTTTCCTATACCTAAACCTAATAGTTTTCAAGTAATTTTCGATTTTTAATTCAACTAATTAACCTACTATTATGATTAGCGATATTCATAAGTAATACAGGGTGGGGCAGAAGAACCTATCCGATTTCAAATCCCTTTTTCTCAGAATAGAGAGCAGGTAGAGTAGTGGGGTAAAAACCGTTAGAAAGCTGGTTTTATGCCATTTGTCAGTAGTCAACATGCCTTGGTCTGGTGAACATCGTGCTTTTGTTATTGAGCGGTTTATCGAATGCGGCGGTTCGATAATTGCTACACAACGTGCTTTTCGAATTCATTTCGGACTCGGGCGTCATGATCCTGTTCCACATCACGCTACGATTAAAGTGTGGGTGTCAAATTTTAGACAGACGAGTTCAGCATTGAAAAAGAAGTCGCCTGGACGTCCCAGGACAGCAACAGGACCTGAAAACGTGGCCAATGTGAGAGCCGCGATTGAACGTTCCCCGCGTCGTTCGGCGCGAAAACATTCGCTCGCTTTGGGGATTTCCAACCGCAGTATTCGGCGAATTTTGCACCGGGACCTCAAAATGCATCACTACAAAATGGTTGTTGCACAGAAATTAAGTGAAAGGGATTTTGAAACCCGTACGAACCTGTGTCGCGATCTCCGAGAACTGCCAAACGACGATGTTGTGCTCTTCACGGACGAAGCCCATTTTCACCTTTGTGGCGCCGTAAACAGGCAGAATTTTCGATATTGGAGTGACGAAAATCCTCGGGAAATCCATCAGGAACCCCTCCATAGCTCGGGCAATTGAAGAAATTCCTGTGGAAATGACGGTGAAAGTCATGGAAAGCTACCGCGAGCGCCTAAATAAGTGTATCCGCTCCCAAGGACGACATTTAAGTGATGTGCTTTTCAAAACTTAAATTTAAAAATGGCATAAAATTTGCGATATGTTAATAAAAAAATTTTTTTGACAAGCTGAGTGGTTTTAATTTTATAACGTTTTGAAATCGGATAGGTTTTTCTGCCCCACCCTGTATCATGAGTGCATCCAATTTTTCCGAAAAAAATCGAAAAAACACGTTGCTAAGTAATATTTTAACAAGATGCATGAGTGCAGGTGGCAACAAAAATCCGAGTCGAAGACGAGGATTTTTGCACCTGCACGAATGCTTTTTGTTAAAAAAAATATTACTTTGCACTGTGTTTTTTCGATTTTTTTCACAGGAAAAATTAGATGCACGAATGCTATTTGACAAGACTATTTCATGAGTAACAGATTATTCTGGATGCATTTTGTATGTATTGTTAATTTTCGTTGACAACAACTGTCAAGTTTTGCCGCGGGTAAACCCGAAAAAACTGCTGACAGCTGCTGCCATACAGTTTTTCCATCTAGAAACCATTTGTGATTCAAAATTGCGCGTTTATGATTGGTGGAAATTAAGACGAGGGAAATAGTCATAAGTAATATCATAAGTGCATTCAATTTTTCCGAAAAATATCGAAAAAACACGTTGCTAAGTAATATTTTAACAAGAAGCATGAGTGCAGGTGGCAACAAAAATCCAAGTCGAAGACGAGGATTTTTGCACCTGCACGAATGCTTTTTGTTAAAAAAATATTACTTTGCACTGTGTTTTTTCGATTTTTTTCACAGGAAAAATTAGATGCACGAATGGTATTCGACAAGACTATTTCAAGAGTAACAGATTATTTTGGATGCATTATATAATGTATTAATTTTCGTTGACAACAACTGTCAAGTTTTGCCGCGGGTAAACCCGAAAAAACTGCTGACAGCTGCTGCCATACAGTTTCTCCATCTAGAAACCATTAGTGATTCAAAATTGCGCGTTTCTGATTGGTGGAAATTGAGACGAGGGAAATAGTCATAAGTAATATCATGAGTGCATCCAATTTTTCCGAAAAAAATCGAAAAAACACGTTGCTAAGTAATATTTTAACAAGAAGCATGAGTACAGGTGGCAACAAAAATCCGAGTCGAAGACGAGGATTTTTGCACCTGCACGAATGCTTTTTGTTAAAAAAATATTACTTTGCACTGTGTTTTTTCGATTTTTTTCTCAGGAAAAATTAGATGCACGAATGGTATTTGACAAGAATATTTCATGAGTAACAGATTATTCTGGATGCATCTATGTATGTATGATTAATTTTCGTTGACAACAACTGTCAAGTTTTGCCGCGGGTAAACCCGAAAAAACTGCTGACAGCTGCTGCCATACAGTTTTTCCATCTAGAAACCATTTGTGATTCAAAATTGCGCGTTTCTGATTGGTGGAAATTCAGACGAGGGAAATAGTCATAGAAATACTTGGAAATATTTGTGGGGAAATGCTAACACTATTATTTAAAATCTGAAAAACTCATATGAAGATCTCAATAATGGTGTTGCGGTCACGCAAGATTTATTATTCCTTTATAAATTATTATCTACTGTTTTTCTGACTATCAATTATTTTTTCAATTATTTTCAAATTAATTTCGCCTAGAAGGTATTAAGTGTCATTATCATTCAATCTTTTCCGGTACATGCCCTTAAATTTTTCTTTATTCTTATCGTTTTGAAGTTAAGGCATACGTTCGAAGAATCATGTAACAAACGATACATTTAAAAAAATATTTGCTCAGGCGATGAACCTCTGATTCTTCATACTTGTTCCACTCGGTACTCAACTCACTCTCTGGCCAGAGGTTCACTATCACAGATCTCTTTTGAAAATCTCGAAAAGTCTTCAAAATATTGAAAATGTAAGAGTAGGGGAAATGTTGGACTGGAGCACAGGTTCATCGCCTGAGCAAATATTTTTTTAAATGAATCGTTTGTTACATGATTCTTTGAACGTATGGCCTTCAAATCAAAACGATCGGAATAAAGAAAAAATTTAAGGGCATGTACCGAAAAAAATTGAATGATAATGACACTTGATACCTTTTAGGCGAAATTAATTTGAAAATAATTGAAAAAAAAATTGATATTCAGAAAAACAGTAGATAGTCGTTTATAAAGGAATAATAAATCTTGCGTGACTGCAACACCATTATTGAGATCTTCATATGAGGTTTTCAGATTTCAAATAATATTGAAAGTATTTCCCCACAAATATTTCCAAGTATTTCTATGAATATCGCTAATCATAATAGTAGGTTAACTAGTTGAATTGAAAATCGAAAATTACTCGAAAACCATCAGGTTTAGGTATAGGGAAACCTAATGAAGATAGTTTCGATATTAATTTTTACGTTCAACAAGGTACAGAAATACTGGGTGTGCCATTTGAAATAAGAAAGTTTTTGACCATTATTTGTAGTTAATGTTCGAACATTATGATCACTCAGTATATTCCAGAGTTGAATTTTTTTCTTCTGCATAAGGGTAGCCAATATGTCTGCACGAAAAAACATTGTTTATCTCGTTGGCTTGAAGGGTTTATTTATTAATTGCAAATTAAAAATACTCCTTTTTTTCGATTTTCCGCCATTTTCTCCACAATGGTTCTTCGAAGGCATAAAATGGTCTGTATAAACTCATCCTTATTTGAGCTTGCCATTCAATTTTTGAATTTAATATAGGGTATTCATTTAAAAAAGTGTAACCATGGTCTATATCTTTGTTATCGAACACCTTGTATATGTGAAAACAATTTTAAATTGTGCATCTGATTGTCCTTTACATTTCAGGAAAAAAATTTTCAAAATGTCCTCATTTACTGCCTCAAAATGAGAACCGCGTCTGGGGTGGGCCATCCTGTATATGCCAAATTTCAGTTGAATATCTTGTAAGTGTAGATACTATGAGACAAAAACTTGAGAAAAATTCAAACTTCCACACTCCGTATCTCTAAAACGAAACGCTTACGACCCCATATGTTTATAGGACTTTTTTTCTCAAACTCACAATAGGAATCTCCCCTTTCTGTTTGTACGTTCAATTTAGGATAACCTTGTATAAAATGCTAGTTCCTTAAATATGATCTCCCAAAATTTTCGTTTTCCTGTTGAATTCATAGGTACCGATTCGATCTAGTTGAAATTTCGCACATGGATTAGGGATTGACATATTCGAGCTACACGCAAAATTATGTTCATATCGCAGTTAACCAGAACCATCTAATGCCGGGTTTCCACCAAGCGGACAGGTCAAAACAAAACACGAACTGTTCGTTCGGACAGAAATTCCGAACAGTTTTGTTCCGAAAATGTTTGAAGACTGTTGGGGTTCCCAACGGACTTTCTGTTTACACCAGTCGCGGACAGAAATGAATGAAAACTGTTCGTGTTTTGTTTAAGTTTCATTCAGTTTACATACAGACACCGGACTTGTAGTTGTGAAAATGTGGCGCGTTACAAACTTGAGAGAACAAGACGATGAGGATTTATTTTTGCTAGCAGTTACATTTTACATAATTGAAAAGAACAAAACTAAACGTGGTTTTGGATTAGGCCATCCTTAAGGTAAAAAGGAGGAAATATGACGTCTAAACTGTTACAAGATCTCAGAGGAGATGATATGAGTTTAGGAGGTGAACTTCGATCAAGTTTCAAGAACTTTTTGCGAATGTCGAGCACAGATTTTGAAAATCTGCTATGTTTAATTGGCCCTATCATTATTCATTAGCAGGAACAACAACAACTACAGAGACTCTATCCCAGCACAGGAACGATTCGCCATCACTCTGAAGATTCTAGCAACAGGAGATTCGTACCATAGTTTAATTTATTTATTCAAAGTTTCGGTACCATCTATATCAAGAATTCTGCCAGAATTATGTAACGCACTGACCGAAGTTTTAAAGTATGGTAGGCATATAATAACAGTAAGGAGTTCAAATTATAGTTCTTCCCTTCACGCACCGAATCAAACTACCACTAGATCGCAACAACGTAAATAAAAACAAACTGGGCGTTTACATCAAGCTGACAAACATTCCCCGAACTCGTAAATCCTTTGAAGTTTACCGACATTGGATGGGACACGGTTTGTGTCCGTAATGCCGGGTTTCCACCAAGAGGACTGGACAAAAACAAAACACGAACTCGGTCCGTTTGTGACAGTCCGCGAACTGTTTGCGAACTGTTCTAGAACTTGTGGATTGTTTTCCGGACTCGAGAGTCCGCAAATTGTGTTTTTACGGACACAAACCGTGTCCCATCCAATGTCGGTAAACTTCAAAGGATTTACGAGTTCGGGGACTGTTTGTTAGCTTGGTGTGAACGCCCAGTTTGTTTTTATTTACGTTGTTGCGATCTAGTGGTAGTTTGATTCGGTGCGTGAAGGGAATAACTATAATTTGAACTCCTTACTGTTATTATATGCCTACCATACTTTAAAACTTCGGTCAGTGCGTTACATACTTCTGGCAGAATTCTTGATATAGATGCTACCGAAACTTTGAATGAATACATTAAACTATGGTACGAATCTCCTGTTACTAGAATCTTCAGAGTGATGGCGAAACGTTGCTGTGCTGGGATAGAGTCTCTGTAGTTGTTGTTGTTCCTGCGAATGAATAATGATAGGGCCAATTAAACATAGCAGATTTTCAAAATCTGTGCTCGACATTCGCAAAAAGTTCTTGAAACTTGATCGAAGTTCACCTCCTAAACTCATATCATCTCCTCTGAGATCTTGTAACAGTTTAGACGTCATATTTCCTCCTTTTTACCTTGAGGATGGCCTAATCCAAAACCACGTTTAGTTTTGTTCTTTTCAATTATGTAAAATGTAACTGCTAGCAAAAATAAATCCTCATCGTCTTGTTCTCTCAAGTTTGTAATGCCGGGTTTCCACCAAGCGGACAGGTCAAAACAAAACACGAACTGTTCGTTCGGACAGAAATTTCGAACAGTTTTGTTCGGAAAATGTTCGAAGACTGTTGGGGTTCCCAACGGACTTTCTGTTTACACCAGTCGCGGACAGAAACGAAAGAAAACTGTTCGTGTTTTGTTTAAGTTTCATTCAGTTTCCATAGAGACACCGGACATGTAGTTGTGAAAATGTGTCGCGCTGCAAACTTGAAAGAACAAGCCGACGAGAATTTATTTTTGCTGGCAGTTACATTTTACATTATTCGAAAGAACAAAACTAAACGTCGGTTTTGGATTAGGCCATCCTTAAGGCAAAAAGGAGGAAATGTGACGTGATATTAGTTTAGGAGATGAACTTCGATCAAGTTTTAAGAACTTTTTGCGAATGTCGAGATCAGATTTTGAAAATCTGCTATGTTTAATTGGCCCTATCATTAACAAGAACAACACCAACTACAGAGACTCTATCCCAGCACAGGAACGTTTTGCCATCACACTGAGGTTCCTACAAAGAGGAGATTCGTACCGTCCATAGTTTAATATATTTATTCAAAGTTTCGGTACCATCTATATCAAGAATTGTGCCAGAAGTATGTAACGCAATGTTCGAAGTTTTAAAGTATACAATTAAGGTAGGCATATAATAACAGTAAGGAGTTCAAATTATAGTTATTCCCTTCACGTACCGAATCAAACTACCACTAGATCGCAACAACGTAAATAAAAACAAACTGGTCGTTTACACCAAGCTGACAAACAGTCCCCGAACTCGTAAATCCTTTGAAGTTTACCGACATTGGATGGGACTCTGTTTGTGTCCGTAAAAACGCAATTCGCGGACTCTCGAGTCCGGAAAACGATCCACAAGTTCTAGAACAGTCCGCAAACAGTTCGCGGACTGTCACAAACGGACCGAGTTCGTGTTTTGTTTTTGTCCAGTCCTCTTGGTGGAAACCCGGCATAACGCGCCACATTTTCACAACTACAAGTCCGGTGTCTCTATGTAAACTGAATGAAACTTAAACAAAACACGAACAGTTTTCATTCATTTCTGTCCGCGACTGGTGTAAACAGAAAGTCCGTTGGGAACCCCAACAGTCTTCAAACATTTTCGGAACAAAACTGTTCGGAATTTCTGTCCGAACGAACAGTTCGTGTTTTGTTTTGACCTGTCCGCTTGGTGGAAACCTGGCATAAAAAACCAATTCGCGGACTCTCGAGTCCGGAAAACAATCCACAAGTTCTAGAACAGTTCGCAAACAGTTCGCGGACTGTCACAAACGGACCGAGTTCGTGTTTTGTTTTTGTCCAGTCCTCTTGGTGGAAACCCGGCATAAGATTCTAGCGAATTAAGGACACAAATTTCTAATATTCCTGTTATATCAGATTTTGGATCATGGAGTTCTTATTCGACAGCTATTGTCAAATTCTTTCGAGAGATATTGCGAATCTACCTACAAGGAGGATCTGGTAACAAGGTGGATAAACGAGCGCTAGGTTCTGGTTACATGATCTGGGATAAAATTTCGTCATTCTCCATCCAAATGCAGAATTTTATGTCAATCGAATCCGTAGTTATGAAATTACCAGGGAAAACAAATTTGCAACGGACCTATTTACGGAACTCTTAATCGATTTTTGCCCATTAAAAATCTAGGCATACGAGATCCAAAGCATTCTTGAAAATTTCATACACTGAGCAAAAAAATTAACGCACATTATGGAAATCTCAAATTTAATCTACAACTGAAGGTGTTCTCCATCATAATTATTTTTATCAGAATTATGCATGCATAATATGTTATCCACTTTCACGTTTTTCTTCAATACAGATGTTTTCTACCAGCAGGAATAAAAAAAGATGATATTATCAGATTTTGAATGTATTGGCTCCATTCTAAAATCAGTTGTTCTCGATCAATTCTAGTGATCAATAGTTTTTCTTTCGTTTGATTTTCTACACTCGATCGCTATGCAACGCGAAACACGCAATTTGAACCAAGAGGAATGTGCCCAAGCGGTAGTTTTGCGAGAAGAAGGGTGGTCATACACAAGAACTGCAGAAAGGTTTGGAGTTTCCCATACAAGTGTGTCCAGAATGTTGCAGCGATTCAGGGAGACAGGTATGAGTGTCCGAAGACCAGGACAGGGTAGACCACGGGTAACAACTGCCATTCAAGAACGTTACTCGAGAGTTTCTTCGTTGAGACAACGGTTTGCAACCGCTCGCCTCCTTCAAAATCAGCTTGAGCAAACTCATGAGGTGCAAATTAGCACTCAGACAATAAGAAATCGCCTCAGAGAATATGATTTAAGGCCTCGTGTCGCGGCAAGAGGCCCAGCTCTTACCCCAGCCCATCGAAGGGCGCGTTTGAGAGAGAGTTTGCGAGAGAGCATATCCATTGGGAAGAGGCCGATTGGGATGAGTCTAGATTCTGCCTCTACCATTGTGATCGACGTTCCCTTGTATACAGACGTCCACATGAAAGATATGCTCAGTGCAATTTCCTGTATACTACTGGTTTCGGGGGAGGATCGATTATGGTATGGGGTGGAATATCTTTGACTGCTCGCACAGACCTAGTGGTCGTTGATAATGGAGCTATGAATGCTGATAAGTATATAAGGAACATTCTTGAAGAGCATGTAGTGCCATTTGCCCCATACATTGGTGAAAATTTCATTTTTATGGACGATAATGCCAGACCCCATCGTGAGCGCATCGTTCAGGAGTACCTTGAAGAGGTTGAAGTCTCTCGAATGGAATGGCCAGCAAGAAGTCCACATCTCAATCCGATTGAGCAGGTTTGGGACAACCTCAATAGAAGGCTGAGAAGTCCAGAAAATCATCCAGCTACTCTTAATGACTTAGGAATCCAACTCGGAGGAATCTGGGAAGGATTAGATCAAAACATTTTAAGATCACTCATTTTGAGTATGAACCGTCGTTGCCGAGCTGTAATTAACGCAAGGGGTGGAAATACCAAGTATTGAATCATTTATCAGCATTTCAGTATTTTGAAAATTGTTCATTTCTCTTCTTTCACATAAGATTCGGTGAAATCCTGAATTTTTCTTCCATTCAATGTGTCTTGTTTCGTTCAAAACCTTCCCGACAGAACATAAAAAATAAGTTATAAAGTCAATGTAGAATTAACTTTCATTAAAATTGAGATTTTCAGAATATGCGTTAATTTTTTTGCGCAGTTTCTAGGTTTCGAACAGACTTGAATTGAAGAACGGATTCCTTACCAATTGACACCATTCTCAGCTCGAAATTGAGAACGATTCCAATGACATATGTCAAATTTTTGACAGCTGTCAAATCAATATTTCCCTTTTCATTTTCGAATGTGAATCCATCTAAGAGCGAGCCTACAAGGTAGATGAACTTACAAAGTGGATGAAGGAGCCCCCAAATTCTCCTGAATTCACGTCAGTGCTCGAAGAGATCCATTTTCAGTTAAAAATATCTCACAAATTCGACTCCGAACGCCCGATCCCAATAATTGGAAAGAAAGCGAGCTTTACTCCAAGGTTCACGAAACTTTTAAGATATTTCCAAACGATCGAAGATGCATAATGAAAATTCAATTTTAACTGGAGGAAATATAGTCGTTCTCGAGAAAGAATATTTTCGAATTCAATACTTTGTTATATTCCTCTGCGAGATCAGAAAGGTATTGTTCCAGTCCTGGCACTTCTTTCATGCTGGGATTTGTGGCACGGACCAAAGTCGAACAGCTCACGTCGGCTTAAAAAATGAAACATTCTTTTCTGTTTCAGCTACAATGTAGCTTTCCTGTTCGTGACCTACGTAGTCCCCATTGGATCGATGACATTCACCTATGCCAGGATAGGGAAAGAGTTATGGGGTTCGCAGAGCATCGGCGAATGTACACAACGTCAGATGGAAAACATCAAGAGCAAGAGGAGGGTGAGTGATAAACGATTCTCGGGGAAAAACCAAACCATGGACGCAGGCAGGCAAAACCGCATGAAGTTAGATATTGAAAATAATGATGATGGGAACTGTAATGAATTTGAACATTGCCAAACATGACTCGGCCAACAGAACATTTGTAACGTAAATGTAGTGGCTGTTCCGTATTAGTCACTGAAATCTATACCCAAAGGGTGTTTGAATATAAGACGGGATTTTAACTAATACCTCGCGATTTGGGGAATTACAAGTATTCGTTTAAACATTCTCGAATGACGGAAGAAAAATGAATGATTTTAATTTTTATCTATAAGATACTGCCTTGTCTTGATGTCTAGAATAATGGTGTATGCACTGGTTCGATTTTGTTTCGCCAAAATTGAAAATATTAGAAAAGTTTCGTTCTTTCAACTTCAGGTGGCGCTATTCACATAATAATAATAATTATAAATATAGTACCTTCACGACTACGCTACAGTGTCTTGATAAGAGCCATTAACCGTAGCGACACCTAGTGGCCTTATTCAAAAGGAGGAAAAGCATTTCCTATATAAACAATTTTTTCATCGAATTTTTCAGAGTTTCAATGTATTTTATAATAACCAGGCCGTAGACGAATCCATAAATGAAGTTTCATAACAAAGAGTCCATCCGATCTAGAGTTATAAATGGTGTAACCAACAACTTTGTTTTATATATATATATAGTTATGTATCCCGAATCACAGGAAACCGCCGATACATGGAAAGTGCCAAGACTGCAAGTCAGCGTTCCTCTCCACGTGTCAGTGCAAAAGTGCAACGATCTTGCGACGCGATCGTGAAAAGTGAAATAGACACTTATCTTAGGATTAGTTCCATCCTAGCTTTATACAAATTCACTTGTATCAATTAGCTCTATTTTGGTAACTCCGTATTCGAAAGCTGTAGAAGTATAACGTCATTTATTGTCTAAATCATTGTGACTTATAGTTCGAAGGAAATAAAATCTTTTTTAAAAACAGTCTTTTCGGAACGAATTTCATAATTGGCGCTGCGAACAGGATATCGCAACGGTTTTTCGGTTTTTCACGCAAAGATAGACTGAAAAATAGTGTCCACTAGTGAATACAAACTGTTAAGATTGTGTTCGAGGATCTCCGTTGAGTTTCAACTCTTAGTGCGATATCATCACCAACAAACCCACTTCCACCAGAAGGAAGACAACAAACCCACTTCCACCAGAAGGAAGAAACAAACCCACTTCCACCAGAAGGAAGACAACAAACCCACTTCCACCAGAAGGAAGAAACAAACCCACTTCCACCAGAAGGAAGACAACAAACCCACTTCCACCAGAAGGAAGAAACAAACCCACTTCCACCAGAAGGAAGAGAACAACTCCACTTCAACCAGAAGGAAGGATGCAATTCTTGGTGTAAGACCTATTTTCCAATCCAATTTTCCATTAAGTGTCTTTAATTTCAATGACAGACTCTCAACAATTTGAGATAATTGCTGAAGATAACGATACTTTAGAATCGCTTAATACCCAATCTATTCAAGATTTTTTATTTAGAAATAACCGATTTAGACCTTATCCTAGTAGAGTTTTATCCGAAATGAATCAAAACTCTTCTAACACACCGGCAAACTCTTCTAACACACCGGCAAATGATACCATGTCTCGTCAAGACCTCCAACTACTTTTAAATTCTATTCCAGAATTTTCACCTGGAAAAAACTTGTCTATTTTTATTAACGAAGTGGATAATTTAATAAATCACTTAAGAGGCAGATTGAATGACGATTTACAATTCTGTTTGAATTTCTCGATTCGTTCCAAAATCTTAAACGAAGCCCGAGATTTAATAGCGTTTCAGAATGCAACAGAATGGACGACTATAAGACGTACACTCCTTCAGAGGTACGGTGACCAAAGAAACGAAGATTTACTCGTTACCGCTGTAACACATTGCGTTCAGAAAAAGAAATGAAAACTATCTCGATTACTACTGTAGACTGTCTAAAACTTTGAGCGACCTCCTCCAACATCTCTCTTTGAATATTGCAGATCAAAATTTATTAAAGTACAAACAATTCGAAGCTGAAAAACTAGCACTCAAAACTTTTCAAGTAGGTATATTAGAGCCTTATAGGAGCTACATTAGTAATTTCGAATTAGGAAACTTAGAGCAATGTATAAATAAATGTAAATTTTATGATAACAGGAAACAGGAATGGGAATATTCCGAATTTCTCAGGAAATCTCAGGAAAATAAGAAACATCCACCGCAATACCATCTCAAACATAATCCAAATTTTAATAATCAACCGAACTTCAGACAACAATTTCAAAATAATAATGATCAATTTCCAAATTTCAATAATAATAACAGGAATCAAAATCCCCAAAACATTGTTTTTCCACACAACCAACATGCTACAAACAACCAGAAATTTTTTACTAATAAACAAGTTTTTGGAACAAAACCAAGCTCCGGTTTTCATAAACCTCAGCAAGAACCAACACCAATGTCTATTTCAACTAGAAATACCAAACCGACGCCTATGTCTATTTCCACCAGAAATTCTAAATTTCCACAAAACAAACACCTCTTTAATGTTCAGTCAACATCTGAACACTTAGATGATCAAGAATTTGAATTTCAAGAACCCGAGTATACGGAAGAAAATGACTTAGTAGAAAATAATGATTCATACGAGAACAATTACGAAATAGATGAAAATTTTCAGAATTGGCCTCACGAAAACCCAGAAACGTAAATCTTAATTGCGTAAAAGTTCAATCAAAATTACCGTACATTTATTTACCTAAAATCAACCTAAGAATTTTAATTGATTCAGGCGCTACAAATTCAGTAATAAATAGAAAACCAGCGTTCGAAAAATTTTTCAAATTTCTGTACAAGGAAAATTTTAGTGTTACCGGTTTAGGAACTACGATCAAAGCGGATGACAATTTAAATATTCCAATTTTATACGAACTAGGTATCCTCGACAATATTCACTTACATGTTGTCGATTGGCACAAAAATTTCGATGCTTTATTAGGAACATCAGACTTACAAAAATTAAATGCAAAGATAGATTATCAGAATCACATTTTGGAAATTAAAAATTTGAAAATTCCATTCATTCTTGAATACTCGTCCAATAAATTGAAACCTAATAAAACGATAGTGAAAGATTTTTTAAAAATTCCAGTATCTTTGGAAAACGGTGACGTTTTGTTACCCGAAATTAATTTCAAACAATTCTCAATCCCTGCATGTATCGCTAACGCAAAAAACGGATTTTGTTTTGTACCTATTTCAGAACCGATAAACGATAAAATAGAGATAAACTTTTCAGAAAGAATACCCGTGAAATCAATATCTGAAACGGAAATAGCTGCCCCTCAGGTAGAAAATCACAAATTTAACCTTTCGAAAAACATCCGAACGACTCACATGAATTGTGAAGAAAAACATGAAATTTTAAAACTCTGTTCTAAATTCAAGGACATTTTTTATAACGAAAAATGTGATCTTACATTTAGCAATACAGTTAAACATCAAATTAGGACGAAAGATGAACAACCTGTTTATGTAAAATCTTTCAGACACCCCCATAGTATGAAAAATATAATTCAAGAACAAATTCAAAAACTCCTAGACGATAAAATCATACGCCCATCAATTTCTCCTTATAGTGCACCAGTTTGGATTGTAGATAAGAAAAAAGATGCTTCTGGTCAAAAGAAATATCGTATGGTAATTGATTACCGTCGATTAAATGAAAAAACGATAGAAGATAAATACCCTCTACCTCGAATCGAAGAAATTTTAGATAATTTAGGAAAAAGTTGCTATTTTTCAACCCTAGATATGGCGAAAGCATTTCATCAAATCGAAATGGATGAGAAATCCATAGAGAAAACTGCATTTACCGTGAATAATGGTCATTACGAATATCTTCGTATGCCTTATGGATTAAAAAATGGACCAAGTACCTTTCAACGCGTAATGGACAATGTACTTAAAGAATATTTACACAAATTTTGTTTTGTTTACATGGACGATATAGTGATATTTTCGAAATCCTTACAAGAACATACTTGCCATTTAAAATTAATTTTCCAAAAAATAAGAAAATTTAATTTGAAAATTGAACTTGACAAATGTGAATTTTTGAGTAAAAATGTTGAATTTCTAGGACATGTAATAACTCCTGAAGGTATATCACCAAATCCTTCAAAACTAAAAGCTGTTGAAAATATCCTATACCACGTACAGCGAAAGAAATAAAATCATTTTTAGGCTTAATAGGTTATTATAGGAGATTTATTCAAAATTTCGCACATATTGTGTCTCCTCTTACTAAGTGTCTTAAAAAAGGAGCAAAAATAAAAATCGATGACCCTGATTATGTGAATGCTTTTCACCTATGCAAAGAATTATTGACGAATGCCCCAATATTAGTTTATCCAGATTTCAAAAAACCATTTACATTAACAACTGATGCTTCAAATGTTGCAATTGGAAGTGTGCTGTCACAATCCAATCGCCCAGTAGCTTATTACTCGAGAACTTTGAATTCTGCAGAGAAAAACTATTCCACTATAGAGAAAGAACTACTTTCAATCTTAGATTCGACAAAACATTTTCGACCATATCTCTACGGCCAAAATTTCACAATAGAAACCGATCATAATCCATTGGTTTGGCTTTATAAAATTAAAGAACCCAATTCCAGACTTATACGTTGGAAATTGAAACTTGATGAATTTGACTTCAACATTATACATAAAAAAGGAAAGGAAAATAAAGTAGCTGATGCCCTTTCACGAGTTGAAATTAATAATAGAGAAAACGAAGAATCTTTATTATCAGAACGTGATTTAGACTTCGAAATTTCATCTGTTTTACCTAACATCAATGAACTTCCGATATTAAGTGACGAAGAACTCGAAAATATTTTGAACTCTCCAAACATTACCAATCAACAGAATGACGAAATTGATTCTAATGCAACAATTCATTCGACTCAAGAAGATAACGGAAAGGTTATTCCAATCACGGAATCTTCTGTCAATATTTATCCAAATAGAATTATTTTAAATATTGGCGAACAATACAAATTAAAATTCACCAAAATTTTCAAGAGAAACACATATAACATTACAATAAGACAAAATTTCATGAATAACGACTTTTCGAAATTTTTCGAAGAAATTTTCAGACCAAATGAAACATACGGAATATTTTTCAGAGACGACAAATTACGACTACCTTTTGTCAGATTTTGCAAAAAATCGTTCAATTACTCCGTTAAGCTTTTCATAAGCAATACACTCTTATTAGATGTACCTTGCGAAGAAAATCAAAGTGAAATTATTTCAGAATATCACGATAAAAACCACAATGGTATTTCAGAAACGTATAACCATTTATCGAAAAAATACTATTGGCCAAAAATGAGGAATAAAATAACAGAAATTATCAACAAATGCGAATTATGTCTACAATCAAAATATGAGAGACACCCCTACAAATTAAAATTTTCAGGTCCTCTCTTAGCTAAACGACCTTTCGAAGCAATCCACATTGACACATTCTCTTTCCAAAATTCTAAATTCCTAACAATCATTGATTTATTCTCAAAATACGCACAATCGTATCTTGTTAAAGACGGCACTGCATTAACCATTCTTAATAAATTACGACATTACTTTGCACACCATAACATTCCACAAAAAATCGTTTGTGACGAAGGACGGGAATTTCAAAATAAAACATTTAAAGAATTTTGTAACTTGAATAAAATCAATTTACATTTTACAACAGTGAATAATCCAAGTTCAAACTCTCCAATCGAACGATTTCATTCCACAATTTTAGAAAAACTTAGAATTTTAAAATTGTCAAATCCAAATGAAAATCCTGCTAATCTCATGATTTCAGCAACATTGATTTACAATCAATCAATTCACTCAGCCACAGGTTATTCACCTTTTCATTTACTTTATGGACCTTATGATAAATTACCAGAATTTGACTTAACAATGACCGTTTACGAGCAATATAACGAAAAAAGAAAAAGAGAAATTTTACCATTTTTTGACCACATATACAAACGAAATAAAGATAAAGCCCAAAAAACATTGACAAGATTAAATGAGAATCGAGATGATCCTCCAATTTTAGAGCAAGAAGAAGTTTATGTCGAAAGAAATAGACCAAGAAAAACTGATCCACCTTTCGAAAAAATTACTGTTCAAAAACAAAATCAAAATAAAATCAGTGGTTTAACTGCAAAATCCAGAGAAACCACAGCCCACATAAGAAATGTCAAAAAACTAAGAAAAAACGTTTGTTCTTTTCAGGATACTTCTAATCCTCCTAATTCAGACCCAAACGAAGCAGGCCCTTCAGGTCTTCGAAATAAAAAGTAATGGCTACTTCGAAGAACACTTAAGTAATGCCAAAATTCTTGACCACTATCATAATTTTCTCTTCTTCATGAATATAACCCATTTGAGAGATAATTTCGACCAGTTAAATTACAATTTCAACGCTATTCAGGAAAATCGAACAATCGACGAACTATCTCATAGAATTTATAATCAACTAAGAATAAATTTGGAACAAATTGAACAAATTTTACGTAAATTTGCAAACAGAAAAGTTAGAAGAGGTTTGGCTAATTTCATTGGAAAAGGTATCAAGTTTATCACAGGTAACTTAGATGACGACGATCTTAAAACTATCAATGAAAATCTAGAAACTCTCCATAAAAGTAAATCTTCAGAAATAGAAAGAATAAATAAATTAACTTCCTTTGCCAACCATTTGTCACAAAGATATTCAGAAGATTTAGCCTTGTTAAATGAAAATATTATTCATACCAAAACTTTATTCAGAAATCTTACTTCTACCGAAGAATTTCGAATCATTGTAGAATACCAAATACTTCAATCCGAAACCCTTTTGAATACTTTACTCATGCTTGAAAGAACTATTAGTTTTGCAATGAAAGAAATTCCAAATTTAGAAATCATTAAAGTCGAAGAACTTATGTCCATTGGAGCATATCTTGACCAAATTTATAAGACACAGCAGTTATCACCAATTGATCATGTTAATCTTTTTAAAATAATAGAATTCACAAAAATTTCTGTCATTGGAACGGAAGAAACTATTTCTTTCCTTCTCAAAATCCCAATCCTCAAACAAGTAATTGCTAACTATTCCCGAGTTTATCCTTTACCCAATCACCAAAATATTGCTGTGATTCCGCCAAAGATGTTTTCCATCAAGATTCACAATGAAGAATACTGGACCAACGAGCCATGCAAGTCTACATTGGGATGTTCCACGGTGCTTTGTCTCCAACCCCCCATCAAAGAAGCCTGCATGCTGTCAACCCCAGAACGATGCCAAACAACGCTCGTCAACAACGAGTTCAACATCATCTACCCTTTGAAGAATCATCAACTACTGACCCTCTTCAAGAAGAACCATACAATACTAGAAGATTGCAATGGCATCCTTTTCAAGAAATCAATCCAGGGGACCAACCTATTGAGTTCACCCTGTAAAATCATCATCGATGAAACCATATTTGACAACACTATTCCAATTTTCGAAATATCCATCCAAAACGTTTCGAAAATAACTCTGAATTATACCCACAAAATCGACTTCCAATTCAGGCATCTGAAAGAACCTACTTCTATTCTCCAAGAAGCGGAAAGACTTTTGGACCAGCCTGTATATCTTCAACCCACAACTCAAATAATCCACCAAGCCACGAGTGTGTTATTGTTCTGCTTAGTAATGCTTGGAATCATCTTCTTACTGAGAAATAGAACAAGAATTGCTGAGTTACTTTACAACCCACGGAAAGTCATACACGTGGAAATCGAAAACACCAGAGAACCCTCAGATAACAGAGACGTTATCTCTTAAGGAAGGAGGAGTTATGTATCCCGAATCACAGGAAACCGCCGATACATGGAAAGTGCCAAGACTGCAAGTCAGCGTTCCTCTCCACGTGTCAGTGCAAAAGTGCAACGATCTTGCGACGCGATCGTGAAAAGTGAAATAGACACTTATCTTAGGATTAGTTCCATTCTAGCTTTATACAAATTCACTTGTATCAATTAGCTCTATTTTGGTAACTCCGTATTCGAAAGCTGTAGAAGTATAACGTCATTTATTGTCTAAATCATTGTGACTTATAGTTCGAAGGAAATAAAATCTTTTTTAAAAACAGTCTTTTCGGAACGAATTTCATAATTATATATATATATAGATTTCAAATACACACAACCAAACTTATATGGAATCACCCAGTATTAAGATGAAATATTATTTTGATATCTTTTTCGTTAGAAGCAAATAAAAAGTGCATGTGTTTACTCACAAAAACAGTTAGGTTCATAAGCACTTGATAAGATTTGGCTTTGCAGTGTCGATTTTACCATTTCGTTCGAACGTCGCAGTGAATTTATATTTTGTTTTTTTGCGAAGTTTAAAAAAAATGCCTTATGTGGGGTTATCGGAAATCCAGAGAGGAAGAATTATTACTATGGCAGAACAAGGTATGTCACAAAGACAGATTGCAAGAACGGTGGGGGTTACACAAGGGGTTGTTTCAAAAACCTATGGCAGGTTTCTGGAGTTAGGAACCCTAAAGAATAGGCCGAGAAGAAGTCGTGGAAGAGTAACTACAGAAAGGCAGGATCGCTTTTTAGCCCAAACAGCAAGAAGAAATCCCGCAGTATCTCATT
Source organism: Adalia bipunctata (assembly GCA_910592335.1). Taxonomy (NCBI): domain Eukaryota; kingdom Metazoa; phylum Arthropoda; class Insecta; order Coleoptera; family Coccinellidae; genus Adalia; species Adalia bipunctata. The sequence continues at coordinate 12,425,244 of OU342954.1, forward strand.
CAGAGCTTCAAAGGCAATTTTTGCAAGCTACAGGTGTTAGTGTTTCTGTCGAAACTATCAGAAAAAGACTTCGCGCTCGGGAATTATTCAAGAGAAGAGCGTTAAGAGTTCCAGAACTATCAAGGCAAAATGAAGTTGACCGTTTTAATTGGCGTTTAGAGCATGAAAATTGGACTATTGAAGATTGGAAAAATGTCTTATTTTCGGATGAGACCCGAATTGGCCTACGATCAGACGACCGGCGTGTTCGCATTTTGAGAGGTAGAGGGAGGCAAGCTAGGCTCCGAGCTGCAAGACCGATCCCTAAATACAAAGGAGGTACTGTAATGTTTTGGGGCGGAATTATGTTTGGTGAGAAAACTCCCTAGGTATGTTGATCTAGTGCTACAACCTGTAGTGAGGCTCTGGCGAGGTGCTTTTGGAGATTATTTCCCATTTATGCAGGATAATGCACCTCCACATACCAGCATAGTTGCAAACAATTTTTCGAAACAGAAGGTGTGACTGTTTTAGAGTGGCCTTCTTGTTCACCGGACCTTAATCCTATCGAGCACTTGTCGGATAGGATCAAAAGAAAAATTAGAGCTCGTCAAAATAATCCTGGTAACGCAGAGCAACTTATACAAGCGGCTCTAGAGGAATGGGCAAATGTTACAGAAGAAGAAATTAACAACTTAATAGAAAGCATGCCTCGTCGAATTCAAGCTTGTAGCAATGCCAGGGGTGGTAATACTGATTATTGATTTGTTAAAATCGTTTTATTTGTTGTTCAATTCTCAGTTACATAAAAATTATTTTCAGAGAAATTTACACTTTTAATTTTCTGTTCTATTATAAATATTAAATAATCTTTTAATAATTTATATTATTTTTGTAATAAACTTGTTTTGGGAAAACTGCTCTTCACTTCTCAGTGACTTTTTTTTAATTAAAATTCGTTTTTTCCAAATAACAGGGTGATTCGGCGATTCCATATAAGTTTGGTTGTGTATATTAATTTATTCAGGTGAACGTGTTGTGTTAATAGTCGATAATTTTGTCAAACAATAATTTGTGTATACAGGATGTGCCACTTGTGCCGCAGCGGACGGTATCTATAAGCGTAACGTGAAATTTTTGAGATATTCTTCCAGCGGTGCAGATCTTATTGAAAGAAAATTGTAAAAAGTTGGGGGCATAGCCGTCCGCTCAAAGTCCTTAAACTTTCAGAAGAAGCAGAAGTACCTCAAATTCGATCATGTGTTTTTTTCAACTGAGATATTTGCTGAGTTACAATGCGAAATAATCATCCTACCTTCTACAGGGTGGCCGTTATTAACTGTCAAATATGGAGAATTTCAAATTGATGTTTTTTGATTTTTTAAATGAAACACCCTGTATGTTTCCTCATGAGAATAGAGACTATTGAATTCCTCACATTTACGAATGCCATCAAAACTGGAAATTTCTTGGAAAGAGAAAATCAACACAATCTGGCATCATCTTCTCGAAAGCTCTGTGAAATATGTATCATAGAAAATGTGGTTAGGTCATTGACCCCGAATCCTATGACCTAGGTTATTGGAGTTAGGTTATTGATCTTGACGACATGTGGTTTCAACAGGACGGTGCCGCATGTCTTACCTCCCGTGAAACATTCACCATATTGCAGATGATGATTTCTATCAATTTTAGATAATTATTGGTATTGAATTTGGGTTTTTCAGGATAGGGATATAAATGGATTAACCTTCTTTCTATGCCTAGTCGACAGCTATTAGGCGGCAATTCCCCCAAAAAATGTTCAATATCACTGGTTTCCTTCTGAACTAACAAACAGATGAAAATGGTGCTAATTTAGAAGATAATAAAGGTTTCCAGAGGTTTTCTGGGGCGTAATATCAACAACGGCAGACGTAATAATAATATTGGAAAAAAAAACGATGAACATGAATCGTAGCCTACATCCCAACAGTTCAATACAGAGAACATACCTTCCCCGAAGCCAGGGGGGTAGAGGATTGCAATGTTTGAAATATCAACAAACATTGGAAATGGCAGTAAGGATTCTAAGAAGTGAAGATCCGCTTCTGAAATTTGTCGCTCAGCATAAAATTGCGGATCATGGAGTCTTCCTATTCCGAGCTGCACAAAGGGCCCTGGAGAAGCTCAGCATAACCGGCGTATCGATCGATCCTGAGCTCTCTGGACCACCGATCACTCAAGCGGACCAAAGAAGCCTAACAAGACTGATCCGAAAGTCTCAGTCAGATACATTACTCGAACATCATATGAGTAAGACCTTGCACTCCATATATTTCAGGAGTTTAAAAGACCATCAGGACCTGTCTGAAGAATTGTCTTTCGCCTTTCTAAAGTCAGCTAGCCTTAAGTCAGAGACGGAAGGATTTGTGATGGCGTGTCAAGATGGAATACTAAATACAAGATCGTATAAAAAGAATATCATGAAAATGGACACCCCAACAACTTGCAGGGCTTGCCATAGGCAACAGGAAACGATTATGCACATCCTTTCCCCCTGCAGCGTCCATGCTCCATCAAGTGTGGTTTACACGGGTAGAGTAAATGGTAGAGTACGGTGGTAGAGTACTTACTATCCCCCAACTAGCATAATGTAAACAGGTTGAGCTAGTGACAGTAGACACTAAAGATAGTGCACGGTAGAGTAGAGTGGATAGCACATGTGGATAGTACACTCGACTATCCCATCCCCACTTCCACAATTCTACTCTACTCTATTGGTTTGCTAGTTGACTATCCCAATGTAAACAGACACTTGCCCGGTTTCAGTAGAGTATAGTGCGTGCTAGGAGCATAGAATGAATGGAGGGCAGGCTTCATACGCTCGACAGATCATTTTGAACTTCCAATTTCGGCGGAGGTTAGAGTTTCGTGTGACGCCCGATAGATAACGCTGTGATCGCAAATAGGGCTATATGTCACATATGTCTTGTTCTGTGGCGCTACAGTTGCAAAGAATATTATGTGGTTGTCATTTTTATTGATACATTTTTACGACCAACACCAAAGTGATTGAATAATAAAACTTTTTGTTGTTGACTGAAAGAACTAGAGGAGGTCGAAACAAATTGTATTGAATTCGAATATTGTTTGAAGTAAATACTATAATATACGAATTGAATCGGCTTCGATAAAAAAAAAAATTTCTGCGGCTTTAACTATCTAATTTACCTGATGGTTTTTTTCATTTCAACGTGTGTTGCTAAGTATAATATTTTTAATTGATATAGTGTGATTTATTATGCTATGTACTATATAATTATTGAATGGAAAAACAAGGTAAACAGTTTGAATTTTTATTGACAAGTATCAAAACATATTGAACAATCTTATCATTACCTATTTTAGCCAAAAAGGCCTCGGTGGGATCATGACGCATTTAAAATTTCTGAAGAAAGAATAATCACGCCTTCTGATTGACTTGAAATGACGTCCGGTTGTTCCATATGAAGAAATCGAAACAAATTCTCACTACATTAAAATTCGACAATTCCATCTCCGTTTTTTTCAGCTTCTAGAAGAAGACCTGTACGTTACTTAAATAAAAGAATTTTTTTAAGTCTCACCCTTCAAAATAACACCAAATATCAATCATAACAATATTGTTGACATATCACCGCATTCTAATCAATTATTTATGCGCAATTATATGGAAAGTCTATGATCGGAAATAAATTTGTCAAAACGAATTTCATTTCAAATATGTATCGTTATAGCCATGCTGGAGCCACGAACGACGTTGGCGCCATCTAGTGAGCTTGCGGCGAACTGACAAGTGCGGACGTTTTTGGCATTTCATTTTTGTAGCGGAGCCTTCCCTCCATTCATTCTATGCTCCTAGGTGCGTGTTCCTAGACTCCCTAGTGTTAGTCGGCCAATTTTCCGTTTTTCTTAGGTACAAGCGAAAATGAAGTGAACGGAAAATGAAACCATGTAGTCTCAGTGTTCGAAAATTACGAATGTATATGGAACATTAGCAGGCCTGATTATAGAAATAGGGCAATGAGATCAGCCGCCTACGTCAAAATTGTCAAATACATATATGGCAAGAAAAAATTTTTTTGGTGTTGCCGAATTGAAACAAAAAATTTAAAACTTGAGATGTAGGTACATATGTATAATCAAGTTATCAAGAAGTAGGGAAGATCAAAAAATCAAAAAAGTTCAGAAGTTTCAAAACTTTTATGTGCCATTATCAAGCACATTTCATATTCTTCTGGGTCTTCCGATGCCAGTTCTCTTGAATGATTCGCAGATTCTTCCAATTTATCACGTCTCTCAATCCAATCCCTTGCACAAATTTTTTTTCCCATCTATTTTCTTCCTCCATAACTTCCTCAACTCCATTTAATAAAATATTTACCGCTTGCACTGAACATTTTCTAATAACGCCGCGATTTTTTTTGCCTAACCTGCTTGTTCATTTTTAGGCACGTAAAATCGAACTATCCTTTCAAATTACTAGCAACGTGTAAACAGTTACTCTACTGAAATGAGTAGAGTAGAGTATTTTCGTAAAAAAGTATGCTAGTGAACTCTACCATTAACTCTACCCGTGTAAACCGTACTTCAGGGTATGGATAAGAGACACAACGCGGCACTCCGAATTATATACTTCCATCTGAGAGCTGCGTATGGGATAGACAAAAAACCGTTGCTACCATATCATGTGCCCCTGGAGATTGAAGCGGTGGTCCAGAACGATAGAGCTCACATATGCTGAAACTATCCTGTCTTAACAACACGGCAGATCAATGCTGTTAAGCCAGACCTACTTCTGCTGGACAAGGAGCTGAAGGAGTTATTTGTGGATTCTCCTCCCCTGCTGAAAATAATGTTGTGATGAAAGAAGAACAGAAGAGGCAAAAATACAAGGAACTTATGTTCGAGCTTGGAACTTTATACCCAGGTCATAAAATTAGGATGGTCGTACTAATCATTGGATGTCTCGGTGGAATGAGAGCTAACTACGTAGATGAACTGAATATTATTACGGCCTGCAGATCTCTGGCCGAGCTATTGGCGCACAGAATGCAGAAAGCAGTGTTGCTCGGGTCACTTCAGCTCACCTTTTTTGTTAAGGGACGCTACGAGGGTAGGATGAAGAACTCCTCCATGGAAAGTGTGAGGGGTTTTTAGTGAGTAGCCAAACAAGATCTTGGATTCTCACACTATCGAGAAAGCGGAACCTCTCGGCGCCCATGAAGGGTTTTCCCCTTACACGGACGATTAAAAAAGAAAAATCTGTCACGTGTTTACGACAGCCAGAGAGGTTCTATTCGCCAGTGGCTGGGACAACAACGCCGAATTAAGTACTCAACTTCGTGATGTTCCATACATAATTCCAAAATGTATGTTTTCCGAATCAATAAATATTTCAATACTTCGCAACAGAAAACCATGCTTTATTGAATACTGAAATCTTACGCTCTCATTGAAACACCCTTTATTATCGTTCTTCGTCCGTTGTGGCGTTCATTCATTTGTTGCACTCTTTTTGGGGTGAAACACAAAACGGCTATCGGGAGAATGGAAAGTTTTCGCGACATCCTGTTTCGGGACCTTTCATAGGCAGTTCCCGGCGTTCCCGCACTTGTTTTCACGGCTCTATTGTGTATTGCGTCATCACTGGAAAAAGCGGTGAAACTTTGTACTTAAAGAAAATTCCACCGTACTGGCTTGATTGCGATTTGATGGAGTTCTTGGATGGAGGTAGAACAAAGTCGAACAAAAAGTGTAGTCTTTTTGTTGTTGAACTACGCCGACTGAATTTACATTTATACTGAAAAATAACGAGTTAATAATCGCGAATCACGAATTCGAAGAGGCCTACGACACGATGAAACACGATGATTCTCATCGTGGCACAAAAAATCGTGGTCAGTGGATATGACAACATTATTCGCTTCAAATTTGTCGTGTTTCGATTTCAGTTATGCATGAGCTACTGAACAGGTTACAAGTTTTTCCGTTTGATAAACAGGTTGTTGGTGAATAAGTCCAGAAAACTCTGGGGATCATTCTGCATGAGAAAAAATGCCATCATCTTTCACAGGGTGTATACAAATACACGGTCTTTCACGAGGAACCTCACCCATATTTATACGGGAAACTACTGAACGTATTTTCATGAAATTCAGCACTTATAAGTATTTCACGATGCTGATGAAATCTAAAATATTTTCAAGGCATGAGCACCTCCGGTTTTTCCGGAAATGACGTCAACTTCCGTTTTTCAAATTAGAACACCATTTTTTTTATTGCAGAAATAGATTCCTTAGAAAATTTCAAGTTATTTTGATGTAACATTTTTCAGTTTTGGTTGGAAAATTCTCTCTGAGCGGGAAAATTCGAAAAAAAAAAATCGAAAATAGAGCTCCGCTGAAACAAGAATAACTTCGAGGTTTTTAGATGGAAAATTTTCATTTTTGGGATTTTTCAAGATGTAAGATTGATGTATCCACTTTAAGAATCGAAATCGCGATTCATGATACAGGGGGTGAAAAAATCGCTTTCAAAGTTAGGGATGACAAAATCGTGAAAAATCAATTTTTTCAAATTAGAACCCCATTTTTTTATGGCAGATATTGAATCTACGTTAAAAAATAATGTGAGTGTATGCATCACACCCTTGCCCTTAAATGGATATTTTCTGAGTTAATATCCACTTTAGGGCAAGGGTGTGATGCATACACTCACATTATTTCTTAACGTAGATTCAATATCTGCCATAAAAAAATGGGGTTCTAATTTGAAAAAATTGATTTTTCACGATTTTGTCATCCCTAACTTTGAAAGCGATTTTTTCACCCCCTGTATCATGAATCGCGATTTCGATTCTTAAAGTGGATACATCAATCTTACATCTTGAAAAATCCCAAAAATGGAAATTTTCCATCTAAAAACCTCGAAATTATTCTTGTTTCAGCGGAGCTCTATTTTCGATTTTTTTTTTCGAATTTTCCCGCTCAGAGAGAATTTTCCAACCAAAACTGAAAAATGTTACATCAAAATAACTTGAAATTTTCTAAGGAATCTATTTCTGCAATAAAAAAATGGTGTTCTGATTTGAAAAACGGAAGTTGACGTCATTTCCGGAAAAACCGGAGGTGCTCATGCCTTGAAAATATTTTAGATTTCATCAGCATCGTGAAATACTTATAAGTGCTGAATTTCATGAAAATACGTTCAGTAGTTTCCCGTATAAATATGGGTGAGGTTCCTCGTGAAAGACCCTGTATAGGGTGTTTTTTGTAGAGTGATAGAACTTCAAATTGAAATAAAACACATTCAAATTGAGATTGAAGCCAATTTTTTTTTAAAGATAATTTTATGATATTTATGTTTAAACAATAATTTCCGGCATATGTCACCACGACTAGCTCTGAAGAACCGCGTTCAACCAGACCAATTTTGCACCACTTGTTCTAGTAATCCAGGCCTTCTTTCAGCAATAAAGAGGGTTATGTTGGCTTCTGGTTCATCAGCATTAACCAATGATTTGACATAACCCCAAAGAGAGTAATCCATAAGAGTTATGTCGCATGATCTTGGAGGCCAATAAATTGGACCATTTCTCGAAATAATGTTATCGCCAAATCAAAACACTTTTGGGTCGATACCATTCGAATTTTGAAACCAATAATCATTGATCATCGATCTGTAACGAGCACCATTCACTGTAACATTTGCTGCAGCATCGTTTTCAAGGAAATGGACCTGTAGAACTTCTTGAGGATTGTTTTCAGTCCACATAAGACAATTTTCCTTGTTATGTAGCTGTTCAACCAGAAATGAGCTTCATCACTAAACACAATTTTTCGATAAAAAAGTACAACAACTTCAAGCTGCTCCAGGGCCCAATCAGCAAAGAAACCGCGATTATTATGGTCAAGTGGCTTTATCTCTTGAACCAGTTGGATCTTGTATGGGTGTAGACCAAGATCTTCAGGCGAAATTTTCCATGAGCTGGATGTACAGAGTCCAACTTGTTGTGAACGTTGACGAATAGACAAATCTATATATTCATTAACACTATCACTTCTTCTGTACGTACAGTACAGTAGAGAAAATGTTGTAGTATAGCAAGTGGGGTCCTGGGACTGAGGATGGCCATGTCCATCCGGAGCCGAAGAACCCTGAGGAAATTAGCTGAAGAATTGGTCAATGACCAGAAGGGGTTTTTGAATTTTGGAATACTTATTCGAATTTTTGAATTCTTGAATTTTCGAATTTTTGAATTCTTGAATTTTTTGATTTTTGAATTTTTGAATTTTTGAATTTTTTGGTTTTTTGAATTTTTGAATTCTCGAATTTTTGAATTTTCAGAGTTTTGAAGATTCGAATTTTTAAATTCTTGAATTTTTGAATTCTCAAAGTTTTGAATTTTCGAATTCTTGTGTTTTCGATAAAAATTTAAATTTTAGGGTTAAAATTTTGAGAATTTGGAGGTGAAAATTAAATCTAATAAGCTTAGATGGTGCAGTGACGAATGACATTGAGTTCTAGATTCTGTTCAAAGGTAGATGGGTTCGAATCCCAATGAAGTCTCGATTTTTCATATTTGTATCGGGTGTGGCCATTGTTACGTCATAAGGTGTGGCAAGTCTTGACAAATCTGGGCAGCCTTAACGGGCCAAATTTGACAGGTCTTGACAGGTTAATCGATACATATTTGACAGGTACTAGTTGACAGGTCCATCACGTGACATCAGTATGACAGCTGGCAATAGGTCCTTCAGGTCATCACTTTTAGGCGACATCTTCTTCTACGACCCCTTCTGGTCATTGACCAATTCTTCAGTTTTGGCGTCATCTACACGTCTACTACTTCTTCCGGTCATTGACCTCTCCACGGTTTTACCGCTCTCGACAGGTGATGACATCTTCTTCTACAACCCCTTCTGGTCATTGACCAATTCTTCAGCTGATTTCCTTAAGGTTCTTCGGCTCCGGATGGACATGGCCATCCTCAGTCCCAGGACCCCGCTTGCTATACTACTGTTGTCGTAAATCTATCGATATAGTTCGACGAATAAGCTGCTCTGGTGAACGCTTATGTAAACCATAAATTTCACGAAGTGCTCAATGAGTTCAGCGAATAGAACACTTATTTTGAAAATAAATTTCGAACAATTTGTAAACGTTGTTGCGTCGTGAGTCTTTCCATGATAATTTGTCAAAAGCAAGAATGTATTCAAATCTATAATTTTATTTGTTGCAGGTGGTGAAAATGATGATGGTCGTAGTTATAATATTCGCTGTTTGTTGGCTTCCATATCACCTTTACTTCATCGTGACTTCCTATTTTCCTGATATCACTAACACTCGCTACATCCAAGAAACCTATTTGGCTATCTACTGGTTGGCCATGAGCAACTCCATGTACAATCCCATGATATATTGCTGGATGAATGCAAGGTAGGAAACGCATTTTCAAGAGTGGTTTAAAGAATTTTAAGACAGGGTCCTTCAACAAGGTTACCAGTTAGAGAATGCATTTTTTAATGATTTTTGTTTATATTATTCATCAAATGAAAACGTTGATATGAATTATACCTACATATTGTTACCAAGTGAGTCCGAAAGTTTTTAGTGTGGACAATTTAAGTGAGTTTTTTATATAAACAAAAGCTCTTAGGTCCAGAAAAAGTTACACGCTTTCAGAAATGAGAAATTTTTTTTTCTTGAAATTGAAATTCTATTTTTACCAGGAATTTTTGAACAAACCTAATTTCCTAATTCAAAAATATGTGTTAAACAGAACTATTGATTGTCAATCTGTAACTGCCACCAACTAGATTTTTCCGATTCCATACAGGGTGATTTTTAAGTGTTCCATTCGACGTATTCGAGGAAGGAATTCTGATACAAATTCAAGATTCTGTATTTTTGCTTTAGAGAACATGAACTTAAAAAGAAAATATTTTTAAGCATAATCTACTTCCACTTTTCCACCGGAAACGAATGAAAACTTCATTATTTCAAATGTAACACCCTGTATATTTATACATTTCAATTCTTCGTTCAATTCTGCACTGATCTGATGTATGTTATGCGCAACCACAAGCGATTGTTGAGTTATAGACTGATTGTTGACAGAAATAGTGTCACAAATTAGAGTTAAGGGTCCACATCCCTGAAAAAAAGGGACTCAGAAACAATTTATTTTTTTTTGATTGATGAAGGGATGTATGAGTGTTTAATGATAAAAATAATAAAAAAAATATTTTATAAGTGTTATATGAATGAAAAGGTTATTCCCCATAATTTTTGGTTATTTTGTAACATTTCCACAATCAAAACGGACAGATATTTTTGTGTTATTTCATTTCAGTATCGAAGTCCGTCATTTAGATAATCAAACGTCTATCACATTTTTCTTTTAGAATTTACCGTTTTTTTGTAAATAATATTACAACAATGTGTTGTTTTCGCGAAATTTATTTCCTTGAATTTTTCTATTCGAAATGATAAATATCCATTTTTATCAACGACAATTTATTTAGGTTTGTTTTAGCCGTCGGTTAGTGAAAATTAATTGTTTCTCACAATAATTGTGGATTGTAAGATGGAATTGAATTTTTTTTAAATGACACGCCCCGCAGGTGTCTCCTCCCAGATGACTGGTAAAGGAAATTTAGAGTATTATACAGCCAGTGTGAGATCTAGTTCAGTCTAGGATTTCTTGTTATAAGGACTGAACGAGAATAAATTCGCTATCACAAAAACGATTTTATTTTTTGAACCACTGGACCGATTTCGAAAATCAAACTCATTTTCGAATCATCTTCTAATTCTAATGAAAACTGTTTTTACAATAAAAAAACCAAAACTATTTTTTACAGAATTCATGGATTTTTTCTGGAATTCTTCCTATCATGCTTCTTATATTGCTCTCAGTCACTTTCTGGGATGCTGTCTTCCACTTTTGCTTGAATTCCTCTAATTTTTTCGTTGATTTCTCAGTCTTCTTCAGTTCTCTTTTTACCGGGGCCAATATCTTTCGATTGTCCTGAGTTCTGGGCAATTTGGTGGATTGGCCTCTTTGGAGACAAAAACCACCTCATTAGCTTCGTACCATTCCTTGGTGGCCTTGCTGTAGTGGCATGAAGCTAAATCTGGCCAAAAGATTGTTGACACATCGTGCTCACGTAAAAATGGTTAAAGTCGCTTCTTCAAGCATTCCTCGATGTACTTATATCTTCTTACTCCTTTTCCCACAAGTGCAAATTGCTTGCCAAACCAGGAATTTTTTAGGAAACTTTGCTTGTTTCTTCACGCGTAATTGTTCGCCAACATTTCCACGAGAATCTGCAGTATAAAATTCCTGACCAGGAAGTTGCGAGAAATCAGCCAAGACATTGAAGACATAGGTTTCGTCGTCCATCACGCAGCAGGAAAAATTTTTCTAGAAATCTTTTTTTAATTTCTTTGCTCTTGATTTCGCTTCTTGATTCTTCACAGCGTTCCTGTGTGGCACTTTCTGCACTTTGTATGTTCTAAGCCCACAACTCGACTTGATTTTCTGAACGGTTGACTGCGAACAACCCACTATTTGGTCCACTTTCCGTCCTGAAAGGTTAGGATTCTTCTGAAAAAGGCTGATGGCTTTCTTCACTTTTTTTGGGCTATGAAACCCCTTTTTCCTCCCGGTTAATTGTGAGATCTTCGTTGAAGCGCTTAACAACTCTTGATACCGTTTCCGGACGAATGCGAGCCTCTTTTGCGATTCTTTTGAAGCTCCATTTTTGATTATTTTGAAAAAGTTTCACTATAAATTCTCGTGTTTTCACTTTGCTTGACATTTTGCGACAGAGAATTGGAATATCTATGAAGTAGGTAAATGTTCCACATGTTTAGATTTTTTCTCAATTGGTTCAAGAGATGTGCGTTTTTGTGATAGCGAATTTATTCTCATTAAGTCCTTATTCCCTGCGCCCCAACATTTGTTCTATTAAACTTAATAATCCAATAAATAAAAATTAATGCACTGCACTGCCATCTGGCTGTATACGTTTCATAATTTGGAGGCTAAAGATTCGTAATATCTTCAAAATCCCTCATTGAAAGGAATTTTTTTCGCCACAGTGGAACAAAAGAAAGTACGCTGATACGGCTTCTTGGATAAATTATGAGGAAATATTATATAGGGTCAAAATAGGAAATTCATGTCCGTTAGGACCGTCCACTAGGGACATATAATAAATGAGAGAAATGGACTCGCAAAGATCTAATTCAAGAAGTAAATCGCCGGAACGTGCTGCTACCGCAGAAGCAAAATGACAGACCGGTTTCTGGCTTGTTTGCCGTCATCAGTGTCACATATCCACTCTTACTTTCATTTGGTTGCTACCGTAAGAGGGGATATGTGACACTGATGACGGCAAACAAGCCAGAAACCGGTCTGTCATTTTCCTTCTGCGGTAGCAGCACGTTCCGGCGATTTACTTCTTGAATTAGATCTTTGCGAGTCCATTTCTTTCATTATATAGGGTGTTCGAAACAGGGCTTCAAAGTGAGCCTCAATAAAACTATGAGATCTCATTTTTTTTTCAAATAGAAACCATATAATTTTGTATTTTCCATCGATTGCTCGTCAAAAACTAGTCAGAGTGTGACAAACATTTCGTTTCTTAAAATCAGTAGTTTTGCCATTATTGAATAAAATTCGAATTTCACGGCAGGTCACGGCACTCAGATTCTCAGGATCGTATATCTCTGGGGTTGAGGAATAGTCCTCAAATATCCTTTTTTCCTGCCAACTTTTGCGAGATAACTTTTTCTGATTGCTCTAAAACATTTTCAGATTCAGGAGGGGTTTCAAACAATTTTTCTCATGTCTTCCTTGCGTCCATGTCGCCCCAGCCACACTCACGAGAAGAGAAGTCTTGACAAGTAGAAAGAGGTCTTGTTCTGGATCGCCGGATCGGAACAGGATAACGAGAAATGGTAAGAGAACCAAATGTCTGACGAGAAAAGTATAACTCATTTCCTTTTCACTTATTGGAAGGGGATTTTTTATAATAACAAGGAATGGAGCTTTCTTAACCTTATATCAAATTTCTGTTGTGAATGTTTAGAATTGTCCAATTCCAATTAAATTGTGATGAAAATAAATAAACGATATTTTGCATAACACGATTTTAATTTTGTACATCCTTCAATTCACTTTTTTATCTTATTTTTGTCATGAGAAAGCACAGCAGGTGTCCCTAAAACATAATATTCAAAAACAATCAATCACTAAACTTATTGCAGTGAATCCTATAGTTTCTTCATAATACTGATTTATTCTGCTTCAGTTCTTCTTTTTTGTGACTTTTATCATCTTGCAGTTTGCTTCAGTTTCTAGGCTTGTTTTTTTTTCTGCGTGTTTTCTTGATTTAATTTCGATTTGCATATACAGGGTGTGAGGTGAACATTCGGCGAAAATTCCAGAGGTTTTTGCCCGGGCTATTTCGAAGATATTATATCCTTTGATTATTTTTGAAGAAGCGCTTTGTTACGTATAGGGCGAAAAACATTCGAAGTAAGAAAAACAAAATTCCTGCATTCTATGTTCTTTTCTTGCTCTGTGCTATAACCCACGCCTACGAGGTAGATAGTTCTGTACGCCATTATTCTAATCTGTGCGTAAGTGTTAACATGAGGCGCATTCGGTATTACCAATCCGGGAGAGGAGCGAGAGAAAACGGACACAGAAATATAATAATTCGGATCTCTCTCTCTCTCTGGCTGAAAGAGGGAAAGAGAGAGAGATCCGTATTTATTATATATTAGAAGCTAGGCGACTATATGTTGGACGATTTCCTAACCGCATTGCTTTGAGAAATATTTCAAAGTATTCATCAAAGTCTTCGAGAAACGGGAACATCGAAACGAAGTGGAGGACCAGGAAAGCCAAGAACTGTAAGAACGGTAAAAGTGGAAGACAATATGCTGGACAGGATCCAAGAAGATCCAGGTGCTTCTACGTGAAAACTTGCAAATACTTCGAATGAAAGTAACTGGACTGTTTGGGAAATTCTGAGAGACAATTTCTTGTACCCATTGCTAAATTAAAACTTTCAGGCACTTCTTCCTGCGGATTTTGCTCCACGTATTGCATTTGGTCAATGGCTGTTGCAACACGTATTGCATTCGGTACAATGGTTGAAATCTACTCAAGCTGATTCCTTTTACCGATGAAGCCAGTTTCACGCGAAATGCAATGAGGAATTTTCACAATAACCATTTGTGGGCTGACGAAAATCCACATGATATTTGAAAAAATCGGTTTCCACATCAGTTTTCATTGAACGTTTGGGTAGGAATTGTGGGTGACTGGCTAATTGGACCGGTATTTCTAGCAGGAAGACTCACTGGCGAAGTATAACGTATCTTTCTGTAACAAACGCTACCTAAGTTTCTGGAGGATGTATACCCCCAGCTACAAGACAGGCAACGTGGTTTATGCATGATGGTGCACTAGCTCATTTTCTTGAGTTGCTTGAGAGTGTTCAACAGCAACATACGGAAATCGCTGGATCGGTCGAGTTGGACCTAACGTGTAGCCTGCTTGATCCCCGGGCTTAAAGTTTATAGATTATAAGGAAATGGGGTTACAGTCCACTGTGACCTAAAGGTCTATTGTGCCCCCTAACAGAGCTGTTATCATCGCGCCTCCTACAGCTTGCCTTCCAGTTCCAGAGATTTGATGAAATCCAGCATCTGGGACGGCTTCAACGAGGATAATTCTCCACTCCTACAAGTTTTTTGTTCAAAGCTCTCTCTCCTTTGGCTAAGAATTCCGTAACCAGGTGAATAGGAGTTTCTTCCTCCTCCCCACAGAATCTACACTCGTCAGTGTCCGATAAACCCATTCTCAACAGATGCTTCTTCAGGCGACGATGTCCTGTGAAAAAACCAGTGAGTAGGTGTAGTTGGTTCTTACTTAGATCCAGATTTTTTTTTGATCTAGCTGTTTCTTCTAAGTTCCGGAGAAATTTTTTGGAGTGATCCATCCCTGGGAGATTCCGCCAGAGTTTGTTCCTTTCGGTTTTCCCCCTCGCCATAAACTCCTTCTTATAGGTGCATCTTCTTATTCCACAGAAGGGTTCTGGGCCAGTGAGTGGCGTTTGTGCGCTCTTTCTGGCCAGCGTATTGATCTCTTCGTTTCCTACGATTCCTGAATGACCGGGAACCCAGATTAAAAAGACCATATTCTTCTTGCCTACCTCATTGAGGTTGTTCCGGCACTCCCAAATCAGCTTTGAGTCAATGACATAGGAGCTCAGTGCTTTAGGCAGCTTGACTACCTGTATGAATAGCTATATTGCACTTCTCATAGTTTCTCTCTAGATTTATGTCTTGAAATCTTTCGATTGCTAGTATTTCCGGTTGTGGGACGCTTGTACAGTAGCCTAAGAATAGTGCACACTTGTTACTTGTCCCTTAAAGCCCAGCGCCAGCTCCTGTAGCGGTTTTAGAACCATCTGTATACCATTTTATTATATTTTCTTCAGGATTATAGGCGGTGTATTCCCCTTCCTAATACTCTCTTGTGCTGAGCATGGTGCTGGAGTTTTTCCCGATGCCTAATTTCTTGATCATCACATCACTAGGAATGTTTGATGATGAAATGTAGTCATTCAGAGAGGATTCCTGATTCTCTCATTGCCTGTTTCTTCTTCAGATATTCTGAGGATGGCATCATGAGGATGGCATCACTAGATGAAGAGGTGTGAGGTCTTTGATGATCTCATGCGCCCTGGCTGGTCACGTTCTCATAGCTCCCGTGATGCACATACAGGCAAACATTTGTACTTTGTCGAGCATTTTCCTCGTACTTGCCTGACTTGCCTTAGCAAACCAGGCTACTGCCCCATATGTGACTATAGGTCTTACAATCATGACGTACATCCTTTGCAGTATTTTTGTGTTACAACCCCATTTCCTGCAGCATAGACGCCTGCACGCCGTCAGAACCCTTGTAGCTCTGCCAGCAGCATTATCAACATGCTTATTCCACAGACGTCAGATATCCAGGGTTATTCCTAGGTATTTGACTTCAGACTCTCATTCCAAGATATTTCCGTTTCATTTTGACGTTTTCATGGCTGGAAGTTTTCTCTTCCGAGTGAACGGAATTAATATGGTCTTGGTTGGGTTGATGTTCATGCAGCCTCACTGACAAGCATCACTGCTCAATAATTCTAAGGCTCTTCTGCAATAGGTCGCAGAGAACGCCTTCGAATTTGCCTCTAATTATTAGGACTTTGTCGTCAGCATAGCCTTCACATTCGAAGCCGAGCTCCGTTAGCCTGTGTCTAGAAGTTCATCAACTACCAGGCTTCATAGGAGCGGAGATATAACCTCACCCTAAGGTGTTCCACGAGTAGCTTTGACGAAGACGGATTCCTCGCCCATCGATGTCTCAGCTATTTCGTCGTTAACATCTCATACATCCATTACTATTCACTCCTCGCCTCTCAAGTGCATCTCTGACACGTGTGTTGTGTTGTCAAAGGCCCCAGATACATCCAGGAAGGCGCACATGGCGACCACCTTGTTATTCAGAGTTCTCTGGATGACTTCAGTCAGCTGATACATGCATGCGGACATAGGGTTGCCAGATGTCCGGTTTTCGACCGGACAGTCCGGTTTTTTCATGTTTGTCCGGTCGAAAAAATCTTTATAAACCGGACAGAAGATTGAGTTGTCCGGTTTTTTCATCAAGTACATTTGAGTTGTCCGGTTTTTTCATCAAGTACATCTGGCAACCCTATGCGGACAATTTTGAAGTGGTGTTTTCTCCAGATGCTCCGTTCTTATGTAGTTATTTACCACTTTCTCCATCGTTTTAAGTAGAAACGATGTTAAGCATCCCCGGACTTAAACCCCCTGAATTATTTCCTATAGGGCCATCTGAAGTCCTGAGTTTATACTAGGTTTGTGGAAGATGCAGACCATTAAAGAGTTCGGATAATTTCTGGGTGTAGGTCAATAAAAAACGACCCTGGTGTTTTTGAAAGAGTTCGGGAGTCTATGTGGAGAAGGTTTGATGTTTGCATCTAAGCTGGAGGTAGCCATTCTCAACAATTGTTGTAGGTTAATAAATGTCATTTCTAGTAATGAATTGTTGTTTGTTGAAAACTTGTATCGTCTTTTATCTTCGCATCAAAGCGCTTTTTCAAAAATAATCAAAGTGTTAAATATCCTTAAAATAGTCAAGGAATAACCCCTTCAATTTTTGCCTCATGTTTACTCAACACCATCACATGTTCACCTCACACCATCCATCACACTCGTCACTCATTGCTACCACTTGAGAGCTTTTGAAAAGAAGTACACCTTCCTCCAGTTGGTATACTGGACCTTCAACTCCCCTCGTGCTCGAAAACAAATGACTGAAAAGGAATATTCTGTTTTAGGGACACTTCGAATCACATTCATGACGAGTCGCCCGAGCCCTACGGCCTCAACAAACACTTGCTACTCGAACGTACAAGACGAGACGACGCAAATTCACCGTCTCGGCTTCGATTCAAGAAGAAAATGGAGCGGCATGGAGATGAAACAGTTTCCTTCGTCCTGACGCAGGAGACATCTAGGAGAGATCGACGTGAGCTCTATACAGGAGAGACGCGAATGGATCTGATACAAACCCTCGCGATCCAGTGGCAGATGGAATCGCGAGGAGCGTAGGAAGAGCGCTATTCTTGATCAGAACTTTTGATAGTCCAAAGAAATGAGGTTTTTTAAAGTGATTATGGTGTTTTCTGTGAATTTGTTTCAAAATAGAAAATTGTGATTGAAAATTAATCAAAAAAAATTGTGGCCCATGAGGGGATCGAACCCGCGACCTTCGCGTTATTAGCACGACGCTCTAACCAACTGAGCTAATGGGCCAGATGCACCTACAGAGATTTTCCGATCATAGGAAGCCATTTTAAATTATCCATTCAGTAATTTCATTTCATCATCATTATTCGATAATATTTTTTCATTGTGAATTATTCTTGTAGTGAATAAGAATAAAACATATCGAATTCATGTGAATGATGAGACTAAAGGAATCACAGCAAATAAAGATAAAATTGTAAAAGTTCGAGTGCAAAAAGCCTTTGTTATGATGTTTCACATCTTGAATCTGTTTTTTTTTTCTTCTTCTTGGAATTTGCCTCCATTTTCATTATGATGATACAATTTGGGTTATAATTTTAAAAGGCGTAGAAATTTTAAACTCCCATGGAGTATGACGATGGTGGCTTGAATAAGCCACAAGCAAAATTTAGTCCAGATCGCTCGCTTAAACAGAACCATATAAAATTCTTGCAAATTATTGAAAAAAGCCATAGACGATTTCTTTGACAGTTGACATTTTTTCCTTGTATTCTGACTGCGAATCTACCCACAAGATGGAACTATATACTTACAAGGAGGAAAACTAGCGCTCAAAAAGCTTCTGACTTCACTTCAATTTTAATTCGACTCCCAGATTACCATGTAACATAGATGCATAGAATACCTATACCTGGTGTAACGACTCCTTACTAAAAATCGTGACCAAAATTAGTAGATCAAAACGGCACCCTAGATTGCATTATAGTGCTATTTCCGGAATAATCCGCAATATTTCGGGGTCGTGGCGCTTTTGCCGCAATGCAAAACAGCACGACCCCTTTCGAGAGAAATAAAAAGCAGAACAAATACTCAGATTTTCGATCGACAAGAAAGTCTTACACAAAATCTTATCAGTGCCAACACCAGATATTTTATGCATCTATCATGTTACAGAACAGTTATATCATAGAACAGGGGAGAGGCAGGCAAGATGGCATACAATCTTTTGAAAATCGATATCTTTTATGAGGAAAAAAATATAGAGTACAGCATTAGTTGAATCTCTAGTCAATCAAGTTAGCTATCAATTTTTGAAGAAAGATATAAATAAAAAAATTATAGACAGAAAAAAATCGCGATAATCTGTAACATCCGAAAAATCATTTTGCCCTACAGTGTCGGGCAAGATGGCATATCATATAGGTAATATGATATATTTTGTAGTGAAAAAAACAAAATTCCAATAAATAACAGATAATACAAGAAATAGAAATTTATATTCATAAACAAAATACATAAAAAAAATTCTCACAGATTTAGGAAATCACTGAAAAATATTTCAAAATCTTATAGCAAACGAAACAAGAACTAAACAAAACATAAAAATAGGTTCTCTTAACATATTATTCTCATCCCACTCTCCTCTGTTGGTTTTCGTTCGATAATTGTAGACCATCTGAAACAATATTTTATCGTTAATAAAAAGTACCATTATCCGGGCAAGACGGCATACCATGCCAACTTGCCCTAACCACGTGTCCAAAAATCGAATAGGTAAATCAACATTTTTGTGGCTATATATACAATACAATAAACCCGCGCTATAGCGCGGGTTTATTTAAACTTCAAAATATTCACAATCATCAAGAGATATATTCATAAGTTTATTCTCTAAAAATGGGGACAAATGCTTGTCCGTATATTTAAAAGTTTTTTTTAACAATATCGAAGTAAAGTCGAAGAAAGAGACGCGTGATCTTAGAAGTTCAAGAAGTAGTTCAAGAAGGTCAAGAAGCTCAAGAAGGGTGAATCCAACAGAAACGTACTCATTGATCCATGAATCCCGGAAGGGCGGTTCCTTTCAATTGGGTATGGTTATATAGGCATCTCGGTCTTCTATGGTTCCTTTTTGATGGCCTCAGTTTTTTCCTCATATTCTGCTGGGTATTTAACACCTCAATCCCACCCTCAATCACAACGCAACCAATAGGGTACTAACCGAACACGAGATTGAAGGACCATGACTTTCACGTCACGCGAATATCTTGAGCAATGCACAGGGGCGATCAATAGTAAGATATTGAATAGCTGTTATATGTTTACACGAATATCTTCCGCCTGATATTGGCACTGTGATGAGTTAAGGTTCAAGCGAGAACCATGGAAGAACATCGAAATCACAGAGCCCGAAAGAGCTATTTCGTTCTTCTTTATTTGAGGGCGGTGAAATTCGTTGGACCCAATTCATAAGTAAACCAAAATGATTCGGAAGTTTTGTCAATGGTGACTTATTCTCATAGAATATCTGGAAAATGGTCCAATGGTTTGTTCTCAAAATTTTCACCGAAAATATTTTATGGGGAAACGTAGCGCTTTAATGAAGGTGTAGAATAAACTTAACTACTGCAAATTTTATAATAATCCAAGTGATCTTTATTTTTATACAGATAATTATGGTATAGCTCGAATGGGATGAAGAAAAAATATAATTATACGAGGAGAATAATAATTGAGGCTTTGGAAAGCATTCAAGTTCAGTTTGTGCATAGTACCTATTATACATCTTGTTTGAAGAATCCAACAAAAACTCCATGTTAACTGTGAACATATATTTCATGTCGACTCAATGTGACAATCCAGAATAATGTTCTCCTTGCATTTGCGCATCTTGTGTTTTTGCCTGAAAATGGTTTGAAAAATTGAGACTAGGTAAAACTTGTTTGTTCACGACTATTGACTAAAGTGGACATGAATCACTTCTAATTTATGAGCCATAAAATATAGAAAACTCAAATTCGCCTGATCAGAGAATGCTAAGAAATTATTAAGAGTCGTGGACAAAATTGAGTATTCTACTTGAATATTATGGCTACTATTCACTAAATTTTTGGATGATTACCACATTACGTTTGGTGACCTTCATGACGTGAATAATAACCATCATAGTATACTTGTTGAATAATAAATTATTTTCTCGAATGTAATTGGGTTTCGTTTTGTATGAGTATATTTCATGTAGTATATCTTTATGTTATTATTTCTGAGTTTAACTCAGAAGAACCAAGTGGGAAACCATATTATGTAGATAGAGAATTAAAATATATGTAATTTTTTTGGCTTTTTATTTAATAATAATAATTTAATAATAATAATAATTTTATTCATACATGATAAAGTAAACAACATACCCATGTACCTTCTGCCCTTATTTATGGTGTCTACATAAATGATTGTACAGTCTGTTTCCAAACTCATGAAGACTTTCACCCAGAGATTCCTTTGATATTGGACAAAAGCTTTAAGGTAGGGCCTTAAAGTTGAGAATTACCCACTTTACTACGCGTGTATCTCGAAACAAAATCGAATGAACTTCAATTTTTCTCAAGAAACATTTCATTCCATCCCCAGGGAGCAACCATATAGAGGAATATGACCGAAAATCGTTACGAATTCAGGATTATCCATAATTGAATGCATCAAAATTTGGATCAATCACCTTCCAAATATATCCTCAAGATACCTTGCGTTTATTTATATCTTCCTCCTCCTTATCCTTCTCGGAACGAGCCAGGAACCCATCCGCAAAACTGAAAGTTTAGTTGAAAGCTTAACTTTTCTTAACTTTCTACTTTCTCTTCTTTTGTTATTTTTTCTGATTTCACCATAACATTTTTCCTTTTTCCCAATATTTCTCGTTATTTCTGAAAAAGCATATATGCATTTTCTGTCGGAGAGTGTTCAAAATTCATTTATTTTCATTCATACTCAATACCACAAAGTTTATACTGTGACCCTTGTGGTTCACCCACTCTCTTCGACTCTGTGATCTTATTTTCGTATGTATAAAGTGAATTCGTTCCGAGGAAATAAGAATCGAAGCCGAAAAGACAGCAGATAAATATATATCTCTTCAAACCAGAATCAACCGTGAGTACCATTCTTTCATCATTTCTTCTTTTGTTCTTGTGGTGAAAAGAATAATTGGTACACCAGTTCATTCCTCTCTTAAAGGGAGCTCTATATATACGTATAAGTAACAGATATGCAGTAACCTAATAAAATACAGTCGAAGATGTGGTCGAATCATAGTAAAAAAAAATTCCTTCTTATCATTTTTTCACTTGAAAGAGAGCTATACCATCTCGTCATGATGTCTTCATTTTTCAAATCTTGAAAAGGCGATGGTCACAGACGGTAAGACGAAACCGTGCTCAAATGCTACTATCAGCTTCCAAAACATACTCGTATTAAATTTCATTTCCGTGTTTCCAGTAGTTTCGGCAAAATTGTAAAAAATGTGTAATTTTTTTTCCTCAACGCCCTTTATGTTGAATACGGATGGCGTTACGAAAATTTTTTACTGAGCAAACCCCAATTGTTTTTCAGTTTTCCATCTATCCTGGAGAAGGGATCACCTTTTTTTGAAACACCCTGTATATTAGTCACATTTCATTGATTGAGTATGGTATTTTTTTTCTGTGAAATATTCTTGCAGTCAGGTTTTTTATTTTTTCATGAATAATTTGTTTATTGCAATCTTTTGAGTTTCACCAATGAACAAGTTTACTTGCGGTTGGTAAAAATCATGATAAAATTTTAAATAAATTGGATATTGTAAGCTACAAAATGACGGACTTTCATCAGATCTTTTGGAAATTATAAATTGTAGTTCCTCTGGCTCAGTGGTAGAGCGGTGGATTCGGACCCAAAGGTCCGAAGTTCAATCCCGAGCTAGGAAAGAAATTTTCTAGACTCGGTAGGGGCCACCATTCTCACTGTTGGGTCAAAAATTAACAGTGCTGTGCCTAAGGTGGCGTAAGGACACAGTAACAAAGCCTACACAGAACACAACTGCTTACTCCGACCTCGGCACAAGTTATAAGCTTCAAGCTTGTAATTTCAGAGGGGTCTCCACAGGAGACCTAGGAGTAATCAGGATAAACAATATATCATATCATATCATTTTGGTTCTTGAATGCGAATTTTCATACAAATTAAATCTACTTGCAAGCTCCTGACGTCATCAGTGCTGTAGCTGACCCATTTTTATAATTACTGCGTTCATGTTCGGACGACAAACTAATTTTTAATTGATCACCATTTTCGTAGGAAAAATATGGAAGTTTCCTTGAAATTGGAATAGTTTAATGGAAAGTAAATTAATTTTCATAATTCCATATTTATTATTCCAAAAGCATTTCTGTACACTCTGATACTGAAAAGAACATTTCGGGATCACTTTCTATAGAATCCATTAAAATTATTTCGTTCGAATTGCTGGCAGCATACTGGAATGGTTTTTCTCGGAGAAAGCAAACCATTGGCAGTTGCAAGAAAATTGCAGAAATTGTACTACTTAACTCCCAGAGATGGCGAAAAGTTTGATGCAATACTCGTCGTCAAACATATCTCAGTATTCATTTTTGCTTGCTCGCCGACCATAGCGGGCCTTGTAGGCTTCATCTGCAACGCTTCTGTGGGTGAGTAAGTCTTCAAAAATGTAATATTCATCTTAATCGTTCGTGAGGCCATTGCACCTTTGAAAATCATTAGAATTCATCTGTTTTACTTCAATCGTTGTTCTGAAATGAAAACTTTCCACCTGTGGCGACTCACTGTTCACAGTGTCTGGAGCTACTTGAAATCCCAAGTTTAGGAAACCATAGTTGCAGTTGCAGATGTAGACGACCGTAGAGCACGAATTGTGGCAGAATGTCGTAACATAACTCCTGAAATGCTACAGCGTGTACGAAATAATTTTGGAGAACGATTGTATATCTATGCATGCAATCTAATGGCGAACACTTTGAGCATTTGCGGTAAATTTCTACTAATACAGTTCGTTGAAAATATTTTCCTTTCAATAGAAATTATACTTCCAATTAAGACATCTCTGTTTCATTCAATTTTATCGGTACCCCAATTCTATTATTCCATTAAAAAGACCCTGTTACTTTGTGAATATTCACGTATAAGAACCAGGGGCGCAGCCAGGGGGGGGGGCCCGAGGGGCCCGGCCCCCCCCCCCCGAGATTTTTCTGCATGCAAACTTCTCTACCTGTACAGGGTCTTTCACGAGGAACCTCACCCATATTTATACGGGAAACTACTGAACGTATTTTCATGAAATTCAGCACTTATAAGTATTTCACGATGCTGATGAAATCTAAAATATTTTCAAGGCATGAGCACCTCTGGTTTTTCCGGAAATGACGTCAACTTCCGTTTTTCTAATTAGAACACCTTTTTTTTATTGCATAAATAGATTCCTTAGAAAATTTCAAGTTATTTTGATGTAACATTTTTCAGTTTTGGTTGGAAAATTCTCTCTGAGCGGGAAAATTCGAAAAAAAATCGAAAATAGAGCTCCGCTGAAACAAGAATAACTTCGAGGTTTTTGGATGGAAAATTTTCATTTTTGGGATTTTTCAAGACGTGAGATTGATGTATCCACTTTAAAAATCGAAATCGCGATTCATGATACAGGGGGTGAAAAAATCGATTTCAAAGTTAGGGATGACAAAATCGTGAAAAATCAATTTTTTTAATATCCACTTTAGGGCAAGGGTGTGATGCATACACTCACATTATTTTTTAACGTAGATTCAATATCTGCCATAAAAAAATGGGGTTCTAATTTGAAAAAATTGATTTTTCACGATTTTGTCATCCCTAACTTTGAAAGCGATTTTTTCACCCCCTGTATCATGAATCGCGATTTAGATTTTTAAAGTGGATACATCAATCTTACATCTTGAAAAATCCCAAAAATGAAAATTTTCCATTCAAAAACCTTATTCTTGTTTCAGCGGAACTCTATTTTCGATTTTTTTTCGAATTTTCCCGCTCAGAGAACTTGAAATTTTCTAAGGAATCTATTTCTGCAATAAAAAAATGGTGTTCTAATTTGAAAAACGGAAGTTGACGTCATTTCCGGAAAAACCGGAGGTGCTCATGCCTTGAAAATATTTTAGATTTCATCAGCATCGTGAAATCCTTATAAGTGCTGAATTTCATGAAAATACGTTCAGTAGTTTCCCGTATAAATATGGGTGAGGTTTCTCGTGAAAGACCCTGTATATCAGTAGATACAGTTGAATATTTGCGTCGGGCCCCCCCCCGAACAAAAATTCTGGCTGCGCCACTGATAAGAACACAAACTGCAGGTTCATACAAATTTGAATCCATGCAAACATTTGTGCTACAAAACCACCCACTTTCTCTATTCATATTCCTGATGGGGTTGCTACCATCTCCAGGGGGTTGCTAGTAGAAACAAGCTTTGTATCCCAGATCATATCCCCACTGTCATCAAAAATCGACCTGTCTGGGTGTTTTCACAAATTCTGATTCATTGTTGAGTTATTGAGGGGGGACAATTTTAAATAAGACACCCTGTATTTGAAAAAATGGCATTTTTCTTTGAATATCAATATAATACCTCTCATTGGAAAACTCTTCACAATATTTTTCATTTTCAGATAGCATGGCCGAACAATTGATGGAAACCATCTCTGACCTTTTAATATGTGCTATCTTCGCAATATTAGCATTCACTCATTTGGCTTTCGGAAACAAAACAGCCAAATTAATGGACAGAATACAGAAAATAACTGATGATACACCAGAGGAGATGTCCAAAATCTATATAAAAATCGATAAGATCACGTGGTATATTTATATTTTCGGCTTGTTCACTATAGCCTACAGTGCTTCTAGAAAATTCTATAAGAACCATTGCCTGGAAATAACCATAGATGACGGGAGATACGTCTGTTATCTCATCAATCCCACTTGGTTTCCATTCGTTTTAGATGATTTTGTCGTCGCGAAATTCATCTTCATCGCTTGGTACGACCTTGGCCAAATGTTCATTATGCCGCTTTATACTGTCACTGTAGTTGTGATGGTATCAATGCCCTGCTTTATTGTTGCCAGGTTACAGCATCTGAAAAGAAGTCTGAGAGAGGCAAATTTGGAGAATTTCACGAAACATTTTGCGTATTACGTGCGTTACTACTCCGAAATTTGCGGGTAAGAAATTTTTTATTATTTTGCGTTTTAGTAGAGATTGTGAAGGTCATTGAAAGTTCATGAAAATATACAGGTTAATTCTTTATAAAATCACCCACTTGTTGAAATTCTTTTTTTTTTCGGAAACAACCAATATATTATTGGAAAATAATTTCTTGAGATGCAGAAATGTTAATGCAAGAAACGAACGAAATTTGTAAGTCTGAATCGGCAGCTATGGAAGAGGAACGCACTACAGGGTCTTTCACGAGGAACCTCACCCATATTTATACGGGAAACTACTGAACGTATTTTCATAAAATTCAGCACTTATAAGTATTTCACGATGCTGATGAAATCTAAAATATTTTCAAGGCATGAGCACCTCCGGTTTTTCCGGAAATGACGTCAACTTCCGTTTTTCAAATTAGAACACCATTTTTTTATTGCAGAAATAGATTCCTTAGAAAATTTCAAGTTATTTTGATGTAACATTTTTCAGTTTTGGTTGGAAAATTCTCTCTGCGCGGGAAAATTCGAAAAAAAAATCAAAAATAGAGCTCCGCTGAAACAAGAATAACTTCGAGGTTTTTGGATGGAAAATTTTCATTTTTGGGATTTTTCAAGATGTAGGATTTATGTATCCACTTTTAAAATCGAAATTGCGATTCATGATACAGGTATTTTCTGAGTTAATATCCACTTTAGGGCAAGGGTGTGATGCATACACTCACATCATTTTTTAACGTAGATTCAATATCTGCCATAAAAAAATGGGGTTCTAATTTGAAAAAATTGATTTTTCACGATTTTGTTATCCCTAACTTTGAAAGCGATTTTTTCACCCCCTGTATCATGAATCGCAATTTCGATTTTAAAAGTGGATACATAAATCCTACATCTTGAAAAATCCCAAAAATGAAAATTTTCCATCCAAAAACCTCGAAGTTATTCTTGTTTCAGCGGAGCTCTATTTTCGATTTTTTTTCGAATTTTCCCGCGCAGAGAGAATTTTCCAACCAAAACTGAAAATTGTTACATCAAAATAACTTGAAATTTTCTAAGGAATCAATTTCTGCAATAAAAAAATGGTGTTCTAATTTGAAAAACGGAAGTTGACGTCATTTCCGGAAAAACCGGAGGTGCTCATGCCTTGAAAATATTTAAGATTTCATCAGCATCGTGAAATACTTATAAGTGCTTAATTTCATGAAAATACGTTCAGTAGTTTCCCGTATAAATATGGGTGAGGTTCCTCGTGAAAGACCCTGTATTGTAGGACCTGTTGTAAAGGATGTTTCAATAAGAGCGCAAGAATTGAGTGTTAAATAAAACAAGATTTTCCATAGCATTGTAATTAAATATTTATTGAATTAGAAAAATATAGATTCGAGAGCTACATATTCAACAAAATATGTTGTAAATGGCCACCACAGCTTAGCTGGCATATGCGTCCAATTTGACGAAATTTTCAATAACATTAGATATGGAATACATGTGGTGGTATTTCATTGATAGCGTCGAATTTCGGCTTTCAATGCTTCGATGATTGCATGGCGTTAAGTCGCAAGAAGACCAATCCTGATCACCAAATCGGTTGATGGGCGGTTTGGCATTGGGCACCGTCCTGCTGAAATCACGTGTCGTCAAGATCAATAGCTTTCAAATAAAGCACAAGAAACTGTGTTATCATAGCACGATAACGTACGCCATTCACCGTTACTATACTCCATTCACAGGTTTCGTAGTACTACTACATTTTCCTACTGGAGCATTTCAAGTTGTTGAATGAATTGTTGATGAACTCCATCTCTTGTCCCCAAGAATTGACCTGTCACCTTTTTAAAAATATTGTATAGATAAATTAATTTTAACCATATGGGATCGAACCCTTGAACTGCAATATTGTTCAATATGCCTTTAGTTACAATTCCCGTTCTTCGTTTGAAATAACCCTCCGCTATTAAAAGATGTCTCAACCCAAGAATTGAGGCCAAGTTTGGGAAATTCATCTGGTTTTTTGAGACAATAACCAGGTCCGGTGAACCTTATTCAGTTTCTCAGTAGAAGCTCATAAAATTAAACATATGGTGACATTCATTGCAGTATAAGTTGCATTATGGGAACACATGGCAGGATCGAATAGCAAATAGTGTTCACGCCAGGTGAACGGTTCAAATAAATTATTCAGAATTTTAAAAATTCTGATTCCCTTTGAATTAATTTCTCCATACTGGGGAATTCCCATATGGAGTTGTCATTTTTTAGGTGCGAAAAGAACTCGCGTCAGCTGTGGATCGCATCATATGTTACATATTTTTTTCATTTTCATAATTCATATTAGTTCATTGATTTACAATCGTGAATAAATTCTACCTCCGCTAATTGCTAATTTTCTGCTTCCTCTTCGTAGATTCGGAAAATTTCAGTTATTCCTGTGATTCGCAGTTCGTAGTGATTTCGATTCAATCGAATTACATTCATTTGAAACTTCCATTTGTGCGAATTATTTCGAACGAAAAAACTGTTACCAGTGGCGTGGTTATTTTATAATACCACAAGGACAAGTGTACACAATTCGACATTTTAGCAACGGATTTTCACGTCAGCTTCATTTCATGTTCGTTTGTCGAGCTCGATCAATCTCTACATTGGTCATCGACATGATCCTGTTGACTGTTTTGCTGATATAGGTAAGACTATATTTCTTCTGTTATTTTGGGTACATTTATCCTTCCATTTGTGTTGGGTTTCAATTAATTTTATATACATATACAATCCACTAGCCCTATTTTTATTTTCATTCAGAAGATTATATTTCAAAAAAATTCAACTTAAATAAAATTGAACCACACTTCAGTTGGTAAACTGAAACTCTACCCAACAAATAGTCCAAAGTGTCTCTCATTGGTCTGTAAATTCAAGGAATGGGTTGTTTTTACCACTATAGTCAAAAATGGCAAATGAGAGCACTTTGTTGGCTTAGCGAGGCGTTTTTTGATTCTGACACCCAATCAATTGTTGACCTTTTATTCGAAGGAAATGAACCTTCCTTATTTTGCAGCTTGTCTCCAAAACCCTATATTACATAGACAAGCAGTCAGTTAAGTATTAGTATTAGTAATTAGACAGTCAGTTGTAAATCACAACAAAACTTTGCTTCCTTGCTATACATTTTCCTAAAGAAAGTACATCATAATTCTTCCTTGCTATACATTTTCATATAGAAGGTAAAGTTTATAATTTTATACATATTACTTGTATAATTGTTTCGTGCTTGTTATCTAAGTTGAAGTAACAAGAATAATACAGATTATTTTTTGTTGAGAGTGCGTTCAAATTTCACCACTTCCTCATCCCCTTCGTACTTCGTAGTTTTTATCTAAGTACGGATAACAACTTTTTGCAGTAATCATCAAGATAACCATAGGGTGCTTATCTATACTAATATTATGAAGAGGAAACATTTGTATTTTTGTGTGTTTGATGATAGATTACTTGACTCAAAAACTACTGAACCGATTTCAGAAATTCTTTTACTATTAGAAAGCTACATCCCTGGGTTACATAGGCTATACTTTTCACCCGAAAAAAATGAGGATAACTGCTATAACTTCAATAATTACAAAAAAATCAGCCCTAATCAGCTATTTTCACGTGCGCTGCGAAAACACGTGAATATAATGAAATGTACCTCCTAAATAGTTACACAAAAAAGTCCGCGATAGCATATATCCATCTCTCAAGATTGACTTGCTATTACCTGTTTATGGTAATCAGATGTTTTCCAAAATTATGCACTATTTGGCAGTGTGCTTTTATGAATAGGGTATTGATCCTCATCCAACTTAATACGTTATTCATCCCCAGTATTTAATTTAGAACAAAATTGCCCTTCACATCATACAATTACAACGAGTACATCAAGAGATATGGCAGGTTGAAGTGTTGAAGATAAAACCGCACGATCGTAAGTAGGCGGGTAGGAGAGGGCACCGAAGTTTGAGAGGGGGACATGCATATCTATAAGAGTAGCCGCGTGGATCAACTTTAAAAGTTCAGACTATTCGGACACGCGGTCGACTCAATATGAAACCTTTTTCTACCGGGCGAAGCTGGGACGGGCTGCTTGTAGTTAACCCTTCACATCGGTTGTGCAGCCACAACAGTCTCAAGCATTGAGGATCGCCAGCACCCACCAGTGCTTTCGAATTTTCGGATTATTCTTTTCACAGTTGATGAATTAGGCTCATTATCTCTACCAAACATTGGACTTTCACCCTTTTGATAATAATTTTTGACAACTAGGACGCGTTTGTTCCACCGTGTAATGCTCCATGTTAACAAACTCCCATTTGTCAGCTTTCGATCTGTCACGTCATAATCATGTGACAATCTGACTGTCAAGCATGGCGCGCGATTGAAACCTTGCGCTCTTATTGAAACACCATCTATATCAAATCCATACATCTACATGCATTCTAATAAATGAATAATGATAGATTATTTATTGGATTGATTTTTTTTCAGATGTGTTAAGGACATGAATAATACTATAGGTTATTGCCTCTTATGTCAATATGTATTAGCTCCTGTATTTATGTCTATGCTTGGATGTCTGACTATAAAAGTGAGTTGAGACCGATTTTATAGTGTATTCTGTAATTAATTTTTGAAAGGAAAGATTATCAATCAGAAAAACCTCGAATTTTTTATTTCTTTTCGAACATTTCTCAACACTCGATGAATGGACGCAATTTTGTTGAAAAATGAACAAGTTGGTTAAAATAACAACCGATATGGTTAGATTGGGTCTTTTTTTTTTTTTTTTTTTTTTAATGTTGTGATTTTCACGAAAAGGAATATCCTGTAATATTCAGAGAACATCGTGAGAACCAAGGGCAAGCAGGTAGGAATGGGTGTTCTTATTGAATTTCTGGAGGTTATATGCCTCGGGGAACACCTCCCTAGGCAATGTGTTCCAAAGCCTCGCTGTTCGTTGGATGAACGAGTCCTTGAAGAGAGATGTTCTGCAGGTCTCCAAAGTTACCACGAAGGGATGTGAAGACTTAACTTGACGGGTTAGTCTGGAAGAGACTGCCAGAGGGGGAACGATTGCTGACAATTCAGAAGAGCATCGCCCATGGAAATATCTATAAAATAGAGACAGATCGCCCACTTTTCTACGGTGTTCCAGAGAAGTGAGCGAGCTTGTAAGCGATGCATCACCGACGAGACGAATTGCCCTTTTTTGTACGGAATCCAAGAGTTTTAGGGTGTGTTTAGGTGCAGCACTCCAAACATGGGAACAGTATTCCAGGACAGGTCGAATCTGTGCCTTATAGATTATAAGCAGCTGACTCGAGGTGAAATAGCTCCTGGCACGAAACAGAAAACCAAGTTTTTGGGATGCACTTTTAGCAATGGATCTCACGTGATTCTCCCAGGAAAGGTTACTGCCGACAGTAATGCCAAGCATCGAAATGGATGACTTCAATGGTATGGTCACTCCCGACAATTTTATGCTGGGCACAGTAAGATCGGCTTTTCTAGAGAAAAGACATGCTTGTGTTTTGTTTGCATTGAATTCTACCAAGTTATTAGATCCCCATTCAAGAATTGCTGCCAAGTCCATATTTATGTTGTTAACATTTCTTCCTCGTTCGTTTTTGATTTGGCGGGCTGGTATTGGAGCCCTAGAAGAAAAGGCGGTATGGAGGGTACTATCATCCGCGAAGCTGTGCACTGGACACGAAGTTGCTTCCAGCAAATCGTTGATGTGAAGCAGAAACAGCGTTGGAGCCAGAACTGATCCCTGCGGAACACCAGCATTTATGGGTAGAGAGTCAGACGAAACTCCATCGACCACTACATGGAGAGATCTGTTTGAGAGAAAACTAGCTAGAAGAGAACATAGCTTTGGGGGCACGCCATAAGATGGAAGCTTGGCGAGGAGTCCCTGATGCCAGACGCGATCGTATGCCTTGGAGATATCCAGTGCTACGGCTAGGGTTTCACCATATTTCTCGGTAGATAGCTGCCATATATGTGAGACGTAAGCGAGCAAGTCTATTTCACAAACCAATACACAAGCTGGCATCAACAATTCCGCAAATACATACTGAAATTTCCATTGCTTAATAACCCAGGCAAGACGAAGAGATCCCAAAGATATCCCTGCGACTTCTCTTTACGAAATTGTGATCACTTTTGATACTTCTTTGAGAGGTTGCTGAGAGCTCTATAACTCCCCCGAATGTCCGACACCAAAGAACTCCCAGAGAAGTCTTGGCGATATCCTACGTGGATATTCTCGAAAAAGTCACACTGGGAGTTCTGTAGGAAATTCGCCCACCTCCAAAAAAGTCTTTGAATAGCTCTAAATCAAAGCCGGTCTCTTCGAACATTCCTCCGAACAACGCGCCTATGGTCGGTCCTTATCTTCAAAATTGTTCATTCTCGATCCTTGGTCCTTTCAGCTATCATAAATTAGCCTCAGCGATAGTCGTTGAGCAATTGTATCGTTATATTGAAGCCAAGTGATTATTGTGTGTGAAATTTTCATAAGTAATATCATAAGTGCATCTAATTTTTCCGAAAAAAATCGAAAAAACACGTTGCTAAGTAATATTTTAACAAGAAGCATGAGTGCAGGTGGCAATAAAAATCCGAGTCGAAGACGAGGATTTTTGCACCTGCACGAATGCTTTTTGTTAAAAAAATATTACTTTGCACTGTTTTTTCGATTTTTTTCACAGGAAAAATTAGATGCACGAATGGTATTTGACAAGACTATTTCAAGAGTACCAGATAATTCTGGATGCATTATGTATGTATTATTAATTTTCGTTGACAACAACTGTCAAGTTTTGCCGCGGGTAAACCCGAAAAAACTGCTGACAGCTGCTGCCATACAGTTTTTCCATCTAGAAACCATTTGTGATTCAAAATTGCGCGTTTCTGATTGGTGAAAATTAAGACGAGGGAAATAGTCAACTGAATAATAATAGAATTTTAATAAAATACTAAAATCATTCATTACTTTGTGTAGTAACAGAGGAATTGGTTGATATAAACAAATTAAAAATACATATGAACTTTATTAACGATTCAATTCAATATAATGACCTCTATTTAATAGTACAGGGTGGGGCAGAAGAACCTATCCGATTTCAAATCCCTTTTTCTCAGAAGAGAGAGCAGGTAGAGTAGTGGGGTAAAAACCGTTAGAAAGCTGGTTTTATGCCATTTGTCAGTAGTCAACATGCCTTGGTCTGGTGAAGATCGTGCTTTTGTTATTGAGCGGTTTATCGAATGCGGCGGTTCGATAATTGCTACACAACGTGCTTTTCGAATTCATTTCGGACTCGGGCGTCATGATCCTGTTCCACATCACGCTACGATTGAAGTGTGGGTGTCAAATTTTAGACAGACGAGTTCAGCATTGAAAAAGAAGTCGCCTGGACGTCCCAGGACAGCAACAGGACCTGAAAACGTGGCCAATGTGAGAGCCGCGATTGAACGTTCCCCGCGTCGTTCGGCGCGAAAACATTCGCTCGCTTTGGGGATTTCCAACCGCAGTATTCGGCGAATTTTGCACCGGGACCTCAAAATGCATCCCTACAAAATGGTTGTTGCACAGAAATTAAGTGAAAGGGATTTTGAAACCCGTACGAACCTGTGTCGCGATCTCCGAGAACTGCCAAACGACGATGTTGTGCTCTTCACGGACGAAGCCCATTTTCACCTTTGTGGCGCCGTAAACAGGCAGAATTTTCGATATTGGAGTGACGAAAATCCTCGGGAAATCCATCAGGAACCCCTCCATAGCCCAAAAGTGACTGTGTGGTGTGCTCTTTCCCGCCTAGGCGTCTGGGGGCCCTACTTTTTTGAAGAAAATGGGCAAACCGTAACGGTCAACAGCGAGCGCTATTGTTTCATGCTGGAAAATTTTCTAAGACCC
This sequence comes from Adalia bipunctata, assembly GCA_910592335.1. Classification (NCBI taxonomy): domain Eukaryota; kingdom Metazoa; phylum Arthropoda; class Insecta; order Coleoptera; family Coccinellidae; genus Adalia; species Adalia bipunctata. Next base: position 12,459,067 of record OU342954.1, read on the forward strand.
AAAATGGAAGAAAATGGCGTGGAAAATGTGTGGTTTCAACAGGATGGTGCAACCGCCCACACATCGCGACGATCAATGGACATTCTCAGGGAACTGTTTCCCGGTCGCCTCATTTCTCTGAGAGGTGATGTTGGCTGGCCGCCGCGCTCACCGGATCTCACTCCATGTGACTTCTTCCTTTGGGGTTACCTCAAATCGAAGGTTTACCAGCATCGACCAAGGACCCTTCTTGCTTTACGAAGGGAAATTGCTCGGGCAATTGAAGAAATTCCTGTGGAAATGACGGTGAAAGTCATGGAAAGCTACCGCGAGCGCCTAAATAAGTGTATCCGCTCCCAAGGACGACATTTGAGTGATGTGCTTTTCAAAACTTAAATTTAAAAATGGCATAAAATTTGCGATATGTTAATAAAAAAAATTTTTTGACAAGCTGAGTGGTTTTAATTTTATAACGTTTTGAAATCGGATAGGTTTTTCTGCCCAACCCTGTATATTCTAAAACTAGTTGCAGAATGGGCTTCTATTCCAATACGAATGCGAAATTCGAAAACGAGCGACGAAGGATCGAGTTTTCGAACGCATGAGTGTTGGAATTGCATTCTGCAACGAGTATATTTTCTCTATTTCAGTCAAATTTCGTGAAATACTGTTGAAATTCAATGAAAAATTCAGATTATACATCCTAGTGACTTTTGTATTGTATCTTGGCAGTTGGTGACTGTTACGAAATTGACATTTCCAAATTGACGTGTGTTCAAAATTGATAGGATCGGAAGCCAGTGCTGACAACCACAAAACGAAAAATATAACTGAAAACAATGCTGTAATGAGTTCATTACAGTACTGTTTTTAGAACTGTAATGAACTCATTACGATACTGAAATAGAGAAATTATATTATTGCATATTCATGGTATTGTTCCTATCCTTTCCCTTTTTCCTTTGATGTTAATATCCCAACAAGTACTGGGAATGCATTTCAATTTTTCTTATCTGCTGGAGAACATTCAAAAATGAAAATGACAAGTGAGAAAAAACTATCCTATGATTAGTTTTTTTCTGTACCCATCCGAATTATTTAAGTCTACAATTTGAATGAATAGAAATATTGAAAAATAAAGAATCCGAATCTCAAGAAAAAAGTGTTTATATATCAACAAAAAAAATGTTTTCAAGAAACTATATTTATTCTAACCTCATTAATGTCTGTCAGCAAGCAAGTGTTTATTGTTCGAAAGTGTTCTGAGAAAAATTTTGTTTTGTTTATGAATTCATGGTTCTTTCTGGGTCGTTCTGACAATTCATTGGCATAATTTTGGCCTTCGTAAGGCCATCAGTTTTTTAAATTAAAATTATGTAAGTTGTCCGCACTGAATCTTTGAAAAGCTACAAAAAGAAAACCAATAAATATGAATACTTTTTTATTCTGGTTTTCACATCAGAATTTATAATGAAAGATGGTTCAACCTAGAAAGATTCCAAAAATTTTCTCACTGTAGACGTATAAAAAAAATTTTGTTTGAATTTCGAGGAAATTTTTTCACGGAAAATCTTAGAACATCGATCACATTGAAATAATGCTATCTCATTTGGCGATCGAAAATAAAAAATTCCAACTTTGAAGTCATTCCAACATTTCGAATTCCTTTCCCTGAATTCTACACCACAATTGAATTGAGCACTGTTAAGTACCTAATAAGATGTGACCAGAAACCATAATTTCAAAGGTCACGCATAGTTTTCAGACTATTACCCAAAGTTCACATTGAACACCCTGTATCTCGCTTATGCTTTGAAAACGGGGTAGGTACATGTAATGAGGAAAAAATGACTTTCTCGATATCATCTACACGGCTATACAATATACAGGGTTGGGATAAAGTTTGGCACCAAATTAATATCTTCAAAACGAAACGGGCGATATTTTTGAAATTTGGCAGCTGAGTGTAATGGACCACAATGCATCTGATGAGCATATTTTCATTAATGAGATGCTTCCGGTTTAACCGGAAATGACAAAAAAAAATATTTAAATGGAACACCCTGTATATTTCTGCAGATTCTGAAAGTGCACCTTGTTTCGGATCTGTCCATATCGGGTTCCATGTAAAAATTCCCTGTAAAAAGAAGAAATTCAGTCTTTTTGTACATTTGAGAAAAAATCCATTCAAATGAATGAATCGTTGTTATTTGTACCAATAGTGAGTAATAAAACGAAATACTTCGTAGTAGATAACTCTTTCTGCTTTTCATGACGTAGTTTTTATGACTATTTCCCTCGTATCAATTTCCACCAATCAGAAACGCGCAATTTCGAATCACAAATGGTTTCTAGATGGAAAAACTGTATGGCAGCAGCTGTCAGCAGTTTTTTCGGGTTTACCCGCGGCAAAACTTGACACTTGTTGTCAGCGAAAATTAATCATACATACATAGATGCATCCAGAATAATCTGTCACTCATGAAATAGTCTTGTCAAATACCATTCGTGCATCTAATTTTTCCTGTGAAAAAAATCGAAAAAACACACTGCAAAGTGATATTTTTTTAACAAAAATATTACTTAGCAACGTGTTTTTTCGATTTTTTTCGGAAAAATTGGATGCACTTATGATATTACTTATGAAAATACAGGGCTTTTACTAGTAAAAAAAATGTATTGAAAAGAAAAAAAAATCATTTTAAATGTTCGAAGTGCTTGCCATTCACCTCCTGACAATATGCCAGTCTATTAACAAATTCTTGAGTAACTTTTCTCAAGACTTCTCCATGTATTAATGCACATTCATCAAGAATCCGTTGTCTCAATTCCTGCAATTTTTTTATGGAACCTGGTATGGACAGATCCAAAACAAAGTGCTCTTTCAGAATCTGCAGAAATATACAGGGTGTCCCATTTAAATAAATTTTTTTGTCATTTCCGGTTAAACCGGAAGTATCTCATTAATGAAAATATGCTCATCAGATGCATTGTGGTCCATTACACTCAGCTGCCAAATTTCAAAGATATCGACCGTTTCGTTTTAAAGATATTGATTTGGTGCCAAACTTTATCCCAACCCTGTATAGTATATGTATGTATATGTTTACCCAGTTTATGGTGGAACACCCTGAATATGAGTATAGAAATATTATGAAATTTACAGTGGGGCAACGAGCTAGGAGCGAATACCCTTCCAATTGTTGTGTTGATGGAATGGTTGCTCTGTGCAAACGGTCAGAGTCTGGAAGATGAGGTAACCATTGTTTCAGAATGTCTGAAAAAATATTCATGAGAGATTGTTCTAGCAAGAAAAGCTGCTTCAAGAGCTCCACTCCGTGCCTTGGTACGAAATGAGCGAACCCATGAAATTGAACTTTTATCTGTTTGTAGTTCAATTGAGAGCTCCCCTCCAACTTCAAGTAAAATCTTTAATTGTAGCCAATCATCAATTTTTCCTTTCAGTAAGTACCTAATACTTTTACTATAACGGTATTCGAGCTCTACCAGAAAGATGGGAAAATGTTGTACAGGGTGGGGCAGAAAAACCTATCCGATTTCAAAACGTTATAAAATTAAAACCACTCAGCTTGTCAAAAAATTTTTTTTATTAACATATCGCAAATTTTATGCCATTTTTAAATTTAAGTTTTGAAAAGCACATCACTCAAATGTCGTCCTTGGGAGCGGATACACTTATTTAGGCGCTCGCGGTAGCTTTCCATGACTTTCACCGTCATTTCCACAGGAATTTCTTCAATTGCCCGAGCAATTTCCCTTCGTAAAGCAAGAAGGGTCCTTGGTCGATGCTGGTAAACCTTCGATTTGAGGTAACCCCAAATTCTGCCTGTTTACGGCGCCACAAAGGTGAAAATGGGCTTCGTCCGTGAAGAGCACAACATCGTCGTTTGGCAGTTCTCGGAGATCGCGACACAGGTTCGTACGGGTTTCAAAATCCCTTTCACTTAATTTCTGTGCAACAACCATTTTGTAGGGATGCATTTTGAGGTCCCGGTGCAAAATTCGCCGAATACTGCGGTTGGAAATCCCCAAAGCGAGCGAATGTTTTCGCGCCGAACGACGCGGGGAACGTTCAATCGCGGCTCTCACATTGGCCACGTTTTCAGGTCCTGTTGCTGTCCTGGGACGTCCAGGCGACTTCTTTTTCAATGCTGAACTCGTCTGTCTAAAATTTGACACCCACACTTTAATCGTAGCGTGATGTGGAACAGGATCATGACGCCCGAGTCCGAAATGAATTCGAAAAGCACGTTGTGTAGCAATTATCGAACCGCCGCATTCGATAAACCGCTCAATAACAAAAGCACGATGTTCACCAGACCAAGGCATGTTGACTACTGACAAATGGCATAAAACCAGCTTTCTAACGGTTTTTACCCCACTACTCTACCTGCTCTCTCTTCTGAGAAAAAGGGATTTGAAATCGGATAGGTTCTTCTGCCCCACCCTGTAGCTTACAATGGGCAATAGGTACATTGAATGATTCATTTCTTACTATTTTTTCACAATAAGTTGCAATTGTCCTAGATTTTGTTGTGAATTTTGGCATAGTTATCCCAGTGGATAATAGTGATCGTAATATGCTCCTGAATATACAATACTTATAATAGTATACACTGTGTCCGTAAAGTATGGAACAAATTCATTTTTAGCTAAACAGGTCATTTTAAGAAATAATCCTGAAACACGTCGATTTTTGATGTTAATTTACCGTATTTTAAAATAATAATCTGATATACAGGGTGAATTGCGTTCGAGATAAGACGTCACCGTAATTTTTTTTTAATGGAACACCCCCATTTTGTCTCAATTTTCGGATTACTCTAGCTGAGCTGATTACAAAAATGTATCACATGTTGATTCCAATTGGTACAGGGTGGACAAAAATACAATAGTTTTGTGTGCGCTCATAAAGTAACTTGTTTGGAAACAGCTGATTTTTATTACTCTAAACATGTAACAAACAACGGGGTGTTGCATTCAAACCAATTGCCGCTAGACAATAAGTATTTTTGATAATATTGTTAATTTACCTAATGAAGAATGTTACGCGTTACTTTATGAGCACACACAAAACTATTGTATTTTTGTCCAGCCTGTACCAATTGGAATATACATGTGATACATTTTTGAAATCAGCTCAGCTAGAGTAATCCGAGAATTGAGGCAAAATGGAGGTGTTCCATTTAAAAAAAATGACGGTGACGTCATTTCTCGAACGTAAGTCGCCCTGTATATTAGATTATTATTTTAAAATACGGTAAATAACCATCAAAAATCGACGTGTTTCAGGATTTTTCCTTAAAATGACCTGTTTAGCTAAAAATGAATTTGTTCCATACTTTACGGACACAGTGTATAATAGTCTTAGACAATATACAGGGTGAGACCTTGATTTGTATAAATGTTTTAACTAAAGAAAAATAATTCAATATTAGAGTGTGTCATCATTTTATTTAGGTTCCATCAAGAAATATCGAATTCGAGGTGTGCACATCCATACCAAAGGGTCATGTCAGGCACAAACTAGCCGAGTTTTTTTTTTGAAAAATGGCTTTATCTTTTCGAAAATGCCGAACTTTGAATGATGAAAAGTGGTTACTTTGGATTTCGAGACTCTATAGATGAAGAATGTACAGGTCAAAGACTCCCCTATATTATTATTTCGCTAATTCTCAGCTTTGAGATTCCTCAATACTTCAAATACAAAGTAACATTTTTTTTTTCAGATATATCGTGCAGTTTACAGTATCGTGGCTTTCTTGGTTAATTCATCGAAGGATTGAATGCATAACTATTGGAACAAATGAAAATAACGTTAAAAACTTGCAATTATTCAATCCAACAAAAACAATTTCGTGCTGACTACAAAGCATAAAATAACAATGCAGAAAACTCGGGTATTATCATTTTGTTCATTATATTGCACATGAGTTGATAATTGACTTATTATATTTTGAAGCAATGAATTCAGTCTTTCAATCTTTCCTCCTCCTCTGATACTGGTATTCTCATTCATTAACAAATGATCCAAAACGAGAACATTCAGTTGATTCAGTGACCTCCTCAAAAAAGTATGGATGTAGTAGATATGAGCGAAAGTTCCCTTCAAAAAAATAATATAACTTCAGTTATACATGGTAACACAATGTTCTGCAGTGATGCACTCAGTGGCGTAGCGGAGGCCTCCGCAGACTCAGCGGTACGGGGGAGCCCCGGTTCTGAAATTTTGCGGGGGGCGAATTTTGGCTACGTCACGGGATGCACTATATTTGTCCGAGTATACAAGATATCAAGCATAACGAGTCCCACTCCAAAACATTCAACTCAAAAGAAAGAAGCAAGATCTATAAATAACTCGATAAATATACTCCATTCACTCTAATAAAGTATCGCGGTTTGCCATGGAATTCTGACACATTTCACCGTGTATGTTTTGAAAATGTTGGGTTATAATCATTCTTCCGTCAGTTGAACGAGCAACGTTGCCGTTTCTGCTAAAAAATCGTAGTAATTTCGTATTTATCGAAGTGTTCCTCTACTTTGGGAAATTAATGAATTTGAGAAAATATTATGTGGATTCAGAAGACATTTAAATACATTTTTGCACAACTTGAAATACTCCAGTATGAAAATGTAGTAGTTCTACGAAACTTTGCCAGAGTTAAACCTTAGACGAACTAACTTCATTTATAAAGTTAAAAAAGAGTAAATAGAAAGAAGACTTGGCAATGTCGTTTGATTTTCACGAGTACCAACCTGCGTCCGTTTTAAGTGAAAGAACTTGATAAACCTAAATCATGGCTAACCGCGATACTTTATAAAAGTGGATGGAGTATACTTAATAGAATTTTGTGTGTGAAATGTAAAGCATGAAGTTGATAATATACATACAGGGTAATTTTTTTAAGTGTTTCATTGGACGTACCTATTCGAAGAAGGAATAGTGATTTATGAATTACTTTAAAAAATCACCCTGTATACTTCAATACTTCTATACTATACTAAAATGATGACTTGATGGTCCGGCCCGAGGGAATCTGTCGAAAAGTAGGTCCAGAAGAATTTCAAAATCGCAGCGAAGCTGCCATACGGTGAGGAAATTTTTGTACGGTCGGAAAGAGGAATAACTGATTCATACGTGGGTGAAATTTCGATTCTCTAGGCGATGTAGAAATTGTTTTAAAAAATTCGCGAAAATCTCGAAAAAATCCTACAAAAAGGGCCATTTTAAACTCGATAAAACGTGATGTAAATATACAGATCAAAAGAGGAAAGGTCAATGCAAAATAGCTTGGTATTCATATTTTCCATAATTTCCCCATTTCTTCAGAAAAATTGAACAAACTTTGACATTTAGCCTGTAAAATCACCCGAGTTCTACCGATGAGGATAACTACTTGAAAGGTAGATCTGCTGGCTCATACTATAATGTTTTGCGTGAAAATCAACCCAAACGAAGAGTTACAACCCTTGCTAATCTCAAAAAGGGAATATTATACAGCACTTCGTGAAATTTATGGTTCACATAATTGTCCATCAGAACAGCTTATTCGTCGAACTATCGGTAGATTTCGGACAACATTTTTTTCAATGCAACAACAACAAGACAAATAACTGTACGTACAGAAGAAAATATCGCTGTCGTAAGTGATAGTGTTCATGAAGATCCAGATTTGTCCGTTCGTCGACGTTCACAACAAGTTGAACTGTGTGCATCCAATACATGGAAAATTTTGCGTAAAGATCACCCATACAAGATCCAACTGGTTCAAGAACCAAATCGACTTGATCATAATAAGCGTAGTTGGTTTGTTGATAGAACAGCTTGGAGTTGGAAGTTGATCCACTTTTTTTTATCGAAAAATTGTGTTTAGTGATGATGCTCATTCCTGGTTGAACGGCTGAGTAAACAAGCAAAATTGCCGTATATGAAATGAAAACAATGCTCAAGTAGATGTTCAGGTTCTAGTGCATCCTGAAAAATGCACTTTATGGTGTGCTTTACATGCCGGAGGCATCATCGGTCCATATTTCTTCGAAAACGATGCTGGATCTAATGTTACAGTGAATGGTGCTTGTTACTGATCGAATGATCGATGATCAATGATTATTTGTTTCAATATTTGAATGGTACCGACCCAGAACTGTTTCGGTTCCAACAAGATGGTGCTACACCCCATGCTGCTACCGTAGCAATTGATTTATTGAAAGAAAGATTTGGCGATAACATTATTTCGAGAAATTAATTAATTGGCCTCCAAGATCATGCAAAATAACTCCAATGGATTATTTTCTTTGCGGTTATGTCGAGTCATTGGTTTATGCTGATAAACCAGGAACAATAGACACTTTGGAAGCCAACATAACTCGTATTATGGCCGAAATAAGGCCTGAATTACTCAAAAAGTGCTCCAAACAAAATTGGTCTGGTCGAATGCGATTCCTCATGTGGTGGACATATGCGGGAAATTATTTTCAAAACATAAATGTCATAAAATTATCTTTCAAATTGAAAGAAATTGGCCTGAATTTAAATTAAAATGTGTTTTATTCCAATTAAAAGTTCTACAACTCAAAAACATAGGACCTTTAGAAAGATTTATCTCAAGCTGGATGATTCGCGTCTTCATTTCTTCAATAAAAACCACTCACCAACAATAAGAGAAAAACTGAAGTTCCTCCCAAATCAGCATATGATAATTCAGAGATGCATGGTCTTCTTCCCAGAAAAATAAATATTTGCTGGCCCATCAGCGTGATAAAAACACCATAGCAAAATATCTGTGTTATTCCAAAAGTTTTAGAAAAAAAATCTAAAGAATCTGATAGATTAGACATACAATTCATTATGGAATGTATGGCAATCTCTGTATTCCCGTTGTCTTCCGAAGTCAGAGCACTTTTGGTCCATTCAATAATGATCAGGTCTGCATTTTCACTTTTGGTAACTTGCTGTATTGAAGAACTGTTAGATATCTGAATGACAGTAACGATTGTTTCATGAATTTGGTTCACAGCCTCCTTGAGAAGATTCAGTACCGTTGCAGCTACAGTTATCTCGAAATATACTATGAAAGTCGATATAGAATCACACATGAAGATCAACTTCCTCGATTTCCAATCTTCGAGAAGCCAAAAAATTTTCGAAACCAGACATAACAAAATTCCAAAAAATATCAAGATTATTTTTAATACCATTTTGAGTCTCCCTTGTTGTCTCTCATTGGTTTCAAGAAATATAGAGCAAATGTGGTCAATTGAATCTTCCATTTTTTCAAAATAACACGCATTTTTTATGCGATAAAAAAGTATCATACAACTGGAGAAGCCACAGACGAAGAACGTAATGTTTTCTTGATTTGATACATGAGTGAATTTTGCAACTCTTGAATAATCATTTGATGAAACAGCTTCCAGAAATGCCACTAAAAATAATGCTATAGCAGGAGACCTGACATCTAGAAAACTGCCACTTTTCAAAAATGAACAACCAACTATTTTCATACTGTAATTTAGTAAAGACAGTGTTTTTCTATACTCCTTCATGGTTTCAACCAAACTGATTCACAATCGTCAGATCTATTCAGAATATTTAATGCTTCTTGGAAAATCGGTTAATTAGATTCACTAGTAAGGAACAGGTATCGTCCATTCCAATAATGAAATGAATTATATAGAAGGAATTTCCATCATCTTGGTTCAGAATTATCAAGGAAAGTGATTATACAGAGTGTCCCAAAATGTATATGTACAACAAAATTTGGTCACATATTCTCGAGACAAAATAAGGAGGCCCCTATTTCTCTTATTCTTGTCAGGAGGCTCAATCTTTCGTCCCTGAAAATAGTCTTTTCTTTTTATTTCAGTGCTTATAATATGGGGTGTTTTTTTAAGTGATTTGACAGAAGGTAGAAGTCTTGTTCTTTTGACATTTCTGTTCAGTAAGCATTGACAAATCATCATGGAAAGACTCACGCCACAACAACGTCTACAAATTATTGAAATTTATTTTCAAAATCAGTGCTCTATTCGCCAAACTCATAGAGCACGCGGAATTTATGGATAACATAATCGTCCATCAGAGCAGCTTATTCCTACGAATAGCTCTACAGCTATCTATAGATTTCGGACAACATTTTCTCTACTCGATGCTCAAACAACAACAACAAGACAAAGAACTGTACGAACAGAAGAAAATCTCGCTGTTGTAAGTGATAGTGTTAGTGAAGATCCAGATTTGTCTATTTGTCGACGTTCACAACAAGTTGGAGTTTGGAGAATTTTGCGTAAAGATCTTGGTCTACACCAAGTTCAAGAACTAAAGCCGCTTGACAATAATATAATAAGAAAGATTCGGCGATAACATTATTTCGAGAAATGGTCCAATTAATTGGCCTCCAAGATCATGCGACATAACTTTCATAGATTATTTTCTTTGGGGTTATGTCAAGTCATTGGTTTATGTTGATTTGCTGAGAAACCAGATACAATACACGCTTCAGAAGACAACATAACTCGTGTTATTGCTAAAATAAGACCTGAATTACTCGAAAAAGTGGTCCAAAATTGGTATAATCGGATGCGGTTCCTCAGAGCTAAGACATGAATATCATAGAATTAAATTTTAAAAAAATGGCTTCAATCTTAATATAAATGTGTTTCATTTCTTTTTAAAGTTCTAACACCCTGTATACAAGAGCTCTCTTGAAGAGAAGAATGGGTTACTTTACCAATTCTCATCACGAGAATTGAAGAACAGTTTGTTTGAAATAGAAACAATACCAAAAAGTCAACAATGACGGAATGGTACTCATGGTTGTTCTGACTTGTAGAGATGTACCTGCTGGTTTTCTGGTCTCGTGTATTGTTGTACTGAGTAGAGTCCTCACCTCACGGAACGAATTCACTTTTTACATACGAACTAACAGGTTCCGTCTTGGGGAAGAATATGAGGTGAACTGTGTAAGGGTGGAGAACTGAAGGCTGTTGCTAGACAAGTAGCAGAAGTGTTCTATCTACAGGTAGAATGTTTATGAGATGTTGGGTGATTCAAGACCATTGAATCGAACCACTGAATTTTCGAGCTTCTTCGTTACCGACGAAGGCCATCCGCAGTATGAACTTCGTGGTATCCAAAAATAAAAAATATGAATTTTGAACGTTCCCAGGAAAATGCATTTATGCATTTTAAGAAATAAAGATTAAAGAAAATGAGATATTGAGAGGAAGGAGAATTGGTGGTGAAATCAGAAAAAATCAACAAAGAAGAAAAAAGTAAAAGGAAAAAGTTCTGCTTTTAACTAAAATTTCCGATCAGCGTATGGGTTTCTAGCTTATTTCGAAAAGGATGAGGAGGACAGAAAATATCAATTTTGAAAACTCAGAATCCGGTCATACTAGAATCACTCAATTTGGAACACAGGAATTTTATAATATGGGAAATCTCAAGACCCGTTTTACTGGGTCTCAATATTAAACGCGTATTTGAATTCTTTAAAAATTGATGAACGTTTAGTGAGCCAATTCAATTGAAAAACTTTCTGTTTTCTTGCAAGATTATTGAAATTATTCTTAAAATGTGATTCACAAAAATAATTCCATACTGATCCCGAAATGCGTTCACATTTTAGGTTTTTCTCAAAAATTCTAGAAATTCACGAAAAAATTCCTAGAGTCAACTGAGTTTCTGAAGTGAATCGGCTTTCTAACAGTTTGACAATTTCCAAGGAATTCAAATACATGGTTAAGGTCATCGTTCAGAGCGAGTAGGAAAACTCATCCGATAGAGGCGCCACCGTGCATTTCATGGAATGTCTCCATAGAACTCACATTATCTCTATAAGTTCTATGAATATCTCTCTAATTATAAATGAAATGTAGGTACAATGGCGCTCTCTATCCGAAAATCGCTGAACTATGAAATTAGTGAATACGTGGGTAACGCAGGAACTTTTTTCCGCCATATATTTGAATCTGGCCATTCTCTGCCAATTCCGTATTTCAAGTTGTTTTTCTGAATGAAATAATCTGTAGATTCACTTTTAATCGGAAGTTGAACTATTTTCATGGGTCTTTCGTTTGACAACAGAAGCGTGAGTTGGCTTATTTTCTTCTATTTTTGAAAGAAAAAAAATGAACTCTTGAAATGGAATAAATCTCAATTATTTCATTAAAAACTCCAATCCTTTCTCAGTTTACCCACAAAATTTCAGTTCTCAAAGTGAAACCATTTTCAAATGCAACTTGAAATGAAAACACACTACATTGAACGCCCAACTTAATATTTAGTGTTTCCGACGATATTTAGGCTTCTGGCTTAGTGTAAAGTGTCTCAAGGAGTCCATCGCCAAAATAGGTAACACTATGAGATTTCGCATATCATAAAACTCCTGTGTACGAATTCAAATACAGGGTCTTTCACGAGGAACCTCACCCATATTTATACGGGAAACTACTGAACGTATTTTCATGAAATTCAGCACTTATGAGTATTTCACGATGCTGATGAAATCTAAAATATTTCCAAGGCATGAGAACCTCCGGTTTTTCCGAAAATGACGTCAACTTCCGTTTTTCAAATTAGAACACCATTTTTTCATTGCAGAAATAGATTCCTTAGAAAATTTCAAGTAATTTTGATGTAACATTTTTCAGTTTTGGTTGGAAAATTCTCTCTGAGCGGGAAAATTCGAAAAAAAAAATCGAAAATAGAGCTCCGCTGAAACAAGAATAACTTCGAGGTTTTTGAATGAAAAATTTTCATTTTTGGGATTTTTCAAGATGTAAGATTGATGTATCCACTTCAAAAATCGAAATCGCGATTCATGATACAGGGGGTGAAAAAATCGCTTTCAAAGTTAGGGATGACAAAATCGTGAAAAATCAATTTTTTCAAATTAGAATCCCATTTTTTATGGCAGATATTGAATCTACGTTAAAAAATAATGTGAGTGTATGCATCACACCCTTGCCCTAAAGTGGATATTTTCTGAGTTATTCACAAATAGTATATTATATTATAAGGATTAAAAGTGCATATTTTTTTACGAGCAATATTTGCAGTTGCGAGGCGGAGCGCAGCGCAGCCGAGCGAATGCAAAATTGCGAGTAAAAATAGGCACTTTTAGTCCGTATGATATATACTATTTTTTCTCCAACCAAGTCAAATATCTGTTATTGTTGGTAAATATTGATTGTCAAGTAGACGTCAGTAGACTTCAAATTTCAATTAGAGAGCTCAAATGCAATTACTGTTAGTCCTAGGATTAAAAGTAGCGTTTTTAATCCTAGGATTAAAAGTGTTGCTTAGCAACGAGCAAATTTTTGTACGGTAAGGGAATTGATGGCTTTTGCACCTGGAAATAGTACAAAAATGTCAACATTTTTTGATGGTTGGAGAAAAAAACTGTTTTTCGTCTTGAATTTTCAGCTATTTCTTTTCCCTTCACGCCAAAAAGATGAAATTTTCAGGAACTGTTACTTAAACCATGTTTTAGATTTTACTACCCTAATATGCAAGAGAAAAAAGTTACAGGTTGTTCCTAAATAGATGGCGAATTTGGATTCGAATTTGTATCGGAAACCTCTTTATTTCAACTAATCGGCCATCGGTTTTCTTTCCAGTGATAAATAAATAATTCCTTATGAACCATATGCAAAAACTTACCATGTTTACATAGTGATCGATTTTATAACTTAATACGAATTATCACCAAATTAATAGTAAACACAAAATGCTACTGAATAAAGAGGAATTTGGCAGATGTAATTAATGATATCTATCATTAAAAAAAAAGAATGTAAAACATGGTAAGTTTTTGCATATGGTTCGCTTTCAAAGTTAGGGATGACAAAATCGTGAAAAATCAATTTTTTCAAATTAGAATCCCATTTTTTTATGGCAGATATTGAATCTACGTTAAAAAATAATGTGAGTGTATGCATCACACCCTTGCCCTAAAGTGGATATTTTCTGAGTTATTCACAAAAAACTGTTTTTCGTCTTGAATTTTCAGCTATTTCTTTTCCCTTCACGCCAAAAAGATGAAATTTTCAGGAACTGTTACTTAAACCATGTTTTAGATTTTACTACCCTAATATGCAAGAGAAAAAAGTTACAGGTTGTTCCTAAATAGATGGCGAATTTGGATTCGAATTTGTATCGGAAATTCGGAAACCTCTTTATTTCAACTAATCGGCCATCGGTTTTCTTTCCAGTGATAAATAAATAATTCCTTATGAACCATATGCAAAAACTTACCATGTTTACATAGTGATCGATTTTATAACTTAATACGAATTATCACCAAATTAATAGTAAACACAAAATGCTACTGAATAAAGAGGAATTTGGCAGATGTAATTAATGATATCTATCATTAAAAAAAAAGAATGTAAAACATGGTAAGTTTTTGCATATGGTTCATAAGGAATTATTTATTTATCACTGGAGAGAAAACCGATGGCCGATTAGTTGAAATAAAGAGGTTTCCGATACAAATTCGAATCCAAATTCGCCATCTATTTAGGAACAACCTGTAACTTTTTTCTCTTGCATATTAGGGTAGTAAAATCTAAAACATGGTTTAAATAACAGTTCCTGAAAATTTCATCTTTTTGGCGTGAAGGGAAAAGAAATAGCTGAAAATTCAAGACGAAAAACAGTTTTTTGTGAATAACTCAGAAAATATCCACTTTAGGGCAAGGGTGTGATGCATACACTCACATTATTTTTTAACGTAGATTCAATATCTGCCATAAAAAAATGGGATTCTAATTTGAAAAAATTGATTTTTCACGATTTTGTCATCCCTAACTTTGAAAGCGATTTTTTCACCCCCTGTATCATGAATCGCGATTTCGATTCTCGAAGTGGATACATCAATCTTACATCTTGAAAAAACCCAAAAATGAAAATTTTCCATCCAAAAATCTCGAAGTTATTCTTGTTTCAGCGGAGCTCCATTTTCGATTTTTTTTTCGAATTTTCCCGCTCAGAGAGAATTCTCCAACCAAAACTGAAAAATGTTACATCAAAATTACTTGAAATTTTCTAAGGAATCTATTTCTGCAATAAAAAAATGGTGTTCTAATTTGAAAAACGGAAGTTGACGTCATTTCCGAAAAAATCGGAGGTGCTCATGCCTTGAAAATATTTTAGATTTCATCAGCATCGTGAAATACTTATAAGTGCTGAATTTCATGAAAATACGTTCAGTAGTTTCCTGTATAAATATGGGTGAGGTTCCTCGTGAAAGACCCTGTATATTGTCATCATTACGAAAAAAAACTTATTTCTTGGTTTTTTCTCATATTTTCAACTAGTTTTTGAGGTGCCTATTTAGGCTTTCTTTCGACATGATTATGATTTATATGTGCGCGCCCATTTTTATTACATACTTCACTGAGTTGAGGGTAGTGCGACAGTAGAGAGTGGAAAATCCTAAATCTTCACTCAATCCTACAGTATAAGTGATCTTTTAGGTTTTTTCTGTATGTACATACAGAATCTTTGCCTTCTGTCTTGCTCCTTTTTTTCAATGTAAATTTTTGAGGTCTGAAGAACCTTTTATTTTTCATTTTCCCGAATTCGGCTTAGTTGAAAAGATTGGACCTTATTTTTCATTTATTGATTGAAGCTGACTTAATTCATTTTTTAATTTTGTCCTCTAATATCGTGACGGGAGTCCTTCACATCCGTCAATTGATAGGTATAGCTCTTAACCATAGAAACAAGCATGCAGAAACATTCCCAAAGTTTTCTTTTGGCCGTTAAACACTCAAGCAACTCTATAGCTATTGCTGATGATGTTAAATATAAAACAATTAATCTTCGAAAGAAAAAATAGGATATTCCATGTTTAACACACTTTTCTTCAAGTGAGGCATGAGAATTCAACAGATGTAAATTTAATGATACTGATTAACTGCTATAATTTATGATTATTAGATGACAGCCATCAATGTGATATATGTAGTCTAATTATAATATTGAATCATATAAATCTGCATTACGTTCGCGATGAAATGCATTCTGTAAATGTCAGAAAGTTGCACACCAGTAAAACGTGAACAATAAAAGGACACAATCTGATTCGTAATCGTGGAACAAGGAAAAACACTGAAATGAAAATCAGACGTTGGAATGATCCCACCTTATGGGGAGCTCTAGATGAAATTCATAAAATGTATTATGCATATCCCAG
The DNA here is from genome assembly GCA_910592335.1 of Adalia bipunctata. Classification (NCBI taxonomy): domain Eukaryota; kingdom Metazoa; phylum Arthropoda; class Insecta; order Coleoptera; family Coccinellidae; genus Adalia; species Adalia bipunctata. The sequence goes on from OU342954.1 coordinate 12,475,275, forward strand.
TGTAGGGGAAGCATACAACAGCTATCTCATACTGAAACACTGCGTTTTATTCTCAATGGTATCGTGGTTTTTTTACTATGGTGTAGTCGGATTTATAATCAATGCCATCTCAGGTAAGAAGCCAATTTTTTATATATACAGGGTCCTGCAATAGTGCGAAAACCTTCCATAGCTTCCGAACCAGACATCTCAGAGATTTCGTTGAGAAGTAGACCTCTTGTACCTTCATTTCTGCATCTCATGAAATTATTTTCTGATACACAGGCAGTCCCCGATATTCTTATGTTATTCAACAAATGGATGATTATTTTAATGGATCACCCCATATATTTTCACATATTTTCGATGACCTTCATTACCTCTTTCATAACGAAAAATATCAGGGACATTTTCCAACGGTACAGATCTTATTCGGAGAAAACTGCAAAAAGGTGAGGGGGAAGCAGTTCAGTAAAAGTCTCCTGACGATTTCCAGAAACAATAGTAACATGAATTTGATCTGAAAGTTTTTTAATTGAAGGATTTGCCTTGACATGGTTCCTAAACGATCAACCTGTCATATACAGGGTGTCCGTTATTGAGGTCCAAATATGAAGAACTTTAAATTATTATTTCTCGATTTTTTCAAATGGAACATTTTTTCAACAATAATGTAGACAATTGAATAGTTCACATTATCTCAGAAGATCCCTTAGGATTATTTCATCTCCTGCATTCAGCAAACACCAAAAATTATATCGCAACTGAAAATTTCATTGAGATAAAAACATAGAGGAAAGTCACCAAATATGAAATCGTATCCTAATATGGAATACCTTCATTTCTCCAAGACTATAAGTAATAAACGGAACATTCGACCATCTTCTGTTTCATTCGGTCTACTAACTATCGCACTCAAATCATCGAGTCAGTTGCGCAAACTCTCAACGTGTGGCAGGCATATTTTGTTTTGTTGTCGTGAAGAAAATTTTAAAAGGTAAGTAGTAAATGAGTATTACCAGCTGTTATGTTTGTACACAAAAGTGTTATACTATTTAGTATATCGATATAATGTTTATTTCACCATTTTGTGATCTTTTGTCATTACAATATTGTGACTTGAAAAAATATTTAGAAGAGTTTGAATTGGTATAAAAATCCAAATATGGACAGTCGTCGGTGTCTAATTATTATGGAATATGCTTGATGTGTGGGCTCTGGGCACATTATGATTGTGCTGGTCCAGAGTTTGATACTTGGATCTGTGACTTTTGCAAGTAATTATGTAACTTCTTCCATTTATCACAATATGTTATATTCATTTAATTGATCTCAAAGATATTAATGTCCATATTTGTTATTGTTATGTTGATTTAAGCTCATATTCCATATATGGGTTCCTATTCCATATTTGGTTACTCATTTGTGATTTTGTTTTTTGTGTTAGATTTTAATTAGATAACTAATATATTTAATTAGAGGCTGTTAATTACTACATATGAATGTATGACTGATTAGTTTAAACATTGAACTGATTTGATTACCTAATATGAAGTTTTTTCTTTATATCCCAAAAACAAAATGGTATTCCATATTTGGTGACTTTCCTCTAATAAAAACTAACGGACGTTGAAAATTGCCAAAAATAAAACTTTGCAGATATTATTCAACACAGCATTAGGTACTCATCATGGGTATCTTCGAAAGACAGGTTGTTCGAAATCGATAACTGAATTGGTAGCATCCATTTCATTTCTTTTTTGTTTTTTGTCTAGGTAACACTGCTAACAATCCAGGAAGAAAACTCGATTCTTTCGAATGTTTTCTATCGGGATATTGGGTAGCATAAGTTCTGTGGCACTGGCACATGAAATTCATATCGACCATACCATTTTTTCCAAAAATTCATATCTACTAATTAACTGTATTCGAAAGTATCTTTGAGCTCTGAGTAGGAATAACTTATTATTTCAGATGGTCTACGTAAGGAGATAGCAGATTCGTTACATGCGATCGTCACTGGTTTTATCTTCCTTCTTTTCATACTGACATTCTTCATAGTAGGCAACAGAGTTAGGGCATTGCTCAATAAAATGAACAGAATGACCAAGGAAATTCCTGCTAAAATATCTATGGCCAATTTATTGGTCAACAGATCAACATGGATAATGTTCTACTTCTGTATGATTGTAAGCATTCCATTGGTAATTTTCGTCTTCTATTTCAATATGCATTGTGAAGCAAGGGAATTGATAGGAGATGAAAGATACGTTTGTGGGCAGCTCCATTACGTATGGTATCCTTTCAAAACAGATTCAAGATGGAAGGAACTTTTGATAGCTGCGAGTACAGCGGGTATCAGTGCTATCTTGATTCCGTTCTATGGCGCTACTTTCATCAGTTGCTACGGGATTCCTTACGTCCTCACGATACGGCTACAGGATATCAGAGAGCAAATCGAGAAAATCGATAGAAGAAACTTTCAATTATTCGATGAAATGTTTGCCCATCTGGTTGAATACTATTCTGAGATTTACGGGTACGTTCTATCATTTTATTCACAGTTCTGTAGAATGAAGACGCACACAAGACGCACACAAGTGACGCGCGCAACTTTCACCTGTACAGGTAATTCTGGAGAGGTCTATTGAATAGGTACTATACCTTTTCAATTTCAAATTGGGATCTATCAAAATCAAATACGGAATTAACATATTCAAATTGGGAATAAACACATTCAAATTGGGAATAATAAATTTCAAATTGAAACGTCATTCGTGGCTATGTAAATCAAGATCAGGCATGACCAGAAGATCTTTATATTGATGAAACATGAAGAAAAAACTATTAATATATATTTGAACTTATCAAACATTCAAAAAGTGTAAGAAGTACTTGAAAATTTTCATATTTGTGCTTAAACTCTCATTTCCAAAAAATTTAAAACATCACATATGAACGATGAACCACATATCTTGTACAGGAACCATCTGTAAAGGTTGATATATTTCTTCTTATCAAATTTTCCATTCTTGAAGACGAAATTCTGTCTGTGTTATGTTTCCATTGCATACCGCAATAACCTGCTTTTTCATTGAATCTGCAGCTTTCTTCTTTGTATAAGGCATGATTATGAAAAAGGAATTGTAAACTTATCGTTCGTTACTTACTTTGGACAAATTTGAGAGTTAATTACATATCGAGTAATCCGAAAATCTGATTCACATAGATGTCATTCCAATATGAAAGATTATTCCCAATCTGATTTTGATTATTCCCAATTTGAATATGTTAGTTTCCAATTTGATTTTCATAGTTCCCAATTTGATTTTGATAGTTCCCAATTTGAAGTTAAAAAGGTATAGAACATTCGAAGGGGTCAAAGGGGCAGGGGGGATTTACTTCAAATAGGGCAATTTCAGGGAATAAAGGAGAGTTCCAAAAGCTGAATCAAGTAAAGAAGCATGAAAAGGGTATCGTGAGCATCGCAAGCATAGGAAGTCGGGGTCGCGGAAAAGGGAAAATGCGGAAATCGTAGGAAGTACCTATGTCAATCGGCAGTAGAGTTCGGTCGATTCTAGCAAAGGACCCCGCACTTTTTATAGGTAAAGTGGCGACCGGTCAAATTTTCTGAAAGTTTGGTATGTTGTTGTACCCGACTCAGTGACCAAAAGTGTCAATGGGTCCAACTCAATCCTATGGCTAGTTTTCCAAATACAGGGTGTTAAAGTTGAAAATTGTCCAAATTTTCGGATTTATTCTTTGATTATTAAGGGTCGGATTGGATTTCTGTTGCATACACACGTTTACTACATGTTCTAGTAATGAAATTAGTGGATACGTATGATTAAAAATATTTATATTTACAGGGTGATTCACGAATATATGTCGGTAGTTTTTTGCCAAAATTCACTTTTTCTACTGTGACGTCAGGAAGGCATATTTTTGAAATGTTCTTTTCGATTTAGTATTATGACGACCAAATATTGCACAGTGCATATTTTTTATACAGGGTGTTTCACAGAGAGAACCACTAGACATAATAATTTTTTTTTAGAATTAATGCGAAACCCTGTATTTTTGAATTGATTTTTGGGAAAAGTAATACCACAAACATATGTGTTTCTCTAATCTCCAAAATATTCATGGTGGTTTATTCATAGGAAGGTGTTCCATTTTGGGAAAAGTTCGAAAAACCTGAACACCCTGTATTCGAAAATTTCCTCGGTCAAATGCAACTATTTTCTCACTATATATTGATTTCTACAACATCTCCAGAGGTATGAATTCTGAATCCGATACTATGACCAGTTTTCGAGATACAGGGCGTTGAAGTTGAGAATAAATGATTTCATCAGTTTTTTTTTCCAATTGAAAAGGCGGATCGATTTTATATTGTGCCCATGAGTTCAATATAAGAACAGATAAGATGCGCATGGAAAAGGTTCAGCTAAAATATTTACTGTTACAGGGTGATTCACGAATAAATCACAATAGCTTTTGCCAACACTCGATAATTCTACAGTTTCGTCACAGAGAAATTATTCCATGAAGTTAATACCTAGTCGTTCACAATTTTCAGTCTGAAATACTTCATTATAATTACTTTTCATACAGGGTGAGCCATACGAGCAACCATACCAAAAATACTTATGATATTGTGATTTATTCGTGAATCACCCTGTAACAGTAAATATTTTAGCTGAACCTTTCCATGCGCATCTTATCTGTACTCATATTGAACTCATGGGCACATCATAAAATCAATCCGGCTCTTCAATTTGAAAAAAAAAAACTGATGAAATCATTTATTCTCAACTTCAACGCCCTGTATCTCGAAAACTGGTCATAGTATCGGATTCAGAATTCATACCTCTGGAGATGTTGTAGAAATCAATATATAGTGAGAAAATAGTTGCATTTGACAGAGGAAATTTTCGAATACAGGGTGTTCATGTTTTTCGAACTTTTCCCAAAATGGAATACCTTCCTATGAATAAACCACCATGAATATTTTGGAGATTAGAGAAACACATATGTTTGTGGTATTACTTTTCCCAAAAATCAATTCAAAAATACAGGGTTTCGAATTAATTCTAAAAAAAAATTATTATGTCTAGTGGTTCTCTCTGTGAAACACCCTGTATAAAAAATATGCACTGTGCAATATTTGGTCGTCATAATACTAAATCGAAAAGAACATTTCAAAAATATGCCTTCCTGACGTCACAGTAGAAAAAGTGAATTTTGACAAAAAACTACCGACATATATTCGTGAATCACCCTGTAAATATAAATATTTTTAATCATACGTATCCACTAATTTCATTACTAGAACATGTAGTAAACGTGTGTATGCAACAGAAATCCAATCCGACCCTTAATAATCAAAGAATAAATCCGAAAATTTTGACAATTTTCAACTTTAACACCCTGTATTTGGAAAACTAGCCATAGGATTGGGTTGGACCCATTGACACTTTTGGTCACTGAGTCGGGTACAACAACATACCAAACTTTCAGAAAATTTGACCGGTCGCCACTTTACCTTTAAAAAGTGCAGGGTCCTTTCAATGTGAATAACTTGAAGATAATTTAGGTTCGTGTCTCAAGCTAATCTTTTCTGAGGGGTGAGGTTATATTATTCGAGAGGCAATGGCATACTTAAATACATAAATCTATATCAAAATTAAGGATCTGAACTTTCACAATCACCAAAATATCCAATTAATCTCAATGCGTTGCTAGTCAACGTTGAAAAATTTCTATTTCAATAAATTCGAATGATCAAAGACAAAGAATATCAAATGATAAATACCTGTTAGGTATTTGAAAAAAATCAACGTCAAAATATTCAAGAATGATCTTGGAGAATGGTAGAGAATGATGATCCACGATAAAATAGACAAAAATCGAAAAGTGAATTGCTATGTTCAAATATTCGTTCCTTCAGTTATCTACTCGATTGGTTAAATGAACCCAGGTTTTTGGAACCTCTTACCCCTTCCTGCCTCATAAGGTACCATCTAAATCTCTAGGGTCACAACGGCCTCTTTGTTTCTATCCTTCTTCCATTGAGATATCCACACAAGGAGTCCAATCACCATCCCCAACAAAAGCGGGGTGTGAAGGTGTGATCGAAAGAGTTGTAGAAGGAGCTCGACGTTCATGTGAGCCAGAGACTCCTATTGTTCGTAGTGCTTGATTGCCAGCCATCTGCAATGCTAGGACAGAGCCTGTCAGAGGCGGAGGCGATGAATCGATCGGTCTCGACGGCAGTGGGGCTGCGGCTATGAATACAGCGGGGGATCCAGTAACATCTCCAGTTCGGAGCGAGAAACTTCTGAAGATTCAGTTATAGGCGAAAGGTTAGGTAGAATTCCTTTTGGACCACGGCTAGAAAACCCGGAATAATCTACATTTGAAGTTAATAAGAGTGAAATTATGATTTATCACATTACCACAAAAAAAATCCAACGCTCTTTGTAGGTGATGATCAAAAATACTTCTTTTATTCCCATTTTGGCCTTTCCAGATGTGTAAAAGAAATGAACAACTCTATAGGATACTGTCTATCCAGTATTAACGCATTAGCGACACTTCTTATTGCGATAATGGAATACGTCACTATAATAGTGAGTACCTTTCTTTCGTAGGGGTTGTAAGAAAACAATTTTTCACTTTCAGGAAGGTAATTACGAAAATTTAGTGATGCTTATTATCTGCCTAGGTTTGGAGTATGCACTTTGTCGTACGGGGCAAAATTTAGAAGACGAGGTAAGATACATAATAATGAATAGGGGAATGGAAAATTCTTTCCGTTGTTTTCGAGTGTTTAGTCGAAACACAATTTATTATACAGGGTGAGTCTTTGACCTGTACATATATTTTAACTCTTCGGAACCGTTATTTCGAATTAACTTAATTTTGGTATATGTGAAGCATGGTATATCTTTCGACTATAAAATTATTGAGCTAGGAGAAATTAAATGCATGGATATAGATATTGAATGTTCAAACAAGGAGAGTATTAAACTAACAGCGATGTATAGGTCTCCAAAAAGATGCGTACATTCGTTCAATATGAATCTCAGTAGATATCTAGAACAAATAAATGCAAAACAGCATATACTCATAGGAGATATAAATATTAACCTTATGTCCCAAGAAAATTTTGTGGAGGACTATAAGAATATCATGTATTCATCAGGTTTTATATCAGTCATAAATAAACCTACACGCCCTAGCAGTAAGAGCTGCTTAGATCACATATTTATAAAAGGAACATGTACGCAAGATGATATATATGATAAATGTAGTGCTAGTGCATGCATAATACAACACTTAATAACAGATCATTTCCCAACTATGATATCCTTGAATGTTTCGGTAAACAAATCAAAAAGAAGAGACAAACCAAAAATAAAAAGCTTTATTAACTATAAAATGTTGAAGAGTGATCTCGGGCGGGAAAATTGGTGTGAGATTTATCAGGGAAATGACGCAAATATGATGACCAATTCATTTATTCAGATCATTACAAATTATATTGAAAAAAACACACATAAGAAAACAATAAAAAATAAAGATATTGAACGGAAATTATGGATCACAGATTCTTCGATAAAATTGATAAATGAAAAAAATAAACTCTATTTGAAACTAAAAAATGACCCTAACAACGAAATGTTGAAAAATCAGTATTCTAAATTGAAAAAAGAAATACAGAAAAGAATTAAAATAGCAAAAATAGAATACATAAAAAAAATTGCTGAAACTAAAAACTCAGAATCCAAAGTTGTATGGGACCAGGTCAAGACTGTCTGCGGTGAATCCAGAAAAGAAACATCGATAAAATGCATTAGAATCCATGGAGAAATTATTGAAAACAAAAATAATATAGCCAATGCATTTAACCAACACTATAGTACGATAGGGCAAGTATCTCTCTCCTCAGTCCTTTCTCCTACGTAAGGAGATGGTGACGTCATGACGTTTGCTCTACTGTGATTGACCATTCGTCTCTATTTTGAGCTCTGTGAGAAGGGCAAGTATATGCGAGTAATATTGAAAATGTTGAGCACCTTACAGAAAATGACCCTATTCAAGGGAAAACATTTTTTTATCTCCCACAGACAGATTTGAAATAGAAACGATAATAGAAACATTAAAGAGAAGAAAAGCTCCTGGGCACGACGGTATTAGGACCGAGATCCTTGTTGAAATAAAAAAGGAAATTTCGGAACCCTTAACACATATCATAAACCATTGTTTCGTCACTGGATGTTTTCCGGACATATTGAAGTTGGGAGTTATCAAACCCTTATACAAGAACGGAGATAAGCTTGAAATGGTCAATTATAGGCCCATCTCATTGATATCCAACTTCGCGAAAATAATGGAAAAAATAATATACAAACGCATGATGAAATTCCTTCGCGAAAATAAAATAATACATGAAAACCAGTATGGATTCATGAGCGGTAGATCTACTGAGGATGCAATCAGAAAATTAACAACCAACATTTATGAATATTTAGACAAACAAATTCCTTCCCTTTGCATCTTCGTAGATCTCGCTAAAGCATTTGATACCGTCTCACATGAAATTCTGTTGGATAAACTTGATAGATGTGGATTCCGGGGTAAGATTCATGAGTTATTAAAGAGTTACCTATCGAATCGTAAACAAGTTGTTGAGATCGATGGAAAAAGAAGCGAAGAGAAATGTGTTACTTACGGTGTTCCGCAGGGTACGGTGTTGGGGCCACTTTTATTTCTAATATATATTAACAACTTATTCAATGTCCCCTGCAACGGAAATATTATCGGTTTTGCAGACGACACCGTGATCCTATTTCAAGCAAACTCCTGGGACGAACTGAAGAGTAAAACGCAGAACAACTTTGTGCTAGTGAAAAATTGGTTGCAGTATAATAAACTTACTCTGAATGTGGATAAAACAAAATATGTTCCATTTGCATCATATGAGAGTGGCTTGCCAAAGTATGGAAATATCGATATAGACACAAATACAAGTATACCAGCAGCAAAAAGTGCAAATTACCTTGGTGTGATAATTGATTGTCATTTGAGATGGGATAAACATGTGGAAAACTTGACCAGAAAATTGAGAGGAATAATTTATAAGTTCAAAGCTTTAAAAAAAATCTGCATGCAAGAAAAATATTCAATAATGATCTACAATGCTCTTGTTGAAACACTAATCGGTTACGGGATAGTGGGATGGGGCGGAATTTACGATTGCCATTTGGAAAGTCTGAATAAGGTCCAAAAATGGATACTAAGAATCATATACAGTAAAAGAATAACGTACCCTAGTGAGCCACTATTCCAAAAATCCAAAATACTCAACATCAGGAAATTATTCATTCTAAAAATGGCCGTAAGTGTGTTCAAGGGAAAGATACCATTAAATAACGTAGACTATGAATACGAAACAAAAAATAAAGATAGAACCTACTATACCTCAAAATGTTTTAAGCGAATAGGACAGAGATCAGCTCAATTCCTTGTTTCTAAAGTATTTGCAGCGATACCAATTCAGTCGAAAAAAATTAAAAACTATAAGAAATTTAAGAGGAAAACCAGGGAATGGCTAGTTCAGTTGAAGACAAAAGAAGCAAATGATTTAATTAATAAATTCAATGAATGAAACAAAATTTTGTGTAGACGTTAATACTCACCGATTATGACAAATATACTCACCGATTAGGACAAAATATAATCACCGATTAGGACAAAGTTACTCACCGATTATGACGGGATAATTTCACCAATTTGGGCAACGTAGAACACGGTTTGGTCTTTTGACCTACAGCATGGAGTGCCTTCACAGTGAAGTGAATGTTTTTTTCAAGTTAGAAAAGATTTATTTAAGTTTGAAATTATATATTGTAAGATTAAATTGAGTTATAATTAATAGTTACACACAGATTATACTATATCTGCTATGATCTCTGTAACACAAACCATGTTTACTTCTCGCTATAGATGAATAAACATTATTATTATTATTATTCATCATCGGTCTCCCGGTCTCAGCTTAAGCTGGTATTATTTCTATGAACCAGTGAAAAAACAATTCAGTTCCGCCCACTGGTTCAGGAATTTCCGCACGATGTGACAGGTTTGCAATGCTACAGCCTGTTGTGCATATCCCGCGATCCTCTGGGATTTCTCTTGAATGATTCCTCCAGATGAAGTCGTTATAGAGGGAGTATCTCCATCCAGGAAGTGGTTTGTCCTCGCAATGGTTCACGTAATTAAAAGCTCGCATTACTTCAATATTCATTTCGCGGCTCCACTTGATACGTGCGTTGCGAGCTCCCCTCACGGTGGTCGAGCCAGCAGGTGGAGTGGCAATTCCATCTTCTGCCATGATATCGGCTTCCACCTCCCGTTGCTGGCCTGATATTTTCTCCATTTTCATGGGTTTGCCACCATTTACCCTTGGTGGACCAGGTAACTCGGGCCGTGGGGACGTCACCCCCCATGTGGAGTGGCAGAAACCAAACCACACCCGTGCGGTTTTATTATTATTATTTTATTATTATTTTATTATTATTTTATTATTATTATTATTCTTCCTCATCGGTCTCCCGGTCTCAGCTTGATTGATTGATTGATTGATTTGCTGACGGACAAGAGACCGGGTTAGCACTTGGCCTCCCTGTGACACTACGACCAGCTTGGGTCTATTGTATCACTCTTTCGTCAGTGGTTCCTCACGAGAATAGGTTCGTGTCCTTTATCAGGTTCAGTAGCCTGTTTATGAGGTTTTTCGGATTCATTCCCATTTCTGGGTTGATTTCTCCGAAGATTCTATGACGCCTTCTTCCTAGGGCGTCGCATTCAAAGATTATGTGAGAGGCTGTTTCTTCCTCTTCACCGCAAAGTCTGCAATCCACAGGTTCTTCAATTATTCCTATGGTGTTCAGATGTTTCCTAAGGCCGCAGTGTCCTGTCAGCAGACCTACTATTATACGTGCCTTTGTTCTGTTTAGATTCAAAAAGTCAGCCGTCAAGGTTTGGCTTATGTGTCCTACCATGACTTTGCTGTGTGTTTGCCCGTCACTCTGTTCCCAGTGTTGTCGGTGTCTTTGTTTTATCCACTCCTCAATCAGGGTCCTGCTTTATTCGCAACTGAGGAGAGATCAGAGATCTCAGCTTAAGCTGGTATTATTTCTATGAACCAGTGAATAAACAATTCAGTTCCTCCCATTAGTTCAGGAATTTCCGCACGGTGTGACAGGTTTGCAATGCTACAGCCCGTTGTGCATATCCCGCGATCCTCTGGGATAATTCGATCTTTTTCTTGAATGATTCCCTTCCGTCAGCTGAAGTTACGGATGCATTCCGGTGAACAACTCGTTATAGAGGGAGTATCTCCATCCAGGAAGTGGTTTGTCCTCGCAATTTTTCACGTAATAAAAAGCCCGCATTACTTCAATATTCATTTCGCGGCTCCACTTGATACGTGCGTTGCGAGCTCCCCTGCGGGCAGTCCTCCTCACGGTGGTCGAGCCAGCAGGTGGAGTGGCATTTCGATCTTCTGCCATGATATCGGTTTCCACTTCTCATTGCTGGCATTTTCCCCATTTTCATGGTTCGCCACCATTTACCCTTGGTGGCCCAGGTAACTCGGGCCGTGGGGACGTGACCCCCCATGTGGCGTGGCAGAAACCAAACCACACCCGTGCGGTTTATTATTATTATTATTATTATTATTGGTGAAGTATTCACTCCCTTCATGATGCATTATTCCAAATCAAAACTTATTAAATATTCCTCCCGGTATAAAAGTTACAGCGTAGCCAACTTATGAATCCACGAAAAAATACTATAAAACCACTTGAAAAAGATGAACTGCTCATATTTCCGAAAGAACCAATCGGTTTAGAAAATAAAAGTATTCCTAAGTTTTTTCAATAAAACGCGTCGTTTTCGAGTTATTCCCAATTTTACCCGATGAAATTTGACGAAAAAATAAAAAATCATGAGAAAAATCTAGATGCAACCCTGGCTTTTCAATATCACACAATGGCTCAAATTAATGAACTCTGTACAAGGTAAAAATGTTGTCAGAATGTTTATCAACTTCAACAAGACTAAAATGTCAATGGAATACAAAATTCGGATATTAATGATGAATATTCCATACAAATCACGTATTAAATTGAAATTAATGAAAAATACTATGATAGGTACCTGATGATCTGTGGCGATGTTTCTATCTAAACAATATCCTCTTGGAATTTCATAAACTCACTTCACGGTTATTATCACATGAATTCACTTCCACTGATAATCTTTTCACATCAACGTTTCGCATTCTCCACTGTGAATAAACAAATCGACAAATCTCCATCAAGCCGCTTTACGCATGCTTACTTCAACAACCACAGACCAACCATGTTCCACTGTTCGGTTTACGGAACAACGGTTGGTCCTGCGCATTAAGATCGTAACGCTCTATCGGAGAGAATCAGAACATTTTCAAAGAGGCACGACAAGACGCTATCAGCCAAAAGTAAACAAAAGTAGTGCCTTTGCGTTAGTTCATCCGTTATTGCTTTCTTGTGGAGAAAATCAACACAATCTGGCATAGAATATGGTTCGATGGTTAGGTCATTGACCTCTAATCATCGGGTGTTTTTTACATTCTTATTCGAATAAGGTTAGTACTTGACGAGGTACTTGAGTATTCCCCAAATGTATAAACTCAATTTCAAACGACAAATTTAAACTTTGAATCAATTCCACAGTATCATTTCTGGAACGTAATGAGCCCAATTTTTTTTTCAAATGGCTATATCTTTTTAACAGAGTCGAATTCGGAAAAATGAAAAATGAAAAAAAGGTTTTTTTTTGTCCTCAAGAATCTTCAGTTAAAATATATGTACAGGGTGGGCAAAATTGGTGCTACATGAACTAAAACTTTTTAACCTGAGGAGATAGAGAAAAATGAATGGCACCTTATAGTCCTCTTTTTTCGAGAAACTGATAATGACATCAACTGCATTCCTCTATCTTCTTTTGTTTCCGAGTTATAGGCCAGAATTGAAATTTGGGCGATTTCAACTTTGGTCATTATCTCCGTTTCTGTTTATGCTAGGACGTTGAAATAAAAACATTATACAGGCACTTTTCTGATAGCAATCCAGTGGCGTACTCTGATTTTTTATAAAAGGTTCATTTGCTGAGTTATAACATAAAGTTGTGTTTTTTCTTATGGAAACAGTAGTTTGAAATGACTTAGAAAGAATCGCCATTTTTTTCCCGTTTCAGAAATGTATCATATGTTATACATAGACCTCAGATTCGTTAAGATATAATGAAAAATATGGTTTGTATATGGAATTCGAATTATTGAGTAGGCTGAATCATAGAATTATGTGTCTCTACGCATTCACGTTTGAATACTTGATGGTGCGATCTCTGTTTGAAACAACTGTCAGTTATTAAAATTTGAAGTCATCGTTGGCGGCATTATGGAGATATTTCAAAATTACGAAAAATATGATATGTTGAAATGTTTCATTTTAGCGAATGAGAATAATGGGGCAGCAAGTGATTCAACTGTGAAATAATAATTACACCATTTGTAGAGACACATAATTCTATGATTCAGCCTACTCAATAATTCGAATTCCATATACAAACCATATTTTTCATAATATCTTAACAAATCTGAGGGCGATGTATAACTTATGATACATTTCTGAAACGGGAAAAAAATGGCGATTCTTTCTGAGTCATTTCAAACTACTGTTTCCATAAGAAAAAACACAACTTTATGTTATAACTCAGCAAATGAACCTTTTATAAAAAATCAGACTACGCCACTGGATTGCTATCAGAAAAGTGCCTGTATAATGTTTTTATTTCAACATCCTAGCATAAACAGAAACGGAGATAATAACCAAAGTTGAAATCGCCCAAATTTCAATTTTGGCCAATAACTCGGAAACAAAAGAAGATAGAGGAATGCAGTTGATGGCATTATCAGTTTCTCGAAAAAAGAGGACTATAAGGTGCCATTCATTTTTCTCTATCTCCTCGGGTTAAAAAGTTTTAGTTCATGTAGCACCAATTTTGCCCACCCTGTACAAGTCAGAGACTCACCCTGTATACACAGTTATGAGGGTTGCCTGAATGCTAGTCTATACCACACATATACTCAACTCTTGTTCTTCTCTTTCCTCTCCTTTCGAGATCCCGGAACACACATACAGACGTTATGAGATTTTTCCTAAATTCTTCAAACTATAATTAACTTTTTAGTCTTTTCATCAATTGAATTTTCTGTTCCTCATAATCGGGTATATAATCGGAAATCTTGAAATGAATTTTAACATTAACCAAATTATTTTCAGCACCAGAAATTAGTACATTCGATAGCAACATTACCTTGGTATAATATGCCCCTGAAGATGCGTAGGAATTATAGACTTTTCCTAGGCCAAGTTCAAATGCCTATACACTTCGAAATGAAACCTCTTCTTGATATCAATAACGAAGGTCTGATGTCTGTAAGTGGAATAATCTAGAATTTTTATGCATATGTTAGAAATACATAGTTGATAGAATTACCTAGGAGCATAGAATGAATGGAGGGAAGGCTCCGCTACAAAAATGAACTGCCAAAAACGTCCGCACTTGTCAGTTCGCCGCAAGGTCACGAGATGGCGCCAACGTCGTTAGTGGCTCCAGCATGGCTATAACGATATATATTTAAAATGAAATTCGTTTTGACAAATTTATTTCCGATCATAGACTTTCCATATAATTGCGCATAAATAATTGATTAGAATGCGGTGATATGTCAACAATGTTGTCTATGGTCAACAATATTGTTATGATTAATATTTAGTGTTATTTTGAAGGGTGAGACTTAAAAAAATTCTTTTATTCAAGTAACGTACAGGTCTTCTAGAAGCTGAAAAAAACGGAGATGGAATTGTCGAATTTTAATGTAGTGAGAATTTGTTTCGATTTCTTCATATGGAACAACCGGACGTCATTTCAAGTCAATCAGAAGGCGTGATTATTCTTTCTTCAGAAATTTTGAATGCGTCATGATCCCACCGAGGCCTTTTTGGCTAAAATAGGTAATAATAAAATTGTTCAATATGTTTTGATACTTGTCAATAAAAATTCAAACTGTTTACCTTGTTTTTTCATTCAATAATTATATAGTACATAGCATAATAAATCACACTATATCAATTAAAAGCATTATACTTAGCAACACACGTTGAAAGTTGAAATGAACAAAACCATCAGGTAAATTAGATAGTTAAAGCCGCAGAAATTTTTTTTATCGAAGCCGATTCAATTCGTATATTATAGTAACTTACTTCAAACAATATTCGAATTCAATACAATTTGTTTCGACCTCCTTTAGTCCTTTCAGTCAACAACAAAAAGTTTTATTATTCAATCACTTTGGTGTTGGTCGAAAAATAGGTGCATCTATGTCGTAAAAATGTATCAATAAAAATGACAACCACATAATATTCTTTGCAACTGTAGCGCCACAGAACAAGACATATGTGACATATAGCCCTATTTGCGATAACAGCGTTATCTATCGGGCGTCACACGAAACTATAACCTCCGCCGAAATTGGAAGTTCAAAATGATCTGTCGAGCGTATGAAGCCTTCCCTCCATTCATTCTATGCTCCTAGGAATTACTATGTGGTTTAGGATGGGAAATTGAGAACAAAAGATCCGTGTGGTCGCTGTTCCCGGAAGGCTAACTGAGCCATAATCGACCCCAGTTCAAAAAGGATATGAAATGTATAATATTCCAAATTTTCATTCTTACGAAAGACATTCAATAATGAATTCCAGAAAATGGAACATTTCTCCGGAAGATCAGAATTGAATCAGTCGAATCACATCCTTAGGGACCATTTCCTGCGAAAAATTCTAAAAATACAGACATCGTGACGAAATGATATAGCCCTCTTTCGAATAGAACGAGCGCTCAAAAATATTCGAGAATTTCTCATGCAAGGGGAACAAATTCTGCTACGCATCTCGGCCACCCTGGTCGTGAGACAAATTCCTGACTCCGTCTCGATATACAATTTATTTTTAATTCCTCGCTTGCGTTTCATGAGTAAACTTGACCCGAAAATCAACTGCTTATCTTCTCGCATACATCCTGTCAGTGGCGTAGTGACGCCACCACGGGCCTGTGTTCAAGATATTTTCCGGGCCCCCTCCCTATTAACGCTAGTCGTCCCAAGCGTCCGGGCCCGTGTTCTTCGAACACGCCGAACACTGGTCACTACGCCACTGCATCCTGTTTATCAGTCTATATAGCAGCAATATTTCGATTTATTACAACAGTACCGAATATTTATTGTAATTCGAATAAATAAATACTTTTTGATAATTATCTCGAATACTTTTGATGTTTTACGTTAAAACAATGTCTAGATAAAGCACACCTGGGTATTTCCGTCGTTCATTGGACATTTGTTAGTATTCGTCAGTAGTATTATAGATATGCATTAATATAATTGTCTGAAATATTATAATTATTAATAATGGAAATTTTCCCCACCTTCCAGACTCTACAAGGATCCTACAGTTTGGCTACATTCCTAATGAATTCCACCAGACGAGAATAAAGGTGAATACTTAACCGGCTTCAACACACTGAACACAATTCATTATTCATTGCTATATGCTAATTGCAATGCTAATAAAAATTAATATGGCACACCTAAACAATTTTTATTTTCTCATGCCCTTTCCTGAAGAATCGCAAAATCACTGAGAAATCGTTCAAAATACGAGAAGGAACATTAAACAATTGATAAAAGAAAAGAACTAACCACTAATCAAGGTCGCAGCTTCCATATGAGCATGCGAATGAATTTTTGGAAAATGAAGAAGAAGAAAGAAGAAAAGTTTATTCATGGCCATCGTCCATCAGCCTATTGGAAAATGATGAATCACTCGTTGCAAATGTGGATGCATCAAAATGCGGATTACTTCCAGACACTAGCAATTTCCGTGGAATGACATCTTTACTGTACTGGTTTCCCGAAAAATGCTCACTACACATTGTGTAGCCTTTTGGATCATTCCTCAGATCAATATCTTTCCGTTCAGAGAAATCGATCCATTTTTTGGCACTGAAAGAAGATTTTTTGGAATAATTATTTGAATATTGTACCAACAATTGCCATTTCATAAGAAACACATGTTTACATTTTCTACTTTAATTTATGGCAGCGACGTAGGTTTTGTCTTCATTGGGAAGACTTCAGAGTGCTCTGAAAAATTACCATCAAACTAAAGTGGAAAATATGAATAAGTAACTACGTGTTTCTTTAATGTTCAATTATAAATCATTTCTACCAAGCACAATCATTCAAAAAAGAAATACTTACATTTTCATGTCCTTTGGCAAAGTAGAAAAGCGAGCTCCTGATTTTTCTTCTTATTGTTGGAACAGTTATCACCATGCAATAAGAACCACCAATTCGTCGATTTATCTTGAGCAAATTCTCAAATTCAACTATGTATATCTTGAGCAGAACAAAAATGTAACCGAACTGAAATATAACAGTAAAGACTGAAATGAACAGTAAACATTGGACCTTACCTATTTCTTTATATTTCGTAGAAGTTGATAGAAGCATTCTACTTTCCTCTTCTTCCTTATACGTAGCTCATGTACTCATATTTTAACCAAATCATTTGCCACCGGACCACGAGATGGCGCTTGAATCGTGGCAGTCGCTTCGTTTCCAATCTTCCTCCTCTTTAATCATTGATCTTAATTTCAGTCGCCTATAACGATGCGCCACCTCGAAATGCGAGGTAGCCGGCGCGCAAGACAAACCGTTGTTCCGTGTCTCCAACGTCAGTTCTATGAACGACGCATTCGTATAGCGTTTAGCGATAACCGGCGTGATAGACTACGATTTATTTATTCATTTAATAATAATAATAATAATAATAATAATAATAAACTTTATTTGCAGACAATATACAATGAAAAATAAATCACAAAGAAATACAGCCTTCCATAATTTTATCTGCAAAAAGGAGACTTACGGCAGTAAAACTGTTTATATGTAAGCTCCCAAAAAGCCCATTAAGAATACAAAAAAAAATGACTCCAGCACCGAGCATATCATGTAAGTTGGACACATTGAGAAAAAAAAAATTTTATATGCATTATAATAGATATATGTATACATTTAGAGAATTGAAGGAAAGAATTCGGGAAACGAGACCAGCGGAGCTCACGCCTGAACCAACACAGCACGGGTACATAGGATGCCTAAAGTGAACCTGCCAACAAAAGTTGAGTGTACGATTTTCTGAATCTATATAAATTGAAGGATTTCAGGGAAAGAGGCAGACTATTATAAAGAGAGAAAATATTATATGTGAACGATCTAGTAAAAGTGGTTGTAGAATGGGCGGGCGCAGAGATGAGACCACGGTGCCTGAGACTCAAGGTATGAACGTCCGAGCGCAATTTAATTTTGTTGAACAAATATGGTGGAGATTTGTGAAGAATAATCGAGTGGAAAAGAATCATCGAGTGGAGCCTCCTACGTTTCTCCATATCTAGCCAGTTACAGTCTTTGAGCTTGTGAATGACTGGTTCGAACTTCCGGATTCCATATTTAAACCTCAGACATGATCTCTGTACTTTTTGAATTTTCTTAGCGTATTCTTTTGTTAAGCATGGACCATAAACCGCGTCGCAAAAGTTGAATTGGCTAAGAACCAGAGACTCCGTCAGCAAAATCTTCAATTTTGTTGTTAGATAATGCCTGTGAGGGTATAATCTTTTCAGGTTTGCATAAGCCCTTTGAATGCACACATTTATATGTTCCTCGAATCTTAATTCCGAGTCCATCAAAAGTCCCAAGTTTCTCGCACAGCTGACGCAAGACAGCTTAACACCATCCAGCACAACATTCAGCCGCGATTGAACCTGTTCCTTATGTCTACCAAATACTATCACCTTGGTTTTTGACGAGTTCAAGTTGAGGTGATGTCTACGAGAAAAGCAAGCGAGAGTCCTCAGATCCTCACTTACTCTCTCACATGCGCTATCCACCTCAGATGACAAAAAAGTATGGAGTATCTGGGTGTCATCTGCATACCGAAAGTCAATACAGTACTTTAAGCCGTTTGCGAGGAAGAAGGTATAAATGCAAAAAAGCAGAGGACCAAGTACGGACCCTTGCGGTACACCGCTATGAATCGGCTCCGCCGTCGAAGAACCCATATCCGTTTCAACGTATTGAGTACGACCAATCAAATAACTGCGAATGAGCTCAATCGCCGAAGATGCAAGACCAATATGCCCAAGAATTGCCAACAAGAGATCGTGATCAATTTGATCGAACGCCCTCGAATAATCCAACAGAACAAGAATGCACGTTTTGCCCGAATCAATTGCTCGTAGGATCTCATCAACAACGTCCAGAAGTGTGGTACCACAGCTGTAGCCCCTCCGAAATCCCGATTGCCTCTGAGGCAGAATGTTGTATTTAGCCAAATGTACCCTTAACTGAGAAGCAATCATTTTTTCAAAAATCTTAGAACAAGTTGGCAAAATAGCTACAGGGCGGAGGTCGTTTAGCTCGTGTATTTTAGTTTTTTTAGGCAAAGGCATCACCCGGGCGATCTTCCAAGAGTAGGGAAAAACCGATTTCAGCAAACAAGAATTGAAAACATTGAGTAGGAACGGTGCAACCCGAGGACAGCATAATTTCAACATTTCCATACTCACTCGATCCGATCCGGCAGCATTTGACTTCATTGACGAAATTACAGAGATTACCTCCTCCTCACCTACAAGAGTGAAAGTTAATTTTTCCTGTATATGTCTCAAGGGCATCGTAGAATAAAAGTTTATTAAATCTCTATCAGGAGCCCCCAGTCTCTGAAATTGTAGGAAAAAGTTGTTGATAGAACTAGGGTCATTCAAAGGTTCAGGCAAGCCTACTGAATTTTTCTTTTTGGTGTATACTCCCATTTCATTTAATTGTTTCCAAACATGCCTACTACCTGACTTCATCGAGGTGGAGCTGTCGAGGTAAGATCGTTTTTCGGCATTCATTGCATCAGTAGTAGCATTTCTCACCTGCTTGTAGAACTGCCAGTCCCGAGGGGAATTAGTCCTCCTGAACTTTTTATAAGCTTTGTCTTTCTGCCTTTTCATCAATCTTATCGCCTCAGTGAACCATGGCTTGCATTTGTTATTCAAGGTTATCAACCTTTCTGGTGCAATGTGATCGAAGAGATCACATAGAAGTTTAGTGAATGTCTCTACCTTCAGATGTACGTCATCAATATACAGTATATTGGCAAATGGAGTAAGCAAAAATAATTGATCAAGAACATCACGATCCACCCTATGCAATGATCTAGATTTCAATGTACGGCTCTCTGAAACTCTTCGTTCGAAGTTCAACCTAACATAAACCAAGAAATGGTCGGACAAGTGTTCTACAGTATCCACTAATCCACTCCATGAATGAGAACCTCAAATGAAGTCAAAATAACATCAATCAGAGTAGCAGATCTGTCCGTAATTCTTGTGGGAGAATCAACAACCTGCCTTAAATTAAGTTGGTTGAACAGCTCAGACAACTTCCGGACCCTGTAGTCATCAACTCTCAACAAGTCTACATTTACATCACCACCGCAAACGATATCACTATTTGAAGGATGATATCTCAAAACAAAGTCCTCAAAAGAATTCAAGAACTCCGAGAAACTACCGGATGGAGGTCTATACATTACACAGATAATTATTGACTTACCATTAATCCTAACCTTTATCCACATATGTTCTATACAACTAGTAATACCTTCCTGTAAAATTTCATAATCCAAACTATCGCGAATATAAACACCAATGCCTCCCCCTCTAGATCCTCTGTCTTTTCTAATGAAATTGTAGCCAGGTATATCAACCAGCTGTGCAGGCACACCGTCGCCCAGCCATGTCTCGCATAACCCGATTATATCGAAATCATTATCATAGAGAAAACTCCGAAAACCAACAAAATGTGCAAGTAAAGAATGTATATTATAAAACGCTATGCTCAAATTCCTCATAATTTATGAACTTTACAAATTAGAATTAAAATAAATGCATCCAACTAACTGACATTTCAACAAATAAAGCAATCCAATAAAGAATTGTGACAAAAAAATAAACAACAAAAAACAAATTTCTATATTCCCTCTATGCGGCAAGGGACGTTGAGCTACTCCACTCATAATATTCAAGTTTTTATAATACCTTCCAGTTCTTCAGTGGATCTGACGACGTGTTTCTGACCTCTCCATTTAATGAAAATTCTACCATCAAGAGACCAAGCTTCTTTTCTTCCGACCTTCTCTTTAGCAGTTTTGAGTAATTCGTAGTTAAGCCTACTGAGATCGTCAACTATTAGTAATTTGGAACCTTTTAAATTCATCTTATTACGGAAAACTTCATTCTTGGAGGATACCGATGTGAACTTCATAACAATAGGTCTAGGACGATCTTGACTGATATTCTTCTTCCCAATTCTATGGCAATTCGTAATTACTGATTTGTCCACCTTTAGTTTTGAAACCAAGATTTCCTTCACCGAATCTGCCAAGTTTTCTTCAGTTGTCTCCTCCAACCCCAAAAGTCTCAATTGTTTACGTTTATTATACTGTTCCATCCCATTCAATTTTAAATTCAATTCGTTTATCTTAACTTGATAATCTTTGGATTTCCCCTCGAGTTCATTGACACGTTCTTCAAGGCGGTCCAGATGTTGTTGGACTGTCGATGTTACCTTGTCGGCGACTTTTATCACCAGGGATGATAAGAATTCCTTATCTGATAGACAATCGATAATGCATTGTTTTATATCTTCTCGTTGTTGTTTTGTAATTGGCATCTTCTTTATTATTTTGATGAATGAACTATTACTGAGTTGTAAAAGACTGTACAAGACAAAGGTTTTCTATGAATTAGGCAAATATGTATTTCCAAACTTATTTTCACTGAATACAACTATCAAACTTGGGAGCTCAACGAAACGCTGTTTACAGAGAAGAATGCAAACAGGGGATGATTATGTGACTACTTTCAGTGAATAAATGTAATAATCACCTCAAAGTGTTGAGTTTATAAAATTCCAAGAGGATATTATTCAGATAGAAACATCGCCGCAGATTATTCAGTGCTAAGTATCATTTTATTTTTCATTAATTTCAATTCAATACGTGGTTTGTATCGACAGTCATCATTAATATCCGAATTTTGTATTTCATTGACATTTATTTTCAATATGGACCGGTAACAATAAATTTTCAATAGAAACTGTGCGCATAAAATGTATTATTTCATGCTCTCTTCAATTCAATTTTATATCTCCCACATTTGTGGGATTCATTATTACATATCTGTACAACAAACGTTTTTCCATCATAGAGATTTTAGTCTTGACAAAGTTGATAAACATTCTGACAACATTGTTAACTTGTATAAGATCGGAGAGTTCATAAATTTCAGCCATTCTGTGATATTATAAATCCAGGGAAGCATCCAGATTATTCTTATGATTTTTTATTTTTTCCATCAAATTTTATCAGGTTACATTGGGAATAACTTGGGAAAAAACATAGGAATAGTTTTATTGTTTGAAATGATTGATTCGAAAATATGAACCGTTATAGTATTTTTGCGTGGTTTTATGAGTCTGCTACGCTGTAACTTTTACACCAGGAAAATATTGAATAAGTTTCGATCGGGGAATATGCACCATGAATAGAGTAAACAATCAACCATAATTCAGTTCCGTTGAAATAGCGGTTAAATAACGGTTATGAAGATATGAATAGAAAAGGTTTTTTTTCTTGGATTTTCGACACCCTGTATCTTTCATACGAAACCGAATTTTGAAAAATGGTATAGGAAAAACATGCTTCGTTTGATAAGAGGAATCTACAGTTAAAATATATGTACAAGTCAAAGACTCACTCTGTATATCTCTCAAGCCAGTATCAACCGTGAGTACCATTATTTCAGTGTTTACTATGTGGTATATTATCCCATCGCAAATAATATAGAGTCTACCAAAAAATATCAACAATCAACAGTGGTACACAATCAGGACAGATAGCAGCCCATTTCTATTTCAAGTAAATACCTACTACCAATTTTAGATTTTTCTACACTTTGGGTTCAACTTCATGAAATGTCAGTTTCAAAGAATTAGTATTGATATCGTTTGCTTCAATTACCAACTATTAGAACGTGGGATTTGAACATATGTAGATCAAATTGAATCAATTAAGAAATGCCATCTTTTTTCCTACTAATTATCAAAGTTATGGTTTATAGAGAAGTCATCAATTTGACATCCATATAGGATGATATGTTCGAAACCTTTTTTAATCTCAATCAAGGTATTTCAAGGAGTTATTTAGGTTATAGCTCTGGAGAGCAGACAAAAGCCTTAAAATCAGTAGGTCTTAAACTGAAATTCACGATATCAGATCTATCACCTTCAATCTTTTTTCAGAATAAAAGAATCCTTGGAGGGAAAATGGTCAATTGGAATGAACCTAAACTATGGGCAGCATTTGATGATATCCATAAGATGTATTTATCGTTTCCAAATGAAGGAGAGAAATATGACGGTTATGTCATACTGAAACATTCAGTGCTCATGACCGTAATCATTGGTCCCTATTTGATAGGCATCATCTCGTTCATTTTCAAAGGATATTCAGGTGATAAATAATTTAAATTCTCACTACCTTTGGCTACTCATAATTTGAACGGATAATTTCACCGAAGTAAATACAATTTCCAATCCAGTAACATCATCAATTCGAGGCAGTCAATCGTCCGGTTACAACCTTCAACCGAGATACATCTGAAGACGATGAATAAAATAAATATATTAATTATTTCGTATATTGACTGGAGTAGGAATTGAAAAATGTATGAAAGCAAAAACCATAGGTTAGGAGCTCATTCAAATTCGGAGCAAATTTGTATACACTCAAAAAATATATAATGCAGCTTATTCTCCGATGCAACTAAATTATACTGCTTTACGGGTAACTTCGAAAATTTTCCAGCTGTGCATTAAAGGATTAGAAAACCAATGGTTAAAGGGGGGTGGTATTTTGGATTGCTAGTCAATGTTTCTCGCCGAGAGCATTATAATTTAGAAAATTTTGTAGTGTAGTTTTTTAATTCTGCATTACCAGATTAACACACTCCACAGTCTACAGAATTACACAGCATCTGTAATCATTATTTTGTATGTTTCGATTTTTAAGTTCAATTCCGAAGAAAAATAAATGATTTATTCAAGTGTACTGAAAAAAGTCCACATACCACACACTTCACTTTGAATCTTTTTCGGTTAATTTTTGCGTTCTTAAGGGGCCGTTATACTTCGGCCGACGGCTACGGCACCGATTCTCCATTCAGAAAGTGCCTTTCATTTTTCCAAGTTTATGCCCTCAATTTTTCACCAAAAAGCTTGATTTTTTTTTATTTGGAGTTGAAGGATGTCTTGAGGGCACTCCAATTTCTTCTCTTCGATAAAATTAATTTTTCGCATGAAAAAATCGGGTTGAATTTGAGAATCTATGAAATTTGACTTCATAATCGTTGTTCGGCGGTTGTCCATCAATTTTTTCTTAGAAAGTTCATTGGAGTGCCCTCGACAAATCAATTTTCTATAAGTAAAAAAATTCCATTTGGATAGGCGCTTAATTGATGCAAAAAATTATGGAAATACTGAAAAGACTTCCAGAAAGTGTGAAATCGCATAGAACTGTCTGAAGTTCCAGGAGAATTAAAAAAAAATCAAGCTTTCAGGTGGAAAATTGAGGGCGTGAACTTGGAAAAATGAAAGGCACCTTTTGAATGGAGAATCGGTGCCGTCAGCCAAAGAATAACGGCGCCTTAACAGATTTAGGTATGTGTTGAACGGAGATTCGATAGAATAATTAAGAATGAGAAAAAATACATGCCTACTGCCCGACCTAGATGAATAGCGCAAAAACCATCTGGTAAGATGGTTTTTTATGACACAGTCGATGCGGCCAAACTGAGAAATTCACAACTACCTGCTGGGGGATAACGTAAAAGATGAAAAATTGTTCACCTTTTCAAGCACTCGGTAGTAATATCGGAATAAATACCATTTATTGCTGGTTATACACATTGAAAATTGGGCCAAATCTGCCAAACACTCTAAATATAGTCTAACAAGAATTTGTACAATTGTCATTATTCTCTGCATGCTTTTGTCCGGCTTAAATGTGGGCTTAGTTCTACCGGTTTAATAAGCATTAATTTCAAACTTTATTTAAAAAAAGTCAAATTCATTCACATTTTAAGAAAACTTTCGTAGAAATATGTATTCCAACTCAATTGAAATCTTTCCAACTGCTTCAAAATTTTCCCAACTGTTTTGTTCCAACTGCTTCGAAATTTTCCCAACTGCTTCGAAGTTTTCCCAACTTCTTCGAAACTTTTCCAACTGCTTCGAAATTTTTCCTACTGCATCGAAATTTTTCAACAGCTTCGGAAATGTTCCAACTGCTTTCAAAATTTGCCAACTCTGTTCAACATTTGGGAGGATGTAAAGTTCAGTACCGAAACGATCTTCGCGCTGTATGTATCGGTCAGAAGTGTGTAAATTGACAATTTTTCACGGTAAGTATCTATTTTGCTATTTTGGCCGGTTATGTATGATGTATTGTTAATATACATATGTAATGGGACTATTCAGTTTCACTTTGTATTTCAGGTATTGAAAGTATGATTACACCTACCGACTTACCCCACGAAAATTGTTAGTATGATGGTATTTTGGTTACCTTTAACTGAAAAAAGAGGCCGTTTTCATTTTAAGAATAATATTGAACCAAATGCAATATTAGAAAAATTTTTGATGCGTTCTATACTATACTAAAATGGTAACTGGGTGGACCGGCCCCGAGAGAATCTGTCCAAAAGTGGGTCCAGAAGAATCTTAAAATCGCAGCGAAGCTGCGATACGGTGAGGAAATTTTTATACCGTCGGAAAGAGGAATAATCGATTCATACGTGAGTTGACTTTCGATTCTCTAGGCGAAGTAGAAGTATTTTAAAAAAATTCGCGAAAATCGCGAAAAAATCCGATAAAAAAGGGCCATTTTAAACTCGATAAAACTTTTTTCACAGATATCCTGACCGTGATGTAAATATACGGATCGAAAGAGGAAAAGTCAATGCAAAATAGCTTGGTATATTCATATTTTCCAAAATTTCCCCATTTCTTCAGGAAACTTGATCAAACTTTGACATTTCGCCTATAAAATCACCCGAGTTCTACCGATGGGGATAACTACTTGAAAGGTAGATCTGCTGGCCCATACTAGTTATTATATTATTTCCTTTGGAATAAATGAAGAAAATATAAAATTCATATGGTTTTTCATCACCTCCTACTCGATTGCACTTAACCCAAGATCTCATAAATAGAGTTTAACGTAAATAATATTGCCTGATTACACTTGCCCGTTTTCATGGGGAAATTTCAATCACTAAACTACAAAAATGAAAATTGATTTCAAATGTATTTTAAAAGTGAAATTAAATATAATTTGTGGTTCTGGGTATACTGTAATATTTTTTCAAGTTCAATTAGAGTTTTACTTTTCTGTTATTATTATTCAATAAGAATTCAAGTTTGTTCATTTATTTTGTGGCTTCTTTTTTATGTTGGAAAAAAAACCGGTAAATCGGTACTTTTTTAAATAATTTACCGAATTACCGATAAATTCAAATTCGGTAAATTGGCAATCCCTACCAGGAATAAAGTCATCAACGGAATTTTCCATTCGTCCTGAAGAAATCAACTCCTGAAAACTTGAAGGTGGGTTTTGGCCTCAGACCAGTGGCGCAGCCAGAATTTTTGTTCAATAAATTTTTGGTCGGGGGGAGGGGGGGGGGCGAGGCAAATATTCAACTGTATCGACTGATATACAGGTAGAGAAGTTTGCATGCAGAAAAATCTCGGGGGGGCCCGGGCCCCTCGCCCCCCCCCCCTGGCTGCACCCCTGCCTCAGACCATAGATAGAGGAGACACAGCATCTCATTCAAAACTTCGAGAATTGATGAAGCCAAAACTTAGTCAGCTTTCGATGAGTGGGACGAAGATAGCATAAAGAACAGCACTATCATTAGATATCTACTGCCTTAGTTACGTTCATAAACTTACTCAGAGTAAGGATAGTTTACTCCGAAGCGTTTATAAATTCACTCTACCAGTGCTTTTACGTTCAGAAATCACGTGATCATACTCTTCTCGAGTCTTCTCTACTCACTGGAGTAAGTTTATTAACGCAAGGCTAGGCAACATTGTCATAATCTAACTTTGAAAGTTACAGTCAGGGCCCCCGCTACCACGTGTGCAAAGTGTGCAATGCACACGGGCGCCATCCTTTTAGGGGCGCCAAAATCCTAAGATAAAAAAATTTACAATACATATTTGAAAACAATTTAATCTCGACCCTTCCAAACCTAAGCATTTCACTAAGAATTCTTCTGACATTGCCTGTATCTGTAGCTTCTGGCGAGCGATCTTTCTCGAAGTCAAAAATCATTAAAAATTATTTAAGATCGACAATGCTTCAAGAAAGATTGTCTGGAGTCTGGACTAGCAATATTAGCAATTGAACAAGAAATTCTTGATGGTATCAATTTGAGCGATGTAATTGATGAATTTGCAACAGCCAAGTATAGGAAAATATCGCTACTATAATAGCTATTTTTTATTTTTCTACTGTACCTAGCTTTCATTTTCGATTTTATGAGGAAGTAAACTAGGTATATTTTAATGAAGTACCTGCATATTTTTTGAAATACCTAAGCATAAGTAGAAAGTGATACTTTTATATGAATATATACAGGGTGTTTCACCATAAACTGGACAGACATAATATATAGCCGTGTAGACGACAGCGAAGAAGTCATTTTTGCCTTATGACATATACCTCGTTTTCGACGCATAAGCGAGATACAGGGTGTTTAATGTCAACTTTGAGCAATATTCTGATGACTGTGGTGAGTGATTCGTGACATTCGAAATAACGGTTACAAGTCACATCTCAGTATTTTTTAGGGCCCAATTCAATTGTGGTGAATAATTCTGAAAAAAAGAGTCAAAATGGCGGAAAGCCTGCAAAGTTGGAATTTTTTTTTCTCGGTTGCCGATTCGGAAAGCTCTATTTCAACGTACTAGATTTTCTAAGATTTTTCGTGAAAAAATTTTTTTCAAAATTCGAACTCAACTTTTTTTACATTCGACCGAAATTGTTGGAATTTTTCATAGTTGAACTATCTTTCATTCTGAAAACTGAGGTGAAAACAAAATGAAATAATATCCATTGGTTTTCTTTTTGTAGCCTTCCAAAGATTTTAGATTGCGCTGGGAGAACTTTCTCATAATTTTTATTTAAAAAACTGGAGGCCGTACGAAGACCAAAATTGTGCTAATGGGCTGCCAGAATGGCCCGGACAGAAATATGAATTTATAAACCCAAAAAACTTTTTTCAAAAAACTGGTCGGAATCGAACTCTCCACTTTCGATTAACATGCGTCGCTTTGGTAACGGAAATTTATAAAATTAATAAACCCAATTCATATTCGTAGAAAGTTCGAATCCTACCAGTTTTTTGAAGAAAATTGTTTTGATAAATTCATATTTCTGCCCGGGTCATTCTGGCAGCCTATTGGCACAATTTTGGCCTTCGTACGGCCCCCATTTTTTTAAATAAAAATTATGAAAGTTCTCCCAGCGTAATCTTTGGAAGGCTACAAAAAGAAAACCAATGGATATAATTTCATTCTGTTTTCACACCAGTATTCAGAATGAAAGATAGTTCAACCATGAAAAATTCCAACGATGTCGCCCGAAATATTTTTTCACTGAAGACATGTAAAAAAAAAGTTGAGTTTGAATTTTGAAAAAAATTTTTCACGGAAAATTTAAGAAGATCTAGTACGTTGAAATGATGCTCTCCAAATTGGCAACCGAGAAAAAAAATTCCAACTTTGCAGGTTTTCCGCCATTTTGAATTTTTTTTTTCAGAATTCTACACCACATTTGAATTGAGCCCAAAAAATACTAAGATGTGACCAGCAACCGTTACTTCAAATATCACGCATAACTCTCCACAGTCATCAGAATGTTGCTCAAAGTTGACATTAAACACCCTGTATCTCGCTTATGCGTTGAAAACGGGGTATATGTCATAATAAGAAATGACTTCCTCGGTTTCATTTACACGGCTATATATGTTTGTCCAGTTTATGGTGAAACACCCTGTATATATGTATACATTAGCCAATATTTCTGTTTTTTGTTCCTAAAAAAGATGTGATTTTAGTTTTGGGTTATTTTATAGTATTCATCAACCGAGTGTCTGTACCCTACTAGTCAAGGAAATACTTCAAAGTGGTTGTGAACAAGAATTAATTTTGAGTTTTTTATTTCGTTATGATTTTATTCTGTTTGTTTTATATTTTAGTCTACAAAGAAATATCTAGTTTTTGATGACTTCTGAAGTTCAGTTTTTCGATTTAATTCAAGCACCTAGCTAATAAATAAAAAAATCCAAAATGCCTTAAGGGGCGCCAAAATTTTTTTTTGCACACAGGCGCCAGTAGTCCTTACGGGGGCCCTGGTTACAGTGGCGTGGTGTTATCGGTATTGAAAAATGGAAATAAAATTACAAGTGAATTAACTCTTTTGACGAACTCATACAATGTTCCTAACATTGAAACAGATTCTGAGTTAGGTGAACAGAGTCAGCTAAATTCAGCATTGACTTTTCTCCTCTCAATATCAGAAGGGAATCTGAAAAGTGACTTCCAAAAAATCGAAGAATCTACGCCATTGTTACTTAGAAATGACAACACTGTGCACAACGTCATTAGGAACACAAAATTAATATAGCTGAGAGAAATTAATGAAAGTGTATTCATTAGAAAATTCAAAGAACGTCACAACGTTTTTGCAACATGGATGTTCTCCCCCTAATGTTGACAGATAGTTGGAATATTTTCGAAGCTGTTGGAAAAATTGCGAAGCAGTTGCAAAAGTTTCGAAGAACATAGGAAAATTTTTAAGCAGTTGGAAAATTTTCGAAGCTATCCCCCCCAAAAAATTTGGCTTCGGCCCGTCCCTGCGCGTCCGGAATGTGAAACCTTTATCTTATAGTCGAAAAGAAGTGCAATATGAGATTGAACAGTTGTACCATTTCGTAGAATAAGATAAATGGACCAATTTAGGCTCAAGTGTTTCTTTGTAGCTTTTCATCCCTAGGTGGCCTCGGGCCACCAGGGAAGGATAATTTATTATGCTTATTTTATTGGCTTAAGTCGTACAAAAAATAACACCTCTTTTCTCAAATGCAAATTGGGGGCGAAACCGAGAATTAACGTAAAGGGCATAATTTTGGAGAGACAAAGTTGTCAGTTGAGTACGGAGTTAGTTGTTGATCGAGGAGTCAGTACCGAGTTCCTACGGTAGTCGGTAGAGAGTTGAGACGGAGGTAGTTATTGCCATTAGAGACGGAATTAGATCTTCAAGACGGTACCATATCGGCAGTACAAGATCAATTCATTTGTTCGGCGTAAAGACGTTTTCTATCTCACGAAGTTCAGTGAATGCGGATAAAACGTAACTGAACGTGTGTTTGTCAAAAGTCATTCGTGTAAGACGTATAATCTACAAGTGTAGAATTAATTCTGTAAATGAATTGTATATAGACACAGATAGTTTGACTTTTATTGGTTCTTGAGAGAACTGTAGAAAGCGATAAAGACGTGAAATACAGGTTTGGTAGCCAAAGCGGACCGAAAACAAACCTACATATATATTTCAATTATATCAATTTGTATGTGTAGAATTTCTGAATCTTGAACATCTTTCAGATGGATTACGCAGTGAGGTGGTAGAGCCTCTTGTCGTACTGGTTTCTTCACTGATTTGTGTGTTGGTGATCTTCAGTTACTTTCTACTCGGCAATAGATACAGAGCAATGCTCGTAAAGATGGACATGACCAAGGAAGTGCCTAAAAAAGTACTCGAAGCGAATATCTTCATCAACAGACTTACCTGGATCGTGTTCTACGGCCTCTTCGTCGTTAACATATTTTTTGCCATCTTGATCTACCTATCTAATATGCACTGTGAAGCAAGGGAACTGACAGGGGACAAAAGATATGTCTGCGGTTTGCAGCACTATGTGTGGTATCCCTTCGAAACAGAAGACTCCAGTTTGCGGAAAGTTCTTGTGGCTGTGGTCACAGGAGGTGGTCAAGCGATATTTCTTTCTTTTTACACACCTTCATTTATAGGTTTGTTCGGAATTCCTCACATTATAAGATTGAGAATGAACGATCTTAGAGAACAAATTGAAGCAATCGATAAAAATAATATACAGCAATTCTCCGAGAATTTCGCTGACTTCGTTGAGTACTATTCTAAGATAATCGGGTGAGTACCTTGCAAAGTTCTGTCATAAAGACAAGATAAGACGTTTATTATGTACAAGTCGTGAATGTTATTGGGCGAGGCGTAGCCGAGTCCGATGAAAATCAAGAATATCACTCATAAAAAAGTAGAGGAAAGTCACCAAATATGGAATACCATTTTGTTTTTGGGATATAAAGAAAAAACTTCATATTAATTAAATCAGTTTGATATTTATACTAATCAGTCATACATTCATATGAAGTAATAAACAGCCTCTAATCAAATATATTATAGTTATCTAATTGAAATCTAACACAAAAAACAAAATCACAAAGGAGTAACCAAATATGAAATGGGAACCCATATATTGAATATAAGCTTAAATCAACATAACAATAACAAAAGTGGACATTAATATCTTTGAGATCAATTAAATGAATATAACATATTGTTGTAATAGGAGAGATAACTTGGAAGTAATAAAATGAATATCCCTTTGAGAATTAGGACTTGAACATTTTCTTTTCCGTAATAATTCAGCGGTATTTTCAACACCCTTTATTTTATTTGGGAAATCTCCCGAGAGAAAGCGCAATAATTTAATTTATCGATTTAAACTTCGGAAATTCGATACCCCTGTGCCGAGAAATTATTGAGTCGGTTATCAATGCCCATACAGGATGTCTAGCGAGACGTAAACGATGGAAATTGTTGATTTTTGGTTTAAATTTCTTCTGTAACAGTGAAGATAAGGAAATTATGGTTTCACGAACTCAGCGCTGATCAGGGTTGGCAAAAAACATGTTTTTTTTAAAAAGAACAAAACATTGTGTTTTTTTTCAATTGAAACTGTTTTATTTGATTTAAATCATGTTTTTTTTTGAATATTTAAAAAACATGATTTCAAACATTTGAAACATGTTTAAAACAAAGTTTTGGCAACATTGCTATGATATTCTCGGGTGAAATATTCAAATCTGGCAACACTGAATAGAACTTGTATATTGTCAAATTGTTTACAGTTAAGGTGTTAGGTTAGGGATGATGCCGCGAGCCGCGACACAGTAAATCAGAATTCTGCGGGTTCTGATTGTAAGTTTTTAATATAAAGTTTAGAAGGAAAATAAAATACTATTTGGAATAAATTCAAACCTACTAGTACTTCAGACAGAATGAGAATGATTAAATTTTATAATCCTATTCATTTTTAAGAAAAGTCATATATTGTTACAGAGTGGAGAATATTTTTCGATTTATTCGTTTTTCTGTTATTAAATTATTACTTATCTAGTGTTTTTTTCCTTCAATAAAAAACTGATTCAAAACAATTGTTTTAAAACAAATATGTTTTAAACAGAGGCTTGTGTTTAAAACATGTTTTAAAACACTGTTTTAAAACAAATGTTTTAGAACATGCCAACCCTGGCGCTGATATATGCTGCGTTTGCTGGGCACCATGAGATTTTTCGACGCTGCATTTCCCAAAAATATTACGTAAAGAATCATCTTATCTCAGACAGGCCCTACCTACCCGCGTCAAGGAGGTAGGAAAGTCTTCAATTTGATTGGTTCGTAAAAACAAAGAAGTATCGGTTTGATTGGTTTCGAAGCATCGACGAAAGAAAAACCTTTAATTTGACTGGTTTTTGGAGGAGACGAAGAGGGGAAAATCTTCGACTCGTTCGGGAGACGAAAACGGCAGTTACTGGTTGAATCTTAAACGGGGAGGTTGCCAGTGCTCGCGAATATGGTTCGGGTACTAGGGTAGTACGGTTTCAGGTTAGGTACTTGAGTGTTAAGAAATACCGTCTCAAAGTGGAGGCGAAAACAATTAAGGTTGATTTTGAAGTCGAGGAGTAACTGCAGAAGTCTTAAACGGGAAGATTCTGAGTTGACTCATATGTGTTTGGTACGGTTTTAAGGAAGGTTCAAGAATTAATTTAGTTTCGTAGTTATTCGGAATACGTTGTTAGGGTAACTCATAGGTTCTTGGTTTTTTTTGAAGTTTTTGGAAAATCAGTCTCAAACAGGGACATAAAAAGTGTTAAGTCGAAGTTAGTAAAGTTTCTAAAATTACTTGGAATTATTTAGATTGCGTATCGTCGGTATATTCGGGAGTGAAGGTCACTTTTGCGAAAACGTGTGGGTGTCGTGTTTCGTGTCTAATCTGTCTGTTTCAGGAAAGAAGCATTGTCGAAGAATCATCCTCCTAGGTTCATCATTCTTGGGATTATTGGTACAGGAAAAAGGTCAGATAAATTGTTTATGCTTATCTTATTTTGAGAATTGGTAGAAAGCCGCATGCAAGCCCAAAATATATTTATAGTCCAGAGTCCTGAAATCTTCTACAAGTCATATTTTCGTATTCTCTTTAAAGCGTATTATTATTTTTGTAATCACCCTTAAGTATTTTGAAGGTCTAAGTGGAGTTATCTGTTGAGAAAACTCTTGTTTATTTGAAAGATCACGAGGAAACTATTGTTGAGTTTCCCCTTGGGAATTTAAAGCTAAGAAGAATAATATTTTTTCTTTATCCCTCTTGAGTATTAGAAAGTTTGCCTTATATTGTAAATTCTTTTGAGATGGTTATTATTTTTGGGGTTAGTTTGACAAGCCCTTTTCATTTTCGTTGATAACTTGAATTCATATTTTTTTTTCATGATTTGGAATTCACACTGATGCTTAGCATCGAGCTTTTGCAGGCCTTCTCGAAGGCATGGTGGATCTGCTATTTACACAAGGATTGGCCTACAAGTGACTGATCTCGGAATATCTGGCTCATCGGAGGAGATGGAATGTGAGTTCTGTGCAGTGAAGTGCACTACCGGAAATACTAGAGTGGGTGTTATTAGTGTTTACAGACCCCCTTCAGGTAATATTCAGATTTTCTTGGACAAAATATCATACATTTTACAGTACTGCCAGTCTCGTGTTGACTTTTTATTCTTGTGTGGTGATCTGAACATTGACTTCCTAAAAACAAATTGTAGGCAAAGACAGCTCTTGATCGATCTGCTCGATTGTTTTTCACTAAATGTTACTTCTGTAGAGCCTACTAGAGTATGTATTGATAGAAATGGCCACATGTCAGCCACTAAAGTAGATTATATGTTAACCAATGCTGACCTAACTTGCTGTTCAACACATGTTTTTGAGACTCATATCGGTGATCATAGAGCCCTCTCACTGGAATTTCTTTTCAGTGATCTATTGGGTAAACCAAAATCTAATAGGATAAACAAACTATGTAGAAGTATTTCGTCACATAACTTAAACGAGCTTAGCCTGCGTGTTTCAAATACCAGTTTTGAGGATGTGTATTTGTCTCCCGACGTGGACACGGCTTTTGAAGTCTTCATTGAAATAATAAAGTTTTCTGTTGACGAATGTTGCCCATTACGATACCGCAGTATTTCGAGAGGAATTCACCTAGGCTGGATAACACCTGCAGTTAAACATGCTAGCCAAAACCTCAAAAAACTGTATTGGCTTCAGATAAATTTGAAGACAGATCAATCTGTAACCGCTTATAGAGAGGCTAAAAGGGAATACGGGCTGCTGCTCGAATCTGCCAAACTAGCTTTCCATGAAGGGCTCTTGAATTCGTCCAATGATCGGAGCAGGGTTGTGTGGAACATTGTAAATATGGAGACCGGGAGGAAACTCAGAACGAAAAACGGTACCATGATGTTGAAATTGAATGGTGTTTCCGTTTCTGATCCTGCCGAGGTGGCAGATGCTTTCGCGGATTATTTTTCGTCGGTGGCACGCAGAAGCCTCGAGAGCAGATACGGTGGCCAAATGTCGGTTTCGTGTACGACGTCTTGCATGCAAGAGTCCACATTTTTCTTCCATCCTGTTGATAAGAATGAGGTAATTGATTCCATTAATTCACTAAAAAACAAAAAAAGTGTTGGTTCTGATTTTATCTCTATGCGGATATTGCGGTCTCTGTCTGAACATATTGCTGAGCCCTTTGCCCATCTTGTGAATCTATCGACTTCTGCTGGCAGGTTTCCCAGTTTGTTGAAGCATGCCACTGTGCTTCCGGTCCATAAGAGGGGTGATTTTGAAGATATCTCGAACTACCGGCCCATTTCTATTCTCAGTGTCATATCCAAAGTGGTTGAGAGAATAGTACTGAATCGCATGACAAACTATCTAAACAGATTCAACATACTTTCTGATTGTCAACATGGGTTCAGGGCCCGGAGATCGACACAGTCTGCTGCTCTTGACTTTTTTGAGTTTGTCTTCGAGTCCCTTGATAAGGGTCTTCATGTTGCAGGGCTGTTCTTCGACCTTTCCCGCGCTTTCGACTGCATCAATTTTCGCTTCTTGGAGGAGAAGCTTTATGGTCTGGGTTTTAGAGGGGTCTTTTTGGACTGGATCCTCAGCTTTGTCACTGACAGGACAATGTCTGTGAGGGTGGGCGAATCGGGTTCTGGAAGGTATGTGAGTGAGCTAGGGGTTCCCCAGGGCTCTATATTGGGACCTATACTTTTCATCCTTTTTATTAATGACCTACCCGAATACCTAGGAGTACAGCTTTTAAGGCTCGTGCTGTTTGTAGATGACGCATCAATTGCTGTCTCTGCTAAGTCCTTGAGTGAGCTCAAGGACCTGTATCAGTCTCTCATAGGTCATTTTGAAGGTTGGTGTAAGGAAAATGGACTGATCATGAATATTGGTAAAACTGATTGTGTTTATTTCAACATCAAAATTGGCACTGCAGTTTCCTTCAACCTTGGATATGAGGATGAGATTTTAACACCTAAGGAAGCTGTAAAGTTTCTGGGGATTCTTGTGGACAGAAATTTGAGATGGTGCCAACATGTAAATATGGTCTGCAAAAAACTGGGCTCTTCTTTTTATGCAATCAGTCGAATAAAATCATCTCTTCCTTTGGGTGCTGTGCTTACTGTATATTATAGTTTAGTCTATAGCCATATAGCTTATTGTATTTTGATTTGGGGTAACTCTATCGATTTCGACAGAATTTTGATAGCTCAAAAACGTATATTACGCATGATTTTCGGCCTACATCCTCGTACATCATGTCGCCCAGTGTTCATAGCAAATTCAATTCTTACTGCACCCTGTATATATATATATGTATAAGGCACTAGTATATATGAAGGAAAATATAAATAAATTTGTAAAATTGTCTAGTTTCCACAATTACGCCACTAGGAATCCCGATCTTCTCTTTATTCCAATGCACAAAACTAGTAAGTTTCAATCCTCGCCCTTTTACCAGGGCGTCAAATTATTTAATCATTTACCATCTACGATAAAGGCATTGAATAGGCGGGAGTTTGGGAGGACTATAAAGGCAATGCTTGCTAGGAAAGCATATTATAGTGTAGGGGAATACTTGAATGATGTTTGTGTTTTTGGTTAAATTAAGGTAGTATACCTATACTGACTTATCCTATGCATTTATATGTCTTACAGGATGAATAAATATTATTATTATTCTTCATCATCGGTCTCCCGGTCTCAGCTCGAGCTGGTATTACTTCTATGAACCAGTGAAAAAACATTTCAGTTCCTCCCACTAGTTCAGGAATTTCCGCACGATGTGACAGGTTTGCAAAGCTACAGCCTGTTGTGCATATCCCGCGATCCTCTGGGATATTTCGATCTTTTGAAGATTTTTCTTGAAGGATTTGGACATGACTCCCTCAGCCGAAATCACCAATGGTATAATAGTGACTTTCGACAATTGCCACATATTCTTCAGTTCCATTGCCAAGTTCTCGTACTTCGTTATTTTTTCCGACTCCGTTCTTCCGATGTTATGAGTCAATGGTACTGCCACATCAATTATCACCCCATACTTCTGATCCTTCTCAATGAATACAAGATCCGGTCTATTGTAGTCCACTGATCTATCTGTTGTTATGGGCCTGTCCCAATAGAGAACCGCTGCGTCCGTTTCCAACACTGCTGCAGGTTGATACTTATAATATGGCGGACAAGTATCCAGAAAACCATGTCTAAGAGCCAACTGCTGATGAACAATTTTTGCCACTTGGTTGTGTCGGCCCAGATATGCGTTGTCGGCAAGAACTCGACAACCTGCGATTATATGTTCAATAGACTCGCCAACTGCGCCGCACTTCCTGCATTTGTCCTCCACGTTCAGCTTCAAACAGTGTTTCTCATAGTTGCGAGTTCTTATAACTCGGTCCTGGATAGCCGTCAGGAATCCCTCAGTTTCAGGATACAATTGTCCCGCATTCAACCACGCCAAAGAAGCTGATTTATCGACATTTTCCCCCTCAAGGTGTTTGGGAAATCTGCCGTGCAGAGCTTGCTCCCGCCATATACTTATATCTTCTCTTCTCGTGGTGATATCGAATGTCAGTTCTCTGTGTTGTAGGTTCAGAGGTGTGTATCCCTTATCCTCTGTTGTCACCAATTTCATCAGGCTATCTTCAGACTCGAGCAGTCGCTGCCTCAAGTTTTTCTCCTGGGTTCTGCAGAGTTTATAGATGTTCAACA
Source organism: Adalia bipunctata (assembly GCA_910592335.1). Taxonomy (NCBI): domain Eukaryota; kingdom Metazoa; phylum Arthropoda; class Insecta; order Coleoptera; family Coccinellidae; genus Adalia; species Adalia bipunctata. The sequence goes on from OU342954.1 coordinate 12,513,326, forward strand.
GACCTCGTCCGCCATCTCTCCTGGGTAGATAGAGCCTTTTCACCGATGCGTTGGTGTGTAGGCATCGAAACTTTGTCATTAGGCGGCGGGTTAGCCGGTCCAACTCATTCAGATCAGCGTCTGACCACTTCAAGACTCCGAAAGTGTAGGTCAGAGCAGGCGTAGCCCATGAGTTCAAGGCATCGATCTGGTTTCTAGCAGACAGCTTGGTGTTGAGCACTTTGGTTACCCTGCTCTTATATTTCGCAGTGAACTCAGCTTTCAAACGGGTGTGGTCAATCCGTTGATTTTGAGGAATGCCCAGATATTTGTAAGTCTCCTCTGGCAACATACTGTGGATGTCCTGAAATTGTTCCTGGGTATTCTCCATTTTACCCTTCCTGATGTTGACTATGGCGCATTTATCGACACCGAAAGACATGTCAATGTCTTTGCTGAAGGAGCGCACTATATCTATCAGCGAGTTGAGTTGTTTTTGGTTCTCGCCGAATAGTTTCAGATCATCCATATACAGTAAATGGGTAAGTTTTCGCGGATTCCTCATTGCTGGTCTGTACCCTATGTTGGTGTTTTTCAAAAGTGTAGATAGAGGATTCAGCGCTATACAAAACCACATCGGCGACAGGGCATCTCCCTGAAATATCCCCCTCGATATTTTCACGGTTCCAGCATTGATGTTGTTTATAAGAATGTTTGTTTTCCATGTGCTCATTAGATGTTGGAGCACGGCTTTTATTTTCGGACAGATCTTATAAATCTCCAGTACTTTCAGAAGCCAATCGTGGGGCACCGTATCGAAGGCCTTCTGATAGTCGATATAACATAGACTTAAATTCCTCCTTCTCGCTTGGGCTTGCTTTAACACTACAGCGTCTATGGTGAGTTGATGTTTGCATCCTGCCGATCCTCGAGAGCAGCCTTTCTGTTCTTCTTCCAGAATGTTGTTGGCTATTATTATTATTATTTTTTTTTTTTTTTTTTTTTTTTTTTTTTAACGTCCGTGTGAGGGGAAAACCCTTTATGGGCACCGAGAGGGTCCGCACTCTCGGTAGTGTGAGAATCCAAGATCTTGTTTGGTTACTCACTAAAAACCCCTCACACTTAAATGGAGGAGTTCTTCATCCTGCCCTTGTAGCGTCCCTTAACAAAAGAGATGAGCTGCAAGTGGCTTCTAGAGTTCATGGGACCTGATGATATGAAGTGACCCGAGCAACACTGCTTTCTGCATTCTGTGCGCCAAAAGCTCGGCCAGTGATCTACAGGCCGGAATAATCTTCAATTCATCCACGTAGTTGGCTCTCATTCCACCGAGACATCCTATGATTAGTACGACCATCCTAACTTTATGACCTGGGTATAAAGTTCCAAGCTCGAACATAAGATCTTTGTACTTTTGCCTCTTCTGTTCTTCTTTCATCACAACATTATTTTCAGCAGGGGAGGAGAATTCCACGACAAATAACTCCTTCAGCTCCTTGTCCAGAAGAAGTATGTCTGGTTTAATAGCATTGATCTGTCGTGTTGTTGAGACAGGATAGTTCCAGCATATGCGAGCTCTTTCGTTCTGGACCACCGCTTCAATCTCCAGAGGCACATATGGTAGCACCGGTTCCTTGTCTATCTCATACGCGGCTCTCAGATGGAAGTATAGAATTCGTAGAGCCGCGTTGTGTCTCTCTACATATCCTGATGGAGCATGGACTCTGCAGGCGGAAAGGATGTGCATAATCGTTTCCTGTTGCCTATGGCAAGCTCTGCAAGTTGTTGGGGTATCCATTTTCATGATGTTCTTTTTATACCATCTCGTATTTAGTACTCCATCCTGACATGCCATCACAAATCCCTCCGTCTCTGACTTGAGGCTAGCGGACTTTAGAAAGGCGAAAGACAATTCCTCAGACAGGTCCTGGTCTTTTAAACTCCTGAAATATATGGAGTGCAAGTTCTTACTCATATGATGTTCGAGTAATTTATCCGCCTGAGACTTTCGGATCAGTCTCGCTAGGCTTCTTTGTTCCGCCTGAGTGATCGGTGTTCCAGCGAGCTCGGGATTGATCGATACGCCGGTAATGCTGAGCTTCTCCACGGCTCTTTGTGCAGCTCGGTAAAGGAAGGCTCCATGGTTCGCAATTTCATGCTGAGCAACGAATTTCAGGAGCGGATCTTCACTTCTCAGAATCCTTACTGCCATTTCCAATGTTTGTTGATAGTGTTGATATTCCAAACATTGCAATCCTCTACCCCCCTGGCTTCTGGGAAGGTATATCCTCTGTATTGAACTGTTGGGATGAAGGCTACGATTCATGTTCATCGTTTTCCTTGTTGACCTATCAAGATCTAGGAGTTCGTTCACCGTCCAGTTCACCACGCCGAAAGAGTAGGTGAGAATCGGGATGGCTAGCATATTTGTAGCAGATACTTTGTTCTTTCCTGACAGCTGCGATTTCCAAATGTCCCTCAGCTTTTTTTTGTAGCTGGCTGTTAAGGCATCCTTTATCTGGGTTGTCTCCAGTACACCCCTCTGTTTCATCCCAAGAAACTTGTAAGTTTCTCCGTCTTCGAGGTGTCGAAAAGTCATTCCATCTTCCAGTCGAATATCTTCTCCTGCGTCTTCAGCTTTTCCCCTGCGCAGATGAAAAACAGCACACTTGTCCAAACCGAACGACATTCCCATTGCTGAGGTGTAGTCTGAAACGATATTCAGCAGTTGCCGTAGTGCGGACTCGGAGGGAGCGTAGAGCTTCAAGTCGTCCATGTACAAGAGATGCGAGATCAGGTGGTTCCTTCTGCCTGGTGGTCCGGCCTTGTATCCTATCTTGCTCTCCCTTAACTCAATTGTTAGTGGTATTAGAGTTATGCAGAATAATAACGGGCTCAGCGAATCTCCCTGGAAAACTCCTCTTCTGTATCTCACCCATCCCGTATAAACGGTTCGACCCTCTGCTCGGATGGCAAACTTCGTTTTCCACAGCGCTATGATGTTTTCTATCGCGTGGATGATGTTAGGGTACACTTTCAGCATTTTTAATAACCGTACTATCAGTTCGTGCGGCGTGGTGTCATATGCTTTCGCGTAGTCCAACCATGATGTGTGTAGGTCGCGCTTGTAGTGTCTGGCGTCTAGACATACGCTCTTGTCTATGAGCAGGTTGTCCTTGCATCCTTGCACTCCTTTTTTTGCTCCCCTCTGTTCGTAGATACTGTTCCACACTGGTCCAATAACCCTCAGTATTTGATCTTGAATTACACTTGTGAGGATCTTATACAGTGTATTGAGACAAGTGATTGGGCGGTAGTTCTTGGGTTGCCCTAAATCACCTGATTTTGGTATCAGCACTGTTCTACCCTCCACCAGCCATGACGGAATAGGCTCACGGCGAGTCAGCATCCCGCTGAATAATCTTGCCAGGTGTTGGTGTGTAGCTGGAAATTGCTTCCACCAGTAGTTTTGAATACCGTCCAGTCCAGGTGCTGTGAAATCACGCTTGTTCTTGAGGGCTTGTCTTATATCTTCGGTTGATATTTCAGAAGGTTCATCGTTCCGCTGTTGGTTTTGATCGCACATTTGCTGGAATCTGAGGAGTGCTGGAGTATCCCTGATTTCTGCTTGTTGCTCATACAGGCTTTTCCAAAATTCTTCGACCTCTTGAGGTGATGGTGGGTTCTGTGCCTTTTGTTGTGGGGACTGAAATAATTTCGATGGTTCTGCGGTGAAGGTGTTGTTATCTTCAATCCATTTTTGCCTTTTTATCAGTTTCTTTCGCGCTGCAGCAAGTGATCTTATTCTATCTACAGCTTTCTGCTTCAGTAGATGGATTGTGGGCAAGTCTACGGTACGATGTATGGAACGAAGTTCCTCGATCATGTCCTTCATTTTCTTGCTCGATTTAATTTTGCCTTTCAGAACATCTATGATACATTGGTACCAAGATGCCTGCTGCCTCATTGATTTTATTTTGATGTCGAGCCGACTGAGTCTTAACCTATGCTTATCATTATTCGTAGCTGTACTTTTCGGTGGACATAGAAGTGAAGAGGCCGCTCTCACTGCAGCCACCACATCTTCTAGTGAACAGGTCTCGTTAAGATGATCTTGAATTATTTTATCCAATACGGCTAGATCTTCAGCCTTATGTCTTGTTTTTATTCGGGTGGCCTTGACAAGTGGGTTTCTAACGGCAGCCTCGAATGCTTCCCTTGTATTGACGATCAACTTCGGAACATCTTTCACCGTTCTTGGCATTTGTTGCTGTTGGTCTGGAGCATCTGTCACCTGCTCTTCAGCGTGTTCTATTTCTGGAACATCTCTCACTTGTTCCGCTCTTGGCCTTGCCCCCAGTGCTATTCCTTGGTGTTGTTGGTTTGGAGCATCTGTCACCTGCTCTTCACCGTGTTCTATTTCTGGAACATCTCTCACTTGTCCCGCTCTTGGCCTTGCTCCCGGGGTTATTGCTCGATGTTGTTGGTTTGGAGCATCTGTCACCTGCTCTTTACCGTGTTCTATTTCTGAAGCATCTCTCACATGTTCTGCTCTTGGCCTTGTCCCCAGGGCTATTTCTTGGTGTTGTTGGTTTGGAGCATCTGTCACCTGCTCTTCACCATGTTCTATTTCTGGAACATCTCTCACTTGTTCCGTTCTTGGCCTTGTCCCCAGGGCTATTGCTTGATGTTGTTGGTTTGGAGCATCTGTCACCTGCTCTCCACCGTTTTCTATTTCGAGAACATCTCTCACATGTTCTCTTATTGGCCTGTTGGAGCGTATACCAGTCCCAGTTCGGCCCGCGATATTTCTCACCAGGGCTGCAGCTTGTTCTTCAGTTGTGTCAATCGTCAGTTGCTGATGTTGGCTCGAAGCATCTGTCACCTGCTCCTCAGCTTGTTGTTCCATCCTCTCTTGCTCTTGAGACCGCCATATGATTCCTCTTCTTTTGAGATGACTGATCTGATCTCTAAGGTTTTGCTGCGTCATGAAGTCAAGGTCTGGATAATTTTCGCACCACAGACCATGCAGCCTATTCATGTATCCTCGTCTTTCGGGTCTTGATCTTCTGTATAGCGCAGACAGCAGGTTATGCTGCTCGGGCGTCCACTTGTGGCGTCCCCTTTGTGCCGTCCTGTTTCGGCTGCCGTTTCCGACTACGGGCTGCTCTTTCGAACGTTGAATCCCTATGCGACCGACAACCTGAACTCTCTCCTCGTCGATGTCCTCCTCGTCTGAAGGCATAGCTTCTTGGATGGCAGGCGCCTGCCTTCTCAGCATCCTGCCGTTGGTGTCCCGCATGCTGTCACGTCCAGCACCAACTCCAGACGCGCCCTGACGATCCCCAGGCAGCGACTGTTTTCCGAGGCTTAGCGTATATGTGTCCGACCTCGGTTGAGAGTGACCGGGGTCCGCGGGATTGTCACACCCGTATACTACAAAGTAGTACCCCCGTGCGGGTTATTATTATTATTATTATTATTATTCTTCCTCATCGGTCTCCCGGTCTCAGCTTAAGCTGGTATTATTTCTATGAGCCAGTGAAAAAACAATTCAGTTCCTCCCACTAGTTCAGGAATTTCCGCACGATGTGACAGGTTTGCAATGCTACAGCCCGTTGTGCATATCCCGCGATCCTCTGGGATAATTCGATATTTTTCTTGAATGATTCCCTTCCGTCAGCTGAAGTTCCGGATGCATTCCGGTGAACTCGTTATAGAAGGAGTATCTCCATCCAGGAAGTGGTTTGTCCTCGCAATTGTTCACGTAATAAAAAGCTCGCATTACTTCAATATTCATTTCGCGGCTCCACTTGATACGTGCGTTGCGAGCTCCCCTGCGGGCAGTCCTCCTCACGGTGGTCGAGCCAGCAGGTGGAGTGGCATTTCGATCTTCTGCCATGATATCGGTTTCCACTTCTCGTTGCTGGCGTTTTCCCCATTTTCATGGGTTCGCCACCATTTACCCTTGGTGGCCCAGGTAACTCGGGCCGTGGGTTATTATTATTATTATTATTATTATTATTATTTAATTTCAATGATTGGATCTGCTCTTGTAATTTAAAGTTGATATAATAGTTTGACTTGATGTGATTTGTTTCTTTCAATTTAAGAAAAATCCGAACATTTTGATAATTTAGATCATTTGATCTAAGAAACACTGTACTGTAAAATTGTTTAGTTTGATCTGGTTTTAATATACGTCTTAAATTTAATCCAAACGTTTTCATTACCATCCCTCTCCCTAGAAAATAAGTTTATAAACACTAAGTCCCGACCCAAGTGCGTTGGGCCGATCCCACACTTTCTCCCGTCTGGAGAAAGAACTTCAAAATTCTAAATAACATCTTTTATTTTTCTATAAGTAATAACACCCTTGATTGGTGGAAAGCCGCTCTTCCGTCCAATCACCAAGAGGGTGCTTTTAAAATTGTGATAAATGAAAGAAGTTATACATAATTACTTGCAAAAGTCATAAGCTGCGTACAGATCTGCGAGCCGAACCTATTACGAACCGCTCGCGAACCAATAGCGACAATTATTTGGACGGCATGTCGAACCTCTATAGAGCCGCTCGCAAACCGTTCGCGCCGATCCATCGATAGTCGGATCCTTTCACGAACCCAACGCGAGCCCAGTGTAAGTTCGTTAATCCGTCGGTATTGGTTCGCGAGCGGATCGCAAGTGTGTACGTGAAATTAACGAACATGACACGAACACTTCGCGAACGGTTCGCGATAGGTTCGGCTCGCACATGTATACGCAGCTTTTGATCCAAGTATCAAACTCTGGACCAGCACAATCAGTATGTGCCCAGAGCCCACACATCAAGCATATTCCATAATTAGACACCGACGACTGTCCATATTTGGATTTTTATACTAGTTCAAACTCTTCTAAATATTTTTTCAAGTCTCAAAATTTTAATGACGAAAGATCACAAAATAGAGAAATAAACATAATACCGATATACTAAATAGTATAACACTTATGTATACAAACATAACAGCTAGTAATACTCATTCACTACTTACCTTTTAAAATTTTTTTCACGACAACAAAACAAAACACGCATGCCACAAGTTAAGCGTTTGCGCAACTGACTCGATGGTGTGAGTGCGATAGTTGGTAGACCGAATGAAACAGAAGATGGTCGAATGTTTCGTTTGTTACTTATAGTCTCGAAGAAATGAAGGTATTACATATTAGGATACGATTTCATATTTGGTGACTTTCCTCTATTGTTAGCTAACTTTGAATTCTCATCTAAGGAGAGGAACCATTTTCACTTTGGTCGTATTATTCGATGATAAAAAGTATCGGGTGTTTTTTTTAGAGTGATAGAATTTTCGATAGGGATAACTGTGATTTGACAGAAGGTAGAAGCCATGTTGCTCTGACATTTCTGTTCAGTCAGCATTCACAAATTATCATGGACTCACGCCGCTACAACTTTTACAAATGGTTGAAATTTATTTTCAATATCAGTGTTCTATTCGCCAAACTCATAGAGCACTTCGTGAAATTTATGGTTTACATATTCGTCCATCAGAGCAGCTTATTCGTTGAACTATCGATAGTTTTCGGACAACATTTTCTCTACTCGATGCAACAACAACAGCAAGACAAAGAACGGTACCTACAGAAGAAAATATCGCTGCTGTGAGTGATAGTGTTAATGAAGATCCAGATTGTCTATTCGTCGACGTTCACAACACAAGTTGGACTCTGTGCATCCACCACATGGAAAATTTTGCGCAAAGATCTTGGTCTACACCCATACAAGATCCAATTGCTTCAAGAACTAAAGCCACTTGTCCATAATGAGCGTCGTTTGTTTGCTGATTGGACCCTAGTGTTCTAGGGCCGTGACAACAATCCTCAAGAAGTTGTGCAGATTCCATTGCATCCTGAAAAATGCACCCTTCGGTGTGCTTCACACGCTGCAGGCATCATCGGTTCATTCAAATAAAAAAAATCGGCTTCAATCTCAATTTGAATATGTTTTATTTCAATTCAAAGTTCAATATTAAAAAAAAACACCCGATAGTTATGCATTTTGAATAAACATTTTTGATCTCTCCATCGCATGTTTCCATATTGAATTTCATCATGGTACTCAATACCATAATGAGCTTCCTTATGACATCAACATTGGGTGACATAACGTTGTCATTATGGGATGTCATCAGATAAAACTAATTTCAGGTGTGCAGGAGATATGAATCGAACATTTGGAAACAGTCTGTCGAGTGCTTACACATTATGTACACTTTTTATAGCTATAATAGAGTACATCTGTATAATTGTGAGTAATTTTAATTTCATGATATAGAGGAAGCAGTTTTATTTTTCTAAGTATTATGATCTCTAACATGATTCCACCAGGGGCCCAATTCTCAAATGTCTATCAGAAATGTAGAACGCGACAATATGTCGAGTACAAATGGCTACTGACTTTCGAATTAGCTATTCTCGCAGTGCCGGTTTATCCACTGGGCGCTTGGGGCGGGCGCCCAGGGGCCCGGGACCTGAAGGGGCCCGGAAGAGCCTGGGCTCAACGAAAATTTCAGTTCACTAATTTCGATAGCTGAGAATAAAAACTTTTCAGAATAATTATGTTATGAAGATTATTTATAATTTTAAATAGGCGTAGGCCGCTGTCTCTAGGGGGTAGGTGGTCGCCAAAAGGAGGTGTGTAAGCGTAAGCAAACCAAATTCATATGCCTGCTCTGCACCCATGGCAAGAACATCGGCCAATGCCGAGAACGTGAGTGTGGATGACTTCTTGGTGTCTCGTTCGCGCTTCACGGGCTTAGCCGCTTAGCAGTTTTAGCACAAATGTTCCATCCACATTCACAGGCTTTCGCTGTACCTGTGCAGTATTGATTGAATCAAGGGCGGTCCTACGGGGGGGGGGGGTAAAGGGGGTAATTACCCCCCTCAGAGCACTACAACCAATTCGATTTTTTAAATTTTATTTATGAAAAAACTAACAAAAAAAAGTTTTATAATCTTTTCAATTTTTCATTCAATTATTACCCCCCCCAAGAAATCAGCCTAGGACCGCCCTTGGATTGAATGCATGTTCAGTGACTTTTCAATAGCTTTTGAAATGAATGCTTCATGTAGCAATGAAGTGAAATTCGATTAGATTTAGTAAAAATGTGTAAATTCCTATAATGACTTCGACAGTAAGTCAAGAGCGGATTTACGGGGGGGTGGGGGGGTACTCGGGGTAATTACCCCCCCGCCCCATGAGTATCGAAGACCTGAGAAAAAGGTGGTGCACATAAAATATTTCATACATTGTGTACCTGATTTAATGGTTTTCAATCGTTATTACCCCTCCCATGAAAAACAACTATATCCGCCCTTGCAGTCATTGGTCAGCATATCTATACGTATTTATCTTTATTTCACCTTTTTTTTAATTGTTCATAATATATAATCTCTCGAAAATCGGGCCTGTTAGGATTAAGACTGGAACACATATACGACAAGGCCCAAGGGGCTCATCATGGTGATTTCTTCTTCGTACACATTACATATATGAGCCACGGTTGGATAGGAATGAACCCAAACACTACCTTAGAGGATTGGAACACTGGGAACCATCGTTAGTAAAAATATTTACTTCAAAGATGAGGTCAAAGGGGGAAATAAAGAAAAGTTTTTTTCGATGAAAGTGGTGGGGGCGAAATCGTACTAGAAGGAAAATAAAGATTCCGAATTGAAGTATTCAATGTAATATTATGTGATTATATTACTCAGGACCTAAGAAAAAGAATCGAGTGTTACGGAGGAGTAGCTTTCAAATGTTTTTTCCCACAAGAACAGGAGGAAATTGGAAAATCAATCGATATTTTGGGTGAAAAACATAAGAGAAATATTGAGAATAGCCAAGAATATTCAAAAAATGAAATTATATATTTTCATAAGCTATTTTAAAAAGTTGTTTATATTTTTTTCTATGAGACTATTTCTCTTTTTTTAATATATTACCACATTAAGAGTTGAACATTAAAATTTTGTTGACTTGTACGAGAATCCACCAGACAGTGCCAAGTGGGGGCCCGTTAATCTCCTGCGCCCAGGGCCCGAAAGCACCTTAAACCGGCACTGTATTCTCGGGAACTACTCGACATTGGGAAGTCACTCGACATACACACAACCAAACTTATATGGAATCACCCTGTTATTCGGAAAAAACGAATTTTAATTTAAAAAAAGTCGCTGAAAAGTGAAGAGCAGTTTTCCCAAAACAAGTTTATTACAAAAATAATATAAATTATTAAAAGATTATTTTTATAATAGAACAGAAAATTTAAAGTGTAAATTTCTCTAAAAGTAATCTTTATGTAACTGAGAATTGAACAACAAATAAAACGATTTTAACAAATCAATAATCAGTATTACCACCCCTGGCATTGATACAAGCTTGAATTCGACGAGGCATGCTTTCTATTAAGTTGTTAATTTCTTCCTCTGTAACATTTGCCCATTCCTCTAAAGCCGCTTGTATAAGTTGCTCTGCGTTACCAGGATTATTTTGACGAGCTCTAATTTTTCTTTTGATCCTATCCCACAAGTGCTCGACAGGATTAAGGTCCGGTGAACAAGAAGGCCACTCTAAAACAGTCACACCTTCAGTTTCGAAAAAATTTTTTGCAACTCTGCTGGTATGTGGAGGTGCATTATCCTGCATAAATAGGAAATAATCTCCAAAAGCACCTCGCCAGTACCCCACTACAGGTTGTAGCACTAGATCAACATACCTAGGCCCTGTCAGAGATTGTCTAATGGGAATTAAAGGAGTTTTCTCACCAAACATAATTCCGCCCCAAAACATTACAGTACCTCCTTTGTATTTAGGGATCGGTCTTGCAGCTTGGAGCCTAGCTTGCCTCCCTCTACCTCTTAAAATGCGAACAAGCCGGTCGTCTGATCGTAGGCCAATTCTGGTCTCATCCGAAAATAAGACATTTTTCCAATCTTCAATAGTCCAATTTTCATGCTCTAAACACCAATTAAAACGGTCAACTTTATTTTGCCTTGATAGTTCTGGAACTCTTAACGCTCTCCTCTTGAATAATTCCTGAGCGCGAAGTCTTTTTCTGATAGTTTCGACAGAAACACCAACACCTGTAGCTTGCAAAAATTGCCTTTGAAGCTCTGAATGAGATACTGCGGGATTTCTTCTTGCTGTTTGGGCTAAAAAGCGATCCTGCCTTTCTGTAGTTACTCTTCCACGACTTCTTCTCGGCCTATTCTTTAGGGTTCCTAACTCCTGAAACCTTGCATAGGTTTTTGAAACAACCCCTTGTGTAACCCCACCGTTCTTGCAATCTGTCTTTGTGACATACCTTGTTCTGCCACAGTAATAATTCTTCCTCTCTGGACTTCCGATAACCCCACATAAGGCATTTTTTTTAAAACTTCGCAAAAAAACAAAATATAAATTCACTGCCACGTTCGAACGAAATGGTAAAATCGACACTGCAAAGCCAAATCTTATCAAGTGCTTATGAACCTAACTGTTTTTGTGAGTAAACACATGCACTTTTTATTTGCTTCTAACGAAAAAGAAATCAAAATAATATTTCATCTTAATACTGGGTGATTCCATATAAGTTTGGTTGTGTGTATTATGTCGCATTCGTGCCCAGCCCGCTTAGGAAATAGTGCTTTATAGTTAAGCTACTCACTGCCAGATGCGAGGGTAAAAAATTTCGATTCTCTGAAACACAACTGTGCCTCTTTGAGCGGGAGAAAGAACTACAACTGAAAGTGGCTTCAGTTCGTTCAATGATGTTGTTCCTCTAGGTCTAGGTATATTTAAACCCAATGTTAATATATTGAATTTTCTCATTGTAGGAAGGAAACCATGAGTACATTTTCGTGTTGTTACTTTGCCTTTCTGGTCTATATGTTTCCTGTCGTATAGGACAAAATTTGGAAGACGAGGTATGAACACAAATCAGCAAGAAAATTGTAATGAATCTCTCATTTTCAGCATAAGAGATTGATACTTTCCGTACAAGCTCTACGTTGGTATAATATGCCTGTAGATATTCGGAAAAATTACAGTCTTTTCTTAGGAAAAGTTCAAATGCCGGTCCATATTGAACTGAAACCCCATGTGAAATACAACAACGAATACCTACTTTCTGTGAGTAGGAAAATGAACTTTCATTCCCAAATAGAGATTTATGTACATCAGGGTGGGCGAAATTGGTGCTGCATGAACTAAAACATATGATACATTTCTGAAACGGGAAAAAATGGCGATTCTTTTTAAGTCATTTCAAACTACTGTTTTCATAAGAAAAAACACAACTTCATGTTATAACTCAGCAAATGAACCTCTCAGAAAAAAATCAGAGTACGCCACTGGATTGCTATCTGAAAAGTGCCTGTATAATGTTTTCATTTCAACATCCTAGCATAAACAGAAACGGAGATAATGACCAAAGTTGAAATCGCCCAAATTTCAATTTTGGCCTTTAACTCGGAAACGAAAGAAGATAGAGGAATGCAGTTGATGGCATTATCAGTTTCTCGAAAAAAGAGGACTATAAGGTGCCATTCATTTTTCTCTATCTCCTCGGGTTAAAAAGTTTTAGTTCATTTAGCACCAATTTTGCCCACCCTGTCCCAGCTAACCAATTTCGGTCGCAGGGAAGTTGTGAAGAACTCACATTGTGGATGTGCGACTTCACAATGTTGATCTGAAAAAGATCACCAGTACTTACTGGAGAGTGCTTAATGTCCGCAACATCGCATATCGCGAATAATTACCCAAGACATCACATAGTGGATGTAAAAAATGTACCATAGATAACAACATTGCGACTTCTCATGTTGGCAGTTTTTGGAAAGATTTTTTAGCGAAATAAACTACCAGATCGCAACTTCCATTAGAGTTATATTCAGGTTCAAATCAGGGGGGTGAAGCGCCAGTTCAAAACCTGGCAACACGGATATACTAAGACATACGGTGCCACTTAAAGCAAATGTTGAAAGAAAACATATTTCCCTCGCACTCTAATTCAGAATCGTATGTCGTTGATTCGTTGGGACCGACAAATGTCAAGATTGTCAGCCATTTGTAAATTGATTAAAGTGGCGACGTCGAAGAAGTTTTAGAGATGAGACAAATTTGAGTTAATGATGAAAAAATGAAGTGAATCTTAATACAAAATTACTGTTATATTATTCTTAAGGTAATATGTCAGTTATTTGAGGATACTATTTGTTGGAAATGCAATTTTTTCATGTTACCAATAATGTGGAACATCTATAACAATATTAATTTTTGTAGGACCTGATGAACAACATACAAATTTTGGGATGATGGCAATAATAGATCAGTGATGAGACGATGAGAGCATGATATTAAAGCATATTCGAATTCATTTCTGGTAATTATTATTACTCTTCATAATAATCAAGTATGTATATTGAAAATACATAATTGAATTTTTTTGTAGGATCCAAAGGAAATAGGAAGACCTTTCGATGTGATCATTTTGCAGGGTAATGAAGATATATGTGAGAACTGCATATCATCGGCTTACAATGAAAAATGCATAAGTCCAATATTCAATTTTGCCATTTGCTGGCATCCGCTAGCTGTACCTCAATAGTTGAAAATTGAGTTTTCATTATTATCTCACTCCCCAAAATCTATAATAAAAAAAATTATAATTTGTTTCAAGTTCAACCTCATATGCAGTTTTTTATGTCTTCTGTAAAGTTACTCAATTTGGACTTACCTATGCATACCTATTTCATAGTAAGCTGACGATAAACAAATTCGAAAGTTGATGCTTCTTTGAAAGTTTTATTCTGTAAGTGTTTCAAATATCATTAGTAGAATATTCATTTTTTATGATCATTTTATTGAATTATTTTATTAAATATTCATATAGAGAAGTGAAACATTAATTTTTCCATTCGGCATGAAATTGCTAAATGGAGTTGCCTAAATTGTAGAATAAATAATTTGTAATACACCTGTTCTTATTCGAAATAAAGATATTAATATTTTGCTTATTGAATTTTTTCATAATTTTTATATTAATAAGTGAAAATAATAAGAATTTGGTAATTTTTTCTTGAGGGGAAGGTTATAAAATTATTTTGGCGTCTGTTGGAACAATATTGAAGAATAAGAAATCATTCAGCGACCCCCCCTGAAGGAATGGAATCGTCGACATCTGTCAAACTGTCATAGAATATTAGTGGCCGCCATTTGCCACTTATTTATGTAGTCTATGACCGCTGCAGAAACGTCACTGCCGTTGCCAAAGATTAGTGGGCAGGTTGCATTTCTTCTATTATATGTTCTGTGGTTCAAATTGTTAAGTCGCAATGTGCACTCTCAAATAAAGTTGATTTTGCAACTTCTATGGACTTCACTTATGCGAAGTAAATAGAATATCTTTTGAAAGCTTGGATACATTGCATATTATATAAAATACCAGCTATATTGTGACCCTTATAAAATGTACATAGGAAAATAAGTAGGTTTTTTACACGGTGTACAGATTGAAATTCTCAAGAAAGAGGAACACCTTTTTTTTGAGATTTTCCAAAAGGTTCTTCATAGGTATATTATATTTATAATATTATAATAAAAAGGTGTTCCTGTTTCTTGAGAATTTCAATCTGTACACCTTGTAAAAAACGCACTAATTTTTCTATGTACATTTTATAAGGTTCACAATAGCTGGTATTTTATATAACAGGCAATGTATCCAAAGCTGTAAAGCTCTGCATGGGAAAAAAATAATAGTTGAAAGTTGAGAAATAACTAAAACTCACTGAATGTTTCTATTTCCACATACGCATCCCCTCATTATTATTAACAATAAAATTCAAATTTTATATTGTATAACAATTTGTTGTATATAGTATTTTCAGAACCAAAAAGTATAAAGTCAATAAACAACTATGTGAAATACTGATATAGGTTTTTATTACATTTCATATAAACATATATTGAACATTTAAAAAACAAAAATAATGAAATATAAAAGAACAAACGAAAAAAATCAATATAGACCGTTTCGGGAGCGGCATTATGGTCGGGCTGAAAGAGAAAAAATAGAGCTGTAGTAATTATTGGCAGTGATGAATTGAGATTTCAATTTCAAGAAGATTGCAAAAACCTCCACTTAAACATTACTGTTAGACAGAGACAATTTTCACTGGTACATTATTCACCCGAAAAGGAAATATTGGATATCCTTCAATTTTAGACAGAATCTTTATTTTTGAGCTCGAAGGCCTCCATAGATGGCCTTTCAGCTTTAAAGCTCTCTTTAATTTCAAGCAATTTTGCATTGGCAATTAATAGGACACTGGGTGTCTCGATATACCTGTACCAATGGATTATCTCAGTCATTTTGAAATATAAAAATTTTAAAATTTCATGTTCTCCAATTCCTTCAAGGAACTTCAACTAGTATAATAACAATAAGTTCTCACGATGATTTAAAATAATTGATATGTGATAATAAATCCAATTTTTCATTCAATGATGGGAGTGAAATTTGTGTGAATCAAATCATTTTACACTATGATTAGTAATTATGTCAGAATATTCAACGTTTAAAAAGTCGAAAAATGGGAAAAGAGAGAACAAATAATATGAAAATTAACAATGTTTAA
Source organism: Adalia bipunctata (assembly GCA_910592335.1). Taxonomy (NCBI): domain Eukaryota; kingdom Metazoa; phylum Arthropoda; class Insecta; order Coleoptera; family Coccinellidae; genus Adalia; species Adalia bipunctata. The sequence continues at coordinate 12,528,983 of OU342954.1, forward strand.
TACTTACTTAGAGTATAAATGTCCCTGAATATATTTATACTTCTACACTCAACACCACTCAATATAAAATGTACTGATGTCACACCCACACCCAAAGAGTTAACCTTACTTCACACCAAGAGACCACAGTTCACATATTATATCTATCCTTAAAATAAAATGTCACCATGTATACGTTTCGTATTTTCCATTATATTTTGGATTATTATTTCAATTTTCTAAAATTTAGGACGAAAATATATCTTATCGAATTAGTATATGAAATTTCCGTATCGGCTGCGACGCTTTCGAACGTTACCTACTTAAGGTTTTCTTCGGGAAGTCGCTGGGCTCTAAATAAGAGTTCATAGGAATTTATTCATGGTACATCATTACGCTTTCTTATAACATCACAATTGAAACATTTAAAAAATATCAACAGAGATAAGTCGCAATGTAGTAGCAATGTACACTTCACTTGAACATCCCGAATTGATGTTATATGCAACAACTAAATAAGTGAAATTGGGAACTTCACAAACTCAACAATATGTGGATGTTAATGTCCACAATGTGATATACTTAGTAAATCCATGATACGTCTCAAAGTTGTTCTTCAATGCGATATTTTTTGGTATTCCCTGCGACTTACTGTTACTTCTCTGGTTGACTGGGGTACAGTGTACATATAAATGTTTCCATTAGCTCTAGTCGTTTTTGCTATTTTTGAGTAATTATTATATGGTACCATTCTGAACAAGAAAGATTCTGTCAATATTTGAACAAACATGTATAGGTATTAATGAACCCTTACATAAATGGTTTCTAACCCATAACCATACCTAAAGACTTAAAATGAAAAAAAAAACTTTTTTCAGGCTATACAAACCTCTTACAGTTTGGCTACATTTTTAATGAATACTACAAATGAGGAATGAAATGAAGAGTTCACCTATGCCAGCTTATTTCGGTCGTCAAAAAGTCTTGTAATATAATTATACATGTAATGTTACTTTTAGTTGAAGATACATACCCTGTATTAGGTAAAGAAATAAATTATTCATAATAATGCTCTAATGTAATTCGTTTTTATTGCTTTGTCTTAAGACTCAATAAGTCACGCGACTTAAGAATGGTACCTAAATACCTACTTATATTTTGCAATGCGGTATTATCAGAGAGTATAGTTAATGACTTTTTTAACATTAGCATAGGGGGAATGAGGCTCAACTTGTTGCTGCATAAAGATGAAAACCCACTTTAATTTAATATGCTACGACTACGTAATACCTTTGCTTATATCAACCTTTATTTTTATTTTTTTCTATTGTTTTTGTTGCTTCCTTATAGATCTCATATTTAGATTATATTATCATGTTTAAGTTGAAAACCTTAACATGTAACTACCTCAGGTGTCGTGTATGTAAAGTGATAGTGTAAATAAAATAAAAAATATAACGACGTAGACCAGCTACAAACAAACATCTGGCCCATTAGCTCAGTTGGTTAGAGCGTCGTGCTAATAACGCGAAGGTCGCGGGTTCGATCCCCTCATGGGCCAAGTTCACTTTTTGTTTTGATAAGTAGGAAATTTAAAAGTATTGAATCTACAGGCACTTTTACCATGGTGTTGAGAGTTTTTTTTAATAATTGTGACAGTTGTGAAAAAAATTACAGCCGCTGTTGGAGAAATTTTTCTTTATTCACAGCATATATGAGAACAGATTTAATGTCGGGAAATTTTGGACCGAGTCCCATATATCAGAAACAAGTCGTTCTGTTACACATTTGTAAATAATGGATATGACCAATTTTTCAATGGAGTATTCGAGACAGTCAAGACACTGCTTATTCAATCACAATTCAGAGTTCCATTTAGAATCATCGCTGTAGTGTCGTCGATACCGGGCTAAAAATCTTCTCGAGTGTTCGGTCGTGTTTTGCGTGTGTGTCGTTTAGCTCATAAGTGATGCTGGAAATATATAAAAATGGTAATGAGAAAAACGGATTCATTGATTCCAAAAACTGAAAGTAAAGTAATGAGGAAAATGCAAGTTCTTGCTGTAATTTTCATTAATTATTAATTGCAAGTTCCTCTTACTAGTAAGATTTCAATAGTCCATATAGAAATAGATGATTTTTTTAAGGCCGTAAGATCAATTACAGTTTAAACCGAAAATGGAGTTTAAACTGTGAAGCGGCTCTTATGCCCGAACAGTTTAAACCTTCGACAAAGGTTGTCTAAGGTTTAAAAGTTTAAACCATCATTATAGCAAAGAGTAGATACTCTTTGATTATAGTTTAAACAGCGATTGATCCCACGGCACTAAGAAGAAATTTTCATATCAGCTATCAGCATTCAGCATTCATGCCTTTCGAAGCTTCATTTCCTAAATACCGGAAGTTGAAGTTCTCTCGTAGTCGAATTTCTTAGCAGTTCAGTAAAAAGGCGCTCCTGACAATTAAAGAAGATTATCCTGATGATGATTGCCTCGAATAGGACTGTATTATTTAAAAAATTTTGTTTATTGCTTCAACTTTCTTGTTGAGGGACAAGAAAAGACTTATTAGCCGAAAAAAACCCATGTAAGCGAGATTGGTTAGGTTAGGCTCTCTTCAAAATATCACGCGGTGTAGCAAGGTTTAAACCTTGTATTACCATGATTCGGATATATTGAAGAGGACTCATGAAGTGCAATACTTCATAAGTGTCGAATAATTATATTTTGTTCTTCTTATAATTTTTAGTAGGGTGCCTTCAGGATATATTGCGGATAGGTCGCCATCTGGAAATGATGCTCTTAACCTTGTATGTTCTGACGGATTTGATATATAGAGAATTCTATCTCTATGATTTGATATATGTAGATTGAGATAGAATTCTATTCTATCATCTAATCATTCTAATCTACGTAGAGATTGAATTCTATGTAGAGATAGAATTCCAACTCTATGGATTAGATATAAAAGAGATCTATATCGTTGGGTATATCCGGAAGGAATTCGAAGGCCAGTCATCGAAAAGGCGAAAGAGGTAAAAGAAGAAAACGTGCTATGATTGTTTTGTTTTGCATTCACATTCTTCTCTGTACAAAATAGATACCAAAATAAATCTTCCGAAAATAAACCACTTCCGATTTTTTATTACCAAAAGGTACCGAAGTTGAAATAGGGGAAGTCAGGAAGTATAAATTATGACCCTCTCCCCCTAATATTCGAACTCCAACGCAGACTCTCAAAAGAAAGAGTAGGTGCAATCCCAGTGAAGTCTCCCTAAGAAATTACTGAAATTCGAATTGAAAATTGTAACGAAAAAATGGAAGAAAATCCTGTTTTACTTCATGGTCCGCCACCACCTCCTATGAGCATATTGCCACCAACTCCAGCAGGTTTAGAATCTTTATATTCTTTGTGTAGGAAGATATATCCTGATCAAGTGAACCCCTTACAAGTTACTGCATTATTGAAGTATTGGTGAGTTAAGAACCGATTTTTCGAGATAGAAAGGAATGATGTTCTGAGGAATATTCTCAGACTGAAAATCCTCATGAGTGTTTAACATGAAAACCTTATTCGAATCTCAAATATCCAGAATACTGAATTTTCAACAAGATATTCTCTTTCAAGGCTTGGTGGTCCAGATCCTTTAGACTACATCTCTATGTATGCAAATCCCGGTAAACCACAAGAAAACATTCCACCCCACTGGCACTACATCAGGTAACATTTTGATCCAAAAATATTCAACACAAACTTAAACAAAATATCAGTTTTGGCTTATCAGATTTGCATGGAGACGCCAGGGTACATGATGTATCCACTCCCGATGGTATATCAGGCTTTGGCTTTGAGTTGACCTTCCGGCTTAAAAGAGAACCAGAGGAAACCGCACCACCTACGTGGCCTGCCACTCTGATGCAATCCCTAGCGAAATATGTCTTCCAATCTGGCAACACCCTGTGTGCTGGAGATCATGTTTCTTGGCACTGTGCCTTGGATAACAGTGAATCAAGAATACAGCACATGTTAATGTGTACAGATCCACAGTTGAAATCCACACGAACCCCTTTTGGGTCTGTAGATTTCATTCAAATTGTAGGAGTGTGTCCTGAAGAGTTGAAAGCGGCACAGCAGTGGAATGGTATGGGGGTTCTTGAGATGTTGAAGCAGCACCCTTCGTAAGTTTCCATTAATTCAGTTCATTAAATTATTGAATCAGCTTTATTCATAGTACGCATCCTGAATCATCCACTGAACAAGTACTTTGTTGCAAAATATGTTTTGTTCGAATGACAGCTCTGTAGTTTTAAGAGTTAGAAAAAATTTCACTGTGTTGTCTGTGTACATCAATTTTCATGAGAAACATTGAAATATTCATGAATGAAATGACACCTCAATCACTATATTGCATATTGTTAACCACTTGAATGATAATAATAATCTTTTTGCTCAAATAACTTATGATCAGAGGCGGCTCCAGGATTTTATTTTTGGGTAGGCCCAGCTTAGGAGAAACGCGAAAACTAGGAAATGCCCCTTTGGTTTTAGAAGGTCCACTAGTATAAATATAAAATTTTTGGGTAAGCCCAAGCCTACCCGGCTAGAACTGCCACTGCTTATGATGTCATGATGTCTTAGCATTGTCACATATAGGAGTGATAAACTGGTAAATTTGAGTACAAAAAAGAGATCTTTATGAAGATACATGAAATCAGATTCTCCAGATAAACAAATACACCAAAAAAACACAATAATATATATACAAGATGAGTCACGAGGAACTGTACATATTCCTACCACTTATGGAGGCTCCTAAGGTGAATTCAAAATGCCTTCTCCTTTCCATAAGTTTTATAGTGAGTGATATTCGTTTTTCTCTGAAAATTTGGATCTGTCATAACTTTGTTAGTTATCTTGAATCAATTTAAATTTTCAGAGAATAGTGTATTTAAGTATTTTCAGGAACCAACTTGTTTATAATTCTGAAAATCCAAGTCTGGCTCTAAAAATTTTGTATTTGTTTTTGTCTTTCGCAAAAATTTTACCTTGTGTGGTTTTTTCAACGTTCAGTGAGGAATATCCTAGCTTAAGTTATAAAGGAATAAAACTGCAAAAAAGATTTCTCATCACATTATTGTAGGATTTTCAATTAAATAATGAATTACAGTAATCATTTTCGTTAAATATCAATTCTTTCATTCAATTCGGTATTATGAGGTTGAGTGTCATCTCAACACATCATACAGCATTTTTATATTTTAGTGCCGTTTCCAGTACCGGCTTATGAAAATATCCCAATTTAATTTGATCTCAGTATTAGAACAGCCTGTTTGGTAGTTCATTGAGACCTGATCTGATCAGTCCAGAGCTGCAAAATATTAAAAATTTCATAAACTTTCGATTAATTGTTTTGGAAAATACAGGGTGTCCTGAAAACAATGGATAAGCCTGCAACTATAGATAGACACTGTCGTGGTCTAACTTATTCCAAATTTTGACTTTAATGAAAATTCCACGGTTTCCGAGATATTCATGGTTTTCGTATTTTTGGAAAATTTCCAAGTGCGATTAGTTTTTCTAGTGCCATTTCTACAAATGGAGAGGTATTTCGATATGTTTTTTTTCAATTTCATATGAGATAGTTCAGCTATTGGAAACAAAGACTTAAATTCATCAAACTAGTGTAAACTAGAAACTCGTGAATCACAAAGAAAAATTGAAAACTAAATGAAATTTCCTTCAAGTTTGATGAGCTACAGTGTTAAAAAAAATGTAGGACGCCCCTGGTAGACATCATCTTAAAAACTTGCTCAGTTATTGCAGATTCCAAAAAGGTATCATAAGCCTTGGCATTCTGAAGTTTTTCATTCTCGTAACTACTTGATTACCAAATAGTCGAAAAATTTCGAAAAACTGTTTTTTTTGTAATCGTTATTCTGAGCTCATGTGTTGAAGTCAGGAGGCCATTTTTGTTGGAATCTAGGGAAAAATTACGAAAATTATTTTTATTTTGGAAAAAGCAGTAGCGTATCGTTTCTCTGGTTGAATAGAAATATGGCATTATTTGCATTCAACACCCTGTATCTCGAAAACCTTACCGGACCTAATTGTATTTGACAAAATTTCTTATTTTCTAGTGTTAAAAGGAAAGTATCAACTTAAAAATACCCTATGTTGCTACAATAGAGGTATGTGGAATATTTATTACAAATAAAATAAAATCGAATTATTACCAAATTACTATTCGATGGAAAATATAAAACGAACTAGTACCAATTACTTATTCATTGGAAATGAATGAAGAATTCGAAATCAAACAATGAGTTCAGTCATTCATAGCTTAAATTTATTCATAAAAAATGAAACCCTGCTTGCATAGAACAATAATTATGAATAAATTTAAGCTATGATATGAATGACTGAACTCATTGTTTGATTTCAAATTCTTTATTCAGTTCCAATGAATAAGTAATTGGTACTAATTCGTTTTATCTTTTCCATCGAATAGTAATTTGGTAATAATTCGTTTTATTTTATTTGTAATGAATATTCCACATACCTCTATTGTAGCAACACAGGGTATTTTTTAAGTTGATACTTTCCTTTTAACACTGTACAGAATGTAAGAAACTAAGAAATTTTGTCAAATACAATTAGGTCCGGTAAGGTTTTCGAGATACAGGGTGTTGAATGCAAATAATGCCATATTTCTATTCAACCAGAGAAACGATACGCTACTGCTTTTTCCAAAATAAAAATAATTTTCGTAATTTTTCCCTAGATTCCAACAAAAATGGCCTCCTGATTTCAACACATGAGCACAGAATAACGATTACAATAAAAACAGTTTTTCGAAATCTTTCGACTATTTGGTAATCAAGTAGTTACGAGACTGAAAAACTACAGAATGCCTAGGCTTATGAAACCTTTTTGGAATCTGCAATAACTGAGCAAGTTTTTGAGATGATGTCTACCAGGGGCGTCCTAAATTATTTTTACACTGTAGCTCATCAAACTTGAAGGAAATTTCATTTAGTTTTCAATTTTTCTTTGTAATTCACTAGTTTCTGACTTTTTACACTAGTTCGATGAATTTAAGTCTTTGTTTCCGATAGCTGAACTATCTCATGTGAAATTGAAAAAAACCATATCGAAATACCTCCCCATTTGTAGAAATGGCACTAGAAAAACTAATCGCACTTGGAAATTTTCTAAAAATACGAAAACCATGAATATCTCGGAAACCGTGGAATTTTCAATAAGGTCAAAATTTGGAATAAGTTAGACCACGACAGTGTCTATCTATAGTTGCAGGCTTATCCATTGTTTTCAGGACACCTATAAATACACAAAATTGCATCGAATTTTCTCGTTGCCAATCCCGGCCATAAACGGTGTAAGTGATGTTTGTGGAATGCCTAATTCCAAAGAACGACGAGGAATGGACAAACCTGAGTTTTCTTCAATACTTTCGGCTTCAGCAGCAATACGTACCTGTCCCAACAGCTCAAATTTTTCCACCAATTTCTGTATTGCGGTGCTTCACGACGACCCAAAAATGTTCGAGTTTTACAAACCGTCTCAGCCAAATTTTCACTATTTTTATAGTGAAATTTAATAATGTTGAAGCGTGTGTCGTTTCATTTTTATTAATGGCGTAGTTTCCACTTTCCACTTGTCAAATGCCAAAAAGTGACAGCTTTTTTTTTTCAGCCTAATGTTCAAGCTATCCAAATATGTTTTTTTTCTACTCCTTATCACACAGGTGATGAAAATGTAAGCATTAAAATGTACAACCTAGTCCGTCTCTGGTAAACTAAAAGAGCTAATTTAAAATTAAGGGCAGCATTTCGAGAGGTTCTTACGATTGTTCATAATATCAAATTTTCTTTGACTTATATTAAGTAGTTTTAAACTTATTCCTGTAAAATGGATTTCCACTGAAGTCATTCAGGAGGCCGTATCTTCGTAGGCAGGGCCGCTAGGAAAAAAAATGATGGGAACTTGTCATCTCATTTTTTTATGTTTTATCTGAATCCGAGAGTTTTCCCCTATTTTCCCGGACACCCTGTATATCTGGAACCGTATTAGATGTTGGCGGACAGCCGAACAGAACAAGTTCCTGGAGGCAGTCGTAAATTTGAACGTACAGTGTGTTTCACGTAAACGGCCCGAAATGTTTTCATGCGTATTATAGCAACAAACTTCAATGCAAACTTCATACCACCTAGGTATTTGGATTTTTGTGCCGCCGTTAATACCACCGGGTAGATCAATCGCAAGGTTTGCGATAGTACCTGATGAATATCGTCCCCAACCTACGCAGCTATGAGCAGAGTTAAATTGATGTGTAGGTATTACTGTTTATTTAAGCGTTCAGCAACGAAGTTTCTGAAACTGATACGGCCTTTACTGAGTCAAATTTTCCTTTCGCATTTCAGGACAGGCGGTATATGGCACATAACCGACATGAGAAGAGGCGAAAACATCTTCGAGTTGAACGTGAACGCCCACGATGTTGTAGAAAGAGGCGTAGAGCTCGAAGGCTCGAATCTGAGCGGAGTTAGTGCCAGATGTTCATGGGTGGAGCAGTCAGATTGGTCAACAACTGGAAGAAAATCTAGGAACGAATTGATTGAGAACAACCTAGGGTCTAGAGAAGAGGATCTCCAAAGAACATCGAACAATCTAAAATCGCCTGCTTCTTTTAGGAACCAAGAGGCGGCACTGTGTGGTAACAATTTTAGGTTAGAAGACCTGCATTACAGTAACGCCAGTTTGCCAGAAACTACCGAACTAGGCCATTTGAAGAGGTTAGAAGGGGTTTTGCTTGTCTTCAATTTGGAGGCTGGTAGCTTACTGCCATTGGCCATAAGGTGAGGATTCTTAATCTTTGGTTTCAGTAAGGACTGAACGAGAATAAATTCGCTATCACAAAAACGCCTATATGTACTTACTGGGTTCGTTATTTCGTTCCCGGAGTGGAGCGAGAGAATACGGATATACAATCACGTGACTTCGGAGCGCAGAACAGAGAGGAAAGTGTCAACAGACTGAATTAACGCCAACGGAGCAAGCGAATAGAAAGGAGCTGACGGATATATATACCGAACGCGCCTATTCTTGAACCAATTGAGAAAAAATCAAAAGTTGATTTTAGTTAGCCTTGTTATGAACGTCAGAAACATGTGGAACATTTACTCCATAGATATTCCAATTCTCTTTCGCAAAATGTCAAGCGAAGTGCAATAATCAAAAATGGAGCTTCAAAAGAATCGCAAAAGAGGCTCGCGTTCGTCCGGAAACGGTATCAAGGGTTGTTAAGCGCTTCAACGAAGATCTTACAATTAACCGCAAGGAAGGAACCGGGAGGAAAAAGAGGTTTCATAGCCCAAAAAAAAGTGAAGAAAGCCATCAGCCTTTTTCAGAAGAATCCTAACCTTTCAGGACGGAAAGTGGCCCAAATAGCGGGTTGTTCGCAGTCATCCGTTCAGAAAATCAAGTCGAGTTGTGGGCTTAGAACATACAGAGTGCAGAAAGTGCCAGACAGGAATGCTGTGAAGAATCAAGAAGCGAAATCAAGAGCAAAGAAATTGAAAAGAGATTTCTTGAAAAATTTTTCCTGTTGCGGGATGAACGACGAAACCTATGTCTTGGCTGATTTGTCACAACTTCCTGGTCAGGAATTTTATACTGCAGATTCTCATGGAAATGTTGACGAACAATTTCGCTCGAAGAAACAAGCAAAGTTTCCTAAAAAATTCCTGGTTTGGCAAGCAATTTGCACTTGTGGGAAAAGGAACAAATTTTTCGTTGGCCAAGGCTCTGTTGACTCGAAGATACACATCGAGGAATGCTTGAAGAAGCGACTTTTACCATTTTTACGTGAGCATGATGTGTCAACAATCTTTTGGCCAGATTAAGCTTCATGCCACTACAGCAAGGTCACCAAGGAATGGTACGAAGCTAATGAGGTGGTTTTTGTCCCCAGAGAGGCCAATCCACCAAATTGCCCAGAACTCAGGCCAATCGAAAAGATATTGGGCCCAGGTAACAAGAGAATTGAAGAAGACTAAGAAATCAACGAAAACATTAGCGGAATTCAAGCAAAAGTGGAAGACAGCATCCCAGAAAGTGACGGACTATAATGATGGGAAGAATTCCAGAAAAAATCCATGAATTTTGTAAAAAATAGTTTTGGTTTTTTTATTGTAAAAACAGTTTTCATAAGAATTAGAAGATGATTCGAAAATGAGTTTGATTTTCGAAATCGGTCCAGTGGTTCAAAAGATAAAGCGTTTTTGTGATAGCGAATTTATTCTTGTTCAGTCCTCAATGTCTTCAAATAGGGGGTGTTCCAATTATTGTTCTTGATCTTGAACATGATGAAGATGAAGAGATTGACTGCTTTTACCTAAGTATTTCAAATGTGGATAGAAATATCAACGATATTTGAGAGAATATAAAAATGGTACCTCCAGTAGGAAGACACTACCTAAAATTCCATTTGAGTGCATCCAGAATTGAATAAATAATTTTCAGAGGACGAGTGAAGCATGGAAGACATTTCACCTTCAAATCCGTCCTTGGAGAAACCGCCATAACTCTTGTGACTTCTTCTGTGACAGGAACTCTTGTAGATAACGAACATCCCTATGTTGCTCAAGGATACTGGCTTCAGGTGTTGATACCAGATGATCTAGCTCAAGATATGAGAGAGAAATTTCAAATTTTATCGAATCCAGAATCACTCATTTTACCCCACACTTTCACATGGCCCGAACATAAACTATCGATAACCATTGTACCAGATAAAATGTAGGCATGAAAGTAATTTATGTGCCAAAAAATATTTTTTCAATATCCATTGGGAAAAATTGTAACACTCTTGGTTGTTCAAAAAAAAATCTGATTATGACAAATACTTTTCAATGCGCTCTGTCAAAGAGTTTCATGAGAATATTGTTAGTGTTGCACAGTCAATTTTGACAATTTATTTGCCGTCCATAATGTGCCTTCTGTAATTTATACTGTACTCTAATTGCAATTATTTCTAACTATTTATTGAAGAGTTTGTAATTTATTTTATATATGACATTTATTCCTATTATATATTATGTTTCTTATTCAGAACATTTGTATCAAAATATGCTGCTAAATATATTGTATTTATATCCTCAGAGCTTTATTTTTGAGCGATCGTTCCTAAGCGAATGCTTTATCACTTCGTCAGAATGTCTGCCTGCATTTTTCCAATTTTGAGCCATTATTGTCCCAATTGACTACGTTCGACTTGCTGATGACGAATTCGTAGTCAAATTCTATTCGTTCCGTCTACAAACACGATAACCCTCGAACGGATGAACCTAAAGATTTGAAAATTTCAGGATAGGTTTGGATCTTGAATGTCACGTAAGTTCGTCAATAGAAAAAATTCGACCAGAGGTTTCGTAAATATGGCTTTTCGAAATTTTGTTTTCCTGTTGCAGATTTAATCGTAGCCTACGTGATCTATTAGAATATGAGATTACGTGATCTATTAGAATATGAGATTACGTGATCTATTAGAATATGAGATTACGTAGGCTAAAAGCAGTAATATGTTTCTCGTTCCAACAATAATATTAAATGTGAATATCGGTACAAGGAATATCAAATTGAAACACTAATTTTATCAGCGACGTTTCGGAAATTTTACTTCCTTCATCAGGCTACAACAAAAAGGATTATGTTATGAAGCATTCAGGTTGGGTCCAAAAAGAACAAAAGGTCCAGAATATTCACATTTAATAATACAGTAGGCTAAATTTTGCGCTTAGATGAAATGACGTATTGGAGCTACATACACGCAAAATTTTGTCCAGATCGCGTAACTTGAATCATATAAAATTCTAGCGAATTAAGAGAAAATGTTCCAGTACATTTGTAATGTCAGATGCTGAATCATGGATAATTGATTTGACATCTTCTGTCAAATTTATTCAGTTGGGTTCTTGATTGCGAATCTACAAAAAGGTAGATCTACTTACAAGGCGGCTTCGTCAAACCCTCTCAATTCGTTATTTGTGGAGCAAAACGGCATAAGTTCTGGAGATATGAATTTTTAAAGAAAAATGAAAACAATAAAAAACCAAAAATTATTTTTTGGTTAACTCCAGACGGCTTACTAAAATCATTGATAGCCTGATATTCGCTCATTGATAGCCTGATATTCGCGAAGCATTCGAAGGCACTCATTTTGGTGAGAAAACTATCTAGAAAAAGGTGTTTGTTGCGGTGAAATGAATTGTTAAAGAAAAATGAAAACAATAAGAAAACCAAAAATAATTTTTGGTGAATTCTAGACGGCTTACTAAAATCTTTGTCAGCTTGATATTCGCGAAGCATTCGAAGGCACTCATTTTGGTGGTAAAACTATCGAGAAAAAGGTATTAGTTTCGGTGATATGAATTTTTAAAGAAAAATGAAAATAATAAAAAAACCCAAAATACTTTTTCATGTGAATTCCAGAAAGTTTCCTCAGATCTTTTTCGGAATGTTTTGAGTGGAGCATTCAAAGGCCCGTATTTTGGAGAGAAGACTATTGAGAAAAAGGAGTTAGTTTTGAAGATACGAATTTTTAAAGAAAAATGAAAACAAAGAAAACTATAAATCATTGTTTTGTGAATTCCGGACGGTTTTCAAAACCCTTTTCAATTCATTATATGTGAAGCATTCGAAGGAACGTATGTTGATGGAAAAACTATCGATAAAACTTAAAAATTTTCGTAGATATGAATTTTGAAGAATATGAAAACAATAAAAAAATTAAGATAAGACGGCTTTCGCAGACCCATTTTAATTTTTTATATGAAAAGCATTCAGAGGCATGTATTTTGGTCAAAAAACTATCCAGAAAACGGCATAAGTTTCGGAGATATGAATTTTAAAACAAATGAAAACAAAAAAAACCAAAAATAATTTTTTTGTGAATTCCTGACGGCTTCCTCGATTCCAACGTCAACGTCAGTGCTTTAGGTGAACAATTTTTTAGTGTTTTTTGTTTGCAGGGTTTCCTTGAAATTCATTCAGAAACACTCATAAATTTCTTTTGAATATCTTTTTGTTGCTCTCCAAAAAATGGTTTGCATGCCGTTAAGAGTCTTTATCCTTCAAAATAGGCAACGTATACCGCCATATGGCAGTGCTGTGCATTAATTTTTATTTATTGGATTATTCAGCTCAAAAGTACAAATGTTGGGGCGCAGGGAATATAACAAGAAATCCTACACTGAACTAGATCTCATACTGGCTGTATAGTGTATAATACTCTCTCTTTCCTTCACCAGTCATCTGGGAGGAGATACCTGCGGGGCGTGTCATTTAAAAGAAATTCAATTCCATGTTAGAATCCACAATTGTAAGAAACAATTAATTTTCACTAATCGACGGCTAAAACAAACATTAATAAATTGTCGTTGATGAAGATGGCTACACATTGTTGTAATGTTATTCACAAAAAAATGGTAAATTCTGAAAGACAAATGAGATAGACGTTTGATTAACTAAATGATATACTGAAATGAAAAAACGCAAAAATATTTGTTCGTTTTGATGGTGGAAATAGTACAAAATAACCAAAAATGATGGGGAATATCCTTTTCATTCATTCAATGCTTATAAAATATTTTTTTCATTATTTTTATCTCCATACAATCATACATCCTTTCATCAATCAGAAAAAAATAAATCGTTTCTGACTCCCTTTTTTTTCAGGGACGTAGACCCTTATTAACGATTTCTTCAATTTTGGTCAATACCTTAGTTAATATTTCTGTATCAATAACTTAACACAATAAACTAATTCACAAAAGATTTCCTAAATGAAGAATTTACAATGGAGAAAAATAATAAATTGAATTGATCCTAAAATACGCACGAGGCGGCACTTGAACTCCAACAGTTCGAAGAATGCTGACAAGATACCGACCTTGATTGCGCCGCTGCTCGTTTCACTGTTGAGGATCAGGTCCCGTTTTCTAAATTTACTGAAAGGACGTCGATTGAAAGGAAAATTTGAAGAAAAAAATTTCACAGGAGCATAAAACTCATGGTCCAATCCCATCAAAATAGGGTACGTTAACTTTTATGGATGGGATCTGGGATAAAAAAAAACAACTACGAATCAATGAGAAATAATAAATATTCACTTCAGCAGCAATATACATATTATCAATTCTATCCTCAATACAAACTGAGATTGTAGCCTTTTTCTAATATCCTAGTGATTTATCGACGTGAAAAGGAAAAAGAATCGCCTCACTAATAAAAAATATTAAATTACGGAATAAAACACCTTCAGAACCATTAAACAGTGATGCAGGCTTTTGAAGACAATCGAAAGTAAAAAAAAATATATACATCCTGAATAATTCAGTTCTCCAACAGCTTGTCCCAGTTAACGGAATTGGAGAAGACCTCTTGCTCCAACCACAATTCATAATTGGAAGTAAAACTTTCAGAAAGATCGTAAGGTACCCCGAGCACGCTACTCAGGCAGTTATCAACCGGTTCGTATTCCACATCGCAGACATTCGTGTACCTCCTGTTGTTAAACCGGTCCACGGATCCTCTTAAAGCGCACTCCTCAGCTTGAAAGTCCCACGGACGAGCGTCCAAATCGTTCCCGAAGGCCCAATCATCGTTCAGCCTGTGTCTCACCTTCTGGTAAATAGCGCTTATCGTTTTCATGTTCGACTTTCGCCATTGCCTACCCAGATATTTCGTCTGCATCTTCAGCAACTTCAATACGTACAGTTGGGTCATAGCGTGTCGCACCTTGAGGGTACGTTTTAAAATGGGGGCCGATTTGAAGACCACCAACATCATTATCCTGGAATGCTTCCATTTGGTCAGCTTGTTCAGAATCCTCAACAAGTTTATGCAGGAGAATATGTTTCTCCAGGAGTACGGGGATGAATCTCCGATCTCCAAAGTTTCGACAGTCAATTCAGGTTGATCGCCAATGACGCAGGACGGAAAATCGAGGATAGGGATAACGTTTTTGGCGCCCACGTAGGCCATTATATTCTGGTTGAAAAATTTCAACACCAAAGGGATACAATTCGCAAAAACCAAATGCTGAGACATGAACTCAAACTGGTAGACGTGGTTCAGTTTAAAATGTTTCAAAAGCAGCAATAAAATGGCCGAAACCGCCTTAACTATAATCTCCTTGTGTCTATTAACATCAATGCCCAATTTCATCGACTGGAGCACCGTCATCGGCATCTCTTCAGGTAAAATGTCGGCCATGATGTTGATAGAGTCCGTTTTGGCCTTTGAGGTTGGGGCAGCGGCTAGGAGGATCTTAAGGAGCGCGATCATGTACTGGGGGAGATTGGGGAACATGGCCCGATAGAGCATCTCGGTTCTGGTCATCTCGATCTCCCCTTCTGTCGTTGAAAAAGGGTTTCTGGCGATCTCTTCCTCCTTTTGGATCTGCAGTTCGGAAAGGGATGTGTAGACGTGTTCCTTCAGAATTTTTACTCCCTCATGAATGGGTAGCGGTAACCCGGCCAATGTTGTCGAATCGCCCTGTAGGCTGTAGCCTGGAAATGTAGGTGTTGAGTTTTGATTAACTAAATGTGTCTCGATGGAAGGCAGATGGAGGAGAAGCATGCGCAGGAAATGTTGGTGGAGGAGCTTGTGTTGAAACAAATTGCAGAACTGAAGGATTGTAGAAAAAGGACAAAAAAAGGGTAGAAGTAAACTACGGGCTGATGATCAAAATGGGAGAATCGAGATTTCCCATCAATATTTTCAATATCTTGAAATAAACCATATCCATTTGACTTTATGAAATTGAAGAATAAAATTTTATTTGTAACACTTTATTGATTAATTAATTGAAATAACCAAAACTTTGACTTTTGCTATGGTACCTCACTGTAGAAGATTTCGTATACTGAATTTGAAACTGAGGACATACCAAAGAAACTTAATTTTGTCACATGATATGTAGCAAAATTCCTATTCTTTTTTACTAAATTGGGACAAATATACAGGGTGTCCCACGGTCGAGTGCCTATTAGACGTTTCTGGAGAACTGGACATATTTGAAATCTGAAAATTGGGATTATGATATTGTTCGGAATTCTCTACGGACCGAAAATATTTTTGGAGCTTGAGCACTTCCGGTTATACCAGGAGTGGAAATAAATTTGTTCGAAAAATATTTTTTTCAATATTTTCATTTCTGTTATGATTGAGTATTCAATGCTGAATACATTTCTGTTGAAACCATTGTATTCATTCGAATAGTTTTCGAAATATCGAAAAAAAACCTGAAAAAATGTCAAATATTCATAGTCAGTGTTTTGTCCATTATTCCTATTCTGAACATCCCGAGTGTAAACCGTTCTCACACCGTCAAAGTAGAAGCATGTAGGAAGGTCATGCATCTTTTGAATTTCATAAATATCATCACAGGGTGTTTCAAATTTTGTGTCGAAAACTGTGATTGAAAATTGGCCATAACTTCTGTTTTTCAAATTAGAACCCTATTTTTTTATGATTGCGCTGGATTCTGCGAAGAAAAATAGTGATAGCACTCTCAGATGTTTTTGCTCCTAAATTGAGTAATCCCCGAGATATTTGAGCTTTTCTGGATTTATGTTGTACGTAGAGTCAAATTCATCTTATCTTTCGTATGAGAATATTCTGTGACTATAGAAGATAAATTCATAGACCAATCCAACAAAACAGCTGATCACCGTTTTAAGATGGCTGCTGGGTGCAGTGACACATGTCATTTCATTATAGCAAAATATCGCTGGGATGAAAATATCGTTCGTGCTTGATTCATTTTCATCAGACGCGATATTGGTGTAATATATGAGATATAATATGTATTATATTATCGCTCGTCGTCCGTTGCGGCCTTAAACAAACATTTGGGATGAGTATTTCAGCTTTCTTCCAGAAACAAACTTTCTGCTAGACGCTAGAGAGTTACTTTCACTTTCAATACTATTTTCTCCGAACTTGAGTGTTGTGATACCATTTTTCGAGTGAATAAATATGTGTTATAATCTAAGGACTATTCAAAATGAGTAATTATTTCTTGAAATTGCAGACTGAAGATGTTGCTGTTGCACAAAGATATCGCCAAAAACTTCAACGTATAAATAACGTGGATCCATTTGCTCTCGACGATTCAAGTCTTTCAGTGAAACCATATTTTCGGTTAGATCAGACCTTTTAATTGCTGCTAACTATTCAGTCGTTTTTTATGGGCGAAATTCAGCACAGCTGGAATTCTATATTCTTTTACATTGTCGCGAATTCCTCTATTTCCACAATTTATCACAATGCAAGATGATGGCATGGTTGAAATTGAAAATTCCGGAAGCAAAACAAACTACCCTGAAACAGAAACACGTAACTGACCGAACTGACGTAAGGACGTAACCTCAGTTTGCACCCAGCGGCCATTAAAACAGCTGATCGTGACAGATCGTTGGATCACAAGTGACAGCTCTAATTTCAGGCATTAACCTTACTTCTCGATTTTAATTCAATGCTTACTATGGTTTCATAAGAATAGTCATCGAATCTGTTGGCATGAGAATATTCTGTGACCATAGAAGATAAATGATCCCATTAATAATTCACAGGTGACAGGTCTAATTATTAGTTGTTACTATGGTTTTATAGGAATATTCATCGAATCACTTCAGATTCGATGAATTTGACTCTACGTACAACATAAATCCAGAAAAGTTCAAATAACACGGAAATTACTGATTTTAGGAAAAAAAGCATCTGAGAGTGCTATCATTATTTTTCTTCGCAGAATCCAACGCAATCATAAAAAATAGGGTTCTAATTTGAAAAACAGAAGTTATGGACAATTTTCGATCAGAGTTTTCGACACGAAATTTGAAACACCCTGTGATGATATTTATGAAATTCAAAAGATGTTTGACCTTTCAACATTCTTCTACTTTGACGTTGTGAGAACGGTTTACACTCGGGATGTTCAGAATAGGAATAATGGACATAACACTGACTATGAATATTTGACATTTTTTTAGGTTTTTTTTCGATATTTCGAAAACTATTCGAATGAATACTCAATCATATCAGAAATGAAAATATTGAAAAAAATATTTTTTGAACAAATTTATTTCCACTCCTGGTATAACCGGAGGTTCGCAGGCTCCAAAAATATTTTAGGTCTGTAGAGAATTCCCAACAATATCATAATCCTAATTTTCAGATTTCAAATAAGGCCAGTTCTCCAGAAACGTCTAATAGGCACTCGACCGTGGGACACCCTGTAGTGGAAATTGCGAAATATTAAAGATTCTCTCATATTCAGGGTGTTCCTAAATTGAACGTACAAACGAAAAGGGGAGATTCCTTAGGTAAGTTTAAGAAAAAAAAGTCCCATGAACATGAGGTCGCAAACGTTTCGTTTTCGAGATACAGAGTGTTTAAGTTTGGATTTTTTTCTCATAGTATATACACTTTACAAGATATTCAACTGAAATTTGGCATAGATATTACATTCGGGAGTTCTCACCACGTGACATGGCAATTTCGATAGCATATCTACAGGGCGATATTTTTTCTGGAACACTGTCACCTGTTTTCCTCCAGAACTTTTTTTTGGCGAGCAACTGTTGATTTGTAATAATGTAAAAACAAGCTTTGTTGTTATACTAAACTAAACTTTTCGGTCACTTGCAGTTTTATCGTATCTGCTACCGATTTCGAGATAAAAAAATTTGAACGATTCTTTCGAAGTAATTTGGATTTTTCCGAGGATTTCGAGAGAATCGTTCAAAATTTCTTTCTCAAAATCGGTAGCAGATACGACGAAACTACAAGAGACCGAAAAGTTTAGTATAACAATATAGCTTCTTCTGACATTTTTTCAAATTAACAGTTGCTCACCAAAAAAAAACTTGAAAAAATCAAACTTCAACACTCTGTATCTAAAAACCGAAACGTTTGTGACCCCATGTTTATGGGACTTTTTTTCTTAAACTTACATAAGGAATCACCCTTTTAGTTTGTACGTTCAATTTAGGAACACCCTGTATATACATTCATATTTATATACAGAAGTGAGTAAATAAATAAGTTTTTCAAGAAAAAATAAAATGATCATTGAATTCTTTATTATACAGGGTGTTTCACCATAAACTGGACAAACATATATAGCCGTGTAGTTGACATCGAGAAAGTCGTTTTTGCCTTATGACATATACCCCGTTTTCGACGCATAATCGAGATACAGGGTGCTTAATGTCAACTTTGAGCAATATTCTGTGGACTGTGGTAAGTTATGCGTGATATTTGAAATAACGATTCCTGGTCACATCTTAGTATTTTTGAGGGCTCAATTGAATTATGGTGTAGAATTTTGCAAAAAAAATTTAAAATGGCGGAAAACCTGCAAAGTCGGAATTTTTTTTTCTCGGTTGCCAATTCGGAAATCATAATCTCAACGTACTCGATTTTCTAAGATTTTCCGTGAAAATTTTTTTTCAAATTTCGAACTCAACTTTTTTTTTACATGTCTTCAGTGAAAAAAAAATTTTGCCCAAAATTTTTGGAATTTTCCATGGTTGAACCATCTTCAATTTTGAATATTTGGGTGGAAACAGAATGAAAAAATATCGATTGGTTTTCTTTTTGTAGCCTTCCGAAGATTACGCTAGGTGTACTTTCTTAATTTTTATTTGAGGAACTTGAGGCCGTACGAAGGTCAAAATTGTGCTGCTGGGCTGCTAGAACGACCCAGATAGAAATATGAAATTATAACAAAAAAAAATTTTTTTCGAAAAAAATTAAAAAAAAAATTTAAAAAAAAATTATTTTTTTTTATTTTTTCCAAAAAACTTTGGTGAGGTTCGAACTCTACACTCTCGAATAACTAGTGTTGCTTTGGAAACGGAGATTTATAGGATTAGAATTAATCCAATTCATACTCGTAGAGTTCGATTCCTACCAAAATTTTTTGAAAAAATTTTTTTTGGTTTATAATTTCATATTTTTATCCGGATCATTCTGGCAGCCCATCAGCACAATTTTGACCTCCGTACGGCCTCCAGTTTCTCAAATAAAAATTAAGAAAGTACACCGAGCGTAATCTTCGGAAGGCTACAAAAAGAAAACCAATTGATATTTTTTCATTCTGTTTTCACCCAAGTATTCAGAATTGAAGATAGTTCAACCATGAAAAAATCCAAAAATTTTGGCCGAAATTTTTTTTTCACAGAAGACATGTAAAAAAAAAGTTGAGTTCGAATTTTGAAAAATTTTTTTTACGGAAAATCTTAGAAAATTGAGTACGTTGAGATTGTGCTTTCCAAATTAGCAACCGAGAAAAAAAAATTCCAACTTTGCAGGTTTTCCGCCATTTTGAATTTTTTTTTTCAGAATTCTACACCACAATTCAATTGAGCCCTCAAAAATACTGAGATGTGATTAGAAACCGTTATTTCAAATATCACGCGTAACTCACAACAGTTATCAGAATATTGCTCGAAGTTGACATTGAACACCCTGTATCTCGCTTATGCGTCGAAAACGGGGTATATGTCATAAGGCAAATATGACTCTCTCGGTGTCATCTACACGGCTATATATGTTTGTCCAGTTTATGGTGAAACACCCTGTATATTATAATACCACTAGAGATGAAATTTTGCCGGCAAAATTTCTCGATTGTGAAATAAAAGTTTGTTGTAGCAACAAACTTGAAGAGAGAAATTTTACCTGCTTTTACCATCTCGAGTGGTATTCGACATGACTATTTCACGAGAGAATGTGGCCACATTGTTCTTGTATTGCGCTATTTGACAAATAAGTATTCATTATAGATAAACTAAACGTTGTTTGTTTCCTCTATGGTATTCATTTCCGAAGCTATCTATGAATTTGAGAAACGTTAAAAATTTTATCGCTGGAAAACCAACTTGCCGGTTTTGCCGACTTGCATGTTTTATCGATGAGAAGCGAGAGTTGATATGGAAACTTCCACAATAAAAATGAAATGAGTGAAATAGTCAGTTGAATCAATCAATTAACATTATTCCTGATAGGAATAAAGTTCGAAATGTAATCAAGAAAATTGTTTCTTCCAAATATCTCAGTAAATATGCATTTTAGGGTAATGGAGATATTTCCTCTCCTACATTATTTTTCAACAAAGATTCCATTATGGCTACGAAAACAAGGGTTCCAATTTGGAAAGATGAAGCTTTCACATTTTTGACAACGAATTTGTGAACTCCTGAATCAAGATTCGTAATTTTGTCTCTATCTTTGAAAACAAAATTCTTGTTCCTCACGGAAACATAAAAACAACAATATTCCAAAGCAAAAAGTTAAATATGTTTCAGCAGAGCTCTATTTTCAGAGCACAAACAACTTGCGAATTCGCAAACGTGAATTTCGATTCCTTCCCGCAATCATTTTAACGAACGAAATTCGTGTGACACCCTGTATATGATCCGACAATGCTGTCGACATCCACAAGGACGATTGAATGCATAAATCCAGTCAATTCCTATCCAAACTTAAGAGGGGCCTATACCGTTCTGACGTTCAGTTCAAAACGCGATTCGGGATTACTCACGATAGAGACTACCGATTTATATGGGGTTTTCACTGTTATTCAATTTGAAGAGTTCTTCAAGTTGGAAAGTTCATAATTTTTTTTTTCGTCGAGTGAAAAAAAAAATTAAAATTTTTTTTTCCCTTCTTAGTGACTTTATATGCATAATTCTAACTTTCCAACCTAGACCATTTTTTTTTTATGAATTCCCACGAAAAATTTAACACAAAAAGTTTTCTCCAATCGCTCAAAAACCGATTTCAGTAAAATTAAAATCAAACGATCGCAAAGTGCTGCCACCTAATCGACGAACTTGGCTATTTCCATTTTCTACTGATCGTTCCATCTATCTGGCGATACTGCACATTTTAGGTTGCACTTTGGGGTTTTCGGTAAATCCCAGTGGCAAATATTTATTGTTTTATTGTAAGGCGTCTGTTATCAGTGAAAAGTAAAAGTGTAAAAACATGTTCTTTATTACTTCTGTTGGACAGGCAAGCCGAAAGCAAATTCGTTCGGTCCCTACGTTTTTAGATCTTGTGACGAGAGACGAGGGTCGTGAATTTTCATTTGATTTTTTTTTCTTGTGATTGGAGGTGTTCTGTTATTTGTTTCAATTACTTCGAAGATGAGTAGGAAATTTAGTGATAAACGCAAAAATCTTTGCGCACATTTGTTATGTGATGTTTATCCTACATAAAATTTTTTTACATGACAAGCTATGATGGGATCAGAAAATTCTCGAGATCTTCTAGAATTTCATACAATCCTTCCTCCTTCTTGAATTACCTTATCGTTTCAATTTTATAAAATGAATTTTTCTGATCCATGATCTGAGTTCATGAAAAAACTCATTCAATTTCAAAAACTTTCCGAAATTCTTGATATCTATTATAGTCACTAACATCAAAAAAAGCTATTTCAAATGAATTACATATATCAAAAAAATATATGACTATAATCCAGTTCGAGTGCCTATTAGACCTTCCTGGAGAACTGGACATATTAGAAATCTGAGAATTGAGATCATATTGTTCGAAATTTTCTACTGAGCTAAAATATTTTTGGAGCATGAGCGCTCTTGGTTATACAACAAGTGAAAAAAATAGATTTGTTGAAAAGATTTTTTTTTCAATTTTTTCCTTTGTTTAGTATTCAATTCTGAATAAGTACATTTCTGTTAAAACCATAGTTTTCAAAATATCGAGAAAAAACCGGAATAAAAGTAAAATACTCAAATACTCGTAGTCAGTATAATGTTCATTTTTCTTATTCTCAATATCCTCAACGTAAACAGTCCTCATAACATCAGAGTAGAAGAATGTGGAAAGGCCATGCATCTTGTGAAGTTCAGAATAATCATCACAGGGTGTTTCAAATTTTGTGTCGAAAACTATGATCGAAAATTGGCCATAACTTATATTTTTCAAATTAGAACCATATTCTTTATGATTGCGTTGGATTCTGCAAAGAAAAATTATGATTTTACTCCAATAAAAAAAAATGATAAAAACTAAGAGAACTATCATTTTTTTCGCACGATTAAACGCAATCATAAAAAATAGAGTATGTATATACAATTCCTCTGATACAGCATCTCATACAAAAAACAAATTTAAATTCATAAAAAAAAATTAGTTTAGGTTTTGAGTCTCAATCAAATTTTTTTTTACTGTAGATGTGGATGATTTTTTCCGAATCTAACTTACAACCAAAACAGAAATTCGCAATAAATTCGTACAACCAAGAAGGGTGTACGAATTTATTGGGGGCCCTTCCCAACTATTTATTTCCATCTGGCAAAACGTCTACGTCCTATGAATTTACAGTGTTGTCAGCAGTTTCGTAAATAATTTCACTTCATTCGTGAATATACGAGGGCATTCGACAACTTCCGCCCTCCCCTAGGTAAAGGCTGTACGTAACAGAAATCTCGCATGTGGAAGACAAGGGCGGTAAATACGAGGAATGTCTGAGATATCTTCGGACGTACTGAAAATCGACGATTTCTTAGGGGAGGTGAGGGGTGAGAAGAAGGCAGACTTTGACGGACGCTAAGAAAGCTGGGCACTATAAACCCCTCTTAATCCTCTTCACAAGAAAATGCACTTATTCCTTCATATAACTCAAAATATTCGAGAAATATCGCAATGGCGTCCAGACAGAAACAAAATTCCACAAGAACCATCCGCAATGCGCTTCCGAGAATCCAATCTATGCATAGAACTTATAGTACATGGAATGCCATTAGCCTTGCTGCTCAGCTTAAAAAAGTGGATAAACATCTCCAGTTGGAGGAATACTGAAGTTTCCATGTTGACATGGTTACGACTTGTCATACAGAATAGAAACACAGAAATAATATGAATTTAACATAGAACTTATAGTACATGGAATGCCATTAGCCTTGCTGCTCAGCTTAAAAAAGTGGATAAACATCTCCAGTTGGAGGAATACTGAAGTTTCCATGTTGACATGGTTACGACTTGTCATACAGAATAGAAACACAGAAATACCATGAATTTAATCGTCAAAATCCGATTCACTTGTCATTTCGGCAAACATTTCTGTGTTTCTGTCCGGTGTGACAGGTCGTATCCATGGGAACATGGAAATTTAGAGATTCCTCCAACTTGAGATGTTTACCCAATTTTTGATATGGTAATAGCATTCCATGTACTATAAGTTCTATGGAATTTAATCGTCAAGATCCGATTCACTTGGCATTTCGGCAAACATTTCTGTGTTTCTGTTCGGTGTGACAGGTCGTATCCATGGGAACATGGAAATTTAGAGATTCCTCCAACTTGGGATGTTTACCCACTTTTCGATCTGGTAATAGCATTCCATGTACTATAAGTTCTATGAATCTATGTCAGAGCTCAGCAGATTGATCAGTATTTCTCAAACCACAGAATTCACTAAATTAGGTACTCACTGAAGGAACCAGAAGTCTGTAACTAAATTACCTGGAGCGGTACAAGCGAAGAATTGCCGGTGGCACAAAGTTCGCTTACAAGAGGGTACATCTACATAATCTAGAATCTAGAGTACTCGATACAGTAAGCAGATGACGCGAAAAATTAAAAACGCGACTTTTATATTTCAGATGTCATTCTAGTGGATTCAGATCAGGTGACTTGCCTGGCCAGTCATTTCTGAATTTTCTGATTTCTATTCATTTCTCCATAAAATACAATCTTACTGAAAGTTTCACAATTGACAAAGTTGTTAAGTTGTAATGTTCATGAAAACTCCAGATTGACTGTTTTATGAGTATTATGGTTGTTGATGTTATGTTGTATTGAAGTAATTTTGTTGTTATTGTATTATATTTTATATTGATATTATGGTATTTTTATATGAGACTATATTGTTGTTCTACTGAAATTATCGTTAAGTAATTGTGTAATTATATTGTTTGTGGAAGTATATTATGAAATTGTATTGTATGTGAAAAAAATCGAATATATGGTTCATTTAAAAAAAATGTATGTGACAATAAAATACCGAATAAAATATGATTGTTTATAATAATAACGAAGAGGGTCATAACTTCCTTGGGATATATGACATGGGGGAATTAAGGATATATGTTCCATGCTCATTATTCTGTCCCACTTACTTTGGACAATTTCTGTCCCTTGGAACAGAAGCCCTCAGTAATTGAGGACCATATAATTTCTTGGATACTATTGAATAATCATAAATAATTTGAAATACACACCTACAAACTTCAAACGAGAAACATCTAAGAATGCGTCGATTTCCTTTTGTCTTATTTTGGGCTTCCATGGTAAGCCTCTCGGTACCAGGATGGTGTCTGACATGTTAGGTGGTGGGGTCGGTGGTTTATTCTGGAAATCTGCATTGTACATCTGGTTGTTCTCGTTATTCTCAGAGACCCTCCGGTCGTAGAACTCTGACAAATCGTTCATTTCATCGTTGTTCTCCCCTCCCATTGAGGAATCCAATTCCATGCCTGAAATTAGTGATGACTGAATTTTTGGTCACGATTTTTAGTTAGAAATGGGTTTCCATTTTGATTTCTATAGTTCATATTTTCGGAGTTTCAGCACTTGCGGTTATACCAAAAATGGAAATAAATCGTCTCAAAACAACTTTCTTTCCGTGGTATGAATGGCTTGTACTTGGTAAATTCTAATAGCTATCAAATAAAGAAGTACTCCAAGTATTATTGAAATAGGTTTAATATCAGATAGAGCGCTTTCGACTAATCGCCATCCTCAGTACCTTCGTCAAATTCGATATGAAAGTTCACGATCATTAAATCTATATCCAACCGACAATATGAACGATAATTTGTACAGTTTTACATTGGCTATTTTTAAAATTCATTGTTGTTATTTACATGTAGGAGTTTTTACTCCTCTATATAATTAAGTATTCTAGTTCTGTGACTTTTTGTTTGAACTGTTGCTTTAGTCCTAATAGTTCCCAAAATATACTGCTCCACAAGAGTTAGGGATATCGTATTTAATCGTTTTTAAAAGTATATAATCTTCGAGAAAATCGCTGTAAAATCATTTAAAACTCAATAACAACTTGAATCTATCCAATAAAAATCAGTATGAGACATTTCGTCAATCTGGTCGCCTCGAAGCATATGCTTCATGAATGTTCTTATTTTGAAATGAAGTCAGTTTATCAACGGCTTCGATTTGAAACGAGTTTTCTGAAAATGCCAAGACGTAAATTAACAAACGCTGAGGCTAATAGAGCTATCGGAATGCTACAGGGTGGCCTAACTCAGGTTGTTGTTGTGGCAAGGCTCCAAGTCAGCCAAAGTGTGATATCTCGACGTTGGAATAGGTTTTGGGAAACAAGTTCCGTGTTGGAAAGACCAAGGCTTGGTGGGCGACGAAAAACAACACCTGCTCAGAATCGTTTCATCTCCGTTTCGGCTAGAAGAAACCCTTCATATACGTGTAGAATGCAACGGAATACTCTTCAAAATGCAGATGGGGTCCAAGTTTCCATATAAACCATCAGACGACGTTTGAGAGAGGTGAATCTAGGTTCTAGACGTCCATTAAGAGGAGTTCCATTAACACGTGACCATAAGCGTCAAAGACTGGAATGGGCAAAGCAACATATCAATTGGAACGATCAATGGCGTAGTGTCCTTTTCACTAATGAATCCAGATATGGACGATTTTCAGATTCTCGAAGAAAAAGGGTAAGGACAATCCCACGCATACCCCGTAATCGTCGCTATGTCCAAGAAGTCCATCCATTCCGAGGGGGTAGTGTTATGGTATGGGCCGAGATATGTCTCAACGGGCGCACAGATCTACACATTTGTCCTAGGAATATGACCGCCTTACACTATAGGGAGCATGTCATTGACAATGTTGTGCCAAATTTTCACGCTGATAGCAGCGTTATCGTCTAGAAATTTAAAAGTTTCACCAATAGTGGTGAAACTTTTAAATTTCTAGACGATAACGCTAGACCGCACCGTGCAACCATAGTTGAGAATGCGCGCGAGGAGCTTGGTATTCCACATTTACGAATACCTCCGCACTCACCAGATTTGAATTGCATAGAACATGCATGGGATATGATCCAAAGAAGATTAGGTAATCATCAACCTACCCCAGAATGATATTGTATTGATAGTCTTAAAATGCTTGAATTCTCTGGGAATAAAATTTCGTTATTTTACTCGATTTTTCTTAACCACCCTGTATAGGCTGCAGACCTACAGGCTAAAATTAATTTGCAACTTGAAATCATATTAATATGAATTTTCATCACAAAAATCTTATTTCAACTATATTTTTTTTTCAATTTAAGTCAATATCCCTAACTCATGTGGAGCAGTTTATTTAGAATAAACTGAAAAAAGGGGAAACAAGTGTCATTATTATAAATATCATTTGAACTCTCAATATCCTCAGTGTTATCTGTCTTTACATTCTTGATATAGAAGGATGTGGGATTGCCTTGAATGTTTTGAATTTCAGGATTTTCATCACAGGATGTTTCTTATATTGTGTCTATGTGCTTTTAGACTACTGAAACTCAGAAGTTGGAAACATACTTTCGAAATATATTCTTTGACATGCAGGGTACATTTAGATATTTTTCACTGAAATTAAGGCAAGTTCTACAACAATTCTGTTGCAATCACCGTGAGTATGAAATAGATCCTGATGAATTTCATAATTTAAGTAAAATAAAATCAAACTGCAATATTTTTGATAGAACATCCTTTTGAAGTATGTGCATTCTTGGAACAAATTGAATTAAATTGACTCTTGGTATAACAAAAATTAAAAAAATTTCGAATATCTCCCAAATTATCGAATTGAGAAGCATAATCAATTCCGAACATTAGCATTATTTTTCTGCAAACAATACAATGCACTCATAAAAAATAAGGTTCCAATTTGAAAAACAAAGATTATGAATGAATAACAAACAAATCTTTCGTTTTTACTTTCTCACCTAAGGTGTCCTGGTCATCTAAGCTGCTTTGTTTCATCAGAATTTGTCTACGGAAGGGTCTTGTGTTTCTCTTTTGGTTTTGAGCCTCCAGGAGGTCCGAAGCACTGGCAGGTGGAGAAGAAGGCCTCATATTTTTCAGTACCTCAATAGTATCTTCGTCATAAACAGGCAGTCCTGCATTTTTTCTCTTCTCCACTTTCATTTCTTTAAGGGTCTTCATGCCACCTAGTGTTATTAAAATTAATTTCCACAAAAGAAGGAGGACTTTTTTCATTGGAAAATGTGGGGCTGTACCACTGCAAAACTTTGTTATCATCCCTAACAGTTTAACAATCATAATTTCATCATTTTCCGGATAAATTATATCATTTATGAATGATTCTATTATTTCCTTGTACTCTGTAGATTCAGAATTGTTTTCATTCCTAACAATTTCCACAATTGTGTAAAGGACAGACAAAATGATCCTCAAGTCCTGAGAATCTGCTAATGAAATTGCTACTTTCCTCATTGCAACATGAGAAGCATTGCTATTTTCAATTTCCAAGTTCAACAGGTCAGTGAAAGCAGAAAATGCTCCAAGTTTGCAGAGTAACATTACGTTTTTCTTAGTCCATTCCAACTGTTCTGTATCTGACTGCATTTCAGCCCAACAACCTTGCGACAAGTATAAAACACACCTTGCAGCTCTCATTCTGAGGGATTTGTTACATATCTCCAGTTGGTTCAGTAATTTCATAACTATCGATTCTTGATCAGCACTAGATAATCTTTGCCAGCTTGGAGGCAAGTGATATGTTTCCATCTGTTCTTCAAAGGCCCGTACATTGAGAGTCAATTCGGGTTGTTCTGTGTAACTATATAATTCTGCTATTTCGTTTGCATGTGAATCTGTGTCGTCATAGTTGAATATTATATCGGAGGATTCATTTCCACTGCTGCTGCAGCCACCCCCAAAAGTTTCTTGATTGATAACCATTATGAATAGAATTTATATGTAAAATCAGGTTATCAAGTAGAAAACAAGTATTTGTCTTATTTGATTTGCATTGTAAAATCCGATTCAAGTTTTATAGGGCGTTGATTTCAAAGCACAGAACATCTAATAAAAGTTTCAGTATACAGATATCATAACAAAAACAATTCACTGACATTTCCTAGAACTAGGAGCATAGACTAACTATAGATAGGCAACTCCTAATCCAAATTATGTTCATTACGTCAGCGCCATCTATATTTGGTCGTTCGTACTAACAGCCGATATCGGCGTAGAATGACAGAGGCGCCATCTAGCGGTTTTTGTAGAAAAACAAGGGGCATCGTCTTATGCACTATTAATTTGTATAAAAATATTTTTCAAATTTCAAGTTCTTATAAGATACGATGATTATTTGTATTGAAGAGAAATCGCCAAATCTTATAAAAAGCTTGAAATGTAAAACATCAAGGATAAAAGTCAAAGTCTTATATAGGAGTTAATAATTATTTATTTATACATATGTTTATAAATATCCACATGAATTATTATCAATAATAATATTCCACTCAAGAGAACACACAAAAATATTTTACTCAAATCTTTTTTGACAATTCCGGTTTTCAATGGTGAATATTAAAAATATATTATTATCGATTGAATAAACAAAATTATTATCGGTTCCATCTCCTTTTATCATATTTAACCAATGCCATTTTAACGATGGGGTCAGATGGAATTTCGACACCGGTTTTTCCACATAATATTTTGTTTATTTCACCTATGTAAAACAATAATATAAATTTAATACCCACATTGATGAACTTCCGGTGCACATCTTTGTGCTTATTGCAGAACAACATCTTCACCTCTTCAGTATTCACTCGTTCCATTATTTTTCTTTTAATATTCCAACTATTGAAAAATAATGGAATATTCCCAATGACAGACTTGGTAAAATTGTGAAAGATCGTATTAAATGTTCGAGATGGATTGAACATCTTGCAATTTTTGAATGTTCTGGCTTTAATTAAGGCATTGGAAGGCACTTCATCATATGCTTCCATTATTTCTAAACAGCTCGAACATTTATTAGTATCTTTCAAAATTTTTTTTGCCAAATACCCTGCCACATAAGAATTGGCCAAATCCAAGTCTGCATTGCTTTCACACGTTTTGTACTCCTCTGTGGGATAAACAGGTGGCTTCACATTTGTTGGAGTTTCGGGTATTTCAATTTTTTTCAATAAAAACTTCTTTAGCGTCTCAAGAGCTCCACAAGAGGCATCCTCCTCACAATTCGAACCAGGTGAGTGTGATGCCATGAAATTATTCATAAGGAGGGATTTAAAAGAGGAAATTAACGATGAAGAGGTAGGATTAATATTTCTCACTCCATGACTTCTTATCAAAGAAAAAAAATTCTCAAGAGGATCTTGATTGAAAGATCGCTGAATCAAATGATCGAAATGCCGAGTTTTTGAGATATATAAAAAGCCATGGAGTGTCAAAATGAAATTTTTCAAAGAAGGAGTGATAACTGATTTGGTGGATGCATGTTGGAACTTCATGGAAGTCAAAACTTCTATAGATTGATTCCAGAAATTATGATGCGGGGAAGTGGCTTTCACGACACCCAGCAGGGGTTTGGTTGGAGGAGCTTCTATGAAACTTCCATTAACGCTATCAAAGAGTTCATCAAAAAAAAGCAAAACATCCGCAGTTTGTGAAGCCGAGGGATCCAAATATGGGCTTACAGATGGGTCTCTAATATTTGCACTGAACTTTGACATTAAATTCATCAACAAACTTACGGACCGACTGATGACTTGGGTGGCATTTTTAACTTTAATTTTTTTAATTTTATTCGGTATCACATGTTCATCTGTCAGTCTATGTAGCATATTATAGCTGTTCAAAATCTTATCTAATCGATAAACATCTACAATATGAGACCAAGAAGCAACTTTTTGAATGCCATCTTGACAAAAGTGTATATCTTTTGTCAAGAAAGCATTCCTTATACCTTTTATTAAATGTGGAGGATCATATAAATGAACAATTTCTTGTTCATTCACCAAATATCCTCTAAATTTATTCTCCATTTGTTTTCTCAAACAATGTTCATTTGTTTCTCCTAGAAGTTTATTAATTGCAGCTACATTTGTTGATCCTTGGTCTGATATTGTAGCCACAATATCTAATCCGGTTTGACGAACATGTGTTACTACTTCTTTTATAATGCGTACCAAGTCAACGGTTGGTGTGGTATTTTCACAAAAATAGAAACATACAGGCTGTTTCCATTTTTTGAAAATACCTTTCAGCATAAATACTAAAGCATGATCTGCAAAGGCCACTCGACGTTCACTACCCCCAAAGTCCACAATTCCTTCCAAAAAATCTCCAGAAAAATTGTAAGAAATTCCAGTACTTAGAGAAACCTCATCAAACATGAGGACACAATATTTATCTAGTAATTCCAATTTCTCAACCGTATTTTGCAGACTGTTGAAAATTTGAGCATTTATTCCACATTTCAGGGAAACATTACTCAATAATTTCAACAGACTGCGTTTGGAAGGTAAACTGAAAATCTTAGATAAATACCTGTATCCCTTACCGCTCTGCTTGTAAACAGAAAGAGCAAAAATTTTATCGTTAATTGTGAAACGACGACCCCTTGGTTTAAATTTTTGATTCCTTAACTGGGACATGAAGAAGTCAAGAGTTGTTCGGTTAATATTTTTGAGACTATCAAAATATTTTGTCTTTCCAAGTGCTTCCAACTGTTTTTTTTGAGTGTTCATCTTGGAAGTTGCCTTCTTGAATATTTTCTTCATTTTCCTCAGTTCCTTTGCCATTTCAGATTCCCTTGGAGTCATTTTCTTGAATTTTTTCTTGTTAATCGGTACTGAAAAAATGTAAATTAGAAAGGAATATAAATATGGAAATGAAGTGAATATAAATACCTCTTTGGTTTCTACCAACATTAGATTCCTTAGTATCCATCAATGGAATTGATAACTGATCTGATTCTCTTTCAACAAGACCTTTTGGGTCTTCACTGAAGGAAAACAGACCAGTTAACATATTGGGTTTCGATACAGTCAGTTCACCAGCATCAACAACATTAAGATCTGATGAGGTGTTCATCAGATTTCCACACTTTCTTCTTCCATATGTTTTTGTTGGCTTCAGGACCTTCAGTTCCTCTTTCTCCTCCAAAAAGCACCTTCTTCCACTTGAACCTTAAAATTTCAGATTGTGTTGGTTCTCATCCATAATTTCGAAATTAGAAAATCATTATCAGGTAACTGGATATTATATTTCTAAGAATAGTCTTAAACAATTGCCCATGTTTCTGGAACTACTTGTCCCTTTCTCGAGGCTGGTTAGTGTATATTCACAAATATTGTACTTTGAGAAGAGAAAATTTGACCAATCATCCAGTCATAATGCCTGGATAAAACGTCGGCAATTGTTTAAAACTATTCTTAGAAAATCCAGTAGGTCCTGATAATAATTTTTTAATGTCTTAAAATTTTATTTATGCATGAACTGAATAATGCTAATATATGCCATAAATACCTTTCAGAACTTCTGGTGCTACAGCAATAGTTGTATTTGATGAGTTACATAAAAATATATCTCTTCCATCTACATCACGAACATAATCTGAAAAAGAAAGGCAACTCAATTTTCAAACATTCAGAGAAATAAAATACAAATAAAATCAATTTTGTTTTCTCAAACTAATTCAAATGAAAGGTATAAAGTAAATATTACTCACCTGGCAAATTCAGTGTTGGTAAAGAAAATTTTTTTAGTTTATCACCACTTTCGAGAATGCAATATGGATTGAAATGACTTTTGCAAACAGCATATTTTCGTACCAAGTCCAGTTCCATGCTCGACAATTTGGGATTTTTTATTCTCTCCAACCAAGTTTGCTTGCAGGCCTTATGAGTCGGAATTGTATACCTAAACACATAACAAATATTGAGTATAAATTGTAGAAATGATCATGAAGCAAACAACAGTAACTTACCTCTTACTAGTCCTATCTACGCAACCAGGAACAGAACAGTTTCTTATGCTTGGAGACATTCTTAAAAAACTTTGGACACTTGAATGAAAAACTAATATTTCGAATTGTGCTTGGCACGGATGGGAAATTAAAAAGGTGGTTTTCATTTTGTTCGAAATGGTACATACAATTTTTTGAAAAATCAAAGAACAATATAACCTCACAATCTTCTTCATTTCCACTTCTTCACAGATCCAAGAGATTACCATGCCCCTTCAGACAAATGAATTATATATTATAATAATATGAAAAATATATTTATAGCATTGAAATTATATCATATATCAGGCGTTTATAATGACAGCTCTTATTGTTTATATACAAAAGTACTCTTTGACTTTGACAATGTTAACAGACATGGATGACGGAACATGCTCTCCAATAATGAAAGATTCCTATTTATCGGCATTGAATTATCAGGTTGTTCATCCGGGATACACTTCAGAGGGCGCTGGTGTAACTCAGATTATTTATGATTTGTGCTTTGTATGAGAGTGCCACCCCCCTGACTAGGAGTCTTTTTTGACTCAAAAAATCAACCTCAAACCTCAAGTAAAAAGTTCTACCTGATACTTGATCTACCGACCGAGCGTGTAGTAGTCAGAGTTGTTTAGTAGAATTTATGGGACATGCCTACTTCTTGGCGGCATTTCAAAAATCCGATTTCAGGTTAACACTGTTGAAAACAAAGATATTCTGGAATATCTTTGGCTGAAAAGGATAATCAATTTTGGAGAGAAACTATGACTAAATCCGACAATAGAGTAAATCTACCTTGGTAATTTCATCAAATTCAGAAGACGATCAAACTGATACATTTACGTTTCCTTTCAGGGTAGAAAAATACAGGCCTAGTACACTAGATGATTTGGTCTCTCATGAAGATATCATAAACACAGGTTGGAATTCAACTCAGTAAAATGGATTTTTGATTATTTAATATTATTATTTCAGTTGGAAAATTTATAAGAGAGGAACAGGTACCTCATTTACTTTTCTACGGTCCACCTGGTACAGGAAAAACAAGTACTATTCTAGCTTGTGCAAAGCAGTTGTACAGTCCATCTCAGTTTCCTTCAATGGTGATTATTTTATTGCCAAAAATCGTTCAGTTTGAAAAATGCTCATTGTTATTTTTCAGGTATTAGAATTGAATGCCTCAGATGATAGAGGAATTGGTATTGTTCGAGGCCAAATACTGACATTTGCCAGTACTAAAACAATTTTTAAATCTGGATTTAAACTTATAATCCTTGATGAAGCCGATGCTATGACTATGGATGCCCAAAATGCATTGAGAAGGAGTAAGAAAAGATTAATTCCATTTGCTCTATATTATTTTATTGATTGAATTTTACAGTAATTGAAAAATACACTGAGAACATACGTTTCTGCATTATCTGTAATTATCTAAGTAAAATTATTCCTGCTCTTCAGTCCAGATGCACTAGATTCAGATTCGGACCTCTTTCTCCTGATCAAATATTACCTCGTTTGAATTATGTTGTAGATCAAGAAAAGTGAGTGATTAATATTTCTGTTTGCATTTAAACAGAGGGAAAACTTTTTTAGGGTTAAAGTTACAGAAGATGGTAAAAAAGCATTACTTCAACTGGCAAATGGAGATATGAGGAAAGTTCTCAATGTTCTTCAAAGTACTTGGCTAGCTTATCATGATGTTACTGAGGATAATGTCTATTCTTGTGTGGGTCATCCACTAAAAAGAGATATTGAGAATATTGTTAAATGGTTACTGAATGAATCATTTAAAGATTGTTACAATTGTGTCCTTTTTCAAGTTCAAATAGTAATAGTAGATTGAGTAGTATTGTTGTTACATCATATCAGGCACGTAGCTAGGGGGTGGGCTAAGGGGCTGAAGACCCCCCCCTCCCCCCCCGAAATTATTAAATTATCAATAAGCATGTGTTCAGTTATACGTTGTGGCTATCATGAATTATTTCATTTCCATAGGTTCAAATTTTTTAGCCCCCCCCCGAAAAAAATTTCCGGCTACAGGCCTGCATCATATAGGGCATTCTAACAAAGTGTCCTGATTCAGTGAGAATGATAATGTGGTAGGAATTACTTCAGTTTGTTTTAAATAGAATATTTCTGTGAATTTTCCTGAATAGTCTTAGATATTGAAGAACTGAAAATACTCAAAGGTTTAGCCCTACAAGACATTCTCACAGAAGTCCATAAATACGTCCACAGAAGTGAGTACCTATTTTCTTTAGCTATTGCAGAAAAAAAATTGATATTAATTTAAATTTTCAGTCGAATTTCCGTTTGATGTTATGATTCCTTTGATTGAGAAAATTGCAGAAATTGAATTTAGGCTAGCGAGTGGCACAAATGAGAATATTCAACTGACTGCTTTGATATCAGCGTTCCAACCTGTGAGAACACTTAGTCCAGCGGAATCTTAAGAAATGTGATCTAGGATATACAATAAAGTTTATTTTGTTATTTATGTCTACTGCACTATTTCATTGATAATTATACATAAAAGTGTTTCAATAGAGATCTTCTGAAGCAATTCTGCAGAAATTTTCGTGTTAATTGATGCAATGAAATCCATAAAAAAATACTAGTTTTCAAAAGTTCCCGCCTAGGATAGTAGATGGAGCAGGAAAATAATGACAAGACATCAGATAGAGGTTAAATTTTCTGTCATGTCTGGTAGTCCTAAAAAATTTTTATTGTGCATATGACCTAAAATTATTTCAAATTTGCAAATCTATGCATCTGACAGATTAAAGTCGAAAGATAATAATAAACAAACCCCAAAGGAAAATTCCAAACAACAGAGTAAATAACGAAAGAGAAAATGTATAAAGCACCGAAACATTCCAACTCCTTATGTAATACTAATCTTCTAAAATGCTAGATTCATCACCAGAAGATGAGGATTTCCCAGGGCGGCTTTTGCATCAAGTAAATATTTAGTTATAAAATTGTGGACAATCGTTATCCCTTTTCTCTTTCACTAGGCTGCTCTGTGGGATAATACTGAACTGTTGGAAGACCTTCTTCAAGGAGGTCAAAAACAGTTCATCAACTCCCAAGACAGTTGGGGCCGAACACCTTTACATGCTGCCGCAATAACTGACAATTCACTCTGCCTCAAGATACTCCTTGTTAATGGAGCTAATCCTAATATTTCCTGTGGCTTGAGAGGAGAAAATAAAGTAAATAGACATAATCATTAAACTATTATCAAGATTGCACATGAAGCTTGATTAACTTTCACTTCTGATATCATTCCTTATATTGAACCAAATAATGCTAAAGCAATTTTTTTAGACTCCTCTGCATCTCAGTGCAGAACATGGTCATATAACAAATGTTTCTCTGCTTTTGGACCACAATGTAGATCTCTTATTTAGAGATTCCAACGGTATGACAGCAACTGATCTAGCCGACAAACTTGGGCATACTTCATGTGTGTCTTTGTTGAAGAGTGCAGCAGGTAGGTGCTTAGAATTGATTTGCAGTTTTTCCTAGGACTATGTTTCTGTTTATCAGTAAGCAGTCAAAGTTTTAAAAATTCATTATTTCTTTCAATAAATGATTGGTTTATGAATTAGATTTAATTCTTATCTTTAAAAGTCTTAATACTGATGAAATTTCTGATGAGTGGAGTGGGTAAACAAGGGGATAATTAATATTCATCAGTCTTGCTCATGTGCCGTATTTTTATTAACAAATTCATTTGTTTTATAGATGTTCTGTGGTAATCAAAAATGGAGTAAATCAGATTTTTTGTATATTGAAATGAAGGCAATCTATGATCATATTTTTTTCTCAAAACTTGGTGATAAATAATTCATTTCCAATATATTTTTGATCCAAATTATATAAGTTTAGGAAATTTTCAATGAACCATAGACCCATAGACTGATGTCTGTGTAATGAACATAGACATAGAATCTCTGTATTCTGTGGTTATGAATCATCTGATTTTCATTCTGTGATTGAATGAATGTCTATTTTTGCAACAATATTTCGTGATGAGGAGTTTACTCAGAAATAATTCGGGAAGAAACGTCGATCCACAAATTCTTCAAGCACGCATTCGAATTCAAAAAGGTAGCGCTGTTATCGAGTTCGCTTCGTGCGATTGCCATCTTTCATCTGCGCCATCTGTCCTCGTCAAGGGAGAATAGTCCTTATCGCAAATGGCTAGATACGACTCTGGCATTCCGACAATCCGAAATCCGTTCTTGGAAACGTAAATTAGATTTGTCCGGACGCCGATAACCTTTAACCGGGACTGTTCCCTTATCATTACTCGACGATTTTCTGCATCCGAAACCTGTACGGCGTTTGTCTTTCCACTCTTTCCGTAATCCAGTGTCGGCAAACGTGCGATGACGGTCCTCAGCTCCGTGGGCCGCTGCCTCTTCACGACCGTTCTGATCCTCGTCCTCTTCTACATGCTGGTCATCCTGCTCCACAGAAAATTCAAGTTCGACGGCTGGTTCAACCTGAGCGGGACCCGCTGAACGCCTCACGCGATCTATTTTGCGGTCGAAATCCGATACCGCGACATTTCGCGGTTCGGGTGTCGCGAGGGACGAAGAAGGCGGGTTGGCCTATCGATTTTTCGCGGTCTCCCAGTGCGCGATGTTCTGAAACGAGAACAGATGTCCGGGAAGGGAGCGAAGACGAAAGGAAGAGCAGATTTCGCCATTGACGCCTGCGAATACTTCTCGGACGACGTGTGCGACGGTCGCGTGGGCCAAAAAGGCAAGTACACTAATCGATTTGGGAAGATTCCTTCAATTTGAGCTTGTTACGGGTGACGTCATCGCGGGCTTGGTGCAGGACCGGATTTGAACACTTTGCAAATATTCGTATTCGATAAACTTTTTAGTTATGAAGACATCTACATAGAGCAACGACCATATTGCATAGTTATCTAGCATTTTTCCGTTACCAAAAGTAAAACAGAATAATGATTTTGGTGGTAGTTATAATAACCTCACTTTTATATTTTTGAAAGGAACGCCCTAAATTTTGGTTATTTCGATCATAATTTAATATAAATTTATTTAATTTTTCATACCTCAATACCTCATGACTCTCTTCAACTCTTGGATTCGAAAGACGCAATAAGTTTCGAATTTGGATCGAAAATAGAGCGACAATATTGAGGCTTAGCCACCAAATGGATTGAAACTGGCAATATTTAAGTAACAAACTTCTTATCTTCTTTTGAAACTACATACCTTTGAAATATACTTACTGACAAGGAAACTGCAACACCCAGAAGGAGCTGTTTGAAATTATTTTTTTTTTTTGTAAAATACTGGGTGATTTTTTTAAGTGTTTCATTAGAAGTTTTCGAGGAAGGAATTGCGATACAAATTAAAAATTTTGTATTTTTGTTTTAGAGTAAATGAACTCAATTCGTGAAATATTTTCTAGCGGAATCTATTTCCGGTTCTACCGGGAACGGATGTGAATTTCGATATTTCAAATGTAACACCCTGTATATTTATACATGTTTGAATTCTTTCTTTAATTCTGCAATGATTTGATGTATGATATGCGCAACCACATCAAGCGATTATTGTTGAGTTATTGCCCGATTCTCAAATTTTTTGACAGAAAGATTGTCACAAATTAGTGTTTATATCTTCAAAACCCCTCATTGTAAGAAAGTTTTTTTGAAACAGTGAAACAGAAGAAAGTACGCTGATACTGCTTATTGTATAAATTATGAGGAAATATTATACAGGGTGCCTGAAACAGAGCTTCAAAGTGGGCCTCAATAAAACTATGAAATCTCATTTTTTTCAAATGGGAACCATATAATTTTATAATTCCGATCGATTGCTCTTCAAAAACTAGTTAAAGTGTGCAAAACATTTCATATCTAATGATTAGTTTCGCCGTTATCGAATGAAAATTCGAATTCCACGACTAAAGCCAGGTTTCTTTGTCTAAACATCAGGATTATCAAGATAATTTTCAAGTAGGCTATGTCAATAGTAAGAAGATGTCAGTTTTGAACTAAAATTCCTTTATTTAGTCATCATTTATTATCTACTCTGTTTATTTGTCACATTTACCGCAAATAATAATAAAGAACATACTTTTGATATATCATTCTAGTCTCTAGTGTACCTCATTATTATTATTGCTGGTTTTGCATAGTGCTTGACCAATAAAAATAAGTAACAATGATAATTCCTAACATAGCCTACTTTGAAATAGACTAGCATACCACTGAATTTGACTGACCTGGCTTTATTCGTGAAATTCTGTCAAATTCAGTGGTATGCTCGTCTATTTCAAAGTAGGTTATGTTAGGAATTATCATTCTTTCTTATTTTTATGGATCAAGCACTATGCAAAACAAGCAATAATGAAAAGGCACACTAGGATGATATATCAAAAGTATGTTCTTTATTTGCGGCGAATGTGACAAATTAACAGAGTAGATAATGAATGAGGACCAAATAAAAAATTTCAGTTTTAAACTGACATATTCTTACTATTGACATACCTAGCTTACTTGAAAATTATCTTGATAAACCTGTTCAGACAAAGAAAGCTGGCTTTAGTTGTGAAATTCGAATTTTATTCGATAACGGCAAAACTACTCATTTTAAAGACATGGAATGTTTGGCACACTCTAACTAGTTTTTGACGAGCAATCGATCGGAATTATGAAATTATATGGTTCCCATTTCCCATTTGAAAAGATGAGATTTCATAGTTTTATTGAGGCTCATTTTGAAGCCCTGTTTCAGGCTCCCTGTATTTCCTCATAATTTATACAAGAAGCGGTATCAGCGTACTTTCTTTTGTTTCACTCTTGCAAAAAAAATTTCTCACAATGAGGGATTTTGAAGATATAAACACTAATTTGTGACCATCTTTCTGTCGAAAAATTTGAGAATCAGGCAATAACTCAACAATCGCTTGATGTGGTTGCGCATATTATACATCAAATCATTGCAGAATGAAACGAAGAATTCAAATATGTATAAATATACAGGGTGTTACATTTGAAATAACGAAGTTCACATCCGTTTCCGGAGGAACCGGAAGTAGATTCCGCTTGAAAATATTTTACAAATCGAGTTCATGTACTCTAAAACAAAAATACAAAATTTTGAATTCGTATCGCCATTCCTTCCTCGAAAACTTCTAATGAAACACTTAAAAAAATTACCATGTAAAATGTAAAATATACTCACTGACAAGGAGTTGTTTAAAATTTAATTTTTTTTTGGTAGAATATAGATAGTACTTATAGCAAGGAGTAAATGATTAAAATTTGGAGAAAAAAAAACGAAGGGTTACAATTTTTTTAAATAAATTTGTTAATAATATGTTTGTCCACCGCGGTTATCTACACAAAGTCCGTGAGGGCAAGGGTAAATTTCCAAGCCTTCTACCCATGATGTCCCAAACATGCTCAATGGGCGAAAGATCGGGGGATCTGGGCGGCCATGGCAAAAGATTCAAATGGGTCGCTTCAAAAAAGTTTGAACTAACTCTGGCAACATGAGGTCGAGCATTATCTTGCTGGAATCGGATCAGTTTGGTCTTTGGCACTCCTCAGAACCTATCCCAGTTTTCGTGTTGGTTTATAGACTGCTGACCAAATTTTTCTTGCGAGACACCTGAGTGACCTGATAAGTGGATAATACAGCAAGTTACCCACAGTGGATGTTCCAACATATTCAAGAAAATCCTCCTCCTTTAAACGAATTGCACATATGACTTCGGCACTCATTTGTGTCATTTTTTCAACAAGATTGCTCTTAATTAAAACAATTTTCACTGGTTTTATATTTCTAATTATCAGAGTAACTCTATCAGAATAAGCAGATTTCAATTCTACATAGCACTTCCAGATACTTTGTCTCTGCTTCTTCAAAACTACCTTCGGCATTTTTAGTTTCCAAGCGTGATGATTATATTGAGATTGAGACCATTGAGTTGAGGGTAGAAATTAGCATTGGCAACGTCGAATCGATTTACATTGTCGATATTTCACGAGTGCCAACCTGAGTCAGTTTTAAGTGAAAAAACTTGATAAACCTAAATCTTGGCCAACCGGGATACTTTATAAAAGTGAATGGAGTATACTTTTTTTACAACAACGACCATTTTAAAACATACAAAAGAAAATAAACGAATATTTTATTCATTACTTTGGATCCATGAAAATTATTTATGTTGAAGTTGAATGTACAATTATTGAATATCATTTTAGGAGAATTTCTGGAATGCTGAATACTAAAATTTTCTTGATATGAATTTTCTATTGTCGAAGTAGGCATCTCACGATTTTCTATCCCTGATGAAGTTTATGGTATGTTTGAAATGCTCTGTATTGTATTTGCTATTTTATTAACTTCAAAGTAGTTATGTCACCAGCAGCATCCACAAGAACTGTTGCTGAGGATCGACGAAAGCAGCGACCGGTGTATAATTCATGATTTGGTAATTTTAAATATTTAGCAATCTCTTTTCCCATGCCTCCAAGCTTATTCACTCCTATTCTTTGGAAGGCACATTTTCCTTTTTGATGATTAATGAAGAACCAAGGACTACTTACATCTGAAGGGCGGAGGTTTGCATATTTTTTGTAAATTTCATAGTAAGGACTAGTTACAGTGAAACTTCGTACAATTTTGTTTTTAGTGTCTGGTATAGTTACTAAAACTGCTGAACCGAAATCAGTGAAATTAGTCATTTTCATTTGATGTAATTCATGGCTTTTACATGCTCCCATTATGCCCATAATTAATGCGACCTAAAATATGATCAAATATAAATATTATTTCATTTTATGGTTATATAAAACTTACTTTTGTCGATAAATATATAGCATCTGGGGCTTCTTTAATAAATTTATTGATGTCATGCGCCGTGAAGATCTTCGTCTTCTTGGGTCTGAGGCCGTCGGACTGTCGTTTAAGGAATGCTTTCAGTTTCAAGTACTTTGCAATATCTATATTATTATGAATACTGAGAGTCGTCCGCAGCATTGAATATTGTGTCCATAATGTGGAACTCCTGAATTTTTTCGCCAAGTCGCCAAAATAAGCCATTAAAACGTTCTCAGAAAACGATTTTGCGTTTATATCTCCTTTCCACTCCAGAAATAGGTTATAAGCCCGATTGTACTTTTTCTTGGAAGTGTCCGGTAATAAACTTAGTGTTGTTAAGTTTGCTGCTTCGCTTACGCTTGGAGGTGTCAATTCCATGTCACTATCACTTTCCATATCAATTCTCTAATATCTTCAAAACAACAACAAAATGATTTGCATAAACTGAAGAAATTTGTCGTTCGGCGTCCTATCGCAGAACTGTGTTATGTGGCCCTATAGATACCTCAGGTTGTTATCGAAAATAGCAGATCGATTGAGAAATATTTCATTTCGCATTTGTTGCCTAGCAACCGCCTAGCAACCAGTGCAAAATGAAATTCGGTTCAAAATGTAACTTATAATGATCCAATTCACCTCTCGATATGAACATTCGTCGATGTTGTCGTAGAAAATAGTATGTAAATATACATCGAGTTTATAATTAAACTCAGGGACTAAACTGGCACTTTTAATACCGAAGCGAAAAGTCTTTCTCCCTCTGGTCGAGCTACAATTCGCTGAGGGGTTGAAAGAACTTTAGTCCCGTGGTTAATGAATTATTTTTTCGGCAACCGTCTGGGATGTACTCACTTCCCGGACGCTTTTTCTTTGAGAAAGAAGCATTTACCGGCCTAGTCCGGGAAGTACGTACTTCCCGGACTAGGCCGGGAAATGCCTTCACTTCGTTGTTGTCATTCTTGATCATTACCATAGCAACAAAATAACGGCTGACAGTTTTGTTCTGTTTAATTCAAATGTATAAAAAAGAAATGTGTTGTCTCATTGATTTGTTATTCTACACGGTTGCCGAAAAAATATTGTACGCAACACGTCCGAAAATAGTTTTTTTGGACTCACAGACTTTAAGGACTCGCCTCCGGCTCCCTGGCTCGTCCTAGAATTTTGTCTCTTCGTCCAAAAAAACCCTATTTTCTGGACTTGTTACGTAAATTAGTAAATTACTATTATGCACTTTAGGACCCGGAAAATCCCTGAGGGATTAAAAGTGCCACTTTGGTCCCTCGAATGAGTTTATAAAATATTTCACATTAAAAAAATTCATCGGATTTCGAAAAGGCTTCGATAACTCCTGAAGCAGCACATTTAGAGGTATAGTGGCAAAATATAGGGTGTTTCATTTGAAATAACAAAGTCATTTGAGTTCAAATATGCGGTAAATGTTCTTGACAATATAAAACACACTGTA
Source organism: Adalia bipunctata (assembly GCA_910592335.1). Classification (NCBI taxonomy): domain Eukaryota; kingdom Metazoa; phylum Arthropoda; class Insecta; order Coleoptera; family Coccinellidae; genus Adalia; species Adalia bipunctata. The sequence goes on from OU342954.1 coordinate 12,572,444, forward strand.
TACTATTGATTGTCTTTGTCTAATCAAGGCACAGTAACTAGCCCAAAGGGATTTGAGGGACCGGACAAAATTTTGTACACCTGCCGTTGCTAATTCCAATGATATCGAATTTCTTTGTCCACAGTACTTTCCGAGAAATACAGGGTCTTTCACGAGGAACCTCACCCATATTTATACGGGAAACTACTGAACGTATTTTCATGAAATTCAGCACTTATAAGTATTTCACGATGCTGATGAAATCTAAAATATTTTCAAGGCATGAGCACCTCCGGTTTTTCCGGAAATGACGTCAACTTCCGTTTTTCAAATTAGAACACCATTTTTTTATTGCAGAAATAGATTCCTTAGAAAATTTCAAGTTATTTTGATGTAACATCTTTCAGTTTTGGTTGGAAAATTCTCTCTGAGCGGAAAAATTCGAAAAAAAAATCGAAAATAGAGCTCCGCTGAAACAAGAATAATTTCGAGGTTTTTGGATGGAAAATTTTCATTTTTGGGATTTTTCAAGATGTAAGATAAGATTGATGTATCCACTCTAAAGAAGATTTTCTAATCATCAACCTACCCCAGAATCCTTAAATGATCTGAGAAAGCTTCTGCTCCGTTTATGGAACCAAATTCCTCAAGAAATGTTCAACAACCTCGAGTGTAGTATGCAAAGAAGATGTCAAGCTGTTATTGATGCCCGTGGAGGCCATACATTGTTTTGATAGTCTTAAAATACTTGAATTCTCTGGGAATGAAATTTCGTTTTTTTACCCGATTTTTCTTAACCACCCTGTATACGCTGCAGACCTACAGGCTTAAATTAATTTGCAACTTGAAATCATATTTATATGAATTTTCATCACGAAAATCTTATTTTGGCTTTATTTTTTTGCAATTTAAGTCAATATCCCTTACTCATGTGGAGCAGTTTAGTTGAATATATCGCAAACGCATCTCGCAAAAGAGTGAGGTATATGGATACTTTTGCGGAGTCTACTTATTCTTCCTCGAAGAATTCAAAAATGCAAGAAAATAAAGGGTGTTCCATTTAAAAAAACTTAACATTGATATGTCACGCTCTTCTGAAATAACTTGTATGAAAGTCATTATTTTCAAAATGTAGTCCAAATCGACATACATACATACACTTCCCCAGACCGTTTACTGAAAAAATGTACGATTTGGCCACGAGAATCCGAGGCGTTCAGTTTGACTCGCCCTGTATACTTCCCGTCCCCATTTTTATTATCACAAACAACTTAAATAATTAACAGCATTTTTCGGATTTCCTTGTCGCATGTTGCCCATAAACGAACTTAACTGCAGCATTCGTGTTCTGAACCTACCCTGAAAACTTCAAGTTTGTAGGTTTATCCGTTCGAGAATTATCGTGTTTGCATGATTGATGGAAAAACTTTTGACAGCTGTCGAAAAATTCGACGTGCAGAACGAACAGGGGGATTGTGTATTTGACATTACTTATTCATTTCAGATGCAAGGGAGAAAAACAGACAAAACAATCATTCAGCTCTGCGAGTCGCTTGCACCAAGGGCGACGTCGATTCAATGAAGCAAATAGTCTCGTCCTTATCGAAAGATGCCGAGCTGATAATAAATATGGCGCCCAGTGGCGCTAATACACTTCTATTTCTGTAAGTTGTGCGAAATCTACGGTCTCATGTTTTTCTTCTGACCGACAAGACTTCCTGTGAAACCCTTTTCATCTCTTTTTCAGAGCATGCCAAATTGGAAACAAAGATATAGTGAAAATCCTGTTGGATCATGGCGCAGACGCCAGATACCACCCCATAACCAAATACTCACCCCTGTACATTGCCTGCTACCATGGCCACCAGGAAATTGTGGAAATTTTACTCCTGCGATTCCCAGAACTGGTGCAGGTATTGTTCATCGTGAGATGAGTTAGATATAGCTGCATAGGAACCCTGGTATTAGCATTTATTAGATATTGTTTAAGTCGAAAAAAAAAACTGACACTATATCGCGACTTCTTTCGAGAGAAATATATTTCCTCAACAACAATCTTTCATGACCTTTAAAATATAATACATTGGCTTGATATAATGGGTTATCCATTTTGTGGTTCCGAAAGTAAACCTAAATAAAACACAGTTGCATTTAGATTATCGATAAATTTTCAATACAACGCTTGGACCTTGCCCTAATGAGTGGAATACAACATCATTTGAAGGTCCACCACGTAATCTTTTACAGGACACGATCCTTGAGAGGTAATTTTCAATGATGCGGCGGCACTTTTCGTGCAATATCTCTGCAATACCTTGATGGATGTTGGTTTTCAGATCGTCAATAGCCTGTTGATTAACGGCATAATCACGATCCTTCGTGGCCAATTCACGTTGTCTACTCGTCTTGGAATTGTTCTCACAATAAAGCCAAGAAGGTTCGTGTTATGTGGCTTGTTGCATCATCTTGCTAGAACCACATCTCTTCCATTTCATCATAATTAATTGCAGCCCCAAAAAATTGGTGATAATTTCTTTGCTGAGTTTATTGGAATTTCTAATTTATTTCCCGTTTTTTTTTTTGAAGAATTTTTCGGCACAAGATACAATAGATGATTCAAGCTATGATTATGGACTGGAAAACCTGAATTTGATACGCTATGCATAAAAACAAACGGATATTCATTTCAAATACAAAATACAGAATGTATTAAATATTTAGGAATAATGATGGACTCTCACCTACGATGGAATGAACAAGCATATCTTGTAACCAAGAAAATAAGATCGCTTCTTGGTAAATTCAAAACTTTGAGAGAAATATGTGAACAAGATGAACTGACGAAGGTATATCAAGCACTGGTAGAACCACATTTAAATTATGCTATACTATCATGGGGAGGGATAGCAAACTCGTATTATAAAGGAATAGAAGTAGCACAAAAATGGGTGTTAAAAATTATGTACCATAAGCCTATTACTTACTCAACAGAAAGTCTCTACGAGTTGTCAAACATGTTTACTGTGCGTCAACTATACGCCCGTGCCCTTCTTATGTACCAACATCTGCTACATGTACCTACAAAAAATGGAAAAGATATGAGATCTCCAAAGATACCTTTACCTATGCCAAAGAAGACTATTGGATTAAAATCGCATACCTACCTGGCACCTTTACTTTATAATACACTTCCAATGGATATCAGGGAAACTGGGACAAAACCAACGTTCAATAAGAAGATAAAAAAGTGGATCCGAAGTAAGCCTGCATCATTCTGGTATATGTTCACAAATAGAAACAATTTCATTTAGTGTTGGCTGTGTGTGAAAATTGATTTAATTGAACATAATATTTTTTTTGTTGGTGTTTTTTTTCCTCTTTGTATACACGCTCTTGTAGAAGACTTTTTTTGTTTTATATGTACTGCCCACGTACAGGTTTTCGAACTTTTGTGGGAAACAGAATGTTTATTTTTCAGTATAGAATTCTAATATTTAAAATATTTGTAATGCATGAGAAAATAAACATATTATTATTATTATATTATATATTATCATTATCATTGAGAACGCCATATAATGAAGATTGCGGTATACGAAGTTGATCCATACATTCTAAACTTTCAAGAATTTGTAACAGATATTTATCTTATAATACATCTCGGAAATTAACTGCAGTACAGTTCTGCCGGTGAAATACCTATTGCATGTGCCACCAAGAAGATGACAAAAGAACTCAAGATGAAGCATGATAGAAAAAGCGCTAAAGCTAGACAAGTGCCTATCTAGGGAATTCGAAATATTTTATACTTATTTGATTTGACATGTAACAAAGGTTTCCAATAAACCATTTATTATTGTTATTTCTCATCTTTAATGCACCTCATCACTTTGTAATGAAATATGAGATTTTTTGAGAAAACAGGCTTCATTTTATGAATATTTCTGTTCTCTGAAGTATTCGAACTAGAAAACAAAGGACCCCGCACTTTTTCTATGGGAAATGGCGTTCCGTCAAATTTTCTAAAATTTTGGTATAATGGAGTACTCGACATGCTGATCAAAAGTGTCCATGGCCCCAACTCAATCCTATGACTAGTTTTTGAGTTACAGGGCGTTGAAGTTGAGAATTACTCACTTTTACTACGCCCTTATCTCGGAACAGAATCGACAGAATGAACTTCAATTTTTCTCAAGAAACATTTCATTACATCCCCAAGGAGCGAGCATATAAAGAAATATGACCGAAAATCGTTACGAATACAGGGTTATCCATAATTGAATGCATGCCCGATTTATGTCAGTTCCAGAGCGAGAACGTTCGCAAAATGAACTATTACAGTAGATATGTTGTTGTTACATCGAAAAAGTCTGAAATACCCAGAATTTATACTGGGTGATCCATTATTATAGAAACTATTCTCAAGGAAGGTTAAAAGGACACCCTGTATTTATGGGTTGATTCAAGGTGTTTGTTTAATTTTTTTAGAACATATCATGGCCTTCAAAGAATACAGGGTGATTCAGTCACGAAATGAACTTTGAACCTCACGAAATTACCCAAAAACCACCTCTATGAAATCTCATTTTTTTCAAATGGGAACCATATAATTTTATAATTCCGTACATAGTCCCTGAAGCTGAGCCCACATCTCGACTGACCTTATGTCAGGGCCTTTGCTAGCTGAGGTCATGTCGTTTTGAGAACGAATATAATAATAATATAATACAACCTATACACAAAACAATAGCGCCATGACCGTAAAATATTTTGGATTTTCCCGGAACTAGACCAAAAAGTACAATCGAGAGAGTCGTACAGATCTACAATTTTTGGTCACGGTTTCTACTCAGAAGTTGGTATACCAGGGTTTCTCAGCATCTATACTCGGTGATCGTACTCAATTTTGATCTAATTTGTCTATGATTTTAATCTTGCAGCAATACACCGTAGAACGATGGCTTCCTACACATGCGTGCTGCATCAACGGCCATGCCAGCGTCCTGTCCTTATTGTTCAACTTTCCTTATCCTAGTAATGTCCTACGTAAATACAGGTAATTGTCTCAATTTTTGTTTTTTCTTATGGACAAGAGCGTATTCATTTTGCCCAAATGTCGGTAATTGTGCCGAGAATGCCTTTAACTATTAACCTTTTACTATTAGGTTGGACTCACTTATGAAGAATTTGTGGTCAAATTCCGTCCGGACTTGAATACCATAGTCTTTATCTCAAAGCAAAATTTCATCTCGATAGAATCTGTACTCATGAAATTATCAGGAGACGGTTTCATTTACTGACGGACAGAATTGAATTGTCCACGTCGTTTGTAGCCATTCACGGCTTGAAAAAATTATATATAGATTTTGACGAAATGATAAAGCCCAAAAATGATTTGATGAATTTTTTCCTCTTTGCTCAGAGATGCCACAGAAAAATGGGAATATTTCCTGCCATTCGACATCAACGAGAGAGACGCCAGTGGTCAAAACATTTTATACCTAGCATGTCTACTGGGAAATAAAGCTCTTCTTGACGTGATAATCACGTTCAAGGTCAGAGCCACGAGAATACACAATGTAAGTTCTTTGTTACCCGTCAAGTTTCCTCTTGGAATTAACGATTGCATATCTTATGAGAAAATATTCGGTCTTTGCCTATTATGTGAAGAATTTATTTCTTCCATCAGGGTAGCTATGAGGATAGCTATTCTTTACAAGAACTCTATTGAATTTTTGTGGTGATATTTTCCATGACAAGTGAGAAAAGTGCAGAAAGGGGTTATTATTAACTTCTTACCTACCTTGGTTTTATTAGCTACCATCTCTCTTTACTTCCATGGTGAACTTAACCTTTGTGTGCCAGCTGTTGAGATGTTTTAGGAAAACATTCAGGTGGTCCTCACCACCAAATGGCTGCGATATGTGGATGATATCTTCATGAATTTGAGTCTCGATGAGAACCTCCTGAATTTTTTATCAACACCCAAATAGTTCACCATGGATCCAGATGTTGATGTATGTACTGGGGCCATCGAAATCAATGAACACAAAAACAACATAAACAGACAATTGTAGACTGCCATGGTTCGTAGTGCATCGGTGGCTGCCATCTGCCGTGCTAGAACTAAACCTTCCGGTGGCGAGGAGGATGAATTTAACTGCCACAAAAGTTCTTGTAAAGATAGCTTGGATCGTTGTTGATCTGAAGACGATCAGATTAATCAAAGCTTAGATCCAAGCTATTTTCGAATGAAATGAATCCATTGAACGATGGGGAATTACCGAATAATTTCTTACAACATTGTTGCATTTCACTTAGAAGAAAACATTTCAGAATGAAGAAGAAATCATCTCGCCGCCCAACGAAGACATAACTTCGCCTAGAAGCAACAACAAACGTAGGATCTCGGACGGTATACAGTCAATCATGTCAAAACTGAACCTGACCAGGAGTACGTCGCTAGATAAGGCGGATACCGGGTCCCTGGTGATGATATGCCCGTTAAAAGTTGATATGTATTGCAACAACAATACGGAGACGGCCCTGCATGCGGCGGTTAAAGGGAAGCACTACGAGATCGTGGCTGCTTTGTTGAAGATGAAGGCGGATCCAAACGCCAAGATCAAAGTCTATCATGACATTAACGACGTGAGCTTTTTTTTCATTTCGAAGTTCGTGCATGAAATTCGAGAACAATATGATCAAATATACAGGGTGAGTCTTTGACTTGTACATATATTTTAACTGTAGATTCTTGAGGCCTAAAGAAGCCTTTTTTTCATTTTCCATTTTTCCGAATTCGGCTCTGTTAAAGAGATATAGCCATTTGAAAAAAAAAGTTGGGCTGAATACGCTCCTGAAACAATTCTCTGCAAACACCTCAAAGTTCATATTTTTCAATTGAAATTGATATGATTATCAGATATTCTGGGTGATACATTTAGAAAATACTCAAGCACTAACCTTATTTGAATAAGAATGTTACAAACACGATATTTCCTAGCAAAAACGCTAAGTTTTGTTCCATAATTTCTGCAATTGAAATGCCATATTTCTCACACCAAAATAAGTTCCTTCTTCGATTTTCCTGAAGATTAGTTTGTAAACACTAATAATTTGTTCATATTTGCCTCGATACCCTGAAACTATCTTATAAAAATTAGTTTCTCACTAACCTATCCTAACTCCATTAATCAAAGTCATATGATTCGAGGTCAATGACCTAACCTAATCCATTCCTCTGTGATGATATATCATAGAATTCTAGAGAAGACGATGCCAGATTGACGATTTACTCTTCAACAATGGTATAGGCGAACTCAAGAAAGCAGAACGTCCCCTATCGTTAACGGAAGAACTATCACAGAGGCTTCTACGCATTGCTCTTTGGAAATGCCAAACGAGTAGTTCTGATTCTCGCCGATACAGCGCTACGATCTAAATTTAAGTGCGCTGCCGGCTGCGAGTGCGATGTAGCCGCCACGCAAGACAAGACAAGACGTTCTTCTGTGTCTCCACAGTACAGTCTGTGATTACAATGAACGACGCCGCGATAACCTTTCTACATGGATTCGTTTTATTATTTATTTATTTACTTGAAGTTTGCAGAGAATAAAGCAAACAGGTGATGAATGTGATGTGAAAACAGTGTAGGGTCGATTAAAAATTCCAAGAGGATATTGTTAAGAAGATAGATTTTCCTGAAGAACGGGTATCAATAAATTTTCAATAGAAACTTCTTATAAACTTTGTAATTTCATGCTTCTCGGAATTCAGTTGATAAACATTGACAACATTGTTAATTTGTTAAGAGACCAGAGAAGAAACAATATTCGATGATATTTAATCCAGGAAAGCATTCAGATTTTTTATGAAATTCATGATTTTTTCCTCAAATTTCTTCGTATACATTTAGGAATAACTCGAAAACGACGCGTTTTATTGAAAAAATATAGGAATACTTTTATTCTCTAAAATGGTTGATTCTTTCGAAAATATGAACCGTTTATCCTTTTCAAGTGATTTGTTAGTGTTTTTGCATGAATTTATGGGTCGACCACCCTGTAACTTTTAAACTAGGAGAGATATTGAATAAGTTTCGATTGAGGAATATGCACCATGAATAGAGTAACCAATGGACCAAAATTCAGTTCATTTGAAATAACGGTTCCGGAGATATGAACAGGAAAGTGTTTTTTTCGTGGATTTTCGACACCCTGTATCTTCCAAACGAAACCGAATTTTGAAAAATGGTATGGGAAAAAAGTTTTTCGTTTGATGAGGGGAATCTACAGTTAAAATATATGTACAAGTCAAAGACTCACCCTGTATAAATGGATTTTATTGTCTGTGTGAATAATTAGGGAAAGATTTTGCGGCATGCAGACAAATTTTGTGAAATTCCGGAAAAAGTCACACACCGAGCAGGAATCGAACCTGCGTCTTCCACTGGTTCGATTCCTGCTCGGTGTGTGACTTTTTCCGGAATTTCACAAAATTTGTCTGCATGCCGCAAAATCTTTCCCTAATTATTCACACAGACAATAAAATCCATTTATATATTAATTCTCGGCTTAAGTATTTCATCATTGGTCGGAATCCAACATCTGACCTAAAACTGAAATCGGAAAAAATTCGATGACGTAAAAGTGAAGGATAAATGGAGTCCTCTGGCTAATGATGACGAATCAGTGCTCCCCACCTAGGAACCCCCTCTCACTACATACGAGGTGAACCGTATGATACTGAATTCCGGAAAAGGTATCACACACACTGGTAGCTCAGCGGGAGAGCATCCGCCCGGCAAGTGGAAGACGCAGGTTCGATTCCTGCTCGGTGTGTGACTTTTTCCGGAATTTCACAAAATTTGTCTGCATGCCGCAAAATCTTTCCCTAATATCTAGAAGCATAGAATGAATGGAGGGAAGGCTCCGCTGCCAAAAACGTCCGCACTTGTCAGTTCGCCGCAAGGTTATGAGATGGCGCCAACGTCGTTCGTGGCTCCAGCATGGCTATAACGATGCATATTCAAAATGAAATTCGTTTTGACAAATTTATTTCCGATCATAGAATTTCCATATAATTGCGCATAAATAATTATTGATTAGAATGCGGTGATATGTCAACAATATTGTTATGATTAATATTTGGTGTTATTTTGAAGGGTGAGACTTAAAAAAATTCTTTTATTTAAGTAACGTACAGGTCTTCTTCTAGAAGCTGAAAAAAACGGAGATGGAATTGTCGAATTTTAATGTAGTAAGAATTTGTTTCGATTTCTTCATATGGAACAACCGGACGTCATTTCAAGTCAATCAGAAGGCGTGATTATTCTTTCTTCAGAAATTTTGAATGCGTCATGATCCCACCGAGGCCTTTTTGGCTAAAATAGGTAATAATAAAATTGTTCAATATGTTTTGATACTTGTCAATAAAAATTCAAACTGTTTACCTTGTTTTTTCATTCAATAATTATATAGTAGGTACATAGCATAATAAATCACACTATATCAATTAAAAATATTATACTTAGCAACAAACGTTGAAATGAACAAAACCAACAGGTAAATTAGATAGTTGAAGCCGCAGAAATGTTTTTTTTTATCGAAGCCGATTCAATTCGTATATTATAGTAACTTCAAACAATATTCGAATTCAATACAATTTGTTTCGACCTCCTTTAGTCCTTTCAGTCAACAACAAAAAGTTTTATTATTCAATCACTTTGGTGTTGGTCGTAAAAATTTATCAATAAAAATGACAACCACATAATATTCTTTGCAACTGTAGCGCCACAGAACAAGACATATTATGTGACATATAGCCCTATTTGCGATCACAGCGTTATCTATCGGGCGCCACACGAAACTCTAACCTCCGCCGAAATTGGAAGTTCAAAATGATCTGTCGAGCGTATGAAGCCTTCCCTCCATTTATTCTATGCTCCTAGCTAATATGATCAAATTTCGCCGTCTGATATCAGGATTATTCGGGTATTATTCGAATTCCTGAGCCAGATTGACCTTCTGACACCAAACATCTGAAAATTCTTGATGTGGTCGAATACCAATTTTATTTAAACTTAAGGATTTGATGTTACCAATATAGATGCAAGTTCCCTCAAAATTCCAGAAAAAGAATAGAGAAATACATATCATTTCTAATTATATCATAATTTTTCATTCAGGTAGTTGTCCACATAATATTAACAATACTGAAGTAATGAAAATGCAAATTAAAATAAAATAGTTCAGGGAAATTGACACAACATTATATCATTATGGGGAAGAAACTCATTCGATATCCACCAAGAATCCGTACGGAATATGGGCATCATTATACCACGTATATTTCTGTTTCTCATGGAAAATCCAGTTGTCATTGCCTTCCTTATGCAGGGTGAGTCCTTGACTATACATTTTTTCTTCTTGAGGTCAGAAGAAACCTCTCTTTCATTTTCCATTTTACACATCGGTCTTCGTTGAGGAGATAAAGCCTTCAGAAAAAACTGGCCGAATGCGTGCCGTGCCGAATCAGTATGGATGTGAACAAATTTGATCTTTCTTGATTGAAACCGACTAAATTCGTTCAGAATATACTTCAATACTGACCTTATTGAAGCCAAAACTTTTAAAAAGCGATAATTTATAACAATAAAACCAAATTCGACTCGATCATGAATGCAATTAAAAAACATTATTTCTTCCTCCAGAATACATTTCTTCTTTGATTTTACTCAGGCTGAGTTTGTTCACATTTATAATTCAATCATATTTTATTGATAATAATATCTTAAAGCAAAAGCTCTCCATTCATTTATCCAAAATAATTTGTGATACAGAAGAGTCACAATATAATGTCTATCTATCAGGAGACATCATAGATTAACTTATATTACTCGATAGCATTGTCAGATATTCAATTTATTCTCTAACACGGTGGCCACAGCCGTCTTAAAGACGCCTCTAACGTAGCCTCTTATACCTAGTTTAAACCTACTTATTTATTCATTAAATTGCAAATGAGGGTTGAGAATTATTTTATAATTGAACCCAAAAAAGTGCAAACATGATATACGAGTAAAAAGAAATAATCCTGTAACTGATGGAAATAAATTGAATGAGCACCAATCACAGTGTAGAGCGCCATCTTCATCCAGGCTGTTCTTAGAAGAATTCACAGAGGTAGCCTCCACAGATCACACATATTACAAGGTTAATATGTTCGTAATTTTAGTTCATGTTAATTTCGGTGAGGTTTGGACATCAATAAGTATTGATTATAATTCAAAAATCAAACTGACAACGTTGGTGTATAGGTTTCGATATAAAATTATAATTCCAGTGCTGCATTTAGAATTATATTTGAATTTACGACCTTCTTGATCAATCTTAGCGGATAAAATTAAGAATAACTCGAAAACATGCAAAATGATCGGTTCTTTCAAAACTATATGATTCGTTCATCGTCTCCATGATGAGTCCTAAAAGGACGAAACTGCGAAACTGATTCTCAGTTGACGTTGGACCATTCGGTCTGGTGGGGTGAATGATGTGGGAGACCTAGTTCGTATTCACATTTCATTTGTTTTTATTCATAATGGCAAATGATTTGTGTCTTATTTCTTTTTAATTGAATAGGTTTGCTGCCTTCTCGGCTGTTATGATTTTATATCAATTCTTTTCATTATAAATAATGAATAATTGTTCACTTTACCAAAATTCAGTTCATTTGTAAAAACTATTGGAAGATATGACAGAAAAGTATTTCTTCAATGATTTTCGACACCCTGTATCTTTCAAACGAGGCCGAATTTCGAAAAATAGCATAGGAAAAATATGGTTCCTTTGATGATGGAAATGTACAAGTTAATGACTCGCCCTGTATGATATAAATAGAGATGCTTTTGTACAGCTCATATCTTATATACAGGGTCTTTCACGAGGAACCTCACCCATATTTATACGGGAAACTACTGAACGTATTTTCATGAAATTCAGCACTTATAAGTATTTCACGATGCTGATGAAATCTAAAATATTTTCAAGGCATGAGCACCTCCGGTTTTTCCGGAAATGACGTCAACTTCCGTTTTTCGAATTAGAACACCATTTTTTTATTGCAGAAATAGATTCCTTAGAAAATTTCAAGTTATTTTGATGTAACATTTTTCAGTTTTGGTTGGAAAATTCTCTCTGAGCGGGAAAATTCGAAAAAAAAATCGAAAATAGAGCTCCGCTGAAACAAGAATAACTTCGAAGTTTTTGGATGGAAAATTTTCATTTTTGGGATTTTTCAAGATGTAAGATTGATGTCTCCACTTTGAAAATCGAAATCGCGATTCATGATACAGGGGGTGAAAAAATCGCTTTCAAAGTTAGGGATGACAAAATCGTGAAAAATCAATTTTTTTAAATTAGAACCCCATTTTGAAAGCGATTTTTTCCCCCTCTGTATCATGAATCGCGATTTCGATTTTTAAGTGGATACATCAATCTTACATCTTGAAAAATCCCAAAAATGAAAATTTTACATCCAAAAACCTCGAAGTTATTCTTGTTTCAGCGGAGCTCTATTTTCGATTTTTTTTTCGAATTTTCCCGGTCATAGAGAATTTTCCAACCAAAACTGAAAAATGTTACATCAAAATAACTTGAAATTTTCTAAGGAATCTATTTCTGCAATAAAAAAATAGTGTTCTAATTTGAAAAACGGAAGTTGACGTCATTTCCGGAAAAACCGGAGGTGCTCATGCCTTGAAAATATTTTAGATTTCATCAGCATCGTGAAATACTTATAAGTGCTGAATTTCATGAAAATACGTTCAGTAGTTTCCCGTATAAATATGGGTGAGGTTCCTCGTGAAAGACCCTGTATACTATCAATAATAATTTTATTGTTGAATTTACTCGAGTTATTCATCTCAACTTGAATGAGATGTTTAGAAATAAATCTATCTTTCAGAGTTTCACTTGTTCCATGTTGGAGGAAGACTTGAACTCTGTTCAGTCGACTGCTTTAGAAGAGGCTTGTGGAAACAGGGATGTAGCTATTGTGGATTTGCTGTTGAAAAATGGTGCCAGAGACGACGATTGCAAAGCACTTATGATCGCCTTCAAGAACAAAGACGAAACGTTAGTCGCTAAATTGTTATCGACCAAGGTAAGGGACTAGATTGCATGAAGGGGTTACAGTGCATCTTGAGGTCGAACTTTGATATTGCTAAGATACCTGTTCTTTTTTTGTGAGGTCTGATATTCCTTTGTTGCCCTCTGTAATTTTTTTATGTTTTATTTTATGGTTTTTCAAATTTTCTTCTTGGACTTCCTCTGGTTCCCTGCTTGTCCAATGTGGGAGTCGAATAGACGGGGTTTCTCAACTTTGTGTGAGTACTTGTGAGTCTCTTCTCCTCTGTTTCAAGTATCTTGATAAAATGAAAATATAACATTTTCGACATGAGTACCTTGAGAGTATGAGACGATATCATTCCCCATAATGGAGTTCGCTACTTGACGTTTGTGCATGCATTTGGAAATTTCGTTGGACCATTCCACTTGTCAGACAGGAATAATAATATGTCTTAGTTTTGTCCACTTTTCCGCAGGCTCATCCCGACACCGAGTTCAAAATCAACAAAAAGGCGATGACGGAAAGCGTCAACGGGCCCCAATACCGGATATTTTCGAACATAACCCAGCTGACCTACAGCACCATGTTTCCAAACGTCGCCACCATGATCAACTGGCACAACCAGAAGTGCAACCTCAACCACATCAAGAAGCAATGGCTTGTCGACTCCGCCTTGCATCTGAACCCCAAATTAAAGCAGAACCCGAGGAGTCACGATCTATCTTTGTATTCTATAACTCGTTTGGATATCTCCAACAATAGCCTCACGATGATCCCATTGGTGGTATTCCAACTGAATAGTTTGAGGTATTTGAATCTGTCTCAAAATAAGATTGAGAAACTGCCTGTGAGTGAAGGGCCGCCTGAAGCCAAGGAAGGGAGAGGGAAGTTGAGGAGGAAGGCGTCCAGTAATGTTGCAGCTTTTTCTTGTCCGTGTTTGGAGGAATTGTATTTACAGGATAATAAGCTGGATTACGTTCCGGAAGATGTTTTCAAGTTACCGGCCTTGACTACTTTGGTAGTGTCCAATAACAAGTTGCAACAGTTGCCTTATAGCATGTGGATTGCGCCGAAATTGAAAGAGTTAAATGTTTCGTTTAATTTTTTGAAGGAACTACCGACGAATTATGAGGTAATTGATAATTCTGTACCTTCCACCGTTTCGTTTGACACTCGGTATAAGTAAAAAATTGGTTATTTGTGGGTTTCAGATGGCCCTCAATCGATAGGGATATTTGTGTTTTTCGAGAAAAAATGTCTTAGTCGCTTTTGCAAACGGGTGCTTTCCCATATTTATTACGAACACTCTGTATTGTCAAAGAATGGTTAACGCCCGTTAGGACCAACGTAATGAATGAGAGATTTGGACTAGTGGAGATCTAATTCAAAATTAATCCGCTGGATTCATTTGGTTGCTATCGTGGGTTGGGTTATGTGTCACTGATGACGGCATAACAAGCCAGAACCGGTCTGTCACTACTCTCCTACGACGGCAGCACTTTTGAATTAGATCTCCGCTGGTCCAATTCTCTCACTCTGTATTATATTCGCGGTTAATAATGGGAAAATTGATACACCAAGTGATTTCTAATCCATTGACGATATTGTTCGATGTTTTCTGAAAATAATTATCCATAAATGTCAAAAACTTAATAGAAAGATATCGGCTGTGTGTAGAAGTAAATGTAGGTCATTTTGAACACTTAATTGAACTCTCAGTTAATGAATAAATGAAATAAATAATAAATTAATATAAAGAAATCGCATCGTTGTTGTGTGTGGCGTTCTATAAAGCTGCCTTAGATTTAGACGAAAAAACCTATATTTATAGAAATCTTTCGAAAATAACCTCCATAAAGTATATATTCTTCAAATCAGAAGAAAGAGCTCTACCGTTTAGGAAAACAAAATACAGGGTGTCAAGGGAGTCCCCAGAATATAAATAATGAACTGATTTTCGTATATTATGCTATTATAACAATAAATAACGGTTCTCCAAAAATTTTTAGGTTTGCGATGCTTTTATGCATTTCTTCGTACTGAATTCTGAATTCCCATAAAAATACTACAAATTTGGCCTTGTCAACGTTTTTATACGACCAATCTTAACTGATCTATTGGGTAAAATATAAACAATCACCCTGTACAACTTCCACGCATGCCGTGCGGAAAAGTAGAACTTTCGAAACGAGAATGTGTGCGGATTAGTGAGCTTCTTGCAGCTTTAATAGAAAACCTGTTTTCAATTCCGTACAATAATCCTATGTGAACTCTTTCAGCATACCAAAGAAGACCTTGATCACATTAGCATGAGTTCTAGTGATAGTCAACTTTCGAACTATCTCGAGGAGAACGAAAACCAACGACACCTAGACTTTGATTACGAAAATAAATTATCTTCAGAAGAAAACATTCAAGTGCGTTACAGACAAAAAGAGAGAGTGATGAGGTGAGAATATTAAGTTGCAGGTATTATACGGAAACCTTACAGTCAAGGTGTTTATCAATTGGTAATAACATATTGCCATGAATTGACAGGTTTTTTCAATTCGAAACTGTGACAAAATTAGATATGTGAGAGATGTCATAGAACTGAGAATTAGCAGACAAATTATGCAATATAAGAGAAATTTTGTCAGCAGTCAAGACTTCGCAAAATCGAAGATTCTAAAACAACGTGAAGAAATCTTCCTAGAGACCGAAATTAGCTGTAAAATAAAATAATGATAAATATTCGTTCTCTAATACTTCCTCTTCAATCTCTGCGAGCTTCCAGTTGTGATCATATGATTGAGTCAAATATTCATTCATAAAATGCATAAATTGATAGCAATTTCTCATGTTTATCGCTAACCAGCAACATGTCTGAAACTTTTTGAGGTTAACACTGATTGAAATGTATGCCAAATGGCTTGATTCTGCCTTTTCGCAATTATTTTTCAGACATACATTGACATCTGTGTCGATTATTTTTTCAGCCAAATCGAACTAACCAAACACCATATCTGGACCAAAAACGTTGACGTTACGGATCAAGTACACCATAACAACGAAACTTTTGTGGAGCATTCATCGCAGTTGTCAGCCCTAAATTTGGCCCACAACCTATTCACCAGCGTTCCGGTGGCCCTCTCTTGTCTAGCTGTTAATCTGACCAGATTGAACATGGCGTTTAATAGCCTACGTTCTATGTCGCACATTACCAGCTATCCAAGCTCATTGAGGCAGCTAGATCTGAGCCACAACCAGATCAGCTGCTGGCCAAGTTTGCCTCAAGTCGATACTCAGGATGTGATGGAACTGGCGAATATTGCTTGTTATTCCATAGCCAACAATTTGAAGGATAAGAATCCATCCATAGCAGGTAAGAATGGATTATTGAATATCTTTAGTGTTTGTGAATTGTGACTCGGCGGAAACCGCTGTGTCCGTGAGTCTAAGTCTAAGTCTTTCAGAACTCTAAACTTGGAAAATCGGACATGATGAAGTAGGTTCATTATTCCTCAACACTTTTTACTAACTATGAACTTTCGAATAAACCATCCAAAATAAAGAATTTTATCATTCCATCGACTATTTTTACTTTCAAGAGGCCCCACAAAAAGTAAATATAAAACAGAAGAGTTAAATACAGGGTGGGGCAGAAGAACCTATCCGATTTCAAATCCCTTTTTCTCAGAAGAGAGAGCAGGTAGAGTAGTGGGGTAAAAACCGTTAGAAAGCTGGTTTTATGCCATTTGTCAGTAGTCAACATGCCTTGGTCTGGTGAACATCGTGCTTTTGTTATTGAGCGGTTCATCGAATGCGGCGGTTCGATAATTGCTACACAACGTGCTTTTCGAATTCATTTCGGACTCGGGCGTCATGATCCTGTTCCACATCACGCTACGATTAAAGTGTGGGTGTCAAATTTTAGACAGACGAGTTCAGCATTGAAAAAGTGGTGATGTTGGCTGGCCGCCGCGCTCACCGGATCTCACTCCATGTGACTTCTTCCTTTGGGGTTACCTCAAATCGAAGGTTTACCAGCATCGACCAAGGACCCTTCTTGCTTTACGAAGGGAAATTGCTCGGGCAATTGAAGAAATTCCTGTGGAAATGACGGTGAAAGTCATGGAAAGCTACCGCGAGCGCCTAAATAAGTGTATCCGCTCCCAAGGACGACATTTGAGTGATGTGCTTTTCAAAACTTAAATTTAAAAATGGCATAAAATTTGCGATATGTTAATAAAAAAAATTTTTTGACAAGCTGAGTGGTTTTAATTTTATAACGTTTTGAAATCGGATAGGTTTTTCTGCCCCACCCTGTATGTGAATTTTTTGCCTTTTCAGTTCAGCGTCAGTCAACAAGATCAGTCAGAAATACCGTCCTACACACTGTGTGCTCGCATCGAAGACACCTACGTTTAGACAATCTAAGAACCATGCTTCTGGCCAACAACCACTTGGGAAGGATTCAGCTGACGACAGATGACGATGGAGACTTCCTCAACGAAGATGAAGACGCGGATAGAGTGAGCACTTATCTTTATATGATTTGGATGTTATGTGTATCTGTTTGTATTGTAGGTGGCTTCAAGTAAAATTCGTCTCATGTTTCCTAATCTGTCGATGTTGGATATCAGTAATAACAATCTGAAGGATGTGCCTACTAATATTCACGAACTTAACAATCTGTCGGTCCTGAACATTAGTGGAAATTTAGGTATATTAGAATGTTCTTTGTATCTGTTATGTTGTGTAGTTTGTTTTCCATAATTTTTCCTGATAACTAACACAGAGAGTGAAAGATTATGAATCGATAACGTTCGTTCTTGTTCAGAGGAAATTGGATAAAATGCTGCAATCGCCAGCAACAAATTAATGAAATCAATATATTGATTTGGAAAATCTAAAGTACTACATAATTTCTGATCTTCCTTAACTTTAGTGGCGCATTACACATCCAATTTTTATTCGCTAATTTAAAATTTTTCCACTTCAGAAATCACTGATCTGCCTCCACAAATGGGTCTTTTATCGAGATTATGGAACTTGAACACAAGAGGATGTCCTCTTCAAGAACCTCTGAGATCTATGATCGAAAGTAAAAAGTACAAAACGATGGACATAATAGGGTACCTCAAGTCGGTTTTGGAGGACGCCAAGCCGTATGCAAGGATGAAATTGATGATAGTGGGGGTTCAAGGAATAGGAAAAACAAGTTTATTGGAGCAGCTGAGACAGGAAGGAATCACAAGAAAACGTTCGGAAGTAAGGGTGATAGTTTCGAAATAAGTTGTGATGAAATTGTTAACAAAATTCATTCAAAATTATGGTAGAGCTACTGAAGTCGTCCTACTTCTAAAAAAATATTGATAAAGTAGTTATTGATCAATTATTTTCTGACAGCATTGGATGAAGAGGGTAGGAAACAAAAATATGAATATTAAACCCGCGAAAGGAATGAACATATCCACTGTTGGTGTCGACATAGGAGATTGGATATTCGAGAAGAAAATCAGAAACCAGTCAACTCATGGACCTGTTATATTCCGTACTTGGGATTTTGGTGGTCAGAAAGAGTGAGTACAAGGATTTATTCTTGTTCAAAGTTTCAAAATATTACCCTGAAGACTGTGGCGGCTTGTCCTATGAGGCAGTGCCTCACAAATACATGACGAAAATTACAAATATCATATTATATTAATTATTCATTTCATCACTTCACTTTCAGTCTGGGTGCCGGTGGGAAAAATTGCAAATTATTAATAAAGTTTTCTTACTTCCTGTATAGGTAGAGTCTACCACATTTTTCCTCTGTGAAAATTTTTGAAGTCGCGGCTTCTTTTCAGCAGACCTCGTTATTCGACCATGTTTTCAATTTTTTTAAATCATACAGACTATTTTTCTGTAAAATGCAATCATAAAAACAATCTGGGAGAAATGAGAAAACCTGATTGTCCGACAAAAATCGTGTGGCTTTGAGCGTGTCTAACAACATGAATATGGTTGAAAATCGCATTTTTTTGAATTATCAATACCCTCCTGATTTTTACAGAATCGGTTGACATAACCAGAGAATACCTAACTACACAGAAGCGTCAGTAAGCGTCGGCAATTTAATCTTCAAGGGGCAAATTTTCGTGACCTTCATTCTCTGTTAGGTAGTACATATGTCACTTTTTAGCGGCAAATTTGATTTGAATGGTCAATGGTTCACTTAACAAAGGATTTTTAGTTTTTGATTTATCAACAATCTGAATCAACCAAAAAAAAACAAACTCCAGCGGTCCAACGGAACGTTTAAATTTAACGTTGACATATGTACTACCTAGCATGGCACAAGCGTCATCAAATAAAGTGACGCTTCTGTGTAGTTAGGTATTCTGTGATATAACTGAATGCTATTGTGCGACAAAAAAAATGTAGCGTTTTCCTTGTCCAACAAATAGAAAACGACGATTTTCTTAGAAAAAAAAATATGAATAATGTCTTTTTTTATTTTCTTATTCTCTCTTCACCTTGAAGACACAAAGCAGTGCACCAGTTTTCCCACAAAAAAATTGTGGCGTTCATTCAAAAATTAAAGAATTTAATGCTTTGATTTAGGTATGAATAGACTATATGCATTTATCGGATAAATCTTTGCTTATATTATAAATAAACATTTGATTTTTTGTGGATCATTCAAGAAGGATGTGCAGAATACTATCATTCAACTGCCCGACAAAAAAAGTTTGGCAATTTTTCAGTCCACCGAATGAAAGTTATTGGTCTCGTGAGACTCCGTTTTCATAACTAACATTTTCAATCATTATATGTGACATTCAAATTTTGATGAAAGTTATTTACTTAATGAGTTCCTACGGGGTATTTTTCTATTATCTGCATTCATACGCATTTATATCGTAACTTCTCTTCATTATATATCAATAAAATAAGGCTACATTAGTGGGTCTTCATTTCCATATCACGATTTCTGTGTGTCCATCTCACTTACTCAGCCTCCAGTGAACGGCAGAGGCATGCCTCGCGCTTTATTCTGCATCATTGAGAACCAACGGGAGGCGAGAAGACGCACGCCTAAACGCCACATGTTTCGTTGAGTTTGAGACTAGCCTCTCGAATCTAGATCCCGTTTGCCTGACGAAGGGGCGAACCGCAATTATTCTGCACTATTCAGATTAATCGAGTACTCGGCTCAGTTTTCAAATGCATTTAATTCGCAGCAATTAATACTAACACCGACAGAGTTCGGTCAAGAGGTGTTTATAGCGATTTGAAAAATTTGAGTCGCTCGGCATATTTCATCGAACTGCAAGCTTATTAGCATTAAAAAACAAAAGCAAAATATCTGCAATGCGCGTGAAATAGAAATTGAACATTTTAATGCTAGAGTAAAATATTAAATTAACACTATTTTTTTCTGGTGTGCCTCAAATGTTATACTTTCACAACCACTGCCTGAAGAATAGTGGACGTACATTTGACCACATGACACTGTATCACTTTTACAGATATTACGCCACGCATCAGTATTTCCTCTCAAAAAGGAGCTTGTACCTGGTGGTATGGAAAATATCCGACGGTCAAAGGGGAATAGCAGAAATTCTCCAATGGTTAGTCAATATCCAAGCAAGAGCCCCCAACGCTCCGGTTATCATAGTTGGCACCCATTACGACGTCATCCAAGAGATCAACCCCGCTATATCTGAGGCGTATCAACAGATAATAAGAGATCGTTTCATCAATATCGTTGATCCGGAAAAGTGTGGTTTGCCTAGAGTTCTGGATACGATAGAGATAAGTTGTAAGACTAGACACAACATAAAGCTACTTTGCAACTTGATATACGATACTGTTTTCAGTCTGAGATTACCGGGTGAGTTTTCAGATTAATATTATTTGTGTTCCATTTCAATTGTTTTTTTTTTGTAGGATGCAAAGAACTTCTGTTGGAGCAAAAAGTGCCTGCATCTTATTTAGCCTTAGAGGAGGTAGTTAATCATATCGCTTTCGAGAGGAAGATGAATGGCTTGGATCCTGTATTAAATGCTGAACAGTACAAGATGGTGGCATCAGTAGAAATGCAACAACGTTTCAATAAAACTTTCAGGGATCATTCAGAGCTTCACCAGGCAACCATGTTTCTGCATGATAATGGTAAAACATTTTTGAATAATTGAAACTGCTGAATACAATATTACGAACTATTCAACATATCAAAGGAATACACATATCTCATCTGACGTTTCAAAGTGCTCAAAAAAATCTTACTGACAATCGAAACACAGTGTTATAAAATATGACATACGATTTTTCAGGCGTCCTACTGCACTACGACGATGCCACTCTGAAGGATCTCTATTTTCTCGATCCCCAATGGCTCTGCGACATGTTAGCCCATGTGGTGACCATCAGAGAGATAAACCCATTCGCCCGCACCGGAATAATGAAACTGGACGATCTGAGACACATATTCCGTTCGAATAACATTGGCGGAATGGATACCAAAGGGTACATCGTGAATTTGTTGAACAAATTCGAGGTGGCCTTGACTTGGGATTCCAGAACCCTCTTGATTCCCTCCCTTCTTCCCACGGAAGAGGAAATGATCAATTCGCAGATTTATCCGGAGCTGTACAACCTTCTGGTGAAGGTTAAGGTGCCTATAAGGTCTAGAGGATGGGCTATAAGGAATAAGAAGATTTCTTTGTCGCCCAAGTCTATGCTGTATCCGAATCCCGATTTTCAGATGAGTTTGCCGTCTTCGTCGATGTCTGCCAGTAGGAATTGTGGTGAGTAGAGATTTTTCAACAAAGATGGGGTTGAAGTTAGTCACAATGCAAAGTTGATAGTCGTGAGAAATAGGCCTCCGATAAAGTCTGGCATACTGGTTCCTAATAAGGCAGTGTTATTGGATCACTCCTATACAGGGTCTTTCACGAGGAACCTCACCCATATTTATACGGGAAACTACTGAACGTATTTTCATGAAATTCAGCACTTATAAGTATTTCACGATGCTGATGAAATCTAAAATATTTTCAAGGCATGAGCACCTCCGGTTTTTCCGGAAATGACGTCAACTTCCGTTTTTCAAATTAGAACACCATTTTTTTATTGCAGAAATAGATTCCTTGGAAAATTTCAAATTATTTTTATGTAACATTTTTCAGTTTTGGTTGGAAAATTCTCTCTGAGCGGGAAAATTCGAAAAAAAATCGAAAATAGAGCTCCGCTGAAACAAGAATAACTTCGAGGTTTCTGGATGGAAAATTTTCATTTTTGGGATTTTTCAAGATGTAAGATTGATGTATCCACTTTAAGAATCGATATCGCGATTCATGATACAGGGGGTTGAAAAATCGCTTTCAAAGTTAGGGATGACAAAATCGTGAAAAATCAATTTTTTCAAATTAGAACCCCATTTTTTATGGCAGATATTGAATCTACGTTAAAAAATAATGTGAGTGTATGCATCACACCCTTGCCCTAAAATGGATATTTTCTGAGTTAATCGGGGCTATTCACTAAGCAAAGTTGTTATGGATAGCAACTGTAAATCGTCGTTATCCCATGTAATAAGCATGGGATAACGACGATTTACAGTTGCTATCCATAACAACTTTGCTTAGTGAATAGCCCCGAATATCCACTTTAGGGCAAGGGTGTGATGCATACACTCACATTATTTTTTAACGTAGATTCAATATCTGCCATAAAAAAAATGGGGTTTTAATTTGAAAAAATTGATTTTTCACGATTTTGTCATCCCTAACTTTGAAAGCGATTTTTTCACCCCCTGTATCATAAATCGCGATTTCGATTTTTAAAGTGGATACATCAATCTTACATCTTGAAAAATCCCAAAAATGAAAATTTTCCATCCAAAAACCTCGAAGTTATTCTTGTTTCAGCGGAGCTCTCTTTTCGATTTTTTTTCGAATTTTCCCGCTCAGAGAGAATTTTCCAACAAAAACTGAAAAATGTTACATCAAAATAACTTGAAATTTTGTAAGGAATCTATTTCTGCTAAAAAAAAATGGTGTTCTAATTTGAAAAACGAAAGTTGACGTCATTTCCGGAAAAACCGGAGGTGCCCATGCCTTGAAAATATTTTAGATATCATCAGCATCGTGAAATACTTATAAGTGCTGAATTTCATGAAAATACGTTCAGTAGTTTCCCGCATAAATATGGGTGAGGTTCCTCGTGAAAGACCCTGTATATATATTTTTCACAGAATCGACCTCCCAGGATACTTTGGGTACACCACTACAGGGTTTGTAAGTACACTAATGTCATAAGTGTCAATTATGTGAAGATCATCTGACGTATGAATATGGTGATAGAACCAAAACAGAGACAGAATTTTCAAACCTCTGACTCTTTTTAGGAGTATCGTAGGTGCATCCAGAATATCTCTTTCGTATATTCAGTCGGTGGTTCTATAGATTATAGAATATGTTAGTATGGCAATGGCATAAGTATCAGTTATGTGAAAAATGTTCAGCAAAGAAGATCATACAAGGAATTTGTCACTAGGAAGGATTGCACTATATCAGCTCTTATCAACCAGAAATGAGCTTCATCACTAACCACAATTTTTCGATGAAAAAGTGGATCAACTTCAAGCTTTTCTAGGGCCCAAATAGCAAACCTACGACGCTTATTATGGTCAAGTGGCTTTAGTTGAACCAGTTGAATCTTGTATGGGTGTAGACCAAGATCTTCACGCGAAATTTTCCATGTGGTCGATGGACAGAGTCCAAATTATTGTGAACGTCAACAAATAGACAAATCTGGATTTTCATCAACACACTATCACTTACGTCTTACAGCAGCGATATTTTCTTCTGTACGTACAGTTATTCGTCTTGTTGTTGTTGTTGCTTCGAGTAGAGAAAATGTTGTCCGAAATCTATAGATAGTTCGACGAATAAGCTGCTCTGATGGACGATTATGTAAACCATAAATTTCACGGAGTGCTCTATAAGTTTGGCGAATGAAACACTGATTTTGGAAATAAATTTCAACAATTTGTAAACGCTGTTGCGCGTTGAGTCTTTGCATGATGATTTTTTTCAATGCTTACTGAACAGAAATGTCAAAACGACATAGAACACATAGAAAAAAATCAAAAAAATTCTTGCAGATCCTTCTGAACCTGTCTTTTCCAAGTATAAGTTAAGCAGCTGTTCTACGGGACGAACAATCACCAGACTCTTGCTGATGTCTTACTTTCCATCCGGTTTTTGGTCAAGATTAATCTCGCGCCTTTTAGCTGACGACACAATCACCGACATCATGAGATCTTTCTTCATAGTTCCAAGAGATGTGAGTTTTTACCCGAACTAATTATCTAATTAACTTTCAACTCATTGTTTTATTTCAGCTTGTTAAAGATCCAGAACTATCGAAACTACTGGACGTAAAGGCCGATTGGGTGTTGTGGCAGACAGGGGTGGAGCTTAAGTATGGTGATATAACACTCTTTAGACTGAGAGAGATTCTTCACACTTCGGAAGGTGTTTATAGGCAAATGAAGTGAGTATGTTTACTTCATTCAGTTGGTTTGCTCTAAAACAGTTGTATTTCGTCAATATTTGCGTATGCATATTTCATTGTTAATCCTTCAAAAAACGTTTTAGGTTCCGCATCAAACAGGAGGGCATATGGACAGACGTCGATATGGAGAGTAGCTCCATTTTGGAGATATATTTCCCCCTAGAATCCCTAGTAGTCAAAACGAATACCGAGGACGTCGTGGTGTTGAAAAGTACGGATGAAAGTACAGCCCAACTACTTGCTTTAGCAGTCGATCATATCGATATATTGCTGGAAGATTGGTATCCTACATTGGGTACTAGGTTCGTGCACACCTCGGAAGGAAAATTCTTGATAACCAGGCTGGTTCCGTGCCCGAAATGCTTGACGCACGCGGTGGAATGCGAACAGAATCATCACGATCATGGGTCTTCTAATCTGTACAGGCTGCCAGTCGAAGTGAGTAGATTTGAAATATGCGTAAGAAGCTGTGGAGCTTAACGCATTATTTCTTTCAGTTGACTAAGCCTTCCAGCGAATTCTTCATAGAACAAGTGCCGCCCTTACCTCGAAAATCTCAAGAATCCATCGTGTCCGAAAGCGACAGCGGAGTAGGTCAAGACTCCGAGTGTTCCAGCAGGATAGCCTCTGTAGAAGGTCATCCCGGTATAACTAACGAACGGTTCGAGGCAATGAACTATTCGTGGATGGTTGAGGAATGCATATTGGCCGCGTACGGGGATAAGGTGGTCAGGTGTCCCTCTCACGGGGAGATTTCCCTGACCGAGATTGCCCCCGATGCGGTAAGTTTTGTTCCGTTATACTCTAATGCCGGCCATCCACGCAGCGTCTGTTTCGAGCGTTTTACGACCTCATCTGGACGCGTGACTTTTCAAGCTTCCAACCGGGCCTTTGAGCATCGTGAAATTCACCATCGACGTAGCGTCCATGCCAAGCTTCCGCGTTCAACAAGAACGTAAAGTCTCGAAACGCTTTGGTCGCTTCGGACGCTTCGGCCGCTTAAGTAAAGTCCCGTCGGCTATAGACGGAGACTGATTACAAGCTTTCGTGCGGAGCTGGCAGCTCGAAAGTACCGTAAAAACGCTCCGTGAGTGGCCTACATTAGACTATATCAGACAGGGCATTCCCTTGTAAAATGATGATTTGTTTTGGCTCCCACATTGAAAGTCTTCATAATGAGTAGAACAAAGATAAAAGGTCAGATCAGGTTCAACCCTTTAGGGCCAGTTTTATAAAAGAATTTCAATCCTCGGTTGAGCCCAAATCCGCCGTCGAATGTCGATTTCCGATTATAAACATCCAACCTCGGGTTCAACCCTGGATTGACTCAACCGGTGAATATAGCTCCGTTTGAGATTTGAACCGAAGATTGAAACGTTTGACGTTTCTAGATGGCCGACAACTAACCTCACTTCATGTTAAAAACAAAAAAAAACATTTTGTTGTGGCACATTGAAGTTGCTTGAAATAAAAATATTATATGATACTAGCTGGCCCGGCGAACTTTGTTTCGCCTAAATGATTCCTATACCATAGCCATCTTTATCTTAAGAAGGCCGTGCCTATACTTACTGTGGATTTCACAAATCGTAATCACCAGTGATCGGAGATCAACAGCTTGGTTAGATTTCTGAACTGTCAAATCGAGTTGATTCTAGATCAAGCTCCGATCACCGGTGATAGGTATGCTTTGTGAAACCCCCGTTAAAGTTGTACAAACTTAACATTGCTATTTTTTCAAGCAGTCATCTGTCTATTGATAAATATCATCTGTCGAATGTCATCTGTCAAATGTCATCTTTCAAACGTCATCTGTCATCTTTTCCATGGATATGAGCTGTCACACAAAAGAGAAAGACAAAAATAATATGTCAATTACTAATTATGGGCAATTTTGAATTCAGTTATTTCCGCAAATATATTTATTACCCAAACATAAATTGAAAACATTTCAGAAATATAGAGAAAAGATGAAAATGGACAACTCACGATTGATGCTGATCGTCACAATTCGATTTACTTGACATTCCGGTAAAAATTCACTGTTCCACCAACTTGAGATCTTTACCCCTTCCATGTTATTATAAGTTCTATGCAAATTGCACAATAATTGTATACATCGCCATCTAGTGGCGATAATATCAAATACAGTATCTAGTCACTGTACGCTACAGTGTCTAGATAAGAGCCATTAACCGTAGCGACACCTAGTGGCCTTATTCAAAAGGAGAAAAACCATTTCCTACATAAGCAAACCATAGCGACACCTAGCGGCCTTATTCAAAAGGAGGAAAAGCATTTCCTACATAAGCAAATTTTTCATCGAATTTTTCAGAGTTTCAATGTATTTTATAATAACCAGGCCGTAGACGAATCCATAAATGAAGTTCCATAACAAACAGTCCATCCGATCTCGAGTTATAAATGGTGTAACCAATAGCTCTCTTTTATATATATATAGATTATATTGATCGAATGCCTGATATTAATCACAGTCTTCTGTAGGTTTGCTATGTATTAATAATTCATCTTTGGTGCTTGGAAAAATATTCCTAAATTGAAACTGAATTTTTGTGCCTTATCTTCGAGGGATAGAACTGCCAGGTTCCTGTGTGAATATAATATCGAAAATGACTCTAGTTATGATAATAATGAAATAACTGCAAGGCATTCAAAAGATAGTTACGATAGTGAATAAGAAAGATACCAATCGAATGATTTCACATTTCCTTTCGACCACTTCGAAGATGGTGCGAAGAAGAGATTTTGGTCAAATAAAAAAACTCTTTTATCAGGTGGATGAAATTACTCTGAATGAGCTGAATCTTTTCAGAAATGTTAATATTTTCGAAGATTTTTGTGGTATACATAAATCAACATCCGAAGAAAGTCAGAAAGTTGTGAAATGTCTAGAACTTTGGACATTATCAGAAAGTAAACTAGTGCTTATTTTATCATTCTACCAAAATGCCAAGCAATCAACAGGAATAGCAACTAACAAGGGAAAGGTTGACTGACCAAATTTTGGTGTATTAGAACAGTGTTGCTGGAGCTCACTCACCGTTCTAGAAGGATTTCTTGATTATTATTACAAAATACAGGTGCATGCTTATTTTAATGGGTTGTGTAAATGCTGAATACTTTTCTTCAAATTAAAATTTTTAATATACTCTAAAGAAATGATTGATGACACCGATCCCATCTTGCAGATCAATGGATGATAAATTATTCAATGAAGCTCACATAGGAACTATGAATTGAATTTAAAGACTCTCTGGCATGTAAAAGAACATTTCCTATTCTTTTATTCGGGATCTGATTACATTTGAAAACAACTATGATTTTTGTGACTTGCGTAGTCCTGCATAATATTGCTAGACTGATTTTATTCATGACTCTCGACCTGAATAAAGCGAGAGTTAATAATAAATGCTATCTTTAAATTTAATGTATATTTCATGGACTCAATCAAACAAGATCAAGAATGATTTGTTCCTATCCTAAATATATCTACATCCTTGTACGACTAAATGTTAATGCAATTTCATTGGATGTTTTGTATTGTCCTAGCTCTTATTTGGTTACTTGGCATAAGAGTTTGAGATAAGACTTTTGAGAATATCAAAATAGTACAAACTTAGATCATTCGAGTCAAATAAGTTGACAAAAGTGATAAAGACTGCCGTATTTGGCAATAGCTTCGAGTGGAAAAAATTCGTACGAAGTCTGTCCTCATTTCATAAATTACAAATTTTTTATTACATAATTTGTTTTGATGTAGGAAATCAGATTTCTCTGAATTATCTTCCGTGACCGTCACAAAACATGGAATATTCGAATTAGCTTCTTGTTTTGTCTTTATTAGACTACGATTATTGAATTTATCCAAACATGGTATGAAAAAAAAGAGCCAAAATACTTCGAGAAATAAGATTCAGGTTAGCCAACCCAAAAAAAGCGATCTCAATCCGAGGTTGTTCAACCGAGGCCGCAAAGACGTTTATAATACCGAACTTTTTTCAACCGAAGGTTGACTTCCAATCCTCGTTTGAGTAACCTCGGATTGAACGTGCCCTTTATGAAACCGGCCCTTAGTAGTATCAATTGTTTGATTTTCTCTTCACGGGATAGTTCCAATTCTCGTCGAAGTGTTCTTTACGGACAATCCACGATAATACAGATTCCTAACTCGAAATTTTTCCACATTAGATCTTCATGGACCTCGGCGACCGATATGTTGTTAGATCCGAAAACATAAAAAGAGGAAGGCTGTTGGGCAGAGGAGCCTTCGGCTTCGTCTTCGTCGGCAGCTGCAAACTCCGCTCCGGTAACGTTATCGACGTTGCCATGAAGATGCTACAGCCTGTACAACCCGACAATAACGCCAGCCAGTCGGCAGTAATCGCCTACAAGGCTGCGCAAGTAAAATGGGAACGGGACCCCCTCCAATACGCGTGCAAAGCCTACTGCACCGCCAGGCAAGAATTGAATATCCTGATGAGCCTCAAGCATCCTCATATAGTACCTTTGATTGGTCTTTGTACCAGTCCCTTGGCCTTAATCCTGGATCTGGCGCCACAAGGAGCTTTGGACTTGGTTCTGAGGCACTATAGACGTTCTGGAGCTAGTTTGGAGCCATCTACTTTGCAGGCCATTATCCTGCAAGTGGCGAAGGCTTTGGAATACCTACATCGACAGAGAATCATTTATAGGTAATGATCTCAATTTCAGTCGCCTTTAGTCCATTTTCCCTGGATCTCAGACTTTACAAGGGCTTTGAAGTTTTAGCTCCAAGAATCTTCAATTTTACTACAAAGGTACAAATCTTCTGTAATAACTGAGATTCAGATTGAAGTGTCGAAAATAGCAAAACCC
Source organism: Adalia bipunctata (assembly GCA_910592335.1). NCBI lineage: Eukaryota > Metazoa > Arthropoda > Insecta > Coleoptera > Coccinellidae > Adalia > Adalia bipunctata. The sequence continues at coordinate 12,601,982 of OU342954.1, forward strand.
ATTTATCTCAGTAAATGATTGCCAACTCTGCACATAGGGACCTGAAGTCTGAGAACGTGCTGGTGTGGCAGATGCCGCCGCCCTTCGTGGACGATCCAGAGGCCCGTCAGGCCCTGATCAAGTTGGCCGATTACGGCATCAGCCGCCTCACCTTACCATCGGGCACCAAGGGTTTCGGAGGTACAGAGGGCTTCATGGCGCCTGAGATCATGATGTACAACGGCGAGGAGGAGTATACGGAGAAAGTGGACTGTTTCTCCTTCGGGATGTTCGTGTACGAGCTTCTTACGCTGCACCAGCCTTTCGAGGGACATGAGTCGATTAAAGAGTGCATATTGGAGGGGGGCAGGCCGTCGTTGACCTACCGGGTGAGTTTATAAATTTTACAAAACTGGTTATGGTCATTATCCGTAATATTCATTGCATACACCGCATACACGGTGTCTGGAATAGTAGGAGATGACCTTGCCTTCGTGTTTATTGGTATTGAGCAGATGCATAAAGGCTTTTCAAGATGTTATTATGACCCCTAAGAAGGCTTTTTAGATTATGTTCAAAAACTTCTTAATTGTAGGAAACCCTTTACCCGAGTTATTTCCTGGACTTGATGGTGCTGTGCTGGTCTCAACAACACAAAAACCGACCCTCAGCAAGTCAAATTGTGTCGATTGCTAGCGCCCCCGAATTCACTCATCTTAGCGACGTGGTTTCTCTGAAACATCAGTCAGATGTTGTTGCCACAGCTAGTATCGGACTCACCCATATAACAGGTGAGTTGAACAAGATTTGTGTGGTCAAAGGTTGTTCGGGTTGTGAACACTCATGTTTTATGTGACGGTGTTTTCGAAGATGAGTCTATATTTTTGAGCGCTCGTTCTACTTACACGAGGGCTATATCATACACATACCAAATTATCGGTCGATAAATTTCTGGAATAAATTTCGCAGATAAATTGTTCATTAGACATATACTCCATTCACTTTTATAATGTATCCCAATTGGCCAAGATTTAGGTTTATCAAGTTTTTACTCAAAACTGATGCAGGTTGGCACTCGTGAAATATCCTCAATGGCAAAATAATTCTCTCTATCTTAAACCATGGAAGATCTAAAATATTTCCAGTGTGAACAAAAAAAAGTTTCTTCAACATTCGCATGGTCTTTTTTTTATTGAATTTACATAATATTTTCTCAAAGTAAGACATCTATGTTCATTGATATAAATCTCAACAACCGCCATGGATCTGACTCGAACTTGCCACAAATCATCATCCAGATCCAGGAAAACTAGCGAAAGTTCCAACCTCATCAAAGCAGATAGGTGTTGACCTAGGTTTCGATCTTGTTTGATCTCTTCAGAACAACATAACCCAACTTCGATGAAAATTGGAGTGGAACGAAGGTCCTCTCAAAACAAAACTAAAGATGGTCATGAGAAGAGACTACATCATGGCGACATCTAGTTGAGAATCAGACCAACAATTCCCTCTCGTAGTCCTGGGCGAAGATAGATGACAACGTTGCGTGGTTATCTGACAGGAAGATGACTATAACCTTACATTTTCAAAATATACACGGTGAAATGTGTCAGAATGTCATGGCCAACCGGGATACATTATAAAAGTAAATGCAGTATAGACGCTAAAATTAATTAGAACAATATTTCTCGCTGAATCAAACCGTGCAAAATATTTGCGCGTTTGTGTTATTTGAACAATAAATCAGTAAAATTCAGTGATCGGTGATTTTTCAACACGTTGAAAGATATGACAAGTTTGTTTATTTATTTCTTCATGATTATGAGTGGTATTACCAATGATGGAAAAAAGCTCGTTCTTGTTCTAGACCTCAACAAAGGCGTATTCTATTCAGCTATTTCAAATGCGGAAATGAATAATACCTGTTCAATATCTCTACTATGTTATGATTCGAAATGAGTACTGAGTATAGTCTTTGAATCAACGCAAATGTAGCTAATGAATCATTACACAACTACTTGAGAAAAATTATTCTTCAAAACTCTAGTTCAGAATTTCATAAATTCCTGATTGAAGTAAGATAACTCTATCCAAATACTAAATTCATGTCCTTTAATTTAGTGATTATTTTCAGATGACGGTCTGCTGGGATCGGAAATGTGGCTGATGTGCGCAAACTCGAGAATAGACCTCTTGCTCTCGGCCAATCAGTGCTGGATGCAGTACCACACCATGATGTTACCCATAAGGGCTACCGCAACTTGTACAGTTGCCCACATGATTTGGATTGGAGATTACTCAGGAAAAATTCACGGATATCAGTAGGTTGAGATGCAATTCCGTTTTTACCAGAATGATCCGAATTTTTTACACCTTATATTCAGTCAATTTCACGCTTTTCACAGGAATTTGGAATCCTTCAAACTATATTTTGGTAAATTTGGTGCCAAGATTTAGGATTTCTTTTCAGATGAAATAGGAAATAGTTAAGTCGTTGGTTTAATGCCAATAAGCCAATAACGTAAGAGGAACTCAACTCAAGTGAAATATCGAACGCGAAATTGCCAACGGGCAGATATGGGAAAAAGAGTGGTGGAAAGTGAACTAATCAATCAATGGAAAGTGCTCTTGGAGGTCTTAGGTCATATGAACCAAATCGAATTCCTCAGATGAATATAGCATGTTGTTTCCCAAGAAATAACTTCTAGCCCAATATCTCAAATATTCCTTGTTTTATTCGGATACAAATTGGTTATGTCCATTGAATAGCCCTTTATTACTATTTTCTTGTTTCAGGGCGAGTGATGCGCATATCATCTTCTCTTATTCCCTGGAAAACGACTGTAGTGTACAAGTGGAGGCCTTGCTCTATCTAGAACCGTTGAAGAGGGTAGCTTGCGCGCTATCAAACGGCCGTCTGTTCTTGGTTAACTCGGAAACTATACCCTCCACACCAACAGCCGCTGAAGGAACATTTGTCATGACAGAACTCGGCTCAAGTTCCATCATCTATTGTATGTGTGCCGTTTTTTACGAGGATAAACAGTGAGTTAATTTATTCCAATTTTTCAACAATTCTTTCCAGATTTGATAGAGTAATGCCGAGGCCACACCGAGCGCTACGTACGCTATGTTCGCTATATTCGCGAATCGCGATGCATCTCAAAATTAGCCATCGGTATTTTTTTGACGTACCCGGCCACACCGACACTGGTACGCTATGTCCGCTATGTTCGCGATGTAAGCCACGTCGCCGAATGTTTGATTCTCGGCTATACAGGGTGGCCATTTGAAAACGAAACAGACGAGATTACAGACGAAATAAATTTTTTCGATAGAAATGCTCGGACAGGTCGATTTCTGTTTCGAGGGGGACAACTTAAGATGTAGGTTACGGACGCATAGCGCTTCAACCCTTGCTACTACAACCCCCACCCCCAATTTTTGAATAGGGAAGATGGGGTGAGTGATACCTCATTTGAATGGTATTTTTATACTGATTTCAGCACAGTAATTGTTTTTTCATTTTATGCAATATATGGCACCGTGCTTGGTAACATCGTGAAATACAACTGAACCTGATTGCGAAAAAGTAAAAGATATACTCGAGTATGTAGCTTTCCGTGTGGCCGCTGAACTTAGCGAACATCGCATACGTAGCGTCCATAGCTTATCTAGCATAGCGCTCGGTGTGGCCTCGACATAATATGGAGTATTTTTGGATAATGCCGTTTTGGTCTAAGCGACATCGTGTGAAAGTTGTTTGGATTGTGTTGGTGCACTTGTTACAGACATGTTTCAAACAGAGAGTGTAAATTTGTTCGGTTCCAAAAATTCATAGATTGTCTATGCGAGATGCGCATGCCAGTGGCGGATGGTGGAAGTATAACGTGGTGGGGCACACCAGAAAAAAATTGAAGATGATGACCAATCGGGAAGGCCAGTTTCTGTGTCAGTCCCCAAAAATATCGATGCAGTTCATGATATGATTTTATCAGACCGTCGACTTGGGCTAAAACCTAAAACGGATATCTGAAGCACTGCAGATTTTATACGAACGCGTTAAACATATAGTTCACGTCAATTTGGACATGAGAAAAATTTCTGCAAAATGGATCCCCAAATATTTGAATGTTGACCAAAATCGTGCAGGGGTAGAAGCATCGAGTTCGATCTGTGCTCGATTTGAAAACGATGTAGACTTCTTTGACCGAATTGTTACCATGGATGAGACTTGGGTACATTTCTACGATCCAGAAACAAAGCAACAATAGATGGAATGGCGACAATCTGTCAAGAACCTAAGAAGTTTCGTGTCCAAAAATCTGCTGGAAAAGTTCTTACTTCAGTTTTTTGGGATTGCCATGGAGTAATCATGATTGATTTTTTGGATAAGGGTAAAACAATAACTGGAGATTACTATTCGACATTACTGAACTGTGACCACTCTACGGAAAAAAAATTAAAGAGAAAAGACGCGGAAAGCTATCCAAAGGTGTTTTGTTTTCACAGGACAACGCCCCAGTACACAAATCTCATGTTGCCATGCAAAAAATTCGTGATTTAGGGTTATAATTACTAGAACACCCCCCTTATTCACCAGATTTGGCTCTGTCCGACTATCATCTCTTTCCTCAACTGAAAAAAGTTTGAAAGGTCGTAAATTTTCTTCCAACGAGGAGGTTATAAAAGCTGTGGAGGACTGGTTTGCAGAGCAAAAAGAAACATTTTTTCTGAAGGTCTTGAGCCGTTGCAGATTCTCTTTAATAAATGTATTCAATTCAGAGGAGAATATGTTGAGTAATAGAATACTTTGACATTGAAATTTTGTTTGGTTCTATAGTAGGCTAAGAATTTTTCATTATATACTCGTATTCAATGAAGAGAATTTACGATAGAAATGCGTATGGATACAGATAATCAAATAAAAATATGAAATGATGTAATGAACAATTAATAAAATATGTATGAGATTTATACGTGACATTTATTGGTGAGGCCCTGACTGATGGACAAGTCGCCACTGTAGTTATCTAGTACGTTCTTTTTGTCTTCACATGTCTTTATTCCAATATACAGTTCGTTTTTTTCCAAAAAAGTTACCGAAACATATGTTTTCGGCACTGGATGCACTGATGATTCCCTCGAAGTTTTCAAGAGCGAGTTCGAGCGCTTTAATGAAACTGCGTGCCTTCGAAGCTTTTTGGAAAATGGAATGGGCGTAATTGGGTTTGATCGTAACACTGTATATTTTCACCTACACAAAATATGATAATTTGCTTTTGATATAACTATTGTCATTATCGCAACAGCGAAACGAATAAAACAATAATAAACAGGATAACAGGTGCTCTATTCAAAATTTCAAAGTTGTTGCCACTTTTCAGTATAAGCGGCAACTCAGAAGTTATAAATCAATTGGGCGGAGTAGAATTCAATGAGACCTCTGGCGGAAAAAAATTGTAATTGAAGCAACGAGTAAAACAATTCGTATTGCATTGTTTTTATTCTGTTTTTTTGTCTTCATTGCAGATCAAGTTTGATTTTTTTTGTACCTTTTTTAAAGTTTTATACTTTGAATTATGTCGCTGCATAATCGAAACTGTTCTGTATTTGGTTGCACTAGCCGTGAAGGGAAAAATCCCGATTTATATTTCCATAAATTTCCTCCCATGGGAAGAATGGTAAATATTGAAAATGCGTTTGGAGTTTTGGAAAATATATCTCAAAAGGCTTAGGCAATGAAACTAAAAATGGGGAAACCAGTTATAGATAGTATGTCCGTGTGTTCCTTACATTTTAAAAGGGAAGACTAGTCAAGGTTAGTACCAAGTGTGTAATACATAGTTATAAGTTAATAGTGGATGGTGTAGGTTATATTTCTGAAGGTGAACAATATATAAATGAGTAACATATTCTTCAGGTCTTAGTAAAAAAAAGTATCTTCTTTTAAATGCAGTACCTTCCTTAAAACTACCACAGTCAAGCCACGAAGTATGTTCCAGAAAACGAAAAGAAAATAAGTCGGTATTAAAAATTTCAAATGATACTCAATACAAACGTACCTTCCCTGCAACTTTTGTAGATATGACTATATCAAAAATGAAATAAAAACACGAAATCAGACCTAAAACTAAACAGTTAATTGAACGCTTGTTGTACTTTTCACAAACATCAACCATACCTATTACTCCAAAAATAAAAATATTGGGAGTCAAAATTTAGATTAACAACACAAAGCACTAAAGCACAATCAAAGAAAAACCAAAAGTTTCACAAAACACCCCCTGAAAATAACTTAAACAGCAAAATAAAACCACTTCAATATCAAAGGGCTCATACGACATCTGATTTGTTTTACTCGTTGCTAAGATGACATTGACATTTCAAAGCGCCACCTATCGAATTCTACTTTTCCCAATAGAGCAGAACTGGTAATTGGAGAAAACATATCCCGACAGTTTAAGGTGGTGAGGCACATCAGAAAAAAAAGATTCCTTGCCGAGGCGTTCCCGAGAAAAAGGCTGTTGCAAAACTGATGATTAGAATAATTCTTTATCGCTAGTATACTCAAGGTCATCTATTTCGAGGAACATTTTGCTTTGTAAAATATTTACTTCCAGCGATGAAGAATTATCTTACTCGAAAACTAAACATTTCAAAGGGTGTGTATAAAACGTAATTCGAAGCCACTTGAAAAAATAAGTATCCTTGTAGAAATTCTTCAATTTTTAGATTTTTTTAAGAACATCCTATACAAGGAAATCGCTTTCCATCATAGTATCAGATTTGAAACACCCATTAACCAAAAATTGAGAATATTGAAGTTTATGTCTATCTGATTATTGGTTAGGTACCTGCCTTATAGGACAAGCCGCCGCTGAACATAAACTGTTAATTCTCTCAATATCATGGACTAACATCGTTTCGATCATTTTATCATCTTTCTCCTATAGAACCTGCGAGATATGGTGTGGCGGTAACAACGGTTTCATATCGATTTACACGATAAAAGACCACGTGGTGGCCGGCCACGAGACCATCAACCACTTCAATCCACTTCTGGAGGAGGTGAATGTGATGAATTTGATAGCGGATGACAAGACGGTCTGGTCCTACGTACAACCCGGATGTGTCGTCTATAGATGGAACGCGGAATCCAAGATTATCATGGACAAATTGGACTGTTCAAAGCTTGTACCTTGTTCGGAGAGTCTCAAGTCGATAGCAATAGAGGAGCATTTGAGTCCGACTAAGTGCCAGGTAATTATTTATAAAATAAAAATTTAAAATAAAACGAATAGCACTTCAGTGTGTTCTATATTTACGTAAGAACAGAGCGCTTTCGACCTTAGGTGATCATCAGGGTTCCCTGAAAAGGCAATTATAAACATTATAAAAACTAGGATGACAAGCAAATAAAAATATTACCCGTCTAGGAATAAATTTTATAAACATTTTTATTTTAATTTAATTTTGGTTTGCTGAGGCAAGTCAGGCAAGTACGAGGAAAATGCTCGGCAAAGTACAAAGGCTTGCCTGTGTGTGCACAACGGGAGCTATGAGAACATGCCCAATCAGGGCGCTTGAGATCATCACAGACCTCTACATCTCGTGATTGATAGGGTAGCCCATGAGGCCATCCTCAGAGTATCTAAAGAAGGAGCAGGCAATGAGAGAGTCAGGTTTCAGAGAGTTTGGTCCTCTCTAAATGACTACACCTCATCTGCAAACCTTCATAGTGATGTGATGATCAAGAAAGTAAGTACTGAGAAAAACTTCAGCACAATGCTAAACAAAAGAGAGGATTGGGAAAGGGAATACACCAACTATAATCACAAAGAAAATACAATAAAATGGTATACAGATAGTTCTAAAACCGCTACAGGAGCTGGCGCTGGCATTTACGGGACAAATACCAAGTGTGCACTATCGTTGGGCTCCTATACAAGCGTCCTTCAAATGGAAATAATTGCAATCGGAAGATGTCTAGATATAAATCTAGAAAGAAACTATCAGAAGTGCGATATAGCTATTCATACAGATAGTCAAGCTGCTATTAAAGCACTGAGCTCCTACGTCATTGACTCAAAGCTGATTTGAGAGTGCCGAAACAAACTCAATGAGGTAGGCAAGAATAATAAGGTCTTTTTAATCTGGGTTCCCGGTCATTCGGGAATCGTAGGAAACGAAGAGGCCAATACACTGTCCAGAAAAAGCGCACAAACGCCACTCACTGGCCCAGAACCCTTCTGTAATATAGGAAAATGCACCTATAAGAAGGAGTTTATACTGAAGGAGAAAACCGAAAGAGAAAAACTCTGGCGGAATCTCCCAGGGATGGATCACACGAAAAAGTTACTCCGGAACTTCGAAACTGCTAGATCCAAAAAATTTCTGGATCTCAGTTAAGACCAACTTCACTTACTCACTGGCTTTCTCACAGGACATTGTCGCCTAAAGAAGCATCTGTTGAGAATGGGTTTATCGGACACTGATGAGTGTAGATTCTGTGGGGAGGAGGAAGAAACTCCTATTCACCTGGTTACGGAATGCTATGCCATTGCAAGCCAAAGGAAAGAGTGCTTTGGACAAGAAACTTGTAGAAGTGGAGAGTTATCCTCCTTGAAGCCGTCCCAGATACTGGATTTCATCAAATCTCTGGAACTGGAGGGCGAGCTTTAGGAGGCGCGATGATAACAGCTCTGATAGGGGGCACAGTAGACCTTAAGGTCGCAGTGGACTGTAACCCCTTTTCACTATAACTATTTAATTTTAATTCAAGGTAATTATTTGATGGTTACAATAGGAACAATAGATAATAATGGATTGAAATTCTCTATCGGACACCTTTTATTTCAATTCCCGGCATTTCAGGTTTCGAGCATGGCGGTACTCGACAGCGAGATCTACATCGGCACCACATGGGGTTGCATAATAGTGGCCGAAAGTGCCACCCTCAGGCCCATAACCATATTCAGACCATTCGAGGAAGAAGTAAGAGCCATAACACCTCTTTACTTCTCTAAAACTGCAGGCGCAGAGCAACAGAAGACTCCTCTTATAGCCACTATAGGTAGGGGCTACAGGAACCTCCTGACAAGATACACAGATGTACCGATAAATTGCTTAAACAGTCTAACCAGTCCGGTTGCTGGAAAAAACTCGAATTTGGTGCCGTCTAATCAGAATATGTTTGTGCTGTTGTGGAGGGCTAAGGGTTGGAATTCTGCTTGAGGTTTTTGTCATTGTTATCTCTGTTGAGTCAAGGGGTGCTAGCGAGAGGAGTTCATTCTATAGTATGTATGGAGAAAAGTAATAATTAGACTGAGAAGTGTACTGAGAGTAACCAAATATTTAATATATTCCTTAAGGTCTTCTAATATTGATATTAGATCTGAATTATACAGGTTGTGATTTAACTGGCTGGAAGGACTGAACGCTTTTTTTCAGAGGTTGTGAATTTTTAGAATATACTCCATTCACTTTTATAATGTATCTCGGTTGGCCATAAAATTCTGACTCATTTCCCTTGTATATTTTGAAAATGTTAGGTTATAGTCATTTTCCTGTCAGATAACTAAGCTACGTTATCCCTTCTACATAGAGTTCGTAGTAATTACATATTTATCAAAATTTTTATTTACTTTGGGAAAATAATGAATTTGGGAAAATATTATGTGTATTCAAAAGTTCCAAAGACCTGACGAATATTCTACATAGCACTTCCTGATAATTTGTCTCTGCTTCTTCAAAACTACCTTCGGCATTTTCAGCGTGATGATCATATTCAGAGAAATCAGCAATGGCAACGTACCTGAGAATTATTTGACATTCACGAGTGCCAACCTGCTTCAGTTTTAAGTAAGAAAACTTAATAAACCCAGTGGCGGCTGCTCAATAAGTGCACATGTGCACGTGTACCCCCAATTTATATCTTCATCAAAAGGAATTTACTTTTGTGTTTAACGTAAACGTAACGTTTTATATTTGGGTATTGAATTTAATTTTTCATTTCCGATGTTCCGGTTCGCGGTTCTGTATTTCAGACTCCAGACGGCGGGCGAACTTTCAACGCAAATGCGTGGTACACTGCACATCCGAAGTGAGCCTTGATTGGAGCATCAGCGACACCTCGCGCCCCAAACGTCCCGTAACAGTCCACAATATTTAGCAGACACAGGTACACATCCAGAATGTGTACGCGTAGGCTACGTCAAAGATAAAGAACTACGGTGCTATGATGTACCGATGTACGTCGTGTGTAGGTGAGATAATTCTTTATTTTTGGGTGAGATGCTGTCTACCGTTTTTGTTGTATCCGCGCAATTATGGCCGAGAATTTGGAGAATTTGATTTGCATTAGCGTACAATATTTGAAAAAAATTCGTTTTTCTTTGCTGACATCAGAAGAAAAATAAAAAATTAAAAGAGCCGGTCGTCCAAAACTGAATTAATCGATCACGCATGTAACAAAATGTAAAACACGCGATTATAAAAAACCTTTGAGATAGACACTTACGAAAAAGCCGAATCGTTATGTGGTTGTGAAATAGTAACAGTCTTTATTGTTTTCCTTGATTGTCATTTGCTGGTGATGATCAAACAGAATGGACCAGATCCGATGTCAAGGATTTAATCCATTTCAAAGAAAAAATTAAAAAACATCAAAGTTCCAAGACAGCTCTCTGCCAAGCAAATTAGTAGGTAAACAAGATATTCGACAACAATTAAACAGTGCTTACCGATTGAATATCGAGAAACATTATACCAAGTAAAAAAGAACATATACATTTTATCGAAAATCATAAAATCCTGGTATATTTAAAGGTCATATCAATTTTTCGGCTGAATTAGATTTATCACTCAGGGATCATTTCGATGAATCCACAGTATTTAAATATAAAGATGATGAAACAAGTGACATTTCAAACATTTTCCAAATGGTTATAGTTTTCCGTTATACTTTAACAGACCGTACCCCTTGTACTTACAATTTCAGATTTTTGCGCTAACCCCTTTTCTGAATATTATCCCAAGATAAGGCGAAAGAACGTCACAAACTGCTCTAAAATGCGAGTTTTGAAGGTTAGTTCTCAATTTTTTTCCTCCCCCGCACTCCCATATGTGCAATCCGAAAATAAAAATCCACGCGCCGCCACTGAATAAACCTAAATTATGGCCAACCGGGATACTTTATAACAGTGAATGGAGTATAGATACATATGCAAAGAGGTGTTCAAATCTGAACGTTTAAATGCTCTCTATTGTGAAGGGTGTTTCTACTGGTGGACTTTAATTCCACAGGAGCCACAGCTAATTATGAATTACTCGTTCAAATAAGCCATTCCAGTATTTCACCAAAGTAGCAAGACGTTAAGAAGTAAAAAAACAAATCCATTGAATATGAAGGAATCTGGTCCTGCTGTCGTAAGATATTGGAAAAAATCTGACAATGCCTATCCTTGAAAACGAGGCGGGATAAAATTTAACTTCATTGGCTAATATCTTCCCCAATTTAAAAGTTTAATAGTTGAATTTTGGTGGACGGTTTATTTAAATGAGTTTCAAGTCCTGTTTAAAATCATAACTCATCATGGTAATCAAGGCCGCAGATATCGCGGTAAATTTTAAAAATCACTATGGGTCACATCCTGTATATTAAATTGATTGAAGAATTATGATTTGGTTAGTTTTGAGAATGATTGATATTTAATTCATCTGATCGATTCTTTCGTGATTGTAATTTATACAATTGTTAAGTAATTTGCATTAATTAAGTGATATCTCACAATTATTCAAGAATGATGCGTTGGAATAGAAACTGGCGAAACGAATGTAAATACATAATTATATTTTAATATAGGCATTTACCTCGTAAAGTATAATTTCTTGTCGAAACGAAATGCAGGCCACTGTAGACTGATAATTTATGAAATTATTGTGAAATTCACAATATTGTCTGTTTATTGTACTATCATAAAGTGTTTCTTGTACTCAACTTGATCTGTGATTATTTCTTGTCATTTATTTCTCTTTTTTGGTCAAAATAAAGTAACTTCGAAAATAAATTGGGTGATATTTTCTTGAAATTTCTTTCATTACAATCAATAATGATTTGTGAGTCGAAAGGCCCAGAAACCAATTTAAAATGGTACAAATTGATTCTTGAGGCACAAAAATGGAGCACTGTAAACTAAACTAAATGACTGATGAGTATGACAGCTGTGTCAACTTAGCGGCAAACGGTTCCTCTGAATAGTCTAAAATGGTATATTCTAAAACTAGTCGCAGTATGGGCCCCTATTTCAATACGAATGCGAATTTCGAAAACGAGCGACGAAGGAGCGAGTTGGAATTGCATTCTGTAACGAGTATTAGACGATATTCTCTCTATTTCAGTCAAATTTCGTGAAATACTGTTGAAATTCAATGAAAAATTCAGATAATACATCCTAGTGACTTTTATATTGTATCTTGGCAGTTGGTGTACTGACGAAAATTGACATTTCCAACTTGATGTGTGTTGAAAATTGATAGGATCGGAAGTCATTGTTGACAACCACGAAACGAAAATTATTACTAAAAACAGTGCCGTATGCTGTAATGAGTTCATTACAGCACTGTTTTCAGTACTGTAATGAACTCATTACGATACTGAAATAGAGAAATGATCATTATCTGGTACTTTCTTGACTAAATGTAAGTTATGTTTGTTGCGGGATACGATTTTTTCAAATCTACGTAGAGTTTGAAAAGGTATTAACTACTGATTGATTCCTCTGAAAATAAGTTCTCTATCAAGAAACTTACTATTTGTATTAGCAAAGTTACATATTCGTCTTTAAATTTAGGTGGGAGAGCAAGAGAAACACAACTAAATCCATGTTTGAAATTTTTTGATAATTAGTAATTAATTAATGAAAGTGACCAATCAGCTGCGCCGTACAGAAGAATAAGTAGGCAGTGGGGACGCGAGAGTGAGACGTCAGAGCTGCTACCGGCTTTTCACGCAGTAAACCGAGACTGGCGTCTCACTCTCGCGTCCCCACTGCCTACTTATTCTTCTGTAGGGCGCTCCTGATTGGTCACTTAATTAATTAATTACTAATCAACTAAGTTATCAAGAAATTTCAAACATGGATTTTTGGGATTAGAATATTTTTCACTTTCGATCTCCTCAAAGGGGTGCGCGACTTCTGGGACACACTGTATAAGTTGGACGAATCCGACCCTGCCTATGATTTATAGCTAGGAGTATAGAATGACATTCTATACTCCTAGATTTATAGTACCAGACTGCCCTGGCTTATTATAGTTCCTTTAGTAGCTATGTGCCGCCATTTTACGGCAAAAAATTTTAGCTTCAATTCGTTCAATTCAATTCATTCAAGTGTCTTGTTCCTTTTGGGTAATTTCAAACTCAATATTTATAGTTTACTATCATTGTTCTTCTGGAAATATTACTTTTGTATTTTATTCCGAGAGACCCGAGAGTACAATAACAATAATATGAAGTGTTTCAGGCTCATCCAGTCATTTTGGGACACCCTATATATTTTTAAGAAATTAGGCAACCAATCTTACACTCCTTGAGTATGTCAGGGTACTTAAACGATTGCGTTTTCACTTTTCATGTTATCTTTTTCAATTAACCTATAATATTTTGACCTCTGATATCAATTCCAAAGTTTGCTGTATTCCCCATTTATGTTATTGTTAAAAAGTGCAGCAAGGCAGCACGAAATAGGGACTTATTATATTTACGTACACAGCATATCATGATAACAATTTTTTTCAATAATATCCAATTTGTGAATTCCATTAATCAGTATTAAAATATAATATGCTGAAATCTAGGATACTTCTCAATTCTGCCGTTCAAATAAGAAATATGAGTTCAGCTGTGCCTTGTAAACGATTAAATGGAAGAGTAGCTATCGTCACAGCCTCTTCTGACGGTATAGGCTTTGCTATAGCTAGAAGATTAGCTAGAGAAGGAGCCAAGGTTGTTGTGAGTAGCCGAAAAGAGAAAAATGTTGATAAAGCAGTAAACGAATTGAAAAATGAAGGGTTAAATATAACAGGTTACCTTGTAGTGTCAGGAAATTTCTTCTTCTATTGTTAATAATTTTCAGGTATTGTCTGCCATGTAGCCAAAGCTGAAGATCGAAAGAAACTATTTGTTGAATCGGAGAAGTTAGGGGGTCTTGATATATTGGTGTCCAATGCTGCTGTAAATCCAGAAATCGGTGGAGTTTTAGATTGTAGTGAATCAGCATGGGATAAGATTTTTGATGTGAACGTTAAATCGTCCTATTTATTGGCCAAAGAAGCATTACCTCAACTTAGGAAGAGCAAGTATGGTAGAATTGTGTTCATTTCTTCAATTGCTGGCTTCGTCCCCTTGGATGTTTTGGGTAACAATTATTATAGGATTTGTGGAGCATGTAGAGATGAAATTTGATTGTAGGTGCTTACTCTGTTAGTAAAACTGCTCTCTTGGGATTGACGAAAGCAGCAGCTTATCAGTTAGCAACAGAAAACATCACAGTGAATTGTGTAGCTCCTGGTGTAATTCAAACAAAATTTGCAAGCACACTAACAGAGTCTGAAGCAAGTAAAGAACAAGTTTTGGAGAGGATTCCTTTAGGCAGACTTGGTGTACCTGATGACATCAGTGGAGTTGTTGCTCTTCTAGTCTCTGACGATGGTTCTTACATGACGGGAGAAACTATTGTTGCTGCAGGGGGAATGAACTCCCACCTATAATTATATCACTTTTGCAATTTCTGCAATATCTACTCTTTCAAGAGGCTCTGTCATTCAATACTGCTATTTTTTATATCTAATAGGTATGCGGATACTGATGAGATTTATACACATTGTTATTATTTTAAAGAGTTTTATACAAATGAAGATAAAAACCTTCTGCACAAAATTGATCTCATTTTCCTTATAAGCCTAATTTTCCTAATATGCTTTTTTGGTTGGCAAAATTGATAATCATTTTGAATTTGAATCTTTCTATTTATTGAAAAATTCCAATTGATTAGACAGCTGTCACAATAACTATCAAAAAATATTTCCAGAACATCCAAATGATTTATCTGAGTTGAAAATAGAATAATTTTCAACTCAATGTGGCGCAAAAAAATTTATTCAAAATTCAATAAAAAATCTGCATCGGCCGGGAATCGAACCCGGGCCGCCCGCGTGGCAGGCGAGCATTCTACCACTGAACCACCGATGCTTATTGATTAAAGGTTAAGAAAATGTAAAGGAACCGTTTCGATTTGTCGCATTGCAATTTTCATTTTGAAAATATTGGTTATTTTATATTTCGAAAGCAATCAATTCTTACTGCCTATCTTTTAATGAATGATTATGTAAATATATTCTTTCTCGTCGAAAAGCACATAACCTGACATTGAACTTTGATCACAAGTTAGTTGTGGAAGTTCTTATTGTTCTAATTTAATCCTTTTATACAAAGATCATGGATTCGTGAAGTAGTTAATAACTTTCCAATTGAACAGAAAAAAAACAAACCTATTTCCACCTTAAAAGTGGCTGAACGTACGTAATATTCAAATTTAGTCCAAATTCTTCAGAAGGTGGTGGTACTCATTCAAAATGGTAATATTTTTCAAGTTGAATTCTCTAAAACTTATCAATACTTTATTCTAGCTGCCAACGAGTGTAATAACCACAAATCTTACAAAAAACTTTAAGGTGCTAAGAGTAACCTTAAACAGAATGAGTACTGAGGCATCTGATGTTATTCTCGAAGAAATAAATAACAAGGGGGTTATTACCCTCAATAGGCCCAAAGTGCTCAATGCTTTGAATCTTTCCATGGTTAAAAAAATCGTTCCAGCGCTTCAGAAATGGGAAAAAGACGGAAAAGTGTGCGTTATCGTGAAAGGCGCAGGTGAAAAGTCTTTCTGTGCTGGTGGGGACGTTAAAAATATTGTATTGGATGGAATGAAAGGTGGAAAATTGGGCCATGAGTTTTTCCGTGAGGAATATGCTATGAATGGGTTGATTGGGAACTATGAAATACCTTATATTGCCTTTATCGATGGAATTGTGATGGGTGGTGGTGTAGGTTTGTCTGTTCATGGGAGATACAGGGTAGCTACAGAGAGATCTCTCTTCGCTATGCCTGAGACTCAAATAGGATTATTTCCTGATGTTGGTGGATCATATTTTCTGCCTAGACTGAAGGGAAAGTTAGGAGCATACTTGGCATTAACTGGAGAAAGATTAAAAGGTGTAGATTTATTGAAAGCCAAAATAGCCACACATTACACAACCAGTGATAAATTACAAGATTTAGAAAAAGCTATAATTCAATGCAATAACTCCAATGAAATAGAACGAACTTTAGATCGATTCAGTGTTCAGGACAACAAACCTTTTGTGTTAGAACCTATTATCAATAAGATTGATACTTGCTTCTCGTCTAACACAGTAGAAGAAATATTCGAAAGATTAGAGAAAGACGGTTCAGATTGGGCAAAAAAAACTCTGGATACATTGAAGAAAATGTCTCCAACCAGTTTGAAAGTTACTTTGAAAATTATAAATGAAGGTGCTAAATTGAGTTTGGTCGAAGCTTTGCAAGTTGAATATAGAGTTGCTGTCGGCTGTTTAACACAACATGATTTTTATGAAGGTAACTGAATTTTTTTATGGAATATCACAGATATCAACTTTTTTTTTCATAGGTGTTAGGGCATTGTTGATAGATAAGGACCAAAATCCGAAATGGAAACCTAATACAATAAAGGAAGTGTCCAATGAAATTGTTAACAAACATTTCGAAAGATTATCAGAAGAGAAAGAACTGAAGCATAAACTGTAAAGATTTTTTCAATATAAGGTTGTGGAATATACTTTGTTTTTCGTTATATCTTTGTGAAATAAATTCTATATGAATGAGTCTCAATGTGATGTTGCTGAGAATCTTCCTCATATCTGATACATAGGCAATTGTGGGGCAACAGCCCAGTGATTGTCTGAAGCTAACGCTCTGGAGTCATCCCATTCATCGTCACATTCATTACTATAAGGGATCATACCGAAAGACTTGAATTGAACTTGTCTGATCAATAACGAAGAAATAATAATTTATTTTCCGTACATCTGTACAGCTTGAAATTTTTTAATTTTCAGGCGAATTAGGTATTTACTTTGGTAAAATTAATCAAATCTTTGCTCACAGTTTGAATTTGATGTACTAGACTACTAGAGCAAAATAAGAAAGCAGCATTGCCACATTGTATATTACGGCTTGTCAGGAGAAAATTTCTTCTTATCAATAAAAAATTAACGAACTGAAAACTTTAGTTAATTTCTTATCATATCATCTTATTAAATTGGACTAATCGTGACAATGAATAAGTTATGCTACCTAAAGAATTGCTTCAAAAGAAAAGGTGTTTGAAATCTATGCGTCGAAGAGGTTAAATTCAAAAGTGCTAAAAAAATAGTCTTGTCTTGTTTACATCCTGAAAATTAACTTCTTTTTACTTGGTTGTGCTGTTTTTCATTGGAATTTCAATAAAAAATTCCCAGAAACGATATTTTGATTCTTGTACTAATTTACGTAATTTTATTCCACGAATTTGAAAGACATGGCTGAACTGAAAAAAAAGACTACAATACCTACTCTCTCAGGGCTCATTTCTGATATTGCATCCAAGTAGGTACTTTCAGAAACAAACTTACCATTTTTACCTTCCAAAATCCTTTAAATGAGAAGCTTCCACTGATCGCTTTCATTGCATCATGATTATTTTTCAGAAAATTGACAAACTCGTACATTATAGCGATGAGGACTCAGGAATTGTTGAGATGCATGATTGCAGGAAAGGACTGGAATAACGCACAGTAAGTCTGACATGCGACGAATCAGTAGGCTCAAAACTAAAGCTTCTTTATTCACAGGGAGTTGATGGAAAAGATCAAGGCGTGTATGAAGCAAATTCAAAAATTGATACCTCTCCATATGGTTTCTGTTAATGTCATGAGGCATTTTTTGAAAATTATCAGAGAAGAATATGATAGTGGGCTGAAGGTATGGTCATAAGGACCTCTCATCTTTTTTTTAAATTGAATATGATAACATTACATCACATTGTTTCTCCAAGTGAATCTGTAATGTGGCCACAGAAAGATCTCTGTAAAATTGCTTGAAATTTTTGAGAATCTGGATATCATAAAAAAAGGATATTTAACAAAATCAAAAGGTTCTGCGCCGACAATTCAACTACTAGAATGGGTCATGTAAATGACCCAAGTCAGCTTTTAAGCGCTGGTACATATATCTTGTAGGGAGTTTCGCATTCAAGAATTCAGCAGAAAAAAACTAGTAGAAAAAAACATTGGACAGCAGCTGTCAAAGAAATCGTCTATGACCTTCCTTTTTTTTTTTCAGAGAAGGGGGGACGACACAACAATGCATCATCTTATAAGTTTGACCCTTGATCCTGTTACAGATTATTCGAACAAACTACCAGATCTTCAGGATGATTTGTTACTTAGGGCCTCAGAATATAGAAGCGAATTGGAATCCAGGTGAGTCTAAATCTTCTATTTGGATTGCATGTTATTAAAAATTCTTTTTTGCTAGCTCCGGGAATATCACAGGTAGGGCCGTTGACCAGATATTCGCCAATGAGGTTATTATAACTTATGGAAAATCTAATTTAGTGGAACAGTTTCTGAGGGCTGCAGCTAAGGAAAGGCCCATACATGTGATAGTAGTGGAGTCATCTCAGGTTTTAAATGTAAGTATGTATTGTATAGAATTCACAACATACAGGGGACCCATATAAGCAGTTTCCGGGAGACGCTAAGGCGGAACAATTATGAATAACTGTTCGAATATACTCTTAGGCCACATCATCAGATAAGCTCATTGATGGTCAGTTGTATTCTTCATTAAAAAAATTAAGGTATTAGAAAAACTAATGACACATCTGAAACAGTGCCTTAGACATGAAAAGTGTTATATCAACTTTTTGAAAATCTTGCATTTTATGAAATTATTGCAAGAGACAAGAAAGTTTTTTATTTGATTTTCATTTGACTGTGATTGAATGGATTAACAATTTTCAAGTGATTCCGATACATGTTTAATGTTTAGGGGTTCCAAAGACATTGTGGCCTCTGTCAAAATAGGTAACAATATGAGATTTCACATATTATAAAACTTCTGTGTACCAAATTTGGTGATTTTCATATGACTGGATTCTGAAATGAAAACAATATTTTTACGTTCAGGGGGTTCACTTCCCATCAGCGCCAATAGTTTAGCAGCTAAATTTCTTATGGTTACCTGGTTGCCATGACAACTTGACGTTTAAAATTCTAGGGTCATGCTATGGCAGCTAATTTATCCAAGATCGACAACATCCAAGTGAGTCTGATTCCAGACGCTAATATATTCGACCTGATGTCTAGAGCAAATAAAGTGATTATTGGAACCCACTTAGTATATGCAGATGGAGGTCTTCAGACGATTGCTGGGGTTCATAACGTTGCAGCAACTGCCAAATATTTTTCAGTGCCTGTAAGCTTTCAGATAGAATAATTTCACCTACTGCTGAAGATAGATATTGATAAATCGATAGCCAAAAATTTGTTTTGATTTCAGGTGATAGTTTTAACTCATATGTACAAACTGACACCGATATCCACGTTTAGCTGTGAAGAATTTCAGAATAACAGGAATGCAGGCACAATAAAGCTTTGGGAAACTCACGATACGTCCAAATTCAATATTGTCGACCCAATTTTCGATTATGTGCCACCAGAACTTATTCAGCTCTTCATTGTTGCACACCAGTAAGTAAAAGATCTTTCTTGAACTTTCATTACCTTCCACATATTGAATAAACCAATATTAATCTAGAGTCTCTATATGAGTAGAGAAGAGCTCACTAAACAGTCAACCCCAAAAATATACATACTATGTTTATTTTCGACGTAAAAAAATAGATTGAATTCATACCATTTTGTCAAATTTGCTAACCAAAAATTAACTAAAACATGTGTTGATTCATATCATCACATCATTTGAACTTCGAATTTTGCATAATGTAACTTTTTTTATAAGTTATATTTTATATTAATGAAGCTTTTTATTTTTTCTAATAGTTTCTCAAATAGATTAAATAAATTTTTCAGGAATGGATATGCCCCCTCATATATTCAACGGACACTATTGGAACTATATCATAAAGATGATTATTATATTTAGAATCATAATTAATGTTAAATATTTTTGAATGTCCCTAATAAAAGTATAAGTTTTATTCTACTTTATTGCTTGTTTCGGTCGATGTCCTTTTAAATTTCGTCTTGGGGAGTTCTAGATGGTTCTAAGGAAGGCTGTAGGTCCTCTGTTTTGCTCCAATTTTTTCCTGGGTGCAGTTTTGCTTGAAAAATCGATTATAAAAATTTTTAAATTACAAAAACCTCTAGTTTGGGAGATAATTTTCTTGATTGCATATTAATGGGATTGTTATTTATTCTGTAGAATAAATCATGTCAATAGTGTTAAATTAGCACGAATTTTTCAGCAGCTCTATGAGTTTTCGATGATTTTCTGTTGTTTTTCGGATTTTATATTCATTTGCAGTCACGAACGAAAGAATGAGAATTCATTACCAAACCGATTCAAGATGCTTTGTTCATGTCTTCCGGGTTCATGCTCTATGAAGATGCAGGCCATGGACCCTTTTTGTTGCCCTAACATGCTTCTGGTGCCTCTCATTTCGCAAATACACGATTGCAGAAACACACTGCCATTGGGTAAGTACATTATTATCGTATTACTTATTTCGTCAAATATTTTGAATGGTACATATGTTAATTTACAACTGCTAGGTTGCTCGTCATAAACCTTTCGAAGTTGAAAGGGGGGGGGGGCATGAATTGATAGAAATTTTCTACCAACATTACAGGAGTTAAAGACTTAAAATTAAATTTTTTTATTGAAAATATTAGCGATCGATTGAACTACGGGATTATTGTAAATTTCGTGGTCCAAGGGGGGCATGCCAGTGGGTAATAATGTGATTTACGCATGCGCCAAACGAAATTGAAAAATACGGAATCGTTTACTCCATTCACTTTCATAAAGTATCCCGTTTGGCTAAGATTTAGGTTCATCAAGTTTTTTCACTTGAAATTGACGCAGGTTGCTACTCGTGTAATGTCAAAGACGTTGCCAATGCTTATTTCTATTCACTCTTTTTCAACTTTGTAAATGGAGTTCTTTTAAGGTTTAACTTTGACGCAGATTTTGTAGAACTACTACATTTTTATACTGGAGTATTGTGCAAGAAGGTATTTTAATGTCTTCTGTAGGCTTATTTCTTGAGAATTATGAAAAGTGGGGAATTCCATAGTTCCGCCTGTTCGTTTAGAAGTTTTTCTGTCGGGTTATTCGATTACTTTTATTCTTTTTTCGAATGAAGTATCACAAAGTAACGGACTATTTTGTCCATTATTTTTCAGTAGAATTTCAACACTCGATTTTTGATTTGCGCACAAGAAAATAGAATAACTGAATCTTCCAACCATGTTTATATTCGTGAAATACATATTTCCAGTATTGAGAGAGAAAAAGTTTCTTCAATGTTCTTTGGAATTATTGAATTCACATTATATTTTCCTAAAGAAAGTAAACATTTTGATAAATACGAAATTACTACTACCTCTTCGTAGAAAGGTCAACGTTGCGTATTTATCTGACAGGAAAATGACTATAACCCTACATTTTCGAAATTTACACGGTGAAATGTGTCAGAATGACAGGGCCACCCGGGATACATTAAAAAAGTGAACGGAGTAGAGACGTAATATTATTAGTTAAATTCCGGCATAATGATTAGAGATCAACAACGATATGCTAGAATTACCCTCGATGCCAAAGTGCCCTGGCACCCATAAGAGAGTCACTTGGTTGCCTCTAGCCAGTTGCTTTATGATATTCGGCATTCCCAGGTTAGCACTGAGCACTGATGACTGTTTCCAGAGCTCTTGGTGCTGTTGCAATATTTATGTGGGCCTCTTTGGGGTTTCTTTTCAAACACCATTGGTCGCATGTATAGACAGCCATTTTTTCCTCCTTTAAATCGAAGGGTTGCCCTGTTGACACGGAAATTAGAGGTAGAGACTCTCTACGTTATACTATGATTGCGTGTGGTGACCTCTCTCTTTTGTCAGCCATCCTAAAGACGCAATGAGGCGTACTACATATATCGATATATCCTTTTAGGACCAGAGTGCCATGCCTAGTCTTAGACCCCGAGTTTTTCCAAAGAGCCTTCTACCAGTTCTACCACCTTTCGGTTATGTATATGGCCATTAGATAGATGCATAGAATACCTGGTGTTGGCACTGATTAGATTTTGTTCAAGACTTTCTTGTCAATCGAAAATCTACTTTTCATTTCTCCCGAAAGGGGTCGCGCTATTTCCATTGCTGCAATAGCGCCACAATGGGGAAATACTGCGGATAATTCCGGAACTAGGACCCGAGCTACGATCTAGAGTGCTCTATTTTTGGTCACGATGTTTACTTAAGAGTCGTTACACCAGGGTTTCTATACATCTACGCCTTCGTCCACAGAAAACGATAGACCTGCGTCCACAGAAACCGAAAGACCTCCCGATAACCTTGAACCGGAATAACTTAACCTTTCCCAATAGAAATTCCAAATTGCAATTCGAAGAAACGAAGCTACCAATTTTCGATAGCAATGATGCATTCCCCGTCAAGAGTTGCGAAATCGCACCGACGACCGACCGGCGTTTTCCTCAATCAGCGGAGAACTGGCAGTCTCATTTCATTCACGAACATACGCACTCCTGTATTCAGAGTAATCAGGAAAAGTTGCGTTCTTGAATAATTTACGTAATTTTGATTTTTATCTTGAATTCAAGTCTGATAAAATCGAATTCTTGTTTTGAAGTTACAATTTTTGGGTTGTTATTGGATCCAGCAACATGGAAACATGGTTGAAATTATCACTTTTATTGTGCATCTTTGGTTTCTTCAAGGAAATCAGGCCTTCAGAACACTTCATATATGAGTACTTGAGTGGGCCATGGAGGAATATAACTGGAGAAGAGGTCATTTCAGAAGTTTACCCAGTTGGAACCTACGGTTACTTAGTCCTTTTGGTTATTGTATTTCTGATCACAGATTTACTTCGGTACAAACCATTGATAGTAGTTCTTGGTTTTTCGGGTATTGTGTTCTCTTCAATGCTGATATGGACCACGTCTCTGTTTGCCCTTCAAGTATTAGAGGTAATATTTTTAAAATCTAAGAGCTGAATCAATTGATGATATTCTGAGGCTACAATCTATTGAATTCTAAATCGTTATCGAGCAGAATAATCCCTATATAATGTTCCGAAAGGAATAGAATCAAGCGATTCCATTCAAAATTACAATCTCGATAAAATTTCTAATTATCTCATAGGTGACACTTATGTCCAGAACAATTTATGTCAATCCTCTTGAATTGAATCAATTTGTTAATATTTTCAAAACTATCATGGTCCCTAATTTTACAGTCAAAACAAAATTCATTACTGATATTTAATCCCATTGTTGTCTATCTATTAATTTTTCCAATAAATTCCTTTCAAATATCTTAATGCATTGTTCCTTGAAGCATGAAAAGCTAAACAAGGCATTAAATTTGATTGCATATTTACAATTTCAGCCATCTCAAATTACAAGCTTTGTTTAATGCTAGTTAACTCAATTTACCTTTTAGAAATATTGGCATCAACAGTTCATATCTACATAATTCAGTAAATTGCTATCTTAAAAGTGGGTACTTATTTTTAGAGATAATTTGATTTATCAAAACAATTAAAAAAATTGATACAGTTATAAAATGAGAAATTATTTGGGGTTCCCCATCATTTGAAAGATTTAAGTCAAGAGAAAACTTTTGTTATCAGGTGATGTGTCTATGTGAAGAGAATCATTTTTTCTGAAGAAATAAATAGGTCACATTCTTTTGGAGTCACTGTTCTGGCTACCAAAAGTTCTAGCAACAATAATGTCACATTGTTGACACTCTCAATTAAAGAAAAAATTTAGTGTTACCTATCTCATTTAGTAAACTCTTTTTAGGAACAATAACCTAGTAGAGCCCCTAGATCTACCTATTAAGTACAGGGTCCGGCAGAGATGTATGACGTTTTTGAAAAAATCAAAACTAAGTGAGATTTTGAGGAAAATAAAATTTTATTTTTTTTAAATGTACCTACATGAGAGTTTGCCATTGATACCACATCAAAAAAATAAATAAAAAATAATCATGAACGGAAGATGATGTCATCTAAGTGGTTGCCCTGTTTTTCCACACACTCCTGCAGCCGATTCGTGAAGTTGTCCATGCATCGTTGTTTAGAATTGCTTGAATTTCGCGGGTGATTGCAAGATAAAGTTCGTCAAGGGTACGTGGCTTGTCAATAAATACACGAGCTTTTAGGTGCCCCCATAGAAAAAAATCACATGGGGTGAGATCAGGCGATCGTGGAGGCCACTCAATATCCCCTCTTAGCGAAATCAGTCGTCCAGGAAAATGCTGTCTCAAAAATGCCATAGATTCCCTTGACGTGTGACAAGTTGCCCCGTCTTGCTGGAAGAAAACATTTCTAATGGCTATACGACACCCGTTGCTCTAGCGTCCACGGCTCCATGGCGACTGAACAAAAAATAATGGCAACTACTTGCGGTCACATATCAACCATTGCGAAAAAGTTAGGCTTCCCCTTCGCCGAGTTATACGCATCCAAAAAACGTCATACATCTCTGCCGGACCCTGTAGTTATCTTCATCGGTAGATCTCCGCAAATCGGGTGATTTCATTGACGAAATGCCAAAGTTTGATCGATTTTCCTGAAGAAATGCAAAAATTACGGAAAAAATTAATACCAAGCTATTTTGCATTGACCTTTCCTCCTTCGATTCGTATATTCACATCACGGCCAGGATATTTGTGAAAAAAGTTTTATCGAGTCCAAAATTGCCTTTTCTGTCGAATTTTTTTCCGCGATTTTTACGAATTTCTTGAAAATATTCTACATCGCCTGGAGAATCGAAATTCCACCCACGTAAAAATCGATTACTCATCTTTTCGACAGTATAAAAATTTCTTCACTGTATCGCATGCGATTTCAAGATTGTTCTGAACCCACTTTTCGACAGATTCCCTCGGGTCGGTCCGCGGAGTTACCATTTAAGTATAGTATAGAATGATTATCATTTTGCCCAAATATCGAAATTGGTTCTAACCCATTAGGTTTGTCTCACTGATGAAGAGATTGTGGGTTAATTAAATTCTGTCCGGCCGATACAGTATAATGTATGAGACCTTTCAGAATAGTTTAATTAAATGATAAGTAAATTATTTTCATCTGGAAGCTGAGTATCATTGGAAACGTATTTGATCAAGCGCGAAAAAGATCCTTCTGGTTATTACGTTCATAATTTTCCGATATGCAAAACTTTTAATCATTAAATTCACAATCGAAAACCAAAAAATGTCTTCAAACTCTGAGGTGGCAGAAATGGTATAATATAATATTATTGAAACCAATGGATCAAAAATGATGGGATGAATTAAATCAATGAAATAAAAAGCAAAAGTCTATTATTTATTTGTAGAGAATAGCTTTGATGTTTATGAACAAAAAGGGAAAACAGTAAAACTCCGATTTCTTTAAGATTTCAAGCAAACCACAGCATCTGTTGAAAAATATGCTTTTATATGAAATTTTAGATATTTTAGGGATAAATCGCTTTTGAACCATTTCACATGTTTTATGAAAAAATATAAAATTCATTGCATGCACTCCATAACTACTCTTTCCAGGTTTTCTACAGTGTTTTCATGGCATCAGAAGTAGCCTATTACACCTACATCTATGCAAAAGTTGAAAAGCAACATTACCAAGCTGTGACATCACATACTAGGGCCTCCCTGTTATTTGGAAGGTTTTTTGCTGGAGCGCTGTCTCAAGTTTTGGTAACCTACAAGCTGATGGATTACAAGCAGCTCAACTATATTACTCTAGGAGGTTAGTATAAGGCGAAATTTCAATACAGGGTGTTCAGGGTTTTACAACATAAAATTTGTAATATAATTGTTAAGGCCCTGTCCAAAATCGAACTCCATTTGGATAGGCGATTAAATAAGAATCTGAAAAGACTTCCAGAAAGTGTGGAACCGCAGAGAACTGTCTGAAATTCCACGAGAAAAAAAAATCAAGCTTTCAGGTGGAAAATTGAGGGCGTGAACTTGGAAAAATGAAAGGCACTTTTTGAATGGAGAATAGGTGCCGTCTGCCAGAGTATAACGGCCCCTTAGTAGTATTCATTCCCATTTTTTTCAGTGCGATTTAAAAAAAAAACAACAAATTTGTCATGAAAATGAAGCAGATATGAAAAGTTGTCAAGAATACTTTTTGTGGAGGTTGAATTGCTCAATTGGGGACAACCCCACCCCCTCATATTCTTCCCCATAGAATTCTCTTGAATTTGAACAATGTTCTGTCATAACCTTACGGTCTTGTGATGACAATATCCATAGTTAAAAAAAAATACTGATTTGCGGTCAAATATGACCCAGTCAAGCTTATCTCATTCAATGAACTGGGAAATGTTTGCAATAGCAAGTGAATAGCATGAGATATTGATTCAAATTTCCTTCCTCATAGGAAAAACTAACAATCAATGCAAATATGGCAAATTTGTATTGATACGAAATGATAAGGTTGTTGATTCGCATCAGCTGGTAAAAATCACTGATTTGAAGACTTAGCAGTTTTCCACGGATTCCAACTTTATTCAAATTCAATCTACTCTGTATTATACGCAAATAAATTCTAAATGATTTCCATGTCAAAGCATTTACCTATGGAAAGGGTTTAAACTAAAAAAAATCAACGTTGCAATACATAGTTAATCTAGTAATCGTACCGATAATTGATCATCTATAATGACCTTGTAATAGGTTAGCTGCATTTTTTTTCCCGCTGAATTGAAACGGCTGCATCTGCACTCAAGAGCATATAGCGAATTCCATTGGTAGAACTCGTGCGTATCGAGTGCAAGAATTCCATAGGATTTCGACCATTGATATATTTAATGCCATTAGGATTGCACCAGGGTGAATGCAGTTAGATAGATTGTCATCTACCATTCAGTGCTTTAGCTATTTTGTTAGTTAATCGCAAGTGTGTTTTGCGCTTTCGAAAAAATCGAACAATTAATCTGTCTTACATTTTGCATTGCAAAGGGACCTGCTTTGGAAGCGATACAATATATTTGAATGATCAATACATATTTCCCGGTACTTTTTTCAAATATTGGTACAATTATTCAATTAGAAACATGCAACTTCAGTCACGGTCGTGTGGTCATGTCGAGATGCATAAATAATGTCCAAACACGATGTTGATAACTATACATATTATTATTCGCTACTTCCAGATGCGCTCAAATTGCCTTAACTTTGAACTTAATCGCGATAAGTATTGCACTTGAATGACCCATTCACGACCGGGATTCCCTGAAGGTTTGACTCGAACAGTCCAAGCATTGGAGTTTGGGGAATATCTCTTTGAGGAGGCGAAGTAAGCAAGGTCGGAAAATCCCGTGTGTGATTGACGTCCTTAAGTATTAATTCAATTAATCATGAAGATGTGACAGTTATTGCTGCTCATATAATCGAGGGAGTCTTTTGGGAAAACTAAATCTGTAGTTTATGCTTCAGATTTTTGTGCTTGTCCTATGAGGCAGGTTAGACAGTGCCTTACCACTGAATGTCGAAAATAACACAAATAAATATCATATTTTTTTACTTATTCATTTAATATAATTTCAAATTCATAAGCATTTATATCGTAATTTCTCTTAATTATATATCAATAAAATAAGGCCATGGATCTAAATTTCCATATCCCACGATTTCTGTCTATCCATCTCACTAACTCACCTCCCAGAAAGCAGAGGCAGGCCTCGCCTTCCTTGTCTAGCGCGTTATTCTACATTATAGGGACACGACAGGAGGCGAGAAGACGCACACCTTAAAGCCACATGTTAGGTTGAGTTTGAGGCTAGCCTCTCGAATCTAGATCCCGTTTTTGTGGTGAAGGGCGAACTGCAATTATTCTGCACTATTCAGATTAATCGGGAACTCGGGTCAGTTTTCAAATTGGGTTGGATTTGCAAGAAGAGTTTTAACTGTTTTTCGTGTACACACGAATGTGATATGATATCTTTAGAAAAGTCTTTTAATTTTGTCGCTAAATTCAATTACTATCCTAGTGAAATGGATTTAGCGGGACCGAGTGGGTTGTTACAAATTTCCCATTTAAATATTAACACTCGGAATTCTAGTGATTTTTTCAAATTTTTCAGCTGATCAGCAAAGTTTTCCGAGTAATTCTTATGAGGATGAATCATGTACAGGGTGTCCCACGGTCGAGTGCCTATTAGACGTTTCTGGAGAACTGGACATATTTGAAATCCGAAAATTGGGATTTTGATATTGTTGGAAATTCTCTACAGACCTAAAATATTTTTGGAGCCTGAGCACTTCCGGTTATACCAGGAGTGGAAATAAATTTGTTCAAAAAAGATTATTCTTATTCTGAAAATCCCGAGTGTAAACCGTTATCACAACGTCAAAGTAGAAGAATGTGAAAAGGTCATGCATCTTTTGAATTTCATAAATATCATCACAGGGTGTTTCAAATTTTGTGTCGAAAACTGTGATCGAAAATTGGCCATAACTTCTGTTTTTCAAATTAGAACCCTATTTTTTTATGATTGCGTTGGATTCTTCGGAGAAAAATAGTGATAGCACCCTCAGATGTTCTTGCTCCTAAATTCAGTAATTGCCGAGATATTTGAGCTTTTCTGGATTCATGTTGTACGTAGAGTCAAATTCATCGAACTTGAAGAGATTCGATGAATATTCTTGTAAAACCATAATAATAATAATAATCTTTATTCATGCTTTACAATTAAATACATTGTTTGCATTCGTCAATATAAAATATAGTGATATATAAACTCTATACAATAAATTATTTTATACAAAACAGTTAAAACAAAGAAAATGAACCGAGCACAAATAAAAAGGTCCTACAGGTATTGTTTCAGATCACAGTTTAAAAAGTCATCAATGTCGTAAAATGCACCTCTAATTAAAATATTTTTTACAGCATGTTTAAAAGTATTTGAGGACATAACTTTGAGATCAGATGGAATTTTATTAAATAATTTGATAGACATATAAAGCGGCCCCTTTTGGGATAGAGTCAGTCTACAAAAATCTTGTTTCAAAAGATTTCTACCTCTAGTACTGTATTCATGGGTGCTTCCTATTCCAATATAGTTATCTTTGTTTTTATGAGCGTGTCTTAACGACTCCAAAATATAGATACAAGGAAAGGTCAAGATCTTGTGCGCAATAAATGTAGATTTACAATCTTCCCTATATTTCAAACCAGCAACGATTCTAACAGCCCTTCTTTGAAGAGCAAAAATGCGGTTTCGAGAGGAGCAGTTTCCCCACGCTAAAATTCCATATCGTAGCACCGATTCAACCAAAGAAAAATAGGCCATCCTCAACACTCCAAAACAAGTAACAACTATGTCACCTGTGAATTATTAATGGGATCATTTATCTTCCATGGTCACAGAATATTCTCATGCCAACAGATTCGATGACTATTCTTATGAAACCATAGTTACCATTGAAGTAAAATCGAGAAGTAAGGTTAAGGCCTAAAATGAGAGCTGTTACTTGTGAATTATTAAGGGGATAATTTATCTTCTTTGGTCACAGAATATTCTCATGCGAAAGATAAGATGAATTTGACTCTACGTATAACATGAATTCAGAAAAGCTCAAATATCTCGGGAATTACTGAATTTGGGAGCAAGAGCATCTGAGAATGCTATTATTATTTTTCTTCGCAGAATCTAACGCAATTATAAAAAAATAGGGTTCTAATTTGAAAAACAGAAGTTATGGCCAATTTTCTATCACTGTTTTCGACACAAAATTTGAAACACCCTGTGATGATATTTATGAAATTCAAAAGATGCATGACCTTTACACATTCTTCTACTTTGACGTTGTGGGAACGGTTTACACTCGGGATTTTCAGAATAAGAATAATGAACATAACACTGACGATGAATATTTGACATTTTTTCAGTTTTTTTTCGATATTTCGAAAACTATTCGGATGAATACAATGGTTTCAACAGAAATGTATTCAGAATTGAATACTCAATCATATCAGAAACGAAAATATTGAAAAAATATTTTTTGAACAAATTTATTTCCACTTCCGGTATAACCGGAAGCGCTCAAGCTCCAAAAATATTTTTGGTCTCTAGAGAATTTCCAACAATATCATAATACCAATTTTCGGATTTCAAATATGTCCAGTTTTCCAGAAACGTCTAATAGGCACTCGACCGTGGGACACCCTGTATAGTTCAAGAAGTAGAGTGATATGTTCCAGATTTGTGTGAATATAGGTGGGGACGGAAAATCAAATCGAGGGTTTCAATATAGGAACATGGTATGAAAACGACAGCTATAAGATAAATTATTACAATTACAACATAGATTTGTGAATTCAAAGAATTATTCGTTTGAAAAACCACTAATTCAGCAATAAATTCCAGCCAGCCTGTATATTAGAGATATTTATGATGAAGTTACGCTGCACGAAATATTATCTGAATGATTTTTATCACTTGTTTCACTTTTCTGACTCTTTTACGCTTGTTAATTATAAATTTTCAGTTTTGATGGCATTTTCACTTCCGCAAAATGTAAAGAATTCAATAGTTTATATTCCATGGAAAAATATACATTTGCATTTGAAAAAAATCGAGAAACATCAATTTGAAATTCTCCATATTTGTAATAAGTTAATAACGGCCACCCTGTAGAAGGTAGGATAATTATTTAACTATGATAACTCAGCAAATATCTCAGTTAAAAACATTTATGATCGAATTTGTGTTACTTCTGCTTCTTCTGACAGTTTGGGGACTTTAAGCGGACGGCTATGCCCTTAACATTTTACAGTTTTCTTTCAATAGGATCTTGCATCATTAGAAGAATATACCCAAAATCTCACCATTAAAGAGGATTCAGAACACATAAAAAACATATGAAAAAATATAGGGTCATCCATTTAAAAATCACTCATCTGTCGGATAATCTTTTTTTGGGGATGCCCTGTATACTGGAAATTAATTTCCTGAGATGTAGAAATAAGTCTTCTAGAAGTCTGTTTTGGTACGGAATTTCTAAGATTTCTAGTTTGGCAGCTATGGAAGAACACTTTACTGAATTATGACCCTGTATACTTCAATACAGGGTCTTTCACGAGGAACCTCACCCATATTTATACGGGAAACTACTGAACGTATTTTCATGAAATTCAGCACTTATAAGTATTTCACGATGCTGATGAAATCTAAAATATTTTCAAGGCATGAGCACCTCCGGTTTTTCCGGAAATGATGTCCACTTCTACGTTAAAAAATAATGTGAGTGTATGCATCACACCCTTGCCCTAAATTGGATATTTTCTGAGTTAATATCCACTTTAGGGCAAGGGTGTGATGCATACACTCACATTATTTTTTAACGTAGATTCAATATCTGCCATAAAAAAAATGGGGTTCTAATTTGAAAAAACTGATTTTTCACGATTTTGTCATCCCTAACTTTGAAAGCGATTTTTTCACCCCCTGTATCATGAATCGCGATTTCGATTTTTAAAGTGGATACATCAATCTTACATCTTGAAAAATCCCAAAAATGAAAATTTTCCATCCAAAAACCTCGAAGTTATTCTTGTTTCAGCAGAGCTCTATTTTCGATTTTTTTTTCGAATTTTCCCGCTCAGAGAGAATTTTCCAACCAAAACTGAAAAATGTTACATCAAAATAACTTGAAATTTTCTAAGGAATCTATTTCTGCAATAAAAAAATGGTGTTCTAATTTGAAAAACGGAAGTTGACGTCATTTCCGGAAAAACCGGAGTTGCTCATGCCTTGAAAATATTTTAGATTTCATCAGCATCGTGAAATACTTATAAGTGCTGAATTTCATGAAAATACGTTCAGTAGTTTCCCGTGTAAATATGGGTGAGGTTCCTCGTGAAAGACCCTGTATAAATATGTCGTGAATTCTTTTTAATGATTTATTGCTGGCACGGACAAATGAAAAGTACGAGACATATTGTGAAAATTAAAATAGGTAGATATCACTTCGTCCCTGTCTGTAATATATTATTATAGCATTCACGACATACAGAGTGTAACAGCCAAATGAAATAAATTCGATAACGAATAAATGAGGGCGTGTTGGGAAAAACGCTCGGACACGTCGATTTGTAATTTTAAATGCGCATATTTTTCAAGAAAATAATATTATATAGGGTGTTCCATGTGACCGTGGCCAATACCAACTTTCTTATTTAAAATTAAACCCCCTGTATATTATTAATTTTTTAGATTCTTCAGAAAATTCTAGACACAATTCATGCACAACGTCCTATACCTATCTTTAACTATTTCGGAAGTATTAAGTGTTTTCAGATTGATTGCAAAAATCAACGTTTTGAATAAAAATTATTTCATTGCACAAATTCGGTACATTACACGTAAAACCTAATAAGTAATACTGATTATTTCTTAATTATTAAAAAAACATTAATTTCAATGTAGGAAATGTTCAAAATGCTCGCCGCGAACGTCTTGGCTACATGCTAATCTGGTGTAGAATTGTCATCTAACGTTACTCAACATTTCAGGCGTGACTGATCGAATCGCAAGCGTGATTCGGTTTTTTAGGTCGTCTAAGTTTAAGTGTTTCGTTTCGTATACAATACCTTTGACATATCCCCACAAAAAAAAGTCTAATGTAAAATTGTAAAAAATCTGAAAACACTTAATATTTCCGAAAAAGTTGAAGATAGGTATAGGACATTGTACATGAATTATGTCTAGAATTTTCTGAAGAATCCAAAAAATAAATAATATACAGGGGGTTGCATTTTAAATGAGAAAGTTGGTATTGGCCACGGTCGCATGGAACACCCTATATAATTTGAAAAATATGCAAATTTAAAATTACAAATCGACGTGTCCGAGCGTTTTTCCTAACACCCCCTCATTTATTCGTTATCGAATTTATTCCATTTGGCTGTTACACTCTGTATGTATTTATATTGAAGTATGTACTACTATTGCCTAATCAGGTAAAATCACACAAAATTTTATTGATTTCGTATAGGATTTGTTTTATTTTCAGTAAAACGTTTTTGCAGTCGAGCTTCTTGTTTTTCACTTCAATAATTTGTTTTTAACTATTGCTATTGGGTTTACAAACACTTGTTGAAAAAGGTGATCCTATCTAATGTATATATTTCCCACAATAGTTGGAAGGATATCTATTCCCCATAAACGTTCTTACGTAAAATTATAATGAGGAATAATTTTTCCAGACTTCTGAAGCCAAGAATAGCATAATACAAGTAGATAGGGAAGATCAAAAGACTATGACCTTAATAATAGAACATCTAGTTCCAAAAAATAGTTCGTACTTGTTATGAAAATAATAATTTGGGTAATCATTATCAAAGAGTTGGTTCTCTTTGTCATCATTCTTGCTTTCACTAAATTTGAAATTGTTTGCTATTATAATGTAGAAATGCCGATTGAATTAATATTTTCATGGAAAAATATGTTTTTTCGTCCGCAGCAATGGTCTTTGCAACCTGCTGGAGCTTTCTACTCCCTCCAGTTAAAAATACGATATATTTCCACCGAGAAGAAGAAGAACAGATGGTTACAAAAAGGGAGAAGATCAAGAAAGGCATCTCCCTTATGTTTTCCGAGATCAAGGAATCCTACACAAACTCCTACGTCATTTACTGGTCCCTCTGGTACGCCCTAGGTACAGCCTGCTTCCTACAGGTGCAAGTCTACATGCAGCCCTTATGGCAGCACATTATAGGCGACGATGGTCAAACACTGTACAATGGATTGGTCGAAGCCATTTTGACCATCTTCGGATTCTTCGCCGCTTTGCTCGTTGGTTTTCTAGGTATAGATTGGTCCAAACACGGCAAGCTCTTGCTGGTCTTCTGCTCAGCTAGTCAAGGTTTTATTGTTATGTGGGGTGCCACAACAAGCAACGTGTACATCTGCTACTTCTGCTATATACTCTTCTCAGTATTCTACCATTTCACGATAACGGTCACAAGCGCCGAGATAGCCAAGAAGTTGAGGGAGGATACTTTTGGATTGATCTTTGGTTTTAACACATTCATAGCCATGATATTCCATTCGTTGTTGACTGTTTTGGTGGTCAATGATGTGCTTGGATTAGCTTTGAATATAAGACAACAGTATTTGGTTTACGGCTCGTTTTGCTTTATTATTGCGTGCGTCTATCTCGCCGTTTCTGTTGTTTGGTGTTTTTGCCACAAGGAAGGAGAGCTTGAAATGAGAGGGGATGGAGGTGCTGCTCAAGTTTAGACAGGATAAAATAAAGTTGGTAATGATCAGTTCAAATAGAAGAATTAGGTATGAACAATTTCGACTGAATGTTTAGTTAGAAATTCATGAGATATACAAAAGGAGATACAGGGTACAATACCTCCTAGATTTTGTATTGGAACAAATCATGGTGTTGGTAACAGTTGAGATTTTTATCAGTTTCTTTTTGACAACTTCTACTTTTTTTAATGGTAATGAACTTCCCACTCATTTTTTTCACAGATTTCAAGTAATTGCTTTGAAAAAACTCGGTTATTGCGCTACACTCAGTGATTGAATTATTTCAATAATAAATGAAGGCTTCACTTATTGTTCAAAGCAATAAACAAGATAAAATAAAGTATCAATAACATCATCGTTACATTCGAAACATTCTTTTTACTCAATGGTATTTTGAATGATTTGTACGCCTGTATCCTTGATATATATCGGATTGAAAGAACATATCGACAGTGAAGTTGTAAAACGATCTAAGTTGAGATTTGGTCGAAAATAGGGATTTGAGCTATATTGGTAAAATGTGGTTTTAAGCACCTCCTTGGTCCATTTGTATCGTTAACATTAATAGATTTCTCATCACTTCAGCATTGGAGTGAATTGAGGTAAAATTATGTGATTTAGGATGTTTTTTGTGTCTCCTGAAAACTTTATGCTTTTCGAATTAGACGTTTTTATACTTTCACTACCGATATATTCAACACATTAGATTAGTTTCCTAGATAATTTACAAGTGACGAGCATTAAAGAAACTGAGATCTAGAGAAATTAGGGTTGATTTTCTACTATTGGAAGTAGCACTCAGCTTGTATCTTAGAGTTCCCAGGACACTAGTTAGTACTTGCTGTGTAGTATGTACTAACAGATTGTAATGAATCCGTTTAAATCGCCTTTAAAAACCAAAGAAATCATCAAATTCACTAAATCTGAAAAATTTTCAATTCAATAATGTATTTTATGTTCACATCATTACTCATTCATTGTTGTGTCATTAAAAAATGAATACTTTCATAATAAATACATATTTTAGTTATAGTTGTTAAGTGTTATTCAGTATTGATCTTAATTGTTACTGTATACAGATTTAGAGACTTATTAAAATATTTTGAACATAAAAATAAGAAGAATTTTTCTCCATGGCTTCTAATGATTTCAAGAGTAATCACGGGAGAAGGAATCTATACTTTTAGTCAAATTGAAGCTCGACATTAGTCAATGTAAATCGATAATTGTTGTAGTATTTTTCCAAAGGGTGGTAGAGTTGGATGTCTTATACAAATATGATTTCCAAAGATTTATAGAAAACAATGTATTAATTTGAAAACTCACAAACATTAAATACAATCAAAATCATTTCTTGCCTTCAACCATTATTATATGATACCCAAACTTCGTTTTAACTGGTGGATCTGTGTATATCGGATTATTTACATTAGATACACACAAAGCAAATGCTGCATCTTGGAACGGTCCAACCATTGAACCTCTAGTCATCCAACCCAAATCCCCTCCTTGTCTTGCTTTATCCTCACTGTATGCAGCTGCAACTTCGGGAAATTTCTGTCCAGCCTTCAATTTCTCCAGTGCTTCCAAACATTTACCTTGTTTCTCGCAGAGAATATGCCGTACTTTTACGGCTGTACCCCCTTTCTTTTCTTTGGCTGCTCCTGCAAATCGGGGTCTTGAATTATGATAAGAGACTTTAGAGTTGTTGTACCTTTGTCTTCGCCGCCGCTTTTATTGCCTTTGGCGGCCTGTTTGGAGTCGTTTTTTTTTGGGGGCATTATTTATCAGTTTCGGAAGACTGGAGGAATATAAATTGGTAGTCTATGATTGGGCCTACTATCTAACTTTCTTGAAAAGTGAGGCTAGAACATCTGCTTTTGTTTTGTTTTCAGAACCACAAAAAAGGAACTTCTTTGACAGCTGCTGTCAGTAGGTAGTGACAAGCATATATATGTTCTGTGGTGACAAGTCTACTGCATTTTTCTTGAAAGCGAATCTACCTACAAGATGTATGGACGAGCGCTCTAAATTTCTGACGTCAGCGCTTCAGTAACACAATTTTCACGAGATGCAGTTGATTTGGACAAGTATCTTTCAAGAAATAAATTCTACCCTTTTCCAGTGTTGCCTTGTCGACCATATTTCATGGCTTGTTATAATCGTCCGACTACATTACAAATTTCTTATCCTGAATATGATTTGAGTAATTAATTAAGTTTCATAAACTACATTCAAAACGTTCACCCACTGGCGGATACAGGAGGGTGAGTGGCTCTCCTCCTTGGACCACGAAATTTATAGAAGTTCAATCAACCCCTAATATTCTCAATGAATCATTTCATGCCCTCCCCCCTGAAAAGCTGTCTGGATCCGCCAGTGCGTTCACCACTATTAAATTATGCTTTGCTACTGAAAAGAAAATCTAGCATTATCTAATAGAGAAAAAAAGGACTCCACATAAAGCATTTTTATTAAATATATCATACATAACAACATTTAAAACCAATGAAACACTGTTACCTAAATAAATGCAAGTGAATATCCACAACATAACAAGTGTTAAAAATTGCCAAATCTGCTATGGGCCTTCGAAAGTAGGGTACTTTTAATAGATAAATGTCACAAACATTTGTATTCATTAACTTGTTACAACAGATATTTAGTTATTTTAAAAATGTAAAGCTGAGCCCTACTGTTGAAAGTCCATAGTCTTCTCAGCTTTTTTGAACTCTTATTATATGTCTCAATTATTTATAGTTGAAGGGCAGCCATTCTTTCTTCTACTTTTTCATTATCATAGATCTTTCTTATTTCATTCAAGGTCCATTGAGATAACTGTTGGTTCTCCTTCCTTTTTTGTGGAGTACTTCTTGGAGCAGTAGCTAAGTTAGTAACAGCCTACAAGGTGAATTAGATTAAAGTTAATGAAAAAAATTCAAAATCAGTTATATTCACCATGTGAAGCCCAAGAAGGGCCCTCAAATTTTTGGGGTTCAATTTGATAGCTTGGCAATAGTAAGCTCTAGCTAGCTCCAAATTTTCAAAGCCACCTTGGGTATATCTTATATCAGCTAATCTTTGGTGCAAAAGATGATTATGGGGATTATGCAGTAAAAGTTCCTCAATACAAAATGCAGCTTTGTTAAAATCATGCTCATTAAGATAGAGCTCACTTAATTCTTGCCAAGCTTCAGCATCTACCATAAATCTGAAACCAAGGAAATTTTGTACTCTTATCTGGATACACGGAAAAGAAAAGTGTTAGAAACTGAAATTTTAGATCTGATCTTAATCATGATTGGTGAATTGGAAATATTACATCTTCAAATAATCAACTAGCTCTTTAATTGCCTCTGGTATCTTGTTTTGTGCTTTGAAAACAGCAACTTTCCTCTTACGAGCAGCACTGTTAGTGGGGTCAGCTTTTATTATCTCATTTATTATTTTTAAAGCTTTTTCATAGTTTTCATTGGCTTCATAGCACATAGCTTCCAGTTTTTTCACCCTTAAGCTATCAGGAAATTCTTTGTACAACCTTCTTATACATTTCTGGGATACATCTACATCATATTGATCCAATGCTGCTAAGCATACTTGCTCAAGTATAATGTGAGCTAAAACGAGTGTAAGTTATACTAACAGCAAATATTATTACTATCAAAAAAATACTTTCGTTTCCTAATTTGTCTATGTTTTTTCCTATTGTCTCATTCCATATATCTATGATTTCTCTACTATTTCTATCGTTGTTTTCTCTCCATAATCTGAGGGTTTCAATATCTTCTGAAAACAATTCGTGAAATTATGAAAATTTTAGAAAATTGGGAGAAACGAATCAATAAAGAGAAAATAAATTTAATACTTGAAAGGTCGCTCATTGTCCCAAATTTACTTCAGTCTCGATACTGAACCAGTAATAAATATTAAATAAATTTCTGATATTTTATATTTTATTTAATTTAATCAATCATCTGATTTAATTAACCTCAATATGTCAAAACTGTCAACATTGACGTGAGATTGACACTTTTCTTCTTCTGTATATCTCCAACTTTCAAATAAAAAGCTTACAAATAAAAAATCTCGATTTAGCGTGAATGAATTTGCGCAAAATAATTGAGATTTCATGGAAACATACAATTAGAGCATACAAATTTCACAAAATCATACGTTAAAATTATTTGACAGGTAATATTATTACCTAACCTCACTCGTGACATTGTCAAAAAATAAACAAAAATTCCCTACGTCAAAGGAAGTCTTCATGACCTCCTAAAATTTTAGAAATTAATCCATTTTATAATAAAAACTCCTATTTTATTTATCAATTATGATATCGTAGGTATTTTAAAAATTTTAGAAAATGTTGAAGTTATCAAAAATCGAATAATTGACCTCATAATGATGTAAGTACCAATTTAAATAACTCATGATGTGAAAAATGAATTTATGTGATCAAGCCACATTCTGAGGCAATAATTAAATCCATCATATGATGGGAATACAACTCATCAATTCAATAAAAAATAATTAGCGAAATTCTGAATATCTTATGGCCAAAAACTCACCCATTGATTTTGCAGTTTAAATCAATAATTCAATGTATTGACTTGTTATATTGAATTGAACCAAACTCATCAAAATGGAATCTAGTCCTGTTTGCCCTGTGTGTACCCTATATTTGAGGCCTGGGATTACCTTGAAGAATCATTTGAGCACCCATCCTAAACAAAAAGTCATAGAAGCTCTAGTTAAATTGACGGAAGTCGAATCTCAACCTGGTGAAAACAATACAAGTCTGTGCCAATCAACACAAAATCAACTTTTGAATTCCATCACAAATTCACCATGGAATGGAGGAAATATTCCAGGTCCTTCACAGGTGAGTGATTACAAAAAAAGTTGACAGTATAAGATTTTTTTTATATAGGTAAGCTGGGTACCAAATTGTGCCAACCCAGCAAAAACAATTGGAAGTTGTACACATCACATACATTATTTACCTACACTTCATCAATAGTATACAGATATCTGTCAAGCTGAAGGTGTGAAATAAATTTTTGAACACTTATTTACTTTTGGAATTTTTTCTCAAATAATTCAAATAATAATAAAATTCAAGAATTATGTTTGCTCTTTACCCAGTAAATGAAATATTCAAAGCATATTCTTGTAATCCATGAATGAATGTTTCTCAAATAAAAAAAAAACCTGCTTCTAGAAAACATCATCATTGCTGCCTGTTACAAAATATTAATAAAATGAGATAAAAACAAACATATTCATTCTATTTATTTTATTATTGATGATGCCGATGATGGCTTCCAGTCGAAAGCTCTGTATTTGAATCTGATGAACATATCGAAATACAAGGATTTGCTTTGAGTGATGAAATATATTTCTTTACAAATACCATAAATTTTCATTCGTATTCCCAGTGGAAATGATGGAAGAATGTGACTATTTATCAAAACGACAGTAATATTGATTTAGGAAAAGTAACATGATAACAGTAATCGAAATGAAGATTGACCTGTCCAAGCTACATGAGAGGTTTTGTCCAGATCTCTTAACCAGTACGATTTTAATTTTAGTAAATTAATGAAAACAATAAACTCTAAATTGCTTGATAAATAAATAAATATTTTTGTAACAACAGATTCAGTATAATTGACTATTTCTCTGTAAGCTGCTGTCAATTTTTTTTCAACAGGTTTCTTGAACTGAAAATGCAAATCCACCTAGACGTTGGATAAACAAATGCTCAAAAGCTTCAAGATTGACCAATTGTTTCAAAATTAGATTTCATTGGTTTCAAATAGATTTTGGAGAAATTTGTCTATTTTAGTCTGATCACAGGGTATACTTCTGAAAGGCATTCTGGAAACAGATCGACAGAAAGAAACTCCACATTTAACATAAATAAATCTCCCGAATTATTAGATTAGAAGAGTATTAACATTTTTATACATGGCATTCAAAAGTCATGAGAAAATAGGGTTCTAATTTGAAAAACCGAAGTTATGGTGGAATTTTGTCCACAATTTTCGACACAATATTAGAAACCTTTTGTGATCATATTCCTCAAACTGAATACAACCATGATGATGCTACATTATTCTACTTTAAGAATGTAAACACAGATTATGCTGAGTATATCGCATATGTCACCTTTTTTGCATTTTTTTTAATGCTTAGAAAACTATTGGGACCCGATACAGTTCAAGAGTCTTTAGCCTTCAGAATAAGAAACCAGATGGCATTAATTTTTATTCATTGGATTATTCAGCTTAATAGAACAAATGTTGGGGCGCAGGGAATATAACAAGAAACCCTACTCTGAAATAGATCTCACACTGGCTGAAAAATACTCTCTCTTTCCTTCACCTGTCATCTGGGGGGAGATACCTGCGGGACGTCGTTTAAAAGAAATTCAATTCCATGTTGGAATTTACAATAATTGTAAGAAACAAATAATTTTCACTTCATCGATGGCTAAAACAAACCTTAATAAATTGTCGTTAATAAAAATGAATATTTATCATTTCGAATAGAACAATCCAAGGAAATAAA
Organism: Adalia bipunctata; assembly: GCA_910592335.1. NCBI lineage: Eukaryota > Metazoa > Arthropoda > Insecta > Coleoptera > Coccinellidae > Adalia > Adalia bipunctata. Next base: position 12,643,192 of record OU342954.1, read on the forward strand.
TTTCGCGAAAACAACACATTGTTGTAATATTGTTTACAAAAAAACGGTAAATTATAAAAGAAAAATCAGATAGACATTTGATTAACTGAATGATAGACATCAATACAGAAATGAAAAACACAAAAATATTTGTTAGTGTTGATGGTAGAAATGTTACAAAATAACCAAAAATGATGGGGAATATCCTTTTCATTCATTTAATAATATTTTTTTCATGATTTTTATCTTTATACACTCATACATCCCTTCATCAATCAGAAAAAATAAATCGTTTCTGATTCTTTTGTTTTGCAGGGATGAAGACAGTGGCGGCTTGTCCTATGAGGCAGGTGAGGCAGTGCCTCACTAATAAACGTCAAAAATTACACGTATACATTTTTTATTTATTATTTATTTAATCATTTCGAATTTTTATTATTATCTGCATCCATACGCATTTATATCGTAATTTCCCTTCATTATATAGCAATAAAATGCGTCACCGGGTTTACGTTTCCATATCTCACGATTTCTGTGTATCCATCTCACTTCCTCACCTACCAGTGAACGGCAGAGGCAGACCATGGGCTGGCCTCGCACTTCCTTGTCTAGCGCCTCATTCTACATCACAGGGACCCAATATGACCCCGAGAAGCCCGCACGCCTAAACGCCAAATATTAAGCTGAGTCTGAGGCAAGCCTCACGCGAATCTAGATATTCCCTAGCGAAGGGCAAACTGCAATTATTCTGCAACAGGAACTCGATATGACCCCGAGAAGCCCGCACGCCTAAACGCCAAATATTAAGTTGAGTCTGAGGCTAGCCTCACAGAATCTAGAGATATTCCCTAGCGAAGGGCATACTGCAATTATTCTGCACTATTCAGATTAACCGCGGGTATTTACTCTTTGACTCGGGTCAGTTTTCAAATCGGGTTGGATTTGTAAGAATAGTATTAAACGTTTTTCGTGTAGGTTTGGGTTTGTCAGTCTCAGTGTTCGTATGATATCTTTCGAAAATCCTTTTAAATTACTGAATTCAATTACCATCAGAAACCCGAGGGCGAAATGGATTTAGCGGGACCGCGTGGTACGTCACAAATTCCTTATTTGAAAATGTGAACACTCGAAATACTTGTGATTTTTTAAATTTTTCAGCTTATCAGCTGAGTTTTCGAGTAGTTCTTATGGGGATAAATCATATATTTCTTAATTTATCCGGCGTTGCCGACATAACTTGTGTGTATTACATTTTCTGTTTTTTCTTTATGTGCAATGTACTTACTGTATGTATATGAACTGTATGTCTGTAATTGGGCTTAGGCCATTTGATTCGTCAGTATAAATAAATGAATAATAATCATCGTAAAATTATAGAGAAGTGGAAGATTTTACTTCATTATCAGAGTGATATAAATTTCAATATTCTCAATTTTCTGGTTAATGGGTGTTTCTTTGTAGACGATGTTCTTGACAAGATCTAAAAATTTAAGAATTTCAACAAGGATGCTTATTTTTTCCAAATTATTTTTTTTACACACCTTTAAAAATGTTTAGTTTTCGAGTAGAATAATTCTTCATCGCTAAAAGTAAATATTTTACGAAGCAAAATGTTCCTCGAAATGGATAACCTTGAGTATGCTAGCGATGAAGAAATATTCTAATCACCAGTTTTGCAACAGCCTTTCTGTCGAAAACGCCATGCCAAGGAATCTTTTTTTTTCTGATGTGCCTCACCACCTCAAACTAGCACGAGCCGCCACTGGATGAAGACCCTCAAACAAAGAGTCATTGAATATTAAACGAATATAAAGCACGTATCGGAACTCACTCTATTTGCTGAACGCTTCTTAAAATACTGATGTGGTACATTTCACTTAATTTTTCGTGGTCGAATTTTAAAACTTAACATCTGATCTTCTAATGGCACGCTTTAAACTCAATTTATCTTTTCAATTGATTCATATACACCATTCACTTTCATAAAGTATCCCAGTTGGTCAAGATTTAGGTTTATCAAGTTTTTTTTTTCACTTTAAACTGACGCAGGTTGGCACTCGTGAAAGTCAAAATAATTCTCAGAGACGTTGCCAAAGTGACACAGGTTTCGTAGTACTACTGCATTTTCATGTTGGAGTATTTCAAGATGTGCAAAGGGTATTTAAATGTGTTCTATCTATATGCTCATTTCTTGAGAATTTTGAAAAGTGGGGAATTCCATGGGTCTGTCTGTTCGTTTAGAAGTTTTTCTGTCGGGTTATTCGAGTACTTTTATTCTTTTTTTTTTTCGAATGAACTATCACAATGTAACGGACTATTCTGTCCATTATTTCTCAGTAAAATTCCAACACTCTATTCTTAATTTCCGTACAAGAAACTGTACGGAACTGAATGTTCCAACCATGTTTATATATGTACGTGAAATCTTTGGAATTATTGAATTCACATAATATTTTCTCAAATCCATTATTTTTCCAAAGTTAATAATCATTTTGATGAAAACGTAATTACTACGATCTCTATGTAGAAACGACAACGTTGCGTATGTATCTGACAGGAAAATGACTATAACCTAAAATTTTCAAAATATACACGGTGAAATGTGTCAGATTGTCATGGCAAACCGGGATACTTGATAGAATTGAATGGTGTATATAAGAAAAAAGAAATTTCAGCCAAATTGGGCTTTAAATTTAGGAGATATTGAATTTTTTATTCAATAATTTTTTCCTCCTTGTGTTTTCACACAAGTTTCAACCATTTTATATCGTTCTGTTCAGCGATCTGGAAAAAATGTTAAAAGTAGTTTGAATAAGTCATTCTTCATCCAAATGCAAAATTTCATCTAGATCGAGTCCGTAGTTTCGAAATTATCAGGAAAACAAAATTTCGAACCACCATATTAGCTGAACCCCTAATCGAATTTTGGCCATTAACGAACTCAACAGCGGCATTCTATATCCGAACTTACACTGAGCACATCAAGTCTCTATAGGTTCGTTCGAGTGCTATCGTGTTTACGGCTGGACAGAATTGAATTTGATCATGCATTCGTGAATTCGCATTCGAAAAATACAGATGAAGTGACGAAATGATGATTCTTCGTTCAAGTGGAACGAGCGTTCGAAAATGAGATTATGAAATCATCTTTTTTAAACGAAGGCATTTCATTACTCATACTCCATTCACTTTTATGAAGTACCCGGTTGGCCATGACATTTTGACACATTTTACCGTGTATATCTTAAAAATGTTAGGTTTTAGTCATCTTCCTGTCAGATATCTAAGCAACGTTGTCCTTTCTACATAGAGGTCGTAGTAATTACGTTTTCATCAAAACGTTTATTTACTTTGGGAAAATAATGAATTTAGAAAATATTATGTGAATTCAATAATTCCAAAGACCTGGCGAATTTTGAGGAAACTTTTTACTCTGTTAATACTGGGAATAAACTGCTCCACATGAGTTAGGGATATTGACTTGAATTGCAAAAAAATATAGTTAAAATAATATTTTTGTAATGAAAATTCATATTAATTTGATTTCAAGTTGCAAATTAATTTTAGCTTGTAGATCTGCAGCGTATACAGGGTAACCACCCTGTATCGAGTAATCGAGTAAAATAACGAAATTTTATTCTCAGAGAATTCAAGCATTTTAAGACTATCAATACAATGTATGGCCTCCACGGGCATCAATAACAGCTTGACATCTTCTTTGCATACTACACACGAGGTTGTTGAACATTTTTTGAGGAATTTGGTTCCATAAACGGGGCAGAAGCTCTTTCAGATCATTTAAGGATTCTGGGGTTGGTTGATGATTATCTAATAATCTTCTTTGGAGCATATCCCATGCATGTTCTATGCAATTCAAATCTGGTGAGTGCGGAGGTATTGGTAAATGTGGAATACCAAGCTCTTCGCGCGCATTCTCAACTATGGCTGCACGGTGCGGTCCAGTGTTATCGTCTAGAAATTGAAAAGTTTCACCAATAGCAGCGTGAAAATTTGGCACAACATTGTCAATGACATGCTCCCTATAGTGTAAGGCGGTCATATTCCCAGGACAAATGTGTAGGTCTGTGCGCCCGTTGAAAAAAATCCCGGATCATAACATAACACTACCTCCTCGGAATGGATGGACTTCTTGGACATAGCGACGATTACGGGGTATGCGTGGGATTGTCCATACCCTTATTCTTCGAGAATCTGAAAATCGTCCATATCTGGATTCATCATTGAAAAGGATACTACGCCATTGATCGTTCCAATTGGTATGTTGCCTTGTCCATTCCAGTCTTTGACGCTTATGGTCACGTGTTGATGATTCACCTCTCTCAAATGTCGTCTGATGGTTTCGATGGAAACTTGGACCCCATCTGCATTTTAAAGAGTATTCCGTAGCATTCTACACGTAGATGTAGGGTTGCTTCTCGCCGAAACGGTGATGAAACGATCCTGAGCAGGTGTTGTTTTTCGTCGCCCACCAAGCCTTGGTCTCCCTGAACCTATTCCAAAGTCGAGATATCACACTTTGGCTGACTTGGAGCCTTTCTGCTACAACAACCTGAGTTAGGCCACACTTAGCATTCCGATAGCCCTATTAGCCTCAGCGTTTGTTAATTTACGTCTTGGCATTTTCAGAAAACTCGTTTCAAATAAAAGCCGTTGATAAACTGACTTCATATCAAAATAAGAACACTCATGAAGCATATGCAAAGAACCAAAAAAGGCGACCAGATTGACGAAATGTCTCATACTGATTTTTATTGGATCGATTCAAGTTGTTATTGAGTTTTAAATGATTTTACAGCGATTTTCTCGAAGATTGCATACTTTTAAAAACGATTGAATACGGTACCCCTAACTCTTGTGGACCAGTATTTTTCACGTAAATAAACATGGTTGGAAGATTCAGTTATGTATGGAAATCAAGAATCGAGTGTTGAAATTTTCCTGAAAAATAATGGACAGAATAGTCCGCCACTTTGTGATAGTTCACATTGAAAAAAAAAATAAAAGTACTCGAATGACCCAACAGAAAAAATTCTAAACGAACAGACGGACCTATGGAATTCCCCACTTCTCAGAATTCTCAAGCAATAAGCCTACAGAAGACATTTGAATACCTTTAGCATTGGCAACGTCTATGAGAATTATTTTGACATTGCTGGTATTTCAGTAGTGCCAACCTGCGTCAGTTTTAAGCAAGAAAACTTGATAAACCTAAATCTTGGCCAACTGGAATACTTTATGAAAGTGAATGGAGTATAGATTCTCTTTAAAATCATTGCTTTCAGACACTAAGAATTTCGAATATATCTGTCATAAGAAAAACTAAGAAATTGAATTTTTATTGTTTTGAAGCTGTTGATACTTTTGTTTCCTTTTATTTTTGTACTAATTTATGTTTTATTGTTACATAATGATGATTTATTACAGATCCAACCGCCCTTTCAAGGAAATCATGTCTTCATATACCAACAGAGTATGAGCACATCACAAACCAACACCATCAATCCCCTGGCTCAACAGTACATCATCCCCGCCGTCTTAAACCCCCAAACTATGCCTTATGTTTACCAACAACAGCAAGTGATAATGTCGAGCGGCTCTTGCCTACCCCAAATGCGCATGGCCCCCTTCGATCTGAACGGTGCCCCCGCTCTAGTAGACCCTCTGACGACTGTGATCCAATCGCCCAGAATACACGAAGAAGAGGTTGATGGGATAGTTGAGGAGGTTGAAAATCATGTTGTGGTACAAGAGTTGGATAACGGTTCTGAGGTATCGATTAAAGATGACGAGATGGAAGAAGATGAAGAACTGCATAATTCTAGCAAAGATTCTGGTGTCGGTTCCAAAGAACAAGAAGATGATTGCGAATTGACTTTTGAAGAGACCAAACTAGATGATTCTATAAGGATGGAAGAAGAATCTTCTGAAAATTGGAATCCTTCACCTGAAGACTTGAACAAAGCGTGCCAGACGAGTTCGACATCTGCTTCCACACCTCAAATCGACAATTTCGACAAGAAAACCTACTATTACGATAATGAATCAGGGAATGCCATGAATTATGAATCTGCCATTCCGATGGAACCCACCTACGAGCAACAGGATCCCATTTACACAAGCGCCAACATTTTGCAGGCGACTGAAGACATTGATTTCGAAGTCGATGGCGTTCCAGTCATAATAGGAGAATTTGCACATAGTTCTGTGATATCTCAGGTCGATCATTTCGAAAATATCAATGAGGGAAATGTTTTGATGACTATCGGCGAGAGCAGTGCTAAGGAAACGTTCGAGGAGGTTATAGACAATGAGGAGAGCATGTCGGGGACGAGTACTCAGGTTAACATACAGGCGGATGAGAGGATGCCTCCAAGGGGGGAACTGTCTGGGCAGGAAAGTCTTGGTGGAGCCAGCGATATCAACTGGAATAGGTTGCATTATAATGAAGGTAAGAGGAGACTTGCTGAAGACGAGACGTTTTGGGATGGCGACGTCTGCAATTAAACGTAGGTGTTTCGAGTACTTCACTGTAAAACTATCTGGTTATAACGGGAAATACATCTTATTAGCCATCCTTCTCCAGTTTAACTAATTTATCGTTCCGTGGGTTGTAGAATATTTGAGGGGACCTTATGCTCCTGTCGACGGCACACATTTTCCATTCAAAAGTGCTTTTCGTTTTTCCAATTTCCCGCTTCAAATTGTCCACCTAACGACTTAATTTTTTTTCTAAATTGTAGTTGAAGGATATCTTGAGGGCACTCAAATTTATTCTCTTTGAAAAAATCATTTTTTCTCATGAAAAAATTTGGTTCAATTTGAAAGTGTTTGAAAATGGACTTCATAATCGTTTTTCGGCTGTTGTTTATCATGTTTTTGGTAGAAAACTCATTGGAGTGCCCTCGGCAGATTAATTTTCTATATTTAAAAAAAATTTATATCTGGCCTAAATAATGCAAAAAATTAAGGAAAAACTGAAAAGACTTCCAGAAAGTGTGAATTCGCAGAGAACTGTCTGAAATTCCAGGAGAATAGTGTGCCCCTTGTGATATAGATATCCTATTCTTAGTTTTTATTTTGTTACGGAATATGAACGCTTTTTGCTTTTACAGCCTTTACACTCAAGTCCCCCGTGATCATAAACATCTGGTCTGGTTTGGTTGTGTGCGAATGGTTCGATTTTATTGGTATGGTTTGATCAGAAGAGAAATTGTCATTTTCAATAACTCCCTTGTTTGAAATTTTTTTTTACATTCTGCAGGCACTTTTTTAGGAGTAATTTAATATAATTGAATTCTGTAATCCAGCTATTTTCGAAATGAGAAGGATTTATGATACTCATTCCTACTGCATAAATTATTCATCGAAATATCATATTTTACTTATTTCTGTGATTTCCGGAGGTCACAGAGTAATTAACTCAGTTTGAGAAAGCTGTTTTCGCTTATGTCGAGTTTTTCCGTGATAACCCTAAAAGTCTTCATTTTAGATAGGCTTTGTTTATGGATCAACTCCTCTATCTATAAGTAGAATCAAATAGAAGAATGAAAAATATGAGATTTGATGAATTTGATTTGTTGAAGTTAATATTTATTTTATAAACATCCTGTGGTGTTATAGTACTACAGATCTCTCATTCTCAACAACTTTTTAACCGTTGAGTTTTTACCGAGGATATGGCATATTGGAGAAATTGCCATCGAAAAAGCTATCTGATGATGCAATATACCGGATGTGCCTTTCGAAATAGGTTCCGGTTTGAGAGGTCTGGAAACGTGGTCAATTTCTAGTTTAGGACCCCCTCTCCGATTTTCAAAATATTTTGTCTCGTGCAAAATTATGAATATTTTTCTTGAAACCTCTGATACACCATAGCGGTGATGAATCGCCATGTATATAGGGTGATTTTTTTAAGTGTTTCATCAGAAGTTTACGAGGAAGGAATTGCGATACAAATTCAAAATTTTGTATTTTTGTTTTAAAGTACATGAACTCAATTTGTAAAATATTTTCAAGCACTACAAGCTACTTCCAGTTCTACCGGAAGCGGATGTGAACTTCGTGATTTCAAATGTATCACCCTGTATATTAGTACATATTTGAATTCTTCGTTCAATTCTGCAATGATTTGATGTATGATATGCGTAACCACATCAAGCGATTGTTGAGTAATTGCCTGTTTTAATTTTTTTTTAAGAAAGATTGTCACAAATTAGTTTTTATATCTTCAAAATACCTCATTGTAAGAAATTTTTTTGCAACAGTGAAACAAAAGAAAGTACGCTGATACTGCTTCTTGTATCAATTATGAGGAAAAACTTTACAGGGTGTCTGAAACAGGGCTTCAAAGTGAGTCTCAATAAAACTATGAAATCTCATTTTTTTTTCAAACGGGAACCATAAAATTTTATGATTCCGATCGATTGCTCGTCAAAAACTAGTTAGAGTGTGCCAAACATTTCATGTCTTTAAAATGAGTAGTTTCGCCGTTAATAGACCTTTCCAGAATTACCTGTGCAAGTGAGAGTTGCGCGCATCTTTTGTGGGCTAAGAATGAATATTATTGGTCGTCAAAATTCCCCCCCTCAAATCGTTGGCATTTGACAATTGATATTATTATTTTACGTAGTCGACGTTTTGGATGTGGATGTTATTTGTTGTATTGTTTATCGAAAATCAAAATTTTATTATGCCTCAACAATGTTGTGTTACTAAGTAAGGGTCACGGTACGATCAAAACAGTAGAATCTCATTTCATTGCTTCCCTCTCTCTCTTTCTCTTCTCTCTCGCACTAAGGTTTGCGCATCTTTTAAAGCTGCCCACAAGTTGCTCATGAAATATACCTGTTTCTCTCTCATTCTGGTTTAGTTCACATCTTTCATCTTTGTTCTACGTATTCTGGAAAGGTCTATTAGAAATTCGAATTTCACGACTAAAGCCAGGTTTCTTTGTCTAAACATCAGGCTTATCAAGATAATTTTGAAGAAGGCTATGTCAATAGTAAGAATATGTCAGTTTCAAACTAAAATTCCTTTTTTTAGTCATCATTCATTATCTGCTCTGTTTATTTGTCACATTCGCGGCAAATAAAGAACAGACTTTTGATATATTATTCTTGTGTACCTTATTATTATTATTGCTTGTTTTGCATAGTGCTTGATCAATAAAAATAAGTAAGAAGTAACATAGCCTACTTTGAAATAGACGAGAATACCACTGAATTTGTCAGAATTTCACGAATAAAGCCAGGTTTGTCCCATCAGTCAAATTCAGTGAAATGCTCGTCTATTTCAAAGTAGGCTGTGTTAGGAATTGTCATTCTTATTTATTTTTATTGATCAAGCACTATGCAAAACAAGCAATTATAATAATAAGGTACACAAGAATGATATATCAAAAGTCTGTTCTTTATTTGAGGCGAATGTGACGAATAAACAGAGCAGATAATGAATGATGAATAAATAAAGAAATTTTAGTTTAAAACTGACATATTCTTACTATTGACATAGCCTACTTTAAAATTATCTTGATAAGCCTGATGTTTAGACAAAGAAACCTGGCTTTAGTCGTGAAATTCGAATTTTATTCGATAACGGCGAAACTACTCATTTTAAAGACATGAAATTTTTGGCACACTAACTAGTTTTTAACGAGCAATCGATCGGAATTATGAATTTATATGGTTCCCATTTGAAAAAAAAAAGAGATTTCATAGTTTTATTGAGGCTCACTTTGAAGCCCTGTTCCAGGCACCCTTTATAATATTTCCTAATAATTTATACAAGAAGCAGTATCAGCGTACTTTCTTTTCTCTATTTCAGTATCGTAATGAGTTCATTACAGTACTAAAAACAGTGCTGTAATGAGCTCATTACAGTACTGTTTTTAGTAATATTTTTCGTTTCGTGGTTGTCAACAATGACTGCCGATCCTATCAATTTTCAACACACGTCAAGTTGGAAATGTCAATTTTCGTCAGTACACCAACTGCCAAGATACAATATAAAAGTCACTAGGATGTATAATCTGAATTTTTCATTGAATTTCAACAGTATTTCACGAAATTTGGCTGAAATAGAGAAAATATCGCCTAATACTCGTTGCAGAATGCAATTCCAACACTCATGCGTTCGAAAACTCGCTCCTTCGTCGCTCGTTTTCGAATTTCGCATTCGTATTGGAATAGGAGCCCATTCTGCAACTAGTTTTAAAATATACTATTGTTTCACTGTTGCGAAAAATTTCTTACAATGAGTTATTTTGAAGATATAAACACTTATTTATGACAATCTTTCTGTCAAAAATTTGAGAATCAGGCAATAACTCAACAATCGCTTGAGGTGGTTACGCATATCATACATCAAATCATTGCAGAATTAAACGAAGAATTCAAATATGTATGAATATACAAGGGGGTTACATTTGAAATAACGAAGTTCACAACCGTTTCCGGTAGAACCGGAAGTAGATTCAGCTTGAAAATATTTTACAAATTGAGTTCATGTTCTCTAAAACAAAAATACAAAATTTTGAATTTGTATCGCAATTCCTTCCTCGAAAACTTCTAATGAAACACTTAAAAAAATCACCCTGTATAGATGTACGTCACTCCACCAAATCTGCTTCATATACCTTCTTATATTTTTCAACTCTATCTCTTGTTTCTTTGAAAAGTAACTAATAAGTATGGAAAATTCGCTTGGAATATTAATCAATTAATTTTCACCTCAAAGCTAAGGGATTAATGAGACAAATAAGACAAAGGGATTCCCCAACAGATTAATTCGTTTTAAAAAGTTCAAATCACCACTAATTCAATAAGAATACCTCATAAAAATTGATAGTAAAGCGTCTGCAGTGCGAATGTATTTAATTCAGCTCAAGCAGGGGCGGATTAGCCATTAGGCAGAGTAGGCGACTGCCTAGGGGCCCCGCATCAGCTAGGGGCCCCGCGTGCCCTTTGCACGAAAAAATTGAATTGAAAAGGAGCCCCATATATTGCACTGCCTAGGGGCCTCCCACATGGTTAATCCGCCCCTGAGCTCAAGTAATTATTCTTCACCCTCTCTGAAAAAAATAATAAACGTTTCGGGAGAAATAAACAGTAATTCGCATATGTTTGGAAACAAGGAAGGTCGATATCCAGGTAACAAATAGTTTGGTTTTTCGCGATTTTCTACTCTTCAACCACTCCGTCAAAGTCCATAATGGGTATTTCAAGCTACTGCTAAAAGATGGCCTATTTCAATGTTTGAAGAACTCCAAGTCAAACTTCGATTGTCGCTCCGGTCGACTTTGTGATTTGTGGAAGGTATATCGGGCCCTTAAGGGCGTGTCTTAAGTATTTTCAAACGAGTGGAAAGGGCATCCTAAAACGTCTCGACTTTATTTGGGCGTAGTTCCATAGGATTCACTGAAGTTGAAATCTGTGATAAAACCCGATCTTGAATGGAAAATGTAGACGTTTTCAAGTTGTCTAATATCGATTTTCTTTCATATAATCCACAGTTAGTTCCAGTGCTTCTTACGATCACCTAGGAAGAGATACATGGGACGATTCCGATGTTGATTGTCCTCCGAACGAAGAAGAAAATGATGTACCAGCAGTTGTAGCTTATATTCCGCCAGCCCTGAATTTCAAATGCTCGAGTTGCGAAGAAGCATTCGCCTGCCTTCAAGAACGTAAAAAGCACATTCAAGAGAAACACTCAACCCAAGAACTGAAACAAACTGCCAACGTGATAGGCTCTCAGATAGGCAAAAAGAAGGTGAAAAAACTAGCGATAAAACCAAAGAGCGAAGAGCCGAAATTCGACACAGTCTTCACTAACAAGATAAAAGTGGAGAATACGGATTGTAAAAAAGAACTAGACGATGTGAAAACTGACGAGACTGACTGCAGAAAATTATGCGATCTATGCAGTATAGTTCTGATTGACCAGAAAGCTCTCAAAGAACATCGGCTCACTGTTCACAAGATACCGGAAAAGGCTAAATTGAAATGCTCCACTTGCGACGAGGCGTTCGCTAACGAGTACAAGTTCACCGAACACTTGAAGGTGCATCCTTTGGAATGCAGGATGTGTGGAAAATTATTCTACAGGAGGCAGAATATTCAGTTGCACATGAAAAGACATCTTGGAATCAAACCCTACAAGTGCGAAATTTGCGAGAAGGCTTTTTTGACTAAGCAAAAATTGGATGAACACAGGAATATTCACACAGGTAAGTCATCTGCATCGCATCTAAGTGACAATTTGCACGTCTTTGCAACATAGTTGAACATTCAAACAAGAACAACAACCACAATATGGCGAGAAGACTTAGATACGATCATTTTGAAGGTTTTGGAATTCAATTTCGTTGTCTTCTTTCAATTTCCTCTCAGGAATATCCAGTACCTTTTTGTAGTTTTGTGGTTTCGTTCCATCTTTGTTCAATCCATCAAATGCTCGAATTGAGCCCTTCTTGGTCGGTTTTCTTATCCTAAAAATCCGTTTTAGGGAACGCCCCGATAAAATGTCCCATGTGCAATGAGACATTCCGAAGGCATTCAAATCTGATCCAGCATCGAAACAGGCATCATATGAACGGTAAGAGGAAGCTGAAGGATTACGTTTGCCATTGTGGCGAATATTTCCACTCAAGAAAAAAACTGGCGTGGCACAAGGAGACTCACGATACGAAGCCGAAAGCTTGTACCAAGTGCAGCGAAAAGTTTGTGCATATGTCTAGTCTGACCAGGCATATGAGGAAGGCGCATAACGAGAGGTTCTTGCCATCTGAGGAGAGGAGCAACGAGAATGTGGTGTGTCCCGTTTGTAAAGGTGAGTGCCAAGGATCTTATGAATAGTTGGAAAACATAAATTCACATTTACAAAGTTGGGAATTGCAGGAAATGTAGAGGTTATGTATATTCCGAGTGTCGAGAAGAAAATAGATATCAAGGATGAAAATGTGCCACTGTTTTTTTACAGTTCAGTTCTGAAATATGAGAATGAGTTAAGAGTCTTTAGTCTTCAAAATTAGAAACGTATACCGCCAGATGGCAGTGTAGTGCATTGATTTTTATTTATTGGATAATTAAGCTCAATAGAACAAATGTTGGGGCGCAGGGAATATAACAAGAAATCCTACACTGAACTAGATCTCACACTGGCTGTATAATACTCTAATTTTCCTTTACTAGTCATCTGGGAGGAGATACCTGCGAGGCGTGTCATTTAAAAAAAAATTCAATTCCATCCCAGAATCCACAATTGTAAGAAACAATTAATTTTCACTAACCGACGGCTAAAACAAACCTTAATAAATTGTCTTTGATAAAAATGAATATTTATCATTTCGGATAGAAAAATTCAAGGAAATAAATTTCGCGAAAACAACACATTGTTGTAATATTATTTACAAAAAAACGGTAAATTCTAAAAGAAAAATGAGATAGACGTTTAATTAACTAAGTGATGGACTTCGATACTGAAATGAAAAAACACAAAAATATTTGTTCGTTTTGATGGTGAAAATGTTACAAAATAACCAAAAATGATGGGGAATATCCTTTTCATCCATATAATACATACTTATAAAATATTTTTTTTATTTCTACACTCATACATCCCTTCATCAATCGGAAAAAATAAATCGTTTCTGAGTCCCTTTTTTCAGGGATGTAGACCCTTAACAACGATATACAGAACTTGAAAAAAAAAGATTATAGAACTGAATAATATCACATCAAATTGTTACAATAACCGCGTTCGGTATTTCCTATCCGGGGTTAAGCGAGTGTATACGGACACAGAACATCTGTTGGCACTTTCCTCTCCGTTTCTGCTTCGAAGTCACGTGATTGTATATCCGTATCCATTCACTTTTATAATTTATCCCGGTTGGCCATGAAATTCTGACAATCTGACACATTTCACCTTGTATATTTTAAAAATGTTAGGTTATAGTCATTTTCCTGTCAGATAACTAAGCAACGTTGTCCTTTCTACATAGAGGTCGTAGTAATCAATTATTTATCAAAATGTTTATTAACTTTGGGAAAATAATGAATTCGAGAAAATATTACGTGAATTCAATAATTCCAAAGACCTGGCGAATGTTATGCTATTTTCTCGTACGGAAATCAAGAATCGAGTGTTGAGATGACTGAAAAATAATGGACAGAATAGTTCGTTACTTTGTGATGGTTCATTCGAAAAAAGAATAAAAGTACTCGAATAACCCGACAGAAAAACTTCTAAACGAACAGACCGACCTATGGAATTCCCCACTTTCATAAATTCTCAAGAAATAAGCCTACAGAAGACATTTAAATACCTTTTCGCACAACTTGAAATACTCCAGTATGAAAATGTAGTAGTATTACGTAACCTGTGTCGCAGTCAAACCCTGAAATAACTAACTCCATTTACAAAGTTGAAAAAGAGTAAATAGAATCTAGCATTGGCAACGTCTCTGAGTGCAAACCTGCGTCGGATTCAAGTAAAAAAACTTGATAAACCTAAATCATTGCCAACCGCGCTAAATTATTAAAGTGAATGGAGTATATTAAACAATTTGAGGGGTAGGGGTTTGCGGTGACTGTTTTGTTCAGTTTGCCCCCTCGTGGACAGAAATTTGATTCGTCGGAAGCCACCAAACAAAGTGCAACTAAGAAACTGAAGGCCAATCCCCAGGAAGCCTTCAAAAGTGCATGAAAGACTAAATCAAGCGTTTACATAAGTTGATATCTCAGATGGATGTTTTCGAAGTAGTTGCAATAAATTTGGAAGAAGATTAACACAATTCTCTTTTATTCACAATTTCCCTATACTTTTTGATCATATTGTAGTTGTTGACTCCATCATTGCAGGTGTGTTTATAAAGTCCTCCCTGGACATCCATATGCGCACGCATACCGGTGCCAAACCTTATTCCTGCCTTATCTGTAACAAAGAATTCAGCACCAGGTGGAATCTGAAGCTGCACAAGTGGACACATGCCTCAAGGATGTCCAAACCTTTTAAGTGCGATCAGTGCAACTCGGCTTTCGTTAGAGAGGCCGACTATACCTCCCACATGAACTCACATAAGAATATCAAACCCTACACATGTAACTATTGCGGGGCAAGGTTTATACGTAAGTACAACTGTCAACGTCACGTCAAAGAGCACGAGAACATCAAGACCTTCAGTTGTTCAGTGTGCGGCAAAAAGTTCCACAGGTCGTATTATCTCAAGGATCACATGAGGGTACACAGCGGGGTGAGACCTTTCACCTGCCATATATGCGGTAAGACGTCTACCACAAAATCTAATCATAATAAGCATGTTCAAATACATCATCCTAGGTCTCCAATGACCACTGAAAATTAGACTGGGGGATTCGCATTCACGTCGATGTTTGAATATTTTATTCTTTTTCAGAGATTTTTGAATAGCATCTTGAAAATATTTTTTTATTGCAACGACTTTGGATGATATCCATTATATCACTTTGATTCTTTTCAAAGATGATTTTTATGTTTATTTTTTTATTAATTTTGATTTTGAACTTTTCCATTTATTATTTTTATTTCTGATTCATATTTGGATCACTTGTTTTTTATCTATAACTATTAGGGGTCAGTTTAGTTCCCAGGAAATATTTTACTGAACATTTTTTGCACTTTTTATGATTACTGGTATACATCTCAAAATTTTCATTGGTATGTATTTTTATGGCACCTTTAATGTGTAGTATCTTTTATTTTGTTGATTCAACATTTTTCCTTGGGTTTCATTGAAATTCAACTTTAATTATGGACTAGCGAATGGATTTTAATTGAAATCTACTATAGGTATCGAAAAAAAAGTTCATGTAGGATAATTCATGTTTACTTTAGTCAAACACTTTTTTGTTTTAAGATTTATTTTAAGTATTACAAAAGAACTTGGTGATAGTTTACAAACAATTCAATTATTTTTTTGTAATTGAACATTGTTAATTTGTTCAATCTGTACATATATATTATATTTACACTCTTATTTACTTTGTACATATTATTTAGTATCCTCAGATGACTTTTTATATCACATTTTTTTAGAAGTAGGATATTTACGTTGAATTACAATGAATGATTTTATTGTTTGTAAATATTTCTTAATGTATATATTTGCAATAACTGTGAGTTTATAATTTTATTTATTATGAATAAACGAAGAAGTATAGCGTGTTTCTGAGTTTCTTTTAACCAAATATAATGGAATTCATACTTTGACAAATATCATAGCTGTATTGAAACTGGAATAAACTTTTTACAAAATGAAGAAAATTCGGTGTCTTGAGGAATGAGCGATGTTATGACTCAACATTTTTGTCTGTGCACAAAATTAAGTTCAAATTTTTCTCATACTCCTTGTCAGATGTTGACAAAAACGTGTTGATTTTTTCATTAAATACTGGATCATATTCATTTATCAGTTTGAAGAATTTGAGAGCTTCAGCCTGTAAAGAGATAAAAAAGATTTTTTTCTCCGATCGTGGGAAAAGTGACACTATTTTGACCTGATTTCTATGCGCAAAGCTCAACATTCCAGAACAGTGGGCAGTTGCTAAGCAATTAGAAAATAACAGTGCGGTAATAATTACCGCACTGCTGTAGCGTGCGGTAATGTTACAAATGGATTATTACAATAAAATGAAACAAAGTATGGTTTTCATTTTAATATTGATAAATTTGGTATGAAATAAATAAAAGAAACATCTAATTTATAACGATATTCTTGAACACAAATTAATTGTTGTTAATATTTACATTTATTGTACAGTTTGTACAATTTGTAAATTGTACTGGAGGGCAACGAGAATTTATAGACGTTGAAGCTGCATGGCTAGTTGTTTGGTTTATCTCGTTTCGATCATTTTCATTTGAAGTCGAGGCAGGGGTGTTGAATATTTTATTAGCCACTTCTACTTTATTATTAAGTGATTCGTCAATATATTCTTCCGCCACATGGGAAGACTTCCATCCTCCGTGGCGCTTTAAAGAAAGAATGTCAGCTCCAGCATCTACCAAATGTGTTGCCGATGATCTTCGGAAACAATGTCCTGTATATTCTGTCGGATTTGGCAACTGTAAATAACTTGCAACAATTTGCGGCATTTTTCCAAATTGATTAATTCCAATGACTGTCTTCCATCCTTTTCCCTTGTTGAATTTAAAAAAAAATCTAGGATTTTCAAAATCATTAGGCCTGAATGATACGTACTTTCTATAAACATTTAAATAGGTTTCGTTGATGATAAATGATCTAGGTCTATTTGTTTTTGTTTCTGGTATTTTTACCAGTATTTTTGAACCGAAATCCTCTATATCCTGAACTTTTATTCGGACAAGCTCATCTCGTCGACAGGCTCCTGCTATTCCAAATATCAGAGCCACCTAAAAATTAATCGAACATTGTATATTTCGTATTTTATTTAATTTAAGTAATACTATTTAATCTTTATCTACTTACTTTCGTCGATAAAAATATGTCATCTGAGGCCTCTAAAATGAATTTCTGAACTTGTTCCTGGGTTAAAATTTTAGATTTTTTCGGTTTGTATCCTATAGCTTGACGTTTCAAAAATGCTCTCAGTTTATGGTACTGGGCAATATTAATATTATTTTTAATAGACAAAGTTGATCGAAGCATGGAATAATGTGCCCACAACGTCGAAGATTTCATTGTTTTAGCCAATTCAGCAACATACGCCATCAGTACATTCTCAGAAAAGGATACACTGTTGTTTTTTCTGCAAAAATCCATGAAGCGTTGGTACGCAAGTTCATACTTCTCTCTGGATTTCGCCGGAAGTAAATCAAGTGAAGCCGCGTTCGCTGCTTCTACAAGTTCAGGAGGCGTGCAAGGTAACGAATAATCACCATCAGTGTCCATGTTTACTACTGTTTTTTTAAATTTCTTATAAAATACAACGAATCGAACAAAATCGGCTTGAAAATTATTTTACTTCTGTCATAACAAAGTTACTTCCATAGTTACCACTTCTATATTTAAATATGAACATAGAGAAACCTATTTAAACTTACTTGATTACATCTTGAATGAAATATTTTTTAATAATTTTTTCAAATATAAATCGACGATCGGAGAAAAAATAGTATGTATAATTCGTGGGAAAAGCATATTCCCAAACTCCTGTGTTACCAGACTCGTCGCTACGCTCCTCGTCTGGTAATTATCACAGTCGTTTGGGAATATTATGCTTTTCCCACTAATTATACAATATACTATTCTATGAATCGAATTAATGTTTCATACTTACTTGAAGAGGAACTGGTTGTTTATCACTCAGATACAAAATAATGACATCTAAGGTGTTTTCAACATCTTTTGCTAACAGGTCGATGTCAGTTACAAGGTGAATCATATTTTCTAATATAAGTAGCTGCAATTTGTAGTCTAGAGAATATCTGTATGATGATCCTTTGTCTTTTAAGTAGCTTCTCTTTGAAAGTGTAGTCAAAATTGATAAAACGCTTGGTAATACATCCCTACAATTAAAAAATGGGTCACTTAAAGCACCGAGGAGAGGTCAGGAGCTTTTGTGCTTTCACGAATCTTTAACTGCATCCGTTAGATTACGTATAGGACACGGGGATTTAAATATTTCACAGTAATCACTCAACTCACTTAGCTGTCCTGTTTCTGATGAAATCCTTCGAGACCCTTGCTAGAGTCAACAACAACTGGAAACTATAATTAAGGATCACAGGAAAATCGACTTCCTTGAACCTATCGACTAGGGGTGACCAAATGAGATGTACAATCGGCAATAGTTCGTCTTCGAAATCCCTGATGATTTCAACACCGTTCCTGAGTATTTCCAACACTAGCAGTTTTCTATTTGCGTCTTTTGAAGGAAGAAAATGAAGGCTTCGTTTGAGTATATCCACTGTTATTTGTATGTGTCGTGGTGGTTGGGGTTTTTCATAAGCTTTATCTGAAAGAACTCCACTCGTATCAGAAAATTTAGTCCGTTTCGATAAATTTATAGAACACTATCCAAGTAGCCATGATTAAAATAGTCTTAGACATATCAAGTTGAGGGGGATCATGGGAAAATATTTTCCTACACTTAAAAATTACGAAATACTCAAGAACATCAACCCTTGAATTTAATAGGGGCATGGGTTGATGCAAATAACGTGTTTTGAAATTTCCAAAAAACGATGGTTTAGTCACCTCAAGCACGGTATTTTTGAACCGAATTTGACATACAGAATAACATCGTTATAAGCACATTCAGTAATATCACGGCCCTGAATAAGCAACCAGTGGCGGAGTTTAGGGAATTCATTACCATAAAAAATGAAAAACTGTTCTGTCCAAAAATAGAGTGTCTCTGGCACATTTCCGTATCTATCTTAGTTATTTTTTCAGCATATATTAGAATGATTAAATGTTGGTAAATATTTGACTGACCCCTGTATATCTGAAAGAAGTCATTTTTTTGCACAATTTCTGTGAACCATGGTGAACCAGATCGTAAAGAATCTGACTGGTCTATCAGGCAAAAATCTCTACGTGTGTTTGCTCGTGTTTTGCGTGTCTGGTCGCTTAGTTCGGTGTGTTGGAAACATACCTAACTTTGCTGTGAAAAATGGATTAATTCATTCCAAAAATTGTAAATACTCAAGTTTCCTACATTTAAACCTGAAAAATAATGTTGAGGAAATATTCCAACTTCTTGCTGAAATTTTGATTATATTACTCTTCGATTGCAAATACAATGGTTTGACAGTTTGAGTATAGGCTGAAACCTTTTCTTCTCGCTATCGCCTAATGCTCCACAAGAGTTAGGGATATCGTATTCAATCGTTTTTAAAAGTATGTAATCTTCGAGAAAATCGCTGTAGAATCATTTAAAACTCAATAACAACTTGAATCGATTCAATAAAAATCAGTATGAGATATTTCGTCAATCTGGTAGCCTTTTTTCTGAAGTTTGGTTCTTTGCTTCGATTTGAAACGAGTTTTCTGAAAATGCCAAAACGTAAATTAACAAACGCTGATGCTGATAGGGCTATCGGAATGCTACAGGGTGGCCTAACTCAGGTTGTTGTAGCGGAAAGGCTCCAAGTCAGCCAAAGTGTGATATCTCGACTTTGGAATAGGTTCAGGGAGACAGGTTCCGTGTTGGAAAGACCAAGGCTTGGTGGGCGACGAACAACAACACCTGCTCAGGATCTTTTCATCATCGTTTCGGCGAGAAGAAACCCTACGTGTAGAATGCTAAGGAATAATCTTCAAAATGCAGATGTGGTCCAAGTTTCCATCGAAACCATCAGACGACGTTTGAGAGAGGTGAATCTAGGTTCTAGACGCCCATTAAGAGGAGTTTCATAACACGTGACCATAAGCGTCAAAGACTCAAATGGACTAGGCAGCATATCAATTGGAACGATCAATGGCGTAGTGTCCTTTTCAATGATGAATCCAGATATGGACGATTTTCAGATTCTCGAAGAAGAAGGGTATGGATCCCACGCATACCCCGTAATCGTCGATATGTCCAAGAAGTCCATCCATTCCGAGGGGGTAGTGTTATGGTATGGGCCGGGGTATGTTTCAACAGGCGCACAGATCTACACATTTGTCCTGGGAATACGACCCCCTTACACAATAGGGAGCATGTCATTGACAATGTTGTGCCAAATTTTCACGCTGCTATTGGTGAAACTTTTCAATTTCTAGACGATAACGCTATTCCACATTTACCAATACCTCCGCAGTCACCAGATTTGAATTGCATAGAACATGCATGGGATATGCTCCAAAGAAGATTAGATAATCATCAACCTACCCCAGAATCCTTAAATGATCTGAGAGAGCTTCTGCCTCGTTTATGGAACCAAATTCTTCAAGAAATGTTCAACAACCTCGTGTGTAGTATGCAAAGAAGATGTCAAGCTGTTATTGATGGCCGTGGAGGCCATACATTGTATTGATAGTCTTAAAATGCTTGAATTCACTGGGAATAAAATTTCGTTATTTTATTCGATTTTTCTTAACCACCCTGTATACGCTGCAGACCTACAGGCTCAAATTAATTTGCAACTTGAAATCATATTAATATGAATTTTCATCACAAAAATCTTATTTTAACTACATTTTTTGCAATTTAAGTCAATATCCCTAACTCATGTGGAGCAGTTTATTTAATTTGTAATCACGAGTTTATCAGAAATAAATTTAGCGCATTTCGTTATAAAGAGGATTATGCCTACTGGGGATACCAATTGAAAAAAAAAACCGAAACGATCACAACTACTACTATCACCATACAAAAAGTTGTCGAAACGAGTGCAATAAGTAACGTGTTCATATTCCCTGAGCGGAATGCTTTTAATCAAATAATACGCAACAAAAACCACCCATAACTACCGCATTCGCCAAGTCGAGGCAGTACGAGCCCAATTATACTGAGTATTGTATTTGTCAAAGCCCGAAGGGCTTTCGTTGCGACTATAGCCATATTTTCGCGTGACAATATTTTAAAATTATTTCGTCCGTTTTGAAATATTCGTTTAAGCGTCGAACTGGTGACGTCATGCACCAAATGGTTCGAAATAATTTGCAGCGGTTTGAAAGCAGGTAGTGGAATAGTTCGAACTGAAGTTTGAAGTTTGGAATCAGCTGATTGAAAATGAAATGTTTTTGAAATAGTTTTAAACCGTGATTGACGCGAAAAAATGGCTTATGTTCGCCAAGAACGTCAAATCACAAATGTAGAAGATGTTAGATTGGTTAATGAAGTAACACTTGGACCAAAAACAATAATCACGATTAGTTTACAGAAAGAAACGCGATGAGTGCATAACCTTAGTGAACCATGTGAGTTAAATCAATATAAACCATAAAAATCTACCTTTAGGTTCAACATATTCATCCTCCAAATCAACCTTTTTCTTCTCCATATCCTCCTTGTACATTTCCTCAGCCGTTTTGCCCATAATATCATCTGAAAAGTCATTGATCTCCTCTTCGTTCAAACCTCCAATTTTGAAATCCTTGAGCTGATCTTCTTTCTTATTTTCTTTGGTTTTAAATACTCTATCCGGCACATATACCTTAAACCATCTCATGAGACTCCTCAAGAAAATCCTGAACACCCTGAGGTATGAATCAATCCTGTTCTGATGGAACTTGTCGAAAGTTTGAACCAGGACATCTTTTACGAAACTGGTGAACTGTTGCAGGATGGACACGTCGCCGTATTTCATTACCATTTCCATTACATCGAATACTTCTTCTTTGAAATCGATCCATCTGAGCCCACACTCGATGTTGAAGAGAAAAAAGTCCATATTTTCGTTCAATAGTTGCGTGACATTAGGGAAACCTAGGCCGAAAGCCATACGCCGAAGCGCATGTGCGGCGGCTGTCTGCAGTTGGTAGTGACTGGAAGCTGTGCAGTACTGATGTTATTATGACTATGGTGTTATAGACCGCTCGGTCCGAACCGTAATAGATTTCTTGCAATGTTTTAAAAACGTCTGAACCTTTCAAGTTATGTTTTTATCAGATTTTCAAGATATTCAATCTTGATTACCTGAGATTGCTCGATTGTAGCAGCTTCACAATTCAACTTTGAATTCCCAAAGAAATCAATGATTTTGAATACTTTTGCAAATTAGTTTTTCTGAAGTTTGACTTCAAAAATATAAGTATCCGTTTTTAAAATGTTGCACCAAATCTGTCAACATCGATCAATTCAATGATGATGCTCAATTATAAATTTCTCACCTGCTCTGACCAAAACTTTGTACAAACACTGATGGAGAAAAGGCCTGAATTGTCTGGCTCCTTTGGCATGGAGTGCCATCAAGCCCACGCCTTCACATAGAAGCGCCGCTTGTAAAATGTTGAGCCTCAAAGTTTTCAAAGATGTGCATTCATCTTCATCAAGTTTCAATGGTATATCCCAGCTATCAATGTAACATTGGAATACTGGCATTATAAGGTCCAAAAGGCCTTCATCTGAATTTGGTTTGACTCTACTGATTCCTGAATACATAATATACTTGAAACATTGCTAACCCTTTAGTTTGAAAATGGTTTCATGTTCTGAAAGGTTGCTTTAAAGCTAATCGACCCCGTCATAATAAAGTTGTCTTATGAATCCTTCAAAACTTAATTGCAAATAGGCAACAATACATGAAATCTAATAAAACTCACCATTTAAAAGCCTATTCATTAAATAGATGGCTTCAACCTTTTCCTCTCCAAGCATGATGACACTAATTAGGTAATCTGACAAAACAGGAAAGAGGTCTCTCTCGAATGCAATATTGCACATGTGATCAAATTGCTTTCTCACACTCTCTTCTTTCATGAACTTGAAATTCTTCCACAAATCAGTGTTGATTGGCTGATCGCTGTCCAAATCTACAATTTCAAGTGAACAAATCAAGAACATGGGTTATAATAAAAATTTTATAGTGTAGCTCAATAACAAGGCTTTGACAGTGAAGGTCAGTGTTGTGCATATTTCAACATTTCCATTATGGGACATGGTGTACAGAATACTTGCCTTCATGAGAAATCACCTCAGTAAATGTTGACGTATCAATTTCTATTTCACACAGATATAATAGTGTACGTTGAAATTCTTTGAAGGAATCATTGCATTTGATTTTATGGCCAACAACATCTATAGAAGCTGTTGTTAGTCTTAGAACATCAATTTGTTCTTTGGTATCTGAAAGCCGTATGATATAAAAAATAAAATATGGCGAACCCTATTCAAATAGCAACAAAAATGAGATAATGCTTCATCATTCATTTGTTAGAATAGACATGCGAATTTCATATTAGGTATGAACAAAATCCCTTACCTATTCCATTGAAAACAGTTGGTATTCTAGAGAAATTCTGATGGAACTTTTCAAATAATATTCCTGCTACTAGATGATCTATAATTGATACTTCGAACATACTCTGGCACATACCCATAATCTCGGCATTCTCATCGTACGACATAATGATTAATATTTCTAGTAGTTGTTTTGAAGAACGTCGTAAATTCCTGATTATTTAAAATGGTAATGATTACAAAAATAGTATCATAACACTCAATAGCAATGGGATAATTGGCCAGCCTATTGCTTCATTTCAATCCAAAGTCAAATTTTGCATTTTTGTATAAATGAGCAAATAATTCTCTATAATAACAAGCTTTTATTAAAAAGATTTTTTAAGAAAAGCTTTTATAATAGCAACACTCATCCGCCATCTTACATTCCTCAATTTTGAAGAATCGTAATTTCCGACCCAGAAAACTCCCAGATACCAATTTTGAATAGAATCGGATCATAATTACAAAACTCATCCGCCATTTTGGAGCCGCCATTTTGTTTTTTCCTATAACAAATATTTTATGATGCATTGTCACCAGAATTATGTACACCTGCCAAATTTCAAATCAATCCGACGATTAGAAATGTGTCAAATTTAACTTGCAAGATTTCATTACATACAGACACCGGGACAGGTTAAACAAAATGAAAGCTTGAAAGAAGTAAGTTTTAATCAGTAGCACTCGCTCGAAAGAGAGCTGCATAATATAAGTTTTTCTGTAGAAATTTGAAGATTTAGGATTTTCGCCATAAGCTAACTACTTTTCTTGTAAACTATAGGTGGACCTCCATATTTGTTTTTTTCTAAAATTAAGACTCGGTATCTTCGAGGATAGAACAGAAATGGTCTCTTTTTCAAATAGAGAAATTATCAGTTGCGGCTGGTGAAAGTATAAGGTGGTGAGGCATACAAGAAATTTTTGTTAATATCATGTTTTTCAGTAGGTTGCTACCGCAGGAAAAGGCTGTGGCACTGATGACGGCTAACAAACCAAAACTAGTCTGTCATTGTCCTCCTGTGGTGGCGACACCAGTGGTGTACTTCGGGATTTAGATCTCTGCTAGTCCATTTCCCTCATAATGTATAAGGTTTTCGGACAAAGTTATTTCACACTAGCATAAAAATGTTCAAGTTCTATTTTACGCGCATTGTCGATATTTTGCTTTTTCTCATGCTAGTAAATTAGATTCTGCAGACTCACAGTATAATATACAGTGTGTTTGGTCATGACTTACCTAATTTTATCGACAGAAACACCCACATTGGGTGGGGCTATTTTTTAAAAAGCCGCCATTTTAAATTACTTTTTTATTTTAGTTGACCCTTTCAAATGACATCGATTTCTTTGAACATTGAGGTCCTACAGATGTGAAAAGAATATTTTTTGGAAGATAATACTACGACCTCTCATTAAAGTAGAACAATATGAAAACATTCAACACAAAAACGTCATAAAAAATTCTTCAAAAAAAATTAGTCAAAAAATTTACTGAATTTTTTAGTAAATCCTAAATAGTACAAAATCTAGCACATTGAAGTATTAGTTTTTTATGAGCTAACACGCAAGGATATCAGCTACAAAACGACACCCACATCATTTCTGTGAGTTACATAATTTGAGAGTTATTGCTGTTTGAACATGACCCTTGATGAAAATTGATAAAATAAAATGAACTCAGTACTGTACTTTTGATCATTTTCAATGAATAAACTAACAAATTTATCATTAAATTGCTCAAAATGATAAATATGTTTAATCATCAAAAATGATCAAAAGTACAGTACTGAGTTTTTATTTTATTTGATCAATTTTCATAAGGGTCATGTTCAAACAGCAATAACTCTCAAATTATGTAACTCACAGAAATGATATGGAGTACGTTTTGTAGATAATATCCTTGCGTGTTAGATAATTGAAAAAAAAAATACTTCAATGTGCTAGTTTTTGAACTATTGAGGATTTATTAAAAACTTCAGTAAATTTTTCGACTGAAATTTTTTTCATGAGATTTTCGAGTTGAATGTTTTCATATTATTCTACTTAAATAAAATGTGGTAGTATTATCTTCCAAAAAAAAATTTTTTTTCACGTCAGTAGGACCTTTTCGTCCAAAGAAATCGATATCATTTGAAAGGGTCAAATAGAATAAAAAAATTAATTCGAAATGGCGGCTTTTCCAAAAATAGAGGGGTAAACACCCCAATGTGGGTATTTTTGTTGAAAAAATTAGGTATATTTGATGCCCTTAAATTATCACTAAGTCATGCCCAAACACATCGATACATATCATCGAATAAACAATCGGATGGCCAACTATCTCATAGGTAACCATTACTTTGCTCCAATAGTGCATATCCTTACCTATAGCAATGTTGAATCAAAACAGAGCATGTAACTGCTAATGTCAATCTGACACCATCTGACGGATGGTGTGCTAGATAATTGAATTTATCAAAAACATTAATTAAATGCTTATCACACGAATCAAACCATTCAGGTGTTCTTTGCAGTTCCATGAGTTCTTGCACTTTGTTTTTTGAATTTGGAATCTTTTTATCATCAAGTGAATTTAGATGGTACATAACCAACTGTTTAGCATCTTCTAAAGCATCAGATTTCCCACCAGTATTTTTCAGTAGTATAATCGACACCCTACCCAGTGCATCAGTTGCTAACTAAAATGAGTATTCATAAATAGTTGATTAGATATTATCAAGAGGGTGTCTGGCTGATTGTAAATACCGTCTTTTACATGACAAACTTTTTCAATATAATGAAATAAATTGTGGAACACTCAGTTAATATTATTAATGTGTCAAAATTGGTTCAATGGTTTAAGAGTTCATGAGCTATAAAATAACAATAGGTATTTGACTGAATGCAAATTGAAGATTCTTGTGAGTACAAGAAAAAAAATTGTAGATCAAAAACGGCACTCTAGAATGTAGATCGGATCCTACTTCGGTAATAATCCGCAATATTTCGCGGCCGTGGCGCTACTGCGGCTATGGGAAATAGCGAGACCCCTTTCAGGAGAAATGAAAAGTAGGACCCCCAGCTCAAATTTTCGAAAGTCTTAGACAAAATCAACCATAGAACTTATAGTACTATAAGTTCTATGGTGCCAACACCTGGTATTCTATGCATCTATAGCAATACACTGTATTTCCATTGTCATGGTAATTTTTCTGACCAAAATGAATTAAAAAATCTGTCATCTAAAACTATTCGAAGTTATCAAAGAAAAGTAATTCTTCATGTTCAAGCTCGACAATTGACTTTTTATTGATGAATTTTGTTATGAAGCGACATTATTTTCCATAAAAAATTTAGTCAGATTGGTCTACTAATTCCAAACACCTGTATACATATTCAATATTAGTGATGAATACCTTTAAAATATTAACACCAACTTTCTCTCCCTCTGAAACAATGCTAGCTAGGGAGGTGACTACGCCTGGAAGGAAAAAAGCAAGGCAGTCTGCTACTTTTTTAGTAAGATCAACATTTTTCAACAGATCAAGGTTTTTACCAGCTCGAAATATGGACATGAGACACTTAATTCCCTCAGTTCTGTAAAATGCATCATTCTTTATTATTCTGCATCTAAATATACTTGATACCTTACCGCAACTTTCTACACTTGGATTTAAGAATTTCTGCAATAGTGTATACAGCTTTACAAATTTTCACTGCATTTTCTCTAGTGTATATTAGAAAACAGAGCTCAGGAGTAGCTGCATCAAATAACAATCTCATGGAATTCATTACTTCCGTTCTATATTCTTCACTTGCATCCCTCACTAAAAATTAATCACATTTTCACATGTCAAAGAGTCAAGTATGTATAAAAGCTTACATGAGCATGTTTCGAAAACATAAATTTCTGTCAAAAGACTTCCGAATATATTGAAAAAGAACAATAATTCATCATGGGTTAACTTATTATGGGTTAAAATTATTGACACTGTGTTTAATAATTTGATTTTTGTATCTTCATTTAATCTAGAAATATTTTCATGTTATATGATATGATATATTGTTTATATTATTGTCCGACAACATTACTTGAATTTGGATTTAATGGCTAAAACAAAAACTCCCAGTAAATCATTTTTTGTCGATAGGACAATTTGTTCAGTTGTTGATTTATCTCTCAAAAGAATAGAATTTATTAGGCTTATGTTTTCTATCTTTTGACTAGTAATTATTTCCACTGCAAGTTGTTTTACCAACACTATACTATCCATGACGTTTTTTGGATTCATTTTTTATTACAACTTAATTATCTTTGTAATTACAATCAAATCAGATTTGAATTCAATTTCAACGTTTTTCATTTTTGTTGTAGGGTAAGGTTAAATCAGAGCATAGAGAACTTCTGTCAAAGAGGTCTTTAGACTTCTTCTGTTCTGTCATCTATGATCAGGGAACCATAGACTAATAACATATTTTATTAGTCTATGCAGGGAACACAAACACATTTCCACCTGTTCCTGATTAAATTCAAAAACTTATCAAATATATATAAAATAAGATGTCCAAAAAATCTTAATCTGATAATATAAGTAATTAACTCAATTATTTATTGTTTCTGCTATCAGTGCAGATTTTGTTAAAAAGGTTTTTTAAATCTCATTGTTGCTTAGCAACGAAAATTGAATCAAAATATACAATGGGGGTCATAATATTTGCATGGAAGTTTTCATAAGTGGAAGCATTGTTGAGATAACCAGTGTTAAGCATAGATAAAGTGTTCAGCAACTAACCATTTTTTTTTGTAATGTAGTATTTATGATTTGAACTTCTGGTGAGTTGATTTTAATTCAATCTTTCTGTGTCATCAGTTTTACGTACGACTTTGTATGGAAATAAATAAAACGAGATTCAACATTATATAAAAATTTATTATATAATTTTAAACTATAACACTGTGAACAGCATCAATAAATGCTTGGACATGTTCAACTTCCATGTCTGGATAAATGCCATGCCCTAAATTAACAATATATTTTGAAGTCCCAAAACCTTTCGACATTTCTCCAACCAAACGTTCAATCTCTTCCTTAGGAGCATACAGAGCACAAGGATCCAAATTTCCTTGGAGCACCTTATTTTTAGTGAGAGAACGAGCTACTTTAGGCTCAACTGTCCAATCAATACCCAATACATCATAACTCAATTCAGATTGATCTGAAAGGGAGAAATGTGCTCCTTTAGCAAAGAGAACAATAGGTACATCCAATTGTTTTTCCTTCAGCTTTATCTTGACCTGATCGCAAATTCTTCTAAGATAGGGCAATGCAAATGTAGCAAATAAGTCATGGTTCAAGTATTCAGCACTACTTTCAAACACTTGCAATATCTGAGCTCCATGTTCTGCTTGCATTGTCAGGTAGTCTATGATTACATTTGTTAGGATGTCCAAAACCTTTTTTGATTCTTCTGGATTCTTATATAGCCACTTTTTAGCTTTGGACATTGTTTTAGAGCCTCCTCCTTCTACCATATATCCAAAAAGTGTCCAAGGTGCGCCAGAGAAACCAAATAAAGGAACTTTACCTTTGAGTTCATGACGAGTTAGATTGATGGCTTTGCCTACATATTCTAAGCGATCAGCTGCTCCTGTCTCATTCAAATCTTTAATATTGTCTAATGTTAGCGGTTTAGGTATAACTGGACCAACTTCTGGCCTCATTTCTACCGTAACCCCAAGAGCTTGTGGAATTACCAGTATATCGCTGAAAATTATAGCAGCATCTAATTCGAACCTTTTAATGGGCATCAGTGTAACTTCGCAAGCCAGCTCTGGCGTTTGGCATATTTCGAAAAAGCTATGCTGTTTCCTGAATTCTCTAAATTCTGGCAAAAATCGCCCTGCCTGTCTCATTATCCATACTGGCAATTTATCCGGTTTTTCTCCTTTAATTACTCTTAAAATACGATCGTTTTGTAAGACTGGAAAATTTGTGGAAGCCATTTTCTGATATTGATCGAATGAATAGCTGTTCCCAATTGATTTAATTATTTACCAGTCATTGTTAAGGACAACAATGAATTTTTATTTGATATGATAATATTTTGAGGTTGGGATATGAAATCACGGTATAATTAATTATTTCATGACATGTGAAACGTGAAACCAAATCACAGAAGCAGCAAGCAGCTGATTCTAGCAAAGTAGCAAACTCTAATTTACCTACTTCGACCTTCATCCTTCAGAGGGCGGTGAGTATGGCGATTTGAGAATTCAGATTTTTGAAATAACTAAAAATGTCTTTACACATTTTAGAATTTGCCCACCTTTCATACTAGTATTGTTTATTTTCATAGATGAAGCATTATTTATTGATAATAGATATTATACTGTTTATAGATATACAGTGTGTTTCACTTTGTGTGGTGACAATTCATGATTTTATAATGGGTCGACGAATTTGAATTTTTTTACATGAAGTACTTCGATAGCTCTACCTATGAAAAAATCGAATAGCTCATTACTTCAGACATATTTGAAACCAATCAATCTCAAGAGGTTCTATACTTATTATAACTTTTACAGGGTGCAAAAATGAAATAAGGTAGACTGGGGCAAATCGGTTCTAAAATTTGAGTAGTTCAAATTAAATCCTGAAATTTGGCATTATTTTTTCTTCTATTAGCATGGTTGATACCACGTTGAATCCACCACTTCCCAAAGTCCAAACTATAGATTTCAGGTATCAAACAGTTTTTTGAAAAATGGAAGAAAACGATTTTACTTATTTTTCAAAATGTTGACAATATGTTACATTTGCCCCGTACATGGGGACAAAATTAACAGACGGTTCTGAAGTGATAAAATAGAATTACATCGAAGAACATATCCATAATGGGGTACCTAATTGTAAATAAATTATATGTCGTACTCCTCTTAAATTTGATATGCTTTGCCTTCATTTATTTAAAAAAATGACAGACCTATACATAATCATAATAAAAATAAAATCAAACCCCTCTTTAATGCTCAAAAGAAATACTTGGACCCTGGGGTAAATGTAGATCTTTTTTCAAGTTTTTTCTTATAGTATTTGTACTACAAGATATTCAACTGAAATTAGGCTTAGATTTCACAATTTAGAGTTTACATCATTCGACATGCCAATTTCGATTGTGAATCTACAAGGTGATATTTTTCTGGAAAACTGTCCCCTCTGTTTTACTCTAGAACTTTTCTCCGATGGGTCCCTGATAAATTGTGAAGAGCAGCTTTGTCATTACACGAAACTTTAAGGATTCTTGCAGTTTTGTCGCATCTGCTACAGATTTCGAGAAAAAATTAATTTTGATCGATTTTCTTGAAATCCTCAGAAAATTAGAAATTGCCATAAAAATCCAGTTAATATATTGTTGAAGGCTTTCACGGGCGGATTCAACTTCAAATTTTGAGTATTTTTATTGGAATACTCTGAGAAGAAAATCCAGTTAGTATATATACAGGCTGTCCCAAGTTCGAATGCCTATTAGACGTTTCTGGAGAACTGAAAATATTTGAAATTTGAAAATTAGGATTATGATATTGTTTGAAATTCTCTACTGAGCTAAAATATTTTGGGAGCCTGAGCACTTCCGGGACACCCTGTATACTCCATTCACTATTATAATGTATCCTGGTTGGCCATGAAATTCTGACAAATTTCACCGTGTATATTTTGAAAATGTTAGGTTATAGTCATTTTCCTGTCAGAAAACTAAGCAACGTTGTCCTTTCTACATACAAGCCGTAGTAATTACGTATTTCTTTGGGAAAAAAATGAATTTGAGAAAATATTATGTGAATTCAATAATTTCAAAGACCTGGCGAATGTTGAAGAAACTTTTTTCTCTGTTAATGCTGGAAATATTTTCACGTATATAAAAATGGGTGGAAGATTCAGTTATGCCATTTTCTTGTATGGAAATTGAGAATCGAGTGTTGAAATTTTATTGAAAAAAAATGGACAGAATAGTCTGTTACTTTGCGATAGTTCATTCGAAAAAAGATTAAAGGACTCGAATAATCCGACAGAAAAACTTCTAAACGAACAGAGGGACCTATTGAATTCCTAGGAGACATTTGAATACCTCTTTGTACAATTTGAAATACTCCAGTATGAGAATGTAGTAATATTAAGAAACCTGATGTGTTACAGAACCTTAAAAGAACTAACTCCATTCACAAAGTTAAAGAAGAGTAAATAGAAATTAGCTTTGACAACGTCTCTGAGAATCATTTGACATCCAACAAGTACCAAACTGCGTCAGTTTTAAGTAAAACAACTTGATAAACCTAAATCATGGCCAATCGGGATACATTATAAAAGTGAATGGAGTATTTATAAGCTGTGGCGAATAAATTAATTGTCAGTTTTGACACATTAAATTAAACTCCTGTTCATTTAAATATCTTTTGCAGTGCAGATACTATGAGGAGAAACTTGAACAAAATTGAAACTTCAATTTTCGGCCTCATATATCTAATGGAACTTTTTCCTCAAAATTATTCAAGGAATCTATCCTTTTCATTTGTACCTCCAATATAGGTAGGTACACCTTGTATACAGGGTGTATCATAACACCGAAAAAAATGAAAGGTGTGATTTTTTGCAGAAAGTGAAAGTGGGTATTTGGTATAAAATTTTTCAAAAACCTCCCCCGGAAAAGTTACGCACCTCCGAATATCAACAACAAAAATTGTCTTTCTTTTTTATTTTCCCTGTATATCAAGCTAAGGACACGAAACTTGGTAATTATCATTTGTCAAGGAAATTACACATGTTGGAATTTTTTCAACCCTGAAGTATGCTCAGAAAAGGTTGAAATAGTAACCTTCTAAGATATTTTTTCTCACAACTTTTTTTTCTGGTGAAATATTTCCTTTTAAGAAAACATGGCTGAGAAGCCCAGTCGATATATGTACTTACTTTTTTATCTCTATAAGTTTTTGCAAGAAAAACATAAATGTATTGCAAGCTTATGTTAAATTGTATTTTATTGAAAAAATCCAATTAAATTATAATAATTCTACTTTTAAATGAATTGAATGAATTGAGATGAAAAAAAAGTCTATAAAATATCTACAATACAATTGTTATACAGAGTGTAACAGCCAAATGGAATAAATTCGATAACGAATAAATGAGGGGGTGTTAGGAAAAACGCTCGGACACGTCGATTTGTAATTTTAAATGCGCATATTTTTCAAGAAAATAAAATTATATAGGGTGTTCCATGCGACCGTGGCCAATACCAACTTTCTTAATTCAAATGCAACCCCCTGTATATTATTTATTTTTTGGATTCTTCAAAAAATTCTAGACATAATTCATGTACAATGTTCTATCTATACCTATCTTCAACTTTTTCGGAAATATTAAGTGATTTTTCACAAAAACTAACATTTTAAATGAAAATTATTTTATTTCACAAATTCGATACATTACACTCAATACTTATTTCCCATTTACCTCTTGATATGAAGAAAGTAAGCAAAAACCATTACTGAGAAGAAATTAAAAAAAAAACAAAAACAGATTTGTTTATTCTCATAGCCTTAGTAAAACGTTGTCAGTTTGCATGACAATAAGTGATCAGTCTAAGTGCTATTGTCTTTTGAATTTCGATAACTGTACGTAATAATATTAGAAAAATGGTTCATTTAACAGAAATGCACAAAATAACCATTCTTCAAATGATTGGTTATGGAGATTACACACGGACACAAATGGAAGTTTCTCGCTCATTTCACGAAAAATTCCCAAATTTGCCGCCCATATCCCAAGGAACAATTAGCAAAATAGAAAAGCAGTTTCGAGAGCTTGGTCATGTGAGACAAATAAAAAAAAATTGCTGCCAATGCAGTAAGTGATGATACGAAATTGGATATTATGCTTGAGTTTCAAGAAAGCCCACATAATTCTGTTCGAAAAGTAGCCCCCTTGCTGTTCACCGTCAGCCACACGTCAATATTTCGAATATTAAAGGAAAGTAAGATGCATCCCTATAGAATGATGGCAACTCAGGAGCTCATAGAAGACGAATTCGATAGGAGAACGCATTTTTGTGAGCAAATGATGGCAATGTTAGATAACAATGTGATCCAATCAGAAAATGTTTTGTTTTCTGATGAGAGTACATTTACACTACACGGTTAATCCGTAATCGTCAAAATTGCCGCTATTGGTCTGATGAGAATCCTCACTGGATGAGAGAAGAACATACGCAATATCCTGAAAATGTTAATGTTTGGGCAGGAATTGTTGGGAATCATATCGTAGGTCCCTTTTTCATTGACGGCAACTTGAATGGAGAAAAATATTTAGAACTAGTACTCCAAAATAATGTCGTTCCAACTTTGATAAACTTATATCCTGATCCAGCAAATCCACAAGTTCCTGCCAATATAATATGGTTTCAGCAAGATGGAGCACAGCGCCATTACCAAATCAATGTCCGGCAGTACTTGAACCAAATTGTTCCAAATCGGTGGATAGGGAGGCGCGGATCGATAGAATGGTCAGCACGATCTCCTGATCTGACACCATTAGACTTCTTTTTGTGGGGATATGTCAAAAGTATTGTATACGAAACGAAACCCTTAAACTGAGACGACCTAAAAAACCGAATCACGCTTGCGATTAGATCAGTCACGCCTGAAATGTTGAGTATAACGTTAGAAGACAATTCTACACCAGATTAGCATGTTGCCAAGACGTTCGCGGCGAGCATTTTGAACATTTCCTACATTGACATTGATGTTTTTTTTTTGTTTTTTTCAATAATTAAGAAATAATCAGTAATACTTATTAGGTTTTAAGTGTAATGTACCGTATTTGTGAAATAAAATAATTTTTATTCAAAACGTTGATTTTTGCAATAAATCTGAAAACACTTAATACTTCCGAAATAGTTAAAGATAGGTATAAGACATTGTGCATGAATTGTGTCTAGAATTCTCTGAAGAATCCGAAAAATAAATAATATACAGGGGTTGCATTTGAAATAATTAAGTTGGTATTGGCCAAGGTCACATGGAACTCCCTATATAATATTATTTTCTTGAAAAATATGCGCATTTAAAATTACAAATCGACGTGTCCCAGCGTTTTTCCCAACACGCCCTCATTTATTCGTTATCGAATTTATTCCATTTGGCTGTTACACTCTGTATATGTATACAAGGAAAATCAAAAAGGAAAAACAATTCTATACCAATTACCCACTTTAATTTTCTGCAAAGAATCACCCCTCTCATTTTTTCGGCCAACCCACACCTAAGGGGCACTGGTGGCAAATTTACCTTTTTGAATATTTTCGAAAAATCGATGTTCAATGTTTTCTCACGCCCACCCTGTATGCATTAATCTCCTTTATTAAGATACAACTACCCTTTTTTACGAACTGGGGAACTTTTATTCTGTAACTTATACTAAGGTACCCTCATCATCCTATCGTCATCGTCTTTAGAAGTAATTATCTATTTAACTATCAATTAAGGTCGATAGATGCGCCTCGTAACCCAAGCAAACCAACGAGTTCACCGGTCCCCACCCGACCGTTCTCGATAGATAAGCCGCTACGATCCCGCAGCAGGGAATCTCGCCAAGAGTGTAAAGGGCAGAGTACAGAACGAAAGATTATAAAACGCTCCATCCGGTACACCGATCGCCGTATTGAATCACAAACCGGTCGTGGCGAAACATCGAAAAGTGCGCGTAAACTCTCTGGTTCTGAAGATGCCGGCTTGCAAGTTGGACAGCATGTCGCGAAAATGGCCCAGCAACGAGTCCATCCACGCTGGGAGCACATCCAGCAGTACCTCCGGCATTGACAGCCCTTGGTCCCTCCAGTCTCTATCTCCTGGTTCGACATCACCGGATAACACCCTCAGGAAGCGAAGGATCTTGAGAACTTCTTCTGTTGGCAGCGTTATCCAGGAACCTTTCGTCATCACCACCGAATGTCGGATATCCAGGAGTCAAAGCCCGGTTTTACAAGGACAACAAGTGGAGGAACCTCCCTCAGCTCTTGCAGAACTGATAGGATGGTACCCTCTCTTCTTGTTCCGTCTAATAAAGACTCTATTCCTCGTCTGTATGCCGAAGACTTGGACGCAAATGATCTTGGCCATCCCCAAACTCTACATAAACTTCTGGGTGTGGATATTCAAACAAATCGCTCTTTTTCCCATAACGGTCATCAAGATGATCCTCAACATCCTCTGGGTGGACTCGGCTGAACGTAACAGGAAGAAGAGGACTGTTTTGATCAGTGGTGGAAGCACCATTCAAGCTCTGCATTTAGCGCGGAATTTTTATAGTGCGGGTGCAAGAGTTGTAGTGTGTGAAGTCGAAGGACTGTTTGCTTTGGCACGATTTTCGACTGCTGTTTCCAGATTTTACACCGTGCCTAAGCCTACCTCGGACCAGCAACAGAACTACGTAAGAGCCCTTTGTGAAATTGTGGATAAGGAACAAGCTATGTACTACATCCCAGTTAGTGCTTCCACGTCCGCTTACTACGACGCTGTAGCTAAACCCCACTTAGAACTCCTGGGTTGTTCTTGCTTCTGCCCAGGAATCAAAGAAGTATGGGCTTTAGACGACACTTTGGAAGTCATGAAAAGGTGCCAAAAATATGACATCCCAACACCTATATACCATTCAATAACATCCAAGGAAGATGTTTACAAACTCTACGACACGGGTGCTGTACGAAACGGAAACTTTGTAATGACCACTGCTGGTCCAATAGGGCTCAGAGAACGCTCCAAAATGATACTACCTCCTTCTAGAAACGATCTGAAGCTGAACATCGACATAAGCGAGCAACGACCATGGGTGGCAGTGCAAGACGTTAACGGCGACCATTTCTTGACTTGCACCACCGTAAAACAATCCCAAGTGGTAGCAAACGTGACTTGTAGACTAGACAAGAAAACTAACGGTTTGGTACCTACAGAAAACCAACAGATAAACCAGTGGTTGTCTCTGTTCTTCTCTAAACTGCATCTGTTGAGGCCAATCACAGGGCATATCAGCTTCAGGTTTGCGATCAACAAAGATAGTGGAGTTTTGGTGCCATTGAGCAGCAGGGTTGGAGTGTCCTTACCTTACATCTGCTACACTTCGATTCATCCAAGGTTGGTTTGGAAGACTTGCAAGCATTACAGTAGGCAGAATTCAGGGGTATTGGTCAACGACAATGGTAAAATTTACATATCTGAACGTAAGCAACCTGCTGTTGAGAACGTCACAAGACTTATTGGTACCGTTTTGGATAAAAGAGAGGTGTTGTTCCTAATGTGGGATCCTCTACCATACTGTGCCTACTACCACATGCAAATACCATTCAAAAACGTCCTTTCTTTCATTCAGAAGAAACAGGATAGTTTTCCACGGCCATTGACTAATCCTGTTCGCTAAATGGAGGTCACGTGGAGAGAGAAAGAGAGATTGAGCCTGATTTGAGTGCCAAAGACTTGAGATGATAATTAATTTATTGTTGTTGACCGTCCTTTTCAGTGAGTTTGTTTGGATAAAATTCTTAAATTATCCGATGAGTAACATGTTATCATGTCTTGATGTAGTTTTTGAGAGAATGTGAATATTTTTGTATATAAAGGTTTATTGCAAAGGCGCACTATCAAACGTCTTTTTATTGGTCGATTGGTTCTTTGTAACTGTTGTAAGTTATTCCGATGGAACTGTTTGTATATATTTTTATTATGAATAAAAACCTGTTTTCTATGTAGTTCCAACTTTCCATCTAGGTGTCTGGATATCTCAACGTATTCTTTTTGAAAATTTTCAACTTTGGCAATTTAAACTAAGCAATACATTGAACACATGAAATATAAGAAAGTCGTACATTGAATTCTAAAACAGAGCCAAAAAAATAGAGTTCAAAAATAAAAAAAAATTATATCTCACAAGAAGATTAAAATAAAATATCCATAGATATACCTAATGAAAATAACTTCATTCACGTATTTGCCTCGGTATTTGCCTATTTATTCGAGCTGAAAAGCAAGGGTAAAGTCAGTCCAATACCTATAATACCGTAATTTTAATCAGCTTGATTTGACTGTGTGATGAATTTCAAACATAGTTGAGAGAATAATAGAAATTGACAAAACCAAATTGCAATTATTTCAAGCAGTTTCCCCAAAAATTCAGATATTGTGAAATTAAAATTTAACATATTTCATATTAATTTTCATAGGAGGACTCAGCTTCATTGAATGATGTATAATCCATGTACACATTAGAATCACTGATTATGGTGAAACCATAATCCTAATATCTCAAGCCGATTTCCAAAAAAATCTCAGATTTTGCACTGTTCTAATTTTTAATTTGAGGGAGTTATAAACGAAACGGCAATTCTTGCTGTGGTGCTACAATACTAAAAAACTTTCAAGTTTGAGGTCAGCTCTGAACGTTTATGTATATGCTTCCAATCTCTGTCAGTCTGATGATAGTCTGGTTTCTAGACCAATTCGCTAATTTTATTTCTAGTGGATAGAAGTCAAGGCTAACAATTGCATAAATAATTACGTTACTCATTTTTTTTCCAGGGATATCTGTCCTGATCCAGTAAAAATTGTTATCGTTCAATTCGGCCATCAAAATATTTACCGAGCAATGGTGAATTCTTATCTTGCTGCCCAAATATTGTGTCTATACTTGATCTATCACTATCTTCTTGACTTGTGCCTAGAGATCATGATTTATAAATTTGTTTGCTAGCTCATTACTCAAGTTCACGATCACAATGAATACGGAGTGATTGAACGATGTTTTGAAAACAATCTTGTCTAATTTTGAATATTTGTTGTATGTAATTTTTGCGCGCTTATTTCTACGGACAAGAGCATTGACATTCGATCTGTATAAATTGAATTTTGTGCTGGAAATGCTCTTTAACATTTAGGTTAAACACACTGATGAAGTATTCGTTGTCAAATACTATGAAATCATTTTCACCTAGAAATTCAGGTATCATATCGGTATCAACAAAGGTTCAAAATCAATTATTGTAATTTTTGGTGACAACTGTCAAGTTTTGCCACGGGTGAACTGAAAAAAAACCTGCTGACAGCTGCTGCCATACAGTTTTTCCATCTAGAAACCATTTGTGATTAAAAATTGCGCGTTTCTGATTGGTGGACATTAAGACGAGCAAAATAGTCATAAGTAATATCATGAGGGCATCCAATTTTTCCGAAAAAAATCGAAAAAACACGTTGCTAAGTAATATTTTAACAAGAAGCATGAGTGCTGGTGGCAACCAAAAACCTAGCCGAAGACGAGGATTTCTGCACCTGCACGAATGCTTTTTGTTGAGAAAATATTACTTTGCATTGTGTTTTTTCGATTTTTTTCACAGGAAAAATTAGATGCCCGAATGGTATTTGACAAGACTATTTCATGAGTAAAAGATTATTCTGGATGCATTATGTATACTCCATTCACTTTTATTTAATCACATAGGAGGTCATGGTTTCGTTTTCAGGAGTTGGTGCACCTGATGAAAAGTTTGTGCGCGTACATAAAATATCGTTGGTGACAAAACGACGATGCCAGTTTTTCTGTTTACATAAAAGTAAAAGTATCAAAGATTTTCCACATTCCACATAGGAATTAGGAAATCGCCTATTTTTCCGTTCTTCGTCGTCCAGAAGAAGTTTCGTGCCAGTGTCATTTTTTCCTTTCATGAGTTTTGGCGTGAGTACGAACGGCAAATTTGAATTGGACCAAAAATCGATTTATAAGCATAAATAAAGCGAAAGTAAGTACTAATCGACCTTTTCACACTTGATAACGAAGTTTTTTTTAAGTATCTGGCCGTTTGGAAAGATTTCAAACGAAATTCCGGTCCTCTAGAAATTTGGTTAGTTTCGGTATCGTTTTTGGTGCTCAAAATTTATTTGGAATGTGTTAATGGACAAAAAAGGCTTCCTTATACGATCTTCTAACGAAAGCGACCGGAAAATATGGTTCAGGTAGAATTTTGAGGAATTATGAGGAAGGAACTAGCAGAATGAAATTGCACGATTTTCGTAAGTAAACGGGTTCTGGATGGCCATCATCGGTCTCTAAATGATTATTGTTGATCGTTTTCACGTTTCAGAAAAAAAAAAACACTTCGAAAAGGCTAAAAAAAAAGAACAAATATGACTATATTGCATTCAACAGATTCAGATTCCGATAAATTGAAATGTGTCACTGGAGCTTTCATTCCTTTGCCGAAAGTAGAAATTGGCTATATTGAACCAGAATACATCGGTTTTCTCCATATTCCAGGAGTTTGCGTCTTATTTTTAGAACAGGTGAATTATGGATGTGAAGCATATGTTTGACCTATTCCATTTTATTTGTACAAACCTACTGTGGTAGTAATGTATGAATATTTTTTAAACTAATAAATTACTATACAGTCAGAATATTTTACTCCTTGTTCATGAGATCAAATAAATGAAATGTATATCTATAAAGCTTTCAGGCTTATTAATTTATATTGCATTGAAATTATTAGTTTCTCTGTAAACAAATTCGTTAATTTAGTTATTATGTTTATTTTCTTTGTGATGAATGAATAAAACTGTTATTTATTTGAAATAAAGAAATATTAGAAATATAAATGTTATGCACCCTCACAATCATATCACATATTCGGATTCCAGTAGAGGGATATGATATTCCATTATTCTTGATTCTTGTAATTACCCATCAATTCATCTTATATCTTTGGGTTGATTTTTTTTAATGAATTCTTGATCAGAATCAACAATTGATGTCGTCAAGTCTTGAGCTTTCAGTTCAAGAGGATAATAAACATCAAATCTTCACAAGCATGCATATGAAAATTATGTGAAAGCAATGCAATTTTCTTCCATGGCGAAAAATAATATATTTCAACAGTGATCTCTTGAACTTTTCATGCAAATAACCAGAAAAGGAATCCTTTCCATCAATTCATATAAACGTTAATTATTTTCGTCCATCACATCTTTTCCAATTCATTCACATTCTGAGAAATACGCTAA
Source organism: Adalia bipunctata (assembly GCA_910592335.1). NCBI lineage: Eukaryota > Metazoa > Arthropoda > Insecta > Coleoptera > Coccinellidae > Adalia > Adalia bipunctata. The sequence continues at coordinate 12,684,157 of OU342954.1, forward strand.
GAATGTAGAAAGGGCAACATAGTGTTGACTTGGAACATAAAAATATTTTGAAAAACGTCATAACTTCGATACAGAGTGAAATGTGTCAAATTTCCAAGGCCAGAGTTGTGATTTTATAATTGTGAATGGAGTATATTATTATGTATACTCCATTCACAATTATACGGGTACGGCCCTGACTGATTATTAATTAATTGAGAAATCAGATTTTACTAAAATGTTCCATGATATTTGTGAAGTCGTGTATTTTACTAAGGTTCAACGTTTTCCAAATTCTAAACAATTCTGATGATATGAAGGAACCGTTTGAAAATCATCGGAGACAATCAACTGATATTGCGTAGGGCGGGTCTAAGGTCGATTTTTCGTATTTATACACAGTGAACAACTGACGAGTAATCTTCAGCATTTGATAATAATCTGGCGGGTTTGGATGATTATCAAAACAATAACTGTCTGGAGATTTTCATATTTAGCGGACTTATCATATTGTTCATATAATGGCGTTTCCATTGTTTTCCTCAAATTTTTTTGGCTGTGAAACAGGTACTCCTAGATAATATAATGAATTCGACTTGAAATTATCAATCAACATTAAAGTTGAAAATAATTATTCAAGACCTACCATTTACCGAAGATTCTATAGATAACAGAGATGACAACCACAAAAATACGAGAAACCAAATGACGAAAATTTTCGAATGTGACAGAAAGAACAAATTTTGTAGTTATTTTAGGATTAATAATAGTGTATCCGAAATTGTAGAAATATTTTTTTAGAATATGATTTTCTATTTTTTTGAACAGCTGTATAGAGTTATCATCTCAGAGTAAATAACTCACAGCTTTTTCACAGTTGTTAGATAGTTGTAGAAATCTAAACAATCAACTCTTATACAGGGTGTTCCTAAATTGAACGTACAAACGAAAAGGGGAGATTCCTTAAGTAAGTTTAAGAAAAAAAAGTTTCATAAACATTGGGTCGGAAACGTTTCGTTTTCGAGATACAGGGTGTACTAGGTTTATTAGGGAGTCTTTGAAAGAATGTTATGAAAACAGGTGGATTGGACATCAGTCATGGCCCGCTAGATCCCCAGACTTGAATAGATCAGATTTCTTTTCATACTAACTAGATCTTTATGGCAATTTTGATTCTTCTGAGGATTTCGAGAGAATAAATCAAAATTTTTTTCTCGAAATCGGTAGCAGATACGACAAAACTACAAAAGACCGAAAAGTTTTGTATAACAACAAAGCTCCTTTTAAAACTTTTTCAAATCAACAGTTGCTCACCAACAAAGAGTTCTGGAGGAAAACAGGTGACAGTGTTCCAGAAAAAATATCACCCTGTAAATTTGCTATTGAAATTGCCATGTCACGTGGTGAGAACTCTCAAATGTAATATCTATACCGAATTTCAGTTGAATATGTATGAAATGTAGATACTATGAGAAAAAAATTTGAAAAAAATTCGAACTTCAACACTCTGTATCTCGTCTGACCCTCAGGGCACTAGATATAAGGTTCGTACCAAGTGGTATTGAACTCACCTTTTTTATGTTGGATTTATTAATGAAAATTTCAAATGAACTTAAGCATCATTCAATTTTACACCAAAAAATACTCTTGGTAAAAGTCGATACTGTTTTCGGAATATTTCGATTTGAAAATTATGAAGCAATTACCGATGCTGACAAGAAGTAATGATGAAGTAATTGTTTATTAAATATTATTCTTAATTAGTATGTGAATTGAAAATTTCTTGTCCTATAAATGAGACCACATCGATAAAACGTATACATGTTAAAAAATTGGGATTGAGGGCTTCCTTTTCTTGTTTCATTTGTTTTCACGCCCGTTATCTTGAATACGGATGGCGGTACGAGAATTTTTTTGCTGAACCAACATCAATTATTTTTCAGTTTTCTACCTCTCCTAGAGACGGGGTAAACTTTTTTCTGAACAAGCTGTATAATTGGATATTCACCAAAATGTTCTGCTGGCGGGCAAGTGCAGAATGGGGTGTAACATATTTGTAGTAAAATAGCATAATTTATAGATACTCCATTCACATAAAGTGTACCGGTTGGCCAAGATTTAGGTTTATCAAGTTTATTTTAAATAAACCTACGCAGGTTGGCACTCGTGAAATATCGGCCATGTCAAAATAATTATTTCTGCAATTGAAATGCCATATTTATCCCACCAAAATAAGTTCCTCCTTTGATTTTCATTAAGATTAGTTTGTGAGCACTAAGAACTTGTTCATATTTTTCTCTATCTCCCAAAACTATCTCAAAAAGAATTGTTTTTACACTAATCGAACATAAGTGCATTAACCTAGGTCCTAGGATTCGAGGTCAATGACCTAACCTAACCCATCGTCCCATTTTCTGTGACAGAGCTATCATAGAGCTTCTGAGAAGACGATGCCAGATTGCGTTGATTTTCTCCTTAAACAAGGAAGCAGTACGTCCTCTATCATCAACGGATGATAGAGGACGTAAAGGCACTAGTTTTGTTTACTTTTGGCTGATGGCGTTTAGTCTCTGGAAATGCCGAAGGCGTAGTTCTGATTCTCGCCTATAACGGTGCGCAAGACAAACCGTTATTTCATAGACCGAACAGTTGGTCTGTGGTTGTTGAATGAAGCATGCGTATAGCGGTTTGATGGAGATTTGTCGATTTGTTTATTCACAGTGAAGAATGCGAACAGTTGATATGTAAAGTTATTCAGTTAAAGTGAATTAATGTGATAATAACCGTGTAGTGTCGAGTTTATTAAATTCCAAGAGGATATTGTTCAGATAGAAACATCGCCACAGATCATGTAGTGTTAAGTATTCATTTTGCATTAATTTCAATTCCATACGTGGTTTGTATGGGACATTCATCATTAGTATCCGAATTTTGTATTCCATCGACATTTTAGTCTTGACAAAGTTAATAAACATTCTGACAACATTGTTAATTTGTATAGATAATCAAAGAGTTTATGAATTTCAGCCATTCTTTGATATTATGAATCCAGGGAAGCATGAAGCATCCAGATTATTCTCATGATTTTTTATTTTTTCTTCGAATTTTACCGGGTAAAATTGGGAATAACTCGAAAACGACGCGTACTATTGAAAAAAAAATAAGTGGTTTGGTATTTCTTCGTGGGTTTATGAGTACGCGACGCTGTAACTTTTATACCATGGGAAATTTCGAATAAGTTTTGAGGAATATGAACCATGAATAGAGTAACCAATCAACCAAAATTCAGTTCATTTGAAATAACGGTTCCCAAGATATGATCAGGAAAGTGTTTTTTTCGTGGATTTTCGACACCCTGTATCTTCCAAACGAAATCGAATTTTGAAAAATGGTATGGGAAGAAAGTGTTTCGTTTGATGAGAGGAATCTACAGTTAAAATACACACAACCAAACTTATATGGAATCACCCTGTTATTTGGAAAAAACGAATTTTAATTAAAAAAGAGTCGCTGAAAAGTGAAGGGCAGTTTTCCCAAAACAAGTTTATTACAAAAATAATATAAATTATTGAAAGATTATTTTTATAATAGAATAGAAAATTAAAAGTGTAAATTTCTCTAAAAATAATTTTTATGTAACTGAGAATTGAACAATAAATAAAACGATTTTAACAAATCAATAATCAGCTTTACCACCCCTGGCATTGATATAAGCTTGAATTCGACGAGGCATGCTTTCTATTAAGTTGTTAATTTCTTCTTCTGTAACATTTGCCCATTCCTATAAAGCCGCTTGTATAAGTTGCTCTGCGTTAACAGGATTATTTTGACGAGCTCTAATTTTTCTTTTGATCCTATCCCACAAGTGCTCGATTGGATTAAGGTCCGGTGAACAAGAAGGCCACTCTAAAACAGTCACTCTTCTGTTTCGAAAAAATTTTTTGCAACTCTGCTGGTATGTGGAGGTGCATTATCCTGCATAAATCGGAAATAATCTCCAAAAGCACCTCGCCAGAGCCTCACTACAGGTTGTAGCACTAGATCAACATACCTAGGCCCTGTCAGAGATTGTCTAATGGGAATTAAAGGAGTTTTCTCACCAAACATAATTCCGCCCCAAAACATTACAGTACCTCCTTTGTATTTAGGGATCGGTCTTGCAGCTTGGAGCCTAGCTTGCCTCCCTCTACCTCTTAAAATGCGAACACGCCGGTCGTCTGATCGTAGGCCAATTCTGGTCTCATCCGAAAATAAGACATTTTTCCAATCTTCAATAGTCCAATTTTCATGCTCTAAACACCAATTAAAACGGTCAACTTTATTTTGCCTTGATAGTTCTGGAACTCTTAACGCTCTTCTCTTGAATAATTCCCGAGCGCGAAGTCTTTTTTTGATAGTTTCGACAGAAACACTAACACCTGTTGCTTGCAAAAATTGCCTTTGAAGCTCTGAATGAGATACTGCGGGATTTCTTCTTGCTGTTTGGGCTAAAAAGCGATCCTGCCTTTCTGTAGTTACTCTTCCACGACTTCTTCTCGGCCTATTCTTTAGGGTTCCTAACTCCAGAAACCTTGCATAGGTTTTTGAAACAACCCCTTGTGTAACCCCCACCGTTCTTGCAATCTGTCTTTGTGACATACCTTGTTCTGCCATAGTAATAATTCTTCCTCTCTGGACTTCCGATAACCCCACATAAGGCATTTTGTTAAACTTCGCAAAAAAACAAAATATAAAATCACCGCGACGTTCGAACGAAATGGTAAAATCGACACTGCAAAGCCAAATGTTATCAAGTGCTTATGAACCTAACTGTTTTTGTGAGTAAACACATGCACTTTTTATTTGCTTCTAACGAAAAAGATATCAAAATAATATTTCATCTTAATACTGGGTGATTCCATATAAGTTTGGTTGTGTGTATATGTACAAGTCAAAGACTGACCCTGTATACCGATACCATTGAATGGTACATAAAAAAGTGCCTCAGAAATGTTTGCATAAAAACGCAGAATTTTCCAAAGAATAAAGTTTCATTTTTCAAGAATGCACATTTAGAAGAAACCCCTCTAACACTGAAATGATGAGACAGCACATCAGTGTTTGTTTATCCAGTTTATGAATAGGTCTCCACATTCAAATACATATGTCCAATTTGGCTCGGTCTGCTCTCTTGGTTGAAAATTTTCATGCCCCCTCCCTGAAAAACAGTGGCGGCTCGTAAACTTTTATCTTGGGTCGGCAGATATACAGGGTGTCCCACTAGTGCCGCAATGGACGATATACAATTTTTTGATGCAGACTTGATATACTCCAAGAAGAGCACATCCTAAAAATATTTTCGAATATATCGGGTGGCCCACAAAAGAGGAATAGCGGGTGACTTTGTTTTTTCAAATGGGACACCCTATATTCAATAGTGTTTTTCAATTCTCTGAAACTTCCTGCATGCTTTCGTATACTTTTCACATATTTTTATTCGATAGTTTTCGAAATATTGGCCATTTTGACAAAAAATGATACTTGTAGAGGCTATGTTATCCAATTATATTTCACGAACCCTTGCATATACTAATAACAGTTTTATATGGATTGAAAGACAAGACTTCAAAGTATCCTACCCAGCTATAATAAAGCATCTCCAGCATATAGAGTCCACAAAAAGACTATCAACATGACGAATTTCAAATGGATTTTTCTTCATTTTTTCAAATGCCTTGCATATTATTTTTTTTCTGCATTATAATCACCATTCATTTTACTCCATTTTTTGTCACATACATGATTTATGCACATCTCTAACAGAATAGGAATTTTTTGAGTTCGCGTAAAATAATTAATTTCCTGGAAGAAACGATCCAACCTCTCACCCCGTTAAGAACCAAACAAACAAACACTGAAGGCTCCTGTCCTGTTGCCGCATCCCGCAATACAAACGGAAGCAATCCCCGATCCGATCGTTCCTCGTGTCGAGGCATTTCAGGTACGGCATAATCCCATTTGCCGACCCTGAGATGTGTTGAGCCTGCTATAAGAGTTTAGCGGCTACTGTTCAGCATTTTGTTTCTCGGCTAAAAATTTCGGGAAATAGTGGAAATGGGCGGAAATTCATATAAGTACTATCATATTCGATATCCTCGTCTATAAAAGTACGAAATACGACAAAAATTCGTTTTAAGCAACATTTATCTCTTAAAATTTGTGAGGTGGAACGAACAACGAAAACATCGCATTTTCGATTTTGAAAAAGCATTAACTAGGAGGCGAATATAATATTTATCATTATCTGAATAAAATTCCAACAGAAAACAGTCGAGTTAAAATTATTTCGCCTCATTCGTATTCGCATTTCATTGAAACGTCGAATCAGGACCGGCATGCCGTACTTGGTCGCTAGAAAGCGTTCGATGCTTGGCGCTTTCGTCTTCCCGTACATATTTCAATTCTCGGAGTCTCGGACTGATTTGAGTAGACGGAAACGGCGCGGCGTTGAGATTGGAAGAGCGTATTTCCAAGAAGTTAAAATATATCAGTGATATACAAATATGATTTATAGAATTTTATTTACAGAGGTCTTGGAAATACAATAATTATAATAAATTTGGTAATTCAACAGAAGAAAGAGTAATTTAAATTTTGGCTGGACATAAAATATATAGGGTCGGCATTGCCGACCCTGCCGTCCCTGACGAGCCGCCACTGCTGAAAAACTAGACAGGGCATAGAAAGTTACTCAGCTCTGCGCTGGCTTCGGTCCTGACCTGTAAGAGCTCTAGTTTTCCATACGGCCCTGCTTTCCGTGACAAACATCTTGCGCTGGAAAATTCGAACAAATTCGCAGTTTTAAAAGAGGGGCGTGTCCGGAAAAATCACGGGCGCTGACGGACTTTCGGAAGAAAGAAAATCGACGGTTTCTATGTTATTGTTGGTCCTCCCAGGCACGCGACGACACCGCCGTGAGATATCTCGGCCGATTTACGAATAAATAATTTTCTGGGGAGATTTTTCGCCGCAGACATTAATCATATCGGGCGGGGAAGAACGAGGGGGAGTAAAAAGGGGGTAAGATGGCCTCGTTTGCTCTTTTATTGGTTCCGATCTTGTGGATCATGGATTGGTGACATGCGACTGATTGGTTTTCGTCGGATGACACAGGTTGGTGCGTATCGGATTTTCGATTTTGGGAAGACCGCGGGATACCAACAAGCTTATGAAGGATATATTGACAATTATGACATGACAGATCGAAAGTTGACAGATGGGAGGTAGAGAATATGTAGCATTAGACGGTATAACAACGCGTCATGATTATCAAAATGGTATACACAGTGGCCACTTTTTCAATGGCATTGTATTGGTAACTTTCAAACCATAAGAGTTAGAAGGTCGGTCAAATGGAGAAAAAGTTGCATTCATAGAAGCACTGTCAAGCAGTTCACACAAATCGAGATTTTCAGGGCCGGTTATTGAGATGTCATAAGAAAAGTTAATTCTGTTGTTTTGGTTTTTCTTTTTTTCCCACTTTATTTCGAATATTATCAAAAAATGTTACAGAAATTTTTTATTCGACATTAAATTATCCTCAGATTGACATAATCAGATTTCGTATCCAACGTTTCGTTCTTTCTGGGCCACACTGAACCTCATTTTTTTCAATACGGACCTGCATATTTTATGACACTTTTCGAAGTTACTTTTAACGCTGAATTCAACGATATATCATACAATATCATTGATTTTATAAAATGGTTACTTCATATTCATTAATGTTCATCCTTTTCTTTCAAATAATCATTTAATTTGTCTTTCATTTAAAAATGATAGTTTCGTTTAATTATTATGAATTAGGTTTTTCACCTCTTGAAATGTGTACAGGGTGGGCAAAATTGGTGCTACATGAACTAAAACTTTTTAACCCGAGGACAGAGAGAAAAATGAATGGCACCTTATAGTCCTCTTTTTTCGAGAAACCGATAATGCCATCAATTGCATTCCTCTATCTTCTTTTGTTTCCGAGTTATAGGCCAAAAATTGAAATTTGGGCGATTTCAACTTTGGTCATTATCTCCGTTTCTGTTTATGCTAGGATGTTGAAATAAAAACATTATACAGGCACTTTTCTGATAGCAATCCAGTGGCGTACTCTGATTTTTTCTAAGAGGTTTATTTGCTGAGTTATAACATAAAGTTGTGTTTTTTCTTATGGAAACAGTATTTTGAAATGACTTAGAAAGAATCGCCATTTTTTTTCCGTTTCAGAAATGTATCACATAATATACATCGCCCTCAGATTCGTTAAGATATTATGAAAAATATGGTTTGTATATGGAATTCGAATTATTGAGTAGGCTGAATCATAGAATTATGTGTCTCTACGCATGGTGTAATTATTAATTCACGTTTGAATACTTGATGGTGCGATCTCTGTTCGAAACAACTGTCAGTTATTAAAATTTGAAGTCATCGTTGGCGGCATTATGGAGATATTCCAAAATTACGAAAAATATGATATGCTGAAATGTTTCATTTCAGCGAATAAGACTAGTGAGGCAGCAAGTGATTCAATTGTGAAATAAAAATTACACCATGCGTAGAGACACATAATTCTATGATTGAGCCTACTCAATAATTCGAGATCCATATACAAACCATATTTTTCATAATATCTTAACGAATCTGAGGGCGATGTATATTATATGATACATTTCTGAAACGGAAAAAAAATGGCGATTCTTTCTAAGTCATTTTATACTACTGTTTCCATAAGAAAAAACACAACTTTATGTTATAACTCAGCAAATAAACCTCTTAGAAAAAATCAGAGTACGCCACTGGGTTGATATCAGAAAAGTGCCTATATAATGTTTTTATTTCAACATCCTAGCATAAACAGAAACGGAGATAGTGACCAAAGTTGAATTCGCCCAAATTTCAATTTTGGTCTATAACTCGGAAACAAAAGAAGATAGAGGAATGCAGTTGATGGCATTATCGGTTTCTCGAAAAAAGAGGACTAAAAGGTGCCATTCATTTTTTTCTATCTCCTCGGGTTAAAAAGTTTTAGTTCATGTAGCACCAATTTTGCCCACCCTGTACATAATTATTACGTAACAGAATCAAAGCAAGAAACAAGTAATAATTATTTACAAATTTCAAGAGGTGAAAAACCTAATTCATAATAATTAAACGAAACTATCAATTAATGGAAGACAAATTGAATGATTATTCGAAAATAAATGATTAATGAAGTAAGTGTTCGGAATGTCCACCATTTTGTAAAATCAACTTTGAATGACATTGAATGATACATCGTTGAATTCAGCGTTAAAAGTTATTTCGAAAAGTGTCATGAAATATGTAGGTCCGTATTGAAAAAAATTAGGTTGAGGGTGGCCCAGAAAGTACGAAGTTGGATACGAAATCTTATTATGTCAATTTGAGGATAGTTCACTGTCGAATAAAAAATTCCTTTAATATTTTTTGATAATATTTGAAATAAAGTGGGAAAAAAGAAAAATCAAAATTACAGAATTTACTTTTCTCACGATATCTCAATAACCGGCCCTAATAATCTCGATTTGTTCGAACTGCTTGACAGTGCTTCTATGAATGCAACTTTTTCTCCATTTGACCGACCTTCTAACTCTTCTGGTTTGAAAGTTACCAATACAATCCCATTGAAAAAGTGGCCACTCTGTATGCCATTTTTCAAAATTCGGTTTCGTTTGGAAGATACAGGGTGTCGAAAATCCACGAAAAAAACACTTTTTTGTTCATATTTTCGGAACCGTTATTTCAAATGAACTCAATTATGGTTGATTGGTTACTCTATTCATAGTGCATATTCCTCAATCAAAACTTATTCAATATTTCTCCTGGTATGAAAGTAGCCGACTCCTGAATACACGCAAAAATACCATGAAACCACTTGAAAAAGATAAACAGTTCATATTTTCAGAAGAATCAATCATTTTAGAAAATAACAGTATTCTTATGTTTTTTTCAATAATACGCGTCGTTTTCGAGTTATTCCCAATTTTATCCGATAAAATTTGACGACAAAATCAAAAATCATAAGAATAATCTGAATGCTTCCCTGCAATTTTAATATCACAGAATGGCTGAATTTCATAAACTTTTTGATTATCTATACAAATTAACAATTTTGTCAAAATGTTTATCAACTTTGTCAAGACTAAAATGTCAATGAAATACGAAATTCGGATAATTATGATGAATATCCCATACAAACCACGTATTGAATTGAAATTAATGCAGAATGAATACTGAACAGTAGGTACATGACCTGTGGCGATGTTCCTATCTAAACAATATCCTCTTGAAATTTTATAAACTCGACACTACGCGGTTATTATCACATCAATTCACTTTCACTGAAAATCTTTTCACATCAACTGTTCGCATTCTTCACTGTGAATAAACAAGCCGCAATACGCATGCTTCGTTCAACAATAACACACCAACTGGTCGGTCTGTGGAACAACGGTTTGTCTTGCGCAACCTTATGGGCGACTGAAATTAAGATCGTAGCGCTCTATCGGCGAGAATCAGAACATTTCCAAAGAGGCACGACAAGACGTCATCAGCCAAAAGTAAACAAAACTAGTGCCTTTGCGTTAGTTCATACGGTAAACATAGGGGACGTACTGCTTCCTCGTGAGAAAACCAATCAATCATTTGATACAGAAAACCATGTTTTATTAAACACTGAGATCTTGCGCTCTTATTGAAACACCCTTTATTTTCTTTGACCTAATAATGTTGAGCTGGGAAGGGGAGAATTCGAAAAATCCTTGATGTGATGCGGAAACCGATTCCCCCAGATGTCGAAAATTAGTATTTTTGGTTATGTACTTCGAGTGCATTCCCATTTTCGAATTAGCTGTCGTAAGCATTTTATATCTATCTCATGCTACTTGCCGTTGTATCCCACTAGACTAGGGCAAGATGAAATGAATATACTAGTGTAATGGAGCTACTCATTTTCTGCAATAGGTATAGGTACTGATTCTTCCAATTCAAAACGCACACCTTTACGCAGGAAGTTGAGCTGAATCGATCTTGCATCGAATGAAACCAGGAGTGTTAATTAGATAACAGGTCTTTGCTCCCTTTGTTGGCTTCTTTGCTTTGTAGTAGAAAATAAACAGACTGCTCTATTTTTCTCATTGCACCACGTACGGCCATTGAACTGTTATTTCTATATACAGGGTGTTCCATGAATAACTGTACATGTTTAAAAAAATATTGCATTCAAATGACACCACTGTATGTGGTAAGTTCTTTTTAGTTATGATTTACATCAGTGATGATAAAGGGTTTTCCAATAAAGGTGTTATTTTGACATTCAAAGAAATTTCCATTTTTTAGATGAATGATCGCATGTTTATTTCTTTATAAAGAGGGAGGTTAATGATGGAAAATAACATCAGCCAAATGACCACCACGACCACGACCACAGGACCATATCCTTTTCATGAAATCTCGATAGCGCAAACCATTCACCGTAACTGTTGCTCCAGCCTCTTTCTCGAAAAAGTAAGGTCCAATGACCCTGCCGGACCATAAACCGCACCAAACAGTCACACGTTGAGGCTTTTCAACAATAACTCTTGGATTTTCCGAGCCCCAGATGCGACAATTTTGCTTGTTGATGAAGCCACCGAGGTGGAAATGAGCCCCATCAGTCAAAATGATTTCTCGATGGAATTCTAGATCATTTTCATGCATTTCAAGGACCCAATCAGCAAAGACACGACGTTGTTGATGATCAGCCGACTTGAGTTCTTGTGTTAACTGAACTTTATAAGCCTTAAGATCCGAATCTGTATGCAAAATACGGTGTGATGACGTATGTGGAATGCCTAATTCCAGAGAACGATGAGGAATGGACAAACCTGGGTTTTCTTCAACTATTTCGTCTACAGCAGCAATATTCTCGGCTGTTTTTGAGCGACGCCTACTGGCAGAAGTTGTGGAGAGAGTTGGATTCTGTAAATAATCTTTAGTGAGAATTCGCTGTAGAGTGCCTGTTGAAAAGCCCAATTCTTGTTCCAGACGGCGAATTGACGTCTCTGGCCTTTCTGTCACACCCCCTTCAACTGCCGTGACGTTTTGTTCTAAAGGACCTCTATGAGCTCGTCTCGTGTGTTTCATATTATCTGTCAACTGTCACGTTATAAACATGTGACATTATGACTGTCAAACATGGAGCGTGTTGAAATATACTACATAGTAGGGGGAGTCCGGGAGAGTTGACCCGCTCTCCACTAAAATACCCATATTTTTTTTCAGGGTAACATATACCAAGTTTTTGTCGATTTCATTTGAAACTGCACTATTAAGCTACATTTTGTCCTAAGAACGGCTAGTGTACCTCAAATAATTTGACAGTTATATGCGAATTCTCGCAAAAACAATTTTGGCTAATTTGTCCCGCCTGGGTGGGACACTCTACCCTCCTTATAGGAAGACATTACTCAAATTCAAAAATGGGTGAAATAATGATTTAAAATGATGACTTTTTCAAAAAAATATAATATTTTTGTTAAGGCACAAGTATAACGTAAAAAAAATAGGAACCTATCTATATATATATATATAACTATAACTAACTATCCCTCATATAATGTGTTTCTATCGGTTCCATATTTCATGGCCGCACCTTTTATAGATTTTCCCCTATCTATAGCCTTTTTTATCATTGTTGCATTTAAATTACTCCTCTGTCTTGTTTTTCTTTATATTTGAAGGGCATCTTGGGTGTTTGTTTATCTGAAAATGTAAAAAATCATTTTGAAAGCGAATTACGGGAGAGATTACGTAAAGTCTCCTTTCTTCATATGACTAATGTCTCCCACCCCACATCTATCTGTTTGTTGTTTAATTTTGAAAAAAATATATGCGACATTCATAAAAGCTTTATTCTGTTAGTGCTAGTAGGATACATACACTTACCATTTGCATAAGTTATTTGGATGAATTTATAGATACAAGAAAACAGCAATGAAATTTTAAAAAACGAAAAAATTCACTTTCCAGACGCAAAATCACGTTATCACTTCGCACTCCTAAATCTACCTGACGAACACAATGGTGTCGCGGGAGAATGAAGGGGTGGCCAAAGGGCATCCAAGAAGTGGAGACCCCGTCTTATACCTAGTGACACAAAGTATTAATGAGCCGTGGTTATAGTCTCCCCCCTGGTTAACTCTCCCGGACTCCCCCTACATATACAGCAAAACCAAATCTCTTTTTCCACAGAACGAAATATCATAAGTAGGGTTCAATATTTAGGTATTCGTTATTTGGTTTATGCCTATTCCACACCAAAGTGTTGGTATGTGGTGACAGATTCAATTCATATCCCACATGTAACCTTCAAGGAGGACCTGCTGGGCCACTGTTTCTTTGTCTTAAATTGACTCCTGTCGAAAGATCATCTAACAACATAGAAGTCTTTCACGTATGCGAATAAAATAATCCGGGTCAACAGGTACCAGTCGCTCCACATTAATTCTCTGTTTATGTTTATACAATACATAAATCCGAAAATCCGATAAAACACACAACTGGCAGAATTTCGTACTGATCTGCCGTAAAGGCAGTTAACGTTATCGGTTCACTGGATCCGTCCAATGGTAAAAAAGATAACGGGATACCTTCATGTTCCCAATGGATATCGTGTCCGATTGCTAATAAGTTCCGATGTCGGTAGTAACACGTGTGGCTTTTCCAAATCGAACTCAGTTGCATGTTGCATGCGTGTCTATGGATGATATATGCATAATGGGCTTGACATCGAAGGAATTTCTTTTGCACTGAATTTTGTTGGACTTCCTTTCCTTCGTTGTTGTTGCAAGTTGTAAAAAGCTTTGAAAAATCGATATCAAGTCGGCTATGAATGTAATTTTCTTGCATCGAAGGAATGTATCAAACGAAAGCCATTATTCGACATTAGAAGTTTGGACTAACGTGAAAAATTGATTGAATTTAAAATTGAAAGGATAAGAAAACGGAAATTCGCAAGGTTATAAAATTATAACAAACAAAGAACTTACAGCGTTAACTTTTGGAATTTTGAACCGAGATCCGAACCGGTATTGAAATTTCCAAGCTTGCAAGTTTTTTGTATGACCGGACGCACATATTTGAATTCGACAATGGATTCGTGATCATATACATACAGAGCCAAATGGAATAAATTCGATAACGAATAAATGAGGGCGTGTTGGGAAAAACGCTCGGACACGTCGATTTTTAATTTTAAATGCGCATATTTTTCAAGAAAATAATATTGTATAGGGTGTTCCATGTGACCGTGGCCAATACCAACTTTCTTATTTCAAATGCAACCCCCTGTATATTATTTATTTTTTGGATTCTTCAGAGAATTCTAGACACAATTCATGCACAATGTCCTATACCTATCTTTAACTATTTCGGAAGTATTAAGTGTTTTCAGATTTATTGCAAAAATCAACGTTTTAAATAAAATTTATTTTATTTCACAAATTCGGTACATTACACTCAAAACCTTATAAGTAATACTGATTATTTCTTAATTATTAAAAAAAAAACAAAAAAAAAAAACATTAATTAATGTCAATGTCACACGGTGTGTGACTTTTTCCGGAATTTCAAAAATATTCAATTGTCTGCATGCCGTTATATCTTTCCTTAATTAATGTCAATGTAGGAAATGTTCAAAATGCTCGCCGCGAACGTCTTGGCAACATGCTAATCTGGTGTAGAATTGAATTTTTTTAAATTTCTTCTCAGTAATGGTTTTTGCTTACTTTCTTCAATTCATGAGGTGAATGGGAAATAAGTATTGAGTGTAATGTATCGAATTTGTGAAATAAAATAATTTTCATTTGAAATGTTAATTTTTGTAAAAAATCTGAAAACATGTCTAGAATGTCTAGAATTTTCTGAAGAATTATTTATTTTTATAAATAATATACAGGGGGTTGCATTTGAAATAAGAAAGTTGGTATTGGCCACGGTCACATGGAACACCCTATATAATATCCTTTTTTTGAAAAATATGCGCATTTAAAATTACAAATCGACGTGTCCGAGCGTTTTTCCCAACACCCCCTCATTTATTCGTTATCGAATTTATTCCATTTGGCTGTTACACTCTGTATATTTTAACTGTAGATTTCTCATCAAACGGAACATTTTTTTATACCATTTTTCAAAATTCGGTTTCGTTTGAAAGATACAGGGTGTCGAAAATCCATGAAAAAACAGTTTTTTTTCCACATCTTCGAAACCGTCATTTCATATGAACTGAATTTTGGAAGAAAGACTATGAAAGAACTTGATGAAGATAAACGGTCCATATTTTCGAAAGAATCAATCATTTCAGAAAATAAAAGTATTCTTATGATGGTGGTGTTTAACGACCTTTGTGTTGACTTCTTGACAGTTAATATGTAGAGGTATTAATTGAGGAAAAAACTACTTCGATGAAATGCCGACGTTTCGGTATATTTAATACCTTCTTCAGGGCTCTGAAACGATATAGTAAAAAAAACAAAGACACGAACCAGAAAATCGACACAATTTTAACAATATACTGAAGAAAATATATAGAGAAAAATATAAAAATATCAATAATACAATGACAACATTATTCCCTTTTTTTCACCCTTCAAAAATATATGGTTATCGAGAAAAAAAACATTAAAAATCGGAAAAATATCACATTAAAATATATACATATCTATAAGAAGCTTGAACGAATATGAATTACAATGCAATTTTGACAAAAAAAAACCAAAACATGAATGAGCAGCAACAAATAATGCATGAAAGAAGGAATGAGAAAATTTCATGCATTACTTGTTGCGATGTTCTGGTTCGTGTCTTTACTGATTCTTGTTTTTTACTAGTTCGTTTAGAGCCCTGAAGAAGGTATTAAATATACCTACCGTCCTACCGAAACGCCGGCATTTCATTGAAGTAGTTTTTTCCTCAATTAAGACTTGTACCTACCTACTAACTGTAAAGAATTTCTTAGGCCGGCCACTCACGTACAGTCTAAAGCCGGCCATAGACATCGTTATTTTTCATCCGTTTATAACGCCGCGATACGAACCGTCCCGGCAAAAGCGCCAAAAACCGATGTGTATGGCGAAAAACCGTCGGTACGAATCGTCGGTACAAATATCTGCCGATGCTTGATTTTTGTCACGACGGTTCATCGGTTGTCGTGCCATACCGACTGTGTGTGGGGATTTCGTCGAGAATCGGCGGTTATTTTCCATTAGCGTAGTACAAGTCGCGTGCTCTCCACAAGTGCGTCTACTTCTGCTGTTTCTTAATCACTTCTTCTATCACTATTTTTGACCGAGATGGATCAGAAGACGGCGAATAAACAATTAATTGTGGATTTCATCCATTTGGACAGGTTGCATCCTTGTCTATGGCGAATTAAATCTGCAGAATACAGGAATAGAAACAAGAAGAGGGAAGGTTATGTAATATTATTGAAAAAATATCATGAATTGGAAGGAAGGCGCTGATATTAAAACAGTGAAGAATAAATTTGATTCTTTTTTATTCAGCACCGAAACCGCGGCCGCCACTGCTAAGAGATGTTTCCTCTTCATGACGTGCTTAATCGTGAACGACAGTAAAATAACGGGAAGAATTTACCGAAGTGTGTGGGCAAAACAGTTCTGCGATATGACTCGGCGGTTCGAATCGCGGCGATGAAAACGGATGAAAAATAACGATGTCTATGGCCGGCTTTAGTCAGTTAGACTGATCGCAGTTGAAATTGTCAGTCTAAACTGAGGACTGAGATGTGCACACATGAGCAGTTCAATCCTTCAGTTTGTTCCAATCATGGATTTGAGCAGATCCGACGATTTGGCCGTCCTCGGTTTGATTTTTGGAATTTTACCAAGAATAAAAAAGAGAAAACGTAAACAGTGGTGCAAGAAGTGGCTACAAAAACGCAATTTATCTTCCCACATAAACTTATTGAGAGAGTTGGAGTAAGAACCATTAGATTTTCTCAATTATTTGCGCATGACTTAACCGGTGTACCAAAAATTGCTATCGTTGGATTCCCCATTGATTGTGAAAAAGATACAGTCATGAGAACTGTAATATCTCCACATGAAAGGTTGACTGCTACCCTGAGATTTTCAGCCACAGGACGTTCGTACGAGTGCCTAAAATTCTCTACAAGAATATCTCCTCAAGCACTCGAAAATCTCGATGAAGTCGAGTAAAACTTGGTTTCCTCTGTAATGATTGCGCGACATCGCGATATGCTCCCTTCCTCGACTCACACTGAACTGAGAACTGAACAGTCCGAACCCCCACACACGGTCATTTCAGGTATGTAGTCGTTTCAGTTTAAAATATGAAGAAATTCATTTCTCTCAGTTAGACTGGACAGTTGGCAAAATCGCGTTAAACTGAGACTGAAATGCCCACTCACGTAAAGTTTAGACTGACAATTTCAACTGCGATCAGTCTAACTGACAGTTAGACTGTACGTGAGTGGCCGGCCTTATGCTTCTTCAATAAAACGCGTCGTTTTCGAGTGTTTCCCAATTTATCCGAAAAAATCGCAGAAAAATTATTAGCTCTCTGATCGCATTGCAACTTAACAATGTTGTCAGAATGTTTATTAACTTTATCGAGACTAAAATCTCTATGATGGAAAAACGTTCGATATAGAGATATGTAATATTAAAATCCAACAAATGTAGGAGATAAAATATAATTCTAAAGCAATGAAATTATACATTTTTTATGCACAGTTTCTATTCAAAATTTATTGTTACTATTCCATCCCCCATGGAAATGTTAAAAATAAATGCCAATGAAATACAAAATTCAGATATATGATCGATGCGTGTCGATACAAAATACGTATTAATCTGAAATGAAAAATAAAACGATACTTAGCACTGAATAACCTGTGGCGATGTTTCAATCGAAACAATGACCTCTGTGTTAATCTGCTACCAACCAGTGAAAAACTTCTGCACAAAAAAAGCCAATTTATACACGTAAATTTCATAAATTCGAGACAAAACGGTTAATGTTACATTAATTCACTGAAAGTCTTCACATAATCATCACGAGATCTAAGAAAATCACCTATAATAATCACTTTCCCCTTCCATAACAACATAGCTCTGGAAAAGATTTCCTCCATGTTTGTTTACAGTTCGCAGCGCCGGTTGTCGTTATACGCGTGAGTCGTGAACTTATGCGGACATCACAGATCAAAGACTGATGTTTGAGATGGGTCGATTCCTCATATTAATGAATGGTAGAATTCATAGATATTCATACTTTGTTATCCGAAAAATCAACAAATCAACAAGCTGGCAACGTCTTCTCAAAAGCTCTGTGAATTATTTATAGATGATTATTGTATTAATTGTTTTGGATACAAAATTGAATGACAACCTTTCTCTATCAGATATTTTCGGGATATCGAGGAAAATATGAACAAGTTATTAGTTTAGGAAAATCGAAGAAGGAACTTATTTTAGTGGGAGAAAAATGGTTTCTTCATTGCAGATATAATCGGACAAAACTAAGTGTTTGTAACATTCTTATTCCAATAAGGTTATTACTTGAGTACTTTAATCAATCGAAAATAAATAATCGATAAATTTAGATTTTTTCTCATTTTTGTCTAATTCTGCATGACTTTTGACGATGTGTGTATTTTTCGAATGAAGAAATTATAGTTCGATATATTCGATACGATACGATATGTTTCTGAACTTTGAAGACGACGATAAATATCTCTAGGGACGAGAACATCTTTTTCCAAAATTCCGGCTCTATTTTTAGCATTTGAATCATAAAACGAATTCTGTCGCAAATTGGAGCGATAAGCGTAAAATATGATAACTAATTTTGCATCATGCATTGAAGTGATAAAAATGAGGTTCCAAGTTATTCATTAAAATTCATAAGGATGCAAAATATAATAATTATTGCTAGACCTCTGACATCGAAAGAGATAACTGGATGGATACTGTAGAAATGCATCGGTTGTTACAGAGATAAATCGGACTCCGATATTTGTAGAAAATGGAACACTAATTATTAAAAAAAAATATTATTTGAAATTTCTTTCGAACTTGATATACAATTTGTTTTGCAAATGTCTGCCAAATTCTTAGAGTGCAGCATAAGTTTTTCAATAATGATTTCAGTTTACCTGATAAAACTATTTCCAAAAAGGCACAACAAGAAAGCTGCAGATTTTAAAAAAGGACTCTCAAAAATTCATTTTCGGAATTAGTTTCACAGCTAGGTATACTAGATGGCAAAAAAAACACCCAATAATGATGAATTTATTGAAACAATTTTTTGAACGCATGTCTCTTAGGGTTTGGTTGGTGATTGATCAGGATTTGAGAGAAATCGAACGGGTGGAAAAAACGTTGAAAATTGATAATGAAGTTTTGAAATTATCAGGAAAACAAAACTGCAAATCGAAAACCACAGGAGATAAAAAATCAGGAAAATTAACTGATTCATTTCAAGAGTTTCGTTTTTGAACCGTTGACAGCTCCAAGAAAACTTTTTGGAAATCATATTTGATTATGAATATTTCTGGCAGGGCCGGACTGGTGTGGTGGGGGCCCACCGGGAAAATTTTTTTTTGGTGGACCCCAGAGCGCTTGTCGCGGGTGCCTCCATCAGAGGCTAAGGACCAGCGTACTGGTTCAGATTCTGAAAGAGTAACGTAATTTAAGGTGAACCCGGAAAAATAAGTAGAAAAGCAACTTTTCTGAAGATGTGCACCATAGTCGAGTTCCATCATTGGACACTAGGAATTGGTTTTCGCCAACCCAACCCCAAATTCAACATTAAATTCTGGAAAAATCCCGGCCAATCCCGGAAGGTTGACAACGTTTGACAAAAGCACAAAATACAACACATTTGAATTATATAATTTAATAAAAAATATACAGGGTCTTTCACGAGGAACCTCACCCATATTTATACGGGAAACTACTGAACGTATTTTCATGAAATTCAGCACTAATAAGTATTTCACGATGCTGATGAAATCTAAAATATTTTCAAGGCATGAGCACCTCCGGTTTTTCCGGAAATGACGTCAACTTCCGTTTTTCAAATTAGAACACCATTTTTTTATTGCAGAAATAGATTCCTTAGAAAATTTCAAGTTATTTTGATGTAACATTTTTCAGTTTTGGTTGGAAAATTCTCTCTGAGCGGGAAAATTCGAAAAAAAAATCGAAAATAGAGCTCCGCTGAAACAAGAATAACTTCGAGGTTTTTGAATGGAAAATTTTCATTTTTGGGATTTTTCAAGATGTAAGATTGATGTATCCACTTTAAAAATCGAAATCGCGATTCATGATACAGGGGGTGAAAAAATCGCTTTCGAAGTTAGGGATGACAAAATCGTGAAAAATCAATTTTTTCAAATTAGAACCCCATTTTTTTATGGCAGATATTGAATCTACGTTAAAAAATAATGTGAGTGTATGCATCACACCCTTGCCCTAAAATGGATATTTTCTGAGTTAATATCCCTTTTAGAGCAAGGGTGTGATGCATACACTCACATTATTTTTTAACGTAGATTCAATATCTGCCATAAAAAAATGGGGTTCTAATTTGAAAAAATTGATTTTTCACGATTTTGTCATCCCTAACTTTGAAAGCGATTTTTCCACCCCCTGTATCATGAATCGCGATTTCGATTTTTAAAGTGGATACATCAATCTTACATCTTGAAAAATTCCAAAAATGAAAATTTTCCATCCAAAAACCTCGAAGTTATTCTTGTTTCAGCGGAGCTCTATTTTCGATTTTTTTTTCGAATTTTCCCGCTCAGAGAGAATTTTCCAACCAAAACTGAAAAATGTTACATCAAAATAACTTGAAATTTTCTAAGGAATCTATTTCTGCAATAAAAAAATGGTGTTCTAATTTGAAAAACGGAAGTTGACGTCATTTCCGGAAAAACCGGAAGTGCTCATGCCTTGAAAATATTTTAGATTTCATCAGCATCGTGAAATACTTATAAGTGCTGAATTTCATGAAAATACGTTCAGTAGTTTCCCGTATAAATATGGGTGAGGTTCCTCGTGAAAGACCCTGTATAATCAAACAAAAAGTAAGCACTCTAAAAAACAAGACCAAAACATAGTCACTCTCAAAAAATCAGTCGGGACACATTCTTTGGCTAAGGCATGTTTTTAAAAACATTTAAAATATTTATTACTGTATCGTTGTCGATATTATCAGTAATATCACTTTCCACATTCATTAACACTAGTGCTCCAAGGGTTTCCTAAGCAATGGTGGAACCAGTGGCGTGTCTAGGATTTATGGGCCCCCCCGTGAGAATTGTACCAAGGCCCCTTGTTTTCAGGTATATACAGGGTGTTTCACCATAAACTGGACAAACATATATAGCCGTGTAGACGACACCGAGCAAGTCATTTTTGACTTATGACATATACCCCGTTTTCGACGCATAAGCGAGAGACAGGGTGTTTAATGTCAACTTCTTGCAATACTCTGTGAACTGTGGTGAGTTATGCGTGACATTTGCAATAACGGTTACTGGTCACGTCTTAGTACTTTTAGTGCTAAATTCAATTGTGGTGTAGAATTTTGAAAAAAAAATTCAAAATGGCGGAAAACCTGCAAAGTTGGATTTTTTTTGTCGGTTGCCAATTTGGAAAGCACCATTTCAACGTACTAGATTTTCTAAGATTTTCCGTGAAAATTAAAAAAAAAAATTGAACTCAACTTTTTTTTTACATGTCTTCAGTGAGAAAAAAATATCGTCCGAAATTGTTGAAATTTTTCATGGTTGAACAATCTTTCATTCTGAATACTATGGTGAAAACAGAATGAAATAATATCTATTGGTTTTCTTTTTGTAGCCTTCCAAAGATTACGCTCGGAGAACTTTCATAATTTTTATTCGAAAAACTAGAGGCCCTACGAAGGTCAAATTTAGGCTAATTAGTTGCCAGAGTGACCAGGACGGAAATATGAATTCATAAACCAAAAAATTTTTTTTCAAAAAACTTTGGTGGGAATCGAACTCTATACTTCCGATTAACTGGCGTCGCTTTGGTAACGGAAATTTATAAAATTAAAATAAACCCAATTCATACTCGTAGAGAGTTCGAATCCTACCAAAGTTTCTTGAAAAAAATTTTTTTTTTTATTAATTCATATTTCCTTTCGGTTCATTCTGGCAGCCCATTAGCACAATTTTGGCCTTCATACGGCTTCCAGTTTTTTTAATAAAAATTATGAAAGTTCTCCGAGCGTGATCTTTGGAAGGCTACAAAAAGAAAACCAATGAATATTTTTTCATTCTGTTTTCACCCAAGTATTCAGAATTAAAGAAAGTTCAACCATAAAAAATTCCAAAAATTTTATGCGAGATTTTTTTTTACTCAAGACATATTATAAAAAAAAAGTTGAGTTCAAATTTTGAAAAAATTCTTTCACAGAAAATCTTAGAAAATCGAGTGCGTTGAGATTATGCATTCCAAGTTGGCAACCAAGAAAAAAAAAATTCAACTTTGCAGGTTTTCCGCCATTTTGAATTTTTTTTTCCAAATTCTACAACACAATTGAATTGAGCCCTGAAAAATACTAAGATGTGACCAGTAACCGTTATTTCAAATGTCACGCATAACTCACCACAGTTATCAGAATATTGCTCAAAGTTGACATTAAACACCCTGTATCTCGCTTATGCGTCGAAAACGGGGTATATGTGATAAGGCAAACATGACTTCCTCGGTGTCATCTACACGGCTATATATGTTTGTCCAGTTTATAGTGAAACACCCTGTATATTGTAACCACATCCGCGTGGCGCGTGGGCCCTACGGGCCCCCGTAACATCCAGGCCCCCCGCGTGGCAGGGTTTCGCGGTATAGTAGAACCGCCACTGGTTGGAACGAATTCTGGATTTAATTAATTTTAATTCAGAAAATACCGTTTCACATTTTGCCTGCGTAGGTACATGATATTGATATTGATGTATTGATATTGATGTATTGATATTGATATACATTTGTATATTGTTTATCCTTCGAGAAATTTGATTTATAATAGTTTTGTATAAGTTTCCACTTCAAACCTTTTACAAGCATTATCAAAAATAAAGTCATCTATTAATTCCCCTGACATTTAATTTTCTTTTATTGCCTTTTTGAACTAAAATTTTTCTCAATATCAATGTCATGTCCTCCTTCTTCCAATTTTTTGGTAATCATTTCATAGTATAAAATAAATTCGCTTTTGCTGTCTGTCCCTATGCTTAAATCTTCAAAACTACGCAACGGATTTTGAAACGCTTTTTTTAATAGATAAAGTGATTCGAGAGGAAGGTTTATATGTATGATACATGCATAATATTGTGGAGAAACACTGATGAATTTACAGGTTTCTAATGCGATGTCGTAAATAAAAACATTTTTTTGCGCTCACATTGCAAACGCTGATTGAACCCCACCAGATAAATCAAAATAATGTACTCAGTATTGCACTCCTAAAAAGGTCAACAAAATAGTCCGCGATGGTATATGTCTATCTTTCAAGGATAACCCACAATAACCATTTTTACCCTTCACATTTTACGGGAAAAAATGGCTTATTTAGGAAGTTATTTTAAGCAATACAGCATTAATCCTTATACAATTAAGTATCTTAAATACATTGTCCATTCAACATAGATCAATATGGCCCCTTACAGCATGTAATTTAAATGAATATTTCCGAAGATATTACAGATTTAAAATGCAGGGACATAGCGGTGCGGCGCCGGCACTACCGTTGTTTATAAGGATTGCATTGCATCCGTGCGAAGCAGGGGCGGGTCACTAGTAAAATATATGAATTTGTCTGTTTGGCTTTTTATTTGTCCAAATTTTTCAAATAAACTTTCAATACCACTCTTGGCATGCATAACCATATTGTATGATTGAACTAGATCAATTCCATAGGTTTGAAGGTATTTGGATGCTGGTGTAAGGTATGAAAAACACTGGCTCATTGTAAAGGACAATAAAACAGCATCATACTTGAAAAAAAATATTTTTTGAACAAATTTATTTCCACTAGTGGTATAACCGGAGGTGCTCAAACTCCAAAAATATTTTCGGTCTGTAGAGAATTTCGAACAATATCATAATACCAATTTTCGGATTTCAAATATGTCCAGTTCTCCAGAAACGTCTAATAGGCACTCGACCGTGGGACACCCTGTATAGCAAGGAGTAAATGATTAAAATAAGGGAAAAAATCGTGAATGTTTTTTCATGTAAACATTTTTTGTTATTTGAATATTGTAGTCGATTTTTGCAAAATGTTTAAATTTTACAACAAACCAGCTGTACGAGGAGATCCAAAGTCGATGTTTAAATCGAATTCGTTGTAGTGCTCCGGGGGGAGGGGGGGGGGGGTAATTAATTTTTCCAATATCTTTTTTCGTTTTTTTTAAAGCTCCATCAAATGTGGGAGAACTATTTGCCGTATATAAATATTTCCAGTATGTAACATGCGAGAAAGTATATGGGAGGTATCCGTACCATTTGAACAAATACTCATCAAGTTAACAAGTACACCACCACGAAGAAAACACTTATCGACCACAATATCCAAAAGAAGTCACCTTAATTCCACACACTTCGTATCAATTAGCTCAACATGCTCCTTGGTCAGTTCAAATCCTTCAAGAAACCACGAGCCCCTCACCTAGCACGTCACAAGAGACGAAGAATTTTGAGTAAAAAGTGTTGAAATCTCAATAACTCCTACACTGACCACGTGTGTCAACCTCGAAGGTCAAGCGTTACACAGCAAAAAGTTATCAAAGATAACCTAGTAGCCTTTTTAATGCAGTATTAGGGGGTTACGCAATCGATAACCCCCGCATCTCTTTTTTGACATGGCGGGAGCAAAATTCCAAATTGATAAACCCTGAATTTTTTACATGTCCGTGTTTTGGTTCCAGTCCAATTCTCTCGATCACGTACCAATACGTGATTGGAGGGCAAAAAACATTGGATCCGGTGCTAAGGTGGCCGATTATAGAGTCAAAACAAGGATTTATGTCTGTTGCACTAATTGAAAACAGAATGATGTAAACACATTTATGAGAATGCAGGATCAGGATTTGAAAAAATCGCCCCGCAGCCAAAGACTGAGCATAGGCAGGGCAATCAGCTCGGTAGTCAGGGCAAATAAATTTTTATTAATGCATATTTATACAGCATAAAAAGCCAGATGGAATCAATTCATTGTCTTTGTTACTGTCAATATTTATGGAAATGATTAGATTTTGTTTAAGAATTTATGGTTAATCAAAAATTTCTGATGCGGTCCTACTTTTCATTTCTCCCGGAAGAATTTTTCCGTTCCCTATACAGTCAGCGCGACAGGTCGCTCTCACCGTGTAGGAAACGGAATGCACAATGGAACACTCCGTTTCCTAGCAGATATGCGCGATGTGCTCACTGCCCTGTTAGTCTTCTGGGTGCTGATGGGACAAATTGCAAATTATTAATAAAGTTTTCATACTTTCTGTATAGCTCAATTAGGTAGAGTCTACCAAATTTTTCCTCTGTGAACATTTTTGTAGCCGCGGATTTTTTTCAGCAAACCTCTCGTAAGTCGACCATATTTTCATTTTTTTTTAATCATACGTACTCTTTTTTTGTAAAATGCAATCATAAAAACAATCTGAGAAAAATGAGAAAACATGATTGTCTACCAATATAAACGTGAAAATGTGAAAATCACATTTTTTTGATTATCAATATACTCCTGATTTTTTCAGAATCGGTTCATATAACCATATGAAATATGAAAATGCAATTGTCCGAAAAAAATGTGGTATTTTTCTTGTCCGACAAATGAAAATCGACGATTTTTTTGAGTTTTTAAATTCATTAATATTTATCGGACAAGAATGAATTTATATTTTAGAGAGATTCGTTTTATAGAAAAAACAACTGTCCACCATATAAAATGCGGCAATTCCTTAGTCTAGTTGAATATAATGGTTTTTTTTCAGAAACTTTTTTCGATTATTATTGAAATGAAACTATTGATTTTGATTGAAAGTGTATAATTCAAATTGTTTACTGACATTTTCATTCAAATCTAATAAAAAAAAACAATGAAAATACTTCTTCCTCACATTGAATTCATTGTAACAAGACGAATGGTATCCAGTAAAAGTATCAGACCAATCGATCTTTATATTTGTGATTATGATGTTCTCTTGATGCCAAGAATATTTTGCAAAGTTTTAGGATGTCACTTCCTCCTTTTTCGTTTTAAAGCCACGGATATTTTTCAAATGTTTGCACAAAAAAACTCCATCACTACTGAGAATATTATATCGGCAACAACTAAAATTGCCGAACTTTATTCGTCGGACAGCAGGATGATAGTATTCAGCACATCCTTTTTAAATGGTCCTCAAAAAATCAAATGTTTATTTGTAACATAAGCAAAGTTATATCCGATAAATGCATATAGTCTATTCATAACCAAATTAGAGCAGTGAATTCTTTAATTTTTGAATGAACGCGACGTATTTTCAAGGTGGAGAGAGAATAAGAAAAAAAAGACATTATTCATAATTTTTTATCCCAAAAAATCTTCGTTTTTCATTTGTCGGACAAGGAAATCGACACATTTTTTTGTCGCACAATTGCATTTTCATACTTCATATGGTTGTATCAACCGATTCTGAAAAATTCGGGAGGGTATTGATACTTTGAAAAAATGCGATTATCAGTCATGTTTATGTTGGTAGAGAATCATGTTTTCTCATTTCTCCAAGATTGTTCTTATGATTGCATTTTACAAAAAAGAGTATGTTTGATTCAAGAAAAATGAAAATATGGTCGACTTACGAGAGGTTTGCTGAAAAAAAACCGCGACTACAAAAATGTTCACAGAGAAAAAATGTGGTAGACTCTACCTAATAAAGCTATACAGAAAGTAAAACAACTTTATTAATAATTTGCAATTTGTCCCATCGGCACCCAGAAGACTAACAGGGCAGTGAGCACATCGCGCATATCTGCTAGGAAACGGAGTGTTCCATTGTGCATTCCGTTTCCTATACGGTGAGAGCGACCTGTCGCGCTGACTGTATAGGAAACGGAAAAATGCCTCCCGGAAGGGGTCGCGCTATTTTCCATAGCCGCAATATCGTCACGAGCGCGAAATATTACGGATAATTCCCGAAGTAGGACCCGTACTGTATCCTAGAGTGCCGTTTTTGATCTACAATTTTTGGCCACGATTTTTATTTAGGAGTCGTTACCCAAGGGTTTCTATCTATGGATCTATGAAAATCTCTAATGATGTCAAATTCAAATTATGAATGGTCTCTCTTTGTGAAAATGCGACCCCTTTCTTCAACCTCCTTGAAAAGACAGGTAATGGGTGATTTTTTGGGAGCTCTAGGAAATTGAAGAAAAAAAACATAAGTATATTAGGCAATCAAAATCACGTGATTATTCCACCATTGTTAACCTCAAAACGTCACTGACAGGTCGCTGGTTTGCGGTAGATTCGAGAGATTTCCATATTTTATGCATTTCATGAGTAAAATAGAGAGTTTTTATGATTTGTAATATCAGAAAATATCCTGAAGCAACATTGTATTGTAGAGGAAGTATTGGATAGAGAAAATTTATCATAACACTGCCATCTGTAACTTCTTTATCCTTTTTTATGATATAAAATTCAAATATTCATCAGTTTTACATTTGACATGAACTGAATACTGCTCATTTCAGTGTCTACGAAGAATTATCCACTTTAGTTTCTTATATACGGTTTTGTCGAGTCTTGATGACTACTGACCAAAATTCTCAGCGATTCCTAGTCACTTAATATGTGGATAATACACCAAGTTACACACAATCAGTATCCCAAAATATTCAAGAAAATCCTCTTAATTTGAACGACTTGCACCTCCAACTTTGGCACACATTTACGCCACTACCAAGGAGATAACTCAAAAAAGGCATTTTGAGTTATCGCAGCCTACCACTTGAAAACTGAGCTTCCCAGGTGGTTCTTAAAATTTGAAACTCTGTGGTACTCAGAATAAGAGAGATAGACTAAACATATGTTATACAGGGTGGCCACTTTTTCAATGGCATTGTATTGGTAACTTTTAAACTATAAGAGTTAGAAGGTCGGTCAAATGGAGAAAAAGTTGCATTCATAGAAGCATTGTCAAGCAGTTCAAACAAATCGAGATTATCAGGGCCGGTTTTTGAGATATCATAAGAAAAGTAAATTCTGTCATTTTTATTTTTATTTTTTTCCCACTTTATTTAAAATATTATCAAAAAATGTTACGGGAATTTTTTATTCGACAGTATTAATATACTATATATTATCTTCAAAATTACATAATCAGATTTCGTATCCAACGTTTCGTTCTTCCTGGGCCACCCTCACCCTTATTTTTTTCAATAGATACGGACCTGCATATTTTATGACACTTTTCGAAATAACTTTTAACGCTGAATTCAACGATATATCATACAATGTCATTGAAAGTTGATTTTACAAAATGGTGGAAATTTCGAACACTTACGTCATTAATGTTCATCATTTACCTTCGAATAATCATTCAATTTGTCTTTCATTGAATGATATTTTCGTTTAATTATTATGAATTAGGTTTTTCACCTCTTGAAATTAGTGAATAATTATTATCTACTTGTTTCTTGCTTTGATTCTGTTACGTATTATTTATTTACAAATTTCAAGAGGTGAAAAACCTAATTCATAATAATTAAACGAAAATATCATTTAATGGAAGACAAATGAAATGATTATTCGAAGGTAAATGATGAACATTAATGACGTAAGTGTTCGAAATTTCCACCATTTTGTAAAATCAACTTTCAATGACATTGTATGAGTTATCGTTGAATTCAGCGTTAAAAGTTATTTCGAAAAGTGTCATAAAATATGCAGGTCCGTATTGAAAAAAATAAGGTTGAGGGTGGCCCAGGAAGAACGAAACGTTGGATACGAAATCTGATTATGTCATTTTGAAGATAATTCACTGTCGAATAAAAAATTCCTGTAACATTTTTTGATAATATTTGAAATAAAGTGGGAAAAAAATAAAAATAAAAATGACAGAATTTACTTTTCTTATGATATCTCAAAAACCGGCCCTGATAATCTCGATTTGTTTGAACTGCTTGACAATGCTTCTATGAATGCAACTTTTTCTCCATTTGACCGACCTTCTAACTCTTATGGTTTAAAAGTTACCAATACAATGCCATTGAAAAAGTGGCCACCCTGTATATTCGAAATAAGGGGAGAAAGAGCTTCCCAAATATAGAAAAAACAAACGGGTGTTCCATTTGAAAAAATGAAGTTGCGATCAATATGTGGCCCACTCTGTTTATATTTTTGTGAAATCATCTTGAAAAATATTAGTTGATTTCGTGAAACTTTTGGTAAAAACATTTTTTTGTACCTCTTTTAGTAGCAGAGTTAAAGGGGAGTCAAATTATGGTGATAAACCCGATACAATATCGAAAACTGAATGTCATACAAAACGCAGCAAAAAATCATGAATTTTAATGAAGTAGATGTTCGAAGTGTTCACCGCAAACGCCTTGGTAACATCCTAACCTCAAATAAAAAGTTCTTTCAACATTATTCGACTTCTCAGGATCGACCTAATCGCAAGCGTTATATTATTCGATCTTTCAGGTCATTTAAGTCAAGGGGTTTACTGCTGTACACATACCTATCTCCATAAAGCGAAATCTAATCAGTTAAGATCAGGGGAACGCGCTGGTCATTCGATCATACCTCGCCTTCCTATCCACCGATTTGGAAATATTGAGTCGAGCTACTGGTGGACATTGCGTTGGTGATGTGGTGTGGTGCTCCATCCTGTTTGAATCATATAACTTGAGGAATTCCTTGATAAGGATATGAATTTGGTAAAGTTGGGACGATATAATTTTGAAGTAGTGCTAAATAATTATCGTCATTCAAATTGTCCTCAATGAAAAAAGTGCCTATGATATAGTTTCGAACATTTCCGGCTCAAACATTAACCTTTTAAGGCAATTGCGTGTGTTCCTCTGTCATCTAGTAAGGATTTTCGGTAGACCAGTAGCGGCAATTTTGACAATAAGCATGACCGCTAAGAGAAAAAGTGTACTTATCAGAAAACAAAACGTCTACTCATTGGATATTATTGTAATCCAATATGTCCATCATTTGTTCACAAAAGTAAGTTCTCATATTATATTCGTCTTCATAGAGCACCGGGCTAGTTATAATTTCATAGGGATGCATTTTATTTCGTTTCAATATTTATGGCTGACATTGAATGTTGTGGAGGCGTCTCTAGTCGATTTATGTGAATTTTCTTCAACTCAAGCATCATATACATACAACTTAACTCTACAAATGAATTTTCGAAGGCGTTCTAACTACGACTAAAATTCATCATTCACCCAAGCTCAGTCCCTCAGATCAAAAAATCCCGAGTAAAAATCAGACCAATACAAAATCTGAGTTTCCAAGAAATTGACTTGGGATGGATGCATTATAATCATAATGTGGAATCCCACTGAAATTAATGATTCTTATGTCTACATGGATTATTCATCATTCGATGAAGCTGTATTCTCCCGGTTGAATATTCTCGAGTTGAGTTTTAATTTTACAAAATCTGAATTTCGGGTAAACTGCTAGAAATAATCGGAATTTTTCATGTTTTTATCCATAATTATTCAAACTACGACTGAAATTCATCATTCACCCAAGCTCAGTCGCTCAGATCAAGAAGTCCTGAGTGAAAGTCGCAATAATAATTGAAAATTGTCTCGTCCTGATTTAACATGTCTTTCGCGGAGCAGTTGCAATAAGTAATTTGAAAAAGTGCTCCGCATTCGCGCGAAAATTAAAGATGATAAAATAATTGTTTAGTGTCACCAGTTTTCATTTTTTACCTCGTTTTTTACATTGTTTGAGGTCTTAACTTTCTCAAACAATGTGTTTGACGTAGTTTTCATTGAAAATACAATGTTATGGTTGTTTTTCATGTTTTTCTATCACATTTTGATGGTGATCAAGTTTAGTCTTATTGTAATAACATTTGGGAATATTCGAGGGAATATTATAAAGAATTTCTGTAATCACATGATTCATTTTTTTTCTATTATGATAGTGCATTTTATCGAAAGCTGAGGTTTGTCTTTTAGAAGCTGACTTACCTTGTATTCACGAATAATTTTCCTGATAAATCGATAGAGAAACCTTTTGATCAAGCTTTGACCCATATCCAAGCAAAGGACAATGAAAGTGCCTAATCATCCTTATGGCGAATTACGAAATTGTGGGACTTCCTTTGGACACACTAGTTTGATTTTATTCGGCCGTACGTGCAGAGGTGTTTGGTCTTTGACAGAATATTATTTCACTGAAGATTGTGCTTAATCGGAAATAGGAAATACACAAGTGGCGAGTAGGGGCTACGGAGGTGGTTCTACACCTTTTCCAATTTTAATTCAGAAAACGTAAAATGTAATTCAGAAAAGCAAATTTGAATTTCAGAAAATGGAAATTGTAATTCAGAATAGTAAGTTGATACATATCATATTCTATTCTGAATTACAATTTCCATTTTCTGAAATTCAAATTTGCTTCTCTGAATTATATTTTACGTTTTCTGAATTACAATTGGAAAAGGTGTAGATGCACCACATTTATTGGCCTGATGGTCTTTGTTTCGAGATATATAGGATGTTCCATCTATTTTGGAAAATTTTCTTTGGACCTATAACCTTCGAACCATCTCATACATTTTTGTGATTGGTACATACCTATGTTTCTTATTCAGGGTTCAAATGTGAAATTCACTAATCTTGATGAAATCCAGGTCAGTATTAACGAATATCTTTCAAATTTTTGCGCAGACAAATAAACTAAGCCAATGGGGATTTCCAGTACCTCGAAATATGAACTTTTCTTTACAGAACGTAATGAAGGATAGTTTATAACACATTTGTAACTATTTATTCACCCTGAATTTTGAAGAACTGATTAATTATTCGATATTGAAAATGTGATTTCAAACGTCCCTCTGCTGTGACGTCAGTGGCTCAATTTGTAATATGATTGGTTGAAGTTTGTGACGGAGGAGACAAAGCCCAAAGTAACTGAGAGACGCCGCTGTTGTCAAGTCTTTGTAAAATCTCTGAATTTATTCATAAATATATTCAATAATCGTATTATATTTGATGTCATCACTATAATGTTTTTGAAACATCGTCATATAACAACTTAATTTTCATTGAAGTTGGTATAATACTCATTCTCTGAAAATACAAATAATGATGTGGCAACCTCGCCTACAAATTATAAATAAAAATATAACCTTCTTATTTGTCATTATTCGACATTTCGACGTCTTCTCTGCGTACTATAAATTGGCGTTTCTTATAGTTAAGTCTAGGAGTATTCAATACTCTAAATTCTGTACTCCTAGGTTAAGTCAACGACTGACGATCAGATGGTCCCTATACACAGTTGCCAAATCAATAATTATTTTTACCACTAATTTGCACTTCTCAAAATGAAAATAATTATTAATGCTTCCTAAATTAGAAGACCGGCCTATATTATTTATATATTACGTGTGTTGACTAGGGATAATTATTTTTAATTGAATTTCTCACCTATCTGCTTACTTGAACTCTCTTTATCTTCGATTAGGAGGTCGTAAATTGAATGATATTATGAAGCTTTATGGAGTACAGATGAAAATGTCATGATGATAAAAGAAAATGATCCAAAATCAACATTATATTATGTATATTATTAGGAAAGTGAAAGCAAGGGCTTTTTCAAACTACTTTATTTTGTGATTTGGCAATGCTGTTATTTTTATATCAGCAGCACGTCATGACGAGTACAACCAATCAAAAATCTCTCTAGCCACTGACGTCACATGATTTCTCGCTTCTTCTGATCGTTTGAATTCGGTAGATTATTTTTGAGTTTTCAATATTTTTTTAAGGGTATAAATTTATGAAGGGAAATTAAAAAAAAATCACGAATTACGTGAGAATCCAATATGTCAAAATATATTTTTTCTGAAAATGACTGGAAATGCCCATTTTCGACATGAAATTAGGTTTTTCAGAACTTCAGGCTTTTAATGGTAGTTATTGAAAATTTCGAATCCATACATATCTAAAATTCATCAACTCACCAATAAATTATATTAAACAGTGTGTCACATTGAAAAGGAAACAGTTCTTTTCTAACATGAAAAATCAAGATGTTGGAGAATCACTCGTACATGTCAACTTCGTTCTGATTGGGTACAATCGCAAACACACAAAAACCATCATCATATCATTTCATTGCTCTGCGCGGCAAATTTCAAATATGTGCATTATACAGGTTGCTCAATTTTATTTATTCAGATTACAAGTACAGAACTATGGTATTGATCTTATTGAGGCTCACTTTGAAGCCCTATTTCAGGCACCCTGTACAGGGTGGGGCAGAAGAACCTATCCGATTTCAAATCCCTTTTTCTCAGAAGAGAGAGCAGGTAGAGTAGTGGGGTAAAAACCGTTAGAAAGCTGGTTTTATGCCATTTGTCAGTAGTCAACATGCCTTGGTCTGGTGAACATCGTGCTTTTGTTATTGAGCGGTTTATCGAATGCGGCGGTTCGATAATTGCTACACAACGTGCTTTTCGAATTCATTTCGGACTCGGTCGTCATGATCCTGTTCCACATCACGCTACGATTAAAGTGTGGGTGTCAAATTTTAGACAGACGAGTTCAGCATTGAAAAAGAAGTCGCCTGGACGTCCCAGGACAGCAACAGGACCTGAAAACGTGGCCAATGTGAGAGCCGCGATTGAACGTTCCCCGCGTCGTTCGGCGCCTAAATAAGTGTATCCGCTCCCAAGGACGACATTTGAGTGATGTGCTTTTCAAAACTTAAATTTAAAAATGGCATAAAATTTGCGATATGTTAATAAAAAAAATTTTTTGACAAGCTGAGTGGTTTTAATTTTATAACGTTTTGAAATCGGATAGGTTTTTCTGCCCCACCCTGTATAATATTTCCTCATAATTTGCACGAGAAGCAGTATCACCGTACTTGCTTTTGTTCCACTGTTGCAAAAGGAAATTCTTACATTGAGGGATTTTGGAGATATTAACTCTTATTTGTGACACTCTTTCTGTCAACCAATTTGACAATCAGACTTTAACTCAACAATCGCTTGAAGTGGTTGCGCATATCATAAATCAAATCGTTTTTTGTAATCTTTGTTTTTTCGAATATTGGGACGGTTTTTGAGAATTTCAATAAAATTCAATAAGCGCGCAATATTAATCTTGCGCTCTGATTGAAACACCCTTCACAAGATTCAAGGTCACGATGGATTTGCTATTTATTGTTGATAGAGACTTGGATTTATTGGCATTAGTTATTTGCAAAGTTTCTCAATTGAGCTTTGAATGAAAATCATATTTACCAAGTGTCTACAGTTTTGGCCCAAGAAAAATTCGATAATTCACTCTGAACTTCGGAAACAAATACCCTCATGCCAATAAATGTGTAATACATATCTGCAACATCTAGAACCGCCTCTGTTATCTCTATCAAGCAGTCAAGCATTTTCGTTACTGGTAGAACACCATGTACAGGGTGGCCAGATTTCGATGAATTAGTACTACAACTCCTAAACTATAAGAGATAGAGAAAAAGTAAAATACATGTCATGTTCTCTTTTTTCGAGAAACCGAAAATGCTGAAAACCCGAAGTTGCTACGGCGTCTAGTTTCGGAGCTACAGGGCGATTCTGGTATTTGGCCAATTATAATAATTGACTATAACTTCCGTATTACAGAATCTACGCTCTCGAAATTAACACATCCTTAGGGCACTTTTTTTACTGCTTTCCAGCGGTGCTATTGGATTTTTTGTATCTGCTCAAATTTCGGAGCTATAACAAAAAAATTTTTTTTTCAAATGGAAACCATAATGGGAATTGATATTTCCGAATAGATCTTTCTTCAACGATTTCAAAAATATATATCATGTTATACTTCCGAGTTCACTATATATGGAAAATTTCGAAAAAACACTTTCGTTCAACAAAATCCAAGCAGGCTTTGATTCACTTCCTTCAAAACTGAGACGGTCATAGAATTTCATGTCTTATTTATTTTCACTTGTCAAATTCAATTCAGTTTCATCATTGTATCGTCTGGCGCTTCTAAAGTTCTTATTTATATCACATCATGCAATTTATATGTATGTTTCCTCCAATGACTCGCTCCAATGGACAACGATTTGAACATTTGTTGTGAATATACTTTTTTTCAAATAAATCTATATTTTTTCTTGAAGGAGCTTTTTTTTTGCCCCTCATGGAAACATTAATTATTGCTATCAACGGGTTACATAAGTATTCAAATGCTTTTCATTTTTCAATTCAGCAGAGAAATCATACTAGAAACTAGAATCAACAAGTTTCGCGAAGCCCCTCTATTGGTCTGAGTAATAATAAAGCTAATATTTCCTGAATCAATTTGGCAGCTTGCAATAAATGTGAGATATCGAATTCTATGACCTTATAAGAATTTTAGAAACGCCAGACGATACAACAATGATGAAACTGAATTGAATTTGACAGGTGAAAATAAATAAGACATGAAATTTTATGACCGTCCCAGTTTTGAAGGAAGTGAATCAAAGCCTGCTTGGATTTTGTTGAACGAAAAGTGTTTTTTCGAAATTTTCGATATATAGTGAACTCGGAACTATGACATGATATATATTTTTGAAATATTTGAAAAAGATCTATTGGGAAATATCACTTCCCATTATGGTTTCCATTTGAAAAAAAAATTTTTTTGTTATAGCTCCGAAAGTTGAGCAGATTCAGAAAATCCAATAGCACCGCTGGAAAGCAGTAAAAAAAGTGCCCTAAATATGTGTTAATTTCGAGAGCATAGATTCTGTAATACGGAAGTTATAGTCAATTATAATAATTGGCCAAATACCAGAATCGCCCTGTAGCTCGGAAACTAGACGCCGTAGCAACTTCGGGTTTTCAGCAATTTCGGTTTCTCGAAAAAAGAGAACATGACATTTATATTACTTTTTCTCTATCTCTTATAGTTTAGGAGTTGTAGTACTAAATCATCGAAATCTGGCCACCCTGTACATATAGATACAGATTACTTCTATTTAGAAAAAACAGTAGTGAATGATTTTTTTTTGAGTGATTTACATACACTAATAATTTCCTCAAAAAATTGAAGTGGATAAATGAAAATTCAACGAGAATTTGTAGAAAATTGCATATTTCTCGTCTTCGACACAAGATTCGCTATGTAATGAATACGGATACTCTATCCAATAATCTTTTACGTTTTATCATTATTTGTATTTCATATTGTTTTGATTTATCGATATTTGACACGCGAATGGGGTTACAATTGGGTCAGTTATAGGCACGATAGATAGAATTTAGGAAGGAGATGAATATTCAGATTCGAAATTTTGCCTAGTAAATTTTAGTTGATCGGAATAATCGACTAGGGATAAAACTGATGACTTCCAAATATGAAAATAGTAATGATTTACCTACCTCCCATCTACAGTAGGACATCATTACATCCCAAAATAATGAAGTCATAAGGTACTTGAAATTTTCGATTTATTTATTGAAAATTTGAAAGAAAGAACTGATTGATGGGATGCGAATATACTTCATTAACTTTTGATAATGTATCCCGGTTGGCCATCAGTTTTTACTTAAAACTGACGCAGGTTGGTAATCGTGAAATGACAAATAATTTTCAGAGACGTTGCCAATGCTAATTTCTATTTACTTTTTTTAACTTTGTAAATGGAGTTGTGCAAAAAGGTATTTAGGTAAATGTCTTCTGTAGGCTTATTCCTTGAGAATTTTGAAAAGTGGGGAATTATTGAATTTTTCTGTCGGGTTCTTCGAGTTTTTTCATTCTTTTTTCGAATGAACCATCACAAAGTAACGAACTATTCTGTCCATTATTTTTCAGTAAAATTTCAACACTCGATTCTTGATTTCCGTACAAGAAAATAGCATAACTGAATCTTCCAACCGTTTGTATACGTAAAATATTTCCTGTATTAACAGAGAAAAAAGTTTCTTCGACTTTCACCAGGTCTTTGGAATTATTGAATTCTTATAATATTCTCTCAAATTCATTATTTTCCCAATGTAAATAAACATTTCTATAAAAAGTTTTTACCACAATATTTTCAAAATATACACGGTGCAATGTGTCAGAATTTCATGGCCAACCGGGATGCATTATGAAAGTGAATGGAGTATCTATAGATGTTTTAACATATTTTTTATGCAAGCTTTCATTTAGTTAAATATGACACACTTCTAATCGTCCGATTGATTTGAAATTCGGCAGTTGTACATTATTCTGGTGACAATGCACCATGAAGTATTTGTTATAGATAAAAATCAAAATGGTGGCTCCAAAATGGCGGATGAGTTTCGTAATTATGATCCGATTCCATTCAAAATAAGTATGTATCTGGAAGTTTTTGGGTTTAACAATGATGATTCTTAGATTCTTCTGATTATGATCCGATTCCATTCAAAATAAGTATCTGGAGGTTTTTGGGTTTAACAATGATAATTCTTAGATTCTTCTGTCATAATTGGAAAATTCAAGATGGCGGCTACAATATGGCGGCCGAGTTTTGTAATTATGATCTGATTCTATTCAAAATTGGTATCTGGGGGTTTTCTGGGTCGAAAATTACGATTCCTCAAAATTGAGGAATTCAAGATGGCGGCTTGAAAT
Organism: Adalia bipunctata; assembly: GCA_910592335.1. Lineage (NCBI taxonomy): Eukaryota > Metazoa > Arthropoda > Insecta > Coleoptera > Coccinellidae > Adalia > Adalia bipunctata. The sequence goes on from OU342954.1 coordinate 12,722,088, forward strand.
GGCGTATGAGTGTCGTTATTATAAAAGATTGTGTTCAAAAATGTTGTGATAGAAATTCATTTTGTATTCAATGCTGGTAATACAGTGTGATATACTATTCAGAATCTCAATGAAAAACGCATGCTTTTTTTTAAATTCGGCTCTCAGGTGATCATCTTTCTTTTACACCACTTAGGTATGGAAAAAATAAGCGAAACATGAAATTTGAACTAGATCTTTGTTTGAAATAATTATCCATGCGCCCCAAAAATCATGGATTATGTATATTAGAATGCGAATCTATCCATGAATACTTTTCGAGAATAAGATTGAAGAAATTCCTTCACTTGGATGAGTTATGCCAACAAAAAGAATAACAGAGGGTGTAATTTTTTTAGAATTTTCCACAAGATCACTAGCTGAACCAGACAGTTTTTCAGGAGGGAACCATGAATTGATAGACATTTTCTACCAAGAATATAAGAGTTAAGGACTTGAAATGAAATTTTTTTATTAAAAATACAAGATGTTCCTGAATCAACGGTCAACTGTAGATTTCTCATAAAAATTTTTTTCTCTTCCGTTTTTCCCCCGTGTCTTCGTTTCAGAGATACAGGGTGTCAAAAATTTTTATTTTTCTTTTCTGTTTTTTGCTAATATCTCGCGAACCATTTGAAATCCAAAACTAAGTTTCTATACACACATTGTCACTAAAGATAGCCACTTTCTTGCACCTCACTTGGATTCATTAGACGTGCCAGTGGCGGAGATATTAATTCAATATCTTTGCTACTGGCACGTCTAATGAATCCGAGAAAAAAGCAAGAAAGTTGCTATTATTAGAGGAAAGTCACCAAATATGGAATACCATTTTGTTTTTGGGATATAAAGAAAAAACTTCATATTAATTAAATCAGTTTAATGTTTATAGTAATCATTTATACATTTACCTATATGTAGTAATTAACAGCCTCTAATCAAATATATTAGTTATCTGATTAAAATCTAACACAAAAAACAAAATCACAAATGAGTAACCAAATATGGAATGAGAACCCATATATGGAATATGAGCTTAAATCAACATAACAATAACAAAAATGAACATTAATATCTTTGAGATCAATTGAATGAATATAACATATTGTGATAAATGAAAGGAGTTACAAAATTACCTCCAAAAGTCACAGATCCAAGTATCAAACTCAGGACCAGCACAATCATAATGTGCCCAGAGCCCACACATCAAGCATATTCCATAATTAGACATCGACGACTGTCCATATTTGGATTTTTATACTAGTTCAAACTCTTTTAAGTTTTTTTCAAGTCACAATATTTTAATGACAAAAAATCACAAAATGGTGAAATAAACATAATACCGATATAATAAATAGTATAACACTGATGTATACAAACATAACAGCTGGTAATACTCATTTACTACTTACCTTTTGAAATTTTCTTCACGACAACAAAACAAAATACGCCTGCCAGTCCTGCCACACGTAAAGCGTTTGCGCAACTGACTCGATGGTGTGAGTGCGATTGTTAGTAGACCGAATGAAACAGAAGATGGTCGAATGTTCCGTTTATTACTTATAGTCTTGGAGAAATGAAGGTATTCCATATTAGGATACTATTCCATATCTGGTGACTTTCCTCTAGTGACAATGTGTGTACAGAAACTCCTGAGATATAAGCCAAAAACTGAAAAAGCTATAAATTTTTGATTATCTCGGAAACGAAGACCCGGAGAAGAAATGGAAGATAAAAAAATCTTATTTTCTCATGCTAAATCTACAGTTGACCGTTGATACATTTCTTCAGGAAAACCTTCTGTAAGGGATCGATTGAACTACTATAAAGGGGGGGCCATGGCCCCCATGCCTCCCCCTTGTATCCGTCAGTGCCCAAGATATGTGGTTATTTTTCACAGCATTAAAAAAACGGTTTCGCAAGTGATTATAGTTTCTTTTCGTCTCTATAGCTTGACCTAGTAGGTAATCATTCCAAATCTCCTCAAAACAAGTGAAAACACCAAACAAATCATACCGAACATCCAACTCGATGTCGAAAAAGCTCCTCGCAAGGCTGCGAGCCCGATCCCGATCCCCCATCTACGTCGCCTCCGAAGACGTCTTCGTGACGACGCCGAGAGACGCAGGCGTCGCGACGGCATGTCCGTCTCTCCTTGGGGGATTACCCCTTTCCGACGCTCCAGTCGAGGCGCGAACCGCGGTTAGTGAACAGTTTGTGGCGTCGTCATCTGCGTCACGGCGACCACCGTTTTCACCTGCAACTGGTTGTGACGACGCGCGCGACATGTCTAGGGTGAGTATGACGCCATAAAAATGAAGAAGAATGATTAACGACGTGCATAAAAAGATTCACCTTGAGCGAGATTCGAACCTGCGACCTCTCGATATCCGGCTAGTTCTCTAACTCCAGAAGAGTTGAAACTATGAGGCCAATCAAAATAAGAAATTAACACTTCATTATACACAATAATCAGGATTTTTTTTAATTCCTACTCAAGTAACCACCACAATTTTCATCCTATGAAAAATAATTTTTTTATTTAATAATTCGAAATTTCGAATTTGAATGATGCTGTCAGTTTTAGCTTTATCATATTATATTAATTCATAATGAAACTGTATCAATTCACGAAAAAACTGTAATATCCAAAGCGGTGATACTGTTCTTTTTTTTAATCGTTTTGTCTAATACTTTACGAGTTATTCCTGTTAGTGTTTGTGTAGTCGTAAACTTAATTTTCGATTGTATTTTGCAATGTTACTGAAAATACAGTGGGATTGAGGCCTGATGAAATTTCCGTTGAATATTTGGGTTCTGATATGTAAATATAATGCCTATGGGCATGGGGGGATGTTACCATTCGGTGGATAGTGAGTTGGATCTTCTGGAAAGTGTAGACTACAGTCAAGATTCGACTCGAGAAATGATAGAAACTTATTGAATGTTATTATTAATTTTTTTTATTTTTTCAAATATTTGATTCTTTCGCAAATATGAACCGTTTATCTTTTTCAAGTGGTCTTATAGTATTTTTGCGTGGATTTATGGTAGGCTTCGCTGTAACTTTCATACCAGGAGAAATTTTGAAGAAGTTTTGATTGAGGAATTTGCATCATGAATAGAGTGAGTAAACAATCAAACCAAATTTCAGTTCATTTGAAATAACGGTTCCGAAGATATGAACAGAAAAAAGTTTTTTTCATGGATTTTCGACACTGTATCTTTCGAACGAAACCGAATTTTGAAGAATTTTATAGGAAAAAAGTGGTTCGTTCGACGAGCGGAATCTACAGTTAAAATATGCAGGATGATTTTTTTTTGTGTTTCATGCATTAGAAGTTTTCGAGGAAGGAATTGCGATACAAATTCAAAATTTTGTATTTTTGTTTTAGAGTTCATGATATGATATGAACCCAATTTGTAAAATATTTTCAAGTGGAATCTACTTCCGGTTCTACCGGAAACGGATGTGAACTTCGTTATTTCAAATGTAATACCCTGTAAATTTATACATGTTTGAATTCTTCGTTTAATTCTGCAATGATGAAACAGAGAACAGACTTTTGATATATAATTCTAGTGAACCTTATTATTATTATTGCTTGTTTTGCATAGTGCTTGATCAATAAAAATAAGTAAGAATGACAATTCCTAACATAGCCTACTTTGAAATAGACGAGCATACCACTGAATTTGAAAGAATTTCACGAATAAAGCCAGGTTTGTCAGTCAAATTCAGTGTATGCTTGTCTATTTCAAAGTAGGATAATATGTTAGGAATTGTCATTCTTATTTATTTTTATTGATCAAGCACTATGCAAAACAAGCAATTATAATAATAATAATAAGGTACACTAGAATTATATATCAAAAGTCTGTTCTTTATTTGTGGCAAATGTGACAAATAAACACAGCAGATAATGAATGATGACTAAATAAAGAAATTTTAGTTTAAAACTGACATATTCTTACTATTGACATAGCCTACTTGAAAATTAACTTGATAAACCTGTTGTTTAGACGAAGAAACCTGGCTTTAGTCGTGAAATCGGAATTTTATTCGATAATGGCAAAACTACTCATTTTAAAGATATGCAATGTTTGGCACACTTTAACTAGTTTTTGACGAGCAATCGATCGGAATTATAAAATTATAAGGTTCCCATTTGAAAAAATAAGATTTGATAGTTTTATTGAGGCTCAATTTGAAGCCCTGTTCAAGGCACCCTGTATAATATTTCCTCATAATTTATACAAGAAGCAGTATCAGCGGACTTTTATTTTTTTCACTGTTGCAAAAAAATTTCTTACAATGAGGGATTTCGGAGAAATCAATTCCAATTTGGGACACTCTTTCTGTCAACAAATTTGACAATCAGGCTATAACTCAACAATCGCTTGAAGTGGTTGCGCATATCATAAATCAAATCAGTGCAGAATTGAATGAGTAATTCAAATATGTATAAATATGCAGGGTGGTACATTTTGAAAAAAAGTTTGCATTCGTTTCCGGTAGAACAGGAAGAAAATTCCACTTGAAAATATTTTACAATTCCAGTTCATGTACTCTAAAACAAAAATACAAAATTTTGAATTTGTATCGCAATTCCTTCCTCGAAAACTTCTAATGAAACACTAAAAAAAATCAACCTATGTGTACAAGCCAAAGACTCCCCCTGTAATATACGAAAAGATGAGATAAGAAAAAACTCTTCCTGTTCTAATTTAAAATGTAAGATTTCGAAGGGCAATAATCGAGATTTGAATTTCGGAATTGATAATTCAGATTAAGGTTCGATAACACAATTTTTATAACTATTTTCCCATTCCCGATTATTTTTGCATATCCTGATGAGCCTTCACTGCAGTAGACAGATTGAGGTAAAGGGAATTTTTCGGACGAATGGCGAAAATAGAACTCATGAAATAGACCTTGACAGAACGAAATTTAATTTTATTGAAATATATTGAATAGTTCTATGTATAATTTTGGGCGAGGATGAGACAAAATGACCCTGTATACATGCGTACTTGTTGTTTATTTATTGACTCTATTTGGGCGCACTTTCATTTCGTACATTCCACGAAAATATTTCCGTGTTTCAAACTTAATGATCTCCCTTAATGGCAAAATCGATACGGGAAATGCGTGTACAAAGGTACCAATTTCATGTCCACATTGCTCCCCGAATAATTCACTTATAAATTCGTCCTCTTGCATAAAATGAGTCACATCATGATTTTGTCAATGAATAAATATTCGGACTTATTTTCAGAATTTCTTAGATAAATCGTATTGTTGTTCTGCAATTCAGTGAAGAACTTATCACGAATTAGCAGCATGCTCAGAATCGATGGAGATAAGCAGAATCATTAAAAATGCTAAGTGTGGAAATGTTGGATCTTCTTATCTCAGTCTGGAGTGATGCCGTTAATAACCGGGTATCTCTATTCTTTCAATTGAATTAATTCTTATAATAACTGATGATTAATTGCCCTATTATGATCGAAAACAAGTAGATGTTGCGAATCTTTCTGAAGTCCAGAAAAAACCGGAATACGAACTTCACCCTATTTCGAAGCATTCTATTGAAATAATGGAAAGACTGGAAGACATATACTTCGCAATTTTTGTGTGAAACTTAGATCAGTTGACTCCCATTAACATTGTCTATCAGAAATCCTCTGATCTGTATCGGCTGACTGAAGAAGTCCAAAGATTCTGAACAATAAAGAAATCATATTGTGCGCTTTTCTAGTAATATCTGGAGGCCTGACAAGAAAACACACGTGTTTGTCAGAGGCACACTTGTAAGGCGAGGAGTCAATGATACCATTATAAAATGGATTCATCAGGTGTTGACGATGAGGATAGCTGTGACATTGGTGGGCAATCAGACCATCTCTGTCAGAACCACTCGTGGAACACCTTAAGGAGGAGTAAAAGATACCTTCCAGCTATGAAAAACATCTCGATCAGAAGTCATATATCTGGGAATTACCATCGACAGTAAGCTCCTGTGGAAAAAGCAAGTTCAAATTACTGCTAGTAAAGCCATAAGAGCTTCAACAGCGTGCAGAAGCCCATCCGGTGAAACTTGAGGTTATAACCCTAAAATACTGCTATAGATTTACGTCATGATTGTAAGGCATATGATCACATATGGGGCTGTAGCCTGTTAGATAAGTTAGATAAGTGCGAGGGAAATGCTCGGCAAAGTACAAAGGCTTGCCTGTGTGTGCATCACGAGATCTATGAGAACGTGGCCAATTAGGGAGCTTGAGATCATCACAGACCTCACACCTCTACATCTAGTGATTGATAGAGTAGCCCATGAGGCCATCCTCAATAGTCCCCAGAGTCAGAGAGTTTGGTCATCTCTGCAAACCTTTCTAGTTATGTAATGCTCAAGAAAGTAAGCATTGAAAAAAGATTCAGTACGATGCTAAGCAAAAGAGAGGGTTGGGAACGGGTATACACCGACTATAATCTCAAAGAAATTACAATAAAATTGTATACAGACGTATAAGTTGTAGGAAAACGAAGAGGCCAATACACTTGCCAGAAAGAGCGCACAAACGCCACTGACTGGCCCAGAACCCTTCTGTGGTATAGGAAAATGCACCTATGAGGAGTTTATAGTAAAGGAGAAAACCGAAAGGGATTCTGGCGGAATCTCCCAGGGATGGATCAAAAGGTTCCTCTGGAACTTTGAAACTACTATGCCATTTCAAGCCAGAAGAAAGAGTGCTTTGGACAAGAAAATTGTAGAATTGGAAATTATCCCCGTTGAAGTCGTCCCAGATACTTGATCTTATCAAATCTCTGGAACTGGATTCTGGAAGGCGAGCTGTAGGATGTATGATGAGTACAGCTCTGTTAGGGGGCACAATAGACGTTAAGGTCGCAGTGGACTGTAACCCCTTTTCACTATTAACTTTATAGACTATAAGGCAGGGTAGACAAGCATGAGGAAAATACTCGACAAGGTACAAAGGCTTGACTAAGAGGTAATTACAGATATCATTCCTCCTGATCTAGTCATCGATAATGTAGCCCATGAGTCTATCCTCAGAATATCTAGGGAAGGTACAGGTAATGAGATAATTGAACCAAAGAGCCTGGTCCTCTCTGAACAGGTACATCTCATCAGCAAAGCTACCTAGTAACTTAGTTATGATATGATTGAAAAAGCAAGCATTGAGAGGAACTTCAACACGATGCTATATGAAAAGGAAGAATGGGAAAAGGAATAGAGTACCCAAAATTTCAAAGTGAATGCCATTAAATAGTATACAGATGGTTCTAAAACCACCAAAGGGGACTGAGCTGCAGGTACAGGGCAAGAACCAAGTGTAGAATCTTGTTAGGCTCCCACTTGAGTATTTTTCAGGCAGAAATACTTGCAATCGAAAGATGTGTAGACATAAACCTGTAAAGAAACTGTTTTGGACAAGAGAATTACAGAAAACAACGAGGACTTTACCTCCTGAAGCTCTCTCAGATACTGGAGTTGTTGGAGCTCTGGAGCTAGATGTCGAGCTGTAGAGAGCGCAGTTTCAAAAACAGTTTTGATGGGGGCACAATAGACTTTGAGCAAACTATAAACTGAGGTGAGTCCCACGGTCGGTTGGGACCAACACAAAATTCGAAAATTCCAAATTTCTCGTTGGTAAATATTAGATAAAATTTATAATTTTTATTTCCATTATCATATGATAACGAGTCCGAATTCAAGATTTCAGAGTGAAATTCTATTCGAGTGATAACTTTGAAATACATATCGATAGAAATTCGATATTTCTCGTTCCAATATCTATGCATAAACTGCAAATTATTCTCTCGAAATGTAATCTTAAATATCGAGTATGGGAAACAATATGAATTTTTGGAATGTACAATCCTTTAAATCCCACATTATCTTCTTGATTCGATAAATAACCACTCGATCTCGATTAATGTGAAATAATAAAATGGTCAAATTTCAAATTGTGAATAGCAATTACCTGAGGTATGCAGCTTTTGCGCTTTTTGCTTGTGATAGTTCATTCGAAAAAAGAATAGAAGTACCCAAATAACCCGACAGAAAAACTTCTAAACGAACAGACGCATACGTCTCTTCATCTCTCGGTAGGAGAGAGTGATTTGTCAATTTCTATTAGCAAGTGTATAAATCTAGAGACCAGATGGGGCAGGGAGTCTCCATTCACTTTTATAATGTATCCCGGTTGGTCATGACATCCTGACACATTTCACCGTATAAATTTTGAAAATGTTAGGTTATAGTCATTTTCCTGTCAGAAAACTCAGCGACGTTGTCCTTTATACATAGAGGTCGTAGTAACTACGTATTTATCAAAATATTTATTTACTTTGGAGAAATAATGAATTTGAGAAAATATTATGTGAATTCAATAATTTCAAAGACCTGGCGAATATTGAAGAATCTTTTTTCTCTGTTAATACTGGAAATATTTCACGAATAAAAACATGGTTGGAAGATTTAGTTATGCTATTTTCTTGTAAGGAAATCCAGAATCGAGTGTTGAAATTTTACTGAGAAATAATGGACAGAATAGTCCGTTACTTTGTGATAGTTCATTCGAAAAACGAACAGTGGAATTCTCCACTTTTCCAAAATTATCAAGAAATGAGCCTAGAGAAGACATTTAAATACCATTCTGCACAACTTGAAATACACACAACCAAACTTAAATGGAATCACCCAGTATTAAGATGGAATATTATTTTGATATCTTTTTCGTTAGAAGCAAATAAAAAGTGCATGTGTTTACTCACAAAAACAGTTAGGTTCATAAGCACTTGATAAGATTTGGCTTTGCAGTGTCGATTTTACCATTTCGTTCGAACGTCGCAGTGAATTTATATTTTGTTTTTTTGCGAAGTTTAAAAAAAAAATGCCTTATGTGGGGTTATCGGAAGTCCAGAGAGGAAGAATTATTACTATGGCAGAACAAGGTATGTCACAAAGACAGATTGCAAGAACGGTGGGGGTTACACAAGGGGTTGTTTCAAAAACCTATGCAAGGTTTCTGGAGTTAGGAACCCTAAAGAATAGGCCGAGAAGAAGTCGTGGAAGAGTAACTACAGAAAGGCAGGATCGCTTTTTAGCCCAAACAGCAAGAAGGAATCCCGCAGTATCTCATTCAGAGCTTCAAAGGCAATTTTTGCAAGCTACAGGTGTTAGTGTTTCTGTCGAAACTATCAGAAAAAGACTTCGCGCTCGGGAATTATTCAAGAGAAGAGCGTTAAGAGTTCCAGAACTATCAAGGCAAAATAAAGTTGACCGTTTTAATTGGTGTTTAGAGCATGAAAATTGGACTATTGAAGATTGAAAAAATGTCTTATTTTCGGATGAGACCAGAATTGGCCTACGATCAGACGACCGGCGTGTTCGCATTTTAAGAGGTAGAGGGGGGCAAGCTAGGCTCCAAGCTGCAAGACCGATCCCTAAATACAAAGGAGGTACTGTAATGTTTTGGGGCGGAATTATGTTTGGTGAGAAAACTCCTTTAATTCCCATTAGACAATCTCTGACAGGGCCTAGGTATGTTGATCTAGTGCTACAACCTGTAGTGAGGCTCTGGCGAGGTGCTTTTGGAGATTATTTCCTATTTATGCAGGATAATGCACCTCCACATACCAGCAGAGTTGCAAAAAATTTTTTCGAAACAGAAGGTGTGACTGTTTTAGAGTGGCCTTCTTGTTCACCGGACCTTAATCCTATCGAGCACTTGTGGGATAGGATCAAAAGAAAAATGAGAGCTCGTCAAAATAATCCTGGTAACGCGGAGCAACTTATACAAGCGGCTTTAGAGGAATGGGCAAATGTTACAGAAGAAGAAATTAACAACTTAATAGAAAGCATGCCTCGTCGAATTCAAGCTTGTATCAATGCCAGGGGTGGTAATACTGATTATTGATTTGTTAAAATCGGTTTATTCGTTGTTCAATTCTCAGTTACATAAAAATTATTTTCAGAGAAATTTACACTTTTAATTTTCTGTTCTATTATAAAAATAATCTTTTAATAATTTATATTATTTTTGTAATAAACTTGTTTTGGGAAAACTGCTTTTCACTTTTCAGCGACTTTTTTTTAATTAAAATTCGTTTTTTCCTAACAGGGTGATTCCATATAAGTTTGGTTGTGTGTACTTCAGTATACAAATGTAGTAGCTACGAAACCTGTGTCGCAATTAAACCTTAAAAGAACTAACTCCATTTACAAAGTTGAGAAAGAGTAAGTAGAAATTAGCATTGGCAACGTTTCTGAGAATTATTTGACATTTCTCGAGTATCAACCTGCGTTAATTTTAAATAAAAAAAACTTGATAAACCTGAATCATGACCCACCGGGATACATGATAAAAGTGAATGGAAAGCAACTATGTTCAAAATATATTCGCCGAAGAAATCTCAATTTTCTGTCATTGAAAAATTGGCGACTCGAGCAAAAACGATTACGTGACAGTAAAACCGTAGACCTCAAGTAGGTGAGAATTTTCTTATCTTTCGGAGAAATAAGATGGCCAGATTTCAGGGCCGCACTTATTCAGGAAATCTGTATTTACAAGAACTTTGACCGACGGGAATAGTCTCGACATCATTATCGATATTCGGCTAGACAGTTTTGACGTCGCAATTTCTCCCGTTTTATTCGCTAAGAAAAATTCTGAAAGCTCAAAATAGCCAAAATTTCTGCTCCGATAAGTTTTGCATTCTCTCCACGTATTTATTAGGTTGTCAACATTTTTTTCTTCACCTTGTTTGTAGATTTACCTTGTTAGTGGATTATTCTTTTATAAAATTCAGCTTTTAGGCAGATTCACTTTGTATAGGTAGATTCCCATTTGCCAGTGCGAGAAAGCAATAGTTCAAGTTATCCTCTGCTATGGAAATTTGTTACATAAAATATAATTATGTAAGGTTATTATTATTATTATTATTATTAATTTGAAACAAGAGTGGAGATACCTATACACTCAAAGATCAATATACTTATATACTCTTACTAGCTGGCCCGGCGAACTTTGTTTCGCCTAAATAATACCTATACTTTGTATGGGTGGATTTCACAAATCGTAATCACCACTCACCAGTGATCAGTCAAATCGAGTTTATTCTAGATCAAGCTCCCGATGTATAAACTTACCATTGCTATTTTTTCAAGCAGAAAATAAATTAGGCATAATGAAAGTTCTGTCAAATGTCATCTGTCAAATGTCATCTATCAATAGTCATCTGTCTACTGTCAAATGTTATCTGTCAAATTCCATCTGTCAAACGTCATCTTTTCCATGGATATGACCTGTCACACAAAACAGAAATACAAAAATAATATGTCAATTACTAATTATGGGCAATTTTGAATTCAGTTATTTCCGAAAATATAGTTATTACCCAAACATAAATCAAAAACATTTCAGAAATATAGAGAAAAGATGAAAATGGACAACTCATGATTGTTGCTGATCGTCACAATCCGATTTACTTGACCCGCTTTTTGATCTGATAATAGCCTTCCAGGTTATTATAAGTTCTATGCAAATTACCCAATAATTGTTTACATCGCCATCTAGTGGCGATAATATCAAATATAGTACCTTCACGACTATGCTAGTGTCTAGATGAGAGCCATTAACCGTAGCGACACCTAGTGACCTTATTCGAAAGGAGTAAAAGCTTTTCCTACAAGAGCAAATTTTTCATCTAATTTTTCAGAGTTTAAATGTATTTTATAATAACCAGGCCGTAGACGAATCCATAAATTAAGTTTCATAAAAAACAGGCCATCCGATCTCGAGTTATAAATGGTGTAACCAACAACGCTCTTTTATATTTATATATACATACATTCCCAAATTTTGTATTGATTCTTGTGTAAGACGCATTAATTTAGTGGAACTTAGGAACGGTTGAGACGTACGTAAAGCTGACTCAGGGCTGAAGTGTCTCAAGTGGTCGACCAGACGCCCCGGCCCTTGGTGGCAACGGGGAAGAGAGGCAGTCTACGACGGGCATTCCAAGAGAAATAAGTGTATATTATAATATAAACATTAACGGTGGATTACGTAGTCGAATACCGAATAAAGTTTAGTTTTGATTCCTTTGAGAGTATCATTTCTGAAATACGAAGTAAAAAGGATTCTTACAGTGCAGCGGTGGGATATTAACGCTCTATTCGAAGTGACCGGTGGTTATTGAATTGTGTGGTGGAAAGTTTTCGTTGGCGGCTAGTTCTCCATTGATAATGGGACGTAAATCGAAAAGACGCGATTCTTCCTCGTCAGACTCGAATTCTGACAACGATTACGGAAGGTATCGTCGGAAAAGTGGACATTCAAGCAGAATGGCAAGGAAACGTTCTTTGTCGCGTGATGACGCATCTCTAACGCCACCTCGGAAAACTTCAAACCCGATTCGGTTTCAAGAAAGAGATCAGACTACGAATTACTCGAACTCTACACTTAGAAATGCCTCGAACGAACTCGTGAGTGATCAAAGTGATACAGTGCGAGAACAAAACGAGAAAATAAAACAACTCGAAAGCATGTTATCCGAAATTTTGGACAAAAATACAAATGTTGCTCATACTTCGCAATCACTGATTGTTCGTGCCGATTGCATTCCTGAATTTTGTCCCGGCAAATCGCAGCTGACTTCGAAGAAATGGCTGGAAAAAATAGATCAGATTGGCCAGATAAATGGCTGGAACGATTCTGTGAAAATTTACAATATGCAGTCTCGTTTAACAGGTATGGCTAAATCCTGGTGGAATAGTTTGGAAAACTATAAGCATTCGTGGACGCAATGGAAACAAATGATCGAAACTGCTTTTCCTGATCATCGTGATTTTCCATCACAACTGAAAAAACTAATTTCTAGGAGCAAAATATCATCGGAGACATGGACTGAATATTATTTTCATAAGATGGAACTCCTCAGGTCATGTGAAATACAGGGAAAAAATGCAGTGGCCATGATTATAGATGGAATAAGAGATAGCGCAATACAAAATGGGGCAAAGGCTGGAAGATACAGTGAACCCGAAACGCTTTATAGCGAATATCTTTCTTCTCTTGCACCTGTGGAAAGTCTGCGGTGTGAGATGAACGAAACCTATAGCAAAAAGTTTGCTAAGGCGCGTCGCGAAGATCGCAATGAGTTGCTATTTTTTGAAAAAAATCAAAAATATTCCAATAATGTGCCAAACAAAGAGGGAATAAAGTGTTTCAATTGTAATCAATTGGGACACATTAGTAGAAATTGCTCGAAACCACGTAATGAATGCAAATTCTGCAAACGTTTGGGACACAACGAAAGCAAGTGTCCTCGTAAGCAAGTGCATTCTTCTAAGAACGTGATGAAATGCACTTTGCCTTCAGAAAATAAGACAACCTACATCGTACCTTGCAGTATCAATGGGTATGTAACCAGAGCACTCATTGATACAGGCTGCGCCGTCGTGACGGTTCGACACCAAATTGCCAGACAACAAGGGATAATTTGGAAACCCTGCAACGTGCAGATAAATGGATATGCAGGTGGAACAGCTGCTGCTTTGGGAAAAGCTAAAGTAAACTTAAGGGTGGACTTAGTGGAAACTGAAATTGAAGTGCTCATTGTTCCGGATGAAATACAAGATATTCCAGTGATGATTGGACAAACGCTACTTGACAAAGCAAACATTACACTGGTCATCAAGGACAATGAAGTTCGATTATTCAACTCTAGCATGGCTCAATTACCACAGTTGGAACAACTTCCGATAAGTAAAATAAGCATGACTGCAGCTAAGGACGTAGAGATTCCACCAAACCACATAGGTTACGTTGAGTTCACTACGTTAGAACAGTATGATGGGGACATCTTCATAGATTACCAGCAACGGCTGAAACCGTCTCAGGAACACGTTCTACCAAGATGCATTACTTCCACAACCAGTGGTGTACTACCAGTTCTGAATGCATCACGGAATGTTCTGAAGTTCAAAGCAAACGATGTGGTCGCCAGAGGGGAAACTTGCCAGGAGAACGTCTCCGAAGGGGTGAGTGTTTCAAAAGTATCTGTCACACAAAGACGATTATTTAGAATATCTGATATCAATTGTAACTACGATCTGACCGATGTCGAGAAAAATGAACTTCTTACTTTAATTAATAAATATCGGGATTGTTTTGCTGAAAATTTGAACGAATTGGGAAATGTGAAATCATCGGAGATGATAATTCGTCTCAAGGATGATCAACCCATCACCTATAGGCCTTATCGCTTATCGATGAGTGAGAGGGAAACCGTGAGGGGTATGGTGAAGGATTTGTTGGATAATAACATCATCGAAGAATCCTCTTCACCATATTCATCACCAATTTTGCTGGTGAAAAAGAAAAATGGGGAAACTAGGATGTGCGTGGATTACAGAGCCTTAAATGCGAAAACTATTAGGGACTGTTATCCACTTCCTCGTGTGGACGACCATTTAGAACGACTGAAGGGTTGTCGGTTTTTCACATCACTAGACATGGCTAGTGGATATTACCAAATACCAATGGCTCAACAATCCGTGAGTAAGACCGCCTTTGTAACTCCAGACGGACACTATCAGTTTTTGCGTATGCCGTTCGGGCTAGCAAATGCCCCAGCGGTATTTCAAAGGACAATGAATCAGGTTTTAGGACCTTTACGATTCGTAGAAGCCCTTGCTTATATGGATGATGTCTTGTTACCATCCATAGATGTACGAAATGGATTAGAAGCTCTGGAAAAAGTTTTTAGAGTCTTTGAGAATTCAGGTTTAACTCTCCGATTATCGAAATGCCATTTCTTTTTGAAAACCATCGAATATCTGGGACATGAGATAAGTTATGAGGGTGTGAGACCTGCAGCAGGAAAAATCAATGCTGTGAAAAATTTCCCTACTCCTAAGAATGTGCACGAAGTAAGGCAATTTTTAGGATTGGCGAGCTATTTCAGGAAGTACGTGAAAAACTTCGCTCAGATAGCTAGACCACTGACAAGTTTAACGAAGAAGGATGCCATATTCAAATTTGAAGAAGAACAGTGCATAGCTTTCAGAAATCTTTGTGAAATTCTAAGCACGAGACCAGTTTTAGCGATATATAATGCTAGCGCAGAGACCGAACTCCATACAGATGCTTCAAAGTGGGGAGTAGGTGGTATTCTATTGCAAAAACAGAGTGATGGTAATTTGAAGCCTGTTTTATACTTCAGTCGACAAACAAGTAAAGAGGAACAACGATACCACTCTTATGAATTGGAGACAATGGCTGTAGTCAATTCGATGCAGAGGTTCCGAGTGTATCTGCTGGGAATTGAGTTCAAAGTAGTTACTGATTGTAACGCACTCAGAACCACGTTGTCCAAAAGAGATTTGATACCAAGAATAGGACGTTGGTGGATGGTAACCCAAGAATTCACATTCCACGTCGAATATAGGCCAGGTACTCGAATGGCTCATGTAGATGCTTTGAGTCGAAATCCTGTAGATGAACCTCAAGAGTATCAAGATATTCAGATACTGACCATCGATATCACAGAAAGCGACTGGGTACTGGCTGTTCAGTTGCGTGATCCGCGATGTAAATATCTGCATCAAGTGTTATCACAAAAACCAAATGATAAGGAGGAGGAGATAGTGCACAAGGAATATAAACTGAAAAACAATAGAGTTTATAAACTTACGTCTGACGGCTTAAAATGGGTAGTACCTAAATCGGGCAGACATGCTGTCACCAGATACTGTCATGATTCAGCTGGACATTTTTCCCTGGATAAAACGTTATCTCTCATAAAACAAAATTATTGGTTCCCGAATATGAAGAAATACGTTTCAAAATATACATACGATGCTGCCTAAATTGCTGCTATAATAAGGAATCTACCGGTAAGAAGCCTGGGAAACTGCAGCCTATAAAGAAAATTTCTGCACCTATGGACACTCTCCATATTGATCACCTTGGGCCCTTTGTCAAAAGCAAGATAGGAAATTCTTATCTTATTGTATGTGTGGATGCATTCACTAAGTATGTTTCCGTTAAGGCAGTTAAAAATACTAAGGCAGCACCAGTTATCAAGTTCCTAAAGGAAATCTTCGAAACGTTCGGAGTTCCACGACGTATAATCTGCGACATGGGAAGTGCTTTCACAAGCGCAACTTTCAACAACTTTACCGAACAATTAGGAATAAAGGTAGTCCATAACGCAACAGCAACCCCAAGAGCAAACGGACAGGTCGAAAGGTATAACCGGACTATACTTTCGGCCCTGGCAACCATGACTGACGATGAGCAAGGATGGGACGAAATCATAAGCAAGGTCAAATTTGGAATTAATTCTTCAATCCAAAAGTCCACAGGAAAGACACCACATGATCTCATGTTCGGTTATGTTCCAAGAAGTATGAGTGATTCATTTCTCTCGAACGAAATTCAGATTCCTGAATCTAACGAAAGGATTCAAGAATATAGGAAGGAAGCAGAACGCCAAATCGAAATTTTGCAGGAAAAACAAAAAACTAGGTACGATTCCAAAAGGAAGGAACCTATTAAGTATTCCGTTGGACAGCAAGTGCTCATTAGGCGAACTGTCAGCTCTAACGATGGAAAAAGTAAAAAACTTCTGCCGAAATACAGTGGACCATTTGTTGTGAAAGCTGTATTGGAACACGACAGATATCTCATAGAAGATATGCCAAGAGCTGATAGATCCAAAAATTTTTATACAGGAGTATGTGCAGTGGATAAAATGAAACCATTCATAACGAGGAGAGACAGTTTCGACCAATCGAGCGATGAGGAACAATACTCACCAATAGGAATACAAGGAATAGCGAAACAGCAACGTGCTGTTAACGAACAGCAAAGTGCTGTTGACCTCCAGCAAAGTGCTGTTGGTCATGGGCAACGTGCCCTTCATCAGCAACGTGCTGATAACGAACAGCAAAGTGCTGTTGACCACCAGCAACGTGCTGATGGTCGTGAGCAACGTGCTCAAGGACAGCAACGTGCTGTCGACCTCCAGCAACGTGCTGTTGGTCATGGGCAACGTGCCCTTCATCAGCAACGTGCTGATAACGAACAGCAAAGTGCTGTTGACCACCAGCAACGTGCTGATGGTCGTGAGCAACGTGCTCTTGAACAGCAACGTGCTGTTGACCTCCAGCAACGTGCTGATGGTCGTGAGCAACGTGCTCTTGAACAGCAACGTGCTGTTGACCTCCAGCAACGTGCTGATGGTCGTGAGCAACGTGCTGTTGACCTCCAGCAACGTGCTGATGGTCGTGAGCAACGTGCTCTTGAACAGCAACGTGCTGTTGACCTCCAGCAACGTGCTGATGGTCGTGAGCAACGTGCTCTTGAACAGCAACGTGCTGTTGGCCGTGAGCAACGTGCTCTTGAACAGCAACGTGCTGTTGGCCGTGAGCAACGTGCTCCTGAACAGCAACGTGCTGTTGACCTCCAGCAACGTGCTGTTGGTCATGGGCAACGTGCCCTTCATCAGCAACGTGCTGATAACGAACAGCAACGTGCTGTTGACCTCCAGCAACGTGCTGATGGTCGTGAGCAACGTGCTCTTGAACAGCAACGTGCTGTTGACCTCCAGCAACGTGCTGATGGTCGTGAGCAACGTGCTCTTGAACAGCAACGTGCTGTTTACCTCCAGCAACGTGCTGTTGGCCATGGGCAACGTGCCCTTCATCAGCAACGTGCTGATAACGAACAGCAACGTGCTGTTGACCTCCAGCAACGTGCTGATGGTCGTGAGCAACGTGCTCTTGAACAGCAACGTGCTGTGGACCTCCAGCAACGTGCTGATAGTCGTGAGCAACGTGCTCAAGGACAGCAACGTGCTGTTGACCTCCAGCAACGTGCTGTTGGCCATGGGCAACGTGCCCTTCATCAGCAACGTGCTGATAACGAACAGCAACGTGCTGTTGACCTCCAGCAACGTGCTGATGGTCGTGAGCAACGTGCTCTTGAACAGCAACGTGCTGTGGACCTCCAGCAACGTTCTGTTGGTCGTGGGCAACGTGCCCATCATCAGCAACGTGCTGATAACGAATAGCAAAGTGCTGTTGACCTCCAGCAACGTGCTGTTGGTCGTGAGCAACGTGCTCTTGAACAGCAACGTGCTGTTGACCTCCAGCAACGTGCTGTTGGTCGTGAGCAACGTGCTCTCGGACGATCACGCTTAGGCGAAGCTTAAGAGAGCTTGTACCTAAGAAGAACGATCACGCTTAGGCGAAGCTTACGAAAGCTTGTACCTAAGAAAAAATTAAGTGGTAACAAACTGTAAATGTGAAATGTTCTCATTTTCAGTACCTGTTACCATGGTGTGCATGATGTGAGTAATGTGTTTTTCTGTTTCAGAAAAGCAACAACTGTCCTCGGGACGAGGAGTTGGTAGCTATGGCCGACTGTAAGACGCATTAATTTAGTGGAACTTAGGAACGGTTGAGACGTACGTAAAGCTGACTCAGGGCTGAAGTGTCTCAAGTGGTCGACCAGACGCCCCGGCCCTTGGTGGCAACGGGGAAGAGAGGCAGTCTACGACGGGCATTCCAAGAGAAATAAGTGTATATTATAATATAAACATTAACGGTGGATTACGTAGTCGAATACCGAATAAAGTTTAGTTTTGATTCCTTTGAGAGTATCATTTCTGAAATACGAAGTAAAAAGGATTCTTACACTTGCCTTGTCATATAAGCTATTAATGCGCTTTAATTGAAAGATTATATTTATGTCAGTGCAGAATGAGGAAAAAAATATACCTCTTGGCTCTTGGTCATAGTGATTCAATGGATCAAGATCAGAAATACTCAAATCCTCATGCACCTACAGCTTTAAATATTATCTGAACAATCATATTATACTATATTCATGGTCGTGATGATGAATTTGGATGAATTGGCACAAGCAGACGTATCGATAAAAGGACGCCTACAAACCATAAAGTTGGATAGTCTGGATCCCAGACGGTCAAACTCCAAGTTTGTCAAAGAATTCCAGCAGCCGACATCACTACAGTGAGTGATCGTGTATACAATCAGTGACCTGACCTGATTTTTGTCGAACCATGCACTGGGAACTTTCCTCAATGTCTCCAGTCAGTGACTCAATCGTTTTTTTTTATTTTACGTCAGTCTGGAATTGGATGAATTACGGATTAAGTACGATATCTAGGATAAATATGTTTCCTATCTACTAGCAAATATAATGATTTTACCTTTCGTAGAAATTGTAATTACCACCGGAAAATGAAGCATGTTGTAACACTTTGCTGTACCTACCCCAAAAATTGAACCATCTGAATTTTGGTTATATTTACTTTCTTTATTGAAGCTGTGTAGTGAATGGGGATTTTCGTGTGAATTGCTCACAAATCAACACAATCAAAAAATAAATTTAATTGCAGTAACTGCAAAAGTTTAAACACTTTTTCAGCCGAAAAAAGCCTGCAGTCGTGCCTTTGGTAGATGTAAGGTCTATGATTTTTAATTGGCACTTCCGAGGGTAGAGATGGATGAAAATAAAAGAAAATTTTCACTGAAATCAATTATACATCTGATAAGGAAATTGTCTCATCCACATTCATTGAAAAAAAATTATTATTCGTCAACTTTTTCACCAAAGCTGACCGTATTTATTTCAAAAATAACAATTGAAATGGAGTAATTCCTTCATTCATTACCCAAGGTACTAACTAGGAGCATATATAATTGGAGAGAAGGCTCTGCTACATTATTGAAATGCCAAAGACGACTTGTTATACGCCGTACGGTCACGAAAATTGAGATCATTCACCTACCATGAAATGCATTTAGTAGAACAAATTTATAAATCATCCACTCAACCCTTAAAAAATATATTGTGAATAATATCATCATCAACTGTTAAAATATTCAAATGGGCAATATTTGAAAAAAGTGATGAGAAAGGTAATAATATACATTTTCATGTACAATTTGGTTTGATCAATAGGTTACAGCTGAAATAATATTGAAAATGTTCGATATGTTTAGATGCTTGTCGATAAAAAACCTTTCAATTGTTTTTCCATTCAATAATCAAAATAATATATATATATATAATCTTTATCCCATTATTACCTTTCGGTGTATGGGTTTTCAAAATAATTTACAATTCATAATTTACAATTCCAACTTAATAAATTTCTTCCATTCAATCCTGTTCGATGTCATCGTGATTGCCTCTCTGACATTTTTGCCCCTCTTTTCAATCTCCTTCTCTACCATATCTTCCCAAGTTTGTTGTGGTCTTCCCCTTCTTGGTTTTGCATCTATTTTGGCCTCCCATATTTGCCTTACTGGTCTCTCCTTCTCCATGCGATGCAAGTGGCCCCACCATCCCAACTGCCTCCTCCCTACAAACTGCTCCAGCGATTCCACCTCCAGTTCTTTCCTAATATCTTCATTTCGTCTTCTTTCTCTTCTCGACTCTCGTGATCCCCTTCACTCCTCTCAAGAACTTCATCTCCGCTGCCTGTAACTTACTTCTCATAGTTCGTGAAGTGTTCCATGTCTCACAGCCGTATGTCAAAATGGGTCTGAAAATGGTCTTGAATACTGTCATCTTAGTCTTCTCCTTGACTTCTCTCCTTCTGAGAAACTTTTGGTTCATTGCAAAGTATAGTCTGCCCGCTTTTTCAATTCTGTCTTCTATGTCTTTCTCTTGTCTGCCTGTGTTCTCTATGTTTACTCCCAAGTATTTGAAACATTTAACTTCTTCGATTTCCTCCCCGTCGATTTTCAATCTCAAGTCCTCCTCCTCGTCATTGATTTTCATAACCTTGGTCTTCTTCTTATTCACATCCATACCAAACTTCCTCAATATTTGATTCCATATATTCACATTCTCTCGTATTCCTCTTCTTGTCCCTGACATCAACACAATATCATCCGCAAAAGCACACTCCGATATTTCTACCCCTCTCATATTTCTAAAACCCACCCTTAATTTCTCTGTTTTCTCCTTCGCCTCTTTGATTATCTCATCCAAAAAGATCAAAAACAGTGCCGGGCTCAAGACTCCTCCCTGTCTGAGTCCTTCTTTTGTCTCAAATGCTCCCGATTTCATATTCCTGAAGATGACACAATTCAGGGTTTCAACATATATGCTCTTGATTGATTGTACCAAACTTCCATCAATTCCTCTTCTCTCCAGTATTTCCCAGATTTTTCCCCTTCTCACTCTATCAAACGCCTTTACCAGATCTATGAATACGAAATATGCTTTCCTCCCACTTTTCTTAATCTTATGGATAATTTGTTTCAACGTAAATATATGATCTTGCACACTTCTCCCCTTCATGAATCCACTCTGTGCTTTATCCAATGCGTCTTCTGTATATACTCTGAGTCGTCTCTCCAATATTGCCTCGTAAACTTTCAACGCTGTACTCATTAAATTAATTCCTCTGTAATTACCGCATTCCTTTCTGTCCCCATTTTTATACACTGGTACTACCATTGCCATCTTCCAATCTCTAGGTATTTTCTTTTCACTCCAAGCTGTCAGGCATATTTTCCTAAATACATTTATACCATTTTCTCCCATGTTTTTAATCATTTCTGGTGTAATTTGATCGTACCCAGCTGCTTTCCCATTCTTTATCCGTTTTATTGCCTCCTTTACTTCCTCTATGCTTATCATTTCGTCTTGTCCTGTTTGTTGTTTTCCATCCTTTTCTTCACCAATCTCCCCTTCAATTTCCCTTTCCTTCAGCAACTCATCAAAATATTCCCTCCATCTTTCCATTATTTCCTTCTCTTTTACCAGCAATCTACCTCTCTTGCATTTAATCGATGCACTATCCTCTTGTTTTTTCTTTCTCATGTTTTTCAGCACCCTGTAAAATAATTTTTGATTTTCCTTCGAATTCTCCTCCATCCTTTCTCCAAAATTCTTCCAGCTTTTCTCCTTTTCCTCCCTTACCGTTCGTTTAACTCTTAGTCGCTGTTCCTTATACTTGTCATAATTATATACGTTTCTATTCCTAAGATATTCCTGCCATCTTTTCTTCTTCACTTTGATTTGTTCTTTCAAATTTTCACTCCACCAGGACGTACATTTTCTGTTACTCCCAACTCTTACAGATCCACAAACTTTCCTTGCCGATTCCATCAGTATGTTTTTGAACTTCTCCCATAATACCTCTACTCCCTCTTCCCCTGTTATGTCCTTCTCTGCCATTCTCTCTTCTATCTCTCTTCTGTATTCTTCTGCCTTCTCTGGTTCTCTCAATTTATAACTTCTAATCCTTTGATATCCTTTATTGTGTTGTTCATTCTTTTTCTCCACTGTTTTACTTTCTTTCATTTTTGCTATAAGCATATAATGGTCACTCCCTATTTCTGCACCTCTGTACACTCTAACGTCCTTGATGTCCCCTCTATTTTCTCTCTCTGCCAGGATATAATCTATTATTGATCTTTCTTCATCGTTATGTCCCTGTCTTGTAAATCTATGTCTATCCCTATGTTGATAAAAAGTATTCGCTACCATGAAGTCATTCATTCTGCAGTATTCCAGGAGTCTTGCTCCATTATTAGTTTTCTTTGCTTCTCCGTATTTGCCCACTGTCCCATCTCCCGCCTCTCCTATACCAACCCTCCCATTTATGTCACCACACACTACAATTTTTCCCCTACATTTCTCCGTTATCAAATTTAATTCTTCCCAGAAGTGATCTTTCTCTTCCGCCTTTGCATCTTCATTTGGTCCATATACTACTATTATACTCAATAACTCTGATTCATTCCTCTTCAAACGAACCATTAAAATTCTCTCCGAAGAAACCTCCCATTTTTCTATATATTTTCTCCATTTCTCATTTATTATGCATGCTATACCTGCCGATGCATGCTTTTCATATTTTACTCCCCCGTATATCATCAGATGTCCATTTTTCATCACTTGTTCTCCTCTTCCCTTCTTCTTTGTCTCCGTTATTGCCAATACTTCTATATTATATCTTTCAAACTCGTACATCAATTCCTTTTCCTTGCCTTTTATTCCCCTCACATTCCAAATTAAAAATATTATACTTAGCAACTCACGTTAATATTATCAAAACCATCAGGTAAATTAGATAGTTAAAGCCACAGAAGAATTTTTTTCTATTGAAGTCGATTTAATTTATATAATATAGTGCTTTCAGCAATCAACAACAGAACGTATTATCATTTAATCACTTTGGTCGTAACAACCTATAGGAGTAGAAATAACTAGTATCTATACTCCTAGGTGAAAACCAGTCTTACCATTCAAAAGAAGAAAAGATTCAAGACAATTTTCAATTAAAAAGAAGCATGAATATATCAATAACAGCCCCATTACATTTTTTGCTACTGTAGAGCCATATAGATCACAGCGCAACACTAGCTGGCGTCACACGAAACTTTAACCTCAGCCGTCATTGGAAGTCCAAAATGGTCTGTCGAGTGTATGAAGCCTTACCTCCAGTTATATATGTTCCTAGGTATAAGAAAGATCCACCATGACGTCCATGTCGATTCGAATGAAAGGTCTTTTTCTAGTAGAAAAATCAAGTTTTTTCGTCATAATGATTTTTTCATCTCTACAAAAATCAACAATCATTATTCATGAAATTTATAATTTTATTATTGATGCATACAGGAAAATGACTTTCAGACTCGGGAATAAGAGCCTGAAATCATTTATACCTGACCTCACGTCAGTGCTTTTTTTACAGTTCTTTCTTTCAACAATTCCAAAATCCGCATTAGGGTTTTCATCCACGAAACTAATTTCATAAATTTGCATAGGCTAGGATTGAAGTCTAAATTATACTTCAATCAATGGTATGGGCTATTTGCGTCTTTACTCAAGTGAGGAAATCCTCATTGCTCGGTATAATCGAACCTATAATTCGGTACAAATCAAACAAATTTCCATTTATTTTCCTTCAGAAGGTGCGTATCGAAAACGATAATTATCGTAACTGTCCAACTCCACAGAAACATTACAAGCTCAATAATCTCGCAGCTTTTATCGCCTTTTATCATAGGTGATCGGCAGTTGAACGAACCCATTAAGTCAAAGCGGGTTTTATCACTTTATCACAACAACTATACGCACTAACTATACGTAAACTTGAATCCCATTCAATCTTCAGTTGTACACAGTGGCAGATAGTCAACATTTACGTCAAATACTTTGTTTCTGTATCGGAGCATTATTTATTAATTTATTTATTCATCATTTATAATCGTCAGACTCGAGTCCAATTAATATTATAGTCCAGGATCTTTTGTAATATTTCCAGAACTCATTATCACAATTTTGAACGTAATGAAAACTGGTCTTTTAGGGATGATCATTGAGAAATTCAAAGTATGCCGAAGTTTATCCAATGGATTGGTTTGTTTATCCATCATTGTAGATAGATTCGCAGTTATCATTTCGATAAATTAGATGAAAAACATTGTGACAGCTGTCAAAACAAAATATTTTACAATACCATACAGGGTGTTCGTAAATTTGTGGTACAAAAGAAGATTGGAGATTCCTTGCATAATTTTGAGGAACAAACGTTTCGATTTCGAGATACAGGGTGTACTACGGAGTATTTTTATGAAAATTATGAAAACAGGTGGATTAGACTTGGTGGACATCAGTTATGGCCCGCCAGATCCACAGACTCAATTAGATTTCTTTCTATACTGTCTTGATCGCTTAACTAAAGGGTGCTTTAAATTGGGCGTTTTTTTAAGAATAAATAAAATAAAGATGGCGCACTGAATTCGTCTGGGTATTTTGACATTTAAGAAGTGTGATATATGACCTTTAATCATTTATAAAAATGGCTTCGTATACGGTACAGCAACGCGTTCAAATTGTTGAATTATTTTCTGAAAATCAGCGTTCTGTGAAAAGAGTTTTTTTCAGAAAATAACGTGAATTTTATGGTTTACATAATCGTCCATCTGAAAGCTCTATTGGCCGAATTATTAAAAATTTCAAGAGACCGGTTCGGTGAAAGACAAAAAAAGTGAAAAATACAGTCGTAGCGGTCGTTTACAAGAAAATATTGATTTGGTTCGTGAAAGTGTTGCTGAAGACCTTGAAATGTTCATTAGACGACGTTCACAACAAGTTGGACTTAGTGGGTCCAATTCAAATAACACAGGAGACCAAAGCCACAATTGATTTATTGATATAAAATTTCCTGAATGAATAATCTCCAGAAACGGTGATGTCAATTGTCCACCAAGATCATGTGATTTGACACCGTTGGACTATTTTCTTTGGGGTTATGTGAAAAGCCAGGTCTATAAGAATAATCCACAATCGATTCCTGAACTAAAGAGATAGAGCCTCAATTACGTCAAAATGTCATTGAAAATTTTAACAAAAAAGTGAACGTCTGTAGAGCTGCAAGAGGAGGCCATTTGGCAGATATAATTTTTCGTACCTAAATGTCCTAACTGATACTTCAATTACCAATAAAAAGTTTTTGAAAATGAATGCAAATTATGTGTTTTATTTATTCTGAAAAAAAAACCGCGCAATTTGAAACAAGCTTCAGAACCATATACATATGTAGAATACTGGCGAATTATGGTCAAAAACCAATTGATTCGCTAATGAAAGTTGTAATAGGATGGGGGACAGGACACTCTGTATCTGTATATAAACAGTAGTTTTAAAACTTCACGTTGTTTACTGATAATTAGTGAGTCCAGACCTGTATCCTGGTGATCCGAGAAACGCTTCAACTTCTCCAGATTTTTTTCTTACGATTCTAACCCGTCGAGAACGGCAGAACCGGGGGTGGCGGTACCTGGTGGCGTCATGTGCGTGTCCTGATCTTGAGGACGATGCTCCCTGCTTGCGACTAAGTCCCAGATCTTTCCCCACGATTAGTCTTCATCCGAAAACTAGTAAGGGTTGAAACGAACTGTTATTATATCATAATAACTGGGTTTGTGGGTTTTGGGGATGATGCTGATAGTTGGCCGATTTATGCGAAAAAGGGAGTCTGTGAATTTTAGTTGAACTTGTTTAATATTAGCTTGAACTGTTTCAAGTGAAACTCATGATTTATTTCCAAATGTCACTTCAATATTTTCAGTCCAATTCTAAAATATGAATAGGAGTCAACAACGATATACAGAGCTTGACAGGGACGGGTCGATGCCGAATTTTTGGGGGGGATAGCTTAGCAAATTTTCCAACTTCTTCGAAACTTTTCCAACTGCTTCGAAAATTTTTCAACAGTGGTAGATTCTTCTATTGCTGACACTCTAAGTTCATTCTTTCGAGTCTGGCATCAGGGACTCCTCGCCAAGCTTCCATCTTATGGCGTGCCCCCAAAGCTATGTTCTCTGCTAGCTAGTTTTCTCTCAAACAGATCTCTCCATGTAGTGGTCGATGGAGTTTCGTCTGACTCCCTACCCATAAATGCTGGTGTTCCGCAGGGATCAATTCTGGCTCCAACACTGTTTCTACTTCACATCAACGATTTGCTGGAAGCAACGTCGTGTCCAGTGCACAGCTTCGCGGATGATAGTACCCTCCATACCGCCTTTTCTTCTAGGGCTCCAATACCAGCCCGCCAAATCAAAAACGAACGAGGAAGAAATGTTAACAACATAAATATGGACTTGGCAACAATTCTTGAATGGGGATCTAATAACTTGGTAGAATTCAACGCAAACAAAACACAAGCATGTCTTTTCTCTAGAAAAGCCGATCTTACTGTGCACTGCATGGAGTGACCATACCATTGAAGTCATCCATTTCGATGCTTGGCATTACTGTCGGCAGTAACCTTTCCTGGGAGAATCACGTGAGATCCATTGCTGAAAGTGCATCCCAAAAACTTGGTTTTCTGTTTCGTGCCAGGAGCTATTTCACCTCAGGTCAGCTGCTTATGATCTACAAGGCACAGATTCGACCTGTCCTGGAATTCTGTTCCCATATTTGGAGTGCTGCACCTAAACACACCCTAAAACTGTTGGATTCCGTACAAAAAAGGGCAATTCGTTTCGTCGGTGATACATCGCTTACAAGCTCGCTCACTTCTCTGGAACACCGTAGAAAAGTGGGCGATCTGTCTCTATTTTATAGATATTTCCATGGGCGATGCTCTGCTGCAGGGGCGTATCCAGAGAGCGAGTCTGGGGGGAGTAGTGGTAAGTTTTAGTGACCTGACTGATCTTGAGTGAAGAAAAGCGGGGGGGGGGGGGGTTGATTGATCGAATCTCATTCATAACATTTGTATTGAACAAAAAATATGAACACCAAAGAAATAGGCTATTCAAAATTTGATGGAAAAATATCAGAAAGGTTAGTGAATATTATACATTAAAAATTTAAACATAACCGCTTCTTCTAGCATCAGATATGATTCAAAAATCACAGAACGAAATCACTTCGCCTCTTTTTATTACAAGGAAATTTACCAATAATATTGTCCACCTTTATTGGAATGTATCTTTGTATAAATAACAATGACAGCCCAACTAACCTATCCTGGCCTATTATTGACCGAAGCCAGGTTCGCCGCAGTGAGGAAAAACTTCTTTCAGCAGAGGCTACACTAACGGGTAGAGTGACCAAAACTTGGAGACATTTTTTCACAAGTGAAAAGATACTTTCATCGCAGGACGAATATAACGCCATACCATATGTTGTGTTCTCTGCCATGATTTGCCACATAGTAAATTCTGCTTCCAATTTCACAAGCATCAAATCCTTATTTTTGCAATTCTCTAGAGTCTAGGTTGTTCAAATACTCCGTGACTGTTCTATTTCTGTGTCCGATTTCTTATTGAAAATTGAAGAGGAAAATATATTGAACTCATAGGCGTTCAGAGATTCTTCGTTGAATCGATATTGCAGATCTTGTAATACATAATCCAACATAGGAATATATAAATGAATTCGGAAAAAAGATTCATGATTTTCTGTAAGTATATTTGAGCGATGCGATTGTCTCGGGGTTACTCTTGGTTTGTAATTTCTATATTTAATTTTTTATGAATATTGGATACCAAAGCGAATACGTTACTGAAATGAAGTTCGGAGTTTTGACTTGTGCATGCCATTCGCTGATCTATGTATGATCTATCTAGGAAATCGTTCTGATAAATTTGATTGTATATTTCTTTCTTTCAAAAAATGTTACGTGGAATATCAAATAACATGAAAAAACCTTGTTCATTAGTTTTTGTTCAATGTTTGATATATTTTATATTTTCAATTCAATTCGAAGATTTAGTGTAGCAAATGTTCTTCTAGGAGGGGTATTGCAAATTTTCTTCTGGGGGGGGGGGTAATTACCCCCAGTACCCCCCCCCGTAAATACGCCCATGCTCTGCTGAATTATCAGCAATCGTTCCCCCTCTGGCAGTCTCTTCCAGACTAACCCGTCAAGTTAAGTCTTCACACCCCTTCGTGGTAACTTTGGAGACCTGCAGAACATCTCTCTTCAAAGACTCGTTCATCCAACGAACAGCGAGGCTTTGGAACACATTGCCTAGGGAGGTGTTCCCCGAGGCATATAACCTCCAGAAATTCAAGAAGAACACCAATTCCTACCTGCTTGCCCTTGGTTCTCACGATGTTCTCTGAACATTACAGGATATTCCTTTTCGTGAAAACCACAACATAAAAAAAAAGTTGATCATTTTCGCCTTTTTTAAAGATTAATTATTTCCGCTTTCAATTTAGAAATAACAATACAATAAGCAAAAGATGCTATCTGTTACGAGTGTACACCAATTGATCATCTGACGTTGTCACAACAATTATGTTGTTTTTCATTGATAACACTTATTTTCGTTCTTTGTGCAATTTTTATTGTGACACAGTTCAGGAAAGATGAATAATATATGCTGATTTTTTATCATATCTCAGTTGGTTTAATTAGTGCCAATGTGATGACAGTAAATGAAATTCATTAATGGAAATGTTATTTCGAAATCATTATCACCTTTTTTTCTTTGCAGCCGCCGTTCAGCTCTAGAAAATCAGAAAGTACTACCAAACCAAACATGGCCGATAGGAAAAGGGTACCGAGTTTTCGATCCAAATCTAGAGCAGATGTGAGTATTTTTATGAATAATCATTCTTTTGATTTGTAAGCAAAAATTTGCACTTGTTGAATTTTCGAACAGTCAAGCGGTTGTGGGCTTGTGCCTCAATCTAATGAAAGGTCTTTGGTCGAAACCCAATCTTCACACTATTTTCACTATTCTCTGATCAGCGGTTGTCTATTTTAGAGGTAGCAGTATAATATTTCTATGTATTTAAATTCTTCACGTCACAGGTCTTTGGTCGAAACCCAATCTTCACACTATTTTCACTATTCTTTGATCAGCGGTTGTCTATTTTAGAGGTAGCAGTATAATATTTCTATGCATTTAAATTCTTCTCGTCACATAAATACTATTCGCTTGAGAAACACTTTCATTTCCTTTCGTCCCAAATAGCTTTACCAAATTCCCTTTACGTAAATCTGAAATAGGATCTTTCAAACAACAGAATTCACTGAATTGTCGACCAAAAGAACCAGGAATGGAAGATTGCAGATAAGGACTACCAGCCACCAGAAGAGAACATTAACCAGTTTGTACCTAGAAGTCGGGGAGAGTTCCCTTGAAACGGACAATTTTATTATTTTTGGTGTGAAATATTATTTCAAATGAAAAAGTTTCAAATTGTACCGTCATAATATAAGCATAAGGTTTGTGGATTCACTTTTTCAGAAAAAGCTAGAAAAAGAAAAGCTCGTCACTCGAAAAAATAAGTCCAGGTTTATTTTATAAAATGTCCATTTCATGGGATGTTGCCCTTGTTTTGGACAGTCATTCCCATGAAGTGGACAATGGTACAAAAACATGATAACACTGTCATAAAGTTCTAGGAGAATAGTTAAAATCATTTAGTAGTACCAAACAGAGAAAACATACAGTATTCTCCATGTAAAATATTGAATTACATAACAAACTTTCACATCTCCCTTGAATCGGAAACATTGCAGCCCATGAACGATGAACTGGACGTCAATTTACAGTCATTTTCCAATGTCCGATTCATGGAATATGTGGTTTTTATAAAAAACCTGAAAATATAATTTCTACAAATCGTTATATCAATGATGTAACATATCGGTCTGATAAGGGATAATCACTTGATGTTTATATGAAAAAATCGGCAACTTATCGTCACTAGAAACGTAGCTATTCACTTCGCAAATGTACGTACAAATTTACTTTACCGGCAACGGATTTTTCAATGCATGCCTCGTCAACAAGACGCGAGCCACAGATTCAGCCATTTTCCAAGAGACGTGGCTCAATGTTGCGAAAATGGGATTTACATAAAGTATGCTCAATTACTATCGGGTGTAGTAGAAAACTATAGTGTCCGGTTCATGGGCTGTCCAATTCAAAGGAACTCTCCCCTACTAGTGGAAATTGGTGGATGATGATGATGGCTCAATGATCTCAACAAACAGCATTAAAAAATATTAGATGCCTTTGAGGATTGTGTTCGTGTTTGTTTCTGGGCCTATCCAATCGCTATGACTGAATTGAACAACTTGCATCTCACTGAGGGCGGGTTGTAACTCAGCAGTGGCGGCTTGTCCTATGAGGCAGGTGAGGCAGTGCCTCACCAATAAACGTCGAAAATTACACGAATAAATACCATTTTTTACGCATTCCCTTCGTTATATAGCAATAAAATGCGTCTCCGGGTCTACGTTTCCATATCTCACGATTTCTGTGTATCCATCTCCACTTCCTCACCTACCAGTGAACGGCAGAGGCAGTCCATGGGCTGGCCTCGCACTTCCTTGTCTAGCGCCTTATTCTACATCACAGGGACCCGATATGACTCCGAGAAGTCCGCACGCCTAAACGCCAAATATTAAGTTGAGTCTGAGGCTAGCCTCACGACGAATCTAGATATTCCCTCGCGAAGGGCAAACTGCAATTATTCTGCACTATTCAGATTAATCGCGGGAACTCGGGTCAGTTTTCAAATTGGGTTGGATTTGTAAGAATAGTATTAAATGTTTCTCGTGTAGGTTTAGGTTTGTCTCAGTGTTCGTATGATATCTTTCGAAAAGCCTTTTAATTTTATTACTGAATTCAATTACCATCGGAGACCCGAGGTCGAAATGGAATTTAGCGGGACCGAGTGGTACGTCCATGGGCGCCCGCAGGGGGGGCCAGGGGGGTCTATGGAGAGATTTTGATGGCCTTATAGTTTTTCAGCACAACACCCTCAATATTTCAATAATTTTTATTTTGTAAACACTCGAAATACTTGTGATTTTTAAAATTTTTCGAGTGATCCTTATGGGGATAAATCATATATTCCTTAATTTATCCGGCGTTGCCGACATTATTATCGAAAAATTATAGAGAAGTCGATGATTTTACTTCATTATCAGAGTGATATGAACTTCAATATTCTCAATTTTCTGGTTAATGGACGTTTCTTTGTAGACGATGTTCTTGACAAGGTCTAAAAATTTAAGAATTTCAACAAGGATGATTATTTTTTCCAAATTACTTTTTTTACACACCCTTCAAAATGTTTAGTTTTCGAGTAAAATAATTCTTCATCGCTAGAAGTAAATATTTTACAAAGCAAAATGTTCCTCGAAATAGATAACCTCGAGTATGCTAGCGATGAAGAAATATTCAATATCAGTTTTGCAACAGCCTTTTTCTCGAAAACGCCATGCCAAGCAATCTTTTTTTTCTGATGTGCCTCACCACCTCAAACTGGCACGAGCCGCCACTGTAACTCAGTAGGTTAACCTCTGGTTTCCGTTGAGCATTGGTTAACGTTTGATTGGGTTGTTATATGACAGAAATCTTGAATTGACTTAACCTTACTTGGCAGGTTAACCATTGGTTTCAAGACCAACTAAGTTACAACCCGCCTTATAAACACGTTATGGATCTGTAGTTATCCGGCTTGCTGCAATCTCATTTTTGTGAAGCAATATTAATACCTACACGGAGGTATAGCGGGATAATGACCTAGAGTCTCGAGTCTCCGACACAGCAAAATAATGGCTCGTGGGGTCTTTCAAAAAATCTGTTCACGCCAAGTGAACGGTTCAAATTATTCTGAATTTTCAAAATTCTGATTCCTTTTAAATTAATTTCTCCATACTGGGGAATTCCCATATGGAGTTGTCATTATGTAGGTGCGAAAAGAACTCGCGTCTGCTGTGGAGCGCAGCATGTCGCATATTTGTTTCATTTTTCATTTTCATACCAGTTCATTGATTAATTTAATCGTGTATACTTCTGCTACCGCATTTTTGCATATTCTCTGTTTCCATCCGTGAATTCGGAAAATTTTGAGTTCCTGTGATTCGCAGTTTGAAGTGATTTCGATTTAATCGAAATACATTCATTTAAAACTTTCATTTGTGCGAATTATTTTAAACAAAAAAAAAACTGTTACCAGTGGCGTGGTTATTTAATACCACAAGGATAAGTGTGCACAATTTGACATTTTAGCAACGGATTTTCACGTCAGCTTCATTCCATGTTCGTTTGTCGAGCTCGATCACTCTGTACAGGGTATCCCATTTTGGGCACTTTTACGGGAAATCTCCGTTATTTTCAACGTTAGCGGGATGCGGTTTTCGCGACAGTGTGCTACTTTTTTGTGAAACTAAAGATGGCGCAATCAGTTTTTGCATAGCCCTCTTAGTTTTTGCTATACAGGCTGGAAATGAAAAGAATCACTTTTTAATCACCCTCCGTATCTCAGTTGTGCTTGAACTTGGAGAAATGGCTGAAACGCATTCCTATAGATTTTTTTCCGTAGAATCCAGTGGCGTAGTCAGTTTTTCAATTAAACTTTCCGTTTTTGAGTTACTGAGCAAACATATGTTTTTTTAAATTGGACACCCTGTATATTATTTTTTATTCTTATTGAGCACAATCTCAGCTTTTCAAAAACATATTATTTTATGCATTCATTTTCAAAACCAAGCTCAGAATTTAAGATTTTGTAATTCAATTATCAATAACTAAGTAGTAGGCTCTATGACTGTTTATTAAAAACAAAAAATAAATGTCGAAGCTTCAAGTGCTGGAATCCTTATGATTCTTTTGAACGCCATTAAAAGAATAACGAAACTCTGCAGATTTTGTATACGGGAAAATGGCCGTCATTTTGAACAGCATCTATAAAACAAAATTACAGAATTTTGTTATTGTTACGGATTCCTTAATAAACATTCAATAATTGGTATCTACAGGTAATCAATTATTTAAATTTTCAAAAAATTGCAAATTAAATTAAGTTAAATATTAGATCATGTGATGTAGATATTATGTTAACATTATTTTCGATTTCTAACGAAATCTTGACATTGCTTTTTTGTTTTTAATAAACAGTCATAGCCTACTACTTAGTTATTGACAATTGAATTACGACGATCCCCCCCCAATGTTGAACAGAGTTCGCAAATTTTAAAAGCAGTTGGAATATTTTCGAAGCTGTTGAAAAATTTTCGAAGCGGTTGGAAAAATTTCGAAGCAGTTGGAAAAGTTTCGAAGAAGTTGGAAAAATTTCGAAGCAGTTGGGAAAATTTCGAAGCAGTTGGATAGATTTCAATTGAGTTGGAATACATATTTCAACAAAAGTCCCCAATGTTGAACAGAGTTGGCAAATTTTAAAAGCAGTTGGAATATTTTCGTAGCTGTTGAAAAATTTTCGAAGCAGTTGGAAAAGTTTCGAAGATGTTGGGAAAATTCCGAAGCAGTTGGAAAAATTTTGAAGCAGTTGGAAAAATTTTGAAGCAGTTGGAAAGATTTCAATTGAGTTGGAATACATATTTCTACAAGAGTCCCCAATGTTGAACAGAGTTGGCAAATTTTGAAAGCAGTTGGAATATTTTCGAAGCTGTTGAAAAATTTTCGAAGCAGTTGGAAAAGTTTCGAAGAAATTGGGAAAATTCCGAAGAAGTTCGGAAAATTTTGAAGCAGTTGAAGAGATTTCAATGGAGTTGGAATACATATTTCTACAAAAGTTTTCTTAAAATGTGAATGAATTTGACTTTTTTTTAATGAAGTTTTAAATTAATGTTTATTAAACCGGTAGAACTAAGCCCACGTTTAGCCGGACAAAAGCATGCAGAGAATAGCGACAATTGTACAAATTCTTGTTAGAGTAATATTTAGAGTATTTGGCAGATTTGGCCCAATGCGCAATGTGTATAACCAGCAATAAATGGTATTTATTCCGAATTGGTACCAAGTGTTTGAAAAGATGAACAATTTTTCATCTTTTACGTTATCCCTCAGCAGGTAGTTGTGAATTTCTTAGTTTGGCCGCATCGACTGTGTCCATCTGGTACCAATTTGCGCTATTTCTCTCGGTAGGGCAGTAAGCAGTATTTTTTTCTCATTCTTAATTATTCTATCAAATCTCCGTTCAACACGTAAATCTGTTAAGGGGCCGTTATACTTTGGCCGACGGCACCGATTCTCCATTCAAAAAGTGCCTTTCATTTTTCTATTTTCATATTTCACGTCCTAAAATCTCCACCTGAAAGCTTGATTTTTTTAATTCTCCTGGAACTTCAGACAGTTCTCTGCGATTTCACAGTTTCTGGAAGTCTTTTCAGTATTTCCATAATTTTTTGCATTAATTAAGCGTATATCCAAATGGATTTTTTTTTAAATATAGAAAATTGATTTGTCGAGGGCACTCCAATGAATTTTCTAAAAACATGGATGAACAACCGCCGAAAAACGATTATGAAGTCAATTTTCATAGACTCTCAAATTCAACCCGATTTTTTCATGCGAAAAAATGATTTTCTCAAAGAGAAGAAATCGGAGTGCCCTCAAGACATCCTTTAACTTCAATTTAAAGAAAAAAATCAAGCTTTTAGCTTAAAAATTTAGGACGTAAACTTGGAAAAATGAAAGGCACTTTTTGAATTGAGAATCGGTGCCGTAGCCGATTTCTTCATGCGAAAAAATAATTTTATCAAAGAGAAGAAATTGGAGTGCCCTCAAGACATCCTTCATCTTCAATTAAAAAAAAATCAAGCTTTTGGGTGAAAAATTGAGGGCGTGAACTTGGAAAAATGAGAGGCACTTTTTGAATGGAGAATCGGTACCGTAGCCGTCGGCCGAAGTATAACGGCCCCTATGAAAAAATGGACCGAAAAAGATTCAAAGTGAAGTGTGTAGTATGTGGATTTTTTTCAGTTCACTTGAATAAATCATTTATTTTTCTTCGGAATTGAACTTAAAAATCGAAACATACAAAATAATGATAACAGATGCTGTATAATCCTGTAGAGTGTGGAGTGTGTGTGTGTCTAGTAATGCAGAATTAAAAAACTACACTACAAAATTTTCTAAATATTTTTAATGCTCTCGGGAAAAAAAAAACATTGACACGCAATCCAAAATACCACTCCCCCCTTCAACCGTTGGTTTTCTAATCCTTTAATGCACAGTTGGAAAATTTTCAAAGCTATCCCCCCCCCAAAAATTTGGCTTCGGCCCGTCCCTGCCGTCTTGTTCAAAGTTAACGTTGTCCAGATCAATATACCATCCAATTCCGGCCATAAAAAAATCATTAATCATCTCTCGATAGCGCAATCCATGCACCGTAACTGTTGCTCCAGCCTCATTCTCGAAAAAGAAAGGTCTAATGATTCCACCGGACCATAAACCGCACCAAACAGTCACACGTTGATGATAGAAAGGCTTTTCAACAATTACTCTTGGGTTTTTCGCTTGTTGACAAAGCCACTTAGGTAGAAGTGAGCCTCATTACTCAAGATGATTCATCGATGGAATTCCGGATAATATTAATGCATTTCAAGGACCCAATCCGCAAAGACACGACGTTGTTGATGATCGGCCGGCTCGAATACTTGTGTCAACCTTTTGGAATGCCTAAATCTAAAGGACGACGAGGAATGGACCAACCTTGGTTTTCTTCAACACATTCGGCTACAGCAGCAATATTCTCGGCTGTTCTTGAGCGACGTGCTTGGGTTTTATTCTTCACATCACTAACTTGTCCCAACAGCTCAAATTTTTCCACCAATTTTTATCGTGCGGTTCGAAAAGCTGCTTCACGACAACCCAAAAATATTCGATTTTTAGGAAACGTCTCTGCCAAATTCTCACCATGTTTATAGTGAATTTTAATAATTTCGATGCGTTGTTGAAGCGTGTATCGTTCGATTTTTATTAATGGCGTGGTTTCTACTTTTCAAATGTCAAAATATGACAGCTCCAAAAGTGACATCTACCGAAATAGCGGGCTATTCAAAATAACACCTTTTACTGGAAAACTCTTCATGTTCTTTCTTCGGATTATTGTATTCTATTCCATGGTTATCTCCATCAGGGCTCACAATAACATCTTTCTGACCCTCAATTTCTAATTCTGACCTATCCTTGAATCATATCCGATTAGGAAGGATGATTTCTGCTTAGTTGTACTTTTTACTTCCCCTGGCGTCTCTTGCTTCTCCTAAATGACAACAGTCATGTTTATTTCGAAATTTCATATCTAGTTTCTTGGAATTACGAGAATAAACAGTGGACTTTGGAATAGGAATCACCCATTTTTTCGAAATTCATCTATCTTAGGTCAGAGAAGCGCGATCCTCCGGTGCAAAGTGCAGATCTCTGATCTTTTTAAGGATTACGCAGAGATTTTTATTGTCTGGAAATCGCATATTTCGCTGTCTACGGCAATAGATGCGTAGTTAGATCTAAGAATTGTTCGTAGACAGATAAGACAAATTTTGTCTAGGTATTACGAAATTTTTATCTCAATTTCAACTAGGTTGAAGGTTATAATAATTAGTAGGACCAGGACATATGTACTCTGGCTCGAAAAGTTCTGATCTCTCGCCCTCATCCCGTGCAACTTATTTTCACTCAAAAATTGAGATTAGACTTTATTTGGTATTGGCAATGGTCCGTAGTCATCGCCATAGCGATAGAGAAAAAGAAGAAATAAGAATCATTCTAATTTCCAGATTGGGTACAATCAAATGCAGGTACGTAAAGTAAGCCAATCTACTCTACACTAGAAATTTTGAAGTTTTCATCCGTGGATTATCCAGAAAAAAAAATTTCACTGCTCATTGTACGAGGTTGTATTGATATCTAGTTAGCCTAGACCAATTCCATGCATAAACAAAATATTGCGATACCATATCAACGAACAATAACTTATTAGAAGTGTCAGTGTAGAGTTCGACGGCAAAACAGTAAACCAAAGTTACGCAATAAATAAAAAAAAAGATGTCCACCGAAATTGTAAAATCGAAAAATTGGAGTATCGAGCCATCATCAAGTACCTGTATTTAAAAGGGTAAGCAGATTTACGAAGATATGCTAAATACCCTTGGTGATTAATGTCCTTCGTATGCGACCGTGAAAAATTGGACTGCAAGCTTCAAAATTTTCCATTGAAGATGATGACCGATCGGGAAGGGCAGTTTTTGTGTCACTCCCCGAAAATATCGATGCAGTTCATGACATGATTTTATCAGACCGTTGAATTGGGCTAGGACGGATATCTGATGCACTGAAGATTTCATACGAACGCGTGCCTCATATAGTTCACGTCAATTTGGACATGAGAAAAATATCTGCAAAATGGATCCCCAAATGTTTGAACGTTGACCAAAAGCGTGCAAGGGTAGAAGCATCGCGTTCGATCTGTGCTCGATTTGAAAACGATGTAGACTTCTTAAACAGAATTGTTACTATGGATGAGACTTGGGTACATTTCTACGATCCAGAAACAAAGCAACAATCGATGCAATGGCGACACTCTGGTTCTCCAAAACCTAAGAAGTTTCTTGTCCAAAAATCTGCTGGAAAAGTCCTTGTTTCAGTTTTTTGGGACTGCCATAGAGTGATCATGATTGATCTTTTGGATAAGGGTAGAACAATAACTGGGGATTACTATTCGACATCACTGACCACTCTACGGGAAAAAATTAAAGAGAAAAGACGCGGAAAGCTTTCCAAAGGTGTTTTGTTTTTACTATGGACAACGCCCCAGTACACAAATCTCATGTTGCCATGCAAAAAATCGTGATATAGGGTAAGAATTACTAGAACACCCCCCTTATTCACCAGATTTGGCTCCGTCCGACTATCATCTCTTTCCTCAACTGAAAAAAGTTTAAAAGGTCGTAAATTTTCTTCCAACGAGGAGGTAATAAAAGCTGCGGAGGACTGGTTTGCAGAGCAAGAAGAAACATTTTTTTGAAAGGCCTAGAGTCGTTGAAGGTTCGCTGTAGTAAATGTATTCAATTAAGAGGAGAATATGTGGAGTAATAAAATATTTTGACATTGAAATTTTGTTTGGTTCTAAAGTAGGCTGAGAATTTTTCAATATATCCTCGTTAAAAATATTTGGTGTTCCCTAACTTGATATCAACTTAGCAATGAATTCGGCAGTAAACAGAGTTCGTTATTTTCCTGTAAAAGATCAATGGGTTTGTTGCTTGTGGGGCACGTAGCGCCGTCTTGTTCAAAGTAGACGTTGTCCAGATCGATACCATCCAATTCCGGCCATGAATGCTCATTAATCATCTCTCGATAGCTCAATCCATTCACCGTAACTATTGCTTCAGCATCATTTTCGAAAAAGTTAAGGTCCAATGACACCGATGGACCATAAACCGCATCTAAAACTCACACATTGAGGATAGAGAGGCTGTTCAATACCTCTTCGGTTTTCTCAGCTCCATTTGCGAAAATTTTGCTTGTTGACGAAACCACCGAGATGGAAATGGGCCTCATGTTCATTTTTATCTTAAAACTTCCAAGCCATCAATGCTCACAAAGTCTCCAGACTGTGAGAAACATTAACTGAAACTTTCTAGAGGATTGTGAAAATTACACTAAAATCTTATTCAAGCGGTTTCGATATTGCGTAGCAATTTTTCCAAATTTTTATGTGTCACATTTTTCCACAGACGAGTGGTCTAGGTGGAAGCAGCAGACTAGACGGTGGTCGTCTAAGAGGGGACGGTGGTGGGGGAAGCAGCGACGATGACACATTCAACAGGGAAAATTTGGACTTGAGGATGAAATTACAAGAGGAAGCATCCCTTTACAAGCGGAGACTCGACCAATACAGACAAGCGCAGTCCAACCAAGCCTCCTTGATAAGCAGACTTCAAGCCAAGGTAACACATTTTTGCCACCTGAAACATATCACTCGAACCATTTTTCTATGCAATGAGTTCTATAGGTTCTTCAGTACAAGAAGAGATGCACAGAACTTGAAGCGCAAATGGCCAACAACATATACCCGTTAGATCAGTCACTACCCTCAACCAGTCGAACAGGTTTGAGCGTCTCCAGCCCGAGTAGCGCCTTGGAACAAGCTCAGATGCATCTGAGGGAAAGCAGAGAAGAGAGAATATCAGACTTAGACACAGCTTTGAGAAGACTGGAAGAAGAAAGGAAAAAGTAGGTAATCGACGTGGTTCGGTACAAATAACTCAACGAGCTCAACTTCCAGGTGTGATACTTTGATGAAACTGAACAACAACCTCAGAGAACAACTTGAGGAATCCCACCAGACCAATGAAGCCCTAACTGTAGATCTCCAGAAGCTGACCAATGACTGGGAAGTGCTCAGGGAGGAGATGTTGATGAAGGAGGACGAATGGAGAGAGGAAGAACAAGTGTTCAACGACTACTACAGCTCGGAGCACAACAAGCTACTGAGTTTGTGGAAAGACGTCGTTGCCATGAAGAGGGTATTCAAAGACGTACAGACCGATACGGAGAGAGACCTTCACAAATTGAAGGCTGAGGTGGAGGGCGTGGGTAGGGACGTAGCCTCAGCTTGTGATAGATTGGAGACTAAAGTAGACACCAAATCAATTTTTGTAAGTTGTTATTGTGTCCATTAATCTGCGCTAACAACATATAAATATATTTTCAGGACCCAGAAAAATACCTTCAGGAACAAACTGCCTCTAAACTCAAGGAGGAAATCGATGAAGTGAAACAACAAAACGAATCTCTCAGAACAGAACTAGCCATCAAGGAAGAAAGGATGCAAGACCTACTCAGAGATGTACAAACTTTGGTAAGTCCGTTTGGTTACTCCCCAAATCACACTGTAACCTCAAGAATTTTTTCAAGGAGGAGAGATGCACCGAAATGGACCAGGGGGTATCCCAAGTGAGCAAAATGCAAGAAGAGATTGATATCCTTCAGGGTGCTCTCAGGGACATTGCTCACGCTCTCATCCAAGACGCTGAAGTGGTTGAACCAGAACTATTGATGTCGTCCCATATTCACCTAAGTGCCTCTACCGCTGTGCCTCAAAAGTGAGTAATTATTCACTTCTTTTCAACACTTCGAAGTGCTCTTGGAAAACGTTTGACCCTTTTTATTTTCCCATGCTCTGGTCAGATCACCGAAAAGAACTGCCCATGGTATGGCTTCGACTGCCGCCTTCGCAGAAAGTACCATATCGGCGGTACAAGCTGCGTTACACAAATATCAGTCTTATATTCACGGACTACAGGTACTTACAGGTTTTTGATTGAGCCCAACTGAATCTTTGCCAGATTGTTCATCATTCAGTTGGGTTCATAAGTAGAGTTTACAGAGGAACCACAGTCTCACAAGAACCGCACAGTTTTAATTGCACCAGCAACCACATTGCCACTTTCTAGTTTTGTTGATTGCAATTTTCGACTTCGAAAACTAGGTTTTCCTCTTGAAGATTGTTTTCGAATTTGTGTAGAAGTAGAAGGACAAGAGCCATCCGTTACACTTCTGTTGGACTTACAAGTCGTTATTTTTGCAGGTGAAACTCCAGTCGAATAAGGAGCAACTTGTCCTAGTCCGAAAGCAATACGAAAACGCAGAAGAAAACGTGCAAGAACTAGAAAAACGGGCTAGAGAACTGGTGGCTCAGCTCGATGCAAGTCGAGCTCAATGTTCCCAACTAGCCCAGGACAGAGAGATCTTACAGAAATCTCTGGAAACTGTCAAACTTGATAAAAACAGTTTGGACAAGACGCGTATTGAATTAGCGGCAGCCTTAGAAAACTTGAGCAGCGACTACCAAAAAGTAAGTAGGAAAATGACTGTTCTCAATCTCATCTCTCCAGTTCTCCTCAACTGGTACCAGATTAGTTGAATTCCCAAAATATTTTTCAGCTACAAAAGACCGCACAGCTCCTACAAAAGGAGTCGGAGACCCTCCAGGACGAGAAGATTTTCTTACAGTCTGAAATCGACAGATTGAATCAGAATATCAACATGGGGGAGATGAATATAAGGTCTGAGGAGGATAGGAGTAGTAGGTTGAGGGAAGAGTTATTGACTGTGAGGGAAGAGTTGAATAAGCTCTATCTTTCGCACGATATGTTGGAGCAACAGAAATTGGAGGCGGACATTCTTATTTCTTCCCTGGAAAAAACGAAAGGTGAGAGAAAAACGTTGAATTTGAGTATGACCTTTATTGAACAATGAGGTGCATCATTTAGTTTGAATGGAACCGTGATTCTTTGTTTCAAGGAGGTTGAAAATAATACGCATTTTTGAATTGATTTTTTTTAGCCGATTACGAACTTCAACTGGACAGGCTCATGGGTGACAAATCAGAAGTTCACGACTCTCTGCTGAAGAAACAAAACATCGCATCGATCCTGGAAGCTGACAAGAATAAACTCCAGGAGGAACTAAAAAAAGTAGGTGTCATCTTCTTTTATGTTCTTTTATAGCTTACTACCAGTTTATACTCGCGAAGCCGCTCGTGCAGTTGTGAAGGAAAATATGGGAATTATATTGAAACGTCAATTTTCCCTCAAATTCTACGACTTTCTTTTATATTTCCCTTCTCCACAAAACTCAACGATGTGAGGAAGAAATAGCTCCGAAACAGGCCAGGCATTTTTCCATTATTTCACTTCAAAACGATGTTGTTCTGTTCGAAAATTGTACATTGAACATGAGTATTTTTCATATCTTCAAAAGCCCCTAATATTTTCACTTTTGATTTCTGATAAACAAATGAACGAACAGTCGAAGCAACAAAAGACCTAACCGACAAACAAATATAAACCAACTGGTAACCGAAAAACTTTGTATTGAACAAAAACAAATGAAAATTGACAGAAATAAATAACTAAACGAGAATAATTAAGAAAAAAAGCACAATCCCGGAGAAATACGAAACAAACATAAACAAACCGCAGACTAACACCTGAAACAAAATAAAAACGGGTCAATCATAGGTCTGACGCGAAGTTAGCAGCTTTTGAGCTCTTGTTCCTCCACTTTGTAGGTAAATTTGAATTTGCCAGTTCGAGAAATCAGTTTTTAACGCTTCAAGAAATATTTGACATTACAATATACGAACTAAATAACAACATGTTCTTATCACGCATTACAGATCTAGGTATAGGGATTTTTTTTTTAATAATACGCCAGAATTCCATGTGATCCTTGTTAATGTTGAGCGATACAAACAAAAAGGAATAGGAACAAACATAAACGAAACAAACTATATGAAAAACAGAAACAAACAAAAAATTACAAACCAACGAAAATAGCAGAAACAAACAAAAACAAACACAAAAACATAATTATACAGAAACGAATAAAATTAAGAAAATCAAATGAAAAACAAGAATTCATTTATCGATGAGCACTGACAAACATAGTGTGAATTGAACTATTCCAGTAGCTTTCCTTTAAGCAATAAATTCTATCTACAGGATATAGTCCTCATCAGCGAATATTTGAGTTTACATCTTGGAATTTCAGAATGAATAAAACCAAATGAAGTGAATGGAAACCAACGAAGAATAAAGAATGAAAAAATCGAAACAATACAAGAAAAATCGGAACAAATGAAATCTATTGAACTCAAATCAACAAAAAGAAATAAATCCAAACAAACTACCATAAACACAGATAGTCAGAAACAAACAAGAATCGATAAAATAAACAGTCACAACAAAAAGACAAAAATGTAAAAAGCAAACAAAAACAAATAAAATAAACAAACCAACAGAAACAATTGGAAGGAAACAAAATTAAATTGAATAGTAACAAATGAAAAGAAATAAAAGTAGAATAGTCCATTTATCGATGATCACCGGAAGAGATATTATGAATCAAACTGTCAGTTACCCCCCTTCAAACAATTGCCAGGTCAAGAAATCAGTTAAAGAAAAGTATTTGACAATAGAATATACCAACTGTTGTAACGGATATAAAAGGAAATATTTTTTCGAAAACTCGATAGAACTTTATACAGAGTGTAACAGCCAAATGGAATAAATTCGATAACGAATAAATGAGGGCGTGTTGGGAAAAACGCTCGGACACGTCGATTTGTAATTTTAAATGCGCATATTTTTCAAGAAAATAATATTATATAGGGTGTTCTATGTGACCGTGGCCAATACCAACTTTCTTATTTCAAATGCAACCCCCT
Source organism: Adalia bipunctata (assembly GCA_910592335.1). Lineage (NCBI taxonomy): Eukaryota > Metazoa > Arthropoda > Insecta > Coleoptera > Coccinellidae > Adalia > Adalia bipunctata. Next base: position 12,765,663 of record OU342954.1, read on the forward strand.
ATATTTTATTTATTTTTTGGATTCTTCAGAGAATTCTAGACACAATCCATGCACAATGTCCTATACCTATCTTTAACTATTTCGGAAGTATTAAGTGTTTTCAGATTTATTGCAAATCAATGTTTTGAATAAAAATTATTTTATTTCACAAATTCGGTACATTACACTTAAAACCTAATAAGTAATAATGATTATTTCTTAATTATTAAAAAAAAACAGAAAAAACATTAATGTCAATGTAGGAAATGTTCAAAATGCTCGCCGCGAACGTCTTTGCAACATGCTAATCTGGTGTAGAATTGTCTTCTAACGTTACTCAACATTTCAGGCGTGACTGATCTAATCGCCAGCGTGATTCGGTTTTTTAGGTCGTCTAAGTTTAAGGTTTTCGTTTCGTATACAATACTTTTGACATATCCCCACAAAAATAATTTTCATTTAAAATGTTAATTTTTGTAAAAAATCTGAAAAAGTTGAAGATAGATATAGGACATTGTAAATGAATTATGTCTAGAATTTTCTGAAGAATCCAAAAAATAAATAATATACAGGGGGTTGTATTTGAAATAAGAAAGTTGGTATTGGCCACGGTCGCATGGAACACCCTATATAATTTTATTTTCTTGAAAAATATGCGCATTTAAAATTACAAATCGACGTGTCCGAGCGTTTTTCCTAACACCCCCTCATTTATTCGTTATCGAATTTATTCCATTTGGCTGTTACACTCTGTATGGTCCTGGTTTAGCGATATCTGCAAATTTTGCATGCGACTTGATGCGTCATTTTCCATCTGAATCCAAAATTTCATCTGATCAAATCCGAGGTTTAAAGAGCAGCCTCATTTATGGAAGATCTAGTCAAAGTTGGTCCATTAATTAACTTTCCAGATCCGAGTCTACCCTGGAAATTTCAAAAGTCTAGGTTTTTCCGTTGAAAACTTTCATGGTTTTCTTGTTTACGGTCGGCCAGATGGACATAATTATCATCTCGAGGCTTGTAATTGGAAAATACAAATACCGTGTCTAAATAATACAGCTCTCGTATAAGTCGAACGAGCACTCATTAACATAAATAAATATAAACAAATTAAAACAAACTGTGAGGGAGAATGGAAATATCGAATACAAACACAACCAAACAAAAGAAATAGCAACAAACAAACACAAATATGAAACAAACAGAAACAATCAAAAATAAACATGGGGGTTCACGAGGGTCGAAAATTGGGATAAACATTGAACATGTCGAAAAATACCACCTTTTAGTTCAGTATTAATCAACCGACAAACAATCACGACAGGGGCGGATCTAGAAATTTTCTGAGGGGGGAGGGGGCGATTCCAAAATATCACAGTAAAATTTTCGATCACATGGTATAACATGAAAACTAAAAATGGCGAAAACCTCGTGTCTCGCGGAACCGGGGGGGGGGGGCGAAACCGCCTTTGCCCCTCCCCCTAAATCCGCCACTGCATCACGACATTCACATTTATGCGGTATTCAGGTAGGATTTTTGAGGTAGAATTTAACCTTCTTTTCCACCCTAGATGCAAGATGAGAAAACAGCATTGCAGCTGCAATGCAACGATCATCAAAATGACATACAGTCTCTCAGAAAAGAACTACTCCAAGCAGAGCAGCAAAGACTTGATCTGGAATCAGATAAAGTATCTTTAACTGAAAAGTGCAAGTTCTTAGAGATGGACAAAGGAAAGGTTTGTCAACTACAGCTTATATCTAGTGCGGTCTTTCATTTTCCATCTGTATTTATAGATTGAAATGGAGTTGAACCAAGTCACGAGGGAGAGAAACGATTTGAGCAACCAGTTGACGGTGCTGGGACGTAAAAGAGACGCCTTGAACGAAGAAGTGATGAGGTTAAAACAGAAATTAGAACAAGCCAGCGAAACTAATGCAAGGGTGAACAGGAACTTGGAGGAACTGGTGAAAGAATGCGAGGAAAAACAGGTATGTAATCATTAAATTCGGGTTAAAATGAAGACTACACGGAGTTCTATCAATATCAGTGCACAATGGATTCAATGGACAAGGAAATCCAACGAATTCAAGAGCTGTTGGCTTCGATACGTTCGGAGAAAGAAGCCTTGGAAGCGGTCCTTTTCGACACTCAGACCAACCTGGAAGCTTCCGAGATAAAGAAGGAACAACTGGAGAAAGATATGCAGGAACAGATGGTCAAACAGGAGCAGATGAAATCCCAGATTAATCGCTTGACTAAAGAGCTTGAGAGGTCGGAGAAGAAGTCATTGGAGATGAAGAACAACCTGACGCAGCAAGCTGGAAGCAAAGAGATGGAATTCAGGCAAAACATCGAGAGTTTGAAGGCACAGAACGAGGAAAATGTCAAGAAACTAACGGAAGAAAGGTGATAAGAATGATCGAGAAGTGTCCGCAATCTTATGCTCGATTTTTAGGGATAAAATAAGGAAAAACTTGGAGAAGAGGATGCAACAGTCGTTGCAGCAGCTGGGTAGCGAAAAGGACGCTGAGATTCAGCAGCTGTTGGACAGGGTGGAGAGCCTTCAGAACCACATAGACAACCTGTGTCAGCAGCATGAGGAGCTTATGCTGCGGGCCGAGAACGATAAGCAGCAGTCTCTTCTTCTTGGTGAGTGTATTTCATTAACTTAGGGCTAACTGCTAACATCAACCTCTAAACTGTAAAATAGCGCTACTGACAGGAATGCGGTTCGTAAACAGAGTAATTGGTAAATTTGTCTCTGCAAGCAGTTGGAGCTCTGAGTGAGTCCTCATTTGACTAAATCCTCGACTAAATCAATTAGGATCCTAACCTATCATTTCAATGGTTAAGAATTTGATATTAACTGAATCAATTTTGTTGAGCAGTTATTGATAATCGACTTTGTTGGAAATAAATAGTAAATTCAATTTGTTTATCATATGACGATATACAATATGTATCGAGTGGGAATTTGTCAAGGTTCACAGTTGCGATTAACTAAAAGAAGTTTTGTGAAAAAAATATTACTTCTTAACTCAAGTCTTCAAATCTTCTTGTACTCAAGTGTGCCTGCTGGCGCGTAGTATAAGTTCTGTCGTTTCATTTGGTTGCTATCGTGGGTTGGGTTATGTGGCACTGATGACGATGATTACAAGCCAGAAACCGGTCTGTGACTACTCTCCTCCGATAGCAGCACGGACCTAGCGGTTTACTTTCGAATTATAGCCCGGGAGCCAGTGATAGTTTTTAGTCAGTCATTTCAACCCTGGCCATAATTTGTATATAGCTCGATTTGGTTGTTTTTTTAGCCAAAGTGACCGTCAGCTGGCTCACCAGTGGTGGGTTCGCCAACGGAACCAACGAAAACATGTAAAAAAAATATTGAGTTTCAGTCGTTTTAACCCTGCTGAAATTTACAGAGATGGTAGTTTGTATAATTATTCGAAAAAAAAAATCGTCCGCTGGCTGTACCTTGATGGAAAACCCGTCCGCTGGACATGGAAACTTGTAAAAAAATTTTGAGTTGCAGTCATTTCAACCCTGCTGAAATTTACAGAGATGGTAGTTTGTATAATAATTCGAATAAAAAAAATCGTCCGCTGGCTGTACTTTGGTGGAAAACAAGTTTTCATGTCCAGCGGACGGGCTTTCCACCAACGTACAGCCAGCAGCCAATTTTTTTTATTCGAATAATTATATAAACTACCATCTCTGTAAATTTCAGCAGGGTTAAAATGACTGAAACTCAATATTTTTTTTTACGTGTTCTCGTTGCTCCCGTTGGCAAACCCACCACTGGTGCGCCAGCTGACGGTCACTATGCTATAAGACAAATACAAATTAAGCTATATCATTGAGTTCAAATACAGAGTGTATCAGCCAAATGGAATAAATTCTATAACGAATAAATGAGGGCGTGTTGGAAAAAACGCTCGGACACGTCGATTTCTAATTTTAAATGCGCATATTTTTCACGAAAATAATATTATATAGGGTGTTCCATGTGACCGTGGCCAATACCAACTTCCTTATTTCAAATGCAACCCCCTGTATATTATTTATTTTTTGGATTCTTCAGAAAATTTTAGACATAATTCATGTACAATGTTCTATACCTATCTTCAATTTTTTCGGAAATATTGAGTGTTTTCAGATTTATTGCAAAAATCAACGTTTCAAATAAAAAATATTTTATTTCACAAATTCGGTACATTACACTTGAAACCTAATAAGTAATACTGATTATTTCTTAATTATTAAAAAAAACAAAAAAAAAACATTAATGTCAATGTAGGAAATGTTCAAAATGCTCGCCGCGAACGTCTTATTATTATTTTTAACTTGATATTTTCGAGAAAGTTGAAGATAGGTATAGAACATTGTACATGAATTATGTCTAGAATTTTCTGAAAAATCCAAAAAATAAATAATATACAGGGGGTTGCATTTGAAATAAGAAAGTTGTTATTGGCCACGGTCGCATCGAACACCCTATATAATTTCATTTTCTTGAAAAATATGCCCATTTGAAATTACAAATCGACGTGTCCGAGAGTTTTTCCTAAAATGGATATTTTCTTAGTTAATATCCACTTTAGGGCAAGGGTGTGATGCATACACTCACATTATTTTTTAACGTAGATTCAATATCTGCCATAAAAAAATGGGGTTCTAATTTGAAAAAATTGATTTTCAACGATTTTGTCATCCCTAACTTTGAAAGCGATTTTTTCACCCCCTGTATCATGAATCGCGATTTCGATTTTTAAAGTGGATACATCAATCTTACATCTTGAAAAATCCCAAAAATGAAAATTTTCCATCCAAAAACCTCGAAGTTATTCTTGTTTCAGCGGAGCTCTATTTTCGATTTTTTTTTCGAATTTTCCCGCTCAGAGAGAATTTTCCAACCAAAACTGAAAAATGTTACATCAAAATAACTTGAAATTTTCTAAGGAATCTATTTCTGCAATAAAAAAATGGTGTTCTAATTTGAAAAACGGAAGTTGACGTCATTTCCGGAAAAACCGGAGGTGCTCATGCCTTGAAAATATTTTAGATTTCATCAGCATCGTGAAATACTTATAAGTGCTGAATTTCATGAAAATACGTTCAGTAGTTTCCCGCATAAATATGGGTGAGGTTCCTCGTGAAAGACCCTGTATAGAAATTATGACCAGGGTTAAAATTGGTCACCAAAAACTATCACTGGCTCCCGGGCTATTAGATCTCCACTAGCCCACTTTCTCTCAATAATTATATTTTTCTAAAGCTAACCTTTTTTATAACTATTAACACTTTTTTTAGGATTTCTGCAGTCTTCAAAAGTTTTTTCACCTACCTGCTAATATTTGTGTATAAAATTATCAATTGAGATCTTTGAGTCAAATTCTTGTGTCCTATGATCACGGTCTCCAGACGCCAAGTGTTAATAACCAGAGGATTTCCACTAATAAAGCATCTTACTGAAAGAATACCTCGACTATCCATAGTACACTCCTACAATTCATACGAATCTAATGACACCATGTATGTTGAAATCCATCGAACCGTCTGATCAGTATAGCGTAAAAAAGACGTAGACATATACACTATACAGGGTGTCCCAAGACCCAAGATGTTCCAAACAGCCTAGGTCTCAGACTAGGTAGGAAGTTCGAACAAAAAGTTTTTCAAATGGCATTAATTGAATTTAAAAATTCTGTTTCTTAATATCACCCCTGACAAAACTACCCCCTGATATTTTTTTAATGGCACCCTTATACTGAGCAAAAATGGTGAATCTGCCGGAAATTATAATTATTTTTTTTTCAGGGTTGAATTCACGTAAAATTTCAACATATTTCTTCTTTTACTAGGGAATCGTTTAGAGTAAAAAAAAATATAAGGGTGCCATTAAAAAAAATATCAGGGGGTAGTTTTTTCAGGGGTGATATTAAGAAACAGAAATTCAACGACGGATTCTGGTAGAGCTTTCGATGCCATCCAAAAAACTTTTTGTTTGAACTTTCTACCTTGTCTGTTTGGAACATATTGGGACACCACATACACTCGAAAAACATTACCCTTCTTCTGGCGCATTCGGGTGAATATAAAACTGAGAGAAATGACATTGTTATCTACACATACAGATGGTTAATGTCAGTTACATCTCAAAACAATTAACAATTTTTGTGCAAAACAGTGTGTAAATGATTGAACGAATCCTCAGTTGCAAACTTCAGCCCACTGAATAATTCTTTGATCAATACCGCACATTTGTTTTGACAAACTGCACTTTGAAGTGCCTTCCCCATCAATTGCATTTGCATTAAATTGACCTTGCAACTTTATTAACTGCATAATATGTATATGAATAAAAACCATAATCTATTGAGTTACTGATCTAACGAAGTACGACGCAATCTGAACACGGTGATGAATTATGTTTCATCTTTCCGACAATTTCTCTAAATTTACATTTTCCAGCTATTTTTAAAGTTCCGATTCAGTTATTTCGATTACTCAAAATGAAGATACAAACATTGAAACCTAATTACACTTTCCAGGAAAAAATTCGAATCAACATGGAATAGACTGAGATGTGATATTGATAGAGCGTGAATCTTATTCTTATTAGAATAGATAAACATTCTCTTTCGTATATTTTAATAGCGTTCCTTCGATTCAACCGAATAGAAATAAAGTATGATATCATATTAGGTAGTGAGGTGTTTTCTATAAATAAATGCAAACTTTCCGATAATTTTCAGCACAGTTTGGAGGAATTCTCAGTTTCAGTTTTGCGGAACTATTTGTCAGTGTCGTGGAATCAAAAATATACTTAGGACTTCATAGAAAATCATTGAAATTCCAACGTATTTTTTTTAGAGTGATTAAAACAATAGATTCAATTGGAAATATGTTCTTAGCTATATGTTGGGACTCATTTATGATATTCAGATGATTCTAAGGTTTTCGAAATATTAAATTCCGAATCTTTCATACTTAAGGATGGTCTGCTTCAAAAAAAAATCATCAAAAAAAAAATTATGAAAAGTGAAACTTTTTGGCAGCTCACCATGACCACCAAGCACTTCACGATCGGTACGAAACAGTCCGTAGAGAACTAGAAGGCGAAAAAGATACTTTGGAAAGATTCAAGAGGGAAGCCAACAGCCGTTTGGAGCAGGACAGGATAAACATAAACCAATTGAAAGAAGAACTCAACAAATACAAGACGAGACTAGAGGAGGCGAAAACTAGAACCGACGAAGAGAAGATCAAACTCGAAAAGAGGATTGAGGAAATTCAGCACGAGAAAGAAGTAGCATCAGGAGAGGTAAGAAAAGTGATATCAAGAACACTTGGTATTTTCTTAGTCTTCGTTGATTCTTGTTCATGATCTATTCTGAAATTATCTTATTTTTCCTAATCATAAGGTGCTCATTTTCAGAGATATTGAGACTATTGAGAGTTTGTATGATTATATTGCTTAAATTCTCTTTTCAAACCATTTCATTTTTGTTTTTTTATAGGTTGAAAATCTGAAGATCCAACTCAACCTGAACGAAAACAAATGCAGCACAGTCACTGATCAGCTTCACGAAACAATCCGTAAGTTGAAAGAAGTGGAAAACCATTCGGAAAGTCTGAGAAAAGAACTGACAGACGTTCGTCGGCAGCTCGCAGACAGCACTTTCGAGAAAGAAAAATATCACACCACCAACAAAGATTTACGAGATCACATCAAGAAAACGGAGAGCGAAAAAAGGGATCAAGCTAGGCAACTCGAGGAATACTCCATTAAAATATCCAGTGAGTAAAACTTTTTAAATTTTCTACCTTCAATTCAACTTAAACAAATCTTTTCCAGGTCTCGAGGAGATGAAATCATCTATTGAAAGCGAAAGAAACAGATTCCAAAATCAGGTTAGAGACTTGGAGAAAGATCTATCCCAATCAGAACACAGCATTCAGAGTCTCAAGGACGAAATCCAGAAGGCCCAGAACGCTGGATCGCAACAACAAGCCGAGGAAAAAGAACTCCAAGCCAGGCTCTTGAACGAGATCGAAGAACGTGAAAGATCCCACCAAGAGGTCCACCAGTTGAGGAAGCAGATATCTGAACTGGAGAGAAATCTTGAACATTGCAGACAGGAGTTGAATAGAGCCCTGGCCCACACTGGACATCTGGAAGAGCAGTGGCACGCCAGAGAACAGGATCTCTTAATCCATCTAGAAGATAGTAGGGCTAGGGAAAAGAGGCTGGAGGACCAGAAGCATAATTTAGAGGTTTGCTTGGTGGACGCTACTCAGCAAATTCAGGAACTTAAGGTAGGAATCTCTTCAATGTTACGTACTACTATGATATAAACTTTTCTCATACATATGTTATTGTTATTGCTTGCATTCATCGTTCAGGCCAAACTGGGAGGATCTGAAGGCAAGGTCAGAGCATTGGAGGCCCAAATGAGCCAGCTGGAATCCAACAAGAGGGAAGTTGAGCAAAAACTGAGCAGTGTCGTCATGACCTTAAGAAGGATCGCTGGTGTGCAGTTGGATGGCTCTGTGACCATGCCATACAGGTTGATGAGTCCTTCCAGGAGATGGAGCCCAGCAAGATGTGAGTGATTTTTCTTAAAGCTTTGGATCGGTACTCATTTCAGTTTTAAACAGCTCACGAAGATGTCAGGGATGGAGTTATCGACGTAGATCCTGAGGTTGTACGAAAGGGAGTTAGGAATTTGATGCAGCAGGTGGCGCACATTGAACGAGAAAGGGTAAGAGGAGTTAAGGCATTAAATAATGTAACAACAGTATCACTGCGAACATTTTTGAATCCAGGACGATTACAAAAACCAAGTGGACAATGCCAAGAAACAACTGAAAGAAGTCAGTGACAGTCAGTCTAAAGGAGACTCAAAGCTCACCAAGTTGACTCAGAACCTTCGAAACCTTCAAGAAGAAAAGGGCAGCTTAGAAGCTAAACTCGGCCAGAAAACCGTGGAATTACAATCCCAGACTGAAGCACTGAACAAGAAGACTGTGGAGGTGAAGCAAATGCGAGAGAAAATAGTATCTTTGGAGCTATCAGTAGGAAGTGGTCAAGCAGAGAAGCAGCAATACGAGGTAAAAAGTTTAAAGGTGTTAAACTCCAAATGATTCATTCGGTTTATTTTGCAGGAAAAACTGGAGAAGATGAAGGTTGCGTTATCCCGTTTAGAAGCAGAAAAAAGAGGTCTCCAAGACGAATTAACAAGGGTTGAGAATCGTTCTACAAAATTAGAACTGCAGCGAATGTCGGCAGATGGAGACCTCCAAAGGCTACAGATGATGCTGCAGGAAAAAGAAGCAGCCATACAGGTAAGCTCCACCTCCAGTTCGTTCTTGAAATTCACCCTATACTTTTTTACAGAAACTACAAGAGAAATGCGATTTCCAAAGCAGGACGGTGGCAAGTCTTGAAGAGAGATGCGTATCGCTCAAATCCACGATCGATCAGCTCAACCTTTCTTTAGAGAGGGCAGCTAACAGTGAATCTGAAACGAAGAGTGAAATCCAGAAGCTGCAGAGGGATCTTCTGGAGGCTACGACTAGCTCGCAGACAGGATCAGAGAAACTGAAACAGGTGTGTGAATACAGACTTTTTTAGGTATTTACAGTAATCACTGCTGTATTTTCAGTTCCAAAAATCGCTGAGTACCTGCGAAAACGAAAGACGTCTACTCAATGAACGGTTCGAGGTGACCCAACAAAACCTGGCTGAATTGAGAAGGAACAATCAAATACTCCAAGACCAAGTATCCAGGCTGAACCAAGAACTAGCTAACAACGAAGTTGTGAGGTCCAGCTTAGAATCTCAGCTAAGGTTGTCACAATGGCCTGCAGAGACCACGAGCAGTGGCAAGGAAGAGGAGGAACTTCATAGGCAACTACAAGTCTGCCAGAAAGAGAGAAACGAATTCAGAGCCAAAGTAGACAGCCTCACCACTAAGCTGAGACACTTGGAGAACGAAAATAGGAATTTAGAAAGATGCGCGGTTAAGTCTACAGCTTCAACTGGAAGGACCAAATCTTACGAACATCCTGAGAAGTACCAGAAATCCTACGATCAATCTGAGAAGTACCAAAAATCTTACGATCATCCTGAGAAGTACCAGATGGACAGCCAGCATAGCGAATCGGAAAATACCAAATATGACATCGAGAACAGGGAGTTGAGAATGAAGATCTCGAGGTTGGAGTCCGAGTTGACCGAAAAAGAGCTGGAGTTGAGTAGGCTGAGGAGTTTGCAGAGGTCTAGTCTCGACGGTAAATTCGACAGGGCTGAAATCGAGAGGTACAGGGCGGCCCAGTTACAGGCTGAAAGGTTGTTGGAGGCAAGGGAGCAGAGTCATAGACAGCAGGTGGCTAGATTGGAGAACCAGGTAAGATTAGCAGATTATTTTTGAAGTTCTGTCATATTGTTACCTCTGCTTCGATGTCATGTCATCAGATTATCGATTGTTCTTGTTTTCTCTGGGTTACCACGGTACTGGTGGTGATTCTACCCTTTTTTTCCTCTACTAGGTCAGCTTGCTGAGGGACCAACTGAACCAAGAAATCAAACGAAGACAACAGTACGTTCTTCGGAGCACGCAAGCGAATCGTGAGATGGCGCAGCTGCGCCAAACTTTAGGCGACAGCCTTAAGACTGTATCCCAAGATCCTGCTCTAGATTCTCTACTTCTGGAGCACGAAACCAAGAGGCTGGATCATTCGATAGCAGCAACTAGTCTACCTCCTTCTCTAGCACTGCCGACCTCTTCCAGTAGCTATTTGAGGTCTTTGACCCCTCAGCCAAAATAGAGATGTAAGTCTACAATGTGATAAATCTCGAATTTGCGAAAAGGTCTCTGATATGACTAGAGATATGGTCAAGGAGAGGAACACTCCGTGTGATTAATACCAAGGAGGACTTTGATAGTTTGATATTGTAATAGTGTTGTTTGATCACTGCCGTTTAGGTTGGTTTACTGGTAGAAAACCTGCATTTAGAAGATGGTTTTTTGTAATTGGACACGAAAAGCACCTTAACGAGGGTCATAGACTAGATTTACAATATAAACTTGCTCATTTTCTAAAGAAAAGTTTTTCACTTTTATAATTTTCTAGTCATTGAGAGTACACTCTGATGTATTGAGGAGTATTTTCAACCTGAATTCAAGCTCAATTTCATATCTCAAGTTGAAGTGGTCATAGTTGGAAGAATTACATGCGAGTCTTGTAACTGTATCATTTTTACTTATGGCAAATTGGTATAGGTGTTTTTTAGGATAACTGATTGTTTCATTTCTTTTATGTATTACTTGTTTTTAATTTTTGTTATGTGATGTTTTGTAGCTTGAATAAAAAATTTTAGAATAAAATTTGTCTTATTCTTCAAGCAAGCATGTTGAGCGCCTCATTTTGAAACCTCTGACTGATCCTATCAATCAGTGCATACTCCGGAAGATGCCTTATGAAGGATTTCCCAATAAGAGGTGTTATTTTGAATAGCCCGCTATTTCGCTAGATGTCACTTTTGAAGCTGTCATTTTTTTGACATTTGACAAGTAGAGACTACGCCATTGATAAAAATGGCGCTTTCAACAACGCATTGAAATTATTGAAATTCACTATAGAAATGGTGAAAATTTTTGTGAGCTCAAGAACAGCCGTGTTGAAGAAATCCCAGGTTTGTCCATTCCTCGTCGTTCTTTGGAATCAGGCATCCCACAAAAGATGATCTTGTTGAAACTGATTGTTTCTTCAGTATAGAGTTCCCTAACTATCAAATATGGGTGTACCTTTTCACGTTAAGAGCCAAAATCTACTTCAAACACAAGCAACTTTTATTTCCAGATCTGTTATGACAACATGACAAGTTCTCTCAAAAACTATTATATGACAACTTGACTATCAACTTATATATTTGAAAAACAAAGTAGGTGAATTGTTCTATGCACTCCAACTTCCAACACACTCCCACTTTGTGTCATTTCTTCATAGAAAGAAGTAATGACACAACTATTGTTTAAATCTTTCAGGAACCTTTACAGGTCTTCCTGATCTCGTTCTAACTATCGGCTCTCTAATTATCGATCTTTTCGATAAATGTTCCTCTTCTTCTTTGTTATGATTATCGCTTTTCTTTTCTGGCACTGCTGGTCTCGGTGAATCTAATGACCTCTTCATTTCCAGTAATGAAATACGTTGTACTGGTCTCAGTAATTCACCTGTGGCAGTTTTCAACTTGACCAACCTCACTCTTCCATCACGTCCAGGAATAGTTTCAACAACTCGACCTAAGGGCCATTCCAATTTCTTTTTATTGAAATCCGATATCAGAACAATATCTCCAACTCCGACTGATTCAGTGGAAATTTTCTTTGAGAAGAGAGTAAGTCGGCCTAAATATTCTGACTTGAATCTTCTGTTCAAATCATTTTTTAGTTTCAAACGATACTTGAATCGTCTGCTAAGGTCTTTGGCTTCAACTAAATCAAGGTCAATGACTCCAACTTCTTTGATGTCTTGAAGGAACATCGCTGGTGTGAGAACAACACAATCGTTTGGATCCTCGGACATGTATGTCAATGGACGAGCGTTCAAAACTGCTTCACAATCACAAAGAACAGTCTGGAGTTCTTCGAAATGAAGACTTGTTTTCCCAAGAGTTTTTCGTAACAAATCTTTCAATAATCTTACAAGTCGCTCCCACCAACCTCCCCACCACGCAGCTGTTGGAGGATTCAGCTTCCATTTTATTTGGTGTAATTTTGTACAGTTTTCTGCTACTTCCAACCAGTTTATTTCTTGTAAGGCGTTTGCACATCCAACGAAATTCGTTCCACAATCTGTATAGATTGTTGAAGGTCTACCTCGACGAGCGATGAATCTTCTCAATGTCTGTAGAAACGCATTACTTGACAAGGACGATGTTAATTCAAGATGAACAGCTCGATAGACAGCACAAGTATATAAAACAATCCACACTTTCTCCTTTGATTTTATATACAAAGGTCCTGCTAAATCTATGCCCACAATCTCGAATACTGCAGCATCACGGACTCTGTTTTCTGGTAAACTTATAGTAGGACATTCAAGAAATTTGCCTCTAAATCGCTTACAAGAGATGCAACTATTAATAACGGATCTAATAGTGCGTCTACTTTTAAGAATCCAATAATTCTCTCTGAGAATACTCATTAATCCTTGTACTCCTACATGATTGTTCTTCATATGTTCTTCGAGAATCAAACGTTTCACAACTTCATGGTTTGTGGGCAATACAAATGGCATACGAAAATCCTCTGCATCAACTCTATCTGAAATTTTCGTTCGTAATCTGATCAGTCCTTCGTTATCAGTAAACGGACACAACGATGATAATTTGGGATCTTCTATAGACTCAAAACTCTCTTCTTGTATAAAACGAATGACTAGTTTTCTTGATAGTTCCAGTTCGTCGACAGTCAGAAATGTTGCGTCTTCAGTATTTTTCTTTCTGCTATTATTGACAAATCGTTTTATTCATGCAACCATCTTAACAATTTTGCTGAACTTCGAAAAATACTTGTAGTACCATACAAAGTCTTTAGACACAGACAATGAGGAAACAACAGTTTTTCTTCTTTCGCAGTTTATTTCCTCTTCATTACTGTCAAAATTCTGACTAGGCCATTGTGAACTTGGATCACATAACCATCTAGGACCCTCCCACCATCTTCCATCAGCTAGTGATTTGGCAGAACATCCTCGTGATGGGAGATCTGCTGGATTCATATCGCCAGGAACATGATACCAGTCCATAGGTTTAGAAAAACGTTTTATTTCTTCAACGCGGTTCCAGATGAATGGTTTCCAATTATCCTTCCTTTTGATCCATGACAAAACAGTTGAGGAGTCTGACCAAAAAAATACTTGGAGGTTGATTTCATAGTTTGTCTGGAAATTTCGAAATATTCTCACTCCAATTGTTGCAGCCAAAAGTTCGAGACGTGGTATGGTTAACTTTTTAACAGGTGCTACTCTAGATTTTCCTTCGATTAATCTCAAAACCACTTGACCATCACCCGTTTCGGTTCTGAGAAAAATACAAGCTGCATAGGCATCTGCACTTGCATCACAAAAAATATGTACAGATTGCGTGGTCAACACAGTAGAATCTAAAGATATCCACCGAGGTATCTTAACATATGTCAAATAGGGTAGTTCTTGTAACCATTTCAGGAATAATTCTCGAACTACTTCATCAACTTCCACATCCCATCCCAATTTCGTAGACCAAGTCCTTTGAAGCAAAATTTTTGGGATCAGTGTCACTGGACATGAGAAACCAATTGGATCAAACAGTTTGTGTGCTGCAGATAAAATAGTTCTTTTTGTTATCAGTCCTATATCCATTTTATCAAACCATTCTAGAGAAAGTTCTAAGGTATCCAATTTACGATTCCAGATGAGACCAAGAATGTTACTTTTTGCTTCCACTTCGGCATTTTCTGGCAAAGAATGCTCCCACCCTCTCAACTCGAACTTTCCATCAGCCAGAATTTTAGTTGACTGTTCAATAAATTGGTTGAGAGCTTCTTCATTGGGTACACTTATAAGAATATTGTCAACGTAAAATGACTTCAATAATTTCGAAATAACTTCGGGACTATATGAGTTTTCTTCATGAATTGACTTTCTTAGGGTGTCCTGCAGATGAAATTCGAGGACTGCTCCCAAAAGAAAAGGACTGCAAGTTACTCCAAATACGACACGGGCATGTCTATAAATTTTTAATTTTCCGTTTTTATCGTACCAAAGAAACTTCAGAAAGTTTCTGTCGTTTTCTTGTAATCCAATCTGAAGAAATGCCTTTCTTATATCAGCTGTGATTCCAATCTTTTCCAAGCGGAAACGTAGAATCATAGATGGAATCAATTCAATGAGGTTGATACCTTTCTCAAGGCATTGATTCAAAGATGGTTGGTTCTTTGCTCCCGACGAAGCATCAAAAACTGGACGTACAGGTGTTGTGGTACTACTGGGCTTATATACTGGATGATGAGGTAAAAAATGACCCGACTGAGATGATGTTTCAAGCGGTTCATTTTCTGATGAACATTCTATAACTCCTTCAGTTAACCAATTGTCGAAGACACAATCGTAGACGTTATAAAAATTATCCTTTTTCAACTTTTTCACAGTGTGGAGGAGTCTTTTATAGGATAAATCGAAATTGGATGATAAAGGTGGATGACCTTCAATCCAAGGCATGCACACTTCATATCGCCTGTCGTCTCTTCGTTTAACTGTTGTTAAAAAATGTGCCATTACAAGTTTTTCTTGTTCCTGTTGTGATTCAGTTCTTTCAGGAGCTTGAATTCCAAGGACATCTAGGCTCCATAAGTCACATATGGCTACATTTTTCGAAAACATAGAAGTTACAAGAAGGGATGTCTTAGATGAATATTCTGATTTCAGTTTTCCCATGAGTGTCCAACCTAGTAATGTATGAACTGCTACAAGTCCACAATCTAAATCTTTTTTACGTCCAGAAAAAAGTTTTCCTGCTATGTCGGCACCGACCAAAACATCAATTGGTCCATCTGTAGTATCAGTAATTTCTACTCCCATTTGTTTTAGTTCATCCAACCAGGGTCCCTTTTTCACTGAGCTCACATGGTTGCAAATCAATGGTTGATCTAAAACTTCGAAGTTACAACAGTAATCTTCAGTAAGACTTTGGAGGGAAATTCTGAAGCATTTATGACTCACAGATTCAGTTTGGGTTCCTCCAAAAAGTGAATGGACTAACTGTTCTTCTCGAATTGGAGGGTACCCCATCTCTTCGGCAATTTTTCTTGTTATATATGACTTGTGGGATCCAGTATCGATCAGGAGTCTTACTCGACGAAAAACTTTGTCCCCTTTCAGTTCTACTACTATGGTTTGTAGAAAAATTTCTGGGAAAGTATGGTTGGACAGACTGTGTTCATCAATTTTGGAATTCGGCTGCTTCACGTTCATGTTATCGGAACTTGATGGTGACTTGAAATCATTTTTGGGACACATAATAACACAATGTCTACCTTGACAGCTGGGACATTTTTCTCGTGAGCGGCATCTTCGAGCGATATGACCAAATTTGATGCATAGGTGGCAACAAGCATTTTCTGACAGTTTCTGTTTTCTTTCTGCAAAACTGAGTTTCAACACTTCTTTACATTGCTCATTAGAATGTGAATTTTTGCAAAACACACATCGTTGAACTCCTTTGTTGAATAATTCAGAAGCAGTTGGCACATTAGAACTAATACCTATCTTCCTATCTTCAGGCTTTCGTCTGTCTTTAAAACTGGATACAGCGAGATGAATTCTGTCCTCGTTCATAACTTCTTCTCGGAGAAAATTCATGAGAGTATCAAGACGTGTCTTCAAACTGGATTCGGATGAATACAACTGACTTCGATGCCATGCTCGTATTAAATCTTCTCCTAGGCATGATTCAACTAAAGGGTATAGCATCGCAGCGCAGGTATCTGATTTCACACCCAAACTTTCTAATGCTCTCAATTGCGATTCAATTTTGTCAAAAAATGTAGATAGTTTATTTTTGGTGTTGAGATTCATCAAAACTAGCTTGAGAAGTTCTCTGACATAAACTTCTACCAACAAATCTTCTCTTCCAAATCGTTGTTTCAAACTATCCACCGCTTTAACATAGTTACCTTTAGAAGCAGGGTAACTTTCCACAATTTGTCTAGCTCGAGAGTTTGGGGTCGTAGCTTGAACTAAATATTGTAGTTTGTCCTCCTCTTCTATATCAGAATCTTCATCAATTCTGCTGAATTGATTCCAAAATCCAAGCCAATCTTTTATTTCACCACCAAACTGTCTGAATTGGAGTTTGGGAAGCTTCAATTTGGTTTTGGATTCTGACTTCTTGGAGATACTTCCTTGACATATCAACTTGTCAAAACAACATTTCATCTTGTGATATTGAGAACTCATCGTATCCATCAATTCCACTTCTGCATTCATATTTGCTTCTTCATCTCCTGAATCCAACATGAGATCAATCATGAGTTGATTCAGTTCGGATACTTGAAGCATTCTCTCATCCAAAATCTTAATGCTACTCTGTATTTCTAGGATATCGCAATTTTCTTTGGAGAAATCTTCTTTCAACTTATCATAAATCCTCATAAAAGCTGTTCTTTGTAGAGCTAAGGCTTTCTTGGTTTTTTCCATACTTGTAATAGAAGGGTCCTGTCACGGTCGCCAAATGTTGAAACTGATTGTTTCTTCAGTATAGAGTTCCCTAACTATCAAATATGGGTGTACCTTTTCACGTTAAGAGCCAAAATCTACTTCAAACACAAGCAACTTTTATTTCCAGATCTGTTATGACAACATGACAAGTTCTCTCAAAAACTATTATATGACAACTTGACTATCAACTTATATATTTGAAAAACAAAGTAGGTGAATTGTTCTATGCACTCCAACTTCCAACAGATCTGGAGAGGCGAGAATGTTGCTGCTGTAGCCGAAAGTGTTGAAGAAAACCCAGGTTTGTCCATTCCTCGTCGTTCTTTGGCATAAGGCATTCCACAAAAGATGATCTTGAAAACGTTTACTTTCAACAAGTCGGCGCTACGTGCCACAGCATCACGTCGATCTCTTACGAAAAAAGTTTCCGGACCGTTTTATCTCTAGAAGGGGTGATCACAATTGCCCACCGAGATGTTGTGATTTAACACCTTGCACAGGGTCGGATTAACCATGTGGGGGCCCTTAGGCAGTAACTCCAGAATAGTAGATTCAGGTAGATGAAACAATGTTAATTCAAAAAATTCATCGGATAGGTATAGGGAAAGGATATATGGTTCGAAAAGAAATGAAAAAGCGAATCTTGTCATGTGGAAAAATATAGGCTGTTCCATTTGAAACAACAAAGTTATTGGAGTTCAAATATGCGGTAAATGTTCCTGGCAATATTAAACACACTGCATACTATTGATCGTCTACTCAAGGCACAGTAACTAGCTGAAAGGGATTGAAGGGACCGGACAAAATTTTGAACAACTGCCGTTGCTATCACATGGGCTGAAAAGTCCCGGGCCTAACACATAGATGGCGCTTGTTTTATTGCAGTCACCATTTTTTCAGTTAATACTAACCTTCAAAAGATAGCTGTTAAAATTTCATGACATTCTATTCATTAGTTTGTGAGTTATTGTGCTAAGAGTTTTTTTCCATTTTCATTTTCAAAACAATGGATCAAAAACAATTTCGTGTTTTAATTTTACACTGCTTCTTGATGGGAAAAAATACCGTTCAAGCGAAGCAATGGCTTGAAAAGTGTTATGGGGACTCCGCTCCATCAGAAACAACAATAAAACGTTGGTTTGCTGACTTCAAACGTGGTCGTAGAGACACCGATGATGCAGAACGCAGTGGACGTCCATATGAGGCGGTAACACCAGAAAACATAAAAAAAATCCACAAAATCGTTTTGAATGATCGAAAAGTGAAGTTGCGTGAGTTAGCTGACATCGTAAAGATATCCAAAGAACGTGTTGGCTTTATATTGCATGAGCATTTGAATATGAGAAAGCTCTGTTCAAAGTGGGTGCCGCGTTTGCTCACTGTTGACCAAAAACAAAAACGTGTTGATGCTTCTGAGCAGTGTTTGGCCATGTTTGAACGTAACAAACCGGAATTTTTGCGTCGATATGTGACAATGGATGAAACATGGATCCATCACTTCACTCCGGAATCAAAACGATCGTCATCTGAGTGGACAGCAACTGGTGAACCTCGTCCAAAGCGCCCGAAAGCACAACAATCGGCTGGAAAGGTTATGGCCTCGGTATTTTGGGATGTGCGTGGTGTAATATTCATCGACTATCTTGAGAAAGGAAATACCATCAATAGTGAATATTATATAGCGTTATTGGAGCGTTTGAAGGCCGAAATTGCAAAGAAACGACCGCATATGGCAAAGAAAAAAATTTTGTTTCATCAAGACAACGCACCGTGTCACAAGTCGATCAAAACAATGGCAAAACTACATGAATTGGACTTCGAATTGCTCCTACATCCACAGTATTCGCCAGATTTGGCTCCCAGTGACTACTGGCTGTTCACAGACCTGAAAAAAATGCTCGCCGGTAAGAAATTTCGCACGAATGAAGAGGTTATCGCTGAAACTGAGGCCTATTTTGAGGCAAAAGATAAATCGTTCTACAAAAGTGGTATTGAAATGTTAGAACGGCGCTGGAATGATTGCGTTGCTCTTGATGGAGATTACGTTGATGAATAAAGCTAATTTTGAACCAAAAAAACCGTCTTTTCTTTGTTAGGCCCGGGACTTTTCAGCCCATGTGTTAATTCCAATGATTTTGAATTTCTTTGACGACATTACTTTTTTGAGAAAAAGTTGAATATCTCGCAAACGGAGAGAGTTAGGTATATGGATAGTTTTGCGAAGTCCACCTATTTTTCCTCAGAGAATTCAAAAATGCAAGAAAATACAGGGTGTTCGATTTAAAAAAAACATAACTTTGATAAGTCATTTCGACTTTCATTTTTTAAATATGGTTGATGAAAAATCTAAAAAATTGGACCTTCGCGAAAAAAATCAGAAAATCCAAACCCTTCGTCTCAGATATACAGGGTGTCCCACGATCGAGTGCCTATTAGACGTTTCTGGAGAACTAAATATATTTGAAATCTGAAAATTGGGATTATTATATTGTTGGAAATTCTCTACAGACCTAAAATATTTTTGGAGCCTGAGCACACTCGGTTATACCAGGAGTGAAAATAATTTTGTTCAAAAAAATTTTTTTTTATTTTTCCGTTTCTGATATGATAGAGTATTCAATGCTGAATACATTTCTGTTCAAACCATTGTATTCATTCGAATAGTTTTCGAAATATCGAAAAAAACCTGAAAAAATGTCGAATATTCATAGTCAGTATTAGGTTCATTATTCTCATTCTGAACAAACCGTTCTCACAACGTCAAAGTATTTCATGAATATCATCACAGTGTGTTTCAAACTCGGTATCGAAAACTGTGATCGAAAATTGGTCATAACTTCTTTTTCTCAAATTAGAACCCTATTTTTTTATGATTGCGTTGGATTCTGCGAAGAAAAATAATGATAGCACTCTCAGATGCTCTTGCCCCTAAATTCAGTAATTCCCGAGTTATTTGAGCTTTTCTGGATTCATGTTGTACGTAGAGTCAAATTCATCGAATCTGAAGAGATTCGATGAATATTCTTATGAAACCATAGTAACAACAAATAATTAGACCTCCTGTGAGTTTTAAATAGGATCATTTATCTTCTATGGTCACAGAATATTCTCAAGCCAACAGATTCGATGGCTATTCTTATAAAACCATAGTAACCATTGGAGTAAAATCGAGAATTAAGGTCAAGGCCTAAAATTAGACCTGTCACTTGTGAATTATTAATGGGATAATTCATCTTCTATGGTCACAGAATATTCTGATGCGAAAGATAAGATGAATTTGACTCTACGTACAACATGAATCCAGCAAAGCTCAAATATCTCGGGAATTACTGAATTGAGGAGCACGAACATCTGATAGTGTTATCACTATTTTTCTTTACAGAATCCAACGCAATCATAAAAAAAGGGTTCTAATTTGAGAAACAGAAGTTATGGCCAATTTTCGATCACATTTTTCGATACTGAGTTTGAAACACTCTGTGATGATATTTATGAAATTCAAAAGATGCATGAACTCTCCACATTCTTCTACTTTGACGTTGGGAGAACGGTTTACACTCGGGATGTTCAGAATAAGAATAATGAACATAACACCCTGTATGAAAGTCGGTATTTTTAAAATGTAGTCCAAATCGACTTACATATACTTCACCAGGCAGGCCGTTTACCGAAAAAATGTACCATTTGGCCACTAGAGTCCCAGGCGTTCTGCTTGACTCACCCTGTATAGTTTAGGTGTTCTGTGGTACAAATACCGACCAAGTCGGAAAAAAAGTGAAAAAATAATGTGACAAATTCCTGCAGTGAGTGGATGTTAACCGTATTGAAAACCAAAATATAAGTGGAAGTATAATGTTGGCTTACTTTCAAGACATGCCTCTCTGCATTGGGTCTAGTGAGGAAATATATGTCTCTGCGTACGTCGGGTCCAGAAAGATTTTTTCTAACATCTTCATAACTCCCTTGATACATGAATAACTATTAATTGTTGCACTCTTTCTTATATCATTTATTAATAGCATCACAATATGCAATAAAAAAATATTAACACTTTTTGGTGTCTTATTGAATCAAATTCAGTTATTTCTGCTGATTTAATCATTAATTTCATTCTCTATCCCTCACAGTGATTGAAACAGGACCCTTCGGAGCTGTGAGAAACTGAAACTCAATCTCCATCTTATGATCAGTGGTCAAACAGAAATTTTTGACAGTTTCCTGGAGAAAAACAGGTAATACTAGCTCAATGAATCGTTTTCCTGGGCATATCCTCCTCCCAGCACCAAAAGGTATCACAATAAAAGTACCAGCAGATATACTTTTAAATCTTTCATCTCCTAACCACCTTTCTGGAAGAAACTCGTTGGGCCTTTCGAAATTATCAGAGCTTCTGCTTGCTATGTCACCATGGCAAAGCATTATGCTTCCAGCCTTCACATGGCAACCACCGAGTTCCATATCTTCTTCAGTAATTCTACTCAGGGGAGTTGCAGTTGGCTGAAGTCGGAAAGCTTCCATCATACAGGCTTTCGCGTAGTTCAAATCCGACCCAATTTCTTCTTGAATCTCAGGACGCTCTGCAACCATGTGTAAGAGGAAAACCAAGCTGTTCTTGAGGGTGTGGATGCCAGCACTTATAAAATCGATAATTGCACCAGTCTTTTCTCTCTCGTCTATATCAGCTCTTAGTATCGAGTTATACACAGTCTCTTCTCCGTTCTCATCGGCAAACTCAGCCACCATTTCCAGAACTGTTTCGTAGATGTAATTTTCCCAGTGCGCCATCATCCTGTACGCTTCGGTGGGAAAGAATTTCCACCATGGAAAATTGAACTGGGTGTCCCTCAAGCTGATGAAATGCCCTTCCAAGGCTTCCACGAGCTTACGACTCTTTTCAGATAAGGGATTTGGACTCAAATAACCAATTCTTCTGCTGAGAACTAGATCCAAGGTGGTTTCGAAGCAAAGTGGTACTATAACGTCACTTAAGTCGTTTATGGCACCATCGGGGCCTCGAACTCTTTTGAGATAGTTAACCCAGTCTTCTGCTAAGTTGTGAACTTCAGGCATGAAGTTCGCAATTGTTTTGGGGCTGTTGAGGCAAGGAGTTAGTGTCGTTCTCAAGTTGTGCCAAGTTTCACCTATAAAAAATTCTATATTCAGTATCATTTGATTTTTCTTAGGAGTAATAGTGATAAAGAAATGAGAGGTTATTAATGAGCAAGTTGTTGAGATTTTTAGTAGGATCATGTTATAAGATCTTCACACTGAACTCGAGGTCCCACAAGACACGGTGGGAAGAAAATGATTACCTTGAGCATTCGTTATTCCAGCACTCGCATATCTATCCGGTCTTGAGGCTCTATACGTAACAGCAGCTTCTGAAGCAGGCCTAAAGGGATACTTGCTCGAAGCCTTGAGCACCTTCTCAATATCCTTCTTCTCGAATACACTATAAACATGATAGTTGAAGAACGTCTCTTGCTTGAAAATAGGTCCGTACTTCTTGTACATGGCTTTGTAGAAATCCTTTATCTTGTAGAGATTGTAGCATCCGAAGTAGAAGAGCCAGTTGGTACCTAGAAGGGGTAGAGCTGTGGGACCTGGAATGCTTTTTTTGTCACTTTTCTTCCACCATGGCGGCCTGTAGTCGAAGTAGTAGATGAGGATCGCAACCAAGACTATCAGTATTTTGTCAGGTGTTAATGAAACTATTTGGGAAATCATCTGAAAAAAGATTGGAACAGTGAGCAACCATGAAAGAATGAAACACTGCATATACAGGGTGATTTTTTTAAGTATTTCATTAGAAGTATTCGAGGAAGGAATTTTGATACGAATTCCAAATTTTTTTTGCAGTACCATGATCTTGAATTGTAAAATATTTTCAAGCGAAATCAAGAATAGGTCCCTCGTGTCATGGGCTATTCGAATCATCCCCATGTATGTTTTGCGATTTTTCACGGTTTTCGAGTTATGAATTTTTTTATGAACTTTGAGAATTTCCGACTTGACCATCTTAAAAAAGATATTAAAAAAAAGTACAAGACTTCTCCGTGAAATTCTTTTGTAACTCAATCTCCAAGAATAGTACTTTTATACATAAAATAACCAGATTCGTAACTTTGATAAAAATTATGGAAATGCTGGTCTCAAGTAAAAAAGTTACGTGAATTGCATTATGATTTTAATTTTCGAATCAAAATTAAAAATATAAAAAGGCTAATTCACGGTTTCTTAGTATGCTTAATTACTGCGCTCAACAGTCAGCTTTTAGAATCATTGATAAAAATGGTACTTAACACTCTACTTTAGCTAGAATTAGCCTTCAAAGTAATCGAGATGTGAGAAACCAAAGAACTAGACATTCACTACAAAATTATTTTTTGCCATTTCAAGATTTTTCTGATCAAGTTATGATAGAAAATGCTGAAAATTAATGAAAATTAGCTTTAGATTTTGGTCAAGAAAAGTTCGAGATGAAAAAAAAGAAAAAGGTATGGCAATAAATCACACATCATAATGTAAATAAAAAGAAATTTATTAATTTACAGTAGGTTTTCAAAGTGGCCACCTCCAGCCTCAATACACATTCTACACCTTCTTGGAAATTTTTTTTTTAATCGCATAAAACCTGCCCTGTTCTTTCTTAGGACACGTTCGGCTTCTCTTAAATTAACCAAACGAAAAAATCGATGGGATTGAGGACTTTTCTTGACCAACATCTAAAGCTAATTTTCATTAATTTTCAGCATTTTTTATCATAACTTGGTCAGAAAAATCTCAAAATGGCAAAAAATAATTTTGTAGTAAATGTCTTGTTCTTTGATTTTTTTCACCTCGATGACTTTGAAGGCTAATTCTAGCAAAAATAGAGCGTTAAGTACCATTTTTCATCAATTATGATTCTGAAAGCTGACTTTTGAGCGCAGTTCTTAAGCATAGGTACTAAGAAACCGTGAATTAGCCTTTTTACATTTTTGATTTGATTCGAAAATTTAGATCATAATCCAATTCACGTAACTTTTTCAGTTGATACCAACATTTCCATAATTTTTATCAAAGTTACGAATCTGGTTATTTTATTTATAAAAGTACAATTCATGGAGATCAAGTTACAAAAGAATTCCACAGAGAAGTCTTGTACTTTTTTTTAATATCTTTTTTAAGATGGCCAAGTCGAAAATTCTCAATATTCATAAAAAAATTCATAACTCTAAAACCGTGAAAAATCGCATAACATACATGGGGGTGATTCGAATAGCCCATGACACGAGGAAACTGTTTTTTTCTTTTTGACGTCAATCTCTTGGCCACCCTGTATAACACCCTGTATATTGTAAGGGTATAGTCGCGACTGTATATTCATACATATTTGAATTCTTCGTTTAATTCTGCAATGATTTGATGTATCATGTATGATATGTGCAACCACTTTAAGCGATTGTCGAGTTATATATAGCCTGATTGTCAAATTTGTTGACAGAAAGAGTGTCACAAATAAGAGTTAATATCTCCAAATTCTCTTATTGTAAGAAATTTCTTCGCAACAGTGAAACAAGAGAAAGTACGCTGATACTGCTTCTTGTATGAATTATGAGGAAATATTATACAGGGTGTCTGAAACAGGGCTTCAAAGTGAGCTTCAATAAAACTATGAAATCTCATTTTTTTCAAATGGAAACCATACTAAAAATTTTTTGTTTAGTCATCATTCATTATCTGCTCTGTTCATTTGTCACATTCGCCGCAAATAATGAACAGACTTGATATATCATTCTAGTGTACCTTTTTATTATTGCTTGTTTTGCATAGTGCTTGATCAATAGAAATAGAAGAGGATACCACTGAATTTGACAGAATTTCACGACTAAAGCCAGGTTTGGCTCAGTCAAATTCAGTGGTATGCTCGTACACTATAGGTACACTAAAATGACATATCAAAACTCTGTTCTTTATTCGCGGCGAATGTGACAAATAAACAGAGCAGATAATGAATGATGACTAAATAAAAAATTTTTTGTTTGAAACTGACATATTCTTACTATTGACATAGCCTACTAGAAAATTATCGTGATAAACCTGATGTTTAGACAAAGAAACCTGGCTTTAGTAGTTAAATTCGAATTTTATTCAATAACGGCAAAACTACTGATTTCAAATACATGAAATGTTTGGCACACCCTAACTACTTTTTGACGAGCAATCGATCGGAATCACAAAATTATATGGTTCCCATTTGAAAAAATGAGATTTAATAGTTTTATTGAGGCTCACTTTGAAGCCGTGTTTCGAACACCCAGTATAATATTCCCTCATTATTTATACAAGAAGCAGTATCAGCGTACGTTCTCTTGTTCCACGGTTGCGAAAAAAATTCTCACAATGAGGGATTTTGGAGATATTAACTCTTATTTGTGATACTCTTACTGTGAACAAATTTGACAATCAGGCTATAACTCAACAATCGCTTGAAGTGGTTGCGCATATCATACATCAAATCAGTGCAGAATTAAACGAAGAATTCAAATATTTCTGAATATACAGGGTGTTGCGTTTGAAATAACGAAGTTCACATTCGTTTCCGGTAGAACCGGAAGTAGTTCCGCTTGAAAATATTTTACAAATCACGTTCATGAACTCTAAAACGAAAATACAGAATCTTGAATTCGTATTGAAATTCCTTCCTCGAATACTTCTAATAAAGCACTTAAAAAAATCACCCTTTATTCAAGAAAATATGAATATCAACAATTTCACTGTTTATCGCTTACGTGTCAACAACAGACCAAAATATTTCTCAAAAAACTAGGATACAATTTTTGGAAAGTTCACAGATATCTAACACAAAAAAATTCAATTAATTTTAAAAGTTTCGTTTCTTATTCAACCAAACACTCACCGAAAACATTTGAAATTGAACAAAAAAAAAAGAAATGATTTGCTTCAAAGTTTCCATTAATTTTGAACAATATTTGCGAGAACCAACCGAACTCTACTGCAAAAGTGCAAAAAGGTACTTTCTACGATTTCCGCATTTTCCCTTTTGTGCGGCGTCTTTTACCCCGAAGCGTTCAGCAGCTTCGTTCAAACGCTTGTGTTTGATTTATGTGTCTGGTACAATTTCACGCGTTTGGGTTATTTTTTTTAGGATGAATCTAAGTAGATTCAAAATTAATTCGAAACGAGAATGAATTCTGTCACTACCCAGGGTACTGAAAATCAACAAATTATTGACAATTCTGCTTGCAATCACCTCATCATATTCTATCAATAATAAAAATCATTGATTGTTATCAATGATAACTGAAAATCGACCAGTATCACTTTCTTCAATAGAGAAATTCGAACTTGCAGCAATGGAAGGATTCCAAACCAAGTATCGAGTGTTGATGCAAAACTACTTAGACATGCCATTTCACTATTCTGATATAAACAAGAGTATAATGTGCGTACACCTATCATATGATACCGTATTTCCCTCTATTTTCATTATTATACATTTTCATGAATGAAATAAACGTGTCTCCTCTAACAACAGAGTCTCGAGTACCTATAAAAATAATATCGAGGTCAATGTTACAAAGAATTTATTTTATTTTTACCCATAGGAATTCAGAGAACCAAGATCATGAAGATCTTCTGAAATTCATTTAATCGAAGAATATCATGCTAACGTGATTATTAGTTTTATTTTGTGGATTATCATGTTATTGTAGGAAATGTAGTCCGTACGAAATTTTTTTGTATGTGATTTTGATTTTTCTAACGTCATAAGTTTTTTTGTCAAATTCAACTCCATAATTTATTTTATATCCCTATGGTTTTTGCCTTGATTATACAGTGCTTCGAGGAATAAATTATAGGTATTACGGGGAGTTTTTTTAACAATTAATTTCAGGTAAATTTATTGTAAAGAACCTCAGAATGCTACGAAAAAAGTTCGACTGATGAGATGTATTTTTCTGTGTTTCGGCTTTATAATGATAGAAATACAAAAACAGAAAAAATCTCCAGAAATCTGATACTATGAAAGAAATAATCGAAAATCAAGTTCGAATGAACAAACATATGTCCTAAACATATGTTCATAAAAAGTTTTTTTCTTAAAATGGGCCTAAAAATCAACCCCATGAATATTGACATTCAATTAGGAAACATCCTGTATATTGAGGCATTATTTGGGATAAATGTAAATCGTGTATAATTTTTTGGAATTCCTTATAGGGCGAAACCAAGTGCAAAATAAAATGAAAACCAGAATGCAGATACATATCAATATTTGGAAATAATTTTATGTTGGATTTGTTGATATTTTATTTCAGTAAATTTGAAATAACTATATGGATCAAAAAATTAATAGTTGATATTCACCATGTTCAAGTTCTCAAAATCTTCATTTTGCTTCCTCAATATGTGTAGGTAGTAGAATTATCTGCGCTTTTTTTTGGCCGCAAATCAGAAAATATACATAAAAAAATGAGAAAATACCAACAAACCCGATAAAACAAAGAAATCACAGACAGGCAATCCAATAAAGTTTGGTGCTTGAATGACCTTCATCTGACGTACAAATATCTCGTTTTTCAATGAAACACCCTGAATAATCATTTATCTTGACAAATGGGTAGACTAGACACTGAGGTATATTCGGATTAATCGAATTTTTCAACTCGTTTCCTAAATCTGTTTCATCTAATAATCAAAAAAACAAAGGTGTGAAACGAAGAATACTCACAATTTTCTATAAAAATTAATTAAATAAATCTAATATCACAACAGCAAGGAATATCACACAGCCACACTGTCAACACTATCTCTATCCCTGTTGACCACCAATACAAAATGTTGCGTTGTGACCTTCCATGATAAAATCTCGAAAATGAATTCACGGTTGTAGTCAGGATGTCCCAAATATTTATCTATCCAATTTTTCTATCCCCTTCTATTATCATTTTATCCGGTGTTTACATCCGCCGTCTCTCTCCACAAAGGGTAGGTTTAGGTACCAGTTTGACTAGGTGATTTATTCCATACGGCATTCGTATTCAACAGACTAACAGAGATTTTCGATGGACAAAGGTGGACAAAGATGCTATTGGCTTTTACCCGTATAAGGGTGTTATTGAGCGCTTTATATTTTATCACGTTAATCTATCTAAATGCGGGAAAATATTTATAAGAAGAAAAGGAAAAAGTAATATTGTGACAAGGTCATTTAGAGTATACCTATTTTGTTTATTTCCTCCAGTGTTTTTTTACAGTGATGGTGTATGAAATAATTTCACAAGAGACATCATTCATAATAAATTGATATTATTGATACTTTCCTTTTCCATAGTTGAGGGCATTTGAGCAAAGTGATAGATGAGGCTGATTTGCAAATTTGAAAATTGACATCAATTTCAAGATGAAATTATGGATTTGAACTGTAACACTTTGGCATTTTTGGGGATGAAAAGCATCTGATTTCGGTTGGATTCTGGATGAAGTACAAAGGTACCCGCACTTTCGTTATGGCAAATGGCGTTCCGTCAAATGTTCTTATTTTTTGGTATAATGTGGTAGGTACTCGACCTACTGATAAAAAATGTCCATGGCGGTTGATCCCTGGGATGGAATGAAATGTTTCTTGAGAAAAACTGAAGTTCAATCGATTCTGTTTCGAGATACGCGCCTAGTATGTTAAAAGTGGGTAATTCTCAACTTTAACGCCCTGTATCTCAGAAACTAGTCATAGGGGCCATAAACACTTTTGATCGGTAGGTCGAGTACTATATTATAGATACCAAAATTTTAGAACATTTAACGGAAAAAAATCCAAATCTTTTATTCCGAGACCAGGGGCCCGATTCTCAAATGTCTATTGGGTCAATGTCGCATGCGACATCGCCATATTGTCGAATGAAATCAAAAATTGGTATTCTCAAATGTCGCATTAGACAAATTTCGATAGACAAGAAGACGAGTGGGTAGGAGCCACTCGACATTGCTTTTATCATCCTAATTGTCAGAAATGGAGAATGAAGTGTCAGGAGTTATTTCAATTTGCTCTTGCATTTTTGTTAATTTTCCCATAAAAACAACGACTTTGAATCTATGGGAGATGATCCCCCGACATAAGGGACCTGTAGCGTTCTTCGAACACCTGAAGAACAGAAGAATCATTACTTGGAAGATCGGACCTGATCAAAAGATCCTCCCGATCCAAGAGAGTGTTAGGACTTCGTGAAAAGTTTTTTAAGCAGGTGAAGTATTTTTTTACTGCTTCTTTTTCGGTGTTTCTCCTTTGTTCTTGTTACAGATATAATTTCAAGATACTTGCATCCAGCTCGATGAAAAGGCTAGTTTTCAAGAACAACAAGCTCTAACATGGATATTAGCAAATTTTTTGAACAAATTCAGTATCACCAGTTACACATACACTGGGAGACAGAGTTTTTTCAGGGGTTTTCATCTGTTCTCGTGTATCATATGCAGAATTGTATGGTACCTAGTGTACATTCCCTTTGCTAACACTTAGGTTTGGAGCGGGAAACAGATTTCTTTTAAACAATCTGTTCGCATTTTCTTCACACGTGTCTTATGTCATATATTGTTTGATTTAAGGAAAAAGTATGTATTACTCTCTTTCAAAAGAAAATTATATGTTAGTTCTTCCTGTGTGTTTGTTTACTTTTTCATTTTCGACATTGTCATTTTCATCGAATGAAATGAACTTTGTGTCCATTACGTTCATTGTACGTTCGCGAATCCTTTTGAAAATGATGGACGAAGAAGTAGAAATTCTACAAGCCATTCAAAAACTGGAGGATAATGAAGAAGCTGCAGAATTTGTTGAGCATACCCATCGTTAATATGAGTGTTTCAGGACATTAAATGATAACATGTTTGTAAAGAGATTTCGATTATCTGGAGATTCAGTAAGAAATTTAATAGCTATACCCTGTATCCCTTATGTGGAACCTAGGATTTATGAGTCTGCACTAATTCTAGAAGAAATGGTAACATCAAAACACGTATTTACCGGCAATAAGATCTATTTCATTTCGCAGTATCTGAATTAATTTTGATTTTTGTTTGGCCGAGCAATATGATTTCTTTGCAGTTTTCATCTTGAACGACTCGAACCTCGATTGCAGTGAAATTTCTTCAAATTATTTAAACTTCAACGAACGTAATCTTCTTCTTTGATTCCCAATGCAGAGTTGCCAGATATACTTACTCGACATAATATGTCGAGTGACTTCCCAATGTCGAGTAGTTCCCGAGAATAGCCAATTCGATAGCCAGTAGCCATTTGCACTCGACATCTTGTCGCGTTCTACATTTCTGATAGACATTTGAGAATTGGGCCCCAGATCGCCGAAAAATGTCATCCATTACACAAAATTATAAGAGAGCAAGATTTGAATTGCGCGCCATGTTTGAGTGTCATAATGGCACATGCATATGACGTGACAGATCGAAAGTTGACAGATGGGAATTAGTAAACATGGAACATTACACGGTAGAACAACGCGTCCTGATTGTCAAAAGTAAAAGGCAATGCAGTAAGGGTTAATGGCGAATGTTATCGTTTTATGATAATACAGTTTCTTGTGCTCACTTGGAAGCTATTGATCTTGACGACATGTGGTTTCAGCAGGACGGTGCCCCATGTCATACCAGTATACCACCCGCGAAACATTGACGATCTTGTACGAGTTTGCTCCTGGTCATTTCCTGATTTGGTTACCTGAATTGGCCTCCACGATCTTGCGATCTAACACCTTCAGACTTGTGGGGTTATCTGAAGTCACAGGTTTTGCCAATAAGGCTGCAACCTTCGAAGAATTGAAAGCCGACATTAGATGGTGTATCAATGAAATACCATCACATGTATTCAACTACGTTTTTGGAAATTTCGTCAAAAGGGTACGCATATGAAAGCAAATAAAATAATTTTACATATACAAAGTGCGTCAAAAACAAGTTCCGAGGACAACAAGAGCTTTACACTCATAGGTACCTCATTTTTTAAATATCATCACGCCGGCGTTTCCACATCATTCGTATTTTTAGGATATTCTTAGTGCTTCAAGGGGTTCATCAAAATTCTTATAGCAACCGATGTGTTCAATCTAGATAAACGAATTTTTTACAGAAGTGAGCTTAAGGTATCAGCTTCATCATTCGGTAAACATCTGAAGTTTTTTTATACAGAGTGTCTAATATAAATTTACCAATTCACTCAAATTAAATATGCGATAACTCGATTTTTTCAAATGGAACACTCTGTATTTTTCTCTTTAATGCAAATTGCTTTTCAAATGTCTATTTTTCTTACAAAGTATGTCCATAGTTGAACCGCTCTTTTTTGAGATATTTCATATTCTTAAAAAAAAGATTACTTTGTAAAAATATTTGAAAAACAAATTGCATGAAAGAGAAAAAAACAATCAATTTGAGTAAATTGGTGAATTTATATTAGACACTCTGTATAAAAAAATGAATGAAGCTGATACCTTATGCTAACTACTGTGAAAATTTCGTTCATCTAGATTGAACACAGCGGTTGCTATAAGAATTCTAATGAACCCATTAAAACAAAACACAAAACATACCTCAAAAATGCAACGCCGTGATGAAATCAAAAAAATGAGGTATAAGTGTAAAGCTCTTGTTGTCCTCGAAGGAATTATGCCATGAAATACAGGGTGTTTCATTTGAAAAAACTGCATATTATGTAAAATCATTTCTTGTTTGTAGATTCTTGCCAACTTCAGGGCCCCCGTAAGGGCTACTGGCGCCTGTGTGCAAAAAAGAATTTTGGCGCCCCTTAAGGCATTTTGGATTTTTTTGTTTATTAGGTGGGTAGGTAGCTAGGTGCTTTTAATTCAAATTAGTTCTTTTACTTTACCAGGGGCGGACTAGGTTGTACATCTCAATGCTTACATTTAGGTATCCCACCCTGTATGATAAGGAGTGGAAAAAAACAAATTTGGATAGCTTGAACATTAAGCTAAAAAAAAAGGTACTTTTGTTAATTGTCGATAAAATGAACCGTTTTCGAAAAACAAAATTACAAAGATTCTTAAACTATGCAGTTTTGGCACAGAAAGGCACGTTAACAGAAATTATTTTTTAGAAATGTACTCTCACTGAAGCCGGCAACGATTGAATATGAATACGCTTGTTATAAATTATCAATTAGAAACTTCATAAGAGAACATTTCTAAAAAATAATTTTTGTTAACGTGCCTTTCAGTGCCAAAACTGCATAGTTAAGAATCTTTGTCATTTTGTTGTTCGAAAACGGTTCATTTTATCGACAATGAGCAAGAGTACCTTTTTTTAGCCTAATGTTCAAGCTATCCAAATTTGTTTTTTTCTACTCATCATACAGGGTGTTGAAAATGTAAGCTTTAAAATGTACAACCTAGTCCGCCCCTGGTAAACTAAAAGAGCTAATTTAAATTTTAGGGCAGTGTTTTAAGAGGTACTTGCTACTGCTCATCATATCAAATTTTTTTTAATTATATTAAATAGTTTGAGATTTATTCCAGTAAAATGGATTTCCAGTGACGTCATTTTTAGGAGGCCCTATCTCCGTAGGGAGGGCCACTAGGAAAAAAAATATGGGAACTTGTCATCTTATTTTTTTCCCACATTTTCCGGGACACCCTGTATTGTATATATTCATATAAAAGTATCACTTTCTATTTATACTTAGGTATTTAAAAAAATATGCAAGTACTTCTTAAAAAAATACCTAGTTTACTTCCTCACAAAATCAAAAATGAAAGCTAGGTACAGTAGAAAAATTAAAATAGCTATTATAGTATCGGTATTTTCCTAGACTTGGCTGTTGCAAATTCATCAATTACATCGCTAAAATTGATACCATCAATTCAATTGCTAATATTGCTAGTACAGACAATCTTTCTTGAAGCATTGTCGATTTTAAATAATTTTTA
The DNA here is from genome assembly GCA_910592335.1 of Adalia bipunctata. Lineage (NCBI taxonomy): Eukaryota > Metazoa > Arthropoda > Insecta > Coleoptera > Coccinellidae > Adalia > Adalia bipunctata. The sequence continues at coordinate 12,798,873 of OU342954.1, forward strand.
ATGATTTTTAACTTTGAGATAGATCGCTCGCCAGAAGCTACTGATACAGTGAAATGCTTAGATTTGGAAGGGTCGAGATTAAATTGTTTTCAAATATATATTGTAAATAATGGGTCAGTATCATCAGGTAATGAGAACAATTTCAAAGCGTTAATTTCATTACAACGTCCAGTCCGGGGAAAGCGTACCTGTGCGTTGAAGAACGTTTACAGAGACGCATCAAATACAAGCATTTTTATTTTAGCATTAATTTTTGTTTATTTTTTTTTTGCAAATATTTTTGCGATTTTTGACCCAGGATTTTGGCGCCCCTAAAAGGATGGCGCCCCTAAAAGGATGGCGCCCGTGTGCATTGCACACTTTGCACACATGGTAGCGGGGGCCCTGGCCAACTTTATAACCATGCCATATAGTTTAGCCGTACGCTTTACTGACGCACCCTGTATTAACTTCACTCCAAAGGACCCCGCACTTTTTATAGGTAAAGTGGCGACCGGTCAAATTTTCTGAAAGTTTGGTATGTTGTTGTACCCGACTCAGTGACCAAAAGTGTCTATGGGTCCAACCCAATCCTATGGCTAGTTTTCCAAATACGGGGTGTTAAAGTTGAAAATTGCCCAAATTTTCGGATTTATTCTTTGATTATTAAGAGTTGGATTGGATTTCTGTTGCATACACACGTTTACTACATGTTCTAGTAATGAAATTAGTGGATACGTATGATCAAAAATATTTATATTTATAGGGTGATTCACGAATATATGACGGTAGTTTTTTGCCAAAATTCACTTTTTCTACTGTGACGTCAGGAAGGCATATTTTTGAAATGTTTTTTTCGATTTAGTATTATAACGACCAAATATTGCACAGTGCATATTTTTTATACAGGGTGTTTCACAGAGAGAACCACTAGACAGAATAATTTTTTTTTAGAATTAATTCGAAACCCTGTATTTTTGAATTGATTTTTGGGAAAAGTAATACCACAAACATATGTGTTTCTCTAATCTCCAAAATATTCATGGTGGTTTATTCATAGGAAGGTATTACATTTTGGGAAAAGTTCGAAAAACATGAACACCCTGTATTCGAAAATTTCCTCGGTCAAATGCAACTATTTTCTCACTATATATTGATTTCTACAACATCTCCAGAGGTATGAATTCTGAATCCGATACTATGACCAGTTTTCGAGATACAGGGCGTTGAAGTTGAGAATAAATGATTTCACCAGTTTTTTTTCCAATTGGAAAGGCGGATCGATTTTATATTGATCCATGAGTTCAATATGAGTACATATAAGATGCGCATGGAAAGGTTCAGCTAAAATATTTACTGTTAGAGGGTGATTCACGAATAAATCACAATAGCATAAGTATTTTTGGTATGGTTGCCTGTATGGCTCACCCTGTATGAAAAGTAATCATAATGAAGTATTTGGGACTGAAAATTGTGAACGACTAGGTATTAACTTCATGGAATAATTTCTCTGTGACGAAACTGTAGAATTATCGAGTATTTGCAAAAGCTATTGTGATTTATTCGTGAATCACCCTGTAACAGTAAATATTTTAGCTGAACTTTTCCATACGCATCTTATCTGTACTCATATTGAACTCATGGGCACAACATAAAATCGATCCGCCTTTTCAATTGGAAAAAAAACTGATGAAATCATTTATTCTCAACTTCAACGCCCTGTATCTCGAAAACTGGTCATAGTATCGGATTCAGAATTCATACCTCTGGAGATGTTGTAGAAATCAATATATAGTGAGAAAATAGTTGCATTTGACCGAGGAAATTTTCGAATACAGGGTGTTCATGTTTTTCGAACTTTTCCCAAAATGTAATACCTTCCTATGAATAAACCACCAAGAATATTTTGGAGATTAGAGAAACACATATGTTTGTGGTATTACTTTTCCCAAAAATCAATTCAAAAATACAGGGTTTCGAATTAATTCTAAAAAAAAATTATTCTGTCTAGTGGTTCTCTCTGTGAAACACCCTGTATAAAAAATATGCACTGTGCAATATTTGGTCGTCATAATACTAAATCGAAAAGAACATTTCAAAAATATGCCTTCTTGACGTCACAGTAGAAAAAGTGAATTTTGGCAAAAAACTACCGTCATGTATTCGTGAATCACCCTATAAATATAAATATTTTTGATCATACGTATCCACTAATTTCATTACTAGAACATGTAGTAAACGATGTGTATGCAACAGGAATCCAATCCAACTCTTAATAATCAAAGAATAAATCCGAAAATTTGGGCAATTTTCAACTTTAACACCCCGTATTTGGAAAACTAGCCATAGGATTGGGTTGGACCCATAGACACTTTTGGTCACTGAGTCGGGTACAACAACATACCAAACTTTCAGAAAATTTGACCGGTCGCCACTTTACCTATAAAAAGTGCGGGGTCCTTTGCAGAACTTTTGGAATCTTTTTGCAGGAAATGCAGAAAAAGTTGTCATTCTAAAAATACTCCTATCTCCGAAAAGTCTGCAATTTGGAATGTTTTATTTTAGGGACTGAAAAAATTAACTCAAAAATTTTAAATCTTTTGAAATTCATTTTTGCTCTCCAAAGCCCATAGTCATTGTGACATAATCGATCCAAAACATATCTGTTACTCAGTAAGAATTTAATTAGGTTGCTGAGAAAAAAAGCACAATTTTCAATATCAAATTACTAAAGAGTGAAGAGATGAAATTTCCCTGCATGGACAGGGAAATTTATAGAAATCACAAAATTTCAGCATTTGTTTCAATGAAATCGAGTAATAAATGAATTAGGTATTCAGAACTTAGAATTTTCAATTTTTGTTTTCTCTAAATGACCATCAATACGTGATGTCTAAAGACACCATTGAATTCGGGTTTTGGAAATATTCATTTTTCATTGAAAAGAAGAATTCTTGAAAGGAAAAATTTACAGTATCTTTTCGAAAAAGCACATCAGTTTTCATCTAGCTATCTTATCTTCAGGAATTTCCATTAAAAAATGTCAAATTTGGCAGAACAATGCCAATTCAATAAAGTTCAAAATATACAACAAATAACAATAATTTCGAGAATCACAAAAGAAATAACATAACAAAGGAATAAATTCTATAATTTCTGCAGTCAAGAAAACCACAAACTACTTACATTATCAATAGTTTTTCCGAGTCACCACATAAAACAAAACATAGAACAACACGGTACTAACAAAGACATCTAAAATTCACTCGTGAGATGAATAACTGCGATCGAGTCCAAAAACGGAATCCGATTTTTGCAAAGAAAACAGAAGACGCTCATATGTCCGCTCTCCAACCTCCATGATGACATTCAAACTTTTTCATCAATTTTCTGAAGTGGAAAATAAATTTGATGAAGGTGAATGATGTCCGATTTTATTGAACCGAAGACCGATTGTTTGAGCTTTTTCAAAAGTGGAAACAATATTGAATTAATCCATGTATTCAGAGGATGTTTGAGAATGAATTTGTTTCTGGAATTATACTGTGTATTTTCAAATAACATTTAAAATCATTGAATTTGTTCATATACAGTGTGTTCGGGCATGACTTAGCGATAATTCAGGGCATCAACTATACCCAATTTTATCCACGAAAACACCCACACTGGGGGGATTACCCCCCTTTTTTTGGAATTGCTGTTGCCGCCATTTTAAATTAATTTTTTTTATTTTTGTTGACCCTTTCAAATTCAAATGATATCAATTTCTTTGGACATAATGGTCCTACAGATGTGAAAAAAAAACTACTTCCATTGAAGTAGAACAAAATGAAAACATTCAACTCAAAAATGTCATAAAAAAATTCATCGAAATTTTTTTTTCACTGATGACATGTAAAAAAAAAGTTGAGTTCGAATTTTGAAGCAATTTTTACACGGAAAATCTTGAAAAATCGAGTACGTTGAGATTATGCTTTCCAACTTGGCAACCAAGAAAAAAAATTTCAACTTTGCAGATTTTCCGACATTTTGAATCTTTTTTTTTTCAAAATACACAACACAATTGAATTGAGCCCTAAAAAATACTAAGATGTGACCAGGAACCGATATTTGAAATTTCACGCATAGTTCACCACAGTTCACAGAATATTGCTCAAAGTTGACATCTCGCTTATGCGTCGAAAACCGGGTATTTGTCATGAGGCAAAAATGACTTTCTTGGTGTCAACTACACGGCTATATATGTTTGTCCAGTTTATGGTGAAACACCCTATATATCATGAAATGTATTGGGAGAGTTTTAAATTTCCTTTCAAACACAATAACATATTCTCATATTCATATACCTGAATCAGAAAGTCCAAATTGTTTATTCCAAAAAATTAATAATACGATCGTTTAAATAAAAAGAAGTATTTTTCATAATTTCTGTTTCAATCATATCAAATGAACATTTAAATTCTTAATATCAAACAGTATCACCCGGAAACATCCTGTAAATTACATTTGAACACCGTTTAATTATTCAAAATTCGATTTTACAGTTTAAAGAGATATGGGTAGAATCGAAATTTTTCGAAATCCATTTATTTTGATATCATTCGCGTTATAAATCGCCTTATCAGTATTTAATTTTCAAATGTCTGCTCACACAGATATCACCGTAAAATATATTGAAATCAAGAATCCCGCAAAAATAAAAATAATCCGGTTTAAAAATAACCCAACCAATCAAACTCAGACGCAACATATACGAGTAGAAAGAAGAAACAAGGAAGTACACTGACCTTGCCCCTGGCCGAGGTGAACGGATTCCTCAACAATTTTTTTCGAGCCACAAGACACTGCTAATTTGCCGAACGGAATGCTCCCTGAGAAGGCGACACTTCTTGCAAAGTCGCCGTTGACCGTACGCAGTGATAAGCATGAACTTTAACATCCTTCGGTGTGTTCATTGTAAATGGCAAAACGACGATCTTGAACGCGGTCCGTGCGAGCTGTGACTTCTTCATTTGTTTCAGGAAGAAGTTGCTAATTCCGCTCGGGTTTAGAGCGAGATGTGCCGAAATTTTTCGCGCAGAAAAGTAGCTAGCTAGAAGAGAAAATAGGATACACGCACATATTCGTTTCCTCACACAGGGCGTTCCAGAATTAATGGATAATCCTGAAACACTTAATGGGAGAATTTTGCAGCTTCGAAAAAAATGCAAAACAAAATATATCCCTGTTAGAATAATACAGGGTGTGAGGTGAACATGCGGCAAGACTTCAAGAAGCTATTACTTGGACTATTTCAAGGATATTCCATCCTTTGATTATTTTCGACATGATGGTCCCATCCCAGCTGGAGATAGCCATTTTCAACAATTGTTGTTGGTTAAAAAATGTAATTTTTAGTAATAAATTGTTATTTGATGAAAATTAATTACGTTCTATATCTTCGCAACAAAGCGCTCATTCGTAAATATTCAAAGGATAAAATATCCTTAAAATAGTCCCATTTTTGCCGCATGTTTACCTAACACCCTATAAATAATTATTTTTTCGAAAAAAATTATTTCTACTACACCACGTTTCGTTTCTGTGTAAAACTCTCTCGAATTATTCAAATTCATCAGTTTCTTCATTTTGAAAAAATATTCAACTTCAAATTTCACCATGAAAAGTTCATCATGCAAAACTTTGATCGTTCGTGATGAAAAAAAAAAATAATTTAATTGGAAAGTGGTACAATGGACCTTCGTAACTTTGAGAACTCAACATTATTGCTATTAGTATACAATATATTGAAGATTCGATGATTTCTCCTCTAAATCTGCCCCTGATGATAAAGGCATATTAAAAAACAACGGTACGTGATGAAAACTCATTTATCTACTCCCATAGAATATTATATCCATTATACAACTGAATTTGATCTGTAGAGGAGAAGGTGGTATTATGGAACCCTGCTGCTAATATGGAACCCTTAGTTAATTCTGAACTGGCCGTGATATCTACCGTTCAAAAAGTTGAATATCCTTTGTCACTTATGGAACAACTTGTGTGGAAAACTGCAGCGTATAGTACGCAGCAGAAATCCAACAGTGAGGGGTTATGTGTGAATGGGTTAAAGGAAACTTTGATGCCGTGAATTCGTGTCAACATAAAAAAGATTTAAATGTGAGTTTTATATATTTTAGTATTCTGCCAGGCTAAAATAGGGCTTTTCTGTTGAAACCTAGTAGGTGATAATGCATTCTACGAGGTTCCAGAAAATTTGCCAAGCGATGTACTGTAACATGTGTTTTTGATAATATGGAACCCCAAAGGTGATGGTACCACAACCTAAGAAAAAAATGTCGAACAGAGGACGGAAAGCTTCATCTGCTGCAGTTATAACCAGCTCTCCTCACAAAATAGAATTGGAGACTTCAATTTCTGTGGTTTCAGTATCTGATGTGCCATTTATGGGTACACAACGATTTTTCCGATTGGTGTGTCAAGGATGCATATACGTGTGACTTCTGTCGTTCATAATCTTATATTATGAATTATAAAATATAACTATCATAAGTGAGATTGATATTTTTTGTTTATGCACCCAAAAATGCATTTCTCTGAATATAAGTTCTCATTTCTTCAAAGGGTCCATATTACCAGCCTACTTTCTTGGGAGTCCAATTTTGAGCTTTTCGAAATAATTAAATGTATCTTGTTAAATATTGCTAGTATTCTAAATTCGTTCAAATAAACACAAACTGAATATATATAGGGCCTATTAATACAAAAAACAAGAAGATAAACACAAATCTCTTCGGATTATAAAACGAAAACAAACTGGGGTTCCATAATACCACCTTCTCCTCTAATAGTCTCTATAAACCAATAGTGTGAGGTAATAATAACTCACGCCTATAACTCACTCTAATACAAATAGGAAAAATGTAGCTTACGAAATGAATAAAAAAGTCGGGTCAATGGGGAACTCTATTTCAGACATCAAGGTAACGTTCTCGCCCTCCATTTCTACATTTTCTTAGGTCTGAATATCCAAAAATTGCATTTGGAAAACGTGAATTTTTGACGTTTTCTACGAGATTCGAAATCGATTCGATTTTCGACCACAGAAATAGCTTTCGACAACAGTTGTCCATTTTGAAAATGCAGATCAATTTGAATTTTACTGAAGAAGTCGAAGATAAAGTATAGTGTTCAATTCGCGGTAATGGTCATAACACACTTGATGAATTACACCCCTCGCCTGATCGGGCTGCAAAATTCATCTGCGTGTGTTATGACTTACATTACCGCTCATAGAACAATATACACACAACCAAACTTATATGGAATCACCCTGTTATTTGGAAAAAACGAATTTTGATTAAAAAAAAGTCCCTGAAAAGTTCAGAGCAGTTTTCCCAAAACAAGTTTATTACAAAAATAATATAAATTATTAAAAGATTATTTTTATAATAGAACAGAAAATTAAAAGTGTAAATTTCTCTAAAAATAATTTTTATGTAACTGAGAATTGAACAACAAATAAAACGATTTTAACAAATCAATAATCAGTATCACCACCCCTGGCATTGATTCAAGCTTGAATTCGACGAGGCATGCTTTCTATTAAGTTGTTAATTTCTTCTTCTGTAACATTTGCCCATTCCTATAAAGCCGCTTGTATGAGTTGCTCTGCGTTACCAGGATTATTTTGACGAGCTCTAATTTTTCTTTTGATCCTATTCCACAAGTGCTCGATAGGATTAAAGTACGGTGAACAAGAAGGCCACTCTAAAACAGTCACACCTTCTGTTTCGAAAAAATTTTTTGCAACTCTGCTGGTATGTGGAGGTGCATTATCCTGCATAAATAGGAAATAATCTCCAAAAGCACCTCGCCAGAGCCTCACTACAGGTTGTAGCACTAGATCAACATACCTAGGCCCTGTCAGAGATTGTCTAATGGGAATTAAAGGAGTTTTCTCACCAAACATAATTCCGCCCCAAAACATTACAGTACCTCCTTTGTATTTAGGGATCGGTCTTGCAGCTTGGTGCCTAGCTTGCCTCCCTCTACCTCTTAAAATGCGAACACGCCGGTCGTCTGATCGTAGGCCAATTCTGGTCTCATCCGAAAATAAGACATTTTTCCAATCTTCAATAGTCCAATTTTCATGCTCTAAACACCAATTAAAACGGTCAACTTTATTTTGCCTTGATAGTTCTGGAACTCTTAACGCTCTTCTCTTGAATAATTCCCGAGCGCGAAGTCTTTTTCTGATAGTTTCGACAGAAACACAAACACCTGTAGCTTGCAAAAATTGCCTTTGAAGCTCTGAATGAGATACTGCGGGATTTCTTCTTGCTGTTTGGGCTAAAAAGCGATCCTGCCTTTCTGTAGTTACTCATCCACGACTTCTTCTCGGCCCATTCTTTAGGGTTCCTAACTCCAGAAACCTTGCATAGGTTTTTGAAACAACCCCTTGTGTAACCCCCACCGTTCTTGCAATCTGTCTTTGTGACATACCTTGTTCTGCCATAGTAATAATTCTTCCTCTCTGGACTTCCGATAACCCCACATAAGGCATTTTTTTTTAAACTTCGCAAAAAAACAAAATATAAATTCACTGCGACGTTCGAACGAAATGGTAAAATCGACACTGCAAAGCCAAATCTTATCAAGTGCTTATGAACCTAACTGTTTTTGTGAGTAAACACATGCACTTTTTATTTGCTTCTAACGAAAAAGATATCAAAATAATATTTCATCTTAATACTGGGTGATTCCATAAAGTTTGGTTGTGTGTAGTATTACCCACTCAGGAAATCGGAGTTGGAGTAGGAGATTTCGTGAGGAAGTAATATGTATTTCAATATGATATCTAGTACCTACCTATGTATAATGTCCAAATTATCATAACAAATTTTCGAACTGTCTGCCACCTTCTCTGATACATGCGCGACATATACGGTGCGGTGGAATAAGTGTTACCCCCCCCTATTAACTACTCTATTTTTATATCTTACGAAAAAAGCTCGAACAGGTCAATTTTTATATTAAATGTAGTATGACATAAAAGTTAGGAACCTGACATAATCCCTCTTCATGGGGGTCACCCCTTCGATTTTTTTAAATGAGAAAGTGAATCATGCGACACCTCATTTGAAACCTATTGAAACACTGATTTCAAAAATGTATTACACTTTGGTTCAAAAATTGACGGAGTCTGAGTTATTGGACAGTTTTAATCTTACCTTGCAAGAATTCAATGAATTCTGTTGGCTTGACTGTAGGTTTTTTTATTGGAGGGTTGGAAGTGTTTTGTCAATACATCTTTCCCACATTGTGAATGTCGGTAACCTGTTCGAGCTTTTTTCTTCAGATATAAAAATAGAGTAGTTAATAGGGGGGGGGGGGGGGTAACACTCATTCCACCGCACTGTACGAATGAACGACCTCAGAAATGTATCATTCATAACGTTGTTAGCGATTCGTCCAGTGCTTGAGCCACCAACACCGCTGCCAGGAATTCAGTCAAAGAAACATCTACAAATTGACACATCGAAGATCGGAGCATGGTTAAAGAAATTAAAAGTGTTTTCTGTTGTTGCTCAGGAAGCCCTCATCATCAGCTTCACATTCAGCAATAACAATAACTCTGCATTTCGATATATTCTGAAGATGCGGTTCAGAATCGGTATATCAGTCCATTCTTCTCTCCAAGAGAGCTCTATGTATAATAAACATTGGTCCTTCGATAGATATCAATCAATTATTATATTAAGATTTGAAGAAAACAAATATTCATCAGTGTTAATTCAAACTGAAACACCAGTTTCTTCATATCTATTATCTGGCGTCTGCAAGTATTCCTTATTCTTCAAGTATACTGCATTCACTTTTATCAGTGGTGCACCCAGGATTTTGTTTTGGGGGGGGCTGAAGAAGACTGTTTGATAATGCTCGACGTTTGTTTGGAAATGAACTGCGAAAAATCGAAACTTTTGGTAGCTTTTGGGGGGGCTGCAGCCCCAAAGCCCCCCCCTGGGTGCGCCACTGACTTTTATAATGTATCCCAGTGGGCCATGATTTAGATTTATCAAGTTTTTTACTTAAAACGGACGCATGTTGGTACTCGTTAAATGCCAAATGATTCTCAGGGACGTTGCCATTGCTAATTTCTATTTACTCTTTTTTAACTTTGCAAATGGAGTTAGTTCTTTCTAAGTTGGAGAGATTCTGGAATCTTAATCATGGTAGTAGTAGAAATATTTATTTACAGAAATAGAGAACACTTCGCCTTAAAACTACTATATTACAATTTTTCAAATTGAAATTTTATTGCGCCAACTTGATGTATTCTGGAAACATGGATCTTCAAAGTTTATGGTGGAGTAGCAGTGGGATTATCATGTATCTGACTGGTGTGCATATCATCATAAGCTATAGTAAAAACACTTTTTTTCTGGGCTATAGCAGGTCTAGTCATGGCAATTCCAGAGTCAGCATCTTCATCAGCTCTCCTCCTGTACTGTGCCTCGAATCTGTGTTCAGAATGTTGGAGAAGAGGATGTTCAGGTCCCAATGGTTTCTTCTTTTTCGCCTGTTTCTTACGGGCACTACTCTCTGTATCTTTCAACAATCTCTGAGAAATTTTAGCTTCGATTTTTTCCTTCTCCAACTCTTTCGAAATCTTCTCTACTGAAGGCTCACTTTGGGTTTGTTCCGTAACCTTTCTCTTGGTCTTTTCGTTCGGTTTATTATTTTTATTGTACCATTCCATATATCTTGATTGTCGTTTTGGTTGCTTTGCATTTTTAGCTTCTTCCTTCACTTCTTTCGGTTCAGATTTTTTCGACTTATCTTTCGTTTTCTTTCCAACTTGGCTTAAATCGGTTTGACTCCTAGATTTGCTTGGTTTATTTTGAGTATCATCGTGTGATATTCGCAAATCTAGTTCGGAATGATACTTTTCCTTACTCAAAGTGCTAGAATTCGGACTTTCTTCGTTGAGACTATCATCTGAGTAATCTTCTTCGCTATGACTCAAAGCGGTACGATCCACAGCAGCTGATAAAGCTTGAAGTGTTTCCTTTTTAATCTTTTCTTTCGATACTTGCTTCTGTTTTGCAGATTTTGCCTTGAGTTTACTCGCTAATTGTTGTACTAATTGCTCATTTATATCATCTTCTTCTTTGTCAGTCTTTACTCCATCTGGATCATTCAAAGACGACACTATTTCTTGCAATACTTCACGTTTTAAACCAGATCTTGTTGATCGAGATTCACTTCTAGTTCTTCCTTTCTTTCTGGTGGTACTCGATGCACTTGGAACCTTCTTGCCTTTCGCCATAGAAGAGGCTATTTCGTTCAGTATCTCTCGACGTAGTCCGGATTTGGAATTTCTAGATTCACTGGTAGCACGACTTGGTATTCTGGATGTTGGTATTTCTCTTGAGCTCATATTCGGTTGATGTAAAGATGCCACAATGTCTTCCAAGATTTCTTGTTTAGTCTTGGATCTGTTTGGGGATTCCCCTGACATTGTTTCCTGTCTTTGTAGATGATTTTGCTCAAGGATAGAGTCTGCTATTTCTCGAATTAGATATTCTTGAGGATCTCTTCTATTCAATTGACTTTCGCTTGTTGTTCTTCCTCTACGTCCTATAGCGTCTGATATATCTTCCAATAATTCTCTTCGAAAACCAGATGTAGATCTTCTAGTTTCACTACTGGACCTGTTACGTCTTCCCAAAGTGCTAGTGATGTCAGAGAGTATTTTATCCCGTAAATCTCTTTCGTACGTTTCCCTCTCATGACGAAGGGAATCAGATATTTCTTTGAGAACATCTCTTCTTATTCCTGATTGTGTTCTGCTTTCACTTGTATATTTCCGTCTCATACCACTGTTTCTGGTCCCTGTATGCCTGATATTTCTAGATGAATAGTTTTCTTCTAAATCTTCTGGATCGGCCAAGATCTCAACTTCAGATTCTTCCTGTATTGGAGTTCTTATTCTTCGTTTCGTTCTCATTTTTGTGCTTCTGTAGCCATTTCTTCTTTTTGCTTTCTCCCTGATTACAGCCAAGTCTTCGTCACTGCCATCACTGAGCTCGTCGTTGGACTGAACTTCCCTTCTTGGTGGGAGAAAAAGATGGGGATCTGTTTGTGTTCCAGCATCTTGATCAGTTTGGGTTCCTGAAAAATACGCGAATATCATTTATCATTTAACTAGAGAACTTAATTCACTATTTGACTATTACCTGCTGGTAAAGACTGCGTTTCCAGTCTGAGATCTCTTTCCCTTTCTTGAAGAATCTGCTTGAGTAGGGCGTTCTGTTGCCTCAATGAAGCCTCGAGGGCTTCGTGTTCTGATTGTAGCTTGCTGACAGCCGCGTTTGGAAGCAGAACCTCTTGTTTTTGGGTATCGTTTTGTTGCTGTTCCATGAATCTTCGCATCAGGATATCTTTTCCGCTGTCTGGTAGATAGGTATTCTCTGCTAACATTCCTACTTGCCGATGTGGAGGAGCGTTTTCTTTAGATGTATACAGACGAAGTATGTCTGCGTTGCCTTCCCGGACATAGTATTCATTGGCCTGTAATGTTTACAGAAATGAAATATGATGGAATTTCTTCATGTATGAATGTTGTGATAGTATTTCATTGTACCTAAATGAACGAGGGAGCGACAGTCTTTTGTCGACGTTTTTGAGCAGGACCTACCTGTTGGGTCTTCTGAAATTGCACCCTGCTTCTATCCGAACCCCTCTCCATTTCGTGCCTCCTCAGAGACTCAACTTCCAGAGTGGCTGGTTCTGGTGTCCAAGCTTCACGTCTTCCAAACCATTCAGCCACCTGGACCGATTTGCTCTCATGCCCTTGTCCTGGACTGGTCGTTATGATCTTTATGCCTTCTGCTGATCTAACCTTTCGACGTCTATTCAAAGAAGCATAGCTGAAAATCATTCAGCAACTGTTGACTATTCGAGGTCAAAAACTGGGACGGTGAACTCACCATGGGCATTTGTCCCAGAGACAACAGCAAAGTAGGAGGAGAGCTAATAGAAGCAGAAGAAAAAGAAGTAGCAACAAAAGCCATAACAAACTTCCACTTTCAGCTTCTTTGACAGCCATTTTATCACGTCTCTCCCTGTATTCTTCATCCAAAACCTCTTGGATCTTTTTAACGTCAATAACACCACCTTTCGAATAATTCACAGTTGTTACAACCACACTCCTGAAAGTTTTGAAATAGAATTTTTTTCTACAATTTCATGGAAGGGTTCACCTTTCTGTGTCTGTATCCTTGCTGATATCTGTAGCATCAGGTTCATAACCCCTGTATGGTCTTACATCGTTAATGGTGACCTTACCTCCAGTTATCGTTCTCAAGATGTCGGCTATTACTTCAGCATCTGGTTCTCTGCCAGGAACTATAAAAGTCATCATTCTAGAATGCGTTTCCGGTGGATAAATTCTTATTTCGCATACTCCTGACATTCTTGGGATACCGCCATCCCAAGCTCTTGCAGTGATGGTGATCATTTCTGTTGGCTTCCAGGTCTTTGTCAGCTGGAGAGAGGAGATAATTACTGTAATATAACCCATGGCGTACAATGGAAACAATGATGCTAAGATGCTCCAGGTTCAATACATTTCTCTTACTCCGAAAAATGGTAAAACTGTTAAATCTCGTATTGCACTTCCTTTCAACAATAAGATAAAGGTTTACATTCAGGACTCGAAAGTTCACACATGGAAGTCATCAAATGAAAAGCAGAAGTGTCACGCTAATCTTGGGCACAATATAAAGCGTCCCACACACGAAATTCAGAAATATGAGAGAAATTCAACAACTATAGAAAATGAAATCCTACATGAATCTATAAGTAGGCAGCCGCTTGACTATGGTGGAATAGAAAAATTCCGCATATCTCTACCCTTACATGGGAATCTGCAAATCATACAACCATATCATCTACATACCCCGAACTCTCCTGTGACGTCGTTCAACACCAGGCCTTCCACAGGGTTGACGATCTCATATCTAACCTCATTGTTCGGTGAACTGACATCCTTATCCACCGCTTTAATGAAAGCATCGGACGTGAATCCCGTCCTGTCAGCGTTCACTATGAATTCGTAAATCTCCTTTTCGAAAGTTGGACTCTCATCGTTGATGTCAATCAGATTGACGATGACTTTGGCGTAGGATTTCTTTCCGTTCCCATCTTCGTCAGTAGCTTCTACTGTTAGTTCGAAGCTTGGGGTGGATTCGGCGTCCAAGGATCTTGGTCCTGCGAGAGTGATCACTCCCGTTTCCGGTTCTAAGCGGAAGAGGTTGGACCCAGGACCGGTTAAGGAGGTGTAGCGGATTTTGTTGCCGGGTTCGGAGTCTACGTCGGTGGCTTCTACTCTCAATATGGTGGTACCTGAAGTTTAAACATATTTCAAGAGAACTAAAAACAATGCTTTCAATTTCTTAAGCTCCAACATAGAGGAAAGACATAGATAAGATCCTCTCCAGAGCCACGCCGGCCATGTGAGCCTGCAAAAGAGTCTTTGGAAAGACATGGGGCGTGATACCGAAAATGGTACTGTGGTTATACTCCCTTGCATCGGTTGTGAAGTCACAACAGTTAATCATCGAGGTTAACGAGGATCAACAGCATCCTACCAACTAGAAGCAGTTCAAGAAGGCCATTATCCTGGTAAAACAATCAGGGTATAAAAATAAAACCAGAACAAGTGAGCCATCATTTCTACAGACCGAGATACTGTCTGTTTACGTATGCAAGAGTGCCTTAAAATGAACCTCGAAGGTGCGCACATCTCCATCACCACGGACAGCTAGGCCAGGCTGAGGTCCTCGGAGTTCTGCTGACCTGGGAGTGCCGTAGCACCATGAAGTAACTGACCAGAGGCAATAAAGTGACTCTTCTATGGGTGCCAGAGCATTGTGGTGTTAAAGGAAATAAAAAAGCCAATGAGCTTGCGAAAGTGCATCGAGGTTAACACCTGGTGGACTTGAGCCTTTCTGTGGGCTTGGAAAATACCAAGGCAGCGGTCCAACAATGGGAGTTGGATAACAGAATAACCCTCTGGAGCAACAAACATTCCTGGACTTACACAGTCTACAAAATTCGTGCCAACTAGGATGAAAGTGGCTATGGTAGCTTAGCGCTCTTTATTTCCATCAATGAACCTATTTCTTAGTGAAAATTGCGAGAGTATAGATGAGGGAACTACTTAAAATTTTTGAAAAATATCACCTGATAGACAAGGTGTGCTTCTAATTTTCTTACCTTCTTCAGCATTCTCAGGTATCGATCCAAAAAATTCATCTTGAAGAAATTCAGGGGCGTTATCATTCACATCATTCAGTAATACTGTCAGTTTAGCTTTGGCTGTGAAATTTCCTGTTCCGATTTCTTTGGCTATGATTTCACAGATAACCGACTTCCTTTCTTCATAGTCCAATATTTTTGGGTCGTGTACAGATATCTGCAAGAAAATCCACCTCTAATCAAGCAGAAATGTTCATAGGAACTACTTAGAAATATACAGGGTGCGTCAGCAAGGCGTACGGCTAACATAGCGCTGTAAAAAGCACCCTCTTGGTGATTGGACGGAAGAGCGGCTTTCCACCAATCAAGGGTGTTATTACTTAAAGAAAAAAAAAATTTTGATGTTATTTTAAATTTTTAAAGTTCTTTCTCCAGACGGGAGAAAGTGTGGGATCGGCCCAACGCACTTGGGTCGGGTCTTGGTGTTTAAAATTATTTTCTAGGGAGAGGGATGGTAAATGAAACCTTTTAGATTAAATTTAAGACGTATATTAAATTCAAATCAAAACCAAACAAATTTACACTGGTTAGTTATATGTGTTACTTAAATCAAATGATTCAAATTATCAAATGTTCGGATATTTCTTAATTCGAAAGGAAATAATCCCATCAAGTAAAACTGTTATATTAGCTTTAAATTACAAAGGCAGATCTATTCATTGAAATTAAACCAACATCAGTGTGAATTCCAAATCATATAAAAATGAATTCAAATCATCAACAAAAATGAAAAGGGTTTGTCAAAATGACCCCAGAAATAATAATCATGAACAATCTCGAAAGAATTTACAGAAAAAGGTAAATTTTCTATACCCAAATAATATGACGGAAAATAATCCTTCTTAAACTTTAATTTTACAAGGGGGAACTCAACAATAGTTTCCACGTGATCTTTCAAATGAACCTGAGTTTTCTCAACAGAAAACTCCACTTAGACCTTCGACTACTTAAGGGTGATTACAAAAATAATAATACGCTTTAACGAGGACACAAAAAATTATGAAACTATGAAACTATGACTTATAGAAGATTTCAGGACTCTGGACTATAAATATATTTTGGGCGGGCATGCGGTTTTTCTACCAATCCTCAAAAATAGCTAAGCATAAACAATTTATCTGACCTTTTTCCTGTACCAATGATCCCAAGAACGATGAACCTAGGAGAATAATTCTACGACGATGCTTCTTTCCTGAAACAGACAGATTAGATACGAAACACGACACCCACACGTTTTCGCAAAATTGACCTTCACTCCCGAATATACCGACGATACGCGATCTAAATAATTCCAAATAAATTAAGAGACTTTACTAACTTCAACTTAACACTTCTTATATATGTCCCAGTTGAGACTGACTTATCAAAACTTTTGAAAGAAACCAAAAAAACCTACGAGTTATCCTAACGCCGTCTTCCGAATAACTCCGAAACTAAATTAATTCTTAAACCTTCCTTAAAACCATATCAAACAATCAAACACATTTTAAATGAGTCAACTCAGAATCTTCCCGTTTAAGACTTCTGCAGTTACTCCTCGACTTCAAAATCAACCTTAATTGTTTTCGTTTCCACTTTGAAACCGTACTTCTTAACACTCAAGTACCTAACCTGAAACCGTACTACCCTAGTACCCGAACCATAGTCGCGAGCACTGGCAACCTATCCCGTTTGAGGTTCAACCAGTAACTGCCGTTTTCGTCTCCCGAATAACTGAACTCACTTTCGTCCGAAACTTCCCCGGCTACCTTATTCTTTGTTCCTTTTAGAAACCAATTGAATTAAAGGTTTTTCTTTCGTCAGTAATTCAAAACCAATCAAACCAAAACTTCTTCCATCTTTGTTTTTATGAACCAATCAAATTAAAGATTTTTTTTCTGCTTCCCACCTTCTTCTTGAGATATTGCAGTTTCCCATGCAATGGTTTGGGAAATGCTACGTGACAATTCTCAACAATGCCTGCGTTGAATTTTATTCCTGTCATCGTGTGCAGTAATTGCAACCAAATTCGTGGGACAATTATAATTTATCATTTAGTTCTCTAAAATCTAAATAAACTTAAACTGAAAATCAACAATTTCGGTCGTTAACGTCTCGCCAAAAATCCTGTGTGGGCTTGATAAACGATCCAATAATTTTTCTAACACAAGGCTATTAAATTTCAGAAGTTGAAGTGGAAAATACCGGTTAAATATTACAGGAAAGAAAATGTTCAAGTCCTAATTTTAAAAAGGATATTCATTTTATTACTTCCAAGTTATCTCTCCTATTACAGCGTCTTAACTATACCATGTCGAAAAAAACTTATATGATATGATCGTAAGGTTGACAAAAAATCTACAAATTAAAAATTATTTTACATATACAGGGTGCGTCAAAAAAGTTCCGGAAAATATGTAGTTTTTTCAATTGAAAAAATTATGAAATACGGGGTGTTCCAATTGGAACAACCCGTATTTCATAATTCTTTCGAGGACAACGAGAGCTTCACACTTATATACTCCATTCACTTTTATAAAGTAGGTATACCGGTTTGCCATGAAATTCTGACACATTTCACCGTGTATATTTTGAAAATGTTAGGTTATGGTAATTTCCCTGTCAGATACATTCACAACGTTGTCGTTTCTACATGGAGATCGTAGTAATTACGTATTTATCAAAATCTTTATTACTCCTATAGAATAACATATCCATTATTAAACTGATTTTGAGCTGCAACAGTCAGTATCTATAAACCAATAGCATGACTTATAATAACTCACACCTATAACTCACTCTAATTCGTATGAGTAGCAAAAATGAAATTGCTCCGAAATGAATAAAAAAAGTAGGATAGATCGGGAACTATATTTCAGAAAGATAACATTCCCGCCATTCATTTCCACATTTCCTCTGGTCTGAGTATCCAAAAATTGCATTTGGAAAACGTGAATTTTTGACGTTTTCTACGAGATTCGATTCTATGACGACCACAGAGATCGAAACCTTTGTTACATTGGCAACGTCTCTGAAATTATTATGACTTTCACGAGTGCCAACACTGCCAACTTGCGTCAGTTTTAAGTGAAGAAACTTGATAAACCTAAATCTTGGCCAACCGGGATACTTCATAAGTATGAATGGAGTATACTTCATTTTTCAAATTTCATTACGGCGTTGCCACATAATTCGTATTTTTAGGATATTGTTTATTGTTGTATTGTTTTGAGGGGTTCATCGAAATTCTACTAGCAACCGCTGTTTTCAATCTAGATAAACGAAATTTTAACAGAATTTAGCTTGAGGTATCAGCTTCATCATTCGGTAAACGTCTGAGGTTTTTTTATACGGAGTATCAAATATAAATTCACCAATTTACTCAAATTGAATATGCGACAACTCAATATTTCCAAATGGAACACCCCGTGTTTTTTCTTTGATGAAATTTGTTTTTCAAATGTCTACATTTCTTACAAGGAATGCCCTATACCCAACTTGCTTTATTTTTGAGATATTCCACATATAAGCATGGGACATACTTTGTAAAAAATTTAGACATTTGAAAAAACACATTTCATGAAAGAGAAAAATACAGGGTGTTCCATTTGAAAAAATCGAGTTATCGCATATTTAATTTGAATAAATTAGTAAATTTATATTAGACACTCTGTATAAAAAAATTTCAGACGTTCACCGAGTGAAGAAGCTGATACCTTAATCTAACTTCTGTAAAAATTTAGTTTATCTAGATTGAACAATGCGGTGTTGGTATAAGAATTTTGATGAACCCCTTAAAACACTAAAAATATCCTGAAAATACGAATAATGTGGCAAGGCCAAGAGAAAATTAAAGAATGAGGCATAAGTGTAAAGCTCTTGTTGTCCACAAAAGAATTATGCCATGCGATACAGGGTGTTCCATTTGAAAAAACTACCTATTTTTTCATAACTTTTTTTGACGCATCCTGTACAGGGTGGGCTTTTCAAAACGAAACAGACGAGATAACAGGCGGAATGAATTTATTTCGAAAAAATGCTCGGACACGTCGATTTTTGTTTCGAGGGGGACAACTTTTAAGGTCAAATTCACAACTATATCGCTTCAACCCTTAGTGTTAGAACACCAACCCCTAAATTTTGAATAGGAAAGATAGGGTGAGTGATACCTCATTTGAAAGGCCTTTTTATCATGAATTCAGCGTAATAATTTTTTTCTCATTTAACGCATTCGTTTTCGAGATATTTAATTTTGAATTTCGTACAGTACCATTCATTCCGCTAACCATGCTATGTGAATTCATCAATTATTTGACTGATTATTCATTGTCTGGTGTATGGCAGTTATGGAGTTTCATCAAATCTACAGAATGAATGAATAATAAATTCGATTGATTCAGACAGCTTGCTTGACGATGATACCATATTTGTTTCAACTTCAAATGTCAATATCTCAAGAATAAATGAATCAAATGGAGAAAAAATCGATATCCTGAATTCAGGATAAAAGGACCTTTCAAATGAGGTATCACTCACCCTATCTTTCCTATTCAAAATTTAGGGGTTAGTGTTCTAACACTAAGGGTTGAAGCGATATAGTTGTGAATTTGACCTTAAAAGTTGTCCCCCTCGAAACAAAAATCGACGTGTGCGAGCATTTTTTCGAAATAAATTTATTCCGCCCGTTATCTCGTCTGTTTCGTTTTAAAAAGCCCACCCTGTATATGTAAAATTATTTTTTAATTTGTAGACTTTTGTCAACCTTATAACCATGCCACAAAAGTTTTTTCCGCACAATATAGTTAAGGCCCTATTTTAGCCGTACGCCTTGCTGACGCACTCTGTGCTTTATTACACTCTCTTTAAATTTTTCATTGTCACAAGAGAAAGTACGCACCTGAAATTCTGCCTGCCCTTCAACAACGCTAGGGCTGATATCAAAAGTGCCATTGTTGTTAACCAGCATCAAAGTTACCACGTCTCCTGGTTGAGTGCGGATGTTGGCTTGAGGAAGCTTCAAAATGGTACCAGAAGGAGCGTTTTCATCAAGAAAAGCGTTGTATTCGGTGGAGCCGAAAGTAGGCGAACCGGCAGTTATACCTGGTGGTATTAGTGCCAATCGAACAGTGGTGGATTGGGCTGGAGGCTCCTGTATAAATAGATAGAAATCATGATTATGTTAACTCTTAGGTCTCTCGAATAGACCCCTCAGAAACTACGAGCTTCTGAGTTTGCAGCTTGTGTGAGTAAGGAGAATCAGTTGTGTTCTGTGTGTAGGCTGTGCTAGCCTCTTTGCTAGCCTCGTGATTTAACTCGGACCTTCCGGGTCCTAGAACAACACCCAAATTATTGTTTTATGAATGGACAAGCAGCCCGTCCCACTTAATTAGTCGACCGCGTGTCTGAATGTTGATCCACGCGGCTACTTTTTTATAGATATGCATGTCTTCCTCTCACACTTCGGTGCTCTCTCCTACCCGCCTACCTAGGACGGAGACGCATTTAGGTCCGATCGTTAGGTTTCATCTTCATCACTTCAACATGCCATATCTTTTGATGTACTCATTGTAATTGTATGATGTTCTAATTTGAATACTGGGCAAAAATGACGTATTTGGTTAGATGAGGATCCATACCCAATTCAAAAAACACACTCCCAAAAACTACATATACTCCATTCACAATTATAAAATCACAGCTCTGGCATTGGAAATTTGACACATTCCACTCTGTATCGAAGTTATGACGTTTTTCAAAATATTTTTATGTTCCAAGTCAACACTATGTTGCCCTTTCTACATTCTTAGCGTATTTCTCAGAATGTGAATGAATTGGAAAAGATGTGATGGACGAAAATAATTAACGTCTATATGAATTGATAGAAAGGATTCCTTTTCTAGTTATTTGCATGAAAAGTACAAGAGATCACTGTTGAAATATATTATTTTTCGCCATGGAAAAAAATTGCATTGCTTTCACATAATTTTCATATGCATGCTTGTGAAGATTTGATGTTTATTATCCTCTTGAACTGAAAGTTCAAGACTTGACGACATTTTATTTATTTGATCTTATGAACAAGGAGTAAATTATTCTGATTGTATAGTAATTTATTGGATTAAAAAATATTCATACATTACTACCACAGTAGGTTTCTACAAATAAAATGGAATAGGTCAAACATATGCTTCACATTTATCATTCACCTGTTCTAAAAAAGACACAAACTCCTGGAATATGGAAAAAACCGATGTATTCTGGTTCAATATAGCCTTTTTCTACTTTCGGCAAAGGAATGAAAGCTCCAGTGACACATTTCAATTCTACCTGAACCATATTTTCCGGTCGCTTCCGTTAGAAGATCGTATAAGGAATCCTTTCTTGTCCATTTACACATTCCAAATAAATTTTGAGCACCAAAAACGATACCGAAAGTAACCAAACTTCTGGGGGACCGGAATTTCGTTTGAAATTTTTCAAAACGGCCAGATACCTAAAAAACTTCGTTATCAAGTGTAAAAAGATCGATCAGTACTTACTTTCGCTTTATTTATGCTTATAAATCGATTTTTGGTCCAATTCAAATTTGTCGTTCGTACTCACGCCAAAACTCGTGAAAGGAAAAAATGACACTTGCACGAAACTTCTTCTGGACGCCGAAGAACGGAAAAATAGGCGATTTCCTATCGATATTTCTCCCCAAAATCGCCGATCGATACGAACTAACAAAATTGGGAAAACCTTTGATACTTTTAATTTGATGTAAACATAAAAACTGGCATCGTCGTTTTGTCATTTACCATATTATATGTACGCGCACAGATTTTTCATCAGGTGCACCAATTCCTGAAAACGAAACCATGGCCAGAGTTGTGATTTTATAATTGTGAATGGAGTATAATTTTGGAAAACATCTGATACCTAACCTAAGGTGAAAGTATTGGTTTTGCGGACGATATGATCGTTCTCTTTCAAGATGTAACATGGGAGAAACTAAAAGAACAAGTATCCGAGGAATTTGAGACTCTGACAAAGTGGTTCAGATTGAATAAACTGACATTAAATATAAGCAAGACCAAATACCTAACCTTCACCTCAAATAAGAAAGGAATTCCTGATCTAGGTGACTTGAATATCGACGACCAACTATGTATTGAAAGAACACACTCAACAAAATACCTTGGTATTTTCATTGATGAGCACTTGAGATGGGAAGATCATATATCTTATACTACGAGAAAACTTAGAGGTATCTTATACAGATTTAGGTACCTAAGAAATTACATAAATTCTACTAAACACTTACAGATGCTCTATAACTCGTTGGTGCTACCACAGCTATCATACGGTATAATAGGATGGGAAGGTGTTTTAGATAGGTACAAAAGAAAAATAGATGTTCTACAAAAAAGTATCCTGAAGGTTATGTACAGGAAAAAAATTACATTCTCTAGTGAACTTATATACAGCATAGCCAAGGTATTGGATATAAGACAATTATATGCGCAAAGAATAATCCTAAATATCAAGCAGAATAAAATTTCCATCATACAAAAAGAACATAAATACCCGACGCGAGCTGGAGGTGGTAGTTATGAGAGACCTAGAGCAGAAAAAAGAATAGGGCAGAGATATAGTGGATATTTAGCAGCAAGACTGTACTCAATTATACCGGAAGAAATAAAAGAAATTAGAAATAAAAATAAATTCAACAAAGAAATAAAGAGATGGCTAATTGAAGGAGACCGAACATCGATACATAGGATAATAAATTCCGCTTAGATATTGATTGGGAAATACACTGAGGAGGACGAAAATCCAGATCGGGACTTTTACCGACGAAGAGAAGTAATAAACCCTAAAGAAGACAAAAAAATTACCGATGAAGACAAGTTGAGGCTGATCGGACATATTGCCGACTGAAACAAGAATCACAGTTGAGTTAAGATTTATTAATCGTGTTGTAACAGGGACTGAGAGTTTATTTTTTTGTTTTTTGCCGTATTATAAGAATTCATGATTATTTAATGCTGTACACAGTTATCACCCATGGGTGAATAACTACACAGTCGTTCTAAGAGTTTATCTGTATCTGTATCTTATATTGAATAAACTCTATTCTATTCTATTCTATAAACAGGTAATAGCAAGTCGATCTTGAAAGATAGATATATGCTATCGCGGACTTTTTTGTAGAACTATTTAAGAGGTAGGTACATTTCCGTCATACATTGTGTCCACGCAAGTCTTACGGTATTTGCAGCGCACGTGAAAATAGCCTATTATGGCTGATTTTTTGTTATTATTGAAGTTATAGGAGGTATCCTTAATTTTTCACGGTCCATTGATGCGATGGATAAGACTGCTTTTTATTAGTGATTATCAAAATTCATCAAAGTTATTCAAAGTAACCTCACGGTCGAGAGCTTAGTGAGAAAAATTTTTGCAATTATTCCTTTTTACTTAGAAGAAACATTGTTGGTTTACAAACCTCTGCATTTCCTCGAACCTCTTCAGCAACAACAGTCAGTAGTATAGGCTGATTCATATGACTTGCTGCTATTATTTCCGATAGAGGTCTCGTCAAACGCAGCTCACCTGGAACAACCAATTATTGTAATTATTATGTCAACATAAGTGAACACAAGTGTTCATGATTTTCCTGGGGGAATGGTGAACAAGACAAATAACACGATGATATAATGATTGTAAGCGCGTTAAAAGCTTTCAATAATTGATGATTTAGTGTATTAGTGTTAGGGTTGAAGGAAAAATATCAATATAAATTGGTAAATTCTCCAAGGGAGTATGACAAGTTATTTTTTGATGAAATCGATAGCGAAATAGTCATAGCGCTCAATAATTAGGTCCTATTTTTTCACAGTAATTCATTCATCACTTCACTGAATCCGCCTTAGAATTATAGGAAATATAATTCGCTGAGGACTGATTGCAGCTGAAATAATCTGATTTTAAGGGCAACCTTTTTCAAGAGAAGGAAGAACCACCAGCTTAACGATTTGAGAATCTGATTTAACCCCACTATTTCGTAATTAAACGTCAAAATAATAGCGTATTTTATTTATTTTGTTTGAACGAAATAAATGGAAATCTTTATGAGATGCATCTTGATGAATTGGAAATTATGGAATATGGATGGTATTACCTGGGAATATTCAATTTTACCTTTCACTTCATAATTCTACTATCTCAATTTTCTTATGACTGTTCTAATTTTTACTCGTTATTTCTGGATTTGGAGGAGTGGGCTCGAGTGAATGATGAATTTTGAACAAAGTCTAATAGATATTGGCAAAAGCAAATTCCGATTATTTCAAGCCCTTCCCCAAAAATTCTGATATTGTAAAATTCTAATTCAACGCCAAAATATTCAACAGGAAGGACTTGGCTTTATTGAATGATGAATAATCCATGTATTCGTTATAATTATTGATTATCTCAAGCCAATTTTCTGAAAACTCAGATTTTGCACTGTGCTAATTTTTACTCGTGACTTTTTGATTTGAAGGAGTGGGCTCCAGTGAATGATGAGTGTTAATCGTAGTTTAGAGAATTATGAATATTGGCAAAATCAAATTCCGATTATTCCAAGCAGTTTCCCCAAAAATTCAGATATTGTGAAATTCAAATTCAACGCCAAAATATTCAACAGGAAGGACTTGGCTTTATTGAATGATGAATAATCCATGGATTCAATATTATCATTGATTTTGTTGAAGGCGTGCAGAAATTTTAAGAATAGTACATTATTTACCGAGTAGGAAAAGCCTTACATTCCTGGACGATTGTGAAGATTGCTAAGTCGAGGCATAAGCCGAGACTTAGCAACACAGAGTCCAGGAATGTGGCTTTTCCTACGAGGTGGACTATTTTCCGCAAATCGTTTGAAACTCGAAAGATTTTAACTAATTTTGAAAAAATCGCTAATTATTCCATTCATAAATAAATGGAGCTTTGAAATTCGGAATATCATTTCCTTACAGTAAGGAAATGAATATTTACTAACAGTTGGGAAATCTTGACTTTTTCTATGACAAATTTTGTTAGGAATGTCAAAATTTCCTAGCGATTTGCGGAAAATAATTTTTTTTCGAAAAATTTGTTAGTTCAAAGAGGTTTTCAGTATGAGCACTTTGTCATGGCTCATTTACTTTTTTTTCACGTGAGCGGGTTGAAAGTTCTGCATGAACAAACCTGTAATGGTCGACTTTCATTCGGTGACAAATTTCATCAAGTACCATCGTCCAAAGTAAATGAATCATGACAAAGTGCACATACTGAAAACCTCTTCGAACTAACTAATTTAAAAAAAAATTCCTGAAAATTTTTGCACGTCTGTAAAGAAGATACAAAGACCTTGCCAAAAAAGTACCACATGACCCACTTTCCCTATTCAAAAAATTTAGAGGGGCTGATGGGGATGGTACAGGGTGCAACAAAAATCCTTCAAAAACGCATACGAATTTGGTAAAAGTAAAACAAAAATTGACCTGTTTCAGCATTTTGTTGCCAAATATTCTTATTCTGAGAAAATAAATTTGTTCCATAATTTTTACGCGCACTCTATATTATAATTTTTTTTTTCTGCTATCATTCTATGTGATAATTATAATTATTTTGTATATCGATGAGAGGAATAAAGTCTTTATTATTATCTATTATTATCTCAAGCCAATTTTCTGAAACTCAGATTTTGCACTGTTCTAATTTTCACTCGAGACTTTTTGATTTGAGAGAGTGGATGATGAATTTCAAACACAGTTCAGAGAATAATAGATATTGGCAAAAGCGAATTTCGGTTATTCCAAGTCATCAAAAATTCAGTTATTGTGAAGTAAAGACAGTTATGACGGTTCCTTTCAGAAAGTTGTGTTCAAAGCAATAAAGTTATCTTCATTTCCATTCAAAATATGCCCAGTTGAGAAATGGAATTTACTTGAAAAAAAGAATGTTTACGCTCATTACTGGAAATGATGAATGTAAAACACTCATGAAACATAATGGTAATTCGACACGCAATCCGAACAACTGTGATTCATTACGTTCTCACCCCCTTAGTTCAAATGTTTCGTCATTGTCTGAATTCGCATGGAACCGCTATATTTTACGGCGATGTTAATTTGTCGCCCTAATAACTCCCCGGTTTTATTGAAATCAACGACTGCTTGTAGATTGCAGGACACGGAATTCCTACTTATTCTCACATTTCAAATATTGATCCTTATGCAATAAGGGACCTCAAGCGTGAGTGTCAGCTTAGAAAAATAAAGCTTTTCGATAAATTTCTCAACACGAAAATTCATCAATGGAGAGTTTAGAAAATTCGTGATACGAGGATGTATTGATATACACGAGGAACCTGACCCATATTTATACGGGAAACTACCTTGCCCTAAAATGGATATCTTCTGATTTAATATCCACTTTAGGGCAAGGGTGTGATGCATACACTCACATTATTTTTTAACGTAGATTCAATATCTGCCATAAAAAATGGGGTTCTAATTTGAAAAAATTGATTTTTCACGATTTTGTCATCCCTAACTTTGAAAGCGATTTTTTCACCCCCTGTATCATGAATCGCGATTTAGATTTTCAAAGTGGATACATCAATCTTACATCTTGAAAAATCCCAAAAATGAAAATTTTCCATCCAAAAACCTCGAAGTTATTCTTGTTTCAGCGGAGCTCTATTTTCGATTTTTTTTCGAATTTTCCCGCTCTGAGAGAATTTTCCAACCAAAACTGAAAAATGTTACATCAAAATAACTTGAAATTTTCTAAGGAATCTATTTCTGCAATAAAAAAATGGTGTTCTAATCTGAAAAACGGAAGTTGACGTCATTTCCGGAAAAACCGGAGGTGCTCATGCCTTGAAAATATTTTAGATTTCATCAGCATCGTGAAATACTTATAAGTGCTGAATTTCATGAAAATACTTTCAGTAGTTTCCCGTATAAATATGGGTGAGGTTCCTCGTGAAAGACCCTGTATAGTTAGCCCAGACCAGTTCCATGCATATGCATAAACAAAATATTGCGATACCATGTCAACGAACAATAACTCATATTAGAAGTCTCAGTGTAGAGTTCGACGTCAAAGAAGTAAACCAGAGTTACGCAATAAATAAAAAAAAGATGTTCACCAAAATTTATAAAAATAGAAAAATTGGCGTATCGAGCCATTATCAAGTACCTGCATTCAAAAGGGTTAAGAGGTAAGCAGATTTACGAAGATATGCTAATACCCTTGGTGGTCAATGTCCTTCGTATGCGACCGTGAAAAATTGGACTGCAAGCTCCCAAGAGGTAAATTTTCCATTGAAGGTGATGACCGATCGGGAAGGCCAGTTTCTGTGTCAGTCCTCGAAAATATCGATGCAGTTCATGAAATGATTCTATCAGACCGTCGAATTGGGCTAAAACGGATATCTAAAGTACATAGAAGTACTGAAGATTTCATACGAACGCGTTCATCATATAGATCACGTCAATTTGGACACGAGAAACATTTCTGCAAAATGGATCCCCAAATGTTTGAATGTTGACCAAAAGCGTGCAAGGATAGAAGCATCGCGTTCGATCTGTGCTCGATTTGAAAACGATGTAGACTTCTTAAACCGAATTGTTACTATGAATGAGACTTGGGTACATTTCTACGATCCAGAAACAAAGCAACAATCGATGGAATAGCGACACTCTGGTTCTCCAAGACCTAAGAAGTTTCTTTTCCAAAATTCTGCTGGAAAAGTTCTTGCTGCAGTTTTTCGAGATTGCCTAGAGTACCTAATTATGATTGATTTTTTGGATAAGGGTAGAACAATAACTGGAGATTACTATTCGACATAACTGATCACTCTACGGGAAAAAACTAAAGAGAAAAGACGCGGAAAGCTATCCAACGGTGTTTTGTTTTTACAGGACAATGCCCTAGTACACAAATCTCATGTTGCCATGCAAAAAATTCGTGATTGAGGGTTAGAATTACTAGAACACCCCCTTATTCACTAGATTTGGCTCCGTCCGACTATCATCTCTTTCCTCAACTGAAAAAAAGTTTAAAAGGTCGTAAATTTTCTCCCAACGAGGAGGTAATGAAAGCTGTGGAGGTGTGGTTTGCAGAGCAAGAAGAAACATTTTTTTAAAGGTCTAGAGACGTTGCAGGTTCGCTGTAATAAATGTATTCAATAAAGAGGAGAATATGTTGAGTAATAAAATATTTTGACATTGAAATTTTGTTTGGTTCTATAGTAGGCTAAGAATTTCTCAATATATCCTCGTATAATGGCCCTTCCTTGCAGATGTTACTCTGGGTCGACCAGGCACCTGCCTCCGGGCATAGCTACCGGTTTACAGGAAAAAGGCCACTATTCGCCTTATTGAAGTTCGAGGAATATGCAAACGGTGCGCAATCTGGTGGTTCGACAAAGGTTCTTGAGGTAGAGCTACTATTCTTGCCTGGTCAAACTGGGAAATTGGATGTCTCCGCATTTTCCACGGAATATTCTCGAAAAACTGATTAACTTCGAATACACCCGTATTCTCCCGAAAAAAAAACATTTTTGGGTGGTTTATTGTTTTCATGATAGTGAAGATCCGACCAACTAAAAATTGTCATGTTACATTCAACAAGTTGAGAGTTGATACGGAAAGCCAAGACTTTTGATGGGTGTATCTATTGACCAACAATTCATCATGTTTTAGAATGCATTGATCGAGTCTCATTATGAAAATCTTCTCTTCGTATCATTCCTGATTAATCCTGATGATAATAATCTGAGGGTGTATCAAACTGAGAGAATCCTACTGAAGGGGAACTAACAATCATCAAAACATTATTGTTTACTCCCTCAAAAATATACCTTTGTCTAGACATCGGCAATAAAAATTATCCGATGAACCTGAAACACTTTTCCGAGAACCCATAATAGCAGTAATACATCATAAAAGCTCTTCCGAAAACAATGAATTTCCCAGTATATGCATTGATTCTCGGTAGACATTGGTCATTATCGAATTGTCGGAAAAACTAGGTCAATTCTAAGCTAACTGACCCTCACATCCTCTCAAAACTTAGCTTTTCGATGCACACCATCCTCATTCCTCACGTACATAGTCGATTGGGAACGTATGCGTATTTATAATGATTCAATAAACGTGTACATTGCCGAGCTTGAAGGTTCTGTTTGTTCACAGAACACACGCTCTCGCACTTTTGTAAACCTTGACCTTCTCTTCGGATGATTTTGTCTAATAAAGGAAGCACGTAGTACTTAAATTCCTATGCAGTGTCCCATTCGACCGAAAGTTATTATTGGCATTCTATCGCAGCAACACTCAAAAAATCTTATCAACATTTCATCCAGAACTACGAATCGTGAACTGTACTTGGTTGAACTTCCTCTCAAGACCATTTTCGGCTCAAAATTTCACAGTTACATACATTGTGATGAAATGATAACGCTCTTGTCCATATGGTCAAACGCTTAAAACAGGGCCGATCTTAGGGTGTTGGCCGCCCGCGTGCAGAATCCTTATGTGCCGCCCCAAAGACAAAAAAAATATATCTTTTTTTTTGACATATATTCATAAAATCTTCAATGGACCTCCTTTTATTGTTAGGAAAAAACTGTACATATTAGATTCAAGGAGTGGATAACCCCGTTCTTCTTTCGTAAATATTTTGGTGATCCCTCTGCCCTCCGACATCTTCTCTAAAGATTTTTTTTTATTTCACACAATAAAAATGCAATTTACATACACACATATATATTCAATATACTACTCACTACTGTATTCGTGTACTAGATGATGAAGCAATCATTCTTTCCATGATGGCACGCCATCGCTTTTTCTCTCGATTATAAACATTTTGTTGTTCCGCATCAATAGTGAAATTCTTTTCCAATCTCAATTTTAACTCGCCCCAAGATTTCACAGAATTTACATGTTTAAACGCAATTCCATGTTTATTTAGGTCAGTGTTTTTCAACCTGTGGGTCGCGAAGCTTCTGTAGGGGGGCCGCAAGAGGTCGATAGAACTTTAGTAAGAGAATGTCCACAAGACCCATGCGGAGGTTGTGCTTGTTTCGGATTAATCAAATGACACAAATCTTCTTTCATGGAACCCACTCATTTCTGCGAGATATGAATTTTTGTCATCATTTTCCATGAACAACCCCCCAAATCTCCGAAACTGGAGGCTAACAATCTATGGGGTCTTTTGTATTTCATTCTTTCGACATTCATAACATAACATTCATAACATAACATAAGAAACACATATTCGAATACTCTACCCTCTATATGAAATGTATAGCAAGGAAGAATTATGATGTACCTTCTATATGAAAATGTATAGCAAGGGAGCAAAGTGTTGTTGTGAATAACAAAAAATAACTAATTACTTATTGACAACTGGTAATTGACCGACGATTATAAACTCAACCTTCTATATGAAAATGTACAGCAAGGAGGATTTATTGAATGTACCTTCTATATGAAAATATATAGCAAGGTAGCAAGGTGTTGTTGCGATTTACAACTGATTAATTAGCGACGATTTCGAATTACAACTGAATCATTACTGTTCGATTACTTTTCTCTACTTCAATTAACTTTACTAACTGCTTTTCTCTGCAAAAAGGATTTTGAAGACAAGCTGGAAAATAAGAAGGTTTATATCCTCTGAATAAAAGTGGGGCAGATCAACAATTGATTGAGTGTCAGAATCGAAAAACGCCTCGCCATGCCAACAAAGTGCTCTCATTTGCCATTTTTGACTATAGTGAAAAAACAACTCATTTCTTGAATCTACAGACCAATGAGAGAAACCTTGGACGATTTGGTATTCGATCCTGCCATGTGTTTCCAAATGCGACTTGAACTGCAATAAAAAAGTCACCCTATATTTAATTTTATGAACTTATACGGATAAACTGAATGAAGGTTCACCGAACCTGGTTATTGTCTCAAAAAACCAGATGAATTTCCCAAACTTGTCCCAAATTCTTGGTTTGAGAAATCTTTTGAATAGCTGACCATAAATCAGTCGAAAAA
The DNA here is from genome assembly GCA_910592335.1 of Adalia bipunctata. Taxonomy (NCBI): domain Eukaryota; kingdom Metazoa; phylum Arthropoda; class Insecta; order Coleoptera; family Coccinellidae; genus Adalia; species Adalia bipunctata. Next base: position 12,830,240 of record OU342954.1, read on the forward strand.
GGGTATTCTTAAACAAAGAACGAGAATTGTGACTAAAGGCATATGGAACAATATTGCAGTTCAAGGGTTGGTCGATCCCATATGTTTAAAATCATTTCATCTATACAACATTTTTGAAGGCGACAGCTTTTTTCTGGTGGACAAAGGATATGGCATTCAATTCGTCCAGATGTTGGGAAGTGAGACGCAACATCGAGATATGAATTTTTTTATCATTCTCCATAAACAACTCCCCAAATCTTCAAACCGGGGGGTTACAAAATAGGGAGTCTTCTGTATTTCATTCTTTCGGTATTCAAGAAACACATATTCGAATCTGATCGTGAAACACTCTCATTTCGTCGAGATATAAATTTTTTTCGTCATTTTTCATGAACAACCCTCCAAATCTCCAAACCTGATGAGGGCTAACCAACGATGGGATTGATTGTATTTCATTCTTTCGACATTCAAGGAGCACGTATTCGAATATGATCGTGGAGCAATGTCTTTTCACCGAGATATGAATTCTTTTCATCATTTTTTATAAACAACCTCCCAAATCTCCAAACCGGGGGGCTAAGATTAAAATTGATTTTCACACGGAAGAAACCGGAACCCAGAACGGTGGCAACGAAAAATTAACATGAAGCTGTGGCAGTAACTGCAAAAAGCATCATTACACACCATCATAATTGCACCCCAGTCGTTTTTGTTTTTACAACGACGCGATTCTCTTCCAACATCTGGTAATTTTTACCAATCCTAAACATTCCTATTCCGAGACCCGATCGATAACGATAATAGCTATCAGATGATAGTTTTTTTCGATCTTTGCATCACGTTCTTCTGGAGCAAGCATTCCTTTGTTTCTTTCTTTCGGTGAAGGGGAACAAAGAATATTTGATTTGACAAGATTGAAAAATTCAGTTTCAATTAATTTTTTTGGTCTCATTTAAAATTTGGATGATTACAGTACTTACTAATCAATAATTGAAAACAATTTTCTTCTTAAGATTTGTTAAAAATAATATTTTTTACAAAGTGACATATAGATGTGGCGGCCTGCGGCCGCCCCTTGAATTTTCAATAATTGAAAACAATTTTCTTCTTAAGATTTGTTAAAAATAATATTTTTTACAAAGTGACATATAGATGTGGCGGCCTGCGGCCGCCCCTTGAATTTGGCCGCCCGCGTGCGGGGCACGCGCTGCACACCTGCTAGGATCGGCCCTGGCTTAAAAATTGTAACGGGTTTACACTTTATATTATTCAGTCATTCAACATATACGGTGGTTTTCTTCGGTGATCGGAGCTTGATCTGGAATCAACTCGATTTGACCAATTTGTTCAAAAATCAGAGAATCAAGCAGTTGATTTCGGATCACCGGTGATTACGCTTTGTGAAACCCACCGCGTTAATCTTTTGTCTAAATTGGCACCATGGCACCACATTCAGTTTGAAATTGTCCGCATTGATCAATTTTGGCTTCGTCAACTGTAGAAAATGGCTTGCTATTGTACCAACACCGACTGTGGGAAATTCGTTAATTTGGAATCGTCCAGTAAGTTCTAATAGAGCGTGAATATATTCCCATATACAGGGTGCGTCAGCAAGGCGTACGGCTGAAAAAGCGCCTAAACTATACCGTGTCGAAAAAACCTACATGATATGGTTGTGAGTTTGACAAAAATCTACAAATAAAATAATTTCACATATACTGGATGCGTCAAAAAAAAGTTAAGGAAAAATATGAAGTTTTTTCAAAGGGAACACCCTGTATTTCATGGTTAAATTCTTCCCAGGAAAACAAGAGCTCTACACTCATAACTGATTTTTCAAATCACATATTCCGTATTTTTAGGATATTTTTAGTGTTTTGAGGGGTTCATCAAAATTCTTATAGCAACCGCTGTTTTAAATCTAGATAAACGAAATTTTTACAGTATTTAGTTCAAGGTATCAGCTTCATCATTCGGTAAACGTCTGAAGTTTTTTTGTACAGGATGTCTAATAAAAATTTACCAATTTACTCAAATTAAATATGCGATGACTCGATTTTTTCAAATGGAACACCATGTATTTTGCTCTTTCATGAAATTTGTTTTTCAAATTTATTTGGAAAAATGCCCTATACCTAACTCGCTTTGTTTTAGAGATAGTCCACGTTTAAGTATGGGAAAACTTTGTAAAAAATGTAGACATTTGAAAAAAAATTTCATGAAAGAGAAAAATACAGCATGTTTCATTAGAAAAAATCGTTATCGTATATGGAAGGCAATGTGACGGGACATCATGGAAGAAGATCTCGGTACTTCTACGCGAAAACTTTGAAATACTTTGAATGTAAGGGATTGGACTGTTTGAAAAATAATATATAGATAGAAAATAATCGTATACAGGGTTTCCCAGAAACCACGCACCCCATAGAGGGGATCGAAAGTGAAAAATATTCTCAGCCCAAAAATCCATGTTTGAAATTTTTTGATAACGTAGTTAATTAGTTATTAATCAATGAAAGTGACCAATCAGGAGCGCCCTATAGAAGAATAAGTAGGCCGTGGGGACGCAAGAGTGAGACGTCAGAGCTGCGGCCGGCTTTTCACGCAGTAAACCGAGACTGGCGTCTCACTCTCGCGTCCCTACTGCCTACTCATTCTTCTGTAGGGTGCTCCTGATTGGTCACTCTCATTAATAAATTACTAACTAACTACGTTATCGAAAAATTTCAAACATGGATTTTTGGGCTTAGAATATTTTTCACTTTCGATCCCCTCAATGGGGTGTTCGATGTCTGGGACATCCTGTACAGAAAGGGAGTCCCACTAGTGCCGCAGCGGACGATATACGCGTAACGGTCGTCGGTCAGAGTTTGGCAAAAATTTTTGATGCAGACTTGATATAGTTCAAGAAGAGCACAACCTAAAAATATTTTCGAATATCGGGTGGCCCACAAAAGAGGAATAGAGGGTGATTTTTTTTTCAAATGGGACACCCCATATTCAATTGTGTTTTTCAATTCTCTGAAACTTCCCGCATGCTTTCGTATATTTTTCACATTTTATTCGACAGTTTTCGAAATATTGGATATTTTGACAAAAAATTATACTTCTAGTGGCTATGTTATCCAATTATATTTCAGGAACCCTTGCACATAACAATAACAGCTTCATATGGATTGAAAGACAAGACTTCAAAGTATCCTAGCCAGCTATAATGAAGCATCTCCAGCATGAGGAGTGTCCACAAAAAGACTATCAACGTGACGAATTTCAAATCGACTTTTCTTAATTTTTTCAAATGAAATGCATATAATTTTTTTCATCATTGTAATCACCATTCATTTCACTTCATTTTTTGTCAAATACATGATATGCATATCTTCAACAGAATAGGATTTTTTAGAGTATTTTAAAATAATTGAATATCCTTTAAAAATGAATAATACAAGATCATGTACCTCAGTACCGTCCGCTAAAACAAAATAAATGAGAGTAATGGACTAGCAGAGACTGAAACGTCGTAATGTAAGTTCTGCCGTTTCTGTAAGGGTTATGTATTGTGTACCTGATGACGACAAACAAGCAAAAAACCGGTCCTGTGATGACGACATCATTGATTTTTTATTTACTTCGGAAATTAGAGCTCTGCTAGTCCATTTCTCTTATCCTTTGAAAAGTTCAAGGAAAATCTCCTCTATTTTTGCCGCTTGTTCACCTACACCCTGTATTGATAATTGAAGGAGGATTGGACTACTGATGTGAAGTCGGGAGCTGACCATGCGGTATGAATTGGCCTCTACCCCTAATATGAGTTTCGTAAATGTTTTCGCTGAATTCGAGATAGTTCTCATTGGCTAAAAGGCTGCCATATGCTGTCGTCAGCGACAGTACGTATCTGAGAACGTATTCAAAGAGCCCCAACCGCTCAGAAAAACTCAGGATAGATTCCATTTTAATAGATTTCCGTGCCGGAAGTTTCATACTGGTAGTTTTTCCGGCAAATTTTTAACCGCAAGGCGTATATAATGAACTTTTATCGCATGAAACTCGGCATTATGTTTCGCTTTTAAAATAGTGAATGAATATGGAAAGAGGTCAATTGCTAGCGAAAGGGGTTCTGAAATACCGCAAGGGTTTTATGCAACTGGGGTAATTGAGTGGCAAATATTGTAATTTAATGCAATCGTGTCAATGTAATTCTGTATATTGAAAAAAATGTGTTCTCTTTATAGGGGTCAGTACCCCAGAAAAGGTCTAACTGCTTCCCTATTATAATTTTTTTGAACAAAGTTTTCGAAAACAATGATTCATTGAAGTCGATTAGATATCAAATGTTATATATAGGGATATATCGAATAACAGGATTGTGGAAGTGAATTCTTCCTTCGCTGGAGTTGGCTGGAATCAGCGGAATCACGAAACTGAGAAAACTTGTTTCTCTCGTATACAGGGTGTTTATGAATTGATGCGAGAGGGTGATTCCTTGTTCAAAATAAAGGGTAGTTTGTTTTATAAATGTTGTTTATATTACTCCTAGTTATTCAGCTTCATTCTGCCATTCTATTTCATTACCGTCTATCTTCGATTCCATCTTCAGTCTTCTCTTTTGAAGGAATATTGCTTGACTCTTTTCTCCATTGATTTTGATTTTCCATCTGCGCCATTCACTGATATCATCTGCAGCTTCTTGAAGTCTTTTGTGAATTATTTTTGTATTTCTGTGTCTGCGTATACCTAGAGCTTGGATTTCTTAGTATATCATGTATGTATATGTTATAAAGTAGCGGTCCTTGGGGAACTCCTGCGTCTAAATAATATCTGAGTGTGGAATGAAACATCATCTATTTTCACACAAAAGTTCCTATCCCTCAAATAATTTCTTAATATTCTGCATAACTTCAGTTCGTCACTTTCGTCCTCAGAGGTCGTGTATCTACCCTCCGTGGTGTCCATGAAGGAACATCGGTGTCCGAATTATCCTCCATGATTCAATTTGGTAATTGTCACTCCACTTTATTTTTGAATTCCACTTAAAAGTCCCGAAATCACTCACGCACGGAACCAACGATCCTTTCGGACCTGGACTCAACGAACGAAAACACAAAAACTTTTTACAAGCACTAACTTGAATGCGCACATCAACTTTGCGTTTGAGCACTAAACTGGTTTTCACACAAACTCAATCTCTCCGCACGTCTGCAATGGTCTGCGTCTCGCTCGGTACTGTGCAATTTTAGAAGGTATGGTATCTTCGACAACGTATTTATTCCCACACACTGGCTGTTACACATCCCACTTTTGTTAAAAACGAAAAAGCGGCAAGAGCTAGTATTCTTCGGTATTAAAGCCTTTTTGCACAAGTTGATCGGGTTGACTGGAAATCCTTCATCCGGTATGGCGAAACTTCTCGATTTCATTGTTTTTAGTATCTGGCACAACTACGTGAAAATATTTCCCTTTGTCTTGAATGTTTGTTATTTCCAAATTGACCAATTCATAGCATCTACAAGCACCGCTAATCCTATGATCAAAGCCACTCTCATCAACAGGTACTCGTCGCCAGGGGCTTTGCTCAAAAAGCTCGTTAGTTTATCATATTTCGAAAGGACGATTTTTGTATAGAGATGAATAATCTAGCGAAGTATCGAGTTTTTGGTTCATAGCGACGATGGGACTATTTTTTTGCAAATGCAAATGAATCTACCCAGATGAAGCCAATATCTTTGTGGAATGGAATTGTGTGAGAGCATCTAATAATTTCTTCGCCTTATCGAATTGATCTGAGGCATAATATACTCACGCATCATTGAATTTATAATAAAATCTATTGAATGTTCCCGAATTAAAGCTTATTCAATCACTAGAAACGGCCTAATCTTATATCACGAATAAAGCACACGCCATATGAACATATCGATATTGTGAATCCACCGAGTTATATTATGATAATCTGTTGATACGAAGAGAAATCGAAAATTGCTTGTTGGAAAGGAAAGGAAAACTATTGACAAGAATAACTGCATTCATATTTCCTTTTGACCTGAATCGAAACCAATAATTGATCTTTCGATCCAATGAAAATTATTTCCTTACGATAATTAAGCCTGAATAGAATTAAGTTCTTCCATGAATGATCGTCACCCCTTTCTTTTTCATATATAGATGCTGGTTTATTGTTTTCATTTGAATGATAGGATAGTGAAGATTGCACAAACAAAAAATTGTCATGTTACATTCAAGACTTCTGACGATGTGTGTAAATGGTTTTCTCATCTGATGTTGGAGCCGTTCTAATACAATACAGGGTGAGTCTTTGACTTCTACATATATTTTAACTGAAGATTCTTGAGAACAAAAGAAACATTTTTTTCATTTCCCATTTTTCCGAATTCGGATCTGTTAAAAAGATATTGCCATTTGAAAAAAAATTGGCTGATTACGTGCCTGATAAGATACTCTGGAATTGATTCAAAGTTCATATTTCTCGATTGAAATTGAATTTATACATCCAGGAAATACTCAAGTACTAATCTTTTTGAAATAAAAATGTTACAAACACGATATTTCTCAACAAAAACAGTTAGTTTCATTCGATTATATCTGCAACTAAAAAGCCATATTTCTCCCACCAAAATGAGTTCCTTCTTCGATTTTCATTAGTATAGTTTGTAAACACTAAAAACTTGTTCATATTTTCCTCCATATCCCAACTATCTCATAAAGAATTGTTCTATTATATTATACTAAAACGGTAACTCTGTGGTCCGGCCCGGGGAATCTGTCGAAAAAGTGGGTCCAGAAGAATCTTAAAATCGCAGCGAAGCTGCGATACAGGAGAGAAATTTTTACACGGTCGGAAAAAGGAATGATCGATTCGTACGTGGGCGAAATTTCGATCCTCTATAGGCATGTAGAAGTACCTATTTTAAAAAAAATTCGCGAAAATCCCGAAAAAATTCGGCAAAAAGGGCAATTTTAAATTCGATAAAACTTTTTTGGCAGATACCCTGGACGTGATGTAAATATACGGATCGAAAGAAGAAGAGTCAACGCAAAATAGCTTGGTATTAATATTTTCCATAATTTCCCCATTTCTTCAGGAAAACTGATCAAAGTTTGAAATTTCTCCTATAAAATCGCCCGATCTGCAGAGATCACAGAGAACTATTTAACATTGTAGCTGTAAGCTGTCAGAATTTGGTCACAGCCTTCTATAGAGAAAGCCCGGAACACAATCTGACAACTGCGCTCAGATTCCGCGACCGGAGGCCTACCGATAAGGATAACTGTTTAAAAGGTAGATCTGCTGGCCCATACTAGTTTTTACACTAAAAGAACATAACTACATTAACCTAGGTCATAGGATTGGAGGACAATGACCTAACTTAATCCATCTAACCCTATTCTATGACAGAGCTATCATAGAACGTTTGAGAAGACGATGCCAGATTGTATTGATTTTTTTTCAAACAAGGAAGCGGTACGTCCCTTATCGTGAACGGATGAACTAACGCAAAGACACTAGTTTTGTTTACTTTTGGTTGATGGCGTCTTGTCGTGCCTCTTTGGAAATGTTCTTATTCTTGCCGATAGAGCGCTACGATCTTAATTTCAGTCGCCTATAACGGTGCGCAAGACAAACCGTTGTTCCACAGACCAAACAGTTAATCTGTGGTTGTTGAACGAAGCATGCGTATAGCGGCGTGATGGACTAAGATTTGTCGATTTCTTGGACTATAGTCAAAGGTCGATTCGTTTATTTACAGAGAAGAATGCAAACGGTGATGTGAAAAGACTTTCAGTGAAAGTAAATTAATGTGATAATAACCGTGTAGTGTCCAGTTTATAAAATTCCAAGAGGATATTGTTTAGATAGAAACATCGCCACAGATTATGTAGTATTCATTCTGCATTAATTTCTTTTCAATACGTGGTTTGTATGCGACATTCATCATTAATATCCGAATTTTGTATTCCATTGACATTTTAGTCTTGACAAAGTTAATAAACATTCTGACAACATTGTTAATTTGTATAGATAATCAGAGATATTATAAAGTTCAGCTATTCTGTGATATTATGAATCCAGGGAAGCATCCAGATTATTCTCATGATTTTTTATTTTTTCGTCAAATTTTAGCGTGTAAAATTGGGAATAACTCGAAAACGACGCGTTTTATTGAAAAAACATAAGAATACTTTTATTTTCTAAAATGATTGATTCTTTCGAAAATATGAACTGTTTGTCTTTTTCGGTTTTATGGTATTTTTGCTTGGATTTATGAGTGGGGCTACGCTGTTTATACCAGGTGAAATTTCGAATGAGTTTTGATTGAGGAATATGCACCATGAATAGAGTAACCAATCAGCCAAAATTCAGTTGATTTGAAATAACGGTTCCGAAGATATGAACAGGAAAGTGTTTTTTTTTTTCGTGGATTTTCCAAACGAAACCGAATTTTGGAAAATGGTATGGAAAACAAGTGTTTCGTTTGATGAGAGGAATCTGCAGTTAAAATATATGTACAAGTCAAAGACTCACCCTGTATATTGGACATTATTATGTATCTCAAGCCTACGAATTTAATCTTATCTCTTATTTAGTACTCCTACCTGTTTGTTCGTCTATGCCGAAAAAATTGTAGAAAGGGCTTCCATCCGACACTAGCCCATATCTTATTTCTCTAGGCTTTCCTCTATCTCCATCTTCGGCTTTAACCTGAAGAATGAGGTCACCTGGTGTCAAAGAGGGATTCAGAACAGTGGTCGGTGGTGCCAAAGTGAACACAGGTGGAGTGTCTTGTTCATCGAGGACCACAACTAGCAAAGGCCAGCCTGCTATGTTCCTAGTATCGGTCCTGACGTCTGTATAAGGATTCTGGAAAAAAGTTAACTCAAGCTTAGTCCTCTCAAATTTTCATTTCCGAGCGATCTTGAATACTCCAATGTCGATATTTGTGATAATCGGAATTTGGTTTTAGCGATATTTATGGTATTCTTAACTACAGGGTGCCTCAATTAAAAGTGTCCATGGTTTTGAAACACATTCGTGTTACGTTCTGTTTTTCAACCGTTTTAGGCTTTTTAGCCTACAGCGGAGTTCTGTATGCTCAACTTTTTACATTTTCTTCTAAATTAGATCTGTGCCGTTAAAAATATTTCTAAGATTTTGCGTCTAAATGGAGATGGTGAAGTTCATTGAAAATATACAGGCAATCCATTTAAAAATCACCCGTTTGTTGAGATCTCTTGAGATGCAGAAATCAGAAATAGAAATACAATAAATCCGGTTTTCTAACGAAATTTTTCAGATGTCTGGTTTAGCAGCTATGGAAGAAGAACGCACTATTGCAGGACCCCGTAAAACAATACTTACGTTCGATAGTACAGTAAGGTGATGTACAGTCTTGACCTCGTAGTCTAATTGATTGAGGAGTACGATTGTACCTTCCGCGTCCCTTAAATTTATCAATCTTTGATGAAGAGCAAACTGAGTCGAACCCCATAGCTCTAAGTACACTGGATCTGGAAGATTTGGATTTCCTCTAGCTATTACTGAACCCAAGTCGGTATTTCTCCTGGAACAATATTGAAATATTCGTAAACATTGTTAGGTTAATCGTGAAATATTTATCTATACAATGAGCAGATTATTGAAAATTAGAAAAAAATCTGTTCATCCTTGAATGCCTACTTTGCAATGAAATTTCAGAAGATGATCCATAAAGATGGATGGAATTTTGTTCAAATTTGATTAATAACACCAGAGCCCTGCAAGTCATAAGCATGTTTGGTTTTCTGACGAAAGTTGCTTCGTCCTGCATGGACAGAGGAGTGTCATGTTTTGCATCTCCTATTGCTGCAAGGCTGCCCTATAGTAGTCCTTTACAAGGCTACAGAAGGGTTCAAGTCCAACGGATTTAACATTTAATGCACTTTTCGTAAGTGCATCAGCCTTCTCATTCCCCTCAATGCCACAGTGTCCTGGTACCGATAAGTGAGTCACTTTATTGGCTCTGGCCAGTTGCTTTATGGTATTGTGACATTCCCAGGTGAGCACCGAACACTGGCAGTTAGATTTCAGAGCACTTAGTGCTGATTGACTGTCTATATTTTTGCACGCCCAGAGGTTTTCTTCCAAAACTCTTAGACGCACGCATAGGAAGCCATTATTTCCGTCTGTTAAAGGGAGATTAGTGGCCCTATTGGCACTGAAAGTCTCAGTTTGGGACCATATACTCCTGTGCCTGTTCCCCCGGCAGATGAATCACCAGTGTACCATATGGATGCCTTTTTGTCTATGCGATTCACGTAGTCCAAGGAGATTCTGCATGCGTCTCGCAGGCCACATTTCCTAACGTGTAGTGTAGGGAAGGCAGATTAATTATGAGCTCTAGCCATGCTGTAGGCCTGTAGGACAGTAGGAGTCGTATTGAATCGGTGTGAATTTGGCCACATCCACACATACACTCAAAGACAAACAATGGCTCATGAAAACAAAATTCATAACTCACTGAAATGAGATCGTATCGCATTCAGATTTCGATGTGGGCTTGATGGGTTGATGAGAAATTGAATCCCCTTTCATTTGGAGACTTTTAAGCCTCAGGGAGGGAGTTGTGGGGGTTGTTGGACTTGTTGGGGGTGATTTTTGACTAAAATCATAACTCAACGAAATGGGAGTGTTCCACAATGAGCTTCGAATGTGTTTCTTCAATGCCGACATAATGAAATGCAATACCCCTCATAGTTTGTTAGCCCCCACGTTTGGAGATTTGGGTTTTTTTATGCAAAATGATGAAAAAAATTCATATTTTGGAAAACTGAGAGGGTTCCACCATCAGATTCGAATATGTGTTTCTTGAATGCCGAAAGAATGAAATACTGAAAACTCCATAGTTTGTTAGCCCCCAGGTTTGGAGATTCAAGGGGTTTTTCATGCGGAATTATGAAAAAAATTCATATCTCGAAAAACTGAGAGTGTTCCACGATAAGATTCGAACATGTGTTTCTTGAATGCAGAACAAATGAAATACTGAAAACCCCATAGTTTGTTAGCCCCCACGTTTGGAGATTTGGGGGGTTGTTTATGCAAGATGATGAAAAAAATTCATATCTCGAAAAACTGAGAGTGTTCCACGATCAGATTCGAATATGTGTTTCTTGAATGCCGAAAGAATGAAATACTGAAAACCCCATAGTTTGTTAGCCCCAGGTTTGGAGATTTGGGGGGTTTTTCATGCCAAATTATGAAAAAAATTAATATCTCGGAAAACTGAGGGTGTTCCACGATCAGATTCGAATAAGTGTTTCTTGAATGCCGAAAAAATGAAATACTGAAAACCCCATAGTTTGTTAGCCCCCAGGTTTGGAGATTTGGGGGGTTTTTCATGCTAAATTATGAAAAAAATTCATATCTCGAAAAACTGAGAGTGTTCCACGATCAGATTCGAATATGTGTTTCTTGAATGCCGAAAGAATAAAAAAGTGAAAACCCCATAGTTTGTTAGCCCCCAGGTTTGGAGATTTGGGGGGTTTTTCATGCCAAATTATGAAAAAAATTAATATCTCGGAAAACTGAGGGTGTTCCACGATCAGATTCGAATAAGTGTTTCTTGAATGCCGAAAGAATGAAATACTGAAAACCTCATAGTTTGTTAGCCCCCACGTTTGGAGATTTGGGGGGTTTTTCATGCTAAATTATGAAAAAAAATTCATATCTCGAAAAACTGAGAGTGTTCCACGATCAGATTCGAATATGTGTTTCTTGAATGCCGAAAGAATAAAAAAGTGAAAACCCCATAGTTTGTTAGCCCCCAGGTTTGGAGATTTGGGGGGTTTTTCATGCCAAATTATGAAAAAAATTAATATCTCGGAAAACTGAGAGTGTTCCACGATCAGATTCGGATATGTGTTTCTTGAATGCCGAAAGAATGAAATACTGAAAACCCCATAGTTTGTTAGCCCCCACGTTTGGAGATTTGGGGGGTTTTTCATGCTAAATTATGAAAAAAATTCATATCTCGAAAAACTGAGAGTGTTCCACGATCAGATTCGAATATGTGTTTCTTGAATGCCGAAAGAATAAAAAAGTGAAAACCCCATAGTTTGTTAGCCCCCAGGTTTGGAGATTTGGGGGGTTTTTCATGCCAAATTATGAAAAAAATTAATATCTCGGAAAACTGAGGGTGTTCCACGATCAGATTCGAATAAGTGTTTCTTGAATGCCGAAAGAATGAAATACTGAAAACCCCATAGTTTGTTAGCCCCCACGTTTGGAGATTTGGGGGGTTTTTCATGCTAAATTATGAAAAAAATTCATATCTCGAAAAACTGAGAGTGTTCCACGATCAGATTCGAATATGTGTTTCTTGAATGCAGAAAGAATGAAATACTAGAAACCCCATAGTTTGTTAGCCCCCACGATTGGAGATTTGGGGGGTTGTTTATGCAAGATGATGAAAAAAATTCATATCTCGAAAAACGTAGAGTGTTCCACGATCAGATTCGAATACGTGTTTCTTGAATGCCGAAAGAATGAAATACTGAAAACCCCATAGTTTGTTAGCCCCAGGTTTGGAGATTCTCCAAATTTCTCATCAACCCATCAAGCCCACATCGAAATCTGAATGCGATACGATCTCATTTCAGTGAGTTATGAATTTTGTTTTTATGAGCCATTGTTTGTCTTTGAGTGTATGTGTGGATGTGGCCAACTTCACACCGATTCGTAGTGACGGCTCCGGTTACACCTACACAAGCAACCCGTTTGCAGTCAGCAGTGTCTGCAGACGATTGCTTGTGTTGATCTCTTCTGATTTCGTCCACCATACTGAAGACTCATAGGTTACAATGGGGCGAACTATAGCCATATAGGACCACAGAACCATATCTGATTTTAGATCCCAAGTCTTCTTTCCAAAGACCCTTCAGTTGCCCATATGGCCGCTGTGGTCTTAGAATGAATTTTGTCGATCTGTTGTTTCCAGTTGAGTTTACTATCTACTACATGAAGATCTATCTGAAGAAAGAAATGAAACGCTGAGTTTGAGGAAGTTCAATATTTCTAACTATGTGTGATTATTATTTCTTAATTTTATTAGCGTAATTACTTTGTAATTGTAAAACATGATATATTATCATTCATGAATATACCAGGGTAGGTGCTACAACAGTATCAAGCTACAATCTGATCCTCACCTTGACCTCTCCGACACCATAAAAAGAGTAGGAGCACCAGGAAAAATCTCTCCCCAAGGAGTTGTAGCATTGGTGGCGCGGAAGGAACAGTTAATACTAGCACTAGCACCATTGACACTTTCTACAATCACAGAAAAGTCATAATATCTGGACGGTTCCAGTTTTTTCCGCACTATCACGTTAGCCTGGCAAACAGAGTTGAAGCGGGTGCAATTGAGGGACTCCACGGAAACTGCTGTCGAATCGCCCTTTATTGAGAACGTCAGGGGGTAGTCGTAGGTTGGGTCTGAAGCTCTCAGTCTGAAAGAAGAAAAATACTTTGTATGAGTTCACGAATGGGTTTTATCGAAGATACTGTTTGAGTCTGATTTACTGGGTCAGAAGAAGAACGAAATAGCTCTAGTGGGCTCTGTGAGTTCGATGTTCTTTCATGGTTCCGTCTGGAATCTGAACCTTATAGAGAGTCAAGGCAATATTTGGATCAGTTAGTTCATCCATCCTCGGTGGAAAGATAGATAAAGGGTTTTCCAATAAGTGGTGTTATTTTGAATAGCCCGCTATTTCGATAGATTTCATTTTTGAAGAGGTAATTTTTTGACATTTGACAATAAGAAACTATACGCCATTAATGAAACTGGAACGATACACGCTTCAACAACGCATTGAAATCATTAAAATTCGCTATAAAATGATGAAAAGACGGTTCGTAAAACTCGAACATTTTTGGGTCGTCGTGCATGAAGCACCTTGTGGAACCGCAATACAGAAATGAGTAAAAAAATTTGAGTTGTTTGGACAAGTGATGTGAGGAATGAATCCCGTGCACGTCGCTCTAAAACAGCCAAGAATATAGCTGCTGTAGCCGAAAGTGTTGAAAAAAACCCAGGTTTGTCCATTTCTCGTCGTTCTTTGGAATGAGGCATTCCACAGACCGTATTTTGCAAAAAGATTTGGGTCTTAAGGGGATTTTATACTCTGGCCGACGGCACCGATTCTCCATTCAAAAAGTGACTTTCATTCTTCCAAGTTCACGCCCTCAATTTTTCACCTGAAAGCTGATTTCTTTTTCAAATTCGCCTGGAATTTCAGACAGTTCTCTGAGATTTCACACTTTCTGGAAGTCTTTTCAGTATTTCTATAATTTCTTGCATTATTTAAGCGCCTATCCAAATGGACTTTTTTTTTTAATATAGAAAATTGATTTGTCGAGGGCACTCCTATGAATTTTCTAAAAAAAATTGATGAACAACCGCCGAAAAACGATTATGAAGTCAATTTTCATAGACTCTCAAATTCAACCCGATTTTTTCATGCGAAAAAATAATTTTTTCAAAGAGACGAAATTGGAGTGCCTTCAAGACATCCGTTAACTTCAATTTAAAAAAAAATCAAGTTTTTAGGTGAAAAATTGAGGGCGTAAACTTGGAAAAATAAAAGGCACTTTTTAAATGGAGAATCGTCCCCTTCCTTAAGGGGACGATATACTCTGGCCGACGGCTACGGCACCGATTCTCAATTCAAAAAGTGACTTGCATTTTTCCAAGTTCACGCCCTCAGAGAACTGTCTGAAAGTCTAGGAGAATTTAAAAAAAATCAAGCTTTCAGGTGGAAAATTGAGGGCGTGAACTTGGAAAAATGAAAGGCCCATTTTGAATGGAGAATCGGTGCCGTCAGCCAGAGTATAACGTCCCCTTAAGGCTTATAAAGTTCAGTTAATACAAAAACTGAAGCCGGTCGATCATCAACAACGTCGTGTCTTTGCTGATTGGGTCTTTGAAAGGCATCAAAAAATCATCTTTAGTAATGAGGCCCATTTCCACCTCGGTGGCTTCGTCAACAAGCAAAATTGTCGTATCTGGGGCTCGGAAAACCCAAGAGTTTTTGTTGAAAAGCCTCTATATCCTCAACGTGCTACTGTTCGGTGCGGTTTATGGTACGGCGGGGTCACTGAACCTCATTTTTTCGAGAATGAGGCTGGATCCACAGTAATGGTGAATGGATTGCGCTATCGGGCAATGATTAATGATTTTTTGGCCGGAATTGGATGGTATTGATCTGGGCAACGTTTACTTTCAACAAGACGGCACTACGTGCAACACAAGCAACGAAACCAATGATCTTTTACGGGAAAACATTCCGGAACATGTTATCTCACGAAGAGGTGACCACAATAGGGATGTTGACACATGTTACAAATTCATATAAATTGAGGTTTTCCACATTGAAAGTAGTTTTTGAAATACTAAAAAAATATTTTAGTGATCTAATTACTCTCATTAAATTAAATTAAATCGATTCAAAATGTGTAATCTATTACCGTTTATCACGTGACTGCAAACACGAATGAGAATATGTGACGTCACTGTAGGTACTGTAAACCAGCTAACCTATAACCTTACTGTCATCACGAGTACGAACTTACGAAGAACAGAAGAGAGTAAAAACATAACACCAGCGAACTATTTCACGATTACCTATTTGTTATTACGCAAACGATTTGTTCGCAAGAAATCACACAAGATCAAGATCAGTTCGCTTTGACAGACGCCGAAGTCTGTTTACCGTATAGTGACGTCATCATAATCACTTCGTTTCAGCGGGAATTCTGAAAACTATTTTTATTTACGCATTTTTTATTGGTATTTGCTATATTTTTTTTCATGAAAATATTTTTTTCGTGTTTGTATAGGGCTTATCTACAAATTAAAATCATTTCCAAAAAATAGTCAACATCCCTATTGGCCACCGAGATCTTGTGATTTAACACCTTGCGACTTCTTCCTTTGGGACCATGTGAAAGAGAAGGTCTACGCCAAGAGCCAATAAACGTCGATTCAAGACCTCAAAGATGGAATTCATGAAAAGGTTATGGTCCTGTAGTCGTGGTGGTCATTTGGCTGACGATATTTTCCATTCTGAAAAGAAACATCCGATCATTCATCTAAAAGAATGGCATTTTTCTTCGAATGTCAAAATAACACCTTTTATTGAAAAACCCTTTATTGTCGATGTTAGTATTCGGTTGACTACTTTTTTTATGAGTTTTTCGAAAAATTGGTATTTCATCGTGAGGTTCAGGAAAATATCCTGACATAAAACACTCGATAAAACATATGAAATTTTATGTAAATAGTATATTTCATTACTAGTCCAGAAAGTAAGCTTTTTCCGTGCGCGCGCGATGTGTTCCCGTGTGAGGCGGAGCCGAACACGGGAACTCGTGCAAGCACGGAAAAAGCCTTTCTGGACGTGTAATGAACGATATTTTTCAATACACCTCTCTGAAAACAATAACACGGAAAAAATTTTCAGCAGAAAGCATTTCGATATTGTGAAACAATAATTATTCAAAACACTGACATCTACTGTCACGCAATCGTTGCTCTGTGTCTCCAGCATAGGAATCATAGGATGCATCCATGCCTCAGCGCACCGTAAAACTTTTTGCGGTGCGGCCGCACGGAAAAGAGTCATTTTCGATGTTCTAAATCTACATGTCATGATAGGGTTTTCAGTGCGGTGTAATGAAAAAACTTTATTATGCACTGAAAAAAATAGCTGCCAATCACTTTTTGAAGATTAATTCAGCCTCTGCTGAGCCTTAGATGATCACTTGTACGAGATTATGACAGCAATCTAGCCAGTTGCAAGAGCAATGTTCGCCTCCTATGCCTCCATCGAAGCTGGTAATTTTGTTCATTGATTCAGAAATGGGTCTCATCATTGAACAAAATTCTTCAGCGGATCTTCATTGAGCCTTTTCAGAGCTCTGGGGCACTGCAATCTTGCTTTATGGATCGCTTATTTTAGTAACACAATTCGCAGTCGGTTTGAACCCTTTTGTAAAATTTAATTTGATAAAAAGATATTTTAAAATTATTATTTTCTCTAATTTTTTTTCATTATTGAATCCCACAGTTCAAAAATAGTACATTGTTTACCGAGTAGGAAAAGCCTAACATTCCTGGACGATCGAGAAGATTGCTAAGTCGAGGCGTAAGCCGAGACTTAGCAACACAGAGTCCAGGAATTTGGCTTTTCCTACGAGGTAAACATACTATTTTTCCGCAAATCGTTTGAAATTCGACAGATTTTAATAAATTTCGAAGAAAATCGCGAATTATTCGATTCATAAATGAATGGAGCTTTGAAATCCGGAATGGAATTGGTTGCTGGTCTTTTCGAAGACAAAACAGTGTAAAAAATGATAAGTGATGATGAATTTTCCGTTTCTGGGACTCGTCAAGAGTGTGTTTGAGACAATATAAATACTGCTTCATTAGAAGTATTGCCAAAGAAATCTAGAGAAAAGTACGAATATGCTTATTTAGAACACTGACAACTGTATGGAAATATCATTTCCTTACAGTAAGGAAATGAATATTTCCTAACAGTTGGGAAATCTTGACTTTTTCTATGACAAATTTTGTTAGGAATGTCAAAATTTCCTAGCGATTTGCAAAAAAATATTTTGAATTCAATTTCAAGTAAATTTTTGTACTTTTGTAAATAGGAAAAAAGCTCCAGTCTTAATGTAAAAGTAATTTATTTAGTATTAAATGCTGGATTCACACCATTTCGGAATCACAATGAAACAGGCCAGGTTTTTCCACTGAGGTGACCAGATTCTTTTCACACCACGTTTATATAAACAAAACAAAATAAGCGAACCATGAAATTCGTTCGAAAAAGATTCTATGCATGCACTCCAAAAATCATAGTTTACATTCCAAAGCAAATCTATCCAGGAATAATATCAAAAAATCTTTTAATAAACATATTCTTCTCAACTTCCACCATATCCTCTACTAGCAGGAACTTGCTCATCATTCAGTAGATGCGAGCATTCAGAATGTTCAATTCGGCCAAAAGCATTAAACCTATAGGTATGATGAATTTTTTCTCACCTGTAAATGACGGATCCAACGGAGGCATCCGCAGGAACGAGGACGTTATTCAGGAGGGCCGAAGGATCAAATCGAGGCACAGCAGCGACCAGAAGGGTGAGTGGACTGCAGCAAATCAACAGCAGCGAGCGCATCGCACACTCTGATAGGCGGCAAAAAGATGCTTTGACATGCAACCATTCTGCCGAAAACAAACGAGGGGGGCGGTTAATTGTTTGTAAACAGAGTGGAGAAGGCGGAAAATGGGATATTGGCTTCCACCATCAATTATTATTGGTCAAAACACTTTTTTAACTCAATAAAATTAATTTCAATAATAAATTAGGTTTATTCCCACGGAATTTCAAATTTTCACATGAAAGTTTTTTCGTGAAACCACTTTCATCAAAATTCATCGATGTCTTATCTATCTAAAATCAATCACTTGAAAATGGTCCTTAAGGGTGCTAAATAAAGTAGAAAAATAAAGCAAAAACTTTTTTGCCTACAATGCATTATCAGTCCATCATGATTCTCAAATTAATTCAAGTTAGGCCAGAAAATTTAGTAATAGGCGACTCCCATCAGATGTTCAAGCTTCGGATCACCGATCACGACGTCACTTTGTAGAAATTATTCATAATTGATACCATGAAAGAAAAACTTGCTTACATTGCCCTACTTTATTTTGATGGTACCTGCTGACGTACATTTCGTTTTTACTTCGATGCGCTGCTCAAAATAGACCCAATGTTATAAATAAAAAATCACAAAAGGAAATTGAGATGGCTCAATGAAGAGAAGTAGTTTCTGTGAGAAAAAAATCATCACATTGCTCCTAGAAGTAATCCATTCGGACTTATGTCACAGGCTTCACTACATATAATCTGAAAGTTCAGACTCAAATTAAACAAGCTTTTATGAAAGAACATTTTCAAAGACAAGCTTCTATAATAACAGCAGTAACAGCACTCATCCGCCATTTTGAAGCCTCCATCTTGAATTCCTCAATTTTGAAGAATAGTAATTTCCGAGCCAGAAAACCCCCAGATACCAATTTTGAATTGAATCGGAACATAATTACAAAACTCGTCCGCCATATTGTAGTCGCCATCTTGAATTTTTCAATTTTGACAGAAGAATCATCATTGTCGAACCCAAAAACCTAAGATACTAATTTTGAATGGAATCGGATCATAATTACAAAACTCATCCGCCATTTTGTTTTTTCTATAAAAAATATTTCATGATGAATTGTCACCAGTCAAATTTCATATCAATCGGACGATTAGAAGTGTGTCATATTTAACTTGCAAGATTTGATTACAGACAGACACCGGGACAGGTGAGACTAAATAAAAGCTTGCAAAATGAATCAACAGACCAACAGTGTCACAAAGGTTACTTGAAACAAAATGAAAAACTTAAAAAACTGATTTAAAAAAGGAAAATGTCAAATCGAGATCATAATTTATAATATAGGTACCTACAGTCCATGTAATTTTCGGTAATTTATTCATTACTATTCGAAGAGAAAGAAATTCCACTTTCAAAATGGATTTCAAACATAATATGAAAATAAAAAAGGGAGGAAGAGTGGGATCGGCCCAACGCACTAGGGTCGGGACTTTGTGTTCAAAAATTCTCCAGGGAGAGGGATAAGAAATGAAACTTTTTGGTTTTAATTTAAGACGTATATTAGGACCAAAGCAAAATAAACAATCTTTACACTCGTTAATTATATTTCAACGATCTAAATTATCAAAATATTCGGATAATTTCTCAAATCACATGAAATTATTCAATACAAATCAAATTATTACATCAACTTCAAATCACAAAAGAAAATCTAATCATTGAAATCAAATCAAGCATCAGAGCACATTCCAATTATAAAAGTAAAATCGAGTTATCAAAAATTAAAGGGTTTGTCGAAATAACCCCAAAATCATAAACATGGGATGATCTCAAAATGATACAATTTAAACTTTCTAATACTCAAGAGATATCTCAAAAAATAATTCCACTTAAACTTTCAGATACACAAGGGAAATCTCAAAAATAATTTCCACATGAACTTTCGAATACTCAAGGGAAATCTCAAAAATAATTTCCACATAAACTTTCAAATACTCAAGGGTGATCATAAAAATAATACACTTTGAAAGAAAATACGACTTGTGGTAGATTTCGGGACTCTGGACTATGAAAAGATATCTGGGCTTGCATGCAGCTTCCTACCAATACTCAACATAAGCTAAGCATAAACAAAAGTATCTGACCTTTTTTCCTTACCAAAAATCCTAAGGATGATGAATCTTTCCTGAAAAATAAAAGAAACACAAAAACACGTCACCCACTCGCTTCCGTAGATTAATCTCACTCCCGATTATACCGACGAGACGCAATCTAAATGAATTCCAAGTAATTTCAGAGATCTTTTAATTTCGACTTAACACTTTTCTGTCTCCGTTTGAGACTGACCTTTCAAAAATAAAACCAAAACCTATAAGTTTCTCTAACACCGGAGCCGAGATGACTGAACTCCTTTTCATTTAAGACTTTCCCTGCTACCCTATTCTTTGTTTTCCCCAGAGACCAATTAAATTAAAGGTTTTCCTTTGTCGATGCTTCAAAACCAATCAAATCAAAACTTCTTCCATCTTCGTTTTTACGATCCAATCAAATCAAAGACTTTTCTGCTTCCTACCTCTCGTAGGTAGAGCCTTATTGAGATAATATGCAGTGTTTCATGAAACGGTTTGGGAAATGCTGCGTTGCAAATCTCACGATTTTAACTTCGAATTTTTCTGCCATCACACGCAGTTTTTGCAACCGATTTCGTGGAACGACTTCCTCTTATCGTTTGGGGCCCCGAAGAAACTCGAACCGAAAATCAACAATTTCAATCGTTAACGTCTAGCCAGACCTCTTGTGTGGGCTTGATAAACGATTCGATAATTTTCTGGCACAGGGATATCGAATTTCAGAAGTCTACACCGATCAATCAAATTATTACGCTTTTCTTTCTTTCAGGGTAAAATAAAGGGTGTTGAAAAGACCGATTAAACATTACAGGAAAGAAAACATTCAAGTCCCAATTTTCAAGACATATCCGTTTTATCACGGCAAAAATATATCCGCCTATTACATAAAGATAACAATGAAGCACCAATAATAGAAACGGAATTTTTATGAAATCAATAATACCAATAGAGAATACATCAAAATTCAATAAAAGGAGACCTTTTCGTCCTGAGATTCATCAGAAGCACGTTGTCATATCTTCACCAAAGCAGATAAATTCATTACAATAATAAGGAAGAATCCATTCTAGCGGTTGCTTTTTTTAGAGTGATAGAACTTCAGATTGAAATAAAACACATTCAAATTAGGATTGAAGCCAATTTTTTTTAATTAAGAGATAATTTTATGACATTTATGTTTTGAAAATATGTATAATTTCCGGTATATGTCCACGACTAGCTCCGAGGAACCGCATTCGGTCAGACCAATTTTGGACCACTTTTTCGAATAATTCAGACCTTATTTCGGCAATAACACGACTCATGTTGGCTTCCAAAACGTCTTTTGTTTCTGGTTCATCAGCATAAATCAACGACTTGA
Organism: Adalia bipunctata; assembly: GCA_910592335.1. Taxonomy (NCBI): domain Eukaryota; kingdom Metazoa; phylum Arthropoda; class Insecta; order Coleoptera; family Coccinellidae; genus Adalia; species Adalia bipunctata. Next base: position 12,851,935 of record OU342954.1, read on the forward strand.
CATTACCCCGAAGAAAATAATCCATTAGAGTTATGTCGCAATGATCTTGGAGGCCAATTAATTGGACCATTTCTTGAAATGATGTTATCGCCAAATCTTCCTTTCAATAAATCAATTGTTACGGTAGCAGCAAGAGGTGTAGCACCATCTTGTTGGAACCAAAACACTTCTGTGTCGATACCATTCAAATTTTGAAACGTGTAAAGCACACCATACAGTGCATTTTTCAGGATGCAATGGAACCTGCAGAACTTCTTGAGGATTGTTTTCACTCCATATACGGCAATTTTGCTTGTTCACGTAGCCGTTCAATCAGAAAAGTGGTTCATCACTTAACACAATTTTTCTATAAAAAAGTGGATCAACTTCAAGTAGTTGGGTTTTATTTTGATATAAATTATACAAGGTGTTCCTAAATAAGTGTACAAACGGTCAACTGTAGATTTCTCATGAAGAAATAACATTTTTTTCTCTTCCATTTTTTTCTCCGGGTCCTCGTTTCAGAGATAAGTACAGAAAATTTATATAGACACAGAAATTTATTCCAGAGAACCAGTATAAATGCAATAAAGGACACGCCTATACAGGGTCTTTCACGAGGAACCTCACCCATATTTATACGGGAAACTACTGAACGTATTTTCATGAAATTCAGCACTTATAAGTATTTCACGATGCTGATGAAATCTAAAATATTTTCAAGGCATGAGCACCTCCGGTTTCTCCGGAAATGACGTCAACTTCCGTTTTTCAAATTAGAACACAATTTTTTTATGGCAGATATTGAATCTACGTTAAAAAATAATGTGAGTGTATGCATCACACCCTTGCCCTAAAATGGATATTTTCTGAGTTAATATCCACTTTAGGGCAAGGGTGTGATGCATACACTCACATTATTTTTTAACGTAGATTCAATATCTGCCATAAAAAATGGGGTTCTAATTTGAAAAAATTGATTTTTCACGATTTTGTCATCCCTAACTTTAAAAGCGATTTTTTCACCCCCTGTATCATGAATCGCGATTTCGATTTTTAAAGTGGATACATCAATCTCACATCTTGAAAAATCCCAAAAATGTAAATTTTCCATCCAAAAACCTCGAAGTTATTCTTGTTTCAGCGGAGCTCTATTTTCGATTTTTTTTTCGAATTTTCCCGCTCAGAGAGAATTTTCCAACCAAAACTGAAAAATGTTACATCAAAATAACTTGAAATTTTCTAAGGAATCTATTTCTGCAATAAAAAAATGGTGTTCTAATTTGAAAAACGGAAGTTGACGTCATTTCCGGAAAAACCGGAGGTGCTCATGCCTTGAAAATATTTTAGATTTCATCAGCATCGTGAAATACTTATAAGTGCTGAATTTCATTAAAATACGTTCAGTAGTAAATGAATAGTTAATAGATAAACATTAGATATTATGGCCAGAGCATTCCCTAGGGCCTAGGTTGTGAATAGTAGAGTAGCATCGCAGTTCGCATAGTAGGAATTGAATTAGGTCAGAGTCATAAAATAAGAGAACGCGGTGCGGTGTAGGTGTTTTTTAGTTTTCGGTCATTCCGTGAATTTTGATGGCCAATTTGAGGATAACGAATTTTTCGAGAAAATCATTGATGACGACCAAAAACGAACGGTGAATTGATTTCTGAAAATGAGCGACGGGTATGATAATTTTTTTCCTTTGTTTATTATATTTCTTCAAATATTTATTCAATTTTTTTCTTTTTTTTTTCTTGAGTTCAATAATTTTGAACAAATTCAACAATACTAAATTTTTTGAGGCTTTCGCAGCCATCGTTTAATGTGGTTGGATTTAAAATGCTCGAATAAAGATCAAACTAGATTCAACAATATTATTACGCAAGAGGAGACGCTTTGATAATGGGAAATCCATTGATCCCTATGTATGCTGAAATAATCATCAATGCCCCACGAAGAATTGCATTATTTATTGATATACAATTATGCAGGTATGAGGATGATATTTTTTAATTTTTTTTTTTTTAATTTGTGTGTCTCGACTGCAGAGGTCATTGACACGGTTACAGTCTAATCAAGAACAATATGTGACAATATTATAAAGAATTTCAAATCTGGGTGTACAGTTGAGTTTCCTTAAGATATTTCAACAGGTTTTCAAAGTTTGTGGTGTTGTGTAGGATTTCTCTTAGGTTCAGCTCAATTTTGTGGATTCTTCTTTGGTTTTCGTATTATAATATGTAAAACAGTTACAACTGGTCAATAAATATCCTCCACCCGAAAATAGTATTCACATCAGGAATAGATCATGAATAATTCATAAACTTTCTAGACTACAAAATCAATAGAGAAAACAATAATAAACACAATTGCAATTTATCATAAACTGACTAAATGGACTTCATCTTCTTATTCGAATGAAAAAGAATGAAACTGCCCAGATACAATGAGAACACTGCAGATTTTTGTAAAAGACCTCAAAATCTACAATCTACCTATATACCATGCGCCTACAAAAATATGAAGATTGTTGAACTCTTCCAAAACGGCCAAAATATGGAAAGAAAGGGAAAGTATTTTGAGGTTCAGTTCAAAGTTCGAACTCATGAAAAATAAATGCAGGTTCGTGTCTGCTTCATTTATCCTTTCGATTTTTGTTGCGTGAACTCCAAACGGTAAGAATAGGGGAGAATTCTAAAATTGATATCAGGAAGGGTTGGAGGGTGTCAGATGGCAAATATAGAACTTTTGTTAATATAACTTTACTTACATAATTTATTCCTTGATATGTCCAGTATAATTGGACATGTTACGCAGTGGCGGATCCAGCTCTTGAGAGAGGGGGGGGTCACGGTCAGGTGGATACCATACCCGCCAATTGATTTTTTTTATCAAACACACAAGATTTGAGGGTTCGTCCAGTCCAGGGGGGGGTCATGATCCCCATGACCCCCCCCCTGGATCCGCGCTTGATGTTACGTCGACAGAAAAAACTCTGTCCTGCAATAGTGCGTTCTTTTTCCATAGCTGCCGAACCAGACATCTCAGAGATTTCGTTGGAAAGTAGACCTCTTGTACCTTAATTTCTGCATCTCAGGAAATCATTTTCTGATATACAGGGTCTCCCTCCAAATGGATGATTTTTATAATGGATCACCCCATATATTTTCACATATTTTCAATGACCTTCATTACCTCTTTGATGACGCAAAATCTTAGGGACAGTTTTCCAACAGTTCAGATCTTATTCGAAGAAAACTGCAAAAAGGTGAGGGAAAAGCAGTTCAGTAAAAATCTTCTGACGATTTCCAGAAGCGATAGTAACATGAATTTGAACTAAAAGTTTTTTAATTGAACGATTTGCCTTGACATGGTTCTTAAACTATCAACTTGTCATATACATGGTGTCCGTTATTCAGTTCCAAATATGGATAACTTAAAATTATTATTTCTCGATTTTTTCAAATAGAACACCCTGTATTTTTTTCCACAATGATGTAGAAAATTGAATACCTCACATTTTCTCAGAAGTAACCTCAGGATTTATTCAACTCCCGCATCCAGCAGGCACGAAAAATGATATCGCAACTGAAAATTTTATTCAAATAATAACATAATAAAAACTAACGGACATTCAAAAGAGGTTAAACAATGAAATAAAACTAAATGAATATTTATTGACAAACTTCAAAACCTTCCCAGAATCATACTTCCTGAGCATCATCATAAAAATGATATTTCTTTTTTGTAGAAGCAATACATATTGATCACGTATTCAACCTATTATGTCAGTTTTTATCGGCTTTCCACAAAAAATATTGATCAAGTTATTGCTACTTAGAGCTTGAAGATACTTTCGAATACAGTGAATCAGTATGAATTTTTGGAAAAAATAGGATGGTTGATATGATTTTCATGTTAGGGCAGTGCCACAGAATCTGTTTTTTAAGGAAGTCGAACTTATGCTGCCCAATATCCCAATAGGTACTGATTTACTGTATTCGAAAGTATCTTTGAGCTCTAGTTGCAATAACTTGATCAATATTTTTTTTGGAAAGCCGATAAAAACTGATATAATTGGTTGAATACGTGATCAATATGAATTGCTTGTAGATACAAATAAGAAATATCATTTTTATGATAATGCTCAGGAAATATGATTCTGGGAAGGTTTTGAAGTTTGTCAATAATTATTCATTTAGCTCTCATTGTTTGACCTCTTTTGTTTTATTACATATTTGAATTAAATTTTTATTTGCGATATCATTTTTCGTGTCTGCTGGATGCGGGGGTTAAAATAATCCTAAGGTTACTTCTGACAAAATTTAGGGTATCCAATTGTCTACATTATTGTGGAAAAAAATACAGGGTGTTCTATTTAAAAAAATTGAGAAATAATAATTTTAAGTTCTTCATATTTGAACCTCAATAACGGACACCCTGTATATGACAGGTTCATCGTTTAGGCACCATGTCAAGGCAAATCCTTCAATTAAAGAACTATTAGCTCAAATTCATATGTTACTATGGCTTCTGGAAATCGTCAGAAGACTTTTACTGAACTGCTTTTCCCTCACCTTTTTGCAGTTTTCTTCGAATAAGATCTGAACTGTTGGAAAAATGTCCCTAAGATTTTGCGTCATGAAAGAGGTAATGAAGGTCATTGAAAATATATGGGGTGATCCATTGAAAATATCATCCATTTGTTGAATAACATTTATCGGGGACACCCTGTATATCAGAAAATAATTTCCTGAGATGCAGAAATGAAGGTACAAGAGGTCTAGTTTCCAACGAAATCTCTGAGATGTCGGTGATGGTTCGGCAGCTATAGAAAAAGAACGCACTATTGCAGGACCCTGTTTAGTGTGCATAAAAATTGAGCATCAAAATACACACAACCAAACTAATATGGCACCACCCAGTAATTTCGAGAAATATAATTCAATTTGAAAAAATATATTGGAAAGTAAAGTGCAGTTCACAAAACAAATTCATTACAAAAATAAGATAACAATGTTTACGATTTTCTCAATAATAGATCAAAATGTGTAGATTTCTATGACAGAAATTTTTTTTGAAAATAACAATTCAACAATGCTATTCAAATAATTTCAATGATCAGTATTACCATCTCTAGCATCTGTACAAGCCCGAATTCAAATGTCGTACTGTCTATCAAGTTGTTAATTTCTTCTAGGGGTACATTTGTCTCTTTTCTGAAACCGCTGGTAGTTTCTGTGTGTTATTACCAGGGTTGTTTTGACGAGCTATAATCTTTCTATCGATCCTTTCCCATGAGTGCTCTATAGGAAACATATCTGCTGAGCCAGAAGGCCACTCTAAAACTGTAATATCTTCAGTTTCTAGGAAAATTTTTGTATGTGAAGGTGCATCTTGCATAATTGAAAAAATCCCTAAAAACTCCTCGCAAGACCTTGGCTAGGGGTTGTGATACTAAATCATCATAACTTTGGCTCGTAAAGGTTTGTCTAATGGGAATTGAATAAGGAGTTCTTTCACCAATCCTTATTCAACCCCAAATCATTACAGTACTTATTTAGCATTTTGGGATAAGTTTGGCAGCATGGAGTCCAGCTTGTCTCTCTTGGAATGTGACTTTTTTCAATCTTCAATAGTCCAATTTTCAAGCTTCAAACGCCATTTCAAACGGTCGGCTTTATTTAACCTTGACAGTTCTAGAACCTTAAGGAGTGTCTTCTGCTGCTGAATAACTCTTGTATGCGAAGTCTTCTTCTGATGATTTCGACAGAAACACTCTCTCTAGTAACAGTAGTAGCTTGCAAAAGTTGCCTCTGAAGCTCTGATTGTGTTGTTGGGGGTTTTCTTCTCGCTGTTTGAGCTACAAAGCGATTCTGCAGTTACTCTTCCAAGACTTTTCCTCGGTGTATTTCTTAGGGGTCCCAATTCCAGAAAGGTTGAATAGGGTTTTGACACATTACACAACACCTTGAGTAACCCCCATCGTGACTCCCACTCGAGTGTTTTTCAGACGGAGTTACTAGCATTTGAAGAAGTGTGATATAGCCATTCACTCAGGTAGTCAAGTCTCTATTGAGCTATTAAGCTTCTATATCATTGACTCAAAGCTGATTTGGGAGTGCCGAAGAAAAATCTCAAGAATGATGGTCTTCAAACATTGCCCTAGGACCCTTGATGACTTGAAAGAGGCAATCAAAGAGGAAACCATCTAAATTGGAACCACAATGCTGGAGATTCCATATGAGTTTGATTGTGTTTATTTTATATTGGAAAAAAGGAGCTTAAGCACCAAATATCTTCGGATATATATTCCTACCACTCACCTAAAAAATTCAACATTTTTGATCCGGCTTCCACAATTAGAAATAAAAAAGAAGCATCTTCACCATGTTTGCGATTTTTGTCGGCACTCACCCCCGAGACTACCAATCGCAGTTCAACAACTGTAATCGCCGCCACACGAATATACTGCCCCCTAATAAGTTGGTCATCTGGTCAGACGGCGGTCAGTTGCGGTCGCCTAGTGACACTCTGTACACACAAGAAACCTAACCCCAGAGCCCCTCGGGTCATCGGGATTACCCACTTTCTGCGATAAGTGCCGCTAATAAATCACTAGATAAGATCGGCAGATTTTCCGGCATGCAGAAGTGATTTCCTGAATTTCTCTAGACGTTTTGTAATGAGATTGAAATACAGGGTGCCACATTGAAAAGAAAAAAGAGTTATTTTTAGTAGAGAAACCGAAATTTTGGAAAATCGCTCGGACCCGTCAATTTTGTTCACGAGGGGGGCAATTTTTCACATAAGAATCAACAACATATCATTTCATCCCTCTGCGCGGAACCCCAAACCCTTAAATTTCAATAGGGAAGATGGGTCCTGCGATATGTTGTTGAAAATATCTTTTTCTTCTGAATTTGACATATTGAACATTGCTTCAAGATCTGATTTTTTCGTCATATAATGCAACACCTCTCAATTTATCAAGAGCATTAAATGATTACCAATGCCAATGTCAATGTGACAAGGCAGGTGGGAAACATTCGATGTAAAAAAACGAGATGAAAGCTCAAATTAAGCCTCGCCAACTTCCTTAACATATTATAGATTTTGCTCCGATTTCCGTTTTTATTTATTATTATTCATCCTGTGTGCAACAATCTTCTTCTCTCGGTGCCGTCCTGTCCTCAGGCGTGGGTGCTATCTCCATGACAACTTGATTGAATTGGTCTCTATCTTTAGCAGCTCGGAATGGCTGTTCTACTCCCAGTCCAGTCCAACTTCCAATGTTCCGTAACCAAGAAATCTGCTTGCGACCTATTCATCTCTTGCCCTCAGCTCTCAACCTTTCCCTGTATTTAATCAGGCGAGGGATGTGATATTTTGAGCCTCTATTATGTGCCCGAAATAACCGACTTTCCTTATTTTTATGGTGTTCAGAAGTTCTCGTTTCTTATTCAGCTGTCTGAGTACCTCTTCATGCAACAATAATAACATAATAAATTTCATTAATTATTATGACTGTTGATGGTTGATGTTTGTAGAAATGTAATACACTGCGCAAAGAAATTAACGCACATTATGGAAATCTCAAATTTATTCCACAACTGAAGGTGTTCTCAATGATAATTATTTTTATCAGAATTATGTATGCATATGAAATCCACTTTCAACGTTTTTCTTAACACGTTGAGTGCCATGTGAGACCACATGGGTATCACACTTTTTTGGGAGCGGCGAGCCGCGTGAGACCACTCTGGTCTCACGACCACCAACACGTATTTCTCCAGTGGTCTCACGTTTACAGGTGGAAAGTGATTTATAGAGTAAAATGGCCTGCTACGACAAATTTTGTGTTCGGCCTGCGATATCATGCATTATGTTATTATCTAGGAGGGTTTGAGTTTATTTTATGTAGTGAATATTGCTTATCCAACAATCGGACTCAGAAGTCCATAAAAAAATGAGAAAATTGATGTTCCATATATTAATTACATTAAATTGCACACCAGAGAAGATGAATATGCAAAAAAAAAATCGTGGCCACTGGGTCAGTTTTTTCAGAAGTTATGGTGGCACTCAACGTGTTAAATACAGATGTTTTCTCCCAGCAGGAATAAAAAAAAGATGATATTATTTTGAATGAATTGGCACCATTCTAAAATCAGTTGTTCTCGATCAATTCTAGTGATCAATAGTTTTTCTTTCGTTTGATTTTCTACACTCGATCGCTATGCAACGCGAAACAAACAATTTGACCCAAGAGGAATGTGCCCAAGCGGTAGTTTTGCGAGAAGAAGGGTGGACATACACAAGAATTGTAGAAAGGTTTGGAGTTTCCCATACAAGTGTGTCCAGAATGTTGCAGCGATTCAGGGTGACAGGTATGAATGTCCGAAGACCAGGACAGGGTAGACCACGGGTAACAACTGCCATTGAAGAACGTTACTTGAGAGTTTCTTCGTTGAGACAACGGTTTGCAACCGCTCGCCTCCTGCAAAATCAGCTTGAGCAAACTCATGAGGTGCTAATTAGCACTCAGACAATAAGAAATCGCCTCAGAGAATATGATTTAAGACCTCTTGTCGCGGCAACAGGCCCAGCTCTTACCCCAGCCCATTGAAGGGCGCGTTTGGATTTTGCGAGAGAGCATATCCATTGGGAAGAGGCCGATTGGGAAAGAGTTCTCTTCACAGATGAGTCTAGATTCTGCCTCTACCATTGTGATCAACGTTCCCTTGTATACAGACGTCCACATGAAAGATATGCTCAGTGCAATTTCCTGAATACTACTGGTTTTTGAGGATCGATTATGGTATGGGGTGGAATATCTTTGACTGCTCGCACAGACCTAGTGGTCGTTGATAATGGAGCTATGAATGCTGATAAGTATAGAAAGAACATTCTTGAAGAGCATGTAGTGCCATTTGCCCCATACATTGGTGAAAATTTCATTTTTATGGACGATAATGCCAGACCCCATCGTGCGCGCATCGTTCAGGAGTACCTTGAAGAGGTTGAAGTCTCTCGAATGGAATGGCCAGCAAGAGGTCCAGATCTCAATCCGATTGAGCAGGTTTGGGACAACCTCAATAGAAGGCTGAGAATTTCAGAAAATCATCCAGCTACTCTTAATGACTTAGGAATCCAACTCGGAGAAATCTGGGACCCAGACAGCACCGGATATTCCCAGAATGTGCCTAGAATATTCATTTTGGCATATTGGAATATTCCATGAATATGCGTATGGGAATTCCACAGATATTCGTAGAATATTCTGAAAAGAATATTCCAGGAATATTCCGAATATTCATAGAATGTTCCAAGAATATTATTTATGGAATATTACTGGAATATTCGGAAACTTATATTCTAGGCATATTCTCAATATTCCCGGAATATTCGAGGCATATTTCATACTGAATATTCCTATAATATCACATAAGGATATTCATGGAATATACCTAGAATATTCGGAATATTATAGAGATATTCTATGGATATCTTCAACTTAAACCATTTTCATATTCAGAGAATATTGGATATTCACATATACATATATGCATTCTTAGGCCCACTTAAACTTTGGTTTATTCAATGATTTTACTCAGTTAACCAAAGTTCGACACAGGAGTTCAAACTGAACCTAAAATTTGAGCCTAATTGAAATTTTAAATACTTTTTAGAAATATTGATTATAATCTATCCAGTGAATAGGAAATCAAAAACATATTATGGTATAATCATATTTATTGAAGAAAACAAAAACAATGAGATGAAATATTTATTCAAATCAGCTTCAGTGGTGCTAAAGGACACGCAGAGACCCTGAAAAAAATAATTTTTTAAGACACAACACAACACTGAGAGATTGACAACATTCATAACCTCCAAAAAACGTATATAAAGAAAGAAATGTACAATAGGGGATCGATGAACGAATTCATTTTCATAAATAAATTATTTCGATATCAAATGGCCGTGAATATAATTAATCAATCAATTCATCACGGACATATAGAATCATTTCATCAAATTCACTTACCTCATAGATAACACAAACACAAATAATCCAGGCAATACTCAAACTCGATTCACTGAGAAATCTTTCAAAATATCACTTCAAATAACACTCACGAAAGTTTCGATCTAAAGCTTCCAAGGAAACGATTAGAAATAGAAATGATAGAATGGCGTGGTTAACCTAAAATGTGGTTAACCGACGCCGTGCAATTTGACAGATGGCGAATGGTGACATTCTATTGGCTGCATGGCTGCTGATGGCGGGATTCTATGACGTCCATGGTCTAGTGTTTTGTGAAATTTTACTGCGCATATGTTTTGTATACAAAACTTCAACTCAATAATAAAATGAGACCATGAATTTATCTCGTTATCGTACGTGAATCTGAAAATTAATGAGATAATTGAATTCATGGTAACAATTAAATACATACAGTCGCCATCTGCTTATTGCAGTCCAAAAACATTTTGAAATTTCATTTCCAATGTATATCTTCACATATTACTTTAATATGCCGTACAGGATATTCCAAGAATATTATGAGCGGCATATTCCAGAAATATTACGTGCGGAATATTCAAGGGATGTACCATAAAGAATATTCAATTTTGAATATCCTACGAATATTCTAGAAATATTCTATACAGAATATTCTTTTTGGTATATTATCAGCATATTCTTCTAGGAATATCCCTGGAATATTCGTATGGGAATATTCTCGGAATATGATGTATGGGATATATATATTCTATGATATTCTATGAATATTCTACGAATATCCGGAATATTCCTATCCCATTTTGCACATTCAGGGAATATTCTAAGAATATCCGGTGCTGTCTGGGGAAGGATTAGATCAGAACATTTTAAGATCACTCATTTTGAGTATGAACCGTCGTTGCCGAGCTGTTATTAACGCAAGGGGTGGAAATACCAAGTATTAAATCACTTATCAGCATTTCAGTATTTTGAAAATTGTCCATTTCTCTTCTTTCACATAAGATTCGGTGAAATCCTGAATTTTTCTTCCATTTAATTTGTCTTGTTTCGTTCAAAACCTTCCCGAGAGAACATAAAAAATAAGTTATAAAGTCAATGTAGAGTTAACTTTCATTAAAATTGAGATTTCCAGAATGTGCGTTAATTTTTTTGCGCAGTGTATATTATTCTGATGAGATGCACGAAAAAGTTCAACCTCACTGATGATTGCTCGATAATTCTAAGTATCGGGTATTTTTTCTAGAGTGATAGAATTTTCGATAAGGATAACTGTGATTTAATTGACAGAAGGTGGAAGGTGGAGGCCATGTTGTTTTGCCATTTCTGATCAGTAAGCATTGACAAATTATCATGGGAAGACTCACAAGTCACACCGAAACAAGCCACAACGTTTACAAATTGTTGAAATTTATTTTCAAAATCAGTGTTCTATATTCGCCAAACTTTATAGAGCACTACGTGAAAGTTATGGTTCACATATTCGTCCATCACGGTCCATCAGAGCAGCTTATTCGTCGAACTATCGATATACCTATTTCGGACGACATTTTCTCTACCCGTTGCAACAACAACATGACAAAGAACTGTACGTTCAGAAGAAAATATCGCTGCAGTAAGTGAGGGTTGTTTCTTATGAAGATCCAGATTTGTCTATTCGTCGACGTTCACAACAAGTTGGACTCTGTGCATCCACCACATGGAAAACATCCAACTGGTTCAAGAACTAGAGTCACTTGACCAGAATGAGCGTGTCGTTTGTTTGTCGGTCCTTAAAACGGCTTGAAGTTGTTCCACTTTTTTTATCTTAAAACGGCCACGTAAACAAGCAAATTTGTCGTATATTTGGAGTGAAAACAATCCTCAAGAAGTTCTGCAGGTTCCATTGCATCCTGAAAACTGCTATGGTGTGCTTTACACGCTGAAGGCATCATTGGTCCTTATTTTTTCGAAAACGATGCTGGAGCTAATGTTCCAGTGAATGGTGCTCGTAGCAGATCGATGATTATTTGTTTCAAAATTTGAATGGTATCGATTCAAAAGTGTTTTGGTTCCAACAAGAGGGTGCTATACCTCGCATGCTGCTGCCGTACCAACTGATTTATTGAAGAAAAGATTTGGCGATAACACTATTTCAAAAATGGTCCAATTCATCATGCGACATAACTACAATGGATTATTTTGTTTGGGCACATGTCAAGTCATTGATTTATGCTGATAAACCAGAAACAATAGACGCTTTGAAACATTACTCGTGTTATTGCTGAAATAAGGCCTGAATTGCTCGAAAAAGTGGTCCAAAATTGGTCCGGACGAATGCGGTTCCTCGGATCTAGTCGTGGTGGATAAATGACGGAAATTATTTTTAAAACATGAATATCAGAAAATTATCTTTCAGATAAAAAAAAACTTTGGCTTCAATCTTGATTCAAATGTGTTTTATTTCAATTCAAAGTTCTACTATCACTCTAAAAAAACACCCGATACACACAGTTTCAAAAGCCGACTAGCTGCTAGCTTGATAATAACTTTTTGAAGTTCGTTATTTTGACACATCACTATTGTTCTTGTCAAAACATTGTTTCAAAATCTTAACATGTAGTTCCTCCTGAGGAACGATCCTATTCTTCTCAAAAAATGATTATAATAACAACTCTATTCTTCGTGGCAGTTTTCGGATATTTGTGGAAGAAAAAGGATAAAGTTAAAGCCTGGATATATCCTTTGTTGGACAGAAGAAAAGTTTGAAATTGAATTCGTCAACTGTTCGAAATAACACCGCATATATTCCAGATCTATACTAATAAATGAAAATGAAATTTGTCTGTAATTTTTGGAATCGTTATCTAAACATGAGCTTCAAAATTAGGAAAAGGATTTCAGAATAAAGTTTCAATCTACAATTTGTTCCCCAATTCCAAATGTGAATAGTCGCCATCTTGAAACTGATGTATATTATGCGCATATATCTCGCAAATCATACTAGTCCGGTCTAAATCGATTTCAATTTGAAATAATTCGCATAGAATTAAATTATGATAAAGATCGTCGGTACATATTTTAAATAATATACAACAAAAGTCTCCATCGATCCAAGTGTGCCATAAAATTTATTCAAGATCATAGATAGCAAATGTCAGTTTTGCATTTTCTCGTGAACATCAGTAGTATTTTGTAATAAAAATAGTTAAAAAAAAGTCGTACATCATTCAAAAATCCAACGGGATAAAAATCTGACAGCTGTCCAAACAGCATCTAACAGCAGCTGCCAAAACAATATTTGACAGCAGCTGTCAAAGAAATCGTTCACGATGCCGGATTATTGGTATTTTTTTGATAATTTTCTTGAATCCCTGGTTGAATTTTGTCCATTCAAGGTCTGAACCTACTCTGAAACTCGCAAGTTCCTATAGGTACTTTTCCTTTCGATAGTCATCGTGTTTATGGCCGGACAGGCTGAAATGAATTTGACCACGGATTCGTGTTCGGTGAGGCGAACTTATTACCGTCGAACAATCCTGGTTTTTTCGAGACTTGTTTATGCATCAAAGGCAAACGGAATAGACAGTCAAATTTCTACAAAATACACTGCGCAAAAAAATTATGGAAATCTCAAATTTATTCTACAACTGAAGGTGTTCTCAATGATAATTATTTTTATCAGAATTATGCATGCATATGTTATCCACTTTCAACGTTTTTCTTCAATACAGATGTTTTCTCCCAGCAGGAATAAAAAAAGATGATATTATCAGATTTTGAATGTATTCGCTCCATTCTGAAATCAGTTGTTCTCGATCAATTCTAGTGATCAATAGTTTTTCTTTCGTTTGATTATCTACACTCGATCGCTATGCAACGCGAAACACGCAATTTGACCCAAGAGGAATGTGCCCAAGCGGTAGTTTTGCGAGAAGAAGGGTGGACATACACAAGAATTGCAGAAAGGTTTGGAGTTTCCCATACAAGAATGTCCAGAATGTTGCAGCGATTCAGGGAGACAGGTATGAATGTCCGAAGACCAGGACAGGGTAGACCACGGGTAACAACTGCCATTGAAGAACCTTACTTGAGAGTTTCTTCGTTGAGACAACGGTTTGCAACCGCTCGCCTCCTTCAAAATCAGCTTGAGCAAACTCATGAGGTGCAAATTAGCACTCAGACAATAAGAAATCGCCTCAGAGAATATGATTCAAGGCCTCGTGTCGCGGCAAGAGGCCCAGCTCTTACCCCAGCCCATCGAAGGGCGCGTTTGGATTTTGCGAGAGAGCATATTCATTGGGAACAGGCCGATTGGGAAAGAGTTCTCTTCACAGATGAGTCTAGATTCTGCCTCTACCATTGTGATCGACGTTCTCTTGTATACAGACGTCCACATGAAAGATATGCTCAGTGCAATTTCCTGAATACTACTGGTTTCGGAGGAGGATCGATTATGGTATGGGGTGGAATATCTTTGACTGCTCGCACAGACCTAGAAGTTTTTGATAATGGAGCTATGAATGCTGATAAGTATATAAGGAACATTCTTGAAGAGCATGTAGTGCCATTTGCCCCATACATTGGTGAAAATTTCATTTTTATGGACCATATGCCAGACCCCATCGTGCGCGCATCGTTCAGGAGTACCTTGAAGAGGTTGAAGTCTCTCGAATGGAATGGCCAGCAAGAAGTCCAGATCTCAATCCGATTGAGCAGGTTTGGGACAACCTCAATAGAAGGCTGAGAATTTCAGAAAATCATCCAGCTACTCTTAATGACTTAGGAATCCAACTCGGAGAAATCTGGGAAGGATTAGATCAGAACATTTTAAGATCACTCATTTTGAGTATGAACCGTCGTTGCCGAGCTGTAATTAACGCAAGGGGTAGAAATACCAAGTATTAAATCACTTATCAGCATTTCAGTATTTTGAAAATTGTTCATTTCTCTTTTCACATAAGATTCGGTGAAATCCTGAATTTTTCTTCCATTTAATGTGTCTTGTTTCGTTCAAAACCTTCCCGAGGTAACATAAAAAATAAGTTATAAAGTCAATGTAGAGTTAACTTTCATTAAAATGGAGATTTTCAGAATGTGCGTTAATTTTTTTGCGCAGTGTATTTGCGATATTTATTTACTCGAGTATTTCCAATCATTTTAATATGGACATTTGAGGCAAATGGTCTGATCGTTAATGAAAATGAAGGGAATGATATTGACAGCAACTTTCTACTCGACTACGCGAGAAGGAGGTTGATGTTTTTTGATTGTATGAATGTCTATTTCTTTTTTACGCTCTTCAGCCCGAACAGCTTTATTTGGGTCATAAAATGCGGGAGAACTCATTTAGGGAAGAGTGGTTCCCTTTAGACTCCGGACTTCTATTAATTCCAGGTTGAGAAATTGATCTATGATCAAATACCGACATAAGAGGGTCAAGGTTCAAATAAAACTTACAATAAGCTGATATTAGTTTATTATTCGAGTCAATATCAAATAAATCACATTTATTTTATAGCCGCAAAAACTTATTCTTATTAATCATCTTCTGATCCTAATACTATCTCTATAGAGCCGCAAGAAGAACTCAGGTATATCTCTTATAAAGCCCCAAGGTATCTTTCATGAGCTGATTTCTCAGGGCCCATAAAGCCGACAGCACATTTTCCTGCTGATCAACTTTCTTTCCGAGCCATGTACTGACACTCTGCAGTTTTTCTGGATCTGGTGCCGGTGTATTTTCTTGATTAGCGTGTAATACCTTCTCCCACGGGGAGATGAACTTGTTATCCACTTGGAGGCCTTCGATATACCTACGAAAAATGAAAATAACTTACAATACAAAATTTTTGAATATGT
Source organism: Adalia bipunctata (assembly GCA_910592335.1). Taxonomy (NCBI): domain Eukaryota; kingdom Metazoa; phylum Arthropoda; class Insecta; order Coleoptera; family Coccinellidae; genus Adalia; species Adalia bipunctata. Next base: position 12,867,785 of record OU342954.1, read on the forward strand.
CAATCGCAAATTAATAAAACAAAGAACAAGATAAACGAATGACTCAATAAAATTTGAACAATTTCTTATAATTTTACAACTTTAAGGATAAACTTTTAAATGAATTTGGTACTCACTTTATATAGGCTTCTGAGTGTAGTACCCTTTGAGGCCTTGGCGGCACTGAAATGAATATTGGTTCTTGCTGTTTTTGCGGTACAGGTGGAGAAGCTGCTGGCGGTGTAGAAGTAGCTAAAGAAACCCCAAAATTTTAATTTGTTCATTCTTTCGATACTTTACGTTCAAAAAACATTTCAAATCATTGGAAAACTCATTCTAATGAATCTCTTAACTAGATACATTGCGACAAGAAATTTTTCTTCACTAATTTGGTTTGTGATTCTAATCTGGAATATCCTTGACTGCTCGTAATTCGAAAGTACTTCTAATATTTCTGACTTATATAAAAATAAAGATACTTGAAATCACGATTTTCAAAATTGTGCGTTAATTTCTTGGCACAGTGTGTTTCGAAAAGAGAATAAATCAAAAGATAAAACGGAGTGAATATTGAAAATACTACTGATGAAATAGTAAAAATTTATGAAAATTCAAAAGCAATAGTAGAAACAACTCGAAATCCCTATTTTTCGCAATTCAATCCGCTTTAACAATTGCTTAAGTTGTTATAAAGTACCATTCTGAACCCTTAAGGTGGGTTCATAAAAAACTTTTCGAAATATGAAAATGATTGAAGACAATTACAATATCGTGTAAAAAACGTACCGAAAAACGTGAAGAGATAACTCTATTCAAATTTTAACATTACTGTTTGCTCTGTTGGTTTTTGTTACACATAGTGAGTAATGGTGGATCCCATACATCCGTATCATCGGATGACGGATGCATGAGAGGATTCTCATGCATCCTGCTGGATATCTTAAGAAGTAACGGAATTTACTATTTTCCAGAAAAATGCTCGAACAGGAAATTTTTTTCTCTACAAGAGGTGAACGTTAGTTGTTTTTTATTATTAAAGCAACTCTTACTTTGTGACAGAAATGGATAAATCTTTTTCCCCGATTTTGTCAATGATAGGTTTTTTTTTCAGGTGACATTTATTTGAAATAATTAATCAATTATTAATACCATACGAAAAAAGGATGTTTCGATGACACTTAAAAAGCATCAACATCTTCTTAAATATATGTCACAAGCAAGCCGTCCCAGCTTCGCCCGGGTAGAAATTTGTTTCACGCGGCGGTTTTATCTTCACCACTTCAACCTGCCATATCTTTTGATGTACTCGTTGTTATTGTATGACGTGAAGGGCAATTTCGTTCTGAATTGAATACTGGGGATAAATAACGTATAAGGTTGGATGAGGATCAATACCCAATTCATAAAAACAAACTCAGATCTCACTTGATTAAACAACAGGATTACCTCAATGACCATATCAACCTCAGCAACATGAGGTCTATCCTGGCACAAAAAGTTAGGGTTGCCACTTAAAAAACCCAACTACTTTCCACCTCTCGTAGAAGGAACATGACAAACTAATACATGAAGATTGATCCGTTCGAGTATTTTACTAAAAAAAATACCGAGGATATGAAACTTGCGCGTAACTTTTTACTCACTCTGTATTTCATATATCAGTAAGTTCCAAAACTTTGTATGTTTTAGTTACTCATAAACTTTTATGGCATACACTGTTTTGTATTATGTAAGAATTTCAATTAGTATTTTTCAAAATATTTGTCGTCGATTAACGTTCTTTATAAACCCACCTTTATTGTTTGGACAATCCATCTGTTAGTAAATGTGATACATTCCATCAATAATCCTAGCTGACGTTTATTTTTCACAAATAACAAAAAACCGGCCCAAGCAATTATATTGAAACACAATTTCGTTCTAGTGAGCATCACTGAAAGGCACAATTTGCCTATATTGTTTATACTTTTTGTTATAACCTTCATTTAATAGTTTGTGCCAGGAGCCATGCCAAACCAATTCGCTAATTGGTTTGGCGGCAGGGGCTAATGGAAACAAACCATTTTGCAACATTAAAAGTTGAGAAAATGGATGCAAAAAGCCCGACAGGTGCTACCGGAAACCACAGAATCACTCAAGGTCATTCATAAACTACGTTCAATGTTGATGAAATATATTTCATGATTTGGTTCATAAGACGTTTATTGATCGAAGGATCAAATAGACTGTAGCTATACCTACGTGATACAAAATTGTTGTTCCCAGATTTACCAGCAACTGACCCCGTCCTTGAACGTTGGACAATTTCAAAAATTCCATATTCGGCATGGTTATTTAAAAAAAACAGTAGTGCCGCGAAATGTAGTTGAAAACAACCATGACCGTATCAAGCTGTTCGGCTGAAAACGAGTCGATGACTGAAATTGGTCATGAACAAATCTAAGATCGCTGAGAATCAGCCATGATGGATTCACATAATGTAATTTTTACATGTTTCAAATTGGTACTAACAGATGGAGCGCCCTAAAGCAGGCCCCGATCGGTGTGGCGAATGCTTTACAACTTCGGACACATCCCTACTAGCCATACATTGTAGAAGATACATTCTTCGAATTAGTTGTACGTCCAAAGTTGTAACATTGGACGCACCGTGTGGGACCGGCTTTACATATCAACAATTCTTCCAACTATTACATCAAAAACTACTGAAAAACATCTCCATGCAAAGATCTACCATTTAATTCAAAAAATAACCTTAAAACTTATGAGAATGATTGATTACATAAAGCAGATCTACCAGAAAAACGTTCTTTGAACTTTAAACCTGTGCATCTTTGCATGTGAAGGACTAAACCTACTTAAGAGAAAAAATGAAAAGGAAAAAAGGAACTCACAAGAATTTTGGGCAGCCGAAGCAGCTGTTCGTGAAGCAGACGAAGACTTACTGGAAGGCTTGAAGTTCCTACCACAACACCAAACATCAAAAATGCATTAAAACTACAGATAATAGATGGACAGATTCAATAACCATTTTGAAAATGTCACACCGAAAAATTAAATGAATGCCTATAAAACTTTCAGACCCAAAGTTGATTTTTTCAGAGTGACAATCAAAAATGGCGTTCGAAATGTCCACTATGTGTGCATAACAAACGTTTATCCCAACCTAGAAAATTAAGGATCAAGCACATGCATTGAACGTTGAATGTAACAAACCAGTAACTATTTCCGGCGCAGGTTGAACGGCTGGTTGTAAAACTGGCATAACTCGGTGATTTCCTATGAAGTTTCTGTTTTGGGACAAACCAAAATTTAATGCTTGTTTAGACTCCAGAATCGGAATTCTCAAACAACTCATTCATTCCCACGAAATTTAGGAACTGTAGGATCATATTTCATTTATCACTAAGTAATGTATACACAACCAAAATTATATGAGATCACTCGAAAGTTTACAGAGAAAGTCATTGGATATCGAAATATACCAACTTTTTTTATACGCATCTCTCGAGAAAAGACTGAGCTTATAACGCCTTTTCAAGCGTACCGAGATCAATTAAGTAGAAATCGGTTTGTGCGTGTTTTGAACTGCTGTAAGTTGTAACCAAAAGGGAATACATCTTGTGGTAGGGTATTATTATAGCCTTGCGTTCGGTAAAGAAAAGCCTTTTGATACACTGATGTTCTAGCTGTAGAAGATACACGGCAAACTGGTGACACAGAAACTGCAACACCCAGAAGGAGCTGTTTGAATTTTCATTTTTTTTTTGTAAAACATAGATAGTATAGCAAGGAGTTAATGATTTATCATGATGGGATAAGATCGTGAAGGTTTTCTTGTGAACATTTTTTGTTACTCAAATATTGTGGTCGTTTATTGCAAATTTTTTCAATTTTACAACCAACCTGCTGTTCGGGGAGATCCAAAGTCGTTAAGTTGTTGTTAAAATGGCTAGAGCACGTGTACGCGGAATTCATTGCCAGCTAAGTGAATTTGAAAGAGGTCGAATTATTGGTCTACGGGAGGCGGGATTGTCATTTCGAGAAATCGCTAACTGTAGGAACAGAAATCATCAACTACTGTCATGAGCTGTTGTCAAGCGTGGTTTGATAATGCCCAAAATCGAAGAAGAGTAGACACCGGACGTCGAAGTGACACAAATGAATTTCAAGATCGACGTCTAAGACTTAAAGCCATTAGAGACCGATTTGCGACAACTCGATCTTTGGCTGATGAGTGGTTAGGAGAACAAGGCCATCCTGTAACTGTCCGAACGGTTTACCGCCATATAAGGTTTTTTTGGACTGCAGCATTATCGACCCTATCTCGTTACCTCTGACGGTTGAGCATCGCCGGCAACGATTACAGTAGTGCAGATAATTTTATTTTCTTGAAAAATATGCGCATTTAAAATTACAAATCGACGTGTCCGAGCGTCTTTCCTAACACCCCCTCATTTATTCGTTATCGAATTTATTCCTTTTGGCTGTTACTCTCTGTATAACTGCGGTGGACAAACACATTATTAACAATAAATTTATTAAAAAAATTGAAACCCTTCGTTTTCTTCTCCAAATTTTAATCATTTACTCCTTGCTACACTATCTAAAAAATTTAAACAGCTCCCTCTGGGTGTTGCAGTTTTTTTGTTAGTTAGTAAATAATTCATTTCTAGATTTTCTCTAGGTTTAATACACCGATCGTCTAGATAGTACTCATTAAAATAAGAACACACTTCCTACAAACATGGGTGCTAACTCACTTCAGAGACACAGGGTGTTGAAATTTGAAATTTTTTCCAAAGAGATATTTTCATCTTGTTCTTTGCAATAATTCCAAAATGATAACAGTGACACTGCCTTCTGAAAGCTCACTTGCATGTTTCAAGCATTTTCAGTGGCGTAGATAAGAACGTTATTCGATATTACAACTTGAACGCCCACAATTTCCCAATTTTTTTTGCGGAATTGAACTTCTTGAAGATTATTCTTCAAAGATGATACCCCTGGTTAAAAGCTCTAACGTTTCGGAGAAAATCGGTCGTCGGACTTTTTTGATTTTAGCTAAGAATATGCTGAAACGAGCTTTATTTCGACACCAAACGAGAATTTATTTCTTTCTGAGAATACAGAGTGATTCCAATGTTTGGTCGTGTATATTTGTTGTGATGTTTCACGGTCGGATTCGACGATAAGAAAAAAAAATTCGGGACTTTTTAGACCGGTTTTTGAGGCTTTTCCGTAGTTTCGCCCAAAACTGCTTCAGATGAAACTCGATCGGAATTTGTCACCGTCGATTGATTGGTCCATCCTCTAGTGTTGCCGATGGTAGGCATAGTTCATAGTATGCACTATGAACAATGGAAGTCCTCCCTTTCTTGTTCATGTTGATTTTGTGCTTATAAATTTCGTTGGTTACCCATATTCATCCTTGATGTTGAAAATAACTACTATTAAAGCAGAGAAAAATGTTATGCCCATCCATCTCTATTTGATTGAGTCGACAACATCGTTCGTGCTCTTCGATTCGTGTATGAATGCCCCTTTAGTGACGCCGAACTTTTACTTTTGGTATTGTTAATACCATGGTTGCCTACCATGTGCAACATTCGAGTAATTCCCTCTTGAAGCGGTTGTGATGATCTGACCCGCCATGTCATTAGTGGGCCTTTAATACCGTGCCCAGATCTGCAGCATTGCTACTTCGTTAAAGTCAATCGTCGGGTTACAACCTTCGATCGAGATACCTCTGCATACCACAGCAGAGACCAATCTATGGGTGAAACTCCTAATAGACTGCGGCCAAAGACCGAAAACACTTCTTTACTTACTCTTTGATTATAACTCGTAAGTACGTTTTGTCTGGTTCTCTTTGATATCTCCGTTTTAATGATTCTGAATGACTCATCCTCCAGGTGTAGAATCAGTCATAATATCAATTTGAATATCAGTGAAAGTGATAATATTGCCGCACTACGAGAGCCAAGTAACCCCCAAGTGAGATCGAAATGGAGTCACTAACACAACTTCGATTATTGAATTTTTCCATTGAGTGTTCATTTACTAAGAATAACCAAGTTTGTATGAATGAAACAAAAAAATCACAATCACTTTTTCGACTGATATTCGAATCCGTTTTCGACCTACTCAATGTCGAAAATTACCACGATCGCCGAATTTAAAAAAAAATCCTTTGTGTAAAATCTCAAACTACTTACTTGCTCCTCTCGGAAGGTGGTACCACCCTTCCGTTGCCCTTATTTATGTGCATGTCCCTGACGTGCCTCACCAAACGCGCCAAATTCGGAAAGGGTTGTAGATTCTTCTTGTTGTGCCTGAGGCAAGTTTTCCACTGGCACTGAAGTTCGGAGTCGGGATTGGCCTGGAAGTAGGCTTGTACGTGACCTTGACTCTCCCTGTCTTTAACGCAGTGCTCGAGACAATCCGACAACTCTTCGAATTGGAAGTCGCATTTGTCCCACTGGCATTCGTACACCTGAAAAATGCGATGAAAAAGGTTGCAAATAGCACAGCATATTTGTCTGCTATTATATTCGAATTATTTATGTCAGGAAAATCAGGAATTTTTTTCTTATACCATTTTCCATTATTCAGCTTTCAAACTACATGAGAAAATTTTACGTGCGACAAATGTTTAGAGTGTTATCACGGTGTGTTAGCTGCCTAAAAATTACAGCGACATTGTTGAAATGTTAGATATTGGTAGTCATTGTTCGTTCAATTATTATTTATACAAATCAAGTAAGTAATTATTTTAGTTCACCTTTGTGTCTCATTCATTACAAATAATGAACTATTTTGGACTTTATCGTCGAACCAAAGTTCTAAGCGCTGCAGAAATTGTTGAAAGAAGCCACAGTAGAGAAAAGAGATATAGTAACAGAAAGTACAGGGATGGCTTATTTCTTTGTGATACATTTCGTTTTTATCCGTGGTCTTAGTATGCTAATTTTCATATCGAATATCGAAAACGGCAAAAATCCCAAGAATATGCTAACTATACATGGTGAGTCTTCGACTTGTACATATAATTTTTTTTTGTGGATTCCCTTCTTTAATCGAAACACTTTCTTTCTATACCATTTTTTAAAATTCGGTTTCGTTTGAATGATACAGGGTCCATGAAAAAACGCTTTTCTTTTCATATCTTCATTTCAAATTAACTGAATTTTGATTTACTCTATTCATGGTGTCAGAAATAATCTGAATGCTTCCCTGGATTTTAAATATTACCGAATCGCAGAAAAATTATATCTCTATTTCAGTATCGAATTGAGTTCATTACACTACTAAAAACAGTGCTGTAATGAACTCATTACAGCACTGTTTTCAGTTATATTTTTCGTTTCGTGGTTGTCAGCACTGGCTTCCGATCCTATCAATTTTCAACTCACGTCAATTTGAACAGTCACCAACTGCCAAGATACAATACAAAAGTCACTAGGATGTAAAACCTGAATTTCTTATTGAATTTCAACGAAATTTGACTGAAATAGAGAAAATATCGTCTAATACTCGTTGCAGAATGCAATTCCAACACTCATGTGTTCGAAAACTCGCTCCTTCGTCGCTCGTTTTCGAATTTCGCATACGTGTTGGAATAAGAGCCTATTCTGCAACTAGTTTTAGAATATACTATTACTCTCTGATCTCTACTAAGGACTAAAATCTATATTCTTGACGTAGAGATGTGTAATAATAAAATCCCACAATTCTGGGAGAAGAAAATTGAATGCTGAAGAGCTTGAAATTTCTTAGGGATCCTAATGAAAGTTTACCTTACGCCACATAATAGATTTTTTTTCGGAATTATACATTTCTATTGAAAATGTATTGTTACCGTTCCCTACTAATAAGATGATTCTTAGCTCTAAATAAACTGTGGCGATGTTTCTATGTGACCACTGTTCTAAGCTTGATGTCATTATTCTAAAGACTCAAGCTCGATTTACTAAATGAATTCTTACCATATCCGGATTTGGAGCGGGCGCAGGGGAACCAGCGGCAGGGCTTGCACATTGTTCTTCAAGCAACAAATTGGCCTTAGTCTCCTCATTCATCTTGGAGGCCTTCTCCTCCCACATCTGCTTCTCATTGGCCGGCAGTGATCTCCATTCCACTCCCACTATTCTGCTGATCTCTCCAAACTTGGATTCTGGGTTGTTTAGAACGATCTGCTTTCGGTATTCTCTCGAGTAGAGTATGTATCCCGTCACCACCTTGTTCTTTTGTTTCTGTCAGATAAGGATTAATTTTTGTAAATGGGATATTTGCATTTCATCCTATCGTTATCAGAAATAATTTTAATCCACATAAGTAATCGATATTGTAGTATTGTTATGGATTGTTCCAAGTATACTATAGTCCGTTCAAATATAAGAAGGAGCTTTGTAAACAAACAAAATCGTGTGGTTTGCGCACAATAAAGCTCCTATTGGTGAAACGGTCATAACGACGCTCCCTTTTAACGCCCTAAGAGACTGCCAGGATCGTACTCGGAACGAACTGTGAATGGTACTTGATAGAAATGGATTCAATAATTTGAGTCAGCAATTCCCACATTAGAATTTTTTCCTCAGATGAAACTGTAGTACAAAATTTCTGTTATGATTTGCAACTGTCATAACGTCATAACGACGTACCCAATTTTTTTATTTTGTTTTGTTTTCATTCATATTATTATCTACTAAATAATTTCTTTTTCGGATGCTCGAGATTGCGGCAGGGTAATTCCAGGAAACACCAGAGTTTTAGAGATTTGGGAATCTTGCAAGATTCCGACAAAGTTATTCCGGGAAACACCCGACTTGGGTCCTTTTCCCTAATGGGTGAAAGCCATCTTGATTTGCATAAATATCGAAGTTGAATTGACAAGACCCGTAAAAGATCTCTGTTCAAATTTATAATGGTCATTTACTTGTAGTATGCGAAATATATTTAGTTTCGGTCCAAAACTTTATATTATTTTGTACGAAACTCTTTGTCAGCTGCTCAAGATTCCGACAAGGTAATTCCGGGAAACACCAGATTTGGGTCCTTTCCCCTAATGGGTCAAAGCCATCTTTATTTGCATAAATATCGAAATTTTCAATGGACAAGACTAGTTAAAATACCTATAGCTACTGTGAAGGTCTAGCTGTTCAAAGTGTTTATAGATTTTTTTGTTAAAAGTGTATTGTGTTGGAAAATCTTTTGACAAAGTGTATATAGTGTTCATAGAACAATGTCGAATTCGGAAACGGATACTGCATCTGAGGGTGATATGTGGGGACCATCACGAAAAAGGTCCAAAAGGTCGCATTTCTCTGCTGAAGAGAAAGAGATAATTTTGAACATTTCCCGAAAAGAATTGGAAGAACATTCTGATTTATCGAAAAGAGACTTGGTAGGACTTGTTTCAAAATCCTCAGGGGTGAGTGATTCAGCTGCATTCAGAATTCTCAGAGAATATGAAGAGAATAAAACATTGACGCCAACTAAGAGGAGAGCCCAGTCGTTAAAAATAATCGATTCGGTTGACGATTTCGATATGAACCTTATCAGAAGAATTGTCCACGGTTTTTTTTCCGGAATGAAATCCCAACGATTTCCAAAGTACTAGAAATCGTGAATGATGGCGACAGTTTGCCAAATTTCAAAAGAACAACGTTCTATAAATTATTGAAAAAATGGAATTCAAGTTCAAAAAACGTGGTCGTTATAGTCTACTGATAGATAGGGATGAAATAATTGTGTAGAGAAGAGATTATTTGAAGAAAATCCGCTCATTAAGGGAACAAGGCAGAAAAATTTATTATCTGGATGAGATATGGATAAATAAACTGAACGATTGTGTGAAATCTCCTCGATTCGACTCTGGACGAGAGTAAATATACGAAAACCGTCCTAACGCTGCGCCAAACTTGTTTATATTGCTCCTTCTTAGATTTGAACATAGTATACAGGGTCTTTCACGAGGAACCTCACCCATATTTATACGGGAAACTACTGAACGTATTTTCATGAAATTCAGCACATAAGTATTTCACGATGCTGATGAAATCTAAAATATTTTCAAGGCATGAGCATCCGGTTTTTCCGGAAATGACGTCAACTTCCGTTTTTCAAATTAGAACACCATTTTTTTATTGCAAAAATAGATTCCTTAGAAAATTTCAAGTTATTTTGATGTAACATTTTTCAGTTTTGGTTGGAAAATTCTCTCTGAGCGGGAAAATTCGGAAAAAAAAATCGAAAATAGAGCTCCGCTGAAACAAGAATAACTTCGAGGTTTTTGGATGGAAAATTTTCATTTTTGGGATTTTTCAAGATGTAAGATTGATGTATCCACTTTAAAAATCGAAATCGCGATTCATGATACAGGGGGTGAAAAAATCGCTTTCAAAGTTAGGGATGGCAAAATCGTGAAAAATCAATTTTTTCAAATTAGAACCCCATTTTTTATGGCAGATATTGAATCTACGTTAAAAAATAATGTGAGTGTATGCATCACACCCTTGCCCTAAAGTGGATATTAACTCAGAAAATATCCATTTTAGGGCGAGGGTGTGATGCATACACTCACATTATTTTTTAACGTAGATTCAATATCTGCCATAAAAAAATGGGGTTCTAATTTGAAAAAATTGATTTTTCACGATTTTGTCATCCCTAACTTTGAAAGCTATTTTTCCACCCCCTGTATCATGAAACGCGATTTCGATTTTTAAAGTGGATACATCAATCTTATATCTTGAGAAATTCCAAAAATGAAAATTTTCCATCCAAAAACCTCGAAGTTATTCTCGTTTCAGCGGAGCTCTATTTTCGATTTTTATTTCGAATTTTCCCGCTCAGAGAGAATTTTCCGACCAAAACTGAAAAATGTTACATCAAAATAACTTGAAATTTTCTAAGGAATCTATTTCTGCAATAAAAAAAATGGTGTTCTTATTTGAAAAACGGAAGTTGACGTCATTTCCGGAAAAACCGGAGGTGCTCATGCCCCGAAAATATTTTAGATTTCACCAGCATCGTAAAACACTTATAAGTGCTGAATTTCATGAAAATACGTTAGGTAGTTTCCCGTATAAATATGGGTGAGGTTCCTCGTGAAAGACCCTGTATACTAAAATGGTAACTCTGTGGACCGACTCGAGGGAATCTGTCGAAAAGTGGGTCCAGAAGAATCTCAAAATCGCAGTGAAGCTGCGATATAGTGAGGAGTAATTTTTATACGGTCGAAAAGAGAAATAATCGATTCATACGTGGGTGAAATTTCGATTCTCTAAAAGATGTAAAAGTATTTTTGAAACGAGCAGAGGCACGATGAACCTATCTGAAACGCTAAATTGGAATGGATTTGAATTCAAATCTCTCCCTTTCAAAAACAGCAGAACTTACCTTCTTCGACGTCAGCGGCGTGTTAGTCACGCTGCTAGAAACCGGCGTCGAAGGCAGTATCTCCCCCGACCCCACCGACGGCGGCCCACCGTCCATCGAATCCTCAATCAGTATATCCATGTCCGTCAGCTTCGTCATCTGCGGCGTCGAGTCCACCTCCATCGGCACCACAGCCATCTGCGGTTTTGGCGTCTCCACCTGCACAGGCGCAGCGGTGATCACCGCCCTCTGCGGGCTGATGATGCGGGTGAAATAGTATATCTCGTCCTCCGTGACGATCGGGGTGTGCGCGAACTTCTTCAGGCCTTCCGTGGGGAGTTTGCGCGTCTGCCTGTTCATCTCGTCGTACATGCTGGCGCACACGAAAACGTCGTTCTCTGGGATTTCGGTGGGACGGCAGGAGATGTAGTCGTTGTACTCTAGGACTGCGCACTTGCCCACTATACCTACGATGGGGTGGGTGTCTTCCATCGAGGAGAGGAACACTTCCTGTTTGTAGAATATCCTGGACGGCGATTGGGGTATTTCGACGGGGGTGACGAACCATGGGCCTCGGAAGTAGCACTTTCCGCTGAAAAACATTCATACTCAGTATATTGATATGGACGATCGAACTAAAAAATGAGAAACGTTGTAAACTAATCCCGTGTCGCTTTTTCAATCCTGAATTGCCGCAGGTCAGGTTCTTGAACTGTCTATGAATCGTGATGTTAAGGTGGGCGTTCAATGTAGTGTGTTTTTTTTATTTCAAGTTGCATTTGAAAATGATTTCACTTTGAGAACTGAAATTTTGTGGGTAAACTCAGAGAGGATTGGAGTTTTTAATGAAATAATTTTAATCGACTTCATTCCGAAAGTTCTTTTTTTTATAAATTGGAGATTAACGTCTGTGAAATAATAAGAGAAAATCATTAATCGGTATTCAGACGGATTTTTTCGAATTCCGGAAAAGTGTTTCACTTCAGGCGGGAGTTGAAGTGAAAAACTTTTCCGCAATTCGAAAAAATCCGTCTGAATACCGATTAATGATTTTCTCTTATTATTTCACAGACGTAAATCTCCAATTTATATTTACAAGTTTTCGGTTATATTGTTCATCGGTCGGAGACCCGAAAATCCGACCCCTGCTGATGTCGACAAAATATCGATGACGCAAAGGAGAAGGATAGAGTGGGGATCCTTTGACCGATGAAAGCGAATGAGTTTCCCCCACCTATTAACCTCCTCACCCGCGCAGATATCTTAGTCTGCGTGGCATCATTAACATCGAATTCCGGAAAAATGAGTAACTTCGGTGGTGTAGTTGGTTAGCATCTCTGACTGGAAATTAGAGGACGCGGGTTCAACTCCCGCCTGAAGTGAAAAACTTTTCCGGAATTCGAAAAAATCCGTCCGAGTTCTTTTTTTCTTTCAAAAATAGAAGAAAATGAGCCAACTCATGCTTCTGTTTTATTTCAAACGAAAGACCCATGAAAATAGTTCAACTTCCGATTGAAGAAATTTCCGATGAGAAATTTCGTGTCATTTTTTCCTTTCACGACTTTTGGCGTGAGTACGAACGGCAAATTTGAATTGGACCAAAAATCGATTTATAAGCATAAATAAAGCGGAAGTAAGTACTAATCGACCTCTGTAAACACTTGATAACGAAGTTTTTTTAAGGTATCTAGCCGTTTAGAAAGATTTCAAACGAAATTCCGGTCCCCCAGAAGTTTGGTTAGTTTCGGTATCGTTTTTGGTGCTCAAAATTCATTTGGAATGTGTCATTGGAGCTTTCATTCCTATCAATCCTTTGCCGAAAGTAGAAATAGGCTATATTATATCAAACCAGAATACATCGGTTTTTTCCATATTCCAGGAGTTTGTGTCTTATTTTAGAACAGGTGAATGATAAATGAGAAGCATATTTTTGACCTATTCCATTTTATTTGTACAAACCTACTGTGGTAGTAATGTATGAATATTTTTTAAACTAATAAATTACTATACAGTCAGAATATTTTACTCCTTGTTCATAAGATCAAATAAATGAAATGTATATCTATAAAGCTTTCAGGAATTGACATTCTTGCTTATTAATTTATAATCAAAACTCAGTTACTATTGCATTGAAATTATAAGTTTCTCTGTGAACAAATTCGTTAATTTAGTTATTATGTTTATTTTCTTTGTGATGAATGAATAAAACTGCCATTTATTTGAAATGAAGAAATATTAGAAATAAAAATTATATGCACCCTCACAATCATATCACATATAATATCATGACGAAATCAAAGCACATCGATAAATCTTTACAATCATAAATCCAAAAACTCCTTTATATGTGGACTATTGCTCACAATTTTCTGTTGCCTTCTCCAAAATGAAATATACATTCTGAGAAATACGCTAAGAATGTAGAAAGGGCAACATAGTGTTGACTTGGAACATAAAAATATTTCGAAAAACGTCATAACTTCGATACAGAGTTGTGATTTTATAATTGTGAATGGAGTATATATTGATCTACTCAAAAGGTAGATCTACGCGCTCTACTAGTATATTCTGGAAGGTATAATTTTTTCAACTCTTTCATTTTGTGCTTGGGACAAATGACTATCCACACAGTCAACACGAACGACAACGGAAACTAATTCAACCATAATCTTTTTTTGTTATCAATCATCAATTTTGAATTTTGTTTTCATTTACGACGGGCAAATTTCAAAATATATCTTAAGTTACTGACAAGTTGCACCTATTTTCTTTACGAAGAAAATTTGAATTGGTGAATGCAGTCATTTTTCGGAGAAGACTATTCTCGAAGATAAATAAACCCAAAAAACGAATTTTTTTCAACTCACTCTGGGGTGTCCCAAATACTGCAAATCTGTGCAATCATCTGCTTTCCACCATCCGCTGCCACATAAACGAAATCGCCAGTCTTGACCACTCCGCTACATATTGTGTTGTACTGTTCGTAATAAGTGTTACCATTGTCTATTTCCACATCAGAAAAGGTCACTACATTCTAAAACAAAAATTCGAGATGAACCTAAGAATTAAAATGAGTTGATGTCAAACTTACGGGTTTCTCTTTCTCGATGAGCCTTTCTTGCTCTTGTAATTCGGCCAATTCATCTTTGTGTTTTTCTACTCTTTCTCTGAATACAGAGACCACTCTTTTGGGTTCTAAGGGCACCTCCCTAGGGACCAATTTCAAGTTTGGATTCTCTGGGAATATTTTGATCTTTTTGAAGCATCTTGCCCTAGTGGAATATCTAGATTCACAAACATAGATATCTTTCTCGTCATAACCTGCAAATAAATATCTTCCAATATAAAATCTACAACAGCTTTCAAGCTCAAACTTGTATTAATCGACTGAGGAATATTAACTAACGATTTCGAGAAAAAAAGTTGAACTATACTCTCGAAATCCTCAGAAAAATAAAAAGTCAGTTAGAATTAAAAGAACGCGCTAAACTATTTGATGACAGATGTTCACCCTGTTTTCATAATTTTCGTTCAAATACCCCCTAGTACACCCTGTATCTAGAAAAAGAAACGTTTGAGGCCTCATATTCATGGGACGGTTTTTTTTTAAATTACGTTTGTACCTCAAATTTAGGAACAGACTGTAATTTCAGAAATTATTGCTCCCATTTTCTATTTAATTGTATTCAGGACATAACAAATTAAAATACATAATTTATCCAAAAGAAATTCGGAGATCAATTTTATCTCCTACATGGACTATTACAAGATTAAATCATCTCTACGAAGTACCGCAGTAATAAGAAAATGAAATATTTCTGCATGAAAAAAAAAGAAATCAATAAAATTATTTAAAGCTGCTGTAGATAGGTATCGAGAAGCATTTCACTACTGTGCTGAAAATATTTTAGATCGATAGGGCAACTGGTTTTCCTGTTGTCATCGACCAAAGGCGACACTGTATTTTCTTTTGAAATAGGGTAATGGGCCCACCAAACCTGAATATATTGAAATCAAATTCACCTTCAGGTTTCATGCTGAAATACTGCTTGACATTCATCACACAGCATCTATCCTTCACATCTTCTAAAGGTGTGGCCACGTGACAGTCGGATTTGAACACTTCTCTCTCCAGGAATTTCCTGGTTGTGACATGGTAAGTTTCAGCCGGCCTCAAGTAGAAGTTTCCATACAACATCTGTTGACCGTTATTGCTCCAGAGCCTTTCGATGAGTAGAATGTGAGGTTCGCAACCTGAAAACAGAAAAAATGGAATAGATTATAAACAGATTCTATAACATGAAATCGAATTCAACAAACCTTTACCTTTTTCCTTGGAATCCATGTAAACAAACTCCCCAACCTTGTAAGTCTGCTGGTTACAAGTCATGGACTCTCCGACAGCCATGTTTGTTGTTTCCTTGATGATCGAATCGTCTGAACTTCTTGTTTCCGTTTCTTCTTCCAGAGATTCTTGAAGCAGCTTGCTTTGTCTGAGCGCCTCAACCGCAGATGTCAAATCCGACAAGGTGTAGTTCAGCGCTGTTGACTGAAGGAGTTCGCCATGTTTGCAGAGTTCGTCCCTCTGTTTGATGAAGAAACTCTGCATTTCGATGGAATCTTCGAAAACTTGGGAGTCTGTTCGGGAAAGCCTCCTTGCTCTGTCGAGGCATGCGAAAAAATCGTCTTGGAATACGTCTAATCTTCTATAGAGTCCTTTGTCCAAGCGTCTTTTGATCAGATCCAACGAAAGAGCTCGAACTCTGAAACAAAATCCAACACAAATTACATAAAAATAAATCGTAATCTAATAAGGAGTGATAGTTCTGTATTAAAATATTACAAAATGATTACTATGGCTTCCTCAGCTAATGCTTGGATCTAATCAATTTCTGATGTTTAAAGAAGTAATCGTCCTTTTGAAATCATAGTACAAAAAATTGCGCAACCTATTGAATGAATTGTTGTTGAATATTCAATTTAGTTGTCACTCTGAGATATCATACTCAAATAAGGGGTTTTTCAATAAGAGGAGTTATTTTGAATAGCCCGCTATTTCGGTATATGTCACTTTTGAAGCTGTCATTTCTTGACATTTGACAAGTAGAAACTACGCCGTTAATAAAAATGGAACGATACTCGCTTCAACAACGCATTGATATTATTAAAATTCGCAATAAAAATGGTGACAATTTTAACAGAGGCGTGGAGCACCTTGTCCAACCGCAATACAGAAATTGGTGAAAAAATGTAAGCTGTTGCGACAAGAGTGATGTGAAGAATAAAACCCGGGCACGTCGCTCAAATAAATCGTCCATATCTGGATTCATCAGTGAAAAGGACACTACGCCATTGATCGTTCCAATTGATATGTTGCCTTGCCCATTCCAGTCTTTGACGCTCATGGTCACGTGTTAATGGAAATCCTCTTAATGGACGTCTAGAACCTAGATTCCCCTCTCTCAAACGTCGCCTGATGGTTTCGAATGTTTCGATGGAAACTTGGACCCAATCTGCATTTTGAAGAGTATTCCGTAGCATTCTACACGTATGTAGGGTTTCTTCTCGCCGAAACGGTGATGAAACGATCCTGAGCAGGTGTTGTTCTTCGTCGCCCACCAAGCCTATTCCTAAGTCGAGATATCACACTTTGGCTGATTTGGAGCCTTTCCGCTACAACAACCTGAGTTAGGCCACCCTGTAGCATTCCGATAGCTCTATTAGCCTCAGCGTTTGTTAACTTACATCTTGGCATTTTCAGAAAACTCGTTTCAAATCGAAGCCGTTGATAAACTGACTTCATTTCAAAATGAGAACATTCATGAAGCATATGCAAAGAACCAAACTTCAGAAAAAAGGCGACCAGATTGACGAAATGTCTCATACTGATTTTTATTGGATCGATTCAAGTTGTTGAGTTTTAAATGATTTTACAGCGATTTTCTCGAAGATTACATACTTTTAAAAACGTTTGAATACGATATCCCTAACTCTTGTGGAGTAGTTTATTAAATAAATGCAATAACTTACTTCTTTCCATCTACGTCATCGTGCTCCGGCAACTCGGTCAATGAATCCGAATAGCACCTCTCGTCCGCATCCTGGTGATTGTAAACGTTTGTAAATAAATTTAACAAGATGTCGTTGACAGCCGCCGGGACATCGGGTACATTCTCGTCGCTCTCCTTCAGCTGCAGCTTGGTCTGCAGGCATACACGCTGAAGGATGAGAGCGTCCTTGTAAATCTGAGAGTCTGGCTCGTTGTACTTGCATGCGTTGTCGAACATCAAGATAAAATCTGAGGCCAAGTCATCCACGGAATCGTAACAGCTGGTCTTCAACTTGTGAGCTATTTTTTCCATGTCCATCGGGTTCTTTATTACCTCGTAATAGTCTGGGTAATCCTAGAAAAATGTGAATGTCGAATTTTACAAGTTAGATTAGACTATGACTCTGTTATCATGGCTTTATTGGTGATGGAAAATTATTATGAATGAGATATGAAATCAAGAGAAAATGTACCAACTGATACAGTCCTGAAAGTATGACTTGTCTTTGTAGTCATCCGTGTTATGCAATCAAATGACAATTTCACTTCGATGGAATATTCAGTTCATTCAGTCAGCATTCTGGATAAAGTTTTTCTTAAAATTACGTAAGGAATCCCCTACTATTCGTATGTACCTCAATTTTAGGAACAGCCTGTAATGTCAGAAATCATTGCTCGCGAATTACCAAAATAATGCCAAAAATCGACCGTTCGATCGCAATCAAATGTCCAGAATGTCCATAGCTTATTTCAAAGTTAGCCATTATCAAATTGCTGAAGGAATAGAAATAATCACATTTTTTCATATCCACCACAAAACAAAAATTGACGTGAAATAGAAATTTGACCACCCTGTGAATTTGTCGAATCAGTTACTTATATATAATTCTTCTTGATAAATATTACCAGTTTTTGATGGAATATTGGAGTCATCTCGGAAAACTGATTTTCCAGTCGCTACTGATTGTTTGATCTGTTAACATCGCCTTTCAGATACGTTCAAGACGAGTTCCTAGTTTAAAAATTAAAATCAGCGGTAGCGTTTCTTTTTTCAGCCTTGTTTAGGTGGAAAAGAAGGTAGGTCCCAGAGAACACTTTGGCCCTTCCAGGGATCTCTTGGATACCATACGCAACTTTAGCCATCAATGGACCAACGGCGAGTCTCCAATGTGAGTAACTTTTAGGGTCTTTGGTGGTGGTTAATTTCAGGTATATTGTCACTAATGTCAGAAAGATCTTAGAGAACACTTGCGCCAATAAATACGGAAACAAGTACAAAGTGAAGTAGGAGATACCACTCAAAGACAAAACGCGCCGAGCACTCTACCTACTGGTTGGTGTGAAATCGAGTGCATAAACTATTGCGTTCATATTCCCTTGGTGGAATTCGTTTTACTGGATAAAGAAGAGCCAGTATGCGCCAAAGAATGCGGAAACAAAGTTGGGCCCAAAAAGAGTGCATAAACTATCGCGTTTATATTCCCTTTTTGGAGTTCGTTCAACTGGCTTATGCGGAAAAAAGAATGGACCAAAAAAGCGGAAACTAGATTGCGCCAAAGAATGCAAAAACAAAGTTGCGCCCAAAAAGCGGAAACAAGATCGTGCCAATAAAAATTCTTTTCGTCGGGGATCGCCAAATCGAAGAATGACAAGGAAACGTGATATTTCTTTCTGGATCTCCGATTTTCTTTCGGCCATAAGGGGCTTCAATGGCATGGTTTCCCTAATCCCACATATGCTGTACGCATCCGTTTGACCTTGAGAAGAATCT
Organism: Adalia bipunctata; assembly: GCA_910592335.1. Taxonomy (NCBI): domain Eukaryota; kingdom Metazoa; phylum Arthropoda; class Insecta; order Coleoptera; family Coccinellidae; genus Adalia; species Adalia bipunctata. The sequence goes on from OU342954.1 coordinate 12,886,966, forward strand.
TAGTCTTGTACTAAATTGAAACTTTTCCTTTTCGCGATCCTCTGATATCTGGTTAATTTGTTGATTAACAGATCATTAGAAATAAATTTGGCGCATTTCGACATGAAGTGGAGTAGGCCTTCTGGGGATACCACTTAAAAACCAAACGCGCCGAGCACTCTACCTACAGGGTGGTGTGGAAACGGGTGCATCAACTATCGCGGTCATATACAAAGACCGGATTTTACACGACTGGAATGCACGAAAACCAAAGGTTGAAATATTTTCAATTGGAGCTAGAGGAATGGTAACTACGAGGTCCATATAACGATGAATGAATCAGTTAAATTCATACAATACATACAAAAACTTACGTTTTTAGACGGCAGTTTCATGAAGATCAGAGCTAGCTGCCTATTTGCCTTTGGCTCCCTGTAATCTCTTATTGCATCATACAACATCCTCAAGTTCTTGTCAATTGGTGGATTAATCTTTCTTGGTCGAACTCTGAATGATAAACAATTATAAACTTAGCAATACATACTTAGAAGTGAAAACTACAGAATGAACTTTCTGCACTTACGTCTTGATCACAGTTTTCTCTTTTTTTTCTGGAGTGATAATGACAGTCTGTGCAACTTTTTCTATAAGATGTTTTTCCAAAATGTTGGAATCTTCATATATGGGTGAATTTTCCTCGTTGTACTGGCGACAGTTGGCGAACATCAACTTGAAATCTTTCACCAAATCGGTGTCAGAACTATACTGATCTGCCTTAATCTTGGACTCAATCTCCATATAATCAATAGGTTCCTGTATAACTTCGTAATAGTCTGGATAGAGTTTTTTGGAAGGTTTCTCCATGAAACCTAACATCGGCTGTCTACCGTCTTCACACTGAATCAAAAAATTATCCAATTTAGAGTTGAGCCATAGAAATCAAATTTCTATTCACAAATTTCCATGAGTGCGAGCAACTTACAGTGAAGTCGAGTAGGTGTTTTGCGATAGCGTGGAGTTTCTTTTTGAGAGGAATTGTGTCTTTCGGCAACCTTCCTCTGGTTGGTGTTATGACTGTTGGTGTGTTCCTGGCCTTTGGTCCTGGTTTTCTTCTTCCTTTTTCCTCACTTTCAACCTCACTATCCGTATCCTGAAATAATATCTATGTCGAATTGGTTGCAGCAATTGGGAATTTATTATTAGTATTTTTAAGACATTTGTAGCAGAGGACAGAAAGCTAAGTTTCAGTTATGAACTGAGAGAAAGAAAAATAAGAATAGATTCAAGAAATTCTGTCATTAGTATTGCTTAGGCTACCACATCCACAAGCATAATGAACATTTAATGTGAGATTGATGTTAAGTTGAAATGAGAAATGTTAAAAAGCAGTGCAGAAGCATACCTTGCCAATTTTGTTAGTGACTCTGGTTTTTACCTGATTTATATCAAGTAGTTCTTGGACTTTGTTCTGCATAATTTTCTGCAATTTCACTGCATCCTGTGAAAAAACTCAATGATCAAAAAAATTGCCTGTTTGCACATTAATGATCAGATAACTATTTTTATTAATCAAAAATTTAATTTCGTTAGAAAAACATTAGAGTACCTTGTACAGTTTAGAACTAGGTTGATTGTACTTTTTAGCATTCTCAAACATTATGGTCATGTCTCCAGCGACTTCACTAAGAGTTCCGTATTGCTTATTCTGTAGTTTCTTGCGAATTTGGGTCAAAGACAGAGGATTTTTTATTTCTTTATAGTAATCTGCATAAAATCTTCGGCTAGGTAACTTCCAAAATGGTTCGCTCATGTTCTGACCTGTGTTGTTGGTAGCATTCTTGATAGTGTCAAAGAGGATCCATTGTGGGTTTTCTGCATCTGCAGGATCTCTTACTTGCTAAATTAAAAAAAAAAATTGGGTTGGGATCAGAACCCTCTTTGGAATGGGAAGATGAATAGTTGAGTACCAAACTGAACAAAAATTGAAGAGACATGATTGTCAAACTGAGATTTTACTTTCTTCATTGGATTTTTTTGGTATTTTGTGGATGAACGAATTAACTTCATTTGCTTAGGGCCGATTGCACCGTAGACAAAACTGTAGATTAAATCCAAAACCTCGATTAGTGTCTATGATAATCATTGACACTAATAGAGGTTTTGGATTTAATCTACAGTTTTGTCTACGGTGCAATCGGCTCTAAGTGATTTTCTTTGAGAAAATTTCATAAATTTTGAAGGAGATTAACTATATTAAGTATATATTCAATAATAGAAAACTGTTTTCAAATTAACATACTCTCACCTCGTCTTCGATAGATTCTTCAGGTTCCATTTCTGTATCAGACTCATCATCCCTTAAAGCAGCTGTCACTGCCGATAGACAAGTGCTACCCCTCAAGCGTTTATTCCGTATCCGCTCACTACTTTTTCCTGTTGTTGATTTAGCATGATCAATCTCAATTTTTTTACTTTGAATTATCTGAAAGAGATTCGGAGCGTGCTTACATTTCGGAAAAATCGGATTTTTATCAAAAAAAATCAAATTAATTTGGTTTTCATGAGTATTCACGATTTGATCTTGTTTTAAAAATTTAAATAAATTATTCACTGTATTTTATGAATCTCAAAATACATAAAACGTGAAGCAATACTGGAATATTTGTTTCATAAATATTGAAAGTTATATCCACCAACTTAACTTGGTTTAAGGTAGGCGTTCAATGTAGTGTGTTTTTATTTAAAGTTGTATTTGAAAATGGTTTCACTTTGAGAACTGAAATTTTGTGGGTCAACTCAGAAATGATTGGAGTTTTTAATGAAATAATTTAAATCGATTTCATTCCGCAAGTTCTTTTTTTTCTTTCAAAATAGAATAAAATGAGCCAACTCATGCTCCTGTTTTATTTAAAACGAAAGACCCATGAAAATAGTTCCACTTCCGATTAAAAGTGAATCTACAGATAATTTCCTTCAGAAAAACAACTTGAAATACTGATTTGGCAGAGAATGGCCAAAATGGCGAGAAAAAGTTCCTGCTTTACCCACATATTCACTAATTTTATAGTTCAGCGATTTTCGGATAGAGAGCGCCATTGTACATTTCATTCATAAGGATAGACATATTCATGGAACTTATAGTGATAATGTGAGTTCTATGGAGATATTCCATAAAATGCACGGTGGCGCCTCTATCGGATCAGTTTTCCTACTCGCTCTGAACGGCGACCTTAAACTTTGAGAGCTGAGATTAATAGTTCCTCTTATTTTTCCCGATCTGAATATAATAAAACAATTTTTTTCCATTTATTCATCTAGTTGTTCTATTTCTTTCTACTGAGAAGATACATAGAACACACAGATGAAGACAATAGTACTAGTGTATTCATTGGACAAACAAGCTATAATAAAAAAATCATTTTTTCACACAAGCTTTTATAATAACAACACTCATCCGCCATCTTGAGTTCCTCAATTTTGAAGAATCGTAATTTCCAACCCAGAAAACCCCCAGATACCAATTTTGAATAGAATCGTATTATAATTACAAAACTCGTCCGCCATATTGTAGCCGCCATCTTGAATTCTCGAATTTTGACAAAAGAATCATCATTGTCACACCCACATCTTCTATAAAAAATATTTCAATCATGATGCATTGTCACCAGAATTATGTACAACTGCCAAATTTCAAATCAATCGGACGATTAGAAGTGTGTCATATTTAACTTGCAAGATTTGATTACAGACAGACAAACAGACAGACAGACAAACAGACAGACAGACACCAGGACAGGTGAAACTAAATAAAAGCTTGTGAAAAGTCTTTTTTTTACTCTCAGCAAACCACTATCTTCCGAACAGCTTCCTTTGGCGACTGACAGAAAGAATTTCCATATCCATGACTGAATTTTCGAGGAAACCATAGCTTTGGCTGCTATTTAGTAATTCAAAAAAATTGGCTATTTCTGAATAAAAATTCAATATTTTATGTTTCATAGGAAAAAAAAGGTACAATCATCAATAAAACATTCAAGTTGGACAAGTATTTCATGAATTCCCGAACTCATGAGTGTGTTGTCTCATTTCTTATACTGGCTATCATCCTCAATTTGATTTGTATAATTTTGTTCTTAACGAGTAACATCTGATTGTATTGTTTTGTGTAGGTTTGCATATTTAGATTTATGTTATAGAAAATTTTCTTGGTTCTACCTTAGCCTTGAAGGAGACCAGAAATTAAGATTGAAATGTTGGCATTTTCATTTCCCAAGTCCTTTCAGCCACTACATACAGGGTGCGTCAGCGTACGGCTAAAATAGCGCCTAAACTGTACCGTGTGGAAAAAACTTATTTGGCATGGTTATAAGGTTGACAAAAATCTACAAACTAAAAATAATTTTACATATTCAGGGTGCGTCAAAAAAAAAAAATTATGGAAAAATAGGTACTTTTGTCAAATGGAATACCCTATATTTTATGGCATAGTTCTTTCGAGGACAACAAGAGCTATACACTTATACCTGATTTTTTAAATTTTATCATGGCGTTGCCACATAATTCGTATTTTTAGTGTTTTAAGGGGTTCATCGAAATAATTATAGCAACCGCTGTGTTCAATCTATTTCTAGATAAACGAAATCATTACAGCAATTAGCTCAAGGATCAGCTTCATTATTCGGTGAACGTCTGAAGTTTTTTTATACAGTGTCTAATATGAATTTACCAATTCACTCAAATTAAATATGCGATAACTCGATTTTTCCAAATGGTATTATGCTCTTTCATGAAATTTGTTTTTCGAAGGTCTACATTTCTCACAAATAATGCCCTATACCTAACTCGCTCTGTTTTTGAGATATCCCACATTTAAGTGTGGGACTAACTTTGTAAAAAATGTAGACATATGAAAAACAAATTTCATGAAAGAGAAAAATACAGGTGTTCCGTTTGAAAAAATCGAGTTGTCGCATATTTAATTTGAGTAAATTGGTAAAGTTGATTTAGACACTCTGTATAAAAAAAAACTTCAGACGTTCACTGAATGATGAAGCTGATACCTTAGGCTAGCTACTGTAGAAATTTCGTTTATCTAGACTGAACACAGCAGTTGCTATAAGAATTTTGATGAACCCCTTAAAACACTAAAAATATCCTAAAAATACGAATTATGTGGCAACGCCGTGGAGAAATTCAAAAAATGAGGTATAAGTGCAAAGCTCTTGTGGCCCTCGAAAGAATTATACCACGAAATACAGGGTGTTCCATTTGAAAAAACTGCCTATTTTTCCATAACTTTTTTTACGCACCCTGTATATCTTTAAAATTATTTTTAGTTTGTAGACTTTGGTCAACCTTATTACCATGCCATATAAGTTTTTTTTCCACACCATACAGTTGAGGCTCTATTTTAGCCGTACGCCTTACTGACGCATCCTGTATACACCTTATAGAATCAGACCAATGATGAATTCAAGTTTTTAATATGGTTTTCCAAGTACACAGTGCTCAAATTTTTTTCAACTAACAGTTAAAAAAATACATCATTTCTTGGAATAAGTCGATAAACATTTAGTGAAATTCATGCAGATGATACAAGAATAATTTTTAAAGGCTTAATCTTATTTGCAGGCAGTTGAAATGAGAAAACTCTCACGAGGGCTGAAAAATTGTTTTTTGAAGAACAGAACAGAATGGAATAAAAAAAATTATTTCATGCCAATAAATGTTAAAAATTGTGAAATTCATTATTTGATTAAAATTCATCTTATACTACTACTATAATTGTATGAAACATACCTTTTTCAAAGCCTTGGCATTCTTATATATCTGTGAACCAGGTTCATTAAACATACATGCATTGTTTGTCATCAAAATAAAATCTTTCTCCAAATCACACAAACTCAAATATTCGTTATTCTGAATTTTCTGAGCAATCATTCTCAGATCGATTGGATTGTCAATGTGCTCATAGTATTCGGGATACTTTTTTTTCGATGGCAGGAGCTGAAACACTGTATGAAGTGGTTTATTATCAGCATCAGTAGCAGTCATGATCGCTGTGAAAAGTTCCTCATATGCACCAACTTCTTCATCGAGATTTGCTGAACTCTCTGATGTATCTTCTGAGTGATCTATGTCGATTTTTTCCGGTAATGATCTTTTTTTTGATCGTGCAGTTCTGGTTTTTATCTCAACTTCATCATCTTTTGAATTGAGTAACCTGAAATAACAAAGTTTAGATAAGTTCGAGAAACATGACAATTTGAGAAATTACTAACTTATTTTTATTTGATAGAAATAGGGCCCACAAATCCAAAGCATCTCGATGTTCTTGTGAATTCTTTTTGTAGAAAGCTTTAGTATTGCTCACTATCAATTCAATATCGTTCTGTAAGTCATCAATGTCCTCATATTCATCTGTCTTGAGTTTCTGTTGAACTTTCAACAAATCAATGGGGTTTGTTACAACCTCATAATAGCCAGGCTCCTGCCTTCTTTTGGGCACACGAATGAAAGAATCACATAAGAGAGTTCCGTCTTCTTTCTTATGGGTTCGAATTGTGTCATATAACTGCTGACAGAGTTCCATCTGAAAAATTCAATACATTAATCGTATACATATTGTGAATTGTATAACAGAGTTTAATACTGACATGATATTGAAAATTAAGGTAAGTAATATCATAAACAATATTGTCTCCTGAATTATATTAATTAACTCAATTATTACTGTAAAGAACTAAGAGTTCTGTCTGCGTGAAGCTGGCAATGAGAATAAAATCATAAAGGTTAAAAATAATAGTGTTATCATAATTTAACATACTGGGTCTTGCTTTTTGCTTCTCTTCCTCATTGTGGGGCCACTACTTGTGGAGGCTTCCAAACTATCAAGGGAGTCTTCTTCGTGCCCCCTACTAGCTATTGAGCTAGTTCTTCGCCTTTTACTCATTTTTTCTTTTGTATTTTACACATCGAATTAAATAATCAATCACAAACAACTATCGGCGTCACTGAGCTGCAAAGCTTGACAGTACACATAACCCTACTTCATGACAACTACTCACTTCTGGTCATAGAATACCCTGTGGCTGTGCTTCAAACTAGTTGTAGAATATCACATATCATACTTAGCTCTATTTGATTCCTTTCATCTTGATAATTGAAAAGCTGAAATGTATTCCAACAAAAACTGGAAGTTAGTGGTATAAGTTTGGTGTATTATTTATCGTTTGGTACGGAAAAAAACTTTCGGAACATAGCAAATCAGCTGACACTTCGCTCCTGGCTTTCTGACAAATCTGACAGTTCACCATCTTCCATCTCTGTCTTCAGTTCGATTGGAAGAGGAAGGACCGTGACCGTGCGGTTGGGCAGAAATCAGGTGTTCTTTGTGTTCGTTTGCCCCGAGCGACTTCACGGTTTGGGAACGGAGAGTAGGAAAAGGAAAGACGAGCTGTTTTTGGTGGTCCTGTTGGTTGGTTTGTTTGATTTGAACCAGAATTATGGCTACTGGCTGTTGCGGCACCAAAAAACAGAAATTGAATAATTCATCCAGTGTACCATCATGTAACGGCACCTCCGTTTCAAACCAAATGGTCGCCTTGCCTGAGATGTGTTTCTTTTGTTTTGATGTGCTTTATTGTCATCTTTATAACCTTGCTCCACCAAAAACTCCGTCTTTCAGTAACGATGCCTAGTAAGTGTACAACATTTGTTCAAACTTCTAAAATTCATTTTTTGAAGTGACATTTCATTGAATTAAAACTCGAGGTCAGTGATCTTAGTTCAAAATTCGCGCATTGTTCTCAGTTTATAAATAGATTTTGTTTTGATCCACAACACCTGAAATAAGTATAACAGTCTCATTTGGTAAATCTCTAGTTATTCTGGACTCATTCATAATCATTAATTACAGTCCTCTCTTTGTGACATGGGCCATAGGGAAGGATAAGAGGCTTCGAGGATGCATCGGTACCTTTAATGCCATGAATCTACAGTCTGGACTTAGGGAATATGCGATCACCAGTGCATTTAAGGATTCCAGGTTTAGTCCTGTAACTAGAGATGAGTTTCCAAAATTGAGTGTTTCTGTTTCTATCCTGAGACATTTCGAAGATGGAGATGATTATCTTGATTGGGAAGTGGGGATACATGGAATTAGGATCGAGTTCATTAACGAAAAAGGAAATAAAAGGACTGCTACATATTTACCTGAGGTTGCCTCTGAGCAAGGTGAGGGTGCAGTTTACTCATTTGAAACTATTGTTTTAAGAGGGGAGAGTAATAATAGTAAACTTCATTTTCTCTAAATTTTGACCCATATTTCTGAATCAGAAATGTGTACATTCAACTTGTACCTGATTCTCAAGTCACTGCTATGTGGGGAAATAGATGCTAAGAAACCCTGGTGAAACGACTCCTAACAAAAAATCGTGACTAAAAATTGTAGATCCAAACAGCACTGTAGATCGGGTCCTAGTTCCGGAATTATCCGCAATATTTCGCGATCGTGGCGCTATTGCGACAAAGAAAATAGCGCGACCCCATTCGGGAGAAATGAAAAGTAGGACCTCATCACAGATTTTCGATCAACAAGAAAGTCCTAAACAAAATCTAATCAGAGCCAACACTAGGTATTCTATGCATATATGTGAGGAATTAGAATATATATGAAAAACTAACGTCTAAAAATACAAGATTAGAAGAAGAAACAGAGATTGTAATGCAAAAAAAGACTTTCTTGTTGATAAAAAATCTCAGTATCAGTCCTGCATTTTCATTTCTCTCGATAGGGGTCGCGCTATTCGTTCATGAACACAATCTTTCGACATTCAAAATTATTTAGGCAATCCAACGACCTGCCAAATATTTTTTGTTTTATGAGGACATTATTTTGATATTTTCAGTTAATCTTTTAAGAATGTGAAACCATTGAAAATCATTTGAATTAAGTGCATTTTTACCACAAAAAAACCTTAAATGTGTGACAAAGGTCGGATGTGGAAGTTGTTAAATTGAGAGGATCTTCTTGAATATTTTGGAACATCCACTGTGTGATACTTGGTATATTATCCACGAGTGTCCCACTAATTAACAATGGCAAATTTGTTCAAGTCATCAGGACCAAATCGAAGATGAGGAACCAAATAGAACATTTCTTCATAGATAGAGAATAAGCTGCATTTTGTTCATGTTATATATAAAACTGATGAATATTTTTATTTCGTATCATATAGAAGTTTAAAGAAATAACAGGTTGCAGAGCTCTGATAAACAGTCCCTTTCCGAAAATTCGTCTTCAATCTCTGCGAGCTCTCAATACTAAAGTTGTGATCATATGATTGAGTGAAATTTTTTTCGTCAATGTTTATCCCGGATATTTTTTGATATTACAAAACACAAACACACCAGTTCACTCAAAAAATGCATAAAATAATGAAATTGCTCATATTTACCGGCAACCAGCGATGTGTCAAAAACGTTTTGGGGTTAACACTGGTGGAATTAGGCAATCCACACCACGTGATTATACCACCAGTGTTAACCTCAAAACGTATTTGACAGGTCACTGGTCAGCGGTAAATATGAGGAATTTTATTATTTTATGAATGAACGAGTAAGATTAACCAAACATATCAAAAAAATGTCGCTATTGAACAATTTTTCAAGCAAATAAACGTTTTTAATATGTTCATGAACAAAGCTCAAAAATATTTGGCAGGTCGTTGGATTGCCTAATAATCACGTGGTTTGCATTGCCCGATTGATGACAGTCAACGTACGAGCATTGACTGTTGAATTTTAAAAATGTTTCTATCGTTGCTTTTGAAGACAGGTAATTATTAGATCTCATATCAAAGCCTATGAAAATCATTTCCGGTCAAAAATATGACACCCATACATCGGTTATGATTTGAATCAAGGTTCTTGAAAATATGTTCAAGGAAATGAAAAAAAAAGATTACTGAATATTAAGAGTCTTTAGCCTTCAAAATAAGAAACGTATACAGCCAGGTGGCAGTGCAATGCATTAATTTTTATTTATTGGATTATTCAGCTTGATAGAACAAATGTTGGGGCGCAGGCATTATAACAAGAAATCCTACCCTGAACTAGATCTCACACTGGCTGTATAATACTCTCTCTTTCCTTCACCAGTCATCTGGGAGGAGATACCTGCGGGGCGTGTCATTTAAAAGAAATTCAATTCCATGTTAGAATCCACAATTGTAAGAAACAATTAATTTTCTCTAATCGACGGCTTAAACAAACCTTAATAAATTGTCGTTGATAAAAATGAATATTTATCATTCCGAATAGAAAAATTCAAGGAAATAAATTTCGTGCAAACAATACATTGTTGTAATATTATTTACAAAAAGACGGTAAATTCTGAAACAAAAATGAGATAGACGTTTGATTAACTAAATGATAGACTTCAATACTGAAATGAAAAAACACAAACATATTTGTTCGTTTTGATAGTGGAAATGTTACAAAATAACCAAAAATGATGGGGAATATCCTTTTCATTCATTCAATACTTATAAAATATTTTTTTTATTATATTCATCTTTGTACACTCATACATCCCTTAATCAATCAGAAAAAAATAAATCGTTTTCGTTCAAAATAATAAAGAAGTTGAATTTCTGAATGTCTCTGACCTAAAGAGTTCAAAAACTTCAGCAGCTTCTGAGATCCCCTTTTTTTCTGGAAGAGTAGCATCTAAAGAAGATAGAACACATTGACCTAGAATATTCTACATCATTGGGATTCTACATCTATGATAGAACATAAATACAAGATATCCAATGAATATCATCATTATCACCATGGGACCACTAGACATTGTATAATGGGGTGATTGTTTATATTTTACTCAATAGCTATCTCAGTTAATATTGGTCGAACAAAAACGTTTAAATGGACAAATTTGTAGTATTTTTTATGGGCATTCCAGAATTCAGTACTGAGAAATGCATAAAAGCATCGTGAACCTAAAAATTTTATGAGAACTGCTTTTTTTTAAATGGTACACTCTGTATTTTATTTTCCTTATCGGTATGACTGATTAAAAAAATATATACTTTATGGTGGTCATTATCGGCAGTTTTCTAAAAATATAGATAATAATTTCTTATATGAAATGTTCGATTTGAAAAGTTTATAAAAAAGCGGCAATCGGCATATGGCCAAATGATCTGTTCTATGCACTAGAATTTTTTGCAAATTTGTTAGATAAGAAGATAAAAAACAAGAGATGTAGATATCTACGGAGGAGCAGGCCCTTGCCTGTTCGGAACTTTCAGATTCACCTAGAAACTAGAAAATATTCCAGCTTCATTTTCTCGAAACAATGGAATAATTTTTGGTAAAATGACTTATTTTTATGAGTTCTATCATCTGTCAAAAGAGAAGCCTCACCTTAAAATACACCCTGTATACTTGGCAACCCAAGATCAGCAGATGAACAGGCAGTGTTCATCTGCTATACTTCTTCACTGTATGTACTTCTCGGTGTTTTCAAAACACTCTCTAAGCCTACTAGAGAAGGATGGCTTATAAATACGTTGGTTGTTGCTTATTTAGGGGCGTGACTCAAGAATTCTCAAACTAGTGGAAAGCTTCAGTTCGTTCTCCAACTAGTCCTGAGCCGTTGCATTATGAGACTTTTTTAGCGATTGATGAAGCAAAAGATGTATTCCAACAATGGATCTTTGTACAGCTCAACCGACATCAGTTTGCGTATATCTAGCTTGTAAATAGGACTTATTTCCATTCGAAACTGCCCAATTCGTCCTACCCAACCAGATAAAGCACTTCGCGACATGAAAGTAGACTAGCTGTGTTCGTACTCATATCGCAAATTACCATTACAGGCTGGAATCAACTTCAAACAATCGATTCCCTTCTCCGCAAGGGAGGCTACAAAGCTGCCATTTCGAACGAGGTCCGTCGCACAATAAAACTGACCCGTTATCAAAGTGAAAAAATTACAGTGACTTATCAGGACTACATGAACCACTGGAACAGCCAGCGCTGCTAGCAAATAGTGTGGGGGCGTTCCCCGCAACCGGCCACGCCCTCACAGCCGTTCTACTCTCACTCAGTGCCCTCCTCCGCGTTCCTGATGGTTCAGCAGCCTGTGCCGCTTCCCACCTATGATCCCGCGACCAGCGTTGCCATGTTCCAACCGGTTTTGCCGGTCCAGAACACGTGGTGGGACCATTATCCGGGACCCTCGACGTACCAGCGTGAATTTCCTATACTGTCGCCGCCTAGTGGCTACAGCGGATACCAAGCGTCTCCTTTTCGTAAAAGGAAGTGACCGTTAGCGTTGCTCGCTGCGACGCTGATATGCTGCACAATGTGCAGCCAAACGGGGCAGTTTTTCAATAGAGATTTATGAATAATTCATTTTCGAAAAAAGAAAACGTTGGACAGTTAGTGTCCATTTCGCTCAGGTTCACAATTTTCAGGAGTTTGACAAATGTTAGGCGGTTATTGAGGAAATCAAATGAAGGAATCATATATTTAGTGTTGTTCTGCCACCTCTGGTATGGTACTTCCATAAGCTTAAAGTCTTAGGTTTCGCTTTGAATCATAGTTGGTATAAGTTCTTTCTACCCATAGGTTGAGTCAGTGTGCATAATATACATACTCTTTTTAGAGAGACTCATTCTTCACTCAAATAAGCACCTGTTGACACATGAGAGAACCCTCTTATTTTGTTTAATGATGATTCCTCCCAACTTATAAAACCGAAGAACTGAATATTGCCATCTTTTCCTCAGTAATCGCCAATTTTTTTACTAGACTAAGAATATTCTATAGGGCCAAGTGACGTTTGAGTAGGACGCTTAGGGCGTAAGCCACATGTTGAATATAGTATATTTGAACTCGAATCGTTCAAAGACTTAATTATATGTTTAATCACATTCATTTTGTTACACGAAGCTTCAACTGTTGATATTTTGTTTTATATATTCATTTTGATTTTTTCAATTATGGAAAAATCTCAATAATTATCAATTGAAACAGTTTTGAACAGTTAAAAAATATTGGATAAATATTGAGATTCTAATTAATTGTTTTTGTATTATAAGAACTTTCTATATTATAAAAATGATCTATTGAACAATTAATTGAAATGTCCATAGCTTTTAGTTTAGAATTTGTGCAATTTCGAGGTGATAATATTCCAGCTGACAAGACTTACGTTTTTATTATACTTGAAACATTTAAGTGACTCAGTTGACATAATTTTTTTTATCCTCAAGAAATCGGAAAAAAATCTATATATTTTGCAATTTATCCACTCTTAGAACTTTCAAAGGGATGGTTGATTCGAAAAAATGAAGGGTTCACTCCCAGCAATTGGAATCAACGATGGAACATATCAATGGAGTATTATTACCCCATGGGCATGTTTGTAAAATAAGATCTTATGGTCGTATTATCTCTTGATACTGATCAGAACGAATAATGTGTTTTCAAAATTATTAGAAGAAAATGGATTATTCATATGTGCATACGATATTTTTTGTAACACCATAAAGTCTTCATCCATCTAGATACTAAAGAAAATGAAATTTGAGTCACAATTGTGCCTAACCACCGGACACAAGTTGGAAATTGTTGAATTATTTTTGTTCATGATGTACAGACATTTTGTTGATGAACCAATTGTTTTTTTTTTCGCCCAGTGTTTAAGGGGATTGTAAGCTACGATTATTATTTGGATAAAATGGTACATATGAATTTATTGTTGATTAGACTTTACAAATCAAAGCGACTATCTTAGTGTATGATAATTTTTTATCCGTCGAAGAAATAAAAAATGGTTGATATGTGTTTGTTTCATTCAACCGATATCCGAATATAAAAAAGTTAATTACCTTTCTTGTAAATGACCAAACTGTATAAACGGCATGAGACTTTTTTTCAATATAATTTTTCACCATTCGTTTGGTTTGAAAGCAACAGAACAGGGTGTTGATAATTCACGAAAAAACAATCTTCTTCCCATATCTTCGCAATAGATATTTCAAATGAACTGAATCATGGTAAAATTCTCACTCTGTTCATGGTGTAGGTAATTCCTCAATCTACACTTGAAATAAATCCTCGGAAAAATCATATATCGAATTGTTCTATATTATTGGCGAATGATATGACTAAATGGTCATTTCGTTGAACCCGTAAAATGATAAAACAATCTTTTTTTAATTCTCACTTGGTTTTAGCGCTCCCCTAAGCTGGAGCAAGCATCCCCGACTTGCCCACCTAGATCCGGGGCTGCTAATAAATAGTTCAATATTTATATCAGGAATTGAAAAAATAATGAAGTAATTATGAACATTTATTAACGGTCTTAAAAAATAAATAACAAAAATTCTATTCAAAGGTATACATACTAAAATACAAATATAGATTTACCGAAATAAAAAGGTATAATCTGTGACTAGATAAATCATAAAAATCAGTGGCTCTCCTATGAAATAATAAAAAATTACTTCATCTATAAGATGTACAAACAAAGTTCCACATAGGTACATATACCTAGTGAAACATGAACTTCTTTCCGTATCATCTGTCAATATCTTTCAGGATGACACAAGCATTCCCCCTTCAAAGCATTTTGCACCCAGTCCAGATAATTGTTGACTTTAGTATAAATGCCGGGGAGGTTGGGTCGAGCGCAGCCTCTTCCCCAAGAAACAACTCCTAAAAATAAAATTCAAATTAACTTATATATTATAGAATATGTCACATCGATAGGGCAACAGAGCCTTTTTCAGAATAGGAAGGAAAAATGAGAAACCTAAAGCACGGACATGAAGTCTGATGGAACTCTGATTGCTCGGACGTCCAATTTTTGACAGCTGTCGAAAAAAATTTCACAGCAGCTGTCAGATAAAACATTAATGATCCCGAGGATATTACAGAAATATTTGATTTTTTTTTCATAATTCCCTACAGTTTTAACTTTTAAGTGGTTCTGGTAAAGCGTAGGGCAAATACGAAAAGTTTTTGACAACTTTCAGAGATAAACTATTAATTTGTCCTTCTGCAACTCACCAATAACTTCCATAACTCCACTATTGGCATTGCTCATATGTAAGGGGCCCCCACTGTCTCCCTATAAAAAAGTAATGAGTGAAGAAGAGTTTCATTGCTTCCTTAAAACGCAATCTGAAAGCTGAGTATTATTGTTTGTTCGCTTTTTTTTCTAGCAGAATTTTAGCACTCTATAGAAAAAATATTGAGAGGAAAATTTCATATCTATACAGATCCAGGTGGTTCTGAAATGGATTTTGATTGTTGGATGACACCTGGGTGATATCACATGCACGGAACGAATATGAGTAATATATGTATTTGTGTACAGCGACAATTTTTTGAATTCTATGGGATTGAAATATGTACCACAACGCTGGCACGGGTGCTGGATTATAGTAACATACTTTGTGATCAAATTTGGTTCAAATACCTCGAGAGGTTGGAGTATAACAAGAAATGATCGATCTTTTTTTGAAAATTTGAACGCCTGGCATTGAAAACGAAGTGAATTCGGTTCACGTCGATACCAAATTTTCTCCTCGAAATACTTTTTCTATTAAATGTTACAAGTGTGTGTTTAAAGTAGGAATTTATCATTTTTTTTAAGCTCCTGAAAACTTAGGAGTGCTAAAGATTCATCGACTTTGTTCTTACGGTATCTTTTCTACCAACATTTCTGTTTGTAAAATGTACCTGACAAGCGTCCCTTTTTCCAGCGGAAAAGCCTGCGCAGAACATATTTTCAGATATTTTCCTTTGTCCGTAGTTGGAATTTAAACACTGGTCCTTACTCCAGACTGGAAGGGTCACTTTCCTTAAAATATTCGATGTTATCTCGTTTTCGCCTGTTCTCCCCCAGCCCGCTACCACTGCGTCACGTCCTGTATAATCGGCAGCTGAAAAAGTGTTGCACAAAATAAATTTAGATGAAAAAATATTAAGGTGACATAACAACTCCTACAGATGTAACGAAAATCGTTCAATTCATCGGTTCTTTTCGAATTCTAAAGGTACGGATACCAGCACCTAGCAACTCGACACAAATGTAGGTACCAGAGGTTGGAATAAAGTATGCTTACATTACATTGTCAGGAGGTGGATGGTTAGCATTTTGAACATTTGAAGTGGTTTTATTCAAATTATTAGGGTGCGCAACTAAGTTCCATCCATTTGCCAATAGATAGCAAATATATTTTCTGAGTTAATATCCACTTTAGGGCAAGGGTGTGATGCATACACTCACATTATTTTTTAACGTAGATTCAATATCTGCCATAAAAAAATGGGGTTCTAATTTGAAAAAATTGATTTTTCACGATTTTGTCATCCCTAACTTTGAAAGCGATTTTTTCACCCCCTGTATCATGAATCGCGATTTCGATTTTTAAAGTGGATACATCAATCTTACATCTTGAAAAATCCCAAAAATGAAAATTTTCCATCCAAAAACCTTGAAGTTATTCTTGTTTCAGCGGAGCTCTATTTTCGATTTTTTTTTCGAATTTTCCCGCTCAGAGAGAATTTTCCAACCAAAACTGAAAAATGTTACATCGATATAACTTGAAATTTTCTAAGGAATCAATTTCTGCAATAAAAAAATGGTGTTCTAATTTGAAAAACGGAAGTTGACGTCATTTCCGGAAAAACCGGAGGTGCTCATGCCTTGAAAATATTTTAGATTTCATCAGCATCGTGAAATACTTATAAGTGCTGAATTTCATGAAAATACGTTCAGTAGTTTCCCGTATAAATATGGGTGAGGTTCCTCGTGAAAGACCCTGCAGAGCACTTCGTGAATTTAATGGTTAACATAATCGCAAAGCAGCTTATTCGTCGAACTATCGATAGATTTCGAAAAACATTTTCTCTACTCGATGCAACAATAAGACAAAGAACAGTACGTACAGAGGAAAATATCGTTGCTGTAAGTGATAGTGTTAATGAAGATCCAGATTTGTCTATTCGTCGACGTTCACAACACAAGTTGGACTCTGTGCATCCACCACATGGAAAATTTTCCATGAAGATCTTGGTCTACGCCCATACAAGACCCAACTGATTCAAAAACAAGAGCCACTAGACCATAATAAGCGTCGTTTGTTTGCTGATTGGGTCCTAGAACAGCTTGAAGTTGATCCACTTTTTCATCGAAAAATTGTGTTGTGTTTAGTGATGAAGCTCATTTCTTGTTGAACGGGTACGTAAACAATCAAAATTGCCGTATATGGAGTGAAAACAATCCTAAAGAAGTTCTGCAGGTTCCATTGCATCCTGAAAAATGCAGTGTATGGTGTGCACCACACGCTGGAGGCATCATCGGTCCAGATTTCTTTAAAATCGATGCTGGAGCTAATGTTACAGTGAATGGTGCTCGTCACATATCGATGATCAATGATTATTCATTTCAAAATTTGAATAGTATCGACCCAGAAGTGTTTTGGTTCCAACAAGATGGTGCTACACCTCATGCTGCTACCGTAACAATTGATTTATTGAAAGAAATATTTGGCGATAACATTATTTCGAGAAATGGTCCAATTAATTGGCCTCCAAGATCATGCGACATAACTCGTCCATGGATGTCGAGTCATCGTTTTATGCTGATGAACCAGAAACAATAGACTCTTTGGAAGCCAACATAACTAGAGTTATTGCTGAATTACTCGAAAAAGTGGGTGATGAAAAATCTTTCACAGCAACCCAAAGAAAAGATAGTTCTGGGGTCTGCCTGGTCATGCTTCTAAGTCGACCGAATATTCACGCTGCGAAGAAGATGCTGTGTATTTGGTGGGACCTGGGCGATGTTATTCATTATGAGCTTTTGGAAATGAGTGAAACTATTACTGGGGAAAGGTTTCGACTTCAATGGATGCGATTGAACCAAACACTGCACGAAAAACAGCTACAATACGAGCAGCGGCTCGGTAAAGTGATTCTACAGCATGAAAACGCTTGACATCACAATGCTTAACCATTTAAACCCTATCTGTGAACACTCAAATGAGACGTCGTACCCCACCCGCCGTATTCCCCAGATTATTCGCCGTTATATTATTACTAGTTGACTAGTTCCGGTCGATGGTACATGGTCTGACAGCAGTTCCACTCATATGAAGACGTAAATCATTGGCTTGATTCGTGGATAGCCTCAAAAGATGATCACCTTCACCGTAACGGTATTGGATCTTTTCCAGAAAGATGGGAAAAAATTGTAGCTTACAATGGACAATACTTTGAATGATTCATTTGTGACCATTTTCATAATGAAAGTGTAGGTATATTCACAAAAAACGGCGAGAACTCAGTTGCGTACCTTTAATATAGGTCCTAAGCTCATTAGGATGAAGTGCAGGGGGGGAAGCACGTGTCCCCCCCACAGTACATACTTAGAAGCAAATCAAATTATCAGAGGGCCCCTTGTGCCCCCCCCCCAGAAAAAAATCCTGAATCCGCCCTTGAAGTGAATGTTCCTACCTATTCTTTTAAAGCAAAGTGATTTATTTCTAGTGTTAACAAATTATTTCCACCAAAGGACCCCGCACTTTTACTACGGGAAATGGCGTTCCGTCAAATTTTCTAAAATTTTGGTATAATGTAGTACTCGACATACTGATCAAAAGTGTCCATGGCCCCAACTCAATCCTATGACTAGTTTTTGAGATACAGGGCGTTGAAGTTGAGAATTACCCACTTTTACTACGCCCGTATCTCGGAACAGAATCGAATGAACTTCAATTTTTCTCAAGAAACATTTCATTACATCCCTAAGGAGCAAGCATATAGAGGAATATGACCGAAAATCGTTACGAATACAGGGTTATCCATAATTGAATGCATGCCCGATTTTGAAAGTATAAAATATGTCAGTTCCAAAGCGGGAACGTTCGCAAAATGAACTATTACACTAGATATGTTCTTGTTACATCGAAAAAGTCTGAAATACCCAGAATTTATACTGGGTGATCCATTATTATAGAAACTATTCTCAAGGAAGGTTGAATGGACACCCTGTATTTATGGGTTGATTCAAGGTGTTTGTTTAATGTTTTTAGAACATATCATCATGGACTTCAAAGAATACAGGGTGATTCAGTCATGAAATGAACTTTGAACCTCACGAAAATACCCAAAAACCACCTTTTTTTTTCATCACCCCCTATCTCAAGATTGAATCCGAGGAAATGGGAGTTTTCTTTCACCATTGTACTTGATATAAAAACATCAATACGGCTGAGAGTTTTTATCCACTTCCTATGACCAGATTTTTTTTTATGTAATATGAAAATTATTTATTTATGTTATTCTTTTCTTATACCAGCTAAAAATCTGGTCATAGGAAGTGGATAAAAACTCGCAGACGTACTGATGTTTTTATATCAAGTACAGTGGTGAAAGAAAACTCCCACCTCCTCGGATTTAATCTTGAAATAGAGCGTGATGAAAAAAAGAGGTGGTTTTTGGGTATTTTCGTGAGGTTCAAAGTTCATTTCATGACTGAATCACCCTGTATTCTTTGAAGTCCATGATGATATGTTCTGAAAAAATTAAACAAACACCTTGAATCAACCAATTAATACAGGGTGTCCATTGAACCTTCCTCGAGAATAGTTTCTATAATAATGGATCACCCAGTATAAATTCTGGGCATTTCAGACTTTTTCGATGTAACAACAACATATCTAGTGTAATAGTTCATTTTGCGAACGTTCTCGCTCTGGAACTGACATATTTTATACTTTCAAAATCGGACATGCATTCAATTATGGATAACCCTGTATTCGTAACGATTTTCGGTCATATTCCTCTATATGCTTGCTCCTTGGGGATGTTATGAAATGTTTCTTGAGAAAAATTGAAGTTCATTCGATTCTGTTCCGAGATACGGGCGTAGTAAAAGTGGGTAATTCTCAACTTCAACGCCCTGTATCTCAAAAACTAGTCATAGGATTGAGTTGGAGCCATGGACACTTTTGATCAGTATGTCGAGTACTACATTATACCAAAATTTTAGAAAATTTGACGGAACGCCATTTCCCGTAGTAAAAGTGCGGGGTCCTTTATTATTATAAGAAATCGAAAATATTCAGTGTGTCCCATGCATTTAAATTAAAACAGTTGAGGATATATAGTTATAGTGAAAAGGGGTTACAGTTCACTGCGACCTTAAGGTCTATTGTGCCCCCAAACAGAACTGTTATCATCGCGCCTCCTACAGCTCGCCCTCCAGTTCCAGAGATTTGATGAAAGCCAGTATTTGGGATGGCTTCAAGGAGTATAACTCCCCACTTCTGCAAGTTTCTTGTCCAAAACACTCTTTCCTTTGGCTTGCAATGGAAAAGCATTCCGTAACTGGGTGAATAGGAGTTTCTTCCTACTCCCCACAGAATCTACACTCATCAGTGTCCGATAAACCCATTCTCAACAGATGCTTCTTTAGGCGAAAATGTACTGTGAGAAAGCCAGTGAGTAAGTGAAGTTGGTTTTTACTGAGATCCAGACATTTTTTTGATCTAGCAGTTTCAAAGTTCCGGAGTGATCCATCCCTGGGAGATTCCGCCAGAGTTTTTCTCTTTCGGTTTTCTCCTTCAGCATAAACTCCTTCTTATAGGTGCATTTTCCTATACCACAGAAGGGTAAGGGTTCTGGGCCAGTAAGTGGCGTTTGTGCGCTCTTTCTGGCCAGTGTATTGGCTTCTTCGTTTCCTACGATTCCCGAATGACCGGGAACCCAGATTAAAAAGACCTTATTCTTCTTGCCTACCTCATTGAGTTTGTTTCGGCACTCCCAAATCAGCTTTGAGTCAATGACGTAGGAGCACAGTGCTTTAATAGCAGCTTGACTATCTGTATGAATAGCTATATCGCACTTCTGATAGTTTCTTTCTAGATTTATATCTAGACATTTTTCGATTGCAAGTATGTCCGTTTGAAGGACGCTTGTACAGGAGCCTAAGGGTACGTACATGCCGGAGATGCAAGGATGAGCGCGGTGGAGGTCGCGGTCGCGATCTAGTTATAAATCGATACATCGCCGTACATAATGTACGGCCAGGCATCGATTTATAACTAGATCGCGACCGCGACCTCCACCGCGCTCATCCTTGCATCTCCGGCATGTACGTACCCTTTCGATAGTGCACACTTGACACTTCTCCCGTAAATCCCAGCGCCAGCTCTAGTAGCGGTTTTGGAACCATCTGTATACCATTTTATTGTATTTTCTTTGAGATTATAGTTGGTGTATTCCCTTTCCCAATCCTCTCTTTTGCTTAGCATTGTACTGAAGTTTTTCTCATTACTATACATCACTAGGAAGGTGATGCCTGCTCCTTCTTTACATACTCTGAGGATGGTCTCATGGGCTACCCTATCAATCACTAGATGTAGAGGTGTGTGGTCTGTGATGATCTCAAGCGCCCTGGTTGGACACGTTCTCATAGCTCCCGTGATGCACACACAGGCAAGCCTCTGTACTTGATTGATGCCACAATTAAAATACTTGGTCGTTGTGACACTACAGTCACTACACTCAGTGGCGTATACACACAGACATTCTATCTTGATTCTACCTACTTCTTGACAGTCTGTCCGTACAGTGTCCGGATTTTTCGTTACGTGTGTAGTGGCTTTAAGATGGAGAATTGGTTAATGGTTAGTTACGTTGAAATATACGCGATTCGATATTAATTTTGTTGTACACCTTCGGGCACATATTTACCTCCTCTCGGAAGACATGCTGGTTGTACCGTGGTCGTGAAGTCCACAGGGCTGTCCATTTCCAGGATGGCGATATCGTTGTTGTAGCTGTATTTGTCAAAACGTTCGTGTTCCCTCATACTTCTCAGACCTCTCACCACTATTGTCGATAGTCTATTGGATGAAACTCTGTTGTGGTCAGCCAAAACCACTGAAATTTCTCTGATGTCATACCTGGAATCAAATATCAATCAATGGGCATTTGAAATTCAAAATAAAATTTAATTCGTTTTTTACCCTGGGGTAATGGAAAGGGACTATCGCGTTTCAAAATTCATTTTCGAAATAAAGTTCTAGATGGAAGTAATTCAAACGAGTGGAATTAGCCCAGACACATAAATTAACACTTCGACAGTTTTTTTTATTATTCGTCTAATTTTAGAGTTTTTCAACCAATAGTTGTAATCCACGTCGACCTAGACAAATTCCTTCTAGAACACTCCAAGGGGACAAAGAGGCACGGGGAAATCGGCTTTAAATAGGGTAAGTTTCTGGAATAAAGATTAAAGGGAAGTTCCGACAGTTGCATAAAGTAAAGAATCACTACATATGCAATGGGAAAATGCGGAAATCGTAGGAAGTACCTGTGTGAATTTGAGGTAGAGTTCGGTCGGTTCTCGCAAATCTTTGATTTAGAAATGAATCAATTTTTTCATGTGGAAATTTTTTATTTTTGGATTCAGGAACATACCAAGAGGTATTACCCGTTTACCCCTCCTGTAAATCCGCCCTTGCTTCTGATGGTTTTAAATTGATTTTAATTGCGGTAACAGGTGAGTAAAAAACCCAAACCCAAACACCCCATTTTTTACAATTATAGGGTGTTTCTTATGTGATGACAAACAAATTTACGATTTTCTCCGTTTAAAATCATTGATGATCATTTCAAGGATGAACTAATAAGGTTGTAGAAAGAAGAGAGTATAAAATACCGGATTTTAAATTTTTTTGTTTAGTTAGTTCTCGATAATTGCAAAGAGCGCTTGGAATTCACTTATTATCAATAATCAGCGTGCAAATTTCAGGATTATTATTTTAATCGTGAAAATAGAATATTCCTTTGAAGTTTTTTTTTTTTAATGTTGTGATTTTCACGAAAAGGAATATCCTGTAATGTTCAGAGAACATCGTGAGAACCAAGGGCAAGCAGGTAGGAATTGGTGTTCTTCTTGAACTTATGGAGGTTATATGCCTCGGGGAACACCTCCCTAGGCAATGTGTTCCAAAGCCTCGCTGTTCGTTGGATGAACGAGTCTTTGAAGAGAGATGTTCTGCAGGTCTCCAAAGTTACCACGAAGGGGTGTGAAGACTTAACTTGACGGGTTAGTCTGGAAGAGACTGCCAGAGGAGGAACGATTGCTGATAATTCAGAAGAGCATCGCCCATGGAAATATCTATAAAATAGAGACAGATCGCCCACTTTTCTACGGTGTTCCAGAGAAGTGAGTGAGCTTGTAAGCGATGCATCACCCACGAGACGAATTGCCCTTTTTTGTACGGAATCCAAGAGTTTTAGGGTGTGTTTAGGTGCAGCACTCCAAACATGGGAACAGTATTCCAGGACAGGTCGAATCTGTGCCTTATAGATCATAAGCAGCTGACCTGGGGTGAAATAGCTCCTGGCACGAAACAGAAAACCAAGTTTTTGGGATGCACTTTTAGCAATGGATCTCACGTGATTCTCCCAGGAAAGGTTACTGCCGACAGTAATGCCAAGCATCGAAATGGATGACTTCAATGGTATGGTCACTCCCGACAATTTTATGCTGGGCACAGTAAGATCGGCTTTTCTAGAGAAAAGACATGCTTGCGTTTTGTTTGCGTTGAATTCTACCAAGTTATTAGATTATTGTTTTAATTTCTCGAATTTGAATACCTACCTACTTAATGGTGAAAAAATTTTTGTACCTACCCATGAATGCAATGAGCAGCAGTCAGAAGGTGTCTTCGTGTGATCAAACTAGCACCACACATAAATTCCCCGCTGTTAGTCAAGCCGACAAGCCAAGGAAACTCATGAGCATTGGCTTCATTTCCTCCCACTACCCTCATATTGCGATAGCTCTTTCCGCATACTGAAACGAAAATAAATTAGATAAAAGTTGCTAAAAATTATTGATTTCTTGGTGGACAATACTTTAAGATTCAGTTCCTGTCGATTCCTCATCCAAGTAACCAGGAAGTTTCAACCTCGAAAGTACATTTTGCATGCAAAAGCCACGTGTGAATAAAAACTATATGTGGTAAATCCACGATATTTCTTAACAAAACACTCAGTTTTGTACGATTATATCTGCAAACAAAAAGCCTTATTTCTCCTATCAAAATAAGTTTCTTCTCCGATTTTCCTGAAGGTTAGTTTGTAAACACTAATAACTTGTCCATATTTTCCTCGATATCCCAGAAATATCTTGTAACGAAAGGTTTATCAGTCAATTCGTGATCAATCAAGCAATATCAACCTATTTCGTATTCAAATCATTAATCTTCTATGAATAATTCACAGAGGTTTTGAGAGGATGTTGCCAGTTTTTTTTACTTTTTGGATAACATAGTATGAATATCTATGATCTGTGATGTTCCTTCTTATGAAATTATACTTGTATAAATAGATATATTTTTTGTGTGCAGAAGTTTTCTCCTGGTTGGTACTTGGTGATAGTTCGCAGGAAATTATCACAGGGGACATTGTTTAGATAGAAACATCGCCACAGATTATTTAGTGCTAAGTATCACTCGCCTAACGGGCAACGGCTCGTGCTGCAAAACTCATGTGCGAGTGTTATGCCTCACATTACCGCTCGTTAATTAATATATTACATCAAACGTATTTTCATCATAGAGATTTTAGTCTCGACAAGTTGATAGACATTCTGACAACATTGTTAACTCGTATAGCGATCAGAGAGATATTCATTTTTCTGTTATTCGGTGATATTCAAATTTCAAAATCCAGGGAAGCATCCAGATTATTATTAAGATTTATGATTTTTTCCTCAAATTTCAGCTGATAAAATTAGGAATAACTTGAAAGCGACGCGTTTCATTGAAAAAGCATGAAAATACTTCTATTTTCTGAAATAATTAACTCTTCCGAAAATATGAACCGTTTATGTTTTCCAAGTAGTTTATAGTATTTTTGCGTGGATTTATGAGTCAGCTACGCTGTAGCTTTTTTCCAGGAGGAAAATTGAATAAGTTTTGATTTGGGAATATGCACCATGAATAGATAGTGAACATTCAACCAAAATTCAGTTCATTTGAAATGACGGTTCCGAAGATATGGAAAGAAAAGTGTTTTTTTTTCATGGATTTTCGACACCCTGAATCTTTCAAACGAAACCGAATTTTGAAAAATGGTATAACAAAAAAGTGTTTTGTTTGACGAGGAATCTACTTTTTTGTATTATCATATCCTCAGGATCATGGACAAATGCTTTGACAGCTGTCAAATTGTGAATGCGAATCTACCTTCAAGATGGATCAACTGAAGGAAGTGAATGAAAGAGCGTTCAAAAGCTCCTGACTTCACGTCAGAGCGTTTGCTATTTTTTTAGGATTTGTGCAGATATGAGTGTATAAGTACTTACTGCAGTCACAACTCCTGAGACCTCTAGGGCTCCTCCGGTAGGTCTACGAAAAACAAAAATTAACACTACAGACAAAGTAAAACTCTGTGATCTACCTCGTTCGCAGGCGCGGCATAACAAATTCCGAACACAGCCACGAGAAAGCCCGCCAAAATGGTAACTTTCAAACACATTTTTTCACAGAATGGAACTGTCACTTAAACCGGGTAAAATCAAAGGTACAAACTACATGAAACCATATTGCTCTCATTTGTTTTTATATGAGATCGAAACGTGGCTGTAAAGGTGGGGTGCGATCGCCTTGGCATTGACTGGGACAGCGGCTCATCAATTTTTTTCAATGTCTAGGATAAGCTCCGGTAAGGTCGGTGCAAATAATGCATAAGCTTGACATAATTCACGCAATGTGTGAGATAAACGACGTAATGATATAACGATATCTGCTCTAGGAGGACGCGACAGTCTGTCAGTCTGTCGATCGCTTCGATTTTCAATGATTCGGCATCGGCTTCACCTTCCATTGTCTTAGGACATGGTGAAAAATTATTGTTTTAGATGATTTATTGGATTAATGCCATGAAATTATCTGGAGGTGCCTATAATTTACTCTTATCGGTAGATTTCATCTCATTACTTGTAATTGTCGGTGTCATTTGTCCCTAAACCTCAACAGTTTGGTGATTCAGAAGGCTGAAATTAACATTAACACTTAATAGTATCGAGTGTTTTTTTAGAGTGATAGAACTTGAAATTGAAATAAAACACACATTTAAATTGAGATTAGAGCCGAATATTTTTTTTTATTTGAAAGATAATTTTATGACATTTATGTTCTGAAAATCACTTCTGGCATATCTCCACTCGACATAACCCCAATAAAGAAATTAATCCATGGAGCTATGTCGCATGATCTTGGAGGCCAATTAATTGGACCATTTCTCGAAATAATGTTATCGCCAAATCGTTCTTTCAATAAATCAATTGTTACGGAAGCAGCACGAGGAGTAGCACCATCTTGTTGGGACCAAAACACTTCTGGGTCGATACCATTCAAATTTTGAAACAAATAATCCTTGATCATCGATCTGTAAAGAACAACATTCACTGTAACATTAGCTTCAGCATAGGTTTTAATGAAATATGGAGCGATGATGCCTTCAGGGTAAGGAGCACACCATACAGTGCATTTTTCAGGATGTAATGGTACCTGCAGAACTTCTTTAGGATTGTTTTCACTCCATATACGGCAATTTTGATTGTTTACGTACCCGTTCAACAAGAAATGAGCTTCATCACTAAACACAATTTTTCGATGAAAAAGTGGATCAACTTCAAGCTGTTCTAGGACCCAATCAGCAAACAAACGACGCTTATTATGGTCAAGTGGCTCTAGTTCTTGAACCAGTAGGATCTTATATGGGTTTTGACCAAGATCCAAACAAAATTTTCCATGTGGTGGATGCACAGAAGTCCAATTGTTGTGAAAGTCGACGAATAGACAAATCTGGTTGTTCATTAAGACAATTACTTACAGCAGCGATATTTTCTTCTGTACGTACAAATGTTTGTCTTGTTGCTGTTGTTGCATCGAGTAGTGAAAAAGTAGTCCGAAATCTATCGATAGTTCGACGAATAAGCTGCTCTGATGGACGATTACTAAACTACATTACCTAAAAGGATATTTTCTGAGTTAATACCCACTTTAGGGCAAGGGTGTGATGCATACACTCACATTATTTTTTAACGTAGATTCAATATCTGCCATAAAAAAATTGGGTTCTAATTTGAAAAAATTGATTTTTCACGATTTTGTCATCCCTAACTTTGAAAGCGATTTTTTCACCCCCTGTATCATGAATCGCGATTTTTAAAGTGGATACATCAATCTTACATCTTGAAAAATCCCAAAAATGAAAATTTTCCATCCAAAAACCTCGAAGTTATTCTTGTTTCAGCGGAGCTCTATTTTCGATTTTTTTTTCGAATTTTCCCGCTCAGAGAGAATTTTCCAACCAAAACTGAAAAATGTTACATCAAAATAACTTGAAATTTTCTAAGGAATCTATTTCTGCAATAAAAAAATGGTGTTCTAATTTGAAAAACGGAAGTTGACGTCATTTCCGGAAAAACCGGAGGTGCTCATGCCTTGAAAATATTTAAGATTTCATCAGCATCGTGAAATACTTATAAGTGCTGAATTTCATGAAAATACGTTCAGTAGTTTCCCGTATAAATATGGGTGAGGTTCCTCGTGAAAGACCCTGTATATTAGTTTCAATTCGCTTGATTGAATGAAATAAATATTCCTTCATTGTCATTGTCCCATTGATCTTACAGGTAGTAATAAAAAATCTACAAATCGTCTCATATCATATACCAAAAGATGAATATTCAAACAACTGCACCACCCATAAACCTCTTATGTGCAAACTTGAATCTGTCTTATCTCAAAACGTTGCGCCATTATCTACCATATCCAATCAGACTAACGCAAAACTATTATTTATATTTCAATCGAAACAAACTCCTACGTACCATTGACATTGACCGAATTCTGAGGAACATAAAGGAGGCTTTAGATATACCTCTATTGACAGTATTCTTTTCCCAAGGGTTACCGTAAAAATTAGTCACCTGTTATTGAGATAAAGTAGGTCACCATAACATTACCTACTACTGATCAAAAGTCAACCTCTCGATCATTAAAGCAGTCTCTGGTGCATTTCTCAATTACGTCTGAAGGTATTTATTAATAACGCCCACAAGTTGTATGCGAAAAAAATTTCGATATGTTCGGGTCAATTTATCGGTTGTCCAGTCTCCAGTGTAAACAATGAGACAGTTGCATCATTTGAGAGGACAGACCTTGTATGCTGGTGTAACAACGAAGAAGTCTTTCACTATTCCGCATAAAAAAAAACATAATTCTGCTTACAATCAGTTTTTCAAGAGAATATTTTCGTGAGTATTATCATAAGGGCATATTTTTTTTTAATGGGAAAAATATGTTGCTAAGTAATATTTTAATAAGAAGCACGTGTGCTGGTGGCATCAACAAAAATCATATTCGAAGACCAGGATTTTTGCACACTTATGCTTTTTATCAAAAAATATCACACAGAACGCGAAACTATGAACCAATTGAGTGGCAAGTTCGGTGAACAGTTTATTTCACGTTTCGAAACGGTCAATTGGCCGCCTAGATCGTGCGATTCAATGCCTCTAGACTATTTTTGTGGGGCTATGTTGTGGCTCATGTCTATACTAACAAGCCCGCTCCGTCTGACGCATTGAGATTTTCTAAGGCGCTGGTCTCCCCGAACCGCGACCGACGACGGACGTGGGTCTGCCTCGTAAAACTTCCTAGTGATACATTTGGAAAACCATGGATACGACCGTATCCACGAAAATTGTACGGGGCAGAAACGCGACCGACGCGACGACCGACGCGTTTCAGGGAGACCAGCGCCTAATAGAACAGGCCTCCTATCCGTTTCCTCTCGGGGCATAAGTGCAATGACGTTTGGAATTCTCATCGTCCCATATTAAAACACCTTTTAAATTTTTATAATATTGTCATTTATCGATAATATTGAATAGTCTGTTGGAGGAAATATTCCATTCACTCGTATATTTTAATAATTATCTCCGTGGCTCTAAACTACGTAATTTATTATGACGCCTCTGTAAAACGGTGCAACATTGCATTTTTATGATAATTTTCCTGGGTAACCTCTAATTTGTAGGTCAGAAGAAAGAGCATAACAATGAAAATGATTGTTATCGATTGTCAAAGTCAAAATGAGCAGCGAAATAACTGCGTCTAATATAAATACCGGTCTAATTTGCATAAATGAATAAATGTTCTTCATTATTGGTCTCAATAAAATCACTTTTCCTAAGTCAAGTATGGTCAGAAATTTACGTCTGCAGAAATTATGATTTTGCTGTGCGTATTTCTTATCAAGATTTTGGGGATATTTATGTTCACAATCATGTTGATTGTTGTTTTGAAGAATGTGTCAGCATAATTAAGAGGAATTTTTAAATACGTTTCACATTGGTGAAACGTAGGTACCAATTTTAGTGAACAATGTTTAACTTGGATTAATCCTGAATTCCTGAGATTAACTTAGCAAGAAGAGAACTAAAAATCTACACTTACCAATATCAAATCCCTGCCTGCAATACTTATATACAATGAATTATGAATTAAAAGCAAAAACCTTTTTTAAAGAAATGCTCTAAAAAGAAGAAAATAAAATTCTCCTTCAAAATTTTAACTATCAACTTATAACCTCATTATATACAATTTATATGATCATAAAAGCTTGTTGCGAGGTTTGCGTAATTAACTATAAGTATTAAATTAAACTGAAATTTAAAAATGAACTTAGCAGATTAAGTTATTCAATTGAATAGGTACTAATTTATTCACACAAGAAAATCGTGCGACAAGCTTTTATGATCATATAAATTGTTTATAATGAGGTTATAACTTGATAGTTAAAATTTTAAAGGAAAATTGTATTTTATTCTTTTTAGAGCATTTAAATAAAAGCTTTCTTCAAAAAAGGTTTTTTTGCTTTTAATTTATTTTTTACTTTTTAGTTATCGCTGGCTAGGTTTCTGAGTTATTCTCGACAAGCCCTTTCATTTGATACTCATATTGTAGAGGTGCATTAAAAAATTACTATTCCGCCATCTCGGATGTTTCGCCATATTGGATTCAGAACGACGTCACATTGTTTTTCGAGTTACTCTCAACAAGCTCTTTCATTTGATACCCTTATTATGGAAATGCATTACAAAAAACTATTTCGCCATCTTGGATGGTCCGACATATTGCTTATAGAATGACGTCACATAGCTTATCATGTATTGTCATCCAAATTAAACGCATATGCAAAATTTCAGCTCAATAGGTTGAAGATATCTGCTTCAAAATAGCGTAGCAAGATTCCACCCGAACAAACATACATGCATACATACATACATATCTACTACATACATTGCAAGTTAAATAAAAGCTTTTAATAAACAGGGTGGCCAAGAGATTGACGTAAAAAAGGAAAAAACAGGTCCCTCGTGTCATGGGCTATTCGAATCATTCCCATGTATGTTATGCGATTTTTCACGGTTTTCGAGTTATGAATTTTTTTATGAACTTCGAGAATTTTCGACTTGACCATGTTGAAAAAGATATTCGAAAAAAAGTACAAGACTCCTCTGTGAAATTGTTTTTGTGAATTAATCTCCATGAATTGATCTTTCATACATAAAATAACCAGATTCGTAACTTTGATAAAAATTATGGAAATGTTGGTCCCAAGTGAAAAAGTTACGTGAATTGGATTATGGTCTGAATTTTCGAATCAAAATTATGTAAAAAGGCGAATTCACGGTTTCTTAGTATGCTTAAAAACTGCGCTCAACAGTCAGCTTTTAGAATCATTGATAAAAAATGGTACTTAACACTCTACTTTTGCTAGGATTAGCCTTCAAATTCATTGAGGTGGAAAAAATCAAAGAACTAGACATTTACTACATAATTATTTTTTGACATTTTAAGATTTTTCTGATCAAGTTATGATAGAAAATGCTGAAAATTAATGAAAACTAGCTTCAGATGTTGGTCAAGTAGAGTTCTAGATAAAAAAAAGAATAGGTATGGCAATAAATCACACATGATAATGTAAATAAAAAGAAATTTATTTATAAAATTTACAGTGGGTTTTCGCAGTGGTCACCTCTTGCCCCAATACAAATTCTACACCTCCTTAGAAATTTTTTTTTAATCGCATAAAACCTGCCCTGTTCTCCCTTAGGACACTTTCGGCTTATCTTAACTTCAGTCGCAGCTCGTCTTCACTCGAACATTCTGGGGCATAAACAATTTCCTTGAAATAACCCCAAACGAAAAAATCCATGGGATTAAGGTCAGGTGAACGTGGGGGCCACTTGATTGGTCAGCTGCTTCCGATCCATCTGTTCAGGTATCCTTCATTCAAGTGATTACTAAGAAGGTGTAGAATGAGTATTGAGGCTAGAGGTGGCCACTTCGAAAACTTACTGTAAATTTTAAATTTTATAAATAAATTTCATTTTATTCACATTATGATGTGTGATTTATTGCCATACCTATTCCTTTTTTTATCTAGAACTCTTTCTGACCAACATCTGAGCTAGTTTTCATTAATTTTCAGCATTTTCTATCATAACGTGATCAGAAAATTCTTAAAATGGCAAAAAATAATTCTGTGATAAATGTCTAGTTCTTTGATTTTTTCCACCTCGATGACTTTGAAGGCTAATTCTAGCAAAAGTAGAGTGTAAAGTACCATTTTTTATCAATGATTCTAAAAGCTGACTGTTGAGCGCAGTTTTTAAGCATACTAAGAAACCGTGAATTCGCCTTTTTACATTTTTAATTTTGATTCGAAAATTCAGATCATAATCCAATTCACGTAACTTTTTCACTTGGGACCAACATTTCCATAATTTTTATCAAAGTTACGAATCTGTTTATTTTATGTATAAAAGTACAATTCATGGAGATTAAGTTACAAAAAGAATTTCACAGAGAAGTCTTGTACCTTTTTTTTAATATATCTTTTAACATGGTCAAGTCGAAAATTCTCAAGGTTCATAAAAAAATTCATAACTCGAAAACCGTGAAAAATCGCAAAACATACATGGGGGTGATTCGAATAGCCCATGACACTAGGGACCTGTTTTTTTCTTTTTGACGTCAATCTCTTGGCCACCCTGTATAAGTATACAGGTTGTTGGGTAACATGCGGCAAACATAGAAGAGGTTATTCATTGGGCTATTTTATCACTAAACATTATATGTAACATAACCTACAACAATTGTTGAAAATGGCTACATCCAGCTCGGATGTAACCATCAAATTTTTTCATCATAGACCTAGTATAAACTAAGGATCTTAGATGGCCCCATAGAAAACAATCCTGGGGGTTTAAGTCCGGGGATCGAGCAGTCCACCTCACCAATACAGCGATATGTTGCTGTTGAAAAACTCTCGAGCAACTACTAGGATGAGCTGGTGCATCATCATGCATAATCCATATTGCCTGTCTTGTAGCCAATGTTCTTTTTTTGGTCTTATTTTTTTCCAATGTTTTCTTGAACTGGCAAATGCGAATCTACCAACAAGGTGAATCTACAAGGTGGACGAAGGAGCAGTTTGAAGCTCCTGACTTCACGTTTTTTGCAGTATATGCATCATTTATTTTGATAATCTGTATTTTCCATTCGAATTGTGGAATTCAAAAATACAATAATATACAGGGAATTCCCGAGGCTATTCCGATTGAAAAAACAAAACTTCTGGTTCTACCGGAAGTCAGGTTAACCCTTAACCGCCGTCGTTGCACTTTGGGACATTATCCGCGTTGTGTGGTCCCTGGGACCGCATTGCTAATATATTTTTTTTCCACTTTTCATTTGTTCAAAGAAGATTTTATAGGATGGGTCAAAAAATGTATGTCTTATTTAATCGTTTGAGGCAAAAAAAAATCATTTTCAACTTTAAAGTAAGTTTTAATATGAAAAAAAGTCGAAACTCTTTTTTCGGCAACATTTCACATATCATGTGGTAAAACATAAAAAAGTACCACAAAATAAAAAGAACTTCAACAATTTTTCTTATGAAAATATTCATTACATATCAAAGCAACAAAATAAACTAATATTCGTGACATAAGCGTTAAGAAAAAAAATGTGCAAATGGTATAATTCACTGATATTTCAAGAATAGTATACAAGGTTCATTCGTTTCTTATGCAGTTTGTACAAATTTTTCTCGAGCATTCGAGACATATTGGTCTTTTACAATGGCAACATAAGTAAACAGTTTTTCTTCTTCTTTTTGGAGGACAGGTGTAGCAGGTTTTTTTTTTGTTTCTATCCAATCGCCCAGTATCTTGAGAAGTAGAGGGTACCTCTTGACCCAGAGCTCTCGCAATTGAAGAGCGTATAGTTCGTAAGGCAATTTATCGTTTTCTGAACGACTCCTCAGGAATCACAGATGTTTACTCGGTCCGGAACTGATCCTGAAGCTATTATAATTCGTAAACCAGCACCAGACAGATGACCCTTTAATCCTACACAAAGACCGTTGTAGGGTCCCCTGGACCGCGCGATCAAGATTACGCCAAAATGATAAAACTAATGGATGCAAACGCAACATACAAATATTTACACAATACTAATGCTACTCCGATCGCCGCAAGACTAGGCAGGAAAGAAATGGGAGAATTCTGCTTGCCAATTATGTCACCGGTCCAAGGGACCGACGACGGCGGTTAAGGGTTAAGATCTCTTATGAATTAGTTTGGTCAATCCCCCTGTTTACAATGATAAGATATAATATGGATCTTCTTGAAATGAGATCGGTTCGAAAAAATCGATGAAATAAGTTCTTTACATTTTTCGCACTCATATTCAAAATTTTACAGTTTTGTGTATTGGATTTTCATTTTCTTCAGTTAAAAGCATCTCAGGCAACTTAAGAATACCATTTAACATCTTTCAAAGAAACCGTAGAGTATTGGGCATTTGTTTAGATGAACACTCATTGGTAAAATCAAGTGTAGAATGATATCTAAGAGGATAAAGCTTCTAGCATTTCCCTATTTCAATTGCTTTTGAATGAAAAATACAAAATTTCACGTGCATACCAAATAATCGACATCCTGGCACGCTCCAGTAAGTCCAAATGGAAATAAAATAAAATATAATAGATGTGCGTGCTAATAAATAATTATTGTCAACTGAAAATCGGCATAATATCGATATATTGAAACGCCTACTTTGATCGGTTCTGTTTCGGCGTGACACTTTTTTCCAGTTTCTCAATTAGCATCGGCTTAACTGTACATTTCTCGAATTGGGGCTTTGATCAGTACGCAGTTCAATCAGTGATACTCGATTGATTTTTATGAAAGGATACGTAAAGATGAATTCTTCTGCCTTATGTGCATTGCTGTGTTTTGTTCTAGTGTCATCCGAAGCTAAGCGTGTGAGTAGACCCAAAGATAGGTGGTTTTAAGTTGTTACGTATTTATTGTGTTCTGCTTGTGTGACATCAGTTGAAATAAATAGAGAAGAAGATGTTTGAAAGAGAGTTGAACATAATTAAGGACTCCACTATACACTATACAGGGTTGGGATAAAGTTTGGCACCAAATTAATATCTTTAAAACGAAACGGGCGATATTTTTGAAATTTGGCAGCTGAGTGTAATGGACCACAATGCATCTGATGAGCATATTTTCATTAATGAGATACTTCCGGTTTAACCGGAAATGACAAAAAATTTTTTTTATTTAAATGGGACACCCTGCATATTTCTGCAGATTCTGAAAGAGCACTTTGTTTCGGATCTGTCCATACCAGGTTCCATATAAAAATTGCAGGAATTGAGACAACGGATTCTTGATGAATGTGCATTAATACATGGGGAAGTCTTGAGAAAAGTTACTCAAGAATTTGTTAATAGACTGGCATATTTGAGAAATACGAATCTACCAAGAAAATCTAAAACATTTTCATGTTCTTGTCACTTCCTGTTATATAGGAATTAGCTTTCAAATTATCCCATTTTTGGATTTCCCATTTAATTTGAATTTTACTTCGATCATTTGACTTCATTGATTTGATATTCCAATGTTATCCTACTACCACGTTTTTTGAGCGTTCAGGCAAATATTGTCTATCCATGATGATCAGATGGTCATAGATTCTTGTCTATTAACAATACAAGGATGAAATTTTTGGAAACAAATTATTGAAGCCTTTTCAATCTGATTTTTCAATATAAGGACTGAAAGAGAATAAATTCGCTTTCACAAAAACGTTTATATCTTTTGAACCACTGGAGCGATTTCGAATGTATATCTTCGAGCTTCGAGTCAACAGAGCCTTGGCCAACGAAAAATTTGCTCCTTTTCCCACAAGTGCAAATTACTTGCCAAACCAGGAATTTTTTAGGAAACTTTGCTTGTTTCTTCACGTGAAATTGTTCGTCAATATTTCCACGAGAGTCTGCAGTATAAAATTCCTGACCAGGAAGTTGAGAGAAATCAGCTAAGACATAGGTTTCGTCGTCCATCACGCAACAGGAAAAGTTTTTCAAGAAATATTTTTTTAATTTCTTTACTCTTGATTTCGCTTCTTAATTCTTCACAGCGTTCCTGTCTGGCACTTTCTGCACTTTGTATGTTCTAAGCTCACAGCCGACTTGATTTTCTGAACGGTTGACTGCGAACAACCCACTATTTGGGCCACTTTCCGTCCTGAAAGGTTAGGATTCTTCTGAAAAAGGCTGATGGCTTTCTTCATAAAACCAACCATTGTTTCGAAACTGCCTTGACTAGTGTAAACTTCTCTTTAAATCTGACGGTCTCCTCCGGAATCATCCTGTACCTATAGTGTTGAGGCATCTCTTTAAGGAAATCTATGAAAATGTATAGACCTGTTTTCCTTGGAGAGCATGAGAGCAATTGAAATCACAACAATTTCAATTGAAAACAGTTTTTTCAGCACTAGTGCTCAGCTTTTACCGGAAGAGGATATTTTGATCTTTGGATTCGCCAATACTTCTAGGTGAAAACATGTGTCACCAGTCAAAAGGAGAAAAGATTAAAGGCAATTTTCAATTAAAAAGAAGCATAAATGTATGAATACAATGACAGCCCCATTACATTCTTTGCAACTGTAGCATGTATGAATGCTCCTTTTAGTAGTCCCGATGTAAGCCTTCAAGCAGTCGCAAGGTGTTCTATTAACACCATCTTGAGAGAGTGGATCCGTTTGTTCTTTGGCACTCCTTAGGCCCTGTCCCAGTTTTTGTGTTGGTTTATAAACTGTTTTGCTATCACGGTTTCCTAGAAGTTTGTCAATTTTGTACCATTTGGAAATAAACGCTTGTTGTATATTTTCGAACTCTTCTGGCAGACATTCCGATCACATATACGAAGAGCTCCCAAAAAATGTTTAGATCACACTCTGCTTTCGTTGGGAATGATGAGTGACTCAATGTGTAATAGATTTTCTATTAACCTTGCGTCCTAGTTTACCAGGTTTACCATAAGGCTTGCTAGTAACCAATACATCCAGGAAGGTAGTGCACCATCTATCTCTACTTCCATGGTAAACTTAAGGGGCCTTTATACTCTGGCCGACGGCTACGGTACCGATTCTCCATTCAAAAAGTGCCCTTCATTTTTCCAAGTTCACGCCCTCAATTTTTCACCTAAAAGCTTGATTTTTTCTTTGAATTGAAGTTTAAGGATGTCTTGAGGGCACTCCAATTTCTTCTCTTTGAAAAAATGATTTTTTCGCATGAGAAAATCGGGTTGGATTTGAGAGTCTATGAAAATTGACTTCATAATCGTTTTTCGGTGGTTGTTCATCAATTTTTTTTAGAAAATTCATTGGAGTGCCCTCGACAAATCAATTTTATATATTTAAAAAAAATTCCATTTGGATAGGCGTTTAATTAATGCAAAATTTGACTTTCAGAAAGTGAGAAATCGCAGAGAACCGTCTGAAATTCCAGGAGAAATAAAAAGAATTCAGCTTTCAGGTGGAAACTTGAGGGCGTGAACTTGGAAAAATGAAAGGCACTTTTTGAATGGAGAAAAGAGAATCGGTGCCGTAGGCTAGAGTATAACGGCCCCTGAATCCTTTAGGAATTATACGATTATAGCGTTTACAAAGTGTCGTATACAGGGTCTTTCACGAGGAACCTCACCTGTATTTATACGGGAAACTACTGAACGTATTTTCATGAAATTCAGCACTTATAAGTATTTCACGATGCTGATGAAATCTAAAATATTTTCAAGGCATGAGCACCTCCGGTTTTTCCGGAAATGACGTCAACTTCCGCCCTAAAATGGATATTTTCTGAGTTAATATCCACTTTAGGGCAAGGGTGTGATGCATACACTCACATTATTTTTTAACGTAGATTCAATATCTGCCATAAAAAAATGGGGTTCTAATTTGAAAAAATTGATTTTTCACGATTTTGTCATCCCTAACTTTGAAAGCGATTTTTTCACCCCCTGTATCATGAATCGCGATTTCGATTTTTAAAGTGGATACATCAATCTTACATCTTAAAAAATCCCAAAAATGAAAATTTTCCATCCAAAAACCTCGAAGTTATTCTTGTTTCAGCGGAGCTCTATTTTCGATTTTTTTTTCGAATTTTCCCGCTCAGAGAGAATTTTCCAACCAAAACTGAAAAATGTTACATCAAAATAACTTGAAATTTTCTAAGGAATCTATTTCCGCAATAAAAAAATGGTGTTCTAATTTGAAAAACGGAAGTTGACGTCATTTCCGGAAAAACCGGAGGTGCTCATGCCTTGAAAATATTTTAGATTTCATCAGCATCGTGAAATACTTATAAGTGCTAAATTTCATGAAAATACGTTCAGTAGTTTCCCGCATAAATATGGGTGAGGTTCCTCGTGAAAGACCCTGTATATTGTATACAGGGTGTCTACTTTTAAAACGGCAAAACTTCAAGGGGAGATTATTCAAGTGATTTGCAACAAAAAATGTCATATAACACATGGTCGAAATCTTGACGGTTGTTCTTCAATTTAACATTTCTCGTTTTCACGAAATATTTCAATTTTCTCCATGGAATCTTTAATATATCAGTTATGCTTGTAGCTTCATCGAATTCGATCACATATTTGGAAATGGTATTAAATTTTCTACAAGAAAAGAATTTCAGTGTGCCAAAAATATTTCTATTGTGGGTTTGGTGAGGAGATGAATATCATGATACTGAAGTGAACAAAATACGTTATATTTTTCCAATAGGTTTTTCGTTGAAAAATTATTTATTATGGACATGTTTTCTTTTCAGCAATAAATACCTCTTTTAGTGTACTTTCGAATGACATATCAACTTTTTTGCTAACTGCTTGTTTTCTGCCATAATATCATGGCTAAACAAGATAAAAACGAAAAAGTCGAAAAATTTCAAACCTGAATTTGCTCCATTTTGAAACTCATTATGATTGAATATCGAAGTCATTCCTATGGAAATCATGAGTTTATCAATGAAATAAGAATAATTCAGAAGAATTAAATAATTTTCAATACTGAATACAGATTTTATGAAAAAATGTAGAAGACAGACTATTACTATTTATAACAATTGTTCGAAATGTCCTTGTTCAATACATTTAACACATCTTTTCCGAACCAGTTATACTCCCCGATCGCCTCAACTATGATGAATTCATAAGATTAATCCAAAGCAGCTTAACAGACATATTGGATGTAATGCCCCTGGCTTTGGCTACCAGACAAAATGTCTGGTTTCAAATGGATGGCTGTCCATCTCATAATAGCCGGAACGGACGACAGAGAAATGGATTGGAAGGTACGGTCCGGTAAGATGGCCACCAAGGAGCCCAGACCTGGCGCCTTTGGATTTTTAAGTCTGGAGCACCTTAAAAGAAAATGTGTACCGAATTCGCGTTCAGACTCGAGAGGCTCTGATCGAAAGGATTAAATTGTGTTGTGCAGAAATGCGTCAAAAACTTTGCGAACTTCGCAGGGTTGTTCGAAAAAGATGTGTTGAATGTATTGAACAAGGAGGTGGATATTTCGAACAATTGTTATAAATAGTAATAGTCTGTTTTCTACATTTTTTCATAAAATCTGTATTATTAAAAATTATTTCATTCTTCTGAATTATTCTTATTTCATTGATAAATTCATGATTTCCATAAGAATTACTTCGATATTCAATCATAATGAGTTTCAAAATGGAGCAAATTCAGGTTTGAAATTTTTCGACTTTTTCGTTTTCATCTTGTTAGCCATGATATTATGGCAGAAAAAAAGCAGTTAGCAAAAAAGTTGATATGTCATTCGAAAGTACACTTAATGAGGTATTTTTTGCTAAAAAGAAAACATGTCCATAATGAATAATTTTTCAACGAAAAACCCATTGGAAAAATATGACTGATTTTGTTCACTTCAGTATCGTGATATTCATCTCCTCACCAAACCCACAATAGAAATATTTTTGGCACACTGAAATTCTTTCCTTGTAGAAAATTTAATACCATTTCCAAATATGTGATCGAATTCGATGAAGTCACAAGCATAACTGATATATTAAAGATTTCATGGAAAAAATTGAAATATTTCGTGAAAACGAGAATTGTTAAATTGAAGAACAACCGTCAAAATTTCGACCATGTGTTATATGACATTTTTTGTTGCAAATCACTTGAATAATCTCCCTTTGAAGTTTTGCCGTTTTAAAAGTAGACACCCTGTATAGACGTTTTTAGCAATTTTAGAATTAAGCTGCAATAAAATCCTCGTCATATAAATCCGAAGTAAGCAGTGAATTTATGAATATGGTACGGTCATAGCATATCAAAGGATGCAAAGTCAAAACTAGGTACCTACTCAAAACGTATATGTACGGAAATAGCAGTTAAAGGGTTAATGTTTGGGTGTCTGCTCTTGAAGTGTTCAAGGAAGATGAATACGGAGAAAAAAATTCTTTTCGTCCCGCAATTCTTATTTGATAACGACTAGTTTCGAGACCTTCAAAATGGTCTCATTCTAAAGTCAAAGATACATAAAAATTCATAAAAAAACTCAGAGTATAATAAGCTACAAAGGTCAAGTGAT
Source organism: Adalia bipunctata (assembly GCA_910592335.1). NCBI lineage: Eukaryota > Metazoa > Arthropoda > Insecta > Coleoptera > Coccinellidae > Adalia > Adalia bipunctata. The sequence continues at coordinate 12,927,069 of OU342954.1, forward strand.
GAGAAAAAATTTGCGAAAAATTATTTTCTGCGTATTCATGATGAATCACCCACATGTATCTGTTCTTCAATTTGTTTAAGCTAAGGAATACATTCAGGTGTTCTTCGCCGTGACTCCAAATCACGAAGGTATATCATCCACCTATCAATCCATTTGGTTAGTTTCTTTTGGGCTGTTTCAATGGTATTCTCTGCGAATTTTTCCATAAAGAATATTGAAACCAGAATATTGAAAACTGTTTCTATTTAGAAATGCAGAATCTGGATTACAAATTTTATGATATCTAGATAACACTAGTGATGGGCATTTCTACTCTAAACCCTTATAAATTTCCTCAAATTTTTATATAAATGATATAGGTATGACATGATATGATATATTGTTTATCCTGATTACTCCTAGGTCTCCTGTGGAGACCCCTCTGAAGTTACAAGCTTCGAAGCTTGTAACTTGTGCCGAGTTCGGAGTAAGCAGTTGTGTTCTGTGTAGGCTTTGTTATTGTGTCCTTACGCCACCTTAGGCACAGCACTGTTAATTTTTGACCCAACAGTGAGAATGGTGGCCCGTACCGAGACAAAATTTATTTTCTAGCTCAGGATTGAACTTCGAACCTTTGGGTCCGAATTCCAACGCTCTACCACTGAGCCAGGGGCACTCATTATTTGAAAATTTTCAGATCCCAAACAAAAACGGAGAAAGTGTTTATTTTCAAGAACACCCCAAGCTGAAAACATGGTCCATTTCCAGTACTTCAGATCAGAACCCAACTAAAGATGATATAGACTCACAAAGTTTGGAGGTATTCGAAGAAGATGTCTCCTTTGACACTGAGACTATAAGGCCGTTGGTCTTGAATCCTAACTCTACCTTCGAACAGTACCAAGCGCAGCCCAATAAGAGATTTTGGGAATGGATTCTTAATTTCTGGCATGGGGGGAACAATAATCATGGGAGTAATAATAATAACCATCACAATCAAACATCTTCCCCTAGTTGTTCTTCCTGTAGTAAGTACGACCCAAAATTTTAGAGAGATGGGTAATTTGGTTATCTTTTCAGAATGTGGTCTGACCAATACCATGCAGAGAATTGTTGGTGGTGTGGTAACAAAAGTTAATCAGTGGCCTTGGGTTGTAGAACTCATGAACAACAATCAGTTTTACTGTGGAGGTTCCTTGATCAACTCGAGATACGTATTGACTGCAGCACATTGCACTGTTGGGTGAGATGTTACGATAAAAAAATTGGGGGCGTATACAGAGTGATTTTTTTAAGTGTTTTATTAGACGTACTCGAGGAGGAAATTTGGATACAAATTGAAGATTCTATATTTTTGTTTTAGAGTACTTAACTCAAATTGTAAAATATTTGCAAGTGGAATCTACACTAATTGTGTTTTAAGTTAAGGAGAAGTTCTTTGGTTTTCAACGACATTTTTGAAGATTAAAAAAAATTACACTTTTTGGTGGGCAAAACTCCAAATAAAGAAAATTTTCAATCTAGTTTTTGGATAGTATTCAAGATATTATTTTTGGGGCGAATGCATTTTTTTTTCAAACAAAGATCTAGTTTTAATTCTAATCTTGCTTATTATTTCCGAAATTTAAGGTAAAGTGGTTTAAAAAAATATGGTCCCTTAATTTCGGGTTAATAATGCTTTTATAAACTTTTCAGGGATTTTTTTCTTCCTGAATTATATTCATGACTGTATTTCAGAGTAGCCAAAGAACGAATTTCAGCTGTTTTCCTTGAGCATGACAGGTCGGACCCTTCTGAAACCCAAACGTTCACGAGAAAAATTACCAACATTTATAGGCACTCAAATTACAACGCTAATGCAAACTACAACAACGACATCTCGTTGTTGAGATTGAATCAAGAGATTCCTTTCACGGACAAGTTGAGGCCAGTTTGTTTGCCATATTTGGAGCAGAGCTACGCGGGATCTGTAGGTAGGCATATTACCAATGTATTTTTCAACTGTGGAACATTATTCTTCCAATTTGTGTTTTCATTTTGGAATCGGCATTGCTAGGTGGAAGGTATATGGGAAGATGATCCTTTGGAATGTGAAATATTTTTTTTTTTTACGAGCGATGAAAAAGTGCATGTGTTTGGTCGCCGTTCAGAGCGAGTAGAAAAGCTCATCCGATAGAGGCGCCACCGAGCATTTTATGGAATATCTCCATAGAACTTACATTATCGCTATAAGTTCTATGAATATCTCTCTAATTATGAATGAAATGTACAATGGCGCTCTCTATCCGAAAATCGCTGAACTTTGAATTTAGTGAATATGTGGATAAAGCAGGAACTTTTTCCCGCCATATATTTGAATTTGGCCATTCTCTGCCAATTTCGTATTTCAAGTTTTTTTTCTGAATGAAATTATCTGAAGATTCACTTTTAATCGGAAGTTGAACTATTTTCATGGGTCTTTCGTTTGAAATAAAACAGAAGCATGAGTTGGCTCATTCTCTTCTATTTTTGATAGAAAAAAATGAACTGTTGAAAGGAAATTAATCTCAATTGTTTCATTAAGAACTCCAATCCTTTCTGAGTTTACCCACAAAATTTCAGTTCTCAAAGTGAAACCATTTTCAAATGCAACTTGAAATAAAAACACACTACATTGAACGCCCACCTTAATAACAAGAGCTGGAGGATAAAAAAATAACTCAATTGTTCAGAATTTATTTTATTTTGTTTATACTGAAAACCACAAAGTTCATACTGCGAATGGACTACGTCGGTAACAAAAAAGATCCATAGCTCTGTGGTTCACCCACCCCTTTCGACTCTATGGTCCAAAGTTCTCAAGGAGAGATACCCAGTACCCAAACAAGGATCCCTCTCTTCTCGTCTCGCTCCAGCCCTATAGCCATTTCTCTTACTCTCACACAGTATTTCGCATTAAAGCGATCCATCACTCGCCAGCTAAAAAATTACTGGAAACCCACGTATCCGTAAAGTGATTTCGTTTCCAGAGAAAAAGGACGCTTATTCTATATTATACTAAAACGGTAACTCTGTGGTCCGTCCCGGGGAATCGTCGAAAAAGTGGGTCCAGAAGAATCTTAAAATCGCAGCGAAGCTGCGATACAGGAGAGAAATTTTTACACGGTCGGAAAGAGGAATGATCGATTCGAACGTGGGCGAAATTTCGATCGTCTAGGCGAAGTAGAAGTATTTTAAAAAAATTCGCGAAAATCGCGAAAAAATTCGGCAAAAAAGGCAATTTTAAACTCGATGAAACTTTTTTCGAAGATATCCTGGCCGTGATGTAAATATACGGATCGAAAGAGGAAGAGTCAACACAAAATAGCTTGGTATTCATATTTTCCATAATTTCCCCATTTATTCAGGAAAACTGATCAAAGTTTGACATTTCTCCTATAAAATCGCCCGATCTGCAGAGATCACAGAGAACTATTTGACATTGTAGCTGTAAGCTGTCAGAGACAAAGCCCAGAACACAATCTGACAACTGCGCTCAGATTCCGTGAATCTCATTCTTCGATGATTTTTCGATGGAATTCCGGAACATTTTCATGAATTTCAAGGATCCAATCAGCAAAAACAAGTGTTTGTTGATAATCGGCTGGCTTGAGTTCTTGTGTTAACTGAACTTTATAAGCCTTTAAATTTATGCAAAATACGGTGTGATGATGTTTGTGGAATGCCTAATTTCAGAGAACGACGAGGAATGGACAAACTTGGGTTTTCTACGGCAGCAATATTCTCGGCTGTTCTTGATCGACGTCACGGGTTTCATTCTTCACAACACTAACTAGTCCCAACCACTCAAATTTTTTCACCAATTTCTGTATTGTGGTTCGACTATAGGTGCTTCACAAATCACAACAACCCAAAAATGTACGAGTTTTACGAACCGTCACTGCCAATTTTCACCAATTTTACAGTGAATTTTAATAAATTCAATGCGTTGTTGCAGCGTGTATCGTTCCATTTTTATTAATGGCGTAGTTAGTTTCTACATGTAAAATGACAGCTTCAAATTTGACATGTACCAAAATAGCGGGCTATTCAAAATAACACCTCTTATTGAAAAACCCCTCATTTAGGTTGCAGAGCTTTTTCGACTTGAAACAAAATTTCTTCATCAAGATAGTTAGTTTCATTAAATTGTGAAAAACCAAATTCAAAGACCTGACACTCCTTGGTCGAAGTGAATGATAATAATAATAAATTTTTATTCTGGTTGCATTCAGGATATCTATGGGAGGTCGCAATGAGAATTTCTTTTCTTGGCTGGATATGTCTGGAAGCCCGTTAAAAGAATCAATTTATTTATTTATCGTATGGCAAATAAATAAATTGATTCTTTTAACGGGCTCCCAGACATATACAGGGTGCGGCACGGAGGATGGATGGTTTTAAAAAAATAATAAAAGCGTTAATTTTTACTCAAAAACACATTTATTGACGGAATCAGATTCTCAAGGAAATAGCATTTGAGACAGTCAAGTGTTGAAAATCACATCAGGCATGTGGTGGCCGAAATCGGTGATGCAGTGCTGGAGGCGCTCTTGGAAGTTCGCGTAGACTCTCTCCAACATCGCTCTCTCAACTTGGGCAACTTCCACGCGAATAGCCCTTTTCAATTCGTCCAGAGTTCGGGGCTTGGTCTCGTATACTCTAGCCTCACCGAACGATCACTGAGGCGAAGTGCAGCAGCATGTTTTCGAGCAGATCGCGACGCACTGCGAAGAATGGCTTGTCGAACGCGTTCAACATTTTCAGGCGTTCGAACTGTTCGCACAGGTCCTCTTGGTCTTCTGTTGATCAGTTCACCACGTCTGCGAAGTGATTCAACCCAACGAAGGATGGTGTTTCGAGAGGGAATAGCTCTATTCCGATGAATGTGGAAATGGCGACGAAACTCACGCTGCACGACCGTGACTGACTCATTATTTCGGACGAAACTATCATAGGCGAAAACACGATGCTCCACCGTCCAAGGCTCCATGACGACAACTGGTAAATAAATGCTAGGAACACACGAGTCTAACGGCACCTTCCCCACTTCTCTCGTCCTCAGTGGGGGAAAGTTATGCCCATCTGAAAAACGTCCGCCCTCCGTGCCGCACCTTGTATATCCAGGCAAAAAAAAAAGAATGAATTGTTCTTATCTTCAAGAGGAGCCGTATTTTAACCTCTCGGAGATCTCGCTGAGGAGTCTGTGTTTCTTGGGTTACAAATGAGTTTAAATTTTCAGGTACAGTAACAGGATGGGGTGCTACAGCTGAATATGGTTCTACTTCTACAGTGTTGAGGGAAGTGAACGTTCCCATTATTTCAAACGATGATTGTAGAAAATCTAAATACGGTAACAAAATAACAACGAACATGATGTGTGCTGGATTTGTGGGGAAAGGTGGTAAAGACGCCTGTCAGGTGAGAATCTTTCGTTCATTATTCATTATCTCTACTTATACTCCATTCACTTTTATAAAGTATCCCGGTTGGCCATGATTTAGGTTTATCAAGTTTTTTAATTAGAACTGACGCAGGTTGGTTCTCGTTGAATGTCAAATAATTCTCAGAGACGTTGCCAATGCTAATTTCTATTTACTCTTTTTTAACTTTGCGAATGGAGTAAGTTCTTTTAATGTTTAACTGCGACACAGTAGTACGTAGTACTACTACATGTTCGTATGAACATGTAGTATGATATGAGTATTTCAAGTTGGACAAAGAGGTATTTTAATATCTTGTGTAGGCTTATTTCTTGAGGATTTTGAAAAGTGGGGAATTCCATAGGTCTGTCTGTTTGCTTAGAAGTATTTTCTGTCGGATTATTTGACTACTTTTATTTTTTTTTTTCGAATGAACTATAACAAAGTAACGGACTATTCTGTCCATTATTTTTCAGTAAAATTTCAACACTCGATTCTTGATTTCCGTACAAGAAAATAGCATAACTCAGTAGCGGATTAACCGGTATGCTTAGTACGCTGCAGCGTGGGGCCCCGAGGTCCATAGGGGCCCCCGGCGATCGAATTAATTTTTTTTCTAGAATGAAAATTCAGTGTGAAAAGAAAAAATAGTCAGACTGAACTATATTTATAAGAAGCTCAGAGGCAACTTGTGAATTATGAATTATTACATTCACATGAAACGCAATTGAATAACCAAAGCCTCACACCAAAACTCAGATCTTGGAAAAAAACACACCATCCGAGATTCAGCGTACTGTCCCTAATTATTAATTATCTTGTCTACCTGCAATAAATTCCGTCAAGGGTGGCAGCCGAATTCCAATGTTTACAATCACATCATAATTCATTAAATTTTTCGGCATTTCCTCTAAAATCTAGGAATGTGCTACAGAACGGCCGACCAGATGTTGATTCCTTTAGGGGTGTTAAGTGAAAAATACTTGTGCAGAAGTTCTTAGGTCTGCATATTTTTTTCTCACATTCATTTGTAATTTCACAAGATTCGAATAGTGTTGACAGTGACGGGCGAGTTTCGTGTAACGTGTAAGATTCAAATATTGTGAAAAACTGAGAAGTGTGAATTGAACTATTTCTGTTTGTGTTTGGACTTTTGAATCCTTGTACTCTCATTGAACGATATAATTGATATAAAAGGTAAGCTTGATTGAGACATTGAATAAAGTGTTATATTTTTCGATTGGCGACTTAGACCGTCGAAGTTCTGTCTATCGAGATATCATTGTGAAATTCAAATGTATATTTGATATACATAGGTGATCTCTCGCAAGATAATAGATATAGATAGGGAGAGTTTTAAAACACTCTTGGAATATTATGAAAAAGACCTTGAGGAGGGAATTATTAACTAAGCATCTCAATTACAGGAATATCTCAAACTCTTGAAACCCAAAAAAAAACCTACTAGTTGTTCAGAGATGTTGAAAATAATATATGATAAGGGAATGATGGAAGTATTCTCCAATTTATATATTGCTTTAAAGTTATTTGTAACGCTACCTAATACAAGTTGTGAAGCAGAGCGCTCATTTTCCAAACTGTCATTGATAAAAAATAAATATAGAACTGTTATGAATGACAGAAAATAGACTGCAGTTTTTAGGAATAATACTTTCTATTGAAAATGATATAACGGGCAGTCTCGATTATGATTCTGCAATAAAAGAATTTGATGATATTAAAATAAGAAAAAAACAATTTTTCTAGTGGAATTTTATTTATTTGTAGGTAACTGATTTACAGCTTCACGATACTTGTATCTTTTGTGATAATTTTATTTATTCCTTAATCTCGATGCCGAAATTAAAGATTTGCAGATGTGATATTCTGGAAATATTTTGTATTTGAATTTTTGTGATATTTTTCCCTTTTTTAAGATTCCTATCCATCTTTTTTATTTCGTTTTGATATACATTCTTTGTATTTTATTAATAAACTTTATGTTTTATTTTTAAAGAAGTGGGTTTTCATTGATAACTTTTTTCGAAAAAAATCGAAAATGTTTCAGAGGGGGCCCCAAAAGTTTTGAAGCGTAGGGCCCCTGAAATCGTAAATCCGCCTATGGCATAACTGAATCTTCCAACCACGTTTCTATACGTGAAATATTTCCAGTATTAACAAGGAAAAAAGTTTCTTCAACATTTGCCAGGTCTTTGGAATTAATGAATTCACATAATATTTTCTGAAAGTAAATAAACGTTTTGATGAATACGTAATTTATTAATACGATCTCTATCTAGAAACGACAACGTTGCGTTTGTATCTGACAGGGAAATGACTATCAGTGGCGCACCCAGGGGGGGGCTTTGGGGCTGCAGCCCCTCCAAAGCTACCAAAAGTTTCGATTTTTCGCAGTTCATTTCCAAACAAACGTCGAGCATTATCAAACAGTCTTCTTCAGCCCCCCCCCCCCCCCCCCCAAAACAAAATCCTGGGTGCACCACTGATGACTATAACCTAACATTTTACAAATATACACGGTGAAATGTGTCAGAATTTCATGGCCAACCGGGATACTTCATAAAAGTGAATGGAGTTTACAGCTGTGCATTCCTGTAGATACATGTTACCTTTTTTACAGGGTGATAGTGGAGGACCTATGCATGTGGCTAATGGAACTAGATATATGATAGTTGGTGAGACATCTTCATCTGTATCAAATCATTCCTGATGAGTATATTCTTTCAGGTATTGTCTCTTGGGGAGAGGGTTGTGCCGAAAGGGACTATCCTGGAGTTTACACTCGTGTCAACCGATATATCACCTGGATAAAAGCAAATACAAAAGACGCCTGTTACTGTTGATTATATAAATAAATCATTGAACACAATTTATTAATATTTATTTTTCATATTCTTTACATTGAATTATTCAGATGAAATTAATAATTAATCGGATGAGTTGAATCATCCGAAATATCCTTCAATTTTTTGTAGCTGTTCTCTAAATCTTGGGTAACAGCCAGAAAGTTTCCATTTCTCCTTTTCCCTGTCAAAAATTCAATATATTGATTAGCAATTTGAAATCCGAATATGCTCGTTAGATGTGAACGGAATAATACATTTAATATTTTCTTAAAAAAGAGATTTACGAAAGGATCCTTGCTCGATTTGAATCACATAAGTAACATTTATGTCTAAGAAAATGATTATTTTCATTCTCAACATCTAGGTTTAAAAAGAGTTATTTTTTATTGAAACTTCGTATCAATGTGAACGAATTGATTTTCCCAAAAATTTACGAACCACCTACCTTGACCTTTACTACACCTCGGCTTTCTGTCAAATATTTATCAGTTGGGAGAATATCTTTCGTATAGCTGGAAATGTTGATTTTTCCAGGCTGAAAATTTAAGTATACAGGGTGAGTCAAGAGTGCTGGGGGTGAAATTCCTATTGGACATATTATTTTCAGAAATTTGTTCGGGTCCTAAATGGAAGCTAAATAATAACTGGTATTCTATTTTCGAAACACAAGTGATTCCATAACAATATGAAGTCAACGCCTGCAAGCGAGTAGAGCAACTAAATAGTTGCCAGCAGTATAACAAAACGCTACTGGCCGCTAGAGGATTTTTCTTCTCGTCCATATTAATTACGCATGTGCAAAAATGATAAAAGCCAGTCAACAAATGTAAGGTGTAATTTCAATAGATGCTAATTATCATATTTTTGAATCAAAGCTACCAAAAATGACTCTTGAGCATTACTCACAGAACTAGTGGACTGCATCCTGGAAGCTGTGTTGACAGTATCCCCAAAGAAACAATATCGCGGAACCTTTATTCCTACGATACCAGCTACTGCTGATCCAGAATGAATACCTTTCAACAAAAAACAATGAAAAAATCTTCTGATGCATTTGTCTTGAGTTTATATCTTAACAGACCATATGAACGAAAAAAATGAGCAGCAACATTATATCTCTCAATAGTATAGTGTTTCGTAGCTCTAGTGAAACATTTAAACAAAAGATTCCCTAGAAAACGTGAAGAGGATTCACATTCGTTTGATTGTAGAGAGATAAAAAAAATTCAATGATCTTTTTATTTTTTCTTGAAAAACTTATTTATTCACTCACTTATTTTATTTATTTTCATTTAACTTTACTGTTCCATGTTGCATTGTATTATGCAGGATTGCTATTAATAACAATAATATAGGTATAATTTACCTATAAGGTGCATTTTTAACTGTATATTCTTTCCATCATTAACATCATATTATAATCTTTTCCTCATTTCTTTCGAAATTGATACAAATACTATTCATTGAATTAATTCCTGAATATTTAATGAATTGATCATTTCAACTTGTTTTAATGTAATGATATTCATTCCGAAGATAATAGATCCGATTATTACATACTTCAAACTATTTCGGAACGGACATCATCTCTTTGTTGTTATATCAAATTATACACAGAATAAGAGAAGTTCTTCTGCATACGGTGACGGGTTGAAATTCGACTTTCGAATAAACTTGGATTATTGGCAACTGTGTCACAGGCGAGAACATACATAATATATCATATTAATTTATGGACGGCGAAATGACGTGAAAAATTGATAGAATTTTGATGTTTATGAAAATAATATATTCAGTTTTTTTCATTGGTGAATTTAAATGGTATACGTTTGTCTATGAGGTATATTTGGGAGAACATGAACATTATGAATGTTCTCAAACTACACTTGGGAAAAATCTAGAAGGAATGTATTTTGTACGAAAAACTACAGTTTTTTTTTGGAAAATGGCTATATCTTTTTGACGAAGAAAATTAAAAAAAGGTTTCTTTTGGCCTCAAGAATCTACAGTTAAAATACAAACTAAACACTCATAATATCACTGATAATACAACTGAATAATTCGTAATTAATGTTATTTCTCAAAACTACAATATTTCTCACCAATCCGTATCTCGACCTTATTGCCCGATGGTGCCTTAAAATCTGTCATTTTTTGTACCATCTTCAAAGCCACATCTGCAACGTTTTCAGCATGGTTGGGCGTCTTCTCTGGCGCTCCACTGGCTGCCATGTATATTGGTCCCACTGTCTCCACCTAAATTAATATGAAACATTGTTTGTTAGAAAGATTAAAACATAGGATAGTCTTGAATATATTTTCCAATGATTGTTGGTTTTCAATCAGGGAGTATACAGTGTGTTTGGGCATGACTTAGCGATAATTTATGGGCATCAAATATACCTAATTTTATCGGCAAAAACACCCACATTAGGGGGTTCACTCCCCCATTTTTGGAATAGCCGTCATTTTAAATTATTTTTTTTATTTCAGTTTACCCTTTCAAATGATATCGATTTCTTTGGACTTAAAGATCCTACAGATGTGAAAAAATGTTTTTTGAAAGATAATACTACCACCTTTTATTAAAGTAGAACAATATGAAAACATTCACTGAATTTTTAGTACATCCTCAATAGTACAAAAACTAGCACATTGAAGTACAATTTTTTTCAATGAACTAATACCCAAGGATATTAGTTACAAAACGACACCCACATCATTTCTGTAAGTTACATAGTTTGAGAGTTATTGTTGTTCGAATATGACCGTTACGAGAGAGCAGACACTGCATTGATTTCCAGTGCCACAAGACAAGTCGTCATAAGGGCCACTGCCTTTCTACAAAGCGGAGGCGACCATTTTCAGCAATTTTATGATAAATTTGTTAGTTTAATCATCAAAAAAGATCAAAAGTACATTTCTGAGTTTTTGTTTTATTTTATCAATTTTCATAAGGGTCATGTTCAAATAGTATAACTTACAGAAATGATGAGGTTGTCGTTCTGTAGCTAATATCCTTGCGTGTTAGTTCATTGAAAGAAAATTATACTTCAATGTGCTATTTTTTGTACTATTGAGGATTTACTAAAAAATTCAGTAAATTTTTTGACTAAAATTATTTTTAAGAATTTTTTTATGACATTTTCGAGTTAAATATTTTCATATTGTTGCATTTCAATCAAAGGTGGTAGTATTATTAATTTGTAATGGCGGCTATTCCAAAGGGGGGGGGAAACCCCCCAATGTGGGTGTCTTTGTCGATAAAATTAGATATATTTGATGCCCTTAAATTATCGCTAAGTCATGCCCAAACACACTGTATAACCAAAACACACAATTATTATTATCTTCATAACCTAATGCGACTCATGGCGAGAACATCCGCGAATTCCATGAACGTAAGTGTGGATCTTTTCTTGGTGTCACGTTCGCGGCCTTCCCCGATCCGAGTCGGTATTTTGTGCGTGACAAAGGTTTCGCAGCATGCGGAATACGTAGGGTCCACACTCATGGCCCTTCGCAGAATATGCGAATATGTATACAGGGGGGTTGGAATTTTTTCAACCTTGAAGTATGCTCAGAAAGGCTTGAAATAGTAACCCTCTAAGATATTTTTTTCACAACTTTTTTTCTGGTGAAAATTTTCCTTTTAGAGAATCATGGCTGAAAGGCCCACCTAATACACCAACTTTTTTATTTCTACAAGTTTTTTCGAAGAATAGAATTATTATAATTTGGTTGGCTGTTGTTCAATGAAATAATATTCAACACGAGCTTGCAATACATTTATGTTTTTCTCGCAAATGCTTGAGTTTTCGAAGAAACTTGTAGAAATAAAAAAGTTAATATATGAACTGGGCTTTTCAGCCATGTTTTTTTAAAGGAAAATTTTCAACAGAAAAAAAGGTATTTCTGAGCATACTTCAGGGTTAAAAAAAATTCCAACATGTTCATTGACAAATGATAATTACCAAGTTTCGTGTCCTTAGCTTAATATATAGGGAAAATAAAAAAGAAAAACATTTTTTTTGTTGATCTTCGGAGGGGTGTATTTTTTCCGGGGGGAGGTTTTTCAAAAAATTTCATACCAAATACCCACTTTAATTTTCCTCAAAGAATCACTCTTTTCATTTTTTCGGTGTTATTCAGATACACCCTCCCTGTATACAGGGTGGCCACTTTTTCAATGGAATTGTATTGGTAACTTTTAAACCATAAGAGTTATAAGGTCGGTCAAATGGAGAAAAAGTTGCATTCATAAAAGCATTGTCAAGCAGTTCAAACAAATCGAGATTATCAGGGCCGGTTTCTGAGATATCATAAGAAAAGTAAATTCTGCCATTTTGATTTTTATTTTTTTCCCACTTTATTTCAAATATTATCAAAAAATGTTACAGAAATTTTCTATTCGACAGTAAATTATCTTCAAAATGACATAATCAGATTTCGTATCCAACGTTTCGTTCTTCCTGGGCCACCCTCAACCTAATTTTTTTCAATACGGACCTGCATATTTTATGACACTTTTCGAAATAACTTTTAACGCTGAATTCAACGATATATCATACAATGTCATTCAAAGTTGATTTTACAAAATGGTGGAAATTTCGAACACTTACGTCATTAATGTTCATCATTTACCTTCGAATAATCATTTCATTTGTCTTTCATCAAATGATATTTTCGTTTAATTATTATGAATTAGGTTTTTCACCTCTTGAAATTTGTAAATAAATAATACGTAACAGAATCAAAGCAAGAAACAAGTAATAATTATTCACTAATTTCAAGAGATGAAAAACCTAATTCATAATAATTAAACGAAAATATCATTCAATGAAAGACAAATTGAATGACTATTCGAAGGTAAATGATGAACATTAATGACGTAAAAGTGTTCGAAATTTCCACCATTTTGTAAAATCAACTTTGAATGACATTGTATGTATATCGTTGAATTCAGCGTTAAAAGTTATTTCGAAAAGTGTCATAAAATATGCAGGTCCGTATTGAAAAAAATTAGGTTAAGGGTGGCCCAGGAAGAACGAAACGTTGGATACGAAATCTGATTATGTCATTTTGAGGATAATTTACTGTCGAATAAAAAATTCCTGTAACATTTTTTGATAATATTCGAAATAAAGTGGGAAAAAAATAAAAATCAAAATGACAGAATTTACTTTTCTTATGATATCTCAATGACCGGCCCTGATAATCTCGATTTGTTTGAACTGCTCGACAATGCTTCTATGAATGCAACTTTTTCTCCATTTGACCGACCTTCTAACTCTTATGGTTTAAAAGTTACCAATATAATGCCATTGAAAAAGTGGCCACCCTGTATATCTCAAGCCAGCATAAACCGTAAGTACCGTTCTTTCAGTGTTTACTTTGTGAATGTTATTCAATCTCATACAAATATTTTTTTTTTCAATTTTCATTTTGTTAAGAATTGGTAAATCAGTCCAGTCTTCTCTCTAAGAGAGCTCTTTGTATATTCAACACTAGTTTTCTCAGGTATTCTGAATGTTAAAGGCTAAAAGTGCCTTAAAACTTACCTTATAAACATGAAATGTATCCATCAAGGAATCGAAACAAGTAAACACAGAATTCATGGTGGAAACAACATCCATGGCATCTTTTACGGTCTCTGAAGAAAGTCCGACGATCTCACAGAAAAGAATTGACACTCCTTCGAAACTCTGTGGATAATATTGTATGATATAGGGTCCTCAGAGTCACGTGTAAAGTAGAGTGAAAATCGATGCAAAAAACGAGACAAGTGTCCTTGAAAGTTTAATTCCACAAATGCTCAAATTCAGTCCCAAGAACTTTAATAAAATGGTATGAAGTTTGTTCTGATTTCCGTCTTTTATTCTTATACCATTGTATGGAAGTTGGCGGGGCTCAATTTGAGTATTTGTTAGATTAAACTATGCAGGACACACACGATATTGAAAGCATCCAGTAGGATTTTGAAACAGCAACATGAACGAAGTATGGACATCTCCTGTGGTGGAAACTCACTTCGCAAGTGTCCAAAGCCGATATTCCCGATCTCAATCTATCGGCAACAGTTTTGGGAATCATCGAATAGAGAAGATCGTCGCCCTTCTTTTTCCATTGCTCCAACAGTTCGTAATTCTTCTCCAAATCTTCGGACCTATGTTCGGCCTTGTCGAAGACCATCTCCAATCTAGAATTCGAAATTTCTCCAGTCTCCTGTTGATCACAAGACTATCAATGTATGCTTATAATTTTTTCTTACTTAGAGTTGTGCTGCCATCCAGCTAGTACCATTTCTCTACTTAGTCCGTGAGGATTCAAATCATTCAGGTAAAGTCCCTGCTCTGGTAACTCATCCAGGTCATTTACTCTGGAGAAATTAAAAAAAAAATTAAAAATTTATAATAAACATTGAAATGAAAATGGAATCCCAAAAGGATCTATTCTTACTCTGAATGAATTAATACTTACATGGGACTGCATAAAAAGACTAGAGCATTCATGTCGTCCAAATACTTCATCTGTCCTTTCAACAAGATATTCCGTTTACCAACTTCAGCAGGTTGTGTTGGTGTTGTTTTTTGATCGATTTGAACCTCCTCCATCTCTACGTGATCATCATACACGAAATCGCCGTCACCCACATTACATTCCAACTCAAACATCACTGCTTTCAAATTTCGAATCTGAAAAAAAAATGGAATATTATTTCATTGAAGAAATTATTCAACATGTTTTGTTTTTACGTTCTTCCATGTTAGTAGTATTCCTTTGGGTCTCCTCAACTTGAAGAATTTGGTAACCGGCTGGTTCAAGATGGAGGCATCACCCCTCCAGATTTCAACCAGTTTCTTTCCTCCTCCAATGATTTTCATTTCGGTGTCGAAAATAATTCCAAAAGGAAAGAGGTCTAAGAGCAAAAAGCAAGGAAATGGAGATAACAGCCCATCTCCCCTGCGTGATTGCCTCTGTATTTTATGCTGCATCTTCAACAAAATAAAACCTTCAACTAAAAACTTACATCTAATCATGATATGTAAGAAAACTGTAACAAGTGCGATGTCTCTAAATGAGAGAAATTTGAAAAAACGAATATTAGGAGTTACTACAGTACAAGAAGACGAAACAACCATTTTTGTCTGTATGCATGTTCCTCTGCACATCACGCAGAAACTACTGCTCGAAATTTCATGCGGTTTTACCAGTTTTGTTCATGAAATTTTAACTTAAATTTGGTGTGAGTTTTATTTTTTTCTCTATAAGCCATATTGCATTCGAGATTTCCTTGACTTGACCTGATCTTGACCCAACCTGACCTTGACTTTTATTTGACCATGACCTTGCTCTTGGCTGTTACTCTGACCTTGACTTTGACCTAGACTTTTTACTATATACTACTGGAATAACCACTTCATCTTATCGAATGGATACAAACTCAAAAAGTTTTTGGATAACAAGTGTAATGGTAGCTGATATTTTACACACAATTCTACCCTCTATTCGTCAAATAATAGCGCATCTAAATCTAACACTAGTCTCAAAATCTAAAAGAAACGTTCCCAAAATTCAAATACTCATAATAAGAACGTGATTCAGGATACAAATTGAAGAAAATCATATACAAAATAAGCAGATTTATTTTTAAGGAAAAAATATGAGACTAATCAAGTATTAGTTCGGATACACTATTTGAAGCATAAAATCGAACGAAAAATGACAAGACCTGGGTCAAATAGTAACGCAACTTATATTCATACTCACGTAGTTCTTGTTATCGAAATCCAGCCTATAGGTCACGATTAAATTTTTTTTCGATCCACTAGCTGAACTTGCCTTCTCCAATACTTTTACGTTCAAATCTAGGTCGTAAAAGTCTTTGGATATTTGCTGAAGTTGACCTAGAACTCATTGGTGAAGAGTTGGACTTCCTAAACAATCCCATTATTCTACAAATTCTTACCCATGACGTACTGTGTAAACCCATGTCTTCCACTTCTGTACACCAAAACGCATCCTTTAGCATCTATGTCTGTCAGATAAATGGAAGGACTCTTCATTTTTGGATAAGTGAAGCAGAATTGAGAATGGATGTTGTCAACACTTTCCAGAAAATCGGTGAAATACCTTCCTGTTGATTTAACAGTTACATCATATCTGAAAATATGAGTAATATCGTTTCAGAACATTTTAAATTTCAGGCAAGTTGTTGTCGTTTGGGTTTCTTAGTCATTGTTTTACAAAACTTGAAAATTTGTTTTTCAGTGACGCCCAAACGTTGACTTAGTGCGAATGAAGCCAATAGGGCTATTGGTATGATCGAAGCGGGACGTATTCAGAAAAATGTTCCGAATTTCTTTCAAGAAGTAGTTGAAGCGCAGTTTCCCGCCTTATCCATCGATATCGAGAAACTGGAAACATGACCGGAAGACCGCTTTATATACAGGGTGACTTGTACATATATTTGAACTGAAGATTCTTGAGGTCAAAACAAACCTTTTTTTCATTTTCCCGAATTCCGCTCTGTTAAAAAGATATAGCCATTTGAAAAAAAAAAAATGGGCTCATTACGTTCCTGAAATGATACTGTGGAATTGATTCAAAGTTCATATTTTCCGATTGAAATTGAGTTTATAAATTTAGGAAATACTCCAGTACTAACCTTATTGGAATAAAAATGTTACAAACACGATATTTCCTTAAAAAACACTTAGGGCGGGTTTCACAAAGATGCGTTGATTGCACGATTAACAGATTCCTCCGTCAAATTTGACAATCCGATCAACTACAATCGGGTTTCACAAAACTTGATCCCACAATTTAACGACTCCGTCAGTTGACGGTGGAAGACAATCCGACAACGTTGCATTTACTTAGGAAAACGGCTGCAAATCGGTTCTCGTTGATCGCGCGATTAAATTTTAACGGTGAACACAGACGACAGACAAGCGCTAAGAATCCAAGCAAGAATAAGGTTAGATTTTTGTTTACGTGGATTTCAACTAAACAACTTGGTACAGTGCGTTGATTTTTTCCGAATACCTCATTATTTAAGTATTTAAATAATCATGGAACACCAGAAAAAAACTATGAGAGGCAAGAACTATACCTCCGAGGATAAGAATTTGTTTCTTGCACTTATAGAAACGTGAGTTGAATGTATCGTTGTATTACTGAAAGTAATGGTTTTTTATTCTTCTACGAAACCCCATTTCCATCATCCAATAACCGCCCAGAAATATTCCTTTAGCCATTCCTTGTTCCCTTGTCTTTTTCAGAAAAAAAGATGTAATTGAATGCAAAATATCGAACCGAGTCAGCTTGGAGGCCAAGAAGGAGGCTTGGTTCGATATAACCAGGAAATTCAACGCAGGTTCAATAGAACAGCGGAGCATGCAGCAGTTAAAATCTTTTTATGAAAACATAAAAAGGAAAACGAAGAAAGAAGTGGCTTCAGAAAATGTAAGTATATGTGCTTATTTAACTCGATTCATATTCTGAACACCTTTCTTTGTAGAAGGAAAGATATAAGGAATTACTCCATTCTGGTATGGAGTCACAGGATGAAGTTGAGGGGGTTGACCTGAAAGACCTCACAGAGAGAGCCAGGCAGGAGAAAGTAAGCCTGTTGATAATTATTGATAGTTCACAGAATTTGTGGATATGTAGATTTTCTTATCAATAATTTAGATCAACATTAAAAGTGGTTTATATTACAGAAAGAAATCTACCGAACAGGTGGTGGTAGCTTCAACACCACACTTACAGAGGCTGACCATCGGATTTTATCACTTCTTGGTGATAATGTAAGACCTCTTGATAATGAGTACGATGATGCGCATATATATTTTGGTAAGCTCATATAATTATTGTAATTGTATTGACATTATCCAGTTCGAATGAACTCAGGAATATGAGGTAATAGTCAAAAGATAGATAGAATTTGTCTATCAATACATTTGTAACAATGTTTTATGATTGCTTCTGCATGTCTGCAAGTGAGTAATCCAAAATTCTCACTATTTTTTCTTCAAATGAAGATACAGTGTTCCTAGAAATAGAACGATTATTTTCGATACATTTCTCAGTGGAATTCCAGCATTGTTAGATACCATGGTATTCCAAAATGAAACATTATGCATAGAAACTCATCAGGTCAACTTCATGGTATTACATTCATTTTATTTGATTCACTCGATAATGATTTAATTTTTGTGATTACATAATTAGATATGCATGTTAGGTTAATGTTTTAGCTTGTTACAGTTCGATAATTGCAGAACTATCCAGGATACTTGGATACTGTTTTTTGCCAATTACTAACATAAATTGCTTTTCAGCAAACCCTGCTTCCTTATATCAAGAGGTCAACCTTATCCCAACACAAGAAGTGGTAGACTCTGCTCCCTCGATCCAAGACTGTGACCCTGTCCTGGCCGTCCCATCCCAAGATGTAGATCCTACTCCTCAAGGAGGTTCCTCCTCCCTTCCTTTTAAAACCCAAAATAAAAAAAGGGCCATAAAAAAAAGAAAAACAAATGTTTTGTGTCCGAAAGACAGGTACTACTTGCAAAAATTAGCAAATGCCAAAATAGAAGGGCAGATTTTAAAATTACAATTAAGAAAATTGAGGAGAGATATGTAATTCTCAATTAATAAAAGTTTTGTTTCATAGAACCTGTTTTTTTTACGATTCCCCAACAAATTTTGTGATTATTGAATCCTCATCATTAGTTGTAAGTGGATTTTTGCAAATTACAAACAATAATTCCGTTTGAGAATATCCAAAACAGTCAGATTTGTTTATTTAGAGAATTAGGGATACAAACAGGTGTGAAACCCAGAAACAGTATCCACTATTGAGAACATGAACTACATTTTAACTCAAAAAGAAAAATAGGTCATACAATAACTTAAGATGCATCAATGCATTATAACATAATCAAGTTGAGAACAAATTCACAAATAAGATATAAAAAAAAGAAAAATAAACTATAACATCCTTGTAAAAAGATATTTTGAGACAGAAATAATCTAATGGGCAGCAATGAATGTTTTTTTCACGGTCAATAACCACTCTTGAAAGAATAGCTACAGCGTTCAAATAAATTCAGTTTAGTATGAAATGATCACTAAATAGCAATGAAACTGTTCTTTTATTCAAATATGTATTTTGATAAAAAAAAAGAAATAAAGGAAATAATAGTGCATTTCGTAGAGAAGAACAATCAATCATAGATTATTTTTTCCTTTTTTTAAATTATAATGAACATAAATTCAAAAACCGTTTGCGATTCCATAAAACCATATTTATGCATAATAGTCAAAAGGGTAGTAGTACAAATTGTTTAGCTGCTACAGTTGTTCCCAAATCAAGTTCTCTTGTGCACATGTTACCTGAAAGTGAATACAATACAGTTATTGAGTTGTAGTTTGACCTTGCTCAAGATTTACCTTTCGAAAATATCCGATACCAATGCAGTTCGTACTGCAGTGTTTTGATGGTGATGACTGAACTGGTGGTCTTCTTCTCTTTCGGTGTTTAGTTCCTCAATCTCTTCCATTCCATCGAACTGGCTCAGGGCGTAATTATGCAGCACACTGCAGGCAACTATGATACATAGCAGTGTGTCCATTTTGTTCCTGAGTCCAAAATGCAAGCAAGGAAATCTTCTCTTAAGGGTACCGAAGCATCTTTCCACTGGATTTCTAGCTTTAACATGAGCTATATTGTACCTCCTTTCAGCTTCATTTCTTGGACTCAGAATAGGTGTCAATAGGTAGGGCTTACAAGCGTAACCACTGTCGCCCAAAAGGTAACCGCTACCATATAAGCCCTGCTCCAGTTCGACTATCAATGGGGAATCATTGAAGATCGTGGAGTCATGTACAGATCCCGGCCATCGTGCTATGATGTGCATTATCTTTAATTTGGCATCACACACTACCTGCACATTTATGGAGAAGTAGCCTTTACGGTTTCTGAAATTCTCCGCATTCGTTCCTCCTGGTGATGTAATTCGGATATGTGTGCAATCAATAGCTCCCAACACTCTTGGCAAACCACTAATTTCGTGGAAACCAGCTGCTACTTCCACCCTTTCTTGCAGGGTAGTTGGCATAGAAATAAAGCGGGGTTTCAATTTGGCAATTTGCACGGACACTCTTTTCACTATCCTGCATACAGTCGATTTAGAAATATTTACGTGATCGCCTATCGTCATTTGAAAACCTCCTGTTGCAAAAAACCTCAAAGCCACCAATATTTGTAATCTTGCATCAATGGATTTATTTCTTCTTGTGTGTGCTTCAATTTCGCTTCCTATTTCATGCACTAATTCCATTACAGTACTCTTGTTGAATCGAAAACGGTTTTTGAAATCATGTTCATTATAATTTAGAAAAGGATCGTTTCTGTCTCTGATTGTCCTATTTATACGATTCCTACGAATTACAACATTATTTTCTTCTTCTGAGGAGGATGAACTAATATCGCTCAACATTTTTAATTTCAACGGCCGTCAACTAGTTTGATTGCTCAATTTCGTCGAATCAATTTGATTATGAGCACAGACGCGGTTTTTTCGTTAATCAGATGCCAAAAATGTTTTGTGAAACGCATTTTCTCCTTAATCGACCGTCAAAGCGCGTTGATTGTGCAATTTTTGATGGCACCGTCAAATCCTTGATCGCACCATCAAACCCTTGATGGCACCGTCAAATCCTTGTTGGCATCCGTCAAATCGGATGATTAAGCGGTTAATCGTGCGATCAAAGCTTTGTGAAACCCGCCCTTAGTATAGTGTAAAAAACACCCCCTTTGTGATTCGACGGACGAGCGGCTTTCCACCAATCACGGGGTGTTATTACTTAAAGAAAAGATGTTATTTAAAATTTTGAAGTTCTTTCTCCAAAAGGGAGAAAGAGTGGGATCGGCCCAACGCACTAGGGTCGGGACTTAGTGTTTAAAAAATTCTTTTGGGAGAGGGATGATAAATGAAACTTTTTGGTTTAAATTTAAGACGTATATTAGGACCAAAGCAAAATAAACAATTTTACACACACTAATTATAATCCAATCACGTTAACAACTAAATTATCAAAATATTCGTTCAATTTCTCAAATCAAATGAACACTACAAAACCAAATCAACTTATTGCATCAACTTCAAAATCGTAAAAACAAAACCAAATTAAATCATTGAAACCAAATCAAATCATCAGTGCGAATTCCAATTATAAAAGTAAAATCGAATTGTCAAAAAAAACTTAAGGGTTTGTTAAAATAACCCCAAAATCATAACAATGGGATAATCTCAAAATGATACAATTTAAACTTTCTAATACTCAAGAGAGATCTCAAAAATAATTCACTTAAACTCTCAGATAAACAAGAGAAAACTCAAAAATAATTTCCACATAAACTTTCAAATACTCAAGGGTGATTACAAAAATAATACACTTTAAAAGAAAATACGACTTGTGGTAGATTTCGGGACTCTGGACTATAAAAGATATCTGGGCTTGCATGCAGCTTCCTACCAATACTCAAAATAAGCTAAGCCTAAACAAAAGTATCTGACCTTTTTCCTGTACCAAAAATCCTAAGGATGATGAATCTTTCCTGAAACATAAAAGAAACACAAAAACACGTCACCCACTCGCTTTCGCAGATTAATCTCACTCCCGATTACACCGGCGATACGCAATCTAAAATAATTCTAAGTAATTTCAGAGATCTTATAATTTCGACTTAACACTCTTGTCTCCGTTTGAGACTGACCTTTCAAAAATAAAACCAAAACCTATGAGTTTCCCTATCACCGGAGCCGAAACTAAATTAATTCTTAAACCTCCCTTAAAACCGTACCAAAAGCATATCAAACGAGTCAAATGAGAATCTTCCCGTTTAAGAGTCCTGCAGTTACTCCTCAACTTCCGAATCAACCTTAATTTTTTTTCGTCCCCACTTTGAGACCGTACTTCTAATCACTGAAGTACCTACCCTGAAACCGTACTACCCTAAGTTTCCGAACCATATTCGCGAGCACTGGCAACCTTCCCGTTTAAGGTTCCACCAGTCACTGCCTTTTTCGTCTCCCGAGAAAATTGAAGATTTCCCCTCTTCGTTTCCTCTAAAAACCAATCAAATTAAAGGTTTTCCTTCGTCGATGTTTCAAAACCAATCAAATCAAAACTTCTTCCTTCTTCGTTTTTACGAACCAATCAAATTGAAGACTTTTCTGCTTCCTACCTCTCGTAGGTAGGGCCTTCTTGAGATAATCCAGTTTCCCATGCAACGGCTTGGAAATGCTGTGTTGCAAAATTCCACAGTTCCAGCTTTGAATTTTTCTGCCGTCGTACGCAGTTAAGGCAACCGATTTCGTGGGACAATTTTCTCTTATCGTTTTAGGTCCCCGGAGAAACTTGAACCGAAAATCAACAATTTCAATCGTTAACGTCTCGCCAGACCTCTTGTTTGGGCTTGATAAACGATTCAATAATTTTCTGGCACAGGGATATCAAATTTCAGAAGTCTACACCGATCAATCAAATTATCACGCTTTTCTTTCTATTCAGGGTAAAATAAAGGGTGATGAAAATACCGGTTAAATATTACAGGAAAGAAAACGTTCAAGTCCCAATTTTCAAAAGATATCCTTTTTATCATTGTAAAATTATCTCCCCTATTACAAAGTCCGATTATATTGGCAATTGAAAAGCCATATTTATCCCACCAAACTAAGTTCATCCTTCGATTTTGATTAAGATTAGTTTGTGAGCACTTATAACTTGTTCGTATTTTCCTCTATCTACCAAAACTATGTAATAAAGAATTGTTTTTACACTTATCGAACATAACTCCATTAACCTATGTCATAGGATTCGAGGTCATCGACCTAACCTAATCCATCTTCCCATCTTCTATGACACAGCATAGAGCTTTTGAGAAGACGATGCCAGATTGTATTGATTTTCTCTTTAAACAAGGAAGCAGTACGCCCCCTATCGTTAACGGATGAACTAACGCAAAGGCACTAGTTTTTTTTTACTTTTGGCTGATGGCGTCTAGTCATGCCTTTTTGGAAATGCCGAAGGAGTAGTTCTGATTCTCGCCGATAGATCGCTACGATCTTGATTTCAGTCGCCCATAACGGTGCGCAAGACGAACCGTTGTTCCACAGAACAAACAGTTGGTCTGTGGTTGTTGAACGAAGCATGCGTATAGCGGACATAGCGGTGTGATGGACTAAGATTAGTCGATTTATTAGACTATAGTCAAAGGTCGATTAGTTTATTTACAGTGAAGAATGCAAACGGTGATGTGACGATTTTCAGTGAAAGTGAATTAAAGTGATAATAACCGTGTAGTGTCGAGTTTATGAAATTCCAAGAGGATATTGTTTAAATAGAAACATCGCCACAGATGTAGTGTTAAGTATAATTTCATTCTGCATTAATTTCAATTCAATACGTGGTCTGTATGGGACATTCATCATTAATATCCGAATGTTGTATTCCATTGACATTTTAGTCTTGACAAAGTTAATAAACATTCTAACAACATTGTTAATTTGTATAGTAATCAGAGAGTTTATAAAGTTCAGCCATTCTGTGAAATTATAAATCCAGGGAAGCATAGGTGTAGATTATTCTTATGATTTTTGATTTTTTTCGTCAAATTTTATCGGGTAAAATTGGGAACAACTCTAAAACGACGCGTTTTATTGAAAAAACATAAAAATACTTTTATTTTCTAAAATGATTGATTCTTGAAATAATGGTTCCTAAGATATGAACAGGAAACTGTTTTTTTCGTGGATTTTCGACACCCTGTATCTTTCAAACGAAACCGATTTTGAAAAATGGTATTGAAGAAAAGGGTTTCGTTTGATGAGAGGAATCTACAGTTAAAATATATGTACAAGTCAAAGACTCACCCTGTATATTATTTTTACCTATTTATTTACCTATTTTCACCTCATTATTTCCCATCCCATATCTCACTGATCTGAATTATCTTGAAGCTGAATTACTAGAGATTAGACGATCACAAAGCCTGGCCAAAACATTAGTATAAATCCCCTTTCAGGGAACTCTTAAAGTTACAGAGTGCGATTTGCCTATTATCTCCCCTTCGAAAAAATGCTCTAGCCCTTTTGCCGGGGCTATAACAGTACTTACCCCAATTTCGAAAAATATCGAACAAAACATCTTCCAAAAAAATTCATGAAGCTGTCATACGATGCTTGTGTCACATCGGCGCAGGCTGCAGCCAAAGAGGCCATGGTTTCATCCGGATACACTTGGTGGGTGTTGAAGACCGTATATTTGCAATTCGCTCTTCGCAACACTTCTTTCCATATTTCTTCGCCATACTCCAGCTTCAAATCGTAATTTGGGAAAAAAATGGAAATTAATAAAAAAGCGAAAGGCAAATATAACACATTCACTGCTGAAAAGTTATGAGATGACACACATCTCTGATTTTTCTAAAACTCAGCTTCCGTGTAGAATCTCCTCAATAAGATCCTTAGTTAAAACTTATTCGGGGTGTTAAATTACCTGCACAAAATACTGGACACTCTCCAACAGCATCCCGTACATTTCGACACTTTTTGGAAGTTCTACTTAAGCTGTGTCTGATAAGAATGAAACTTTGTTGTCCTTCCACTCGAAGCTGAGCAATCAATTAATTAGATAAAATTATTTCGTTTTCATGTCACTTCTAATTAGTTCCGACTAAAAGCTTTGGTCGTAAAAATGGGGGTGGGAGGAAGTGAGGTAAACACAGAAGAGGTAAAAGCTTATTGATTGAGATATATCATGATTTCGTGGAATATTCATAATGTCCCTGAAAATATTTCATTTCGGATATATACGAATACAAAATATACAGAGTGATATAGGCGGAACATAATAATATCATTTCACCCCATTCCACAATTGAAAATATCAAAAATGATTATTCCTTCGGGAAAATTGAAAAAATTTCAATTCAATGAAAATTCAGGAGAAACACTAACCTGTAGTATCCTGACCCCATATACCAAGAAAATATATTGAAAAAAATTAAATGCAGAATGTCACTATGTTATACATAGGTAGTGTTTACTTTATACACTGCGCAAAAAGATTAACGCACATTGTGAAAATATCAATTTTAATGAAAGTTAACTCTACATTGACTTTATAACTTATTTTTTATGTTCTCTCGGGAAGGTTTTGAACGAAACAAGACACATTAAATGGAAGAAAAATTCAGGATTTCACCGAATCTTATGTGAAAGAAGAGAAATGAACAATTTTCAAAATACTGAAATGCTGATAAGAGATTTAATCGGGGCTATTCACTAAGCAAAGTTGTTATGGATAGCAACTTTGCTTAGTGAATAGCCCCGAATACTTGGTATTTCCACCCCTTGCGTTAATTACAGCCCGGCAACGACGGTTCATACTCAAAATGAGTGATCTCAAAATGTTCTGATCTAATCCTTCCCAGATTTCTCTGAGTTGGATTCCTAAGTCATTAAGAGTAGCTGGATGATTTTCTGAACTTCTCAGCCTTCTATTGAGGTTGTCCCAAACCTGCTCAATCGGATTGACATCTGGACTTCTTGCTGGCCATTCCATTCGAGATACTTCAACCTCTTCAAGGTACTCCTGAACGATGCGCGCACGATGGGGTCTGGCATTATCGTCCATAAAAATGAAATTTTCACCAATGTATGGGGCAAATGGCACTACATGCTCTTCAAGAATGTTCCTTATATACTTATCAGCATTCATAGCTCCATTATCAACGACCACTAGATCTGTGCGAGCAGTCAAAGATATTCCACCCCATACCATAATCGATCCTCCCCCGAAACCAGTAGTATTCAGGAAATTACACTGAGCATATCTTTCATGTGGACGTCTGTATACAAGGGAACGTCGATCACAATGGTAGAGGCAGAATCTAGACTCATCTGTGAAGATAACTCTTTCCCAATCGGCCTCTTCCCAATGGATATGCTCTCTCGCAAAATCCAAACGCGCCCTTCGATGGGCTGGGGTAAGAGCTGGGCCTCTTGCCGCGACACGAGGCCTTAAATCATATTCTCTAAGGCGATTTCTTATTGTCTAAGTGCTAATTTGCACCTCATGAGTTTGCTCAAGCTGATTTTGAAGGAGGCGAAAGGTTGCAAACCATTGTCTCAACGAAGAAACTCTCAAGTAACGTTCTTGAATGGCAGTTGTTACCCGTGGTCTACCCTGTCCTAGTCTTCGGACATTCATACCTGTCTCACTGAATCGCTGCAACATTCTGGACACACTTGTATGGGAAACTCCAAACCTTTCTGCAATTCTTGTGTATGTCCACCCTTCTTCTCGCAAAACTACCGCTTGGGCACATTCCTCTTGGGTCAAATTGCGTGTTTCGCGTTGCATAGCGATCGAGTGTAGAAAATCAAACGAAAGAAAAACTATTGATCACTAGAATTGATCGAGAACAACTGATTTTAGAATGAAGCCAATACATTCAAAATCTGATAATATCATCTTTTTTTATTCCTGCTGGGAGAAAACATCTACATTGAAGAAAAACGTTGAAAGTGGATAACATATGCATGCATAATTCTGATAAAAATAATAATCATTGAGAACACCTTCAGTTGTAGATTAAATTTGAGATTTCCATAATGTGCGTTAATTTTTGTGCGCAGTGTAGATGCATTTTTAAGGTGGGGGGGATGAGTTCATTTTAAACGTATTTGGCCAATATTTTCGTTCAAACTGTCATGCCTTTTGAGATTTACAGGGTGAGTATTTGACTTGTACATATATACAGAGTGTAACAGCCAAATGGAATAAATTCGATAACGAATAAATGAGGGGGTGTTAGGAAAAACGCTCGAATACATCGATTTGTAATTTTAAATGCGCATATTTTTCAAGAAAATAAAATTATATAGGGTGTTCCATGCGACCGTGGCCAATACCAACTTTCTTATTTCAAATGCAACCCCCTGTATATTATTTATTTTTTGGATTCTTCAGAAAATTCTAGACATAATTCATGTACAATGTCCTATACCTATCTTCAACTTTTTCGGAAATATTAAGTGTTTTCAGATTTTTTACAAAAATTAACATTTTAAATGAAAATTATTTTATTTCACAAATTCGATACATTACACTCAATACTTATTTCCCATTTACTTCTTGATATGAAGAAAGTAAGCAAAAACCATTACTGAGAAGAAATTAAAAAAAATACAAAAACAGATTGACATTTTGCCAAGACGTTCGCGGCGAGCATTTTGAACATTTCCTACATTGACATCAATGTTTTTTTTGTTTTTTTTTAATAATTAAGAAATAATCAGTATTACTTATCAGGTTGTGGTATGTACCGAATTTGCAAAATAAAATAATTTTTATTTAAACCGTTGATTTTTGCAATAAATCTAAACACTTAATACTTCCGAAATAGTTAAAGATAGGTATAGAACATTGTGCATGAATTGTGTCTAAAATTCTCTGAAGAATCCAAAAAATAAATAATATACAGGGGGTTGCATTTGAAATAAGAAAGTTGGTATTGGCCACGGTCACAATATAATATTATTTTCTTGAGAAATTTGCGCATTTAAAACTACAAGTCGACATGTGCGAGCGTTTTTCCCAACACGCCTTCATTTATTCGTTATCGAATTTATTCCATTTGGCTGTTACACTCTGTATTAACTGTAAATTCTTGAGGCTAAAAACTCTTATTTCTTTTTCCATTTTTCCGAGTTCGGCTCTGTTAAAAAGATATTGCCATTTCAAAAAATTCGGTCGAATACGTGCCTGATACGGTTCTCTGCAAGCACCTCAAAGTTCATATTTCTCGATTGGAATTGAGTTGATACATTTAGGGAAAACTCAAGTACTAACCTTATTGGAATGAAAATGTTACAAACACGATATTTCTTAACAAGAACACTCAGTTTTTCCGATTACATCTGCAATCAAAAAGCCCTATTGGTCTCATTAAAATAAATTATCCCAAAATATCGTGTAAAGAAAGGTTTTTCATTCAATTTGTGATTACTCAATCTATATCAACCCATTTTGTATTGAAAACAAGAATCTTCAATGAATATTTCACAGAGTTTTCGAGAAGACGTTGCCACCTTGTTGGTTTTTCGGATAATATAATATAAATAGGTATCTACGAACTCTACCTCAATTCCTTGATATCAAGAATCGAACCATTTCAAAAGTCAACCTTTGATTTGTGAAAGTTCTAGAGCTATGTTGTTATAAAAGGGCAAAGTTATTATTATAGGTGTTTTTCTTCGATCTCGTGATGATTATGTGAAGACTTTAGGTAACTTGGTGTAATATTAAACGTGTATTGTCGAGTTTATGAAATTTTCGTGTATAAATTGGCATATTTTACGTATATACCCTTCCGGCTTCCATGAGTGTGTGAACGTTAATCAGGATAATGGAAGAAAACACACTTTTTTTATATAAAATTATTTTATTAGCTATCGGTTTCGACCATAAGCCACCATAATGGCAGCTGAAAATTACATATAATTACCAAGTACATCTTAAAATACATATATTCGGTTTTTATTTTGAATTCAGAAATTAGCTATATTTTACTCACCGTCCGCAATGAAATATAATTTGTCAATGTTTAAAAAATACCATGTAGGTATACAGACAGAGGGGTAGATTTTTTTTTGTTGGTTATCTTGATATTTCCAACCTCAGGTTCAACCCTCGAATACAATGAACAAAGAAGATAATTTACTAATTAAAAACAAGTGAGACAACGAACAGCAGGAAATAGATAACGAGATCTGTGCATTCCTCAGAGTCTTCGTGTGACATATTATTATTAGTATTATTGATTAAATGACAAGAGCAGAGGCTATGCCTTTTAAGCTCAGAAACAAAATTGAAAATTGATACAGCGGAGTAGTAATAAAGAAAATTATATAAATCTAAAGAGCGCGAAATATGAATAAAACTACTCCTGCTACATTACTAGAAAAATTTCTTTCACGTGGGTGGGTGACCCTGCAGTGTTTACTCAATAAAGTAAGAATATAAATTAGAACAAAATTTCACAGTCGATTTTTCGATTTGAAAATAAACATATAATATAGAAGATACTATCTTTGGTTAAATTATGTTATAGTATACAAAAAATATCTCTTGAACCATGTCACTGTTTGTCCAAATCTACTTCTTCGTTTATTTCGAAAATCCAAAATGATTCCATGTCTCCTTTTCCCTAAAATATAATGAAAATTTTAAACAATCAAATGAATCCAATAGATTCGTAGTGATATTGCACAATAGTTTGATTAAAAGTTAATTCTTTGTTGAAATCAAGCATTACCTTCAGTTTAACACAGCCACGATTCTCAAATCTGTATCTTTCTTCTGGTACTAGTGATTTTGTTGTTGCAGATATATGTATCATTCCAGGCTAAAAAATCATTAGAAGATATTGAGTACAAAATAAAACATGCAAAAATGATTTTTTCACCAAATTCGTTTGAACCATTCACGAAAATTATGAAATTTGTTATTAGACTTTTTTCATACCTCGCTTGTAGACTGCATTCTAGATGCTGTGTTAACTGTATCTCCGAAAAAGCAGTATCGTGGTACTTTTATCCCAACAATTCCTGCAACCACTGGACCAGTATGTATGCCTAATGAAAATTAAAAAAGTTGTTATAAGATAGAGTATTTTGATATCTTGCTCACCTATTCTCACTCCAACTTTCGTTCCTGAAGGTATCTGCAACTGCTCAACATGTTTTACCATGCATAAGGAAACGTCGCAAATATGGCTTGCATGCCTGTCTGTCTTTTCGGGGGCTCCACTCACTGCCATGTAGACTCTACCGACTGTCTCTACCTAGGATTAACAAAAAGCCACTTCTAAAATGGTAATGACATCGAACGACATCAAAAATAAGTAGGTATTGTCGGATTAGCTTATTTGAATCCTTGAAGTGGCATTGACTGATGACTTACTTTATACACATCGAATCTATCCATCAAAGAATCGAAACAAGAAAACACAGCATTCATGGTGGACACCAGCTCCATAGCGTCTTGTACTGTTGAAGAATTGAAACCAACAAGCTCACCGAACATTATCGTCACTGAATCGAAAGTCTGAAAATGATTTAAAACATAAATCAAGGCCGGAATCTTTCTTTCGTCATACTTTTTCCTTGTAATAGACGGAAATATTGTAATGTTAATTCGGTCTTTTCAGCACCCTTTAATTTTACCATGAATAGAAAGAAAATCGTAATAGTTTGATTGATCGGTGTAGACTTCTGAAATTTGATATCCCTGTGCCAGAAAATTATTGAATCGTTTATCAAGCCCACCCAGGATGTCTGGCTAGACTTTAACGATTGAAATTATTGATCTGCGTTTTAAGTTTCTTATGGGGTCTGAGCGATAACAGAAAATCGTTCTACGAACTCGGTTGCAGTAACTGCGTATGATGGCAGAAAAAACGTGGGATTTGCAACGCAGCAACGAAGATGGAAGAAGTTTTGATTTGATTGGTATTGAAACATCGACGAAGGAAAACCTTTAATTGATTGGTTTTTAGAGGAAACGTAGAAGGGAAATTTTTAATTTACTCTGGAGACGAAAAAGGCAGTAACTGGTGAAGCCTTTGAACGGGAAGGTTCCCAGTTGGCTCGGGATACGGTTCGGAAACTAAGGTAGTACGGTTTTAGGGTAGGTACTTCAGTGTTTAGAAGTACGGTCTCAAAATGGAGACGAAAACATTTGAGGTTGAATCGGAAGTTGAGGGGTAGCTGGAGAAATCTTAAACGGGAAGATTCTCAGTTGACTCATTTGATACGTTTTTGATACGGTTTTAAGGAAGATTTAAGAAGTAATTTGGTTTCGGAGTTATCTCGGGATCGGTGTTAGGGGAACTCATAGGTTCTTTTATATTTCAGGAAATATTCATCATCCTTAGGAGCTTTGTCACGGGAAAAAGGTCAGGTATTTTGTTTATGTTTATGCTTAGCTTATTTTGAGTATTGGTAGGAAGCTGCATGCAAGCCCAGATATCTTTTATAGTCCAGAGTCCCGAAATCTACCATAAGTCTTATTTTTCTTTAAAGTGTATTATTTTTGCGATCTCCCTTGAGTATTTGAGAGCTTAAGTGAATTATCTTTGAGATCTCTTTTGAGTATTTACAAGCTTAAATGGAATTATTTTTCGAATTGTATTATTTTGAGATTTTCCCCTGTTCATGATTTTGGGTGATTTTGACAAACCCTCTAATTTTTGATAACTCGATTTTACTTTTATAATGTTGATTGGTATTGACGAATTGATTTGGTTTCAATGATTTAATTTTCTTTTGTGATTTGAAGTTGATGTAATAATTTGATTTGGTGTGATTCATTTCATTTGATTTGAGAAATTTTCCGAATATCTTGATAATTTAGATCGTTGGAATATAGATAACGAGTGTAAAATTGTTCATTTTGCTTTGGTCTTAATATACATCTTAAATTTAAATTCAAAAGTTTCATTTACCATACCTCTCCCTGGAGAATTATTAGACACTAAGTCCTGACCCTAGTGCGTTGGGCCGATCCCACACTTTCTCCCTTTTCGGAGAAAGATCTTCAAAATTTAAAATAACATCATTTTTTTTTTAAATAATAACACCCCTGATTGGTGGAAAGCCGCTCTTCCTTCGAATCATAGAGGAGGTGCTTTTTACATCCATTCTTTCTGCAGAGTTAAAGATTTCATTAAAATATATATTAAATACTTTATTAAAACAAATTTTGAAAGAACGAAAAATATGAATAGTAAGATGTGAGTACCCTTATTCAACCTTTTTCTTGGAAAGTTACCATTTTTCAACTACGGTTTTTTTAAATTTCAATTTCCCCAGAAGCAGAATATTAAAAAATTAGTACCTATCAGTAAAACTACGGGACCCCTGGTCATTGGAAAAATGGTAACGATGTAGTAGGTAAAGCTGTTCTGCTATCTACCTACAGCTCGACCTCCTGCTCTAGAGCTCTGATGATCTCCAGAATCTGGGAGGGCTTCAAGTATTTATGCCTGAAAAACACTCGAGGGAGAGCCTAACGACAGTGTACACTTGGTTCTGGCCACGTATACTCCAGCGCCGGCCTTTATCGCTATTTAAGAACCACCTGTCTAGGTAGGGGAAATACGTACAAAATAACACAGGCATCATAATGTATAATATATTGAAATATTTTGGTTGACCAGTGTAGACTTCTGAAATTTATATTCACGGCTCCGAAAATTACTTTGTCGCTATCGGTATGGTACAAGATGTAGGCGAGACGATAACGATTGAAATTATTGATTTTTGGTTCAAGTTTCTCATAGGACTCAGACGGTATCAGAAAATGGTTCCACGAAATTGGTGGCACTAAATACGTACGATAGCAGAGAAAGTCGAGGCTAAAATGGTGGGATTTGCAACGTGGCAGTACCCGAAAGTTTCATGGGAAACTGCGTCATCCTTTCAAAACCCACCTACGGGAGGTGGGAAGAAGAAAAATCTTTAATTTGATTGGTTTGTAAAAACGAAGAAGAAAATCTTTAATTTGATTGGTTTGTTAAAACAAAGAAGGAAGATCTTTAATTTGATTGGTTTAAAAAAAAAGAAGGAGGAAATTCTTTAATTTGCTTTGGAGAGAAATAGTCAGAGAAGCCTTAAACGGGAAGGTTTTGACTCGGAAACGGTGTTAGGGTAACTCATATTTTTGGTTTTTTGGAAGTACGGTCTCAAGCGGAGACTGAAAAGTGTTAAGCCGAAAGTAAAAGGTTTTGGAAACTACTTAGAATTATTTAGATTGCGTCTCGTCGGTAGAACAGGAGTGAGATTAATCAGCGAACAGCGAATTAGTGACGTGTTTTTGTGTTTCTTTTGTTTTTCATGATATTTATATCATCCTTAGGATTACCTGCACGAGGAGAAAGAGAAAGGTCAGGTCTTTTTATTTATGCTTAGTTTGTTTGAGTATTGGTAGAAAGCTGCATGCAAGACCAGATATCTTTCAGAGTCCAGAGTCCCGAAATCTACCACAAGCCTGTTTTTGAATACCTAGTATTAAATTAAAAAATTAATTCCATAAGGAAACATAATAATCGATTAATCAGATACACCGCGTTCATCGATATAAATATCCATATTCCCTGGATGATGATTTGTGGCAAGTTCTAGTCAGATCCATGGCGGTTGTTGATATTTTACGCGGTGTATCTGATTAATCGATGTTTGAATTGTATTGTTTTTTTGAGATCTCTCTTAAGTATTCGGAAATTTGGGTTGTATTATTGTGAGATCACTCCATGTTTACGGTTTTGGGTTATTTCAACAAACCCCCAATTTTTGATAATTTGACTTGGCTTTTATGATTGGAATTATTCTCTGATGATTTGATTTGGTTTCGATGATTTGATTTTGATTTGCAATTTGAATTTGATGTAATAATTTGATTTGGTTTTCTCAAGTGCATTTGGTTTGGGAAATTGACCAAATATATTTTGATAATTTAGTTTGTTCACGTGATTGGATGATAAATAGCGTGTGTAAAATTGTTTATTTTATTTTGGGTCATAATGTACGTCTTAAATTTAAATTTGAAAGTTTTATTTACCATCCCTCTCCCTGGAGAATTATTAGACACTCAGTCCCGACAGAGAAAAATCCTCAAAATTTAAAATAACATATTTTCTTTTCTTTAAGTAATAACACCCCTGATTGGTGGAAAGCCGCTCTTGCGTCGAATCACAAAGGGGGTGCTTTTTACAACAATAACTTGAGTTTGGAGGGATCAAATGCGGAACTGCCTACCATATAACACGACCCGAGTGGGTTCTATTAACCTCTGAACACTCGAAAGCGCTACTCTTGTTCATTCGGTCGTTATGAGTGGTAACAGAAATCAAAAGGTCACGAGTTTTTTTTTATTGCGCCCAATTTTTAGAAGAAATAGCCAGTTTTCACCATTTTTTTTCATTTATATTGCATTCATGTCAAACTTTACTTATTTGTCATTGTATTCACGAAGAATATTCATAACAAAATATCCATCAGCGGCTAATGAAGGCAATGCATCTCAACCTACTCTTGCTGATCCTATGAGTTCCTCCAGGACGATTCATAATTGGACAAGGCAAACGTGAGCCGAAGACTCGATAAATATACTTAGTTTCAACTTCTACCTACACCTAAAATGATTGCAATCAAATCAAAAAAGGAGCCCATACTTCCTCCAAAGAAAAGGAGACAAGTCCCTAGGGCATTATTTGAAAAAGACCATGACGAAGAAAATGTTCCTAGCAATTTTCGAGATGATGAAGACTATTGTCCATCTGTCTATTGTTATCACCTTTTTTCCTGATTTAGATCGGGAAAAAAAGAGTCTTCTCCAGGATTAGCCCTGGAAAAGACTGGTTGTATGATGCATGCATTGGTTGCATTCGGTCCACGCATCTTGTGCTGATGTTCCTAGAAGAAGCGTTTCATTGGTGGACTTTGTCAGTAGTTTTGTAACTATAAGTAGAAAACAGTTGCCTGTTGCCGGTATGTCATAGCATGCGGACAAAATGAATTTATCCCAATTTATCTGAGAATATTTTATTTTTGGTACTTTTATTCCATAAAGGTTGCTGAGATTTCACGAAGAAAGGACCAAAGATCATAGGTGTAAAATATGACATCACTGTAATCCACTACTAACAAGTTATGCCTCTGAAATAAAACCCTACGTCATTTTGTACGTACTTCCCCTACCATTTAATGGTATTTAGTTTGAAATTTTGGGTAATGCATTCCTTTGCCCATTCTCCGTTTTTAAATAGAATCGTGTTGAAGTTCTTTTCAATGTTTTTTTGATCATGACATCACTAGGAAGGCTTGGTGATGAATTGTACTTGTTCAGAGAGGAAACGGGCTCTCTGACTTTCAATTCGCTCATTTCTTGTATACTGTACCTTCCCTAGATGTTCTGGGGTTAGACTCGTCGGCTAACCTATTGATCATCACATGTAAAGGAGTGATGAGTAGAACCCTCCACTAAAAGTGGATAGCTAAGACAACGAAATGTCACTTCCTACCTCAAAGAGTCTGAAGTGAATGTGCGGACTTGTAGAAGATGCTCACAAGGGGGGTTTCTTTCTCCTCTGCTATGGAGCTTGGTCATAGGCGGACTTCTGGAAAGACTCACAGAGAACGGCTTTAACACTGAGGCTTATGCTGATGATCTAATGATAACAATTAGAGGCAAGCATGAAGGCACGATAAGTGACTGTAAGCAAATGGCCCTCTGCATCACCGAAATGTGGCGTTACAAATAAGGACCAAGAGCCAATTCCTGGAAGATCACCCTTACTTCTATCACTAGAAGAAGGAATTTTAATCTTTGAGCGCCATCATAAAATGGTCAGATTCTGAATTTTTTCAGAGAGGTCACACTAGAACGTGAACAAAACCAGAAATAACACATCGACAAAATTATTTCCAAGGCCATAGCGGCCATATGGGCATGCGAAAAGCTATTTGTTTATGTATGCGCCCAGGAGTGTCTTAAAATGAACCTCAAAGGGACAGCCAAGCTACGTTGAGGTCCCTAGAATCACACTGCCAGGGATCTCTGCTGACCTGGGAGTACCGTAACACCATAAAGCAACTGACCAGAGGCAATAAAGTGACTCTACTATGGGTGCCAGGGTATTGTGGTGTTGAAGGAAATGAAAAAGCCGATGGGCTTGCGAAAAGTGCATCAAGGTTAACACCTGCTGGACCTGAGCCTCTCGGTGGGCTTGGAAAAGACCAATA
The DNA here is from genome assembly GCA_910592335.1 of Adalia bipunctata. Taxonomy (NCBI): domain Eukaryota; kingdom Metazoa; phylum Arthropoda; class Insecta; order Coleoptera; family Coccinellidae; genus Adalia; species Adalia bipunctata. The sequence goes on from OU342954.1 coordinate 12,963,240, forward strand.
TGAGTGGTCCAACAATGGGAGTTGGACAACAGAATAACGCTCTGGAGAAACACTCCTGGACTTACATACTCAGTGCAAGAAATTCCTTATGAATTCATCGACCTATACTATAGTAAGCTCCTAAAGCTGTCACGTATTTGGCCTGGGTATTGGTAGGTCTGCTGACGGGGCAAATGATATTTGTTCAGTATGGAAAAGTCAGCAGATGACATTTGTAGGATCTGTGGGTCAGAGGCAGAAACAGCTGAACACATGGTATGGAAGTGTCCAGAGCTGGCTGGTCAAAGAACGATTCATATGGAGAAACCGGTCCTGGATACCCATGAGGTAATGGCCAAGGCTCCTAAGGATGTTGTCGACTTTATCAACACCCTTAACGACCTCCTTGGGTTTCAATGAATGAGCAGGGTAGAGAACAGAAGATCTATGTGGTCGCAGTCCCCGTAAGGCTAACCGAGCCATTACGACCCTGGTTCAAATAATAATAATGGGTCACAATGATACCAATGTGAGAAGTGTTTTAATGGAGTTGATTCTGCTGTTTCCTTCATTACACAATCTGCAATTATTGACTCCTACCTGACATGTACTCAGAGGCGAGTGACCACTTCTCAAATGATCAGCAACGCTTCTGGGAATCATAGAATACAACAGGTCATCTCCTCGTCTCTTCCACTTATCTAGAAGGGCATAGTTGGTTTCTAACTCGGATGCTCTCTGTTCAGCTTTGTCGAACACCAGTTCCAGTCTGCAACATATTTCAGTTTGGGTTAGGTTTACAATATTTTCAGGTAAGGGGAACAGAAACTCAGTATATTGAAGATTAAAAATTGTGAAAATTTCAAGTAAGGTTTCTGCCAGTAGGAAGTTTATACTTACTTAGAGCTATGTTGCCATCCTGCAAGTACCATCTCCTTACTGAGCCCATGCTGATTCAAGTCGTTGAGATATAAGCCAAGATCCGGCAATTCGTTCCTGTCATTTATTCTAAAGGAAAGTTTTATTAAACAGTGAAGCTACAGCATGTATATTTTAAATCGAATCCACGAAGTTTTCCGAGAGAAAACCCAGAAATTATAATTCGTAACCTCGTTCGTAACTATGATAATTATTGCAATATTGAAGAGAGCCTTTCATGTTCAAAAATGAAATGAGGAGATAGTGACATACAACCAAAATTTTCCGAATAAAAAGTACAGATATGAACAATGTGAAATCTTGCTTTCCTATTGATTCAAATGTATAGTTCTGATTATGATGATTATGCCCAACTCTTATTTGTTACTCTTTGCTTTATGCAGGATGAGACAAAATAGGAAAAATGAGAAAAATTTAAATTGATCGATAATTTATTTTTGATTTATTATGATTATTCCACAACTAAATCCAAATTCGATAGTCAGTATTACCACCTATTCTTTCAATCAACTGCCCAATACGCCTAGGCATCCCACGCATCAAGTCATTTGAAATTTTCGGGCGTATCGTTCCATTCTTCCTGAAGGGCCAAACACAATACTGAAAAGTTGGAAGTGTGTTTGGGCGATTGGATATTGCTCTCCCTCAGAAATTCCATACGCGCTTAATTGGATTAATGTCTAGTGAGTTTGCTGGCCAGTTCATTATCTGGATATTGTTCTGTTGAAGAAGGTTGTGAACCCTTCGTGTGCGGTAGGCGTGGTGGGGCGTTATCGTCCTGATAAATGAAATTATCCCCAAATTCATGCGAAGAGGAACAACGATTGGTTCAATCAGAGCAGAGACGGTTCGTAAAACTCGAACATTTTTGGGTAGTCGTGAAGAACAGCCGAGAATATTGCTGCTGCAGCCGAAACTGTTGAAGAAAACCCAGGTCAGTCCATTCCTCATCGGCATTTTGCTTAAATATTTGGGTATTAAGGCTTATGGAGTTCACTTAACACAAGAACCCAAGCCGGTAGATCATCAACAACGTGTCTTTGCTGATTGGGTCCTTGAAATACATGGAAATGATCCGGAATTCAATCGAAAATTCATCTTGAGTGATGAGGCCCATTTCCACCTCGGTAACTTCGTTAACAAGCAAAATTATCGCATCTGAGGCTCGGAAAAGCCAAGAGTAATTGTTGAAAAGCCTCTCTGTCTACAAGGTGTGACTGTTTGGTGCGGTTTATGGCCTGGCGGCGTCATTGGACCTTACTTTTTCGGAAATGAGGCTGGAGCAACAGTTATGGTGAAAGGATTGCGCTATCGAGTGACGATTAATGATTTTTTATGGCCGAAATTAGATGGTATTGATCTGGACAGCTTTTACTTTCAACAAGACGGCGCTGCGTGCCACACAAACAACGAAACCATTGATTTTTTATGGGAAAAGTTTTCGGACCGTATAATCTCTCGAAGAGGTGATCACAATTGGCCAACGAGATCTTGGGATTTAACACCTTGCGATTTCTTCCTTTGGGGCCATGTGAAAGAAAAGGTCTACGCCAAGAGTCCAGCGTCGATTCAACTGATTCAAGAGTCAAGACCTCAAAAATGGAATTCGTGACGCTATCGAGGACATAGGGCAGACACTTCGCGGTCGTGGTGGTCATTTGGCTGATTTTATTCTCCATTATTAACGGCATACCTTCCTCTTCATATTGAAATAAACATCCGATCATTTATCTAAAAAAATGGCCTATTTTCTTTGAATGTCGAAATAACTCTTCTTATTGGAAAACCCTTTACTTTTCATCATAAACATCATTCCATACTATCTCTATTATCCCTCTAGAGTCTAGGACGTTCGAAGTTTAAATAGCTCTGAAATCTGCATTCACGCCGAAGGTCACACACGTTCCTCTAGTTATAAACTTGATAAGGAATGAAACTTTCATATATAAAATATTCAGGAACTTTATAAGGACGAAAGAAACACATTATTATTCCGTCTACGTTTTGTCGAGTATCATTTGCGCTCGAGGAAATTTTCTTGAGACGACACGTTGGAAAATTAAAATGTTTTCTATTTGATCATCTCGAAGTGAGGGAGTTTTTTGGTTGTTCGTTCCAGGAGCATATCATTCAGTCACGATGTCGGTATATTTCGAATTCTGAGCCAGGAATAGTCACAATCGACTAGATTGGACTAACTTATCTCAAATGGCCAAATTCAATTCTGTCCGTTAAGCCGTGAATACGATAACTCTCAACCGGAAGAACCTAGCGTTTTGAAATTTTCAGAAAAGGTTCGAATCTTGAATTCAGCGGTTGACTCCGTTAATGGGCAAAATTCAACTAGTGGTTCAGTGGATATGGCCAATCGAAATTTTGCATTCAGATAGAGAATGTCACATGAGAATTTGGTCCCGATTGCTCAAACAAAACCATATAAAATGCTAGTTACTTATAGATCTACTTGAAGATTAATGAAAGAGCGCTCCAAACCTCCTAACAATTTTCAAAATTATAGGTATCATGTGATAATGAATGGACAGTAATGAAAAGTTGTAAATTTTTATTGATTGATAAAGTTTTTTATTGTTTCGTTGCCTTTCTCCATAAATTATCTGATAATAAGATAGTATTTCAATTGGATGAATAAACAGGGTCACCCCTTTCAAAAGATCCGCTGAAATAACTACTTGGGAAGAGCCTGTATCAAAAAATTTTCCGAATGAAAGTTTCTTAGTTTTCAGGGGGGCATCGAATGCAGACACTAAATCGGACCTTGGAGTTTGATTTCAAGGTCAAGTAGATTTTTTGAACAGGGAATATGCATTTTTTATATTAGAATATTAATCTTCGTGATAGACTTAAAACTTGCTCTTCGTCTTCGTTGTGGAAATATGAAGTATTGAAGTGTTTAGTGCTCTGAATGGTTATGATAAGAATCTTCCACATACAAAATAACCTACTTGACCTCGAAATGACCTTGAAATCAAACTCCAGGGTCAGATTAAACGTCTGCATTCGATGTCCCCCTGAAAACTAAGAAACTTCCATTTGAAATATTTTTTGATCCAGGCTCTTCTCATGGAATTATTTCAGTGTTTCTTTCAAATTTGGTCACCCCGTATAGTAAAAAATAAATGGGAGAGTGATGAAAATATTATGATATTTTAATTGAGAAAGATTAAAAAAGAAATCGTAGTACTTACACTGGGCTGCACAAGAAAATGATGGCGTTTATGTCCTTCAAATATTGCATTTTACCCTTGAGCAGAATATTTTTAAGACCAGGCTGACTGTCTCTTCTGAGAGAATATGGAGATATACTTTTGCCGTCTATTTCAATTTCCCTCTCGTCTTTCGGCGATTGGCATTCAAGAGATGGATTCTTCAAAAATTCTGCTCTCAGCAACTCTATTTCGAACATAACGGATTTCAAGTAGAATGTCTGTGGAGAAAAAAATGAATTGGGCTTTCGGGGAAAAAATAAAAAATTTGGAAAGAGGTATTTTATGGTAGTGAAACACCACTACTCCAGCACTAGTTCCTCTTGTGACCACATGCTCTCAAGGCAGTTCCATCTTATCGTTATTGTCGTTATTTTTTGTTTCGCACAACATATTATACAGTGCGCGTCAAAATTATGGAACAAATTTATTTTCTCAGAAGAAAAATATTTGGCAACAAAATCCTGAAACAGGTCAGTTTTTGTTTCACTTTTACCAAATTTTTATGAATTTTTGAAGGATTTTCGTTGCACCCTGTGCCATCCCCATCAACCCTCTAAATCTGTTGAATAGGGAAAGTGGGTCATGTGGTACTTTATTGGCAAGGTCTTTGTATCTTCTTCACAGGCGTGCAGAAATTTTCAAGAAAACATTTTTTTTAATTAGTTGGTTCAAAGAGGTTTTCAGTATTTGAACTTTGTCATTGCTCATTTACTTTGAGACGATGGTACCTGATGAAATTTTTCACCGAATGAAAGTCGACCATTACAGTTTTGTTCAAGCACAACTTTCAACTCCTACGAACCCTTTAATGGAGAAAAAATGGGGTGAAGTAACTAATTTTTGAAAAAAAATTTCTGAACGCCTATAAAGAAGATAAGTACAAAGGCCTTGCCAAAAAAGTACTAGGTACATGACCCACTTTCCCTATTCAGAAAATTTAGAGGGTTGATGAATTTGGTAAAAGTGAAACAAAAATTGACCTGTTTCAGGATTTTGTTGCCAAATATTTTTCTTCTGAGAAAATGACCATCTTCAGACACATTTTCTCGAGAAATAGTCATTTCGAATACCACTCGAGATGAAATTTAAGCAGGTAAAATTTCTCTCTTGTAATATTCAAGTTTGTTGCTTCTCGGCAATTTCGCTCATGACATTTTTCCAAAATCACGAGCCGTCAGGCGAGTACAAATGTCATTCGCGAAATTGCCGAAAGCAGCAAACTTTCATTTTACAATCGAGAAATTTTGCCGGCAAAATTTCATCTCTAGTGGTATTATATATGATAAAGCTGTGGTTCAAACTCAAGAAACCAAATATAATTTTCGATCAACCATACGCCTCATCGTCCTCCGTAAAAGACCAGGGTCCAACTTGTATGTTCAGTATCAACAACGAAACATCGGATTCAACAATACCATTTTAAAAACTCTCTACAGAGTGGCCACTTTTTTAATGGAATTGTATTAGTAACTTTTAAACCATAAGAGTTAGAAGGTCGGTCAAATGGAGTAAAAGTTGCATTATAGAAGCATTGTCAAGCAGTTCAAACAAATCGAGAATATCAGGGCCGGTTATTGAGATATTATAAGAAAAGTAAATCATTTTGATTTTTCTTTTTTTTCAATACTGACCTGCATATTTTATGACACTTTTTGAAATAACTTTTAACGCTGAATTCAACGATATATCATACAATGTCATTCAATGTTCATTTTCAGGTGATTTCGACCCTATCCAAATTTCTTTGGGTCAGATCTGTATTACATTTACCCTCAGTTTAATCAACAACGTGCAATACATTTCGATAAGAACATTGATATCGTTGATAGACTTGTTTTTTCTCACATACACACAACTCTAGGTTTATTGAATGTATTATTTTCAAGTAGTAGGCCCTGGATAAAAAAAAAACATAACAAGAAATGACATTGTATGATATATCGTTGAATTGAGCGTTAAAAGTTATTTCGAAAAGTGTCATAAAATATGCAGGTCCGTATTGAAAAAAATGAGGTTGAGGGTGGCCCAGAGAGTACGAAACGTTAGATACGAAATCTGATTATGTCAATTTGAGGATAATTTACTGTCGAATAAAAAAATTCCTGTAAAATTTTCCGATAATATTTGAAATAAAGTGGGAAAAAAAGAAAAACTCGAAATGACAGAATTTACTTTTCTTATGATATATCGATAACCGTCCCTGATAATCTAGATTTGTTTGAACTGTTTGACAATGCTTCTAGGAATGCAACTTTTTCTCCATTTGACCGACCTTCTGACTCTTATGATTTAAAAGTTACCAATACAATCCCATTAAAAAAGTAGCCACTCTGTATACATATGCTCCAGCTACAGACATGAAATTCCATTAAAAATACCCATTCAATAAAATCCCATTGTTCGCGGAACCCCTAAAATGTAATTGGAAAAATAAAATCAAAGTTTTTCATCCGTTTAATCCATTGAATTTGCATGCAATAAGCCGAATTGAAGGGGGCCTTACGTTCTTCCAGGTGAAACTGATCCCCTTAGGCCTTCTCAGTCTGAAATATTTGGTGATTGGCTTCAGCAACAATTTTTGTTTGCCTCCTTTACCAGCGACTTCGATTATTTTTTCCCCACATCCAGTTATCACCATGGCGGGATTGAAGAGAATTCCAAAGGGAAAGAGGCGGAGGAGGAGATCGCAAGGGAAGGGGGACAGCGGAATCGTTTCCATGTAGGCCGCCTTTTCGCTTTTCATCTTCATCTGAAAATGTTTTCATATTTTTTCTATTTTCAGAAAATCAATTTCAAAAGTGAAAAAAAAAGTTCATAAGACCAGAAATATATTCCCGCATGTTTTGACATGCGGTGAATTCTAAATTAGATATCTTGTGAAATTTATACAGGGTGCGTCAGTAAGGAGTACGGGTAAAATAGCGTCTAAACTGTATCGCGTGGAAAAAACTTATATGGTACGGTTATAAGGTTGACAAAAATCTACAAACAAAAAATAATTTTACATGTATAGGATGCGTCAGAAAAAAGTTATGGAAAAATATGCATTTTTTTCAAATGGAATACCTTGTATTTCATGGCATAATTCCTTCGAGAACAACAAGAGCTTCACACTCATACCTCATTTTTTTAATTTCATCACTGCGTTGCCACATAATTCGCATTTTTATGGTATTTTTAGTATTGGGGTTCAATAGAATTATTATAGCAACCGCTGTGTTCAATCTAGAACCTAGATGAACGCAATTTTTACAGTAATTAGCATAAGGTATCCAGCTTCATCATTCGGTAAACATCTAAAGTTTTTTTTTGTACAGAGTGTAAAAAGCACCCTCTTCGTGATTGGACGGAAGAGCGGCTTTCCACCAATCAAGGGTGTTATTACTTAAAGAAAAAATAAAAGATGTTAATTAGAATTTTGAAGTTCTTTCTTCCGACGGAAGAAAGTGTGGGATCGGCCCAACGCACTTGGGTCGGGTCTTGGTGTTTAAAAATTATTTTCTAGGGCTCTAGGGATGGTAAATGAAACCTTTTAGATTAAATTTAAGACGTATATTAAACCAAATCAACTACACAAATTCTCACCAAATTAGATATGTGTTACTTAAATCAAATGATTTGAATTATTAAATGTTCGGATATTTCTTAATTCGAAAGGAAATAATCCCATCAAATAAAACTGTTATATTAGCTTCAAATTACAAAGGCAAATCTATTCATTGAAATTAAATCAACATCAGTGTGAATTCCAAATTATAAAATATTATTATATTCAAGTTATCGACAGAAATGAAAAGGGCTTATCAAAATAACCCCAACAATAATAACCATGGATAATCTCCAAAAGAATTTACAATACAAAGTAAATTTACTATACCCAAACGGGAAAACGGAAAATAATCCCTCTTAAACTTCACATAGATAAGGGAAAACTCAACAATAGTTTCCTCATGATCTTTCAAATGAACATGAGTTTTCTCAGCAGGAAAACTCCACTTAGACCTTCAACTACTTAAGGGTGATTACAAAGATTATAATACGTCTTAAGAAAAAAAATACGAAAATGTGAAACTATGACTTATAGAAGATTTCAGGACTCTGGACTATAAATATATTTTGGGCGGGCATGCGGCTTTTCTACCAATCCTCAAAAATAGCTAAGCATAAACAATTTATCTGACCTTTTTCCTGTACCAATGATCCCAAGAATGATGAACCTAGGAGGATAATTCTACGACGATGCTTCTTTCCTGAAACAGACAGATTAGATACGAAACACGACACCCACACGTTTTCGCCAAATTGACCTTCACTCCCGAATATACCGACGATACGCAATCTAAATAATTCCAAGTAATTTTAGACACTTTACCAATTACGACTTAACACTTTTTTATATGTCCCTGTTTGAGACTGATTTTCCAAAACTTCAAAAGAAACCAAGATCTATGAGTTACCCTTATGCCGTCTTCTGAATAACTACGAAACTAAATTAATTCTTAAACCTTCCTTAAAACCGTATCAAACGAGTCAACTCAGAATCTTCCCGTTTAAGACTTCTGCAGTTACTCCTCGACTTCAAAATCAACTTTAATTGTTTTCGTTTCCACTTTGAAACCGTACTTCTTAACACTCAAGTACCTAACCTGAAACCGTACTACCCTAGTACCCGAACCATATTCGCGAGCACTGGCAACCTATCCCGTTTAAGGTTCAACCAGTAACTGCCGTTTTCGTCCCCGGAGCGAGTCGAAGATTTTCCCCTCTTCGTCTCCTCCAAAAACCAGTCAAATTAAAGGTTTTTCTTCCGTCGATGCTTCAAAACCAATCAAATCAATACTTCTTCCATCCTTGCTTTCATGAACCAATCAAATTAAAGATTTTTTCTGCTTCCCACCTTCTTCTTGAGATATCGCAGTTTCCCATGCAATGGTTTGGGAAATGCTACGCGACAATCTCAACAATGCCTGCGTTGAATTTTATTCCTGTCATCGTGTGCAGTAATTGCAACCAAATTCGTGGGACAATTATAATTTATCATTTAGTTCTCTAAATAAACTTAAACTGAAAATCAACAATTTCGGTCGTTAACGTCTCGCCAGACATCCTGTGTGGGCTTGATAAACGATCCAATAATTTTTCTAACACAAGGCTATTAAATTTCAGAAGTTGAAGTGGAAAATACCGGTTAAATATTACAGGAAAGAAAACGTTCAAGTCCCAATTTTCAAGACATGTCTGTTTTATAGTTTCAAAAATTATCTCCCCTATTACAAGAGTGTCTAATATAAATTCATCAATTTATCTTACTTTTTTTAAATAATGTGAAATATCTCAAAAAAGAGCGGTTCAAGTATGGGACATGCTTTGTAAAAAGGTAAAAATTTGAAAAACAATTTCATGAAAGAGAAAAATGCAGGGTGCTCTATTTGAAAAAATCGAGTTATCGCATATTTAATTTGAGTGAATTGGTAAATTTATATTAGACGCTCTGTATGAAAAAAACTTCAGATTTTCATCGAATGATGAAGCTAATACCTTAAGCTAACTTCTGTAAAAATTCCGTTCAGTTAGATTGAACACAGCGGTTGCTATAAGAATTTTGATGAACCCCTTAAAACACTAAAAATATCCTGAAAATACGAATTATGTGGCAACGCCGTGATGAAATTTAAAAAAAATAGGTATAAGTGTAAAGCTCTTGTTGTCCGCGAAAGAATTATGCCATAAAATACAGGGTGTTTCATTTGAAAAAACTACATATTTTTCCGTAACTTTTTTTACGCACCCTGTATATGTGAAATTATTTTTGTTTGTAGATTTTTGTCTTCCTTACAACCATATATTATATAAGTTTTTTCGACACGGTATAGTTTAGGCGCTATTTCAGCCGTACGCCTAGCTAACCCACCCTGTATACCAGGAAAAAAAAACGTTGTCTCCCTTATATTTAAAACGGAAGATATCAATGATTTCTTCATGACAGTTTATGTAGGCCTGCTTAGGGACGCAAATATGACATCTTGAGCAACATTTTCAAGTCTATATCCAAATGAGAAAGAAATAATAAAGATAAATATTTGACGCCTTATTATGAACTAACTGACAAAAAAACTGCAACACCTAGAAGAAGCTGTTTCAAATTTGAAGAAAAAAAAACGAAAGGTTACAATTTTCTTTAATAAATTTGTTGACGATGTGATTGTCCACCGCGGTTATCTATACACTTCCCAACACGTCTTGGCATTGATGCAATAAGATGATCTATTTCTTCTTGAGGCATAATACTAATACTATCCCAAGCTACCTGTACGTCATGTCTCAGAGCTGCCAAAGTCCGTATGGGCTGGGGTAAACTCCCAAGCCTTCTACCCATGATGTCCCAAACATTCTCTATGGGCGGAAGATCGGGGGATCTTGGCGGCTATGGCAAAATATTCTCATGGGTCGCTTCAAAAAAGTTTAAACTAACTCTGGCAACATAAGGTCTCGCACTATCTTGCTGGAATATTGGATTCTCGAGCCGGTTAAGGGAGAACATATGGCTTCACTATTTCTTGAAGGTAACGCAACACTGTCATATTTCCTCTAATAAAGATAAAAGGTGACCAACTTGCATGTGCAATAGCACCCCATACCATGACGCCTACTGTCCGGTGTACCTGACGCTCAACATCAAACTGAGGTTCACGTCTTTCTCCTCGACGTCGTGTAACCCTTCTTCGGCTATCATGTGCACCCAAGGAGAATCGAGATTCATCAGAAAAGACTACCTGATGCCATTCCACATTCCAATGTTGACGTTCTCTGCACCACTGTAATCGTTGCCGGCGATGCTCAACCATCAGAGGAACACAAGATGGACTCGACAATACTGCAGTCCAAAAAAACCTTATTCGGCGGTAAACCGTTCGGACAATTACAAGATGGCCTTGTTCTCCTAACCACTCATCAGCCAAAGATCGAGTTGTCGGAGATCGATCTCTAATGGCCATAAGTCTTAAGACGTCGATCTTGAACTTCATTTGTGCCCCTTCGACGTCCGGTGCCTACTCTTCTTCGATTTTGGGCATTACAAAACCACGCTTGACAACATCTCATAACAGTAGTTGGATTTCTGTTCGTACGGTTAGCGATTTCTCGAAACGACAACCCCGCCTCCCGTAGACCAATAATTCGACCTCTTTCAAATTCACTTAGCTGGCGATAAATTCCGCGTACACGTGCTCTTGGCATTTTAACAATAACTAAACATCGACTTTGGATCTCCTCAAATAGCTGGTTTGTTGTAAAATTTAAAAAATATGCAAAAAACAACTACAATATTTAAGTAACAAAAAAATGTTTAATGAAAAAACCTTCTTGATTTTTTCCCAAATTTTAATCATTCACTCCTTGCTATACTATCAATGTTTTACCAAAAAAAAAGTGAAAATCAAAAAGCTCCTTTTGATGGGTGTTGCAGTTTTTTGTCATTAGTTTATAATAATTATAATAAAGTGCTCACATATTGGCGGTTGTCGAAGTTCAAACGAAAGGTCACAATCGTGATTTTTTTTCCATTCGCTTCAGACATCTCACTGGATAAGACTTTCGTTTCCAAATTCAGACTGAAGAGACTTTCTGCTATCTCCTGCAGTTGACCTGAAATATTTATGTATTTCGAAGAGTATCACATTCCCAACACACACTTTTTCTTGAATTATAGTGAAATATCATGGGAAATGATTGTGATGTTCTCAAATAAAGATCATTAATAAACTGTCGTCCCCTGTATAAAAAACCTACTTACCCATGAGGTAATGCGTGAAACCTTGTCTGATGCTTCTGTAAACTAGCACGCATCCATTTTCGTCCACTTCGGTCAAGTACATGGAAGGACTCTTCATTTTCGGGTAGGAGAGTCTGAATTGGGAATGTATGTTATCGACATTCTCCAGAAAATCTGTGAAACTGCGACCAGTTGCTTTGATGGTCTTTTCGTAACTGCAAAATGCTAGAAATACACTGTGTTCTACCGAGAATTGACCATGAAACGGTTAACTGTTCGTCTGCTTTTTTATTGAGATAATTTCACAAACTAAATTTCAGTTTTGAATCCAGAGTATTCCGGGCTCTCTCGCCTTGATCCAATAGGAATTTTACCTAAAGTTTCGCCTACAACTGCGGTTGACATCTTCATCAGAGATTCTGCTCCGTTAGTCGAAAAACTTCAGCTTATGGGAATAAAACAGAATGATCGGCCCGGATATTCGATGTTGTGCCTCTATTCACCTCTGTTTCCGTGAGGGAAGTCCTGTCATTGCCAATTTCTCCATGAAAAATTTCGAGAACTCCATTGAAGAAGCCCCAAAAATCTTCTAAAAAGAGAACCCAATAATGAGTCAAAGAACACGATGTTGTCGAATGTATCAAACGGGGAAGTCTGCTTTGATGGATAGCCATAACATTTTGTTCGCTAAAACAGAAGTCATTCCCAACATAGAAATTATCCTAGGATGAATTTGGAGGGCATCGAAATTTATAAGCTTGAATACAATATGAACAAGAAATATGAGACTCCCATTATTCATAGTGCTTGGTTGCCAGCGACCTGCAACGCTAGAACTAGACCTGTCCAAAGCGTAGGTAATGAACAGAGCGGCCACGCCGGCGGTGGAGCTGCGGCTATAAATACAGCAGTTCAGAACAGTCCATCGTAGGCTTACAACCTCCGACTGAGATACCCCTGAAGATATAGGTATTAAAATGTAAGGTGAATTTCCTATTGAACCAAGGCTAGGAAGCCCGGAATACTCAAAATTTTAGATCTCCATTAGGTTAGTAAGAAGACTGAATCTTCTGGCAGACATTCAGTGTGATCTGTACGTCTATCTATCGGGCTAATCGTCAGAATGTTACTGCACTGAGCCAGTGAGCCGCACTCAGGGAAAGGTAGCCTGTTATTGAATTTTCTTACCCATAGTTGCTGAAATATCTGACGAAGCATTTCCCGAAAAAAGTCATAAAATCATCGTAGGACTGAGAAGTGATCGATTCTAAAGCGCTGGCCAAGTCAGCCATGATGTGATCCGGATACACCTGGTGAGTGCTGAAAACTGTGTACTTGCACTCCGATATTTTCAAAACTTCTTGCCAAACGTCGTCTCCATATTCTTTCTGGAAAAATAATTAACCTAATAATAAGGCACGACTAGCTAGGTGCGTTGGGCGCTCAACTCCCAACGATTCATCGAATCTGACAATATTTTCTTCACACAATGTCATAGAATTGCAAGAGATAACAGAAAAATGCCAGTCAAGTGTTGTTAAATTCGTTTTCTGTTGTAATTTAATCTCATGATCGTTATAAATTTTAGAATATTTCTCGAGTATTCATTTTTTTGACGACAATATAACATTCATTGACCCTTACAGTAGCAGATTCGATAAAATTGCAAGGGGTCGAAAAGTTTCAGAGAGGACAGAGATTCAATACTACAGGGTGCCCAGCCAACGTGAAAAGCCGGCAGCAACTCTGGCCGCTGGCGTCTCACTCTCGCGTCCCCACTGCCTACTTATTCTTCTGTAGGGCTCTCCTGATTGATCACTTTCATTATTTAATTACTAATTAACTGGCCCCCCTGAAATTTTGATGGCCTCATTGTTTTACAGCACAACACCCTCAATATTGCTCTCTAATCTTTATTTGGTCCCCCCTGAGAAAAATTTCTGCGGATTTCTGCGGGTGCCCATGGCTGTACAGGGTCTTTCACGAGGAACCTCACCCATATTTATACGGGAAACTACTGAACATATTTTCATGAAATTCAGCACTTATAAGTATTTCACGATGCTGATGAAATCTAAAATATTTTCAAGGCATGAGCACCTCCGGCTTTTCCGGAAATGACGTCAACTTCCGTTTTTCAAATTAGAACACCATTTTTTTATTGCAGAAATAGATTTCTTAGAAAATTTCAAGTTATTTTGATGTAACATTTTTCAGTTTTGGTTGGAAAATTTTCTCTGAGCGGGAAAATTCGAAAAAAAAATCGAAAATAGAGCTCCGCTGAAACAAGAATTACTTCGAGGTTTTTGGATGGAAAATTTTCATTTTTGGAAGTTTTCAAGATGTAAGATTGATGTATTCACTTTAAGAATCGAAATCGCGATTCATGATACAGGGGGTGAAAAAATCGCTTTCAAAGTTAGGGATGACAAAATCGTGAAAAATCAATTTTTTCAAATTAGAACCCCATTTTTTTATGGCAGATATTGAATCTACGTTAAAAAATAATGTGAGTGTATGCATCACACCCTTGAACTAAAGTGGATATTAACTCAGAAAATAATAATCCCAAAAATGAAAATTTTCCATCCAAAAACCTCGAAGTTATTATTGTTTCAGCGGAGTTCTATTTTCGATTTTTTTTCGAATTTTCCCGCTCAGAGAGAATTTTTCAACCAAAACTGAAAAATGTTACATCAAAATAACTTGAAATTTTCTAAGGAATCTATTTCTGCAATAAAAAAATGGTGTTCTAATTTGAAAAACGGAAGTTGACGTCATTTCCGGAAAAGCCGGAGGTGCTCATGCCTTGAAAATATTTTAGATTTCATCAGCATCGTGAAATACTTATAAGTGCTGAATTTCATGAAAATGCGTTCAGTAGTTTCCCGTATAAATATGGGTGAGGTTCCTCGTGAAAGACCCTGTATGTCACTTCAATATGTGATGCATAGATGCCGTCTCGTCAAGCCACCAGAATAGCGCTTGATCATTTGAACAATAGACGGTTATTTTAGTTCTGTTTTCATATAGGTACGCAGAGTAAGTTTTCATTTTCCCCATAAATCTTCGATAATTATTTTTCCATGTATGTGATGAAATCCATTTATCATGAGAGCGTTTTGTGTGTTCTTTTAAGTCATGATATGATTTATTTCAACGACGAATTTGCCTTGAAAATATTTATTTTTTGTTTTCAAAGTTCTGAACTCACATCGGGGTCAATTGTAATATTCCCGTTGGGGTTGATAGTAACGTTACAACTGACCTTTTTCAATTTTTCACTATTATATCAAGGCATGTTTTTTCTTCGAAAACACGATCGCATTATCTCCTGAATATGTGAGACCATTTAAAATTTTACTAGAGGTAATACAAGAAGGAAGTCTGATTATACAGATTCTACTGAGAAAGATGCTATAAGATCAGTATAGGAAGCAAGAGAAAATATAAAAAGAGAACAAATGGCGAAGAGGAATATGAACAATGTGAAAGGTGAAGGAAAAAGAAATATATTGCAAAGAAGAAACCTAGAAACGAATCTCTACAGACGAGCGAAGATGAAAAGGTCTGGTTTGCATGAAGTCTCCGAGCAGCAGCAAGCCAGGAGAGCATTGGCTGGCTGCTATGCTCCGATTGAATTCCGGTTCTTATCCGTATGTCTAAAAAATTTGTGAATCTGAATTAATTTTTATGTTTGAAATCGTCATGATACATTTGAAATAATCTGATTTGAAGATGTTTCGAATAACCGGAAGTTCAACCCTCCGTATATTTTTCTTTCTATTAAAATTATAATTAGGTTTGGTTTGAAATGCATTCTTCTTGACTATCTCTGCTCAAGTATAATTCATATTTGCAGAGAGTCCAAGAAACATAAATTTAGATGAGGAAACGTTGTGTTACTTATGACCCCGTTAACTGTTACAACTGACCCAGGGGTCGGGGACGGTTGTAACATTGCTCGCCTTTTTTTGAAATGCATTGATGACGCTTTTCTGGACAGCTCTGATAAATTTGAACACATCAAGTTTGTGATCACTTGGGTGACTAATTGTTTGGTGAAATCAGTTTTCTTCTGAGTGTATTACCCAACAAACTGCAAATGTTCAAAGTCAAAATGTTACAATTGTCCCCGGTCTACCCTAAAAATGTTTGCAACGTTGTGACGTTCTTTGAATTTTCTAATAAATAAACACTAAATCACAATAAAAGGTATTTTGGATTGAAATTCATTTACTTATTTGTGCGTGAATGTAAGAAATTATCATGTCCCCTCCCTGAGAATTTTCCTAGATTATCGTGTTCAGGGCTGGACAGAATCAAATTTGGACACGGAGTCGTCAGCAGTGAGTCGAACCTTGTAGTTGGAGGCCATTCCCGTTTACAAATTCGAATAATTCAAGAATCGCAATTATGTATCCCTCATTTAATTAGAGCGGTTGCTCAAAGATATAATTAGGTGCAAAAACTGCACTATTTTGAGATCAGCAAGCGCAAAAGTGATGCTTCTCGCCCTCAGACACTGGCTTCAGAGTGCATTTTCACTCAGGTCGTACCTACATAAAATCTAACTTAATTTTTATTTTGCAAGATTTGTCTTGCAAATAAAAAAGTTGAAATCAACAAAAATTTTTTTCTGTGAAATACTGGTGTTGTTTGTTGTCGTTCAATAATTTTTCGAAACTGGTACAATAAGTTCTGAAAAATATTTACTATTGAGGCTATAATGACCTTGGAAGTCGGTGCCTTCTACCTAAAATTCATCAGGTTTATTTAAAAAATAATATTTATCAATTCCAACTGAAAATAATTACAAGGAACATATGAGGAAATTAGAAAATTACCGAACCACTCGATGAAAATCCTTACATTGATTGCACCTACCTGAACAAAATGCTGCACGCTCTCCAACAGCATGCCGTACATCTTAAAATCGCGAACGAAAGCACTGAATCAACAGGAAACGTAAACGCGTGCAGTTATTCGCAGTTCGACACGAACTTAACAATAAAATTGGAGTTGGGTATCCTTTATCCTTCGACGCTCGACGACGCATGTAGAAGAGGATCCTTGCATCCTCACTCCCAGGCGGTCAGAGGTTAGAACGGAGGCGAAGTCAGGTTGATTCACTCCGGGAAATTGTTTTTCCGGGCCGGTGACTTGGGAAAATGGAGAGTTTTCATCTGTCATCTCGCATGTCTGGGATCAGTAGACAATAAATCGGTGGATTAGGATAGAGGAATTTAGTCGGTGTTTACCCGCTGAATGCGATAGGTACAGGGATGGATCTTCGGTATTTCGTGAACGCTTGGAAGAATAAACGATTATAATGGGTGATTTTGTGAGAGCTATAGGAAATTGAAAAAACACACATAAAATTCAGAAAAATGCATGAAATCTTTATTTGACCCATTAACAAGTGAATACATAAGTGAATTCCAAAATCAACTAGCATATTTTGTAAAAGTAATACAACCAAACTCATTAGAAAATATTTCTGCACACACTATCACCACACATCATGAACCAAATTAAGAAGAAAAAACAACTTTGTCAATTAACGATGACACAAACCTGAGGATACTCTATAACAAACTAAACAAAGAAATTCACAATTTTGTTACTGAATATAGGTCGACTAAGTGGACCCAAACATGTGAAAACATCAATTAAATAAAGCTATTAGCAAAAAATAAAGGATCTGACAAGATACAACATAAAAACCAACATCAGTGAAGTAATGAGGAACAAAAAAACATATAATGCAGATGAAGAAATAGCCTCGGCATTTCAAGAATATTTTCAGGAAACATTCACCGCTCCCTAGCAAAGAAATCAAAAAAAGATTTCCTGAAAAATTTTTCCTGTCCCCAAAGAGGCCAATCCACCAAATTGCCCAGAACTCAGGCCAATCGAAAGATATTGGGCCCTGGTAGCATGATGGGAAGAATTCCAGAAAAATTCCATGAATTTTGTAAAAAAAAGTTCTGTTTTTTGTTGTAAAAACAGTTTTCATAAGAATTAGAAGATGATTCGAAAATGAATTTGATTTTCGAAATCGGTCCAGTGGTTCAAAAGATATGAGCGAATTTATTCTCGTTCAGTCCTCATTATAACCATCCACAAGCATGGCACAGATTACAACCAAATGTCCAGCTATCGACCCATAACTTTTCCCAATTTTAGGTAAAACATTTGAAAAACAGTAAAAATTCGTCTTGAAAATTCAAATGGGCAAAAAATTGGATTCAGGAAAAATCATTCAACCATCCGCCCATTAGTAGCTCTAATATCAAATATTCAAACCGCAATGAAAAAAGGTCACAAGTAAGCAGCCATATTCATGGACATCAAGAAAGCATTCGATAGTGTGTGGCCTGAAGGTCTTCTACATCAACAAAAATTTCTATATAATATTTATGTACACGCTGATGATACAGCACTTTTATCACACAGCAAGAACATAAAAGACACAAGACACAATGGAACAACTACAAAACCTGTGTAACAAAATCGTGATATGGATAAAAAACTGCCAAAGCCTGACCAATCTAAACTAATAATATTTGGCCACAGAATATCGGATAATTCACCTACCATCAGAATGCTTCACCATAACATAAAACTGTAACGAATCGAAATATTGCGGTAAATCAATATAGACTTCTAAAATTACATTCACAGCTTCGAATATTTCTTTGGTGCTGACGTGTTTCAGTACGTGAGAAACAGGATGTAAGCACACATAACAAAGATTACTTGAAATTAGAATATGTATTTTCTTGAAAATATTTTCTTAGATGAAAATAATAACCATTCATTTCAAGAATATATTCTCACACGGAGAATATCGAATATATCAAATCGAGTATTTAATTTTCTCAGGTCATTTTCTTATTATAGGAAAATTTTCTTCGTCCGAGAAAATGAAAATTCCAAAGCGAACAACTGACTTATTTGAATTCAAAATATTCGGTATTCTTATTCTGATACTATTTTTTTTTTCGAAGAAAACTAATGTTTTGAAGACAGTACCTACTTGAATAATCGCAATCAAACAATGTTTTTTATCTTTTATTCAAAACAATATTTCCTTATTTTGATGTGATTAGAATATTGCATGAAATAAATAAATTATATGATTTCGAAATGATAATTCTTTCGAATCAATCAGAAATTTTCTTGTTTGGAACCAATATAAATATTGAAAAAAGTAATTAACCAATCTAAATGCAGAATAGCCAGTTCGAAATATGAATTTATAAACCAAGAAATTTTTTTTCAAAAAACTTTGGTAGGACTTGTATTTCTCCTTATCCTATAAATCTCCGTTACCAAAGCAACGCTAGTTAATCGAAAGTGGAGAGTTCGACTCCTCCCAAAGTTTTTTGAAAAAAAATTTCTTTGGTTATAAAATTCAAAATTCATATTTCTATCTGGCAGCCCATCAGCACAATTTTGGCCTTCGTACGGCCTCCAGTTTTTCAAATAAAAATTATGAAAGTACTCCGAGAGTAGTCTTCGGAAGGCTACAAAAAAAAACCAATGAAAAATAGTTTAACCATGAAAAATTCCAGAAATTTTGGGCAAAATTTTTTTTTCACTGATGACATGTGAAAAAAATTTGAGTTTGAATTTTGGAAAATTTTTTTTTCACGGAAAATCTTAGAAATCGATTACTTTGAGATAATGCTTTCCAAATTGGCAACCAAGAGAAAAAAATTCTAACTTTGCAGGTTTTCTGCCATTTTGAATTTTATTTTCAAATTTCTACACCACAATTCAATCGAGCCCTAAAAATACTAAGATGTGACCAGAAACCATTATTTCAGATATCGCGCATAACCTAACACAGTTCACAGAATATTGCTCAAAGTTGACATTAAACACCTTGTATCTCGCTTATGCGTCGAAAACGGGGTACATGTCATAAGGCAAAAATTACTTTTCAGGTGTCAAAAGTTTCAAAATAAAATATTTTGAAAGGCTATTCAATATGTATTTCATTTGTTTCAATTATGTGTATGTGATATGTACGGTTAACAGAATTAAAATTGTTCGGATTACATATTTCTGAAAGAAATACTCTTTCCTCAGTGAAGTGAAAAAATTGTACCGGTTTCAACTAAACAAGAATTATACTGCAATTGTTAAACGGTTTATCCTCTTCTAAGAGCCATCAAGAAAATACTTGAATACATTTTTCTAGCTCAAGAAAATGAATTTCTTGCGGTTATTACGCATCGGAAGAGTTCATTGGATTATACTACATCGGGTATGATTTTTGATATTCGTGTGTTTTCGTTTCGAAACGAATACATTCTACAGAAGAGAATCATCTGAAATCCAGAGGGATGATCAATTAATGCATAATTTGCAGAATCGTTTATGGAGTGTGAGGTGTGTGAGGATTAGAAATGTTCATTCAGAATTTTAAAATGGATCAGTTGATTTAGTGAAATTTTTAACGTGTGTGATGTGCCAAGGAATTCATTCCAAACTTTCGATGTCAGTTCATTTTTCATTTTTCAGTACATATCATCTAAAATTTGATAAAATTCAAGGTGAAGATTGAAATTCTGCAATAGAAATCGGAAAAACTTATTCTAACTGGAAGGTTGTCGAAATAACTTAAATTATTTCGAGGGTTTCTGCACTATGGGTGCAGGTTATTCTGTTTTTGATTTTATAAGGGTTCAGGTTCAAGTATCACAGTTCTAATTCCATGTTTTTTGGAAGTCGCTCATTAACTAGTAATTCCACGAAAATGATGGAAAGATGGATTGAAATTATATACAGGGTGTTTCACCATAAACTGGACAAACATATATAGCCGTGTAGACGACATCGGGGAAGTCGTTTTTGCCTTATGACATATACCCCGTTTTCGACGCATAATCGAGATACAGGGTGCTTAATGTCAACTTTGGGCAATATTCTGTGAACTGTGGTAAGTTATGCGTGATATTTGAAATAACGGTTCCTGATCACATCTTAGTATTTTTGAGAGCTCAATTGAATTGTGGTGTAAAATTTTGCAAAAAAAAATTCAAAATGGCGGAAAACCTGCAAAGTTGGAATTTTTTTTTCTCGGTTGCTAATTTGGGAAGCATAATCTCAACGTTCTCGATTTTCTAAGATTTTCCGTAAAAAAAATTTTTCAGATTTCGAACTCAACTTTTTTTTTACATGTCTTCAGTGAAAAAAAAATTTCGGCCAAAATTTTTGGAATTTTTCATGGTTGAACTATCTCCAATTCTGATTACTTGGGTGAAAACAGAATGAAAACATATCAATTGGTTTTCTTTTTGTAGCCTTCCGAAGATTACGCTAGGTGTACTTTCTTAATTTTTATTGGAGAAACTGGAGGCCGTACGGAGGTCAAAATTGTGCTGATGGGCTGCCAGAATGATCTGGATAAAAATATGAAATTATAAACCAAAAAAATTTTTTTTCAAAAAATTTTGGTAGGAAACGAACTCACGAGTATGAATTGGATTGATTCTAATCCTATAAATCTCCGTTACCAAAGCAACACTAGTTAATCGAGAGTGTAGAGTTCAAACCTTACCAAAGTTTCTTGGAAAAAATAAAAAAAAAAATATTTTTTTTTTCAATTTTTTTTTATTTTTTCGAAAAAAAATTTTTTTTTGTTATAATTTCATATTTCTATCTGGGTCATTCTGGCAGCCCAGCAGCACAATTTTGACCTTCGTACGGCCTCCAGTTTCTCAAATAAAAATTAAGAAAGTACACCTAGCGTAATCTTCGGAAGCCTACAAAAAGAAAACCAATTGATATTTTTTCATTCTGTTTCCACCCAAGTATTCAGAATTAAAGATTGTTCAACCATGGAAAATTCCAAAAATTTTGGGTGAAATTTTTTTTTCACTGTAGACATGTAAAAAAAAAGTTGAGTTCGAAATTTGAAAAAAATTTTTCACGGAAAATCTTAGAAAATCGAGTATGTTGAGATTATGCTTTCCAAATCGGCAACCGAGAAAAAAAAATTCCGACTTTGCAGGTTTTCCGCCATTTTGAATTTTTTTTTGCAAAATTTTACACCACAATTCAATTGAGCTCTCAAAAATACTAAGATATGATCAGGAACCGTTATTTCAAATATCACGCATAACTTACCACAGTTCACAGAATATTGCTCAAAGTTGACATTAAGCACCCTGTATCTCGATTATGCGTCGAAAACGGGGTATATGACATAAGGCAAAAATTACTTTCTCGGTGTCAACTACACGGCTATATATGTTTGTCCAGTTTATGGTGAAACACCCTGTAGATATCATATTCAATGATGCCTACAGGAAACTATTACTACATAAACAGTATTTGTATGCATAAGGTATAAAAAAAATAAACAGTATTAATTTTTATTGCTCGACGAGTACCAAAACAGATTTTTAGAATCAGTAGGTACATTTCGCATATCTGTATATCTTCGGATCTATGTTTTTCAAGAATAAAAAAAAATATTTTTAACTTTCACTATGAGGGCGTCAATTTGATTACCACGTAGTACAATTTTTCGAATTTTTTTTCCAAATTCCACTCAAAAAATTATTTTTCTTAACAGATATTAATTCGTCAGTGGGTCACCAAACTTCATCATTGTAGGAATGCTCTGAGTCACAACATTTATTTCGATTATATTTCAAAAAATTGACTGTGGGAGACTGGCGGGTGATTCTATAAAGTTTTCGCTTTTTATCGGTAGTCCGAAACCATAAAAATGATTTTTCATGTTTACTTTTAAATAAATCTAATTCTCGAGTTGTTTTTGGCGATATTCAATTAACCATTTCAGGTGAAAATTGCCAATACAAATTCATGTTCTTGCTCATGTAATTATATCAAAAGGAAAACAGAAAAATGAATAGCAGCGTTCCATTTTGCTGCTTTGGGAATACTCAATGGAGGAATATTCAAAAAGTAGTTTTGTTCATGTTATGGTGAGTTTTCTGTAAAATTTTGCCACTCAATCACAAAAATTTCTTCGAAACCCATTTGACACTAGGGGGACCTCAAGAGGATTTTCAAAAAATATAATAAATATTGTTATACCTGCGGGGGTGTTTCTAAACACACCTGTAACCGCAAATAAAATTAGAAATCTTACCTTTCGAAGCCTGTACACTTTTCCAGCCGAAAGGGAATCTGGACTCGTGCCTTGAGCAAACGCAAGGTCTTATGAAAAATTAAATCCTTTTCTGAGAGGGGATGAAATAAAAAAAAAGACCTTCTCATTAACATTAACAATATATTAGATTACAAAAAAAAATTGTCTCTTCTACATTCAATAAAAACAAAAGTGTTATTTCTCGACCTTTTCAAGAAACGAACAGTAAATAAAAAAAAACAATAGAACAACAACAAATAGAAATGATGGAGAGTGACGTAGTACCTTTTTGTAATCTTCCTACTTAAAATCGTCAAAAGTTCCCATTTAGTTATAAAAAAGCTCTCTCTTACCAGACCAAACACTCGCGAAAACACTTGCTGTTAATCAATTAAAACCAATTGATTTACTTCTGAATTACCTTTAAGTTACATTAAAATATTTTGGAGAACCGACCGAACTTTACTTCTACTCAACACATCAGGTACTCCCTACGATTGAATTCGCATTTTCCCATCTAATGCACATCTAGTGCTCTTTACTTCACGCCACTGTCGGAACTCGGAACTGCCTTAATTCCCGAAAATTTCCCTATTTAAAGCGAAGTCTCCCCTGCCTCTTCGTCCCCTTGGAATATTCTGGAAAGAATTTGTCTGAAACGATGTGGTCTTACACTATTGGTTGAAAAACCATAAAATCTGATGATAAAAAAAACCGTTGCTTGCTCTCCCGTGGATCACGACCCCTTGGAATACAAGACCCTTGAACTTGTTTATCAAAGCTCTTAACTGTTTCCGCCCGTCGAAATTTTTAATTTATGGGTCTGGGAATTTCTGGATTCATCCCGCACATTTGAATGACTTTCCTCTAGAATTATGTTAAAATTGAAATTTTAAAATGTAATAATTTCTTTCCATTACCTAGGGTACTACAACACTCTCCCCAATAAAAAAGATTTGGCTCCACATCGCCAAAACTTTTCCCTCATACCCCTACTTATAACATGTCACTATCCCACTTGACACGAAACAAACATCTTATTTCTATAGAAATTACTAAACTCACATGCATCCATTTCTTACCAGTTCAATAACATTTACTGCCTGCAAATCAATACCATACAAAATCACGCGTACATAGCCGTATGAAACATAAAATACCAATAAAAAAAATTCGCAAAACCTATGATCTACTATACTTTACAAAAATTTCCAAAATTGACGAACATATATTCTCGTTTGTCCATAACCATAACTTTCGAACAATTGTCTTGCGCGCACCTTTCCCGATCTTTCTGTGAGTTTTTCGCGTCCTCCCTCGGTTTTCACTACACATCCCCTTTCGCTGTAGCTTCTGGTCCTCTGTACCGGAATAACCTTCGCTTCCACATCTCCAGCTTACCCAAAGCCTCTCACGCTGTTGTTACGCCACTGCTCTACCTCTACTTATGTCGCACTCCCAGTAGCATTATTATTGTTTATGCCCTGTCACCGTTTGTCCAAATTTGTTGTCTCTAGCACCCCTGGTGGCATGTTACATCCCCGCAGTATATAGATAAAACTGCAGACATATCGAATTTCTTCGGTTCTCGTTGATTGATCGATGAGGGTGGTACTTAATCGTCTAGCGTCGTTGTTGTGGTACCCAATTTCGGAAGATAAAATTCGAACCATTTACTTTTTGAATTACACGATTTTCGTAATTTATTTTACCATGAATATCTTTCAACCAGCTAGGTTGTCAGATTTTTCTTCCATAGACATCTCGCTGGCGTAACACCTGCGGAATCGCGTTTTTCACACTCGCCTAATAATCAGGTAAAGCTGAACAGGAAGGTTATTCGTCTGATGATGGCCTGATGATTTATTTCGCTTCTCGTCGATCACAGAACTTCCCGTTGATTGTCTTTATTGTCCTTATGCGCGCATTGTTCTAACGTTCACGCAAATTACAAGAAAAACATATGTCCTAACAACAACAAAAATCAAAGCTTATCTTCAAAAATATAACAGTCACATCAGAAAGTTTGTAAAAACAGTAAAACCTTAAACTTATTCAAAAAAAAAATGCAAGACGTAAAAAAATCATTCATCTAAACATCCTAAACACATCCTCCATAACATGCAAGGCCTTGTGCTCGCGTAAACCAGCGACCAAAACGCTTCCTTATAATCTGTTTCAGATTATCTTCATATACCATCCAATCCAATTTGAAAGAATAACTTCTAAATCCTCAAAAATATACCGTTAAACTAACAAAACAAAATTCTATTCCCCTTTTTACATTTTTTGAATAGAGACCTCAAAAAAAAATTAATCGTACCTAAACTGCTTCTTCTTAATAATGTACTTAAAATTCTGAAACACAGCTACATTGATTTTTCTCCAAAAATTTTACTAAAATTAATTTCAACGGAAATGACCTTGGAACCTAAAAAATTGGAATCACAATTAAAAAAATTGAGCTACTGAAACTAGAATTGCCCCTGTTAACTTCACAAAAAAAAATTCATAAATGAATGGAATGGCCTTTGCATGATAAGGTACTTAATTATTAACACGGAACGTGGGGTCGTCACTGCCCAATGGTACTCAAACCACTCCGTGCGGAAATAGGGTTTCCTCAATAGTAGGTCCATCGGTCTGGTGGACGTGCAATTTTTCTGGACCTTCCCAAAGCAAAGACTGGCTCTTCCAGCCATTCTTCCTCATCACTATAGAGCTCCTCATCTGATTCGAAGTAAATTGTCAGCCTATCGACATGGACAACTTTTTCTTCAGTACCCCCACATTCCTTTATCTTGCATGTCTCATTACTTCGAAATCTTGTTATTTGATATGGACCAATCCAGCTTTCCCCTATTTCCTTAGATGACCCACGCATTTCTCTCAAGAGTACCTTATCCCCCAACTCGAATTGATGATCGCCCCCAAAAACTCTCGATGATTTGTATTTTTCGCGATCCTTCACCTTACATTTTTTCTTCTTTCTCCCTGGTTTTCCCAGCGTTTCTTCATTATATTGATCGGTCTGAGCCTCTGCATCCACGCAAATTGTTTCGACCTTTGGTTTACCACTTTCTAAAATTATCGATCCAGTTTCTATTCCTCCAAAATTTTCTTCCGTTTGTGTGTCTGCATTTACACAAATTATTCCTACTTTTGGTTTCCCACTCTCCACTGGTTTTTTCGACATTTCGACGTCGGTATTGGCCACCTTATTGTCAATTTGTGTGAACGAATCCCTGTGAGTGTTTCTACTCCAAATTCTCTGTGTTTGTTCTCCCCGTCTGGAGATCTGTCCAATCTCTCTAACGTCCAGAAAGGTAAATTCCTCGAGAATTTCTTTACCCAAAAGCTTGAAAATGGTTCCTCTTATGGTCACAGATGGATCATGTACATAATCTATATGAGTAGTATAACAAAGAGAGTTCTGGCTCACTTTGAATCTTAAAAAATTGAAAATTGGTATTTGAACCTCATTAGCTTTAGGAATTTCGGGAATTGGTAATCGCGTCAACAATATGATGAGTGATAATGAGGTATGAAGTTAATTGCTTCTCTTTGACACTAATTGTTAATTGCTTCTCTTCGGCACTAATGGATATCATTACCAATTGTTACAGATTCCAAACTTTCAATATTTGATGTATCATTCAAAATCGAAAGTGATAATAATGAGGTATGAAGTTAATTGCTTCTCTTCGGCACTAATGGATATCATTGCCAATTGTTACAGATTCCAAAAGATGTCAATTGACACATTAAGATTCCAAACTTTCAATATTTGATGTATCATCCGAAATCGAAAGTGATAATAATGAGGTATGAAGTTAATTGCTCCTCTTCGGCACTAATGGATATCATTACCAATTGTTACAGATTCCAAACTTTCAATATTTGATGTATCATTCAAAATCGAAAGTGATTATGAGGTATGAAGTGAATTGCTTTTCTTCGACTCTAATCGATGTTTCATTGCCAATAATTTTAACTGCAAAAGGTCCAAATGCTTTATTGCTAGGCACGGCATCGTACTATTCGGTACGGTGTCTTTACGTTAGACACCATATTTTATTGTTTAGCAAGAGTAGTGTTTGGGAGGTTGCGTGAAGATTGGTGAAAGATAGAATATTGGTTTTAGCGCCTTATAAAATTATTAATTATTGCTCCGTAACATTTCAATTGAACGTTTTATTGTTCGGTTTTGAAAGTGTGCAGTGTATTCACCGTATTGAAGCAAATATATCGATTTGTGTGAGAGGACACAAAATGTACTAGTAGGAGGAAATACGACTGAATCGAGGTACGATTTGGAAACGTTAGCAACACCAAACCAACTTGAAGAGTTAGAGCGGAATCTTGAAGATATTCAATTCTTCTCAAAAATTGTAAGTGAATGTTTTCATATCAAACTTCTTTCGAATAGATTTTTACGGTTTTTTAGTATAAATTTGCCATTTTTTTATTGAGGTTGTGTCGGGAACACGAATCAATCAAAAGAGATTACGTTCTCAGAGTATCAGGCAACTGTCAATATAAACTATGCTTTGTTATAGATTCCAAATATCCAAATATGTATATCAATTTTTTTTATTTCGTTTAGTGTAACTACTTTCAGTTTCATTATTAATTTTTTTTTTTAGATTGATAGTCTTGGAATGATAGGAGGAAACATCCTTTCTAAAATTCTATATATCAAAAGAATTGGGTCATAAGCTCAACTGGACGGGGCGCCAGCAGAAAGTGGCATTTTCGAAATTTTCCAATTTAACAAAAGCAATTTTAGGTATTATATTGGCACAAGGTAAAATTCTTTTTTTCTTATCTCATATTCCTCCTATTTTAGTAGCCATACGAAGGAACAAGGGCTGCGAAAATGCCACATGTGATTATCAACAAATTTTTCTTTTTTTTGTGATAGATCATCATCTACATTCCACATCTGCCATCATGAATTTCATCAAACTAAATGCTGCTTGTTCTTACACAGAAAAGAAGACGATAAAATTGCATCAATTACCACTGGGCGAGAAAACTGGACTGTTCCAGACGAGATCAAACATTCAAAGTTGCAACAATCGATGTGAAACTAGAAATAGAGTCCTCGAAGGGCTTTTCAAATAATACAAGAGTTTTATGTATTATAATAGTTCATGATTGTATTATAGAATTCAAACCTTCAACAGAAGAAATTAAAAAAAAAAATCAGATCTATAATAAAAGGAAAAATGCGTATCGTGATATGTGATATCCAAGGATTTATAATAGATGGAGAATTCTGTCCAAAGGAATTGTCTTTCAATGTTGGTAAGAAAATATCACATTTCATCATGAAACCTATCAAAAAATTTTCCTCATTAACATCTATCGAAAAGAAATCTGTGTACTATTTGGAGAAAAATCACCACGGATTACGATATACTGATGGTTTCATTGATTATGAAAAGTTGAATGAGATTTTGAATAGTATTTTACAAAATGGTGATATCGTTTATGTTAATGGACATCAGAAGTATGATTATTTGAAAAGTATGATGGGTGAGAAAGAAGTTCAAGTACTGAATGTGGAGCAATTTGGATGGACTCCACCGATATTTGTTAAGAAACCACCGAATTGTATGAGCCATATAATTGATAATTGTATGTGCACCCTCAGTAATTGTGATGATCTATATCGATGGGTGGATCTGTTCTCACCAAAGGTGAACTCAATAGTTGGTAGACATCTGGTTTATGATGACGATGGACACGACAACTGATGAACCATCGGTAAAAGCTCTGACGAATATGGAAAAATGAACACTGAATGCTTTCAATAATATCAATAGATTTAAAAATTTAGAATATGGAAACCCTCGATATATTCGACTGATGAAATGTGAGAATTTTTGAGGAATTATATATCTTCATCATGTATATATTATTATGATAACAAAAGATTTAAATATTTTTTTTTATTTTAAAATACCTGACATAGTCTATAACGATTGAACTATCCAAATTTATATCTCAAAACTGATGTTCTTCTGCTAGCTGATATTTTTTGAACAGTTTCGTCAAAGATGTCATAGCACATACGGACTAGATCCTGCTTGGTATTATACACTTCCGGGATATACATGGGATTGCATGTTGAGATACACATCAGCAAAACTGCAAATAATGAAATATATCTATATGATATTATTCATTGAACAAAGTATAAGAGGTGGAATAAGTCAATGTTTCAATAGGTATGCCAAAGCAAATAATAAGTACCTATATGACTGATTTCGATTCCGAAAAGTTGATATCATATATACTTTACTTAGATGTAACTAATCTTTACGGTTTTACTATGACCCAGCATGTATATATTAATGAATAATGCGGTGTTCGGTAAGACAATGGAGAATATACGTAAACATAGAATAGTCAAAATGGTCAATTCATGGGAGGGACGTTGTGGTGTTAAAAATCTTACTGCGAGTCCCCATTTCAAAAGTGGCATGATATTTGGTGAAAATTTGATGGCCATTGAAATGAAGAAAACAAAATTAATCTTCAATAAACCTGTGTATGTTGGTGCAGCTATACCTACTAGATATTCCGAAAACCTGTTTATATGATTTTCATTATGATTATAGTCTAACTAAATTTAAGAAAGAACTGTTTTCTGTTATATGTCGACACCGATTCATTAATTTATGATATTCGAGATCAAGATCCATATGAGATGATTAGGCTTGATTGTCATACTCATTTCGATACGTCAGATTATACAGATGATAATATTCTCAATATTCCCCGTGTAAACAAAAAGGTTCCCGGGCTCATGAAAGATGAAAACAAAGGTATCATAATGAATTAATTCGTTGGATTACGCTCCAAAATGTATTTTTTTAAAGTTAGTTCGAACAGTTGTGAAATAAAAAAAAAAGTGAAGGGATGAAAGGGGTTACCAAAAGGGTTATATCTTTCGATGATTATTTGAAATGTTTATTTAGAGGACAAACTAAAATCATAACTCAAAAAAATATCATATCAGAAAATCATCGAGTTTACTCAATTGAACAAATTAAAGTAGCTCTATGTAAAACAGATACAAAGAGATTCCTAACAGAAAATCATCATTCGCTTCCATGGGATCACTATAAAATAGTATAGTTTTCAGAAAATAATGGTTAGCATATTATGTTGAAGTACTCCATGGCAGCAAGAGAAGATACGTTTTCATTCTAACCTCAGATAACTGAACTGTTCAAAAATAAATTTCCCAATCAATATCAGATATTGATTCAGCTTCCTATCAAAGAATGGATGGTCGTTGGAAAAACAATTTTATCTACTCCCATAGAATAATATATCCATTATTCGACTGATTTTGATCTGTAATCGTCTCCATAAACCAATAGTGTGAGGTAATAATAACTCACGCCTATAACTCACTATTATACAAATAGGAAAAATGTAGCTTACGAAATGAATACAAAAGTTGGGTCAATGGGGAACTCTATTTCAGACATCAAGGTAACGTTCTCGCCATCCATTTCTACATTTTCTTAGGTCTGAATATCCAAAAATTGCATTTGGAAAACGTGAATTTTTGACTTTTCTACGTTATTCGATATCGATTCGATTTTCGACCAAAGAAATCTCTTTTGACAACTGTTGTCAATTTTGAAAATCCAGATTAATTCGAATTTTACTGAAGAAGTCGGAGATAAAGTATAGTGTTCAATTCGCGGTAATTCTCATAACAAACTTGATGAAATACACCCCTCGCCTTACGGCTCGGGCTGCAAAATTCATCTGCGTGTGTTATGACTTACATTACCGCTCATTGAACAATATACTATTATTTTCACAAGGATTAATTAAGTCACTGGACGAAATCGAAATATGGATAGTTGGATCTCATCGTCGTTCAATGAGAAATTGGTATCATGAAAACTCGGAGAGGTGGGATGCTGAAACTGATGAAGAATATGATTCTGATGATGACGATGATTAGGAGAACAGGTTTCCCCCAATATTGTATAGTAAACTCATAGATGAAATCCATATAAAATTATATATTATGGGTTACTCTAAGATATTCGATAATCACAAAATTCGATGATTCAATTTATATTTGAGTCACTTGAATCATCGTTTTCCTCTTCACGTAGAGAGAAGAGCGTTAATTTTGAAAGAATCGATAATGATAGATTGTTACTTCAGCAAATGTCATGTTGATCATTATGGTAGAAAAGAAACTTATAAGGATATATCAATATAATATAATCAATTTCTGTTAGATCCAGCAATATATGCTCGATTCTTTTATTTATACTGGAAGCTTGAGGAAGATATTTCACCTAACTTTATGTATGATAATGAAGATGATGATGAGATTGTAGATGATGATGATTATTATTTTTGAATGTAAATAAATGTCATACGAATTACTTCACATGAGTTTTATTTTTTTATCTTTCTAACATTTCCCAAATCGCAAAGCAATTGGTTCTTGTTCGAAAACATATAGTAACATTTGAAGACCGAAATTGTTTCGTGATCTACAAACTATTGGAATTATCGATCCATGAGTCATGTGACTTATCAAAACCAAGCCACCTAACAAGAATTTTATTCCCTTTTCGACGTAGAACCCTTTCAACTAAATAGACATCGGGATATTTCGCCTTTTGAAGTTCCTGTACATAAAAAGCACCTCTTATAGGCTGACCCTGTATATCATCTAGAAGGTAAGTAACTGGATTTGTAATCTGAATCTTGCTGATTTTGAATATTTCAGTTGTCCAATTAGGTAAATAACCCTTACTGAAAGTGTGTTTAAATTTGCTGACACGCACCATATCACCAATCTTGAATTTACTACGACCAGCAATTTTCAAATAGTTGTATCGACTTTGAAGGAGTTCTTGTTCATTCATACTATTCACTTCGACTGGACTGATACCAATTGTTCTATGTTTTGTATGATTATATCCATCAACAGCAGCGGGTAAAATATCTAACCATCTGTACGTACCATTCAAACTGAATGATTTAAATAGTTTCTCTTTGAGAGTTCGTATGACTCGTTCGACAATTGCAGCTTTTGTAACATTAAATGTGTGATAATGATTAATATTATATTCTTTCATAGGACGATTGAAATTTTTATTGAAAAATTCCTTTCCTTGATCGGTCTGCAGGTTTCTGGGTCTTCGTTCACTCTGCTCCAATATGTCCGAGAACGATCGAGTAACATCTTCTGCACTTTTCGTTATCAGGGCTTTAGTCCAGACAAATTTCGAAAAACAATCAATCACAACAAGAACAAACCTGTAATTTTTGTTTTCATCGGCGTACAAATCCATTTGCATCAAATCACTGTGCCACAAATCATCTATACCCTTGATAATAGTACGTCTACGCGGAATTTTTTTTTTGCAGGTCTATGTAGTTCATTGACCACTTGAACTTTATCCTTGGAAGGGGCTCCATTGGAAATGATATATTTTTTTTTTCATTGAGTAGTATAATTATCGGAAAATTGATTTCTGGAGCTGTATTTGTGCTGTCTGATGCTGTGTTGGAGCTGTCAGCTGACCTGTCTGGAGCTGTGTTGGAGCTGTCAGCTGGGCTGTCTGGAGCTGTGTTGGGGCTGTCATCTGACCTGTCTGGAGCTGTGTTGGAGCTGTCAGCTGACCTGTCTGGAGCTGTGTTGCAGCTGTTTGAAACTGTGATGTGACAACAATTTCTTTATTTCAAACTTGGTAAAAACTCAAGATGATCATACAATTTCGCAACTATTCCACCCCATTACCCAGCGACTAGATAGAATAGGAGGTAAAAATGTTTAATTGAAGACCACAAAACGTCAGACCACCACATCACAGTTTCAAACAGCTGCAACACAGCTCCAGACAGGTCAGCTGACAGCTCCAACACAGCTCCAGACAGGTCAGATGACAGCCCCAACACAGCTCCAGACAGCCCAGCTGACAGCTCCAACACAGCTCCAGACAGGTCAGCTGACAGCTCCAACACAGCATCAGACAGCACAAATACAGCTCCAGAAATCAATTTTCCGATAATTATACTACTCAATGAAAAAAAAAAATATATCATTTCCAATGGAGCCCCTTCCAAGGATAAAGTTCAAGTGGTCAATGAACTACATAGACCTGCAAAAAAAAAAAATTCCGCGTAGACGTACTATTATCAAGGGTATAGATGATTTGTGGCACAGTGATTTGATGCAAATGGATTTGTACGCCGATGAAAACAAAAATTACAGGTTTGTTCTTGTTGTGATTGATTGTTTTTCGAAATTTGTCTGGACTAAAGCCCTGATAACGAAAAGTGCAGAAGATGTTACTCGATCGTTCTCGGACATATTGGAGCAGAGTGAACGAAGACCCAGAAACCTGCAGACCGATCAAGGAAAGGAATTTTTCAATAAAAATTTCAATCGTCCTATGAAAGAATATAATATTAATCATTATCACACATTTAATGTTACAAAAGCTGCAATTGTCGAACGAGTCATACGAACTCTCAAAGAGAAACTATTTAAATCATTCAGTTTGAATGGTACGTACAGATGGTTAGATATTTTACCCGCTGCTGTTGATGGATATAATCATACAAAACATAGAACAATTGGTATCAGTCCAGTCGAAGTGAATAGTATGAATGAACAAGAACTCCTTCAAAGTCGATACAACTATTTGAAAATTGCTGGTCGTAGTAAATTCAAGATTGGTGATATGGTGCGTGTCAGCAAATTTAAACACACTTTCAGTAAGGGTTATTTACCTAATTGGACAACTGAAATATTCAAAATCAGCAAGATTCAGATTACAAATCCAGTTACTTACCTTCTAGATGATATACAGGGTCAGCCTATAAGAGGTGCTTTTTATGTACAGGAACTTCAA
The DNA here is from genome assembly GCA_910592335.1 of Adalia bipunctata. Lineage (NCBI taxonomy): Eukaryota > Metazoa > Arthropoda > Insecta > Coleoptera > Coccinellidae > Adalia > Adalia bipunctata. The sequence goes on from OU342954.1 coordinate 12,997,209, forward strand.
AAGGCGAAATATCCCGATGTCTATTTAGTTGAAAGGGTTCTACGTCGAAAAGGGAATAAAATTCTTGTTAGGTGGCTTGGTTTTGATAAGTCACATGACTCATGGATCGATAATTCCAATAGTTTGTAGATCACGAAACAATTTCGGTCTTCAAATGTTACTATATGTTTTCGAACAAGAACCAATTGCTTTGCGATTTGGGAAATGTTAGAAAGATAAAAAAATAAAACTCATGTGAAGTAATTCGTATGACATTTATTTACATTCAAAAATAATAATCATCATCATCTACAATCTCATCATCATCTTCATTATCATACATAAAGTTAGGTGAAATATCTTCCTCAAGCTTCCAGTATAAATAAAAGAATCGAGCATATATTGCTGGATCTAACAGAAATTGATTATATTATATTGATATATCCTTATAAGTTTCTTTTCTACCATAATGATCAACATGACATTTGCTGAAGTAACAATCTATCATTATCGATTCTTTCAAAATTAACGCTCTTCTCTCTACGTGAAGAGGAAAACGATGATTCAAGTGACTCAAATATAAATTGAATCATCGAATTTTGTGATTATCGAATATCTTAGAGTAACCCATAATATATAATTTTATATGGATTTCATCTATGAGTTTACTATACAATATTGGGGGAAACCTGTTCTCCTAATCATCGTCATCATCAGAATCATATTCTTCATCAGTTTCAGCATCCCACCTCTCCGAGTTTTCATGATACCAATTTCTCATTGAACGACGATGAGATCCAACTATCCATATTTCGATTTCGTCCAGTGACTTAATTAATCCTTGTGAAAATAATAGTATATTGTTCAATGAGCGGTAATGTAAGTCATAACACACGCAGATGAATTTTGCAGCCCGAGCCGTAAGGCGAGGGGTGTATTTCATCAAGTTTGTTATGAGAATTACCGCGAATTGAACACTATACTTTATCTCCGACTTCTTCAGTAAAATTCGAATTAATCTGGATTTTCAAAATTGACAACAGTTGTCAAAAGAGATTTCTTTGGTCGAAAATCGAATCGATATCGAATAACGTAGAAAAGTCAAAAATTCACGTTTTCCAAATGCAATTTTTGGATATTCAGACCTAAGAAAATGTAGAAATGGATGGCGAGAACGTTACCTTGATGTCTGAAATAGAGTTCCCCATTGACCCAACTTTTGTATTCATTTCGTAAGCTACATTTTTCCTATTTGTATAATAGTGAGTTATAGGCGTGAGTTATTATTACCTCACACTATTGGTTTATGGAGACGATTACAGATCAAAATCAGTCGAATAATGGATATATTATTCTATGGGAGTAGATAAAATTGTTTTTCCAACGACCATCCATTCTTTGATAGGAAGCTGAATCAATATCTGATATTGATTGGGAAATTTATTTTTGAACAGTTCAGTTATCTGAGGTTAGAATGAAAACGTATCTTCTCTTGCTGCCATGGAGTACTTCAACATAATATGCTAACCATTATTTTCTGAAAACTATACTATTTTATAGTGATCCCATGGAAGCGAATGATGATTTTCTGTTAGGAATCTCTTTGTATCTGTTTTACATAGAGCTACTTTAATTTGTTCAATTGAGTAAACTCGATGATTTTCTGATATGATATTTTTTTGAGTTATGATTTTAGTTTGTCCTCTAAATAAACATTTCAAATAATCATCGAAAGATATAACCCTTTTGGTAACCCCTTTCTTCCCTTCACTTTTTTTTTTATTTCACAACTGTTCGAACTAACTTTAAAAAAATACATTTTGGAGCGTAATCCAACGAATTAATTCATTATGATACCTTTGTTTTCATCTTTCATGAGCCCGGGAACCTTTTTGTTTACACGGGGAATATTGAGAATATTATCATCTGTATAATCTGACGTATCGAAATGAGTATGACAATCAAGCCTAATCATCTCATATGGATCTTGATCTCGAATATCATAAATTAATGAATCGGTGTCGACATATAACAGAAAACAGTTCTTTCTTAAATTTAGTTAGACTATAATCATAATGAAAATCATATAAACAGGTTTTCGGAATATCTAGTAGGTATAGCTGCACCAACATACACAGGTTTATTGAAGATTAATTTTGTTTTCTTCATTTCAATGGCCATCAAATTTTCACCAAATATCATGCCACTTTTGAAATGGGGACTCGCAGTAAGATTTTTAACACCACAACGTCCCTCCCATGAATTGACCATTTTGACTATTCTATGTTTACGTATATTCTCCATTGTCTTACCGAACACCGCATTATTCATTAATATATACATGCTGGGTCATAGTAAAACCGTAAAGATTAGTTACATCTAAGTAAAGTATATATGATATCAACTTTTCGGAATCGAAATCAGTCATATAGGTACTTATTATTTGCTTTGGCATACCTATTGAAACATTGACTTATTCCACCTCTTATACTTTGTTCAATGAATAATATCATATAGATATATTTCATTATTTGCAGTTTTGCTGATGTGTATCTCAACATGCAATCCCATGTATATCCCGGAAGTGTATAATACCAAGCAGGATCTAGTCCGTATGTGCTATGACATCTTTGACGAAACTGTTCAAAAAATATCAGCTAGCAGAAGAACATCAGTTTTGAGATATAAATTTGGATAGTTCAATCGTTATAGACTATGTCAGGTATTTTAAAATAAAAAAAAATATTTAAATCTTTTGTTATCATAATAATATATACATGATGAAGATATATAATTCCTCAAAAATTCTCACATTTCATCAGTCGAATATATCGAGGGTTTCCATATTCTAAATTTTTAAATCTATTGATATTATTGAAAGCATTCAGTGTTCATTTTTCCATATTCGTCAGAGCTTTTACCGATGGTTCATCAGTTGTCGTGTCCATCGTCATCATAAACCAGATGTCTACCAACTATTGAGTTCACCTTTGGTGAGAACAGATCCACCCATCGATATAGATCATCACAATTACTGAGGGTGCACATACAATTATCAATTATATGGCTCATACAATTCGGTGGTTTCTTAACAAATATCGGTGGAGTCCATCCAAATTGCTCCACATTCAGTACTTGAACTTCTTTCTCACCCATCATACTTTTCAAATAATCATACTTCTGATGTCCATTAACATAAACGATATCACCATTTTGTAAAATACTATTCAAAATCTCATTCAACTTTTCATAATCAATGAAACCATCAGTATATCGTAATCCGTGGTGATTTTTCTCCAAATAGTACACAGATTTCTTTTCGATAGATGTTAATGAGGAAATTTTTTGATAGGTTTCATGATGAAATGTGATATTTTCTTACCAACATTGAAAGACAATTCCTTTGGACAGAATTCTCCATCTATTATAAATCCTTGGATATCACATATCACGATACGCATTTTTCCTTTTATTATAGATCTGATTTTTTTTTTAATTTCTTCTGTTGAAGGTTTGAATTCTATAATACAATCATGAAAACTATTATAATACATAAAACTCTTGTATTATTTGAAAAGCCCTTCGAGGACTCTATTTCTAGTTTCACATCGATTGTTGCAACTTTGAATGTTTGATCTCGTCTGGAACAGTCCAGTTTTCTCGCCCAGTGGTAATTGATGCAATTTTATCGTCTTCTTTTCTGTGTAAGAACAAGCAGCATTTAGTTTGATGAAATTCATGATGGCAGATGTGGAATGTAGATGATGATCTATCACAAAAAAAAGAAAAATTTGTTGATAATCACATGTGGCATTTTCGCAGCCCTTGTTCCTTCGTATGGCTACTAAAATAGGAGGAATATGAGATAAGAAAAAAAGAATTTTACCTTGTGCCAATATAATACCTAAAATTGCTTTTGTTAAATTGGAAAATTTCGAAAATGCCACTTTCTGCTGGCGCCCCGTCCAGTTGAGCTTATGACCCAATTCTTTTGATATATAGAATTTTAGAAAGGATGTTTCCTCCTATCATTCCAAGACTATCAATCTAAAAAAAAAAATTAATAATGAAACTGAAAGTAGTTACACTAAACGAAATAAAAAAAATTGATATACATATTTGGATATTTGGAATCTATAACAAAGCATAGTTTATATTGACAGTTGCCTGATACTCTGAGAACGTAATCTCTTTTGATTGATTCGTGTTCCCGACACAACCTCAATAAAAAAATGGCAAATTTATACTAAAAAACCGTAAAAATCTATTCGAAAGAAGTTTGATATGAAAACATTCACTTACAATTTTTGAGAAGAATTGAATATCTTCAAGATTCCGCTCTAACTCTTCAAGTTGGTTTGGTGTTGCTAACGTTTCCAAATCGTACCTCGATTCAGTCGTATTTCCTCCTACTAGTACATTTTGTGTCCTCTCACACAAATCGATATATTTGCTTCAATACGGTGAATACACTGCACACTTTCAAAACCGAACAATAAAACGTTCAATTGAAATGTTACGGAGCAATAATTAATAATTTTATAAGGCGCTAAAACCAATATTCTATCTTTCACCAATCTTCACGCAACCTCCCAAACACTACTCTTGCTAAACAATAAAATATGGTGTCTAACGTAAAGACACCGTACCGAATAGTACGATGCCGTGCCTAGCAATAAAGCATTTGGACCTTTTGCAGTTAAAATTATTGGCAATGAAACATCGATTAGAGTCGAAGAAAAGCAATTCACTTCATACCTCATAATCACTTTCGATTTTGAATGATACATCAAATATTGAAAGTTTGGAATCTGTAACAATTGGTAATGATATCCATTAGTGCCGAAGAGGAGCAATTAACTTCATACCTCATTATTATCACTTTCGATTTCGGATGATACATCAAATATTGAAAGTTTGGAATCTTAATGTGTCAATTGACATCTTTTGGAATCTGTAACAATTGGCAATGATATCCATTAGTGCCGAAGAGAAGCAATTAACTTCATACCTCATTATTATCACTTTCGATTTTGAATGATACATCAAATATTGAAAGTTTGGAATCTGTAACAATTGGTAATGATATCCATTAGTGCCGAAGAGAAGCAATTAACAATTAGTGTCAAAGAGAAGCAATTAACTTCATACCTCATTATCACTCATCATATTGTTGACGCGATTACCAATTCCCGAAATTCCTAAAGCTAATGAGGTTCAAATACCAATTTTCAATTTTTTAAGATTCAAAGTGAGCCAGAACTCTCTTTGTTATACTACTTATATGTGCATGATTCGCATACAGGAAATCCCTCCCCAGAATAACTTGGACATTCCCTAAAGTAATATCGTCACACACCACGGCCGTCCAGGTAGAACTCCACTCTTCGTTTTCGGGTCCAATTGAAATATGGACCGTACCCCAAGATTTTATAGAGTGTCCTGACACACTCGAAAGCCGATATTTGTTGGCTTCGTTCGTGTTGATTTCGCCCCTTGAAACCAAACCCCGCTGGATAAGTGTGACAGCCGCCCCTGTATCTACCAAACATTGGGTTAGTGTCCCATTCACCCTTGCTTCGATGATATGCGGTATATCTTCTATCTCTTCGACGTTTACTTCCGGAATAACCATAATACTTTGTTTAGTACTACCTGTCATTCCCTGATTTCGACACTCCCGAACGAAGTGTCCCTCCTGACCACAAGCAAAACATTTTTTTCTTCTAATTCTCCTCGGACCCTCTCGCCTACCTCTGTGACTACTTTCTCGTGCAAAATACCCTTTTCTTCCGCATGAGTTCCCAATATCCACTGTCGCAATTCTCATATTCGATGTATTATACCCCTGTACCATCATTATGATCGATTCCTGTAATTTGACAATTTCCTCTGCTTTTTCTAAATTCAAGTTGTCTTCCCTCAACAACCATATTCCTGTGTCCTTCAATAAATCCTTCCTTAGCCCCATTTTGAACTGGTTCAAAATCAGCTCCCTATTTTTCTTCTTCAATCCCGCTTCTTCATCTGCTGTGGCCTTGGATAAATCCTCCTGCAATAAATTGTTACCAAGTATGCGCAACCTGGTACAAAACGAAGATACGTCTTCGTCTTGTCTCTGGAAACAACGATATAAGTTCCACAGATTTTCCCCTGGTAATTTAACTGGGGTGAACTTCTTCAACAGTCTTCCCCTAAGCTCAACATACGTTAGCTGGTCTAGCGTACGGTCTGACTTGAAATAGTTATAGGCGTCTCCAATTAATTTAAATTTCAGAAGTTTTAGAGTGTCTTCTTCCGACCAACCATCTAATTTCGACCGTAATTCCAATTTGTCGAAATACTCGACCGCCCCTTTTCCTGTGAAGTTATCTAAAGTACCTGCTACCATACCAAGAGAATACATCATTAACGGGAACACTTTATTGGTGTTAGTACCAGAGGTAGTAGTTGCCATTGTTGTTTGATACGCAAAACTAAAAAAACGAAAGAAAAAAAATTCCTACCTTTTCCTGATGTTCCTCGTTTACCTGAAAACCCTGGTCTAACTGCAGTGTGATACGATCTGAAACTGCAAACAAACTAAAATTTTCTTCCCTGAAAAGAAACACACACAAATCAACAGGTGAATTCAGATCAATCAAAAACGTAATTATTTCCAACTGAAGACGAACTATTATTCCTGCAAAAAAGAACTCGTAATTAGCACAAACAAAACCAGAATTCAATAACCTTCACAAAAAAATCTCTAACAAAAAAAAAATGATATTTTCCGATGGACTAACGTCTCAACTCTCTCTTTCTACTCACTTTAAATCGCCAGTAAACAAAATGAAAAATTTTTGAATTTCGTTCCCACTTTTTCCCTCTATCAAAATTTAAAAAATGAACTGTAAAATACCCGCTCTCAGAAAACAGATATATTCTATCTCGCCGCTGTCACCAAATTGTTATACCTGCGGGGGTGTTTCTAAACACACCTGTAACCGCAAATAAAATTAGAAATCTTACCTTTCGAAGCCTGTACACTTTTCCAGCCGAAAGGGAATCTGGACTCGTGCCTTGAGCAAACGCAAGGTCTTATGAAAAATTAAATCCTTTTCTGAGAGGGGATGAAATAAAAAAAGACCTTCTCATTAACATTAACAATATATTAGATTACAAAAAAAAATTGTCTCTTCTACATTCAATAAAAACAAAAGTGTTATTTCTCGACCTTTTCAAGAAACGAACAGTAAATAAAAAAAAAAAACAATAGAACAACAACAAATAGAAATGATGGAGAGTGACGTAGTACCTTTTTGTAATCTTCCTACTTAAAATCGTCAAAAGTTCCCATTTAGTTATAAAAAAGCTCTCTCTTACCAGACCAAACACTCGCGAAAACACTTGCTGTTAATCAATTAAAACCAATTGATTTACTTCTGAATTACCTTTAAGTTACATTAAAATATTTTGGAGAACCGACCGAACTTTACTTCTACTCAACACATCAGGTACTCCCTACGATTGAATTCGCATTTTCCCATCTAATGCACATCTAGTGCTCTTTACTTCACGCCACTGTCGGAACTCGGAACTGCCTTAATTCCCGAAAATTTCCCTATTTAAAGCGAAGTCTCCCCTGCCTCTTCGTCCCCTTGGAATATTCTGGAAAGAATTTGTCTGAAACGATGTGGTCTTAGACTATTGGTTGAAAAACCATAAAATCTGATGATGAAAAAAACCGTTGCTTGCTCTCCCGTGGATCACGACCCCTTGGAATACAAGACCCTTGAACTAGTTTATCAAAGCTCTTAACTGTTTCCGCCCGTCGAAATTTTTAATTTATGGGTCTGGGAATTTCTGGATTTATCCCGCACATTTGAATGACTTTCCTCTAGAATTATGTTAAAATTGAAATTTTAAAATGTAATAATTTCTTTCCATTACCTAGGGTACTACAATATCGAAGATTTTTGAAAAGAGTGTTTGAAACTATTTGTGCATTAGATTAAGGTGGGGGTTTTATTCTTGATGTCTGATTTCTGCTTATTACATTCTGATTTTCAAGATCTTTGTACTGCTGGCTTATAAAGAGGCCTGAGGAAGCAGACGAAATAATCTGCGAAACGTCGCCGAATATATGATTCAGAAATCATTCTTATTATTTTGGTCCTAGTTCCACAATTTTTTTTTCGATTTTGAATGTATATTATATTGGCAGAAAGTCGAAAGTCATTTGCCATTTGCTACAACAATAAATGTCTTTTCTCTCTCTCTCTCTTTCTATTTGAAAATAGTTTTCAGGAAATTGACTTGACTATGATTTCACTAAAATCAATGATTCTTATGTGTACATTAATTATTCATCATTCAGCAACTCATATAGTGTGAGGTTCCAATAGCTCATACCTAATGAAGAACTCCGACCTGGTCGCACCAAATACACATCATAAACTTCGCAGCGCGAATATTCGGTCGAGGCGACGACGTAAAAGTATGATTAGGCATTCACCATGGCTTTCTTTTCTTCGAATTCATGTAATAGATCAATTTTTCATTCTCCGACAGAATTTTACGAAGAAATCTATTCCCTTCATAGGCGAAAAAACGAATTTCAACGTCTCTTGGCTTCAATCAGGAATCCAAGTTCGCTGTTTTTAAATCATTTCTGACACATGGAGTCGCTTGGAAATGGCTTTGCGGGTAACTCTTAATTATGATGAAGAAAGCTCTTCTTGGCACGGATCCCCATCGAGTAATATATCCAATTCAGAGTCTTCAAAAGTTTTTGGCCTTCCTTCTCGTGGACGGTCTTCAGCATCGAATATCGAAATCACTGTCTTTCAGGCGACGGAACCTATGAAAAACTCTTTATTTTTCTGGCTCTTATTGAATAAATCAAAAAAATCCTGGGTATATCCTCCCTCCGACACTGCCTAATAAAAGACGATAAAATAGAAAATCTTACATATTCACGAATAATCTTTGAATTCAGCCTGTATTGGCCTGCGAGATCACCCGAGTGATCGCCACCGGATTTTTTCTATGAGGGAATTCAAACACAACAGTTCATTCAACACCAAATGCTACGGAAGTAAAACAACGCCATGGAATAATGAGTTGTATGAAGGAGCTAGATATTAAAGTCGCAAGAGCTCCACAAATCAAGTGCTCAGTTTGAAAGATTATTGGAAACTTTTTTTGTCCATTGATTGTGAATGAAACATTAATTATGATTACTTTCAATTATTATTATTATTATGATTACTATACCGGATGGTTTTGTGTTTGTCAGTTTTGATGTTGTGTCGTTGTTTACTAATATTCCGCAGAGATTGGTTTTTGACCTCATTGATGAACATTGGGATGATTTGAAGATACATGTTCAGTTTTCTATTGATATATTGAAGCAAATAATTAAATTTATATTTGAGAACAGCTATTGTTCATATAATGGCACATTTTTCTCCCAGATTAGTGGTTCAGCAATGGGAAATCCGGCTTCCCCCATCTTTGCCGAAATGATTATGGATAAGGTTATCACATTTGTTTTGTCCAAGATTAATTTTCATGTCCCTTTCGTCTATGTGTATGTGGATGATGTTGTTATGTCTATCCCTGCTGACTCTGTTCAGTGTGTCCTGGACTTTTTTAATTCCTTTGATGATAGTATTAAGTTTACTCATGAGTTGGAGACTGAGGGAGTGCTACCGTTTCTGGATGTTCTGTTGATTAGGAAGGACAATAAGATCATAACGGACCTTTACCGTAAACCCATTGCATCGGGTAGGTTACTACACTTTGATTCTTCACATGCCAGAATGCAGAAGGTCACTATTATTAAATCCATTAGACATAAAATCCTCAATTTATCGTAAGTAATATCATAAGTGCATCCAATTTTTCCGAAAAAAATCGAAAAAACACGTTGCTAAGTAATATTTTAACAAGAAGCATGAGTGCTGGTGGCAACAAAAATCCGAGTCGAAGACGAGGATTTTTGCACCTGCACGAATGCTTTTTGTTAAAAAAATATTACTTTGCATTGTGTTTTTTCGATTTTTTTCACAGGAAAAATTAGATGCCCGAATGGTATTTGACAAGACTATTTCAAGAGTAACAGATTATTCTGGATGCGTATTTGTATGTATTATTAATTTTCGCTGACAACAACTGTCAAGTTTTGCCGCGGGTAAACCCGAAAAAACTGCTGACAGCTGCTGCCAAACAGTTTTTCCATCTAGAAACCATTTGTGATTCAAAAATGCGCGTTTCTGATTGGTGGAAATTAAGACGAGGGAAATAGTCACATGTATCCTTTCACAGGAAAAATTTCGATGAACAAACATCGTTGTTATTAATGAATGGCTACCCGAGATATTTGGTGAAAAAGATTTTCAACTCATCTGGTCGTGGTGAACCACGTGATTCTACTGGAATTAGCCAGGATGAGGATAATGTTGGTTTTTGTAGGTTGCTTTATGTTCGGGGTTTGTCTGAGAGGATGAAGGGCATCATGAGACAGGGCACAGATCGGGTGGTTTATTATTATAGAAAAACAGTACGTTCCTTGTTTTCAAAACTTAAAGATAGGGTTTCCAGACAAAAATGTTCGGGGTTGGTGTACAGGATTAATTGTAGGGATTGTGATGCTTGTTATGTGGGTCAGACGGGCCAATATTTGGGTAATAGAACGGCACAGCATAGACGAGATTGTGAAAATAAAAAAGAATCAACTGCACTCGCTTGTCATGCTCTATCATCTGGGCATATTTTTGATTTTGAGAATGTTGACGTCTTGAATCGGGAGTCTAATTGGTTTAGGCGTGGCTTCAATGAAATGATCTGTATTAATAAACATCCTAACGCAGTGAATTTTCGTTCTGATATTGGCTCCTTGAGTGTTGTTTATTCAAATTTGATCCAAAAAATTCAGTTGAAACCTAATCGTTGATGCTCGTCGGATCCGCCACTGTTTCGACGTTTATTTCGTGTTTCGTTTTATCATGTGTGGGTGTCGTTTTTGTGATGTCTGTATTGGATTGTCGCTCTGGTTTGTCTCCATTCTTGTGTCGGCCGTGTTGTTTCCGTATACATCGATGGCTTTTTTCTCCTTGTTGCATACACCTATTTTTTATATAATCGACGATTTTCTTCAACGGAAAGATTCAATCTTTTAATTTTTTAGTTTTTTCTTGTATTCCGATGGTAAGTTTTGTGAATTGCCATTTTTCAGTATTCTATTCATGATTGTATTTATTTGCTCACATTCTGTTGTCGAGTCATATAGGTCTATCTGTGATTGTTCTTGCCGACCTGTTATTATATTTCATTATATTTTATTTTGTTCATTTGTTTGGATTCTTCCTTGCTTATGACTTATATCATTGTAATTTTTTATTTGGATATTGTATTAGTGTTTATGAGTTTTTTCTCTATTTTAGCCTGAAGAAGGCCCAATAAAGGAGCCGAAACGTTGCTGAAGGAATAGTATTCTTCATTTTTGTTCCTTGACCGATACCATCAATTATACATTAATTATTTTCGGTATTTTATGAAAAATGTTTTTTTCAATTCTGTATGTTTTTAACAAGGTACATATATTTGATGCGATTATTCTGTATTCTGTCGCACGAATTTGCTTTCAATCTGAGGTTCCAAGTCAGAATGCTATTCTGAATGTTCTTCCTTATTCAATCATCCATACTTCTGATACAACTTCCGATTGGAGTACCCACCTCAAAAGTCCCTCTATCTGAGGCAGTCGATAAGGGGAGCTCCTGGGGGTAACGACCGTCCCCCCAATGAAAAAGTTTGAGTGCAATGTAACTACGATGCTTGTCTCATTGCCCATCTTACAATATGTAACTTTTAATAATTAATCCATTGTAATAATGTGCGCGCTTTACTGTCGTGTGTATCGGGCTTTAGAGTAGTGCGTGTTGGGCTTTAATGCATATAAATGACCTTCGTGTACCGTGTTTGCCAAAACCGTATTAATTTATTCGGAAAACTGTAAGTTTGTTCTTAAATCTAACGTGAAAATAATTTTTAGGAAATACATTCCAATTTCTTTTCTATTAATTCCGGATCATTTTTGAAGTGAATTCAAAATCCGAATATTTAGTTGGCTATTGTTTTCCAAATTATATGAAATAACGTCAATTTATATCAAGAGAATTTACATTTTTTCAAAAATTTGATTTTTAACTTCAGTAATGCTTCCTGAAAATAAAAATCGCGAACAATTTCAGGGGGATATTGAAATTTTTCAAGTACAACAAATTGAAATACGTTATTAATCTCGAATTGAAGCATTCCATGAAATATTGCAAAACATTTTATAAATCAGAAGTATCCATCATTTCTTGTCAGATTTAATTCGCAATAATGCGTTTCTATATCGGCATTTACGAACAAATTTTCTTTCGGAATTGAGTCTTTTCATTGACTGCTAGAGTTTGTCTAGTTGGAAGGGAACAAACCCGTATAAATTTATATTTCGGGACATTTGTTAATTTAATTTTTGTGGCGAATATTGAAGAATATGATTTGTGATTTGTCCATTGTTTCCTTACAGATAAAGTGTTTCAGTGTCCTCAATTTTTTTAAATATCGGAAAGCGAAATAGGAATTTGATCCACTCTGTACCAATAATAACTTATAATATCCACAAATGTTACCTGGCTGTCTCACCCAAAATTGGATGCACTGTACAGTTTCAAACTGTACATCTGAATATCAGGTGAATTTTATATTTACTGCGCTTACAATATTACGCCAGTGCACATAAATTGCAGCGCTGCCAAATTTCTATGCAGAGCTTGAATGAAGAGAGCTGTGAAAAAGATATCTTTGGTTTGCATTCTCTTTCATGATGTTCTATGGACTATGATTTGAGGACTCAATTTATGGTTTCAAGTTGAGGTTAAGTAACGGGTTGTTTGATCAATCTAGTTTTCAATCTCGATATTGTCCAAAAACAGATAATTGTGATGAGTTCCGCTGACTTTTACATTCGTTACTACGTTGGACATAAGGGTAAATTCGGACATGAATTTCTCGAGTTTGAATTCAGGCCGGACGGCAAACTGAGGTACGCCAACAACTCCAATTACAAAAACGACACAATGATCCGAAAGGAGGTTTATGTTCACCAGTGCGTGATGGAAGAACTGAAGAGAATCATCGTGGACTCTGAAATAATGCAGGAAGACGACTCTCTCTGGCCTCAGCCTGACAGGATAGGTCGTCAAGAACTAGAAATTGTGATCAACGATGAACACATCTCCTTCACTACCTCAAAAACAGGCTCATTAGTGGATGTGAGCCAGTCCAAAGATCCAGAAGGATTGAGATGTTTCTATTATCTGGTTCAAGATCTTAAATGCCTAGTGTTCTCATTGATTGGACTTCATTTTAAAATTAAGCCTATATAGAATGCTGGATTTGTATCCAGACGATGGTATTCAGTTTTGTAACAGTTTTTTATAACTTGATTGTATGAGTGCTGAAAAAAGGAATAAAGGAGTTCTATCTATTTCTTGTATTCAATATTTGATTTATAAATTATTCATTTTGATTATCCAAATATGTTCGAAGTGGCTCTGAACCATTTTATACAATCCAGATAATATTTTGATAGTCAGCTAATTTCACTGTTTTTACTAATGCAGGTTGTTTTCTGATAACTGCTTGTACCTGACCAAACTTATTCCTCAATACTGGAAATACACAGGTCATTTTCTACACAATGAGCCGAGGAAAAGTGTTTGTTGCAGAAAAGAAATCTTTCCACTCTTTAAAGATACTGCTCTGAGAAAATAAGAATGATGAAATAGGTTATGATCGATCTCAGAATGCATGAAAAAAGATGAAATTCGAATTCAAAGGGTTGAACCATTTCATCTAGTTTTTTTTTAAAGAAAATGACTTATTTACTGCCTCTTTCTCGATTCTCTTTGTGTGTATTTGTTTCAGATATTTCATAAAACTAGTTGAGGAAACTTTGTTTCAACTCTAAATAGCACTGCAACCTAAATATGTCATCTGTAGTCAAGAATATTTTCAAGGGGTTGTGGTCAAACACAACGTGTTGAAGTTATAAATCTGGTGAATGGTAATTTGGAGGCCACCATGGGCATAGCTGACGGTTCTATGTTGGGACTAAAGATTTTTGTTATACATGTAAATGATATGGATGATTTGTCGAAGTTGACTTCGTCTCATCCGCTTGATTAATAGCCATAATATGCAAGAAGAGTATTCATCTTCGCCCATGATGGTTGAATAATGCGTTTTGAAATCATTTTTACTTATATGAATTTTGAAATTGAATTGACATTTCATTCTCTGCTCAGAAAGATTTTAGTGTCATTTCAATTCGAAAGGGCAATTTGTTCGTAGAAATAAGAATTACTTCAAAATGAATTAATCAACAGCCGTAGACAAAATGAATGTACTACTCTTATGAGGTGGAATTCCGCCTAAGATATGGGGTCTGTTTTTGGGGCTGCTCGACTGATGTTTAAGACTGAAACATGCTCCTAACCCAGAAGGGTGTAATAATGAGTATCTCAGTAATGAAGAGCACAGACTCCTGCTTCGAATATTTTAGGGAATAACAAATTTTGACACTAAATGGCTTGGATATTTAAATATGTGTTTGTTATAAGCTATACATTTGTTTAGAACGATTAATGATTATCATGAAGTCAATACATGATTCATTGATTCAAGAATGAAAATTTCAATTGCATTTTTCCTTGTCATGCTTGCTGATAGCCAAATTTGGCAGGATCTCTTTGATTTCATTGTCTGATTCGACCGATTTTTCTTTTATTCATAACTTTGGTATGGCTTCATCAATATTGATGAAATTTTCAGTGTAGAACAATACGATTGTCTACTTCCAATAATTCCAACACTTTTTCAAAAATACACCCTGTACATTCTGTTTTCAAAAATTCGCTATCTACTTCAGAGACTCTACCATAAGTTTACATTACTGGAGCGTTCACGTCCAGTTTTCCGAGAAAATATACCCCCAGATATTTTTTTCAAATGGCACCCTTATATTCTTCTCACTCTAAACAGTCTAAACGATTCCCTAGTAAGTAGTAAAAGAAGAAATGTTATAATAATTTTTTATCATTTTACTTAAATTCAACCCTTAAAAAAATAATGATATTTTCCGGCACATTCACCATTTTTCTCAGTCCATTCTCTATGTCTATTGACAACTTATTCTATTTTGATGAAAACTGGCATTGTTTCCGGTAGCCACCTTTAAGTTTAGAATAAATATAGAGTATAGAACATAGACATAAAGAATCGACTAAGAAAAATGGTGGATGTGCCGTAAATTATCATTATTTTTTTTAAGGGTTGAATTTACGTAAAATGATAAAAAAATTGTTTTAACATATTTCTTCTTTTACTGGGGAATCATTTAGACTTTAGAGTGAGAAAAATATAACCGTCGTTAAAATTCTGTTTCTAATTACCACCCCTGAAAAAACTATCCCCAGATATTTTTTTCAAATTGCACCCTTATATTTTTCTCACTCTGAAGTTTAAATGATTCCCCAGTAAGAGAAGAAATATGTTAAAACAATTGTTTATCATTTTACGTGAATTCAACCCTTAAAAAAATAATAATAATTTACGGCACATCCACCATTTTTCTTAGTATTCTCTATGTCTATGTTCTATATATCTACTCTATATTTATTCTAAACTAAAAGGTTGCTACCGAAAACAATGCCAGTTTTCATCAAAATAATATAAGTTGTCAATAGACATAGAGAATGGACTGAGAAAAATGGTGAATGTGCTGGAAATTATAATTATTTTATTTAAGGGTTGAATTTAAGTAAAATTTTTACATATTTCTTCTTTTACTAGGGAATCGTTTAGAGAGAGAAGAATATGAGGGTGCCATTTGAAAAAAACATCTGAGGGTAGTTTTTTCAGAGGTGGTAATTTTGAGGACGGATTCTGGTAGACTTTTTGAAGCCATTTGAAAAACTTTCTGTTTGAACTTTCTACCTTGTATGAGAGCCGAGATATTGGCTGTTTGGGACATCTTGGGACACCCTGTATATGTAGAACACGATCGCTCAAAATGAAAATAAACAAGTGGATTAAGATGCAGATTTTCATTGATAGTTTCCAACCCAAATTTACATAAATGTCGTTTCAAACATTTTCAGCTTTCACCATTAACTGTTAACAATAACTACAATTACAATTTTCGGCAACAAGTTCTCCCACCACATTTGAAGGAGCTGTTAAAAAAACACGATAAAAGATTTTGGAAAAATTCTCTTTTATTTTGAAAGCCTAGGTATATAATCAATTTTTTTTCTTCGGATGATTTCCTCCTTGATTGCCTCTTTCAAGTCATCAATAAGGGTCCAAGGGCGATGTTTCAAGACCTCATTCTTGAGGGGACGATCCCCCCCCAATGTTGAACAGAGTTGGCAAATTTTAAAAGCAGTTGGAATATTTTCGAAGCTGTTGAAAAATTTTCGAAGCGGTTGGAAAAATTTCGAAGCAGTTGGAAAAGTTTCGAAGAAGTTGGGAAAATTTCGAAGCAGTTGGGAAAATTTTGAAGCAGTTGGAAAGATTTCAATTGAGTTGGAATATATATTTCTACAAGAGTCCCCAATGTTGAACAGAGTTGGCGAATTTTAAAAGCAGTTGGAGTATTTTCGAAGCTGTTGAAAAATTTTCGAAGCAGTTGGAAAAGTTTCGAAGAAGTTGGGAAAGTTTCGAAGAAGTTGGGAAAATTTTGAAGCAGTTGGAGAGATTTCAACGGAGTTGGAATACAAATTTCTACAAAAGTTTTCTTAGAATGTGAATGAATTTGACTTTTTTTAAATGAAGTTTTGAATCAATGTTTATTGAACCAGTAGAACTAAGCCCACGTTTAGCCGGACAAAAGCATGCAGAGAATAGCGACAATTGAACAAATTCTTGTTAGAGTATATTTAGAGTATTTGGCAGATTTGGCCCAATGTGCAATGTGTATAACCAGCAATAAATGTTATTTATTCCGAATTGCTACCAAGTGTTTGAAAAGATGAACAATTTTTCATCTTTTACGTTATCCCTCAGCAGGTAGTTGTGAATTTCTCAGTTTGGCCGCATCGACTGTGTCCATCTGGTACCAATTTGCGCTATTTCTCTCGGTAGGGCAGTTAGTAGGCAGTATTTTTTTCTCATTCCTCATTATTCTATCAAATCTCCGTTCAACACGTAAATCTGTTAAGGGGCCGTTATACTTTGGCCGACGGCACCGATTCTCCATTCAAAAAGTGCCTTTCATTTTTCCATTTTCATTTTTCACGTCCTAAAATCTCCACCTGAAAGCTTGATTTTTTTTAATTCTCCTGGAACTTCAGACAGTTCTCTGCGATTTCACAGTTTCTGGAAGTCTTCTCAGTATTTCCATAATTGTTTGCATTAATTAAGCGTATATCCAAATGGATTTTTTTTAAATATGGAAAATTGATTTGTCTAGGGCACTCCAATGAATTTTCTAAAAAAAAATGGATGAACAACCGCCGAAAAACGATTATGAAGTCAATTTTCAGAGACTCTCAAATTCAACCCGATTTTTTCATGCGAAAAAATGATTTTCTCAAAGAGAAGAAATCGGAGTGCCCTCAAGACATCGTTTAACTTCAATTTGAAGAAAAAAATCAAGCTTTAAGCTTAAAAATTTAGGACGTAAACTTGGAAAAATGAAAGGCACTTTTTGATTGGAGAATCGGTGCCGTAGCCGATTTTTTCATGCGAAAAAATAATTTTATCAAAGAGAAGAAATTGGAGTGCCCTCAAGACATCCTTCAACCTCAATTAAAAAAAAAATCAAGCTTTTAGGTGAAAAATTGAGGGCGTGAACTTGGAAGAATGAAAGGCACTTTTTGAATTGAGAATCGGTGCCGTAGCCGATTTCTTCATGCGAAAAAATAATTTTATCAAAGAGAAGAAATTGGAGTGCCCTCAAGACATCCTTCATCTTCAATTTAAAAAAATCAAGCTTTTTGTTGAAAAATTGAGGGCGTGAACTTGGAAGAATGAAAAGCACTTTTTGAATTGAGAATCGGTGCCGTAGCCGATTTCTTCATGCGAAAAAATAATTTTATCAAAGAGAAGAAATTGGAGTGCCCTCCAGACATCCTTCATCTTCAATTTAAAAAAAATCAAGCTTTTTGGTGAAAAATTGAGGGCGTGAACTTGAAAAATTAAAGGCACTTTTTGAATGGAGAATCGGTGCCGTAGCCGTCGGCCGAAGTATAACGGCCCCAAGGCAAAAATGGACCGAAAAAGATTCAAAGTGAAGTGTGTAGTATGTGGATTTTTTTCAGTTCACTTGAATAAATCATTTATTTTTCTTCGGAATTGAACTTAAAAATCGAAACATACAAAATAATGATAGCAGATGCTGTATAATCCTGTAGAGTGTGGAGTGTGTTAAAGAATTAAAAAACTGCACTACAAAATTTTCTAAATATTTTTAATGCTCTCGGGAAAAAAAACATTGACACGCAATCCAAAATACCACTCCCCCCCCCCTTCAACCGTTGGTTTTCTAATCCTTTAATGCACAGTTGGAAAATTTTCGAAGCTATCCCCCCCCAAAAATTTGGCTTCGGCCCGTCCCTGGACAAGACTCGTAAAAGATCTCTGTTCAAATTTATAATGGTCATTTACTTGTAATATCCGAAATATATTTAGTTTCGGTACAAAATTTTATATTATTTTGTACGAAACTCTTTTTCGGCTGCTCAAGGTTCCGACAAGGTAATTCCGGGAAACACCAGATTTGGGTCCTTTTCATTAATGGGTAAAAGCCATCTTGATTTGCATAATGTCTAAATATCGAAGTTTTCAATCGACAAGACCAGTTAAAATACCTAGAGCTACTGTGAAGGTCTAGCTGTTCAAAGTGTTTATAGATTTTGTTGTGAAAAGTGTATTGTGTTGGAAAATCTTTTGACAAAGTGTATATAGTGTTTATAGAACAATGTCGAATTCGGAAACGGATACTGCATCTGAGGGGGATATGTGGGGACCACCACGAAAAAGGACCAAAAGGTCGCATTTCTCTGCTGAAGAGAAAGTGATAATTTTGAACATTTTTCGAAAAGAATTGGAAGAACATCCTGATTTATCGAAAAGAGACTTAGTAGGAATTGTTTCAAAATCCTCAGGGGTGGATGATTCAGCTGTATTCAGAATTCTCAGAGAATATGAAGAGAATAAAACATTGACGCCACCTACCCAGTGGGCACACGCACGTAGAAAATACGTTGAAAAGATGTTACATAACCAAACGTTGAAAAACAGTAAAAATGTCGCGGGAAAAAACGTTTTCTTGCATCGAGAATTAAGTTATTAATAAACGTTGTCTTTCAACGTATCGATTAAAAATAAATTGGGCGCAATATTAACGTTAATTTATAACGTGTATGTATATTATTCTACCATACAAGTTTATTGTCTAACCGATAACGTATAAATAACGTTTATTTCCACCATATCATTTATACTTCATAAACGTTGTTTTTCAACGTATTGATTAAATAGGAATTGGGCGCAATATTAACGTTAATTTATAACGTGTATGTATATTATTCTACCATACAACTTTACTGTCTAACTGATAACGTATAAATAACGTTTATTTCCACGATATCATATATACTTCATAAACGTTGTCTTTCAACGTATTATTATAATATAGGTCCTTGTGCTCAGTCTGAAAGTTAATTTATAACGTGTATATTCAAGTTTATATGTTCAATCATTAACGTATTAATAATGTTTATTTTTATATACCTCGTGTATTCAAATTGGTGAACCTCGAGAAAAAAAAAATTCTGATTATTAAAAAAATATATTATGAAATGAGACATTCACTATAAAATATCCAAGATACAAAAATAAAATAACAGTACGTCTATTTTGCTTTCTTCAACCTCGCCGAGGCGAATTTCATCCATTCTTTCAGGGCTGTGCAAAGTCGAAACTCGTCTATTCCTTTGGTTGAGATGTTGGGAAGGAGATCTTAACAGCCTCTATAAATATAAAAAAAAATTCAGATACGAGCATTCTATTCTGAAATTTATATGAAAAATCTTCTCTGGTTACCACATCTATATCTAATAGATTTTTTTCAAGAAAAGTATTATAGGAAACTAGCATTTTCATACCAATACCATTCATGGAAAAAGTTGGAAAAACAATATATAGATATTTCGAAAATACTAGTCCATAATCAATGATAAATAGTCAGTAAACTTCAATATAATTCAGATTCAGAGACTTCAATTTGACCCAGTTTTCCAAGTAAATGTGAATGTTTCTTCAAAGTAATATTTTCAGTTTCCTTGTGTATGGTGATTGCAGAAACAACATGAAGTACCTATATTATTCAACCAAAAATTTAATGGGGGTGATGTCCTAAGATGCCTTAAAATGATTGATCTGGTGCGAGTCTATACAAGATATCCATATAGGTACAATGCCTTCTACTTTCATTCATGGGTGTCTGAATGAAAATGAAAGTCTAACAACAGCCTTCTTGAAATAAATCACAATGTTATTGGCCAAGGTGTTAACCAGAAAAATTATATTTCATAATAATTTTAGACAGTTTTATGTTAAGTTTCTTTACAGAATTACCTATATCCTCTCCCTCAGGTGATATAAGTTCTCAAATGGAACTGTTATTCATTTTAAAATATCCCTTTTTGAAGATCAAAATGGATAGAAGAAATTTCTTAAATAAATACCACACAGGAAAATTGAAAAAATTTAATTATTGAAGATTATTTGCATATCATTAGTTGTTGAATTATTGTTTGGGCTATTGTCACGATCTTTTATATTGATGCAAATCTATATCGGTATACATCTTCTACCAATTTCAAGGAATTGCTCCGAATAAAGCACCCAACTAGCAAAATAGTCCCCTAAAAGAACGAAATTATTTCATAATCATTATATTGCGCAGATTGAAACAATAAAATTATTTTTAATGCATCCAATACGACAATTTTATCATAAAATATGGGGATTTCTATAATGCGGTTGTATAGACGTTCTCACAACTCATATCATACGATAAAGAAAAAGTCTGAGTGAACAAATTTTATAACAGTTGCATAACGTACTGTAAAATTCTTATAAAACAATTTTAAAGCAGTCTTATACAGATTATAATACGGTTGCATAGCTATTTTGTTACTTATAATATCGGCGTTAAAAAATGGTTGTAAAAGAATCTGTATAGATAGTTGTATTAGAGTTCCATAAAATTCTTATAAAATAATTTTAAAGCAGTCTTATACAAATTATAATACGGTTGCAAAGCTATTGTGTTACTTATAATAGCGGCGTTAAAAGTTGGTTGTGAAAGAATCTGTATAGATAGTTGTATTAGAGTTCGATGAGAAAAGTAATAAGATTGTTGCTTTACGCAGAAGTAGAACATTACACAATAAATCTAATTAGATTTTAAAATCTATCTACTACGGAATTCTCTCTTATGGAGAGCTTATAGAATAAAAATGTAGTTCCCAGGAATGAATTTATCTCAAGTCATGCGTTATAAAATCACTTTAAAATATCCATTTATCTCTACCTACAAATATATATGAACATCACATACTATACTGTAGTTCATACTAGAAAAATTACGCGGGTTTTCTATAACAGGTTCTGTTTACAAAATGAATTCGGCAATATCTGATTGTTAGTGGAAACGAATAATAAAGAGTGGTCATTCTAAAAAATCAGTTAAAAAGATGTACCATGGAATACTTCAGACACAGAGCGCGCGTGGAAAAATATCCTCGTATAAAATCTATTTCTTTAAATATAAACATGGACGGGCTGCGATTTGCGAACAGATGAGGGTTTCCGAAATAGAAAAAATAGAAAACATCATGAAACTGAAACTGCACTAGAGGAATTGCAAATAGATATATGGGAGAAGATTTTCCTGTTAGGTATTCTTTACATTTCATTGATCTAGGTGTAATGAAAAGATGTCTAACAGGGTGGAGAGATGTGAATTTTAGAAATCACTCCACAATATGGTGTGCTAATGACATTAAAAAAGTATCAAGCTTTAAATAAAATTGTAAGATGCCTTTCCAAATAATCTGTATACAGAAGTTATTCCGATTCGAAACTCAATATAACTGAATGATTATTTACTGTTGTACCACAAGCCAGTAAGCAATAATTCTGTTCTATTATGTATTTTGCCAACGCGCTATAGAAAAACGCGGATATCTCACGTACAGTGTTGCAACCTGGGGCAGTTACTAACTAGTTATATTTTACCAACAGGCAACATTCATAATATTAGGTGCAATAAATAGGAAGTGAACTATTTATTTTATTATGATGCATCTTAATGTTCAAAATGTTTTGCAATTCAATTGAAAAAGTCATCTCTCACTAGGACACCTTTTTTTTAAAATAACTGAAAAAATATTTTTGCACGCATCAATGTGTTGAATCATTCATCATACATAGTCGTGGTGTGTAGTATAAAATCTGGCAACATTCAAAGGTGGTCAATTAAAACATAGCAGTAACTCTTGGGACTATCAAAAGCAATGATATGGCGCTGTAATAAACAACATAATAAAACTTTAATATCGTATACAGCTCAGAAGGAAATAGAATCATTGTATAAGGTCTCTTAAGTGCGTTGCACCATATACGCCATTTTATTAAACGGTCGGCTGTTCAGAAACCGCCGCCATTGTGAAAAATTAATTTATAAACGTAAAGGTGAAATAAAAATTGATTTTTCAGTGAAATGTAGAGATTTTTTCCTGCTTTAACAACAGCCACAATATATATGTTTTGGTCTTAGTTGACAATTAAACAAATGAAACATGATTTGTTAATTTTGATCTTTTAATATTACCAATAAATGTATACTAAACTGAGGCGCTTTCATTTTTTGTCAACAATATATGCATATATTATCAGAAAAATTAGCTGCGCAAATAAATTTAGCCCCTGGAGTAGCGATATAGATCCTTAATATCTTCAATATGATTAACAACAGATACAATACCTCCATTACCCACCGCTATATAAAGCCTGTGGCATTAAGATATTGTCTCTGTCATGACACAAAGCAAACCATGACCTAATAAAATATTCTTGTGACAATTCTATTCCGAATTTCAACAGTAGAGAACAAAATTATTTTATTAGCGATTCTTTCTGCATTATAAAATACTTTCTTAGTAGTTCTATAAATGTTCGTTGGATACTGCTATTCAAAAGTTTTATAGCAGTTCCCAAATGGTTTTGTAAATGCATTGTATAAGTAATTTCGAAGACATACTTATAGGACAGTTTTATAGTGATTCTCTTATAACGGTTGTATAGGTTACTAAAGAATTGTCCTGAAAGAACTGATCTGTTGTATAAACTGGGGCCCTTTTTGGTTGTAAAGACATTGTATAGTGGTTTATAGCCACATAATAAGATTTTCACCGTTCTATAAGATATGCTGTATAGCATTTCTCACAGCCTTTATGGAATTAGTTTTGCTAGTTGGGCAGAAAAGAATTATTCGAAAATTATTCAATTTTCATGAGACTGTCAAGATTATTATCAATCCCCAAAATGCAGATGCAAATATTAACCAATATTTTATTGCCAATCAATAAAATACAACTGGAGAAAAAGAGCGAATTGAAACAGAATACTCACCTTATATAAAACGGACGCTTGGCAAAATTAAATTGGTGGAAAATGGAGGTTAAGCGGGTACAGCCAGAAGTATAAAGTGAACTGAAATTTTTAAACATTTGCTTCATAGGTGTTTGAATGATTATTATAGTACTCACCAGATCAAATGTAATTAACAACACCATTATAATAATTGATACAATATAACCCAAACTCTGAAACTGAACACTGAACCAACAACGAAACGAGAGTAGAGACCTGTTGCTAGCGTGTTGTCGATGGCGGTTGCATTGCATTTGCGACGACTCAACTCAAGCGCTCAGCAGTAGGCGCAGAAGCAATTGTCCAAGTCTAATGTCACAAGCCAATCAGAGAGAAGCAGTTCCCGCGCATTAACGAATGACGCGCCAATCACAGACGAGTTGCGCAAGCGCGAACAGTGTCGAAAGTTGATTTTGTTGCCAGATTGTGCAAATCCGTTTCTTGAAAGTGGATTGTAACGTAGAAAAGGAATATGAATTATTATTGCGTTGAGTAGTTTTTATTGGTGATTCATTGGAAGGTAGCGCCACCTGATAATATCTTCCCCATTTTCCGATGAAATATATCTTGAGTATTGTCACGTAATAATAATTATTGATACCATTTTCTGCCAAAAATTCGAAAATTACAGACCTTTGGGCAAATTGATAAGCCCTCAGTTCAGGTCAACAAAAGCGCCAAAAATATCCTTATATATAAAATACAGTATAATTTGGTGACAAACTGTTGGCTGTTGATGAGTAGAATTTTCAACGTTTAAGGCCCTATTGAACTATACGATAGACATGAGAGGCAATAAAACTGTTATCTCATCAAAATCGTGTCCAGAGTCGTGCTTCTCAAAATTTTTGGAATTTTGACCCCTTTTTGAAGAAAAATCAATATCAACCGGATAATAAAATGTAAATCACAACTGCTGGTGGAGCCTGGCGAGGCACTCGGAACGTGTTTTTCGGCACGGGTAGTCGTAAATCAACTTTTATGACCCTTCCATCAAATCAATGACACATTTTGGAATTGTTCTTAGATAACGTTTGAATAACATTTTCCATAAACGTATTCGTATTGTTGACTGGATACGTATTATCAACAATTAAAATAGACTAGAAGTTGAAGAATGGACGTTAAAGAAACGTTCAGGACACACGTTAGTATTCGATTTCATAATTACGTTTTTTCAGATGAACTATTCTTCGGGAAGTACTTAAGAAAAGTACGTTGAACATACGTAAATCATTAACGTATCCATATTGTTGACTGGATACGTATTTAAAACGGTAAAAATTAATGAGAAATTGTGAAATTGTCATCAGATAACGTTTAAATAAAATTTGCCATAAACGTATTTCAAACCATTCAAATTGATGAAAAATTGTGAAATTTTTGTTAGATAACGTTTGAATAACATTTATCATGAACATATTCGTATTGTTCACTAGAGAGCGACGTATTTGTAACGATTCAAATGAACTAGAAATTGAAGAGTGGACGTTGAAAAAACGTTCAGAACACACGTTAGCATTCTTTTTCATAATAACGTATTTTCAGATGAACTATTCTTCGGGAAGTAAGAAAAGTACGTTGAACATACGTAAATCATTAACGCATCCATATTGTGGACTGGATACGTATTTAATACGATAAAAATTAATGAGAAATTGTGAAATTGTCATCAGATAACGTTTAAATAACATTTGACATAAACGTATTCGTATTGTTAACAGGATACGTATTTTCAACGATTTAAATGGACTAGAAGTTGAAGAATGGACGTTAAAACAACGTTCAGAACACACGTTAGCATTCTTTTTCATAATAACGTATTCTCAGATGAACTATTCTTCGGGAAGTAAGAAAAGTACGTTGAACATACGTAAATCATTAACGTATCCATATTGTTGACTGGATACGTATTTAATACGATAAAAATTAATGAGAAATTGTCATCAGATAACGTTTAAATAACATTTGACATAAACGTATTCGTATTGTTAACAGGATACGTATTTTCAACGATTCAAATAGACTAGAAGTTGAAGAATGGACGTTAAAACAACGTTCAGAACACACGTTAGCATTCTTTTTCATAATAACGTATTTTCAGATGAACTATTCTTCGGGAAGTACGAAAAGTACGTTGAACATACGTAAATCATTAACGTATCCATATTGTTGACTGGATACGTATTTAAAACGATAAAAATTAATGAGAAATTGTGAAATTGTCATCAGATAACGTTTAAATAAAATTTGCCATAAACGTATTCGTATTGTTAACAGGATACGTATTTTCAACGATTTAAATAGACTAGAAGTTGAAGAATGGACGTTAAAACAACGTTCAGAACACACGTTAGCTTTTTTTTTATAATAACGTATTTTCAGATGAACTTTTCTTCGGGAAGTAAGAAAAGTACGTTGAACATACGTAAATAATTAACGTTGACGTTATTGTTGACTGGATACGTATTTTAAACGATAAAAATCAATGAGAAATTGTGGAATTGTCATCATGATAACGTTTAAATAACATTTGCCATAAACGTTTTCGTATAGTTGACTGGAGACGTATTTGAAACGATTCTAATGAACTAGAAGTTGTGGAATCGTTACGAGAGAACGTTAAAATAACATCTTTCACAAACGTTATAATAATTTCGGGAAGAAACGTTTTAGCACTCAATTTTATAACTGATTATTGTAAAATTACGTTTGATATACGTTACTAAAACGTATTGAATTAACGTTATAAATCATAACTGGAATGACAACGTTGAAGAATCAACTGGATAACGTATTTTTCAACCAATCAACGTTAAAAAAACCTTTATTCAACGTATGTGTGCCCACTGGGTAAGAGGAGAGCCCAGTCGTTAAAAATAATCGATTCGGTTGACGATTTCGATATGAACCTCATCAGAAGAATTGTCCACGGTTTTTTTTCCGGAATGAAATCCCAACGATTTCTAAAGTTCTAGAAATCGTGAATGATGACGACAGTTTGCCAAATTTCAAAAGAACAACGTTCTATAAATTATTGAAAGAAATGGAATTCAAGTTCAGTTAAAACTGAACGATTGTGTGAAATCTCCTCGATTCGACTCTGGACGGAAAGAAACTTTACGAAGGCCCTCCTACCGATGCGCCGAACATGTTATCATTGCTCTTTCTTACATTTGAACAGAGTATAGTTGCCGCATCCTGTATTGAAACTTATTCAATGACTCGAGAATCTGCTAGAAATTTGAATGAGCTTCAAATAATAAATCCTGGATTAAACCGGAAAACCATTCAGTCTCCGAATGTTGAATTGAGAGATTTTCCAATAAAACGGACCAACAAATGAAATCACTAGCTATTGACAATTTTTTCAAATATTTTCGTTGGATAAACGCAGCTTCGTTATAACATCAAAACGGTAGGAATTATTAATTAGTTTTTATCGAGTTTCCCCTCTGATATCTCGAAAAACACTTGGTACACTTCCCTTTACACCTGTCAATTAAAATTTCCCTCTATTACATCCTATGCAATTAGATTAACCCAATCGAAACGTAGGCTTGACTTCCTCATTCCACAATCTGTTACCAGAAAATCGTAACACCGATCCTCCCAAATATAAAACCATAAATATTTATTCTTTCAGCTTTCATCACACACATACGGGATAGAACCACCATGCACTGACCATGAAGTCCGTCACCCCTCCTCTGCTCTTTCTGCTCTGCTAATTTCTATTTCCTTCCTGTATAGCCGCTTTGTTTTTCAATTTTCAAGCTGAGCCTTCACCGACAAAGAAGTGCCCGGTGGATGTGGAGTGTCTTGGATCTATTATACGTAGTTTTGCTTTTGTCCCCTTTGAACTCTGGTGACATTGTCGAGTAGATCTTTAAGTCGATTGGGTCGAATGTGGCTCCGGTAATGAGACGAAATTGAGTCGTTAAATTAAAGGTTTCAGTGTAGTGCCGTATCTTGGCTTTTGTCGGCGTTGTCAGTGATGTACGTGAAGTTTTCTAGTTGAATTTGGGGTGATTTCCTAAAATGGCTATTTTCACTTTGGGGGTCAGTAAGGCGCTGCTGGCTGTTACAAACTTTTTCCTGCTGGTGAGTTCTCAGAAGTTTTTCTCTAATAGAAAAAGCATTCACTCGCAACTTAATCCGCGTAGATGAATATTCCTACCTGATAGTTTAGTCGAAATCATTTCAACTATGTATTTTGAGGATCATAATGCGACTGTTGCAAGTTCTCAAGAAATCCATAAATCTTGAAAACACTGGTCATATATTGACCAAGTATATTCCATGAGTTCTCAGTTTTGAACTCACCTTGCAAATTTTTTAACCGATAGCACGAAAAATTCGACGTATTAAGCATCAACACCAATTATACAGGGTGTTCCAAACGAAGAGAGCTAGATTCCTTCTAAATTTAAAAAAAGTTCCACAGAAATCGGCCTGCAAATGTTGCGTTCTCAAGATATAGTGTGTTTAAGTTTGAATTTTGTTCTAGTTTCATATACTCCATTCACAATTATGAAATCACAACTCTGGCCTTGGAAATTTGACACATTCCACTTTGTATCGAAGTTATGACGTTTTTCAAAATATTTTTGTGTTCCAAGTCAACACTATGTTGCCCTTTCTACATTCTTAGCGTATTTCTCAGAATGTGAATGAATTGGAAAAGATGTGATGGACGAAAATGATTAACGTTTATATGAATTGGTAAAAAGGATTCCTTTTCTAGTTATTTGCATGAAAAGTACAAGAGATCACTGTTGAAATATATCATTTGCCGCCATGGAAAAAAATTGCATTGCTTTCACATAATTTTCATATGCATGCTTGTGAAGATTGAATGTTTATTATCCTCTTGAACTGAAAGTTCAAGACTTGATATTTCATTTATTTGATCTTATGAACAAGGAGTAAAATATTCTTTCTGTATAGTAATTTATTAGTTCAAAAAATATTCATACATTACTACCACAGTAGGCTTGTACAAATAAAATTGAATAGGTCAAACATATGCTTTACATTTATCATTCACCTGTTCTAAAATAGGACACAAACTCCTGGAATATGCAAAAAACCGATGTATTCTGGTTCAATATAGCCTATTTCTACTTTCGGCAAAGGAATGAAAGCTCCAGTGACATATTTCAATTCATCGGAATCTGAATTCACCTACCGTTGAATGCAAAATAGTCATATTTCTTCTTTTTTTAGCTTTTTCGACGTGTTTTTTTCTGAAACGTGAAAACGATCAACAATAATCATTCAGAGACCGATGATGGCCATCCAGAACCCGTTTACTTACGAAAATCGTGCAATTTAATTCTGCAAGTTCTTTCCTCATAATTCCTCGAAAATCCTACCTGAACCATATTTTCCGGTCGCTTTCGTTAGAAGATCGTATAAGGAAGCCTTTTTTGTCCATTTAAACATTCCAAATAAGTTTTGAGCACCAAAAACTATACCGAAACTAACCAAACTCCTGGGGGACCGGAATTTCGTTTGAAATCTTTCTAAACGGCCAGATACCTAAAAAAACTTAGTTATCTTGTGTAAAAAGGTCAATTAGTACTTACGTTCGCTTTATTTATGCTTATAAATCGATTTTTGGTCCAATTCAAATTTGCCGTTCGTACTCACGCCAAAAGTCGTGAAAGGAAAAAATGACACTTGCACGAAATTTCTCATATCGACGGGAAACTTCTTCTGGACGACGAAGAACGGAAAAATAGGCGATTTCCTATCGATATTTCGCCCCAAAATCGCCGATCGATTCGAACTAACAAAATGTGGCATATCTTTGATACTTTTACTTTGATGTAAACAAAGAAACAGGCAACGTCGTTTTGCCATTAACGATATTTTCTGTACGCGCACATACTTTTCATCAGGTGCACCAGCTCCTGAGAACGAAACCATGATCTCCTATGTGATTAAATAAAAGTGAATGGAGTATACATTATCTGCAC
This sequence comes from Adalia bipunctata, assembly GCA_910592335.1. NCBI lineage: Eukaryota > Metazoa > Arthropoda > Insecta > Coleoptera > Coccinellidae > Adalia > Adalia bipunctata. The sequence continues at coordinate 13,026,938 of OU342954.1, forward strand.
TTTTCATGTTTTTCAAGGAAAATTTGACGAAATAGACGAGCATAACACTGATTACTGAATTTGACTGATGGGACAAACCTGGCTTTATTCGTGAAATTCTGTCAAATTCAGTGGTATGCTTGTCTATTTCAAAGTAGGCTATGTTGGGTATTGTCATTCTTACCCAAGTAGCATTTTTTGTTTTATAAAAGTGCGAATACACTCTTCGACACTGCCTTATAAAATTCAGAGTTATATAATGTAGATACAAAAAATTTTCCCTGTCCCCTATATATCCTTTATTGGCCTTAAATGATATAATTTATAACTTCCCTATAAGTGTCGACAAAGACTTATGGTTTTTCCGATAACCATCTGAACACTTTTATAACCCTATCTATACGACTGTTATAGAACTCCCATATGTAGACGATACTTTTTCCGTTACTGAAAAAGGCGGATGGTCTCAAGATTTATAAGTGGTGATACTGGGCATAGGCGTATCTAGCCTCAGTTTTCAGGGGGGGCCGCGGCCCCTGGTAAATTTATGATACCTATACGTAGTTTTTGATTAGAATCTTCCAGGGGGGGCCAGAGGTACATCAGGGGGGGCCTGGCCCCCCCTGGACCCCCCCTAAATACGCCAGTGATACTGGGGATGATACGTAGTTGGTTTTATTGAATGCTTACAAGTTACATTTCTTATAAGCGCGGAGAAAATCTTGAAGGTAAGTGAACAAACACTTGCAATTTTTTCTACACTGTATAAAATCGAATTTTATCTCCGAATAACACGTGCGCCCTCGATATACGAAAGTTTTCAATTTTTTATAGAAAAATATCCACATCATTTTCAATTATTTTTTTCTAAATGTAACAATTTTTCAATACAAACACTAAGTTTTGAATAATAGTATCTTAAAATTAACAAAAAATTCATTTTCAATCCAAATTCAACTTTTTTTCCTTGTTCTAAATTTTTCACAAAGCTGAAAAAACACGACATTTTCAATAACAATATGGCCGTGTCGGATATTTAGTCATGCTCAACACTTGGACTCATATAAATTATTTCACATCCCTTATGTAAATACACTGCCTTTTTGTTCTATAATAATTTTTGACATATTCATAATCACCAATTTAAGTGATAAAAATTACTGAATAAAATATACGTAGGAGCTTTATAAACTTTAAGTGATTTACACCACCACCATCCCTGTATTATAACTGATGGTAACTCAAAACACCTTCGAATGACCAGTAGTTCTCACGCATGCCAATTGATTGCTCTCTGAATGAAAACATAACCTAATATTCTTGACGCTCAAGATATTGTGTACTATTTTCATTAATTGTGTTTAGGTGTGGACATGTCTTTCAGAATACTTCAAACCGAAGAACCAGGAAGAGATATTCCTTCTCTTACAATTGTTCCTGAAGCTTGGGAACAAAACGGCATCCTTTATTGGCCCAAATCAAGGAATGCAGCGAGTGCAGTACGAAATCCTTCTTCAAAGCCTGATAAAGACTGGAAACAGTAGATGTTCTTGTATTAAATATAATAATAAATAATTTCAAAAAGGACCTAAAGAAATTTCTTTCCCGATTGTTGGGTGTAAATTTAATAATTTTTATAGGTTATCCTGCAAACTATGGAAATGCAGTGATGTCAAACACTTTCAAGTAGTTATGAAATTCTATTTAAAAACACCTTTTTATTACTTATTCTCATCTTGATTTATAAGGGTACTCAGTTGGACATACATGATTTTTATGTATATAAAAGATTTGATATAAACTTGAAAACACTGAACACTATCGGTTACATTACGAAGTTGCAAACACTTCTATAGAACGCCCTATAATTACTGTTGTATCACCTTGCTCCTGATGTTTCATAGGCGGGTTCCTGTCACCTTTATAAACCCATATTATGAACCTTTTGGTACTATAACCTGAAGTTTTTATGAACAGTTGAAAATCTATAGTTTATAGAAACTTTTGAGAATCAATAATTTTTGCAACTCCTATATGAACTAAAACACTCCAGGTATTAAGCTCCCCTATTATGAATCACTAATAACACCAATTTCAAATTTATAAATCTTCCGGTTACCAAAAATGTTACTTGGGTACTTATACTCCATTCACTTTTATAAAGTATCGCGGTTGGGCATGATTTAGGTTTATCAAGTTTTTTCCCCTAGAACAGATGCAGGTTGGCACTTGTGAAAATTAAGCGACATTGCCAGGTCTACTTTCTATTTACTCTTTTTCAACTTTGTAAATGGAGTTAGTTCTTCGAAGATTTAACTGTGGCGCAGGTTTCGTAGAACTACTACATTTTCATGCTGGAGTATTTCAGGTTGTGCAAAAATGTATTTAAATGTCTTCTGAATTAACATAATATTTTCTCAAATTCATTAATTTCCCAAAGTAAATGAACATTTCGATAAATACGTAATTACTACGATTTTTTAGCAGAAACGACAACGTTGTGGGCGTATCTGACAGTGCAATGACCATAACCTAACTTTTTCAAAATATACGCGGTGAAATGTGTCAAAATTTCATGGCAAACCGCGATACTTTATAAAAGTGAATGGAGTATATTTTTATTGATCAAGCACTATGCAAAACAAGCAATAATAATAATGAAGTAGGTAGGTACACTAGAATGATATATCAAAAGTCTGTTCTTTATTTGCGGCGAAAGTGACAAATAAACAGAGCAGATAACTGATGATGACTGAATGCAGAAATTTTGATTTAAAACTGACATATTCTTACTATTGACATAGCCTACTTGAAAATTATCTTGATAAACCTGATGTTTAGACAAAGAAACCTGGCTTCAGTCGTGAAATTCTTTATTCGATAACGGCGAAACTATTCATTTTAAAGACATGAAATGATGTTTGGCACACTTCAACTAGTTTTTGACGAGCAATCGATCGGAATTATAAAATTATATGGTTCCATTTGAAAAAAATGGGATTTCATAGTTTTATTGAGGCTCACTTTGAAGCCCTGTTTCAGGCACCCTGTATAATATTTCCTCATAATTTATACAAGACGCAGTATCAGCTTACTTTCTTTTGTTTCACTGTTGCAAAGAAATTTCTAACAATGAGGGATTTTGAAGATATAAATACTAATTTGTGACAATCTTTCTGTCAAAAAATTTGAGAATCAGGCAATTACTCAACAATCGCTTGATGTGGTTGCGCATATCATACATCAAATCATTGCAGAATTAAACAAAAACATGAAATATGTATAAATATACAGGGTGTAACATTCGAAATGACGAAGTTCACATCCGTTTCCGGTAGAACTGGAAGTAGATTCCGCTTGAAAATATTTTACAAATTGAGTTCATGTACTCTAAAACAAAAAAAAAATACAAAATATTGAATTTGTATCGCAATTCCTTTCTCGGAAACTTGTAATGAAACACTTGAAAAAAATCACCCTGTATATTAAAATTTGGACATGCCAATTCCGATCGCGATTTGTATCTGTAACACTGCCGTCTGTATTCCTCCAATTTTTTTTCAATTGTCACTTTTAGTTTGAAGAATTGTCATAAGGAGCTTTGTTGTTATACTTTAACTTTATGGTATCCCGTAGTTTTTTTGTATCTGATACCGATTTCGAGACAAAATTTTGGAAGATTCTCTCGAAATTCGAAAAATCAAAATTGCCATAAAAATCTAAACAATTTTAGTCTGGGGATTTGGCAGGCCATGACTGATGATCTCCTCACCTGGTTTCATGATTTTCGTTTAATCACACTCCTACTCTCTAGTACACCCTGTATCTCGAAAACGAAACATTTACGATCCCATATTTATGGGACTTTTCTTAGGATCACGAATGATGGAATCTCACCTGTTTGTATGTACCTTCAATTTAGGAACACCCTGTATAGGTTGGCCCATTTTCATCAAAACCTATCTAGATCAGAAATTATTTCTATAAATCGGATGATATTTGTGTTTTTAACTGACATGTCCTAGGTACTGTAGGTAGTTTATCTAGCAATTGACTCGATGTAGTATTCACGAATACTCATTACTCATACTCTTTCGGCGGGTCATTTTCATTTGTCGAATAATAACGCACAATTTTCAAATAATTACTGCGGAAAAAAAATTCCCCATGACTTAGAATCTACTTTGTGGCTCGAGAATAGCGTAGTGAAAACATTATTACGGTGGGACTATTGCATTGCAATATCCTCAAAAATAAATATTGAATGCATTAGGAAATTACAATTTCGAACATAGTAGGTATGAACAAATTCAAGACGAACATAGTTTTTACAACTTCCAACATAATATACTCCATTCACTTTTATAAAGTATCCCGGTTGGCCTTGAAATTCTGACACATTTCACCGTGTATATTTTCAAAATGTTAGGTTATAGTCATTTTTCTGTCAGATATATACGCAACGTTGTCGTTTCTAAATAGAGATCGTAGTAATTATGTATTTATCAAAATATTTATTTATCTACTCACATAGAATAATGTATCCATTATTCAACTGATTTTGAGCTGTAATAGTATCTATAAACCAATAGCGTGAGTTATAATAACTCGCGCCTATAACTCACTCTAATAAATATTTCGTATGAGAAGAACTCACTCTAATACAAATAGGAATAATGAAATTGCCTACGAAATTAATAAAAAAAGTCGGATAGATCGGGAACTCTATTTCAGACATCAAGGTAACGTTCTCGACATTCATTTCTGCATTTCCTCTGGTCTGAATATCCAAAAATTGCATTTGGAAAACGTGAAATCTTGACTTTTCCTCTACGATTCTCGACGACCACAGAGATCGAAACCTGTGTCACATTGGCAACGTCTGAGAATTATTTTGACTTTCACGAGTGCCAACTTGCGTTAGTTTTAAGTAAAAAAAAAATTGATAAACCTAAACCTTGGCCAACCGGGATACTTTATAAAATTGAATGGATTATAGATTTAACAACTAAAACATAGGTTTAACAAATTCAACTTTAGTCATTGAAACAATGGATTACTAAAACAGCCGCCTTTTTGTTAGATTCCCATTTGCCAGTTCAAGAAATCAATTGAAAACATATTTGACAGCTGTCAAAAATTGATTTGACAGATGTTAAAAATTGATTTGACAGCTGTCAAAAATCAATTTACTGCCGCTGTCGAATAATTTCAAAGAATTTTGAACTGAATATTGATTTCTGAGACATCGGATTGATCTTCTTCCGAACGAAGATCATAATTATATCCATTTTTGTTTTCTTCCAATCAGCGGCGGCCTTATCCATTGCGAGGCTCCGGGCGGCAGGTCTTTGCGAGGCCCTTCGTCTTTCGTGAAAAGTATGTGATTCGAAATTAAGTCGAGTCGTTTGGTATTTTGTCATGTTTGACGAGTTTTACGAATAAATAAATTTTGTGTTTTAAAATATTTTACTTGGAAAGATTCACAAATTTAATTCAAAAAATTCGGAGAAGATGAATTTTAAAATTGATGTTAAATTTCAAAATTGATGTTTGCGGCTTTTTCTCAAACTAAAATCTTTAATTAGAGCACAATAATCCAACGAATGAGCTACGTCATTTTCTACTGAAGGAAAAGCAAGTACTGAAAGCCGATCTTGTGCCATCGAATTTCTCAAATGAGTTTTGATCATTTTAAGCCTCGGAAAACTTCTTTCAGCAGGCGCAACTACAGAGTGTAACAGCCAAATGGAATAAATTCGATAACGAATAAATGAGGGACTGTTAGGAAAAACGCTCGGATACGTCGATTTGTAATTTTAAACGCGCATATTTTTCAAGAAAATAAAATTATATAGGATGTTCCATGCGACCGTGGCCAATACTAACTTTCTTCTCAGAAAATTCTAGACATAATTCATGTACAATGTCCTATACCTATCTTCAACTCTTTCGGAAATATTAAGTGTTTTCAGATTTTTTACAAAAATTAACATGAAAATTATTTATTTCACAAATTCGATACATTACACTCAATACTTATTTCCCATTTACCTCTTGATATGAAGAAAGTAAGCGAAAACTATTACTGAGAAGAAATTAAAAAAAAACAGAAACAGATTAGCATGTTGCCAAGACGTTCGCGGCGAGCATTTTGAACATTGACCTTAAATTTTTTATTTTAATTGAGAGATAATAGTATAACTTATTAGTTTTTAAGGGGAATGTACCGAATTTGTGAAATGAAATAATTTTTATTTAAAACATTGATTTTTGCAATAAATCTGAAAACACTTAATTCTTCCGAAATAGTTAGAGATAGGTATAGGACATTGTGCATGAATTGTGTCTAGAATTCTCTGGAGAATCCAAAAAGTAGATAATATACAGGGGGTTGCATTTGAAATAAGAAAGTTGGTATTGGCTACGGTCACATTTTTACTGTGAAGAAAATTTGCTTGGGTTCTTGCGCGAGGCCCCGGGCGATTGCCCCGTTCGCCACCCCCTAAGGCCGCCTCTGCTTCCAATCAATTTTTGGCGAATCCATCATCAGTGAGTGGATATTCATAGTTTGGGACCATTTCCGTCTCAAAATCCGAAAAATACAGACATACTGACGTTTAAAAGAGCCAGTGCTCAAATATTTACCCAAATTTGTCTGATTATCAACGTCATGGTTCATAACTTTATCATAACCACTGATTTATCCAAACATCTGCTTCTTGTGGTGTAATATTCAGCATCGTTGATCTCGCAATTTCTTTCTGAGATGAATTAAATGGATCGAGTTTCAAATGTCCAACAACCGTATTTTTCGATTTTTTACTCCAGTAACGCCAATTATTAATTGAAAGTTTAATTTTCTTTGGATATGTACGGTTAACGACAATTATTATATATCTTTTTTAATTAGATTCATTATATGTAATCATTATGAGTTGCATGAAGAGAAATTTATCAACGTCTACCCGATATTATACAGGGTATTATTACTATTACTATACGTAGAGAGCTCTTGAAGAAAAGAATGGACTGATGTACCAATTCTTATCGAACGAAAATTAAAGAAATAAATGAAAGAATAATAGTAAAGAAAGTAAACACTGAGAGAATCACGGTTAATGCTGGCTGAAGAGAGATACATTTGCTGATCTGCTGGCTTCGTGCAAGTGTTGTACCAAATAGATTCCTTTTCTCTGGAACGTGGCGTGAAAAAAAATATAGTCGCCTGAGTACTTACCAAAGGACCCTGCACAAATCAAATGGGAAATGGATCCCAGTCGAATTGGCTGAAATTTGGATATGTTGTAGTTTATACATTTCTGATCAATAGTCGTCATGGACCCGAGACCTAAAAATGGACAGTTTTTTCGGTATCGAAGGTCGAAAGTTGCGATTGGTGCACGCAATCAAAAATGAATTCCCATCTATTAGGTAGGTACTGTTATGATTCTTTTTATGTGACTTTATATTCCGAATAAATTGAATTTTGAATCTAACAAATCAATTAAAAATTTTAATTTTTGCTTTTTCCCGGTAATTCTCTATCCCAATTGAGGGTCCAAATCAAAATTGAAAAATTTAGATATAAATTAACATAAATATCTATTTCAAAATAACTTATGTAATACAAAAATATAAACACTTATTCTATCCCTTAATTAAAATTTAACTCACTTATTTCTATGATAATTGTCCTTTCACTATATTTTTGGTTTATATTATTTCTTTCCAATTTCCTTCTTGACTTCCTTTATTTTCCCCAACTTCTCTTCTGAGTTTTCCTTCCCATTTTTCCATTCATCTTCCTGGCTCCTCTTTCTGATTTCTCAAATTTACTTCTTGGCTTTTCTTTCTGATTTCTCAATTTTACTTCTTGGCTTTTATTTCTGATTTCTCAATTTTACTTCTTGGCTTTTCTTTCTGATTTCTCAATTTTAACTTCTTGGCTTTTCTTTCTGATTTCTCAATTTAACTTCTTGGCTTTTCTTTCTGATTTCTCAATACAACTTCTTGACTTTTCTTTTTTGATGTTTCCTCTCTAATTTCAATTTTTCGTCTCCCCGGTTTTTATACTTCAAAAAACTTCTACATCCTTGATTCCCTAAGCTTATTCGAACTATCACAGAATCTATTTCTATGTACAAACTTTAAAACTTCAAAATAAATTTATATCTAGAAATCTTTCATTTTCAACTTTAATTTGGCCTCATTAAATCGAAATTAACTTTGAATTTTGTGAAAGATATTTTGAACCCTAACAGTACCTACTTTGGGCGACGGCATGCATACGTGTCCATGAAATTAAAATATGTATTTGAATGTGAATTACTGCAGGGTTTGAATTTTCTTGTTGTTTTCTGTTTTCGGCATCTAGCACTGTTTGAATCAGTATAGTTGAAGGGTAGCGAATAGCCTGATAACGTGCGTAATAGATGGGAATTCATTTTTGATTCCGCACTAGTCGCAACTTCCGACCTTCGATACCGGAAAAACTGTCCATTTTTAGGTCTCGGGCCCATGGAGACTATTGATCAGAAATGGATAAACAACAACATATCCAAATTTCAGCCAATTCGACTGGGATCCATTTTACATTTGATTTGTGCAGGAATATGCCTGTTTTATTATGATCGCGAAATGGTATGAATGTATTTCCAGCATTCAATACAAAATAAAGACTTATTACAATGAGTTAAGGCCTAGTTAAAGGTAATCTTCAATTAGAAAATGAATAGCAACAATGCACTTCAAAGCCCATTGAGTAAAGCGTTCATTCATTACAAGGTGTACCTATGGCAAGTATTAGAGTTCATGGTGGCTACTTTGAACAAATTTTGTAAAATTCAATTATAATAATAATAATAATAATAATATTTATTAGTCTCAAAAATCATAGTTACATCAAGTGAACAACAGAATGTGAGACACGTCAGCAGTACAAAAAATACTAGTAACTAGCACAAAATTCAAGAAATTCCCCGATTGTATAAGGTTCACATTCAATAAGGAATTTGCCAATATCTTTTTTAAAAGACTCAAACTTATCCAACCGCTGCAAATGTCTGGGTAGGGCATTGAAAAAGCGTATTGCTGTATAAAGGGTACCCTTCTCTCTTACTGTGGACCAATGTACTGGAAAAATATAGGGACACATTCGTCTGGTGTTGTTGATATTCCTATATTCCTCAAAATAATGATTTCTCCTATGTAGAAACAAAAGGACTCTATAAATATACAATCCGAAAATTGTCATAATATTATTCTCCTTAAATAACCCGCGACATGTTTTCCTGAAAGGTAATCTGAAAATCACTCTTAGAGCCCACTTTTGAGCAACAAAAACATCAACCAGTTGTGATGAACTACCCCAAAAAATAATGCCGTAAGATGAGATGGATTGGAAATTGGCAAAATACAGTGTCTTGAGAATATTAACATCTACCTGGTCCCTCAACATGATAAAAGTATAAATCACTGAGTGTAGTCTCTTTCTGACATATTCAACGTGTGCTGACCATTTAAGATGTCTGTCTAGAAAGACTCCCAAGAACTTTATGGATTCTTCACACTGAATATTAGAGCCTTTAAAACTTATACTGGTTGGGTAAGCCTTTCTTGATCTGTCGAAGCCAAACGCTAAACATTTCGTTTTGTCCATATTCACTCCCAACCTGTTATCATGGCACCATCGGGTCACCCCATCCAATACAGCAATTAGGGAAGTGGTTACCGAAGGAATGTCGAGTGAGGTACACAAAAAACTTGTGTCATCAGCATACTTGAGTTGCCTACATGCACCATCAGGACAGACATCCAATTGATGAGGAGCTATAGGATCCCCTGGCGGGACATTAGATGTTGTTGTCGAAGGCTTTGATGTTAAAGCATTTATAAACACTATAAAAAGTAAGGGGCCAAGAATGCTGCCCTGTGGTACACCAATGAGAAGATCTAGCTCATCAGATGTGAAGCACTGACCATCAAGTAAAATATCGACCTGCTGCCTCCTTTTATTTAGGTAACTCTTGATGAGACCCAGCTGATTCCCTCTAACACCATAGTGTTCCAACTTAATCAAGAGTAACTCGTGATTAACAGAGTCGAATGCCTTTGACATGTCCACAAAAAGTCCCATAGGGATTTCTCCCCTCTCAAGGGCCTGAGCTATTGCATCGGTCAACTCAAAAATAGCAGTCTCTGTGTTTCTTCCCCGGACAAACCCATGCTGGTCCTCATTGATGACATTAAATTTCACAAAGAAATCTGTCAATCTATTCGTTAGTATTTTCTCAAATATCTTCGAGAACGAAGTGAGAAGACTGATGGGCCTGTAGTTGGAAAGTTCCTCAACGTCACCTTTTTTATAAAGTGGATGGACGATGGCCAACTTTAGAGCATCCGGAAAGATACCCTCATCAAAAGCTCTGTTGATAATGAAACACAAGGGCTCCACAATCAAATGGATCACGCTCTTGAGTACCATCATGGGAACTTCGTCGTAACCATAAGAGGAAGTGTTCTTTAATGTTTTGGTGACTTTCAAAATCTCAGCCTCCGTGACTGGAAACATGTAAAATGATCTCTCCAACCTATTCTGATCCAACGCTCCAACAGGAACACCACTCAACAATGTGTTGTTACTTGAGGCAGTACTAGCAAAAAAGTTGTTAAATTGACTTGCCAAACTAAGTGGGTCACATTTCTTCATGGACAATGGCGATTTTGATGTCTTGCCATTCAAAGTATTTACTACGCTCCAAACTGCCTTACTTTTATTCTGAGCCTTATTAATAGTGTTACTGATATGTACCCTTCTACTCAATGAGATTGCCAAGTCATACTCTTTCTTTACGATTTTATATTGATCATTATAACGCGAATTTACAGCTTTAAGAACAAGTAAGTTGTCTAATGTATTTTTGAGGTTTACGACTTTTTCTGTTGTATGAAATTTTTTCAGAAAATTCTTCATTTTAAATTTGACCAACGGGAAGCTCTCCTTATAACATGCACTGAAATGATCAGAGAAACCATTCCACAACTGATTGATATCACCCGTAAATGAACGAACATCGTCCCACTTCTGAGCTCTTAGTTTGGACTCAAAGAGAGTCATATTATTCGGGTTAATGAGTCTTTTAGTTCTATATTCACTATAATGTTTTCTGTTGGACAAAAAGTTAGTTGTGAACATTACTGCAGAGTGATCTGAAATGTGATAATTTGATACAGATCCCCTGCCATCCATGTTTGTGAGTACATTATCTAAACATGATTCTGATTCCGGCCTAGTGGGTTGATTAATTTTAGGATCAACGCCGAAAATCTCCAAAAGGGAGAGAAAATCTCTGCTTTCTTTGCTGTCAGAGAGAATATCGATATTGAAATCTCCCGCAATAATGAACTTACATCTCTCTCTAACACAACCCTCAAAAATTCTCCTGAGCCTTGAAAAAAAGACATTGACATCACAAAGGGGATAAGTATTCGGTCTATATACAGAAACAAAAATAATTCTACCTGTGTTAATTTTAATGCTGACGGCCGCACACTCAAATACATAAGGAATACTGAGGGCCTTGAAGTCATTTCTCTCAACAAACTGTAGATCTTCCCGAATATACACTGCGGAACCTCCATGGCAGTTCCTCTGACGGCAGAAACTGGAAGCTAAAACGTACCCATCAAGATGATAAACACTAAGTTCCTCCTCACTTTTCCAATGTTCAGTCACAGACAAAATATCAACCCGTTGCTCCCCGAGCAAAATATTCAGCTTGTTAGCGGCCTTAGTTATAGAGCGGACATTTTGTGACAAAATGATTAGCTCATCCTCCAAAGTTGTAACTCTATCAGATTTAGATGATAGGACAGCACTACTCAGATTCGCTGTTAGGGAATCTCTGCCGAAAAAACTGAAATCTCCTGACGAGAACACCCTGCGGCCACATTTCTGGTTTCTGTAATTCGCTGATCAAAGAGATGTCGGCTGCAACCTTGAAAGCAATACTGCCAGCATTCTCTCTTTTGGGCAACATTGTAACTGCAAATTCCCTGTTTGGAAACTTTTGGGCAAGAAAGTTTTTGATGTTGTCTTCGTTTGCCTTTAAACTCACTCTACCCACGTACATCCATGCTTTTCTTTCAGCACTAGTGAAAACTGCATCTGCTGGTAGATTAGCAGTTTCACTATTTCCTTCTATCAAATTCTTCTCTCGTAACCTCCTCCTTGGGTTCCTCGCTGTTGTCCATGCCTCGTCTCTAGCCTTCTCCCTCACATGCTCATCTTTTTCAGATATAACAGTCTGTTGGTCATTTATGACTATTCGTGGAGATATAAATCCTTGTTTATTCTTATCGTTCTTGTTTGTCCCAGATTTTTTGATCGCATCAGCATAGTTTTTAGTTGGTATTATTTTTCCTTCATCTTTCTGTTTATTTTGAGTTTTTTTGTTATCATCTCTATCTTTTGAATGGGCAGTGTGGTCTTCCGCAACCTTTGATTGTGTCTTCTTACCTTCCATTTCAGGCAATAGACTCTCTCGTAATTGAAGCAGCAATCTCCCATATAATCTCCTTTCCAGTTTCAACAAATTCTCATCCGAAATTCCTTCCTCACAAACTTGTTCTTCTCGATTATCTTTATGGGCTAAGTCCATCTCGTGATTTAGTTCTTCTTTCTTAAGTTGTTTCATGTTTTCATCCAGTTTTTCAATCTCCTCTGTTTTTGCTTGTATATCTTCTCTATTCCTGCGGTTCTCTTCGTTAAGGTCTTTTATTCTACCAACAAGTGCCTCATTTGTGGTCTTTAATTTGTTTACCTCATCTCTTAGTACTCCTTCAATCTCCTTGCTGGCATTTAATTCCTCCAGAATACTAGCGACCATATTCTCAGAAGCTTTCAATTTCTCATGCAATCCTTTCTCACTCATCTCTAATGTCTTTATCTTCTCCTCATATTCGCTCTCTGATAGAAAAACTTCGTTTTCGAAAGTTTCACTATTTCTTCTAAGAGTTCTTATTTGATTTTCCCGTTCAACACTAAGCAGACTCATTTTTTCTATTTGATCTGACAACTTTTTCACCTTCAACTCACTCTCCTCTTCAATGTGAAAAATATTCTCTTCCAAATTCTTAATTTTCTGGGAATACTCTTCCAGTTTTTTTACTTGTAAAACTTTCTCTTCCTCCTCACGCTTGTAACGTCTCTGGCATTCTAAAGAGCACAAACAACTACCTCCCTCGACTACTTTAGCAGATTTCTTCCTTTCCAAACAGCTCAGATGAAAATGGCCAAAACAGCTCATACATACAGTATGACTGTTCTCCTTCTTTTTACAACATTCATAGGTGTAGTTCATACTCTACCAGTACCTGCTTGTTTAGGAAAAAATAAATAATTTCCCAAAATCTCAGAAAAACCGCCATCCAAGGAAGCTTGAACTGAAAGTCTTGGCAGTGCATGGAACTCCTTACACGCTAATGTCACGATAATTTAGCATCTGCTTTGAGATAACAATGATAACGATAAAAAAAAAATAAACTTGTTCCGAGATATTCTCTCTAATCAACAGCAAATTTTCCGAAATTTGAATGATTCGCTTCAAAGTCCGTCACTCATTCATTGGAAAAGTCTTTAATTTCACTCAGTACCAAATTTTAATTCCGAGTATTCACAAAATCAACGTGAAATCGCACTATTATGCAGAGCTATAATCTACACACATTTCGATGTATGCATGCATTTTTTTTTTTTTTTATATTTGATAAAATGATATTTGGAAATTGATATTTTCTCTCGTTTTCTTTCATTATCAAATCCCAGTAATAAAATCAATAGTTTTAAGGTTATTTCACCTAACGTGGTTTGAAGAAATATGGTCACCTGAGTGCCAAATTGAGAAAAAACATGGTACCTATAACTTACTGTATTTCTAGCATTTTATACAAAAATAATTCTCATCACAATGAGTCGAAAGCTTTTTTAATTACAAAAGTGCTAAAATGCTCAGATGCCTATGATTGACACAAGCATGTTTCATAGGGAATTATTGAATATAAATATTCAGTTGTCTACTTCTTTTAATGATTGTGGTTATTTATCGAGGGGACCAGATAAATATTCTGAAATAAACCACATAAAATTTTATGTAATGGCTAAAACTTTATTATGAATAGAATAGAATAGAATTTATTCATTTCTAAGTAAATATTCACAAATACAAATAAATAATGTCAAACTAAAAATACAAATCTATATAACCAGGTGTTTTTTCACCTTACAAAACTCCAAAAATTCCAACATATTGCATGGTTCACATATCATTATGAAATGAACCAGCTTTTTCAAAAAATATCTTTCACAACTCACATTACGAAAACTTACAGGCAAGGAATTGAACAACCTGATACAGATATAGTTCGCAATGCTTTGTAATAGAGCTGAATTATATGTTGCATATAAATATCTATCTACCTGTCTAGTCCTCTCACTATTATTTCTAAATTTTTCAAATAACTCTTGATGTTGTATGAGAAATTTGATGCTGTTATAAATATACAGACCTGCCAAAGTAAGAATGTTATTCATTCGAAATACACCCCTACTTGTATACAAGTCTGTCTGTACTTCATACCAAGCATAGGTACTTAGTTCTTAAAGCTATTTTCTGCTTAACAAATAAGGAATTAGAGTATGAGCTATTTCCCCAGCAAACCAGACCATATGACAATATTGATCGAACACTTTCAAAATATACTGACTTTCTTAAAACATTAATTGAATAAATTGCAGAATTTAGCCTTTTTTCTAGTGAGTCAATATACACTTTCCATTTAACATTACAGTCCACATGAACACCCAGAAATTTGGTGAAGTTTCCGACCGGAACACATACACCATCCAATATTATTTCACCCGGCAAATTATGAGTTGACCTTTCTGTGTGAAAAATTACACATTTAGTCTTTCCATCGTTCAAGCTAAAATCATTTCTCATACACCAATCCTTTATATCAATAAAGACCTCATTTAATTCAATTTCCACCCTAGTTAGATCTTTCAAAATTTTTACAACGTAAGTATCGTCAACAAATATAATTACATCGGGTGATTTATCAACATAATGCGGAAGATCATTAATATAAACTAAAAACAGGAGTGGACCCAATACACTACCCTGTGGTACTCCATTTATAATACCTTCTTCATCCGAAACATATATTTCGGAATCAATCATACTTCGGACCTTCTGTTTTCTATTTTGTAAATAACTTTTAATGGGTTCTAGCTGATTACCTCTAATCCCATATATTTCCAATTTTCTTAAAAGTTTTTCATGATTGACGCAGTCAAAGGCTTTAGTCAAATCCAAAAAAAGACCAACTGGAATCTGTCCCTTATCCATCGCATTCAGAAGTGTATTAGTTAGCTCAAATATTGCAGTAGTCGTATTTTTTCTTTTCATAAATCCGTGAGGAAAATATTTGTTGTTTTCTGAAAAATTTTATCAAACGTGTTGCAAGGATCTTCTCATAAATTTTCGAAAAAGTTGTTGATAAACTTATTGGCCTATAGTTAGAGAAATCATTGGCATCACCAGACTTGAACAAACTAACAAAGGCGTCACTATGGAAATCTTCAAAGCAGAAGGAAAAATTCCAACAACAGAACAGAAGACAATAGCTAACATTAATTTTGTTGAGATTTTTTCGGCCCCTGCTGAGCCTTAAATGATCTATATTCATAACCTTCAAATTTCAATCACTTGTACGAGATTATGACGGAAATCTAGCCAGTTTCAAGAGCCATGATCACCCCCTTTACTTCCATCGAAGATGGCGATTTTATTCAGAATTGGGTTATATCATTGAACAAAATTCTTTATCGGATCTTCATTGAGCTGTTTCATAGCCAAGGAACTGAAATCTTGCTTCATAGACCGCTGATTTTTGTAACACAATTCTTCATCAGCCTAAAGACTACCTATTCTTTAAGTTTAAGGGGTTATGTGAAATCTCTAGTTTACATAAATAAGACCCGAACAGAATCTGTACACCGCTGGAATGTCAGGCGCCCTCTTATTTCCATCAGAAATGAAAGTACCTTCATAAAAAACGAAAGATTGTATCGATAATTCCAAAAACAACCGACAAATTTCCCAATGTACTAAACGAAATTAAGATTTCAGAGCGAAATCGTTCGGTTCATTCATTTCATCGGAAAATTGTCAATGGTATTCGTTACAGGAGATATGCTTGGACTACAAACGTTTGTTTTTGGGATGAATTCTGTAACTCCAAAGAAAGGTTTCGCTGATTGCATTATGCAGGAAATGTTCAGTAAGCGAGTTCTAATGAAAAACAATCAAATGACTAAGGCTTGACAATGTGCTTGATTAGGTGAAGAAACACTTCAAGCTCTCCAGTGTCGTAGAATAAAGGGGTCATGTTTCATTCATAATCAGACATCAGATGAAGAAATTGAATCAATGTGTTGGTTATACAAAACATTCTTAATTAATTCATTAATGTTTTCCTCGTCCATTATGTAGTTAAAATAAAATAAACAATATCAGGAATTGGACAATTTAATTCTCCTTAGCGAATTTCTTCAGGCCAACGTTTCGGAACAAGGCTGTTCCTTTTTCAAGGCTAAAAAATACAAGACATTTAGACAAAAACAGATACAAAATAAAATACGTTAAAACTAAATATTTTGTTTTTCAGGTTTGTGGATTCACCTTGATCAGCGGCGGCTTACTCCTTTTGTTCGACAATGACAGGATACTTCTTTCGAAACTGTTAGTTTCTGGAGTGCAGGCAAATCTCCATTATCCACTTCTCTATTATGCTTCTATAGGAATAACCATAATGGGATGTGTCTTGGCTATGACAGGAGTTCTTGGCTGTTGGGCATCGTGCATGCACAGCTACTGCATGCTGACAATTGTAAGCAATAATGAATAGTTATACGCGGTGTCCTAAGAGTGATTATTTTATTTATTCATTGATAAATTGGACTACAAACAGGTGGATTTCACAGCCAGAAACACTGAAAGCACTGATGTGAAGTCATGAGCTTTTGAGCCTTCGTTCGTCCACCTTGTAGATATATTTCTATACTCCATTCATAATTATAAAATCACAACTCTGGCCTTGGAAATTTGACACATTCCACTCTGTATAGAAGTTATGATGTTTTTCAAAATATTTTCCAAGTTTCCAAGTCAACACTATGTTGCCCTTTCTACATTCTTAGCGTATTTCTCAGAATGTATATTTCATTTTGGAAAACACAACAGAAAAATGTGAACAATATTCTATATATAAAGGAGTGTTTGGATTTATGATTGTAAAGATTTATCGATGTGCTTTGTTTTCATCATGATATTGTATGGGATATGATTGTCAGGGTGCATAACATTTCTGTTTCTAATATTTCTTTATTTCAAATAAATAACAGTTTTATTCATTCATCAAAGAAAAATAAACATAATAACTAAATTAACGAATTTGTTTACAGAGAAACTAATAATTTCAATGCAATAGTAACTGAGTTTTGGTTATAAATTAATAAGCAAGAATGTCAACTCCTGAAAGCTTTGTATACATTTCATTTATTTGATATTATGAACAAGGAGTAAAATATTCTGACTGTATAGTAATTTATTAGTTTGAAAAATATTTATACATTACTACCCAGTAGGTTTATACAAATAAAATGGAATAGGTCAAACATATGCTTCACATTTATCATTCACCTGTTCTAAAATAAGACACAAACTCCTGGAATATGGAAAAAACCGATGTATTCTGGTTCAATACAGGGTATTTCACGAGGAACCTCACCCATATTTATACCGGAAACTACTGAACGTATTTTCATGAAATTCAGCACTTATAAGTATTTCACGATGCTGATGAAATCTAAAATATTTTCAAGGCATGAGCACCTCCGGTTTTTCCGGAAATGACGTCAACTTCCGTTTTTCAAATTAGAACACCATTTTTTCATTGCAGAAATAGATTCCTTAGAAAATTTCAAGTTATTTTGATGTAACATTTTTCAGTTTTGGTTGAAAAATTCTCTCTGAGCGGGAAAATTCGAAAAAAAAATCGAAAATAGAGCTCCGCTGAAATAAGAATAACTTCGAGGTTTTTGGATGGAAAATTTTCATTTTTGGGATTTTTCAAGATGTAAGATTGATGTATCCACTTTAAAAATCGAAATCGCGATTCATGATACAGGGGGTGAAAAAATCGCTTTCAAAGTTAGGGATGACAAAATCGTGAAAAATCAATTTTTTCAAATTAGAACCCCATTTTTTTTTGCCGGATATTGAATCTACGTTAAAAAATAATGTGAGTGTATGCATCACACCCTTGCCCTAAAGTGGATATTAACTCAGAAAATATCCATTTTAGGACAAGGGTGTGATGCATACACTCACATTATTTTTTAACGTAGATTCAATATCCGGCATAAAAAAATGGGGTTCTAATTTGAAAAAATTTATTTTTCACGATTTTGTCATCCCTAACTTTGAAAGCGATTTTTTCACCCCCTGTATCATGAATCGCGATTTCGATTTTTAAAGTGGATACATCAATCTTACATCTTGAAAAATCCCAAAAATGAAAATTTTCTATCCAAAAACCTCGAAGTTATTCTTGTTTCAGCGGAGCTCTATTTTCGATTTTTTTTTCGAATTTTCCCGCTCAAAGAGAATTTTCCAACCAAAACTGAAAAATGTTACATCAAAATAACTTGAAATTTTCTAAGGAATCTATTTCTGCAATAAAAAAATGGTGTTCTAATTTGAAAAACGGAAGTTGACGTCATTTCCGGAAAAACCGGAGGTGCTCATGCCTTGAAAATATTTTAGATTTCATCAGCATCGTGAAATACTTATAAGTGCTGAATTTCATGAAAATACGTTCAGTAGTTTCCCGTATAAATATGGGTGAGGTTCCTCGTGAAAGACCCTGTATAGCCTATTTCTACTTTCGGCAAAGGATTGATAGGAATGAAAGCTCCAATGACACATTACAATTCATCAGAATCTGAATTCAATTACCTTTGATTGCAATATAGTCATATTTCTTCTTTTTTCAGCTTTATCGACGTGTTTTTTTCTGAAACGTGAAAACGATCAACAATCATTTAGAGACCGATGATGGCCATCCAGAACCCGTTTAGGTACTTACGAAAATCGTGCAATTTCGTTCTGCAAGTTGTTTCCTTATAATTCCTCGAAAATCCCACCTGAACCATATTTTCCGGTCGCTTTCGTTAGAAGATCGTATACGGTATAAGGAAGCCTTTTTTTGTCCATTTACACATTCCAAATAAATTTTGAGCACCAAAAACGATACCGAAACTAACCAAACTTCTGGGGGACCGGAATTTCGTTTGAAATCTTTCTAAACGGCCAGATACCTAAAAAAAACTTCGTTATCAAGTGTAAAAAGGTCGATTAGTACTTACTTTCGCTTTATTTATGCTTATAAATCGATTTTTGGTCCAATTCAAATTTGCCGTTCGTACTCACGCCAAAAGTCGTGAAAGGAAAAAATGACACTTGTACAAAATTTCTCATATCGATGGAATACTTCTTCTGGACGACGAAGAACGGAAAAATAGGCGATTTCCTATCGATATTTCGCCTCAAAATCGCCGATCGATTCGAACTAACAAAATGTGGAATATCTTTGATACTTTTACTTTGATGTAAACAAAGGAAATGGCAACGTCGTTTTGTCATTAACGATATTTTCTGTACGCGCACAGACTTTTCATCAGGTGCACCTCCTGAAAACGAAACCATGACCTCCTGTGTGATTAAATAAAAGTGAATGGAGTATTTATATTCGCATTTCCAATTCAAGTATCCAATAAAAAAAAATGACAGCGTAAAAGAAACTGACAGCTGTTTTCAAAGCAATCGTCTATAGTTCATGAACAACAGAAAAGTAAACAAAATCTGACTGCAGCCTATTCGAAGCTGTTGCTTCCAATGCGATCTTTATGTGAAGATTGAAGTGTCTTTACTCATTTGTGTTTTATCAGTATAGCAATCAGTTATTCCTGGGATATCCGGTGTAATAGAAACATTTTCAATTGAGCATTTCTCATTCTATACAAATTTTCAGTACTTCCTCATCATCATCTTCGTGCTTATATTCGAATGTGTTATTTTTGCCACCATTTGGGCATGGCCAAACTGTTTGGGCTTAGTTCTGGATCCATATGAGCTCACCAAGTCTGTCCAGGGAAGATTCGGCAAAGAGTCGGAGGAAGAGTTCACAGCCGCCGTTGATTTGGCTCAAACCTTGGTAAGTTACCATATAAGTGTCAGTTGTGTGAATCTTAGACTGCGGAACCCATAGTTTAAGGTGTGGACTACCATGTATTTTACATCCGGTGAGTGCCTATCTACCTAAGTAGCAGAGTGTTCTATGCAGGGTGAGTCTTTTACTTGTACATATATTTTAACTGTAGATTCCTCTCATCAAACGAAACACTTTTTTTCTATATCATTTTCAAAAATTAGGATTGGTTTGCGTTTGGAAGATACACAGTGTCGAAAATCCATGAAAAAAACACTTTTCTGTTTATATCTTCGGAACCGTTGTTTCGAATGAACTGAATTTTGGTTGAGTTTTTACTCTATTCATGGTGCATATTCCTCAATCGAAACCTATTCAATATCTTCACTAGTATAAATGTTACAGGGTAGTCGACTCATCAATACAAGCTAAAACACCATAAAACCACTTTAAAAAGATAAACGGTTCATATTTTCGAAAGAATCAACCATTTGAGAAACTGAAAGTATTCCTATTTTTAAAAGCTTTTATTTAAAAGCTTTTATTTAGTTTCACCTGTCCAGGTGTCTGTCTGTCTGTCTGTCTGTCCGTAATCAAATCTTGCAAGTTGAATATGACACACTTCTAATCGTCCGATTGATTTGAAATTTGGCAGGTGTACATAATTCTGGTGACAATGCATCATGAAATATTTTTTATAGAAAAAAACAAAATGGCGACTCCAAAATGGCGGATGAGTTTTGTAAATATCATCCGATTCCATTCAAAATTAGTATATGGGGGTTTTTGGGTTCGACAATGATGATTCTTCCGTCAAAATTGAAAAATTCAAGATGGCGGCTTAAAATATGGCGGACGAGTTTTGTAATTATGATCCGATTCTATTCAAAATTGGTATCTGGGGGTTTTCTGGGTCGGAAATTACGATTTTTCAAAATTGAGGAATTCAAGATGGCGGCTTCAAAATGGCGGATGAATGTTGTTATTATAAAAGCTTTTTTCAAAAATGATTTTTTTATTATAGCTTGTTTTTTAATAAAACGTGTCGTTTTCGAGTTATTTCCAATTTTACCCGGAGAAATTCGACGAAAAAATCATTAATTTCAAGAATAATCTGAATGCGTCTCTGAATTAAACATCATCGAATATTATTCCTTCTCTGGTCTTTAAACGAGTTTACAATGTTGTCACAATACATATTTATCAACTTTGTCGAGATATTTTAATAATAAAATCCCACAAATGTAGGAGATAAAATTGAACACCAAGGAGAATTTAACACGCACAGTTTCTATTGGAAATTCATAGTTGCCGGTCCATATTGAAGTTAAATGTCGATGAATTACAAAATTCGGATATGAATGATGAATCTCGATACAAACTACTTATTAAATCGAAATTAATGAAAAATAATACGATACCTGATAATCTGTGGCGATGTTTCTATCTGAACAATATCCTCTAGGAATTTTATAAACTCGACAAGGTTTTGATTATATTAATTCACTTCACATAATAATCACATTAGAACAATAATTCACTGAATGTATTCAGAACTCACATAATGTTTACAGTTTGTTCAGAGACTCTGGTTTGTTATTTTTTATAGTTGGCCTCCAGATAACCAATCCGTCGGTTTTCGCTTTACGCATGCGTGGTGAAATTTGGCGGCAAAGTCGATTTATGATGGAAACGGCAGAATTCATAGATATTTATACCACGATACACAAGTGTATCGTGATTTATACTATGTTTCGCAAAAATCCTTAATCTAAATGAAAATATCAGCAAACATTCACAGAATCGATACAAATTAGATTAGGTTAGGTTGTTTGATAATAAATCTGAATGAAAAGTCTTTTTTCATGAGATTGTTTGGGAATTTCGAGGAAAATATGAACAAGTTATTAGTGTTTACAAACTAATCTGCAGAAAAATCGAAGAAGGAATTTATTTTGGTGGGATAAATGTGGCTTTTAAGTTGCAGATATAATCCGATGAAACTAACTATTATTGTTGAAATTATCGTGTTTGCAACATTTTTATTCCAATAAGGTTAGTACTTGAGTATTCCCTAAATGTATAAACTCAATTTCTATCGAGAAATATGAACTTTGCATCAATTCCAGAAGATCATTTCAGAGACGTAGTCAGCCCAATTTTTTTTTAATGGCTATATCTTTTTAACAGAGCCGAATTCGGAAAAATGGAAAATGAAAAAAAGGTTTCTTTTGACCTCAAGAATTTTCAGTTAAAATATATGTACAAGTCAAAGACTCACCCTGTATACTGATAATATGAACCTTTGAACACAGGACGTTGAACAACGTACCAACTACACGAAGTATCCACCTATACTCCATTCAATTTTATAAAGTATCCCGGTTGGTCATGATTTAGGTTTATAAAGTTTTTTTCACTTAAAACTGACGCAGGTTGGCACTCGTGAATGACAAATAATTCTCTGAGACGTTGCCAATGCATAGGTCCGTCTGTTCGTTTAGAAGTTTTTCTGCCGGGTTATTCGAGTACTTTTATTCTTTTTTCGAATAAACTATCACAAAGTAACAGACTATTATGTCCATTATTTTTCAGTAAAATTTAAACACTCGATTCTTGATCTCCGTACAAGAAAATAGCATAACTGAATCTTTCCAGTATTAACAGAGAAAAAAGTTTCTTCGACAATCGACATTCGCCAAATCTTTGGAATTATTGAATTCATAATATTTTCTCAAATTCATTATTTTCTCAAAGTAAATAAACATTTTGATAAATACGTAATTACTACGACATCTATGTAGAGGACAACGTTGCGTATAGCGTAGTTATCTCACATAAGAATGACTATAACCTAACATTTTCAAAATATACACGGTGGAATGTGTCAGAATGTCATGGCCAACAGGGATACTTTATGAAAGGAATGGAGTTTATTGGAATCGGCGAATGGGTATAGCTTGCGCATTATAATGTTCTTATAAGAACATTATACCTACCACAGAATCGAAGAGATAAACATTATGGTATTAAGTATGAATAAAAATAAAAGAATTTTGAAGAGAAAAAAAGAATGAAAAAATTGTATTGTTTGTCTCATTTGAGATAGGTTTTTAATTTTCTGATAAGTTGAGATTTATATTTAATAAATCTCAACTCATCAGAAAATTAAAAACCTATCTCAAATAAGACAAACAATACAATTTTTTCATGAAAAACGACAAATATAAAAATTACAGAGATCATGACGAAATGATACAGCGTCACAAACTTTGCACAAAGGACAAGAGCCTCGCTGATTCTACGTATAAATGTAGAGGTGCCTAATATAAGTATAAAAGATCGTTATGGTGGTTGGTTCATTGACACCGACCGGATGTAGATTACAGTTATTGAATAAGAGATACCCCAATTAATGAGACTCAAATAGAAACACCCTACCCAGCACCGAAACGATTATATTCCATACGGCCTTATGTGACTAGAAACAACTACGACGTACCGGCAAATCGTATCTTTATTGATAAGACGTTTGGATGAAACTGCCCCTCAAACGTTATATTAAAGATATTGACGCTTTTCGAAGATCATATTTTCCGATCATATCAATATTTTTCTCAATTACATTAACTTATAACGTCTTCTAATATTAATTGGAATCAGAACCCCTTCATGATGGTAACACTTTGTAGGAAACCATACCGACTACTCACACGTTTGCGGGAGGGACAATCTAGGGTGTTAGAGGTGGGTTTTTCCTATTTTGACACATTAACAAAAGACCCGACCTCGTGAGTAGCCGACTCTTAACGTAAAAAGGGGTTTGAAAAAAATCGATCATTTGACTTATTTAGAAGGATGTGTGCTTTAGTTGGGACACTGCATAAGTCCATAATGGGCAAGTCAATCGAGAATTTGTTCTAGTTCCAATGCTGTGGCATCGATTCAGCGAACGAATACGACACTTCACTATGGAGGTTGCAATCTCTCAGTCATTCCCTAGCTGTGCCATTAACCTGCTGCAACCTGAGCAACTTGAACGATACCAAGGCCTATCTAAACCCTTTACCAGTGAATGTAACACTCTGCCAAGCTTTGGAAGTTAGGAGACATGGGAACTATCGTCATCTCCAGGTAAACACATGGTTATTGTAATATATTGTTATGTAACAGTATACAAATAATAATTTGTATACTGTTACATAATTGTGCAAACTTTATGAGAGGAAATACTAATTTAATCAAAAAAATTTCAATTTCGATCAAATTGATACAAATTTAAAAATAGCAAATAAAGTTTTCAAAACATAAAATTCAATGATGAACAGGTGTAACTACATTTAAAGGGAACCACTAACAATTCTCATAGAACTGGCTTTGGGATATACGGACCTAAACTGAGGATCTCTTAAGCCATGGGAAGTGAACCCCTATTTTAATAACGATTTAAAACCATTAAATCAGGTACACAAACCCCCTTTTTCTCAGGTTTTGGATACTCATGGGGGGGGGGTAGTTACCCCCAGTACCCCCCCGTAAATCCGCCCTTGTTTTCCACGTATGAGGAAAACTTTCCAAATGGAACTTAAAAATCTAGTTTGATTCCGAAATAAACTGCTTCACATGATGAGTTAGGGATATTGACTCAAATTGCAAAAAAATATAGTTAAAATAAGATTTTTGTGATGGAAATTCATATTAATATGATTTCAAGTTGCAAATTAATTTTAGCCTGTAGGTCTGCAGCGTATACCTACAGGGTGGTTAAGATAAATCGAGTAAAATAACGAAATTTTATTCCCAGAGAATTCAAGCATTTTAAGACTATCAATTCGATGTATGGCCCCCACGGGCATCAATAACAGCTTGACATCTTCTTTGCATACTACACACGAGGTTGTTGAACATTTCTTGAGGAATTTGGTTCCATAAACGGGGCAGAAGCTCTCTCAGATCATTTAAGGATTCTGGGGTAGGTTGATGATTATCTAATCTTCTTTGGAGCATATCCCATGCATGTTCTATGCAATTCAAAGCTGGTGAGTGCGGAGGTATCGGTAAATGTGGAATACCAAGCTCCTCGCGGGCATTCTCAACTATGGCTGCACGGTGCGGTCTAGCGTTATCGTCTGGAAATTGAAAAGTTTCACCAAAAGCAGCGTGTAAATTTGGCACAACATTGTCAATGACATGCTCCCTATAGTGTAAGGCGGTCATACTCCCAGGACAAATGTGTAGATCTGTGCGCCCGTTAAAACATATCCCGGCCCATACCATAACACTACCCCCTCGGAATGGATGGACTTATTGGACATAGCGACGATTACGGGGTATCCGTGGGATTGTCCATACCCTTATTCTTCGAGAATCTGAAAATCGTCCATATCTGGATTCATCAGGAAAAGGACACTACGCCATTGATCGTTCCAATTGATATGCTGCCTTGCCCATTCCAGTCTTTGACGCTTATGGTCACGTGTTATAATGGAACTCCTCTTAATGGACGTCTAGAACCTAGATTCACCTCTCTCAAACTTCGTCTGATGGTTTCGATGGAAACTTGGACCCCATCTGCATTTTGAAGAGTATTCCGTAGCATTCTACACGTAGATGTAGGGTTTCTTCTCGCCGAAACGGTGATGAAACGATCCTGAGCAGGTGTTGTTTTTCGTCGCCCACCAAGCCTTGGTCTTTCCAACACGGAACCTGTCTCCCTGAACCTATTCCAAAATCGAGATATCATACTTTGGCTGACTTGGAGCCTTTCCGCTACAACAACCTGAGTTAGGCCACCCTGTAGCATTCCGATAGCCCTATTAGCCTCAGCGTTTGTTAATTTACGTCTTGGTATATTCAGAAAACTCGTTTCAAATCGAAGCCGTTGATAAACTGACTTTATTTCAAAATAAGAACATTCATGAAGCATATGCAAAGAACCAAACTTCAGAAAAAAGGCGACCAGATTGACGAAATGTCTCATACTGATTTTTTTTGGATCGATTCAAGTTGTTATTGAGTTTTAAATGATTTTACAGCGATTTTCTCGAAGATTACATACTTTTAAAAACGATTGAATACGATATCCCTAACTCTTGTGGAGCAGTATATTTAGGAGTGAAATAATAATTCAAAATTTCATTATTGCAACTTACTTTCAATGTTTTATGTTTCTCTGAGGATACAAATGAAAACCAGACAAATCTGTTAAGATTAACACTTTTATTTCATAAAGGTTGATTAGATTTTGTGAAGAAAGTACCAAAGATCATAGGTGTAGAATATGACATTACTGTAATTCACTACTAACAAGTTATGCCTCTGAAATAAAACCCTATTTCATTTTGTACGTACTTCCCCTATACTCCATTCACTTTTATAAAGTATCGCGGTTGGCCAAGTTTTAGGTTTATCAAGTTTTTTTACCTGAAAAAATCGCAGGTTGGCACTTGTGAATGACATTACGTCAATGAATAACTCTGGGAGACGTTGCCGACGTTTATTTTTCATTATTAATTATCAAGCCTGGAAACTAAGAATGCCGAAGGTAGTTTCGAAAAAGCAGAGACAAAGTATCAGGAAGTGCTTTTTAGAATTGAAATCTGCGCATTCTAAAAGTTACCCTGATAATTTTCTTAAATTCATTATTTTCCCGAAGTAAATGAACATTTTGTTAAATACCTGATTACTACGACATATATGTAGAAATGACAACGTTGCTTGTTCAACTGACAGAAGAATGACTATAACCTAACATTTTCAAAATATACACGGTGAAATGTGTCAGAATTCCATGGCCAACCGGTATATTTTATAAAAGTGAATGGAGTACCTATACATGATCAAATATCTATATTCACAATACTCTGAAATCAAAGTTGAGAATCTAGAAACTTCAATCACTATAGAATAGATGCATAAAATACCTGTGTTGGCACAGATTAGATTTTGTCTAAGACTTCCTTGTTGATCGAAAATCTGAGATGGGGTCTTACATTTCATTTCTCCCGAAAGGGGTTGCGCTATTTTCCATTGCCGCAATAGCGCCACTAGCTGTAGCAGGCGCGATGATAACAGCTCTGTCAGGGGGCACAATAGACCTTAAGGTCGCAGTGAACCGTAACCCCTTTTTTACTATTACTATTACTAGCGCCACTACCGTAAAATATTGCGGATTATTCCAGAAGTAGGACCCGATCGGCAATCTAGAATGCCGATTTGATCTACAATTTTTGGTCACGATTTTTAGTAAGGAGTAGTCACACCAGGGTTTCTATGCATCTATTAATCAATTCATCTCTCGATCTAAACTCTATTTTATAACATTACCCACACCTCTTAAATTATGATCGTCTCGATGAAATACAGGCTTCTGAATTCTTCGATTTGATTCATTATCCTAGGTTTGCACTGGATCCTGTAAATCACATCGTTTATCTTCGTGATCTTGTAAGTTTTCCCAAGGACTCATCAGTTTCGAAAACCTTTTCTTTCATTCTGATCCTCTTTCTTGAATTCTATCCTGCTCTCGAAGCCATAACTCATTTTGTTTTCCTTGCTTTTATGGTGCTGGAGGATTTTATCTAATAGTCCTCATAAGACACTCTTTGGTTCATTCTGTTCAACCTTCTTTTATTTAGTAACAGCTATAATATAACATATTATGAGGGAAATGGACTAGCAGAGATCTAATATCCGAAGTACACCACTGGTGGCACCACCACAGGAGGACAATGACAGACTAGTTTCTGCCTTGTTAGCCGTCATCAGTGCCACATAGTCTCTTCCTGTGGTAGCAACCAACGGAAACGTCAGAACTTATATTTCGCCCTAGCAGGAACACTTGACTACAATTTCAATGTACGGTGTCCCACCTAGCGGGTAAATGTCTACGCTTCATCCCAGAGGTTCTTTCAAAAAACTAGATCTCTACCTATTTTGATAAACATATTATGTTGAGCTTTCTCAGACATATCAACTTCACTAACTTTATCAGAACAGTCATCACCATTAGGTTTTTCCATATCCTCTCGTTTGTCTTTAATAATAAGTTTGTCATTGTTATAATAAATTATTTGCAGGATTTGCTCATCATCATTGTCACCTTTTCTTGATTGTTCTTTATTGTCTGCTTTATTAGATTTCATTTCTTCTATATTTCATCATTTCTGATGGTTCTTCATATATGTACTTTCATTTTTATTCTCTTTAACTGACACAAGCGCTTCTTTTTCATCTTTTAATAACTTTGATACAGTATTACTTTCTTCTTCGAGTTTTTGTTTGTTCATGGATTGAAACTGCACTACTTTCGTACCTTGTATGATTTCTCCGTGACAGTCTGCCTTCTTGTTCATTTCCAGTCTTCCAGACTAGCTATTTTGCTATTATCTGGCCATGCCCACCCCCCTTGTACCTCGAAATTGACAATAATCCCTTGGTAGAAATTCAATCGATCCCTAGTATCTTCAATAAATCAATTCATGCCCCCCCTGAACAAATTCATGGCCCCTCTCTGAAAAGCTGTCTGGATCCGCCAGTGGGTCTTCCTAGTGAAGATGCAGCCCTATAGTACCCTGATATTGATGAATCCTTTCCCATAGATCAAATGCCTTTTGAATTATTGAAAAAGAGAATGAAAACGACATACATATCCACTAGTCACTAGTGCATTGAACAAACCTCAGAAATACTTCAAAAAAATATAATCCCGGTCTTGTTGTAGACGAATGACATTCCTTTTTCTCTCAGGGTTGCCAAACTTCCCTAGAAAAATGGTACACCGACCAATACATGGTTCTATTCGCTGCCGGCCTCCTTCTGGTCCTCGTAGAATTCATGGTCCTACTCACCACCCTTCTCAACTGTGCCAAAATCTACCAATATAAGCAAGAATGCAAAGAATCAGTTGGAGCCAGAACTCCGCAGGCGTTGAAACCAAGCACCAGACAGTCTGAGGAGTTCCACAGGAGATCTCCCTTGGCCGCTTACAGTAACGAGACCTATGCTATGACGGAAAATTTAAGGCAGAAATACAAGTTTGTGGACGCGGTATGATGGTGGTTGAAGGGCGTATTTTTGCCCACGAACACGTACACGTTGAGACAGAACGAGATTGAGTCGATGTTGTGGTGAGAATGTACAGAGGACGGAAAATTAAAGGGTTATAAATCGAATAGGAATAAATTCAATATTTAATCATGCATTTCCATGTGGAATAACTTGAACGAAATTAAACTGACACAATATAAACAGTGATTTCTTATTATTTTGGAAGTAATGGAACAGAGTACTCAAGTACTAGGACTAGTAGCTATTCGAAGAGATCTTTCCGCCATTTGATAATAAGTCATTGCCCAAATGAAAAGGAAAATAAGGGAAGACACACTATTATTTTTATTTATATTCTTTCTTAGTCAAAGAATATAAATAAAAATAATAGTGTGTCTTCCCTTATTTTCCTTTTCATTTGATATACTAAGCGCACTAATGGAGTATTTCATCCACAAGTCATTGCCCATTGGTCAATATTTGCTGCTCCAATGCTTCAAGAACTTAAATAAAAAGGTTTTTAAAAAAACAATATACTTTGGTACCAAATTTCTAATTCAAATAACACTTTCAAAATGTCAGGAAATAAAGGTTCAGTCTGAATATAAAATTCATAAAATGAAGGATAGTTCAAAATGGAAATCAATGTCATAGAAAATTCCATGGTAATGGTAAATGGCCAATATTGTCATGAATAGGGGCTCCTACCATATTTCTTTGGTTACAGGCCTTCTCACTCTGTATATATTTCATTTTGTGAAATCATTTTGAAAAACATTAGTCGATTTCGTGAAACTTTCGTGAAAAACATTTTTTTGTACCTCTTTTAGAAACGGAGTTAAAGGGTGGGTCAAATTATGGTGAAAAACCCGGTACATAATTGTAGTACATATAAGAGTGTAACAGCCAAATGGAATAAATTCGATAACGAGGGGGTGTTGGGAAAAACCCTCGGACACGTCGATTTGTAATTTTAAATGCGCATATTTTTCAAGAAAATAAAATAATATAGGGTGTTCCATGCGACCGTGGCCAATACCAACTTTCTTATTTCAAATGCAACCCCCTGTATATTATTTATTTTTTGGATTCTTCAGAAAATTCTAGACATAATTCATGTACAATGTCATATACCTATCTTCAACTTCTTCGGAAATATTAGATGTTTTCAGATTTTTTACAAAAATTAACATTTTACATAAAAATTATTTTATTTCACAAATTCGATACATTACACTCAATACTTATTTCCCATTTACCTCTTGATATGAAGAGAGTAAGCAAAAACCAATACTGAGAAGAAATTAAAAAAAAACAAAAACAGATTTGTTTATTCTCATAGCCTTAGTAACACGTTGTCTGTTTGCATGACAATAAGTGATCATTTCCTACATTGACATTAATGTTTTTTTTTTCAATAATTAAGAAATAATCAGTATTACTTATTAGGTTTTAACTGTAATGTACCGAATTTGTGAAATAAAATAATTATTTATTTGAAACGTTGATTTTTGCAATAAATCTGAAAACACTTAATACTTCCGAAATAGTTAAAGATAGGTATAGGACATTGTGCATGAATTGTGTCTAGAATTCTCTGAAGAATCCAAAAAATAAATAATATACAGGGGGTTGCATTTGAAATAAGAAAGTTGGTATTGGCCACGGTCACATGGAACAGCCTATATAATATTATTTTCTTGAAAAATATGCGCATTTAAAATTACAAATCGACGTGTCCGAGCGTTTTTCCCAACACGCCCTCATTTATTCGTTATCGAATTTATTCCATTTGGCTGTTACACTCTGTATATCGAACTGTTTGTTCAGCTCACCCCGATGAAACGGAAAATTCTTCGATTCGAATCACATAAACAGTATGTATTTCAACACTGAATGAAGAAAAACTTTGAAATAGTAATAGCCTTTGTCCATCTCACAATTCATACGAATCTAATGACATCTCATAATGTTGAAATCCATCAAACCGTTTGAGCTGTAAAGCGCGAACAAGAAATAGGCGTAACTACATACATACACTCGAAACACAAAACATTGCCCTCCTGGCGCAGTTAGGTAAAAACCAATCGAAAGTATATCTACTCCATCTGTCGATTATTAATTATTGTTTAAAGCATTAAGTTCTCACAATATTGAATTAATTCTGTCAGGATAGGATCCAATGACTCATTATTAAATCCATTGCTTAAATATTGATTTCGAGTTGGTCTAGGCCACGAAGCGC
This sequence comes from Adalia bipunctata, assembly GCA_910592335.1. Lineage (NCBI taxonomy): Eukaryota > Metazoa > Arthropoda > Insecta > Coleoptera > Coccinellidae > Adalia > Adalia bipunctata. The sequence continues at coordinate 13,058,544 of OU342954.1, forward strand.
CCTGTATATTTCTTAATTATAAGTTAGAAGTGTTATTTTTTCAGTTGATACCAAATATGTAAGCCAAAATATGTAAATACTTATATATATTCTTTCTATTATTAAAGTATAAATAAAAATATATAAATGTGTTTTAATGAGAAAGTTATATGGTTGTCAAGCTTCTATACAGGGTCTTTCACGAGGAACCTCACCCATATTTATACGGGAAACTACTGAACGTATTTTCATGAAATTCAGCACTTATAAGTATTTCACGATGCTGATGAAATCTAAAATATTTTCAAGGCATGAGCACCTCCGGTTTTTCCGGAAATGACGTCAACTTCCGTTTTTCAAATTAGAACACCATTTTTTCATTGCAGAAATAGATTCCTTAGAAAATTTCAAGTTATTTTGATCTAACATTTTTCAGTTTTGGTTGGGAAATTCTCTCTGAGCGGGAAAATTCGAAAAAAAAAATCGAAAATAGAGCTCCGCTGAAACAAGAATAACTTCGAGGTTTTTGGATGGAAAATTTTCATTTTTGGGATTTTTCAAGATGTAAGATTGATGTATCCACTTTAAAAATCGAAATCGCGATTCATGATACAGGGGTGAAAAAATCGCTTTCAAAGTTAGGGATGACAAAATCGTGAAAAATCAATTTTTTTCAAATTAGAACCCCATTTTTTTATGGCAGATATTGAATCTACGTTAAAAAATAATGTGAGTGTATGCATCACACCCTTGCCCTGAAGTGGATATTAACTCAAAAAATATCCATTTTAGGGCAAGGGTGTGATGCATACACTCACATTATTTTTTAACGTAGATTCAAGATTAAAGTGGATACATCAATCTTACATCTTGAAAAATCCCAAAAATGAAAATTTTCTATCCAAAAACCTCGAAGTTATTCTTGTTTCAGCGGAGCTCTATTTTCGATTTTTTTTTTCGAATTTTCCCGCTCAGAGAGAATTTTCCAACCAAAACTGAAAAATGTTACATCAAAATAACTTGAAATTTTCTAGGGAATCTATTTCTGCAATAAAAGAATGGTGTTCTAATTTGAAAAACGGAAGTTGACGTCATTTCCGGAAAAACCGGAGGTGCTCATGCCTTGAAAATATTTTAGATTTCATCAGCATCGTGAAATACCTATAAGTGCTGAATTTCATGAAAATACGTTCAGTAGTTTCCCGTATAAATATGGGTGAGGTTCCTCGTGAAAGACCCTGTATACCTACTATAGTTTGCTTTACTTATATTGGCGGCAATTCAATATTTCATAACAGGTCGACCGAACTAATGAGTATGCTGTCCATATTAGATTTCGGGTGGGTTAAGTATCCCCTAGAGTCTAGACGTATAGTTTATCAATATAGTACCCAATATACAGGATGTTTCTAAATTCATGCGAAAAAATTCAGGAGGTTATCGCTCGTATGAAGTAAAGATGGGTATTTCTTATAAAAACTTCCTCAGCCCACCCCTTTCCGAGATATCACCCTTAAAAGGTGGTGACTATAATTGAGTTATTATTTTTTTTCTCTTCGGGTATTGGTTTTGGGAAAAAAAATCAAGAATAAAAAATCGTTTTAAATAAAACAGGGATTTCAAGTTGTACTTTTATTTCATGAAACTTCATCTCGAAAAAACGGTTTTGATATAAAATGAAGTAAGGGTTGCTAGTCAACATCGTGAAATTTGGGAATACATGCACATGATCTCAAACATGCGGAGTGCTACAAATTCACTTTTTGGACATGATGCATACAAAAATTGTTCTACGATCGAAATTGTTTCACAACAAAACCTCAAAATTTCGGACCTACAATTGGTAAACAACAGACCTAGATCCTAAGCGAAGTTTGTCCGTACGCTACAGCCTGTATGAGGCCGTACCAGACAGGCAAACTTCACTCCGGATCTGGCACCCAATCTGGGAATTGATAGATTATTTATTTTATTGCTAGCGGTTAGTTGGTTGTTTCGCCTTGATTCGAAGTGAGGTTCGATGAGTCTGGAAACAGGTTTAAGATATAGACCAGTCCAACAAAACAGCTGATCACCTTTTTTCAAGATGGCTGCTGGAACAAAAATTTCTGCTATAGTGTTACTCTATTAGATATAACTATCATTTTACATGGCATAATTGAAGACATTGAAGTTGAAAATTGAGAAACCAACAGAAACTACCCTGAAACACGTACCTCGTAACTGAAGTAACCTCGGTTTGTTCCAGCAGCCATTTTGAAAAAGCTGATCGTGACAGATCGTTGGACTGGTCTATCATTTTATGGAGTAATTTGTAGCAGAAGATCCATTTCAAAAAGATTAATTAATTGAAAAATTAAAATCTAAAGACTAAATATAAACTTTTTCTATTCAATTCAAATCTTGTCTCAATTTTGGGACACTTTTAGAACGAAAACTTGGCCCTTGAACCTAAAATTGCCTTGCATAAAAATTTTTCAAAGTCATGGGTTGAAACATCCAGAATGATAATATAAAATCTTTCATGGGCCACCCTGTTCGAAAGATTCAAATCTGTTGAATATACTACATTTTCAAAGAATTATCTCTGACTAATACGAAACAGATGAACGACTGGACACCAGGCAGTTGTGTCATTAAAAAATAATTAGTTTGTACTTCCGAAATAGGAATAACAATATTATGGGTATTCCAGTTAAAATGAGACCTTTACGAAATATCTACCTGCAACAGGATTACAATGGAAAATGGAAGGTAAACTGTTGGCATGTTGGCAAGTACTTGGACAAGAATGCAAAACTATTATTTCAGTTTCCTTCATTTTTGTATGAAAACACCACCATAAAATTCTTGGAAAATTGTGTGTTGCCAATTTTTCAGGCAAATGAATAATTTTTTTTAACAATGTATCATAAAAGAGTCATCTTGAGTGAAATGTAAAAATGTATAGTTTTAGAATTATTTGAGAGTTCGAAATTTGAATTGAGTGAATATTTACTTCAATAATTATAACAAATTGCAAAGTTGAACCAAGTCAAAATTCGATTTATTGATTTTAGAAATTTTATTTGCTAATATTTCGAAAACTCTACTTCATTCACTTCGAAATGTATCGCGGTTGGCCATGATATTCTGACACATTTCACCGTGTATATTTGGAAAAGGTTAGGTTATAGTCAATTTCCTGTCAGATACAAACGCGACGTTGCCCTTTCTATATAGAGGTCGTAGTAATTGCGTTTTCATCAAAATGTTTATTTATTTTGGGTAAATAATGGATTTGAGAAAATAATATGCTAACTCAATAATTCCAAAGACCTGGCGAATGTTGAAGAAACTTTTTTCTCTGTTAATACTGGAAATATTTCACGTATACATATAAACATGGTTGGATGATTCAGTTACGCTATTTTCTTGTACGGAAATAGAGAAAAGAGTGTTGAAAATTTTAGGTTTCTAGGTTTTCCGTCAGATTAGTATCGTGTCTACGAATAGACGGTTGGCCGGACGGACAGAATTGAATTCGTATTCGACATCACTGAATCGAACCTCATCGTTTGAGACCATTTCCGGTTCAAAATTCTAAAAACTGAAATAACAACAAATTAAAATAAACATGAGACATTGCAAGTAAACCAAGACATGACAAGTTCATATTTTGACATTCCTTCGGCCAGATGTCGCATCGCTTATCTCGCAAACACAATACATAATTTATGACGATGGAATTCAGAAGAAAAAATCTGGTTCCGAACAAACCCCGAAGAACAAGATAATATTTTCGACCACCGATTTCAGCACCCTACCCAATGACTTTAAAACTACTTTATGGGTGTTATAAATTCTCGGTGAAAGTAGTGATGTTTTGACGTGTTCAGGTAGATGATTTCTGAATTTGCGAATGCTAATAGGGCAGCAGTGCCTGTACTGCCTGTAATGTCAGTAGTATGGTGTTAGTGTTTGAACTGTGCGCTTCCAAATCTACAGTTTATTCTCGGATATCTGTGGTGTTTTGTATGTTTTGTGTGTGTTTTGTACTGGCCGATTAACAGCGGATATGCTGGGATTTATCAAGTGCAATAATAATATTGATGGATAGTCTTCATTCAAACGAAAGGTAGGTGATTGAAAGTTCATTGAAGACATTAATTGTTTATAATTTGTTTCATTCCGAAGGTACTCAATCAATTGAGTACTCTGGCCACTAACCTGTGGCAACTGGAGCAGACTGAACTGAAGTACTATAACTTTCTTATCGTGTTATACAGCCATACAGGGTCCTGCAATAGTGCGTTCTTCTTCCATAGATGCCGAGCCCGAACCAGACATCTCAGAGATTTCGTTGGAAAGTAGACCTCTTGTACCTTCATTTCTGCATCTCAGTAAATTATTTTCTGATATACAGGGTGTCTCCGATAAATGTTATTTAACAAATGGATGATTTTTTTAATGGATCACCACATATATTTTCACATATTTTCAATGACCTTCATTACCTACCCTTTCATGGCGCGAAATCTGAGGGACATTTTTCCAACAGTTCAGATCTTATTCGAAGAAAACTGCAGAAAGGCGAAGTAAAAGCAGTTCAGTAAAAGTCTTCTGACGATTTCCAGCAGCGATAGTAACATGAATTTGAACTAAAAGTTTTATAATTGAAGAATTTGCCTTGACATGGTTCCTAAACGATCAACCTGTCATATACAGGGTGTCCGTTATCAAGGTCCAAATATGGAGAACTTAAAATTTTTATTTCTCGATTTTTTCAAATAGAACACCCTGTATTTTTCTCCACAATGATGTAGAAAATTGAATACCTTACATTTTCTCAGAAGTAACCTCAGGATTATTTTAACTCCCGCATCCAGCAGACACGAAAAATGATATCGCAACTGAAAATTTTATTCAATAACATTAACATTAACATAATAAAAACGGACATTCAAACAAGGGCGGTCCTAGGCTGATTTCCTGGGGGGGGGGGGAATAATTGAATGAACAATTGAAAAGAATAGAAATTTTTTTTTTCTTCGGTTTTTCATAAATAAAATCGAATTGGTTGTAGTGCTCTGGGGGGGGGTAATTACCCCCTTTACCCCCCCCCCCCCAGATTTTATTTATGAAAAAACGAAGAAAAAAAAATTTTCTATTCTTTTCAATTGTTCATTCAATTATTACCCCGTAGTAGGACCGCCCTTGCATTCAAAAAAGGTTAAACAATGAAATAAAACTAAATGAATAATTATTGACAAACTTCAAAACCTTCCGCAGAATCATACTTCCTGAGCATCATCATAAAAATGATATTTCTTTTCCGTACAAGCAATACATATTATTGATCACGTATTCAACCAATTATATCAGTTTTTATCGGCTTTCCAAAAAAAATATTGATCAAGTTACCTATTGCTACTTAGAGCTCAATTACTCTCGAATACAGTGAATCAGTATGAATTTTTGGAAAAAATAGGATGGTTGATATGATTTTCATGTTAGGGCACAGGGCAGTGCCACAGAACCTGCTTTAAGGGTCGAACTTACGTTACGCTGCCCAATATCCCGATAGGAAACAAAAATTCATACTGATTCACTTTATTCCAATGTATCTTTGAGCTCTAGTAGCAATAACTTGATCATTATTTTTTTTGGAAAGCTGGTGAAAACTGATATAATTGGTTGAATACGTGATCCAAATGAATTGCATGTACGAAAAAGAAATATCATTTTTATGATGATGCTCAGGAAATATGATTCTGGGATGGTTTTGAAGTTTGTCAATAATTATTCATTTAGTTTTATTTCATTGTTTGACCTCCTTTGAATGTCCGTTAGTTTTATCATTTTACCTATTATTTGAATAAAATTTTCATTTGCGATATCATTTTTCGTGTCTGCTGGATGCGGGGGTTAAAATAATCCTAAGGTTACTTCTGAGGAAATGTAAGCAGTGGCGTAACGTACACCCCCCCAGACCCTCCGTTGGGTGGGGGCCCGCGGGGTCTAGGGGCCCGCAGGGTAATGATCATACAATTTATAAAATGTTAATTAAAACGAAATCGTTGAAGTATATCGGTTAAAATTGATGCAGATGGTTTATTGGACATTTTGATAGTTTCTGCAAAATAGACTACGATGTTTCACCCACAAATGAATTGTTGAACAGTAATATACAGGGTGGCCAAGAGATTGACGTCAAAAAGAACAAAACAGGTCCGTCGTGTCATAGGCTATTCGAATCACGCCCATGTATGTTATATGCGATTTTTCACGGTTTTCGAGTTAAGAATTTTTTTATGAACTTTGAGAATTTTCGACTTGACCATCTTAAAAAAGAAAAGTACAAGACTTCTCTGTGAAATTTTTCTGTTACTTAATCTCCATGAATTGTACTTTTATACATAAAATAACCAGATTCGTAACTTCGATAAAAATTATGGAAATGTTGGTCTCAAGTGTAAAAGTTACGTGAATTGGATTATGATCTGAATTTTCGAATCAAAATTAAAAATGTAAAAAGGTTAATTCACGGTTTCTCAGTATGCTTAAGAACTGCGCTCAACAGTCAGCTTTTACAATCATTGATAAAAAATGCGATCGGTACTTAACACTTTACTTTTGCTAGAATTAGCCTTCAAAGTCATCGAGTTGGAAAAAATCAAAGAACAAGACATTTAGGGTAAATGTGTCTAAGAGTACGCATGTGTATAAGAGTACGCACCACTGTTATTTCAATAGACCGCCACCTTTTGTTGATTTTGAAAAGCCTATTTCAATCCGAATGCTATCAAATGCTACTAACAAGATCGAAATCTGCAATTCTGAGCGTCGGTCGGAAGAAAAATAGGTTAGAAGTTTTCGTTGCCGCGCACTGTAATTCTTATCGTTCAAAGTTTTGTGTTTGTACAGGTAAGAACTGGCGCTTTGGCCTTGTAGATATTGAATTATGTCACAATATGTTTCACTTCATTTCAATTCATATGAAAACGGTAGCAAAATTTGTTTTTGTCATAATTAAAGCCGAAAGTATCGAAATTCATGGATGTGTATAAGAGTACGCAAAATTCCCTGCATAAGAGTACGCAGTCGCAGTGCGTACTACCACAAGAAAAGGAGGAGAGGGAAGAAAAGAAAAGAGCAAGGGCAGCAAAAAGAAAATTACATTCCTTATCTGAAACTGCAGAGAAAAAACAAAGAAAAATGAACAAGAAATCAGAAGATGAGGATGTCAGTTGTCCAAGGTGCAATGTTCTATATATGCAATCAGTAGAAGACTGAATTATGTGTTCCCATTGCGAACAGTGGTGACATGAGTGATGAGTCCTGCACAAATTATGTTATAGGAGAATTAATATGCTCTGACTGCGAAGAGTAGTAGGTGTTTTCTTTTATCGGATTTATTAATACTTTGTTGAGTAAAATTAAGTGGAAAAAAGTTTCATTTTATTTTACTATTATGTTGTGATGATACCTAAGACGTTATGTATGTAAAACAAAGTTTAATAAATGGAAATGTTTTGGTTCGTTTTTAACCGTTTTTCATTCAAAAATGAGTTTTATAAAGAATTATGGTAATATGCGTACTCTTAAGTATAAGCGTGCGTACTCTTATGCACAGCTGTGCATAAGAGTACGCACTGGAAGTAGTCCAGGAAAAGTTGAATAATTTATTTATCTGTGCCTTTCAGACGTAAAATGCCATTAAAACATAATCTTCAATGTTTATAAAAGAAAAAAAAACATAAAAAACCACCATTGTATTGAAAATCGAAAAGATATTGAACTTAAATCACTAAGTGCGTACTCTTAGACACATTTACCCTACTACAAAATTATTTTTTGCCATTTTAAGATTTTTCTGATCAAGTTATGATAGAAAATGCTGAAAATTAATGAAAATTAGCTTTAGATGTTGGTCAAGAAAAGACCTTGATCCCATCGATTTTTTCGTTTGATTAGGTGATTTATTGCCATATCTTTTTCTTTTTTTTTATCTAGAACTTTTCTTGACCAACATCTGAAGCTAATTTTCATTAATTTTCAGCATTTTCTATTATAACTTGATCAGAAAAATCTTAATACGGCAAAAAATAATTTTGTAGTTTAGTTCTTTGATTTTTTCCACCTCGATGACTTTGAAGTCTAATTCTAGCAAAAGTAAAGTGTTAACTACCATTTTTTCTCAATGATTCTAAGAGCTGACTGTTGATCGCAGTTTTTAAGCATACTGAGAAACCGTGAATTAGCCTTTTTACATTTTTCATTCTGATTCGAAAATTCATATCATAATCCAATTCACGTAACTTTTTCACTTCAGACCAACATTTTCATAATTTTTATCAAAGTCACGAATCTGGTTATTTTATGTATAAAACTACAATTCATGGAGTTACAGAGAAATTTCTCAGAGAAGTCTTGTCCTTTTTTTCAATATCTTTTTTGAGATGGTCAAGTCGAAAATTCTCAGAGTTGATAAAAAAATTCATAACTCGAAAACCGTGAAAAATCGCATAACATACATGAGAGTGATCCGAATAGCCCATGACACGAGGGACCTGTTTTTTCTTTTTGACGTCAATTTCCTGGCCACCCTGCAAAATAAATGGTTGAGGATTGAGGTAAACCTAATATAGAATTGACGTTGATAATGAATTGAAAGATGGTACAAGAGAATGGGTAATTAGGTGTATTGTGGTAGGAGCTGAAGAGTAAAGAAGGAGTGGGGCCCGGGGACAATCATTGGGGGAAGGCCTGGCTGAGGAACGTTACGCCACTGAATGTAAGGTATTCAATTGTCTACATTATTGTGGAAAAAATACAGGGTGTTCTATTTGAAAAAATCGAGAAATAATAATTTTAAGTTCTCCATATTTGGACCTTGATAACGGACACCCTGTATGGCTGTATATGACAGGTTGATCGTTTCAGAACCATGTCAAGGCAAATCCTTCAATTAAAAAACTTTCATTTCAAATTCATGTTACTATCGCTTCTGGAAATCGTCAGAAAACTTTTACTGAACTGCTTCTCCCTCAACTTTTTGCAGTTTTCTTCGAATAAGATCTGAACTATTGAAAAAATGTCCCTAAGATTTTGCGTCATGAGAGAGGTAATGGAGGTCATTAAAAATATGCGAAAATATATGGGGTGATCCATTGAAAATATCATCCATTTGTTGAATAACATTTTTCGGGGACACCCTGTATATCAGAAAATAATTTCCTGAGATGCAGAAATGAAGGTACAAGAGGTCTACTTTCCAAAGAAATCTCTGAGATGTCTGGTTCGGCAGCTATGGAAGAAGAACGCACTATTGCAGGACCCTGTATACAGAAAAATTTATTTATATCTGTACTGGGAACTGGCGTGTAAGTTGTAATTTTCGAAAAATTTGATTTTCTTGAGTTTGTTGAGTATTCGCACTTTTTCTTTGCTAAACAAGAATAAAATTTTTTTGTCAGTCTACATGTTTATTTTGAATAATATTCTGGCGTCTTAGGGAAACTGTTTTAGGAAATCTTTTTGCAAAGTTTTAATTTGATCTATCTCCAGATCTCATTACCATTCATCAAGAATTGAAGAACTCGATAGCAAGAAATGAATGCTTCTCATTCAAAAAACACGAAAAAGATTTTTGACAGCTGCCAAAAAATTTGACAACCGTTTTCAAAGAAATCCTCCAAGATCCCAAATCTGATTAAGACACATTACACAATTTTAAGAAAAAAGTCTGACAAATATGGAACCGCTTGGTCCCCTTAGTGTCACAACAAAGCTTCTTTCATAAGAGAAGGAATTGAAGGAAGACACTTTTTAATCTATTTATAATTTGTGACCATCGATTTTGGCCTTCAAGCCATCATCAGGTCAGCTAGAATAAGAGATGAAAATGAGACAATAGAATTAGCATGCGTGCAGAAAGTTGACAAGATGGTTCTCAAAAGTAGTTAAAAATTCAACATTACATCTCCGGAGGATGAAGATTCCAAAAGCAAAACATGAATTTCTAATCTCTTTCCTCGAAAACTTTTGAATGCCCCTCGTACATTGATGGAGTCTATACGGGGGTTGCTAGAAACTAGAAATGACTAATTCCATAAGCATTTCTACTAAAGATTACAATATCTGCCAAGGGTTTTTAGAGCTGATAACATGCAACAAGGAACAATGGTAATCGTAAAAATTTATGTTTGTAGAAAGTTTGTTTCACGATAAAATAGGAAAATGCATTATTCGTTGTAATCACACATCAACGTCTGTATGACTGAAAATAGGCGCACAATAGGCGCGGGGACACCTTCTATAAACCCGTATTGTGGTTAAACTCGAGGACCATCCAACCTTTTCTTTTCATTGACCGGATTCAAAAATCTCATCCAGTTTCAGTTGAGAATGTTGAGACATCCATTGATCCCGCATCCTCATTCGTCCCTACTCGGCACTCTTCGTATCGACGCGCACGCGACGAGATCGACGCAGGCACCCATCATTTCGCGTGTGACAGGTGGCTGTAGCTGTAGCTGCAACGGCAGTAAAATGGCTGCGCTGAGTTGCTAAGCGAAAGTGTACTGTGCGACGATCTCGAAACGGATTATTTCGAAACTTAATTGAAACAATACACTGCGAAATCTATTGTATAAATCGAAAGGCGTGGGAATCAAGCCAACAATAACGTTCCGACATTCTTACCTACAGAGGTTCTAACCTCATTGTTTGGTCCGTTCTGTGGTTGTTTTCAAAATAACAACACAGAAGACGTCTGATGTTGATGTTTTTGAAAAGTTGAGTGAGTCTGGTGCCGTACAGATACATTTTAATTCATAAGACTGGATTTTGAGTTTACAGTGATTTGTGCAATGAGAAAACTACCTGTTAAAGTACAGTGAACTTTGTTGTTTACGCGAGATGAACTGGAAATTGAATGATATACAGTCTGGTTCCATATGAAATATGGGATGTTTACAAGTGTTCCAGCGAAAATGCACATGGATACAACACTGCATATCCTTTGAACTGAGAAATCCAACATATTATAACGACTTTGAAGGAATGTGATAGTTTTTGTGATCTTGAAGGGACAACTTACAATAAAAGATCTCATATTGAAGAGCAGGCCTCACCAATAGTTGGATAGTTGATAATGAATAGTACAGGACAATCTAGAATTATTTGAGTGAAATCATCAGTGGTGTATTTCATGTGGACTGAAAAGTTCCAAATTTGACTTAACGGGAGATGTGAGTTTGGTCGGTCTGACTGGCACACTGGATCGAGTGGGCTCTGGTTTAGGGGGTTGCTTAGACGGTGGTGGGCCAGTACCCCCCGTCGGTCCCCAGCCCCCAGGACTGTCTCCTTTGCATCAGGAAGTGATAACTCCTAAACGGCAGGCTGTAGTTGATAGGTATGTGGAAGAACGTAGATAGAAGTAGAACAGAATGGTTGAAGAAGGAAGTTGAATAGCACTTGAAAATTATAGAATGTTGAGAACTGCAGTATTGGAAAATTGAAGAAGATTTGTATTATTTGTGTAAGACATGCAATTTGTTCAATATACATATACTTCTCATACATTTCGTTATTCTAGGTATTGTAGGTTGATTACTCAATAAATACAATATAAGGGAATTATCTGTGTTAGACAGGAAAGATGTGTGAAAATTCAGTCGCTGCTAGAAGAATTTCAAGAGTGAACTTTAACATTTGAGCATCATGACAAGATGTATTTTTTTTTTTTGCTATCAATTCTATATCGAGTAGCGTTTTAGTTTTGTCAATGCGAATTGCACCAGTGTTGCACACCTCATGCACTGTGTGTTATTCGTCCAAGAAACACAGGAGCAGCCCCAGTGCAAGTCACACTGTAAAAACAAATGCATCAAATGGCACCACTATGAAAAACTAACACCCAAATTATGATGGTAGACTAGGAAAGATCTTTTCTTCACTGAAAAAGGTTTTGTCCTTGTATTGAATGGACCCCAGCCAATAAAATAATTTGTATTACGTAGCAGAGATTGCAGCGTTGAAAGCATCTCAAGATGTCATGACCCTCAGCGGTGAGATCAAAATCTACCAAGTATATTTGAAATGAGCTGCAGTAGGTTTACTATCTGCTCTGTTGATGTTCCCAATGGCATTTTTCATATAAGGAAGAAAATATTCCAGGGAAACTGATCATGACATGACTCCTAAGTTGTTACTAAAATTACTATTGAAAATTGGGATGAGTAATTATTGAAAAACTTGTTATTTTTGTATAAGTAATGTACAAGTACAAACATTATAGAATGGAGGTAGAAGAAATCAATAAAAAACAGTTCCAATCTGAAGCATTCTCTTTCATATTTCGTTCGTTTGTTATATTTTGCGGATTATCATATGCATGTGTATATAAACTAAGTGAAGTCAAGTGCGCTGAGGATTCAATTTCTCGCACTAAAGAGTTTGCTATCATATATTTTGCCCATTTGCATTATGTGGGAGTAATTTCAATCAGTGACATGTGGGTGACGGCTGTTAAGAGATATCGTTATTTTCATGTACCTACACAGTACTTCCAATATTCCCACACTAGTGGGTAATAAAGATATAAATGTTCAAGTAAATTCAATTCGATATTCTGTAAATTCAATAAAGGTTTGGAAAAAAGCCTTCCATTCAGCATCCTTTCTGTGACCTCGATGAAATTCAACATGTAGATCTTTTGTAGTTGTAGTTCAAAGTAATGATAGGTTTAGCTATGGTTTGTGATGAAGAATTGATCTTTTGAAACTCATGAATGTTTTTATTTTCGAATCTGCAGTGAGTGAGGTAAAATGAATCCAGAGAATTGAAGTCCCTATAATTATTCTTCGTTGTATGACTCAAGAGATAAAAAAAATTCTTCATCTCGCTATTGTTCCTAGAAAAAAGTTTAATTTTAAACAGGGCTGAAGTATTAATTTTGAAGATACCTGGCATTGAAGTTTAAAAAAAATATAGTTTTTTCTTTATCTTAACACAATTTCTGAAAATATTTTAACCGAATTTGGTATACATTATCACACTGTATACTAGCATTTTTAGTTCAAACCTTCAGACAACCAGTGCTAGAATTGTGGAGTTGTGCATTAATGGAAAGATAATATTAATATTTTGTTCCGTTTTTTGCTAATATCTCAGGAACTGTTCGAATTACATAATTGAGTTTTTGAACACACATTGTCACCCATACCATCTACTTTCTTGCACTTTACTCGGTTTTATTAGACGTGCCAGTGGTGGAGCTATTGATTTTGCACAAAGGTTTCACCCCCCAACTTTAACACCACTGGACAAATTCTGATGCGTCAATGTGTTTCACATAAAAAAGGTACTCCTGGTACGCATTGTGAATTTCTTGTGATTGGAAAAATGAGTACCTAGTGATTATTAACAAGTTTATTGATTTCAACAAAATTCGACAACTAGGTTTTTAAGTTTAAATTGCAAAGTTATTTTTAATTATTTTATGTGACCATATAGTTAACAAGATTACAAGAATTGCTTCAAATTACGTTAAATGTCATACTGCTTTAATTTAATTTTTGACCATAAAATGCCAGTTTTCTCGGAAACGGTGTGAATGAAAATTTGTCCAGTGGCGTAAAAGTTGTGCCAATTCAATATCTCCGCCACTGGCACGTCTAATAAAACCGAGTAAAGTGCAAGAAAGTAGCTATTATTTGTGACAATGTGTGTACAAAAACTCAATTCTGTAATTCAAACGCTTCTTGAGATATTAGCAGAAAACTGAAAAAAAGCATAAATTTTTGACACCCTGTATCTCGGAAACCAAGTCCCGGAGGAAAAAATGGAAGGGATAAGAAAATGTTATTTTTTCATGAGAAATCTACAGTACACCCGTATAGGGGTTTAGGTGACTTCAATTCACAATATCGGCATAACTATAGTATGACAAACTCGTTTCTCCTTCAGATTCAATCCCTTCAGCAAATCCGAAGTAAAGGCCTTGTGCTCAAGTTTCTCGTTTTGTCGGCAACACCCACATTTAACTACCTGTTGATCTGCCAGACAGGTAAGCATCAATTTGGCCGGTCTAAACGGCCAAGCATCGGCATTTTGCGCACGGATCTGGTGCGCCACGAAAATGAGAGACGGGGCACACGCATTCAGAATGGTAAAACCCCCCGAAATTTACCTGGGTCTGACACTGTCGACTGTGAAAGATTGAATATGTCGAATTGCGACGTTGTCGGAACGACCCCGGGAATTCTGAGTTTCTAGCAGTGGCGGCCGGTGCTATGAGGCAGTGCCTCACCAATAAACGTCGAAAATTACACGTATAAATATCAGTGGGGACGCGAGAGTGAGACGCCAGAGCTGCTGCCGGCTTTTCACGCTGTAAACCGAGACTGGCGTCTCACTCTCGCGTGCCCACTGCCTACTTATTCATTTGTAGGGCGCTCCTGATTGGTCACTTTCATTGATTAATTGCTAATTAACTACGTTATCAAAAAATTTCAAACATGGATTTTTGGGCTTAAAATATTTCTATCTTTCAATCCCTTCAATGGGGTGCGCGACTTCTGGGACACCTGTATAGCAATAAAATGCGTCTTCGGATCTACGTTTCCATTTGCCATTTTTCTAAAAATTTCCCATATTCCTCATTAAAATCTTAATTTTTTAAATTTAATGCTCGAGGTGCCTATATAGTGATTTTATATTTTTAGCTGTGTTTGAATGAGAGAAAAGATTTTAGCTGCTCAATGGAATAGTTTTTTCGTCACCCTTTTAAGAAGAAGAAGACAAAACGGTTTTTTGTTGAGTTATCTGATTATTAATGGTACATACCATTGCCATGGGCGCCCGCAGAAATTTTTCTCAGGGGGGGGGCCAAAATTTTTCTCAGGGGGGGCAAAATAAAAATTATTGAAATATTGAGGGTGTTGCGGTGAAAAACGATGCAATTAACTAGAGAAGTTTTTAAAACCCCACACTATGTAATTTTTTTTATTCCACTTTGTAAAGTGGACACAAAATTTTTTATTTTTCATTTTGATGTTTGATACGACGCTGTCAGGTTTTTTGAAGACGTTTGTATGAAATTATGATTCAATCTGAATAAGATTGGACTAAAAAAATAAATCATTTTAAATTTAAAAAAATTCAAAATTTCAATGAGAAAAATGGGAAATTTCTAGAAAAATGGCAAAAAAATTATAAAACTTTGAACTCGGCACAATTATCTCATTAGGCACAACAAGTAGCAAAGAGCATCACCTTTCCACCATTTACCTATGGCTCCTCACCCTCCAAACACCCTGTATAATATAATAAAATACAGACTATTGAATTTGGATTCAGTTGTGGAATAACAAGAATTAATCAAAAAGAAATAATCGATAAATTTAGGTTTTTTCTCATTTTTCCTGTTTTGTCTCATCTTGCATAAAGCAAAGAATAGCTAACAAAGATTTTCTTTCAGATATACAGGGTGTATCTGAATAACACCAAAAAAATGAAAGGGGTGCTTTCTTTGTAGAAAATTAAAGTGGGCATTTGGTATAAAATTTTTTGAAAAACCTCCCCCTGAAAAAGTTACACCCCTCCGAAGATCAACAAAAAAATGCTTCCATTTTTATTTTGCCTGTATATTGAGCTAAGGGCACGAAATTTAGAAATTATCATTTGTCAATGAAATTACATACGTTGGAAATTTTTCAATCCTGAAGTATGCTCAGAAAGGCTTGAAATAGTAGCCCTAGAAGATATTTTTTCTCAAACCTTTTTTTTTGTTGAAAATTTTCCTTTTAGAGAATCACGGCTGAAAAGCCCAACTAATACACTCACTTTTTTATTTCTACAAGTTTTTTCGAAAACTCAAGGATTTCCGAGAAAAACATAATGTTTTGCAAGCTCATGTTAAATAGTTTTTTATTGAACAACAGCCAACCAAATTATAATAATTCTGCTTTTAAATGAAATGAATGAACTGAAATGAAAAAAATCTATCCAATATCTACAATACAATTATAATAAATGTTGGAAATGCTTGCCTTCAGCTTCAATTTTTTTTTTTGATCTTCGGAAGAGTGTAACTTTTCCGAGGGGAGGTTTTTCAACAAATTTCATACCAAATACCCACTTAAATTTTCAAAGAATAACCCCTTTAATTTTTTTGGTGTTATTCAGGTACACCCTGTATATTGCAGTTGAAATAGATAAAATTATTCATCTCACTGAACGAAGATATTTATTTCTTGAGGAACCTAAAAGGACCAAAACTTTTGACGATGTGTGTATATTGGTTCTTGATCAATAATTTAAATATTGCAACCTCGTCCGAATTCTATTTCTTTGAAGTAACCGAGAATCTTGAAAACAAATGTTTCTGATTGATATACATAATTGATGTGAAGGGTTATGTAGATCGATCAACGTCCAATCTCTTTTTATGGGTTCATGGTTAGTTTCGTTGGTTCTGGCTGGACAACGAGATATGCTTTTGAAAATAATCCACAATGGAGATGAAACCTTTATCAATTTGAAGAAACAAAGAGTTAACCTGTTAACTTACTAAAAATAGTTGACTTTATGATCCGAGGCTCCTCAATTCAAATGACCACGAGCCGCTACTGACTCAACTGACCCAAGAAGTTTGAACTGAACCTCTACTTAAGTTGAACTTTGGTGGAACATATTATTCTAGGTCTTTCTCAAAGAAATTATTCCAGGAGACAAGAATATTCACTTACTTCACACTTTTTTGCCATGGCAAAAATATCGTCAGCGAACATACTAAAGAATTTCTCTCGAAATGATCTGGATTGATTTTGATAGATTGAAAAAAGAGGAAAATCTTCCGAACCTATTCCCTGTTGTGGGGAACTTATCCATAATGTGGCAACGGTGACCCATAGTGCAGGAAGTGCCTTTGTACGAAATGGCAGAGACACATAACGGGTTATTTACTTGAACGAAGGTACACCACATCTATCCGGCTCCTTCTCTCGGTCGGCACTCTTTCTCAGCGTGTCGAGTACACATAATATGCGAAAGGATTAGCCCCAGAGCAAAGCACTACTTGTTCATGAGCATGACACGCCTCGGAGAAATCCGAGCGGTTAAAGTGGCTTAAGGTTCCACGGACGTACGGAGTTGATACCTTTCTAGCTAATGAAGAATCTTTTGAATATATGCCCTAAAGTGGATATTAACTCAGAAAATATCCATTTTAGGGCAAGGGTGTGATGCATACACTCACATTATTTTTTAACGTAGATTCAATATCTGCCATAAAAAAATGGGGTTCTAATTTGAAAAAATTGATTTTTCACGATTTTGTCATCCCTAACTTTGAAAGCGATTTTTTCACCCCCTGTATCATGAATCGCGATTTCGAATCTTAAAGTGGATACATCAATCTTACATCTTGAAAAATCCCAAAAATGAAAATTTTCCATCCAAAAACCTCGAAGTTATTCTTGTTTCAGCTGAGCTCTATTTTCGATTTTTTTTTTCGAATTTTCCCGCTCAGAGAGAATTTTCCAACCAAAACTGAAAAATGTTACATCAAAATAACTTGAAATTTTCTAAGGAATCTATTTCTGCAATAAAAAAATGGTGTTCTAATTTGAAAAACGGAAGTTGACGTCATTTCCGGAAAAACCGGAGGTGCTCATGCCTTGAAAATATTTTAGATTTCATCAGCATCGTGAAATACTTATAAGTGCTGAATTTCATGAAAATACGTTCAGTAGTTTCCCGTATAAATATGGGTGAGGTTCCTCGTGAAAGACCCTGTATACTCCATTCACTTTTATAATGTATCCCGGTTGGCGATGATTTAGGTTTATCAAGTTTTTTTACTTAAAACTTACGCCTCAGGTGAAATGTCAAAGAATTCTCAGAGACGTGGCCAATGCTAATGTCTGATCACTCTTTTTTTAACTTCGTAAATGGAGTCTTTTAAGGTTTAACTGTGACACAGGTTTCGTTGTACGAGTACTACTACTACTACATTTTCATACTGGAGTATTTCAAGTTGTGCAAAAAGGTATTTAAATGTGGAATATCTCAAAAACAAAGCGAGTTAGGTATAAAGCATTCTCTGTAAGAAATGTAGACATTTGAAAAACCAATTTCATGAAAGAGAAAAATACAGGGTGTCTCATTTGAAAAAATCGAGTTATCGCATATTTAATTTCAGTAAATTGGTAAATTTATATTAAACACTCTGTATAAATGGAACTTCAGACGTTTACCGAATGATGTAGCTGATACCTGAAGCTAACTACTGTCGCAACTTCGTTCATCTAGATTGAAAACATCGGTTGCTATAAGAATTTTTATGCACCCCTTAAAATACTGAAAATATCCTATAAATACGAATAATGTGGCAACGTCGTAATGAAATTTGAAAAATGAGGTATTAGGCTCTTGTTGTCCTCGAAAAAATTATGCCATAAAATACAGGGTGTTCCATTTGAAAAAACTACATGTTTTTCCGTAACTTCTTTTGACGCACCCTACATATGTAAAATTATTTTTAGTTTGTAGATTTTTGTCAACCTTACAACCATATCATATGTGTTTTTTTTCGACATGGTATAGTTTAGGCACTATTTTACTTATGCCTTGTTACGCACCCTGTATATGCATTGTTTCCAAGAAAAATCTCAAACTTTCCGAAGAGACCTCGTATATTACGTAACAGAGAAAGCCATCTTTCTTTTTCTTCCCACATATCCTTCAGCTTATCTCCGCCTGCGTGGTTTGTGGAGTAAATCTTTCATTTGATGAACCGATTACTGGAAAATAGGAAAATTCAGACCACCGCTATTGGCCGTTTTCAAACAGCAGTAAGTTACACCCAGGCGTTATCCGCAAGCTTGCTTTAGGATTATCTCGAAGAACCGGACGCAAACAATTTCAATAATTCCTTCATTGCTCTTCCTGCGCAACTAGATAAGGAATGGCGTTCGGAGAAGAGCGCCACTGTTTGGATATACCGGGGCTGGTCGTTTGATAAATGATCGATCGATATTGCTGAGGTATCAAAGCAAAGTATTTCGCATGATTGGTTATCCCTACCTATCTTGACATGATGTCCTGAGTATATATACTGGGTGTTTCAAAAAAGTTGACCCTGTCTCTAGGATAGGTAGAAAACGAGCAAATAAATGGGGTTCTCTCAGTGAAAAAAAATCGTAACGCCATCCGTATTCAAGATAAGAAGAAAAAAGATATTCCGATGACTTCAGACAATTTTTCGATATGAACTTCTCTAACCAGTGGATTGGTCGGAGGGGTCTTATACAGTGCGCGTCAGAATAATGGAACAAATTCATTTTCTCAGAAGAAAAATATTTGGCAACGAAATCCTGAAACAGGTCAATTTTTGTTTAACTTGTATGCGTTTTTGAAGGATTTTTGTTGTAACCTGTGTCATCCCCATCAACCCTCTTAATTTTTTGAATAGGCAAAGTGGGTCATGTGGTACTTTTTTGGCAAAAGGTATTTGTATCTTCTTTGCAGGCGTGCAGAAAGGACCCCGCACTTTTACTACGGGAAATGGCGTTCCGTTAAATTTTCTAAAATTTTGGTATAATGTAGTACTCGACATACTGATCAAAAGTGTCCATGGCCCCAACTCAATCCTATGACTAGTTTTTGAGATACAGGGCGTTGAAGTTGAGAATTACCCACTTTTACTACGCGCGTATCTCGAAACAGAATCGAATGAACTTAAATTTTTCTCAAGAAACATTTTATTACATCCCCAAGGAGCAAGCATATAGAGGAATATGACCGAAAATCGTTACGAATACAGGGTTATCCATAATTGAATGCATGCCCGATTTTGAAAGTATAAAATATGTCAGTTCCAGAGCGAGAACGTTCGCAAAATGAACTATTGCACTAGATATGTTGTTGTTACATCGAAAAAGTCTGAAATACCCAGAATTTATACTGGGTGATCCATTATTATAGAAACTATTCTCAAGGAAGGTTAAATGGCACCCTGTATTTATGGGTTGATTCAAGGTGTTTGTTTAATGTTTTTAGAACATATCATCATGGACTTCAAAGAATACAGGGTGATTCAGTCATGAAATGAACTTTGAACCTCACGAAAATACCCAAAAACCACCTCTTTTTTTCATCACCCTCTATCTCAAGATTAAATCCGAGGAGGTGGGAGTTTTCTTTCACCACTGTACATGATATAAAAACATCAATACGGTTGAGAGTTTTTATCCACCTCCTATGACCAGATTTTTTTTTATGTAATATGAAAATTATTTATTTATGTTATTCTATTCTTATTCCAGCTAAAAATCTGGTCATAGGAAGTGGATAAAAACTCTCAGCCGTATTGATGTTTTTATATCAAGTACAGTGGTGAAAGAAAACTCCCACCTCCTCGGATTCAATCTTGAGATAGAGGGTGATGAAAAAAAGAGGTGGTTTTTGGGTATTTTCGTGAGGTTCAAAGTTAATTTCATGACTGAATCACCCTGAATTCTTTGAGGTCCATGATGATATGTTCTAAAAACATTAAACAAACACCTTGAATCAACCCATAAATACAGGGTGTCCATTTAACCTTCCTTGAGAATAGTTTCTATAATAATGGATCACCCAGTATAAATTCTGGGTATTTCAGACTTTTTCGATGTAACAACAACATATCTAGTGTAATAGTTCATTTTGCGAACGTTCTCGCTCTGGAACTGACATATTTTATACTTTCAAAATCGGGCATGCATTCAATTATGGATAACCCTGTATTCGTAACGATTTTCGGTCATATTCCTCTATATGCTTGCTCCTTGGGGATGTAATGAAATGTTTCTTTAGAAAAATTGAAGTTCATTCGATTCTGTTCCGAGATACGGGCGTAGTAAAAGTGGGTAATTCTCAACTTCAACGCCCTGTATCTCAAAAACTAGTCATAGGATTGAGTTGGGGCCACGGACACTTTTGATCAGTATGTCGAGTACTACATTATACCAAAATTTTAGAAAATTTGATGGAACGCCATTTCCCGTAGTAAAAGTGCGGGGTCCAAATTTTCAAGAAAATTTTTATTTTTAAAATTTAGTTCGAAGAAATTTTCAGTACATATGTGCACTTTGTCATGGCTCATTTACTTTGAGACGATGGTTCCTGATGCACAACTTTCAACCCTACAAACTAATTTTTCACGTGAGGGGGTTGAAAGTTGTGCATGAACAAAACTGTAATGGTCGACTTTCATTCGGTGACAAATTTCATCAGGAACCATCGTCTCAAAGTAAATGAGCCATGACAAAGTGCACATACCGAAAACCTCTTTAAACTAACTAATTAAAAAAAAAAATTCTTGAAAATTTCTGCACGCCTGTAAAGAAGATACAAAGACCTTGCCAAAAAAGTACCACATGACCCACTTTCCCTATTCAAAAAATTCAGAGGGTTGATGAGGATGGCAGGTGCAACAAAAATCCTTCAAAAATGCATAAAAATTTGGTGAAAGTGAAACAAAACTTGACCTGTTTTAGGATTTTGTTGCCAAATATTTTTCTTCTGAGAAAATGAATCTGTTCCATTATTTTGACGAGCACTGAATAATGGCCAGCCAGATCTCCAGATCTGCCCCTCTTCGTTTTGATTTGGCCATCCTGTATACATTTTAGGCATTTGAATGATAAGGAAAAAACGAATATCCCGAATCTTGGTGGCAATGAAATAGTTATTTTCCTAACAAGTGCGGAAAGAGATATTTTCCCGCACGAAACTGCCGTTGCCCGAACGACGCGTAGCGGAGTTCGGGCAAGCAGTTGAGTGCGGGAAAGACACTTTCCGCACGAGTTAGGAACAATATTTTTTCTACAAGCACTTATACGATATCGATTTGATTTCAACACACTCATCAAATTCGATTTGATATATTCAGATAATTACATACTAATGACAAATAATGTTAATTCATATGTCGTTTCCGTAGCAACGTCATCGGTGGCGTTTGGTGCATAGAGACATATCATAATTCAGTTTATTCTTTAGAAAAAGCGTGCGAGAAAAACCCCTGCTAATCCTTTCCCGCACTGAAAGTGTGCGGGAATGGAAAAGCAGGGGTTTTTTCAACACTGTTTGGCAATGTGACTCTTTACGAATTGAAATGCGTGCGGGAAAAGGGTTGAAAGCGCACGCTTGTAGAAAAAAACTTTTACACAACTCGAATATTCGTTTTGACACATTACTTAGGGAGTTTGGGATTGTATGCGGAAAATCATAGACCGTGACATAGAAATAAATACACACATGTATGCCAGTCATAATTTTTGAAGGATGTCAAGTTCTCTTCGAAAATGCAATAATTTTCAAACGGAAATCTGCATTAATAATTAGTTCGACATGGATGAAACTGCATAATTTTAAATATTTAACTAAATATATAAGTAAGTAGATTAAGAGATTTCATGTTAAAGGTATTATTATACCCAAATTCAACACATATTTACTTTCCCGCGCTAGTGCGGGAAAGTGACACTTTCCGAATCGAAAACAATGCGGGGAAGTAGTTCGTTAGGCCCGGTTGTAGAAAAAATTAATTTATGGCAGATGTGCCACTTTTGTGTATAACTCGAAGATTTGAAATCACTCGAACTACAACTCCCTACAACGTTTTGCGGCATAAAACAGACAATAATGCTGAACCCACTTGAACTTTCGGCCATCGATAGGTAAACATATACCTTCTTTGGAGATATAACAATAGGCTTCAACTCGTAAATTATTCATAACTTTTATATCGTACTCTCTTCAAGAATACGTCATTTTGCCTCCTTTGACAGATGTTATTTTGTGACGCATTCGATTTTTGATTCAACGTTTACTGGATAAACAAAATATGTAGGTAATCTGTAAAATATGGATGCACTACACAATGTTTTTTTCGGTACCTACCTGGACAGCTAATAGAGGGTGCTTCAATAAGAGCGCAAGATTTGAATCGCGCTCTATGTTCGACCGTCATAATGTCACATGATTATGAACCGACAGATCGAAAGTTGACAGATGGGAGTAAGTAAACATGGAGCATTACACAACAACGCGTCCTGATTGTCAAAAACGAAGAATGCAGTGCCGTTATCGTGCTATGATAACACAGTTTCTTGAGCCTCATTTGGAAGATATTGATCTTGACGACATGTGGTTTCAGCAGGACGGTGCCACATGTCAGACCACTCGTGAAACATCGAAGAGCAACGAGCAACCCCCTAAGAGGGGGCGCTTCAACCCCTGAAAAGAGGGGAAGAGGGGTTGTGTGATACTTCATTTGGAAGGTCTTCGAAGCCTCTTTATAACGGTCTATGAAAAACGTGATTTTGATGAACCGTTTTCGCCAAAAACCCGCTGGACTTCTTCTTGTGGAGACATCTTACGTCCAAGACTTTTGTGAAAATTTGTCCAATTATGCTGAACCCTGTTCGAGATGGTTTTCAGTCAAGATTGTATTTTACAAGCTTTTATTTAGTTTCACCTGTCCCGGTGTCTGTCTGTCTGTAATCAAATCTTGCAAGTTGAATATGACACACTTCTAATGGTCTGATTGATTTGAAATTTGGCAGGTGTACATAATTCTGGTGACAATGCATCATGATATACAGAGTGTAACAGCCAAATGGAATCAATTCGATAACGAATAAATGAGGGGGTGTTGGGAAAAACGCTCGTCGATTTGTAATTTTGAATGCGCATATTTTTCAAGAAAATAAAATTATATAGGGTCTTCCATGTGACCGTGGCCAATACCAACTTTCTTATTTCAAATGCAACCCCTTGTATATTATTCATTTTTTGGATTCTTCAGAAAATTCTATACAGGGTTTTCATTTCAAAACTTGCCACCCCTATTATTTCCATATATATATATTTTTTTTTAAATCGCCGAGACCCGTCAATTTTGTTTTCGAGGGGGAACAATTTTGACGTATAAATTAGCTCTCCCCCTTTAACCCCCTACCCTCCAGAGCCACCCTTACAAAAATCTTAAATGAGAAAGGGGGTCGAGTGATACATCATTTTAAAGGGCTTTTTATTTTCTATATTTTGGCATATTATTTTTCAAATTTGGGTGTTGCGTTGCCGAGTAAGGCGTGTGTCAATTTGAAAAGTTCCCACCACCTATTATTACACTATTTTTATGAAACAGCGAAAAAATGAGAATATGTTTTTCTTGTAACTCGACGATACATGTAAATAAATATTTTCGACAAAAATGTTGTTTTTTTATGCGTCTGATAAGCGTACGCATACTTACTTACACTCTACGTACGAGCTCACTCGATGCATCAACGCGATCTTGCGCCTAACGCAACAAACCAAGAACACCCAAATTTGAAAAATAATATGCCAAAATATAGAGAATAAAAAGCCCTTTGATATGAAGTATCACTCGACCCCCTTTCTCATTTAAGATTTTTGTAGGGGTGGCTCTGGAGGGTAGGGGGTTAAAGGGGGGAGCTAATTTATACGTCAAAATTGTTCCCCCTCAAAAACAAAATTGACAGGTCTCGGCGATTTAAAAAAAAATATATATATATGGAAATAATAGGGGTGGCAAGTTTTGAAATGAAAACCCTGTATATAATTCCCATTATTCCCCATTTACCTCTTGATATGAAGAAAGTAAGCAAAAACGCCTGAAATGTTGAGTAACGTTAGAAGAAAATTCTACACCAGATTAGTATGTTGCCAAGACGTTCGCGGCGAGCATTTTGAACATTTCCTACATTGACATTAATTTTTTTTGTTTTTTTTTTTCAATAATTAAGAAATAATCATTATTACTCATTAGGTTTTAAGTGTTATGTACCGAATTTGTGAAATAAAATAATTTCTATTTAAAACGTTGATTTTTGCAATAAATCTGAAAACACTTAATACTTCCGAAATAGTTAAAGATAGGTATAGGACATTATGCATGAATTGTGTCTAGAATCTTCTGAAGATTCCAAAAAATAAATAATATACAGGGGGTTGCATTTGAAATAAGAAGGTTGGTATTGGCCACAGTCACATGGAACACCCTATATAATATTATTTTCTTGAAAAATATGCGCATTTAAAATTACAAATCGACGTGTCCGAGCGTTTTTTCCAACATGCCCTCATTTATTCGCTATCGAATTCATTCCATTTGGCTGTTACACTCTGTATGTATTTGTTGTAGAGAAAAACAAAATGGCGGATGAGTTTTGTAATTATGATCCGATTCCATTCAAAATTAGTATGTGGGGGTTTTTGGGTTCGATAATGATGATTTTTTTGTCAAAATTGGAAAATTCAAGATGGCGGTTACAATATGGCGCACGAGTTTTGTGATTATGATCCGATTCTATTCAAAATTGGTATCTGGAGTTTCTCTGGGTTGGAAATTACGATTCTTCAAAATTGAGGAATTCAAAATTGCGGATGTTGTTATTATAAAAGCTTGTCTTGAAAAATATTTTTTCATTATAGCTTGTTTGCATGGAAGTCAATGGAGCACAATTTGAACATTTGATTCAAAACACAGATTTAATTGTTTGATGAAACAATTAAATTTTTTCAAGAATGTGATTTTTTTAAGATCACTCAAGTTTTTGAAAAGGGTTCAATGAAAATGTAAAAATAACCAAAATATTCAAGGTGGCTCATCTAAGCTATAACAGTTCATCAAAATAACTTTCTCCATACACCGTTGTGAAGAGGCCTCAAAGACCTTTCAAATGAATTATCACTCAACCCCTCTTCCCTAACCAATTTTGAGGGGTTGAAGCGTCCCCTATAAGAGGGTTGCTCGGTCAAGCCTCAAATGTGTTTCGGTTAATTTTTCCAATCACTATGAGATAAGAAATATACGGGATGGCTCGTCTGAGATGGAACACCCTGTATACAGAGTGGCCACTTTTTTAATGGGATTGTATTGGTAACTTTTAAAGTTGGAATGTCGGTCAAATGGAGAAAAAGTTGCATTTATAGAAGCATTGTCAAGCAGTTCAAACAAATCGAGATTATAAGGGCCGGTTATTGAGATATTATCATAAGAAAAGTAAATTCTGTCATTTTGATCAACTTTGAATGACATTGTATGATATATCGTTGAATTCAGCGTTAAAAGTTATTTCGAAAAGAGTCATAAAATATGCAGGTCCGTATTGGAAAAAATGAGGTTGAGGGTGGCCCAGAGGGTACGAAACGTTGGATACGAAATCTGATTATGTCAATTTACTGTCGAATAAAAAATCCTGTAACAATTTTTGATAATATTTGAAATAAAGTGGGAAAAAAAGAGAAATCGACCTTCTAACTCTTGGTTTAAAAGTTACCGATACAATCCAATCCCATTAAAAAAATGGCCACTCTGTGTACTGAACATTGCGTAGTGCACTTGCTCATTACCCACACTAAATATAATTGATTCGGTATAAGACTTTTTTCTTATCAGTTAAATGTTTTTGCGGACGGGATTTCATTTTTTTTGCCATTTTCAATAAATCGAGTGTTGAAGTCGCTGTGTGGTAGGTGGCGCCATATTGTTGAGACCACATATACTCCATTCACTATTATAAAGTATCGCGGTTTGCATGAAATTCTGACACATTTCACCGTGTTTGTTTTGAAAATGTTGGGTTATAGTCATTCTTCTGTCAGTTGAACGAGCAACGTTGCCGTTTCTGCTAAAAAATCGTAGTAATTACGTATTTATCAAAATATTCCTTTACTTTGGGAAATTAATGAATTTGAGAAAATACATTGCGCAAAAAAATTAACGCACATTCTGAAAATCTCAATTTTAATGAAAGTTAACTCTACATTGACTTTATAACTTATTTTTTATGTTCTCTCGGGGAGGTTTTGAACGAAACAAGACACATTAAATGGAAGAAAATTTCAGGATTTCACCGAATCTTACGTGAAAGGAGAGAAATGAACAATTTTCAAAATACTGAAATGCTGATAAGTGATTTAATTAATACTTGGTATTTCCACCCCTTGCGTTAATTACAGCTCGGCAACGACGGTTCATACTCAAAATGAGTGATCTTAAAATGTTCTGATCTAATCCTTCCCAGATTTCTCCGAGTTGGATTCCTAAGTCATTAAGAGTAGCTGGATGATTTTCTGAAC
The DNA here is from genome assembly GCA_910592335.1 of Adalia bipunctata. Taxonomy (NCBI): domain Eukaryota; kingdom Metazoa; phylum Arthropoda; class Insecta; order Coleoptera; family Coccinellidae; genus Adalia; species Adalia bipunctata. The sequence goes on from OU342954.1 coordinate 13,085,667, forward strand.
TTCTCAGCCTTCTATTGAGGTTGTCCCAAACCTGCTCAATCAGATTGAGATCTGGACTTCTTGCTGGCCATTCCATTCGAGAAACTTCAACTTCTTCAAGGTACTCCTGAACGATGCGCGCACGATGGGGTCTGGCATTATCGTCCATAAAAATGAAATTTTCACCAATGTATGGGGCAAATGGCACTACATGCTCTTCAAGAATGTTCCTTATATACTTATCAGCATTCATAGCTCCATTATCAACGACCACTAGGTCTGTGTGAGCAGTCAAAGATATTCCACCCCATACCATAATCGATCCTTCCCCGAAACCAGTAGTATTCAGGAAATTGCACTGAGCATATCTTTCATGTGGACAAGGGAACGTCGATCACAATGGTAGAGGCAGAATCTAGACTCATCTGTGAAGAAAACTCTTTCCCAATCGGCCTCTTCCCAATGGATATGCTCTATCGCAAAATCCAAACGCGCCTTCGATGGGCTGGAGTAAGAGCTGGGCCTCTTGCCGCGACACGAGGCCTTAAATCATATTCTCTGAGGCGATTTCTTATTGTCTGGGTTCTAATCTGCACCTCATGAGTTTGCTCAAGCTGATTTTGCAGGAGGCGAGCGGTTGCAAACCGTAATAATCTTCCAGATTATTCTCAAAAACAGTGGGGGAAAATCAATTTAACGTTATTCCGTATCGTTCTCTATTGACTGTTACTCTTCGTTCTTCTTGTTATTCAAAGAAATATGGATCAATCACTCGGCTAGCATGAATTTCACACCACACAGTGATATTATCTGGATGTAATGTAGTCTCAAAAGTTTACTATGGATTTTCATCACCCTAAATTCTGCAGCAAAAGCTCTTGACCCCAAAAAGTTGCCTCCAACTCGAATCGATTAGAACTGTCTTACACCTTATCGGACTACTTGGTAGTTACTCGATAAGTTATAAGTCAGCTCTCAAAAACAGAGACAATGGAAGTCTTTTGCGAATTCTTGTTCAACAATTAACAAGCCAAAATCACACGGAGACACGAGAATGCATTCCTTCTGGACTGATTCTGCACCCAACTTTGATATCGTATTCTGCGAAGTACTGGAACGGTTTATCTTATCCTGTTTCGTTAGAATTTCTACAGATAAGAGCCTTGCGTGATATCTGGCCAATTGTTCGAGTGGCTCGTTTAAATGGCACGTCTATCTTTGCAGCGGTTTATTTTGGGAAATATGATAAATAAGAATTCGTAATCGGTTTGGACTTGAGAAGGAATGTTTTGTTGTTATACCATTGGGTATTCATACGCCAAGAGCAACAACCCCGTTTATCAGAATGGAGCCGAAAAAGCCAACTGCATCTCGTTATCTTTACGCAATCTTGGTCTACTGGGTGTTCCTAAATTGGGCGTACGAACGACGAGGGGAGATTCCTCGAATAATTTTGAGAAAAAGTTACATAAACATGGAATCGCAAATGTTTCATTTTCGAGATACAGGGAAGTATTTGAACGAAACTTTTGAAAACAGGTGGATTATGCGGGGTGAACATCAGTCATGGCCTGCCACATCCTCAGGCTTGAATAGTTTCGAGTTATTGTTATACTAACTGGATTTTCATGGCAATTTTGATTTTTCTGAGGAAAATCGTTCGATATTTTTTTCTCGAAATCGGTAGTTATTGATAGCGATTTTTCAAACTGACAGAGGCTCACCAAATATAGGTTATGGAGGGAAACAGGGGACAGTGTTGCAGAAAAAATGTCAACCTAATGATTCTCAATCGCATGTCACATAGTTTCAACTCTAAACTGTGAAATCTATCCCAAATTTCAGTTGAATATCTTGTGAAATGCATATATAATGACAAAAAAACTTTATAAAAATTCGAACTCTAATACCTTGTATCTCCACACGTGTAAAGTCAGCAGTGCCACTCGCGAGAAAATCAATGATACCTTCTGCATTAATTGTCGTGAGGGAAAAAAAATTTCCGCGCCCTCTGTTTTTTTTTCTAAGGGCTGTTTTTGGAATAGCCGCCAATAATTTTTTTATTTCAGTTGTTCCTTTCAAATGATATCGATTTCTTTGGATATGAAGGTCCTACAGATGTAAAAAAAATGTTTTTTGAAAGATAATACTACCACCTTTTATCAAAGTATGATAAATATGAAAACATTTAACTCAAAGATGTCATGAAAAAATTCTTGAAAAAAATTTTAGTCAAAAAATTTACTGAATTTTCTAGTAAATCCTCAATAGTGCAAAAAGTAGCACATTGAAGTATAATTTATTTCAATGAACTAACACGCTAGGATATCAGCTACAAAACGACACCCACATCATTTCTGTGAGTTACATAATTTGAGAGTTATTGCTGTTTGAACATGACCCTTGTGAAAATTGATAAAATACAAGGTGCGGCACGGAGGGCGGACGTTTTTCAGATGGGCATAACTTTCCCCCACTGAGGACGAGAGAAGTGGGGAAGGTGCCGTTAGACTCGTGTGTTCCTAGCATTTATTTACCAGTTGTCGTCATGGAGCCTTGGACGGTGGAGCATCGTGTTTTCGCCTATGATAGTTTCGTCCGAAATAATGAGTCAGTCACGGTCGTGCAGCGTGAGTTTCGTCGCCATTTCCACATTCATCGGAATAGAGCTATTCCCTCTCGAAACACCATCCTTCGTTGGGTTGAATCACTTCGCAGACGTGGTGAACTGATCAACAGAATACCAAGAGGACCTGTGCGAACAGTTCGAACGCCTGAAAATGTTGAACGCGTTCGACAAGCCATTCTTCGCAGTCCCCAGACTTATCCATATGCGATTTTTTCTTATGGGGACACCTCAAGGCTAGAGTATACGAGACCAAGCCCCGAACTCTGGACGAATTGAAAAGGGCTATTCGCGTGGAAGTTGCCCAAGTTGAGAGAGCGATGTTGGAGAGAGTCTACGCGAACTTCCAAGAGCGCCTCCAGCACTGCATCACCGATTTCGGCCACCACATGCCTGATGTGATTTTCCACACTTGACTGTCTCAAATGCTATTTCCTTGAGAATCTGATTCCGTCAATAAATGTGTTTTTGAGTAAAAATTAACGCTTTTATTATTTTTTTAAAACCATCCATCCTCCGTGCCGCACCCTGTATAATAAAAACTCAGTACTGTACTTTTGATCATTTTTAATGATTAAACTGACAAATTTATTGTAAACATTGCTCAAAATGGCTGCCTCTGCTCTGCAGACAGGCAGGTAACAAGAAAAAATAATAGTTTAGGACGCTCGCGTAACGGTCATATTCGAACAACAATTACTCTCAAATTGTGTAACTTACAGAAATGATGTGGGTGTCGTTTTGTAGCTGATATCTTTGCGTGTTAGTTCATTGAAAAAAAATTATACTTAAATGTGCTAGTTTTTGTCCTATTGAGGATTTGCTAAAAAAATACATTAAATATTTTGACTAAAATTATGTTTAAGAATTTTTTAATGACATTTTTGAGTTGAATGTTTTCATATTGTTCTACTTCAATAAAAGTTGGTAGTTTTATCTTTCAAAAAACATTTTTTTCACATCTGTAGGACCTCTTTGTCCAAAGAAATCGATATCATTTGAAAGGGCCAACTAAAATAAAAAAAATAATTTAAAATGGCGGCTATTCCAAAAATAGGGGAGTAAATCCCCCAATGTGGGTGTTTTTGTCGATAAAATTAGGTATATTTGATGAACTTAAATTATCGCTAAGTCATGCCCAGACACACTATCGTGCTGCAATGCGATAATTTCTTCTGCACTCTCCTAAGATCAGTAAAATATCTACTTTTTCACTTCGCGTATAAATAATCAGAAGAAAAAAATATTTCTAGTAAATATTGTCTCAATTTACGCACAATCTAAAATTCACAATTATTATGTACCAATGTATCTGTGTACATTGGTAACATCAATTTCAAAATTGGGCATGAGGTGAGATTTTATTATCGCGGTGTCAACTCATGTGATTTTTTTGTGTGTTTGTTCCAATTCATATAGACTTCGAGAATTCTGAATTACTCGACTATTATCCATAACCATGATGATATTCGATCTCAATTGAGAAAGTGGCTCTGCTAACTTTATGTTGTTAGCACTGTTTCTTTGAGAAGTTCTCCGAAAGACTCCAGGCTTATATCGATCAAAAAATTCAACTGAGATGTCATCTGTAGACACATGCGGCAATTTTGATTAGACTCCGTCTGAGTGAGACAAGGTCGTATTCGTGTAATGACGATTTGCGATATTTTAATCAGCATAATCAGCTAATTGGGCCAATTTTCCATTTGCTTACGCAACACAAGAACACAAGCTGCGAAGGCTTGTATAATCAGAGTTAGGAAATTGATTTACGTCACAGCAAGGGGTGGACTTGTCCTACTTTCGACAGGTTTCGAAAGAAACTACGGAAAATTATCAGTGATATTCGTGTTTTCCATTTTCCCAAGACTGACAGAAAGCCTACACTTTGCTTTGGTTTCATTTTCATGGTGTTCAAATGAACGAATTCTTCTACGAGGTGTCACATTGACAAATAATCAGAGGTGTTTTGTAATTGAAGAATCAAGATTACGAAGATAATATTTGAATATGGGAAGATAACTCTTGCAAATTAAGGCCTAGGAGAATGGTTTACATAATTCTCCATCTCGATCGAACCTATAGCTATGTCGCATGATCTTGGAGGCCAATTGATTGAACCATTTTTCGAAATAATGTTATCGGCAAATCTTTCTTTCAATAAATCCCATATTATGGCCAAGTGGTTCTAGTTCTCGAACCAGTTGGATCTTGTATGGGTGTAGACCAAGATCTTTACGCAAAATTTTCCATGTGGTGGATGCACAGAGTCCAACTTGTTGTAAACGTCGACGAATAGACAAATCTGGATCTTCATTAACACTATCACTTACAGCAGCGATATTTTCTTCTGTACGTACAGTTCTTTGTTTTGTTGATGTTGTTGCATCGAGTAGATGAAATGTTGTCTGAAATTTATCGATAGTTCGACGAATAAGCTGCTCTGATGGACGCTTATGTAAACCATAAATTTCACGAAGTGTTCTATAAGTTTGGCGAATAGAACACTGATTTCGAAAATAAATTTCAACCATTTGTAAACGTTGTTGCGGCGTGAGTCTCTCCATAATAATTTATCAATCCTTACTGAGCAGAAATGTCAAAACAACATGGCTTCTACCATCTGTCAAATCACAGTTATCTCTATCGAAAATTCTATCTCTCTAGAAAAACACCCGATATTCGCAGCTACTGTTTTTGCAACTATGGTGATGGTGTAATAAAATAAACAATTTATTGGCGCATACGTTTTTAAACTATTTCATTCGTTCAAAGTTTAAGTGATTATAATAACATGAAATAATAATCAATAAACATCACTAAATTGATCATATTCAATATGCCATAAAAATAATGATTGCATGTTTATGGGTCGTCCTTATAATCATCATTGCTCGGAGTCCAAAACTACAAATTGACAATATGTACAAGAATATGTGAAAATGGTTATTCTTCAGTGTTCAGTTAAATTTCTAGAATTCATTTTAACGTCATTCAATTAAAGATGTGCCCCTGAGAATTGCATCGCACCTAAGACGGAGCCTTGTGGAACCCCTTTCTAACCTCCGCGGTTTTCTTCGCAGGTTACGAAGACGTATCGAGTCCTACCGGCGCAGACAGACCGACTGCATGCCTCGGTTCGACCAGTCCTTCACAGGACTGTGCGAGCAAAATCTGCAGGATACCCTGCAGCTGAAGCAGCGCTACCTGGACGCCAAGACGAAGAGGCCGCCCAAGGCGAAGGACAAGAAACAGCCGGACCAGGGCGCTAACCAGCAGCAGCCTGCCTCAATTCAGAGCAGCGTGCATGTGGTGAGTAAAAGCATTAAAAATTTATTTGGCAATGTTGCTCTGACAACAGGAAAAAAATTTTGGTCAGATTTTGGTGCTTATCTCTTTATTAATACATTTTAAAGGTACATAATTGAATTTTTAACTTAATCTCCTCAAGGTTTAAAATCCAGGAAGCAGGTTTTTTTATTAATATTGGTAAATAATTTTCCTACTGAACCTCCCCCAACGTATCTGAAATCCGGCCGGACTGTTCTATGTGGACCACCCTGTATAATGCGAACTTATACTTAGCCATGGACGAATACCACTGATTATTTTATACACGCACATATTAGGTTATATTCTTTTTGACGTTTCAAAACATTCGCGATAATTATCTGAACTTATTAAATTCAAATTACAATAAACATTAGGGAAATAGTCCTTCATATATCCCTGTTGTATGGAAAATACTCTGTAACGTTAATCTGAACAAATCTTATTCAAGACGGAAGCCTTAATGGTTAACCTATCCAATGATAATCGAATCACTAGGACACAAAATGTTTCCATATTCCAAACTTTACTTGAAATTGTTTGGAAGGAATTATTCGAAATAGCCTTTCAAAAATTCTTGAATTATTCTGGTATAGAACACAAGCCTACCTATTTTTAATCTGAGAACATTTTTAGGGTTACCATAATATTCATTGTCCGAATTTTACTTGAAATTATTTCAAAGGAATTATTCGAAATAGCTTCACGAAGACTGTCTAAATAATCCTGGTATAGAACATAAGCCTACCTATTACATCGGAATGTGTAAGGCAAAGAAAATATTTTTTTTTTCCGAATTTTACTTGAAATTACTTGAAGGGAATATTTCAACCGTTTTTTCAGTAATTCTAATAATTCTTCTGGAGCCTGAATAAATCTCTTGTTGAATAATACCAGAATTGCTAAGAACACTTAGAACTTTGATTTTCCGAATTGTACTTGAAATTATTCGTATTAGTATTATTTCAAATACTCATTGATAATCTTCTTTATAGAATAATCCACATATTGAACAATATCATATTTATTAGAGTACAAAACATATGTTAGTTCCGAATATTACTTGAAATAATTTCGAAAGATTTATTTGAAATATCTTTGTGATGACTGCCTGAATTATCCTGGTATAGAACACAACCCTACCTTTCAAAACATCTCAATGTCTGAGCAAAAGAAATTTTTTTTTTCCGAATTTTACTTGAAGGGATTATTATTTTCGCAGAAATCCGAATAAATCTGCGGGATCCTGAAAATCCTTGAAATTATATCGGAATTGCTTAAACACTAGGAACTCATGTTCCAAATTTTACTTGAAATTATTTGCTGTCATCACTTTTTCGTGACGGTATTCTAGATGATACATACCAGATTTTATTAACGCAAAAAATGTTTCTGCTCGAAATCAACTTGAAGGGATTATTTCAGGAATTTTTCTAACAGTAGCCTGGATAATCCTGCTATTGAAGAGATGGAAGAACTCTTAATAATCCAATCATCGAATTATAAATAAATTAATTGAACTCCGAAAGTGTTGGAGTTTTTAAAATTTGACATGAAATATCTGATGTGGAGCGATTATTTCAAGTATTTTTGAAATGATTGCATGCAAAAACTGTAAAAGTGCAGCAGGACTAATCCTGCTATAGTTAATTTTATTCGAACTGAAAATATTCATGTTTGATTTGAGATCATTTAAAAATTTGTCTGATATTAATGCTACAAAATTCAAAATTTTCGAAAATAATTCCTCAATTCGTACATGAAGTACGTCAATGAAATATATTAAATGAGCTATTCAGAAGATCGTTAGCATCGTGTCGTTGGAGCATCGGAAAATTTGTGTATGTCTGGAAGTTATGCAGCGTTGGAAAGATTCAGTACCTCTGGTAATAACAACTGTCGTATCAAAGCTTTGGCTACGAATTTAAACAAGCGCGCAAAAGCTCATAATTTGAGATTATTGCTAATTTTCAGTAGGGTTATTTCGTTAATCGCTGAAGGTTCCCTAATGAAAATAATAAGTCAGCATTCCAAGAGCGTGCCAGATTTTTTTATTAGTCACCGCCGCGAACGAAATAGAGTCATCATTTTTTCTTCGACCAGTCGTTACCGACCTATCCGAGCAATTTTCAAACGAAATTCAATTATTCTCCTCGCGGTGGGTGGAGTAAACGTCCCAGATAACGCCCGAAGAACCGTGTTAACACGACCGTACGGAACCCATAGATACTTTCTAATCACGCCGTCGTTTCTGGTACTCCCAGATCATCCGGAAATAGCAGAAGAGCACGAGGACACGGATTTAAAGGGGATAGGATATGTCTCTCGGCCTTCTTTACCTGGGTGGCGGACGGTTTTTGCTTTTTACCTGTACCGGTGGGGCCCGAAAAAAGGAGGCGATTGAGATGTCGGTGTTTGGACAACGGGGGAGTATATTTGGTTCAGTCAAGGACAGCGTCTTGATGAATTGAATCTTGTAGTTGGGAAATAAGAATTAATGAGAGTGATAGCTCCTGGGAGGAACTAGATGGACTCTTGTTCTCTTGTCTATTGATACATTCTTGTTATCGGATGAAACTCTTTTTCCCTCGGCCATTTTTCAAAATTCGACTTCGTTTGAAAGATACAGAATGACGAGAATTCATGGAAAAACATTTTTTCTTCAAATATCTTCAGAACCGTTATTTAGAATGACCCAAATAATTAGTTTAGTTACCCTAAACTAAACATTCCCATATAATAAGAGGTAGGCTTGTGTTTTATACCAGGATAATTTAGACAGTCTTCACAAAGCTATTTCAAATAATTTCTTCTAAATAATTTCAATTGAAATTGGGAAAATAATTATTTTAGTTACCCTAAACATTCCTGTATCATAATAGGTGCATAGGCTTGTATTCTAGGATAATTCAGACGGCCTCTACAAATAATTCCTTGAAATAATTTCGAGTGAAATTCGGAAAATAATCATCGAAAAATTTCAAGTAAAATTCGGAAAATGTTTATTTTAGTTACCCTTAACATTCCCATATCATGAGAGGTAGGCTTGTGTTCTATATCAGTATAATTCAGACATTTTGTACAAAGCTATTTCAAATAATTCATTTTTAATAATTTCAATTGAAATTGGAAAAATAATTATTTTAGATCCTAAACATTCCTATATCATAAGAGGTAAGCTTGTGTTCAATACCAGTATAATTCAGATAGTTTGTGCAAAGCTATTTCAAATAATTCCTTCGAAAAATTTCAAGTAGAATTCGGAATTTAATTATTTCAGTTACCCTAAGCCTAAACATTCCTATTTCATGAGAGGTAGGCTTGTGTTCTATATCAGTTTAATTCAGACAGTTTGTACAAAGCTATTTCAAATAATTCTAAATGATTTCAATTGAAATTGGGAAAATAATTATTTTAGTTACTCTAAACATTCCTTTATCATAATAGGTAGGCTTGTGTTCTAATTCAGACAGTTTTCGCAATGCTATTTCAAATAATTCGGAGAATAAATATTTTAGGTACTCTCAACATTGCATAAGTTACCCTAAACATTCCTGTATCATAATAGGTACATAGGCTTGTGTTCTAGGATGATTCAGACGGCCTCTACAAATAATTCTTCGAAATAATTTCGAGTGAAATTCGGAAAACAATCATTTCAGTTACCCTAAAGTCTAAACATTCTTATATCATGAAAGGTAGGCTTGTGTTCTATACCAGTATAATTCAGACAGTTTGTACAAAGCTATTTCAAATAATTCCTTTGAAAAATTTCAAGTTAAATTCGGAAAATAATTATTTAAGTTACTCTTAACACTCCCAAAATCATGAGAGATGGGCTTGTGTTCTATATCAGTAAAATTCATACAGTTTGTGCAAAGCTATTTCAAATAATTCCTCCGAAATAATTTCAAGTAAAATTCGGAAAATTATTATTTTAGTTACCCTAAACATTCTTTTATCATAATAGGTAGGCTTGTTTTCTAATTCAGACAGGTTTCGCAATGCTATTTCAAATAATTCCTATGAAATAATTCCAAATGAAATTCGGAGAATAAATATTTTAGGTACTCTCAACATTTCATAAGTTACCCTAAACATTCCTGTATCATAATTGGTACTTAGGCTTGTGTTCTAGGATGATTCAGACGGCCTCTACAAATAATTCTTCGAAATAATTTCGAGTGGAATTCGGAAAACAATCATTTCAGTTACCCTAAACATTCTTATATCATAAGAGGTAGGCTTGTGTTCCATACCAGTATAATTCAGACAGTTTGTACAAAGCTATTTCAAATAATTCCTTTGAAAAATTTCAAGTAAAATTCGGAAAATAATTATTTAAGTTACTCTTAACACTCCCAAAATCATGAGAGATGGGCTTGTGTTCTATATCAGTAAAATTCATACAGTTTGTGCAAAGCTATTTCGAATAATTCCTCCGAAATAATTTTAAGTAAAATTCGGAAAATTATTATTTTAGTTACCCTAAACATTCCTTTATCATAATAGGTAGGCTTGTTTTCTAATTCAGACAGATTTCGCAATGCTATTTCAAATAATTCCTATGAAATAATTCCAAATGAAATTCGGAGAATAAATATTTTAGGTACTCCCAACATTTCATAAGTTACCCTAAACATTCCTGTATCATAATAGGTACTTAGGCTTGTGTTCTAGGATGATTCAGACGGCCTCTACAAATAATTCTTCGAAATAATTTCGAGTGGAATTCGGAAAACAATCATTTCAGTTACCCTAAACATTCTTATATCATAAGAGGTAGGCTTGTGTTCCATACCAGTATAATTCAGACAGTTTGTACAAAGCTATTTCAAATAATTCCTTTGAAAAATTTCAAGTAAAATTCGGAAAATAATTATTTAAGTTACTCTTAACACTCCCAAAATCATGAGAGATGGGCTTGTGTTCTATATCAGTAAAATTCATACAGTTTGTGCAAAGCTATTTCAAATAATTCCTCCGAAATAATTTCAAGTAAAATTCGGAAACTTATTATTTTAGTTACCCTAAACATTCTTTTATCATAATAGGTAGGCTTGTTTTCTAATTCAGACAGGTTTCGCAATGCTATTTCAAATAATTCCTATGAAATAATTCCAAATGAAATTCGGAGAATAAATATTTTAGGTACTCTCAACATTTCATAAGTTACCCTAAACATTCCTGTATCATAATAGGTACTTAGGCTTGTGTTCTAGGATGATTCAGACGGCCTCTACAAATAATTCTTCGAAATAATTCCGAGTGGAATTCGGAAAACAATCATTTCAGTTACCCTAAACATTCTTATATCATAAGAGGTAGGCTTGTGTTCCATACCAGTATAATTCAGACAGTTTGTACAAAGCTATTTCAAATAATTCCTTTGAAAATTTTCCAGTAAAATTCGGAAAATAATTATTTAAGTTACTCTTAACACTCCCAAAATCATGAGAGATGGGCTTGTGTTCTATATCAGTAAAATTCATACAGTTTGTGCAAAGCTATTTCAAATAATTCCTCCGAAATAATTTCAAGTAAAATTCGGAAACTTATTATTTTAGTTACCCTAAACATTCTTTTATCATAATAGGTAGACTTGTTTTCTAATTCAGACAGGTTTCGCAATGCTATTTCAAATAATTCCTATGAAATAATTCCAAATGAAATTCGGAGAATAAATATTTTAGGTACTCTCAACATTTCATAAGTTACCCTAAACATTCCTGTATCATAATAGGTACTTAGGCTTGTGTTCTAGGATGATTCAGACGGCCTCTACAAATAATTCTTCGAAATAATTTCGAGTGGAATTCGGAAAACAATCATTTCAGTTACCCTAAACATTCTTATATCATAAGAGGTAGGCTTGTGTTCCATACCAGTATAATTCAGACGTTTGTACAAAGCTATTTCAAATAATTCCTTTGAAAAATTTCAAGTAAAATTCGGAAAATAATTATTTAAGTTACTCTTAACACTCCCAAAATCATGAGAGATGGGCTTGTGTTCTATATCAGTAAAATTCATACAGTTTGTGCAAAGCTATTTCAAATAATTCCTCCGAAATAATTTCAAGTAAAATTCGGAAACTTATTATTTTAGTTACCCTAAACATTCTTTTATCATAATAGGTAGGCTTGTTTTCTAATTCAGACAGGTTTCGCAATGCTATTTCAAATAATTCCTATGAAATAATTCCAAATGAAATTCGGAGAATAAATATTTTAGGTACTCTCAACATTTCATAAGTTACCCTAAACATTCCTGTATCATAATAGGTACTTAGGCTTGTGTTCTAGGATGATTCAGACGGCCTCTACAAATAATTCTTCGAAATAATTTCGAGTGGAATTCGGAAAACAATCATTTCAGTTACCCTAAACATTCTTATATCATAAGAGGTAGGCTTGTGTTCCATACCAGTATAATTCAGACAGTTTGTACAAAGCTATTTCAAATAATTCCTTTGAAAATTTTCCAGTAAAATTCGGAAAATAATTATTTAAGTTACTCTTAACACTCCCAAAATCATGAGAGATGGGCTTGTGTTCTATATCAGTAAAATTCATACAGTTTGTGCAAAGCTATTTCAAATAATTCCTCCGAAATAATTTTAAGTAAAATTCGGAAAATTATTATTTTAGTTACCCTAAACATTCCTTTATCATAATAGGTAGGCTTGTTTTCTAATTCAGACAGATTTCGCAATGCTATTCCAAATAATTCCTATGAAATAATTCCAAATGAAATTCGGAGAATAAATATTTTAGGTACTCCCAACATTTCATAAGTTACCCTAAACATTCCTGTATCATAATAGGTACTTAGGCTTGTGTTCTAGGATGATTCAGACGGCCTCTACAAATAATTCTTCGAAATAATTTCGAGTGGAATTCGGAAAACAATCATTTCAGTTACCCTAAACATTCTTATATCATAAGAGGTAGGCTTGTGTTCCATACCAGTATAATTCAGACAGTTTGTACAAAGCTATTTCAAATAATTTCTCTGAAAAATTTCAAGTAAAATTCGGAAAATAAGTTACTCTTAACACTCCCGAAATCATGAAAGGTAGGCTTGTGTTCTATATCAGTAAAATTCATTCAGTTTGTGCAAAGCTATTTCAAATGATTCCTTCGAAATAATTTCAAGTAAAATTCGGAAAATTATTATTTTAGTTACCCTAAACATTCCTTTATCATAATAGGTAGGCTTGTTTTCTAATTCAGACAGTTTTCGTAATGCTATTTCAAATAATTCCTATGAAATATGAATATATGAAAATATGAAGTCAATTCGGAAAATAATGTTTGAGTTCCCCTTGATTCTTATATCATAATAGGTAGACTTGTGTTCTGTACCAGAATAAGTCAGACAGTTTGTGCAAAGCTATTTCAAATAATTCCTCCGAAATCATTTCAAGTTAAATTTGGGAAATAAATATTTAAGTTCCCCTTAAGACTCGGATATCATAAATTGTAAGCAGAAAAAATTAAAAGAGTTATCTGAATATACAGGGCGTATGTTCGACCATATCAATCCGGATTAAACAAAAACAATCCCAACATGACCCCTTCAACTTCGACCGAGCGCAAACAAGCTCTCAGCTAGGGTCGCCCAGGTATCCAGAACGAGTTGCACTCCCACGGGGATGACGCCCGCGTCTTCTCTGCTCCGGGTTGATGCGACCGAAACAAAGAATCCTCGATTTCGTTATACTGGCGCTAACCGGAAGTCGACACGGAGGCATTGTCCGGTCTCATTCCGTAGCAAGAAAGACGTCCTTTGGAGGCGCTGTTGACGGTTGATCAATATGGGCGCTCTGATATCAGGTCTGCATCGTTCTGCTTGGTGGACGGCGTTATAATACGCCTTGGCCGGCGGGTTCAGTGACGTAGGGAAGCGAATACAGCTAGCTTTGGGTCGATGAATGCAAAGGAGCGATTTAATAAAGCACGACTATCACTGGTTCTTTACAAATGCATTTTTAAATAAGGCGAAGACGTGCGACGATTGCAGCTAGAGAGTTATGGCGCCCAAAATGAGACTTTTCAAAAGTAATTGCTCCCACGAACTAATTGGTACACTCTTCACAAAAAGTATCGCATAATATAATTTTGACTGAATGCCATTTATCAATCAATACTTCACAAAAAGTAAGGAAGTTCAGAAATTTTGTTGCCGATTCTTTTCCACCAAACGGTAATTTATGAGAAATCAAAAAATGCTCACTCCATTATACTAACTGTTGAAGAAACTTCAACACCCAGAAGGAACAGTTTACAGTTTAAATTGATTTGATAAAACGTAGATAGTATAGCAAGGAGTAAATGATTAAAATTTGGAGAAAAAAAATGAAGGGTTACAATTTCTATTAATAAATTTGTTAAGGTCGCCGTTCAGAGCGAGTAGGAAAACTCAGCCGATAGAGGCGCCACCGTGCATTTTATGGAATATCTCCATAGAACATACATTATCTCTATAAGTTCTATGTTTATCTCTCTGATTATGAATGAAATGTACAATGGCGCTCTCTATCCGAAAATCGCTGAACTATGAAGTATGAAATTAGTGAATATGTGGGTAAAGCAGGAACTTTTTCCCGCCATATACATATTTGAATTTGGCCATTCTCTGCCAATTCCGTATTTCAGGTTGTTTTTCTGAATGATATTATCTGTAGATTCACTTTTGATCGGAAGGTGAACTATTTTCATGGGTCTTTCGTTTGAAATAAAACAGAAGTATGAGTTGGCTTATTTTCTTCTATTTTTGAAAGAAAAAAAATGGACTTTCGAAATGAAATAAATCTCAATTATTTCATTAAGAAGTCCAATCCTTTCTGAGTTTACCCACAAAATTTCAGTTCTCAAAGTGAAACCATTTTCGAATGCAACTTGAAATAAAAACACACTACATTGAACGCCCACCTTAACAATGTGTTTGTCCACCGCGGTTATCCATACACTCCCCAGCACGTCTTGGCATTGATGCAATAAGATGGTCTATTTCTTCTTGAGGGATACTATCCCAAGCTACCTGTACTTCATGTCTCAGATCTGCCAAAGTCCGTGGGGGCTGGGGTAAAGGACCCCGCACTTTTACTACGGGAAATGGCGTTCCGTCAAATTTTCTAAAATTTTGGTATAATGTAGTACTCGACATACTGATCAAAAAAGTCCATGGCCCCAACTCAATCCTATGACTAGTTTTTGAGATACAGGGCGTTGAAGTTGAGAATTACCCACTTTTACTACGCCCGTATCTCGGAACAGAATCGAATGAACTTCAATTTTTCTCAAGAAACATTTCACTACATCCCCAAGGAGCAAGCATATAGAGGAATATGACCGAAAATCGTTACGAATACAGGGTTATCCATAATTGAATGCATGCCCGATATGGAAAGTATAAAATATGTCAATTCCAAAGCGAAAACGTTCGCAAAATGAACTATTACACTAGATATGTTGTTGTTACATCGAAAAAGTCTGAAATACCCAGAATTTATACTGGGTGATCCATTATTATAGAAACTATTCTCAAGGAAGGTTAAATGGACACCCTGTATTTATGGGTTGATCCAAGGTGTTTGTTTAATTTTTTTAGAACATATCATCATGGACTTCAAAGAATACAGGGTGATTCAGTCACGAAATGAACTTTGAACCTCACGAAAATACCCAAAAACCATATTTTTTTTCATCACCCTCTATTTCAAGATTGAATCCGACGAGGTGGGAGTTTTCTTTCACCACTGTACTTGATATAAAAACATCAATACGGCTGAGAGTTTTTATTCACTTCCTATGACCAGATTTTTTGCTGGAATAAGAATAGAATAAAATAAATAAATAATTTTCATATTACATAAAAAAAAATCTGGTCATAGGAAGTGGATAAAAACTCTCAGCCGTATTGATGTTTTTATATCAAGTACAGTGGTGAAAGAAAACTCCCACCTCGTCGGATTCAATCTTGAAATAGAGGGTGATGAAAAAAAAAGGTGGTTTTTGGGTATTTTCGTGAGGTTCAAAGTTCATTTCATGACTGAATCACCCTGTATTCTTTGAAGTCCATGATGATATGTTCTAAAAACATTAAACAAACACCTTGAATCAACCCATAAATACAGGGTGTCCATTTAACCTTCCTTGAGAATAGTTTCTATAATAATGGATCACCCAGTATAAATTCTGGGTATTTCAGATTTTTCGATGTAACAACAACATATCTAGTGTAATAGTTCATTTTGCGAACGTTTTCGCTTTGGAATTGACATATTTTATACTTTTCATATCGGGCATGCATTCAATTATGGATAACCCTGTATTCGTAACGATTTTCGGTCATATTCCTCTATATGCTTGCTCCTTGGGGATGTAGTGAAATGTTTCTTGAGAAAAATTGAAGTTCATTCGATTCTGTTCCGAGATACGGGCGTAGTAAAAGTGGGCAATTCTCAACTTCAACGCCCTGTATCTCAAAAACTAGTCATAGGATTGAGTTGGGGCCATGGACACTTTTGATCAGTATGTCGAGTACTACATTATACCAAAATTTTAGAAAATTTGACGGAACGCCATTTCCCGTAGTAAAAGTGCGGGGTCCTTTCCAAGCCTTCTACCCATGATGTCCCAAACATGCTCTATGGGCGGAAGATCTGGGCGGCCATGGCAAAAGAGTCCCATGGGTCGCTTCAAAAAAGTTTGAACTAACTCTGGCAACATGAGGTCGAGTATTATCTTGCTGGAATATTGGATTCTCGAGCCGGTTAAGGTAAGGGAGAACATATGGCTTCGCAGCGCTGTCATCTTACCCCGAATAAAGACTAAAGGTGACTATTTGCATGTGCAATAGCACCCCATGCCATAACGCCTACTGTTCTGTGTACATGACGCTCAACATCATACTGAGGTTTACGTCTTTCTCCCCGACGTCGTCTAACCCTTCTTCGGCCATCAAGGAGAATCGAGATTCCTCAGAAAAGACGACCTGATGCCATTCCACATTCCAATGTTGCCGTCTTCTGCACCACTGTAATCGTTGCAGGCGATGCTCAACCGTCAGAGTAACACAAGATGGGGTCGATAATGCTGCAGTCCAAAGGACCTTATTCGGCGGTAAACCGTTCGGAAAGTTACAGGATGGCCTTGTTCTCCTGACCACTCACCAGCCAAAGATCGAGTTGTCGCAAATCGGTCTCTAATGGCCATAAGGCTTAGACGTCTATCTCGAACTTCATTTGTGCCCCTTCGACGTCCGGTGCTTACTCTTCTTCGATTTTGGGCATTATCAAACCACGCTTGACTACATCTCATAACATTTGTTGGATTTCTGTTTGTACGGTTAGCGATTTCTCGAAATGACAACCCCGCCCCCAGTAGACCAATAATTCGACCTCTTTCAGACAAGTTCTTGTAATTTACGTTTATATTAAGAATTTTGGCTCAGTTATTGTTTCACGTTCTTACAATATCCTTTACTTAATCTGAAATTTGTCTTGCAATAATGCCTAGACCTATTGTAAAAAAGCCATAAAGACTACTTTGGTAAAATAAACTCGATGATCTCTCAGTTTCACGACTGTCTGCATAATCACATAATGCTACTTCAACTTCAGATAGAAATGTTGGTAAACTCTCAATATACAGAGTGTAACAGCCAAATGGAATATATTCGATAACGAATAAATGAGGAGGTGTTAGGAGAAACGCTCGGATACGTCGATTTGTAATATTAAATGCGCATATTTTTCAAGAAAATAAAATTATATAGGGTGTTCCATGCGACCGTGGCCAATACCAACTTTCTTATTTCAGATGCAACCCCCTGTATATTATTTATTTTTTGGATTCTTCAGAAAATTCTAGACAAAATTCATGTACAATGTCCTATACATATCTTCAACTGTTTCGGAAATATTAAGTGTTTTCAGATTTTTTACAAAAATTAACATTTTAAATGAAAATTGTTTTATTTCTCAAATTCGATACATTACATTCAATACTTATTTTCCATTTACCTCTTGATATGAAGAAAGTAACCAAAAACCATTACTGAGAAGAAATTAGAAAAAAACAAAAACAGATTTGTTTATTCTCATAGCCTTAGTAACACGTTGTCTGCTTGCCAAGACGTTCGCGGCGAGCATTTTGAACATTACCTACATTGACAATGACATTAATGTTTTTTTTTTAATTATTAAGAAATAATCAGTATTACTTTTTAGGTTTTAAGTGTAATGTACCGAATTTGTGAAATAACATAATTTTTATTTAAAACGTTGATTTTTGCAATAAATCTGAAAACACTTAATACTTCCGAAATAGTTAAAGATAGAGGTATAGGATATTGTGCATGAATTGTGTCTAGAATTCTCTGAAGAATCCAAAAAATAAATAATATACAGGGGGTTGCATTTGAAATAAGAAAGTTGGTATTGGCCACGGTCACATGGAACACCCTATATAATATTATTTTCTTGAAAAATATGCGCATTTAAAATTACAAATCGACGTGTCCGAGCGTTTTTCCTAACACCCCCTCATTTATTCGTTATCGAATTTATTCCATTTGGCTGTTACACTCTGTATTAATTTTTATTAATACAGAGTGTAACATTTATTGGTGTTTTCACCAATAACGTCCTGTTGATTGTTTAAACCTAGCGCTAGATTTCTCCTTCTCTATATTAGTGAATCAGTAAATTCCTGAAGGTTTTATCAGAGAGAACAAAGCGGTTTTATCAGGAACTGCGGCAATTGATGACGAATAGGAGCTTACGTCCGTGTTGCGAGCTTGCTCATTTTACCATCGGTCCTGGGTAAGATACCCGGCAAATTGAAGTGAGTGAATCACAAGACGCTATCGGCCAATCCCATCCTACTCCTGTTGCTTCAGGTCCGGCGACATCAGCCAACAGCCAAGTGCAGAGAGGAAATCATGGCAAGACGAGGAGCGGGTGGAACAGTGGCGTAGGCAAGGCGCGGCAAATGGATATCATAATTGATTGAATGATAGTACCTATATTATTTCATATGGAGGAGAATCACTTTTCATGGCGAGCTTGAGTTTACCCGCCGAACGCAGTGAGTCGGGTAATTGAAAGCTAGGCATGACTTACTTTTCCCTCCGCTGCAGGAGAAGTGTTGCTATGCAAGAGATGAATTTTGCCGTAACTAGGCGAATGTCCATTTTTCACTCAATTATAACGATCGTATATGTCAATCCAAATGTGGATATTTGGATTTTCATGAATTTCAAGACGTTCAAAATGAAAACATATTTTATTCGAGGGGTGAAATGACTTCTCATGGCTCGCTCTCAATTACCCGCCTCACTTCTTTCTGCGGGTAAACTCAAGCTCGCCAGGAAACTGACACTTTTCCTCCTTATGAAATAACTAGCTGGCCCGGCGAACTTTGTTTCGCCTAAATGATACTAACGGTGGATTCCACAAATCGTAATAACCAGTGATCAACGGCTTGGTTCTCTGATTTTTGAACTGTCAAATCGAGTTGATTCTAGATCAAGCTCCGATCACCGCGGTCAACCGGTGATGATGATGCTTTGTGAAACCCACCTTTGCTATTTTTTCAAATGCGAGATAAATTAGGCGAAATTGAATTTGAAAATATACAGAACTTTGATGACATTGTTATTTACATGAAAAGAATTCTCGATACCCAATAATTGTTGAACATAATATTTCACCCAAATTCAAAAACATGTCAGAAATGAAGAGAAAAGATGAAAATGGACAACTCACGATTGATGCAGATCGTCAAAATCCGATTTACTTGACATTTCGGTAAAATTTCACTGTTCCACCTACTTGAGATGTTGCCCGCTTTTTGATCTGGTAATAGTCTTCCATGTTATTATAAGTTCCAAGCAAATTATACAGTAATTGTAAACATCGCCATCTAATGGGGATAATATCAAATGTATTACCTTCACGACTACGCTACAGTGTCTAGATAAGAGCCATAACTGTAGCGACACCTAGTGGCCTTATTCAAAAGAGGGGAAAGCATATTTTTCATCGAAGTTTTCGGAGTTTTTGTATTTTTTTATAATAACCAGGCCGTAGACGAATCCATAAATGAAGTTCCATAACAAACAGTCTATCCGATCTCGAGTTATAAATGGTGTAACCAACAACTTTGTTTTATATATAAAGATATACTATTGTCGTAATGAATAGCAACAAATGGGATGTTAATGCGAACTAGTCTCTCTGTACCTCAAGATACAGACATGAAGGGTGGCGTGGTTTAGTTAAGACTCTTTTTAATATGTGTTAAAAGCCAAAATCCATATTTTGGTAACTGATAAATCAGAGCTTAAAACTTCATCCTAAGCGCTCTTAAAGAGACCTACTAAACACTAGAATTTCATCTGATAAGTGACATGACAAATAACCTCAAATTCTAGCCTCCAATCACAGAACACAAATAGTTTATCTGTGTGAAGTTGGCCTCTGTCGTTTTCTTCCATTTCTGGATGTTGAAAGGGCGAAAATAGGACGTGGGCCATTCCGATCGGCCGGACGTTGGACCAAATTCCCTTTTTTCTAAGCACGAAGATAAATTTTCCATCGTATTGATTGAAAATCCGAGATTAATAAAGTTCCAATTTCCGGCAGGGCCGCCAATACCAATCGCGTCGCCCCTACCGAAACCGTATTACCCCAGAAAACGCGTTGATGGGGGACTGACGGGGTGCCCCAGGGGTCGAAGTCTCTTAATGCGACGCCCGCGAGCGTAGTAACGCAGCGCAGATTGACGTTGCATGGAATTAACAGGAACGATATTTAGGTCCAATCTAAATTCTAATTTGTTCCAATTAAGAGATGAGTTTAACGACACGCCCTTGGTATGTACGAGGGGCATCTGGTTATGTTTAGTATCGGGGTTTTTTTCAGAGTGATGGAATTTTCTATAGAGATAGCTGTGATTTGACTGGAGGTAGAAGCCATATTGTTTTGACATTTCTGTTCACTAAGCATCGACAAATTATCATGGAAAGACTCAACGTTTACAAATGGGGATTTCCAATACCTCAAAATATGCACTTTTCTTCACATGACGTAATGAAGGGCAGTTTATAACACATTTGTAACCATTTATTCACTCTGAATTTCGAAGAACTGATTAATTATCCGATATTGAAAATGTGATTTCAACACGTGTGAATACAAACGTCCCTCTGCTGTGACGTCAGTGGCTCAATTTGTAATATGATTGGTTGAAGTTTGTGATGGAGGAGACAAAGCCCAGAGTAACTGAGAGACACGCCGCTGTTGTCAAGTCTATGTAAAATCTCTGAATTTATTCATAAATATATTCAGTAATCGCATTATATTTGATGTGATCACTATAATGTTTTTGAAGCATCGTCATATAACAACTTAATTTTCATTAAAGTTGATATAATATTCATTCTCTGAAAATACGAATACTGATGTGACAACGACGCCTACAAATTATAAATAAAAACATAACCTACTTATTTGTCATTACATTATTCGACATTTCGACGTCTTCTCTGCGTACTATAGAATGGCGTTTCTCACATTTAAGTCTGGGAGTATTCTATACTCTATATTCTGTACTCCTAGGTACACAGTTGCAAAATCAATAATTATTCTTACCACTAATTTGCACTTCTCAAAATGAAAATAATTATTAATGCTTCCTAAATTAGAAGACCGGCCGTTATATACCAATTCTTACCTGTGTAGACTAGGGATAATTATTTCTAATTGAATTTCTCAGCTATTTGCTTACTTGAACCCTTTTTATCTTCAATTAGGAGGTCGTAAATTGAATGATATTATGAAGCTGTATGGAGTACAAATCAAAATGTCATGATGATAAAAGAAAAAAATCCAAAATCAACATTATATTATGATATTATTAGGAAAGTGAAAGCAAGGGCTTTTTCAGGCTTCTTTTTTTGTGATTTGGCAATGCTGTCAATTTTATATCAGCAGCACGTCATGACGAGTACAACCAAGCAGAAATCTCTCTAGCCACTGACGTCACATGATTTCCCGCTACTTCTGATCGTTTGAATTCGATAGATTCTTTTTGATTTTTCAATATTTTTTTAAGGGTATAAATCGATGAAGAAAAAATAAAAAAAAATCACGAATTACGTGAGAATCCAATATGTCAAAGTATATTATTTCTGAAAATGACTGGAAATGCCCATTGTTGAAATTTATTTTCAAAATCGCCAAACTTATAGAGCACTTCCCACTTCGTGAAGTTTTTGGTTCACATAATCGTCCATCAGAGAAGCATATTCGTCGAACTATCGATAGATTTCGTACAACATTTTCTCTACTCGATGCAACAACAACAAAAAGACAAAAAACTGACTCTGTGCACCCACCACATGGAAAATTTTGCGGAAAGATCTTGGTCTACACCTATACAAGATCCAACTGGTTCAAGAACTAATTTCTCAGTCTGGCCGTACAAGAATAGTAGCCCTACATCACGAAATTTTGTCTAACCACCATATTGCACGAGGTTTGAATATTCCACGGACTTCAGTAATGCGCATAGTGGTGCTTTTCTCGGAAACCTGCAGCTTTGCCGGAGACCGGTGCCTGGTCGACCCAGAGTAACATCTGCAAGGGAAGCAATTTTACTCGAAGTAATCGAACGGTATCTGTGACAGCCCTTCCAAGTCATTTTTTGAGGGCCTATAGACGGGTAGTCTCATTGTAGTTTCGCATTGCCAAACCCCATACCTGAGGTTCCAAAACATGCCCTAAGCAAGTTCGAACTTGATAATATACACGTTTGAAATGTTGATGAGCAGCTCCACTTGTTGGTGGAATATTTGAAAGCTGCACAAGTTGTCTATGGCTGCACAGGCTTATTAATTTTTGTAGATTTGACGTAATGCATATAACGAAGATGATCGAGACTTTTCAGAGATTTCGGAGCATTGTAGACTGCCAATAAGGTTTGAGTTCCACTCTCTAATAATCTCTGTTCCGAATAATTTTCTTCCTCAAATGCTGCAGTTAGTTCATCCAAATTTGTCAGAATTATTGAATAGATATAGATTTAATGCATGATGAAAATGATAAAATATAATATAATAGTCAATAAAAATTGACAAATATTTATAGTCATTGATTTATCGATAGTTCATCAACTATACAGGGTCTTTCACGAGGAACCTCACCCATATTTATACGGGAAACTACTGAACGTATTTTCATGAAATTCAGCACTTATAAGTATTTCACGATGCTGATGAAATCTAAAATATTTTCAAGGCATGAGCACCTCCGGTTTTTCCGGAAATGACGTCAACTTCCGTTTTTCAAATTAGAACACCATTTTTTTTATTGCAGAAATAGATTCCTTAGAAAATTTCAAGTTATTTTGATGTAACATTTTTCAGTTTTGGTTGGAAAATTCTCTCTGAGCGGGAAAATTCGAAAAAAAAATCGAAAATAGAGCTCCGCTGAAACAAGAATAACTTCGAGGTTTTTGGATGGAAAATTTTCATTTTTGGGATTTTTCAAGATGTAAGATTGATGTATCCACTTAAAAAATCGAAATCGCGATTCATGATGCAGGGGGTGAAAAAATCGCTTTCAAAGTTAGGGATGACAAAATCGTGAAAAATCAATTTTTTCAAATTAGAACCCCATTTTTTTATGGCAGATATTGAATCTACGTTAAAAAATAATGTGAGTGTATGCATCACACCCTTGCCCTAAAGTGGATATTAACTCAGAAAATATCCATTTTAGGGCAAGGGTGTGATGCATACACTCACATTATTTTTGAACGTAGATTCAATATCTGCCATAAAAAATGGGGTTCTAATTTTAAAAAATTGATTTTTCACGATTTTGTCATCCCTAACTTTGAAAGCGATTTTTTCACCCCCTGTATCATGAATCGCGATTTCGATTTTCAATGTGGATACATCAATCTTACATCTTGAAAAATCCCAAAAATGAAAATTTTTCATCCAAAAACCTCGAAGTTATTCTTGTTTCAGCGGAGCTCTATTTTCGATTTTTTTTTTCGAATTTTCCCGCTCAGAGAGAATTTTCCAACCAAAACTGAAAAATGTTACATCAAAATAACTTGAAATTTTCTAAGGAATCTATTTCTGCAATAAAAAAATGGTGTTCTAATTTGAAAAACGGAAGTTGACGTCATTTCCGGAAAAACCGGAGGTGCTCATGCCTTGAAAATATTTTAGATTTCATCAGCATCGTGAAATACTTATAAGTGCTGAATTTCATGAAAATACGTTCAGTAGTTTCCCGTATAAATATGCGTGAGGTTCCTCGTGAAAGACCCTGTATATGGCGCGTTTTCGACCGGAGGCACCGGTTGACCTGAAGTGATGCTGTGACCGCGTGCTCTCCGCCCTGTATCTCGAAAACGGTTCACCGTATGAAAAATTTTTTCCAACAAAATTTGTAGAGAATTTTGTATTCTACAATACTGGTAAAAAATACGAATAGCAAAAAACCCATAGGAAATGAGATATTTACAAAAAAAGCGCAAAAAACCGAATTTTGTGACCTTTGACCTTGAAATTTAATAGTTGCGCACACCCTACCATATTATGTAGGTTTTGAGACAACTTTAAGGGTGTCAATATACAAGTATTTACAGACTTACAGCTGGGTATCTCGAATTCCGAGATTCTTACCTAATTTAAGCTTAAACGACAGGACTATCCGTACTCCACCACGTTTCGTTCGTCCAACCGCATTCGCCTTCGAAAAAGTAACAATTTATGCTCTTGTTAAGAAAGCATTTCCGACAATTACAACCAATAAACGCAGCATATCTTGTCATCGCTACCTCCTATCAATTTTATTTATATTTCCCATTGTTCCCAATTTTCCAACGATTCTCGGAAACTTCGGACCCGACTCCGCCGCCTGCCGGCGATTATTGCCGCAAATTTGAATAATTTCGAGTCCGTCTTTTGTTCGGGGGGGACACCGGTCGAGACATTTATTCAAATGCGCCATCATCGGAAGGTTGAATCCGACCAAGAAAACTGGTTTGGTGTGGCATAACAACTCATTGTATGTCGACTACAAAGACAAACAAGGTATGACACAACGTTTCCTTTCGATGACTGTGGAGATAAGGTGAAAAGGGGGCATTACTGGTGGGACTGATGCGTGGTGGCATGCTCGATGTGAACAAGCTCGATATCGATGATAATAAAGTCGTGGATTTACGAATTTAACGCAGGTTTGATTGTTTTACACTTTTTTGCCCATAAAATTTTTTTATGGGGAGCGTGTTCGTTCAGGTGGAATACTGGAATAATTCTTAATGGGTGGCGGACATCCTGAAGCATCTGAAACAGCAATGGAAATAAAGTGAACCACATGAGTTAGGTATATTGACTTAAATTGCAAAAAAGTATAGTTAAAATAAGTATTTTGTGATGAAAATTCATATTAATATGATCTCAAGTTGCAAATTAATTTAAGCCTGTAGGTCTGCAGCGTATACAGGCTGGTTAAGAAAAATCGAGTAAAATAACGAAATTTTATTCCCAGAGAATTCAAGCATTTTAAGACTTCCAATACCATGTATGGCCTCCACGGACATCAATAACAGCGTGACATCTTCTTTGCGTACTACACACGAGGTTGTTGAACATTTCTTGAGGAATTTGGTTCCATAAACGGAGCAGAAGCTTTCTCAGATCATTTAAGGATTCTGGGGTAGGTTGATGATTATCTAATCGTCTTTGGAGCATATCCCATGCATGTTCTATGCAATTCAAATCTGGTGAGTGCGGAGGTATTGGTAAATGTGGAATACCAAGCTCCTCGCGCGCATTCTCAACTATGTTTGCACGGTGCGGTCTAGCGTTATCGTCTAGAAATTGAAAAGTTTCACCAATAGCAGCGTGAAAATTTGGCACAACATTGTCAATGACATGCTCCCTATAGTGTGAGGCGGTCATATTTCCAAGACAAATGTGTAGATATGTGCGCCCGTTGAACGTATCCCGGCCCATACCATAACACTACCCCCTCGGAATGGATGGAATTCTTGGACATAGCGACGATTACGGGGTATGCGTGGGATTGTCCATACCCTTTTTCTTCGAGAATCTGAAAATCGTCCATATCTGGATTCATCAGTGAAAAGGACACTACGCCATTGATCGTTCCAATTGATATGTTGCCTTGCCCATTCCAGTCTTTGACGCTAATGGCCACGTGTTAATGGAACTCCTCTTAATGGACGTCTAGAACCTAGATTCACCTCTCTCAAACTTCGTCTGATGGTTTCGATGGAAACATGGACACCATCTGCATTTTGAAGAGTATTCCGTAGCATTCTACACGTAGATATAGGGTTATAAGTTATTCAATACACTTCCAATAGAAATCCAACAGATAGATGATCTCAAAGTCTTCAAGAGAAAGATTTTTTCATTACTGTTGAACTTGGAACCATACAGCATGGAAGAATATTTGGGGCTGAGGAGCTAATTTTGTTTTTCTTCATGACACTATTCCGTTTCTTTTGTTATTTCTTTTTGAAGTACTAATTGATTTTGGAATAAAGAGCTGTTATTATTATTATTATTATTCTTCTCGCCGAAACGGTGATGAAACGATCCTGAGCAGGCGTTGTTTTTCGTCGCCCACCAAGCCTTGGTCTTTCCAACCTTGGTCTCCCTGAACCTATTCCAAAGTCGAGATATCACACTTTGGCTGACTTGGAGCCTTTCCGCTACAACAACCTGAGTTAGGCCACCCTGTAGCATACCGATAGCCCTATTAGCCTCAGCGTTTGTTAATTTACGTCCTGGCATTTTCAGAAAACTCGTTTCAAATCGAAGCCGTTGATAAACTGACTTCATTTCAAAATAAGAACATTCATGAAGCATATGCAAAAAACCGAACTTCAGAAAAAAGGCGAATAGATTGACGAAATGTCTCTTACTGATTTTTATTGGATCGATTCAAGTTGTTATTGAGTTTTGAATGATTTTACAGCAATTTTCTCGAAGATTACATACTTTTAAAAACGATTGAATACGATATCCCTATTTCTTGTGGAGAATTTTAGTTTTAAGATAATTTTGAGAATTGAACGATTTAACGACAATAAAAAAATTTTTTTAGTCTATTTTATACGACAAAATCGAATGACAATAGGTCCCTCCTGAATTTTTTCGCAACTATTCTGATACACCCTCGTCCAGGGCGAGTCTTTGACGTTTTATTAGTTCATCTCGAATAATTCCTAATTCAGAACAATAACAATACTATGTCTAATTTCTTTGACATATTCAGAATACACCAACAATCATGTTATTTCAAACGTTGCCGGATTCTCAATTTTATCCGTACTGTAGCAACCTAGAACCGTCTTTAAAGACGGCGGGGGGTAGATAAAAGATCTAGTCACGTATAATATCTTCAGGCTCACAGTCACCAAACTTGGATAGGAATATCCAGTGACTTTCTAAGTAGCAGGAATGAATTTTGTGAGCGGGGATTTTCCGGTGTGTTCAACCGGAAAACGCTTATCAAAATGCGAATGTGCTCTACTTTGAAGCTCTTATGAAAATCGTTTTACTGTCGAGTCGCATGCAAAATTGATAAGAAAAATTATGAGAGCAACAACCTGAAACGTCAGCGCGTTTGTTCAAATTAGTATCCAGAAATCCAGAGCAGTCGCCCATTCGGGTACCGAATCCGCCCTACTGAAATATAATTGCTGTAGCCGTACAATGCTGGATGTTATTTGTTGTGCGAATAAAGCCAATAGGGCTATTGGTATGATCGAGTTAGAGAAAGCGTAGTTTCCCGACTCGTCCATCGATAGCGAGAAACTGGAAACGTGACCAAAGATCGAGAAGTGGACGCCCAGGACCTACCACTCCTGCACAACATCGGTTTCTGACTGTGCCTACCCCAAGGGAGCTTTGTCGAATCATGCAACAGGGACTTTTGAACGCTTCTCGAAATTCATGGTATTTCGCGTTTGGCCCTATCCCCTTGGTCTTCAGACCTCAATCCCATTGTACACGCTTGGGATCAGCTACAAAGAGCTTTGGGTTCTCATCGCCCACCTTCCCATACACTTCAAGAACTCAGACAGCTTTTACCGCAACTCTGGAGAGTATAAAGTATCCCTGTTAGCAGAGATTTAGGTTTATCAAGTGTTTTTACTTAAAAACTGACACAGGTTGGTGGTCGTGAAATGTCAAATATTTCTCAGAAACGTTGCCAATGCTAATTTCTATTTACTCTTTTTTAACTTTGTAAATGGAGTTAGATTTTTTAAGGTTCAACTGTGACACAGGTTTCGTAGTACTAGGTACTACATTTTCATACTGGAGTATTTCAAGTTGAGCAAAAAGATATTTTAATATCTTTTGTAGGCTTATTTCTTGAGGATTTTGAAAAGTGAGGAATTCCATAGGTTTGTCTGTTTGTTTAGAAGTTTTTCTGCCGGGTTATTCGAGTACTTTTATTCTTTTTTCGAATGAACTATCGCAAAGTAACGGACTATTCTGTCCATTATTTTTCGGTAAAATTTTAACACTCAATTCTTGATTTCTGCACAAGAAAATAGCATAACTGAATCTTTCAACCATGTTCATAAACGTGAAATATTTCTTGTATTAACGGAGAAAAGAGTTTCTCAATCATTCGTCAGGACTTTGAAATTATTGAATTTACATACAATTTTGTCAAATTCATTATTCTCTCAAAGTGAATTAACATTTTGATAAATACGTTATTACTACGACCTCTATGTAGAAAAGACAACGTTGCTTAGTTATCTGACTGGAAAATGACCTAAAATTTTCGAAATCTACACGGTGAAATGTGTCATAATGCCATGGCCAACCGGGATACTTCATAGAAGTGAATGGAATATATGTGAAGGCGTTGTCAGGCTTTGTTCGAGGGGGCCATACTGTTTACTGAACTTTATGTTTTAAAATTTTTGAGTTTGTACTACAAATATTAAAAATGAATTTTACCTGAAACTATGAAAATTATGAAGAAATGGGCGAAAGAATGAGTTAGATAATTGAGTAAACATACAGGGTGATTCCGGAGGAAACCGTCAGATTTGAGGAGAAGTTTACACTATTCAAGGCAGTTTCGAAACAATGTTTGGTTTATGGTTGGGGGCCTTTATTGAGAGTCTACAGGGTGATTTGTCGGATTCGACCGATTTTTCTTTTATTCATAACTTTGGTATGGGTTGATCAATATTGATAAAGTTTTCATTGTAGAACAATATGATCGTCTACTTTCAATAATTCCAACACTTTTTCAAAAATACAGGGTGGGAATTATGATAAGTTCAGATTGAATTTGTAGGTTGAAAAAACACCCTGTACATTCCATTTTCAAAAATTCGCTACCTGCTTCAGATTCTAGCATAAGTTCACATTACTGGAGCGTTTTTATTTTTGTTGGCACACGTCCAGTTTTCCTAGAAAAAATTTTCAAAGATGAGCAATATCGTTATTTCGCACCAAGGCAGTGAGGATATTCTGAACTGGATAGTAAAGCTGTATCCTCCAATGATACAAAGCACTTCCTGAGTCCTAAAGTAACTTGATTTAAATTGAGATTTGAGTTTCATGGAAAATTTTCAATTCAATAAAAACAATTTTTCATACATTCGGAAGAGCTTTGTATCATTGGACAATACAGCTTTACTATGTAGCTCAGAATATTATTCTCACTGGCTTGGATCGAAATAACGATATTGTTCATCTTTAAAAAAATTTCTAGGAAAACTGGACGTGTGCCAAAAAAAAATAAAAACGCTCCAGTAATGTAACCTTATGGTAGAATCTGAAGCAGGTAGCGAATTTTTGAAAACGGAATGTACAGGGTGTTTTTTAAACCGGCAAATTTGATCTAAACTTATCATAATTCCCACCCCGTATTTAAGAAAAAGTGTTGGAATTATTGAAAGTAGGCAATCATATTGTTCTACACTGAAAATTTCATCAAAATTGACCCAGCCATACCAAAGTTATGAATAAAAGAAAAATCGGTCGAATCACCCTGTAGACTCCCAATAAAGGCCCCCAACCATAAACCAAATATTGTTGCGAAACTGCCTTGACTAGTGTAAACTTTTCTGACGGTCTCCTCCAGTACCACCCTGTATAGATTTCCCATATTCAAAAAAATTGGTAAAAAAAATTAAAACGTTTGAAGCAGTTTCAAAATTCCTGAACTATCCTAACCTTCGCTTGCAAAAGCATAATTCAAGCTCGAAACCTATTTCAAATTTTGTCCATTCCCCCACTCCTTCTAATCCCCATTGGAATCTTCGCATCTCCTCCAGTCTCTCGAGAAATCGACACTACGCCTCCCGTTAATTACCGCATCATTTCCAGGTGTTTTTCCAATCAGTCTGCTCCAAAGGAGCGTCTTTTCCTGCAGCAAGGAAAGATTGCACAACGATCGCTTCGATGCCGTAGGAATCCGGGCGTAAACTGATACGATGGCGTGGCGATGATGTGTGACTAAAAATCAATATACACATTGCCCGTTCTCGTACTTACCGTCATCTCGTTTTGCGACCCGTTCGCTACTCCGCTCAGTTGGGGCAGCTGGCAGAAATCCGAGAGTTTTGCTGTCGCAGGATTTTGCGTTCGTTCGCCATTGGAATTTGCCTCCAAAGGATGGTTTGTCGTTTGGAAGGAAAAAAGCGTGTACGGCCTTGTATCTGTTCAAACTATTCCATTTCCATTTCTAGATTCATCGAGGAAACAACCCCCGAATATTAGATCTATTGACAGCCATATGCCCGAGATAACCTTTCGCCCACGTACTATCAGAAAGATTCTGTTGGGTCTCAACACCAACAAAGCCAGTGGATCCGACGGAATCCCACCGATTGTTCTCAAAAAATGTGCCCCCGAACTAACACCTGTCCTCTGCAAATTGTTCAACCACTCTTAACAAATTGGGTGTTTTTCCATCCAACTGGAAAACCGCAAGAGTACAACCAGTACCTAAAAAAGGCAAAAAGGCCCTTCCTAGCAACTACAGACCTATCGGTCTGTTATCTATTATTTCAAAGGTCATGGAAAAAGCCATCAACTTCGAGCTCATGAAACATCTGGAACACTCAGGAATTATCAACGATAGACAATATGGTTTCCGTCATCAGAGATCCACTGATGACTTGCTCGCTTACGTCTCACATATATGGCAGCTATCTACCGAGAAATATGGTGAAACCCTAGCCGTAGCACTGGATCTCCGGGGCATTCGATCGAGTCTGGCATCTGGGACTCCTCGCCAAGCTTCCATCTTATGGCGTTCCCCCAAAGCTATGTTCTCTGCTAGCTAGTTTTCTCTCAAACAGATCTCTCCATGTAGTGATCGATGGAGTTTCATCTGACTCTCTACCCATAAATGCTGGTGTTCCGCAGGGATCAATTCTGGCTCCAACACTATTTCTACTTCACATCAACGATTTGCTGGAAGCAACTTCGTGTCCAGTGCACAGCTTCGCGGATGATAGTAACCTCCATACCGCCTTTTCTTCTAGGGCTCCAATACCAGCCCGCCAAATCAAAAACAATTCTTGAATGGGGTTCTAATAAGTTGGTAGAATTCAACGCAAACAAAACACAAGCATGTGTTTTCTCTAGAAAAGCCGATCTTACTGTGCCCAGCATAAAATTGTCGGGAGTGACCCTACCATTGAAGTCATCCATTTCGATGCTTGGCATTACTGTCGGCAGTAACCTTTCCTGGGAGAATCACGTGAGATCTATTGCTGAAAGTGCATCCCAAAAACTTGGTTTTCTGTTTCGTGCCAGGAGCTATTTCACCTCAGGACAGCTGCTTATGATCTATAAGGCACAGATTCGACCTGTCCTGGAATACTGTTCTCATATTTGGAGTGCTGCACCTAAACACACCCTAAAACTCTTGGATTCCGTACAAAAAAGGTAAATTCGTCTCGTCGGTGATGCCTCGCTTACAAGCTCGCCCACTTCTCTGGAACACCGTAGAAAAGTGGGCGATCTGTCTCTATTTTATAGATATTTCCATGGGCGATGCTCCTCTGAATTATCAGCAATCGTTACCCCTCTGGCAGTCTCTTCCAGACTAACCCGTCAAGTTAAGTCTTCACACCCCTTCGTGGTAACTTTGGAGACCTGCGGAACATCTCTCTTCAAAGACTCGTTCATCCAACGAACAGCGAGGCTTCGGAACACATTGCCTAGGGAGTTGTTCCCCGAGGCATATAACCTCCAGAAATTCAAGAAGAACACCAATTCCTACCTGCTTGCCTTTGGTTCTCATGATGTTCTCTGAACATTACAGGATATTCCTTTTCGTGAAAACCACAGCATAAAAAAAAAATTCCTTACTCAAATCAGTGAATTCATACAATGATCTTGCTTTGGGGCATATGGCTAATGATGCTCACTTACCCAAACTTTCAAAAAACATCTTCTGGAAGACTCGTGCACTTTTGGAGTCTCTCGGATTCCTCCAAGCCTCGTCTAGCATAATCTTCAATCAGGAATGATCATTCTTGTTTGCGAATGGTCCTTGCTACTGCTTCCAGAAAGATGTCTTTCGAAGCTACACCTCATTCAGTCCCATCCCTTTCAGGTAGGCGATGATGGTTCTCAAGAACCAGTTCACTTGAGTCAATAGTCTCAAACTTGGGACCTGAAGCTATATGTGAACTAGCAAGGTCCTTGAGGAAGACAATCCTCTAAACTGTTTCAGTCTTCTCCTACCAATAGGAAGCCGAAAATGAGTTCGCTCTAAGGTGGTTGCTAAACGGAGGATCTCCAAAGCCCTGGGAAGTGAACCCTCTATTTCTCAGACCGAGGTACTGGCTGTATACGTATGCGCTCAGGAGTGTCTTAAAATGAACCTCAAAGGGGCGCATATCTTTTTCACCACGGACAGCCAGGCTGCGCTGAGGTCCCCGGATATTTAGCTTCTTCTGCGAATGGAATTTCAACTATTAATCATGATGACCACATCGTTTATTTTTTGAATACGTATCAATATCGATCTTTTACGCTCCCAGACACGACAATTTCATTTGAAAGCTATTGCCAGCTTCTGCAACTTCTAGATAGAAGAGTATAAAGGATTTACAGTGCACCTTAACCTTGAAGTCTATTCTATCAGCTACCATTTGAAGCTCACCTTCCAGTTCTGCAGTTCAAATGAACTCTCCATTATCTGAGATGGATTCAAGGATGTTCCATACATTCTTTGCTTTGGCTTGCAATGGTAAGCTTTTCTGCTTGTAGAGACAACGGAGTTGCTTCTTCCTTCTCCCATAGAATCTGCACTCGTCAGTTTCAGCTAGACCCATTCTTATTTGGTGCTTCGTGGAGTGCTGTGGTGAAACCAGGGTTGAAGTATACTAAAGTACGTTCTATTGTCACCTATGCGTCTTTAGTATGGAGGAAAAATCAGAAGAGGTCACCATCTTCTGCGGACAATGCAATGCCTTGTTTGTGTAGGTGTAACTGGAGCCGGAAATACGACTCCCACAGCTACGCTAGAGATACTACTCTCTGCCTCCCGTAAGTAAGGAAATTGTGCCTGCGAGACGCTCGCAGAATCTCCTTGAACAACTCCCACCCGGTAACTGGCAGGGACATTTGAATGAAATAGAATTGAACCTCTTGGCAAGAGCCTCTTACGTTATGCCCAATACTTTCGATATCGAAAAACTCTTTGCAATGGTCATTTCTGACAGCCCAAGTGAACTACGTGAATCAAAAAGATAAAAATCTGCCGAGGGAACCGGATTAGGAGTATGTGGTCCTGAACTGAGACTTTTTGTGCCGATAGGGCAAGAACCCTCCGTTCTACAGGCGGAAATAATGGCTGTTGATGGGTGCATCTGAGGGTGTTTAAAAGGGAATCTCAAAGGGCGCTCATAAATATAGCAATAGACAGTCAATCAGCATCAAGAGCTCTGGAATCTAACTGCCAGTGCTCAGTGCTCACCAGGGAATGCCTCAATACCACAAAGCAACTGAGCAGAGGCAACAAAGTGACTCTCTTATGGGTGCCAGGGCACAAGTTTAAAACCGTTTGACCTGAACCCTTCTATGGCCTTGAAAAGGATCTCTTTTGGAGCAGCGTTACAGCAATGGGAGATGCAAAACATGACACTCTTCT
The DNA here is from genome assembly GCA_910592335.1 of Adalia bipunctata. Classification (NCBI taxonomy): domain Eukaryota; kingdom Metazoa; phylum Arthropoda; class Insecta; order Coleoptera; family Coccinellidae; genus Adalia; species Adalia bipunctata. The sequence goes on from OU342954.1 coordinate 13,119,815, forward strand.
AAAGAAGATCTTCAGGACTGGAACAAAGCTCCTATAGAGCTTCGGTGTATTGTTGTACTTCTGACTGGGCACTATCGGTATAAGTATCTCTTGTATCGAATGGGCTGCAAGCTCTGTGAATCGGATGAAGAAACCACCATGGTGTGCAAGTGAAAATCTTGGCTGCCTCATTAATCTACACCTAGCTAGGCAAGCCGACTCTTGATCCTCAAAATGTGATTGCAAAAGCTCCCTGGAAGATCCTACGATTCAAGAGGATTTCAGATGATCTCCCCGGTATTTGATTCAGTAGGGTATGAGAACAACATATCTATCTGGTCGTAGTTCTTGAAGGTTCTTCCATAGCCAATCAACCCCATCATTTAATAACAATGCTACATCCCTGGCTCCATGCCTGGGCTGCTGCCTCAGGAAGCTCCAATGAGGATGGACTGGAGTTCCGAAGGATTACTCCAAGCGAAAACTGCTAGTCTCCTTTGAGAAACTCCTTTCGAATTGGTTTCGTGGGCGCGCATCGAGCACGCCACTGGTTCAATAATAATCTTCCGAGCGACATGAAGACGCGTAGTATAGGTAGGATGGTCGGGCGTTGCTACTCGCTCTGCATTCGCGGCAGCCTATACACGATAACGGATTCCAGTTCCGATATCTAGTTGCCCATGCAGATTACCGCAACGCAGCTACGAGAACTCGCGGATTCGTTAGCTGCACCTGCATTGAGGCAATGATAGATGTCGTAAACGAACTGCGACGTTGCCGGATCGAACCATAGAGCAGATGGAGGAAATCTAAATACGAGTTTTGTCCATGACTTGGTATCGAATAAAAGTTCATATTCCATATGTTTTCGAGCACTATGAGATCCATAAATCACTTGTGATTTATGATTTATTGAACTTCAATCGGACAACCAAAGAATACATCAATAAAAAATTCAAATTTCCCTGTGCAGGGAATTCTATTGATTGTCATTTCAATTTGAAACGGCAATTTGTTCCTAAATTATTTAAAGAAAATTATTCAACAGTCGTGGACAAAGATGAATATCTTACTCGCATATTATGGCTATTATCCACTTGGATGATTAAGCATAATGTAAAATTAAATACTTCCGGGTGTTTGAAATATCTCACAGATTAGGAATACTTCACCAATGTTCAAAATCACTTTGTTTTATATTCCAAATATTTTTGAAGTAGTATGGAGAATACCTTGTTATTCTCTTGTACTTAAAATACTATATTTCTTTCTATAACGATATAACAATACTTCAACAGCATTGAAAATACTCATAGTAGTGGAAATACATTTTGTAGTATGTATTCGAAATCGTTTCCAATACTTGAAATACTCCACTTGAATTACTCTTTCCGTATTTGAAAAGCTTCATCGGCTTTTGAAATACTTACTAAGAATTTGAAATGCTACTTATTTAGTTGCAGAATAAATGTAGCAAAACCCATTCGAAGTACTTCTCGTACTTTAAGTATCATTGCGGAAACTCAAATACGTCAGTATTATTTGAAATTCTCATCAAACATTCGAAATGTGGTAGAAGTTCATTATGTGGTATTTAAAAGACATTTTCTGAATAACTGAGTATTCTTCTACTTGAAATGTCTTTTTTTTAATGGAAATCCTCACCAGCATTCGAAAAACATCTAATAGTAGTTGAAATAGATCAGTTATATTTGAAATGCCATTTTGAATGCTTGAAATATTCAAATAAATCACAATACTTCCTTAATTGTTTTGTGATTGCAATAATGCTATCCTACGGTTCGTCGATTGAATTGGGAAATCGTATCGCACTAGAATAGGTAGTTTCAAGTTTAATAACGTTTTGAGAATACTTCAGAAGCATTTAAAATGCTTCGCACTGTAGTTAAAATACTAATTATAGTATTGGAAAAGGTTTCCAAGACTTGAAATATGATTCATTTTACGATATTTGTATCACCTTTTCACAACTGCAATGCTCAATCGGCTTTGTACTTGAAACGCGATTTCTTGTGCTTGAATTGCGATTTCTTTTACTTGAAATACGAGTTTGGGTACCTGCATCAACGTATCTAGCCTCAGTTTTCAGGGGGGGGCCGCGGCCCCTGGTATATTTGTGATACCTATACGTAGTTTTTGAATTAGAATCTTTCAGGGGGGGGGCAGAGGTACATCAGGGGGGGCCTGCCCCCCCCCTTAATACGCCAGTGGGTACCTGAAATACTTAAACAGCATTTTGAAGGATTTCTTATACTTGCTATACGATTTCTTGTACTGAAAATACGATTTCTTATATTTTAAATACCAGTTCTTGTACTTGAAATATTTTTTTCACAATTGAAATACTTCACCTACATTTGAAATGATTCGCTAGCATTCGAAATGCTTCTGGTAGTAGTTGAAATAAATGCTATAGTATTTGGAATATCACACCACACTCTAAATGCTTCAAATCGCAATTGAACTGCTTTAGCGTTGCATTGAAATATTTTTCAGGACTTGTGCTAATTGTATTAATTGAAACACTTTGCCAATATTTTGAATACTTCTCAACATTGCAAGTGAATAATTCGATTACTTCATTTGGATTTTAAATTTTGAAGAATTTCTCTTTACCTTGATTTGAAATTATCATGATTCTCACTGCGGATATATTACGAATGCCATGATCTATTTAAACAGAAAGAGAATAACCTTCGTTTTAGCGAAATCGATAAGGTATGCATCACAACGTTGAATTGTAAATATGTATAAGCGATTGCAATATCATCGATAATAATAAATGTTGATCATTTCTGGATGGTCTGTTTCAACGTCTTTGAATTCTGAATATTCCAGAAACTTTTCAACAAAAAATGTCAAAACTGAAAAAATTCATATGACTTAAAACGAATCTCCTTTTTTCCCAAAATTTTGGAACTAATGGTTTCGCTAAGAGCCTTGGTAAGACTACGGGTGACAACTTAACCTTGCACATGACACATTTCACATTTGTCCGCTATTAGTGCTTAAAATCAAAAGATTGTGCCATAAATGTGTTTATTGACCATTGACGATACACAATTAATGCGAAATTCAATTTCGTTGAAATCTAAAGAGACTGTACATTGCAACATGCATAGTAAATATTATTATTAGAGTGTAAAAATCAGGTCATCGCGTCGAGTCGATTGATATTGGTTAGAGATCTGCATAGACGTTTCTACCCAAGCGTTGTACCATCATCACATTTGAAAGTTCGAGGCCTGAACATTGAACACGTCCCATGATCACTAATGAAATGAAACTCGGCATTTTTATCGAAGTTCTTTCCATCTCGCACCTATTTCGTTCGAATCCTTCGTATAGTTAATGAAGAAAAAATGATCGGTAGTAAATCTGGAGGATATTAAGTTTTTGAGTGTAATTCCACCCATGAAAAACCTGAATAATGAGCAATGTTATCAACTCGTTACACTCATTATGAAGGTCATTTAAATTTTAAATCATTGAGCTACGATTTGCCTCAGCAATTTATAATGGCGAAGACATTTTTTCCATATTGGAAATGACTGTTAAATGTTAAGAAATATCATGAACCGGTCTAAAAAAACCTCGTTGTACTGTTATGTGTTTTATACTGAGTTCTTAACCATTGATTCGATCCATAGTGATAATTAAGTGTATGGAAAAACTTCGATTGCTGATTGATTCTTCCAGGCGATTTCGAAAATGTGCCATAACTTCTTCATTTTCTAAAATATCTAAAAACGGCAAAAACTTTCTACAGGCACTTTTTCATTAGCAATACAACACCGTATTCAGTTTTTCTATCTCTTGAATATAGGGTGAAAAAAACAACTTTCTTATTTCAAATACGAATATCTTTTTTCGATCCTTTGTTATGCAAAAAAATCAGCTCTTAAAAAATATACAGGGTGAGTCTCTGACTTGTACATATATTTTAACTGAAGATTCATGAGGTCAAAAGAAACCTTTTTTTTCATTTTCCATTTTTCCGAATTCGGCTCTGTTAAAAAGATATAGCCATTTTAAAAAAAAATTGGGCTGACTACGACTCCGATATGATTCTCTGGAATTGATGAATTGATGTTCATATTTCCCGATAGAAATTGAGTTGATACATGTAGGAAATACTCAAGTACTTATCTTATTCGAATAAAAATGTTGCTAACACGATAATTTCAACAAAAACAGTTATTTTCATCGGATTATATCTGCAACTAAAAAGCCACATTTATCCCACCAAAATAAGTTCCCTCTTCACTTTTTTTGCAGATTAATTTGTGAACATTAATAACTTGTTCATATTTTCTAAGAAATTTCCAAACAATATCATGAAGAAAGACTTTTCATTCTGAGGATCAGAATTTAATATTGAACAACTTGACCTAATCTAATTTGTATCGATTCTGTGAATGTTTGCACAGAAATTTCGAGAAGATCTTGTCAGCTTGCTGATATTTTCATTGATGTTAAGGATTTTTTACGAAACATAGAATAAATATCTATGAATTCTGCCGTTTCCATCATGAATCGACTTTGCCGCGAAATTTATCACCACGCATGCGTAGAGCGAAAACCGATAGATTGGTTATTTGGAGGCCGACTATAAAAAGCCAGAGTCTCTGAACAAACTGTAAACATTATGTGAAGTTCTGAATACATTCAGTGAATTATTGTTCTAATGTGAATATTATGTGAAGTGAATTAATATAATTTTAACCGTGTCGAGTTTATAAAATTCCAAGAGGATATTGTTTAGATAGAAACATCGCCACAGATTATCAGGTATCGTATTATTTTTCATTAATTTCAATTTAATGAGTAGTTTGTATCGAGATTCATCATTCATATCTGAATGTTGTATTTCATCGACATTTAACTTCAATATGGACCGGAAATATGAATTTTCAATAGAAACTGAGCGTATTAAATCCTCCTTCGTGTTCAATTTTATTTACCACATTTGTGGGATTTTATTATTAAAATATCTCGACAAAGTTGATAAATATTGTGACCACATTGTGAACTCGCATAAAGACCAGAGAAGGAATATTATTCGATGATATTTAATTCAGAGACGCATTCAGATTATTCTTGAAATTAATGATTTTTTTCGTCAATTTTCTCCGGGTAAAATTGGAAATAACTCGAAAACGACGCGTTTTGTTGAAAAAAAATAGGATAACTTTTAGTTTTTTAAATGATTGATTCTTTCGAAAATATGAACCGTTTATCTTTTTAAAGTGGTTTCATGGTGTTTTAGCGTGTATTGATGAGTCGACTACCCTGTTACTTTTATAAAAGGAGAGATATTGAATGAAGGTTTCGATTGAGGAATATGCACCATAAATAGAGTAAACACTCAACCAAAATTGAGTTCATTCGAAATAACGGTTCCGAAGATATAAACAGAAAAGTGTTTTTTTCATGGATTTTCGACACCCTGTATCTTCGAAACCAAACCGAATTTTGAAAAATGGTGTGGAAAAAAAGTGTTACGTTTGATGAGAGGAATCTACAGTTAAAATATATGTACAAGTCAAAGACTCACCCTGTATTTTCGAAGTGCTGATTTTTTTGCATAACATAGGTTCAAAAAAAGAAACCATTCGTATTTAAAATAAGAAAGTTGTTTTTTTCTCCATCCCTAATACAAGAGATAAAAAAACTGAAAGTTATGACACATTTTGGAAATCACCAAAATATCAAAATTTCGTTATATCCTCAAAACAAATGAAGATATCGTGAAACGGCTTTCAGTTATGGAGTTTCCATGAAAACGAGCCCAGGACTCCTTTCAGATTTTCACATATTCAGCCTAAAAGTACCAGAAACAGCCAAAATCAAGCAATTTGATTTGGGTTACCCTGTACAGGGTGATTGTTTATATTTTACTCAATAGCTATCTCAGTTAATATTGGTCGCACAAAAACGTTTAAATGGGCAAATTTGTAGTATTTTTTATGGGCATTCAGAATTCAGTACTAACGAATTCATAAAAGCATCGTAAACCTAAAAAATGTATGATAACTGTTATTTTTCAAATGGTACACCCTGTATTTTATTTTCCTGTGTAGAAGTAAATGGGGGTCATCTTGAACACTTAATTCAACTTTCAGTTAATGAATTGATGAAATAAATGTCAGTTGTTTCATTATCCACGGTAAAATTACAGAAAATAGCACCAACAAATTGAAAATTTACATTTAGAACAAATGGAATAATTTATTGATTAAGTATGTCGCCGCCACTGGCAGCTGTCAGTGTAGCCTTAAGTTATCCAGTGCTACATAGCCACATGTTGGTTCGCTGAAATAGATAAGGCTTTGCTTCTGCGACAATCATCGTATGAACCGTAGCGCATCGCCACTCCAGTTCACCGCTAGCCTAGCGGATCTACGCGACGCCCAGGTGCACACAGGAGGCGTCCTCTGCCTCCACCACGTGTGGTGTGATATGATTTTTGACGCCTGGCGCAATTCGCCGCCTGGCCTTTCCGATAAAACGCACGGACAGTCTGGCCCGGCACCTCGCAATCGTCGATACTGAGCGCGCCCGTACGTCGAACAGTTCGAAAATCGGCGCTCCGTCCGGTCGCCCGCGTTCTGCACGGGACTGCAAACAGGCGGCCGTCACTGCGATAGGTGAGGATCGCGTGTGCGGTGCGAGTGCATTGTGTCGCGAGCAGCGGTGCCCTGCGGGCGTTAGGAGCAGAAGAAGGACCGGGCGTGTGAACTGTGAGAAGTGAGGTTCACGATCGCGTAAACTGAGCGCTCGCCCTTTCGGGTCCAGTGGCGTGGATGGAGGAGTGTCCTTGCGTCTCGGTGGTTTCTTGGCATGTTTGAGTTCATGAAAGGAGTTATGCGGATCTTATGGAAGTGAGTCCGGGGGGTTTGAGTTCATTGAGTTTAATTCATTCTCGGTGGAAATACAGGGAAAAGATAGGAGGGTGTTGGAGATTGGAAAGTTGAATATTACCATCGCCGACGACACTGGCTCTTCTGAATATTGTTGTTAATTCGGCTCTATACTCGATTGACGTATACGGCTTTTGGCGGCTGAGTATCGTTATCGTGAAAAGCACTTATGATGAATATTTAAAATGTTTACCTAATAAATATGGGATTTGACTGAACTCATGTGTGAACTGCCAGGTTACATGCCTCAATTACACTCAGCCACTTCCACTGCTACTCGCGCTGCCAGAAATATTTCCCGGAATACTTCTGCGGCAGTATGGAAAGGCAGCGAGTATTTACACTCAGCTCAAACATTTCTCTCGCGATCAAGTTTTGGCAATGGCGGACGACGAAATTGCAGCCTCAGCGATCTGTCTGTGTCATTTAAATAAATATGTGAGTGTCTCGAAAACATATAAACTCCAAAATAAAGTTCGTCGTCGTAGAAGATGGTGGATGATATCAATACATCGTGCACTTTGTGCAAAAGTTCATGGTTTTCATCAGAAGAATTATCCATATCACTCTTTCGATCTCAAGGAGTTCTAGAAATGATATTATGTTTTCGTTGCTCCACTCCGTCGACATTTTTCGCGACAATTAACAACGTACGCAACGTTCGCACGACAGTAACTGGGCAGAATGTGATCACTCCCTGCCACTTGCACTGCCGGTCCTTTGACTGCCGCACGAAAAACCGCTAATTTAGGGAGTGACCGGCAGCGCGAGTGGCAACGCGAGTGGCAGCAGAAGTGAGGTGATTACATTCTCACCTCGCTCATTTCCCTGCCCACTTCCCTGCTCCCTGCCGTGGAAGTGGGCTGAGTGTAATTGACGGGTATGATTTGAAAGGAACCCTTGACCGAAGAATTTTCGAAGAAACATGACGCACAATCAGGGGCAAACATTCTTTCTATCGGGTGTTTTTTTAGAATGATAGAACTTTCAATTGAAATAAAACACATTCATATTGAGATTGAAGGAAATTTTTTTATTTGAAAGTTAATATATGACATTTATGTTTTCAAAATAATTTCCGGCTTGTGTTCACCATGACTAGTTCTGAGGAACAGCATTCGACCAGACCAATTTTGGACCACTTTTTCGAGTAATTCAGGCCTTATTTCAGCAACAACACGAGTTATGTTAGCTTTCAAAGCGTCTATTGTTTCTTGTTTATATTTATGAGCATAAACCAATGACTTGCCATAACAGCCAAAGAAAATAATCCATTGTAGTTATGTCGCATGATCTTGGAGGCCAATTAATTGGACCATTTCTCGAAATAATGGTATTGCCAAATATTCCTTTCAATAAATCGATTGTTACGTTGTCAGCATGAGGTGAAGCACCATCTTGTTGGAATCAAAACACTTCTGGGTCGATACCATTCAAATTTTGAAACAAATAATCTTTTATCATCGATAACTGTAACAAAAGCTCCAGAGCTAGTCCTGGTGGACATATGCCGAAAATTATTGACAAAATGTAAATTATCCTTGAAAAAAATTTGGCTTCAATCGTAATTCGAATGTGTTTCATTTCAATTTGAAGCTTCATCTCTCTGAAAAAAAACACCCGATATCACTAGGAATCATGCAGAAAGAATATTTTCTTCTCATTCAACGAAGTGGACTATCTTAAAAAATTTTTATACAGAGTGTAACAGCCAAATGGAATAAATTCGATAACGAATAAATGCGAGAATAAATGAGGGCGTGTTGGGAAAAATGCTCGGACACGTCGATTTGTGATTTTAAATAAGCATATTTTTCAAGAAAATAATATTATATAGGCCATAGGGTGTACTATGAGACCGTGGCCAATACCAACTTTCTTATTTCAAATGCAACCCCCTGTATATTATTTAATTTTTGGATTGTTCAGAGATTCTAGACACAATTCATGCACAATGTCCTATACCTATCTTTAATTATTTCGGAAGTATTAAGTGTTTCCAGATTTATTGCAAAAATCAACGTTTCAAATAAAAATTATTTTATTTCACAAATTCGGTACATTACACTTAAAACCTAATAAGTAATACTGATTATTTCTTGATTAATAAAAAAAAAACAAAAAAATGTATAATTGTCAATGTAGGAAATGTTCAAAATGCTCGCCACGAACGTCTTGGCAACATGCTAATCTGGTGTAAAATTGTCTTCTAACGTTACTGTTTTTGTTTTTTTTTTAGTTTCTTCTCAGTAATGGTTTTTGCTTACTTTCTTCATATCAAGAGGTAAATGGGGAAACAAGTATTGAGTTTAATGTATCTAATTTGTGAAATAGAATAATTTTCATTTAAAATGTCAATTTTTGTAAAGAATCTTAATTTTTCCGAAAAAGTTGAAGATAGGTATAGGACATTGTACATAAATTATGTCTAGAATTTTCTGAAGAATCCAGAAAATAAATAATATACAGGGGGTTGCATTTGAAATAAGAAAGTTGGTATTGGCCACGGTCGTATGGAACACCCTATATAATTTTATTTTCTTGAAAAATATGCGCATTTAAAATTAAAAATCGATGTGTCCGAGCGTTTTTCCTACCACCTCCTCATTTATTCGTTATCGAATTTATTCCATTTGGCTGTTACACTCTGTATGTATTTCAAACAGGAAAACCACTTTCTCTAACAATCAGAATATTATAAATTGTGAAAGGTTTCAAAAGGCGAATTTTGAAACATGTCAATGTTTTCTCCCCCCATTTTTGAAACAACCAAAAAAAGAATGAAAAAAAAAAATGTTATGCGTTATAAATAACGCACCATGTTTTTTCAGTAGCAATTCTCTTAAACCACGTTGCCTTAAATACAGTGTATCTCACATTAACGTGGCCTACTGGTTTCCACAATTTTATCTTTCGATATACAGGGTGTGATGGAATTAATAGATAATATGGTACCTCTGGATAGAGGACTTTGTGAAAAATATGTTCCAAATGAAGAAATTCTGTTTTTCGGATAGTATGCCTGAATATACTCCATTCACCTCTATAAAGTATCCCGGTTGGCCATGACATTCTGACACATTTCACTGTGTATATTTTGGAAATGTTAGGTTATAGTCATTTTTCTGTCAGATAACTGCGCAACCTTGTCCTCTCTACATAGAGGTCGTAGTGATTACGCATTCATCAAAACTTTTATTTACTTTGGGAAAATGATGAATTTGAGAAAATATTAAGTGAATTCAATAATTCCAAAGACCTGGCGAATGTTGAAGAAAATTTTTTCTCTGTCAATACTGGATTATTTCACTCATATAAACATGGTTGGAAGATTCAGTTATGCTATTTTCTGGTACGGAAATCAAGAATTGAGTGTTGAAATTTTACTAAAAAATAATAGACAGAATGGTTCGTTACTTTGTGATACTTCATTCGAAAAAATAATAAAAGTTCTCGAATATCCCGACAAAAAAATATCGAAACGAACAGATGGAATTCCCCACTTTTCGAAATTCTCAAGAAATAAGCCTACAGAAGACATTTAACCTACCTTTTTGTCCGAATATCTCGAAAACCAAGAGATTTTTATCAAACATAAAACATAATTTTCATGCCTATTAAAATATCGAAGAAACCAGCAAAACCTCGAAAAATGAGTAGATAGTTTTTAAAGCAAAAAAGCGAATAGCTTTATCGCTTCAACACACAAATCCCAATTTGCAATATCGTTACAACAAATTGAAGAAATCGAATTTTTGTGCACTGTGTGAACGCTACTGAGTCGGTTGTCAATAGATTAGTAATCACTTGGTATATCAATTTTCACAATATCATTAAGAAATCTTACATTAAATATGCACAATAAATAATATAATATGGATTATGGATAGAGGTACATACACATACACCTTACAATGTATTCCCAAGTTTTTGGCTTGACCAAAGTCCAAATTTGTAATACATTACCAGAATGTATATTTCAATTTCTATATGCATTGTGAACACTCACATATACAGGGTCTTTCACGAGGAACCTCACCCATATTTATACGGGAAACTACTGAACGTATTTTCATGAAATTCAGCACTTATAAGTATTTCACGATGCTGATGAAATCTAAAATATTTTCAAGGCATGAGCACTTCCGGTTTTTCCGGAAATGACGTCAACTTCCGTTTTTCAAATTAGAACACCATTTTTTATTGCAGAAATAGATTCCTTAGAAAATTTCAAGTTATTTTGATGCAACATTTTTCAGTTTTGGTTGGAAAATTCTCTCTGATCGGGAAAATTCGAAAAAAAAATCGAAAATAGAGCTCCGCTGAAACAAGAATAACTTCGAGGTTTTTGGATGGAAAATTTTAATTTTTGGGATTTTTCAAGATGTAAGATTGATGTATCCACTTTAAAAATCGAAATCGCGATTCATGATACAGGGGATGAAAAAATCGCTTTCAAAGTTAGGGATGACAAAATCGTGAAAAATCAATTTTTTTAAATTAGAACCCCATTTTTTTATGGCAGATATTGAATCTACGTTAAAAAATAATGTGAGTGTATGCATCACACCCTTGCCCTAAAGTGGATATTAACTCGATTTTATCATCCCTAACTTTGAAAGCGATTTTCTCTGTATCATGAATCGCGATTTCGATTTTTAAAGTGGATACATCAATCTTATCATCTTGAAAAATCCCAAAAATGAAAATTCTACATCCAAAAACCTCGAAGTTATTCTTGTTTCAGCGGAGCTCTATTTTCGATTTTTTTTTTCGAATTTTCCCGCTCAGAGAGAATTTTCCAACCAAAACTGAAAAATGTTACATCAAAATAACTTGAAATTTTCTAAGGAATCTATTTCTGCAATAAAAAAATGGTGTTCTAATTTGAAAAACGGAAGTTGACGTCATTTCCGGAAAAACCGGAGGTGCTCATTCCTTGAAAATGTTTTAGATTTCATCAGCATCGTGAAATACTTATAAGTGCTGAATTTCATGAAAATACGTTCAGTAGTTTCCCGTATAAATATGGGTGAGGTTCCTCGTGAAAGACCCTGTATATGCGAATAAAATAGTGTGAAATGAAACACTAGATAACTCTTAATCCATTAACTATCTAATATCGACAACCATGGGTAGATAATGTAGATATTTTCGGAACATAGTGTATCATTTTTTTTATTGTTCTATCATCTATCCGATTCAGGTATCGTATCTTGAGAACCAAACCGCCACCAAATCTTGGGTTAAGTCTTTCCGAAAACTGAATTTTCCAATTTTTTTTCAGCAACAGAAGTTCCTGAAGCGCCAGGCTGAGGACCTTGATCCTACTGGAAGTTCCCAGGTTGATTCATTCGAGCCCCCTGTGAAACTCCAGTGCAAAACACAACATGGCAATCAAAATGAAGGTAAGGGTTCAGAAGGGAAATGAAAATTATACAGGATGTTTCCTGATTGAATGTCAATATTTATGGGGGTGATTTTTGGGCCCATTTTAAGAAAAAAACTTTATATGAACATATGTCCTAAACGTCTTACCTTTTGAGATACAGGGTGTTAAGTTTTCAAAAATAAATCATTTATTATTGATATCTACAATAGCACTTCAGATATTTTAATGAAATTTGTCATACATGTACTGTGAATCAAGAGGCGTTTTTTAATTTATCACTTCTTTTTTAATTTCCACCAGTGGCGTTCGTACGTGATTTGACCTGCCTATTTTGGTAGACATTGATGGTACGCCACAGATTTTTCCTGAAATAAAAATCATTTTTGAAATTCCCAATCATTTCTCACCAAAGTTGATCACTTGATTTTTTTCAATCCTATGCACGGATTTCGCTTAAAAACATAAAAACCTTTTCTCTGCATTGAAATAAATTTCATTATGTATACATACAGAGTGTAACAGCCAAATGGAATAAATTCGATAACGAATAAATGAAAGCGTGTTGGGAAAAATGCTCGGACACGTCGATTTGTAATTTTAAATGCGCATATTTTTCAAAAAAATAACATTATATAGGGTGTTCCATGTGACCGTAGCCAATACCAACTTTCTTATTTCAAATGCAATCCCCTGTATATTATTTATTTTTTGGATTCTCCAGAGAATTCTAGACACAATTCATGCATAATGTCCTATACCTATCTTTAACTATTTCGGAAGTATTAAGTGTTTTCAGATTTATTGCAAAAATCAACGGTTTGAATAAAAATTATTTTATTTCACAAATTCGGTACATTACACTTAAAACCTAATAAGTATCCCGGTTGGCCATGACATTCTGATTTCTGACACATTTCACTGTGTATATTTTAGAAATGTTAGGTTATAGTCGCCGCGAACGTCTTGGCAACATGCTAATCTGGTGTAGAATTGTCTTCTAATGTTACTCAACATTTCAGGCGTGACTGATCTAATCGCAAGCGTGATTCGGTTTTTTAGGTCGTCTAGGTTTAAGGGTTGTCAAGGCGGTTGTCATTAGTTCATGTAACAGTTCTTCAGTCTTTAAATATTAATATGTATTAAAATTTAGATATTAATAATAAATGATTTATTTTTGGAAACTTTACCACCCTGTATCTCAAAGGGTGAGACGTTTAGGACACATGTTCAAGGTTGCGAAACAAAATAAAGGCAACAGTGGCCAAAAATTAAGAGTTGAAAGAAGAAAAAAAAATGAAATTTTCCCTGAAAAAAAAAGTAAAGTTATAAATATTGTCGACTTTCATCTTCCTTGAAGTCAACGAAGAAGTAGATATGGAATGCATTGTTTCATTTTCTTTTTTGTTCTTGAATTTTCCGGAACAGTGTTGATCTTGTTTCTTCCTCTTCAATTATGAGGAAAATATTGCTACGTTTATGAACAACGAATCAAAATTGTTATAATAGCGGAAATTCTCGAAATCCTCCGGCAAATTCCATAACCTCAATTCTTTTTGCAGGAATCACCAAGTTTTCTTTGGAGATCGTCCAACAGCTCGAATTCACCACGTCGGCGGCGAGTTCCAACCCCCAAATTTCGGCCAATGTTACCGTCAAGGCGCATACCAACACCTCCCTCAAGACGGACGTATCGTCCCCTAATCCCTCCAACCCCTCCACCCCCAGCAACCTACAGCCCCAGCAGCAGCAGCATCAACAGCAGCAACATCAACAGCAGTCCAAGCAGAACATCGGCTTGGACGTCGGAAATCTGGTCGAATGCGTTAAGCAGGTATGTTGAGGTTACAGCCTGACATTTTGATTGATTCATAGATACTTAACAGTCTTTTACCTGCTTCTTTGATATCAATGATAATTTCTATGACACCTCAGGCTTAGACCATTTATACCACACAACCAGGACAAATTATAACATTTCTAATTTCTTCAGGAGCCGGACAACGACTTCGCAGACCTGGACCAGTGCGCCGCGGCGCTGGAGAAGGACGCCGCTGCCAATGGGGGCGCAGGTTTCGGCTACGATCTCATGGGCGACGACTCGCACGACGAGATAATAAACTCTGACGCCTTCAACGACCTGATATCGGACATCAGCAACTTCCCCGAACTGATGAACGACTTCGACTTCGAGGACAACAAGCCCGAGTCGAGCGCGAGTGCCAACGGACTCAAAGTGGAAGACGTGAAGGACGCTCAGACGCACGCGCAACAGCAGCCGCCCGCGGACGCCGCGAAAAACGCGCCGCTCGTCCAAAATCAAAATTACTCCCCCGCGTCCGGCGTGTTCGAGGGCCAGAACATGGCTCAGGCGAAGGCCAACAGTAGGATGGTTTACCCCAACCTCGATTTCGCGAAAACGGAGCTGAGCCCCGCGGCTCAGACGTTGAAGCAGATGGCCGAACAGCACCAGCACAAGAACCAGATGGGACTGGCCTACAATCCGAACAGCAGGCAGCCGAACGCTCGGTCCCCTTATTCGGACTTCCAGTACAATTCGGATTATGGCAGTCCCACCAATCCGCAGTTCAAGAACAGCCCGAATTTCCCTCAGCCGGACCTCATTAAACAGGTAAGCGATCTTTTCAACACTTCGAAACGTCAGATTTGTCCTATCGGATACATCTTACAGTTTGGGTGTTCATGCGTGTTCTGTGCTTTTAGTTTTCAAAATAGGAAACACTATGCTGTTCCTCCGCTCGGAGAAGTCGTACAGTTGGTAGCTAACATTTTCAAGGGTCTTGTGATTCTTTGGTGTGGCCTATAAAACATATTTTAAATCTCATTATCTTCGACACTGAGTATATTGAACCTTATCTAGAATGGGTCTAATCGAACCAAAACTACTCAACACTATGCCTATCGATAAAGGGTTCCTGTTCGATTGTAGGTCATTTACATTTCCAATACCAACTTAGGCTATAAATAAGCTAAGCAAGATGTCCTACTGCGATTTGTTACAGAGGGGCCTTAGAATTATTTAACGGTGGGGCTCAACATTAACCCAGCGAATACCACAGTAATTCCCTTTTCTCGAAAAAGATACCTTCCAGCTAAAAAATCCATCTCGATGAATGGAGATATCTTATAATGGCAGTCCGAAGTCAAATATCTGGGAATTACCCTAGACAGTTAGCTTCTTTGGAATAAGCATGTAAAATTACGAAAGCCTATAAGATGAAACTTGGGTTTGTAACCCTTGAATACATCGATGGATGTACGTCATGATTGTGAGATCATTACTATCTTATGGTTCGCTAAGGCAGGGCCTACAAGCACGAAATAGAAAGGCTTGCCTATGTTTGCATCACTGAACCTATGAGAATCATTGGTCTCACTTCTCTACATCTTGTTGAGTAGCCCATGAGGCTATCCTTGAAATATCTAAGGAAGGAACATCAAGAGTTGGGGATATCTTATTCAATCGTTTTTGAAAGTATGTAATTTTCGAGAAAATCGCTGTAAAATCATTAAAAACTCAATAATAACTTGAATCGATCCAATAAAAATCAGTATGAGACATTCTGGTCGCCTTTTTTCTGAAGTTTGGTTCTTTGCATATGCTTCATGAATGTTCTTATTTTGAAATCAAGTCAGTTTATCAACAGCTTCGATTTGAAACGAGTTTTCTGAAAATGCCAAGACGTAAATTAGCAAACGCTGAGGCTAATAGGGCTATCGGAATGCTACAGGGTGGCCTAACTCAGGTTGTTGTAGCGGAAAGGCTCCAAGTCAGCCAAAGTGTGATACCTCGACTTTGGAATAGGTTCAGGGAGACAGGTTCCGTGTTGGAAAGACCAAGGCTTGGTGGGCGACGAAAATCAACACCTGCTCAGGATCGTTTCATCACCGTTTCGGCGAGAAGAAACCCTACATCTACGTGTAGAATGCTACGGAATACTCTTAAAAATGCAGATGGGGTCCAAGTTTCCATCGAAACCAGACGACGTTTGAGAAAGATGAATATAGGTTCTACACCTTTTCCAATTGTAATTCAGAAAACGTAAAATGTAATTCAGAAAAGCAAATTGAATTTCAGAATATGGAAATTGTAATTCAGAATAGTAAGTTGATACATATCATATACTATTCTGAATCACAATTTCCATTTTCTGAAATTCAATTTGCTTTTCTGAATTACAATTGGAAAAGGTGTAGACGTCCATTATGAGGAGTTCCATTAACACGTGACCATAAGCGTCAAAGACTGGAATGGGCAAGGCAACATATCCATTGGAACGATCAATGGCGTAGTGTACTTTTCACTGATGAATCCAGATATGGACGATTTTCAGATTCCCGAAGAATAAGGGTATGGACAATCCCACGCATACCCCGTAATCGTCGCTATGTCCAAGAAGTCCATCCATTCCGAGGGGGTAGTGTTATGGTATGGGCCGTGATGCGTTCAACTGGCGCACAGATCTACACATTTGTCTTGGGAATATGACCGCCTCACACTATAGGGAGCATGTCATTGACAATGTTGTGCCAAATTTTCACGCTGCTATTAGTGAAACTTTTCAATTTCTAGACGATAACGCTAGACCGCACCGTGCAGCCATAGTTGAGAAGGCGCGCGAGGAGCTTGGTAAAAAGAAAGAATGTGAAAAGGAACACAATACGGAATTACAAAGAAAATAGCATTGAATGGTATATAGATGGTTCCGAAACCACAATAGGAGCCGGTGCTGGAGTATACGGGGCAAGAACCAAGGGCAAACAATCGTTAGGCTCCTACTCGAGTTTTTTCAGGCAGAAATACTTGCAATCGCAAAATGCGTAGACATAAACCTGGAAAGAAACTATCAAGGTTGTGACATAGCGATCCATTCTGATAGTCAAACTTCTATCGAGGCTCTGAACTCGTATTCCATCGACTCCAAGCTGACATGGGAGTGCCGAAGAAAACCTAATGAAGTAAGCAAGAACGACACGGTCTCTTTCTCAGGAAGAGACCAACACAACACACTAGCCAGAAAGATAGACAACTATTTGAAGTAGCTACAATCAAAGTTGAAAGGATAGTGCGAACGTGAGGTCCCAGAAGTGGTGGATCATCAGAAACGAAGAAAGGCACAATGTAAAATTCAAACGCAATTACGCAAACAGAAGTTTGAGGAGAAAATATTGAATTAGTGCATCATATGAGAAAGTTTTCTGTCACAGCCACTTGACCTGTAAATGACACTAATTTTTTCCCAGGATAGACAATCCTTCAAAAGGCTTTTGGTTTCTCCTGGGTAGAAGACTTTACTGTGGTATCTTGGAAGCTCAAAATGAGGAGCAACTAAGACGCAGAATATGCCAGAAAATTAGGGTTTATGGCTCATCTTACTTCAAAATTGCGTGCTCAAGACGACGATGGTGATAGCAATCAGCAATTTAAGATCAATTTATGAATGATCCATCCGAGAATTGGTTCTATTGGTTAAAGTACCCTTTAAGGTTTTGCAATAGGGTGTGTGACACCACTTCTCCAATACCCTAGAATCATAATCTCCAGCCAATATTCATTCTCTGCTTTAAGTGATTCAGATCTGAAAGAAGATACTTTTGCAACACTGCTTCTAAAGCTAAATTTCGTATTGACCTCCACTCCACCCACTTTTTGAATGTTTTGGGCACAAAAAGTAGAGGTCATTGATCATTTTCTGTTTTGTTTCCGCAGGAAATGATGTTCCAAGGCAACGAGTACGATGCTATAAAACGCAAGGGTCCTAGCATGTACAAGCAACAGTACTCCCCTTACAGCAGCCCTAACCACGGTAGTCCAGGCTACCTACCGCGTACCAACAGCAGCACGAGCGCTGGATCTGCCTCTGGTGGACCTTTTGGCGGCGGTACTCCTCCCAGGCCGCCCAGTGGCCATGGTGGAGGTGGAGGACAAGGCACGACCCTTCAGATCAACCAAGCCCAGCAGATGCACATCAGTCAGCAGGGGCACGGTCACAACATACAGGTAAGTGTTTCTTTGGTTGGACTGTATGATTGTAGATCACTGATGGTGGTACTGTTAAATTTTTTGTACGGGTGGCATAGTTTCATGATTTCCATATTTTCGATACTCTAATTCAAAGTACGCATCACGCGAAAATTTTCTCTTGGTCAGTCTATTTTTTTCTCTTTCTATGTTTTTTAAACAACTGTAGATTAATGCCTCTAAACAAAACAATTATGATTATGTTTGATAAGGTGTTGAAAATCTGTGCAGAAAACACTTTTTTATGATACGTATCCCTCAATTCCTCAATCTATTTTTGTTGCTATCTCAGATACAACTTTATTTAATCGTATCTACAGAAAATAGCACCCTTTAAGAACGCTGATCGTTTGATTGAATTGAATTGATAGTGTTGAAAGTACCGTTCTTTTTGGTAAATTAAGTATTTCTAAGTTTTTTTGCATAAAACGTCGTATATTTTTATACTCCATCCAGATCATATGAATCTTTCTCCAACCGCGAAATCTTATTTTTAATCGGAGCTAATGCTCCAAAAAATTGGATATGAGGACGTTCACACTGCAGAAATTATGGCAAGCCCACGCTTTCGTACGTTTCACGAGGGACCCAGTGTAGGTGCCGAAATATTATAAAAGAACCGACAACCTTTGTGTTGTGTTATTGAATTGCTCGCGGTTGATGTTCCCGATCTCAACAGGTGGAAATCGACTTCACTTTTGTGTGCGTTTTCCGGTTTTCCTAATCGCTATTCCGCGGTTATTTCGGCAATTTCGTTCAACGTTTGGCGGCGTTGCCGGTCATACGAGGTCCATTAATTCTGATTCTGAAGCTTCAATCGTTTTCATTCGGTTATCGTCAGTGATCCGAAAAAGTATAGATCAATTATTCGAATATTCTTATCTTAATGGACTTCTTTTGTTAGAAGACCATTAGGGGGGGATATTCAGAATGTTTTTTATCAAAAAACTACTTTTCAGCAATACCCTGTAGTTCAGAAAAATTTTACACAAATTCATATTTTGAGACAATCAATTATTGAACTACAGATTGTTATCATCAAGAATGATACAAAGAGAAGATTTCTATATTAGAATCGATTCATACATTCTCAGAGATTATGTATTGTTGGTCAATAGATATTTTTCTTTTCACAAGATTACCACTTCCTAAAAGTTAACTCATTATTTTATTGACTGTGCTAACTAATATACTACATATTATAGAGAACGCAGACTAAGAGGAGATCTGATCAAAACTTCCAGGTGCTTAGCGGTTAATTCAAGTATGATCTCAACATCTTTTTTCCTCAAAAGAAGTTTTATTAGATTCCAATAAGATGTGTTATTTCGAATAGCCCGCTATTGCGGAAGATGTCACTTTTGAAGTTGTCATTTTTTGACATTTGACAAGTAGAAACTACGCCATTGATAAAAATGTAACGATACACGTTTCAACATTTTTGGGTTGTCGTGAAGCACCTTGTTGAACCGCAATACAGAAATTGGTGGAAAAATTTGAGCTGTTGGGACAAGTTATAGTCCGTTCAAATATAAGAAGGAGATTTGTTAACAAACAAAATCGTCTGGTTTGCGCACAATAAAGCTGCTATTGGTCAAACGGTCATAACCACGCTCCCTTTTAAGGCCCTAAGAGACTGCCAGGATAGTACTCGGAACGGACTGTGAGGGTACTGGATAGAAATGATTCGATAATTTGATGAGCAATTCCCACATTAGAACTTTTTTCCTTAGAAACTCTTGTGCAAAATTTCTGTTATGATTTGCAACTGTCATAAACATTTTATATCCGACGTACCCTATTTTTTTATTTTGTTTTGTTTTTATATTATTATCTACTAAATAATTTCTTTTTCGGATGCTCAAGATTCCGACAAAGTAATTCCGGGAAACACCAGATTTGGGTCCTTTTCCCTAATGGGTGAAAGCCATCTTGATTTGCATAAATATCGAAGTTTTCAATTGACAAGACTCGAAAAAGATCTCTGTTTAAATTTATAATGGTCATTTACTTGTAATATCCAAAATGTATTTAGTTTCGGTCCATAATTTTATATTATTTTGTACGAAACTCTTTGTCGGCTGCTCAAGATTCCGACAAGGTAATTCCGGGAAACACCAGCTTTGGGTCCTTTCCCTTAATGGATTAAAGCCATCTTGATTTGCATAAATATCGAAGTTTTTAACTGACAAGACCAGTTAAAATAACTAGAGCTACTGTGAAGGTCTAGCTGTTCGAAGTGCAGTTTATAGATTTTGTTGTGAAAAGTGTATTGTGTTGGAAAATCTTTTGACAAAGTGTATATTGTGTTAATAGAACAATGTCGAATTCGGAAACGGATACTGCGTCTGAGGGTGATATGTGGGGACCATCACGAAAAAGGTCCAAAAGGTCGCATTTCTCTGCTGAAGAGAAAAAGATAATTTCGAACATTTTTCGGAAAGAATTGGAAGATTTATCGAAAAGAGACTTAGTAGGAATTGTTTCAAAATCCTCAGGGTTGAGTGATTCAGCTGTATTCAGAATTCTCAGAGAATATGAAGAGAATAAAACATTGACGCAACCTAAGAGGAGAGCCCAGTCGTTAAAAATAATCGATTCGGTTGACGATTTCGATATGAACCTCATCAGAAGAATTGTCCACGGTTTTTTTGCCGGAATGAAATCCCAACGATTTCTAAAGTTCTAGAAATCGTAAATGATGACGACAGTTTGCCAAATTTCAAAAGAACAACGTTCTATAAATTATTGAAAAAAAAATGGAATTCAAGTTCAGTTAAAACTGAACGATTGTGTGCAATCTCCTCGATTCGACTCTGGACGGAAAGACACTTTACGAAGGCCCTCCTACCGCTGCGCCAAACATGTTATTATTGCTCCTTCTTAGATTTGAACAGAGTATAGTGATGTGAAGAGTAAATTTTTCACCGAGATCTTGTGATTTAACACCTTGAGACTTCTTCCTTTGGGGCCATGTGAAAGACAAAGTCTACGCCAAAAGCCCAGCGTCGTTTCAAGACCTCAAAGATGGAATGCATGAGGCTATCGAGGACATAGGGCAGCCACTTTGCGATTTGGTTATAGAAAATTTCATGAAGAGGATATGGTCCTGTAGTCGTGGTGGTTATTTGGCTGATGCTATTTTCCATTATTAACGGCATACCTTCCTCTCCGTAATAAAATAAACATCCGATCATTTATCTCAAAAATGGCATTTTTCTTTTAATGTCAAGATAACACCTCTTATCGGAAAACCCTTTGAGGGATCTTTTATTACTGTGAGCTTCATTCCTTATCTTTCTCTTGCACTGTGAACTTGCATAGCGTTAGCTTTGTCATCGAATTGTACTGACTGCTTTAACTACCGATGAGATAATTAATGGTGAATAAATCTATCTAAATTAGTTACTGGTAGTGGATATATTTGTCAGACCAGGTTGGTCGTTAGAAACTTCATAGACGCCGACCATCAGTATTTTTCATGCGAATATAATTCACAATCTTGGCAATAGCGTCAAATCATCAAAAATTCACGGCATATTGAGCTTGGTGCGATCGTTCCAATCTATGAATTATTGGAAACGCCAACGTTTTTATCGTAGTCGTAGTTGCAATAATAACCTTTTCGTATGGAAAAACTCAGTAATATATTTGGCTCAAGGATCGCTAAGTAAGACCAAAAAATTCTCGACAATGTATGCGTATTAGCCTTGTAGATGTCGAAACATTTTTGTTTTGTTACCGAACCGACGACGTTGCGACAGCCGGAGAAAACAAAGCCTCCCTCTTCTCCACCTAACCGCGCATAACAGCTCTCATTACGTAGAAAGTTTATTCATCTAAACGCGACTAAGGGCTCTCACAGACACAGCGGTTTCCGCCGAGTCGGCGGCCGAGAAAATCGCCGAGTCGGCTGAGTTTGCTTCTGTGGGACGAGTCGGCTTGAGCGGCGGTGTGTGGTTTCATAGCGCAAACGCACAGGCCAATTCCGCCGACTCGGCGATTTTCTCGACGGCCGACTCGGCGGAAACCGCTGTGTCTGTGAGAGCCCTAATCGGCTAAAAATCCAATACGTAACATCGGGAACTCGACATCGCCTTTCGACACGTCCGTCGTTTTGTTTTCGACGATCATCGTTGCTCGACGTCAAGGTTTGTCCCAGTCCGACGGCGATGCGCGCGCGCCATTTCTCGCGCCCGCGACATCCGACCGCGATTATCCTCGTTGTTTATTTACAATGCAGAATTATAAATATTTTCAAGGATAGGCGTTGCGCTGAGCGATCTTATTTTCGATACTGAGAAACTTGTCGAAGTGGATGAGTGGCTTAGCACGTGTCGATAGGTGCGAAATATTTCGACCTATTAGAGATGAAGACTGGTACTGGGTGATCTGCCGGGAACTCGGTCGATCGTTTATGGAAAACAAAAAATCGGATTCCTGATTCCTGATTTTGCAGATTGGTGAATGTCACTCTGAACTAAAGTGAAATTGTAATATTTTATTTTTTTATTACTTTCAGAATGCGCAGATTTCAATTCTAAATAGCATTTCCTGATACTTTACCTCTGCTTTTTCGAAACTACCTTCGGCATTCTTAGTTTCCAGGCTTGATAAATAATAATTAATAATGAAAAATAAACGTCAGCAACGTCTCCAAGGATTTATTCATTGACGTAAAATCATTCACAAGTGCCAACCTGCGATTTTTTCAGGTAAAAAAACTTGATAAACCTAAAACTTGGCCAACCGCGATACTTCATAAAAGTGAATGGAGTATAAGTACCTTGCCAAAATATCAGGTAGCTCAGTTCTAAATGGTCGGCTTATTAGTTCATTCTTATCTGTTCAGAATTACCTAAATTTAATCTTATAACAAAAAAACTGCATTTGATTATATAAAAAATTGTAATAATTTACGTGAATTGCTCACGAATGTTGGGATTAATTTTTGGATGAAATATGACCATGGTGCGATTCGATTATATTGTTCAAATACGCTATGAAAATCATCCAATCCAGATCAACCGATAGTTCCTAAAAGACTCAAGTTATTTTTATTATTTGTCAACAGAAAAGATTAAAAATTTAGGATCAAGGTTAATCCAAAATATTTCGAGTTTAAATCCGTCACCTCAAATTAATTCAGCTCAAAACGTAAATTCACAAATTGATCAGTTATGGTTGTATTAATTTCAATAGCACTTTTTAATTCTGTTATACCAATAGTATTTCTATTTCGAGAAAATTCAAAATTCCAATCATACAGAAAAACACTCGAATACATCATGAATCATAGTTGAATAAATAGCCGGCTGAATTAAAAAAAATATATCTTTATAAGTTTTAAGCGAATTTTGAAGGATGCTTATGGCTGAGAATGGCCGATGGAAAGTGGCCCCCAAGTTTACACTGATCTGCCTCAAAAGGTGTTCAGATTTGTTAGTTCATAATGCGGAATTGAATCCAGCACAAGCTGCCTAATACCTCATTTAAAATTGCATTTGTACAGGGTGGGCAAAATTGGTGCTACATGAACTAAAACTTTTCAACCCGAGGAGATAGAGAAAAATGAATGGCACCTTATAGTCCCCTTTTTTCGAGAAACTGATAATGCCATCAACTGCATTCCTCTATCTTCTTTTGTTTCCGAGTTATAGACCAAAATTGAAATTTGGGCGATTTCAACTTTGGTCATTATCTCCGTTTCTGTTTATACTAGGATGTTGAAATAAAAACATTATACAGGCACTTTTCTGATAGCAATCCAGTGGCGTACTCTGATTTTTTCTAAAAGGTTTATTTGCTGAGTTATAACATAAAGTTGTGTTTTTTCTTATGGAAACAGTAGTTTGAAATGAATTAGAAAGAATCTCCATTTTTTTCCCGTTTCAGAAATGTATCATATGTTTTAGTTCATGTAGCGCCAATTTTGCCCACCCTGTACAGTATAAATGCAGTTTCATTTCGAAATAATAGGCTCAAAGTATCACCATCTGAACTGTTGGTAGCGATTATCCACCTTCAATCTAAATAGGTCGATGTCATTGAGACTGCCGTTTTATCTAATTGGCATTGTTAACTTATGCCTAGATTCCACAAACTGTACATCCTGTTGTTCACTCCAGATTGTCTTTCTTTTCTGGTTAGTTCTATATTAATTGTGTGTTCTCACCTTATGTTTGGGTAGATGAATTTCTGGATTCATGGTATTACACTGAGTAGGTGCTTAATAAGTAGTTTAGGATGATAATTGTTTCCCGTGTGTAATTTACTTGCGTACTTTCACGACAATTATCGATTTTTATGATTTAGAATCACCACATGAAATTCACAGTTTTCTTCGGATGCAAGGTTTAAGATTTTGGGGCAAGATGTCCTATAGCTGCCATTTTTATCATATGAGGAAGTCAGTTCATCTTCAGAGGTATCTGGGTAGGAGGTTGTAACCCTCTACGATTGACTGCTCCGAACTGGTGATGTTACTGGAACTATACACTGTTCAAATGTAAGAAGGAGCAAAACATGTTTGGCGCAGCGGTATAGGAGGGCCTTCGTGAAGTTTCTTTCCGTCCAGAGTCAAATCGAGGAGATTTCACACAATCGTTCAGTTTTAACTGAACTTGAATTCCATTTTTTTCAATAATTTATATAACGTTGTTCTTTTGAAATTTTGCAAACTGTCGTCATCATTCACGATTTCTAGAACTTTAGAAATCGTTGGGATTTCATTCCGGAAAA
Organism: Adalia bipunctata; assembly: GCA_910592335.1. Taxonomy (NCBI): domain Eukaryota; kingdom Metazoa; phylum Arthropoda; class Insecta; order Coleoptera; family Coccinellidae; genus Adalia; species Adalia bipunctata. The sequence goes on from OU342954.1 coordinate 13,144,911, forward strand.
AAAAAACCGCGGACAATTCTTCTGATAAGATTCATATCGAAATCGTCAACCGAATCGAATATTTTTAACGACTGCGCTCTCCTCTTAGGTGGCGTCAATGTTTTATTCTCCTTATATTCTCTGAGAATTTTGAATAAAGCTGAATCACTCACTCCTGAGGATTTTTAAACAATTCCTACTAAGTCTCTCTTCGATAAATCAGGATGTTCTCCGATAATTTCAAAAATGTTCAAAATTATCTCTTCCTCTTCAGCAGAGAAATGCGACCATTTGAACCTTTTTCGTGGTGGTCCCCACATATCACCCTCAGATGCAGTATCCGTTTCCGAATTCGACATTGTTCTATAAACACTATATACACTCTGTGTTCAAAATTCATACTTTTGTTTTCATATACCACAAGGTTTTTACATAGGATGGGCTTATTTGGTTAAGAATAAGACTGAGATTCTCTGTGCTATGTGCGATTCTATGGCTGTTACAAAAATACCACAAGCAGTATATACCTGCTCAGTCCGACAAGATCTTTGCCATCAGTCGCATCATTTTTATACAGCTTAGCCGAAGCCCTCAACAAATAGTTTCTACGTCGGCCTTTATTGCGCCACCCGTACATAGTGAATTCGTGTGATAAAGACTTCTACCCAGTACAACACCTACAAAAGCAGACAGAAGCAGATACGTTACTTTTAATCTGAACAACCGTAAGTACCATTTCCTACAGTGTTTACTTTGTGGTATTTATTTCTATTTCATACATCCATTTTATTTCTTTTAATTCTCGTGGTGATAAGATTGGTACACGCAGTCCATTCTTCTCTCCAAGAGAGCTCCTGTATTTTATTCACTCTGTCAAAAGATTTTTCAACACAATCATGGCCGCCTGCAGGGGGGTGCCAGGGGGGCCATGCCCCCCCCCCTGAGATTTTGATGGCCTTATCGTTTTTCAGCACAACACCCTCAATATTTCAATAATTTTCATTTTGCCCTCCCTGAGAAAAATTTTGGCCCCCCTGAGAAAAATTTCTGCGGGCGCCCATGAACACAATACACTTTTCACAACAAAATCTATGAACACTTTGAACAGCTAGACCTTCACAGTAGCTCTAGTTATTTTAACTGGTCTTGACAATTGGAAACTCCGATATTTATGCAAATCAAGATGGCTTTCACCCATTAAAGAAAGGACCCAAATCAGGTGTTTCCCGGAATTACTTTGTCTGAATCTTGCAAGATTCCGACCCATATCTCTAAAACTCTGGTGTTTCCTGGAATTACCTTGCCGCAATCTCGAGCATCCGAAAACGAAATTATTCAGTAGATAAAAACAAAACAAAAAAATAAAAGGGAGCGTGGTTATGACCGTTTGACAAATAGGAGCTTTATTGTGCGCAAACCAGACGATTCTGTTTGTTTACAAAGCTCCTTCTTATATTTGAACGGACTATAGAGCCGTAGCCCCCCGCTATTTAAGCACTGAGCTCCTATGTCATCGACTGAAGGTTGCCTAAGCGCCTAAACTGTACCGTGTGCAGAAAACCTATATGGCATGGTTATAAGGTTGACAAAAATCTACAAACTAAAAATAATTTTACATATACAGGGTGCGTCAAAAAAGAGTTAAGGAAAAATAGGTAGTTTTTTCAATTGTAAAACCCTGTAACTCTTTCGAGGACAACAAGAGTTTTACACTTATACCTCATTTTTTAAATTTCATCACGTCGTTGCCACAATTTGTATTTTTAGGATATTTTAGGGTTTTAAGGGGTTCATCAAAATTCTTATAGCAACCGCTGTGTTCAATCTAGATAAACGAAATTTTTACAGTATTTAGCTTAAGGTATCAGCTTCATCATTCGGTAAACATCTGAAGTTTTTTTATTCAGAGCGTCTAATATAAATTCACCAATTTATTCAAATTAAATATGCGATAACTCGATTTTTTCAAATGGAACACCCTGTATTTTTCTGTTTCATGGAGTTTGTTTTTCGAATGTCTACCTGTTTCACAAAGTAATCGTTTTTTTAAAGAATGTGAAATTTTTCAAAAAAACGGTTCAAGTACTTTGTAAAAAGGTAGACATTTGAAAAACAAACTTCATGAAAGAGAACAATACAGGGTGTTCCATTTGAAAAAATCGAGTTATCGCATATTTAATTTGAATAAATTGGTGAATTTATATTAGACGCTCTGAATAAAAAAACTCGCATCTTTAATTTGAGTGAGTTGGTAAATTTATATTAGACATTCTGTATCAAAAAAAAACTTCAGATGTTTACCGAATGATGAAGCTGATACCTTAAGCTAACTCCTGTAAAAATTTCGTTTATCCATATTGGACACAGCGGTAGCTATAAGAATTTTGATGAACCCCTTAAAACACTAAAAATATCCTAAAATTCGAATTATGTGGCAACGCCGTGATGAAATTTAAAAAATGAGGTGTAAGTGTAAAGAATTATGCCATGAAATACAGGGTGTTCCATTTGAAAAAAAAAGTACCTATTTTTTCATCACTTTTTTTGGCGCACCCTTATGTAAATTTATTTTTAGTTTGTAGATTTTTGCCAACCTTATAACCATATAAGTTGTTTTCCACCCTGTACAGGGCTAAGACTATAAATACTGCTCAATTCGGGGCAGTCAATCATCAGGTTAAAACCTACGAACGACAAACCTCTGAAGATGACTACAGCATCCATAGTATTCTACGAATACTATGGACATGGAGGTCGGAGAGGCGAGACAGGAACCAATTGGACCTCTACAGTCTGACCGTCAAGTGTGAATGGCACTATGCGGTTCCTTTGAACGTTCCTCCCTGGCTGATGTGATCAAACAGCCAGTAAGTTCATTTCTGATTCAAACTGGTATCTCGAAGTAAGAGCTTTCTCGCCGCCGCCATCTGCCAATTTTCCGGATGGTGGCGAATTCGAAAACTCCGAAGGAAAATCATCCCGCATTGTGGTTCTTGCGGCCGAATCCTTTTCCGCTAGCTGTGTACTTCAATGCGGATAGCGTCGGAGATATCACTTATCGGGCGGGCAATGGGGTCCGGCGCAACCTTCACTGCTTCGTATCGATTGCGAGCCTCGGCCGCCACGTGATCTGTGCGCGTCCACAGCGTCCCGACGTCGTTGGGTCCTAGGAGGGGCGCTACCATTTCCCGCTAAATTCTTGGACGATAGTTTGTCGATGGGGTGGGATCAACAGATGGTCAGAAAATGGGGTACTGGCGTTCACGAACTTTCCTCAGAATTTTTTTTCGATTGTTTCACAGAACGACGAAGTTTTAAAATCATTGGAAAGTTTCTTCAAATTTCTACTAGGAGATTTTCGAGTAATTGGCAGTTGCCAGTAAGAATCTGTCATAGAATCAACACGTTTTGGTTTTTTTGAAGTTACTTGTCATTTCCTCACTCAACAGTGGAAAAAAAAAATCACTTCTAGCTCTTATGGTTTAAGGGCCGGTTTTTATAAAGGGCACGTTCAATCCGAGGTTACTCAAACGAGGATTGAAAGTCAACCCTCGTTTGAAAAAAGTTCGGCATTATAAACGTCTTTGCGGCCTCGGTTGAACAACCTCGGATTGAGATCGCTTTTTTTGGGTTTTTGGCACGTTTTTTTTATACCATGTTTGGATGAATTCAATAATCGCAGTCTAATAAAGACAAAACAAGAAGCTAATTCGAATATTCCCGTGTTTTGTGACGGTCACGGCAGAGAATTTAGAGAAATCTGATTTCCTTCATCAAAACAAATTATGTAATAAAAAAATTTGTAATTTATGAAATGAGGACAGACTTCGTACGAATTTTTTCCACTCGAAGCTATTGCCAAATAGGCTCTAGTCTTCATCACTTTTGTCAACTTATTTGACTCGAATGATCTAAGTTTGTACTATTTTGATATTCTGAAAAGTCTTATCCCAAACTCTTATGCCAAGTAACCAAATGAAAGCTAGGACAATATAAAACATCCAATGAAATTGCATTAACATTTAAGCTGAAATTCTATGCATCCGTCATCCGATGATACGACCGTACGATCGTCGTTGTGATTGCCAATCACAACGACGATCGGACGGTCGTATCATCGGATGACGGATGCATGGAAATCCAGCATAAGTCGTACAAGGATGTAATTATATTTAGGATAGGAACAAATCATTCTTGATCTTGTTTGATTGAGTACATGAATACACATCAAATTTAAAGATAGCATTTATTATTAACTATTTAGGCTGAGAGTCATGAATAGAATCAGTCTAGCAATATTATGCAGGACTCCGCAAGTCACAAAAATAATAGTTGTTTTCAAATGTAATCGGATCCCGAATAAAAGAATGGGAAATGTTCTTTCACACGCCAGAGAGTCTTCAAATTCAATTCATAGTTCATATGTGAACTTCATTGAATAATTGATCATCCATTGATCTGCGAGATGGGATCGGTTCATCAATCATTTCTTTAGAGTATTATTAAAAATTTTCCATGATGAGAATTACCAAATTTATAAGCTTAGAAACTTGGAAATTTGAAGAAAAGTAATCCTTTTCACATCTGAATCATTCAGCATGTTCACAACCCATTAAAATAAGCATACACCTGTACCTACTACATATGTGATAATCAAGAAATCCTTCTAGAACGGTGAGTGAGCTCCAGCAACACGGTTCTAATACACCGAAATTTGGGCAGTCAATACAACCTTTCCCTTGTTAGTTGCTATTCCTGTTGATTGCTTGGCATTTTGATAGAATGATAAAATGAGCACTAAAATACTTTTTGATAATGTCCAAAATTCTAGACATTTCACAACTTTCTGACTTTTTTCTGATGTTGATTTATGTATACCACAAAAATTTCGAAAATGTTAACAACCCTGAAAAGATTCAGCTTGTTCAGAGTAATTTCATCCACCCGATAAAACAGTTTTTTTATTTGACCAAAATCTCTTCTTCGTGCCATCTTCGAAGTGGTCGAAAGGAAATGTGAAATCATTCGATATTATATTCACACAGAAACCTGGCAATTCTATCCCTCGAAGATAATACACAAAAATTCAGTTTCAATTTAGGAATATTCTTCCAAACACCAAAAATGAATTATTAATATACGTATAGTGTTTACAGAACAATGTCGAATTCGGAAACGGATACTGCATCTGAGGGTGATATGTGGAGACCACCACGAAAAAGGTCCAAAAGGTCGCATTTCTCTGCTGAAGAGAATTAGATAATTTTGAACATTTTTCGAAAAGAATTGGAAAAACATCCTGATTTATCGAGAAGAGACTTAGTAGGAATTGTTTCAAAATCCTTAGGGTTGAGTGATTCAGCTGTATTCAGAATTCTCAGAGAATATGAAGAGAATAAAACATTGACGCCACCTGAGAGGAGAGCCCTGTCGTTAAAAATAATCGATTCGGTTGACGATTTCGATATGAACCTTATCAGAAGAATGGTCCACGTTTTTTTTCCGGAATGAAATCCCAACGATTTCTGAAGTTCTAGAAATCGTGAATGATGACGACAGTTTGCCAAATTTCAAAAGAACAACGTTCTATAAATTATTGAAAAAAATGGAATTCAAGTTCAGTTAAAACTGAACGATTGTGTGAATTCTCCTCGATTCGACTCTGGACGGAAAGAAACTTTACGAAGGCCCTCCTACCGATGCGCCAAACATGTTATTATTGCTCTTTCTTACATTTGAACAGAGTATAGTTAGTATGAAAAGAAATCTGAACTATTCAAGTCTGGGGATCTGGCGGCCCAATCCACATGTTTTCATACCTTTCTTTCAAATACTCCCTAATAAACCTAGTACATCCTTTATCTCGAAAACGAAACGTTTGCGACCCCATGTTTATGGGACTTTTTTTTCTCAAACCTAGTTAAGGAATCTCCCCTTTTCGTTTGTACGTTCAATTTGAGAACACCCTGTAGATGCTGATTCCTTAAATTTCCTCTTTTTGCCTGTAGTTTCTCTGGCAAGATATTTTGTATATTTGTGGATTGAGTTTTGGAAAGATATTTTAATATTTTTCATTTCTCTGCTTGATTGGCAACTTTTTGCATACGAAATATTACTGGCAAGTTTGAGTCTATTTTGCAATTAACTTTTCGGACTAAATTAAATCTTGACTTCTACATTTGGGTAGATTTCTTACATTGTTGGTAGGTGTTTTCCTATTGAAAAGATCAAGAAAAAAAACGGTTCTACTTCTCTATAGGGGATTTGATTGTAACTCAAATTCAATTAAGAGACTATGGGAGATATCTAGGAAAATAAGGAACTGAAACACTTGCTTCATCTGCGACTTGAACAAGGTATCATTTTATTCGTGATAACTAAACATTTATTGAAGACCATTCATATTTTATTTACATCTATCCTCCCAAAACCTAAACGCTTCCGACGATCAGAGCCCACCCCTTCAACTATTCGTATAAACGCCCTGAAAAAACCATGGGTCCCTGCAAACCGTTAACAGTCGTTTCAATGACACCCCATACAATGTCGCAATTGCGTCGCAGTGAATTATTCAATTCGTTCGACTCATTAGGGGTCAGGGGTGTGCCCAAGAGTCAATGTGCTGATGATTGCACCGATCAGTTGGACAAACATCGATCGGGCTTCGGATGGCTTGGCGAGGGGGTGCGGTGAGGCCGAGGGGGTGAGATATCACGACATGTGGGTTGAGCACCGGCCATGATAGGGCCCTCGCAGGCCAGGAGGTTATGCAAACGCGTTTGTTAGTCGATTTTCGATGTTGAATGCTGGGTGTTACTAAATAATTGACGATTGAATGTTGTTTGTTGGTTACGCATTCGGGGGTGTGCGGTAGAGGAATCGACAATTTTTTTTAAATTGTCTCGGAACTCTCGGTCTGCTGGAACGAGGACTAAGTATAGTTTATATTTCGTGGAGATGTCTACAGGGTCTTTCACGAGGAACCTCACCCATATTTATACGGGAAACTACTGAACGTATTTTCATGAAATTCAGCACTTATAAGTATTTCACGATGCTGATGAAATCTTGAATATTTTCAAGGCATGAGCACCTTCCGTTTTTCCGGAAATGACGTCAACTTCCGTTTTTCAAATTAGAACACTATTTTTTTATTGCAGAAATAGATTCCTTAGAAAATTTCAAGTTATTTTGATGTAACATTTTTCAGTTTTGGTTTTGAAATTCTCTCTGAGCGGGAAAATTCGAAAAAAAAATCGAAAATAGAGCTCCGCTGAAACAAGAATAACTTCGAGGTTTTTGGATGGAAAATTTTCATTTTTGGGATTTTTCAAGATGTAAGATTGATGTATCCACTTTAAAAATCGAAATCGCGATTCATGATACAGGGGGTGAAAAAATCGCTTTCAAAGTTAGGGATGACAAAATCGTGAAAAATCAATTTTTTCAAATTAGAACCCCATTTTTTTTATGGCAGATATTGAATCTACGTTAAAAAATAATGACTGTATGCATCACACCCTTGCCCTAAAATGGATATTTTCTGAGTTAATATCCACTTTAGGGCAAGGGTGTGATGCATACACTCACATTATTTTTTAACGTAGATTCAATATCTGCCATAAAAAAATGGGGTTCTAATTTGAAAAAATTGATTTTTCACGATTTTGTCATCCCTAACTTTGAAAGCGATTTTTTCACCCCCTGTATCATGAATCGCGATTTCGATTTTTAAAGTGGATACATCAATCTTACATCTTGAAAAATCCCAAAAATGAAAATTTTCCATCCAAAAACCTCGAAGTTATTCTTGTTTCAGCGGAGCTCTATTTTCGATTTTTTTTTTCGAATTTTCCTGCTCAGAGAGAATTTTCCAACCAAAACTGAAAAATGTTACATCAAAATAACTTGAAATTTTCTAAGGAATCTATTTCTGCAGTAAAAAAATCGTGTTCTAATTTGAAAAACGGAAGTTGACGTCATTTCCGGAAAAACCGGAGGTGCTCGTGCCTTGAAAATATTTTAGATTTCATCAGCATCGTGAAATACTTATAAGTGCTGAATTTCATGAAAATACGTTCAGTAGTTTCCCGTATAAATATGGGTGAGGTTCCTCGTGAAAGACCCTGTATACTCCATTCACTTTTATAATGTATCCCTGTTGGCCATGAAATTCTGACACATTTCACCGTGTATATTTCGCAAATGTTAGGTTATAGTCATTTTCCTGTCAGATACAAACGCGACGTTGTGCTTTCTGGTACTGTGTTGTGCTTTCTACATAGAGCTCGTAGCTATTACGTTTTTATCAAAATGTTTATTTACTTTTGGAAAATAGAAAATAATGAATTTGAGAAAATATTATGTGAATTCAATAATTCCAAAGACCTGGCGAATGTTGAGGAAACTTTTTTTTCTGTTAATACTGGAAATATTTCACGTATATAAACATGTTTCGAAGATTCAGTTATGTTATTTTCTTGTTTGGAAATCAAGAATCGAGTGTTGAAATTTTACTGAAAAAGAATGGACAGAATATTCCGTTACTTTGTTGTTCATTCAAAAAAAGAATATCCCGACAGAAAAACTTCTGAACGAACCGACGGACCTATGAACTTCCACACTTTCCAAAATTATCAAGAAATCGATTCTGGAATTCGAATAAAAGGGATTGGTTGCACAACCATAAGGGCTTTATTGTCGACCTAGAAGGGGGGGAGGCATGACCCTCATTCTATCTCTATATAAGCATAGATTATATATTTTTTGTGAAATTAAAATCGACAAGAATTTTTCCTATTGAAGTAATTTTTTTAATACATAACAAATATTATGAAGTCAGGAGAATAGCTTATATACAGGGTGGCCAAGAGATTGACGTCAAAAAGAAAAAACAGGTCCCTCGTGTCATGGGCTATTCGAATCACCCCCATGTATGTTATGCGATTTTTCACGGTTTTCGAGTTATGAATTTTTTTATGAACTTTGACTTGAGCATTTTTAAAAGGATATTAAAAAAAAAGTACAAGACTTGTCTGTGAAATTCTTTTGTAACTTAATCTCCATGAATTGTTCTTTTATACATAAAATAACGAGATTCGTAAGTTTGATAAAAATTATGGAAATGTTGGTCTCAAGTGGAAAAGTCACGTGAATTGGATTATGATATGAATTTTCGAATCAAAATTAAAAATGAGAAAAGGCTAATTCACGGTTTCTCAGTAAGCTTAAAAACTGCGATCAACAGTCAGCTTTTAGAATCATTGATAAAAAATGGTACTTAACACTCTACTTTTGCTAGAATTAGCCTTCAAAGTCATCGAGGTGAAAAAAATCGAAGAACAAGATATTTACAAAAAAATTATTTTTTGCCATTTAAAGATTTTTCTGTTATAATAAAAAATGCTGAAAATTAATGAAAATTAGCGTTAGATGTTGGTCAAGAAATGTTCTAGATAAAAAAGAAAAAGGTATGGCAATAAATCACACATCATAATGTAAATAAAAAGAAATTTATTAATAAAATTTACAGTAAGTTTTCAAAGTGGCCACCTCCAGCCTCAATTCAATACACATTCTACACCTTCTTAAAAAAATTTCTTTTAATCGAATAAAACCTGCCCTGTTCTTTCTTAGGACACGTTCGGCTTCTCTTAAATTAACCAAACGAAAAAATCGATGGGATTAAGGTCTTTTCTTGACCAACATCTATAGCTTATTTTCATTAATTTTCAGCATATTCTATCATAACTTGATCAGAAAAATCTTAAAATGGCAAAAAATAATTTTGTAGTAAATATCTTGTTCTGTGATTTTTTCCACCTCGATGACTTTGAGGGCTAATTCTAGCAAAAGTAGAGTGTCAAGTACCATTTTTCAATGATTCTAAAAGCTGACTGCTGAGCGCAGTTTTTAAGCATACTAAGAATGGGCTATTCAATAGCCCATGACACGGGGGACCTGTTTTTTTCTTTTTGACGTCAATCTCTTGGCCACCCTGTACATATATATTTTCCAAAATACGAATAATATTTTATCACTTATCACGAATGAAGCTAGCATATTAGAGGTATACTTCTTTCAAAATTCGTCACCAAACCATCCAATATCTTCATAAGACGGAATCGGCAAAATTTCTTTCGTCTCAGCAAAACATTCACACAACATTCATAAATGACTTCGTAATATCGGTAAAATATCGAAAGAAATCATCAGACCGAGTCGTTTTCTGTTCAAACTTATGCGGAACTGTTGCTATGTTGGAGAATGAGGGACAAACCAGAGGTCAATCGTCACAGAGCGTTTGACACGACAGCAAGTCTTCTCATGTGGGCATACCTTTAGAACAGACGTTCTATTTGAGCTTCCGCCAGTAATATTTTTTTATTTGATCCACGGGGAAAATTGGAAACTATGGACTGAAAATTCGGTCTCCACATACAAGAAGGTTCCAAATAATGGCAAAAATAAATAATTCGCCAGTTCTTCTTCATCCAGCTATGGCTAATTTGCAATACAATAAATTTATTTCTCTATGTTCACATTTCCCATCTATTCAAGGGCGTTGAAATCCTCACTAGAGCACCCATCGCAATCCAAATCAATGAGCACAAACCTATCCCTCAATTAAAAACGCGAAGTAACAGTATCGACTGACTTCCAAACAAGCAATCCGTTAGGCCTGAGGCAAACACCCTATACAGCGGCTAATCTAACATTAAAGTTGCTTGAGTTCCCGTTGTTGTCTTCTGCACCAGAGCACGAAACGACGACGACGTCCAGTGGCGTTGCATGCTGCGAAAAACGGTAACATTCCACCAATGTTGCCATGCCATTTCCATCACCAGCCAGGCATTCAAATATTGAATGGTTTAACGCGGTTTTTGAAACCAGTTACAACTCGTTTTGACTAAAGGAATTCAATATGGGTTTCACTATAGGTCACAGAACTGTCTTCTTATTTTTTCATTGTGGTTATAATATACAGGGTGTTAGGTGAACTGGCTTCATCGGTAAAAAGAAATCAGCGTAAGTAGTTGAGGGATTTGAATCATTGTGTGCAAAAGCCCTTGACAAAATGCAATATGTGGAGCAAAATCCGCAGGAATAAGTGCCTGAACGCGTTGAAAGTGATATGGGTACAACAAATTATCTCTCAGAATTTTCCAATCAGTCCCTGGATCTTCTTCTATCATGTCCAGCACATTGTCTTCCACTTCTACCGTTCTTACAGTCCTTGACTTTCCTGGTCCTCTTCCTCGTTTCAATGTTCGCGTTTCTCGAAGACGTTGATGAATACTTTGGAATATAGAGCAGACATTTTTTTGAAATTCCGGAGAAAGTTACTCACTATATTTTCGCAACAATGTGGTTTTTAGGGATAATCAAAGGATAAAATATCCTTAAAATAGTCCAAGGAATAACCTATTGGAGTTTTATCGCATGTTTATCAACACCCTGTATATTTATTCAAATTCATTGATTTAAATGAACCAACTGAACAACTTCAAAAATAAGAAAGTTGAAGGTTGAACAGAAGATCAATAATGAATACATGCCCTATAAAGCAGACTGAATACACCAATTTCTTTAGTTCCTTTTCGAATTTCCTCGTTTTCAGGAAGATTCTTTCCACCCGACAAGCGCCTATAATCGGTACAGCAAGGATCTGCGTGCTCATCTGCTGTTGCCAATTATTTGCCGTGGTGCTTATCTTAATCGCGATCTCGTGCTTGTTGGTGCACCGGTCTAGATTGACCAATCAAATCGTCGGCGTCATGGACTTAGAAAACTGTTATTTCAAATTTTTATACAGGGTAAGTCGGCGAAGTGAGACTGCCTCTTTGTTCATAATAGATTAAATTTTTTATAAAAACAATTCGGTTTCTGGTGCACTATGTTTCAAGAAGAAAATCAAAACTGAAAAATTAACATTTATTTATTTATTATTTATAACAGAGTGGCCCCTTCGTAAATTCATGCTTGTGGTATGATGGATAAAAAATAGCTTGAATTTTAAACAGGATTTACCCAATATGGGTACGTCTAAAATTTTTTTATGGATAGGTAGGTACTTCCTAAAATCCTAGAAATCTGAAATTGTGTATGTAGGCTAGGATTAGCACATAAACGAAGAAATTATTAGGAAATTTAGTACTCTCACCGTTTATAGGGGTGCAGTGCTGTATATAAAACTATTTATAAATAGTTAATAGGTGCTTGGGCTTCCTCAAATCCTAGAAAGCTAGAAAGAATTTGGTAAGAAAGCTGAAACGGATAAGTTAGGCCATGACATTCTGACACATTTCACCGTGTATATTTTGAAAATGTAAAGTTATAGTCATTTTTCTGTCAGATATCTACGCAACGTTTTTTCTGCACGAACAACAATGACAGATGTTCGTTCATCTATGTTCACCCATAGCAGTCAAACATGAAGATGTGAAATATGACAACTGTGGTTTTTCGATGTTCATCACAGAGCTTGACACCTGTTGAAGATGATTTTTCTTCTTCTTCTTCCTACCAATGACCTCTTCTACATGTAAATACGAATCTATCATCTATATTGATCAGCCTTAAATGCGGACCCACTTAAAAGGTAGATCTACGGGCCCAAACTAGTAGTAATTAAGTATTTATCGAAATGTTTATTCACTTTGGGAAAAGAATGAATTTGAGAAAATATTATGTAAATTCAATAATTCCAAAGACCTGGCGAATGTCGAAGAAACTTTTTTCTCTGTTAATACTGGAAATATTTCAGTAAATAAACATGGTTGGAGGATTCAGTTATGCTATTTTCTTGTGCGGAAATCAAGAATCGAGGGTTTCAATTTGACTAAAAAATAATGGACAGAATAGTCCGTTACTTTGTGATAGTTCATTCGAAAAAAGAATCAAAGTACTCGAAAACCCCGACAGAAAAATTTCTAAAAGAACAGACGGACCTATGAAATTCCCCACTTTTCAAAATTCTCAAGAAATAAGCCTACAGAAGACATTTAAAGGTCTTCGTCCCTGAAAAAAAGGAGTCAGGAACGATTTAATTTTTTGATGAAGGGATGTATGAGTGTATAAATATAAAAATAATAAAAAAATATTTTATAAGTATTGAACGAATGAAAAGGATATTCCCCATCATTTTTGTTTATTTGTAACATTTCCACCATCAAAATGAACAAATATTTTTGTGTTTTTTCATTTCAGTATTGAAGTCTATCATTTAGTTAATCAAACGTCTATCTCATTTTTCTTTCAGAATTTACCGTTTTATTGTAAATAATATTACAACAATGTGTTGTTTTCGCGAAATTTATTTCCTTAAATTTTTCTATTCGAAATGATAAATATCCATTTTTATCAACGACAATTTATTAAGGTTTGATTTAGCCGTCGATTTGTGAAAATTAATTGTTTCTAACAATTGTGGATTCTAACATGGAATTGAACTTCTTTTAAATGACACGCCACACAGGTATCTCCTCCCAGATGACTGGTGAAGGAAAGAGAGAGTATTAAACAGCCAGTGTGAGATCTGGTTTAGGGTAGGATTTCTTGTTATATTCCCTGCGCCCCAACATTTGTTCTTTTAAGCTGAATAATCCAATAAATAAAAATAAATGCACTGCACTGCCATCTGGCGGTAAACGTTTCTTATTTTGAAGGCTAAAGACTCTTAAATACCTTTTTGCACAACTTATACTCCAGAATGAAAATGTAGTAGTACCTACTACGGAACCTGTGTCACAGTTAAACCTCAAAAAAAAAGGTCCATTTACCAAGTTGAAAAAGTGTAAATAGAAATTTGCATTGGCAACAGGCAACGTTTCTGAGAATTATTTGACATTTCACGAGTGCCAACCTGCGTCAATCTTAAGTGAAAAAAAACTTGATAAACCTGAATCTTGTCCAACTGGTATACTTTATTAAATAAAATGGAGTATACAGGGTGAGTCTTTGACTTCTACATATATTTCAACTGTAGATTCTTGAGACCTAAAGAAACCTTTTTTTCGATTTCCATTTTTCCGAATTCGGCTCTGAAAAAGATATAGCCATTTGAAAAAAAAATTGGGCTGACTACGCCTCTGAAATGATCATCTGGTATTGATGCAAAGTTCATATTTCTCAATAGGAATTGAGTTTATACATTCAGTGAATACTCAAATACTAACCTTATTGGAATAAAAATGTTGCAAACACGATAATTTAAAAAAAAAACAGTTAGTTTCATCGGATTATATCTGCAATTAAAAAGCCACATTTCTCACACCAAAATAAGTTCCTTCTTCCTTCTTCAATTTTTCTGCAGATTAGTTTGTAAACACTAATAAATTGTTCATATTTTCCTCGAAATTCCCAAACAACATCATGAAGAAATTCAGATCATCAGAATTTGTTATTGAACAACCTAACCTAATCTATTTTGTATCGATTCTGTGAATGTTTGCACAGAAATTTCAAGAAGATGTTGTCAGCTTGCTGATATTTTCATTGACGTTAAGGATTTGTTACGAAACATAGTATAAGTCACGATACACTTGTGTACCGTGGTATAAATATCTATGAATTCTGCCGTTTCCATCATAAATCGACTTTGCCGCCAAATTTTACCACGCTTGCGTAGAGCGAATACCGAACGATTGGTTATCTGGAGGCCAACTATTAACAATAACAAACCAGAGTCTCTGAACAAACTGTAAACATTATGTGAAGTTCTGAATACATTCAGTGAATTATTGTTCTAATGTGATTATTATGTGAAGTGAATTAATATAATCTTTACCGTGTCGAGTTTATAAAATTCCAAGAGGATATTGTTTAGATAGAAACATCGACACAAATTATAAGGTTTTATTTTATTCTTCATTAATTTCAATTTAATAAGTAGTTTGTATCGAGATTCATCATTCATATCCGAATTTTGTATTTCATCAACATTTAACTTCAATATGGACCGGTAACTATGAATTTTCAATAGAAACTGTGCGTATTAAATCCTCCTTGGTGTCCAATTTTATCAAACAACATTGTAAACTCGTAAAGATCATAGAAGGAATAATATTCGATGATATTTAATTCAGAGACGCATTCAGATTATTCTTGAAATTAATGATTTTTTCGTCAAATTTCTCCGGGTAAAATTGGAAATAACTCGAAAACGACGCGTTTTATTGAAAAAAAAAAATAGGAATACTTTTAGTTCCTTAAATGATTGATTCTTTCGAAAATATGAACCGTTTTTCTTTTTAAAGTGGTTTTATGGTGTTTTAGCGTGTATTGATGAGTCGACTACCCTCTTACATTTATACTAGTAGAGATATTGAATAGGTTTCGATTGAGGAATATGCACCATGAATAGAATAAAAACTCAACCAAAATTCAGTTCATTCGAAATAACGATTCCGAGGATATAAACAGAAAAGTGTTTTTTTTCATGGATTTTCGACACCCTGTATCTTCGAAACCAAACCGAATTTTGAAAAATGGTATAGAAAAAAAGTTTTTCGTTTGATGAGAGGAATCTACAGTAAAAATATATGTACAAGTCGAAGACTCACCCTGTATAGAGTTGGCCCTTGAAAAAAAAAACCTGACGAGCGAGAAATGAAATGACATAGCATCACGTAGGGGTCCTTGCGCCAATATCTGCGCCAGACCTCTACACCACCTCCCATCAATTTCTAACCCACGGCCAAAGTCTTCAACATCTTGTCGTTTTCGTTATCGCGCTGCATCCAATTTCATCTGAATTTCAGTCGAATCATTTGCCCCCGTCGTTTTAACCGGCAATTTCTAGAGTGCTTTCAGCCATTACCCCGTCTACGTCCCCTAAACCCCGTTCAGAACGGGCAGAACGATCCATGCTTAGCCAGGAGCACCAGGAGCAGCAGCGAATGTCAACGCGAACGAAAATCCCGATCGGTACGTCAGACTCTGCTCGTTGCTCACCAGAAACGGTTAAAGTGATTTAAGAGAACGAGGATGCGGATGAGCATCTATTTTATTGTTAAGTTCGACAACCTCTATTTTCTTGCTGATACGACGGTGTACGGTTCGTGTTCAATTGGTGGAATAAATCGTTGAGAAATCAGATCGAATAATTATCTTCGTTCACTTTCTAACCGTTTGAACGTCTAGGATTGTCTAATTTAACTGTACAGTGCTTACATCGAATGAATTCTTGTCGAACTCAAGTCCCAACATTCTTTCTTGTCCATGAAAAGAAAAATAAAGTCGAACGTCAAAATATCAAACTGATCTCATCTTCCCTTTTTTGCCTAACCGACTTTCCTGTCTTCAAATTGTTCCTTTTCTAGGCCAGTATCTGCATGTACTTTAGAGTATGTTCCCACCAAGTTCATTCCAAAAATAAAATCTGAATGCTTTTCCGAATTGCTGGCAAATATTCGATGGCTTCCAAGATTTCTACGGAGAAAAACATATATCGTCTTCAAAGTTGGAGTAGGATGTGCCAAAATTTGCTGTTATACAGGGTCTTTCACGAGGAACCTCACCCATATTTATACGGGAAACTACTGAACGTATTTTCATGAAATTCAGCATTTATAACTATTTCACGTTTCACATTTATAACTATTTCAGTTTTGGTTGGAAAATTCTCTCTGAGCGGGAAAATTCGAAAAAAAAATCGAAAATAGAGCTCCGCTGAAACAAGAATAACTTCGAGGTTTTTGGATGGAAAATTTTCATTTTTGGGATTTTTCAAGATGTAAGATTGATATATCCAATTTAAAAATTGAAATCGCGATTCATGATACAGGGGGTGAAAAAATCGCTTTCAAAGTTAGGGATGACAAAATCGTGAAAAATCAATTTTTTCAAATTAGAACCCCATTTTTTATGGCAGATATTGAATCTACGTTAAAAAATAATGTGAGTGTATGCATCACACCCTTGCCCTAAAGTGGATATTAACTCAGAAAATATCCATTTTAGGGCAAGGGTGTGATGCATACACTCACAGTATTTTTTAACGTAGATTCAATATCTGCCATAAAAAAATGGGGTTCTAATTTGAAAAAATTGATTTTTCACGATTTTGTCATCCCTAACTTCGAAAGCGATTTTTTCACCCCCTGTATCATGAATCGCGATTTCGATTTTTAAAGTGGATACATCAATCTTACATCTTGAAAAATCCCAAAAATGAAAATTTTCCATCCAAAAACCTCGAAGTTATTCTTGTTTCAGCGGAGCTCTATTTTCGATTTTTTTTTCGAATTTTCCCGCTCAGAGAGAATTTTCCAACCAAAACTGTAAAAATGTTACATCAAAATAACTTGAAATTTTCTAAGGAATCTATTTCTGCAATAAAAAAATGGTGTTCTAATTTGAAAAACGGAAGTTGACGTCATTTCCGGAAAAACCGGAAGTGCTCATGCCTTGAAAATATTTTAGATTTCATCAGCATCGTGAAATACTTATAAGTGCTGAATTTCATGAAAATACGTTCAGTAGTTTCCCGTATAAATATGGGTGAGGTTCCTCGTGAAAGACCCTGTATTTGATTTCATACCATTCACAAGATCATCAGAAATTCGATATGGTTCCATAGGTTTCCATATACCAGACGAGGTCTGAATTCGCTGGGCATAATTGTTTCTGCGAAGACGCAGAATATTTCAGGGGTTGACATGCGCATTAGGCTGGTTTCATATTTTGATGTAGGAGTTATCGTGAGAACTGGACAATGTTACCATCAAAAATGTTCGTGCTAAACATCTATAATAGTATATTCTAGAACTAGTTGCAGAATGGGCTCCTATTCCAATACGAATGCGAAATTCGAAAACGAGCGACGAAGGAGCGAGTTTTCGAACGCATGAGTGTTGGAATTGCATTCTGCAACGAGTATTAGACGATATTTTCTCTATGTCAGTCAAATTTCGTGAAATACTGTTGAAATTCAATGAAAAATTCAGATTATACATCCTACAGTGGCTTTATACAAGACAGTGGCGACAATAGGGTCATAGAACACGTTTTTGCACAAACATGGCGGATATTTGTTTACATTTGAGTGTCGTGCTGTTTGACATTTGACTCGATTTTGAGCTTTATGACATGACAACAAATCAATGAAAGTCCGCCATTAGTGGTCGAAAACAGTCCGACCAATCAAAACGTGAACGTCTATTGTCGCCACTGTCCTGTATAAAGCCACTGTAATACATCCTAGTGACTTTTATATTGTATCTTGGCAGTTGTTGACTGTTACGAAATTGACATTTCCAAATTGACGTGTGTTGAAAATTGATAGGATCGGAAGCCAGTGCTGACAACCACAAATCGAAAATATAACTGAAAACAATGCTGTAATGAGTTCATTACATCATTGTTTTCAGTACTGTAATGAACTCATTACGATACTGAAATACAGAAATATACATACAGACTATAACAGCCAAATGGAATAAATTCGATAACGAACAAATGAGGGGGTGTTAGAAAAAACGCTCGGACACGTCGATTTGTAATTTTAAATGCGCATATTTTTCAAGAAAATAAAATAATATAGGGTGTTCCATGCGACCGTGGCCAATACCAACTTTCTTATTTCAAATGCGCAACCCCCTGTATATTATTTATTTTTTGGATTCTTCAGAGAATTCTAGAAACAAGTCATGCACAATGTCCTATACCTATCTTTAACTATTTCGGAAGTATTAAGTGTTTTCAGATTTTTTACAAAAATTAACATTTTAATTGAAAATTATTTTATTTCACAAATTCGATACATTACACTCAATAATTATTTCCCATTTACCTCTTGATATGAAGAAAGTAAGCAAAAACCATTACTGAGAAGAAATGTTGAGTAACGTTAGAAGACAATTCTACACCAGATTAGCATGTTGCCAAGACTTTCGCGGCGAGCATTTTGAACATTTCCTACATTGACATTAATGTTTTTATTTGTTTTTATTTTTTAATAATTAGGAAATAATCAGTATTACTCATTAGGTCTCAAGTGTAATGTACCGAATTTGTGAAATAAAATAATTTTTATTCAAAACGTTGATTTTTGCAATAAATCTGAAAACACTTAATACTTCCGAAATAGTTAAAGATAGGTATAGGACAATGTGCATGAATTATATCTCGAATTCTCTGCATAATACAAAAAATAAATAATATACAGGGGGTTGCATTTGAAATAAGAAAGTTGGTATTGGCCACGGTCACATGGAACACCCTATATAATATTATTTTCTTGAAAAATATGCGCATTTAAAATTACAAATCGACGTGTCCGAGCGTTTTTCCCAACACGCCCTCATTTATTCGTTATCGAATTTATTCCATTTGTCTGTTGATTTGATTGATTGATTGATTTGCTGACGGACAAGAGACCGGGTTAGCACTTGGCCTCCCAGTGACACTACGACCAGCTTGGGTCTTCATTTGTCTGTTACACTCTGTATAAGCAAGGAAGCGTCAAAATCTCATATTGACGGAAGAAAGTCCTACAAGAATCTCGTGGATGTAGGTGGGAAATTAGACGGATAATTCTCTTTTGAATGATAAACACCCTTTTGGAAATCAACAGAGTTACCCCACAACAGAACATTATAGTTCATATGACTAAACACCAAACTTCAGTAAACAGCTTTAATCGCAAAGCAGGAACTACACATTTTCTTGCACTCAGCATCCACATGGAAGTTCCACCTCAAAGAACTATCAAGATGAACAATTCTCAGAGACGTTGCCAATGCTAATTTCTATTCACTCTTTTTCAACTTCGTGAATGGAGTTGGATCTTTTAAGGTTTAACTGTGACACAGGTTACTACTTCATTTTCTTACTGGAGTATTTCAAGTTGTGCAAAAAGGTATTTAAATGTCTTCTGTAGGCTTATTTCTTGAAAATTTCGAAAAATGGGGAATTCCATGGGTCCGTCTATTCGTTGAGCAGCTTTTCTGTCGGGTTATTCGAGTACTTTTATTCTTTTTTCGAATGACCTATCACAAAGTTAGACTATTCTGTCCATTACTTTTCAGTAAAATTTCAACACTCGATTCTTCATTTCCGCACAAGAAAATAGCATAACTGAATCTTCCAATCGTGTTAATATACGTGAAATATTTCCAGTATTAACGGAGAAAAAAGTTTCTTCAACATCCGCCAGGTCTTGAGAATTATTGAATTCGCATACAATTTTGTCAAATCCAATATTTTCCCAAAGTGAATAAACATTTTGATAAATACGTAATTACTACGACCTCTATGCAGAAAGGACAACGTTGCTTAGTTATATCAGAAAAAAGACTTTTACCTACCTAACATTTTCAAAATATACACGGTGATATGTGTCAGAAATCCATAGCCAACCGAGATACTTTATAAAAGTGAATGGAGTATAACATTCTTTTTCAAATGAAAATGATTCTATGTGTCCGATTTGTTCTCATTTGAAAGTAGAGGCAATTAGAGGTATGGATCTACTGAGGTCACTAGTTACAATGAATAAAAATAACAAATCTCAAGGTTATTGAAATTGTTTGAAAGGCCCCCCTAACTGCTTTATTCAGTGCGTCATTCACGGATAAGATTTGGATGGTTTCTTATCTGGTTGGCTGCATTCTGAACTCTTTCAAGTAACTGCTGATAGGCAGTGATTTTTACTTGGTAGACAACTTTCTTACTAAGTGTCAGATAAATCTTCGAAACACAAACAATAATGACAGTCATATCAATTTATTCAGTAGCCGTGAAAATATGAATTTTGATTAAAAAAAAGAGCCTATTAATTCAATGGAAATATTTGAAAGGGGCTACTATACACAAATGAAGGAAATTTTTGGAAAGCCGACAACGCCGCATGCAACTTATATGAATACCATAGACTCCGGTTACTTAATCCGGTCAATTTTTCCGCCATGCAGGTACCAGCAGGCTGGGAAGATGAGACAAGTGCTCGAACACGTAACGAAATGTGGATTATCTTTCAATCATTCACGTCTTCGTGGGAAAAAGAGTCCACTTCCTATACCCAGCACCGTTAGACGGCGAAGAAATCCGACTGCCTGGCTGTGGGCATTCAATGGGGCCGTACGCGAATTTCAATGCGGTCCACTTGCGCACTCACAGAGCAATTTCTAGCCGAGTTTCGCAGTGTTCTGGAACGCAAAGTGCATAAATGCTGGTAAAGGAGCAGACGTGCTATGTTGCCAAGTTGTATGGAATTTCGCGAATGTCAGGAAATTCTTTTCGGTGCTTTTCATGGTGAATTCAAGCGACACCTGGCGGCAAGAATGTTGAGCGATGAGCTTGTTTCATGTGAACCTTTTTGACATGGAACGTGTTTGAACGGACAACATACACACAACCAAACTTATATGGAATCACCCTGTTATTTGGAAAAAAGAATTTTAATTAAAAAAAAGTCGCTGAAAAGTGAAGAGCAGTTTTCCCAAAACAAGTTTATTACAAAAATAATATAAATTATTAAAATATTATTTTTATAATAGAACAGAAAATTAAAAGTGTAAATTTCTCTAAAAATAATTTTTATGTACCTGATAATTGAACAACAAATAAAACGATTTTAAAAAATCAATAATCAGTATTACCACCCCTGGCATAGATACAAGCTTGAATTCGACGAGGCATGCTTTCTATTAAGTTGTTAATTTCTTTTTCTGTAACATTTGCCCATTCCTCTAAAGCCGCTTGTATAAGTTGCTCTGCGTTACCAGGATTATTTTGACGAGCTCTAATTTTGCTTTTGATCCTATCCCACAAGTGCTCGATAGGATTAAGGTCCGGTGAACAAGAAGGCCACTCTAAAACAGTCACACCTTCTGTTTCGAAAAAATTTTTTGCAACTCTGCTGGTATGTGGAGGTGCAATATCCTGCATAAATAGGAAATAATCTCCAAAAGCACCTCGCCAGAGCCTCACTACAGGTTGTAGCACTAGATCAACATACCTAGGCCCTGTCAGAGATTATCTAATGGGAATTAAAGGAGTTTTCTCACCAAACATAATTCCGCCTCAAAACATTACAGTACCTCCTTTGTATTTAGGGATCGGTCTTGCAGCTTGAAGCCTAGCTTGCCTCCCCCTACCTCTTAAAATGCGAACACGCCGGTCGTCTGATCGTAGGCCAATTCTGGTCTCATCCGAAAATAAGACATTTTTCCAATCTTCAATAGTACAATTTTCATGCTCTAAACACCAATTAAAACGGTCAACTTTATTTTGCCTTGATAGTTCTGGATCTCTTAACGCTCTTCTCTTTAATAATTCCCGAGCGCGAAGCCTTTTTCTGATAGTTTCGACAGAAACACTAACACCTGTAGCTTGCAGAAATTGCCTTTGAAGCTCTGAATGAGATACTGCGGGATTTCTTCTTGCTGTTTGGGCTAAAAAGCGATCCTGCCTTTCTGTAGTTACTCTTCCACGACTTCTTCTCGGCCTATTTTTTAGGGTTCCTAACTCCAGAAACCTTGCATAGGTTTTTGAAACAACCCCTTGTGTAACCCCCACCGTTCTTGCAATCTGTCTTTGTGACATACCTTGTTCTGCCATAGTAATAATTCTTCCTCTCTGGACTTCCGATAACCCCACATAAGGCATTTTTTTTAAAACTTCGCAAAAAAACAAAATATAAATTCACTGCGACGTTCAAACGAAATGGTAAAATCGACACTGCAAAGCCAAATCTTATCAAGTGCTTATGAACCTAACTGTTTTTGTGAGTAAACACATGCACTTTTTATTTGCTTCTAACGAAAAAGATATCAAAATAATATTTCATCTTAATACTGGGTGATTCCATATAAGTTTGGTTGTGTGTATACTCCATTCACTTATATAAAGTATCCCGGTTGGCCATGATTTAGGTTTATCGAGTTCTTTTACTCAAAACTGACTCAGGTTGGCGCTCGTGAAAGTCGAATAATTCTGAGAGATGTTGCCAATGCTATTTTCTATTTTCTCGTTTTCAACTTTTGTAAACGGAGTTAGTTCTTTTAAGGTACAACTGTGACACAGGTTTGTAGTTCTACTACATTTTCATACTGGGGTATTTCAAATTGTGCGAAAAGTTATTTGAATGTCTTCTGTATGCAATTTTGAAAAATTGGGAATTCTATAGGTCCGTCTGTTCGTTTAGAAATTTTTCTGTCGGGATATTCGAGTACTCTTATTCTTTTTTCGATTGAACTATCACAAAGTGAAGGACTATTCTGTCCATTATTTTTCAGTGAAATTTCAACACTGGATTCTTGATTTCCGTACAAGAAAATAGCATAACTGAATCATCCAACCATGTTTATATACGTGAAATATTTCTAATTTTAACAGAAAAAAAAGTTTCGTCAACATTCGCCAGGTCTTTGGAATTATTGAATTCACATAATATTTTCTCAAATTAATTATTTTTCCAAAGTAAATAAACATTTTGATAAATACGTAATTACTACGAGTACTACGACCTCTATGTAGAGAAGACAACGTTGCCAAGTTATTTTCAAAATATACACGGTTAAATGTGTCAGAATATCTTGGCCAACCGGGATACATTATAAAATTGAATGGAGTATAAATAACACATCCAATATCCATCCTATTCGCATTCCGTCAGGTTTGCACTCACATGTATGGCTACCTTTACTTTATACAAGGGTCGACCGAGAATTACCTTAATACCGAATCTCATCAACTTCTCTTCCCTTGTTGGCGATGGTTCCAAAATTTATTGGCAGTCTCCGAATGAAAAATGGCACGGTGGTCAGTCTACCTCCATCCTTAACTCAGTAATGTCTCCCGGATGTCAAGACCATAGATCTCGAAGAATTAAAGACGCGGGTGAGAACTCATCCATTCTGGCGACTCTGGACGTTTCCATTTGCTGGAAATGATCCTTCCCACATAAATCGCTCGCTGCAATCTGCGGGAAATTTATGGGGGTGATTGGCGGGGGGAGATATCGTCTTGGAGAATTAGGAGGGGGGGTGGTCAGTTTTCGTCTCCTTCAGGCGTGCTACTCGCTTGGAAAAAATTGTTTGGGTGGCGAAAATAAAGAGAGATACACAAAGATATTTTTTTTTTCAGGAGTAACGATAAGTTCATGAAAATGAGGTTTTCGATGGCTAATATTAATAATAACTTTTTGTGTCGGAAATGGATAGACCTTCTGTTGCTGGGAATGATTGGTCATCGAAGGGTGTTTTATCAGTCCTTTTATTATGATATGAATGAAATGGGTAAACTTGAAATTGAATTAGAATGTTTCCCTTTTTTCACGAAATTTGCGCAATCCCATTAAAAAAAGGCCATCCCGTATAAATAGATATGAAGTTGAATATGAAAGAGAGTAAATAACATAGACACAAGAGCATCAAAAAGAAGTTATCCAAGACGAACAATATAAACAAGGTCCCAACAATCACAAAAACACCAAAAAATATTAACTGTTCACATTTTTGGAGTTTTTGTGACTGTTGTGGTCTTGTTTTTATTGTTCTTCTTTGATACCTTCTTTTTGTTGTTTTGCCTTTGTTATTTACGATCTGTTCTTTTTAACTTTATAACTATTTATATTTGTGTACCTACTTCTGGTTTACCTGATTCTTATTTCTAGAGCCCTGATGATGAAAAAATTTTCGAAATGCTGGACATCTGTAGCTTCTTCGTTTGTATTGCCTGAACCCATAAAATTCCGTATGTTATTGATCCCAAAGGAAAACTCATTTCATTCCTATAATAATCAAAGGGTGATATTCGGATGATCGAATTCTACTGTAAAATTCCGAAGGAAAAGACCTTTTCAACAACATGTTGCACGACCAATCATACCTATTCCAATTCAAGGGGTTGGGGTTGCCACGCAAAGGGATGAAATGATGAGATGGTTTTTATGTAACAAAATGTCTCCCCCAAGAACAAATTTCCCAAAATATTGATTTTCTACTAGAAAAGATTTTTTTTTCCGTTTCAATGCGACACCCTGTATAATCTTACAAGTACCATTCGTAGTACTTGAACAACTTGGAATAAAGCTTATCCATCTCTATTTATTCGAATGAATAAAGGGGAGCTTGATGTAAGCAGTGTGACATCATCCTTCCTTCATAAAAATTCTCGTTTCAGACGAACTGCCACTGAACTTAGAGGAAACGACGGATTCATTATGTAAATGAGTTCCGTAGACGGGTATGGCTCGACAAATGTCGCATTCTACGCGTATACACTTATATCGGACCCCACAAACGATCCTTCATACGATGAACCCCCTTTTTCTATCGAACAGAAATAGATGTATATCAAGATCTCTGTTCAGAGACATAGGGGACTTTCCCTCACATGTGTGCGTAAGTGTGTGTACCTTCTAGGGTACCTACCTACAGAATACCGCGGAGAGACGAAAAGTTTCAGACGAGAATATGGTCCTTTTTGGGATTCCAGCAAAATATCACAAAACGAATAATAGCTTGAAATGGAGATTCTTCGAGCGCTACTTATATTTTACACTGCGCAAAAAAATTAACGCACATTATGGAAATCTCAAATTTATTCTACAACTGAAGTGTTCTCAATGATAATTATCTTTATCAGAATTATGCATGCATATGTTATCCACTTTCAACGTTTTTCTTCAATACAAATGTTTTCTCCCAGCAGGAATAAAAAAAAGATGATATTATCAGATTTTGAATATATTGGCACCATTCTAAAATCAGTTGTTCTCGATCAATTCTAGTGATCAATAGTTTTTCTTTCGTTTGATTTTCTACACTCGATCGCTATGCAACGCGAAACACGCAATTTGACCCAAGGGGAATGTGCCCAAGCGGTAGTTTTGCGGGAAGAAGGGTGGACACAAGAATTGCAGAAAGGTTTGGGGTTTCCCATAAGAGTGTGTCCAGAATGTTGCAGCGCTTCAGGGAGACAGGTATGAATGTCCGAAGACCAGGACAGGGTAGACCACGGGTAACAACTGCCATTCAAGAACGTTACTTGAGAGTTTCTTCGTTGAGACAACGGTTTGCAACCGCTCGCCTCCTTCAAAATCAGCTTGAGCAAACTCATGAGGTGCAAATTAGCACTCAGACAATAAGAAATCGCCCCAGACAATATGATTTAAGGCCTCGTGTCGCGGCAAGTGGCCCAGCTCTTACCCCAGCCCATCGAAGGGCGCGTTTGGATTGGGAAGAGGCTGATTGAGAAAGAGTTCTCTTCACAGATGAGTCTAGATTCTGCCTCTACTATTGTGATCGACGTTCCCTTGTATACAGACGTCCACATGAAAGATATGCTCAGTGCAATACTACTGGTTTCGGGGGAGGATCGGTTATGGTATGGGGTGGAATATCTTTGACTGCTCACACAGACCTATTGGTCGTTGAAAATGGAGCTATGAATGCTGATAAGTATATAAGGATCATTCTTGAAGAGCATGTAGTGCCATTTGCCCCATACATTGGTGAAAATTTCATTTTTATGGACGATAATGCCAGACCCCATCGTGCGCGCATCGTTCAGGAGTACCTTGAAGAGGTTGAAGTCTCTCGAATGCAATGGCCAGCAAGAAGTCCAGATCTCAATCCGATTGAGCAGGTTTGGGACAACCGCAATAGAAGGCTGAGAAGTTCAGAAAATCATCCAGCTACTCTTAATGACTTAGGAATCCAACTCAGAGAAATCTGGGAGGGATTAGATCAGAACATTTTAAGATCACTCATTTTGAGTATGAACCGTCGTTGCCGAGCTGTAATTAACGCAAGGAGTGGAAATAACAAGTATTAAATCACTTATCACCATTTCAGTATTTTGAAAATTGTTCATTTCTCTTCTTTCACATAAGATTCAGTGAAATCCTGAATTTTTTTTCCATTTACTGTGTCTTGTTTCGTTCAAAACCTTCCCGAGAGAACATAAAAAATAAGTTATGAAGTCAATGTAGAGTTAACTTTCATTAAAATTGAGATTTTCAGAATGTGCGTTAATTTTTTTGCGCAGTGTTTGTCTGAGCTTGGTTCACGACGTTTTGAATATGTCAAAATCGTCCTGCAAGTACTGGTGGAGCCATCTATCGACAAACAGCGGGAACTTAGGTATGCGCACCTAATATGTTCATTGTATTGATTCCCATTTTTTGTAAAGTATTTCTTTCAATGGGAATGACTATTGTATATTCAAAATATGCTTCTTCGAAATGAAGCACTAGCGTCAAATCCACTCCTTTATAGTTTCTTCCTCTGAACCTCCATGCCCTGCATCTTAATTCAAAGCACCCACTGCTCCAGATACCTCGAGAAATAATTCAACTCTTATCCAGATGTATATGAAATTGAACTTGTCACTCAGGCTCGAGGCCAGTAAATCTCGCGAGAACGGCGACAGGGTGCAATCGCCTCTCGAAGGACCAGTAGCGTCGGCGACGTTGCCCACGCTCCGGTCATTATCGGCATGCCCCTCTTCCTTATCTGTTAGTCATTTCCTGCGTCCACGCTGCTGCTCCTCGTACCATCAAACGGTGAAGCCGCCCCATGGTCACGATAGGTCTACTTAACTCGACGACTGGCCCGAGCGTGACCAGCGAATTGGAGCCTTCGAGACTTTGCTTACTACCGATTTTGAAATATTCTGGTTGGTAATGTTAAGGCGCATCCAGACTAATGCGTATCATCTAGTTGAATCGAATAAATGTGGACGTTGACAACGGGAGTAGATGCCTAGCCGTCTTATGTCGCCGACGACACGAATTGCAAAAAAGACGTCCACATTGTCCGAATCAGTTTGATCAAACTTGAATGGATAAACCAAGTAGGTGCTTTATTATGAAGGTGGAAGGAAAGCCTTATCGAATTCCGAAAAGTGTTGAAAATGGTTATAGTCATTTTTCTGTCAGATAACTAAGCAACGTTGTTCTTTCAACATAGAGGTCGAAGTAATTGCGTATTTATCGAAATGTTCATTTACTTTGGGGGAAATAATGAATTTGAGAATATGTGAATTCAATAATTCCAAAGATATGTTGAAGAAACTGGCGATCTACTGCTCCACAAGAGTTAGGGATATCGTATTCAATCGTTTTTAAAAACGTAAATTAACAAACGCCGAGGCTAATAGTGCTATCGGAATGTTACAGGGCGGCCTAACTCAGGTTGTTGTAGCGGAAAGGTTCCAAGTCAGCCAGAGTGTTATATCTCAACTTAGGAATAGGTTCAGGGAGACAGGTTCCGTGTTGGAAAGACCAAGGCTTGGTGGGCGACGAAAAACAACACCTGCTCAGGATCGTTTCATCACCGTTTCGGCGAGAAGAAACCTTACATCTACGTGTACAATGCTACGGAATACTCTTCAAAATGCAGACGGGGTCCATGTTTCCATCGAAACCATCAGATAACCTTTGAGAGAGGTGAACCTAGGTTCTAGACGTCCATTAAGAGGAGTTCCATTAACACGTGACCATAAGCGTCAAATACTGGAATGGGCAAGGCAACATAATAATAATAATAATAATAATAAGTTTATTTGTCCAATCGATCATACAACTGATATAAGACACGTCATATTCTATAGGTTTCAACAAAACAGGATAATAAAAACATTAGACAGGTCAAAACAATATTCTCAGTAATTCGAGCCAGTGCATAACTAAGTGAACCTTTCATTAAGGTATTCAGCTACTGAATAATACGCCCTCTCAGACAAAAAACTTCTCAACCATATCAATTGGAACGATCAATGGCGTAGTGTCCTTTTCACTGATGAATCCAGATATGGACGACTTTCAGTTTCTCGAAGAATAAGGGTATGGACAATCCCACGCATACCCCGTAATCGTCGCTATGTCCAAGAAGTCCATCCATTCCGAGGGAGTAGTGTTATGGTATGGGCCGGGATATGTTTCAACGGGCGCACAGATCTACACATTGGTCCTGGGAATATGACCGCCTCACACTATAGGGAGCATGTCATTGACAATGTTGTGCCAAATTTTCACGCTGTTTCAATTTCTAGACGATAACGCTAGACCGCACCCTGCAGCCATAGTTGATAATGCGCGCAAGGATCTTGGTATTCCACATTTACCAATACCTCCGCACTCACCAGATTTGAATTGCATAGAAATAGAACATGAATGGGATATGCCCCAAAGAAGATTAGATAATCATCAACCTACCTCAGAATCCTTAAATGATCTGAGAGAGCTTCTGCCCCGTTTATGGAACCAAATTCCTCAAGAGATGTTCAACAACCTCGTAGTATGCAAAGAAGATGTCATCAAGCTGTTATTGATGCCCGTGGAGGCCATACATTGGTCTTACATTGTCTTAAAATGCTTGAATTCTCTGGGAATAAAATTTCGTTATTTTACTCGATTTTTCATAACCACCCTGTATACGCTGCAGTCCTACAGGCTTAAATTAATTTGCAACTTGAAATCATATTAATATGAATTTCCATTACAAAAATCTTATTTTAACTATATTTTTTTGCAATTTAAGTCAATATCCCTAACTCATGTGGAGCTGTTTATTTCACGTATACATATTTGTGTAACTGGCAAATTACATTAATGAAAATATAAATTCTCAAGAAAACTATTTTTTTTTTTAAATACTTTGTTCAAAGAGTATGTGCACTTTGTCATGGATCTCTCTTCGAATTAAAACATTTTATCGAAAAGTTTCAACTTCAGTAGAAACGTACAAATAACATACCTACTCAAGATCTTAACTGATGCGCAGTGTTTCACACATTCTAATTTTCCACGTGTCGGGGTTGAAAGTTGTGCATGATCAAAACTGTAATGGTCGACTTTCATTCGGTGACAAATTTCATCAGGTACATGAGCCATGACAAAGTGCACATACTGAAAACCTCTTTGAACTAACTATTTTTTAAAAAAAAAATTTTTTTTCTTGAGAATTTATATTTTCTGTAATTTGCGAGTTACTCAAATATAGTTTGACCCTTTTATCGAAGATAAAATTATTGTTATTGATATCGATCGAATATTCGGAATATTCATCACACAGTGAGAAATAGGAGTGCGGATTAAGAAAATATTGATCGATTTCAGTGAAACCTGCTGGTATTAACTTTTCGACTTCCCCCGTACAAATGTCATGGTCCTTCGAAAAACGATTATTGGAACTGCTTCGTAGGAGTTGAATACGCTGCAATACGCAAACCAACAACTGGCAGCGATATGACGTCTCAAATTAGCCGACAAGTTCCCCGTGCTATTGTCCCCTCAATCAATCTCCCACATATACGGGGGCTATCCGTAACGTTATCTTGTTGACGAAATGACGACCGATTAAATTGCAATCGCGATTTTGTTACTTTGTAACAAGTTTATCGCTCGGTTAGAGTAAATACTTCTTTGAGTTAAACCGAGCTCATTGATATTGGGAATGAGTTATCGAATAGTAGCGAGGTGATATGGTAGACGGATCAGTGGCGTGGCGATTTTAATTTCTAATATTGGTGTGAATATTACAGATGAATTTTATGATTATTTTCGATATTCATTTATGGATTCTTCTAAGGCCTGGTTATCATAAAATACATTAAAACTCGATGAAAAATTTGCTTATGTAGGAAATGCTTTTTCTCCTTTCGAATAAGGCCACTAGGTGTCGCTACGGTTAATGGCTCTTATCTAGACACTGTAGCGTAGTCGTGAAGGTACTATATTTGATATCATCGCCACTAGATGGCGATGTATACAATTACTGTGTAAATTGCATAGAACTCATAATAACATGGAAGGCTTTTATCAGATCAAAAAGCGGGTAAACATCTCAAGTTGGTGGAACAGAGAATTTTCACCGAAATGTCTAGTAAATCGGATTTTGACGATCAGCATCAATCGTGAGTTTTCCATTTTCATCTTTTCTCTATATTTCTTAAATTTTTTTGATTTTTGTTTGGGTAATAAATATATTTGCGGAAATAACTGAATTCAAAACTGCCCATAATTAGTAATTGACATATTATTTTTGTGTTTCTGTTTTGTGTGACTGCCATATCCATGGAAAAGATGACAGTTGACCGGTGACATTTGACAGTTGAAAGAACTTTTATTATGCCTAATAGCCTAATTTATCTCCTGTTTGAAAAAATAGCAATGGTAAGATTATACAACTCTAACGGTGGGTTTCACAAAGCATATCACCTGTGATCAGAGCTTGATCTAGAATCAACTCGATTTGACAGTTCAGAAATGTAACCAAGCCGCTGATCTCTGATCACTGGTGATTGATTTGTGAAATCCACCTTAATAGGTATCATTTAGGCGAAACAAAGTTCTCCGGTCCAGCTAGTCTGGTATATGAATGGAAGAAACCGATAAAAAAAATTCAGGAAGCCACTAAACTATCTATGAAAGCTACTACATAGTTCGAATTCTCATACCTACGCCCCTGACCGTACTACTGCTAAGTACGCGACATGGAGAAAATGCGATTTCCTTGCTCCGCTACTTCCAACGTAACTTTGAACTTATTGGCGCAGCTCAATCGCCTTCGCCTGAACCTTGGGAGCCCCCCTCCCAACCGTTATTGAGGGACCTACGGCGCGAGGCACGGCGCTGTGACATGGCCCCGTTAACGGTTCTCCTCCCTTTCCTCTCCATGCCCCCAGATCCACCGCCCGTCTCTCCGAATCTAATTAGTGGATAGCGAATTAAAATCGTCCTCCTGGTATAAATTACAATTAGGAGAAAATGAGAACTGCGCGATGGCGCACGCGCAGCGGTGGCAGGTGCGGGTTTGCCGGATTAGGATTCGTTTTTCCATGTTTCGGGATTTCCTGAGAAAAAAATGGGGTGTCTTCTGATTGTTTTTCTTGTTTTCTTCTTTATCGTATTCGTTTCCGTTTCCGAATCCTTTCAATTCAAAAAATTTAACAAATCCATTGCCACTTACAGTTTGGTATCCGAGCTCTAGGAAGAAAATTGTCCCAAGTTTGCACAAAAAATTATTTCCATTTTGTTTCAATTCGAAAAATTTCAGAAAATGTAATGATTCCATTCCCGATTACAAGTTGGTATAAGAGCTGTAGGAAGAGAATTGTCCCCTGTTTGCACATTTGAAATTTCTAGACATAATTCATGTACAATGTCCTATACCTATCTTCAACTTTTTCGGAAAAATTAAGTGTTTTCAGATTTTTTGCAAAAATTAACATTTTAAATGAAAATTATTGTATTTCACAAATTCGATACATTACACTCAATACTTATTTCACATTTACCTCTTGATATGAATGAAGAGAGTAAGCAGAAACCATTACTGAGAAGAAATTTAAAAAAACAAAAACAGATTTGTTTATTCTCATAGCCTTAGTAACACTTAATACTGCCGAAATAGTTGAAGATAGGTATAGAACATTGTGCATGAATTGTGTCTAGAATTCTCTGAAGAATCCAAAAAATAAATAATATACAGGGGGTTGCATTTGAAATAAGAAAGTTGGTATTGGCCACGGTCACATGGAACACCCTATATAATATTATTTTCTTGAAAAATATGCGCATTTAAAATTACAAATCGACGTGTCCGAACGTTTTTCCTAACACGCCCTCATTTATTCGTTATCGAATTTATTCCATTTGGCTGTTACACTCTGTATAGGGCTCGTAGCCCAGTGTTTATGGCGATTGACTTTGACGCGGAAAGACGCGAGTTCAATCCCGAGGCTAGGAAAGATCTCGGTAGTGGGCCACCATTGTTGGGTCGAAAATTAACAGTGCTGTGCCTAAGGTGGCGTAAGGACACAGTAACAAAGCCTACACAGAACACAACTGCTTACTCCGAACTCGTACAAGTTATGAGCTTCGAAGCTTGTAGTTTCTGAGGGCTTCGGGAGACCTAGGAGTAATCAGTATGATCAATATGCAAGGGGAAAACGCATTAAATCGATTGAAAAATCGTGAAACTCAGTATATGAGAACCCAGATTCGATCCTATTATTCGAGATTCAGAAGTATAAGTAAATTCGGAGAAATTATCTGGCAACACTGTGTTGGTATCCGACGACGAGCGTCCAAGCCGATGGACGTTGGAATTGTTGCAGTGTGCGATGTCCGTTTTGCGAGATTCTAATGCACCCGAGGTTGCCAGATCTTCCGGAATTTTGGTCCGCATTCTGCACTTATGAAAGAGAAAACGTGACTGATTATAAAACAATGATCATTATTGTCAGTTTCCCACGGTTTAAGCTAGGAAAATCATGAAAATTCAGATCTATTCAAGAATCGTTCCTAGAAGAACCTTGTATGCTGTCACAATGCAAAATGGCTCAATGTGGCCTGAAAAACACCTTCAAAAAAATTTTCTAGCATGATTTTATGCTTAACCATTCGAAATTCAAATTTCATCCTTTCATTATATTTTCCAAGTATCTACACAATTTACTGCGCCACCTTGTATAGAAATGTCTTACACTTCTAAATTCATCGTGCCAAATTTCACCAAGGAGGTAGTTTCCTAAATATAACAATCATATAACAACGTATTACCATTTTATTTGATGATTTGATCACTTGAGTAAACCATTCTGTTATTTCTAGGTATCTGCTGGTCAACACTTGCAATTGTCCGGCGACATCAAAGGAAATGTCTCAATCGCCACACACCAAGGACTCCACTTCAACACCCAACACACCAGCAACCCCTCCCCCCAACAGCAGCAGCAGCAGCAACAACAACAACAGCAGCAGCAGCAACAAAACCCCCAACAAAACCAAATGCCCACCCAGACACAGTCCCAGATGGGCGGCAACAACCCCCAGAATGTCCACGGCAATGTAAATATGAACAGCCAAGGTCAGTCTGGCATGAACAACCCAATGATGAACGCCCAACAGCAGCAACAACAGCAAATGCCCACATCACAACAGATGGGCTCCCAGCAAGGAGCCATGGGGAATCACATGCAGGGCAGCAGTCTGCCAGGGATGCAAGGAATGGGCGGAGTGGGGATGCAGGGACCGGGACCAGGTGGGTACATTACGAAGAATATGAATTCGGGTGTTCCCAGGCAGCGACTAGGTAGGTGTTGTTATTTTTCCAAATTTTTCTATCCGTTTCTATCGAACTGCTTGGTTCATGATATCGGGAAAGTAGCTGCTAGAGGAAGATTGATTTCTGTAGTGATATTTGTACTGACTAATCGAATTTTTTTAGGATGATTGTGTACTGTGGAATTTTCTTCTTATCTCAAAATTCTCGCGATTTCTTTATAATTCTATATTTGTTTTTTTTTTTGTCAGTCACACTTTTAGTTGATTACTTCGGTTTGGAATAAATTATTCAAACATGTGAATATATTCAAACCGAAAAAGAACATTTGAAGTGATTTTATATGAACTATATTCTTCAATTTTCATTAGTCTAAAGCAGATAAATACCTAATCTCTACTATAAAGTGACGCAAATTTCGTTTTCAAAAATTCATAAATTTCGTACTTTTTGTTTCGAAGATATTTGTGTTCCCTTCTTTATCCCAAACTCTCCCCAATATTAATCAAGCACATATCCTAAAATTTTCCGATTAGCTTTCGCGAATCTATTTGTGTTGATTTCTCACCAAATGCCTTCTTTTTTTCTAGGAAACATGCAACCTGGAATGCAAAATCCTGGAGGAATGTCTGCGGGAGGTATGCAAGGCGGCATGGGTTCAATGGGTGGTAACTCTATGATGGGCGGTAATCAGATGCACCCAGGATCAATGGGTGCCATGAACGAAAGCTACTCTATGTCCCAAAACCAGACCATCAATTTCACGCAGCAGAGTTTGAGGCAAAGAGCAAATGGCGTCTCAGGTAAGTCCTTTGTTCAATTTGAAATTTTTGTATTCCCATTCTTTTTTATTCCATTTTTCTATTATGTTAATTATATAAATTCTTTTTTTTTAGCTATGGGATCAAATATGGTGCCCAATCCCGGCATGAATCCTATGAATACCCAGATGGGAGGTAGGATGATGAGCCAGCAGCAGCAGCTAGCAATGGAACAACAACAAAAATTGTTACAGCAACAGCAGATGTTCAGGAATCAGCAGCAACAACAAGCGGCAGCTGCAGCTATGCAACAACAGCAAATTGCAAGGCCACCACCTCCAGATTACAAGACAAGTGCTGGAATGATGCAGCCAAGATATGGCGCAGGCATGAGAAGAATGCCGCATCAACCTATTCCTCCTTCTGGTAAACATAAAGATATTTTGGTGTTAACACATCTTTTAATCAGTTTCCATGAAAATATATCAACCTCTGACAATAAGCAAACACCAAATAACAGAATTTTCCGATATTTCAGGACCAATGATGAGGCCACACAATGTTTATATGCTACAGCAGCAACAACAACAACAGCAACACATAGCCAGTAGAAACATGTATCCAAGGCAGCAAACCCCAATGACAAGTCCATTGGAAAACATGCAGCAGAAGCCTGAGTGGAGGCATCTCCTATTGCAACAGCAACAGAGCCAAAGTTTCAACAACCAAATAAGGCCGAATTTCCAACATGGTGAGCGAAATTTTCTTTTGAAAACTTGGTCTGAGGTATTGGGAACCAAAACTGGACCATTCTTCCCAAAATTATTATACTGTACTATCTCGTGACACATTAAGCGCGTAACTACCCTACGAACTGAAGCTATCTGTCCTACAATCATGACTTCTTTTGTAGGTTTTGGAATGAACCCCGGCAGCAACATGCAAATGACCACTCTCCAACAGCAGCAGATGCGCATGCAGCTTGGTATGAGCCAAGGAGGCATGGGTCCAAACAGTCAGCAGGCAATGGGCCCAGTAATGAATCAGGGCCCTGGCGCTGGTGGTCCCATCAGTCAAATGGCGAGTATGAACCAACAGCAACAGATGCAATTGATGCAGCAACAGAACATGATGCAGCAACAGCAAAATTCACAGGTAAAACTAAGGATGATGAATTCTGCGAAACAGATCGAACGGGGAGCTTTGATTTCGGGGGAGTTTGGCAAGGATGTGGGGCAAAATTCTCGTTTACAGGTTCATGAAAATTATGTAAGAAGAAATTATTTATACGAGCAATCAAGAAAACAAATGAATGTAAGTAATGTGGAATTTGAATGTAATTTGTAGTTTCGTTGGCCGATAACTAAGGATGTTTGTATATTCAGTTTTAACTAATGAAGTGGGATCTTATCGTTATTAGTAATAATAACTAGCTAACATTTGTTTACTTGAAATATGGCGAAAGTAGAATGGAATGATTTTTCAATTTCATAATCCTTTCAAAGAACATCCATATGGTAGGTAAGGACATATTCAATGTCCCTCAATTTTAACACATAACTAAAACGACTATTTGGACTGAATTTTCTAATGGGCTATGTTCGTTCTGGAGGTCTGGAGCCAATGCAAAGATGGTTACGCAGCTTTGGAAAATAATCACAAATGAAGGTTCTGACCCTATTTGTAATGATTTTCTTGAAATTGAGATTTTAGTTCTGGTTTACATAACTTTCTTCAAATAAGAACTTTTTCCGAATAATAGAGCAGTTAACATTACT
Organism: Adalia bipunctata; assembly: GCA_910592335.1. Classification (NCBI taxonomy): domain Eukaryota; kingdom Metazoa; phylum Arthropoda; class Insecta; order Coleoptera; family Coccinellidae; genus Adalia; species Adalia bipunctata. The sequence goes on from OU342954.1 coordinate 13,181,448, forward strand.
TGTTATTTTAGCAAAGGCAGTGTACTCAAAAATTTTATTTCTTTATGTCATTTAGTAATTTGGCTCGAAAATCCAATACTAGAATGAATATTTTCAGTTTTTATTATCTCCATAATATTTAATCATTTTCTTTTGTGCAAGTGGTCGTCATAAAAGAAATTTCAATTTTAAACCTCCGGGAAGGCCCTTCATCCAACTGTTGAAGTCTCGTGAAATTAGAATCAGCCATTCCGAAAATTTCCCTTACAAAATTCCTCTTACATACAGACAAACTAATTTCAATCCTTTTTGTGCCTTCAATTAGCTCAAAACAACTTCATAAATTACTGGAAGACCTTTAAGTTTCAATTATTACTCTATGTTACCGGTTGGTTGACGACTGGTTAATTTGTAATAAATCAATATTACGTTTGATGACTTATATTCACAATATCTAACTTATTCATGCACTTATGTGCATGTGGTCTAACGTTGACCTTGACTCATAATGGACGACTCTAAGGGTACGTACATGCCGGAGATGCAAGGATGAGCGCGGTGGAGGTCGCGGTCGCGATCTAGTTATAAATCGATAGATCGCCGTACGGCCAGGCATCGATTTATAACTAGATCGCGACCGCGACCTCCACCGCGTTCATCCTTGCATCTCCGGCATGTACGTACCCTAAGATGTCCACTACAGACACACGAGTATTGATTGTGAACGACATGACACTACAGTATAAGGACACTACATAGACATAGTAATTACCATTTACAATGACTGAATGACGACATGCCTATGCCTAACAAGACTGACGAACCTAACTGACTGTTGTATCACAGCCCACAGAATGTCAACATGTACATGAGGCCCCGCCTACTAGCAGAGTTGCCAACTGTGTATTTATAAATGTATAACACTATAGAGTATAGATTCGAAGTAGAGAAGTAGTTTGTCAATCGAAGTGTAATTTTGTCGTTGAATAATGTAGTTGCTTTTCACCAATCGGAATCTGACGAAAAATTCGATTTCAGATGTCCATGACAAATATGCACATGCAACAGTCCCAATCTTTAACCATGAGCCAGGCATTACAACAGCAACAACAACAGCAGAATATGAATCAACTTGTAAATAATCAACCAACAAATAACGCATTAGGCAACTTCAACCCGGGCGCTTCGGACTTCAATCTGGAGTTCTTGGACAACTTACCAACATCAGATTCTGCCCCGTTTACGGATCAAGAACTACTTAACTCGTTTGATGCAGATTCGGGATTCAACCTGGATTTTTAAAGTAATTTTTTTATATACTTCTGTTGATAATTTTTATAAAAGAATATTATATATTTTTGTAAATATTTATACGTTCATAGTTTAACGTGGCTTCTGTTAATGATTTCGAAAAGAATATATTTTTAATAATTCAATACCAGATGGACAGTGTTGAATTCGAATGATACAGATGTCTTGGATCAAACATACAGTGTCTCTCTTGAAATTACGTCATGAATATTTGATATTTAATTGAATGAAAGAAAATCTTATAACTTCAAGATAGTATGGCACAGATGGATCATATTGTAATCGTTATTCGTAATTTTATAAATTTTATCGTTTGATTTATTTAATTCTAAACAGTGTATTGTATATAAAAATTGCATCATTATACAATTTTATTAATTCAGTTCAGCACATTCCAATATAAGTTATACCTGTTGGTTGTTTTAAACTAAATTTTAATGAATTTTATTGTATGACACAGGTCCTCGTGTGATCTAAGGATTGAACACTGCCCAAGAAAATATATCGAAATATTATACGGTTGTGTTTCTATGCATTTATATGTTATATATTCGAATTTGGTTACATTATATATAGCGATTATTTTTCTGTTCCATTCCTGTTGAGATTTCTGTCCATTTACAATTGTCATATTGAGTATTATTATATCTTCTAGCTAATACAAATCTCGAGCAAAACATTAAGTACACGAAATTTTCGAAAATTATTCTAAAGAAAAATGGAACTGTATCAGAAAAAGCATTTATATAATAGTGAAATTAAATTAAAATAACGAATGTTATAATATTTTGTTTTAATTTTTTATGTTTTACCCCAATATATGAAATATTCACGGTAAGTAGGTACATTCAGAATTCCTTTAATACTTTTTTATGACATATTACAAAAGTACATTGGAATACTTCTGTAATGAGGAATGAAAATGGTTGAAGTCCTCTGTTATGCCATTCCTCTAATGCACCGAGTAAAATAAGAAAAACACGGATTCAAAACTCAAGAAAACTTCGTACAGTGCACATCCGTTTAATTACAATTTTTCACAACCATTTCCGAATTCATAGCAAGCCACAGCCCCTATAGGCAATACTTTTTGTAATCAAACATAAAGACTGATATGTGTGCTCAAGCTATCAACCAAGCTCCAACAACCAATCAAGGTAAGATACTAAAAGATGCAGACCAGAAGTAAGTTTCTATTGTTTCTGTGTATTTCTTTCGTGATATTTATATATTTTTTACATGATGATATTGTTATTAAACAGTGATTGCGACTGTAGAGGCATTTCATGAAGACAAATCAGTAGTATAGAGCCCGTCATCATTCACGTCAACAAAAATGGATGAAGAAAGAAGATGTATTTTGGACTCTCTAATTCTCGGCTCATTTGGAGAACCCTACTTCCAATACCAGAAAGACTGATCGTAATAAAGGTAAAAAAATGCTGCAGTCCCCCACCCCGAGTTTCATGAGTTAAAAAATAGATGTCTGCTATAAAAATGTCGTATGTCCTATGTCCACAAATCACTTGTGAAATTCAACAATCTAAATTTCTGCATTTTCATATACAGAGTGTAACAGCCAAATGCAATAAATTCGATAACGAATAAATGAGGGGGTGTTGGAATAAACGCTCGGACACGTCGATTTGTAATTTTAAATGCGCATATTTTCCAAGAAAATAAAATTATATAGGGTGTTACATGCGACCGTGGCCAATACCAGCTTTCTTATTTCAAATGAAATCCCCATATTATTATTTATTTTTTGGATTCTGCAGAAAATTCTAGACATAATTCATGTACAATGTTCTATACCTATCTTCAACTTTTTCGGAAATATTAAGTGTTTTCAGATTTCTTACAAAAATTAACATTTTAAATGAAAATTATTTTATTTCACAAATTCGATACATTACACTCAATACTTATTTCCCATTTACCTCTTGATATGAAGAAAGTAAGCAAAAACCATTACTGAGAAGAAATAAAAAAAAACGAAAACAGATTAGTTTATTCTCATAGCCTTAGTAACACGTTGTCTGTTTGCATGACAATAAGTGATCAGTGCTATTGTCTTTTGAATTTCGATGACTGTCCGTAATAATATTAGAAAAATGGTTCATTTAACAGAAATGCACAAAATAACCATTCTTCAAATGATTGGTTATGGAGATTACACACGGACACAAATGGAAGTTTCTCGCTTATTTCTCGAAAAATTTCCAAATTTGCCGCCTATATCCCAAGGAACAATTAGCAAAATAGAAAAGCAGTTTCGAGAGCTTGGTCATGTAAGACAAATAAAAAAATTGATGCCAATGCAGTAAGTGATGATACGAAATTGGATATTATGCTTGAGTTTCAAGAAAGCCCACATAATTCTGTTCGAAAAGTAGCCCCGCCCCGCTGTTCACCGTCAGCCACACGTCAATATTTCGAATATTAAAGGAAAGTAGGATGCATCCCTATATAATGATGGCAACTCAGGAGCTCATAGAAGACAATTTCGATAGGAGAACGCATTTTTGTGAGCAAATGATGGCAATGTTAGATAACAATGTGATCCAATCAGAAAATGTTCTGTTTTCTGATGAGAGTAATTTTACACTACACGCTCATGTTAATCGTCAAAATTGCCGCTATTGGTCTGATGAGAATCCTCACTGGATGAGAGAAGAACATACGCAATATCCTGAAACTGTTAATGTTTGGGCAGGAATTGTTGGAAATCATATCTTAGGTCCCTTTTTCATTGGCGGCAACTTGAACGGAGAAAATATTTAGAATTAATGTTTTTTTTTTGTTTTTTTTTAATAATTAAGAAATAATCAGTATTACTTATTAGGTTTTTAGTGTAATGTACCGAGAATTTGTGAAATAAAATAATTTTTATTTAAAACGTTGATTTTTGCAATAAATCTGAAAACACTTGATACTTCCGAAATAGTTGAAGATAGGTATAGGACATTGTGAATGAATTGTGTCTAGAATTCTCTGAAGAATCCAAAAAATAAATAATATACAGAAAGATTGAAAGATTTATTCCAAAGCTGCTGTCTAATTTTTTTTGAAGCTCTTCAATGCTAATCTACCTTAAAAAAACGAACAGTTCCGGCAAACACGATAGTTATACATAGGTGAATATAGCCGATACTTATAATAATTGGCCGATATGCTTAAATAGGCTCGTACTGCCTCAACTTCCAAGAACGCAGAAGTGTTGTAGGTGAATCTTATTTCGCATTATTGCACTAAACAAATTCCGCTAAGGGAATATGAACGCGGTACTAACTGTAATCGTTTTCACACCACCCTGTAGTTAGGGTGCTCGGTGCCTACGATTCTTCATGTAAATGCCATCAGCATATCTGTGGCTATAATTGTTAATTATTCTAGTTGAAATATTGAATCATTTGAAATCATTTTCTATTGATTTAAGGTTCTTATCATTTTGCAAATCTATCGATTTTGGATAACAAAAAAAATTGAGGGGTAAAAAAGTGCTTACGGAAAATTGGATTGACAAAATTCACATTTGCGAAAAACACCCCATAGGCCATTACTGGAATATTTCACCATGAAAATTAACTTCAAGCCGCCAGATACCGACATCAGTACCTGCATTTTATTTTTTATCGATATATTCATTATTTGTTGCCTTTTTTTAATGATCGAGAATATGCAACAGATGAGTTCGGGACATTCCGACACCTTTGTCCGCATTTATGATTTTGTTGAGTCTTGCAGTTCGAAAAAGAAGGATCTATATGAGATTACCTATTTCATTTCATTCGAATTCGGTGATATGCAGAAAATAAAAAATAATTATTTCAATGATTCGTCTGACTTCGAATATTAGAAATTGGTTGAACAATCATCAAGGGTTTATTGTCGACCTCGAATAAGGAGGACCATGAACCAACAAAGAAACCAGAAACAACTTTTAATTTCTTACAAGAAGAACAAAACACAGGATGTTTTAATCTATATTAATAAAAGGCGATCTATGGTTGGTTCAAAACTTCGAAATGCCATATTGTTCAAACGATCGCACCAAATTGGACAATTCTTTTTTTGTTGTGTTTATTATTGTTAGGGCAAGGTTTATATAACAAAATATTCCCAAAAAATCCTACAGAAAAGAAAAAAAAGCCTTCCTTTTTCTCGAGCAATCATAGAGTACTTATGTAGGTTTTGACATTTGGACAAAGGAGGTTAGTTTTTCTTTCACAGAATCGCATGTCAAGTGAATAGTTAAAAGTGCAGTAGGTCTTACCACAGAATACCTAACAACGGTATAAGAATATTCCATGGGGATTAATAGTGGTAGAACGAAGTTCCACGGTATTCAATAGAAATGCAATAATAAAATAGAACGAGAGAAATGAACTCGCTATTTTTGATAAAATAGAACGTTGTGAAGTTATAAGCCATGAAGTAGTCTGGCAACGGTGCATTTCATTTTCTTGAAGGGTAGGAAATTCAGAAATGGTATAGACTAGAGTATGAATGGCGATGTATACAATTATTGTGTAATTTGCATAGAACTTATAATGACATGGAAGGCTATTATCAGATCAAGTTGGTGGAACAGTGAATTTTCACCGGAATGTAAAGTAAATCGGATTGTGACGATCAGCATCAATCGTGAATTGTCCATTTTCATCTTTTCTCTATATTTCTGAAATGTTTTTGATTTATATTTGGGTAATAAATATATTTGCGGAAATAACTGAATTCAAAATTGACATATTATTTTTGTATTTCTGTTTTGTGTGACAGCTCATGTCCATGGAAAAGATGACGTTTGACAGATGACGTTCGACAGATGACGTTTGACAGATGACAGTTGACATTTGACAGATGACAGTTGACATTTGACAGATGACGTTTGACATATGACATTTGACAGTTAACATTTGACAGATGACGATGACGTTTGACAGATGACATTTGACAGAACTTTCATTATGCCTAATTCATCTCCTGCTTGAATAAATAGCAATACAGCTTTAATGGGGGTTTCACAAAGCATATCACTGGTGATCGGAGCTTGATCTAGAATCAACTCGATTTGACAGTTCAGAAATCTAACCAAGCCGTTGATCTTCGATCACTGGTGATCACGTTGTGAAATCTACAGTAAATATAGGCACGGCCTTCTTAAGATAAAGATGGCTATGGTATAGGTTTGACGAAACAAAGTTCGCCGGGCCAGCTAGTTTTAAATAAAAAAGCCAAATTATTAGAATTATTTCTCATCAGCTCCTGTCATATGTTCAAGTTTCGATGTTTTCCTTAGATGCGAAAACTTAATGAAACATTTTATTCGCAATAATAGTTTATTATTATTATCCTGGCTAGGTTACAGACTAATGGTCAACTTAAATTAATAATAAAATCAATTTAAAGCTATTCAACAAAGTTTTATACATAACGATATAATTATTATGGTAACGGGTGTCATGGCACCGCTAATTATGGTAAACTTGCTTCCGAAAATTATAAAAAAAGTCTCCAGTAAGATATGTACACCAATCTTCATTGCTCTATATACAAATCAAAAAATTTCAAAAATCAATTCCAAGTACCTGCGAGTCAAAAATATACGTCTACTATAGACTCAAATATCAAAATCCAACTACGATCTTCAATTCAGTTAGTTTTCCTTTCAAAAATAGTATTTTCAAACGAAATTAACTGAGTCAGGTGGAAAAATATTGCGAAGAAACAAACTATTACATCTATTCCTTTTTGTCTATCTTACTACCAGTAACTTATCACATTTTTTAAAGTATTCGATGGAAATTTACAATGATATTTTTGAACCGATTTACAGTGGTTCAACCTCAACATTTAAGTTTCCTAAGGTACTAAGATTATTCCTTTTCGGTACCATTTGTGCAGGTCCCAAAGTAACAGAAAATCTCAACAAGGTCGGATCCTACGGTATTCATCCTAATACTTGGACCACACTTGATTCGGTGCTCAGAAAGTTGAAAAGGAAAATGCGAAGATAGGTGCGCACACCTCTACCAAAGTTAGCAAAAACGGACTAACCATTGAGATGTAAATTAAGATTTTAAGAATATAAAGCTTTGAAAACAGTGTTTGAGAATATGAGTAAAAATTAGGAATGTATTTACTGCTTCCTACTTAATTTAAGCTCCCTTCTTACCGAACTGAAGAAGTTAACATGCAAGGAAAGGTCATTGGACGTGTAATTGTTAGTGGTTAGAAGAAGAGCTTTTCCCAAAGTTAATTTTTTAAGTATAAGCCACCATCACCGTTAGCATGCAAGGATTGGGTTTTAGGAAGGATTAAGAATGTTATAATTTAAATGGCCCTAACTGAAACCAACTAAACGATTAAGTGAATTAGCAACACCATTAAAATTCTCTCAACTGATAAATATAAACATGAAAAATTAAAGACAAATTACTGTTAAACATAATAAAATTAATGAAATTCAACAATACCAACACCGAAACAAAAAGAACCAAAGCTCCCAAAGAATAAACTAACCACCACAAAACAAAAATTGACCTTCAAAAATGGTACGAAAACGAATAATTCTGAAAAAGAGGTTCTATGATAGCACCTAATTGTATTTTCAAATAGTTCAGTTTTTGAACTGGTAGTGCGAACACAAATTCAAAACGATTCAATTTAGATTTAACTGATAAACAAGAATAATTGATCACTATGTTTGTATATTTTATAAAAACGTTTGTTACTTCATTATTTTATTATTTGTTTTTGTTTTCTTTTTCGTCAGATGTTATTTTTCTCGTTAAGTACATTAGAGTCACTTGGTACTAGAAGAAGCATGGGTGATAAAATAATATCAGAATAGCGGATTACAACATTAAAAAGCTGTAATAATATCGTAGCATAGGTAATACTTTTGGAACGATATCCTCCTAACGAATATTTCATTCATCAAATGAACTAGAAATTTGCATATCTTAACCTACAATATTAATAAATAAAAATTTGATTCTTTCGAGACAATTTTGATAGATTATAGTATAGGTTACATACAAGATGGGCGTGATTTACTTGAGATATTGTATATCATCCACCAGAACCGAAAAGACAGCCTTCAAAGTTGTGGTAAAAATACTCCCGTTCTTATAAAATACAATTTGCAGTTTGTATAAAAATTTACAACTGAAAAAATGCCAATGAGATTATTTACAAGGGGTACTCTATTCATCAGAAGGTCCCAATGTCAGCTGATATAACAGCTGAGACAGGCACCAGACCTTTTTGGGTACCCCTACAACACAGAAGCCATTTGTCGTCCACTCTGAGTATAACCTTAAGGTTCTCGCCTTCGTTATAAGAAAGATGGCCACTTTCGGAGGGTAGTCTGTGAGATAGCGTCCTCACCACCCTGAAGACAAAACATGAATTGTCACAAGCTGAATCTAATATTTCGGTACAGAAATGTGTTGAGAAGTTAATCTTACTTTGGAGTTTTTGAATGGATCGAAAGTGGTCTTCTATTTAGAGAGCTTGATGCAGCCCTTCGTGGAGGAATTTTTGTAGATTTGCTGCTTTGCGCCACTGGTTTGTATGGTAGACTGCTCGGTCTTGGTGGATGTTTGCTATTGTCATTACCAGTCTCCACCTGATCAACCCTACTCGTCCTGAAAATTCAAAAGCTCAAATAATGAATCAATGTTAATTTTTGAAATCTTACCTAGTCACTGGCGTTCTTTTAGCTGGTGAACTTTTAACAGAACCCATCTTGCTTGGGGGTTTAGCATTAGGAGGTGTTGTAACCTTTTTCTGACCACTCTTTGCACTTGTAGCCTTTGTTCCTGTGCAAACTGCGATTGGTATACCTGATACAGGTTTCACTGGAGAAGTTATAAGTCTCGGTATCCTAGATTTGCTTGGCGTATTTGGTGTGTTTGGAGAGTGAGTGGGAGATGAAGGAGGCGAGAAACCTTGGTCTTTGCCACTGAGCATTTCCCAACGTTGCTGGAGTTTCTTGAACCTCTTACCGTTGAGGGGTTTACCTTCTTCATTCGTGTTATATTCAAGAGATTCTGGTTGGATCTGAGGTATATTTTCATCTGAATTGTTGTCTTCATATTCTTCGCCCCTAGAAAATACTCTCGGTTACCATTAAGATAATTTAGATAATCACTATTCTGGCGGGGTGATAGAGTACTTAGGACATTTCTGAGGGAAAACTAGAATATTCTCTTTATGCTTACCTGAAGTTGTTTGTGTTCTCCAAACTGTCAGTATATTCTTCATCGTCTTCCCTAGCTAATCTATCGTAGACTTGATACAGCTTCGAATTCAAGGCGATGCCCGACCACCTTTTCTTAGCTATGCTAGTGACGTCTTCGCCGAGCTTGAAACTAGGTTTTCCAGGATCGCAACAGGACCTAGGTCGTTCTTTCTCGGCCCTATTCTTGATTTTCGAGGTGGCTGAACTGTTGAGTATATCCGGTAGGTTTTCCTCCTCTTGGTAACCAGACCTGTGTCGTACTGTGGTCGCTGCCGAAGCTTCTTCAGAGTCAGAGTTAGACTTGTTACTGTGCGTGGAAATTCCAGTCGTGTTCCACTGTTTGAAAGAGAGCTAGAAGGAATTCAATAAACGTCACGATTTCACCCATTAGAGATATTTCTCTTTTTGCTTCACACTGTGTAATTTTTCAATCGAATCCTTACCTTATGTGTGGGACTGAGAGCTTCCATCCTCTTCAAACTCATATGCAGCTGTTTTGTCTCATAGAACAGATCGAGTTGGAAAGGATACACTGCCAAAGGCTGCAAAGCGGTTATCAGCTTATCCAAGAGCACCCTAACATTCGAACCCCCAGTGTGCGAGAGTATCAGTAGAGAATCATGATCGTAATGCTTCTTCAAGACACTCTCCCTGGTTCTCAAATAACTCGCCCAAGCATCAAGAGACCTCACATTCAACAGGCCAAACACGAAAGTATTGAACTTGACTAGACCTTCAGTTATAGCGTCTTCGCTGTTAATTCTCATAACTAACTCGTTCAGCGCTTTGGTGAGAGGTCCCTGCTTTGCCGAAGCTTCTACAACTTGCCATACTGAGTTATTGATAGCACCAAAGCTGGTTTCTAGGTTAGGTTTTAACCCGTCGCTCAAAACGGCGTATAAAGCTGGACATAAGTGAGTTAAAGCTATTTTAGCGCAAGAGGGATTTAATGTAGAGTCCCCTAAAGCTGATAGCTCTGCTTGGTTAGAGGCGGAAGAGAAATGTTTGACCAGAAGATCTACTGCGTTTGTCACACCGTTTACTAGGGACCATTTCTGCACCATGTTGTATGACTGTCGGTGAATTGGGGTAGTTTGAGGACTAGAATACGTTGGGTCTGCTTCTTTACCATCTTGAGCATTCTGGAAAAAACATTCAATTGGGATAGGGGAAAACTGTTGTCAGATGGAAATTTAGAAAAATATTTTTTGCTTACAAAGGGCAATAGTAAAATATCTGATTCAGGATTCTCCTACATAAAACTAACTCTTCTATCTACCTATTGGCAGTTACTGTGTATCATTTTCATCACTCACCTGATAATTTTTTTGATGGCTGAAAGCAGAAACATTCGGTGAATTATTGGGAGCCAAGAACGTGGGTTTAACCTCCAAATTCTTCGGCAGCACGTTCACCTTTTCGGCAAAGCTAACAGTCTTCTTCCCGCCGAAGAATTCACCACCCTCCTGGTTCATCTTCAAGGACAGGAATCTGCTAACGTAAGACCTGAGGTGCGTCAAGTTTTCGTCACTAAGCTCATCGGTATCCGAAGAAGAAATTCCGCTACATTTCAAGAATTCCTCAAATTGGGTGAGCTCATCCATGCTCATGTTTGAGAACAGCCTGCTGGATTTAGATCTGGTGGTGATGGGAGGATCTTGTTCGTCCAAACTACTGCTCGACGTTCCAGCGTCAACACCCTCGTCTTCAGTTTCAGAAAGTTTCTTGTTCCTAGCCAGATAGTAAGGTTCCTGCAGGGATATTCTCTTGTATTTATTATCTTCGAAAACTGGAGAATCGTTGGTTGTTTCGCAGAGACTGAACCTTTTAGGATCTTTGGATAGAATGTTCTTTGGTAGAGGTGGTCTTGGTGGAATTATTTCCCCATGAGTGACACTGACGCATCTTTTGGTTAAAGGAGGGGCTGTGGTTATACTTCTTTGCCTATCGGTCTGCATGAAACTGGCTTCTGAACTGGTAACACTGTCGTACTTATACACAAACAGAGGGTTGAGGTTATTGGGAGCTGGACTATTTTGGGAATCATTGAGGATGGTGGAAGAACCTCTGTATCCAGAGCTAGGTTGCGTGGCTGTACTGGAACTAGAAGACACATTCGTTTGGTTAGATGTGTATCCCCGTTCAGTGTAATCACAACTGACCGGCCTCCTTCTCGTTCTTGTGGCTCTTGGCGGTGGTTTCACACTCGTTCTTTTGATATATTCCGCCACCTCAGGGATATCCGAAAGAATTTCCCTGCACTCTGCAGGAAGTAGGAAGTTGAGAGAATCCCAATCTTTGACGTGACTGAATCCTCTAGCTCTTAAAATCTCCAAATCGTTACAACTGAGAGGCCTTTTCTTTTGAGTATTAACAGGCGGAGGTCTTTGAGGCATCAATAGTATCTTTGCAACATCTTCTTCCTTCTCGTTCAGGAAATCCAAGTTGGGTAGGACGTAATTTGGGTAAATCACGTACACCGGCTTCTCTACCTCCCCCTCTTGCTTTAACTTATTCAAGAATGAAGGCTCCACAACTTTGACAGGTTCCTGGGGTTTCATCGTTACAGGTTTTCCGACGTTCTTAAGATTGAGGATCTCTGAGAAATTGGAAGTTTGAATGCTCCTGTTGATAGCGTCGATTTTGTAGGATTTCAAGTTAGCTCTTCTGATTGGAGATTCTCTTTGCTTGTCGCTGAAGCTGTTGTTGTTCAACGATTTTCTACTGGAGTCCAGTCCCGATATGTCTTCTTTCTTGGCCAACTCGTCCTCAGGTTCTTCAGCGATGTAGCCGTGAATTTTGGAGACGCTATCTCCCATTTTCTCGTGGCTGTGATCCAGGTATCTTTGGTGATCTGCTGATTTAGTTTCTGAACAGTTGCTCTCGACGGAGTGGGTTCCGGGCCAATTTTCAGTGGATGAGAGTTGATCTGCTGTCGTTGACATGCCTGGAAATGTGTGTGTTAGCACGATTGTTGTTTCTATAGCTGCAGTTTGGATTAGGTTCAATTGCTATTATCTACTTATTTTTCGACTCACCTTCAGTACTCAAGCTTTTCTGCTTCATGAAGAGCTTCACTAAGCTGAAATTAGGTTGTTTATTGTTGGCAACGTTTTCACTGGAACTAGCATCGACTGAGGTTGCCATGTCTGATATACTAGCACCATCGCTGCTGTTGGTTTGAGCATGGTGCTGAATATCGAAGACCTTGACTTGTTTCCTCTTCAATGCAGATAGATCAGACTAAAAACGGAACAAAGTAATTAACGATAAATGAGGACTTTATAAAGGCTTGATCTTACCGTATTCTTGGCATTATGCAGGACATTATTTTGCATTAAACTCCTGATCAACTTCTGCTTGTACAAATTCGGCATGCTCTGGCTCTTAGCAGTGTTGTCGTTCAGTCCTAAGTGAGTGGCATCATCTCCCGAGTTGTTGTTGTTTCCTGAAGGATGCCTCCTAACCTGATTGTCTCCTCCAGCTTTCTTAAGCTTGCTCCACGTGGTGAAGCTTCCTGAGTCTGACTGCGTCATCGGTAGAGCATTCGATAACTTCTTGATATTTTTGGCTTGGGCCTTGAGGTCATTTGAAAAGTGCGCGCTGTTGGAATGCTCGTCAGATTTTTCTGAAAAAATTTCATGCCATTCAAAATACTTGAACCTTTGCTACTCTTCTTGTTAGGATCGATATTATTTGAAAATCGTTACAAAGTCGATACCGCATTCAGTTTTTTCATCTCTTGTATACTGATTGGAAAACAAAACAACTTTCTTATTTTGAATACGAATGCAATCTTTTTTTTTTTCTATTTTATGCAGAAAAAATCAGCTCTTCGAAAGTATATACATACATACTATATGTCGATATATTTTTTTTTGGATTTTTTTGTATGAGGATATGTAAAAAATGAAATTTTTAGTATGACAATTTCACTAAAATGCTGATTATGCCTCAAATATGGAATTAATATATCGACATACATATATTTCCGAAGAGCTGATTTTTTTCTGTATAACATAGGATCAAAAAAAGATACAATTCGTATTTCAAATAAGAAAATTGTTTTTTTTTCACCCTTTATACAAGAGATAAAAAAAACTAAATACGGTGTCGTATTGCTAATGAAAAGGTGCCTGTAGAAAGTTTTGGCCGTTTTTAGATATTTTAGAAAATGAAGAAGTTATGGCACATTTTCGAAATCACCAAAATATCAAAATTTCGTTATATCTTCATAATAAATGAAGATATCGTGAAACGGCTTTCAGTTATGGAGTTTCACGACAATCGAGCCCAAGGCTCCTCTCAACATTTTCACCTATCTAGCCTAGAAGTACCTAAAACAGCCAAAATCAAGCAATTTGGGTTACCCTGTACAGGGTGGCTAGATTTCGATGGTTTAGTACTACAGATCCTAAACTATAAGAGGTAGAGATAAAGAAATAGACATGTCATGTCCTCTTTTTTCGAGAAACATAAGCTGCTACGGCGCCTAATTTCTGGGCTACAGGGTGATTTTGGTTTTTGGTCCATTATTATAATTGACTATAACTACCGTATTATATAGCATCTACGATCTCGTAATGAACACATCTTTCGGGCAATTTTTTTACTGCTTTTCAGCGGTGCTATTGGATTTTTTGTATCAGCTCAAATTATGGAGCAATAAAAAAATTTTTTTTTAATTAATGGAAACCATAAGGGGAAAAGATATTGCTAAATGGTTTTTTCGTCAACGATTTCAAAAATGATATACTTCCGAGTTCACTATGATATCGAAAATTTCGAAAAAACATTTTTAGTTCAAAAAAATTCAAGCACTTCCTTAGAGAAAGGAAACTGCCCCTGTTCACTTCCGCACATCTGATGAGGCCATAGAATTCGATATCTCACAATTATTGTAAGCTGCCAAAATGATTTAGAAAATAGTAGCCACCCAGTACAAAGATTATATTCTCGAGAACACAGCTGACAGCACTCTCAAGAGAATCTCATGTCAAATGTATAAAATTATTTAATATGTGTAATTAAATTCTTCAAAAAAAATTCCGACCCTTTTCCCTGCTTGGTGACTCGTCTATCACCACTACAATAATGTATTTGATTTATCTCTGATTCATAGCGGGATAAGAAAGATACGTACGATTATAAAAGTGGTAATTTTTCAGATCTTATCACAATTTGTTATTATTCAACGTCTTCTAGATATCTCAAACTTACTATCAAATGAAAAATAAAAAACCAAATCTTTTTACTAGAACACCAGAACCACACAAATATCACTAACCCACTACTGTCCACTGTACTACGTCAAAACTCTATCAAACTATATATTTCCATTCATAGGTACTCTTCACTAATTGTTTTCTGGGTAAAATTAAAGTTATCGCACACGGGCATAGAAAAGCACTGATTTTAAATGGAAGTTAATAAGAACGTCTAATAAACTTATCATTGGTATTTTGTTTGAGAAAGCGAGTTTCTATACTAACTGCAAGTTTACACAACCCGTGAATCATCTTGTTGGTTTAGATAAGGGAACCGATTAAAAATGCCGGCTTCATTATTTTACGATTCTAGGCAAAACAGATCGTTCTTGGTCTTTTGATGACGAGACGACAATATAGAGGATGTCCCAGAAGACACGTCAAGCCAGTATCAAGTAACAGTCATCAGAAAAATATAAAAAAATTCAAGTCCTATATTTTTCAAATTATATTGCAATTTCGAAAAACTACACACTGTGATGTTTTTTGAACTCTTGACATTACCAATCTTTATTTTGTCCCGAATATATTTTTCTTTTGTTATCCTGAATAATGCTTCTCTAACCTTTTAACCCTAAATAATAAGCCAACTGCCCCATATTGGAATATAATGCTACTTTTTTCCGAACAAAGTTTTCAAAATTAATATTTCGCTTAAATTTAACTGACTGTACTGGAAAAAAATCGTAGTACATCAGTTTGGCGTGCGACTTTAAAAGTGAGGGGCATTCATTAAGGATTTTAAAATGGTATACCTAATAATTAATCTTCAAGAAATTCAGTTTAGTTTTATGAAAAAAAAAAGAAAAAAGCTCTGGAGCTAAACAGGGGACATTGTTCCAGAAAAAATATCATCCTGTAGATTCACAATCGAAATTGGCATATCAAATGATGTAAACTCTTAAATGAAGCCTAATTTCAGTTGAATATCTTCATCTTGTGGTACAGATACTTTAACGCCCTGTATCTCGAAAACGAAACGTTTGCAGTCCCATATTTATGGGAATCTTTATTTCTTGGGATTATGCAGGAAAATCTCCCATTTCGTTTGTACCTCCAATTTAGTAAGACCCTGTATATGCATTCACAAATAGATTTCCACGTCGCTTAAGAAGTACGCGTTGGTATTTTTATTTTGAATTAGGACTCCTCGCCTGTAGCCCTATCAAAACCCAATACGTTACTTGATACTCCCTCCCTTAAATTGACCATCAAAATTTACGAAATGAACTGAAAACTGAAAAAAAAACACATAGACCGTTTTCTCTGACTGACTGACCTAATTCAATTCCTGATATGCGATTCAACTATCTCCACCCTAGGGTGGGCTGGCCGCCCTAGCGCGTATTGTACGACGTTTGAATTAACTAGGAATTAGAAATACCTATTTTATATTTTTATGGTGAGAAAATCACAAAACTTTTATTCAACGGTACGGAAACGTTTTCTTCTCTAAAAGACAGTACATACAGGGTGGCCTAGAGATTGACGTCAAAAAGAAAAAAACAGGTCCCTCGTGTCATGGGCTATTCTAATCACCCCCATGTATGTTATGCGATTTCTCACGGTTTTCGAGTTATGAATTTTTTTATGACCTTTGAGAATTTTCGACTTGACCATCTTAAAGAAGATATTAAAAAAAAAGTACAAGACTTCTCTGTGAAATTCTTTTGTAACTTAATCTCCATGAATTGTACTTTTATACATAAAATAACCAGATTCGTAACTTTCATAAAAATTATGGAAATGTTGGTCTCAAGTGAAAAAGTTACGTGAATTGGATTATGATCTGAATTTTCGAGTCAAAATTAAAAATGTAAAAAGGCTAATTCACGTGCTCTCAGTATGCTTAAAAACTGCGCTCAACAGTCAGCTTTTAGAATCATTGATAAAAAATGGTACTTAAGACTCTACTTTCGCTAGAATTAGCCTTCAAAGTCATCGAGGTGGAAAAAATCAAAGAACTAGACATTTACTACAAAATTATTTTTTGCCATTTTAAGATTTTTCTGATCAAGTTATGATAGAAAATGCTGAAAATTAATGAAAATAAGCTTTAGATGTTGGTCAAGAAAAGTTCTAGATAAAAAAAAGAGAAAGGTATGGCAAAAAATCACACATCATAATGTAAATAAAAAAAAAATTATTTATAAAATTTACAGAAGGTTTTCAAAGTGGCCACCTCTAGCAAACACATTCTACACCTTCTTAGAAATTTTTCTTTTAATCGCATAAAACCTGCCCTGTTCTTTCTCAGGACACGTTCGGCTTCTCTTAACTTCAGTCGCAGCTCGTCTTCACTCGAACATTATCGGGCGTAAACAATTTCATTGAAATAACCCCAAACGAAAAAATCGATGGGATAAAGGTCAGGTGAACGTGGGGGCCACTTCATTGGTCCGCTGCGTCCGATCCATCTGTTCGGGTATCGTTCATTCAAGTGATTACGGAGAATGTTCGAGTGAAGACGAGCTGCGACTGAAGTTGAGAGAAGCCGAACGTGTCCTAAGAGAGAACAGGGCAGGTTTTATGCGATTAAAAAAAATTTGTCTAAGAAGGTGTAGAATGTTTATTGAGGCTAGAGGTGGCCGCTTTGAAAACCTACTGTAAAATTTATAAATAAATTTCTTTTTATTTACATTATGATGTGTGATTTATTGCCATACCTTTTACTTTTTTTTATCTAGAACTTTTCTTGACCAACATCTAAAGCTTATTTTCATTAATTTTCAGCATTTTCTATCATAACTTGATCAGAAAAATCTTGAAATGGCAAAAAATTATTTTGTAGTAAATGTCTAGTTCTTTGATTTTTTCCACCTCGATGACTTTGAAGGCTAATTCTAGCAAAAGTAGAATGTTAAGTACCATTTTTTATCAATGATTCTAAAAGCTGACTGTTGAGCGCAGTTTTTAAGCATACTAAGAAACCGTGAGTTAGCCTTTTTACATTTTTAATTTCGATTCGAAAATTCAGATCATAAAGAATAAGAGGGCTGCGGCGGGTGTACCTGAGTGGCAAAGAATCAACATCACTGATGACAAGTCACCATTGCAGATCAGGGAGCTTAATGATCTGCGTATTGAGCTAAAGCGCAGGATTAAAGAGGGAGAGTCTAACACAGACATAAGTACGTTTCCGGTAAACCTACAATTACCAACATCTCTGGTAGTAGGAGTTCGAAAAACTGAGTGACCTTCACGAGTGGACAATTTTTTATACCAACGCCCAATCTTTGCTGTCTAAGTTTCACGAGCTGCTGGCTTTTGTCATCATCAATCAACCTACCTTCATCCTGATTTCGGAAACCTGGCTACACCCTGGTATTCCGGACACACTTGTTGCTATTCCTGGGTACAAGATCTTTAGGCATGATAGCACATCTACCGTCGGTCACGGTGGTGTGTGTGCTTACGTTTCTGGAGAGGTTGCTGACTCTTTTGCTCTAACGATTTCGGATATTGATTCACCAGGAATTGATAATCTCTTTATTGATCTTTCGAAGGGCAGGTCTTGTGTTTTCACCATCGGTTGTATTTATAGACCGCGTCCTTGTCAATCTGATGAGGCAATGGCAGTCCACCTAGGTGAACTTTCCTACACTAAACGCAACCTAGTTATAGCTGGCGACTTCAATATGCCCGATGTTCAATGGCCTATTCCATCCGTAACCTCCAGTTCACCATCCAATGCTTACATCAATTCCATCCATGAAAACAATTTATATCAGTTGGTTGATTTCCCAACACGCTTTCGTGGTACGCAAAATCCTTCTCTTTTGGATCTGGTTTTGACCAACGATGCCGATCTTATTTCCAAAATTGATCAATGCCCACCGTTGGGAAAATCCGACCATGTCATTTTGATTGCTTCCCTTTATTTGCATTTTCCAACCACCAGAAGATTAAGAAAAACTGTGAAGGTTACTGACTATCAACTCCTCAATCGTAAACTTGGTGAGGTCAACTGGAGCGAACATATAACGCCCACATGTGATGTTGAAGAAGGCTGGACCTCGTTCTCATCAATCCTCCAGAATTTGATAGACGAATGCTCTCATGAACAGGAAATTATTCGGGTTCCATCCAAACCTTGGATTGATCGACACATTCTGCAGTTGATACAGCATAAAAAATCAATATGGCAACGTTTCCGGCGCCGAAAACGGATGGAGGACTATAACGATCACCGAAGATTCTCTAACTACCTTTCTTCCTTTATGAGAGATGCTAAAAGGCTCTATGAATCTAAGCTGGTTCATTCTGGGGATGTAAAAAAGTTCTACAAATATGTTCGATCCACCCTCAATTCCAAAGTTGACATCCCATTGGTTACAAACTCCTCCAGTCAACCGTGCTCCGGCCCCGAAGAATCTGCAAATGTACTGGCGGATTGTTTTGCCTCCTCTTTCACCAGGGGATCTACCCATCTACCGAATCCGATTGGTGCATGCAATTCTTCTGAGATTGCAGAAATTGGTTTTCTTCCATCGGTCATCGAGGCTCACCTCTCGGCCCTGAACGTCAATTCTTCGCCAGGTCCTGATGGTTTCTCTGCCAAACTTTTGAAGCAGTGTGCGGGACCCCTTTCATACCCTATCTCTCTACTGTTCACACGATCGTTTGAGACTTCTCGCTTACCTTCGGCTTGGCGTAGTGCATTGGTGACGCCTATATTTAAGAAGGGAGATAAGAGTAATGCTGCCAATTACCGCCCCATCAGTTTGATTCCTATCATATCCAAAGTGTGCGAGAAGATCATTCACGAAAAAGTCCTCCATTTCGCCGTTGAAAACCAGCTTATACCCAACAGCCAACACGGTTTCCTACCAGGTCGTTCAGTAATTACCAACCTTCTCGAATGTATCAATTCTTGGTCTAAGTCCCTGGACAGTTCCCACCCAGTTGATGTTATCTATTTAGATTTTTCACGAGCATTTGACCGTGTACCTCATAAGCTCCTCCTCCACAAGGTAAAGCATTTGGGAATTCGTGGCCGTCTGCTTCGTTGGATTGAGGCATTTCTTGCTGATAGAGTCTTCCAGGTTCGGGTTGGCAAAGCTTTGTCTTCACCGAGGCCAGTATTGAGCGGCGTTCCGCAAGGATCCGTCTTAGGACCGCTTCTTTTTCTCCTTTATACATCTGATTTGCCTAAGATCCTCAAATCTGAATGTTCCCAATTCGCTGATGACACAAAATTATTCGGAAGCCCTATTACAGCCGCTGTAGAACTTCGGGAGGACCTGCAGGCGCTAACCCGCTGGTGCCTGGAGTGGCAATTACCCCTCAACCAGGACAAATGTGTTGTTTTACACCTAGGTTCCCACAATCCACGGCATCAATACTTCCTGAACGACATTCCCATCAATACCTGTAGCAGTCACTGTGACCTCGGAGTGATTGTTACCGAGAATCTCAGCTGGTCCGATCATATATTATCCATCGTGAATAAGGCCAAAAGATCTCTGTTCATGATAAAGAAGGCCTTCAGCGGATGCGAGCCCACAACATGTGCTGTCCTGTTTAAGACGTATGTCCGCCCCATTTTGGAGTTTGCTGGCCCGGTGTGGTGTCCGGTACTGAGGAGGGATTTGGCTTTGTTGGAGGGTATCCAGCGTCGAGCGTCGCGTCTGCCATATGGGATTTTGCGACCAAGTTATGAAGAGAGACTATCTCTCATGAACCTACCATCGCTTGCAGACAGGAGGATCCGAGGCGACCTGATCACAACCTTCCGTGCACTGCACAATCTCTTTGGAGCTGACCTTAGCGGCCTTTTCACTCTGAACTCCGACGGTCGTCTTCGTGGTCATGCATTCAAACTGTCTAAGGAGAATTTTAGATCGTCACAGAGGCAAAGTTTCATTTCCAATCGGGTTTTTGGTGCGTGGAATAGTTTGCCGTCGGCAGTTGTGAACTCGGTGTCGGTTAATGCCTTCAAAAACAATTATGACAGTTTATGCCGACGCATACATCGATGACACTCGTGATAGTGGAATTTTTTCAATTTTTTTTTTTTTCTATTTAATCACTTTGGTACACACTATTTTTTTTTTTCTCATTCCCTTACATGTATATTTTTGATTTTATGCAGAATGTATATGTTGGTTTATTTTTGAGTTTTATAGGCTTTGCCTCAACTCTGTATCATTCCTAAATAAATAAATAAATAAATAAATAAATAAATAAATAATCCAATTCACGTAACTTTTTCAATTGAGACCAACATTTCCATAATTTTTATCAAAGTTACGAATCTGGTTATTCTAGGTATAAAAGAACAATTCATGGAGATTAAGTTACAAAAGAATTTCACAGAGAAGTCTTGTACTTTTTTTTTAATATCTTCTTTAAGATGGTCAAGTCGAAAATTCTCAAAGTTCATAAAAAAATTCATAACTCGAAAACCGTGAAAAATCGCATAACATACATGGGGGTGATTCGAATAGCCCATGATACGAGGGACCTGTTTTTTTCTTCTTGGGCACCCTGTATATGTTATGATTATCTATAGGCTATTTATTTAATATTTGGAAAAACAATTAGAAACTGAAGTTTATAACCAGAGTATGCGCTGGGTCGGCTAGCCGAACTTGTATTTATCAAGCAGCGACCTAATATCGAGGTATTGTTCTATACTATACTAAAATGTTACCGTTATATTTGGTGGAACTGCATGAGTCGTAGGTGTTGCATAGTAGACACTATATTCTGAAGCAGCGATCGAATATCGTGGTATAGTATAGCGTTCGATTTAGGGATATGCATGAGTCGTAGGTGTCATAGTAGTACTATAAGCGCGTTCGGCATTAGCATCCGAGAGCGGACGGATTTTTTAGTCACGTGATCACAGATTGTACAGATTTGTCAGATTTTTCTGTAATAAACGAACGGTACGGAGCTTTCAGATCGTTTTTTCTGTTTGTCAGATATTAAATTAGTGATTAAAGGTCTATTCGGCCGTAGAGGTAGTCTGGATTCTATTTCAATTCTTTCGTTATAGCTCTCAACACTTCTACCCCTTGGTTGAAATGATTCAATATTTTGAATCATTATTTTTTTATCAAACGACATTTTTTATTTATTACTACACAACAAATAACATAAGATACGAAATTTTAACAGACCGTTCGAAAATATTCGAAGCAGGAAACTCATAAATGCAGTTAAAATCCATTGACAAATGCAGAAAAGTAATTTCTGTTTCTGTTCTGTTGAAAAAATCCGTTTGCTCCGTCGAAATACAGCGAGCAAAAAGATCTACATCCGATTGATCAGATTTTTTTGCCGAACGGACCAGATGTGTACTCCCCTCAATCTGGATGTAATAAACGAACGGTTCAGATCAATCCGACCAGTCGGATGTCATTGCCGAACGCGCTTTATATACTGAAGCACTCGGTCTGGTGAGGTTAGGTAAGGTTAGATCAACTTACCTGTTCCATTGAAGTCAGACTCCTCCGAGTACATAGTCATGGAACCCTCGAAAGCTATCGTGTAGTTATCCTTGTTCGCCTGACAGGTCAGCATCATATCCTGGAAGTCGCAGTCCAACGAATCTACGCTATAGTTGGCCCCAGGGACCGGAACCTCACGGACAGGACTGAAGAGCAGTTCCGACTTGCAAATGGACATTGAGGTTGAATCTTCACCCTGCGAGCTGCTGTGTGGGCTTATGGAACTGTCGAAATCGAATTTGGCCATCATGGAGCCCGATACGCTAGCGTAGCATTCTCCCTGTCTGTGGTTCTGAAAATAAGGAGAAAATGGGTCACTCATCGTTCATCATAATTCTTGTAACTAGATCTACCTTGTAGGTAGATTCGCATTTATTCTGACGACTGTTGAAAAAAATTAAAGCATATGTCAAATAATACTCTATGATCCCGTATTTGATATTGAAGATGGATATTATATTATTACAGAAATATAGGGAATTTTTCGTCAATAATTCGCAAACATTTCAAATGGTTCTGGTTCAGCTATCTGGAAAAAAAATATTTTGCACGTAGCTCGAGTACGTCATTCTCCATCCGAATGCAAAATATCTTTAAGATCAAATTTGTAGTTTTGAAAGTATAAGGAAAACAAAATTCTGAACTGCCATATACAGGGTGATTTTTCTAAGTGTTTTATAAGACGTATTCGAGAAGGGAATTCTGATACAAATTCAAGATTCTGTATTTTTGTTTTATGTATGAACTTGAATTGTAAATAATTTCAAGCGGGATCTACTTCCGGTTCTACCGGAAACGAATGTAAACTGCGTTATTTCAAATGTAACACCCTGTGAGTTTATACATATTTGAATTATTTGTTCAATTCTGCACTGATCTGATGTTTATATGCGCAACAACTTCAAGCAAATGTTGAGTTATAGCCTGATTGTCCTATTTGTTGACAGAAAGAGTGACACAAACTCGGACACAAATTAGTGTTTATATCTCCAAAATCCCTCAAAGTAAGAATTTCTTTTTGCAACATTGGCACAAAAGAAAGTACGCTGATATTGCTTCTTGTATAAGTTAGAGTGTGCCAAACATTTCATGTCATCGAATAAAATTCGAATTTCACGACTGAGGCCTGGTTTAGCACGGTCAAATTTATTGGTATGCTCGTTTTTTTTCAAGTACGCTATGCTAGGAATTTTTATTATTACTTATTTTTATTGATCAAGCACTATGCAAAACATGAAATAATAATTAGATACACAAGAATGATATATCAAGTCTGCTCTTCATTTGCGTCGAATATGTGACAAGTAAACAAAGCAGATAATGAATAATGACTAAATAAAAAAATCTTAGTTTGAAACTATCAAAACAATTTTCATAACAATAATAAACTTCGACAGAAATTCAATGATAGCTATTATAATAAATTTTCAGAATGTTGGCCCCCTTCCCCCATACATTTATTAATTCTTCTACGAACTCCATCTAGTGTGGTAGTTCTCAACAAGGCATTATGAAATATGTATGAACTGACATATATTATTCTAACTATTGACATAGCCTTTTTTGAAATCATCTTAATAAACCTATCATTTGACAAAGAAACCTGGCTTAAGTCGAATTTTATTCGATAACGGCAAAACTACTGATTTTAAAGACATGAAATGTTTGGCACACTCTGACTACTTTTTGAAGAGCAATCGATCGGAATTATAAAATTGTATGGTTAACATTTGAAAAAAATGAGATTTCATGGTTTTACTGAGGCTCACTTTGAAGCCCTGTTTCAAGTACCCTGTATAATAAACTGCTCCACGTGAGTTAGGGATATTGACTTAAATTGCAAGAAAATATAGTAAAAATAAGATTTTTGTGATGAAAATTCATATTAATATGATTTCAAGTCGCAAATTAATTTTAGCCTGTAGGTCTGCACTCTGCAGCGTATACAGGGTGGTTAAGAAAAATCGAGTACAATAACGAAATTTTATTCCCAGAGAATTCAAGCATTTTAAGACTATCAATACAATGTATGGCCTCCACGGGCATCAATAACTACTAATAAATAGTAAATACTACACACGAGGTTGTTGAACATTTCTTGAGGAATTTGGTTCCATAAACGGGTCAGAAGATCTCTCAGATCATTGAAGGATTCTGGGGTAGGTTGATTATCTAATCTTCTTTGGAGAATATCCCATGCACGTTCTATGCAATTCAAATCTGGTGGGTGCGGAGGTATTGGTAAATGTGGAATGCCAAGCTCCTCGCGCGCATTCCCAACTATGGTTGCACGGTGCGGTCTAGCGTTATCGTCTAAAAATTGCAAAGTTTCACCAAAAGCAGCGTGAAAATTTGGCACAACATTGTCAATGACATGCTCCCTATAGTGTAAGGCGGTCATATTCCCAGGACAAATGTGTAGATCTGTGCGCCCATTGAAACATATCCCGGCCCATACCATAACACTACCCCCACGGAATTGATGGACTTCTTGGACATAGCGACGATTATGAGGTATGCGTGGGATTGTCCATACCCTTATTCTTCGAGAATCTGAAAATCGTCCATATCTGGTTTCATCAGTGAAAAGGACACTGCGCCATTGATCGTTCCAATTGATATGTTGCCTTGCCCATTCCAGTCTTATGGTCACTTGTTAATGGAAATCCTCTTAATGGACGTCTGAAACCTAGATTCACCTCTCTCAAACGTCGTCTGATGGTTTCGATGGAAAGTTGAACCCCATCTGCATTTTGAAGAATATTCCGTAGCATTCTACACGTAGATGTAGGGTTTCTTCTCGCCGAAACGGTGATGAAAGGATCCTGAGCAGGTGTTGTTTTTCGTCGTCCACCAAGCCTTGGTCTTTCCAACACGGAACCTGTCTCCCTGAACCTATTACAAAGTCGAGATATCACACTTTGGCTGACTTGGAGCCTTTCCGCTACAACAACCTGAGTTAGGGCACCCTGTGACATTCCGATAGCCCTATTAGCCTCAGCGTTTGTTAATTTACGTCTTGGCATTTTCAGAAAACTCATTTCAAATCGAAGCCGTTGATAAACTGACTCCATTTCAAAATAAAAACATTCATGAAGCATATGCATAGAACCAAAGTTCAGAAAAAAGACGACCAGATTGACGAAATGTCTGATACTGATTTTTATTGGATCGATTCAAGTTGTTATTGAGTTTTAAATGATTTTAAAGCGATTTTCTCGAAGATTACATACTTTCAAAAACGATTGAATACGATATCCCTAACTCTTGTGGAGCAGTATAGTTGGGTTCACAAATAAATTACATAGGGAGTCGCCAAGATGTAGGTATTTCTGTATAGGTAATTCCGGTAATTCCTTAAGACACTATTGGACAGTTGATTGAAAAAATAGTGATAATAAGGACTATTGAATTTGGATTCAGATTTGTTAAATAACTATAATTAATCAAGAATAATTAATCGATTAATTTAGATTCTTTCTCATTTTTCCTATTTTGTCTCATCATGCATAAAGCAGAGAGTAACAAACAAAGATTTTCCATCAAAAACATTGCAGTTGAAATAGAGGAAAATATTCATCTCATTTCCAGAACATAGATTGTTTATTTCTTGAGATACCTATTTATAGGGGAGCCAAGACATTTGACGATATGTGTATTTTCGGTGCGGACGAATACTCATGAAATGTGAATCAATTTACAATACTCTATTACTAAAAATTCATACCTTATCTACAGATGAAAGAGTTTGATCCATCTAAAAGTTCGTTGACCTATCAAAAACTTGCTCATTTTTTCTCGTCAAATAGTCAAAACGAATTGGAGCAGAACGTTATGAATAAACAAATCGACTATAAGAAATGCAGACACAGAGCCAAACACACAGAACCACAACGAATCAAAACCACAAACTTGACGACACAAACGATAAGAAATCCACTACATACACATAGTTGGCAGTTTCTCCGAGAAAATTAATTTCAGTTGCATCTTCCACACTCCCCGCATCTCTTTTTCCTTTTGCCAACAACACGAGAACAATTTCTGCCGAACTTTTATCGTATTCCGTTCGCAGTAGGAGTGTACGTTTGTATTTTGTTTCTGTTGCTTTGGATCGTTTTCAAGTTTAAGATCACTGCTTCAATTCGAGCGTGAAACATCAGCGGAAACATACCGAGGAAGTGATTAATGTAATTTTACGATCGAAAGAAAGTTGTTAGGTAAGAACAAATTATCGAAGAATATTGCTCATTGACTATTTAGCACACCCAATAAAACTTCTGGGATGTTTAAAACAAAAGGTTTTCGCGAAAACAAGAGAATGCTAAGTAAAGGCTGTTCCAATAAGAGCGCAAGATTTGAATTGCGCGCCATGTTTGACAGTCATAATGTCACATGACGTGACAGTTCGAAAGTTGACAGATGAGAGTAAGTAAACATGGAGCCCAACACGCGATTGTCGATAAAGTGAAAATGTGATTGTGAATGGCGATCGTTTACGTGCTATTGATCTTGACGATGACGACATATAGTTATTACAGTTTCGTCAAAAGGGTACGCATATGCCAGCAAAGCTTTTTTTTTCATACATAATTACCAAATGTATAGGTACATATTTTCTGAAGCAATAATTACAGGATGTTCCTAAATAAGTGTATCTACCGGTCAACTGTAGATTTCTCATGAAAGAATAACGTTTTTTTTCCATTTTTTCCTCCGGGTCTTAGTTTCCGAGATACAGGGTGTCAAAATACACTGCGCAAAAAAATTAACGCACATTCTGAAAATCTCAATTTTAATGAAAGTTAACTCTACATTGACTCTATAACTTATTTTTTATGTTCTCTCGGGAAGGTTTCGAACGAAACAAGACACATTAAATGGAAGAAAAATTCAGGATTTCACCGAATCTTATGAAAAGAAGAGAACAATTTTCAAAATACTGAAATGCTGATAAGTGATTTAATACTTGGTATTTCCACCCCTTGCGTTAATTACAGCTCGGCAACGACGGTTCATGCTCAAAATGAGTGATCTTAAAATGTTCTGATCTAATCCTTCCCAGATTTCTCCGAGTTGGATTCCTGAGTCATTAAGAGAAGCTGGATGATTTTCTGAACTTCTCAGCCTTCTATTGAGGTTGTCCCAAACCTGCTCAATCGGATTGAGATCTGGACTTCTTGCTAGCCATTCCATTCGAGAGACTTCAACCTCTTCAAGGTACTCCTGAACGATGCGCGCACGATGGGGTCTGGCATTATCGTCCATAAAAATGAAATTTTTACCCATGTATGAGGCAAATGGCACTACATGCTCTTCAAGAATGTTCCTCATATACTTATCAGCATTTATAGCTCCATTATCAACGACCACTAGGTCTGTGCGAGCAGTCAAAGATATTCCACACCATACCATAATCGATCCTCCCCCGAAACCAGTAGTATTCAGGAAATTGCACTGAGCACATCTTTCATGTGGACGTCTGTATACAAGGGAACGTCGATCACAATGGTAGAGGCAGAATCTAGACTCATCTGTGAAGAGAACTCTTTCCCAATCGGCCTCTTCCCAATGGATATGCTCTCTCGCAAAATCCAAACGCGCCCTTCGATGGGCTGGGATAAGAGCTGGGCCTCTTGCCGCGACACGGGGCCTTAAATCATATTCTCTGAGGCGATTTCTTATTGTCTGAGTGCTAATTTGCACCTCATGAGTTTGAAGGAGGCGAGCGGTTGCAAACCGTTGTCTCAACAAAGAAACTCTCAAGTAACGTTCTTGAATGGCAGTTGTTACCCGTGGTCTACCCTGTCCAGTGCCCTGCCACCCGATCTTTCTCCATTCAGAGCTTAGGTCCCCATATATAGAAAGAGAGGGGCAATCTGGAGGCTCTGACTAAACAGAGAGGGATATAGCTTGCCCACCAAAGTTGGTGGGCAAGAAGCAATTGGAAGTCATCTGTGTTGCCGCAGCAACAGAATTATCGTCAAATTTACCGAATAATATCTTTGGCTCTCAAAAGAACTTGATATAATTAAATTGGATAGCTCCAGCCGAAGCACAGCAATATCGATTGGAAAATAAGTATAATCCTCGTGAAGAAAGTTGTCTCGTCTCTGATCTCTGAATATGGAATATATTCAGAAAAAAACAACCCGTCTCGGAAAGTTGGGTTCAATTTATCAGAAAAAGCGGCAACATAGTTGTTAATAATATGACAAGGATGACGATAACAGCAGGCCATCTCTAGCTATATGCGGGGACCTAACATTTTTCCGAGTAACTCATCCAGTTAGTATTCTATATCTATGACCCTGTCCTGGTCTTCGGACATGGACATTCATACCTATCTCCCTGAATCGCTGCAACATTCTGGATACACTTGTATGGGAAACTCCAAACCTTTCTGCAATTCTTGTGTATGTCCACCCTTCTTCTCGCAAAACTACCGCTTGGGCACATTCCTCTTGGGTCAAATTGTGGTTTCGCGTTGCATAGCGATCGAGTGTAGAAAATCAAACGAAAGAAAAACTATTGATCACTAGAATTGATCGAGAACAACTGATTTTAGAATGGAGCCAATACATTTAAAATCTGATAATATCATCTTTTTTTATTCCTGCTGGGAGAAAACATCCGTATTGAAGAAAAGCGTTGAAAGTGGATAACATATGCATGCATAATTCTGATAAAAATAATTATCATTGAGAACACCTTCAGTTGTAGAATAAATTTGAGATTTCGCAGTGTATTGTATAGTTTTTTCAGTTTTTTGCTGATATCTCAGGAACCCTTTGAATTACAGAATCGAATTTTTGTACACACATTGTCACCAATAATAGCTTTACTTTTTTACTCGGTTTCATTAGACGGGCCAGTGGCGGAGATATTGAATTTGCACAAAGGTTTTACCCCCTAACTTTTACACAACTAAACAAATGTGCATTTGCACAGCAAATTCTGATGCGCCAATGTGTTTCACATAAAAAAGGTAATACTGGTTCATTGCTCTAAAGTGAACAGTTTTCGAGAAAACTGGCATTTTATGACCAAAAAAAATTTGCTAACGCATTGTGAATTTCCTGTTATTGGAAAAATGTCGATTGTAAGACCAATAATCACTTATGGGGCAATCGTCTGTCACCGCATGAGGAACTAGCATCAACGTTAGTGTAAACAAAATTCCTTCATTTGGAGTTTTGCCACCAAAAAGAGTGACAGAGAGGGCATTTTTTTTATTTTCAAAAATATCGAATATCTGGAAAACTGAAGAACTTCTCCTTAACATAAACCACAAAGTCCTCTACGCTACACCCTGTTAAAAGAGAATTATCATCAACTGAAGTCTCTTACCTCTTGGCTCAGATGATCAGTGCACATGGGGGGTAAATTGGTAAGCAGAGCGTGTATGTCTTCGGTCCTGAAACTTTCCATGTCCGCTTCAGCAAGGTTGGCGTCCATGTTTTTGGCGAAAGCGTCGTAATAGTTGAGATCACCGGCTTCGTAAGATTCGGGAAGCGATAGTAAGCTGGTATGGTGATTCGTTCCTCCATCTCGGTACCTGAAAGTCAATTTTACGGAAAGCTACAAAAGGGTGGAGACTCACATTGAGCCTTGGGGAATCCCAAGGTATATAACATACACACAACCAAACTTATATGGAATCACCCTATTATTTGGAAAAAACGAATTTTAATTAAAAAAAAGTCGCTGAAAAGTGAAGAGCAGTTTTGCCAAAACAAGTTTATTACAAAAATAATATAAATTATTAAAAGATTATTTTTAAAATAGAACAGAAAATTAAAAGTGTAAATTTCTCTAAAAATAATTTTTATGTAACTGAGAATTGAACAACAAATAAAACGATTTTAACAAATCAATAATCAGTATTACCACCCCTGGCATTGATACAAGCTTGAATTCGACGAGACATGCTTTCTATTAAGTTGTTAATTTCTTCTTCTGTAACATTTGCCCATTCCTCTAAAGCCGCTTGTATAAGTTACTCTGCGTTACCAGGATTATTTTGACGAGCTCTAATTTTTCTTTTGATCCTATCCCACAAGTGCTCGATAGGATTAAGGTCCGGTGAACAAGAAGGCCACTCTAAAATAGTCACACTTTCTGGTTCGAAATTTTTTTTTGCAACTCTGCTGGTATGTGGAGGTGCATTATCCTGCATAAATAGGAAATAATCTCCAAAAGCACCTCGCCAGAGCCTCACTACAGGTTGTAGCACTAGATCAACATACCTAGGCCCTGTCAGAGATTGTCTAATGGGAATTAAAGGAGTTTTCTCACCAAACATAATTCCGTCCCAAAACATTACAGTACCTCCTTTGTATTTAGGGATCGATCTTGCAGCTTGGAGCCTAGCTTGCCTCCCTCTACCCCTTAAAATGCGAACACGCCGGTCGTCTGATCGTAGGCCAATTCTGGTCTCATCCGAAAATAAGACATTTTTCCAATCTTCAATAGTCCAATTTTCATGCTCTAAACACCAATCAAAACGGTCAACTTTATTTTGCCTTGATAGTTCTGGAACTCTTATGGCTCTTCTCTTGAATAATTCCTGAGCGCGAAGTCTTTTTCTGATAGTTTCGACAGAAACATTAACACCTGTAGCTTGCAAAAATTGCCTTAGAAGCTCTGAATGAGATACTGCGGGATTTCTTCTTGCTGTTTGGGCTAAAAAGCGATCCTGCCTATCTGTAGTTACTCTTCCACGACTTCTTCTCGGCCTATTTTTTAGGGTTCCTAACTCCAGAAACCTTGCATAGGTTTTTGAAACAACCCCTTGTGTAACCCCCACCGTTCTTGCAATCTGTCTTTGTGACATACCTTGTTCTGCCATAGTAATAATTCTTCCTCTCTGGACTTCCGATAACCCCACATAAGGCATTTTTTTTAAACTTCGCAAAAAAACAAAATATAAATTCACTGCGACGTTCGAACGAAATGGTAAAATCGACACTGCAAAGCCAAATCTTATCAAGTGCTTATGAACCTAACTGTTTTTGTGAGTGAACACATGCACTTTTTATTTGCTTCTAACGAAAAAAATATCGAAATAATATTTCATCTTAATACTGGGTGATTCCATATAAGTTTGGTTGTGTGTATCTCCAAATCGGATTTTCGGATTCTGGATCGAATATCAAATTTGAAAGAGGTTTGACATTGGCCTCTTGCTCAGTGTCAGCATGCTTACAGGGTGGCCGATCAACAGGGACTGCTTTGTATCAGCTGACTAAAGTCATCCAGAGTCTGAATAACGAATAAATCACAATGAGACATATACTAACTGACAAAGAAACTGAAGAAGCTGTTTAAATTTGAATATTTTTTGGTGAAACATATATTGATAGTAAAGGATGGAGTGAATGATTAAAATTTGGGAAAAAACGAAGGGTTTCAATTTTTTTTTGATAAATTTGTTAATTATGTGTTCATCCACCGCGGTTATCTATCTATACACTCCCCAACACGTCTTGGCATTGATGCAATAAGATGATCTATTTCTTCTTGAGGAAAACTATCCCAAAGGCCAAGCTATCTGTACTTCATGTCTAAGAGCCGCCAAAGACCGTGAGGGGCTGGGTTAAATTTACAAACCTTCTACCCATGATGTCCCAAACATGCTCTATGGGCTAAAGATCGGGGGATCTGGGCGGCCATGGCAAAATATTCACATGGGTCGCTTCAAAAAAGTTTAAACTAACTCTGGCAACATGAGATCGAGCATTATCTTGCTGGAATATTGGATTCTCGAGCCAGTTAAGTTAAGGGAGAACATATGGCTCCACTATTTCTTGAAGGTAACACAGCGCTGTCGTATTATCTCGAATGAAGACTAAAGGTGACCTACTTGCATGTGCAATAGCACCCCATACCATGCACCTACTGTCCGGTTTACATCAAAGATCAAACTGAGGTTCACGTCTCTCTCTCCGACGTCGTCTAACCCTAATTCGGCCATCATGTGCACCCAAGGACAATAGAGATTCATCAGAAAAGACAACCTGGTGCCAGTCCACATTCCAATGTTGTCGTTCTCTGCACCACTGTAATCGTTGCGAGCGATGCTGAACCATCAGAGGTAACACAAGATGGGGTCGATAACACTGCAGTCCAAAAAACCTTATCCGGTGGTAAACCGTTCGGACAGTTACAGGATGGCCTTATTCTCCTAACCACTCATCAGCCAAAGATCGAGTTCTCGCAAATAGGTCTCTAATGGCCATAAGTCTTAGACGTCGATCTTGAACTTCATTTGTATCCTTTCAACGTCCGATGCCTACACTTCTTCGATTTTGGGCATTCTCAAACCACGCTTGACAACATCCCATAACAGTATGTTCTTGGATTTCTGTTCGTACGGTTAGCGATTTCTCGAAATGACAACCTCGCCTCCAGTAGACCAATAATTCGACCTCTTTCAAATTCACTCAGCTGGCGATAAATTCTGCGTACACATGCTCTAGGCATTTTAACAACAACTAAACGTCGACTTTGGATCTCCTCGAACAGCTAGTTTGTTGTAAAATTTAAAAAATTTGCAAAAAAACGACTACAATATTCGAGTAACAAAAAATGTTTACATAAAAAAGCCTCCACGATTTTTTTACAAATTTTAATCATTCCTTGTTATCTATGTTTTACCAAAAAAAATTTAAAATTTAAACTGCTTCATATGGGAGTTGCAGTTTCTTTGTCAGTAGTATATTTACCATTCATTTTACATCATATTCAAATGAGGTTGAAGGGGTTGAAACAGAAGAATTCTCCATCGGGCAACCCTAGAGAAGCGAATGAATCGGATGGGGCCTTAAACCGCTCCCTGAAGAACACCAAACTTACCCGTAATCGAGAAACCATTGGTAGTCTGAGTTGTCCTGTACGAAGTCGACATCTTGAGAGGAAACAGATAAGTAACTTGCAGAATTGGGGTGGTTACTGTTACAGTCGGAGTCTGGCGTGACCCCTTTGGGGACGACACCCTCGTTCATCCCCTTGCCTGAAACAAAGAGAAGAATTTGAGAATTCCATCAGAGTGATTTTTTATGCATTATCTTAGCTTTCAACAGGAGAATCCAAGGCAGTGGTAGTTCAATCTAAGACATTTCAAAAATAGGAAAGAATAACCTGATTTTTGGTGGCTTGTGTATCAAACCTGTATCTCTGAAATATTACCACTTTTTCGGTTGATTGAGAATGATGACAGTAATTGCACATATCTGAAATTATATCGGACAGCTTCGAATTATGCTGAAATTGAGTACTTATTACTCGCTTTCTGCCTCTCTCATTACGATAAACTGATTCCCTGAATTACAGAGCTGTCAGCGTCGATGAATTTTATGGAAGCAATTATTCTTACTCAACAATCACGCCGGTATACAATAAGAATTCCATTTGGTTATTCATTCGATAAGTTTGAAAGATTGTATTGTTCGGAAGAGACCCTGAATTTTCGTGGAGAATTTTAATGAATTTTTCACCTTAATTAACAGTTTGTGCGGCGGTTTTGTATGGAGATATGGTGAACAATACGATAAGCGTTTTGCAACTTCAGTTCTTTTGTAGACAAAACAATTTTATACTTACTTTTCCACATGGAATATGGAAGTACTGACAAGAATTCATTAAATTCTTGATTTTAAGTAGGTTGAGTACCTATTGATTTTTCCATATTTCACTTGATAAGGTGGACATACAAGCGTTACAGAATTCAAAGATTATTGCTATATCATGTAAGATGCTTCAAGCCACTATAGCTTAGTGAGTATTCGTTTGAGGAGTATAAGTTTGAAATTCTAGTTAGGAATTCTGCTGAAAAGTATTGGCCTAAAGCGGACGAATGATATAACATTCTCTGTCAAAATTTCAAAAAGTGTCCATATTAATTCCAAAATCAAATGCTATCCATATTTTTATGAAAAAGATGTAGATGTTTTTTGTGCTGATTCAATTCGTGGAAAGCATGTTGGGAGAAATGCTCGGACACGTCGATTTGTAATTTTAAATGCGCATATTTTTCAAGAAAATAATATTATATAGGGTGTTCCATGTGACCGTGGCCAATACCAACTTTCTTATTTCAAAAGCAACCCCCTGTGTATTATTTATTTTTTGGATTCTTCAGAGAATTCTAGACACAATTTATGCACAATGTTCTATACCTATCTTTAACTATTTTGGAAGTATTAAGTGTTTTCAGATTCATTGCAAAAATCAACGTTTTAAATAAAAATTATTTTATTTCACAAATTTGGTACATTACACTTCAAAACCTAATAAGTAATACTGATTATTTCTTGATTATTAAAAAAAAAACATAAATGTCAATGAGTGTCAATGAGTATTGAGTGTAATGTATCGAATTTGTGAATTAAAATAATTTTCATTTAAAATGTTAATGTTTGTGAAAAATCTGAAAACACTTAATATTTCCGGAAAAGTTGAAGATAGGTATAGAACATTGTACATGAATTGTGTCTAGAATTGTCTGAAGAATCCAAAAAATAAATAATATACAGGGGGTTGCGTTTGAAATAAGAAAGTTGGTATTGGCCACGGTCGCATAGAACACCATCAATCAAGTCACCAAGAACCGATGACGTTTATAAGTTAATCACGGATTAACCTATTTGTAATGTAATCTTTGTCGTACTAATTTCTTTTTATCGAGGATGATATTAGACAGGATTATGGAATCGTATCGCTTTCTTTTGCTTTTCCGTTCTTGCGGTTCGAATTGAAGCTTCATTGTGAAAGAACACCTATACATTCAAATTTCAAAGTATTGTCTGTCGCTAAGCACTACTTTTTCCTATTTCCATGGAAATTCCCGCATTCCATTCATAATTGGCGGATCCAGACAGTTTTTGAGGGGAGAGAGATGATTTTTTTTCAGGGGGCCCATGAATTGATAGAAAATTTCTACCAACATTATCGGAGTTAGAGACTAAAAATGAAATTTTTTTATTGAAAATATTAGGGATCGATTGAACTACTATAAATGGATTATTGTCAATTTCGAGGTCCAAGGGGGGGGGGGTCATAACTGATAATTGGAGAAACAAAACATTAAAACTGCCATCGACCCTATACTGTGAAAGAATCGAAAAAAAAAACAACTTATTTAACGAATTAAATTTTCTTCTCGTTATTTTTAATGAATTCTACCGACTATTTCCCTCGTCTTAATTTCCACAAATCAGAAACGCGCAATTTTGAATCACAAACGATTTCTAGATGGAAAAACTGTATGGAGTAGCTGTCAGCAGTTTTTTCGGGTTTACCCGCGGCAAAACTTGAAAGTTGTTCTCAACGAAAATTAATAATACATACATAATGCATTCAGAATAATCTGTTACTCATGAAATTGTCCTGTCAAATACCATTCGAGCATCTAATTTTTCCTGTGAAAAAAAATCGAAAAAAAAAACAATGCAAAGTAATATCTTTTTAACAAAAAGCATTCGTGGAGGTGCAAAAATCCTCGTCTTCGACTCGGATTTTTGTTGCCACCAGCACTTATGCTTCTTGTTAAAATATTAAATGAATAGATAGAAATTTTTTACCCAGGTTATAGGACTACTAATAAAGGGATCCGCCAGTGGACCCTTCATGTTTCACGATTTGAATGTGACAAAATCGACATGCAAGACTAACTCCTCAATCTACATCGATCTCGAATAGCTACATTATTACATACCTAATACCCATCTGCAGCCATGTCTGTAATTGATGTTTTTCACATACAAGGGCGCGCCATTAATATGGCGCCTTGGTCTTCTTATTATTACCAGCATTGTCTCCTAATCCTATTGTTCTTGACAAAGACGCACCAAATATATTAGTCACACTTTCGATCTTAATTGTCTTTTTTTAATTCGGATACGAGTTTATCCAACGATGAAATGCTCCTGACTCGCCTTCAGATTCAAACGAAGAAAAATTAAGGGAAGAAAACAAAAATGAAATATAGAATAATGGTATAACTGAATAATACGAAAAAAATGCTTAAATTCAAAGAAACGTTCAGCAATACAGGGTGTATTTCAAGGTGGGACTCCTCTTTTGAGAGATGGTAGAACTCATCAAAATAGGTCATTTAACCACAATTTTTTTTTTATGAATTATGCCCCTGTTTAGAGTAAATGAAGCTAGAATATTTTCTAGGTGAATCTGAAAATTTCTCAGTCCGAACCTGCTCCCTCGCCTGATCCTCCGTAGATATCAACATTTCTTGTTTTTTGTCTTCTTATCTAACAAATTTGCAAAAAATTCTAGTGCGTAGAACAGATCATTTTGCCAAATGCCATTTTTTATACATTTTTTCAATTGAACATTTCATATAAGAAATTTTCGGTGAAATTACTTATTTTGATGAGTTCTATCACCTGTCAAAGGAAAAGCCTCACCTGTATATTTGACATTTTTTGGAACAAATAGTATTCTCGAATAGCAATTTGTCAATTCATGATTGCTGCTTCTTTGGATTCAGTCTGCATCAAACTCCGATAGTTTTCTTCAGATCTCATATTTTATTTCTTGTTTCCTCAGTACAAAAAATTATTCAAATTATTTCAGAAACGATTGAAGGATCAATTGACCATCAGCTGTCGATAATAAAGATTGGCAATATAGCTTCTTCAACTATGAAAAGTTGCGAAAAAAATTAGGCAGTAATTTCTTGTGAAAAATACTATGGGCCTTTTTTTATGTTTAAATGGCGCCCCAAGAACATTTTTTAATTTCTTTCTTGAAAACCAAAGAACTGACAAAAATAAAATTAAGCAGACATTTCGAGCTTACGAGAAGGCCCTTAGAAAAATTTTTGATTGCAAGTGGTAGAAAAAGCCACCCCCCACAATAAAAACAGGTAGAGGTCGCTGACACTGAAATATACCTCAATAGACTTCAGGAAATGATCAATTAGGACCAATGTTCAATTTTGTTCTTGTCCAAAGTTGCTCTGACGAGACCTTAAATGATCGATACGTGGGTCATCATCTAATTCTCTTCGACAAGAACGAAACTTTTTTTAGTTCTCTGTTCATATAATTTAGTGATCGCTATGGATAAAATTCTCTTCAGTTCATAGTAGAATATCCTCTGCTGTTTCAAGCACGAAGAAGGCAGACTTTGGCAGTTCTATTCCCGTGAATATTTCGCCATTTCATCTTCGCTTTCTGGCGCTTATTTCTGGAGGCTTCAAACAGGCGTGGACTTGAAGATCTGAATTTAGACCATTATATTTAGACAAGAAGGTTCACAGATTTTAACCAAGGAAAGGCAGACTAGCTTTGCTGTGCCAGAATTGCTGATTTAATTCGGTTTTTTCACTTTGTATGTTTGCTGGATCCTATTAACATTCGTGAAAAAATCTGAGCGAGTTCTGAGTTAATTAAAGATAAACATAGGCGTCTTTGTTTCATTTGAGCAGAAAACGGCAATTTTCTGCTTTGATTTCACACAGATATGAGTTTTCAAGGGCTCATATAACCATTAAGTATGGTTATTATGTCTAATGACTTTGTATCGTTGAAGAGCGGAATCCACCTTCAGTTTGTCTGCATACAGAGTATCCAGAAATTAATAAAATAAAATTTGGTCACAGCCCCCCTCTTTCGGAGTCAAAGCCCCCTGAATAAGGCCCTTGAAATAGTCTCTCCTTTTCATTTCAAAATCCGGTCATACGGAGATTAATATTTTTAGAGCGTTATCGAAATCATGCCTTTTTCGAAGCTCAGTAATTGATGAATTATCTAAATAAAATCACAATTATGGATTGAATTTTCCTTTTTTTCTCGACTTTTTAGATTTTTTCACATTATGAAAACTTTTTTTGCCATAAAATATGGAATTCAATGATTCCCACTATTTTACGTCAATCGTAAATTTTTCAAAACTACCAGATATCTCGATTATAATGGATGTACGATGGCGAGAACAATGTGTGGTGAAACTTGATAAAATGGATTTATAATGGGTCAATGTAAGTCTATGTCATACGATATTAGCAATTTAAAAGCCGGATATGACTCGACATTCTATTTAATACATTCTTGTTGAGGCTTTCGAGTCTTATAACAGCATAGACAGACATAATATCATCAATTCATGCTCAATGCCGTGTTAATAAGGAATTTCAAACAGAAGGAATGATGAAATGCAATTTCAAAAAAAGTCAATCAATTCTAGTAGATAGGTATCTACGGGAATGAGATTTTAAAATCATATAGAAGAATACAGGATGTACCAAAATTGAAGATCTCTAAAGTTTTGTTATGAAACAATAACAACAAAATATGATCTCCGTGAATTGTTACTTCATCAGTCGATTTTCTCCGAACTGAAAGATGCACTTTTCAAATATTAGGTATCTTGAATATGAATAAGGAGAAAAAAGTACTTTTTATCCCACAACCTTTATTAGTTGACGACTGGTTTCGAGACCTTCAAAATGGTCTAATTTTCAAGTCAAAGTTACAAGAATAACAATGAAACTCAAATGACAATAATTAAGGTATGAAAAACTTACATACAAAAGGTCAAAACTTCAGAGCAACAAGGCAGATAAAACAATATGAATTGGGAATTTTGACACTTGATTATTTCATATTGTTTTATCTGCCTTGTTGCTCTAAATTTGTGAATTTTGGCACTTGATTATATGACGCACGATTTGTTTTTAATTTTTTGACCTTTGTAGCTTGTATGTGAGTGTTTCATACCTTAATTTATTATCATTTGTGTTTCATTGTTATTCTTGTAGCTTTGACTTCAAAATGAGACTATTTTGAAGGTCTGGAAACTAGTCGACAACTTACGCCTTTAGACTATTTTTTGTAGGGGCTCATGTCTATACTGACAAGCCCGCTTCGATTGACGCATTGGAAGAAAACATTGAATCGTTCATTATTCGTGAGATACCAGCCGAAATGTTGGAAAGAGTTTGCCAAAATTGGACTAAGCGGATGGATCATTTGAGGCGGAGCAGCAGTCAACATTTGCATGAAATAATCTTCAAACATTAAATTATATGGACTGTACTATCGATTCATATAAACATTTCATGCATTTTTATTCAACCGTTGATATCGATAAAATCTCATCTCGATAAAATTTCGTAGGAAAGTGAATTCTTGAATAAATGTTGCCGTACCAATTTCGAGGGAATAATACAGGGTGGCCAAGAGATTGACGTCAAAAAGAAAAAAACAGGTCCCTCGTGTCATGGGCTATTCGAATCACCCTCATGTATGTTATGCTTTTTTTCACGGTTTTCGAGTTATGAATTTTTTTATGAACTTTGAGAATTTTCGACTTGACCATCTTAAAAAAGATATTAAAAAAAAGTACAAGACTTCTCTGTGAAATTCTTTTTGTAACTCAATCACCATGAATTGTACTTTTATACATTTAATCACCAGATTCGTAACTTTGATAAAAATTATGGAAATGTTGGCCTCAAGTGAAAAAGTTACGTGAATTGGATTATGATCTGAATTTTCGAATCAATATTAAAAATGTAAAAAGGCTAATTCACGGTTTCTTAGTAGGCTTAAAAACTGTGCTCAACAGTTAGCTTTTAGAATCACTGATAAAAAATGGTACTTAACACTCTACTTTTGCTAGAATTAGCCTTCAAAGTCATCGAGGTGGAAAAAATCAAAGAATTAGACATTTACTACAGAATTATTCTTTGCTATTTTAAGATTTTTCTGATCAAGTTATGATAGAAAATGCTTAAAATTGATGAAAATTAGCTTTACATGTTGGTCAAGAAAAGTTCTAGATAAAAAAAGAAAAAGGTATGGCAATAAATCACCCATCATAATGTAAATAGAAAGAAATTTATTTATAAAATTTACATTAGGTTTTCAATGTGGCCACCTCTAGACTCAATACACATTCTACACCTTGTGGGAAAATTTTCTTTTACTCGCATAATACCTGCCCTCTTCTCTCTTAGGACACGTTGGGCTTCGCTTAACTTCAGTCACAGCTCATCTTCACTCGAACATTCTCGGGCGTAAACAATTTCTTCGAAATAACCCCAAACGAAAAAATCGATGGGATTAAGGTCAGGTGAACGTGGGGGCCACTTGATCGGTCCGCTGCGTCCGATCCATCTGTTCGGGTATCGTTCATTCAAGTGATTACGGACGTTTGGTTAATTTAAGAGAAGCCAAACGTGTCCTAAAAAAGAACAGGGCAGGCTTTATGCGATTAAAAGAAAATTTTTCAAGAAGGTGTAGAATCTGTATTGAGGCTGGAGGTGGCCACTTTGAAAACCTACTGTAAATTCTATAAATAAATTTCTTTCTATTTACATTATGATGTGTTATTTATTGCCCTACCTTTTTCTTTTTTTTCATCTAGAACTTTTCTTGACCAACAACTAAAGCTAATTTTCATTAATTCTCAGCATTTTCTATCACAACTTGATCAGAAAAATCTTGAAATGGCAAAAAATTACTTTGTAGTAAATGTCTAGTTTTTTGATTTTATCTACCTCGATGACTTGAAGGCTAATTCTAGCAAAAGTAGAGTGTTAAGTACCATTTTTTATCAATGATTCTAAAAGCTGAGTGTTGAGCGCCGTTTTTAAGCATACTAAGAAACCGTGAATTAGCCTTTTTACATTTTTAATTTTGAATCGAAAATTCAGATCATAATCCAATTCACGTAACTCTTTCACTTGAGACCAACATTTCCATAATTTCTATCAAAGTTACGAATCTGGTTATTTTATGTATAAAAGTACAATTCATGGAGATTAAGTTACAAAAGAATTTCACAGAGAAGTCTTGTACTTTTTTTTTAATATCTTTTTTGAGATGGTCAAGTCGAAAATTCTCAAAGTTCATAAAGAAATTCATAACTCGAAAACCGTGAAAAAAAGCATAACATACATGAGGGTGATTCGAATAGCCCATGATACGAGGGACCTGTTTTTTCTTTTTGACGTCAATCTCTTGGCCACCATGTATAGGTATGTATTATTGGGACAGTCTGAAAAATGCATCTTCTTCCAATCCAAGTTATGAAGAGATAAACTAAAATGAAAGAATAAGAATTATCGATGATGATAACAAAAATACGTTTCGGTCTTCAAAATCTGAACTAATTAATTTTCCATAACCATTCTTTGCATCAATGTTTCCCAAGCGAATACCGCGATATGTGAACCATATTTCCAGCTCGAGTTTCCAAATCGCTTTTTGATCCCACCTGAACGTATCTCTAGTTTTTCGGAACCCGGATGCCATTTAGGTGTTCGAGATGATAATTTCTTGGCTGCGTTCCAGCTTCCAGCTTTTCTCGGTATTGGATTGGATTTGTAGATACGAGGTTTATCGATTTTGAATTCAGCTCGACGTATCCCTCATTTTGAGGATATCGAAATAATGTCGGTGTTGCGAAGCCTCTTGATTGCTTATTTTACTGAGGGCCAGTATATTCAACCTATCTAGGAAGTGTCATACTCATAACTAACCGTTCGTCAAATTTATCCACTAACTTTACCAGGTTTTTCACCATAATCTGACCCCCCCTTTAACTTTGTTACTGTAAGAGGTACAGAAAAATGTTTTTCACAAAAGTTTCACGAAATCGACTAATTTTTCTTAAAATGTTTTCACAAAATGAAATATATACAGAGTTGGCAACATATTAATAGCAGCTTCATTTATTCAAATGGAACACCCGGTATACTTTTCTATATTTGGTAAGCTCTTTTTCCCTTAATTTCAAATATATGTATGACATATGTTTCGTATTTCTCTCTTATTCTGAGTACCACAGAGTTTCAAATTTTAAGAACCAATTTCTTAAGTTGATATTATTTATTTTATACCTATACTCCATTCACAATTATAAAATCACAACTCTGGCCATGGTTTCGTTTTCAGGAATTGGTGCACCTGATGAAAAATCTGTGCGCGTACATAGAATATCGTTTATGACGAAACGACGATGCCAGTTTTTCTGTTTACATCAAAGTAAAAGTATCAAAGATTTTCCACATTCTGTTAGTTCGAATCGATTGGCGATTTTGGGGCGGAATATCGATAGGAAATCGCCTATTTTTCCGTTCTTCGTCGTCCAGAAGAAGTTTCGTGCAAGTGTCATTTTTTCCTTTCACGAGTTTTGGCGTGAGTACGAACGGCAAATTAGAATTGGACCAAAAATCGATTTATATGCATAAATAAAGCGAAAGTAAGTACTAATCGACCTTTTTACACTTGATAACGAAGTTTTTTTAGGTATCTGGCCGTTTTGAAAGATTTCAAACGAAATTCCGGTCCCCCAGAAGTTTGGTTAGTTTCGGTATCGTTT
Source organism: Adalia bipunctata (assembly GCA_910592335.1). NCBI lineage: Eukaryota > Metazoa > Arthropoda > Insecta > Coleoptera > Coccinellidae > Adalia > Adalia bipunctata. The sequence goes on from OU342954.1 coordinate 13,224,065, forward strand.
TTGGTGCTCAAAATTTATTTGGAATGTGTAAATGGACAAAAAAGGCTTCCTTATACGATCTTCTAACGAAAGCGATCGGAAAATATGGTTCAGGTAGGATTTTCGAGGAATTATGAGGAAAGAACTTGCAGAATGAAATTGCACGATTTTCGTAAGTACCTAAACGGGTCTGGATGGCCATCATCGGTCTGTAAATGATTATTGTTGATCGTTTTCACGTTTCAGAAAAAAAACACGTCGAAAAAGCTAAAAAAAGAAGAAATATGACTATATTGCATTCCACAGTTGGTGAATTCAGATTCCGATGAATTGAAATGTGTCACTGGAGCTTTCATTCCTATCAATCCTTTGCCGAAAGTAGAAATAGGCTATATTGAACCAGAATACATCGGTTTTTTTTATATTCCAGGAGTTTGTGTCTTATTTTAGAATAGGTGAATGATAAATGTGTAGCATATGTTCGACCTATTCCAATTTATTTGTACAAGTAATGTGGTAGTAATGTATGAATATTTTTTAATCCAATAAATTACTATACAATCAGAATATTTCACTCCTTGTTCATAAGATCAAATAAATAAAATGTCGTCAAGTCTTGAACTTTCAGTTCAAGAGGATAATAAGCATTAAATCTTCACAAGCATGCATATGAAAATTATGTGAAAGGTGAAAGCCAGGCACGTAGCGAGGGGGGGGGCTTGGGGGCCCGTGCCCCCCCCCGAAATATCAAAAAATGCCTGTATATATCAAAAAATGCCTGTATATTTGACAAAATTTGCAATGTTTACTTATGGTGGGCCCCCCCCGAAAGAAAATCCTGGCTACGTGCCTGGTGAAAGCAATGCAATTTCTTTCCATGGCGAAAAATAATATATTTCAACAGTGATCTCTTGTACTTTTCATGCAAACAACTAGAAAAGGAATCCTTTCTATCAATTCATATAAACGTTTATTATTTCCGTCCATCACATCTTTTCCAATTCATTCACATTCTGAGAAATACGGTAAGAATGTAGAAAGGGCAACATAGTGTTGACTTGGAACATAAAAATATTTTGAAAAACGTCATAACTTCGATACAGAGTGGAATGTGTCAAATTTCCAATGCCAGAGCTGTGATTTTATAATTGTGAATGGAGTATACTAACATAGTTCATTATTTTTTTTTATTGGATACTGTTAGGTATTCATTGAAAAAATATTGCTTTCAAGTAAATTGTTTGAATATGAAGAATTTCGGAATGATTTCTCATATGTATTTTTTTATTCCGTAGTTTCATTTCAAAACTTTGAAACTCTGGAAATAAAAGGGACAGACCCACATACGCATATACAGGGTGGTTTCTCTAAGTGTTTCATTAGAAGTTATCGAGGAAGGAATTGCGATACAAATTCAAAATTTTGTATTTTTGTTTTAGAGTACATGAACTTGAACTGTAAAATATTTTCAAGCGGAATCTACTTCCGGTTCTACCGGAAACGGATGTGAACTTCGTTATTTCAAATGTTACACCCTGTATATTTATACATATTTGGATTCTTCGTTTGATTCTGCAATGATTTGATGTATGATATGCGCAACCACATCAAGCGATTGTTGAGTTATTGCCTGTTTCTCAAATTTTTTGACAGAAAGATTGTCACAAATTAGTGTTTATATCTTCAAAATTCCTCATTGTAAGGAATTTTTTTGCAACAGCGAAACAAAAAAAAGTACGGTGATACTGCTTCTTGTATAAATTATGAGGAAATATTATACAGGGTGCCTGAAACTGGGCTTCAAAGTGAGCCTCAATAAAACTTAGAAATCTAATTTTTTTCAAATGGGAACCATATAATTTTATAATTCCGATCGGTTGCTCGTCAAAAACTAGTTAGAGTGTGCCAAACAATTCATGACTCTAAAATGAGTAGTTTCGCCGTTATCGAATAAAATTCGAATTTCACGACTAAAGCCAGGTTTCTTTGTCTAAACATCAGGTTTATCAAGATAATTTTCAAGTACGCTATGTCAATAATAATAATATGTCAGTTTTAAACTCAAATTTCTTTATTTAGTCATCATTTATTATCTGCTATGTGTATTTGTCACATTCGCCGCAAATAAAGAACAGACTTTTGATTTATCATTCTAGTGTACATTTTTATTATTGCTTGTTTTGCAAAGTGCATGATCAATAAAAATAATTAGGAATGACAATTCCTAACATAGCCTACTTTGATATAGATGAGCATACCATTGAATTTGACTGATGGGACAAACTTGGCTTTATTCATGAAATTCTGTCAAATTTAGTGGTATGCTCGCCTATTTTGAAGTAGGCTATGTTAGGAATTGTCATTCTTACTTATTTTTATTGATCAAGCACTATGCAAAACACGCAATAATAATAAAAAGGTACACCATAATGATATATCAAAAGTCTGTTCTTTATTTGCGGCGAATGTGACAAATTAACAGAGCAGATAATGAATGATGACTAAATAAAGAAATTTTAGTTTAAAACTGACATATTATTAATTACTATTGACTTAGCCTACTTGAAAATTATCTTGATAAGCCTGATGTTTAGACAAAGAAACCTGGCTTTAGTCGTGAAATTCGAATTTTATTCGATAACGGCGAAACTACTCATTTTAAAGACATGAAATATTTGGCACACTCTAACTAGTTTTTGACGAGCAATCGATCGGAATTATGCACTACACTGTCATCTGGCAGTATACGTTTCATATTTTGAAGGCTAAAGACATAACGTAAACACATTGGTGCATCAGAATCTGCTGTGCAAATGCAAATTTGTCCATTGGTGTAAAGTTGGAGGGAAAACCCTTTGTGCAAATGCAATATTTCCTCCACTGGAACGTCTAATCAAACCAGGTAGAGTGCAAGAAAGTAGCTTTTATTAGTGACAATGTGTGTACAAAAACTCGATACTGTATTTCGAATGGTTCCTGAGATATAAGCAAAAAACTAAAAAAAATATAAACGAAAACCCTGAGGAAAAAATTGAAGGGAAAAAAATGTAATTTTTTTATGAGAAATCTGCAGTTGATACACTTATTTTAGGAACAATGCATTCGTAGATTTTTCCATGGATTTGCTCACAATGCAATCCAAAAAATAAAAGGATTTCACGTAAAAGAAAATTCTTCGAAAGAGTATTTGGCAATTTATTTCACTTTTCAGAATAGAACAACGCCATTACACAAGTTAATATGGAACTGTATGAAAGATGGCCCTTGGCATCCGAGTTCATAATTCAATTTTCCGTTTCAACAATGGAAGTTATTTTCATATCCAAGAAATTCTTTCGCAACTCGCTAAGTACACAACCTAACTTCAGAAGAGAAACAAAATTGTAGACATAAATTCTCCGAACTGGCTTGGAGAGTGTGCAGGCATAAATTTAGCAGGAATTTCAGAGGGTTTCTCCTTCTCCTATATTGTTTTTTCTTCGACATGGTAAAATACGGAATATTCAGGAAAGTTTTCATAAGGAGATTTGAGGTTGGATTCGGAAAATGAGTGGAAAAATTGAATGGAGTTTCTTTTTTAATTTATCACACCTGAAAAAACAAAAATGTGGCATTGTCAAAATTGAAATATTGCCTTTCAAGGCTCATATCTGTAGGACACGCAGATGTAGGAATAGAATTTGGGTCCTTCATTCTTCGATTCTATCAAGCTCATCAACCATCTTCAATAGTTTGAATTACACTGCGCAAAAAAATTAACGCACATTCTGAAAATCTCAATTTTAATGAAAGTTAACTCTACATTGACTTTATAACTTATTTTTCACGTTCTCTCGGGAAGGTTTTGAACGAAACAAGACACATTAAATGGAAGAAAAATTCAGGATTTCACCGAATCTTATGTGAAACAAGAGGAATGAACAATTTTCAAAATACTGAAACGCTGATAAGTGATTTAATACTTGGTATTTCCACCCCTTGCGTTACTTACAGCTCGTCAACGACGGTTCATACTAAAAATGAGTGATCTTAAAATGTTTTGATCTAATCCTTCCCAGATTTCTCCGAGTTGGATTCCTAAGTGATTAAGAGTGGCTGGATGATTTTCTGAACATCTCTATTGAGGTTGTCCCAAACCTGCTCAATCGGATTGAGATCTGGACTTCTTGCTGGCCATTCCATTCGAGAAACTTCAACCTCTTCAAGGTACTCCCGAACGATGCGCGCACGATGGGGTCCGGCATTATCGTCCATATAAATGAAATTTTCACCAATGTATGGGGCAAATGGCTCTACACTCTCTTCAAGAATGTTCCTTATTTAGGTACTTATCAGCATTCAAAGCTCCATTATCAACGACCACTAGGTCTGTGCGAGCAGTCAAAGATATTCCACCCATACCATAATCGAACTTCCCCCGAAACCAGTAGTATTCAGGAAATTGCACTGAGCATATCTTTCATGTGGACGTCTGTATACAAGGGAACGTCGATCACAATGGTAGAGGCAGAATCTAGACTATCTGTGAAGAGAACTCTTTCCCAATCGGCCTCTTCCCAATGGATGTGCTCTTTCGCAAAATCCAAACGCGCCCTTCGATGGGCTGGGGTAAAAACTGGGACTCTTGCCGCGACACGAGGCGTTAAATCATATTCTCTGAGGCGATTTCTTATTGTCTGAGTGCTAATTTGCACCTCATGAGTTTGCTCAAGCTGATTTTGAAGGAGGCGAGCGGTTGCAAACCGTTGTCTCAACGGAGAAACTCTCAAGTAACGTTCTTGAATGGCAGTTGTTACCTGTGGTCTACCCTGTCGTGGTCTTCGGACATTCATACCTGTCTCCCTGAATCGCTGCAACATTCTGGACACACTGGGAAACTCCAAACCTTTCTGCAATTCTTGTGTATGTCCACCCTTCTTCTCGCAAAACCACCGCTTGGGCACATTCCTCTTGGGTCAAATTGCGTGTTTCGCGTTGCATAGCGATCGAGTGTAGAAAATCGAACGAAAGAACTATTGATCACTAGAATTGATCGAGAACAACTGATTTTAGAATGGAGTCAATACATTCAAAATCTGATAATATCATCTTTTTTTATTCCTGCTGGGAGAAAACATCTGTATTGAAGAAAAACGTTGAAAGTTGATAACATATGCATGCATAATTCTGATAAAAATAATTATCATTGAGAACATCTTCAGTTGTAGAATAAATTTGATATTTCCATAATGTGCGTTAATTTTTTTGCGCAGTGTACTTGATACTTTATCCGAGCCGAAGATGCTTCATGTTCCTACTCGAATTAGTCGAATTTCTATCTTGAACGTTCTTATTATGACGATGCATAAAAGTGAGGGTTCTCCTAGAGTGCGTTCCAGTTACTGCATCACTTATGCTCACATGATCTGCATTTTATCTCAGATACAATGCAGACCACACAAGATAAATCGTATGTGTTTTATTTTCGGTTTTATAGTCTGTGTATGAGGAAACACTTCGAAATCTGTTTTATTTTAACACAAACAGTAGAACATTTCATGAATAAAACGTTTTGTGATGCAGAATGTGAATAAGAACTGGGCTTGGAGGAAAAAGAAAGCTTGATAACTGTTAGAATAGGGAAAAATTGTTCCATGTTGCACAGACTGATCCTCAACAGTAGGAAATATTGTTTTATATTGAGATAACTTTTTGACTCTTCACCATTAAAAGTATTACCGCTATCTTTATGCCATAATAATTATACAATTAACATTCCCATTGCTGTAGATCGAATATCATATTGCCAAGAAGATATGACGCAACCATCACTTTTATTCATTCAGATGAACAAACACATTTGATCTTTTTCCTAATTTGAAAGACATACGACTGTTATGGTTCGGCGAATGAAATATTCCTATAATAAATCAGATCAAGAATTCAACATGTTTATATTTAAGGTGGATTTATACAGTAACTAAAATAAAATAAGAACTAAAATAAAATAAAATAAGAATGTTCACTTCATGCATTTCAATGACAGCGTTTATACAGGAAATAAGCTAAAATAAGGAATAAGAATTAGAATTAGAGATGGTCAACTTTTATCTTTTTCGCTTATTTTATTTGGAAAATGATAGTGCGCATGACCCAAATCCACTCCCCAATCTTTTCCGTATTGAAACTTTTGATAAGTTCTAGTTTTCTAACCTAAAACTTAATGAATATTTTTTTAAATCATTGTTGATAATTATATTTAATTTGGATGACCAGGAAATCATGATGGGAGCGATGTTGTTATTGATGACAAGCCTTGAATAAAAGGCGGAATAGGCGATTTTCTAAACTTACACAAAAGTCATTGTCAAAAAATCTGCGATTTGATTGGTTCATTCTTATTTCTTATTTTATTCTAGTGATCTCTATAAACCTATGTTGTCTGCTCTTATTTCTTATTTTATTTTAATTTAGTTCTTATTTTATTTTAGTTGCTGTATAAATCCACCTTTAGTCCACCAAGCTTGGATCGTATAATTCAATATGAGATTTTCTGTTATTTTTTGACTCGATTGATTGATCAAGCTACACACATCGTCAAAATTCTTAGCCCCCTAAGTTTCTCAAGAAATAAACAATCTATGAAATTCATCTCATGAAATGAGATGAATATTTTCTCCTATTCCAGCTGCAATATTTTTGTTTGTTACTGTTTGCTTTATGCAGTGACTCGTCCGGAAAGAGTACGTCTTCTTGCCCTTAATTATTAAATTTGAGGAATGCAACGGTCTCTTTATGGTACGGGTTGAGACCAGCCGTCTATTATAGGTCCTCGAAAAATGACTTCGAAGGGCTGTTGCAGATACCGTTCGATTCCTTCGAGTGAAATTTGGATATTATGGTCTTCCCCTGCAGAATGCAGATGATACTCGGGGGGCCGGTTTTTATAAAGGGCACGTTCAATCCGAGGTTACTCAAATGAGGATTGGAAGTCAACCCTCTGTTGAAAAAAGTTCGGTATTATAAACGTCTTTGCGGCCTCGGTTGAACAACCTCGGATTGAGATCGTTTTTTTTGGGTTGGCTAACCTGAATCGTATTTCTCGAAGTATTTTGGCACGTTTTATTATACCATGATTGGATAAATTCAATAATCGTAGTCTAATAAAGACAAAACAAGAAGCTAATTCGAATATTCCCGTGTTTTGTGACGGTCACGGCAGAGAATTTAGAGAAATCTGATTTCCCACATCAAAACAAATTATGTAACAAAAAAATTTGTAGAGCTATTGCCAAATACGCTTTAGTCTTTATCACTTTTGTCAACTTATTTGACTCGAATGATCTAAGTTTGTACTTTTTTGATATTCTGAAAAGACTTATCTCAAACTCTTATGCCAAGAAACCAAATAAAAGCTAGGACAATACAAAACATCCAATGAAATTGCATTAACATTTAGTCGTACAAGGATGTAGTTATATTTAGGATAGGAATAAATCATTCTTGATCTTGTTTGATTGAGTACATGAAATACACAGTAAATTAAAAGATAGCATTCATAATTAACTATTAAGGTTGAGAGTCATGAATAGAATCAGTCTAGCAATATTATGCAGGACACCGGAAGTCACAAAAATAATAGTTGTTTTCAAATGTAATCAGATCCCGAATAAAAAAATGGGAAATGTTCTTTCACACGCCAGAGAGTCTTTAAATTCAATTCATAGTTCATATGTGAGCTTCATTGAATAATTGATCATCCATTGATCTGCTAGATGGGATCGGTGTCATCAATCATTTCTTAAGAGTATATTAAAAATTTTCAATGATGAGAATTACCAAATTTATAAGCTTAGCAACTTGGAAATTTGAAGAAAATTACTATGTAGTAATAATCAAGAAATCCTTCTAGAACGGTGAGTGGGCTCCAGCAACACGGTTCTAATACACCGAAATTTGGTCAGTCAATACAACCTTTCCCTTGTTAGTTGCATTCTTGTTGATTGCTTGGCATTTTGATATAATGATAAAATGAGCACTAGAATACTTTTTGATAATGACCAAAGTTCTAGACATTTCACAACTTTCTGATTTTTTTCTGATGTTGATTTATGTATATTACAAAAATCTTCGAAAATGTTAACAACTCTGAAAAGATTCAGCTTATTCAGAGTAATTTCATCCACCCGATAAAAGAGTTTTTTTATTTGACCAAAATATCTTCTTCGTGCTATTTCCGAAGTGGTCAAAAGGAAATGTGAAATCATTCGAGTGGTATCTTTCTTATTCACTATCGTTACTATCTTTCGAATGCCTTGCAGTTATTTCATTATTATCATAACTAGAGTCATTTTCGATATTATATTCACACAGGAACCTGGCAGTTCTATCCTTCGAAGATACGGCACAAAAATTCAGTTACAATTTGGAAAATTTTTTCCAAACGCCAAAGATGAATTATTAATACATAGCAAACCTACAGAAGACTGTGATTAATATCAGGCATTCTATCAATATAATATCATTATAATATTTTCATTCCAAGCAACTTCAATGCGCCACAACAAAATGTTTTGTTTTGTTTTTAACATAAAGTGAGGTTAGTTGTCGGCCATCTAGAAACGTCAAACGTTTCAATCCTCGGTTAAAATCTCAAACGGAGATAACGTATGGTCCTAAAGTTTTGGGAAAAATTTCACCTGGTCTGATTGAAAAGCAACGTGTCAGGGGAATTATTAGGCAAATCGAAAATAATGGTCCCTTGTCTGTTATTTGAATTTTGATTTATAATGACGATAGTTAAGTTAAATTATTGGATAATTTGATAAAAATATAAGATTATTTAAGTCAGAGTTATATGCTTTTGAAATATTTCCAAAAACTTTAGGACCATACGTTATATTCACCGGTTGAGTCAATCCAGGGTTGAACCCGAGGTTCGATGTTTATAACACGGAAATCGATATTCGACGGCGGATTTGGCTCAACCGAGGATTGAAATTCTTTTATAAAACCGGCCCTGGGTCGACCAGGCACCGGTGTACTGTTTCTAGTAAAAAGGCCACTATGCGCCTTACTGGATGGAGTCCATGGAATATTGAAACGTTGCGCAATCTGGTGATTCGAAAAAGCTTCTTGATGTAGGGCCGGCTACTATTCTTGATCAAACTGAGAAATTGGATGCCCCGGCATTTTCCACGGAATATTCTCAATATTACAACTCTCGTTCTTCGCTGAAAACTGATTTACTTAGAATACACCTGGATTCTCAAAATTGTCAGGTTACATTCAACAAGTTGAGAGTTGATAGGGGGCCAAGACTTCTGACGATGTGTGTATTTTAAGTAGGTCTCCGATAAGCGGACTGTACGTTTCTGAACACCGTTCAAATATTTTGAAATCCATTTCCTTCACGATGCATTTCCCATTCAATGGATGTAGGTAGTTTTCTTTCGCAATCAGTGCCTTATCATTTCGGGGAAAACTGAACAAACATGCTTTACTCATTAGAAACTGACTTCTATTGAAACCCGAGTTAATCACCTGACAGGCAGTTCCGATTAGAGGAAAGCAAACACCGTGATAGCTCATGTACAATGAAACCTGAATCATTGTGGATGAAGACAATAACAAGGATTCAGCCTACTGCCATATTCGAACTGATTTCTCTGGCAATGAATATTGATGATATCGTATGTGGTGTACATATTCTGTTCTTAACGTACTTCCAAATGAGGAGTCTTTGTTTTTTCCTTTTGTGTTCATTCGTATTCATTAATATACGTTATCTGTTCTTTTACAACGAGAATACATTATGCTATTATCTTTTTCATATAATGGGACTTCTGAAAGTGATATTCACTTTACGCCCTATGTGATATAGAAAAATTTGTGTCTGAAAACAAATTTCTTCGATACCATTGACCATAAGCTTCTGCGTACGCTGTTGCATCATTTTGTATTCGATGAATAGAATGCGTCTCTACTCTCTGGTAGAATCCAACTTATCCAAGTTCCTAAACCGTAACACCAAACGATAGCTTCTCTGATATTGAAGTCACTAGGGGTGTACCGCAGGGGTCTATTCATCAGCCGACATGAATATTCTCGTTAAAATTATTTGATGATTATTTCCTCTTTTCACTGCACTGATGAAATTATGAAAGGAATTATTGTCATTTCTTTTTGAGGGTATAATGAAGAAAAATCAATTTGTCCCAAATGGATTAGGTTTTAGCCTCGGTTTTAGCCAAGCTTTAACTTTAAAGTACATGTAATGAAAGCAAGGATGACTTAAAATCTTTAGGATCCAAGTATTGTTACGCCGCTGTCTTTTCTAGTAAAGTTCGAATTTTGATTCGGCCCTTTTATTTGAACTTCAGGTATTCATATCAAATCAAACAATGTGAGATGAGAACTGAAAAAAAGCAAACTTGAGCTTGAAGCCATCTGAAATTCTAGATGTGAACAAATAAGGGAAAAATGAGATCAATTTCAGCTTCAACCCAAAATATAGATGTGGAATCACAAGATTCAACAATACAGTGGAGCTTGCCTGATTCTGTTTGTCGATTCATAATAGTTTATAGGAATTAAATTCCTATTTATTTCATGAGGTGGAAAAAAATCGATGAAAACCTTGTAATATAGGTATTATATACAGGTATTTCTAAATTGGAGTTAGAAATGGATAGGGTAGATTCCTTGCTTAATTTTAAGAAAAAAAAGTCCCATGAACATGGGACCGCAATCGTTACGTTTTCGATATACAGAGTGTTAAAGTTTGATTTTTTTTCCAAGTTTTTTTTCTCATAGTATCTTTACTTCACAAGATGTTCAACTGAAATTTGGCATAGATATTACAATTTCGAGTCTACAGCATGTGACATGCCAATTTCGATTGCCAATCTACAGGGTGGTATTTTTTCAGGAACATTGTCCCCTTTTTTGAAGTTACTATCCATTTTAGTTCAGTTCAAAGTTACCTAATACAAAACATTGGAAAATATATAACTTTCATAAAAACCTTGCTTCTAAATTGGGAAATCTTACAATCTAGATATAGGAATAGTATAATTATTTGGAAGGAAATTCTATTCTCTCTCAAATATTTTCAGAATATACGGAGCATTCCATTCGTAAAAATGCACTTTTAACCGTTTTTACAGGTCTCGGCAATTCATAGAAAATTTTCAGTGAATTCTTGTATACCGGGTGATTTTTTTAAGTGTTTCATTAGAAGTATTCGAGGAAGGAATTTTCATACGATTTCAAGATTCTGTATTTTTGTTTTAGAGTACATGAACTTGAATTGTAAAATATTTCCAAGCGGAATCTACTTCCAGTTCCACCGGAAACGAATGTGAACTTCGTTACTTCAAATGCAACACCCTGTATATTTATACATATTTGAATTATTTGTTTAATTCTGCACTGATTTGATGTATGATATATGCGCAACCACTTCAAACGATTGTTGAGTTATAGCCTGATTGTCAAATTCCATGGCCCCCCCTGAGATTTTGATGGCCTTATAGTTTTTCAGCACAACACCCTCAATATTTCAATAATTTTTATTTTGCCCCCCCTGAGAAAAATTTTGGCCCCCCTTGAGAAAAATTCTTGCGGGCACCCATGGACGAGAATACCACTGAATTTGACTGAATTTACCGACTAAAGCCAGGTTTGGCTCAGTCAAATTCAGTGGTATGCTCGTCTTTTTCAAAATAGGCTATCGGAATTGTCATTCTTACTTATTTTTATCGATCAAACACTATGCAAAACAAGCAATAATAAAAAGGTACACTAGAATGATCTATCAAAAGTCTATTCTTTATTTGCTGCGAATGTGACAAATAAACAAAGCAGATAATGAATTATGACTAAATAAAAAAATTATAGTTTGAAACTGACATATTCTCACTATTCTCTTCAAAGAGACACAGCAATGAAGATTTAAGAGAAGGGCAAAGCTTAGCTTCACTTGCCTCCTCTTCCGAGCCGCCACTGATATTCTCCTTAAACCATTCAGAATTATGAAATATTGTCATAATGTGGGAAGATTTCGCCGGATAGACAGACCCATATGAGTAGTATTCTATTTCGTAGTCCCATTCATTTGAATGGCTTCCAAGACACGCGCCTATACCAGATGCACACAGGAAGTTAGGGAAATATTGAATGTAGGTACCTTGAATGTTTAACATGATGATTTATAACGGTACTTTGAGCTTTATTCAAGCAAACAAAAGGGCAAGCACAAGCCTATCTTATCTGACAAGAATAACCAAAGTTCGATGTTAAAGGACGACATACACGTTCGGATAAGAGGAGGTTGAGATAAAAGGTTTTCCAATAAGAGGTGTTATTTGGAATTGCCTGCTATTTCGGGAGATATCACTTTTGAAGCTGTGTTTTTTGTAAATTGATCAGTAGAAACTACGCCATTATTAAGAATGGAACGATACACGCTTCAACAACGCATTGAAATCATTAAAATCTAATATACAGTGCTAGTCACAAGTCCCCTCCCCCCTCGTATCTTTTGAACGGTTATACTTATAATAATAAAATTTGGAGGGTGGAAATAAACGGATGTAGGCTTCTCAACTGGTCATAACAGGTGACGCAATAGTCATAAATGACGTCACAAGGCCACTGTGACCAATAATTTTAAATGGGACCCTATGGCAAGTGACAGCTCGTTTGAAAGGTATTGAAAATACCTATTCAGTCATACCAATTTTGTTTGGGTTTCGGCTGATTTGCCATAGGGTCCCATTTAAAATTATTGGTCACAGTGGCCTTGTGACGTCATTTATGACTATTGCGTCACCTGTTATGACCAGTTGAGAAGCCTACATCCGTTTATTTCCCCCTCCAAATTTCATTATTATAAGTATACCCGTTCATTGATACGAGGGGGGAGGGGACTTTTGACTAGCACTGTATAAAATTCTCCTGTCTGCATCTTTGTGACCGAACTCCTCCGAAACGGCTAAACCGATTTTCGTGAAACTTTGTGTGCATATCGGGTAGGACTGGGAATCGGCCAACATCTATTTTTCATCCCCCTAAATGTTAAGAGTGGTCCACCCCTAACTTTTTTTTAATTTTTTTGGACAAAATTCTTTATTTAAATTTTTTTATGATACGGTATACAAAAATACATATCACCCTAAATGTTCACCCCTCTACAATCAACCCCTATTTCTAACACAACCTAACCTAACCTAAACTCTTCTAGGCTAGATTTTTATTTTTATTGACTAACATCTATTTTTCATCCCCCTAAATGTTAAGGGTTGTCAAAAATACACATAACCCTTAAACTCTAGAATGGATCGTTTAACGACTCAAATTAGCCCCTTTGCATTTTTCTGGCATTGCTGACTGTACATGAAACATATAAATAAATGAAGTTAAAATACTTAAACGGATAGAAAGGGTATGAAAGGCAATTCTTCTTTTAATTCCTAGGAGTTTAAGATTCATTCGATCATCTTTAAATAAAGCTCGATTAAGTTATATGGATTAGAACGTGAGAATCAACAACAATCAGAGTCGAGCCTATAAATCTTGAAGTACGAACATCCATGTTCAGTCAATGGCACTTAACCGAAGTGAATTTTCGCGCTCTAGTTATCTGTAAGATAATTGTAGACGTGTATTTCTCATGTGACAAATCGGAAACGGTGCTAATGATTGCATTGTCATTCTGCGTGTGCAATTTCTCCATTTCGCCCGAGGAGAAAAGTTTATCTATTCGCTTTCGATGTAGGGAGTACCGTACACGGGAAAAGAACAGCTACAGTTGTTTTTATTAGCTGTAAACTTCACCATAGCTCAAAAGTTCCTGACTTTGGAACACTGCTTTTAATGAAACTTTTTCAATTTTGAAACTTGCCTCGAAATCCAGCCAGAACTCAAAGAATGCTCGATGCAAAGGAATTTCATTCAAATGTTAGTCATTTTCGAAAGCAAGGGTTATGTTGAAAACCAAGACATTTCAATGAAATGTTCAGACTTCCCATAGGACCTTTATTTTCAACCTGTCTATGAAGTGTCTTACAACTAATCGTTCGTCAGGACCCCGCACTTTTCTTATGGCAAATGGCGTTCCGTCAAATGTTCTAATTTTTTGGTATAATGTAGTACTATACATATAGAGAAATATGACCGAAAATCGTTACGAATACAGGGTTATCCATAACTGAATGCATGCCCGATTTTGAATGTTTAAAATATGTCAGTTCCAGAGCGAGAACGTTCGAAAAATGAACTATTTCACTAGATATGTTGTTGTTACATCGAAAAAACATGAAATACCCAGAATTCATACTGGGTGATCCATTATTATAGAAACTATTCACAATGAAGATTAAGTGGACACCCTGTATTTCTGGGTTGATTTGAGATGTTTGTTGGATTTTTCCAGAACATATCATCCTGGACTCCAGAGTAGGTATATAGGGTGATTCAGTAATGAAATAAACTCTGAATCTCACGAAAATACCAAAAAACACCTTTTTTTTTCATCACCCTCTATTTCAGGATTAACTCCATTGTGGTGGGAGTTTTCTTTCACCACTGTACTTGATATGAAAACGTCAATACGACTGAGAGTTTTTATCCACTTCCTATGACCAGATTTTTTTTTATGTAATATGAAAATTATTTATTTATGTTATTCTATTTTTATTCCAGCAAAAAATCTGGTCATAGAAAGAGGATTAAAAACTCTCAGCCGTATCGATGTTTTATATCAAGTACGTGGTGAAAGAAAACTTTCTCCTCAACGGAGTTAATCTTGAAATAGTGGGTGATGAAAAAAAAGGTGGTTTTTGGGTATTTTCGTGAGGTTCTCAGTTTCTTTCATGACTGAATCACCTTGTATTCTTTGAAGTCCATGATGATATGTTCTGAAAAAATCAAACAAACACCTTAAATCAACCCAAAAATACAGGGTGTCCACTTAACCTTCATTGTGAATAGTTTCTATAATAATGGATCACCCAGTATGAATTCTAGGTATTTCAGGTTTTTACGATGTAACAGCAACATATCTAGTGAAATAGTTCATTTTGCGAACGTTCTCGCTCTGGAACTGACATATTTTATACTTTCAAAATCGAGCAAGCATTCAATTATGGATAACCCTGCATTCGTAAAGACTTTCGGACATATTTCTCTATATAGTTGCTCCCTGGGAATGGAATGAAATGTTTTTTGAGAAAAATTGAACTTCATCCGATTCTGTTTCGAGATACGCGCGTAGTAAAAATGGGTAATTCTTAACTTCAAAATTTCAAAAACTAGTCATAGGTTTGAGTTGCGTCCATGGACACTTTTGATCAGTAGGTCGAGTATTATATCATACCAAAACATTAGAACATTTGACGGAACGCCATTTGCCATAAGAAAAGTGCGGGGTCCTTTATCCACTACGTGAAACTAATTTGGGTATATTCACCTTTATTTATCTCTTCATTTGTATGAAGCAGATAACGATTACAGGATGTTTCTATACTAGGTCAGTAAAAAGATAACGCTCATTATGGTCAAGTGGCTTTAGTTTCAGTTGGATCTTGTATGGGTGTAGACCAAGATCTCTACGCACAATTTTCCATGTGGTGGATGCACAGGGTGTTGTTGTTGCATCGAGTAGAGAAAATGTGGTCTGAAGTCTATAGATAATTCGACGAATAAGCTGCTCTGTTGGACGATTATGTAAACCATAAATTTCACGAAGTGCTTTAAGTTTGGCGAATAGAATACTGATTTTGAAATTAAATTTCAACAATTTGTAAACGTTGTTGCGGCGTGAGTCTTTCCGTGATAATTTGTCAATGCTTACTGAACAGAAATGTTAAAACAACATGGCTTCTACCTTCTGTCAAATCACAGTTCCTATCGAAACTAAAAAAAACACCCGATATTATTGTGTGGTTTATGATGTCATGAAGCGTTTCAGTATTTGCAGCTCCGATCGAATGAAACTCAAACTTCAGATCTCCAGTGAATTCTTGTTTTCAGCAAACAGAAACTTTTCTCTTGGAAAGTTTTCTTTTCAAACTTGGAAATCCCTTCTCGAGTAGATTTTTCGCGAATGATATGAGTTGTCAGATGCCATTTTTTTCCTTAAAGCCGGACCCACACGTAGAATCATGTGGGACTGTCTTGATTCAACTTCCGTTCCTCTATTCTCAAAATGTGTATTCAACAACTCGACTGTGTCCGGAAATAGGAAATATCTACCTGCGTCCTGCACACCCACCAGCAGCTTTTTCACATCGCAAGCCTTCCAGTATCGAAATTAGTTGTCTTCACGTACCAACAACCAGTCTAATGAATATTAATTAGCCGCTTCATCCATATTCCTTTGGAATATGCACTGAGAGTGACAGAAACTGAATTCTTGGTCGAGATATCTCTGTTAGTTGCCTCTAGTCTGCTGCATTAGACTCGAGTTTAATCGAATTTTCGAAGCCAACTCCGCAGAATTACAATATTTACCGCAGGAAATTTCTTCAACTTAACAAGGTGAAGTTTTAGAATATAAATCAATTGGTCTTTCAATGAGGAAGGATAGATAGTTGGAATATTGAGTTGATGTTGAATAAAGTTTGAATTTGGTGAAAAATTATACACATCATAATTGTAAACACTTTGAGAGTATCAGTAGGAGGCTCGGACTATAAAGTCAATTATTTCAAGGGGGGAAACATAATGAAAAAATATCAATTGGTTTTCTTTTTGTAGCCTTATTCCGAAGATTACGCTCGGTGTAGTTTCTTAATTTTTATTTGAGAAACTGGAAGCCGTACGATGGTCAAAAATGTGCTGATGGGCTGAAAGAATGACTCGGATAAAAATATGAAATTATAAACCAAAAAAAATTTTTTTCAAAAAAATTTGGTAGGAATCTCGGTAGGAATCGAACTCTACGAGTATGAATTGGATTTATTTTAATCCTATAAATCTTCGTTACCATAGCAACACACGTTAATCGAGAGTGTAGAGTACGAATCTCACCAAAGTTTTTGGGAAAAAATAAAAAAAAATTTTTTCAAATTTTTTTTTATTTTTCGAAAAAAATTTTTAGGTTTATCAATTCATATTTCTATCTGGGTGATTCTGACAGCCCACCGGCACAATTTTGGCCTTCGTACGGCCTCCAGGTTTTCAAATAAAAATTATGAAATTACTCTCGTGAGCGTAATCTTTGGAAGGCAAGGCTACAAAAAAAACCAATTGTTATTTTTTCATTCTGTTTGCACCCAAGTATTCAAAAGTAAAGATAGTTCAACCATGAAAAATTCCAAAAATTTTGGCCGATTTTTTTTTACTGACGACATGAAAAAAAAAATTGAGTTCAAATTTTGAAGGAAAATCTTAGAAAATCGAGTACGTTGAGATTATGCTTTCCAAATTGGCAACCGAGAAAAAAGATTCCAACTCTGCAGGTTTTCCGCCATTTTGATTTTTTTTGCAAAAATCTACACCAAAATTCAATTGAGCCCTCAAAAATACTAATATGTGACCAGAAAACGTTATTTCAAATATCACGCATAACTCATCATAGTCCACAAAATATTGCTCAAAGTAGACATTATCTCGCTTATGCGTCAAAAACGGCGTATATTTCATAAGGCAAAAATGACTTTCTCGGTGCCATCTACACGGCTATATATGTTTGTCCAGTTTATGGTGGAACACCCTGTATATTGCAGTTGAAATAGAGGAAAATATTCATCTTATTTCCAGGACATAGATTGTTTATTTCTGGAGAAACCTAAGGGGCCAAGAATTTTGACGATGTGTGTACATAAATATGATATCGTAACATGACTTTTTCAATTTCCTTC
Organism: Adalia bipunctata; assembly: GCA_910592335.1. NCBI lineage: Eukaryota > Metazoa > Arthropoda > Insecta > Coleoptera > Coccinellidae > Adalia > Adalia bipunctata. Next base: position 13,241,890 of record OU342954.1, read on the forward strand.
ATCAAGGAACTCAAAAAGCTCAAGAATTCACACAAAGGCAATTTCGAACTTCGATGTTCCCACCAACAGTGAATTTATGCAACCCAAACATCAAGGGATGATAGCCTCCCATCTCTGGTTGTCTGCAATGGTTCCTTCAATTGAAACTTTTCTCTCCTTTCCAGTGATGGTAGTCGTTGAGCGTAGATTATGAATAGGATGAATTTGTATGTGGATGGTAGCGAAGTGTTGCACCATCTTGTTGAAAAATGAATCAATTTGAAATGAGGAAAAGAGTAGCACATTCTCGTAGATAGACTCGCAATCGAGTTTCAAAAAAAATTGACAGCAGCTTTCCAAAAAATCGTCCGTGCTTCGGGATCTGTTTTTACAGAAATATTAAGATTTTTTTTATAATGATATTGGTTCTGGATACGCGAATGTAGCATGAATTCGTCATTCTCCATGTGAATGCAAAATGTCATCTCCCTCTAACGAATCTGTAGTTTTGGAATGAGCAGGAAAACAAAATTTGAACGGTCGCATATTCACGAAACACCTGGCCGAATATTGCCTATTAAGAACTCGTGTATCACGAATGGGTCCTCAAATTCAATTCTGTCCGTTCTGACGTGAACATGAGAATTCTCAAACGGAAGGACCTAAAAACTTGAAGTTTTCAGGATAAGTTCGTTAATGGACGTTCGAACATTTACTCTTCGGATCATTTCAAAACTGAGGATTCGATCGAGGTGAAATAGCGTATACTCCATTCACTTCTATTTAATCACATACGAGGTTTTTTCTTGGTATCTGGCCGTTTAGAAAGATTTCAAACGAAATTCCGGTCCCCAAGGGCGGATATAGTTCTTTTTCATGGGAGGGGTAATAACGTTCATGGGGGGGGGTAATAACGATTGAAAACCATTGAATCAGGTACACAAACCACCTTTTTCTCAGGTTTTGGATACTCATGGGGGGGTAGTTACCCCCAGTACCCCCCCGTAAATCCGCCCTTGCCGGTCCCCCAGAAGTTTGGTTAGTTTCGGTATCATTTTTGGTGCTCGAAATTTATTTGGAATGTGTAAATGGACAAAAAAGGCTTCCGTATACGATCTTCTAACGGAAGCGACCGGAAAATATGGTTCAGCTAAGATTTTCTAGGAATTATGAGGAAAGAACTTGCAGAATGAAATTGCACGATTTTCGTAAGTACCTAAACGGGATCTGGATGGCCATCATCGGTCTCTTAACACGTTGAGTGCCATGTGAGACCACATAGGTATCACACTTTTTTGGGAGCGGCGAGCCTCGTGAGACCACTCTGGTCTCACGACCACCAACACGTATTTCTCTCCAGTGGTCTCACGTTTACAGGTGGAAAGTGATGAATAGAGTAGAGCATGGCCAGCTACGACAAATTTTGTATTTGGCCTGCGATATGATGCATCATGTTATTATCTAGGAGGGTTTGAGTTTTTTTAAGTAGTGAATAGTCTGGATGTTATTCATCTGCTGAATCATCACCAACAATCGGACTCAAAAGACATAAAAAATTGAGAAAATTGATGTTCCATATATTAATTTCATTCAATTGAACACCAGAGAAGATGAATATGCAAAAAAAAAATCGTGGCCGCTGGGTCAGTTTTTTCAGAAGTTATGGTGGCACTCAACGTGTTAATGATTATTGTTGATCGTTTTCACGTTTCAGAAAAAAACACGTCGAAAAAGCTGAAAAAAAGAAGAAATATGATTATATTGCATTCAACGGTAGTTGAATTCAGATTCCGATGAATTGAAATGTGTCACTGGAGCTTTCATTCCTATCAATCCTTTGCCGAAAGTAGAAAGAGGCTATATTGAACCAGAATACATCGGTTTTTTTTCATATTCCAGGAGTTTGTGTCTTATTTTAGAACAGGTGAATGATAAATGTGAAGCATATTTTTGACCTATTCCATTTTATTTGTACAAACCTAGTGTGGTAGTATGTATCTATGAATAATAGGTATCAAGAAAATATAACTCCTGTCGTAATAACTCAACTCGTATAACGGCTTTGAAGGATTCAATAAAGGCAAACACTACATGTACCTCATTTATTCATTGTCAACGTTTCGGCTTAGATTTAAGCCTTCATCAGGGCTCTACAAATTCAAACAGAATATTAATTATGAATAATCTTCAAACTTATAAATTACTATACAGTTAGAATATTTTACTCCTTGTTCATAAGCTCAAATAAATGAAATGTATATCTATAAAGCTTTCAGGAATTGACATTCTTGCTTATTAATTTATAACCAAATATAACCAAAACTCAATTACTATTGAATTGAAATTATTAGTTTCTCTGTAAAAATATTCGTTAATTTAGTTATTATGTTTATTTTCTTTGTGATGAATGAATAAAACTGTTATTTATTTGAAATAAAGAAATATTAGAAATAGAAATGTTATGCACCCTCACAATCATATCACATACAATATCATGATGAAAACAAACCACATCGATAAATCTTTACAATATTAAATCCAAAAACTCTTTTATATTTAGAACATTGTTCACAATTTTCTGTTGTGTTCTCCAAAATGATATATACATTCTGAGAAATACGCTAAGAATGTAGAAAGGGCAACATAGTGTTGACTTGGAACATAAAAATATTTTGAAAAACGTCATAACTTCGATACAGAGTTGTGATTTTATAATTGTGGATGGACAAGCGCTCAGATGCTGACTTCACGTCGCGTTTTTCAAAACAATCTTCGAAAGATAGAGTATAGGATTTCATTTCGGTATTTTCTATCTTCCCTCTTCCTCCCTCATAAAAGCGCGATTGGACGGTATTGGATACCCCTGTAATATTTCTCTGGAAAATTGAATTCAAGCCAGAAAGCTGACAGACATGTTTTCCTGGAGAGCGTCCCAATTTAACGATAGTTTCCTGGTGCCTTGCAACCTGACTTTTTATTCATTTCCTGGATTCGATTTTAGTTAGGGTCTACATAAATGGAGAAAATTGGAGAAAGGGGAAATGAATTCGATGAAACCGAGCATCCGGTTGAAAAAACTTTAGAAGCCATTGAGGTTTGAAGTTGAAAACTCGTATCAGAAATCCTACGATTTGCTTGCAAGAGTTATTTGTACAACCTGATGGTGTACCTATCACCGATTAAAAATACATATACGAAACCACCCATCAGATAAAGGGTTTTCCAATAAGAGATGTAATCTTGAATAGATCGCTATTTCGGTAGATGTAACTTTTGAAGTTGTAATTTTTTGACATTTGACAGGTGGAAACTACGACATCAATAAAAATGGAACGATACACGCTCCAACAACGCATTGAAATAATTAAAATTCACTATGAAAATGGTGACAATTTGGCAGTTTTTGGGTGAAACACTTTGTCGAACCGCAATACAGAAATTGGTGGGAAAATTTGAGCTTTTGGGATAAGTTAGTGATGTGAAGAATAAAACCCGTGCATGTCGCTCAAGAACAGCCAAGAATATTGGTGCTATAGCCGGAAGAATAGATTTTTCCATTCCTCGTCGTTCTTTGGAATTAGGCACTCCACAAACCTCATTAGGTACACCACATTTTGCAAATAGATTTGGGTCTTGAGGCTTATAAAGTTCAGTTAACACAAGAACTAAGCCGGCCGATCATCAACAACGTCGTGTCTTTGCTGATCGAAACCTTAAAATGCATGAAAATTCCATCGAAAAATCATGTTGAGTGATGAGGCCCATTTCCACGTCAACAAGTAAAATTGTCGCATCTAGGGCTCGGAAAACTCAAGAGTTATTGTTGAAAACCCTCTCTTTCCTCAACATGTGACTGCTAGGTGTGGTTTATGGTCCGGCGGGGTCATTGGACCTTAATTTTTCGACAATGAGGCTGGACCAACAGTAACGTTGGATAGATTGAGCTATCGAGAGATGAATAATGATTTTCATCGCTGGAATTGGAAGGAATTAACAACGTTTACTCTCAACAAGACGGCGCTTCGTGCCACAAAAGCAACGAGACCAATGACCTTTTACGGGAAAAGTTTCCGGATCGTGTTTTCTCTCGAAGAGGTGATCACTATTGGCCACCGAGATATTGTGATTCAGCACCTTGGGACTTCTTCCTTTGGGTCATGTGAAATAACACCTCTTATTGGAAAACCCATGTATAACTTGTATAGGCATATACAGAGTGTAAAAGCCAAATGGAATAAATTCGATAACGAATAAATGAGGGAAATGTTGGAAAAAACGCTCGGACACGTCGATTTTTAATTTTAAATGCGCATATTTTTCAAGAAAATGATATTATATAGGGTGTTCCATGTGACCGTGGCCAATACCAACTTTCTTATTTCAAATGCAACCCCCTGTATATTATTTATTTTTTGAATTCTTCAGATAATTCTAGACACAATTCATGCTCAATGTCCTATACCTATCTTTAACTATTTCTGAAGTATTAAGTGTTTTCAGATTTATTGCAAAAATCAACGTTTTATATAAAAATTATTTTATTTCACAAATTCGGTACATTACACTCAAAACCTAATGCGTAATACTGATTATATCTTAATCATAAAAAAAAAACATTAATGTCAATGTAGGAAATTGTAGAATTGTCTTCTAACGTTATCTACTCAACATTTCAGGCGTTTTTGCTTATTTTCTTCATATCAAGAGGTAAATGGGAAATAAGTATTGAGTGTAATGTATCGAATTTGTGAAATGAAATAATTTTCATTTAAAATGTTAATTTTTGTAAAAAATCTGAAAACACTTAATATTTCCGAAAAACTTGAAGATAGGTATAGGACATTGTACATGAATTATGTCTAGAATTTTCTGAAGAATCCAAGAAATAAATAATACAGGGAGTTGCATTTGAAATCAGAAAGTTGGTATTGGCCACGGTCGCATGGGACACCCTATATAATTTCATTTTCTTGAAAAATATGCGCATTTAAAATTACAAATCGACGTGTCCGAGCGTTTTTCCTAGCACCCTCTCCTTTATTCGTTATCGAATTTATTCCATTTGGCTGTTACACTCTGTATAGTTGTGCTTAATAAATAGATAGCTCTAAGATAAAATATATACTCCATTCACAATTATAAAATCACAGCTCTGGCCTTGGAAATTTGACACATTCCACTCTGTATCGAAGTTATGACGTTTTTCAAAATATTTTTATGTTCCAAGTCAACACTATGTTGCCCTTTCTACATTCTTAGCGTATTTCTCAGAATGTGAATGAATTGGAAAAGATGTGATGGACGAAAATAATTAACGTTTATATGAATTGATAGAAAGGAGTCCTTTTCTAGTTATTTGCATGAAAAGTGGAAGAGGTCACTGTTGAAATATACTATTTTTTGCCATGGAAAAAAATTGCATTGCTTTAACATAATTTTCATATGCATGCTTGTGAAGATTTAATGTTTATTATCCTCTTGAACTGAAAGTTCAAGACTTGACGACATTTTATTTATTTGATCTTATGAACAAGGAGTAAAATATTCTGATTGTATAGTAATTTATTGGATTAAAAATTATTCATACATTACTACCACAGTAGGTTTGTACAAATAAAATGGAATAGCTTAAACATATGCTTCACATTATCATTCACCTGTTCTAAAATAAGACACAAACTCCTGGAATATGGAAAAAAACCGATGTATTCCAAATAAATTTTGAGCACCAAAATCGATACCGAAACTAACCAAACTTCTGGGGGACCGGAATTTTGTTTGAAATCTTTCAAAACGGCCAGATACCTAAAAAAACTTCGTTATCAAGTGTAAAAAGGTCGATTAGTACTTACTTTCGCTTTATTTATGCTTATAAATCGATTTTTGGTCCAATTCAAATTTGCCGTTCGTACTCACGCCAAAACTCGTGAAAGGAAAAAATGACACTTGCACGAAACTTCTTCTGGACGCCGAAGAACGGAAAAAATGGGCGATTTCCTATCGATATTTCTCCCCAAAATCGCCGATCGATACGAACTAACAAAATGTGGAAAATCTTTGATACTTTTACTTTGATGTAAACAGAAAAACTGGCATCGTCGTTTTGTCATAAACGATATTCTATGTACGCGCACAGATTTTTCATCAGGTGCACCAATTCCTGAAAACGAAACCATGGCCAGAGTTGTGATTTTATAATTGTGAATGGAGTATAGATGTCCAGCTTTTATTTATTATCGTCGTTTCACTTCATATTCTGTGCAGTTTGGTTTCTAATATTTCGAATTCATTTTTTTTTAACTGCAATGAACTTTACATGTTATTACCGACGTGTTCTTGTTCAGAGTATGGTCATAATAATAAATGTATGACTTACTAATCTTCATTGCGATTTGGTCTGAATCCATCCAAAACAACCCATCTGGTATTATTCAGAAGGATAAAAATGACCTACTATACCTATGACAAAATACATAGGCACTGTTTCTGTTGCATGATGCATTGAGAATTCTTCCTCATTTCCATTGATGGCTCAGTGAGAATGTTATTATGATTCAGATAATTAGAGTAGAAATTTTTGATTAGAATATTTCCAAATTTTTAGGAATATGCTTATGTTAAATTAAGGTAATGTAACGCTGGATTCCATAGAGATATGGTGTGATGTCAGTAAAATATTTGTATATCTAGTGCAAGTGACTTTCGTTTTCCCAAATATAATTTTATGTTGATTTTAAATCCTTTCACATTAATGGTATCGTTTCTTAAATACAGATTTTCATAAATTATGGAAAATCTTGTGTTGAAACTGGTTTGATTCGATTTTCGTTTACCTTTTAATGTCGACCCTTTTAGCTCACTTTCCTCTCAGAGATGAGGTGCAAAATAAAAACAATTAGTTATAAATGATAACAATAAAATTTTTCTATTTTGCTTCTCATGGCTTTCTCGTTCATGTTCGATTTCATTATTGTTTTGTATAGAACAATGATGATTTATGTATCCTTTATTGATTTGTGACCGTCACATTCTGATCACAAAAAAAGAGGTGAGATTCCAGGAAGCTAATTCTGGTTTATTTTAGGTATCGCTTTATAGTTCTTATAACGATTACAAAGTCCCAAATGTTGTTCTTAGTTTTCAAAAGACTTATATCTGTGTAATTTTGTGTATTAGGATTTTCTAAAATACAAATTAAAAATTTGGGAAACTTGGAAAATTTTCCAGCACAGAAATGATTAGTTCTCAACAAACCTCCAAACTGGGAGTTTCAATACTAAGAATGAATTAAATTGGGAACTTTTCATAAGCCGGTCCAGGAAAAAGCACTAAATTATGAAAATTAGGTATGATGTGTAGAGGTTACCCTTACTTTTGCTCTTCATGCTGAATTTATGAGAAAATTGTTATTTAATGCTAAGCAAAATTATTTACTGAAATTTATTATTTAATTTAAAATACTAAAACAATGTGAGGAGGAATTTTTCGGCAGTTTTTCTCCTTAATTAGGTACTGAGGTTTGAATAGTCTTCATCAAACATGGAAAAAGCATACACAGAGTGGAATTTTTGCGAAAGACAAAACAACCAAAGATTTCAGAGGCATGTTACATCAGTCAAATTGATAGTTGAAATTTCTTGAAATACGCAAGAATTTTCAGCGTTCCTCACCCCACTTTGTGTGCGAGGCAGATTCATATACCTTTTCTTGATCTTAAGTGGGATAACTCCGATATAGGTATACAAGTCATGACTCAACAAGTAATTAACATAACGTTGATGTCGAATCGAAATTCAAATTTCCTTTTTAGTAAGACTAGTTTGGTTTCGGCCATACGAATGGACGCTTGATGGATTTTTATGTTTATTATTCCATTGTTTCGAATTCTAAGAAACGAGATTGCTCTTTTTATGTTGGTGAGATCGCCAGCTGTTTTTAATTTGGCTTGAAAAATTCGACATTGAGGATTACTTTTTTTACGGTCAGAAGGACTAAAATTCCATGAATTTTATTGATGATTCCATCTCGATTGGAAACCCACAATAACAAACACTCCATTAGTGATTTCTGGGATGAAGTTGAAAAATATTTCGGTGGAATGATTTTAATTGACTATTTCTCTCGTCTTAATTTCCACAAATCAGAAACGCGCAATTTTGAATCACAAATGGTTTCTAGATGGAAAAACTGTATGGCAGCAGCTGTCAGCATTTTTTTCCGGTTTACCCACGGCAAAACTTGACAGTTGTTGTCAACGAAAATTATTAATACATAATGCATCCAGAATAATCTGTTACTCATGAAATAGTCTTGTCAAATACCATTCGGGCATCTAATTTTTCCTGTGAAAAAAATCGAAAAAACACAATGCAAAGTAATATTTTTGTAACAAAAAGCATTCGTGAAGGTGCAAAAATCCTCGTCTTCGACTCGGATTTTTGTTGCCGCCAGCAGTCATGCTTCTTGTTGAAATATTACTTAGCAACGTGTTTTTTCGATTTTTTTCGGAAAAATTGGATGCCCTTATGATATTACTTACGAAAAAATATTTGATAACTTATGACAATTATGCCAAACCTTAATTATGCTTTACATGACCACAATTTTTTTTTCAAATGAGGGCAAGTAGAATATTACGGAATATTTGTGCTGGTAAAAATTGAACTTTTATAGCTAGCTATCATCATCTGGAGAAATCTCGCTTGAGGATATTAGTTATTAGGAATCCCAGAACTTTCTTGTTTTCACTATGAACCAATAAATACATCCAATTATTCACAAAAGCAAGGCTTATTACATATTGCACATATTAACCTTCCGCTCTTGACATTCACGCTGTCAGAAGTTAAGTGAAACTCGAATCAGTGTTCTCATTAAGAAACTGATGGTGAGAAAATATATTGAGTTTGAGGCAGCGAAATAAATGTTAACACACAATAGGAACTGTTTTCTCTGCTGATATTCCACGGACACAAAAAATTTCTCATTGTTATCGAACTCTACAGTGTCCAATCATTCGAATGACCAAGAAAATATACATGAATTGAAAAAAATGAAAAGGTAAGAATTTCTGCAAATGAAGTTCTCAGAGAATCAATTTTTTTTTAAATAGAAGTGCATATTTTTTCCTCACGATCAATTATTCAAAGCGCCAAATTATTAGCTACCATGTGTTTGTGTAATAAAGGCAATGTCTAGGAGATATTTCACGATTTTTCCAAATGCTCCTGGAAAGAAACTGGATGTGGGTAGTGCTGTCTACGCATAATCTAAACGATTCTATCTTGCATTCTTGATAACATCAATTTCACCAATGAATTGAAACTAAAAAAATATTTTCTCCTGACATTTTTTGTGAATCACTATTTCTTTTTGTTGAAGTTTCGGAGACTACATCCGTTTCGTTTCTTAAACTATTCATAACAATGGTTATCAAGATTTACTGCCGAGTCATTGACAGATGTAAATCTGACAAAGCAAACTCAAAAGGTACATTCTTCTATTCGTCTTTATTCGGTATATTCTTGATTTTTTTCAAAGATACAAGATGTTGAAGTCAAGAAAAAATAGTGTTTTTGTAATAACTTCCTCCAAAATTGTGTAAGTAGGTCAAATCTCAGTTATTTCTGATGAAATTGGCCATTGTATTCATGAAAATTATTAAATAAAATTTCCTTCTGAAGAATAAAAATTGAAGTAGAATTGAAACAAAATCATGTATCTGTGAAAGCTAATTTTATTTCAAATTGAATAAGAAATTTGAATTTTTTTTAATTTCCATAGAACGCACTTGTGCCCCCTTTGTCCTTGGAGGAAAGGACTGGCATGCAAAATGTTGTCAGATTGAAAGCTTTTTCTATGGAAGCAAATACAAGACAATTTCATGTGGACCTAAATGCCCGGTATATTTTTCTGAACTGCCACCAAGTCCTCTACCCGCTGGTATCATATTCATAACGCCGCAGCCTGTATATAGGATTGGGATAGAGTATGAAACCAAATGAATATCTTCGAAACAAGAATTACGATATTTCAGAAACTTTGCAGGCAAGCACAATGATGCATAAAGCATCTGATTCCACATTTTGTACTGAAGTCGAGACATTTTCGTATGGCGAGGTCTGCAATAAAACGTAGGTGGGACTCGACTTATACATCCAAGCCCTTTTCACACATTTGAGAAGAGAATACTTAAGGCAAGCCCCCAAATAAGCTACAATCAACAACGATAAATTATATAATAAAACTATTTGTACATAAATGGATTTTTTTAATTTAATATCTACTCTACCTGTTTCGCCTGGTTAGGGCATCTTCAGGAGCTCTACAAATATGAAATAATAGATGTTTGATTTCCTTGCAACAAAGGGACTTACTCGTCTAAAATACACAGATACCACGTATTATCCAGCTTCTGTTTTTCATAATTAGTGGGTTACTAATTAAACGATAAATTAGTTCCACTATACTCTGTTCAAATCTAAGAAGGAGCAATAATAACATCTTTCGCGCAGCGGTAGGAGGGCCTTCGTAAAGTTTCTTTCCGTCCTGAGTCGAATCGAGGAGATTTCACACAATCTTTCAGTTTTAACTGAACTTGAATTCCATTTTTTTCAATAATTTATAGAACGTATGTTCTTTTGAAATTTGGCAAACTGTCGTCATCATTCACGATTTCTAGAACTTTAGAAATCGTTGGGAATTCATTCCGGAAAAAAAACTGTGGACAATTCTTCTGATAAGGTTCATATCGAAATCGTCAACCGAATCGATTATTTTTAACGACTGGGCTCTCCTCTTAGGTGGCGTCAATGTTTTATTCTCTTCATATTCTCTGAGAATTCTGAATACAGCTGAATCACTCACCTCGGAGGATTTGAAAACAATTCCTACTGAGTCTCTTTTCGATAAATCAGCATGTTTTTCCAATTCTTTTCGTAAAATGTTCAAAATTATCTCTTTCTCTTCAGCAGAGAAATGCGACCTTTTGGACCTTTTTCGTGGTGGTCCCCACATATCACCCTCAGATACAATATCCGTTTCCGAATTCGACATTGTTCTATAAACACTATATACACGTTGTCAAAAGATTTTCTAACACAATACAGTTTTCACAACAAAGTATGTAAACACTTTCAACAGCTAGACCTTCACAGTAGCTTTAGGTATTTTAACTGGTCTTGTCAATTGAAAACTTCGATATTTATGCAAATCAAGATGGCTTTAATCCATTAAGGGAAAAAAACCAAACCTGGTGTTTCCCGGAATTACCTTGTCGGAATCTTGAGCAGCCGACAAAGAGTTTCGTACAAAATAATATAAAATTTGTGGACCGAAACTAAATATATTTCGGATATTACAAGTAAATGACCATTATGAAGTTGAACAGAGATCTTTTTCGAGTCTTGTCAATTGAAAACTTCGATATTTATGCAAATCAAGATGGCTTTCACCCATTAGGGAAAAGGACCCAAATCTGGTGTTTCCCGGAAAACGTTGTCGGAATCTTGCAAGATTCCGACCCAAATCTCTAAAACTCTGGTGTTTCCTGGAATTACCTTGCCGCAATCTCGAGCATCCGAAAAAGAAATTATTTAGTAGATAATAATATAAAAACAAAAAAAAATAGGGTACGTCGGATATAAATTGTTTATGACAGTTGCAAATCATGACATAAATTTTGCACTCGAGTTTCTGAGGAAAAGAGTTCTAATGTGGGAATTGCTGACTCAAATTATTGAATCATTTCTATCCAGTACCATCCACAGACCGAGTACGATCCTGGCAGTCTCTTAGGGCGGTCGAAAGGAGCGTCGTTATGATGGTTTAACCAATAGGAGCTTCATTGTGCGCGAACCAGACGATTATGTTTGTTTACAAAGCTCCTTCTTATATTTGAACGGACTATAGAGAAGGATGGCTAGTAAGATGGTTTACAGAGAGGAACTCGAAAATTCAACGTTTTATTGTGGACCTCGCCATCCGAAAACGTCTCGAATTAACTACTGCATTTCTGGTTTCATTGGAAATCTTCATTTCAAAGTTGGTTGGTTACACACTTGATCATAACGGCTGTGACTTAATGCAATGTGAAACATTATTTTCAATTAATCGTATTATCTTCAACCAGAACTTGAACAAATTATGACATAACCTCATGTTTACGAAAACCAATTAGGAGGCGCCAGTCATCACCTTGACTATTATACGAAAAGTACTTGCTGTTGCTGGCCGATTATGCGAAATACTTGGGCCATTATACCACCTCGAAGAATGCGACTTCGGTGCGGTTAATTTGAATTTATTCGCGCCTGAGGCATGGAATCCCCACACTGGGTATAATAAATGGACGGGTTATCAAACCTGAGGAATAACTGTTATTAATTCGATTTTTGTTTGTGCGAACGTGTATTACGAATCTGTAATAATAATATGCAAGGCCTTTGCATTGATATAACATGGCTGAAGGGCGAAACATGAATGATGACTTCAATTTAGAAGAGTTGTTCGTTGGTATTTTTAATGGGTGAATATTTATACGAAGTTGGGATAAAGTATGCATTTCAATGAATATCTTTAGAAAGTAAAGTAGTATATTAATAGAACTTTGCAATTGTTCTTACTACTTTTCTTCCGGTTCTTCCTGAAGTACACTCTCTTTAATTTAAATGGGATATTTTGCATATTTTTGGCATTTCCAAAGATCTTATTATAAAGTATTTGTGTATACTATTTCTGATTTGCAGACTATAACGTTCAGGTTACTAAAACCACAGTATAGACACAGTATAGATACAGTTAGTATCTATACTGTGCTAAAACATACCAGCTTTCTAACTGGCATGTTCAAAAATTTGCAAAAAACTGCAATAAAAACAATTTTTTTCCCCCCAAATTATGAAGCAAATGAAACCTTTATCTCGAAAACGAAACGTTGTATAACCATATTCAGGAGATTTTCATTTTTGACATCATCCAATAAATCATCTTTGATTCGTTTATACCTTCAATTCAGGAACAGTCAGGCACGTAGCGAGGGGGGAGCCCGGGGGCCCGGGCCCCCCCGAAATATCAAAAAAATCAGAAAATGCCTGTATATTTGACAAAATTTGCAATGTTTACTTATTGTGGCCCCCCCCGAAAGTTGTGGGCCCCCCCCGAAACAAAATCCTGGCTACGTGCCTGGGAACAGTCTGTATAACAAAAAATAAACTGCTCCACATGAGTTAGGGATATTGACTTAAATTGCAAAAAAATATAGTTAAAATAAGATTTTTGTGATGAAAATTCAAATTAATATGATTTCAAGTTGCAAATTAATTTTAGCCTGTAGGTCTACAGCGTATACAGGGTGGTTAAGAAAAATAGAGTAAAATAACGAAATTTTATTCCCAGGTAATTCAAGCATTTTAATACTATCAACACAATGTATGGCCTCCACGGGCATCAATAACAGCATGACATCTTCTTTGCATACTACACACGAGGTTGTTGAACATTTCAAGAGGAATTTGGTTCCATAAACGCGGCAGAATCTCTCTCAGATCATTTAAGGATTCTGGGGTAGGTTGATGATTATCTAATCTTCTTTGGAGCATATCCCATGCATGTTCTATGCAATTCAAATCCGGTGAGTGCGGAGGTATTGGTAAATGTGGAATATCAAGCTCCTCGCGCGCATTCTCAACTATGGCTGCACGGTGCGGTCTAGCGTTATCGTCTAGAAATTGAAAAGTTTTACCAATAGCAGCGTGAAAATGTGGCACAACATTGTCAATGACATGCTCCCCATAGTGTGAGGTGGTCATATTCCCAGGACAGATGTGTAGATCTGTGCGCCCGTTGAAACATATCCCGGCCCATACCATAACACTACCTCTCGGAATGTATGGACTTCTTGGACATAGCGACGATTACGGGGTATGCGTGGGATTGTCCATACCCTTATTCTTCGAGAATCTGAAAATCGTCCATATCTGGATTCATCAGTGAAAAGGACACTACGCCATTGGTCGTTCCAATTGATATGTTGCCTTGCCCATTCCAGTCTTTGACGCTTATGGTCACGTGTTAATGGAACTCCTCTTAATGGACGTCTAGAACCTAGATTCACCTCTCTCAAACGTCGTCTTATGGTTTCGATGGAAACTTGGACCCCATCTGCATTTTGAAGAGTATTCCGTAGCATTCTACACGTAGATGTAGGGTTTCTTCTCGCCGAAACGGTGATGAAACGGTCCTGAGCAGGTGTTGTTTTTCGTCGCCCACCAAGCCTTGGTCTTTCCAACACGGAACCTGTCTCCCTGAACCCATTCCAAAGTCGAGATATCACACTTTGGCTGACTTGGAGCCTTTCCGCTACAACAACCTGAGTTAGGCCACCCTGTAGCATTCCGATAGCCCTATTAGCCTCAGCGTTTGTTAATTTACGTCTTGGCATTTTCAGAAAACTCGTTTCAAATCGAAGCCGTTGATAAACTGACTTCCTTTTAAAAATAAGAACCTTCACGAAACATATGCAAAGAACCAAACTTCAGAAAAAAGGCGACCAGATTGACGAAATGTCTCATACTGATTTTTATTGGATCGATTTAAGTTGTTATTGAGTTTTGAATGATTTTACAGCGATTTTCTCGAAGATTAAATACTTTTGAAAACGATTGATTACGATATCCCTAACTCTTGTGGAGCAGTTATTTCAGAAGGTAATGCATATCCTCATGAAAACTCTCTGCCTCACATTTAAAACTAGCAATAAATTATTCAGTATGTAATCAGTGACACTCAATCATAATTAAGCAGATGAAAATTGGCCACATTCACCTATTATTATCGAGTACATTCGATTGAAATATTCCATATATCCCAAGAATAACCGATTCAAATGTTTCTGTCATTGCATAATCTAATCATTGCTCGGTTTTTAAACCTAGGTGAAAGTGTTATCACATTCGTCTTGTAGTTTCTAATAGCGGACAGGACAGGTGAGCCATCGTCAAATAAGGATGTCTCAACCTATTTCTTAAATGGCGAATCGAGTGGTACCGACAGTGGCGACAGTATAAAGTAGCGATCCATCAAAATCAGCCGGTTTGCGCCAGACAGCCTCGACAATACAATACCAGATCGATAACTTGGTACGATTCGAATTTCGAATGTTAAATTATAAATAAAATTGAGAATGTGTTTGTTTCTGAGGAAAACCTTCCCACACACATACTTTAATATCGATAAAACTGTTTATTCGTCTATATTTTCTCCAAGTAAACTACTGAGATATTCAAGGCACTGACAGTTACAAAAAGGATGAAAAATTTGGGTAATGTTCTTTTGAAATTGTAAGCATTTAAAAAAATCCAGGAAAATGACAAATGTGAGGATGATCTTCCGAGGATGGTTACCCTAAATCTTCACCTTTCTCAGTTATTTTTTTTTGTGATGTATCCCTGAATCTTTTGTGAATCATTGTTCAAAATTACGACAGATCAGCCTCAGTTTCGAAGAAAATATCAGATTTTTGACCAATCGTGTACTCAAAATAATGGGCATTTCCAGTCATTTTCAGAAAAAATATATTTTGACATTGGATTCTCACGTAATTCGTGTTTTTTTTTTCAAATTTTTTCTTCATCAATTTATACCCTTAAAAAAATATTGAAAACTCAAAAATAACCTACCGAATTCAAACGATCAGAAGAAGCGGGAAATCGTGTGGCGTCGGTGGCTAGAGAGATTTTCGATTAGTTGTACTCGTCATGACGTGCTGCTGATATAAAAATGTCAGCATTGCCAAATCACAAAAAAAAGAATTAGCCTGAAAAAGCCCTTGCTTTCACATTCCTAATAATATCATAATATAATGTTGATTTTGGATGTTTTTCATCATGACATTTTTATTTGTACTCCAAGAAGCTTCATAATATCATTCAATTTACGACCTCCTAATTGAAGATAAAGAGAGTTCAAGTAAGCAGATAGGTGAGAAATTCAATTAAAAATAATTATCCCTAGTCTACACAGGTAAGCATTGGTGTATACAGGGTCTTTCACGAGGAACCTCACCCATATTTATACGGGAAACTACTGAACGTATTTTCATGAAATTCAGCACTTATAAGTATTTCACGATGCTGATGAAATCTAAAATATTTTCAAGGCATGAGCACCTCCGGTTTGTCCGGAAATGACGTCAACTTCTGTTTTTCAAATTAGAACACCATTTTTTTATTGCAGAAATAGATTCCTTAGAAAATTTCAAGTTATTTTGATGTAACATTTTTCAGTTTTGGTTGGAAAATTCTCTCTGAGCGGGAAAATTCGAAAAAAAATCGAAAATAGAGCTCCGCTGAAACAAGAATAACTTCGAGGTTTTTGGATGGAAAATTTTCATTTTTGGGATTTTTCAAGATGTAAGATTGATGTATCCACTTTAGAAATCGAAATCGCGATTCATGATACAGGGGGTGAAAAAATCGCTTTCAAAGTTAGGGATGACAAAATCGTGAAAAATCAATTTTTTCAAATTAGAACCCCATTTTTTTATGGCAGATATTGAATCTACGTTGAAAAATAATGTGAGTGTATGCATCACACCCTTGCCCTAAAATGGATATTTTCTGAGTTAATATCCACTTTAGGGCAAGGGTGTGATGCATACACTCACATTATTTTTTAACGTAGATTCAATATCTGCCATAAAAAAATGGGGTTCTAATTTGAAAAAATTGATTTTTCACGATTTTGTCATCCCTAACTTTGAAAGCGATTTCTTCACCCCCTGTATCATGAATCGCGATTTCGATTTTTAAAGTGAATACATCAATCTTACATCTTGAAAAATCCCAAAAATGAAAATTTTCCATCCAAAAACCTCGAAGTTATTCTTGTTTCAGCGGAGCTCTATTTTCGATTTTTTTTTCGAATTTTCCCGCTCAGAGAGAATTTTCCAACCAAAACTGAAAAATGTTACATCAAAATAACTTGAAATTTTCTAAGGAATCTATTTCTGCAATAAAAAAATGGTGTTCTAATTTGAAAAACGGAAGTTGACGTCATTTCCGGAAAAACCGGAGGTGCTCATGCCTTGAAAATATTTTAGATCTCATCAGCATCGTGAAATACTTATAAGTGCTGAATTTCATGAAAATACGTTCAGTAGTTTCCCGTATAAATATGGGTGAGGTTCCTCGTGAAAGACCCTGATGTATAGTATAGAATACTCCT
Source organism: Adalia bipunctata (assembly GCA_910592335.1). Lineage (NCBI taxonomy): Eukaryota > Metazoa > Arthropoda > Insecta > Coleoptera > Coccinellidae > Adalia > Adalia bipunctata. The sequence continues at coordinate 13,259,092 of OU342954.1, forward strand.
AGACTTAACTGTAAGAAACGCCATTCTATAGTACGCAGAGAAGACGTCGAAATGTCGAATAGTGACAAATAAGAAGGTTATGTTTTTATTTATAATTTGTAGGCGTGGTTGCTACATCATTATTTGTATTTTCAGAGAATGAGTATTATATCAACTTTAATGAAAATTAAGTTGTTATATGACGATGTTTCAAAAACATTATAGTGATCACATCAAATATGATACGATTACTGAATATATTCATGAATAAATTCAGAGATTTTACAAAGACTTGACAACAGCGGCGTGTCTCTCAGTTAATCTGGGCTTTGTCTCCTCCATCACAAACTTCAACCAATCATATTACAAATTGAGCCACTGACGTCACAGCGGAGGGACGTTTGAATTCACGCGTGTTGAAATCTCATTTTCAATATCGAATAATTAATCAGTTCTTCAAAATTCAGAGTGAATAAATGGTTACAAATGTGTTATAAACTGTCCTTCATTACGTCATGTAAAGAAAAGTGCATATTTTGAGGTACTGGAAATCCTCATTACATATTCCAACTTCAATTAACCAAACGTCATTTTGACAAGTGACTTTGAAAAATGGCTCATTTAGTTTGGATTCCAAAATGGTATGACCAGAGACTGATACAGTGTGTGAAATTTCCCAATTTTGTGTGAACATGCAACAAACTTTGACATGCGAAGTAATAGGTACTCTAGTTCTCGCGTAATAACCAATTCATTCCAGACACAATGAGAAACTCGCGGAAGTGTGAAGTAATTTTATATTCAAATAGCACAATTAGTGATAGTTCAACTTCGTCAAAATTTCACTTTCAACAGTTTGGAATCGACGACAATCTTTTCAGCGTTTGGTTTTGCTACCGTTGAAATGTACACAGATATCGGATTTGCTTTCACTTTCGGATTAAGAATCTCTTTTTTAATAATTGAATATGAGATCGAGATAGAAAGCGATTCCGGTGTCAAATATATAAATATCATTGTGAAATCTTATTATCAATAGGAAAACTTCACATGCATCCAATTTTATTGTTTTGAGATGAACCATTGTTATTTTGTTCAGGCTCGAGAATCCTCCGATTATTTCAAATATTGTTATTTCATCATTCAACCGAACTTTTATGATTTATGGTACAATTACGATTTTGTCAAATGATGCATGGGTTTTTAAGTTTTCACATAATATCGAATCAATTTCTACAACCAGAGGATTGAACGAAGTCAGTCTGATTATTTTTTAGGCAGTACTTCTATTTCTGAAGAAATCATTGAAAATAAAAACCCGTCTATAAAGAGATAAAACAAGACCTATTCTTAATCAATGTACTTTTGTGGAAAATGTATAGAATGCACTACGCAATGATTTTATCGCTACCTACAGTTAATAATAGATAGGTACTTCAATATTTATATGACTTGAATGTTATAAAAACAATAAATGTTTTAAAATTTTTCCATTCAGGTACTTGAAAGAACTAAATTCCACTCTTACAAGGTCGAGCTTATCCATGAAATTTCAGTAGATGATCCAGACATCAGTGGAAAAAAACTGGCGTATTTGGGAGGGGGGGTTTGCATGGGGACCATGGGGCTTACTATTTAATCTTGGTTGAAAATTTTCATGCCCCCTCCCTTGAAAATATCTTTGGATCTGCTATTGCGAAAAATCTAGAGTATCTTTATAAAAACTTGCTCGTTGTCTCATTCACAAGTCAAGATTTTTAAAGAGCAATGAAAAAGTGGGTTCTGAAAATGATAAAATAAATTTACGTGAATGAATTTGACATCAAAATTGAAATTGAATTTATTTCAGAATTGTAGGATTTTTTATGGCTGACTATGTACAACCTGTACAATGAATTGAGATTGAAACTTCCCTGAATAAACAAAACTATATAAACAGCTTGATTTAGGTCGAATTTTGGACCGCCAGACCAAATCCATTCAACTTTTCTGTACATCCCGAGAAGGAAAAGCAATCTCTGTAATTCGATAAAATGTATTATCGGGACTTCCGAAAAATATAAAACGACAAACTTTATGGGTCAAATGCCATCTCCAGCCAGCGATTGTAGGAGACAAGGTTGTCAGATCTGATAAGCTGGTATACCGCAACAATTTCCATAACATGATTAAACTTCATGTTTCTGTAAACAACAGCGGTTCCTTTGGCGGTAGATTGTTGTTTATCCCTTCTTCTCTTTCGGTACGATATTCTTTCAATTTTTCACGAGACGAAAATTTTTTGCAGGCTCGGAATGAAAGGAACTCCATTATTGCTGGTAAGACACAGATAGGCCTCAACAACAAATGCTAAATGAGGTAATATTCTTGAAGCAACAGAACAATACAGTCGAAAAAATATTTTCCGTCGACCATAGAATAAAAGCTCATTTTAGCGAACTCAAAATCATCCATTAATGACCTATTTTAATGCATGATTTCTTATTAATGCATGATTGTCATGGCAACCGAACATAAAATATTCAGTCAGAGCACTATCGAGCTTGGTTGGAAATCAACTTCTGTCGCAGAAGGGTAAATTCACAACTCCATTCAAAATAAAATAGACTGCAGAAGAAATTTCAGGTGATACAAGTTGCAAAGTAGATAATACTTCAACCTCCACTTTCTCCACACGTTCCTTATGGGATATCATAGGTAATGATATAAATGCAAACTAAATGTGAACTATTCAGAATGTCACAACATGTCCAATATTCCCTCTATGAATTTTTCGAATTGTTCAATAGGGAGCATAAATATTAATATATCGAAATGAACATAGAAATTCACATCATGTCAGATTTGTCTATTATGCAAAATAAAAATTCATTTCTATCGAGAATTCATATTCAATTCGTGGTGAGGTCGACGGAAAAATCTTGTAATCAACTCGTTTATTAATTCAGCGATTAATGGTCTCAAGCATTAACGCGTGAGCGGAGCGAGCGACCATTAAACGCTGTCATTAATAAACTAGTTGATTAAATAACTATTACGTACCTACTTTTTTCTCTGATATTTCTGTAGGCTAGGAAGGAGAATATGGAAATAATTTTTCTCAGGAGGTACAGATTTCGGAGTATCTACTATCCAGAAAAACAGAAAATCGGTCGACAAGTTATAAAATTGTGAATTGCGGCCAATCAAAGTGGAACACACTGTTTAAAAAATGCAAGTGCAATATTTCGAAGTCATAGGTGATTTTCTCGAAACGATAATCAACTTTTAGGTTGAACACCTACATATAAATCCGCAAAAACTGGTAGCTTTGGTAGCTTAATGGCGAGAGTACTTTTTCTGAAATCGGGGGGAACAGGTTCGATTCCTTTTCGAGATGAAACTTTTTTCGGAGTTCAAAAAATCGATCTGTCCATCATGTTTTCACTAATTGGACATAAAATAGAAAGAAGTGAAGTTCTGAACAGTAAAGGTTGTCTATACATTCTTCGAAGGTTCAAATCTAGATTACTCGGAATCTCATAAAGAACCGATCAATGCTGAAAATCCCAATGATGCTATCCAGGCATTCCAGCTCATCTCGTAGGTTGTCTGGATGAAGAGGGAAGTGGAAGAAAGAATAGGGTGCGATACCCTTCAGCAGACATCCCCTACACCCCTTGTCGCCCCATTATAGTACGGCAAACAGTGTCGTAGGAATTCTTGAGGGGATTTTCAACCGAACTTCTCTCTAAATAGGACAGTAAGCATCTTTTTGCGGAATAGGCCGAGAATGGGAGTTTAATATTATTGATCATCAGTGACGCCCTCTACAGATAAATGTTAGTACTTTTGAGAAGGTGTTCAACGTTCCATATTTCATTGAAGGAACTTGATCATACTTCCATGACTTATTGCTTAGATGATGATGTGTTATGAATTCCTCATTGAGCAATTGCCTTCATTATTATAACAATCGACTGCATATTATACTCTCGAATAGGAAACGAAATAGACTTCTTCAAATCGTTCTTCAACTCAGTGGCGCACCGAGGGGGGGGGGGGCTGTCGGGCTGCAGCCCCCCCCCGAGCTCAAAAATAAAGGATTGTTTTCGTCGTTTTCGAGTTTTTTCTTATGTAAAAACCTGATTACTCTCGAGCAGCCCCCCCCGAATGAAATTTCTGGGTGCGCCACTGCTTCAACTGATTAAGTTCCTATTTGAATGATAAAAGTTGAATATACAGAATGTAACAGCCAAATGGAATAAATTCGATAACGAATAAATGAGGGGGTGTTAGGAAAAACGTTCGGACACGTCGATTTGTAATTTTAAATGCGCATATTTTTCAAGAAAATAAAATTATATAGGGTGTTCCATGCGACCGTGGCCAATACCAACTTTCTTATTTCAAATGCAACCCCCTGTACTTATATTATTTATTTTTTGGATTCTTCAGAAAATTCTAGACATAATTCATGTACAATGTCCTATACCTATCTTCAACTCTTTCGGAAATATTAATTGTTTTCAGATTTTTTACAATTTTACATTAGACTTCTTTTTGTGGGGATATGTCAAAAGTATTGTATACGAAACGAAACCCTTAAACTTAGAAGACCCAAAAAACCGAATCACGCCTGCGATTAGATCAATCACGCCTGAAATGTTGAGTAACGTTAAAAGACAATTCTACTTCTACATCAGATTAGCATGTTGCCAAGACGTTCGCGGCGAGCATTTTGAACATTTCCTATATTGACATAAATGTTTTTTTTGTTTTTTTTTTTAATAATTAAGAAATAATGAGTATTACTCATTAGGTTTTAAGTGTAATGTACCGAATTTGTGAAATAAAATAGTTTTTATTCAAAACGTTGATTTTTGCAATAAATCTGAAAAGGCTTAATACTTCCGAGATAGTTGAAGAAAGGTATAGGACATTGTGCATGAATTGTGTCTAGAATTCTCTGAAGAATCCAAAAAATAGATAATATACAGGGGGTTGCATTTGAAATGAGAAAGTTGGTATTGGCCACGGTCACATGGAACACCCTATATAATATTATCTTCTTGAAAAATATGCGCATTTAAAATTACAAATCGACGTGTCCGAGCGTTTTTCCTAACACCCTCTCATTCATTCGTTATCGAATTTATTCCATTTGGCTGTTACACTCTGTATACTTATTTCATTTCCGTAGTTATCGAGAAAGCAATAATTAACTCCAATTCGCCTTGGATTCCTCATGTTGTATTGTTACATACTTGCGCTTAAAAAAATTCAATGAATAATCATAATATCAGTGATAAACAGAATAAAAATGGAATGAATATTCTACTTCGTCGTCATTTACGAAAGCAGAAATCCCCTTTTATTTCTGCAAAACCAAGACTTAATATTGGCTTGTCAATAAATTAATTACAACTGCCATTAATTGATTACGATTTATTACAGGGTACTCGGTGATTTTCTACTCCAGCGATATTGTAGGTGTGGTTGGTGAGTTGTTGATATATTATGGACCAGTATCAGGAACTGGACAGTGTCTGTCTTTATTCTCGACGTATTTCGAATCGAGAAATCGAATTCCAACGAAAAATTCAAGAGGAGAAAACTCAATAAAATATTCTACCACATATCGACAGTGTGTACGATCACAGTTTTTGTGATTTCATTTTAAATTGGAGTAGGCTATGGAAAAGGCACATCTATAAATTATGTAGGATCAACCGAGGGATCAACGCATTAGCTAAAATTATTTTTGACCCAATGGGGTTTTCCGAAAGTGGTTCAACACCGTACCTAGAAGCATAGAATGAATGGAGGGAAGGCTCGCTACAAAAATGAACTGCCAAAAATGCCGCACTTGTCAGTTCGCCGCAAGGTCATGAGATGGCGCCAACGTCGTTCGTGGCTCCAGCATGGCTATAACGATACATATTCAAAATGAAATTCGTTTTGACAAATTTATTTCCGATCATAGAATTTCCATATAATTGCGCATAAATAATTGATTAGAATGCGGTGATATGTCAACAATATTGTTATGATTAATATTTAGTGTTATTTTGAAGGGTGAGACTTAAAAAATTCTTTTATTTAAGTAACGTACAGGTCTTCTAGAAGCTGAAAAAAACGGAGATGGAATTGTCGAATTTTAATGTACAGGGTGGGGCAGAAGAACCTATCCGATTTCAAATCCCTTTTTCTCAGAAGAGAGAGCAGGTAGAGTAGTGGGGTAAAAACCGTTAGAAAGCTGGTTTTATGCCATTTGTCAGTAGTCAACATGCCTTGGTCTGGTGAACATCGTGCTTTTGTTATTGAGCGGTTTATCGAATGCGGCGGTTCGATAATTGCTACACAACGTGCTTTTCGAATTCATTTCGGACTCGGGCGTCATGATCCTGTTCCACATCACGCTACGATTAAAGTGTGGGTGTCAAATTTTAGACAGACGAGTTCAGCATTGAAAAAGAAGTCGCCTGGACGTCCCAGGACAGCAACAGGACCTGAAAACATGGCCAATGTGAGAGCCGCGATTGAACGTTCCCCGCGTCGTTCGGCGCCTAAATAAGTGTATCCGCTCCCAAGGACGACATTTGAGTGATGTGCTTTTCAAAACTTAAATTTAAAAATGGCATAAAATTTGCGATATGTTAATAAAAAAAATTTTTTGACAAGCTGAGTGGTTTTAATTTTATAACGTTTTGAAATCGGATAGGTTTTTCTGCCCCACCCTGTAGTAAGAATTTGTTTCGATTTCTTCATATGGAACAACCGGACGTTATTTCAAGTCAATCAGAAGGCGTGATTATTCTTTCTTCAGAAATTTTGAATGCGTCATGATCCCACCGAGGCCTTTTTGGCTAAAAAAGGTAATAATAAAATTGTTCAATATGTTTTGATACTTGTCAATAAAAATTCAAACTGTTTACCTTGTTTTTTCATTCAATAATTATATAGTAGGTACATAGCATAATAAATCACACGATATCAATTAAAAATATTATACTTAGCAACAAACGTTGAAATGAACAAAACCAACAGGTAAATTAGATAGTTGAAGCCGCAGAAATGTTTTTTTTTTATCGAAGCCGATTCAATTCGTATATTATAGTAACTTCAAACAATATTCGAATTCAATACAATTTGTTTCGACCTCCTTTAGTCCTTTCAGTCAACAACAAAAAGTTTTATTATTCAATCACTTTGGTGTTGGTCGTAAAAATGTATCAATAAAAATGACAACCACATAATATTCTTTGCAACTGTAGCGCCACAGAACAAGACATATGTGACATATAGCCCTATTTGCGATCACAGCGTTATCTATCGGGCGCCACACGAAACTCTAACCTCCGCCGAAATTGGAAGTTCAAAATGATCTGTCGAGCGTATGAAGCCTTCCCTCCATTCATTCTATGCTCCTAGACCGTACTACCCTATTTTTCCAAATGAGAATGTTCAATTTTAATGTCATACTCTGATTATCTATGAAAATCTGTTTGCCAAATGGCTCACTTCTCATAATTTGAATGTTTTATTTTATGCAATTCTCATTAGGTATTTCATTTTTCAGAAATGAACTCAATTCAATTCATAAGACCTATCGACTGCTTTAGACACGAATCCAGACTTTCTGTCGACTGGAAAAGTGTAAAAAGATCTAAGAGAAAATAATTTAAAATAGTGTTTTATTTTAAGAGAAAACTTATTTCTATTTTGGATGAGAGGAAGATCTAAGGTAAGCAAAACACTTTATCTAGAGCAGAGACTATAGATTTGGGTGACGGTAGGGATTTGAATCCAGTTTATTACATTTGGAAATAGAACATTGGACGGTTTTCTTTCAGATATTGTGAATGGTATTTAGATTTTCTTTTGAGGTTCTTTTTAACAACCCAAAGATAGGGGCTCTTCACATATTATTTATACATAGTTTTGTCAAAAGTTGTGGAATGGGTGCATAGAATTCATCAAGGAAATATTGAAGTTTTCATAATTCGTTGGAATTATATTGTTCTTTGTTCTGGCTTCTCGATCTGAACAAAATTTTGCCTGTAGCTTCACTACGCCATTCTCCATCAAAATGCTGAATTTTATTTCGATGAAACACTTTCGAAATGATCGGAAAAAATATTCCAATGCAAATTAACGAACTCATTTGCGACATCCCAGAAAACCCTAAAAATTTCTAGGTTTTTCCATTTTAGTTTTGATTTAATTTGAGCACGGATTCATAATCAGTGAATAATTATACAGAGTGTAACAGCCAAATGGAATAAATTCGACACACTCGGACATATTTTTCAAAAAAATAATATTATATAGGGTGTTCCATGTGACCGTGGCCAATACCAACTTTCTTATTTCAAATGCAACCACCTGTATATTATTTATTTTTATGATTCTTCAGAGAATTCTAGACACAATTCATGCACAATGTCCTATACCTATCTTTAACTATTTCGAAAGTATTAAGTGTTTTAAGATTTATTGCAAAAATCAACGTTTTAAATAAAAATTATTTTATTTCACAAATTCGGTACATTACACTTAAAACCTAATAAGTAATACTGATTACTTCTTAATTATTAAAAAAAAAACAAAAAAAATGTTTATGTCAATGTATAGGAAATATTCAAAATGCTCGCCGCGAACGTCTTGGCAACATGCTAATCTGGTGTAGAATTGTCTTCTAACGTTACTAACGTAATATTTCAGGCCTTTTTGCTTACTTTCTTCATATCAAGAGGTAAATTGGAAATAAGTATTGAGTGTAATATATCGAATTTGTGAAATGAAATAATTTTCATTTAAAATGTTAATTTTTGTAAAAAATCTGAAAACACTTAATATTTCCGAAAAAGTTGAAGAAAGGTTGAAGAATCCAAAAAATAAATAATATACAGGGGGTTGCATTTGAAATAAGAAAGTTGGTATTGGCCACGGTCGCATGGAACACCCTATATAATTCTATTTTCTTGAAGAATATGCGCATTCAAAATTACAAATCGACGTGTCCGAGCGTTTTTCCTAACCCCCCTCATTTATTCGTTACCGAATTTATTCCATTTGGCTGTTAAACTCTGTATATTTCCGATACTTGTGAGAATGAATTTTTAAACGAATATGTGCAATAAAAAAACTGCACAAAGGAGATACTGCGTACCGCCCTCGTCAATACTTTTCATGACATAGATATTGAACCGATTTCCTCAATCTAATCACAAAATCTGATATCGTTGAATCAAATCAGGTGATGAAACATCAATCATAATCGAAAAGTGTAGTAACAAAGAAGCTGGTGCGCCATGAAATAAAACGAAAACCCTGACATTGATTCAAGTTCCAATAGAGCATTGCCGATGACATTTTCTCGGTTCGCATTTAGTAAAGGTCGCACAGGTCCACAGGATACGACCTTTGTTTATTTTCGAACGTAAAGTCATATCGTAATGAGTTACAGCGTTGGAATTCCGCCAGAAACGGCCGAAAATGTTGTCCGTAAACAATCGTCCGAAAATCGTTCCAAAACTGCAGTGGCAGTGGTAGGGAAATTGCTTCCCTTCGAGAAAGCTCAAACATTGGGAGCATGTTGTCAAAAAGTGAAGCAGTCGTTTTCGAGTTATTCCAAATTTTATTCGATGAAATTCGAAGAAAAATCATAAATCTCAAGAATATTCTGAAAGCTTTCCTGAATGAAGAATATCGATACAAACTACGTATTAATTTGAAATTGATGAAATATAAAATGATACCTGATAATCTGTGCCGATTTTTCTATCTGAACAATGTCCTCTGAAATAATTTGCTTCAACTACCAACTAGTGAAATACTTCTGCAGAAAAAACATGACAATTTACACACATACATTTTATAAACTCGACACTACAAGGTATATAACCATCACGGGATCGAAGAAAAACATCTATAATAATCACTTGCCTCTTTCATAACAACATAGCTCTTACTAAGATTTCCTCCATGTCCGTTTACAGTTCGCAGCGCCTTCAACGGTTGTTGAAATATACAGGGTATTTCACGAGGAACCTCACCCATATTTATACGGGAAACTACTGAACGTATTTTCATGAAATTCAGCACTTACAAGTATTTCACGATGCTGATGAAATCTAAAATATTTTCAAGGCATGAGCACCTCCGGTTTTTCCGGAAATGACGTCAACTTCCGTTTTTCAAATTAGAACACCATTTTTGTATTGCAGAAATAGATTCCTTAGAAAATTTCAAGTTATTTTGATGTAACATTTTTCAGTTTTGGTTGGAAAATTCTCTCTGAGCGGGAAAATTCGAAAAAAAAATCGAAAATAGAGCTCCGCTGAAACAAGAATAACTTCGAGGTTTTTGGATGGAAAATTTTCATTTTTGGGATTTTTCAAGATGTAAGATTGATGTATCCACTTTAAAAATCGAAATCGCGATTCATGATAAAGGGGGTGAAAAAATCGCTTTCAAAGTTAGGGATGACAAAATCGTGAAAAATCAATTTTTTCAAATTAGAACCCCATTTTTTTATGGCAGATATTGAATCTACGTTAAAAAAATAATTTGAGTGTATGCATCACACCCTTGCCCTAAAATGGATATTTTCTGAGTTAATATCCACTTTAGGGCAAGGGTGTGATGCATACACTCACATTATTTTTTAACGTAGATTCAATATCTGCCATAAAAAAATGGGGTTCTAATTTGAAAAAATTGATTTTTCACGATTTTGTCATCCCTAACTTTGAAAGCGATTTTTTCACCCCCTGTCTCATGAATCGCGATTTCGATTTCTAAAGTGGATACATCAATCTTACATCTTGAAAAATCCCAAAAATGAAAATTTTCCATCCAAAAACCTCGAATTTATTCTTGTTTCAGCGGAGCTCTATTTTCGTTTTTTTTTCGAATTTTCCCGCTCAGGGAGAATTTTCCAACCAAAACTGAAAAATGTTACATCAAAATAACTTGAAATTTTCTAAGGAATCTATTTCTGCAATAAAAAAATGGTGTTCTAATTTGAAAAACGGAAGTTGACGTCATTTTCGGAAAAACCGGAGGTGCTCATGCCTTGAAAATATTTTAGATTTCGTCAGCATCGTGAAATACTTATAAGTGCTGAATTTCATGAAAATACGTTCAGTAGTTTCCCGTATAAATATGGGTGAGGTTCCTTGTGAAAGACCCTGTATATTATTATTACTTTTTAGGGAAGGTGGTAGAATTCATAGATATTTACGAGTATACTTGGTATGTTATCCGAAAAATCAACAGCTGGCAACGTCTTCTCGAAAGCTCTGCGAAATATTCATGGAAGATTATTGTTTCGATGGTTTTGAATACAAAATTAATCACAAATTGAATGAAAACCTTTTTTTACAAAATATTTTCGGGATATCGAGAAAGATATGAACCAGTTATTAGTGTTCACAAACTAATCTCAAGGAAAATAAAAGGAGAACACTAATTTCAAGGAAAAAATATGGCTTGTGAATTGCAGAAGTATTCCGTAAATACTGAGTGTTTCTGTTAGGAAATATCGTGTTCATAACATTCGCATTCCAATAATGTTAGTACTTGAGTATTCCCTGAATGTATTAACTCATTTTCAACCAAGAAATATGCACGTTGCATTCACTCCAGAAAATCGTATCAGGCGCGTATTCGGCTCCATTTTATATCTTTTCAACAGAGCCGAATTCGGAAAAATTAAAAATGAAAAGAGATCTTTTGCCCTCAAGCATCTACAGTTAAAATATATGCACACGTCAGAGACTCATCTATATATATAAAAGAGAGCTGTTGGTTACACCATTTATAACTCGAGATCGGATGGACTGTTTGTTATGAAACTTCATTTATGGATTCGTCTACGGCCTGGTTATTATAAAATACATTAAAACTCAGAAAAATTCGATGAAAAATTCGCTATTATAGGAAATGCTTTTCCTCCTTTTGAATAAGGCCGCTAGGTGTCGCTACGGTTTGCTTATGTAGGAAATGGTTTTTCTCCTTTTGAATAAGGCCACTAGGTGTCGCTACGGTTAATGGCTCTTATCTAGACACTGTAGCGTACAGTGACTAGACACTGTATTTGATATTATCGCCACTAGATGGCGATGTATACAATTATTGTGTAATTTGCTTAGAACTTATGATAACATGGAAGGCTGTTATCAGATCAAGAAGCGGGTAAAAATCTCAAGTTGGTGGAACAGTGAATTTTTACCGGAATGTCAAGTAAATCGGATTTTGACGATCAGCATCAATCGTGAGTTGTCCATTTTCATCTTTTCTCTATATTTCTCAAATGTTTTTGATTTATGTATGGGTAACAAATAAAATTGCGGAAATAACTGAATTCAAAATTGCCCATAATTAGTAATTGACATATTATTTTCGTATCCATGGAAAAGATGACAGTTGACAGATGACGTTTGACAGTTGACATTTATCAATAGACAGATGACTATTGACAGATGACATTTGACAGAACTTTTATCATGCCTAATTTATCTCCTGCTTGAAAAAATAGCAATGGTACGTTTGTACAACTTTAACGGGGGTTTCACAAAGCATACCTAACACCGGTGATCGGAGCTTGATCTAGAATCAACTCGATTTGACACTTCAGAAATCAAACCAAGCCGTTGATCACCGATCACTGGTGATTAAGATTTGTGAAATCCACAGTAAGTATAGGCACGGCCTTCTTAAGATGAAGATGGCTATGGTATAGGTATCATTTAGGCGAAACAAAGTTCGCCGGGCCAGCTAGTCCTGTATAAATTTCGATTTACTGCTGTCTCAAAACCTTGACCTAAACGTGTGTCTGAAAACACGAAATGTTGAACTCGTTTAACAGAAACGTGCACTGTGCGAAAGTGAGGTATTGACAAAGTCGTTTTCGATTGTTTATGTAGCACTTTATTGGCTTGCATTAATTAATTCTGGCTTTGGGTATGTCTCGAAGTTGTGGAAACATAATACAATCTTCGATTTCGATTACCAGGCCTGTTCGGAATATACCTGCTATTTGGAAGGTGATGACGTGAAGATTCTATATTTGTAAGGCCATTACATTCAAGGAAGCCATACATTGAAAATGAAAAAAAAGAGCTTCTTCATTCAGTCATTGGCTGAAAAAGATTTCTTGTTGAAAACATTTTTAGAAAAGCTGTTTCCCCAGGTTGATATCAACTTAGCGACCCATCTCATATTTTTTTAAATATAAGAGCGGCAAAATTTATTTTTTCACGAATAAATTACGAATAAAAAACGGCAAAATTTTGAGCTATTCTGAGTTCAATTCGCGAGAGTTGTTAAGCTTACTTTATGTACATACAGAAAACCATGTTTCATTGAACATTGAAATCTTGTGTTCTTATTGAAACACCCTTTACAAGAAATACGAATTTCAGCAGTTAACGTCCAATGACGGGCCACGCTGTATAGGAAAGTCAGGGTAGTCATAAAATCGTCTGATGGTATTTTATCATTATATCTAGGGTGCTTGAACTTTCGCCAATGAAAAACATCATTCGTTAATCGTAATGAAAAATTGTGTAAACAGTTTCTACTTTCATCAGGCCAATAGCATGTGTATTATTGGCTAATACCCAGGCTAATACGTCAGTTCTTGGTAAATTGAGGCTGTACACGCAATCTAGTTGTCTTGTTCGAGAATTAATCAGGTGCAATTACGATTCTCATCTCGAAGCTCACAAAAAGTTTCTAGTTTTTGTAAACACAAGGATTTCGTGCGTCATCAGAAATACAGAGAAATCTCTTCGGAAATCTCAGTTAGTTTAATTAACTTTTATGATGTGTAGCCATACAATAATTGAAATTCTGATCGAAGACTATCAATATTTGAAAGTAGGCAGCATCAGAGGCAAAAAAATCAATGAATCATTATGGCGATTCACCAAATTTTCCAGTGGTTTGTCTACTAAGGTTAAAGTATCGAGTCTGCTGAATGAGGGTTGTCACTCCCCTATACTCACTTCCTCTCAATTTTCTAAATTCCTTTCTCCCCTAAACTTGATCAGGAAAGCATCTCTCTTCCATCCAACGTACGTGTAGGGGTAGGTCGAAATGCAGGGGATGATATACGAGGGTGTCAAGATTCTAATGATGACATATACGAGGGTTGTTTAATTGGTACAGCAGCTGATTGCTCTTCTTTTCGTATATACCGGGTTTTCCTTGAATGGTAAACTGAACGAAAAAGATAGGAAATAGAATATAGAAGAGTTCATTCCGGTTCATTCTCACTACCAGAAATAAGCCTTTATTCATTTCTTCAAGCTGTTGGAATTCTTGATATTTCTTCTCGTGAATTTTTTTATCGAATTCTTTTACTTTGATGGTCTCAAAAAGTGTTTCAGTTTTCAATAAGATGTAATATAGTCAAATCATTTAAATCTCTCTTCAGATCAACGATTTTACCTAACCAAAGGTAAATAGATGTCAGTAGTATAAAAAACGATAAAAAAGTTCATGTTGTTCTGATAACAAACATACTACTAGTAGGTATACTCCATTCACTTTTATAAAGTATCCCGGTTGGCCATGACATTTCACCGTGTATATTTTGAAAATGTTAGGTTATAGTCATTATCCGATCAGATAACGGAGCAACGATGTCCCTTCTACATATAGGTCGTAGTAGTAGTCGTAGTTTGTAGTCGTACTTTGGGAAAATAATGCATTTGAGAAAATATTGTGAATTCAATAATTTCAAAGACCTGGCGAATGTTGAGGAAACTTTTTTCTCTGTAAATACTGGAAATATTTCACGTATACAGGGTCCTGCAATAGTGCGTTCTTCTTCCATAGCTGCCGAACCAGACATCTCACAGATTTCGTTGTAAAGTAGACCTCTTGTACCTTCATTTCTGCATCTCAGGAAATTATTTTCTGATATACAGGGTGTCCCCGATAAATGTTATTCAACAAATGGATGATTTTTTAATGGATCACCCCAATACCCCATATATTTTCAATCCATGACGCAGAATCTTAGGGACATTTTTCCAACAGTTCAGATCTTATTCGAAGAAAACTGCAAAAAGGTGAGGGAAAAGCAGTTCAGTAAAAGTCTTCTGACGATTTCCAGAAACGATAGTAACATTAATTTGAATTCATACTGATTCACTGCATTCGAAAGTTTTTTTTTTTTTGAGCTCTAAGTAGCAATAACTTGATCAATATTTCTTTTGGAAAGCCGATAAAAACTGATATAATAGGTTGAATACGTGATCAATATGTATTGCTGGTACGGAAAAGAAATATCATTTTTATGATGATGCTCTGGAAGGTTTTGAAGTCTGTCAATAATTATTCATTTAGTTTTGTTTCATTGTTTGACCTCTTTTGAATGTCCGTCAGTTTTTATTATGTTATTATTTGAATAAAATTTTCAGTTGCGATATCATTTTTCGTGTCTGCTGGATGCGAGAGTTAAAATAATCCTGAGGTTACTTCTGAGAAAATGTAGGGTATTAAATTTTCTACATCATTGTGGAAAAAAAAGGTGTTCTATTTGAAAAAATCGAGAAATAATAATTTTAAGTTCTCCATATTTGGACCTTGATAACGGACACCCTGTAAATGACAGGTTGATCGTTTGAGAACCATGTTAAGGCAAATCCTTCAATTGAAAAACTTTTAGTTCAAATTCATGTTACTATCGCTTCTGGAAATCGTCAGAAGACTTTTACTGAACTGCTTTTCCCTCACCTTTTTGCAGTTTTCTTCGAATAAGATCAGAACTGTTAGAAAAATGTTCCTAAGATTTTGCGTCATGAAAGATGTAATGAAGGTCATTGAAAATATGTGAAAATATATGGGGTGATCCATTAAAAAAATCATCCATTTGTTGAATAACATTTATCGGGGACACCCTGTATATCAGAAAATAATTTCCTGAGATGCAGAAATGAAGGTACAAGAGGTCTATTTTCCAACGAGATCTCTGAGATGTCTGGTTCGGCAGCTATGGAAGAAGAACGCACTATTGCAGGACCCTGTATGAACATGGTTGGAAGATTCATTTATGCTTTTTTCTTGTACGGAAATCAAGAATCGAGTGTTGAAATTTCACTGAAAAATAATGGACAGAATAGTCCGTTACTTTGTGATAGTTCATTCGAAAAAAGAATATAAAAGTAGGTACTCGAGTAAACCGACAGAAAACCTCAAGAGAACTAAAACTCCATTTACAAAGTTCTTGGGAATCTATGTGCGGTCATACCTCATCATCAACTGTCAGATATTTTTCTGTCGACTGAATCCGAAAAATGGAGTCCAAGAGACAAAAAGGAGCAGGGGTAGAACTCAGAAGATATGGGAAGACTACATAAGGGCAATAGCAAGCAGACATTGGATGAGATTAGCGAGAGATAGAGAAGGATGGAAACAATTGGGAGAGACCTACAATCTACATTCAGGAGTGGAGGGATAACGGTTGAAGAAGATAGAGAGGGAGAGAGAGAATCCGAAACAAACTATCCAAATCCCACTGATTTTTTCATCGTCTCAAAACGCAACAAGAAGGTCGCAAACATCAGTAATACAAACTATAATTGTTATTCCATTTATATAACAAGGTTCTTTAATTGTTGGTCAGTCTAGGACACCAACTGCTCCATAAGGTTGATATTTCAAACGGTAAAAACTATCAAACGTTCATAAGCATGCAAAATCTGATCGATTTTTTTTAACTACAGCCAATTAAACCAGTTCTTTAGTTGCGAATCTGGTTTCGATATCATTTCATCAGAGATAATGACTGCCGAATATGATCAAGACGCCATTTGTAATGCTGCAGGAGCTATTAAAATACGATAGATAGAAGTAGTTCCTAAATAAATTCATTAGAACAGATCATATGAGCTGTAACGCCTGTTGAAGAATAATCAAATTTGTTATAAGAATGATGTGAATTTGCGCTAATTTGAATATATTTTTTTACATACAATCGAATACAAATACTACATATGTGTTGAAAATAAAAAATATTTATACCATGTTACCTACATATTTAACCGCATGTCAACTTGTTCATTTGAATTCCAAATGAGTTGAGTAATAGTTTATCATTTCATCATTCAACAATAAACAAACGCTGGATATCCGTAACATTATTTTCTCTTTTTTAGATTTGACTACAATTTTTTATTCTCGCAATCAAAAATTGAACAATTCATATTGCCCAGTATCAGTATCGCGATAAAATGTTTATGAAATCATATTCTGAGGTAAGGCACTTTTTTGGGATTTTCAAATTCGAAGCCAGTGTAATCATCCATTCAGGTACTGAATCCGCCTTACTCTTCTTCACTTCCAAATAAGAACAAATTCTTTATCTTCTGGCAGCAGAATTGAGCATTTTTTTCGAGGATATTGATTTTTTCAATTCTTTCAATCACACGATCTTCATAAAATTGTGTAGACATTCAGAGGAATTTTCAGTTTCATACCGAGTTTTAATTCAATCGATTACGGAGTATATGGAATGCTGGAAAGATGAAATTCTTAAATCAATAACTTCGAAAGCATAAGACCGATTTTGACGATTCATTAAATGAACTGGCACATTTGGACCTCAAACGTGTCCTGAAAATTATAAGTTTTTAGCTTACCAATGATCTTCCAAATGATTTTGTGGAGCAATTACTACTTTTTTTATACTTTCAGATTTGTCCAGTAGGAGGTTATAAAGTCCCCCTGGTCAGCGTTGAATGTACCAGACTCAAGAAAAAGAAGATGCTCCATTCAGAAAAAAATACATAATTTCGAAATTGTGAAATTTTACGTCAATCCTTGAACATCCTAAATGAGGTTTTTGGGATATTCCTTATGGGTTTTTTTTCGTTATACAGTGAGAAAAAAGTGATTTACAAAATTCATATTATCTTCGGTATTTTCAATTTTGTAGAAAAATTCTCGAACAGGTCGATTTTAAATTTTAATTTCACAACTTTTCATGTATGATTGAGAATTTTGAGATGCACATTCTACGAGGGGTGGGGGTAGTTGAGTTGTTTAAATGGTAACCCAAATTATTTTTTTCTTCAAATGGATAGACCTTTTGATAATCTGGTCATTGATCAGGTTTTTTGTTAATGTTAATGATGAAATAGTTAAACTCATTAAATTCGAATTTCCCGAGAATTTTCACTTTTTTCACATTACCTACTGTGAGGTGGATCAAAAACATTATCAGTGTTCCTATTTTTTCCGAACTGTATCGTTATTTGAAGTTAAAATATGAAATTGAATAGTCCCAAATTTGAACATTCAAAAACATATCAATAATGTTCCTTCATTTTCGAAATTGTGATTTCATTTGAAATATTTCAGCAATTACTAACTTTCGGAAACAATATTTTTCCGATAACCCTTCAGAAACATCAATCACTTCTGAAGTATACAGGGTGAGTCGTTAGTGCTGGATCAGTTGATAAATCTTTGAAATTTTGGTCAAGGAGAATGAGTCAAACTTTGACGGAATCGGTTATCATCGCATATGCTTGACTTATTTTCGACTCTACAGACTGGTCAAACACGATAACACCCTGTTTTTTCAAATGAGAAAGCCCAATTTTTGTATCATACTCATAATCTCTGAATATGTAGATTTTCTGTTGACTGAAAATATTCGATAAATTTCATCAAATATTCTGTATTATTTCGAGTATTTTTATTTTTTATTTATTTATTTTATTTATTTATTTATTTCTACACATACACCCACATATCCGTAAGTAAGAGTACTTGACCAATTGCTTCATTTTTCTTATTCTTTAACAGAACGCTTCTTATTCAGTCATAAACGGAAAATAAACAAAAATAAAAGGAAGAAAAAATAAATAAAAAAAAAATTACCATATCAAAACAAAACCCTAAAAATCCGTATGTCATAATCCAAGCATGTCAACAATCCACCATCGATTAATTTCACATAATTCGAAAACTTCCGGAACAGATAGACGAGAAAAACACTACCGGGAAATTGCGCCAACTATCTCGGACCTATTTCGGAAAAACCGGTGAGTCATAAAGGTCCAGACTCGCGATACGTCTGCCGCACGGACGTACTCGAACAACTGACAGCAGTCTGACGGACGGAACGGAACCCGTGGGACGCGATCTACGAAAAACAGCGGCGGCGGTGTTGGGTGTTGGTGGGACGGTGCGATGCAGATGATGCGCGTGCACCTCGCGCTTCAAACGTACTCGCACGTGCTGATAAGGCTTGGGGAAACTGCAACTCGCGGTCAGCATTCGGTGCGATTATGCCATGTCGAAAATAATTTTGAGAAAAATATGGCATCCCAGAGTCGAGTAGTATAATACACACATTGTCGAAAGTCTCAGCCCCTCTATCAACTCTCAACTTGTTGAATGTAACATGACAATTTCTTGTGTAAGGAATCTTCATTCTTTACCATCGTTTCACTTGAATGAAAAGAATAAACCAGCAAAAAATGTTCCTTGTTCGGGAGAATACAGGTGTATTCGAAGTTAATCAGTTTTCAGCGAATAACGAGAATCGTAGCAAGCTATATAAATAAAAACATTCTCAAAGTCAAGCTTTTATAATAACAACAATCATCAACCATTTTCAAGCCGCCTTCTATAAAGGCCGGTTTTATAAAGGGCCGAGGTTACTCAAACGAGGATTGGAAGTCAACCCTCGGTTGAAAAAAGTTCGGTATTATAAACGTCTTTGCGGCCTCAGTTGAACTACCTCGGATTGAGATCGCTGTTTTTGGGTTGGCTAACCTGAATCTTATTTCTCGAAGTATTTTGGCACGTTTTTTTATACCATGTTTGAATAAATTCAATAATCGTAGTCTAATTAAGACAAAACCAAGAAGCTAATTCGAATAATCCCGTGTTTTGTGACGGTCACGGAAGATAATTCAGAGAAATCTGATTTCCTACATCAAAACAAATTATGTAATAAAAAAAATTGTAATTTATGAAATGAGGACAGACTTCGTACGAATTTTTTTCACTCGAAGCTCTAGTCTTTATCACTTTTGTCAACTTATTTGACTCGAATGATCTAGGTTTGTACTATTTTGATATTCTGAAAAGTCTTATCTCAAACTCTGCCAAGTAACCAAATAAAAGCTAGGACAATACAAAACATCCAATGAAATTGCATTAACATTTAGTCGTACAAGGATGTTATTATATTTAGGATAGGAACAAATCATTCTTGATCTTGTTTGATTGAGTAGGTACAGGAAATACACATTAAATTTAAAGATAGGATTTATTATTAAGTATTCAGGTTGAAAGTCATGAATAGAAAAATAGAATCAGTCTAGCAATATTATGCAGGACTCCGCAAGTCACAAAAATAATAGTTGTTTTCAAATTTAATCAGATCCTGAATAAAAGAATGGGAAATGTTCTTTCACACGCCAGAGAGTCTTTAAATTCAATTCATAGTTCATATGTGAGCTTCATTGAATAATTGATCATCCATTGATCTGCGAGATGGGATCGAGTATATTAAAAATTTTCTATGATGAGAATTACCAAATTCATAAGCTTAGCAACTTGGAAATTTGAAGAAAAGTAATCCTTCTCGCTTCTCACATCTGAAGCATTCAGCATTTTCACAACCCATTAAAATAAGCATGCACCTGTAGTATGTAATAATAATCAAGAAATCCTTCTAGAACGGTGAATGAGCTCTAGCAACACGGTTCTGATACTTCTAATACACCGAAATTCGGTCAGTCAATACAACCTTTCCCTTGTTAGTTGCTATTCCTGTTGATTGCTTCGCATTTTGATAGAATGATAAAATAAGCACTAGAATACTTTTTGATAATGTCCAAAGTTCTAGACATTTCACAACTTTCTGACTTTTTTCTGATGTTGATTTATGTCTACCACAAAAATCTTCGAAAATGTTAACAACTCTGAAAAGATTCAGCTTATTCAGAGTAATTTCATCCACCCGATAAAAGAGTTTTTTTATTTGACCAAAATCTCTTCTTCGTGCCATCTTCGAAGTGGTCGAAAAGAAATGTGAAATCATTCGATTGGTATCTTTCTTATTCTCTATCGTTACTATCTTTTGAAAGCCTTGCAGTTATTTTATTATTATCATAACTAGAGTCATTTTCGATATTATATTCACACAGGAACCTGGCAGTTCTATCCCTCGAAGATAAGGTACAAAAATTCAGTTTCAATTTAGGAATATTTTTCCAAACACCAAAGATCAATGATTAATACATAGCAAACCTACAGAAGACTGTGATTAATATCAGGCATTCTATCAATATAATATCATATAATATTTTCATTCCAAGCAACTTCAATGTGCCACAACAAAATGTTTTGTTTTTAACATAAAGTGAGGTTAGTTGTCGGCCATCTAGAAACGTCAAACGTTTCAATCCTCGATTCAAAACTCAAACAGAGCTATATTCACCGGTTGAGTCAATCCAGGGTTGAAACCGAGGTTGGATGTTTATACTTTATAATACGGAAATCGACATTCGACGGCGGATTTGGGCTCAACCGAGGATTGAAATTCTTTTATAAAACCGGCCCATAGTCCTCAATTTTGAAGAATCGTAATTGCAGACCCTGAAAACCCCCAGATACCATCAATTTTGAATATAATCGGATCATAATTACAAAACTCGTCCGCTATACTGTAGCCGCCATCTTCAATTTTCCCAATTTAAAAAAATCATCGTTGTCGAACCCAAAAACCCCCAGATACTAATTTTGAATGGAATCGGATCATAATAACAAAACTCATCCGCCATTTTGGAGTCACCATTTTGTTTTTTCATAACGAATATTTTATGATGATGCTTTGTCAGTTGATGTCAAAGAATTATGTATACCTGCCAAATTTCAAATCAATCAGACGATTAGAACTTAGAAGTGTGTCATATTTAACATGCAAGATTCGATTACAGACAGACAGATGAAAAAGGGGAAAATATTCATCTCATTTCCAGAACACAGATTGTTTATTTCTCAAGAAACCTACAGGGCCAAGGCTTTTGACGATCTGTGTATTTCGAGATCTGGCTGATTTTCGAACAACATGAATAATCATTATATTTTACGAGTGTTGAACTTGTACCAAATCAATTTCAACAGTGTATAGAAAACCTCATTTCAAGAAGAAAAATATTCCAAATTTAAAATCCGGTATCGGATCACCAGGACGAAAACAATGATCATTTCAAAAATTGTAATTCTACCCGGATCCTTCGCCAATTTGTAGCTACATTTCTCGTCACATCCACAAAGGAAAAAGCTCTGACAGGTCGAATTTCAACACGCATCAATTCAGGAGAATTGGCCAAGAGACAAGTTTCCATCTACCTCATCTATGTACCAGGGTGTCAAATTGAAAAGAAAGCAGACCTCCTTTCTGGTAGAATAATCAAGTCACTCAGACCCGTCAATTTTGTTTTTGAAGGGAACCACTGATAATACACCATGCAACTTGTAATATCTTATTTTCTAAGATCTTTTCAGTTTGATACTAAGTATGGCAGCATATTTCTGAAGTTGGAATTCAAATTTCTACTGAAATATTAAGTAAGTTCAAGTTCCCTTCAAAATGAGAAAAAAGTACATGTGTTTCCAGTTTAGATGATGCCATTTCACTCCAAATATTTTACACCCCATTCGACACTTGCCAGCCAGCAAAATATTTTTTTATAAATATCCTATTAGACAATTTTTGGAAAAGCTACCGACACCATTGAATTCTACATCAAAAATGTGCTTTAGGTAATAATGTAACAATGTAATGAATTTTCTTTCACGTCAGTACCGCTCAACAACTCAGTTATAATAATTGTTACCTCATCTCTGAAAAACTATAATATTCAGTTTACCTGCCTATATTAAACAGATAAAAATCTCTTTTAATTAAACCAAGAAGATGAGAGTTAATCAAAGCATTTAATCATCCCATAATGATGGTTTATCGCCTCAAATTTAGTTCCTTATGCGAGGGGGGTCGATGTAATACCATTTTACATAGTTTTGAATGCCCAACAATTAGTAATCTATAACGACTGTAAAAAATAGATGATACGATAATTAATTTCTACGAATTGTAATTACGAGAGAATGAGTGAAACGAGATTTTTCAACTCTTTGTCCAGTAGAAATTCGTCAAATTACAAAAAATATCAAAGATCGGATACGTGGAAAATAGAACGTTTATCGAAACAATGATATATTATCTGAAATCAGGTCGAGAAGGTTATTAACATGGGAAAGAAGGCCCAAATTATATATCATACAAATATTTTATACTTCATTCTACAAATATCCATTGCAGTCCTAATCCAAAAGCTCATAAAGCTGAATCATTTTATATACCAGTCAGGCAGTCAATAATAGTTTTTTATATCAGATTTCGTGCAACGTTTCACGAAATTTCAACATTTCGTACATTGATAATTCATTGCGGAATCGGAAAACAGCCACAAAATATGATTTTTTATATCAGTGGAATTGTTGATTACTCAAATATAAACAAATGGATTTTTTACCTCCAATCTCATAGACTTGTCAAAGGTGCTTGCAACCAATTTCAAACAAGCATGAATAGGTTCTTCATTGAATTAAGAATTGTTCGTTAATTTTCAATAGTTATTATTAATATTAAAATTAGAATCCCCCTCAAGAGGCAAGATTTAAAATTAATTGAAGCACAACATTCCATATCTAGTATCTAGTAGTAATAACCATTGCGCACACTGTTCAGTTCCACATGCTCATTTCGAACTTCCAAATATAAATTCAAAATCAAGTTCCGAGAAATATACCTATACAGGGTGTCCCAAGATGTCCCAAACAGCCAATATCTCGTCTCTCAGACAAGGTAGAAAGTTCAAACAAAAAGTTTTTCAAATGGCATCAGAAACTCTACCAGAATCCGTCGTTAAAATTTTGTTTCTAAATACCACCCCTGAAAAAACTATCCCCAGATATTTTTTTCAAATGGCACCCTTATATTTTTCTCACTCTAAACGATTTCCCTGTAAAGGAAGAAATATGTTAAAACAATTTTTTATCATTTTACGTAAATTCAACCCTTAAAAAAATAATTATAATTTCCGGCACATTCACCATTTTTCTCAGTCAATTCTTTCAATCTCTATGTCTATGTTCTATACTCATTAATTATTCTATACTCAAAGGTTGCCACCGAAAACAATGCCAGTTTTCGAAATAAAATGAGTTGTCAATTCAACTAAATTGTTGTACCTGTTTTACAAATATTGAAAATGCATGTCGACATAATATTCATTAGGGGTATAAGTGAAAGGCATTTTCAATATTCGTAAAACAGGTACAACAATTTAGTTGAATTAACAACTCATTTTATTTTGAAAACTGGCATTGTTTTCGGTGGCAAACTTTGAGTACTTATAGAATAATGAGGATTTCCAGTACCTCAAAATATACACTTTTCTTCCAATGACATAATGAAGGGCAGTTTATAACACATTTGTAACCATTTATTCACTCTGAATTTTGAAGAAACGATTAATTATTCGATATTGAAAATGTGATTTCAGCACGTGTGAATTCAAACGTCCCTCTGCTGTGACGTCAGTGGCTCAATTTGTAATATGATTGGTTGAAGTTTGTGATGGAGGGGACAAAGCCCAGAGTAACTGAGAGACACGCCGCTGTTGTCAAGTCTTTGTAAAATCTCTGAATTTATTCATAAATAATAATAATATGTATAATAAGTGAATTTATTTCCACAAAGAGGAGTACAAACATAATCATATAATAATCTTATTTGTGAAAAAAGGCGGAGTCCAGTCATGCACGCATGCATATCCTGCTCAACTCAACCAGTTGAATATATTCAGTAATCGTTTTATATTTGATGTGATCACTAGGTATAATGTTTTTGAAACATCGTCATATAACAACTTAATTTTAATTAAAGTTGATATAATACTCATTCTCTGAAAATAAAAATACTGATGTGACAACCACGCCTACAAATTATAAATGAAAACATAACCTTCTTATTTGTCATTATTCGACATTTCGACGTCTTCTCTGCGTATACTATAGAATGGCGTTTCTTACAGTTAAGTCTAGGAGTATTCTATACTCTATATTCTATACTCCTAGGTACACAGTTGCCAAATCAATAATCATTCTTACCACTAATTTGCACTTCTCAAAATGAAAATGATTATTAATGCTTCCTAAATTAGAAGACCAGCCTATATATAGATACCAATTCTTACCTGTGTAGACTAGGGATAATTATTTTTTATTGAATTTCTCACCTATCTGCTTACTTGAACGCTCTTTATCTTCAATTAGGAGGTCGTAAATTGAATGATATTATGAAGCTTTATGGAGTACAAATGAAAATGTCATGATGATAAAAGAAAAACATCCAAAATCAACATTATATTATGATATTATTAGGAAAGTGAAAGCAAGGGCTTTTTCAGGCTAATTTTTTTTGTGATTTGGCGATGCTGTCATATTTATATCAGCAGCACGTCATGACGAGTAGGTAGGTACAACCAATTAAAAATCTCTCTAGCCAGCGAAGACACACGATTTCCCGCTTCTTCTGATCGTTTAAATTCGGTAGATTTTTTTTGAGTTTTCAATATTTTTTTAAGGGTAGGTATAAATTGATGACGGAAAAATTTCAGAAAAAAATCACGAATTACGTGAGAATCCAATATGTCAAAATATATTTTTTCTGAAAATGACTGGAAATGCTCATTATAGAGTATAGAACATAGCATAGATAATGGACTGAGAAAAATGGTGAATGTGACGGAAATCATAATTATTGTTTTAAGGGTTGAATTTACGTAAAATGATAAAGAATTTCTGATATACCCTGTTTAATTCAGTTTCCAGTTGACATACAAATTTGCATCCTCGTGAATAATTTGGAATCAAATAGATTTTGGAAAAATCGATATTAGTAATTTTTTATTCTCAAAAAAATTACGGAAATTTGGCCAATCAAGCCATTTTCATCTAGGAGTTGATGTCAGTATTCAAAATTTCAGCCTAGCATATTTCTTCTTCATAATTAACATATTTTCTACTTTTTGTAATCTCGTTTCAATTGCATATTCACAATAAAATAGACTGTTTGAACATTATCAACCAAAACTTTGGTAGCCACATCAGGAACCTTTTTAAAAAAAATGGCAATCGATTAACAAAATCCTGAATTAAAATGTTCCGGCAAATGCAGAAAGTTGTAACTTTTTGTGTATTCGTAACTATTTTTCGATCAAACTATTTATTTGAGTGAAATAATAGCAAATAATTAAAACCAATTTTACATCCTTCGAATTGTTTGCGAATCTGAACTTGAATGACCTATTTAACACTACCTTCAGATTTGCAGAACTTTCCCAGGAGTAGGTATAGGAAAATTTCATTTATTCATACTTCAACAATTTGCTTCGTAATGCTTCGAAAGATTTTTAGTTTATTATTATGTTTCCAATTCAACTTGAAAATTTCAAAACTTTTGTAATTATTTATTTTGAACGAAATTCAATCCAAAGAACTGTATGAAAAAAAAGTGTTCCGTTTGGTTCGAATAATCGGGAGTTGAAAAAAATGCACAAGTCAAAGACACATCATATTTATGTAAAAATTCGCAAAATCTCACCTCTTCTCCGAACATATCTCCTCCTCTTCAGCTTCCGCACATCTCCAATCGGTTTTCCAACCGAAAATTCCACTAATTTCATCATACAACACAAAAACACTACGATCATGTCCGAGTGTTACTAGGGCATTTTGTCCCTCAACATTTTACCGAAAAATACGATATATTCACAGTTCTCCCGCACTCCCTCGTATCCCAATCCCTGCACCCGATGCTGCAACCTTTTTATCAGCGACCAGAACACAGAAGTTATAAATATAAAATTATGTTAAGCAGGAAGTGACGGTGCTTTGTATAGGGCTCCTGTCACAGTGTCGGAGGTATTTTCAACCGGAGAATTCTTGATGAATATAACATAAGTGATGCTGGTTCGGCCTTTGAATGAAACGGTGGAGAGGTGAAGAAGAACTAATAATAAATCGAAAATATGGAAGCACTGGAGAAGATGGTTTGTGGTTCACGTTTAATTTGGAAGATATTTGGGGATAATTGAAGCAGTCAATGAACTAACGGGCTGAAGCTGATGCGGAACGAAATAGTTAATGATACTGATGTAATTACATGGGCTAACTGCACTGCAGATTTGATGAGAGATTTAACGCTTTTTCTCTGTACCAAAAACATGAAAGTTCTTTTAGCAAAGGCTTAAAATTATTGAAAATGGAAACAGGATGTAGAAGGAAATACTATCTCGGTCAAAAAGGGTGTTCAAAATTCTATTTGGACGAGGAACAACTTTGTTCTCTTGAAAGGCAATCTTTGATTTTTATAACATTTTCGGTTTGTATTGGGTGGTTCTTTAGAGTGATAGAATTTTCGATAGAGATAACTGTGATTTGACATAAGGTAGAAGCCATGTTGTTTTGACATTTCTGTTCAGTAAGCATTGACAAATTATCATGGGAAAACTCACGCCGCAACAACGTTTACAAATTGTTGAAATTTATTTTCAAAATCAGTGTTCTATTCGCCAAAATTAAAGAGCACTTCGTGAAATTTATGGTTAGCATAATCGTCCATCAGAGCAGCTTATTCGTCGAACTATCGATAGATTTCGGACAACATTTCTCTACTCGATGCAACAACAACTCCAAGACAAAGAACTGTAAGAACAGAAGAAAACATCGCTGCTGTAAGTGATAGAGTTAATGAAGATTCAGATTTGTCTATTCGTCGACGTTCACAAGTTGGACTCTGTGCATCCACCACATGAAAAATTTTGCGTGAAGATCTTGGTCTACAGTCTACACCCATACAAGGTCCAACTGGTTCAGGAACTAGAGCCACTTGACCATAATAAGCGTCGTTTGTTTGCTGATTGGGTCCTAGAACTGACTGAAGTTGATCCACTTTTTATCGAAAATTTGTGCTTAGTGATGAAGCTCATTTCTGGTTGAACGGCTACGTAAACAAGCAAAATTGGTTGAATACGGTTCCTCAGTGCAAGTCGTGGTGGACAAATGCCGGAAATTATTTTTAAAACATAAATGTCATAAAATCTCTTTCAAATAAAAAAAAATTGCTGCAATCTCAATTTAAATGTGTTTTATTTCAATTTCAAGTTCTATCACTCTAAAAAAATACATATATTTAATTCGAATATAGAGACTGTTTGGTTTACCGATATATATTCGAAATGGGGTGGAAGATGAGGTCCCTTCAGACGTATTTGACTATACAGGGTGTCCCAATTTCGAGTACATATTAGACGTTTCCGAAGAATAGGACATGAAATCTGAAATTCAGGATTATGATATTGTTTGAAATTCTCTAATAAGCAAAAATATTTTTGGAACCTGAGCACTTCCGGTTATACAAGGAGTGAAAATAAATTTGTTGAACATTTATTTTATTTTTTCGTTTCTGATATAATTGAGTATTCAATGCTGAATACATTTCTGTTAAAACCATTTATCCAAATAGTATTCAAAATATTGAAAAAGACCGGAAAAGGTAAAATATTAATAGTCTTTATTTTGTTATTTTTTTTCATTCTCAACATACTGTAGTAGAAGAATGTGGAAAGATCATGAATCTTCTGAATTTCATAAATATCATCACATTTTTTTTCAAATTTTGTGTCGAAAACTGTGACCGAAAATTGGCCATAACTTCTGTTTTTAAAATTGGAACCGTATTTTTTATGATTGCGTTGGATTCTTTGAAGAAAAAAATGATAGCACTCTGAAGACAGAATGACGCGACCTTTCAAACCATGTAAAGCTAGCCCCTTCTTTCTATTTGAAAAATTGGGGGTTGTGTCTGTCTCGCGAAGGGGGTTGAAGATGAGGGTTGCATTTTACGATGAAGAGTGACAATTTGAAATTTAAATTTGACGTATTTCGGGATTTTCCATAAATATGTTCAGTAACCAAGACAATGAATTTATTCTATTTATTTGGCTTTTTCACACTCTACAGGGAGTATTTTAAGGTGAGGCTTTTCTTTTGACAGGTGATAGAACTCATCAATGTTCACCTGCAAATTTGTTTTTGGTGAAATGACTTATTTTGATGAGTTCTACAATCTGTCAAGAAAAAGCCTGACCTTATAAAATACACCCTGTATATCAGTTAGTTCGACCAATTCCTTTCCTCCTACAATATTTTTTCATTGAACGATGTATGCCCCATTGAGTGTATTTCAATACATTGTTCGAAAGAGCATTGTCAAAGATGTTTCGAAGAGTATTTGAACAACTTTTCCCTTAGAATCCTTCTTTCTTTTCACTCTCAGTTGAGGTTTGAATAGTTATGGCCATTGACACCACTAGACAGTAGTACGGTCCTGTTCACATTGGATAAACAACCAATACACCTATCTGTGGGGTGCTCTGTTCCATATATTTTCTCTTATATTCCCTATAAGGGATTCTAATTATAACCCATCAGATAACAGAGGGAATGAATTGATATTGATTGGACGAAGCTACAATATATCCTTTCATTGAGGCTTTATTCAGCGTCAGCATCCAGCGACCAAACCAGCTTTTAACCAAGAGCAATGAAAATACCAGACATAACAAGCTATAATAAAAAAATCATTTTTTTAAACAAGCTTTTATAATAACAACACTCATTCGCCATTTTGAAGCCGCCATCTTGAATTCCTCAATTTTGAAAAATCGTAATTTCCTACCCAGAAAACCCCCAGATACCAATTTTGAACAGAATCTGATCATAATTACAAAACTCGTCCGCCATATTGTAGCCGCCATCTTGAATTTTTCAATTTTGACGGAAGAATCATCATTGTCGAACCCAAAAACCCCCAGATACTAATTTTGAATGGAATCGGATGATAATTACAAAACTCATCCGCCATTTTGAAGCCGCCATTTTGTTTTTTTCTATAAAAAATATTTCATGATGCATTGTCACCAGAACTATGTACACCTGCCAAATTTCAAATCAATCGGACGATTAGAAGTGTGTCATATTCAACTTGCAAGATTTGATTACAGACAGACACCGGGACAGGTGAAACTAAATAAAAGCTTGTAAATGTAAAAAATGGAATTATGCACCTTCACAATTCATAGGATTGATTGGAATATTCGAAATACACTCTATTGAAAGTGAACTCCTTTGAAGTTTTGACGTAAAGTAGCAACCTGATACAGGCTGTTCTTAAATTGAAGGTACAGAAAAAGGGAGGTGATTACTTGGATGATATCAAGAATGGAATTCCTTTGAACATGGGTCTGCATCTGCAACGCTTCGTTTTCGAAATACAGGACGTTACAGTTTTGATTTTTCCTCATATTATCTGTCTTTCTCAAGATATGAGTTCCATTTGATCTGTCAAACCTCATAATGGAACTATAATTTTTTCCAAATATGCCAGAAAATACTGATTTTTTCTTGTGAATTTTGAAATTCTTGACAACTTGGACAGAACTATACCACAATTTTTGCTAGAAAACTGTAGCGGATACCCAAAAATTGCAAGACATCCAAAAGTTTTTAAATGAAACAATGATTATTCTCTAGTTTTTTTTCAATTAAGAGTAGCGTATAACAAAAAAGTTCTGGAGGAAAATATTGTCTCATTATGCTGACCTCAATGTGACGAATTTCAGCTGGATATCTTGAGAAATGCAAATACTATGACGAAAAAACTCTTAAAAAGTTATGGGACTACTATTCTCGATATATTCCAAGTGATCACCTCTCCCCGTTTGTACCTCCAAAATAGGTACACCACCACAAGGGACATATTGATAAAGATACCTATTGATAAACTTCTTTATCATAGTAATTTAAAAGTAACGCACAACATTTATATCTCCGGTATTTACAATTTAGTAAAAAAACAGGTCAATATTTTTTTTCAATTTATGCTTTTTCTCATGTATAATGGAGGAGTTTGTCATGCATGTTCTACGGGGGGTGGAGGGTAGTTGAAAGACTTTTTGTGGCAGAAATGGATAGACCTTTTGGTGCTGAGGATGATTTGGTAATCGATGGTTTTTTATCATTATAGGGATGAAATTGTTAAACTCATTGAATGCGAATTTTCACTTTTTTTACGTATTGTTTTGTAGACCACAAATACTGTCAGTGTTTTTTTTTCTCTGGGCAGTATCATCCTTTGAAAACCAAAAAGGAAAATTTATCCCACTTATTTTATATCTCATTCACATTTTCTATGATTTTTATTTCAGATAATTTATCAATTACCACCCTGCAAAGAAGGTATACAGGGTGCGTCAGTAAGGCGTACGGCTAAAATAGCGCCTAAACTGTACGTGTGTGGAAAAAAACTTATATGGCATGGTTAAAAGGTTGTCAAAAATCTAAAAACAAGAAATAATTTCACATATACAGGGTGCGTCAGAAAATAATTACGGAAAAATATCCAGTTTTTTTCAAATGGAACACCCTGCATTTAATGGCATAATTATTTCGAGGACAACAAGAGCTTGACACTTATACCTCATTTTTTTTTAATTTCATCACGGCTTTGCCACATAATTCGCATTTTCAAGGTATTTTTAGTGTTTCAAGGGTCTCATGAGAATTCTTATAGCAATTGCTGTGTTAAATCTAGATGAACGAAATTTTTACAGTAGTTAGCATAGGGTATCACCTTCATCATTCGGTAAACATCTGAAGTTTTTATTATACAGAGTGTCTAATATAAATACACCAATTTACACAAA
This sequence comes from Adalia bipunctata, assembly GCA_910592335.1. Lineage (NCBI taxonomy): Eukaryota > Metazoa > Arthropoda > Insecta > Coleoptera > Coccinellidae > Adalia > Adalia bipunctata. Next base: position 13,290,930 of record OU342954.1, read on the forward strand.
TTAAATATGCGATAACTCGATTTTTTCAAATAGAACACCGTGTATTTTTCTCTTTCATGAAATTTGTTTCTCGAATGTCTACCTTTTTTACAAAGTAATCTCTTTTTTAAAGAATGTGAAATATCTCAAAAAAGAGCGGTTCAAGTAAGGGACATACTTCGTCAAAAAGGTAGATATTTGAAAAACAAATATCATGAAAGAGAGAAATACAGGGTGTTTCATTTGAAAAAATCGAGTTATCGCATATTCAGTTTGAGTGTATTGGTGAATTTATACTAAACACTCTGTATGAAAAAAACTTCAGATGTTTACCGAATGATAAAGCTGATACCTTTAAGCTAACTTCTGCAGAAATTTCGTTTATCTAGATTGAACACAGCGGTTGCTATAAGAATTTTGATGAACCCCTTAAAACACTAAAAATATCCTAAAAATACGAGTAATGTGGCAACACCGTTATGAAATTTAAAAAATGAGGTATAAGTGTAAGGCTCTTGCTGTCCTCGAATGAATTATGCCATGAAATACAGGGTGTTCCATTTGAAAAAACTACATATTTTTCCGTAACTTTTTTTGACGCACCCTGTATATGTAAAATTATTTTTAATTTGTATATTTTTGTTAACCTTACAACCATATTATATGAGTTTTTTTCGAAACGGTATAGTTTAGGTGCTATTTTAGCCGTACTCCTTGCTGACGCACCCTGTATATTCGATAGTACTTCATAAATATCAACAACAATTTTATTTCCATAATAAGAAATCACCAACAATGACCAAATTATCCCCAGTAACAACAGGCCTATATTTTTTGGCACAATAAGCTATGGTTGCCATTCAAAAAATCCTATCTTCCCTCAGCCCCTCATGGAGGGTAGATGACAAACTCAAATATACATGAAAAACAATTGAAAAAAATGACCTTTTCGGGCTTATTCTGCAAATATAAATTTTGTGCGTTACTTTTCACTCACTCTGTATATGATCTAACAAGCAAATAACCTACATTTAATGAAAATGAAGAATATATGAAAGCAAAATACCATAACAGACAAATTTAACATCTTTGAGTTTTACAATGTGACGGATTTGAAACAAACGAACAGACGAAAAAAGAAATCCAACCTACAAGACCATTTAGTTCATGAAAAATATATAGATTGGCCCACAATCAAATGGCCATATGAACATGCCAAATTAGCAGTAGGCCAGACTGTATATTCTCCTGAAACTATAAAAAAAAATCGTTTTCGATGAAACCTCGTAAATTGCTCATAAACTGAAAATATCCTAACTCTTATTGATATGATATATTGTTCATCCTGATTGAACGTTCACTTTAACGATACCCTGTATATCGCTGATTCATAGAGCATCACACTCTCGAAATCCTACCACAGAAAACAAACAACCTGGAAATTGGATCAGCTACATGAACCGACAATGCGGTGAATCTAAATTTAAATGTAAACAAATTTAAAAATTTGTTTGGGTCAAAACTCATGCGCACAAGTGATAATTAGAATTCAAATCCAAAAACTAGAGGATAAGAAAGGAAAAATTATGGATAGAACCGAATGAATGAATCAGAAATCATCAGAAATTCTAAAAAGAGAAAACTAATAAAAGAGTAATGAAAAATAGGAGGAAAACTATCAATTGAAAAATGATTGATTTGAGAAAATCTTTTCTAATCACTATCTAATCAGACGAAAACTAAATGAAATGGATTGAAGGGTAAACAGTTTATCAACAATGAATGCATTGATGTTTTGATATGGAAATGAGCTCCGTTAAAATTTAAAAATAGTTACCGCGCTAAAATCAGCGATAATCCTTCAAACCAAAATCAAACTCACAACAATACACAAAACCTAAATTCCCGATAAAACACAAAAACAAACAACTTATCGAATTATTCAAATCACCGTGAACCCGCAAACTTTAATAAAGATATCAATATGGCCGACATAAAATGACTAAACCATTACTCAGTAGGTACGCAAAGAAGCTTATGCGCACCAAACTTATTCCACGAGCACTATCACAGACCTACGGTTCCGAAAAAATCAAATTAGAGCATTTATATTTCGTATGACTTAAGTCTTGGATGACTACATACGTCCTCATGGATAGCTTATTTTTAACTCTTAAAATAATTGCCTTGCAACATGTGCCGCTGCTTCCCGCTGAGGAGTGGGGGTAAAGACTCCTATTTTATTATTCTTTATTACTTTCTCTGCTCTGGATTTATTTCTGGATTGCTCCTGTGGGAGAACACGTGAATTCTTGTCGTGTGAAAGGAGAAAACTAGCGTTCTCGAGATTGGAACGACCCTTGTCATTTGACCCTTTCGAGTAGTTTACAAGGTGTATTTTTAGGTGTTGCAGTGTCAACATCTGCATTAGCACCCCCGCTGAAAGATTATTAATATAATATGTTATGCAGAAAATTGGCCGCTTGGGGTGCAGACCCGGTGGAGGGTCCACTAAACCATTTTAGCACTGCAGAATGCAACATTTGGATATATGATGACTAGGTAATCTTAACTAAAGGGTTTTCCAATAAGAAATGTCATTTTGAATAGTCCGCTATTTCGGTAGGTGTCACTTTTGGATCTGTCATTTTTTGACATTTGACAAGTAGAAACTACGCCATTAATGAAAGTGGAAGGATACACGCTTCAACAAAGCATTGGAATTATTACAACTCACAAATACCATACAATGTTTTTTGTACAACTGCCCTATTTTGATAATGAAAAGGACGAATTTGCAATGACAATAAACTTCAAATTGCATTTTAATATTTAAATAATCAAAAGAATGTTGTGAATGGCAAACGTTGCCAAAGTCCAAAGCTATGATTACTAACAAATGAGAAAAGACGCTGTCATTTGAATTTCGTTCCTGTCCAATTTTCATCTTGGGTTTTTAACTGCTTAATATGTTTGTTGAGAGTCCAATTATTAATAAAAGTGACGATTTGGTTGTTCCTGTGGATATTGAAGAGTCTGCAAGAAGAGCAAATCTGGAACTCCTACCTAAAAAATCTGTTCAGCAGTACGATATAGCATATAACAATTTCCTGGCCTGGTGTAAATTGAAAAATGTAGAAGGGAACTTCAGTGAACCTGTTTTCCTGGCATACTTAGAAGAAAAATCAAAAATATGTAGTTCATCAACTTCGTGGAGCAAATTTTCAATGATAAAGTCACGCGCCCTTGTTAAAAATGGTGTGGATGTTAGTAAATATTTTCAGGTGATGGCATATTCAAAACGGAAAAGTGAAGAATATCGTCCCAAAAAATCGAAAATTCTCACTCGTGAACAAGTTGAAAAGTTTATAAATGAGGCACCAGATGAGAAATACTTGATGGTTAAGGTTGCAACTATTTTCGGATTATTTGGAGCCTGTCGGCGTGAAGACTTGTGTAATTTATCAATGGAAGACATCGAAATTACAAATAAATCATTGGTTATACAACTTCCAAACACAAGAACGAAAGTCAGTCGTTCTTTCAGTATAATTGGGAAGTACTATTTTCATAAGTACCTTGCACTGCGCCCTTCTGTCATCAGACATCATCGTTTTTTCCTGAAATACATGAATAATAAATGCACTGCTAATCCAGTTGGTATCAATACATTCGGGAAAATTCCATCTATTGTTGCCGAATGCCTCAAACTGCCAGAACCAAAGCAATATACAGGACACTGTTTTCGAAGATCCTCCGCTTCATTGCTAGCAGAATCAGGAGCAAATATAACGGATATAAAAAAACATGGTGGATGGAAAGCCGAGGGCTATGTTGATCATTCCATTGCATATAGAAATGTCATTGCTGAAAAAATTCTCCCAACCTCAACAGATTTTGGATCATCATCATCCAATATTGTACTTCCGGTTTCTACAAGTACTGATGGTGCTGAGGATTCTAATAATGTGTTGCGAAGCTACGTTAGGGAGCATTAATGTAGTAAGTTTTACGATTAATATTAATGTTCATAAGTTATGATTGTTAAATATTGATAATAAGAAGAAGAAAAGTTTATTCATGGCCATCGACCTGAGGTCCTTCAGCCTAATAATAAAAATTGGCAATTGCTGAATTTTTATCATCTGATTTCATCATAAGAAAATGGAGTGCTAAAAATATTTATAACACTAATGTTAAAAATATTTTTAACACGCTTCCACGTAAACAATCAATTTTAACATTGTTTGCTGTCATTAAAAGTGTCAGTTTTGATGGCAGTTGTACAAAAAACCATTATCGGCAATCCTCATACATCTCTCAGAAAGTTCGAATCGATTCTCAAATAGTAGATTTGTGCCACGCCCTCATCATAAGGACTAATGCAGATATTTTTCGGAAATAACGAACCACAATTCATAATTTCTCACGATGAATTTCGACCACCTGTTGGTCTTTCAGCGAAAAAGTGATTCTTGACCACCGACATAAACGTTGCTTGATATTAACGGTTTTCATCTTACGTAACAACTCCATCTGAGTGCAAACGTCCTACAATTCATAAAATTCCGGCTACTTAATTAGACTCAATTATGGCTAAATGACCGTCATGCCATGCTCAGCGGGGTGAGCTCATCAGACACAACGGTTGTCGACTCTCAATGTCATAATCAGACGGTTCAATTTGGATAAGATTAAGAGGCTTTACATGGGCGCCCGAAGGAATGAGTTCCAGAGTATTTTATGGGCCTTCGGCATCATGAAAAATGGTTATAGACAGATGAATTATTTAAGGTAACAATTAAACACAAATTTAATATTATCATGAAAACTTTTAGGATTTTCTCCTCCAATATCTCTAAGACATTCAAAAAAATACATTTTTTAGTTGGGATTGTCGAATGACCTGAGACTTCGTATTTATCTGCGACGTTTTTGTTTATTGACATCGGCGAGATCACAAAGTTAATCTATGCACAAAGTTCCTACGAGAGCAGATCTACGGGTCACTTCGTCAGGTTGAAGAGATCCATTCTTGGGGCAGCTCGCACCGACATTGTTGGCGTCCTAGCCGTACTACTTCCCTATCATTTGCTCAGAGTACATTTATTTGGTGTCAGTTTCATGATGTCAAATGATGAAACACAACCGACAATTAGTTTCTGCCACTCTGCTTTTCTTGGACGATAACTTTTGCTTTATAACTTGGTGGTCAAGGAATAACAGCCTAAGATCAGTCACATTTTAAAACGAAAGAGGAGTTTCAACTGTAACGGCCCTTCTATATCTATATCAACAGTTTAAGCCATCATTATAGTTTAAAATGCGATTGATCTTATGGTCCTTAGCGTGGAAGTTTTTCGGTCTTTCGGAGATTCTGGAATAGGTCGAATAATATGATTTTCCTTCTTCCAATAATCAAAACTTCATTTTTCGTCACCTCAGTATCAGTATTCATCTCCTGCCTGATTGTATCAGTGACATCAATGTTTAATTTGACGGGCTGAATGTTTGTTAATGTAATAGCTAGACCTGCTAGAGTTCAGATTTTTACCTGCTATGTTAATGTATTTTATTAGTTTCCATAGGTATTTCTTTTGGGCATTAAATAGGTTTTTTTTTCATTTTTATTACGATTATGTAGCTCTGTTTTTTTAAATAAATGAATGAAAAGCATATCAAATTCGAGAGAAACGACATATTATTTTACAATTACTAATTCTATTGCCACATTAGATCCGTTTGTTACTTTTGCCCCCATGGTACGGGGCAAATGTAACATATTGTCAACATTTTAAAGAATATGTAAAATCGTTTTCTTTCTTTCTTCAAACCAAGTTTTTGATACCTGAATTCTATAGATAAGGAAGTGGTGAATTTAATGTGGTATCAACCATGCTAATAAAAGAAAAAATAATGCCACATTTCAGGAATTAATTTGAACAAATAAAGGTTTATAATAAGAGTATTAATTGTAAGTAGGTATATATTGTGTATAAATATTATACAGGGTCTTTCACGAGGAACCTCACCCATATTTATACGAGAAACTACTGAACGTATTTTCATGAAATTCAGCACTTATAAGTATTTCACGATGCTGATGAAATCTAAAATATTTTCAAGGCATGAGCACCTCCGGTTTTTCCGGAAATGACGTCAACTTCCGTTTTTCAAATTAGAACACCATTTTTTTATTGCAGAAATAGATTCCTTAGAAAATTTCAAGTTATTTTGATGTAACATTTTTCAGTTTTGGTTGGAAAATTCTCTCTGAGCGGGAAAATTTGAAAAAAAAATCAAAAATAGAGCTCCGCTGAAACAATAATAACTTCGAGGTTTTTGGATGGAAAATTTTCATTTTTGGGATTTTTCAAGACGTAAGATTGATGTATCCACTTTAAAAATCGAAATCGCGATTCATGATACAGGGGGTGAAAACATCGCTTTCAAAGTTAGGGATGACAAAATCATGAAAAATCAATTTTTTCAAATTAGAACCCCATTCTTTTATGGCAGATATTGAATCAACGCTAAAAAATAATGTGTGTGTATGCATCACACCCTTGCCCTAAAATGGATATTTTCTGAGTTAATATCCACTTTAGGGCAAGGGCAAAATTTTTGTACGGTAAGGGAATTGATGGCTTTTGCACCTGAAAATAGTACAAAAATGTGAACATTTTTTGATGGTTGGAAAAAAATCTTATTTTTCCGCAAATCGCTAGGAAATTTTGACATTCCTAACAAAATTTATCATAGAAAAAGACAAGATTTCCCAACTGTTAGGAAATATTTATTTCCTTACTGTAAGGAAATGATATTTCCTTACAGTTGTCAGTGTTCTACTTCTACATAAGCTTCGTACTTTTCTCTAGATTCCTTTGGCAATAATTCTAATGAAGCAGTATTCACCAGCTCTGGAGGAGTTTCAGAGATTGAAAATTCATCATCACTTATCATTTTACACTGTTTTGTCTTCGAAAAGACCAGCAATTAAATTAATATTCGTCAAGTTTGACAATTCAGCATTGATACGTGTCCATACTAACGCAACCAATTCCATTCCGAATTTCAAAGCTCCTTTTATTTACTAATGGAATAATTCGCGATTTTTTTCAAAATTGATTAAAATCTGTCGAATTTCAAACGATTTGCGGAAAAATAGTATGTTTACCTCGTAGGAAAAGCCACATTCCTGGACTCTGTCACAATCGTCCAGGAATGTAAGGCTTTTCCTACCCGGTAAACAATGTAGTATTTACTATATCTTTTTGCAATTTAAGTCAATATCCCTAACTCATGTGGAGCAGTTTATTTCAATTGCGGTGAACTTCACGAAATACGGTCAGGTTTCACCAAAGATTTTAATCTCGCCTAAGGTGGTAATCGATTGATTTGAACTAGAAAACGACAGAAAACTATCGTATTTCCCCTTAACCACAGGGTTAAGGTTAATTGTTATTGAAATCAATCCTAAATGATATTGAACTCACCTAATATCAGTTGTCCGTTACATATGTCAGTCATCTCCTGAAATGCATGACTGCATGAGTCTACTCAACGATATTTTCAGACCAAATCATTGAAACTTTAAACATTTAAAGTACTGCGTTATTAGTTTCCTTACCTCTAATTATCGAATTCAGCCACAATCCAGATGGTTCAGCATATCTGATCCGTCTGAAAACATTGAAGTAAGATGAGCTAGAGTAGATTCCTCAATCGCACTATGTACTATTATACTACTACTAAAGGGTTTTCCAATAAGAGGTGTTATTTTGAATAGCCCGTTATTTCGGTGGATCTGAAGATATTGAAGCCGTCATTTTTCGATATTTGACAAGTAGAAACTACGTCTTTAATAAAAATGGAACGATACACGCTTTAACATAAAAATGGTGAAAATTTGGCAGCGACGCGACGTTTCGTAAAACTCTTTCATTTCTGAGTCGTCGTGAAGCACCTTGTCGAACCGCAATACAGAAATTGGTGGAAAAATTTCAGCTGTTGGGACAAGTTAGTGATGTGATGAATTAAACCCATGCACGTCGCTCAAGAACAGCCTAGAATATTGCTGCTGTAGCCGAAAGTGTTGAAGAAAACCCTAAAACCCAGGTTTATCCATTCCTCGTCATTCTTTCGAATTAGGCATTCCACAAACGTCATTACACCGTACTTTGCATAACGATTTGGGTCTTGAGGCTTATAAAGTACAGTTAACATAAGAACTCCATCTCATCTTGAGTGATGAGGCCCAATTCCACCTCGTTGGCTTTGTCATCAAGCAAAATTGTCGCGCCTGGTGCTCGGAAAACTCGAGTGATATTGTTGAAAAGCCTCTCTATCCTCAATGTGTGACTGTTTGATGCGTTTTATGGTCCGGCTTGGTCATTGTACCTTACTTTTTCGATAATGAGGCTGGAGCAACAGTTACGGTGAATGGATTGCCCTATCGAAAGATGTTTAATGATTTTTTATGTCCGGAATTGGATAGTATCGATCTGGACAACGTTTACTTTCAACGAGACGGCGCTACGTGCCACACAAGCAACGAAACCATTGATCTTTTACGGGAAAAGTTTCCAGACCGTGTTACCTCTCGAAGAGGTGATCACAATTGGCCACCGAGATCTTGTGATTTAACACCTTGCCTCTTCTTCCTTTTCCTTTGGGGCCATGTGAAAGAGAAGGTCTACATCAAGAGACCAGCGTCGATTCAAGACCTCAAAGATGGGATTCGTAGCTATCGAGGACATAGGGCAGCCACTTTGCGTTTTGGTTGAGGGAAATTTCATGAAATGGATATGGTCCTGTAGTCGTTGTCGTGGTGGTCATTTGGCAGATGTTGTATCCATTATTAACGCCATACCTTCCTCTTCATAATGAAATAAACATCCGATCATTCATCTAAAAAAATGGCATTTTCCTTTGAATGTCAAAATAACACCTCTTATTGGAAAACACTTTACAGTAGCCCTTTCCAACCTGGCATTATTTCTCGTGTGGAGTATCTTTTTCTTCCATATCATCAAAGCTATTTATAATAATCAAAAATAGAGAACAACGTCCCTAAGACATGTAGCATAATAAATGAGGGAAATGGACAAGCAGAGAAGTTTTTCCTCAGCTATTCACAATAACTGAAAGATTTTGCTAGTGAGATTTTGAAGAATCAATGATATAAGTGAATGTTGAATAATCTGAAAAATGTATGTTGAATTGCTCCTTTTGTCATATTTCCTTTCAAGCAGCAGGCAGAAAATATTTTTGAAACTGTTTATGGATTTCTCCAGTGTTCCTGATTGTTGAATACTGAATAGTGTCAAAATATGTGAGTCATGTGAATGAAATGTACCACTCTGGTCTTAATATGGTTCCTTGCAGAAAACCAGAAATTAATGGTATATATAAATAGATTAATTGAAGCAAACGCTCGTTCACTCCGATATACGATATAAATATAATCTAAATGCATTGATGTCAATATCTGAGATGTCCTACATATCATTAAAACAGCACCCATGAAGTAATGAGTTTCTGCTTATGTACATTGTGAAATCAATATACGGCAAAACAACAGGTTAATTGTGATCAACAATCAGACCATCTTACATCCGGCAAGTAACAAACAAAGCCCCACATTACGACGACAAATCCCCACAAAGTAATAGCAATACAATAAATCCAATTAAAGAGGTAAATAAACAGTCTACAAGACAACTAACTGAACCTTACCCCAAAATCCACTATGTTGGCACCAATCCAAAACTTCATGAGGAACCTTTCAACCTAATGTCACCGCACACTAGAAAAGCAATCACAATTCGCGAAAAGTTAGGTTTTCTATCTTTAAGAACGATAACACGGGGTAGTTGAAAAGGGGTGTATTACGTCCGAGATTGAACCCCATAAGGTCGTCTTGGACAGCTCCCCCTATCGGCCATTTCCCCGAACCACTATCGATTTTCCTTCACTCTAGATTCGCTGTACTGGTGACGTCATTCTTGCGTGCATTTATCGATGAATTGGGTGATTTTTGGGGTAATAAATTTACAGGTGATCTTGATCTATGTCAAGTAGGGAATGAGTAGGGAGAAAAATATGATATTTCTTGAAGTGTTTGAGTAAATGTTAATATTTGCAGTTGAAGTTTTTTGGAGATCGTGTTGAAGAGGAAATGAACTTCAGATGCACTTGGTGCGCTCAAGGATAAGAGAGAAGGAGGAAGATATAGGAAGTAGAGAATCTTTATGCGCCGTGGGCATTCTAGTGAAACGTCCTTGTGGGTTGTTGTCTACACAAATCGTCAAAAGTCTTGGCCCCCTCTAGGTTTCTCAAGAAATAAACAATATAATATGTTGTGGTTCTGGAAATGAGCTGAAATATTTTCCTCTATTTCAACTGCAATATATTTTATAGAAAATCTTTGTTTGTTTCTCTTTGCTTCATGGAGGACGAGACAAAATAGGAAAAATCTGAATTTATCGCTTCTTTATCTTTGATTAATTTTAGTTATTCCAAAACTGAATACAAATTCAATAGTCCGCATTGCCACCTCATCTTTCAATCAACTGCCCAATACGCCTCTAGGCATCATTCCACTCTTTCTGATGGGCTAAACTCAATTCCTGAAAAGTTGAAGGTCTATTTTGGCGATTGGATATTGCCAAGGGCGTACCCAGCCTTTGCGCTAGTGGGGGGGCCCCTATTTTTGGAATAGCCGCCATTTTAAATTAATTTTTTTATTTTAGTTGACTTTTTCAAATGATATCGATTTCTCTGGATATTAAAGGTCCTACAGATGTGAAAAAAATGTTTTTTGAAAGATAATACTACCACCTTTTTTAAAGTAGAACAATTTGAAAACATTCAACTCAAAAATGTCATAAAAAATTCTTAAAAAAAAGATTTAGTCAAAAAATTTACTGAATTTTTTAGTAAATCCTCAATAGTACAAAAACTAGCACATTGAAGTATAATTTTTTTTCAATGAACTAACACGCAAGGATATCAGCTACAAAATGACACCCACGTCATTTCTGTATGTTACATGTTACATAATTTGAGAGTTATAGCTGTTTGAACATTGGTTTATGAAAATTGATGAAATAAAATAAAAACTCAGTAGGTACTGTACTTTTGATCATTCATAATGATCAAACTAACAAATTTATCATAAAAATTACTCAAAATGCCCTTATGACGACTTTTCTTGTGGCCCTGGAAATCAATGTGAAATGTTGAAGGAGGGTATTCGACCATCAATGCATTCTTCCTGTGTTGAAATACGGCTCAGAGACACTAACACTGACCAAGAACAGCATTAAAAGAATACAAATCATGCAACGCAGAAGTCAATGCTAGGAATAACACTCCGGAACAGAGAGGCAAATAGATCAATAGCTAGGCACACACGAAAGGGAAATCCGTGAGATCTGATCCGCAGTCCAGATTTGTTTCAGTTCTGGACTGCGGATGGGATCGCTACCGCCGATCTGGTCTGTCGGGATCATTGAGATATATGATCCGCGACAGACCAGATCGGCGGTAGCGATTCCATCTGCAGTCCAGAACTGTAACAAATCTGGACTGCGGATCAGATCTCACGGATTTCCCTTTCGTGTGTGCCTAGCTATTAAGATGTAAAAACCTTCGAGAAAATTTTTCGCCTGAAATGGAAATGGGCTGGCCATGTGGCTAGGATGACTGATGGTTGGTGGACGAAGAGAACTATACAGTGGAGGCCGACAGCAGACATATACAAGTGTGGGACGCCCACCAACTCGATGGAGTGACGATTTGAAGCCTCTCGCTGAAAAGTGGATACAGGTTGCACAGGACCGAAAAGGCTGGCAAAATATGGGAGTTAATGATGATGAACATTGATAAACAAACCCACGAAAAATTATTGATATTGAAAAATTCCTCATTTAAAAATAAGACGAGATGTTTGAATGTATGTGTATATTTTATCGCAATATTTAGGAATGTAGAAAGTCATTGATTTTCGAAAATGTAATCTAGACTCGGCGTTCTGATTCTAGTGTGCTGTTCGAAATTCATGAAAAATTTCTTTATTCAGCGATCTTCCAGAACCTGAATCAAGGAAATCAAATAAAAATGCATTGGATAAAAAGTAGAAATATTTATTTTACAAATATATACACAATTATTCTAGGAACTATTGGCAGCTATCCACCTTTCAACAGTGTCTTTGTACTTTGATAACCAAACTATATTGTTCTTCACGTTTTCTAATGCCCTTTCCCTAGCTGCTGTACCTGCTCCACCTTCTGGATAAGCTTTGAAGAAGTTTTGCATCTGAAAAAATATTGATATACTGTAAATAACCGAAGGAAGTCCTTTGAATATTAAAAAAATCGAAGACGAAAGGTTTCTATCAGAATAAATTCAATAGAATAAAAAAAGTTACCTCTGATAACTTGATTTGGGTGGTGAAACTTGAAGTGACGGCTGGTATCATTTCTCCCAAGTATCTGCTATTTAGTGTGAAACGCTTGATGAAAACTCCCCAGTTTTCTCTGTAAGGAACAAAACCGTGAATATTCAGGAAAAGTATAAAAATATTGAGATTTACCTGATATAGTCCCACACAATAGGTTGTCCAATAGGATTTCTAGAGATCATAATAATAAAATTGATATAATCTTGCGACCTTATGTATGTTTCATCTTTGGCCAGGTCAAGTAATCTGGAAAGCAATGAATAATGATTGAAGTGGCTGCTTTTGATATTATTTTCACGAATTTTCAGAGTAGAGAAATGAGTGTTACTTCTTGTGTTCTTTACACATTGAGATCTCACCTATATAAAAGAGTGGGGTTATTCACAGCAGTCAGTCCCCTTAGAAGCTTCAGCTTCTCATTTGCATCAGATTCCTCTTGGAAAATCTTGAACAACTTCTCCCACTTGTCAAGATCAGCATTCTTCATACCTGAAAGGAGACCACCCTCAATAATTCGCATTCAAATTGAATTAAAAACATTTGAAAGTTTTGAAACCTTGAGATGATGCTCACCATATTTATAGATGATTTCTCTTAAATCTGGTGATGCTGACCTGGTGGTGAACCAGATGTCCAGCTGATTGGCAGCATCCTTCAAAGCTGCATCATACTCGATCTCACAGGCCAGCTTCAGCACCAGGACACGTGTCAACCTAGTGGAAAAATAAGGAGGTAGTTGAAGAAGGTACAGTTATATGGGGGAGGATTTGACTTACTTCTTCAGATGGCTGTCATCTTTGCCGATGATCCAAGACAAGTTTTTGTATATTGGATTCAGGATTTTGATAACATATTGCTGTAAAGGGTGTGAAATAAACATTGGAGCTTAATGCAATTTTCAGTCAATAAATGAACAAATCAAATACCAAGTGGAGTTTAAGAGGATTCGGGAGTAATAACAGTATCGGAATGATTCGATGCTAACCTTGAACTCTTGCTCTTTCCTGGACGCCTTCAGCAGCTTCAGAATCTCAAGTAACTTAGACGAAGCTACCTCCCAGGGCGTATAGTTAGTCTCGTCTTTGAGGTATCTGGTGAGCTCCAGAGGAATCTCGTAGCTCAATTGACCAGATCTCGCTATACTGAAGGCTTCTTCTAGAAGATGAGTTCTGTCAGATACCGGCAGTTCCAACATGTGTTGTCCCAGCTCTTTCCATATGTTTTCGGGGTAGTTAACTCTGTAGTAACTCGCTTGGCCAGGGTTGAATTTGAACCATTTGACATCTTTGGGTCTTGGGATTGTTACTGGGGTAGAGAATTTGGATGAAAATAGGAAAACGGAACAAATCTATGTATATTATTTGAGTATTGCAACGAATAACGAAACCTTTTTCCAAAGGGTTTTCCAATAAGAGGTGTTATTTTAACATTAAAAGAAAAATGCTATTTTTTTTAGATAAATGATCGGATGAGGAAGGTATGCCGTTGATAATGGAAAATAACATCATCCGAATGACCACCACGACCACGATTACAGGACCAAATCCTTTTCATGAAAATTTTCATAACCAAATCGCAAAGTGGTTGCCCTATGTCCTCGATAGTCCCACGAATTCCATCTTTGAGGTCTTCAATAGACGCTGGGCTTTTGGCGTAGACCTTCTATTTCACATGGCCCCAAAGGAAGAAGTCGCAAGGTGTTATATCACAAGATCTTGGCGGCCAATTGTGATCACCTCTCCGATAACACTGTCCGGAAACTTTTTCCGTAAAAGAGCAATGGTTTCGTTGCTTGTGTGGCACGTAACGCTGCCTTGTTGAAAGTAAACGTTGTCGCGATCAATAAAATCCAATTTCTGCTAGAAAAAAATCATTAATCATCTCTCGATAGGGCAATCCATTCAACTCTCATTCAGTTAACTGGAACTGAGGAAACTGACAGGCGCACTCACGGGACATTGTCCTGTGAGGTATCATCTGAATAACATGAGGAAGGCGCCTGAAGACTCTTGCCGCTTCTGTCAAGAAGCCACTGAGACAGCCTAGCACCTGCTATGCTAATGTGAAACTGTTCATCAGAAAAGGCTAAGAAACCTTGGCTCTTGGGTTTTAAAGCCTGAACAAGTGATGGATGTAGTCCTCAGAAAGGTGATAAAGTTCATTAAGACACTATTGCCTGACTGATGAACAGTGCGGGCATGCACAATAGATCTTTATGTCAAGGTGCATGCGAGTTCGGATGATCTTCCGTCTATCCTCTAATCTAATCTTAACTGTTGCTCCAGCCTCAGTCTCGAAAAAGTATGGTCCAATGACCCCGTCGGACCATAAACCTCACCAAACAGTTACACGTTGAGGATGGAGAGGCTTTTGAATATTAACTCTCGAGTTTTCTGAGCCCCATATGCAACAATGTTGCATGTCGAGGAAGCAACCGAGGTGGAAATGGGCCTCGTCACTCAAGATGATTTTTCGATGGAATTCCGGATTATTTTCATGCATTTCAAGGACCCAATAAGCAATAAAGAAGTGAAGTTGATCGGGCGGCTTGAGATCTTGTGTTATCTGGACTTTATAAGCCCTAAGACTCAAAACTTTATACAAAATACAGTGTAATGGCGTTTGTAGAAGAACGTCTAATACCTCTGATACGACGAGGAATGGACAAACCTGGATTTTCTTCAACACTTCCGGCTACAACAGCAATATTCTCGGCTGTTCTTGAGCGACGTGCACGGGTTTTATACTTCACATCACTAACTTGTCCCTACAGCTCAAATTTATCAACCAAGTTCTGTATTTCGGTACGACAAGATGCTTCACGACGATCCAAAAATGTCAGAGTTTTACGAACCGTCTCTGCCAAATTTTCACCATTTTTATAGTGAATTTTAATAGCTTCAATGCGTTGTTGAAGCTTGTATCGTTCCATTTTTATTAATGGCATAGTTTCTGCTTGTAAAATGTCAAAAAATGACAGCTTCTAAAGTGACATTAACCAAAATTACACCTCTTATTGGAAAACCCTTCATACCTAAAACATTTCTGTAATCCACTGTGGGTGTGTTATAAACAGGGTGGAAAAGCCAAATGAAATAACTTCAATATTTTGGTTGCTGCACATATTGATGGAAAATACGGAAATTCGAATTCAAATTTAAAATTGTCATTCTTCTTCGAACCCCACCTTTAACCCCCTTCGTAAGGAAGGTACAACCCCCAATAGGAACTATGAAGCAAATGACCACTGTTTCTTGTTTTTTTATCGAAGATAGCTGTAATAATTTTTTTGTTCTTATATTATGTTTTTGTGTTTATCTTGGAGACTCACCTTCTTTGCTTGTATGATTGAACCAAATTATTTTTTCAGACTTTCCTTTATCAGTCATGTATGTTACAGGCACTGTCCAAGTATAACTGAAAAAAATCCCAATGAATCACTCCACAAAACAGTCTATAACTACTGGTCCAACATTAAGTTGCATTCACTCACAGAATCTTTCAAATTAACCTGAAATAAATTGATTAACCAACCTAACCTAAACCTGAATCTAACCACCAACCTAACCTCACCAATTCCACCCACCTTCATCAATGAAATTTCACACTACCCATAAATCAAACCTAAACTAAGTTATCCCTAACTAAATCGACTCACTTGAGAGGCGAAGGTTTCTGCTTGTCTGCATCATCAGGGTTGATCAGGAACCTCGTCTGGTTGAGAACAAACTTGTCCCCTTCAACTCTAACGTTGAGTATCGGGTAGCCCATCTGCTTCGTGAATGTGTCCATGAAGTCACGAACATCTATAGACTCCCCGACAACTTTCTGTATCTCGTACCAAAGGTGTTTGGTCACCGCATTGCCGTATTCATGGGCTTTGAGGTAATTGGTTACGGCCTTTCTGAAATTTTCTTCTCCAACTGTTTGTTCGAGCATCCTCAAGATGCATGCGCCCTATGTAAAAATAATTCTAGGTTGAAAAAATAGACAACATTGTTTAGGATGAGTCGTATTCCTCAACTAGCTCGCTGCTAGAGCGCTAAGTTCTTCAAGCTCAAGTATCCTTACCTTGTTGTAAGAAATGGTGTCGAACACTTCCGTTATCTGGTCAGGGGTGCCAACATTCTGGATGATTGGATGTGAGCTGATCTTCGCGTCAAGAATCAAAACAGGGTGCAGTTCTCTAACTAAGAATTGGTCAAGCTGGAAGAGGGGACGTTAGGATTTTGTGAATAATCAGAAAAATTATCTTTTACCAAGCCAAAAGTTGGTTCTGCAGCGTCACCTCCTTTGTATTCTATGTATGAGGCAAAACCTTCATTAAGCCAGAGATTATCCCACCAATTCATAGTTACTGAAAATAGAAAGCACAAATTCTTTACCAATTGAAGTGAAATGAATGTCTGTTAAATTTGTAGAATTTTGAATTTCAATATTTGGAAATAGCCAGCAAACTTCTAGTACTGCTGGTATAGCCACAAAGACTGTGCCGTGTAGAAGTCTAGCTGGGAAGACTTGGGGCTGTAGCCCTAAAATACTGTGATGTATGTACATCAATATTGTAATACCCATAAACACTTATGGAACAGATGCATAGAAACCCTGGTGTAACGACTCCTAACTAAATATCGTGTCTAAAAATTGTAGATCAAGAACGGCACTCTAGAATGTAGTACGGGCCCTACTTCGGGAATAATCCGCAATATTTTGCGGTCGTGGCGCTACAGCGGCAATGGAAAATATATTTATAAAAAAGCGGCATATGGCAAAATGATTCTACGCAATAGAATTTTTTGCAAATAAGATAAGAAGACAAAAAACAAGAGATGATGATATCTACGGAGGAGCAGGCGAAGGAGCAGGTTTGGACTGGGGAATTTTCAGATTCACCTAGAAACTAGAAAACAATCTAGCTTCATTTTTCCGAAACAGAGATTATGCCTCTGTTTCGAGAAAATGAAGCTAGATTATACCATCTGTCAAAAGAAAAGCCTCACCTTAAAAAAATACACCCTGTATATTGCAGTTGAAATAGAGGAAAGTATTCATCTCATTTCCAGAACATAGATTGTTCATTTCGTGAGAAACCCAGGGGGGCCAAAACTTTCGACGATGTGTGTATATTATGCAGTTTGATAATGTGAATTTATTAGGATTTATTTATGCCTTTGTTTCATTTTTTATTATACAGAGTGTAACAGCCAAATGGAATAAATTCGATAATGAATAAATGAGGGGGTTTGTGATATTTAAAACGTTGATTTTTGCAATAAATCTGAAAACACTTAATACTTCCGAAATAGTTAAAGATAGGTATAGGACATTGTGCATGAATTGTGTCTAGAATTCTCTGAAGAATCCAAAAAATAAATAATATACAGGGGGTTGCATTTGAAATAAGAAATTGGTATTGCCCACGGTCACATGGAACACCCTATATAATATTATTTTTTTGAAAAATATGCGCATTTAAAATTACAAATCGACGTGTCCGAGCGTTTTTCCCAACACGCCCTCATTTATTCGTTATCGAATTTATTCCATTTGGCTGTTACACTCTGTATGTCATGGTCATTTATCATGATTGACGCAAACAAGAAGAAACTTGAGTAATGAATGGTACATGTAGATGTGTCTTAGATATTTGGAAATGAATAATATATGGCAATTCCAAGTATATGTTAAAGAGGGAAAAGCTTTGGCCAAATGAAGCTGAAACTTTTTTCTTGGAGAGAGTGATGTAATACCCCTGGTTCATAAGAAAATTTTCTCCGTTTTCAAATTGAAAAGTTTTCTGTTAATGAGGATGAAATTTCAAAGCCTGAATTTCCTCATAAGAAAGTTGTCATCAAGATGAGCATGAATTCATTCATTATTGATTCTATTTGGTAAGCATAATATAAACACTTCAACCAATAATTCTCGGGAAAAAATTGGAACCAAAGCTTAATCGATGGGATCGATTCTTGTAAATCTTTCTCTGAAAATTTGGCTGCATGCTTGCAGAGGTAGAAGAAGTCGGACAGGTTTGTGCCTGTTGATAACCCGACTCTCCTACTTTCATGTTTATTGCGTTGACTATCAAGAGGTCTGGAGCTTCCATTTAAAATTGGCGGCACCTTAAATTTTCCTTCGGTGAATGTAGGTGCAATTTTTATTTAATTCAATTTAAAATTTCCATTAGCACTCCTTGGGTTAATCTGAATACATTAAAAATAATCGCTGCCTCTAATCGTGCATAGAATATTATATTTTCAATAGGTGCGTCAAGTTGGTGACACACCCCCCGAATTTTGGTATCAAATTGTTTTGGGAATTTTGTGCCCATTTTGTGCCAATTTGTGCCGTATGTTATGAATTTTGTGCCCGTACCGTTCTCGAGATATTTCAAATTTTCCAAGTGTGTCACCAACTTGACGCTGTGACACACTTGTGGAAATTTGAAAATTTTTTTCTTTGGATAAATTGTGCCCATTTTGTGCCAATTTGTGCCGTATGTTATGAATTTTGTGCCCGTTCCGTTCTCGAGATATTTCAAATTTTCCAAGTGTGTCACCAACTTGACGCTGTGACACACTTGTGGAAATTTGAAAATTTTTTTCTTTGGATAAATTGTGCCCATTTTGTGCCAATTTGTGCCGTATGTTACGAATTTTGTGCCCGTTCAGTTCTCGAGATATTTTGAGTTTTGTTTGTGAGGAGCGTCAAGTTGGTGACACACCCCTCGAATTTTGGTATCAAATTGTTTTGGGAATTTTGTGCCCATTTTGTGCCAATTTGTGCCGTATGTTATGAATTTTGTGCCCGTACCGTTCTCGAGATATTTCAAATTTTCCAAGTGTGTCACCAACTTCACGTTGTGCCTCACATAAGGAGAGCTGGAAATTCTTCTTTGGATAAATTGTGCCCATTTTGCGCTAATTCGTGCCGCATAGTATAGATTTTGCATGCTTGTAGTTTTCGAGATATTTGAAGTTATTCATGTGAGATGAATAGATGCACCAGAATTCAAAGACGAATTCCATGTCATAATATTATGTGATAATTTTAAAGTATGAGTTGTTGAACTGGCAGACATTCGGTGAAAACAACCAAATTTCAATGATTCGACGACCTTTTCACTTAGAATAATCAATTCAATATAATAATTGAGTTGATGAATTAATATATAGCTACAGGTTTATCCGAGGGTTTATCGAATACGTTGACACATCCTCAGTTTCAATAATACTGGGTGTTTGGTGATTCGACGTGAACCTTGAAAAGGGATACCTATACTAGACGTCATTTGCAGTGAATTGCGTCGAGTGAAGCATGGTCCGAAAATCTATGGTTACGAAGATATCGCTATTTTTCAACTTTTTTGAAATTTTCTGCTTCGTTATCGAAAATAATTAATTTTGTGAAAAATACTCGACTCTAAATATTCAATGAATATTCTGTTCAAAGCTGAGGAGATGGTGCTCGTTTCTGCGAAAAAGTATATTCACTGAAAATTCAGATAACCCGAGATTAGAGGGTCATAAATGGCTGCACCTGTTTTCCTCATGAAATCTTGATAAAACAATTGAGAATTACTTGAAAAAAGAATCATAGACTTGGTGTACAAATCTCAAGAAAAACTACCCTGTCTCATCAGCTTTCCAAAAAGGTACATATGTCAATAATTTCTTCATGCAATCTAAAAAATAAGTCCGGAAAACCAAGCAGACAACAAACTTTTTCGAGTCATTCAGATATCCTATTATCCTTCATTTCACTCGGCGTGATTCGTAAGCCGTAAGCGGGTCGCATATTCATATGTTACCGACACAACCAAGCACGTCGAGAAGCCGAATGATTTCATATAAGTTACCGACGTAACTTTAGGATTCTGTCGGTAACTTATACAAGCAACAAGTCCATCGGCACCTTATATACATATAACAGGTATTGAAAAAAAAAACTTGATATATTAGCGAGGATGGTTGATTATTACAGTCTGAACAAAATATATGTAATATGTTTCCAGAAATAAACTATAAAAAATATAATATATATAAAATATATAATACAGACATATGTCTATTTTTTCCTCTTATTGTCACCTAATCCTAAATTTTTTTATATTTATTGAAGTTATAGTAGGTAATTTTTTCGGGTGAAAAGTATAGCCTATGTCACTCAGGGATAATGTAGCTTTCTAAGCGTGAAAGAATTTCTGAAATCGGTCCAGTACTTTTTGAGCCAAATCGTATCAAACACACAAAAATGCAAATCTTTCCTCTTTATAATATCAGTATAGATTACCCTCAGTAGAATATTGGTAAAGTTCTGGTAAATTCTCTAAAGTTACTAGGTTCATTTTGGTAATGAAATAAGCAGTATTAAAAATATGCAATATTGCGATAACTGAATGCATTTGTTTGATATAACCACTACTCGCATAATAGTTAAGTTACAGACAAACTAAGAATTACGTTGGCCACTTATTATTACGTGTTCGGCATCGCTCGGAAAACCGATTGTGTGTTTGTGTCGGTAACATATGAATATGCAAGCGGGTCATGGTTCGATCACTCGGAATAGTTGACATGATATGACAGATCACATATTAAATTACCAAACTGTTAGTTGCTTGCAGTTACAACAATAAGAAGGTTTCTTCTCAATTGCGATATCGAAGATCCCAATTTCTTGAAACACATCTTATGGACAGATGAATCAAAATTTAACCAAGACGGAATAACAAATTTTCATAATGCGCATTATTGGGCGCCAAAAGGTCAGAATCCCAGGAAATGTAAAGAAATCTCCCATCAGAAAAGATTTTCCTTCAATGTATGGATGGGCTCCGTTTACAATTGTATTGTTGGACCTGCTTTTTTACCTGATAACCTAAATGGGATCTCGTACGATAATTTTCTGCGTGACGAGCTTAGGTTGCAATCATAGAAGATGTACCGCTGACAGTTCGATCACGAATTATTTTTCAGCATGATGGCTGTCCAGCTCATTACTTCAGAAACGTGCGGTTGTGGCTAGACCAAAACTGTCCCCAACGTTGGATAGGACGTGGTGGGCCAATTTCTTGGCCGGCCAGATGTCCGGACCTGACCCCATGCGGTTTTTACATTTGGTGTCACATGAAACATCTAGTGTATAGTAGGTACAGCTGAAGAATTGAGGGAGAGATTTTTGACGGCTGCTCAGCATGTAAACAATAACTTTTCAACGCGGGTAACAATTTCTGAAGTACGCCGTAGACTGCGTGCATGCATAAGAAATCGAGCAGGATGTCTAGTTTTGTTAATTTTTTGTTTATGTTTATGTCTATGTTCATGTTTATTATACGGATTTGTTTGTGGTTAGTATCATTAAAGCAATTAACAGTTTGGTAATTCAATCTGTGATTTGTCATATCATCTATTCCGAGAATTGCTGAAAGTGATCGAACCATGAACCGCTTACGAATCACGCCGAGTGAAATAAAGGATAATAGGATATCTAAATGACTCGAAAAACTCTGTTGTCTGCTTGATTTTCCGGCCATATGTTTTGATTGCATGAAGGAATTATTGACTTTTTTGGAAAGCTGATGAAACAGGGTAGTTTTTCCTTGCATTTGAACACCAAGTTCATAATACTTCGAGTAATTCTCAATTGTTTTATCAAGATTTCATGAGGAAAACACTTGCAGCCATTCAGGACCCTGTATATCTCGGGTTATCTGAGTTTTTAGTGAAAACTTTTTCGCAAGAGCGAAACAACAAAATATTCCTTGAAAATTTAGAGTCGAGTAGTTTTCACAAAATTACTTATTTTCGATAACGAAGCAGAAAATTTCAAAAAAGTTGAAAAATAGCGATATCTTCGTAACCATAGATTTTCGGACCATGCTTCACTCGACGCAATTCACTGCAAATGACGTCTAGTATATCCTTTTTTAAGGTTCAAGTCGTAGATATATATATATATATATTCATCAACTCAATTATTATATTGAATTGATTATTCTAAGTGAAAAGGTCGTCGAATCATTGAAATTTGGTTGTTTTAACCGAATGTCTGCCAGTTCAACAACTCATACTTTAAAATGATCACATAATATTATGACATGGAATTCGTCTTTGAATTCTGGTGCATCTATTCATCTCACAGGAATAACTTCAAATATCTCGAAAACTGCAAGCATGCAAAATCTATACTATGCGGCACGAATTAGCGCAAAATGGGCACAATTTATCCAAAGAAGAATTTCCAGCTCTCCTTATGTGAGGCACAACGTGAAGTTGGTGACTCACGTGAAAAACTCGAAATATCTCTAAAACGGAACGGGCACAAAATTCATAATATACGGCACAAATTAGCACAAAATGGGCATAAAATTCCCAAAACAATTTGATACCAAAATTCGAGGGGTGTGTCACCAACTTGACGCTCCTCACAAACAAAACTCAAAATATCTCGAGAACTGAACGGGCACAAAATTCGTAACATACGGCACAAATTGGCACAAAATGGGCACAATTTATCTAAAGAAGAAAATTTTCAAATTTTCACAAGTGTGTCACAGCGTCAAGTTGGTGACACAGTTGGAAAACTTGAAATATCTCGAGAACGGAACGGGCACAAAATTCATAACATACGGCACAAATTGGCACAAAATGGGCACAATTTATCCAAAGAAAAAAATTTTCAAATTTCCACAAGTGTGTCACAGCGTCAAGTTGGTGACACACTTGAAAAACTTGAAATATCTCGAGAACGGAACGGGCACAAAATTCATAACATACGGCACAAATTGGCACAAAATGAGCACAAAATTCCCAAAACAATTTGATACCAAAACTCAGGGGGTGTGTCACCAACTTGACGCACCTATTTTCAATCTCACCTAAATTTCCGAACCAACTGTGCGCCAATTCATGCGCGACCACAACAAGAACTCTTTGCTTATTCTCCGAAGAATGGTCTTTCGGAGTGTATAAAAGTGCAGTTTCTCTGTACGTGACCAGTCCCCAATGCTCCATGGCGCCTGAGCTGAAGTCAGGTATGGCGATCATATCTGAAAAAAAAATGGGTTGAAGGTTGAAGATTGAAGACTTAAAAAAACTCCCGAATAATATCTTACCTAATTTGGGGAGGGGATAAGGGATGTCGAAATATTTGATGTAGAACTCTATGGTCTTCTTCCCCACTGTACCAGCATAGGTGGTCTTCTCAAGTTGCTGAGGTGTTGCGTATACCCTGAAGGGTATGTCAGTGCCATTGTTTTCGAAGAAGGTTTCTGAGTAGTTGAAGTCGCAAACGATGAAACAGACGAGATACGTTGACATTTTTACCGTTTCTTTGAAGTGGACAAGTTTTCCGCCATTGAGGCCTTCTTCACTCTCCTGTAAAGGCAGAAAAACAGAATGTGCCATCGAATGAGAAGAGCAATAATATTAGACTATTGAATTGGTAATGTACGCTATGAAATTGGGCAATATCATACATTTCTGGAAAATGGTGATTATACAGGGTGATTGACATGGCAAGAAAAACGAATGGTAGTTCCGATGGAAGTAGTAGCAGACAAAAAACCATCTTTACAATTTTTATCTGTCATTTGCATGAGGTAGAAACTTCGGCACGATATTGTATGCTGTTTTCATAGTTCTGTTCCTGAAGGTCTAACTTAAAATCTGGTATAGAATTCATTTTAATGTGGTGCTCTCCACCTAGGGATCCCCCCCTCTCTCACTCAATTCCGGGAAAAGTATCATACACACTGTTAGCTTAGATGGTAAGAGCCCCAACCCGGAAAGTAGGAAGACGCAGGTTCGATTCCTGCACGTTGTGTAACTTTTTCCGGAATTTCAAAAAATATTGTCTGCATACCGTTAAATCTTTCTCTCATTTTAATATGTCCTCCAGAAGTAAATCTGATATCTTTCATTCATTGACAATTTTGAGTAACTTTAAGATTATACAGGGTGCGTGTTTGTCTTGTTATGTATTTTTTTTTCTAATAGAAATTTTTTATTTTTCATTTTTCCGAATATGGCTCTGTTAAAAAGATTTATTTTGCATAATTTTTTGGTATGAATGTAAAATCTTAAATGTCTTATTTCTTGATTGATACTGACCAGAGACATTCTGGAAATATACAAATACTAACTTCAAGTAGAAATTTCGAAAAAAAAAATATTTTGTGAGAAAAATACTGAGTTTTGTTCGATTATGCTATATTTTATCAACTTCATTCCCCAATACCGTGGAAAGGAGCCACTCACAGCCGTCTTAAAGGCAGCTCTAACGAGGTCGAATGCTATGTATCATCTATTTAAGGCCCCTTGGGCGTACTTACTTTAAACTATCTAGTATTACAAGGTCATAATGCTCGTCCATGTTCATATCGGTGTTTTGAAATGTTCGTGTTCCCTCTGTATTTACGAAATATCTGTTCCAAATAGATTGGATTCAATTCATATGTCACCGCCAAGATATAAAGAAATGCAAAGTAGTGACAGAAATTGTTATTTAAAATAAAGAAATTTCCACAAGAGAAATATTTTATTTTATTTCGAGCTCCCTACATCCCAACTACGAGGTGTTTCTGGCTTATCCATTCATTCTGGGACAGTCTGTATACAGGCTGATTTTTTTAAGTGTTTCATTAGAAGTTTTCGAAGAAGAAATTGCGATACAGATTCAAAATTTTGTATTTTTGTTTAAGAGTACATGATCTTGAATTGTAAAATATTTTCAAGCGGAATCTACTTCGTTATTTCAAATGTAACACTCTGTATATTTATACATTTGAATTCTTCGTTTAATTCTGAAATGATTTGATTGTTGAGTTATTGCCTAATTCTCAAATTTTTTGAGGAAAGATTGTCACAAATTAGTGTTTATATCTTCAATATCCCTCATTGTAAGAATTTTTTTTTGCAACAGTGGGACAAAAGAAAGTACGCTGATACTGCTTCTTGTATAAATTATGAGGAAATATTAAACAGGGTGCCTGAAACAGGGCTTCAAAGTGAGCCTCAATAAAACTATGAAATCTCATTTTTTTCGAATAGGAACCATATAATTTTATAATTCCGATCGATTGCTCGTTAAAAACTAGTTAGAGTGTGCCAAACATTTCATGTCTTTAAAATGAGTAGTTTCGCCGTTATCGAATAAAATTCGAATTTTGCGACTAAAGCCAGGTTTCTTTGTCTAAACATCAGGTTTATCAAGATAAATTTCAAGTATGCTATGTCAATAATAATAATATGTCAGTTTTAAAATGAAATTTCTTTATTTAGTAGTAGAAGTAGATTCCGCTTGAAAATATTTTACAATTCAAGTTCATGTACTCTAAACCAAAAATACAGAATCTTGAATCTGTATCGCAATTCCTTCCTCGAAAACTTCTAATGAAACACTCAAAAAAATCACCCTGTATATATATTGTATGAATAAGCCAGCAAAAATATTTAATATCCCTTTCATCAATATTTGTATTGTATTGTATTTTCCGTTGGAAAAATAAGACAAAAATAACCTCTTATCTATTTCGCAAACAGTGTGAGGCTCAAGTTATACAGTCATTATATTGACTCATTTCAGGAGCATCCTATAATATATATTTTTACAGGGTGTTTTATGAAATGTTGATGCAAGCGATTTGGAAAAAAAACGATAAGCCATTTTATTCAATCAGGGCACCATATCATGAAATATTTCTAAGTTTCAATAATTTTTGTGAAGCCCTACGAATACTTATTGCCGTTTCTTTAATCTTAATTATGTTGTAATTTTTCAGACTATAGAAATATGACCCAATCAAAATGTCTCTCATACGCAGATACTGAAATTTTAGTAAATATGAATTTAGCTGCACTTTATTTATTTGATTGATAATCCTTGTATTTTTGTATTTTGTAGTTTTACTAAGTTTTTACCTGTGGGTTGTTGCTGAGAGCTATGTAAGTCGGATCATTTGGTTTCCATAAGTGTACAGTAAACGTTGCCTTCATACTTGGTTCATCAAAACATGGAAACGCTTCTCTTGCATATGTAGGTTCGAATTTGGAGGTTGCAATCGTTCTGTAACAAACATGAAAGGTGAACGGATTGAAAGCTAAACAATCAGTAGAAATTGAACTAAATCAACGCCAACATTTCGGAAATCTTAATCTTTTGATTTTTCATTTGGTTGCTATCGTTGGTTGGGTTATGTGACACTAATGACGGCATAACAAGCCAGAAACCAGTCTGTCACTACCCTCCTTCGATGGCAGCACGATTCAGCGCTTTACTTCGGAATTAAATCTCCACTAGTCCAATCGTTGTACCAAACTACATATTTCCAAATATAAAAATTCACATAAATTCAGGAAGCTGTCCACTGGAATATCACATCCAAAACAAATTTCTTGAATAATATGAATTTTTAAATTTGGAAATAAATAGTGTTCCATTTTAAAAAATGAACAAATTCATTTTAAAAGTTTTTGATTAAAAAAAATCTATGGCTACCATGTACATTTTCAGGCAATAAAGATTATTCAAAATTGAATGCCTGTAACAAGTTACAGGTATTCACATATCTTCTTCTTGAAATTCATAATTGTCACTATGGTGTTTTTTTTAATATGCTTCTGCAGAGTGCAATATTTCAACAAGAATTGAACGAGGGAACGAGTTCTTGAAAATAATATGTCTATCTAATATCAACTATGTGCTCTACTGATTCAAACTATTTTCGTAAATAACGGAAAAACATTACCTTATAGATTGCGCATCTTCCTCATTTGCAAAACTTCTTTAATACTTTCTCGATTACTTAACAACAATGTAATGTTTCATATCGAATTGAACAATGCTCAAGTATCAGTTAATTGTTGGTGAAGAACATAGGAAATTGAGGAGAAAGCATCAATTCTTACGATTTAGCATGTTCGAAGGCTAAAATAATTCAACAAATTCTCATTAGAAAGCTTCCTTCTGAAGAGATTTTGACTATCTTCGAAGTTCAAAAGACTTCTCGATTTATGAATTTACCTCGATCAATAGTATAATGAGAGATATACAGGGTGACAATTTGAAAACTTGCCAGTCCAACTATGGATGATTTCAGAGAAAATGCCGGAACAGATCAATTTTTATTCGGATGGGGACATATTCTGAGCAGAATTGTAAGCCGAAATCTCCTCAACCCTTGGTGTAGGGGCTATCACCCCTAAATTCTTAATAGGGAATAGGGGGTGAGATTTACCTCAATTGGAAGACCACTTGTCCCTTCACATGAATAGGTACTATGGTTTGCAAATTTTTATTGAGTCCTTGAAATAGTTACAGGAGATGACAATTTGAAAACTTGCCAGGCTTAACCTAGCACGCATTTCGATAATA
Source organism: Adalia bipunctata (assembly GCA_910592335.1). Classification (NCBI taxonomy): domain Eukaryota; kingdom Metazoa; phylum Arthropoda; class Insecta; order Coleoptera; family Coccinellidae; genus Adalia; species Adalia bipunctata. Next base: position 13,318,753 of record OU342954.1, read on the forward strand.
AAATTCAAAGATTCACAAGCGTTGTTTGTTTGTAATAAGATTCATGGTAAAATTATAGACCAAACCCAAGATGTTTGACAGTGACCCAAAACGTGCGTAAGCTGTCGAAATCAGAATCGTCAAACAGAACAGTTAAAAAAATCACCCGATTCATACACTCTAAAGACATTACCTTCCTTCTGGCGCAGTGGGGCAAAAATTCAGTTTTCTCATTACACAAAAATAAGGACAATTTATTGAGGATAAAAGAAAAAATTAGATTCCATAAACCGGCATTACATTTATGGCATCATCTTCCCACTAAAGTTAATTTATATTCTTGTCGTGATATAACAGTTAACAAGACCTATTTACGGTTCTTAGTAGAGAGAATCATCATTCCAAATAAAAATAAATAACAATTGACCTTCATAGCTTCGCAAGACTCAAGCTCCCATTTGAATTCAATACACGCTCATTTTATTTTTTGTTTTCGATAATAAATTTCTTGACACCATTTTTATACGAAATACATAAGCAAGGTCTTCATCAAATTGTTTCTATTAGTTCTGGTTAATTGTTTCGCGAGGAAACGAACTGCATTGGTTTAAAATTTGACCCTAAGTATCACGACAATGGTGACAATATAATATTAGCCAAAATGACCTTGATTGAAAGTTTAATCTCACACCTGACACTTGTGGTATTTATTTCAAGCAATGCCAATGATTATAATTCAATCGCACATTGTTAATAACTTGTTCCAACAATTGTTGTTTCCCCAAGTCTAAGCCGAGTATTATTGAAGTAATTGTGGAAATAACCGAAACAGGAGATAAGGTTCACCTGAAAAGCCTTGTCTATTTGGAAGAATCAATTATAATTCAATTGACAATGAAAATTTTCTCAGAAGTTAGGATATATGAGTGGTTGGAAAATACAGCTCAGCCGGATATTTTAGGAATTAATATAATAGGAAATTATTCAAAAATTAAATGTAAAAAATCTTAAATATACAGAGTGGCCACTTTTTTATGGGATTGCATTGGTAACTTTTAAACCATAAGAGTTAGAAGGTCGGTCAAATGGAGAAAAAGTTGCATTCCTAGAAGCATTGTCAAGCAGTTCAAACAAATCGAGAATATCAGGGCCGGTTATTGAGATATCATATAAGAAAAGAAAATTCTGTCATTTGGATTTTTCTTTTTTTCAATACGGACCTGCATATTTTATGACACTTTTAGAAATAACTTTTAACGCTGAATTCAACGATATATCAAACAATGTCATTCAAAGTTCAACATTTTTCGATAATATTTGAAATAAAGTGGGAAAAAAAGAAAAATCAGAATGACAGAATTCACTTTTCTTATGATATCTCAATAACCGGCCCTGATAATCTCGATTTGTTTGAACTGCTTGACAATGCTTCTATGAATGCAACTTTTTCTCCATTTGACCGACCTTCTAACTCTTACGGTTTGAAAGTTACCAGTGCAATACCATTAAAAAAGTGGCCACTCTGTATAGGGTGAGTTAATAGTGCTCGATCGGTCGATAACTCTTGGAAAAATTGGACTAGGACAATGATTCAAATTTTAACAGAATCGACAGTACTCAGGGCATAAGCTTGAATTGTTTCTGACTCTACAGGCTCGTCCAAAAGTGGTAAAATACGATACGATCCTGTTTTTTTCAAAAAATGAAATTGACCAGTTTTTATATCATAAAAACCATAATCTCCATAAAAGGGTCCTTTTCAATGTGAAACCCTGTATACGTGTAGGTATATTTATTCGGAAAATAAGAAGAGTTTTATATTTCTCTTTTGAACACTAGAAAGAAGGAAATTGGAAGGTATTCAATTATCTCTACCAAGGTTGCTCTAGAGTAGCTTTCCATATGACCTACGATTAAAAGAGAACAATTCTGAATTAATATGATTTTTCTTGATAATATGGTCAATTTCCATCTCATTTGAAACATTGTTCCGGTTGAAGTATTTTGAAACCTTGAATCTGTGTAATTATGGATATTATTCAGTAGGAAATAATCACTGAAATATGATCGTTTTCATCAGTAGTCATCATGTATAAAATTTCGATCTTCTTGATTCAATGCAACAGTCAGTCTTCATTATAAATTGTAGCCACGACTGCTAAGTCGGAGAGCTGGCGTGAAATCACTGACGCATTTGAGGGGGGGGGTTCCAGGGCCATGCATGGCACCCCTTCGCTCAACCAATTTCTAAAATTCGAATTTGAGACAAAGGCTTCAAAGAATGAAACAAAATAATCTGATATAGATACGACATTTTCAAACTGCAAGATTTAATTAGGTGGCCAAATGGTCCAAATTCAGCTTATGTACACTCTCCCATCATTGAAAAGGCAATGAATAACAAATATATCGATAAAAATGAGCTGCAGATCCTAGATAACTGATGTCGGTATCTGGAGGCTGGAAATTAATTTTCATAGTGAAAACAACATACAGTGTAACAGCCAAATGGAATAAATTCGATAACGAATAAATGAGGGGGAGTTAGGAAAAACGCTCGGACACGTCGATTTGTAATTTTAAATGCGCATATTTTTCAAAAAAATAAAATTATATAGGGTGTTCTATGCGACCGTGGCCAATACCAACTTTCTTATTTTAAATGCAACCCCCAGTATATTATTTATTTTTTGGATTCTTCAGAAAATTCTAGACATAATTCATGTACAATGTCCTATACCTATCTTCAACTTTTTCGGAAATATTAAGTGTTTCCAGATTTTTTACAAAAATTAACATTTTAAATGAAAATTATTTTATTTCACAAATTCGATACATTACACTCAATACTTATTTCCCATTTACCTCTTGATATGAAGAAAGTAAGCAAAAACGCCTGAAATGTTGAGTAAAGTTAGAAGACAATTCTACACCAGATTAGCATGTTGCCAAGACGTTCGCGGCGAGCATTTTGAACATTTCCTACATTGACATTAATGTTTTTTTTTGTTTTTTTTTTCAATAATTAAGAAATAATCAGTATTACTTATAAGGTTTTAAGTGTAATGTACCGAATTTGTGAAATAAAATAATTTTTATTTAAAACGTTTAATTTTTGCAATAAATCTGAAAACACTTAATACTTCCGAAATAGTTAAAGATAGGTATAGGACATTGTGCATGAATTGTGTCTAGAATTCTCTGAAGAATCCAAAAAATAAATAATATACAGGGGTTGCATTTGAAATAAGAAAGTTGGTATTAGCCACGGTCACATGGAACACCCTATATAATATTATTTTCTTGAAAAATATGCGCATTTAAAATTACAAATCGACATGTCCGAGCGTTTTTCCCAACACAACATTTATTCGTTATCGAATTTATTCCATTTGGCTGTTACACTCTGTATGTATCTATGCTCGAGTTATAGGGGGTTTTTCGCAAAAGTGCATTGTGGAAAAGTTGCTAGAACTGTTTCCTTGTTGAACCAATTTTCCCGAAGCTCTTTCCTTACGTAGAATTCCTTCAGTAGTTTGTGTCGAAAGGGGTGTGAAATATTTGCAGTGAAATGGTATAATTTATAATGGAAACACATACCTTCTTTCTAATTTCGAAGGGGACATCCTCAATATTTCAATAGAGCTTGAAATTCCAATTTCAAAAAAATATTATACTGAAATCATCATCGAAAATTATAGATTAGGTACAAGTTTCCTCGTTTATTATCATTCGGAATGATTTTTGAAGTTAATGGTAAATGTGAAATACTGATTAGTGAAGATTCAGGCAAAATATCAAGTTTTGTGAACCTCAAGCTCTACTGAAATATATAAGAATGTCTAGAATCAGAACCCCATTTGAAATAAAATATTGTTTTATGAATAAATCTTGATAAGTATTATTTTGGGAAAATAAACCGGCACCATATATCTAATCTATATATATAAAACAGAGTTGTTGGTTACACCATTTATAACTCGAGATCGGATGGACTGTTTGTTATGAAACTTCATTTACGGATTGGTCTACGGCCTGGTTATTTGAAATACATTAAAACTCTGAAAAATTCGATGAAAAATTTGCTTATGTAGGAAATGATTTTTCTCCTCTTGAATAAGGCCACTAGGTGTCGATACGGTTAATGGCTCTAATCTAGACACTGTAGCGTAGTCGTGAAGGTACTTTATTTGATATTACCGCCACTAGATGGCGATGTCTGCAATTAATGTGTAATTTGCATAGAACTTATAGTAACATGGAAGGCTGTTTACCAGATCAAAAAGCAGGTAAACATCTCAAGTTGGTAGACCAGTGAATTTTTACCGAAATGTCAAGTAAATCGGATTTTGACGATCAGCATCAATCGTGAGTTGTCCATTTTTATTTTTTCTCTATATTTCTGAAATGTTTTTGAAATTCTGTTTGGGTAATAATTATATTTGCGGAAATAACTGAATCCAAAATTGCCCATAATTAGTATTTGACATATTATTTTCATATTTTTGTTCTGTGTGACAGCTCATATCCATGGAAAAGATGACAGTTGACAGATGAAATATGACAGTTGGCAGATGACATTATTAGAGAATTCTTTTCATGTAAATAACAATGTTATCAAAATTTTGTATATTTTGAACTTTTATTTTGCCTAATTTATCTCCTCCTTGAAAAAAAAATAATGGGAAGTTTATACGACTTTAACGGTGGGTTTGACAAAGCATATCACCGGTGATTGGAGCTTGATCTAGAATCAACTCGATTTGACAGTTCAAAAATCTAACCAAGCCGTTGATCTACGATCACTGGTGACTGGTGAGTACGATTTGTGAAATCCACCGTAAGTAGGTATCATTTAGGCGAAACAAAGTTCGCCTGGTCAGCTAGTGATTCCTATATGGGGAATGAATAATGATCCAATGAAAACTGAATCTGGGCTTCGGTAAGAAACCAGATCTGTGCGTGTGCCGCAATATTGAGAATAAAAATAATTTACTAATTCTGTCTTTCTCTGACACATCGTATTATGTCGTGAAACGTATGTCATTCATAAATTCATGTGAATACTTTCGATATTTTTCGATCATAACCTCACAAATTCCTGTGAAATGTTTCAAATGTTTCAATCGCTTTATTTCGTTTTCTTCAAGTCCTGAATATCATTTTTAACTCCTATTCATATTTCAGAATTGAACTAAAAATATTGAAGTGACATATTTTCATTCTCTATAATTATCTATTTTTCTGTTGTCTTCCAAAATAAACATAACCTATACATTTCTCGAGATTTTTGAATTTCCAGTTGACGCCAGCGTACAACTAAATCCTTATCAAAGATTTGGCTTCACTTTGTGAGTGTGAAAAGCAAGGGTATAATCCATATTGGTGTTATTACGTAGATATATGACCGGCACCATTGAAGGGTAGGTACATAAAAGAGTGCCACAGGAATGTTTTTACAGAAACGCAGAATTTTCCAAAGGAAAAATGTTACAGCCACTTTTCAAAATGTTCATTTGAGGTAACACCCTCAAATTTATGTTATGAATACCTGGTGTTGGCACTGATTAGATTTTGTTTAAGACTTTCTTGTCGATCGAAAATCTGAGTTTTTGAACTACTTTCCGTTTCTCCCGAAAGGGGTCGCGCTATTTTCCATTGCCGCAGTAGCACCACGACCGATAAACTATTGCGGATTATTCCGGAAATAAAACGAGAACCCAAATCTAGAGTGCCGTTTTGATCTACAAATTTTGGTCACGATTTCTAGTAAGAAGTCGTTACACCAGGTATTTCTATGCATCTATCTTTCCCACAATTCAAGACCTCCGATAAACATACCCATAATTCGCAACCATTATAGGAAAATCGTAGATTATCTAACTGGAACTGGCTAAACCGTTATTGTTTCAGGGACATATAATTATTATTCTTGCGGTTCAACAATCAATTGTCTATAATTCATATATTGCTCATCTGCTTTCACATTCACTTTGATTTTTATTGAAACAATATCCATAAACGTTACATTATTGGGATTCATTTACATTATCGAGAACGATTTCGGATAAATTAAATTAGGTGATTTATTGAGAATTTATGATGAAAAGTGAAAGCGTTGTAAGAACACCCAGTTTTCGAGTTCATTGATACGGAAACTGGCAGGAAGAACTCTATAAAAAGTAACAGTGGAAATATTTTAAAAATTTCATTTTATAGAGAAAGGATCATTTAAAGGTAATTGCTGTATCTTTCCAAATCTTAGGTTAATTGAGGAATTATTCTAATGAAGATTATTTTGTGTTTTTTGTATATTATACATGGTGTATTTTAAGGTGAGGCTTTTCTTTTGAACGTCATTTCTTATATGAGATGTTCAATTTAAAAAATTTATAAGAAAATCTGGGCATCAATAACTTAATACTACTCTGGCCTGCATCTACAGGGTGGGGCAGAAAAACCTATCCGATTTCAAAACGTTATAAAATTAAAACCACTCAGCTTGTCAAAAAATTTTTTTTATTAACATATCGCAAATTTTATGCCATTTTTAAATTTAAGTTTTGAAAAGCACATCACTCAAATGTCGTCCTTGGGAGCGGATACACTTATTTAGGCGCTCGCGGTAGCTTTCCATGACTTTCACCGTCATTTCCACAGGAATTTCTTCAATTGCCCGAGCAATTTCCCTTCGTAAAGCAAGAAGGGTCCTTGGTCGATGCTGGTAAACCTTCAATGCTGAACTCGTCTGTCTAAAATTTGACACCCACACTTTAATCGAAGCGTGATGTGGAACAGGATCATGACGCCCGAGTCCGAAATGAATTCGAAAAGCACGTTGTGTAGCAATTATCGAACCGCCGCATTCGATAAACCGCTCAATAACAAAAGCACGATGTTCACCAGACCAAGGCATGTTGACTACTGACAAATGGCATAAAACCAGCTTTCTAACGGTTTTTACCCCACTACTCTACCTGCTCTCTCTTCTGAGAAAAAGGGATTTGAAATCGGATAGGTTCTTCTGCCCCACCCTGTACCTACATCTCTGCACCAGGTTCATGAACATACGCGAAGAAGGGTGATTTCTTACCGGAAATCTTGTTCTGTACAACTTATACGCTGAACTAGCATTTCGTTTTGATTCACCATAAATTAAAAGCATATGAACAAGTTCATTATTTGAATAAACGTGGGGCATTTTCGTAACATAAACCTCGCCGTAACACGATCCCCCCCCCCATCAACTCTCAACTTGTTGAATGTAATATGACAATCACCTAAATGAAAACAATAAACCAGCAAAAAAATTTTCTTGTTCGGGAGAATATGTACATCAGGTGTATTCGAAATTAATGAATTTTCAGCGAATAACAAGAATTGTTATATCAAGAATATACCGTGGGAATTGTCGGGACATCCAATGTCTCAGTTCGACCGGGCTAGAATAGGAGCCCTATATCAAGAAGCCTTATCAGATTGTGCAACGTTTGAATATTCGACGGACTTCAGTAAGGCGAATCAGCAGCATTGCCGGAGACCAGTGCCTGGTCGACCCTGAGTAACATCTCCAAGGGAAGATCATTATATAGCGAATTTTACTCGAAAGAATCGAACGGTATCTGTAACAGCCTATAGACGGGTTGTCTCAACAGAACTATAAGAAGGCGGTTGCATTCCTCAAATTTAAGAACAAGAAGACCTTTGAGAGTACCTCGGCTAGCACTTGGACATAGAGCTATCTGTCGGCAATGCGCAGAACACTACCAAAACTGGCTTTTACGAGTCACGATTCGGTTTACAAAGTGATAGTCGACAAGAAAGGGTTTGGGGAGGCCCAGGAAGTTGTGCCCTTCCAAGGCGGATCAATGATGTGCTGGTTAAAGTTCGGTCGCCGTATCCCTCTTATTATCGTTGAACGAACAACGACAGGTGCCATCTACGTAGGAAACCTCATCGGACCTATCATTGTTCCTTTGCACGATGAATTTGGGGATAAATAAATTTATCAGGATGATAACGCCCCACCACATCGCACACGAAGGGTTCAAAACATTCTTCATGCGGACAATATCCAGAGAATGAACTGGCCAGCAAACTCACCGGACATTAATCCAATTGAGCACGTATGGAATCACTTAGGGAGAGCAATATCCAATCGCCAAAACCTGCATAAAGCCAAGAGTTAAAGAACAAAGATTTTCTATCAGATATATTGCAGTTGAAATAGAGGAAAATATTCATAGATCGTTTATTTCTTGAGAAACCTAGAGGGACCAAGACATTTGACGATGTGCGTATGTATATGGTACATAATATACCGTGTGTTTCAAAAGTGGCCTTTTCACATTACCTTATCTCTGAAACGGTTCAAGTTGCCTAGGCCCTAGATGAAATTTTGACCACAAATATTTTCGATTTACTCCCAATATCAATATTGGAAAACTCCAAAAAGTTCCTTCAGAACTTTAAAACTGCAAGATCCATCAGTAGCTGGATCCCAGTGATAAAAAGTTTCAGTTACACCTTCTTAATGGCTTTATCACAGGATACTGCCGCCCTAGGAAGCATATGATGAGAATGATGAGATTGACAACACTCTGTATATTGGAAAATAATTTCTTGAGGTGGAAAAATATGAAAACAATACTACCGCGTATATAAAAGATTTACTCCTCTCAAAAAAAGTCTATTGTGCCTCCTTACAGAGTTTGAGTAGAAAATAGTAAAAAAAAATATCACCGGAACTAATCGCCCAAGTCGGCTGGAATTTCACGAAGAGAAAGATTAAATGAGGTACCCAAAAAATCGTTATCATCTTGCAATTAGAAAATCACTGGGAAAATCGGGAAATTGTTTTTATCTTAAAGTCCAGGAGCCTTGGGCGGATTCAATTCCTGAATGAATCATAGCTCTGGCTTCGAACAAACGCAAAAGCTGCTGACTTCAGTGTATTGCTTCTATCATTTCTGTGAGCTAAAAAGATATCGAGAATGATGAAAAAATTGAGTCAGTCAGTTACTTCCGTTTTAAACACATAACATCAGGGTAGCGAAACCAATGGCACCAACCACCAAGATAAAACAATAGTAGAGGACCACAAACGGACCCCTGCAGAACCCCGATTGAAGCTAAAATTTTACCTAGTCTCATTGTCCTCGTTCATATAATGACTCTGGTAAAATCCTCTCAGTTTATCCCTCATTTTCCCCGTATAAATAACAGTGAGATGATAAATTCCAGGCACAATTTTTTGGGTCAGATTCAACACAATAACTTCATCGTCCGGCCAAGTCTTAACACTGTTAACTTTGATCACAGTTCTGTTAGAGTCCTCCAAGAGTTGAGCCGAACGGATTGTAAGGTCCTTGCTGTGTAGGACAAGCGTTGGAGATTCCTCCTCTGCCACAATAGTGATGTTGACTTTTCCTTCAAAGGTGCCATTTTGGAGGTTAGGAATGAGGGTAAGATCATAGTGGATGGGCTCGACGTCTTCCGCGAGTCTGGGATAGCGGTAAACTTTTTTTATTTTCTCGGGATGGCCGTTCCACTGGTTCACTAGGATGAAGTTGACTAAAATCAAGAGCGTAACGAAGAGGATGGCACAGAGGATCGTCTGCAAAGTGCAGCAAGCACAGAGACACGGCACGCAGCATCCGCAAGTTTTTTTCGGTCGGTGGGGTTTTTCCTCGGACGCTATCATTTCGAGACGGTCTAAATGGACATAGCGAGTTTCGTTATGTAATTCTAACGGTGCCCGAAGATGTAGGACGAACGGGAGATTGGCGTGAACTGTGTTCAATTGGTGATATGTCTTCGGAATCGACGGCAGGTCGGATAGAGCGTCTGTTAAGGTAGGGATATTGCACACCGATGTGTTTGTCCGAACGTGATGAGTATTTACTATTTTATAATAGGCAAATGCTGACTGCCAATAATTGGCGGGCATGGGCGTAGGTGATGCGTGAGTGAATCCATTAATTCAACAATAATTCCAAGTTTTAAAATTTCAAGGATCTAATTTACACACAGCATAAACAATAAATTTTAAAAATTTTCAGGGAAGCGGAACATAGTTTAAAACCTCAATTAAATTTCTATTTTTTCCTCAAAAAGATTGTGAAACTTCTGCAAACTTGGAATACCTTTGAATGTATAAAGGACCCCGCACTTTTTATAGGTAAAGTGGCGACCGGTCAAATTTTCTGAAAGTTTGGTATGTTGTTGTACCCGACTCAGTGACCAAAAGTGTCAATGGGTCCAACCAAATCCTATGGCTAGTTTTCCAAATACGGGGTGTTAAAGTTGAAAATTGCCCAAAATTTCGGATTTATTCTTTGATTATTAAGAGTTGGATTGGATTTCTGTTGCATACACACGTTTACTACATGTTCTAGTTATGAAATTAGTAGATACGTATGATTAAAAATATTTATATGTACAGGGTGATTCACGAATATATGACGGTATTTTTTTGCCAAAATTCACTTTTTCTACTGTGACGTCAGGAAGGCATATTTTTGAAATGTTCTTTTCGATTTCACAGTTTCACAGAGAGAACCACTAGACATAATAACTTTTTTAGGATTAATTCGAAACCCTGTATTTTTGAAATGATTTTTGCGAAAAGTAATACAACAAACAAACATATGTGTGTCTCTAATCTCCAAAATATTCATGGTGGTTTATTCATAGGAAGGTATTCCATTTTGGGAAAAGTTCGAGAAACATGAACACCCTGTATTCGAAAAGTTCCTCGGTCAAATGCAACTATTTTCTCACTATATATTGATTTCTACAACATCTCCAGAGGTATGAATTCTGAATCCGATACTATGACCAGTTTTCGAGATAGAGGGCGTTGAAGTGAAGAATAAATGATTTCATCTTTTTGGGGGTTAATGACCGCGCTCATAAAGATACTCAAAATTCACTAAGAAGTTCTCATTTCGATCAATTCAAAGCATAAATATTTTTGGTATGGTTGCCTGTATGGCTCACCCTGTATGAAAAGTAATCATAATGAAGTATTTCAGACTGAAAATTGTGAACGACTAGATATTAACTCCATGGAATAATTCCTCTGTGACGAAACTGTAGAATTATCGAGTGTTTGCAAAAGCTATTGTGATTTATTCGTGAATCACCCTGTAACAGTAATATTTTAGCTGAACCTTTCCATACGCATCTTATCTGTAATCGTATTGAACTCATGGGCACAACATAAAATCGATCCGCCTTTTCAAATGAAAAAAAACTGATGAAATCATTTATTCTCCACTTCAAAAACTGGTCATGGTATCGGATTCAGAATTCATAACTCTGGAGATGTTGTAGAAATCAATATATAGTGAGAAAATAGTTGCATTTGACCGAGGAAATTTTAGAATAATCATGTTTTTCGAACATTTCCCAAAATGGAATAGCTTCCTATGAATAAACCACCATGAATATTTTGGAGATTAGAGACACACATATGTTTGTGGTATTACTTTTCCCAAAAATCATTTCAAAAATACAGGGTTTCGAATTAATCCTAAAAAAAATTATAATGTCTAGTGGTTCTCTCTGTGAAACACCCTGTATAAAAAATATGCACTGTGCAATATTTGGTCGTCATAATACTAAATCGAAAAGAACATTTCAAAAATATGCCTTCCTGACGTCACAGTGGAAAAAGTGAATTTTGGCAAAAAACTACCGTCATATATTCGTGAATCACCCTGTAAATATAGATATTTTTAATCATACGTATCTACTAATTTCATTACTAGAACATGTAGTAAACGTGTGTATGCAACAGAAATCCAATCCAACTCTTAATAATCAAAGAACCCCCCGTATTTGGAAAACTAGCCATAGGATTGGGTTGGACCCATTGACACTTTTGGTCACTGAGTCGGGTACAACAACATACCAAACTTTCAGAAAATTTAACCGGTCGCCACTTTACCTATAAAAAGTGCGGGGTCCAGAACGTACTTTTGCGTTGACTTCTGTCAACGCAAAAGACCAGAACAGAAACGAACAATTTTGAAAAAAAAATTCTTATACAAGGTGTGGTGTAATAATAATAAGTTATGTGGGGGAAGAGAACTTAATGGCGTTTCAAAAAAATTTGGTTTATATTCAGTAAAAGTCCCTCGGTTTTCGGAATATTCGACATTTTCGAGAATTAGAAAAAAATGCAACCACTCTTTTTTGTGGCAAGATTCCAAACGAATGCATTATTTATACAGTGTTATTGTATATTGTTACTGTATATTGATGAACGACTAAATTGGGAACAACGAATAGAAGATGTTCGTATACAGGGTGAGTCTTTGACTTGTACATATATTTTAACTGCAGATTCTTGAGTCCAAAAAAAACCTTTTTTTCATTTTACATTTTTCCGAATTCGGCTGTTCAAAAGATTTGAAAAAAAAATTGGACCAAATACGTGCCTGATACGATTCTCTGGAATTGATGCAAAGTTCATATTTCTCGATTTAAATTGAGTTGATACATTTAGGAAATACTCAATCACTAACCTTATTTGAATAAGAATGTTACGCAAAGTTACTTAATGTGTTATGTCCGATTATTTCTCCCACCAAAATAAGTTCCTTCTTCGATTTTCCTGAAAATTAGTTTGTAAACACTGATAATTTGTTCATATTTTCCTCGATATCCCAAAAATATCTAATAAAAATTTTTTTGTTTCACTAACCTAACCTAGGACCTAAGATAGGATTCGAGGTCAATGACCTAATCTAACCAACTTCTGTGATATTTCACAGAGCTTTCCAGAAGACGATGCCAGATCGTGTTGATTTTCTCTTTAAACAATGGTATAGGGCCTATACTGTAGGCGAAAAGAAGGAAGCAGTACGTACCCTATCGTTAACGGATGAACTAACGCAAGGGCACTAGTTTTGTTTACTTTTCGCTAATGGCGTCTAGGCAGTAAGCGTTCCTCTTTGGAAATGCCCAATGAGTAGTGCTGATTCTCGGCGATATAGCGCTACGATCCTAATTTTAGTCGCCTATAACGGAGCACTACCTCGCCGGCGCGCAAGACTATTTGGTTATGTGCCTTCAACGTCAGTCCCATGAACGACGCATGCGTATAGCGATAACCGGCGTGAATTAATGTAATAATAACCGTGTAGTGTCGAGTTAAAATCCCAAGAGGATATTGTTTAGATAGAAACATCGCCACAGAGTATTAAGTGCTAAGTATGATTTTATTTTTCATTAATTTCAATTTAATACGTGGTTTGTATCATCATAAATATCCGAATTTTTATTGACATTTATTTTTAATATGGACCGGTAACAATAAATTTTTCAGAAACTGTGCGTATAAAATGTATAATTTCATGCTTCTTAGAATTCAATTTTATCTCCCAATTTTGTGGGATTTTATTATTATATATCTCTACATCAACCGTTTTTCCATCATAAAGATTTTAGTCTTGACAAAGTTGATAAGACCAATAGGTTAAACAAATCTGAGATAATGGCTGTCATTGATTCGGAAGACAAACAAGTTGACCTAGTTTTTTTGAAGAACAGTAAGGAGTAAAACAGTGAACGAGCAATAAGCAAATCTACCTCCAAATATGTAGTTTGATTGATTTTTAAACTAATAATGTAAAAGTCAATGATGAGTTTTTTCAAACTTGAGAAAGAAGAACAAAAGTAAGATGAAGAAATCATCTGCAAACCAATAAACCATCAACCATTCACTTTAACTCTACTAGTTCCCCTTTTTACTTCACCTCTACACCCATGCTTTGTTGACACTAAAAGACGCAATTAATTATGCGACTAGTACTTTGATGTCGGTTTCAGAGTTACGAAACGAGTCGTATTTGTATGCCCCAAGTGCAATTTTCTTGCTAATTTCTACCTACTCGAACTACATGATAGTTGGTAGGCGAGCTGGATTAGATGATTATATCATGTTATCACTTTATCACGATTTGAAACTTTCGCAGGCGACATTGTTAGGAATGTTCAACAACCCAGATTTCGGGATGTTGAAATGTTTAATAGAATTTCATACTCGTGAAAAAATTGCAAAACACTGAAATTTTCAATTCAGATTAGATTAGGATTTGCCGCCTATATCCCAAGGGACAATAAGTAAAATCATTGAGTTTTCTCAGGGGGGGGGGCGAAAAAAATTTTCCTCGCCCTTTGGATTAAGAAAGAAATATTGAGGGTGTTGTGCTGAAAAAAAATGCATCAAAATCTCAGGGGGGGCACCATTTCACTGTTGGGTTGAAAATTGACAGTACTGTGCCTAAGGTGGCATAAAGACACAGTAACGAAGGCTACACAGAACTCAACTGCTTCTCCCAACTTGTACAAACTACAAGATCAGAAGTTTGTGGTTACTGAGGGGTTTCCTCGGGAGACCTAGGAGTTATCAGGATTATCAATATCAATCAAATCCTACCTTAATCCTTGCTCCCCCTTATAGGTACTCTTATACAACCCCACCAGCTTGTCTTTCATGACACCCTCGAATTCGATCTCCAACGAAGACGAGCCGTTGTGGAAGAACTTCTCGTCGTCCCTCTGGATGAGCAGCAGCTCATAGTCGACGTACGGGTAGAAATTGACCGGTGCTTGGTCGCTCTTGACGTTTTTGATGGTCAGATTCTTGCTGTGCAAGGTGATGACTCCGGTGTCTTTTAGTTTTAGAGATATGTTGACTTTGCCGGTGAAGGTGCCTTCCTCCAGGTTAGGGTAGAGGTAGAGGTCGTACTTTTCGGGGATTGCGACGTCCGGTAGGCGGTGCATGGACATGTCGCGAGGATGCTGGAAAAAAGATGGGCCGAATGAATGAGCCATGTGGAACACCAGTCGAAAATTATTTGCTATATACAGGGTTTTCATTTCAAAACTTGCCACCCCTATTATTTCCATATATATATATTTTTTTTAAATCGCCGAGACCCGTCGATTTTGTTTTTGAGGGGGAACAATTTTGACGTATAAATTAGCTCTCCCCCTTTAACCCCCTACCCTCCAGAGCCACCCCTACAAAAATCTTAAATGAGAAAGGGGGTCGAGTGATACATCATTTTAAAGGGCTTTTTATTCTCTATATTTTGGCATATTATTTTTCAAATTTGGGTGTTGCGTTGCCGAGTTAGACGTGTGTCAATTTGAAAAGTTCCCACCACCTATTATTACACTATTTTTATAAAACAGCAAAACAATGAGAATATGTTTTTCTTGTAACTCGACGATACACGTAAATAAATATTTTCGACAAAAAAAGTTGTTTTTTTATGCGTCTGATAAGCGTACGCATACTTACTTACACTCTACGTACGAGCTCACTCGATGCATCAACGCGATCTCGCGCCTAACGCAACAAACCAACAACGCCCAAATTTGAAAAATAATATGCCAAAATATAGAGAATAAAAAGCCCTTTGATATGACCCCCTTTCTCATTTAAGATTTTTGTAGGGGTGGCTCTGGAGGGTAGGGGGTTAAAGGGGGAGAGCTAATTTATACGTCAAAATTGTTCCCCCTCAAAAACAAAATTGACGGGTCTCGGCGATTTAAAAAAAATATATATATATGGAAATAATAGGGGTGGCAAGAGTGAATGCTGTTTTGGGTATGTGTACATCTGTTTGCATTCTTTTCTGTAAATAAATAAAAACTTGGGTAACGTGGGGCGGTAAATGGACTTGGTTCAAACACGGAGACATAAGGCCTTTTCGAAAACCTACTCTGGGTTACTAACTCGATCCATTGAGGTCACGTGACGGATCTTCTTGGATCACAGACCCGGTCTTAAGTTTACGAACTATCAGGTTTAGGATTTGAAGTGTCAGTAGATCATAACATAACCAATAATTTCAAGATTTTTTTTTCCCAGTTAATTTTTGGAATTTAACACATTTCACATTGCGCCAAATTCCCTTCCTTTCCAAAATTTTTGATTAATTATTATGAAATTATTATAGAATAGAATATTATTATTATAAAGTGGAAGGCTTATTCCCGCGTTTTCCAGATACGAAACTAAACTGCCGTGCGCATGCGGTGGATCTAGCGACCCTGCTTTCGAGTAGGGTTACGATAAATCAACCCGAGTCACTGATCGGGTTAGCAACTCTGTACTTTCCGAACACGGGTTGGATGTTCGGATTAGGTAAACGAACGCAAAGGTTAGGGATCCAGTGAACCCGAGTAAGTTTCCGAAAAGGCCTATAGGGAATAACTGTCATGATTTTTGTATTGACATAAAGTTTGAATAGAATTTTTTGAATAGAATAACAATGACCTTGAACGAATTGAAGCTAAAATTTTTGGCCGTAAAGTGGCGGCACCTTGAAGCTACTAAATGAACTATAATCTGCCGGGACAGCCTGGTTCACTTTGTCAGCTGTCCATTCACAGAAATCTGTAGGATATTTATTTTACTCCAGAACTTTGAATCATAGGCAGGGTCGGATTCGTCCAAATTATATATATCTTCGTTACAAACGGTGTGAAAGGGAGATCATGTTGAACATTGGAATGAATAAATCACGCATTCGTGCCCAGCCATCTTGATAAATAGTGCTTTATAGTACAGCTACTCACTGCCAGATGTGAGGGTAAAAAATTTCGATTCTCTGAAACACAACTGCACCACTATGAACGGGAGAAGGAACTACAACTAAAAATGGCTTCAATTCGTTCAATGACGTTGTTCCTCTAGATATATTTAAAATCAATGGTATTGATTTGAGAACATAGATATTTATTCATTGAATAAAATACTTGAAGATGTTGAAGAGATACACATGTGGGAATATTGATCAATTTTCATATTTACTATACAGTGTTTATTCATTCATTTATCTTCACTTTAAGAGTCTTTCGCCTTCAATGTAAGAAACGTATATCGCCAGATGGCAGTGCATTGCATTAATTTTTATTTATTGGATTATTCAGCTTAATAGAACAAATGTTGGGGCACAGGGAATATAACTAGAAATACTACCCTGAACAAGATATACTGCCTGTATAATTTGGTATAATACTCTCTTTTTCCTTTATCTGGGAGGAGATACCTGCGGGGCGTGTCATTTAAAAGAAATTCAATTCCATGTTAAAACCCATAATTGTTATTAACAATTGATTTTCACTAATCGACGGCTAAAACAAACCTTAATGACTTGTCTTTGAGAAAAATGAATATTTATCATTTCGAATAGAAAAATTCAAGGAAATAAATTTCGCGAAAACAACACATTCTTCTAATATCATTTACAAAAAAACGGTAAATTCTAAAAGAAAAAGGAGATAGAAATTGCATTAACTAAATGAAAGACTTCAATACTGAAATGAAAAAACACAAAAATATTTGTTAGTTTTGATGGTGGAGATGTTGAAAAGTAACCAAAAATGATGAGGAATATCCTTTTTATGCATTTAATACTCATAAAAAAAAATTTTCATTATTTTTATCTTTATACACTCATACATCCCTTCATCAATCGGCAAAAATTAATCATTTCTGACTCCTTTTTTTTCAGGAATGTAGACCCTTAAATACACCATGTTGAAAATAACGCACAAATTTCACAAATTCGGTATTCACTATTTCGTAGAAAAATGCTCAAACTATTCAAGTATAATTGAAGATTCATCAGGCTCGAGAAGTATACTCCATTCACTTTTATAAAGTATCGCGGTTAGCCATGATTTAGGTCTATCAAGTTTTTTTACTTAAAACAGACGCAGGTTGGCACTCTTTTTTAACTTTGTAAATGGAGTTAGTTCTTCTAAGGTTTAACTGTGGCGCAGGTTTCGTAGAACTACTACATTTACATGGTGGAGTATTTCAAGTTGTGCAAAAATGTATTTAAATGTCTTCTGAATTCACATAATATTTTCTCAAATTCATTAATTTCCCAAAGTAAATGAACTTTTTGATAAATACGTAATTACTACGATTTTTTAGCAGAAACGACAACGTTGTGGGCGTATCTGACAGTGCAATGACCATAACCTAACATTTTCAGAATATACGCGGTGAAATATGTCAGAATTTCATGGCAAACCGCGATACTTTATAAAAGTGAATGGAGTATAGTGCTGTTTTTTTATGAAAGGAATGCATGATTTGGTTGATCATTGGTGTGGTTTCTTATCAAATGGTTTTTTATTATAGGAATGAATTCGCTAATTGAAATGGAATATTTCCTCATTCTTTGAGGTCAATCACATACAGTTTAGGAATGGTTGATGTTTTTGAAGTGTTACAAGTTACAGAAAACCCACTTCTTTGGGTAGCAATTAATGAATTATTTGAAACGAAAATCACTGAAAATGTAGATAAGATTGCATATACCAGGTCGGTAAAATATGGGACTTGTTGTGAATCTACCTCATTCAAGGTGAATCTACCTATAGGGTGTATATATCGAGTGCTTTTTTTTAGAGTGATTTTTTTTATGAAATTAATGTTCTAAAAATGATTTTCGGTATACAGAGTGTAACAGCCAGATGGAATAAATTCGATAACGAATAAATGAGGGGGTGTTAGGAAAAACGCTCGGATACGTCGATTTGTAATTTTGAATGCGCATATTTTTCAAGAAAATGAGATTATATAGGGTGTTCCATGCGACCGTGGCCAATACCAACTTTCTTATTACAAATGCAACCCCCTGTATATCATTTATTTTTTGGATTCTTCAGAAAATTCTAGGCATAATTCACCTATCTTCAACTTTTTCGGAAATATTAAGTTTATTATAATAATAAGACGTTCGCGGCGAGCATTTTGAACATTTCCTACATTGACAAGGGCGTCGCCAGGGGGGCCGGGAGGGGTAGCTGCACCCCCTTAGAGCCAAAAATCTCTTAAAAACTTATGTAATAATAGCATAATATACGAAAATCTGTTCGTTTTTTCTATTTTGATTGTTTTTTTGTCCCCTTCCTAGCTCAAAGGCTGACGACGCCCTTGTACATTGACATTAATGTTTTTTTTTTAATAATTAAGAAATAATCAGTTAGCCGAATGTCGAGTTGACATTTCCATCGAGAATTGGTACAAATACTGAATAAATTTAACAAATCAAACAATTTTAAATTCTTCATAAATTGAATATCATTTTGAATAGGCAGAAAGTACATGCCGAAAGGCCAAATACAATAATAAAAAATTGCAAGAAAGAAATACTCATCGATTTTAACAAACAAATTTGTTGATAACTTTCAATAAATATTTCATTCTTGCTAATTGTGACCATATTAAATGTTCAAACAGAAATATTTATTGATAGTACCTAATCAACAAATTTGTTTTTTAAAATCGAGATGAGTATTTTTCCTTGCTATTTGTGTCGTTGCATTTGGCCTTCGGCGTGTACCTTCTTCTTCAATATTTTTTTAATTTGTGAAAAGTTCAAAATTGTTTGTCGAAAATAATTCCAGACTCAGGCACTCAGGCGTAGAGACTGATCACAATCGATGAGTTTTTCTTTCTTGCTATTTGTGATGTATTGCATTGATATAAAATAATTTTTGCTATTATTTATTTATTAACTTCATGCTCAAACTGAAACTTCACCTTATTGTTTACATTGTGAATCGTTATTATTTCTTTTTATTTTGTTTTTGAATGAAATATGTCGAGAACAAATAATCAATGAATTCTGTCGACTTACGCTCCTGTAAAAGATCCCAGGACCGGCCGTCGTAGTACTTATACGACTCTTCAAAACCCCATGTTCTTCTTTCAAGGCATCCAGTTCTTCGCTCATATTCAAATTTAAAGTTTGCAGAGCAATAATCCATATAAAAAACAATCCCGTTAACGACATGAAGACTATAAGCATTTTGTTTTCCCTCGCCCAGTCGTATAGACCCATTTTTGAAGTTTTCCCTTATCACTTCGAGCGAAAAAATATTTCTACTGAACACTAAACATGTATCGATAACAATTAATCGCACAACAAATAAGACGAAGATAATAACACAACGATTGAAAGGAGTTGAAGATTCACGTCGAAAGAATAAAACCCTCTGTACTCTGCACCAATTGGAGCGTAGAAGCACTAAGATGGATTGATTTGGGGAAGTGGTGAAGAAATTGAAAATATTTCGAGTGACTTTTTTTTATAAACAACAGATGCGAGAATAAATATTGATAACTGAGCCACAATCGTCTCAACAACGAGCCGTGACATGTAATTTGACAACGCCGTATTTTATGTCCTCAAGCGTGATGAGATATTCCATGGCAATTTGTGATGAATACCAAATACTCTTCGCTGATTCTTTTGTAAACACAATCATAGTATTTTTAAAATATTAATTTTAAATATCTTATTAATGTTCGTTCCCGTACCCCTCTTATTATCGTGGAACGAACAATGACTGGTTCCATTATGTAGAAAGCATCATTTTTCCTCGGCGCAACTAATTTGGGAATTATTTTATTTATCAGGGTGATAACGCTCCACCACATCACACACGAAGGGTTCAATACATTATTCAAGAGAACAACATCCAGAGAATGAACTGGCCAGCAAACACACCGGATATGAGTCCAATTGAGCACGTATGGGATAACTTAGGGGATTACTTGCATTTGCGCAGCAAATTCGCATGCGCATGTGTTTTACATAAAAAAGGTATACTCATGAGAAGTTCATTGCTCTGAAGGTCTAAAGTGAACAGAGAAAACTGGCATTTTATGATCAAAAACAATTCGCTTACGCATTGTAAATTTCTTGTAATTGGAAAAATTAGTCATGATAATTAACTATGGTCGCTAGAAATAATGAAAAATAGCTTTGCAATTTAAATTCAAAAACCTAGTTTTCAAAATTTGTTGAAATTAATAAATTTGTTAATAATTATCACTCATTTTTCCAATAACAAGAAATTCACAATGCGTTAGCAAATTGTTTTTTATCGTTAAATGCCAGTTTTCTCGAAAACGGTTCATTTTAGAGTAACGAACCAGGAGTAGATACATTTTTCATGTAAAACACATTGGCGCATCAGAATTTGCTGTGCAAATGCAAAGGACCCCGCACTTTTTATAGGTGAAGTGGCGACCAATCAAATTTTCTGAAAGTTTGGTATGTTGTACCCGACATCATGGACTTCAAAGAATACAGGGTGATTCAGTCATGAAATAAACTGTGAACCTCACGAAAATACCCAAAAACCACTTTTTTTTCATCACCCTCTATTTCAAGATTATCTCCATTGAGGTGGGAGTTTTCTTTCACCACTGTACACTGATGTTTTAACATCAATACGACTGAGAGTTTTCATCCACTTCCTATGACCAGATTTTTTCTTTATGTGATATGAAAATTATTTATTTATGTTATTCTATTGTTATTCCAGCAAAAAAATCTGGTCTTAGGAAGAGGATAAAAACTCTCAGCCGTATTGATGTTTTTATATCAAGTACAGCGGTGAAAGAAAACTCCCACCTCGACGGATTTAATCTTGAAATTGTGGGTGATGAAAAAAGGTGGTTTTTGGGTATTTTCGTTAGGTTCACAGTTTATTTCATGACTGAATCACCCTGTATTCTTTGAAGTCCATGATGATAAGTTCTGGAAAAATCAAACAAACACCTTAAATCAACCCAAAAATACAGGGTGTCCACTTAACCTTCATTGGTAATAGTTTCTATAATAATGGATCACCCAGTCTGAATTCTGGGTATTTCAGGTTTTTTCGATGTAACAACAACATATCTAGTGAAATAGTTCATTTTGCGAACGTTCTCGCTCTGAAACTGACATATTTTATACTTTCAAAATCGGGCAAGCATTCAATTATGGATAACCCTATATTCGTAACGATTTTCGGTCATATTTCTCTATATAGTTGCTTTCTGGAAATGGAATGTAATGTTCTTCGAGAAAAATTGAACTTCATTCGAATCTGTTTCGAGATACGCGCGTAGTAAAAGTGGGTTATTCTCAACTTCAACGCCCTGTATCTCAAAAAGTAGTCATAGGATTGAGTTGGGGACACTTTTGATCAGTAGGTCGAGTACTACATTATACCGAAAAATTAGAACATTTTACGGAACGCCATTTGCCATAAGAAAAGTGCGGGGTCCTTTGGATTCAATTGTGGAATAACTCTAATTAATCAAAAAATAATAATCGATAAAAAAAATTTACTCATTTTTCCTTTTTTGTCTTATCCTGCATAGAGCAAAGAATAACAAACAAAGATTTTCTATCGAATGTATTGCAGTTGAAATAGAGAAAAATATTCATCTCATTTCCTGAACAAAGATTGTTTATTTCTTGAGAAACCTAGGGGGCCAAGACTTTTGACGATGGGTGTATTTTTTAGGTTTATTTATTTATACTGCCTTCACCATCAAACATTTACATTGGAAGGGTTAGAGAGAATAACAAGACCAAAGAAACAAATTATACAAATATTTTTATGTGACTCGAATGGGATATTACAATCTGAATGAATCCTACTGGCCTGAAATTGCTAATGATAGTTAATACTTGTAAATATGTATTTATTACAATGAGGTGCACAAATCGCAATTCACTACATCATCATCATTGCATCATTATTGATGTGAGTTGTGATACGATCTCATCAACTCCAAGACGATCCACTTCCTACAGTTCCTACCATGCTCATCCCATATCTCAACCATTACATTATGTTCAGCATAAACGTAACATTATCATATACGTATTTATTTCCTCTTCTTAGTTGAGACGAGCAGAACCTGTCGAAATATTCAGAAGATTTAATTGATATCACTCTCAAAAAAATACTGGAAAAAACTGCTTCCTCATTATCTCGACTGTCTGTTCGAAAGGAAAAACCTAAGAACTTCCTCAGGCAGAGAAAGGACGACTTTGATATAAATGAGCGGTGGTAATGGTGGTATCATATCAACTACCTACGTTTCGCGTGGTTGGTTATCCCGGCTTACATAAATGTGAATAAGAAAATCTTGACGTTTCCTCTTACTTTCCAACATACAGGTTCAATTAAATGTAGAGAAAGTACCTTGTGCGAAGAATGATAAAATTGATAAGTGTTGAAAAATTTGAAGTTTTCCAATAAGAAGTGTTATTTTGAATAGCCTGCTATTTCCTTAGATATCACTTTTGAAGCTGTCATTTTTTGACATTTGAGAAGTAGAAACTACGCCATCAATAAAAATGGAACGATACACGCTTCAACAACCCATTAAAATTATTAAAATTCACTATAAAAATGATGAAAATTTTGGTACGTAAAACTCGAACATTTTTAGGTCGTCGTGAAGCACCTTGTCGAACCGCAATACAGAAATTGGTGGAAATATTTGAGCTGTTGGGACAAGTGTTGAAGAAAACCCCGGTTTGTTCATTCCTCGTCGTTCTTTGGAATTAGACATCGCACAAACGTCATTACACCGAATTTTGTATAAATATTTGGGTCTTAAGGCTTATAAAGTTCAGTTAACACAAGAACTCAAGCCGGCCGATCATCAACAACGTCTTTGCTGATTGGGTCTTTGAAATCCATGAAAATGATTCGGAATTCCATCGAAAAATCATCTTGAGGGATGAGGGGCATTTCCACCTCGGTGGCATTGTCAACAAGCAAAATTGTCGCATCTGTGGCTCGGAAAACCCAAGAGTTATCGTTGAAAAACCTCTTTATACTCAACGTGTCACTTTTTGGTCTGGTGGGGTCATTGGACCTGACTTTTTCGAGAATGAGGCTGGAGCAACAAATACGGTGAATGGATTGCGCTATCGAGAGATGATTAAGGATTTATAGCCGGATGGTATTGATCTGGACAACGTTTACATTCAACAGGACGGTGCTACGTGCCACACAAGCAACGAAACCATTGATCTTTCACGGGAAAAGTTTCCGGACCGTGTTGTCACTCGAAGAGGTGATCACAATCTCATTTGATAACTTTCTCAGTTTCAGACAATTTCTTGTCGTTTGCATTTCTCAGAATTTTTAATCAGTTATTGTTTTATGTTCTTACCATAAACTTTGATTCTAAACCTGAAAATATGAAATTTATATTCAAATAATATAGTCCGTTCAAATATAAGGAGCATTGTAAAAAAACAGAATCGTCTGGTTTGCGCACAATAAAACTCCTATTGGTCAAACGGTCATAACAACGCTCCCTTTTAACGCCCTAAGAGAGTGCTAGGATCGTACTCGGAACGGACTGTGGATGGTACTGGATAGAAATGATTCAATAATTTGAGTCAGCAATTCCCACATTAGAACTTTTTTCCTCAGAAACTCTAGTGCAAAATTTCTGTTATGATTTGCAACTGTCATAAACATTTTATATCCGACGTACCCTATTTTTTTTATTTTATTTTGTTTTTATATTATTATCTACTAAATCATTTTTGACGATATTTTCAATAACGTTATTGAGTAAATATGGTGGTATTTCATTGATGCAGCGTCTAATTCGGCTTTCAATTCTTCGATGATTCTTCAGGCTTATTGGCATGACCCCACACAAAGAAGTCTAAAGGCGTGAATCGCAAGAGCGGGGAGGCGGATTCTGGTCACCAAATAGGGAAATGACACGACCAGGAGCATACTCGTGCAAGATCAGCAATGTTTCACGGGCGGTATGACATGTGGACACCGTCCTGCTGAAACCACATGTCGTCAAGATCAATAGCTTCCAAATGAGGCACAAGAAACTGATGTGATATCACCACCTCATTTTCGAAGAAAAACGGTCCTATCAAACAGTGTAATGCTTCATGTATACTAACTCCCATTTGTCAACTTTCGATCTGTCACGTCATAAACATGTGACATCTTCTTTGTTGAATATCTTCAGATATCGTGTGTTTTTTTAAAGTGAAAGAATTTTTGATAGGGATAACTGTAATTTGACAGAAGGTAGAAGCCATATTGTTCTGAAATTTTTCTGTTCAGTAAACATTGACAAATTATCATGGAAAGACTCACGCCGCAACGACGTTTACAAATTGTTGAAATTTGTTTTCAAAATCAGTGTTCTATTCGCCAAACTTATAGAGCACTTCGTGAAATTTATGGTTTACTTAGGTAAAGATTTAACGGCATGCAGACAAATTTTTTGAAATTCCGGAAGGACCGAGCAGGACACGAACATGCGGCCTTCCACTTGCCGGGCGGATGCTCTCCCTCTGAGCTACCAGTGTGTGTGATACCTTTTCCGGAATTCAGTAATACGGTTCACCTCGTATGTAGTGAGAGGGGGGGTTCCTAGGTGAGGAGCACTGATTCGTCATCATTAGCCAGAGGACTTTTTCCGGAATTTCAAAAAATTTGTCTGCATGCCGTTAAATCTTTACCTAATTATTCACACAGACGTTAAAATTCATTTATGGTTTACATAATCGTCCATCAGAGCAGCTTATTCGTCGAACTATCGATAGATTAACTGGCGAATACATGGGGGCCATGCCCCCCTTCCCCTTGGACCACGAAATTGACAATAATCCCTTGATAGAAGGTCAATCGATCCCTAATATTTTCAATAAATTAATTCATTGCCCCCCTAGAAAAAATTCACGCTGGTCCATATTTCTTTAAAAATGATGCATAAGTTATTGTTACAGTAAATGGTGCTCGTTACAGATGGATGATCAATGATAACTTGTTTCAAAATTTGAATGGTATCGATTCAAAAGTGTTTTGTTTCCAACAAGATGGTGCTACACCTTATGCTGCTACCGTAACAATTGATTTATTGAAAGAAATATTTGGCGATAACATTATTTCGAGGAATTGTCCAGTTTATCAGCCTCCTAGATCAAAAAAAATCTTACTTCGGCGTCAACACACCAATAAAACTAGTTAACAGCTTTCATATTATACCCAGGCTCTCCGAGTTGACAGCGGTCACATTTCAACTGTCACTACTGTCAATAAGAGGTGCCACGAATTCCCCAACTAGACATTTAGGGTACCGAATGACAGGTATCGTGTTGTATTTCACACCGAGGTTGGTACTATCATCATAAATAAAATACAACACCTAGGGCCCTAAATCTACCAATAAAATATTCTTCAGTTGGCAATATGAAGGGACCATTTGCAGGTTTGAAAATTTAGCTCGTAAAAGATCATAGAAATCTCACCTCGGAGGCATAAATGTAACGAGTGTCCGTATCGGACATAGGATTGTCCGCATCACAATGTTGTCACCTGGAGCCTGACATGAAGAGTCGGGAATATATGGTCTCAAACCATTGGGTCAGACCCACTGAAGACTAATTCAAGGTCATATTCAATTGTTCAAAACTAAGTATTCGATCGAGATTGAATTTTGCATTCAGCGACAGGGCATCGACGATTCCTTTGACAGCTACTGTCAGATTTTTTTGTCAGCTTTCCTTTTTTATACATGCATAGAATACCTGGTGTTGGCACTGATTAGATTTTGTTTAAGACTTTCTTGTCGATCGAAAATCTGAGTATTTGTTCTGCTTTTCATTTCACTCGAAAGGGGTCGCGCTATTTCGCATTGCAGCAGTAGCACCACGACCGCGAAATATTGCGGGGAATTGCGGATTATTCCGGAAGTAGCAACAGTAACCTACTGAAAGCTAGGGTGCCGTTTTGATCTACAAAATTTGGTCACGATTTTTAGTGAGGAGTCGTTACACTAGGTATTCTATGCATCTATTCTTTTTTTATTGATTTCTTGAACTGTAAAATGCGATTTACTTACGAGGTGGATAGTATCAAATCTCCAGATCTCAAGTTATTCATTATTTATTTTGAGTTGATTTAAGCTCAAAGTTTTTTGTTAAATAATGAGTTTAATCCATTCTTAATGTTTATTTTACATATTACATTTAATATGAAATCATGTTACAAATGTATGTGCTTTTTATGACTTATTGAATATGTGAATATTGTGAGGAATTTAAACAGGGTGCGGCAACTAGTTCTCCCACATTTTAAGGAGCTGTTAAAAAAATAAGAAAGAAGATATTGAAAAAATTCTCTTTTATTTTGAAAGCCTACATAATCAAGTTTTTTTTCATTTATGTCTTGAAAATAATATCATCCAAATGACGGCCTCGGCGGAAGTTTTCTATTACTCTCTTCAGCAGAGCGGTTTCAATTTGGATGATTTCCTGCTTGATTGCCTCTTTCGAGTCAAAAATGAAGACCTCAAGACCATTGATGACTTGAAAGAGGCAATCAAGGAGGAAATCATCCAAATTGAAACTGCTATGCTGAAGGCAACATTATAAAACAACAGAAAATGAGTTACAATAAGTCATTCAAGACAGAGAATCCAATTAAAGTAAATTGAGATGTGTTATGAGGTGTATTTGTGTTTTTTGTTTCATATTGCAGCATTGAAAAAGGACCGGACTAGATCCAAAATGTTGTTCAAGTTATAAACACTTTTTATGGTCATAATGACTGATTGAATTCCTGTCAAACCCAATCATCAACTTTCTTCAACCTTTTGGTGGATGCGCCCATGATGAATCAGCTAATATGAGATGTGAGGAGTGCAAATACATTCCAGTTATAAAAAAAATTAATGCTTACACAATCCAAGCAAACACAAATCAAATCAAACTTACTGAAAGAGAATATCTTCTGGAAGATTCGCAACAACTACTATTCCTAAGAATAGTTCTCAGAACAGTAGAAATTGATCTCACATGAAATTTCATATATCCCTGAAAAAGAAATTTCAAAATAGACTTTCAGATATCAAATGAAAGTTATTACATCCCAATTGATTCAGAATAGTGAAGAATCTCTCTTCTGTAAAAAGTGGACTGTATTGATAGTTCATAGATATATAAGGAAACAAGCGACCATTTACGAAGGAATAATAATATATTACTTCGAAACTAATAATTTTTCATAGCTTCACGTTTATCAAATGACAATAATCTTTTTAATCCTTCAATACTTGAAACTTGAAACCAAATCGAACAAATATAAGATAACCTGCAAGGTATTAAATGATATTCAACTCTAAATTATTATGAATATCAAGTAATGAAAAGATCAACACATACCTTTTTCTCCAGTAGCACTTCAACTCAAAAAAGCAGGCAATTGCTTTCAATTGTACTTCAAAAAGCAAAAATTCTAAACTACAAATATCAACAGTATTTGTCTATATCAGCTGTGTCTGACATGAAAAACACAGAACATAACCTAGAAATCCTAAAGTCACTTCCTTTTATTCTGACAGTATCCACAGAAACATTGAGCTATTTTAATTCTTCTACCTGGTCCTCGCCAACAATTTATAATCCTACTATTCGATTTCTGCGAAAATGGCACACCCAATGAATCGTTGAACCTATTATTATACCTGATACAATTGGCCCAAGTGCCCTCATTTGTTACGGATGAGGATCCAAATGGTTTGTATATCCAAGTATAGGGTTTTGTTCAATATAGGAAGGTGGAAAAAGAATTAAGTGAATAAATTCAGAGAATTAGCAATGATATAAAACATTTTATTGAGTAAACAGTAAAAAGACATTTTTGAAAATCATATAGAAATTCTTAAGTCAGTGCCTGTAAAGTGCATATGGTTTTAAAAATTTTCAGGGTGTGTTTTTGAGGTTTCGATAACACAATGAAAAAAGCAAGACTCAACCCCGAAAATCCAATAAATTTCAGATACAATACTCTCAGCGATCGTATCTATTTTTTTTTTGTTAAGCTACTCCTCTGATAGATTGTATTTATAACACCCCCCAAGAATATGAGATATAAATGTAATGCCCTCGAAAACACTCCAAGATAATTCTGTAGCACCAAAGTTGTCAATAATGAAAAAAATCTTGAATTCAGTCGAGAATCCAAGATATTTTTCGTTATTGACCAGGCATTCTTGAAATGGCAACATTCAAAAATATCTCCGTTAGATATTACATCGTCAACAAATATATAAATATTAACAGTTTTATGTGGGGTGTAATAATGTGATCGTAGCTGTAACAAAAACAATTGGCTGATAATAATTATTAAGACGAAAACCCTCAAATTAGCAAGACAAAATCTTTCCATTGAAAAGTAATCTATCAAAGAAAGGTGCAACCCGTTTTTCAAATTCCACCCCTAATCCAAAACTAGCTTAACTTAATCTTAATGGAATATTCTAGTAAAAACACACAGTAGGTATACCGTATAACCTCCACAGGTGTTTTGGAAGAAGTCAAGGAGAAACGGGAGCATATTCAAGTTGCTTATACAATCCAGTCAAATGGTAGTTTTCCAGAAAAAAAGGCAAAGACTTTCTGAAAGGTTCAATTCGTGAATTTGTTTTGTTCACCTCTCGTGAAGTTGTTTTTGTTCCGAAGCTAAGTGGCAAAAATGGTATTCGTATGTCACAACATTTTTGTTTATGAAGCTATGAAGAATTGTGTGATTTGAAAAATGACGATATCTCGAAATAAAATTGAAATTGTTAATTTTTCTCACTCAGTATTAATGCATTTCTATTCTGCACCTGATGGTTTCTGTCACGAAGATCAACTACACAGTAACAATCTGCTCAGTTCATCTTCAATTTTCAAGACAGAGCAGCAATATAAAAACTCTTGTCATTTAAAACAGCACTAAGTCTGATGTCGACTTTGACTACCAGTTGACCGGACCAACAGAATAATCGGAAAAAATAAATAGATTGCTGTCCAAGAGTCAGCAATAAATGAATAAATATGAAAAAAATTCTATACACTCCTCTTCCCTGAAGAATTCACAAAGCGTCACATTGAAAAGGAAATAGGTCTTTTGTTTCTTTCATTCACAGTCGAACATTATGTTAACGAATGATCAGAACTCAAAGAAAAAATTTCGTGTCATATTCAGAAGGAAAAGACTTTTTCAGCAACATATTCACGACCCATCTTCCCAATTCGAATTTGAAGGGTTGACTTTGCAGCGCAGAAAGATTAAATAAAATGGTGATGGTTTTTATGTGAAACAATACCCATCTTTTGAAAAAAATCGAAGGTCTCAAGCTATTTCCAAAATTTCGGTTTTTTTTACCAAGTAGGTACCTCTATTTTCGTTTCATTGTGACACCCTGTATGAACACTATCTTACAACATTCACAGACTTCATAGGCAAGATCAGAATCGTAAAAATCTCACTGTATTCGTCCTTGAAAACACATCACGAAGCAAGTACTTCAGTCCAATCATAATAAAAGTTTTTTAATAGGGTTTGTAGCCTTGATAACTACTACATATTCACACAAAGAAGTAGAAGTATTCCACATTGCCGCAATAGACTGTAGATTCTCGTTGGTATTCCAAACAAAACATGATGATCACACTCAACACTGACTGTTTTAATGCACCCCACACCAATAATTCTTTCAAACATAACATCTTTAAAATGAGTTATTCTTCATTGGTATGGCTATTGCACATGAGAATCTGTATGTGGCAGAAAACAATATGAAGCTTGAGCGCGAAAGTTGTCAGCATGTGGCAGACCCTTAAGCCTGAAGGCAACATGACCTAGGTCCAATTTAACATGACTCAAGAAGGTTGAACATCACGCTGAAACTCGAATGTAGCGAATAACAATAAATTAATGTTATTCGCAGAAATATTCTTCAACTGGTACTTCGCAAATGTCACATTTCACCTCGCAGCACATCTTGAAGGCACATTTGCAACGTTTCCGCATTATTCGAGTTTCCCTCCTCATGCCGTAGCCACAATTTCGGCAAAGGTTTTGACAGCTCTTCCTCTCCTCTGGATCTATTGAATTTTCCTTCAAACACAAGCGCCCAAGGGTTCCTGGCCAACCTAGAATGAATTAAATAAGGTTTGAATGATGTCAAAAAGTTAACAGTTAAAAATGAAATCAGGTTGTGTTCACGCCAAGTGAACGGTTCAAATTGATTATTCTGAATTTTCAAAATTGGAATTATTAAATCAATTTCTCCGTACTGGGGAATTCCCATATGGACTATCCTTCATGTACAAGAAGAGCTCGTCAGCTCTGGAGTGTAGCATATGTCGCATATTTGTTTCGTTTTCATATAATTCATATTCGTGAATATTTCTGTTTCCATTGATTGCTTATTTTCTGCTTCCTTTCGTGAATTCGGAAAATTTCAGTTTTTTCTGTGATTCGCAGTTTGTAGCGATTTCGATTCCATCGAATTACATTCATTTGAAACTTTCATTTGTGCGAATTATTTCGAACAAAAAAAACTGTTACCAGTGGCGTGGTTATTCTAAACTATACTAAAATGGTAACTCTGTGGTCCGGCCCGGGGAGTCTGTCGAAAAATTGGGTCCGGAAGAATCTTAAAATCGCAGCGAAGCTGCGATACGGAAAAGAAATTTTTACAAGGTCGGAAAGAGGAATAATCGATTCGTACGTGGGCAAAATATCGATTCTCTAGGCGATGTAGAAGTATTTTAAAAAAATTCGCGAAAATCGCGAAAAAATTCGGCAAAATGGGCAATTTTAAACTCGATAAAACTTTTTTCGCAGATATCCTGGCCGTGATGTAAATACACGGATCGAAAGAGGAAGAGTCAACGCAAAAATAGCTTGGTATTCAAATTTTCCATAATTTCCCCATTCCTTCAGGAAAATTGATCAAAATATGACATTTCTCCTATAAAATCGCCCGATCAGCAGAGATCACAGAGAACTATTTGACATTGTAGCTGTAAGCTGTCAGAGTTTGGCCACAGCCTTCTATAGGGAAAGCCCGGAACACAATCTGACAACTGCGCTCAGATTCCGCGACCGGAGGCCTACCGATAAGGATAACTGCTTAAAAGGTAGATATGCTGTCCCGTACTAGTTTTATAATACCACAAGGATAAGTGTGCACAATTTGACTTTTTAGCAACGGATTTCACGTCAGCTTCATTCCATATTCGTTTGTCGAGCTCGATCAATCTTTATATTGGAATAGGAGTCATCGACAGGATCCTGTTTTGCTGATATATGTAACTATATTTCTTCTGTTATTTTGAGTACATTTATCCTTATATATTTGTGTTGGGTTTCAATCAATTTCATATACATATACTAGACTTATTTTTATTGTCATTCAGAAGATTATATTTCGAAAAATACAACTTAAATAATATTGAACCACACTTCAGTTGGTTAACTGAAATTCTACCCAACAGGTTGTGACATTCTCGAAAATTAAAAAATTCTCCATTTGGAGACCAAAAATTTTTCATGAAACTTAAATCTCGATTTAAATCAAGTTACTTTAGGAGTCAGGAAGAGCTTTGTATCATTGGATGTTCAGAATATCCTGTTCAGAATATCCTCACTGCCTTGGAGCGAAATGACCATATTGTTCATCCTTAAAAAAAATTCCTGGGAAAACTGGACGTGTGCCAAAAAAAATACAAACGCTCCAGTAATGAGAACTTATGGTAGAATCTGAAGCAGGTAGCGAATTCTTTAAAACGGAATATACAGGATGTTTTTTCAACCTGCAAATTTAATCTGAACTCATCATAATTCCCACCCTGTATTTTCAAAAAAAGTGTGGGGATTATTGAAAGTAGACAATCATATTGTTCTACACTGAAAATTTAATCAATATTGATGAAGGCATTAAGCCATACCAAAGTTATGAATGAAATAAAAATCCAGTTCAGAATATCCTCACTGCCTTGGAGCCAAATAACGATATTTTTCCTCTTTGAAATTTTTGTCTAGGAAAACTGGACGTGTGCCAAATAGGGAATGCAATCTCGGTGCGGGATCGCACATACGGGATCCCGCGGGATTAGAAACTACAATCCCGCGGGATCCCGGAATTTTCGAGATCCCGGTAGTACTGAAAAGGTACAAAAAGTGGGGGAAATTTCTTGGTTGTAAACTTGTGAATATGGGGTTAGTTCAGGGGCGCAGCCAGGGGGGGGCCCGGCCCCCCCTGAGATTTTTTTGCATGCAAACTTACTCTACCTGTATATCAGTAGATACAGTTGAATATTTGCGTCGGGCTCCCCCCGAACAAAAATTCTGGCTGCGCCACTGAGTTTAGATAAAATATAACATAGAAGAAAAAACTCTATTCATTAATACATGAAACATAACTCATTTTCCTTATTTTATAATAAGAAAAACAATAATAACAAATACAATAAAAAAAATTGTATCAATTCCGGTGTTTTTCCATCTCTAATTTCGAAAATAACTCCGTAAAAAGCAGAGATTACTCAGGGTGTTGTCTGATAATCTGCACCTTATGTCAGTTGCTAAATACCCTGCAGCTGAGAATGCCCTCTCTGATTCCACTCTAGTTGGCACCAGTATGATAAGGCAATTATGGGCAAATGTTGAAAAACTTCCCCTTGCTCCTTCACACTCATAGAGTAACATCTCTTTCTTTAGAAGAGACTCTAGTCTATTTAGACTGTTGGTAGGAATGGTAGGTGGGATTTTTAGAGGCCTTCAGAGTCTTTTTCAATTCTTCTTGCAGTGTCTTAAAACATTTTACAGAATTAAAATTCAAATCCCCTGAAATCAATGAAGAATCTTTCTTTGCTGGAATAACATCGCCAGAAGTTGTGGGGACGTTTGAGAAAGTATCTAGCTGTTTAGGATATAACCTTTCGATTAGGTATATTTCCAATTTCTTTCCGAACTACATATTTGCTGGGCAAATATGTCGTTGTCTATTGCGGCGCAATCCCGATCTCGGTCGGGATCCCGTAATTATTCTGCTGCGGGATTGATCTCCAAAAATCATGCGGGATCCCGCGAGATCGGGATCCCGCGGGATCGGGATTGCATTCCCTAGTGCCAAAATTATCGTTCTACACTGAAAATTTCATCAATATTGATGAAGCCATACCAAAGTTATGAATAAAAGAAAAATCGGTCGTATCGGACAAAACACCCTGTAGACTCTCAATAAAGACCCCCAACCTTGAACCAAACATTTTTTCGAAACTGCCTAAACTAGTGTAAACTTCTCCTAAAAAATGACGGTCTCATACGGAATCACTCTATATAGGATAGGAAAGTCACCAAATATGAAATAGTATCCTAATATGGAATACCTTAATTTCTCCAAGACTATAAGTAATAAACGCAACACTCGACCATCTTCTGTTTCATTCGGTCTACTAACTATCGCACTCACACCATCGAGTCAGTTACGCGAACGCTAAACGTGTGGCAGGCGTGTTTTGTTTTGTTGTCGTGAAGAAAATTTTAAAGGTAAGTAATAAATGAGTACCAATTACCAGCTGTTATGTTTGTATACATAAGTGTTATACTATTTAGTATATCGGTATTATGTTCATTTCACCATTCTGTGATCTTTTGTCATTAAAATATTGTGACTTGAAAAAATATTTGGAAGAGTTTGAACTAGTATAAAAATCCAAATATGGACAGTCGTCGGTGCCTAATTATGGAATATGCTTAATTGATGTATGGGCTCTGGGCACATTATGATTGTGCATTAAAGAAGTTTCATAATTACTGGCAAAAGTCACAGATCCAAGTATCAAATTCTGGACCAGAATTAAATATATTCATTTAATTGAACCCAAAGATATTAATGTCCATTTTTGTTATGTTGATTTATTCTATATATGGGTACCAATTCCATATTTGGTTACTCATTTGTGATTTTGTTTTTTGTGTTAGATTTTAATGTGATAACTAATATATTTGATTAAAGGCTGTTAATTACATATAAGTGTATGACTGATTAGTATAAACATTAAACTGATGTAATTAATATGAAGTTTTTTTATATCCCAAAAACAAAATGATATTCCATATTTGGTGACTTTCCTCTATAGACCTTTGAAAAACGACTCTGTATCAGCTAACATCAAAAAATTTCTCATCTCACCTGTTGATACATCAGCTATGCAATAATCAGGGGACTCGTCCAAAAACACCAGTTGCTTAGTTTTAATCTTTCTTTGTCTGTTATTGCCCAACATATCTTGAGAATGTCCAATGTTCCACCCGGCATCCACGTGAGCGTAGCTGATCTTAATGGCCTTCCTATATTTCCTCACCAAGTTTGCAACGATGTCATCGAAAGGGGCCACTTGCATCCAGCATGTTTGATGAGAACAGCTTCCAGAGAGTCCATGACATCTACACACTCTGGTTAAAGAGTCTTTAACAACCTGAAGAATATAATTATTTTTTTAAAATGGGATTTTGAAGACGAAAGACTTGTGATTTGATTGGAAGCAGTTTCTAAATGTACACCAGTACACCGGTATTTTGTACTCACCCTTTGTCCAACTAAGTTGTTCTGCTTCTCAGCAAAAGCAAGGGCATCAGACCCTACTTCGAAATCTTCGAATAACTTCCTCGTAGTCTTCTCGGCAAATCCAGGATCATCAGAACATCCCCCCCATGACCAACTCACTTCTTCGTCTTTATTCTCAACTTTATTGACATAATCTTTATCGAAGTTTTCGTCTTTCATCTCTAAGCTCGACTCCACTTGGTCTATGATCGATTTGTACTTCCCAAAAGGTGATTTTGTTTCCCAGTCGAGCATGGTTTCTTGTAAGAAGTCTGACATGGCATCGCAGTCGCATTGGCCTCTTCCAGATTTAGCACAATGTTTGGACAGGGAGTGCATTATGCCAGCTGATGTTAGAGCTCTCGCGAAGGCTATTTCTTTGGTCAGGCTTAGTTTTTGCGTGATCCTCCTGTTGAAAGATAGGTTTTTCATTTAAAGTCTTCAACTATTTTGATGAAGAGATCCTATGATGCCCACGGTGTTGAATTGTCAATGTTGAATTTACAAAATTCAATACAGAGCTGTTTCAAAATTTGGAATTAGGAAAATCCAGTTTGAAATCAAACTGTGTTTTCAATGCAGATGTAACCCTAAAATACTGCGATAGATATACGTCATGGTTGTGAGACTTATAATCACTTATGGGGCAGTGATCTGATTTGCGAAAGCAGTGCAAACAAGCACAAGGAAAGTGCAGAATAAGATACAAAGGTTGGTTTGTGTGTAGGTACATCAGTGGAGCTGCGAAAACGTGCCCAAAAAAAGCACTGAGATCATCAAAGATCACAATCCTCAAGTCCTCAACAACTAGTGATTGATAGGGTAGCCCAAGGGGCTATAGTAATAGATGAAGAGCCAGTGACCAATTTCCATATGTCATTTCATAACTCACCAAAATTTACTTCTTCAATATCTGCTCCAAAATAAAAAACATTTCTGCCAGCCCATAATGGCCAGAGTAGACTACCATAAGCGCTCAAAGAGGCCAGATAATTAGGTTCACCTATGTCATAGTATCATTCACAAAATTTTCAGGAATTGTTATTGATAATATATTGGATCTATAAAACATAATGACAGAACTTTTTCGTCCCTCCTAAGTGTTGGCAGAACTCTTTGAGAATTCTTTAAGAACAGGAACAGCTGTAGGTACTTATGTCATTTCAGTACGCTTGAAATTTACAGGAAATGAAGAAAACGCCCAGAAAGCGAATTATAATCATGACAGAAATTTTTTACATCACGAACCATCTGCCAGAACGAGAAATGTTGCCGCGCAAGTGCGAGCGAAATGAGCTTATTCATATTTGCAAGTCAGACCGAGGGCGCATATTGGGCATTTATTATTGTCAATTAAAGGAATAAATTAAAGGAATTGAAGGTGTTTTTCTTACATTACAACAATTTATTTAGTAATAAACTATTCAAAAAAATATTATCTTCCTACGCATCCTCAAAATTTGTTTCCTCATCGTCGTCATCTCGGTTGACATTTTCAATGAATGCATTGTTTCTCACTCGAAGAATATTTTTCAACAGTATTATAATGGTTAGTTCTCAAAAAATGAGTAAAAATATTTTCACCAACAGATTATTAATAAATATTGACTTTGTTAGATGAATTCTGAAATCTGAACTGAGCTCCAAGAATTTTTCAAATGGATTGAGGAGGTCTTGAGTATACCTATACCCGTGTGACTTACGAAACATTCAAAGAAGTGTAAGATCTCAGTAACATAAAGGAGTAAAAAATAAACCATCAGGGCATTTAAAACCCTAAAAGTTGGGTAGACTAAGAGTAGTAAAAGAAAGTGTAAGACTTTGACAGTGAGCTTTAGTATTACGAGTACATGCGAATACCCTTATCATCGGATCAGGTAAATGAAACTGAAAACAAATTCTATAATTTCATAAAAGAATTTTAGCTTCCTCCACATAATTTCATATCAACTTTTGATGAGTCTCGTAAATGCCCAATATGCGCTCTCGGACTGACTTGCAAATATGAATAAGCTCATTTCGCTCGCACTTGCGCGGCAACATTTCTCGTTCTGGCAAATGGTTCGTGATGTAAAAAATTTCTGTCTTGATTATAATTTGCTTTCTAGACACATTTTCTTTATTTCCTGTTAATTTCAAGCGTACTAAAATGACATAAGTACCTACAGCTGTTCCTAATGAATTTTCAAAGAGTTCTGCCAACACTTAGGAGGGACGAAAAAGTTCTGTCTTTATTTTTTATAGATTCAATATATTATCAATAACAATTCCTGAAAGTTTTCTGAATGATACTATGACATAGGTGAACCTAATTTTCTGGCCTCTTTGGGCGCTTATGGTAGTCTACTCCGGCCATTATGGACTGGTAGAAATGGTTTTTATTTTCGAGCAGATATTGAATATTAATCAAGTAAATTTTGGTGAGTTATAAAATGACATATAAAAATTGGTCACCGGCTCTTGGTCTATAGTATAGTCAGAATATCTAGGGAAGGTACATAGGTAATGAGAGAGCCAATTGCTGGCCCAGAACCGATCTGTCGTAAAGAAAAATGCACCTACAAGAAGGAGAAACCTAGGAATCAAAAGGACAAGAAGAGGCCAATACACTTATAGGAAATGGAGCAAATACGCCACTTGCTGGTCCAGAACCTTTCATCTCAACGGATCCACGAATATATTTCCTAATGTAATATAATGAATAATGAGACTAATGAGAGGAATATTTACCTGGAAAAGACTGATTTCGGACAATTCCACTGCTTCCATCTGAACTGTTCACTACAGTGTTCCATGGCTTGCTTGATGCCATCACCAATCGAGTCGGCCAATTTAGTTCCCATGACATTCTGAAAAAAATATAATAGATTTCACATTTTATCGCCAAAAGGAAGGGTGGGCTCAGCATGTTTTTTGATTTGTTGATTCAATTCAGAACGTTACAGTTTCTCATTATTTTTGCTTGGGTGAATGAGATCATTTTTATCATTTTGGCATTCCGTGAAACTCATGAAAAAACGGGGCCATTATACAATTTCTCATAATATGCTTGTTTGTATGGCACCGTTAATTATTGAAATTTGGGACATGAAGTGTATTTCACTCCAAGTCTATCTGGATATACACTTTTTACTACATTTTTCTCGTTTTTTTTTCTTTGTTCTTGTTACAGATATAATTTCCAGTTCGATGAAAAAGCTTGTTGTCAAGTTCAAGAAGCCTGTAACGCTGATATCAGCATATTTTTTGAAATAATTCAGTAGGTATCACTATACGTATACGGGGGGACACAGTTTTTTCAGAGGTTTTCATCTGCTATCGTGTTTCATACGCAGAATTATATGGTACCCCGTTACATTCCCTTATACAGGGTGTTTGGTAATTCGACGTGAACCTTGAAAAGGAATATACAAGACGTCATTTGCAGTGAATTGCGTCGAGTGAAGCATGGTCCGAAAATGTATGGTTACGAAGATATCGCGATTTTTCAACTTTGTTGAAATTTTCTGCTTCGTTATCGAAAATAATTAATTTTGTGAAAACTACTCGACTCCAAATATTCAATGAATATTTTTTTCAAAGCTGAGGAGATGGTCTTCATTTCTTGCGAAAAAGTATTCACTAAAAATTCAGAGAACCCGAGATATACAGGGTCATAAATGGCTGCACCTGTTTTCCTCATAAAATCTTGATAAAACCATTGAGAATTACTTGAAAAAAGTATTATGAGCTTGGTGTACAAATGTCAAGAAAAACTTCCCTGTTTCATCAGCTTTCCAAAAAGATACATATGTCAATAATTCCTTCATGCAATCTAAAAATATGGCCGGAAAACCAAGCAGACAACAGACTTTTTCGCTGACAGTACGATCACGAATTATTTTTCAGCTGTCCAGCTCATTAAGTACTTCAGAAACGTGCGGCAGTGGCTAGACCAAAAGTATCCCCAACGTTGGATAGGACGTGGAGGGCCAATTTCTTGGCCAGCCAGATGTCCGGACCTGACCCCATGCGATTTTTACATTTGGGGTCACATGAAACAGCTCTAGTGTATAGTACACCAGTGACGACAGCTGAAGAATTGAGGGAGCGAATTTTGACGGCTGCTCAGCATGTAAAGAATAACTTTTCAATTCGGGTAACAATTTCTGAAGTACGCCGTAGACTGCGTGCATGCATAAGAAATCGAGGGAGACAATTCGAGCAGGATCTCTAGTTTTGTTAATTTTTTGTTTATGTTTATTATACGGATTTGTTTGTGGTTAGTATCATTAAAGCAACTAACAGTTTGGTGATTTAATCTGTGATCTGTCATGTCATCTATTCCGAGAATTGCTGAAAGTGATCGAACCATGACCCGCTTACGAATCACGCCGAGTGAAATAAAGGATAATAGGATATCTAAATGACTCGAAAAAGTCTGTTTGCTTGGTTTTCCGGCCATATTTTTTGATTGCATGAAGGAATTATTGAGATATGTACCTTTTTGGAAAGCTGATGAAACAGGGAAGTTTTTCCTTACATTTGTATACCAAGTTCATAATACTTTTTTCGAGTAATTCTCAATTGTTTTATCAAGATTTTATGCGGAAAACAGGTGCAGCCATTTATGACCCTGTATATCTCGGGTTATCTGAATTTTTAGTGGATACTTTTTCGCAAGAAATGAGGACCATCTCCTCAGCTTTGAAAAAAATATTCATTGAAAATTTAGAGTCGAGTAGTTTTCACCAAATTAATTATGTTCGATAACGAAGCACAAAATTTCAAAAAAAGTTGAAAAATCGCGATATCTTCGTAACCATAGATTTTCGGACCATGCTTCACTCGACGCAATTCACTGCAAATGACGTCTAGTATATCCCTTTCCAAGGTTCACGTCGAATTACCAAACACCCTGTAGATTTGGAGCGGGAAACAGATTTTATTTCTTCAATACGATCTGTGGGTGATGGGGCCCCAATATGTGCATTGTCTATAGGCCCCAACCTAGTTAATCCGGCCCTGGGAGCAGTATATGTATAATTCCGGGCAAACTGGCAAACATCCAGTTTAGGATTACAGATTACAGAGCTGTTCTACATCACCGAGCTTTTGACCAGTGTACCAATGGTAACATTGGATGTGTAGAGTTTATTAGTCTTGGCAATCTTCACATGAAATGGTTTTGGTCAGTGGCGGTTCTACTATACTGCGAAACCCCGCGGCGCGGGGGGCCCGGATGTAGCGGGGGCCCGGATGTAGCGGGGGCCCGAAGGGCCCACGCGGATGTGGTGACAATATGTTTGAAATTGTTATTCTATTCTGACACGCGAAAAAGTTTTCCGAATGTATTCTCCAGTCTTACGACTCTTACTGTGATGTGCAGGGCCGGATTAACCATTAGGCAGAGCAGGCGACTGCCAAGGGCCCCGCATCAGCTAGGGGCCCCACGTGCCCCATCGAATGTTTCATACAGGGAAGATTGCACTTCCTAGGGGCCCCCCATATGGATAATCCGGCCTTGCCAAGGGGCCCCCCACATGGTTAATCCGGCCCTGGTGATGTGCTCCAAATATTCGACCCTCTGCGTGCAGTACCTTCATGTTATTATTGGTCGCAATCCGACGCAAGCCATCCTGATCCCAGTCCAGCGCCAGCCCCTAGCCGACTGCGTTCCAAATTAGAAATCATTAAAAATTCTTTACGGAATAAAATGTCCCAAGAGAGACTAAGTGGACTTGCAATATTATCCATAGAAGCAGAAGAAGCAGCTGCAATGAATAAATCAATTTTAATAAACGAATTTGCAGATAAGAAGGCAAGAAAAAGAGATTTACACTGAGTTTATATTATACAGGGTGGCCACTTTTTCAATGGTATTGTATTGGTACCTAACTTTTGAACCATAAGAGTTAGAAGGTCGGTCAAATGGAGAAAAAGTTGCATTCATAGAAGCATTGTCAAGCAGTTCAAACAAATCGAGATTATAAGGGCCGGTTATTGAGATATCATAAGAAAAGTAAAGTCTGTTATTTTGACTTTTCTTTTTTATTTCACTTTATTTCAAATATTATCAAAAAATATTACAGAAATTTTTTATTCGAGAGTAAATTATCCTCAAATTGACATAATAAGATTTTGTATCCAACGTTTCGTACTCGGTGGGCCACCCTCAACCTGTTTTTTTTCAATACGGACCTGCATATTTTATGACACTTTTCGAAATAACTTTTAACGCTGAATTCAACGGTATATCATACAAGGTCATTCAAAGTTGATTTTCTGGTGATTTCGACCCTCATCATTTCATTTCTTTGGGTCGGATCTGAATTAAATGAGCAAAGTGCTTTTTACAAAATGGTGGTCATTTCGAACACCTACTTCATTAATGTTCATCATTTACTTCCGAATAATAATTCAATTTGTCTTTCATTAAATTAAAGTAAATAATTATTACTTGTTTCTTGCTTTTATTCTGTTACGTTCCATTCAGCTTGAGGTGAGTAAGTTGATTTTCTTATCGAAATGTATTATATTTTGTTATTTAAACTAAAAGTAAATGAAATCCAGATCCGACACAAAGAAATTTGGTTAAGGGTCAAAATCACCTGAAAATCAACTTTGAATGACCTTGTATGATAAACCGTTGAATTCAGCGTTAAAAATTATGCAGGTCAGTATTGAAAAAAATAAGGTTGAGGGTGGCCCACCGAGTACGAAAAGTTGGATACAAACTCTGATTATGTCAATTTGAGGATAATTTACTGTCGAATAAAAAATTCCCATAACATTTTTTGATAATATTTGAAATAAAGTGGGAAAAAAAGAAAAATCTAAATGAGAGAATTTACTTTTCTTATGATATTTCAATAACCGGCCCTGATAATCTCGAATTGTTTGAACTGCTTGACAATGCTTCTAAGAATTCAACTTTTTCTCCATTTGTCCGACCTTCTAACTCTTATGGTTAAAAAGTTACCAATACAATACCATTTAAAAAGTGGTCACCCTGTATACATGTTTTGGTTATATTCAATGATTATTTCCGTGGGAATTT
Organism: Adalia bipunctata; assembly: GCA_910592335.1. NCBI lineage: Eukaryota > Metazoa > Arthropoda > Insecta > Coleoptera > Coccinellidae > Adalia > Adalia bipunctata. The sequence goes on from OU342954.1 coordinate 13,361,049, forward strand.
GATACTTTATTAATTTTTTGATCATATTTTATGTACTTTTCTAGTGATCTCAATTTGTTCCTTTGTTTTTTTCAATATTTTATATTATTTCAAAGAATTATACGTTTTTTTTGAGATTTCAATAAAATTTCTCCCAGTTTTCTGAAAAGTAATTTATTCACAGTGCTTGTACGTGATTCTACCAAAGAAGCAGAACGCATATTTTCAAAACAAAGTTGATAGAGATTCACCTGAAAACAAGGGGCCTTGGTACAATTCTCGCGGGGGGGCCCATAAATCCTAGACACGCCACTGGTTCTGGTAGATTATTCTTGTGAGATTTCCTATCTTTTTTTTAACTGCACCTATCTATTACGTCTGGCAATTTATTGGGTACCTACATTTTTATCAACCTTCTGAAAATTTTAATCAATTTCAAATCGACTCGAACTTTGTAACATTTCCCAGAATGGAACGACAATGCAAGTAATCATCCCATCGATAGCAACTGTAATGAGGATGAAGAGGGGACAAGAACGTTTACGCTATAGGAATTCTATCCAAGAATTTTTGAATCTTATTGTCGTCATTCTTTCAATGTTTCAATAAATAAATAAAAACAACAGCATCTAGCTTCAATGTCAAACCTCATGAGCTCATTTCAGCATACATACCAAATTTCAGCTTTCTATGATTCAAAGAAGTATCTTTTCATGAATAGATCTGTATTCAGTACTAAATCCCTCATAAAAGTATGTTAGTAGGTGGGATTAAAAGATATCTTAATCTTCTTATCCTACACACCAAAATTTAGCTTTCTAAGATTCAAAGTAGTAGGTACCTTTTCATAAATAAATCTATAACAGCAAAACATCCCTCATAAAAGGAAGTAAGTGGGTGGAAATAATAGATTTCCTAATCTTCTTAATCCTACACATAAAATTTTAGCTTTCTATAGCATTTTGGAATATCTATTATCTATTTATAATACTTCAGTATTTACAGCATACAGCCTCCTAAATAACGAGTTGAAGGCTGAGAGTAAATGATTTCCTAAACGTTTTCTTATTTATGTGTTAATCCTAGCTTTTAGGTATTCAGGACTTTAGGTACCTATATTCATAATAAACATATCACATATCTACAGCCCCCTAAAAAGGGGTCTGGAGGGTAAGTGTTGGAGATTTCTGATGTGCTATTCCTAATCCATATACCAGTACAGCTTTCTAGACATTTTAGAAATATCTATTCATTAGCAATTATAAATGCAGAACTACACCCCCGCCCCTTATGAAGCACTTCGTGTTGACACATTATTTCGAGAAAAATAGCATTTTTGATGCTCAGTGTGAAGCTAGTAACAAAAAATTAAAACGCTACGTTATAGGATCACTAATAAAGGGATTATTGTCAATTTCGTGACCAAGGGAAGGAAGGGGAGGCAAGAACCCCATACCCCCCCTGTATCCGACAGTGCTTACAGGGTGAACAAAATTGGAGATACCTAAAATACAACACTTCAACCATATGAGATAGAGAAAAATGAATGCCACATTGTGTTCATCTTTTTGTGCTATGAAATTGAAATGACTATTCCACTCACTTCAAAAACTGACCAATCACAGTCCAAAGACAGCTCGTATTATCGCGATAATACCAACTGTCTCTGAATTTTGATTGGCCTGACAGCTTCGGTGTTTTCAACGATTCAACCAATAGAACTATAAGTTCTATGATGTGATGGAACTATGGAAACGGTTTGACAACTAATAAATATAAATTGTAGACGTCAACATGAGTCGCTTCGGTGAGATTTCGAACGAAGATATCAACCAAAATATCGATATAAATATACCAAGAAATACAAAAAAATCAAAATCTTATATATGGAGACAATTCATGACATTCTGCGGGGAACGAAACTACAAGCTAGATGCAGATAATACTAATGAAAAACTAGCGTTCATTTTGAAGGACTGGGCATTCAATATGAGACGAATTGATGGCACTGATTACAAACAGAGTGTAATCAAAACTATATGGAATACCACTGCAAAATTGGTGCAGGAAAAATATTTCGAGGAATACCAGAGAATTCTGGATCCTTTTAGAGATATAATGTTCAATGAGGCGAGAGCGGCTCGTGATAGTAAAAGAAAGATTTTACAAGTTCAACCCGAAAAACGGAAGATTAGTTCTGTAGCTCTGACTTCCGACGAACATAAAAATATGTGTTTGCAATGGGATGAGGACACGCCGGAGGGACTTCAAAAAAAGTTTTATCATATAGCTGCAGTTGAACTAGCTTGGAGAGGAAACGAAGCAGCTTTCGCCATGTTGCATTTTTTCAAAGAAGAATTGGACAACAAATGCTATTTGACGAATAGGCTTGCATATAACCCTATATTCTCCAAAACTCGCCAAGGTGGAGATAAAAACTGTGCAGATACTAAATGGCTGGCCCAAAATTTAAAAAATCCTGAATTGTGTCCTGTGAGATTATACCGAAAACTAATATCGAAAAGGGGTGTTATCGCTAATGACAGGCTTTTTCTCACTGTTAATGGCAAGTGGAATAAATATAATGGTAGTAACTGGTATAAAAATTGTCCGATCGGCATTAATAAAATATCGCAATGGACAAGACTGTCTGCAGAAAAGATAGGATTGGACACTAAAAAAGTAAAAATAACAAATCACTCTAATCGTGCCACTGCAGTAAGTCAGTTACTAAAATCTGGCGTAAGTGAACAAGAAACCATGAAAATCACTGGACATGGAAATTCGAACTCAATGAAACCGTATATACAGCTGAGTACCGAACATCATCAAAATATAGTGAATACTTTCAGAAATACTCCAACTACATCAAGCAACAACCATCCACCTAATGCTGCTAGTACTATTCAAAATTTTTACAATTGCACAATTTATAATAATTATAGTCGAGAATAAGGTATTTTGTTCGTATTTATGAAAATTGTTTATTGTTAAGCATATCGCATAATAATTGTTACAAATTATTTCAGTTTGTGATACCTTCTTGGAATAAATTCATTATTATTGCATGTTTTTCAATGCTTCCTCTCGAATGTGAAGTTTCTGACCTTTCATTTTGTTCGTGAAATAGTCTTATAAAATATCACACGAGATTGAATTTACCTCATAAGTCTATCTCTTATTTCCAAACTCAAATGAGTTGCTTTAAGGAAACACCACTCGTCCTTCGGACTCGTGATGTTTCCAAGCAACTCATTTTCGTTTGAAAATAAATCGATAGACTTATCAGTAGTAATATCACAAGAGATTGAATTTCCGTGATAAGTCTATCGATTTATTTTCAAACGAAAATGAGTTGCTTGGAAACATCACGAGTCCGAAGGACGAGTGGTGTTTCCTTAAAGCAACTCATTTGAGTTTGGAAATAAGAGATAGACTTATGAGGTAAATTCAATCTCGTGTGATATTTTATAAGACTATTTCACGAACAAAATGAAAGGTCAGAAACTTCACATTCGAGAGGAAGCATTGAAAAACATGCAATAATAATGAATTTATTCCAAGAAGGTATCACAAACTGAAATAATTTGTAACAATTATTATGCGATATGCTTAACAATAAACAATTTTCATAAATACGAACAAAATACCTTATTCTCGACTATAATTATTATAAATTGTGCAATTGTAAAAATTTTGAATAGTACTAGCAGCATTAGGTGGATGGTTGTTGCTTGATGTAGTTGGAGTATTTCTGAAAGTATTCACTATATTTTGATGATGTTCGGTACTCAGCTGTATATACGGTTTCATTGAGTTCGAATTTCCATGTCCAGTGATTTTCATGGTTTCTTGTTCACTTACGCCAGATTTTAGTAACTGACTTACTGCAGTGGCACGATTAGAGTGATTTGTTATTTTTACTTTTTTAGTGTCCAATCCTATCTTTTCTGCAGACAGTCTTGTCCATTGCGATATTTTATTAATGCCGATCGGACAATTTTTATACCAGTTACTACCATTATATTTATTCCACTTGCCATTAACAGTGAGAAAAAGCCTGTCATTAGCGATAACACCCCTTTTCGATATTAGTTTTCGGTATAATCTCACAGGACACAATTCAGGATTTTTTAAATTTTGGGCCAGCCATTTAGTATCTGCACAGTTTTTATCTCCACCTTGGCGAGTTTTGGAGAATATAGGGTTATATGCAAGCCTATTCGTCAAATAGCATTTGTTGTCCAATTCTTCTTTGAAAAAATGCAACATGGCGAAAGCTGCTTCGTTTCCTCTCCAAGCTAGTTCAACTGCAGCTATATGATAAAACTTTTTTTGAAGTCCCTCCGGCGTGTCCTCATCCCATTGCAAACACATATTTTTATGTTCGTCGGAAGTCAGAGCTACAGAACTAATCTTCCGTTTTTCGGGTTGAACTTGTAAAATCTTTCTTTTACTATCACGAGCCGCTCTCGCCTCATTGAACATTATATCTCTAAAAGGATCCAGAATTCTCTGGTATTCCTCGAAATATTTTTCCTGCACCAATTTTGCAGTGGTATTCCATATAGTTTTGATTACACTCTGTTTGTAATCAGTGCCATCAATTCGTCTCATATTGAATGCCCAGTCCTTCAAAATGAACGCTAGTTTTTCATTAGTATTATCTGCATCTAGCTTGTAGTTTCGTTCCCCGCAGAATGTCATGAATTGTCTCCATATATAAGATTTTGATTTTTTTGTATTTCTTGGTATATTTATATCGATATTTTGGTTGATATCTTCGTTCGAAATCTCACCGAAGCGACTCATGTTGACGTCTACAATTTATATTTATTAGTTGTCAAACCGTTTCCATAGTTCCATCACATCATAGAACTTATAGTTCTATTGGTTGAATCGTTGAAAACACCGAAGCTGTCAGGCCAATCAAAATTCAGAGACAGTTGGTATTATCGCGATAATACGAGCTGTCTTTGGACTGTGATTGGTCAGTTTTTAAAGTGAGTGGAATAGTCACGGAAATTCAATCTCTTGTGATATTACTACTGAAAACATTTTACAGACAATTCTTTCATAGCAATTCAGTGGCTAACTCTGATTTTTTCAAAGAAGTAAGTAAATATGTATGTCTATTTCTTTTTCACGCTCCACAGCCTTAACGGCTTGTTGGATTTTGACATGAGGTAACATTATATTTGTTTGAATTGGGGAAAAGATATAGGCTATGCTATTTTCCTGAAGGAACTTAATTCAGTGTGAGAATACAGTTTATATGATTCGTCCCGATTCCCGAATAATTTTCCGCTTTATCGGCGTGCGCAGGGCAGAGAGTTCGGTACATTTGAAAATTCACTATTCGGACCGGCAGAGTAATTGATAGTGACCTTAGACATCAGAAAATTCACTATGAATCTGGTTCAATCATTTTCATTATTCGAAACTCCTTTTTTTGTCACCTTCCTTTTCTAAATAGACCTCATTTTTTACTTACCACCACTGATCAACTCGTTCATTAATGAAACTTTAAAAAATTGAAATAAATAATAATAATAATAATAATATATAATAATATACTTTATTGTTCCCTCGGAATAATATTCCATGAACATAGTATTCAGAAAAATTAGCAAAGAGTAACTAATCACCAAATTACAAAGCTTTAGTATACCTAACCCACAGAAGTGAAATAAACATAAGTACTGAAGAATAATAACCTAAACAAAAATAATACTTAATCAGTCCAGAGGCAAAAATCTGAAAATTAAATACATCTACTCGCTAAGAATGAAAGATCTCGTCCTCAGCACATTGCATACAACCGAAACAAAATCACGGAAAAAATTGAAATAAACAAATTAATAATGAAAAAATCAAAAACCCGACTGCAAAAAAATTTGCAATGTGTATTCGCCATATATACAGGGTTGGGATAAAGTATGGGACCAAGTAAATATCTTTTAAACGAAAAGAACTATATTTATGAAAATTTGCAGGTGAGTGCAGTAGAACAAAATGCATCTGATGTACATTTTTTTGTTGATAATTTACTTCCGGTTTAACCGGAAATGGCCTCAACTTCTTTAATTCAAATGGGACGCCCTATATTTTTTCACAGATTTTGAAAGAGTTTGTTATTTTGAATTCATACATACTGAATTTAGTGTAAAACAAATTGTAAAAACGAGGTATTGGTCAAATGAGAATCCTCATTGGATTCATGAACCACATACCCAGCATCCACAGAAAATAAATGTTTGAATGGGAATTGTTGAAAATAGGCTTATAGGGCTATAGGCCCATTTTTCATCGACGGAAACTTGAATGGTGACAAGTATTTGGATCTACTGAATAACGAAATTATTCCTGCACTTCAACAGAATGGACAATTACCACAAAATGTTTGGTTTCAACAAGATGGAGCACCTCCCTACTATGATTTTTTTACACTAAACTCAGTATGTATGAATTCAAAATAACAAACTCTTTCAAAATCTGTGAAAATATATAGGGTGTCCCATTTGAATTAAAGAAGTTGAGGCCATTTCCGGTTGAACCGGAAGTAAATTATCAACAAAAAAATGTACATCAGATGCATTTTGTTCTACTGCACTCACCTGCAAATTTTCATAAATATAGTTCTTTTCGTTTAAAAGATATTTACTTGGTCCCATACTTTATCGCAACCCTGTATATATATTCTTATGAAATGGAGCTGTACAGATTTGTTTCCAATTATGGCATGTGTCTCGAAAAGGCAGCAAGGAACAGATCATTCAAACAAACATATTGATCCATTCCCCGCTCCTAATCTCAGTATTAGCAGAGGAATGTCAAACGTACATCACACACGTACACCATACAATTCTGCGTATGACGCAAGAGCACAGGTAAAAACCTCAGCAAAAACTCTGTCTCCCCGTATAAGTGTAGGGATATTGGATTGGTTTTCAAATATTCATATTGGAGGGCATCTTCTTCTACGAATGTAATTATATCCATTCCCCCAAAAAAAATTACAATGAATTGCTAAAATAACTTTACTTACCGAAACAATCCTAGTAGGAAATACATAATTGATATACGTAGAAGTCGCTGAACAAACATCCAAAAGCACAAAACCACCGAAAAATACAAAAAACACCGCGGAGATCTTCATTTTGCGCGTTCCAACACCGACCGTTCAAAAAGAGACACCCATGCACTCCGAAATAATATTGCGAAGACCGACTAGTACCTTTAGCCAACACGAAAAGTTTGCAACTGACCAAGAGCCCACCTTTACCTAGAAGTAATATTCCGTTTATTGCATGGGGTTGTAAAGCAAAATCCATATTTTGTGAATGAATAGGGTGGGGAAAACCCTAAGTGCAAACGTACCCTATTGAACAGTACTCCAGAACCTGACCTGTCTAGGAAGGCTTAATTTGAATAGGTCTAAATCTTCACCGGAGCTTCTAAAATATGGCCCCCAATATCCATATAACTTGTCTTCACTTGTAAAAATTGTTATGTTGTTTCATCAAGTTTTATTTTGATGTGTCATTGATAAGGTTAATTCAAACTGTATATTGTTCCTCTTGCCAATGTTCTAGACGACGAGATACGTGAATTCGAATAATTAAATAATCAAAAAATTCCAATTTTTAATGATGTCAATGTCAGTTCTGAGTACAACTTCCGACCGAGAAACCTTTGAAGATGCCCACCGCAGTTGTAGGCGAAACATTAGTTGAAAATCCTATTGGACCGCGGTGATTTCAAGTGACCCCAGAGAAAAAAGTCAAGCGGTGTTAGATCCGGCGATCGCGCAGGCCACTACACTGGGCCCCTTCGGCCTATCCAACGTCCAGGAAACCTACTATTCTACTGTCTCACCTGAGCTGCAAAGTGCGGCTGAAAGCGTAACTCCCATTCTAAAAGGTTTTCAACTGCCTCCAAAGCTTCGATGATCAGAAGATCAATCACGTTTTCTAGCAAATCCAGATACACATCGCCAGTGAGGAATTAACACAAGACCAATCAAGTGGTCTCCCAAAATACCCATCCTAAAGAGGTGAGGATTTTCATCGGACCAAAACCTACAATTATGTTAGTTGACGTTTTCGTTAAGGAAAAAGGTGCATTCATCCTAAGAGCACACGTTGTACAAAAACACAGGATTTGCAATAATTTCTTGCGAAATTATTTGGAAAAACTCCATTCTCCGATCATTAACATCTTCGTTCAATTCATGAACATTTTATAGTTATATAACTGTACTTGATATAAAAACATCAATACGGCTGAGTTTTTATCCTCTTCCTATGACCAGATTTTTTGCTGGAATAAGATTAGAATAACATAAATAAATAATTTTCATATTACCTACATAAAAAAAATCTGGTCATAGGAAGTGAATAAAAACTCTCAGTCGTATTGATGTTTTTATATCAAGTAGAGTGGTGAAAGAAAGCTCCCACCTCAACGGAGTTAATCTTGAAATAGAGGGTGATGAAAAAAAAAAGGTGATTTTTGGGTATTTTCGTGAGGTTCACAGTTTATTTCATGACTGAATCACCCTGTATTCTTTGAAGTCCATGATGATATGTTCTGAAAAAATCAAACAAACACCTCAAATCAACCCGAAAATACAGAGTGTCCACTTAACCTTCATTGTGAATAGTTTCTATAATAATGGATCACCCAGTATAAATTCTGGGTATTTCAGGTTTTTTCGATGTAACAACAACATATCTAGTGAAATAGTTTGCGAATAACGTTCTCGCTCTAGAACTGACATATTTTATACTTTCAAAAGCGGGCAAGCATTCAATTATGGATAACCCTGTATTCGTAACGATTTTCGGTCATATTTCTCTATTTAGTTGCTCCCTGGGTTGGAATGAAATGGTTTTTGAGAAAGATTCATTCGATTCTGTTTCGAGATACGCGCGTAGTAAAAGTGGGTTATTCTCAACTTCAACGCCCTGTATCTCAAAAACTAGTCATAGGATTGAGTTGGGGACACTTTTGATCAATAGGTCGAGTACTACATTATACCAAAAAATTACATCATTTGACGGAACGCCATTTGCCATAAGAAAAGTTCGGGGTCCTTTGAATCCACGCACACATTTGTGGTACAAAACTACCCACTTTCCCTATTCAAATTCCTGATGAGGTTGCCACCCTCTCCCAGGGGTTGCTAGTAGAAATAAGCTTTGTATCCCAGATCATGTCCCCCTGTCATCAAAATTCGACCTGTCCCAGTATTTTCACAAATTCTGATTCGTTGTTGAGTTATTGAGGGTGGACACTATTGAATAGGACACCCTGTATTAATGTCCGTTTTATTTCCAATATTAGATACGGAAATGAGTGACATCCAATGATGTAATAACGGCGTAAATATACAGGTAATCCTGGAAACTATATCTACCATGTTATGCAAGAAATAGGAATAATTGAAATAAAATACAAGCAAATTATCAAGGAAAAAACAAATCGAACTGCTTAAAATTTAACTGAAATGAAAAATCGAGTCTTATAATGAATCAAAGGAGTTTTTTGTGAGTAGGGTTCACTACGCAATGTTTTTTTCGATACCCACCTGAGCAGTTAACAGTAAATGTATAATATATGTGTATATGAATAGTTCCGAAAAAATTTGGGGTGTAATTCTCTGTCAAAAAATATGGTGGGTCGTTCATATAAACTTTTCTTTTTTGAGCCTCCTAAAGAAGGAGTCCGAAAAACAGTTCTCAATTTTTTTCTTAAAAACCAAAAAACCGACAAGAACAAAATTAAGCAGGCATTCTGTGCAAGCGAGAATGCCCTAAAAATTGTTTTGATGGTGTTCCAGTTCCTCTATGATTTCAAAGGGTAGAAAAAGCCACCCCAAAACCTTGTTCCGCAAGAAACTTTTTTCCTTTCTCATATTTTACAATAAAAAAAATGTATTTCGAATAGCTTGATCTATTCTAAACAAATGAGGTCACCTGTAATTTCTTGCTTAAATTCCAGTTTTTGAGAAAAAAATAATTTATCAACAGATAATACGTCGTAGAGGCTGGAATTATTTTCGATCCCTTAGACGGATGTCAATTCGACATTTTCATTGAGAACTGGTACAAATATCAAATAATGTAACAAAACCATAGTATATTATTCAACGAGCGGTAATGTAAGTAGATGAATTTAGCAGCACGAGCCTTCAGGCGAGTGGTGTAATTCATCAAATGTGTTATCACCATTACCGCGAATTGAATACAAGAATTTAGCTTCGACTTCTGCATTTTCAAAATCGGGAACAGTTGTCAAAAGCAATCTCTGTGGTCGAGAATCGAATCGCGTAGAAAACGTCGAAGATTCACGTTTTCCAAATGCAATTTTTGGATATTCAGACCAAAGGAAATGTAGAAATGAAAGGCTAGAACGTTACCTTGATGTCTGAAATAGAATTCCTGATCGATCTGACTTCTTTATCCATTTCGTGAGCAATTTCATTTTTTCTATTCGTATTGTTGAGTTATTGGCGTGAGTTATTATAACTCACGCTCTTGATTTATAGATAGATGCTATTACAGATCAAAATCAGTTGGATAGTGGTTATATTATTCTATGGGAGTAGATAGGCAATTTTATCTACCCCCTATCGGGCCTGGATTTTCAGAATTATGAACAATTTGGTTCCTGAAAGTAATTCAAGACAATATTTTCGGAGAAAACCGAAAACCACCCTGTATGAAACATACGAAGAGGAGCAATTTTAAATGGTCACTTGAGTTTCACCTGAGTAGATTCTATACTTTGGAGGAATACACACAACCAAACTTATATGGAATCACCCAGTATTAAGATGAAATATTATTTTGATATCTTTTTCGTTAGAAGCAAATAAAAAGTGCATGTGTTTACTCACAAAAACAGTTAGGTTCATAAGCACTTGATAAGATTTGGCTTTGCAGTGTCGATTTTACCATTTCGTTCGAACGTCGCAGTGAATTTATATTTTGTTTTTTGCGAAGTTTTAAAAAAAATGCCTTATGTGGGGTTATCGGAAGTCCAGAGAGGAAGAATTATTACTTGGGCAGAACAAGGTATGTCACAAAGACAGATTACAAGAACGGTGGGGGTTACACAAGGGGTTGTTTCAAAAACCTATGCAAGGTTTCTGGAGTTAGGAACCCTAAAGAATAGGCCGAGAAGAAGTCGTGGAAGAGTAACTACAGAAAGGCAGGATCGCTTTTTAGCCCAAACAGCAAGTATCTCATTCAGAGCTTCAAAGGCAATTTTTGCAAGCTACAGGTGTTAGTGTTTCTGTCGAAACTATCAGAAAAAGACTTCGCGCTCGGGAATTATTCAAGAGAAGAGAAAAGCGTTAAGAGTTCCAGAACTATTAAGGCAAAATAAAGTTGACCGTTTTAATTGGTGTTTAGAGCATGAAAATTGGACTATTGAAGATTGGAAAAATGTCTTATTTTCGGATGAGACCAGAATTGGCCTACGATCAGACGACCGGCATGTTCGCATTTTAAGAGGTAGAGGGAGGCAAGCTAGGCTCCAAGCTGCAAGACCGATCCCTAAATACAAAGGAGGTACTGTAATGTTTTGGGGCGGAATTATGTTTGGTGAGAAAACTCCTTTAATTTTCATTAGACAATCTCTGGCAGGGCCTAGGAATGTTGATCTAGTGCTACAACCTGTAGTGAGGCTCTGGCGAGGAGCTTTTGGAGATTATTTCCTATTTATGCAGGATAATGCCCCTCCACATACCAGCAGAGTTGCGAAAATTTTTTTCGAAACAGAAGGTGTGACTGTTTTAGAGTGGCCTTCTTGTTCCCCGGACCTTACTCCTATCGAGCACTTGTGGGATAGGATCAAAAGAAAAATTAGAGCTCGTCAAAATAATCCTGGTAACGCAGAGCAACTTATACAAGCGGCTTTAGAGGAATGGGCAAATGTTACAGAAGAATAAATTAACAACTTAATAGAAAGCATGCCTCGTCGAATTCAAGCTTGTATCAATGCCAGGGGTGGTAATACTGATTATTGATTTGTTAAAATCGTTTTATTTGTTGTTCAATTCTCAGTTACATAAAAATTATTTTCAGAGAAATTTACACTTTTAATTTTCTGTTCTATTATAAAAATAATCTTTTAATAATTTATATTATTTTTGTAATAAACTTGTTTTGGGAAAACTGCTCTTCACTTTTCAGCGACTTTTTTTTAATTAAAATTCGTTTTTTCCAAATAACAGGGTGATTCCATATAAGTTTGGTTGTGTGTATGTACAGTTCCTCGTGAATCTTCCTGTATAAATATTCCACAGAGCATATTGTCGTGTTCCGACAAGTATAATAATCATTGTTTAAGACACCTACCTGGTGTAAATACCCACAAATCATTATTCTGGCAAAACGGCCAATATAATTTTTACAATTTCTCGCCCAAACGTGCTCAGTAGCCCTGTTTCAACCGAATCTGCCGAGGGGTGACGCTGATTACCGGAAAAAGGGTGTAAAATTTCTTGTTTCGCCACCTTTTTGTTCGTTTTACGAGGCAATTCGTTGGGATCTTTGTGGGGTATATGGCCACACAGGTTGTAGGATTATAAAATTAGAGGCGCCACTTTCTCCGAAAAAAATGCTTCCGTTTGAAATCTGAACATACACCTATTATCTTATTGACAAACAGTCCAATCATTGATAGCTTTAAAGATTAGAAAATAAGTAAAGTCCCACGTGGGCGAGAGCTCCGTTATGTAATTTTTTTGTATAGAAGTTTGTGGCCTTAGGATTTTATTTATTTATTTTCACACCAACACCATAAATTAAAAACTGTTATTATAGGAAATAGGAAAGAGACAAAGAAAAAAATATACATATACTAACTGTTGCTAAATTGAACGTATAAACGAAAAGGAGAGATTCCTTAAGGGGCCGTAGTTCTCTGGCCGTTTCTCTATTCAAAAAGTGCTTTTCATCGTTTCAAGTTCACGCCCTCCATTTTCCACCAGAAAGCTTGATTCTTTTTTAAATTCTCCTGGAATTTCAGACAGTTCTCTGCGATTTCACACTTTCTGGAAGTCCTTTCAGTATTTCCATCATTTTTAGCATTATTTAAGCGCCTATTCGAATGGCATTTTTCAAAAATATAGAAAATTGATTTGTCGAGGGCACTCCAATGAATTTCCTGAAAAATAATTGATGAACAACCGCGGAAAAACGATTATGAAGTCAATTTTCATAGACTCTCGAATTCAACCCGATTTTTTCATAATACCACTAGAGATGAAATTTCGCCGGCAAAATTTCTCGATTGTAAAATGAAAGTTTGTTACTTTCGGCTTTTGGAAAAATGTCATGAGCGAAATTGCCGAGAAGCAACAAACTTGAATATTACAAGAGAGAAATTTTACCTGCTTAAATTTCATCTCGAGTGGTATTCGACATGACTATTTCACGAGAAAATGTGTCTGAAGATGGTCACATTGGGCTTGTATTGCGCTATTTGACAAATAAGTATTCATCATAGATCAACTAAACGTTGTTTGTTTTCTCTATGGTATTCATTCCCGAAGCTGTCTATGAATTTGAGAAACGTCAAAAAATTGTCGCTGAAAAACCAACTTGTTGGTTTTGCCGAAGTGAATGTTTTATCGATGAGAAACGAGTGTTGCTAAGGAAACTTCCTCACTAAAAATGGAATGAGTGGAATAGTCATGCGAAAAAAATAATTTTTTCAAAGAGAAGAAATTGGAGTGCCCTCAAGACATTCTTTAACTTCAATTTAAAGAAAAAAAACAAGCTTTTAGGTGAAAAATTGAGGGTGTAAACTTGGAAAAATGAGTGGCACTTTTTGAATGGAGAATCGGTGCTGTAGATTGTTGAACTTTTAATTTTTTTCAAATTTTTTTTTCATAGTTATCTACACTTTACAACCTTTACTTTTCAAAACACAAACGTTCAATAAATTGATGTGTCAAAACTGACATTGAATTCATTCACCATAGCTCACTAACTGAATTTTATGATAATTTATGGGACTTTTTTTCTTAAACTTACTCAAGGAATCTCCCCTTTTCGTTTGTATGTTCAATTTAGGAACACCCTCTATATGTTTAACAAACTAAACACAAAACTTAATAGAAAATAGTTCACTGCTGTAAGAGAAAGTGAGTTTCTTAAATTTTTTTGGCATTACAGACAACAAACAGGTCGATGTTACATACTCGCAAGAATAAGTCACTCTCCTCCATCATTTTTTTAAATGGAGAGCAGTCAGCATAATCAATGTAAAATTGTCTAGCATCCGCAAGTTTATTTTAGTTTAGGGACTGATATTTTAATATAATTTATTAATTGTAGACCCCTTTATTTTAAGTCATTGACTTTAAAGTATGCAAAGAGTATTTCAGAATTGATACACAATTCTTTACATTCACACATCGTCAAAAGTCTTTGCCCTTATCAACTCTCAACTTGTTGAATATGCCATCTACGTAGAAAACATCATTGAAACAAGCATTGCTTCTCTGTGCAACGAATTTGGGGATACTTTCATTAATCAGGATGATAATGTTATTCGCAATAGCCGAAATCGGCCACTGTCCGAAATTTTTGCCCACAACGCGTTATGGGTATCCAAATTTACCCACAATGCGAATAGATGTTCTTTTTTCGAGCACTGAGTAAAGCAGAATACCCAGAACGCGTTGTGGGTAAATTAGATAATCCACAATGCGAATCCAATTTTAGCGCGCTTTCATTCTGCGTTGTGGACAATTCATTTTACCCACGTCGCGTTCTGGGCATTGCACTTTTCCCAGAAAGCGATGAACCAGAATTTGTCGTCGAAGTCAACCTGCTGTAGGTTGTATACTGACAGGTACGAGTAGCGAGTATTACGAGTAGCATGAATAGATTACTTACCACAGTGCCTGGATACCTTGTGATTTCTTGAAATTGCTTTGACTGTGTTTTGGTTTTAGTGCGTGTTTTCGAAAATATTTCAATATGAAAGCTGAATTCGAACAAAAATTAAGTGAACAGGCCGTTATTATTACCAGACGAAGGTCATTTAGAGATTATGTATACGAAACCAAAGTGACACTATAAAGAAAACAGGATGCACTTGAATTATCATTCAAAAAATATCGTAGATTAAAACGGTTTGATCCATTAATTGGTGGAGAGAAGGATAAACTTGTTAACATAGGACGTTTAGCAAACCAATCTGGTCTAGATTTTTAATGTGCAGCAAATGAAATGTATGATGTAATACTGATAACTCATTGAAAAATTGGACACAAAAGAGAAAAAGCTGTCTGTCCATTTCGCTTTACCCAAAATACGTTTCAAGGAAAACAATGATTACAAAAAACCTTATATTGAAATAAGAATAAGTTTAACGTCTGTGAATATAATTAAGAAGAGAAATAATTTTCAAAAAATATTCAATTGTCTGCATGCCGTTATTTCTCTTCTTATTTACATTGAAAGTTCATAAAGGTGAAACAAAACGATATATCAACAACTTATCAGAACTAAAAACAAATAGGTATTATTTATTTTCACAAGTACCTACTTTTATGAAATCTTGAATTATATTTTATATTCAATTTCACACATGCACACGCCTTAGTTTGACATCCTTTTAAACAATTGCATTTTATAAAGCCAGATTGGTTTCCTGAACGTTCCTTGTTAACAAGTTTCTTTTTGCCAACTGTTAATAAATCATATCTTTTCAATCATCGATATTTTTTGGATGATAATTGAAGCCCATCCTGTTTTCTCTGTAGTGCCACTTTGATTTCATTTACTAACTCCAAATAACGTTCGTCCGATAATATCAATAACAACGACCTGTCTTTTTTTTTCTAGCATACGTTCACTTAGTTTTTGTTCAAATTAGGTTTTCATATTGATATGATTTCGAAAAGAGGCCCTTCAATCAAACTTGAGAATTCACAAGGTGCGTAATCTATTCAGTATTCACGTCGATAATGGCTTCTCGAACTTGCCAGTACTCAACCTACAGCACACTGACTTCGACGACAAATTCTGGTTCATCGCTTTCTGGGTAAAAAGCGATACCCACAACCCGTTGTGGGTAAAATGAATTGTCCACAACGCAGAATGAAAGCGCGTTAAAATCGAATTCGCATTGTGGATTATCTAATTTACCCACAACGCGTTTTGGGTATTCTGCTTTACTCAGTGCTCGAAAAAAGAACATCTATTCGCATCGTGGGTAAATTTGGATACCCATAACGCGTTGTGGGCAAAAATTTCGGACAGTGGCCGATTTCGGCTATTGCGAATAACAATAACACTCCACGTCGAAAGTCTTGGGCCCCCTAATTTCCTCAAGAATTAAACAATCTATGTTCTGATGGACGTAAGATGCATATTTTCCTCTATTTCAACTGCAATATATTCGATAAAAAATCTTTGTTACTCTTTGCTTCATGCAGGATGAGACAAAATAGGAAAAATGAGAAACAATTTATCGATAATTTATTTTTGATTAATTATAGTTATTCCACAACTGAATCCAATTTCAATACTTAATCCGTATTACCCCCTCTTCTTTCAGAACGATGTATGTACGGGGATATATTGAAAAATTCTTAGCCTACTTTAGAACCAAACAAAATTTCAATGTCAAAATATTTTATTACTCAACATATTCTCCTCTTAATTGAATAAATTTATTACAGCGAACCTGCAACGTCTCTAGACCTTTCAAAAAAGAATGTTTCTTCTTGCTCCGCAAACCAGTCCTCCACAGCTTTTATTACCACCTCGTTGGAAGAAAATTTACGACCTTTTAAACTTTTTTTCAGTTGAGGAAAGAGATGATAGTCCGTACGGAGCCAAATCTGGTGAATAAGGGGGGTGTTCTAGTAATTCTAACCCTAAATCACGAATTTTTTGCATGGCAACATGAGATTTGTGTACTGGGGCGTTGTCCTGTGAAAACAAAACACTTTTGGATAGATTTCCGCGTCTTTCCTCTCTCCCGTAGAGTGGTCAGAAATGTCGAATAGAAATCTCCAGTTATTGTTCTACCCTCGTCCAAAAAATCAATCATGATTACTCCCTGGCAATCCCAAAAAACTGAAGCAAGAACATTTCCAGCAGATTTTTGGACACGAAACTTCTTAGGTCTTGGAGAACCAGAGTGTCGCATTCCATCGATTGTTGCTTTCTTTCTGGATCCTAGAAATGTACCCAAGTCTCTCTCATCCATAGTAACAATTCGGTTTCAAATCGAGCACAGATCGAACGCGATACTTCTACCCTTGCACGCTTTTGGTCTACATTCAAACATTTGGGGATCCATTTCGCAGAAATATTTCTCATGTCCAAATTGACGTGATATATATGATGAACGCGTTCGCATGAAACCTTCAGTGCTTCAGATATCCGTTTTAGCCCGGTCTGATAAAATCATGTCATGAACTGCATCGATATTTTCGGGGACTGACACAGAAACTGGCTTTTCCGATCGGTCATCATCTTCAATGGAAAATTTACCTCTTTTAAAGCTTGCAGTCGAATTTTTAACGATCGCATACGAAGGACATTGATCACCTAGGTCCTAGGGTATTAAGCATATCTTCGTAAATCTGCTCACCTCTTCCCCCTCTTAAATAGTACAGGTACTTGATGAGGGCTCGATACTCCGATTTTTCTATTTTTACAACATCTTTTTTTTTAATTTATTGCGTAACTCTGGTTTACTTTTTTGACGTCGAACTCTACACTGACACTTCTAATAAGTTATTGTTCGTTGATATGGTATCCCAATATTTTTGGTTTATGCATGGAACTGGTCTAGGCTAACTAGATATCAATGCATCCTCGTAGTTTCTGGTTGAACTGAAAATGTCAACTTTTATATCGAATAATTTTTTTTTTAGGAAGAAAAACTCTTCACCACTTCAATATGAGGAAAAAGGCTGCCAAAAGTCATCTTATTCTGGTAGAAGCTTATGGTGATGATACTCTAGCTCAACGAACGTGTCATCAGAATTGGTTTTCCCGGTTTGAATCGGGCGAAGCAGAAGCGCCTTCAAGGTTAATGGATGAAGAATTAGAGTTGGACTCAAACGAAAGGATCACAGGGAAGGCTTACAGACGACAAGTGATACATTTGAACCGAGCGTTTCGAGAAAAATGGCAGCAATACGCCGAAAGGCACGGCAAAGTTTTTCTACATCATGATAATGCTCGGACAAACCTTGCTTCGCCCGTAAAAACGTACCTAGAAACTCTCAAACGGGAAGTCCTATCCCAACCGCCGTACAGCTCAGACATTGCTACTTCGGATTACCATCCCGACGCAATTACGGAATCAAGAAATAGATCGAGATCCGTCAATTGCCAGGAAGATGGAAAAAATTAATGGTTACCGATGGACATTGAATATTGAATATATTTTTCCACAATAGGTAAAGCTTCACTTTTTGAAAAAAAAAAACGCATGAACTTATTTATGCTACTGACAAATTTAATTTTTTTTACGGGGATAAAATGGTCTTTTTTGTATTCATTGACCCCAACAGAAATTCGGAACCATTCTATTTGCATTCTATGAATATTCAGGCACTCTTGATTTGACCTTCGAAATTCCGGTATACATGTTCAAGAATGCTTGTAAAAGAGCCTTTAAGGGTTAAGAAACGTTCACATAATTCTTGGTTTTTCCAAACCAGACCGGTCATAACAAAGTAAAAACCTCCGTGAGTCCAAAAGTTTTTTTATGGCAGCCGATAATATAAGGAACATACCCATTTAACGAGCTTATGAAAGGCGTTATTACGAGAACGTACCTTATGCCCATTTATCGTTGAAATATTCATGGAATGAACAACGCACCCCTAATAAAATGTTCCCTACATACTGGAAACATTCAAATTCGTCAGGTAGAAAAAGACGAATTTTTAGGTTGCCTTATAACAAGAAAGTAGTTATTTTGGATTTGGCAAGCAAAATGAGAATAATTTATTATTTCGAATATATGTATCAGGCTTTTTGTAAGGTTACCTGTTCATCAACCACAGCCTTGCAACGCCTTTGCATACTTTCCGCCAGATTGTTAAAGTAGCCTTGATCAATTTCTCTCCAGAGTTGAAGTGAAAGCCGTCTGAGTCTGAGTACTTGAAGTGTATGTACTATGTGGAGGTGAGAATCCAAAGTTCTGTAGGATTGGAATCAGGCGACCGAGGGGGCAGGGCCACCCATGAATTTCCAGAGCTTCATCGTCGAAAAATATTAAATTTGGCCCAATAGCCGCATGAAACTAAGCTTCCACAACTTGAAAGAAATTCCTTAAACTGAATCATTAAATTTTTTCGAAAAAATGAAAATATACCAAATGTGGGCTGCCCCACAGTCTGTCATTGGATTAAAATATTGTTTTTCTTGTTTTTCAGGAAATGTTTTTCTAAGAGTACTGAAACTACCATTCAACTCATTTTCTTTAATGAAAGTGATTTTGCATGAGGTGTTCACCAAAATTCAAACTTTGTCGTTTTTCTCTGCATTAAATTATGAATTTCCACATTAAAATTCAACAATAAATTCTCTCAACGACGCGGTCTCTGTCATCAAAATTTGATGTCTCGTTTGAGGTGTATTATTTATTGAACAATAAACATCTACACCGACTGACATTTATAACGTTTGTTTTATTAGTTAGGAATGTTAGGATAGGTACATGAATACATGATGAAGTGATATCACTAAAGTAATTCGGATTTGCTAGTCATCGCAATTTACATGTGAATTGTTGAATATTCCTTGTTGGTATACACACATTCTCAAAAGTCCTTGCCCCCCTGCCCCCTAGGTTTCTCAAGAAATAAACAATCTATGTTCTGGAAATGAGATGAAAAATTGATATTTGTGCGTTCTTGCTTATGGACAAGTTACATTCAACCAGTTTAGAGTTGATAGGGTGGGGTAAGACTTTTGACGATGTGTGTATGTTCATGTAACTAAGAGGAACTCGTTGTTCACTATTGATGACTCAAACTGCTCTACAATAGTTAGGGATATCGTATTCAATCGTTTTTAAAAGTATGAAATCTTCAAGAAAATCGCTGTAAAATCATTTAAAACTCAATAACAACTTGAATCGATCCAATAAAAATCAGTATGAGACATTTCGTCAATCTGGTCGCCTTTTTTCTGTTTGGTTCTTTGCATATGCTTCATGAATGTTCTCATTTTGAAATGAAGTCAGCTTATCAACGGCCTCGATTTTAAACGAGTTTTCTGAAAATGCCGAGACGTAAATTAACAAACGCTGAGTCCTGAGTCTAATAGTGCTATCGGAATGCTACAGGGTGGCCTAACTCAGGTTGTTGTAGCGGAAAGGCTCCAAGTCAGCCAAAGTGTGATATCTCGACTTTGGAATAGGCACAGGGAGACAGGTTCCGTGTTGGAAAGACCAAGGCTTGGTGGGCGACGAAAAACAACACCTGCTCAGGATCGTTTCATCACCGTTTCGGCGAGAAGAAACCATACATCTACCTACGTGTAGAATGCTACGGAATACTCTCCAAAATGCAGATAGGGTCCAAGTTTCCATCGAAACCATCAGACGACGTTTGAGAGAGGTGAATTCTAGACGTCCATTAAGAGGAGTTCCATTAACACGTGACCATAAGCGTCAAAGACTGAAATGGGCAAATCAACATATCAATTGGAACGATCAATGGCGTAGTGTCCTTTTCACTGATGAATCCAGATATGGACGATTTTCAGATTCTCGAAGAATAAGCGTATGGACAATCCCACGCATACCCCGTAATCGTCGCTATGTCGAAGAAGTCCATCCATTCCGAGAGGGTAGTGTTATGTTATGGTATGGGCCGGGATATGTTGCAACGGGCGCACAGATCTACACATTTGTCCTGGGAATATGACCGCCTTACACTATAGGGAGCATGTCATCGACAATGTTGTGCCAAATTTTCACGCTGCTATTGGTGAAACTTTTCAATTGCTGGACGATAATGCCAGACCGCACCGTGCAGCCATAGAGGAGCTTGGTATTCCACATTTACCAATACCTCCGCACTCACCAGATTTAGTTGCATAGAACATGCATGGGATATGCTCCAAAGAAGATTAGATAATCATCAACCTACCCCAGAATCCTTAAATGATATGAGAGAGCTTCTGCCCCTTTTATGGAACCAAATTCCTCAAGAAATGTTCAACAACCTCGTGTGTAGTATGCAAAGAAGATGTCAAGCTGTTCTTGATGTCCATGGAGGCCATACATTGTATTGATAGTCTAAAATGCTTGAATTCTCTGGGAATAAAATTTCGTTATTTTACTCGATTTTTCTTAACCACCCTGTATACGCTGCAGACCTACAGGCTAAAATTAATTTTCAACTTGAAATCATATTAATATGAATTTTCATCACAAAAATCTTATTTTAACTATATTTTTTTGCAATTTAAGTCAATATCCCTAACTCATGTGTGTGGAGCAGTTATTATACAGCTTATTACCCAATTTACCTACAACCAACAACCGATCGGATGAACAGCTTTTGAAATATTGGTGACAAAAATTTTGGTGATTCAAGCTCAGCCATAATATTGAAGAAACAAGTTTATTCAAATAAAAAATAAATAACATCAATTACTCATATCCTAATGCACAAATATACCCGTTTGAAAGTCACACTCGTAGAGTTCATAAATTAGCCACATTACACAAAAAGTTACGTATTTGAGTTTATATCACCATTTTTGTATACTCTTTATCACTTTTTCCTATTAATATAAGCACCATACTCTTCATCGCCTGTGTACCCATAATGGCCTTTGCTTAGGTCAGGGTCGTTCATGACGTGTCCAACAGGTCTTCTCAAATGAACATTGTGGCTGTAGAGTCCAGAAGTGTCTCCCATGTTCCTCAAGATGTTGAGAGTGGCGAAGATTATGGCCAGTTTACCAAGGAATATGGCTTTGATGAGCATGATCTTCATTTGAGTGAGCATCATGGGAAGCATCATCGTTGACATCATGAAAGGCATCACCAAGAGGGGTAGCAGGCGTGATATCAAGCTTTCTTGTTTTTTCTTTCTTCCTTCTGAAAAAAAAAACAGGAATTGCCTTTAATCCAGCAACAAAAAATATATCTTCAGAAATTTATTGATGGTTTCAAAAGTTGCCGATTCTTGTCTACCAAATGTCCATGTATGAGAAAGCAAATTATATATGGAGGATTTTTTCAGTTTCTGGCGAGTTCTTGTCGTTAGTGTTCATGAAAATTTTGGCTCACTTATTGTTTTACGTGCGTCGTGCATACAATCAACTTTAATTGAAATAACTCTCTGGGAAGAGCCTGGATCAAAGAATATTTCAACTGAAAGTTTTGTAGTTTTGATGCCGGGTTTCCACCAAGCGGACAGGTCAAAACAAAACACGAACTGAGTAGAAATTTCGAACAGTTTTGTTCCGAAAATGTTCGAAGACTGTTGGGTTTCCAACGGACTTTATGTTTACACCAGTCACGGATAGAAAACAATGAAAACTGTTCGTGTTTTGTTGTTTAAGTTTCATTCAGTTTACACCTGCCATATAATTGTGAAAATGTGGCGCGCTGCAAACTATCTACACATCCTTTAAAATGTTAAGTTTTCGAGTAAGATAATCCTTCATCGCTGAAAGTAAATAAACTGATCAAAAAAATTAACGCACATTATGGAAATCTCAAATTTATTCAACAACTGAAGGTGTTCTCAATGATAATTATTTTTATCAGAATTATGCATGCATAATGTTATCCACTTTCAACGTTTTTCTTCAATACAGATGTTTTCTCCCAGCAGGAATAAAAAAAGATGATATTATCAGAATTTGAATGTATTGGCTCCATTCTAAAATCAGTTGTTCTCGATCAATTCTAGTGATCAATAGTTTTTCTTTCGTTTGATTTTCTACACTCGATCGCTATGCAACGCGAAACACGCAATTTGACCCAAAGGAATGTGCCCAAGCGGCAGTTTTGCGAGAAGAAGGGTGGACAAGAATTGCAGAAAGGTTTGGAGTTTCCCATACAAGTGTGTCCAGAATGTTGCAGCGATTCAGGGAGACAGGTATGAATGTCCGAAGACCAGGAGAGGGTAGACCGCATGGGTAACAACTGCCAATCAAGAACGTTACTTGAGAGTTCCTTCGTTGAGACAACGGTTTGCAACCGCTCGCCTCCTTCAAAATCAGCTTGAGCAAACTCATGAGGTGCAAATTAGCACTCAGACAATAAGAAATCGCCTCAGAGAATATGATTTAAGGCCTCGTGTCGCGGCAAGAGGCCCAGCTCTTACTCCAGCCCATCGAAGGGCGCGTTTGGAGTTTGCGAGTGAGCATATCCACTGGAAGAGGCCGATTGGGAAAGAGTTCTCTTCAGAGATGAGTCTAGATTCTGCCTCTACCATTGTGATCGACGTACCCTTGTATACAGACGTCCACATGAAAGATATGCTCAGTGCAATTTCCTGAATACTAGTGGTTTCGGGGGAGGATCGATTATGGTATGGGGTGGAATATCTTTGACTGCTCGCACAGACCTAGTGGTCGTTGATAATGGAGCTATGAGTGCTGATAAGTATATAAGGAACATTCTTGAAGAGAATGTAGTGCCATTTGCCCCATACATTTGTGAAAATTTCATTTTTATGGACGATAATGCCTGACCCCATCGTGCGCGCATCGTTCAGGAGTACCTTGAAGAGGTTGAAGTCTCTCGAATGGAATGGCCAGCAAGAAGTCCAGATCTCAATCCGATTGAGCAGGTTTGGGACAACTTCAATGGAAGGCTGAGGAGTTCAGAAAATCATCCATCTACTCTCAATGACTTAGGAATCCAACTCGAAGAAATCTGGGAAGGATTAGATCAGAACATTTTGAGATCATTCATTTTGAGTATGAACCGTCGTTGCCGAGCTGTAATTAACGCAAGGGGTGGAAATACCGAGTATTAAATCACTTATCAGCATTTCAGTATTTTGAAAATTGTTCATTTCTCTTCTTTCACATAAGATTCGGCGAAATCCTGAATTTTTCTTCCATTTAATTTGTCTTGTTTCGTTCAAAACCTTCCCGAGAGAACATAAAAAATAAGTTATAAAGTCAATGTAGAGTTGACTTTCATTAAAATTGAGATTTTCAGAATGTGTGTTAATTTTTCGCGCAGTGTATTTTTCAGAGTATGCCAAAGTTAAAGAATTATTCTAATCATCAGTTTCTCAACAGCCTTTTTCTCGGCAACGCCACGGCAAGGAATCTTTTTGATGTGCCTCACCAACTTAAACTACACGAGTCGCCACTGCTTCATTTATTTTCATTCATCATTTTGGTTCGTTCATTATTTCCATAACGATTCATATCATGGCCGAAACAAATGAGGGCAGGGTGTTTTCAGCTTCTCACGAAGATTAATATTCTGCATCGAAAAATGCATATTCAGTAGATCTTTTAAAATGGGTCACTCTGTCTAGCTTGAAAATCAAACCATCTTTCCAAACTGTACGAATGCTGTCCCCGTTTTAAATTCATCATTAAAACCGGATTCAGTGAAGGTATTGGGACTTACAACTTTATCACTACAATTCATATTGGTCAATAACTACTAGACGCCAACGAGGGGCTCATTATTGGTCATTTGCGGTATTAATGATTGACTACATGCCAATTTCCACAACACATTAGGCGAAAATAAAAAGAGACCCAGGACGACTGATAATTTCTATCTTCCCCCTGTAGTTCCACAACTGTGCGTAAGGAATTTGAGGTCCATTTTCAACGCCTCTACGGCTCGTCAGGTATAGTATGATTTATAAACTTTCATATTGAAAATAATGTTCAACAAAGAATAAACAAAAATTTATAGAGAATGAGAGTTTACATTTTTTTATCTGATTCTTGAAATCTTATGGTTATATCGGATTCAGCATCCTACAAAGCATACAAAATAGGCAAAATTGAAACTATTCCAAAACTAAACACAATTCAACTGATTTATTAGCTTGAGAACAGGAAAAACCGTCATGCTTTTGTAAAATCGCAGTTGGCTAGTCCATATTCAGACATATTTCCACTTGTAAAAATTCACAATAAAATTCTACCTACTTCCTGAAAGTTCTACCCCAATGATTTAGAGTCCTGACAACTTCTTTTACATATTCTTCAGGAACGTTGTAAATACGGATTGACTATTGCTTGTCGCATATTTACGAACCCTTCGAACGACTACACGTTTCACCATTATTTGCAATTATTGCACAAAGAACTGTCTGGTAGTTCTAATTGGATTTTGTCGAGAAGTACTGGGTTCATGGTAATTGGAAGTCACACTGCATTCTATTTAATTTTATGGTGAATTGAGTTTGAAGAATACAATTTACTTATAATAATATAATAAGTTTGTCTGTTCGAATAACCCACTTTTTCGAATTTTGATTGAACGTTATCCAAAGTTCTGTTGTTTGCTCGAGCTTATTTTCGAAATGGCTGATCCTAATTCTAAACGGTTTTCCGAAAAGAGGTTTTATTTTGAATAGCCCGCTATTTCGGTAGGTGTCACTCTCTAAGCTATCATTTTTTGACATTTGGCAACTGGCAAGTAGAAACTACAACGATACACTCTTCAACAACGTATTGAAATTATTAAAATTTACTATAAAAATGGTGAAAATTTGGCGGAGAAGGTTCGTAAAACTCGAACATGTTTGGGTCGTCGTGAAACACCATGTCGGCAATACAGTAATTGGTGGAAAAATTTGAGCTGTTGGGACTTGTTAGTGACGTGAAGAATATAACCCGTGCACGTCGCTCAAGAACAGCAGAAAACATTGCTGCTGTAGAAGAAAGCCCAGATTTGTCTATTCCTCGTCGTTCTTTGAAATTAGGCTTTCCACAAACGTCATTACACCGTATTTTGCATGAAAATTTCGGTCTTAAGGCTTATGAAACTCGGAGTTCACAAGAACTCAAGCCGCCCGATCATCAACAGCGTCTTGTATTTGCTTATTAGGTCCTTGGAATGCATGAAAATCCGGAATTCCAACGAAAAATCAGCTTCAGCCCATTTTCACCTCGGTAGCTTCGTCAAAATGCAAAATTGTCGCATCTGGTGCTCGGAAAACCCGAGTGGTATTGTTGAAAAGCCTCTCTATCCTCAACGTGTGACTGTTTGATGCGGTTTGTGGATCTTACTTTTCGAGAATGGGGCTGGAGCAACAGTTACGGTGAATGGATTGCGCTATCGAGAGATTATTGATGATTTTTCAGGGCCGGAATTGGATGGTATTGATCAACGTTTACTTTCAACAAAACGGCGCTACGTGCCACACAAGCAAGGAAACCATTAATCTTTTACGGGAAAAGTTTAAGGACGGTGTTATCTCTCGAAGAGGTGATCACAATTGGCCACCGAGATCTTGTGATTTAACACCTTTCGACTTCTTCCTTTGGGGTCATGTGAAAGAGAAGGTCTACGTCAAGAGCCCAGCGTCGATTCAAGACCTCAAAGATGGAATTCTCGTGGCTATCGAGGACATAGAGCAGCCACTTTGCGATTTGATTATGGAAAATTTCATGAAAAGGATATGGTCCTGTAGTCGTGGTCGTGGTGATGATTTGACATTATTAACGGCATACCTTCCTCTTTTTGATGAATTGAACATCCTATAATTTATCCAAAAAAAATTGTATTTTTCTATAAATGTCAAAATAACACCTCTTTTATTAGAAAACATTCAAAAGGCCTCAAGTAGTTTAATAGAGTTTACGAAATCAAATGGAGCACTGCTGAAAAATGGGAATCAAGTGAGGTAAGATCCGCAGATCGAGGCGGCCAAAAAAAAGGACTCCTATTTCACCACCAACGGTCTTCAAATAAATCAGTTAATTTCTGTTCAACCCTCCTTTTTGAATGGGCTGAGAAGCATTCATTTGGAGCCACCGATTGAATGCCACAGCAACTGTCAATTCAGCCAAGAAATTTTCGACTACGTCAACCGAAATTCTGAAATACCCTACAGCGTCTAAATTTTCTACGAAAAAGAAATATGTTAGATATTTCATCCATTTTTTGGCAGAATACATTCAATCGAAATTGGAATTGATTATGGCTTAAAAAAATTGGGTTTGTCGAAAAGTCGATGTCACTTCTGCTGAATTTTTGATAGAACAAATGAGGTTCGTAGATCCAAGAACTCAAGACTCAAGTTTTTTCTGAGTGATAGAATTTTCGATAGGGATAACTGTGATTTGAGAGAAGGTAGAAGCCATTTTGTTTTGACATTTCTGTTCAGTAAGCGTTGACGAATTATCACGGAAAGACTCACGCCGCAACAACGTTTACAAATTGTTGAAATTTATTTTCAAAATCAGTGTTCTATTCGCCAAACTTATAGAGCACTTCGTGAAATTTATGGTTTACATAATCGTCCATCAGAGCAGTTTATTCGTCGAACTATAGATAGATTTCGGACAACATTTTCTCTACATGGATATTAACTCAGAAAATATCCATTTTAGGGCAAGGGTGTGATGCATACACTCACATTATTTTTTAACGTAGATTCAATATCTGCCATAAAAAAATGGGGTTCTAATTTGAAAAAATTGATTTTTCACGATTTTGTCATCCCTAACTTTGAAAGCGATTTTTTCACCCCATGTATCATGAATCGCGATTTCGATTTTTAAAGTGGATACATCAATCTTACATCTTGAAAAATCCCAAAAATGAAAATTTTCCATCCAAAAACCTCGACGTTATTCTTGTTTCAGCGGAGCTCTATTTTCGATTTTTTTTTCGAATTTTCCCGCTCAGCTCAGAGAGAATTTTCCAACCAAAACTGAAAAATGTTACATCAAAATAACTTGAAATTTTCTAAGGAATCTATTTCTGCAATAAAAAAATGGTGTTCTAATTTTAAAAACGGAAGTTGACGTCATTTCCGGAAAAACCGGAGGTGCTCATGCCTTGAAAATATTTTAGATTTCATCAGCATCGTGAAATACTTATAAGTGCTGAATTTCATGAAAATACGTTCAGTAGTTTCCCGTATAAATATGGGTGAGGTTCCTCGTGAAAGACCCTGTATAGACGCTTTGGAAGCCAATATAACTCGTGTTATTGCTGAAATAAGGCCGGAATTACTCGAAAAAGTGGTCCAAAATTGGTATGGTCGAATACAGTTCCTCAAAACTAGTCGTGGTGGACATATGCCGAAAATTATTTTTGAAACTTAGATGCCATAAAACTATCTTTCAGATAAAACAAAATGGCTTCAATCTCAATTTAAATGTGTTCTATTTCAATTTATCAATTTAAAGTTCTAACAATCTAGTAAAACACCCGATATAAATCAGGTGTCAATAACTAATGTCACCACTTCAAACGTTTTTCTACCTGAATGACCTTGAGATGTACGTCACAGAAGCATACCAGTTTTGAGCAAAAATATTCAGCCATTTTCAAGATATTACCAATATTTAAAACCTTTTCGAACCCGGTATGAAAAATAAGTTATTATTGTCAATTTGAACAAAATATTGATTAGGATGAATAATCTTGATTATTATTTCCACCACTACCTACTATTTATTCCAACTGTTTTCTACTCTGATTGTAATATTGGTCCATTAATAATAAATAACGCTTCATGCACTAAAAACACTCCGTTTGATAACTAGAAGCATAATTTGTCTTCCAATTTACAGGGTGATACTGTTCTTGTTATACAGAGTGTTTTATTGGGAAATGGAAATAATTGAAGGACGAATAGAGTCAGCCCCTGCTTATCGAAATTTTGGCAATCCTCCATTTCATTTTCCTATTGAATTATTTGGAGATTACGAAAATAATTTAAATTTCGTGAAAAATTATTGGCGTACCAATTTTTCACCGAATTTATTCGGACAGAAGTATGTACGGACGCCACTGGTGAAAATTGAGCATCATTTTGTATAGGAAAAAATGTGTCTTAATGCGTACTCATGACCTACCAAAATCGTGTACGGTGTAGAAAATAATTTCATAAAACCATTTTTTTTTTTAATTTCAACACCCCGTATCTCAGAAACAGTGCCTTTGGGACCTATAGTCCATAGGAACTTTACATCATGAAATCATCTGAGGATTAAGATCCCGAATTTACGGTCCCTTATCCTGAAACACCCTGTATGCATTATTAATTTTCAACTGTGAAGATTTGCCGCGGGTAAACCCGAAAAAACTGCTGACAGCTGCTGTTATACAGTTTTTCCATCTAGAAACCATTTGTGATTCAAAATTGAGCGTTTCTGATTGGTGAAAATCAAGACGAGGGAAATAGTCGCATATAAACCATCACCCCTCTCTAAAAATTAAGATTTCTCTACGATAATGGAGCATTGCAATTTTATTTGAAAGTTTGGATGAAAAAACGTACTCATCTCATTTTCCATGCATTGTAATTAAAAACTCCCCCTCCATTCGTTCTCCTCTTGAAGAAACTGATAAGAACCAGCGTCACAGCCACCTTTGCTACGATTGCAGCTTTCATGAACAGCAATTTTATAACAAAAACCATCACAGGAATTATGGCTGTAGAAATCATGAAAGGTATGAACATGATCGGCATTATTCTTTTCACCAAACTGTGCTGTTTCTTCTGCCCTTTGCGCTTTTTTTGTCCCCCAGATGATCCACCGTGACCCCCTCCTACTCCACCGTGACCTCCTCCGGCTCCACCGTGTCCCCCTCCGCCCACGTTACCAAATTTGGCTTCTTTTTTCGTTGATTTCGATTTGACGTGTGAAGTGTAGTTGTTTGGAGTTTCTGAAAAATATACCATAAATCAATAAGCTGTATTGTAACAAAAAACCTTTCATTTTAGTTTTATTTCATGGGAATATTTGAATTTTTTTTCGAATTTAAACATGGGAGGGAAACAAATATGGAATCTATACCCGATAACTAGTTTGGATTTTTAGAACATTTTTGTGCAAAATTTCTACATCGAATTTTCCCGAAATAAAAAAATAATTTAGTTTCATTTCATTTCATCTTCTTTGTTTGTTAATTTATTCATGGAAACAACAAAAAAGAATGTTACTGAATATCTTATAAATACTTAATCAGCTAACAAAAATTTTAACTTCTCTATATACCTACTCCAATAATTATTGAGTTTTTTGTTACATTACAATATTAACTTCATGCAAACAGAAGTCATATCCATTATTGATTTATGATGATATTTTGGGAATTTCTAAACTGTTCCATCAGCTTCTGGCCCAAATACATTCGAGGTAGTGAAAAAAAAATCAATATTTGTGCGCTTGTTTTTATGGACAAGATGGTTGTCATTTAGCTGAATGTATGGTATTGTCTTCATCGATTATGTTAGATGATTATGAAGAATTCCTTTTCAAATTCAATTCTATCAGTCCGAATGTAAATATGTAAGTAAATTTTTGAGAGAATTGACCTAAAATCTTGAAATGGTGAGTGTGGGCTTGAAGTACAAATGTTTCGGTTTAGTTAGTGAGGTTTGGAAATTTCATTTTTCCAATATTTAATAAAGTACGTATCTAATTGCGTTGGAATTTGAGAATGGGCTGAATGAGTGTACACAAAGATTTCCATGAAGATCGTGAAATATTCAATATCTCCGGAACTAATCGCCCAATTTGGCTGAAATTCATCATGTGAATCAGTGGAATTCCGCAGCTGTCAAATCTCGAACCTTATTACAGAAATTTTGACAATTTTCTCAATAATTCGCAAGAATTTTATATCAACACATCATCAAAAGTTTTGCCCCCTAGGTTTCTCAAGAAATAAATAATCTATGTTCTGGAAATGAGATGAATATTTTCCTCTTTTTCACCTGCATTTTATTTGATAAAAAAATCTTTGTTTGTTTCATGCAGGATGAGACAAAATAGGAAAAATGATAAAAATCTAAATTTATCGTTAACTCATTTTGGATTAATTATAGTTTGTCCACAACCGAGTCCAAAATAAATTGTTCTTATAACCACCTCTTCTTTCAATCAATTGCCCCATATAAATGGATGTCCCGGCATTTTTAACGGAATATTCTCGTTTTTCGCTGAAAATTGATTTATTTCGAATACATCTGAATCCATTCTCCCGAACAAGAAACAGTTTTTTCTGGTTTAATGTTTTTATATTTGGGTAATGTTTAATTCAAAAAGTTGAGAGTTAAAAGGGGGGCAAGACTTTTGACGATGTGTGTAGTTCTGATTACGCGATCTGAACAGAATTTCACATGTAGCTTGCATACGTCACTCAAAATACAGTGTACCCTTTGAAAAATTGGTACTTTGCACTAATAGAACAATAGAGCAACAGGCATAAATTTTTTTATGGATATAAAACATTTTTATTTAATTTATCAAGAAATTAGATGCCTCAATACCTACATAGATTCACTATGAATATATGCTTTTAAATGGGCTTCTAGAGTTTTCGAACAAACTTAGAAGTTATTCTCCATTCACTTTTATAAAATATCCCGGTTGACCATGACATTCTGAAACATTTCAACATGTATATATTGAAAATGTTAGGTTATATTCTTTTCCTGTCAGATGACTGCGCAACGTTGTCTTCTCTACACTGAGGTCGTAGTAATTATAGCCATGTATTTATCAAAATGTTTAGGTACTTTGGGGAAATAATGGATATGAGAAAATATTATGTGAATTCAATAATTCCAAAGACCTGGCGAATTTTGAAAAAACTTTTTTCTCTGTTAATACTGGAAATATTTCACGTTTATAAATATGGTTGGCAGATTCAGTTATGCTATTTTCTTGTACGGAAATGAAGATTCGAGTGGTGAAATTTTATTGAAAAATGATGGACAGAATAGTCCAATACTTTGTGATGGTTCATTTGAAAAATAAATAAAAGTACCTACTCGAATAACCGGACAGTTAAGGCGACCTGGCACACGTCCGAGCTCGCGAGCTCCCTTCAAAAATTGGGCTTTTTATTTCCATGATATCTCAGTTCGTATGCGGCGTAGACCGACAATTTTTTTTTTTAATTAAAGCTTAATCATTTCTCTAGAATGTGTATTACTCGCTTTTCTGTTTTCTTCGTATATTAGGAAAGAAGCCTGGTGAGCTGTAATTTCATGAAAATCTGGACAAGACATTTTATTTCCATGATATCTCCGTCGATTTTCGGGATAAATGTATGACATTTTCAGTATACATGCGGAATAATATTTTTTCGACAACCGTCCGGGATGTACCCACTTCCCGGACGTTTTTCTTCGAGAAAGCAGCATTTCCCGGCCTAGTCCAGAAAGTACGTACTTTCCGGACTAGGCCGGAAAAAATCACGTCGTTGTTGTCATTGTTATGATCATCACACGAAATAACGGATGACAGTTCTGTTCTGTTTAATTCAAATAAGAATTGAAATATACAGGGTCTTTCACGAGGAACCTCACCTATATTTATACGGGAAACTACTGAACGTATTTTCATGAAATTCAGCACTTATAAGTATATCACGATGCTGATGAAATCTAAAATATTTTCAAGGCATGAGCACCTCCGGTTTTTCCGGAAATGACGTCAACTTCCGTTTTTCAAATTAGAACACCATTTTTTTATTGCAGAAATAGATTCCTTAGAAAATTTCAAGTTATTTTGATGTAACATTTTTCAGTTTTGGTTGGAAAATTCTCTCTGAGCGGGAAAATTCGAAAAAAAAAATCGAAAATAGAGCTCCGCTAAAACAAGAATAACTTCGAGGTTTTTGGATGGAAAATTTTAATTTTTGGGATTCTTCAAGATGTAAGATTGATGTATCCGCTTTAGAAATCGAAATCGCGATTCATGATACAGGGGGTGAAAAAATCGCTTTCAAAGTTAGGGATGACAAAATCGTGAAAAATCAATTTTTTCAAATTAGAACCCCATTTTTTTATGGCAGATATTGAATCTACGTTAAAAAAATAATTTGAGTGTATGCATCACACCCTTGCCCTAAAATGGATATTTTCTGAGTTAATATCCACTTTAGGGCAAGGGTGTGATGCATACACTCACATTATTTTTTAACGTAGATTCAATATCTGCCATAAAAAAATGGGGTTCTAATTTGAAAAAATTGATTTTTCACGATTTTGTCATCCCTAACTTTGAAAGCGATTTTTTCACCCCCTGTATCATGAATCGCGATTTCGATTTTTAAAGTGGATACATCAATCTTACATACAGGGGGTGAAAAAATCGCTTTCAAAGTTAGGGATGACAAAATCGTGAAAAATCAATTTTTTCAAATTAGAACCCCATTTTTTTATGGCAGATATTGAATCTACGTTAAAAAATAATTTGAGTGTATGCATCACACCCTTGCCCTAAAGTGGATATCCATTTTAAAATTTTTTTTTGTCATTTCCGGTTAAACCGGAAGTATCTCATTAATGAAAATATGCTCATCAGATGTATTGTGGTTCACTACACTCAGCTGCCAAATTTCAAAAATAACACCCGTTTCGTTTTAAAGATATTAATTTGGTGCCAAACTTTATCCCAACCTGTATATATTAAGGAACGGACGGAACTATGGAATTCCCCACTTTTCAAAATTCTCAAGAAATAAGCCTACAGAAGACATTTAAATACCTTTTTGCACAACTTGAAATACCCCAGTATGGAAATCTAGTAGTACTTACTACGAAACCTGTGTCACAGTTGAATCTTAAAAGAACTAACTCCATTCACAAAGTAAAAAAAGAGTAAATAGAAATTAGCATTGGCAACGTCTCTGAGAATTATTTGACATTTCACGAGTGCCAACCAGCGTCAGTTTCAAGTAAAAAAACTTGATAAACCTAAATCTTGGCCAATCGGGATACTTTATAAAATCGAATGAATAACTTAAGGCTATACTGACAGCTGCCAATGACGGCGACTTACTCAATAAATTATTCTATTAGTTCTAAATGTTAATTTTTAATTTGTTGGTGCTATTTACTATACTTTAACGTTTTATTTTGCCACTATTAGTTTTATCATTGATTCTGCCTGTTGGATACATCGGCCCTTTAAAACTTCGGTTCTGGTCACGTTTTGTCTTGTGCTTGTTGTCAGTGGGTTAGGGAATTAGCAATGGGACGCCCTATTTGGTTTATGCGAGATGGCCCAAGTAAAAAAACTTGATAAACCTAAATCTTGGCCAACCGGGGTCCGGGATACTTTATAAAAACGAGTATACATTGATAATCGACTTAGATAAAAAGAATTAAATTTTTTCACCTTGCAAACTCTTAGCATCACTTTTCTCCTCTTCATCCCAAAAATTCCATATTTCACTGAACGTTTCGTTACTCAATTCTCTCCCTAAACTCTCCAATAGAAAATCCACACTTTCCTCAGTACCTTCTCCTCCCTTAACATCAACTTGACTAGTCTTTTCACACAAAACATACTGCACAGCGACCATGATCAAGATCGTCCTCAAAACGAGAGCACCAAATTTCGTCTCGCACATTTTTATCGTCCACTATACGACCGCAACTTCTTCGGTAGTGAGCAGGATGTGGACTTGACCAGATGAACACATGTTAAGATCTCTCTAAGAAGCGAGAATTTTGTGAAGAAAAGCCGATGGTGATGGTATAGCTGTACCACCTTCTCTTTAGTGTTCCAGTTTTCCGCTATCTCTTAGATATTAAGCAAATAGTCGTATATTTGTCCTGTTACGGACCACGGTCACGGTAGGTCTGTAATTGAGAAGTTTCAATACAGGGAGTCTCTTTAACGATAGTTGTTCAGAGTATTATTGCTAATCAAATAGACAATTGTTGAGTACTGTCGAAGGTAAGTGCTATTGTAAATAATCCAATTAGTGGGTGCAGAGACGGTCTTAGATTCTTTACTCCATTCAGTTTTATGAAGTATCCTGGTTGGCCATGACATTCTGACACATTTCATCGTGTATATTTTGAAAATGTTAGGTTATAATAACTTTCTCAGATAACTACGCTAGGTTGTCCTCTCTGCATATAGGTCGTAGTAATTACGTATTTATCAAAATGTTTATTTACTTTGGGAAAATAATGAATTTGTGATTACAATAATTCCAAAGACCTGGCGAATGTTGAAGAAACTTTTTTTTCTGTTAATACTGAAAATATTTCACGTGTATAAACATGGTTGGAACATTAAGTTATGCTATTTTCTTGAACGGAAATCAAGAATCGAGTGTTGAAACTTTACTGAAAAATAACGGACAGAATAGTCCGTTACTTTGTGATAATTCATGCGGAAAAAGAATAAAAGTAGGTACCTTCTCGAATAACCCGACAGAAAAACTTAATAAACGAACAGTAGAATAACAAATAAGCCTACAGAAGACATTTAAATACCTTTTTGCACAATTTGAAATATTCCATCAGTATGAAAATGTAGTAGTTAGTATACTCCATTCACAATTATAAAATCACAGCTCTGGCATTGGAAATTTGACACATTCCACTCTGTATCGAAGTTATGACGTTTTTCAAAACATTTTTATGTTCCAAGTCAACACTATGTTGCCCTTTCTACATTCTTAGCGTATTTCTCAGAATGTGAATGAATTGGAAAAGATGTGATGGACGAAAATAATTAACGTTTATATGAATTGATAGAAAGGATTCCTTTTCTAGTTATTTGCATGAAAAGTACAAGAGATCACTGTTGAAATATATTATTTTTCGCCATGGAAAAAAATTGCATTGCTTTCACATAATTTTCATATGCATGCTTGTGAAGATTTAATGTTTATTATCCTCTTGAACTGAAATTTCAAGACTTGACGATAATTCATTCATTTGATCTTATGAACAAGGAGTAAAATATTCTGACTTTATAGTAATTTATTGGATTAAAAAATATTCATACATTACTACCACAGTAGGTTTGTACAAATAAAATGGAATAGGTCAAATATATGCTTCACATTTATCATTCACCTGTTCTAAAATAAGACACAAACTCCTGAAATATGGAAAAAACCGATGTATTCTGGTTCAATATAGCCTTTTTCTACTTTCGGCAAAGGAATGAAAGCTCCAGTGACACATTTCAATTCTACCTGAACCATATTTTCCGGTCGCTTCCGTTAGAAGATCGTATAAGGAAGCCTTTCTTGTCCATTTACACATTCCAAATAAATTTTGAGCACCAAAATCGATACCGAAACTAATCAAACTTCTGAGGGACCGGAATTTCGTTTGAAATCTTTCAAAACGGCCAGATACCTAAAAAAAACTTCGTTATCAAGTGTAAAAAGGTCGATTAGTACTTACTTTCGCTTTATTTATGCTTATAAATCGATTTTTGGTCCAATTCAAGTTTGCCGTTCGTACTCACGCCAAAACTCGTGAAAGGAAAAAATGACACTTGCACGAAACTTCTTCTGGACGCCGAAGAACGGAAAAATAGGTGATTTCCTATCGATATTTCTCCCCAAAATCGCCGATCGATACGAACTAACAAAATGGGGAAAATCTTTGATACTTTTACTTTGATGTAAACAGAAAAACGGGCATCGTCATTTTGTCATTAACCATATTCTATGTACGCGCACAGATTTTTCATCAGGTGCACCAATTCCTGAAAACGAAACCATGGCCAGAGTTGTGATTTTATAATTGTGAATGGAGTATAGGTACTACGAAACCTGTGTCACAGTTAAACCTTAAGAACTAACTCCATTTACAATTAGTTCTTGGGAATCTATTGAGAGTAGAAATTAGCACTGCCAACGTCTCTGGTCCCTGAGAATTATTTTGACATTGCCGATATTTCACGAGTGCCAACCTGCGTCAGTTTTAAGTGAAAAAACTTGATAAACCTAAATCTCGGCCAACCGGGATACCTTATAAAAGTGTTCATTTTGTTCACTGAATGTAATCAATGAAATATCTTTTAGGAAAAATGAGGAAAGATCATGTTTAAGATATATCACAAGTATATTCTATTTACATTATCATTCGGAGACACAGGTGTAACCTTGAAAGGGAAATTGAGAAAAAATTTGAAAATTCTCTAGGACCCGTCAATTATATTCGTGAAAAGGACTTTCTCACATGAAAGCAATCATCAATAACCCCAATCCCTTATTATTGAAAAGGGGAAATGAGTCGTGTGATATGTTGTTGAGGGGTATTTTTCTTTTGAATATGATAGTAAATTTTTTTCGTTTACGTGACATTCGACTTTGAGAATTCAATACCAACCAATTTACCTGGAGCACCAATGTCCAAGGGACTAAGCAGGAGTAGGAAATGTCTTCAGAAAAACGAGTAAAATGTCCTGAATAGTTTAATCTTACAAATGCTCAAATTGAGCCCTGCCAACTTCCACACAATGGTATAAATTTTGCCAAAACTTCCGCCTTACATTCTGAGCCATTCCAGGGGTCTAACTATCTGGCACTTGCCCACCACAGAAACTTGCTAGAGCAGAACCTCAAGGGTATTTACTGAATGCATTTTTGACCAAGACAAATAAGGACTCTTTGATCTGGGTTCCCGGTCATTCGCAATCAAAAGAAACGAAGAGGTTAATATGCTAGCCAGAAGGGGAGCACAAACGCCACCTATGGACAAATAAC
Source organism: Adalia bipunctata (assembly GCA_910592335.1). NCBI lineage: Eukaryota > Metazoa > Arthropoda > Insecta > Coleoptera > Coccinellidae > Adalia > Adalia bipunctata. The sequence goes on from OU342954.1 coordinate 13,398,699, forward strand.
CTCTCTGTGGTATTGGCATATGTATCTATAAGAGAGAGTTTTGGAGAAGGAAGAAACTGAAAGAGAAAGCACTCTGAATGAATTTTCGGAAGATTGAGGATTCAGCCTCCTTGAAGCCCTTGCAGGTACTTGAGTTCATTGGAGCTCTGGAACTGGAGCGCAAGCTGAAGAGAGCGCTTTATTTGGTCAAAAATGCATTCAGTAAATACCCTTGAGGTTCTGCTCAAGCGCTCTCTTCAGCTTGCGCTCCAGTTCCAGAGCTCCAATGAACTCAAGTACCTGCAAGGGCTTCAAGGAGGCTGAATCCTCAATCTTCCGAAAATTCATTCAGAGTGCTTTCTCTTTCAGTTTCTTCCTTCTCCAAAACTCTCTCTTATAGATACATATGCCAATACCACAGAGAGGTTATTTGCCCATAGGTGGCGTTTGTGCTCCCCTTCTGGCTAGCATATTAGCCTCTTCGTTTCCTTTGATTGCGAATGACCGGGAACCCAGATCAAAGAGTCCTTATTTGTCTTGCCTACCTCATTGACTTTTTTCCGGCACTCCCAAATCAATTCAGAGTCAATGACATAGGAGATCAAATCTCTGGAACTGGAGGGCGAGCTGTAGGAGGCGCGATGATAACAGTTCTGTTTGGGGGCACAATAGACCTTAAGGTCGCAGTGAACTGTAACCCCTTTTCACTATAACTATAACTATGACATAGGAGTTCAGTGCTTTAATAGCAGCTTGGCTATCAGAATGATAGTCAAGGTATTTACTTTGAAATTTTGGATACATTACTTTTCCCATTCTTCCTTTTTAAATAGCATCATCTTAACATAACTAGGTAGTTTCACTGATGTACTTGTTAAGAGAGGACCAGGCTACAGACTTTTAATACTCTGATTACCTGTACCTTCCCTAGATATTCTAAGGATAGCCTAAAGGGCTACCCTCACCCTGTAAATCACTAGATGTAGAGGAGTGGATCTGTGATGACCTGAAGGCTCGAGTCGGGAACGTTCTCATGGCTTCAGTAGTGATATAGGGCCCCTACACGATCATTCGGAATGACAATCAGAGCGAAGATTGACATTCCGATTGAATGTGTAAGGTCTATACTGATGGAAATGATGGAATGACGAATGGACTGACGGATTTCCAAATATTTTGAAATCCGAGGTTCAATCACGTTGAGTGGAGGGGAGACTGACAGTCTGAATGGTGGTGTAGTGATTCTATCATTCTTTTCCTTAGTCTTATTAATGCAATCATGGAGAACGGATGCTCGCAAAACTTAAACGAGGATTTCACTGAGTTGCCCCAAAGGGTTGACGATCGAAACTGCCTTCAAAGGTTCATAAGTGTTTATGAATCTTTCCCCGAACTGTGGAATAAATCCCATCCCAGTTACATGAATAAATATAGAAAAAATGTTGCATTGGAAAAATTCCTCAACATATGTAAAGAAATAAAGCCAAATGCCACAATGAAAGACGTTTTATTGTCTTCTTGGTGCCCAATGCAAGGATAATGGCCAAATAAGCCTTATCTTTACTTTTTTATTTGGAGACATTAGACTAATGATAATTTGAAGCGTACTATTTGGTTTTTAAATTTCAACTGAGCTGAAGTCATTTCAATCAGCCTGTCAGTTTGAATGATATGTGTAGGGGCTTCAAGATTGGAGGCAGGATTGACAATCTTATTGTTCAGTCAGACTGTCATTCATGATTGACCGTCTAGGGGCCGCTATACAAACACAGGCATCTTGTCGAGTTTTTTCCTGACGCTTTTCTGTCCAGTCTCAGCAAACCAGACTTCTCCACCATAAGTTATTATTGGTCTCACTATCATGACCTACATCCATCGCAATATTTTAGGGTTACAGCCTCAAGTTTTACCGCATAAGCTTTTGCTACATTGAATACTATTATGAACGCAGTAACGTAAGTAAATGATCAACTTATGGTACTATTGCAGTTCTTCGAATACGGTCCTGTTTCGAAGACTCGTGCTCGAAAGTCTCTTGATTAATATCCAATGTAAAAACAACCAACTGGTAGTGATAGGAGCTTCATGCATTCTCCTTATATCAATGATAATGATGTATGTGTATCGTGACATGATTATACCACTGCAAAACTATTTTTTGCAAATACTTTTTGTATACCGGAGATCGTCAACATGTATATTTTTTATTCGAATGGCGGAAATTATGATGGATATCGATTTTTTTAGTGCTTCCAAGACATTCGATCTCCCACAACAACACAATTACGTGATTTATTTGAATCTAGGAGATTTTGAGCGCTTCTTCAATAACCTTGTGGGTAAAGTCAACTTTAGGTAGATTCACCTTTTAAGCAGATTCACCTTAAAGGAAGATTAGCATTGGCCAGTGGGAGGAAGCAAATGTTCAAGCTCAGTTAAGTTATTGTGTTATGGATTTTTTATGTTTGTTAAACGGAAGATATGTAAGGAATGATCACGCCGCAACAATGTTTACTAATTGTTGAAATTTATTTCCAAAATCAGTGTTCTATTTGCCAAACATAAAGAGCACTTCGTGAAATTTATGGTTTACATATTCGTCCATCAACTATCGATAGAATTCGGACAACATTTTCACCACTTGATGCAACAACAACAACAATACAAAGAACAGTACAGAAGAAAATATCGCTGATGTGAGTGATAGTGTTAATGAAGATCTAGATTTGTCTATTCGTCGACGTTCACAACAAGTTGGACCCTGTGCATTCACCAAATGGAAAATTTTACGTGGAGATCTTGGTCTACGCCCATACAAGATCCAACTGGTTCAAGAACTAGAGACACTTGACCATGATAAGCGTTGTTTGTTTGCTGATTGGGCCCTAGAACAGCTTGAAGACGATGCACTTTTTTATCGAAAAATTGTGTTTAGTGATAAAGCTCATTTCTGGTTGAACGGATACGTGAACAAGCAGAATTTCCATTGCATCCTGAAAAATACACTGTATATGGTATGCTTTACACGCTGGAGGCATCATCGGTACATATTTCTTCAAAAACGATGCTGGATCTAATGTTACAGTGAATGGTGCTCGTTACAGATCGATGATCAATGATTATTTGTTTCAGTTTGAATTGTATCGACCCAGAAGTGTTTTGGTTCCAACCAAATGGTGCTACATCTCATGCTGCTACCGTAAAAATTGATTTATTGAAAGAAAGATTTGGTGATAAAAATATTTCGAGAAATGGTGCAATCAATTGGCCTCCCAGATCATGCGACATAAGTCCAATGGATTAATTTCTTTGGGGTTCTGTCAAGTCATTGGTTTATGCTGATAAACCAGAAACAATAGTTTGGAAGCCAACATAACCCGTGTTATTGCTGAAAAAGGCCTGAATTACTCGAAAAAGGGATCCAAAATTGGTCTGGTCGAATGCGGTTCTTCAGAGCTAGTCGTGGGGGAAATATGCCGGAAATTATTTCCAAAATATAAATGTTATAAAATTATCTTTCAAATAAAAGAATTGGTTTCAATCTTAATTCAAATGTGTTTTATTTCAATTCAAAATTCTATCACTCTAAGAAAATACCCGATACTTCTGAAATTTTGTGGCGATTCTTGCCTTATCATATAAGTAGTTATTGCGCATTAAGAAAAAAATGTATCTTTGTCAAATGACTTATACAATCTATTATTTTTTGAAACTTCTTTTTCAATGTGTTTTCTTCGCACCGATCTTTTGCCCATGCGTGGATTCTGATTGTTACATGAACATCACATGACCCAGCTGCAACTGCCACATTCGAGATCCAAACCTACCTTGAAAGCTTCAAGTTGCTATACCTAGGTTTATCCGTAGGAGAGTTATGGTTTTAATAGACGAACAGACGTCAGAAATGTGTCTCATCTCGGAAACCTAGGGACTTTTATTTACTGAACATAAAAACTATTTTTCTGAACCGCCACAAAGTCTTCTACCCACAGACAGGTACCAGATAATCCATTCATAACGCCACACCCTGTATGTGTTAATTCGAATTGTTTCCAATCTATGGTGTCCACTGCACCGAAAAATTAATGCGTTCCAGATAAAAAAAAGTATACCCAAACTACAAATTCAAGTTACCAGTAAAATCATTCATCATTCCGTACAAAAAATTAAAAAAAGAACAGTCGTTGACCGAGCACGTATAATATAAATCACATTGAAAAAACCACAAATTATACTACAAATTGTAGAGGAGTTTCTCTCTCACGAAACGCAGGAACAAAAAGTAGACCAAATTCGTTCATTTTGACCTTTCACCCAAAAATACAACATTTGGACTTTCTCAAGATGAATGAATGTACATGGGAGAAGGCTGTGAGGTGTAGGTTATCATACTGCCTAGATACATAATTATTTATGATTTCTATCGAACTTTTGGCAGATGCGAATGGAAATTCCATCCAAGAGATTCGGAAATGCTGAACCCGATTGTTACGCTTGGGAAGTGGAGCATAAAATGTACCAGATTTGGACTATATTTAAATACTTTCGATGTTTCACTCGGATCTTTATATAAATATGATTAAAAAAAAATTTCCATTGACCAGTTTTTATAATCAACTGAGATTGAAGAATGTACGAGAAATGCCATCTGAATTTACTTCGCTTTACCATCTTGATGGACAGAGATATATTCAGTGACGGCTCGTTCCCTTTAGGTGTAGGTATTTCAGCCAGACCCAATATGTACAGGCTGTTCCTAAACTAGAGGTAAAAATGTAAAGGGGAGATTCCTTGAATAATTTTAAGGAAAAGCTTCTATAAATTTGAGACAGCAAACCTTCCGTTTTCGAAATACAGGGGGGTAAAGTTTCAGATTTGTTCAAGTTTTTTTTTCATAGTATCTGGACTTCACAAGATATTTAACTGAACATGAGTTCAATTTGATGTATCGAAACTAGCAATGGATTTATTCACGAGTTCAATCCTGAGGCTAAGAAATAAATTTTCTAGTATCGGTAGTGGGTCACCATTTTACTGTTGGGTCGACAATTAACGTTTTTCTCTAAATTAGACATAATATTGAATCTATTAACTATTCATTTAATATTTGGAATGAACAAAAAGAAACTTGAAATAGACCAGTCCAACGATCTGTCTGGATCAGCCAAGGGCGTAGCCAGGGGGGGGGGGGTTCAAACCCCCCCGAAATGTTTTCAGTGTTCAATACTTGCTACAGAAAGCGACCCTCACAATTCCCGGCACTTACAAAGTCAATTGCCAAAATTTCAAAACCCCCCCCGAAACTAATTCCGTAGCCAGGAATTAGTGTAATAGGGGAGATATTTTTGAAATGATAAAACGGATATGTCTTGAAAATTGGGACTTGCACGTTTTCTTTCCTGTAATATTTAACCGGTCTTTTCAACACCTTTTATTTTACCCTAAACAGAAGGAAAAGCGCGTAATAATTTGATTGATCGGTGTAGACTGAAATTTGATATCCCTGTGCCGGAAAATTATTGAATCGTTTATCAAGCCCACACAAGAGGTCTGGCTAGACGTTATAACGATTGAAATTGTCGATTTTCGGTTCAGGTTTCTCCGGGGTTCCAAACGATAAGACGAAGCCGTTCCACGAAATCGGTTGCAATAACTGCGTGTGATGGCAGAAAAAATTCAAAGTTAAAATCGTGGGATTTGCAACGCAGCATTTCCCGAACCGATTCATGAGAAACTGCATTATCTCAATGAGACCCTACCTAAGCAGACAAGTCTTTAATTTGATTGGTTGTAAAAACGAAGATGGAAGAAGTTTTGATTTGATTGGTTTTGAAGCATCGTCGAAGGAAAACCTTTAATTAAATTGGTCTCTGAAGAAAACGAAGAATAGGGTAGCCGGGGAAGTCATGAGTCAGTTATCTAGGCTCCGGTGTTAGGGAAACTCATAGGTTTTGGTTTTATTTTTGGAAAGGTCAGTCTCAAACGGAGGCAGAAGAGTGTTTTAAGTCGAAATTATAAGATCTCTGAAATTACTTGGAATTATTTAGATTGCGTCTCGTCGGTAAAACGGGAGTGAGATTAATCTGCTAAAGCGGAGTGGGTGACGTGTTTTTGTGTTTCTTTTTCTGTTTCAGGAAAGATTCATCATTCTTAGGATTTTTGGTACAGAAAAAAGGTCAGATACTTTTGTTTATGCTTAGCTTATTTTGAGTATTGGTAGGAAGCTGCATGCAATCCCAGATATCTTTTTATTGTCCAGAGTCCCGAAATCTACCACAAGTCGAATTTTCTTTCAAAGTGTATTATTTTTGTGATCACCCTTGGGTATTTGAAAGTTTATGTGGGAATTATCTTTGAGATCTCTCTTGTGTATCTGAAAGTTTAAGTGAATTGTTTTTTTTTTAGATCTCTCTCGAGTACTAGAAAGTTTAAATTGTATTATTTTGAGATCATCCCAGGTTTATGATTTTGGGGTTATTTTGACAAACCCTTTAATTTTTGATAACTCGATTTTACTTTTATAATTGGCATTTACACTGATGCGTGAATTGATTTCAATGATTAGATTTTCTTTTGTGATTTAAAGTTGATGTGATAATTTGACTTGGTATCATTAATTTCATTTGATTTGAGAAATTGTCCGAATATTTTGATAATTTAGTTCGTTGAAATGTAAGTAACGAGTGTAAAAATTTAAACCCGAAAAGTTTCATTTATCATCCCTCTTCCTAAAGAATCCCTAGTGCGTTGGGCCGATCCCACTCTTTCTCACTTTTGGATAAAGAACTTTAAAATTACAAGAAACATGGTTGGGACATCATGGGTAGAAGACTTGGAAATTTACCTCAGCCCCCACGGACTTTGACGGCTCTGAGACATGAAGTACCTACTGGTAGCTTGGGATAATATTCCTCAAGAAGAAGTAGACCATCTTATTGCATCAATGCCAAGACTTGTTGGGGAGTGTATAGATAATCGCGGTGGACAGACACATTATTAACGAATTCATTAAAAAAATTGTAAATCCTTTTTTTCTCCAAATTTTAATTTACCCCTAGCTATACAGCTCCTTCTGGTTGTTGCAGTTTCTTTGTCAGTTAGTATATATGAACATACATAAAAACAAAACTTGGAAGAACTTGAATACGACCGTTTTACTGTTTATCTGCCCGTATAACATCATCGGCTTTTATGCGTTGCACAGGTCACCCGTAACACACAAATGGTGTACGATTGGTTGCTTGCAACTGAAAATTATACTGAACTGAAACCGATGGAGAACTGAGAACGAAAACTTTGAGCTCTTTGTAGAAGATGAATAAACCACTATTCATAATTTAACTGACAGATAGTGAAAAATGTTTTTGTTTCATCTCTCGACATATATTTTTCAAGGTAATGAATTGTTTCATACTCCCAGATTGCGTTAACCAAATTGTCAGAAAGGAACATACTCGGGGCTATTCACTAAGCAAAGTTGTTATGGATAGCAACTGTAAATCGTCGTTATCCCATGCTTATCCCATGTAATAAGCATGGGATAACGACGATTTACAGTTGCTATCCATAACAACTTTGCTTAGTGAATAGCCCCGACTGTCTATATTTTCTAGATATTACTTATAACGGTAAATAAAAAATAATCTCTACAAAGCGGCTGATCTTGATTCTTATGAATTAAAACTGTGAAGCCATCATAATCCATGTAAAGAAAGTTGCCAAGACTTATAAGCAGTGACGGCTCGTCAGCATCGGCTGACCCGACCCAAAATTATTCATTGAACCTGAATTATCAATTTCGAATTATTGAATTCAATTATTGCCTTCGAAATCTCATATTTCCACTTAAATGAAAAGTTCTTTCTAATCTCATCTTTCCGTTTGCTATACAGGGTGTCCCAGAAGTCGCGCACCCCATTGAGGGGATCGAAAGTGAAAAATATTCTAAGCCCAAAAATCTATGTTTGAAATTTTTTGATAACGTAGTTATTTGGTAATTAATTAATGAAAGTAGAAAGTGACCGATCAGGAGCGCCATACAGAAGAATAAGTAATTAGTGGGGACGCGAGAGTGAGACGCCAGTCTCGGTTTACTACGTGAAAAGCCGGCAGCAGCTCTGACTTCTCACTCTCGCGTCCCCACTGCCTACTTCTTCTGTAGGAGGCTCCTGGATTGGTCACTTTCATTAATTCATTACTGATTAACTACGTTATCAAACAATTTAAAACATGGATTTTTCATTTTCGATCCCCTCAATGGGGTGCGCGACTTCTGGGACACCCTGTATATAGCACGTAGGTAGGTCAGCCGATCGAGCGCTTCAGAATATGGTACCAAAGAGGTCTTTGATGGTACTATGTAGAACCTACGACTCAAGCAGTTGCACGTTACAAAACCTCGTTATTCAGTCGGTGCTTGCTTGATACATGTACAAGATCGGCCAGCCAAACAAGCGCTTACCCTGGTTATAAATTTAAGTTTCTTATTGTTTATTCTGAATATTATTAAATGAATGGTTAATAGATATAATAATTAAATATAATGTCTATTTCAGAAAAAAACGTTTTCGTACCGTTTAATAGAAGGTTAGTGTTTTTCTGACCATAAAAATACACTGCGCAAAAAAATTAACGCACATTATGGAAATCTCAAATTTATTCTACAACTGAAGGTGTTCTCAATGATAATTATTTTTATCAGAATTATGCATGCATATGCATATATTCCACTTTCAACGTTTTTCTTCAATACAGATGTTTTCTCCCAGCAGGAATAAAAAAAGATGATATCATTAGATTTTGAATGTATTGGCTCCATTCTAAAATCAGTTGTTCTCGATCAATACTAGTGATCAATAGTTTTTCTTTCGTTTGATTTTCTACACTCGATCGCTATGCAACGCGAAACACGCAATTTGACCCAAGAGGAATGTGCCCAAGCGGTAGTTTTGCGAGGAGAAGGGGGGGACATACACAAGAATTGCAGAAAGGTTTGGAGTTTCCCATACAAGTGTGTCCAGAATGTTGCAGCGATTCAGGGAGACAGGTATGAATGTCCGAAGACCAGGGCAGGGTAGACCACGGGTAACAACTGCCATTCGAGAACGGTACTTGAGAGTTTCTTCGTTGAGACGGTTTGCAACCGCTTGCCTCCTTCAAAATCAGCTTGAGCAAACTCATGAGGTGCAAATTAGAACTCAGACAATAAGAAATCGCCTCAGAGAATAATATGATTTAAGGCCTCGTGTCGCGGCAAGAGGCCCAGCTCTTACCCCAGCCCATCGAAGGGCGCGTTTGGATTTTGCGAGAGAGCATATCCATTGGGAAGAGGCCGATTGGGAAAGAGTTTTCTTCACAGATGAGTCTAGATTCTGCCTCTACCATTGTGATCGACGTTCCCTTGTATACAGACGTCCACATGGAAGATATGCTCAGTGCAATTTCCTGAAAACTACTGGTTTCGGGGGAGGATCGATTATGGTATGGGGTGGAATATCTTTGACTGCTCGCACAGACCTAGTGGTCGTTGATAATGGAGCTTTGAATGCTGATAAGTATATAAGGAACATTCTTGAAGAGCATGTAGTGCCATTTGCCCCATACATTGGTGAAAATTTCATTTTTATGGACGATAATGCCAGACCCCATCGTGCACTTTGTGCTTAAGCTCATGGTTTTTATCAAAAGAATCCCATATCACTCTTTCGATCTCAAGGAGTTCTAGAAATGATATTATTTTTTCGTTGCTCCACTTCGTCGACATTTTTCGCAACAATTAACAACGTACGCAACCTTCGCACGACAGTAACTGGACAGAATGTGATCACTCCCTGCCTCTTCCACTTGCGCTGCCGGTCCTTTGACTGCCGCACGAAAAACAGCTAATTTAGGGAGTGACCGGCAGCGCGAGTGGCAGCAGAAGTGAGGTGATTACATTCTCACCCTGCTCCCTGACGTCGAACTGGACTGAGTGTAATTGACGGGTTAGGAAGGCCTGTCGACCCTAGGGTGGAGATAGTTGAATTGCATACTTGCAACTTCATAAAGTAAGGGAAAGCGGTGTTTTTTTAATTTTCTGTCCATTTCGTAAATTTTGATGACAAATTTGAAAGAGGTAGTAACAAGTAACGTATTGGCTTATAATAGGCTCTAGGCGAGGAGTCTCAATTTGGTCTGTGATGCACCGATGAGGCTACCATTAGTATATCGACGCGTTATTTTTGGGAACGTCGTGATTTGTGAAGCACCCGAGCTGCTCAAGTGCTTGACCGCCTGCTAAAGGTGTTGGTGCACTATTTGTTACAGTTCAGGAGTTACCAAAGCTGGGCTGTACCGGCGCATGAATCACCAAAACGAGGCTCCGAAAGAAGACAGTTAAAAGACCTAATGGTTCAGAGTGAAACACCTGCATAGATTATCCATCTGTGTTATAAATAATGAAATTTAAATTCACATGGAATAGCATGTCCATCTTTATTCTCAGCAGTCGAAGTGAGCCTACTTACCTGCGTTTGCTGAAAACAGCTCAATGCCATCCACCCTAAGCACTTAATTCATCACAGACAAGAGAAGAGTTGTTTTACCATAAAAAGAAATTTAAATAAACAAACTATATTTCAACACAATACACATTATACAGAGAAAATATAAACAAAGGACTAAAAACTGAAAAACGATTCAAACTCACCAAAACAAATTTCAACGAGGTTGACTGCAAAATAATACTAAAAATATTCTTACCTTAGATACATCTTCTGCTTTCGGTTAAATTCTTGCTACATAACACCGTATCGTTTGGAATATGAAGGCAAAAATGAACAATTAATAGATCTATGTTTTTAATATCTCAAGAATTCTGTTCTGATTACAAGTTTACATTTTCTCTGCATATTGTCAAATTATAAACAACAAACAAGTTTTCTAAGGCAGAAGTAATGGAATGTACAAATCATATATTTGAACAAAAATTTTGTCAACTCTCTCTCCCTAAACATTCACCAGACATATAGAAAAATACGAATCGGAGCTATTGTTTTGTTAACAAGTGTTGATAGAACAGTTACAATTGAGGGACCTAAAGTGAGCCACATGAGAGAAAACTATGATCGACAAAGAAGTAGCATCACATGAAACAGAGATCAAATTGCCATTTCTCTCTTCCTACACTACAGAAAAATTCCCAGTTCATCATTGAAAGACTAATGGCCAGAAAGGCAATGATCTAGCGTGGTGGTTCTGAATTGCCTTTCATTGGTCAATAATGAACATGTGTTACACGAAGGGATCAAACATCTCTGAATAAAACTCCTTTATATCTTAATGTATGTATGATCTTTGAGAACGATGAGCAGAAACTTGAACAATAATACTTTGCTAAAGCTACAAATTTAAATAAAAACAATGTGGCGATGATATGTAGCCCTAAAAAGAGAGTTTGAAATAAAAACAACAACAATTACTGTATTGATGAGAAAATCAGAACAATAAAATTTAAGAACCGAAAATAATTGTGCTTCTTTATGTTTTAACTTTATTCATTATTTTAAAGGTGGCTCAATAAAGCCAAATTGGATATAATCATTATATCAAATAATGAAACCTATAAATCTATCTACTTATATAAACATAATGACTATACAATACAATTTGCTTAAGGAATACTTTTTATTGAATGGACCAACATATTTTGCCTTTTCTCATTGAAGCTGGTTCTCCCAAATATTCTGTTCTTCAAACTAACCGAAAATAAGGAGGGGTGTACCTTTCAATTATATACACAGCGAATTCATCGTTACTATTTCTAACAACATTTCTGAGGTCATTCAATCAAAGCTTTGCCATTTTATACATATTTTTACACTTTGACAGACAAACATCTTTTTCTAACTTAAAAAATTGATAGTTAAAAAAAATGATGAAGGCGACTGCTAACTTCTGATAGATCTTGTGGCTTTTTTTATCTGGTTGATTGAGGAACTGAACGGGTCTTCGTGGGCGGGGGAAGATTGAGAGTGTTGTGAGGAATGGGTTGAATAATTTAAAAAAATTTACTTCGAATAAAGGTAGATGCCGACGATGAGACCGTAAAGACCTAACACTTCAGCGAAAATGAGGATAAGTATCATTCCGACGAAAAGGCGGGGCTGTTGGGCTGTTCCCCTAACTCCCGCATCGCCCACGATGCCGATTGCGAAGCCGGCCGCCAAGCCGGAGAATCCTACTGCCAGACCGGCACCCAGGTGGATGAAGCCCCTGGAAAAAAAATTATTAGTCATCATCCCAAATGTCACCTAAAAATCGACTCAATGAAAAATAATACGAAAATATATCAGCAAGGGACTCGTTTTATTCTTTCCACTAGTTGTACAGTATAAGTAGTGCCTTCTTTTTTTCGAAGAAATTTCAAAGGCAATCCAAACCACGTGACCTGTCAATTATTTTCTGAGGTTAGTGCTGGTGGTCAAACAATGAGAATCTAGCTCTGTTCATATACACTGCGCAAAAAAATTAACGCACATTATGGAAATCTCAAATTTATTCTACAACTGAAGGTGTTCTCAATGATAATTATTTTTATCAGAATTATGCATGCATAATGTTATCCACTTTCAACGTTTTTCTTCAATACAGATGTTTTCTCCCAGCAGGAATAAAAAAAGATGATATTATCAGATTTTGAATGTATTGGCTCCATTCTAAAATCAGTTGTTCTCGATCAATTCTAGTGATCAATCGTTTTTCTTTCGTTTGATTTTCTACACTCGATCGCTATGCAACGCGAAACACGCAATTTTACCCAAGAGGAATGTGCCCAAGCGGTAGTTTTGCGAGAAGAAGGGTGGACATACACAAGAATTGCAGAAAGGTTTGGAGTTTCCCATACAAGTGTGTCCAGAATGTTGCAGCGATTCAGGGAGACAGGTATGAATGTCCGAAGACCAGGACAGGGTAGACCACGGGTAACAACTGCCATTCAAGAACGTTACTTGAGAGTTTCTTCGTTGAGACAACGGTTTGCAACCGCTCGCCTCCTTCAAAATCAGCTTGAGCAAACTCATCGAGGTGCAAATTAGCACTCAGACCATGAGAAATCGCCTCAGAGAATATGATTTAAGGCCTCGTGTCGCGGCAAGAGGCCCAGCTCTTACCACAGCCCATCGAAGGGCGCGTTTGGATTTTGCGAGAGAGCATATCCATTGGGAAGAGGCCGATTGGGAAAGAGTTCTCTTCACAGATGAGTCTAGATTCTGCCTCTACCATTGTGATCGACGTTCCCTTGTATACAGACGTCCACATGAAAGATATGCTCAGTGCAATTTCCTGAATACTACTGGTTTCGGGGGAAGATCGATTATGGTATGGGGTGGAATATCTTTGACTGCTCGCACAGACCTAGTGGTCGTTGATAATGGAGCTATGTATGCTGATAAGTATATAAGGAACATTCTTGAAGAGCATGTAGTGCCATTTGCCCCATACATTGGTGAAAATTTCATTTTTATGGACGATAAAGCCAGACCCCATCGTGCGCGCATCGTTCAGGAGTACCTTGAAGAGGTTGAAGTCTCTCGAATGGAATGGCCAGCAAGAAGTCCAGATCTCAATCTGATTGAGCAGGTTTGGGACAACCTCAATAGAAGGCTGAGAAGTTAAAATCATCCAGCTACTCTTAACGACTTAGGAATCCAACTCGGAGAAATCTGGGAAGGATTAGATCAGAACATTTTAAGATCACTCATTTTGAGTATGAACCGTCGTTGCCGAGCTGTAATTAACGCAAGGGGTGGAAATACCAAGTATTAAATCAGTTATCAGCATTTCAGTATTTTGAAAATTGTTCATTTCTCTTCTTTCACATAAGATTCGGTGAAATCCTGAATTTTTCTTCCATTTATGTGTCTTGTTTCGTTCAAAACCTTCCCGAGAGAACATAAAAAATAAGTTATAAAGTCAATGTAGAGTTAACTTTCATTAAAATTGAGATTTTCAGAATGTGCGTTAATTTTTTTGCGCAGTGTAGATATTAAAAACATTTATTTGCTTGAGAAATTGTTTCATGGGCATATTCTCAGTCAATTTTACTCTCAGGTATATCAAACCAGTGAAAATTATTTGAATTTAGTTCATTTTTATTTGAAAGATCGTGATTGTGTGCCAAAGTTGGATATGAAAGTCGTTCAAATTAAGATTCTTAAATATTTGAGAATACCCTCTGTGTGTAACTTGCTGTATTATCCACATATCCAAGTCTCTTGCTAGGAAACGAAAGGAAATCTGGTCAACAGTAATTAAGACTTGACAAAATCGAAGACAAAAATCTCATGTGAACACTTCTTGGTAGCAACTGAAATAAGCAGTATTCAGTTCATGTTATACTCAAAACTGATTAATATTTGATTTTTTTTGTCAAATAAAAGCTTAAAGAAGATACAGGTTACAGTTCTCGGATAAATATTTCTTCTCCAATCTCTGCGAGCTCCCAATAATTAAAGTCATGATCGTATGATTTAGTAAAATTTTCTTCGTTAATGTTCCTTCAGGATATTTTTTTATATTACAAAGCATAAAAACCCAGTGGTCCACCCATAAATTGATTCCTCATTCACTGCTGACCAGCGATCTGTTAGAAACGTTTTGAGATTAACACAGATTGAATAATCACGTGGTTTGGATTGCCTTATTCCACCAGTGTTAACCTCAAAACGTTTCTGACAGGACAATGATTAGCGCTCAATATGAAGAATTTTATTATTTGATGCGTGAACCAGTGAGTTTTTATGCTTTGTTATATCAAAAAATATCCTGAAGCAACACTGACGAAGACAATTTTACTCAATCATATGATCACAACTTTTAGTATTGGGAGCCCGCAGAGATTGTGGAGGAAGTATTTTAAAAAGAATATTTATCCTGCAACATATAACTTCTAAACTCTTTTATTTGATATCAAAAATATTAATCAGTTTTACAAGAACTAAATTCTTGCGTATTTCGGTATCTCCGATGAAATGTTGAATCTAGTTCCTTATCTTCGATTTTGTTAAGTCTTGATGATTGCTGACCAAATTATCCTTCGTATTATGTGGATAATACAGCAAGTAACACACATCCTCTACATTCGAGCGACTTGAATACATATATGACTTTGGCACATATTTAGGGTATTTTTTTCAATGAAAATGCACTTTATTTGAATCATTTTCACTGGTTTGATATTCCTGAGAGTAATATTGACTGAAAATATCAAAAACATGTCCACATAAAACAATTTTTCAAGCAAATAAACGTATATAATATCTACATGAACAAAGCTAAATTCCTATTGTTGTCGCCTTGGTCGAACAAATTGCCTTTGGCCAATAAATATCTGTATTTTAGTCTAAAAGATATACTGACGTCCTTTCTTGACAAATTTATTCTGACAACAACTCCATAGAAACAATTATCACAAATTATAAATCTAATATACAGAGTCTTCAGGAGGTTTTTGCCGTCCAACAACTCACACCTATTGTTTGACCACCAGCACTAATCTCGAAAAATATTTGACAGGTCGTTGGTTTACCTCATTTTCGGGTGATCTTCAAAGTTAAGTTCAGAAATTTAAATGGCAATGGTGGAAAGAATTAAAATCTGCAACCATGTCTACAACTTCACATTTATTTAGGGTTTCAGAGTAATTATACTCTTAGTGCCAAAATTTTTCATTTTCAATAAAGAATAATAAAAATGATCAAACGATCCATCTTTCGTATTCAAATTTAAGGGGTTAGGGTTACCGTGTAGAGGGATGAAAAGACATGATGATTTTCCTGTAAAAAAATTGTCCCCTTCATAAACAAAATTGATGGTTCCGGACGATTTGCCAAAATCTTGGTTTTTCAACTAAAAAAGACCGCTATTATGAAAGATTGGCACAATTTAACGAAAAATTAAATGATGGAAACATCTTCGAATATTGCAAAATATAAAAAATTGTCAAATATCAGAAGAACATGATCACAATTTACCGGAAATTTCACATATGTAACTCCTATCAATCCACCTCGTCCACATAAAGAAAAATGACGGTCCATGAACTGTTGGTTGGTTACCCACCCCGACCTTTCTTTATATAATTAAAACAAATTATTGTAAATTAAGCTCAAATTGTGGGAATCCCTCACCAGTGTTTGGCAGTTGATGGTCATCAGTTTGAACATTGGCTGTGACTCTCCCGAAGTACAGCAGAATGGAGACAGTCTGGAACTATGGAGACTGTCCATTTTTGGAGATGTCGCTTATAATTAAGAGATTCAACTAAATCTTCTTGGATATGCATATCATTTTGAAAGGTTTTGCTTTGTTGAAATTTGAAATAACTGTAAATGGTATTGTTATCAAGGCTGGTTTGTACGAATCCGAACAGCCTGTATAAGTTGATGAGATTTGAATTTTCAAAAGTAGGTGAAACACATTACTAGTCCCAGCCACAAAATAAGGACGAGACCCCACTGATTAAATCCGCCGCGTTTCGTATGGGACCCTTTACCCGACGACTCGCCTTATTTTAATTTTAGCCACCCGATTTTGCCGATTCAATTGCCGCGATTACTCCGTGCGTTGAGGTGTTTTACGGTATCCCGTTATTGTTCCGTCGATCTGGATAGTCTGGGATTGATTAGAATTCACAGACTCACATCTATTTTCGTTACCGTCCCCAGACTGTGGGAAAATCGCTTGGAAAGCGTCCCCGTGTCGCGGAAAGCTGTTTCCTTGCCTGCGAGACGTTTGTTTTGTTGGAGAGGCGGCTGTGCGTGCTCTTTCCTCCGTGGATCGTCATTTCTGAGTTACAAAAAATTTGTTTTTATGTCCGCCAAAATATAAATAATACCATTCGAGTCGAATTCGAAATCCGTTGCTATTTCCAAAACAGATTAAAAATATTCATGAAAAAGCACATTTTCCAACATAACACCCCGTATTTTCTTCGTGGTACATTTTTGGACCACAGTTTATAGGTCAAACTAAAGGGTTTTCCAAAAAGAGGTGTTATTTTGACTTTCACGGAAAATGCCATTTTTTTGATAAATGATCGGATGTTTATTTCATTAAAAAGAGGAAGGTATGCCGTTAATAATGGAAAACAACATCAGCCAAATGACCACCACGAACACGACTAGAGGACCTTATCCTTTTTATGAAATTTTCCATAGCCCTATGTCCTCTTAAGCCTCACGAATTTCATCTTTGAGGTCTTGAATCAACGCTCGGCTCTTGGAGTAGACATTTTCTTTCACATGACCCCAAAGAAAGGAGTCGCAAGGTGTTAATTCACAAGATCTCGGTGGCCAATTGTGATCACTTCTTCGAGAGATAACACGGTCCGGAAACTTTTCCCGTAAAAGATCAATGGTCACCGTAACTGTTGCTAAAACCTCATTGTCGAAAAAGTAAGGTCCAATGTCCCCACCGGACCATAAAACGCACCAAACAGTCACACGTTGAGGATAAAGAGGCTTTTCAACAATAACTTTTGGGTTTTCCGAGCCCAAGATGCGACAATTTTGCTTGTTGTCGAAGCCACTGAGGTGGAAATGGGCCTCATCACTAAAGATGATTTTTCGATGGAATTCCGCATCATTGTCATGCATTTCAAGGACCCAATCACCAAAAACATGACGTTTTTGATGATCTGATCTTGTGTTAACTGAACTTTATAAGCCTTAAGACCCAAATCTTTATGCAAAATACGGTGCAACGACGTTCTTGTATGCACCACGAGCTTTATAAGATCCTAACGCCCATCGGGCAACATTCATCCCTCGGGCCAAAGGCCCTCGGGCCGAATGTTTCCCTCCGGGCGTTAGGATCCATGTAACGCACTTGGTACATAAATAACTATAGTAACCGTACGGGTAAATAAGCATCTTAAAAACGAGCCTTTGGAACTTACTTGTAAAGGGTGTATTGGGTTGGTTGTATGGAACTGCATATGAGTACAGCTATGACCAGCCCGTAAATGGCGATAATACCCGCCATGACCACGGGGATGATGGATTTCATGATGAGTTCAGGCCTCATCACCGACATGGCGGCAATACCGGTTCCAGATTTTGCTGTTCCATAGGCAGCACCCAGCGCTGAAAGAAGAGAAAGAAATTGAAGCACAGAATCTTAAGTTTGAGATATTACTAAGTACATAGTACAATACCATTGTTTTATTCATTCTAAATACAATGGTAATATTGGGTGTACAAGATCGCGCGCCAGTTTTCACTACCTAAAGGCCGATTCCCACTACATGATTAGGGAAATGATTCAGTCAATCGATCCTAGATCATCGATTTGTATGCGCACTCGTCGGTCAAGGAAAGGACTAGACCACAACTGTTTGACACCAATACAAAGAAATCAACATCACAAACAACCATCGGAGAGGTAATAAAGGTGTTTTTGTAATAGGAGATAAAACTGATTAGAATGAAAAGATTCACCCAAATCTTTTCGATAAAACTTTCAAGATGGCGAAGTTATGAGCCATTGAAATCCAATTCTATTGCGGAAATCAAAGTTACGGGCCTGATATTGTCAATAACAGCACCGTGTCAAGGTCAGCCATTCCTGTCCTGACCGTTCAGGACCGTATCTATTCGTATTAGAATCTATTTAATTGATGATTTTTCAGCTTCTTCATCTTTCTTTTGATAAATTCTTTCTCGATTAAAAGAAGACTCACCTTTAAAAACAACCTGCATACATTTTCTTGATTCACAACCATGCTGAATGCACGATCATTGTAAGAAAATATGCACAATTGCCAAAAAGAATGGCAAACCCAGCCCAGAGGCAAAGATCATCAATAACACAATAACCCAAAAAAAAGTCAACCTAAGACCTGTTTGGATTTGTATCCTTGTTTGCAATAGTATCAAATAACTGAGCAGAGTTTGTTATCAGAAAGACGATAATAGAAAAGCACTTTATCGTTCTGTGACAAGGGGATATCTTCCTTATCGATGAGTAAATAAAATTATGTTGAAACGTACATGTAACCCGACCATTTGACTAATTACACTGTCGGAAATAATGTTGGATATTCATTAGAAGCTCGGTGCTACGCGCATTTGATCAGAATTCAACCTAATTCACAATAAAATGTCAGAAAAACAACACGTACTGGTAGGCAAGTGTCCCTTTCAGGTATTAAGGGGGTAATGGCATCCGGTTATATCAGAAACACATACCTGCTTTCTTCTGAAACACCCTGTATTTTTTTTTGATCACCCAACTAATTGTCAAGTTTACTTTGTATAAAACACCTGACACCTAAATTCAGTAGCTTTTGAGGGACCTCACGAAAAATTGATGTATGAAGGGTGTCACACAATGACATATACAGGGTGCCCACATAAAACAGTCCGGCTTCAGTTCATGTTGGACCAAATTTCCTTACTCTTGAACTTGAATTATTCCGAACTATTTTGAATCTTACAAAATTGCTTGTTGGGTCACTCCTAATGTATTTGAAAGCAGATTATTGAAAAACCTTAATGACTCTCTCAGTGGCGGATCCAGCTCTCGAGAAAGGGGGGGGGGTCACGGTCAGGTGGATTACATACCCGCCAATTGATTTTTTTATTCAAACACAAGATTTGAGGGTTCGTCCAGTCCAGGGGGGGGGTCATGACCCCCCCCCTGGATCCGCGCTTGGACTCTCTTGATAAGGCACCCGCATAAAAAACAGAGATCAATTCAAACCATCCTAGCAAATCGAAATTTGCTTACGCAATATCATCAGTTTCAATGTCAAGTTCACGGTTTTTCATTGAATAATTGTACTAATTAAACCCAGAATGGAGAGCTAAAGTTGCGCTGACATTGGAAACAATTTCTAATTCGATTTAGAAACGTTTGAGCATACCATAGAAATGACGATTCGTGGCAATGTGAATTTGAACAAAAACTACCCCCATAATGTTAGCAGAGCCACTTGCGAGAAAATCAATGAAACCTATTGCATCAATTTTCTCGAAAGTGGCTCTGCTAACTTCATGGGGGTACCTGAAATTATATGTACATACTCCAGTTGGACTAGTTTTCTATACAAACTACTAAAATTTCTGCAGATATGAAAAACGATGAAAATGCAAAAAAGACTAAAGATTAGATTGTTATTTCGATATTCACTATGTCATTGAGTATTCATCTTCATGAATATCAAAAGTGTGTTCAGTTTTTAAAATGCTGTTAATTTTCAACTTTTTCTATGACATAATTCTCGATCGTCAATCATAGATCATTTTCATAACGCATTTTGACAGCTCATGGGTTCACAGATGTCATACCCTCTTAGAGATTCCTTGATTCCAGTTTTATTCTTCTGCATATCCGATTTTAGAAAATGAAAGCATCAGTCAGAAAATTATGAATATATTACACCGAAATTAGTTCAAAATCACGAAGTATGAGCCGTTATATCAGAGGGCAATAGCAAACAAAGTTTAGAAGCACTTAAGTTGATCAGCTGATCGTGACAGTTCATGCCCATAGAGCTCTGTGTGTCCTGACTCCTGGCTCCTGAATGAAAAAAAATTACATTTTTATATGACAGCTAATCTTAAACACTTATGAATGTAGTAATGAAAACTATAAATCTTCCTTAATTGTAGGTAGTTATATTATTCATATTTATAAGAAACCCTTGTTTCTTTAATTTAACAAATAATTGAGCCTAATCTTTATACTAATCTTGTTCCTTATTTTAGGTTAGATCTCATGCAAGTTATAAGTAATTCAATAACAGAATGTGGAAACCCAAATCCTACTGTAATTCATTATTCCAAACAGCTTGCACAATTTGAAAACGACTGAACACACTTTGCTCATCATTTCATACCTACTTTCTGTGTAAACTGTAAATATTTGTTGGTACTCTTTCATTTGAATGAAAACCTAACATCATGAGATACTCCATTCTATCTGGTGTCACATGATTGTGGTTTTCAGTGAAACGCTTCCTAAAGATTCTTGCATATAGGTTTATTAACATCAAGTCATGAATCATGAACATGATAAGAGTATTCTTGTTGGGAAATGTAATTCACAAAAGATATATGAACATTGGTATATCTGGTATATGATATATTTTTCAGCACTCATGACTATTCATGCTTCAGACCTGACTGAATGAAATTACAGGTAAACCAATTCGTTTCAAACTAGACTCATTATTCGTTGATAAGTCACAATTCTATTATCCACAATTGAGATAACAAAGGAAGTATTGAACGCTTTCAATTGGTGTAATAAATTATTTCAATAGAAGGAAGGTTTAAAATCGAATCAAAACCAATAGAATCTGCCATATCATCAGATTCATGTGATTTACTGATTGTAATGAACTCGAAAAACCTTGAGGGTCACATGTTGGTCAGGTGCTAACGCCAACACCCTTCATACTTTCTCAAATTAAAATTTTCTTCTGTTCTTAAGTTCCAGAGGAAATCGATAAGCAATGCCCTAAAATGAACTAGAAGTGGAAATTATTCATTGAGCAATTAAAAAATAACAAAACAAAGTGATTCAGTAAAAAAATACAGGAAAACAGGTGACGACAGTGGAAAATATCAAATACTTAACTGAAAACATCATTAAAAACTTCTCGACAAAAACAATACCATGAAAATTAATTATTTCATGACATCATAGGCGGGTCAACAAAGCATGTGACTTGAGATCTCAAATAATAAAGTACTACCAAGTAGGTCATGGGTACTACCACTGGTACTTTTGAAAATCCATTGACAAAATCCTCAATGGTCGATCCCTTCAGCAGCCGACAAGAAGTAAAGGACCATAAAACCATCAAGTCATTCCTTTACGACCTATTGACAATAAAACGCCCATGACCATTTCGAATCATACTTGAATAGATCCCAACTCGAATCGATTCAAAACCTCAAGAAACCCATTCAACACATCGAAATCTTCGATAGATTCCACCAGAAATGCTACCATTCCCAAATAACACGATGATTGGAATCGAAATGAGGAAAATGTAATAAATCAATACGAGTACGGGATCTATTCCTCGCTTATAATAGCACTTACCGCTGAATATAATAGCTGCTGACGCCCCCATAACACCAAAGAAAGGTGCGTAAACTGGTGATTCCTCTTTAGAAGACATTTTTGTAGAGTATTTACAGGTCTAAATGGACTAAATTCTTGAGTGAACACACCACCAAACTAGAAAACCCACTGACAATATGGCCTACACACGACACGACTTTACCAGGCTAGGTCATATGACGATAAGAAATTTACAAGTGGAGTGGAGAAACATTTGCGCAGGCTATTGGTCGGTTTCATTCCGGGACAGGCGTACACCAATGAGAAGCCAAAAATTGATAATTTCAGTGATGTCATCTTGACACTTTTGATTGACGTTTCTAATTAGAAAATTTTCACATCTCAAACTCAGTTTAATCGTGATTTTTATGGATTTTTGCGATATTAATCGTTTACAGATAATTCATGAAATCAATTCGAATCAAACCGAATGAGGAAGACTGCTCTGGTTTGATTTCGAAAGATCACATGATCAGTTAGGGCTGTTAAGCGGGAGATTCGAATTCAACCTAGATATGGAGTCATAAGATTGTCATAAATAATTTATTTGCACACATGATTGAAATTTTATTATGTAATATAAGAAACGGTATTATATCAAGTTCAAAGTGCGTTTGTGAAGAATATGTTCAATGAATAACGGGAATATTTATTTCATCATAATTACTCAGGGTGTTCCTAAATTGGAGGTACAAACGATGTGGGGAGATTCCTTTGGTAATTTTAAGATAAAGAGTCCCATGAACATGGAACCGGACCGCTCGGGATACACAGGGTGATGAAGTTTGATTTATTTTCTCATAGTATCTGCATTCCATAAGATATTCAACTGAAATTGGGCATAGATATTACAATGTAACATGCCTATTTCGATTGCAAATCTACAGGGCGAAATATTTTCGGGGGCGCTGTCCCCTGATCTCATCAAAAGTTTTTTTGGTGACTCACTGTTAGTCTGAAAAATTATAAAAAGAAGCTTTGTTGTTAAACTAAACTTTATAGACTCTTGTAGTTTTGGCGTATCAGGTACCGATTTCGAGAAAAAAAAATGAATAAGATTCTCGCGAAAACCTCAGAAAAATCAACATTGTCATGTAAATCCAGTTAGCAAGCTGCAATGATTGATTTCATCATTAGATTTTATGGTTTTTTTACTGATCTGTAGCAATTATCATCTGGACCTCACTATTTGTGCAATATTTTTCATTTCAAACTTTGCACAAAGTTTCATCAACAATATTGAATTTAACAATGTAAATCCACTTGACTTACCTGCATTGCTATTTACCACAAAACATTCATCCTGACCCTAGAATTGGCTGAAATTTTCATAAACTTCTCAAGCTCATAAAAGTTATTAATATTCAGGAAAAGCTAGCAATTCGAAAGCTTGACCACCAGGTAACCTCAAAGCAAATTTCAACAAGATTTCTAGGGTATACCTTATAGTATAAACTATAGCTATACTATATACTCCATTCCATTCACTTTCATAAAGTATCGCGGTTGGCCAAGTTTTAGGTTTATCAAGTTTTTTTACCTGAAAAAATCGCATGTTGGCACTTGTGAATGACATTACGCCAATGAATAAATCTCGGAGACGTTGCCGACGTTTATTTTTCATTATTGATTATCAAGCCTGGAAACATTTTGTTAAATACCTAATAACGACATATATGTAGAAACGGCAACGTTGCTTGTTCAACTGACAGAAGAATGACTACAACCCAACATTTTCAAAATATACACGGTAAAATGTGTCAGAATTCCATGGCCAACCGGTATACTTTATGAAAGTGAATGGAGTATACATGTTTTTATTTCTGTTTGCTGTCTATGAATCGTATTGTGTCCACCAGAAATCACCAAACAATATCAGAGTAGCAAGATATAAGTTTAATTGCAACTCTGAGAAAATTATGATATTTTATTATAACAACTATGTACAAAATACATCAAATTAATGTTTATCCAGAACTTGCTCCAACAGATCATTCATAGAGACCAAAAGAACTCTTGGGTCTTCAACTAAGCCAGCTCCTACCATGGAATTAATAAAGAGCTATAATAAAAGATAAAATTATCATTTTGAATGAAAAACAGATCAAGATTATTCATCTTACTTGTTTCACCAAAAGTTCAGCTAATTTTGGATTTTCCTTCATCAACTTGTGCAATTTCTTTATGATGGTATGCCTGCAATTTCCAACAAATACATTTATGGTTTCATTTAAAGAAAGACGCATACCCTAAAATATCAGTTAAAAGAAAACCACAATCAATTTAAAATAAAATAATCATACGAAAAATTTTAATGAGTTATCAACCTTGGGTTTATCTCCAATCTTGGCTGCAAGACTGCATATCTTCTATCTTCGGAAAGCTGGTGGCTCTGTGTCCTAATGAAATGTCGTGCAGCTGCCATCTCTTCTACTGTTACCACACATGGATGGTTTTCCAGACGCGTGGTAGCATTCACTGTTGTGGCTTTTCCTGATAACTTTTCCTTGATCCAATCTGCCAGCTCGTTGATCTCACTCCTTTTTAAGCTATCTTCCCCTGGAAGATATCGTAAAGATGAAGGCCCCCAAATAAGCCACATTCATCAAGAAAGGATTATAATTGTTGGGTCGCCAAGGAATAGTTTATCCTCATGATTTCCGCTAGTTTAGTTTCCATAATTCTTTCTTATCGAAAGTGAATTATGTTTGCTCTGATCAGATCATAAAAGATCGAAACCTAACAGGAATGGAAGTTTTGTTGATCTCCCTGGATGGCGGTATGGAAAGTTTCCGGCCAGACGTGAATGAATTTGATTAATCAATGTTTTTGTGCGATACTTAACGAGATTCATGACGATGTCTGAGATCTGAGAAGGATCTCGCGCAATAAGGTTCGGATCAGTGATGACGAAGCCTTGGGTGAATTAAATTCTGTCCGTCCGGCCGTAAATACGATAACTCTCGATCTCGAATGGAAAAGACCAAAAACCCGAATGTCGCGTTTGTTAATGGCTGAAATTCGATTAGGGGCTGTGTAAAAATGGCCGTTCGAAATGTTGATATTTTCAAAACTGCGAATTTGATCGGAATATAATTTTGTATTTAGATAGGGAATGACGTATTCAAGGTACTATCCACATTTGGTCCACATCGTGTAAAGCCGGACTCCCACTACTCGTGTATTTGGCAAATATTTGCCATTTGCCTAAATTTGGCATGTAGTGGGAGTGGTTCACTCGTCCAATACTTGTCAATCTTGTCATTCAAATTTGAAACTTCGTCTACTTGCCAAGTACGCAAATAATTGCGTACTTGCCAAATATACGAGTAGTGGGAGTCCGCCTTAACCCAAACCATATTAAATTTTAGCGAACAAAATCATTGACGATTTGTCAACTGCGGATAATTTCTTTTTGACAGCTGCCAAAAGTTGGTTTCAATTTCTGGATCCGGAAAATTCGAATCTGCCTACAAAATGGATGAACGAGACCCATTCGGTTCTTCAGGAACATGAACATTTCTGGAAAATTTGGTGAAAATCTTGTAAAACGTCTTTACCCAAATTTGTGAGATCGCTAGCTTCTTTGTCGTCTCTCATATCTTTTTCAACAGAAATCAGCTTATACCCTTTGAACTGTTGAAGCTGCATGAGAACTAATTCGTCGTACGGTTCGAAGCAGAAAAGCACTTCCTGTTGCTTCTTCTTGAGAGATTCATAGTATGGGGAAGCTTCTGCCAAAGCACGACTGAAAACATAATGTAAATGTCCACAATACAGAAAAAGCTCCAAGACATCAATTCCTAGATGAAAGTACTCCGCCATTCACTTTTATAAAGTATCCCGGATGGCCATGAAATTCTGACACATTTCACCGTGTATATTTTGAAAATGTTAGGTTATAATCATTCTCCTGTCAAATACATACGCAACGTTGTCGTTTCTACATAGAGATCGTAGTAATTACGTGTTTATCGAAATGATTATTTACTTTGGGAAAATAATGAATTTGAGAAAATATATGAATTCAATAATTCCAAAGACTTGGCGAATGTTGAAGAAACTTTTTCTCTGTTAATACTGGAAATATTTCATGTATAATAAACATGGTTGGAAGATTCAGTGATGCTATTTTCTTGTAAGGAAATCAAGAATCTAATGTTGCAATTTTACTGAAAAATAATGGACAGAATAGTCTGTTACTTTGTGATAGTTCATTGAAAAAAGAATAAAAGTACTCAAATAACCCAACAGAAAACTTCTAAACGAACAGACGGACCTTTGGAATTCCCCACTATTCAAAATTCTTAAGAAATAAGCATAGAGAAAACATTTAAATACCTTTCTGCACAATTTGAAATATGTACTCCAGTATGAAAATTTAGTAGTACTAGTTGAAGTTAAACCTTAAAAGAACCAACTTCATTTACAAAGTTAAAAAAGAAAATAGCATTGGCAACACCTCTCAGAATTATTTTGATTTTCACGAGTACCAACCTGCGTCAGTTTTAAGTGAAAGAACTTGATAAACCTAGATCATGGCCAACTGGGATACTTTATGAAAGTGAATGGAGTATCAGAGTATACACATAATTTCACACTAATGATGGTTAAATCCACAGGTGCCACCTCTTTTTCCTCCTTCTTTGAAACATATTATAAATATACGGGGTGCCTCATTGAAAAGGAAACAGAGCTCATTTTAAATTTTGTTCTTGAGAGGGACATTTTTTTGAATAAATACAATCATCATTTTCATTGCATTATTTTTCCACCTACCTAGGAGCAGCCAGATAAAATATAGTTTTCTCTTCCTTCGTTCTTGAAATGTAATCATTCAAAGTGCATTTCTTTCCATCTCCAAGTTGAGAAGACTCAAACAGCAAAAGTTTTGCTGCTTCTTCCTAAAAGACGCTCAAATTTAATCAGCAACATTTAGAAAAAAATCATCAGTCATACCTTCTCCAATTGGTCATGATTTGTGATTATACCTTCTTTGATGAAGAGACCATAATCATTGAAGAACTTCTCGTATTCCTCAGGTTTTTTACTTTGTTGTTCTTGAAGAAATTTGGTAATTCGGCCAGTCAGAACTGTCTGAAGTTTTCTATAAAAAAGAGATGAAATAAACGTAATATTTACGATCAATTTATATTGCTTCTTTACCTTATAAGAGAACTGTTTTGCAGAAGTTCCCTGCTTAAATTTAATGGGATATCTTCAGAGTCTACAACACCCTTTACAAACCTCAACCATTTGGGAAGTAAATTATTTGTTTTGCTTTTAATGAGTACTTTACGGGTATAAAGTGCAATACCAGTCTCTGTTTCTCTCGACATCTCAAATAACCCTGCAATGTTTATTAAGAATTTTTGTGTACATTTCCTCAATTCTTTCATATCTATAATGAGTTTATTCACCTGGTTTTCCTTCTGGGAAATAAATCAAAGCCCTGATAGACAGCGGAACATCTGCCTTATAGTGTAAGACGTATCTAGGTAAGTCATAGCTACCACTAATATATCTGTAAAACTCCTGATGTTTTTCCGAAGTAACATCTTTAGGATTTTGTAGCCACAGAGGTTCCACAGTATTAGCCTTTTCTCCATTCAGTACGATAGGACTGCCAATAAAATTGCTGTACTTTTGGATAACATTTTTAACTGTTTCTTCATCAGAAAATTCCCTACATTCAGTCTTTAGGTGGAGGACTATTTTTGTTCCTAAGTTGACGCCTTCTACTGGTTGAATTTCATATGTTCCTGATCTGAAAAATTGGAACTTGCAGCGTATAATACCATTGAGTTTAAATATACATTCCGGTTCAACGATTTGAAGCTGAATTTAGTGTAGTTCCTTCACCGGTTCATAAATGGATAAGTGTTTCAGAGAAGCAAAAAATTTTTCTCCCGCATCTGGCGGTAAGTAGCTGAACTATGAAGCACTATTTCCGAAGCCGAATGCGATGACGATCAGGACCGGCGTAAGAAATATTGGATATTCAGTATTTCATCACCTGATTTTTTGGATGCAATAAAACGAAAATTATTTTTGATCTTTCATGAATATAAAATACTGATGTATGAAAAAATAAGGAACTGAATAAAACTCTTTGGACTCTAAAGCGACGTTTCGGAGTCATAATTCGTCTCAGGCTACAATGAAAACGGAATGAGCAAATTAACAAACAGTATATGTGTATGTAAAAGTGATGTGGACAAATCCAAAAAAATGTTTTTGAAAATGACTATCTAAAACAATAAGAATACACTTCGCGCCGAAATTCCCTGTTTGAGGACTGACTAGACCAGGGGTCGGCAACCTTTTGAGTAGGAAGAGTCAAAAACTTACAAAATTTCCAAATTTTTCAAGAGCCACAAATTTTTTTTTCGGCAAACACAGAGTGCTTCTTAATTGGAGGTTAAAATGAAGAGGGGAGATTACATGAATAAGTGAAAAAGTCTCATAAAAATGTGTCATTTCGTTTTCGAAATACAGGTTTTTTTTCTCATAGTATCTTCCTGTGGTATGCCAATTTCGATTGCAAACCTACCGGGTGATATTTTTTTCTGGGATACTATCCCCTGGTTTCCTCCGAAACCTTTCTTTCTGGTGTCACTGTTAGTTTGATAAATAGTGGAAAGAAGCTCGGCTGTTATACTAAACTCTATGGTCTCTTGTAGTTTTATCGATTTCGAAAAAAAATTCTGGTCGATTCCTCAGAAAAATCAATATTATCATAAAAATCCAGTTAGTATAATCAGAACTATTCAAGTCTGAGGATCTGGCAGGCTCTGACTAATGCCAGGCTTTCGAGAGAATCGTTTTTCTCTAAATCGTTAGCAGATACAATAAAACTATAAGAGACCATAAAGTTAATTCTAACAACAACACTACTTTTCAAAATTTACAAACTTGCAGTGTCTCACAAAAAAAAATTTCTGGAGGAAAACAGGGTAGTGTTCCAGAAAAAATATCACGCTGTAGATTTGCAATCGAAATTGGCATGTCACATGGTGTAAACTCTAAATGGTAATATCCATGCCAAATTTCAGTTGAATATCTTGTGAAATGAAGATACCTTCTATGAGAAAAAAACTTGAAGAAAATTCAAATTTCAACTCCATGTATCTCGATACGAAACGTTTGTGATCCCATATTTATGGGACTTCTTCTCTTGAAATATGTTTGTACCTCCAATTGTACACCCTGAACATGGCATTATTTGATGATGATCAAATAAATAATACTGGCGAATGGACTTGAAGATCCGCAGCTTCACCTCCAAAGACTAAAGAGCCGCATGGCGCAAGTGGCTCGCGAGCCGCAGGTTGCCGACCACTGGACTAGACTATTTATGGTACATTTTCACCCCTCATTTCCTACCTGAGAACACTCCTTTGGAGAAATTCATGGCTAATGAATCATTATTGATTCATACCGTTTGTAAAGGAGATATATAATTTGGATGAATCTGACCCTGCCTACGATTCATAGAACTAGAGGAAAATGAATATCCTACAGATTTCTGTAGTGATATAGTGACAAAATGGATCGGCAGATTATAGTTCCTTTAGTAGCTACTATATGATGATGATGATATTGTTTATCCTGATTACTCCTAGGTCTCCTGTGGAGACCCCTCTGAAATTACAAGCTTCGAAGCCGCCACTAAAGTTAGCAAGAAAACTGCCATAAATTTGTGCATCAAATTGTTGAACTGGGTTGTGCCTCTATGTATATTTAAACTCAATGATAATACTGAATTACTTAAAAAAATTATTTCTAACCCATCTGAACTCCATTTATATCCTTGACCGCCTGAAGCTCTTGAGTATACTTCCACTTTATCGGCAACCATAAAAGCACTATAGAAACCAACTCCAAACTGTCCGATAATATTATTGTCCCCACTACCTTCTTTATCTTTCAATTGTTGCAAGAATTGCTGAATGGAATCAATGTATTAGGATGTTACTTTCTTATCCGACTAATAACTTACTTTTGATCCAGATCTAGCTATTACTCCTAAATTCGATATCAACTCTTCTTTTGTCATTCCTATTCCACTATCCTGAAAAAGAAAATGGGTCACCCTAAGCACTGACAAGAAGTCAGGAGCTTTTGAGCGCTTGTTCATCCACCTTGTAGGAAGATTCGCAATCAAAAATCCAATGGAAAAGCTTTTGACAGATGTCAGAAACAAATTGACAGCATCTGTCAAATAAATCTTCCCTAATCCTGGATCTGTAGGTACAGAAATATTGGACTTTTTTCAATAATAAGCTAGAATTTCATATCAAAAATGCCAAATTTCATCTTGATCGAATTACTATAATTGCGGAACCAAGGATTCGTGATTTTCGATCCTAGTCGTTTGAGACCCCTCTCTGCTGCAAGTTCGAAAAATACAGAATCATAATGATTGATTTAGCCCCCATTTTAGTAGAACGAACGCTCAAAAAGATAATTCATTTTTCTAAAGAAAATCTACACAATCACAGTTAATTTTCTTGCCTGTATTATCAATATTCGCCCTTGTTTATCTGTTTCTATTCGGATTTCTAGAGCCCTGTCACTTTCTTCTAAGGAATCTGTACCTGACAAATGGGCATACCGGAATTTTTCCAAAGCATCACTAGCATTTGAAATGAGTTCCCTTATGAATACTTCCTTCTCAGAATATAATGATTTGGCTACAATGTCTAAGAGCATTTTAGTTTCTGCTTGAAACTCATGTTTCGTTGCTTCCCCTAGGAAAAAATTAAATTAAATATTGTTTCCACCATAAAAGTTTTGAGACAACCTGTTGTGGATTCATTTTGTTTAGTTGCTGGTTCAGTGCTGAACGTTCGTGAATACAAATGAACTAAAAGGAATCATTATTAGCGTGGTTGCAAAAACATCCAAAATTTTCTGATACCTATTTGGTTAGATGCGGGTTTTGAACTTAGCTCAAGAGCCAGAGGAATATTTTTGAGGTGAGTTTTTTTGTTTAGAAGAAATACTCTCCTTGCGCCTATTCTCGTTAATCTTGGAATAGAAAACATTTTATTTTCTCCTTAAAAAATTTTCCGAGAACACTTTTCTTTGTAGGTTAGATAAGTGGTCAGTTAACATCATTGACCTAGAATATATAGACTGGGTACCCCACTATCTCAGCATTGAGCGTTCGGTCCCCAGATATAGAAAGAAAGGGGCATAGATTAAAGCGAGAGGAGAATATGCTTTGGTAGGCTTTGGTAGGCAAGGTCATTATTGGAAGACATCAGTGTTGCCGTTGCAATGGTAATATCCGCAAATCTGCCGATTTCGACTGGTAGGCTGGTCGACTGGGTCGATTGGTAGGCGGTTAATTTCGTATTTTCATGGAAAAGGCGGCAACATTGATGTCAATCATATGATAATCATGACGTCACAATCGTTTCATCTCTTTCTATATCTGAGGACCGAAGATTTTTCCCTATCCTCCATCTACGGATTCTACATCAATGGTTAACATAGAAATCGATGAGAGCAAAGCTAAGAAGAGGAACGGAACGCACAGAGCTGTGGTGAAAAGCAGGACCGGCGTTAGGATAGGGCATTCTGGGACTAATGCGCGGGTTCAGGATCGTATTGGCATTATTTGTCTATGATTGGCATCTATTTGTAAATTTCAACTTCTTGATCTTTTGTATACGTGATTTTTGGTCCAACAGCTTATTTTGATAAATTCAACCCCCTGTCAAAAAAAACTTATCTTCAAAACACCCTGTATAATCTTTTTTATACACGAATACAGAAGACACTTGTGTCAATTTATATATGAGAATTTACAGAATTTAGCAAGCTTTCCGCTTTTTTGAATGATTAATTGTAGATTTTTTCTTGACAGTATGTAGTCTTGAACTCAAAGCCTAATCAGGAGGTTAATCTTCATGAACTCGAGTTTTAAACATTAATCAACTCAAAATGGAAGGGAAATCTATTAACTGAACCTCACAGGTATAAAAAAGGTGAAAATATAAAATTCTAGTTTATTTGACAACACATTATAACGATATATTTCAATTTCATAGTTATAATTAAAAAAAAAGGTATAAACTCACAAAAAATCTTACATCTTTTCCATATCTCAATAAAAATCATTAAAAGTACATACTTTTCAAATGAATCTCACAAGAAACCTTACAGCTATCTTATCTCCGTCGAAATTTATTAAAATTACATAATTTTCAAATAAATTCTTATATATTTCAAACAGTTTCTAAAATCTACATTTGACATTTACAACAAATCAATCTCCTAGAGATTTCAAACCTCAGGCTCCCTCTTACAATATCCAAGTCTGGTGCAGATGGTTCTCTTTTCTGTCTTGTGTATTAATAAAACGTAGATGTCTTTGCCCTTTTCGGAAATGATTTCCTGGCACTAAAAGAGTTGAATGAAAAAAAAATATATAAAACATCTAAAAGTAATACACGAAAGTTTTACTGATATAAACACGTAAAACATATAAATCACACTGCAACCAAGATACATAATAAAATTCATCTTAATGATAAAAACAAATTCAATAAAAGAAAGAAATCTTGAAAATTTTAATACAATAAGCATACTATAGTGGAAAGAAGTATGTATGATATAATTGTATAGTTTGCAATATACAAGGTGTTCCTAAATTGAACGTACAAACGAAAAGGGGAGATTCCTAAAGGGTCTTCGTCCCTGAAAAAAAGGGAGGCAGAAACGATTTATTTTTTCTGATTGATGAAGGGATGTATGAGTGTATAAAGATGAAACTAGATCTCACACTGGCTGCATAATAATCTCTTTTCCCTTCACCAGTCATCTGGGAGGAGATACCTGCAGGGCGTGTCATTTAAAAGAAATTCAATTCCATGTTGGAATCCACAATTGTAAGAAACAATTAATTTTCACTAATCGACGGCTAAAACAAACCTAAAAAATTGTCGTTGATAAAATGGATATTTGTTCATTTCGAATAGAAAAATTCAAGGAAATAAATTTCGCGAAAACAACACATTGTTGTAATATTATTTACAAAAAAACCGTAAATTTTGAAAGAAAAATGAGATAGAAGTTTGATTAACTAAATGATGGACTTCAATACTGAAATGAAAAAACACAAAAATATTTGTTAGTTTTGATGGTGGAAGTGTTACAAAATAACCAAAAATGATGGGGAATATCCTTTTCATTCATTTAATACTTATAAAATATTTTTATCTTTATACACTCATACATCCCTTCATCAATCAGAAAAAAATAAATCGTTTCTGACTCCCTTTTTTTCAGGGACGAAGGCCCTTGAGGAATCTCCCCTTTTCGTTTGTACGTTCAATTTAGGAACACCCTGTATTTGAATTGATTGTGATATATTTTTTTTTATTAAGTTTAACCAGGCCACTTAAAAGCGGTTCTGGCTCCATGTAGGATTTGTTGATGGGTCGATTTTTCAAAGTATGAGTTCTCACCTGTTTTCGGCTTTTGAAAGGAATGGCTCGGCATGTTTTCTCCAAAACATGTTTCATGTCATGCTGTGCTTTGGGATTTGCCAGTATTTTAGCCATATTCCACACTATTCTTTTGCATACATAACAATCATCTTTTGGGGGATCTAAAAAACATTAAAAAACGCTCAAATGTTTTCAGTCTGATTATGTTTAGGGACACACCAAAAATCATTATTTTTTTTTATAAAGTAGTGATGTGTATCTCAAGAAAATAATGTTTAATTTCAAAACATTGAAATTTTATTTTTCAAAACCTATTACCACCAAGATCCGCCAGTGAAAGTTGACTTTTTTCGATAGAATGGTGGGACATTCGGTAATATTCCTACTTTACTGCAACGTACGTTCAAATGTAGGAGACATTTTTTGAACTAAGTGTTATAATTCAAACATTTACTAACCATCTTGATATTCAAGGGCTGTAGATTTGCACAATTTCAAATACGGACATATGTCACTAGGTTCCAAGACTTGTATCAGGAGTTGAATGACGGTATCGCCATAATCCTTGACGAAGTTTGTACAATCCTCCTTCAAGGCATCAGGTAGACGTTGGCATATGTTACGAACAGTGTTTTCTATACTTTCCTGGAAAAATATCAAACATATGTTCTTCAGATTGTTTCAAACGTTAATTCTAATTGTAAAACTGAAAGAAGGCAGCAAATATATACATTAGGTGCGCAAATAAGTTCCCGCTGTTTGTCGAGAGCTGGTCGATTTTGACATATCCAAAACGTCATGAACCAAGCTTAAGCCGCGTTCTCAGAGCTCCGTATTGTAGCCAGCGACACCCGTTTCAACCAATCAGAGGATTCAAATTTTAATTTGAATCCTCTGATTGGCTGAAAGGGGTGTCGCTGGCTACACTACGGAGCTCTGAGAACGCAGCTTCAGACATGAGGTGAACCGGGTGAACGAGAGTTGCATTTTCATCAAAAAACGGCGGGAACTTGGTTGCCCACCTAATAAATGATTTTAGCATCATAGTGGTCGCTTTCTATACGCTGCCTACTGTCACTACATATCAAAATCATTTACCTCGTGATTTTTCAGTGAATCGTCGATTTCCTGCATAATTATTTTGCAGAACGTGCATTCGGCATTGCTTTCTTCCAAAGATTGTTCAACTGATGAAGCATTTTCTATTTCATTTTCTGAAACTAGAGAGACGTCATTCCAATAATTGTAGTAGTGATGATGATAATTCCGAAAATCAGGACGATATACTTGATATTTCAAAATGAATGAAATTTCCAATGCATCTCGTAACCACTGAAAATATGTTCAATCGGCAAACCCGTGCGTTGAGTAAATTTTCAGTCATAACAATAAAAAAAGACAATATACAGAACAGATGTTACGCAAAGAGTACGCTTACACTAACCTAAGGATCTATCAGTATTATTTATCTATTGAACAAAAATGATACCAAGATTCTGAACGTTTACAGGGTGTTTCTAAATTCATGCGAAAAAATTCAGGAGGTGATTGCTCGTATGAATGGGGCGAGAAGTACAATATCTTACGATTAATAATGCAGGGGAAAATAGAAGGCAAAAGAGGCGTAGGAAGAAGACGAATCTCATGGCTGAGAAATCTGAGAGAGTGGTTTGGATGCAGCTCAGAACATCTCTTTAGGGCAGCGGTCTCCAAAGTCAAGATAGCTATGATGGTTGCCGACATCCGCCTTGAAGAAGAAGAAGAAGGAATTGATTGATTATTTTCAGAAGGGAAGCTCGCCATTTTAGTTGGTAAGTATAATTTATTTATGCATCCGGCATGCCAGACACTATCAAATTCTTTGTTTATGTCCATACGCGTTCGGCAATAGCATCCGAGAGCGGACGGATTTTTTGGTCACGTGATCACAGATTGTACAGATTTGTGAGATTTTTCTGTAATAAACGAACGGTACGGAGCTTTCAGAGCGTTTTTTCTGTTCGCCAGATATTAAATTAGTGCTTGAAGTTCTATTCGGTCGTAGAGGTAGTTTGGGTTCTATTTTAATCCTCTTGTTATAGCTCTCAACATTTCTACCCCTTGGTTGAGATGATTCAATATTTTGAATCATTATTTTTCATCAAACGACATTTTTTATTAATTACTACACAACAAATATCATAAGACACGAAATTTCAACAGACTGTTCAAGAATATTCGAAGCGGGAAACTCATAGATGCAGATAAAATCCATTGACAAAGGCAGAAAAGTAATTTCTGTTTCTGTTCTGTGGAAAAAAATCCGTTTGCTCCGTCAAAATACACCGAGCAAAAAGATCTACATCCGATTGATCTGATTTTCTTGCCGAACGGTCCAGATGTGTACTCCCCTCAATCTGGATGTAATAAATAAACGGTTCAGATCAATCCGAGCAGTCATGAGTTCATGAACAAGGCTGCAGATTTTTTTCCTTTCTTTTTGTTAAATTGGATATTTGTTGTAAGAATCGATAGGGGATGGTGGAGGTTTGATTTTTGAATCCGAACTGGTATTTAGGAATTGATCCTCCAAGTGACTATTTGATCCTTTCACATAGAATTTTTTCAGTTGTTCTTTCCCAATACAGAAAGCAGTGTGATAGGTCTGTAGTTTTCTAATTTACAGTGATCCACTTTGGCTTTTGGTATGGTTATTGATATATCTTTTTTTCCATTCTTTTGGAAAATAACATTCATTAATGCAGAAGTTATATATTCTTATTATCTCTTGATGGATAGAGAGGTTCAATTTTCTAAGTACCTTTCTAGGTAGGTATGTTGAAACCGGGTGTCGTACTTTTTCCGTGATATAGAACCTTATAATATTCTTCTTCTGCAATTGGTTGGACTTCAGCATCATGTTGGATCTGTAGGAAGTTGTTGTGGTACGAGTATTCTATTTTCTTTCGATGAATCTCGTCAAACTCTTTGTTGGACGATTTCGTGAATGATTCCCCAAAATGATTCCTAAAAACATCTGTAATCTCTTTGTCAGTTATTGAAGTTCTTCCGTTCACCAGGATTGGATTTGTAAGGTTGCGAGTGTTGTATTTGGAAGGTTTCTTGATCGTTCTCTTTTAACGATATTTTATCATATTTCATAAGAAAATACCCAATTACTTCAAGAGTGGCAGGTATTATTAATAAAACAATTGCTGTTTGATTGTATGGAATCAATCATCGCTGTTTGAATAATGAAATTATGTATGTATCATTTTCAGGGAGAATGCAACATGATTATTATGTAGAATTTGTGTGGGTTTTAGTGAGAAATATCTCCTTTTCTTGGACCGAAGATTTTTTTAAAGTATGTTTCAAACTTCTCGTTTAGGTAAGATCACCGAGAGAATACAAAAGAAAGATTGTTTATGATGGAGACAATGATATTATTGTATTGAACCATTTCGAAGAGAATATGAATTCACATCATCATAGAATGCAGATTTGAAGTGCAATCTTGCAACTGATTGAATTAAATTTTCTCTACGTATAATGAAGAAACAAAATCTAAAATTATCGAATTTAGAAGCACAATTAGAACTATCATTATTTCCCTTTGCAGAACCCAACGCAATCATCAAAAACAGGGTTCTTATACGAAAAACAAAAGGTATGTCCAATTTTTGTTCACAATATTAGAAACATCCTGTGATGGTCCTCAAATTCGAAAGGCATACCTAATAGTGACTAAATATTTTTTCCTTTTTCCCATGTTTTTTAATATTTTGAAAACTATCAGGACTAACTAACAACAGTTCGAACAAAGAGTTATGGAAAATTTAATACTGTTGGACCTCCAAAAATATTTTAGCTGAGCAGAAAATTCCGAAAAATCTCATAATGCAAATTTTAAATGAGCGCAGTTCTCAAGACTCGTTCACTAGGCAGTCAAACACCCTGCATTGAGCCAACAACAATCCAACATCGTAAGCTACAATATATTGAAGAGCAATGATCCATATTTCCCTTTGCATATGACGAGAACAATATGAGCTTCATATTCTTGATGAGTTAAGTGAATTACCTCATATTTAACCAGCATGAAAATTATATAACTTGAAAAACCATCACCAAATTACACGAATTCACAATTCACAGATATGCACAAAAAGAAAATATACGCAAACAAATAAAGCGAACAATTAGAAGCCCTACAATAAAAGAGGCATAAAAAATTAAACGATCGAATTAAACGAATAAAAAATTATTCGACCGAGGTTTGAAAACAATGAAAGAATTACTATGAAGAACAATAAAAATTTTCTCCACATAATCAGACTAGAATCAAAACTTCTCTACCTACCTTTAATGCCTTCAAGATTTTTGGATCCACAGAGTTGAAGAAGGGAACATATTTCTGATGGTGCCACGTCTTGACTTAAGAATTCGATTATCTGTTTACCGTATTTCTCGATGAACCTTTCGCAATCCTTGATGTCACCTGGAAGCAATGGGCATACGTGCTCGAAAAATCTGACCACAGCATCCTGCAAAATTATAATTCGTATCAGGATATACTCAAAGAAGAAAGGGCAGCATACACATCGTCAAAAGTCTTGCCCGCCCCTATCAACTCTCAACTTGTTGAATAAAATTTTTTTTGTGTGTAGAGTCTTCACTATCTTATCTAATATCATGTTCGGGAGGATACAGGTGTACTCGAAGTTAATCAGTTTTCAGCGAATAACGAGAGTTGTGATATTGAGAATATTCCGTGGAAAATGCCGGGACGTCCACTTTCTCAGATTCACCGGCAGGAATAGTAGCCCTACATCAAGAAGATTTGTCGAACCACCAGATTGCGCAACGTTTGAATATTCCACGGTCTTCAGTGAGGCACATAGTGGCCCTTTTCCTGCAAACCGGCAGCGTTTTCCGCCGGAGACCGGTTTCTGGTCGATCCAGAGTAACATCTGCAAGGGAGGAACATTATATCGCAAATTTTACTCGAAGGAATCGAACGGTGCCTGTAACAGCCCTTCGAAGTCATTTTTTGAGGAACTATAGATGGGTACTCTCAACCAGTACCATAAACAGACGGTTACATTCAAATTTGAGGGCCTTTAAGTGTACCTCGGCTATCACCTGGAGCTACCCGTCGGCAATGGGCAGAACACCACCAAGTACTTTTTTCGGACGAGCCACGATTCGGTTTACAAAGTGATAGTAGACGAGAAACGGTTTGAAACGAATAATGACCGGTGCCATCTACGTAGAGAACATCATTGAACCAATCATTAATCCTCTGCGCAACGAATTCGGGGATAGTTTCATTTATCAGGATAACGCCCCCCCCCACAACGACAACGCACACGAAGGTTTCAAAACATTCTTCAAGAGAACAATATCCAGAGAATGAACTGACCGGCAAACTCACCGGACATATGAATCCGATTAGGCACGTATGGGATTATAAAGGGAGAGCAATATCCAATCGCCAAAACCCACCTTCAACTTTTCAGGAATGGAATGGGTATTTCCAGTACCTCAAAATATGCACTTTTCTTCACATGACGTAATGAAGGGCAGTTTATGAGACATTTGTAACCATTTATTCACTCTGAATATTGAAGAACTGATTAATTATTAGATATTGAAAATGTGATTTCAACACGTGTGAATTCAAACGTCCCTCTGCTATGACGTCAGTGGCTCAATTTGTAATATGATTGGTTGATGTTTCTGATGGAGGAGACAAAGCCCAGAGTAACTGAGAGACACGCCGCTGTTGTCAAGTCTTTGTAAAATCTCTGAATTTATTCATAAATATATTTAGTAATCGTATTATTATTTGATGTGATCACTATAATGTTTTTGAAACATCGTCATATTACAACTGAATTTTCATTGAAGTTGATATAATACTCATTCTCTGAAAATACAAATAATGATGTGGCAACCACGCCTACAAATTATGAATAAAAACATGACTTTTTTATTTGTCATTATTCGACGTCTTCTCTGCCTACTATAGAATGGCGTTTCTTACAGTTAAGTCTAGAAGTATTTTATACTCTATATTTTATACTCCTAGGTTAAGTCAACGACTGACAACCAGATCGTCCCTATATGCAGTTGCCAAATCAATAATTATTCTTACCTTACCACTAATTTGCACTCTCAAAATGAAAATGATTATTAATGCTTCCTAAATTAGAAGACCAGCCTATATTTACCAATTCTTACCTGTGTAGACTAGGGATAATTATTTTTAATTGAATTTCTCACCTAACTGCTTACTTGAACCCTCTTTATCTTCAATTAGGAGGTCGTAAATTGAATGATATTATGAAGCTTTATGGAGTAAAAATGAAAATGTCATGATGATAAAAGAAAAACATCCAAAATCAACATTATATAATAATATTATTAGGAAAGTGAAAGCAAGGGCTTTTTCAGGCTAATTCTTTTTTGTGATTTGGCAATGTTGTTATTTTTATATCAGCAGCACGTCATCACGAGTACAACCAAACAAAAATCTCTCTAGCCACCGACGTCACACGATTTCCCGCTTCTTCTGATCGTTTGAATTCGGTAGATTATTTTTGAGTTTTCAATATTTTTTTAATCAATCAATCAATTAATAATCAATATATATTGATGAAGAAAAAATTGAAAAAAACACGAATTACGTGAGAGTCCAATATGTCAAAATTTATTTTTTCTGAAAATGACTGGAAATGCCCATTGAGTTTAGCCCTTCAGGAAGAATGGAATGATATGCCTGAAAATATCATCAATCACTCGATTCGTGGGATGCCTAGGCGTATTGGGCAGTTGATTAAAAGAAGAGGTGCTAATACGGACTAACGAACTCGGATTCAGTTGTGGAATAACAATAATTAATTTTTTTTCTCATTTTTCCTATTTTGTCTCATCTCGCAGAAAGCAAAGAGTGATAAACAAAGATTTTCTATAAAATATGAACATAGATTGTTCATTTCAAGACTTTTGACGATGTGTGTATTATGAAGAATAAATGACGAACCTCATCGGTAACGTTTAGTACTTCGTGGACCAGTAATTCCATGATTTTTGTGCATATCGCGCATTGAATGCTGCCAACGTTTTCGATTTTGTCCATAGGTTGAATATCAATGATAGCTCCTCCGTATGAGTTGTCCAGCATTGTGTTGGTATCTGAAAAGTAGTGCTCATTATGAATCACATAAAATAAGAATTTCCCGAAATTCACAAATTTCACGAAAACCATTTACGGTTCTTACCAATCTGCCCAGAGAACATCACCCTTCATTACTGTTTTGATCCCAATTGATAGGCTGACAGTTCATTGACGATCAACATATCAACTTTCGCGCTGACAACTAGATGGACGATTAGAAGGTTGTGATTTACATCATTATTCGTATTTTATTGGAAACAATCCCAAATTGGCATATGTGATGTCTTCTATTGGAATATTCTGCATTATCTGATATCCGTCGGAATAGGGTAAACAAAACCATGTATTACTTAAAAATTTATTTTTCATCCACACTCTACAACCACGTAGACACTTTCTATCACAGCTGACCCAATTTTTCCAACATATCACCTCAAGTGAAAAAAATTTCATTCTAACCATAATAAAAATTATAAAATGACTAAGACAGCCCAAATCTATTCTTAACTTATTCTATTGTGGTGAAATTCGAGTGATACATTTAATTAAATTTCGAGTTGAAAAACATTTTCGCAACATAAAATTCACAGATTTCGTCTAAAAAACGACTGTCATTCTGTCGCTCTCATTCTGCAACAAAACCTTGGTTCCAGCTCTGCAAATACCAATTTCACGGCAGATCTTCTTCTTGTCGACCATACGTTCGAATAATTCGAAAATTTGAGTTCCATATTCCTCGATTATGTTGCGACACTGAAAAAAAATAGTTTCCATATATTAACGAGAAAATTACGTTCAATTTGATTAAGGAGAACTTAGTGAACAGCAATTTTCGAAATATCCTATAAGGTGTCCAAAGTCCAGTCCATTGGAGTAAATGAAACCAAGAACTTCTACAATAAACCAATTCTCACCTTGATTTGATCTCTAGAGGGCAAGGCGCGACAAGTCTTTTCGAGCACATGTTTCATGGTGTGGTCGACTTTAGGATTCGCCAGGATCTTTTCCATTGCCCAAATCGCAGCTTCGCAAATCGGACAGTCAAATATTTCAACTGAAATTAATTAATCAAATCAGATCGATTTACATTACAGGCCGATTTAGATTAAGGGCGAAGACATCTTGTAATAACAGGGGGAATATTCCATTTTTCTTATTTTTGAAAATATTCAGGTTAAACCTTGATGGGCATTCGAAACACATCTATTAAAAAAAAAACAAATAGAACGTTGATAATGTTTTTGGGGCGAACGGATAACTCGGAGGTCACTATGTGGGGGAGTCATATCGATGGAATTAAATTATCAGCGAGTTTCAAAGATCATTTCTCTGAGGGTCGATGCAGGCAAAGGAAAAAGGCGCTGAAAAAGCGTAGCTAGTACCAGGGTCATTCGATAATAGAGTTAACACCGGTACTCGTGACCCTTATTCGAAATCATATAACCTAGACAGATTTGAACAACCACTGCCTCTTAGTTTGACATCTGTGAACATAGCAGGAGGTACAACATGGTATATATCTGGTGTGCCTTTGAATTGTACTTTTTTCCTATGTAGATTTCTCTCACCACACGAAACACTTTGTACATTATTTTCGTCCATGTATACAGGGTTGGGATAAAGTATGGAACCAAGTAAATATCTTTTAAACGAAAGAAACGATATTTATGAAAATTTGCAGGTATACTCCATTCACTTTTATAAAGTATACCGGTTGGCCATGGAATTCAGACACATTTCACCGTGTATATTTTGAAAATGTTAGGTTATGGTCATTCTTCTGTCAGTTGCCATTTCTACATATATGTCGGAGTAATTAGGTATTTAACAAAATGTTCATTTACTTCGGGAAAATAATGAATTTAAGAAAATTATCAGGGTTACTTTTAGAATGCGCAGATTTCAATTCTAAATAGCACTTCCTGATACTTTGCCTCTGCTTTTTCGAAACTACCTTCGGCATTCTTAGTTTCCAGGCTTGATAATTAATAATGAAAAATAAACGTCGGCAACGTCTACGAGATTTATTCATTGACGTAATGTCATTCACAAGTGCCAACCTGCGATTTTTTCAGATGAAAAAAACTTGATAAACCTAAAACTTGGCCAACCGCGATACTTCATAAAAGTGAATGGAGTATAAGTACAATGGAACAAAATGCATCTGATGTACATTTTTCTGTTAATAATATACTGCCGGTTTAACCGGAAATGCCATCAACTTCATTAATTTAAATGGAACACCCTATATAATTTTGAAGATTTTGAAAGAGCTTGTTATTAGGAATTCATACATACTGAGTTTAGTGTAAAAAAAATTGTGGAAACTGTTAGTTGTACAATAGGTGTATATTTCATTTCAGAATAATGAGAAACAAAATC
Organism: Adalia bipunctata; assembly: GCA_910592335.1. Classification (NCBI taxonomy): domain Eukaryota; kingdom Metazoa; phylum Arthropoda; class Insecta; order Coleoptera; family Coccinellidae; genus Adalia; species Adalia bipunctata. The sequence goes on from OU342954.1 coordinate 13,441,797, forward strand.
ACTTCAAATGTTCAAAATGCTCGCCGTTTACTTGCTGACAATATGCCATCAAAGTGTTGTTAAAATTTGTTAAAAGTATTAAATTCTTGAGTTACTCTTTCCAAGACCTCTCCACGTATTAGTTCACATTCATCAATAATTCTTTGTCTCAATTCCTCGTTTTTACAAATCTGTAAAAATATATGAGGTGTCCCATTTAAATTAAAGAAGTTGATGGCATTTCCAGTTAAACCGGAAGTCTATTATTAACAAAAAAACGTACATCAGATTAATTTTGTTCCATTGCACTTACCTGCAAATTTTCATAAATATCGTTTTTTTCGTTTAAAAGATATTTACTTGGTTCCATACATTTCCCCAACCCTGTATAAATTATGATTTGATTAGGTAGGAATTTGGACTAATCGTTGATTTAGTTTTATTTATCAATACGTTTGGAAGCAGTTAGCTCTATTCTCAATGCAGTTAAAATGATAAGGTTACATATTTGAGACACTTGGTAAATGGGGCACATCACTCGTTTAAAATTCAATTTTTGTTAATTTTCTATTAAATTAGAATTCAATTTTGTTGGTTTGGCAAGACAAATAAAGCTTATATTCTTCATGTTATTTTCACCTGTCAATCTGTGTTATGTTTTTTCCTCTCTCTATGATGTCAGTTGGGTGAGTTATGTGCTCCATCCGCCAGTGGTCTACGCGTCTACACTTTCCTTGCGAAAAGTTTTGTTTTCTTCGGAAAACAGTTAAATAATTATGGAGTTATTCGAAGTGAAAGATCTATGCCAACAAGCCCACAACCACATTTAAGGAGCAGATTCAACGCATGAGATTCGGTCAGATTTATACAAAATGGTTCGACAAAAAAGTGCAGCAAAGCCATGGTTTTCATTTGTGTGGCATGTGTATTAATTTTCTGCCATTACCTGATTTTATAGTAAATATAATTTTTTTTCGTTGGATTCTTGAATGCGAATATACCTATAATATGGATTTACTGTTTTAATATGATTCAGCTAATAAATTCAAAAATTTGAGAGTTTATCAATTTATGTTACCCGTGAAGTATTCCACTTCCATTTAATCTGTTCCCAGAATAAAGGCGTGTTTATACAGCAAATAAGATAAGAATACACTATGAGCTATAAACATGCGCACTTCAAGTTAGCTTTAAAACATGAGGGAGACATGAGGGAATAAGAATAAGAACAGAAGATAGACAACTTTTATCTTTTTAGGATATTTCATCATATTTTATAAGAAAATAGCCAATTACTTCAAGAGTGACAGGTCTAATCAATAAAAAAAATATGGATCTGTATCATTTTCACGTTGAATGCAACATATTGTACAATTTGTAAGGGTTTCAGTGAGAAATATCTCTTTATCTACTCCCATAGAATAATATATCCATTATTCAACCGAATTTGATCTGTAATAGTCAGTAAAATAGTAAAAATGTCAGTTAACAATTTGAATTATTCACTTTCAATTAAAATCAATTATTTTATTTCAATAATAATCCAAGAAACATTCTGAAACAAAACCATATTTTTAAGTGTTTTTTTGTCCGACTGAGGATTTGCCGCATTTTATATGGTGGACAGTTGTTTTTTCTATGAAAGGAATCTCTCCAAAATATAAATTCATTCTTGTCCGACATATATTAATGAATTTAAAAACCCAAAAAAAACGTCGTTTTCGATTTGTCGGACCAGAAGAACGCCACATTTTTTTGTCGGACAATTGCATTTTCATATTTCATATCATGTATCAACCGATTCTGAAAAAATCAGGAATGTATTAAAAAAATGCGACTTTCAGTCATGTTCACGCTCAAAGCCACACTATTTTTGTCGGACAATCATGTTTTCTCATTTCTCCCAGATTGTTTTTATGATTGCATTCTACAAAAAAAGAGATTTAAAAGAATCGAAAATATGGTCGACTTACGAGAGGTTTGCTGCAAAAAAGCCGCGACTACAAAAATTTTCACAGAGGAAAAATGTGGTAGACTCTACCTAATTAAGCTATACAGAAAGTATGAAAACTTTATTAATAATTTGCAATTTGTCCCACCGACACGCAGACTATACAGGGTCTTTCACGGGGAACCTCACCCATATTTATACGGGAAACTACTGAACGTATTTTCATGAAATTCAGCACTTATAAGTATTTCACGACGCTGATGAAATCTAAAATATTTTCAAGGCATGAGCACCTCCGGTTTTTCCGGAATGACGTCAACTGCCGTTTTTCAAATTAGAACACCATTTTTTTTATTGCAGAAATAGATTCCTTAGAAAATTTCAAGTTATTTTGATGTAACATTTTTCAGTTTTGGTTGGAAAATTCTCTCTGAGCGGGAAAATTCGAAAAAAAAATCGAAAATAGAGCTCCGCTGAAACAAGAATAACTTCGAGGTTTTTGGATGGAAAATTTTCATTTTTGGGATTTTTCAAGATGTAAGATTGATGTATCCACTTTGAAAATCGAAATCGCGATTCATTATACAGGGGGTGAAAAAATCGCTTTCAAAGTTAGGGATGACAAAATCGTGAAAAATCAATTTTTTCAAATTAGAACCCCATTTTTTTATGGCAGATATTGAATCTACTTTAAAAAATAATGTGAGTGTATGCATCACACCCTTGCCCTAAAATGGATATTTTCTGAGTTAATATCCACTTTAGGGCAAGGGTGTGATGCATACACTCCGAGATACACTCACATTATTTTTTAACGTAGATTCAATATCTGCCATAAAAAAATGGGGTTCTAATTTGAAAAAATTGATTTTTCACGACTTTGTCATCCATAACTTTGAAAGCGATTTTTTCACCCCCTGTATCATGAATCGCGATTTCGATTTTTAAAGTGGATACATCAATCTTACATCTTGAAAAATCCCAAAAATGAAAATTTTCCATCCAAAAACCTCGAAGTTATTCTTGTTTCAGCGGAGCTCTATTTTCGATTTTTTTTCGAATTTTCCCGCTCAGAGAGAATTTTCCAACCAAAACTGAAAAATGTTACATCAAAATAACTTGAAATTTTCTAAGGAATCTATTTCTGCAATAAAAAAATGGTGTTCTAATTTGAAAAACGGAAGTTGACTTCATTTCCGGAAAAACCGGAGGTGCTCATGCCTTGAAAATATTTTAGATTTCATCAGCATCGTGAAATACATATAGGTGCTGAATTTCATGAAAATACGTTTAGTAGTTTCCCGTATAAATATGGGTGAGGTTCCTCGTGAAAGACCCTGTATGTTTCCAACTTTCTGTGTTTTGGTAGTAAGATTACCGAGAGAACACAAAAGAAAGATTGTTTATGATGGAGACAATGATGTTATTGTATTGAACCATTTCGAAGTGAATATGAATTCACATCATCATGGAATATTGATTTGAAGTGCAATCTTGCAACAGATTGTGAAATTCAAATTTGACTCTACGTGTAATATAAAAATAAAAAATCTCAAATTATTGAATTAAGAAGCTCAATCATATTCTAACACTATCATTATTTTCCTAAACAAAAGTTATGGTCGATTTTTGTTCACAATATTAGAAACATCCTGTGATGATTTTCCTCAAATTCGAGTGGCATACCTAGTAGTGACTAAACATTTTTTCCCTTTTCCAGGTTTTTAATATTCCGCAAACTATCATTTCGAAAACTATTAGGACTAACGCAGCAGTTTGAACAAAGAGTTATGGAAAATTGAATACTGTTGGATCTCCAAAAACATTTTAGCTGAGCAGAAAATTCCGAAAAATCTCATAATGCAAATTTTAAATAAGCGCGGTTCTCAAGATTCGTTTACCAGGCAATCGAAAATCATGCATCATGCAGTGATCCATATATCCCTCTGCATATGAAGAGAAAATATGAGCTTCATATTCCTTGATAAGTTAACTGACTTACCTCATATTGAACCAGCATGAAAATTATATAACTGAAAAAACCACCACCAAATTACACTAATACACAATTCACATATACGCACAAAAAGCAAATATACGCAAACAAATAAAGCGAACAATTAGAAGCTCTACAATAAAAGAGGCATAAAAAATTAAACAATCGAATCAAACGAATAAATAATTATTCGACTGAGGTTCAAAAACAACGAAAAAATTACTATAAAGAACAATAAAATTTTTATCACATAATCAGACCAGAATCAAAACTTCCCCACCTACCTTTAATACCCTCAAGCTTTCTGGATCCACAGAGTTGAATAATGGAACATATTTCTGATGGCGCCACGTCTTTACTTAAGAATTCGATTATCTGTTTACCGTATTCCTCGATGAACTTTTCGCAATCCTTGTTGTCCACAGCTGGAATCAATGGGCATACGTGCTCGAAAAATCTGACCACAGCATCCTGCAATAATTATAATTCGTATCAGTATATACCCAACGAAAGAAGGCAGCATACACACATCGTCAAAAGACTCAATTTCGCCCGAGAAGTTGTGCCCTTTCAATGCGGATCATTAATGTGCTGAAAGGATATAATGTTCAGTCGCCATACCCCTTTTATTATCGTTCAACGAACAATGACCGGTGCAATCTACGGAGAAAACATCATTGAACCCATCATTGTTCCTCTGCGCAACGAATTTTGGGATAATTCCATTCATCAGGAGCATGATAACGCCCCACACGAAGGGTTCAAAACATTCTTCAAGAGAACAATATCTGGAGAATGAACTGGCCAGCAAACTCACCTGACACGAATCTAATTTAGCACACATAGGATTACTCAGGGAGAGCAATATCTAATCACCAAAACCCACCTTCAACTTTTCAGGAATTGAGTTGATTTGAGACACTGATGACTTGATTCGTGTGATGCCCAGGCGTATTGGGCAGTTGATTGAAAGAAGAGGTGGTAATATGGACCATTTAATTTGGATTCAGTTGTGGAATAATAATTAATCAAAAATAAATAATCGATAAATTTAGATTTTTCTCATTTTTCCTATTTTGTCTCATCCTGCACAAAGCAAAGAGTAACAAACAAAGATTCTCTATCAAATATATTGCAGTTGAAATAGAGGAAAATATTCATCTTATTTCCAGAACATGAATTGTTTATTCCTTGAGAAACCCAGGGGGGCCAAGACTTTTGACGATGTTTGTATTATGAAGAATAAATAACAAACCTCATCAGTAACGTTTTGGACTTCATGGATCAATAACTGCATGATTTTTGTGCACATCATGCATTCAATGCTGCCAACATTTTCGACTTTATCAATAGGTTGAATATCAATAATAACTCCTTCGTATGTGTTGTCCAGAATTGTGTTGGTATCTGAAAAGCAGTGCTCATTATAAATGACATACAATAAGAAATTCCCGAAATCCACAAATTTCACGAAAACCTTTTGCGGTTCTTACCAATCTGCCCAGAGAACATCACGGGCTTCCCCAGGGGTCTCATCACGGACGGTGCGGGTGTTTTGTCGGTGCAGAGTTTCAGGTAAACGCAGACCTCTTGCGGGTTGAGATCAGCTATCAACATCTCGACCAACTCGTCCGTGTAGGCATTCACGAACTGTTGACATTCTCCGGCCAATTCTTTCGGAAGTTTTGAGCAAAGTTTTCCAAGAGCGTCCTTGATTTCTTTCTAAATGAAAAAAAAGTTGCTGTTTTGATTTCACTCTAAGGATTTGGAATCAGACTATCCAGGGAAATTCCTTCACAGGAATTGGAATAAGCTTAAGGTGCGCATTCAATGTAGTGTGTTTTTATTTCAAGTTGCATTTGAAAATGGTTTCACTTTGAGAACTGAAATTTTGTGGGTAAACTCAGAAAGGATTGGAGTTCTTAATGAAATAATTGAGATTTATTTCATTTTTTTTTCTTCAAAAAATAGAAGAAAATAAGCCAACTCATGCTTCTGTTTTATTTCAAACGAAAGACCCATGAAAATAGTTCAACTTCCGATTAAAAGTGAATCTACAGATAATTTCATTCAAAAAAACAACTTGAAATACGGAATTGGCTGAGAATGGCCAAATTCAAATATATGGCGGAAAAAAGTTCCCGCTTTACCCACATATTCACAAATTTCCAAGTTCAGCGATTTTCGGATAGAGAGCGCCATTGTACATTTCATTCATAATTAGAGAGATATTCATAGAACTTATAGAGATAATGTGAGTTCTATGGAGATATTCCATAAAATGCACGGTGGCGCCTCTATCGGATGAGCTTTCCTACTCGCTCAGAACGGCGACCTTAATATCGTCGGCGAAATTTTTGGAAGGAATCTGAGATTCTTGTGAGGATTAAGAAACATTTATGATATGAGATCTTAGTTATTAAATTTCATTTCCATTTTTCTTACTTAGCCAATTATACAGGGTGCTTCATAATCATTGCGGACAAATTCAGGATATTGTTCTCCGAGTTATTTTGGGTCGGAAAGGAACTCAAGTCTTTTGTCCGATTACGGAAAAGCTTTGTTTCAAGATACAGGGCATTATATGTTTTCCAAATAAATAACAATTTCAATTTTAGAGTAATCCGGCTTTTCTAGCCGTGGTCCGATAGAAATTTCAACTAACGTTTCGCCTACAGCTGCGGTAAGCAGCTTCAGATGTTTTTCATCAGAGGCTTTCATCACAGAATACCTAACTACACAGAAGCGTCACTTTATTTGATGACGCTTGTGCGATGCTAGGTAGTACAAATGTCAACGTTAAATTTTAACTTCCCGTTGGACCGCTGGAGTTTGTTTTTTTGGTTTGATTCTGATTGTTGATTAAATCAAAAACTAAAAATCTTTTTTTATGTGAATCATTGACCATTCAAATCAAATTTGAAATTCAAAAGTGACATATGTACTGCCTAACAGAGAATGAAGGTCACGAAAATTTGCCCCTTGAAGATCAAAGTGCCGACGCTTACTGACGCTTCTGTGTAGTTACAGTGGCTTTATACAGGACAGTGGCGACAATAGACGTTCACGTTTTGATTGGTCGGACTGTTTTCGACCACTAATGGCGGACTTTCATTGTTTTGTTGTCATGTCATAGTGACAAAAAGCTCAAGATGGAGTCAAATGTCAAACAGCACGACACTCAAATGTAAACAAATATCCGCCATGTTTGTGAAAAAACGTGTTCTATGACCCTATTGTCGCCACTGTCTTGTATAAAGCCACTGTATGTGTAGTTAGGTATTCTGTGCTTTCATCAACTGCAGCTTATGGAATTAAAACCGAATGATCTGCTCGTAAGCCTCGATTTGTGTCCCTCTTCACATTGGATCCTCGGGGAATCTTTTAATTGCATATCGGAAATATTTCCGGAAGACATAATAAAAGGTTTTCCAATAAGAGGTGTCATTTTGAATAGCCGCTATTTCGGTAGATGTCACTTTTGAAGCTGTCATTATTTGACATTTGACAAGAAGAAACTACCCCATTCATAAAATGGAACGATACACGCTTCAACAACGCATTGAAATTATTGAAATTCACTATAAAAATGATGAAAATTTGGCAGAGACGGTTCGTAAAACTCGAAAAATTCGAGCTGTTGGGATAAGTTAGTGATGTGGAGAATGAGACAAGTGCACGTCGATCAAGAACAGCCGAAAATATTGCTGCTGTAGCCGAAAGTGTTAAAGAAAACCCATGTTTGTCCATTCCTCGTCGTTCTTTGGAATTAGGCATTCCACAAACGTCATTACACCGTATTTTGCATAAAGAGTGGAGTCTTAAGGCTTATAAAGTTCAGTTAACACAAGAACTGAAGCTGGCCAATCAACAACAACGTCTTTGCTGATGGGGTCCTTGAAATGCATGAAAATGATACAGAATTCCATCGAAAAATCTTCTTGAGTGATGAGGCCTTTTTCAACCTCGGTGGCCTCGTCAACAAGCAAAATTGTCGCAAAATATTTCGGAAACGGATTGAGTTATTTGATCGAGATTTTGGTAAAATGAATACCTCATTAAAGTGATTTTACGTTGAATGCCTCGTATTCAGCATCTACAATGGCGTGCGTACTGGCATTGACTTTCATATTTTTGGGTAAAAAACAGTACGCCTTTTTCTAGACACGTGAGTAAAACAAACATTGCTTTTACAATGTTATATTCAAAACAAAATACAAAAGTAGGGCTTTCCGAAAGTAACTGACGGAAAAATTGTGCTGAGTCTACAAAATGTAATCCAAGGTTTCTAGGAACGCCTGAAGCAATTTTCTAAAACGTCTCTTGTATTCTCTTCTTCTTGCTCTTTCAAGTCTTGTGGATCTTGAGAGCTGAAGAGAAAACAGAGCATTAAAATTTCAACCTAACTAATTTTGACACGACAACAACAAAGTGGGCTCAATAATTCGTTTCGAGGAACGCGCAAAATGAAAAACACCTGATTATACAAAGTAATATATGAATATACTCCATTCACTTTCATAAAGTATCCCGGTTGGCCATGATATAGGTTTATCAAGTTCTTTTACTTATAACTGACGCAGGTTGGCACTCGTGCAAGTTCAATAATTCTGCTATTCTTTTTACTCTTTCATTAAATGTCACAGAGGATTCGTCTGAAAACAGCACTCACCTCGGTCTTATTGTCCTTCACCATCTCCTCCAGCTTCTGGACGGCGAACAAGCACAGCGGGCACTTTGAATTGTCGCCGGTCTCTTGCTGCATGAACACATCGACGTCCCTCACCTCGTCGGACGGGCAGGCCCTCACCAGGGGGCAGATCTGAGACGGGTCGATCTCTTGGGCCAAGAGGGCCACCAGAGCAGGCTCATAGGTGTCCACGAAACTTCTGCAGGTTTGATTGATGGAACTGGGCAGCTCGTTGCAGGCCTTTTCGACCACCATTTTGATCTCCTCCTAGAGAGTAAAGGACACACTGAACTACTTTCCCGTATTTTCGTTATGTGATTTCTCGAGATTTCGATGGAAACATCAGGAACGCAGTGTTTTTTTTATGAAAATGCAACTTAATTGAAAAAAAATGGTCACAAATGAATCATTAAAAGTATTGCCCATTGTTAGCCACAACTTTTTTCCATCTTGGGATCTTGGTATAGAGCATGAATGTGTTAATAAACTTCTCCACAAGAGTTAGGGATATCGTGTTCAATCGTTTTTAAAAGTGTGTAATCTTCGAGAAAATCGCTGTAAAATCATTTAAAACTCAATAACAACTCGAATCGATCCAATTAAATCAGTATGAGACATTTCGTCAATCTGGTCGCCTTTTTTCTGAAGTTTGGTTCTTTGCATATGCTTCATGAATGTTCTTATTTTGAAATGAAGTCAGTTTATCAACGGCTTCGATTTGAAACGAGTTTTCTGAAAATTCCAAGACGTGACTTAACAAACGCTGAGGCCAATAGGGCTATCGGAATGCTACAGGGTGGCCTTACTCAGGTTGTTGTAGCAGAATGGCTCCAAGTCAGCCAAAGTGTGATATCTCGACTCTGGAATAGGTTCACGGAGACAGGTTCCGTGTTGGAAAGAATAAGACTTGGTTGCAAGGGCGGATTTACGGGGGGGGGGGGGGGACTGTGGGTAACTACCCCCCATGAGTATCCAAAACCTGACAAAAAGGTGGTTTGTGTACCTGATTTAATGGTTTTCAATCGTTATTACCCCCCATGATCGTTATCACCCTCACCCCTCCCATGAAAAAGAACTATATCCCCCCTTGCTTGGTTGGCGACGAAAAACAACACCTGCTCAGGATCGTTTCATCACCTTTTCGCCGAGAAGAAACCCTACATCTACGTGTGGAATGCAACGGAATACTCTTCAAAATGCAGTTTCCATCGAAACCATCAGACGACGTTTGAGAGAGGTGAATCTAGGTTCTAGACGTCCATAAAGAGGAGTTCCATTAACACGTGACCATAAGCGTCAAAGACTGGAATACGCAAGGCAACATATCAATTGGAACGATCAATGGCGTAGTGTACTTTTCACTGATGAATCCAGATATGGACGATTTTCAGATTCTCGAAGAATAAGAGTATGGACGATCCCACGCATACCCCGTAATCGCGTAATCGTCGCTATGTCCAAGAAGTCCATCCATTCCGAGGGGGGTTGTGTTATGGTATGTTTCAACGGGCGCACAGATCTACACATTCGTCTTGGAAATATGACCGCCTAACACTTTAGGGAGCATGTCATTGAAAATGTTGTGCCGAATTTTCACGCTGCTATTGGTGAACCTTTTCAATTTCTAGACGATAACGCTAGACCGCACCGTACAGCCATAGTTGAGAATGCGCGCGAAGAGCTTGGTATTCCACATTTACCAATACCTCCGCACTCACCAGATTTGAATTGCATAAAACATGCATGGGATATGCTCCAAAGAAGATTAGATTATCATCAACCTACCCCAGAATCCTTAAATGATCTGAGAGAGCTTTTGCCCCGTTTTTGAAACCAAATTTCTCAAGAAATGTTCAACAACCTCGTGTGTAGTATGCGAAGAAGATGTCAACCAGTTATTGATTCCCGTGGAGGCCCAACATTGTATTGATATCTAGTCTTAAAATGCTTGAATTCTCTGGGAATAAAATTTCGTTATTTCACTCGATTTTTCTTAACCACCCTGTATACGCTGCAGACCTACAGGCTAAAATTAATTTGCAACTTGAAATCATATTAATATGAATTTTCATCACAAAAATCTTATTGTAACCATATGTTTTTTGCAATTTAAGTCAATATCCCTAACTCATGTGGGTTTATATCGAATCAAGCCATTTTCCAGTTTATGATGAAACACCCTGTATATACAGGGTGTTTCACCATAAATTGGACAAACATATAGCCGTGTAGATGACACCGAGGAAGACATTTTTGCCTTATGACATATATGGGAGGCGAGATTGGACAAGAGGGGAAAAAGAGGAAGACCAAGACTAAATTGGGACGATATGGTTACAAAGGAAATTACAAGAGGGAAAAACATCACAGAAGCTAGATCGTTGGCGGCGAACAGGAAAGGATGGAAACAGTTTATTGATTTTAAGTTTTAATGGAATGTTAAATAATTATGTTATGTTATTTTGGTATTTTTTTTGTTATTTTGGGACCCAAACACCGAAAGGTATAATTGGGAAATAGATTATATATATATATATACATATACCCCGTTTTCGACGCATAAGCGAGATACAGGGTGTTAAATGTCAACTTTGAGCAATATTCTGATAACTGTGGATAACTGTGTTATGCGTGACATTTGAAATAAAGGTTACTGGTCACATCTTAGTATTTTCTAGGGCCAAATTCAATTGTGGTGTAAAATTATAAAAAAAATTCATTTGCGGAAAGCCTGCAAAGTTGGAATTTTTTTCTCGGTTGCCAATTTGAAAAGCACTATTTCAACGTACTCGATTTTCTAAATTCGAACTCAACTTTTTTTTACATGTCTTCAGTGAAAAAAAGATTTCGGCCGAAATTGTTGAAATTTTTCATGGTTGAACTATCATTCATTCTGAATACTGAGGTGAAAACAGAATGAAATAATATTCATTGGTTTTCTTTTTGTAGGCTTCAAAAAATTACGCTCGGAGAACTTTCATAATTTTTATTCAAAAAACTGGAATAATAATAAAAAACAAAACAAAATAAAAAAAGGTACGTCGGATGTGAACGTAGGAAAAATGCTGGTTTATCAAAATGTTGTACAGAAAAAAATAACAATCGAGCAAGTACACCTCAGAAAGAAATGTTCTAATGGCAACTGCTTACCTTGTCACTATTTTCCGAAATCTTGGTTCGGGGATTTCTGTCGATGTTGGATCACAGCACTGAATCGAATTTTATAGTGTTGAAGTAATTATTATAGACACTTTTGAAAACACTATCGAGTCGACTTAGACGTTCGGCAGTAAGTATAACAATGTGACACATGTGTCCGAAAAACCAGCAGCTGCCGAGCGTGCAGTTTCATCCATGTCAAAATAATTATTAATGCAGATTTCCGTTTGAAAATTATTGCATTTTCAAAGAGAATTTGACATCCTTCAAAAATTATGACTGGCATACATGGATCTGTGTATTTATTTCTATGTCACGGTCTATGATTTTCCGCATAGAATCCCAAACTCCTAATTAATGTGTCAAAACGAATATTCGAGTTGTGTAGAAGTTTTTTTTCATTTTATAATACGGTTGTAGAAAAAATATTGTTCCTATCTTGAGCGGAAAGTACTTTCCCGCACTCGATTGCTTGCCCGAACTCCGCTCCGCGTCGTTCGGGCAACGGCAATCTAGTGCGGGAAAGTACAACTTTCCGCCCTTGATAGGAAAATAACTATTTGAAAATCGATTATATACAGGGTGAGTCTTTGACTTGTACATATATTTCAACTGTAGATTCCTCTCATCAAACGAAACACTTTTTTCCCATACCATTTTTCAAAATTCGGTTTCGTTTGGAAGATACAGGGTGTCGAAAATCCACGAAAAAAACACTTTCCTGTTCATATCTTCGGAACCATTATTTCAAATGAACTGAATTTTGGTTGATTTTTTACTCTATTCGTGGTGCATATTACTCAATCGAAACTTATTCAATATCTCTCCTAGTTTGAAAGTTACAGGGTGGTCGACTCATAAATTCATGCAAAAACACTATCAAATCACTTGAAAAGAATAAACGGTTCACATTTTCGAAACAACTAATCGGTTTAGAAAATAAAAGTATTCTTATGTTTTTTCAATAAAACGCGTCGTTCTCAAGTTATTCTTAATTGTCTAAGATTAAATTTGAGGAAAAAATCATGAATTTCAAGAATAATCTGAATGCTGTCCTGAGTTAAATCTCATCGAATATTATTTCTTCTCTGGTCTCTCAAAATTCAACAATGTTGTCAGAATTATTATCAGTTTATCAACTTTGTCAAGACGAAATCTCTATGATGAAAAAAGTTTGATGTAGAGATATGTAATAATAAAATCCCACAAATGTGGGAGATGAAATTGAATTCTAAGAAGCATGAAATTATACATTTTATAGGCAGTTTCTATTGAAATTTCATTGTTACCGGTCCTTCAGCAAAAAAGTTTTCAAAACAATATAACTCGACACCAGACGACACTACTATTACACCAATTCACTAAGTCATTTACAGAATCATCACCTTTTTGCTTTATTCTCTGTCAATTAATCATTGACCTAGAATATTCTACATCAATGCAATAAATAAATAAATAAATCGAAGTCACTGACTAACGTTGGAGGTTAGAGACACAGAAACTCTGTATGTCATGCGTGGCGGCTACATCCACTCCACAGCCTTCAGAAGCATCAGAAGGGAAGAGTAGGCCGTGGCCCGTGCTACATCGCAGCCGGCAAAGAACGTAGCGCTATATCGGCGAGAATCAGAACTACTCGTTTGGCGTTTCCTACAGTGACTCTAATATCAAACTCTATCAATGATAAAGTCACTGTAGCGTTTCCGAAGAGCAACGCCTAGACGCCTTTAGCGAAAAGTAAACAAAACTGGTGCCCTTGCGATAAATGCGATAGTTCTTCTGGGGTACGTACCGCTCCCTTGGTTTCGACTATACCATTGTTTGAAGAGAAAATAGACAATCTGGCATCGTCTTCTGTAGAGTTCTGTGGAATATAATATCACAGAAGATGAGTTAGGTTAGGTCATTGACCTCGAATCATATGACTTAGGTTGATGGAGTTAGGATAGGTTAGTTGAAACCACTTTTGATTAGATCGTTGCAGAATATCGGGGAAAATATGAACAAATTATTAGTGTTTACAAACTAATCTTCAGGAAAATCGAAGAAGGAACTTATTTTGGTGTGAGAAATATGGTATTTCAATTGCAGAAATGATGGACAAAACTTAGCGTTTTTGTTAGGAAATATCGTGTTTGTAACATTCTTATTCAAATAAGGTTAGTGCTCGAGTATTTTCTAAATGTATCACCCAGAATATCTAATAATCACATCAATTTCAATTGAAAAATATGAACTTTGAGGTGTTTGTAGAGAATAATATCAGGGACGCATTTAGCACAATTTTTTTTTCAAATGGCTATATCTTTTTATCAGAGCCGAATTCGGAAAAATGGAAAATGAAAAAAAGGTTTATTTTGGCCTAAAGAATCTACAGTTAAAATATATGTACAAGTCAAAGACTCACCCTGTATATGTACACATAATCATATAAATATTGGGAAATTGAGATTTTCAAACATCGGATATAAAATGTTTATGACAGTTGCAAATCATAACAGAAATTTTGCACTAGAGTTTCTGAGGAAAAAAGTTCTAATGTGGGAATTGCTGACTCAAATTACTGAATCATTTCTATCCAGTACCATCCACAGTCTGTTCCGAGTACGATCCTGGCAATCTTTTAGGGCGTTAAGAGAGAGCGTTGTTATCACCTTTTGACCAATAGGAGCTTTATTGTGCGCAAACCAGACGATTCTGTTTTTTTACAAAGCTCCTTCTTATATTTTAACGGACTATAGTGACAAAGTTTGTCGGTAATTATAGACACATTGAGCATATTATCTTATTCTTCGAAACAAAAATCCTTACCTCCGTCGATGGATTGGTGATGGCCTGTTGCACGTAGTGCAAGAAGAACTGGCAGAACTCGCAAACTTCCTTGTTGAACAGCTGGTTGTTTGAGACGACGAGCAGGTCGATGGGCAGTTGGGCGTCTTCAGGTCTGCCAAATTCGCCCAGAGCGGCGGGGTTTGAGACGATCTGTATGGATTGGACGTTCTTGGTCAGCGGTACCCTGGCTAAGACGGGCTTCTTGGGAGCGGAACTGATTTCCAGGGCGTCGGCTGTTTCATACGGCAGTAGGGGCACGACAGGAACACCCTGAAAAAAATTCTGCGTTTTATACGAGATTTGCTAATTCGGATGAAATCGAATGGCTGAATACATCGAGTCTCGGCTGATATTACCTCGTATGCTGATCCTCTGGGGCAGATTCCTATCAACGCACAAACAGCGGTTCCGTTCAACTCCTGAAGAAGGAACTGATAGGCGATACCATAGTATTCGTCCACCAGACTGACGCACTCGTCGGAGAAAGACCTGGTCTGCTTGCACAGCGCCTCCATCACCTTCTTGAACTCCTCTTCGGTGGTGTTGGCCACCAAGAGGTCCCTGAGGTGCTTCACCAGTTGTACGCAGAATTCGCAAGTGGGGTCGTCCTTTTCACTTCTGCGAAAAAAACCGTTTGAATCCATATTACAAAAAAGTCGATATTCGTCTCTTACCCAACACGGACAACACCGATGTTAGAGATGGGCGTGATCTGTACGCCTTTGCTTTCTGGTTCGTTGTGACGATGGAAGAGGGCGCTGCACTGACCGGACAGCACGCACACCTCGCCTGGATTCAGGTGCTCTTTGATGTGATCGTAGATTTCGGTGAAGTAGGTGAGGATTATGTTGCTGCAAGCGTCGGAAAAGCTACCGGCATGTCTACACATCTGCAAAGACGTTCATTATTGATTTTATTCACAATATCTCGAAAAAATTTCGATTAATAATTTCAAAATCAGTGTTTTTCCGCCAAACTTACAGAGCACTTCGTGAAATTTATGGTTTACATAAGCTTCATTTTATCTCAATTTGAAGTTCTATCACTCTAAAAAAAATGCCCGATAGATTCACTGAGATGAAAGGTATGTTAGAAACATTGCAGTTATTTACAGTTTCTGTACGGTTCTATTACTTGACACTTGACAGCGATCTTTATACAGGGTCATTTCTTCCTATACTCCATTCACTTTTATAAAGTATACCGGTTGGCCATGGAATTCTGACTCATTTCACCGTGTATATTTTGAAAATGTTAGGTTATAGTCATTCTTCTGTGAGTTCAACAAGCAACGTTGCCATTTCTACATATATGTCGTAGTAATTAGGTATTTAACAAAATGTTCATTTACTTCGGGAAAATAATGAATTCGAGAAAATTATCAGGATTACTTTTAGAATGCGCAGATTTCTTTGATCTTTGACTATACCCGATAGTCATCGCATTCCCTTGTAGAATCATGATTTGTTTTGGCTCCCACATTGAAAGTCATCACAATAAGTGGAACAAGGATAAAAGATTGGATCTCTTTGTTCGGCCACGTTTTGTGGGCAACACCGCATAAATCCTTAACTTTGGATGAGCATGGGCGTGCGATTTCAAATCACTTCTAAAGCGACATTTATTGTTTTGCAGAATAAATCTTCCTTTCAATATATGCAATTTTATTGAAAATATTTCACAAATGAGAAGAATAATGAATTTTTCAGTGCACAGCACTCTAAAGCAGAAATATTTAATGCTGGATTGACTCGGTCTTCACTTGATGGAAATTCCTCTTTGTAGGAATCAAATGACAGCGGAACAATTGTTGTAATAAATAAACTAATCGGAGTCCAACACTCGACAATTCAAAGTTGCTGAGAGAAAGAGGCGAAAGCTTGTAAGTACCTACATTTTGCGACAAGTTCGAACTTGTACAGCGCACACGAACCTTTGGAAACTTGTTTTCAGAAAGAGAAAGTTGAAATTTGATCGAATCACTCCAATATTTTAAATCCTGTTGTAATTTTACTATTGAATTATTGAGAAAATTGTGGTACTCGTTATTTAAAAAACATTATATCAATGCTAAGTTCATTTACTGAATATAAATGTTCAAGAATAATAATAAGAAGACTATTGTCTGATAGTAATCCCAACAAACTTGAATTTTAGGCCAATCAAGACCTTATTCTTTACAACAAGTGTTCATGTAACGACAAACTGACAATCAGGTCGATTCTGTTCGCATCTTGTTATAACATTGCTAAATCTACAACATTGTTGTAATTATAAAATATAACCAAACTTTGCTGTGATGGCAACATCTTTTCTATAACCATATTACTATTTCCAAACAGAATCGACCTGAATAAATGTAGCAGAGACTGTCTACATTGTTACAAAACAGCAAACAATCCTGACTGTGATATGAATTTGTAGGTACCTATTGAAGTATTTTAAATAGATCTCTTTTATATAAAATAATGAAAGTCCAACTCGTGTATTTGACAGAGTTTATTCAATCAAAAATCATTTATTTTTCTAAACTACTATGATAAATTCAATTTATGTTGACATAGAAAAATATTCAATGCCTAAAAGACTTCAGGCTTCAACACCTTCCCTCATTGAATCATTCCAGTCAACCCCATTGCATTCTTCAACATTTGTAGTCTGGGTTTGAACAAAGGTTTCGTCATAATATCTGCAAGCTGGTATTCTGAAGACACCTTCTTCACTTCAATTATATTGTCGAGCACCAGCTCACGAACAAAGAAATGTCGAATATGGATGTGCTTCGTACGACGGTGATATTCTGGGTTCTGTGACAACTTGATTGCAGCTTCGTTATCTAGCATCAATGTTGGCACGGATCTCACATCGATAATTTCTTCGAATAGACGCTTGAGCCAAACAATTTCTTTAGCGGCTTCACTAGCAGCAACTATTTCTGCTTCTGTGGTAGAAATTGCCACTGAAGTTTGTCGTTGGCTATACCAGGATATAGCTCCATCTGCATATAAACTCAACACACCTGTTGTTGATCGACCTGTAGTATTATCACCACCATGATCTGCGTCACTATAGGTCTTCAACTGATCTGTGGTTCCTGCTTTATAGCTTATTCCTAGCTCGACTGTTCCTTTCAAGTAGCGGAATATCCTTTTCACTTTCGAACAGTCAAAATTGGAGGGATTTTCGAGTTTTCTTGAAACAACACTAACTGCAAAAGCTATGTCTGGTCGTGTACCAGTCATCAGGTACATTAAAGCACCGACTGCTTCTCTATAAGGAAAAGTGCTGTTCAATTCATCTTCATCTTCCTTCCCTAATTGAATGCCTTCTTTCACTATAGGCGTTGATACTGGCTTACAATCTTGCATACCAAATCGCTCCAGTATCTTCTTAGTGTAAGCTGATTGATTGATTTGGACAAGTCCAACCTC
Organism: Adalia bipunctata; assembly: GCA_910592335.1. NCBI lineage: Eukaryota > Metazoa > Arthropoda > Insecta > Coleoptera > Coccinellidae > Adalia > Adalia bipunctata. Next base: position 13,459,835 of record OU342954.1, read on the forward strand.
CTTTCTTATTTCTATACCAAGAAAATAAGATGCTGGCTTTGTAGTTATTTTAAATTCTTTCTGCAAACTGAGTAAAAATTTGTCTTTCATCATGTCACAGGTAGAAGCTAATAACCCATCATCAACATAAAGTGCCAGTAGTAGCATGTTCTCCCCATCTTTCTTTATGAATAGGCAAGGATCTGCATCAGATCTTTTAAAGTTGAGTTTCTGAATGAAATCAGTGAATCTCTGATTCCAACACCTTGGTGCCTGTTTTAGACCATAAAGACTGCGTCGAAGTTTACATACTCTGTTGCTACCATCTTCGTAACCTTGGGGTTGCTTCATGTAGACCTCTTCACTCAGTTCACCATATAGAAAAGCTGTACACACATCGAATTGAGTCAGAGACATATTTTTCTTAGCAGCAATACTCAACAATGACCTTATAGTCCCACCTTTGGCCACTGGGCTATATGTTTGGTCATAATCTTCACCTCTTCTTTGTGAATAACCTTTGATTACCAAACGTGCTTTGTACTTGTCAATGCTTCCATCTGGATTTGTCTTGAGCTTGAATACCCACTTGCAAGGTATTGCCTTCTTTCCTGCAGGTAAATTTTTCATTTCCCAGGTACAATTTTCTTGCAGTGATTTCATCTCTTTCTCCATAGCCAAAATCCAGTTTTCTCTTTCATTGCAAGATATTGCCTCTTTGTAGGATAATGGTTCTTCAGGAACATTGATTTCAGCTGCAACTGCCATGACATAATTTTCGAAATGTTTAGGCAGTTTAGTTTCTCTTTTATGTCTCAGATGGCTCCTTAATTCGATGTTGTCTTCTCTAATCCCATCGGGGTTGATTTCTTCAGTTTCTTGTTCGTCTTCTAGAGCATTTTGCCTTGCTTCTATAACTTCTCCTTGTGTGTTTCTCATTTCATCTGGATTTTCATGGATATCTTCTATTATTTCTTCTTCAGATCGATCCTCTAATGCATAATTCTTCAGGGAATCTTTATTCTGTATGAACTCAAGAACATTCTCTTGTTGAAATGAAGAAAAATTCTCTTCTATTTTCTCATTCACTACCTGTAAAGATTCACATTCATCAAAAATTACGTCTCTGGATCTGAAAAATCTTCTTTTTTCGAATGACCAAATTCTATATCCATCGTCGTTATCATAACCCATGAGAACACCTTTGACAGCTTTCTTGTCCATTTTCTTACGATTTTTCTTTGGAACATGCGCATAGCAAATGCTACCAATTATTCTCAGATGCTTTAGATTTGGCTTCTTCTTGTTCCATACCTCAAAAGGTGATTGATTATCGATCCCTGAATTGCTTGTTCGGTTCAAAATGTATGTTGCAGTATTCACCATTTCTGCCCAAAAAGTCTGATCGAATAATCCTTCTCTTGCATGCATCAAAGCTCTTGCCGTCTCTACAACAGTTCTGTTCTCTCTCTCAGCACAACCGTTCTGTTGAGGCGTGTATGGCATAATTAGTCTTTGTCTGATTCCGTGATGACTTAGAATTTTTCGCACTTGCTCATTGTCAAATTCACTGCCATTATCTGACAATATCTCTCTTATGCCATATCCAGCAGCTTTGATTTCCGCAATTACATTCTTCATCTTATCAACAACTTCAGATTTGTGCCTGATGAAATAGACGAAACGGTATTTGCAATAGTCATCTTTGAAGAGCACATAGTAGCGGTAACCAGATTTTGACTTGCTTTCGAAAGGTCCACAAACATCGGAATGGATCAGTAAACCAGGTGAGCTGGCTCGTTCCCTTGTACCAAACTTGAGTACATGAGCTTTTCCATACACACAACCTTCGCAAACTTCACTATCCAGGTTGACTTCTATGCCTAGTTCTCTCTTCAATACCGTTCTCACATGTCTTTTGTTCTGATGGCCAAACCTTTCGTGGTAAAGCTGTAACACATTTCCTTTATCAATAAAATTGATTTCATTTGGAGTTTTTGCTCTTAGGGCTTTCATATTAAGTTTATATAAGCCCCCTGAGAGACTTCTCGATCCCACAATCAATTTTTCTCCTGATAATTCGAAATGACATTCTTCAGCCTTGGAAACAAATTCACTGTCAGGGTATTTATCGTGAGCAGACAATGTTGAAAACAAATTTTTTCTTATACTTGGGACATACCATACTTGAGATAAAGAAAATTCGAATTTTTCTCCATTCACCAAAGATTGTACACGAATTTTACCATATCCAATCGCTGGTACGGTGTCCCCATTTGCTGTTCTTACGTGATGATTTTGATCAAATGGTTCAAAATTTTCAAAAAACTCACTTTGGTTAGTGATGTGGTTTGTTGCCCCATTATCAACATACCAATTGTCATTATCATTCTCGCAAAACAACACATCACTGGAGACTGTTAGCAAAGAAACGTTTTTTGTTTTCACTCCATTGTTCTTCTTATGCTTCTCAGGTTTCGGAGGCTTACCATCTGCCTTCCATTTCGAACAATCTCTCACTTTATGCCCTTTCAGTTTGCAGTAGTTGCAGATGAAGTTATTTCTTTTATATGTCGTAGTATGAAGAACCTCTTGTCTGCTTTCAGACTTCATTGTTAGTGCTTTCTCATATGCACATAACTGGCTTGTCAAATTGTCCACATTTTTGTCTTTATCTGACATTAAACTCCAGCTAGACTTGAATGAGAAATACTCTACAGGCAATGTCTCTAATATCTTACAAATGAGAAGAATTTCAGGTAACTCACAATTACATGTCCTTCCATTTGCTATTTTATCTTTGGAAATTTCTTTTTGCAAACTGTCCCACAAATTCTTCAGCTTCGAAGTATGCATTGCGATATCATCTTCTGCTTGTTTAACATAACTGAAAAATTGCATACAAACATCATATGTCTTTTTCTCGACATTTCCATCAAACAGTCTGTGCAATTCCAGCCAAACATCTCTTGCAGTCGAAAAACGCATGACCTTTTCCAAAGTTTCTTGATTCATATTGACCGTCAAAAGTAAAAGAACACTGCTATCAGCTTGATTGAATTCCATAAAATTTTTGTCATAGTTGGATTTCTCTTCTTGCGTTGCATTTTCTTCTAAGGGTTTAGGAGCTTGAAGTTTACCCTCTAAAACTTCTAATCCTCCTCTTACTGACCTCAGTAAAATACATACTTTGTACTTCCAAGTCGACCAATTTTCTTTCCCCTCCAGTAAGCCTATCTGTACTTTGCTGGCATCCATTTACTGCACCAAATTACTTTCTGCTTACTTTTTTCTTTCTTGAAGGAACAGAACTTCTCTGTCACAAATAATCTTGTCTGGAACTTCTTCTTTATTATTTTATATCTCCAGATGAAGACTTCTGTTTTCTAATCTATAAACCACGCTCTGCTACCATATTGAAGTATTTTAAATAGATCTCTTTTATATAAAATAATGAAAGTCCAACTCGTGTATTTGACAGAGTTTATTCAATCAAAAATCATTTATTTTTCTAAACTACTATGATAAATTCAATTTATGTTGACATAGAAAAATATTCAATGCCTAAAAGACTTCAGGCTTCAACAGTACCTGAACAGATACAAGCTGAAAGCTTCCTTATTTGAAGTTTCTACGCCACTGAATCATAAACAACCACCAAACTCCACCAAAGTTTCTCCTGTAATTCAACGGATTATTCCGGCAACGTTGGTTTATCGAGAACCACGTGTTGACCAAAGTATCTCTCCATCTCTGTTCAAACTGAAGTAGAGGTAAGGGCGGTGTTGTCATAAATCTAACCTGAATTTCTTCGGTACAATATACCTAGCATAAAATAGTATAATAAACTATATTCTTTGATTTACTCATTAATGATATGTATATCCGAAAAGATTGTCTCAATTAAAGTTTACGAGATGTTATATCAATTTAGCATTGTGAATGAGATAAATAGTTTATGTGTATGATAATACGTCATACAGGAAACCTACAATCTGCTCAATTTGGCAACATGGACATATTGCGAACGATTCTAGTGGACCAGTATAAGGTACAATCGACCAGCTCTAAGTTTCAGATGCGACACATTTTAATGTTAATAAAGGGGTCTCTATATGGTCTAAGTTCCTTATACTCTGCCTTTTTCGAAACTACCTTCGGCATTCTTAGTTTCTAGGCTTGATAATTAATAATGAAAAATGAACGTCGGCAACGTCTACGAGATTTATTCATTGACGTAATGTCATTCACTAGTGCCAACCTGCGATTTTTTCAGGTAAAAAAACTTGATAAACCTAAAACTTGGTCAACCGCAATACTTTATAAAAGTGAATGGAGTATAACTACTCCAGATATTCCATTTATTGAAAAACGCATGAAGCATTCCTATGATGCGTTAACAAATGCCTTGACATGAACAATGTCATCGAAGGTTTAACTCACCATAAGGAAGCCGTGTAACACCTCATCTTTGGACATGGCCTTGAACCTGGTCTCCATCACTCCGACCACAGTTTGGCAACCTTCGCAAGGGGTAACATCGCTGGCAAGCGCAGACGGCTTAACAGTGCTGCTAGGCTCTTCTTTGGTCAGGGTCTTCAGATACTCCTCATTGTTGCAGAGACCTGCTACAGAACAGACCACCTGGGGGTTCATCTCGGAGGCGAGAGTGTCGATTAGGTCGGGGATGTAGTTGTCAACGATCTTGTCGCATTCCTTGACTACCGGTTTGAAATGGATCAGTGCGCAGGTACCTTCGAAGACTTGTTTGATAAGATCCTGCAAAGTAGCAATTGTAAGTATCTCTGGTAGATTAAAATGAGGTTTGTATGTGAAAATGGCTCTGTTCCATCTTCAGTTGGAAGTGCCAGAATTCTTGAGGAATTTTATATTCGAAAATATGGATGAATCGTCTTACCTGAGTTTCGTTGCTCAGAAGCTGATCTCTGGCTTGTTTCACCATATCCAGACATATCTGACAGATATTGCTGTGGTCTGGGGGAAGCTGTCTGTGGATCCAATCAGTCTGGATGCAGTGCTTGGTTGCATGGCAAGAAGCGGCAGAACTGGATAAAAAATTTAGAAAAGCTGATCAACAACAAAGCTATGGTCATTTATTTCTTAGTCTCTAGAGTAGGTTCGTCAGGATGTTCAATTGTTTATACTCAATGTTACGAAGTAGGCCCCTATCTTTATCTGGAAACCGTTCGAACGCACAGGCTCTTGAAACAGGCCAAGATTTAGGTTTATCAATTTTTTTCACTTAAAACTGACGTAGGTTGGCACTCGTGAAAATCAAAATAATTCTCAGACGTTGCCAATCTGACACAGGTTTCGATCTCTGTGGTCGTCGAGAATCGAATCGCGTAGAAAACGTCAAAAATTCACCAATGCAATTTTTGGATATTCAGACCAGAGGAAATGTAGAAATGAATGGCGAGAACGTTACCTTGATGTCTGAAATAGAGTTCACGATCTATCCTACTTTTTTTATTCATTTCGTAAGCAATTTCATTTTTCTTATGCTTCTCATACGAAATACTTATTAGAGTAAGTTATAGGCGTGAGTTAACTCATGCTATTGGTCTATATATACTGTTACAGCTCAAATTCAGTTGAATAATGCATATTTTATTCTATGGGAGTAGACGAATAAACATTTTGATAAATACGTAATTACTACGATCTCTATGTAGAAACGACAACGTTGCGTATATATTCGAGGGAAATATCACCATAACCTAACAATTTCAAAATATACACGGTGAAATGTGTCAGAATGTCATGGCAAACCCTGATACTTTATAAAAGTGAATGGTGAATGGAGTATACCATAAACATAGGACTGCTTCGTTTTCGACATACAGGTTAAATGTTGAATTTTTTTCAAGTTTTTTCTCATAGAATATGCACTTCACAATGAATCTTTATGAGAATCATTGCAACAGATCGGGAGAATAACCATAAAACCCAATAATCAATTTATTCAGCGCAGCTCACCAACATGGATTTTCATGACAATTTGGATTTTTCTGAGGATTTTGTTCAAAATCGTTCAAAACTTGTTTCTCGAAATCGGTAGCAGATATGACAAAATCAAGAAAGAAGTTCGGTAAATTTAACAACAAAGATTCTTTTTAGAACTTTTCAAACAATCAAACGGATGGTGTGAAGTCTGAATTGTAAGATATATGCCAAATTTCAGGTGAATATCTTGTGAAGTGCAGATACTATGAAAAAAATTCTTATTCAAATTTCAAAATTCTGTATCACGGAACGTATTCGGTCCCATGTTTACGATACTTTTTTTTCTTAAGAGGGGTTTATACCGTTTGGCGTTCAGTTCAAAACGCGATTCGGGATTTCTCACGATAGAGACCACCGATTTATATGGGGTTTTCACTATTATTCAATTTGAAGGATTCTTCAAGTGGGAAAGTCCATAACTTTTTTTTCCGTCGACAAAAAAAACATTAATTTTTTTTTCACTCGGCAAAAAAAGAAGTTATGGACTTTACCACTTGAAGAACTCTTCAAATTGAATAATAGTGAAAACCCCATATAAATTGGTGGTCTCTATCGTGAGAAATCCCGAATCGCGTTTTGAACTGAACGTCGAACGGTAAAGACCCCTCTTAAAATTATGCAAGGAATATCCCCTTTCCGTTTGTACCTTCAATTAAAGAACACCCTGTATGTCCGGCGCCAATGACATAGTAAATCATGTCTTATATGTATTTTTGTAGTTCTGTGGTTTACAAGTGATATTTTTTAAGCTGGCCCATCTTATATGTAAACAAGATATGTAAGTATACTCCATTCACTTTTATAAAGTATTGCGGTTGGCCAAGTTTTAGGTTCATCAAGTTCTTTTACCTGAAAAAATCGCAGGTTGGCACTTGTGAATGACATTACTTCATCTCGTAGACGTTGCCGACGTTCATTTTTCATTATTAATTATCAAGTCTGGAAACTAATAATGCCGAAGGTATTTTCGAAAAAGCAGAGGCAAAGTATCAGTAAGTGCTATTCAGAATTGAAATCTGCGCATCCTTAAAGTAACCCTGATAATTTTCTCAGATCTATTATTTTCTCCAAGTAAATGAACATTTTGTTAAATACCTAATTACTACGACATATATGTAGAAATGGCAACGTTGCTTGTTGAACTCACAGAAGAATGACTATAACCTAACATTTTCAAAATATAGATGGTGAATTATGTCATAATTCCATGGCCAACTTTATAAAAGTGAATGCAGTATATATTCAAGAATCCAGAGAAAAACAAATTTGACAGCAGCCAAAAAAGTCTCCAGGTTCATCAGTTCGAGAGTTATCGTGTTTACGGACGGACTGCTGGACATAATTGAATTTGATCACGGTTTCGTTACACAAAATGGATAAGTTCAAAATTTTCAGATTTGATCTCAATACACTGCTGAACCATAATTTCCTCAGAAATAAATAATCGAATGTCAATACTAGTTTTTGGATATAATGTATCATTTCAATTCTTGAATGTTTTCTAATAATATTTACTATTATCCTAACTTCACCTTGGAATGTTTACAAATAGAATCTACCTATACCTACTCCATTCACTTTTATGAAGTATCCCGTTTGGCCATGATTCAGGTTTATCAAGTTCTTTTACTTATAACTGACGCAGGTTGGCATTAGTGAGAGTCAAATAATTCTGAGAGGCGTTGCCAATGCGAATATCTATTTACTCTTTTTTAAATTTGTAAATGGAGTTAGTTTAACTGTGACACACAGGCTTCGTAGTACTACTACATTTTCATACTGGAGTACATATTTCAAGTGGCGCGAAAAGGTATTTAAATGTCTTCAGTAAGCTTATTTCTTTGGGGGGAATTCCATAGGTCCGTTATTCGAGTACTTTTATTCTATGAACTATCACAAAGTAACGGAATATTCTGTCCATTATTTTTCGAAAAAATTTCAACACTCCATTCTTACTCTCCGTACAAGAATATAGCATAACTGAATCTTTCAGCTATGTTTGTATACGTGAAATATTTCCAGTACCTATTAACAGAGAAAAAAGTTTCTTCAACATTCGCCAGGTCTTTGGAATTATTGAATTCACATGATATTTTCTCAAATTCATTATTTTCCCAAAGTAAATCAACATTTTGATGAATACGTAATCACTACGATCTCTACATAGAAACGACAACGTTGCGTATGTATCCGACAGGAAAATGACTATAACCAAACATTTTCAAAATATACACGGTTTAATGTGTCAGAATTTCATGGCCAACCGGGATATTACTTTATAAAAGTAATGGAGTACAAATATAGGTACTAAATTATTCGAATTTCCATCAAACGTTCATTGTTGAATACGAAACGAGAAAACAGAATGATAAGAATATAGCGGAGTTCGTGACTGTTACTCATTTCAATAATCATCGAATACTATGGTGTATTCAATCATCCAATTAGTCAGTACGAGAATAATAACAATTTTAAAATATTTACTCACAATTCTGCCGACATTTATCTATTCCGCGATTTTTAGATGCATCATAACATTCAATTACTATGACTTATCGCCAGTGGCGGATTTAGGGGGGGGGGGCGAAGGTGGTTTCGCCCCCCCCTCGGAATTAGAATTCGTTCTGTGATAATATAATTTTTGCTGGTTTATCCGAGAATTATTACTGTGTTACTTTGGAATCGCCCCCCCCTCAAAAAATTCCTAGATCCGCCCCTGCTTATCGCTTCAACCAGAAAAGCGACATGGAAATAATTGAAATGGTGATCTGAAATTGACTGCCGGAATTTATCTTCGCGCAATTGTCACTATGGACAAGAGTATTATCATTTTGCCGAAATGTCTGTTACTGTGGAATTTTGAGCCCAAAATGGACTTAATCCATTATGCTTTATTCTTTTTGAAAGAAATAAGACACAAATCATTTGCCACTATAAATATTGACAAATGAAATGTGAACACGAACTAGGTCTCCGATACTGTTCAGTGTTCACCCTACCAGAGCGAATGGTCCAACGTCAACTGAGAATCGCTCCGATTGCAGTTTCGTCCTATTAGGACTCATCAGGAATATCCCAAAGTTCACGCTGGATATCTGTCGCGCACCTTATCGGTATGAGTGAAAATGAGCGACATCTATCCACCTGGAATGCGCGGAGACGTTCGCCGTTAGTAGATTATCCATTATCCAACACAAAAAGATTCAAAGAAATATTAAGGCAGCTACCTACACAATTGAAAGAAATAAGACACAAATCATTTGCCACTATAAATTCACATTTCATTTGTCAATATTTATAATGGCAAATGATTTGTGTCTTATTTCTTTCAATTGTGTAGGTAGCTGCCTGCTCAGCTTAATGATTTTATATCATATTTCTTTATTGTTTTTATTAATAAATTATTGTGAGTCTCGGCATATGTTTCTCATTATTAATGATTGATAATTCGCCTCAACAGAAATCAAGCACAATCAATGGCCAATCTGCGCAAGTCTATAAAAGTGACATAAAGGTACAACTATTGTTCATCTCCCTCAGCAGATACTTTTGTTTCTAAGCACTTTGTCTTCCCTACAATCTCTAGGATGTCAATCGTTCAGTCATCATACATATTTCATGCTTCCCAAAATTTACTATGTAAAACTTGTAAGAAGGGATCTGTTCATTTTTTGAAATAATAAATGAGGTCACTAGTTGATACTTATTATTGTTTATAGAGCCTTATCAGAGATTCGGCCGTACTTAGTCATGCGAATGAACAATCAGAGTAATGGTCAGAGGGCACTGATATACCTATTATTATACCGCGTTTTCGCAGAAAACAAACAAGTCCATAAAACTGAGTAGCTTTGAATAACAAGAATTATTATTCATCATTTGAAGAGTACGAAGGAAATTTCAAATAAATCACAAACTATCAATCAATTTTCAGTTTATCCCCTTCTGGGTTATTCCCGTCTGTAAGCTCATTTTGAAATATCACTTGAAAATCAAGTAGTGCATTATCCTCGTCAAAAAATGTCAAAAGTAAGCCTATTCAGTCCAGATAATGAAATGGTATAACAATAAATTATCACTCCTTCATCATATATTATCGCATATTTTTTGCAAGGGATTCTCACTATACAGGGTGGCCAAGAGATTGACGTCAAAAAGAAAAAATCAGGCCCCTCGTGTCATAGGCTATTCGAAGCACCCCATGCATGTTATGCGATTTTTCACGGTTTTCGAGTTATGAATTTTTTATGAACTTTGAGAATTTTCGACTTGACCATCTTAAAAAAGATATTGAAAAAAGTACAACACTTCTCTGTGAAATTCTTTTGTAACTTAATCTCCATGAATTGAACTTTCATACATAAAATAACCAGATTCGTAACTTCGATAAAAATTATGGAAATGTTGGTATCAATTAAAAAAATTATTCTCTTCATATTCTCTGAGAATTCTGAATACAGCTGAATCACTCACCCCTGACCCTGAGGATTTTGAAACAATTCCTACAAAGTCTCTTTTCGATAAATCAGGATGTTCTTCTAATTCTTTCCGAAAAATGTTCAAAATTATCTCTTTCTCTTTCTCTTCAGCAGAGAAATGCGACCTTTTGGACCTTTTTCGTGGTGGTCCCCACATATCACCCTCACATGCAGTATCAGTTTCCGAATTCGACATTGTTCTATAAACACTATATACACTTTGTCAAAAGATTTTCCAACACAATACACTTTTCACAACAAAATCTATAAACACTTTGAACAGAGCTGGACCTTCACAGTAGCTCTAGGTTATTTTAACTGTTCTTGTCAATTGAAAACTTCGATATTTATGCGAATCAAGATCCATTAAGGGAAAGGACCCAAACCTGGTGTTTCCCGAAATTACCTACCTTGTCGGAATCTTGAGCAGCCGACAAAGAGTTTCGTACAAAATAATATAAAATTTTGCACCGAAACTAAATATATTTCGGACATTACAAGTAAATGACCATTATAAATTTGAACAGAGATCTTTTTCGAGTCTTGTCAATTGAAAACTTCGATATTTATGCAAATCAAGATGGCTTTCACCCATTAGGGAAAAGGTCCCAAATCTGGTGTTTCCCGGAATTACTCTGTCGGAATCTTGCAAGATTCCGACCCAAATCTCTAAAACTCTGGTGTTTCCTGGAATTACCTTGCGGCAATCTCGAGCATCCGAAAAAGAAATTATTTAGTAGATTATAATATAAAAACAAAACAAAATGAAAAAATAGGGTACGTCGGATATAAAATGTTTATGACAGTTGCAAATCATAACAGAAATTTTGCACTAGAGTTTCTGAGGAAAAAAGTTCTAATGTTGGAATTGCTGACTCAAATTATTGAATCATTTCTATCCAGTACCAGCCACAGTCCGAGTACGATCCTGGCAGTCTCTTAGGGCGGTCGAAGAGAGCGTTGTTATCACCGTTCGACCAATAGGAGCTTTATTGTGCGCAAACCATACAATTCTGTTTGTTCACAAAGCTCCTTCTTATATTTGAACGGACTATAGTTTAAAGTTATCATGTTATGGAAATTTTTTCTCTTCATTACACAGACAATCGGGGCTATTCACTAAGCAAAGTTGTTATGGATAGCAACTTTGCTTAGTGAATAGCCCCGAATATGTCAGGTTAGATCAATATACTTCTATACATTCCGAAATGTTGTGTTGATTCATGCCTTGTCACGTAATTAATGAGCATTAATTGAAAAATTATTCTTTTTCAAATATCTTATTCTTTTCATTATTTTTTCAACTACTTTTTCAATCATGTTCAGCTTGTTTTCTTCGCTTCGATCTTCTGCTCATGCGTTGATCTCGATTCGTACCTAAGCCAGCTACAACTGCCACATTCTAGATCCGAAACTACCCTTACATCCTCAAGTTTATAGGTATTGCCGTTCGAGAGTTATCGTATTCGCAGACGGACGGACATAACTTAATTTGAGTTGGACCACGGATTCTCGATTAGTGAAAAAAAAAAACAAAACTATAATATAGGTCCTTCTAGCTGAAATGGATGATACCAGATAATTAAATTCGGTTTATCTGCAACTGTATGCTTTTGAATAAAGAATTGAAAGGATGGAAGTGATAACACAGTGACAGAAACGAAGAATTGCTGATACCATTGAAATGATACCTTATCCCATTGTTTTTATCTCATTTTCGTGACAAATGAAAAGTTCTGATACAAAACCATACCAATTGGTTTTCTCTCTTTATTTTGACTGATAAGGCCACCAGTAATGAATATATTATTTAAATACATTCAGACTATATCTAATACTTGGAATATAACAACTAGATAGCTTACTCTGAGGAATGTGCTAACATTACGCTTGACAAAGCCATTAGAAAGAACAAGTTATCTATTCGTTAAACTGACTCTATCGTATACAGAGAAATTGTTGTTGACGAACATAACATAGTTCATTTGAAGAATGAGAGATATACAAAAAAATTATATTTGATAGTACACAGTAATGTGAGAACAATATAAATCGAATAGAGTTAATCAAATGAAGATTTCATATATCTTTCAAAAGAAATGCATTACATATTCTGGACTAACAATGCACTTCTCCAATCAAGATTTTTTTATTTCCAGTTTGAGGTTTGAATGCAGAGACATGTTTTTATGTAATCTATAAAAAGTCACATACAAATGTAGTGGCTGGCCAGAGTATTTACTTCCAGAAAGGTTTATTCAAAATGTAACGAGATTAGCAACTAAGTTTGTGGTAAAATAAGTGTTGTTCATAACTTCAAATTCCTAAAATTTATTTAGAATTTAATGGAAATCTGTTCAAGAACAGGAATTTGCTTGCTGTCCATTCATCGAGAAATACTCATCAGAAAAATTCTTTCTTGCTTCTTTTAATCCTCATAAATTCAGTATAACAGTTTGATTTCAATAATTATATCACAGGGCGTTATGACTGCAATACGCTTTGAGCAGAAGAAGGGGATTCCCCTAAATCTGAGCCATTAAGATAGAAATAAGTTAACAGAAATGATGACTTTGCTTTCTTTATAGACTCACGTTAAGTTTTTGCACCAGTACGAGGGCCCCCAAGTGCATTCTTTAGCACCAAGGAGATGTGGAGCTCTTGTTGGAGTTGTAGGAGCAGTCGGTACTGCTGATACAATCGCTAAAAATATAAAATTCAAAAAATGAATATTTTACACAAAGAAATCAATAAACTATAAGAATAAACGCAAACTTATTCCAAAACACAAACAATGAATAAAAGTAAATGGTCCTTTGAGAAGCCATCAAAGGTACAGGACAAAGAGAATTTTCATTCTTTCTCTAATCATTTTCAACTTACTTATAGAGATGGCGATGAAGATGAAAACCTTCATCTTGATCCAAAATTAGTCACTCTTTATGGATGAGAAGATGTCTTTACTCCTTCACAAGTTCACAATATACTTCTTGACGAATACTTCGAATTGGTATTTGGATTTGGTATGATGAACAACAATAATCAAACCTATTCAAATTGCGCTGCGCATTATATCAGTCACGTGGTATGTTACTCATCAGAAAATGTGGCGAATACGCCAAACTTGTATTTATTTTTGGCGAGAGACTTATCAAGAGGAGATTATTCTGAATCAAATCAATCTATTTCTTGTCAACCAAACAGATGGAAATGACAAGACAATAACAAACAAAGATTTAAACCGTGGCTGTAGCTGAAATAATCAGAATCGGAATCAAGTTTGATACCGTGACTCGAGAGACTGAAGCCCAAAATACAGTCGAAGCGTATGTTGAGTTGCATAAACCATTAGAGTAAGGATGAAATCATTTCGTGGTTCAGACAATACTTTTCCGGTCACTAAAAGTTCGAATTCCTCTTATCCTCTATAGATACAGTGTGAAAAGGAATAAAATCATTATCTCTGTAACTGGAAGGCGAGCTATGAAGTGCGTAGTGAGAACAGCTCTGTTAGCGTTAGGGGACACAATAGATGTACATGTTGTAAAACAATATTAATATTATCCAATTAGAAGACGTTTTGATTTCTGATGAGTGCACTTTATCTATTAACGGCCATACCAAACGTCAAAATTGCTACTCTTTAGTTATCGAAGATCCTCACTCGATGAAAGAGGAACACACGAAATTCCCTCAAAAGATTAATGTCTCGTGCAGGGTGCAGGAAATATACTGCTCCACATGAGTTAGGGATAGTATTCAATCGTATTCAATCGTTTTTAAAAGTATGTAATCTTCGAGAAAATCGCTGTAAAATCATTTAAAACTCAATAACAACTCGAAATTCGAATCGATCCAATAAAAAAATCAGTATGGGACATTTCGTCAATCTGGTTGCCTTTTTTCTGAAGTTTGGTTCTTTGCATATGCTTCATGAACGTTCTTATTTTGAAATGAATTCAGTTTCTCGAAGGCTTCGATTTGAAACGAGTTTTCTGAAAATGCCAAGACGTAAATTAACAAACGCTCAGGCTAATAGGGCTATCGGAATGCTACAGGGTGGCCTAACTCTGGTTGTTGTAGCGGAAAGGCTCCAAGTCAGCCAAAGTGTGATATCTCGACTTTGGAATAGGTTCAGGGAGACAGGTTCCGTGTTGGAAAGACCAAGGCTTGGTGGGGGACGAAAAACAACAGCCTGCTGCTCAGGATCGTTTCATCACCGTTTCGGCGAGAAAAAACCCCGCCCACATCTACGGTAGAATGCTATACGGAATACTCTTCAAAATGCAGATGGGGTCCAAGTTTCCATCGAAACCATCAGACGATGTTTGAGAGAGGTGAATCGAGGTTCTAGTTCATGAAGAGGAGTTCCATTAACCCGTGATCATAAGCGTCAAAGACTGGAATGGACAAGGCAACATATCAATTGGAACGATCAATGGCGCCCATACAGCACACGACATCCATTGGACGTCCATTTAACGACCATATCAAGTCCAAACGTCCATGGACGTTGAATGGATGTCCATTGTACTTACAATTGTTGACGTCCATTGGTTGTTACGAACGTACGTCCATTGTACATACATATAATGTCCAAAAATATATATGAATTTTCTGTTTGAATCTCATCTATTTTCCCTGTTCCAAATGAAAATCAATAGTATTTCCAAACACAATCTTCAAATAAAATTTGTTCAATGGTGCATTTTGTTCGTCCAGTTAATGTACATTTCTGGATGTCCATTGTACATCCAACAGTGAACATTCATTGTACGTCCAATTCAGATACATTATTAATGGTGCATTTTTTGTTCGTCCAGTTAATGTACATTTCTGGACGTCCATTGTAAATCCAACAGTGAACATTCATTGTACGTCCAATTCAGATACATTATAGACGATTCGCAGATGAGCGCCATATCGGCCATGTTTCAGACCGAAACGAAAGTTAATTCCAGAAGAAATTATTCCAAAAAGAAAATAAATCAGTAAAACTGAGATAAATCAGATACCGCGTGCATTGATATAAATATCAACAACTGATATCTGATTAATATCAGTTTTACTGATTAATTTTTCCTTTTGGAATAATTCCTTCTAGAATAAACTTTCGTTGGATAATTATTATTTTCGGACATACCGATAACTATGTACGATTCTCACGCTCCCGCCTTCATGTTTCTTATGTGAAAACTCACATTCTTGCTTGCTGAGAAGATACAGTGACTATATTACCAAAGACTATAGTCTTTGATATTACCAAAGACTCTATTCCTCTTTGATATTACCATGTAGTCACTGGAAGGAGAAAATGAGAGATATGCCATTTATCTTCGACCGCGTAACTTCGAGAGCGAATTGTTTGTCTAATTCATAACTAGATGTCGCCATGCGGTATAGTCTTCCCCCAGAACGATCTTCCGTTTTGTTTTAAGAGGACCTTCGTTCCGCTGCATAGATCCGTTGATCCGTACAAGATCATGAAATGATGTTGTTGGAACATTCGCTAGGTTCCTGGATGATGATGTGTGGCATTGTGGCAAGCTGATTAGAACGAGTCAGATCCCAAGGCGTGTGATGACTGATGATGTTATAGGTATATCTACCTCTACTAACTACTAGATATACCTTTAACACTAGATATTATCTAGTAACGCCGTATCTGATTAATTTCAGTGTTACTAAATAATTAACTGGATTTAAATTGCTTTGAATATTTCTTTATATTATGAACAATAATAATAAACATTGTTCATACAATGTACGTACATATGACATGCAATGGATGTCCAAGATAGGCACAATGTACATCCATTGGACGTTATCTGGACTTGAATTGTACGTCCAAAGTGGTGTCCTGGACGTCCCATGAACGTCCTTTGGATGTACTATGTACCAATTCTGGACATCCTATGGATGTCTCGAACATCCATAATAAATGTCCATTGTTCATCCAATGTACGTACATGTGCATCCAATGTACGTACAATGGATGTCCAAGATAGGCACAATGTACATCCATTGGACGTTATCTGGACTTGAATTGTACGTCCAAAGTGGTGTCCTGGACGTCCCATGAACGTCCTTTGGATGTACTATGTACCAATTCTGGACATCCAATGGATGTTTCGAACATCCATAATAAACATCCATTGTTCGTCCATTGTACGTACATGTGCTGTGTGGGCGTAGTGTCCTTTTCACTGATGAATCCTGATATGGACGATTTTCAGATTCTCGAAGTTTGAGGGTATGGACAATCCCACGCATACCCCGTAATCGTCGCTTTGTCCAAGAAGTCCATGCATACACATTTGTCCTGGGAATATGACCGCCTTACACTATAGGGAGCATGTCATTGATAATGTTGTGCCAAATTTTCACGCTGCCTTTGATAAAACTCTTCAATTTCTAGACGATAACGCTAGACCGCACCGTGCAGCCTGGCAGCCATAGTTGAGAATTCGCGCGAGGAGCTTGGTATTCCACATTTACCAATATCTCCGCACTCACCAGATTTGAATTGCATAGAACATGCATGGGATATGCTCCAAAGAAGAGAAGAAGAGAATCATCAAACCTACCCCAGAATCCTTAAATGATCTGAGAGAGCTTCTGCATCGTTTATGGAACCAAATTCCTCAAGAAATGTTCAACAACCTCGTGTGTAGTATGCAAAGAAGATGTCAAGCTGATGTTATTGATGTCCGTGGAGGCCATACATTGTATGATCGTCTTAAAATGCTTGAATTCTCTGGGAATAAAATTTCGTTATTTTACTCGATTTTTCTTAACCACCCTGTATGCGCTGCAGACCTACAGGCTAAAATTAATTTGCAACTTGAAATCATATTAACATGAATTTTCATCACAAAAATCTTATTTTAACTATGTTTTTTTGCAATTTAAGTCAATATCCCTAACTCATGTGGAGCAGTTTAATTGGAACCATATAGACCCGCTTTTCATTGAGTCAATTTGAAGGGCGATAATTATTTAACACAACTTCAAAAGTATGCCGTTAAACTTTGGCAAATTTGAATTCTGATCAAGAAATTCCTCAAGTTCCACGGAATACGTGGTTTCAACAGGATGGAGCACCACCACATCACCTCTACGCAATGTCTGGCACTACCTCGACGCCATATTTCCAAATCGGTGGAGTCTCATCCCAGGAAGTAAGAATAAGCGAACCATATTCGAGTTTAATTTTTTGTTTTTAATTAGGTACCTACTTCATTAAGTTTTTTTTACAAAGTTGAGTTGACTCGTCCATTCATCAAAGAATATACGAATCAACAGGGTGTTTTCAGAGGTGGTTCATTTTCAAACGGAAGGTTCAGGATGCGGCAACTAGTTCTCCCACTTTTGAAAGCGCTGTTAAAATAATACGAAGAAAGATATTGATTTATTTTGAAAGCCTATACATAATCAAGTTTTTTTTCATTTATGTGGAGTCTTTCGCGGAAGTTTTCCATTACTCTCTTCAGGATAGCGGTTTCAATTCGGATGATTTCCTCCTCAATTGCCTCTTTCAAGTCATCGAGGGTCCTAGCAGCTAGGACAAAGTTTGAAGACCTCATTCTCATTATGTGCGTCGCTCGCCAAGGCCGCCATTTGGATGATATTATTTTCAAGACATAAATGAAAAAAACTTGATTATGCAGGCTTTCAAAATGAAAAAGAATTTTCCGGATTTCTTTTTTCGTATTTTCAGATCCTTCAAATGTGGGAGAACGGTCCGCTCAAATATAAGAAGGAGCTTTGTAAACAAACCGAATCGTCTGGTTTGCGCGAAATGAAGCTCCTATTGGTCAAACGGTCATAACCACGCTTCCTTTTAACGCCCTATAAATAAAAGATTGCCAGGATCGTACTCGGAACGGACTGTAGATGGTACTGGATGGAAATGATTCAATAATTTGAGTCAGCAATTCCCACATTAGAACTTTTTTCCTCAGAAACTCTAGTGCAAAATTTCTGTTATGATTTGCAACTGTCATAAACATTTTATATCCGACGTACCCTATTTTTATTTTGTTTTGTTTTCATATCATTAAATATTATTAATTATAACTAAATAATTTCTTTTTCGGATGCTCGAGATTGAGGCAAGGTAATTCCAGGAAACACCAGAGTTTTAGAGATTTGGGTCGGAATCTTGCAGGATCCCGACAAAGTAATTCCGGGAAACACCAGATTTGGGTCCTTTCCCCTAATGGGTGAAAGCCATCTTGATTTGCATAAATATCGAAGTTTCCAATTGACAAGACTCGTAAAAGATCTCTGTTCAAATTTATAATGGTCATTTACTTGTAATATCCGAAATATATTTAGGTTCGGTCCAAAATTTTATATTATTTTGTACGAAACTCTTTGTCGGCTGCTCAAGGTTCCGAAAAGGAAATTCCGGGAAACACCAGATTTGGGTCCTTTCCCTTAACGGATTAAAGCCATCTTGATTTGCATAAATATCGAAGTTTTCAATTGACAAGACCAGTAAAGACACCTAGAGCTACTGTGTAGCTCTAGCTGTTCAAAGTGTTTATAGATTTTGTTGTGAAAAGTGTATTGTGTTGGAAAATATTTTGACAAAGTGTATACAGGGTCTTTCACGAGGAACCTCACCCATATTTATACGAGAAACTACTGAACGTATTTTCATGAAATTCAGCACTTATAAGTATTTCACGATGCTGATGAAATGTAAAATATTTTCAAGGCATGAGCACCTCCGGTTTTTCCGGAAATGACGTCAACTTCCGTTTTTCAAATTAGAATACCATTTTTTTATTGCAGAAATAGATTCCTTAGAAAATTTCAAGTTATTTTAATGTAACATTTTTCAGTTTTGGTTGGAAAATTCTCTCTGAGCGGGAAATTTCGAAAAAAAAATCGAAAATAGAGCTCCGCTGAAACAAGAATAACTTCGAAGTTTTTGGATGGAAAATTTTCATTTTTGGGATTTTTTAAGATGTAAGATTGATGTATCCACTTTAAAAATCGAAATCGCGATTCATGATACAGGGGGTGAAAAAATCGCTTTCAAAGTTAGGGATGACGAAACCGTGAAAAATCAATTTTTTCAAACTAGAACCCCATTTTTTTATGGCAGATATTGAATCTACGTTAAAAAATAATGTGAGTGTATGCATCACACCCTTGCCCTAAAGTGGATATTAACTCAGAAAATATCCATTTTAGGGCAAGGGTGTGATGCATACACTCACATTATTTTTTAACGTAGATTCAATATCTGCAATAAAAAAATGGGGTTCTAATTTGAAAAAATTGATTTTTCACGATTCTGTCATCCCTAACTTTGAAAGCGATTTTTTCACCCCCTGTATCATGAATCGCGATTTCGATTTTTAAAGTGGATACATCAATCTTACATCTTGAAAAATCCCAAAAATGAAAATTTTCCATCCAAAAACCTCGAAGTTATTCTTGTTTCAGCGGAGCTCTATTTTCGATTTTTTTTCGAATTTTCCCGCTCAGAGAGAATTTTCCAACCAAAACTGAAAAATGTTACATCAAAATAACTTGAAATTTTCTAAGGAATCTATTTCTGCAATAAAAAAAATGGTGTTCTAATTTGAAAAACGGAAGTTGACGTCATTTCCGGAAAAACCGGAGGTGCTCATGCCTTGAAAATATTTTAGATTTCATCAGCATCGTAAAATACTCATAAGTGCTGAATTTCATGAAAATACGTCCAGTAGTTTCCCGTATAAATATGGGTGAGGTTCCTCGTGAAAGACCCTGTATAGTGTTTATAGAACAATGTCGAATTCGGAAACGGATATTGCATCTGAGGGTGATATGTGGGGACCACCACGAAAAAGGTCCAAAAGGTCGCATTTGTCTGCTGAAGAGAAAGAGATAATTTTGAACATTTCTCGAAAAGAATTGGAAGAACATCCTGATTTATCGAAAAGAGACTTAGTAGGAATTGTTTCAAAATCCTCAGGGGTGAGTGATTCAGCTGTATTCAGAATTCTCAGAGAATATAAAATTGACGCCACCTAAGAGGAGAGCCCAGTCGTTAAAAATAATCGATTCGGTTCACGATTTCGATATGAACCTTATCAGAAGAATTGTCCACGGTTTTTTTCCGGAATGAAATCCCAACGATTTCTAAAGTTCTAGAAATCGTGAATGATCCAAATTTAAAAAAAAATTCTATAAATTATTGAAAAAAATGGAATTCAAGTTCAGTTAAAACTGAACAGAGTATAGAAGCCGCACCCTGTAGAACTCATCAAAATGAACCATTTCACGAGAAATTTCCTATGTAATAGTTTGAAAATGATGAAATAGAAATATTCATCAATGAAATTGATCTTCATCAGAACGTTTTGAAAGGAAAACCACCGAAATGAAGATCTAATGACTCATTTGCAGATACATTTCCATTAGCCCCGCAAGTGATCGGTCGAAGTGGTTTAAACACGCTGGAGGAAGCAGGATAAGGCCTTAATTGAATGCACTGCTTATCGTTAATGCTCGGTATTTGCAACTTGGCTTTTTAAAGATTTAATGGCTTCCAACGGCCCACGTCTCGGTTTTATGCAGCTTAAGGACTCGGACGAAGCGGCCGCCAATCCTTAAGATTTATCTGCCATCGATTTTACGGATTTACCATCGGTTGTTGAAGGTTGAAAAATTGGGAATCTGCTTTTAGTCTAGACTTTTGCCAGCAGATCAACTTTGTAGGTAAATCCATATTCAAGATATGTGCACCTTTTGGTAAATTAGCATTTTTCAATTCAACGGATAGAAATTGGCAGCTGTCAAAATAGGAAAAAAATCACAGTCAAAAAATTCGTTTATTAATGTTGTTAATTAATGTTAACAACATGAACATTGGACAAAATGGAATTTTCACAAAGAAATAATGCTTTACAACTTTTTGGATATTTTGACATGTATTAGGTACCTACCTATATACATTATCTTATTATAATCTAATATCTTGTCGAAGCATTTATATTTGTTTCTGTTTATGCGAATGATAGAATCCTACCTATTGATTTCCTAATTGAGCTTCAAATTGCTATAGGTATTGTGTAGGTACATTTTTAAATGATTTGTAAGCAAAATAATACACTGAAATAAATTTAAAGGTTTCACTGAATAATATTCAAACATCTGATGTTTCGGAAATTGTCAAAAGAAATGAACGAAGCAGTTCAGTTAAAGATATTTAACCAATTATTGTTATTGCTTTCAGAAATAAGAAGGAAGAATTCATGATGCATCCCCCTCCCCCCAAGGTTGGATGTGTGGATTGAAAGCTTTAAAAATGTATACCTAGGTATATAGGTACAGTGTGATTTTTTTAAGTATTTCATTAGACGTATTCGAGGAAGGACTTTTGATACAAATTCAAGATTCTGTATTTTTGCAGTACCTATTCGTACTATCTTTTGTTCCACGCTGGAAAAAAAATCACAATGAGGGATTTTGGAGATATAAACACTAATTTGTGACACTCTTTCTGTCAACAAATTGAATAATCAGGCTATAACTCAACAATCGCTTGGATGGTTGCACAATCATAGATAAACCGTACAGTCATTGGACAGTGGCAGTTATTGGACAGCGCTCAAAGATTTCTGAAAAATAAGGAAGACAAATAATTTTTCAGTGCAGAATATTAACAGATTTCATCATTAGTAATGCTAGATCAAGAATTGATGACGAGAAATTCTCTAGAATCTAATCAGTTGAATTATGAGGTGACGCGCAAGACAGTACACAGATACGAGTTTCTTAAAAAAATCGTTAGGCAAACGTTAGAGACGGTGACAATAAATGTATGGTAATAATGCTTAATTTCGATTTTTTCCATTAAGCATGTAAATATCATGATTTCAATTTACATTATTCATTTCTGTTCAGCATGAAATCGTCTATTTTTCTCATGATTAAATAAATGTCCAATGACTGCACGGTAAAAAGGAAGATATATTATTGGACAGGGTGTCCGATAACTGTAATATGGGAATACCCGAATACATAGTGAATACAGTGTTTCAGTTGTAATAAGTTGAAGAGTACAATACAAGCTTTCAGTGTATATATTTTTCATGAGAAATGAGTCTTGTATAGTATACAGTCATTATACACGTGACCAATGACTACGCAAGGAATGTCCCATGACTGTATCGAACCAAATATTTGGTTTGGCCAAAAACTTCAGAACGTAAAGGAAAACGTGAAATGGAGCGCATTCCATTTGCGATAACTTGGAAAAGTATAAGAAAATGTTAAAAAAGATAAAGATAGAAGAAGAAAAGGCTGAAAGGAAGGGAATAAGGGAGGAAAACAAGAAAGGTGGAGAACAAGAACGAACAAAAAGCGTAAAAATATACAAGAAGAATCAACTTCAAATTGTACTCCAAATGTTTCTGAAAATGACTCGGATGAAACTTAAACGACAGCTCGCTCTTTATTTACAGACTCAGATTGCTGTGGCATTTGCCAAAAGCACGTTCATGCAAAAAAGGGTCTGGTATGCGACGAATGTTCGAAAATTTTCCTTAAGAAATGTGTACCGAAAGGCATCAAATACATACACCGGATGACATGGATAATGACTTATATTTGTGTCACGTGTGCTATCGGGAATACACTAGTTCGGAAGACTAGTGAGTTGAAAATTCCCATGAAGATTCTGAAGATGTCAATATATTGTTGGCAGAATACGAAGACTATTGCAACATTCATTAGAACTTTAGTTAGTTTTCATTTATAGTGGTATTACATCAATTAAATGAATAAAAAACATATTGACCAATGACTGTACAACACTCGTCCATAACTGTATAATATGTCCAATAACTATATTTTTCGCCCATATTTTCATTGTAATGTGATGAAAATTAAAGACCTTCTATTTTGCTCATAATTAAAAGGAACTTTTAGATCACATATTCTGCTATCATTTTAAATCATTATGTAATAGGAGAGATAACTTGGAAGTAATAAAATGAATATCCTTTTTGAAATTAGGACTTGAACATTTTCTTTCCTGTAATATTTAACCGGTATTTTCCACTTCAACTTCTGAAATTTAATAGCCTTGTGTTAGAAAAATTATTGGATCATTTATCAAGCCCACACAGGATGTTTGGCGAGACGTTAACGACCGAAATTGTTGATTTTCAGTTTAAGTTTATTTAGAGAACTAAATGATAAATTATAATTGTCCCACGAATTTGGTTGCAATTACTGCACACGATGACAGGAATAAAATTCAACGCAGGCATTGTTGAGAATTGTCACGTAGCATTTCCCAAACCATTGCATGGGAAACTGCAATATCTCAAGAAGAAGGTGGGAAGCAGAAAAAAATCTTTAATTTGATTGGTTCATAAAAACAAAGATGGAAGAAGTTTTGGTTTGATTGGTTTTGAAGTACTGACGAAAGAAAAACCTTTAATTTAATTGGTTCTAAAAGGAACAAAGAATAAGGTAGCCGGGGAAGTTTCGGACGAAAGTGAGTTCAGTTATTCGGGAGACGAAAACGGCAGTTACTGGTTGAACCTTAAACGGGATAGGTTGCCAGTGCTCGCGACTATGGTTCGGGTACTAGGGTAGTACGGTTTCATGTTAGGTACTTGAGTGTTAAGAAGTACGGTTTCAAAGTGGAAACGAAAACAATTCAGGTTGATTTTGAAGTCGAGGAGTAACTGCAGAAGTCTTAAACGGGAAGATTCTGAGTTGACTCATTTAATATGTGTTTGATTGTTCGATATGGTTTTAAGGAAGGTTTAAGAATTAATTTAGTTTCGTAGTTATTCGGAAGACGGCATTAGGGTTACTCATAGATCTTGGTTTCTTTTGAAGTTTTGGAAAATCAGTCTCAAACAGGGACATATACTCGTAAAAAAGTGTTAAGTCGTAATTGGTAAAGTGTCTAAAATTACTTGGAATTATTTAGATTGCGTATCGTCGGTATATTCGGGAGTGAAGGTCAATTTGGCGAAAACGTGTGGGTGTCGTGTTTCGTATCTAATCTGTCTGTTTCAGGAAAGAAGCATCGTCGTAGAATTATCCTCCTAGGTTCATCATTCTTGGGATCATTGGTAGAGGAAAAAGGTCAGATAAATTGTTTATGCTTAGCTATTTTTGAGGATTGGTAGAAAAGCCGCATGCCCGCCCAAAATATATTTATAGGCCAGAGTCCTGAAATCTTCTACAAGTCATAGTTTCACATTTTCGTATTTTTTTTTCTTAAGACGTATTATAATCTTTGTAATCACCCTTAAGTAGTTGAAGGTCTAAGTGGAGTTTTCTGTTGAGAAAACTCATGTTCATTTGAAATGTCCCGAGGAAACTATTGTTGAGTTTCCCCTTGTGAATGTGAAGTTAAAGAGGGATTATTTTCCGCTTTCTCGTTTGGGTATAGAAAGTGTACCTTAAATTGAAAATTCTTTCGAGATTGTTCATGATTATTATTTCTGGGGTCATTTTGACAAACCCTTATCATTTTTGTTGATGATTTGAATTAATTTTTATATGATTTGGAATTCACACTGATGTTGATTTAATTTAAATGAATAGATCTGCCTTTGTAATTTAAAGCTAATTTAACAGTTTTACTTGATGGGATTATTTCCTTTCGAATTAAGAAATATCTGAACATTTGATAATTTAAATCAATTTGATTTAAGTAACACATAACTAACCAGTGTAAATTTGTTTGGGCTTGATTTGAATTTAATATACGTCTTAAATTTAATCTAAAAGGTTTCATTTACCGGATGGTAAATAATTTTAAACACCAAGACCCGACCCAAGTGCGTTGGGCCGATCCCACACTTTCTTCCGTCGGAAGAAAGAACTTCAAAATTCTAATTAACATCTTTTATTTTTCTTTAAAGTAATAACACCCTTGATTGGTGGAAAGCCGCTCTTCCGTCCAATCACCAAGAGGATGCTTTTTACAATTATATCTCCAAATTTAGACTGTTTACATAACTTCACTGATAAAATTTTCTTAAGTGTCCAATGACTATGTCGTTCTACATCAAATCAGTGCAGAATTGAACGAATAATTCAAATATGTATGAATGTACAGCGTGTTACATTCGAAATAACGAGGTTTACATTCGTTTTCGGTATAGAACCGGGAGTAGATTCTGCTTGAAAATATTCTACAATTTAAGTTCATGTACTCTAAAACAAAAATACAGATTCTTGAATTTGTATCAAAATTCCTTTCTCGAATAGGTCTAATGAAAGACTTGAAAAATATACAGGGTGTTCTACAAGCTCTATGACAAAATTTGACAGATGGTAGCTGTGCTTCTTTTGAACATTTTTTATTCTTATGAACTTATATCCGATTCGTTTTTGTTCAGAAGATACAAAAGCATTTGAAAAATTATATTGTTATGTTCAAATAAAAGATAATGATAAATTAAAATTTTGAGACTACAGAAATTGTTCAAAATGTTCCTTCGGATTGAATGCAAGCCTCACATCAACGAACTAAACATGCCGTTACTCGTCGGATCAGATTTGGGTTGTTTCGTACCTATTTGGTTTGCTGCATCTTGATTTCAGTCATTTTGACCCTGCTGAAATTCAGAGAGGGTTCTTTATATAAGTATTCGAATAAAAAAAATTTTCCGCTGGCTGTACGTTGGTGGAAAACCCGTCCGCTGGACATGAAAACTTGTGAAACAATTATGAGTTTCAGTCATTTTAACCCTGCTGAAATTTACAGAGATGGTTGTTTATATAATTATTCGAATAAAGAAATCGTCCGCTGGCTATACGTTGATGGAAAATAAGTTTCCATGTCCAGTGGACGGGTTTTCCACCAGCGGACGATTTCTTTATTCGAATAATTATATAAACTACCATCTCTGTAAATTTCAGCAGGGTTAAAATGACTGAAACTCAATATTTTTTACAAGCTGCTGTCTGTCTGTCTGTAATCAAATCTTGCAAGTTAAATATGACACACTTCTAATCGTCCGATTGATTTGAAATTTGGCAGGCGTAAATAATTCTGCTGACAATGCATCATAAAATATTTGTTATAGCAAACAACAAAATGACGGCTTCAAAATAGCTAATGAATTGTGTAATTTTTTTTTGTAATTATGAACCGATTTCATTCGAGATTATTATCTGGGGGTTTTTGTGTTCGACAAGGATGATTCTTTTGTCAAAATTGGAAAATTCAAGATGGCGGCTTCAATATGGCGGACGAGTTTTGTGATTATGATATCCAATTCTATTCAAAATTGGTATCTGGTGGTTTTCTGTGTCGGAAATTTCGATTCTTCAAAATTGAGGAATTCAAGATGGTGGCTTCAAAATGGCGAAAAAGTGTTGTTATTAGGTATAAAACCTGGTCTTTTAAAATGTTTTTTTATGTACCTTGTTTCCGTTGAGAAGAAAATAGGAGATTCCAAAAGAAATGTGAATTCGGTGAATGCAATAGGTAAATGTTTCACCAGTTACAACCGAAAGAATTCGCCATTAACAAAGAGGATAGACTTTGCTAATGAAATCTCTTGCAATCTGCGAAACCCCCGATAATATCAAAAACTGCCTAAACAAAACATGGAAACTGTCAGGACACAAATAGGGTTGAAATAAATAAATCGAAGACAGACACAAGTACCAAATTAAAACTAGTATGGGCTAGCAGATCAACCTAAGGTTATCCTCATCGTAGAACTCGGGATTTTATTGGCGAAATGTCGAAGTTTGATCAATTTTCCTGAAGAATTGGGAGAATTGTGGGGAATATGAACACCAAGCTATTTTGCATTTACTCTTCTTCTTTCGATCCGTATATTTACATCACGGCCAGGATATCTGTGAAACAAGTTTTATCGAGTTTAAAATGGCCCTTTTTGTCAGAATTTTTTCGCGATATTCACGAATTTTTCAAAAATACTTTCGCATCGCATAGAGAATCGAAATTTCAGCCACGTATAGATCGATTATTCTTCTTTTCGACCGTATAAAAATATCTTTACTGTGTCGCAGCTTCGCTGCGATTTCAAGAATCTCTTGGAACCACTTTTCGACAGATTCCTTCGGGACGGTCCACCGAGTTACCATTTTAGTATAGTATAGAATAGAAATAGAATAATCATCTGTCGATTAACTTTAATCTAGTTCGGTGTAAGTGACTCTTGGTGCCTTGGTAGCACAAAGTTGGAGTATTTTACCAATATCAATAAGATAACAATGCGTGTATTGGGAGGCTCCGAAATGAACTCCTGAAGTTCCCAAAGCTGCATACAATGCATCAACTATGCTAGGTACAAAGCCTCGTCGCGCACAATAGGAATACCGTAATAGTGCGAAGAACAATGGACCGAAGTTAGATGACGGGTAATCCGCCCTGGTCCGCGCGGACAATGAGGGGATCCTCTCGCGGTTATCCGGCCTCGGCTTTCCGAATTTCCATCACAATGCCGCCTTTGTTGGCGCCGGTTTTGGTTGGGAAACGCGCCTCTCTAGGTGATATAATGGCGCGGTTCGAAAACCTATTTTTCGCATATTTCCCAAATTCCGGAGCTGCATGCAGAATTAGCTTGGAATTTAGGACTTTTTCGACGAATCTTATCGGATAAATCACTCGAAAACTTAGGCAAAAAACTTTTATTTTTCAAATAAACGGCGTTTCAAATTGCGCGTTTTTTTTTCAGAATAAATAAAACACATAATTCGCATTCATTTTCAAAAACTTTTTATTGGTAATAATTGAAGTAGGTATCAGTTATGACATTTATGTAAGAAAATTAATATCTGCCAAATGGCCTCCTCTTGCAGCTCTGCAGACGTCCACTAATGACACGAATAATTTCATCTTTTAGTTCAGGAATCGATTGTGGTCAGTAGCGGATTAACCGGTACGCTTAGTACGCTGCAGCGTAGGTCCCCGAGGTCCATAGGGGCCCCCGCGATCGAATTGAATTTTTTTGCCAGAATGGAAATTCAGTCTGTAAGTGTGAAAAAAAAATAGTCAGACTGTACTATATTTTATAAGAAGCTCAGAGGCAACTTGCGAATTATGAATTGTTACATTCACACGAGACGCAATTGAATAACAAGAGCCTCAGAGCAAAACTCAAATGTTGGAAGAAACACACCATCCGAGATTCAGCGTACTGTCCCTAATTATCTTGTCTGCCTGCAATAAATTCCGTCAAGGGTAGCGGCCGAATTCCAATGTTTACAATCACATCATAATTCAATAAATTTGTCGGCATTTCCTCTAAAATCTAGGAATGTGCTACAGAACGGCCGACCAGATGTTGATTCGTTTAGGGGTGTAAAGTGAAAAATACTTATGCAGAAGTTTTTAGGTCTGCATATTTTTTTCTCACATTCATTTCACAAGATTCGAATAGTGTTGATAGAGACAGGCGAGTTTCGTGTAAGATTCAAATATTGTGAAAAACTGAGAAGTGTTGGAGAATTGAACTATTTCTGTTTGTGTTTGGACATTTAAATCCTTGTACTCTCATTGAACGATATAATTGCTATCAAAGGTAAGCTTTACAGTTCAGTTTCAGTATGCTAGAAATATCATTCTTCCAATTTTTTGGCATAAACATAATTCGAGCGATGATGAGGCAGATCAGTCCAATTCATTTTCGATATATGTAAGGCATACGACATAATATTGGTTCAATACCTACCGGGAAAAGGAAATACAAAATACGATTTACAGAAATTATTTAATTCAACCTGTACTCACGTGTTTGTACGACGAAATGACAAACAAAACAAATGATTTCGTTTCAAAAATATGGATGTATATTTAGATATTTATCAATTTAATTGTTGCAATTTTTTCTTGACTTCCGATCATCTCCGATAGACTCATTCACTATATTCAATAATATGTTCATATTCTACCATTATTTTGTTGTATCAATTAGATAATATTTTTTCATATATTAGCTCATCGGTTCGGATTTCATACTTCGATAGAGCGAAGTCAATGAATTTCTGTGTTAGTCCTCACAGAATATGAAATAAAATTTAACATTTTCTTATCAATACAGTTGCTAGTTAGGTACATATGTAATATTGACGTGACACCATGTCTGACAGACGTTATATGAGCGGCTACCAAAAACGAAAGCTCAAGGAAAGTAAAGAGCAGAGTAAAGCTAAACATCCAAAATTGACAGAGTTTTTTGCTCATTTTCCAAACTGTCATTGATAAAAAATAAATATAGAACTGTTATGACAGAAAATAGACTACAGTTTTTAGGAATACTTTCTATCGAAAGTGATATAACGAACAGTATCGATTATGATTCTGCAATAAAAGAAGTTGCTGATATTAAAAAAAGAAAAAAACAATTTTCCAAGAGGAATTTTATGTTGTAGGTAACTGATTTACAGCTTTACGATACTTGTATCTTTTATGATGATTTTATTTATTCCTTGATATCGATGCCGCAATAAAAAATTTGCAGTTATGATATTCTAGAGATATTTCGTATTTGAATTTTGGTAATAATTTTCCCTTTTTTGAGATTTTTTCTTCATCTTTTATGTTTTGTTTTGATATACATACCTTGTATTTTATAAATTAACCTTATGTTTTGTTTTTAAAGAAGTGAGTTTTAATTAAAAAATTCTTTTGAAAAAAATCTGAAATGTTTCAGAGGGGGCCCCAAAAGTTTTGAAGCGTAGGGCCCCTTGAGTCGTTAATCCGCCACTGATTGTGGTCAATGTGGATTATTTTTATAGACCTGGCTTTTCACATAACCCCAAAGAAAATAGTCCAACGGTGTCGAATCTCATGATCTTGGTGGCCAATTGACATCACCGATTTCGGAGATTATTCGTCCAGGAAATTTTTGTCTCAATAAATCAATTGTGTCATTTGCGAAGTGAAGTCTAGCGCCATCCTGCTGAAACCAAATGTTCTCTAGATCAATATTCATTAACTCAGGCCACAAAAATTCGATTTTCATCCGACATTATCGATCTCCATTGACAGTTACAGCTTCACCAGCAGCATTTTCAAAGAAGTAAGGTCCAATTAGATACACCACCTAGTACACCTGACCATAATGCACACCAAACAGTGACTCGTTTAGGATGTGTAGGTTCGTAAAAAGCACCCCCTTTGTGATTTGACGGAAGAGCGGCTTTCCACCAATCAGGGGTGTTATTACTTAAAGAAAAGAAAAAGATGTTATTTTAAATTTTGAAGATCTTTCTCCGAAAAGGGAGAAAGTATGGGATCGGCCCAACGCATTAGGGTCAGGACTTAGTGTCTAATAATGGTAAATGTAACTGTTGAATTCAAATTTAAGACGTATATTAAGAGGGGTTTATAGTGCCCAGCTTTCTTAGCGTCCGTCAAAGTCTGCCTTCTTCTCACCCCTCACCTCCCCTAAGAAATCGTCGATTTTCAGTACGTCCGAAGATATCTCAGACATTCCTCGTTTTTACCGCCCTTGTCTTACACATGCGAGATTTCTGTTACGTACAGCCTTTACCTAGGGGAGGGCGGAAGTTGTCGAATGCCCTCGTATATTCACGAATGAAGTGGAATTATTTACGAAACTGCTGACAACACTGTAAATTCATAGGAAGTAGACGTTTTGCCAGATGGAAATAAATAGTTGGGATGGGCCCCCAATATATTCGTACGCCCTTCTTGGTTGTATAGGTACGAATTTATTGCGAATTTCTGTTTTGGTTGTAAGTTAGATTCGGAAAAAATCATCCACATCTACAGTAAAAAAAATTTGATTGAGACTCAAAACCTAAACTAATTTTTTTTTATGAATTTAAATTTGTTTTTTGTATGAGATGCTGTATCAGAGGAATTGTATATACATACTCTATTTTTTATGATTGCGTTTAATCGTGCGAAAAAAATGATAGTTCTCTTGAGTTTTTTTCATTTTTTTTATTAGAGTAAAATCATAATTTTTCTTTGCAGAATCCAACGCAATCATAAAGAATAAGTATGGTTCTAATTTGAAAAATATAAGTTATGGCCAATTTTCGATCATAGTTTTCGACACAAAATTTGAAACACCCTGTGATGATTATTCTGAACTTCACAAGATGCATGGCCTTTCCACATTCTTCTACTCTGATGTTATGAGGACTGTTTACGTTGAGGATATTGAGAATAAGAAAAATGAACATTATACTGACTACGAGTATTTGAGTATTTTACTTTTATTCCGGTTTTTTCTCGATATTTTGAAAACTATGGTTTTAACAGAATTGTACTTATTCAGAACTGAATACTTAACAAAGGAAAAAATTGAAAAAAAATCTTTTCAACAAATCTATTTTTTTCACTTGTATAACCAAAAATATTTTAGCTCAGTAGAAAATTTCGAACAATATGATCTCAATTCTCAGATTTCTGATATGTCCAGTTCTCCAGGAAGGTCTAATAGGCACTCGAACTGGATTATACCTAGTCATATATTTTTTTGATATAATATGTAATTCATTTGAAATAGCTTTTTTTGATGTTAGTGACTATAATAGATATCAAGAATTTCGGAAAGTTTTTGAAATTGAATGAGTTTTTTCATGAAGTCAGATCATGGATCAGAAAATATCATTTTATAAAATTGAAACGATAAAGTAATTCAAGAAGGAGGAAGGATTGTATGAAATTCTAGAAGATCTCGAGAATTTTCTGATCCCATCATAGCTTGTCATGTAAAAAAATTTTATGTAGGATAAACATCACATAACAAATGTGCGCGAACATTTTTGCGTTTATCACTAAATTTCCTACTCATCTTCAAAGTAATTGAAACAAATAACAGAACACTTCCAATCACAAGAAAAAAAAATCAAGTGAAAATTCACGACCCTCGTCTCTCGTCACAAGATCTAAAAACGTAGGGATCGAACGAATTTGCTTTCGGCTTGCCTGTCCAACAGAAGTAATATAGTAATAAAGAACATGTTTTTACACTTTTACTTTTCACTGATAACAGACGCCTTACAATAAAACAATAAATATTTGCCATTGGGATTTACCGAAAACCCCAAAGTGCAACCTAAAATGTGCAGTATTGCCAGATAGATAGAACGATCAGTAGAAGATGGAAATAGCCAAGTTCGTCGATTAGGTGGCAGCACTTTGCGATCGTTTGATTTTAATTTTACTGAAATCGGTTTTTGAGCGATTGGAGAAAACTTTTTGTGTTAAATTTTTCGTGGGAATTCATAAAAAAAAATAGTCTAGGTTGGAAAGTTAGAATTATGCATATAAAGTCACTAAGAAGGGAAAAACAAATTTATTTTTTTTTCACTCGACGAAAAAAAAAAATTATGAACTTTCCAACTTG
This sequence comes from Adalia bipunctata, assembly GCA_910592335.1. Classification (NCBI taxonomy): domain Eukaryota; kingdom Metazoa; phylum Arthropoda; class Insecta; order Coleoptera; family Coccinellidae; genus Adalia; species Adalia bipunctata. The sequence goes on from OU342954.1 coordinate 13,492,662, forward strand.
AAGAACTCTTCAAATTGAATAACAGTGAAAACCCCATATAAATCGGTAGTCTCTATCGTGAGTAATCCCGAATCGCGTTTTGAACTGAACGTCAGAACGGTATAGGCCCCTCTTAAGACCAAATCAAAATAAACAATTTTACACTCTTTACTTATATTTCAACGAACTAAATTATCAAATTATTACATCAGCCTTAAATCACAAAAGAAAATCTAATCATTGAAATCAAATCAATGAGCATCAGTGTAAATTCCAATTATAAAAGTAAAATCGAGTTATCAAAAATTAAAGGGTTTGTCAAAATAACCCCAAAATCATGGGATGATCTCAAAATAATACCTACAATTTAAACTTTCTACACCTTTTCCAATTGTAATTCAGAAAACGTAAAATGTAATTCAGAAAAGCAAATTTGAATTTCAGAAAATGGAAATTGTAATTCAGAATAGTATATGATATGTATCACCTTTCTATTCTGAATTACAATTTCCATTTTCTGAAATTCAAATTTGCTTTTCTGAATTACATTTTACGTTTTCTGAATTAAAATTGGAAAAGGTGTAGTACTCAAGAGAGATCTCAAAAAAACAATTCACTTAAACTTCCAAATACTCAAGAGAGATCTCAAAAATAATTCCACTTAAACTTTCAGATACACAAGGGAAATCTCAAAAAAAAATTCCACATAAACTTCCAAATACCCAAGAGTGATAACAAACAAAATAATACCCTTCAAAAGAAAATACGACTTGTGGTAGATTTCGGGACTCTGGACTATAAAAGATATCTGGGCTTGCATGCAGCTTCCTACCAATACACAAAATAAGCTAAGCATAAACAAAAGTATCTGACCTTCCTCCCGTACCAAAAATCCTAAGGATGATGAATCTTTCTTGAAACATAAAAGAAACACAAAAACACGTCACCCACTCGCTTTCGCAGATTAATCTCACTCCCGTTCTAACGACGAGACGCAATCTAAATAATTCTGAGAAATTTCAGAGATCTTATAATTTCGACTTGACACTCTTTGTCTCCGTTTGAGACTGACTTTTCAAAAATAAAACCAAAACCTATGAGCTTCCCTAACACCGGAGCCGAGATAACGCCGAAACTAAATTAATTCTTAAACCTCCCTTAAAACCGTACCAAAAGCATATCAAACGAGTCAACTGGGTATCTTCCCGTTTAAGACTCCTGCAGTTACTCCTCAACTTCCGAATCAACCTTAATTTTTTTCGTCTCCACTTTGAGTACCTACCCTGAAACCGTACTACCCCAAGTTTCCGAACCATATTCGCGAGCACTGGCAACCTTCCCGTTTAAGGTTCCACCAGTCACTGCCTTCTTCGTCTCACGAGCAAATTGAAGATTTCCCATCTTCGTTTCCTCTAAAAACCAATCAAATTAAAGGTTTTCCTTCGTCGATGTTTCAAAACCAATCGAATCAAAACTTCTTCCATCTTCGTCTTTACAAAACCAATCAAATCAAAGATTTTTTCTGCTTCTTACCTCTCGTTGATAGGGCCTTCTTGAGATAATGCAGTTTCCCATACAACGGTTTGGGAAATGCTGCGTTGCAATCCCACAGTCCCAGCTTCGAATTTTTCTGCCGTCGTACGCATATAGGTACTGCAACCGAGTTCGTAGAACGATTTTATCTGTTGTCGCTCAGACCCCATAAGAAACTTAAAACGAAGATCAATAATATCAATCGTTAAAGTATAGCTAGACATCCGGTATGGGCTTGATAAACGATTCAATAATTTTCTGGCACAGGGATATCAAATTCCGAATATTTTTTACAATGATCAACCGAACCGCGACGATATTTGTTTCAATTTCCATACTAGTTAATTGAAATATTTAGATGTATTACATGTTTCTCATGAATAATTCGTGGATTTTCCTCACCCCAGATAGGACAAGTTTGTTTATTTACATATCCACCAAGTCCAAAATGTGCCTTATAGGAAAACATGATTTTTCGAGAAAAATCAGCTGGTTGTTCTTTGATGAAATTGACGAATGAAATAAGTTTGGAATGATCTAATGGCTTTAGTTCCTGTGTTATTTGAACCTTATATGCCTTCAGAGCAAAATCCTTCTGTGAAATACGCCATGTTGTGGACCCACTAAGTCCAACTTTTTGCGAACATTTCAGGCCTTCAGAGTCTTCAGCAACACTTTCACGAACCAAATCAATCATTCCTTGTGAACAACCGCTACGACTGTATTTTTCACTATTTTGTTCTTTCATCGAACCGGTCTCTTGAACTTTTTTCAATTCGACCAATAGTGCTTTCCAATGGACGATTATGTAAAAACCATAAAATTCACGTAATTTTCAAAAAACACTTCACAGAACGCTGATTTTCATAAAATAATTCAACAATTTGAACGCGTTGTTGTATCGTGTACGAAGCCATTTTTATAAATGTTATACATCACACTTCTTAAATGTCAAAATACCCAGACGAATTAAGTGCGCCATCCATATTTTATTTATTCTTAAAAAGAACGCGCAATTTGAAACACCTTTGAGGTTTTTTTCGAACTATGAACCATTTAATCGTTTTCAAGTACTCAAGTACAATTTATTCTCGCTTTTAGGGATATCTCTGCTCTTCTGGCATTGTGTTGTACTATAATAGAGCCCTTTTCCTCACGGAACGAATTCACTATACTCCATTCACTTTTACCGGTTGGTAAATGACGTTCTGACACATTTCACCGTGTATATTTTGAGAATGTTAGATTATAGTCATTTTCAGATATTTACGCAACCGTGTCTTCTCTACATAGAGGTCGTAGTAATTACGTATTTATCAATATGCCTATATCGAGCAATGAAATGAAAGAGCAAAGCTAAATAATGATAATGCCCTCAATTTCAAAGACTAAAACCATCTTCGTTTTCAAAACCACTAACAAAAAAACAACAGTTAAAAATATACGAGAACTCTCTAGGAGAGAAGAATGGAATGCTGTTCCAATTTTTATCACCACGAGAATTGAAAAAGAAATGTATGTATGACATAGGAAAAAATACTACAAAGTAAACACTGAAGGAATGGTTGGTCTGACTTGAAGAGATGTATCTGCTGGTTTTTGGGGTAACGTTTTTTGAATAGTCTCTTCTTTTCACGGAACGAATTCTGTTTTTTAGATACGAATTTAACGGGTTCCGGCGTTGGGAAGAATATGAGGTGACCTATGATAGGGATCTCTGCTGACCTGGGAGTGCCGTCACACCATAAAGGGTCGTTTATACTGGCCCGTAACTTATGCCCTTAAAAATTGTTCTCTGTAAGGGAATAAGTTAAAGTTCGAGTATAAACCATAGCATGAAATTTCTATGTTTCAACTGTTAGGGTAAGGGAAAAGTTTAAGTTACGGGCCAGTATAAACGACCCGTAAAGCAACGTTTGAAAAACCAAACTGAGAGGTGCGGACTACTCTATAGGGAGCCGCGAAAATTAGTCACAGTCACAGTGAACAATTTTCCAAATTGTTTCTGCTTTCATTTCATGAAATCTTCAGGGGAGGACGCCAAATGATTAAATATTTTAAGGGAGTTGTAGTAACATCAAGTTTGGAAATCACTGCCATAAAGCAACAGGCCAGAGGCAACTTCAAATCACAGATAAATCATAGAGTTCTGGGTCTTTATTGTTATCGACGAAGTCGTATGTGATATATAAAAATATAAACTTTGAACATCAGTTATTGGAGCATATTCGAAATTTCTTGCAGATTCGTGAGATATCACAGATGCCAAAAAATTATGCAATGGAAATCAAAATGATTCAAGGTGATGGTTCCAAAATGTAGTTACAGGTTTGAAATTTTTGTCCGATTTTATTCAAAACTAGCTGGCCCGGCGAACTTTGTTTCGCCTGAATGATACCTACTTACGGTGGATTTCACAAATCGTAATTACTATCACCATCTAGTGGCGATAATATCAAATATAGTACATTCACTACTACGCTACAATGTCTAGATAAGAGCCATTATCCTAGTAGTTTTATTCAAAAGGAGGAAAAGCATTTCCTACATAAACGAATTTTTTATCGAATTTCTCAGAGTTTTAATGCATTTTATAATAACCAGGCCGTAGACGAATCCATAAAATAAGTTTCATAACAAACAGTCCATCCAATCTCGAGTTATAAATGGTGTAACCAACAACTTTGTTTTATATATATAGATTAGTCAGTGATGATTTTCGGGGTAGAGAACAATGATTTCTTCGTCAAAATTCCTGAAATTAAGATGGCAGGTTCAAGACAGCAAACGAATTTTTCGGATTCGATTGATTCTATGAGAATCTGCAGAAAATAATAAACCAAAAATGCGGCAACAGGACCGGATCACCACAGGATCGCATTAGGCGCGCATAAATGTCAATTAGCCGAAATAAAAGGGTAGTTTACGGATGCAAATTTCCAATCCAATATCCATTTAAAGCTAATCACACATACACACATTCGGCAGATGGGGAGCGCGGAGGGGGTAGCAAGCACATTACCCTTGTGTCATTGAGTTTGTAAGTATTTAGCATGCCGATAACACTTCTCTCTCACCCCGTCGCTACGTAGGCCTTCATGCATATTCATCGCGCAGTAATTAATCACCGAGGGTGTTGCGCAGGGGTTGCAAACACCCCACCCCACCTTGGCATTACGGTTTCGCGAAAAATATACGAACGGAGATGACACTTGATCCTTTTATGGAAATATCGGGGAAATTGTTGAATATCGGGACGAATGGATGTGTTGATTTGCTTTTTGGAGGACTGTAGGGATGGAGGAAAAAAAGGTGGTTCCACATTTAAAATTCGATATACAATAAATCATACGGTTTTTATTTTGATACCTCCTCTTGGTGAATCACCTTTCACAAACTGAACAAATTAAAAAAACATATACAGGGTGTCCCAGAAGTCGCGCACCCCATTGAGGGGTTCGAAAGTGAAAAATATTCTAAGCCCAACAGAAGAATAAGTAGGAAGTGGGGACGCGAGAGAGAGACGCCAGAGCTGCTGCCGGCTTTTCACGCAGTGAACCGAGACTGACGTCTCACTCTCGCGTGCCCACTGCCTACTTACACACAACCAAACTTATATGGAACCACTCTGTTATTTGGAAAAAACGAATTTGAATTAAAAAAAAGTCGCTGAAAAGTGAAGAGCAGTTTTCCCAAAACAAGTTTATTACAAAAATAATATAATTATTAAAAGATTATTTTTGTAATAGAACAGAAAATTAAAAGTGTAAATTTCTCTGAAAATAATTTTTATGTAACTGAGAATTGAACAACAAATAAAACGATTTCAACAAATCAATAATCAGTATTACCACGCCTGTCATTGATACAAGCTTGAATTCGACGAGGAATGCTTTATATTAAGTTGTTAATTTCTTCTTCTGTAACATTTGCCCATTCCTCTAAAGCCGCTTGTATAAGTTGCTCTGCGTTACCAGGATTATTTTGACGAGCTCTAATTTTTCTTTTGATCCTATCCCACAAGTGCTCGATAGGATTAAGGTCCGGTGAACAAGAAGGCCACTCTAAAACAGTCACACCTTCTGCTTCGAAAAAATTTTTTGCAACTCTGCTGGTATGTGGAGGTGCATTATCCTGCATAAATAGGAAATAATCTCCAAAAGCACCTCGCCAGAGCCTCACTATAGGTTGTAGCACTAGATCAACATACCTAGGCCTTGTCAGAGATTGTCTAATGGGAATTAAAGGAGTTTTCTCACCAAACATAATTCCGCCCCAAAACATTACAGTACCTCCTTTGTATTTAGGGATCGGTCTTGCAGCTTGGAGCCTAGCTTGCCTCCCTCTACCTCTTAAAATGCGAACACGCCGGTCGTCTGATCGTAGGCCAATTCTGGTCTCATCCGAAAATTAGACATTTTTCCAATCTTCAATAGTCCAATTTTCATGCTCTTAACACCAATTAAAACGGTCAACTTTATTTTGCCTTGATAGTTCTGGAACTCTCAACGCTCTTCTCTTGAATAATTCCCGAGCGCGAAGTCTTTTTCTGATAGTTTCGACAGAAACACTAACACCTGTAGCTTGCAGAAATTGCCTTTGAAGCTCTGAATGAGATACTGCGGGATTTCTTCTTGCTGTTTGGGCTAAAATGCGACCCTGCCTTTCTGTAGTTACTCTTCCACGACTTCTTCTCGGCCTATTCTTTAGGGTTCCTAACTCCAGAAACCTTGCATAGGTTTTTGAAACAACCCCTTGTGTAACCCCCACCGTTCTTGCAATCTGTCTTTGTGACATACCTTGTTCTGCCATAGTAATAATTCTTCCTCTCTGGGACCTCCGATAACCCCACATGAGGCATTTTTTTAAAAACTTGACAAAAAAACAAAATATAAATTCACTGCGACTTTCGAACGAAATGGTAAAATCGACACTGCAAAGCCAAATCTTATCAAGTGCTTATGAACCTAACTGTTTTTGTGAGTAAACACATGCACTTTTTATTTGCTTCTAACGAAAAAGAAATCAAAATAATATTTCATCTTAATACTGGGTGATTCCATATAAGTTTGGTTGTGTGTATTCTACTGTTGGGCGCTCCTGTTTGGGCACTTTCATTAATTAATAACTAATTAACTACGTTATCAAAAAATTTCAAACATGGATTTTTGGGCTTAGAATATTTCTCACATTTCTTTTTTTCAGCAATTGTTTGAGTGTTGGACAACAAAACAGTAGGAAGAAATTGAAGCACACTTTCAATATAATTGATTGCAAAAATTCATTCATTTATCTCAATAAATCATCTCACTTTCACTAATTATCTGTTGTAAGACAGTGATCTAGAACAGAAGGAAATTCGACAACTATGCAAAATGGTGTCACTGAACTTTCGCTTATTCGTACATTCTGGGAGACCCTGTATTTAATCAATAGGCCAATAATTCCCCAAATTACATCGAAACGATTGAAACACTGCAAGATAAACTTCAGCAATACGTTCTTGCACAAACACAGTATCCCAACGTTGTGTGCGGTGCGGCACTTTGTACAAAGGAGGGTTAATACAACAATTCTTCCGCAGACAATCGTCCTAATAAAACCCGCAGCATCCCCTCTGTACCAAAATCCGATCGGAATCTCACACGATGACATCCTTCTCCAAACAAGGGGCAGTTTCAGGACTCCGTAGGCCACGTGACTGCTACTGTACGTTGTCTTTCTTTGTGTAGCGTTTTTGAGGGCGTGTGCCAAGTTTAAACGTGAATCGACACGTTTTCATTAGCATACTTCAATTATTGTTTCAATTCAATGGGATGAGAGAGATTGAAGAAGATAAAATGAAGACATTTCTCATTTGATTCATTTACACAGTAACCCTAAAATAAATCTAATTTGATAAAACGTCTAAAATTGCATATTAATTTCGAATGTCAGAGTATTTTTTTTATTTAATTTGTGTGTCTCGACTGCAGAGGTCATTTACACGGTTACAGTCTAATCAAGAACAATCAATATGTAACAATATCATAAAGAATTTTAAATCTGGGTGTACAGTTGAGTTGCCTTAAGATATTTCAACAGGTTCTCAAAGTTTGTGGTGTTGTGTAGGATTTCTCTTAGGTTCAGAGTATTTGTACCTACTATAAATGCCAAAATGGCATCAGCTTCAGTGAGTTTTTTTCACGGCGAAATTTCAGAAGACCTTTTACTACGTATGTCCTCAGCCGTAAAGGGTTTTCCAATAAAAGGTGTTATTTTGAATAGCCGGCTATTTCGGTGGATGCCACTTTTGAAGCTGTGATTTTTTGACACTTGACGAGTAGATAATAAAAATTGAACGATACATGCTTCAAGAACGCTTTGACATTATTAAAATTCACTATATTATTATTATTATTATTTGAACTGGGGTCGTTTTGGCTCGTTAAGCCTTCCGAGAACTGCGACCGTGTAGATCTTTTGTTCCCTACCCTACTCATTCATGGAAACCCAAGGAGGTCGTCAGTAGTGTTGATAAAATTGGCAACCTCTCTAGGAGCCTTGGCCGTGACCTCATGGGTATCCAGGACCGGTTTCCCCATATGAATGGTTCTTAGTTCAGCCAGCTCTGGACACTTGCATACCATGTGTTCAGCTGTTTCCGCTTCTGATCCACATAGCCTGCAAATCTCATCTGCTGACTTTCCCATGCGGTACAAATGGTGTTTGTACCGACAGTGTCCCGTCAGCAGTCCTACCATCACCCGAAGCTCAGCTCGTGACAGCTTTAAGAGTTTCCTGGTATAGGTAGGTGATATCGTCACGAATTTCTTGGCCTGAATAAGTCCAGGAGCGTTTGTCCAGTAGGTTATCCTGTTTTTCAGCTCCCATTGCTGGACCGCTGCCTTGTATTGGTCTTTTCCAAGCCCACAGAACGGCTCAGGTCCAACAGGTATTTGCCTTGATGCAATTTTTGCCAGTTTGTCGGCTTTTTCATTTCCTTCAACGCCATAGTGCCCTGGTGCCCACAATAGAGTCACTTTATTGCCTCTTGCCAGTTGCTTTATGGTGTTACGGCATTCCCAGGTCAACAGAGACCCCTGGCAGTTTGATTCCAGGGATCTGAGGCCTGACTGTCCGTGATGATGTAGACATGCGCTCCCTTGAGGTTCATCTTGAGACACTCTTGAGCGCATACATAAACAGCCATTATCTCGGTCTGTAAGATAGAGGGCTCGCTTCCCAGGGCTTTAGAGATCCTCAATTTAGGTCCATATACCCCAATGCCAGTACCCCTCTCTGTTTTAGATCCGTCGGTGAACCATATGGATGACTTTTCGTCCAGACGATTTACGAAACTTATTGCCCTAGGACGGTCGGTTATGACCGTTTCAAAGGGCGTTTCAAAATCGTAGATGGTTGGCATAAAATCCGATGGTTTTGCCAGGAGATTTGAATCAAATTGATTCAAGATCCCCATATGTCCAACCCAGTTACCGGGTAGTAGCTTTCCGTTAAGGGAGATTCTTATAGCTTCCAGCAGGCTACATTTCCTCACATGTATACTCCATTCACAATTATAAAATCACAACTCTGGCCATGGTTTCGTTTTCAGGAATTGGTGCACCTGATGAAAAATCTGTGCGCGTACAGAGAATATTGTTAATTACAAAACGTTGTTGCCATCAGTTGCTTTGTTTACATCAGAGTAAAAGTCTCAAAGATATTCCACATTTTGTTAGTTCGAATCAATCGGCGATTTTGGGGCGAAATATCGATAGGGAATCGCCTATTTTTCCGTTCTTCGTCGTCCAGAAGAAGATTTCGTGCAAGTGTCATTTTTTCCTTTCACGACTTTTGGCGTGAGTAGGTACGAACGGCGAATTTGAATTGGACCAAAAATCGATTAATAAGCATAAAAAAAGCAAAAGTAAGTACTAATCGCCTTTTTCACACTTGATAACGAAGTTTTTCAGGTATCTGGCCGTTTGGAAAGATTTCAAACAAAATTTCGGTCCCCCAGAAGTTTGGTTAGTTTCGGTATCGTTTTTGGTGCTCAAAATTTATTTGGGATGTGTAAATGGAAAAAAAGGCTTCCTTATACGATCTTCTAACGAAAGCGACCGGAAAATATGGTTCAGGTAGGATTTTCGAGGAATTATGAGGAAAGAACTTGCAGAATGAAATTGCACGATTTTCGTAAGTAAACGGGTTCTGGATGGGCATCATTGGTCTCTGAATGATTATTGTTGATCGTTTTCACGTTTCAGAAAAAAACACGTCGAAGAAGCTAAAAAAAAGAAGAAATATGACTACCTATATTGCACTCAACGATTCAGATTCCGATGAATTGAAATATGTGCCACTGGAGCTTTCATTCCTATCAATCCTTTGCCGAAAGTAGAAATAGGCTATATTGAACCAGAATACATCGGTTTTTTCCATATTCCAGGAGTTTGCGTCTTATTTTAGAACAGGTGAATTATAAATGTGAAGCCATAATATGTTTGATCTATTCCATTCGTACAAACCTTCTGTGGTAGTAATGTATGAATCTTTTTTGAACTTACAAATTACTATACAGCCAGAATATTTTACTCCTTGTTCATAAGATCAAATAAATGAAATGTATATCTATAAAGCTTTCAGGCTTATTAATTTATATTGCATTGAAATTATTAGTTTCTCTGTAAACAAATTCGTTAATTTAGTTATTATGTTTATTTTCTTTGTGATGAATGAATAAAACTGTTATTTATTTGAAATAAAGAAATATAAGAAATAGAAATGCTATGCACCCTCACAAGTCACAATCATATCACATATTCGGATTCCAGTAGAGGGATATGATATTCCATTATTCTTGATTCTTGTAATTACACATCAATTCATCTTATATCTTTGGGTTGATTTTTTTTAATGAATTCTTGATTAGAATCAACAATTGATGTCGTCAAGTCTTGAACTTTCAGTTCAAGAGGATAATAATCATCAAATCTTCACAAGCATGCATATGAAAATTATGTGAAAGCAATGCAATTTTCTTCCATGGCGAAAAATTATATATTTCAACAGTGATCTCTTGTACTTTTCATGCAAATAACTAGAATTCTATCAATTCATATAAAAGTTAATTATTTTCGTCCATCACATATTTTCCAATTCATTCACATTCTGAGAAATACGCTAAGAATGTAGAAAGGGCAACATAGTGTTGACTTGGAACATAAAAATATTTTGAAAAACGTCATAACTTCGATACAGAGTGGAATGTGTCAAATTTCCAAGGCCAGAGTTGTGATTTTATAATTGTGAATGGAGTATAGGTGTAAGGGAGGCAAATCAAGAATGACCTCAAGCGCTGCTGTAGGAGCTGTACGCATAGCTCCTGTTACCCCAATACAGGCTAGCCTTTGCAGTTTCTGCAGACGACTGCGTGTGGTAACCTCTTCGGTTTTTGTCCACCATGCTAGAGACGCATAGGTGACAATAGGGCGTACAACCGCTGTGTATAACCACACTATAAAACTGGTAAAAATTTGGCAGAACATTTTTGGTTCATCGTGAACCGTGAAGCACTTTGTCGAACTGCAATACAGAAATTGGTGGAAATATTTGAGCTGTAGGTACCAGTAGGTAGTGATGTGAAGAATGAAACCCGTGCACGTCGCTCAAGAACAGCCGAGAATACTGCTGCTGTAACCGAAAGTGTTGAAGAAAACCCAGTTTTGCCCATTCCTCGTCGTTCTTTGGAATTAGGCATTCCACAAACGTCATTACACCGTATTCTGCATGAAGATTTGGGTGTTAAGGCTTATGAAGTTCAGTTAACACAAGAACTCAAGCCGTCTGATCATCAACAACGTCGTGTCTTTGCTGATTGGGTTCCGGAAATCCATGAAAATGATCCGTAATTTCATCAAAAATCATCTTGAGGAATGAGGCCCATTAGGGTGGCTTCGTGAACAAGCAAATTTGTCGCATCTGGTGTTCGGAAGATCCAAGAGTTGTTGTTGAGAAGTCTCTCTCAACGTGTGGAGCTGTCAGAAGTTTTTTCGGGTTCACCCGCGGCAAAACTTGACAGTTGATGTTGTCAACGAAAATTACTAATATAATGCATCCAGAATAATCTGTTAGTCATGAAATAGTCTTGTCAAATACCATTCGGGCATCTAATTTTTCCTATGACTTTTTCACTCATTTCATTTTCAGTGAGGAAGTTTCCTTAGCAACACTCGATAAAACATGGAAACGGGCAAAACTAACAAGTTGGTTTTTCAGCGACTATTTCCCTCGTCTTAATTTCCACCAATCAGTAACGCGCAATTTTGAATCACAAATGGTTTCTAGATGGAAAAACTGTATGGCAGCAGCTGTCAGCAGTTTTTTCGGGTTTACCCGCGGCAAAACTTGACAGTTTTTGTCAACGAATATTAATAATACATGCATAATGCATCCAGAATAATCTGTTACTCTTGAAATAGTCTTGTCAAATACCATTCGTGCATCTAATTTTTCCTGTGAAAAAAATCGAAAAAACACAATGCGAAGTAATATTTTTTTAACAAAAAGCATTCGTGCAGGTGCAAAAATCCTCGTCTTCGACTCGGATTTTTGTTGCCACCAAGGCACTCATGCTTCTTGTTAATATTACTTAGCAACGTGTTTTTTCCATTTTTTTCGGAAAAATTGGATGCACTTATGATATTACTTACGACAAAATTTTCGACGTTTCTCAAATTCATAGATAGCTTCGAAAATGAGTACCATAGAAAAAACAAACAACGTTTAGTTAGTCTATGATGAATACTTATTTGTCAAAGACCGCAATACGTGCTCAATGTGACCATATTACCATATTCTCTCGTGAAATAGTCATGTCGAAACCACTCGAGATGAAATTTAAGCAATTTCTCTCTTTTTATATTCAAGTTTGTTGCTTTTCGGCAATTTCTCTCATGACATTTTTCCAAAATCACTCGCCTGACGGCTCGTGATTTTGATACAAATGTTCTTCACGAAATTGCCTCAGCAACAAACTTTCATGTTACAATCGACAAATTTCGCCGGCAAAATTTCATCTCTTGTGGTATTATATATGAAAAATTTTTTGACCTTTGACCTTTCTCAAATTCATGGATACCTTCGGGAATGAATACCATAGAGAAAACAAACACCGTTTAGTTGATCTATGATGAATACGTAAAATAGCGCAATACAAGAACAATATGACCACATTTTCTCGTGAAATACTTAGTCATGTCGAATACCACTCGAGATAAAATTTGAGCGGGTAAAATTTCTCTCTTTTCGGCAATTTCGCTCATGACATTTTTCCGAAATTACTCGCATGACGGCTCGTGATTTTGATACAAATGTCATTCGCGAAATTGCCGAAAGCAACAAACTTTCATTTTACAATCGAGAAATTTTGCCGGTCAAATTTCATCTCTAGTGGTATATGAAAAAAATCGAAAAAACACAATGCAAAGTAATATTTTTTTAACAAAAAGGATTCGTGCAGGTGCAAAAATCCTCGTCTTCGACTCGAATTTTTGTTGCCTCCAGCACTCATGCTTCTTGTTAAAATATTACTTAGCAACGTGTTTTTACGATTTTGTTCGGAAAAATTGGATGCACTTATGATATTACTTACGATAAAATGCCTAACCTTAATTATCGACTAATTATCTTTGAGTTAAATGTTGCACATTTCCAAAGATCAAATTGCTGTTTTTTCCGTGAATTATCATGTCTTCGTGTTCTGATGTGTACATTTACTGAAAAATTCTTGAAGAAATTCGGATTTTCATCAAGCACTTCAACAACTTACTCTTCAAAATGTGCTTTCCTTCATTTCGATAATTTTGCCTGATCAATATGCTCGTGGAAGACAACCGATAAAACTCTCATCGCACCTTTCAGTCCATCTGATTCAGATCCACAAAAAACTGATCCTAACCTAAACGAATAACAATCCCCTTAAAGCCAGTACAGATTAGAAGGGTTGTCCATGTTTGTATAAGTTAAGTTCAAGTGTTTGAATTTTTAAATTGATTCAAACTTGAAGAGGAGGGTGTGAAAATTAAAAATTTTGTGTGTACCAGTCACAGTCCTTTATGTATTTTCCCACAAGGACAAAGGATTAAGCATTGTTTTTCTTTGATTTTTTGTTTGTTCTTGATGAGTGTTGCGATAGGTTGGATGCGGTGCAGTGATTGACATGGGATTTAAGGATATTCGCTATCACTGAGAGCAGAAAATTCAATATTTATTAGAACCTAGCTGAAAATTTCTCTATATTAATAAAGTTAAATGATTCTGGATTATGAATCTTACCTTCGGGGACGAATAGTCTTCAAATTAACTAAATTTGAGGTAGATATGGCATTGACCACACAACTCTTAAAAAGTTTTGGCAGTGGCGGATTTACGATTTCAGGGGCCCTACGCTTCAAGACTTTTGGGGGCCCCTCTGAAACATTTTCGATTTTTTTCAAAAGAATTTTTTAATTGAAACTCACTTCTTTGAAAACAAAACATAAAGTTTATCAATAGAATACAAGGTATGTATATCAAAACAAAATATAAAAGATGAATAAAAATCTCTATTATACCATATCTGCAAATATTTTTCATTGCGGCATCGAGATTGAGGAATAAATAAAATCATCACAAAAGATACAAGTATCGTTGAAGCTTTAAATTAGTTACCTACAAAATAAAATTCCACTGAAAAAATTGTTTTTTTCTTATTTTAACATCATCAAATTCTGTTATTGCAGACTCATAATCGAGACTGTTCGTTATACCTATCACTTTCGATAGAAACTATTCCCAAAAACTGCAGTCTATTCTCTGTCATAACAGTTCTATACAGGGTCTTTCACGAGGAACCTCACCCATATTTATACGGGAAACTACTGAACGTATTTTCATGAAATTCAGCACTTATAAGTATTTCACGATGCTGATGAAATCTAAAATCTAAAATATTTTCTAGGCATGAGCGGGAAAATTCGAAAAAAAAATCGAAAATAGAGCTCCGCTGAAACAAAAATAACTTCGAGGTTTTTGGATGGAAAATTTTCATTTTTGGGATTTTTCAAGATGTAAGATTGAGTACCCACGTTGAAAATCGAAATCGCGATTCATGATACAGGGGGTAAAAAATCGCTTTCAAAGTTAGGGATGACAAAATCGTGAAAAATCAGTTTTTTCAAATTAGAACCCCATTTTTTATGGCAGATATTGAATCTACGTTAAAAAATAATGTGAATGTATGCATCACACCCTTGCCCTAAAGTGGATATTAACTCAGAAAATATCCATTTAAGGGCAAGGGTGTGATGCATACACTCACATTATTTCTTAACGTAGATTCAATATCTGCCATAAAAAAATGGGGTTCTAATTTGAAAAAATTCATTTTTCACGATTTCGTCATCCCCAACTTTGAAAGCGATTTTTTCACCCCCTGTATCATGAATCGCGATTTCGATTTTTAAAGTGGATACATCAATCTTACATCTTGAAAAATCCCGAAAATGAAAATTTTCCATCCAAAAACCTCGAAGTTATTCTTGTTTCAGCGGAGCTCTATTTTCGATTTTTTTTTCGAATTTTCCCGCTCAGAGAGAATTTTACAACCAAAACTGAAAAATGTTACATCAAAATAACTTGAAATTTTCTAAGGAATCTATTTCTGCAATAAAAAAATGGTGTTCTAATTTGAAAAACGGAAGTTGACGTCATTTCCGGAAAAACCGGAGGTGCTCATGCCTTGAAAATATTTTAGATTTCATCAGCATCGTGAAATACTTATAAGTGCTGAATTTCATGAAAATACGTTCAGTAGTTTCCCGTATAAATATGGGTGAGGTTCCTCGTGAAAGACCCTGTACATATTTGTTTTATATCAATGACAGTTTGGAAAATGATCGATCTGCTTCTCAACTTGTAATAGGTAGCGTTACAAATAACTTTGAAGCAATATATAAATTGAAGACTACCATTATCATTCCCTTATCATATATTATTTTCAACATCTCTAAACAACTATTTTTTTTTTGGTTTCAAGAGTTTAAGATATTCCTTGAATTGAGATGCTTCGCTAATACTGCTAATATATGAAAAATTATTATCTTATTGAAACAACAAGAATGGTAAAATATGGACAGATCATTGAACATGGTGAATGAGTATCGGAGATGATCCGAAGTCAAGAACAAATTGCAGCAATTATGTAGATTGATAAATATCAAAATATTCATCCATATTTTTGAAACGAAATTATTTGTTTTGTTTGTCATTTCGTCCTACAAACACGTAGGTACAGGTTGAATCAAATAATTTTTGTGAATCGTATTTTGTATTTCCTTTTCACGGTATTGAACCAATATTATGTCGTATGCCTTAAGCCGGACTCCCACTCCTCGTGTATTTGGCAAATATTTGCCACTTGCCTATATTTGGCATGTAGGAGTGGTTCACTCGGCCAATACTTGTCAATCTTGTCATTCAAATTCGAAACTTCGTCTACTTGCCAAGTACGCAAATAATTGCGTACTTACTTGCCAAATATACGCCTTTATATCGAAAATGAATTTGACTCGTCTGCCTCATCATTGCTCGAATCATGTTTGATGTTTATGCCGAAAAATTGAAAGAATGTTATTTCTAGCATATGAAACAAAACTGCAAAGCTTACCTTTTTTATATGAATTAGGTATATCGTTCAATGAGAGTACAAGGATTTAAAAATCCAAAGACAAACAGAAATAGTTCAATTCCCCAACACTCCTCAGTTTTTCACAATACCTACATATTTGAATCGTACACATTACATGAAACTCGCCCGTCACTGTCAACACTATTCGAATAATGTGAAATGAATGTGAGAAAAAAATATGCGGACCTAAAAACTTCTGCACAAGTATTTGTCACTTCACACCCCTAAACGAATCAACATCTGGTCAGCCGTTCTGTAGCACATTCCTAGATTCTAGAGGAAATGCCGACAAATTTATTGAATTATGATGTACATAATTGTGAACATTGGAATTCGGCCGCCACCCTTGATGGAATTTATTGGAGGCAGACAAGATAATTAGGGGCAGTATAGGTACGCTGAATCTCGGATGGTGTGTTTTTTCCAACTGCCTACATCTGAGTTTCGCTCTGAGCCTTTTGTTATTCAATTGCGTTTCATGTGAATATAATAATTCATAATTCACAAGTTGCATCTGAGCTATTTATAAAATATAGTACAGTCTGGCTATTTTCTTTTTCACACTTGCAGACTAAATTTTCATTCTAGAAAAAAAAATTAATTCGATCGCCGGGGGCCCCTTTGGACCTCGGGGCCCTACGCTGCAGCGTACAAAGCGTACCGGTTAATCCGCTACTGAGTTTTGGACACGGTTTTGAAATGTGAGATTTATGAACCAAAATTCAATAATAGTCTGTCTTGAGTTCCGAGTCTTCTTCGTTACCGACAAAGTACTCCTGCAGTATGAATTTTGTGGTATTATAAAATGAAAAATATTAATTTGGAAAAGAAAGCATTATCCCTTCATCTCCTTCAAAATTTGTTTTTATGTAAATAATATTGTTCAAATCTTCCGTGAATATTTTTTTCGAATAATTCTTTTGTTTTCGCATCTCCCTTAGAAATATTCATGTAAATTTGTTGGCTTATTAAAGAGAATTTTCGGAATGTTATTGATCATCGGATTACTAGTTGAAGACAGAAGTTTGGATATCAGTTACCATAATTAGCACACAGAGCATTATCAATTTTTGTCGGGAGGATTATTAAAAATCTGGCACTGATCCGATCATTTCAACGTAATTGAATTCAAATGAAAGGATTATTGCAGCGTAATGGAAATCGAAAAGCCGAGCTTAGGTGCTCTGTACGTGGATGGCCGCACGGTCAAATTGAGTGAGGTTTGCGAATTTTCCAATATTCCTCTCGAATCTACCCATTTCGTCCATTTCCATTAATGTGTTCAACAGATATGTCTTCTCTATTACAATAAAAATAGCATTGGACCCAGGCGCGTACCCAGAAAGGTGTGTTGGGGGGGGGGCTCAGCATTTACCCAGTAAAAGAAAGAAATTTTTAACTATAAGAAATTATAAAAAACAAATAAGAAAATATTAAAGCATGCAAGAGTTGACTAGTTTTCAGTTAGTGGGCTTTTCTTATACTACTTGAAAGTTCTTTGTGGTGAATGAGAATGAGACTTTCGCCTGAGGCGAAAGCCTTGGGGGGGGGGGCTAGAGCCCCAATAGCCCCCCCCTGATTGGACCCCCAGTCTCATCCTTTTTGGAATTTTTCTACATAGATGATGTTCCAAAAATTTCTTTGACCCATAAACATCAAATACCCTTCTTTTGTATATTTTTTTCTTAGATTATAGTGAAAAAGGGTTATAGTCCACTGCGACCTTAAGGCGCCATTATACTCTGGCCGACGGCTACGGTACCGATTCTCCATTTTTTAAATTGAAGTTGAAGGATGTCTTGAGGGCACCCCAATTTCTTCTCTTTGATAAAATAATTTTTTGCATGAAAAAATCGGCTACGGCACCGATTCTCCATTCAAAAAGTGCCTTTCATTTTTCCAAGTTTACACCCTCAATATTACACCTAGAAGCTTGATTTTTTTCCTTGAATTGAAGTTGAAGGATGTCTTGAGGGCATCCCATTTCATTCATTTTTTTGCATTGAAAAATCGAGTTAAATTTGAGGGTCTATGAAAATTGACTTCATAATCGTTTTTTGGCAGTTGCTCATCATTTTTTTTGGAAAATTCATTGGAGTGCCCTCAGGAAATCAGTTTTCTATATTTAAAAAAATTACATTTGGATAGGCGCTTAAGTTATGCAAAAAATTATGGAAATACTGAAAAGACTTCCAGAAAGTCTGAAATCGCAGAGAACTGTCTGAAATTCCAGGAGAATTAAAAAAAAATCAAGCTTTCAGGTGGAAAATTGAGGCCGTGAACTTGGAAAAATGAAAGGCTTTTTTTGAATGGAGAATCGGTGCCGACGGCCAGAGTATAACGGCCCCTTAAGGGCCCGATATACCTTTCACAAATCACAAAGTCGACCGGAGCGACAATCAAAGTTTGAGGGCGAGTTCTTCAAACAATGCTATAGGCCATCTTTTAGCAGAAGCTTGAATTAGGAAATTAGGATTATGGAAAAAATGGCGAAAACAGGGACTCGCGTCTCGCAGGCTTTAGAATATTTTCGAAAAAAAGGTTTTTCTCGAAAAAATCGAAAAAAAAAGCACAGGATAAATTGCTTTTGAAATAAAAAATCGACGGATGCGCGGATTTCACTTAATAATTCTTCGTTACTTTTTTGACACGCTGTATAAAAGTGAACCCAATACTACTGAATGGTGATCCGCAACAGTTCATTCAAAAAAGATTCAAAATCAAGAGCAGTTAGTTCTATGTATAAACTACCCTATAAACACTGCGATAACTATCTCTTTATAAACAATACAGCGTGAACCCATACCTGTTGTTGACTTTTTAATCTATTCCATATTTAGTTATCAGATCGAAATACAGGCCTAAGCAGTTTCAACATTCCACACGCGTGTGTACACAGTACCTAAACACGGTGGGATATTTGTTTGGGCCTAGAATTTAATTATTGCATGTAGCTCTTATATTCGACGTTCCGAAATGGCAGATTTGGGAAAATTGCATCGATATATATGTATTCGACAAATATGTGTTTCCAAATACATAACTTGTATGTTTTTACTTTCATATATTCATCTTTTTTTTACATTGAGAAAATATTCAGTGTAGTCAATTTTTCCTTGCGGGAAATTGAAAGGCGATCGAGAAACATAGGGGAGCGAGGGGCTTGTTGTAACAGGGGCAAGTAGTAACAGGCTCTTTTCACTAGGATCTTAAACTTTATTAGCGTATTTCTTTCACCCGATTTAACCTATAAACCGTGCCGCATAATTATGCCATAGCTACTATCCCGCCAGCCTGCGCAGTGAGTGAAAGTGTGCTCGTGCTTCATTTTTGCCAGGTAATATAAAATTGTACTGTTGTAAAATTTTATTTTGCGTAAATATTATCGACTAATTTCAAACTTTCTGTTTCTTATTCACATTCAAATTTATCTATCCTGATACTCTGTAACAGTTTTCAAGATTGCTAAATTGTTTGAATAATTATCTTGATAAATGTTAAATTATCATATCATGGGCATGGGGTTAGTTGTAACAAAATCCCGGGGCTTGTTGTAACATGTTACACATGCCCCAAGTTATGATGAAGATACCTAAATATTTTTTTTCCAGAATGAGGGTGTATAAAAAAGTCAGAGCGGGCAATACAAAGCTAAGAAGTGATTTAAAAGTGCCATGATGATTAAAAGTAGTGTTTAACTGAATAAAACTGGTAATAACTTAATTTTTAGGTGTTGATTACTCAATAAGTGTATTTAGGTTGATTTTCGATAATGAATAAATAATACCTACTTCAGAAAGATGTTAATTTTGTTAAAAATAAACGAAGAATAAATGATCAGAGGTATTATTGTTGTCTTTTTTTGTCGTTACAACTTGCCCCAAGCACGAGGTAAGTTGTAACACCGCACTTCTTCTAGGAAATAATTGATTGTGAAATAATGACCAATAGTTATGGTATTATTTTCACTCGATTTGGTAGAGGAAGAGTTACAGCATCCATCCATATTCATTCGGTAGCAATTTAAAAATGGATCTCAAGATTTATTACTTTTCATGAAAACTGTTACAACAAGCCCCTCGCTTCCCTATATTAAGAACAAAATATTGTTCGATCAAAGGCCTAGAAACTCTTCATTTCAAAGTTACTCGACTGCAGAAACATCCAACTGAAAAAGAAAAACGAAAAAGTAGACAGATGGAAGTTGGTAAACTGTAAAAAACACCCCTTTTGAGATTCGACGTGAAAGCGGCTTTCCTCCATTCTAGGGGTGTTATTACTTAGAAAAACGAAAAAGATGTTATTCAAAATTTTTAAGATCTTTCTCCTTGAAGGGAGAAAGTGTTGGAATAAGTGTTTAATAATTCTCCAGGTAGAGGGATGGTGAATGAAACTTTCGAAATTGATTTTTAGACGTCTATTGAGACCAAAATAAAATAAACGGTTCAACACACACTGTCTATAACTCAAAAGTCAAAAGAATTTAAAGAATAAGATATCAATGCATTTGATCAATTTATCAAGACAAAATCATATTATCAAAACAAAATCAAATCATCAAAACCAAATCGAATCATCAAAACAAATTCAAATTATCAAAGCAAAATCAAATTATCAAAACCAAATCAAATTATCAAAAACAAATTCAAATTATCAAAGCAAAATCAAATTATCAAAGACTTAAGGATTTATCAAAATAACGTAAACCGAAAATTTGCGCGGATTGCAAAACAACACAACTCAAAGTTCCGAAAACTTGGGGAGATTTCAGGACTCTGGACTCTTAATGTTTTTGGCGTTACATTCAGCATTCAGCTTTCTAACAATACCCAAAGAAGCAGAGCATACGCAAAATTACCTGACCTTTCTCCTTCTGGCAGGTAATCCAAAGGATGATGAAAATATCTTATAAAAAAACAACAAAAACACGTCACTAACCCCTAACCCGTTGTTCGCAGTTTAACTTCACTCCCGGTCTTATCGACGAGACGTGATCCAAATAATTCTAATTAATTTCTTTAAACCTTTAACTCCCGATTTAACACCTTAAACCGCTATTCCCCGAATATCACTTTTCCGTCTCCGCTTGAGATCGTACTTCTGAAAAACTGAATTACTTCAAGGCTTCTCCAGCTATTCTCTTAACTTCCGATGCCAAACTCAACTCCACTATTCCCCGAATAGTACTTAGAGACCGTACTTCTAAATTACCCTAAAACTGATCCCGAGTCATCTGAGAACCTTGCCATTTGAGGCTTCTTCATCAGGTACTGCCTCTTCTTCGTTTTCAAAGAAATTGAAGATTCAATTCATAGAATCCCATTTTCTGAAGATTTGGTGTAGGAAGGATATTAAAAGCTCTTCTATTTGTGTGGAACCTTTATTGTTTATTCAGGGCTTGACATGTTTCGGCATCTAAACCATTTTCAAAAGCTAATTGAATCTAAAAATTGATATAATAACCTAAATTCAGTGATTTCCCTGGAAAACGTTAAAACTAATTTGGTAATTGAAACATCCAACCGATCAGCTTATCCAAATTGAATCCACTTAGGAGAGATAGGTACTAGACTTTTATTATCCTTTAAATTGAAGATTTCCTTTTTCCACCTTCCGCGGGTGAATTCCGAAAGGATGATGTTATTCATATGAAATTTTGGTTAGTTGCAATGTTGCAAGTTCCTCGATCTAGCCCTGAAATTTTTGCGGTCGTCAGCACCTAGAGAATTAATTTGATAATAACCTTGTAGTGTCGAGTTTATAAAATTCCAAGAGGATATTGTTTAGATAGAAACATCGCCACAGGCCACAGATCATGTAGTGTTAAGTATCAATTCATTTTGCATTGATTTCAATTCAATACGTGGTTTGTTTGGGATATTCATCATTAATATCCGAATTTTGTATTCCATTCACATTTTAGTCTCGACAAAGTTGATTAACATTCTGACATTGTTAGTTTGTACAGATAATCAGAGAGTTGATAAAGTTCACCCATTCTGTGATATTATAAATCCAGGTAAGCATCCAAATTATTCCTATGATTTTTGATTTTTTCGTCAAACGTTATCGGGTAAAATTGGGAATTACTCTAAAACGACGCGTTTTATCAAAAAAACATAAGAATACTTCTATTTTTTCAAATGATTGCTCCTTTCGAAAATAGGAACCGTTTATCTTTTCCAAGTGGTTTCAAAGTATTTTTGCTTGGATTTATGAGTCAGCTACGCTGTAACATTTATACCAGGAGAAATTTCGAATAAGTTTTGATCGAGGAATATGCACCATGAATAGAGTGAACAATTAACCCAAATTCAGTTCATTTGAAATGACCGTTCCGAAGATATGAACAGAAAAGTGTTTTTTTCGTGGATTTCCGACACCCTGTATCTTTCAAACGAAACCGAATATCAAAAAATGGTATGGGAAAAAAGTCAAAGACATTTTGAGGTGATGCTATGTCTGATCTGGTTAAGAATTAGTTTTCAGCTCTTGAGTGGTTGGATTTCTGCCTATATTATGTGAGCCATAGCTTTTTGAAAATAATGAATTTCATACAGGGTCTTTCACGAGGAACCTCACCCATATTTATACGGGAAACTACTGAACGTATTTTCATGAAATTCAGCACTTATAAGTATTTCACGATGCTGATGAAATCTAAAATATTTTCAAGGCATGAGCACGTCCGGTTTTTCCGGAAATGACGTCAACTTCCGTTTTTCGAATTAGAACACCATTTTTTTATTGCAGAAATAGATTCCTTAGAAAATTTCAAGTTATTTTGATGTAACATTTTTCAGTTTTGGTTGGAAAATTCTCTCTGAGCGGGAAAATTCGAAAAAAAAATCGAAAATAGAGCTCCGCTGAAACAAGAATAACTTCGAGGTTTTTGGATGGAAAATTTTCATTTTTGGGATTTTTCAAGATGTAAGATTGATGTATCCACTTTAAAAATCGAAATCGCGATTCATGATACAGGGGGTGAAAAAATCGCTTTCAAAGTTAGGGATGACAAAATCGTGAAAAATCAATTTTTTCAAATTAGAACCCCATTTTTTTATGGCAGATATTGAATCTACGTTAAAAAATAATGTGAGTGTATGCATCACACCCTTGCCCTAAAATGGATATTTTCTGAGTTAATATCAGCGGAGCTCTATTTTCGATTTTCTCTCGAATTTTCCCGCTCAGAGAGAATTTTCCAACAAAACTGAAAAATGTTACATCAAAATAACTTGAAATTTTCTAAGGAATCTATTTCTGCAATGAAAAAATGGTGTTCTAATTTGAAAAACGGAAGTTGACGTCATTTCCGGAAAAACCGGAGGTGCTCATGCCTTGAAAATATTTTAGATTTCATCAGCATCGTAAAATACTTATAAGTGCTCATTTCATGAAAATACGTTCAGTAGTTTCCCGTATAAATATGGGTGAGGTTCCTCGTGAAAGACCCTGTATTGTGGATACTCATTGTTTGATAATGGCTAAAACTGCCGAAACATGTCACCTGTATGATTGGAATATATGGTTTCAAATAGTCGTCTGCTCCTTAAAATGAATATCTCTTCACCCCTGAAAATGGAATAGCACACTTTCAAAAAAAAAATCTAACCGAATTCGACACGACCATTATCAGATGTAACGGTTGATAATCCGTGACAAATACAGAATGGACGTGAAAAAAATGTCATGATACATATAAATTACACGGCAGTGAATGAACAATGTGGTCACAATGGAAAGGGGCAGTTGTTGAAAAATATTTACACAACAGGCACAAAGCCATACAGACAACGCTGTGTAAGTTTCATGAACAAACACCTCCGTTACTTCTTTCCTATTTGAACTAATTCCATAAATCACCGAAGAGGGCTCGGATGATGACACGAGGAACCCACCCCCAGAAAAGAATCTGCACAGGGCCGTACTCGACCAACCTGGTTGGCTCATTCAAATAATTGATATCTGAATTTATTATTTTGACCAAATGGAGAGGAAATCATTAATTTATGATTAAAGGAACTATTTTTCCAATAAACTAAAGTCCACAATTTCGATAGGATGTCACTTTTGAAGCTGTCATTTTTTGACATTTGACAAGTAGAAACTACGCCATCAATAAAAAAGGAACGATACACGCTTCAACAACGCATTGAAATTATTGAAATTCAGTTCAAAAATGGTGAAAATTTGGCAGAGACGGTTCGTAAAACTCGAACATTTTTGGGTCGTCGTGAAGCATTTTGTCGAACTGCAATACCGAGAATGGTGGAAAAATTTGAGATGTTGGGACAAGTTAGTGATGTGAAAAATAAAACCCGTGAACGTCGCTCAAGAACAGTCGAAAATATTGCTGCTGTAGCCGAAAGTGTTGGAGGAAACCCGGTTTGTCCATTCCTCGTCGTTCTTTGGAATTAGGCATTCCACAAACGTCATTGCAACGTATTTTGCATAAAGATTTGGGTCTTAAGGCTTATAAAGTTCAGTTAACACGAGAACTCAAGTCGGCCGATCATCAACAAAGTCGTGTCGTTGCTGATTGGGTCCTTGAAATGTATGAAAATGACTGTTTGGAGTGGTGTATGGCCCGGCGGGGTCATTGGACGATTGGACCTTACTCTTTCGAGAATGGGGTTGGAGCAACATTTTTTTGGGACATGTGGAAGAGAAGGTGTACGCCAAGAGCTCAGCGTCGATTCAACCTGTTCACGCTGAACACGGATGGCCGTTTGCGAGGCCATGCTCTCAAGCTTCGGAAGGAAAACTTCAAGACAGTGCAAAGGCAGCACTTTCTGACGAACCGAATATTTAGTGTGTGGAACGCGTTGCCTCCTGTTGTGGTTGAGTCAGTGTCAGTGAACTCCTTCAAAAACAATTTAGATAGTTGGCACCTCCAGAGATGAGTGGACACTACATCGTTTCAAAATACTGGATACTGGTGGATCATTTTTGTGTGATTTTCCGGAGTATCTATGTGTTTTCTTTTTTTTTTTTTGTCGCTCTTAATTCTAGCACTTTTGACCTCTTCATTTGAATTTGAATTTGTTTTTTTTTTTCTCTTTTTTCTTTGGATTGTAAATTTCATATTTTCTGTGAGTTTATAGGCAACGCCTAAACTTTAAACTTAATTTAATAATAATAATAATAATAATAATAAGATCTCAAAGATGGAATTCGTGAAGCTATCGAGGACATGGGGCAGTCACTTTGCTATTTGATTATGGAGAATTTCATGAAAAGGATATGGTCATTTTGCTGATGTTATTTTCCATTATTAACGGCATACCTTCCTCCTTATGAAGAAATAAACATCCGATCATCCATCTTAAAAAAAATGCATTTTTCTCTTAATGTCAAAATAACACCTCTTATTGGAAAACCCTTTTGTATATGCACTTCACAAGATATTCAACTGAAAGTGGCCATAGATATCACAAAGAGTTTACACCATGTGATATGCCAATTTAGATTGCAAATCCACTGGGTGATATTTCTTCTGGAACACTGTCCCCAGTTTTCCTCCAAAACTTTTATTTTGGTGAGCTAGTGCTATTTTGAAAATTGTCAAAAGTAGCTTTGTTGTTGTACTGAAACTTATGTAGTTTTTTTTCCATCTGCTACCGATTTCGAAATGAAAATTTCGAACTGTTCTCTCGAATTCCTCAGAAAAATCCAAACTGTGATCAAAATCCAGTTAGTATGAAAATAAATCGGAACTAGTTGAGTCTAAGGATCTGACTTCCGAACTGTCCAATCCACCTGAATCCTGATATTCGATCTAATACTCTCTAGTACAACTGGCACACCCTGTATCTTAAAAACGAAACGATTGCGATCCCTTTTTTCTCTTGAAATTATGCGAGGAATCTTCTTTGAAAGGGTCGCAGCATAAAATAAAAAACTTAAAATTGAAAAAACTGAGAATAATTTAATTGTGCGAATTTCTGAGATGAACATTTGTTAGATTAAACCATAGTATAATTCCTCATACTTATACTATAATTTAACTAATCAGGACAATTATTTTGTTTTTCCGAATAGATTTTCCCCTCTTGCATTGTCTCTTTGAAATCGGTAATTCTTTCCAGGTAAATTGGGAGATATTTCATTTCTGAAGTTCAATATTACGTAAACGAATAATCAAATCTGAAAAAAAAATTATTATTCAAAAGAAAAAGACCTGCTCAACAACATATCGCACAACCCATCTTTCTCATTCAAATTTAATGGGGGAAAGGAATGATATAATGACGGCTCCAATGAAAAAAAAAATCAAAATCTTGATTTTTCTTCTAGAAAGACTTAATGTCAAATGGCCGAGTCCGTCCCTGCGTCGCAGATAGATAATATATGAATGAGCAAACAACAGGAACAATTTCCCGCCACATTACCGAAGATATTACACAATAAAGCACCCCAATGCATCGTTTAGGATGTATCGCCAAAAATATCTACTAATGTATTCGCTGGTTTTGCAGTTGCCCAAGTAATAAGCACCATCTGTTGGTTAAAAGGACGAGACAGTGCAGAGGGAAAGAAGGATGAATTACGCCCCGTAAAGGTCCCTCGGGATAGCCTTTGGATTCTGTTGTTTTTTATTGTTCGTCTGTATGGAGCTGGTGGTTAAGAAAGATGATCAAATGGGAATTGAATCGAGGTAGTATTAGGGTGAGGATTTGATTTATCATCAGTTGATAATAATCTTTGGAAGCAAACGAAAAATTGGCACAAAAACGTTTTACGTTGCATAAAAATTCACAATTGAAAAAATGTTCAATGGATTCGATCTTAACTTGGCGGAAATTAATTTTTCCGTCGACCATAGAATAAAAGCTCATTTTAACGCACTCGAAATCATCCATTAATGACCTATTTTAATGCATGATTTCTCATTAATGCACGATTGTCATGGCAACCGAACATAAAATATTCAGTCAGAGCACTATCGAGCTTGGTTGGAAATCAACTTCTGTCACAGAAGAGTATATTGACAACTCCATTCAAAATAAAATGGACTGCAGGAGAAATTTCAGGTGATACAAGTTGCAAAGTAGATAATACTTCAACCTCCACTCTCTTCACACGTTCCTTATCGGATATCATAGGTAATTATATAAATGTGAACTAAATGTAAATATTCAGAATGTCACAACATGTCCAATATTCCTTTTATGAATTTTTTGAATTGTTCCATAGGGAGCATAAATATTAATATATCGAAATGAACATATAAATTTACATTATGTCAAATTTGTCTATTATGCAAAATAAAAATTCATTTCTATCGAGAATTCATATTCAATTCGTGATGAGGTCGACGGAAAAATCTTGTAATCAACTCGTTTATTAATTCAGCGATTAATGGTCTCAAACATATTTCGACCATTAATCGCTGTCATTAATAAACTAGTTGATTAAATAACTATTAAATACTTTATTACAAACTTCAATTTTCACAAAATTTCAATATTGCTTAGTTACAATTGTTTCGTCACAATATGGCTTCATCAGGATTACATTCTGAACTGATTCACATAAAGGTGGAAATTATCTTAAATATACAAACACTAAACATGGTGGAAAAATGGAATAGAAAAATTGTCGAATGATCAAGTAACTTATATCGGAGTCTGCCGATGTGATTCCCAAACTATCTGAAGATATTCAACATTAAAGATCTATTTACATCTGTTTGTATATTAAAAAAATGTTTTGGGGGAGTTGTACCGGGTTTTTCACTATAAATTGACCCCCCCTCTAACTCTGTTACAAAAACATAAAAATATTTTATACAGAAATTGTACGAAATCAAATAAATTTTTTGAAAATGATTACGCCAATTGGACTATATACAGGGTGAACAACATATTGAATGCAACTACATTTTTTCAAACACCTGTATATTCTTTCATATTTTAATTGGTTATTCTTTTCTGATATCGAATATATACAGGGTGTCCAGTAAACCTTGTACAATATTGAAACTGGTGATAGACCAGGTCATGACTGTTCAGAATATCAGAATTTCACCTCAGTAAAAATATCACCATTTTCGAGATTATGGGCATTTTCTAAATATCTAGAAAATCACTACCTCACCTCCGTTTTTTGAGTGCTATGTCGACAAATTGAGACTAATTCAAATATCTTTGTTGCTAAAGATTAATGATGAGTGATGCTTTCAGACGTACAAAAGATGAATTAGTCTCAATTTGTAGACATAGCACTCAAAAAACGGAGGTGAGGTAGTGATTTTCTAGATATTTAGAAAATGCAACAATATCGTTAATTCGCACCAAGGCACTGGGAATATTCTGAACTAGATAGTAAAGCTGTATCGTCCAATGATACAAAGCTCTTCCGAATGTATGAAAAATAGTTTTTATCAAATTGAAAATTTTCCATTAAACTTGAATCTTAATTTCAATCAAGTTACTGTAGGACTCAGGAAGAGCTTTACCACAGCTTTTCTATCTAGTTCAGAATATTCCCACTGCCTTGGAGCGAATTAGCGATATTGTTCATCTTTTTTTTTTTTAATTAAACCTTAATAATTTCTCTAGAATATGTATTACTCGCTTTTCTGTTTTTCTTCGTATACTTATAAGGAAAAAAACCTGGTGAGCTCTAATTTCATGACAATCTGGACAAACGATTTTATTTCCATGCTATCTCCGTCCATTCTTGGGATGAAGGTATGAAATTTTCAGTTTACATGCGAAATAATATACCTACTGCTCCACAAGAGTTAGGGATATCGTATTCAATCGTTTTTAAAAGTATTTAACCTTCGAGAAAATCGCTGTAAAATGATTTAAAACTCAATAACAACTAGAATCGATCCAATAAAAATCAGTATGAGACCTTTCGTTAATTTGCTCGCCTTTTTTCTGAAGTTTGGTTCTTTGCATATACTTCATGAATTTTCTTATTTTGAAATGAAGTCAGTTTATCAACGGCTTCGATTTGAAACGAGTTTTCTGAAAATGCCAAGACGTAAATTGACAAACGCTGGCTATCGGAATGGTACAGGGTGGCCTAACTCAGGTTGTTGTAGCGGAAAGGCTCCAAGTCAGCCAAAGTGTGATATCTCGACTTTGGAATAGGTTCAGGGAGACAGGTTCCGTGTTGAAAAGACCAAGGCTTGGTGGGCGACGAAAAACAATACCTGCTCAGGATCGTTTCATCACCGTTTCAGCGAGAAGAAACCCTACATCTACGTGTAGAATGCTACGGAATACTCTTCAAAATGCAGATGAGGTCCAAGTTTCCATCGAAACCATCAGACGACGCGACGTTTGAAAGAGGTGAATCTAGGTTCTAGACGTCCATTAAGGGGAGTTCCATTAACACGTGACCATAAGCGTCAAATCAAAGACTGGAAATGGCAAGGCAACATATCGATTGGAACGATCAATGGCGAAGTGTTCTTTTCACTAATGAATCCAGATATTGACGATTTTCAGATTCTCGAAGAATAAGGGTATGGATAATCCTACGCATACCCCGTAATCGTCGCTATGACCAAGAAGTCCATCCATTCCGAGGGGCTGATGTTATGGTATGGGCCGGGATATGTTTCAACGGGCGCACAGATCTACACATTTGTCCTGGGAATATGACCGCCTCACACTATAGGGACAATGTTGTGCCAAATTTTCACGCTGCTATTGGTGAAACTTTTCAATTTATAGACGATAACGCTAGATCGCACCGTGCAGCCATAGTTGAGAATGCGCGCGAGGAGTTTGGTATTCCACATTTACCAATACCTTCGTACTCACCAGATTTGAATTGCATAGAACATGCATGGGATATGCTCCAAAGAAGATTAGATAATCATCAACCTACCCCAGAATCCTCAAATGATCTGAGAGAGCTTCTGCCCCGTTTATGGAACCAAATTCCTCAAGAAATGTTCAACAACCTCGTGTGTAGTATGCAAAGAAGATGTCAAGCTGTCATTGATGCACTTGGAGGCCATACATTGTATTGATAGCCTTAAAATGCTTGGGAATGAAATTTCGTTATTTACTCGATTTTTCTTAACCGCTGCTTACGCTGCAGACCTACAGGCTGAAATTAATTTGCAACTTGAAATCTTATTAATGTGAATTTTCATCACAAAAATCTTATTTTAACTATATTTTTCTGTAATTTAAGTGAATATCCCTAACTCATGTGGAGGAGTTTATTTTCCAGAATGTGTATTGATCAGTTTTTTTTGATTTATTGCCCCCTCAATTTTTGAATGAATTATAACGTAGGTACTTTATAGGTCATATTTTCAACCAGGTTTTTTTCCTAATATACGCGGAAAAACGAAAAAGTGAATAATACACATTCTGCAAAATATTATTGCGCACGTATACTGAAAATTTCATACATTTACCCCAAAAATTGATAGAGAAATCATGGAAATAAAATCGTTTGTCCAGATTTTCATGAAATTACAGCTCACCAGTTTTTTTCCTAATATACGAAGAAAAACAGAAAAGCGAGTAAAACACGTTCTAGAGAAATGATTCAGCTTTAATTCAAAAAAAAAGTTGGTCAACGCCGCATACGAACTGAGATATAATGGAAATAAAAAGCCCAATTTTTGAAGGGAGCTCGCGAGCTCGGACGTGTACTAGGTCCCCTCAAGGTCTATTGTGGTGATCTCACCACGCACTTTATAGCTCGCCTTCCAGTTCCAGAGATCTAATGAAATACAATATCTTGGTAGGTTTCAACGAGAACGAGGCTATTTTCTCACTCCTGCAAGTTTCTTGCCCAAAGGATTCTTTCCTTTGAGTTGCAGTGGCAATGCATTCCGTGACTAGGTAATTAGAATTTTCTTCCTCCTCTTCACAGAATATACACTTTTCCGATAAACTCTTTCTCGCCAGCTGCTTTCTGAGGCGACAATGTCCTCTGTAAGGAAGGCCTTTAGGAGGTGTAGCTGGTTCTTACTGAGATCCAGAAATTCCAAAAGTAGGGCATGAATAGAATATTATTTTCATATTTTATGTGTCAAGTGACACAATCTCGAATGATAACAATTTAATTAGCCCCTCCAATAGGCACCATCTGTTACATATTTCCCTTTCCAACAGGACCTCGTCTATTTGTAACAATTATAAAATCATTTTCGTCCCTTGCGATGTACTGAAAAAAGCCATAGTGATTCTCGAAGGGCCCGTAAAAAAAGAAGGACACCTTCATGTCCCGTCGTGATTTGTTGCCTCACGCTGAGCCGATAAACGAAACGGAGTACACATTAGGGTCCAGATGATGATTGGGAAGCTGCGGCTGTCCGGAGAAGATGAATTGCTGCTAGATCGTTCCGGATATCAGTCACCTGATGACACTATTGGTTTTTTTCGATACTCTGTACCCGCCACTTGGCACAGATTGAACATTCCTGAATAAGAGAGTTCATTGTGAAGAGTTAGTGCCAGCCATTTGATAATTAGGAAGGTTGTACTCATCAGACCCGGATAATAGTGAAGCCAATCCCCATAAAACTGATTTTACATTCGAACTATTTTTTTTTTGGTAACACTGATTTTAAGGGGACATTATACTCTGGCCGACGGCACCGATTATCCATTCAAAAAGTGCAGTTCATGTTTTCAAGTTCACGCCCCCAATTTTCCTCCTTAAAGCTTGATTTTTTTTAATTCTCCTGGAATTTCAGACAGTTCTCTGCCATTTCACACTTTCTGGAAGTCTTTTCAGTATTTCCATCATTTTTCGCATTTTTCAATCGCCTATCCAAATGGAATATTTTTGAAATATAGAAAATTGACTTGTCGAGGGCACTCCAATGAATTTGCAAAAAAAATTGATAAACAATCGCCGAAAAACGATTATGAAGTCTATTCTCATAGACTCTCAAATTCAACCCGATTTTTTCATACGAAAAAATAATTTTTTTGAAGAGAAGAAATAAGAGTGCCCTCAAGACATCCTTCAACTTCAATTAAAAGAAAAAACCAAGCTTATTAATTTTATTATTTATGGGTGAAAAATTGAGGGCGTGAACTTGGAAAAACGAAAGCCACTTTTTGAATGGAGAATCGGTGCCGTATAGCCGATTTTTTCATCCGAAAAAATAATTTTATCGGAGAGAAGAAATTGGAGTGCTCTCAAGACATCCTTTAACTTCAATTTAAAGAAAAAATCAAGCTTTTGAGTGAAAAATTGAGGACGTAAACTTGGATAAATGAACTGCACTATTTGAATGGAGAATCGGTGCCGTAGCCGATTTTTTCACGCGAAAAAATAATTTTATCAAAGAGAAAAAATTGGAGTGCCCTCAAGACATCCTTTAACTTCAATTTCACAGTTTTGGACAAAGAGGGCTTTTTAAGGTTGGTTGACATCTGTTTTGAATACAACTATTTTGTGTTTGATGGAAAATACTATAAGCAGATCTTTGGATCGGCTATGGGTGCTCCATCCAGTCCCTCTTTCGCAAACCTTGTTATGGATGATTTGTTTGGTTGGATTTTGGCAAAAGTTAATTTCAACATCCCGATGGTAAAACTTTATGTCCACAATACCTTTTTAATGGTACCTAACAACAGCCACCAATTGCTACTCGATTTATTCCATTCTTATCACAGCAAATTGAAATTCACCATGGAGGTACATAAAGACAACTCAATTCCGTTCCTAGATTTAATAATGAGAAATGAAAAACATACACTTTAAACATGCTGGCATTACAAACCGAGTAACTCTAACAGAGTGTTAAATTACGAGTATTATAGCAACTATAGTGCCAAACAAAAAGTAAATATTATTAACAACTTGATGAACTGAGCATTCAAGTTGAGTGAGGCAGAATACCATAAAGGGAATCTACAGGTTGCTAGAAATATCCTAATGGTGTCCACTCACGAGGAAACCGAACCGGACACCAGCGGCAAAGATAATGAAGGGCCATAAAATCCGGCAGATGCTATGATCTCCCATAAAGAACAGCGGAATTTTTGCAGTTGTGTCAGTCACTTCTACGGAAATTTCCGTAGAATTAGGGAATTCAGAAAGTTCCAACGGCATCTCCGATTTTGTTGAATATTATTGCAACAGGTAGTTGAATTCTTATCAGTTTTTCAGAGAGCCAGATATACAATTGCTTCATCTATTTCAATCATCTGACCCATTGCTTTCTACTGAAAAAACCTACATAACATTTCGAGAAACCCAGACACAAAATCGAAAGACTATGTTTTCCAATTACACGATAAGATTTTTTTCGTCGTTGTTGGTTGCTAGAAAGTTTTTGAATTAGAATTATTATGAATTGTAGTTCTTACAGATACCTAAATGTTAAATCTCTGAAAAATTGATAATCTCAAGGTAAGTTCTTGTCGCATCTTGTGTGTTTGTCTTACTGATGTTTTCCGTTTGTTTTTGTAGCCCCGAAGAAGGAGAAAATATTATCTCAGAAATGTTGGCTCTGTAGATTTAATTAAAGAAATAAACTGTCCACGTTTCTGATATGTAGGTACTTATATTTAAATACACACAACCAAACTTATATGGAATCACCCTGTTATTTGGAAAAAACGAATTCTAATTAAAAAAAAGTCGCTGAAAAGTGAAGAGCAGTTTTCCCAAAACAAGTTTATTACAAAAATAATATAAATTATTAAAAGATTATTTTTATAATAGAACAGAAAATTAAAAGTGTAAATTTCTCTAAAAATAATTTTTATGTAACTGAGAATTGAACAACAAATAAAACGATTTTAACAAATCAATAATCAGTATTACCACCCCTGGCATTGATGCAAGCTTGAATTCGACAAGGTATGCTTTCTATTAAGTTGTTAATTTCTTCTTCTGTAACATTTGCCCATTCCTCTAAAGCCGCTTGTATAAGTTGCTCTGTGTTACCAGGATTATTTTGACGAGCTCTAATTTTTCTTTTGATCCTATCCGACAAGTGCTCGATAGGATTAAGGTCCGCTGAACAAGAAGGCCACTCTAAAACAGTCACACCTTCTGTTTCGAAAAAAATTTGTGCAACTCTGCTGGTATGTGGAGGTGCATTATTCTGCATAAATAGGAAATAATCTCCAAAAGCACCTCGCCAGAGCCTCACTACAGGTTGTAGCACTAGATCAACATACCAAGGCCCTGTCAGAGATTGTCTAATGGGAATTAAAGGAGTTTTCTCACCAAACATAATTCCGCCCCAAAACATTACAGTACCTCCTTTGTATTTAGGGATCGGTCTTGCAGCTTGGAGCCTAGCTTGCCTCCCTCTACCTCTTAAAATGCGAACACGCCGGTCGTCTGATCGTAGGCCAATTCTGGTCTCATCCGAAAATAAGACATTTTTCCA
Organism: Adalia bipunctata; assembly: GCA_910592335.1. Taxonomy (NCBI): domain Eukaryota; kingdom Metazoa; phylum Arthropoda; class Insecta; order Coleoptera; family Coccinellidae; genus Adalia; species Adalia bipunctata. The sequence continues at coordinate 13,527,233 of OU342954.1, forward strand.
ATCTTAAATAGTCCAATTTTCATGCTCTAAACACCAATTAAAACGGTGAACTTTATTTTGCCTCGATAGTTCTGGAACTCTTAACGCTCTTCTCTTGAATAATTCCCGAGCGCGAAGTCTTTTTCTGATAGTTTCGACAGAAACACTAACACCTGTAGCTTGCAAAAATTGCCTTTGAAGCTCTGAATGAGATACTGCGGGATTTCTTCTTGCTGTTTGGGCTAAAAAGCGATCCTGCCTTTCTGTAGTTACTCTTCCACGACTTCTTCTCGGCCTATTCTTTAGGGTTCCTAACTACAGAAACCTTGCATAGGTTTTTGAAACAACCACTTGTGTAACCCCCACCGTTCTTGCAATCTGTCTTTGTGACATACCTTGTTCTGTCATAGTAATAATTCTTCCTCTCTGGACTTCCGATAACCCCACATAAGGCATTTTTTTTAAAACTTCGCAAAAAAACAAAATATAAATTCACTGCGACGTTCGAACGAAATGGTAAAATCGACACTGCAAAGCCAAATCTTATCAAGTGCTTATGAACCTAACTGTTTTTGTGAGTAAACACATGCACTTTTTATTTGCTTCTAACGAAAAAGATATCAAAATAATATTTCATTTTAATACTGGGTGATTCCATATAAGTTTGGTTGTGTGTAAATATCAGTAAGAAAACTCTCGAAACAAAGTGTCCAAATGGCCTAATATAATTGTGACAATCTGAATGAACTGTAATGAAAGATATGAAAGCTAATTTTCTGCGTCGTTCATATTTCACGGCACATTTGCCACCAAAGGGTGTTTTGTCGGGCACCCCTAATTATTATAAGGGGTTGCTCTTTTCCCGATTATCTCCGTTCTACCCCATCTATCCCCTCCGGACTCATTACCCACGATCATGTCGAGGTTCGAATGTCGTAAATTTCATTTCGATATTTTTCCATTACTTTTCCGATAGTCTTGACTACACGAAAAATGGAAATATGCAGCGTCATTGTTTTTAAGTCTCACCCAATATTATACGGAGTATTTTAACGAAATTTATTTTTTCGGCAACCGCCTGGGATGTACCCACTTCCCGGACGCTTTTTCTTCGAGAAAGTAGCATTTTCCGGCCTAGTCCGGAAAGTATACTCCATTCACAATTATAAAATCACAATTCTGGCCTTGGAAATTCGACACATTCCACTCTGTATAGAAGTTATGACGTTTTTCAAAATATTTTTATGTTCCAAGTCAACACTATGTTGCCCTTTCTACATTCTTAGCGTATTTCTCAGAATGTGAATGAATTGGAAAAGATGTGATGAACGAAAATAATTAACGTTTATATGAATTGATAGAAAGAATTCCTTTTCTAGTTATTTGCATGAAAAGTACAAGAGATCATCACTGTTGAAATATATTCTTACTGTATAGTAATTTATTAGTTTGAAAAATATTCATACATTACTACCACAGTAGGTTTGTACAAATAAAATGGAAAAGGTCAAACATATGCTTCACATTTATCATTCACCGGTTCTAAATAAGACACAAACTCCTGGAATATGGATATGGAAAAAACGTATACTCCATTCACTTTTATTTAATCACATAGGAGGTCATGGTTTCGTTTTCAGGAGTTGGTGCACCTGATGAAAAGTCTGTGCGCGTACAGAAAACATCGTTAATGACAAAACGACGTTGCCAGTTTCTTTGTTTACATCGAAGTAAAAGTATCAAAGATATGCCACGTTTTGTTAGTTCGAATCGATCGGCAATTTTGGGGCTAAATATCGATAGGAAATCGCCTATTTTTCCGTTCTTCGTCGTCCAGAAGAAGTTTCCCGTCGATATGAGAAATTTCGTGCAAGTGTCATTTTTTCCTTTCACGACTTTTGGCGTGAGTATGAACGGCAAATTTGAATTGGACCAAAGATCGATTTATAAGCATAAATAAAGCGAAAGTAAGTACTAATCGACCTTTTAACACTTGATAACGAAGTTTTTTTAGGTATCTGGCCTAAAACGAAATTCCGGTCCCCCAGAAGTTTGGTTAGTTTCGTTATCGTTTTTGGTGCTCAAAATCTATTTGGAATGTGTAAATGGACAAAAAAGGCTTCAGGTAGGATTTTCGAGGAATTATGAGGAAAGTACTTGCAAAATGAAATTGCACGATTTTCGTAAGTATACCTAAACGGGTTCTGGATGGCCATCATCGGTCTCTAAATGATTATTGTTGATCGTTTTCACGTTTCAGAAAAAAAAACACGTCGAAAAAGCTGAAAAAAAGAAGAAATACGACTATATTGCATTCAACGGTAGTTGAATTCAGATTCCGATTAATTGAAATGTGTCACTCTGGAGCTTTCATTCCTATCAATCCTTTGCCGAAAGTAGAAATAGGCTATCTTGAACCAGAATACATCGGTTTTTTCCATATTTCAGGAGTTTGTGTCTTATTTTAGAACGGGTTAATGACAAATGTGAAGCATATTTTGATTTAATAATATGTTTGACCTATTCCATTTTATTTGTACAAACCTACTGTGGTAGTAATGTATGAATATTTTTTAAACTAATAAATTACTATACAGTCAGAATATTTTACTCCTTCTTCATAAGATCAGATAAATGAAATGTATATCTATAAATCTTTCAGGAATTGACATTCTTGTTTATTAATTTATAACCAAAAATAACCAAAACTCAATTACCTACTATTGAATTGAAATTATTAGTTTCTCTGTAAACAAATTCGTTAATTTAGTTATAATGTTTATTTTCTTTATGATGAATGAATAAAACTGATATTTATTTGAAATAAAGAAATAATAGAAATGTTATGCACCCTCACAATCATATCACATACAATATCATGATGAAAACAAAGCACATCGATGAATCTTTACAATCATAAATCCAAAAATTCCTTTACATGTAGAATATTGTTCACAATTTTCCGTTGTGTTCTTCAAAATGAAATATAGGTACATTCTGAGAAATACGCTGAGAATGTAGAAAGGGCAACATAGTGTTGACTTGGAACATAAAAATATTTTGAAAAACGTCATAACTTCGATTCAGAGTGGAATGTGTCAAATTTCCAAGGCCAGAGTTGTGATTTTATAATTGTGAATGGAGTATACTTTCCGGACTAGGCCGGAAAAAATCACGTCGTTGTTGTCATTGGCATGATCATCACAATAGCAACGAAATAACGGATGACAGTTCTGTTCTGTTTAATTCAAATAAGAATCAGAATGTTTAATAAACAAATGTGTCATCTCATTGATTTGTAATTCTACACGGTTGGCGAAAAAATATTGTACGCAACACGCCCGAAATTAGTTTTTTTGTACAGATTTCCAGGACGAGCCGGAGGCCAGAAGTCTGAGGGCGTTAAATCGCAACAGCGTGGGGGCCAATTCTAGTCACCAGATCGGGAAACGACAGGACCACAATCAAACTCGTGCAATATCATCAATGGTCCACGGACGGTATGACATGTGACACCGTCCCGCTGAAACCACATGTGGTCAAGATCAAAAGCTCCCAAATGAAGCACAAGAAACTGTGTTATCATAGCACGATAACGTTCGACATTCACCGTTACTGCATTACCAGTTACCAGACCATAATGCACACCAAACAGTCACCCGTTTGTGAATGCATTGCTTTCTGATGAATCACTCAAGGATTTTCTAAGCTGTAATGTGTAATGCTCCACGTTCACTAACTCCCATGTGTCAACTTCCGATCTGTCACGTCATAATTATGACTGTCAAACATGGCCCTTTAGGTATTTGACCTCCGAGGAATCATAGACATGGACGTCTTACACTTGTTTAAAACTCCTCAGATCTCAAATCTCCAAGTCGATCAGATCGAACGCAATCACAGGAAAAGATTAGCGATCCAATTGAATCGAAATCCGATCCCAGTTACATGGTAATCTCCCCCAACCCCCCTCGTCATACACGAACGCAAACAATAGGAATATACGATATAATATTTGACGTCGAACATACGTATATCTGCGAGACGGGACGGAGGACGCGTCGAGACCGGGGGATTCCCCTAGATTTCGTCAGATCTCCCTAATCCTTATCTGAGCGAACCAAGCACGACCCACGCCTTAGCGTCACTATTGAGGCGCTTCACTCTGCAACACTTCACATGCCTCATGCGGGGGATTATGAAATAAATAGATAGTGTGTAATGGGGACGTGCAGGCGCGTCGTGCTGAAGAAATGTTCAATAAGCGACAGGATTTTTTTCGTCCTATCCACGATTTCTCCTGAAATTATATTGTGAAGTTCAAATGGCATTGACTTCTCTGATATTCCGACGCTTTTCACTGTTTTTTGAACTTCTGCACCATTTCCAATTGTGATTCAAAAATAGCCGAGTTGAATTCAGAAAACATCACTTGTCTTTCAGATAAGTCAATTCAATTTCAGAAATGATCATTTGAAACTCAGCCCTGTCCCATTTATTTCAGAAACCGTCATTCGTAATTCCGATTAGTCACATTTGCTTCAGAAAAAGTCTATTGTTTTTCAGAAAACATCAACTTAAATTCAAACTAGTCGATTCAATTTCAGTACTGGTCATTTGAAATTCAGTTTAGAGCCATTTATTTCAGAAACCGTCATTCGTAATTAGTCACATTTGCTTCAGAAAATGTCAATTGTGTTTCAGAAAACATCAACTGTTATTCAGATTAGTCGATTCAAATTCAGTAGCGGTCATTTTAAATTCAGTTGAGTCCCATTTATTTCAGAAACCGTCATTCGTAATTAGTCATTGTTAATTGTGTTTCAGAAAACATCCACTGTTATTCAGATCAGTCGATTCGAATTCAGTAGCGGTCAATTTAAATTCAGTTGAGTCCCATTTATTTCCGGAACCGTCATTTGTAATTAGTCACATTTGCTTCAGAAAATGTCAATAGTGTTTCAGAAAACATCAACTGTTATTCAGATCAGTCGATTCGAATTCAGTAGCGGTCAATTTAAATTCAGTTTAATCCCATTTATTTCAGAAACCGTCATTCGTAATTAGTCACATTTGCTTCAGAAAATGTCAATTGTGTTTCAGAAAACATCCACTGTTATTCAGATCAGTCGATTCGAATTCAGTAGCGGTCAATTTAAATTCAGTTGAGTCCCATTTATTTCCGGAACCGTCATTTGTATTATACACATTAGTCAATTCAGTTTCAGTAGTGATCATTTAAAATTCAGTTTATTCCCATTTTTTTCAGAAACCGTCATTTGGAATTCAGATAAAACCCATTTATTTTAGAAAACGTCAGTTGTATTTGAAAAATATCAAATGTGATTCAGATGAGTCTATTTTATTATAGAAATGTTGATTTGAAATTCAATTTATATAGTCACATTTATTTCAGAAATCGTCATTTGAAATTCAGTTCAGTCCCATTCATTTCAAAAACCGTCATTTGTAAAACGCATTAGTCAATTCAATTTAAGTAGTGTTCATCAGGCCCGCCGTAAGCGGGCGTGCAAGGCGTGCCCGGCACAAGGGCGGCACGTCCAGGGGGGCGGCAAATCCAGTGAAATTGAAATTTTGGAGGGGACAAACAACGTGGTAAGCGGGGAGGGGGAGAAAAAAAAGAAGGGGCGGTTGTCCAACTCCAACTGCTTTTAAATTTTGCCAACTCTCATAGAAACATAGAAATTTTGCCATATGCGATCGAAATTGCCAACTGCTTTGAAATTTCTCCAACTCCGTTCAACATTGGGGGCGGCAAGGCCTCCCCATCCCCCTTAGAGAGACTTTTTCTCTGAAAGATTGGGAGGACAGGCGGCCAACATCGATAATTTCCGTATATCCACGGAATTCAGTGAATTCACTGCAGTGTATATTTCCGGGAGGGGCACTGCCGCCCTCCGAAGTTCCGCAGGTGCCCCCCTGGCGAAATACTGAGAGCGCCTAGATCCAGTTATGGCGTAAAACTTCAAGATCGAAAAATTCACATAATCCGATAAATTGCCCTCCCGGAACTTCGAATTGCGCCCTTGGGAAAAATTTTCTGAAAGAAACATCGATTCAGAAAGTTCCTACGGCATCTCTGATTGTTGAATATTCTACGAGAAGAATTTGCAGATGTTCTTTTCCCCAATATTACAACCAGGTAGTAGTAGTAGTAGTAGTAGTTGAATATTTTCAGTGTCGCCGTATCGTTTATGCCAATTTTTGCATGTCATAAGAAAACCATCTCTTACCAAATTTCGCCCTTTCTACCAGCCGAGTTTAGGTAGGTACGTGATTTTGAAGAGAGAATTACGAAAATAAAGATAAAAACAGAATAAGGGTCTTTGTCGGAATATAAACCCCCCCTAGGATCAGTTGCATTTTGCATTCGAATCGAAATTCAAACTCCCCGCTTTTCACTCAAGATGGGTTCAGGTCCCTCGCGAAAACTTGCCACAACCCACCCCCCCCCCGAATTACTCTCAGAATACGTCCCTGTTGTAGCGCCCTATTGGGGGCGGCATAACAGTATTTGCACGCGGGCGCTCAGACAGCTAGCGGCGGGCCTGGTGTTCATTTGAAATTCAGTTTAGTCATATTGATAACAGAAACCGCCATTTGTGATACACATTAGTCAATTCAATTTAAGTAGTGTTCATTTGAAATTCAGTTTTGTCACATTCATATCAGAAACCGTCATTTGTAATACACATTAGTCAATTCAATTTCAGTAGTGTTCACCTGAAATTTAGTCTAGTCCTATTTATATCAGAAACCGTCATTTGTAATACAGATTAATCAATTCAGTTTCAGTAGTGATCATTTGAAATTCAGTTCAGTCCCATTTATTTCAGAAACCGTCATTTGAAATTCAGATAAGCCCAATTTATTTCAGAAAACGTCAGTTGTATTTGAAAAATATCAAATGTAATTAAGATGAGTCTATTTCATTCTAGGAATGTTGATTCAAAATTCAATTTATGTAGTCACATTTATTTCAGAAATCGTCATTTGAAATTCAGTTCAGTCCCATTCATTTCGGAAAGCGTCATTTGTAAAACACATCAATCAATTCAATTTGAGAGGTGTTCATTAAATTCAGTTTGTCACATTTATTTCAGAAATCGTCATTTGAAATTCAGTTCAGTCCCATTCATTTCAAAAACCGTCATTTGTAAAACGCATTAGTCAATTCAATTTAAGTAGTGTTCATTTGAAATTCAGTTTAGTCATATTGATAACAGAAACCGCCATTTGTGATACACATTAGTCAATTCAATTCAAGTAGTGTTCATTTGAAATTCAGTTTTGTCACATTCATATCAGAAACAGTCATTTGTAATACACATTAGTCAATTTAATCTCAGTAGTGTTCACCTGAAATTTAGTCTAGTCCTATTTATATCAGAAACCGTCATTTGTAATACAGATTAGTCAATTCAATTTCAGTAGTGGTCATTTGAATTTCAGTTCACCCCCATTTATTTCAGTAACAGTCATTTGGAATTCAGATAAGATAATTTATTTTAGAAAACGTCAGTTGTATTTGAAAAATATCAAATGTAATTAAGATGAGTCTATTTTATTCTAGAAATATTGATTTAAAATTCAATTTATGTAGTCACATTCATTTCAGAAATCGTCATTTGAAATTCAGTTTAGTCCCATTCATTTCAGAAAGCGTCATTTGTAAAACACATCAGTCAATTTAATTTAAGAGGTGTTCATTAAATTCAGTTTGTCACATTTATTTCAGAAACCGTCATTTGTAATACAGATTAGTCAATTCAGTTTCAGTAGTGGTCATTTGAAATTCAGTTCAGTCCAATTTATTTCAAAAACTGTCATTTGGAATTCAGATATGCCCACTCATTTTAGAAAACGTCAGTTGTATTTGAAAAATATCAAATGTAATTCAGATGAGTCTATTTCATTCTAGAAATGTTGATTTAAAATTCAATTTATGTAGTCACATTTACATCAAAAATCGTCAATTGTATTCCAGAAATCGTCAATAATATTTCAGAAATGGTCAATTATGTTTCAGAAATATCAAGTCAAATTCAGAAGGAAATTCATTGAAATATATGAACTTTATTCTCTTTTGAAACACATAAAAAATAATTCTCTTTACGACTTCTCTACTTTCTGAACTACAAATACAGATGATTTGATCTGAATTAGAATTGCTAATTTCTGAAATGAATAATGTGACTAATATTAATTACAATTGAAGCTGTCTGAAAGGAATGTGACTGAACAGAATTTCAAAAGATTTCGGAACTTGAATCAAACAATCTGAATTATTAGGTATTGACGATTTCTCAAATACATACAGAAGATTTAATCAGAATTACAATTGATGATTTTTGAAATGAATGGTAAGTACTGCTATGAATTTCCATCGGAGTTTTCTGGAATGAATGTGACTCAACTGCATCTCAAATAATCATTTCTGGAATTGAATTAACTAATATGAATTAGAATTGAAGGCTTCTGAATCCTTCTTTCTGAATTGAAGATTTCTGAAATGAATGTGACTATTCTGAATTATCATCGAAGGTTTCTGATATTAATGTGACAGAATTGAATTACAAATGATCATTTCGATTGAATTAACTTATATGAATTAGAATTGACTTTTCTGAATACTTTTTTCTGAACTACAAATGACAATTTCTCAAATACATTATGGCCCTGGGCCTTATTTCACCGAACATTCGTGACAATTAGAAATGGAATAGAGCACGACCCGCAGCATTCACCATTTCGTATTCAAAAATACTTTCTCATTTGCTTTATTGAGGATGTTAAACAATTGCCACTCGATTTTGAATTATTTCTATATCAAGATTTCTTTGAAGGGGTACAGGGTGTCACAGTGAGAAGGAACAAAGGTTCTTTTTAGTAGAAAAATTATGATTTTGGTATATTTTGGAACCTATCAATTTTGATCATGAGGGGGACATTCTTTCTACATAAAAACCATCATTATATCGTTTCATCCCTCTACTCTGCATCTCCAATCCCTTTAATTTGAATAGGAAAGATGGGTCGTGCGATATGTAGATCAAAATGTCCTTCATATAATTAGCGAGCAGTTGGTTAGCATTTTCATCATTTTTGAAAAAAAATATAACAATTTAATCTCTTTCAGCAATTGAGTATCGAAAAGTCTAGTTGTGGATTAGAAGGAAATATTATTTTTGCTATAATTGAATGTGAAATCACAATAGATGGAGAGGATTGTCAAAACAATTGTTTTTCAGCTTATTCGCTTATTATGCTATTTTGTTTTGTATACAAACATCAACAACCATAATGTGGGAAATTAATAATTTTATTGTTGATGCAATCAGGAAACTCGGGACTGAGAGACGAAATCGTAGCAAAAATACCTTTTTATCGAAGTTGGTGGGACTGAATTTGATCATTTCTTGGATTGAACTATTCAGGACACTTAGGTATATGGTTTTTTCATCAAATTTTACCACCCTGTCTTGCCCCATTGTCCCATTGACATTGTTAATAATTTTATGGTCCAGATGAATTGAAAGATGTTTTTTTCCAAAGCCGCATATTACGTAAACGAATAATCAGATCTTGAAAAAAAGTTCATTCTCATATCGAGAAGAAAGAGTCCTTTCCAACAAAATATCGCACGACTCATCTTACCTGTTTGGATTACAGGACGAGTCGTCATTGTTCTATATTCACATTCAGGATAAAGCAAATGAAAAAGTATTTTTAAATATAACTTGGCAAATACAAAATGGTGAATGCTTCGGGTTCTGCACTATTCAATTTTTTTTTCTCTTTACACGACTACGCCAGGACCAGGCACGAAGCGAGGGGGGGGGCCGGGGTGCTTACCTTCTTGATCATTACATCACTAGGAAGGTTTGCAGATGAGGTGTAGTCATAAAGAGAGGACCAAACTCTCTGAAACCTGACTCTCTCATTGCATGCTCCTTCTTTAGATACTCTGAGGATGGCCTCATGAGCTACCCACTACCTAATTGTAACTTGTAACTTTTTTTCATTTTCCGTTTTTCCGAATCAGGCTCTGTTTAAAAGATAAAGCCATTTGAAGAAAATTGGGCCAAATACACATACGATTCTCTGCAAAGACCCCAAAGTTCATATTTCCCGGTTGAAATTGAGTAGATACATTCAGGAAATAGTCAAATTCTGACTTTATTTGAATAAAAATGTAAAAAACACCATATTTCCTAATAAAAAAAACTTACTTTGGTCCGTTTATTTCTGCAATTGAAAAGCAATATTTCTTCCACCAAATTATGTTCCTTCTTCGATTTTCCTGGAGATTAGTTTGTAAACAAAAATAACTTGTTAATATTTTCATCGATATCCCAAAAATAACTCATGAAAAATCGTAGTTTCACTTTATTTATTACCATTTTAGTATAATATGTAGTATAGAGAAGGGGTTCTCAAAGTTTTGGCTCCACGAACCCCTGTTAAAGTTTCCCGATGACTGCGAACCCCTTTACAGTTTAGACTAAGGTAACTTGTAGCCCCCTTACCCCCGAAAAAAAAAATTGAAACCTGGCTTTAGTCGTGAAATTCGAATTTTATTCATTAACGGCAAAACTACTGATTTTAAATACATGGAATGTTTGGAACACTCTAACTAGTTTTTGACGAACAATCGATCAGAACTACAAAATTATATGGTTCCCATTTGAAAAAAAAAATAGATTTTGTAGTTTTATTGAGGCTCACTTTGAAGCAGGGTGAGGGTGAGTCTTTGACTTGTACATATATTTCAACTGTAGATTCCTCTCATCAAACCGAACACTTTTTTCCATACCATTTTTCAAAATTCGGTTTCGTTCGAAAAATACAGGGTGTCGAAAATCCATGAAAAAAACACTTTTCCGTTTATATCTTCGGAACCGTTATTTCGAATGAACTGAATTTTGGTTGAGTTTTTACTCTATTCATGGTACATATTCCTCAATCGAAACTCATTCAATATATCTCCTGGTATAAAAGTTATAGCGTAGCCGACTCATTAATACACGCAAAAATACCATAAATCCAATCGAAAAACATAAACGATTCATATTTTCGAAGGGATCAATCATTTGAGAAAAATCTAATATTTTCCCTACTTATGACGATATTTTCGGAAACTGAGCACCAAATCAATATTAGAAAACAAAAAGCTACACATCACTTTTCCTTACATTTTCAGTTTGAGAATCAGAACAAAGGAAATACTCCCAATTTTACGCAGTACACTTGTCGCATATCTGGGTTCCCCAGGTGCCTTTTCCTGCATGTTCATCATCACACACCGATTTAACATCTGTTACGAATAGCGATCCCCCCGCTCTGTGTGACATTTTAAAATCATTCAGAAATAAGCCATTGTGTTTTAAATTTCCATTCTCCACCTGACAAACACTTGATGAATTGAGGGACTTAATTACTCAATTTCATGCTGGCGAAGTCGATTTTTAAATCGCGAAAGAATTGATCACTTCGGGGAGATGGACTTCGAAATTTAATATTTTTTCTGCCCTTAAGATCGCAATTCATTAGTGATTGAATTTATTTATGAGGCTTCACGATTGTGCCTTGAACGCAAAATGCAAATACCTAGTATACAGGGTCTTTCACGAGGAACCTCACCCATATTTATACGGGAAACTACTGAACGTATTTTCATGAAATTCAGCACTTATAAGTATTTCACGATGCTGATGAAATCTAAAATATTTTCAAGGCATGAGCACCTCCGGTTTTTCCGGAAATGACGTCAACTTCCGTTTTTCAAATTAGAACACCATTTTTTATTGCAGAAATAGATTTTTTAGAAAATTTCAAGTTATTTTGATGTAACATTTTTCAGTTTTGGTTGGAAAATTCTCTCTGAGCGGGAAAATTCGAAAAAAAATCGAAAATAGAGCTCCGCTGAAACAAGAATAACTTCGAGGTTTTTGGATGGAAAATTTTCATTTTTGGGATTTTTTAAGATGTAAGATTGATGTATCCACTTTAAAAATCGAAATCGCGATTCATGATACAGGGGGTAAAAAAACCGCTTTCAAAGTTAGGGATGACAAAATCGTGAAAAATCAATTTTTTCAAATTAGAACCCCATTTTTTTATGGCAGATATTGAATCTACGTTAAAAAATAATGTGAGTGTATGCATCACACCCTTGCCCTAAAATGGATATTTCCTGAGTTAATATCCACTTTAGGGCAAGGGTGTGATGTGATGCATACACTCACATTAGATTTCACAAGATTTCTGGTAATTTCCACAGGTGAACCATGTTTCTTTCAGGAAGATATGCATATGTGCATGCGTGAAAATACTTCTTGCATTCATAGTTTTTCAATTTATTGATTTTTATTTAGAATACCTGATTGCAATATATGTAGTAGGTCAAAATGGAAATTAGGACACATTGAAATATATGAAAAATATAGGGTGATCCATTTAAAACATCACTCACCGAAAAACATGGGGTGATCTCAAAACAATACAAATCAAAGTACCAACAACTTTTGGAGATATTTTGGGACTCTGGACTCACATTACTTAAACAAGCCAAGCATACACAAAATTACCTGTCCTTTCTCCTCGTGCAGGTAATCCTAAAGACGATGAAAATTTCCTAAACACAAAAAATGACACGTCACTAGCTCGCTGTTCACAGATTAATTTTATTCCTGGTCTATCGACGAGACGTAATCTAAGTAATTCTATTTAATTTCAAAAAGAACTTTTACTTTCCACTTAACACTTTTCTGTTTCCGCTTGAGACCGTTCTTCCAAAAGTACCAAAAGAAAAAAATGAGTTACCCTAACACCGTCCCCGAGTCAAGTGAGAACCTTCCCGTTTAAGGCTTCTCCAGTTACTGCCTTTTCCGTCTCCAAAGCAAATTCAAGATTTCCCTTTTTCCACCTACACGTTGCAAGTCCCACGATCTCAGCCTAGAATTTTCTGCTGTCGTATTCATTTAGGGCCGCCAATTTCGTGGAACGATTTTCTGATATCGTCTGAGTTTCATGAGAAACTTGAACCGATAATCAATAATTTCGATCGTTATCGTCTCGCCAACATCCTGTGCCATACCGATAAGCAACCAAGTAATTTTCGGAGCCATGAATATAATAGAATAGTCTACACTGGTCAACCGAAATATTTCAATTTATTACAGACGCAAGATTAGCAAGCTATGAGGTTGATATTCATGTTTTGGAAAAAATGAAATGTAAAAATTTGAATATCAGAAAATTAGAGGAACATGGTCTTCAATGATGACGATTTCAAGTTTTTGGAAAAAATTGACTTGCTTTCATCTTGAATCAATTCGCATTTCCCCAAAGCGAAAGCTTAACTTTTGCCTCCTCCCCCAACCACACGACCCGGAGGATGGAGTTACTCCCAGCTGGCGACACGGCACACATGTCGGTGTCTATATCAAGCGGCCGCTGTATCCGCAGCCAAAGCCGGCTAGATAATAAAACTCACTACTTAAGCCTTGCGACCGGACAAAGCCCGGGCTGAAGTAAATTGCCGGCCGGGATTAGGAGGATTTGTTTAAGGGCCGACGCCGCGAAGGAACCTCGTATGTACGACGCTGACCGTCGGGACGGCGTAAACCTGGACCGGAGGGTAATTTCGGGTAGTGAGGTACGTGACTTTCATTAAAGGACCCCGCACAAATTGAATGGGAAATGGATCCCAGTCGAATTGGCTGAAATTTGGATATGTTGTAGTTTATACTTTTCTGATCAATAGTCTTCATGGGCCTGACATCTAAAAATGGACAGTTTTTTCAGTATCGAAGGTCGAAAGTTGCGACTAGTGCACGCAATCAAAAATGAATTCCTATCTATTACGCACGTTATCAGGCTATTCGCTACCCTTCAACTATACTAATTCAAACAGTGCTAGATGCCGGAAACAGAACACAACAAGAAAATTCAAACCCTGCTGTAATTCACATTTATATACATATTTTAATTTCATGCCACGTATGCATGCCGTCGCCCAAAGTACCTAATAGATGGGAATTCATTTTTGATTGCGTGCACTAGTTGCAACTTTCGACCTGCGATACCGAAAAAACTGTCCATTTTTATGTCTCGGGCCCATGGAGACTATTGATCAGAAAGACATAAACTGCAACATATCCAAATTTCAGCCAATTCGACTGGGATCCATTTCCCATTCAATTTGTGCGGGGTCCTTTGCAAAGTTATTGTGGTTGGCGAGAGAGACAGAGGAGGGAATTGGTGGAAGAGGGCGATGAAATTTTAAGGTGGATTTTTGCTCCTCCGACAGGAGATTGAAAGGATTGAGATGAGGTGTCCATCAAAAAGTTCATGTAGTTGGAAAAACTGTTCATAAATTGATGTTTTGGTAATAACATGAAGATCGCTGGAATAATGATTAAGAAGATAAAAAAATCGATGGGTTTACAGACAAGTTATGAACTTAATCACCTCACCCTTTTAACTAGGAGCATAGAATAACTGGAGAGAAGGTTTCATACGGTCGACAGAACATTATAGGGCCGGTTTTATAAAAGAATTTCAATCCTCGTTTGAGCCCAAATCCGCCGTCGAATGTCGATTTCCGAATTATAAACATCCAACCTCGGGTTCAACCCTGGATTGACTCAACCGGTGAATATAGCTCCGTTTGAGATTTGAATCGAGGATTGAAACGTTCGACGTTTCTAGATGGCCGACAATAACCTCACTTTATGTTAAAAACAAAACAAAACATTTTGTTGTGGCACATTGAAGTTGCTTGGAATGAAAATATTATAATTATGATATTATATTGATAGAATACCTGATATCACAGTCTTCTGTAGGTTTGCTATGTATTAATAATTCATCTTTGAACTTGGAAAATTATTCCTAAACTGAAACTGAATTTTTGTGCCTTATCTTCGAGGGATAGAACTGCCAGGTTCCTGTGTGAATATAATATCGAAAATGACTCTAGTTATGATGATAATGAAATAGCTGCAAGGCATTCGAAAGATGGTAACGATACTGAATAAGAAAGATACTAATCGAATGATTTCATATTTTCTTTCGACCACTTCGAAGATGCCACGAAGAAGAGATTTTGGTCAAATAAAAAAACTTTTTTATCAGGTGGATGAAATTACTCTGAATAAGCTGAATCTTTTCAGGGGTGTTAACATTTTCGAAGATTTTTGTGGTACCAACATTAGAAAAAATTCAGAAAGTTGTGAAATGTCTAGAAGTTTGGACATTATCAAAAAGTATTCTAGTGCTTATTTCATCATTCTTTCAGAATGCCAAGCAATCAACAGGAATAGCAACTAACAAGGAAAAGGTTGTATTGACCGACCAAATTTCGGTGTATTAGAACCGTGTTGCTGGAGCTTACTCACCGTTCTAGAAGGATTTCTTGATTATTATTACATAGTACAGTTGCATGCTTATTTTAATGGGTTGTGAAAATGCTGAATGCTACAGATGTGAAAAGGATTACTTTTCTTCAAATTTCCAAGTTGCTAAGCTTACAAATTTGGTAATTCTCATCATAGAAAATTTTTAATATACTCTTAAGAAATGATTGATGACACCGATCCCATCTCGCAGATCAATGGATGATCAATTATTCAATGAAGCTCACATATGAACTATGAATTGAATTTAAAGACTCTGGCGTGTGAAAGAACATTTCCCATTCTTTTATTCGGGATTTGATTACATTTGAAAACAACTATTATTTTTGTGACTTGCGGAGTCCTGCATAATATTGCTAGACTGATTCTATTCATGACTCTCCACCTGAATAGTTAATAATAAATGCTATCTTTAAATTTAATGTGTATTTCATGTACTCAATCAAACAAGATCAAGAATGATTTGTTCCTATCCTAAATATAAGTACATCCTTGTACGACGAAATGTTAATGCAATTTCATTGGATGTTTTGTATTGTCCTAGCTTTTATTTGGTTACTTAATTGGCAAAGAGTTTGAGATAAGACTTTTCAGAATATCAAAATAGTACAAACTTAGATCATTCGAGTCAAATAAGTGGACAAAAGTGATGAAGACTAGAGCGTATTTTCCAATAGCTTCGAGTGGAAAAAATTCGTACAAATTTTTCATTACATAATTTGTTTTGATGTAGGAAATCAGATTTCTCTGAATTCTCTGCCGTGACCGTCACAAATACGGGAATATTCTAATTAGCTTCTCGTTTTGTCTTTATTAGACTACGTGACTACGATTATTGAATTTATCCAAATATGGTATAAAAAAAGGGCCAAAATACTTCGAGAAATAAGATTCAGGTTAGCCAACCCAAAAAAAGCGATCTCAATGCGAGGTTGTTCAACCGAGGCCGCAAAGACGTTTATAATACCGAACTTTTTTCAATCCAGGATTGACTTTCAATCCTCGTTTGAGTTGAGGGTTAGAGGTTCGTTCGACCGATATAGGAGCTCTACAGTGGCAAATAATGTAATGGGGCTGCCATTGTTATAGATACATTTATGGTTCTTTTTATTTAATTATAAACTGCCTCGAATCTTTTCTTTTTTTGAATGATGACACTGTTTAATGTTGTCACCTGGAAGTATTGGCGAATCCAAAGATCAAAACATCCACTTTCGGCAAAAATTCCAACCTAGAAAACGAGTAAAGTCTCGAGATGTTTATTTTACGTGATTCGAAGCTGTGATATTTCGTTTCATATTCAGGTATTCTTGAGGGATAGAAGTTTTTATCGTGTTCTGAGTAAATTGTTGAGAAGGTATTTATATCAGTGTTATTCTTTTAAACTATTATTAACAGATAATCAATATGAAAATGATAGGAGAACCAACAAAATAGAGCTGACTCTAAAGGCAATTCTTCACAACTCCTCAAACTTCGACAATCTCATGAATTTTCTTAAGACTATTCATCTGTATAGTCAGATTTGAAAAATTATAAATTGTTCATTACACATATTGTAAAAAATAGACTGTAACCGTGTCAACGGCCAACCCAGTCAAGACACATAAATTTAATAAAAAAAATCATATTTCAGATTACAAGGTGTCTTGTTTGAGTTTAATTTTCTGGTACTTCCATTATTATCATTGACCTAGATTTCAGATGTATGATTATTATCACCAAGAGTGTTATGAAATTGATCATCGTAATTCAAGCTGTGTCTTAATCTTTCTGTAAGACAGAAATTAAAAAAGGTGAAGTATCTGAGCGAAAGGATTCATGTTTTTATGCTAATAATACAAATAAATTTTAGGCCAGTGGATTGATTATACAGGGTGATGCTGGAGGAGACCGTCAGATTTTAGAAGAAGTTAACACTATAGTCCGTTCAGATATAAGAAGGAGCTTTGTAAACAAACAGAATCGTCTGCTTCGCGCACAATAAAGCTCCTATTCGTCAAACGGTCATAACCACGCTCCCTTTTAACGCCCTAAAAGATTGCCAGGATCGTACTCGGAACGGACTGTAGATGGTACTGGATAGAAATGATTAAATAATTTGAGTCAGCAATTCCCACATTAAAACTTTTTTCCTCAGAAACTCTAGTGCAAAATTTCTGTTATGATTTGCAACTGTCATAAACATTTCATATCCGACGTACCCTATTTTTTTTTGTTTTTATATTATCATCTACTAAATAATTTCTTTTTCGGATGCTCGAGATTGCGGCAAGGTAATTCCAGGAAACACCAGATTTGGGTCCTCTTCCCTAATGGGTGAAAGGTGAAAGCCATCTTGATTTGCATAAATATCGAAGTTTTCAATTGACAAGACTCGTAAAAGATCTCTGTTCAAATTTATAATGGTAATTTACTTGTAATATCCGAAATATATTTAGTTTTTTATATTATTTTGTACGAAACTCTTTGTCGGCTGCTCAAGGTTCCGACAAGGTAATTCCGGGAAACACCAGATTTGGGTCCTTTTCCTTATTGGGTTAAAGCCATCTTGATTCGCATAAATATCGAAGTTTTCAATTGACAAGACCAGTTAAAATACCTAGAGCTCAGGCACGTAGCCAGGATTTTCTTTCGGGGGGGGCCCACAACTTTCGGGGGGGGCCCACAATAAGTAAACATTGCAAATTTTGTCAAATATAAGGGCATTTTTTGATTTTTTTAATATTTCGGGGGGGGCCCGGGCCCCCGGGCTCCCCCCCTCGCTACGTGCCTGCTAGAGCTACTGTGAAGGTCTAGCTGTTCAAAGTGTTTATAGATTTTGTTGTGAAAAGAGTATTGTGTTGGAAAATCTTTTGACTACCAAGTGTATAGATATAGTGTTTATACAACAATGTCGAATTCGGAAACGGATACTGCATCTGAGGGTGATATGTGGGGACCACCACGAAAAAGGTCCAAAATGTCGCATATTTCTCTGCTGAAGAGAAAGAGATAATTTTGAACATTTTTCGAAAAGAATTGGAAGAACATCCTGATTTATCGAGAAGAGACTTAGTAGGAATTGTTTCAAAATCCTCAGGGGTGAGTGATTCAGCTGTATTCAGAATTCTCAGAGAATATGAAGAGAATAAAACATTGACGCCACCTGAGAGGAGAGCCCTGTCGTTAAAAATAATCGATTCGGTTGACGATTTCGATATGAACCTTATCAGAAGAATTGTCTACGGTTTTTTTTCCGGAATGAAATCCCAACGATTTCTGAAGTTCTAGAAATCGTGAATGATGACGACAGTTTGCCAAATTTCAAAAGAACAACGTTATATAAATTATTGAAAAAAATTCAAGTTCAGTTAAAATTGAACGATTGTGTGAAATCTCCTCGATTCGACTCTGGACGGAAAGAAACTTTACGAAGGCCCTCCTACCGATGCGCCAAACATGTTATTATTGCTCTTTCTTAAATTTGAACAGAGTAAAGTCAAGGCAATTTCGAAAAAATGTTTGGTTTATAGTTGAGGGCCTTCATTGAGAGTATACAGAGTGATTTGTCCGATTCGACCGATTTTTGAAAGATTTTATTTAGTTTCACCTGTCCCGGTGTCTGTCTGTCTGTCTGTCTGTCTGTCTGTCTGTCTGTAATCAAATCTTGCAAGTTGAATATGACACACTTCTAATCGTCCGATTGATTTGAAATTTGGCAGGTGTACATAATTCTGGTGACAATGCATCATGAAATATTTTTTATAGGAAAAAACAAAATGGCGGCTCCAAAATGGCGGATGAGTTTTGTAATTATCATCCGATTCCATTCAAAATTAGTATCTGGGGATTTTTGGGTTCGACAATGATGATTCTTCCGTCAAAATTGAAAAATTCAAGATGGCGGCTACAATATGGCGGACGAGTTTTGTAATTATGATCCGATTCTATTCAAAATTGGTATCTGAGGGTTTTCTGGGTCGGAAATTACGAATTTTCAAAATTGAGGAATTCAAGATGGCGGCTTCAAAATGGCGGATGAGTGTTGTTATTATAAAAGCTTGTCTTAAAAAATGATTTTTTTATTATAGCTTGTTCTTTTATTCATAACTTTGGTATGTATTGATCAATATAAATTAAATTTTCAGTATAGAACAATATTATTGTTTACTTTCAATAATGCCAACGCTTCTTCAAAAATACAGGGTGGAAATTATGATAAGTTCAGTTTAAAAAAAAAACCCTCCGTTCATTCCGTTTTCAAAAATTCGCCACCTGTTTCAGATTCTACCATAAGTTTACATTACTGGAGGGTTTTTATTACGTGCAGTTTTCATAGTAAAATTATTTGAAGATGAACAATATCGTTATTTCGCTCCAAGGCAGTGAGGATATTCTGAACTGGATAGTACTAGTAGAGCTGTATCGTCCAATGATACAAGCTCTTCCTGAGTCCTTAAGTAACTTGATTTAAATTGATATTTAAGTTTCATGGAAAATTTTCAATTTGATAAAAACTATTTTTCCTAGAGCTTTGTATCATAGGACGATACAGCTTCTATCTAGTTCAGAATATTCTCACTGCCTTGGAGCGAAATAACGATATTGTTCATCTTCAAAAATATTTTCTAGGAAAACTGGACGTGTGCCAAAAAAATGAAAAAGCTCTAGCGACGTAAACTTATGGTAGAATCTGAAGTGAGTAGCGAATTTTTGAAAACGGAATGTACAGGGTGTTTTTTCAACTTGAAATTTATCTGAACTTATCATAATTCACACCCTGTTTTCTTGAAAAAATAATTGAATTATTGAAAGTAGACAATCATATTGTGCTACATTGAAAATATACCAATGTTATGAATAAAAGAAAAATCCAGTTCAGAATATCCTCACTAATGTCTTGGAGCGAAATAACGATATTGTTCATCTTTAAAAATTTATTCTAAGAAAACAGTAATGTAAACTTATGGTAGAATCTGTAGCGGGTAGCGAATTTTTTTAAATGGAATGTATTTTTAAACCTGCAAATTTAATCTGGACTTATCATAATTCCCACCCTGTATTTTTGAAAAAGTGTTGGAAGTGTTGAAAATCGAAATAACAAATAAATCATTGGTTATACAACTTCCAAACACAAAAATGAAAGTCAGTCGTTCTTTCAGTATTATTGGAAAGTATGTTGACTATTTTCATAAGTACTTTGCACTGCGCCCTTCTGTCATCAAAAATCGTCGTTTTTTCCTGAAATACATGAATAATAAATGCACTGCCAATCCAGTTGGTATCAATACATTTGGGAAAATTCCATCTATTGTTGCCGAATTCCTCAGACTGCCAGAACCAAAGCAATATACAGGACACTATTTTCGAAGATCCTCCGCTTCATTGCTAGCAGAATCAGGAGCAAATATACGGATATAAAAAAACATGGAAGTCTACGACGGTATAGCAGAGGGCTATGAATTACGTGTTGATCATTCCATTGCATATAGAAATGTCATTGCTGAAAAAATTCTCCCAATCTCAAGAGATTTTGGATCATCATCATCCAATATTGTACTTCCGGTTACTACAAATACTGATGGTGCTGAGGATTCTAATAATGTGTTGCGAAGCTCCCTAACGTCACAGGGCATTAATATTAGTAATTGTTCTAGTTTTACGATTAATATTAATGTTCATAAGTAATAATTGTTAAATATTGATAATAAAAATTTGCAATTGCTGATTTTTTTTCATCTGATTTCATCATAATAAAATGAAGTGCTAAAAATATTTTTAACACTAATGTTAAAATTATTTTTAATACGCTTCCACGTAAACAATCCATTTTAACATTGTTTGCTGTCATTGAAAGTGTCACTTTTAATGGCAGTTGTACAAAAAAACTTTTTGCAATTGTAACGGTTTTGATTTCAATTGCGCTCTTGGGATATCTGTGGGACTTCAATTTCGCGAAAAAAAAAAGATAATATCATTCACGATACCCAGTGTATCCTAAATGACATTTATATCACTTTCGTACTTGATTACATTCCATATGAACCGTGCGACAATACAGGGGACGATTGAAATTGCTTGTACTGCTGCTGTAATAGGTTTATCTCGACTTTTGATCAGGATTTCACGGGCTTATAATACGAGGAGCAAACGTTCGGTTCGATCCCAGGCACCCTTTAGATGTATTACCATCTAAATTGACAGCGACATTTCTATGAAATTTAATATATTAGTGTTTCCGATTGTTCAATTAGTTGGAGAACAAATGATTATATTCTAGATTTGCCGACGACCGAAGGACGGTATGGGGATTTTTCACATGCACGGATTATTTTATCGACACTGTTATATGCTTGAGTTTTAAAATGAATTTTTTCTAACATTATCAGTGTCCAGTTGCAAAAGTTACATGACAAAATAACACCGTATAAAAATCTGTTGGTAAAAGAATAGTAAATTGAATTCATCCGTATTAAATATTCATCCTAGCTGATAAATCCACGAATTTCATCAAAACCACTTTCGAAAGAACGATCTTTTTGGAAAATAAATGTATTCCTATACTCTGTTCAAATGTAAGAAGGAGCAATGATAACATGTTTGGCGCAGCGGTAGGAGGAATCGAGGAGATTTCACACAACGCACACACGAAAGGGAAATCCGATCCGCAGTCCAGACCTGTAACAGATCTGGAATGCGGATCAGATCTTACAGATTTTCCTTTCGTGTATGCCTTGCTAATCGTTCAGTTTTAACTGAACTTGAATTCCATTTTTTCAATGATTTATAGAACGTTGTTCTTCTGAAATTTGGCAACAGTTTGATGACGACAGTTCGTCATCATTTACGATTTCTAGAACTTTAGAAATCGTTGGGATTTCATTCCGAAAAAAACCGTGGACCATTCTTCTCATGCGGTTTATATCGAAATCGTCAACCGAATCGATTATTTTTAACGACTGGGCTCTCCTCTTAGGTGGCGTCAATGTTTCATTCTCTTCATATTCTCTGAGAATTCTGAATACAGCTGAATCACTCACTCCTGAGGATTTTGAAACAATTCCTACTAAGTCTCTTTTCGATAAATCAGGATGTTCTTCCAATTCTTTTCGAAAAATGTTCAAAATTATCTCTTCCTCTTCAGCAGAGAAATGCGACCTTTTGGACCTTTTTCGTGGTGGTCCCCACATATCACCCTCAGATGCAGTATCCGTTTCCGAATTTGACATTGTTCTGTAAACACTTTGTCAAAAGATTTTCCAACACAATACACTTTTCACAACAAAATCTATAAACACTTTGAACAGCTAGAGCTACACAGTAGCTCTAGGTATTTTAACTGGTCTTGTCAATTGAAAACTTCGATATTTATGCAAATCAAGATGGCTTTAATCCGTTAAGGGAAAGGACCTAAACCTGGTGTTTCCCGGAATTACCTTGTCGGAATCTTGAGCAGCCGACAAAGGGTTTCGTACAAAATAATATGAAATTATGGACCGAAACTAAAAATATTTCGGATATTACAAGTGAATGACCATTATAAATTTGAACAGAGATCTTTTTCGAGTCTTGTCAATTGAAAACATCGATATTTATGCAAATCAAGATGGCTTTCACCCATTAGGGAAAAGGACTCAAATCGGGTGTTCCCCGGAATTACTTTGTCGGAATCTTGCAAGATTCCGACCCAAATCTCTGAAACTCTGGTGTTTCCTGGAATTACCTTGCCGCAATGTCGAGCATCCGAAAAAGAAATTATTTAGTAGATAATAGTATAAAAACAAAACAAAATGAAAAAATAGAGTACGTCGGATATAAAATGTTTATGACAGTTGCAAATCATAACAGAAAATTTGCAGAAGAGTTTCTGAGGAAAAGAGTTCTAACGTGGGAATTGCTGACTCAAATTATTGAATCATTTCTATCCAGTACCATCCACAGTCCGTTCCGAGTACGATCCTGGCAGTCGAAGAGAGCGTCGTTATCACCGTTTGACCAATAGGAGCTTTACTGTGCGCAAACCAGACGATTCTGTTTGTTTACAGAGCTCCTTCTTATATTTGAACGGATTATAGGGTTCTACATAAAACCTACCGTTTTCGAATTACTGCTAATTTTATCCGATAAAATTTGTTGAAAAAGTCCCGAATTCAAAGATCATGGTGACAGTTATTTGGTGAATACACACAACGTCAAAAGTCAAAAGTTCTGGAGTGAAACAGAGGAGAGTGTTCCAGAAATAATATCACCCTGTAGATTTGCAATCGAAATTGGCATGTCAAATGATGTAAACTCCAAATTGTGATATACAGGGTGTCCCACGGTCGAGTTTCAAATTTAATATCGAAAACTGTGATGTCTATAACTTCCGTTTTTCAAGTTAGAACCCTATTTTTTATGATTGCGTTGTATCTGCAAAGAAAAATAGTGATAGCACTCTCAAATGTTCTTGCTCCAAAATTCAGTAATTCCTGAGATATTTGAGCTTTTCTGGATTCATGTTGTACGTAGAGTCAAATTCATCGAATCTGAAGATATTCGATGAATATTCTTATGAATGAAACCATTAGCAACAACCTGTGAATTATGAATGGGATCATTTATTTTCTATGGTCACAGAATATTCTCATGCCAACAGATTCGATTACTATTCCTTTGAAACCATAGTAACCATTGAAGTAAAATTGAGAAGTAAGGTTGAGGCCTAAAATAAGACCTGTCACTTGTGAATTAATTATGAGATAATTTATATTCTATGGTCACAGAATATTCTCATGCGAAAGATAAGATGAATTTGACTCTCGTACAACATGAATATCTCGGGAATTACTGAATTTAGGAGAAAGAACATCTGAGAGTGCTATCACTACTTTTCTTTGCAGAATCCAACGCAATCATAAAAAATAGGGTTCTAATTTGAGAAACAGTGATGGGCAATTTTCGATCACAGTTTTCGACAAAAACTTTGAAAAACCCTGCGATGATATTTATGAAATTCAAAAGAAGTACCTATGACCTTGCCACATTCTTCTACTTTGACGTTAACGGTTTACACTCGGAATGTTCAGAATAAGAATAATGAGCATAACACTGACGATGAATATTTGACATTTTTTCAGTTTTTTTTCGATATTTTGAAAACTATTCGAATGAATATGTACAATGGTTTTAACAGAAATGTATTCAGCATTGAACACTCAATCATATCAGAAACGAAAAAATTGGATAAAAAAAATTTTGAACAAATTTATTTCCACTCCTGGTATAACTGGAAGTGCTCAAGCTCCAAAAATATTTTAGGTCTGTAGAGAATTTCCAACGAAATGGTGATCCCAATTTTCGGATTTCAAATATGTCCAGTTCTCCAGAAACGTCCAATAGGCACTCGACCCTGGGACACCTTGTATATCTTGTATTGTAGTACAGATACTTTATCTCGAAAACGAAACGTTTATAGAGTCTCCCATTCCATTTCTACCTCCAATTTGGTACGTAGCACCCTGTGACCTGTGTTCATCTTATAAAATAATACCTATATCATTTCTTCTACTAAGACGATCACCTCGAACGGTCAATTTCAGGACGGATGTAGATTCGTTGAGTACGGTTTATTGTAATTTAATAAATCAAATAGGGCTGTGATAACCATGTGGGGGAGGTTTAATGATAAGAACGGATCTCTGTCATTCATTGTTGTTGTTCGCTTGACTGAGAAATATCTGTGTGGAATCAATTGTCTGAATATCCTGTCTCTTTTTGATTTTATGATATCTTTATGTAAATATAAAAGCTATTTTGAGGGTGAGTTTTATACTGATGTACATGTACAGATGCATATATGATTCTAACTAGAGTGTTTTTAAATAATTCATATTTTTATATGTTTGTTTTTCATTCGATGTTTTTTTTTTGACATCGATTCATTCATAAAAATATTTTAATTCCTTCTGTTTTAGTCATTCGGTGTTTCACATTTGTTTGAGAATCAGTTTTTATATTTTTGAGTTTATATTCTTGACCATTTTGTTCTTTTTGGACCCAACCTGAATGTTTCGTAACATGTTACTGTTTGTTGTAGCCTGATGAAGAAATGAAATGTAAAAATATTGTATTACAAAAGAAAACATTGAAACGATTTTTATGTGAAAAATGTTATTACAGCATTAATGAATTTATGAATGAGATAATGAGAAGTCCTTTGATGGACTTTAGGTAGTTTGGGAGTACTAACTATAATCGAATTCAAGCGAATGACCAGTAAAGACCGCGGTCATTGTCTTTTCTTGTCTAACCCGCTTATTACATATCTTTCATCGCACTCGATTTGACCAGTTGGTGATGTTGGTCAAGGACCAATTATGACCAGGTCAATCGCTTGAATTCGATTTATGTTTATTTTTGTTTTGACGTGATCAACATCTGTAATGGTATTTTGGATTAAATAAAGGTTTATTATTATTATCAAGGCTGAAGGACCTAAGGTCGATGGCCATTTGCGTGTATATTTATGTATATATGGCAATAAAAGACGGTTACTACTACTACTACTATTATTATTATCATTATTGAAATTTCCGAAACGTCGCTGATAGAATAAGTGTTTTTAATTTGATGTGCCTTGTGCCGATATTTTTCCTATAATTTGAAAATAAAATATCCACCGATCCAGAAAGACATCATGAGCGTCCCCCTCATCCCTCCACCACCCCTCTCTACCACCCAACAAACTAACATATCCCCCGGGCGTCGCGACGTCAAAGGAGTTAATTGAATAACCGTAGTCACCCAGGCGAGCGGCATCGCGCCCAATAACACGGAAAAGACGCACACACACGCGCCCGCTATTCCGCTATCGGAATAAAACAGAGTCGGGCACATCTCATGGGAGCCTGGCTAGGGGGCCGCTATCAAAAGGCCTGTCAATCAAGAAGGGGGCCCCGGGCGCTCCGACGGAGGCGCCGCCCACGCCTACGCGACCGGCGGAAGGGGGAGGGGCTCCGGACCGGGATTCAATATGGCGGCAAGGGACGACGACGCCGCGCGTCGGACGGCTCAAAAGGTTGGAGGATGCGTTCCGGATGGTTTCCGACGGACTGGGAATTTTGTTTACGTTTCTTGGAAAAATGGTGATTGGGATTTGTTTTGTTGGTTTTTGGAGCTTGAAGAAGTATTTTCAGGTAGGTATGTGGATTGTGGAAAGATTGATTTTGTTGAATGTCGTTTTTTCGAGATAAATGCATTAATATCTTGATGCGACGGAATCTCGTAAGACTGGCAAATTGCTTTTTTCCATGCTGTAGAAAATGGTGAAAATCAATTACCCACAGTTATCTATAATTCCGTTGTAGAATCATTGTGTCGAAAATAAAATAGGTAGGTATGAACCAAAATATCTAGATTCAATCTCAAAATATTTTTTTTCATTCAACAACTACGTATAAATTATTAGATTCTTGGTCAAAATTAAATAGCCTTTTCAATTGATAGGTAGGTACCTGCCTACAAAGCTAAAAATAATAAGATAAAAATTTGTTAGCCTAAATAAAAATTGAAGTAATAAAGAAAATTGAAAAATACTCTTTCACGAAGTGATCAGGTTTACTACTGTATCTGGAAACAATACAGGAATTTACAGAAAAAAAATCTAGATCAATATATCCATGAAGCTAAACAAACTAAAATTAAACTTGAAATATTTCGGCAATCATTCTCGATCTAGTAAATCATTTAATTTTATTCTTTCCGTGCTCTAGAAAATTGAAATTGAAAATTGAATTAGGTACTAGAAATATAATAATTATATCCAATGATAATAATAGAGGAAAGTCACCAAATATGGAATACCATTTCTACTTCATATTAATTAAATCAGTTTAATGTTTTTACTGATCAGTCATACATTTATATGTAGTAATCAACAGCCTTTAATCAAATATATTAGTTATCACATTAAAATCTAGCACAAAAAACAAAATCACAAATGAGTAACCAAATTAGGAATAGGTATACCCATATATGGAATATAATATAAGCATAAATCAACATAACAATAACAAAAATGGACATTAATATCTTTTGAGATCAATTAAATGAATATAAGATATTGTGATGAATGAAAGAAGTTTCATAATAATTTGCAAAAGTCACAGATCCAAGTATCAAACTCTGGACCAGCACAAGCATAATGTGCCCAGAGCCCATACATCAAGCATATTCCATAATTAGATACCGACGACTGTCCATATTTGGATTTTTATAGTTCAAACTCTTCTGAATATTTTTTCAAGTCACAATGTTTTAATGACAAAAGATCACAAAATGTTGAAAACATTGTATCTGCACCAAAAAAATATATGAAATAAAATGATTTGAGCCAACTAGTTCACCATGAATATCCAACGAAAATTGAGGAAAAATAGTGAATTCAAAAATATCCTGTCGCTACTTTGGTGGATCCAGACAGTTTTTTCAGGGACTCCAGGAAGACATGCATTTTTCAGTTCAGGGGGGGGGATCATGAATATATAGAAATTTTCTACAAAATTGTAGGAGTAAAAGACTTTCAAAATGAAATTTTTATAGTGTGTCGCAAGGTGTTACAATTTAATATATCTAACAAATAACAATATGGGAAATTACAGATTAGAGAGAAAAAATGTTTAATCAATGTGATGTGGCCATGAAGATAGGCAAACTGAGGATGAACTATAGAATCATTTCGGCAATCAGTTATTGATGCGACGGGATCTAATAAGGATTTTTATTGCGATATTTTTGCGCTATAGAGAACTTAAATTTCCTATAATATTAATTAGAAATTATCGGTAAACAGACAAATTTCGAATTCCGGGAAATTTTGTCTGTTTACCGATAATGATTTCTCTTTATAAATTTCCTAGCTCTACCTAGGCATATACCTACCTATAAATACCTATATCTATTAAGTTGATTATTGGGATAGCGATCATTCAGTGGAATTGAAAATCGTTTCTCACAATGTCTGTAGGTACCTACCTAACTGATAATTCCTCTTGAAGAGTCTTTGTGTGAGTCACGATTATAAAATTAAAATCGAAGTGAATTTTTTTCATTATAAAAAACAAGGTTCCTAGTTTCGGTGTCAAAATCTAAACTGATTTTAAGTTTGCCTGTTACAAAGCTGGTCATAAAAAATTTTAAAGTCATGCTTTCATAAAAAAAATGCAAAAACATTCAATTGAATTGTCCGACTTTGAATTCTAATTACTTATAACAAATTTCGAATTTTGTCGCACGAGTTTGTTGTGAATAAACTTGAAATTTTAAGCTACACGCTCTTCAATTCGTTGTTTAAAAAATATGATACGTCAAGCAATTCAATTGATTATTTTATTGCTTTTTTTGAGTTTTTTTGAAGATTTTTGTTTGTTTTAGTTTCACTGTGTCTCTTTCAGTCATATTAGATTTTGTATATGACACTCATGATCTCCGACACAAAAATATTTGAAAACCTATTTCAAACAGAGTGGTGAAGAAACAGACACTAATAAAACATCATACTCCTTCTTAATTTCAAAAATTTCATAAAAGAACACATAAAATCTCCTTCCTATCCAATTTTGAATCGACATGAGACCATATATTCACAATAACCATTTTGGTGCTTTTATTTGAACGTATGGAGTTTGCATAATTAAAATTATCTTGATTTGATATTTGATCAAAATTATAATCTTCAACCTCGAAATTCTCATTTTCAATAAAATTGGCTTACAATTATATATAACCTATATACCTAACAACCTATACCATATTGATTTTAGGAATTATGCGACGAACAAATTATATGACGTCCTTCCTTATTTCTTATTAACGAATTTTTAATGAAAATGAAATAAAATCACAAAATCTGTCTGCCATTTGGAGTCGCCATCTTGAATTTAAGCAGCTTCCCAACACAATTATGATCTTCTACCAAACTTATAATCTCCGACAGCAAATACTCCATGCGAAAGCTCCGTTCGAGATTTCTAGTTCACATTGAATATACAACGAAAATAATAAATTCAAAAATATTCTGCCACAAACCGGTCAAATTCACTATCTACTATACTTAAAACAATATGTTTAATAAATTAGAGAAAACAAATTTCCACAATAATGCGGATTGCATTATTATATTCAAATAATGTTAACGCAAAAACATCTGGAAATAAGTAGGTAATTATTTCAATTGAATTAACTTAATATACATAGTAGGTATGTAACAGCAAAATTCACAAAATTTTCACCAGAAAAATTGTTGGAGTGAATTTAATTCAAATCGTTCAACTGTCCAGATAATAGTATATTCTAAAACTAGTTTCAGAATCAGGGCCGGATTAAGGCCACTTGGCGCCCGGGGCACAATATATTTTTTCGCCTTCTCGATTTCAGCGATTTCCGTATGTAATTAGTAACTCGATGAATTCGCCCCCAATTCTGAATTCGCCCTGGGCAATTGCCCTTTTTGCCCTGGGGTTAATCCGGCCCTGTTCAGAATGGGCTCCTATTCCACAACGAATACGAAATTCGAACGCACGAGTGTTGGAATTGCATTCTGCAACGAGTATTAGACGATATTTTCTTTATTTCAGTCAAATTTCTGTTGAAATTCAATGAAAAATTCAGATTATACATCCTAGCTAGGAGCATAGAATGCTCCTAGATCCTAGTGACTTTTGTATTGTATCTTGGCAGTTGGTTCACTGACGAAAATTGACATATCATTACAGCACTGTTTTGAGTACTGTAATGAACTCATGACGATACTGAAATAGAGAAATTATCTTTTGATTGAATATATTAAGGTTATAGTCAAGATTGACTTGGGCGTTAATTGTTTTTTCCTCATATTATTTTATATTCTTCCAATTTCAAATATTGGAAAAAGGAATTGTGTTCGACTTTTGTAGGGTTTTTAAAGGAAAATTCGTATTATCGACATATGTCGATAATACGAGTATATATACTTTGAGAGAAGTATACAATTTGGCAACTGATGAATATATGGTGAACTTTGCAGTTTTTTTTTGAAAAAAAGATAAATATGGAATTCACTGAGTTTCACCTTTCCATCCATATAATAATGAGGGTTGATAAATAAATCCCATCAAAGACCAAATCTTCCTCAACAACAAACGATATATCCACATCTGGCTATAAAAAATAATTAATCATCTCTCGATAGCGCATCTCCATTCACCGTAACTGTTGCTTCAGCCTGATTCTCGAAAAAGTAAGTCCAATAACCCCGCCGGACCATAAACCGTCACACGTTGAGGATATAGAAAGGCTTTTCAACAATAACTCTAGGGTGCTCCGAGCCCCAGATGCGACAATTTTGCTTGTTGACGAAGCCACCGAGATGGAAATGGGCCTTATCACTCAAGACGATTTTTCGATGGAATTCCAGATCATTTTCATGCATTTCAAGGACCCAATCAGCAAAAACACGACGTTGTTTATGATCGGCTTGCTTGACTTCTTGTGTTAACTGAACATTATAAGCCTCGCCCTCAAGACCCAAAGACTTTCGGCTACAGCAGCACTATTCTTAGCTGATGTTCACAATTCACATCACTAACTTGTCCCAACAGCTCAAAGTTTTACGAACCGACTCTATCAAATTTTCACCATTTTTATAATGATTTCAATGCGTTGTTGAAGCGTGTCCCATTTTTGTTAATGGCGTAATTTCCATTTGTCAAATGTCAAAGGAATAACAGCTGCAAATAGTGCAAATGTGACATCTACCGAAAAAGCGGGCTATTCAAAACAACTCCTCTTATTGAAAACCCTTCACATTGTGTTAAGATTTTTTTTCTCAACTACAAAAGTTAAAATTCACTTCATCACTTGAAAATAACTTCAAAATATTGATTTCAAAAAGACTAGGTATTTTTTACGAGAGTGTGCCCAGTACTGGTACTCGGACAACTCGGTACGAGGATAGCCAGTATACAGGGTGTATTTTAAGGTGAGGCTC
Source organism: Adalia bipunctata (assembly GCA_910592335.1). NCBI lineage: Eukaryota > Metazoa > Arthropoda > Insecta > Coleoptera > Coccinellidae > Adalia > Adalia bipunctata. The sequence goes on from OU342954.1 coordinate 13,558,643, forward strand.
TTCTTTTGACACCTGATATAACTCATCAAAATAAGTCATTTTACCGAAAATTTCTTATATGAAATGTTCAATTCAAAAAATTTATAAAAAACTTTGGGCATCAATACCTTAATAGATCCTACTCTGGCCTGCATCTCTCTCCATCTCTGCACCGGTTCATGAACATCCGCGAAGTTGGGTGATTTCTTAGCGGAAATCTTGTTCTGTATACAAACTTATACGCTGAACTGGTTTATTTTGTTTTGATTTAACATAAATGAAAAGCATATTAACAAGTTCATTATTTGAATAAACGTGCGACATTTTCGAAACATGTCATGTATGATAAGAAGACAAAAAACAAGAGATGTATCTACGAGGCGAGGGAGCAGGAGCAGAATCAATAATAATTTTGGTAGGTGTACCTACTGTTTAATGCAATAAGAAGGGCTGTAGAGAGTATTCCGATTCTCGTTTACCTCTCAATCGTAATTCTCCATATTCTCATTTCTGTTTAAGATGAAAATTAGGGGTAGATATGTTTTCAGTTCCTATGGTGAGAGAACTTTATCAAGAAATGATGAATGCATCCGACGATTTTGACGAATGATGTCGAATTTTACATCGTTTCCATGTCAGCAAAATCCCCATACTTGCACACATAAAAAGGATTACTTGAAATAAGAATATGTATTTTCTTGAATAGATTTTCTTAGATGAAAATAATAACGATTCATTTCAAGAATATATTCTCACTCGGAGAATATTGAATATTTCAAATCAAGTATTTAATTTTCTCAGGTCATATTCTCATTGTAAGAAAATATTCTTCGTCTGAGAAAATAAATCTTTCAAAAGGAACAACTGACTCATTTCAATTCAAAATATTCGGCATTCTCATTTTAATACAATTTTTTCTTTCTCGAAGAAAACTAAAGTTTTCAAGAGAGAACGATAATAATTTCAATCCAACAATGTTTTTTATCTTTGACTCAAAACAATATTTCCTTATTTTGAGGTAATTAGAATATTGCATGAAGTAAATAAATTATATTAAATCGAAATTATAATTCTTTCAAATCAATTAGACATTTTCTTGTTTGGAACCAATATAAATATTGAAAAGAGTAATTTACCAATCTGAATAGAGAACTTCTGTTTTCTAATTCCGATGTAAATGTTTCTTTATTTTGAAATAATTGGAATAATAAGGAAAGCAAATACCTCGTCCCAATTCAAAACTTCAATTTCTTTATTTCTATTCAATAAAATTTTTCAATAACGATTATTTTCTCTATTACAAAGTGGGGAGTTCTCATTTCGTCGTTCGTCATTATTCTTGGCAACAGTTTCATCATCAATCTTTTGTATGACTGTGTCAGAATTAGAAATGCGAACTTTATAAAGGCTTCTGCACTGCAATAACAAACTAGGTTTTTGCTTTTAATTAGGAAATAATCTGCAATTATATCACTGGACCTATGAATATATAAACGAATTGAACTATTTGAATTTTTTTTCGCCTGATTTTGCTTTTCGACAAATAATTTCATGCCCACTGATTTCAATGAAAAATTTTACCTGATTTCAACTATTTTCCAAGCAAAATCATGCTTTGAATATTTAATAGAGTAATCGATTGAATCACAAACTTTGTGAATTGTGATATAAAAAATGTGTAAGTATGTACAGTTCCTTAAGTACAACCTGATGTGAATATTAAAAAATTAGAGTACTATTTCATGATAAGTTATTGGTATGTATTGAGGATTTTTGGCATTATCGATAAATGGGTCAGAATATAAATGGAGATTATTTGGTAAAATTCCCAGAACAACAAGTTTTTCAATGGCAACATCGTAGAAGAATTTTCACCTTTTCAGACATTTGAAAGTCCATTTATGCTTTGAATTATTCTGAATACCATGGCGCTTTCAAATTTAGACTCTACCGCTGGATATGTACAGTTAACAGGAATTGGATTGTTCGAATTACATGTTTTTGAAAAAAATATTCTTTTCTCAGTGAAGAAAAAAGGTTTATACCAGTATCAACATAAACAAGAATTCCATTGCAATAAATGTGTAACGGTTCATCCTCGTCTGAGAGCCAAGAAAATATTTCAATATATTCTCTTCCCTCAAGAAAATGAATTTCTTGCGACAATTACGTATCGGAAGGTTTTATTGGATAACACTACATCGGGTTTGTTTCTTGACATTCGTGTGTTTCCGTATCGAAACGAATGCATCTTTCAGAGGAGAATCTTCTGAAATCTAGAGGGATGGTCAATTGCATAATTTGCAGAAGAGTTGGTGGAGTGTGAGGTTTGTGTGTGAGGTACGGAAAAGTTCATTCAGAATTTTGATATGGATCAGTTTTATTTAGTGAAATTTTTAAACGAGTGTGATGTACCAAAGGAATTAATCCCGAATTTTCGAGGTAAGTTCATTTTACATTTTTTTAACACCGATCATCTAAAATTTGATAAAATTCAAGGAGAAGATTGAAATTCTACAATAAAAATCGGAAGGTTGTCAGAATAGCTATAATTTTTTGGAGGGTTTCTGCACCATGGATGCAGGTTATTCTGCTCTTCATTTTTTTTGGGGTATCACAGATCTCATTTCATATTTTTTGGAAGTCGCTCATCAACTTCCACGGAAATGAAAGAGAGATGGATTGAAATTATATAGATGTCAGATATTCAATAAAGCCTACAGGAAACTATACCTACAGCAGCAGTACTTGTATGCTTGAGACATTGCAAACATAAAGAGTATTAATTTTTATTCCTCGGCAAAGTACCAAAAAAAAATTTAGAATCATGTACATTTCGCATATTTGTATATCTTCGGATCTATGTTTTTCAACAATTCAAAAAAAAAATTATAGTCTTCACTATAAGGGCGTCAATTTGATATACCTAACACGTAGTATAATTTTCCGATTTTTTTTTCAAAATTTCACTCAAAAATAGAAACGGATATTAATTCGTCATTGGGTCACCAAACTTCATCATTGTATGTTCTAAGTCACAACTTTTTCTGTAGAATAGATTTCAAGAAATTGACAGTGAAAGACTAGCGAGTGATTCTACAAAGTTTTCGCTGTCAATCGGTTGTCCGAAACCATCAAAATGATTTTTCATGTTTAATTTGGAAAAAAAACTAATTTTTGAGTTGATATTCAATATTCGATTAACCATTTCAGGTGAAAATTGCCAATTCAAATTCATGTTCTGGCTCATGTACCCAATTCTACCAAAAGGAAAACAAAAAAATGGAACGCTGCTTTGGCAATACTCGATGAAGGAATCCTCGGAAAGTATAATTGTTCATGTTATGGTGAGTTTTCTGTGAAATTTTGCTTTTACCCCATTCAATCACAAAAATTTCTCTGAAGCCCATTTACCTAATACTACAAAGAAACCTAATAATTCCAAGAAAATTTATTATCATTAATGATGCACGCTTTTTCAGCAACTTGTGGATATTTCCGCTACTTTTTCAAGAAATGAAAAAGACGCCCTGGAGAAGAGAAAAATGTTGAGTCCTGGTAGTGGAAGAAAAGAAAATGTTCCTGAAATTCCACTTTTTCTTTATGGACCCGGTGGATTCATCTCCAATAAAAGAATCAAGACATTCCATATTTCACATGTAAGAATAAATTATGAAATCACAATAATAAAATGATTATATTTTTGTTAATAAATAAAATGTTCCCTTCATACGTTTTTTTTTTATATTTAGTATAAATACCTAAGTAGCTTTTGAATCTGAATTCGAATTGAATAGTGAAAATGAAACGATGAATAATTCATTAGTTCTCAGTTTTCGAATTCCATAATATGAAATATATTTATGTATTCTTCAGAAGAATCTCAATGTTTTAATATATTTTCGATATGAGCTTTTATATAACCTTTATTCACATAAATGTACTCTACTGAGGTTTTTTAATTGATTATCCATTTCTTGCATAATTACGGGTAATAGGAAGTTTTGGCGACAACAAGAAACAAGAAATTGATGATTAACTTGAAAACTTCAGTTGAGTAAATTTATTCGAATAGAGGTAATATAAATAGTTCAATTCGAATATATCTGTTCTCGAACGAAGAAAATCAGATTTCTTGTAACAAAAACATAATTATTCGAAATGAATTACTCATATTCTCTGACAAAAAAATCCTTATCTTCGGCCAAGTAATTCAATTTACTCATTCTTAGATGGAAGACAAAATTTATCTCAAAAGGAGTAATTGATGTTTTCAAATCAAGAAAATTGATTTTTTCGATTCAAAAAATTTGATTTTCTCAAATCTACAAAATGAGAATTGTCTCAATCAAAATCTCAATTACTTGATGTGAAACAATTATTTTGTCACATAGAAGAAATAGAAATGATCGTAATAAGAAAATTGAATTTCTCAAGTCAAGAAAACGAAAAGTCTCGAAACGAAATTTTTGAATGTTTTCATTTAATAATTTTACTTCTTGATTTGAAATAAATTTTCTTGGAATAAGAAAATAATTCAAGTAAATTAATTTCTCAAAACAAAAGAATATTTTATCGGTTATATATAACAGAATAATTTTCTTGGAATTAAACAGCCTGTTTTATTTCAAGTAATCCTTTTTTTGTGTGTGGATATGATATAATGGCTCCTCAGGAGAGACAGCACTATTATTCGGCCCAAATGACAGATTACCGAATTTCGAAGCGAAAATGTTCCTAAACGATTCATTGTCCAAATTTAATTCTGTCCGTCCGGCCGACGGACCGTGAACAAGGTAACTATTGAAAGAAATGACCTATACTCCATTCACAATTATAAAATCACAGCTCTGGCCTTGGACATTTGACACATTCCACTCTGTATCGAAGTTATGACCTTTATCAAAATATTTTTATGTTCCAAGTCAACACCATGTTGCCCTTTCTACATTCTTAGCGTATTTCTCAGAATGCGAATGAATTGGAAAAGATGTGATGGACGAAAATAATTAACGTTTATATGAATTGATAGAAAGGATTCCTTTTTTAGTTATTTGCATGAAAAGTACAAGAGATCACTGTTGAAATATATTATTTTTCGTCATGGAAAAAAATTGCGTTGCTTTCACATAATTTTCATATGCATGCTTGTGAATGTTTATTATCCTCTTGAACTGAAAGTTCAAGACTTGACGACATTTTATTTATTTGATCTTATGAACACGGAGTAAAATATTCTGATTGTATAGTAATTTATTAGTTTAAAAAATATTCATACATTACTACCACAGTAGGTTTGTACAGATAAAATGGAATAGGTCAAACATATGCTTCACATTTATCATTCACCTGTTCTAAAATAAGACACAAACTCCTGGAATATGGAAAAAACCGATTTATTCTGGTTCAATATAGCCTATTTCTACTTTCGGCAAAGGAATGAAAGCTCCAGTGACACATTTCACTATACTGTGGAATGCAATATAGTCATATTTCTTCTTTTTTTAGCTTTCTCGACGTGTTTTTTTCTGAAACGTGAAAACGATCAACAATAGGTAATCATTAAGAGACCGATGATGGCCATCCAGAACCCGTTTACTTACGAAAATCGTGCAATTTTATTCTGCAAGTTCTTTCCTCATAATTCCTCGAAAATTCTACCTGAACCATATTTTCCGGTCGCTTTCGTTAGAAGATCGTATAAGGAAGCCTTTTTTTCCATTTACACATCCCAAATAAATTTTGAGCACCAAAAACGATACAGAAACTAACCAAACTTCTGGGGGACCGGAATTTCATTTGAAATCTTTCCAAACGGCCAGATACCTAAAAAAACTTCGTTATCAAGTGTAAAAAAGGCGATTAGTACTTACTTTTGCTTTTTTTATGTTTATTAATCGATTTTTGGTCCAATTCAAATTTGCCGTTCGTACTCACGCCAAAAGTCGTGAAAGGAAAAAATGACACTTGCACGAAATCGACGGGAAACTTCTTCTGGACGACGAAGAACGGAAAAATAGGCGATTCCTTATCGATATTTCGCCCCAAAATCACCGATCGATTCGAACTAACGAAATGTGGAATATCTTTGATACTTTTACTTTGATGTAAACAAAGCAATTGGCAACAATGTTTTGTCATTAACAATATTCTCTGTACGCGCACAGATTTTTCATCAGGTGCACCAATTCCTGAAAACGAAACCATGGCCAGAGTTGTGATTTTATAATTGTGAATGGAGTATAGAGTCTTGAACACCCAAAGCCCCTTTTATCAATCCAAATTACCCATCAACAAGGTCCTAATCGACCTCATACAATCCAATCCCATCCAATCTCGGAAGCTCGCAGCTCCAGCAACTCCATATATCTACCGCTCGGGCAGGTAACACCGAAAACCATTCCCAATAATACAAAATCCCACGGAAATAACGACAAAAGAATTACGAATAACATTCAGTTAATGGTTTATAAGAGATATACAAGCATACTACGTCGACCAAAACTCCAGACTCTATTTCCACTGATTCCCTGACTTAGCGCCTTCCAAGACGAACATGACCCGCCCACCAGCCGCTACAACGTGATGGAAGAAGATAGAGTGAAAAACAGGAAGCATGCGTCGGGTTCAGGACGCGAAAGGCGGAGCTTAGTTGTATATGGAAAGAGAAGGAAGATAGGGCGGGCGACAGGAGCGAGAAAGAGAGAAGCGGCCGAACGTTGCCGAGCCCTCCGACTCGAAGGACCAGAACGTGGAACGGCCGCCTATGATGATATATAGAGTAGACGACTTATGGTTAAACCGCGTTGGGAAGTGGCCCAGATTATAGAGACTTTGTCGTATCAAGTCGTGCAGCGCTTTAACCGATATCAGCGACCCCGATTAAGCGCTTAAGACTTTTTAATACTTTTCGCAGACCGATCTGGCGACCGGCCGTCTTGCGGCGCCGATTTGTAAGATATTAACGAGATTAGTGATCGCGCGACGGGCAGTTTTTCTATGACGGATTTGTGCCGGATCAATCGGTCGTGGTTTCGTTCGTAAGGATTTCTGTGACTGTGATAAATTCTGTGATCGAGGAGTGGGTTCCAGAAGGATTTTTGTGACAGGTGGGTGGTTTATGGTTGTTGACGGAAGCTTAATTCAGGTTCCTGTCCTATGATTGATAATTATCAACTCTCTTTATATCCAAACGTTTGTTCCCCTTTACATACTGAGTGGGCTATATTCAAGCTCACATGCCCAAAATTATTAAACATTTTCGAAATTGTCAGAATATGCCGATTTATGCATGACAATTCCAAGGTGTCTGCCATCAAAATTAAAATCAGTCAAGTACGAAGAACAACGGTTTTATTTTGTCGCAGAAATTTGAAGACTCAGGATTTTAATGGCAGTTTCTTATGAATTATGAGTGTACCTACCTCCTACATTGGTAAATTCTTTCAGAATCTCTGGCACAGTACTTAGATAATATCTATTTATTTCTATTCGGACATAAGGGGATTCCGAGGGGGATTCCCATATTTCTTTAACTCTACATCCAGAAGATTTGAAAATAATTAATAATTTAATTATGACGTGAACTTTCGTTTGATGTAGCATAAATGCAACATTTGGAATTTTTAAATATAAATTGGAGATTAACGCCTGAGGTGAAAAACTTTTCCGGAATTCGAAAAAATCCGTCTGAATACCGATTAATCATTTGGAATTTTCTTCGAACGATAAATTTTGTACCAAGAATCAAGAATTATCCCTCAAAAATCTGGATTCGTTCATTTTGAATATTCTTCCATAATGTGAATGAAGGAGATTTGAAACAAACTGACCTTTGAAGGTCTCGTTTATCCTTCAGATGAACGGTTTCGAACAGTCAACAGAAGAAAAAAAAGGCAGTAAAAATGGATTATTTGGTGTAAAGGCACTCAATTTTTTGTAGGTAAACGGAAGATGAATAAAATCTTTGACTATTGTATTCCATTTTTCCGAATTCGGCCATTAAATTAAAAACTGGGCGAGTCCGTGTCTGAGATGATTTTTTGGTATGAATTGAAATTACTGGAAGCAGGCACGTAGCCAGGATTTTCTTTCGGGGGGGCCCACAATACTTTCGGGGGGGCCCACAAAAAGTAAACATTGCAAATTTTGTCAAATACAGGCATTATAGGTACAGGCATTTTTTGATATTTCGGGGGGGCCCGGGCCCCCGGGCCCCCCCCTCGCTACGTGCCTGACTGGAAGGTGTTATTTCTCGAGTCCGCAGTACTAACGTTAGAGAAACAAAAATGTTGAAGAGACGATATTTCGTAACAATTGGAACAAAGTTTTGTTCGATTGTGTTAACAATTGAAATGCAGTATAGTTCTTCCGCCGAAATCGGAAATACATTTTGGCTCTATAGTTTGGGAACATTAAAAATGTGTTCATATTCACCCAAAAACATCTGATAAACGAACGTATTTCATTTGAATTCGTCAATGATAATATTGAACCTAAACATTATTAACATGAACATTAAAATTTTTTAAATATTTCATGTCATTTCGCCGACCATAGATATACGTATACAGAGTGGAACAGCCAAATGGAATAAATTCGATAACGAATAAATACGGGCGTGTTGGGAAAAACGCTCGGACACGTCGATTTGTAATTTTAAATGCGCATATTTTTCAAGAAAATAATATTATATAGGGTGTTCCATGCGACCGTGGCCAATACCAACTTTCTTATTTCAAATGCAACCCCCTGTATATTATTTATTTTTGGATTCCTCAGAGAATTCTAGACACAATTCATGCACAATGTCCTATACCTGTCTTTAACTATTTCGAAAGTATTAAGTGTTTTCAGATTTATTGCAAAAATCAACGTTTTAAATAAAAATTATTCTATTTCACAAATTCGGTACATTACACTCAAAACCTAATAAGTAATACTGATTATTTCTTAATTATAAAAAAAAAAAAAAACAAAAACAATAATGTCAATGTAGGAAATGTTCAAAATGCTCGCCGCGAACATCTTGGCATCATGCTAATCTGGTGTAGAATTGTCTTCTAACGTTACTCAACATTTCAGTAATGGTTTTTGATTACTTTCTTCATATCAAGAGGTAAATGGGAAATAAGTATTGAGTGTGATGTATCGAATTTGTGAAATAAAATAATTTTCATTTAAATTGTTAATTTTTGTAAAAAATCTGAAAACACTTAATATTTCCGAAAAAGTTGAAGATAGGTACAGGATATGTACATGAATTATGTCTAGAATTTTCTGAAGAATCCAAAAAATAAATAATATACATCAGGGGATTGCATTTGAAATAAGAAAGTTGGTATTGGCCACGGTCGCATGGAACACCCTATATAATTTTGTTTTCTTGAATAATATGCGCATTTGAAATTACAAATCGACGTGTCCGAGCGTTTTTCCTAACACCCCCTCATTTATTCGTTATCGAATTTATTCCATTTGGCTGTTACACTCTGTATAATACTTAATTGTCGCGTCTGTGACACATCAGTTGCCAATAATCCAAGTCTTTCGGAAATTCAAATTTCAACTCAAGCCGATACCATATGCAGAAGAACTAGATACTCTAGACTGGAGAGTTGTTATTCTGTGCGAGTAAAAATTAGAACAGTGCAAAATCTGTGTTTTCAGGAAATTGGCTTGAGATAGTAGGATTATGAGTTCACTAAAATTAATGATTTAAATGGGCTATTCATCATCCAGTAAAACTGAGTCTTCCCTGTCAAGTATTATTGTGTTAACGGTATTAAACAGATACATAAATGTTAATGACCGCCACGCATCTTATATTTGAAAATTATAATATCTGAATTTTTGCATGGGGAATCTGCCCTTAGAACAGTGCAAAAACTAGGTTTTCAGGGAATTGGCTTGGAATAATAGGGTTATGATTTCACAAAAAAAAAAGATTCTAATGTGAACATGATAATTCATCGTTCAATAAAGATAAGTCCTCCCTGTCATGGGCGCCCGCAGGGGGGCCAGGGGGGCGATGGTCTCCCTTGAGATTTTGATGGCATCATTGTTTTTAAGCACAACACCCTCAACATTACTTTCTAATCTTTATTTGGCCCTCCCTGAGAAAATTTCCAGTGGGTTTTTTCCGGCGCCCATGCTCCCTGGTGAATATTTTCGAGTTAAATTTGAATTTTATAATATCTGAATTTTTGGGGGACCTGCTTGAAATGAACGGAATTTTCTTTTACCAATATCTGCAATTCTCTAAACTATGTTTGAAATTCATCATTCACTCAAGCCCAATTCCTCAAATCAAGAAGTCTCGAGTAATATCTAATTAGAACATAGCAAAATCTGAGTTTTCAGGAAATTGGCTTGAGATCCACTGAAATGATTCGAATGTGTACATTCAATTGGCTATAACATCAAAAATGTTCGTTGATGATTCGAAATAATGTGAAGGATGTCTTTCTGGAAAAAAATAACAACACATTTTTCAGAGCAGTTGAAATGATCAATTTATTATATTTCAAAGGAACGAGGGAATGATTTCATTATGAATATACTGAAAAATGTATATTATATCGGCATCCATTTGTCATTACAATTGAAAAATAAAAGTAGGTTGTTACAATGTTTTGTTGAACCGATTATGATGATATTCAAAATACACACTCGGACTCAATGACGACGCGTTTCATGCAAAAAACTAAATTTTACTTCAATTTTCGGAATTGATCGTTCCTTTCAAAAATATCGAATGTTTATCTTTTTCAAAAGTTCTCGTACTTGGTATTTTTTCGTGAATTGAAGAGTTCTTCAGGCAGAAGGAAATATACTAGATTGAGGAAAATGAACCGTTTTTAGAGTACCTAATACCTAGTATAGTAATATGTACCTAGTACCTAATATCCCCACCAGATTTCAGTTCGAGTTCACGGTTCCGAAGATATGGGAAGAAAAGTGTTTTTTTCGAGGATTTAAAATGTCAAACGAAGCCGAATTGGAAAAAACGGCGAACGAAAAAGCTTTTCATTCGTTAAGAGGAATCTATATAGGTATACAGTTTGAGAATTTGTACAAGTCAAATTACCTAAAAAATAGGAATCAACTCCCTAAATACCTAAGTTTTTTTTGGGGCAACCGACATAACAACTGATTTTCCTTGTAGGTTCACTCAATTTTCTGAAAACAATTTGAAATATTTCTGTAACTTCACGTCAGTGCTTTTAATAACCCATTTGAATTTTCCCGAGAATTTTCCTGACAAAATATATGTGCCATAAACTCTTCGAAATAGATATAATATGTCTTGGACCAACCGTCTCAATCAAATCAACAAACGAACCCAAAGAAGTCTTCAGTCTTCTGTTATCATTTAACACAGCCATAAAATTAGGACTGAACAAATTTGATGAATACCTCTACAATGTTGACTGTTCATCTCTACCTCAAATATTTAGTAATCTTTTAGTATATTCGTGTAAATAGCCAGAATGCCTTTACGTGTTTAACTACCTAGTTTTGTCATATTTACATTTCTTATATATTTCTCTTAATTTCGGTTTGTTAATTTTTCTACTTCATCTATGATACATTTCATACACATGTTGATCGATTCACCTCATAAGCCAAGCATGAAAATATATATTTATTCATTTATTTAATCGAAAAGAAACTAATTGAAATCATCCTTATATTCAATAGGTATTTTTCGAGTGCACTCTTAAAAAAGTCCCCAAAAAAGTACATTGAACTCCTCCAAATTTCCAATTTCCAAAATGAACATGAAGCTGAAAAAACATCAAAATTTTTCCGCCAAGTGAAATTCCTTGCTATTTTCCGATATCTGGAATTTTTGTTCGGTTATCGATCAATGAAACCATTATCTCCTTGAATTTCACATTACGAAATTGAATTCAATACGATTTTACCGATAAGGGGCATGATAAAGGCCTTTGTCGGCTGATTGAAAAATATAACTGAAGATTTTTATTGCTCTATTAATTGTTTTTATCGGGAGTATCTTAGAACGGGCTTCTTCAGTCGAGAATGGTGTCTGATGACATGGGTAGAGTTCATTTCTAATATAATAATAAATATTTATTTTTATTATTTATTTATTTAAAATTAATGTGTCTCGACAACTTGGCCATTGACACAAGGTACATTATTTACAGGATCAATAAGTTATATTTGACTATATAAATTTGTGCGTATAAGAAAGCCAAGAAGATTACGGAGTTGGTCGGTGCTACTCAACATTTCCATAATAAATAATGGATGATTTAATAATAATATATACTTATTCTAAATTACCTGCAATACATACATATGACATACAGAGTGTAATAGCCAAATGGAATAAATTCGATAACGAATAAATGAGAGCGTGTTGGGAAAAACGCTCGGACACGTCGATTTGTAATTTTAAATGCGCATATTTTTCAAGAAAATAAAATTATAGATATAGGATGTTCAATGCGACCGTAGCCAATACCAACTTTCTTATTTCAAATGCCCCCCTGTATATTATTTATCTTTTGGATTCTTCAAAAATTCTAGACATAATTCATGTACAATGTCGTATACCTATCTTTAACTATTTCGGAAATATTAAGTGTTTTCAGATTTTTTACAAAAATTAACATTTTGAATGACAATTATTTTATTTCACAAATTCGATACATTACACTCATTACTTATTTCCCATTTACTTGATATGAAGAAAGTAAGCAAAAACCATTACTGAGAAGAAATTAAAAAAAACAAACGTTAGAAGACAATTCTTCACCATCAGATTAGCATGTTGCCAAGACTTTCGCGACGAGCATTTTGAACATTTCCTACATTGACAATAATGTTTTTTTTGTTGTTTTTTTCAATAATTAAGAAATAATCAGTTTTACTCATTAGGTTTTGAGTGTAATGTACCGAATTTGTAACATAAAATAATTTTTATTCAAAACATTGATTTTTGCAATAAATCTGAAAACACTCAATACTTCCGAAATAGTTAAAGATAGGTATAGGACATTGTGCATGAATTGTGTCTAGAATTCTCTGAAGGATCCAAAAAATAAATAATATACAGGGGGTTGCATTTGAAATAAGAAAGTTGGTATTGGCCACGGTCACATGGAACACCCTATATAATATTATTTTCTTGAAGAATATGCGCATTTAAAATTACAAATCGACGTGTCTGAGCGTTTTTCCCAACACGCCCTCGTTTATTCGTTATCGAATTTATTCCATTTGGCTGTTATACACTCTGTATAACACTCATTTCTTTTAAAAGTAAATTGAAAATAATGTTAGTACAGATGGCTTTATATAATTTAGATGATTTTTGCAATTGTGATTTTTCCGCTTTTTAGGTATATCTGATTTTAGTGATCTATTTGTTGAATTTTTATTTTGTCACTTTATTGAATTGAAATTTTTGACGAATGTATATACTTTTGTATGCTAGCATGAATATATTTACTTACTTACTTACTTACTTACTTACTTACTAAGATAAATGAAAATAGTGTCAACAAAACTTATACTAATAGTACTAATAAGGGTTTCGAACAAAAACTTAAACAATTCCTTCTCGAAAATTCTATAATAATAAGATTCCCCTGGAATATCAACAGGTGGGGAATTAAACATTTGCAAACACCTATACTCCATTTGTTTCTGCGTTGTTGTTGACGCACATATAGGTAGATTATAAGTTAAAGTTCGTGTATTATGTCTTTGTTTCCTATTTTCATATTTTTTTTTCAAATCTAAACAAATAAAATTTAATTAATCCTTTAGAGTACATATTGTTGAAATAAACTCTTATTTTTGTTCAAAAATAGTAGGCACTCCTGAATATGCAAGCCATGAATATAGTCAAGCCACCTTTCTGTTTCAAGAAACCACGACATGATTCGTTATTATTTTCAAAGCATATACAGGGTGAGTTTTTGACTTGTACATATTAACTGTAGATTCCTCTTATAAAAAAGTACCATTTTTCAAAATTCGGTTTCGTTTGAAAGATACAAGGTGTCGAAAATCCATTAAAAAACACTTTTCTGTTCACATCTTCGGAACTATTATTTCAAATGAACTGAATTTTGGTTGATTGTTTACTCTATTCTTGGTGCGTAGTCCTCAATCAAAACTTATTCAAAATTTCTCATGGTAAAAAAGTTGCAGGGTATAGCATAAATCCACGCAAAAATAATATAAAACCACTTGAAACAGATAAACGTTTCATATTTTCGAAAGAATCAATTATTTGACGAAAATATGAAAAATCATAAGAATAATCTGGATGCTTCCCTGGATTTATAATATCACAGACTGGGCGAAGTTAACAATGTTGTCAGGATGTTTATTAACTTTGTCAAGACTGAAATCTCTCTGATGGACAAACGTTTGATGTAGAGATATGTGATAATAAAATCCCACAAATGTGGCAGATAAAATTGAATTCTAAGAAGCATAAAATTATACATTTCATACGCACAGTTTCCATATTAGGTCCTACTTCCGGAAAATCGTAGTATTTCACGGTTGTGGCGCTATTGCGGCAATGAAAAATAGCGCGACCCCTTTCGGGAGAAATGAAAAGTAGGACCCCATCACAGAATTCCGATCGACAAGAAAGTCTCAAACAAAATTTCATCAGAGCCAACACCAGGTATTCTATGCATATATGACCAAACTAAAGATATTTGACAGTGACACGAAACATGCGTGAGCTGTCAAATTCAGTGTTTTCCAAAAAGAAAATGTTAAAAAAATCACCCGTTATTAGGATTTTCATTTCCAAATGAAGATTTTAATTTTTTTCTGGAGCGTAACTTTAGTTAAATTAAATATTCGATCTGAATTCCCATCCCAGCGTCTATTCCTCTGTCCTCAGTTTCACGAAGCGACTAATACGAAATCCGTCGGAACGACAACTGGCAATGAGCGAAATCCTCACTATCCATCCCAAAGCCTCGGTCTTAACTTGAGGCCCAAATGCTTATGGTGAGCCCGAGTTAATAATTGCCATATTTCCTTCTCGCCGTCTGACTGAAGATCCTCTGGAAATCCACAGGCTAAAAACTGAGCCGACATCAGGATTTTCAGTCGCTGTTCTATGTGTTGCGGGTTACTTGACTAATGGGGTATTTTTGGTGTCACTTGTTAGGTACTGGCATTCTATACTATGTTCAAATTTAAGAAGGAGCAATAACAACATGTTTGGCGCAGCGGTAGGAGGGCCTTCGTATAGTTACTTTCCGTCCAGAGTCACAATTCACTTTTCACAAGAAAATCTATGAACACTTTGAACAGCTAGACCTTCACAGTAGCTCTAGGTATATTTTAACTAGTCTTGTCAATTGAAAACTTCTATATTTATGCAAATCATGATGGCTTCAACCCATTAAGGGAAAGGACCCAAATCTGGTGTTTCCCGGAATTACCTTGTCGGAATCTTGAGCAGCCGACAAAGAGTTTCTTACAAAATATTATAAAATTTTGGACCGAAACTAAATATATTTCGGATATTACAAGTAAATGACCATTATAAATCTGAACAGAGATCCCTTTCGAGTCTTGTCAATTGTAAACTTCGATATTTATGCAAATCAAGATGGCTTTAATCCATTAAGGGAAAGGACCCAAACCTGGTGTTTCCCGAAATTACTTTGTCGGAATCTTCCGACCCAAATCTCTGAAACTCTGGTGTTTCCTGGAATTCCCTTGCCGCAATCTCAATCATCCGAAAAAGAAATTATTTAGTAGATAATTAGTAGATAATAATATGAAAACGAAACAAAATAAAAAAATAGGGTACGTCGGATATAAAATGTTTATGACAGTTGCAAATCATAACAGAAATTTTGCACTAGAGTTTCTGAGGAAAAAAGTTCTAATGTTGGAATTGCTGACTCAAATCATTGAATCATTTCTATCCAGTACCATCCATAGTCCGAGTACGATCCTGGCAGTCTCTTAGGGCGGTCAAAGAGAGCGTTGTTATCACCGTTTGACTACAGTGGCTATATTACCACAGTGACGACAACTGGCTATAAAACTGTCAAAAATCCGCCATGTTTTGTCGAGACGTTTTGGCGGTATTTTTGAATTTAATATGGGTAACTTACGGCAATATTTCATATTTTAGGACTCAATTTCATCAAGAAGTAACATTATGTTCCATGAATTCGATGTAAGGTATGATGTTGCAAATGAACTGAATCGTGCTATCTATTTTCCCGAAGATACAGATCGAAAATACTGGTTATCTTTAATTTCTAACTCAAATTATTATTTAGAAAAAACTGAAGAACTACATACACAAGTAAAGATTATTATTTTCCAATAATAAATTCATCTTGATTGATTAGTCATTGGCTTAATGGCCATAACTATCGAAAGAAGTCCTTATTCTCAATTTGTAGACAACGAAACGTCTCATAATGTCTCAAATGAACTGAATCGTGCTATATATTTTTCCGAAGATACAGATCGAAAATAATATTGGTTATCTTCAACTTTCAAATCGAATTATTGTTAACCCTTAACCGGTGACGTGCGGTCATAGTGACCGCATGCTTATTTTGTTTTATTGCTCCTCATGAACCGCAACTCTTTCACCCCAATCCCACCATCTACTTTCAAGTTGATATGAAATAAGTCTGTTTTGAGACGCTGGAGGGTGTGCGTGCGGTTTTTCGTTTTCTACGGTAATCGAAAATTGAAGCGCGGTCATATTGACCGCACGTCTCCATTAGTGCTGAATATATTTTGCAACATATTTGATGAATGAAGGTCCAGGTCCTTCGAAAAAGGTTCGCTATACGAGCCCCGACTTTGAAGAAACTGTCATGAAATGGTATGAGGAAGCTGGGGACGAGGACAGTGATATTGACATATATTTCACTGCGATCATGATGAATATGAAGAAACCGATCATAATTCGGACTCCGAGCTTTCCGCTATACAGAAAATGATGTAGGTGATCGTGATGAGCAGAGAACAAGCTAAAGAGAAAAACTTTTCATGTGTGCTGTATGTGTCGAAAGCCTATTTGCAATCAATGTGCTGAAATGTTACGTACCCACTGTAAATAAATTTGTGAATTTTGATAGGATGCAGTTTTAATGATAACGATATTTTATTTCTATTTTTATCATGTTTTTTTATGAATATATTTACCAATTTTGTATTCCGATCAGTAAATTGCCTTTTGCTAACATTAGATTTTTTTAAAGCCTCTTCATGTCAAACATATTCGGAAACACAATTTTATATTTTGGCTCTTGATAAATATAATTCAGTCAAGCGATTTTATAGTTTTTCATTGTTGTTTGAAAATACATATTATAAGGATTAAATGGTGTTTAATTTTTTCAAATTTTTTTGTATTAATGTCTCAAAAAAGTCATTGCGGTCATATTGACCGCACGTCTCCGGCAGTGTCGGGATAATTTCACGTCTCCGCTTAAGGGTTAAGAAAAAACTCAAGAACTACATACTCACGTAAAGATTATTATTTTCCAATAATAAATTCATTTGGATTGATCAGTCATGGGTTTAATGGCCATAACTCTCGAGAGAAGTTGTTTTCGACCTAATTCTTAATAAGTGACAACAAAACGTCTCATAATTTTGAATACGATCTGATATTTTTCGTCTCAAAGGAACTGAATCTTGCTATCTATTTTTCCAAAGATACAGATCATCAACATCTAACTTAAATTATCATTAAGAAAAAACTCAAAAACTGCATGCACAATTAACGATTCTTTATTTTCCAATTATAAATTCACCTTGAATGATCAGCCATGGGCTCACCTGCCATAACTCTCGATAGAAATTCTTTTCGACTTATTTTTAATCTGTGGACAACAAAATGTCTCATAATTTTGAATTCGATCTTCAATCCAATGTATAACGTCTCAAATGGACTGAATCGTGCTATCTATTTTTCCAAAGATACAGATCGAAGAAAATATTGTTCATCTTCAATTTCTGAGTCAAATTATAATTTAAATAAAACTTTTTTATTTTTTTATTTATAAATTCACCTACAATCATATAATTATTTCTCCTTCAAGTGATCAATACATCAATTTGTTCAGGATTGTAATCTCTTTATATTTTAATTTAAGCCTAATCTATAGCTATTATTACAAATTACAACAAGGGAAATATGAATAGTATATTTCCGAGGTTGTCAAAGTTACATCCCGAGGGCGAAGCCCGAGGGATGTATAAACAACCGAGGAAATATATTCATATTTCCCGTGTTGTAATCAATAGTTTTTTTCTGATTGAAACATTATTGTTCTGAAAATGGAAAAATTAATATTAGATTGCAAATTTTTTAATTCGTTGGATTTTAAACGTTGCTATGGGCAGTGTTCGTGAAAATCATAGTTGACTGTTTTGATTTTCATGTCTTGTCAAAAATAAAATTGATGAAATAAGGTCAAATTACGTGGAAACTCAAGCGGCAAAAGCCCGTGAATGTTTGGTTCCGGAGAAATCTAACACTGCCTACAATAAAGCGTATGAAGACATTCAGGAGTGGAGAAGAAAAAATTTGGTGGACAGTGTCAACGAAAATATTTTGTTAGCATATTTTGAAGATTTGGTATGATGCTCTGATCCTTGATATTTTTGATGTAATACTAATTTGTTCGGTCCCTACTTGCAGAAATATTCACCAAAAACGTTATGGCCAAAATTATCGATGCTTAGGTCAATGTTACATTTTAAGGAAAAAACTGAAGTCAAAATATTCGATGAAGTGGAAGCATTTGTTAAAAACAAAAATAATGGATACTTTCCCAAAAAATCAGCAGTGTTGGCTCGGGAGGAGAATGAGGAGATCAAGAAATTCTTGAGAGAAGCTGCAAATGACGAATTGCGAACAAGATATTTCATCTTTTGCATCTGGTTACAATACCTTCAGCTGAAATTTCAAGAATTGCACTTTTCTTTTTCCAATAAATAAATGAAAGATTTTTTATAGTAAAATATAAATATATCATATTGTCCCAAGGGAAATATGACTTGACGTTTCATATTTCCCTTGGGAAATATTAGTGTGTTATGACATATGGTAACTAAGGCGATATTGCCTAATATTGTTCCGATCAGAAAAAAAGTCTATATCCTAACACTCTTTCCTATATTTCACACATCTTTTACGTTTCCTTAGGTATAATAATGCATATAGTTTCTGCCTCAATTCTCTTAGTTCCATGTTCACTACAGGTACAGTAATGTTATCATTGCTGCTATCAAATGGTATATTTCCAGTTGGTTTTCAACTATGTTAAACAAAGAAATAAGAATCTGAATGTAATTTTACATTGATTCCTACTGATCTCAAATATCCAGTGGATTCAACAGTGAATTCTTCTTGCGTTCCTTTTAATTCAGAAGAGAACCAAATCCGAAAAATCACGTTGAAATGTTTCGGAAAGTAGAGGATGTTTCAAATTTCTAAGAATAAATAAAATATAGATAACACACTGAATTTGTTTGGGTATTTTGACATTAAAGAAGTGTGATGTACGACATTCATAAAAATGGCTCGTACACGATACAACAATGCGTTCAAATTGTTGAATTATTTTATGAAAATCAGCGTTCTGTGAAAAGTGTTTTCAGAAAATCACGTGAATTTTATGGTTAACATAATCGTCTGAAAGCACAATTGGTCGGATTATTAAAAAATTTCAAGAGGCCGGTTCGTTGGAAGACCAAAATAGTGAAAAAGACAGTCGTAGCGGTCGTTCACAAGAAAATATTGTTTATGTTCGAGAAAGTGTTGCTGAAGACCCTGAAATGTCCATTAGACGACGTTCACAACAAGTTGGACTTAGTGGGTCCACAACATGTCGTGTTTCACATAAGGATTCAGCTCTGAAGGCATGATAAAAGGTTCAAATAACACAGGAACAATTGATTTATTGAGACAAAAATTTCCTGGACGAATAATCTCCAGAAACGGTGATGTCAATTGGCCACCGAATTACGTGATTTTACACCGTTGGACTATTTTCTTTGGGGTTATGTGAAAAGCTATAAGAATAACCCACAATCCATCTCTGAACTGAAGGATGAAATTATTCTTGTCATCAGTGAGATAGAGCCTCAATTATGTCAAAATGTCATTGAAAATTTTAACAAAAGAGTGGACGTCTGTAGAGCTGCAAGAAGAGGCCATCAAGCAGATATTATTTTTCGTACATAAATGTCATAGCAGATACTTCAATTACCAATGAAAAGTTTTTGAAACTGAATGCAAATTATGTGTTTTATTTATTCTTAAAAACAACCGCGCAATTTGAACCATATAGAAGCAATGACGAAAAATAGTATCTAGATTCATAGTTCGATGAAAGTAGAAGTACCTAGATGTCACTTAAATTCTCGTAATAAAAAAAATCTTTATTTCGAATGTCTCTGAAATCATGTGGAGGCTATGGGAAACGGCTTAGATTTATTGCGTTCCAAAAAAAAAACATTTGAAGAACATTAATCGAACTTAGAATCAAAGATTTTAGCGGCATGCAGACAATTTTTTTGAAATTCCGGAAAAAGTTACACACCGTGCAGGAATTTCAAAAAAATTGTCTGCATGCCGCTAAAATCTTTCCTTCTAATTGACTACACAGACGATAAAATCATTCATTATATATTAATCGAACTCTGACCATTTTTTTTTCATTCCAGATGATATGAGGCTCCAACCAAGCTTTATATCCTAAACGCATCACCATAACCAGCCACAAAATTAGTATTTTCTACCCTGAGATGGAGCGCATGGAATCCTTATCCGATTCGGCCCTGTGCTTACAAGATCTCGTCACTGGCGTAACAACGAGCACTGCCTCCGATCTCCACCACAGCGGCGTGCATCACCTACACGATTCTGTCAGTTCGGCAGTTTCGGTCAATTCTGCCCTTTCTGGCATCATGTCCCAGACATCAGTGTTAGGCCACCATTTGGATTCTCCCCACCACCATGGCGTGGTTCCCCACACGACCTCCCTGCACTCCCACGAGCCCTTGGAGAAGCTGAAACGTGGTGAGCGAAACAATTTTTATTTGCGCTAACAAACCTGGAAAAATGTGTATACTCCATTCACTTTTATAAAGTATCGTGGTTTGCCATGAAATTCTGACACATTTCACCGTGTATGTTTTGAAAATGTTGGGTTATAGTCATTCTTCTGTCAGTTGAACGAGCAACGTTGCCGTTTCTGCTAAAAAGTCGTAGTAATTACGTATTTATCAAAATGTTCCTTTACTTTGGGAAATTAATGAATTTGAGAAAATATTATGTGAATTCAGAAGACATTAAAATACATTTTTGCACAACTTGAAATATTCCAGTATGAAAATGTAGTAGTTCTACGAAACCTGCGCCACAGTTAAACCTTAGACGAACTAGCTCCATTTATAAAATTAAAAAAGAGTGAATAGAATTAGACTTGGCAATGTCGCTCGATTTTCACCAACCTGCGTCCGTTTTAAGTGAAAGAACTTGATAAACTTAAATCATGGCTAACCGCGATACTTTATAAAAGTGAATGAAGTATATATGATGAAAATATTCTTCAACTGACTTCTTGGAAGGGTGGAGAGACATCAGCAGATATTTAACAGAACAATCCGTTTTCAATAATTTTTATAAAGGTTGTTTCAATAAGAGCGCAAGATTCGAATTGCGCGTGAAGTTTGACAGTCGTGATGTCACATAATTATGACGTGACCGATTGAAAGTTGACAGATGGGAGTTAGTAACAGGGGGAGGTAATAACGATGGAAAATCATTAAATCAGATACACAATGTATGAAATATTTTATGTGCACCACATTGCGTAACTTTTTGTCAGGTCACTCAGGTCTACGAGTAATTGTCGCTCTACATTTGTTGTCCTTCTGTTATTAGTCTAAGGAAGCATCCACACCATGCTGATCAGAACTAATCCTACAATTACAAATATTTTGGGTGAAATGATAAAGCAAAAATATTGATGGAAATTGAAACTCCATCAACAAACATTCTTCTAAAACCTTCGATATCTCAAAAACAATTCTAATCTTTTTCCTCTCGAATCTTAAGCTAGAATCTCTCCAAAAGATACAAAACTAATCTATGGGTCCTTTGATCTAACACCGGTAGTTTCAGGGATTAGTTGATTTAATCTAAGTGAAATTCGCCGCTCATTAAGTTTTTTAGATTCGTTACACACCGGTCAAAATTACCTATTTTCGTTTTATATCGATGGATGACAAATTATATCCCGATAGATAATGTTCAAATCAAACAGAACCGAAGATAAGATAAGGATTTGCTGTTTATCTCATTTGCATATTGCTGTGAAAATGATGCCGTCTGTCCTGTCGATAGGATGGGACCCATATACACCTATTGCCGTTAGGTATACACAATGGTTCGTTATTCAAGTTTCGCAGAATTTTGCTCACACAGTACTAAAACCTTCGATATTTCAAATGGGACGCCTTACTTATGCCTTATGACAATTCGACAAAATATTATACTACATCATTTCCAGTAGTTGTCCATCAGAAATGGTCGAGTTAAGTAAAGAAAATATCAGTTTTATTTCCGATTAGTCAAGTTAATTTCAGAAAATATCAAATACAGGGTGCGTCAGCATGACGTACGGCTAAAATAGCGCCTAGACTATACCGTGTCGAAAATAACTTATACATATAGTATGGTTGTACGGCTGACAAAAATCTACAAACCAAATATAATTTCACATATACAGGGTGCGTCAAAAAAAAGTTTCGGAAAAATATATAGTTTATTCAAATGGAACACCCTGTAATTCATGGCATAATTCTTTCGAGGACAACAAGAGCTTTACATTTATACCTCATTTTTTAAATTTCATCACGGAGTTGCCACATAATTCGTATTTTTAGGATATTTTTAGAGTTTTAAGGGGTTCATCAAAATTCTTATAGCAACCGCTGTGTTCGATCTAGATAAACGAAATTTTCATTTGAAGTTAGCTTAAGGTATCAGCTTCAACATTAGGCAAACATCTGAATTTTTTTCATACAGAGTGTCTGAAATAAATTTAGCAATTCACTCAAATCAAATATGCGATAACTCGATTTTTTCAAATGGAAAACACCCTGCATTTTTTTCTTTCATGCAATTTATTTTTCAAATGCCTAACTTTTTTACAAAGTATGTCCCATACTTGAAGCGCTCTTTTTGAGATATTTCACATTGTCAAAAAAAGATTACTTTGCAAAAAATGTAGACATTCGAAAAACAAATTTCATGAAACAGAAAAATACAGGGTGTTCCGAGAAAATGGAGTTATCGCATATTTGAGTAAATTGGTAGATTTGTATTAGACACTCTGTATAAAAAAACTTCAGATGTTTACCGAATGATGAAGCTGATAGCTTATGCTAACTACTGTAAAAATTTTCTTAATTTCGATTAAACACAGCGGTTGCTATGAGAATTCTAATGAACCCCTCGAAACACTAAAAATACCTTAAAAATGCGAATTATGTGGCAACGCCGTGATGAGATTGAAAAAAATGAGGTACAAGTGTAAAGCTCTTGTTGTCCTCGAAGGAATTATGCCATGAAATACAGGGTGTTCCATTTGAAAAACGGCATATTTTTCCGTAACTTTTTTCTGACGCATCCTGTATATAGTGTATATGTAAAGCTATTTTTAGTTTGTAGATTTTTGTCAACCTTATAACAATGTCATATAAGTTTTTTTCCACACGGTACAGTTTAGGGGTTATTTTAGCTGTACCTACGCCTTACTATCGCACCCTGTGTAATTCAGATTAGACAAATTGATTTTAGAAATTGCCATTTGAAATTCAGGTTAGCCACATTCTATCGGTAAGCGTCAATTGTAATTCAGATTAGTCACATTTATTTCAGAAACCGTCATTTGTTATTCAGAAACCGTCAATTGTAATTCGGATTAATCAATTCGAATTCAGAAATGCTCATTTGATCGAATCGTATGTATTTTAGAAACCATCATTTGTGTTTCAGAAAACGTCAAATGTACCAAATTCAGATTAGTCAATTCAATTTCAGAAATTGTCATTTGAAATTCAGCTTATGAAATCACATTTATTTCAGAAATCATCAATTTTATTGCAGAAAATATCAATTGTGATTCAGAAAGAAGGATTCAGAAACCGTCAATTGTAATTGAGATTATTCAAGTCAATTTCAGAAGTCGTTATTTGAAATTCAGTTTTTGTAGTCACATTTATTTCAGAATTTATCAATTGTATTTCAGAAAATATTAATTGAAATTCATAAGGAAAACAATTCTGAAACTTTATTATCCGGTGATACACGAAACGAAAACATTGAAAAAATTTAAAGTCCTATAGACATCGCTATGCGACATAACTACAGCCTACTAACTGAATTACAAATAACTGAAATCCATAAGATTCGATTTGAATTCCAATTGTTGATTGCTAATAAAAATGCGAATAATTTGAATTACAATTGACAGTAAAGTTTCTGATTTACAAATAACTGTTTCTGGAATAGTTCTGATGTAATTAATCTTAATTATAATCGATGATTTCTGAAATAAAAGCTATCAAACTGAGTTTTCAATGAACATTTCTGAAACTGAATTGACTAATCTAAAATACCGTTGACTGTTTCTGAAATTAACTTGACTAATCTGAAATACAATTGACGGTTTCTGAATTACCCATGGAAATGGTAAAGAGGTGATGAATAACGGAATCGTTGAAACGCAAGGTGATAATTTCACCTTTAGGCATCGCTTTGTACCAATTTTTCCTTTTTTGTTTTTTCGTCCTCGATAATTTCAAATATCATGAACCTGACACCTCCAAAGCCGCTATTTTTCCCGCACTATGTGCCATAATACGATAGAGAGGGTGCCAGTCAAGTGCACCCCTATTGTACCCGAACAATATGCATTAATTTCTGATAGCATATTGATGGTATCTTTGCTCACCCTCGAAGGCCAATCCAACCGTGAAATGTGCCAATTCAATGGCCCGATGGCCCTTTTGCGAAGATCTCCATCTGATGATGTTGAACAGCTGATATGACTAAGTGTTTATTGATATAATTTCAACGTTCATTTGTCAACGGTGTGGGGGAGTGATTTGCATGCTTGGAATGTTTTCTGGAAGGCGAATTCATGTTTTTTCTGGAATGATTGATATTGTCTGAATTTCTGAGGATTGTTCGAGAAGATAGGTCTCGGACAATTTATACAACAAACACAGAGTTCAAATTAAGGAAAAAAATGTTGGAGAACTAACGCATTTGCAACGAAATTTAAGACAAAAGTCGGGAAGGCCGAAAGGATTATTTTCCAAGCCTTTTGTGAAAATATCACTTCCCCTCCCACAGCAGCCAGACTTCAGAAAGTAAGGGGGAACTAACACCTCAATGTTGCTCAAGAAGCCATACGGATCTTACACTGAATATGGGTATTGAACCCATAAGTATAGGGTTTTCCAATAAAAGGTGTTATTATTTTGAATAGCCTGCTATTTCGGTTGATGTATGAAGTGTTGACGACGAGAATAACTGAGACTTTGATCAATCAAAGCATCTTTGTTAAATCTACAGCGGAACACCATGGAGTTTGGTTGAACTACTGCACAGGCTCTCTTACCTTGGCTTCGATGCTTAGGATATGCTGATGACATAGTCCTAATACGAGATGGTGCTGGTCAGTGAGGCTAAACATTAACCCAACCAGGGCAACTGTCATTTCAAAGAGTTTCTTCGCTATAAATCCTCTGAAGGCATTGTCGCATCAGGTAGCACCTGGAGAGAATCAGTCTAGTATAATTCTAGCAGATTCTGTGGAAAGGAAGGGGATAAGAAACTTGTAAAAGTGAGTAAGTAACCCCCCTGAAGACATCCCAGTTACTGGAGTTTATAATAAATCTAGAACTGGAAGGCGAGCTGTCGACTACGCAATGGTCATGATAGCTCTGATGGGGGCCACAAGGTTGCAGTGCATCTTCTGCCCTATCTCCAAAGGGAGTTGTCAAAAATCGAAGCCCAGCTTCGATTAATTTTTGACCAACATCTTCACCACCTCCTTCTTGTCCTGCTGGAAGAGTGCAGACGTGCAAAGGTCCATGTACTGAGCTTTTGGTCGACATATGTTGAATCGGTTTCAATATTAGTTCTGTAAGTATATATAGGTATGGACTAAATACCAGTATGTGGCTTCTTCTTGCTAATTTTCCATCGGAAAATTCGCCACGGAATAACAGAAAAATAACACACATCGCGCAGAGTGCTCGTAACGTCGATATTTTGTTTACCTGGCTCGGCGAAGTGCCGGGAAATCCCACAAAATCCCCGGATTCATTTAAACCCTGTGATCACCACACTTTGGGATGTTATTAATATACGCGGGATTTTCTTCAGAGTTTTCTCTATATCCACGTTGAGGTTATGATAATCAACCTGATCGTTATTTAGGAACTTTACGGTTATGTTTATTCCCATTTGAGATTGAGAGACCCCTTTTGAATGCGAGGCACAGTGTGATGTTTTGTCAATCTACAGGGTGTTCCTTATTTAGGGGTGCGAAGGAAGAGGGGAGATTCCTTGCATCTTATAAACTTGGGATAGCCTGCCAGATCCCCAGACAAAAATAGATAAGATTTAATTTCTTACTGACTTGGATTTTTATGAATTGCTGAGGATTTTGAGGAAATGGTTTAAGATTTTTTTCTCGAAATCGGTAGCAGATACGCCTAAACTACAAGAGTAGTAAATAAATGATGCTCACGTATATAATATTTCTGAAAATTTTCAGTTGAATATCTTGTGAAATGAAGATACTATACAGGATGATTCGTTCAAGAGTTTCATTAGACGTATTCGAGGAAGGAATTTCGATACAAATTCAAGATTCTGTATTTTTGTTCTTTTCATAGTTGTAAAGGGAGCAATTAAAGAACTTAATATCATTTGCAAATGAACCAATTTCCGACTTGAACTCATCAGCCGAATTCTTCGTTTAATTTTGCACTGATTTGATTTATGATATGCGCAACCATGATTGTTGAGAAATTCTCAGCCTACTATAGAACCAAACAAAATTTCAATGTCAAAATATTTTATTACTCAAAATATTCTCCTCCTAATTGAATACATTTATTGCAGCGAACCTGCAACGTCTTTAGACCATTAAAATAAATGTTTCTTGTTGCTCTGCAAACCAGTCCTCCACAGCTTTTATTAGGTCCTTGTTGGCAGAAAATTCACGACCTTTTAAACTTTTTTTCAGTTGAGGATAGAGATGATAGTCGAACGGAGCCAAATCTAGTGAATAAGGGGGGTGTTCTAGTAATTCTAAACCTAAATCACGAATTTTTTGCATGGCAACATGAGATTTGTGTACTGGGGCGTTGTCCTGTAAAAACAAAACACCTTTGGATAGATTTCCGCGTCTTTTCTCTTTAATTTGTTCCCAAAGAGTGGTCAGTAATGTCGAATAGTAATCTCCAGTTATTGTTCTACCCCTATCCAAAAAATCAATTATGATTACTGCATGGCAATCCCAAAAAACTGAAACAAGAACTTTTCCAGCAGGTTTTTGGACACGAAACTTCTTAGGTCTTCGAGAACCAGAGTGTCGCCATTCCATCGATTATTGCTTTGTTTCTGGATCGTAGAAATGTACCCAAGTCTCATCCATAGTAACAATTCGGTATAAGAAGTCTACATCGTTTTCAAATCGGAAACAGATCGAACGCGATGCTTCTACCCTTTCACGCTTTTGGTCAACATTCAAACATTTGGGGATCCATTCTGCAGAAATTTTTCTCATGTCCAAATTGGCGTGAACTATATGATGAACGCTTTCGTATGAAAACTTCAGTGCTTCACATATCCGTTTTAGCCTAATTCGACAGTCTGATAAAATCATGTCATGAACTGTATCGATATTTTCGGGGACTGACACAAAAACTGGCCTTCCCGATCGGTCATCATCTTCAATAGAAAATTTACCTCTTTTGAAGCTTGCAGTCCAATTTTTCACGGTCGCATACGAAGGACACCAAGGGCATTAAGCATATCTTCGTAAATATGCGCACCTCTTAACCCTTTTAAATACATACATGTTCTTGATGATGGCTCGATACTCCAATTTTTCGATTTTCACAACTGCGGTGGACATCTTTTTGTTAAATTTATTGCGTTACTCTGGTTTACTTTTATGTACTTTATTGTTCGTTGATATGGTATCGCAATATCTTGTTTATAAATGGAACTGGTCCAGGCTAACTAGATATCAATACATCCTCGTAGCCTGATTGTCCAATTTGTTGACAGAAATAATTTCACAAATTAGTTTTTATATCTCCAAAAACCCCCATTGTAAAATTTTTTTTGCAACAGTGGAACAGAAGATAGTACGCTGATACTGCTTCTTGAATGAATTATGATGAAATATTATACAGGGTGCCTGAAACACAGCTTCGAAGTGATCGTCAATAAAACTATGAATTCTCATTTTTTTCCAATGGTAACCATATAACTGTAATTCCGATCGATTGCTCGTGAAAAACTAGTTAGGGTTTGCCAAACATTTAATGTCTTTAGAAACAGTGATTTTGCCTTTATCGAATAACATTCGAATTTCACGACAAAAGCCAGGTTTGGCTCAGTCAAATTCATTGATATTCTCGTCTTTTTTTAAGTAGGCTATGTTAGGAATTGTTATTCTTACCTATTTTTATTGATGAAACACTATGCAAAACATTCAATAATAATTAGGTAGGAACACTAGAATGATATATCAAGCCTGTTCTTTATTTGCGGCGAATGTGACAAAAATACAAAGGAGATGAATGATAGCTAAATAAAAAAATCTGAGTTCAAAACTATATCACCGCTTGAAAATTTTCTCGATAAACTCATAAGTAGACAAACAAACCTGGTTCTAGTCGTGAATTTGATTCAATAACGGCAGAAGTACTGATTTCAAAGACATGAAATGTTTGGCATACCCCAACTAGTTTTTGTCAGCAATCGATCGGAATTACAAAATAATATGGTTAGATACCTTTTGAAAAAAATGAGATTCCATAGTTTTATTGAGGCTCATTTCGAAACCCTGTTTCAGGCACCCTGTGTGATATTTCCTCATAATTTATACAAGAAGCAGTAGCAGCGTACGTTTTCTTGTTCGACTGTGGCGAAAAAAAATTCTTTCAATGAGGGATTTTGGAGACATAAACACTAATTTGTGACACTATTTCTGTCAACAAATTTGATATTCGAGACTTTTGACGATGTGTGTACATTACTCCTGTGTGTGTGTCTTTACTGAGACTGGCACTCGAAAAATATCATCCCCACACAGATATCTCCATTTCTCCATCAATCCAAAACGTGAAAGGAGCACATCAACCTGCCGCCCCCCCTCCTGTCTCTTTTCAATCGCGAGACAGAGAAGGAATCAACCGCCCATACATCCAACGGGACCTTTAGCAGGCCATTTATCGCATCCACGACCCCGCAGGGATTATCCGGAGCGAGAAAAATGAACTTTCCACGTTTTTCCGATCAGCCACGGGTGAATAATTCAAAATTGATATCGGCAGAGAAGGAACGCGTATGAGAATCCGACCAAGTGCCGATGCGTGTGTGCAGATACGCGTGCGGGTTTATGACAGCGCCCGGGCGGGCGGTAGATTAGCGCGTTATTCCGCCCGGATGGCGGTATTGTGAACGCGGCCCTGGTGGATTAGCGCCGATGAAGAATTCGAGGGGATAGGGAGGAATTGTGAATAATTATTGTCGATGGAATAGAAGGTGTTTCCGCATGTTCGAAAGATCCGGATGGTCGGTGTCTCACGAATGTACAGGGTGGTCAGATTTCGATGGTTCAGTAGGGGAAATACGTACAAAATGACATATATGGACAAAATGACATAGGCATCATACCTAATTAGAGTTTGGAGGTATCAAATGCGGAACTGCCTACCACATCACACGACCCGAGAGGCTTTTATTAACCTCTGAAAATTAGCGCTACTCTAGTTCATTCGGTCGTTATGAGTGATAAAAGAAATCAGTAGGTCACGAGTTTTTTTCATTGTGCCAAATTTTTAGAAGAAATTACCAGTTTTCACCATTTTTTTCATTTATATTGCATTCATTTCGAACTTTACTTAAATACTTATTTGTCATTGTATTCACGAAGCTTTTTTTATGTTGAATAAACTTTTCTATTAATGCGATATATTTCTAGTTTTATAACGCTATATGGACAAAATGACATTTATAAATTGAACGGACAAAATGACATAGATATTTCAGCTGAATTAACCTTATCTACCGGATAACACCAAGACAATCCATCCCAGGCTCCATCAGCAAACAAAGAACCAGGACTTGTCTTAACATATTCATAACAAAATATTCATCTGCGGCTAATAAAGGCAATGCATCTCAACTTACTCTTGCTGATCCTATGAGGAGGTTTCTCCAATCCCTAAAGGACGATTTATAAGTGGACAAGGCAAACGTGAGCCGAGGACTAGATAAACGTACTTATTTTCAACTTCTACACCTGATATGATTGCAATCAAATCAAAAAAAGAACCCATACCTCCTCAAAAGACAAGGAGACAAGCCCCTAGGGCATTATTTAAAGAATACAATGAAGAAGAAAATGTTCCTAGCAACTTTGGAGATCATGAAGACGACTGTCCTTCTATCTATTTAGATTTAGATCTTCTCCAGGATTAGCCCTGGAGAAGACTGGTTACGATGCATGCATTGAGCTCACCTTTTATTTCATGAAGGTTGATTAGATTTTATAAACAAAGGAACAAAGATCAGAGGTGTAGAATATGACATTACTGTGATTCACTACTAACAAGTTATGCCTCTGAAATAAAACCCTATGTCATTTTGTACGTACTTCCCCTACTACAGCTCCTAAACTATAAGAGATAGAGAAAAAGTATTATACAGTGCGCGTCAAAATTATGGAACAAATTCATTTTCTCAGAAGAAAAATATTTTGCAACAAAAACCTGAAACAGGTCCATTTTTGTTTCAGTTTCACCAAATTTTTATGCAATTTTGAAGGATTTTTGTTTGCAACCTGTGCCATCCCCATCAACCCTCTATTTTTTTTTAATAGGGAAAGTGGGTCATGTGGTACTTTTTTGGCTTTGTATTTTCTTTTCAGGCGTTCAGAAATTTTCAAGAACTTGTGAGGATTGAAAGTTATGCATGAACAAAACTGTAATGGTCGACTTTCATTCGGTGACAAATTTCATCAGCAGGTACCATCGTCTCAAAGTGAATGGGCCATGACAAAGTGCACATACTGTAAACATCTTTGAACTAACTAATTAAAACAAAACAAAAATTTTTTCTTGAAAATTTTTGCACGCCTTTAAAGAAGATACAAAGACCTTGCCAAAAAACTACCAGATGTCCCACTTTCCCTATTCAAAAAATTTAGAGGGTTGATGGGGATGGCGCAGGGTGCAACAAAAATCCTTCAAAAATGCATAAAAATTTGGTAGAAGTCAAACAAAAATTGACCTGTTTCAGGATTTTGTTGCCAAATATTTTTCTTCTGAGAAAATGAATTTTTTCCATAATTTTGACGCGCACAGTATATGTCATGTCCTCTTTTTTTCGAGAAACATAAATTGCTGAAAGTTGTTACGGTGTCGAGTTTCCGAGCGAATTATTGGTATTTGGTCCATTATTAAAATTCACTATAACTTCCGTATTATAGGATCTGAGCTCTCGAAATGAACACATCTTTCGGACACTTTTCTAACTGCTTTTCAGAGGTGTGTGCATTCTTCGCTCCCGAAAAATACCCAATACCGAATCCATTCCTTACCGAAATCTAGGAAACGCACCAAACAAACCCTTTGAAAGGTTATCACCACCCTGATAGTTATTCCAAGCCCGCTGCTCGAAACTAGTCATCATACAATTAATCCAAACCGAACCAACTCCCGATACCGCATCTCCCAGGAATAAATCAGCCGAATCCAACTTAAGCTCTCTTCCTGCAGGATCCCCAGACACAACCACCCCATCCAGCACACCTCACATCACAATGGATGATGTATGTATTCACCCCGACCGAAACTAATTTATTTTCCAAAGTGACTTCTATGAAGTCCCGCGGCAGATGCGAAAGAAACTATTTACGCACTAGGGAGGAAAAATGACCGTCCGCAAATCGTTTGTGTAAGGTGCGGGAAGATAGAGGAAGGGTTGAGTTTGGTTTAGTCATTTGTCGGCGGGAGTATAATGAATATTGAGATGTGCTGGGGGGTGCAGAATAAATCTGGATGGGTTAATGGGTTTGTTGGGATTACTGTTTGCGGATATTGTTGGAATGGACGACTGTTTCGCTTTGTTGTGGTCTTTGTGGTGATTGACTATGGAAGTTCACGGGTGATTTTTCAACTATTTTGTTTGTGGCAACAGCGATTTTGAAAGCTCACGCACGTTTAGTGTTTTGTGTCACTGTCAAAAATCTTCAGTTTGGTCTATAATCTAACCATAAATCGTGTTATAAACGAACAACGCTTGCAAATCATTGAATTTTATTACCAAAATGCGTGCTCTTTTAAAAAAGTTCATCGCGCACTTCTTCCATTTTATGGTCATTTCAATCGACCCACTGAAGTGGCTCTTCGGGATGTTGTGACCAAATTCACATTGTTGGACATTAAACCACCAACACGCTTACGTACCAGGTTCTTCACTATAAATTGACCACCCCTTTAACTCTGTTACAAAAACAGTTGGATAAAAATATTTCATACAAAAATTGTACGAAATCGAATGAATTTTTTGAAATTAATGACGTCGATTGCACTATATATACAGGGTGAACAACATACTTATTGAATGCAACAAATTTTTTTCAAATGGGACACCCTGTATATTCTTCTATATTTTAATTGTTTATTTTCTTCTGATATCGAATTTATATGCGTTTCAAAGCTTTGAAATGAAACCACGCAATGAAAAAATACATGTTGATTTAAAAGCAGGAAAATGGATAAATTGATACGAGAATAATTAAAAATATGACTTCATCTACAACCAGGCCTAACTAACTACCTTCCCGCATTGTTTTCGATTCGGAAAGTATTACTTTTCCGCACTAGTGCGGGAAAGTAAATATGTGTTGAATTTGGGTATAATAATACCTTTAACATAAAATCTCTTGATCTACCTACTTATATATTAAGTTGAATATTTCAAATTATGCAGTTTCATCCATGTCAAACTAATTATTTATGCAGATTTTCGTTTGAAAATTATTGCATTTTCAAAGAGAACTTGACATCCTTCAAAAAGTATGACTGGCATACATGGATCTGTGTATTTAAAAATTAAGTTGCAATCAATATGTTGCCCACTCTGTATACAGGGTGAGCCTTTGACTTGTTCTTATATTTTAACTGTAGATTCCTCTCATCAAACGAAACACTTTTTTTCTATACCATTTTTCAAGATTCGGTTGGTTTCGAAAATACGGGGTGTCGAAAATCCATGAAAAAAACACTTTTCTGTTTATATCTTCGGAACCGTTATTTCGAATGAACTGAATTTTGGTTGAGTTTTTACTCTATTTATGGTGCATATTCCTCGAACGGAACTTATTCAATATCTCTGCTAGTATAAAAGTTATAGGATAGTCGACTCATCAATACACGAAAAAACACCATAAAACCACTTTAAAAAGATAAACGGTTTATATTTTCGAAAGAATCAATCATTTAAAAAACTAAAAGTATTTTTTTCAATAAAACGCGTCGTTTTCGAGTTATTTCCAATTTTACCCGGAGAAATTTGACGAAAAAATCATTAATGTCAAGAATAATCTGAATGCGTCTCTGAATTAAATATCATCGAATATTATTTCTTCTCTGGTCTCTCAACAAATTAACAATATTGTCACAATATTCATCAACTTTGTCGAGATATTTTAATAATAAAATTCCACAAATGTGGGAGATAAAATTGAACACCAAGAAGGATTTAACACGCACAGTTCCTATTGAGAATTCATAGTTACCGGTCCATATTGTTAAGTTAAATGTCGATGAAATACAAAATTCGGATATTAATGATGAATCTCGATACTCACTACTTATTAAATTGAAATCAATGAAAAATAAAATGATACCTTTTAATCTGTGTCGATGTTTCTATCTAAACAATATCCTCTTGGAATTTTATAAACTCGGCACGGTTAAGATTATATTAATTCACTTCACATTATAATCACATTAGAACAATAATTCACTGAATGTATTCAGAACTTCACATAATGTTCACAGTTTGTTCAGAGACTCTGGTTTGTTATTGTTTATAGTTGGCCTCCAGATAACTCCGGTTTTCCCTCTACGCATGCGTGGTAAAATTTGGCGGCAAAGTCGATTTATGATGGAAACGGCAGAATTCATAGATATTAATACCACGGTACACAAGTGTATCGTGATTTATACTAAAATAAAAAATCCTTGACCTCAATGAAAATATCAACAAGCTGACAACATCTTTTTGAAATTTCTGTGCAAACATTCACCATCAGAATCGATACAAATTAGAAGAGGTATGGTTGTTTAAGAATAAATCTGAATGAAAAGTCTTTTTTCATGATCCTGTTTGGGAATTTCGAGGAAAATATGAACAAGTTATTGGTGTTTACAAACTCATCTGCAGAAAAATCGAAGAAGGAACTTATTTTGGTGGGATGAATGTGGCTTTTTATTCGCAGATATAATCCGATGAAACTAACTGTTTTTGTTGAAATAATCGTGTTTTCGACATTTTTATTCCAATAAGGTTAGTACTTGAGTATTCCCTATAATGTATAAACTCAATTTCTTTCCAGAAATATGAATTTTGCATCAATTCCAGAAGATCATTTCAGAGGCGTAGTCAGCCCAATTTTTTTGTCAAATGGCTATATCTTTTCAACAGAGCCGAATACAGAAAAATGGAAAATTAAAAAAGGTTTCTTCTGACCTCAAGAATCTTCAGTTAAAATATATGTAGACTCACCCTGCCCCATTTCAAAAGTTTTCGATTGAAAATAATGCGCGAGTGAACGAGAATGGATATAAACCATTCAGTATGTACCTACTTCATTTAATGACAACGACCAAAATCCCTTTTATGCCAATCATAATGTAACAGCCAAATTTCCAGAAGAAAGTGGAAAAACCGAATTAATGAAGGAAATAAATCAAACTCCGGGCAATATCGCAGTCGACGTTTCCGAAACCAAGTCTCACGTTGATCCAGGTTAATCTTCGATGCGCTAACAAGTTTTATACCCATAATTCCGAAGCATAATTTTAATGATCCCATCTAATCCAAAGTATTACATCTATAAGCTCCCCGATCTAACAGCAGGCATTAATGCCTGCGAATTTCTTGTCTCTTTATACAAAATAATGTCTTCTTGGGCCATTGTCGCTGCGACTTTCAAGACCAGGTGTTTGAGTTTGGGAAAAAGAGAAAGATGGAACGGCTGTCCCTGCTTTTGTCGCTTTCGGTCATAAAAATTTTCGACTCCTTTAATTTCTGCCAATGCTTTAGTTTTTCCTTCGACCATTTCAATCAATTTTGATCACACATAATGATTGAAGGAACACTGAAATTAGAAATATAAAATTCCTTGCAATATTACTGTGAGTTTGGAGATTTTATACAGTGTGTCCATTTCATGCGTAATTCTTCGATATCTCGAAAGCCATAACCTTTAGAGAAAAACTTTGAAGGAAAAACTTTTTCAGTTACTGAAGTTGCTTATTTCAAAAATATTTTCAACATTACTGGGTGTTTTATAGAAGCGGACGACTCTGAGACGATTTTCTTTAAATATAACACCGAGTATTTTTTATTTGAACTTTATTCCGCTTTGGTTCAGCTCCACATCTCTGTAAAAAAATTGAATTTGGTTGAGGCGTTGCCAAGTTATAATTGATAAACCCATTTTTACCACTATTGAAGGGTCATGTTGAATTGGGCATGGTATATTCATTTATTCAAATTTTGAAAATATTTTTGGCATATAGTAGTAGCAAGGTCTCACGTACACCAATCCAATAATTTTGCGAGATGCTCTTTAACAGGGTGCTCAATTTTGCATTTAGAATTTTGCAAGATGCAGATGACATCCATTAAATTTTTCCAAATGAAACACCCTGTATTTTCATTCACGAATTTATTTCGATATCTTTCGCCTTTTTATCGCTGAAGAAAAAATCGAAATCAGTTTCGTCGTTGTCAAGGTATGAATAATTTCCTTATTTTTATTACTATTTCGGGGTAATTTGTACGTCATAGTTCATTTATTTGTATTGTGGAAATATTGCGTTGCTACGGTGTAATCAAATTTCTTCATTGACAATTCATTTTCTTACAATAGGAACATTTACAGGCTCTCCAAGTTTGAATTTAAAACAGAGTAAGTTTTGACAAATTGATCCAAAATGCTTCTTTCACAGATTTTTTGCAGACTACGAATTTATTTTTCAAAATACACTTCCATTATTTGTGTAATGACCTGTCAACATTAAAATATCTTGAATTGATTTGAAATTTTGTTTGTACCATTATGTAGAGTTTGCCTCCTTCAAGTCAAATGAAGATTCGGATTGCGAGAATAAGGAAAATTTTTTAAAATTTGGACCAGTTTCATTGACGTTATTCCCACAATCCAAATGTCCATTTAACTTGAAGGAGGCGAACTCTACATAATGGTACAAACAAAATTTTAAATAAATTCAAGATATTTTGATGTTGACAGGTCATTACACAAATAGTACTTCGTGTATTTCGAAAAATAAATTCATAGTCTGCAAAAAATCTGTGAAAGAAGCATTTTGGATCAATTTGTCAAAACCCACTGTGTTTTGAATTCAAACTTGGAGAGCCTGTAAATGTTCCTATTGTAAAAAAATGAATTGTCAATGAAGAAATTTGATTACACCGTAGCAACGCAATATTTCCACAATACGAATAAATGAGCTATGACGTACAAATTACCCCGAAATAGTAGTAAAAATAACGATATTATTCACAACTTGACAACGCCGCAACCGACAATTTTTTTTCTTCAGCGATAAAAAGGCTCAAGATGTCGAAATAAATTTGTGAATAAAAAAACAGGGTGTTCCATTTGAAAAATTCTAATGAATGTCATCTGAATCTTGCAAAATTCTAAATGCAAAATTGAGCACCCTGTTAAAGAGCATCTCGCAAAATTACTGGATTGGAGTACGTGAGACCTTGCTACTACTTTATGCCAAAAATATTTTCAAAATTTCAATAAATGAATGTACCATGCCCAATTCAACATGACCTCTCAATAGTGGTAAAAATGGGTTTATCAATTATAACTTGGCAACGCCGCAACCAAATTAATTTTTTTCACAGCGATGTGGAGCTAAACCTTGGCGGAATAATTTTCGAATAAAAAATAATGGGTGTTCTATATAAAGAAACTCGTCTCCGAGTCGTCCCGCTTTTATGAAACACCCAGTAATGTTGAAGATATTTTTGAAATAAGCAACTTAAGTAACTGAAAAAGTTTTTCCTTCAAAGTTTTTCTCTAAAGGTTATGGCTTTCAAAATATCGAAGAATTAGGCACTAAATGGACACACTGTATAGGTCACTATGTATACTTTGATACCATCAGGGATTCCTCGAAATGCTAATGAATAATTTATAATTCTGATTATGATTAGCCCAAATCTTGTTCACGACGATAGCATATTTATATAAACCTGCTGTAAATAATTGCGAGTGGTCAGTCTGAATTTTTATTATATTCCTGTGAAACTGTTAATTTCCCGGTCAATATTAACCAAGGAAGAATACATCTTCACAAAATCCTTTCATCCCATATTCTTCCCATACATTCTTCCTTCGAAATAGATACTGCATTAATCATCTGTAAGTTAACTTTCAAGTACTAATTTCTTTCTTGATATAAATTACACACATCATAGAGAGTCTTGCTTTATGCAGTATGAGACGAAATAGGAAAAATTAGCGAAAATAAAAAAATATCGATTATTTATTTTTGATTAATTATAGTTATTCCACAGTTGAATCAAAATTCAATAGAGCGTATTGGTATTACCACCTATTCTTTCATTCAACTGCCCAATATGCCTAGGCATATCACGAATCAAGTCATTAATGAAATTTTCAGGCATATCGTTCCATTCTTCCTGAAAATCTTCCAATTCCTGAAAAGTTGAAGGTGGGTTTTGGCGATTGGATATTGCTCTCCCTAAGTAATCCCATACGTGCTCAATTGGATTAATGTTCGGTGAGTTCGCAAGCCAGTTCATTCTCTGGATAGTGACCATTGCTGGTGGTCCTTTGGGAAAACTGAAATAATCCAATTCCCAGGTTGTCCCCAAGAAAATTTGTAAAAGCATCTCAAGAACGGCCGCAGAATTGGGCGTGACCCCAATTTGACAAACTTCATCTTCAAAGACGTCGTCCCCACTAAATCACCTGTATATGAGGTGGTAACACGATATTTTGTAAAACACCCGAATTTACAAGAATGTTCGGGGTGTCCAGATGTCAGAGGCCCGTATCTCATCCTTCTGATTTGAGGGTAGAGGTCATGTCAGAAACAAATCCTGAGTTAATCTCTGGTGGTCAAAAGTATCACGTTTCTCTGAATCGTTCTGGTTGATTTAATTCTTATTGTAAACATATTCGGGCTATGTCGTTGGATGTTATTCAGAAATGGCTACTTTGATGATATACGGGGTGAGTCACTAGGAGCAGTACAGGGTAACCCAAATTGCTTGGTTTTGGCTGTTTCTGGTACTTCTAGGCTAGGTAGGTGAAAATGTTGAAAGGAGTCCTGGGCTCGATTTTCGTGAAAACTCCATAACTTGAAGCCTTTTCACGATATCTTCATTTGTTTTGAAGATATAACGAAATTTCGATATTTTGGCGATTTCGAAAATGTGCCATTACTTCTTCATTTTCAAAAATATCTTAAAACGGCAAAAAATTTCTACAGATACTTGTTCATTAGCAATACGACACTGTATTCAGTTTTTTTTTAAACTCTTGTATAAAGGGTGAAAAAAAACAACTTTTTTATTTTAAATACGAATGGTATCTTTTTTTGATCTTATGTTATGCAAAAAAAATCAGCTCTTCGAAAATATATATATATATATGTCGATATATTATGTTATGACGGATCGAAATTTTCGGTGATTACCGAAAATTATACTGTATGAAAAGAAGAAGGCTCTTTTAGTTTATAGTGAACAGTCCACTGCGACCTTAAGGTCTATTGGTCCCCCAACATCGCGCCTCTTACAGCTCGCCTTCCAGTTCCAGAGATTTGATGCAATCCAGTATCTGGGACGGCTTCAACGAGGATAACTCCCCACTCCTACAAGTTTCTTGTCCAAAACACTCTTTCCTTTGGCTTGCAATGGCATAGCATTCCGTAGTCAGGCCAATAGGAGTTTTTTCCTCCTTCCCACAGAATCTACACTCGTCAGTGTCCGATCAACTCATTCTCACCAGATGCTTCTTTAGGCGACAATGTCCTGTGAGAAAGTCTGTGAGTAAGTGAAGTTGGTTTTTACTGAGATCCAGATAATTTTTGGATCTAGCAGTTTTAAAGATCCATAGGAACTTTTTGCAGTGATCCATCCTTGGGAGATTCCGCCAGAGTTTTTCCCTTTCGGTTTTCTCCTTCACCATAAACTACTTCTTATAGGTGCATTTTCCTATATCACAGAAGGATTCTGGGCCAGTGAGTTGCGTTTGTGCGCTCTTTCTGGCAAGTGTGTTGGCCTCTTTGTTTCCTTCGATTTCCGAAAGACCAGGACCCCAGATTAAAAAGACCTCATTTTTCTTGCCTACCTCTTTACGTTTGTTCCGGCACTCCCAAATCAGCTTTGAGTCAATGACGTAGGAGCTCAGTGCTTTTTATAGCAGCTTGACTTTCTGTATGAATAGCTATATCGCACTTCTGATAGTTTCTTTCTAGATTTAGGTATATCTAGACATCTTCCGATTGCAAGTATTTCCGTTTGAAGGACGCTTGTACAGGAGCCTAACGATAGTGCACACTTGGTACTTGTCCCGTATATCCCAGCGCCAGCTCCTGTAGCGGTTTTAGAACCATCTGTATACCATTTCATTGTATTTTCTTTGATTTTGTAGTTGGTGTATTCCCTTTCCCAATTACTTAGCATTGTACTGAAGTTCTTCTCAGTGCTTACTTTCTTGATCATTACATCACTAGGAAGGTTTGCAGATGAGGTGTAGTCATTCAGAGAGGACCAAGCTCTCTGAAACCTGACTCTCTCATTGCCTGCTCCTTCTTTAGATACTCTGAGGATGGCCTCATGGGCTACCCTATCAATCACTAGATGTAGAGGTGTGAGGTCTGTGATGATCTCAAGCACCCTATTTGGGCACGTTCTCATAGCACCCGTGATGCACACACAGGCAAGCCTTTGTACTTTGTCGAGCATTTTCCTCGTACTTGCCTGACTTGCCTTAGCAAACCAGGCTGCTGCCCCATATGTGTAAGACTTATAGGTCTTACAATCATGACGTAGCCATTTAGAAGGCTCTTTTAAATGGTCGTTTAATGTTCACCTGAGTAACCACAATAGGGAAAAGAAATATGTATGTACAATTCCTCGTGAGTCACTCTGTCCATATTGACATCAGCCTTCTAAAAATGAATGAAAAAGGAATAGTTGAGATTTTTCTCACAGATTTGACTGCAAAAAGAAGCGAGACACATTAAAAATTAAAGAAACAGCCCTTTTCCTTTTTGAGGTTATTTCGGCGAAATTCAGCGCTAAGCTCATCATCAATAAGAAGAAACGCCTCGCTATCTTAATCTGAACATCAAACGCCTCCTTGTCGGAAATAATAGACAATATTTCGTCCAGTAATCGACCGAAGCATCCAGTAAACATCGCTTAAGCCCCAGTTAATCTGGGAAGACACTTCTGAGGCATTAGTTTATGGCCGCGCCACCTGCCGACCGAGCGATGCGCGACTGGTTACTGATGAATTACTTCCTAAAATCCTAAAAAGGAAGGGCCGGATTAAGGGCTTAGTCGCCAGGCGCGAGAAATCACGATCTCGCCCCTGTCCCTATACGAGGCGTTTTCAACTTGCGACCGATGTTGGAAAACTGAGTTTTGGGAGGTGTGACGGGTGTCTCACGAAACGTGATGTTTGGAAAGTATGGTGAATTGAAAAATTCGAAATGTATTGGGGGTGTGATGTTTGGGTTTAGAAATGAGGGGTGGCATAATCGCTGGATTATAAGTCGCGATTTATTTTATTTTCGATGTCGGGGTATGCTCAGAGATTATATCGGTGTCATGTTTTGGCAGGCAATTGGCATTGCCAGTCATTTTCAGAAAAAATATATTTTGACATACATATTGGATTCTCACGTAATTCGTGATTTTTTTTTTCAAATTTTTTCTTCATCAATTTATACCCTTGAAAAATATTGACAAATCAAAAATGATCTACCGAATTCAAACGATCAGAAGAAGCGGGAAATCGTGTGACGTCGGTTGCTAGAAAAATTTTTGATAAGTTGTACTCGTCATGACGTGTTGTTGATATAAAAATCACAACATTGCCAAATCACAAAAAAAATTAGCCTGAAAAAGCCCTTCCTTTCACTTTCCTAATAATATCATAATATAATGTTGATTTTGGATGTTTTTCTTTTGTCATCATGACATTTCCATTTGTACTACATAAAGCTTCATAACATCATTCAATTTACGACCTCCTAATTGAAGATAAAGAGGGGTCCAAGTAAGCAGATAGGTGAGAAATTCAATTAAAAATGATTATCCCAAGTCTACACAGGTAAGAATTGGTATATATGTTATTCGCAATAGCCGAAATCGGCCACTGTCCGAAACTTTTGCCCACAACGCGTTATGGGTATCCAAATCTACCCACGATGCGAATAGACGTTCTTTTTTCGAGCACTAAGTAAAGCAGAATACCCAGAACGCGTTGTGGGTAAATTGGATAATCCACAATGCGAATCCAATTTTAGCGCGCTTTCATTCTGCGTTGTGGACAATTCATTTTACCCACGTCGCGTTCTGGGCATTGCACTTTTCCCAGAAAGCGATGAACCATGAACCAGAATTTGTCGTCGAAGTCAGCCTGCTGTAGGTTGTATACTGACAGGTACGAGTAGCGAGTATTACGAGTGGCATGAATAGATTACTTACCACAGTGCCTGGATACCTTGTGATTTCTTGAAATTGGTTTGACTGTGTTTTGGTTTTAGTGCGTGTTTTCGAAAATATTTCAATATGAAAGCTGAATTCGAACAAAGTGAACAGGTCGTTATTATTACCAGAAGGAGGTCATTTAGAGATTATGTATGAAACCAAAGTTTGATCCATTAATTGGTGGAGAGAAGGATAAACTTGTTAACATAGGACGTTTAGCAAACCAATCTGGCCTAGATTTTTAATGTGTAGCAAATGAAATATATGATGTAATATTGATAACTCATTGAAAAATTGGACACAAAAGAGAAAAAGCTGTCTGACCATTTCGCTTTACCCAAAATACGTTTCAAGTAAAACAATGATTACAAAAAACCTTATATTGAAATTAGAATAAGTTTAACGTCTGTGTATATAATTAAGAAGGGAAATAATTTTCAAAAAATATTCAATTGTCTGCATGCCGTTATTCCTCTTCTTACTTGCATTGAAAGTTCATAAAGGTGAAACAAAACGATATATCAACAACTCATTAGAACTAAAAACAAATAGGTATTATTTATTTTCACAAGTACTTTTATGAAATCTTGAATTATATTTTATATTCAATTTCACACATGCACACGCCTTAGTTTGACATCCTTTCCAAACAATTGCATTTCATAAAGCCAGATTGGTTTCCTGAACGTTCCTTGTTAACAAGTTTTTTTTTGGCCAACTGTTAATAAATCATATCTTTTCAATCTTCGATATTTTTTGGATGATAATTGAAGCCCATCCTGTTTTCTCTGTAGTGCCACTTTGATTTCATTTACTAACTCCAAATAACGTTCGTCCGATAATAACAATAACAACGACCTGTCTTTTTTTTTCTAGCATACGTTCACTTAGTTTTTGTTCAAACTAGGTTTTCATATTGATATAATTTCGAAAAGAGGCCCTTCAATCAAACTTGAGAATTTACAAGGTGCATAATCTATTCACGTTAGATACTCATGATAATGGCTTCTCGTACTTGCCAGTACTCAACCTACAGCACGCCGACTTCGAATACAAATTCTGGTTCATCGCTTTCTGGGTAAAGTGCGATACCCACAACCCGTTGTGGGTAAAATAAATTGTCCACAACGCAGAATGAAAGCGCGTTAAAATCGAATTCGCATTGTGGATAATCTAATTTACCCACAACGCGTTCTGGGTATTCTGCTTTACTCAGTGCTCGAAAAAAGAACATCTATTCGCATCGTGGGTAAATTTGGATACCCATAACGCGTTGTGGGCAAAAATTTCGGACAGTGGCCGATTTCGGCTATTGCGAATAACAGTAAGAAACGCCATTCTATGGTACGCAGAGAAGACGTCGAAATGTCGAATAATGACAAATAAGAAGGTTATGTTTTTATTTATAATTTGTAGGCGTGGTTGTCACATCAGTGTTTGTATTTTCAGAGAATCAGTATTATATCAACTTTAATGAAAATTAAGTAGTTATATGACGATGTTTCAAAAACATTTGAGTGATCACATCAAATATGATACGATTAATGAATATATTTATGAATAAATTCAGAGATTTCACAAAGAATTGACAACAGTGGCGTGTCTCTCAGTTACTCTGGGCTTTGTCCCCTCCATCACAAACTTCAACCAATCTTTACAAATGAGCCACTGCCGTCACAGCAGAGGGACGTTTGAATTCACACGTGTTGAAATCACATTTTCAATATCGAATAATTAATCAGTTCTTCAAAATTCATAGTGAATAAATGGTTACAAATGTGTTATAAACTGCCCTTCATTACGTCATGGGAAGAAAAGTGCATATTTCGAGTTACTGGAAATCCCCATATCTACGAATGAAAAACGTTAAGAGGTCATAATTTGTTATGATTTTGTTAATAAAATTCATTGAAAAGATATATCTTTCAATACCCGTGACTTCGGCCCAACTTCAACATAGTCCATTCATTAATAGTATTCTATGAGCGGTAATGTAAGTCATAACACACGCAGATGAATTTTGCAGCCCGAGCCGTCAGGCGAGGGGTGTAATTCATCAAGTGTGTTATGACCATTACCGCGAATGGAACATACTTTATCTTCGACTTCTTCAGTAAAATTCGAATTAATCTGAATTTTCAAAATTGACAACAGTTGTCAAAAGCGATTTCTGTGGTCGAAAATCGAATCGATATCGAATCCCGTTGAAAACGTTTTCCAAATGCAATTTTTGGATATTCAGACTTAAGAAAATGTAGAAATGGATGGCCAGAACGTTACCTTGATGTCTGAAATAGAGTTCCTCATTGACCCGACCTTTTTATTCATTCCGTAAGCCACATTTCTCCTATTTATATTAGAGTGAGTTATAGGTGTGTGTTAATTACCTCACACTGTTGGTTTATAGAGACTATTACAGATCAAATTCAGTTGAATAATGGATATATTATTCTATGGGAGTAGATAAATGAATTTTCTATGTGACGCGTGATCGTTGCTATGGAAAAACTGTGAAGAGACATAAAAAATCATTTCTCCGTTTACTTTACGGCCCTAGGGCATAAATACTCAATAATGAGATTGTGGCTAAGCAATGAAATGATAATAATGACCTGGTATGACATAAAAAA
Source organism: Adalia bipunctata (assembly GCA_910592335.1). NCBI lineage: Eukaryota > Metazoa > Arthropoda > Insecta > Coleoptera > Coccinellidae > Adalia > Adalia bipunctata. The sequence continues at coordinate 13,603,607 of OU342954.1, forward strand.
ATAACTCATGGGTAAGATCATCAAAAGGAATACATTCGTACCATTTTTTTGGCGATCTGTCGATCCTCTTCCGAATCGACAAGAGATTGAAAGAAAATCGTCTGGAAGCCCAGTGAGCTGAGAGCTCAGTGAAAATCCCAGGCATAAATCATTGAAATTGTGGACAGTCTGTGTGTTTATGTCGCACATAAATCAGACCTTCTCGAGTCGTTCCGGAGACAAATCGTTGCCGTGTAGATATGCGCCGGGCATTCCTAGCATGTGTTCCCGATGCAGAAAAAAGGCCCCCGCTTCTTACACGACTAGTTAGCGGACCAATTAGGGAGGCGGGGACACATTAGGGATGAGTTACAGCCTCCGCATCCTGAAGAAATGGGGATAATTCTCGGTTTTATAGGATCTTCGGGAATTTGTTCTAGTTGGATAAATATTGGTTCATTCTGAAGTTGGAAATGTCGCAGCTTTCCTTATTCTCAAGCCGCCAAGTAACAGGAGGCAACACTGCAGTGGAATAACTTCAAGTCAAATTTTGATAACAGCGACCAGTTGATACAAGATCTTCAAACTTATTTAGATTGCAATGAGACCTTAAAGTCTATCAGAGCTGTTCTCGCCATTTAATAGTTTTTAAAGGCTTTTCCAATAGGAGATGTCATTTTGAATAGCCCGCTTTTTCGGTAGATGTCACTTTTGAAGCTGTCATTTTATGACATATGACATGTAGAAACTAGGCCATTAATATACATGGAACGATACACGAGTCAACAACACATTGAAATTATTAAAATTCACTATAAAAATGGTGAAAATTTGGCAGAAAGGGTTCGTAAAACTCGAACATTTTTGGTTCGTCCGTGAAGCACCTTGTCGAACCGCAATACAGAAATCTGTGGAAAAATTTGAGCTGTTGGGACAAGTTAGTGATGTGAAGAATAAAACCCGTGCACGTCACTCAAGAAAGGCCGAGAATATTGCTGCTGACGAAGCCGAAAGTGAAACCCAGGTTTGTCCATTCCTCATCTTAGGAATTAGGCTTTCCACAAACGTCATTACACCGTATTTGGCATAAAGATTTAGGTCTTAAGGTTTATAAAGTTCAGTTAACATAAGAACTCAAGCCCGCCAATCATCAACAACCTCGTGTCTTTGCTGATTGGGTCCTTGAAATGCATGAAAATGATCCGAATTCCACCGAAAAATCATCTTGAGTAATGAGGCCCATTTCCACCTCAGTGGCTTCGTCAACAAGCAAAATTGTCGCATCTGGTGATCGGAAAACCCAAGAGTTATTGTTGATATTGTTATAATGAAATGAACATTCGATCATTTATCTGAAAAAAATGGCATTTTTCTTCTAATGTCAAAATAACACCTCTTATTGGAAAACCCTTTATTAAACCTTCAAGGATTCCAACAAATTTGGGTGAATTTTTTGTTCCCTAAAGCCATATAAAAAAAGTCGAGTTCGAAGTTTGGAACAATGTTTTCACGGAAAATCTAAGAAAATCGAGTACGTTGAACCAATGCTATCCAATTCGGCAATCGCAAATTAAAAAAAAACATTTTTGCAGGTTTTCCGCCATTGGGAAGGTTTTTCCATTATTCTATTCTATTCCAGAATCCATTTGAAGAGCATACTATTGTGACGCCTAGTCCTGTTCTTAAACAATTCAGAACTGATCAAATTTTCCTTGGAAGATCAAAACCGGGAACTCAATTGAAAAGATCAGTAATTATACTGGGTGTTTCATTGGTAAATGAACATACAGTAACCTGAGCTAGAGCTATCCTAGGCGAGTCCAAAAAACCTATATACAGGGTGGGCTTTTCAAAACGAAACAGACGAGATAACAGGCGGAATAAATTTATTTCGAAAAAATGCTCGGACACGTCGATTTTTGTTTCAAGGGGGACAACTTTTGAGGTCAAATTCACAACTATATCGCTTCAACCCTTAGTGTTAGAACACCAACTCCTAAATTTTGAATAGTAAAGATAGGGTGAGTGATACCTCATTTGAAAGGCCTTTTTATCATGAATTCAGCGTAATAATTTTTTTTAAATTTAACGCATTCGTTTTCGAGATATTTAATTCTGAATTTCGTACAGTACCATTCATTCCGCATACCATGCTATGTGAATTCATCAATTATTTGACTAATTATTCATTGTTAAAATTTTAACTTTGTATTTTGATATCTGGTGTATGGCAGTTATGGAGTTTTATCAAATCTACAGAATGAATGAATAATAAATTCATTTGATTCGGACAGCTTGCTTGACGATGATACCATCTTTGTTTCAACTTCAAATGTCAATATCTCAAGAATTAATGAATCAAATGAAGAAAAAATCAATATCCTGAATTCAGGATAAAAGGACCTTTCAAATGAGGTATCACTCACCCTATCTTTCCTTTTCAAAATTTAGGGGTTGGTGTTCTAACAAGGGTTGGAGCGATATAGTTGTGTATTTGACCTTAAAAGTTGTCCCCCTCGAAACAAAAATCGACGTGTCCGAGCATTTTCTCGAAATAAATTTATTCCGCCCGTTATCTCGTCTGTTTCGTTTTAAAAAGCCCATCCTGTATGATGGGTCTTATCAATTCCATAACCATGGTTTATGTATTCACCAAAAATTTCAATTCCTCATAACTTTTGAAACAACCAGTATAGTCGGTTGATATTTGGAACGTATGATTCACTTCTATGGGTCGATCGATTTACTTTTGAATTTCCAAAAAATTCCAGGTCCGTATTTGAAAAATATGGGACTTGTTCCAAGCTGAGATTCAACACCCTGTATATTGAAATTTTGGGATTCGATTGAGATATTTGAAAAGAACAGGAAATTTTCAATGGGATTCAGTAGATTTCATTGTCCCGCACGTCATTTTGCTCAGAGAGAGAGCTTCAGGGAATTCCACAAAATTCTCACAAAAATCGTACATTATGATCGAATTGAATTTTTTTTGTCCCACTAATTGCACATTCGAATTTCATAATATTCTGAGGAATTATTTGGAGTTATTCCCGAAAAAATATTATTCATCGAGAAAAGTTTATTTGAAGTCAACAAAGATGAATAAATAAATAAAGAAACATAGAAACTTAACTTTAATTACAGAAGGTGCTCGAAAGTACCACCATTTTGTTCAATACAAATTCTTGCCCTCTTCAAAATATGTCTGATACTTTTTTGATCATGTCTGGATTATCACGTATTTCATTGCAGGCGACTTCGATACGTTGCATGAGGATATCCTCACTTCCTATTTCAGCTGAATATACTGAACATTTCAAATAACCCCAAATGAAATAATCAACAGGATTGAAATCTGGTGACCTAGCGGGCCAGGCATGCGGTCCATCTCTGCCTATCCACATATTTGGAAAGTTCTGATCTAAAAATTGTCTGACTCTAAAATGTGGTGGAGCCCCATCATGCTGAAAATGCATTCCGTACCTTCGAGTAATACAGGAAGATGATTTTGGAGGAAATCTAAGTAAAGATCACCCGTAAGCCGTCTTAGTAGGACGTGTGGTCCACTCAATCGATTTTTATAAACGACACATCATACGTTTTTTGAAAATTTGTATTGGGATTTCGTATGCCTGAACGCATGCGGATTCTCTTCAGCCTATTCATGCGAATTGCTCATATTGAAGACCCCATCCCTCGTGAATATGGCTTCATCGGTAAATAAAATTCTGTTGACCATTCTTTAATTTCGTAAAATCCAGTTTTTCCGGAAATAACTCCAAATGATTCCTCAGAATATTATGAAATTCGAATGTCCAATTAGTGGGACAGAAAAAATTCGATTTGATCATAATGTAAGATTTTTCTGAGAATTTTGTGGAATTCCAATATTCAATTGGATCTTTCTCTGAAGCTCTCTTCGAGCAAAATGACGTGCGGGACAATGAAATCTACCGAACCCCATTGAAAATTTTCTGCTCTTTTCAAATATCTCAATTAAATCCCAAAATTTCAATATGCAGGGTGTTGAATCTCAGCTTGGAAGAAGTCCCATATTTTTCAAATACGGACCTGGAATTTTTTGAAAATTCAAAAGTAAATCGATCAACCTGTAGAAGTGAATAACCATACGTTTCAAATATCAACTGAGTAACCGACTATACCAGTTGGTTCAAAAGTTATGAGGAATTGAAATTTTTGTTGAATACATAAACCACCCTGTATCTCGGTTACGGAATTGATTAGACCTATCATATATCGATTTTTTGGTCTCGCCTGGGGTAGCTCTAGCTCAGGTTACCGTATGTTCATTTACCAATAAAACACCCTGTATATTAGTTGAACATAGCGCATGTTTCCCATGAACTCTGCCAAATTTATTCCCCACTCCTAAATTCTCGGGATCGACGAAGGGTTCAAGAAAGAGAACGATATTTTGAGTTTAGAAATACAGTTCCAAATACCCAAAATCACTATATTTCTCCCGGATCTCCACGTCAAACCAATCTGCCTTATGCCAGAAAAATAATGAAGCAATAAAGATGCGATAATATAAATCCTGATTACATATTTAAACGGCAGAAAGGAGCACCATAAAAACACGGGTCGTAATTCGTATACGAGCCACTATTTGGTTAAATGTGTGTGATAATGATAAATTGATGGCAGTTGTGTACTTTTGGGCACGAGTGCTCATTGTTAGCCTCTCTATTTGCTCCGTGATGTGTTCCATGAATTCATGCATGCTGGCTAACAAACACAAATTAGGAATTTTAATTTGGTGTGTGTTTTTTCTGAAATTCTGACTATTTGCTCGGAGCGTTGTGCAAACACCGTGGATACGTCTGCTTTTGTTTAAATATTTCACTTTTGATAGGCGAATGCTCGCACAAAAAAAGCAGGTGTCTCATTTCTCTTATGAGGATCACAGGAGAACAGCCAAATTTAAATCAAATGAGGACTGAACGAGAATAAATTCGCTATCACAAAAACGCCTATATTTCTTGAACCAATTGAGAAAAAATCCAAATTGGATCATAGATATTCCAATTCTTTGTCGCAAAATGTCAAGCGAAGTGAAAACACGAGAATTTATAGTGAAACTTTTTCAAAATAATCAAAAATGGAGCTTCAAAAGAATCGCAAAAGAGGCTCGCGTTCGTCCGGAAACGGTATCAAGAGCTTCAACGAAGATCTTACAATTAACCGCAAGGAAGGAACCGGGAGAAAAAAGGGGTTTCATAGCCCAAAAAAAGTGAAGAAAGCCTTCAGCCTTTTTCAGAAGAATCCTAACCTTTCAGGACGGAAAGTGGCCCAAATAGTGGGTTGTTCGCAGTCAATCGTTCAGAAAATCAAGACGAGTTGTGGGCTTAGAACATACAAAGTGCAGAAAGTGCCAGACAGCAACGCTGTGAAGAATCAAGAAGCGAAATCAAAGCAAAGAAATTAAAAAAAGATTTCTTGAAAATTTTTTCCTGTTGCGTGATGGTCGATGGACGACGAAACCTATGTCTTATTGGCTGATTTCTCGCAACTTCCTGGTCAGGAATTTTATACTGCAGATTCACGTGGAAATGTTGACGAACAATTTCGCGTGAAGAAACAAGCAAAGTTTCCTAAAAAATTCCTGGTTTGGCAAGCAATTTGCACTTGTGGGAAAAGGAGCAAATTTTTCATTGGCCAAGGCTCTGTTTACTCGAAGATATACATCGAGGAATGCTTGAAGAAGCGACTTTTACCAGCAAGGCCACCAAGGAATGATACGAAGCTAATGAGTTGGTTTTTGTCCTCAAAGAGGCCAATCCACCAAATTGCCCAGAACTCAGGCCAATCGAAAGATATTGGGCCCTGGTAAAAAGAGAATTGAAGAAGACTAAGAAATCAACGAAAACATTAGCGGAATTCAAGCAAAAATGGAAGACAGCATCCCAGAAAGTGACTGAGAACACTATAAGAGGCATGATGGGATGAATTCCAGAAAAAATCCATGAATTTTGTAAAAAATAGTTTTGGTTTTTTTTATTGTAAAAACAGTTTTCATTAAAATTAGAAGATGATTCGAAAATGAGTTTGATTTTCGAAATCGGTCCAATGGTTCAAAAGACATAAGCGGTTTTGTGATAGCGAATTTATTCTCGTTCATTTTCTACACCAATTCAATAAAATAAATAGTTTCAACCTTTCATCCTTATGATAGCAAAAGGATTGATAAAAGAATTCATCAATTGCCAAATCATCCTCAGCAACTGAAGGTCTTCATGTTTGCCGAAAAAACTGGAATTGTCATTCAAAAGGAACTGAACTGCCCTCCGCCCCTCTTAGAGGGTGCATGACAAGCTCCCCAATTATACATGAAAAGTTGATATGATTTTTTTCATTACCTTTTTCACTTATAATATTGATTGTATTGATATTTGATAAACAATATATCACTCTATAGAACAATGATTATTCACTTTTTTGAATGTTAGAATATACAGGGTGAGTCTTTGACTTGTACCTTTATTTTAACTGTAGATTCCTCTCATCAAACGAAACACTTTCTTCCTATACCATTTTTCAAAATTCGGTTTCGTTTGAAAGATACAGGGTGTCGAAAATCCATGAAAAAAACACTTTTTGTCCATATCTTCGTAACCGTTATTTCAAATGAACTGAATTTTGGTTCATTGGTTACTCTATTCATGGTGCATATTCCTCAATCGAAACTTATTCGATATCTCTCCTAGTATAAAAGTTACAGGGTGGTCGACTCATCAATACACGAAAAAACACCATGAAACCACTTTAAAAAAATAAACGGTTCATATTTTCGAAGGAATCAATCATTTAAGGCACTAAAAGTATTCTTATTTTTTTCAATAAAACGCGTCGTTTTCGAGTTATTTCCAATTTTACCCGGAAAAATTTGACGAAAAAATCATTAATTTCAGGAATAATTTGAATGCATCTCTGAATTAAATATCATCGAATATTATTCCTTCTCTGGTCTAGTTTACATTTTAGTCAGAATATTTCGCGGCAAAGTCGATTTCTGATGGAAACGGCAGAATTCATAGATATTTATACTATGTTTCGTAAAAAATCCTTCACGTCAATGAAAATATCAGCAGGCTGACAACATCTTCTTGAAATTTCTGTACGAACATTCACAGAATAGATACAAAATAGATTAGGTTAGGTTGTTTAATAATAAATTCTGATGATCTGAATGAAAAGTCTTTCTTCATGAGATTGTTTGGGAATTTCGAGGAAAATATGAACAAGTTATTAGTGTTTTCAAACTAATTTGCAGAAAAATCGAAGAAGGAACTTATTTTGGTGGGAGGAATGTGGATTTTTAGTTGAAAAGCCACATGAAACCGGATGCCGGATGAAACAAACTGTTTTCGTTGAAATTATCGTGTTTGCAACATTTTCATTCCAATAAGGTTAGTACTTGAGTATTCCCTAAATGTATAAACTCAATTTCAATCGAGAAATATGAACTTTGAATCAATTCCAGAGAATTTTATCAGGAACGTAATAAGCCTAATTTTTTCTCTCAAATGGCCATATCTTTTTAACAGAGCCGAATTCGAAAAATGGAAAATGAAAAAAAGGTTTCTTTTGGCCTCACGAATCTACAGTTAAAATATATGTACAAGTCAAAGACTCACCCTGTATATACAGTATGGTGGAAATGAAAGGAATAAAGTCGTTATTTCGCAAGCCGGCAACTTTTAAGGAAAAATCCATAAACATGTCGATTTTTATTTTTAAACAGGCTATTCGTAAGGATACCTTTTTATTTTTGACGTCATCTATATGAGCATGATGACGTCATCGCTAAAATTTTCAAATGGAAATATGGGTGTTGTGATACATTATTTGAAAGGTCTTTCAAATACCTATTCAGCCATATCAATATGTACAGTAATTGATTTGCGTATTGTCACAAACATTATTGATGAAATTTCAACAGATTTCTCAATAAAATGTATTAAGTATTGGTATGATGTATTTATGGACACACAAAAATAAATTTTGTAAAGGCCGTCACTGTATTTTAGCTGAAGGTAAACAATTTGAGCACTTAATTTAGGTTAATACATATTAAATATTTATTGTAATAATAAAATTTCCTCAATTTTTTAAACATATACAAAAACCAATTACTATACATATTGATATGGCTGAATAGGTCAAATAGTCAATAGTCAAAAAATGACTTCGAAGGGTTGTAACAGATATTGTTCGATTTCTTCTAGTAAAATTCGCGATGTAATGGTCTTCCCTCTCAGATGTTACTCTGGGTCGACCAAGCATCGGTCTCCGGGCAACACTGCCGGTTTCCTAAAAAAGGGCAACTATGCTCCGTACTGAAGTCCATGGAATATTCAAACGTTGCGCAATCTGGTGGGTTCTTGCTGTAGGGGTTCTATTCTTGCCCGGTCAAACTGAGAAATTGGATGTCCCGGCATTTTCCACGGAACATTCTCAATATTACAACTTTTGACGAACCACGATGTGTGTAGAACTGTACAAGTGATTAGTAGTAGTAGAAAAATTGTGTCAGATTTGCGAGCAACGAAGTGTTTTGTTTCAGTTTGGGCAGAAACTGGCGACTTCAGAGATGCCCACTCTGGAGGAATGTCCGGAAGTACCGGATCTAATTCTCTGGATCATCCACAGCTACCTTTCAGTACGGCTTCTGCGAGAAGTAGGACGAGAGACAGAAAAGGTAAGTCAAAATAAATACACATCCCTTAAACATGGAAAACGTAACCATAATAGCAATTTATGTAACAAGTACATAAATAAGGTCTTTATGGACGAGTCCAAAAGTTTATGGCAGAGCGAGCAAAGCGAGCGAGGCCAATAATTTGGGCAAGTCCATAAGCCTAATTATGTACGAGTAGGGTTGCCAGATGTCCGGTTTTCGACCGGACAGTCCGGTTTTTTCATGTTTGTCCGGTCGAAAAAAATCTTCGTAAACCGGACAGAGGCTTGAGTTATCCGGTTTTTTCATCAAGTACATTTGAGTTGTCCGGTTTTTTTATCAAGTACATCTGGCAACCCTATGTACGAGTTGCATACAAAGCTTTATCTTTGACTGCAATGCAGAAATTTCATTTTCTGAAATGGAAATTAATATATTCGTCGCTTCATTACAAAGAGATATTGAGTGTGCTTTTGTTTTTCTTACCTTAGTAACCATCAGCGACCTTAGCAACCTCACTGAACAAAGTTGATTACTTCGTTAATTCTGTGACAAACGTCATAATAATCCAAAAAATGGATAGTTCGGGAGAGGAAAGTGTGAATAATTTAGCCGCAAGCGCCAAAGAATCTCTCCTACTCACTAAGAGTGCTTATGAAAATTTGTATTCGGCCTATAACAAGGTGTGAAATGAAGAAAATTGCAAAATCGAGAGAAGACTGTGACAGTTGAGTCCAATAAAGTGGAGTCCAATAAATTAGTCAATTATGGACGCTAAACGAATTCATGAATCAAGTGTTTATGAAGCAGTCGAACATAAAGAACATTTAAAGAAATAAAATCAATGAAGGCACCGTACTTTCATAATTTGAAAGCTCACCTTCAAAAATAATTTTTTTAACGATTAACCTCAGGTTATTGACACAAAGTTGTTTCCATGAGAAAAATCAAAGTGTACTCGATGTGTTCGAAATTTATTCATTTCGATAGTCGAAGAAGCCAAAAAGTTAGATTTTGAGAATCTCAATGATATTTACCTATATTGAAGAAATAAACGAGACCGTAAAAAATTCTCGTAGCAAGTGTTCGTCCTATAAATCTAACTGGTATCCTCAGAATCCCGAAGGAATTAAAAATAATCGTTGTTTACATACTGAAACAGTGATCGAGTAAGTGTTTTTATTTGACATTTTATTCGTTGGACCCATTCGTCTGCAAGAATAATAAACCGGAGGAGTCTAAATAAAAATGTTTCCCAAGAAGTGAATCTTTTGAGTTCTCGAAATTTGAATTATTCGATGGAGTTTTCTCAGTTGGAAAAGTTAATAATGATCAAGGTATGTATTGTTATGTATTTCGTGATGGTCATTTGGCTGATGTTGTTTTCAATTATCAACGGCATACCTTCTTCTTTATAATGAAATAAACATCCGATCATTTATATGAAAATGGCATTTTTCTTTGAATGTCAAAATAACACCTCTTATTGGAAATCCCTAATCTCTTTATCATGCAGAGAACCTGTACATCTAATAGTGAATTCATTGCAGGAGATATAAAATCGCTCTTTTGTCCAACCTCAGAGTCAGACCTTTCAGATAAAGATGACTAAAGCAAACCTGCCGCACAAAAATATTCGTTCGTGTTGAAAGAAAGAGCATCCAATTCGTCGTTCAAAGAGAAAGCTTGATTCATTTCAACGCTAAACGTTGAACATCATCGAGATGGGATTAAGCTGCCATATCGCTTAGCAAGGATCATATCAGGCGTAGATTATTATTCGTAGGAAATGTGTATTTCGATTGTCAAGAAAAACATGCCATTGATCTTGTGTCGTTGCCAAATTGGGATCCTACGCGTTGTTCTGGAAAAATGTGGGACATTTGAACCGGAAAGTGAAACATTCTGGGATGTAATGAATTTTGAAATCTGTAGAAGTTGATCAGATCATGGGACAATAGTTTCGTAATTTTCCGTTACGAATTTTGAAGAATTTACAATATACAGGGTGGCCCACCCCAGAAGCGGTTCTCTTTTTGAGGCAGTAAATGAAGACATTTCGAAATTTTGTTTTTCGTGAAATGTAAAGGGCAATCAGATGCACAAATGAAAATTGTTTTCGCATATACAGGGTGTTCGATAACAAAGATATAGACGATAGTTACACTTTTTTCAATGTAATACCCTATATATGAATTCAAAAATTGAATGGCAAGCTCAAATAATGATGAGTTTATGTGGACCATTTCATACCTCAGGAGAACCATTTAAAAGAAAATGGCGAAAAATCGAAAAAAAGGAGTATTTTCAATTTGCAATGAATGGATAAACCCTTCAAGCCAACGAGACAGACAATGTTTTTTCGTGTAGACATATCGGCTACCCATATGCAGAATAAAAAAATGTAACTTTGGAATATACTGAGTGATCATAATCAATATTCAAACTTTAACTACAAATAATGGTCGAAAACTTTCTTATTTCAAATGGCACACCCAGTATTTCTGTACCTTGTTGAACGTGAAAATTAGTATCGAAACTATCTCTATTGGGTTTCCCTATACCTAAACCTAATATTTTTCCAGCAAATTTCGATTAATTGAACTAGATACCTACTATTATGATTAGCGATATTCATAGAAATACTTTACATTATTCCTTTTTAAATGATTATCTACTGTTTTTCTGACAATCAATTCTTTTTTCAATTATTTTCAAACTAATTTCGCCTAGTCATTCAATCCTTTTCGGTATAGCCCTTAAATTTTTCTTCATTCCGATCGATTCATGATAAAGGGGGTGGAAAAATCGCTTTCAAAGTTAGGGATGACAAAATCGTGAAAAATAATTTTTTTCAAATTAGAACCCCATTTTTTTATGGCAGATATTGAATCTACGTTAAAAAATAATGTGAGTGTATGCATCACACCCTTGCCCTAAAGGGGATATTAACTCAGAAAATATCCATTTTTGGGCAAGGGTGTAATGCATACACTCACATTATTTTTTAACGTAGATTCAATATCTGCCATAAAAAAATGGGGTTCTAATTTGAAAAAATTGATTTTTCACGATTTTGTCATTCCTAACTTTGAAAGCGATTTTTTCACCCCCTGTATCATGAATCGCGATTTCGATTTTTAAAGTGGATACATCAATCTTATATATAATCCCAAAAATGAAAATTTTCCATCCAAAAACCTCGAAGTTATTCTTGTTTCAGCGGAGCTCTATTTTCGATTTTTTTTTCGAATTTTCCCGCTCAGAGAGAATTTTCCAACCAAAACTGAAAAATGTTACATCAAAATAACTTGAAATTTTCTAAGGAATCTATTTCTGCAATAAAAAAATGGTGTTCTAATTTGAAAAACGGAAGTTGACGTCATTTCCGGAAAAACCGGAGGTGCTCATGCCTTGAAAATATTTTAGATTTCATCAGCATCGTGAAATACTTATAAGTGCTGAATTTCATGAAAATACGTTCAGTAGTTTCCCGTATAAATATGGGTGAGGTTCCTCGTGAAAGACCTTGTATAGGGTATTACATTGAAAAAAGTGCAACTATGGTCTATATCTTTGTTATCGAAAACCCTGTATATGTGAAAACAATTTTAAATTGTGCATCTGAATGCCCTTTACATTTCACGAAAAAAAAATTTTCAAAATGTCTTCATTTATTGCCTCGAAATGAGAACCGCGTCTGGGGTGGGCCACCCTGAATACCTACTTTCAATCGGAGATTCCCTGAAACTTGACTTCAGCAAAATAGAAAAGAGTTTCGAAAAGAAACCTACCATCCATCGAATCCACCAAATCACCATTCTGGGGCCTCTCAAAACAGGAACATACGGCCGCCAACAATGCTCAGTATCAATTACTCCAACCCAGATCCCCATAATCCCCCCTGTAATTATTTAAAGAGCCATTGACTCGTCTCGAAAATAACCGGGCTACATATTCCCGCTCGACCCGTGAACGCCTCCATCCGTCAAGCCTGCGGGATTAGGCAGGATTAGAGAAGAAGCCGGTGCATCTTGTTGCTAAACTTTTCGAAAGCATAAATTCTTCGTATGGCACATCCAGACCGTGTCTCTGGCATCGTTAACACTCGGATATGTTGGTAAATCAGCCGGTTAACTGTCACTGTCGACCGTTTTGGGATGCAAGGCTGACATCTGACAATAATGCATTCACAGTTTGATTGTGTTGTCACTGGAATATTCTTTTCAAAATACGTATTCAAATTTATTGATACTTATTGTTCTGATGCTAGGTACTTCAGATTCAATACTTAAAAATAATATTCCAATGACAACCTACTCAAACTCAAACTGTAAATGCAAACTCAAACTGTAAATGCAGTATTATCAGCATTGTACTTACACTCGGACAAGATAATAATTATCTATAAGAGTGTAAAAGAAAACACTATACCAGATAAATAACATAGGTGATTTTTAATATCTCAACATGTTTCGAGCTTAATAAAGCTCATCATGACATGACAAGTCGAAATGAACAAAAACTGGTTAAAGAATAAAATTGGATGAAAATGGCCAATATACAAAATAGTAAAAGTTCAGTAGCATAAAATCTTTAAAAGGTCATTAGCATTGAAAAGGTGAAGTAATCAAAAATCAGAGCGTGCAGAAAGGCGAACAGAATAGTAATGTAAAAAGGCAGAATATCATGAAAAACTCACATTAAAATATTCAAGCACAATTCACAGAAAATCGCTCAGAGTCATGTAGATGATCTAAAATGATTCCTCTCGGAAATTCTTAGGTCTACATCCCTGAAAAAAGGGACTCAGAATCGATTTATTTTTTCTGATTGATAAAGGGATGTATGAGTGTATAAAGATAAGAATAATAAAAAAAAATATTTTATAAGTATTAAATGAATGAAAAAGATATTCTTCATCATTTTTGGTTATTTTGTAACATTTCCACCATCAAAATGAACAAAATTTTTGTGTTTTTTTTTTCATTTCCGTATCGAAGTCCATCATTTAGTAAATCTAACGTCTATCTCATTTTTCTTTTAGAATTCACCGTTTTTTTGTGAATAATATTAAAACAATGTGTTGTTTTCGCGAAATTTATTTCCTTGAATTTTTCTATTCGAAATGATGAATATCCACGTTCATCAACGACAATTTATTAAGGTTTGTTTTAGCCGTCGATTCGTGAAAATTATTTGTTTCTTACAATTGTGGATTCTAAGATGGAATGGAATTTCTTTTAAATGTCACGCCCCGCAGGTATCTGCTCCCAGATGAGTGGTAGAGGAAAATTAGAGTGTTATACAGCCAGTGTGAGATCTAGTTCAATGTAGGATTTCTTGTTATATTCCCTGCGCCCTGAATAATCCTAGAAAGCGAACTCTTATGTTTTATTTTGTTTTTTGAGCTTTTTTTTCATGTTTTCTCAATGTTTTCAGCTTCACTTACGTGATTACTTCTGAAGATGAGCTTTATTAAGCTTGAAACATGTTGAGGTATTAAAAATCACCTAAGTAATTTATCTGGTATAGTGTTTTCCTTTACCTATTATGGATCGCCCAGATATCAGGACATTCACTTCAAATAATAATTATCTCAAATAACAAAACTCAACAAATCCTTCATTGTGGTCGAAAAGTATGGCTTAGCTACTTCGCAGCTGTCACGCAGACATTTCTATCGTAAGAAATCAGGTCTTTGGGATTCAATGTTGTATTTTGCATCAGTGTTTACTGCGAAATGGCCAAGCCATGCTTCTCGACCAAAATGATAGTTTTGTTGAGTTGTTCCTTGTAGGTTTGAGGGCTTGGCTCTATATAACCTTCTGTACATGATCTTTTTAGTAAGATCCGCCTTTATACAGGGTGTTCCTAAATTGAACGTTCAAACGAAAAGGGGAGATTCCTTGAGTAAGTTTAAGAAAAAAATCCCCATAAACATGAGGTGCAAACTTTTCGTTTTCGAGATGCGGGGTTTATTAGGGAGTATTTGAAAGAAAGTAATGAAAACAGGTGGATTGGACATCAGTAATGGCCCGCCAGATCTCCAGACTTGAATAGTTCAGATTTCTGTTCATACTTACTAGATCTTCATGACAATTTTGATTCTTCTGAGGATTTCGAGAGAATCGTTCAAAGATTTTTTCTCGGAATCGGTAGCAGATACGACAAAACTACATGAGACCGAAAAGTTTAGTATAACAACAAAGCTTCATTTTTCACATTAACAGTTGCTCACAAAAAAAAGTTCTGGAGGAAAACAGGTGATAGTGTTCCAGAAAAAATATCACCCTGTAGATCTGCTATCGAAATTGTCATGTCACGTGGTGAGAACTCTCAAATGTTGTATCTATGCCAAATTTTAGTTGAATTTCATGTAAAGTGTAGGGGAAATACGTACAAAACGACATATATGGACAAAATGACATAGGCATCATAACTTGAGTTTGGAGGTATCAAATGCGGAACTGCCTACCAAATCACACGACCCAAGTGGGTTCAATTAACCTCTGAAAAGTCGCAAGCGCTACTCTAGTTCATTCGGTCGTTATGAGTGATAACAGAAAATAATAGGTCACGAGATTTTTTTATTGCGCCGAATTTTTGGAAGAAATGACCAGTTTTCACCATTTTTTTTCATTTATGTTGCATTCATTTCGAACTTTACTTATTTGTCATTGTATTCAGGACGCTTTTTTATGTTAAATATACTATTTTGTATCAATTCGATATATTTCTAGTTTTCTAAAGTTTTATGGACAAAATTACATAGGTATTTCCGCTGAATTAACCGTATCTACCGGACAACACCGTGACCATTCATCCCAGGCTCCATCAGCTAACAAAGAGCCAGGACTTGTCTTAACAAATTCATAACAAAATATTCATCTGCGACTAATAAAGGCAACGCATCTCAATAGATTAAAATGCATTGATGATCCTATGAGGAGGTTCCCCCAATCCCTAATGGACGATTCATAAGTGGACAAGGCAAACGTGAGCCGAAGACACGATAAACATATACTTAGTTTCAACTTCTACACCTAATATGATTGCAATCAAATCAAAAAAGGAGCCCATACCTCCTCCAAAGAAAAGGAGACACTTCCCTAGGGCATTATTTGAAGAAGACAATGAAGAAGAAAATGTTTCTAGCAACTTTCGAGATGATGAAGGCGATTGTCCAACTGTCTATTGTTATAACCCTTTTTTCCCGATTCAGATCGGGAAAAAACCAGTCTTCTCCAGGATTAGCACTGGAAAAGACTGGTTACGATGCATGCATTGGTTGCATTGGGCTCACGCATCTTGTGCTGATGTTCCTAGAAGAACCAAGCGTTTCATTGGTGAACTTTGTCAGTAGTTTTGTAACTATGAGTAGAAAAATACAGTTGCCTATTGCCGGTATGTCATTTTGTCCATAGCATTCGGACCAAATGAATTTCGTTTATCCCAATTTATCTGAGAATATTTTATTTTTTGATACTTTTATTTCATGATGAAGATTGATTAGTTTTGTGAAGAAAGGACCAAAGATCATAGTTGTAGAATATGACATTACATTACTATGATTCACTACATACAATACAAGTTATGCCTCTGAAATAAAACCCTATGTCATTTTGTACGTACTTCCCCTAGATACTATGAGGAAAAAAATGAAAGGAATTAAAAGTTCAACACTCTGTATCTCGAAAACGAAACATTTGCGACCCCATGATTATGGGACTTTTTTTTCTTAAACTTACTTAAGGAAACTCCCCTTTTTGTTTGTACGTACAATTTAGGAACACCCTGTATAGATCAAGTTCGTTATTTACTTAATGAGCTCATGCCAGTCGGGTGTTCCTCAAGGTACTAAGTTTAAATCTTTCATGAATAGTATAGGTCAATGACCCGAAATTTTCCCATTCCGTGCGAATTTCCTTCCAGACAATAATCGAACCAGCACTTTTCCGTTTTTCACCAAAGACACGGAAGCGGAAAAACACCCCTCCCCTTCCTTTCTCCCCGAACAGCGCGGAATAAAAAGAAAAGAGCAAATAATTGCGAAATCTTTCGATCAGGTGTTCCGGCACTTCCCGGGGCTTTGCGGCTGAATTTTTAATCAGTTTCTCAAACACGGACGCTCCGTAGGAAAAACGTTTTTCCGACCTGGTCGAAAGCGAGAAGCTTTTCCTTTTGTTTTCCCGGCGCCCGTGCACTTCAATTTTTCCGGTTTATTCGGAACGGATAGTGGTCTGAAAGAAGGGCGGGGGGATTAGATTTGTTTAATAAATAGATTGGGGGGAAGAGATGAGAATGGGATGTGGAATTTGAAATTTTAATTTCAATTTTTCGGCGGGTAAATATTGGCTGTAAGTGGTGGATTAAGGGTTGATGCCTTCGCATTAAAAAATGTTCGATTTTTCTTCGGCAAGATGGGGGGTGTTATGGACGGCCTATTGGAGGTCCTGATATCAATATGGTTGTTAACGTAGATCTACTGATCTACTACGGCTCAAAAAGAATTTGGAATCCTTGGTTTTTGTATGAGGATCGGAATTTCTTTATTTCACCTCTCATCCCATTTCTTCGATTTCTTATTCTGTTGGACGG
Organism: Adalia bipunctata; assembly: GCA_910592335.1. Lineage (NCBI taxonomy): Eukaryota > Metazoa > Arthropoda > Insecta > Coleoptera > Coccinellidae > Adalia > Adalia bipunctata. Next base: position 13,620,891 of record OU342954.1, read on the forward strand.
TGAAGAGTTTTACTATCTTCTCTCTTGTTTTCTACCTGATTTCGAATATTTTCCATATACTCCGTAAGATACGCTCTTTTCTCGTCTTTTCGACAGGAATTATCAATATCCTTATGATTTTCACGTTGTCATATTCCTTTATTATTTCAACCATCTTCTAAGTTTTTTCCTCTGTTATTTCCTCGATAATTTTTATTTTAATATCTCCTCCTATTTGTTCGTTTTCAATATGCCATGAGGCACCTGTTGAATATCTGGTTAATCTTTATAGGGTGTACTCTGAAGATCTTTTATCCTATTAGCTAATCCAACGACCACTCAAATATTTTTTGAGGTTAGTGCTGGTGGTCAAACAATGAGAACTAAGCTTTGCTCAAGTAGACATTAAAACCGTTTATTTGCTTGAAATAGTTATTTAATCAACTAGTTTATTAATGACAGCGATTAATGGTCGAAATATTTTAACGCGTGAGCGGAGCGAGCGCGTTAATGTTTGAGACCATTAATCGCTGAATTAATAAACGAGTTGATTACAAGATTTTTCCGTCGACCTCATCTCGAATTGAATATGAATTCTCGATAGAAATGAATTTTTATTCTGCTTAATCGACAAATTTGACATAATGTAAATTTCTATGTTCATTTCGATATATTGATATTTATGCTCCCTATGGAACAATTCGAAAAATTCATAGAGGGAATATTGGACATGTTGTGACATTCTGAATAGTTCACATTTAGTTTGCATTAAATGATATCCCATAATGAACGTATGAAGAAAGTGGAGGTTGAAGTATTATCTACTTTGCAACTTGTATCACCTGAAATTTCTTCTGCAGTCTATTTTATTTTGAATGGAGTTGTCAACATACCCTTCTGTGACAGAAGTTGATTTCAAACCAAGCTCGATAGTGCTCTGACTGAATATTTTATGTTCGGTTGCCATGATAATCATGCATTAATAAGAAATCATGCATTAAAATAGGTCATTAATGGATGATTTTGAGTGCGTTAAAATGAGCTTTTATTCTATGGTCGACGGAAAAATTGTTTTATATGGACTTTTTTTGATATTCCTATACTTATGAATATAAGACCAGTAAAAAATATTCAAATTAAGTGCATTTTCAATGAAAAAATGCCATAAATGTGTGCCAAAGTTGTATGTGCAAGTCGTTCAAATTGAGAGGATTTTTTGGAATATTTTGGAACACCCAGTGTGTGTAACTTGGTGTATTATTCACATATTGAGTGACTTACCAGGAAACGAAGGGAAATTTGGTCAGCAGTCTTCAAGACTTGACAAAATCGAAGATAAGAAACTAAAGTGAATATTTCTGAAATAAGCAGTATTCAGTCCATGTAAAATGTAAAACTAATGAATATTAAAATTTTATGTCATATAAAAGGATAAAGAAGTTACAGGTTGCAGTGCTATGATAAATTTTCTCTTACACTTTCCTCTAATCTCTGCGGGCTCCCAATACCAAGTTAAAAGTTTTGATCATATTATTGAGTGAAATTTTCTTGCTCTGTGTAGCTTCAGGATATTTTTCAATATTATAAATCATAAAAACTCACTCGTTCACCCATTAAATGCATAAAATGATAAAATTCCTCATATTCCCTCTTCTTCGTTATGTTATTTACTCGATATTTCTTAACAAAAACACTCAGTTTTGTCCTTATTCGATTTTACTGAAAATGGACATGTCCATATTTTCCTCGATGTCCCAAAAATATCTCATGAACATGGTTTTTTACTCAATTTATGATGAATCATCAACCTTACCCATTTTGCATTCAAAACAATCAAAACAAAAATCTTCCATGAATATTTCACAGAATTTTCGATGTGTACTTTGCCAGCTTCACCAATATTCGTGAGACTACTCGAGATCATTGTTTCACTTTAAATAATGGTAAGATCTATAAATCGACTCATCTCAAACGTGAGTGTCTGGGAACCACGCATCCTATAGCCACGACCGGCGCGATCTGTATTCAAATATGAGGAAAATCTTTTCTGGGGATATGTTGTTATATAAAAGGGGAAAGTGGTTATTTAAGGTATTTTTCTTCGATATCGTGGTGATTATATGAAGAGATTCAGTGAATTAATGTAATATTAACCGTGTAGTGTCGAGTTCATAAAATTCCAAGAGGATATTGTTCAGAAAGAAACATCGCCACAGATTATTTAGTGCTGAGTATCATTTTATTCTTCATTAATTTCAATATAATCCATTCATCATTCATATGTCTGAATTTTGTATTTTATTCACATTAAGTTTCAATTTGGACCGGTAACAATAAATTTTTAATAGGAACTGTGCGTTTTAAATGTATATTTACATGCTTCTTGGTGTTCAATTTTATCTCCCACATTAGTGGGATTTTATTATTACATATCTCTATATCGAACGTTTTGTTGATAAACATTCTGACAACTTGTAGTGCGATTAATTTTTCTGCGATTCGATGGAATTCAAAATCCTGGGAAGCATTCACATTATTCTTGGAATTCATAATTTTTCCTCAATTTTTTCGTATACATTTAGGAATAACTCGAAAACGACGCGTTTTATCAAGAAAACATAGTAATACTTTCATTTTCTAAAATAATTTCTTTCAGGTGGTTTCATGATATTTTCGCGTCGATTTATGAATCGGCTACTCTGTTACTTTCATACCAGGGAAAAGATTGAATGAGTTTTGATTGGGGGAATCTGCACCATGAATAGAGTACACAATTAATCAAAAGTTGGTTTGAAATGATAGTTCCGAAGATATGAAAAAAAAAAGGTTTTTTCAATCGATTTTCCACACCCTGTATCTTTCAAACGAACCAAATTTTGAAAAATGGTACAGGAAAAAAGTGTTTCTTTTGATGAGAGAAATCTACAGTTAAAATAATATGTACAAGTCAAAGACACCCTGTATAGCTGTATCGTCTGTGATCTTGCACCTTATCATTTTTTGTATGTCTGACATGAAATATTGGTCCTAGAACCAATCCTTGTGGTACGCCAGCTACATAGAGATTCTTTCTCTATTGTCCAAATATGCCCGTATGACGCTTATTAGTTTCGGTAGAAATTTAGCATCTTCACTTTGTATACCTATCAATTCTTGGTGGCACATCTTGTTAAAGCCTTTTCTATATCTAAGAAAACGGCTTCTGTTTCTGAAGACAGGTTCATTTTTCCTTTTATTTCCTTTATTATTCTATCCAATTGATGAGCTGTATAATAGTTTTTCCTTAATCCAAACTGGTGATCGAGTACAATTTTGTTGGATTCTACAAATTGATATAGTCTTCCGTAAATCACTTTCTCTAAGATTTTACAGAGGGTCGAAAATAGACTCTTCGGTCTGTTTCTTGTTGTATCTTATTTGGCTTTTCCTTCACATCATTATAGTATCTGCCGTTTTCCATCTAATTTGAAAGTATGTTGATATTGTTGCCATTGCAATCTCTCCAATTACTTCCTAACCTATTTTCATGTTTTTTTTGCAGTGAGTCGATCATTATCAGATCCCATAAAGACAGAGTCGGGGGTTGGTGTAGACAACTCTGACGGCTGTACCGGCAATGATGGCGAAGCAGGAAAAAACGATAAAAAGAGCAAGAGGCAGCGTCGACAAAGAACGCATTTCACCTCTCAACAACTGCAAGAACTGGAGGCTACCTTCGCAAGGAATAGATATCCAGACATGAGCACGAGGGAGGAAATTGCAATGTGGACGAATCTTACTGAAGCTAGAGTCAGGGTAAGTCGATTTTATTGAGTTTTCAGTTTTGAGTGTGTGTGTGTGATTTTTTTGGTCCAATCTTTTATCGGCGAGTCGTAAAAGTCGCACCGATGCGCGACGCCATCCATATAGGCGTCTTCGATTCATTAGCAGACGCCTAGGCAGACGCAGGACGATTTTCCGGATCAGACGGGCGGTAGAGCCGGAGAAATCCGGGAAATCCAGCTGGATTCCGGAGACTCCGTTAACTGCTGCTCGCTCTTCACTGGAATTTATTTTTAATGAAGTGATCTGACGGCTTTCGTTTCTACCTCTTTCCTTCAGTCTTAGACTTAACGTGACTGAATGCGTTTCAAGTTGTGGGCACCAGGAAGTTGTGGTGGTTTTGGGGCTGTGAATTCATTAGTACTTTATTTTTGGGGGATATTGATCTTTATAAATTCTAAAGGTTAGTACCACCAACGACGAAGATTATAATTAGGGAACTGACTTCCTTCTTATAGTCATGATATACTGCTATCCAAAAGTTAAGTTCGGAAATTATGTGACCGTTTGAAACGTTGCCGATTTTGTCTACCAAATCAATGAGAATTTAAATGTTAACTGTCTTTTATCTAATTTTTTTTTTGCGCCACGTTTGATAACTTTTCCAGTTTCAGGCATGTTCTTGTCGTTTGCGTTTTTAAGAATTCCGTATTTCTTTACGTTCTTACAATAAATTTTGATTCAAAACTGGTAAATTTGTTTTGCAATAATGCCTAGACGTGAACTTAGTGCGAAATAAGCCAATAGGGCTATAGGTATGATCGAGACGAACCGTAATCATCAGAGAGTTGTTAGGAAGTTTTTTGAAGTTAGTGAAAGTATAGTTTCCCGGAACATCTATCGATAACCTGAAACTGGAAACTTAACCCCAAGAACAAGAAGTCGACGCCTAAGACTCCTGCAGAAGATCGGTTTCCTGACTGTGTCTACCCGTAGACAGCCTTTATGTACCTACTTATTCATTCATGCAAAAGCGACTCTTTTTCATTTACAAATACTATCCCCATGCTGCTATTAGGCCAAAATTTCCTACAGAACTGTATCATCCATAACAGTGTTAGCAATTCGTTCAGTGCTTGAGCCACCAACACCGCTGTCAGGAATTCGCTCTGTGACTGAATACTCAGTACTCCGGGTGACGCATGTTGTTAAGATAACTTTACTTATGAAGGGCTGCTGCATCTTCACTGGCATTACCTTTTCTCTCACCATGAATGAAACGTATATTAGCGTATTCCTGTGATGTGTCACCATTTCGTAGCATGTCCAAAGTTGAGAATTTATCCAGATAAAGAACATATCGTAACGAAATCAAATTATGTTTTAGCGAATAAGTAGATTTCGTTTCAACACGATTCTCAGTCAGAGAAACCTCTTCACATTCACATTGACACGTTGGAGCGTGGATAATAAAATGAACACTGTTTTCTATTGTTTTTTTATGAAGCCCTCATCATCAGGTACAGATTAAGGGAATCATTACATAGTATAAAACAAAGTCGCTATCGCTGTCTGTCCCTATGTATACTTAAATTTTCAAAGCTACGCAACGGATTTTTGAACGCTTTTTTTAATCGATAAAGTGATTCAAGAGGAAGGTTCATATGTATGATGCATGCATAATATTGTAGAGAAACACTGATGAATTTACAGGTTTCTAATGTGATGTCGTGAATAAACACATTTTTTGCGCTTACATTGCAAACGCTGACTGAACCCCACGAGATAAATCAAAATAATGTACTCGGTTTGTACACCTTGAAATGGTCAACAAAAAAGTCCACGATGGTATATGTCTATCTCTTAAGGGGACGTTATACTTTGGCCTACGGCACCGATTCTCCATTCAAAAAGTGCCTTTCATTTTTCCAAGTTCACGTCCTCAATTTTTCACCTCAAAGCTTGATTTTTTTATTGAAATTGAAGGATGTCCTGAGGGCAAATTATTTTTTCGCATGAAAAAATCGGCTACGACACCGATTCTCCATTCAAAAAGTGCCTTTCATTTTTCCAAGTTTACGCTCTCAATTTTCCACCTAAAAGCTTGATTTTTTCTTTAAATTGAAGTTGAAGGATGTCTTGAGGGCACTCCAATTTCTTCTCTTTGATTTAACTATTTTTTCGCATGAAAAAATCGGCTACGGCACCGATTCTCCATTCAAAAAGTGCCTTTCATTTTTCCAAGTTTACGCTTTCAATTTTTCACCTAAAAGCTTGATTTTTTCTTTAAATCGAAGTTGAAGGATGTCTTGAGGGCACTCCAATTTCTACTCTCTGAAAAAAAAATCGCTTTCAAAGTTAGGGATGACAAAATCGTGAAAAATCAATTTTTTCAAATTAGAACCCCATTTTTTATGGCAGATATTGAATCTACGTTAAAAAATAATGTGGGTGTATGCATCACACCCTTGCCCTAAAATGGATATTCTCTGAGTTAATATCCACTTTAGGGCAAGGGCGTGATGCATACACTCACACTATTTTTTAACGTAGATTCAATATCTGCCATAAAAAAATGGAGTTCTAATATGAAAAAATTGATTTTTCACGATTTTGTCATCCCTTACTTTGAAAGCGACTTTTTCACCCCCTGTATCATGAATCGCGATTTCGATTTTTAAAGTGGATACATCAATCTTACATCTTGAAAAATCCCAAAAATGAAAATTTTCCATCCAAAAACCTCGAAGTTGTTCTTGTTTCAGCGGAGCTCTATTTTAGATTTTTTTTTCGAATTTTCCCGCTCAGAGAGAATTTTCCAACCAAAACTGAAAAATGTTACATCAAAATAACTTGAAATTTTCTAAGGAATCTATTTCCGCAATAAAAAAATGGTGTTCTAGTTTGAAAAACGGAAGTTGACGTCATTTCCGGAAAAACCGGAGGTGCTCATGCCTTGAAAATATTTTAGATTTCATCAGCATCGTGAAATACTAATGAGTGCTGAATTTCATGAAAATACGTTCAGTAGTTTCCCGTATAAATATGGGTGAGGTTCCTCGTGAAAGACCCTGTATAGGTAAGACCTTCACCATATAAAAATGTCATTCTGTGGTCATGTCATAATTGACTTTGGTAGATCAGCTGTTGATTAATCAATCAAATCGATCATGGGAAAAAAGACCGAAATGACGTTGTATGACATTGCGGCGCCGCCACGAAACATTGCCGATATTCTCGATTTGGTCGAACGTCATTCCATTCAAAATTCGACGAGTGCTTACACCAGTATTCTAGGTATCTTAGTTATGATATAAATGTGAACTAAATGTAAACTATTCAGAATGTCACAACATGTCCAATATTCCCTCTATGAATTTTTCGAATTGTTCCATAGGGAGCATAAATATCAATATATCGAAATGAACAAAGAAATTTACATTATGTCAAATTTGTCTATTATGCAAAATAAAAGTTCATTTCTATCGAGATTTCATATTCAATTCGTGATGAGGTCGACGGAAAAATCTTGTAATCAACTCGTTCATTAATTCAGCGATTAATGGTCTCACACATTAAACATTTCGACCTTTAATCGCTGTCATTAATGAACTAGTTGATTAAATAACTATTACGCATGAAAAAATCGGGTTGAATTCGAGAGCCTATGAAAATTGACTTCATAATCGTTTTTCGGCGGTTGTTCATCAATTTTTTTTAGAAGATTCATTAGAGTGCCCTCGAAAAATCAATTTTCTATATTAAAAAAAAAATTCCATTTGGATAGGCGCTTAATTATTGCAAAAAATTATGGAAATACTGAAAAGACTTCCAGAAAGTGTGAAATCGCAGAGAACTGTCTGAAATTCCAGGAAAATTAAAAAAAAATCAAGCTTTCAGGTGGAAAATTGAGGGCGTGGACTTGGAAAAACGAAAGGCACTCTTTGAATGGAGAATCGTTGCCGTTGGCCAAAGTATAACGGCCCCTTAAGGATAACCCACAATAACAATTTTTTATCTTTCACATTTTAAGGAAAAAAATGGCTTGGTCGTCGTGAAGAACCATGTCGAACCGCAATATAGAAATTGGTGGGAAAATTTGAGCTGTTGAGACAAGTTAGTGAAGAATAAAACTCCATAATGAAATAAATATCCGATCATTCATCTAAAAAATGGCATTTTCCTTTGAATGTCAAAATAACAACTCTTATTGGAAAACCCTCTACCATTCTAAAACCTTCCACATACTTAATGAAGTATTCATCTCCTTTTTTGATGAGATTTGAAATTTCATATTTTTTCCAAGAAAGTTTTCTGAATAGCTATTAGTATTTGAATGACAATATTTTACCATGAAGGTAGTTTTAAAGGAAATAGAATTCTTTTTTCCAGAGCGCCCAGCCTTCTTTACAGTGTTTCATGCTTATCCATTCATTCTAGGACACCCTGTATAGAGAAATTATTTTTTTTTGTTCGCGACGATACCCCGCGCACCGATAAACAAACCGGTATTAACAGGACGTCAGAAGAGGAGGTCCTGGTACTCCATCATGCAGATTCCGGTGGAGCTACAGCTAAACAGTCCTATGTACCGATCGTCCGCATTCGGCCGTCAGAAGCGCTAATCCAACTGCCAGATTTATGGTGTTAATCATGCCGGGATTACCGTAGAGTCAGCCTAGGGACCGTCCATTTTCATGAATTGGTACCCCTGATCTCCGGCAAGGGTTGCTGCTATGCGTAAGGGGTAAGACGGGGAATTTTCGTGAAAAACAATTTCATCGATTCTATGGCATCCCATCTTGTCACTTGTCACATCTGCATACTACATACACACATCGTCAAAAGCCTTGGTCCCTCTAGGTTTCTCAAGAAATAAACAATCCAAGTTCAGAAAATGAGATGAATATTTTCCTCTATTTCAACTGCATTATACACTGCGCAAAAAAATTAACGCACATTATGGAAATCTCAAATTTATTCTACAATTGAAGGTGTTCTCAATGATAATTATTTTTATCAGAATTATGCATGCATATGTTATCCACTTTCAACGTTTTTCTTCAATACAGATGTTTTCTCCCAGCAGGAATAAAAAAAGATGATATTATCAGATTTTGAATGTATTGGCTCCATTCTAAAATCAGTTGTTCTCGATCAATTCTAGTGATCAATAGTTTTTCTTTCGTTTGATTTTCTACACTCGATCGCTATGCAACGCGAAACACGCAATTTGACCCAAGAGGAATGTGCCCAAGCGGTAGTTTTGCGAGAAGAAGGGTGGACATACACAAGAATTGCAGAAAGGTTTGGAGTTTCCCATACAAGTGTGTCCAGAATGTTGCAGCGATTCAGGGAGACAGGTATGAATGTCCGAAGAGTCCGAAGACCAGGACAGGGTAGACCACGGGTAACAACTGCCATTCAAGAACGTTACTTGAGAGTTTCTTCGTTGAGACAACGGTTTGCAACCGCTCGCCTCCTTCAAAATCAGCTTGAGCAAACTCATGAGGTGCAAATTAGCACTCAGACAATAAGAAATCGCCACAGAGAATGATTTAAGGCCTCGTGTCGCGGCAAGAGGCCCAGCTCTTACCCCAGCCCATCGAAGGGCGCGTTTGGATTTTGCGAGAGAGCATATCCAATGGGAAGAGGCCGATTGGGAAAGAGTTCTCTTCACAGATGAGTCTAGATTCTGCCTCTACCATTGTGATCGTTCCCTTGTATACAGACGTCCAAATGAAAGATATGCTCAGTGCAATTTCCTGAATACTACTGGTTTCGGGGGAGGATCGATTATGGTATGGGGTGGAATATCTTTGACTGCTCGCACAGACCTAGTGGTCGTCGATAATGAAGCTATGAATGCTGATAAGTATATAAGGAACATTCTTGAAGAGCATGTAGTGCCATTTGCCCCATACATTGGTGAAAATTTCATTTTTATGGACGATAATGCCAGACCCCATCGTGCGCGCATCGTTCAGGAGTACCTTGAAGAGGTTGAAGTCTCCCGAATGGAATGGCCAGGAAGAAGTCCAGATCTCAATCCGATTGAGCAGGTTTGGGACAACCTCAATAGAAGGCTGAGAAGGTCAGAAAATCATCCAGCTACTCTTAATAACTTAGGAATCCAACTCAGAGAAATCTGGGGAGGATTAGATCAGAACATTTTAAGATCACTCATTTTAGTATGAACCGTCGTTGCCGAGCTGTAATTAACTTGGGGTGGAAATACCAAGTATTAATTAAATCACTCATCAGCATTTCAGTATTTTGAAAATTGGTCATTTCTCTTCTTTCACATAAGATTCGGTGGAATCCTGAATTTTTCTTCCATTTAATGTGTCTTGTTTCGTTCAAAACCTTCCCGAGAGAACATAAAAAATAAGTTATAAAGTCAATGTAGAGTTAACTTTCATTAAAATTGAGATTTTCAGAATCTGCGTTAATTTTTTTGCGCAGTGTATTTGATAGGGAATCTTCGTTCGTTACTCTTTGCTTTATGCAGCATGAGACAAAATAGGAAAAATCTAAATTACCCCCATGAGTATCGAAGACTTGAAAAAAAGTTACGCAATATGGTGCACATAAAATATTTCACCTGATTTAATGATTTTCAATCGTTATTACCTCCCGTCCCCATGAAAAAGAAGATCTGCCCTTTGCCGACAGGTAGCTCCATGTCCAGGTGATAGCCGAGGTACTCTCAGAGCTAGGTCTTCCTGCTCTTAAATTTGAGGAATGCAACCATGTCCTCATGGCACCGGTTGTGACTACCCGTCTATTTATATAGGTCCTCGAAAAATGACTTCGAAGGGCTGTTGCAGATACCGTTCGATTCCTTCGAGTAAAATTCGCGATATAATGGTCTTCTCTTCCAGATGTTACTGTGGGTCGACCAAGTATCGGTCTCTGGGCAACGCTGCCCGCTTCCAGGAAAAGGGCCACTTCGCGCCTTACTGAAGTCTGTGGAATATTCAAACTTCGCGCTATCTAGTGGTTCTACAAGGTTTCTTGATGGAGGGATACTATTGTTGCCCGGTCAAACTGACAAATTGGAAGCCCCGGCATTTTCCACGGAATATTCTCAATATTACAACTTTCGTTATTCGCTGAAAACTGATTTACTTCGAATACACCTGGATTCTCCCGAACAAAAAACATTTTTTGATAGTTTATTGTTTTCCTTCAAATGATAAGATAGTGAAGATTCTTCACACAAAAAATTGTCATGTAACATTCAACAAGTTGAGACTTGGTAGGGAGAGACTTTTGACGATGTGTATTATTTCGAAAGAACTCCATTTACGTGTATCCATGTGAGTAATAATGAAATATAATTTTTTCAAATGGAACACCCTTCATTTCATCGCATATACTCTTAAGTTCTCTGCCGATATAGTGTTCATACACTGCGCAAAAAAATTAACGCACATTCTGAAAATCTCAATTTTAATGAAAGTTAACTCTACATTGACTTTATAACTTATTTTTTATGTTCTCTAGGAAAGGTTTTGAACGAAACAAGATACATGAAATGGAAAAAAAATTCAGGATTTCACCGAATCTTATGTGAAAGACGAGGAATGAACAATTTTCAAAATACTGAAATGCTGATAAGTGATTTAATACTTGGTATTTCCACCCCTTGCGTTAATTACAGCTCGGCAACGACGGTTCATACTCAAAATGAGTGATCTTAAAATGTTCTGATCTAATCCTCCCCAGACTTCTCCGAGTTGGATTCCTAAGTCATTAAGAGTAGCTGGATGATTTTCTGAACTTCTCAGCCTTCTATTGAGGTTGTCCCAAACCTGCTCAATCGGATTGAGATTTGGACTTCTTGCTGGTCATTCCATACGAGAGACTTCAACCTCCTCAAGGTACTCCTGAACGATGCGCGCACGATGGGGTCTGGCATTATCGTCCATAAAAATGAATTTTCACCAATGTATGGGGCAAATGGCACTATATGCTCTTCAAGAATGTTCCTTATATACTTATCAGCATTCATAGCTCCATTATCAACGACCACTAGGTCTGTGCGAGCAGTCAAAGATATTCCACCCCATACCATAATCGATCCTCCCCCGAAACCAGTAGTATGTATTCAGGAAATTGCACTGAGCATATCTTTCATGTGGACGTCTGTATACAAGGGAACGTCGATCACTATGGTAGAGGCAGAATCTAGACTCATCTGTGAAGAGAACTCTTTCCCAATCGGCTTCTTCCCAATGGATATGCTCTCTCGCAAAATCCAAACGCGCCCTTCGATGGGCTGGGATAAGAGCTGGGCCTCTTGCCGCGACACGAGGCCTTAAATCATATTCTCTGAGGCGATTTCTTTTTGTCTGAGTGCTAATTTGCACCTCATGAGTTTGCTCAAGCTGATTTTGAAGGAGGCGAGCGGTTGCAAACCGTTGTCTCAACGAAGAAACTACCAAGTAACGTTCTTGAATGGCAGCCAGTAGAAAAAGATGGTTCCATCAAAGTTCTTTCGATTAACACTAATTCGATTTACATGTCCTTATACAGAATCAACAATATAGGGATTTATTTGTAATTTCTTACAATATCGGTGAACCGAATGTAAACGAATATAAATAAGAGATTATCCATACAAAATTGTCGATCCCCAAATCTATTCGGCATTCGTTTCGAAAGAAATACATCAAATGTGGTCAATTTTCTGGGCGAGATTAGAAATTATACGATTGACTGGTGATGACCATGGGGTGACTAACGTTATTGTGCAGTTCCATAGGGGGAACGAGAGATCAACTTGTTAGGGCAATGATCCAAAGGAGATAGATGGCCTTTTTTTGTAAATGGTCTTTATTAAGAGCAGCGCGCCCTCACCAAAAAAACATTTTTTTCATCAAATATTTCATCTGATGGCATGTCATAATGACAACGTTATGTCACTTAATTTTTATGACATAAGAAAGCTCATTATGGTATTTAGTTATTAGAAGTGTCAGTGAAGAGTTCGACGTCAAAAAAGTAAACCAGAGTTAATCAATAATTAAAAAAAAAGATGTCCACCGAAATTGTGAAAATCGAAAAATTGGAGTATCGAGCCATCATCAAGTACCTGTATTTATAGGGGTTAAGAGGTAAGCAGATTTACGAAGATATGCTTAATACCCTTGGTGATCAATGTCCTTCGTATACGACCGTGAAAAATTGGACTGCAAGCTTCAAACGAGCTAAATTTTCCATTGAAGATGATGACCGATCGGGAAGGCCAGTTTCTGTGTCAGTCCCCGAAAATATCGATGCAGTTCATGACATGATTTTATCAGACCGTCGAATTGGGCTTAAACGGATATCTGAAGCACTGAAGATTTCGTACGAACGCGTTCATCATATAGTTCACGTCCATTTGGACATGAGAAAAATTTCTGCAAAATGGATCCCCAAATGTTTGAATGTTGACCAAAAGCGTGCAAGGGTAGAAGCATCGCGTTCGATCTGTGCTCGATTTGAAAACGATGTAGACCTCTTAAACCGAATTGTTACTATGGATGAGACTTGGGTACATTTCTACGATCCAGAAACAAAGCAACAATCGATGGAATGGCGGAACTCTGGTTCTCCAAGAAGTTTCGTGTCCAAAAATCTGCTGGAAAAGTTCTTGCTTCCATTTTTTGGGATTGCTATGGAGTAATCATGATTGATTTTTTGGATAAGGGTAGAAAAATAACTGGAGATTACTATTCGACATAACTGACCACTCAACGGGAAAAAAATTGAAGAGAAAAGACCAAAGGTGTTACGTCACAGTACAAAAATCTCATATTGCCAACAAAAAATTCGTGATTTAGGGTTAGAATTACTAGAACACCCCCCTTATTCACCAGATTTGGCTCTGTCCGACTATCATCTCTTTCCTCAACTGAAAAAAAGTTTGAAAGGTCGTAAATTTTCTTCCAACGAGGAGGTAATAAAAGCTGTGGAGGACTGGTTTGCAGAGCAAGAAGAAACCTTTTTTTTTAAAGGTCTAGAGACGTTGCAGGTTCGCTGTAATAAATGTATCCAATGAAGAGGAGAATATGTTGAGTAATAAAATATTTTGACATTGAAATTTTGTTTGGTTCTATAGAAGGCTAAGAATTTTTCAATATATCCTCGAATTTTAACTTCGTTTGGTGGTAAGACTGAAAGTGAGTTTTTCCTACGTGTAATAGAAATGCATAAATGTACCCCAGCGAAAAGGATTTTTATCAAGGTTATAATTATGCAAGATCCGTTTCACAGAGGGTAGTCCATTCCTGGATGCAGCTCAGATTTAATTGAACAATCTCATGTCACAACCAGGGCCGATTAACAAGTCATATGGGGGTTCGCCACCACAGGCGGCTCATATAGGGACCCCCTACGGATTCGTGTAGTTAATAAAGGAAACAACGCTGGGCATACATTATGGAGGGTGATAGTGTGGGGGCGATTTAATCCTAGCGAAATTCATGACCATTCGATATTGCTCGATGAATTTCCAAATGGCACACTCTATGGTCTCAGGAAATTTGGGATAGCCGGCTGCATAAGTTATCGTTTAATTTAACTGTGAACCAAGAATTCTGGGTTCAGAGGTGTGGATGGACAATATATCGAAAATATTGGGCAGAAAAGACTTATACTACATTCCCATTTATAGAGTATCCCGGTTAGCCATGATATTCTGACACATTTCACCGTGTATATCTGTAAGACGATGCATGGTTGAATAATAGACCAAACTGGAGATGTTCGAAATTTTGTTGATCCCCATGAGTGGAGACAATTTCCAGTAGGGCTTAGCATTTGTTGATATCAAATTCAATTGATTCGTTGAACTGGATACACTAAAAAAAGTGAGCTTTGTATCTGATTTATTGCAAAAAGTCACCAAATATTGGATACATAAAATGTTTCGTAGTCTCATTGAATGCACCTGTATATCGGTAGAGATATTAAAATACGAATTCTCCATTAAAGTAGAAAGGTACTCCAGGAATATCTGGAAATCAACCAAATTCACCAAAAAGATAAGATAAGACTGCCCTTGGAACGAAGTACAATCATATTGACCAATGATTTGACAGCTTTCAGTTCGAAAATATGGCTCCCGAAAATAGAAGAGGTCTGGATAAGAGATAAGAAATCATTTTCTCTCAAATGGGTTTATTTGTTCGAGATGGCAACAATAAAATAGGTGGGAGGAATGATTTCGTCCATGAAAATGTGATATAGAAACTGTATCTGGCTGCGAATCATGATGATGCTGATAAAGAATGAGCGATTTCGAAATACTGCGAAAAATTCAGTCGTTATTTTTATACTGGGCTCTGATTGTGTTGCGTTTCCATCCTGTAGATTTTCATTTTGGGAAATCGAACCTATTCAACCTACTTATCTCGGTTTTCTGAACAAAATCTATAAACTAAGCTATAAGAAAAGTAACGAAGGGAGAAATTTTGAGATTATTCCGAAAGTTTCAATTTTTTCCACCAATTCTTTAAATATGGGAAATCTTATTGTGCACTTAGCTAATTCATTCTTTTGTCTATATCATTATGAGATCCATAGTTTCAGGTGAAAATTTATTTTTAGTATTTTTAATTTAAAATAAACTGCTCCACATGAGTAAGGGATATTGACTTAAATTGCAAAGAAATATAGTTAAAATAAGATTTTTGTGATGAAAATTTATATTAATATGATTTCAAGTTGCAATTTAATTTTAGCCTGCAGCGTATACAGGGTGGTTAAGAAAAATCGAGTAAAATAACGAAATTTCATTCCCACAGAATTCAAGCGCATTTTAAGACTATCAATACAAGGTATTGGCTTGACATCTTCTTCGCATACTACACACGAGGTTGTTGAACATTTCTTGAGAAATTTGGTTCTATAATCCATAAACAAGACAGGTCATTTAAGGACTCTGGGGTAGGTTGATGATCTAATCTTCTTTGGAGCATATCCCATGCATGTTCTATGCAATTCAAATCTGGTGAGTGCGGAGTTATTGGTGAATATAGAAAACCAAGAATAAGGACATTCATGGATATAATAATAATATGATTGAGTATTCAATGCTGAATACATTTTTGTTAAAACCATGTATTGTATTCATTCGAATAGTTTCCAAAATATCGAAAAAACCTGAAAGACAGTCAAATATTCATAGTTAGTATTATTTCTCTTATTCTGAACATCCCCAGTGTAAACCGTTCTCCCAACGTCAAAGTAGAAAATTGTAGAAAGGTTATGTATCTCTTGAATTTCATGAATATATCATCGCAGGGTGTTTCAAATTTGGTGTCGAAAAATGTGATCGAAAATTGGCTATAACTTCTGTTTTTCAAATAAGATCCCTATTTTTTGTGATTGCGTTGGATTCTGCAAAGAAAAATACTGATAGCACTCTAAGATGCTCTTGCTCCTAAATTCAGTAGTTTCTGAGGTATTTGAGATTTTTTGGATTCATGTTGTACGTAGAGTCAAATTCATCTTATCTTTTGCATGAGAATATTCTGTGACCATAGAAGAAAAATTATCCTATTAATAATTCACAACTGACAGGTCTAATTTTAGGCCTTATCTTCACTTCTCGATTTTACATCAATAGTTAATATGGTTTCATAAGACTATTCATCGAATCCAAACAGAATTTGTCTCTACGTACAACATGAATCCAGAAAAGCTCAAATAACTCGGGAATTACTGAATTTAGGAGCAATAGCATCTGAGAGTGCTATCATTATTTTTCTTCGCAGAATCCAACGCAATCATACAAAACAGGGTTCTAATTTGAAAAACAGAAGTTATGGCCGATTTTCGATTACAGTTTTCGACACAAAATTTGAAACACCCTATGATGATATTTATGAAATTCAAAAGACGCATGACCTTGCCACATTCTTCTACTTTGACGTTGTGAGAACGGTTTAAACTCGGGATGTTCAGAATAAGAAAGGTGAACATAATACTGACTATGAATATTAGACTTTTTTTCTGGTGTTTTGTCGATATTTTGAAATCTATTCAATCCAATGGTTTTAGCAGAAATGTATTCAGCATTGAATGCACAATCATATCAAAAACGAAAAAATAAACAAAAAATTATTTTCATTCCTTGTGCTTGTATAACCGGAAGTGCTTAGACTCCAAAAATATTTTAGGTCTGTAGAGAATTTCGAACAATATCATAATCCCAATTTTTAGATTTCAAACATGTCGAGTTCTCCAGAAACGTCTAATAGGCACTAGAACTTGGGACACCCTGTACACTACAGAGGAAGTGAATTTTTGTTTCTTGATCCATTGATAATTACTACCCCATTCAAGTCTTCATCTGAAAATGCACCCAAATCCAACTCTGGATCTAGAAGGCTTCGCTATAAATCTCTGGGAGAATCTGTGAAATAATTGACCAGTTCTAATTTGGCTGGCCCATCTTTCACCATGCTCAAAGGACCCCGCACTTTTACTACGGGAAATGGCGTTCGGTCAAATTTTCTAAAATTTTGGTATAATGTAGTACTCGACATACTGATCAAAAGTGTCCATGGCACCAACTCAATCCTATGACTAGTTTTTGAGATACAGGGCGTTGAAGTTGAGAATTACCCACTTTTACCACGCCCGTATCTCGGAACAGAATCGACTGAACTTCAATTTTACTCAAGAAACATTTCATCACATCCCCAAGGAGCAAGCATATAGAGGAATATGACCGAAAATCGTTACGAATACAGGGTTATCCATAATTGAATGCATGCCCGATTTTGAAAGTATAAAATATGTCAATTCCAGAGCGAAAACGTTCGCAAAATGAACTATTACACTAGATATGTTGTTGTTACATCGAAAAAGTCTGAAATACCCAGAATTTATACTGGGTGATCCATTATTATAGAAACTATTCTCAAGGAAGGTTAAATGGATACCCTATTTTTATGGGTTGATTCAAGGTGTTTGTTTAATTTTTTTAGAACATATCATCATGGACTTCAAAGAATACAGGGTGATTCAGTCATGAATTGAACTTTGAACCTCACGAAAATACCCAAAAACCACCTTTTTTTTTCATCATCCTCTATTTCAAGATTGAATCCGACGCGGTGGGAGTTTTCTTTCACCACTGTACTTGATATGAAAACATCAATACGGCTGAGAGTTTTTATCCACTTCCTATGACCAGATTTTTTTTTAAGTAATATGAGAATTATTTATTTATGTGATTCTATTCGTATTCCAGCAGAAAATCTGGTCATAGGAAGAGGATGAAAACTCTCATCCGTATTGATGTTTTCATATAAAGTACAGTGGTGAAAGAAAACTCCCACCTCGTCGGATTCAATCTTGAAATAGAGGGTGATGAAAAAAAAGGTGGTTTTTGGGTATTTTCGTGAGGTTCAAAGTTCATTTCATGACTGAATCACCCTGTATTCTTTGAAGTCCATGATGATATGTTCTAAAAAATTGAACAAACACCTTGAATCAACCCATAAATACAGGGTTTCCATTTAACCTTCCATGAGAATAGTTTCTATAATAATGGATCACCCAGTATAAATTCTGGGTATTTCAGACTTTTTCGATGTAACAACAACATATCTAGTGTAATAGTTCATTTTGCGAACGTTTTCGCTCTGGAATTGACACATTTTATACTTTCAAAATCGGGCATGCATTCAATTATGGATAACCCTGTATTCGTAACGATTTTCGGTCATATTCCTCTATATGCATGCTCCTTGGGGATGTAATGGAATGTTTCTTGAGAAAAATTGAAGTTCATTCGATTCTGTTCCGAGATACGGGCGTAGTAAGAGTGGGTAATTCTCAACTTCAACGCCCTGTATCTCAAAAACTAGTCATAGGATTGAGTTGAGGCCAAGGAGACTTTTGATAAGTAGGTCGAGTACTACATTATACCAAAATTTCAGAAAATTTGACGGAACGCCATTTCCCGTAGTAAAAGTGCGGGGTCCTTTCTGGGCAATCAAGAACCAACCCAATAAATCACTCATTCCAGCCATACGTGATATCAGGTTCGAATGTAACCGATACTGAACGCCTTGTTTGTTCAGGTACTCCAAAGGGCCAAGTCGGCAATCGTGAAAGGAGCTCGATGAGAGAAGACAGTCGGTAAATAACGCAGAGACCGTGTCGGTGCTCCTTTGGTACAATAGAACCCTGAGGGAGACCGATGTTCGTATGTAATACACGATGTTCTGGTGTTGACTCAAACCGTGTTCGATGATAAGAAGATACGTATCTTTTGTAGGTGTACAAATAATCGATTAGTTGTGTTGTTGGTACATGTATGATGTACTTGTGCTTGAGGATGTGACTGGAAGGAGTTACAGTGAGGGGTATTGTTTCTTTGTCGGCTGCAGAGGTCAATCAATCGCTCTTCGACTTCCGTGAAATGAAACTTATGCGATATGAACTTTCAGAACGACTTCCTTCTTTAATTTCTTAGATGTCTTAATGATTCGAGGGATTATGAATTTATTTTCCAATACAATGGGAATTTTGAAGAGAGTACAGACCTATTTTAAGAATATTTCATTCAGTGAAAGGTTTCTTCCACAGTGTTAAGGTCAACCAAAATAAAACAACTTCAAATCAAGGCCGACGTTTCGTCCATATATTTATACTTTTTCAAGGCTGCAAAGTGCAAAGCAAATGAATAACGATTAAATAAAAACATGAAACACACAATGAACAAGTTTCACACACAAAACGTGGGACTCGATTTCAAGTTGTTTTATTTTGCTAGTCCTTAACACTCTAAAAGAAACCTATTAATATTGAGATGAAGAACGTGAAAACTATGTCACTATTTCATTTACTCAGGCTAATTTCTCTCAGTTCGATATTTCATTTGAATACTCATCATCGGCAAACTTCATCAATATCAATGATATAATGTACTGCTCCACACAAGTAACGACAAGCAATACAAAATTAACTTTTCTGAACTACAGGGTGTTTCATTGGTAAATGAACATACGGTAACCTGAGCTAGAGCTACCCCAGGCTAGTCCAAAAAACCGATATATGGTAGGTCTAATCAATTCCATAACCATGGTTTATGTATTCAGCAAAAATTTCAATTCCTCATAACTTTTGAACCAACCGGTATAGTCGGTTGATATTTGGAACGTATGATTCACTTCTATACAGGTCGATCGATTTACTTTTGAATTTCCAAAAAAATTCAGGTCCGTATTTGAAAAATATGGGACTTCTTCCAAGTTGAGATTTTGGGATTTGATTGAGATATTTGAAAAGAGCAGAAAATTTTCAATGGGGTTCAGTAGATTTCATTGTCCCGCACGTCATTTTGCTCAAAGAGAGCTTCAGGGAAAGATCCAATTGAATATTGGAATTACACAAAATTCTCAGAAAAATCTTACATTATGATCAAATCGAATTTTTTTTGTCCCACCTATTCTAATTGGACATTCGAATTTCATAATATTCTGAGGAATCATTTGGAGTTATTTCCGGAAAAACTGGATTTTACGAAATGAAAGAATGGTCAACAGAATTTTATTTACCGATGAAGCCATATTCACGAGTGATGGGGTCTTCAATATGAGGAATCCGCATACTGAAGAGAATCCGCATGCGATCAGGCATACGAAATCCCAATACAAATTTTCAAAAAACGTATGATGTGGCGTTTATAAAAATCGATTGATTGGACCACACGTGTCCTACCAAAAAGGCTTACGGGTGATCTATACTTATATTTCCTCCAAAATCATCTTCCTGTAATATTCGAAGGTACGGACATTGCAGGAATGCATTTTCAGCATGATGGAGCTCCACCCCATTTTACAGTAATGGTCAGACAATTTTTAGATCAGAACTTTCCAAATATGTGGATAGGCAGAGGTGGACCGCATGCCTGGCCCGCTAGGCCACCAGATTTCAATCCTGTTGATTATTTCATTTGGGGTTATTTGAAATGTTCAGTATATTCATCTGAAATAGGAAGTGAGGATATCCTCATGCAACGTATCGAAGTCGCCTGCAATAAAATACGTAATAATCCAGACATGATCAAAAAAAGTATCAGACATATTTTGAAGAGGGCAAGAATATGTATTGAACAAAATGGTGGTACTTTCGAGCACCTTCTGTGATTCACGTTAAGTTTTTATGTTTCTTTATTCATTTATTCATCTTTGTTGACTTAAAATAGATTTTTCTCGATGAATAATGTTTTTCCGGAAATAACTCCAAATAATTCCTCGAATATTATGAAATTCGAATGTGCACGAGACGTTTATATACATTCGCCACGACTCTCTGAGTTGCACTACTTCTTCAGTGAATGGCAGGAACTTTTAAGGATTATGAAAATGATTGATTTCATTCAAAATGGTGGGGAGTGAATCCTCTTATTATTTCACTCATCATTCACTGTATCATCTTTTCGACTGTAATCCTTGAATTGTCCGTTTACTCTGCAAAATTCATTAACGAAATAATTTTCATTAGCTCCCGAACAACTGTTTCAGTTGCAGTATCGTTCCTGTCAAACTGTAACATAACCTCAAACGTCACTTTGACGTCTCAATCCGATAACCCGGCCGATAAGGAAGAAATCGGCGTGATCCGCATCGAATTGTGAAAATTGAGACCTAATAAGCAAGACCCGCACGTGACTGTCGCTATGAGAACGCGTGTCTACGTTTGCGATCCCCCGTTAATGCACCTAATCGCATTAGATACAGGGTGAGCATTCACACGGCCCAACGCGCTAACGCGATGATATATCTGGGAGTATCAGGTTGCGCAACAAATCGCCGGGTAATTTCGGACGTAATTGATATTGATGACGGTGAGTTTTACGGAACGAAACTTTCGCAGTTCTCATGGTCTGAAATCTTGAAAGGGAAGTCGCAGGACTTATTGGGAAGATGCTCCACAGGCTAATGAAGCTTGGCTCTTCTCTTCTTTGGGTGGCTGATCAACAAACTTTTGAACCTCGAATTACGAGGATCAACTTCATAATACTATTGTGGATAATTATGGAATTAAACTTTCTCCACAGTTAAAACGACACCAGAAAATAAAACTCAAACAAGGCCCCTTGTAACCTAAAATATGATGAAGTGAATAATATTTTGAACGGAATAACACTGATATAAATACCTTCTAAACAATTTTTATTTCAATATCTACTAATTAATCTGATCAGGAAACATTGAAAACTTTCAAATATCCCTCAAGAATACCTAGATAAAAAATTATAAGAACAGCTCAGAACATATTACTCGTTTTGTAGGTTGGAATTTTTGCCGAAAGTCATAGATTTATAGCATTTCCATTAATGATAACAGAAATAACAAAAATTTATAGCTTTCGATGAAGACCTTTGTAACATCTAATGTTTTCAGGATACACTCATTAGGATTTAAGCCTTCAGGTAACAGTTGAATCATTGCCAAAAAAGGGAAGTAGTTTTTTAGGTATTAGAAATATAAAATTAGGGTAGCTGAACAAAAATATATTTTAGCGATTTTTCTCGATCATACTCTTATTCTCACTAATAAAATAAAGACAATAAAAGAGACTCATAAAAAAAATATCACCTAAACATGATATAAGATTTTGATAAAGTTTTCACCGAGGTAAAAACATCTTCAGATGGATGGATAACTTCTTCTTTCGAACTAAAAAACATTCTTATATAAAAATGTAATTATTATCATTGATATAAACTATAAAGGCTCAAAGAGTCGCCTACTAGCCCTGCCTGGTATCGAATTTTCAACCCAATTAGTCTCGGAGCAAATACCGAAATGAAAAACGTCCACTGGGCCCCTTCCCGACATGAAATATCGAACCCTTAACGAAAACGCGAAAGCGAATTCCGAATAATTGATAAAAAATAATTTACATTTCCGCGAAGCGTCACGCTCCCTGGAAAATAGGCCGGCTGGAAAAACGATAATTTTCCGAAGGCGCCCCCGCCGTTTCCCTGCCATAATTCGAGCATAAATAAGACAACAATATAACTTTTGGGGGAAAATGAAAGTGGAAAACGTAGAGGATTCGTGGGTTGGTAGTTTTCTGCAACTGGGAATCTTGTCGAGTGAGGGAAAATCTATAAGGGTTGGGAAATGTAGAAAATGTGGATTTCAGATTTCAAATAGGAAGTATGGACGTGTGATAGATCTTTCGAAATATTGCTTCATATACTCTAATCAGATTTGTTATCATTTCCACGTTTATTGCACAAATCAAAATACGTAAAAATTAAATCATGTAATTACCGGAATTTGGTACAATATCGAAAACTGAAATATAATACAATATAGCAAAAGATTATGAATGTTAATGAAGAAGATCTTCTAGTATTCAAGGCGAACGCCTTGGCAACATCTTACCCCCAAAAAAATTCTTCCAACATTATTCAAAATCTTAGCTGTGATCAACCTTATCCATGGTAATAACAGTGTTTTCGGAAGAATCAACAATTTTAGAAAACCAAAAGTATTCTTATGTCTTGTTGGATAAAACTTGTCGTTTTTGAGATATTCCATAAAATTTTACGAAAAAATCATAAATATCAAGAAAGAAATGGATGCTTCCCTTGATTTTAAATATCACCTAATCGCAGAAAAATTATTCACTCTCTGATCGTACTTCAAGTAAACAATGTTTTCAGAATGTTTATGAAATCGAGACTAAAATCTCATAAAATGTAAAAATAAAATCCCACAAATGTGGGAGATAAAATTGAATTCTAAGAAGAATGGAATTATACATTTTATACGCACAGTTTCTATTAAAAATTTATTGTTACCTGTCCATCCGGAAAATATTAGAAATAAGATCAATGAAATACAAAATTCAGATAAATGAATGATGAATGTCGATGCAAACCACGTATTAAATTGAAATTAATGAAAATTGAAATGATTCTCAGCACTAAATAATCAGTGGCGATGTTTCTATCTGAACATTGTTCTGTGTGATAATTTGCTACTAACTACCAACTAGGGAAAAATTTCTGCACACAAAAATATGCCAAATTATATACGGTTACTATAACATTAATTCACTGGAAGTTTCCACATAATCATCACGAGGTCGAAGAAGTTTCCTAATTGAATGTCAATTTTTTTGGGAAAAAAACCACATATGAACATATACTCCATTCACAATTATAAAATCACAACTCTGGCCATGGTTTCGTTTTCAGGAATTGGTGCAACTGATGAAAAATCTGTGCGCGTACAGAGAATATTGTTAATGACAAAACGTTGTTGCCAGTTGCTTTGTTTACATCAAAGTAAAAGTATCAAAGATATTCCACATTTTGTTAGTTCGAATCGATCGGCGATTTTGGGGCGAAATATCGATAAGGAATCGCCTATTTTTCCGTTCTTCGTCGTTCAGAAGAAGTTTCCCGTCGATTTCGTGCAAGTGCGAGGGGTAAACCGGTTGGCAATATGGTGTACAACATCGGGTATTGCCAATGGCATTGGTTGGCATTGCTGGCAATGGGCATTGCTGGCATTGGTTGACATTGCCGGCATTTGCAGGCATTGCTTGGCAATTGCAGGCATTGTTTGGCATTTGCTGGAATTGTTTGGCATTCGCTGGCATTGTATGAGGTTATGTTTCCAATTCATAACCTCAAATACTTCGTTCAATTGTCGTTAAATGATCATCAGAACATTGCCTTTCTTTGTAGAATTCCGCTTTTATTTCACTGAATGTTATTTTAGTAGTGAAGTGTTATTTTGACTCGAATTTATTGGTTTAACGGTGAGAGCCGTTCCACATGGGACTGATGATCAGTCCTCATGGTCGGACGATCTGATCATCAGTCGACTGTATTTGTTTTCCCATGGATGCGAAAAGCAGTCGCCGCTAGGGATTTGAAGATGAAGGAGCGTTGATAAATTCAAGTTTCATTGAACTTTTAAATTTCATTCTTATCATCCTGTATATCGAAACCCAAGGACCTCACACGAAATGTTGGGGGGAGGGAGGACATTATCGTCGATCAATCTGTTGAAAAATTTGAGAAATTACTTGCTTCTTGCTGTTGTCATTGAAAAAGATTCTTGAAATCTTCCTGCAATAAACAGATCTGAGCCATATCCTCCCAATATTCAAATTTCAAATGTTTATTCTCATAATTTTCTGAGGATGTATCCCAGATTTCCGCCTTTCTTTCTACGACGTAATGAGCATTTCAGTTTCGAAATTGAATTTGTCCTTCCTATTGACTTTTATCCATTTAATAATACAATCCTTTCGTAAATACGTAAAAATCTCCAGAATATTCAATCACATGTGCGACACCGTAATCGTATCTGGACTGATGAATGATGATCCCCATTCCCCATGCATGTGAAAACCTCCTTTGTCCCTTTTGCCCCGACTTGGACCGACGAAACGCATACGCAGCGGGCCGAACCGATGCTCGCGCTTGTTCCATCGGTCGACTGATGATACGCATGCCTGGATTGCAAAATCCAGTTCAAACGCCGATCCCGACTGACCATCGGTCCCTTTTATAGTGTTTCCCGTTTATTGTTTTGTTCTGCTCGCACATTTGTATAATAAAACTGAAATCTTTCGGTTTTTTAGAACTGGACTTGAATGAAAAAAATGTGAAAAAAATGCTGATTAATGACCTCTTTGGAATAAATGTGAAAAAAAAGAAGGAAGGAAGAAGAGATCATGGAATATTCGGGAGTTACTGTGATTGCACTTTTTTTATCTCAATACCATATAAAACATGTATTAGCTTTGCTTGTCTTCTTAGTCCTAATTTTACCGTATAGTCAAATTTAGTAATGATTAAACATGATTTGGGATTGGTTGGCAAATCTGACAATGTTTAGTATAGGCGAAAGACGCTTGCCATTAGTTGGCATTTGCAGGCATTTGTTGGCATTGGCAGGCATTTGCTGGCATTAGCAGGCATTTGCAGGCATTTGCTGGCATTGCCGGCATTGTTTGTATTGTCTGCCATAAGCTCAATGTAAATGTGGCATTGTTTGGCATTGTGGTCAGAGCCGGACCGTGGGCGTGGCGAAGCAGGCATTTGCCACGGGCGCAAACGACCTAGGGGCGCAAAATGTGAAATATGATATATTCCATTTTAATGTTTATCTACAGGGTGTTTCACCATAAACTGGAAAAACATACAAAGCCGTGTAGACGACACCGAGGAAGGCATTTTTGTCTAATGTAATATACCCCGTTTTCGACGCATAAGCGAGATACAGGGTGTTTAATGTCAACTTTGAGCAATATTCTGATAACTGTGGTGAGTTATGCGTGACATTTGAAATAACGGTTACTGGTCACATCTTAGTATTTTTTAGGACCAATTCAGTTGTGGTGTAGAATTCTGAAAAAAAATTTCAAAATGGTGGAAAGCCTGCAAAGTTGGAATTTTTTTTTCTCGGTTTTTTTTTACATGTCTTCAGTGAAAAAAAAAATTCGGCCGATATTATTGGAATTTTTCATGGTTGAACTATCTTTCATTCTGAATACTGAGGTGGAAACATAAACAAAAAATATACATTGGTTTTCTTTTTGTAGCCTTCCAAAGATTACCCTCGGAGAACTTTCATAATTTTTATTTAAAAAACTGGAGGCCGTACGAAGGCCAAAATTGTGCTAATGGGCTGCCAGAATGACCCGGACAGAAATATGAATTTATAAACCAAAAACATTTTTTTCAAAAAACTTTGGTAAGATTACTCTCTACGGTCTACGAGTATGAATTGGGTTTATTTTAATCTTATAAATGTCTGTTCCCAAACAATGCTTTAGTTAATCGAAAGTGGAAAGTTCGATTCTCAACAGTTTTTTGAAAAAAAATTTTTTGGTTTATAAATTCATATTTCTGTCCGGGTCATTCTAGCAGCCCGTTAGCACAATTTTGGCCTTCGTATGGCTTCCAGTTTTTTAAATACAAATTATGAAAGTTCTCCGAGCATAATCTTTGGAAGGCTACAAAAAGAAAACCAATGGATATTATTTCATTCTGTTTACACCTCAGTATTCATAATGAAAAATAGTTCAACCATAAAAAATTCAAACAATTTAAGCCGAAATTTCTTTTTCACTGAAGACATGTATAAAAAAAAGTTGAGTTCGGAACTTGCAAAAATTTTTTCACAGAAAATCTTAGAAAATCTAGTTCGTTGAAATAGTGCTTTCCAAATCGGCAACCGAGAAAAAAAAAATTCAACTTTGCAGGCTTTCCGCCATTTTGAAATTTTTTTTTCAAAATTCCACACCACAACTGAATTGAGCCTTGAAAAATACTCAGATGTGACCAGTAACCGTTATTTCAAATGTCACGCATAACTCACCACAGTTATCAGAATATTGCTCATAGTTGACATAAAACACCCTGTATCTCGCTTATGCGTCGACAACGGGGTATATGTCATAAGGCAAAAATGACTTCTCTGGTGTCGTCTACACGGATATGTATGTTTGTCTAGTTTATGGTGAAACACCCTGTATATTGTTTTGAGAATAAATTAACAATTTTTGTATCGTTTTCTATTCATTTTGTTGATTGAGTTTTTGTTCATTACCTTTTAAGAAATATGGAAGATTATTGTGAATAAAAAAGTTCTTCAAAAATACAATCAATAAATGTCAATTATGAAAAACATGTATTTATTGAAAAATAAATTTCTTCAAAGGCGCATTTTGAAAGTTTGCCACAGGCGCTAGAATCCTAGTTCCGGCTCTGATTGTGGTGTACAAAATATTGCAACCGGTTTACCCCTCGTGCAAGTGTCATTTTCTCCTTTCACGACTTTTGGCGTGAGTACGAACAGCAAATTTGAATTGGACCAAAAATCGATTAATAAGCATAAAAAAAGCAAAAGTAAGTACTAATCGCCTTTTTTACACTTGATAACGAAGTTTTCTTAGGTATCTGGCCGTTTGGAAAGATTTCAAACGAAATTCCGGTCCCCCAGAAGTTTGGTTAGTTTCGGTATCGTTTTTGGTGCTCAAAATTTATTTGGGATGTGTAAATGGAAAAAAAAGGCTTCCTTATACGATCTTCTAACGAAAGCGACCGGAAAATATGGTTCAGGTGAGATTTTCGAGGAATTATGAGGAAAGAACTTGCAGAATGAAATTGCACGATTTTCGTAAGTAAACGGGTTCTGGATGGCCATCATTGGTCTCTAAATGATTATCGTTGATCGTTTTCACGTTTCAGAAAAAAACACGTCGAAGAAGCTAAAAAAAAAAGAAGAAATATGACTATATTGCACTCAACGATTCAGATTCCGATGAATTGAAATATGTGTCACTGGAGCTTTCATTCCTATCAATCATTTGCCGAAAGTAGAAATAGGCTATATTGAACCAGAATACATCGGTTTTTTTCATATTCCAGGAGTTTGCGTCTTATTTTAGAACAGGTGAATAATAAATGTGAAGCATATGTTTGACCTATTCCATTTCATTTGTACAAACCTACTGTGGTAGTAATGTATGAATCTTTTTTAAACTAACAAATTACTATACAGCCAGAATATTTTACTCCTTGTTCATAAGATCAAATAAATGAAATGTATATCTATAAAGCTTTCAGGCTTATTAATTTATATTGCATTTAAATTATTAATTTCTCTGTAAACAAATTCGTTAATTTAGTTATTATGTTTATTTTCTTTGTGATGAATGAATGAAACTGTTATTTATTTGAAATAAAGAAATATTAGAAATAAAAATGTTATGCACCCTCACAATCATATCACATATTCGGATTCCAGTAAAGGGATATGATGTTCCATTATTCTTGATTCTTGTAATTACCCATCAATTCATCTTATATCTTTGGGTTGATTTTTTTTTATGAATTCTTGATTAGAATCAACAATTGATGTCGTCAAGTCTTGAACTTTTAGTTCAAGAGGATAATAAACATCAAATCTTCACGAGCATGCATATGAAAATTATGTGAAAGCAATGCAATTTTCTTCCATGGCGAAAAATTATATATTTCAACAGTGATCTCTTGTACTTTTCATGCAAATAACTAGAAAAGGATTCCTTTCTATCAATTCATATAAACGTCAATTATTTTCGTCCATCACATCTTTTCCAATTCATTCACATTCAGAGAAATACGCTAAGAATGTAGAAAGGGCAACATAGTGTTGACTTGGAACATAAAAATATTTTGAAAAACGTCATAACTTCGATACAGAGTGGAATGTGTCAAATTTCCAAGGCCAGAGTTGTGATTTTATAATTGTGAATGGAGTATAGGAAAATAGGAACAAATTATCAGCGTTTTTCAAACTAAACTTAAGGAAAACAGAAGGAAGATTTTGATGGAGAAAATATGGCCTATGAATTGCAGAAGTAGTTAATCGGACAATACTAAGTGTTTCTGTTAAGGAATATCGTGTTTCTAAAATTTTTATTTCAGTTAGGTTAGTACTTGAGTATTTCCTGAATGTATCAACTAAATGTCAATCGACATAATATAAACTTTGGGGTGTTTGCAAAGAATCGTTTCAGGCACGTATTTGGCCCAATTTTTTTTTCAATTGGCTATATCTTCTCAACAGAGCCGAATTCGGAAACTTTCTACTGTGAAAATATTATTAGAATAGGTTGGGCCATTCTGGGGATCCTCTTTATGAAAGATTCTCCGTAACAACTGGAATCCACTCAGTTCAGAGATCTCCAAATACAGCATCCCTTCCAAAAAGTCTCCCTCTCGCCACAGACCCGCGTTTCCGTCCGGAATACCAAAACGGGGTTGTTTTGTGCCTTGGTCGATCTCATCCCTCGTCCATCTTCATTCCCCACGCCACCGCCAAAATTGGACGGGTCGTTGGCCACGGTTTGTCGAGTCAAACGGGGGCGGCAGCGTGGACGATTATCATGGCCGCCTTTTCCACCCCCCTCACAGCCGGAATGAGATCGAGCGAGGGGGTGATCAAAGATGACGTTAAATGATAAGGAGGAAGGAAAGAAGGAGAGATGAGAAACGATGATGCATTGGGAATGTTGGGCTCGGAGGCAGATTGGGAAAGTTTCAGTCCGCTAATTTGTTGTCTGAGTATCTGGTTTTGGGAGATTTGAGTGTGATTAATTTTGAACGTTGACTCAGCTCTCGAAACTGCTCAGGAATCCCATATTTATACCATTGAGTTTAAATATACGTAGAGGTACAACGTCATTGAACGAATTGAAGCCGTTTTCAGTTGTAGTTCCTTCCCCTGTTCATAGTGGCGTAGTTGTGTTTCAGAGAATCCAAATTTTTTACTCTAACATCTGGCGCTGAGTAGCTGAACTATAAAACACTATTTCCTGAGCAGGCTAGGCACGAATGCGTGATTCAATTTTTATTTTTATTCAAATGATCTACAATCTACATGATCACCCTTTCACACCGTTCGTAACGAAGATATATAATTTGAACGAATCCGACCCTGCCTGTGATTCATAACTAGAGGGAAATGAGTATCCTACAGATTTCTGTATATGAATAGCTAACAAAATGGACCAGATGACTGTCCTGGCACATTATAGTTTCTTTAGTAGCTAATTTGTGCCGCCTCTTTACGGCCATAAATTTCAGCTTCAATTAGTTCGAATCCGTTGTTTCTCTAGGTATACAGAGAGTAACAGCCAAATGGAATAAATTCGATAACGAATAAATGAGGGCGTGTTGGAAAAAACGCTCGGACACGTCGATTTGTAATTTTAAATAAGCATATTTTTCAAGAAAATAATATTATATAGGGTGTTCCATGTGACCGTGGCCAATACCAACTTTCTTATTTCAAATGCAACTCCCTGTATATTATTTATTTTTTGGATTCTTCAGAGAATTCTAGACACAATTCATGCACAATGTCCTATACCTATCATCAACTATTTCGGAAGTATTAAGTGTTTTCAGATTTATTGCAAAAATCAACGTTTTAAATAAAAATTATTTTATTTCACAAATTCAGTACATTACACTTACAACCTAATAAGTAATACTGATTATTTCTTAATTATTAAAAAAAAAAACAAAAAAAAACATTAATTTCAATGTAGGAAATGTTCAAAATGCTCGCCGCGAACGTCTTGGCAACATGCTAATGTGGTGTAGAATTGTCTTCTAACGTTACTCAACATTTCAGGCGTTTTTGCTCACTTTCTTCATATCAAGAGGTAAATGGGAAATTAGTATTGAGTGTAATGTATCGAATTTGTGAAATAAAATAATTTTCATTTAAAATGTTAATTTTTGTAAAAAATCAGAAAACACTTAATATTTCCGAAAAAGTTGAAGATAGGTATAGGACATTGTACATGAATTATGTCTAGAATTTTCTGAAGAATCCAAAAAATAAATAATATACCCTATATAATTTTATTTTCTTGAGGAATATGCTCATTTAAAATTACAAATCGACGTGTCCGAGCGTTTTTCCTAACAGCCCCTCATTTATTCGTTATCGAATTTATTCCATTTGGTTGTTACACTCTGTATATAAACTCAATGTTTATACTGTACATTGTGGAGAAGCCGAATTAAATAAATTCATTATCTTGGGTACTGTACAAGTTTATGGAAAATACCGAATGATACCAAATTTTTATTTCAAATTGCCATTCTTCGTCTTAAAAATGAGAATTCTACCTTCAACCCCCTACGAAAGACAATTTTTCAAATGCAAACGGTTGTTGAAACGATAAGGTCACTTATAATTTTTTAAATATGTATATGGGCTTGTGATACATCGTTTCAAACGTCGCGTCATTCTCTATTCAGAAGTGTTATCATTTTTATGTTTATTGCAAAAATGAGAATAGAAAATAAGAAAATCAATGAATGATTAGCGAATTCGGTACAATATCAAAAACTAAAATGTTATACAAAATGTAGCAAAACAATTATGAATGTTAATAAAGTAAAGATGTTCATCGGCGAACGCCTTGGCAACATTCTAATCTCGAATAAAAATTTGTTCGACCTAATCGCAAGCGTTCTTCTATCTTTTAGGCCATTCAAATCAAGGAGTTTCGTTTTGTATATACTCCATTCACTTTTATGAAGTATTCCGGTTGGCCAAGATTCAGATTTATCAAGTTTTTTTTTACTTAAAAATGACGCAAGTTGGCACTCGTGAAATATCGGCAATGTCGAAATAATTCTCAGAGACGTTGCTAATGTTAATTTCTATTTACCATTTTTAACTTTGTGAATGGAGTTAGTTCTTAGTTCATACTGGAGTATTTCAAGTAATGTAAAAAGGTATTTAAATGTCTTCTGGTGGCTTATTTCCAGAGAATTTTGAAAAGGGGGGAAGTCCATAGATTCGTCTGTTCGTTTAGAAGTTTTTCTGTCGGGTTATTCTAGTACTTTCATTCTTTCTTCGAATGAACTAGGTATCACAAAGTAACGGACTCTTCTGTCCATTATTTTTCAGTAAAATTTCAATATTCGATTCTTGATTTCCGTACAAGAAAAAAACATAACTGAATCTCTCAACCATGTTTGTATACGTGAAATATTTCCAGTATTAACAGGAGACCTGCAGAACATCTCTCTTCAAAGACTCGTTCATCCAACGAACAGCGAGGCTTTGGAACACATTGCCTAGGGAGGTGTTCCCCGAGGCATATAACCTCCAGAAATTCAAGAAGAACACCAATTCCTACCTGCTTGCCCTTGGTTCTCACGATGTTCTCTGAACATTACAGGATATTCCTTTTCGTGAAAACCACAACATAAAAAAAAGTCTTTGGAATTATTGAACTCACATAATATTTATTTTCTCAAATTCATTATGTTCCCAAAGTAAATGAACATTTTGATAAATACGTAATTACTACGACCTCTATGTAGAAAAGGCAGCATTGCGTATTTATCTGACAGGAAAATGACTATAACCTAACATTTTCATAATTTACACGGTGAAATGTGTCAAAATATCATGGCATACGCGGGATACTTTATAAAAGTGAATGGAGTACATATATGCAATGCGCTTTACATAAGCCATAAAAAAATCTAATGTATTAAGATCAGAGGATCGAGCTGGCCATTCGATCGTTCTTCGCCTTCCTATCTGTCGATTTCGAAATAGTGCGTTGAAGTACCTACAGCCGGACAGTCTACTATAGTAACCACGTTCTGTAGATATCCTGTATAGCCTTTTCGACTGTGTGACCATTTAGTTGCGGTAATATCCTCAATAAACATGTGGGGAATCGAATGAAAAATAGAAGTTGATTAAATACAAATTTATTTCAATGAACTGATTATACAACAAAGAAAAGGGCAATATATTATGACTAATAATAATGAAATGTGCTTGTTGAAATACACTAATTTATGTTACTTCAGAAATTCGTAATGGTGAAAAAACATTTTTTTTGATCAACTATAATGAAAAATGTCGAATCACATTCCTAAATGTAAGCTACAAACGTAGAGGGCAGACTTGCCAATTTCTCTGGCAAATCTACAGGGTGTTATTTTTTTGCACCAAGTGAGCCACTGTTAGTTTGAAAAATTGTGAAAATAAGATTTTTTGTTTTACTAAACTTCAGGTTTCTCGTAGTTTTGTTCTATCTGCTACCGATATACTCGATATAATGTACAATCAGCTAAAAGTTGTTCAGTTCTGTCGATATTTTCTTTCTATTTCCCTCAATTTTTGAGGAAATTTCGGGAAAATTTTTGAATTTGACTTTTGGAAAGTTTTAAGAATCATACTCATCAATGATAATTTGTAAAACTATTCGGTCACATAAGCGTGAAATTAAGTTTAAATGAGATATTTCCATGACAACTCCTCATGCATTCAAAATTTTTGAAAATGTTTGATAAAGCTCGGTTCATTTTATACCTTCCTTATTTGATTGGTTATTTTCGTTTTTCTTTCGAATGTTCTGTTTAACTGTTGATGGCTTACT
Organism: Adalia bipunctata; assembly: GCA_910592335.1. Classification (NCBI taxonomy): domain Eukaryota; kingdom Metazoa; phylum Arthropoda; class Insecta; order Coleoptera; family Coccinellidae; genus Adalia; species Adalia bipunctata. The sequence continues at coordinate 13,654,596 of OU342954.1, forward strand.
TATTTTGAGTCTTGATTGAAAAATATTCGATTCATTACTTTGTCTGTTTTCAATTCAAATGAATATTAGTTATTTTGAAACAATCCCGGAAGCTTATTTCTTTGGCCATCTGTCAAAATCAAAATGATGCCTTCGATTTGCAAACTCATTATTCAGATGTTGAACTACTTGAGAGTCATGTGCACATTCAAAATGCTGTAATTTTTAAGGGGGGAAATCAATGACAGAAAATACTCTTGAAATCTTGTTACTCCTAACCCGAAACTCTGTATATTTTTCAAAATTATTCTGCATCAAGATCCTCTGGTAAAGCATTAATTACACTGCATCTAAAACAGCTTGATCTTCAAGTCGGCAGTATCTCAATATTTCTTCATTGTTTCAGGTGTGGTTCAAGAACAGGCGCGCAAAATGGCGGAAACGCGAGCGCAACGCTATGAACGCCATGAACGCTGCGGCCGAATTCAAGACAGCAGGCTTCGGCAGCCAATTCAACGGCCTGATGCCCACTTTTGGAGACACCGACATCTACTCCTCCTACAGCTACAACAACTGGGCCACCAAGGTGCCCAGTCCCCTTGGCACAAAGCCCTTCTGGCCCGTGGTACCCACCAACCACCACCAGTCGACCGTCAACTGTTTCAACGCCGCCACCTCAGTGGCGGCCTCCATGTCGGGAGCTGCAGGTTCGATGCTTCCCGGAGGAATGGGTATGTATCTTTCATGAAGATTTGAGTGTCTGGATTATTACGAGCCGTAGATATAGGTGAGTTTCTGCAAGAACTTACTTGCTAAGATCATCTCGGTGTTGGTTTTGGGGATGGGAAGGTGTCATCGCGATTTTTCAGTCACTTGCCAAAAAATTCAAATACTTTGAGAAAGGAGTAATAATTTAAACGGCAGGGTTCCTAAATAAGTATATCAACGGTCAACTGTAGATTCCTCATGAAAAAATATTTTTTTTTTCTGTTACATTTTCTCTTCGGGTCTTCGTTCACATTGTCACTAATACTAGCTGTTTTCTTGCACTTGACTCTTTTTTATTTGACGTGCCACTGGCGAAGATATTGGGATTGCACAAAAGTTTTACCCCCCAACTTTAACACCACTGAACAAATTTGCATTTGCACGGCTAATTCAGATGCGCCAATTCGTTTTACATAAAAAAGTTAATTGCTCTAAAGTGAACTTTTTTCGAAAAAACTGGCATTTTATGATCAAAAACAATTTGCTATCGCATTGTAAATTTGTTGTGATTGGAAAAATGAGTAGTCACAATAACCTATGGTCCCTAAAAATAATGAAGAATAACTTTGCAATTGAAACTTAAAAACCTAGTTGTCAAATTTTGTTGAAAGTAATAAACTTGTTAATTATCACTACTCATTTTTCCAATTACAAGAAATTTACAATGCCTAAGCAAATGGGGATTTCCAGTACCACAAAATATGCACTTTTCTTCACATGACGTAATGAAGGGCAGTTTATAACACATTTGTAACCATTTCTTCACTCTGAATTTTGAAGAACTGATTAATTATTCGATATTGAAAATGTGATTTTAACACGTGTGAATTCAAACGTCCCTCTGCTGTGACGTCAGTGGCTAAATTTGTAATTTGATTTGTTGAAGTTTGTGATGGAGGAGACAAAGCCCACTGTAACTGAGAGACACGCCGCTGTTGTCAAGTCTTTGTAAAATCCGAATTTATTCATAAATATATTCAGTAATAGTATTATTTGTTGATGTGATCACTATAATGTTTTTGAAACATCGTCATATAACAACTTAATTTTCATTGAAGTTGATATAATACTCATTCTCTGAAAATACAAATAATGGTTAAGTCAACGACTGACAACCAGATCGTCCCTATGGACAGTTGCCAAATCAATAATTATTCTTACCACTAATTTGCACTTCTCAAAATGAAAATAATTATTAATGCTTCCTAAATTAGAAGACCGGCCCATATACAATTCTTACATGTGTAGACTAGGGATAATTATTTTTAATTGAATTTTTCACATATCTGCCTACTCGAACCCTCTTTATCTTCAATAAGGAGGTCGTAAATTGGATGATATTATGAAGCTTTATAGAGTACAAATGAAAATGTCATGATGATAAAAGAAAAACATCCAAAATCAACTTTATATTTTGATATTATTAGGAAAGTGAAAGCAAGGGCTTCTTCAGGCTAATTCTTTTTTTGTGATTTGGCAATGCTGTCATTTTTATATCAGCAGCACGTCATGATAAGTACAACCAATCAAAAATCCCTCTAGCCTGCACTGACGTCACACGATTTCCCGCTTCTTCTGATCGTTTGAATTCGGTAGATTATTTTTGAGTTTTCGAAATTTTTTTAAGGGTATATATTGGTGAAGAAAAAATTTAAAAAAAAATCACGAATTACGTGAGAATCCAATAAATCAAAATATATTTTTTCTGTAAATGACTGGAAATGCCCATTGTTTTTGATGATAACATGCCAGTTTTCTCGAAAACGGTTCACTTTAGAGTAACGAACCATTATTACCTTTTTCATGTTAAACACATTGGCGCATCAGAATTTGCTATGCAACTGCAAATTTGTTCAGTGGTATGAAAAATGAGAGGAGAAACCTCTGTGCAAATTCAATATCTCCGCCTCTGGTACGTCTAATAGAACCGAGTAAAGTGCAAGAATGTAGCTAATATTAGTGACAATGTGTTCACAACAACTCAATTCTGTAATTCGAACGGTTCCTGAGATATTAGCAAAAAACTGAAAAAAATATAAATTTTTGACACCCTGTATCTCGGAAACGAATACGAAGAGGGAAAAATGGAAGAGAAAAAAATGTTGACCGTTCATACACTCATTTAGGAATACCCAGTTTATTTCCTCCGTTAGAAGTCATTTTCTTTAATTATTTCTGAACACTTGAAATCCAGAAAATTGAACATAGTTCGCTGTGACATCCTTCAAACTCAGAAACTCACATTCTAGAAACTACGAGAATAAACCGATAATCTCATCTTGCAAAAACACTTCATCCATCATGACTTCAATAATCCTTCTACTCATAATAATGAAGAAAGAGGCTACTTTTGAAGTTTTGAAATATAACATTAAACAACAGAAATTATAAATCGAAATACATCAATCTTCATGGTGAATTGATAAAGGGTTTTCCAATAAGAAAAGGTTCGAGTTTTACGAACCGTCTCTGCCAAATTTTCACCATATTTTTAGTGAATTTCAATAATGTGAATGCCTTGTTGAAGCGGGTATCGTTCCATTTTTATTGATGATGTAGTTTTTACTTGTCAAATGTCAAAAAATGACAGCTTCAAAAGTGACATTTACCGAAATAACGGGCTATTCAAAGTTACACCCTGTATAAGGATGTCTCTTCGAAAGATTTATAACGATAAGTTGTTGCTTTCAAACTTCTCGAGTAACCTCATAGATACAATCCAACCATGGAACCATGAATGCGGAACACCCAAGAACTATTTCTGTTGTTTCAGGAGGATCTCCAGCATCCGTTTCAGGCCAACCATGCCCCTACACCACCCCAACATCCCCGTACTCCATGTACCACCACAGAGCCGCTGCAGAACCTTGCTCCGCTATGTCGTCGCATAGCATAGCGTCGCTAAGGCTCAAGGCTAAACAGCACACGGGATTCGTCGGCTACTCCAGCGTTAGTCCAGTTCGATCAGGTTCCGCCGGTCTGTCGGCATGCCAGTACGCGTCAAGTGGTATCGGAGTGGGGGAAAGGCCCGGCTGAGATCAGGCCTTGGCCCTTGGGGTCCACATGAAACAGGAAAACCAGGACGACTGATCGTTTCTCGCATGCGAAGACCGGTTTTGGTGATTCGTTGAGTTCAGTGCGTTCCAGGAACGTTTAAAAACGCGAAAGTTATTGTTGTTTCGTTTTGTTAGATAGTGAATGAATACTCAAGGAAAGTGGACGAAATGGTGGACGATTTGTGGTATTGGTTTTTGTATATCACGATTTGAATACCTTTTTTTGGGAATTTCTTTCGTTGAAGAAACTCTACCAAGAACTACTGGAGTCTTTCAAGCTTTAAATGCGTTAGAATGAAAGTATTTCCATTTTCAATTGAGATTAGATCGAGATTCGAACTCGGAAAAACCTAATTTAATTTTTTTCGTTAAGATTGTGAAATTCCTGCAAAATAATTGAAAACTTATAATGAAAGGGCGATCAGCGGAAATCCCCTAAATGGAACCCCTAAATGAATGGCCACAATTTATAGATTCCTTCTGAAGTTAATTGAGTTCGATAGATCATTTCATCCCTAATATTTCAATTACTGTTCGAAAAATTTATCAAGTCGGTCTTAGACTGACTGAGGAAGTTTCCTTTTTGTATAAATGTATCAAGATGCGAGATTGTAGATATTTTGTAAATATCGCAATTTTCTTAATGTTGAATTGTAGAGTTAAAAAAGAATCCGTTAGTTGGAGAAAATCGTGAATCATCTGGTATAAAATTACTCATTAATTTTGCCAACTGTTGAAAATTCAGACATTTATAGACATCAATTTTTGAAAGGGTAAAATGAGCAGATAAAGACTGAATTTCATTAGTGTAACCAAAGAGTCAATGGAGGAACATATATTGTAAGCTCATTTTTGAAAAATTTGATGGATAAGGGATACAGCTGCTTATTCTGAACATCCATTGATTCTGAAGAAGCCCAACAATTATTGATTTTTTTTGTACCTGAGACAGATAAGTCCAAAGATAAGCCAAATATCTTGAGATTGTGCCAAATATAGATCATCCAAATTGAAAATTCAGTGGGAAATCCATTGGACAATGGGGAAACACGTTGTCTATGAGTTTATTCAAATATCTCGGATATCCTTGATTGAATTAAACTTTTTATATCCGCAATATTTGAGCCCCTTCCCTTCTAAAACATATCTCCAACAATTCTCCATTGTCCAATGGCTGGCAAAAAACAAGATTGATACGTGCAATGTAATAAAGTAAATATAATTGTTATATAATGATGATAATTGAGATAAGATTGAATGAATGAGACGAAAAAATATTTAATCTTCTGTAATATACCTGAATAGATTGTATAGTGTTGCCAAAAAATAAGTACCTAATTCTAGTATTTAATATTAAACATAAACTTCGATTATACTCTGTGCATATCGTTTGTAACTGTTCAGAAATTTTCATCTAGTCAGAATAAACCATCAGTCTTCAGTAATCAAGTTGTTTCATTTTTCAAACTGAAAGCAACATGGAATATAAAAGGTCAACAGCGTAAAAAAACTAGCATTATCAACCACAATGATTCAGGTGATAATAATTTTTTCCGTTCATTGAACTATGTGCCCAAAATGAGGGTGACATGAATCGTTTCATTTTATGTGGACTTTTCGAAGCTAACTTTGATATTGACTGCAGAAAAAGTCCATCGAGTGATCAAGGAAAATTATGGTGAAAGATAAAGCAACCCAGTTCTGAAAATAGTAAGTATAATATATTTCATCATCAATCGGTAGACATTTTTTTTTCTGCTAATTCATAAACTACGGATTCGATCGGGATGGCTGCTAATGTTTGGGTGGAGAATAACGTATTCAAGCCCCCGGTACCTAAAATCAGCCCTTTTTAAGAAATTGTGTTCCCTTTTGTTGTTTCTTTGAGAGGTCATCGCTTCTAAATTTTTACCTTAGCGATATCCTACATGAAAATTATCAAAAAATACATCAAAGGGGCTGTGTGCCAAATTAGCAAAAAGTCCCTGCGGCGAGTACTTCGGGAACTTCTCTTTTCCCTGCTTTTATTCATATCTATAAGCGTTCTCTTCAGGAATACAGTTGTGAATTATACAAAAGCTCTCTTGGTCAGCAGAATGGACTGTTGTACCAATTCTTATCACCACGAGAATAAAAGAAAAAATGTATGTATGAGATATGAAAAACACCACAAAGTTTAAAAATGTCTGACTTGAAGAGATGTATCGAGTGTTTTTTAAGCTGATAGAACTTTGAATTGAAATAAAACGCATTTAAATCAAGATTGAAACCAGTTTTATTATTTGAAAGATGATTTTATGACATTTATATTTTGAAAATACTAGCTCTGACAAACCGCATTCGACCAGACCAATTTTGGACCACTTTTTCCAGTGATTCAGTGATTCTTTTGTTTCTGGTTCACCAATGACTTGACATAATTCAAAAGAAAATAATCCATTGGAGTTATGTCGCATGATCTTGCAGTCCAATTAATTGGACCATTTCTCGAAATAATGTTATCGCCAAATATTTCTTTCAATAAATAAATTGTAACGGTATCAGCATGAGGTGCAGCTGCAGCACCATCTTGTTGGAACCAGAACACTTCTGGGTCGAGACCATTCAAATTTTGAAACAAATAATCATTGATCAGACCGAGCACCATTCACTGTAACATTAGCTCAAGCATCGTTTCAAAGAAATATAGACCGATGATGCCTCCAGCGTGTAAAGCAAACCATACAGTGCATTTTCAGGATGCAATGAAACCTCCAGAACTTCTTGAGGATTGTTTTCACTCCATACACGGCAATTTTGCTTCTTTACGTCGTTCAACCAGAAATGAGCTTCATCACTAAACACAATTTTTCAATAAAAAAGTGCTTCAAGCTATTTTAGGGCCCATCAGCAAACAAATGACGCTTATTATGGTCAAGTGGCTTTAGTTCTTGAACCAGTTGGATCTTGTATGGGTGTTGACCAAGATCTGTACGCAAAATTTTCCATGTAGTGGATGCACAGAGTCCAACTTGTTGTGAACTTCGACGATAGACAAGTCTGGATCTTCATTAACACTATCACTTACAGCAGCGATATTTTCTTCTGTATGTACTGTCTTGTTATTGTTGCATCGAGTAGCGAAAATGTTGTCCGAAATCTATCGATAGTTCGACGAATAGGCTGCTCTGATGGACGATTATGTAAACTTTTCACGAAGTGCTCTATAAGTTTGGCGAATAGAACACTGATTTTGAAAACAAATTTCATCAATTTGTAAACATTATTGCGGCGTGAGTCTTTCCATGATAGTTTGTCAATGATTACTGAACAGAAATGTCGAAACAACATGGCTTCTACCTTCTGTCAAATCACAGTTATCCCTATCGAAAATTCCATCACTCTAAAAAAACCCGATAGGTGCTGGTTTTCGGGCCTCGTGTATTATTGAATAGTCTTTCGAAACTAGCGGGTTCCGGCGTGGGGAAGAATATGAGGTGAACTGAGAAAGGGTGGCTACTGAAGGCCGTGCAAAACGAAGAGAGATAGCGAACTGATGGCGCTGTATAGACTAGTAGCAGAAGTGTGTTAAAATTACATTACATTACATTTAGAACTCCAGACCACAGAGTCGAAGAGAGTAGGTAGAACATATAGCTCTGGGTGTTCTTTGGTACCTACCGACGAAGTCCTTCGCAGTATGAAATTTGTGACACAGGGTGCGCCAGTAAGGCGTACGGCTAAAATACTGTACCGTGTGTAAAAAAATATGGCATGGTTATAAGGATGACAAAAATCTACAAACAAGAAATAAGTTTACATATAAAGGGAGCGTCAGAAAAAAGTTAAGGAAAAATATGCAGTTATTCCAAATGGAACACCCTTGCAGAATTCCTTCGAGAACAACAAGAGCTTTACACTTATAACTCTTTTTTTAAATTTCATCACGGCCCTGCCACATACTTCGCATTTTCAAGGTATATTTATTTCAAGGGGTTCATTACAATTCTTGTAGCAACCGCTGCGTTCAATCTAGATGAACGAAGTTTTTACAGTTATTAGCATAAGGTATCAGCTTGACCATTCGTTTAGCATCTGAAGTTTTTTATACAGAGTGTCTAATATAAATTCACCAATTTACTCAAATTAAATATGCGATAACTCGATTTTTTCAAATGGAAGACCCTGTATTTTTCTCTTTCATGAAATTTGTTTTTCGAATGTCTACCTTTTTTACGAAGAAATCGTTTTTTTAAAGAATGTGATATATCTCAAAAAGAGCGGTTCAAGTATGGGACATACTTTGTAAAAAGGTAGCATTTTTTGCATTTTGAACGTTGTCTAATAAAATGCTACAGGAAGAATGGTTTCGATTGAAACCACCAGAGAAAGAAGGAATTGGAATAGAATCCAGCCGTTTGTGAAGGTTTATTTTAACTTCAAAACAGGGTGGCCCTGGAATGGCTTGATAGTAGAAATATGTGAAACATATCATGAACAATGTGGTGTCCAAGCTTTGAGCATATGATTTTTTTTGACGATTTCTCACGTCCTCACCGAGTTACCATTATTATAGCAGCAATAAAAATTGATGAAACTGCTTTCAGCTTCCAGTATAAGCTCTCGGCACTCAGATCATATTGAATATGCCTGGAAATGATCTTAGCTAGGCTTGTGACATGTTGGATGAAGTAAGAATTCAATTAACTCAATTTTGGGCCTTAGCATTTTATTATCAGCAGCATTATTGCAGCTATTGGTGAACATACCACTCAAAAGGGTTTTTCTGTGTAATATTTCAAGAGTATATCTACATTGACCCTTGTGGAATCCCATTAAATCTGGGAATGAAATGACGCCCTGTCTAGACGCCTTTCAAATTCCGATTTCCTCGAAGCTCACACACACCCACCAACCCCCCTCGCGAAAAGATTCATTCCCCCACGACAAAAATTGATTAAGATCAATGTGCGCGCCCCAAAACAAACACAGGGACGAGCGCGTGCACACGCGTACGTTTCACGCCGCAAATCGACGCCCGGTGGACCGTGTGATCGATGGGACTAATTCCTGGCCAAAAATGAATCTAATACCGCGGCCCACAGCCCACTGCGACGCTCATTTACATGACAATCGAAAAGGATGTAATGAAAACGAACGACGCTCTATGAATTATACGGGGATTTGCGACTGTCGCGCGTTTTGTGTTTTTAACCCCCTAGGACGGCACTGCTCGCTCCGAGGAGGATTCGAAATGTTTTTGTGTTGTGTTGGTTTGTTGGTTTCAGACATCCAGGTAGCCTGTCCAAAAAATACTTGCCTCCTATGAGGGTGTGGCCGTTAAGAGAAAAAGTGCACTCAACAGAAAGCAAAAGTCTATTTATTAGATAATACTGCTATCAAACATGTCCATCATTTATTCACAAGAATAAGTTCTTCTATAGAAATCCGGTGTTCCCCAAGGATCTTTCCTTGGACCTTCACTATTCCTCATTCATTCATTAAATCCTGTTATTACTCCGAAGTCCTGTCATTTGCTGTTGATACTCAGGTTTATATTTGTTTTGATTCAACCCAACCCAATACGAAGAAATTGAAAAGTTCATGATTGAAGATCTCAAAAGTCTATGCGAGTCCTCTAAATCCCATAACTTAAACCTTGATCCTGATGAGTCTAAATTAAACATTTTCGGTAGCAAGAAAAAATCTGAGTTCCTTACGAATAATTCGATTACAATCTGTTTCGTACCTAGGTTAGTTTACCAAGGTTGTTCTAGTTTTATTTTTGTACCCTGATTGTTTCACTTACCAGGACAATGGTTTTCTTGCACTGCTTTTGGTTGGTGGATGCTGATGATTCTCGTTAATCTCGATGATTAACTGTTGTGACTTCAAAACCGATGTGAGTGGGTGTACTAACTATAAGCACCCTATGATAATCTGGATGATTACTGCAATAAGTTGTTTTCCGTACTTAGAGAAAAACGACGAAGAAGATGAGGAAATGGTGAAATGTGAATGCACTCTCAACAAACAATAAACTGTATTTTTTCTTGTTAATTCAACTTAGGTAACATGCACGAAATGTAAAAAGTATTTATACAATTATGAACTCTACCTTCTATATGAAAATGTATAGCAAGGGAGCAAAGTGTTGTTGTGAATCACAAAGAATAACTAATTGCTTATTGAGAAAAAAGGGGAGGACACTCTTCAAATTCTTCTGACTAAGTGGAACCTTCATTTTATTTATTTAGGTTTGACATGTTTCCGGCTTTCGCAATTCTCAAATGAAGATCTAAAAACAAAATACAAACAACACTAAAAACAAAAAACCAGTGAGTTGCCTGGATAAACTATTCCGACAAACTATCAAAAAAATATTGATCGTAACCAAATCAAGACATCTTAAAAAATTTTTTAAGAAATTATTCGAGAAAATTTATCAACTTACAAATTGGTTCCACAAATCATATGACCACACAAGTGTCATCAAGTCAAAAAATTAAAATGAAATGTGACAATTGGTCAACAAATATTGTGGACGTCTTCACATATTTTAAGTTAGATCCAGTGGCGCACCCAGGGGTCGCTGTTTTGCAGTTCATTTCCAAACAAACGTCGAGCATTATTCAGTTCAGCCCCCCCCCATAACAAAATCCTGGGTGCGCCACTGGTTAGATCGAATGTAATAATTAAAGCCCCTCCCTTTTTTTCTTATTAGATAACTCTTCGGCATGGGTTTTCATGAATTTATAATTGCTTATTGACTAATGGTAATTGACCGACGATTATAAACTACAGGGTCTTTCACGAGGAACCTCACCCATATTTATACGGGAAACTACTGAACGTATTTTCATGAAATTCAGCACTTATAAGTATTTCACGATGCTGATGAAATCTAAAATATTTTCAAGGCATGAGCACCTCCGGTTTTTCCGGAAATGACGTCAACTTCCGTTTTTCGAATTAGAACACCATTTTTTTATTGCAGAAATAGATTCCTTAGAAAATTTCAAGTTATTTTGATGTAACATTTTTCAGTTTTGGTTGGAAAATTCTCTCTGAGCGGGAAAATTCGAAAAAAAAAAAACGAAAATAGAGCTCCGCTGAAACAAGAATAACTTCGAGGTTTTTGGATGGAAAATTTTCATTTTTGGGATTTTTCAAGATGTAAGATTGATGTATCCACTTTAAAAATCTAAATCGCGATTCATGATACAGGGGGTGAAGAAATCGCCATCAAAGTTAGGGATGACAAAACCGTGAAAAATCAATTTTTTCAAATTAGAACTCCATTTTTTTATGGCAGATATTGAATCTACGTTAAAAAATAATGTGAGTGTATGCATCACATCCTTGCCCTAAAATGGATATTTTCTGAGTTAATATCCAGAAAGACCCTGTATAGTGATGATTATAAACATATAAACTCAACCTTCCATATGTATAGCAAGGTGTTATGATTACTGATACTAAAACTTCACTTTTACTGATTGCTTCTCTCTGTCACACATGGTTTCAAAAACAAGCTAGAAATGCAGGGAGATTCATTTCATTTCCTCTGAATAAAAGTGGTCAGAATCGTAAAACGACTCGCTAAGCCAACAAGGTGCTCTTATTTGCCATTTTTGACTATAAGGGGAAAATCAACCCATTTCTTGAATCTACACACCAATGAGAGAAACCTTGGACGATTTGGTATTCGATCCCGCCATGTGTTTCCCAAATGCAATTTGAACTGCAATAAACGTCACCATATATTTAATTTTATGAGCTTTTACTGCGAACTAAATGAAGGTTCATATGACATGGTTATTGTCACTAAAAAAATCGGATGAATCTCCTAGACTTGACCCAAATTTTTGGGTTGAGAACCTCTTCAATAGCTGACCCTAAATCGGTCGACAAGGGTATTTTTAAACAAAGAACGAGAATTGTAACTAAAGACAAATCGATCAATATTGCAGTTCAAGGGCTCGATCCCATATGGTTAAAACAATTTATTTATACAATGTTTTTTAAAGGCGACAGCTCAATTCTTGTGAACAAGGGAGATGGAATTTATGTTATACAGATGTTGCGCGAAGTGAAACGCAACATAATCATTAATAACAAAGAAATATTCTGTGTTGATACTGTAAGAAACTTGGGCATTACTGTGAACAATCAACTTCAGGGAACATTCCAAAAGGCTGATTAAAAAATCATATTCAGCCCTAAAGATTCTTTACTCTGATAGACATATTTTGAATTTATGCGAAAGTCTTGTTCTATCGAATTTCACTTATTGTGATTATATTTATGGCTTTTGTTTGGGCAGAAATTGGAGAGATCGTATCCAGAGGATACAAAATATGTGTTTGAGGTTTGTCTGTGGTCGGCCAAAATTTGATAATATTTTCCATTTATACAAGGAAATTTTTTGGTTGAAAATAAATGAGCGCAGGCCGCAGGATCCCCACTTTTCGGCTTTCCTTTTGAACATCATAAAGAATTCCTAGTCATCAAGTTCTTTAGGAAGACGTCTCATTTTTCTAAGTGATGTCCACCATTTTATTCTAAAAGATGTGTAGAAGTTAACTATGCCTCATCACAGCACGGCAATTTTTCAACAATCTTTTTCATACAATTTCGTAAAAACTTTCAAATTCCATACCTCAGAATTTTAGTTTTAGATTAAACTAAACAACCGGTACATTCGATGAAAAAAATCTCGATGCAATTCCTCAATCTAGATTCCTCGAAGAAAATCCCCAGCTCCGAGGACCTCATCCTCCAACCCCAATCTTCATGTGACGAGTAGAATATGCACCGAAATAAGTCCCAGATGTTCCATGGCAAGCATTCAAACTATTATTATGCTGATAGGGTCATGATAACGGGATTACACATGCAATAAAACCGGCGAGGATACAATCATATCAATGCAACCTCAATATTATTACGCCCTGCCACCCTGTGCTTTTATTTATGGCGCTGACACTGCGACCCGCCCAGCGCTCCCCAACCCCCGCGGATATTGAAGTCGACAGAATGGAGAAGACGTCATTGATGAAAAAGTTTTATTGTTGTTGTGTCGTAAAAGTGAATAAAGGGTTGATTTTACGTGGAAAATCCAGGGCGAAATGTGATGAGCAATAAATATAAGGAAAATTATGAACTAATTCTGGGAATCGCAATTACGATATAATCGGTTTCCCAATAAGAAATGTGATTATTATTATATTAAGGTGAAGAGTTGAGGCCAAGCCTATAAACTCACAAAAATAGACTACATATGAAAAATACACCGGAACTTGAAATAAATGCATTACAAAAAAAAAAGAAATCATCAATAATTTGAGAGGGGGGAGATCAGTGCCAAATAACCAAACCCGCGATAGCAACCATATGAAACGGTAAAACTTATATTATTACGCGCCAGCAGGGACACTTAAGTAGGGGAAGTTCGTACAAAATGACACATACACATATTCTACATCCTATGATCTTTGGTCCTTTCATAAAATCTACTCAACTTTACTGAAACAAAAGTGCCAAACAAATATTCTTAGATGAATTGGAATAAACGAAATTCATTTTGTCCGCATGCTATGGACAAAATGACATACGGGTAACTGTAGTTTTCTACATATACTTAGTTACAAAACTACTGACAAAGTTCACCAATGAAACGCTTGGTTCTTCTAGGAACATCAGCCCAAGATATGTGAGCCCAATGCAACCAATGCATGCATCGTAACCAGTCTTTTCCATGGCTAATCCTGGAGAAGAAATGTTTTTTCCCCATCTAAATCGGGAAAAAGGCCATGACAATAGACAGATGGACAGTCCTCTTCATCATCTCGAAAGTTGCTAGGAACATTTTCTTCTTCATGGTCTTCTTTAAATACTGCCCTAAGGCTTAGATAGAGACTTGTCTCCTCTTGTTTGGAGGAGGTATGGGCTTATTTTTTGATTTGATTGCAATCATATCAGGTGTAGAAGTTGACGTACGATTATCGAGTCTTCGGCTCACGTTTGCCTTGTCCACTTATGAATCGTCCTTTGAGGATTGGGGAAACCTCCTCATAGGATCAGCAAGAGGAGGTTAAGATACATTGCCTTTTTTAGCCGCAGATGAATATTTTGTTATGAATATGTCAAGACAAATCCTGGCTCTTTGTTTACTGATGGAGCCTGGGATGAATGGTCTCGTTGTCGTCAGGTAGATACGGTTAATTCAGCTGAAATATCTATGTCATTTTGTCCGTTCACTGTATATGTCATTTTGTCCATAAAGCGTTATAAAACTAGAAATGTATCGAATTAATACAAAAAGTATATTCAACATTGAAAAGCTTCATGAATACAATGACAAATAAGTAAAGTTTGGAATGGATGCAATGTAAATGAAAAAATTGTGAAAAGTGGCTATTACTTCTGAAAGTTTGGCGCAATAAGAAAAAAATCGTCACTCATTGATTTCTGTTATCACTCATAACGACCGAATGAACTACAGTTCCTTCGAATATAAGAAGGAGCTTTGTAAACAAACAGATTCGTCTGGTTTGCGCACAATAAAGCTCCTATTGGTCAAACGGTGATAACAACGCTCTCTTCGACCGCCCTAAGCGACTGCCAGGATCGTACTCGGACTGTGGATGGTACTGGATAAAAATAATTCAATAAATTGAGTCAGCAATTCCCCCATTAGAACTTTTTTCCTCAGAAACTCTTGTGCAAAATTTCTGCTATGATTTGCAACTGTCATAAACATTTTATATCCGACGTACCCTATTTTTTTATTTTGTTTTGTTTTTATATTATTATCTACTAAATAATTTCTTTTTCGGATGCTCGAGATTGCGGCAAGGTAATTCCAGGAAACACCAGAGTTTTAGAGATTTGGGTCGGAATCTTGCAGGATTCCGAAAAAGTAATTCCGGGAAACACCAGATTTGGGTCCTTTTCCCTAATGGGTGAAAGCCATCTTGATTTGCATGAATATCGAAGTTTTCAATTGACTAATTGACAAGAATCGAAAAAGATCTCTGTTCAAATTTATAATGGTCATTTACTTGTAATATCCGAAATATATTTAGTTTCGGTCCATAATTTTATATTATTTTGTACGGAACTCTTTGTCGGCTGCTCAAGATTCCGACAAGGAAGTTCCGGGAAATACCAGGTTTGGGTCCTTTCCCTTTATGGGTTAAAGCCATCTTGATTTGCATAAATATCGAAGTTTTCAATTGACATTTTAAATATCTAGACTCTAGAGCCACTGTGAAGGTCTAGCTGTTCAAAGTGTTCATGAATTTTGTTGTGAAAAGTGTATTGTGTTGGAAAATCTTTTGACAAAGTTTATATAGTGTTTATAAAACAATGTCGATTTCGGAAACGGACTGCATCTGAGGGTGATATGTGAGGACCATCACGAAAAAGGTCCAAAAGGTCGCATTTCTCTGCTGAAGAGAAAGAGATAATTTTGAACTTTTTTCGAAAATAATTGGAAGAACATCCTGATTTATCGAAAAGAGACTTAGTAGGAATTGTTTCAAAATCCTCAGGGGTGAGTGATTCAGCTGTATTCAGAATTCTCAGAGAATATGAAGAGAATAAAACATTGACGCCACCTAAGAGGAGAGCCCAGTCGTTAAAAATAATCGATTCGGTTGACGATTTCGATATGAACCTCATCAGAAGAATTGTCCACGGTTTTTTTTCCGGAATGAAATCCCAACGATTTCTAAAGTTCTACAAATCGTGACTGATGACGACAGTTTGCCAAATTTCAAAAGAACAACGTTCTAAAAATTGAAAAAAATATTATTCACGTTCAGTTAAAACTGAACGATTGTGTGAAATCTCCTCGATTCGACTCTGGACGGAAAGAAACTTTACGAAGGCCCTCCTACCGCTGCGCAAAACATGTTAATATTGCTCCTTAGATTATCGAGTAGCGCTTGCGTGTTTTCAGAGGATAATGGAACACACTCAGGTCGTGTGATGTGGTAGGCAATTCCGCATTTGGTACCTCCAAACTCAAGTTATGATGTTTATGTCATTTTGTACGAATTTCCCCTGCAAGGTAATGTACGGAGATGCCACTCTAAAAAGGTATGTTTCCCTATCAATGTGACACGCTGTATATGCACTTTAATTTTCCACTTCACCAAACAGATGTCACTACAGAATTTCCATCACCTCATTAATCACCGAATAAAACAAACGAAAAAGCCGTATCGCCCCATCATGAATTTCGCTTCCACCACATCGGTCGTACGGGCATAAATC
The DNA here is from genome assembly GCA_910592335.1 of Adalia bipunctata. Classification (NCBI taxonomy): domain Eukaryota; kingdom Metazoa; phylum Arthropoda; class Insecta; order Coleoptera; family Coccinellidae; genus Adalia; species Adalia bipunctata. The sequence goes on from OU342954.1 coordinate 13,670,663, forward strand.
GGATTAAACAGCCGAAACAGATTGCGTATAAACTGCGTTGTCAACGATATTATTGCGAGAAATGAACCACCTCCCACTTTCACTCCCTTGCCCCCGATACAGAGTCGTCCCTAATGCCATAATGTTTCATTAAGACAGCTTAAGTTGAAATAATGGGGTCGATCATGCTCACATATGTACTTAATAAATAACGGGATGTAATGCAGCTTCATTTGAATGTATGAGAGAGGGTAATGCTGATATGGGGCAGCCCTGATTTCCATAAGGAATGACTTGAAACCATTCTAGGTTCGATGAGGGATCATAATTAATATTGAAACATTAACTACAAATAATGGTCAAAAACTTTCTTATTTCAAATGGCACACCCAGTATTTCTGTACCTTGTTGAACGTAAAAATTAATATTAAAACTATCTTCATTGGGTTTCCCTATACCTAAACCTTATAGTTTTCCAGGATTTTCGATTTTTAAGTCAACTAGTTCTATATTATACTAAACCGGTAACTCTGTGGTCCGGCCCGGCAATCTGTCGAAAAAGTGGGTGCAGAAGAATTTTAAAATCGCAGCGAAGCTGCGATACAGGAGAGAAATTTTTACACGGTCGGAAAGAGGAATGATCGATTCGTACGTGGGCGAAATTTCGATCCTCTAGGCGATGTAGAAGTATTTTAAAAAAATTCGCGAAAATCGCGAAAAAATTCGGCAAAAAGGGCAATTTTAAACGCGATAAAACTTTTTTCGCAGATACCCTGGTCGTGATGTAAATATACGGATCGAAAGAGGAAGAGTCAACGCAAAATAGCTTGGTATTCATATTTTCCATAATTTTCCCATTTTTTCAGGAAAACTGATCAAAGTTTGACATTTCTCCTATAAAATCGCCCGATCTGCAGAGATCACAGAGAACTATTTGACATTGTAGCTGTAAGCTGTCAGAATTTGGCCACAGCCTTCTATAGAGAAAGCCCGGAACACAATCTGACAACTGCGCTCAGATTCCGCGACCGGAGGCCTACCGATAAGAATAACTGTTTAAAAGGTAGATCTGCTGGTCCATACTAGTTAACCTACTATTATGATTAGCGATATTCATAGAAATACTTGGAAATATTTGGGGGACATGCTCACAATATTAGGTATTTGAAATCTGAAAAACTCATATGAAAATCTCAGTAATGGTGTTGCGGTCCATGGGCGCCCGCAGGGGGGGGCCAGGGGGGGCCATGGCCCCCCCTGAGATTTTGATGGCCTCATTGTTTCACAGCACAACACCCTCAATATTGCTCTCTAATCTTTATTTGGCCCCCCCTGAGAAAAATTTTTGGGGATTTCTGCGGGCGCCCATGTTGCGGTCACGCAAGATTTATCATTCCTTTATAAATTAAATGCGAAGAATAGGGAGAATGTTGGATGGAGCACAGTTTCATCGCCTGAGCAAATATTTTTTTGAATAAATCGTTTGTTACATGATTCTTTGAACGTAGGGCTTAACTTCGAAACTATCGGAAAGAAGAAAAATTTAAGGGCATGTACCGAAAAAGAATGAATGATAATGACACTTAATACCTTCTAGGCGAAATTAATTTGAAAATAATTGATATTCAGAAAAACAGTAGATAATCATTTATAAAGGAATAATAAATATTGCGTGACCGCAACACCATTATTGAGATCTTCATATGAGTTTTTCAGATTTCAAATAATATTGTGGGCATTTCCCCACAAATATTTCCAAGTATTTCTATGAATATCGCTAATCATAATGGTAGGTTAACTAGTTGACTTAAAAGTCGAAAATTACTAGAAAACTATTAGGTTTAGGTATAGGGAAACCCAATGAAGATAGTTTCGATATTAATTTTTACGTTCAACGAGGTACAGAAATACTGGGTGTGCCATTTGAAATAAGACAGTTTTAGACCATTATTTGTAGTTACTGTTTGAATATTAATTATGATCACTCAGTATATTCCAGAGTCGAATTTTTTTCTTCTGCATAAGGGTAGCCAACATGTCTACACGAAAAAACATTGTCAGTCTCGTTGGCTTGGAGGGTTTATTCATTAATTGCAAATTAAAAATACTATTTTTTTTCGATTTTTCGCCATTTTCTCTTGAATGATTCCCTAAGGCATAAAATGGTCTGTATAAACTCATCATTATTTGAGCTTGCCATTCAATTTTTGAATTCATATAAAGGGTATTACATTGAAAAAGTATAACTATGGTCTATATCTCCTGTATATGTGAAAACAATTTTAAATTGTGCATCTGATTGCCCTTTACATTTCACGAAAAAAATTTTCAAAATGTCTTCATTTACTGCCCCAAAATGAGAACCGCGTCTGGGGTGGGCCACCCTGTATATATTATATTATCGCACGTCGTCCGTTGCGGCCTTTACTTATTTTTGTTTTCAAGATATTTTTGAGTTTTCGTGGAAAATATGAACAAATTATATGAAAATATGGCTTTTTCATTGCAGATATAATCGAACAACACTATTTTTGTTAAGAAATAGCATGTTATTAACATTTTTATTCCAAAAGAGCTATATTAGTTTAACAGTGCCAAATGTATAATGAAAATGAAGAATTTTTCGGAACCGACCGTTAAAATAAATGTAGGAGTCAAACAGTCAAAGTGTCAACTGTGCAGTCGAGTCCCTTAATGAAGAGCGGCAAAGAATAATTCAAAGACAATTGCGATGTTATATCAATTTATAAAGATCCTGTGCAATTGTTATTTTTCGAGGAAATAGTAGCCAAACGATGCTTCGAAAATAAAATAATTTTCTGATATCAACCAAAATAATCATCCTCGACTCCAAAGGCAAAGTTAGGGAAAGGGCACGAAAACGAATGGCTCCATCCGCCAAGCGCGATGCAGTCCCATTTTGAATAAGTGAAAAAAGCAACGACTTTCATTTAGATTCTTATGTTGATTGCTACAGACGAGAGATTTTGACGGGCTCTGTCCTCTCAACGAAATGGCCTCTCTGCAACGCGCGGAGAGGGGGCGGAACTCGTTAAATTTGGATTAAGCATTCAATCTCCCGTACTGTTATATTTGTTAGAGCCGGGGTGCAATCTTCTGCATGGCTTTCTTTCATTAGATTTTCGCGAAGCTCTCGGTCTGGGTAGTTTTGGCTAATGCGTTCCCAAGTTAGGGTTTCTTTTTATCCCGCGCAATTCATTAGTGATAATGGAAATGAAACGTTCATCCAAATAAAAATTAGAAAGCGGAAAACATCATGAGTTGAACACAAAGTTTATTCATTCAAGTTATTTTCAATAAAACGACTTAATAAATGATGAACAAACATTTGATAGATTTATTATAAATTAACATTTGCAGGACAAGAGTCGACAACTTGCGAAGCGGTCACAAAATTTCCTAATATACAGTGTGGCCAAGAGATTGACGTCAAAAAGAGAAAAACAGGTCCCTCGTCTCATAGGCTATTCGAATCATCCCCATGTATGTTATGCGATTTTTCACGGTTTTCGAGTTATGAATTTTTTTATGAACTTTGGGAATTTTCGACTGGACCATCTTAAAAAAGATATTAAAAAAAGTACAAGACTTCTCTGTGAAATTCTTTTGCAACTCAATCTCCATGAATTGTACGTTTATACATAAAATCACCAGATTCATAACTTTGATAAAAATTATGGAAACTTTGGTCTCAAGTGAAAAAGTTACGTGAATTGGATTATGATCTGAATTTTCGAATCAAAATTAAAAAGTAAAAAGGCTAATTCACGGTTTCTAAGTAAGTATGCTTAAAAACTGCGCTCAACAGTCAGCTTTTAGAATCATTGATAAAAAATGGTACTCAACACTCTACTTTTGCTAGAATTAGCCTTCAAAGTCATCGAGGTGGAAAAAATCAAACAAGTAGACATTTACTACAAAATTATTTTTTGCTATTTTAAGATTTTTCTGATCAAGTTATGATAAAGAATGCTGAAAATTAATGAAAATTAGTTTTACATGTTGGTCAAGGAAAGTTCTAGATAAAAAAAGAAAAAGGTATGGCAATAAAACACACATCATAATGTTAATAAAAAAAATTATTTATAAAATTTACAGTAGGTTTTCAAAGTGGTCACCTCTAGCCTCAATACACATTCTACACCTTCTTAGAAAATTTTCTTTTAATCGCATAAAACCTGCCCTGTTCTCTCTCAGGACAAGTTCGGCTTCTCTTAACTTCAGTCGCAGCTCGTCTTCACTCGAACATTCTCGGGCGTAAACAATTTCTTTGAAATAACCCCAAACGAAAAAATCGATGGGATTGAGGTCAGGTGAACGTGGGGGCCACCTGATTGGTCCGCTGCGGCCGATCCATCTGTTCGGGTGATTTTGTGTGATTTATTGCCATACCTTTTTCTTCTTTTTATCTAGAACTTTTCTTGACCAACATCTGAAGCTTATTTTCATTAATTTTCAGCATTTGCTATCACAACTTGATCAGAAAAATCTTAAAATGGCAAAAAATAATTTTGTAGTAAATGTCTACTTCTTTGATTTTTTCCACCTCGCCGACTTTGAAGGCTAATTCTAGCAAAAGTAGAGTGTTAAGTACCATTTTTTATCAATGATTCTAAAAGCTGACTCTTGAGCGCAGTTTTTAAGCATACTAAGAAACCGTGAATTAGCCTTTTCACATTTTTAATTTTGATTCGAAAATTCAGATCATAATCCAATTCACGTAACTTTCTCACTTGAGACCAACGTTTCCATAATTTTTATCAAAGTTATGAATCTGGTTATTTTATGTATAAAAGTACAATTCATGGAGATTAAGTTACAAAAGAATTTCACAGAGAAGACTTATTCTTTTTTTTTTCAATATCTTTTTTTAGATGGTCAAGTCGAAAATTCTCAAAGTTCATAAAAAAATTCATAACTCGAAAACCGTGAAAAATCGTATAACATGCATGGGGGTGATTCGAATAGCCCATGACACGAGGGACCTGTTTTTTCCTTTTTGACGTCAATCTCTCGGCCACCCTGTATGAAGGGTGATTCTAAATGGCAGGTATAAATGGAAAGGGGAAACTCCTTGAATAATTTTGAGGAAGATAGTCCTATTAATTTGGGACCGCAAACGTCTCGTTTTCAAAATACAGGGTGTTGAAAGTTTCAATTTCGTTCAAGTTTGTCCTCATGGTATCTGCACTTCATAAGCTATTCAACTGAACATTAGTTCAATTGGATGTATCAAAACTAATTCATTCACCACAGCTTACTTACTGAATTTGTATCTCGAAATTTAGAGTATGTCAATAGGAATTTCACTTAGAACAGGGATAGAAAACCCGGAATACTCCAGATCTGGAGTTGAATTCGGCCGTAAAAGCCAATATATTAACAGGACTTTGATGACAATTCAATAATTTCTGATGAGGATTTCGTAAGATTCTTTCGGAAATTCTTTTACATATACTCCATTCACAATTATATAATCACAACTCTGGCCTTGGAAATTTGACACATTCCACTCTGTATCGACGTTATGACGTTTTTCAAAATATTTGTATGTTCCAAGTCATCACTATGTTGCCCTTTCTACATTCTCAGCGTATTTCTCAGAATGTGAATAAATCGGAAAAGATGTGATGGACGAAAATAATTAACGTTTATATGAATTTATAGAAAGGATTCCTTTTCTAGTTATTTGCATGAGAAGTACAAGAGATCACTGTTGAAATCATAGACTTATCAAATTAGGATAATATGTCTATGGTTGAAATATATTATTTTTCGCCATGGAAAAAAATTGCATTGCTTTCACATAATTTTCATGCATGCTTGTGAAGATTTAATGTTTATTATCCTCAAGACTTGACGACATTTCATTTATTTGATCTTATGAACAAGCAGTCAAATATTCTGACTGTAAAGTGATTTATTAGTTTGAAAAATATTCATACATTACTACCACAGTAGGTTTGTACAAATAAAATGGAATAGGTCAAACATATGCTTCACATTTACCTATCATTCACCTGTTCTAAAATAAGACACAAACTCCAGGAATATGGAAAAATCTGGTTCAATATAGCCTATTTCTACTTTCGGCAAAGAAATGAAAGCTCCAGCGATACATTTCAATTCATCGGAATCTGAATTCACCTACCGTTGAATGCAATATAGTCATATTTCTTAGCTTTTTCGACGTGTTTTTTTTATGAAACGTGAAAACGATCACTAATAATCATTCAGAGACCGATGATGGCCATCCAGAACCCGTTTACTTACGAAAATCGTGCAATTTCATTCCGCATGTTCTTTCCTCATAATTCCTCGATAATCCTACCTGAACCATATTTTCCGGTCACTTTCTCTTGAAGATCGTATAAGGAAGCCTTTTTTGTCCATTCACATATTCCAAATAAATTTTGAGCACCAAAAACGATACCGAACCTTACCGAACTTCTGGGGGACCGGAATTTCGTTTAAAATCTTTCTAAACGGCCAGATACCTAAAAAAACTTCGTTATCAAGTAGTGTAAAAAGGTCGATTAGTACTTACTTTCGCTTTATTAATGCTTATAAATCGATTTTTGGTCCAATTCAAATTTGCCGTTCGTACTCACGCCAAAAGTCGTGAAAGGCAAAAATGACACTTGCACGAAATTTCTCATATCGACGGAAAACTTTTTCTGGACGACAAAGAACTGAAAATAGGCGATTTCCTATCGATATTTCGCCCCAAAATCGCCGATCGATTCGAACTAACAAAATGTGGCATATCTTTGATACTTTTACTTTGATGTAAAGTAAACAAAGAAACTGGCAACGTCGTTTTGTCATTAATGATATTTTCTGTACGCGCACAGAGTTTTCATCAGGTGTACAAACTCCTGAAAACGAAACCATGACCTCCTATGTGATTAAATAAAAGTGAATGAAGTATATGAATGCGAATCTATCCAAAATATTGATCTGACTAAAAAGCGAATCTACCTAAAAAGGTGAATCTACCTAAAAAGTGAATCTACCTTAAAAGTGGATCTACCTAAAACGTGAATCTACCTAATACATGGATCTACCGAATATATTGATCTGCTGGCACATACTAGTATAAACATATAATAATAAAATAATGATTCGGAGAAATTACAACCCAAAAATTTCCGCAGATCCTCCATCAAACCCACTCCATAAACTCGCAGACGATTCCGAATCGGACAAATATTCAGGTCGCATCCCCGTAGTAGCGAACCTTCCGAAATCGATTATTCGAACCGTTTATTTGGCCCTATGCGGCGGTCATAAATCTCCGACCTCCGCCACAGACGCCGCCAGTTTGATTCACTACTCCTACCTTGGAAATTGAGAAACGGCAAATTTATCGTATCTACGGATCTGGCATACGGCGTCGCTTCCTGCTCGGCGTAGAGCCAGGTTATCAGGGATTTATGAAGATGATAACTACAGATGTAGAGGATGCTGGAGCGGATCGGTGCATAATTTTTGTTAGGCGACTCGGTAAAGCAGATGAAAACGTTATGTTGTGATCGGGACTCAAATACTGCTCTTTTGTTTGGAATTCGGTAGGAGACCTTTCTCTGCCACTTTTGGAGTCGATCCAGAACAGGCCCCTACGACTGATTGATTACCCCAGCTACTGTCATGAATATTTGGGAACAGCAGTTCAAAAAATTCTCTTTTTGGATTTTTGTGGGGCTCTTTAAATTCTTTGGTAAAACATAGATAGTATGGCAGGGAGTAAATGATCAAAATTTGGAGAAAAAAACGAAGGAATTTGTTAATAATGTCAGTGGGGCCTGACATTCATTTGTTATTGTCGTTAACAAGATAAAATATGTCCAGAGTAAGTGCAATCGAACGAGTCACACTATCCTACTCCAGCTGTCTCGCGGACAAGCACTTGACTAGAACCCAACAGAACCCCTGCTCCAGGCCCTACACAACTACCTCAGTAGTTAATGTACAGTGACTTTCGCACCAATCTATGATTCCGGGTCTGAAGAACTGAACATACTAGAAATACATGTGGTATAATAATAAGGATGAACGTACTTGCACTTGAATATCATTGGATGGTAGGCGTTACACTTTGAACAATACTACAGATGGAAACAAAACAAACTTTCAAATCACAGGCTGCTGAAAGGGAGAGGATATGAGATTAATCTTTATTATCAGAGCGTAAATATCCTCAAAATACACACAACCAAACTTATATGGAATCACCCTGTTATTTGGAAAAAACGAATTTTAATTAAAAAAAAGTCGCTGAAAAGTGAAGAGCAGTTTTCCCAAAACAAGTTTATTACAAAAATAATATAAATTATTAAAAGATTATTTTTATAATAGAACAGAAAATTAAAAGTGTAAATTTTTCTAAAAATAATTTTTATGTAACTGAGAATTGAACAACAAATAAAACGATTTTAACAAATCAATAATCAGTATTACCACCCCTGGCATTGATACAAGCTTGAATTCGACGAGGCATGCTTTCTATTAAGTTGTTAATTTCTTCTTCTGTAACATTTGCCCATTCCTCTAAAGCCGCTTGTACAAGTTGCTCTGCGTTACCAGGATTATTTTGACGAGCTCTAATTTTTCTTTTGGTCCTATCCCACGAGTGCTCGATAGGATTAAGGTCCGGTGAACAAGAAGGCCACTCTAAAACAGTCACACCTTCTGTTTCAAAAAAATTTTTTGCAACTCTGCTGGTATGTGGAGGTGCATTATCCTGCATAAAATAAATAGGAAATAATCTCCAAAAGCACCTCGCCAGAGCCTCACTACAGGTTGTAGCACTAGATCAACATACCTAGGCCCTGTCAGAGATTGTCTAATGGGAATTAAAGGAGTTTTCTCACCAAACATAATTCCGCCCCAAAACATTACAGTACCTCCTTTGTATTTAGGGATCGGTCTTGCAGCTTGGAGCCTAGCTTGCCTCCCTCTACCTCTTAAAATGCGAACACGCCGGTCGTCTGATCGTAGGCCAATTCTGGTCTCATCTGAAAATAAGACATTTTTCCAATCTTCAATAGTCCAATTTTCATGCTCTAAACACCAATTAAAACGGTCAACTTTATTTTGCCTTGATAGTTCTGGAACTCTTAACGCTCTTCTCTTGAATAATTCCCGAGCGCGAAGTCTTTTTCTGATAGTTTCGACAGAAACACTAACACCTGTAGCTTGCAAAAATTGCCTTTGAAGCTCTGAATGAGATACTGCGGGATTTATTCTTGCTGTTTGGGCTAAAAAGCGATCCTGCCTTTCTGTAGTTACTCTTCCACGACTTCTTCTCGGCCTATTCTTTAGGGTTCCTAACTCCAGAAACCTTGCATAGGTTTTTGAAACAACCCCTTGTGTAACCCCCACCGTTCTTGCAATCTTACTTTGTGACATACCTTGTTCTGCCATAGTAATAATTCTTGCTCTCTGGACTTCCGATAACCCCACATAAGGCTTTTTTTTTAAACTTCGCAAAAAAACAAAATATAAATTCACTGCGATGTTCGAACGAAATGGTAAAACCGACACTGCAAAGCCAAATCTTATCAAGTGCTGATGAACCTAACTTTTGTGAGTAAACACATGCACTTTTTATTTGCTTCTAACGAAAAAGATATCAAAATAATATTTCATCTCAATACTGGGTGATTCCATATAAGTTTGGTTGTGTGTAGTCGAAGGATAAACTCTTCAATTGCATCCGCATGTTTAACTTACACCCTGTATAGCTCACAATTGCAGTCAAAACACTCCAGAATTCACAAGAAGCATTTGTATTGATAAAAGGAGCAACAAGGATTTTAGGGGAGGCTTAACCTTCCTTGCCTCCTATGACTAGGCGCCACTGTGCAGATGTTTATATTGGAGAAAATGTAATAAATTGAAATATTTCGGTTGACCAGTGTAGACTTCTGAAATTTATATTCATGGCTTCGAAAACTTTGTTGCTTACCGGTATGGTATAGGATGCAGGCGAGATGATAACGATTGAAATAATTGATTTTCGGGTCGAGCTTCCATCTGAAACTGACAATATCAGAAAATCGTTCCATGAAATCGGTTGCACTAAATGCATACGACAGCAGAAAATTCGAGGCTAAAATTGTGGGATTTGCAACGTGGCAGTACACGAAATTTTCATATGAATTGCATCATCCTTTCAGAATGTCACCCACGGGAGGTGGGAAAAGGGAAATTTTAATTTGCTTTGGAGATGGAAAAGGCAGTAACTGGAAAAGCCTTAAACCGGAAGGTTCTCAGTGTACTCGGGATACGGATCGAAAATTAAGGAGTAGCTGGAGAAGCTTCAAACAGAAAGGTTCTCAGTGTACTCGGGACGCGGTTTCGGTTTTCAGGGTACTTCAGTGTTTGGAAGTACGGTCTCAAAGCGGAGACGGAAACAGTTAAGTTAAGGAGTAGCTGGAGAAGTCTTAAACGGAAAGATTCTCAGTTGACTCGGTGTAAGGGTAACTCATTTTGGTCCTTTTGGAAGTACGGTCTCAAAAGGAGACAGAAAAGTGTTGAGTCGAAAGTATAAGATTTTTGAAATTAATTAAAATTATTGAGATTACGTCTCGTCGATAGACCGGGAATTAAATTAATCTGTGAACAACGAGTTAGTGACGTGTTTTTGTGTTTCTTTTGTTTTTTAGGATATTTTCATCATCCTTAAGATTGAACGAGGAAAAAGGTTTGGTATTTTTGTGTATGCTTGGCCTGTTTGAGTATTGTTAGTAAGCTGTATGCAACGCCAGAAATCTTTCAAAGCCCAGAGTCCCGAAATCTCCTAAGTATTCGGAAATTTGAGTTGTAATATTTTGAGATCACTCCATTTTTTCGGGTTTGGGTTATTTTGATGAACCCCCAATGATTTGATGAGTTGAATTTGCTTTGTAATTTAAATTTGTCTTGATAATTTTATTTGGTTTTGACAATTCAATTCTGCTATGAAATTTGGTTTATGTTTTGATAAAATGATTTTGAACTGATACATTGACCAATTATTTTGATAATTCAGTCTTTTGACGTGATTGGAATATAAAATGGAAAATGAATATAAACCGTTTATTTTATGTTGATCATAATATACGTCTAAAATTTAAATTCGGAAGTATCATTTACCACCCCTCTCCTTGGAGTGTTATTAGACACTAAGTCCCGACCCTAGTGCGTTGGGCTGTTCCCACACTTTTTCCTTCACGGAGAAAGATCTTCAAAACTTAAAATAACATATTTTCTTTTCTTAAAGTAGAAACACCCCTGATGAGTGGAAAGCCGCTCTTCCATCGAATCTCAAAGGGGGTGCTTTTTACCAAAGATACTTCATTGTCGAGAGTTTGCAAGATGACCAAAATTATAAAGGGAAAAGAAAAAGCCAGAAATAAATGGCATAGAAACTCCGTCCGGTAATACGTAAAAGATGCGGTTGAAACTAAAGTAAGGACTCAATTAAACATGAAAGAAAAGAAAATGAACGTCCATATTGTTTCGGGTGGCACGACGGAAACAAAGAGAACCCACGTATGTTACTTCATTTTATATTCCTATTGCGAACTGTAGATTCAAGGGGGATGCAGAGACGGCTCAAAATAATTTCAGCAAAGTCAGCGGTGGTGCGTTCGCGAATTGCTTTTTGAGTCGTTTCTATTGATAGAATTCAAGCTGCGGATTTGGTAATATTTGAAGAAACGACTATATCTCGAAATGCGTGACACTTTGTATGGAAGTACATTTGTCAAAAACGTTCGTAATTATCATAGATGCATACAATACCTGTAACGACTCCTTACTACAAATCGTGACCAAAATTTGTATATCGAAACGGCACTCTAGATTTCAGTACTCGTCCTACTTCCGGAATAAGCCGCAATATTTCTCGGTCGTGGCGCTCAAGGGCGTCCGCAGCCTTTGAGCTAGGGGAGGGGGCAAAAAAATCAGAATAGGAATAATGAACTGGAGGTAATGCAGAATGAAATGAAATTTATTTTATATTTCATCAGTTAACAGGATATTTTCTGAGTTAATATCCACTTTAGGGCAAGGGTGTGATGCATACACTCACATTATTTTTTAACGTAGATTCAATATCTGCCATAAAAAATGGGGTTCTAATTCGAAAAAATTGATTTTTCACGATTTTGTCATCCCTAACTTTGAAAGCGATTTTTTCACCCCCTGTATCATGAATCGCGATTTCGATTTCTAAAGTGGATACATCAATCTTACATCTTGAAAAATCCCAAAAATGAAAATTTTCCATCCAAAAACCTCGAAGTTATTCTTGTTTCAGCGGAGCTCTATTTTCGATTTTTTTTCGAATTTTCCCGCTCAGAGAGAATTTTCCAACCAAAACTGAAAAATGTGTGGGTTTTCGGCGTGGATGTTTGTGAGGTACCACAAACCTCTTCATTAGGGCATTCCACGTTTCGTTCCAGCTCCTATCTTTGAACTTATCAATACAGCTTGATAGGAGCCTGCTGTAGACGTGGGGGGCGCGGGGGAATTGTTTCCACCCGCCGCATCGATCAAGCGAAGGACTCGGTACTTAAAATCGATGCGGCCGTTCTATTGGGACGAAGGTAGAACCGCGCGACATCTATGCGGGAACGAGGAGCGGCTAGGGAGATATAGATCCCTACAACACTCCCCTGCTAGTGACGAAGTCACGATATTAATCGAGATCGTCGTCGTATAGATGAAATTGTGGCTCTGATGTGCACCTATTCACCTTTGGTCATACTGGTGTAGCCGTGGGAGGTCGCAGCCAAGACCTCGCGAATGCGGCTATTTTACGCAGCATGGGCATGTTGCCTTGCGTTGAGGTGGCCGGTCTCTGCACTAGAAGATGGCAGCCTACCATCTCAAAGTGAGTGAGACGGGTTGCGATGCACACCAGTGTCTAGCAGGATGCTGTCGCCTTTAAGGAGACAGCGTGAAACACCCGTCCTCGGGGTCACCAATGTGCGTGTTCAGATCACGTCGGGGTCACCAGTTTGAGGTGTATGCGTTTACGGGAGACATTAAAACACTTGTGGAAACGAAGGAATATGTTTATTCATCAGGAGATCGGTTCTAGTTACAAGAATGTTTCGACTGTCGTCGATAACTGCTAACCAGTTTAAGTAACAACTGTCTGGTTTTACCTATCTGAGGTATTTATATACCTGCCCAATGGGCTCCGTGGACTTGCGCCTGCCAAATCTTTCTAGTCATTCTTGTACCTGAAAGTGGCTGATATTCTTTGAAGGTTTCATGTTATTGCAATTAAAGAATTTCCTTGACGGTAGAGAAAGTTGAGGGTCAAGTCCAAGAATGCCATTGTTACAATGTGCAGGTATCTTCTGAATTATGGGGATGACAAACTTGGTTCGGCACGTACACTGTGTCGAATCGCTTTTATCACCACAAATGTTACATCAAAATAACTTGAAATTTTCTAAGGAATCTATTTCTGCAATAAAAAAATGGTGTTCTAATTTTAAAAACGGAAGTTGACGTCATTTCCGGAAAAACCGGAGGTGCTCATGCCTTGAAAATATTTTAGATTTCATCAGCATCGTGAAATACTTATAAGTGCTGAATTTCATGAAAATACGTTCAGTAGTTTCCCGTATAAATATGGGTGAGGTTCCTCGTGAAAGACCCTGTATACTTATTTAGGAACACCTTACACATGTTAACGACATAAATATGGACTTGGCAACAATTCTTGAATGGGGATCTAATAACTTGGTAGAATTCAACGCAAACGAAACACAAGCATGTCTTTTCTCTAGAAAAGCCGATCTTACTGTGCCCAGCATAAAATTGTCAGGAGTAACCAAACCATTGAAGTCATCCATTTCGATGCTTGGTATTACTATCAGCAATAACCTTTGTTGGATGAATCACGTGAGATCCATTGCTAAAAGTGCATCCCAAAAACATGGTTTTCTGTTTCGTGCCAGGAGCTATTTCACCTCAGGTCAGCTGCTTATGATCTATAAGGCACAGATTCGACCTGTCCTGGAATACTGTTTTCATATTTGGAGTGCTGCACCTGAACAAATCCTAAAACTCTTGGATTCTGTACAAAAAAAAGACAATTCGTGTCGTCGGTGATGCCTCGCTTACAAACTCGCTCACTTCTCTGGAACACCGTAGAAAAGTGGGCGATCTGTCTCTATTTTATAGATATTTTCATGGGCGATGCTCTTCAAAATTATCAGCAATCGTTACCCCTCTGTCAGTCTCTTCGAGACTAACCCGTCAAGTTAAGTCTTCACATCCATTCGTGGTCGTCGATGTTCTTTGGAGACCTGCAGAACATCTCTTTTCAAAGGCTCGTTCATCCAACGAACAGCTAGGCTTTGGAACACATTACCTAGGGAGGTGTTCCCCGAGGCATATAACCTCCAGAAATTCAAGAAGATCACCAATTCCTATCTGCTTGCTCTTGGTTCTCACGATGTTCTCTGAACATTACAGGGTATTCCTTTTCGTGAAAACCACAACATGTCTAGTGAAAAAATTCCCCTGTTTCTCTCAAAACATCAATTAATGCATACGGCCGGAGTTGATAGATGAATTGAGAGCAACAAATTGTGATTTTCGTATGTAATGCTATCATTTCATCAGTTTTCAAGGGGTACTTATGAAGCTCCAGGGGGGGGGGGCAGCTGCCCCCCTTTTTTGAATGGTTATTTTCCGATATTCATGTTCATCATTAGTTATGTTCTCGTTGGATGTACGATGTGCGAAATTTGCCTTAACTCTCATCTTTGCGGAAATCTGCAGATCCGACACTGCACCCAAGGCATCCAGCTCCTCCGGTTTTCCTTCTAGTATTTCCCCGTTTATGTGCAACATCTCATCCGGAAAACTGAATTGGATTACTGGGGAACACACCGAGAGAAATAACGGGGGATTACCTCCAGTGCGTTCCCCATGATTAGATTGTAAAATACTGGAAGTGACGCAACGCCCATAGAAGAGGGTGGATAAATAAGGAGCATAAAACGGGAAATGAAACTGATATAAAAACGGCGATAGTGTGTAATGCAATAAAACGACATATTTATTTTCCTTTCTTTTCCGATCGGGTTATTTTCGAGCGAGTTGATGAGCTATCAAATCGGAAAGTACGGCCGTTTGATTGGAGGTTGTAAGGGATTGCGGTTGTCGTTTTGGTGTTCTTGTTGATGGGAATCTTTCATGCGGTTTTACGAACATCTTACTCCTCTAGTTTTTTCGGTCATCAGAATTCATACTTCTGATTAGTGACTTTCTTTCATAACTGTTCAAAATTCATATTTCTGTTTTACTGATACCACAAAGTTTCCTACTGGAATGGGCTTTCCTGGTCGGTACAAAGAATAACAGGTATGTGACTTCACCCACTTTTCTGTGGTTCACCGAGAATCCCGGAATCATCCTTCTTTCTACCTGTTTAGTGCTAATCTACCCGGCCAAGTCGCAACCTCGATACGCCTAAGCTCGCAACCCACAACGGACATATACTTCCGTCTCCTTCCCAAAGTCAGACCCCGTTACATTCGTACCTAAAAGTGTATTCGTCACGTGAGATAAGGACTCTACCCGGTACAACATTACACGAAACCAGACAACCAACAGATAATTCTCTTCCAGTCAGGCCAACCGTAAGTACCATTTACTACAGTGTTTACTTTGTGGTATTTATTTCTATTTCATACATACATTTTTTTTTCTCGTGGTGATAACGTTGGTACAGCAGTCCATTCTTTCCTCCAAGAGAGCTCGTGTAAAATTTATTCAATAACGGTAAACACTTCATCGACAGAGAACTCAAAAGTATGCGATGAAATATAGGGTGTTCCATTTGGAGAAGTCATATTTCATTATTAGCTGCAAGGTTACACATGCACAAATGGGTTTTTTTCAGAATACACACATCGTCAAATGTCTTGCAACATGACAATTTTTTGGGTTGTTCCTCTGCGCAACGAATTTGGGGATAATATCATTTATCAGGATGATAACGCCTCACCGCACACGAAGGGTTCAAAATATTCTTCAAGAGAACAATATCCAGAGAATGAAGTGGCCAGCACACTCACCGGACAAGAATCCAATCGAGCACATATGGGATAACTTAGGGAGGGCAATATCCAATCGCCAAATCCCACCTTCAACTTTTCAGGAATTGAGTTTAGCCCTTCAGGAAGAATGCCTGAACATTTCATTGAAGACTTGAGTCGTGGGATGCCAAGAGGCGTATTGGGCAGTTGATTGAAAGAAGAGGTGGTAATACAGACTATTGATTTTAGATTCAATTGTGGAATTACTATAATTGAACAAAAATAAATAATCGACTTTATATTTGTTCTCATTTTCTGAACATAGATTGTTTATTTCGTGAGAAACATAGGGGTCCAAGACTTTAGACCATGTAGGTATAGCTTATCAATATGAACAGAACAATGAGTTCTACTATAAGAGATAGGTATCAGCTATATTGAAAATTGCCATTGAGAAACCAGTAGTGATGACTTGAGTTGTAATTCTAAGGTGAGATTTGAATTGATACGTTGAAAAATTAACAATGTAAGATGTTAGGGTTGTTGAGAAGAAGCTGAAATAAAAACCAGAAAATTATATCTAAATGACGTTTATACAGGGTCCTGCAATAGTGCGAAAATCTTCCATAGCTGCCGAACCAGACATCTCAGAGATTTTGTTGGAAAGTAAACCTCTTGTACCTTTCTTCTTAATCTCAGGAAATTATTTTCTGATATACAGGGTGTCCCCGATAAATGTTATTCAACAAATGCATGATTTCTTTAATGGATCACCCCATATTTTTTCACATATATTCAATGACTTTCATTACCTCTTTCATGACGCAAAATATTAGGGACATTTTTCCAACGGTACAGATCTTATTCGAAGAAAAATGCAAAAAGGTGAAGGAAAAGCAGGTCAGTGAAAGTCTTCTGTCGATTTTCAGTAGCGATAGTAACAAGAATTTGATCTCAAAGTTTTTCAATTGAAGGATTTGCCTTGAGACGGTTCCTAAACGGTCAACCTGTCATATACAGGGTGTCCGTTATTAAAGTCCAAATATGTAGAAGTCAAAATTATTATTACTCGATTTTTTCAAAAGGAACAACCTGTATTTTTTTCCACAATAATGTAGACAATTGAATACCTTAAATTTTCTCAGAAGTAACCTTAGGATTATTTCAACTCCCGCAGCCAGCAGACCCGAAAAATGATATCGCAACTGAAAATTTTATCCAATTCTGTTTCGTTGTTGGGATATTGAGGGTGGACACTTTCATATGAGACACCCTGTATATATAGGTGTAAAGGTGAAACTTTCTTTGATAGAGCACAATAATAGATTTTTGAAATTTGACCAAAAAAACTAAGTGAAATTTGTAATGCTATGCGAATAACTTCTAAGTAGGTATGTTGGAGGAGAATCACTCAAAATGTTGTATCATGCTAATTTTGAGTCTAGATTCAGATACGGCATAATTTTTTGTGGACTTGGAGAAAACTTGAAAACAATGTTTATAGTTCAAAAAGAATAATTAGGATTATGTATAAAATGAGATACAGAGAAAGTTGTAGAAGTGTAGTGGTCTATATTTAAATGATTGTTTAATTCCTGTTCAAAAATAGGAATAATGTCAATACAAATCAAAGATACTCGTCAAGATCATTTGATATAAATTATCCTATACATAGACTAACATTGACAGAGAACAACCCATCATACATGTGTATTAGAATTATTCAAAAAACTGGCGAATAGGATAAAATCCATTAGTGATCTCAAAAAAATTCAGAAAAGAAGTGTATTCTGAGCTTTTAAACTTGGAGCCATATAACTTGGCAGAGTATTTTGGTGCACAGTTAATCTAATGTACAGGGTGGGCAAAATTGGTGCTACATGAACTAAAACTTTTTAACCCGAGGAGATAGAGAAAAATGAATGGCACCTTATAGTCCTCTTTTTTCGAGAAATTGATAATGCCATCAACTGCATTCCTCTATCTTCTTTTGTTTCCTTGTTATAGGCCAAAATTGAAATTTGGGCGATTTCAACTTTGGTCATTATCTCCGTTTCTGTTCATGCTAGGATGTTGAAATAAAAACATTATACAGGCACTTTTCTGATAGCAATCCAGTGGCGTACTCTGATTTTTTATAAAAGGTTCATTTGCTGAGTTATAACATAAACTTGTGTTTTTTCTTATGGAAACAGTAGTTTGAAATGACCTATAAAAAATCGCCATTTTTTTCCCGTTTCAGAAATGTATCATATGTTATACATCGCCCTCAGATTCGTTAAGATGTTATGAAAAATATGGTTTGTATATGGAATTCGAATTATTGAGTAGGCTAAATCATAGAATTATGTGTCTCTATGCATGGTG
This sequence comes from Adalia bipunctata, assembly GCA_910592335.1. Lineage (NCBI taxonomy): Eukaryota > Metazoa > Arthropoda > Insecta > Coleoptera > Coccinellidae > Adalia > Adalia bipunctata. Next base: position 13,689,085 of record OU342954.1, read on the forward strand.
TAATTATTATTTCACAATTGAATCACTTGCTGCCCCACTATTCTCATTCGCTAAAATGAAACATTTCAACATATCATATTTTTCGTAATTTTGGAATATCTCCATAATGCCGCCAACGATGACTTCAAATTTCAATAACTGACAGTTGTTTCAAACAGAGATCGCACCATCAAGTATTCAAACGTGAATTAATAATTACACCATGCGTAGAGACACATAATTCTATGATTCAGCCTATTCAATAATTCGAATTCCAAATACAAACCATATTTTCCATAATATCTTAACGAATCTGAGGGCGATGTATAACATATGATACATTTCTGAAACGGGAAAAAAATGGCGATTATTTCTAAGTTATTTCAAACAACTGTTTCCATAAGAAAAAACACAAGTTCATCTTATAACTCAGCAAATGAACCTTTTATAAAAAATCACGATACGCCACTGGATTGCTATCAGAAAAGTGCCTGTATAATCTTTTTATTTCAACATCCTAGCATGGACAGAACGGAGATAATGACCAAAGTTGAAATCGCCCAAATTTCAATTTTGGCCTATAACTCGGAAACAAAAGAAGATAGAGGAATGCAGTTGATGGCATTATCAGTTTCTCGAAAAAAGAGGACTATAAGGTGCCATTCATTTTTCTCTATCTCCTCGGGTTAAAAAGTTTTAGTTCATGTAGCACCAATTTTGCCCACCCTGTACATATGTATTTGTTTACTGTGGTGTGAAGTCATTTCATTTATTGATGGTGTGTATTATATGCATGGAAATTGTGTAGCGATCAAAATTATTTGAAATAAAGAAGTTGTTATTGTTATAGTTATCGATTCGTGTGTTGTGATTTTAATTGATTCGTCCAGCATCTTCCTTCCTTTTTTAATTGTTCCATTTTGAGAATACATGACCGGCTCCTTCACCATTTTGATTGTGTCATCGGCATGCATTGAATTTGAATCGTTTCATAATTCACACAGAATACGGCGTAAAGAATGGAAAAGATGATACCTGCTAATAGAGCACATTGTGGTGGTTCAGAAAAATATGTTATATGTCCAGTAAAGTCCCTCGGTTTTCAACATATTCGACATTTTCGAAATTTAAAATGAATGGCACCCTTTGCCACTCACTTTGGTGGCAAATGGAGAACATTTTTCAATCTGTTTTTTGTATGACATTCCTGGATGGATGTGCCATCGAATGTTGACTATGATTTTTGGGGTTCATCCATAGAACTTATATTACATGGAATGCCATTAACCTTGCTGCTCAGCCTAAAAAAGTGGATAAACATCTACCGTTGGAGGAATACTGAAATTTCCATGTTGCCATGGTTACGACTTGTCAGACAGAATAGAAACACAGAAATACTATGAATTTAATCGTCAAGATCCGATTTACTTGGCATTTCGGCAAACATTTCTGTGTTTTTGTTCGGTGTGACAGGTCGTATCCATGGGAACATGGAAATTTAGAGATTCCTCCAACTTGAGATGTTTACCCACTTTTTGATCTGGTAATAGCATTCCATGTACTATAAGTTCTATCCTATGGGTTCATCCCATCACAATGGGTCAAGGGCTTCTTTTCTTAATAAGTTATAAGTGGTGAAATACAAGGGTTACTGTGATTGACGCAATCATTGAAGACCTTAAAATAGCTTCAATTCATTTTTAAAGATTATTTCTTCCACAGGTACGCCTTAGATGATGTATTCATAACCTTCAATTTTCTGTCACTTGTACGAGATTATGACGGAAATCTAGCCAGTTATACTATCCCGTATCCCAAAGCTGACGCTAGTTGGTACTCGTGAAATATCGGCAATGTCAAAATAATTTTTAGAGACGTTGCCAATGCTAATTTAACTCTTTCAATTTAACTTTTTTGACTTTGTAGATACTTACATTTTCATACTGGAGTATGTCTTTTGTAGGCTTATTTCTTGGAAAATTTTGCGAAGTGAAGAATTCCATAGGTCCATCAGTATATTAAGAAGTTTTTCTGCCGGGTTATTTGAGTAATTTTATTCTTTTTTTGAATGAACTGTCACAAAGTAATGGACTATTCTGTCCATTATTTTTCAGTAAAATTTCAACACTCGATTCTTGATATCCGTACAAGAGAAAAGCGTAACTGAATCTTCCAACCTTGTTTGTATACGTGAAATATTTTCAGTATTAACAGAGAAAAAGTAACTTCAACATTCGTCAGGTCTTTGGAATTATTGAATTCACATAATATTTTCTCAAATTCATGATTTTCCAAAAGTAAATAAGCATTTCGATAAATACGTAATAACTAAAACCTCTGTGTAGAAAGGACAACGTCGCTCATTCATCGGACAGGAAAATGACTAACCTAAAATTTCAAAGTATACACGGTGAAATATGTCAGAATGTCATAGCCCACCGGGATACTTTATAAAATTCAATGGAGCAATGTTCGCCTCTGCCTCCATGGAAGCTGGAGAATTTGTTCATTTTCATTGAGTCAGAAATGGACAATCATTCAGCTGTTTCAGTGCCCAGGCACTGAAATCTTGCTGATTTTAGAGACACAAGTTGGAGTCACCTCGAACACCATTCGTAAAATCAATTTTGTATAACGATATATCGAAATAGGTTTTTTCTTCTGGTTCCATTTCAAGTAAATTTTAGCACTTTGGTAATGTTGTAATGGGAGTTTATTTTGAATCGAATGCTGGAAATACTGTAAGTTATACCATTTCGGAATTTCAATGAAAAAGGAATATTTTGTTTTAATTTGGCACTCAAGTGACCCAATTTATTCCACACCACGATAATCTTAAGTTGGGAAAAATGAGCAAAACATTAAATTTCAGCTAAATCTTTATTTGAAAAAAACTAAGCAAAAGCCCCAGTAATCATAGCCAACATTCGATATCACATCTATTCAGGAATATAACCCAAAAAACAGAATGAAAAAATTCTTGCCACCAGAAAAAGTAGCAAAGGGTGTAAGTTTTCTTGTAATTTTCGAAAATGTCGAATATCTCGAAAGCCGAGGGACTTTGACCCAACTAAATCATATTTTTACAAACCGCCACAGAGTCCTCCACCCGCAGGTACCACATTCTCTATTCAGTACACCTCACCCTGTATGAATTCTTTAAGGAATCAAATGTACACCGCTGAATCAGACTCAAAATGGTGAAGGGGCCGGTAATCAGTTCTCATAATGAAAAAATTAAAATAGAAAGGAAAAACCTGGACGAATCAATTAAAATCTCATCACAACATTCGTATCGATGCCCCCTCAACAATCTTCCACCTCCAACCCTCCATTCCAAACACCTTAACACCCCCCTAAAACGATATTGATTCAAATTTCGCGATTCGATAATAATCGGCAGTAAATTATTTAGCATTCCGCGCATGGAGAGCCGTCCGTATCACAGGGGGGTGGGGGCGGCGGTCGGCGGGTAGGAAGCGGGGGTGGAAGTATAAGGGGCCAGAACCGGGCGGCCGACTGGGATGAAGTGGGATTAGTGAAGCCAGAGCCAATCAAGGCTGGCGGCACGAGGGATGCGTGTTTGGGGGTCGGGCGGTTCAGCCGCCCCCGGCAACGGGAAGGAACTTCCGCCGTTCGCGTCCGAGCACGCATATTGCTTCTCGAGGGTTGTTTCTCGGAGAGGATCATTTTTCGTGGCCGAAATAATGATGAGGTGATCCACCAGTGTTCCACCAGTGTTCCATACGGAGTTGTACGTATCAGTCTAAACTCTAGGGAATTGTTGGGAATGAATAGATTTTATATTATACAGGGGGTTTCAAAACATCTTCTAATGGCGAATTGTTTCGTGTCCCAGGAATCCAATAATCTTCTAATGGGTTCAGGATATAAAGGATGTTAGGTAGGAAGGTAGAGGAAGTACCTACAAAATGACATAGGGTTTTTCTCAGAGGCATAACTTGTTAGTAGTGAATGACAGTAATGTCATATTCTATACGTATGATCTTCGGTCCTTTCTTTATAAAATCTAATCAACCTTCATGAAATAAAAGTACCAAAAAATAAAATATTCTTAGATGAATTGGAATAAACGAAATTCCTTTTTTCGGCAACCGTCCGGAATGTACCCACTTCCCGGATGCTTTTTCTTCGGGAAAGTAGCATTTCCCGGCCTAGTCCGGAAAGTACGTACTTTCCGGACTAGGACTAATGAGTTGTTGTCATTGTTATGATCATCACAATAGCAACGAATTAACGGATGACAGTTCTGTTTAATTCAAATAAGGATCAAAATGTATAATGAAGAAATATGTCGTCTCATTGATTTGTAATCCTACACGGTTGCCGAAAAAATATTGTACGCAACACGCCCGAAAATAGTTTTTTTGGACTCACAAACTTTCAGGACTCGCCTCCGACTCGTCCTAGAATTTTGTCTATTCGTCCAAAAAAAACCCTATTTTCCAGACTTGTTACGTAAATTACTATCTCCGCAAATCGCTAGGAAATTTTGACATTCCTAAGAAAATTTGTCATAGGAAAAGTCAAGATTTCCCAACTGTTAGGAATTATTCATATTCATAACCCCCCAATGTTGAACAGAGTTGGCAAATTTTAAAAGCAGTTGGAATATTTTCGAAGCTGTTTAAAAATTTTCGAAGCAGTTGGAACAAAACAGTTGTAAAAATTTTGAAGCAGTTGGAAAGAATTCAATTGAGTTGGAATACATATTTCTAAAAAAGTTTTCTTAAAATGAGAATGAATTTGACTTTTTTTTTAATAAAGTTTGAAATTAATGCCGGTAGAACTAAGCACACGTTTAGCCGGACAGAAGCATGCAGAGAATAGCGACAATTGTACAAATTCTTGTTAGAGTATATTTAGGGTATTTGGCAGATTTGGCCCAATGTGCAATGTGTATAACCAGCAATAAATGGTATTTATCCCGATATTGCTACCAAGATGAACAATTTTTCATCTTTTACGTTATCCCTCAGCAGGTAGTTGTGAATTTCTCAGTTTGGCCGCATCGACTGTGTCATTAAAAACCTCGTTAAAAACCATCTGTTACCAATTTGCGCTATTTCTCTCGGTCGGGCAGTAGGCAGGATTTTTTCTCATTCTTATTTATTCTATCGAATCTCCGTTCAACACGTAAATCTATTAAGGGTCCGTTATATGTACTTTGGCCGACGGCACCGATTCTCCATTCGAAAAGTGCCTTTTCAAGTTCACGCTCTCAATTTTTCACCTGAAATCTTGATTTTTTTTAATTCTCCTGGAATTTCAGACAGGAATTTTTTTCGAAATATAGAAAATTGGCACTTCAATGAATTTTCTAGAAAAAATTGATGAACAACCGCCGAAAAACGATTATGAAGGCAATTTTCATAGTCTCTCAAATTCAACCCGATTTTTCATGCGGAAAAATATTTTTTTCGAAGAGAAGAGATCAGAGTGCCCTCAAGACATCCTTTAACTTCAATTAAAAAAAAATTAAAGCTTTTAGGTTGAAAATTCATGGCGTAAACTTGGAAAAATGAAAGGCACTTTTTGAATGGAGAATCGGTGCCGTTGCTGATTTTTTCATGCGGAAAATAAGTTTATCAAAGAGAAGAAATTGGAGTGCCCTCAAGATATTCTTCAACTTCAATTTTAAAAAAATATCAAGCTTTCAGGTGGAAAATTGAGGGCGTGAACTTGGAAAAACGAAAGGCACTTTTCGAATGGAGAATCGGTGCCGTAGCCCGAAGTATGACGGGCCCTTAAGTACGCAAAAATGAACCGAAAAAGATTCAAAGTGAAGTGTGTGGTACTTGGACTTTTTTCAGTACACTTGAATAAATCATTTATTTTTCTTCGGAATTGAACTTAAAAATCGAAACATACAAAATAATGATAACAGATGCTGTATAATCCTGTAGAGTGTGGAGTGTGTTAATCTAGTAATGCAGTTGCAGAATTAAAAAACTACACTACAAAATTTTCTAAATATTTTTAATGCTCTCGGGGAAAAACATTGACTTGCAATCCAATATACCACCCCCCCTCCAACCATTGGTTTTATAATCCTTTAATGCACAGTTGGAAAATTTTCCCCCCCGAAAATTTGGCTTCGGCCAGTCCCTGTAGGAACATTTTCTTCTTCATTGTCTTCTTTAAATAATGCCCTAGGGACTTGTCTCCTTTTCTTTGGAGGAGGTATGAGCTCATTTTTTGATTTGATTGCAATCATATTGTGTAGACTGTAGAATGTAGAAGTCGAAACTAAGTACGTGAGTCTTCGGCTCACGTTTGCCTTGTCCATTTATGAATCGTCCTTTAGGGATTGGAGAAACCCCCTCATATGATCATCAAGAGTGGGTAGATTAAGATGCATTGCCTTTATTAGCCGCAGATGAATATTTTGTTATGAGTATGTTAAGACAAGTCCTGGCTCATTGTTTACTGATGGAGCCTGGGATAAATGGTCTCAGTGTTGTCCGGTAGATACGGTTAATTCAGTTGAAATGCCTATGTCATTTTGTCCGTTCACTGTATTATGTTATTTTGTCCATGAAGCTTTATGAGACTAGAAATATATCGAATTACCTAATACAAAAACAACATATATGCAACATAAAGAAAACTTTCGTGAATACAATGAAAAATGAGTAGAATTTGAAATGAATGGAAGATAAATGAAAAAAATGGTAATAACTGGCCATTTCTTCTTAAAATTTGGCGCAATGAAAAAATCTCGAGAAATATGCCATTTTCCTTTGAATGTCCAAATATCCTTATTGGAATTCGCTTCATTCCACGATCGAACACATCAATAAATTCTCACCCTCATTGCCCACACTTACAGTTAACTTCAGAAATTCGAGCTTTTCTTCAACTTAAATCACACGCATTGACTTATTTGTTGCATTATTCAGAAACGTCTATAATTCAGATTTGGCACCGCATAAATCAAAAGCCGAATGTATAAATAAAGTTGACTTAAGAAGAGAAGTATATACATATGAAAACTGAACGAGTTTCCGGCTTTTCCGGGTACTAGAGGGACTAGGGAAAATCCTTACAAAGCTAACTTCTGAGCGAGTGAGATGCCGGCCAAGCACAGGGACGGAATCAGGAACGAACTCAACATACTGTTAGATGAAAACAGTTGTTGATATATTTTCTTGAACTTCTCTTTACATGGTTTTGAGTCGTGTCTTCCGATATTGTTTTTTACTCTCTGGAATCTGGATCAAATGCTTACGTATGTACAAAATGAAATAGAGTTTCGTTTCAGAGGCATAACTTGTTAGTGTGAATTACAGTAATGTCAATAATTCAGCTGAAATATCTATGTCATTTTGTTCGTTCACTGTATCGAATTGATACGAAAAGTATATTTAACATAACAAAGCTCCGTGAATATAATGACAAATAAGTGAAGTTCCATTTCATAAAATCCTCATTTGATGAGATGTACCGATTCATGGCTAGAAGGTTTCTTTTTCGAGTAAACCAAAATAGTGTGGTCTTGGTCGGGGTAATGTTAAGCCCCACTGACAAGCACATTTATGAGTAGTTCAAAATTAATATTTAACGTTCATTTTGTCAATGGAATTCGTCGGTAACAAACAGGCCCGCCGTAAGCGGGCGTGCAAGGCGTGCCCGGCACAAGGGCGGCACGTCCAGGGGGGCGGCAAATCCAGTGAAATTGAAATTTTTTTTGGAGGGGACAAACAACGTGGTAAGCGGGGAGGAGAAAAAAAAGGGGGGGCGGTTGTCCAACTCCAACTGCTTTAAAATTTTGCCAACTGTCATAGAAACATAGAAATTTTGCCATATGCGATCGAAACTTCGCCAACTGCTTTGAAATTTCTCCAACTCCGTTCAACATTGGGGGCGGCAAGGTCTCCCCATCCCCCTTAGAGAGACTTTTTCTCTGAAGGATTGGGAGGACAGGCGGCCAACATCGATAATTTCCGTATATCCACGGAATTCAGTGAATTCACTGCAGTGTTTCTTTCAGGTATATTTCCGGTAGGGGCACTGCCGCCCCCCGAAGTTCCGCAGGTGCCCCCCCGGCGAAATACTGAGAGCGCCCAGATCCAGTTATGGCATAAAGCTTCAAGATCGAAAAATTCACATAATCCCATAAATTGCCCTCCCGGAACTTCGAATTGCGCCCTCGGGAAAAATTTTCTGAAAGAAACATCGATTCAGAAAGTTCCTACGGCATCTTGATTTTGTTGAATATTCTACGAGAAAAATTTGCAGATGTTCTTTTTCCCAATATTACAACCAGGTGGTAGTAGTAGTTTTGAATATTTTCAGTGTCGCCGTATCGTTTATGCCAATTATTGCATGTCATAAAAAACCCTCTGTTACCAAATTGCGCCCTTTCTACTAGCCGAGTTTAGGTAGATACGTGATTTTGAAGAGAGAATTACGAAAATAAAGATAAAAACAGAATGAAGGTCTTTGTCGGAATATACACCTCCTAGGATCAGTTGCATTTTGCATTCGAAATTGAAACTTGTCTCTTGTCTATGATTCGATTCGAACAGTTCCGTGGTGTATAAACAGTAACGATCAAAAATTAAATTCCAATTATTTTGTTAATAGTGAATCTGACGCTTAAATATGAGGCTACTAATGAATCAGACATTGACGGTATTGATTTGTTTAATGAAATTATTGCACTAAAATCGCATTTTGCAGAACTCTAATCGAAGGATCCCCAATCACTGTTACAATATATTTTTGGCAATGACTTAATTTCTACATTTCCGAATATAACAATGGCACTAAGAACACTACTAACATTGCCGGTTTCAGTTGCATCTGGAGAAACATCTTTTTCAAAATTAAAAATTATCAAGAATTATTTAAGATCCACTATGCTCCAACACAGATTAAGTAATTTAGCTATATATAATTTCAATTGAACACCAAATTTTGGATAGATTGGATATGACTAAGATTATAGAAGATTTCGCAAATATAAGAGCGAGAATAGTAAAATTTTTTTAGATAAATATTTGAGTGTGTATCTATATGATTTTTCAATTTTATAAATAAAAATAACAATAATAGAATATAATATAATATAATATGTGTAATAACAATAATTCAATAGGTTTTTTATTTTTTTCCCACTATAATTCTAGCATATGTAGCGCAGGGGAGTATTTACGGGGGGGGGGGGGGGTACTGGGGGTAAGTAACCTCCCCAGGAAAGAGTTTTTCACACTAAATCTTCGAATGGAAACCCCCCCCCTTTACCCGCTTTCAAGATCAGTTCAAGTCCCTCGCTAAAACTTGCCACTACCCCCCCCCAACCCCCGAATTGCTCTCTGATGTAGCGCCCTATTGGGGGCGGCATAACAGTTTTTGCACGCGGGCGCTCAGACAGCTAGCGGCGGGCCTGGTAACAAAGAATACCCAGAGCTCTATGATATACTCAATTTCTTCGACTCTATGGTCTGAAGTTCAAAAAGGAGTCATCTAGAGCCCCACAAAAGATTCTAGCTGTTTTCATCACTATTTTTGCTGCACGTCCAGCAACAGTCATACAGCGTCACCAGTTCGCCTATACGATATGAATTCATATTTTCACTCTAACTTCAATGTTATACATTCTCTTCTAACCATATTGTACTGATTTTCTGAATTGCCATCAGAAACACAATTTGAGACCTATAGATCCTTATAACTTGTGACTGACATAAAATCTTTGTAGTATCCTTTAAATATGTATGTCATGTGTTGAGAAGAACACTCAGTCTTCTATGACATTTATGAATGTTCTGTGCCTCGAGCTGAGGACTCGAGCGGTAGGGTAAACAATGGGTCTGTTTTATATTCGGTTCTAACGTAACGGTTGTTTGTCGAGGTTAGGTTCCAAAATCACTGTTGCTATATACAGTTACCTGAGAGGGCTCAGGCATATATAGCGTGATTTGGACCACGTGTGTTGTATTTGCGAGGTTAGACCGTTATGTGTATGTGAAAACTATCTTAATTGAATAAACTATTAATTTGTGAAGTCTTATCTTTCTCAACCCACGTATCCGCCCATCCATCCTACATCTTAGAGCCGGTATTATAAAGGCCAACCCAGGATTCAACCGTTGCGCCAACAACCAAATTCCTCACTATCTGGTAGTTGGCGCACGATTCGCCTTTTATAATACCGGCCCTTAAACATTCTCATTTATTTTCAAACCTCATTAACTCGTAAAAGATACAGCAGAAATTAATTTTCTGTAGAAACAGATTTGAAACAGGTAGGTATTACGTGTGAAAACCTCAGTGAAAAACTATAGATTCTCATAGAAACGGATATGATGCATGTGTAAAAACACATTAGAAACCGGTAGGTATAATGTGTGATAAGCACATTTGAAAACTATAAATTCTTATAAGAACTCATAAAAACGTATAAGAGTTAATGTGTAAAAACACATAAGGAACAGGTAGGTATTATGAGTGAAAACCATATTTGAAAACTATAGATTTTTATAAAAACTCGTAGGAACGGATAAGAGTTATGTGTAAAAACACATTAGAAACGGGTAGGTCTTATGTGTGGAAACCACATTTGAAAACTATAGATTCTTATAGAAACTCGTAGAAACGGATATGAGTTATCTGTGGAAACACATTAGAAACAGGTAGGTCTTATGTGTAAAAAAACACATCAGAAACAATGAAGCGTCAGAAGTTTTTTGAATTTGCTCCTGCTTTTTTGCTAATTTTTCGATAAAATAACCACTTTAAATCTATGGGAGATGATCCCCCAATAAAAGGGGCCTGTAGCGTTCCTCGAACACCTGAAGAACAGAAGAATCATCACTTGGAAGATCGGACCTGATCGAAAGATCCTCTCGATCCAAGAGAGAGTTAGGACTTCGTGAAAAGGGGTTTTTTAGCAGGTGAAGTATTTTTTTACTTCTTCTTTCTCGGTTTTTCTTCTTTGTTCTTGTTACAGATATATTTTCAAGATACTTCCATCCAGATCGATGAAAAAGCTTGTTTTCATCAAGTACAAGAAGCTCTGTAACATGGATATCATTTGAACAAATTCAACATCACTACACATATACGGGGAGACAGAGTTTTTTCAGAGGTTTTTATCTGTTCTCGTGTGTCATACGCAAAATTGTATGGTACCCCGTTCACATTCCCTCTGCTAACACTAAGATTTGGATCGGGAAACAGATTGTTTTTTTTATACAATCTGTTCCTTGTCGCCATTTCTTCACACATGCCTTATGCCATATATTGTTTGATTTGAGAAAAAAGTATGTATTACTCTCTTTCAAAAGAATATATATATATTGTGTGTTAAAACCACATTTGAAAACTATAGATTCTCATCAAATTTCGTAGGAACGGATATGAGTAATGTGTAAAAACACATTAGAAACAGGTAGGTCTTATGTGTGAAATAGTATATTTCATTACTAGTCCAGAAAGTAAGCTTTTTCCGTGCGCGCGCGATGTGTTCCCGTGTGAGGCGGAGCCGAACACGGGAACTCGTGCAAGCACGGAAAAAGCCTTTCTGGACGTGTAATGAACGATATTTTTCATTACACCTCTCTGAAAACAATAACACGGGAAAAATTTTCAGCAGAAAGCATTTCGATATTGTGAAACAATAATTATTCAAAACACTGACATCTACTGTCAAGCAATCGTTGCTCTGTGTCTCCAGCATAGGAATCATAGGATGCATCTATGCCTCAGCGCACCGTAAAACTTTTTGCGGTGCGGCCGCACGGAAAAGAGTCATTTTCGATGTTCTAAATCTACATGTCATGATAGGGTTTTCAGTGCGGTGTAATGAAAAACACATTTGAAAACTATAGAGTCTTATAAAAACTCGTAGGAACAAGGACAATTCATTGTAGGAATCGCTTATAGAAACGGATATGATTTACGTCAGGAAATGCCATTAAAAACTAAAGCAATGTGTATCTGTAGTCTCCATTAAATACTGATGAATATCGTATATGGTTTTATACGGATTTGCGGTTTCACTATCCAATTAGGATCTCATAAGTTCTCGTACATACATTTTTTTCTATGAGACATTTTTGGCAGGGCTCCCTCTTGATCTTCAACTTCAACATCATAAAACCAGCAGACACATCTCTCCAAGTCAGACCAACCGTAAGCGTGAGTAGGTCCCAATGTTTACTTCAAGGTATTTTTTCTATCTCATCAATTTTTTTCTATGATTCTCTTGATCATAAGAATTGGTACAGCAGTCCATTATTCTCTCCAAGAGAGATCATGTATAATTAACATGAGGCATTACCTAACCCAGTATGTGGATCACCTACTTGTTGTAGTTCCCCAAATCCGCCTCTGTTCGAAATAGACAGAAGCAAGATCTTTCTTAGAGGGCTCGATCAAAAACACGTTACATCCCAAATGAAGATTTAGCTGACGCATCCTCCCCTCAACCCCATTCACTCTGTCGACTGGATTTTGTGGATTTCCATGTATGCATTCGAAATCGTTAACGCCGCTTCGACCTCCTGACAAAAGGCATTCGTTATTCGGAAAACGATCCCATGTCAAAACTATGAAGCATTCCGTTGGAATTTCGTAATGACGATTTCAACATTCCGATGCTTTAAGCTCTGAGCTAACTCTTATCAATAAAAGAGCACTACTCAAGGAAAATTGAGCGCTATTTCAGTTTCACAATACAGGGTGAGTCTTTGACTTTGTACATACATTTAAACATTTCAAAAGAAACCTTTTTTCATTTTCCATTTTTCCGAATTCTGCACTGTTAAAGAGAAATTGTCATTTGAAAAAGAATCGATCCGAATACGTGCCTGATATACGATTCTCTGCAAATGCCTCAAAATTCATTTTTCTCGATCGAAATTGAGTTAATACATTTGGGGAACACTCAACTAGGTACTAACTTTATTCGAATAAGAATGTTAAAAACACTTAGTTTTGTCCGATTATATCTGCAACCAGAAAGCCATATTTCTCTCACCAAAATAAGTACCTTCTTCGATTTTCCTGAATAATTGTTTGTAAACACTAATGACTTGTTGATATTCTCCTCGATATCCCAAAAATATAATATAAACAAAGTGTAAATAGATATGGAGGACAATGAAGATTTCCAGTAACTCAAAATTTAAGCACTTTTCTTCCCATGACGTAATGAAGGGCAGTTTATAACACATTCGTAACCATTTATTCACTCTGGATTTTGAAGAACTGATTAATTATTCGATATTGAAAATGTGATTTCAACACGTGTGAATTCAAACGTCCCTCTGCTGTGACGTCAGTGGCTCAATTTGTAATATGATTGGTTGAGGTTTGTGATGACAAAGCCCAGAGTAACTGAGAGATACGCCACTGTTGTCAATTCTTTGTAAAATCTCTGAATTTATTCATAAATAAATCGGTAGATTATTTTTGAGTTTTCAAAATTTTTGTAAGGGTATAAATTTATGAAGAAAAAATAAAAAAAAAATCACGAATAATGTGAGAATCCAGTATGTCAAAACATATTTTTTCTGAAAATGACTGGAAATGCCCATTGTTCTAGAGCTATGTTGTTATAAACGGGAAAATTGATTATTTTAGGAGTTTTCCTTCGATTATCGTGATGATTATGTGGAAGACTTTCGGTGAATTAATGTTATGTCAACCTTTTAGTGTCTAGTTTATAAAATTTACGTGTATAAATTGGGATATTTTTTTGTGCAGAAGTTTTCGACTGGTTGTTAGATTATTTAGTGCTAAGTATATAAGAAAGGAAATCAATTCTTATTTCTAACTTCAAGAAATAGACGATTTGCTGTATAATTTTATTCTTCATTAATTTCTATTTAATACGTGGTTTTCATCATTCTTTTATCTGAATTTTGTATTTCATTGAGCTTATTTCTAATATTTTCCGGATGGACCGGTAACAATTAATTTTCAATAGAAAATATGCGTATAATAGTATGTTTTTCATGCTTCTTAGAATTTAATTTCAATTTCCTTTTTCCCCATTCGTTATCCTCGGCTCTCTCTCAACCTGACTTTTAATTTCGTCCATGATTATGTTGAAGAGTTTTGGTCTCTCCTGGCTATCTCCTTGTCTTATCCCTGTGGCGATAGGTACTTCTTACAATGGAAAATACTTTGAATTATTCATTTGTAACCATTTTTTCGCAATTGAGTTGCATTTTCATCACAAAAACAGCCGTACCTTAGTTGCGCACCCGATAGAAAAAAACAAATTCATCTTTGGAAATATGTATCAATTCTATCAAATTCTATTTTCACTTTAAGTTCGAAGGGGGTCATTTCTTCCCCAAAATAATTTTCGCTGGCTTTCTTTATTTATGGTTTGAAGAGTTTATCCGATCACTACGCCTTGTGAAAATATTGAAAGGCTTTCGATCTATCCATGCCGTTTGCAATAACCGAACGTGGATCAGAGAAGATGGAGAGGATAGATGCAATTATCGAACGCAAGTTGCTATGTTATTGAAGCCATGTTGTACGTTTTCAACTCTAATTTTCATGAAGAAATTCTACAGGGAACATGCCAGTGTTCTATTCGAATTTTCATCAGAGGCCTACCCGGCCTACCTGCTAGAACCGCCACTGATTTTCATCCAAACCATATTGTAATAAATCGAAATATTGCGGTTAACCAATATAGACTTCTGAAATTTTCATTCATAGCTTCGAAAATTACTTAGTTGCTTATCGGTATTGCACAGGATGTAGGCGGGACGGTAACGATGCAAATTATTGATTTTCGGGTCAAGTTTCCTCATGAAACTCAGCCGGTGTCAGAAAATCATCTCACGATTTGTGTGGTCTCTGGGTGCTGACACTGCTGACGACAGCGGAAAATTCGAGGCTAAGATCGTGGGACTTGCAACATTGCAACTAACCAAAAATTTCATATGAATTACATCACCCTCTTGGATTTCGGAGGCGGGAAAAAGTCAAATCAGGAATTGCGATTGAAAACGACGAAGTGGTAGTAGCTGGAGAAGCCTTAAACAGGGAGGTTCTCAGTCGACCTGGGATCAGTTTTAGGGTACTTCAGTATTTGGAAGTACGGTCTCAAACCGGAGACGGAAAAAGTGCTATTCGGGGAATAGCGGGGTGAAGTTTTGAATCGAAAGTTAAGGTAGTTGGAGAAGTCTTAAACAGGGAGGTTCTCAGTTTACTCGGGAATCGGTTTTAAGAAAGATTTAAGAAGTATTTCAGTTTTTTTTAGAATAACGCTCTCAAGCGGCGACAGAAAAGAGCTATTCGGGGAATACCGGTGTAAGGTGTTGAATTGGACGCTGAAGGTTTAAAGAAATTAATTAGAATAATTAAGATCACTTCTCGTCGTCGTCGATAAGACCTGGAGAATAAAATACAAGAGCTCTCTTGGGAAGAAGAAATGGACTGCTGTACCAATTCTTGTCGCCACGAGAATTAAAGAATAAAATAGATGTATGAAATAGAAATAAATACCACAAAGTTCACACTGTAGGGAATGGTACTTACGGTTGGCCTGACTGGAGGAGAATTATCTGCAGGTTGTCTGGTTTCGTGTAATGTTGTACCGGGTAGAGTCCTTATCTCACGTAACGAATACACTTTTACGTATTGAGGGTTGCGAGCTTAGGCGTATCGAGGTTGCGACTTGGCAGGTTGACATGGCACAGAGCAGGTAGTAAAAGGATGTTTCCGGGATTCTCGGTGAACCATAGAAATAAGTGGGTAAAATCATAGAATGGTTCTTCTTTGTAACCGACCAGGAAAGCCCATTGCAGTAGGAAACTTTGTGGTATAATAAAACAAAAAATATGAATTTTGAACACCTACAATAAGGTTAAACTGCGAACAACGGGTTTCTGACGTGATTTTATTGTTTCTTGTAGGATATATTCATCATCCTTTGGAATACCTGCCAGAAGGAGAAAGGTCAGATAATGTAGAGTATGCTCTTTTTATTTGAGTATTGTAAGAAAGCTTCATGTAACGCCAAGTACATTTAGAGTCCAGAGTCATGAAATCTCCCCGAATTTTCGATACTTTGAGTTGTGTTGTTTTGAAATCACCCCAAGTGTTCGGTTTTGTGTCGTTTTGATAAATCACCAAGTCTTTGATAATTTGATTTTGTTTTGATAATTTGATTTTGATTTGATGAATTGACCAATTATTTTTATATTTTAGACTTTTGACGTGATTGAGTCATAGACAGTGTGTGTAAAATCGTTTCTTTATTTCAGTATCGTAATGAGTTCATTACAGTTCTAAAAACAGAGCTGTAATGAACTCATTGAAGCATTGTTTTCAGATATATTTCTCGTTTCGTGGTTGTCAGCACTGGCTTCCGATCGTATCAATTTTCAACTCACGTCAATTTGGAAATGTCAATTTCGTAACAGTCACCAACTGCCGAGATACAATACAAAAGTCAATAGGATGTATAATCTGAATTTTTACTTGAATTTCAACGAAATTTGACTGAAATAGAAAAAATATCGTTGTTCAAAATTCATATTTTTCTTATTTTATCACACCACAAAGTCATGCTGTTGATGGAACTTCGGCAAAGAACAGGCACGAGAATTCTGTGGATATCCCCTCTCTCCTCGTGTCTGTGGCCACAAATGACCCAGAACAAGAAAACCTACCCTCTTACAACGTACTTGCACTTTTGTTTCATAACTCGGCCAAGTAACTAGCCTTACAGCGCCTTAAAAAAAGATCCTTCTTGTTCTTCTTACGCTCGAAGCAGTGGTTCTGAACGCGAATTAGCACGTGCCTGCCATAACATTTTTTACATAAACTCTAGTGAAAAACACAGTGAATTCATTGCGTGAAAGACACAGACTACAAGCACCAACAAAAAACCAGTCAGACCCAATTCTTCAAGGAAGACAAGCCGTAAGTACCATTCATTCAGTTTTTACTTTGTGGTATTTATTGCTATTCATACATCCATTTTTTTATTTATTTAATTCTCGTGGTGACAAGAACTGGTACGCGAGTCCATTTCTCCTCTCCAAGAGAGTATATTATTCAATCGTCTAATACTCGTTGCAGAATGCAATTCCAACACTCATTCGTTCGAAAACTTGCTCCTTCGTCGCTCGTTTTCGAATTTCGCATTCGTATTGGAATAGGAGCCCATTCTGCAACTAGTTTTAGAATATACTATTATTTTATTTTAATTTTAGTATACGTCTAAGGTTTAATTTCGAATGTTCCATTTATCATCTATTATACTCCCTGGAGAATAAATAAACACTATGTCCTGTCCCTAGTGCGACGGCCCGATCGCACACTTTCTCCCTTCAAGGTGAAAGATCTTCGAAATTTTTAATAACATCTTTTTTTTTCTTTAAGTAATAACACCCCTTGTTTAGCGGAAAGCCGCTCTCACGTCGAATTTCACAGAGAGTGTTTTTTAAAATATTTTCTTCATATAATTTTAGATGAGAAAGAAGGACTATTTCCCGAAAAGAATCAGCAAAATACTCCACAGGTTTAAATAATGGATATATCTTTATTTTCGATACATTTCACGTTCAACATACTGTTCTGAACATAACGCACTATGATCAATTTACATTTTGCTGAGCATTTTCAATACGACACAAAGTTTCTTGAACACTCTCTATTAAATTCTGAAAATTATTTCTATTCATTCTGAGGCACAGCACTATAGCGTCATATAAAATTTCCAAATGGGTCAGTCTCATATTTTTAGATGTATTCATTGAAATCCTGTCCCACAAATTATAAATTTTCTTTTTATCCTCATCGATGCTGTCTTTAAAAAACTGTTCCTTGCTGAAACTTTTTTGTTCTTCATCCGGAGGTTCAGTTTTAACCATCTTATAACATACAGAAGATTGGATGCAATTGTTAACCATATTCGAACACAAATGTGGAAATATTTTGAAATCTTCACTACGAATTATTGATTTTCTACTCAGTTTCTCCACCAACTCATTTTTTTCTTTTTTGATTCTTCTCAACATGCCAACGCCAAAACTTCTATCTGACCTTTTCTGTTTTCCCACTTTTCCTCCGCTTCTGAGTCGATAGCACCATCCATTGCTGTACAAATTTGTATTTCTGATCGCTCTAATTCCTCTACAAACCGTCTGTGAAACCAGTTGATTTTGGATGGATTGTAAATTTTTCGCATTCAGAAGAACCTTGTGAAGACTCAAACGGTTCTCGTCGAAGAAGATGGGTGAGAAGAATTTTCCTCTTTCTCTTTCAGTTGGATCCTCGATTTTGAGAGTGACACTGCAATTATTGTAGAAAAAATCGTGCAGCTTCAGAGGAAGTTCTCCACGGCATGATGCGATGGTTAGTATTGGAACACCTGCATGTATGTCTTCCAAAGTAGCAGCTATGCTTATTTGGTCACATTCTTGGATGTGATTCCACCATTCATCCACCCTTGACAATACCAGGAGGGAAGGTATATCTTTTCTTACATTGAGAAACTGGTCTTCTCCAAATGTTGAAATATCCAGAACGTAACAAGGTAAATGCTCCAGGATTTGAAGAATGCCAGGTATTATATGTGTGGATAATCCTTGTTTGTTTGAACCAATTAATATTATCCTACCAGCATATCGGCACCTTCCCATGACATATTTATTATGGGGGTTCAAGAAGTGTGGCCATATGGCCCCAATATGAGACACTATATTATCCATTTGTCTCTCCAACAGAGGACGCAAGATAGGACAAAGTTGACGCATTTTAGTACCAATTTTCTGGGAAGACGGTATAACATTGAACCTCGCATCCAAGAAATCACATTCCTCAACTTTCATTCGTTTTGGATCAATCCTTACTTTCAAAGTGCCTCCAGTATTCTCAATATTAGGATACAATCTTTTTGTACAGCATAAAACAGCTTCAGCACAGAGAGCTTGGAGATCAGCACCACAGCATCCTGCTGTCATATTGGCCAAATGATTTATGAAAGCTTCTGAAGGTGGGTGCTTCCATGATTTGGTATGGACCTGGATGATTTCTTTCCTAGCCTCAGTGGATGGCATCGGAAAGTACAATTCTTTATCGAAACGTCCTGGACGCCTTAAAGCAGGATCCAAAGCTTCCAATCTGTTTGTGGCTCCAATGACAACAACGCCATTAATGGTATCCAGTCCATCCATAAGAACCAGCAAGGTTGAAACCACACTGCTGTGTACATGATCATTTTTTTCAGAACGTATGGGTGCCAGACCATCTATTTCATCGAAAAATATTATTGAAGGCTTAGCCTTGGCAGCCTTACTAAAGAGATCCTTCAATTTTTTTTCCGATTCTCCTAGCCATTTATCGAGACAATCTGCAGCTTTTCTGTGGAAAAAACTCACTTTCCCGATGTTTTCTCGGTTGATTTCGTTCGCTAAAGCAGCTGCGACGAGAGTTTTTCCAGTACCAGGAGGTCCGTAAAAAAGAACACCTCTAGGAGCTTTTACGTTGAAATGAGAATAGAGGTTGCCATATAACAAGGGAAAGATGATGAGCTCTTTGAGAGTTTTGATGTGATGAGATAGTCCTCCAACATTTTCGAAATGTAGATCATTTTTGGAATTTTTATTTCTTGGCCGAGTAAGGGTTCGCGTAGATCTGGACATGCTTAAACAGGTCCGCTTTCAATTTAATATCAAGACATTTCTTTCAGGTTTTTATTGTAATTTGATAACATAAATGCATTTTGACAAATATTTTTGAGACATTAGAAAAATAGTCGCACTGAAACACACGAAGTGCATAGACCTCACAGTACTACAAATTCTATGGTAACTTCATGATGCCACATTATACCTACAGTGGCTTTATACTTAGTTAAGTATTCTGTGATGATGCACTGAATGCATAGAGTCCTTTTAGATTCTTGAGGATGTCGAAGTTCTGAGTTCTATCTTTGATACTTTATTGTATTATATTGTCTTTATACATATTGTTCCTTTTTTTCTTATATTTTATGTTGTCATCTTATAGTAGTTTAATGGCATGTTAATAGGTGTAATAGATGTAAAATGCGAACACTGCCTTCAATCACTTTCTGAAACTTCTGAGTGCTATCTTTAATAGCTACTTTATTGTTATACATATATTTTTGTTACATGTTGTTCCTTTTTTTTCCTACATTACATGTTCGTATTTTAAAGAAGTTTAATGGCATATTAATAGATATAGAAGACAACCAGTCTTTCAGTCTTATTTTTTCAAATTGGAAGTATGGGTTTGTGATACACCGCGTCATTTCCTATTCAAAAATGTTATCACTTGAATGTTCATCGCAAAAATCTAATTGGAAAAAAATAAAATCATGTTATCACCTTTATTCATTATATTTCCTCGAATATTTCCAAATCACATAACAATAATACTTAATTCACACACAACGTGAAAATTCTTGGCCCACGTAGGTTTCCCAAGAAATAAACAATCTGTGTCCTGGAAATGGGATGAATAATTTCTTCTATTTCAACTGCAATATATTTGAGAGAAAATAATTGTTTGACACTCTATGCTCCATTTGTCTCATCAGACGAAATTAAAAAAATCTAAATTTATCGATGATCAATTTTTTATTTTATACAGGGTGAGTCTTTTACTTGTACATATATTTTAACTGTAGATTCCTCTCATCAAAAGTAACACTTTTTCCTATTAACATATTAACATTTTTCAAAATTCGGTTCCGTTTTAATGATACTGGGTGTCGAAAATCCATTAAATTAACACTTTTCTTAGTGTATACTCTATTCATGGTGCATATTCCTCAATCAGAAATTTTTCAATATCTCTCCTAGTATAAAAGTTAGCGCGTAGCTGACTCATTAATCCAAGCAAAAATACTATAAAACCACTCGAAAAAGAGGAATGGTTCATATTTTCGAAAGAATCAATAATTTTGAAGAATAAAAGAATAATTATGTTTTTAAATGAAACGCGTCGTTTTCGAGTTATTCCAAATTTTTCCCGATAAAACTTGACGAAAAAAACAAAAATCATAATATGAGAATAGTCTGGATGTTTTGTGGGATTTTGGATATCAAAGAATAGCTGAAATTCATGAACTCTGTGATCTCCATACAAGTTAACAATGTTCTCAAAATGTTTAGCAACTTTGTCAAGACCAAAATCTCTATGATGGAAAAACGTTTGATGTAGAGATGTGTGATAATAAAATCCCGCAAATGTGGGAGATAAAATTGAATTCTAAGGAGCATGAAATTGTACATCTTATACACACCGTTTCTATTAAAAAGTTATTCTTTCCGTTCCATATCAAAAATTAATGTCAATGAAATACAAAATTCGGATATTAATGATGAATGTCGATACGAACCACGTATTGAATTGAAATTAATGAAAAATAAAATGAAACTCAGTACTAAACAATCTGTTCAGATAAAAACATGGCTCTTGAAATTTTATAAACTCGACACTACACGGTTATTATTACATTAATTCACTGAAATTCTCCTCATAATCGTCACGAGATCGAAGAAAAATACCTAAAATAATCAGTTTCCCCCTCTATTACAACATAGCTTTAGCCGTTTACATCACGCTGGTTATCACAGAACACAAATATTAAGAAATGCAAACTCCCTACTAAATGTTGGCAACAAAATTGGCCGCCATGTTAGGTGGCTAAGTAGAGGGGGTAAGGCGGGAATATTCAAATAGGATTTGAATCTCTTGTTTGTTTACACTTGAATAAAAGCGGGAAATTATGAAAACAAGAATGTTGATAAATCAATTTATTGAATGAATGTTATTTTCAACATGAGTAATAAACACCTACATAAAATTATTATTACAAATACAATACTTGTGAAAAGCTTTAAATTATTATACTTATTTCATTTAATAACTTGTCTGACATGCGAACTATTTGACGAATCAAATGAATTATCAATTAAGTGACAAAACTCAGCAGTATGTAAAGCAGTTGTCTCTAAATATCCTGATGCACAGAATGTCCCAATTGCTGCTGCTACAGAGTGACTTAATTGTCGGGCTGCCACATTCACCTTCATCTTCATGTAGGAATCTGAAAAATTAAAATTATTTCCTGTCAATTTATTGCAGCATCTATACATTCTCTTAGAATTATCGAAAAGAAATGCTTGCTTTACATGGTCCATACAAGCAAACTTCCTTTTCTCAATCTCTAATTTTCCATCAATAATGGAGTTACGAGTACACTTTGAAAGATGAGGAACATGAAATATTTTGAAAATATATTGTCTGTCCATTTACTACAAAGTGGAAGGTAGAAGGTTTTTCATCGGTGGTAACTGAAACTAAGGAATTCAAGGCAGTTTTATTCGTACTGCCTTTGTCACAAACTGCTATAATGTTCAATCCTAGTGCTTGTAATTCCTCAATTATTTCTTGTATTAGAAGTTTTAATTACAGGATTTTACACTTTCTTTGGAGAAATAAAAAAGGAACCCAAATCTTCAAATCCTGATATCTGATGATAATAAATTGTCCACCTTGTGTGTTATGTAGATTGGCGAGTTGGATAAAGAATTCACAATGGAAGATTTGTTTGGAATTTTGAATGTTACTGATTCTTTGAATGAAATATTGGCATTTGAATTTGGAGAATTAGAAGTGGGAATTTGATGATAAGGTGGATTTATAGGAGGTTTAGGAATTGAGAGATGTTTAAGATACATTGATTCCCTAGGATTATTGAAATTTGAAGATCTGAAATGATCCTGACATATTCTGAAATCAGAAACGTTGACTCTGGAATCTAAGCCACAAATTTTCATCCAAGTTTCTCTTCTTGAGGGATCTCTGGGAAAATTTTTTTTTCTTCTGAAGGCACTATTGCAGGACGGATATTTACAAGAATAAGAAATCTTACGAGCAGATGTACTTCCAGACATATTTGAGGAATCATAAGCATAAAATTAAACTAAGAAAACAGTCAACTAGTTTAGGAACATTGACTTAGAATCAATGGCTAGGAACGATACTTTTACCAATAATATTAACTATGTTTAAATAAATACTTACCTGACTAATTACCTGCATACATCGAGAAAAGGCTAACTCCATGCAAACACTCTTTCAATTAAATTTCGTAGGATTTCAATCCTCGATTACAAAAGGGGGCTCAAGAGATCTGAAATACATAATTTGTTTAATTTTTTTTTTCAAATAAACTTTATCATGTCAATCAGGAGAAACTTACGTCGAATCTTATATCCAGGTTCTTGAACAAATAATGATTTCACTTTAGATATATTCAAACTTTGGAAACAATCACGTAATCACCTGGCAAAGTGGCAAAAGTAAACAAGAACTGACTGACAGTTGACACCGGCCACCGGCAAGTTATGCGCATGCTTGGCGGCCATGTTAGGTGGCAACCAATCACAAACTGCTTCCTAAATTTGTACTAGAGTTTCATACCCCTGCTGGTTATATCGCTATATGCATACGTCGTTCATGGGACTGACGTTTGAGACACAGAACAACAGGTTTGAGATGGGTCGATTCATAGATCTTACGCCGACTACTTCGCATTGGGAAGAAGCGCACCGGTATTATCATTGATTAGAGAAAATGAACGATCTGCTCTGTGAAATATCATAGAAGATGGGTTAGGTTAGGTCATTGACCTAGAATCCTATTACCTAGATTAATGGAGTTATTTGAGTGATATTCTTGGAATTTCGAGGAAAATATAATAAATATTAATGTTTACAAACTAATCTTCAGGAAAATCGAAGAAGCAACTCATTTTGGTGGCAGAAATATGGCTTTTCAATTGCAAAACTAAATTGTTTTTGTTATGAAATATTAGGTTTGTTACATTATTCTTATACAAATCAGTTTGTTACAATCTTATTCAAATCAGTTTAGTACTTGAGTATTTCCGTAACGTATCAACTCAATTTCAATAGAGAAATATGTACTTGCATCAATTCCAGAGGCACGTATTTGGCCCATTTTTTTTCAAATGGCTATATCTTTCTGACAGAGCCGAATTATAAAAAATGGTAAGTGAAAAAAGGTTTCTTTTGACCACAAGAATCTACAGTTAAAATATATGTACAGGTCGAAGACTCACCCTCTAGTGTGTATTTATTCCACAACTGAATCCGAATTCAATAGTCTTCTATTTTCAATCAACTGTCCAATACGCCTGGGCATCCCACGAATCAAATCATTAATGAAATTTTCCATTCTTCCTGAAAAAAGGCGTTTCTTCGTGTTAGTTCAAGATCGGTTCGATAATTCACGTTCGCTGATTTTCCTCCGCTGAAAAAAGGTGGCAGAGCACAGAATCTTCAAAAAAATAGCCGAAATGGAACATACAAGGAAATACGGAACATCTGAGTTCTGAGATAGACCAGGAAATAATTGGAAAGGGCTATATCTCGGTTTCAGTCGACGAGAAACCCCAACAACCCTGTCAGGAGATAAGGAAGGGTAGGGCTGGGAAGGGAAAGGGGGGAGCGAAACGACCGGCAGAATATGAAGGTAAGACCTACCAAATCCCGGGAGCTTTACTTTCGAGTCATTTGATCCTCTAAGAAAATTTGTGCGCTATACTCTTGCTTTTTACATGTCTGCCACTGTTACGCCGACATTGATTTACTAATTTAGGATTGCCGGGAAAACCGCTCTCTTTGCCTTCTGCCTCTCGGCTTCTTCACCCGTTGTTCTTTTGTTTCTGTTACGGCGAGGGTGGTATTGTTTACTGCCATTGGTTGGAAATGAAAATTTCGAGGGATTGATCGATACTCTTTTTTTGCAATATTGTTGCTTATTTAAAATTCTCACCTTTTTTTATATTGGGAAATCTCTGATGAATCCTCTGTCTATCCTATACAAGTAAAACAAAAAGCAGTGCATCAGTTATGTATCGGATGGACTCAACTGAGTAAATTTCATTCTTCAGGTTGTTTACTACAGCTACTGCCCAGTAGCTGGTGTGTAGAAAATTTTCATCATATCCATTCTGAGCATGAAAACTCCATATTTCCATAACGATTCATGTTATGGCAGAAACAAGAAAGTGCAAAATATTTTTAGTTTTTCACGAAGAATAATATTCTGCAACGAAAAATGCATAATCCCTATTCGAAAAATTTGCTCGAACTTCTAATGACCTTGAACTCAAACTCCAAGGTCAGATTGAGTGTCTTCATTCGATGTCATCCTGGAAACTTAGGAACTTTCATTCGAAACATTTTTGATACAAGCTCTTCCCAATGAGTTATTTCAGTATATCTTTTAAAATGAGTCACTCTGTATATTTTGTTAGTCTTAACAATTGCTGCTTTGTCGTACTTCAGTGGTTTCACACTTTTTCGGATACTGTTCGGCCCTCATTATTCCATTTGCAATATTTGTAAGAGCAGCTACATCTTTTTAGGTAATTTCTTCATCATAACATCCAGTTTTTTATCGCTTTCGGTAGCTTTCCTTTTCTTCAAGCTCTTGATAATCTCTTTGATTTCGGTGACGACGATTTTTCAATTTTAACACCATTGTTTGGTTTCTTCATTGTCCTCTAATAGTTCTTCCAGATCTTCGTTATCATCATTTATTCTGTATTTCATTCTTGATTCTCCTTCTTTTGAGTATGCCGATGGTTCTACTTCATCAATATTCGTATACCTAAGTCATTCCTCTCTCTTCGTATAGGGGTGGAATTTGTTTATTTTCTCTTCTCAGAGATTTTCCACTCAGAGAGATCTGTTGTATTTAATTCTTGAATTTTTTATAGTTCCATCTACTCGATCTCAATTCCTTCAGGTCGATTCACTGTTTCTCACTGTGTTTCTCTGTTCTGTTCTATTTTGTATTGCCTATATGATTTTCTCTTACGAGATCTTCAATTTTCCTTGATGTATCACCGTAGATGATTCGGTGCTGGTCTCGTTATTCTTATCGAGCTCTTGTTGTAACAGGTGATTTTTTAACAATTTTTTTCTTGTCAACACTTATTTTGACAGCTTGAGCACGTTTTGTGTCACTCGAACATCTTCAGTTTGGTCTAGAATTTACACCATGAATCGTCTTATAAGCGAAAAACGCTTGCAACTCATTGAATTTTGTTATCAATATACGTGTTTTGTTAAGAAAGCTCATCATGGTCAGTGTTTCGTACCTAGGTTAGTTTACCAAGTTTGTTCTTGTTTTATTTCTGTACCCTGATTGTTTTACTAGGGTAATGGTTTTCTTGCACTACTTCTAGTTGTTGGATGCTGGTGAGCCTCGTTAATCTCGATGATTAACTTTCGTGACTGCACAACCGATGTAAGGGGGTATACTTAACTGTAAGCACCCTATGGGTCATCTTGATGATTACCGCGATAAGTTGTTGTACGTAATTAGACAACAAACTGTATTTTCTTGTAACCTCAACTTAGATAACAAGCGCGAAACGATTATACAAGTAATTTGTATAAAATTATAAACTCTATCTTCTATATAAAAATGAAAAGCAAGGAAGAATTATGATGTACCTGCTATATGAAAATGTATAGCAAGGGAGCAAAGTGTTGTTGTGAATTACAAAAAATAACCAATTACTTATTGACAACTGGTAATTGACCGATGATTATAAACTCTACTGATTATTAACTTTAGTGTACATTCTATATGAAAATGTATAGCAAAGGAACAAAGTGATCTGTGTTGCGTTTCATCTAATGTCGAATTCAAAATTTTTCTATGTTTTTCTAGGATTCGTCAATGTTAATCTAGGTAGCTGTTGATTTAATGTTTATCAAGTGTGTTGTTGAAAAATAAAATAGAGTGTCACGCATAGTTACTGACAGTTAGGAGTTCGGTTTCGTCTTAGAGAGTTTTAGAAGACTTTTTCAATCAAGTTGGTCAGTAAATCTGTATAGGTACTAATGTACAAATAAACCCGTACGGGTACGAAAGATCTTCTCTAGTATTTTATTCGAACCTTCGTAAACCAGGAGAAGCAAGTAGCTTCTTTTTTGGGTACGAACAGAACAATCTGATTACTCAAGGGCGGATTTACGGGGGGGGTACTGGGGGTAACTACCCCCCCATGAGTATCGAAGACCTGAGAAAAAGATGGTGCACGTAAGATATTTCATACATTGTATACCTGATTGAATGGTTTTCAATCGTTATTACCCCCCCCCATGATCGTAATTAGGGGAAATGTGCTCAAGATGATCCCCTTAAGCAAGAATTGACGTAATTCCTTAGTTTTTTCGAGAAGCGTAAAAATGAAAATGAAGACTTCTTCTAGAAGTATCCATCTTTCTATTTTCTTACACTATATAGTCAGCCGCAAAAGATTTTGTCGAATATTCTCGATTTTCCAAAACCGTACAAAAGGATCATCTTATACACCCCGGTGTTTAAGATGATCCCTGTGGTATTGGTAAGATGATCCCAGGGATCATCTTATCCCTTTTTTCAATAACTCCCATATTTTCAAGAATGAAATCTGTAAAAACAAATATCTGCAGAGATTATAATAGTAATTTACGTAACAAGTCCGGAAAATAGGGTTTTTTTGGACGAATAGACAAGATTCTAGGACGAGCCGGAGGCGAGTAGGTACTGGAAGTCTGTGAGTCCAAAAAACTATTTTCGGGCGTGTGTTGCGTACAATATTTTTTCGTTGCTATTATGATGATCATGACAATGACAACAACAACGTGATTTTTTCCGGCCTAGTCCGGAAAGTACGTACTTCCCGGACGGTTGCCGAAAAAATAGTTTTATTGAGGTATGAAATGAAATCAGAAATATACACTATCAACTGAATAAATAACTGAAAATCATTATGTAGATAAAAAATATCATTTTTAACTATATCAAGAGCATCGGAACACCCGCCTCGAGAGGTTTATCTTATATATTTACGAGGCATTATTCTTGACTCAAAAACCTGTAAAAATTTATAGGTAGGTATACTTTTTTGGCGACTATTGAACCCTTAAGTGGGTTTGTAGTATGTAAAAAATGAAGGTGTAAGATGATCCCCAGGGATCATCTTGCACACGAATTAGGGGATCATCTTGACACAAGTTCTTCTTTTCCGTTTAATATTCGCTATTCTAACCTATACGAATGTCATGGTCTTCAAATAGAAAAATAATCAAAAACAAACACATAAGGAAGCTACAAACATAAAAATCATTGTTGTGACCCATTCACAATAACAGTAGCATAATCTTAAAGTTAACCTCATCTTAGATAAAGCGGTCACAATTTATATTTTTCACTGTGAATGTCGACTGTTTGCTTGTACCGAAGTAAGAATAAGAATGAGGCGGGGGGGTGTTAAGGACTACGTATTGGCGTATAATGCAACCAGATGGCATTTTTCATAAGCTTGTAATCGAAAGGGATCATCTTACCCTATGGGATCAACTCGTGCACATTTCCCCTACTCCTCCCATGAAAAACAGCTATATCCGCCCTTGTGATTACTAACTAATTACTCTACTAGTTACTATTATAAACTCCACTGACTGCTTGTCTCCGTAACATTAGGTATTGAGAACAAGCTGGAAAATAAGGGATATGTTCATTTCCTCTGAATGAAAGTGGGAAAGTTCAACAATTTTCAGGGTGTCAGAATCGAAAAACGCCTCGCTAAGCCAACAAAGTGCTCTCATTCGCCATTTTTAACTATAGTGGAAGAAACAACCCATTTCTTGAATCTACAGACCAATGAGAGGAACCTTGGACGATTTGGTAATCAATCCTGCCATCTGTTTCCCAAATAAAACTTGAACTGCAATAAACGTTACCATATATTTAATTTTATGAGCTTTTACTGAGAACTGAACGATGGTTAATAGGACATGGTTATTGTCTCAAAAAACCAGATGAATCTCCCAAACTTGACCTTAATTATTGGGTTGAACCGTTTCAATAGCTGACCATGAATCACTACAAAGGGTAATTTCAAACGAAGAACGAGAATTGTAACTAAAGTCATATGGGACAATATTGCAGTTCAAGGATTCGATCCCATATGGTTAAAACCAATTTATCTATACAACATTTTCAAAGGCGACAGCTCATTTCTGGTGGACAAAAAAATATGGCATTTAATTTGTCCAGATGTGGCGAAGTGAGACGCAACAGTCACTGAAGCGGCTATTCAGGATATTGTGTCTTAATTTCGCACCAAATTGTCCAAATTTACAATGTTGGGCATCAAATCACCAACACGATTACGTACATTGCGAACTGAAGAAAATATGGCAGCTGTATCGGCCAATGTTAGTGATGACCATCAATTATCGATTCGGCGCTGTTACTCAACAACGTGGAAAATTTTGCGGAAGGATTTAGGTGTGGAGCCTTTCGAAATACAGCTAGTGCAAGAATTGAAGCCAAACGACCTACCGCAACGGAAAATTTTTGGTGAACAGTTTATTTCTCGTTTGGGACTGGTCAATTGGACTTCAGATGCGATTTAACAGCTTTCGACTATTTTTGTGGGGCTATGTTAGGGCTCGTGCATATACTGACAAGCCCGCTTCGATTGACGCAGTCCCAGGAGTGTGGGAAAGCGTGTATGTGTAAAGGCCGCTATTGGAAGACAACATTAAAGCATATATTCGTGAGATACCGGCCGAAATGTTGGAAATAGTATGCGGTCAACATTTGCATGAAATAATCTTCAAACAATCGATTCAAATAAAAATTATTTGAATTTTTCCTAATTTTAAGTGTTTTTTTTTTAATTTCTTATAGCTCTTAAAGAATCACCCATTTACTAGTCTTTTCACAAGTTCATCAAGAGCACACTGATAATCTTCCGCTGTGTTGATTCCTGGAATATGGACAACCTTATAAAATCGTTGGTCCTCTGTACAGGAAGAAGCAATTGGTCAAACGATTAGGAAACAATGGTCAAACAAAAAATCAATTCCCCGCTGAAAAAATATCGGAATCCAAGTCCAAATCCGTAAAGAAACTCCCCAATAAAACTGTCGACTACCTCCATCCCTCTTTAATGCCCGGAATAGACGCACTGTACATCGGATCAGGCCAGATCGGCAATAATCCCGACGAGATTTAGACGCGCCGACGTGCGACCGGGGCTTTACCGGCAAAGCCGAGGTTTTTGTTTCAATTTCGTGCGAATTTAAAAGCTACCGGATCCAAATTAACAACGTATTTAAATCTAATGGCTTTCCGATGGAATACCTTTCTATTATATCTATATTTAAAAACTAACGGGCGCTGTCGATGCCTAGCCACAGGTTGCTCGTTGGAATTTTTGCGGGCTTTAGCGGTTTTTACTCCTGGTTTTAATAGATTCGCATTGGATTTCTGGGATGTGTTTATTGGAATTTTGGTTTTCCCCGTTTTATTTATACGAGGATGTATTGATATCTAGTTAGCCTAGACCAGTTCCATGCATAAACAAAATATTGTAAAAATCGAAAAATTGGAGTATGGAGCCATCATCCAGTACCTGTATTGAAAAGGGTTAAGAGGTAAGCAGATTTACGAAGATATGCTTAATATCCTTGGTGATCAATGTCCTTCGTATGCGACCGTGAAAAATTGGACTGCAAGCTTCAAAAGGGGTAAATTTTCCATTGAGGAAGGCCAGTTTCTGTGTCAGTCCCCGAAAATATCGATGCAGTTCATGACATGCTTTTATCAGACCGTCGAATTGAGCTAAAACGGATATCTGAAGCACTGAAGATTTCATACGAACGCGTTCATCATATAGTTCACGTCAATTTGGACATGAGAAAAATGTCTGCAAAATGGATCCCCAAATGTTTGAATGTTGACCAAATGCGTGCAAGGGTAGAAGCATTGCGTTCGATCTGTGCTCGATTTGAAAACGATGTAGACTTCTTAAACCGAATTGTTACTATGGATGAGACTAGGGTACATTTCTACGATCCAGAAACAAAGCAACAATCGATGGAATGGCGACACTCTGGTTCTCCAAGACCTTAAAAGTTTCGTGTCCAAAAATCGGCTGGAAAAGTTTTTGCTTCAGTTTTTTGGAATTGCCATGGAGTAATCATGATTGATTTTTTGGATAAGGGTGAAACAATAACTGGAGATTACTATTCGACATTACTGACCACTCTACGGGAAAAAAATGGAAGAGAAAAGACGCGGAAAGCTATCCAAAGGTGTTTTGTTTTCACAGAGGACAACGCCCCAGTACACAAATCTCATGTTGCCATGCAAAAAATTCGTGATTTAGGATTAGATTTACTAAAACACCTCCCTTATTCACCAGATTTGGCTCCGTCTGACTATCATCTCTTTCCTCAACTGAGGAAGGTAAAAGAAGCTGTGGAGGACTGGTTTGCAGAGCAAGAAGAAACATTTTTTTTGAAAGGTCCAGAGACTTTGCAGGTTCGCTGTGATAAGTGTATTCAATTGAGAGGAGAAAATGTTGAGTAATAAAATATTTTGACATTGAAATTTTGTTTGGTTCTATAGTAGGCTAGGAATTTTTCAATATATCCTCGTATGATTCAATCAAAGAAATATGATCCATCAAGAAAAATTGGAAATTTAACCTCGCATAGTTTCGTTTTTGTTGTCGCTGGTGCTGAATTCATTTTTTTTGGTATAATACAGGGTGTAACTGAATAAGTGTAAAACATTTAGGGAGGTGATTCCTCATCGAAAAAAAGATAGGATCTTTCATATAAAGAAACTTCATTGGAGCATCCCTTGTTAAGATACAGCCCCTTAAAGGGGGTACATAAAATTTGTATAACAATTTTTTTCACAAGCACTGAAAAAGTTACAATATTGAAATTAACCTGACGTTTTGTACTACCAAAAAGACACTTAGCCAGTAATTTATTTGGTTTACCCCATGGTTGTAAGGGGTGAAAAACGCAACCCCTAAAATTTATTTCCAATGTAACTTTTTGTCTTATTATTTGTTTACCATTTAAAAATTTATTTCCAATAGCCTGTTTCATTCTAAACAAAAAATGTCTCTTGGGTTTTTTGCCCAAAATAAACCAGTAAGCAGAAAACATTATTTTACGAACAACTACAGAGATACATCGTCATAAATGCGAACTGGATTTATTGTTATTTTGTAGTTAGTACCTGCATTAAACGATTAAAGGGTAATAAACAAAACTAAGTTATTAATAACAAAACACACAACATGTAGTACAAAACGTCAGGTTAATTTCAATATTGTAACTTTTTCAGTGCTTGTGAAAAAAATTGTTATACAAATTTTATGTACCCCCTTTAAGGGGCTGTATCTTAACAAGGGATGCTCCAATGAAGTTTCTTTATATGAAAGATCCTATCTTTTTTTCGATGAGGAATCACCTCCTTAAATGTTTTACACTTATTCAGTTACACCCTGTATAATTCATATTTGTTTGCTGCTCTTCCCGATTGTTTATACTTCGACGGGTTCAATGGTGATTTCTATTGCGAATTTTGTTTTTTAAAAAACAACATCCATTTCATTAGACTGAATGAACTTACCTTGAAAAAGTTCGAATATACGGACGAAACTTCAGCAATTAGTTCGACCTAGTCTCATTCTTCACCACTAATCCTAACTACTGTTAAAAATATCAAACATGTTTAACCAAGGGCGTAATGCTCACTTCATGATTCATATTCTCATTTTTTCCATACTTAAGACCCAAATCTTTATGCAAAATACGGTGTAATGACGTTTGTGGAATGCCTAATTCCAAAGAACGACGAGGAGTGGACAAAACTAGGTTTTCTTCAACACTTTCGGCTGCAGAAACAAAATTCTCTGCTGTTCTTGAGCGACGTACACGGGTTTCATTCTTCATATCACTAACTTGTCCGAACAGCTCAAATTCTTCCTCCAATTTCTGTATTGCGGTTTGACAAGGTGCTTCACGACTACCCAAACATGTTCGAGTTTTACGAACCGTCTCTGCCAAATTTGCACCATCTTTATAATGAATTTCCACTGGTCAAATGTCAAAAAATAACAGCTTCAAAAGTGACATCTACCGAAAAAGCGGGCTATTTAAAATAAGACCTCTTAGTGGAAAAACTTTATTTAGGTACCCTTATATTTATGATTTCTTCGCAATTTCTCCATTGATATTTTTTGGTTACTATGCCTCACAACAAGTCGAATAAAAACGTGAAAATTCAATCAAAAATTGTCAAGATGTGAGAGTGTGAAAAAGAACTGCAATATTCCAAGGGTTATCGCAAATTCATCATACTTGAACAAATGGTCAATGCACAAAATTGATATTAACACCATATGGTAAATAAACGTCATTCATATTAGCTATAATATACTTTAATTAAATCATTGTGATTCGCGTATTCGTTCGTGATAATTAAACGTCATGGTGTTTGAAATGTTGTTTAATCATACTTTCCCATGATTTTTAGATACAGGGCCGTAACAGACCAATCGGCACTCATATCATATGGAATGAATATATTGATGAAGGCTTCAAAACTAGAATATTCTGGGCTTTCTAGCCGTGATCCAATAGAAATTTGAACTAACGTTTCGCCTACAACCGCGGTAGGCATCAGCAGAAGTATCTCGGTCGGGAGTTGTAATCCCACGGTTGACTGCCCCGAATTGACAAATTGATATTCAGATAGTAACACGTCTGTAGAATTGAGTTGAAGACTGCGATTGAAAGATTATAATAAAAAACTATTTTTCACTCCTACTTTTTGAACCACGTCAAACTAAATCATTTTGCTTTCTGAGGACAAGAGGCAATTAGCGAATAGATCCGGCAAATCTACGATAGATACCCTTCTTTTCCTTCCAAGGGAGGTGGACAGCATCCTCTCCGACAATAAGACCCCACTTGCAATGTTTGACGGTATTGGAGGTGCCTTCGTTTTACAAGGTGGGTAATCTTCACCTTTTCAAATAGTCTTTTGCAGGCACGCATGGTCGTGGACAAAAACCGAAGAGGTTGCCATACGTAGCCGGTTGCAAAAAATGCAAAGGCTTTCCTGCTTTGGTATCACGGGAGCTATGTGCTAAGATCCTACAGCATCCTCTGAGGTCATACGTGATTTGCCTCCCTCACATCTACATGTGAGGAAATGCAGCCTTGTAGATGCGATAAG
Source organism: Adalia bipunctata (assembly GCA_910592335.1). Classification (NCBI taxonomy): domain Eukaryota; kingdom Metazoa; phylum Arthropoda; class Insecta; order Coleoptera; family Coccinellidae; genus Adalia; species Adalia bipunctata. Next base: position 13,723,189 of record OU342954.1, read on the forward strand.
ACTATCTCAACGGTAAGCTCCTACTTGGAAACTATAGGATGAGGATATTGAATCAATTGGATTCAAACCTGTTGGCAAAACCATCAGATGTTGTGCCAACAATCTTCAATTTCGAAAAGTCCTTCCAAACGGTCATAGCTGACCGTCTTAGTGCAATAAGTTTCATAAATCGCTTGGACAAAAAGTCATCCATATGGTTTACTGATAGATCAAAATCAGAGACGGGCAGTGGCATTCGGATATATGGACCTAAACTGAGGATCTTTGAAGCCATGGGAAGTGAGCCCTTTATTTTGCAGATCGAGATACTAGCTGTTCACGTATGCGCTCAGGAGTGTCTTAAAATGAACCTCAAAGGGGCGCATATCACCGCGGACAGCCAGGCTGCGCTGAGCTCCTTGGAATCACATTGCCAGTGATCTCTGCTGCAATGGGAGTGCTGTAATACCATAAAGCAACTGGCCAGAGGCAATAAAGTGATTCTACTTTGGGTACCAGGGCATTGTGGTGTTGAAGGAAATGGAAAAGCCGATGAGCTTGCCAAAGGTGCATCAAGGTGAACACCTGCTGGAACTGAGCTTTTCTAGTGAAAGACCAATATAAGGCAGCGGTCCGACAATGACCGTTGGACAAAACAAATTACCCTCTGGAGAAACACTCCTGGACTCACTCAGTCCAAGAAATACGTGATGATTTCCCCGATCTATACCAGTAGGCTCCTGAAGATGTAACAAGATATGCTTCTGGTGATGCTGGGTCTGCTGACGAAGCACTGTCGGTACAAATATCATTTGTACCGCATGAGAAAGTCAGCAGATGAGATTTGAAGGCTCTGTGGACCAGAAACAGAAACAGCTGAATACATTTTATGCAAGTGTCCAGAACTGGCTGGCTTACGAACCTTTCATATGAGAACACCGGTCCTGGATACCCACGAGATTACGGCCAAGGCTCCTAAGGATGTTGTTGGTTTTATCAACACCATTGACTACCTCCTTGGTTTTCAATGAATCAATATTTCAATATCTTTACTTTTGCAATGGATTATGGTGTTGCTTAGGGGTAAGCTTTAAGGAACGATAGGTAACACCAACGATCAGTGAAGTTGAAGAATGAATGAACGTCAATTTCTTTCTTAGAGCGCCATCATTCAAACTCTCAATTCTTCAAATAAGAGAAAATATATAGGTAAAACACTGAAGAGTGAACTGTAACTTGAAACTACACATGGACAAAATACTTTCCAAGACCAAAGCTACTATGTGTGATGCAAAAGGCTCCTTGGTAATACCTGGGGCTAAAACCAGACATGATACCTTAGTATTGCATGGTGCACCCCATGGTGGACAAAAACTAAAGACGTCATCACACGCAAGGTGTTGCAGGCATTACAACGTCTTGCCTGTGTTAGTGCAACACACACAATGACACCTGAGGATTCTGAACCAACAAGACTCGAACCTTTTAGAAAAACCATCTGATGTAATGCCAAGAACAATTATGAGTACCGTATAGATTTGGAGCAAACAAACTGGGATCTAGAAACACATGCCACTGGTCATCCTATCAAGGTTTCATTTTCATGAAATACACGCCTAAAATTGCCTCAATATACATAATTAAGTATCAACGAAGGTTTATTCCAGAAGGAAATTCCAGAAGGTTGGAACTTTCGCTAGTTCCTGGATGATGATTTGTGGCAAGTTCGAGTCAGATCCATGGCGATTGTTGAGATTTATATCAATTGTCGCGATGTATCTGATTAATCGAGAACATTATTAAGTATATGGATTTCGGAAAAAAATGAGTCTGGTTCTGCCTTTTAATCAGTTGACATATGTTAAGTGTTAATAATAATTACTGATGTTCATATTTATCCCTAAAGTATTTGCAGTGCATTGGCAAACATGTTGCCCATAATCTATACAAATAGATAATAAATAAGATATCCGTTTATTGGATTTGCTCGGCGTTTTTCGGAAGGGAAATTGGGCGCTAAATTCTGGCAAGCTAATTCGAAGCCTGCTATTTGACATTGACCAATTATCTTTTGAATTGCACCCACTAACAAAAGCTTATTACAAGAGAATATCTTATGAACCATCTTTATCAAGTTTTTTTACTAAAAACTGACGCAGGCAATGTCAAAAAAATTCACAGAGACGTTGCCAATGCTGAAGGTTTTTAAATGTCTTCTGTAGGTTCATTTCTTGAACGTTTTGAAAATTGGGAAATTCCGTCTGTTCGTTCAGAATTTTTCCTGTTGGGTTATTCGAGTACTTTTACTCTTTTTTCGAATAAACTATCACAAAGTAACGGACTATTCTGTCTATTATTTTGCAGTAAAATTTCAACAATCGATTCTTGATTTCCGTTCCAGAAAATAGCATCACTGAATCATTCAACCCTATTTGTATACGTGAAATATTTCCAGTACCTATTAACAGAGAAAAAAGTTTCTTCAACATTCGCCAGGTCTTTGGAATTATTGAATTCACATAATATTTTCCCAGAGTGAATAAAAATTCTGATAAATACGTAATTGCTACAACCTCTATGTGAAAAGGACAACGTTTCGTGGTTATCTGACAGGAAGATGACTATAATCTGACATTTTCAAAACATACACGGTGAAATGTGTCAGAATTTCATGGCCAACCGAGATACTTTATAAAAGTGAATGGAGTATACAGGGTCCTGCAATAGTGCGAAAATCTTCCATAGCTGCCGAACCAGAGATCTCAGAGATTTCGTTGGAAAGTAGAACTCGTGTACCTTCATTTCTGCATGTCAGGAAATTATTTTCTGATATACAGGGTGTCCCCGATAAATGTTATTCAACCAATGCATGATTTCTTTAATGGATCACCCCATATATTTTCACATATTTTCAATGACCTTCATTACCTCTTCCATGACGCAAAATATTAGAGACATTTTTTCAACGGTAGAGATCTTATTCGAAGAAAACTGCAAAAAGGTGAGGGAAAAGCAGTTCAGTAAAAGTCTTCTAACGATTTCCAGAAGCGATAGTAACAAGAATTTGATCTCAAAGTTTTTCAATTGAAGGATTTGCCTTGACATGGTTCCTAAACGATCAACCTGTCATATACAGGGTGTTCGTTATTAAGGTCCAAATATGTAGAAGTCAAAATTATTATTTCTCGATTTTTTCAAATGGAACACCCTGTATTTTTTTCCGCAATAATGTAGACAATTGAATACCTTACATTTTATCAGAAGTAACCCCAGGATTATTTTCACTCCCGCATCCAGCAGACACGAAAAATGATATCGCAACTGAAAATGTTATTCAAATAATAACATAATAAAAACTAACGGACATTCAAAAGAGGTCAAACAATGAAATAAAACTGAATGAATAATTATTGACAAACTTCAAAACCTTCCCAGAATCATACTTCCTGAGCATCAACATAAAAGTGATATTTTTTTCCGTACAAGCAATACATATTGATCACGTATTCAACCAATTATATCAATTTTTATCGGCTCTCCAAAAAAATATTAATCAAGTTATTGCTATTCAGAGCTCAAAGATACTTTCGAGTACAGTGAATCAGTATGAATTTTTGGAAAAAATAGGATGGTTGATATGATTTTCATGTTAGGGCAGTGCCACAGAACCTGTTTTTTTAGGAAGTCGAACTTATGCTGCCCAATATTACGATAGGAAAAATTCATCCCACTTTTTCCAAAAATTCATACTGATTCACCGAATTCGAAAGTATCTTTGAGCTCTAGTAGCAATAACTTGATCAATTTTTTTTTTTGGAAAGCCGATAAAAACTGATAGAATTGGTTGAATACGTGATCGATATGTTTGCTTGTATGGAAAAAAAAAATTTTTGATGATGCTCAGGAAGTATGATTCTAGGAATAAGGTTTTGAAGTTTGTTTGACCTCTTTTTTTTAATTAATGTGTCTCGACTGCTTGGGCCATTGACACGGATACAGTCTATTTTCTACAATATGTGTAATGAACAAATTATAAATTTTCAAATCTGACTATACAGATGAATAGCCTTAAGAAAGTTCATTAAATTGTCGAAGTTGAAGTTGAATGTGAAAATATATGGGGTGATCCATTGAAAAAATCATCCATTTGTTGAATAACATTTATCGGGGACACCCTGTATATCAGAAAATAATTTCCAGAGATGTCTGCTTCGGCAACTATGGAAGATTTTCGCACTATTGCAGGACCCTGTATGTAATAACAGAAATACTGGGAATGATTTTTCAATAATTCGCTAGCATTTATTTGGTAACGGTTATGCGATAAGGACAAAATTTTTGTGTAGCTTGAATACGTCCTTCTTCATATGATTGCAAAATTTCAGCACGATCGATTCTGTACTTTTGAGATTATCACGAAAACAAATTTTCGATATATTTAGGAAACCCCTGGTCGAATTTTGTCCAATGAAGGAACATAACCCCGGAATACAAGATTCGAACATACCTCGAAAATCTAGGGTTATCCGTTGAAGAGTTTGCGATTTTACAGGCAGTGTTAATTACCTATAGGTAAAAATCTTATCTCAGTTATCTCCACGAGAATTAAAGAAAAAATGCATGTATGAGATTGAATAATATACCGCGAAGTAAACACTGACAAAATGGAACCCACGCTTAATGCTGTCTTGAGAGATATATCTGCTTGTCTTCTGGCTCCATGTAGGTGTTGTACCTACTAATTAGAGTACATATTTTTTCCTCACGGAACGAATTCACAATTCGCTACAGACGGTGTCCATTCGCATCAATGTCAACTTCGAAAAATACAGATATCGTTACTAAATGAGATAGCTTTCGTTGGAGTAGAAGTACAGAACGATGGCTTTATTCGATATGTCATATGTTCCAAATTTTACATTAGCCTTCGAAAATTGTCCTCTGCGAAATCCAAATTGTCAATAAAGCTTCCACTGGCGACTGTTTAGTCCACTCAACTCGATTATCCTGGATCTTACTAATAACGCTAATGTCTGATCGAAACAATCGACGAGCGGCAAACAGAACGGCGCCCACGATTGGAAAACACCGGTACGGTGTTCAGTTAAAACTAATTGACTATTTTGTAATTGTTTATTCAGTAAAGCTCCCCGCCGGATTGGTTTACATGCGACGCTTCCCGTTGACTCTGCAGTCCTGCTGGAATTCGCACGACCATATGGATGTTGTGGTTTTCTCCGAAGGGAAGTGGTTGTTTCGGTTTCCAGAGGTTTGAGAGTCAATGGAAATAACAAGGATTAATATTCTAACGATACCGAAAATATTTTCGGTTCGGCCTTCGCCACTGAAGAAAAACTGTGTTACTAATTTAGTTTTTTGTGTAGCATAAGCACAAAGGTGTTTAATAGTTATGAAAAAAATTGAATGCGGCGTTGCCGATCGATGTAAATTACTGAAATCAATTTAAATCTTCACTATGTATATTTTAAAATGAGGATAGAAAAGGCAAACCCAACCCTGAACTGGAAGGGTCTTTCACATTCGTATTTTTGTCATGGTCTATAAATTGACAATATAGCTAAAACATACATACATAATACAGCTAAAACTAGCACTAATAAAACCCATTTATAAAAAAGGTGAAGAAACTTCTTTTGAAAGCTACAGGCCTATCAGTATTTTGTCCAGTTTTTCGAAAATATTTGAACATGTAATGTGTGAGAGACTGTTGAATTTTATGAATGAGTGCAATCTATTTAATGATTCTCAGCATGGATATTTGGAGGGCCGATCGGTTCAAACTGCATTATATCAGTTCACTGAAAGAATAATAGAGCTACTGGAGGATGATAAGCTTGGCTTGGGTTTGTTCATCGATCTAGCTAGTGCTTATGACTGTTTATTTAGGCCTTTTTCATTGAAAAAATTAGAAAGGTTGGGAATAAGGGGTAGTGCAAAAGAATGGATAGCTTCATATCTGTCAGGGCGTTTGCAGAGGGTAGCCATTGGTAAAAATATTAAATCAGATATAATTGAATCAGAATATGGGGTACCTCAGGGAAGTGTTTTGGGTCCCATTCTCTTCATTATTTTTATTATTGATATATGTGATATAATTGACGAAATAATTAAGTTGTTAACTTCTTTTGTTGATGACACAAATTTAATGATTGGTGGTAGTAGTTTTGATGAAATCAAAGCAAAAGCTCTTTCAATGTATGATCAATTAAAATCCTGGTTTGATAAGAACAAATTGATAATGAATGAAAGCAAAACAACAGCTGTATTATTTAGCACAAACAGATCACAGAAAGTGAAAGAGAGTGTTTTGAATCTGACTGATTGCAATGTGAGAATTGAGGAATCTGTTAAGTTTTTGGGAGTCTATCTGGATAGTTTCTTAAAATGGTCATTTCACATAGAGTACCTTTCGGGAAAGTTATGTCGTGTAGGTTTTGCTATTAAAACATTGTCAAAATATTTGAATGTAAATAATTTAAAAACTGTTTATTTTGCAAATTTTGAATGTCTGTTGAGATATGGTATTATTTTCTGGGGATCGAGCTCGGAAGTAAGCAGGTTGTTTGTTCTGCAGAAGAGAGTTTTTAGGTACATGTTCAAAATGTCTTATATTCAATCGTGTAGGGGAGTATTTAAAGAAAATAATATGCTGACTGTTTTTGGTATTTATATATTTGAGTGTTTGATGTTTTTCTTCAAGAATAAGTATATTTTTTCAGTTCACACTAGGAAGACCGAATATCCTTTAAGATCACAAAATTTACATTATCCTGTACATAGATTGTCTCTGTCAGAGAGGCATCCGTCTTACATGTGCATCAAATTGTATAACAATCTACCTAATAGAATCAAACTTTTAAATAATTTTAAGATTTTCAAGAGAAATGTCAGGGAATATTTGGTTGCTATGGAACCATATTCCGCGAATGATTATTTGAGGTGATTTGTAATTTTGTTTTTGACACTGTTCCTTTTATGTGTGAGTTTTTTGTACATACTATGGAATAAAGGATGTTATCTATCTATCTATCTATCTATCGTAGTTATTCAGATCCGTGATAAGTAAAATTGGATGGAAACTAAACTCCATTTATTGGTCCGTTTTCAAATTGGCTTCTTTGGGGGCAAATCAAAACAAGGTCTTATCAGATGACTGGTCCTCTAAAGAGTCTAAAGCAAAAACAGTCAAATTTCAGTTAAATAATATCAAATTGCTTGTACAAATCAGGTTGACAACGATCAGAGTATTGAGAATATATGAACATATACTCCATTCACTTTTATTTAATCACATAGGAGGTCATGGTTTCGTTTTCAGGAGTTGGTGCACCTGATGAAAAGTCTGTGCGCGTACAGAGAATATTGTTAATGACAAAACGACGATGCCAGTTTTTCTGAATACATCAAAGTAAAAGTATCAAAGATTTTCCACATTTTGTTAGTTCGAATCGATTGACGATATCGAAATATCGATAGGAAATCGCCTATTTTTCCGTTCTTCGTCGTCCAGAAGAAGTTTCTTGCAAGTGTCATTTTTTTCCTTTCACGAGTTTTAGCGTGAGTACGAACGGCAAATTTGAATTGGACCAAAAATCAATTTATACGCATAAATAAAGCGAAAGTAAGTACTAATCGACCTTTTTACACTTGATAACGAAGTTTTTTTAGGTATCTGGCCGTTTGGAAAGATTTCAAACGAAATTCCGGTCCCCCAGAAGTTTGGTTAGTTTCGGTATCGTTTTTGGTGCTCAAAATTCATTTGGAATAAGTGAATGGACAAAAAGTCTTCCTTATACAATCTTCTAACGAAAGCGACCGGAAAATATGGTTCATGTAGAATTTTCGAGGAATTATGAGGAAAGAACTTGCAGAATGAAATTGCACGATTTCAAGGGCGGATTTACGGGGGGGGTACTGGGGGTAACTACCCCCCCCATGAGTATCCAAAACCTGAGAAAAAGGTGGTTTGTGTACCTGATTTAATGGTTTTCAATCTTTATTACCCCCCCCCTATGATCGTTATTACCCCTCCCATGAAAAAGAACTATATCCGCCCTTGCACGATTTTCATAAGTAAACGGGTTCTGGATGGCCATCATCGGTCTCTAAATAATTATTGTTGATCGTTTTCACGTTTCAGAAAAAAAAACACGTCGAAAAAGCTAAAAAAAAGAAGAAATATGACTATATTGCATTCCACAGTAGGTGAATTCAGATTCCGATGAATTGAAATGTGTCACTGGAGCTTTCATTCCTTTGCCGAAAGTAGAAATATGCTGTATTGAACCAGAACACATCGGTTTTTTCCATATTCCAGGAGTTTGTGTCTTATTTTAGAACAGGTGAATGATAAATGTGAAGCATATGTTTGACCCATTCCATTTTATTTGTACAAATCTACTGTGATATCTAGTAATGTATGAATATTTTTTAATCTAATAAATTACTATACAATCAGAATACTTTACTCCTTGTTAATAAGATCAAAGAAATAAAATGTCGTCAAGTCTTGAACTTTCAGTTCAAGAGGATAATAAACATAAAATCTTCACAAGCATGCATATGAAAATTATGTGAAAGCAATGCTATTTTTTTCCGTGGCGAAAAATAATATACATATTTCAACAGTGATCTCTTGTACTTTTCATGCAAATAACTAGAAAAGGAATCCTTTCTATCAATTCATCTGAACGTTAATTATTTTCGTCCATCACATCTTTTCCAATTCATTCACATTCTGAGAAATACGCTGAGAATGTAGAAAGGGCAACATAGTGTTGACTTGAACATAAAAATATTTTGAAAAACGTCATAACTTCGATACAGAGTGGAATGTGTCAAATTTCCAAGGCCAGAGTTGTGATTTTATAATTGTGAATTAGTATATTCTAAAACTAGTTGCAGAATGGGCTCCTATTCCAATACGAATGCGAAATTCGAAAACGAGCGACGAAGGAGCGAGTTTTCGAACGCATGAGTGTTGGAATTGCATTTTGCAACGAGTATTAGACGATATTTTTTCTATTTCAGTCAAATTTCTGTTGAAATTCAATGAAAAATTCAGATTATACATCCTAGTGACTTTTGTATTGTATCTTGGCAGTTGGTTCACTGACGAAAATTGACATTTCCAACTTGACGTGTGTTGAAAATTGATAGGATCGGCAGTCATTGTTGACAACCACGAAACGAAAAATATTACTAAAAACAGTGCTGTAATGAATTCATTACAGCACTGTTTTTAGAACTGTAATGAACTCATTACGATACTGAAATAGAGAAAAGCTATATCGCACTTCTGATAGTTTCTTTCTAGATTTATGTCTAGACATCTTTCGACTGCTAGTATTTCCGTTTTAAGGACGCTTAGGACGCTTGTACAGGAGCCTAATGATAGAGCACACATGGGCGCCCGCAGGGGGGCCAGGGGGGGGGAGCATGGCCCCCCTGATATTTGTATGGCCTTATCGTTTTTTAGCTTAACACCCTCAATATTTCAATAATCTGTATACCATTTTATTGTATTTTTTTGAGATTAGAGTCGGTGTATTCCGGTTCCCAATCTTCTCTTTTCTTTAGCATTGTACTGAAGTTTTTCTCAGTGCTTACTTTCTTGATCATCACATCACTAGGAAGGTTTGCAGGTAAGGTGTAGTAATTCAGAGAGGACCAAACTCTCTGAAACCTGACTCTCTCCATGCCTGCTCCTTCTTCAGATACTCTAAGGATGGCCTCATGGGCTATCCTATCAATCACTAGATGTAGAGGTGTGAGGTCTGTGATGATCTCAAGCGCCCTGGTTGGGCACGTTCTCATAGCACCTGTGATGCACACACAGGCAAGCCTTTGTACTTTGTCAAGCATTTTCCTCGTATTCACCTGACTTGCCTTAGCAAACCAGGCTACTGCTCCATATGTGACTATAGGTCTTACAATCATGACGTACATCCATCGCAGTATTTTTGAGTTACAGCCCCAATTCCTGCCGCATAGACGCCTGCACGCCATCAGAGCCCTTGTAGCTCTGCCAGTAGTGCCAGTAACATCATCAACATGCTTATTCCACCTAAGTTTGCTATCCAGGGTTATTCCTAAGTATTTCAAGTTGTGCAAAAAGGTATTTAAATGTCTTCTGTAGGCTTATTTCTCGATAATTTTGAAAAGTAGGTAATTCCATAGGTCCGTCTATTCGTTTAGAAGTTTTTCTGTCGGATTATTCGAGTACTTTTATTCTGTCCATTATTTAATAAAATAAAATTTCAACACTCGATTCTTGATTTCCGCATTCATCTACGTACAGGGACACTTCAGTCACTTTTCATAGAAAACTACAACTTCAAGAGAACCTACCCCCCTTTTAAAATAAGAAAGCATCAACTCCATCCTTCACACAACGTTTTCAAAAGTATGCATCGTTGTAACCCATCATTTTGTCCACATACCCCAACTCTTCCCCGATCAAACAGTCACCCCTAATCTGGGTCCGCATCTCCAATCTGCATCACGACATCGTCAAATTACTGTTGTTGCTCAGAACTTCCTGACGACATTCGATAGTGTTGAACTTTGAGCTTAACGTCGAAACTTGTTACGAAAAGCGCAATAGAGGTAGTTAAGTAATTATACGCTTATTGAACCGGTAAACACAATCCGGGGGTCGAACACACGTCCCTCGCCTCGTGCAAGTTGCACGGGGGTGAGGGAGGGTCGAAATATCAATTTGGGGAATGCGCTTTTATTCGGTTGAAGGCATATGCCTGGGATTTCGGTCTAGATGGAGACCGAGACCGGTAACAGATCTCGTAAGATCACTGTTTGTAATACATATTTGAATGAGTGCAACCCCCAAAAAGGGAATTTTTGGCAAAGAGCGTTTTGAAATTAACAGCGCATAATGATAATGTAGTGAAGAGCTACGCTGGCCATACACGTTACGGTCGACCGGAGAGGTATACCTGCGCAGGCATGCCTGTGCAGGTTTAATCCCACACACACACGCACAGGTGTAATCCCACACACGGTCCGGTTGACCTGCGCAGGCATGGCTGTGCAGGTATACCTCTCCGGTAGACCGTAGCGTGTATGGCCGGTATTAGTGTATAGTAGATAAAGGAAATAGCGATTGAGGTAGGGGAAGTACGTACAAAATGACATAAGGTTTCATTTCAGAGGCATAACTTGTTAGTAGTGAATTACAGTAATGTCATATTCTATACCTACCTATGATCTTTGGTCCTTTCTTTATGAATTCTAATCAACCTTTATGAAATAAAAGTACCAAAAAATAAAATATTCTTAGGTAAATTGGGATCAACGAAATTTATTTTGTCTGCATGCTATGGACAAAATGACATACCGGCAAGAGGCAACCACTGTAGTTTTCTACTTATAGTTACAAAACTACCGACAAACTTCACCAATGAAACGCTTGGTTCTTCTAGGAACATCAGCACAAGATGCGTGAGCCCAATGCAACCAATGCATGCATCGTATTCGTAACCAGTCTTTTCCAGTGCTAATCCTGGAGAAGACTGATTTTTTCCCGATCTAAATCGGGAAAAAAGGTCATAACAATAGACAGATGGACATTCGCCTTCATCATCTCGAAAGTTGCTAGGAACAAACAACGTTTAGTTGATCTATGATGAATACTTATTTGTCAAATAGTGCAATACAAGCCCAATATGTGACCATCTTCAGACACATTTTCTCGTGAAATAGTCATGTCGAATACCACTCGAGATGAAATTTAAGCAGGTAAAATTTCTCTCTTGTAATATTCAAGTTTGTTGCTTCTCGGCAATTTCGCTCATGACATTTTTCCAAAATCAACAAACTTTCATTTTACAATCGAGAAATTTTGCCGGCAAAATTTCATCTCTAGTGGTATTATATATGAAAAAACCTTCAAGATTTTTCCCCAAATTTTAATCATGCATACCTTGCTATACTATCTATGTTTTACCAAAAAAAAATTCAAAATTTAAACAGCTCCTTCTGGGTGTTGCAGTTCCTTTGTTAGTTTCAAAAGATCGCATTTACTACTGGGTGTTCTTATTTCAATGTCACTTAGTATATTCGGCTGTTCCGTGACTGATCCTCCGTTCCGCCAGCCCAACTCCTTATTGAAATGCAAAATTGGCCATCAATCGGAGTGGAAATCGGCGGAAAATCCTGCGGAGTGATGGTAATAAAGCTAAACCCCCTGGATAGGTGGTTATATTGAAAAGAATCAGTCCGGAGAAGGCTCCGGCAGCCGGCTGAAATAGATCAAACTCCGGGCGATCCCCAATTGAGTAGAAAGCTTTGGTAATGATCTCTCTTGAGCCTCCGGATGAGGCAGATATAAATTTGTGGCGCTTTCGTTAACTCCGGGACGGGGACAAAATGGCGCTCCCCCGCCCGTCGCCATGGAGACGGGCTCCTTGGCCTGCCGGAGCGCGGAGGTTCTTGGTGTGTTTCGTCTTCCTTGCAGGTCTGTAACTGTTATTCATGTTTGTTTAGGAGGGCGAATAGGTGTTCGGCCATTTATGGCTTTCTTGGGGGGCTGACAATCGATTAACTTGGAGGTGAGGTTGGATCGGATGCTGGGAATCGGAAGAAAAGGAAAAGATGAACTCTAAAACTGCGGCAATGTTTTAATGGGGATGCTATTTTTTTCATCCAATTTCACAGGTTTATACAGGGTGTCCGGAAAAATGTGGGAAATCTCTCAGATTCAGATAAAACATAAAAAAATAAGATGACAAGTTCCTATCATTTTTTTTCCTAGCGGCCCCTCCTACGGATATACGGCCTCCTAAATGAGGTCACTGGAAATCCATTTTACTGGAATAAGTTTCAAACTACTAAATATAATTCAAAGAAAATTTGATACGATGAACAGTAATACGGACCTCTTAAAATACTGCCCTTAAATTTAAATTAGCTCTTTCAGTTTACCAGGGGCGGACTGGGTTGTACATTTTAATGCTTACATTTCCAACAATAGAAAAACAGTAAGCTAAAAAAAGGTACTCTCGTTTAATGTTGATAAAATTAACTGTTTTCGAGTAAACTGGCATTGTATTATTAAAAACAATTTGCTAACGCATTGTGAATTTCTTCTAGTTCGAAAAATTCTTGTAATCTTGTTAACTATGGTCGCTAAAAATAATAAAAAATGACTTTGCAATTTAAAATTAAAAACTTAGTTGTCGAATTTTGTTGAAATTAGTGAACTTGTTAATTATTATGACTACTCATTTTTCCAATTACAAGAAAATTACTATGCGTTAGCAAATTGTTTCTGATTATCGACAATAAACAAGAGTACCTTTTTTAGCCTAATGTTCAAGCTTTCCAAATCTGTATTTTTCTACTCCTTATCATATAGGATGTTGAAAATGTAAGCATTAAAATGTACAACCTAGTCCGCCTCTGGTAAACTAAAATAGCTAATTTAAATTTAAGGGCAGTATTTTAAGAGGTCCTCACTACTGTTCATCATATCAAATGTTCTTTGAATTATATTAAGTAGTTTTAAATTTATTCCAGTAAAATGGATTTCCAGTGACATCATTTAGGAGGCCGTATCCTCCTAGGGAAGGCCGCTAGAAAAAAAATGATGGGAACTTGTTATCTTATTTTAGTATGTTTTATCTGAATCCCAGAGATTTTCCACATTTTCCCGGACACCCTGTATATCATTACATTTTGTCATCATCTATTTCAAAAATCTCTGAAGAAGGAGATAATCCTATCTCCGAAACGGTCATTCGATTTGATGAATATAAGAAAAATTATAAGAGGAGTTTTTTATTTCAAGCCTTATTTTTTTTGAATTATTGCGAAGAGTGATACGTCAAGACTCGAAAACACGAACTTGATTCATTTCAAAGCGGAAAACGCTAAAGACTAACGAAAATTCGAAATTTATATACATGCATTCTGTAGTAAAACAAGCCTGCTTAGAATTTGAGATGAGATAAGGTTGCATAAATCAAGTTACTAAGACAGCATTTATCTTTCAAAGTAGCTACAACTTCAGCAACCCTTGCTCGTCGCATCTTCGGCACAATGCGACCACTATCAACATCCCTAATCTCTATTCTACATCTATAGGTGCTTAACATACGAATTCAAAGAGACCATAATCAATCAAATTTCTCTTTACAGCTCACTTCTTCCCCGTTCCCCTCATCAGTCTCCAGCAAGATGCCAAATGAGAAATTCCATAAATCAACACGGAACTCACTTCCTTCCCTCGCCATCAACCCTCAGGGAAGGCAACCAGAACTTGGCCCCCCTCGCCCCGGCCCCCCGATTGTAGCATCCTCTTAAGACGTTCTGTAAGCCAGACACGACTCGTTGCTTCTAATTATGCACGCAAAGATTTCCCGCTTAATTTACTCCTTCCGAAGAATATGCCGAGCTACCCTTGTCCCCTATACGTCGGACGGGGGGAGTTTGGGAAGTTGGAGGCGAGGGAACTTGGAAAAAGTTTATTGGGGCGATTTTAATATCATGTTTGGGTGAGTTGTTGGTAAACGACGGATTCTGCAAGGCCGTAGCCAGGGGGGGTCCGATGGGGTCCGGACCCCCCCCCCCGAAATTTTTCTAGAGCTCAGTTCAACGGACACCCCCCCTCCCCCCGAAATTTTTTTCTAGCTACGGCCTCGGACGGACCCCCCCCGAAATTTTTTTCTAGCTACGGCCTTGGGATTCTGTATTTTGATTCGATTAGAAGAGTTTGAACGTCAATATCATTCGAATCTAGGTACCTGAAGTTGAGACATTATGCTCTAAAGGAGCAATGGAATATTTTCATGGGGTGATAAAGAAGGCAAAACCAAACCTGAAACTAAAAGGGTTCAAGAGTCCATAGCCAGCGTAGGGCTATATACAGGGTGAGTCTTTGACTTGTACATATATTTTAACTGAAGATTCTTGAGGTCAAAAGAAACCTATTTTACATTTTCCATTTTTCCGAATTCGGCTCTGTTAAAAAGATATAGCCTATAGCCATTTGAAAAAAAAATTGGGCTGACTACGCCTCTGAAATGATCTTCTGGAATTGATGCAGAGTTCATATTTCTCGATATAAATTGAGTTTATACATTTAGGGAATACTCAAGTACTAACCTCATTGGAATAAAAATGTTGCAAACACGATAATTTCAACAAAAATAGTTAGTTTCATCGGATTATATCTGCAACTAAAAAGCTACTTCTCTCACACCAAAATAAGTTCCTTCTTCGATTTTTCTGTAGATTAGTTTGTAAACACTAATAACTTGTTCATATTTTCCTCGAAATTCCCAAACAATATCATGTAGAAAGACTTTTTATTATGATTCATTATTAAACAACCTAACCTAATCTAATTTTTATCGATTCTGTGAATGTTTGCACAGAAATTTCAAGAAGATGTTGCCAGCTTGCTGATATTTTCATTGAGGTTAAGGATTTGTTACGAAACATAGTATAAATCACGATACACTTGTGTACCGTGGTATAAATATCTATGAATTCTGCCGTTTCCATCATAAATCGACTTTGCCGCCAAATTTTACCACGCATGCGTAGAGCGAAAACCGAAGGATTGGTTAGGTATCTGGAGGCCAACTATGAACAATAACAAACCAGAGTCTCTGCACAAACTGTAAACATTATGTGAAGTTCTGAATACATTCAGTGAATTATTGTTCTAATGTGATGATTATGTGAAGTGAATTAATATAATCTTAACCGTGTCGAGTTTATAAAATTCCAAGAGGATATGGTTTAGATAGAAACATCGACACAGATTATGAGGTATCATTTTATTTTTGATTGATTTCAATTTAATACGTAGTTTGTATCGATATTCATCATTCATATCCGAATTTTGTATTTCATCGACATTTAACTTCAATTTCAATATGGACTGGTAACTATGAATTTTCAATATAGAAACTGTGCGTGTTAAATCCTCCTTGGTGTTCAATTTTATCTCCCACATTTGTGAGATTTTATTATTAAAATATCTCGACAAAGTTGATAAATATTGTGACAACATTGTAAATTCGTTTAAAGACCAGAGAAGGAATAATATTAGATGATATTTAATTCAGAGAAGCATTCAGATGATTCTTGAAATTAATGATTTTTTCGTCAAATTTCTCCGGGTAAAATTGGAAATAACTCGAAAACGACGCGTTTTATTGAAAAAAAAATAAGAATACTTTTAGTTTCTTAAATGATTGATTCTTTCGAAAATATGAACCGTTTATCTTTTTGAAGTGGTTTTATGGTGTTTTAGCGTGTATTGATGAGTCGACTACCCTGTAACTTTTATATTAGATATTGAATAGGTTTCGATCGAGGAATATGCACCATGAATAGAGTAAAAACTCAACCAAAATTCAGTTCATTCGAAATAACGGTTCCGAAGATATAAACAGAAAAGTGTTTTTTTCATGGATTTTCGACATCCTGTATCTTCGAAACCAAACCGAATTTCGAAAAATGGTATAGGAAAAAAGTGTTTCGTTTGATGAGAGGAATCTACAGTTAAAATATATGTACAAGTCAAAGACTCACCCTGTATAAGAACACAAACGGCAGGTTCATACAAATTTGAATCCATACATACAGTTGTGCTACAAAACTACCCAATTTCCCTAGTCAAATTCCTGATGGGGTTGTAACCCTCTCCAGGGGGTTGCTAGTAGAAACAAGCTTTGTATCCCAGATCATGTCCCCCTGTCTTAAAAAATGGACCTGTCTGAGTGTTTTCACAAATTCTGATTCGTTGTTGAGTTATTGAGGGTGGGCACTTTTAAATGAGACACCCTGTATATTATAAACTGCTCAGGTCGGTAGCACAGCGCATCCTATACATTATAGTAACACAAAATCAGATTGATGTGTTTTTTTAAATTGATAAAAATGAGCAGCCCAAAAAGTTGTAAGATGGTCGAGATATTGTTTTCATCAAGTATTCATTACATAAAAGTCGACCGAACTTAACAAGCGCGCATACACCCCTGACTTCATTCTCATGCTCCATTCAAAAGTTGAATTCGCGTTATAACTCAATTTCGTCATTTTTTTATAAGAACTTGCTCTCCCTCCCTCCACAAAACTCCGTTAACTCCAGAGCACATGCCTGGAGTTGCCGCCACAAATGAATCGATAGGAGAGTAGGAATTTGAGGAGGTACCAAGATGATTCAAATTGAGAATCGGTGAACACAGATACACGAAGGTGTATATTGAGTGGTCGGACACTTGTTAAGTTCGTAGATAGAATGAATGCCGAAATCATTCGATTCATGCCCAAGTAACGAAGTTTTCTTTATCGATGCATATAATATTCACTCAAGTGAAACGACTTTTCATCTGATAAAAAATAAATTCCAGTGAAACCAAACAGTAAACATTTCATGATCAACATTTCATCAGAACTATTGTCTATTCATGTCTCCATTTCTGAAAACTGTGAAGTAATCGAGAAAATTATACAAACATTTCTGATGAAGGCTAAATTCATCAATTGGAAAATAAACAGCTTTAATGGAGTAGATATTGTTATCTAGCATTCATAAAATATAAACGGAAATACAAGGTCCATGAAGGTAACCAATTCGAATTATTTATTGGAATCGAAACATGCGCTATTCAGAATATTTGAATTTTATAATAACTGAGTTGAAATTATACTATGACTGCTCTCACCATTCAAATCAACGTGATTTTAAACAGGGTCGGATCAAGAGTAGGGCATCACAATGCTATCATAGATGACGGACAAAAACTTTTTTACTTAAACGAGGGCTATGTCTGTACTCTGTATTTTTCGAATTTTTAGCCGGAAATGTTTCCAAACGATAAGGTTCGACTCAGTGATGACGAATTCGTGGCCAGAAATTCTGTACGTCCGTCCCTCTCGATCGAAGGAACCTAGAAACTCGAAATTTGGAGTTAAGAGTCTTTAGTCTCAAAAATAAGAAACTTATACCACCAGATGGCAGTGCAGTGCATTAATTTTTATTTATTGGATTATTCAGCTTAATAGAACAAATTTTGGGGCGCAGGGAATATAACAAGTAATCCTACCCTGAACTAGATCTCACACTGGCTGTATAATACTCTCTCTTTCCTTCACCAGTCATCTGGGAGGAGATACCTCATTATTCATTTAAAAGAAATTCAATTCCATGTTAGAATACACAATTGTAAGAAACAATTAATTTTCACTAATCGACGGCTAAAACAAACCTTATTGAATTGTCGTTGATAAATAACTTTTTATTCCACTATAAATACAGTCGCCTTTCAATTCTCAATGGATAGATGAAAAATGGAGATTTTTTCGAAAGCTCAATCATTATCACCTACCTGACTATTAACTTGTAGGGAGTACTCGTTGAAACAATGTTTATGTTCCAAGTATTGATCAAAGAGTACAAAAATGAGCAAAGAGAGATAAGATTAATATCTATTTTAAGCTTTATAAATCGGAATCCCAATGTTTCGAATGAAGTGAAGACCTAAGTGTGAATGAAATTCAACGTGAGTTTGATTTTTATATCATAAAAATATAAGTTATTGTGATTCTTTCATCATGATCATTATTCGACTTTAAAACTAGGGCTTTTCTACTGAAATTGGATTGAAAAAGAAATTATCTACAGCTCAATACAGGGTGGTTCACGAGGAAGTCTACATATTCCTACCACGTATAGAGACTATTCAGGTGAACATTTAAAAGTGTTAGGAAAATGTTTTTATTTGTTTTCCTCCCTAATAACCAAGGTTTGAATATTCTTCATCAAACATTGAAAGAATTCATATAGTGAGATTTTTTCGAAAGATAAAAACAATTAAAATTTTCAGATCCGAACCAGAATTTTCTGAATTATGATCAAGTTGGTCCCTGAAAGCACATCATGACAATATTCCCTGAAAATTTCAATTGATTCAAGATAACCGATCAAAAGTTATGACGGATCGAAATCACCTTATGTAGAGGAGGTCATTTGATAATCATCTGGATAGCCTCTATAAGTTGTAGGAATATGCACAGTTCCTCATGACATCCTGTATATACCTAGTGCTCTATTGAAATCTCAAAATTTGTCTACTAAGCCACTAATCATGAAAAAACTTCATATAGGTACAGGGTTGGGATAAAGTATGGAAACAAGTAAATATCTTTTAAACGAAAAGAACGATATTTATGAAAATTTGCAGGTAAGTGTAATGAAACAAACTGCATCTGATGTACATTTTTTTGTTAATAATATATGTCCGGTTTAACCGGAAATGCCATCAACTTCATTAATTTAAATGGGACACCCTATATATTTTTACAGATTTTGAAAGAGCTTGTTATTTTATATTCATAGTTTAGTTTAGTGTAAAAAAATTTGGAAAATTTCTTAGTTGATGTGCAATAGGTGTACATTTCATTTTTAATATCATTTCTACAGAACGTCGACTGATACCATGGTTTAGTGCCAAATTTGTGGTGGAAGTTTGGGGTGATTCTTCTAAATCGATTGCAATATTTTGTTCAACAGTTTCGTCCGTTGAAGTCCGCGGTCTTCCAGGTTTTAGTAAATTTTGTACCATCCCAGTTGTATTAAAACGTTGTAATGTTTCAGTTACTGTTGAGCGTGATATAGGATTATTGAATATTAAAAATATGACACACTTCTTCATAAGATCTAACATGATCTCTTTTTCACTCAATTGAACCATTCTGAATTGTAAAATTTATTTTCGTCAATTAGAGGACACTTGGAGAACAAAAGACGTACTAAACAGTAGGTACTCGTTTAGGTATTTATTACTACATATATATACAAACAACATCAATTACGAGGATATATTGATATCTAGTTAATCTAGACCAGTTCCATGCATAAACAAAATATTGCGATACCATATCAACGAACAATAACTTATTAGAAGTGTCAGTGTAGAGTTCGACGTCAAAAAAGTAAACCAGAGTTACGCAATAAATTTAAAAAAAACATGGCTACCGAAATTGTAAAAATCGAAAAATTGGAGTATCGAGTCATCATCAAGTACCTGTATTTAAAAGGGTTTAGAGGTAAGCAGATTTACGAAGATATGCTAAATACCCTTGGTGATCAATGTCCTTCGTATGCGACCGTGAAAAATTGGACTGCAAGCTTCAAAAGAGGTAAATTTTCCATTGAAGATTATGACCGATCGGGAAGGCCAGTTTCTGTGTCAGTCCCCGAAAATATCGATGCAGTTCATGACATGATTTCATCAGACCGTCGAATTGGTCTAAAACGGTTATCTGAAGCACTGAAGATTTCATACGAACGCGTTCATCATATAGGTCACGTCAATTTGGACATGAGAAAAATTTCTGCAAAATGGATCCCCAAATGTTTGAATGTTTACCAAAAGCGTGCAAGGGTAGAAGCATCGCGTTCGATCTGTGCTCGATTTGAAAACGATGTAGACTTCTTAAACCGAATTGTTACTATGGATGGGACTTGGGTACCTATATTTCTACGATCCAGAAACAAAGCAACAATCGATGGAATGGCGACACTCTGGTTCTCCAAGACCTAAGAAGTTTCGTGTCCAAAAATCTGCTGGAAAAGTTCTTGCTTCAGTTTTTTGGGATTGCCATGGAGTAATCATGACTGATTTTTTGGATAAGGGTAGAACAATAACTGGAGATTACTATTCGACATTACTGACCACTCTACGGGAAAAAATTAAAGAGAAAAGACGCGGAAAGCTATCCAGAGGTGTTTTGTTTTTACAGGACAACGCCCCTGTACACAAATCTCATGTTGCCATGTAAAAAATTCGTGATTTAGGTTTAGAATTACTAGAACACCCCCTTATTCACCAGATTTGGCTCCGTCCGACCATCATCTCTTTCTTCAACTGAAAAAAAGTTTAAGAGGTTGTAGATTTTCTTCCAACGAGGAGGTAATAAAAGCTGTGGAGGACTGGTTTGCAGATCAAGAAGAAAAATTTTTTTCAAAGGTCTAGAGACGTTGCAGGTTCGCTGTAATAAATGTATTCAATTAAGAGGAGAATATGTTGAGTAATAAAATATTTTGACATTGAAATTTTGTTTGGTTCTATTGTAGGCTAAGAATTTTTCAATATATCCTCATCCTCATAGTTTATAAAAATAGTTTTTTGCTCTAATGCAAAAACTCAAAGGAGGTTAATTAAAGTGCTATATTTTACAAATTTTTAAGACTAAACTCAGTAGGTATGAATTCAAAATAACAAGCTCTTTCAAAATCTGTAAAAATACCTGCAAATTTTCATAAATATTGTTCTTTTCGTTTTAAAGATATTTACTTGGTTCCATACTTTATCCCAACCCTGTATATATGACGTTGAAGAATACTGGAAGAGAAGCTTTGCACACGTCTCCGTAATTGTAGGCCGAACAGGAAAATTTGTGGGAAGGTTTTCTTATAGCAAAGGCCACTATTCTCTTTCCACAGAATGTAACAATAGCAGCCATATATAAATTTCATACTTGAACAAAATAATTTAGTACGACCCTGACTACCAGAAATCCCAAATCAGATCTAAGACGATGAAAAACACAGCTTATGAGCCAAATACCGTCTGACTAAACTTAAGCGTCATTGTTAATTGATAAAAGTCCAGAACAGGAATAGAGAGACGTGCTCTATTTTTTCATCCTTTGTTGTGCACTGACCTTACTCTTGACATCCCATCATTTATATGCGAGTTCCCAATAATACTTGTGTACGCAGCGTTCGGAAGCATTGTTCGTCTTAATTCGGATTCAAATCATCTGAAGGGTGAGCAATTTTTTTCGTATTTCGTACATTACCTTCAGTATCCAACTTTCAATTTAAAAATTAACTGAAGTGTTATATTTAAAATCCAAAAGTTCACATATTATTGCCAAATGAAAATTATTGTGACATGTTCTCAGATTATTCCATAATTTTTAACCGATATCTCGATACTTTTCAAAGAAAACTTCCTAGATTCAAACTGAGAAAAATAATTCAGGTAAGTTTTAACATACATTAATTCGCCTA
This sequence comes from Adalia bipunctata, assembly GCA_910592335.1. Taxonomy (NCBI): domain Eukaryota; kingdom Metazoa; phylum Arthropoda; class Insecta; order Coleoptera; family Coccinellidae; genus Adalia; species Adalia bipunctata. The sequence goes on from OU342954.1 coordinate 13,745,243, forward strand.
GATCATCTTGTGCCGAAGAATGAAATCTTGAATTGAACTGCGCCAGAAGGAGGGTAATGTTGTTCGAGTGTATGTATGTATGTCAATTTCATTTTCGCGCTCTAAAGCCCGAAATATTCAATATGGTTGTAAGCATAGACTTATCATAATATATACTTAGGATAATAAGTCTATGGTTGTAAGGTTGACAAAAATCTACAACTACTAAAAATAATTTTACATATAAAGGGTGCGTCAAAAAAAGTTACGGAAAAATATGTAGTTTTTCAAATGGAACACCCTGTATTTCATGGCATAATTCTTTCGAGGACAACAAGAGCTTCACACTTTTACCTCAGTTTTTAAATTTCATCACGGCGTTGCCACATATTTCGCATTTTCAAGGTATTTTTAGTGTTTTAAGGGGTTCATCAGAATTCTTATAGCCACCGCTAGCGTTCAATCTAGAAGATAAACGAAATTTTACAGAAATTTTTCTCTTTCCTGAAATTTGTTTTTCAAATGTCTACCTTTTTCACAAAGTAGTTTTAGAGATATTTTACATTCTTTAAAAAAGGATTACTTTGTAAAAAAGGTAGACATTTGCAAAACAAATTTCATGAAAAAGAAAAATACAGGGTGGTGAACACCCTGTATTATTGAAAAAAATCGAGTTGTCGCATATTTGATTTGAGTATATTGGTGAATTTATATTAGACATCTAGATTGAACACAGCGGAAATTCACCAATATACTCAAATCAAATATGCGACAACTCGATTTTTTTCAATAATACAGGGTGTTCACCACCCTGTATTTTTCTTTTTCATGAAATTTGTTTTGCAAATGTCTACCTTTTTTACAAAGTAATCCTTTTTTAAAGAATGTAAAATATCTCTAAAACTACTTTGTGAAAAAGGTAGACATTTGAAAAACAAATTTCAGGAAAGAGAAAAATTTCTGTAAAATTTCGTTTATCTTCTAGATTGAACACAGCGGTTGCTATAAGAATTTTGATGAACCCCTTAAAATACTAAAAATACATCGAAAATGCGAATTAGGTGGCTACGCCGTGATGAAATTTAAAAATGAGGTATAAGTGTAAAGCTCTTGTTGTCCTCGAAGGAATTATGCCATGAAATACAGGGTGTTCCATTTGAAAAAACTACATATTTTTCCGTAACTTTTTTTTGACGCACCCTGGATATGTAAAATTATTTTTAGTTTGTAGATTTTTGTCAACCTTACAACCATATTACATATATAAGTTTTTTTCGACACGGTATAGTTTAGGCTTTATTTTAGCCGTACGCCTTGCTGACGCACCCAGTATAATTCACTGTATGTGATGTATTAGACTGCTGGAATTATAGCTCTTTTTCTAGATGCCAACTTAGAGAAAAATTGGTATTAAAAATTAGGAAGAGTGTTCTAAATAATCCGAATATAGGTATCTACCAACAAAATGGCGGGAAGGCGATTGAAATTATCAAAAGCATTTTCAAAATTTTATGGAAATCATTATCTTAATATATTTTATCAATTGCTAATAAGATAAATGATCTGCAAGATGCACTATCCAATTTATTTCAAAACGATTATTCTGCGCAGTAAATCAGTAAATGGTTAATAATGAGTATTAATTTCCCAATAAACTTGACTAACAGGAGCGTATTGAGGTTTGTTAAATCGCTACAAATTCTTTTGATTTAATACAGTCAGTTCTGTTTTTAGTCACAGTAAATTTTATACGATTTTCTTATAATATCTTCATCTTCCTCCCAATGCAGATATGACTGAAATTTGAACATCCCCACAAACATAACATTTCTGCTCAAATCTCTGTGTGTGTGTGTAGTTGCTTATATTTTTGTCTTTATTTTTCAGCATGCACAGTCTTCTTTTTTTGGCTTTCATCCCTCTGGCGCTTCAAGCCCACATTTTAAGAGGTCCACCACCATATTCGGAGAAGGCCCTTATGGCAAGATACATAGTCCATGCGACAGGTTAGAATTTTCAACATCTCTTCTACTATAACTGGCGATTTGTGGCAATCCAGCCACAGAGCACTAGTGCAGAAATTTGCCTCCCCTTACATGAAGGAAGGAATATACTGCAGTATGGAAGCAAGGACTTCCAAGCCACTTCAGCAAAAAATTCTCTTGTCAGTTTATAGTGCAAAGGTCTCTTAAACCATAAACCAGTGATTGGAATAGCTGGTTTACTACTTGAAGACGAATATAAAAAGTGGCTGGAGCTCTAGGTTTTCATTTCCGTTATTCATTGCTGCTCCTTGTTGTTGTGGAGTATATCGGAAAGCGAATGAGGAATCCGTAATTTGCTACTTTTATTTCAGGGTACGTAACAATAGCTACAATTTCAGTACAAGATAGTATCAAAGGTTATCCCTTCGCAACTATAAAATCAATAAGTGACGGTCCTGAGGACAACAGCACAGGAAATGTGTACCTTTACATGTCGGACAGGGAGCTTTCTCAACAAGATATTGAGGTTAGCAATTTTAACACATTTTATTTTGAATTTGATTAAATTAGGTTATCACGAGAAAACCTTCCTTCACTGCAGCCTTCAATGTAAAAATTTTCCTGGCCTTGGAGATTCACATTTAATGTGTATGAAAGAGCATTGTCCTGTAAATGGTTTAGTATAATGCCCACTAATCAGTTTGAGCAGCCTAGACATCTTTTTGCGAAGATGACCGCTGTACAATACTTGTTGTAAATAGGGAAAATAAATTAGTGACTTAAGAAAATTTAATCAATCTGAGAAACCATAAATTACTTCATGCATAAATAAGGGGGATTTTTTCAAGTGTTTCATAAGACGTATTCGAGGAAGGAATTTTGATACAAATTCAAGATGCTGTATTTTTTTTAAATACATGAACTTAAATACGCAACCACTTCAAGCGATTGTTGAGTTATATAGCCTGAATTTGTTGACAGAAAGGGTGTTTACATCTCCAAAATCCTGACTATTGACATAGCCTACTTGAAAATTATCCTAACAAGCCTATGATTAGACAAAAAAACCTGGCCTAAGTCGTGAAATTCTAATTTTATTCGATGAAGGCAAAATTACTGATTTTGTAGACATGAAATGTTTGGCACACTGTAACTAGTTTTTGACGAGCAATCGATCGGAATTACAAAATTATATGGTTACCATTTGAAAAAAAATGAGATTTTATAGTTTCATTTAGGCTCACTTTGAAGGCCTGTTTCAGACACCCTGTATAATATTTCCCCATAATTTATACAAGAAGCAGTATCAGTGTACTTTCTTTTGTTCCACTGCGTTGCGAAAATTTTTTTTTACAATGAGGGATTTTGGAGATATTAACACTTATTTGTGACACTCTTTCCGTCAACAATCAGCTTGAAGTGGTTGTGCATACATAAAATCAGTGCAGAATTGAACGAACAATTCAAATATGTATAAATATACAGGGTGTTACATTTGAAATAACGAAGTTTACATTCGTTTCCGGTTGAACCGGAAATAGATTCCGCTTGAAAATATTTTACAATTTAAGTTCATGTACTCTAAAACAAAAATACAGAATCTTGAATTTGTATCAAAATTCCTTTCGCGAATACGTCTAATGAAACACTTAAAAAAATCACCCTACATACATATACAATTATTTTAATAACATATTCTACACATACCTATTTCAGAAAGATAGCCGTTGCACGATTTTGGCCAGTTTAGCTGAAGTTGGATATTGTGAAGAGAAAAAATATGATCCGCAAGATCCTCGATGTGCTAAGACTATTTTGACTGGTCGACTAGTTAGGGTGAGTAGATATTATACAAGGATTGCTTTTAATGTGTTGGTCCTTTCCTTGAAAAAACATTTGTCTATGAATTATTTTACGAAAAATTCAGAATGATTTATAAACTATTGCCTTTCAAAAGAAGATTGCGTCATATGTTTCAGGTCAGCAATGAGACAAGTGAATACGAATTCGCAAAAAGTTCCCTCCTTCAGAAGCATCCAGCAATGAAAAGATGGCCTACTGGTATGTGGCTGATGAGGCGTAAATATACGAATGAAACAAATTAACTATTGTTCTCTTTTTAGATCATGGATTTTTCGTGTCGAAATTGGATATTGAACAGATTGAGGTGCTGGACTACTTTGGAGGAATTTCCAAAGTAACTAAAGAAGACTACTTCAAAGCTACTCCCCCATCGGATGTGGAAGAGGATATAATCTTTGACAGAATCGATATAATTGATGTTCAAGTGGTTTAACTTGAGAATTATTGTGAATATCGAAAAGAGAATGTTGAAAATGAAATAATATACGTTTTCTTTGTTTTGGTTGATATTTGAGTTTCGCCCAAACATCATTATTCAAGGGGGAATTGGGGAAATAATATCTTTTCTTGATCCTTTTCATGGAAAAATCCCGATTGTGCAAAAGAGCTATAAAAAATCAGGATTCCTAGCAGGGAAGATTGGGACAGCTTAAAAGAACTCCTGCTACAGGAGTTTTACAGCTGTGCAATTCAGCGTTAAAATTGATGCAAAAAAATTATTGAGCTTGAAGAAAAAACGCTGACTTTTTTGCCATCACCTTTTTCATTTCTAATTGAACGTTAATATGGCCTGAAAAATATTATAGAAAATATCACAATTATATAAGTTTATGAGAAAATGAGCAACCAAGTTCCCGCTGTCAAAGAGTCTTTGCCGCTGTTTGTCAGTACGTATGTATTTGAAAAGGTGAGCAAGAGCTTCGAACCTCAGGGTATTTCATTAATAAGTTTTTCATTCAAAGAATTTGTTGAGGCCAAAGATGCTTTCGAAAGTGATGTCTTCAGATTAAGGAGTACATAAGAGGCTGTTTCTGTATGTTTAGGTTGATCAAAACTGCAGAGTTGTTGTAGATATTTACTTACAAAATATACAAACACATATCTTCATGTGAATTCTAATAGAATGCATTGAATTTTTTGATCATTAATGCCAAATCTCACAATTATTTTTCACAGCTTGAATCATAAATATAGATCCATCATACAAACCTCCAAAGATGCTTAATCTTCAATCACACAGTATATATCACATAATGACATTGAATTATTAGCATTGAGTTTAAATATATTTAAACTCAATGTTATTAGTTCGTTATAACCTACTCATTTCAAAAATTTCTGCCAACATTTCTAGGGCATATACTCCATAAAACTAGTTTCAAAAATGACCCCCATGAATATACAGGGTGATTTTTTTAAGTGTTTCATTAGAAGTTTTCGAGGAAGGAATTGCGATACAAATTCAGAATTTTGTATTTTTGTCTTAGAGTGCATGAACTCAATTTGTAAAATATTTTCAAGGGGAATCTACTTCCGGTTCTACCGGAAACGGATGTGAACTTCGTTATTTCAAATGTAACACCCTGTATATTTATACATATTTGTATTCTTCATTTAATTCTGCAATGATTTGATGTATGATATGCGCAACCACATCAAGCGATTGTTGAGTTATTGCCTGATTCTCAAATTTTTTGACAGAAAGATTGTGACAAATTAGTGTTTACATCTTCAAAAACGCTCAATGTAAAAAATTTTTTTTGCAACAGTGAAACAAAAGGAAGTACGCTGTATAAATTATGAGGAAATATTATACAGGGTGAATGAAACAGGGCTTCAAAGTGAGCCTCAATAAAACTATAAAATCTCATTTTTTTCAAATGGGAACCATATAATTTTATAATTCCGATCGATTGCTCGTCAAAAACTAGTTAGAGTGTTCCGAACATTCCATGTCTTTAAAATGAGTAGTTTCGCCGTTATCGAATAAAATTCGAATTTCACGACTAAAGCCAGGTTTCTTTGTCTAAACATCAGGTTTATCAAGATAATTTTCAAGTAGGCTATGTCAGAAGTAAGAATATGTCAGTTTCAAACTAAAATTTCTGTATTTAGTCATCATCAATTATCTGCTCTGTTTATTTGTCACCGCAAATAAAGAACAGACTTTTGATATATCATTCTAGTGTACCTTATTATTATTATCTATTGCTTTTGTTTTGCATAGTGCTTGATCAATAAAAATAAATAAGAATGACAATTCCTATTATAGCCTACTTTGAAATAGACGAACATACCACTGAATTTGACTGATGGGACAAACCTGGCTTTATTTGTCAAATTCAGTGGTATGCTCGTCTATTTCAAAGTAGGCTTTGTTAGGAATTGTCATTCCTACTTATTTTTATTGATCAAGCACTATGCAAAACAATTAATAATAATAATAAGGTACACTAGAATGATATATCAAAAGTCTGTTCTTTATTTGCGGCGAATCTGACAAATAAACAGAGCAGATAATTGATGATGACTAAATACAGAAATTTTAGTTTGAAACTGACATATTCTTACTTCTGACATAGCCTACTTGAAAATTATCTTGATAAACCTGATGTTTAGACAAAGAAACCTGGCTTTAGTCGTGAAATTCGAATTTTATTCGATAACGGCGAAACTACTCATTTTAAAGACATGGAATGTTCGGAACACTCTAACTAGTTTTTGACGATCAATCGATCAGTATTATAAAATTAGATGGTTCCCATTTGAAAAAAATTAGATTTTATAGTTTTATTCAGGCTCACTTTGAAGCCCTGTTTCATTCACCCTGTATAATATTTCCTCATAATTTATACAAGAGGCAGTATCAGCGTACTTTCTTTTGTTTCACTGTTGCAAGAAAATTTCTTTCAATGAGGGATTTCGAAGATATAAACACTAATTTGTGACAATCTTCCTGTCAAAAAATTTGAGAATCAGGCAATAACTCAACAATCGCTTAATGTGGTTGCGCACATCATACATCAAATCATTGCAGAATTAAACGAAGAATTCAAATATGTATAAATATACAGGGTGTTACATTTGAAATAACGAAGTGCACATCAGTTTCCGGTAGAACCGGAAGTAGATTCCGCTTGAAAATATTTTACAAATTGAGTTCATGCACTCTAAGACAAAAATACAAAATTCTGAATTTGTATCGCCATTCCTTCCTCGAAAACTTCTAATGAAAAACTTAAAAAAATCACCCTGTATATCTCCTAGGACACTCTGACAACCGTCTATCTAGTGTCCAATTTGGCCCACTCTGTACATATAATTAGATTGCGACTGCTTGGTGTGTAACTTTTTCCGGAATTTCAAAAAAATTGTCTGCATGCCGTCAACGCTTTCTTTAATAATTTTACAGGCGATTATTCATTATTTTAGTACAGATCGACCGATTTTAATTTTTTTTTACATAAACAGGATGATTTTTCAGTACTTCATTAATCTTCCTGACATATGGTTTCAACAAGATGGTGCCACTTGCCAAATGGCGTGCGATACATGCATAGTTATTAACCAACTTTCAGAACTAACAGAGAAGTATATTACCAAATACATATGCTAACTCGACCAGAATTCAAAAAGTGTTATACCTTACAGAAGGGTATATGTATTTCCATATTTATTATGAACATTGTGCATAAGATATGACAATCAAATTGTGAAGATTCATAGACTAGGTGACTCTTAATTTATTGCCATTGTAATATTTTAATAGTGCCCGTAGCCCAGTGGTTACGGCGATTGAATCCGACGCGGAAAGTCGCGAGTTCAATCCCGAGGCTAGGAAAGAAATTTTCTAGTCTAGGTAGTGGGCCACCATTTCACTATTGGGTCGAAAATTAACAGTGCTGATCCTAAGGTGGCGTAAGGACACAGTAACAAAGCCTACACAGAACACAACTGCTTCTCCGAACTCGTAAAAGTTACAAGTTTCGAAGATTGTAGTTTCTGAGGTGTCTCCTCAGGAGACCTAGGAGTAATCAGTATAATCAATATCAGGGCACTGACAACAATTCGATATTTAAATTTTTGCACAAGTTAATATACTGAAATCGGGGATTTTTGGGTTTCCAATGTGGACTATTTCACATGACTTAAAACAGTTATATTTTCCATTAGCTACTCTCCTGCGCCAAAAATCATCAAGTTACCTATTTTTGAAGAAATTGCCAAAAGCATTACTTTTCCTTCTTTGGTAGTGTATTTTTAGAAATGATTTTATAGATTTATCTACACTCACATTTTGATGTACTATAAGTCCTCGAAATTTTGGCAGATATTTTTGAAACTTCGCGTAAAAATACAAAATTATGGAATATTCAGTGACATTTTTCTTCTCCAATGCATAGTTTTCTGGTCAGATGAATTAACAATAACACTAGTAACTCCGACAGATAAATCTTTCAGCTCCTGCCAATCATCAGTAGTTTTCCCCTTTATAACATTAGAACTACTATTATCAGCCATGTCCTTCTCTTTGCGCTCCTCATCTGTCTTTTTGGCATTTCTCCTTTCCTCTTCGTCCACATGCTTTTCATGCACAATATTTTTTAGTACACCTTCATTTTCAGGCGGATAATTGGTAGGTATTTTAAATTTAATATTCTTTATTACATGTGGACGATTCGCATAATATTCATCTACTGAGAACGCTGGTGAAGCATATACACTGCTGAATATCCTAGATGGTGAAGTGTGATGTGATGGCAATATTTTCGGAGATGATTTTATCAAGGCCTGATCACTATTTTTCGCTACTTCCCTTGAGTTCGAATCATACGTGTGATCCCTGAAAATCAACAATGAAGCAAATTTTTAGAACCACAAGTGTTCCTCATAATTCAGGACACAAAGAAATATGCCTGCCTCCAGGTCAATTTCCATAATATACAGAGTGTCTCAACTGAAAGGATGTATTTCAAATTACCAAAAACGGAAAAATGAAGAAACTCAATCTTTCAGTAGGGCCTCGATATTTTCAAATTTCTTCCAACCTATAATAACCCCCTCAAATATTGGACCTCCTAATGAATATAAAGTAAATTGATTGAACAGTTTTTGAGCTGCTAGTTTGAAAAAATTAGACAATATTCAAAAACACTCTGTGTAACAGAAACCAAATGCAAGGACTTCATGAATTCTGTTCATTTACAGTTTCAATGTGATAACTATTTCTTCAAAGAATCATGTAGAGGATGTTTAGCAGACTCTGAAGAAATTAATTTGTTTTAATACAAACCTGATATTTTGAAATTTCTTTTGATCTGTTATTTTGACCTGAACTTACTTATACTCCTTCTACTCACCTATTTATGTTGTAATTCTTTTTAAAAGCAGATGTCTTGAATGCTAGTTTGAGAGGACCATTCATGCATGTTCTAGGCAACGAGTTTACTTTTTCAGTTAGATCTTCATTCTTTTTTGCCATTGGAGAAGAGGTTATTACATTTATTGCATTGGGGTTGTCTACAACAGCCATTTTAAGCTTATCCGATGCTTCTAAATCCCTTTTTATGATTTCAGGCTTCTTATCTGGGTGTGCATTTCTAAAATGTCTCCCCAAATTATCCTTTCGTCTGAAGGACATTGAACATATTCCACATGAATAAATCTTGATATCTAGAACAAAAAAACTTTCTATATATTATCACACACAAAGCAACGCATGTGTATAATACCTAAATGAACAGTTTCATGTCTTTTCAAATCCTTGTTATTCACAAAGGCCTTATTGCAAATCTCACATATAAAATCCCTCTTATGAATATGAGACCTACGATGCACAGTCAAAGCCCATTTCTGCTTGAATTTCTTTCCACACTGTTCACACATATGTGTCTTATCATCTTGAATGAGTACAATAATTTGATAAAATTGCACATATACACATTCATAGAGACTTACCAGAATGTGATAAAATATGTTTCTTTAGATTTGAAGAATTGTTGAAGCTCATTTTACAATATTTACAGGAGTATGGTTTTTCACCTGTATGTATTATTCTGTGTAACCGAAGAGAGTTCAGAGTCTTGAAATTTTTACCGCATTCATCACATATGTGAGGCTTATCGTTAATGTGAAGAATCATATGTCTTTTCAATTTTCCTGATTCCCTGAAAGCTTTCTCACAAATCTTGCAAACATATGGCTTTGTTCCTGAATGTGTAAGTTCATGAACACTTAGTTGGGATTTCAAAATGAATGATTTATTGCATACTTCACATGTATATGGTTTACTGTCTGAAATAGAAATACTTTCTCAAAATAATGATTCAATTAGTTATAGTAATTTTTATACTAACCTCCTACACAAAATTTATGATACTTGACATGCCCTTTCGTTTTAAATTGCGATTTACAAATATTACAAATGAATGTGGGTGGTGTTCCTTCCATAGATATATGACTTGGCATGGCAATTGTTTCATATTTGCGCTTTTGTGAAGCAGGTTTTATTCTAATTTTTTCAGTGACTTCACATTTTATCTGCTCAGTAACATCTTTCAATTGACTTTCTTTTTCATCCATTAGCTCATTTTCTTCTATTCCCACATAATTTTCTTTCTTGATTTCAATATTATTAAGGATTTTACCACAAGTTATAACTGTCATATGATTATTCTCTGCAGTGATTTTCCAGTTTTCAGGTGATATATTCTTATTCGGGATATAATCATTTCCATTCTCCACACACTGTTGACAACAGTCCACGTCTTGTAGTAAACATACTCTACATTTCTCATGGCCACAAGAATCTTTTATAATTCTTTTAGAACTTCCCTCAATCAAGTCTTTACATTGAGGACAATATTCAGACTGCATTTTGATCTTATCCAAGATGCAATTCAAATAACAGTGAATTCATAGCCATCAAGCTATCCAACAGCTAAAGGATTTCTCATCTTATTATATTATTACGATATCTGTAATTACTGCTTACTTGCTTTTGATATACCGGCACAGTTGTGGGTTTGTCACCCCCAAACCAAAGATTATTTTTGCCCCAAAAGCTGTTGTGAGTTCAGTTTGTTTTGTTGTTTGAAAAAATAAGGTTAGTTAAGTGTCAAGAAAAACTAACCTCATAATAATGGAACAAAATAAATATCAAAAATTGTCTGGATCTCCCTGAATTTCAATATCGAATAATGATTTTACCAATATGTCTAACTATTACATCTTTGAAACTGCTATTAATTCCAGCATAGTATGTATACTACCAATTGAAAAAGTTACCACTTGAATTATTTTCCTGTTTTTCGATTGAATGTAATCCCAAAATTTCCTGTTTTTAGCTATTCGACCGACTTTGAAGTTCACAGAAACTGGCTTGCTATAACTCATAGTTTGCCTTCGAAAAGGTGGTATTTTGAAAACACATCGGAATGGACTCTAGACTATCCACCGTTCTTTGCTTGGTTCGAGTATTTGCTCAGTTTTCCAGCACAATTATTTGATAAAAATATGTTAGTGCTTGAAAATTTGAAGTATGAGTCTAAAGAAACTGTACTATTTCAAAGACTGACAGTCATATTCACGGATTTTTTGTATCTATATGGAGTATATAGGTATTGTTTGAATAGAATATTGTTCTTCTTTGGGTGCTACCACGCTACCAGGTATATGTTTCAGGTGTTGTAAAGTTGTTTCGAGAGGTTGGAAGACAGACGTTGTATTACCTATATTACTGTTAGCTAACTGTGGTCTTTTGTTCGTTGATCACATACATTTTCAGTACAATGGATTCATGTATGGAATATTATTGATTTCAATAGCATATATGTGGACTGTAAGTTGTTTCTACAATTTCTTGTGATGATATGAAATGTATAAATCCTTTCAGGAGAATTATTTGATGTCTGCATTTTTCTACTGCATACTCCTCAATCTTAAACATATTTATTTGTATGCAGCTCCTGCGTATTTTATTTATTTACTGAGGATTCACTGCCTTCAAAATAAATCCATTTTTGAAGCTCTCAGAAGCAAACAATGTTGGAAAAATACGATAAAATTAGGTACAATCGTTATAGGAACTTTTTCCATTAGCTTCCTTCCGTTTCTTGATCATCTTCCCCAGGTAAGCCTTTTGTACTGCCTGTTAGAATGCATATTAAGATGTAATTTGTCTTGGACCTCATCTGTGAAAACTTTTTTTTTAAGGTGATATCAAGGTTATTTCCTTTAAAACGAGGTCTTTGTCATGCATATTGGGCACCTAATTTTTGGGCTTTGTACAATGTAGTGGATAAGGCTGCTTTTATTTTTGGTGAGTACTCAAAAGTTCAGTTTAAGCAGGCCAATTTTGGTTCTGCAAAACCTTCATACTAGATTTTCCTGTTGAAGCCACACTATAAGGTTTTATACTAACTGGCTCATTTTAGCATCCAACCTGGGCTTTCCGCTTGAAGAAAGGCAAGCTGCTATGACAGGAGGTCTAGTACAAGAATATTCTCACTCTATTTTACCGAATATTACCCCAGGAATATCTCTTATTTTAACTTTAACAGCAACAATACCATGTATGATAAAATTATGGAAATTGAAATCCAGTGCTGATTTTGTTAGATGTATGGTGTTATGTTCACTCACTGCTTTCACTTTTGGATATCATGTCCATGAGAAGGCTATATTGATGGCTGTGATTCCTCTTACGTAAGTAATTTACTTTAAATAAAAGAAACTTGAAGAGTTCCAGGGCCATGAAAAGTTGCAAAATATTTTTTTCAGATTATTGTCCATAGATGATTCTTTCGACGGGAGAATATTTTTGATATTATCTACTGTGGGACACTATTCCATATTTCCATTGTTATTCCCAAGCAATTTGCTCATAGTTAAAACTTTGATTTTTCTTCTATATTTTCTGTATTCATTCAATAGTTTGAGCAAAGTTTTTGCTTTGAACATATGTAAATATTCTTTTCCTTTGTTGAATACTTTAGAGACTTTATATCTTTTGGGTTTAACTGTTATTTATCTATATGAGAATGTAATTCATAAAATACTAGGGCTAGGTGTTAAATACCCTTTCTTACCTTTGATGATTATTTCTGTTTACTGTTCAATAGGAGTTATGTATTGTTGGTTGAGATATTATATTTTCTTCTTACGAAAAGATGTTGTTCAGAAGAAAGTGAAAACGAAATAAATTATTAACCATTATTCTTATGAATTGGATTTAACAACTATTATTAACTCAGCTGTGAATATTTTACTTCCAGAACAATACAACAAAAGTTCCTTTTGGAAGTTCAAAGGGTTTCGAAAAAGAATCGTTACAGATCATAGTTCGTCAGAGAAGGTTTTGAACTGATTGCAAATTTTCTATACATACTTACTTCTACTTCTCAATCCATAAAGGTGTACGAAAACAAAGTGTATAATGAATTTATTTGCACGTATTCTATTTCTTGGTCATTAGAAATGGAATGAAAGCACAGACCACACAAAAGCTTGAAATATGCTATTCAAATATCCCGCCAATAGCATTTACACAGTATTTGGTCAGAGACAACATGTTTGTTGCCTCTGGTAATGTCAAAGACGTCTGTCGTGATAGTTCTTTTATCGTCTGTCGTGATAGTTCTTTTATCATTTTTGGTTATGATTTAAAATTTAAAGGTTAGTATTTCTTCAACCTAACCTCTTTGGTGTAAAAAATTTCATTAGTTCTCAAAAGGCTACAGCCAAACCTTCATGGTTCTCAAAGATTATGCTGTGACCACTTTGACCAAACTTTATATGTTTAGATGGTCATTTGTCCTTAGCACAAAATAAAGAACTGAAAAAATCCTCCTTAAAAGTGAGTACAGATCTCAGATCCATAATAAACAACGTCCCATTTTTATCAAGTATAGGTATATCATATAAAAACGTGATTATGTAAAATGTACATTTAAACCCTTCACTTCCTCAAAATAAATGAACTCTTGATGATCTCTTTCAGCTATCATTATGCCACTGAAAACGAGAAGAACTTTGAAACATAGGAAAAACAGATTATATTGAAGAACACTGTTGCTGAGAAAATACTTCCAAAGGAGAAGAATTCTTGTTCTAGAATGAAGAAATAAATGTTCATAGTATAAGAGAGACATTCAACCTGTCTGTTGACTTGAGAGGGAACAAAAGTCCTTTGTGTGATTATATCACAAATGGTAAAAACATTCTTATAAATCACATAGAATCTGTTCGTCAAAATCCAGATATACCAGAGCACAAGTGTTGCTTATCTGATAATGCAGCCCTAAAAAGTCATATCTGAAGAAGCATATAGATACTGTTCATTTGAATATTAGAAGATATAAGTGTGAATGGTGTGATTTTTATCTGAATCGCATAGACAGACTTCAAAATCATGTTGAATAAGTTCATTTGTATATGAAGAAACACGAATGTGCATTGTGTGAATATCCTTCAAAAACAAAAGATGCACTTGAATTACATATAAACAGTGGCGGCTTCTCAATAAGTGCACATGTGTACCCCCAACTAATATCTTTGTCGAATGAACTTTTGTGTTTGACGTAAATGTAACGTATTGGGTATTTTATTTTTCATTTTTGATGTTTTGGTTCACGGTTCTGTACTCCAGACGGCGGGCGAACTGACAACTTTGAACGCCAATGCAAATACTGCTCTATCGAACTGATCCTTGATTGGAGCAGCAGCTACCCCTCGCGCCCTACACTTCCCGTAACAGTCAACAGTATTTTGCTGGTATAGGTACACACCCTCTTTGTATACTGTCCTTTGTTGGTGAGCTGCTTTCCACCGTGTTTATTGTATTCGCGCAATTATGGCCGAAAATTTGGAGAATCCGATTTGCATAAGCGTACAATATTTAAAAACAATCAGTTTTTCTTCGCTGACATTAGAAGAAAAAGAAAGAATCAAAAGTGCCGGTCGTCCAAAACCGAATTTATCGATCACGCATATAACGAAATGTAAAACACGGGATTATAAAAGAACCTTCAAGAAAGACACTTATGAAAAAGCCGAATGGTTATGTGGTTGTAAAATGACTAACAGTCTTTATTGTTTTCCTTGCTTGTTATTTGCTGGTGATGTTCAAACAGAATGGACCAGATCCGGTGTCAAGGATCTGATCCATTTAAAAGAAAAAATCAAAAAACATCAAAATTCTAAGGCACACCTCTCTGCCAAATTAGATTTCAATTTATTAGGTAAACAAGATATTCAACAACAATTAAACAGTGCCTATCGACTGGATATCGAGAAACATAATGAGCAAGTGAAAAAGAACAGGTACATTTTATCAAAAATCATAAACTGTATTAAATTTTGTGGTGCTTTCGAATTAGCACTACGTGGCAATTATGAAGAAAATGATTCGATAAATCCTGATATATTTAAAGGTCTCAATGGTCTTATCAATTTTTCTGCTGAATTAGATTTAGCACTCAGGGATCATTTGGATCAATCCACAGTTTTCAAAGGAACGTCCAAAGACATTCAAAATGAATTATTAGACTGTATGCTTTCTGTGTGTCATGCACACATTAAGAAAGAAATTGCTGCCTCAAAATTCGTGTCTGTGATAAGTGAAGAAACAAGTGACATTTCAAACAGTTTCCAAATGGTTTTAGTTTTCCGTTATACTTTAGAAGACGGCACCCCAGTTGAAAGATTTTGGGGTTTCTTGAAACCTTCTGATCATCATGCTGTTGCGTTAGCTGGCTGTATTGAAAACGTTCTAAATTCTGTTTTAAAAAAATCTGATCAGTTGATTTCGCAAAGCTATGACGGCGCAAGTGTTATGAGTGGCGTCCATGGTGGTGTGCAAAAACTTATCAAGGATAAATTCCAGTATGCGTATTATATTCATTGTTACGCACACCAAATAAATTTAATTATGTCACAAGCAACAAGTACTAATACAAATGTTCGCATCTTTTTTTCCGATCTGAGTGATATTACGAATTTCTTCTCCAATTCTCCACAAAGAATTTCTGTATTAGATGAGATCGTTAGAAGTAGATTTCCGAATGCATCTCCCAAAATGTGGAATTTCAAAATTAGAACTGTGAACACTGTTTATGAAAACAGAGAAGCCCTTATCGAGTGTATGGAGGAAATACAATCAACTTCCAGACAATCGGATACCATCACAAAAGCAGGTGCCCTTTTAAGATTGTTAAATGACCCCAAGTTCGTTTTTTGGCTGACAGTTTTTCATCGTTTAATGCCTCATATTGATGTTGTATATTCTCAGATGCAAGAAAGAACTACTGATTTTTTGACCATAGAAAGATGTATTGCAGTGCTTGAAACAAACATTCGGGAAGAAAGGAAAAATATACACACTATCAGAGACTCCGAACTAGACAACATTGATGTGAGTCACTCTAAGAAAAGGAGGAAGGTAGATGAAAGAACTTCTTATGTTTCCACGACTGTTCAAGCTGAAGAAGTGTGTGACACCATGATATCAGAAATGAAAAGAAGGTTTTCGTTTACAGGTCATTTGGAAGCGGCTAATTTGTTTTTGGTGGAGAATTTTGAAGTATATTCGTCGAATTTTCCCATCCAACATTTAGATTCAGCAATTGTCGCCTTTCCATTTTTAGACAGAAACAAATTGAAAACAGAGTTGGAAGTAATTTACAGAAGAACAGATTTTAGAGAGGTCTCTGGAGCAGTCCATCTACTCAAGTTTTTGATAGAAAATGATTTGCAAGGAGACTTTTCAGAGACCTTCCATGTGCTACTCGCAATTGTAACCATGCCCATGACAACTGCAGAAGCAGAACGTTGTTTCTCCACTTTGAAGCGCATTAAAACTTTTTTGAGAAGTACTATGGGCCAGGATAGGTTAAGTGCTCTTGCAATGTTATCAATTGAGAAACAAATGATTCAAGATATTTCAAACTTTAATGAATTGGTTATTGAAGAATTCTCATCGAGAAAGAACAGGCTACTTGAATTCCATTATAGAACGTGTGTGTGAAAATTAGTGCTGAGTGTTTGTGTTAGTAAGTTATCAGATACTTTATTAGTTAGACAATAAAAGCAAAACTTGCTCAAGAAGATGTGCTGTCTGGTTGAAGAGGTAGAATTTATGAACAATTATTAGTTTGAATCATTTTTGTTGTTTATTTTGTCTATTCAGTATAAAAGCAAGAAATAACAATTTCGGATCTTTGCGCTAACCTTTTTGCTGAATATTATCCCATAATAAGGCGAAAGAACGTCACAAACTCTTCCAAAATGTGAGTTTTGAAGGTTAATTATCAAAATTTTTTCATCCCCGAACCTCCCTTTCCTACCCCCGGTACCTGCCCACATGTGCACTCGCAAAATAAAGATCCGCCACTGCATTTAAAATCGATTCTCTTGAATGACAAACACAAGTGTAGTATGTGTAATTATGAGACATTTCGAAAGAGCAATCTCAAAGTGCATGTAACTTCTGTTCATTCAAAGAACAAATGCTACAAATGTAGTTTGTGTGATTATTCGGCAAACCATAAAGGTGGCCCTAAACAACATGTAATATATTTTCATATGTAAATTAAGGATTACAATGTACTGACTGTTGTTGTGCAACCAGTAGAAAACAAAGTCCCACCAATTATGTAAAAAGTTAAGTGTTATATTTGTATTTAATTTATTTTTTTTAAACATGAAATCTATGCATCCTAGTATTAAATAATAGAATCTCAAAACACATACAGTTTATTTTCATTTCAAATGATCAATGCCTATAGTCCGTTCAAATATAAGAAGGAGCTTTGTAAACAAACAGAATCGTCTGTTTGCGAACAATAAAGCTCCTATTGGTCAAACGGTCATAACGACGCTCCCTTTTAACGCCCTAAGAGACTGCCAGGATCGTACTCGGAACGGACTGTGGATGGTACTGGATAGAAATGATTCAATAATTTGAGTCAGCAATTCCCACATTAGAACTTTTTTCCTCAGAAACTCTAGTGCAAAATTTCTGTTATGATTTGCAACTGTCATAAACATTTTATATCCGACGTACCCTATTTTTTTATTTTGTTTTGTTCTTATATTATTATCTACTAAATAATTTCTTTTTCGGATGCTCGAGATTGCGGCAAAGTAATTCCAGGAAACACCAGAGTTTTAGAGATTTGGGTCAGAATCTTGCAAGATTCCGACAAAGTAATTCCGGGAATCACCAGATTTGGGTCCTTTTCCCTAATGGGTGAAAGCCATCTAGATTTGCATAAATATCGAAGTTTTCAATTGACAAGACTCGTAAAAGATCTCTGTTCAAATTTAAAATGGTCATTTACTTGTAATATACGAAATATATTTAGTTTCGGTCCAAAATTTTATATTATTATGTACGAAACTCTTTGTTGGCTGCTCAAGATTCCGACAAGGTAATTCCGGGAAACATCAGATTTGGGTCCTTTCCCTTAATGGGTTAAAGCCATCTTGATTTGCATAAATATCGAAGTTTTCAATTGACAAGACCAGTTAAAATACCTAGAGCTACTTTGAAGTTCTAGCTGTTCAAAGTGTTTATAGATTTTATTGTGAAAAGTGTATTGTGTTGGAAAATCTTTTGACAAAGTGTATATAGTGTTTAAAGAACAATGTCGAATTCGGAAACGAATACTGCATCTGAGGGTCATATGTGGGGACCACCACGAAAAAGGTCCAAAAGGTCGCATTTCTCTGCTGAAGAGAAAGAGATAATTTTGAACATTTCTCGAAAAGAATTGGAAGAACATCCTGATTTATCGAAAAGAGACTTAGTAGGAATTGTTTCAAAATCCTCACGGGTGAGTGGTTTAGCTGTATTCAGAATTCTCAGAGAATATGAAGAGAGTAAACGCCACCCAAGAGGATAGCCCAGTCGTTAAAAATAACCGATTCGGTTGACGATTTCGATATGAACCTTATCAGAAGAATTGTCCACGTTTTTTTTTCCGGAATGAAATCCCAACGATTTCTTAAGTACTAGAAATCGTGAATGATGACGACAGTTTGCCAAATTTCAAAAGAACAAGTTCTATAAATTATTGAAAAAAAATGGAATTCAAGTTCAAAAAACGTGGTCGTGATAGTCTACTGATAGGTAGGGATGAAATAATTGTGTAGAGAAGAGATTATTTGAAGAAAATCCGCTCATTAAGGGAACAAGGCAGTAATAGTATATTATTTCATAAGGAGGAGAAGTGTCACTTTTCATGGCGAGCTTGAGTTTGCCCGCCGAACGTAGTGAGGCGGGTAATTGAAAGCGAGCCATGAAAAGTCACTTCTCCTTCGAATGAAATATGTTATTTTATTTTCAAACATCTTGAAACTCCTGGAAATCTGAATATCCTCTTTTGGAATGACATTTACGATCGTTATAATTGAGTGAAAAATGTAACATTTGTATAGTTACGGTTGTCTTGCAAAGTTAGTCCCTTGCATAACAACACTTTTCCTGCCGCCGCACAGTGGGGCAGAAACCATCTAAATGTGATATCAAATATATCATTCAAATCAAAGTGCCAGAATGCATTGAATTGATGATGAAACGATGGATGGATTGACTATTATGGAACCAAATCTATGCAACTTTTATGGAAATAGAAGGGAAAATTTGGTTTTCATAGGGTTTTATTAACATTAATAAAAAAAAACAGTCAGTTGAAAGTACTTCACACAGTTTTTCGGCCAATAAATCTTATATTTCCCAATTTCCTTCATCTTCTTAATTTGGGGATAATTCACTATCAACAGAGCTTGCCATGGGCGCCCGCAGGGGGGCAGGGGGTCCATGGTCATGAGAAAATGTTGGCCCCCCCTGAGAAAAATTTCTGCGGGTGCCCATGGAGCTTGCTATTTTTTCTGGAGAAGGCAGCAGCTCGGGCAGTAGCAGATCCAAAACTTCCGCTGGAATTGTTTCCCTTCTTCTTTTTGGAATTGATCTATGACTTGTTATAATCGGGTCAGATGAAATCAGAAGACGATAAAATATGTTTTGTTTGGTCTTGACTTCTTGAAAATGAGAACAACCAAGTCCATCCTAGACATTTTCAGAGTTTTCTTCTGAGAACCTGACACAATTCAAAAAAATTACTATCATCCCTTTCGACTACAGGTATCAATTTAATAGCTAATAATTCCAGAAGGGGCAAAAAGGGGCAGCTGTTAGGGAGCTGATCTTCTACTAGAAACTCAAGATAATCGTTACTAAAAAAAAAGGTATTTGGAAGCTCTTGGAAAGTTACTTTCGCATCATTATTTCATCTTTCAATCGCAACAAAAAAAAATCCGAACAGGACAACTTTCAATGCAAATGATCAGGCTTTGAACAAAATATTATATTGAAAATATATGAACAAAAACGAAGTACATAGGTTCAGATTAATCCTCCATAGCGTTCATTTGAATTCTCAGATCACAGCAGAAATTATGGTCAACAACAATAATATGTTATTTCGCGTCAATTGAAAAAACTTTCAACACATAAATTGATAACGAATTTCAATTCAAAATTAGAAAAGAATAAAATACGTTAGAACTCTTTCGGTGCGTGAATTCAGTGGACTGATGTTTAAAGTCAATTGTAGAATAACAACTGACATTTCATGGGTAGTATGATTTTTTGAATTAATATCACATTTAGATGGTTTCTGCCCCACTGTGCGCCGGCGCCGGAGGGAAAAGTAAGCCATAGCAACTATTTCTCCGCCTAGGCGGAGAAATAGAACCTCTCTGTGATCCTGTCAGTCGAGAAATGACGTTGTTATCGAACGTTTGGAAATAACATTTATTACCTGGATGAGAGATGGATAAATAAACTGAACGATTGTGTGAAATCTCCTCGATTCGACTCTGGACGGAAAGTAACTATACGAAGGCCCTCCTACCGCTGCGCCAAACGTGTTGTTATTGCTCCTTCTTACATTTGAACAGAGTATAGTAAATAGTTGTCGAATGTGTTTTCAAAGATGAGATACCCAAGCCCAGTATTAGGCAATCCATCGATCTGTCAAATATTTTTTGGGGTTATAGTGCTCTGGTGGTCAAAAAGGGGAATTAAGCTTTGTTAATGTAGATATTGAAAACGTTTATTTGCTTGAAAAATTGTTTTATAGGGACATTTTTTGGATATTCTCAGTCAATATTACTCTCAGGAATATCAAACCAGTGTAAATTATTCAAATTATGTCCATTCTCATTGAAAAAAAATGCCGTAAATGTGCGCCAAAGTAGGATGTGCAAGTTGTTCAAATTTAGAGGATTTTCTCAAATATTGGGAACACCCACTGTGAGTGAGTTGGTGTATTATTCACATATCAAGTGTATTACCACGAAACGATGGGAAATTCGTTCAGCAGTCATTAATTCACACATGTCCAATCTGACTCACTGTCCCCTTGGTTGAAAATCTTCATGACCCCCCTGAAAAACTCTCTAGATCCGCTAGTGCTTAACACGTTGAGTGCCACCATAACTTCTGAAAAAACTGACCCAGCGGCCACAATTTTTTTTTGCATATTCATCTTCTCTGGTGTTCAATTGAACGAAATTAATATATGGAACATCAATTTTCTCATTTTTTTATGTCTTTTGAGACCGATTGATGGTAATGATTCAGCAGATGAATAACATCCAGACTATTCACTACTTAAAAAACTCAAACCCTCCTAGATGCATCATATCGCAGGCCAAATACAAAATTTGCCGTAGCAGGCCATGCTCTACTCTATTCATCACTTTCCACCTGTAAACGTGAGACCACTGGAGAAATACGTGTTGGTGGTCGTGAGACCAGAGTGGTCTCACGCGGCTCGCCGCTCCCAAAAAAGTGTGATACCTATGTGGTCTCACATGGCACTCAACGTGTTAAAATTTCAACCTTTGAAGAACGAAGACAATTCATTATGCTCTGGGGTACTACAATGTCGCATTTCAAGAAAAAGAGTTATAAATGCTAGATATATTGAATTCTTTACATTATTATTAATCGCACCTCGCCTATACCTATCATTCTGTAATTCAGAAAGATTGCATTTATAGATAAAAGAGAGTATTCGACAATCATCCTTGAAATATTTTTCGAGTTATCGCGGCTTTTGAAAAACAATGTTAAAATACAGGATGGAGACCTTAGGTAGCCTTTATTTATGATAAATGGAATGGATCTAAAATTTAACTGCTCACTGTGCCAAAATTTTCAGTCTTGAATACGCGGATCACAATTGAAACCTACACAGTTGAAGAGAAATGAATTATTCTGAAATAATTAGTTTACCCAATACAAAAGATCAATGCATGTTAAAAATTATTTATTTCGATTTAGAACAATTCCCAAAATCGTCAAAATTTTTATCCACAATTGTTTCAGATTTTTCAAAAGTATAAAACAGGTCGAAATATTTTTAGATGATATACATGTTATATTATTATGACAGGGAAAAATTCGAATACTCTTCATCTTGGAAATTGCAAATTGTTGAACATTAAGAAACACATTTTAAACATAAGATGTGTAACGTTTATTAGTTGGACAATATTCCGCATATTCTTCCCAAGTGCATCCTGAAGATTTGCAACATTCTGAAGTTATAGAACCTGCCCTTCTGTTTACTCCTCGCCTCGAACGAATGAAAAGCTTCGCACTTTTTTCTGGAATCCATGGATATTTCACTGAAACAATCAATATTACGTTTATATATACAAATGAAACATTGTAAAAGCGACAAAATACAAAAAAAATTCTATCCACTGAGAAAAAGAATTCAACTATAAGAATAATATTGGAATTGAAGATAAATAAAATGAAGATTTATGACCATTGTCGGCTTCAATTTCCACAGTTACTGCAATTTTGGCAAAACGTTAGCGCTCTTATATAATAATAATAATCTTTATTCAATAAATACAAAGGAGTATTTCACAATAAAATAAAATGAATAAAGTTGATGAGCGATAAGTGTTGTTCCACTTGTTTCGCATAAACACAAAAAGGCCATCAAAGACTATTACAGTTAACCATAAATATAACTCAAAGAATAGAGACCACAATAACATATCTACAAACAACAAAATAATGGAATTAAAAATGAACATACAACATGAAGCACAATAATAAGTTTCTTCTCGTATCCATGAAATATCCATGAAACAAGCTTGCAAAAACAATATCGGATATAATTCCAAGTTGAAAATACTAACAAATAACACAAATTGACAAATGGCTTATCGGGAATCATTTTAATAGCTACCTTCATCATCGAGAATATTGTTGAATCTTTTTTCCGGTCTTCGTCTGCTGATTCGATATATGTCATTTTCGCATGCCCAAAATAGATGTTTTATAAGTGTCTCTCTGCATCGTACATATTTTTCTCTATGCCAAGCTTCTCTCCAGTCTGAGTGAGACCTGAAAAGTTATTTTGATCAGTGATACAGCAAAAATTGGGTAGGTACAAAAATTCGGTAGTTACTTAATAGACCAAGAGTCGAAAAAATGAATAAACTAAAGCTGATTTTTTGGGCCAGGCCGACCCATAAATAATTGAGAAATAGAAAATAATTATAAAAATTTTATTTATTGAACATCATTCTGAATTATCAATTTCAAAATTCAAATCTCGATTATTGCCCTCGAAATCTTATATTTCCACTCAGAACAGAAAAAGTTCTTTCTCATCTCATATTTCCGTATACTACAAGGTGCGACACGGAGGGCGGACGTTTTTCAGATGGGCATAACTTTCCCCCACTGAGGACGAGAGAAGTGGGGAAGGTGCCGTTAGACTCGTGTGTTCCTAGCATTTATTTACCAGTTGTCGTCATGGAGCCTTGGACGGTGGAGCATCGTGTTTTCGCCTATGATAGTTTCGTCCGAAATAATGAGTCAGTCACGGTCGTGCAGCGTGAGTTTCGTCGCCATTTCCACATTCATCGGAATAGAGCTATTCCCTCTCGAAACACCATCCTTCGTTGGGTTGAATCACTTCGCAGACGTGGTGAACTGATCAACAGAAGACCAAGAGGACCTGTGCGAACAGTTCGAACGCCTGAAAATGTTGAACGCGTTCGACAAGCCATTCTTCGCAGTCCGTCGCGATCTGCTCGGAAACATGCGATTTTTTCTTATGGGGACACCTCAAGGCTAGAGTATACGAGACCAAGCCCCGAACTCTGGACGAATTGAAAAGGGCTATTCGCGTGGAAGTTGCCCAAGTTGAGAGAGCGATGTTGGAGAGAGTCTACGCGAACTTCCAAGAGCGCCTCCAGCCCTGCATCACCGATTTCGGCCACCACATGCCTGATGTGATTTTCCACACTTGACTGTCTCAAATGCTATTTCCTTGAGAATCTGATTCCGTCAATAAATGTGTTTTTGAGTAAAAATTAACGCTTTTATTATTTTTTTAAAACCATCCATCCTCCGTGCCGCACCCTGTATATAGTATACAGGGTCTTTCACGAGGAACCTCACCCATATTTATACGGGAAACTACTGAACGTATTTTCATGAAATTCAGCACTTATAAGTATTTCACGATGCTGATGAAATCTTAAATATTTTCAAGGCATGAGCACCTCCGGTTTTTCCGGAAATGACGTCAACTTCCGTTTTTCAAATTAGAACACCATTTTTTTATTGCAGAAATAGATTCCTTAGAAAATTTCAAGTTATTTTGATGTAACATTTTTCAGTTTTGGTTGGAAAATTCTCTCTGAGCGGGAAAATTCGAAAAAAAAAATCGAAAATAGAGCTCCGCTGAAACAAGAATAACTTCGAGGTTTTTGGATGTAAAATTTTCATTTTTGGGATTTTTCAAGATGTAAGATTGATGTATCCACTTTAAAAATCGAAATCGCGATTCATGATACAGGGGGTGAAAAAATCGCTTTCAAAGTTAGGGATCACAAAATCGTGAAAAATCAATTTTTTTAAATTAGAACCCCATTTTTTTATGGCAGATATTGAATATACCTACGTTAAAAAATAATGTGAGTGTATGCATCACACCCTTGCCCTAAAATGGATATTTTCTGAGTTAATATCCACTTTAGGGCAAGGGTGTGATGCATACACTCACATTATTTTTTAACGTAGATTCAATATCTGCCATAAAAAAATGGGGTTCTAATTTGAAAAAATTGATTTTTCACGATTTTGTCATCCCTAACTTTGAAAGCGATTTTTTCACCCCCTGTATCATGAATCGCGATTTCGATTTTTAAACTGGATACATCAATCTTACATCTTGAAAAATCCCAAAAATGAAAATTTTCCATCCAAAAACCTCGAAGTTATTCTTGTTTCAGCGGAGCTCTATTTTCGATTTTTTTTTCGAATTTTCCCGCTCAGAGAGAATTTTCCAACCAAAACTGAAAAATGTTACATCAAAATAACTTGAAATTTTCTAAGGAATCTATTTCTGCAATAAAAAAATGGTGTTCTAATTTGAAAAACGGAAGTTGACGTCATTTCCGGAAAAACCGGAGGTGCTCATGCCTTGAAAATATTTTAGATTTCATCAGCATCGTGAAATACTTATAAGTGCTGAATTTCATGAAAATACGTTCAGTAGTTTCCCGTATAAATATGGGTGAGGTTCCTCGTGAAAGACCCTGTATACCAAGTAGGTCGGCCAGCCGACCGAGCGCTTCAGAATATGGTACTATGTAACACCTACGACTCTCGCAGTTCCCCGAAATTGAACGGTAAAATACCTCGATATTCGGAAGCCGCTTGAAACATTCAAAGTCGACAGGCTACTGAGCGCTTACCCTGCTTATAAATTTCACGGTTTATTTAAAAAAATGTCCCCCTCGAGAATGAAATTGAGGGTCCGAACGATTTTCCAAAATCTTGACTTTTCTACAATAAAAGACCTCTGTTTACTCTTCAATGTGACACTCTGTATTCATAGGAAATCCTGGAACAAGCGGAACTTAAATTCTCTATCCAAAAAAGTTATTGTTTTCGAGTTCATTGCAAAAATGAATCCGTAGTTCAGAATTATCAGGAATAAATATGATTGGATTTTTCATATAATATACAGAGTGGCCGACTGGCCACTTTCTTAATTGGATTGCATTGGTAACTTTTAAACCATAAGAGTTAGAAGATCGGTCAAATATAGAAAAAGAGCATTGTCAAGCAGTTCACACAAATCGAGATTATCAGGCCGGTTATTGAGATATCATAAGAAAAGTAAGTTATGTCATTTTGATTTTTGTTTTTTTCAATACGGATCTGCATATTTTATTACATTTTTTGAAATAACTTTTAACGCTTTTCAACGATATATCATACAATGTCATTCAAAGTTGATTTTCAGGTGATTTTGACTCTTATCCAAATTTCTTTGGGTCGGATCTGATATATCGTTGAATTCAGCGTTGAAAGTAACTTCGAAAAGTGTCATACAATATGCAGGTCCGTATTGAAAAAAATGAGGTTGAGGGTGGCCCAGAGAGTACGAAACGTTGGATACCAAATCTGATTATGTCAATTTGAGGATGAATTACTGTCGAATAAAAAATTCCTGTTACATTTCTTGATAATATTCGAAATAAAGTGGGAAAAAAAGAAAAATCAAAATGACAGAATTTACTTTTCTTATGATATCTCAATAACCGGCCCTGATAATCTCGATTTGTTTGGACTGCTTGACAATGTTTCTATGAATGCAACTTTTTCTTCATTTGACCAATCTTCTAACTCTTATGGTTTAAAATTTACCAATACAATATCCCATTAAAAAAGTGGCCACTCTGTATATGTACATATAAATAAACGAGATTTTTATTGAATAATCAAAGAGGTTGAAACAGAAAGCAAATTAAAGTAGAAGTTTAATATGAACAGCACTGTTTTCGATACAAGCAGTTTAGCAGTCCCCCTCAGCCTAAAATTCTCCTGAACTATTTTTTCTGAATTTACGAGGTTTTTCACTATAAATTGACCCCCCTCTAACTCTGTTACGAAAACAGTTACATAAAAATATTTCATACAAAAATTGTACGAACTCCAATAAATTTTTCGAAAATGATTACGTCAATTGGGATATATACAGGGTGAACAACATATTGAATGCAACTTCATTTTTTTCAAATGGGACACCCTGTATATTCTTTCATATTTCAATTGCTTATTTTTTCTGATATCGAATATATATACGATATCACGATATCTACGGAATAAAAAATACATTATGTGAAATCATTCCGGAATTCTCTATATTCAAACAATTTACTTAAAAACAATATTTTTTTCAATGAATACCTCAATATCCAATGAAAAATTAAAAAAAAATAATAAACTATGGTAGTATACTCCATTCACTTTTATAAAGTATCGCGGTTAGCCATGATTTAGGTTTATCAAGTTCTTTCACTTAAAACTAACGCAGGTTGGTACTCGTGAAAATCAAGCGACATTGCCATGTCTACTTTTTATTTACTCTTTTTTAACTTTGTAAATGAAGTTAGTTCTTTTAAGGTTTAACTGTGACACAGGTTTCGTAGTACCACTACATTTTCATACTGGAGTATTTCAAGTGGTGCCAAAAGGTATTTATAAATGTCTTCTGAATTCACATTATATTTTACCAAATTCATTATTTTCAAAAAGTAAATAAACTTTTTGATAAATACGTAATTACTACGAGCTCTATGTAGAAACGATAACGTTTCGTATGTATCTGACAGGAAAATGACTATAGCCTAACATTTTCGTAATATACACGGTGAAATGTGTCAGAATGTCATGGCCAACCGCTACAATTTTTTCTAGTATTCTAATATTTTTTCTTCTTCGTTTATTTTTCCTTAATATTTTGTCTCGTTTATCGATCGGAAAAATGCCGGATCATGATCTTCATCCCAACCATTCTGACCATCGAACACTTAATATTTCCACAGCGATTATGACAAAACAAAAAAGAGCAGAATGTTTTTAGTTTTCATGATGATTAATATTCTGCAAAGAAAAATGCATATTCCCTATTAAAAAAACTATGTACTCGACCTGGAAATGACCTTGAAATGGAACTCCAAGGTCAGATTGAGTGTCAGCATTCGATGTCACCCTGAAAACTAAGAAACTTTCATTGAAACATTTTTTGATACAGGCTCGTCCCAAGGAGTTATTTTAGTGGACCTTTCGAAGTTCAGGTTTCGAAATATTGGGAAAATAAAATTTGAAAAATGAATAACACCGAAACCATTGGACTGATTTTGTCCATTAACGAAATCAAACGGACCCTGAAAATTTCACTGAATTTTCATTGAATGACTTGCCAAAATGATAACGCTCTCATCCATAGAAAGAAGCGCGCAAGAACAAGTGTTCAGAAATTAGCTATCACCTATTTCTTCCCCTTATCAGAAGTCTCCTTATCTAATTTGAGTCACCCTATAGTTCTATGGTTAAACCAATTCACACATTTGCGATTAAATTCCATTTTTCTTAACAATTATGCACACTGTAATAAAAAATCCGATATACCTGAAAGAACCGAAATTTATCTGACCACACAGCAAGTGATACGATTCGCTTTTCAACCTACCTATCTGTCTAATTAACAATGGATCTCGTCATCCATTGATAAGCGATAACGGATAGAGCAAACAATGAAATTTTCAAATAGAACGCAATGGTGGAGACTTCTGGAAAAGCATTGCACACCGTCCACTCTGTATCGATTGCGTAGAACCAAAGCTATGCACACGGCGCTTTGGGAGTTTTCCTCCTATATAACGGGCGTGCGTTCTTCAGTCTGTGAGTGATAAAAAGTGAATTGGAAATTAGTGATCAGTTAACTACCAGTCTTTGAAGTAGAAGCAAACAGTGAACATGAGTGGAGTACAAGGTGAATATCATTTATTTGTTATTGTTTTTTGATCATTCCATTTCTATTATTCATTTTTTATTATGATATTTTGGGATTTTTCGAAATTG
The DNA here is from genome assembly GCA_910592335.1 of Adalia bipunctata. Lineage (NCBI taxonomy): Eukaryota > Metazoa > Arthropoda > Insecta > Coleoptera > Coccinellidae > Adalia > Adalia bipunctata. The sequence continues at coordinate 13,774,049 of OU342954.1, forward strand.
ATGAAATACATTTTCTAGAATTGAGAATGTATTTTCTACATTTTTTTAATTTGCAAATTTCATAGAAAGGTATTCAGTATAAATGGATTTTATTTGAATTTTTCGAAACTATAATATTTCACACAATTTATTAAATTAATATTCAAATTATGAACAATTCTTCGGAAAAATATGAATACACGAAATGACTTGAATTGTTTTGAATGAATTTAATTTTTATTAGATTCATTTCGATTAGATGGAGAATGTCCTGTAGGTTCGAAAAATGTTTTCTCTGTAAACATCCCATTTATTCAGAAATTATAATCAGTTTATGTTTGAAAAGAAACATAGAATTAATCAATTTCATTGGGAATAAATGAAATATATGGTTTTTAATCCATTGCCGAAGTTAACGTTCTTTACAAAGGAGTTTTTCGAATATTTTTCGAATTTTTTTCATTTGGACGGAACATTTAATTCTTATTCTTTGAATTTCGAGTTGGGAATGGTCTTAAACGTCAAGGTACGTTTGACTCACAAATATTTTTTTTGGTAAGTCTCACTAGATAGAGTTCTTCAAGGCAAAGTTCAAGTTTTCTCCATTCGCCTTTATAGGATCCCGGTTGGCCATGAAATTCTGACACATTTCACCGTGTATATTTTGGAAATGTTAGGTTTTAGTCATTTTCCTATCAGGTACATACGCAACGTTGTCGTTTCGACATAGAGAACGTAGTTATTACGTATTTATCAAAATGTTTATTTACTTTGGGAAAATAATAAATTTGAGGGAATATTATGTGAATTAAATAATTCCAAAGACTTGGCGAATGTTGAAGAAACTTTTTTCTCCATGAATACTGGAAGTATTTCACGTACCTATATAAAAATGGTTGGAAGATTCAGTTATGCTTTTTCTTGTACGGAAATCAAGAATCGATTGTTGAAATTTTACTGAAAAATAATGAACTGAATAATGATAGTTTATTCGAAAAAAGAATAAAAGTACTTGAATAACCCAACAAAAAATCTTCTAAACGAACAGAACAAACGGACCTATGAAATTCCCCACTTTTCGAAAGTATGAAAATGTAGTAGTACTACAAATCCTGTGCGACAGTAAACCTTGAAAAAACTCCAATTACAAATTACAAAGTTAGAAAAGAGAAATTAGAAATAGCATTGGCAACATCTCTCAGAATTATTTGACTTTCACGAGTGCCAACCTGCGTCAGTTTTAAGTGAAAGAACTTGATAAACCTAAATCATGGCCAACCGGGATCCTACTTTATAAAAGTGAATGGAGTATAGGATGTATTGTTGACAAAGTATGAAGCTCCAATTAGTTCATTAAATGCCATAGCAGTTAATTGTTGAGGAAGTTGATCTAAAAATAAAATGACTGCGTGATCTGCACCACAACGCAAAACATATTGAGTCAGGTCTTGGTTATGAATTGTGAACTATTGGCACTGGAAGTGTGTGCATACATTTCGATAATTAACAACCAAAAATTTATTCAATTTGTCGACAATTTGGAATACATTATTCCATCCCCATTTCGGAAATTTTCGAAAAAGGTTGATCGGAAGAATATATCACCTCCAGAGAGTATTCTACTGATTTCAAATTATAATCATATAAATCAAGGTCGAGCCAATAATACCTTATGATTATTTCCTCATTCGTATTACCTAACAATAAATGCATCGTGAATGCAACTCAATACGCATCTATTAAAATATTCCATTTTCAACATATCGAAGACAAATTTAATAGATTCATATTGCCATTTAAAGGGTGATTTTTTTTAAGAGCAATAGGAATTAAAAAAAAACACGTTGTATTCGGCAAAATGCATGAAATCATATTTGAATCGATAGTAGGTCCATATAATTCAACGTTTGAAGATTATTTTATGCAAATATGGAATGCACCTGAAGAAGTGCGCACAAAACATTATTTCGAACACTATTTTAGGGTTTTTTAAATAAATAATGACTTTCAGTTCTTAATTTTTGTTAGCACTAAATAGCAATTGTCTTAATGAATTCAGTATCAATCTCACAGATCATACTGCATTTTCATAATTTAATGCCGAGTTTAATGCCTTTGCCAGGACCGACTAATGTAAGTTCACCAATTAAATTTGTTCTTAGTATTGGTACACCCTGTCTGATGGTTTATTGAGAACTCATCAGTTCTTTGCTGAAAAATTCCTAAAATTTCATTAACTGTCAATTAATTGTTTTAGACAAACTTGATACACAAAATTCTGCAGAATTTTTCTTTGACCTTTTGAAAGCTCGAAAACTGGAACTGGACCTGAAATATTCTATTATCAGCTTCATGAAATCTCTCCCACTTTTTTGTGATCATAATAGTCATAAATCAGCAAAAGAGACATAAATCATTATTGTATCATAAAAAATTAAACCAAACATAAACGAAAACGACATAAATTTGCATGAAAATAATTGGAAAAAAAGATGATATTAGAGATCAATTATTTTAGATTATTTTCATGATGAACTCCTCCAGCTTCTACACATTTCTGTTGTCTTATAGTTTAATGTCTAACTGCCTTCCTGATTGTCCTAGTCCTAGTTATAGTGAAACAGTTGATAATTTCTATCAATTCTTGGTGTGTGTTTGGAGATTCTGCATACATTCTTTCAGCTGCACCCAAACGAAATAATCAATAGGATTCGAATCGGGGGATCTTGGTGGCCAAGGAATAGAACCTCCTCTTATCATCCATCTGGTACCGTATGTTTCATTTGATGAAGACTTTATTTTTATGGCTATCGGTGTAACAGAACAGAAAAGTAGGAGTGATTTCATGAAACTACCGTATAATAATTTGAACATACATTTATTTACCTTGTGAATTTTGTGTACAATCCTAAGAACAAATTCCATTAGGAAAATTTTATAAGTCCGTCACAGAAACAGAACGAAATTAAAAAAATGATGTGTAAAGATGTTACTTATGTTTCTTCAATACAGGGTGTATTTTAAGGTGATGCTTCTCTTTTGACAGGTGATAGAACTCATCAAAATAAGTCATTTTACCGAAAATTACTTATATGAAATGTTCAATTTGGAAAATTTATAAAAAAGCAGCATATGGCAAAATGATCTTTTCTACGCACTAGAACTTTTTGCAAATTTGTTAGATAAGAAGACAAAAAAAGAGATGTTGATATCTACGGAGGAGCAGGCGAAAACACAGGTTCGGACTGAGCAATTTTCAAGATTCACCTAGAAACTAGAAAATATTCTAGCTTCATTTTCTCGAAACAGGGGCATAATTCATGTAAAAAATTTTTGGTGAAATGACTTATTTTTATGAGTTCTACCATTTCTCAAAAGAAAGGCCTTACCTTAAAATACACACTGTATAATTCAACGAAAGAATTGTTATTTAATGCTAAGCAAAAATAATTACAGAAATTCATTATTTGATTAAAAATCCTAGAATAGTGTCAAGAAAAATATTTTCGACAGTTTTCCTCCTTAATTACTAAGGTTTGCGGAAAACGAAATCAACCAAAAAGTTTTTTCAAATATTTGAGTTTGATATTCTGGCTAATTTCGATCAATAACCCTATATAAAACACCAGGGAAGGCATTTGACTTCAAAATTGAGTCTATTTTGACTCACCTGGTCGTCTTCAACCTCATATCAAGTTTATTCCTCTCATCAAGGATGATCTGATGATATTGAGTTCTTTGAGACATCAACTCTCAATTGGAAATGATGTACTTCTGTTAATATAAATTTTTTTTACAAGAAGATTCAAATAATCTGAATATACAAAAACATTTATCTTAGAGAAAAATTTTAAAATTTTATCGCTCTTCGATTTCGAAGCTTCATTTTAATAAAATAGCAGAAACAAATTTGAGTGGATTCAAATAGAGAGAGTCACTATTTCATCCTGATAAAGCTGATTCAATAAACATTACGACACTTTCAATGGGCAGATCTATGTGGACCTACTGATAGTACTATTGATCAATTTTGCTCTCAAAGATTCTCAAGTGCAGTATTATTTCTCAACGTTTACTTATCACCGATTGAAAGGCGGTACCAAATTCAAGTTTAGCATTTTATAAGTACATAGATGGTGAAATTCTCATTGACTACTTGAAAACAAAATATCTCTATCTTCAACAGCATGGAGCTACAACTCACCCTCTTTCGATTTCCAGAACGAATAATATGCTGATTTAGGTCGATTAATGAACTGGTCATCTAGATTCTAGATCATGCGACTCAACTTTACTATACAGGGTGTTTCTGAATTGATGCGAAAGATTTCAAAGGGTGATTCCTTGTTCAAAATGAAGGGTAGTTTGTTATATAAATGATGGGTCAAATGTCAAACGTTTGGGAGATATCGGTAATCAAAGATGGCAAAAATTTATGTTTTTATTTTGTATCTTAAAAACAGAAAGCTATAGAACGATGATATTTTATGGAAGGATTACTATTATGAAAACACACTTTCTCGATATTTTTTCATATTTTTAGAAGTAGACTAACCCTATCATTTTTGTTAACTAAATTTAAATAAAAACTTACGCAACTACTTGGATTTAATTTAATTCGTTTAGCCTGATTTGGTTAGAAACTTTTTCATTCCCTGTATTTTTCTCGTAAAATGTACCGTTTAGAAAAAAACAAATACAATGTAAATTATAACGTGTCGGGAAAGGGCAATTTATTTTGGAACCACACATTTTATTTTTTTATTTCAAAACGGTATATGTAACGAGAAAAATACAAGAGATGAAAAAGTTTCTTACCGAATCGGGCTATCAAAATTTAATTCCGTTCAAAAGTCGTTGCGTCAGTATTTCACTTTTCCGCAATCTTCGAACCGCAATCTCCCTTACGTTTGACTTTTGACCCAATATTTTTATAACAAATTGCCCTTTATTTTGAGCAAGGAATCACCCTTTGAAATCTTTCGTTCCAATTCAGGAACACTCTGTATAAATTGTTTGTGTTTTTTGAAAAATGAAAAACTGCAAGCGTTCAAATAATTTTCAATAAAACCTTTATGGGTGACTTTAAATGGTTTTTCACAATTGGGTCTTCAAACGTGAAATTCCTTCGAAGAAAATACACATACGGACGTACCATACCTTGCGGAATTGTCGGAAGTTCAATTACACCATGAGTCATGTTGAGCGGATATTGAATTGGTCAAGTCAATCATCCCATTATCAAGTTAACAATCCAGACGTGCAAGCAGGCCTGCATGTAATGCAGGAGTGAATATCGACTCGAAAATTTTCATTCTACAGTGTGGTTCATTGAAAACGAACTTAAACTTTAAATACTTCAAATATGAGAACATATGATAACGAGTGATTTTTAACAATTTTCTTACTGATTTCGACAGCTCTCGTACATTTCGTGATTTGTGTCACTGTCAAATCTTTTCAGTTTGGTCTATAATTTAGCCATGAATCGTCTAACTATCGAACAACGCTTGCAAATGATTTAATTTCATTATCAAAATGCGTGCTAGTTTTCCAATTTATGGTGAATTTATTGTGACAAAATTCCAAACCAAATTCACATTGTTGGACATTAAACCACCAACACGCTTACGTACAGTGCGAACTGAAGAAAATACCGCAGCTGTATCGGCCAGTGTTAGGCATGATTAATTATCGATTCGATGTTGGAAAGAGTGTGCCAAAATTGGACTAAGCGGGTGGATCATTTGAGGCCCAACCGCGGTGAAAATTTGCATGAAATAATCTTCAAACATTACATTATATGGTCTATGGACCGTTCCATAGATTAAAATGACGATTGCATCACCCCTCGATGCGAAGTGCTACTTTCAATCACAGATAATCATAATCAACCCTGAAGTGGTGTGTACACCACTCTATACAGGGTCTTTCACGAGGAACCTCACCCATATTTATACGGGAAACTACTGAACGTATTTTCATGAAATTCAGCACTTATAAGTATTTCACGATGCTGATGAAATCTAAAATATTTTCAAGGCATGAGCACCTCCGGTTTTTCCGGAAATGACGTCAACTTCCGTTTTTCAAATTAGAACACCATTTTTTATTGCAGAAATAGATTCCTTAGAAAATTTCAAGTTATTTTGATGTAACATTTTTCAGTTTTGGTTGGAAAATTCTCTCTGAGCGGGAAAATTCGAAAAAAAATCGAAAATAGAGCTCCGCTGAAACAAGAATAACTTCGAGGTTTTTGGATGGAAAATTTTCATTTTTGGGATTTTTCAAGATGTAAGATTGATGTATCCACTTTAAAAATCGAAATCGCGATTCATGATACAGGGGGTGAAAAAAGTGGAAATTATCTCAGAAAATATCCATTTTAGGGCAAGGGTGTGATGCATACACTCACATTATTTTTTAACGTAGATTCAATATCTGCCATAAAAAAATGGGGTTCTAATTTGAAAAAATTGATTTTTCACGATTCTGTCATCCCTAACTTTGAAAGCGATTTTTTCACCCCCTGTATCATGAATCGCGATTTCGATTTTTGAAGTGGATACATCAATCTTACATCTTGAAAAATCCAAAAAATGAAAATTTTCCATCCAAAAACCTCGAAGTAATTCTTGTTTCAGCGGAGCTCTATTTTCGATTTTTTTTTCGAATTTTCCCGCTCAGAGAGAATTTTCCAATCAAAACTGAAAAATGTTACATCAAAATAACTTGAAATTTTCTAAGGAATCTATTTCTGCAATAAAAAAATAGTGTTCTAATTTGAAAAACGGAAGTTGACGTCATTTCCGGAAAAACCGGAGGTGCTCATGCCTTGAAGATATTTTAGATTTCATCAGCATCGTGAATACTTATAAGTGCTGAATTTCATGAAAATACGTTCAGTAGTTTCCCGTATAAATATGGGTGAGGTTCCTCGTGAAAGACCCTGTAGACCATGAATTTTGTTGAGTTACAATTTATATCATTGGAAAATTTTTCATATTCGAATTTAGCATTTATTTGCTCATTTTATTATGCAATGGAATGTTTAATGGAGAAATATCAGATCGCACTTCAAATAAACCCGATTACGTTGTCATTCCAGAATCCGAATTGTAAATATTTACGCTGGATCTGATCAATTTTCATTGAGTAGCAGTTGTTTACATTCTCAGAATTTCATATAATATTCACTTTGTTTCCTAGTGAAAATAGAATTATTATTGAGTTCGCATTTTCGAAATTGTTCTACATACATATTGTGTTTTGCTTCGAAATGTCGTTAGAAAATTCAAGACTAGAGGATGGAACAATTGAAATATTTGCAACATTAGATTGAGGATAATTGAAATTATCGAATTCATTGTATCTTTTTGAAAATTTGAACAGTACCTACTGAGAGTGTTGTTTAAAAAACAATGTGAGAAGAAAATAAATTAGGATAGTTGATTGATTATTATAAATAATTTCAAAGATATATTCTCGATAAACAAAACACCTACATCAGCTACACAAAAAAACAAAAATACATGGATAAATAAAAATTCAAATTGAAAATGAAACATATTTCGTTATAAATCTACCTATAGAAAAATATTCTGCACTTACATGTTGCATAAATTTATTTACATAGATTTTGTGTAACTGCATAAATTTTCTGCTAATAACGAAAATCCTCTCTGTCATACTTCGTACTTACATCTGTAATACTAGAATTTTAGAGGGTCTTGAAAATCAAACAATATTTTTTTTCGACCATAATTGGAGTGAAGGCAAATTATACAGCCATGTTAATTTTTTTCAACTTTTTCATTTTCCATTTTTCCAAATTTGGTTTTGTTAAAAAGATACAGCCATTAAAAGAATCACTGGACGAGTGTGCTGTTGTAATTTGAGACTACATACATAGTGTAACAGCCAAATGGAATAAATTCGATAACGAATAAATGAGGGGGTGTTAGGAAAAACGCTCGGACACGTCGATTTGTAATTTTAAATGCGCATATTTTTCAAGAAAATAAAATTATTTAGGGTGTTCCATGCGACCGTGGCCAATATCAACTTTCTTATTTTAAATGCAACCCCCTGTATATTATTCATTTTTTGAATTCTTCAGAAAATTCTAGACAAAATTCATGTACAATGTCCTATACCTATCTTCAACTTTTTCGGAAATATGTGTTTTCAGATTTTTTACAAAAATTAACATTTTAAATGAAAATTATTTTATTTCACAAATTCGATACATTACACTCAATACTTATTTCCATTAACCTCTCGATATGAAGAAAGTAAGCAAAAACCATTACTGAGAAGAAATTAAAAAAACAAAAACAGATTTGTTTATTCTCATAGCCTTAGTCACACGTTGTCTGTTTGCATGACATTAAGTGATCAGTGTAAGTGCTATTGTCTTTTGAATTTCGATAACTGTACGTAATAATATTAGAAAAAGGGTTCATTTAACAGAAATGCACAAAATAACCATTCTTCAAATGATTGGTTATGGAGATTACACACGGACACAAATGGAAGTTTCTCGCTTATTTCACGAAACATTTCCAAATTTGCCGCCTATATCCCAAGGAACAATTAGCAAAAAAGAAAAGCAGTTTCGAGAGCTTGGTCATGTAAGACAAATAAAAAAAATTGCTGCCAATGCAGTAAGTGATGATACGAAATTGGATATTATCTTTCAAGAAAGCCCACATAATTCTGTTCGAAAAGTAGCCCCGCTGTTCACCGTCAGCCATACCTCAATATTTCGAATATTAAAGGAAAGTAAGATGCAGTTTTTTTTGTTTTTTTTTTAATAATTAAGAAATAATAAATATTACTTATTAGGTTTTAAGTGTTATGTACCGAATTTGTGAAATAGAATAATTTTTATTTAAAACTTTGATTTTTGCAATAAATCTGAAAACACTTAATACTTGGGAAATAGTTAAAGATAGGTATAGGACATTGTGCATGAATTGTGTCTTTAATTCTCTGAAGAATCCAGAAAATAAATAATATGCAGGGGGTTGCATTTGAAATAAGAAAGTTGGTATTGGCCACGGTCACATGGAACACCCTATATAATAATATTTTCTTGAAAAATATGCGCATCTGAAATTACAAATCGACGCGTCCGAGCGTTTTTCCCAACACGCCCTGATTTATTCGTTATCGAATTTATTCCATTTGGCTGTTAAAAGAATATGCATTTGGGCAATACTCTTATACCATATAGAAGAGAAAAAAAAAACATTTTTTGACAATATAACTAAGTTTTGTTCGATCTTCAATTGATTAGCCATTATTCTTACTCCAGGATGCATCTCTTCTTCATTTTGATTTTCTACAAGCTTTGTTTGTAAACATTAATAGTTTATTCATATTTTTCTTGATAGCCCAAAAATATTTTTTGAGCAAACGTTTTTTCATTCATTCATCTTGGATAATTTATCATTTAGAAGAATAAGAATCATGTGGGTAATTTCTGTGATACACCAAGAATGAACCCAAGAACTAGTTGAATTATTTGATGACGTTGCTGATTATCCAAAAAAGTACTCGTATTTCAAAGATCGAAATGAAATTGTTAATTCATGCAATAGTTTAAGATAAATGAATTTACTAATCGGGGGTATCAATATCTAGGTTTGCTAAATTGTTTTTTTTCTAGAAGGATCTTGCTGCCGCAAAGAGAAGGAAACCTGCAAGTGTGAAAACTGCGAATGCGGAGGATTAGGAAAATGCGGCAAGGAATGCAAGTGCGATAACTGCAAATGCTGCAAATCCGATCAGAAAAGCTGCGGCAAACCATGCGAGTGCGGCGACAATTGCAAATGCTCCTCTGACAAGAAGAACTGCAAGTGCACCGACTGCAAATGCTGCAAGACAGAAGATGCCTGTTGCAAGAAGCCAGCTGATGCTTGCTGCAAAAACTAGGAGCGTTTAATAAAGTGTGATTTTGCTATTTTGGTATTTTTTATATTATAATGGGGAACATATTATTGATTATGTATTTTATTCGTGATCATTTGCATTCCAAACAAAACTTTGTTATTTATAGTCCAAGTGTTGTAAGAATGCTTCATAAATAAAAGTTCTGAAAAAAGGTTGCATTCTTTTTTTTACTATATCATTGTGACGAATAGACCTTGCTCATGAACTGAACTGTCCAATCCCGATTTTCATATACAGGGTGGCCAAGAGATTGACGTAAAAAAAAAACAGGTCCCTCGTGTCATGGGCTATTAGAATCATCCCCATGCATGTTATGCGATTTTTCACGGTTTTAGAGTTATGAATTTTTTTATGAACTTTGAGAATTTTCGACTTGACCATCTTAAAAAAGATTTTAAAACAAAAGTACAAGACTTCTCTGTGAAATTCTTTTGTAACTTAATCTCCATGAATTGTACTTTTTTACATTTTTAATTTTGGTTAGAAAATTCAGATCATAATCCAATTCACGACACTTTTTCACTTGAGACCAACATTTCCATAGTCTTCATCAAAGTTACGAACCTGATTATTTTATGTATAAAAGTACAATTCATGGAGATTAAGTTACAAAAGAGTTTCACAGAGAAGTCTTGTACTTTTTTTTTTAATTTCTTTTTGAGATGGTCAAGTCGAAAATTCTCGAAGTTCATAAAAAAATTCCTAACTCGAAAACCGTGAAAAATCGCATAACATACATTCGAATAACCCATGACACAAGAGAACTGTTTTTTCTTTTTGACGTCAATCTCTTGGCCACCCTGTATAATACCAGCAGAGATGAAATTTTGCCGGCAAAATTTCTCGATTGTAATTTGAAAGTTTGTGCTCTTGAATATTACAAGAGAGAATGTTTACCTGCTTAATTTTCATCTCGAGTGGTATTCGGCATGACTATTTCACGAGAAAATGTGTCTAACAGTATTATGGTCACATTGGGCACGTATTGCGCTATTTGACAAATAAGTATTCATCATAGATTAACTAAACGTTGTTAATTTTCTCTATGGTATTCATTTCCGAAGCTATCTATGAATTTGAGAAACGTCAAAAATTTTATCGCTGGAAAACCAACTTGTTAGGTTTGCCGGCTTGCATGTTTTGTCGATGTGAAACGAGAGTTATGGAAACTTCCTCACTGAAAATGGAATGAGTGAAATAGTTAAAAGGAAATCCTCGAATCATTTAAGAATTTCTGTATTCCATAACTAATTATCCCGCCCTCATGAAACATAAATCCAAGAATGTGACTTCAATAAAAGTGATTCAGATTCTTCTTTGAATTTTGTTTCGATAATTTGAAAGTTGCACAAATTCTAATGTGTCGCCAATCAATCCCTCAAAACAATCCGACGGAGTGGACAGTTTCATACAGGGTGTGGCGAATTTATTTATTTTTTATTTATTCATCGGGAATGAGGAACACAAGGGACTATTTAAGGGGAGGTGGTACACGTCCGAGCTTGCAAGCTCCCTTCAAAAATTGGGCTTTTTATTTCCATGATATCTCAGTTCGTATGAGGCGTAGGCCAACAAGTTTTTTATCTAGAATGTGTATTACTCGCTTTTCTGTTTTTCTTCGTATATCAGGAAAAAAACCTGGTGAGCTGTAATTTCATGAAAATCTGGACAAATGATTTCATTTCCATGATATCTCTGTCAATTTTCGGGATGAATGTATGAAATTTCCAGTTTACATGCGAAATAATATTTTCCAGAATGTGTATTGATCAGTTTCTTGGTTATTGCCCCCTCAATTTTTAAATGAATATAAAGTAGGAAAAATATTGATCATATTTTCATTTTCAACCAGGTTTTCTTCCTAATATACGCAGAAAAACGGTAAAGTGAATAATACACATTCTGTAGAATACTACCCGGGCACAATAGACCTTAAGGTCGCAGTGAACTGTAACCCATTTTCACTATAACTATTAACTATCCCGCAAGTATACTGAAAATTTCATATATTTATCCCGAAAATTGACGGATGTATCATGGAAATAAAATCGTTTGTCCAGATTTTCAGCTCACCAGGTTTTTTCCTAATATACGAATACGAAGAAAAACAGAAGAGCGAGTAATACACATTCTAGAGAAATGATCAAGCTTCAATTAAAATAAAAAATGTTGGTCTACGCCGCATACGAACTGTGATATCATGGAAATAAAAAGCCCAATTTTTGAAGGGAGCTCGCGAGCTCGGACGTGTACCACCTCCCCTTAAAGTCCACTACTGTATTCACATGTACCGGGTTTTTCACTATAAATTGATCCCCTCTCTAACCTGTTACGAAAACAGATACATAAAGTTACTTCATACAAAAATTGTACGAAATCATACAATTTTTTGAAAATGATTACGTCAATTGGGATATATACAGGGTGAACAACATATTGAAATCTAGTACATTTTTTCAAATAGGTATATTCTTCCATATTTTAATTTTTTGTGGGTCTGTCTCTTTTGATTCCAGAGTTTCTTAGTTTTGAAATGAAACTACGGAATAAAAAGTACATATGAGAAATCATTTCGAAATTCTTTATATTCAAATGATTTACTTAAAATCAATATTTTTCAATGAATACCTAACAGTATCCAATAAAAAATAGAAAAAATAATGAACGATGGTAGCATAGAATAAATAATAGGTATCAACTAAATAAAGTGGTTCTTAAAATTTGAAACTCTGTGGCACAAGAAAAAACAACACAGTAAGAACAGAAAATATATAATATATGATTGAAGTAAATAAAAAACACGAAACTATCATAATGAATGGTAATTTTTCAAGGATTTCCTCAATTCTTTAGATTCAGATGAAGATTTATTAAAATGATCATTTACACCGTTACACAAATTTGCGTAATTATTGGCGAATTATGGGCTCATCTGGTATCAATTAATTAATTAATTATTAATTTATATTTAAGTGATATTCCTGATACTTCCTCAGAGAAATTCATTTATGCAGATGATGTTGCTCTTGCCTTTCGTCATTCTGATTTCAACATTATTGAAAATACTCCAACTGCAGATTTAGAAATTTTGAAGAATTATTTTCTAGAGTGGCGTTAAGAAATAGTTATTTAATCAACTAGTTTATTAATGACAGCGATTAATGGTCGAAATATTTTAACGCGTGAGCGGAGCGAGCGCGTTAATGTTTGAGACCATTAATCGCTGAATTAATAAACGAGTTGATTACAAGATTTTTCCGTCGACCTCATCCCGAATTCAATATGAGTTCTCGATAGAAATGAATTTTTATTTTGCATAATAGACAAATCTGACCTAATGTGAATTTCTATGTTCATTTAGATATTGCTCCCTATGGAACAATTCGAAAAATTCATAGAGGGAATAGGGAATATTGGACATGTTGTGACATTCTGAATAGTTAACATTTAGTTTGCTATATCATTACCCATGATATCAGATAAGGAACGGGTCACGTGTGGAGAAAATGGAGGTTGATGTATTATTTACTTTGCAACTTTTATCACCTGAAATTTCTTCTACAGTCTATTTTATTTTGAATGGAGTTGTCAATATACCCTTCCTTGACAGAAGTTGATTTCCAACGAAGCTCGATAGTGCCCTGACTGAATATTTTATGTTCGGTTGCCATGATAATCATGCATTAATAAGAAATCATGCATTAAAATAGGTCATTAATGGATGATTTCGGGAGCGTTAAAATGAGCTTTTATTCTATGGTCGACGGAAAAAGCTTTATTGATGCTGGAAATAAAGTGAGCTATACTATTTCGAAATCTAAATGAGGCAGGCTTGTTTCTTGTCAGTTTGGCACTCAGATGATCATATTTTAACACCACGTTAGATTACACAATTATTTCGTTTTTTGAAAGAATTTTACCCTTATATGCCTTTTTGATATTGGTAATCATTTAATGTTCCAGCTAAATTAATAGATTTTCAATTTTCAAAGCCGAATATTACGTAAACGAATGAAAAATGTTTACCGTCATATTCAAGAGGAAGAGACCTTTTCAACAACATATCGCACGACCCATCTTACCATTTAAAAAATGTCCCCCTCAAGAACAAAATCGAAGGGTCAGAGCGATTTTCCGAAATCTTGATTTTTCTACTAGAGAACTGTTTTATTTTCTATTTGATAACCTGCAAGTAAAATGCTGCATCCAGTGGAAGAAATGTATTTCCATAAAGTGTTACATACTCGTATATTAAAGATGGCACCCGAAAAACAGTTTTTACTTTTTTTCTTGAAAACCAAAAAACTGACAAGACTAAGCAGACATTTTATGCGAGCGAAAAGGCACTCAAAAAAATTCTGGTGGTTTCCCTCTATGATTGCAAGGGGTAAAAAAGCCGCATCTAAACTTTGTTCGACAGGAAACTTTTTTCAACATTCATATTTCACAATTAAAAAATATTTATGGAAACCAATCAACAAATTTGTTGTTTACAATCGATGAATATTTCTTTCTTCCTATTTGTGATGGCATTTGGCCTTTCGGCGTGTACCTTCTACCTAACTATTTGATATAATATTTAATTCGTTCTGTTTATTTTATTTAATATTTGTTGCAGTTCTCAATGGGAATGTCAACTCGACAACCGCCTAATAAGTAAATTCATCAAGAAATTAGAATAAATCCAATTTATTAAGAATGGATCCATTTATTCAATATTATTTTTTTTCTAAAATATAAATACCGAAAAATGTTTCTGTTGAAGCAAGGTTCAGGGCTAGCTTCTGCTGACCCCTGCAATCATTGAATAACACCCTCAAAAAATTTAATTTTCAAGAAAAAAATTAATTTTTCGCTATTTATATCCCCTCTATATTTTGATGTGTTTCTTTTAGATCGATAAAAATATTTGTTCTCATTTCAATGAATATTACTTTTGTATTAATAAAAAATTCGTTGAATACCAGAATATTGTGTAGCTACCATGAAAATAATGTGGTAATCACAATAGTTCTTGTTAAAAAACGATCTATATACTTATATAGCATTTTTTCTTAGTCAAAATAATATTTTGTAACATTCAATTTAAATTCAATGCTTCAGACTCTTGACAGTTATTCTTCTGTTAATAATGTTGAAATAATATTCAATTATCAATTGCTTATTATTGTTCCCAAAAAAGTATTGTGTTCTTTGTCTTTTTCATAATTTAAACCCTAGTTATATCTTCTGAATTTATTGTTTGGGTATTTCCGTTTTTTTTTCTAATAATATGATCTATTCTCGGATCTATTCTATGTTCTCACCTCTGCTTGAAAATAAGCTCCAATTCGTTTTCTACCTGGTGGGTCTCATAAAGATCCATAAGTACACAAAGTACGGCCGCAAAAGTTGGAAAAGGCAACCACATCACTTCTTCACTCTTCTTCCACCAACATTTGCGGTTCTTATCCCGATGGAAAATTGAATTTTGTCTAATTGGTGGATGCCGATGGACTGAAAGAAAATTGGCGCGTCGTTTTCTTAAAACTTTCCGAGTTTTTCCGGCGCAGACGTCTGGCGCGTTGATAGAAAAGGCGTTTCTAGTTGCTGGATTCTTATGTTTACGGAGGTTTTCCAGTGGTTTCAGGAGGCGTGAGTTTCCACTTGAGACCGCAGAAAAACTATAAAAATGAACGAATTTGAACAAACTTTGTATGAAATGAATATCGGCGTTTATAGAATAAAGCATGCGCATCTGTTGTCTCTGTACTGGAAAAATTAAAAACTTTGGATGTACTGTTTAAATTATCCGGCTAAAAATTATTAAACATTATTAAACAACAACAAATTGACAAGAGAACTCTGATGATTGAGATATTCCGGCAGAAAATAGCTGTATGAACTATTCTCCTTCGAATTTTCCACAGAAATTAGGGAGAAATTTTCATATGTAATATTTATTAATTCATTCTATTTTTCATTTATCGACAATGATACCTACCTATAAGTTATTTTTACTGAAAATAATGATAATAATAATAATCATTAAAACAGATACAATTAGAATTTTGTAAAACTTCTTAAGAGCGCAAAGCTTCAGTGTTCAATAAAACATGGTTTTCTGCAGCAGAGTGTTGAAATATTGAGTGATTTAGAAAATATACATTTGGAAATTATGTATGAAAAAAAAATCTTGTAAATGGCCTCCAAGGCTTTGCTGGCATATGCGAACCCTTTTGACGAAATTTTCAATAACTTTATTGAATTCATGTGGTGGTATTTCATTGATACAGCGTCTAATTTCGGCATTGTTTCAGGGGCGGTATATGACATGTGGCACTGTCCTGCCGAAAGTCTGTTCATGGGGTGTTCTTGTTCATAATATGGTAAAATATATGTATCAAGTGTCTGAATTTATTTTAAAGATTGAGATCGAAAATGAGGCCTATCAATTCGTGGTTGTCTACTTGAATACCTTCTAGAAAGAAAACTATATTACATAAATAATACATACATTCATAAAAATAGGAAGCTTCAATTATATGTACTTATGTCATGAACAAAAAACAAGAAGCAAAATAAAAAGTCCACTATCTGTCGATTTGAAAAACATGACTCTCAAAATTTCGCATAACTATACAGGGTCTTTCACGAGGAATCTCACCCATATTTATACGGGAAACTACTGAACGTATTTTCATGAAATTCAGCACTTATAAGTATTTCACGATGCTGATGAAATCTAAAATATTTTCAAGGCATGAGCACCTCCGGTTTTTCCGGAAATGACGTCAACTTCCGTTTTTCAAATTAGAACACCATTTTTTTATTGCAGAAATAGATTCCTTAGAAAATTTCAAGTTATGTTGATGTAACATTTTTCAGTTTTGGTTGGAAAATTCTCTCTGAGCGGGAAAATTCGAAAAAAAAACCCTTGCCCTAAAGTGGATATTAACTCAGAAAATATCCATTTTAGGGCAAGGGTGTGATGCACACACTCACATTATTTTTCAACGTAGATTCAATATCTGCCATAAAAAAATGGGGTTCTAATTTGAAAAAATTGATTTTTCACGATTTTGTCAACCCTAACTTTGAAAGCGATTTTTTCACCCCCTGTATCATGAATCGCGATTTCGATTTTCAAAGTGGATACATCAATCTTACATCTTGAAAAATCCCAAAAATGAAAATTTTCCTTCCAAAAACCTCGGAATTTTGATCGAATAGCAAAATTCTGGATTGTTCAAATTTTTCGACTAGTTGGAATTTTGATCGAATAAGTTATTCTTGTTTCAGCGGAGCTCTATTTTCGATTTTTTTTTCGAATTTTCCCGCTCAGAGAGAATTTTCCAACCAAAACTAAAAAATGTTACATCAAAATAACTTGAAATTTTCTAAGGAATCTATTTCTGCAATAAAAAAATGGTGTTCTAATTTGAAAAACGGAAGTTGACGTCATTTCCGGAAAAACCGGAGGTGCTCATGCCTTGAAGATATTCCCCCCAGCCCCCCCCCCTATCTACGCCCATGCCTGTATATTAAAATGTCGAAGTACGACAGTTGTTGTGGATTAATTCTTTGCTACAAGACTTTTATTTTCTTATATATATATATATATAAATTATAGTTTGTGGTTTTTATCATCCTGTTTCACGACACTCAGAAAGTTATGGGCGTTATTTTTTAGTTGTGTCGATCCTCAGCTTTAACACGTGGTCTCATCACCAGATATAAGATTATCCCCTTGCAGATTGAATTGTAAACAGCCACGTTCAGCTGAACACATAAATCTCCCCCGGGTTCATTTAAAATTTCGCTGGAACTACGTCTATATGGACACAAAAGTATTTTATTGCCTCTTACATGAATTTATGGCTATCATCATGGCACTCAATAAGCATCCAGGCAGATTTGGAAAGAAAACAGCAGTGATTATAATCTGTTGCGTCAGCGCGTGATCGGTCTCAAGATGCAAAAAGAGAGAATTGTGATTTCAAATGAGAAAAGTCTGTTATACAGGCTGAGTCTTTGACTTGCACATATATTTCAACTGTAGATTCCTCTCATCGAACGAAACACGTTTTTCTCATACCATTTTCCAAAATTCGGTTTCGTTTGAAAGATGCAGGGTGTCGAAAATCCATGAAAAAAAAAACACTTTTTAATACTAATACTCGTTGCAGAATGCAATTCCAACACTCATTCAAATACGAATTTCGCATTGTATTGGAATAGGAGCCCATTCTGCAACTAGTTTCAGAATACACTATTGACAAGTGGATGAATTTATGTATCCTTATATGACAGAACCTTTTAGGATCCTCTTCTATAATTTCAATGGTTGGGAATTTTATGCGAGCTCATCGAATTTTGTAATTTTTTGTTGAACAATTATTAGTAATGGACTTTGTTGGGAATTTATAGTGAATTCAATTGTTTGCCATAAAAAATATACAATTTGTATCAAGTGAGAATTTCACATGGTTGCCAGTGATCTCCATTGAGAAAGCTATTTTCAAACTTTCAGGAGATGGATATCCTTATAAAGAATGCAAGAAATCTCAAATGATGTATACTCCATTCACTTTTATAAAGTATCGCGGTTGGCCATGATTTAGGTTTATCAAGTTTTTTCACTTAAAACAGACGCAGGTTGGCACTCGTGAAAATCGAGCGACATTGCCAAGTCTACTTTCTATTTACTCTTTTTCAACTTTGTAAATGGAGTTAGTTCTTCGAAGATTTAACTGTGGCGCAGGTTTCGTAGAACTACTACATTTTCATACTGGAGTGTTTCAAGTTGTGCAAAAAATGTATTTAAATATCTTCTGAACTCACATAATATTTTCTCAAATTCATTAATTTCCCAAAGTAAAGGAACATTTTGATAAATACGTAATTACTACGATTTTTTAGCAGAAACGACAACGTTGTGGGCGTATCTGACAGTGCAATGACCATAACCTAACATTTCTAAAATATACGCGGTGAAATGTGTCAGAATTTCATGGCAAACCGCGATACATTATAAAAGTGAATGGAGTATACCTATTACTAGATCGTTCAGGTCATTTTTTAGATAAATCGGACTATAATTCATCCTTGACGAAAATATTAAAAGATCTTTTGGTATATCTACATTCTCGATACGGTTATCTATCTACCAATAAACGAGACAAAATAATAAGGAGAAATAAATGGAGAAGAAAAAATATTACTAGAACAAATTATCTGAAATTACGCACAATCTAAAATTTACAATAATGTACCAATTGTATCAGTAGTAACAGTAATTTCAAAGTTCGTCATGCGATGAGATTTTATTTTCGCGGTATCAACTTATGTGTGCGGTTGGAAAAAAAATTTAGAAAACAAAACATTTTTTTTATGTCCATACGTAATACAAAACCAAATGAATGCACGAGAAATAACTTCGAAGTACTTTACCATAACTATCATAAGCATAACAATTCATATCACCAGAGAAATTCTGTTTAAGGAAAAACAAAAGAGACAAAATGTTTTATTTTCTTACGAATATTAATATTCTGCAACGAAAAAAGTATATTCTCTATTCAAAAAATCTACTTTACCTCGAAATCCAACTCCAAGGTCAGATTAAACGTCTGCATTCGATGTTCTCGTAAAAACAAAGAAACTTCCATTCGAAACATTTTTTGAATTTTTTTCTTCTCAGGGAGTTATTTCAGTGGATCTTTTAAATTGCGTCACCCTGTATATCAGATGCTTTCCTGAAAAAATCGTGGAAGGATTCTTCATTTCAGAATTTTAATACTGATGATTTTTCATAGATCTCGTCATTACATCGACGCTGACAAGTATCATTGTTAACATTCTTATTGGTTTTTATTAAAGTAAATATTATATTCCGGTGGAAATTCCTTGAATGATTTCCATAAAAATGAGCGAAATATGAGACAAGTATGCTCATATTGCGGAAATCGAAATATTTGAGTGAGAAAAATCTTTCATTAATCGAGGTAAAAACGAGGCAGGGAAGACCATAAGAATGTTCCATCAGATAAGTTATTTTCCACGATTTCATCTCGACCTATTCCTCCCCGAGGACCAGGTTTTCCCGCTTTGTGGGGGCGTTTTAGGGAACAATTGACCAGGTAAATCATACGAATATCCTGTTTGCGATCTGATTCTATCGAGCAGGACGAACAAATAGGCATTTATTGTTTCGAAAAACGATAAAATGTTGCAGTTTTCCTCACGTGTGGACGCCAATTTTGCCTAAGGGGGGCTGTTTGACGTTGACCTTGAATTTTCACGGAGGTAATGTGATTTTCATCGACCAGAATGATCTATACTTCACGTGAAGAAGCTAACATAACTTCTTACGACTTCTTTGATATGTTCAATAATATAAACGGTTTTTCAATAGGGCCAATTTGTTCTTGAAACGTCAATGCAACCTTTGAAGTGGTAGAAGTGCCGCTAGCTGTAATTTGTGTTCAGTAAACTCTGATTGTTCATCATGGCAAAATATACTCAATGAGATTAGGAGTTTGACACCCTGTACTCATAGTATACAGGGTCTTTCACGAGGAACCTCACCCATATTTATACGGGAAACTACTGAACGTATTTTCATGAAATTCAGCACTTATAAGTATTTCACGATGCTGATGAAATCTAAAATATTTTCAAGGCATGAGCACCTCCGGTTTTTCCGGAAATGACGTCAACTTCCGTTTTTCAAATTAGAACACCATTTTTTTATTGCAGAAATAGATTCCTTAAAAAATTTCAAGTTATTTTGATGTAACATTTTTCAGATTTGGTTGGAAAATTCTCTCTGAGCGGGAAAATTCGAAAAAAAAATCGAAAATAGAGCTCCGCTGAAACAAGAATAACTTCGAGGTTTTTGGATGGAAAATTTTCATTTTTGGGATTTTTCAAGATGTAAGATTGATGTATCCAATTTAAAAATCGAAATCGCGATTCATGATACAGGGGGTGAAAAAATCGCTTTCAAAGTTAGGGATGACAAAATCGTGAAAAATCAATTTTTTCAAATTAGAACCCCATTTTTTTATGGCAGATATTGAATCTACGTTAAAAAATAATGTGAGTGTATGCATCACACCTTTGCCCTTAAATGGATATTTTTTGGGTTAATATCCACTTGATTTTTCACGATTTTGTCATCCCTAACTTTGAAAGCGATTTTTTCACCCCCTGTATCATGAATCACGATTTTGATTTTAAAGTGGATACATCAATCTTACATCTTGAAAAATTCCAAAAATGAAAATTTTCCATCCAAAAACCTCGAAGTTATTCTTGTTTCAGCGGAGCTCTATTTTCGATTTTTTTTTTCGAATTTTCCCGCTCAGAGAGAATTTTCCAACCAAAACTGAAAAATGTTACATCAAAATAACTTGAAATTTTCTAAGGAATCTATTTCTGCAATAAAAAAATGGTGTTCTAATTTGAAAAACGGAAGTTGACGTCATTTCCGGAAAAACCGGAGGTGCTCATGCCTTGAAAATATTTTAGATTTCATCAGCATCGTGAAATACTTATAAGTGCTGAATTTCATGAAAATACGTTCAGTAGTTTCCCGTATAAATATGGGTGAGTTTCCTCGTGAAAGACCCTGTATAGTTATAGTTAGAAAGAGGTTACATTACACTGCGACCTTAGGGACCTCAAGGTCTAGTGTGTCCCCTAACAGAGCAGTTTTCGCCACGCACTTCACAGCTCTCCTTTAATTTCCAGAAATCTAATGAAATTTGGGCAGACTTCAACGAAGCTAGTTCCTCACTGCTGCAAGTTTCCTGCCCAAAGGATTATTTTTTTAACGTCCGTGTGAGGGGAAAACCCCTTATGGGCGCCGAGAGGGTCTGCACTCTCGGTAGTGTGAGAATCCAAGATCTTGTTTGGATGCTCACTAAAAACCCCTCACACTTTCCATGGAGGAGTTCTTCATCCTGCCCTCGTAGCGACCCTTAACAAAAGAGATGAGCTGGCTTCTAGAGTTCATGAGACCTGATGATATATGAAGTGACCCGAGCAACACTGCTTTCTGCATTCTGTGCGCCAATACCTCGGCCAGTGATCTGCAGACCGGAATGATCTTTAGTTCCTCTACGTAGTTAGCTCTCATTCCACCGAGACATCCTATGATTAGTACGACCATCCTAATTTTATGACCTGGGTATAGTTCCAAGCTCGAACATAAGTTCTTTGTAATTTTGCCTCTTCTGTTCTTCTTTCATCACAGCATTATTTTCAGCGGGAGAGGAGAATTCCACGACAAATAACTCCTGCAGCTCCTTGTCCAGCAGAAGTAGGTCTGGCATAACAGCATTGATCTGCCGTGTTGTTGAGACAGGATAGTTCCAGCATACGCGAGCTCTATCGTTCTGGACCACCACTTCAATCTCCAGAGGCACATATGGTAGCACCGGTTCTTTGTCTATCCCATACGCGGCTCTCAGATGGAAGTATAGAATTCGAAGTGCCGCGTTGTGTCCCATCTACATACCCTGATGGAGCATGGGCTCTGCAGGCGGAAAGGATGTGCATAATCGTTTCCTGTTGCCTATGGCAAGCCTTGCAAGTTGTAGGGGTGTCCATTTTCATGATATTCTTTTAATACCATCTCGGATTCAGTACTCCATTTTGACACGCCATCACAAATCCCTCCGTCTCTGACTTGAGGCTAGAGGACCGTAGAAAGGCGAAAGACAATGCCTCAGACAGGTCCTGGTCTTTTAAACTCCTGAGATATATGGAGTGCAAGGTCTTACTCATATGATGTTCGAGTAATGTATCTGACTGAGACTCTCGGATCAGTCTTCCTAGGCTTCTTCGGTCCGCTTGAGTGATCGGTGTTCCAGTGAGCTCAGGATTGATCGATACGCCGGTTATGCTAAGATTCTCCAGGGCCTTTTGTGCAGCTCGGAATAGGAAGGCTCCATGGTTCGCAATTTCATGCTGAGCAACAAATTTCAGAAGCGGATCTTCACTTCTTAGAATCCTTACTGCCATTTCTAATGTTTGTTGATAGTGTTGATACTCCAAACTTACCAACACCCGAAGCTCAGCTCTTGACAGCTTCAGGAGCTTATTGGTATAGGTCGGTGGAACCATCCCGAATTTCTCGGACTGAGTTAGTCTAGGAGTGTTTCTCCACAGGGTCATTCTGTATCCAACTCCCATTGTTGGACTGCTGCCTTATATTGGTCTTTTCGAAGCCCACAGGAAGGCTCAGGTCCAGAAGATGTTAACCTTGATGCACTTCTGCAAGCTCAGCGGCTTTTTCATTTCCTTCAACACCACAATGGCACCCATAGCCCATAGAAGAATCACTTTATTGCCTTTGACCAGTTGCTCCATGCTGTAACGGCACTCCTAGCTCAGCAGAGATCCCTGGCAGTGTGATTCCAGGGACCCTAGCGTGGCCTGGCTGTCCTTGGTGATGAAGATATGCGCCCCTTTGAGGTTCATTTTAAGACACTCCTGGGCACATACGTAAACAGCCAGTATCTCGGTCTGTAGAATAGAGGGGTTCACTTCCCAGGGCTTTAGAGATCCTCAGTGTAGGTCCATATATCCAAATGCACGTGCCTCTCTCTGATTTCGATCCATCGTGCTTATATCAGAATTGTTGTTTACGATTACAATATGAGAAATAAGGAATATTTTCAACTCGAATAAAGATTGATCGTTCTATTTTCGTTCATTCATAACATTGAAAACCACCCACTGGTATCAAGAATATTCTCAGAAGAGCTTTCATGAATGTCACAATCGAATCCTGTCATGTCCTAATTTCCTCTAATGGCCAATCCGGTTAACTATGCGGTAAATTTAAAAAGTTCCTTATTGTCAACTTTCTACTGAAGCATGAAAACCAATCGAGTAAAAATAAGTCTCGTCCCTCAATACTTCGATCTGTTTTTGTTTTTTTGGGCAATGAAAAGAATTCGCATTTATGGGTACATCAGAATTTCTTGCATTTCATTTCAATTCGCCTTGAAAATCAGTGCATGTCATTGTATCTTGTATGTTTTGTTGACTTTTGAGTTTTTGGTCAAAAATTCAGGTCTTGCATTCAAACAGTTGTTTTAATTGCTACGAATTAGTGGGACAGAGATTTCGAAGGTTGAGAGCCGACTGCACCAATTCATGTTTATGTTGTTCCACTCAACTTTTGAGGGGATACACTACCATTAAGAAATCACAGAGTTTATCTAAGCTGCAGTTAGACCAAAAGCGGTGCAGTTAAACTACGTTTTTTTTGACACAATTTCCTTTAGTTATGTTAAGTTCATTTTAAGGCTTTGATGGTCGATGGCAAATCTTCCATCTCACATGATGTGTCCTATACAGGGTCCTGCAATAGTGCGAAAATCTTCCATAGCTGCCGAACCAGACATCTCAGAGATTTCGTTAGAAAGTAGACCTCTTGTACCTTCATTTCTGCATCTCAGGAAATTATTTTCTGATATACAGGGTGTCCCCGATAAATATTATTCAACAAATGGATGATTTTTTTCAATGTATATTTATCATTATTTTCAATGACCTTCATTTCTTATTTCATGATGCAAAATATTAGAGACATCTTTCCAAGGGTACAAATCTTATTCGAAGAAAACCGCAAAAAGGTGAGGGAAAATCGGTTTAGTAAAAGTCTTCTGGCGATTTCCAGAAACGAAGTGTTTCAATTGAAGGATTTGCCTTGTCACCGTTTCTAAATAATCAACCTGTCATATACAGGGTGTCCGTTATTAAGGTCCAAATATGAAGAACTTCAAATTATTATTTCTCGATTTTTTCAAATGTAACACCCTGTATTTTTTCCACAATAATGTAGACGATTGAATACGTTATTAAATTTTCTCAGAAGTAACCATAGGATTATTTTCACTCCTGCATCCAGCAGACACGAAAAATGATATCGCAACTGAAAAGTTCATTCAAATGCTGAGAGTTAATTTTCATGGTGAAAACAGCATATCTATGTTTGAGTTATAGGGTGTTTTTCGCAATTGTGCATTTTGGAAGAGTTGCTAAAACTCCTGTCGAACCAATTTTCTTAAAGTACTTTTGTTACTGAGAATTCTCGGTGTCAGTAGAAAATATGTCACACTTGTTATTGTCCTGAAATCATCTTTGAAATTGTGTTATAATTGAAGTGGTGAAGAACAGAATTGGAATTTGTTTGGGTGAATGGTAAATTCGAAATTCTGATTTAGTTAGTGAAGATTTCAGGCAAAATATCAAGTTTTCTATATTTTTAGTATGGTAACCTCAAGCTTCACTAAAATCTACAAAAATCTCTAGTGCCAGAATAACATTTGAAATAAAATATTGTTCTATGAATAAATATTGATAAGCAATATTTTAGAAAAATATAGCGACACTATTGAATGGTGCATAAGAAAGTGCCACCGGAATGTTTTCATAGAAACGCAGAATTTTTCACGGAAAAAAGATTAATGCCACTTTTCAAAAATGCACATTAACAAAAAACACCCTGTAACACTAAAACGAGAAACCGCCATCAGTTTTGGTATAACTATACTCTGTTCAAATGTAAGAAAGAGCAATAATAACATGTTTGGCGCATCGGTAGGAGGGCCTTCGTAAAGTTTCTTTCCGTCCAGAGTCGAGTCGAGGAGATTTCACACAATCGTTCAGTTTGAACTGAACTTGAATTCCATTTTTTTCAATAATTTATAGAACGTTGTTCTTGATATTTGGCAAACTGTCGTCATCATTCACGATAGCTAGAAATCGTTGGGATTTCATTCCGGAAAAAAAACCGTAAAAAATTCTTCTGATAAGGTTAATATCGAAATCGTCAACCGAATCGATTATTTTTCACGACTGGGTGGCGTCAATGTTTTATTCTCTTCATATTCTCTGAGAACTCTGAATACAGCTGAATCACTCATCCCTGAGGGTTTTGAAACAATTCCTACTAAAGTCTCTTTTCGATAAATCAGGATGTTCTTCCAATTATTTTCGAGAAATGTTCAAAATTATCTCTTTCTCTTCAGCAGAGAAATGCGACCTTTTGGACCTTTTTTGTGGTGGTCCCCACATATCACCCTCAGATGCAGTATCCGTTTCCGAATTCGACATTGTTCTATAAACACTATATACACTTTGTCAAAAGATTTTCCAACACAATACACTTTTCATAACAAAATCTATAAACACTATATACACTTTGTCAAAAGATTTTCCAACACAATACACTTTTCACAACAAAATCTATAAACACTTTGAACAGCTAGAGCTTCACAGTAGCTCTATAGGTATTTTAACTGGTCTTGTCAATCAAGATGGCTCCCAAATCTGGTGTTTCCCGGAATTACCTTGTCGGAACCTTGAGCAGCCGACAAAGATTTTCGTACAAAATAATATAAAATTTTGGACCGAACAAGGGCGGGTTTTAGGGGGGGGTGTTACTGGGGGTAACTACCCCCCCATGAGTATCCAAAACCTGAAGAAAAGGTTGTTTGTGTACCTGATTTAATGGTTTTCAATCGTTTTTACCCCCCCTATGATCGTTATTACCCCTCCCATGAAAAAGATCTATATCCGCCCTTGGGACCGAAACTAAATATATTTCGCATATTGCAAGTAGAGCATTATAAATTTGAACAGAGATCTTTTACGAGTCTTGTCAATTGAAAACTTCGATATTTATGCAAATCAAGATGGCTTTATCCCATTAGGGAAAAGGTCCCGAATCTGGTGTTTCCCGGAATTACTTTGTCGGAATCTTGCAAGATTCCGACCCAAATCTCAAAAACTCTGGTGTTTCCTGGAATTACCTTGCCGCAATCTCGAGCATCCGAAAAAGAAATTATTTAGTAGATAATAATATAAAAACAAAATAAAAAAATAGGGTACGTCGGCTATAAAATTTATGACAGTTGCAAATCATAACAGAAATTTTGCACTAGAGTTTCTGAGGAAAAAAGTTCTAATGTGGAAATTTCTGACTCAAATTATTGAATCATTTCTATCCAGTACTATAGTTCATAAATAGGACTTCACATTCGAATATGTCCAATTCGACTCAATTTTCTCCCTAGATCCCCTAGTGGCTTCAATTCTAGAATGTAGAGTTCACCACACTTCGTTGTTGGGCTCAACAGACAGAAACAGGGATTAAAAAAAATATGAAGATAATTTCTTTATTCTTCAAGGTTGACAAATTTTATATGGGTGTGTATTTATCAGTAGCATACAGTACATCTAGGGCCTTGATGAAGGATCTATAGTCAACTTCGTCCCTCATTCCTCTCTCGAAGCCGAAACACTTGCAAATCACCTCAAACTCATTCGTTGATACAAGGTCTGCCATACCTCGCATGTGGAGTGCTTTTAGGAATTGTACTCGCGTCACAGTTCCACAGTTAGATTTGTCATAATCCTAGAAGAGAAAAGTCATCAGCTTACCAGCCTGTCTATAATAATAAATAATAATAATTTATTTTCATCTCATTCATTACATCAATTCTTACATATTCAATTCAACAAGGAAAAAACAGAAAAGAGCAAAGATGAAATCCGTCAACAATTTGAGTATTGAAATTTAAAAAACAAATCACATCAATTAATCAATAACATAAAATACAAAAATATTCAATCCAAATATAATGAAGGTATATTCACACCCACACATATGATATATTATGATATATTGTTTATCCTGATTACTCCTAGGTCTCCTGTGGAGACCCCTCTGAAATTACAAGCTTGAAGCTTATAACTTGTGCCGAGTTCGGAGTAAGCAGTTGTGTTCTGTGTAGGCTTTGTTACTGTGTCCTTACGCCACCTTAGGCACAGCACTGTTAATTTTTGACCCAACAGTGAGAATGGTGGCCCCTACCGAGTCTAGAAAATTTCTTTCCTAGCTCGGGATTGAACTTCGGACCTTTGGGTCCGAATTCCACCGCTCTACCACTGAGCCAGGGGCACTCATATATAAATATATATATATATATATATATATATATATATATATATATATATATATATATATATATATATATATATATATATATATATATATATATATATATAAACACATATAGTCCATCCAAGAATGATTGACATCAGAGCAGGCCTTGAAAGTCCAGTCGCAGCTTTATTTCTAGTTACAAAAAGTAACTAAAAATTTTCTGTGCTTTCATCATAGATATAGAAATAACTTAAAAATTGAACGATATTTTTTTGAACATGAAAATGTTCCCAATTTTCACATACGATTACCAGCTTGTGAATCTGTATACCAGCAGTAGGTATATTATTTTCATCTTGTATTGATACATTTTCGATCTGACGATCAATTATAGGAGCATACACTCATACAGCCTGGAAATTCTGGTTTGATAACGAAAAATATGGGTGAAAATATGTGGGTGATTAAATAGCACGGTCCTTTTCAATGTTTTCAATATAATATTCGCTAAACCGAAAAAATCTAGCTGAACATTTGAAGCGAGTTACTGCAATGTGAATGGGTTGGGAAATTTGTAATAGATATCAATACAGAAACAAAACTCAACCAATGGATCTATTTAATATATGAAGAATTTTGTCATGACATTGTAACTTTCAATATTTGTGAACAATGAAGGTGTAAAATACGAAATATGACAAATATAAATATCCCTATTATTCTGATTCAACAACCACAACATGTTATTTTTTCCTCATCTGGGAAGAACTCGTCATGTTCATAATGAAAGGTTTTGTCAGCAATATATCATAACATTTCTTATATTTTGACTAATCTTCTCCCATTTCTTTTTCTACGTGCTCTGTGCAGGCTTTCAATTTTTTAGCTGTTCACTCTTCAAGAGCATCATTGCAAAGATATTTATTTCACTCGCTCAATTTTGTTAGAAACATTAATGACAGAACAAAATGTCAGTGTTATTTCCAACCCCAACCTGAATTCTGCAACTTGAAATATTACTGAATGGGCATTACCAACATAATTTCGATTTTCCGAAGCCCACCGAGATGTCAATCATTCTTGGATGGACTATAGGTACATTATAAAAAAATAACCATAAAAATGATCATTCAAAGATCTAAACAAGAAACTGACTGGAAGTTATTAAAAATGAGGCAGTTGTAGATTTCTCCATATTGGAAAAAAGTTGCTTGTATACTCCATTCACTTTCATAAAGTATCCCGGTTGGCCATGATTTAGGTTTATCAAGTTTTTTCACATAAAACAGACGCAGGTTGGTATACTCGCGAGATGTCAAATAATTCTTAGAGACGTTGCCAATGCTAATTTCTATTAACTTTTTTTTAACTTCGTAGATTGAGTTAGTTCTTTTAAGGTTTAACTGTTACACAGGTTTCCTAGTACCTAGTATTTCAAATTGTGCAAAACGGTATTTAAACGTCTTCTGTAGGCTTATTTCTTGAGAATTTTGAAAAGTGGGGAATTCCACAGTTTGTTTAAAAGTTTTTCTTTCGGGTTATTCGAGCACTTTTATTCTTTTTTCGAATGAACTATTACAAAGTAACGGACTATTCTGTCCATTATGTTTGAGTAAAATTTCAACATTCTATTTTTGATTTCCGCACAAGAAAATAGCATAATTGAATCTTCCAACCATTCTATAGGTATACGTGAAATATTTCCTGTATTAACAGAGAAAAAAGTTTCTTCAACATTGTCAGGTCTTAGGAATTATTGAATTCACATAATATTTTCTCAAATTCATCATTTTCCCATAGTAAATGAACATTTCGATAAATACGTAATTACTTCGACCTCTACGTAGAAAATACAACGTTGCTTATTCATCTGACAGGAAAATTACTATTACCTAACACTTTCTAAATAGGTATACGCGGTGAAATGTGTCAGATTTTCATGGCCAACCGGGATACATTATACATGTGAATGGAGTATGTATAAGTGAAGGACGAGGACAACTATTTTAGCAGCAAAGAGTTGATGCTCCTTGATTGCAGTTGTGGGAATATTTTGCTCGTGGCTTTTATGTTCGAAGGATGTTTGCTCCACGATCTTTAATAAGACAAGTTCCAGTGCGTCATTACTCGAACATGTTTGCTCAATCTACGGACTACGAGGGTTAGAATCGTTACTTACGATGGCAAACTTGTTAATCATAATCTGTGATTTTTTCAGCAGTTACAACACAATCAATTTTTCCATTAATCATTATTAGAAATGAAGAAGAATATATGTAATGGAAAGATGCTTATTTTTAGATGTACTCAGGCCTCAGGGTGTGAACATAGAACGAAAAAAATTGCCTAGCTATTAGACCAGGGTCGATAATTTTTGAAACAAAAAAAAATTACAGTAGGATGAAACCTATTAAAACAGAAGGGGAATATGATCAAAATGGAAGGAAAAATAAATTACGGTCGATCCGAGTCCGGGAAGTGGGAGGGGGTGAGTTTTTAAGGGTAAAAAATGGTTTTCCTTGATTTCCGGCAAAACTACAAGTCCTATAGAAAAAAGTTATGGGGCAAAGTTGTAGGTAATAAAAAGATCTACAACTTTTGTTTTCGCAATTTTTTCACATAACCTCAGAATTTATATGAAAATTTCAAAAAACCAAGTTTTAGGTTTTTTATTTATATCTTTTTCAAAAAAAATTTTTTTTCTACGAAATTTGGTGAAAACTTACCTTATTATATCCCGAATACACTGTAATTTATTTGATTTAAAATATTTATGTTTTCGTCTTATTTTAACTTAATATCAAAAAAGCACCCTAATTTTCCATCGAAAATTCTGACGTCGAAATATCAGCTTTTTTCAAAAAGTTTGGGGGCTTTTTGTTCGTTGAAATATCTACTCTCTGATGGTGTGAAAAAATATACATTACTATAAGGAGTGTTCTCAGAAAATGCAAAAAATTGAAAAAACTCAAATTCGAAATTTTTTTCAATCACTATGTACAATTTAATCAAAAAAATGTGATTGCTGCATTTTTTTTTAAGATAAAGAGTTTATTTATTTAATTCGAATTACATTCATGTCATAGAAAATCTTATACAATATAAATATACAGGTAAATCGTACTATTGAATTTAGATACTTAATTCTGATTACGCATTTTATTTTTCTTTTTCAAAAACGTTAATCTTGTTATTCATAAATACCTTATCTGAAATTCTAATCAGTTATTCATTAGTTTTTGTCTCTTCGAAGGCATTTCTTCATCGTCAGATTCGAAAAACCTTTCCAACTCTAGTTGATCGTCGAAATCTTCAAGACCATCATTTTCGTCTCCAATGTTATTTCCAGTCTGCATTGTTTCTTCTTCCACAATTTCATCTGTGGGTGGGAGGTTTGCCAAAGTGAAAGATGAGTTAATTTTTGCCAATTGATATTTTTGAAACCTCAATTGATTTAGTGTTATTTTTTCTATTTTACATTTATAAATAGATTTTATTGATTGTAATCCACTTTTTTTTAATTTTCTTTACTTTCATCTTTAATATAAAAAACATTGGCCAAATTTGAGAGATTTTCCGCGTCTAATAACGAATTAACTATACTTTTCTTTCCTTTTCCGGCAAATCCAGATGTTGTATCGCAACCAGAAAAACAATGCAGAAATGCAACAATATTTTTGAAGGATTCATGTTTGAAACTATTAGACGTGAAAAATAGATCCTTTCCATTCCTGGTTTGAGAAAATAAATGTCATGATTATTTGAATTTAATTGATTTAAAAGGACCAAAATATCAATATCTTGACCCACAACTATGACAGTATGACGATTTATGAAACCCACCATTAGAGTAACTCAGTCCCCACTTCTCTATGAAATAACTTACAATGGGTTAAAAATTAACCAAAGGTCACTCAGGTATATGAATTATCTTATAACAGCAATAAATAGTCATCTAAAAATATTATTCAAACAAGATTCTACAACTTCAAAATATTGTAGATGTCTTATTAAATATTAACTTTATTAACTTATTTTTTTGTTGATTATAGAAGTATATTTCAATTTGCAATTTTTTCGTTTATAAATGAAACAGGAAATCTTACGTTTTTTGAGTAATTAAAGAGTAAATTTTATTGAATACCTCAAAATTATACACAATGATTAAAAAAAAAATTCGAATTTGTGTTTTTACAATTTTTTGCATTTTCTGAGAACATTTCCTATAGTAAAGTATATTTTTTTTTACACCATCAGAAAGTAGATATTTCAATGAAGAAAAAGCCCTTGAACTTTTTGGAAAAAGCTGATATTTTGACGTCAGAATTTTCGATTGAAAATTAGGGGGCTTTTTTGATATTAAGTTAAAATAAGGCGAAAACATAAATATTTTGAATCTAATAAATTACAGTGTATTCGGGACATAATAAGGTAAGTTTTCACAAAATTTCGTAGAAAAAAATTTTTTTTTGAAAAAGATATAAATAAAAAACCAAAAACTTGGTTTTTTGAATTTTTCACCTAAATTTTGAGGTTATGTGAAAAAATTGCAAATACAAAAGTTGTAGATCTTTTCATTACCTACAACTTTGCAATTTAACTTTTTTTCATAGGACTTGTAGTTTTGCCGGAAATCAAGGAAAACCATTTTTCACCCTTAAAAACTCACCCCTCCCACTTCCCGAACTCGGATCGACCGTAATTTATTTTTCCTTTCATTTTGATCATATTCCCCTCCTTTTCTAATGGGTTTCATCCTACTGTAATTTTTTTTCATTTTTTACCATTTTTGAAGGTTTCGGCCCTGGTCTATATGTCCATTTATATTTTTATTTTCATGTTCAGTTTTCACAAAAGCTTTTTGTTTAAATATATGGTTTTCCAATAAGTTTCCAATAGAGCGCTATTTCGGTAGAGGTCACTTTTAAAGCTGTCATTTTTTAGGGGTACAATACCGAGTAGGTACATTATTTTGATTTATCTCGTGCGGTTCAGTCAGCGTTTGCAATGTAAGCGCAAAAAAATGTGTTCATTTACGACATCACATTAAATACCTGTGAATTCATCAGTGTTCTCTACAATATTATGCATGTTTCATACATATAAACCTTCCTCTTGAATCACTTTATCTATTAAAAAAAACCGTTTCAAAATCCGTTGCGTAGTTTTGAAGATTTAAGCATACATGTATTGATAAACATCGGATTATTCATCTTAAGAAAATGGCATTTTTCTTTGAATGTCAAAATAACACCTTATTGGAAAACCCTTTATTAAAGGCAAAGGACCCCGCACTTTTTCTATGGGAAATGGCGTTCCGTCAAATTTTCTAAAATTTTGGTATAATGTAGTACCTAGGAGCATAGAATAAATGGAGGGAAGGCTTCATACGCTCGACAGATCATTTCGAACTTCCAATTTCGGCGGAGGTTAGAGTTTCGTGTGGCGCCCGATAGATAACGCTGTGATCGCAAATAGGGCTATATGTCACATATGTCTTGTTCTGTGGCGCTACAGTTGCAAAGAATATTATGTGGTTGTCATTTTTATTGATACATTTTTACGACCAACACCAAAGTGATTGAATAATAAAACTTTTTGTTGTTGACTGAAAGGACTAAAGGAGGTCGAAACAAATTGTATTGAATTCGAATATTGTTTGAAGTTACTATAATATACGGATTGAATCGGCTTCGATAAGAAAAAAACATTTCTGAGGCTTCAACTATCTAATTTACCTGTTGGTTTTGTTCATTTCAACGTTTGTTGCTAAGTATAATATTTTTAATTGATATAGTGTGATTTATTATGCTATGTACCTACTATATAATTATTGAATGAAAAAACAAGGTAAACAGTTTGAATTTTTATTGACAAGTATCAAAACATATTGAACAATTTTATTATTACCTATTTTAGCCAAAAAGGCCTCGGTGGGATCATGACGCATTCAAAATTTCTGAAGAAAGAATAATCACGCTTTCTGATTGACTTGAAATGACGTCCGGTTGTTCCATATGAAGAAATCGAAACAAATTCTTACTACATTAAAATTCGACAATTCCATCTCCGTTTTTTTCAGCTTCTAGAAGAAGACCTGTACGTTACTTAAATAAAAGAATTTTGTTAAGTCTCACCCTTCCTTCAAAATAACACCAAATATTAATCATAACAATATTGTTGACATATCACCGCATTCTAATCAATTATTTATGCGCAATTATATGGAAATTCTATGATCGGAAATAAATTTGTCAAAACGAATTTCATTTTGAATATGTATCGTTATAGCCATGCTGGAGCCACGAACGACGTTGGCGCCATCTCATAACCTTGCGGCGAACTGACAAGTGCGGACGTTTTTGGCAGTTCATTTTTGTAGCGGAGCCTTCCCTCCATTCATTCTATGCTTCTAGGTAGTACTCGACCTACTGATCAAAAGTGTCCCTAGCCCCAACTCAATCCTATAACTAGTTTTCGAGATACAGGGCGTTGAAGTTGAGAATTACCCACTTTTACTACGCGCGTATCTCGAAACAGAATCGAATGAACTTCAATTTTCCTCAAGAAAATTTTCATTACATCCCCAAGGAGCAAGCATACAGAGGAATATGACCGAAAATCGTTACGAATACAGGGTTATCCATAATTGAATGCTTGCCCGATTTTGAAAGTACATATAAAATATGTCAGTTCCAGAGCGAGAACGTTCGCAAAATGAACTATTACACTAGATATGTTGTTGTTACATCGAAAAAATCTGAAATACCCAGAATTTATACTGAGTGATCCATTATTGTAGTAACTATTCTCAAGGAAGGTTAAATGGACACCCTGTATTTATGGGTTGTTTCAAGGTGTTTGTTTAATTTTTTCAGAAAATATCAACATGGACTTCAAAGAATACAGGGTGATTCAGCCATGAAATAAACTGTAAACCTTACGAAAATACCTAAAAACCAAAATTTTTTTCATCACCCTCTATTTCAAGATTAACTCCGCTGAGATGGAAGTTCTTTCACCACTACAGGGTGTCCCACGGTCGAGTGCCTATTAGACGTTTCTTTAGAACGGGACATATTTGAAATCGGAAAATTAGGATTATGATATTGTTGGAAATTCTCTACAGGCCTAAAAATTTTTGGAGCCTGAGCACTTCCCGTTATACCAGGAGTGCAAATAAATTTGTTCAAAAAATAGTTTTCCCAATATTTTCGTTTCTGATATGATTGAGTATTCAATGCTGAATACATTTTTGTTGAAACCATTGTATTCATTCGAATAGTTTTCAAAATATCGAAAAAAAACCTGAAAAAATTTCAAATATTCATAATCATTGTTATGTTCATCATTCTTATTCTGAACATCCCAAGTGTAAACCGTTCTCACAACGTCAAAGTAGAAGAATGTAAAAACATTATGCATCTTTTGAATTTCATAAATATCATCACAGGGTGTTTCAAATTTTGTGTCGAAAACTGTGATTTAAAATTGGCCATAACTTCTGTTTTTCAAATTAGAACCCTATTTTTTTTAAGATTGCGTTGGATTCTGTGAAGAAAAATTATGATAGCACTCTCAGATGCTCTTGCTCCTTAATTCAGTAATTTCCGAGTCATTTGAGCTTTTCTGGATTCATGTTGTACGTAAAGTCAAATTCATCGAATCTGAGGATATTCGATGAATATTATGAATCCATAGTAACAACTAATAATTAGACTTGTCACCTGTGAATTATTAATGGGATCATTTATCGTCTATGGTCACAGAATATTCTCATGCCAACAGGTTCGATGGCTATTCTTATGAAACCATAGGAACCATTGAAGTTGAATCGAGAAGTAAGGTTAAGGCCTAAAATAGGACCTGTCACTTGTGAATTATTAATGGGATAATTTATCTTCTATGGTCACAGAATATTCTCATGCGGAAGATAAGATGAATTTGTCTCTACGTACAACATGACTCCAGAAAAGCTCAAATATCTCGGGAATTACTGAATTTAGGAGCAAAAACATCTGAGAGTGCTATCACTATTTTTCCTCGCAGAATCCAACGCAATCATAATAAAATAGGGTTCTAATTTGAAAAACAGAAGTTATGGCCAATTTTCGATCACAGTTTTCGACACAAAATTTGAAACACCCTTTGATGATATTTAGAAAATTCAAAAGATGCATGACCTTTCCACATTCTTCTACTTTGACGTTGTGAGAACGGTTTACACTTAGGATGTTCAGAATAAGAATAATGAACATAATACTGACTATGAATATTTGACATTTTTTCAAGTTTTTTTTTTCGATATTTTGAAAACTATTCGAATGAATACAATGATTTCAACAGAGATGTATTCAGCATTGAAAACTCAATCATATCAGCAACGAAAATATTGAAAAACTATTTTTTAACAAATTTATTTGCACTCCTGGTATAAACGGAAGTGCTTATGCTCCAAAAAATTTTAGGTCTGTAGAGAATTTCCAACAATATCATAATCCCAATTTTCGGATTTCAAATATGTCCAGTTCTCCAGAAACGTCTAATAGGCACTCGACCGTGAGACACCCTGTATACTTGATATAGAAACGTCAATACGAGTGAGAATTTTTATCCACTTCCTATGACCAGATTTTTTTTATGTAATATGGAAATTATTTATTTATGTTATTCTATTCTTATTCCAGCTAAAAATCTGGTCATAGGAAGTGGATAAAAATTCTCAGCCGTATTGATTTTTCTATATCAAGTACAATGGTGAAAGAAAACTCCCACCTCATCGGATTTAATCTTGAAATAGAGGGTGATGAAAAAAAGAGGTGGTTTTTGGGTATTTTCGTGAGGTTCAAAGTTCATTTCATGACTGAATCACCCTGTATTCTTTGAAGTCCATGATGATATGTTCTAAAAAAAATAAACAAACACCTTGAATCAACCCATAAATACAGGTTGTCCATTTAACCTTCCTTGAGAATAGTTTCTATAATAATGGATCACCCAGTATAAATTCTGGGTATTTCAGACTTTTTCGATGTAACAACAACATATCTAGTGTAATAGTTCATTTTGCGAACGTTTTCGCTCTGGAACCGACATATTTTATACTTTCCATATCGGGCATGCATTCAATTATGGATAACCCTGTATTCGTAACGATTTTCGGTCATATGGTTGCTGCCTGGGGATGGAATGAAATGTTTCTTGAAAATAATTGAAGTTCATTCGATTCTGTTTCGAGATACGCGCGTAGTAAAAGTGGGTCATTCTCAACTTCAACCGATGTATCTCGAAAACTAGTCATAGGATTGAGTTGGGGCCAGGGACACTTTTGATCAGTAGGTCGAGTACTACATTATACCAAAATTTTAGAAAATTTGACGGAACGCCATTTCCCATAAAAAAAGTGCGGGGTCCTTTGAAAGTGAACTTTGTTAACACGATACAACGATAAAAAAATATATGCACACAAGGAAATATGAATTTGGTAGCTGCAAGTGCAAGAAAAATTCAAATTCATCGTCGTTTTTCTCAATTAAATCTTCCCCTAACATAACATGGAGAATTTTAAGGGTTTACGTCCTACAAAATTCAAATGGTTCAAGAACTAAAGCCATTAGACCACCAAAAACGTCGTTTATTTTCCCATTTTGCTCCTGGACAAATTTTGGAACTGAAGAGTGTTTTTAAATGTGAATTTTCCTAACACGCATCGAAATAATTCACGAAAAATACCTATATTTAAACGGGTCGCCACTGCTCTATACAGGGTGCGCTATAATAAATACTTAACAGATACCTACCTGGAAGACACAAAGCAGATTCATCTGCAAATCGGGCTTCTTCGCAAGTTTTTGCAGAGCAACCGATACGGCTCTCCTCTCCTCGAAGTTCAAGAAGTTCTTTTCGCAGTCTTTCGTTGGGACGTGCTGTAAAGGCACTATGAGTGGCGCCCTCTCTAGGCAAGATTGCGTAAAGGACTCCTCGATGACGTCGCAGAATTTTCGGTAATCTATGCATTCTCGACGTAGGGGAGAGGCGAATCTGGAAGAGGAAACGGTTTGAAAGGGCCTTCGGAATGCGATAATAGGGGTGCGCAGTGGCGTAACAGAAGGTTTCTGTGGCAAAGAATTTGTTTATTTTATAAACTCTCTCGTTTTACTTGAACCACAACTGTATTTTTAGAATTTTGACCCAAAGACTGTCTTAAATGATAAGATTGGACTCAGTGATATCGAATAAATCCGATTCCGTCCGTCCGTTTGGCCATGAACACGATAACTCTTGCACAGAAGAACCTAGAAGTTTACAGAGTTGTTTCAGATCTCGAATGCCTTCTCGAAATTTTGTTTTCCTGAAAATTTCAACAACGGATTCGATGAAATTCAGCATTCAGATGGAAAATAACATTTCCAAGCTACAAGCTCTGTCCAATGTCCATATTGCTCTACCAGAACCATAAAATTTTTCTTCAACAACAGATTCTGTATCATAGACGATTTTTTGACACCTGTCATTTTTGTTTCTTGAACTGGCAAATCCGAACCTACGAGAGTTCAGGAGCTCCTGCTTTCACGTCAGTGCTTTCTGTGACCAATTTTTCTAAATAAAACATTGTGAAGTTGATCCAAAGTTACTTGAGTGGTCATCAAACTTTCACATAAATATTCCTTCGACAGCAGCAAAATATCAAAGGAATATCTGTGTGAAGGATTTGATGACTTCTCCAAGTAACTTTCGATATAGTGATACACATTCAGGAATCCAAATTGACCTAAAATAAACCATTCAGCAAAAGGAAAACTAAACTGAGATTAGAGGCATTTTAAACTGATTGTGACTCATAAATAATGTTGAAAAAGAAATAAGGGTACATGGAGGAAAATAAATAAAACTCCAAATGTAACAAAGTATAAAATCTTTATTAAGCTTTATTACAAATGTATGTATCAAAATATACAAAGGAAAGTTGGTGTTTTTTTAACTTCTTCATAAAAAAAGAAGTTGTCATGAAAATAAATCGTTATTACAATAGATAGCTATAATCGTGACGAAAATAAAATAGAAGAACAATTGATTGATATAGCGATATGAAAATATTTCATTCATTCCCTGAGGTTTTGTAAATTCTCAAAGTTTGTTTTGAGAAAATAATTGACAAATTACTCAAATTCATTTCAGGAAAAATAAGAAATGACTATTAATTATTGAGTTTTTTAAACACAACGATGCGATGAGATGTAAAATATAGGTACCTACCTGAGGGCAATTTAGGTACAAGGTACCTGTACCTATCAAAAGCACAGGGTGTCCAAGTTATTCGGAATTCCATGGATTCCTTGGAGATTAAAACGATTTCATATATTGAATAGATATAATTCGCAAATGAAGTGTTGAAATCTTTTTGACCACTTGAAAATACTTTCTATGGCACCCTGTATTTCCCTGAATACGTTTATGGCATTATCGACGTCAAATCATATGAATGTCAAATTCTTGCATCTTACTTAGCTGTCCCTACAGACTGGTTGGCAAATTTTTCATTTTACATTTAGCATTCTTCAAATATTTTAAAACATTGAGCTTATTCCACAATGGACTTCAAGAATTCATTTCCTTTAAAAGGCTTACAGAACATTAATCACTTTCTAGTTCCATTTTTTGAAACACTTTTTGTGCTCTGTTTCAAAATCTTCTGTTTATATTGTTTACGATTATATAAATTTCATACACAAAGCTTAAAACAGAGTGAAAATTCCAACAACAGTGTTCCCAACCTCTTAAGAGGGGTTTATAGTGCCCAGCTTTCTTAGCGTCCGTCAAAGTCTGCCTTCTTCTCACCCCTCACCTCCCCTAAGAAATCGTCGATTTTCAGTACGTCCGAAGATATCTCAGACATTCCTCGTATTTACCGCCCTTGTCTTCCACATGCGAGATTTCTGTTACGTACAGCCTTTACCTAGGGGAGGGCGGAAGTTGTCGAATGCCCTCGTATATTCACGAATGAAGTGAAATTATTTACGAAACTGCTGACAACACTGTAAATTCATAGGACGTAGACGTTTTGCCAGATGGAAATAAATAGTTGGGATGGGCCCCCAATAAATTCGTACACCCTTCTTGGTTGTTCGAATTTATTGCGAATTTCTGTTTTGGTTGTAAGTTAGATTCGGAAAAAATCATCCACATCTACAGTAAAAAAAAATTTGATTGAGACTCAAAACCTAAACTAATTTTTTTTTATGAATTTGAATTTGTTTTTTGTATGAGATGCTGTATCAGAGGAATTGTATATACATACTCTATTTTTTATGATTGCGTTTAATCGTGCGAAAAAAATGATAGTTCTCTGAGTTTTTTTCATTTTTTTTTATTGGAGTAAAATCATAATTTTTCTTCGCAGAATCCAACGCAATCATAAAGAATATGGTTCTAATTTGAAAAATATAAGTTATGGCCAATTTTCGATCATAGTTTTCGACACAAAATTTGAAACACCCTGTGATGATTATTCTGAACTTCACAAGATGCATGGCCTTTCCACATTCTTCTACTCTGATGTTATGAGGACTGTTTACGTTGAGGATATTGAGAGTAAGAAAAATGAACATTAGGTATACTGACTACGAGTATTTGAGTACTTTTGAGTACTTTTATTCCGGTTTTTTCTCGATATTTTGAAAACTATGGTTTTAACAGAAATGTACTTATTCAGAATTGAATACTAAACAAAGGAAAAAATTGAAAAAAACACTTTTCAACAAATCTATTTTTTTCACTTGTTGTATAACCAAGAGCGCTCATGCTCCAAAAAAATTTTAGCTCAGTAGAAAATTTCGAACAATATGATCTCAATTCTCAGATTTCTAATATGTCCAGTTCTCCAGGAAGGTCTAATAGGCACTCGAACTGGATTATAGTCATATATTTTTTTGATATATGTAATTCATTTGAAATAGCTTTTTTTGATGTTAGTGACTATAATAGATATCAAGAATTTCGGAAAGTTTTTGAAATTGAATGAGTTTTTTCATGAACTCAGATCATGGATCAGAAAAATTCATTTTATAAAATTGAAACGATAAGGTAATTCAAGAAGGAGGAAGGATTGTATGAAATTCTAGAAGATCTCGAGAATTTTCTGATCCCATCATAGCTTGTCATGTAAAAAAATTTTATGTAGGATAAACATCACATAACAAATGTGCGCAAAGATTTTTG
The DNA here is from genome assembly GCA_910592335.1 of Adalia bipunctata. Classification (NCBI taxonomy): domain Eukaryota; kingdom Metazoa; phylum Arthropoda; class Insecta; order Coleoptera; family Coccinellidae; genus Adalia; species Adalia bipunctata. Next base: position 13,815,153 of record OU342954.1, read on the forward strand.
CGTTTATCACTAAATTTCCTACTCATCTTCGAAGTAATTGAAACAAATAACAGAACACCTCCAATCACAAGAAAAAAAAAATCAAGTGAAAATTCACGACCCTCGTCTCTCGTCACAAGATCTAAAAACGTAGGGACCGAACGAATTTGCTTTCGGCTTGCCTGTCCAACAGAAGTAATAAAGAACATGTTTTTACACTTTTACTTTTCACTGATAACAGACGCCTTACAATAAAACAATAAATATTTGCCACTGGGATTTACCGAAAACCCCAAAGTGCAACCTAAAATGTGCAGTATTGCCAGATAGATGGAACGATCAGTAGAAAATGGAAATAGCCAAGTTCGTCGATTAGGTGGCAGCACTTTGCGATCGTTTGATTTTAATTTTACTGAAATCGGTTTTTGAGCGATTGGAGAAAACTTTTTGTGTTAAATTTTTCGTGGGAATTCATAAAAAAAAATGGTCTAGGTTGGAAAGTTAGAATTATGCATATAAAGTCACTAAGAAGGGAAAAAAAAATTTTATTTTTTTTTTCACTCGACGAAAAAAAAAATTATGAACTTTCCAACTTGAAGAACTCTTCAAATTGAATAACAGTGAAAACCCCATATAAATCAGTAGTCTCTATCGTGAGTAATCCCGAATCGCGTTTTGAACTGAACGTCAGAACGGTATAGGCCCCTCTTAAAATAAGAAGTCTTCAAATGGATGTCAGAATTCTCTTTTTCCCGTATTTTACATCTAATTTAACGTACGCTGTACTTGTAATCTATGCCGCCAATTCCATTCGACCGATATCTTGTTAAAAATATTATTAAGCACACTGTACCCTCTCTAAAAAAATTTACTCAGCCTACTCCATTCACTTTTATAAAGTATTCCGGTTGGCCATGACATTCTGACACATTTCACCGTGTATATTTTGAAAATGTTAGGTTATAGTCATTTTCCTGTCAGATAACTACGCGACGTTGTCCTATCTACATAGGGGACGTAGTAATTACATATTTATCAAAATGTTTATTTCATTGGGAAAATATTATGTGAATTCAATAATTCCAAAACCTGGCGATTGCTGAAGAAACTCTTTTCTCTGTTAATACTGGAAATATTTCCCGTAAATAAACATGGTTGAAAGATTCAGTTAAGCTGTTTTCTTGTACGGCAATCAAGAATCGAGTTATATTTCAAATGTTCCTTCAGAAAAGTGGGCAGTGTATGTGAATTTATGAAATTATAATTCTAAATTTATCGTTGCAGATCTTTTTTCGAATTGAAGTCTTGAGTCACTGTCTTTTTGGCTGCACCAATAGAAGGAAATTCTTTGTCGTCTCTTTCACTCAAAATCTTTCTTGATGTGTTTATGTGCAGCAAAAAAAATATGTATTCATATAAAATAATATAATACTTAGGTTTTCAATAACATAGTATAGGACGTCGAACATGTTAGATAGCTGGTGATAAATTATTGATTCCAAATTATCAGGGTTACTATCAGAATAAGCAGATTTCAATTCTACTTATCTCTTCCTGATACTTTGTGTCTGCTTCTTCAAATCAGCATATTTAGTTTCCAAGCTCGATGATTATATTGAGATTGAGACTATTGAGACAGACTCTGATTGAGAGTGGAATTTAGCATTGGCAACGTCTCTGGGAATTATTTTGACATTGTCGATATTTCACAAGTGCCAACCTGCGTCAGTTCTAAGTAAGAAAACTTGATAAACCTAAATCATGGCCAACCAGGATGCTTTATGAAAGTGATTGGAGTATATGTGCAAACGATTCCATTTCATTCAAAAAACACTTCCTGTCCCTCTCTTTGGGAAACTCTCGTGTCCTAAAGGGATAATATTTCAGAGGTTATATTATGTTAATATGTGTTTTTACGGCAGTAATCTTCAGTTATGATAACTGAAAAAACATGACTTTTTTCGTTTTTTCGGAAATTCTTCTGCAATAATGGCAACAAGAGATTTCACTCAAGCATCGACGGAGAACTCATTCCGTTGACCTTGAATCATATTACACTAACAGGGTGTTGCTCAGTCCAGGACTTCTACAGTTCGTTTATAAATTAAGCTTTCAAGGTCAACGAAGCGAGTTCCTCAATTCACAAATAGTAATAAAAAAAAAGTGAGTGAATCCCCATTTCAGTCCGCATAACGGAAAGGATAGTCGGCGTTGAACTCCTCTACAAATTCAGCGGTGGGTTGGGCACACCCGCAATGTTTCACCCCGTATTCGATGATAATTTCTTCATTGGCACTGATCAAACCGAAGTGAAGATTATTCAACACCGATATCGGAAATACTGCGGGTGGTTTGGCCAAGGACACGAGATCGAATTGCCATTTTTTGGAATGGTGACCTTGGAATGGGATTTCCGTCATGTAGGTAACTATCCACCTGCAATATGGAAACGTTTCTGACATTAAAGGCGTCACATCCATCACTTTGTATCCAAGACAGCAATACTTCTCGAACAATTGCCTCATTGTGTTTATTCTATGATTGTCTCCTGAAAAAGGATTAACGGTCTTAGTATTCGTTTTCAAGGAAACTGCACACCCTATATATACAAGCTGTCATCAAACTCAGTTCCTAAAGGTTACAACTGATATTGTAAACTTTTCTTAAACAGTGCTCAAAATAAACTCTTTTTGCTTCGACAAATGTAGGAACTGCTATCCAAACAGCATCGGATATTCTTTGGAAATCCTACGAATGTGAAAAATGGGATGAGTATATTCCGAATATTCGGAGAATATCCTACAATATTTATATCCTATGTAGCATATTCCAGGAATATTTTCATACGAATATTCAGGCATATTTCCATACGAATATTCATTCATAGTCCTAGAAGAATATGCTGAGAATATTCCAAAATGAATATTTTCCATAGAATGTCCCCAGTTCACAAGGTATTAAAAATTAGCTGTAGAATTTACGTTTAAAATCCGTTTGAATTATGAGCAATGTGAATACGTAGAGACTCAATCAAATATCACAGGAATAGTTGAGCTTAAATTCGAAGTCTTCAAATTTCTGTAGAAAACTAGAAAAAATAATAATACGGAACACGTATTCCAGGCGCTTCGCCATATTCATATAAAAGTATATGAAGTATATAAAGGTTGTTTCAATAAGAGCGCAACATTTGAATTGTGCGCCATTTTTGACAGTCATAATGTCACATGATTATGACGTGATGACAGATCGAAAGTTGACGAATGGGAGTTATGGTGTGCAATAACACCACTGGTATTCAATAACGTTTTCGAAAATATCGTCGAAAGGGTACGCATATACAGGGTGTTTGGAGGGTGAGTAGCCATAGGTAAATGGTGGATAGGTGATGCTCTTGGCTACTTGTTGCGCCTAATAAAATAACATTTTGCCCAAAGTTCAAGGTGTTATAATTTTTTTGCCAGTTTTCTAAAAATTTCCCATTTTTCTCATTAAAATCTTGATTTTTTTTAAATTTAATGCTCGAGGTGCCTATAAAATGTTTTATTTTTTTAGTCTAGTCTTGTCTTATTCAGATTGAATCATAATTTCATACAAACGTCTTCAAAAAACCTGACAGCGTCGTATCAAACATCAAAATGAAAAAGAGTGAAAATAAAAAAAATTTACATAGTGTGGGGTTTTAAAATACTTTTAAAAACTTCTCTAGTTAATACTCTTTGCAAGCTAAAAATACCGTGCTCTCTCTATCATCGGTTGACAATTAATACTCCTCGAGCATTAAATTATAACACTTTGAACTTTGGGCAAAATGTTATTTTATTAGGCGCAACAAGTAGCCAAGAGCATCACCTATTCACCATTTACCTATGGCTACTCACCCTCCAAACACACTTGACACTGTATATTCATTTCTTTTAGAGTTTCAACATCTTAGAATTACTCCTTTGTAACTTTCGTAATTTTGGATAAGCGGAATCAATTTGTACACATATGTACTATAAATTACGTGGCGCTCTTATTAAATATTCATTTGTTGAAATAATTTCTTTTCCTGTTAGACCCACCCCTAATCCCTGACTGATGGTCGTACCCCCCAACCAAATTTTATCACGGGGTTGACAAAATTTCAGAATTACCTACGTGAACCCCTGATAATAAACAAAAGGTACACCCATCAGTCGGAGATTAGGGGTGGGTCTAAACAGGAAAAGAAATTATTTCAACAAATGAATATTTAATAAGAGCGCCACGTAATTTATAGTATGTGTACAAATTGATTCCGCTTCGTCCAAAATTACGAAAGTTACAAAGGAGTAATTCTAAGATGTTGATACTCTAAAAGCAATGAATATACAGGGTGTTTGGAGGGTGAGTAGCCATAGGTAAATGGTGGATAGGTGATGCTCTTGGCTACTTGTTGCGCATAATAAAATAACATTTTGCCCAAAGTTCGAAGTGTTATAATTTTTTTGCCATTTTTCTAGAAATTTCCCATTTTTCTCATTGAAATCTTGCATTTTTTTAAAGTTAATGCTGGAGGAGTATTGTCAACCGATGATAGAGTGAGCACGCTATTTTTAGCTGTGTTAGAATGAGAGAAAAGATTTTACCTGCTCAATGGAATAGTTTTGTCGTCACCCTTTTAAGGCATCCTTCAACACAAAACGGTTTTTTGTTGAGTTATCTGATTATTAATGGTATACATGTTACATACCATTGCAAAGAGTATTAACTAGAGAAGTTTTTAAAAGCATTTTAAACCACCACACCATTTAATTTTTTTTATTTCACTTTGTAAAGTGAACACAACATTATTTTTTTTTTTTCATTTTGATGTTCGATACGACGCTGTCAGGTTTTTTGAAGACGTTTGTATGAAATTATGATTCAATCTGAATGAGACAAGGCTAGACTGAAAAAATAAATCATTTTATAGAGCATTAAATTAAAGAAATTCAAGATTTTAATGGGAAAAATGGGAAATTTCTAGAGAAATGGCAAAAAAATTATAACACTTTGAACTTTAGGCAAAATGTTAATGCATCAGGCGCAACAAGTAGCCAAGAGCATCACCTATCATCCATTTACCTATGGCTACTCACCCTCCAAACACCCAGTATATCACATATGCCAGCAAAGCCATTTAAAGATATTTTTCATACAATATAATTCCAGTATGAATATTTTCTAAATCAATAATTATTTCAATACTTTGCTACTGAAAATCATGTTATATTGAAGACTGAAACCTTGCGATCTAATTGAAACACCCTTCGAACGGAGTTTCATCGAGCCGTCGAGTCTTCGACGCCACTGACAGCAGCGACTAGGGCAAGAATAGAATGCAATGCTGCTTGAAAATGGCGGACCTAAAAACAAATCGAAACTGACACTATAATTACATTGTTTCTTGATTTTAATATAATCCGAGGAAATGAATTGGTGGAATTTTTTTTTTGATTTCGTGAATAATCCATAATGTTATTATGAAGATTTAATACTTTCTGTTATCGGATACTCAATTCTTTGCAGAATAATAGTTGAATCAAATAAGTATTAATTTTTTCCTCAATTTCCATGTTTATAAAAAATTACAAGGAAAAATCTGTGGTTTCTCCTAGATTTGCAAATCTGCGTAATATCATTTCAAAAACTTGACTGAATATCCAAGAATTTTACCACCAATTTTACATTATGTGAAAAACTACTTACGTTCATTTTCTTCTTCTTCCTCCTTTGGCCTAAGCAAATCCAGCAATTTCTCTGGAATTTCCCTGTTGAAGGACTGCAAATACGACAGCAGATCCGGAGTTTTGGGCTTATCAACATCATCTATTTTACTTGGACCAGCATTCTGATCATCAGATATTCTTACATCAAGTTCTTCCGACAAACAACTCATTTTAATCACACAAAAAAATTCCTTGAAAATTCTCGTCCCCTCGAATCGCTATGACAACGTCGACACATGTGAAAATTGGTGCATTTCACTTGGCGTGCTTTGAGTCGAACTTTAGAATGAACCTCACTAGTCACTGCCCAGTGTTGTCAGATGACCTTCTGAGTTTTCCATTGGATGTGATAAAATTTTTTAAATAGCATGGACGAGAAACAAACTAAACTTGATCCTTTCGTATTATACCAATTTTTCAAAAGACAAACGAAGGAAACAAAATGTCCAGATAATTATTTCGGAAAAAATGTTCCAGAAATTGGCCCAAGGAATTGGCCCGAATTCTTCATCTAGAGGCCTGAGAAAAATTGACCAAAACATATTTTAGTTCTTCAAAAAATACTATATTTTTAATTAAGAATTATTGCCCAATCTTCTAATTTTTAATTTTTATTTATATTCTTATTTTTTGAAACTAGAGGATTATCGAAGCCACAATACACTGAGACAGGAAAAGTACTTGAACAGGCCAACGCTAACGTTCTAAATCCACAAATTTTCATGTATAATAATTGAGAACTTGTCATGCAGATGCACCCTTTTAATTGACGAGGGGTGAAGGCAGTGGAGTTTTGTAAATGGCAACCCTAACTTCGTGTTGCTGAGCTTTGGCCATTGAAAGGTATTTTTATCAACCCTCCTATTTTTATAGGGATGAAATGGTTGAACTCATATGATTTAGAACTTCCACAATCATCTTCAGTTTTCTCATTTTCTTCGAGCAGTATCATTCTCAGAATCAAAATAATGAGTCCCATGTTTTGCCCATCTGTTTTATATTCAATCTAGTATATAAATTGTTAATTTTTGCAAAAGAGTGTAACTTCACTATGGATTTTAAACCTGATTATTGATAACATTATCATTCGTTTTGTTATGTCTTATATGCAAATTTTTGTGTGTTTTCCTGATGAACATTGGTATCGTTTTTTTACTTGTCTTATGTCATTTTCGTTAAAGTAAAGGATGAATAAATGTTATGATTGTTATTATTATTATATTTTCTGAGATTTTTATTTTAGATAATTCATCAATTTTTACCTGCCCTACGCTAAAGGCATGTTTTCGATAACAAAAGAGTCAATCACTCCTAAATTCTATGTTGATGACCACCAAATACTTGAAAGAGAAAAATTCGAATTCAATTATTCAAGCTATTTCAAAAGAATATGAATAAGTACAGGGTGTTGAACAATAAGTTTTCAAGGGGTGTGCTGCCTTGTCGATAATTAAAGTAGATATTTCATGGAAACGAAAGCTCTTAGGCCTCTCCTTGGGAAGTTACAGGCTTCAAAAAAAATATACTACCATATTTTACAATTTTGTGGTGATCTTCAAAAGGGGAGTACCATGAGCATATTTAATTTTTCAACAGAACTTTCTCAACAACCAAAATTTCTTGATTCGAAAATATTGGTTGATAAAAACAATTCAATGCAAATCTTTTTCAATCATTGTGTTGTGTGCATATTGGCATATTTCATAAAAGGAATAAAGGATTCCAATGAATAAAATTGCAAGTAATCGAATAGAGAAAATATAGATGGTGGCTGTTACGTTTTGAGTGCGGTTCTGCAGCTTTTGAAGCATTCTAAACAAATTTGAAACATCCCATGTTCAATTTTCGATGAAGGATCATTCCCTAGAAAAATATTTGCCCTTGTTTGGTAACACCCTCTTTCTTCGTATAATAAAAAAAGGGTTGATAAAAAACCTCATCAATGACCAAATCATTATGCATCAAAACCGTTAACCAACTGAGCCATTTCCATCACCTATCGCCAACGAAAATCCAGTTTTAGATTTCCCAGTTTTCGCGATAATATTTTCCATCTGACAACGCAGCCAACTCCCCCAAAAGTCTACTACGCACTCACGCACTTTCTCATAACCACCAAACCACCTGTAGCTTTCAACAGCTCGATAGGGAATAGGCCACTTTAACACTACGCACTTTCTATTTTATTATCGTTCGTAGATGTCGCCACGACCATAATTTAGGCCAATTTTTTCTTGCTCCGAGCCTTTTGAATGTTCAATTGGATTGAACAATTTAGTGCTACACCCTTTCAAAACCAAATTGGCTCTAACCATGATCAAAATGATGTAAGTCAAAATCGAATTGGCAATATCAATTTTGAAGTGACATGAATCATTTCCAAATTTACAATAAACAAAATCACATTGGCAACTACTTGAAGTCATAAGATTTTGAGCTCTGGCCCAACCGATGAATCGGATAATTCATAAACTTTCGTTCATAAACAATATTTTCAATATGAATAAAGTTTCTTCAGGCAAAAACATTATCCATGACACCGCCCCTCAACTCGCACGAATCTAATCCGCTAATGACACCTCATGTGTTGAAATTCACCAAGCCGTGAATATGAAATCCTGAATCAGATAGTGAAGATTTCAGGCAAAATATCAAGTTTTGTATATTTTTGGAATGGTAACCTGAAGCTCTACTGGAGTATACAAAAGTTTCTAGTATCGGTTACCCATTTGAAAATTTGAAATTAAATATTTTAGGAAAATATACCGTCAATACTGAACTTTATAAACTCTCTGATTATTTATACAAATTAACAATGTTGTCAGAATGTTTATTAACTTTGTCAAGACTAAAATCTCTATGATGGAAAAACGTTCGATGTAGAGATATGTATTAATAAAATCCCACAAATGTGGGAGATAAAATTGAATTCTGAGAAGCATGAAATTATACAGGGTGGCCCACCCCAGACGCGGTTCTCATTTTGAGGCAGTAAATGAAGACATTTTGAAATTTTTTTTTCGTCAAATGTGAAGGACAATCAGATGCACAATTTAAAATTGTTTTCACATATACAGGGTGTTCGATAACAAAGATATAGACCATAGTTACACTTTTTTAAATGGAATACCCTATATATGAATTCAAAAATTGAATGGCAAGCTCAAATAAAGATGAGTTTATAGGAACCATTTTATGTCTTAGGAGAACCATTTGAGAGAAAATGGCGAAAAATCGAAAAAAAGGAGTATTTTTGATTTGCAATTAATGAATAAACCCTTCAAGCCAACTAGACAGACAATGTTTTTTCGTATAGACGTATTTGCTACCCTTATGCAGAAAACAAAATTTAACTCTGGAATATACTGAGTGATCATAATTAATGTTCAAACATTTACTACAAATAATGGTCAAAAACTTTCTTATTTCAAATGGCACACCCAGTATTTCTGTACCTTGTTGAACGTAAAAATTAATATTGAAACTATCTTCAATAGGTTTCCCTATACCTAAACCTAATAGTTTTCAAGTAATTTTCGATTTTGAATTAAACTTGTTAACCTACTGTTATGATTAGCGATATTCATAGAAAAACTTGTAAATATTTGTGGGGAAATGCTCACAATATTTTTTGAAATCTGAGAAACTCATATGAAGATCTCAATAATGGTGTTGCGGTCCCGCAAGATTTATTATTCCTTTATAAATGATTATCTACTGTTTTTCTGAATATGAATTCTTTTTTCAATTATTTTCAAATTAATTTCGCCTAGAAGGTATTGAGTGTCGCATTATCATTCAATCTTTCCCGGTACATGCCCTTAAATTTTTCTTCATTCCGATCGTTTTGATTCGAAGTTAAGCCATACGTTCAAAGAATCATGTAACAAACGATTCATTCAAAAAAATTACTGCTCAGGCGATGAACCTGTGCTGTCCAACATTTTCCCTATTCTTCACATTTTCAATATTTCGAAGACTTTTGGAGATTTTCAAAAGAGATCTGTAATAGTGAACCTCTGGCCAGAGAGTGAGTTGAATACCGGCATTCAGTAGTAAGGTAGTATTTGAAGGTATTTTGTGAACATCTTTGAATCTTTGAGTCTACTGATACTCAATCCAACAATTGGAGATAACAAGTATGAAGAATCAGAGGTTCATCGCCTGAGCAAATATTTTTTTAAATGAATCGTTTGTTACATGATTCTTTGAACGTATGGCTTAACTTCAAAACGATAAGAATAAAGAAAAATTTAAGGGCATGTACCGAAAAATATTGAATGAGGATGACATTCAATACCTTCTAGGCGAAATTAATTTTAAAATAATTGAAAAAAAATTGACATTGAGAAATACAGTAGATAATCATTTATAAGGAATAATAAATCTTGCGTGACCGTAACACCATTATTGAGATCTTCATATGAGTTTTTCAGATTTCAAATAATATTGTGAGCATTTCCCCACAAATATTTCCAAGTATTTCTTTGAATATCGCTAATCATAATAGTAGGTTAACTAGTTGAATTAAAAATCGAAAATTACTTGAAAACTATTAGGTTTAGGTATAGGGAAACCTATTGAAGATAGTTTCTATATTAATTTTCACGTTCAACAAGGTACAGAAATACTGGGTGTGCCATTTGAAATAAGAAAGTTTTTGACCATTATATGTAGTTAATGTTTGAACATTAATTATGATCACTCAGTATATTCCAGAGTTAAATTTTTGTTTTCTGCATAAGGGTAGCCAATATGTCTACACGAAAAAACATTGTCTGTCTCGTTGGCTTGAAGGGTTTATTCATTAATTGCAAATTAAAAATACTCCTTTTTTTCGATTTTTCGCCATTTTCTCTTAAATGGTTCTCCTAAGACATAAAATGGTTCTTATAAACTCATCTTTGTTTGAGCTTGCCATAGTGTAACTATGGTCTATATCTTTGTTATCGAACACCCTGTATATGTGAAAACAATTTTAAATTGTGCATCTGATTGTCCTTCACATTAGACGAAAAAAAATTTTTCAAAATGTCTTCATTCACTGCCTCAAAATGAGAACCGCGTCTGGGGTGGGCCACCCTGTATATTTTATACGCACAGTTTCTATTAAAAATTACCGGTCCATATTGAAAAAAATGTCAATGGAATACAAAATCACAAAATAATAATGATGAATGTCCCATACAAACCACGTATTGAATTGAAATTAATGAAAAATGAAATGATCCTTAGCACTACATGATCTGTAGCGATATTTCCATCTGAACAATATCCTCTTTGAATTTTATTAACTCGACAATACACGATTATTATCACATTAATTCACTCTCACTGAAAGTCTGCACAAAATCATCAACTGTAAGTTATTGAATAAATCGACAAATCGTAGTCCCCATCACGCCGGTTATCGCTATACGCATGCGTTTGCATCCGTCGTTTAACAACCACAGTTCAACTGTTTGGTCTGAGGAACAGTTGTGTGGTTTGTCTTGCGCGCTGGCTACCTCGCATTGCGAAGTCGCGCACCGCACATTGAAGCATTTATCCGTGAGTTATCGGCCGAAATGTTGAAAAAAAGTATGCCAAAATTGGACTAAGCGGATGCCGAGGATAACATTTGCATGAAGTGATCTTAAAACATTAAATTTTATGGAACGTTCTATCGATTCAAATAAAGATTTCATAAATTAAAAAATCACCCTACTCGTCGTAGGCACTCCTAATTTCAACCTCGGGTTTTGAGCAGAAATCAGTGAATGCGAAATTGGATATAAACATGGGGGCTCTCGTACTTACACATCCATGAGGGTATCCATTTCGTTCTCTGTCAACCCGAATCTGCAATCCGAGAGGCCTCTCTTGAAATCCTCCCTTTTTATCACCTGTTCATTGCATCTGTCGAAATCTTTCAAGAACTCAATAACCCTGATACGATCCCTAACGACCTTCGCCTTTATCTTCGCCAGTATCTGGACGATGTCTTTCTCGGCTCTGGTCGGAGCTTTCCTGGCCGGAGGCATGTTCACTGCCTTGGTCTTGGCGTACAAACCTTGATACTGGAGACGGCAGATTAAAAAATGGTACACGAGTATAAGAAACATCACTCACCAATGGTACCTCTTCTCTCTTCGGTTCAACTTCTTTCAAGAAGGCGAAGTAATTGAAGCCCATATCGCTGTTGTACCTTTCTTCGAGGGCATATAACTCTTCGTCCGACAGAAGAATACCGTTGGCTACCAAACACTGGCGAGCATTTGGTATGGTAACATGACCATTGTTGGTTCTGAAATACAGTGGAGGTGAAAGTAAATATTTTTTACATTCTAAATGATACCATTTGATTTATTTCAAATCATTTTATTATCTTTTTTCTGAGAACCTTTCTTATTTAAAGCTAAAAACCACTGGTTATTCTTAGTTAATACACGATTAGCGACCTTCTTTATTCTCGTGAACTCAAGATATTCGATACAGATGAATCTTAATAAGATTGAAAGAACGATCGATCATTTCTTATGAATCAACGCCCTTTGAGGAATCCAGTAAGGAGATGTTACCAAATTGGCCAAATTCTCACTAAGATCCAGATACTTCTTAGATCTCGCAGTGCTAAAGTTTCGAAGAAACTTTTTTTTATGATCTAACCCAGGCAGATTCCGCCAGTGTCTTCTCTTCCTGACACTATTTCCTGTAGGTATCTGGTGTTTTTTTAGAGTGATAGAACTTTCGATGGGAAAAACTGTGATTTGACAGAACGAAGAAGCCATGTTGTTTTGATATTTCTGCTCAGAGCAACTTATTCGTCGAACTATCGATAGATTTCGGACAACATTTTCTCTACTCGATGCAACAACAACAACAAGACAAAGAACTTCACGTACAGATGAAAATATCGCTGCTGTAAGTGATAGTGTTAATGCACATCCAGATTTGTCTATTCGTCGACGTTCACAACAAGTTGGACTCTGATGGGCATCCACCTCATGGAAAATTTTGCCTAAAGATCTTGGTCTACTCCCATACAAGATCCAACTAGTTCAAGAACTAAAGCCACTTGACCATAATGAGCGTTGTTTGTTTGCTGATTGGCCCTTGAACAGCTTGAAGTTGATCCACTTTCTTATCGAAAAATTGTGTTTAGTGATGAGGATCATTTCAGGTTGAAAGGCTACGTAAACAAGCAAATTTGCCGTATATAAAGAGAAAACAATCCTCAAGAAGTCCTGCAGGTTCCATTGCATCCTGAAAAATGCACTGTATGGTGTGCTTTACAAGCTGGAGGCACCATCGGTCCATATTTCTTTAAAAATGATGCTGGAGCTGATGTTACATTGAATGGTGCTCGTTACAGATCGATTATCAATGATTAATTGTTTCAGAATTGAATGGTATCGACCCAGAAGTGTTTTGGTTCCAACAAGGTGGTGCTTCACCTCAAGGGCGTAGCCAGGGGGGGGGTTTCAATCCCCCCCCCCCCCCCCGAAATGTATTCAGTGTTCAATACTTGCTACAGAAAGCGACCCTCACAATTCCCGGCACTTACAAAGTCAATTGCCATAATTTCAAAACCCCCCCCGAAATTAATTCCTGGCTACGCCCTTGCTTCACCTTATGCTGCTACCGCAACTATTGAAAGAAAGATTTCGAGAAATGGTCCGATTAATTGGCCTTCAAGATCATGCTCCTATGGATTAGTTCCTTTGGGGTTCTGTCAAATCATTGGTGAGCATCTGGGTCAGCCCCAAAGACTCCAGCACCAGTCCCCATCCTACTTTCAGAACCATCTGTGTGCCATTAAATGGAATTCTCCCTCATTTCTACTAAGCATATTGAAGTGAAGTTTCTCACGATGCTCATTTTCTTTATCATCTCGTCACTGGGAAGGTTCGCTGATGGGATGTATTTGGTCAGAGATGACATATAAGTCCCTCCTCCTTCCTAGAGCAGAAGACACTGGTAATAAGACACTTTCGAGAAACATTGCTAGTGGCTCATCCACTGCAATCCTATCAACACCTTCGCTTTAACGAACTACAGGGTAGTTGCTGCTGACAGAGATCAAAGGTGGAAACCAGTTAGACTTCTCCAGTATAAACGCACCCTTCACATGAAGTTATCTATCCGAATGGAGGGCAGCACATCTAAGAAACGTAACACCCTTCGTCTTAGGTGAGAGTTTCCCCTTGTTGGATCATGGCATTCTTTGAGGCATGCCTTCGAGTTTGAGTCCCTCTTTTATTACTATTTGAACCAAATGACCTACTTTTCACCGACGATGGGCGCCATACATCAAGAAGAAGATGTCATAAAGGACCCCGCACTTTTTATAGGTAAAGTGGCGACCGGTCAAATTTTCTGAAAGTTTTGTATGTGACCAAAAGTGTCAATGGGTCCAACCCAATCCTATGGCTAGTTTTCCAAATAAGGGGTGTTAAAATTGAAAATTGCCCAAATTTTCGGATTTATTCTTTGATTATTAAGAGTTGGATTGGATTTCTGTTGCATACACACGTTTACTAAATGTTCTAGTAATGAAATTAGTGGATACGTATGAGTAAAAATATTTATATTTACAGGGTGATTCACGAATGTATGACGGTAGTTTTTTGCCATAATTCACTTTTTCTACTGTGACGTCAAGGTACGATTCCACCGAAAACATGTGCGGCACAAATGTTTACGAACATTTTGTGCAGCACTCCGGTAGTTCGCGTACAAGCTGTGAACACATTTAGCCACCGTTTCCACCGGCACTGCTGTGTGTAACTTTTGTATGCGCACAGTGCCGCACACCGTATACAGGAACAAGTTCTCAATGTTTCGCGTTCGATAGGTGAAAATATGGAGGATCAAGAAAACGTTGTGCTCTGCACTGCAGCGTGTGTTTTATTATGTACTTCGTTAAGAAAGAAAATAAGAAATAAACAGAAAATGTTTCGATGAGACTAGCAATAACTTGAGATATCTAGCAACTGGAGATTCTTTCGCAAGTTTGATGTATTTATTCAAAGTTTCTAAAGAACTTATTTCTCGTATTGTACTTGTTGTTGAGGTGTGTAAGACGTTGATAAGCGATAATCCGAGATGATACTTTCATTTGGTTCATCCCTCTAATGAAAAAAATTCAAATATGAATATCCGAACCATTTTGGCTTATAACTCGTATACTCCGATACTCCAGGACCAGTAGTTTTTGAATCGGCGATTTTTTTTCTTTTTCGCCTGTACCGCGACACAATAATTTTCCACTTGCGCAGAATCTCGGTGGAATCACAATCAAATTTTTTGGCCCACTCTTTAGCTGCATCGTGTTTTTCATTTCGGTTTTTGAAATGTTCATTATTACAATCCCACAATACGGGATATATTTCCATTTCTTGAATGAATTGGATTATATTCTCATTATTCCAATCCATGTTCGCGCGCACAAGTTGATGTTTCCTCTATTGTAGCGGAAGCAAGACTGAGTTCGCGGACAACATGTGTGTGTGCGTCAACCCGAGTCCACCGCTGGAAGCAGTACGCGACAAAAGTGTGCAACTGTGCGTGAACTCTTCAAGAGAGTACGCGCACTTTTTGTTGCTGTTCACGTGTACGAGTCCACCGCAACGAACATTTGTGGCGTACACTGTGCACCACTGTGCCGCACAGTGCGTCACTCCGGTGGAATCGCACCTTCAGGAAGGCATATTTTTGAAATGTTGTTTTCGATTTAGTATTATGACGACCAAATATTGCACAGTGCATATTTTTTATACAGGGTGTTTCACAGAGAGAACCACTAGACATAATAATTTTTTTTTAGGATCAATTCGAAACCCTGTCTTTTTGAATTGATTTCTGGGACAAGTAATACCACAAACATATGTGTGTCTCTAATCTCTAAATTATTCATGGTGGTTTATTCATAGGAAGCTATTCCATTCTGGGAAAAGTTCGAAAAACATGAACACCCTGTATTCGAAAACTTCCTCGGTCAAATGCAACTATTTTCTCACTTTATATTGATTTCAACAACATCTCCAGAGGTATGAATTCTGAATCCGATACTATGACCAGTTTTCGAGATACAGGGCGTTGTAGTTGAGAATAAATGATTCCATCAGTTTTTTTTTCCAATTGAAGAGGCGGATCGATTTTATATTGTGCCCATGAGTTCAATATGAGTACAGATAAGATGCGCATGGAAAGATTCAGCTAAAATATTTGCTGTTACAGGGTGATTCATGAATAAATCACAATACCATA
Source organism: Adalia bipunctata (assembly GCA_910592335.1). Lineage (NCBI taxonomy): Eukaryota > Metazoa > Arthropoda > Insecta > Coleoptera > Coccinellidae > Adalia > Adalia bipunctata. The sequence continues at coordinate 13,831,118 of OU342954.1, forward strand.
AGTATTTTTGGTATGGTTGCCTGTATGGCTCACCCTTTATGAAAAGTAATCATAATGAAGTATTTCAGACTGAAAATTGTGAACGACTAGGTATTAACTTCATGGAATAATTTCTCTGTGACGAAATGGTAGAATTATCGAGTGTTTGCAAAAGCTATTGTGATTTATTCGTGAACCACCCTGTAACAGTAAATATTTTAGCTGAACCTTTCCATGCGCATCTTATCTGTACTCATATTGAACTCATGGACGCAACATAAAATCAATCCAGCTTTTCAATTTGAAAAAAAAAACTGATGAAATAAGTTATTCTCCACTTCAACGCCCTGTATCTCGAAAACTGGTCATAGTATCGGATTTAGAATTCATACCTCTGGAGATCTTGTGGAAACCAATATATAGTGAAAAAATAGTTGCATTTGACCGAGAAAATTTTCGAATACAGGGTGTTCATGTTTTTCGGACTTTTCTCAAAATAGAATACCTGCCTATGAATAAACCACCATGAATATTTCGGAGATTAGAGACACACATATGTTTGTGGTAATACTTTTCCCAAAAATCAATTCAAAAAGGCAGGGTTTCGAATTAATCCTAAAAAAAATGATTAGGTCTAGTGGTTCTCTCTGTGAAACACCCTGTATAGAAAATATGCACTGTGCAATATTTTGTCGTCATAATACTAAATCGATAAGAACATTTCAGAAATATACCTTCCTGACGTCACAGTAGAAAAAGTGAATTTTGGCAAAAAACTACCGTCATATATTCGTGAATCACCCTGTAAATATAAATATTTTTTATTATACGTATCCACTAATTTCATTACTAGAACATGTAGTAAACGTGTGTATGCAACAGAAATCCAATCTAACACTTAATAATTAAAAAATAAATCCGAAAATTCGAGCAATTTTCAACTTTAACACCCCGTATTTAGAAAACTAGCCAAAGGATTGGTTTGGACCCATTGACTTTTTTGGTCACTGAGTCGGGTACAACAACATAACAAACTTTCAGAAAATTTGACCGGTCGCCACTTTTCATACAAAAAGTGCGGGGTCCAATTTCAACAAAAATGGGTATTTGAAAATATCAATTACTTATCGTAATCCCTGAATGAGGGTTTCAGCAAAAGTCCTCTCTTCAGTACCCTCTTCTTGATCTTATCAACAGCCTCTTCGCACAGATCTCTTCTCGGCGTATTCACTTGGTGCCAAGCCTTCGTGCCCTTCCTCTGCAAAAGCTTGACCTCTTGCGAAGGCGGATTAACCTCCAACTCTGGCGTTTTCTCCAAGTTCTATAAAACATTCGTAGGAAACATTCCACAAATTAACATTATTTCTCAAAACTCACCTTGGTTGTGAAGACTTGATCCACGTCATCCTCGAAGGTCTGCCAGCACACTCTCATGGGATCGGTGGGGTCCCGATACTGGGTGATCAATGTTTCGATCTCGGGCAATGATAAGAACATCCTCTGGATGCCGCTTATGCCCAAAGCATCGAGACCACGATGGAATTGGGACGTTGTAATCTTTCCGCAACGAAGTGGATCGAAGTCCTAAGAGGAACAAGATCTAGTTGTAGCACAGTGAGTTGCCATATTGCTTTATTCTTGAGTGGAACCCTGAGCTACCTTTATAGTACGAGAGATGGCGACCAAGATTTTTGACTTATAGCGGCTCGGCTAAAACCGCACGGAATCGATAGATTATATGACCCTGTACCCAGAAATGCGATTTTCAGACATTTTGCGCGTAGCGTATGATCTGAGCGCATTTTCAAAAATGTCAAAAAAACAACATGGGTGACTCATAGCGGCCCGTCTGATTTCCGGAATGTAGTTAGATAATAGCCCTGAGATACCAATAACACAGTTTTCAGACACCAAGATTGTAGCGCGTACCCAGGAGACCAATAAAAAAAAGTAAAAAATGAAAAAAAAAAAAAAAATTACAGCGGCCCGTCTGAAAATGATTTTTATAGGTTAAGCCGTGTCAATTGATGTGGAAAGATCAATTTTCAAACAAAAAACATGTCGCCTTACATTTTTATAGCATTTCGAAAATGTCAAGAAATCTGACCTAAGTGACTCATAGCGACCTGTCTGAAATTCGTCGTCAATGATTGAATACGTTCCCCAGATGTGGAAAAAAATGATATCAGACAAATTGAATGTAGCGTTTAACTAATCAGACAACTTTTCAATTTGCAGTACTTAGCCCGGTTGCATGAACGTGAAGTAAATTCACCTCAGGGGTATCGTTCAATTTTGTCATACACATATTTATCAAACATTTATCTAATGTGTTTCTGAATTCAAGTTTCTTTCCTCAAGCACAAGAAATCAATGCTGAATAGCCGCAATCCTATAGAAATACTAGCACCGAACATGAAATTGAGGTAGCTACCAAATTTACTAATTGAAAATTCGGAAAAATGAAATGATAATACGTACTTTTGTAGTTTGTGGCCAATAAAACATTAATTATTCACCAAAAATATATGCATTATATTTATTTAGATATGTATTATGAATTAGTTCAACGTTCAACTCAAATCATTTCTAATATATTCCTGATCCAAGTCCGTAAAATAATGTGAGAAATTTCCGAAATACTTCACAGAAATTCTTTTGATTATAGTCACTAACACCAAATAGATATATTCCAAATGAAATATATAAAAAAAATATATGACTTTAATTCAGAAATTAGTTTTACATGAATTATATTCAACGCATCAACTCCTTGTGGTCAGAGCTTGTGGGCAAAGCAAGCCTGTGGTCACATAAATATTGGTTTACATCTTCCATATGATTTTGAAAAGTTGACTTCACACTTGGTTCATCTCTTTTCTTTGCGATAAGATCGCATATGTCTTTCTCTTACTAGTATAGCCGGAGTTTTTGCCGGGCGACTCCAGCACATTTTTTCGTTATAGGCGACACTCAAAATGTCTGAAAACCGTATTTTTGTATTTTGGGCATCCATAAGAATGATTCAAAACAAAAATGAACCGAGCCGCTATGAGTCACTTACGTCAGATTTTTGACATTTTTGAAAAGACACTCAGGTCAAACGCTACGCACAAAATGTCTGAAAACACAAATTTTAGTGATAAAATAACAAAATCTATGTACATTTTCAATATCAGACGGGCCGTTATACGACCGTCGACCATTTTTTTTTTACACAGCAGAAATGCCCCCCGCGAAGATGCTACACTTCTGAGTATTACTACTTACCAGTCGGCTCTAGGGTCATCTAATCTATCGATTTTACACGGTTTTAGCCGGGCCGCTATGAAACATGGTTTTGGTCGTCATCTCTCGTACTATTAGAGAGCATATCAAAGCTGGTAATCACTTCCAATAGGAAAAGTACACCTTCTCTGGATATCAAGAATGTGTGGATACAAATACAGGGTCTTTCACGAGGAACCTCACCCATATTTATACGGGAAACTACTGAACGTATTTTCATGAAATTCAGCAATATTTTCTGAGTTAATATCCACTTTAGGGCAAGGGTGTGATGCATACACTCACATTATTTTTAACGTAGATTCAATATCTGCCATAAAAAAATGGGGTTCTAATTTGAAAAAATTGATTTTTCACGATTTTGTCATCCCTAACTTTGAAAGCGATTTTTTCACCCCCTGTATCATGAATCGCGATTTCGATTTTCAAAGTGGATACCTCAATCTTACATCTTGAAAAATCCCAAAAATGAAAATTTTCCATCCAAAAACCTCGAAGTTATTCTTGTTTCAGCGGAGCTCTATTTTCGATTTTTTTTTCGAATTTTCCCGCTCAGAGAGAATTTTCCAACCAAAACTGAAAAATGTTACATCAAAATAACTTGAAATTTTCTAAGGAATCTATTTCTGCAATAAAAAAATGGTGTTCTAATTTGAAAAACGGAAGTTGACGTCATTTCCGGAAAAACCGGAGGTGCTCATGCCTTGAAAATATTTTAGATTTCATCAGCATCGTGAAATACTTATAAGTGCTGAATTTCATGAAAATACGTTCAGTAGTTTCCCGTATAAATATGGGTGAGGTTCCTCGTGAAAGACCCTGTATAAGATCGAACCAGATCCAAGCCAGTAAAAATTCAGACAAGTTATTAAAGAAAGAGTCATTCTTGATGTAGACTGAACGAAAATTCAGAAATTAATACAGCAGGAGATGAATACAGCCCAAATAAGAACATATTATCATTGACACCACCTTCGAGAAAATTATGTTGACAGCTTAACTACGTAGTCACTGTTATTATACATTAACATATCTGTTGGAGAACTGTGTTGTTCAGATTATACGACTTAGAAACGAGAAAGAGTAGGAAGATTATCATTATTTGAACTGGGTTCGTTATGGCTCAGTTAGCCTTCCGAGAACTGCGACCACATGGATCTTCTGTTATCTACCCTAGTAATTCATTGAAACCCAAGGAGGTCGTCGATAGTGTTGATAAAACCGACAACATCCTTAGGAGCCTTGGCCGTTACCTCGTGGGTATCCAGGACCAGTTTCCCGATATGATTGGTTCTTAGACCAGCCAGCTCTGGATACTTGCATACCATATGTTCAGCTGTGTCTGATGTCGAAAGTGGCCTGTCAGCAGACCTCCCATCACCCGAAGCTCAGCTCGTGACAGCTTTAGAGCTTACTGGTATTATAGGTCGGTGAAATCATCACGAGTTTCTTGGACTGAGTAAGTCCAGGAGTGTTTCTCCAGAGGGTTATTCTGTTGTCCAACTCTCATTGTTGAACTTTCGCCTTATATTAGTCTTTTCCAAGCCCACAGAAAGGCTCAGGTCCAGCAGGTGTTAACCTTGATGCACTTTTCGCAAGCCCATCGGCTTTTTCATTTTCTTCAACACCACAATGTTCTGGCACGCATAGTAGAGTCACTTTATTGTCTCTGGCCAGTTGCTTTATGGTGTTACGGCACTCCTAGGCCAGCAGACAGAGACCCCTGGCAATGTACACAGCCACTAACTCGGTTCTGTAGAATATAGGGGTTCACTTCCAAGGGCTTTAAAGATCCTCAGTTTAAGTCCATATATCCCAATGCCAGTGCCTCTTTCAGATTTTGATCCATCGGTAAACCATATGGATGACTTTTTGTCCAAGCGATTTACGAAACTTGTTGCACTATGACGGTCAGCTATAACCGTTTCAAAGATTGTTGGCATAACATCCGATGGTTTTGCCAAGAAGATTGAATCCAGTTGATTCAATATCCTCATGTGCCCAACCCAGTTTCTAGGTAGGAGTTTCCCGTTAAGGGATATTCTTAATGCATCCAGCAGGTTGCATTTTTCTCACATGTAGATGGAAGGGAGACGAATTGTGTATGACCTCAAGCGCTGCTGTGGCAGCTGTGGACATAGCTTCCGTGACACCAATACAGGCCAGCATTTGTAGTGTCTTTCCAAAGAGTCTCTTGCAGGCCCACATTACCGCCTTGGCTCTGGAAAGAATCACATATATGTCTTAAGCTTGAAACAGGCAGTCATCACAAAGACCGCTAGGACCTAACTGCCAGTGCTCAGTGCTACCTGAGAATGCTGCAATATCATAAAGCAATTGGCCAGAGGCAAAAAAGTGGCTCTTTTATGGGTGCCAGAACATTGTGGCATTGTGGGTAATGCACTTTCGAAAAGTGCATCAAAGATTAAACCTGTTGAACCTGAACCCTTCTGTGGTCTTGGAGAGGACCAAAATACACTGCGCAAAAAACTAACGCACAATCTGAAAATCTCAATTATAATGAAAGTTAACTCTACATTGACTTTATAACTTATTTTTTATGTTCTCTCGGAAAGCTTTCGAACGGAACAGGACACATTAAATGGAAGAAAAATTCAGGATTTCGCCGAATCTTATGTGAAAGAAGAGAAATGAACAATTTTCAAAATACTGAAATGCTGATAAGTGATTTAATACTTGGTATTTCCACCCATTGCGTTAATTACAGCTCGGCAACGACAGTTCATACTCAAAATGAGTAATCTTAAAATGTTCTGATCTAATCCTTCCCAGATTTCTCCGAGTTGGATTCCTAAGTCATTAAGAGTAGCTGGATGATTTTCTGAACTTCTCAGCCTTCTATTGAGGTTGTCCCAAACCTGCTCAATCGGATTGAGATCTGGACTTCTTGCTGGCCATTCCATTCGAGAGACTTCAACCTCTTCAAGGTACTCCTGAACGATGCGCGCACGATGGGGTCTGGCATTATCGTCCATAAAAATGAAATTTTCACCAATGAATGGGGCAAATGGCACTATATGCTCTTCAAGAATGTTCCTTATATACTTATCAGCATTCATAGCTCCATTATCAACGACCACTAGGTCTGTGCGAGCAGTCAAAGATATTCCACCCCATACCATAATCGATCCTCCCCCGAAACCAGTAGTATTCAGGAAATTGCACTGAGCATATCTTTCATGTGGACGTCTGTATACAAGGAAACGTCGATCACAATGGTAGAGGCAGAATCTAGACTCATCTGTGAAGAGAACTCTTTCCCAATCGGCCTCTTCCCAATGGATATGCTCTCTCGTAAAATCCAAAGGCGCCCTTCGATGGGCTGGGGTAAGAGCTGGGCCTCTTGCCGCGACACGAGGCCTTAAATCATATTCTCTGAGGCGATTTCTTATTGTCTGAGTGCTAATTTGCACCTCATGAGTTTGCTCAAGCTGATTTTGAAGGAGGCGGGCGGTTGCAAACCCTTGTCTCAACGAAGAAACTCTCAAGTAACGTTCTTGAATGGCAGTTGTTACCCGTGTTCTACCCTGTCCTGGTCTTCGGACATTCATACCTGTCTCCCTGAATCGCTGCAACATTCTGGACACACTTGTATGGGAAACTCCAAACCTTTCTGCAATTCTTGTGTATGTCCACCCTTCTTCTCGCAAAACTACCGCTTCGGCACATTCCTCTTGGGTCAAATTGCGTGTTTCGCGTTGCAAAACGATCGAGTGTAGAAAATCAAACGAAAGAAAAACTATTGATCACTAGAATTGATCGAGAACAACTGATTTTAGAATGGAGCCAAGAGCCAATACATTCAAAATCTGATAATATCATCTTCTTTATTCCTGCTGGGAGAAAACATCTGTATTGAAGAAAAACGTTGAAAGTGGATAACATATGCATGCATAATTCTGATAAAAATAATTATTATTGAGAACACCTTCAGTTGTAGAATAAATTTGAGATTTCCATAATGTGCGTTAATTTTCTTGCGCAGTGTAGATTAGCGTTACAGCAATGGGAGATGCAAAACATGACACATTGACACACCTTTGTAAAAGATCTCCAGGACCAAGACAAGCGGAAAGATTTGTAGTGTTCTTGCCGTCTTATACAATGAAGCTTGTTCAGCTAACGCTGATAAAGTTTTGATGTATTGTGGGACTGCTGACAAGGCACTATCGGTATAAGTACCTACCTCGGAGGTCGGCCGACGAAAGTTTTCAGGGTATGCCAATCGGAAGACGAAAAAGCCAAGCACATGGTGTGCAAGTACCTGGATCTTACAATTCAAGAATATTGATCCAGTTGGGTATAAGAACAAAAAGTCAATCTGGTTGCAGTTCTTAAAGGTCTTTCTACTGCCACTCGACCCCATGATATGATCAAGAATATGTGGAAACCCTTGAACACGTAGCTTCTTTCTATCATTCTATCTGCAAAAATTCTTACCCTGAAGAATTCATTGACCCTCAATCTATTCTTGAGGACGTGTTGTTGTATCCGACTCATGATTGTTATGAGATCTTCGTTCTGATACTTCTCCTTCAGGGCCGGATGGAAAACGTTCTTCTTTCCGAACAAAGATGAGGCCAATATCTTACCTATTTCCGGCCTTGGCAGTTTCGGCAACTCGGCGTCTATCACCCTTCCTGGAAATTGAGCCACCATATCCTGAGGAAGTGGTTGTGGGTGTGACATCAGAAGAATTCGGTTTATTATGCGTTCGAACCTACCCCTCCGAGATCTAGGACTCCATGCTGGTTCAGGTATTGAATAATCTTATCGAGCTCGCCTAGAAAAGCGATATAGTTGACTGTGTAGCTGTCCTTCAAGAATTTTTTCACCAGCAAGTTGAAATCTACTGGAGACACCATTATCTTGAGGAAATCCAAAATTCTGGCGAAATGGGCTATGGTTACAACGCCGTGGTTTTTGGCGATCTGAAAACGTGAATATTAATTTGGAGATACATCGAGAAAAGTAATTTTGGGAAGATTGTGATGAAAAAGTAACGATAAGTGGTTTTCCGGATTGACAAGAAACTCTGGAATATTTTCATGTTTTGTCAGTTCCGCTAATACCGGAAGTATCGGGTGTTTTTAGGAGTAGTAGAAATTTAAATGACATAAAACACATTCGAATTAATATTTAAGCCAAATTTTTTTTAATTCCAGATGATTTTATGACATTTTTGTTTTATAAATATACTATCTGTTTCAATTTGAATTTTTTTGCGGTAAAACATAGATAGGTAGTATAGCAAGGAGTAAATGATTAAAATTTGGGAAAAAAATCGTGAAGGTTTTTTCATGTAAACATTTTTTGTTTCATAAATATTTTAGTCGTTTTTTGCAAATTTTTTAAATTTCACAACAAACCAGCTGATCGAGGAGATCCAAAGTCGATGTACAGTTATTGTTAAAATGCCTATACTCTGTTCAAATCTAAGAAGGAGTAATATAAACAAGTTTGGCGCAGCGGTAGGAGGGTCTTCGTATATTTACTTTCCGTCCAGAGTCGAATCGATGAGATTTCACACAATCGTTCAGTTTATTTATCCATGTCTCATCCAGATAATGAATTTTTCTGCCTTGTTCCCTTAATGAGCGGATTTTCTTCAAATAATCTCTTCTCCACACAATTATTTCATCCCTATCTATCAGTAGACTATCACGACCACGTTTTTTGAACATGAATTCCATTTTTTTCAATAATTTATAGAACGTTGTTTTTTTTTAAATTTGGCAAACTGTCGTCATCATTCACGATTTTTAGTACTTTAGAAATCGTTGGGATTTCATTCCAGAAAAAAATCCGTGGACAATTCTTCTGATAAGGTTCATATCGCAATTGTCAACCGAATCGATTATTTTTAACGACAGGGTTCTCCTCTTAGGTGGCGTCAATGTTTTATTCTCTTTATATTCTCTGAGAATTCTGAATACAGCTGTATCACTCACCCCTGAGGATTTTGAAACAATTCCTACTAAGTCTCTTTTCGATTAATCAGGATGTTCTTTTCGAGAAATATTCAAAATTATCTCTTTCTCTTCAGCAGAAAAATGCGACCTTTTGGACCTTTTTCGTGGTGGTCCCCACATATCACCCTCAGATGCAGTATCCGTTTCCGAATTCGATATTGTTCTATGTACACTATATATACTTTGTCAAAAGATTTTCCAACACGATACACTTTTCACAACAAAATCTATAAACACTTTGAACAGTACCTAGCCCTAGGTATTTTAACTAGTCTTGTCAAATCGGGTGTTTACCGGAATTACTTTGTCGGAATCTTGTAAGATTCTGACCCAAATCTCTAAAACTCCGGTGTTTACTGGAATTACCTTGCCGCAATCTCGAGCATCCGGAAAAGAAATTATTTAGTAGATGATAATATGAAAACAAAACAAAATAAAAAAAATAGGGTACGTCGGATATAAAATGTTTATCACAGTTGCAAATCATAACAGAAATTTTGAACTAGAGTTTCATCTGAGGAAAAAAGTTCTAATGTGGGAATCGCTGACTCAAATTATTGAATCATTTCTATCCAGTACCATTCACAGTCCGTTCCGAGTACGATCCTGGCAGTCTCTTAGGGCGTTGAAAGGGAGCGTCGTAATGACCGTTAGACCAATAGAATCTTTATTGTGCGCAAACCAGACGATTTTATTTGTTTACAATGCTCCTTCTCATATTTGAACGGACTATACAGGGTCTTTCACGAGGAACCTCACCCATATTTATACGGGAAACTACTGAACGTATTTTCATGAAATTCAGCACTTATAAGTATTTCACGATGCTGATGAAATCTGACGGAAATGACGTCAACTTCCGTTTTTCAAATTAGAACACCATTTTTTTATTGCAGAAATAGATTCCTTAGAAAATTTCAAGTTATTTTGATGTAACATTTTTCAGTTTTGGTTGGAAAATTCTCTCTGAGCGGGAAAATTCGAAAAAAAAATCGAAAATAGAGCTCCGCTGAAACAAGAATAACTTCGAGGTTTTTGGATGGAAAATTTTCATTTTTGGGATTTTTCAAGATGTAAGATTGATGTATCCACTTTAAAAATCGAAATCGCGATTCATGATACAGGGGGTGAAAAAATCGCTTTCAAAGTTAGGGATGACAATTGACAAAATCGTGAAAATAAATTTTTTCAAATTAGAACCCCATTTTTTTATGGCAGATATTGAATCTACGTTAAAAAATAATGTGAGTGTATGCATCACACCCTTGCCCTAAAGAGGATATTAACTCAGAAAATATCCATTTTAGGGCAAGGGTGTGATGCATACACTCACATTATTTTTTAACGTAGATTCAATATCTGCCATAAAAAAATGGGGTTCTAATTTGAAAAAATTGATTTTTCACGATTTTGTCATCCCTAACTTTGAAAGCGATTTTTTCACCCCCTGTATCATGAATCGCGATTTCGATTTTCAAAGTGAATACATCAATCTTACATCTTGAAAAATCCCAAAAATGAAAATTTTCCATCCAAAAACCTCGAAGTTATTCTTGTTTCAGCGGAGCTCTATTTTCGATTTTTTTTTCGAATTTTCCCGCTCAGAGAGAATTTTCCAACCAAAACTGAAAAATGTTACATCAAAATAACTTGAAATTTTCTAAGGAATCTATTTCTGCAATAAAAAAAATGGTGTTCTAATTTGAAAAACGGAAGTTGACGTCATTTTCGGAAAAACCATAGGTGCTCATGCCTTGAAAATATTTTTGATTTCATCAGCATCGTGAAATACTTATAAGTGCTGAATTTCATGAAAATACGTTCAGTAGTTTCCCGTATAAATATGGGTGAGGTTCCTCGTGAAAGACCCTGTAGAGCACGTGTACGCGGAGTTATCGCTAGCTGAGTGAATTTGAAAGAGGTCGAATTATTGGCCTACGGGAGGCGGGGTTGTCATTTCGAGAAATCGCTAACCGTACGAACAGAAATTCAACTACTGTTATGAGATGTTATCAAGCGTGGCTTGCTAATGCCCAAAATCGAAGAAGAGTAGGCACCGGACGTCGAAGGGGCCCAATGAAGTTCAAGATCGACTTCTAAGACTTATGGCCATTAGAGACCGATTTGCGTCAACTCGATCTTTGGCTGATGAGTGGTTAGGAGAACAAGGCCATCCTGTAACTGTCCGAACAGTTTACCACCGGATAAGGTCTTTTGGACTGCTGCATTATCGACCCCATCTTGTGTTACCTCTGACGGTTGAGCATCGCCGGCAACGATTACAGTGGTCCAGAGAACGACAACATTGGAATGTGGAATGACATCAGGTCGTCTTTTCTGATGAATCTTGATTCTCCCTGGGTGCACATGATGGCCGAAGAAGGTTTGAACGACGTCGAGCAGAAAGACGTGAACCTCAGTTTGATGTTGAGCGTCATGTACACAGTAGGCGTCCTGGCGTCATGACGCCTACCGATACCATGGTATCGGTATTGTTTGCTATTACACATGCAAGTAGGTCATCTTCAGGGGTTGTTCAGACTAGGCCAGTAGTTTAGGCGAGTGGAGAGTCGACTGACCCACTGACGGCTCTACGCGACTCGCTAATTTGTCAATAATGTCAATGCTTACAATTACGTTTTTACGAATCCAAAAATTATCTACTTTTGGGACCATTCTCAATTCGATTCCCAATTTACGTAAGGAAAACAGTGAAAGGGACTTTGGACGAAAAGGCAATAAAAGTATCTCCCACGCGAATTGTATGTCAATGTCACCGACGAGAAAAATTTAAATGCAGGTCGAGGTCAAAAACTTTCTGGTTCTTGAAAAGAAGCAATTTATAGTCTGGTGTAAGGTGCTTCAACCGACTATCTGCCTAAAGAGCATTTACAAAGAATTAGTGCTCCTGTCAGCTCGACCAATGATTCTCCAGGAAAAATTTAAATTCTCGTTACTTTTTCATCAAACCTTTCATGCTAAAAATCCACTTTCCAACTCATAATCCTGGAAGTATGGCCGCATGACCAGTCGCCTCATGTTGACCACAGTAGCGATCTTGGTCAGGAGCAAGTTCAGCTTCCTCTCCTCGCTCATGCTCAGCCTGTTCACTTGCATCGGATCCTCCCATTCCAAGCCGGACACCAACGGTTGATTCTTCATGAAATCGGGCACTGAATGAAAAAAATTAGTGCTCATCATCATAAAGTATGTTGACCTTACCGCTGTTGTGGATGACCTCGCATAGCTGAGCGTAGAATACTCTGCCGTCCTGTACTCTGAAGTAGTCAGCCAAGTCGCTTATCTCCTGCTCTGAGAGACCGATCTTACCCCTGAGTTGCCCATAGAGGACTGAGATGAACTGAGATTCTGAAAAAATGATAAAAATACGTGGTGTCCAAAAGAATCGAAACCGATGCTTGGGTGGGTGCCATTTTGTTATGTGTGTCACTAGGAATAACCAGAATAATCATATCGGACGTCTTGGTCTTGGCGTTTTTAACTGAACACATGAATATTGCCTAGCGATGTTCTTTAATCTCACGAAGGAACGATTTAACTAATAGACAAAAAGTGAATTTGAATTGAGTATTCTCAGGAGTAAGACATCTCGAGAAAGGTGTTCCCCAGGGGTCAATTATAGAACCATTATTGTTTCGAATGAATACTAATAATATTCCTGAATTTGATTAGGTTCTCTTTGGATTATTCGTTTTCTATTTTTATTATCCATAAATTGCTCAGTGATTGTTGTCGTTTATAAAAATATTTTCTAAAATAACTTACGTTTTTTGAACGTTCAATTTCTAAGATTATGTTTGAATTCAATACATTTTTGTCGGAGAAAGAGGAGGAGTATAATTAATACGAATTTGATACGAATTCAAGATTCCGTATTTTCGTTTTAGAGTGCATAAACTTGAATTGTAAAATATTTTCAATTACTTCCGGTTCTACCGGAAATGAATGTGAACTTCGTTATTTCAAATGCAACACCCTATTGTAATGTTTTCTTTGTTATTGAAACGTCCGAAATAATTAAACTATTTATTTTTATTTCCAAGTACACTGCGCAAAAAAATTAACGCACATTATGGAAATCTCAAATTTATTCTACAACTGAAGGGGTTCTCAATGATAATTATTTTTATCAGAATTATGCATGCATATGTTATCCACTTTCAACGTTTTTCTTCAATACAGATGTTTTCTACCAGCAGGAATAAAAAAAGATGATATTATCAGATTTTGAATGTATTGGCTCCATCCATTCTAAAATCAGTGTTGTTCTCGATCAACTCTAGTGATCAATAGTTTTTCTTTCGTTTGATTTTCTACACTCGATCGCTATGCAACGCGAAACACGCAATTTGACCCAAGAGGAATGTGCCCAAGCGGTAGTTTTGCGAGAAGAAGGGTGGACATACACAAGAATTGCAGAAAGGTTTGGAGTTTCCCATACAAGTGTGTCCAGAATGTTGCAGCGATTCAGGGAGACAGGTATGAATGTCCGAAGACCAGGACAGGGTAGACCACGGGTAACAACTGCCATTCAAGAACGTTACTTGAGAGTTTCTTCGTTGAGACAACGGTTTGCAACCGCTCGACTCCTTCAAACTCAGCTTGAGCAAACTCATGAGGTGCAATTGAGCACTCAAACAATAAGAAATCGCCTCAGAGAATATGATTCAAGGCCTCGTGTCGCGGCAAGAGGCCCAGCTCTTACCCCAGCCCATCGAAGGGCGCGTTTGGATTTTGCGAGAGAGCATATCTATCCATTGGGAAGAGTGCGATTGGGAAAGAGTTCTCTTCACAGATGAGTCTAGATTCTGCCTCTACCATTGTGATCGACGTTCCCTTGTATACAGACGTCCACATGAAAGATATGCTCAGTGCACTTTCCTTAATACTTCTGGTTTCGGGGAGGATTGATTATGGTTTGGGGTGGAATATCTTTGACTGCTCGCACAGACCTAGTGGTCGTTGATAATGGAGCTATGAATGCTGATAAGTATACAAGGAACATTCTTGAAGAGCATGTAGTGCCATTTGCCCCATACATTGGTGAAAATTTCATTTTTATGGACGATAATGCCAGACCCCATCGTGCGCGCATCGTTCAGGAGTACCTTGAAGAGGTTGAAGTCTCTCGAATGGAATGGCCAGCAAGAAGTCCACATCTCAATCCGATTGAGCAGGTTTGGGACAACCTCAATAGAAGGCTGAGAAGTTCAGAAAATCATCCAGCTACTCTTAATGACTTAGAAATCCAACTCGGAGAAATCTGGGAAGGATTAGATCAGAACATTTTAAGATCACTCATTTTGAGTATGAACCGTCGTTGCCGAGCTGTAATTAACGCAAGGGGTGGAAATACCAAGTATTAAATCACTTATCAGCATTTCAGTATTTTAAAAATTGCTCATTTCTCTTCTTTCACATAAGATTCGGTGAAATCCTGAATTTTTCTTCCATTCAATGTGTCTTGTTTCGTTCAAAACCTTCCCGAGAGAACATAAAAAATAAGTTATGAAGTCAATATAGAGTTAACTTCCATTAAAATTGAAATTTTCAGTATGTGCGTTAATTTTTTTGCGCAGTGTACTACTACATACTTCTATGTAGAAAGGATAACGTTGCATGTTCAACTGACCAGAAATGCGTGTCAGAATTTCATGGCCAAACGGGATACTTTATAAAATTTAATGGAGTATATATGACGAATCAATTTTACATATAACTCAGAGGTCTGAGAAGTAAGATTATTTCTCGATAAAGAAATGGAACCATCATTCAAAAATTCAAGCATTTATGTAAATGAAAACTGACAAGAGATAAAAGGGTTAAAGTCCAGCTCGATCTTATCTGATCTCTTCTGGAGATTAGTTTCATATTTGAACAGATGTGCCTACTTCTATGAAAAATGGACATCTATCCATGTTATATCTGCAAATTTTCTCTAAAGTAAAATTCCCAATAAACAAAAAAGTTTTTACATTTCATTAAACTATACAATGCAAAATATCGCCCATGACAATTCATTTACAGTAGACCTCATTAGTTTTTAATTTTCGAACCAACATAAAAAAGTTATTTCACAGGGCAATCTTATCAGCTTCCCACATACAATAATTTCATGTGGGTAAGTTCCTACAGTTCCAAATAACTTAACATCGCGCATTATCAATGCAAATTTTCCAACTACAATAATACTCAGATTCCGATTCTTTATCATCACCCCGAATTGTTTCCACGATCACCTCAGTCCCGTGATTTTTATCAAAACAAGACCTGCTTGGGCTGCTTGAATACGATTCGAATTTCTCACATTAATCCAAATTGAGGTTTAACGATCACGCCAGAGCACAACCGCGAAATCCTCTCATATCACTGATATCAGACGGACTGAAGTTCAAACAGATAAGAAACTGAGGAATAATTGTATCACTCTATATTTAAACTGCCGGCCGTACATCCAAACTGCCTAGTTCATCGTAGACACAGCCTGGAATAGTCGGCAAAAAAATTTCCAATTCTCGTGTCGAGTGATCTCCAAAAATGGAGTCGTTAGTGTGTAAATTCTCGCTGGTGTGTACCTGCATAGTTTTATTCAAGATCTTCACTGCCCTATTCAATTTTCTATACGACTCCGTGATAGCCAAGGCGTTGAAACTGGAAAAGGTCGACTGGAAATCGCTAGGACGATGGGCTGTTGTAACGGGTAGTACCGACGGTATAGGAAAGGCGTACTCCGAAGCTTTAGCGAAGCGTGGACTCAACGTGGTACTCATCAGTCGTACCCAGAAAAAACTGGACGTGGTCGCCGAAGAAATCAAGGAGAAATACAAGGTGGAAGTGAAAACCATTTCTGCGGACTTCACCAAAGTCAACATTTACGAATCCATCGAGAAGCAGTTGGCGAATTTGGAAATCGGAGTGTTGGTGAACAACGTCGGTTTAAGCTACGATTATCCAGAATTTTTCCTGGATATATCCAATCATTCCGAATTCGTCCAGAACCTCATCAATTGCAACGTTTTGGCTGTGATGAAGATGTGCAAGATTGTGATGCCTGGCATGGTCCAACGTAAAAAAGGGGTGGTCATCAATCTAGCATCCACAGCTGCTCTCATCCCTAACCCAATGTTGTCCGTGTATTCTTCCACCAAAGCTGCAGTCGCCAAATTCAGTTCTGACTTGTCCGGTGAGTACCAAAAGGACGGTCTTATCATCCAGTGCATCTGCCCAGGGTACGTCGCGACCAACATGAGCAAAATTAGGAAAACTACTTGGATGGCACCTTCTCCGAAGAAGTTTGTTGAGAGCGCCCTCGACACTGTTGGGCTTTCGGAAGTGACAACTGGATATCTGCCGCACAGCTTGATGAACGCTGTTGTGTGTGCTATTGACTGTTTATCTAAGAAGTTATCCAGGAAGGTGGTTATGAATTCGTTAAAGGATGTCAAGAGGAGGGCTCTGAAGAAGGCTGCGAAATCTAGTTGATTTCATTCTGTGATTTTGTTGATTTTTTATTTATTTTTGTTGAATTTTCAATAAAAACTTTTTTATGTTTGGACATTTTTCCTTCTCTCAGTCATAAATATGTCGTTGCGATCATTACATTATAAATAAGTGTGAAAGATTTTTGCTTTCGATACACAAGGTGATGAGTTTCTGATAGCATAGGTACTTTTTTTAACTGTAAATTCGTAGGGCAGAAATATATTATTCATTCCCCATTTTTCCGAATTTGGTATGTAAAAAGATAGGGTACAGTCATTTTTCGAATAATAAACTGCTCCACATGAGTTGGGGATATTGACTTAAATTGCAAAAAAATATAGTTTAAATAAGATTTTTGTGATGAAAATTCATATTGATATGATTTCAAGTTGCAAATTAATTTTAGCCTGTAGGTCTGCAGCGTGGTTAATAAAAATCGAGTAAAATAACGAAATTTTATTCCCAGAGAATTCAACCATTTTAAGACTATCAATACAATGTATGGCCTCCACGGGCATCAATAACAACTTGATATCTTCTTTGCATACTACACACGAGGTTGTTGAACATTTCTTGAGAAATTTGGTTCCATAAACAGGGCAGAAGCTCTCTCAGATCATTTGAAGATTTTGGAGTAGGTTGATGATTATCTAATCTTCTTTGGAGCATATCCCATGCATGTTCTATGCAATTCAAATCTGGTGAGTGCGGAGGTATTGGTACATGTGGAATACCAAGCTCCTCGCGCGCATTCTCAACTATGGATGCACGGTGCGGTCTAGCGTTATGGTCTAGAAATTGAAAAGTTTCACCAATAGCAGCGTGAAAATTTGGTACAACTTTGTCAATGACATGCTCCCTATAATAGTGTGAGGCGGTCATATTCCCAGGGCAAATGTGTAGATCTGTGCGCCCGTTGAAACATATCCCGGCCCATACCATAACCCCCTCGGAATGGATGGACTTCTTGGACATAGCGACGATTACGGGGTATGCGTGGAATTGTCCATACCCTTATTCTTCGAGAATCTGAAAATCGTCCATATCTGGATTCATCAGTGAAAAGGACACTACGCCATTGATCGTTCCAATTGATATGTTAATGTTGCCTTGCCCATTCCAGTCTTTGACGCTTATGGTCACGTGTTAATGAAACTCCTCTTAATGGACGTCTAGAACCTAGATTCACCTCTCTCAAACGTCGTCTGATGGTTTCGATAGAAAGTTGGACCCCATCTGCATTTTGAAGAGTATTCCGCAGCATTCTACACGTAGATGTAGGGTTTCTTCTCGCCGAAACGGTGATGAAACGATCCTGAGCAGGTGTTGTTTTTCGTCGCCCACCAATCCTTGGTCTTTCTAACACGAAAACTGTCTCCCTGAACCTATTCCAAAGTCGAGATATCAAACTTTGGCTGACTTAGAGCCTTTCCGCTTCAAACTGAGTTAGGCCACCCTGTAGCATTCCGATAGCCCTATTACAGCCTAAGCGTTTGTTAATTTACGTCTTGGCATTTTCAGAAAACTCGTTTCAAATCGAAGCCGTTGATGAACTGACTTCTATTCAAAATAAGAACATCATTCATGAAGCATATGCAAAGAACTAAACTTCAGAAAAAAAGGCGACCAGATTGACGAAATGTCTCATACTGATTTTTATTGGATCGATTCAAGTTGTTATTGAATTTTAAATGATTTTACAGCGATTTTCTCGAAGATTACATACTTTTAAAAACGATTGAATACGATATCCCTTACTCTTGTGGAGCAGTATATTAATGAGCATACGCCATTATCTTATTAGATGAACTTAAAACTAATGAGACATATTTTTATAGTTTCTTCTTCCATTCGTGGTAATGGAGGATTTTGTTCTACCTATTCTTACCTGATATGAGCCTATTTTTATTAGGATCCAAAGGCAAAAAGTAATCCCAAAGGTTCAAGCCTATCCTGAAAATTGCAGCACGAATTTTGTTGCACGTTCTCCAAACATCGCTGAGCTTCGTTTGCTACGAATAAAATTGTCAAAACGTTAAGTGAAAAAAAGAAGAGAAGGCGGTACCTTATAATGCATTTTTTTAATTATACCGACCAATTCACGGCCAAAAACTTAAGAACAATAATTTTAAATATTTGGAAAAACTACCTCGCATTAGTTATTTGACGTAGCTGAGGATAAATTGACAAATTGCTTTTGAAGTATATTGCCACATGCAGATTTTATGCTCCATGCATATTCTCCAACCAAATTGAAAACGCCCCTCAGGAGGTACATGAATACCTGGTGCTGGCATTGATTAAATTTTGTCGATCGAAAATCTGTGATGGGGTTCTTCTTTTCATTTCTCCCGAAAGGGGTCGCACTATTTTCCATTGCCGCAGGAGCGCCATGACCGCGAAATTTTGCGGTTTTTTCCGTAAGTAGAGCCCGTATTTCATTATAGAGAGCCGAGTGCCGTTTTTGATCTACAATTTTTGGTCATGATTTTTAGTTAGGAGTCGATTCACCAGGGTTTCCATTAAGATATCTTAGATATAAAATAATGGTGTATACACTGATTAGATTTTGTTTCGCCAAAATTGATGACATAAAAAAAATTTGTTCTTTCCAGTTCAGGTGGCGCTATTCCCAGATTATGACTAATTTTCATTCGGTATCTCGAATATTTGAATTTATTCTGATTCTGGTAAAAGTGTAGTGTTATTGCCAGAGTAGGTATACAGTGTTTTTAATTATCAGAAAACAGTTTTGCTCAAACGGCGAGTTTACTGATAGGGGGGGGGGGGGGGGGGTTCTAGATTGAGTTAGTTGCATTATTGGATGCGAATCTTCCTAAAAGGTGTAGGAACTCCTGACTTCGCGTCAGTATATTTTTCAATTCCAAATAACATGGCTACGAGATTTATGTATGGTCAGTTAGATGGACGAGTTTGAGCATATATCTAATAATTCCTATATGGGTAATAGGCCAATCAAAATTGAAGCTGGGCTTTGGTAACAATCCAGATCTGCGCATGTGCAGAAATATTAAGAATAAAAATAACGTGGTTATTCTATCTCTCTCTGGCACATTTTATTATGTCATAGACGTAAAATTAATAATGTGATGTATTATTTCATGTGAACATTTACGCTCATAACTAGTGTTGGGAAGAATCGAGTACTTTTAAAAATCGAGTACTCGATATACGAGCGATCCAAATAATTGAGTGATCGCTCGAGCGAATTTTCGCTCGATCCCCCACTCTCCTTTTTTCTTCCGTCTTAGTGACCGAGTTCCAACGAGCGAGCGAACCCGCGAACCGTTTCATCGCTCGACGCTCATTCAGAGTGACCAGATTTAGTAGAAAACAACTTTTTTAGTAGATTTTTTTTAATTATAAAATTGTTCACATATTTCTGTTTAAAACTTATATATTTTTCTTTTTCAGTAAAAAGATTAATTTTGTTTTTTATATAATTCTATAAATAAATACTTCGGAAACATCCCTTGATTTTTATCTAGTTCAGATACGTAAGAAGTAAGAATACAACGGATTCTCAGAACTCACACAAGGTGATGAATCTTCTGAATGGTACTTCGTTATCTAGAGAGAATCAGGATAATGCATAATGCAATATAATTATTCAGCCAAATTCTAAACAAACTCACCAACTGACCACTGGCTGACTTCTATTTCTAACTGCTACCATTGTTTAAACTTAAACTACTCAATCAGAAATCAGTCACTTGTTTCCGTCACTGATGGAAGTGAAAACATCGGACCTTGCGCTTGCGTCATGAGCACCGATATTATCAAGCAGTTTTTTCTCGATAATCGAGTAGTGTCGGTTATTTCGATAATCGAGTACTCGAGCGGTTTTCTACTCGAGTAGTCCCAACACTACTCATAACCAAACAAATTAATCGTTTTTCACTTATAATCGTTGTTGTTATTGTTCATGTTCATTTTCGCGTTTAATATAATTAATCGAAGTTTGTTTTCCTAGTTTGATCCGTTTTCGTTCCGTTTTTACCCTCCGCTCTTATTGAACATTCATGGTTTGTTAATAATTTAAATTCTCGTTCGTTTTTTCATTCTGTTCGTTGTTGTTATTGTTCCTTTTGCGCGTTTATTATAATCAAAGTTTGTTTACCTATAGTTGAGTTTATAATTATAGTTGGTCCGTTTTTGAATAATATTTATATCTATTTGAAAATTTTGTTGTGTTCTTTTATTCACTAAGGAATTAAACATGTCTTTAAGGAGTTCTACTTACAAATGTTACATTTGTGGCTCTACATGCTCGAATTCATATCACAGGTAAAAAATTCAAATACTACTGTTATACGTTCATGCTTTTTCCTTTACCACTATGTTATTTTCAGGTTCCCTAAGAATCACCTGCAAAGATCTCAGCGGATGGCTCTATGCCACCTAAATGCTGATAATGATGTCGCACAAATGAGAATTTGCAGACATTTTGTTGAAAGTTATTTTACAGGGAAAGGTACTAATAGAAAACACTCAGAGAAGTCAATTTTGGTTTGGATGGAGGACATCTTTTAAAGTATAAATCTCTTTTTGAATAGTAACCCACTGAAAGGGTTGGCTCTAAGTTTTTAATGGCAATGTACCGCTAGGTGAAAAAGCTGTTCAACACACATATTGGGTGCGTTTTTCATCAATTGAATGAAATCAGTCAGTTGAACTGACTCTATACCTTTTCAACTTCAAATTGGGATCTATCAAAATCAAATTGGGAATAATTAATTTCAAATTGAAACGGCATTCGTGGTTATGTATATCAAGATCAGGCATGATCAGAAGATCTTTATATTGATGAAACATGAAGAAAAAACTATTAATCTATATTTGAACTTATCAAACATTCAAAAAGTGTAAGAAGTACTTAAAAATTCTCATGTTTGTGCTCAAACTCTCATATCAAGAAAAGTCGAAACATCAGGTATGAACCTCTGGATATGAGCCACATGTCTTGTATAGGTACTAACTATAATGGTTCATGGTTGATATATTTCTTCTTATCAAATTTTCCGTTCTTTAAAGACGAAATTCTGTCTGTGTTATGTTTCCATTGCATACCGCAATTACCTGCTTTTTCATTGAATCTGCAGCTTTCTTCTTTGTATAAGGCATGATTATGAAAAGAAAATTGTAGACTTGTCGTTCGTTACTTACTTTGGACAAATTTGAGTGTTAATTACATATCGAGTAATTCAAAGATCTGATTCACATGGATGTCATTCCAATATAAAATTGATTATTCCCAATCTGATTATGATTATTCCCAATTTGAATATGTTAGTTCCCAATTTGATTTTGATAGTTCCCAATTTGAAGTTGAAAAAGTATAGAATAAATGCATTCTGAAACTTAATAAATCATTTGTCACATATTATCTGAGTTCTGTATTTATGTTCATCGTATTGAGAGGTAAATTTGCCTTGGCTTTTGATTACGTCATATAAATAAAGTGGAACCTCGATATAACAAATCGGAAGGTAACAAGTAGAGATTCGTTATAAGAAGTAATTCGTTAAACTGAGGTGAGATTGGTCTAAAATTTGTTATATCGAGGTTCCACTCTAGGTTTATACACCACAACATTACGTATTCATCTTGTTTTAGCAAAAAACTTGCATGTTTTAACTCATCCACTGTTTACAGACAATTCACTATCTTCCTTCTAATCAACGGTATGTCTTTTTAGTTTCAACTTTGTTTTTTAGATCACATATACTTCTCACTATTTAGATGGTATTATTGAGAATTTAACAAAACTCCTTTTTCAAACCATAATCCAAAATGCATAATAATCCAATCAAAAAAGTTCAACTTGTTCTCGAAAGTGCCCTTCTGAGAACAATTTTGGATTTACCCTTGTCTGACGGCTATTGCCTTACTATGTAAGCAATTATAATATGGATCATGGACTAAAAATTCATAGTTTACCTGAAAACTCATAGTGAGAAAATATTTCTAATTTTGTATCATTTTAAAATGGGAGGAGGATTCAAACTTTTCTAATACTTTACTCATGTTGAATATGTCATTAAAGCTTGTTTCCCAAAAAACCTTATTGAATAGGCCCCATATTTTCCAATCCACCAAAGTAAACATAACGTCATATGTCTCAATTCTTGAAGTAAGTTCATCCAACTCTACCTACCTACCTCAGCATGTAAACTTGTTTTTTTGTTATGAAAAAAATGTATAAATAAACTGTAAAATAGTTATTATTTGTTTTATTACATAGAATGATTGAATACATCATTTTAAGAAATTGCAAATTTGAATAATTAATGTTCATGGCCTCTACTCGATAATATCTTCAATAGTTGCTATAAAAATCCAAAATTATCAAACCCTGAGCAAGTACATCAACAAAAAGAGACAAAAATTGGGATGCAATATTGCAAATAAACATATCCTTGAATACGTAACTGAAAAAATACATTTCAATTTTGTTTCAGCAATGAAATATTCACTATTCAATTAACCTAAAACACAGAATCTTTTTGACTTCTACATTACTTTGATAACAAGAGTTTATTTAACTATGTGAGTTACCATTATATCAACCTTAATTCTCACAGCAATGATGTTCAGACATACCTACGTTTTATTTTATCGGGTGATCGGAATTCCATTAGAACCTCTGACGAAAATTTCTCGATAAATCCTTGATACATGAATTATCAATATTTATTCCGGCTAAAAGAATGCATACCCTTCAATACGATGAATCAAATAGTTTTCTGAAAACTTATAACATTCATTTCTTTGTGAAAACCAATACGGAAATGTTTTAGTAGAACGTTTTCATCCAAGACATATCTATGCAAGAAAATCTTGAAGTTTGAAGTAAATAAATAACATAACCTCCAAGTCTATTGTCATTTTTGAATTTCGAGTTGACGCATGCGTACAAATCAATCGTTACCAAAGACCTGGCTTCACTTTCAGGCAATTATTAGCAGGCGTATAATCCATATAGGTATTAGTAGATATATGAGTTTGAGTATTGAAAGCAGTGTTTAACTTGCGTCAAATGAATGAAAAAATGTCAATAAAATTTAGTTTGTATTGAATCATAGTCAAACATATTAGTAAGAAAATATTTATTTATACAGCAAGTTAAATGTACAATACAGATTATAAAACAATTTTGCTTCTGCATTCAAGCAGCTGAAAACAACAGAATAGATAAAAACAATACATTGTAATACTGGACTTGTTAAAATCGGCTACCTTACCAAAATCGAATTGAAAAAGAATATATCTTTTGCCATATGTAACTACATACATATATATTTAGTTGTGAATTTACACAATTTATGTTTTCAATGTACAGCTAAAATGAAATATTTACTAATATACTTATAAGCTTGAGTAGAATATAATATATTCTAATATATTTGTTGACAACAAATTTGAATAGAAAAATGAAACCAATCAATAAAGTGGTCTCTTAATATTGAAAATTATATAATCAACAGATTGAAGAAAAATTTCCGAGTTTCCTACAAATAGAACATAATATCAATCATTATCAATAATTTTTGATAAGTCAAATAAAAATGAATATTTGTACATGATTATTCACAATTTTTGTCCTTTACCATTTCAGTTGTGAAACAGAACAATGATGGCAACAAGTTTGAACAAATTCCATAATTTGAAAATTATAATTCTGATTCCTCCATTTGTCCTATCAAGAATTTGATATATCTTTTCAAAAGCATTGTATGATTGATGCACAAATTTGCTTCCTGAATAATAATGGTTGATGGGGTTTTATAGAATTTCCTACATAATTCTGGAACAAAGTTAAGTTTTAGGTAGGCATAAAAAGAATGCGTTTTGATTTTTTACAGAATTAAAAAAAAAAGATTGCTCAATACATGTGTTATATCAAATGAAAGCTCTCATTGTAAAGACAACCAATAGATTTATTTTAGATTTCCAAAATAGTTCAGAAGATATTTATTTATTCAATGAACGGGATCAACACCATTCAAGAAAACATGTGAAAATTGGATTTTCCCCCTTATTTCTGAAGAAACTCAATCTAAGATTTCGAAAAATTCTTGAATCTAGAGCTCTACCAAAATATTACAGAAAAACTACAGCAAAAATTTTAAGTCTTCAAATTTCTATAGGAAGAATTGTAGTTTGAACCCTCCTATATGCAATTTCTACTTTATATTACTGAAAAATGTATTCCGTGATATGAAACTCAACCCTTTACAATTATCTGAAAACAGAGGACCAATTTTAACAACAGACACTATAAACACAGAATACCTAACTACACAGAAGCGTCACTAAGCGTCGGCACTTTGATCTTCA
Source organism: Adalia bipunctata (assembly GCA_910592335.1). NCBI lineage: Eukaryota > Metazoa > Arthropoda > Insecta > Coleoptera > Coccinellidae > Adalia > Adalia bipunctata. The sequence goes on from OU342954.1 coordinate 13,856,242, forward strand.
AGGGGCAAATTTTCGTGACCTTGATTCTCTGTTAGGTAGTACATATGTCATTTTTGAGTGATCCAGCGGGAAGTTTGAATTTCAACTTGACATATGTACTACCTAGCATGGCAGAAGCGTCATCAAATAAAGTTTTGGCGGGAAGGCGGAGTGACGCTTCTGTGTAGTTATGTATTCTGTGCTATAAAGCTTAAACAGTCACAAAAATCAACATTTTCAAATTATTCGTTAGGTCTACATTATGCAACACTGCTAAAATGGAATGTAACACAACAACTTTGACTTCTTCTGTCGGTAAAAAACATTTGTACATATTTACAAAATTTCCAATTCATTCACAGCACATTCAAGATCTCAGTGGATCTTTATCACAAAAATATTCAAATGTTTTTCGTATCATATTATACTTGTAGAGTGTTTCTACTGCTGTAAGTACCATCTTCATTTTGGGGTGGTTGTCTTGACAGAATGGGCTGTTCTGAACTTACAAGCTTCCCGTTCTTTTCAACTGTCTCCGCATGCCTCCTACGGTAAAGCTCAAACGCTGTGAAACTGCTGAGTCCAATTGTCAAAACCAGAAAGATGAGTATGACCAGTATTATTCGGGAAGTTTGAATAGATGCAAATATATTGACTAATATTCCTGTCAATACTAGCACCAGAATTATTACTGTGATGACTATGAAAGAGAAAACTGTTGGCTTCATGCCTGAAAAGTAAAAAATATATTATTACTGGAAGCAACTTTCATACACTAGACCTCGAATATTTATGGAAGTTCGTTACGAATTTCTCATGAATACAGAAGATTTGACGGGGTGATAGAAATATTCAGTTCTAAATTCTTCAGAATTATTTTTGATTGTATCACGAAGTTCTATACGTGTCTTAAATAATGGAAACTATTGAATATAATAATTATAATGCATGTTCAAGTACAGAGGTGTGTCTGTAATACAAATACACCAATAAAATTTCAATTTATCAATGACATCATCGAAAGTGAATAAGATAATGTAAACAGTTCGATTCATATTTGGACTAATTTGTACATTTGGGTCACGGAAAAACAATTAAGATGTCTTGATCTACTTGAGAATACGCAAATTTAAGCTCAAACACTGGAAATTAAATTCTGATTTCTATCACATAATATCACAAAAATTACCGCAAAAGTAATAAATAAATAACCTACAGAGACAGTTGTTTTGTTATCAAAGGGTGAAACAAACAATGCAGATGCGCAGGGCAATGTAGAAGTGACTTAAGTCACTGTTACTATAGCATCAATATCAACAATATCCAAAAATATAAATAAACAGCATCAAAATATGTTGCTATTGATTGATTCTTCTCTCACCTGCATACACTTTCATATCGGATACCATTTTGCAACTGCCTATCGATAAAGTAAATTAAAAACACTACTGAAATATGAATTGATAAGGCACACTGTGTAAATATCTCATTCGATAAGGTTTCGAACTATTTATTTGCACTACACTATCATTCAACTTCTATCCTCGAGAACATGGTGACATGTGCAGCTTCTAGGTGTATTTAGTATTGCTAAACGGATAACAATGAGTAAAGTAATTCCAAGGAAAGTTTTTGAGTCACTCACAAAACCAGGTACACCTTCACCATTTGAAGGTAAATTAACCTCTGCAGTGATTTTTGAGAAAGCGACATCTATTGCTCTTTTGTGTAGAGAAGGGGACACTAAGTTACGAGGAAGTAAATTGTGTGGCTAGATAACTAAGATTTAAAGATGTGGAAAGAGCAAAATAGATGGGAGTGTGATCGGATTAAATACATCATATTCCTGAGAACAATTTTTGTACAGTTGTACACTGAAAACTGAAACTGAGTCAAAGTTCACAAGAATTTGTCTTTTCTTCAGGAAAATCAAGGCTGATTGTTTGCAAAATTGAAGTTTTCGTGCAGAGAACTTCAAATCATGTATGTTATCGCTGAACACAAATGTCCTTTTCTTTCTTCGAAATTCATCAGAATTAATGGCTACAATCCTTTTTCGGGAATGTCAAGTATACCAAAATATGTCCCCTTCCAAGTCTACGTTACGTCTTTCTGCATTTTCTTTTAAATCTTCCCATTCACCTTAATTTGGACATTCTTATATTTTACATCCTTTTGCGTTGGGACCTTAGACAAAGGAAAGGTCTGAGGTTGGGACACTCTGTAAAACTGTATAATATACAAAGTTATATACCACGTTCACGTTTATACCTACCATCAACACGGAGAAGCGAAAACCTGTACCTACTTGGATTATTGCAATGTACATAAAAATATTTTTCTCTAATAACGCTTACTTCATTATCTTCAAGAAAGTATCTGTCCTTCTTGGAGTACTATTTAGCAGGTAGATTCATCCCACAAATATTTTGGGTACAATGAAAATTGGCCGTTGGTTAAAAGGGACTAAAATAAGTAGGTATAGGACCTCATTCCTATATACTATATAGCATATAATGTGCTTTGAGGAATGATAATTGTGTACCTACACTAGGACCTGCCTGTACCTGTCAACAGTGTCAACTCCAAATATATTTGGGACTTGGGTACCTAGGAAATTCTTGGAAACCTATCATAAATTATTAATTCTTCACTCAAATTCCCTGGCGTCTCTGAGGCGGAAAATTTTGGATTCGTAAATAAATAACGAAATATGAAAATTAAAGAAACTATTGAATGGATTGTCACGGGAAAAACTGATAGGTTATCTACTCGACAAATCAAAATCCTGCGAGGTACCTATCTGTTATCATCAGTCAGCAGCAGCCATATTTACTCTATATTAGATATTCAACCCTAAAATAATTTTTTATTCGTTTCAAGACAAGTACTATATGCATTTCAGATTAATAATAAATAAATAATTCATATTATTATTCTAAAATGAGTAAAATCTTTCTAATTCTAATGAGTTTGAGTACCTATTTAAACAATGTTTCAATAAAATAATATAATGGTGAATTCATTATAATTATATGAGCATTATTTCTTGCTTATTTGTTAATGATACATTTCTCTTTGAATACCTTGTTTTCCAACAATATCTCAAACCATAGGAAGAGAGTGACAGGTATTTAGAAATCATCAATATATCAATCAAGTGAATACCTACATTACCTACCCACATAGGTACATTCATCAAGAGAGAAATAACAAAAGACAAAGTTTTACTGAAAAATCTAGACAGAATTAATGTTAACAAGAATGAAAAAACATAAAGTTTTGAAAATCGATGATTTTATCCTTTTGTCTAAGATTTTATCTCATTCTGCTCCAGCTTTATGAATATCAGAGGCGTCCATAACTTTTTTGTGGGTTTGGGGTTGGTTTTAATGAGTTAATTATAATGAAAGAAACCAGCTGTAATATGGTGAGAGAGACGTGCCAACAGGAGGGACAGATAGTTATCCCCAGCATCTCCTATCTTCCCCCTGGATGAACAAACTATGTACCTATTATCATAGTATAATCTTTATACTTTCCTATTATCGATTGAGGATATTTTAATATTTTTATTCGACATTCAAATCCTAAGACACAATAAGACAATAGGTATACCTAGGGAAGCGATTTGTCTTGAAAATAGGCTGTACAATACGAAAAAACTTCGCATCGGATCTGGAACCCAATCTGGAAAATAAAAATAGATTATTTGTTGTATTGCATGCGGCTCAATTGTAACCTCATCGAGAGATCCGAGATCAGATAAGATCAATATATTTTCTTCATTGCTCTTAGGTAAATTGTTGAAATGATGTGCCTTTAAAGACTGTGAAAACACTACGAATATACCTATAAAATCAGAATCAGAAACCTAATAAATAATATAAAATAAATAGGATATTGACTGTGTGCCAATACCTCAAATCATAATTACTTTATAATATCTATGTATTACATTTTGGATACCAGAGGTGTCTTGTCGTATAGACCATTATTCATAAAAAAATTAGGTATAGTAGGTAAAAGAATTGTTTAAACAATTGTATAAGATATCAATGAAACACTCCCAACACAATATTTAAATTTCCTTGATGGTTGGGGCAAAGAGTATAGGATTAGGAATAGGAACTACTCTTTGGTTGGGGTAGCTGCGACAATTTCATTATTGTACATATCGATACGACGAAATGCAATTAAATTTTTTTTCATAGTATTCGAACTAGAAATAACTAAAAATTAACATTTTGAATTATGCGTAAACATAAACTTTGTTTTTAAGTTGTTGACCCCTAATAGTTATTGTGCGACAAAGCAAGAAGGATCATTTTCCCCGAATTTCAAGGGCATTTTCCTCCTTATTGCTTCAGCCCGTTACTGCGCATCGAAAAGTAGTTTCGATGGCGTCCTAAATGGCACGATTTGATTGGTCCGTCACCGGAAATGACGCAGCTGATCGATAGAGGTGGCGTAGCTGACGCTTGAACATCGCTTTCACACAACTTCAACTCCTCTTCCTTTTCTGTACTCGTCAGAGGTGGACGTTGTAGCATAGTGACGCAGTGATTTTAGTCCTTAGTTTTTAAAATATGGCTGCAAATCAAGACTGCAACATGGAGAATGGGGAAGATTTCTCTCAAGACATTACCACCGATCAAAACAGTTTCCAGCAAGAGCAAGTGAATGGTCAAAATGGTTCAGGAGACGCACCGCCGGCCGATAGCGGGAGTGCTGACGCTCCAGGACGAGATGACGATAGGTATGTTTTTGTTTTTTGATAAATTTTGTCATTATTTCTGAAATATAGATGATCTCCGAGATGATAATCCTTTAGAATGCCCCTGATGTTTCAAAACCATACAAATTCATCGCATCCATTTGATGTAAATAGAAGCCGGATGTTGTCCAATTTTTAATCCAGGTTCATCAGTATTTTATCAGTGGTTAAATTTGGTTCGAAGTTTCTATTATTGAGTTTGCAGCATTCAGGAAAATTTTGACATCCATATTATTCATAGTTTTTGTATATTCTTGATTTTAAACTGTTTTTCAAGGTTCAAGCACTCTTGCTCTGTGGCTGAAGAAAATGGCGGCTGATGATGTTTGGCGCGAATTTCAAATTCAGTAGAGATGCTCTAGATTATACAAATTTTTTTTCAGCCTCTTTTGAATTCATTGCGGGTAAAGCTCCTTTTCAGTGAATTAAAAAGTTTCACTTTCACCTTGAAGGTATAAAGTAAAGTCTTGTTTTCGGGCCGGTGTAGGATTGAAGGTTTTCCCCAGAGAAGTATAACACTTAAATGCTTCCTTTTCTCCAGGTGGCTTCGTCCGCTTCTGGAAGATGAGTGGAGAGGACTGGAGTGCACTAGGACCCATGGTATTTATCCTTGGGCACTGTTTTCTGCCCCCAAACAATAAATCCAATTTTTCAAATTTGGATTGTTAACGTCACGATTATTGAGCTTAAATTTCAATTGTCTGATATTTTGCTCTTGGATTATTGATTACAGTCTTTTCAGAATTTAAAGTTTGCAGATCCCTAACTTAACTTGGATTGTCACTTTACATTACAGTTTTATTTTGATTTTTATGATGTTAAAGTAGATGTAATTTATTCATCAATTAAGCATTACTTGATTCGAAAAGCTCTTGATGCTTAGGTGAATGTTTGTATTTCATTATATTTGACTTCGTCGTTCTTCTTTTCAGAAAACTTTTTGTTGGTGGTTTAAGTTGGGAAACATCAGATAGTGAGTATTTTTTATGGTTTATATATTTTTCGCAGATAGATCACTTAATAGGACACATTTAAATGAGAATTATTTTTTTAGAGGAACTTCGTGACCACTTTGGACAATATGGTGAAATCGAAAGTATAAATGTCAAGACTGATCCAAACACCGGTAGATCTAGGGGTTTCGCATTCATAGTATATAAAAACGCTGATTCTATTGACAAAGTATCCAGTGCAGGAGATCACGTTATCAACAACAAAAAAGTAGATCCTAAAAAAGCTAAAGCCAGGCACGGTAAAATTTTCGTGGGAGGTTTAACTTCTGAACTTAGCGATGATGACATCAAGAATTACTTTGCACAATACGGAAATGTAAGCATTTTTATTGAGAAAGATTGATAGGTGTGGTCCTAACATTTTTTTTAATTTCCAGATTGTTGAAGTTGAAATGCCTTTTGACAAGCAGAAGAACCAGAGGAAAGGATTCTGCTTCATTACTTTCGATTCTGAGCAAGTTGTCAACGAACTCTTGAAAACGCCTAAACAGACGATCAAGGATAAGGAAGTAAGTTGTTATTTTCAATCATTCTTCGTTAAACCTTTTTTTTCTTGAGATAAGTGCAACTTGTGGAAGCTAATTTAAAGATCTCTCTTTCTATCAATTTGTATACATATTTCAATTACTCGATTAAAGTTCAACAACTTTAGGAACATATTGATTTATAATTACAAGGAATATTTGGAGCAGTTACAATACATTATATTATCTAAAAATAAAATATATTTGATTTAAATTTTGAGAAAGATTGACTGTTGAAAAGTAAAACTTTATTATTTATATAAAGCAGAAATGAAGAAGAAAACTGAAAGCTTAACATCTCGCGATTTTTCAAAGTTCAATAATTCCAATTTAAAAAAAATGGTCAACTTGAAGCACTTACTTGGAGTATAAGGCTTTTCAGCTCTCGTTCCTACAACTTGTAGATAAATTCGCAATTTCCAGTTCTTGAAATCACTTGAAACATTTTGACAGCTGTCAAGTAAATGACACCGGATGACAAATAAATGACAGCAGCTGCCAAAATGAAAGTACTATTTTTTAGAAGTTGGCGGGGCTCAATTTGAGCATTTGTGAGATAGAACTATTCAGGTCACTTATCTCATTTTTCGGAATAAATTTTTCCCTTCTGCTTTGTCTCTTTCAAATTGGAGATCATATTGTGTTGTTGGTAATGTGGGTGATCCATATTTAAAGTAGAATATTACGTGAAGGAATAATCAAATCTCTCTGTCATAATCTGAAGTCATTCAGGTCATTTTTTTTACACCACATAAGGTTGAACTCATTATTCAGGACATCTATTTCTTTATTTTCTTCGAATTTTATCATCCTGTCTTGTCCATTGACATTGCTTTTTAGAAGCTTTTATTTAGTTTCACCTGTCCCGGTGTCTGTCTGTAATCAAATCTTGGCAAAGTAAATATGACACATCTAATCGTCCGATTGATATGAATTTGACAGGTGTACATAATTCAAATGAAAATGCATCATGAAATATTCTTTAAAAAAAAAAAAATATTGGCGGATGAGTTTTGTAATTATGGTCCGATTTCATTCAAATTTAATATCTGGGGGTTTTTGGGTTCGACAATGATGATTCTGTCAAAATATGAAAATTCAAGATGGCGACTACAATATGGCGGATGAGTTTTGTAATTACGATCCGATTGCATTCTAAATTAGTATCTGGGGGTTTTTGGGTTCGACAATGATGATTCTGTCAAAATTTGAAAATTCAATATGGCGGATGAGTTTTGTAATTACGATCCGATTGCATTTTAAATTAGTATCTGAGCGTTTTTGGGTTCGACAATGATGATTCTTCTGTCAGAATTTGAAAATTCAAGATGGCTGCTACAAAATGGCGGATGAGTTATTCTAAAAGGTTGTTTTTGAAAATGTTTTTTTTTTTTTTTTCATTATAGTTTGTCATGCTTCAGAAAAATTTACACATTTTCCATTTTCAACGCCGAATATTACGCTTACGAATAATCAGATCTTATTCAGGTGGAAAAGACCTTTTCAACAACATGGCACGACCCATCGTATATGAATAGAGAACTATTCATATTCGAGGGGTTGGGGTTGCCGTCCAGAGGGATGAAATTTTTCTACATTTTTCTACAAGTTGAGACCTCTGTTTGCTTTTCAATGCGAAATCCTGTACTTCTGAAAATATCATTTTCATTTTGTCAAAGTTGTCATGATAGAATCATTAGTTATTTGGCGGTAACTTGGTGACTGAAAGTTGATTGAAGCATAAGAATTATCATCGTCTGTGGAGAATCATCGACATGTGGAAAAATTTCAGAAATTCTGGAAAAAGTAACTCCCTGGGGAGGAATCGAACCTGCGTGTTTGTCGGACGACCACACCGATAGCCCAGCGGTAGAACGGTTGTCCGGCAACCAACAAACGCTGGTTCGACTCCTGATCGAGGTGTAACTTTTTTTTTTCGGGTTTTTCAAAAATTTGTCTGCATGCCGATAATTCTCGAGGTTATTAAAACATTTTCTTTCGATCTATGACTTCAAAATAATATTGCGAAAAATGCCTTCTTCATTTTCAAGATGGCCGCTGAACGCAGTGGAGGGGCGTTTTTTTATGTGTGTAATTTTGAGATCTTGAAATGGCTGATTACGTCGCAATTAAGGGAGTGTTGAATCCACCAGCACAAAGAACTTTCACATGATGCCTGACTATGTCAGTTCTGCTACTGATTACCTTTGAGGACACTTACCACTCTGATTTACCGCTAAAAAGATTTATTTCTCGCTACATTCACGTAACATATTTTTAATTTCTACCTTTCCTTCCAGGTCGATGTAAAAAAAGCCACCCCCAAGATCGACGGCATGGGTAACGTGAGGGGAGGCGGCAGGATGATGAGCCGTGGCGGTGCCGGCGGTCGCGGCCGGGGACGCGGAAACTACAGCAACCAGAACTGGAACCAAAGTTACGGACCGTACAGCGGATACAACCAAGGCTATAGCGGCGGTTACGACGGCTACGGTGGCTACGACTACTACGGCGGCGGATACGGAGGCTATGGCGGATACGACTATTCCAGTTACGGCAACTACGGTAAATACAGGCATTAGGAATAAATAAGTTTGAATGTACATAATAGATACATATATACGAGTGTTGAACATCTGAACAGAGTGTGTATATTATTTATGTTTGAGGGTGAGTCAAACCGAACACCACATCTCTCTCTTTGCTTCATACCGAATCGGATCTATTTCCTTTCGTCAATATTCCAGCTATTTTATTTTTTTAATATAGAATTTTAGCGGGGAGGTCGCTCTGAGTCATCCTCAATCTCACTGGTGCCTTGTTTTTTCCTGACGCCAGTCTAGCCGATAATTATTCCTTTAGATGTATCTGTTATATTGTTACAAATCTGTGATATTCACAGAACAAACACTAAATAATTAAGTGACTTGAAAATATACCGAAAGTCTCGAAAAATTCTTGTCTTTATCTTCACGATGACATTTCGAAAAATACAAATTTTCTTCATTTGGACGTTTCCCCGGGACGAACATCGAAGCCGAAGCCTTCGTTAGTGAAAAACTGAACATTTTTGGATCTTTTTTCTGTAATCCTCAAGTTTATAAACTTGTACGAAAAGTTTCGTTACAATTAAAACACACAACTAAATTTTGATATTTTGGACTTTTGAAGCATATTGATCGGTTTCAGGTACATATTTGAAAATGTAGGGAATGAATTCCTTTTTTGAAGATTACTTTCAGAAGTTGTCGTATTTTATTGTGGCATTTTAGACGAATGAAGGGATCGAAAGATTGAAATCTGAACAATACTAGATCACTTCTGGTTTTTGTATACTTGAATTGAAAATTTTTGGCTTCAATCAATTATTTGCGTTTCACCTTTTTGATGAGTCGAAGTAAAAGTGATCGTTTAAGATACAGAGTAACTCAGGACGGTTACTGTATAATATTTAATTCAAACTATCGACATTGACTTCAACAATAGGATCAACCATGGCGCCTTATTTCACAGTTGAACAATACGATTTCTTTTTGGATTTACTATCATTCAAGATGCACAACTAAGTTCCCACTGTTTTTTGATGAAAACGCGATTTTATTGGGGAAAAAATGATTACAGATGAATAATTCGAAGAATTACCTCTTGTAGACTCCATTCACTTTTATAAAGTATCCGGGTTAGCCAAGATCTAGGTTTATGAAGTTTTAATTAAAACTGGCGCAGGTCTTGAAATGTAAAATAATTCTCGGAGACGTTGCCATTGCTATTTTCTACTCATTATCACTTTCACAAAGTAACGGACTATTCTGTCCATTATTTTTCAGTAAAATTTCAACGCTCGATCCTTGATTTCCGTAAAAGAAAATAGCATAACTGAATCTTCCAACCATGTTTATACAGGGTGTCCCAGAAGGCGCGCACCCCATTGAGGGGATCGAAAGTGAAATATATTTTAAGCCCAAAAATCCATGCTTGAAATCTTTTGATAACGTATTTAATGAGTAATTAATTGATGAAAGTGACCAATCAGGAGCGCCCTACAGAAGAATAAGTAGGCAGTGGGGACGCGAGAGTGAGACGCCAGAGCTACTGGCGGCTTTTCACGCAGTAAATCGAGACTGATGTCTCACTCTCGCGTCCCCACTGCCTACTTATTCTTCTGTAGGGCGCTCCTGATTGGTCACTTTCATTAATTACTAATTAACTACGTTTACAAAAAATTTCAAACATGGATTATTGGGCTTAGAATATTTTTCACTTTCGATCCCATCAATGAGGTGCGCGACTTCTGGGACACCCTGTATACTTGGAATATTTCCAGTAAGAACTGAGAAAAAAGTTTCTTCATCATTCGCCAGGTCTTTGGAATTTTTGAATTCACATATTTTCCCAGTAAATAAACATTTTGATAACACCTAAATACTAGGTAGAAAGGACAACGTTGCGTAGTTGTCTGACAGGAAAATGACTATAACATTTTCAAAATATGCACGGTGAAATGTGTCATGGCCAACCGGGATACTTAATAAAGTTGGAGTATAGTCCACAAACTTTTCTCATCTTTTGAAGCCATCCACGAATCAAGCCAGAGCTTAACTCTACTTTAAATCGTTCTAACTGCTGGGGCCATCTATTGACAAACAGCGGAACTTAGTTGCGCACCTAATTAAACTTAGAAATTCATTTTGTCGCAACTGTACAAAGCGGTTCAATTTAGACACTTCTGAAGGGAAGTCCTATCTGCAAGCTAGATGAACGAAAACTGAAGGTTGTCTATTTATCTTGTGAAATAGACAAGTATCCAAACTGGCCCACTCTGTATATTTTCACGTTAAGTACAACATAAGGTTGAAAATTGATAATGAACTTAAAGAATGAATTTTACGTGCAAACAAAATTTCGTGAAGACTGTGAAAACAAAAATGAAAAAGAATCAATGTGAAAAAAATTCGTATTTCCGAAAATGGTCGCCCAATTCGGCCGAATTTCCTCGTGTGTATCAATGAAATAAAAAAAAATTATTCGCCTGTAGTCTGACGTGATCTCTGGAGCTTGAGGCCGCATTCAATCTCATTTTGGGAAATATTTCGAACTCATTTTTGAACCAATCAATAGGAATAAGTTATGGTTCACATTTACGTTTAATTTTGGCCAATGTGATGTGCAATGTTTCTGAATTTTAATTCTGAACTTACTTGCTTGATATTATTTGTTTGATATCGTTTGTCAACATAATATCTGATGGGTATGTTTGTTTAACGCCGATTAAGGAGACTATGGTGGATATGGTAATAACTATGAGGGAGGATATGGTGGTGGAAGAGGCGGCAGAGGAAAAGGTACTGCCTGATGTGAATATTGTTTTGTCTCTTCCATTATTGTGTTGAACATTGCAGATTGAAATCGAAGATATTCTGATCATAAATTTAATCAGTGTACTTTTTTGTTGTTGGGAATTGAACATACCGGGTGCTTACTAATCAACACCGAAGTCGTTCAATTGTTTGAGAGGTTGCATATTTCATATTTGAATTGATGTTGTGCATTATGAAAATTGGACTTCTCCGTTTGAACTAACTGCTTTATTCATTTCATCAATTTTTTTTGTACCAGAAGTGACTTGAAAATTGATATTTATTCTCGAGAATCTGTGACCAAATTTTGTTGAATTAACTTCGGGACTTCCATTGAAAAGATTCTAGGGAAAAATTGGAAACCCTTGATTTTTTTGTTTTGATTCTGTGAAATTTAAACTTTGTTGAAGAGATATTTCGAAAACCTCCTAGTGCTGCCATGTTGAATTGCACTTGCGCCGCCATTTCGAAAACCAATATCCACTTGTGTTTTCTCCGAAAAGTCAATTATGTTTACTGGAAACCTTCAAATATTGAATGTTCCACATCACAAACAATAGATTTGACTGTTCTCGATGGTTTAGTTGTTCACCTGGTATATTCCTTCTGCAATGTGCGTAGCGTTAATGAAGTTTTCGCAGCCTGCGTTCGTGAAAAATCACCTATACTCCCTCTGAAGAGATAGAAATGGACAATGTTGTTTCGATCTTTTAAGTTGGTTGCAGCATTTAGGAAATAAGCCCGTGTAGGCAAACTGCAACTGCTTAAAACTTGAAGAAGTATCAGAACAACGCAGGTGGCGAGCGAATAGATTGTTTTGAATTTGGGTTGATTAGTGAGTAAGATCGCATACAAATTTAAATTTTTATACTTGCTCCTCGTTTTCAGGTGGTTCCGGAGGGTACCAGGGTGGAAAACAAAGAGGAGGCGGTGGTGGTGGCGGCGGTGGTAGAAACCAGAGGCACCAACCTTACTAAATTCAAAGATGAACTTGTGATCTGTTTCATAGTTTTCCATGTACTGAGACTCTAAAACCGGTTGAAGTGTGAGTGTCTTTGCCAGTTTGGTTCTTTTTCCTTTTCTCAATTCACTTCTGGAAACCGAAATGGAACGAGATGTCGGCGAACGTTTCAAGTATATAGGAGAAAATTTGATTTTTCTACTCTTTAATAAATGTACAATTTTATTTTTTGATATTACATAAATATTTCAGAACTATTTATAACGATTACTTGATGCAATTTTCCACACTCCCCCTGTATTGTAGTTACGATTTTATTTAAATAGTTATTGTAATTAAAGTAATAGTGTAAGTATATGTGTTTTTTGAGTGCATGAGTATGCAGGAGGCAACTTCTGTTTGTATGGTCAATAAAATTCGACAAGTTGTTGTCTTACCTCATTTGGTCCAAGATTTTGTTGAGTTCTTTTTCCAATGATCCTTTCCAGTACCATTACATGGTTGGGGTTATAATGAGATCCACTTGCGACAGAGGAGTACCCCATACTCTACTTAACCTACAAGCACGTTTTCAAAATTTTTAAAACATCCTTCGTGAATTCTGGGGTTCAAAAACATGAAATTTCGGCATGAGTTCAGAACTTTTGTCTTCAAAATTCGGGAAGATACAAACGGACGCAAGCAGACCGAAAAGTTTCATTTACGGCATATTTCGCACAGTTGCAGATTGGAAAAAGTAATTTTCGACTTGGGCGCTTACTTTTAGCGTTGCTTGAACGGTACAGCCCAGGGTTTGGTGCGCCTGATTTTCATATTACACGATTATGCACCTACTACTACTAGAAAGCACTTGTGCGACTTCGGTGCATCACGCTCTTCCCAACTTGCCGTCAAAACGTCATTAAAATCCTTTTTTTAAAATGTGATGTTCATGAAATCGTGGATACTTGCGAAATAATTGAAATCAAAAACTTTATATAACAATGCTAGAAAATTTGCTAAATTTCATTTCGCAAGTTTACCAAACCACACTAAGAAGAGGTCACGAGAACATTAGTTTGTGGTTGAAATTGTGATTTGGGTAAATGGTAAATTGGGCAAATTTACAATAATTACTTAAATTTTGAAGTTAGTCCAAACAGGGGTTCAGTAAGAAAAGAACACAATTTGAAGAAAATTCCTTTAATTATTCTGAAACTCGAAGTTCGAATGAAAACAGGTCTGTAAAGGAATAGTTTCCAAATTACTGAGCATTAAGTGAAGAAAATAATGGAAGAGGATGCTGTTCTCAGTTTTCAAAATTAGTTTCCTCGTCTACTTCTAGTTAGTATTTGAGGAAGATGTAAGCGTAAAATTTTTTAAATTCAACCTTAATACGATCGTAAAATTTCAAATAGTGTTGAAATGAATCATTTATTAAGATGAATTCATTATTTTTATTAATTAACGAAATGAAAACTTGGAAGATGTATACAGAGTGGCCACTTTTTTAATGAGATTGTACTGGTAACTTTTAAACCATAAGTTAGAAGGTCGGTCAAATGGAGAAAAAATTGCATTCATAGAAGCAATAGGCCGTATTTATAAAAAGAAGCCGCACCTTTTCTTTAAAAAAATGAAGGAATTCTTTCAAGGTATATGCATAAATATAATTGAAGGAAAAGGTTTTGCTTCGAAGAAATGTAACACGTTCGGCGTATGTATAAAAAGAAGAATTTGCTCAAAAACTAAAGGATTTGCTTCCAAAAATAGGAATCTAGGTTCACAACCACTTTTCTCACTAGGATTGTACCGGGTTTTTCACCTAAATTTGACCCCTCCCTTCAACTTTGTTACTGAAAGAGGTACAGAAAAATGTTTCTCATAAAAGTTTCACGAAATCGACTTATATTACCAGATAGTGAGGAATTTGGTTGTTGGCGCAACGGTTGAATCCTCGGTTGGCCTTTATAATATCGGCCCTTATGTATTTAAAATGATTTCACAAAAAGAAATATGCAGAGTGAGCAACATATTGATTGCATCTTCATTTTTTTCAAATGGAACACCCTGTTTACTTTTCTATATTTGGCAAACTCTCTTTCCCCTTATTTCGAATATATAACATATAAAAAAATATGTTTGGTCTTTCTCTCTTATTCTGAGTACCACAGAGTTTTAAATTTTAAGAACCAATTTCTTTAGTTGATATTATTCATTCTGTACTAACTTAGTTTATTATTTTTTCATTTATTATTGGATACTGTTAGGTATTCCTTGAAAAAATATTGCTTTTAAGTAAATTGTTTGAATATAAAGAATTTCGGAATGATTTCTCATATGTATTTTTTCATACCGTAGTTTCATTTCAAAACTTTGAAACTCTGGAAATAAAAGAGACAGACCCACATTCGATATGAGGAGAAAATGAACAATTAGAATATGGAAGAAAATACAGGATGTCCTATTTGAAAGAATGTATTGGCATTCAATATGTTGATACTCTGTAAATATCCCAATTGACGTAATCCTTTTCAAAAAAATTTTTTTGATTTCGCACAATTTTTGTATGAAGTATTTTTACGTATCTGTTTTTGAAACTAACAGAGTTAGAGGGGGGCAATTTATAGTGAAAAAACCGGTACAACACTGAAAATCAGATCACGCAGCGCAGGCCAAAGAGAAGTGGTTGATCAGGTTCCATTCCCCAACAGCTATTAGGGTTGTTGACATGATAGAAGAACATTCTTATATCATGTATTCTTATATCATGGGTTGTTGACTGTACGCACATTCGTATTGAAAAGCCAGCCCAATTTGGAGACAAGTACTTGAATCGGTTTACCTGTTACTTCACTTATCTGAATTATTTCCTTGCAAGGAAAAGGTGGAGATTATGAATAAGAATTGAAGCAAAACCTTTAACTACTACCTTTTACTTGTGAGTAAATGCTTCATTTTTATAAATACGGACTATAGTCAAGCAGTTCAAACAAATCGAGATTATCAGGGCCGGTTATTGAGATATCATATACAGGGTCTTTCACGAGGAACCTCACCCATATTTATACGGGAAACTACTGAACGTATTTTCATGAAATTCAGCACTTATAAGTATTTCACGATGCTGATGAAATCTAAAATATTTTCAAGGCATGAGCACCTCCGGTTTTTCCGGAAATGACGTCAACTTCCGTTTTTCGAATTAGAACACCATTTTTTTATTGCAGAAATAGATTCCTTAGAAAATTTCAAGTTATTTTGATGTAACATTTTTCAGTTTTGGATGGAAAATTTTCATTTTTAGGATTTTCCAAGATGTAAGATTGATGTATCCACTTTAAAAATCGAAATCGCGATTCATGATACACGGGGTGAAAAAATCGCTTTCAAAGTTAGGGATGACAAAATCGTGAAAAATCAATTTTTTCAAATTAGAACCCCATTTTTTTATGGCAGATATTGAATCGTTGAAAAATAATGTGAGTGTATGCATCACACCCTTGCCCTAAAGTGGATATTAACTCAGAAAATATCCATTTTAGATTTAGAATTTAGAAGTTTCTATATTCTTTGAGTTTATGTAATTGAAAAAAATAATACGATTATACGAAAAATAACATTATGCTTGACTTTTGGAGATCGGTTTATTTCTCATTTCTGATACAGAAGGCCACCCATAAATTATAGGATTATGCAGTAAAAATCATACGAGTAGTTCTTCAATTTAACACGGATAAATGATTACGGAACCTTCTCCCATTTTGATTGCTTATTTTATGGAATTGAACTTTTGAGATTGAGGCTGATTACCAGTCGCGAGATGCTCAGGTCGAAGTGTGTTCGAATTCGATTATTTTTTATAATATCAGAGAGGGATTTTTATGTCAATCTAAGGAGCATGCGGTTCTCTAATTTTTTCGAGACTTGATGGTACTACGACACCTACCACGGTTTGCGTTTCTGGCATGGACTTTGTAATTAGTAATGAGGCGGCTGACAAGAAAATAACTGAATGTGTATGCAAATACAGAGAATTGCAGATTATGGGGCAGGAAAATATTAGATATTCTGATATTTACCTACATATCAATTATGATCCAAAGTTGATGAAATTTGATCAACAGCTATTAATCATTTCATCCTTGTGGATATATTTTTCTCCTCGGCAACAGTTCAACCAAAATTATTTATGAATGGTAGTGTAAAGGAAATGTATCGAATTGAAATATAATTTTATCAATGAAAATTGATAAGCCAAAAGTTATTCTGTAGGTTTCGAAGTAACTATTACTATTATGTGATGGAAATCAGTGTTGTCATTTGTGCAATTTATGGAATTTTACCAGTCAGGGTAAAAACCTCAGGACAAAACGATTTCCAGGTTATGTACTGCGATGGCTGAGGGCCTTCTGCCAATAATCTTTTTTGTGATAACGGCAATAAAAATAATTGATGATTAATGTTCTGATGATATGTATTTATTCGCTGTATTAATTCAATATTTCTCTTTTACAGACGATGAGTACCGTCCAGAATAAAGTTCGGTCATCCCAACAAACCAACCCAAAAGGATTTCTATAGTGATCCATTGTAAAAATAATGTATATCCAGTTAACCATTCTGAAATAATATATGCATAAAAGAACAAAATTATTTAGAATGTAATGGATTTCTGATGTAGGAAATAAATTTCGTCCATCAGGTGTTCTCGTTTTATTGTGAAAAAAAAATTTCTGTGTCCACGACTTAGGAATTTTGTCGCTGAGACGAAATACCAACTAGGTCCTCCGAATTTAAACAATAAACTAAATCATCTGAAGCAAGAATTGCCCCCCAAACGAATGCTTCTCCATGATCATTCATGAAAAAGTGTTAGTCCTCTATTATCCAAAATTAACCTGGTGACAAGCCATGAAAATATGAAGAGCAGAGCCGGCGTGAAGGTAGGTCCAGGGCATTGAAAAGGAAGGGACGCTGAAGGGGCCATTCAATTCTTATTGCTTAAATCTCGCCTTAGGGTCGGTAGTGATAAATCCGGCCCTGAGTGAAGGCATCAAAAACTATTGTACTCTGAAATCGATCGTTGGTTTTTTGTCACACGATTTTGCGCCATCTATCTTCAAGTCAAGACAGCCATCAACATTCAGGTAATTCGGAATCAGAGCATTCATGTATTAAGGAAAGTCAGCATTGTATACTTCACATTTCACTATGTATATTTTGAAAATGTTAGGTTATAGTAATTTTCCTATCAGAGAACTACGCAACGTTGTCCTCTCTACATAGAGGTCGTAGTAAGGTAAAATGGGGTAAGTGCAATCATGGGGTAACTGCAATCAGGAACCATCATTGATGAATTATGAGAAAATACGGTACCTTTATTGACTATGCTTACAAGAAATGATATATTCTACCTAATGTTAATAGTTGACAACCCTGCGCAGCATCTGTAAAGTTCAGTACCGAAAAGATCTTCGCGCTGTACCTACATATCGGTCG
Source organism: Adalia bipunctata (assembly GCA_910592335.1). NCBI lineage: Eukaryota > Metazoa > Arthropoda > Insecta > Coleoptera > Coccinellidae > Adalia > Adalia bipunctata. Next base: position 13,874,334 of record OU342954.1, read on the forward strand.
GAAGTCAAGTGCGACATAATTTTTTAGCTTGTTTGTAAATTGACGATTTTTCACGGTAAGTATCTGTTTTGCTATTTTGGCCGGTAATGTATGATGTGTATTATTGATAAATGTAATGGGATTATTCAGATTTACTTTGTATTTCAGGTATTGAAAGTATGGTTACACTTACCCCACGAAAATTGTTAGTAGGGAAAGTGCAATCATAAGGTGATGGGAAAGAGAAGTAAACTCATTAAAATCAAATTATTATGCAGGGACGGGCCGAAGCCAAATTTTTTTTGGGGGGGAATTGCTTCGAAAATTTTCCAACTGTGCATTAAAGGATTAGAAACCAATAGTTGAAGGAAGGGTGGTATTGTGGATTGCGAGTCAATTCCGAAGGAAAATAAATGATTTATTCAAGTGTACTGAAAAAGGTCCACATATCACACACTTCACTTCGAATCTTATTCGGTTAATTTTTGCGTACTGAAGGGGCCGTTATACTCTGGCCGACGGCACCGATTCTCCATTCAAAAGCCTTTCATTTTTCCAAGTTCACGCCCTCACCTAAGAGCTTGATTCTTTTTAAATTGAATTTGAAGGATGTCTTGAGGGCACTCCAATTTCTTCTCTTCGATAAAATTATTTTTCACATAAAAAAATCGGCTACGGCACCGATTCTCCATTCAAAAAGTGCCTTTCATTTTTCCAAGTTTACGCCCTCAATTTTCAACCTGAAAGCTTGATTTTTTCTTTAAGTTGAAGTTGAAGGATGTCTTGAGGGCACTCCGATTTCTTCTCTTTGAAAAAATTATTTTTCCGCATGAAAAAATCTGGTTGAATTTGAGAGTCTATGAAAATTGACTTCATTTTCGTTTTTCGGCGGTTGTTCATCAATTTTTTTGGAAAATATATTGGAGTCCCCTCAACAAATCAATTCTCTATATTTGAGGAAAATTTCATTTGGATAAGCGCTTAATTAATGCAAAAAAAGATGGAAATACTGAAAAAACTTCCAGAAAGTGTGAAATCGCAGAGAACTGTTTGAAATTCCAGGAGAAAAAAAAATCAAGCTTTCAGGTGCAAAATTGAGGGCGGGAACTTGGAAAAATGAAAGGCACTTTTTGAATGGAGAATCGCTGCCGTCGGCCAAAGTACCTATAACGGCCCCTCAACAGATTTACGTGTTGAACGGAGATTCGATAGAATACAAGGAAAGAAATAACGGCATGCAGACAATTGAATAGTTTTTGAAATTCCGGTAAAAGTTAGACACCGTGCAGGAATTGAACCTGCGTCCTCCTACTCATTCGATAGAATAATTAAGAAATGAGAAGAGAAATAGCGCAAATTGGTACCAGATGGTTTTTTATGACACAGTCGATGCGGCCAAAAAGAGAAATTCACAACTAGAGTAAATGCGGGCAAAAGTCCGCACCGGGGCAAAAGTCCTTTTGATTATAGCGCATGCGTCGATTGCGCAATCTTGAATTCTCTACGCGTTCCTGACCAACACTACCCTAAACAACTAATAAGCATATACCTAGTATTCTTTCGGGGTTCTTGTGTTGTACTAAAAAATGAGGAAAGTCGAAAATACTAGATTCTGATATAAAATTGTATATGTTTTTAATAAGATATATCACTGTTTCAAAAAAGAGCTCAAATTCTGTCTTATCTGGATTGTGTATTGCATGATCGTGTCCTCTAGATCACAGAAGTAAAACGAGGTTTTACTAACCAGTCTAATAGGGAACCATTTTGTTTGCCGAAAAGTGAACAGGGGGTAAAAGCCCGCAGTGTTATATTTAATATTTTTTGAAGAAAGAAAAATTTTATGTTTTAAGCGATAAAATATTTATATTGTGATCCCAGACCAATAAAACTATGTTTTGTTAAATTTTTTGTCATCATTATCATGGGTCTTTTACCTCAATACACTGACTTTTGCCCCGTAGCTTTAGGACTTTTACCCCAGACCATGGGGCAAAAGTTCTTTTTTACAACATACCGATTAAAATTTTATACAACCCTTAAATATATTAGTCCAATTTTTTTAAGTAGTCAGGTGGATGTGTGTTGAGTGTAGCTACCCACATATAAAAAACTTTTTTTAAATTGTTTAAAATAGCGAAGTTATCAGTTGTTTTTCTTTAGGTGCGGACTTTTGCCCACAGTTACTCTACCTGCTACCCCCATCCCCCCTTATTAGGCCCGTCCCTGGTTGTTGATGATCGGTAGGCTTGAGTTCTTGTGTTGAATGAACTTCATAAGTTTCATAGTTTTTTGCATTGTTGAAACGTGAATCGTTCCATTTTATAAATGGCGTCGTTTCTACCTGTCAAATGTCAGAAAATTACAGCTACAAAAGTGACATCTACCGAAATACATACAACAAAACTTATATGGAATCACCCTGTTTTTTGGAAAAAACGAATTTTAATTAAAAAAAAGTCGCTGAAAAGTGAAGAGCCCAAAACAAGTTTATTACAAAAATAATATAAATTATCAAAAGATTATTTTTATAATAGAACAGAAAATTAAAAGTGTAAATTTCTCTAAAAATAATTTTTATGTAACTGAGAATTGAACAACAAATAAAACGATTTTAATAAATCAATAATCAGTATTACCACCCCTGGCATTGATACAAGCTTGAATTCGACGAGGCATGTTTTCTAAGTTGTTAATTTCTTCTTCTGTAACATTTGCCCATTCCTCTAAAACCGCTAAAGTTGCTCTGCGTTACCAGGATTATTTTGACGAGCTCTAATTTTTCTTTTGATCCTATCTCACAAGTGCGCGATAGGATTAAGGTCCGGTGAACAAGAAGGCCACTCTAAAACAGTCACACCTTCTGTTTCGAAAAAATTTTTTGCAACTCTGCTGGTATGTGGAGGTGCATTATCCTGCATAAATAGGAAATAATTTCCAAAAGCACCTCGCCAGAGCCTCACTACAGGTTGTAGCACTAGATCAACATACCTAGGCCCTGTCAGAGATTGTCTAATGGGAATTAAAGGAGTTTTCTCACCAAACATAATTCCGCCCCAAAACATTACAGTACCTCCTTTGTATTTAGGGATCGGTCTTGCAGCTTGGAGCCTAGCTTGCCTCCCTCTACCTCTTAAAATGCGAACACGCCGATCGTCTGATCGTAGGCCAATTCTGGTCTCATCCGAAAATAAGACATTTTTCCAATCTTCCATAGTCCAATTTTCATGCTCTAAACACCAATTAAAACGGTCAACTTTATTTTGCCTTGATAGTTCTGGAACTCTTAACGCTCTTCTCTTGAATAATTCCCGAGCGCGAAGTCTTTTTCTGATAGTTTCGACAGAAACACTAACACCTGTAGCTTGCAAAAATTGCCTTCGAAGCTCTGAATGAGATACTGCGGGATTTCTTCTTGCTGTTTGGGTTAAAAAGCGATCCTGCCTTTCTGTATAGTTACTCTTCCACGACTTCTTCTCGGCCTATTCTTTAGGGTTCCTAACTCCAGAAACCTTGCATAGGTTTTTGAAACAACCCCTTGTGTAACCCCCACCGTTCTTGCAATCTGTCTTTGTGACATACCTTGTTCTGCCATAGTAATAATTCTTCCTCTCTGGACTTCCACATAAGGCATTTTTTTTGAAACTTCGCAAAAAAACAAAATATAAATTCACTGCGACGTTCGAACGAAATGGTAAAATCGACACTGCAAAGCCAAATCTTATCAAGTGCTTATGAACCTAACTGTTTTTGTGAGTAAACACATGCACTTTTTATTTGCTTCTAACGAAAAAGAAATCAAAATAATATTTCTTATCTTAATAATGGGTGATTCCATATAAGTTTGATTGTGTGTAGTAGGCTATTCAAAATATCACATCTTATTTAAAAACCCTTTACCTTAGAGGCTTTCATCAGTGAGTCATGTGAGTGAGATAGGTAATTAAAATGTGGGGTAGTAAGTATCTGGAATAAACAAACGTCTATTGGATGAACCTACTGACTCCATATTATTCTGAGACTTTCAGCCCTATGCTATAATTCAGTACGAAATTATGAGGTTTCGCAGATACGACGAAAGAGTAGAAGTTGTAAATTATTCAAGGGTTCTTTGGAGAGAAGAATGTATTGCTGTACCAATTCTTATCACCATACAATTGTATGGAAAACTTATGTATGAGACTAAAACATACCACAAAGTAAACACTTCTTGTCCCTTTTCCCACGGAAAAAATTCATGGCCGTATTACCGCGGCTAGACGAGTACCAGTAGGGAGATAAAGAGATAGAATCCTCGATGGGGTACTGGGTACCCACCTCTTAGAACTTCAGACCACAGCGTCGAAGAAAGTGGGTAAATCATAGAGCTCTTGGTCTTCTTTGTTACCAACGAAGTCCATTCGCAGCAGGAACTTTGTGGTATTAAAAATTAAAATATGAATTGCGAACAGAAGTATTGAATCTCTGAGGAAACTCAAAGACCCCTAAAACTCCGAATTTCCAGGAAACCGGCTCTGTCCATGCCGCGTTGCGCCGTGCATACGTTGCGGACGCTGCCGCACCAGGCGACAGCGTCGGTCGGCACCGCGGTCTTGGTGGCGCCTCAGTTAGCGCGTCGCCATCAGCACCGCTACTTCTACGTCCAGTCGTCAGAGCATGGTCCGAAAGTCGCTAAAAGATATTACGCCATGTGAGAGTGTGGACTGACCATGAAGTTTGGATTGCTCGGGGCGCCCCCGCCCCTGGTCCTAGTGCTCCTCTTCTGGGCCCTGTGGGGGGGCGCCTCACCGCAGGGAAGGGGACACAGAGGTGAGTGGCGCATCAAATTATCCCTACGTCTTTTGGGGCTACATTCCGCTTTTCATAATCTGTGAAAGAACCGCAGGGGATGTTACGCTACTGACTGCTCGGAGAAGAATTGTTATGAAAAATAAAAATGAGAAATTTCTTACCGTTCGCGAAAATACAAAACAAGAAAAGAAATCAGAATGAAGAAAATTGATCGAAATAAATATAACAAAATATTGAAGTTGCAAAATGACGGAGGAGTCGGTTCTAAAAACTGAATTTGGTGGGAATTTTTTTCCGCAAATCACTAGGAAATTTTGACATTCCTAACAAAATTTGTCATAGAAAAAGTCGAGATTTCCCAACTGTTAGGAAATATTCATTTCCTTACTGTAGGAAATGATATTTCCTTGCAGTTGTCAGTGTTCTACATAAGCATATTTGTACTTTTTTCTAGATTTCTTTGGCAATAATTCTAATGAAGCAGTATTCACTGCCTCGAACTGCTCTGGACGAGTCCCAGAAATGGAAAATTCATCATCACTCATCATTTTACACTGTCATCAATTAAGTTTGACAATTCAGCATTAATACGTGTACTTACATAGTAACGCAACCAATTCCATTCCGTATTTCAAAGCTCCATTTATTTATGAATCGAATAATTCGCTATTTTCTTCAAAATTCATTGAAATCTGTCGAATTTCAAACGATTTGCGGAAAAAAAGTATTTTTACCTCGTAGGAAAAGCCACATTCCTGGACTCTGTGTTGCTGTGTTTCTTCAGTCTTCACGATCGTCCAGGAATGTAGGGCTTCCCCTACCCGGAAAACAATGTACTATTTATTTCAATTTGAAGTTCTATCACTCTAAAAAAACACCCGATAGATCTCTTTGTCACCGGAGGGTAATGTTTTCTGAGTGTATGTATGTTTATTTCTTTTTCACGCTCTACAGCCATAACGGCTCGATGGATTTCAATGTATGAAGTGTGATTAGAAAAATATGAATTGTGGGAGTAACGTAAGCTATGTTTTATTTCTGCAGACACTTTATTCAGTGTGAAAATACTGTTTATGTGATTCGAGTAGAAGAATTACCAACTTTATCGTTGTGTGTTGGTCAAATAATTCTTTATAATTGGAAATGATGCACTACAATTTTGTATGTCTTCAGAAGATTTAAAAGAAGTCGGCGCCAGCATATCTCAATCTCCTAAGGATAGCTCACAATATCCAATTTTCTTTCTGGAAAGATTATCAATAATATATCAATAATATGTCAAAATAATGTCGAAAAATTACTTTTTTCCTTTGAATGAGACAGTTAATTTTTTTCAAAATCTGATTATTCGTTTACGTTATATTCTACTCAGAAAATCAAATATCACCAAAAGGACCCCCCGCACTTTCCTTATGGCAAATGGCGTTCCGTCAAATATTCTAATTTTTTGGTATAATGTAGTTGTAGTACTCGACCTACTGATCAAAAGTGTCCATGGCCCCAACTCAATCCTATGATTAGGTTCTGAGATACAGGGCGTTGAAGTTGAGAATTACCCACTTTTACTACGCGCGTATCTCGAAACAGAATCGAATGAACTTCAATTTTTCTCCAGAAACATTTCATTCCATTCCCAGGGAGCAACCATATGGAGGAATATGACCGCAAATCGTTACGAATACAGGGTTATCCATAATTGAATGCTTGCCCGATTTTGAAAGTATAAAATATGTCAGTTCCAGAGCGAGAACTTTCGCAAAATGAACTATTTCACTAGATATGTTGTTGTTACATCGAAAAAGTCTGAAATACTCAGAATTTATACTGGGTGATCCATTATTATAGAAAATTTTCACAATGTAGGTTAAGTGGACACCCTGTATTTTTGGGTTGATTTAAGGTGTTTGTTTGATTTTTTCAGAAAATATCATCATGGACTTCAAAGAATACAGGGTGATTCAGTCATGAAATGAACTGTGAACCTCACGAAAATACCCAAAAACCAATTTTTTTTTCATCACCCTCTGTTTCAAGATAAACTCCGTTGAGGTGGGAGTTTTCTTTCACTACTGTACTTCATATAAAATCATCAATACGGCTGAGAGTTTTTATCCACTTTCTATGACCAGATTCTTTTTATGTAATATGAAAATTATTTATTCATCTTATTCAATTCTTATTCCAGCAACTAATTTTTGTAACTCTTTTACTTGCATTTTGCATTTTCAACTAATTCGTAGAAGGTTTAGAAAACAAAATCATGATATGTTACAAAAACAAACTAGTTGCTGGAATAAGAATAGAATAACATGAATAAATAATTTTCATATTACATAAAATGAATCTGGACATAGGAAGTGGATAAAAACTCTCAGCCGTATCGATGTTTTTATATCAAGTACAGTGGTGAAAGAAAACTCCCACCTCAACGGAGTTAATCTTGAAACAGAGGGTGATGAAAAAAAAGTTGGTTTTTCGGTATTTTCGTGAGGTTCACAGTTTATTTCATGACTGAATCACCCTGTATTCTTTGAAGTCTATGATGATATGTTCTGAAAAAATCAAACAAACACCTTAAATCAACCCAAAAATACAGGGTGTCCACTTAACCTACATTGTGAAAATTTTCTATAATAATGGATCACCCAGTATAAATTCTGAGTATTTCAGACTTTTTCGATGTAACAACAACATATCTAGTGTAATAGTTCATTTTGCAAACGTTCTCGCTCTGGAACTGACATATTTTATATGTACTTTCAAAATCGGGCAAGCATTCAATTATGGATAACCCTGTATTCGTAACGATTTGCGGTCATATTCCTCCATATGGTTGCTCCCTGGGGATGGAATGAAATGCTTCTTGAGAAAAATTGAAGTTCATTCGATTCTGTTTCGAGATACGCGCGTAGTAAAAGTGGGTAATTCTCAACTTCAACGCCCTGTATCTCAGAACCTAATCATAGGATTGAGTTGGGGCCATGGACACTTTTGATCAATAGGACGAGTACTACATTAAACCAAAAATTAGAATATTTGACGGAACGCCATTTGCCATAAGGAAAGTGCGGGGTCCAATTACCTTGAACTTAAAATGATCACTTATTTTATTTCGAAGAGCAAATGCAGAAAGGAGAGATTCGTTCAGAAAGCCAAGATAAGTGTTCCGAATAGTTCAACCTGACAAATGCTCAAATTGAGCCCCGTCAACTTCATCGAAATCGTATAAATTTTGGTCAAACTACCGCTTCGCATGCTGGAGCATTTCGGGTGTAATTCAGTTACATCCGTCTATAATTCGCTGGTGTAATTCAGCAATAGATAATAAAATATTCATGATGGAAATTGACCGAAAGAAATATAATGAAATATGGACTATGCAAAATGGCGGATGAACCGGTTCGGATAAGAACTGAAGTAATTAAGAATTATTTATTTATTTATTTATTTATTCACGGGATAAACCCAATTACAAAATTAAACAGAATACTTATTCTATAAAGTGAAACGCTATCAAAAAAAAAAAACTAAATAAAACATCGATTAACATCTCTTACGACAGCAGAATATGACGAATTCGTGAAATCGATTCCCAACTGACTAGCAACATTTGCCCTACCCGATATTCTGGGAATTGGAGATTCCCTGGTATAATTATGCCGATAATTTGGAACACTGAGTAAAACGGATCCTCTAGTATTTCTAGGCGGGACGTGAAAAGCAAAGAGGGACAGAAGCTCCGTTGTTGACAACATCCCCATAAAGAGTCTGGCGAAGAGCAACACATCACCCCTAATTCTACGAGTTCTCAAAGTTGGCAAGCGAAGCTGAGCTCTCATACGAGTTACAGAAAAATTCATCCTAGAGATACCAAACTTGTATGAAACACAAAGAAGGAACCTGTTCTGCACACTCTCGATTCTATCATTATCCAGCAGAGTATAGGGACACCACACAGTGGATGCGAATTCCAAATGAGGTCTGACCAAACTGACATAGAGATGTTTAATTGTGTTGATATCCCTAAATTCATAAGAATGTCTCATAATGAAACCCAGCATCCTAAGACCCTTACTGACAATGCTCTCAATGTGCACACTGAAACTCATCGTGGAGTCGTACATAACACCCAAATCCCTAACAACACTAACCCTGTTCAACCAGTGGCGCACCCAGAAATTTCATTCGGGGGGGGCTGCTCGAGAGTAATCAGGTTTTTACATAAAAAAAAACTCGAAAACGACGAAAACAATCCTTTATTTTTGAGCTCGGGGGGGGGCTGCAGCCTGACAGCCCCCCCCTCGGTGCGCCACTGTGTTCAACGTTTCTCCATTCAACATATATCTTGAACAAAAGTTATTTGTTCTTCTAGTTATTGACATGTGCTTACACTTCTCAGCATTAATAAACACTCCATTATACCTGCACCATCGCTCGAGCCTCTCCAGATCAGACTGAAGACTCAATAAATCCAGTGAGCTGTCAACTTTCAGAAAAATCTTCAAGTCGTCCGCAAATAAGAGGAACCTAGCGAACCTAAAACAAGTGGTTATGTCATCAATATAGATAAGAAACAGGAAAGGTCCAAGGTGACTGCACTGTGGAATTATCTTCTCCTTCTCCACACAAGACAGGGAAAATGCCTCCCAAATCAACCTTCAACCGAAATGCGTATGTCGTCCTGCCAATATTTCCATGAAAATTTTATTAGGTATTGAACTGAAGGTTGAACATTGAAAAATCTACCTCGCTTAGCCGTAGGAAGTCTATTATTTCTCCTTCGAATAATAGCAGTGGAGTATCCAGGATTTCAGTTTGGGGGGGGGGGGGCAGATTTTCCATAAGAGGAAAATCGAATATTAATACTATCCTAAGCCTTCAGACTTTCAGAATTTCTTTCCTGTGATTATACAGGGTCTTTCACGAGGAACCTCACCCATATTTATACGGGAAACTACTGAACGTATTTTCATGAAATTCAGCACTTATAAGTATTTCACGATGCTGATGAAATCTAAAATGTTTTCAAGGCATGAGCACCTCCGGTTTTTCCGGAAATGACGTCAACTTCCGTTTTTCGAATTAGAACACCATTTTTTTTATTGCAGAAATAGATTCCTTAGAAAATTTCAAGTTATTTTGATGTAACATTTTTCAGTTTTGATTGGAAAATTCTCTCTGAGCGGGAAAATTCGAAAAAAAAATCGAAAATAGAGCTCCGCTGAAACAAGAATATATTTTCTGAGTTAATATCCACTTTAGGGCAAGGGTGTGATGCATACACTCACATTATTTTTTAACGTAGATTTAATATCTGCCATAAAAAATGGGGTTCTAATTTGAAAAAATTGATTTTTCACGATTTTGTCATCCCTAACTTTGAAAGCGATTTTTTCACCCCCTGTATCATGAATCGCGATTTCGATTTTCAAAGTGGATACATCAATCTTACATCTTGAAAAATCCCAAAAATGAAAATTATCCATCCAAAAACCTCGAAGTTATTCTTGTTTCAGCGGAGTTCTATTTTCGATTTTTTATTCGAATTTTCCCGCTCAGAGAGAATTTTCCAACCAAAACTGAAAAATGTTACATCAAAATAACTTGAAATTTTCTAAGGAATCTATTTCTGCAATAAAAAAATGGTGTTCTAATTTGAAAAACGGAAGTTGACGTCATTTCCGGAAAAACCGGAGGTTCTCATACCTTGAAAATATTTAAGATTTCATCAGCATCGTGAAATACTTATAAGTGCTGAATTTCATGAAAATACGTTCAGTAGTTTCCCGTATAAATATGGGTGAGGTTCCTCGTGAAAGACCCTGTATGGTTTGGGGGGGCTCGGCCCCCCTGCCGGCCCACCTGCCCCCCCCTCCCCCCCTTCCTGAATACGCCACTGAATAATAGAATGGTCATACTGAACTTTTACCTCAAACAGACAATAACTCTTCCAGAATAATGCAGAATGTAGAATCTATCATTATTCTCCATTCAAAAAGTTGTTATCCATCTGTACACTTCGAGATGAGTTCGTCTTCGCACAACTTTACAACTCAGAATACAAGTAGCGTTATTTTATCATTCTGAGTGTTTCGAACAGAATAAAACCACATATAATTTTGCGAGCAAAGTTTGGGAATGCTAGTTCGGGAGTTAGCTTTCTGTACTTTAATAGCGTTTTTCTCTCGAAAACTTTATTATATGGCGTTATTCCACCATACACATGCTTTAGGATTTGTTATTCGGGGTCCACATAAAACAGTTCAGTCGGACATTGATCATAATAAACAGTGAATCAGTATGAATTTTTGGAAACAATGGGATGGATGATATGATTTTCATGTTAAGGTAGTGCGGCAGAACCTGTTTTTTCAGGAAGTCGAACTTGCTGCCCAATATCCCGATAGGAAATATACATCCCATTTTTTCCAAAAATTCATACTGATTCACTGCATTCGAAAGTATCTTTGAGCTCTAGTAGCAATAAATTGATTAAAATTTTTTTTGGAAAGCCGATAAAATCTGATATAATTTGTTGAATACGTGATCAATATGTATTGCTTGTACGGAAAAAAAAATATCATTTTTATGTTGATGTTCAGGAAGTATGATTCTGGGAAGGTTTTGAAGTTTGTCATAAATTATTCATTTTGTTTTATTTCATTGTTTGACCTCTTTTGAATGTCCGTTAGCTTTTATGTCATAACTTATTTGAATGTAATTTTCATTTGCGACATCATTTTTTTTTGTCTGCTGGATGCATGAGTTGAAATATTCCTAAGGTTACTTCTGAGAAAATGTAAGGTATTCAATTATCTACATTATTGTGAAAAAAAATACGAAGTGTTTCATTCGAAAAAATCGAGAAATAATAATTTTAAGTTCCTCATATTTGGAGCTTAATAACGGACACCCTGTACATGACAGGTTGATCGTTTGAGAACCGTGTCAAGGCAAACCATTCAATTAAAAAACTTTCATATCAAATTCATGTTACTATCGCTTCTGAAAATCGTCAGAACACTTTTACTGAACTTTTCTTCGAATAAAATCTGTACCGTTGAAAAAATGTCCCTAATATTTTACGTCATGAAAGAAGTAATGAAGGTAATCGAAAATATGTTAAAATATATGGGGTGATCCATTACAAAAAAATCATCCATCTGTTGAATATCATTTATGGGGGACACCCTGTATGTCAGAAAATAATTTCCTGAGATGCAGAAATGAAGGTACAAGAGGTCTAGGTACTTTCCAACGAAATCTCTGAGATGTCTGGTTCGACAGCTATGGGAGATTTTCGCACTATTGCAGGACCCTGTATGTATATTGTAACTGTTAATCCCATAAAATTCGTTAAAATAAAGGCATAAAATGGAATAATGAAAATTAATTACAATTATTGTAATTAATTTTCATTATGAAAATTAATTACAATAATTGTAATTAATTTTCATTATTACAATAAAATATTGAAGTTGCAAAATGACGGAGGAGCCGGTTCAGATAAAAACTAAATTCAGTCAGAATTATCTTACCTCTCACCACACAAGATAGAGAATAGTTATTTACCTATCAAGGGCGGAAAGTTGTACTTTCCCGCACTAGATTGCCGAAATTTCACATAAGATTCGGTGAAATTTAGTCCAATTTCAGATGAAAATTTTCATTTTTGAAAAAACACCGCAGAATTAAATTCGAAATATATTTCTACCGAAATTTTGAGATCAAAATTTGAAAATCTTTTGTTTTTATCCTGATAATGAACGATAGAGACTTATTTCGAACAGTAATGATTTCTTACGGGATTGTGCTTCCATGATCGATTCTAATATAATATAACCCAAGAAACTGAGCTTGGGAAACACCCTCCACCAGATTTATTATAGACATTCATCCTCATTTCTTTCCTTCAACGTTCTATCTGCGATATATTCAGCGAAGGTGTAGATTCTATACCAGCCCACTATATCAAACGTATTATACCCAGTAGACGTCATCTCGTTATAAAATACCTTTCTGAAAGGTTCCCTTGGTTGCAGTTTTCAGCCCTCCTACTCATAAGCTGGCATAGGTTCGCCCTTCGTACCATCCTGGATAATTCATAATCTCATTAGAATTAATACATTCCCGCACAATTCCAAGTATAAATGATCCAACTCGGCAGTATAACGCCACTTTGCATCATTTGCCAATTCGAGTACCTACCATGAAAAGGGGTAACCTTATCGACACTTGGGACATTCGCTTATAATAGAGTAGTTGAGTTAATTAATGAATTAATAGAGTAGTTGAGTTAATTGATAATATTTTTTTATAGAAGAAGCTTTCTTTTTACTCAAACAAAGAGTCCATGATAGTTTGAACTAATTTCTGTTGAAATACAGGGTGAGTCTTTGACTTTTACATACAGGGTGGCCATTTGAAAACGAAACAGACGAGATTACAGACGAAATGAATTTTTTCGATAGAAATGCTCGGACAGGTCGATTTCTGTTTCGAGGGGGACAACTTAAGATGTAGGTTACGGACGCATAGCGCTTCAACCCTTGCTACTACAACCCTCACCCCCAATTTTTGAATAGGGAAGATGGGGTGAGTGATACCTCATTTGAAAGGTATTTTTATACTGATTTCAGCACAGTAATTGTTTTTTCATTTTATGCATTAGTTCTCGTAATTTTCTTAACTAAGTATTTGAAAATGAAGTGGTGTTTTCATGGCACTTGTAGTGTTTTTTTGTGAAAAATCGACATTTTGATTAAAGATTTCTATGTCAGTGGATTGGAGGAAGGGAGCCACAGTCATGGTTGTTTTGAAGCTCAAAATGTCGATTTTTCACAAAAAAACACTACAAGTGCCATGAAAACACCACTTCATTTTCAAATACTTAGTTAAGAATATTTCGAGAACTAATGCATAAAATGTATTACTGTGCTGAAATCAGTATAAAAATACCTTTCAAATGAGGTATCACTCACCCCATCTTCCCTATTCAAAAATTGGGGGTGAGGGTGGTAGTAGCAAGGGTTGAAGCGCTATGCGTCCGTAACCTACATCTTCAGTTGTCCCCCTCGAAACAGAAATCGACCTGTCCGAGCATTTCTATCGAAAAAATTTATTTCGTCTGTAATCTCGTCTGTTTCGTTTTCAGATGGCCACCCTGTATATTTTAACTGTATATTCCTCTCATCAAACGGAACACTTACTTCCTATACCATTTTTCGAAATTCGGTTTCGTTTGGAAGATATTGGGTGTCGAAGATCCATGAAAAAAACACTTTGGTTCATTGATTACTCCATTCATGGTGCATATTCCTCAATCGAAACTTATTCAATATCTCTTCTGATATAAAAGTTACAGGGTAGTCGACTCATCAATACACGCAAAAACACCATTAAAACAAGAAAAAAAAGATGAACGGTTCATATTTTCGAAAGAATCAATCTTTTAAGAAATTAAAAGTATTCTTATGTTTTTTCAGACCCGGAAAAATTTGACGAAAAAATCATTAATTTCAAGATAATCTGGATGCTTCTCTGAATTGAATATCATCGAATATTATTCCTTCTCTGGTCTTCAAAAGGGTTAACAATGTTGTCAGAATATTTATCAACGTTGTCGAGACTTAAATTCAAATGATGGAAAACGTTGATGTAGAGATATTTAATAATGAAATCCCACAAATGTGGGAGATAAAATTGAACACCAAGGAGCACTTAATACGCACAGTTTCTATTGAAAATTTATTGTTACCGGTCCATATTGAAGTTAAATGTCGATGAAATACAAAATTCGGATATGAATGATGAATTTCGATACAAACGTATTAAATTGAAATAAAAAATAATATGATACCTGATAATCTGTGGCGATGTTTCTATCTAAACAATATCCTCTTGGAATTTCATAAACTCGACACTATACGGTTAATTTTATATTAATTCACTTCACATAATGATCACATTATAACAATAATTCACTGAATGTATTTTCTACTTCACATTATGTTTGAGGTTTGTTTATAGTTGGCAGCGCCTCCAACGCTAATTGAGATTACCAGTGTCCGTCATCCGCCGGTTTTCGCTATACGCATGCGTCGTGAAATTTCGCGGCGATTTCTGATGGAAATGGCAGAATTCATAGATATTTATACTATGTTGCTCAAAAAATCCTTAACCTCAATGAAAATTTCAGCAAACTGACAACATCTTCCCAAAATTTCTGTGCAAATATTCACAGAATGGTTACAAAATGGATTAGGTTAGGTTGTTTGATGATAAATTCTGATGATCTGAATGAAAAGTCTTTCTTCATGAGATTGTTTGGGGATTTCGAGGAAAATATGAACAAGTTATTAGTGTTCACAAACTAATCTGCAGGAAAATCGAAGAAGGAACTCATTTTGGTGGGAGAAATATGGCATTTTAGTTGCAAACATAATCGGATGAAACTAACTTTTTTTTGTTAAAATCATCGTGTTTGCAACATTTTTATTTCAATAAGGTTAGAACTTGAGTATTCCCTGAATGTATAAACTCAATTTGAATCGAGAAAATATGAACTTTGAATCAATTCCAGAGTATCGTTTCAGGGACGTAATTAGCCCATTTTTTTTTCAAATGGCTCCTATCTTTTCAACAAAGCCGAATTCGAAAAAATGGAGAATGAAAAAAAGGTTTCTTTTGGCCTCAAGAATCCACATTCAAAATATACAGGGTGGCCAGTTGAAAACGAAACAGACGAGATTACAGACGAAATAAATTTTTTCGATAGAAATGCTCGGACAGGTCGATTTCTGTTTCGAGGGGGACAACTTAAGATGTAGGTTACGGACGCATAGCGCTTCAACCCTTGCTACTACAACCCTTACCCCCAATTTTTGAATAGGGAAGATGGGGTGAGTGATACCTCATTTGAAAGGTATTTTTATACTGATTTCAGCACAGTAATTGTTTTTTCATTTTATGCATTAGTTCTCGAAATATTCTTAACTAAGTATCTGAAAATGAAGTGGTGTTTTCATTGCACTTGTAGTGTTTTTTGTGAAAAATCGACATTTTGAGCTTCAAAACAACCATGACTGTGGCTTCCTTCCTCCAATCAACTGACTGATCTACTTTACTTTGAAAAATCCTATTTCTTAGATCAATACTTCAAATCGTTCTGATACCGTACAGTTGGAGAATGATTTCAGTGAATAAAACAGCTAGTCGAACATCTGACCCTAGTAGCATTAACACGTACGGTATGACTTCATTTGCCCAGTGGTAGATGTTTTGCAATTTTAAATACAAGTACGTAAATTTTGGTGTTTCGGAAGCACGAAATGTCAATTATTCGCAAAAAATTAATTTAAGTGATAAAATTAACGAACGCATGAATATTTCGAGACCTGATGCATAAAATGAAAAAACAATTACTGTGCTGAAATCAGTATAAAAATACCTTTGAATTGAGGTACCACTCACCCCATCTTCCCTATTCAAAAATTGGGGGTGGGGGTTGTAGCAGCAAGGGTTGAAGCGCTATGCGTCCGTAACCTACATCTTAAGTTGTCCCCCTCGAAACAGAAATCGACCTGTCCGAGCATTTCTATCGAAAAAATTTATTTCGTCTGTAATCTCGTCTGTTTCGTTTTCAAATGGCCACCCTGTATGTACAAGTCGAAGACTCACCCTATATATCGTTCTCGTACGAATTTATATTTTGCATTCTTGTGTTAAGTTGCATTCGTACGAATTCGTTGGAAATGTGAACATAATTTTCAATGCTGTTGCCCGCACTGGACACGGAATACGGTAACGTCTAGACACGACTTCTCAACAATTCTTGAACTCTTTCACAACAAGATAGAAAACGATGAAAATTAACATTCAATTGACGCAGTGAAAAGTGAGCTTGCACTGTGACATTTTACAGAAAATTAATTCTGAATTTATCTGAATCTGTTAATCTAGGTAACTCAGAATCTGTTCTGTTCGGAATTTTGAATGAATTCGCCAAAAACAGTTAATTCTCTTGTTATTTCATTTCTATTCTTCAATACCGATATCCCCACGACACTGGACCTTTCGAACAATGTTGCCACGGCAGTATTTAATGATATTCCTATCCTTCATGCAATCTTCGTTCCACTCATTGAAAACTGAGTAAATTTTGGCTTCACGAATTCTCGAATTTATGAATCAGATGCAGTGTCTCCTCTTTCTATGGTCTAAGAATTCAACCCATAAAATAGCGATGCTTACTCCAAGATGAACTCATCAATTCCCAGTAGAAAACCTTGACGCAATAATTGATAGCCCCCAATTCTAGGCGAGGAAGACAATGGGAATTATTCAACAGTCCTACATACATTACTCCTCGAAAATGCGGACAACCTTTCTGTATTCATTGAGAGATTGTGCATATGGAAGAAAACAGGGGAGTGGATGTTTCGTAGGAAGGTTTTGCATTAGTCATGATCCTCGGCTTGGCAAACCTATGTGCAATGTAAATGAAGACATTGGCATTTCATTGGTGTGGAGCTATTCGACTCGTGCTCGTGTTTGAGGGATTGATAAAAAGTTCTGTCGGTTTTGCATTTCGATAGACTGATTGTGGTGAATTTCACTTGAAAGAATTCTATTTTTAAATAGTTTAATGATATACCCTGTATACAGGGTAATTCCGTGGATTGTACGGATATTTTAACTGTAGATTCCTCTCATCAAAAGAAACACTTTCTTTTTGTATCATTTTTCAAAATTCGGTTTCATTGGAAGATACAGGGTGTCGAAAATCCATGAAAAAAACACTTTATTGTCCATATCTTCGTCTTCGTAACCGTTATTTCAAATGAAGTGAATTTTGGTTCATTGGTTACTCTATTCACGGTGCATATTCCTCAATCGAAACTTATTCAATATCTCTCCTAGTATGAAAGTAACAGGGTAGTTGACTCATCAATTCACGCAAAAACACCATAACCACTTTAAAAAGATAAACAGTTCATATTTTCGAAAGAATCAATCATTCAAGAAACTAAAAGTATTTTTATGTTTTTTCGAAAAACGCGTAACTCTCGAGTAATTTCCAATTTTACCCGGAAAAATCATTAATTTCAAGAAAAATCTGAATGCTTCTCTGAATTAAATATCATCGAAAATTATTCCTTCTCTGGCCTTCAAACGAGTTTACAATGTTGTCAGAATATTTATTAACTTTGTCGAGACTTAAATTCAAATGATGGAAAACGTTGAAGTGGAGATATTTAATAATAAAATCCCACGAATGTGGGAGATAAAATTGAACACCAAGGAGCATTTAATACGCACAGTTTCTATTGAAAATTTATTGTTACCGGTTCATATTGAAGTTAAATGTCGATGAAATACAAAATTAGGATATGAATGATGAATATCGATACGAACCACGTATTAAATTGAAATTAATGAAAAATAATATGATACTTGATAATCTGTCGCGATGTTTCTATCTGAACAATATCCCCTTGGAATTTCATAAACTCGACACTACACGGTTAATATTATATAAATTCACTTTACATAATAATCACATTATTACAATAATTCACTGAATGAATTTTCTACTTCAAATAATGTTTACAGTTTGTTTATAGTTGGCAGCGCCTCCAACAGTTTTCGCTATACGCATGCGTCGTGAAATTCCGCGGCGAAATCTATCTCTGATGGAAATGGCAGAATTAATAGATATTTATACTATGTTACTTAAAAAATCCTCAACCTCAATGATAATATCAGCAAGATGACAACATTTTCTTGAAATTTCTGTGCAAATATTCACAGAATGGATACAAAATAGATTAGGTTCGGTTGTTCAATAATAAATTCTTTCTTCAGGGGATTGTTTGGGAATTTCGGGGAGAATATGAACGAGTTATTAGTGTTTACAACCTAATCTGCAGAAAAATCGAAGAAGGAACTTATTTTGGTGGAAGGAATGTGGCATTTTAGTTGCAGATATAATCGGATGAAACTAACCGTTTTATTGAAATTATCGTGTTTGCAACATCTTTATTCCAATGAGGTTAGTACTTGAGTATTCTCCAAATGTAAAAACTCAATTTCAATCGAGAAATATGAACTCTGAATCAATTCCAGAGAATTGTATCAGGAACGTAATAAGCCCAAATTTTTTTCGAATGGCTATATCTTTTTAACAGGGCCGAATTCGAATTTTCTTTGGCACACGTCCAGTTTTCCTAGAAAACGTTTTTGAAGATGAACAATATCGTTATTTCCCTTCAAGACAGTGCTTTACTATCCAGTTCAGAATAATCTCACTGCCTTGGAGCGAAATAAAGATATTGTTCATTTTTAAAAAATGTTTCTAGAAAAACTGGACGTGTGGCAAAAAAAAATAAAAACGCTCCATTAATGTAAAGTTATGGTAGAATTTGAAGCATGTAGCGAATTTTTGAAAACGGGATGTACAGCGTGTTTTTTCAACCTGCAAATTTAATCTGAACTTATCATAATTCCCACCATGCATTTTTGAATTGTATTGTTGGAATTTTTGAAGTTAGTCAATCATATTGTTCTACACTGAAAATTTCATCAATATGGATCAAGCCATACCAAAGTTATGAATAAAAGAAAAATCGGTCGAATCGGACAAATCACCCTGTAGACCCTCAATAAAGACCCCCAACCATAAACCCAACATTGTTTCGAAACTACCTTGACTCGTGTAAACTTGTCCTAAAATCTGACGGTCTCCTCCGTAATCACCCTGTATACAGGGTGGCCACCCCAGACGCGGTTCTCATTTTGAGGCAGTAAATGAAGACATTTTGAAAATTTCTTTTCGTGAAATGTAGAGGACAATCAGATGCACAATTTAAAATTGTATTTACATATAGAGGGTGTTCGATAACAAAGATATAGATCATAGTTACACTTTTTTAAATGGAATACCCTATATATGAATTCAAAAATTGAATAGCAAGCTCAAATAATGATGAGTTTATACAGATCATTTTATGCCTTAAAAGAACCATTCTAAAGGAAATGGCGAAAAATCGAAAAAAAGGAGTATTTTCAATTTGCAATTAATGAATAAACCCTTCAAGCCAACGAGACAGACAATGTTTTTTCGTGTAGACATATTAGCTACCCTTATGCAGAAGAAAAGAATTCAACTCTGGAATATACTGAGTGATCATAATTAGTGTTCAAACATTAACTACAAATAATGGTCAAAAACTTTCTTATTTCAAATGGCACACCCAGTATTTCTGTACCTTGTTGAACGTAAAAATTAATATCGAAACTATCTTTATTGGGTTTCCCTATACCTAACCTAACCTAACAGTTTTCAAGTAATTTTCGATTTTTAATTCGACTAGTTAATCTACTATTGTGATTAGCGATATTCATAGAAATACTTGGAAATATTTGTGGAGAAATGCTTACAATATTATTTGAAATCTGAAAAACTCATATGAAGATCTCAATAACGGTGTTGCGGTCACGCAAGATTTATTATTCCTTTATAAATGATTATCCACTGTTTTTCTGAATATCAATTCTTTTTTCAATTATTTTCAAATTAATTTCGCCTAGAAGGTATTAAGTGTCATTATCATTCAATCTTTTCCGGTACATGCCCTTAAATAAATAATTTTTCTTTATTCCGATCGTTTTGATTTAAAGTTAAGCCATACGTTCAAAGAATCATGTAACAAACGATTCATTTAAAAAAATATTTGCTCAGGCGATGAACCTGTGCTCCAGTCCAACGTTTTCCCTATTCTTCACATTTTCAATGTTTTGAATAATTTTCGAGATTTTCAAAAGAGATCTGTCATAGTGAACCTAGTGAGTTGAGTACCGAGTAGAACGAGTTTTACCAGCATAAGGACATTCAGTAGTCAGGTAGTATTTGAAGGTATTTTGTGAACATCTTTGAGTCTACTAATACTCAATCCAACAATTGGAGATAACAAGTATGAGGAATCAAAGGTTCATCGCCTGAGCAAATATTTTTTTGAATGAATCGTTTGTTACATGATTCTTCGAACCTATGGCTTAACTTCAAATCAAAACGATCGGAATAAAGAAAAATTTAAGGGCATGTACCGGAAAAGATTGAATGATAATGACACTTAGACACTAGTTGAATTAAACATCGAAAATTACTTGAAAACTGTTAGGTTTAGGTATAGGGAAACCCAATAAAGATAGTTTCGATATTAATTTTCACGTTCAAGAAGGTACAGAAATACTGGGTGTGCCATTTGAAATAAGAAAGTTTTTGACCATTATTGGTAGTTAATGTTTGAAGACTAATTATGATCACTCAGTATATTCCAGAGTTAATTTTTTTTCTTTTGCATAAGGGTAGCCAATATGTCTACACAAAAAAACATTGTCTGTCTCATTGGCTTGAAGGGTTTATTCATTAATTGCAAATTAAAAATACTCCTTTTTTTCGATTTTTCGCCATTTTCTTCACAATGGTTCTTCTAAGGCATAAAATGATCTGTATAAACTTATCATTATTTGAGCTCGCTATTCAATTTTTGAATTCATATACATATAGGGTATTCCATTTAAAAAAGTGTAACTATGGTCTATATCTTTGTTATCGAACACCCTGTATATGTAAATACAATTTTAAATTGTGCATCTGATTGTCCTTTACATTTCACGAAAAAAAATTTTCAAAATGTCTTCATTTACTGCATCAAAATGAGAACCGCGTCTGGGGTGGGCCACCCTGTATATCCGTATCCACCGGCTCTGGATAGGAAATATCGATCGCGGTGAATATAACAAATATCGGTAGTGTCTCTTCTTCATTTGGACATCCTTTGTTGTAGTAATGAAGGAACTAATACCTAATACCCAGCTATCACCTTCAATTGAATATCCAGGCTGTTGGCACCAGGACAATTGTCATGGCGTTAAGACATGTGGCGACAAATATTAAGGCCATGAACGTTATTGGGTATAACCCACAGCATGCGATGTTCTATGTAGCAATATCTCCCCAACATAAACCGTGTTATGTTAACCTGTTTGCATCGTAATCCTGTTGCACAGTGGCTTAAGAGCTGAGTAGGTGGAATCGATTCTGCTGATGCATGTTTGGATAAACAATAAAATGATAAAATCGAACAGTAGAAAGAGTTCTTTTCTGCTGGCACTGAGATATCTCACCAGGATCAATAAAATCCTCCAATTCCGATTGTCGACAGGCATGACAAAGACGACTGACCATCCTGGAAGCAGACAAAATAGCTTTTCGAGTTGTTTCGAAACCTAACATTACTTTTATCGGTGACTTTCCACTTCGCTCGTTCCAAGTCCTTATATCAACGGTGTGGAAATTTGTTGAACTAGTTCCAAGCGTTTTCCACGGTATTTGGATTTCTCCAAGCGGGGCAAAAGTTTGACTATCGATTTTATGCAATTACAACCGCCAAGAAATTCATTTCTGAGAATGGGGCACGGTTTCATACCCTATAAATTTGTGGAATGAGTTGCTTGGAACTCTGATAAGTTTTTAGTGGATATTTTTCGTGGCATTTGTGGCAGTGAGTTGGGAATAGTTATGAAGTATTGGATAATTAATTATTCTTAGTACTAAGGCAGTTCTTTGAACTGCAGGATCTGGAGTTTCAGATGAATTTTTTATTGTCTTGATGAGAAATCATCAGAGCTATATGCGAGGACAAATTGAATAAGCAGAAAGCAATTGGTTTCCTGTCCAGGATCATTACTTCTGAACCTTACCCAGTTTTATAAGGAGATCTATTCCGGCTATACGTTATACCGGAAGTATATACAGGGTGGCCCACCCCATCAGACGCGGTTCTCATTTTGAAGCATTGAATGAAGACGATCGGAATAAAGAAAAATTTAAGGGCATGTACCGAAAAAGATTGAATGATAATGATACTTAATACCTTCTAGGCGAAATCAATTTGAAAATAATTGAAAAAAGAATTGATATTCAGAAAAACAGTAGATAATCATTTATAAAGGAATAATATATCTTGCGTGATCGCAACACCATCATTGAGATCTTCATATGAGTTTTTCAGATTTCAAATAATATTGTGAGCATTTCCCCACAAATATTTCCAAGTATTTCTTTGAATATCGCTAATCATAATAGAAGGTTAACTAGTTGAATTAAAAATCGAAAATTACTTGAAAACTATTAGGTTTAGGTATAGGGAAACCCAATGAAGATAGTTTCGATATTAATTTTTACGTTCAAAAAGGTACAGAAATACTGGATGTGCCATTTGAAATAAGAAAGTTTTTGACCATTATTTGTAGTTAATGTTTGAACATTAATTATGATCACTGAGTATATTCCAGAGTTAAGTTTTTTTCTTCTGTATAAGGGTAGCCAATATGCCTACACCAAAAAACATTGTCTGTCTCGTTGGCTTGAAGGGTTTATTCATTAATTGCAAATTAAAAATACTCCTTTCTTTTCGATTTTTCGCCATTTTCTCTACAATGGTTCTTCTAAGACATAAAATGGTCTTCATAAACTCATCATTATTTGAGCTTGCCATTCAATTTTTGAATTCATATATAGGGTATTCCATTTAAAAAAGTGTAACTATGATCTATATCTTTGTTATCGAACACCCTCTATATGTAAATACAATTTTAAATTGTGCATCTGATTGTCCTCTACATTTCACGAAAAGAAATTTTCAAAATGTCTTCATTTACTGCCTCAAAATCAGAACCGCGTCTGGGGTGGGCCAGCCTGTATAAACTTTTAAACGATTATTTAAATGGCGTTCTCAATAAATTATCTCATCTTTTGAATCCCCATCAAATTTGAATGTATCTTTTATTATATGACTTCCGAAATTTTCCAAAGGTTATTTGAGCCTTAAGAGTCTTAAGTTTACCAAAGTGGTCCAGGTGGACCCCAAGGGGTCCATGGAAGACTCGACAGGGTGTACGTTGGAGTGACAAAAAAATGGGGGTTTATAGTTCGTAAGCGGGGGTCCACGAAAAATTTATCTGGTTCGATAATGAAGAACTTAAATGTTTTTTGACTTCACCTATTAAGAATCTACGTCCCTGAAAAAAGGGGGACAGAAACGATTTATTTTTTTCTGATTGGTAAAGGGTTGAATGAGTGTATAAAGGTAAGAATAATAAAAAATATTTTATAAGTATTGAATGAATGAAAAGTATATTCCCCCATCATTTTTGGTTATTTTGTAACATTTCCACTATCAAAACGAACAAATGTTTTTGTGTTTTTTCATTTCAGTATTGAAGTCTATCATTTAGTTTATCAAACGTCCATCTCATTTTTCTTTCAGAATCTACCTGTTTTTTGTAAATAATATTACAAAAATGTGTTGTTTTCGCGTTATTTATTCCCTTGCATTTTTCTATTCGAAATGATAAATATCCATTTTCATCAAAGACAATTTATTATGGTTTGTTTTATCCGTCGAATAGTGAAAATAATTTTTTTCTTACAATTTTGGATTCTAACATGGAATTGAATTTCTTTTTAATGACACGCCCCGCAGGTATCTCCTCCCAGATGACTGGCGAAGGAAAGAGAGAGTTTTATACAGCCAGTGTGAGATCTAGTTCGGGGGAGGATTTCTTGTTATATTCCCTGCGCTACAACATTTGTTTTATTAAGCTGAATAATCCAATAAATAAAAATTAAAGCACTGCCATCTGGCGGCATATGTTTCCTATTTTGAAGGCTAAAGACTCTTAATGTAGGCAGATAATATTTCAAGGAGTTCATCGACTTTACTTGAGAAAACTTGCATATTCCATATTCAGTGGTCAGTACAAAGTGTCGGAATTGCAAAGCGCCGCCAAACAACTCAATTTTCTCATCCCTTGGACGAGTCATTTTTACCTGGTAATGAGCATCATTATTGGTTCATGTTCGATTTGTGATGGACGAAGAAATGTGATTATTATGTGAAGTCAATTGATATAATATCAACCGTGTAGTGTCGAGTTTATAAAATTTCAACAGAATATTGTTTAGATAGAAACATCGCCAAAGATTATCAGATATCATATTATTTTCCATTGATTTCAATTCAATACGTGGTTAGTATCGACATTCATATCCGAATTTTGTATTTCATCGACATTAAACTTCAATATGAACCGCTAATAAATTTTCAATAGAAATTGTGCGTATTAAATGCTCCTTGGTGTTCAATTTTATCTCTCACACTTGTGGGATTTTATTATTAAATATCTCTACATCAACGTTTTCCTTCATTTAAATTTGAGTCTCGACAAAGTTGATAAATATTCTGACAACATTGTTAACTCGTTTAAAGACCAGAGAAGAATTATATTCGTTTCCATCAGAAGTCGACTTTGCCGCGAAATTTCACGACGCATGCGTACAGCAAAAACCGGTGGATTGATTATCTCAATCACCCTTGGAGGCGCTGCCAACTATACACAAAACATTATGTGAAGTAGTGAATACATTCAGTGAATTATTGTAATAATGTGATTATTATCTGAAGTGATTTATATCATATTAACCGTGTAGTGTCGAGTTTATAAAATTTCAAGAGGATATTGTTTAGGTAGAAACATAGCCACAGATTATAAGGTAACATTTTATTTTTCATGTTTTTCAATTTAATACGTGCAGGTTTGTATCGATATTCATTATTCATATCCGAATTTTGTATTTCATCGACATTTAACTTCAATATGGACCAGTAACAATGAATTTTCAATAGAAACTGTGCGTATTAAATGCTCCTTGGTGTTCAATTTCATCTCCCACATTTGTGGGATTTTATTATTGAAATATCTCTACATCAACGTTTTCCTTCATTTAAATTTGAGTCTCGACAAAGTTGATAAATATTCTGACAACATTGTTAACTCGTTTAAAGACCAGAGAAGAATTATATTCGATGATATTTAATTCAGAGAAGCATCCAAATTATTCTTGAAATTAACATAAACATAAGAATACTTTCAGTTTCTCAAATGATTGATTCTTTCGAAAATATAAACCGTTTTTTTTCTCTTGGTTTTATGGTGTTTTTGCGTGTATTGATGAGTCGACTACCATGTAACTTCCATACCAGGAGAGATATTCAATAAGATTCGATTGAGGAATATGCACCATGAATAGAGTAATCAATGAACCAAAATACAGTTCATTTGAAATAACGGTTCCGAAGATATAAACAGAAAAGTGTATTTTTTATGGATTTTCGACACCCTGTATATTCCAAACGAAACCGAATTTTGAAAAATGGTAACGAAAGAAAGTGTTTCGTTTGATGAGAGGAATCTACAGTTAAAATTTATGTACAAGTCAAAGACTCACCCAGTATACTGCATGAACATTTATAAAATATCCCGGTCTGCCAAGATTTAGATTTACCTATCAAGATTCTTTACTTGAAACTGACGCAGGTTGGCACTCGTGAAGTATCGGCAATGTCGAAATAATTCTAAGAGACGTTGCCAATGATAATTTCTACTTTCATTTTTCTGTCGGGTTATTCGAGTATTTTTTTTTTTTTTTCAAATGAACTATCACAAAGTAACGGACTATTTCGTCCATTCTTGATTTCACATATCTCATTGGAAAAAAATTTTTTTTGGATAATCGATTTCATTGATTTAACTTATGCTCATATGTAGTATGCATTCTTGAGTATATTTTCAGTATAAATCTTGAAAGATATGAATGATAGCACTTTTCAAAATTTGGCCAGGGGTGTCAATCATAGGCGCACATATGTCCTATGATGGCATATGACTGAAAATAGGAAGAAATTCATTATTGAATTGGTTTATTGAAAAAAAATTGCACATTCATCACATAAAAATAAAATTGAGAGGTCAACAGATGAGTATACCTGCACGTTTGAGTGTAACAAACCATAAAGGTAAATTTAAATTCTCTGACATTTATATTATTAGATATCTATTTATTATTTTTTTCACAGCATTTAGCGCTGCCTGCATATCATCCTCTTTCCAAAGTTGTCTCTTGCTTCTTGTTGTCATACGGTTGATTTAGAAAAAAAAAAATTCAATGTGATGAACCACTTTTGTCCTATGAAGGCACCCTTTGCTATCATAGGAATACTTTGACTATGCCATCATAGGCATAAATGTCATATATCTTTCAACCAACCGAAGAAGGCAATTACAATACGACATTACCTCAAACTTCACACTTACAGCATTGTTATAAGGCATTCAAAGGAAAGTGAAATTTTTTGAACACAAAGTTGTGAAACATCTAAATAATACAAAAATAAAGGAGATAATTATCATACATCAACACTTACCAAAATAATTGAACTGTTCTAAAAGACACAAAATGCCACGTATTAAGTTGTAACTACGAATACCTCTCATTAATGCTATCTGGCGAAAAACCTCAGTGAACAAAAGTTTATTCAGTTGATATCAACAGACTTCTCCATGGTGTGCCATCATAGGCACACTTCCCCTAGAGAGGAGAACTTTGCTCAGTTATCTGACAGGAATCTGACTATAACAGTATAACCTAACATTTTCAAAATATACACGGGAAATATGTCAGAGTGTCATGGCCAACCGGAGTAAAGTAGTCTATCCTAGAGGTATTGACAGAATAATAATCAACTACCTACGTGATCAGTCATACATTGTCATATCTGCATTCCCAACGGCAGAGCATAGAATCAAAGTTCATTCATACCTGAACTGCAGCGGAATGATCAATCGATGTGACATGCGCCATTGCGCCTCTGCTAGTTGCATTTTCTATGGAGGGCGAATTTGAAACGGGGAATAATTATGAGTAGATATTGTTTTTACAGTGATTATTGCCGCTGGTGCGTGACAAAAGCCTATTGTGTCAACCATTCCTGAAAAGGGGAATGTGAAATCACTATTTCAAAGCACCTTGCAGTGGTGTATTAAGCAAATTTGTGGTGAACTGTACGAAAACAGTAACTAACTGTACTAATTTGGGCATACCCACCATCTTTTGTCTTCTTGGTAGTTAGGAAGCAGACAACGATAACCCGTCAGCATATTTCGATGACAAAGATAACGCTATACAATTCCATAGTGCAAAAGAGGCATGGTCAATGACGCTAAGGCGACAATCTTGGAATAATAAAAGATGCTTCAAAATGCCTTTTAATTCTCTGCGAAAACCGAACGAGTGACGTTTATATGCCGAGCATGGATTAACCTATTCGTAGTATTCTTTTGGTTTTATCAAGTGAAGTTGGTTTTTATACTAACTTTTGAAACTAAAATTGTTAGATTGGTGAGACGGAAGAGATCAATCAAGGGGTGTCATTATTTGAAAAAAAGGAAAATGATGTTATTAATTTCGAAGATCTTTCTCCTTGAAGGGAGAAAATGCTTTAGGGACAGAACTTAGTGTTCAGTATTCTCCAGGGAGAAGAGTTGTAAATGATACACTTCAAGATTGAACTTCCTATATCGACGAGACGTGGTCTAAAATATTTTGATTAATTCTTAAACCTTTAACTTCCGATTCAACACTTCACTCCGCTATTCCCCGAATAGCAAAGTTCCGTCTCCGCTTTGAGACCTTACTTCCTAACTCTGAAGTACTTCCCAAATCTTCCTACAACTGAACCTGAGTCAACTGAGAACCTTCCCGTTTAAGAATTCTCCAGGTACTGTCACTTCTTTGTTTTCAAAAGCAAGATTTTTTTCTTTCGTACTCGTATGGGGCTTCTATGTAAGTTTCAGTTTTCCCGCGCTCTAGCCTTGAATTTTTCGCTGCCTCAGAATCCCGCCACGAAGGTCGTGAGACAAATCAGCTTGACACCGTCTCGATATACAAATTATTTTCGATTTCTGGCTTGCGTTTTATGAGAAAACTTGATTCGAAAATCAACAATTCTATTGCTTATCTTCTCGCATAGATCCTGTTTCTCACGTACTGATATCCTTATGCAACAAAGTAATATTCGAAGCCATGAACATAAATTTAGAAGTGTATATTGATTACCCGCAATATTTAGATTTATTCAGAAGCTCTGACAGAAGTCTTAGTCGTCCTATCGGTTTAAGTTATCCCATTGTTGGGTACTATCGGAACGAGAATAAGGTCGCCTCGCATTGATAAAATCATAATTATCAATTATGAGATTTATATCATCTATGAACACTGTTGATAATCGGAGAATTCTATCAGAAATATCCTTTATCAGTGAGAATTCTCTGATTATCAACATTTGACGACCGTGACAGTTTGGAGAATTTGAACCAATTGAAGGAAGAACGATCTCAATTAATAAAGGATATTCTCAAACATTAGCAGGAAAATGGATATCATTATAAATAATGCAGAAATCCCAAATGGAGTGTTAATATTTTCGGCCAGGATGAAGAGTCTTTCCGATTTATCTGAAGAATGTCCTGAACGATCTCATAATACTTCTTGTTGGATTTCTACATTCTTCATGAGGTTTTCTATCTCCCGGCAGGTTTTTGAGAATAACTTTCTCAAAACAAATCTTTTCGTTCTCAATTGGATCAAATTCTAGATCAAGTCCTGTCACGGTGGCCAAATGTCAAAATTCGGAGAATTATTTTAGGAAGATCCTTTTTTAACGAGGAATATATTTTTTTTGTTAATAGGTACTTTTTTTTATTTAATCGCAACTGACAACCTTGATGAATTCTCAATTGATACAAATTGTATATTTTCTTATGATAAACAAATTAAGTCCACTATTAATAATTGCTCAACAAAACATACAAAAAATCGTTGAGCTCACACAAAATTCCTAACCATGGAAATGTTAGGTTAAGATCCTTATAGATTCTGTCAAATAAGGACTTACTTAGAGCTCCAAATGGTTTCTAGATTTATCCACTAGCTAAGACAAATTTACCAATTAATCTCTTCTACTGAGAGATGAAAAAACTTTTACGAAGCACATTTCTGTCAGTAGCGCTATTTGACAGTTTACAGGTACATGCATATACCGACCCTAAGCCCGCAAAAAGGGGGATTATCATCTAGTTTTCTCTCAGTAATATTCCTCTGGAATTAATGAATGCCCTCAAATTCACGCCATCATTTATTTTCATTTAATATCCTAATCTAAATGGAATAGTCTGCGAGGAGAGGATTAATTATTAATTATTTTTCAGGTGCATATTCGAAAAATTCTATCTAATTAATTAATATTAATGACTTGCATGTACGAAAGGATCAATAAAATTATTGCATCGTAATAAACGTAGTTGTGAAAACTACTGTCACCATTCAAAATATATAAGAGCAAACAGGCAAGCCTCTGCTCCCAATTGTTTATCTGTAGGAAATAAATTATTGTCTACAAAAACTGTTATTTATTTCATGAAGAAATTTTATTATTATTATAAGCATTAAAATATAGTGATCCAATCTACAAGAGGAACTAACTTGCATGGAATATGCTTTTGGATCTTTGTAAACTTGTCCAACAGAAAAAAGGTTGTTGTTTGTGTCTAAAGCAGAAGTTAGGTCTTATGAATTTAATTGAATTCCTTTCTGGGGGTTGAAGCGTTTGAAATAAAGGGAACTGTCATAAAGTTGAAAGTATCGAACTAAATTTGACAGCAGCTTTCAAAGAAATGTCCTTGATCCCGGATGAATTTTTACTGAAATTTTTCATGAATAAAAAACATCCCAAAATGCTAAAAAGAACAGCTTTGAGTGTCGGTTATAGCGTTTATGCTCCGAAAAATTAAAATCAATAAAAGGTTGATAGAACACCTTATCAATGACCAAATCATCCTCAGCAACAAAAGTTACATCCATTTTGGCTAAGAGGTTAAGGGTTGCTATTTAAAAAACTCACCTAATCACCTCCCCTCATGCACCGTGGATCTACAGAGTGAGCCAAATTGGGCGCATTTTGATGTGGACTCCTATTTATAAACTAAAGGGAAAAAAATAAAGATAGAAATTTAGTCGATACTTTTTAATCAATCTCTGAAAATATACAACTGAAGAAACTGCACCACCCAGAAGGAGCTGTTTCAATTTCAATTTTTTTTGGTAAAACATGGATAGTATCGCAAGGAGTAAATGTTTGAAATTTGGGAAAAAAATCGTGAAAGTTTTTCATGTAGGTAGGTAAATATTTTTTTTGTTACTTAAATTATTGCAGTCGTTTTCCGCAATTTAGTTGTTGTTAAAATGCCTAGAGCATGTATACGAGGAATTTATCGGCAGCTAAGTGAATTTGAAAGAGGTCGAATTATTGGTCCATGGGAGGCGGGGTTGTCAAATCGAGAAATCGCTAACCGTATGAATAGAAATCCAACTACTGTTATGAGATGAAGTCAAGCGTGGTTTGATAATGCCCAAAATCGAAGAAGAGTAGCCACCGGACGTCGAAGGGGCACAAATGAAGTTCAAGATCGACGTCTAACGGCCGTTTTCAATAACCGATCTATCCCTCGAAACGGCCGATATATAGGTACTAGAGATCGAGCAATCTCCCGTTTTGTACCTGTTTCCGTTTCAATATTGTATCTGCAGATAAGGATTCTTACTGGTCCTTGCGATCCATCCCTTGTTCCGAAAAGAGGTCAGATGGATAAGAACTTTCATTGTTTATGCGCCTACCTGCGTTTCAAAGAACTTTCACGTTAACCACAGATAGCCAGAAATATCTCTAGTAGCTCTGTTTGTTTATCTGAGGAGTTCGAGCAGTAAGGTGTAGAGATAATGCAAACAGTACAACGTTCATGTAAAATTTTTACTGTTCTTCCACGATGTTGATAAATAAAATGAATAGAAAATTAGGAACGAAATTTTTATTTTATTTCACAATTCATTGCTAATACTATGAATCTAACAATTTTTAAATAAAACAAGTAGAACAAGAAGAAAATGATCTCCACAAAGTTTGCTACTTCTGGATGGAGTCCAATTCTTCCAGCGAACCGCCTTCATCCATAGCTTCAGGATATCTGGTCGTTTGAATGGAAAACTGTACCTACCAAATGAATTTACTCTTGCTAGCCAAGTCGCTAATTATTCATTAAATAGCAAAATCTAATATTATCAATTCACCCGTGAAAAGATATTTTCCGATAATCGTACTCGTTTTTGCATCCAAACGCTACACAAGACACCACCATTGTTTTTTTATATTCGAATTTCAAATATAGTTCAAATCGAAACTATTGCCGAAGCAATCAACAAATTACACTAACGCAATATGCTGCTTTACACGAGGAAGGAAACGGAACGGAACTAATAGCACAGTAGAACACAAACTTCACTAATATTGTACGTATTTAACAAAAAGAATCCCCAAACTAATTAATTTTCACTTAAAAGATAATTTATGCATACAACCGTAATTCATTTGACTGAGTAGGACAAAGACAGGTTACCCTAAATAAGGCTATCTCTGTTTCAGCTGCCCCTGTCTCACTTTACGTTCAAAAGTATACAGTCGGATCCGTTCCAGGTACAGAGTTCAGTGGATCTGAAGAGGTTCCTTCCTATCTATCCTTGTCTTGAGATAGATCAGGTTAAACCATGATTGTGAAATGCAAACCACAGACAGATAACTACAAGGATAGATAAGCCGACAAACCGGAGATAGCGATCTATCCCTTATCTTGGTTAGGTTATTGAAAACGGCCGTAAGACTTATGGCCATTAGAGACCGACTTGCGACAACTCGATCTTTGACTGATGAGTGGTTAAGAGAACAAGGCCATCCTGTAACTGTCCGAACGGTTTACCGCCGGATAAGGTCTTTTGGACTGCAGCATTATCGACCTCATCTTGTGTTACCTCTGACGGTTGAGTATCGCCGGCAATGATTACACTGGTGCAGAAAACGTCAGCATTGGAATGTGGAATAACGTCAGGTCGTCTTTTCTGATGAATCTCGATTCTCCTTGGGTGCACATGATGGCCGAAGAAGGGTTAGACGACGTCGAGCAGAAAGACGTCAACCTCAGTTTGATGTGGAGCATTATCTACACCGAACAGTAGGCGTTATGGTATGGGGTGCTATTGCACATGCAAGTAGGTCACCTGTAGTATTCATTCGAGGTAACATGACAGCGCTGCGTTACCTTCAAGAAATAGTGGAGCCATATGTTCTCCCTTACCTTTACCGGCTCGAGAATCAAATATTCGATCAAGATAATGCTCGACATCATGTTACCAGAGGTACTGATTTATGCAGATGCATTTTAGACTCACATCAATAATAATGAATCTCTACAACAAATTGTGCGTAGGTACCTGATTCTACAAGAACTCGTTGTGGTAATACTCCTTGTTTAGTTTTAATTGGGAGCAGATTCCGCACTTTAAAAGGTGGTGCTATTTCTTCCTTATCCTCATAATCATTTTCTAGGTTCTCATCATCTTGGTCATCATTTCTTTTCCGTTTCTTTGCAGGTCTGAAATAAAATTTCATCAAGTCACACAGACCAAAATACAAAGTGGTCACAACTCACCCTATACCTTTAAAATTCTTCAATAAACCATCTTCCATCATATCAAGCATTTCTTCACCTTAAATGTACCAGATAGGTAGAAATAAATGAATCAATTCAATTTTTTTCAAATAAAAATCATAGACTGAAGGCGAGTTTATACAGCAACTAAAATAAAATAAGAACTAAAATTAAATAAATAAGAATGTTCACCTCATGCATTTCAATGACAGCGTTTATACAGGAAATAAGCTAAAATAAGGAATAAGAATTAGAATAAGAGATGGTCAACTTTCATCTTTTTCGCTCATTTTATTTGGAAAATGTGCGCATGACCCAAATCCACTCCCCAATCTTTTCCGTATTGATACTTTTGACATGTTCTAGTTTTCTAACCTAAAATTTAATGAATATTTTTTTAAATCATTATTGATGATATATTTAATATGGATGACCAGGAAATCATTATGGGAGCGATGTTGTTATTGATGACAAGCCTTGAATAAAAGGCGGAATAGGCGATTTTCTAAACTTACACAAAAATCATTGTCAAAAAATCTGCGATTTGATTGGTTCATTCTTATTTCTTAATTTATTCTAGTGATCTCTATAAACCTATGTTGTCTGCTCTTATTTCTTATTTTATTTTTTTTTAGTTCTTATTTTATTTTAGTTGCTGTATAAACTCGCCTTCAGTTATACTAACGATCGAAATGCACGGTTTAGAAGTCCTAGGGAATCCTTTTTAATGATCCGCATTGTAGTGGAAACTAGTTTTTTTATATCGATTCTCGGAACTGAAATATTCAAGGCTGGTATTCGATATTCTAAATGACTACACCCTTTCACATCTATTTGGAATATCTACGTTTCCGACTGAATATTAAAGGGTTGATGAGCAACCCCATGATACACAATGGGTATATCGTCGCTTCCTTAACGTTGCCATGAATTTTTATGAAACTGGAATAATGGGACTTGCTTTCTCTAACGATCGCAATCCAAAGCATACCTTCCAGAACTTCATTTCGAATGAATATGCAGTCATTAACGTAAAGTTTGTTGAGGGATTGCAGAGGCGTAGCAAGTTAAGTTTCGTTAAGTTAGGTATTAAGAATTTAAGGACAAGTCGATGTTAACTTTGTACAGTTTTATTCAGTTGGAGAAATTAAACAACTTCCACTCGAAGTTCGTCCAATTAAATGAGACTCTGTACCTGAATGTTTGTTATGGATTCGAATTGTTTATAAAATCCTCGTTATTGAACATATTCATGGAAAATCTCGAAGCTCGTCAAATAGAAGTTCAAATTGTCATTCTTGTTCGTAAATAAACTGAAAGCAAAAAATAAATGCTCTAAAAAGAAGAAAATAAAATTTTCCTTTTAAATTTCAACTATCAACTTATAACCTCGTTATACACAATTTATATGCTCATAAAAGCTTGTCTCGCGATTTTCTTGTGTACTTAAATGAACTATTATCTATTTAATTGAGTAAGTTGATCTGCTAAGTTTGATTTTTGAATTTCGGTTTAATTAAATACTTATAGGTACTCACGAAAACCTCGCGAGAAGGTTTTATAATCAAATAAATTGTGTATAATGAGGTTATAAGATGATAGTTGAAATTTTAATGGAAAATTTTATTTCCTTCTTCTTAGAGCATTAAAATGAAAGCTTAATTAAAAAAGGTTGGTTTTTGCTTTCAATTTATTTTTTACTTTTTAGTTATCGCTGGCTTGGTTTCTGAGTTATTCTCGGCAAGCAGAAGAGCATAAAAATATCTATTCCGTTATATTGGATTTGAAATGACGTCAACATAGTTTTTCGAGTTACTCTCAACAAGCCCTTTCATTTGATACCCATATCGCAGAAGTGCATGAAAAATAACTATTCCCCCATCTTGTATGTTCCACCATGTTGGATTTAGAACGATGTCACACAGCTTATCGTGTTTTGTCATCAAAATCAAACATGTATGCGAAATTTCAGCTCAATCGGTTGAAGATATCTGCTTCAAGGTAGCTACAGGGTAGTCGACTCATCAATACACGAAAAAACACCATAAAACCACTTTAAAAATATAAACGGTTCATATTTTCGAAAGAATCAATCATTTAAGAAACTAAAAGTATTCTTATGTTTATTCAATAAAACGCGTCGTTTTCAAGTTATTTCCAATTTGACCCGGAAAAATTTGTCGAAAAAATCATTAATTTCAAGAATAATCTGAATGCGTCCCTGAATTAAATATCATAGAATATTATTTCTTTTCTGGTCTTTGAAGGAGTTTACAATGTTGCCAGAATATTTATCAACTTTGTCGAGACTTAAATTCAAATGATGGAAAACGTTGATGTAGAGATATTTCAATAATAAAATCCCACAAATGTGGGAGATGAAATTGAACACCAAGGAGCATTTAATACGCACAGTTTCTATTGAAAATTCATTGTTACTGGTCCATATTGAAGTTAAATGTCGATGAAATACAAAATTCGGATATGAATGATGAATATCGATACAAACCTGCACTTATTAAATTGAAAAACATGAAAAATAAAATGTTACCTTATAATCTGTGGCTATGTTTCTACCTAAACAATATCCTCTTGAAATTTTATAAACTCGACACTACACGGTTAATATTATATAAATCACTTCACATAATAATCACATTATTACAATAATTCACTGAATGTATTCACTACTTCACATAATGTTTTGTGTATAGTTGGCAGCGCCTCCAAGGGTGATTGAGATAATCAATCCACCGGTTTTCGCTGTACGCATGCGTCGTGAAATTTCGCGGCAAAGTCGACTTCTGATGGAAACGTCAGAATTCATACATAATAATCACATTATTACAATAATTCACTGAGTGTATTTACTACTTCACACAATGTTTACTGTTTGTTTATAGTTGGCAGCGCCTCCAACAGTTTTCGCTATACGCATGCGACGTGACATTTTGCGGCGAAGTCGATCTCTGATGGAAATGTCAGAATTAATAGATATTTATACAATGTAATTAAAAAATCCTTAACCTCAATGAAAATATCAGCAAGCTGACAACATCTTCTTGAAATGTCTGTGCAAATATTCACAGAATGTATGCAAAATAGATTAGGTTAGGTTGTTTGATAATAAATCTGAATGAAAAGTCTTTCTTCATGAAATTGTTTGGGAATTTCGGGGAAAATATGAACAAGTCTTTAGTGTTTACAGACTGATCTGCAGAAAAGTCGAAGAAGTTTTGGTGGGAGAAATGTGGCTTTTTAATTGAAAAGCTACATGTAACCGGATGCCGGATGAAACTAATTGTTTTTGTTGAAATTATCGTGTTTGCAACATTCTTATTCCAATAAGGTTAGTACTTGAGTATTTCCTAAATGTATAAACTCAATTTCAATCGAGAAATGTGAACTTTGAATCAATTCCAGAGAATTGTATCAGAGACGTAATGAGCCCAATTTTTTCTATATCTTTTCAACAGAGCCGAATTCGAAAAAATGAAAAAAAAGTTTTTTTTTGGCCTCACAAATCTGAAGTTGAAATATATGTACAAGTCAAAGACTCACCCTGTATAACACCTCTTATAGGAAAACCCTATACAAGCCCTTATAATATCTGTAAATATGAATCATAAACCACTGTAAAATATGGTGGTAGAAGTGCAAGTATTGAAAGTATGGGTTCTTTGCATGATTGTGAAGCACTGGTATTATAAAAGCTCGAAGGCCTGTTATTGTGACATTATTTTCTAATCAATATTGTGCGAAAATCCTTTTTAATTGTTATATATATATATACATATTCTTTTGAATTAGAGAGCTAGAATAATACAATACATAGTGATACAAAAAGGTCCTAGCTGAGGTTAAAAAAAACGGGGTACCATAACATTCTGCGTATGATACTAGAGCTCAGGGAAAAACCTCAGCCGAAAAAACCCTGTCTCCCCGTAAAAAAATAATATAAAATTGTGTAGTGTGAAAATATCTGAATATAACATATTGAAGGACATCTCGTTTATCCAAACGGCTCTTCGGAGGTAGGATTTCCAAACACCCGAAAAAAAAACTCCAATCTGAAATCAAAAAAGGCAGAAGCAGACAAAAGAATGCAATTTATAACATAATGAATTTCATCAAATTGATCTAAAATTTTCAATCCATTGCAAAAATGAAATTGTTACATTGTGTATGGCTCTAATGCCATCTTGAAATTTATAAATCGAACAACTATTAATTAGGTGATCAATAGTTTCCTCTGCTTCACCACATTCACAGTTAGGACTCTCAACCGAATTCCACTTGAAAAGCATACTATTGCAACGACCATGACCTGTTCTTATTCGATTAAGAAGGGACCATATTCTCCTGGGAAGATCAAAACCAGGAACTTTATTCGATGGATCAGATATTAGATCTTTATTAGACAAAAAACATCCATCCCATTCGGATTTCCAGATTTCTTTAACGTTGTAGTTCGAAGTAAGAAAGTTATTCGACCATATAGGTTTACGGGATTTCAGTCGTGGAATTCTATTTTCTGGCACGTAGGAAAGTAACGAAAAAGAATTTGGAAATGAATTGAATTTATTCCAAGAATTCAAAGCTGCAGTCTGCCTACGAATATGGGGTGGGACTATATTTGATAGCACTGGTAGCCACTGAGTAGGTGTAGATCGGATGGTTCCAGTAATGATCCTCATTGATAAATTCAGCTGTGCGTCGATTTTCTGAACATGAACACTATTCAGCCAAACAGGGCAACAATATTCAGCGGTGGAAAAAACCAGGGCAAGGGCTGCTGTACGAAGAGTAGTTGCGTCAGCTCCCCATGAGGTACCAGCAAGTTTCTGCAGAATGTTATTCCTCGTTTTCAGCTTCATCCGTAAGTCATCCAAATGTGCTTTGTAATTCAGAGAGGAGTCTAATTTAACACCTAAGTATTTTGGAGTAAAATTATGATTCAAAACAGAGTTTCCGAAAAGAACATTTAATTTTTTATATTTTTGATGGTTATTTAAATGAAAAAGCGAAACCTCGGTTTTATTGGGATTTGGACACAACAAACAGATCCTTGTGGAAGACCATTATTCAAAATTTTGAAGTTACTACTATTATCATCAACAAAAACACGAAATCTCCTATCTGACAACATATTCTCTAAAAGACGAATCATCTTTCCACACTTAAGATGTGTATAAAGTTTATATATCAACCCATCTTTCCGTGTCGTAAGCAGCAGATAAATCTATGAAAGCTGTGCCTGTTTTCGATTTGTTATCGAAACCTGATTCGATAAAGGTGGTCAAACTGAGAACCTGATCACTGCAATTTCTATTTTTCCTGAAACCGCCCTGACAATTTTGAAGAACATCCTCTATGGTAGGTTCGATCCTAAAGAGAATTAGCCTTTCTAAAATTTTCAAAGGAACACCCAATAAACTAATTGGCCTATAACTACTTGCTTCGGATGGATTCTTTCCACGTTTCAAAATTCCTATTACTTTCGCTTTGCGAAACTCAACCGGAAAATTACCAGTACACAAAATGTTATTATAAAATGATAACAGCCACTTCAATGCCCTTTTTCCTAAATGTTTTATGAACTCAGGATAAATTCCATCGAAACCCGCAGCTTTGCGTGATTTAGTGCATTTGATAGCTGCTTTCAGATCATCAATTTTGAAAGGTTCCGATATAATTTCTATAGCTTGAGCTGATGTCCTAAATCTGTGTAATTTTTTCTTTATATCCTTGACTTTTGATTTTGAAGTTTCAACTGAATTAGAAACATCAACGAGGCGACGTGCTATTAATTTTGGGTCAATTTTATTTGATGTCATTGCTTGAGGTGCAGCCTCACCTAGTTTTCTCAAAATGTCCCATGAACTCCTACTAGAATGTGTGAAATTCATTTTTGAAACTACACTGTTCCATTTCTCTTTACGACTGGCATTAACTGAATTCATCAGTTTTTCACATTTTTCTTGCGATGGATTATGAATATTGTTTATGTGCTGCCAACCATATAAAATCCGTTCAATCCCAACAATTTTCTATTCAAAGTCAATATATTCACACCAACCACAGTAAAGCAAATCGCTGGTATCGAATTGAGCCCATACGAAATCATTGGGCTTAAAATCGGCAAATCCAATCTCCCGCAAGCTATGAGGGCTAAATTATCAGTGATATGTTCATGACCCAATTATAACGGTGAATAGCATGATGGAGATTTCAACGTATGTAATTAAACATGCTTCCGTTACTGTGCGGAAAGCGGAAATGAGTTCATTTTGTCCACTACCGTCCGCCATTCTATGTTAAACATGAGGAACGAATCAGGTTTGTCACTCAGATAACGATTTATGAAAAATATGATAAATGAGTTTAGCATGACACGGATAGGAAGGAGCAACGCTTGAGTCGACCACACAGGTAATTCGAATTGGACACCCCTGGAAATTCGACAACAATCATCAGCAAAAAGCTCAGTTTTTAATTAATTAAATCACTTTTCATTCCGTAACATCATTCAGATTCTGTGGTGGTTCTCAAATTTATTTATTATATTCTATTTCAAATATCATTTTGTCCAGAAAAATGGACTAACATTTACTCCATTCATTTTTATAATGTATCTCGGTTG
Source organism: Adalia bipunctata (assembly GCA_910592335.1). Taxonomy (NCBI): domain Eukaryota; kingdom Metazoa; phylum Arthropoda; class Insecta; order Coleoptera; family Coccinellidae; genus Adalia; species Adalia bipunctata. The sequence continues at coordinate 13,914,247 of OU342954.1, forward strand.
GCCATGAAATTCTGACACATTTAACCGTGTATATTTTGAAAATGTTTTAGTCGTCTTCATGTCAGGTAACTTAGCAACGTTGTCTTCTCTACATAGAGCTCGTAGTAATTACTTATTTATCAAAAAGTTCATTAACTTTGGGAAAATTATGAATTTGAGAAATTATTATGCGAATTCAATAATTCTAAAGACCTGGCGAATGTTGAAGAAACTTTTTTCTCTGTTGATACTGGAAATATTTCACATAAATAAACATGGCTGGAAGATTCAGTTATGCTATTTTCTTGTATGTAAATCAAGAATCGAGTAATGACAGCAAACAATGTTAAAATTGATTGTTTAAGTGGAAGCGTGTTAAAAATATTTTTAATGAAATCAGATGAAAAAAATTCAGCAATTGCAAATTTGTATCAATATTCAACAATAATTGCTCATGAACATTAATAATAATCGTAAAACTAGAACAATTACTAACATTAATGCCCTGTGACGTTAGGGAGCTTCGCAACACATCATTAGAATCCTCAGCACCATCAGTACTGTACAATATTGGATGATGATGATCCAAAATCTGTTGAGGTTGTAAAAATTTTTTCAGCAATGACATTTCTATATGCAATGGAATGATCAACATAGCCCTCGGCTACCGTCGTAGACTTCCATCCACCATGTTTTTTTATATCCGTAATATTTGCTCCTGATTCTGCTAGCAATGAAGCGGAGGATCTTCGAAAACAGTGTCCTGTATATTGCTTTGGTTCTGGCAGTTTGAGGCATTCGGCAACAATAGATGGAATTTTCCCAAATGTATTGATACCAACTGGATTGGCAGTGCATTTATTATTCATGTATTTCAGGAAAAAACGACGTTGTTTGATGACAGAAGGGCGCAGTGCAAAGTACTTATGAAAATAGTCAACATACTTTCCAATAATACTGAAAGAACGCCTGACTTTCGTTTTTGTGTTTGGAAGTTGTATAACCAATGATTTATTTGTTATTTCGATGTTTTCCACTGATAAATTACACAATTCTTCACGCCGACAGGCTCCAAATAATCCGAAAATAGTTGCAACCTTAACCATCAAGTATTTCTCATCTGGTGCCTCATTTATAAACTTTTCGACTTGTTCATGAGTGAGAATTTTCGATTTTTTGTGACGATATCCTTCACTTTTCCGTTTTAAAATAAATATGCTATTACCTCAAAATATTTACTAACATCCATAGCATTTTTAACAAGGGCGCTTGACTTTATCATTGAAAATTTGCTCCACAAAGTTGATGAACTTCATATTTTTGATTTTTCTTCTTAGTATGCCAGGAAAACAGGTTCACTGAAGTTCCCTTCTACATTTTTCAATTTACACCAGGCCAGGAAATTGTTATATGCAATATCGTACTGCTGAACAAATTTTTTAGGTAGGAGTTTCAGATTTGCTCTTCTTGCAGACTCTTCATCCACAGGAACAACCAAATCGTCTCTTTCATTAATAATTGGACTCTCGACAAACATTACAAGCAGTTAAAAACCCAAGACGAAAATTGGACAGGAACGAAATTCAAATGACAGCGTCTTCTCTCATTTGTTAGTAATCATAATAATAATAACTGATCTTTATTGACAACTAGTATCAACAGGCAATCGACCGAGGTCCTTCAGCCCTTATTTGAATATCAAAATGCATTTTGAAGTTTATTGTCATTAATGTCATTGCAAATTCGTCCATTTCATTATCAAAATAGGGCAGTAGTACAAAAAAAATTGTATGGTATTTATGTTAAAACTGATTTTATTTTGTTCGTGAAATTGTTCAATTCGCTCCGCTCATTCCACAAACTTTTTCACTCACAAAATAAAACGTCACTGTTAACACTCATATCATAAATAGGTAACTATTTTGCACAATTTCAAATACTCCAGTATGAAAATGTAGTAGTACTACGAAACCTGTGTCACAGTTAAACCTCAACAGAACTAACTTCTTTTACAAAGTTGGAAAAGAGTAAATAGAATTAGGAAACGTATCTGGGAATTATTTTGAATTATTTTTTGAATTATTTCACGGGTGCCAAACTGCGTCAGTTTTAAGTGAAAAAACTTGATAAACCTAAATCATGGCCAACTGGGATATCTTATAAAAGTGAATGGAGTATAAATAGGACAGATAGGAAAGATATTCGAAATAAGAATCAAAGACTTAAAATTTAGAGAATTCCGGTCTTTCTAGCCTTGGTCCAATTTCACCTTGCGTTTCGCCTACAACTGCGGAAGGCATCTTCAGAGGTTTCTGGGTCGGAGATTGTACCTCGACGAATGACCGCTCCGAACTGAACCACGGCTGAAAATCCTGAAATCCTGAATCTGGCCGTGAAAGCCTTCATCAAGAATTATAGAACCTGAACCTGAAAGAAAGATAACAGAATAAAACAGGAACGTATTCCTACTATTCAATAGAAAAAGAACATGGGTTTAACAATAGTTTAGATATTTGAAATATAGAAAATAAAACAGAATCACTAGTGATTAAAAAATATAACAAAAAACAAATTCTACTCCTTCCTAAATCGTTTTGAAATATTTATTAATTTTTGATTTATTATTGTCAGGATGTGGTTCTCAATAATTTTTTTCTCATTCTTGACATCTCGGGACAATTGATTCCTGTCTAAAGATGATGATTTACTGAAATTCCATGTATACTCAAGTTATTCCTCATAAGTGACAATGTCTTGAAGAATATCATCGCAACTAGCCTCTCGAAAACAAAGTGGAAAGTGCCGGTGAAGACCTGGAGTCTTCCAGGATTGTTGGAGAACCCTCCAGGGTGAGGTTGTCTCGTTAGGTTTATACGAACGTTTCTGAACATCAGATGTTTTCCTAGAGATGAGCTGCCCTTATAAATATTCATATACTTACCCCACATCAACGTCATTACGAGTCAAAGTTGAAGAGGCTACAAATGGAGTTACCATAAAATTAGCGAACGGTGTAATGCCTTCTCCGGCATCTGAGTATGTTTCCTTCTGCTTTTCAAAGAAACTGCGTACTAGGGTGTATATCGTATATTTTCCTCAGTTTGTTGAGATCTCTACTTACACCAAGGTTTTAATTATCATTTTCTCACGATGTCTGTATTTTTCGAATTTTGAGCCTAATATGGTCTCAATCAATAAGGTTCGTCAATCTGATAATGAATCTGAGGTAAAATTGAATTCTGCCACTGCCAATATCTATTTACTCTCAATAGTCTCAATCGCAATATTTTTATCACGCTTGGAAACTAAAAATGCCGGAGGTAGTATTGAAGAAGCAGGGACAAAGTATCAGAAAGTGTAGAATTGAAATCTGCTCATTCTGATTGTAACCTTAATAATTTGGAATCAATAATTTGTCACCAGCTGTCCAACATTCCCGACGCATGTGAGTGAAAACCATGATTATACAGGGTGGCCCACCCCAGACGCGGTTCTCATTTTGAGGCAGTAAATGAAGACATTTTGAAAATGTTTTTTCGTGAAATGTGAGGGGCAATCAGATGCACAATTTAAAATTGTTTTTACATATACAGGGTGTTCGATAACAAAGATATAGAACATAGTTACACTTTTTTCAATGTAATACCCTATATATGAATTCAAAAATTGAATGTCAAGCTCAAATAATGATTAGGGCAGACAATGTTTTTTCGTGTAGACATATTGGCTACCCTTTCGCAGAAGAAAAAAATTCAACTCTGGAATGTACTGAGTTGTCATAATTAATATTCAAACATTAACTACAAATAATGGTCAAAAACTTTCTTATTTCAAATGGCACACCCAGTATTTCTTTACCTTGTTGAACGTAAAAATTAATATCGAAACTATCTTCATTGGGTTTCCGGTTTCCCTATACCTAAACCTAATAGTTTCCAGTAGTTTTCGATTTTTAATTCAACTAGTGAACTGACTATTAGGAGCAATGATATTCATAGAAATACGTTCTATGATGAATGATCTGACAGTTGCATGAAAAATCTCAACGACTTGTTATAGTAACAATTCGTTGTTTGTTACAAGGATTCTTTGAACGTATGGCTTAACTTCAAAACGATCAGAATAAAGACAAATTTGAGGGCATGTACCGGAAAAGATTGAATGATAATGACACTTAATACCTTCTAGGCGAAATTAATTTGAAAATAATTGAAAAAAGAATTGATATTCAGAAAAACAGTAGATAATCATTTATAAAGGAATAATAAATCTTGCGTGACCGCAACACCATTATTGAGATCTTCATAATTATGAGTTTTTCAGATTTCAAATAATATTGTAAGCATTTCCCCACAAATATTTCCAAGTATTTCTATGAATATCGCTAATCATAATAGTAGGTTAACTAGTTGAATTAAAAATCGAAAATTACTGGAAAACTATTAGGTTTAGGTATAGGGAAACCCAATGAAGATGAGATAGTTTCGATATTAATTTTTACGTTCAACAAGGTACAGAAATACTGGGTGTGCCATTTGAAATAAGAAAGTTTTTGACCATTATTTGTAGTTGATGTTTGAATATTAATTATGATCACTCAGTATATTCCAGATTCAATTTTTTTTCTTCTGCATAAGGGTAGCCAATATGTCTACACGAAAAAAAATTGTCTGTCTCGTTGGCTTGTAAGGTTTATTCATTAATTGCAAATTAAAAATACTCCTTTTTTTCGATTTTTCGCCATTTTCTCTTAAATGGTTCTCCTAAGGCATAAAATGGTCTTTATAAACTCATCATTATTTGAGCTTGCCATTCAATTTTTGAATTCATATATAGGGTATTACATTGAGAAAAGTGTAACTATGGTCAATATCTTCGTAATCGAACACCCTGTATATGTGAAAATAATTTTAAATTGTGCATCTGATTGCCCTTCACATTTCACGAAAAAAAATTTTTCAAAATGTCTTCATTTACTGCCCCAAAATGAGAACCGCGTCTGGGGTGGGCCACCCTGTATAAGTACCAATATTTCCAGTATAAACAGAAAAAAAAATTTCTTCAACATTCGCCAGTTCTTTGGAATAATTGAATTCACATAATATTTGCACAACATTGTTATTTTCCCAAAGCAAATAAACATTTTGATAAATACGTAATTACTGCGACCTCTATGTAGAAAGGACAACGTTGCGTAGTTATCTGACTGAAAAATGACCATAACCTGCCGTTTTCAAAATATACACTGTGAAATGTGTCAGAATGTCATGGCCAACCGGGATACATTATAAAAAAAGGAATGAAGTATCTATATGTCTTATCCAAGCAGAAACGGTATTTGAACGTGTATTATACGTGAATGTGTTTATTGGGTTTTGACCAATTTCTCCAATCTGGGTCTTGAATTAAACTATTGAAATAAAAGGCGCTTATACAGTTTAAACTTAATTTTTGGTTCAAGTTGTAATTTATCTTATGGTTCCATCCCAAACTGAATTATTTTGCGTTAAACAGCATTTACTTTCAATAATTTTAGTATTACTCAATAATGCTTGACTGCGATGGGTGGTAAAATTATTCCGTTTTTACTGTAAAATCACAGTTCTTCCATTTTTCCGGGCCACCTGGTTGTCGCCATTAATGACGCTATTAACGAACTAATTAGAGAAAAAATATGGAGTGCGATAACGCTTCAAAGAGCATAATTCACATTGCAAACATAATTTGCAGCAGTCCTTGGCCTGTTAATTAACTACGTTTAATGAGTTCGAAATTTTGTGATTCTGGAATATTTATTTCAGGAAGTTTCAGGAATGAATGTACTTATCATTCGGTTCGATCAAAAGGTTTTTTCATAATTGCTAATTTGAGACGAATATTTTTCTATTTGCATTTCCCAGAATTCTGTGAAGCAGTGAGGTAAATAAAAAGGTGTTTCAATTTCAATAAGAGCGCATGATTTGAATTGCGCTCTATGTTTGACAGTAATAAGGTCGCATGATTATGACGTGACAGATGACAGATAGGAGTTACTAAACAAGACGCATCACATGGTAAAACAACGCGTTCTAATTGTAAAAAAATGAAATAACGGTGAATGGCGAACGTTTTTGTGCTATTTGTAAATCAATCAATATTTCAATACTTCCATACAGAAAACCAAGTTTTATCGAACACTGAAATCTTGTCAGGCTGTGATTGATATTCGAGGAGGCCATATTATTTACTGAACTTTATTTTCCAATTTTTGGGTGAACTGAATTTGTACAACGAATAATAACAATAAATTTTCACCTGAAAATGTGAAACTTATGAAGTAATAGACAACGGAATTCATTGGATAATTGGTGTATCTGTTATTCGCAATAGCCGAAATCGGCCACTGTCCGAAATTTTTGCTCACAACGCGTTATGGGTATCCATATTTACCCACGATGCGTACAGGTGGTTTTTTTCGAGCACTGAGTAAAGCGGAAAACCCAAAATGCGTTGTGGGTAAATTAGATAATCCACAATGCGAATCCAATTTTAACGCGCTTTCATTCTGCGTTTTCATTTTACCCACGACGGTTTGTGGGTATTGCACTTTACCCAGAAAGCGATGAACCAGAATTTGTCATCGAAGTCAGTCTGCTGTAGGTTTGTGTACTGGCACGTACGAGAAGCCAGTATTACGAGTAGCGTGAATAGATTACGCACCTTGTGAATTCTCAAGTTTGATTGAAGTGCGTGTTTTAGAAATTATATCAATATGAAAACCTAATTTGAACAAAAACTAACTGAACTTATGCTAGAAAAAAAGACAGGTCGTTGTTATTGTTATTATCGGACGAACGTCATGTGGAGTTAGTAAATAAAACCAAAGTGGCACTACAAAGGAAACGGGATGGGCTTGAATCATCATCCAAAAAATGCAATTGTTCGAAAAGATGTCAAACTAAGGCGTGTGCATGTGTGAAATTGAATATAAAATGTAATTCAAGATGTCATAAAAGTACTTGTAAAAATAAATTATACCTATTTGTTTTTAGTTCTGATAAGTTGTTAATATATCGTTTTGTTTTACCTATATGAACTTTCAATATAAGGTTTTTTGTAATCATTGTTTTACTTGAAACGTATTTTGGGTGAAGCGAAATGGACAGATAGCTTTTTCTCTTTTGTGTCCAATTTTTCAATGAGTTATCAGTATTACATTATACATTTCATTTGCTGCACATTAAAAATCTAGACCAGATTGGTTTGCTAAACGTTCTATGTTAACAAGTTTATCCTTTTCTCCACCAATTAATGAATCAAACCGTTTCAATCTACGATATTTTTGAATGATAATTCAAGTCCATCCCGTTTTCTTTATAGTGTCACTTTGGTTTCATATACATAATCTCTAAATGACCTTCGTCTGGCAATAATAACGAACTGATCTCTTAACTTTTGTTCGAATTCAGCTTTCCTATTGAAATATTTTCGAAAACACGCACTAAAACCAGAATACAGTCATACCAATTTCAAGAAATCACAAGGTATCCAGGCACTGTGGTAAGTAATCTATTCATGCTACTCGTAATACCCGCTACTCGTACCTGTCAGTACACAACCTACAGCAGGCTGACTTCGACGACAAATTCTGGTTCATCGCTTTCTGGGTAAAGTGCAATGCCCAGAACGTAAATTTGGATACTCATAACACGTTGTGAGCAAAAATTTCGGACAGTGGCCGATTTCTGCTATTGCGAATAACATATCCGTTCAATGACACATAAACACAAATTCTGGTGCTGGTACTTCATTGAATGAATGAACGAAGATACACTAAATGAAGAAGGTTCAGATCCTGGTCACTCAACGAATTGATTTTCGTTATATACACTATTATTTCTTCGATTGAAATTTGAAAGCTTCTCCAGGACTGACTTAGAATAGAATAGTAATTTATTTTCCATATCATCGATCAATATTACATCAAAGAAAAGGAAACAAGTCAATAACAACTTACAAACAAGAAAAAAAAACAATATACTTATATTTTTCAACTGTTGAATGTTTTATATTTATTTCCCTGGCAACGATGACCTACGTGATTTAGACATTGAAAATTTTGATTGAATTAAAATTGAACATTGCAATTTGAACATAGAAAATTGAACAATTGCGTAAATAAAGGGTGTTTCAAATTGCGTGGTTTTTTTCTATAAATAAAACACTTAATTCGCATTCATTTTCAAAAACTTTCTATTGGTAATTGAAGTATCAGTTATGATATTTATGTACGAAAAATAATATCTGCCAAATGGCCTCCTCTTGCAGCTCTACAGACGTCCACTCTTTTGTTGAAATTTTCAATGACATTTCGACATAATTGAGGCTCTATCTCTCACTAATGACACGAATAATTCCATCCTTGAGTTCAGGAATCGATTGTGGATTATTTTCATAGATTTGGCTTTCCACATAACCCCAACGATGTCAAATCACCTGATCTTGGTGGTAAATTGACATCACAGTTTCTGGAGATTATTCGTCCAGGAAATTTTGTCTCAATAAATCAATTGTGTCATTAGCAAAGTGAGGTGTAGCGCCATCCTGCTGAAACCTTATATGCCTTCAGTGCTAAATCCTTGTGTAAAATACGCCATGTTGTGGACCCACTAAGACCGACTTGTTGTAAACTTCGTCTAATGGACATTTCAGGGTCTTCAGCAACACTCTCACGAACCAAATCAATATTTTCTTGTGAACGACCTCTACGACTGCATTTTTCACTTTTTTGGTATTCCACCGAACCGGTCTCTTGAAATGTTTTAATAATTCGACCAATAGTGCTGTTCAAATTCAGATTTCTCATTACTTTCATACCACAAAAGCTAGGCACACACGAAAGGGAAATCTGTGAGATCTGATCCGCAGTCCAGATTTGTTACAGCTCTGGACTGCAGATGGGATCGCTCCCGCCGATCTGGTCTGTCGGGATCATTGAGATATATGATCCGCGATAGACCAGATCGGCGGTAGCGATCCCATCCGCAGTCCAGAGCTGTAACAAATCTGGACTGCTGATCAGATCTCACAGATTTCCCTTTCGTGTGTGCCTAGCTATAGTGTTCTACTGGAATGGGCTTTCCCGGTCGGTTGCGAAGAAGAACAGGTCTATGACTCTACCCATTTCTTCTGTGGTTCACCGAAAAACCCGGAATCTTCCTTCTTTCCTACCTGTTCAGAGCTAACCCCCCCGCTGCCCCAGTCGCAACCTAGATACGCCAAAGTTCGCATATACTCTAGTTTTCTTCCCAAAGTCGGACCTCGTTACATTCGCACCTAAAAGTGTACTCGTCAAGTGAGATAAGGACTCTACGCGGTACAACACCTACGAAAGCAGACAGAAGAAGATACGTAACTTCTAAATCTGAACAACCGTAAGTACCATTTCCTACAGTGTTTACTTTGTGGTATTTATTTCTCTTTCATACATCCATTTTCATTTCTTTAATTCTCGTGGCGACAAGAACTGGTACGCGAATCCATTTCTTCTCTCCAAGAGAGCTCCTGTATTTTATTCAAGTGCTTTCAGATGGACGATTAGGTAAACCATAAAATTCAAGTTATTTTCTAAAAACACTTTTCACAAAACGCTAATTTTCATGAAATAATTCAACAATTTGAACGCGTTGTTGTATCGAGTACGAAGCCAATTTCATAAATGTCCTACATCACACTTCTTGAATGTCATAATATCCAGACGAATTCCATCTATATTTTATTTATTCTTGAAAGAACCGCGTAATTTGCAACACCCTTTATTTGGTGAAAAAAAAATGGAAATTTTTGGAACAGTCTCGGAAGTATTCTTGAGCGAATAGGACAATCAATAAGGCCTATTCTTTTTTTTTGTTATTTTTATTTTTGTCCTGTTTAGATGTTATTATAGTGGATAGTTTTGGAGGACGTATGAAAGAAATTAAAAAAATTGTTAAGATGTTATATTTATCTGCCTGAAAACGGTTACCCAAACGAACAAAAGGCATCAGAGATTTTCGTCACACATTGAACGGGGAATTCAATAGTTATTTACGTAACAAGTCCGGAAAATAGGGTTTTTTGGACGAATAGACAAAATTCTAAGACGAGCCGGAGGCGAGTCCTGGAAGTCTGTCAGTCAAAAAAAACCATTTTCGGGCGTGTTGCGTTCAATATTTTTTCGGCAAACGTGTAGAATAACAAATCAATGACACGACACATTTCTTCATTATACATTTTAATTCTTATTTGAATTAATCAGAACATAAATTTCATCCGTTATTTCGTTGCTATTGTGATGATCATAACAGTGACAACAACGACGTGATTTTTTCCGGCCTAGTCCGGAAAGTACGTACCTATTGCTATGATGAAGATGAAAATTTAAAAGAATTCGCAATAACTACCTCTTAAAACCCACCAAATTTCATTTCTATACATTGACCGGACTCAGAGCGATAAATGAATAATAATAAATAATACTGAATATCCGATCTCCTTCAAATTTGAGGTAGGTACCTAAATGTCAATTGTCAGCCAAGGCTCTACAAACTTCACAAGAAATAATTTGTTCGGTTAACAGCGATACATTTGAATTAAAATTTTCCGGTTCATTCGGATCCTAGCTCTTATGTTGAGAACTAATATTCGAGAAGAAAAAATTTCTCGAACAACTAGATCCAATCCATGACGATATTCCCGTTTTAATTTAGCGTGATAACTTCACGAAATGTTTCATGTACAGCCTTCCATCACCCCAACTTTATGGTATGGATTCTGCACGATATCAGCTTCTGTTTGTACACTCTATCAAATTTTATGTCTAATTTTGTGGTGCATATTTGTCTTACCGCTTTGATTTTACTACACTAGGGTGTATTCGTGATAGGTCATATCTTTTATAGGCCAAATGTTGAAAGTTCCCAAATGTATCCTGAGCCTGTCAATGTAGAAACAGCAGGCTTTTGAAATATCTTTTGGATTTCTTTCTTCATTTTCTAGGAATACGAACTCATTTAATTTCAGCACTAAATTAGTCTTCAAGAAGTGGAATTTATTGAATACGAGTATTTCTCTACTGGCCAATTTTACACAGATGGTTCATAGGACATTATTCATTTCTCAAGAACATAATCATAATTAAAAAAAAATACTGGTTTCCATTTGAACTGAAGAAATTTGGAATAGAAACTCCAATTGAAATGAACTAATAAAAAAAGAAAAGTTTGAATATAGTATCTGCATTGTTCTTAAAGCTATAAATATAACGAACAATAAGCATAATTTTCAATTATCAGATTGTACTGTTATATAATTTTTTGTTATAATTTTTTCTTCAGAATTTGAATATTTCGAGCAATCTTGCATACCATGTCTTTAGCTGTTTCTGCCTATTAATTATACAAAAGCTCTCTTGGAGAGAAAACGGACTGATGTATCACGAGAATTAAAGAAAAATGTAGGTATGAGATAAAAATTCCACAAAGTAATTACTGAAGGAATTGCACTCACGATTGGTCTGACCTGAACAGATGTATCTGCTGGTTTTCTGGCCTCGTGTAGGTATATTAAAAATAATAATAATAATAATAATAATAGATTTATTGGCCCATTCTGACATGAAGATGTATAGGACAAGTCAAATAATCTACAACCTAGGTGATTAAACTATCTCCTAAATATTCACTTACACTATAGTAACATTTACTTAACAATAACTCACGGATAGATTTCCTGAAATTAACCTTATTCATTATTTTTATACAGTTAGGTAGATGGTTGAACAGTTTCATACCCCTATAAGTGGGAGAATTTTCGAATTTACTGGTTCGGTGTCTTGGCAAGGACAGAGTGTTAGTATGTCTTGTATTATATTCATGATAACTAGATAGAGTTGCCAAGTTATCTTGTTTATTCTTTATAAACAGAAGGCATTTATAAATATATATGCATGGTGCAGTTAAAATATCATTATTGATAAACAAAGGTTTGCATGATGATCGTGGTTCACAATTAAATATCAATCTGAGGATTCTTTTCTGTGCTATAAGTACTCTACCTGCATCGGGGGAAGACCCCCAGAGTAAAATATTATAGGCTATATGACTATAAGCCAGGCTATAGTAGATGTTCAAGAGCGATTTGATAGGAAAAGAATCCTTTACACGATTAATTGCATAATATGCACTATTAAGTTTTTTACATAGTGTGTCAACATGTTGGCACCAATTTATACACTTATCAACATATACACCTAAAAATTTTATGCAGTCCTGTGATTTGATTACTGCTCGTGGACAACTGATTACGAGTTGCTCTCTAATAATATTGGTGGTTCCGAAGTAGATGCAATTAGTTTTTTTAAGGTTGACAATGAGAGAATTACGCTGGCACCAGTCAGAAAACTCCTGGACAAGATTGCTACAGGAGGATGTAAGCTCATCAAAACATTCTGCTGACACGGCAACAGAGGTATCATCCGCAAATAATATCAACTTACTACCGTTAATGTAACTGGATAAGTCAGTTATAAATAGAATAAACAATAGTGGTCCCAATACTGAACCTTGAGGCACTCCTGAAGTGATATTATATTCACAGGACCAAGCATCTTGAACACGAACCTTCATCGTTCTACCCGAAATGAAACTATGAAGCCAGTCTAAAAAGACTCCACGAAAGCCAAGATTATAGTACTTAGATATCATAAACCTGTAAGAAAGTACGTCAAAAGCATTGGACAGGTCAAAAAACAATCCTGCTACCATCAGACCCTTATCCAAGCACTCATATATGAATTCCACAAACGATAATGCAGCTGTCTCAGTAGAGCGACCGGATCTAAATCCGTGCTGACAGTCAGGTATTATATTGAATTTATTAGTGAAATTAACAATACGCGTGAAGACAATTCTCTCTATTACTTTTGACAAAACACTAAGTATCGATATAGGTCGATAGTTTGCAATATCGCTAACGTCATTCTTCTTGAACACTGGAATGACAATGGATGTTTTAAGAATCGATGGAAATATTCCAGATGATACCGATAGGTTTATGAGATCCGCGATATGCTCAGCAATATATTCAGCTGAGACCTTAAGAATTTTGGAAGAGATGTAATCAGTTCCTACGCTTTTCTTATTCTTTAAGTTTCTGATGTTATCAATGACTTCATTCACAAGAACTGGGTGGAAATAAAATGTATGGTTCAGCATTGGGGCCGTTGTACATAACTGCGATATAACAGTGCCATAATAACCTTGTAAACCAAGTGCTGCAATTGAGGAAAAATGTTCAGCGAAGGCTGTAGCAACTTTAATTGATTCAGAACAAAGACTTCCCTCTATGTTCACCGTTATATTTTCATTTTTAGTATATTTACCGGTTTCTTTTTTGACAATGTTCCATACAGTTTTATTTTTATTTTGCGACGTCTCCAAAAGATTCTCATGATATAAAAGCTTCGTTTTTTTCAATAAGATATTATAATCTTTTTTGGCCTTCTTATACAAATCCAGAGATTGCTGAGATTTTAAGCTAGCATGGAGCCAGTATATATTTTTCAAATTGGAGCTAGCTACTCTTACTTCTCTAGTAATCCATGCAGCAGAATCGTCAGTAACGATAACCTTTTTCAAGGGAAAGCTCTGATCCATCAAAAACCTCAAAACACTCACAAAAGCTTGAAAGGCTGTATCAATGTCCGAATCCTCGCATATGACACCAAAGCGTATGTTAGAAAGTGTTAAAACGAATCTATTCAAGGTATTTGTAGAAATTATTCTGACATACTTCATCTCAGATCTATGACAAACAGTATCCTTTGATGAATCATCGAAAAAATACTCTAAAACGAGCGTTCTGTGGTCGCTAAGAGTAGTTTCTGCCACATAAGATTTACAAGAGCTCAATTCTATATTAGTAACTATGTTATCAACTAACGAGCTGGATGTATGACCATGAATATTGGTAAATACTCTGGTTGGTTTCTGATAGGTAACCCTGAGTCCGAAGCAATCAAAAAGATCTAAGAGCAATTTTCTATTCGAACAGTCAGTTTTCAGAAGATTGATATTAAAATCGCCGCATAAAATAAGTCGATCAACAATTTTTGAAGAATATTGCAATATGAAAGCTAATTTATCTAAAAAGTATACAATATCACCTGACGGTGGTCTATAGACACTGATGACACCCACTCTGAGTCCATGAACCAATAGTTTAATTCCGCAAACCTCACACAGCATTTCTTCTGAGAATGCGGAAATATCCAGATTTTTAATTTGGAGGTCAGTCTTGACAAAAATCATAGTACCACCATGTTTTCTAGTGGGCCGGCAAAAGGAAGCGGGCTGTATATAACCAGGTATGGACATCATCCCGATATTTCCAATGTTACACCAATGTTCAGCGATGCTAACGACGTCTGGGTTTTCTTCAACCATGAAAACATTTAAATTATTCAGTTTGTTTGTAATGCATTGGATGTTTAGTTGCACTATTTTGATGTTGCATTCTGTAATCGCAGGATCACGGGATGAATTTAACTCGTCACTTTGTGGTTTGACGCTTGTGGTTTGGTCAGGTCCATTTCCTTCCTTTCCCTGATTTTCGCCAGATGGTATAAAAAATTACCCACACAGGCACCCTCTGGCCATAGTTCAGGTTGTTTCACTTCATTGAGTTTGGTCTCAGGAACGGTTATAATATAGGACTTGTAAAGTTCAGGGTATTTTGAATTACCTAATTTGACATCAAAATTCAGGAAACCATTTTCTTTTAAGTGTTCACTTACACTGTCAACCGTGCTTGCAGCATCTATCCTACTCAAATATGCAGATGCCATTTTGGCAACCCCTTTGAGATTTGAACTAGTATTCTTTCCCTGAATTTTCGGTCTACTTCGCCTTTTGTGAGTTATAGTTCTGAATTCATTATTCGGTAGTTTGTTCATTGAAGAATTATTTACATCAGAATCAACAGGAGTTGCTTTGATAGATTTTGGCTTCGAGAATTTAGGAGCCATTTCCTTTCCGTTGCCTGGAGGTAGCGGTGACACCGGAGTACGAAGATCACCAGTTACGGCTGCCGCATATGACGAAGATTGCATTTTCACGACTCCACTTGACGCATCGCTATCATAAGGCGTTTGTTTATATTGTGAATTCATGTTTGTATATTTTTTTGGTTGATCTGAAGCGAAAATGTTGGATCTTTCACTTTTCAGTTCAATAATTTCATTTTTCAGAATTATTATTTCATTCTTTAGATCGATTATTTCTTTAGTAGCGTTTTCTAGCTTGTGAGAGACTTCAGTCTTGATTAAATGTTCGATGTTGTCCCCAACAATTCGTGAGAATAAACTATGAAATTCACTGTTGTTCAGAACATCAATTAATAATGATTTCATTTCCGAAGCACTTCGGGTTTTACTAGTCATGTCGCCAAATTTTATTAAAATTTGCCGGATTAATCACACTATTATACTTTGAAATATCACACAATCGAGACACGTCTGTACCGCACCATACGAGGAAGCGGTAATCAAAGTCTTTCTTCTCACGAAACGAATTCACTTTATTAGAAACGAAACTAACGGGTTCTGGCGTGGGGAAGAATATGAGGTGGACAGTAATAGGGTAGCGAAATGAAGGCCGTGTTAGACGAAGAAAGATAGCGAGCTGGGGGCAATGTATGGCCGTTGCTAGACGAGTAGCAGAAAGGTGATAAAAAAGGTAGAATTTTCGTGGGGTGTTGAGTTCCTCCCTTTAGAACTCCACACCACAAAGTCGAAGAAAATGGATAAATCATAGAGCTCCATAGTCCGTTCAAATATAAGAAGGAGCTTTGTAAACAAACAGAATCGTCTGGTTTGCACACAATAAAGCTTCTATTGGTCAAACCACGCCCCTTAGAGACTGCCAGGATCGTACTCGGAACGGACTGTGAATGGTACTGGATAGAGATGAATCAATAATTTGAGTCAGAAATTCCCACATTGAAACTTTTTTCCTCAGAAACTCTAGTGCAAAATTTATGTTATGATTTGCAACTGTCATAAACATAATATCGGACGTACCCTTTTTTTATTCTGTTTTGTTTTTATATTTTTATCTACTGAATAATTTCTTTTTCGGATGCTCGAAATTGCGGCAAGGTAATTCCAGGAAACACCAGAGTTTTAGAAAATTAGGTCGGAATCTTGCAAGATTCCGACAAAGTAATTCCGGTAAACACCAGATTTGGGTCCTTTTCCCTAATGGGTGAAAGCCATCCTGATTTGCATAAATATCGAATTTTTCAATTGACAAGACTCGTAAAAGATCTGTGTTCGAATTTATAATGGTCATTTACTTGTAATATCCGAAATATATTTAGTTTCGGTCCATAATTTTATATCTATTATTTTGTACGAAACTCTCTGTTGGCTGCTCAAGATTTCGACAAGGTGATTCCGGGAAACACCAGGTTTGGGTCCTTTCCCTTAATAGATTAAAGCCATCTTGATTTGCATAAATATCGAAGTTTTCAATTGACAAGACCAGTTAAACTACCTAGAGCTACTGTGAAGGTCTAGCTGTTCAAAGTGTTTATAGATTTTGTTGTGAAAAGTGTATTGTGTTGGAAAATCTTTTGACAAAGTGTATATAGTGTTTATAGAACAATGTCGAATTCGGAAACGGATACTGCAACTTAGGGCGATATGTAGGGACCTCACGAAAAAGGTCCAAAAGGTCGCATTTCTCTGCTGAAGAGAAAGAGATAATTTTGAACATTTTTCGAAAAGAATTGGAAGAACATCCTGATTTATCGAAAAGACTCTTAGTAGTAGTAGTAGTTTCAAAATCCTCGAGGGTGAGTGATTCAGCTGTATTCAGAATTCTCAGAGAATATGAAGAGAATAAAACATTGACGCCACCTAAGAGGAGAGCCCATTCGTTAAAAATAATCGATTCAGTTGACGATTTCGATATGAACCTCATCAGAAGAATTGTCCACGGTTTTTTTTTCCGGAATGTAATCCCAACGATTTCTGAAGTTCTAGAAATCGTGAATGATGACGACAGTTTGCCAAATTTCAAAAGAGCAACGTTCTATAAATAATTGAAAAAAATGGAATTCAAGTTCAGTTAAAACTGAACGATTGTGTGAAATCTCCTCGATTCGACTCTGGACGGAAAGAAACTCTTTGAAGGCCCTCCTACCGCTGAGCCAAACATGTTATTATTGCTCCTTCTTAGATTTGAACAGAGTATAGGTGTCCATTCGAATTATGAACTTTGCGGTATTGAAAAATGAAAATATGTATTTTGAACACCAACAATGTTCGTTGACCTCGAATTTCTACTAGAGTTTCGCAAATATAGCCGTTCGAAATGTTGTATTCTTGATCATTTCAACTTAAAAACTACGAGATCGATCGAGTAGAAACTGTGCACTCAGATGGAGACTAGATACTTAATAGTTCTTCATGTTCAGATAATATTGGTTGAGGTTAAGTTAAGATAGAACGACCCTGTTTGAACCGCATAACTTCTGTGCCTCCCAATCTTGCAAATTAGTTTCAGCATATTTCCCACCTAGTTCAAATTCCTGGTATCTGCCTAATCTTCGAACGTGTATATCCAATGATTCCCTGCCTTCTCCTGTTGATGAGCGAGCTTACGAGGGTATTAAGCTATCAAAAACAAACTTCGAACACGCTTTAGCATAGGAAGTGAGGTTAATTAATGCTTGATACGCAGTAGTAATAGTTCCGGTAGACGATGAGCTCAGCTAGATATCGAAGGTTCTTCTGATATTGGTTTATGGGGGATATTTCTGAATGAACCTATAAATTTCGAACGATGACAGGAGATTGAAATTATATTGGGTGAAATGTATGAGACCCTTTGAACTGACTAAGGATAGCAAAATGTGCATGTCGAAAACTCTACAGACTCGTTAATTTCGATTTCTACTTAAAATGGAAGAAATCGAAAACAAATCCTGTCGTATCTGTTTCTTATAAATTTGTTTAATGGTTGAACATATTCAATGAATACCATCACAGATTACGTGATTTACTCTATTAAAAAGCCATTGAGGAGTTGTAGATTATTTTTGAGAGATCATTATACTACACTAAATATGAATTCAAATTCTCTGAAACTTTGGAGCATTGCAAAGAGTTTGAAGCATCTGCAATGTGGATAGCTTATTAGTCTTGGCAAACTTCTTCTCATGAAGTGTTTTTGCTAGCATTATTCAGTTTAAAATGAAACAAAAATTTGTCCAGACGAAGAAAGCTGCTAAACTAAGTACTAATTCATCTAAAATTAGACATAGATGTTAGTTGAGGGTCTAACAAAAAAATAACCAGATTCAAATAACAATTTGCCTTCAATTCATCATCCTTGAACTTTCATGTTTTGACTATGAACGACAAGTGGATATCATACCACTTGAAAATTTAATTAATCCAAAACTTCAGTGATACATTTCAGCGTTTTCAATTCATCAATCAAGGGTCCAAACCCTTTTTCAACCCCAAGCTTGTTCGTTTTTCAATAATTTAACGAACCGGTATACATAAAACGATTCGTTTCCGCAGAAAATCACTTTAATTATCACCACTCGACGTTTGATCGATGCCTATTAATCGGGACGATTCAATCAACTTCAAAAATGTCATTGATTAAATGCGGAATCGATGGAATCTGATATGGCAATCCTATTAATCGACAAAAGGGTAGTTTGACAGTGTAGGTTATCAGATGACATTGCAGACACCGGGATCGACTGGCTTTACTTGCTTATATTGAAGGGTGTTTCAAAAAGAGCGCGAGATTTGAATTGCGCGCCATGTTCGAAAGTCATAATGTCACATGATTATGACGTGACCGATCGAAAGTTGACAGATGGGTGTTATTAAACACGGTAGAACAACGCGTTCTGATTGTCGAAAAATGCAATAACGGTGAATGGCGAACGTTATTGTGCTATACAGGGTGAGTCTTTGACTTGGACATATATATTTTAACTGTAGATTCGTGAGGCCAAAAAAAACCTTTTTCTCATTTTCCATTTTTCGAATTCGACTCTGTTAAAAAGATATAGCCATTTGAAAAAAAATTGTGCTGATTACGTCCCTGAAATGATACTGTGGAATTGATTCAAAGTTCATATTTCTCGATTGAAATTGAGTTTATACATTTAGGGATTACTCAAGTACTAACCTTATTGGAATGAAAATGTTGCAAACACGATAATTTCAACAAAAACAGTTAGTTTCATCCGGCATCCGGTTTCATGTGGATTTTCCACTGAAAAGACACATTTCTCCCACCAAAATAAGCTTGTTCACTTGTTCATATTTTCCTCGAAATTCCCAAGCAATCTCAAGAAGAGAGACTTTTCATTCTGATCATCAGAATTTATTATTAAACAACCTGACCTAATTTATTTTGTTCCATTCTGTGAATGTTTGCACAGAAATCTCAAGAAGATGTTGTCAGCTTGCTGATATTTTCATTGAGGTCAAGGATTTTTTACGAAACATAGTATGAATATCTATGAATTCTGCCGTTTCCATCATAAATCGACTTTGCTGCGAAATTTCACCACGCATGTACAAACAATAACAAACTGAACATAATGTGAAGTTCTGAATACATTCAGTGAATTATTGTTATAATGTGATTATTATGTGAAGTGAATCGATATAATATTAATCGTGTCGAGTTCATGATATTGTTTAGATAGAAACATCGCCACAGATTATCAGGTATCATATTATTTTTCATAAATTTCAATTTAATGAGAAGTTTGTATCGAGATTCATCATTCATATCCGAATTTTGTATTCATCGACATTTAACTTCAATATGGACCGGTAACTATGAATTTTTAATAGAAACTATGCGTATTAAATGCTCCTTGGTGTTCAATTTTATCTTCCACATTTGTGGGATTTTATTTTCAAATTATCTCTACAGCAACGTTTTCCATCGTTAGAATTTAGGTCTCGACAAAGTTGATAAATATTGTGACAACATTGTAAACTCGTTTAAAGACCAGAGAAGGAATAATATTCGACGATATTTAATTCAGAGACGCATTCAGATTATTCTTGAAATTAATGATTTTTTCGTCAAATTTCTCCGGGTAAAATTGGAAATAACTCGAAAACGACGGAAACGACGCGGTCTAATGAAAAAAATTGGAATACTTTCAGTTTCTTGAATGACTGATTTTTTCGACAATATCTTTTTATCTTTTTATGGTGTTTTAGCGTGTATTGATGAGTCGACTATCCTGTAACTTTCATACCAGGGGAGATATTGAATAGGTTTCAAATGAGGAATATGCACCATGAATAGAGTAACCAATAAAAAATTCATTTGAAATAACGGTTCCCAAGATATAAAAAGAAAAGTTGGATTTTCGACACCCTGTATCTTCAAACCAAATCGAATTTTGAAAAATGGTATAGAAAGAAAGTGTTTCGTTTGATGAGAGGAATCTACAGTTAAAATATATGTACAAGTCGAAGAACCACCCTGTAGTAACACAGTTTCTTGGGTCTCATTTGGTAGCTATTGATCTTGACGATATAATGGCTTCAGCAGGACGGTATCACATGTCATACCGCCCGTGAAACATCGACGTTCTTGCACGAGTTTGCTCATGGTCGTGTCATTTCCCGATTTGGTGGCCAGAATTGGCCTCCACGCTCTTGCGATTTAAAACCTTTAGACTTCTGGCTGTGGGGTTATCTGAAGTCACAGGTTTATGCCAATAAGCCTGCAACCATCGAAGCTTTGAAAGCCGAAATTAGACGCGGTATCAATGAAATACCAACACATGTATTCAATAACGTTACATAACGTATATACGGAGTGGCTCGTCTGAGATGGAACACCCTGTATGAAACAATGAATTCAATAAAAATTCCCAACCGTAAAAGGTGGATATAGATCCATTAAATTTTCCACTAAAACCCAATAATATGGTAGTTATTATTCTGTTATTGCTTTTCATTTGAATTTTCCGTACAATAATGATTTCGTCTCTTGGTTGGAGTAGGAAAATGAAAAATTCATGAAAGCGATTACCTCCATCTCGATTATGACGTGTGTTTGACGGGTCCAGTGGAGGCACCCGCACCGTTCCTAGCCTTTCGACGTAATCGTTGGAAATTGTATCGTGAAAAAACAGGTACAATATAGGTGCAGCCTTACATAAAAGCGGTGAAAGTAATCAATACGAAGACAGAAGGTATGAACTTTCAGCTAGGTATTCACCTAACTTTACGCTTGCTCTGAAGTGAAACTTGATTACCAACCTGCTTTTGTCACCTCATCAACGTTTCTTTACTCAAGACGTGATGGCGGTTTGACGAAATTGATTGCTCCCTATCGTTTCCTTCCAGTTCTGATATAGAGCGTACGAATTGAGTTACAACGAAAATAATCGTTTGCTTCGGCAAAGAAAATTTGATAGGTCGATCGATCAGTTTGATAGAAAACCTTTCATCGACAACCTCTTTTCTATAAAAGGAGATTATAGGGAAGATATAGGGTTTTAATCATCGTCAATAGATAATTTTCTATTAAAGTGGAGATGGATTGATGTTGTTTCGGACTCTCCTCTTAAGATTTATTTATTCGCGTGGGATGAATCAGAAAAGAATGTTGTTCGTGTGATAATATCAAAAATGGGAAAATTTGCTATGAGGGAGCCAGAGAGAACGCTCCCGTCCACAAAACTGAAATGACAACATGCATTTAGCGTTTTGTTATACTGATCGCAACTCGTTAGTTGCTCTACCCGCTGTAGGCGCTGTTTTAGTGTTATCACGGATTTACGTGTGTTTCGACAATAGAATGGTAGTTATTATTCAACTTCCTTTCAGACTCGAAGAAATTTCTGAAATTGATGTTCGAAAAATTAATATACAGGTTGAGTCTTTGACTTGTACATATATTTCAACTGTAGATTCTTGAGGCCCAAAAATCTTTTTTTCATTTTCCATTTTCCCGAATTCGGCTGTGTTTGAAAGATATAGCCATTTGAAACAAAAATTGGGCCAAATACGTGCCTGGTACGATTCTCTGGAATTGATGCAAAGTTCATATTTCTCGATTGAAATTGATAGGATACATTTAGGAAATAATCAATCACTAACCTAATTTGAATAAGAATGTTACAAACACAATATTTCCTAACAAAAACACTTAATTTTGTCCTATTATTTCTGCAATTGGAAAGCCATATTTCTGGCACCAAAATAAGTTCCTTTTTCGATTTTCCTGAAGATTAGTTTGTGAACACTTATTATTTGTTCATATTCTCCTCGTTATCCCAAAAATATGTCATCACAAACGGTTTTTTCACTAACCTAACCAAACTCCATTAACCTAGGTCATAGGATTCGAGATCAATGACCTAACCTAACCCATCTTCTATTATATTTCACAGAGCATTTGAGAGGACGATGCCAGATTGTGTTGATTTTTTCACAATGGTATAGGCAAAACCAAGGAAGCAGTACGCACCCCATCGTTAACGTATTGAACTAACGCAAGGATACTCTTCGGTTTACTCTTCGGTAATGGCGTCTAGGCGTTCCTATGCGTATAGCGATCACCGCTAAGATGGACTACTCTTTATTCATTTATACAGGGTGTCCCACTAGTGCCGCAGCGGACGATATACGCGTAACGGTCTGAGTTTGGCAAAATTTTTTGATGCAGACTTGATATACTCCAAGAGGAGCACAACCTAAAAATATTTTCGAATATATCGGGTGGCCCACAAAAGAGGAATAGAGGGTGACTTTGTTTTTTCAAATGAGACACCCTATATTCAATAGTGTTTTTCATTTCTCTGGAACTTCCTGCATACTTTCGTATACTCTTCACATGTTTTTATTCGACAGTTTTCGAAATATTCGCCATTTTGTCAAAAAAAAATTACTTGTAGAGGCTCTGTTATCCAATTATATTTCACGAGCCCTTGCACATATCAATAACGGCTTCATATGGTTTGAAAGACAAGACTTCAAAGTATCCTACCCAGCTATAATAAAGCATCTTCATCATACAGAGTGTCCACAAAAAGACTATCAACATGACGAATTTCAAATCGATTTTTCCTAATTTTTTCAAATGCAATGCATATAATTTTTTTCCATCATTGTAATCACCATTCATTTTACTTAATTTTTTGTCACATACATGATATGCATATCTCTAACGGAATAGGATTTTCAAGCGATTTTTCGAAATGTTTCCCTAAAATTCACATATACCTTCGAATTCAAATAGCAGATTTGGCTTTTCTGTGGTTATTGAGAACTGTCAAATTATTCCACTCAGAATTATTCATCATTGAAGCTTCAATTCATATTATAGCGAAATGAGGAACTAGAAAGTTTTGATGTATCTACTCAAAAATGTAATGAAATCAGTTACTGAAGACAGAAACTTGCTTTCTGTACCCATTTTTCAAAATACATTTTTGATAATTTTCAATGTTTCTACTTGGAACGTCGAATCTTCCAAAAATTTCAAACAAGCTTTGAGCTTGCGAGCTTGAAGATCTGCTTGCGTGCCTGGGAAACTATGAATATAATTTTTTCGAAGAAAGTTGTATGAGGATAAGAGTGGGCACTTTTTGTTAACTGAAGTTTTGAAACTCGTGTTTTTGAAGCATTCATAACTTGTACATTCAAACTCAGTGGTATTTTTTGAATCTTTACATCATTGTGTGAGTATTCATCCAATCCGTAAAAACTATGATGATTTGAATTGAAGCTGCAATGACGTTAATTTTGAATAGAATAATTTGACAGTTCCGAATAACCACAGAAAAGCCAAATCTGCTTTTTGAATTCGAAAGTAAATGTGAATTTGGGGGAAAAACTCTAAAAAATCCTACTCCTTTAGAGATATGCATATCATGTATTTGACAAAATATGAAGTTAAATGAATGGTGATTACAATGATGAAAAAAATTATATGCATTGCATTTGAAAAAATTAAGAAAAAACGATTGAAATTCGTCATGTTGATAGTCTTTTTGTGGGCACTCTGTATGCTGGAGATGCTTTATTATAGCTGGCTAGGATACTTTGAAGTCTTGTCTTTCAATCCATATAAAGCTGTTATTGGTAAGTGCAAGGGTTCGTGAAGTACCTATAATTGGATAACATAGCCTCTACAAGTACCATTTTTTTGTCAAAAAGGCCAATATTTCGAAAACTGTCGAATAAAAATATGTGAAAAGTATACGAAAGCATGCGGGAAGTTTCAGAGAATTGAAAAACACTATTGAATATAGGGTGTCCCATTTGAAAAAACAAAGTCACCCGCTATTCCTCTTTTGTGGGCCACCCGATATATTCGAAAATATTTTTAGGTTGTGCTCTTCTTGGAGTATATCAAGTCTGCATCAAAAATTTTTGCAAAACTCAGAACGTTACGCGTATATCGTCCGCTGCGGTGCTAGTGGGACACCCTGTATACAGAGAAGAATGCAAACAGATGATGATTATGTGGAGACTTTCACAGTGAATTAATGTAATAATAACCGTGAGGTGTCGAGAAAATATTGTTTGGATAGAAACATCGCCACAGATTATTAAGTGCTAAGTATCATTCTGTTCTTCATTGATTTCAATTTAATAAGTGGTTTGTACCGACATTCATCATTCATACCCGAATTTTGTATTTCATTGACATTTATTTCTAATATGGCAAGGTAACACTAAATTTTCAATAGAAACTTACTGTGCGAGTGTGCGTATAAAATGTATAATTTCATGCTTCTTCGAATTCAATTTCATCTCCTACATTTGTGGGATTTTATTATAACATATCTCTACATCATACGTTTTTCCTTCATAGAGATTTAAGTCTTGACAAAGTTGATAAACATTCTGATCTGACAACATTGTTAATTTGTATAGAGATCAGAGAGTTTATGAATTTCAGCCATTCTGTGATATAATGAATCCAGAGAGGCATCCAGATTATTCTTATTATTTTTGATTTTTTCGTCAAATTTCATCAGGTGAAATTGGGAATAACTCGAAAACGACGCGTTTCACTACAAAAATTGGAATACTCTAATTTTCAAGAATTATTGATTCTTTAGAAAATATGAATCGTTCATTTTTTCCAAGTGGTTTTATAGTATTTTTGCGTGGATTCATGAGTCAGCTACGCTGTAACTTTCATACCAGGAGAAATATTGAATAAGTTTTTCATTTCAAGGTTCTTGGAAGACGTGTTAAGAACAACTTCAACAAAAATCAACGTAATGACCGCTGTAGAGTAAATAGAATTCGTCATATGAGGGGGAAAGTTCCATAAAATGGATCAGTCACGAGATCCCATCGTAAAACTCGAAGTGAACCGACGAGTTTTCACGTTAAATCTGAAATATCCAGACATTTAATACCATTAGAGCATTTCGTGAATGAAGCTTACAATTCACGGATATTTTGAAGCTCAGTTTTTTTCATCTTTCCCTGTATATAATCTGAACTACTATCGCTCTTTGTTCGATACAGGGTTGAAAAGCGTGTTAAGTGGAAGTTCCCATTTTTTTAAATAAAAAATTTAACTCTTTTGAGTGCCTGATACCAAATATGAAAATTGTGTCAGTCGGTATTGTTTTAAATAATTCTCGGATACATTGCACCATCAATCTGGCGATGTTGTTCTTGAATACTGCTTTTCATTCAAGAAATGAATAAAGAAGAAGATATTTTTGTTTTGACTACTTATTTGGTTAGAAATCGGACCCTTGTGGTAGGTATGATAGTATATTTCATAACTTGGTTGTTAGGAGAAGGAATTTTTTCCATTTTTTCTCGTAAGTGATATCATAAGGGCATCCAATTTTGACAAAAAGTTTTGCCGCGGGTAAATTCGAAAAAACTGCTGACAGCAGATGCTGCCATACAGTTTTTCCATCTAGAAACCATTTGTAATTTAAAATTTCACGTTTCTGATTATCGAATTATCTAATTATCGAATTCCGAAGTACATCTGTGGTTCATCTCTTTCTCAAAATTGATCAATCTAAATCTAAATGGTAAATCCACACTAATTTGTTCAAGATTTTCGTCCTGTTTTTTGCTATTCTATCTCTATAAATGATGGTATCGAGCTTCTTTACCTGAGTATCCGTTTCAAGGGGCTTCATGGTTAGTGTGAGTTGTTACAGTCTCCTTTGTGAATACGAATGTAAGTTTGCTGGACAATTAGAGAGATCTGAAAACTTTTTAACAGTGAAGTATGTTGGGTTTGTTAGTCTTGGCCACCTTATTTGAGGTGTTTCCTTTTCGGAATATAAATGTGAGTAATACTTCAAGAATTGAGAACGTTGGGAATTGTTAAATCAAAAGGCTGCAATGTATACAACATAATAATTACAGAATACAATTGATATATCACTTTGGTACACTTCAAATCATATCCTTGTATCCTTTCAACTATGAAAAATCAGCCAGGTGGTCTTCTTCTATATTATTGGATTGCACTGTTCACGGAATTACTCTGGGAGGGACAGTCGAAAATTGGCCAACTCGTTCCTAGATGCTGAAAAAACCCATTATCCCTAGGGAAAGACGCAGACACTGTTAAGGCTGACTTTGGAAGAGCTCTTGCGGGGCTCTCTCAAAGGAAGAATATGAGATGTTTTCGGTTGGATATCGGTGGAGAGCTAAGATTTCAACTCTACTTCGAATATTCAGCTATCAACAACACCCACAATAAAATCTAAACAACCCTATCCGATACAAAGGTGAACCCTCTCAACCCTCTATACTCTAGAGTAAAGACTTACATAAAGCGTTGCGTAAGGATTTTTAGACGGGATATGAGAAATGGAGGTGGAGGAAACTGTGTTATTTTAATCTCAATTCGGAGTTCAAACTTTGAGGAACTCTATTTGTATTGCATAGAAGGACCTCCCCTACTCATGATTTCGTCATTTCTGTATGACAGAAAACGACAGTTTCAGTGGCAGAATGGAAGCTCTAGGAGGAAAGATGTTAAGTTTGGTGTTCCCCAAGGTTCCATATTATTATTATGAGCTGCTACACAAGCTAACGAAGCTTGGCTTCGAATGTATATTTTATGCTGATGACATAGTCCAAATGGTTAGAAGTAAAATTGATGGTTTTATTTGCGACTCATTGCAGAAAGGCCTTAGAATTGTTGGGAAATGTTGCTCGCCAGTAGGACCGAGATTCAATCCAACCAAGATCATAGTAATTGCGTTCACTCGGAAAAGAAACCTACCATCCATGAAGGCGTTATTATTAAACGGATATATCTGGGAGTGGAAGTCTGAAGTCAAATACCTAGGAATGAGCCTTGATAGCAAGCTCCTGGCCCAAAACCTTTTTGTGGTTTATGGAAATGCACATATAAGAAAGAGTTTCTGGAGAAGGAGATAACCGGGAGAAATATATCACTCCAATAAGTTCCTTCGTGATTTTGGAACTGCAAGTCCCAAAAGGTATCTGGATCTCAGTAAAACCAGCTACACCTCCTCAGTAATTTTCTTACAGGACATGCTGCCTCAGGAAACATCTGGTGAGAATGGGTTCATCGAACACTGAAGAGTGAAGATACTGTGGGGAGGAGGAAATAACTCCAAGTTACGGAATTCCTTGCCATTGTAACCCTGAAGAAAGAATCCTTTGGGCAAAAAGCTTGCAGGAGTATGAAACTAGCCTCGTTGAAGTGTTCCTAGATATCGGATATCATTAGATCTCTGGAACTGGAGGGCGAGCTGTAAAGTACGTGCTCTGTTTAGGGGGCAAAATAGACCTTGAGGTCGCAGTGAACAATAAATCCTTTCGAACAATAACTATCACTTTACATTATAAATTAATAACAGAAGTTTCATTTATCTTGTGTTGAAACGAAAAGTTAAATCTGAATCGATCTGAATTAATCAAGTCTTATTCTGAACATTTTGCAACTACTCGTGTATTTGGCAAATATTTGCCACTTGCCTATATTTGGCATGTAGTGGGAGTGGTTCACTCGGCCAATACTTGTCAATCTTGTCATTCAAATTCGAAACTTCGTCTACTTGCCAAATATACGAGTGGTGGGAGTAATCAAGATTCAAGCCAATTTTTTTTATGTCGCATGATCTTGGAGGCCAATTAATTGGACCATTTCTCGAAATGATGTTAACGCCAAATCTTTCTTCCATTAAATCAATTTCAACGGTGGCAGCTTGAGGTATAGCACCATCTTGTCCGAACCAAAATACTTCTGGGTCGATACCATTCAAATTTTTAAACAAATAATCATTGATCATCGATATATAACGAGCACCATTCACTGTAAAATGAGCTCCAGAGCTAGTCGAAGTGGACATATGCCGGAAATTTTTTTAAAACAGAAACGTCATACAATTATATTTCAATTTAAAAAAAAAAAACTTTGTTTTCAATCTTAATTTAAATGTGTATCATTTCCATTTAAACTTCTATCACTCTAAAAAAACAACCGATACATATTTCCTTCGATCAATTTTCTTTATTCTATTTTTTCACAACTCCGAAACCATTATATACTTCAAATTGTATAATGTAAAATAAGTTTTTGATTGAATGTCTGATGTCACTATTATAATGACATCAAGGAAAATTATATCTGTCTGTGTCAATCCAAACGTCTTTGAAAATTTAACATCTCAACGAAAAACTTCCCAGAAAGAAAATTGGATATTGAGAGCCATCCTAAGGAGATGAAAATATGCTTCTCAAGGAAAAATAATGGATAATGATACTTCGATATTCTTTAGTTTGTGGGAAAAGATTAAAAAGGCAGTCAGGAAATCAAAAACGGTTGTTTTTCTTTGTTTATGTTGTTTGAACAATTTGAGTTAATTTCTTCATTGAATTGGCTCATTTTATTTTTACACTAATTCTGAATTATGCATGACGAATGATGAGTATCAAAACGTTTCCGCTTCAAAGTGTAGACTCAATATTCATTCTTTTAATTGCAGGAGCAGACAGTGAGAGGAAGTTTGGAGATCGATGCAACACAACGGATCAGTGTAGTTTCGAAGGATCTTTTTGTGATGAACACAAAGGCAAATGTTACTGCCGCCCAGAGTTTCCAGTCACGAACCAAGTGGACAAATGTGGAGAAGGTAAATTTACACTTTCTGTATCTGAAACTGCAACCAAAAATAGAAAAAATGGAAGATTTTACTTCTTCAAATCAATTTTTTTTGTGTTTTCAATGATTTTTTCGTTTTTAGTTATATGACAATCAGAGACCGAATGCGCCACTGAATCACTAAAACCTTGGTTCCTATTAACTAAAAGTTTTATAGAAATTGTGACCTTCAATAAACAGTCCTATCCTTTATAACTGGCCCTAGGTGTAGTTAATGAAGTGTGCGATCTGATGACAGCATAAATAGGAAATGATGTTCGTTTCGAAATCCAATATAGATTCGAGAACAATAAAATTAAAATAATTATCTCATTTTCGAGTCCTACACACATCTATCAAATCTCAACTTGTTGAATGTTAATGACAATTTTTTTGTGTGTGGACTCTACACTATCTTAAAGTTCGGGAAATACGGGTGTATTCGAAGTTGATTAGTTTTCCATGGAACTTATAGTAACGAATTCAGATGTAACCATAGATTGAGACGTTCCCGGTTGTCTTCAATTATAATGTATCCCGGTTGGCCATGACATGCTGACACATTTCATCATGTATATTTTGAGAATGTTGGGTTATAATCATTCTTCTGTCAGTTGAACAAGCAACGTTGCCATTTCTACATAGAGGTCGTAGTAATTACGTATTTATCAAAATGTTTATTTACTTCGGGAAAAAATGAATTTGAGAAAATATTATAGGAATTCAATAATTCTGGCGAATGTTGGAGAAACTTTTTTCTCTGTTAATACTGGAAATATTTCACGTATGGTTGGGAGATTTAGTTATGCTATTTCCTTGTACGTAAATCAAGAATCGAGTGTTGAAATTCAACTGAAAAATAAAGGACAGAATATATAACCCAACAGAAAAACTTCTAAACGAACAGGCGGACCCATGGAATTCCCCACTTTTCAAAATTCTCAAGAAATAAGCTTACATGAGACATTAAAAAATCTTTTTGCTCAACTTGAAATATGGAAATGTAGTAGTACCTACTACGAAACCCGTGTCACAGTTGAACCTTGAAAGAACTAACTCAATTTGAGAAGAGTAAATAGAAATTAGCATTGGCAACGCCTCTGAGAATTATTCGACATTTCACGAGTACCAACCTGCGTTTAAGTGACTATTTCACTCATTCCATTTTTAGTGAGAGGAAGTTTCCGTAGCAACACTAGTTTCTCATCGATGAAACATTCAGATCGGCAAAACCAACAAGTAGGTTTTCAAGTGACTATTTCCCTCTTTTCAGTTTCCACCAATCAGAAACGCGCAATTTTGAATCACAAATGGTTTCTAGATGGAAAAACTTTTTGGCAGCAGCTGTCAGCAGTTTTTTCGGGTTTACCCGCGGCAAAACTTGACAGTTGTTGTCAACGAAAATTAATAATATATACATAATGCATACAGAATAATCTGTTACTCATAAAATAGTCTTGTCAAATACCATTCGTGCATCTAATTTTTCCTGTAAAAAAAATCGAAAAAATACAATGCAAAGTAATATTTTTTAACAAAAAGCATTCGTGCAGGTGCAAAAATCCTCGTCTTCGACTCGGATTTTTGTTGCCACCAGCACTCATGCTTCTTGTTAAAATATTACTTAGCAACGTGTTTTTTCGATTTTTTTCGGAAAAATTTTTTTGATATAATAATTCTACGATCACCAAACCTTCTATTATGACCTCCTTTCGCGAGCGAGTAAGAATAATGAGTTTCAATATCGACAGCATAAATGAAGAATACTCACAGCTAAAGAAGGATTAGGAGTAGGACGGTGTAAGAAAAACGGGTATTCAATTATTTCTCATTCTGAGTAGCTATCCACCCGCACAAAGATTCATGAATCTGGGTTCTTGCCAAATTGGAAAGCTATTGTTATCGATTTCTCTTCATTTCGAAATGAGAAATTCAATCAGACTGTTCGAAATGGACGGAATTGTTCCACTGACTGATCTGACTGTTTACATTGGAGAAGAATAGTGGTGATTACAGTGACTCTAACAAGACAGTGGCGACAATGGAGTGACTCGTTTTTGATTGGTTCACGTGACAAAATCCGCCATTAAATTGCTAAATTTCTTTGTTTACATCGTGGATACATAACCTATAAGAGAAATAATAATTTGCCAACAAATACTGTGTTATCCGGTCCTATACATGAACTGGTAAAACACGAAGAAAATAATCTTTTCAAATTGGCCCCGAAACTAACAGAAGATCTCCTCCCTACTCATTTTGCAAAAATGAAGGTTAGCACATCTACCAATGTAATAAGTCACTCAGTTAGTAGTGCACTCAAATTTTTGGCAGAGGAATTGGGTAAGCCAGAGTATATAACAACAGCATTCTTTTTGGATCAAGTGGAGAAATGGTTTTATCTGATGACCTCCAGGCATCCATCTTCGGCACTCAGTAAATGTGATATCAACAAATATCAAAAAACTGTTTCATATCTTAAAGAAATCATGAAGCTTTTTCACACTATAAAAGTTGGAGTAAAACAGATTTGGAAACCCTGCCAGTCAGGAGTACTTATCTCAACAGAGTCAATGCTGAATATACAATCGGTATTTCTGAATGAAAAAGAGTTCAAATTCCTCTTAACTAGTAGATTTTCACAAGATTGTCTTGAAAATCTCTTCTGTGTGTTGAGGAGTAAACAAATAGTTCCCAATGCAGTACAGGTGAAAAACAATTTAAAAATAATTTGTGTATCGCAATATTTAAAAAGTGCATCCTCTAGTAGTTATAGCGACGATGACCGAGAATTTTTGAGTGACTTTATAGATGTATTGGATGTGAAAGAACCACATCAATATGTGAAATTGCCAGTCAAATCAGATAAGAAGATATTTAATCTGTCTGTTAGTGAACTGAATTCCTTGTATAATATTTGTGGATATATACTAAAAAGTATAAAAAATACATCAAAGACATGTGCCACATGTTTGAATACAAACACCGATATAGGAAGGTTTAAAAAATTCAGCCTACTTAAGCGCTTCAAAGAATCTTCCTTATTTTTTGTATCAGAAGTGGCATTCTGTTTCTTTGTTGATATGGAAAACATATTTAGGAAGTATTTCGATGATATGTCCAAACAGAACGTGAATCTGAAAGAATTTTATTTTAAAGAGATGGCGAATTTGAAATTTGATATTCCAAATTGCCACAATTTAAAAGATAAAATGATTGAAAGATTTATTTCCTTTCGATTGAAAATAAATTCGAAGAGGAAAAAATCACTATCGAAAAAACATAGCAGCAAGTCAGTAGCTGGTAATTTACTTTGAAGTGGGCTGAATTTTAATCAAGTATGTAACTACTCAAACAACTTTTATATTGTCTAATTTTGTATAATATATAACAATATACATATATGTATTCTATATGTAAATCTTCCAATATAAGTTTGAAATGTGGGTGTACTCTCTTTATTTTACAATGAATCGATATCATATCAACATATATCATTGATAGGTATATGATAATGTATGAAGTAGTTAGTTCACGGGTTTTCGACCATGGGCAAGATATTCAAAACAAAGTCGAGTTGTAACTTCTTCAGGAGCACAATTTGTAACGAATTATGTAGAGTAAACAATTTGACTTTGTTTTGAATATCTTGCCCCTGGTCGAAAGCCTGTGAAGTAATAACTACTTCTAATATTACAACCTTGAAACATCTAATTCATAATGCATGTACATATCTATAATGATGGACTTGGTGAATCATTAAATTGATGAAATAAATTTGTCATATTGAAAACTGTGCTTAAATATTGCTAGGATATTCTCCAGTTTTCACACTTCTGATTTTTCCTTCAAATGAAACCTTCGTTGATGGGGCAGTGCTGCAAATCTGTTGTTTATATAGAGGTTTAAATAAATGAATTTTAGGGGATGTTATATTTCTTATACCTCTGAATAAAATATGATTATTTCATTTTTTCTATTATCGTTTCAAACTTTCTAAACTATTACTTTCCAAGTGCATTCACGTTTCGAAAGTTGTCTTTTTCCAAATTCCCATGCATATACGTGTAGAAAAAGAATAGAATGTCATTTTTCCGCACTCAAATAATGAATATAATCAAAATATATTCCAAATAAAATGGAAAATCAAAACAAAACAAAAATCAGCTGATTCTGATTTAGCAATTTAATGGCGGGTGGGCGGAGCTTAGAAGCCCAATTGTCGCCACTGTCTTGTTAGAGTCACTGTAGTGGTGATGAGTTAGTTTCATTAATGGGGGTTCCAGATTGAACAATTCATTCGGTTTTTTGTGAATTTAATTTTCCTGAGAAAGTCACCTTTTGTTTCGTACGAGATCACTAGCGCTCCACCACATCGACCGACTGATTGGCTCACGTTCAAAAAAAGGAATTTTGGTGCCACACTACGTATGGAAATAAAACTCTAGAGCACAATAACAACAGAAATGAGAACGCTGAGATCAATGACAGGATACACCGTATTCAACACGAAAAAAGTGCAAATTTCTTGTTTTTGGAACCTATCATTCTTTTTTCTTTCTAATGAATTTGCACCAGAGTGTAATATCTTGGCTAACTTAACAGGAAGTTGGCAGAATTACTTTTTCAATATGGATCGAATATCATGGAAATGATTATAAATAATTGTCGAGTAATAAGTCCCAATGAAGTAAAAAAACACAAAAAATCCATTCCTTCTAGTTTATTTTACGCCTTTTTCCCGCGATTTCGTGATATTATCGCATTTGGCAACAGCGCATTCGTTATTGACTTTTATTGATTGCATCAATTGTCGAATATCTCTGTCTTGAATTTGTTGTTCTTCCACCAAGTGCATATACAGGGTGTATTTTAAGATGAGGCTTTTTTTTCGACAGGTGATAGAACTCATCAAAATGAGTCATTTTACCAAAAAATTTCTTATATGAAAAGTTCAATATACAAAATTAATAAAAAAGCGGCATATGGCAAAATGATCTGTTCTACGCACTTGAATTCTTTGCAAATTTTTTAGATAAGAAGACAAAAACAAGAGATGTTGATATCTATGGAAGAGCAGGCGAGAAAGCAGGTTCGAACTGAGGAATTTTCAGATTCACCTAGAAACTAGAAAATATTTCAGTTTCATTTTCTCGAAACGGGCATAATTCATATAAAAAAGGTTTGGTAAAATGACTTATTTTGATGAGTTCTATCATCTGTCAAAAGAAAAGCATCATCTTAAAATACACCCTGTATATGTCGAAATCATCACAATGATCATGAATGATGGTCGAGTAGTTGTCGGAGTTCAAATATAGTAGAAAACACACAAAATTTCATCTTTATAGCAATTTCCACCCCTTTTTCCCGCGATTTAACGATATTTCTGAAATTATCGCGTTTTTGGCAACAGCGCATTCGTTATCGACTTTTTTTTCGATCGCATTAATTGTCGAATACTCGATCGAAAGTCAATAACGAATGCGCTGTTGCCAAACATGCGATAATTCCAGAAATATCACTAATTCACGGGAAAAAGGCGTGAAATAAACTAAAAGGAATAAATTTTTGTGTTCTTTCAATTCATAAGGCCTTCGGAAATTACTCGACAATTATTTATAACCATTTTTATGATATACGATCTACAGGGTGTTCGGTAGAGGAACCGACAAAAATTTTCTGTGTATTGGTAGGATTAATTGTACCTTTTTATTCAAAAAAACTTTTGTCCTAAGTATAATAGTTTTTGAGATAGATTTTTTTTCGGTTTTTTTACTGAATAAATCATTCCTTCACTCTGGGGATGGTGGAAATTTTAAGGGAGAGAATCGATGCTGCCTCCGTTCAAGTAAATAAATCTCCAAGTAACTACAGAAGAGATGAGAAAAAGATGTCGAGCCTGTATAAGGAATGGAAGTGCTCAATTTGAGCAAGATTTGTAATAATAATGATATTAATAAGTATAAAAAAGAGTTAAAAAATAAGAAAGAAGAATTTCTCATTTACTACAGTTGACGCATTCTTCTACTATAAAAGAAATAATTTTGTGCCCTAATGGGCATATCATTAGAAAGAGGATAAACCATAGAACTTTTTGAATGAAAACGAAGCCCTCTGCCGCTTTTGGTTTTTTTTTTCTAAAAAATATAGACGTTTTGAGTTTTACTGTTTGAAATTATTTTTGGGAATTTGAAGTCTTATAACTAAATTTTTCGGTACTCTATGACTGAGGGAATGATTTATCCTGTAAGGCAATACATCACAGAATAGAATACAAAAAGTTTGGCGCACATACAGCGGCAAACAAAATAGTCATAGAGGTTTTTGTAGAAATTTTGAAAAAACCGAACTGAAACTGAAAAAAAATTCTATCTCAAAAACTATAACACTTAGGACAAAAGTTCATTTGAATAAAAAGTTACAATTAATCCTACCAATACACAGAAAACTTTTGTCGGTTCCTCTACCGAACACCCTGTATATTAAGAAAGTTGTTCTGCTAACTTTATGTTAAGTTAGCAAAGCCACCCCGTAGAAAAAAATACCTATGGGTGCGACAATTTTTTTTTCACGACAAATTCTCGACAATAAATGCGAAAGATTTTCTCGCAAGTGGCACTGCTTACTTTATATAGACATCATAAAATATTGTTTCTATTGGTTTTCAAATCATGAAACCCCATTCACCTCTTTCGAATTGATAAGCAGTATGCCGAGTAGGGAGTGAATTCATTAGGAATCCCTGGAGACGAGGAAAATACCTTCAGAGGCAGGTTTGAGGGTCGAACACATGGAATTCGGATAGAAAATGGACTCTCAATGCCGAGGACACCAACAATGATGCCCCGAAACCATTAGGTTATCGCGGAAGTAGATATGCGAAGAACCCTCTAGCAGTGGAATTTTCGTTAACAGCTTTCCCGTACTCTTATCTTTGTGGGAGAACGATATAACCCAGTAAAGTTTGGTTTTTGTAGAAATTTTGAAAAAACCGAACTGAAACTGAAAAAAAATTCTATCTCAAAAACTATAACACTTAGGACAAAAGTTTATTTGAATAAAAAGTTACAATTAATCCTATCAATACACAGAAAACTTTTGTCGGTTCCTCTACCGAACACCCTGTATATTAAGAAAGTTGATCTGCTAACTTTATGTTAAGTTAGCAAAGCCACCCCGTAGAAAAAAATACCTATGGGTGCGACAATTTTTTTTTCACGACAAATTGTCGACAATAAATGCGAAAGATTTTCTCGCAAGTGGCACTGCTTACTTTATATAGACATCATAAAATATTGTTTCTATTGGTTTTCAAATCATGAAACCCCATTCACCTCTTTCGAATTGATAAGCAGTATGCCGAGTAGGGAGTGAATTCATTAGAAATCCCTGGAGACGAGGAAAATACCTTCAGAGGCAGGTTTGAGGGTCGAACACATGGAATTCGGATAGAAAATGGACTCTCAATGCCGAGGACACCAACAATGATGCCCCGAAACCATTAGGTTATCGCGGAAGTAGATATGCGAAGAACCCTCTAGCAGTGGAATTTTCGTTAACAGCTTTCCCGTACTCTTATCTTTGTGGGAGAACGATATAACCCAGTAAAGTATGAGGAATCTGAATCTGAAGGGTGAGGAAATTGGAAAATGCGATCTTTATCGATCAGTGGGAAACACAGAAGTTGAATTTTGTCGGTTTAAATCGGGAAATTGTAGTCGGTATTGCAATTTCTTGATCATTCGATAGATAATCAGTCTACAGAGTTTAAATACACAGCAACAACTATTGAATGAAAACTGGATACAAAAACAAAGTAAAAAAAAAGTTGAATTATGTTAGATATGGAAAAATTAAAGAAAATTCTGAACTGATCTTGAATTTTAAAATCATGGAGTGAATAATATGAAAAAAGGACTGAAGGATATTACGTAGAGAAAGAAATAGCTGATGCTGGAAAAGACCAAAAAAGAGTCCAGAGACATGGCTTCATTTCATATCTCCAGAATCTTTTTTGGTTGTGATCTAAAAAAAGGAAAGTATCGAACAGAATGAAAGTATTGCCAATGAAAATGTAGGAACATTAAAAGAGAACCGAGACATTGTAGAAGTTTTCAATCGGCATTCTCATAAGCAGAAGGCAAGAAAGCGTATAGTAAAGAAAATATTAAAATACAGGGTGCGTCAGCAAGGCGTACGGCTGAAATAGCGCCTAAACTATAACGTGTCGAAAATATGGTTGTGAGGTTGCCAAAAATCAACAAACTAAAAATAATTTTACATATACAGAAAAAAGTTACGAAAAAATATGTAGTTTGTTCAAATAAAAAACCTTGTATTTCATGGCATCATTCTTTCGAGTACAACAAGAGCTTTACACTTATACCTCATTTTTCAAATTTCATCACGGCGTATTCGTATTTTTAGGATCTTTTTTAAGGATTTTATAAAATTTCTTATATCAATCGCTGTGTTCAATCTAGATAAACGAATTTTTTACAGAAGTTAGCTTAATGTATCAGCTTCATCATTCGGTAAACGTCTGAAATTTTTTTCATACAGAGTCTCTAATAAAAATTCACCAATTCACTCGAATCAAATAAGCGATAACTCGATATTTTCAAATGGAATACCCTGCATTTTTCTCTTTCATGAAAGGACCCCGCACTTTTCTTATGTAAAGTGGCGACCCGTCATATTTTCTGCTGAAGTTTGATATGTTGTTGTACCCGATTCGATAACACCAAAAGTGTCAACGGGCCCAACCCAATCCTATGACTAGTTTACTAAATACGGGGTGTTAAAGTTGAAAATTGCCCGGATTTTCGGTTTTATTTTTCATTTTTTAAAAGTTAGATTGGATTTCTGTTGCATGCAGACGTTTACTACATGTTCTAGTAATGAAATTAATGGATACGTATGATTAAAAATATTTATATATACAAGGTGATTCACGAATGTATGACGGTAGTTTCTTGCCAAAATTCATTTTCTCTACTGGGGAGGCATATTTTTGAAAAGTTCTCTTTGATGAGTGCCTTGGTCCAGTGGTTAGGACATTGGATAAGGAACTGGCAAGTCCGAGTTCAATCCCGAGCTAGGAAAGAAATTTTATAGTCTCGGTAGGGCCACCATATCACTGTTGGGTCAAAAATTAACAGTGCTGTTTCTAAAGTGGCGTAAGGACACAGTAACAAAGCCTGCACAGAACACAACTGCTTACTCCGAACTCGGCACAAGTTACAAGCTTCAAAGCTTGTAGTTTCAGAGGGGTCTCCTCAGAAGACCTAGGAGTAATCAGGATAAACAATATATCATATCATATCATACAGGGTGGCCATTCGAAAACGAAACAGACGAGATTACAGACGAAATAAATTTTTTCGATAGAAATGCTCGGACAGGTCGATTTCTGTTTCGAGGGGGACAACTTAAGATGTAGGTTACGGACGCATAGCGCTTCAACCCTTGCTACTACAACCCTCACCCCCAATTTTTGAATAGGGAAGATGGTGTGAGTGATACCTCATTTGAAAGGTATTTTTATACTGATTTCAGCACAGTAATTGTTTTTTCATTTTATGCATTAGTTCTCGAAATATTCTTAACTAAGTATTTGAAAATGAAGTGGTGTTTTCATGGCACTTGTAGTGTTTTTTTGTGAAAAATCGACATTTTGATTAAAGATTTCTATGTCAGTGGATTGGAGGAAGGAAGCCACAGTCATGGTTGTTTCGAAGCTCAAAATGTCGATTTTTCACAAAAAAACACTACAAGTGCCATGAAAACACCACTTAATTTTCAAATACTTAGTTAAGAATATTTCGAAAACTAATGCATAAAATGAAAAAACAATTACTGTGCTGAAATCAGTATAAAAATACCTTTCAAATGAGGTATCACTTACCCCATCTTCCATATTCAAAAATTGGGGGTGAGGGTTGTAGTACCAAGGGTTGAAGCGCTATGCGTCCGTAACCTACATCTTGAGTTGTCCCCCTCGAAACAGAAATCGACCTGTCCGAGCATTTCTATCGAAAAAATTTATTTCGTCTGTAATCTCGTCTGTTTCGTTTTCAAATGGCCACCCTATATAGTGTTCTGACGAGAAAATATTGCACAGTACACATTTTCTATACAGGTTGTTTCACAAGGAGAACCACTAGACATAATTATTTTTTTAGGATTAATTCGAAACACTGTATCGGATTTAGAATTCATACCTCTGAAGGTGTCATGAAAATCAATATGTAGTGAGAAAACAGTCACATTTGACCTAGGAAATCTTTGAATACAGGTTACTCATGTTTTTTGTACTTTTCCCAGAATAGAATACCTTCCTATTCCAACTTGAATATTTTGGAGATTCGAGACACACATATGTTTGTGGTATTACTTTTCCCAAAAATCAATTCAAAAATACAGGGTTTCGATATAATCCCAAAAAAAATAATTATGTCCCGTGGTTCTCCTTGTGGAATACCCTGTATAAAAATGTGTACTGTGCAATATTTTCTCGTCAAAATATTTTATCGAAGAGAACTCCCTGACGTCACAGTAGAAAGAGTGAATTTTGGCGAAAAACTACCCTCATACATTCGTGAATCACCTTGTATATATGAATATTTTCAATCACACGTATCCACTAATTTCATTACTAGACTAGAGCATGTAGTAAACGTCTGCATGCAACAGAAATCCGATCTAACTTTTAATGAATGAAAAATAAATCCGAAAATCTGGGCAATGTCCAACTTTAACACCCCGTATTTAGAAAACTAGCCATAGGATTAGGTTGGGCCGATTGACAGAGTCGGGTACAACAACATACCAAACTTTCAGAAAATTTGACCGGTCGCCACATAAGAAAAGTGCTGGGTCTTTTGTTTTTCAAATGTCTATCTTTCTAACAAAGTATGTCCTACTTGAACCACTCTTTTTTGAGATATTTCACATTCTTTAAAGTAAACAAACGATTTCTTTTAACGGAAGGCATTTGAAAAACAAATTTTATGAAACAGAAAGATACAGGGTGTTCGATTTGAAAGAATCGGATTATAGCATATTTGATTTGAATGAATTGGTAAATTTATATAAGACACTCTGTGTAAACGCAGTGATGAAATTGAAAAAAGAGGATCTCTCGAAGATACTGCGAATTATAACATTTTATCTGTACCAGAGTTAAATTCAATATAGAAATAGCCCATGGATCAGTACTTGTGTTGTGTAATAAAATACTAGTATAGGCCAGCAGATCTACCTTTTAAGTAGTTATCCTCATCGGTAGAACTCTGGTGATTTTATTAGCGAAATGTCAAAGTTTGATCAAGTTTCCTGAAGAAATGGAGAAATTATGGAGAATATGAATACCAAGCTATTTTGCATTGTTTTTCCTCTTTCGATCCGTATATTTACATCACGGTCAGGATATCTGTGAAAAAAGTTTTATCGAGTTTAAAATGACCCTTTTTGTCGGATTTTTTCGCGATTTTCGCGAATTTTTTTAAAATACTTCAACTTCGCCTACAGAATCAAAATTTCACCCACGTATAAATCGATTATTCCTCTTTTCGGCCGTATGAAAATTTCCTCACGGTATCGCAGCTTCGCTGCGATTTTATATTCTTCTGGACCCACTTTTGGACAGATTCTCACGGGCCGGTCCACCCAGTTAACATTTTAGTATAGTATAGAATAAGGATGACCATAAATTGAACAGAACACTTTGAACAATTAGTTCAAGTCGTGGGAAACTCGACAAAAATCGTACAAAACGCCGGAAACATAAAAAATGTCGAATTTCTCAAAGCTTCCAAAATTTATTATTTCTGAAAACGAAACAAAATATAGAGTTCGGAGAAAATGATCACCATATGGAGGTTTATAGGTCAGGAACACTTCAAGTGACAGACAGGGTGCTCGTTCGAAAAACAAATGTGCAGACATGTGGACCACCTGTCTAGACTAATAAACTAAATTTCATCCCCAAACGAAAAGAAATAAATATTCCAACGTTGAAAGACTGAAACCAAAACCATCGGGTCTAGGACGAAGGGTAATAAAATAAACAACGGGGAGATTTATGACCGATCCGAGTCATGTTGGACCACAAATATAGAGTTTCGACTTAAGAAGACGATGAAAGGGCCAATAAGGAGCGTCAAAAACTAATTAAGTAGAATAAGGAAACACCTTCAGAAAGGCCAGAGGAAACCATTGGTTCCAAAAAACCAAACTATCCGAAGGGATCAGCCCTGTTTATGATCAGTACTTCCAAGGGTATGCTCCCAAACAAGGGGGGGTCCAATAGAAAACACAATGTCCGAATATTGCTGAAAAACTCACATTTTCACAAAGGATGGAAGCCAATAGAAAAGGGATCTTGAAACTCAGTTTTGAAAAAGGTACGCCCAAGAAGGTTGGATCCAAAGAGCCTCAAGAAATAATAAAGGCGGAAGCTTTGGGAAAAAAGGGGCAGTTCGGAGTTCGGAAAAAACTAGGGAAGGTACGACGAGTTGGGACGTTGCTAGTCGAAAAGATTGGAAAAGAAGCCGGTCGGGACTTAGTCAGTTAAAAGAAATTTGAAT
Organism: Adalia bipunctata; assembly: GCA_910592335.1. Lineage (NCBI taxonomy): Eukaryota > Metazoa > Arthropoda > Insecta > Coleoptera > Coccinellidae > Adalia > Adalia bipunctata. The sequence continues at coordinate 13,956,020 of OU342954.1, forward strand.
TTTATCAGTTAAAAGAAATCGGTAGTAATTTATTGGTTAAAAGAAACAGTGAAAATAACTTCGTTTGAATTGAGTCGAATTTCGTGAAACGCGTTGAAGTGAAACACAAAAATTGAAGTTTTGTGTTCGCGACGTCGCGTACAAGTGTTCTGTGACTTTATGTAAATTCTGTGTTGAATCATTTTCTGAATCTTGGTCATTGGATTTCAACGGCAGATACAGCAAAAACAGGTCAGATCTATTTGTTTTTTTTTCAAAAGTCCATCGTCCCAAAACTTTTTGCTCAACTTTTAAAGTTCTATATTTTACTTTGCTTAGTGTCTGTATTTGGCACGCAGAAGGAATGAAAATTTTTTTTAATAAATTAACCTTGAAAAATCAGAAAGCTTTTCATTTCCTAATTCTTTAGGCACCAAGACCTGTCCCAAATGTGCGACGGGCCGAATCCCACAAATATTTAATAACATCAAAAAATAAATCTTTTTTTATTAACGGCATCCCTTGATCGGTGGAAAGCCGCTCTTCTACCTCGATCAGTTTACCAAGGGGGTGTTTGTTACACTTGGGCCACAACAGGACCCTATATATGTTACAAATCATGAATACGGAGTTAGTTAAAATAGACAAAATATAAATCTTCGTTATATACTATTTATAAAAGCTAAAAGCATGAACAGGTTGATTTTTTCTAAATACTAACAGGTTCCTTCGCCAATTTGTAACGGCGTTTCGGATTAAATTAATATTAATCGAAAAAAGTACCTAAGTGGAAAGTAACGAAAAAAATCAATAGTTTCGATATTAACTTTTCCATAGGAAAATGCTTCAACAGGTCAATGTTTATTTGAAATACTAATTCAATGACTACTGGAACTGGATCCTTTACCAATTTGTAGCGGCATTTCGAATGAAATTAATATTTATCGAACAAAGTCAGGAAGGTTTCAATTTCTTCGAAGGAATGACATGTGATATATTTGTGCCTGAATGAAGACAGACTGCAAGAAGAAGCCATCGATGTGTGATTTGCGTTTCAGTCTTTACTTGACGGATATCAATTTTTACGCTATTTTATATTGAATATTTCATTATAGTATCAAATCATCAAATACAAAATTTTACACAATATACAAAAATTAATGAAATATCTCCGTGTCGAATAAAACTGTCTGAAAAATGGCCTGAAATTCAAACACAGCAGGTGAGTGGGCAAGAAAGGAAGCCGAGTTTGTCGTCATCAACGCGGGGAAACAGTGGGTGAACTTTTTCGATCTAAATGGCGGGATAGTGCGACACAACAGGTCAATAATTCTATGCGGTGGCACCTGTCGATATTCCTTCTATTCGAGGTCAGGTCGAAGTTTAAAAAGTTCGTTATTTCTCAGGACAGGAAACGGAAAACCCAGCAAACCTGCCTGCATGCTTTGTTGTAGTGGCCAGGGCCGGCGTTAGTTTTTATTAGTTTAGTTTAGTTTTTCTGTATCACGGCATCGACTACTGGGCAATTAGCCGGTAATTTTTATTAGTTGAGTTGTATAAATTTCTTAGCATTAGCAACTCAACACCCAAATAAAAGTCGAAAAATCACCAGCGCCATTAAATTCCCTTTGAGATATGGCCTATGTCTTTAACGAAATAACACCTTTTGATCAGTTAAAAAAAATTCGGCATTCGATCAGCAGTTTCCGATATATAACTTGTACACTTCTTTCTGCTGATTCTTAAGGTTGATAAAACCTTTTCTTCGTTTTGCATTTTTTCGAATCAGTTTTTCTTTAGCATAGCTAGCTATTATAAAAATGCAGTCTTTGACTTGTACATATATTCGAACTGTAGATTCCTCTCATCAAACGAAACACTTTGTTCCTATACCTTTTTCGAAATCAGGATTCGTTTGAAAGATACAGGGTGTCGAAAATCCATGAAAGAAAAACAGTTTCTTTTCATATCTTCGAAACTGTTATTTCAAATGAACTGAATTGTGTTTAATTGTTTACTCTGTTCATGGTGCATATTCCTGAATTGAAACGTATTCAATATTTCTCCTGGTATGAAAGTTAAAGCGTATCCGATTCATAAATCCACGCAAAAATACTATGAAATTGCTTGAAAAAGATGAACAATTCATATTTTCTAAAGAATCAATCTTTTTAAAAAATGAAACTATTCCTATATTTTTCTTGATGGGACGCGTCGTTTCCGAGTTGGCGAGTTATTCCTGATTTCATTCGATAAAATTTGAAGAAAGACATCATTAATCTCAAGAATGATCTAGATGCTTTTCTGGTTTTCAAATATGGCCGAATCGCAGAAAAATTTTTAACTCTCTGACCGCTACAAGTAAACAATGTTGTCAGAATTTTTATCAGCTTTGTCGGGACTAAAATCTGAATTATGGAAAAACGTTTGATGTAAAATCCGAGGTAAAATCCTACAAATGTATGAGATGAAATAGAACTCCTAAGAGCATGAAATTATACATTTTATACGTTCAGTTTCTATTGAAAATTTATTGTTACCGGTCCATCCTTCAGAAAAATATTGAAGAAAATATCAATGTAATACAAAATTCAGATATATGATTGATGAACGTCGATACAAACCACGTATCAAACTGAAATATATGAGAAATAAAAAGATACTTAGCATTAAATAATATTTCTATCCAAACAATGTCCTCTGTGATAATTTGCTACCAACTATCAACTGGTGAATAACTTCTGCACTAAAAAATATGCCAAATTTCCACACGTACATTTTATGAACTCGACACTACATGGTTACTATTACATTAATTCACTGAAAAACGTCACATAATCATCGCGAGATCGAAGAAAAACACCTAAAATAATCACTTTCCCCTTTAATAACAACATAGCTCTAGAAAAGATTTCCTCCATGGTTGTTACACAGTTCGCGCCGGTTGTTATTATACGCATGCGTCGTGAACATCCACAGATCGAAGACTGACGTTTGAGATTGGTCGATTTCTGATACTAAGGAATGGTAGAATTCATAGATATCTATACTATGTTATATCTGGAAAATCTACAAATTGGCAACGTCTTCTCAAAAGTTCTGTGAAAAATTCAATGAAGATTATTGTTTTGATACAAAATAGGTTGATTTTAACTTAATTTCAATCGAGAAATATGAACTTGTTCGCAGAGAATCGTATCAGGCACGTATTCGGTCCATTTTTTTTCAAATGGCTATATCTTTTTAACAGAGCCGAATTCGGAATATGAATGGGATATGAAAAAAAAAGTTTGTTTTGGCCTCAAGAATCTTCAGTTAGCATATAGAATATATGAGCAAGTCAAATACCCATCTCTGTATAACTGAGGAATAAAATCTTCAAAAAACTTCACAATATAGAGGAAAGTCACCAAATTTGGAATATCATTATGTTTTTGGGATATGAAAAAAAACTTCATATTGATTGAATCAGTTTAATGGTTTTACTAATCAGTCATATATTTATATGTAGTAATTAACAGCCTTTAATCAAATATGTATATCAGTTATCACATTAAAATCTAACACAAAAAACAAAATCACAAATGAGTAACCAAATATGGAATAGGTACCCATATATGGAATATAAGCATTAATTGACATAGCAATAACAAAAATGGACATGAATATCTTTGAGATCAATTAAATGAACATAACATATTGTGATGAATGAAAGAAGTTTTATAATAACTTGCGAAAGTCACAGATCCAAGTATCAAATTCTGGACCAGCACAATCATAATGTGCCCAGGGCCAGTATTCTCGACAAGTCATCTTTCGGTGCGTATACGTTTGGTATACATAAATACAATACAGAAAACGTATACGCACCGAAAGATCACTAATAATTGTCGAGAATACGGGCCCTGAGCCCACACATCAAGCATATTCCATAATTAGACACCGACGACTGTCCATATTTGGATTTTTATAGGTACTAGTTCAAACTCTTCTAAATATTTTTTCAAGTCCAATATTTTAATGACAAAAGATCACGAAATGGTGAAATAAACATAATACCAATATACAAAATAGTATAACACTTATGTATACAAACATAACAGCTGGTAATACTCATTTATTACTTACCTTTAAGATTTTCTTCACGACAACAAAACGAAACACGCCTGCCACACGTTAAGCGTTCACGCAACTGACTCGATGGTGTGAGTGCGATAGTTATAATAATAATAATAATAATAATAATATATTTATTCGTGCTAGTACATAAATGTTTACACACGTCAAATAAAATTGAATTCAAGAAAAATCTGAAAAATCATCACTTAAGAAATCCTCTAATGAATAATAACATTTATTTAGTAAATATTTCTTTATGGAAATCTTGAAATTCTTTGGAGGTGCCGTTTTCACAGTGTGCGGCAGCCTGTTAAAAAGGTTTGGTCCATAGAAGGTAACACCACATTTGATCTTGTTTATTCTATGGAATTCTGTATATATGTGGTCTCTTTGGCGCGTGTCGTGTGCGTGGATATCTTGATGTGTTTTATAATCGTCTAAGTGAGACTTTACATGTAAAAGGCACTGTAAAATGAATAAACAAGGAACTGTTAGAATACGCCTTTCTCTAAAAACATGTTTACAGTCATCTCTAAAGTTTAATCGACCTATGACCCTGATAGCTCTCCTCTGCAGTCCAAAAAGTCGCTTGACAGATGCATCATGTCCCCAACATAACATGCCATATGTTAACTTCGACCCAACAAAGGAACGGTACACAGCAATCAATACCTCATCCGAAACAACATCAACCAGATTTCTTAAGACATATACACAAGATGATACCGCCTTGCTTACATAATCTATATGGGCATCCCAACTCAGCTTACTGTCTATAAAAACACCCAAGAATTTAGTTGGATCAGGCGAATTCATTCCATCTAGATCTCGCATTGAGAAGTATCTTAGCTCAGTTTTCGTTTTGTTTAGACTGAGTTGGTTGCTGTTGAACCATTCTGACACGTTAGTTAATACCTCTTTCATTTTGTCCATTATTAGTTCTGGTGTTTGGGCCTTCTTAAGTACTGTTGTGTCATCTGCAAAGATGACAAAATCCGCGTCTGGGTCACAACTATCGATGTCATTAATGTACGCTATAAAAAGTAATGGTCCGAGGACCGATCCCTGTGTTACACCGTACTCAATATCCAACATGTCAGATAGGTCCCCCCCAAGATCAACACACTGTTCTCTATTCTCGAGATATGATCGTATGAGGTCAACTGCGCTCTGGTCGAACTTGTATTGCCTCAATTTGTAAAGGAGGTTTTCCGGAGACACGCAATCGAACGCCCTACTTAAATCACAAAAAAATGCCCCCACGTATAGGGACTTATTGTAACCATCATTTATAACTTTCATTAGTTCATTAATGGCTGTTGTTGTAGAGCGAGAGCTTCTAAAACCAAATTGAGAGTCATTAAAGAGGCAGTTGTTCTCAAAATGAGCGATCATCTGTTTCTGAAGAACTTTCTCAAAAATTTTGGCGAAAATTGGAATTATCGATATCGGTCTGTAATTGCTGACCTGCTGAACTGAACCCTTTTTGTGGACAGGAACAACCCTTGCCACCTTAAGTATTCTCGGAAAAGTACTATCTCTTATACACAAATTCATCAGTTTCGTAAGAGGGACAACTATTTCATTCACCAAACTCTTGATAATCCTACAGTTGAGTCCATAGAAGTCTCTACTATTATTGTTCTTGGATTTCATTATGATGTCTCTTACAGAAACCTCAGATACAGGGCAAAACCTGAAATATTGTAGGTTCTGTAATCTCGACCCTAATGAGCAACAGTAATTGTTCACAAACTCTGCTGCCGATTTCTTTGCAGGACACGTGGTTGCTATTATTTCTTTGGGTATTTTAACGAAATAACTGTTGAAGTCATTAGGGCCCAGATTATTTTGATACCCCTTGTTACTATTTTTCAATAAGTTAGTATTATTTTTAACAACTTTCCAGATAGATTTTGGATTATAATTGCTTCTCCGAATGTAGTCATCATTATACTGTTTTTTCGCTTTCTTAATTTCTGAACGGTACAATTTTTGGTAATCTTTATACTGTTTTCTCATATTTGGCTTACCGTATATCTCAGAAAGAGCCCTAAAAAATTTAAGATTTTCACGCATGATTTTCAAACCATTGTTGAACCAAGAAATCGGAAGTGCACCATCGAAGTGCCTGTAAGACCTTTGCGGAAAAGCCACATCCGCACAATTTTTCAAAAATGTTATAAACATTTCGAATTTTATATCAGTGCTGATATTTTCGTCAGCTATGAAGTCCCAGCATATGTTCCCGACCAGAAGTTTCAGCTCATACATTCCAACCTGTGTAAGCGGCCTGCACGTTGTCACTATTTTAGTTCTTTGCTTTTCTCCATCACGAGTATAATAAGCTTCTACACCCAAATGATCAGAAAAACCCAAGTCGACCACACAACCTGTACATACATCAACATTAGTGAAAATATTATCCAGACACTTTTTTACTCTAGTGGGCGAGGATATCACTGCGTAGAGCCCATAAGTAGAAAGAAGATCAACTATGTTAGATTTCATTGAACTGCCCACCAAAAAATCGATGTTAAAGTCTCCCACAACAAAAATTTGACAGTCACAATCCTTTATTAATTCTAATACACATGTTAATACATCTATGAATTTTTCAAAGTTACCATGGGGTGGTCGATAAAGGGTTAAAATTATCAGTTTCCATTTTTTAGACTGTATTGCGCATATCTCGATATCCATCTCTATTGTTTTCGAATTGATATCATCTCTGGGTGCAAATTGATCGACAAGGTGATTTCTGACTGCGGCCGCCACACCACCGTGAAGACGAAACCTACGACAATAAAAAGAAACAATTGAGTAGTTCTGTATTTTGACCTGTTCAAGCTCCCCCACAGACATCCAATGCTCGCCCATCAAGACAACATCATGATCTAAGCAATTTGCTTCTAATTGTTCGATTTTATTGCGAAGACATTGAACATTTATATGGAGGAGCCTGAAAGATGATTTTCCTCGGCCTGGTGACGAATTCTCACATTGTGAGGATTCTTCACTTAATCTCTTTTGTCTCCTTCCGAAAAAAATTATTGAAACTGTAAGGCCTAATAACTGCACCAACAGGCCAAAAATCCCTGTCATTTAACAATTCATAAACACTATCATTTGGGGCACCTATACTGAAGGCAGAGTTTGATCCTAGTGTTTTCAACTTCTTCACAACTATTTTTTCTGGAGTATTCAAACTGTGCAGGTATTCTGAAATTTTCTCCTCTGAAATATCGCCAGCAATCCTTCCAAGATAAATCCAGCGTTTTCGGGGTGCTCCCGCGATGATCGGTGAGTTTTCATATTTAGGTGCATTTTTACCTGTGCAGACCGTTCCCCTTTGAGTTTTTCGTTTCGATGTTACAGTTTTCCATTCATTTTGAACATAGGATACCGAAGGTTCCTCATTCACTCCACCTTTATTATTGTCCAATATGGTCTGTTTATATTTGTTTATCACATCATCTGGTTGCGTATCGTTTTCCTTCTGCACTATCTCATTCCAGGTGTTGCCCGATGTACTAGAATTCACAGCCTTATTGTGTTCTACTGCTTCTTTCATACTTTGAAATCTCTTCTTTGGATTTAGCGACTCGGCGGATGAAGTGGCAACATCTACATTATTGATGGTTCTGTTATCATTCATTTTAATAATTTTAATTAAGTTCTCTTGTGAGGAAATTGCTATCTGTTGGTTTGAAATAGATCTCTCCATCTCCGCAATGATTCGTTTTTGACAGTCTATTTCGAATTGCGCACGTTTTAAATCCGCTTCAGCATTAATTTTTCCTTGTTTTTTCTGCTCACTCGCATCAGATTCACTAAATACATCAAGATTTTCGAACTCAATTAGTTTCCTCGTTGAATCACTAACTTTGACATCATTTGGAACTTTTTTCGTTAATAATATCTCTATGAGCTTATTCTTCGTGAGAAGATTCAGCTCTCGCACTGCTAACTCGTTGCCGGCCATGACAAGAGTTAGTAGACCGAATGAAACAGAAGATGGTCGAGTGTTGAGTTTATTACTTATAGTCTTGGAGAAATGAAGGTATTCCATATTAGGATACTATTTCATATTTGGTGACTTCCCTCTACTTCTATCATCCAAATTGATCGTTTCTTTGAAAAGTGAAAAAGGTTTCTAGTTTCAAACAGTCTTCTGATATTATTTCTTGTATTTGGGTGTCCTGCGGGGTTCAACTGAGATACCAGAAAAAACCATACAATTGTACCACGTCTATAAAACCCAGGATACCCTAGATTTGAAGTTGAATCCTGCCGTGAAAACCTTCACGAATAAATCATTGTTTAGTTCATTCGAAATAACACACTGTATTTCATAAATTCTTACTCAATTCGTGTGGAAGGACCAATGTTGTTTCTTTTGAAAATTGGCTGACAGAAGAGATGAGTGAGGTTTTTGACAGCTTAATCAATTTTTCTCTTTGTATAAAAATACTCGAATACACGGTTTTACTCTAAATATTTCACCTTGACAACTGACAACTAGCTCTTTCATGTATACAAATAAAAAAAAAATATCAAATTTCCCCCAATGAAAGGCCCAATTTTTTTTCAGCCGTACGAGTAAACGAATCATGTTTCTTCACCGAGCAATGCGAGACTGTGACCCCCCAAACGGAATGCCGGGATGGTGTCTGCGTTTGTCGCTTCGAGAAAATAGCCGTGCTGAAGTCGGATGGAAAGGTGGAATGCGTAGGTGAGTTGGAACCTGGAATGTGCAATATTATCCGGAAAAATAATCGTAAATCATCTCGGCGTAAGTTTATACGTGTCTGCAGGACGGTTTTGGCAATTTGGGTTATGTAAGTTTCGAATGGGGTCCGGAAATAGCATTTTGATTATCTTCGTTCCTTCAAACTAGGGTAGAGATGCATCAGAGTGGATGAAGATGGAAGCTGTTAACGCTGTATTTGCCTACTTTTCGTTCCGTGTTTTTTTACTATTCTGGATCTCACTACACGTGTTGCTAGGCTTCCTTTGATATCCAATATCCATCATGAATTAATGACTCATTCAGGGTGAGTCACCATATTCCTACCACGTACAGAGGCTACTCAAGTGAATACTAAATTACATTTTGAAAGTGGTTGTTTTCACCATTCGCAAAATTTCACACTGTGTTTGGTGATCTCAATGTTTGTTCAGAAATTCAAATCTCAGAAATTAAGTATACTCCATTCACAATTATAAAATCACAACTCTGGCCTTGGAAATTTGACACATTCCACTCTGTATCGAAGTTATGACGTTTTTCAAAATATTTTTATGTTCCAAGTCAACACTATGTTGCCCTTTCTACATCCTTAGCGTATTTCTCAGAATGTATATTTCATTTTGGAGAACACAACAGAAAATTGTGAACAATATTCTACATGTAAAGGAGTTTTTGAATTTATGATTGTAAAGATTTATCGATGTGCTTTGTTTTCATCATGATATTGTATGTGATATGATTGTGAGGGTGCATAACATTTATTTTTCCAATATTTCTTTATTTCAAATGAATAACAGTTTTATTCATTCATCACAAAGAAAATGAACATAATAACTAAATTAACGAATTTATTTACAGAGAAACTAATAATTTCAATGCAATAGTAGGAACTGAGTTTTGGTTATGAATCAATAAGCAAGAATGTCAATTCCTGAGAGCTTTAAAGATATGTATACATTTCATTTATTTGATCTTATGAGTAGGTAAACAAGGAGTAAAATATTCTGACTGTATCGTTATTTATTAGTTTGAAAAATATTCATACATTACTACCACATAAAATGGAATAGGTCAAACATATGCTTCAATCTGAATTCACCTACCGTTGAATGCAATGTACTCATATTTCTTCTTCTTTTAGCTTTTTCAACGTGTTTTTTTCTGAAACGTGAAAACGATCGACAATAATCATTTAGAGAACGATTATGGCTATCCAGAACCCGTTTACTTACGAAAATCGTGCAATTTCATTCTGCAAGTTCTTTTCTCATAATTCCTCGAAAATCCTATATGAACCTTATTTTCTGGTCGCTTTCGTTAGAAGATCGTACAAGGAAGCCTGTTTTGTCTATTTACACATTCCAAATAAATTTTGAGCACCAAAAACGATACCGAAACTAACCAAACTTCTGGGGGACCGGAATTTCGTTTGGAATCTTTCTAAACGGCCAGATACCTACAAAAACTTCGTTATCAATTGTAAAAAGGTCGATTAGTACTTACTTTTGCTTTATTTATGCTCATAAATCGATTTTTGGTCTCATTCAAATTTGCCGTCTGTACTCACGCCAGAAGTCGTGGAAGGAAAAAAGACACTTGCACGAAATTTCTCATATCGACGGAAAACTTCTTCTGGACGACGAGGAACGGAGAAATAGGCGATTTCCTATCGATATTTCGCCCCAAAATCGCCGATCGATTCGAACTAACAAAATGTGGAATATCTTCGATACTTTTACTTTGATGTAAACAAATGAACTGGCAACGTCCTTTTGTCATTAAATGTGATTAAATATAAGTGAATGGAGTATAGAGAAACTGCTATGACACTTTGACACTTGTTTACGACAGCTATAGAAGTTCTATTCGCCAGTGGCGGGGACAACAACGCCGAATTAGGTTTTCCATTCACGATGAAAGTGTATCTTCGATAATGAAGGAAACCAACATTCATCTCGCTCCGATTCTGGATATCGGTGATTCAAGTCATCATTCACATGAGTATCAATCATTTTTTCGTTTCTGAGTCTCTGAGATGAAATTCTTTCTCATGAATTGTTTTGTTTCGGCCGAGCCCGTCCCTGTCTAAGCCTACTGGACGATAAAGTTATGAAAATATTCTAATATCCCTATAGACAACAAGGGTCCTTCCATTTGTCCCGAATAAGATCCTCCATGAAATGATGGAGATCTTTCATCTAAACAAACTCCATCCATGTTCTCGAATTATTCTCTTCAAGATATGAAATGAGCCCCATGTTCATTAAAACCGAGCTGGCAAGTGTCCAAATTAGAGGCAGCGTTTCAACTTTTCTCCCATTTCCTCTATCTCAAACAATGCGCTTATCTCGGACAGCTGTCGGACTCGTAAATGCGAATTTAGACGGAGAAAACTGTACATGAAGGAACCAGGGGCGTTTTCTACATAAAACACAGCAAAAACAGGAACAATTAAGGGCGAATTTTCTACTCGGAAATGGACTTTGTCCTCTCTTAATTAAAAGTGAAGAAAAAACTGATGCCTCAAGTGGCTGGAGTTTTTACGATGTTCTGGCATTCTTCAACGTCCTGGATATTGACTGCTCAGCGTTTCGTGTACAGAGTATTTTCAGGACTTTGTCAACTACTGGAAAAATCTCTCCTGGGTCGGAATTCGGAAAGAATAATCTTGTATACTGCATTCACCTTTATTATGTATCCCGGTTGGCCCTGACATTCTGAGAGATCTCAAAATGTACATTTTGAGGATGTAAGATATTAGTCATCTCCTTGTCAAAATTGTAGATTGGATCTACAGTGTAATCTCACTAATCCGGCACTATTAAAAACCGGAGGGTGCCGGATTATTGGAATGTTCGGATTACTGGATTATACTGAAAAAGTCATAAGTAATGAATAAAATAAAGCATTTCATAGAGAGAATAAATGTATATAATGTATCAAATAAACATATAGGTACATACAGAGTGTAACAGCCAAATGAAATAAATTCGATAACGAATATGAGGGGTAAGACTGCTAGGCGACGACGCAGCGTACAAGCGCACGTGGATAGAGGGAGGCGTGGTGGGAGGTGCCGGATTATTGGACGTGCCGATCTATCGAAGTGCCGGATTATGGAGATTGTACTGTACTTTGCTCTTTGAATTTTGTGAAAATTAAACTAAACATGTCTGGATGTCCACCGGAAGCATGTGAACATCGTTCAGAATGATTTGCCTTAATCTTTTATACGCGTTACATTCATTTTAAAGGATGTTCCTAGAATTTCATTCTTATAATTTGATAACATATTCAAAAATTTTATATTGCTAGCTAGCTTTAAGAGGAAAAATTCTAATATATTATTTCTGCGCATAAATTTTCCAGTTTCCTCAACGATGTACCTAAGTCTTACGCCGATCGGATGTCCTGATTACTGAAAATAATTTCTGAATTCACATTATATATTAAATTCTCATTGTAATCCTCCAAATGTTGATTTTTCAAATTTTGAAATTCTTTTTCTGAAAGATAACTCAATACTTTCTGCTGGACGATTTAAAACTTCGACAACAATAAGGTGATCAATCCTTTTGCCATCGGAGGCATTCGTCACGTGTTGTTTAGAACCTAATTCATTTTGAATACGCGATGAGGCATGTGCTGAAAAAAATTTCTGAATCTTCTACATAATGAACCGTGAAGTTACTCTTCTAAAATCAAACAGAATTTGGTCAATCTACTAGACGGATTATAATCATATTGAACAAATAAATCCGAGGTATTATTGTTCTCAGAATGATTCGTGAAATGGCGACATTGACCATGTCCGAACTCTTCTTCGCTGACATGAAATTTTGTTTGTTGGTCAGTGGTCACGACCTCGATTTGAATGGTACGAATTTTCTTTCTGATTGAAATGATTATGATTCATTTGCGATGCTTTGAGAAAATTTGGTTCCGAATTGACAATTTACATAATTTGTTAAATTTATATTCTTGACTGATTCATTATTTACTCATTTTACTCTATTGGCCCGTTAACTATGTTCTCGCGGCTCATTTCTGATGTTTTCACACCAATTAAGTCAGCAATTAGTTCATCACATTTCACTGCACAATAGGACATAACAGGGAATAAGAAATACTTCTTACACTATATCCTGGTGTCTTCTTGCCTCGAGTTGTACAGTCGGCTCCATAGCTTCTTTGATCTCTGGCCAATGATGATCTCGTCTTGCTTGGACTGGCCTGATCCCATCTTGGCTTGTTGGTTGAACTACGAATTTTCAATGAAGTCACATACCCATATCCAAATCCTGATGAAAACCTTTTGGACCCTGGACCTTTAACTGCATAGAACTGGCAGGATCGCCATGTGATAACCATAACTGGCAATGGTGAGACCTAGACCTCTGGCTTTACGTGCTGCTTCAGGTCTAAAGGGACGTTGAACAATCCTTGTCATCCCACGTACGAAGTATACAGGTTGTTCATACATACTACACAGTAACTATGCAACGTTGTCCTTTCTACACATAAGTCTTAGTGATTACGTATCTATCGAAACGTTTATTTACTTTGGGAAAATAATGAATTTGAGAAAATATTATGTGATTTTGATATATTGTTTATTGTTTATCCTGATTACTCCTAGGTCTCCTGAGGAAACCACTCTGAAACTACAAGCTTCGAAGCTTCTTACTTGTGTCGAGTTCGAAGTGAGTAAGCAGTTGTGTTCTGTGTAGGCTTTGTTACTGTATCCTTACGCCACCTTAGGTACAGCACTGTTAATTTTTGACCCAACAGTGAAAATGATGAAATGTGAATTCATAAATTCCAAAGGCCTGGCGAATTTCGAAAAAACTTTTTTATCGGTTAATACTGGGAATATTTCACGAATATAAATATGGTTAGAAGATTCAGTCATGTTTTTTTCTGGTACGGATATCAAGTAACGAGTGTTTAAATTTTACTGAAAAATATTGGACAGAATAGTCCATCACTTTGTGGTAGTCCATTCAAAAAAAGAATCAAAGTGCTCGAATAACCCCACAGAAAAACTTATAAACGTACAGTAGAATTTCCCACTTCTCAGAATTTTCAAGAAATAAGCCTACAGAAGACATTTAAATAACTTTTTGCACAACTCGAGATACTCCAGGATTCAAATGTAGTAGTACTACGAAATCTGTGTAACAGTTAAACCTTAAAAGAACTAATTCCAATCACAAAGTTGAAAAAAAGTAAATAGGAATTAGCATTAGCAACGTCTCTGAGAATCATTTGACATTCAACGAGTACCAACATGAAAAAACTTGATATCTGTTGTAAATCATAACTGAGAAGAGGTTACCTTTTACAGTGCTGTCACTCGATTGCATGAGTTGAAAGTTCAGAGCACTGTGAACCTCGTTCGTTTCACTGCATCTGTCATTTCTGTATGAAACCTCGAACAGATAATCTGTATTCCACTATATCATACTCATGTCCCTCTTCAGAACCGATGATACAAGCGATATTGATGAAGTTATATCCTCAAAGTTGTATAGGCACGTTCGAGGGTCCTTTCAATGGGTGAATTCAACAGGAATGAGATTGATGAGTTGGATTCTGAAGCTTGCGTTCCAATAGATAATCTTCTTCTGGCTTGCCTTGAACCTCTGACTCGAAAATTTACCACAGTTCGGGCTTCACATCACTCATTTAAAAAATTGGGGTTTGATACTGTCACCTCAAGGGGATTTCCTATGGATACAGGGTGCGGAAAATAGTTCTCCGACATTTGAAGAAGCTGTTTGAAAAATATGAAGAAATATATTGAAAAAATTCTTTTTGCAATATTAATTCTTGCCCCATCGAAGTTATTCTTCAAACATCTTGGACCAACATTTCCGCCTGAAAAACAGAGGGTTCTTGCCCAATTGGCAAGGAAAGTCTCAGTTGAGAACCATATGCCTGATCCCTCGGCAGATCTCAATCTATCAGTGTGTAAAAGGCACCCCCTTTGAGATTAGACGGCTTTCCACCAATCAAGGGGTGTTATTACTTAAATAAATGAAAAAGATGTAATTATAAATTTTTAAGAGCCTTCTCCTTGAAGGAAAAAAGTGTGGATACGGCCCATCGCACTAGGGATAGGACTTAGTGTTTAATAATTCTCCAGGGAGAGGGATGGTAAATGAAACATTTGAAATTAATTTATAATGAATGATTTTATCGTCTGTGTATTCAATTAGAAGGGATTTTTCAAAAATTGTCTGCATGCCGCTAAAATCTTTCCTTCTATTTGAAATTAAATTTAAGACGTCTATTGATTTGTGTTTTCAAAACATCACAACTCAAAGTACCGAAAACTTGAGGAGATTTTAGGACTCTGGACTCCAAAAGTTTTTGGTATCACATGCAGCTTTCTAACAACACTGAAATAAGCAAAGCATACGCAGTATTACCTGACCTTTCTTTTCCCGGCAGGTTATCCGAAGGATGATGAAAATATCCTAAAAAACAACAACAAAAACACTTCACTAATCCGTTATTCGCAGATCAATTTCACTTCCAGTTTTGTCGACGAGACGTGATCTAAATAATTATATTTAATTTAACCTTCAACTTCCTACCACTTCACACCGCTATTCCCGGAATAGCACTTTTCCGTCTCCGCTAGAGACCGTACTCTGAAAAACTGAATTACTTCTTTAACCTTCCTCGAGATCATATCCCGAGTCAACTGAGAACCTTCCCGTTTAAGACAACTCCAGCTACTCTTAACTTCCGATTCGAAACTTAACTCCGCTATTCCCCGAATAGCACTTTTTCCTTTTCCGCTTTGAAGCCGTACTTCCAAACACTGAAGTACCCTTAAACGATCCCGAGTCAACTGAGACCCTTTCCGTTTAAGCAAATTGAAGATTTCCTTTTTCTCACCTTCCGTGGGTGGATTCCGAAAGGATGAAGTAATTCATATGAAATTTTTGGTTAGTTGCAATGTTGCAAATCCTACGATCCTAGCTCCGAATATTCTTCTGTCGTCTGCACTTAGGGACCCCACAAGTCGTGGGACAATTTTCTGACAACGGCTGAGTTTCATGAGGAAACTTGACCCGAAAAATCAATAATTTGCATCGTTATCGTCTCCCCCATATCCTGTAGGTACACCACCGATGAGCAACTAAGTAATTTTCGGAGCCATGAATATGAATTTCAGAAAGCCTATATTGGTTAACAGAAATATTTCGATTCATTACAGGTGTACCAAATGGATATCTTATTGTCTATTTGATCTAAGTAGTCCACTGCACTTTGACTGTCATGTATGACAGTGGCAAAGGGTGTTTCGAAATCAAAAGTAGTTGGCATTGGGTTAGAGGGGTTTACCAAGAGGTCCGAGTCTTTTTGATTCCAGATCCTCATGCAGGATCCCTCTCGCCAAGGATTTTAACAAATGCTTAAGAACTCCTAACGACGAGTTAGTACTTTCACGAATGTCATATTTGAAACAATCAAGAATATAAGATTAAACTCACGTGAGTTTTAAACACACACATGCGAAACCGATCGATTTCACTGCATTTCTCTAAACGGTATTTGTTCTGACCTACATTGACAGGTGTCCCCGTGACGTCTCGCAGAGAATTTGCGAGAAATGCCTCAATAATATGCCAGCTGTCGCGTCGGCCATATTAAATCCAGGATTTCGAACGAATCCAACCCGGCTCACCTTTCTATTTCCTGAGAGCGACGCGGAAGCTTCCAGTTTGTTTTCGACCAGAACAATGCGGTCCCTAAAAACAGATCGGGTGTCACCTGGATCTGGATGACAATATCAGGTTGCATCGTGTCTGGGTGGAGAGGATTTAATGGATTATCCGATTCGAATCGAGATTAGTGTGGGAAAGGGTTGTAGGTGAGGATATTGATGGAGAAGCTCTGTTCCAGACCTGACTGGCTCCAACGACTTGTACCGTAAGAAAATATAACGCTCCACAAGAGTTAGGGATATCTTATTCAATCGTTTTTAAAAGTAGGTAATCTTCGAGAAAATCGCTGTAAAATCATTCAAAACTCAATAACAACATGAATCGATCCAATAAAAATCAGTATAAGACATTTCGTCAATCTGGTGGCCTTTTTTCTGAAGTTTGGTTCTTTGCATATGCTTCATGAAAGTTCTTATTTTGAAATGAAGTCAGTTTATCAACGGCTTCGATTTGAAACGAGCTTTCTGGAAATGCCAAGACTCAAATTAACAAACGCTGAGGCTAATATAGGGCTTTCGGAATGCTACAGGGTGGCCTAACTCAGGATGTTGTATCGGAAAGGCTCGAAGTCAGCCGAAGTGTGATATCTCGACTTTGGAATAGATTCAGGGAGACAGCTTCCGTGTTGGGAAGACCAAGGCCTGCTCAGTTTCGGCGAGAAGAAACCCTACATCTACGTGTAGAATGCTACGGAATACTCTTAAAATGCAGATGGGGTCCAAGTTTCCATCGAACCCATCAGACGATGTTCGAGAGTGGTGAATCTAGGTTCTAGACGTCCATTGAGAAGAGTTCCATTAACAAGTGACCATAAGCGTGAAAGACTGGAATGGGCAAGGTAACATATTGGAACGATTGGAACGATCAATGGCGTAGTGTCCTTTTCACTGATGAATCCAGATATGGACGATTTTCAGATTCTCGAAGAATAAGGGTATGGACAATCCCACGCATACCCCGTAATCGTCGCTATGTCCAAGAAGTCCATCCATTCCTAGGGGGTAGTGTTATGGTACGGGCCGGGATATGTTTCAACGGGCGCACAGATCTACACATTTGTCCTGGTAATATGACCGTCTCACACTATAGGAAGCATGTCATTTACAATGTTGTGCCAAATTTTCACGCTGCTATTGGTGAAACTTTTCAATTTCAAGACGATAACGCTAGACCGCACCGTACAGCCATAGTTGAGAATGCGCGCGAGGAGCTTGGTATTCCACATTTACCAATATCTCCGCATTCACCAGAATTGCATAGAACATGCATGGGATATGCTGCAAATCATCAACCTACCCCAGAATCCTTAAGAGAGTTTCTGCCCTGTTTATGGAACCAAATTCCTCAAGAAATGTTCAACAACCTCGTGTGTAGTATGCAAAGAAGATGTCAAGCTTTTATTGATGCCTGTGGAGGCCATACATTTACTCGATTTTACTTAACCACCATGTATACGCTGCAGACCTACTGGCTAAAATTAATTTGCAACTTGAAATTATATTAATATGAATTTTCATCACGAAAATCTTATTTTAATTATATTTTTTCGCAATTTAAGTCAATATCCCTAACTCATTTGGAGATTATACGTCTCAGGACTCGAAAGATTACACATGAGAGTCTTCAAATTCATAGCAAAAGTGTCACGCTTATCTTGGGCACAATATGAAGCGTTTCACACACGGAATCCAGAAATAATAGAGAAATATGCAACAACTATTGACAATTGATCGAAATGAAATCCTACATAAATGAAAACAATAAACCAGCGAAAAATGTTTCTTGTTCGGGAGAATACAGGTGTATTCGAAGTTAATCAGTTTTCAGCGAATAACGAGTGTTGTGAGAATATTCCGTGGAAAATGCCGGGATAACCAATTTCTCAGTTTGACCGGGCAAGAATAGTAGCGCTTCATCAAGAAGCTTTGTCTGAACTACCAGATTGCGCAAGTAAGGAAAAAAATAAGTTACCCTAACACCGTTCCCGTGTCAACTGAGAACCTTCCCGTTTAAGGCTTCTCCAGGTACTTCCCTTTTTTTTGACAAATAAATTAATGATTTTCCTTATTCCCAACTTCCGTGGGTGGATTCTGAAAAGATGATGCAATCCATATGAAACTTTCGTGTACTGCCACGTTGCAAATCATACGATTTCAGCCTAGAATTTTCTGCTGTCGTATGCATTTAGGGCCGCCAATTTCGTAGAACGATTTGAGTTTCAGGAAGAAACTTGATCCAAAAATCAATAATTGCAATCGTTATCGTCTCGCCAACATCCTGTGTTAAAATAGAGGAAAATATTCATCTCTTTTCCAGAAAATAGATTGTTTATTTCTTGATAAACCTAGGAACTTTTGACGATGTGTTCTTATCACATCATTCGACTTCCTAGAATCCATCTCGAAGTATCGCACTGCTAACAAAGTTTTTGTTCAGAAGTGTTCCCACTTTACCTAAACTGGATACAGTGATCATATCCGCAACAAAATTGGATTTCATCGAGAATCCTGATGAGGATTTATCCTGAGTGCTTTATTCCAAGTTGATGGATCAGCCGCTGAGTTTCAATTAGATGGTTACGGTTGAAATCTCTGGGTGAAGTTTCCTTCCACGACAAATTACCTCGTTTCTTTTTCCGGTTGCATCTCTAGGGAGAGGTCTTCGCTGCTATCAAATAAATGTCAGCGAACTCTGAGACATTTGTCCTCGATTTAGTTTGGTTTGTTACAACGGTCTCTCTATCCGTGAATTGAAAACATGAATCCCTCGTTCCAATTTTGGGTAAGAGTCTTTTTTACATGACGAAAATACTTTGAGAACCACAGGAAAAGCCATGTCAATTGTTAAATTCTATTCCAAATATGAATTATGAATACGTATGAATGGTTGTATTTATTTTCAGAACTGTCTGACAAACGTCAAACTACCTACTAGATATGTATGATGACTAAAACATGAACTCATAAGACATAACACTTCCCTTCGTCGATCATTCAAAGATTCAATCTTTCTGGTTTTTTAATTATTCTCGACGATCGTAATGGTGGCACCGATAAGTTAGAGCTCGCATCAGATCTTTCTCCAACTGCAGGAGAATTTCTTATACTGCTATCTCCATCTGAATGGTAGGTACAGTCCGTCGAATTTGAACTTCGATCTAGATCTGGATCAGCTTCAGATGACTGTGGTTTTCCTGAACTAACTGAAAATTCTAATGGATAATCATTAAGATTTCCGTTAGAGGTTGTCATCCAATGAAAGGAAAAATTGATGCCATCGTGAAACCAGTAAAAGACCAAGAAACGTATCAGAACTGCGAAGTTTTCTTGGAATCGTGAACTATTACCACCAGTTCATACCAAACTTAGTTGAAAAACTTTATCCTTTGCACAAATTTCTTCAGAAAGGTGTGAAATTTCAATGGTCAGCTCAATGCGAGGCGGTTTTCAAGCAGTTGAAGACAGAAATTACGAATCCAAATGTTCTTACACCATTCAACGTACATTTGCCAGTAACTTTAGCTACGGATGCCTCACCTTTTGGATTAGGTGCAGTATTATCGAACATCATGGAAGATGGTTCGGAAAAACCTGTTGCGTTCGCTTCAAGATCTCTAACAAAAGCTGAGAAACAATACAGTCAACTGGACAAAGAAGCTATAGCTTTGATCTGGGGATTGAAAAAGTTTTTCCAATATTGCTATGGGAGGAAAATTATATTGATTATCGACAACAAACCACTATCAAGAATTCTACACCCTGAAAAAGAACTACCTATGACAACTGCTTTGAGACTGATTCATTATGCAAATTTTTTATCTGGTTTCAATTATACTATTGCCGTGCGACCAACAGAAAAAAATTCAAATGCAGATTACTTGTCTAGAAGTGTGCAGGAGGAAAACTCACTCGAGTATGAAATAGATGATGATGGGAATTTTTACCTAAACCAAATCTACACTACACCTGTAAAAAAAGACGAAATCCAAAGAGAGATCAAGAACGATAAGGAACTTCAAGAACTCTATTCTACATTACAAGCCGGTTATGGAAATATTCAATCCTTACATGAATATTCTCTGCAAGATGGTTGCATATTTTATGGTATTAGGATCATCATTCCGAAGAAACTGCGTTCTCGAGTTCTCAACGAGCTGCATGAAGCTCATACAGGCATTGTTGAAATGAAGGCTATTGCAAGAAGCTATGTATGGTGGAAAGGAATTGACAAGGATATAGAGGACATTGCAAAATCATGTAGGAGTTGTTGTTTAATACAGAACAATCCTTCGAAAGCTTCTCCTCATCCTTGGGAGTACCCTAAAGAACCTTGGTATCGATTACATATTGATTATGCTGGACCTTTCCATGGAACAAACTTCCTCATAGTGGTCGATGCCTATACAGGGTCTTTCACGCGGAACCTCACCCATATTTATACGGGAAACTACTGAACGTATTTTCATGAAATTCAGCTGATGCTGATGAAATCTAAAATATTTTCAAGGCATGAGCACCTCCGGTTTTTCCGGAAATGACGTCAACTTCCGTTTTTCAAATTAGAACACCATTTTTTTATTGCAGAAATAGATTCCTTAGAAAATTTCAAGTTATTTTGATGTAACATTTTTCAGTTTTGGTTGGAAAATTCTCTCTGAGCGGGAAAATTCGAAAAAAAAATCGAAAATAGAGCTCCGCTGAAACAAGAATAACTTCGAGGTTTTTGGATGGAAAATTTTCATTTTTGGGATTTTTCAAGATGTAAGATTGATGTATCCACTTTAAAAATCGAAATCGCGATTCATGATACAGGGGGTGAAAAAATCGCTTTCAAAGTTAGGGATGACAAAATCGTGAAAAATCAATTCTTTCAAATTAGAACCCCATTTTTTTATGGCCGATATTGAATCTACGTTAAAAAATAATGTGAGTGTATGCATCACACCCTTGCCCTAAAGTGGATATTAACTCAGAAAATATCCATTAAATATTAAATTATGCCGTCTACTAATGCAACATAGAAAAGCCCCGAGTAGCACAACTGGAAATAGTCCAGCTGAACTAATGTTCAAGAGACAACTCATAAGACATAACATCAATAATAGATGGTAATTTGGGAAACTGTAATAAAATTTCGTAATTCACTGATTTGGTAGGCATTCTTTCATCCTGCTGATGGCAAAATTGCATGTGCACGAATAAAAGAATTGAAAGTGTATAAAAGGTATAAGAATGAATACAAGGAATGTGAATGCATAAAAGAAATAAGGGTGAATAAAAGGAATAGAAATGAATAAAAGGAATAAAAATGAATAAAATGCATCCCCAATCGATTACACTATACTTGACCATACAATTGATGTATCTGAAAGATCTTCAAGTTTCGTTTTCAAAGAGGGTTCTACAAATAAATTTTTGGCTTGTCAATAAAAGCTTGCAGTTATCTTATGTTCGTTGTGATTTCGTAATAGTTTAAATTTATGTGATGTCAAATTGGGTAATAATGAGAAGAAACAAATAACTGAATAAAACATCAGATTTTAACAGGAAATATTCCTTTTACTAACCCATGTGGAATTTATTTTGCATCCTTCCTCAAGAGGGCAATCGAAAAAGGATATATACCCCATTCACTTTTATAAAGTATCCCGGTTTACCATGACATTCTGACACATTTCACCGTGTATATTTTGAAAATGTTAGGTTATAGTCATTTTCCCGTCAGATACATACGCAACGTTGTCGTTTCTACATAGAGGTCGTAGTAATTACGTATTTATCAAAATGTTCATTTATCTACTCCCATAGAATAATATATTCATTATTCAACTGATTTTGAGCTGTGACAGTATCTACAGGGTGTTTCACCGGTGACGCGGATCTCAATTACTCGTAAGCAGTGAAATTTTCGATTTTTTTTAACGTGTAATTATTAAGGTCAATTGGGGCTATATTATTGAATTGTTTTGAAATATACAGGGTATCTCAGGAGTGTAGTGGGAAACACCTAGTAGAGTTTTGAATAATAATGATAGATGCAGTATCTATTACCACTTTTCTAGTCTTTACGGCCAAAATCCCATTTCAGCAAATTCATTTTAGTCGAAGTTATCGAGTATTTTCCAAGACCCCCCAATTACCAAAAAACAAACGAAATATCTCAGAAATGGCAAATTTTAAGCATGTGAGATGTAGAGATGTCAAACAAAACTCAGTGTTATTTTTACATTGCTTTCTAAATCTACAGTAAAACACAGGATGTTCCAAAAGAAAAAACATATGTTTGGTTCCTACCACTTTCCTGAGACATTCTGTATGTTTCAAAACAATTTCAAAATATAGCCCTCATTGACGTTAATAATTCCACGTGAAAAAAATTACCGTCACCGGTGAAACACCCCGTATAAACCAATAGCATGAGTTATAATAACTCACTGTAATAAATATTTCGTATGAGAAGCACTCACTCTAATACAAATAGGAAAAATGAAATTGCTTACGAAATGAATAAAAAATGTAGGATAGATCGGGAACTCTTTTCAGACATCAAGGTAACATTCTCGCCATTCATTTCTACATTTCCTCTGGTCTGAATATCAAAATATTGGATGTTTATTTTTACAATAAAAATTACTGCGGCTTGGAAAAACAGGAGTGGATGCTCAAAGAAGTGGTTCGTTTGAGGTTCGTATCTGAAGTAGGCACCGGACATATGTATGGTAGTGGACGAATTCACATTCAATAAAATTCCGAACTTTTGGTAAGCCCAAGAGAAGTGAAACACTATTGTTCAGTTGACAACTAAACTTGTGGCCTTCAATATACAGATTTCTCAAGAAGACTATGGAGTTATCTTGTTGGTAACCATCTTGCAAAGAAATTCATTTCTAATAATAACCTCTCGATTCGACAATTATATCTTCCAATCCTAAAATACTTACAATAAATGTAATTATGTAATAATTTATTTGAAACCTATCCAGATAAATTCCTAATCCCTGATTGTTTTATTATGTAAAATTCAGGATCAAAATGAACAGCTGAATTATTCACAAAGCAGATGAATAGCACCGGTCCCAGCACGGCACCCTGTGGAAGCCCCGACTCCATACTTCAAACTTAAGATCACCACTCACACGAATCTGTCGATTTGTCAAAAACAAATGTATTCAACGGATTGCCTTGAAAGGAATTTGATCCATTCAAGTTTCTTCATTTGAAATAAAACTCTGCCTAAAAGCTCGCGAGGCTAATGTTGTAGGAGAGTTCGAGAAAGACCATATTATACAGGGTCTTTCTCGAGGAACCTCACCCATATTTATACGGGAAACTACTGAACGTATATTCATGAAATTCAGCACTTAGAAGTATTTCACGATGCTGATGAAATCTAAAATATTTTCAAGGCATGAGCACCTCCGGTTTTTCCGGAAATGACGTCAACTTCCGTTTTTCAAATTAGAACACCATTTTTTTATTGCAGAAATAGATTCCTTAGAAAATTTCAAGTTATTTTGATGTAACATTTTTCAGTTTTGGTTGGAAAAATTCTCTCTGAGCGGGAAAATTCGAAAAAAAATCGAAAATAGAGCTCCGCTGGAACGAGAATAACTTCGAGGTTTTTCGATGGAAAATTTTCATTTTTGGGATTTTTCAAGATGTAAGATTGATGTATCCACTTTAGAAATCTAAATCGCGATTCATGATACAGGGGGTGAAAAAATCGCTTTCAAAGTTAGGGATGACAAAATCGTGAAAAATCAATTTTTTCAAATTAGAACCCAATTTTTTTATGGCAGATATTGAATCTACGTTAAAAAATAATGTGAGTGTACGCATCACACCCTTGCCCTAAAATGGATATTTTCTGAGTTAATATCCACTTTAGGGCAAGGGTGTGATGCATACACTCACATTATTTTTTAACGTAGATTCAATATCTGCCATAAAAAAATGGGGTTCTAATTTGAAAAAATTGATTTTTCACGATTTTGTCATCCCTAACTTTGAAAGCGATTTTTTCACCCCCTGTATCATGAATCGCGATTTCGATTTCTAAAGTGGATACATCAATCTTACATCTTGAAAAATCCCAAAAATGAAAATTTTCCATCCAAAAACCTCGAAGTTATTCTTGTTTCAGCGGAGCTCAATTTTCGATTTTTTTTTCGAATTTTCCCGCTCAGAGAGAATTTTCCAACCAAAACTGAAAAATGTTACATCAAAATAACTTGAAATTTTCTAAGGAATCTATTTCTGCAATAAAAAAATGGTGTTCTAATTTGAAAAACGGAAGTTGACGTCATTTCCGGAAAAACCGGAGGTGCTCATGCCTTGAAAATATTTTAGATTTCAGCATCATCGTGAAATACTTCTAAGTGCTGAATTTCATGAAAATACGTTCAGTAGTTTCCCGTATAAATATGGGTGAGGTTCCTCGTGAAAGACCCTGTATACTCCATTCGCTTTTATAAAGAATTCTGACACATTTCACCGTGTATATTTCGAAAATGTTGGGTTATAGTTATTCTTCTGTCAGTTGAACAAGCAACGTTGCCGTTTCTACATATATGTCGCAGTAATTAGGTATTTAACAAAATGGTCATTTACTTCGGGAAAATAATGAATTTAAGAAAATATTTATGTAAGAGTTGTTCAATAAATTATTTGATTCGATTTGAAATTTGAAATAGAACTTCCTGATACTTTGCCTCTGCTTTTTCGAAACTACCATCGGCATTCTTGGTTTTCAGGCTGGATAATTAATAATGAAAAATAAACGTCGGCAACGTCTCCGAGATTTATTCATTGACGTAATTTCAGGTAAGAAACTTGATAAACCTAAAAATTGGCAAACCGCGATACTTCATAAAAGTGAATGGAGTATACCTAAAAGCTCGCGAAAGCTAATGTTGTAGGAGAGTTCGAGAAAGACCATTATACGAATACCTACTTGAGTTATTCGTCAACCAATATCTAAAAGGGGGAAAATTAACAAATGCCGCTGTTTGGGTGGGTCTTTCCTGTCTGAAACCATAGTGACTGTTTGTATAATCTTAAGAAATACATTTCGTCTCATTACTTGCATGTTGTTTGATGTTCCTTTTCAGAGCTCTACAACTTGCCTAGTAAGTTCCTTTCATAGTAATTAGAATCCTCAAAAAGCTGCTCAGCTGCAAACTGTGAATGTTCATGAACAGATGATAATGGCGTGTGGGTTTCAAGTCCATCAATTACGAATCCTTCACTGAGACTGACCAAAAGACGTTTCCTCATATGCCAGAAGCTGGAACTTTTCCAAATCTAGCTTTTATCTGGAACAGCGAACATTCCCACTCGTCGTTCTCGAGCTGTTTAATGCATGAACTTCAAGTCTTGAAAAGGCAAAGCCTGGCTTCTTTTCGTCAAAGACGTGAAAAGGAAATCATTTGACGTATGAGGAAAATGAGAATGAAGACATCCGCTGTACCCTGGAGAATTCTCCTCCTACATGGTTTTTTAATGAAGATTTTCATTCTCAATCGACAGAGAGTTGCTCAATTTTCGTCAAATACTCGTGATATTTTCGTGTGAAGTCAAAATATAAATTCTAAAAAATATCTCATATTTCTTTGAAATACTACATTGCCAAAAGAGGATCCAAGAATTGGTCGATGAAATTTATTGTATTGCCTTCAAAGTAGTCATTTTCTTGATTCAAACAATAGCGGCAATGAATATTGTAATCATACAAACATTTTCATTGATCGACTTCACTACTTCTTTCAACTGAAATCTGGTGCCACGAAAGAGTTATTGTTAAATACAGGGTGTTTCTGAATTGATGCGAAAGATTTCGAAGGGTAATTCCTTGTTCAAAATAAACGGTAGTTAGGTATACAGAGTGTGACAGCCAAATGGAATAAATTCGATAACGAATAAATGAAGGCGTGTTGGGAAAAACGTTTAATGCATTTCAATATTCAAATAATCAAAAAGTTGTTGTGAATGGCAAACGTTGCCAACGTTATGATTACTAACAAATGATAAAAGACGCTTTCATTTTAATTTCGTTCCTGTCCAATTTTCGTCTTGGGTTTTTGACTGCTTAATATGTTTGTCGAGAGTCCAATTATTAATGAAAGTGGCGATTTGGTTGTTCCTGTGGATATTGAAGAGTCTGCAAGAAGAGCAAATCTAGAACTACCTAAAAAATCTGTTCAGCAGTACGACATTGCATATAACAATTTCCTGCTCTGATGTGAATTGAAAAATGTAGAAGGGAAGGGAACTTCAGTGAACCTGTTTTCCTGGTATACTTAGAGGAAAAATCAAAAATATGGAGTTCATCAACTTTGTGGAGCAAATTTTCAATGATAAAGTCATGCGGTCTTGTTAAAAATGGTGTGGATGTTAGTAAATATTTTAAGGTAATAGCATATTTAAAACGGAAAAGTGAAGGATATCGTCCCAAAAAATCGAAAATTCTCACTCGTGAACAAGTTGAAAAGTTTATAAATGAGACACCAAATGAGAAATACTTGATGGTTAAGGTTGCAACTATTTTCGGATTATTTGGAGCCTGTCGGCCTGAAGAATTGTGTAATTTATCAGTGGAAGACATCGAAATAAATCATTAGTTATACAACTTCCAAACATAAAAACGGAAGTCAGTCGTTCTTTCAGTACAGGGTGCGGCACGGAGGATGGATGGTTTTAAAAAAATAATAAAAGCGTTAATTTTTACTCAAAAACACATTTATTGACGGAATCAGATTCTCAAGGAAATAGCATTTGAGACAGTCAAGTGTGGAAAATCACATCAGGCATGTGGTGGCCGAAATCGGTGATGCAGTGCTGGAGGCGCTCTTGGAAGTTCGCGTAGACTCTCTCCAACATCGCTCTCTCAACTTGGGCAACTTCCACGCGAATAGCCCTTTTCAATTCGTCCAGAGTTCGAAGATCCATATGCAAAATTCGCCTCACCGAACGATCACTGAGGCGAAGTGCAGCAGCATGTTTCCGAGCAGATCGCGACGGACTGCGAAGAATGGCTTGTCGAACGCGTTCAACATTTTCAGGCGTTCGAACTGTTCGCACAGGTCCTCTTGGTCTTCTGTTGATCAGTTCACCACGTCTGCGAAGTGATTCAACCCAACGAAGGATGGTGTTTCGAGAGGGAATAGCTCTATTCCGATGAATGTGGAAATGGCGACGAAACTCACGCTGCACGACCGTGACTGACTCATTATTTCGGACGAAACTATCATAGGCGAAAACACGATGCTCCACCGTCCAAGGCTCCATGACGACAACTGGTAAATAAATGCTAGGAACACACGAGTCTAACGGCACCTTCCCCACTTCTCTCGTCCTCAGTGGGGGAAAGTTATGCCCATCTGAAAAACGTCCGCCCTCCGTGCCGCACCTTGTATTATATTGGGAAGTATATTGACTATTTTCATAAGTACTTTGCACTGCGCCCTTCTGTCATGAAACATCGTCGTTTTTTCCTGAAATACATGAATAATAAATGCTCTGCCAATCCATTTGGGAAAATTTCATCTATTGTTGCCGAATTCCTCAAACTGCCAAAGCAATATAAAGGACACTGTTTTCGAAGATCCTCCGCTTCATTGCTAGCAGAATCAGGAGCAAATATTACGGATATAAAAGAACATGGTGGATGGAAGTCTACGACGGTAGCCGAGGGCTATGTTGATCATTCCATTACATATTATAGAAATGTCATTGCTAAAAAAATTCTCCCAACCTCAACAGATTTTGGATCATCATCATCCAATATTGTACTTCCGGTTTCTACAAGTACTGATGGTGCTGACGATTCTAATAATATCTATGTTGCGAAACTTCCTAACGTCACAGGGCATTAATGTTAGTAATTGTTCTAGTTTTACGATCAATATTAATGTTCATAAGTAATGATTGTTAAATATTGATATTAAAAATTTGCAATTGCTGAATTTTTTTCTTCTGATTTCATCATAAGAAAATGGAGCGCTAAAAATATTTTTAACACTAATGTTAGAAATATTTTCAATACGCTTCCACGTAAACAATAAATTTTTGTTTGCTGTCATTAAAAGTGTCACTTTCAATGGCAGTTGTACAAAAATTATTATTTCCGAAGCTATCTGAGAATTTGAGAAACGTCTGAAATTTTATCGCTGGAAAACCAACTTGTTAGTTTTGCCGGCTTGCATGTTTTATCGAAATGAAAACAGTGTTGCTATGAAAACTTTTTCACTAAAAATGGAATGAGTGAAGTAGACGCTACGAAAAAAACACCCGATATTTTTCCTTCATCAATAAATATTCCAATACGTTGCTACATGTTTTATTGGACACTGAAATCTTGCGCTCTTATTGAAACGTCTTTCATATCATACTAGACTGCTCCTCTAGAAGGAGGTAGGTATATATAGGAAATCTATAGGTATGTAAATATCGAAAATCTGCTCTTACGTTCATAAAAACATAATCATCAATTATACCCAGTTCTCTGAAAACTCTTACTTGACATTGCCTTCTTTTATATCCATACCATTGTCCTTAAACAATGTTCATACTTATACCTGCAGGAATCGATAAAATCCTTAAGGAGACAGAGTAGGGTTTTGAGAGTTTGGGGGCGTTCAGGTACAGAAGGGAACATCCGGAATTGATTTGGGTGTTTTCGGTAAAGCTAATGCTGAAAATCTGTTTTCTATATGACTCTATACTTCTCCCTGAAACCAATATTTCCACCCACCAAAAACTTGTTCAACTGAATTATACCTAACGCGAATTTACAGCACGTCCAGGCACTACAAATACCATTTTGTATTCGCACGACGACAATAAATGTCCACTAAATCTATTCACCCATTCGATAGCCCAGATATCTACCCGAAATTGTATAGTATCGGATTGGGATCTCTATTTCAGAACGAACCCGCTGATTTTGATCGATTTCGCATGAAATGCATTGCGAATTCATCATCCATTTTGACAGAACAATGTTTCGTTTTTCAGTTCCGGTGCAGGCTCCGACGCATCCTGGAAAATATGTGGATCCTGCAATGATCGGGATCCTGGTCGCCATGTTTTTTATGTTCATCACGATCTGCGTCGTTCTCCGGCTGTTCAGCAGGTGAGTGCTTAGTTTTCCGATAAACGATTCACGAACAAGTTTATTTCAAGAAGTTGATATAACGAACACGACTAAATTAGGTTATGTTCCTTCGTGAGAATTATCAACGAAGTTGTCTGCACTTGCAGGAATATTTGAATAGAGAGAAAGAGTGATATAGATTATTCTCATTTGCATATGACATTTGAGCATAGAAATGTTACATTTTAATCTCTATTCAAGCATTACATGAAACCTTAGACTTCACAAAGAGGAGACACGCCTTTCAATGATAAACACGGTGATACTTTGACATCTTAACTGAAGATTCTGAGACCAAAAGAATTATTTTTTTCATTTTCCATTTTTCCGAATTCGGCTCTGTTAAAAAGATATAGCCATTTGAAAAAGAATTGGGCTAATAAGGTGCCTAATACCATTCTCTTAAATTGATGCAAAGTTTATATTTCTCGATTAAAATTGAGTTTATCGAGTACTAACCTTATTGGAATAAAAATGTTGCAAACACGATAATTTCAACAAAAACAGTTGGTTTCATTCGATTATTTCTGCGACTAAAAAGCCATATTTCTCCCATCAAAATAAGTTCCTTCTTCGATTTTCCTGCAGATCAGTTTTGTAAACACTAATAGCTCGTTCATATTTTCTTCGAAATCCCCAAACAATCTCACGAAGAAAGGCTTTTCATTTAGATCATCAGTATTTATTATCAAACAACCTAACCTTATCCATTTTGTATCAATTTTGTGAATATTTGCACAGAAATTTCAAGAAGATGTTGTCAGCTTGCTGATATTTTCATTGAGGTTAGGGATTTTTTACGAAACATAGTATGAATATCAATGAATTCTGCCGTTTCCATCAGAAATCGACTTTGTTGCGAAATTTCACGACGCTTGCGTATAGCGAAAACCGGCGGATGTCGGACATTGGTAATCTCAATTACCCTTGGAGCTTCTGCCAGCTATAAACAAACTGTAAACATAATTTGAAGTAGTAAATACATTCAGTGAATTATTGTAATAATGTGATTATTATGTGAAGTGAATTAATATAATAATAACCGTGTTGTGCCGAGTTTATAAAATTCCAAGAGGATATTGTTTAGAAACATCGCCACAGATTATCAGGTATCATATTATTTTTCATAAATTTCAATTTAATGAGAAGTTTGTATCGACATTCATCATTCATATCCGAATTTTGTATTTCATCGACATTCAACTTCAATATGGACCGTTTACAATAATTTTTCAATAGAAACTTCGTATTAAATGCTCCTCGGTGTTCAATTTTATCTCCCACAATTGTGGGACTCTAATTACAGATTCGTAATCTACGTGTCCGAATCAGTAAATAAAATGACCCGGGTCGATATACTCCGAAGAAAAAAATTTTCGATCGGACCTTCGCGAAAAGAATGAGAAAATCTTGTTCGTTTCTGAAGGATAAAAATCGGTTTTGTTGATTCACAAAGGATCAATCTATATGCAAAAAAGTCAGCATCTGTATAAATCAATTTCTCTGGGAAATACGGCAGTCCAAAAATGACCTATTGTTCGCGATTTTTCGACTCCAGATCCATTATTTTCCAAACTACGCGTCCAATGAGAATTCTAATTACAGATTCGTTAACTACGTGTCCGAATTAGTGAATAAAATGACCCGGGTCGATATATTCCAGAGAAAAAAATGTTCGAAATGATCGAATAAGATCAAAATTTGGACCTTCGAGAAAAAAATCAGAAATTATTAAATATCTCTACATCAACGTTTTCCATCATTTGAATTTAAGTCTCGACAATGTTGATAAATATTCTGACAACATTGTAAACTCTTTTAAAGACAAGAGAAAGAATAATATTCGATGATATTTAAATCAGAGACGCATTCACATTATTTTTGAAATTAATGATTGTTTCGTCAAATTTCTCCGGGTAAAATTGGAAATAACTCGAAAACGACGCGTTTTACTGAAAAAAAATAGGAATACTTTAAGTTTCTCAAATGATTGATTTTTTCGAAAATATGAACCGTTTATCTTTTTAAAGTGTTTTCATGGTGTTTTAGCGTGTATTGATGAGTCGACTACCCTGTAGCTTTCATACTAGGAGAGATATTGAATTGGTTTCGATTGAGAAATATGCACCATAAATAGAGTAAACACTCAAACAAAATTCAGTTCATTCGAAATAACGGTTCCAAAGATATAAACAGAAAAGTGTTTTCTTCATGGATATTCGACACCCTGTATCTTCTAAACCAAACCGAATTTTGAAAAATGGTATAGGAAGAAAGAGTTTCGTTTGATTAGAGGAATGTACAGATAAAATATATGTACAGGTCAAAGACTCACCCTGTATATTAGGTATTAGGAATAAGGCCCTTTGGTTGATTTTTTGTCATGTTAATTTGTGAACACTGTTTTGGGTATTGGGTTATCGGTTTGTGTTCCTTGTGAATAAATGAATATATAAGTAAATAAAGGATTCTAAAATGCCGCCCGACTTGACTTTAAGGAACGATCAAATGGCCAACTCAATCCCTATATCTTGACCCATTAGATTTCTCTTTATGATGACGTGTAAAGGATTGTGTACAAAACTAAACCTCTTGATTTCAATTATTTGAAAGATCGAATAACGCTTGCGTATAGGTCCATTTTTTACACTTTGGGTTCGATTCCTGATAGTTCATTTTTCGGTCAAATCCATAATAAAATATATCATAAAATTACTTTCCCTACTTTCAGGAATATACCCTTATGTTAAAATTTCTGTACAACCTAGTTGTGGCAATACAATTATATATTATTTGGCAAATAATTACTGGAAAATTATGTGCACTGTTCTAGCATCCTTGTCTTCAATCGGACCTAATTACCGAAACAATTCACAGTTAATCAGGCCGAATCAAATTGCCACACTGCAATAATTAACGCCAATCTGAGATTCCGTTCCCGAAATTAACCCAATAAATCCGATTGGTATTTTATTGGCCTCAGAGTTCATATAATTTCTATCGGACCTTATCACTGAATTTATGGGTCATAAACCGAATGGGAAGTGGCCATCGTCATTCACAAAAAGGACTTTCCCGAGGTATACAGGGTCTTTCACGAGGAACCTCACCCATATTTATACGGGAAACTACTGAACGTATTTTCATGAAATTCATCACTTATAAGTATTTCACGATGCTGATGAAATCTAAAATATTTTCAAGGCATGAGCACCTCCGGTTTTCCGGAAATGACGTCAACTTCCGTTTTTCAAATTAGAACACCATTTTTTTCTTGCAGAAATAGATTCCTTAGAAAATTTCAAGTTATTTTGATGTAACATTTTTCAGTTTTGGTTGGAAAATTCTCTCTGAGCGGGAAAATTCGAAAAAAAAAATCGAAAATAGAGCTCCGCTGAAACAAGAATAACTTCGAGGTTTTTGGATGAAAATTTCCATTTTTGGGATTTTTTAAGATGTAAGATTGATGTATCCACTTTAAAAATCGAAATCGCGATTCATGATACAGGGGGTGAAAAAATCGCTTTCAAAGTTAGGGATGACAAAATCGTGAAAAATCAATTTTTTCAAATTAGAATCCCATTTTTTTATGGCAGATATTGAATGGAATGGGGTTCTAATTTGAAAAAATTGATTTTTCACGATTTTGTCATCCCTAACTTTGAAAGCGATTTTTTCACCCCCTGTATCATGAATCGCGATTTCGATTTTTACAGTGGATACATCAATCTTATATCTTAAAAAATCCCAAAAATGAAAATTTTCCATCCAAAAACCTCGAAGTTATTCTTGTTTCATCGGAGCTCTATTTTCGATTTTTTTTTTTCGAATTTTCCCGCTCAGAGAGAATTTTCCAGCCAAAACTGAAAAATGTTACATCAAAATAACTTGAAATTTTCTAAGGAATCTATTTCTGCAATAAAAAAATGGTGTTCTAATTTGAAAAACGGAAGTTGACGTCATTTCCGGAAAAACCGGAGGTGCTCAGGCCTTGAAAATATTTTAGATTTCATCAGCATCGTGAAATACTTATAAGTGCTGAATTTCATGAAAATACGTTCAGTAGTTTTCCGTATAAATATGGGTGAGGTTCCTCGTGAAAGACCCTGTATATGAGCTCATAGTAATCATAGCGAATTCACCCAAATTAGAATCGCTACGTTCAGCTGTAGGAAAGTTTGTGATATTTCACCAAGAAGAAAATATTTTTTTCGGATAAATGTTTGATGTTGATATTCTAAAAAAACTCGAAAAGCTCTAGGCATCTGAGAAAGATTTTTATATATTTAGGAATATAATAGACCTATCCATAAAAAATGGGTCAACTGAAGCCATGGCGTCAAGAGCTTTTGTGTCCCATTTCAACAACCTTGCAAGTAGACCTATGTTGTAGGTAGATTATTCATGAATCCAAGGTTATCTTAGAATACAAGAAACATGAGTAAAACCAGTGGAACTGCCAGCTTACCAACAACAGATTACTGAGGATAAATAAATAATCGAGATACTAAAGCTACATCAATTATTTATCGTCATTTATGCAGGGTGATCCATTTTAGAAATCCACTGAAATAACTCCTTGGGATGAGCCTTGATCGAAAAATGTTTCGAATGAAAGTTTCTCAGTATTTAGGGCGACATCGGAGACAAGCGTTCAATCTGACCTTGGAGTTTGATCTCAAGGTCATATCAAGGTCAATGTTTAGAATAATTTTGAGACCAATTTAGTTTTCATTATGAATATATCGAGGTTCACTAGAAAATGTTTTGAAAACTGTCAGATTTTGATTGATGAATATAATTTTTGAGATAAATGAATGAAATATTTTGTATTTTCAATTTTGAATAAAAAACTTGTTCAAACTAGGATTTGCTAAAGCCGGACTCCCACCACTCGTGTATTTGGCAAATATTTGCCACTTGCCTATATTTGGCATGTAGTGGGAGTGGTTCACTCGGCCAATACTTGTCAATCTTGTCATTCAAATTCGAAACTTCAACTACTTGCCAAGTACGCAAATAATTGCGTACTTGCCAAATATACGAGTGTGGGAGTCCGCCTTAAGAAGAAGTTTTCAACAGTCAAGTAGATTTGTTAAATAGGAAATAAACTTTTTTGTTGCAAAATATTAATCCTCGTGAGGAACTAAAACATTCTGTTTATTTTGTTCTTTCATAAGACGAATTTCTCTGGAGATATGAAGTGTTTTATGCTTAAGATAGTCATGGTTAAGTACTTCAAAGTTAATTCCCATAGAATCATTTGGTTTTGTATTGCATATTGACATATTCAAAGAACAAAAACTGGTTTGTTTCCTGAATAATCTTCACACTTGCTCAGTAGTTTGAGTGTAGAAGAATTTAATATAACCATACTGAGCGTAAAACACTTTATATTTCCACAACGATTCATATTATAACAAAAAAAAAGGCAGAATGCTTTCAGTTTCTCATGAAGATTAATATTATGCATATTCCCTAATCAAAAAAATCTACTTGAACTTGAAATCAAACTCCAAGGACAGATTGGGTGTCTGCATTCAATGTCCCCCTGAAAATTAAGAAACTTTCATATGAAACATTGTTTGATCCAGGTTTTTCCCAGGGAATTATTTCAGTGGATCTTTTGAAATGGGTCATCCTGTATAATCACTTTCGTTTCGTCCATCCAACAAAATGTATCCCTTCCAAATGCTAAATCGATGATTGAACAAAGAAAGACAACTGGAACATGGAAATACTTATTGAATGATACCTATCATTAACAGTAAATACTTCATATTTCATATCGATTATTGATCTGAACCACTGGGTGGTCAGCATGGCTTCCTATAATGGTGACCATTGATATCAAAATTACTCATAAATTCCGTAATCGATATGTATACCTGCGTGTTATATGAGTCATTCATAATTGCGAAAATTATTCAGAATTTTCTCGTTCCGAAGTTTTTGCGTTATAAAGCCTGCACGCCATCTACTTTGTTCAGGATAGGAAAACTTATAATGCGAAGGTATAAAACATTTTGCGTTTTTCCTAGGAAAATGAAGTTTCCTGATGATTGAAATATCCATTTAAACTCAGGGTGGACTATTCTGAATAGGCGATAGATAAAAAATCATGTAACTGCTATGAAGACTGTTAATCTTTTCGATGATCCTATCATCAGTCGAGAAATAACGTTGTTATTGTACGTTTAGAAATAATAGTATATTATTCAATGAGCGGTAATGTAAGTCATAACATAACACGTACGGTGTAATTCATCAAGTGTGTAATGACCATTACAGCGAATCGAATACTATATTTTATCTTCGACTTCTTCAGTTAAATTCGATTTAATCTGCATTTTCAAAATTGAGAACTGCTGTCAAAAGCAATATCTGTGGTCGAGAATCGAATCGCGTAGAAAACATTCAAATTTCAGGTTTTCCAAATGCAAGTTTTGGATATTCAGACCAAAGGAAATGTAGAAATGAATGGCGAGAACATTACTTTGATATCTGAAATAGTGTTCCCGATCGATCCGACTTTCTTTTAATCATTCAGTAAGCTGTTTTTCCTATTTGTATCAGAGTGAGTTATAGCCTTATAGGCGTGAGTTATTATAACTATCGGGGTTGGTTTATAGATACTCGGGGCTATTCACTAAGCAAAGTTGTTATGGATAGCAACTGTAAATCGTCGTTATCCCATGCTTATTACATGGGATAACGACGATTTACAGTTGCTATCCATAACAACTTTGCTTAGTGAATAGCCCCGAATATTTCAGTTCAAAATCAGTAGAATTATGGTCAAATAATTCTATGGGAGAAGATAAAAATATTTTATTTCCAAACGTACGATAACAAAGTCATTTCTCGATTGACAGGATCCTCGAAAAGTTCTATTTCTCCGCCTAGGACGAGAAATAGTATGTATAGCTTACTTTTCCCTCCCTTTTCCAGAAACAACTTTGGGGTTTATTCCACTCTTGCGTCTGGCAAATAGAAATATGCCATTGTTACTGATAATTTTATTCGAATATGAACATATAACTTTAGGAATTCTAAAAAATTATCGAAACCATGGAACCATGATTGAAATTATCCAGGTTAAATTCACTACAGAATCAATCAATCATCCGGAAAAATTCGAACTCAGAAACATTTAGTTCTATGCTTAAATTACTCTGATTTTATTCTTCTCAGCCGAAAGCATTCTTGTTCCCTTCTCGATTTTTTGGAATCGTGACGCCACACGTAGAAAGTTGTGTTTAATTATAGAAAATTTGACAGAAAGTGTCTCATTCTATCATCCTCAGACTATAGAAAGAGGTGACACGCCTTTCATTCATTGATAGTGAAGCCAATTTTCAAAATCATCAGAACTAAACTAAACTCCATTCACAATTATAAAATCACAACTCTGGCCATGGTTTCGTTTTCAGGAATTGGTGCACCTGATGAAAAATCTGTGCGCGTACAGAGAATATTGTTAATGACAAAACGTTGTTGCCAGTTGCTTTGTTTACATCAAAGTAAAAGTATCAAAGATATTCCACATTTTGTTAGTTCGAATCGATCGGCGATTTTGGGGCGAAATATCGATAAGGAATCGCCTATTTTTCCGTTCTTCGTCGTCCAGAAGAAGTTTCCCGTCGATTTCGTGCAAGTGTATTTTTTCCTTTTACGACTTTTGGCGTGAGTACGAACGGCAAATTTGAATTGGACCAAAAATCGATTAATAAGCATAAAAAAAGCAAAAGTAAGTACTAATCGCCTTTTTTACACTTGCTAACGAAGTTTTTTTAGGTATCTGGCCGTTTGGAAAGATTTCAAACGAAATTCCGGTCCCCCAGTAGTTTGGTTAGTTTCGGTATCGTTTTTGGTGCTCAAAATTTATTTGGGATGTGTAAATGGAAAGAAAAGGCTTCCTTATACGATCTTCTAACGAAAGCGACCGGAAAATATGGTTCAGGTACGATTTTCGAGGAATTATGAGGAAAGAACTTGCAGAATGAAATTGCACGATTTTCGTGAGTAAACGGGTTCTGGATGGCCATCATCGGTCTCTAAATGATTATTGTTGATCGTTTTCACGTTTCAGAAAAAAAACACGTCGAAAAAGCTAAAAAAAATAAGAAATATGACTATATTGCATTCAACGGATTCAGATTCCGATGAATTGAAATGTGTCACTGGAGCTTTCATTCCTTTGCCGAAAGTAGAAATAGGCCATATTGAACCAGAATACATCGATTTTATCCATATTCCAGGAGTTTGTGTCTTATTTTAGAACAGGTGAATGATAAATGTGAAGCATATGTTTGACCTATTCCATTTTATTTGTACAAACCTACTGTGGTAGTAATGTATGAATATTTTTTAAACTAACAAATTACTATACAGTCAGAATATTTTAGTCCTTGTTCATATAATCAAATAAATGAAATGTATATCCATAAAGCTTTCAGGCTTATTAATTTATAACCAAAACTCAGTTACTATTGCATTAAAATTATTAGTTTCTCTGTAAACATATTCGTTAATTTAGTTATTATGTTTATTTTCTTTGTGATGAATAAATAAAACTGTTATTTATTAGAAAAAAAGAAATATTAGAAATAGAAATGTTATGCACCCTGACAATCATATCACATAATATTCGGATTCCAGTAGAGGGATATAATGTTCCATCATTCTTGATTCTTGTAATTACCCATCAATTCATCTTAGATCTTTGGGTTGATTTTTTTTAATGAATTCTTGATTAGAATCAACAATTGATTTCGTCAAGTCTTGAACTTTCAGTTCAAGAGGATAATAAACATTAAATCGTCACAAGCATGCATATGAAAATTATGTGAAAGCAATGAAATTTTTTCCATGGCGAAAAATAATATATTTCAACAGTGATCTCTTGTACTTTTCATGCAAATAACTAGAAAAGGAATCCTTTCTATCAATTCATATAAACGTTAATTATTTTCGTCCATCACATATTTCCCAATTCATTCACATTCTGAGAAATACGCCAAGAATGTAGAAAGGGCAACATAGCGTTGACTTGGAACATAAAAATATTTTGAAAAATGTCATAAACTTCGATACAGAGTGGAATGTGTCAAATTTCCAAGACCAGAGTTGTGATTTTATAATTGTGAATGGAGTATAGGTGACTGTACCACTATGGAATCAAAAATTTTTGCAACGTTGTGACGTTCTTTGAATTTTCCACTAAATGAACTCTCAATCAAAATAAAAAGTACTTTAGATTGAAATTTATTTCTCATTTGTGCGTGAATGTCAGAAATGAGTATTTGTTTATTCGAATATTGTGCATTCTTCACATTACATAGTATATGTTCGCGAAACGACTCGGCCGTTTCTGCCTCAGATAATGGATGGGCATGTTATGGCAGAAAACGAATCTGTGATCAGTTCATTCATTAATTTCGTCCGCTATTTTCATTTTGTGTAACTAATAACGTTTTGAACAGTGTTATCAACGTGATATCGCGTTTCATTGTGTAGGAAAAATGAGATTTGGATTTATTGCTGAAAATTATCAGCAAAATACGTTGAAAAATGGTTCAATTATGTCTTGCTTGTGGTGAATTGTACTATTCGAATGTTGATTTGAGTTTACACAGTTATGTTTTACTCTTATATTTCTGAGTAACAGTGGCGTAGATTCTTCGATTTTTAGAATTTCACTTTTCAGATTTCCTTCTGATATTGAGAGAAGGAACATTGTATGAATTCGAATTATAATTTTATTTCCATTCTTCAATACCGATTTCACCACGCTACTGGACCTTTCAAAGATCTTCGTCCCACTCATTGAAAATTGACTGAATTTTGGCTTCACCAATTCTCGAATTTATTGATTAAATGCTGTGACAGCTCTTTCTAAGGTCAATGATATTATCAATTAACGTGTCTCATTAACATTCGAATATTAATAGTATTATCATAATATGAGAAATATCAGGGGTGGCTTCATTTCATTGGTACACCCTATATAATTATCACAAAACCTTCTTATCATGGAAATGTTCGATTCATATCACGCTTCTAAATTTGAATAATTCTCTATACTCAAGTCCTTGGAATCTGTTGATTTTCAGAGTTCATTGCACGACAACAAAGGAACTTAATTAATTAATTTCTACAGGTTCATCGAAGCATAAGGCGAAGTCCTGACAAATATCATTAAAACGGCTATGACAACATCTAACCCTTGTCAAGAATTAATTAGAATGACTTCATCCGATAATTTCCTTCTTTGTTTAATCGCTCAAGAATATTCTAAATGAATGCAACCCACAATCAACTTCCGTTGTGATGTAAAAAACACCCCCTTTGAGATTAGACTGAAGAGCGGCTTCACCAATCATGGGGTGTTAGTACTTAAGAGAGGTTGAAAGAAATTATTATAAATTTTCCTTGAAGGGAGAAATAGTGGGTACAGCTCGTCGCACTGGAGACAGGATTTAGTGATTCTCCAGGCAGAGGGATGGTAAATGAAATTCGAAAATAAAATTTAGACGTATATTATGACTAAAATAAAATAAACGGTTTCACACACACTGTCTATAATCCAATCACGTCAAAAGACTAAATTATCAAAATAATTAAACAATTTCATTTTTGCGTTTGTTTATTGAAATACTTTGTTTGTTTATATATTATGTCAGACAGTGTATTGTGGATGTTGCTATAGTGTATTGAACGAACGGCTAATGGCCCTAGCAGTCGATGCCGAACGATTAAATAAAAAAAATTAAACAATTTGTCAAATCTAAATCATATAATCAAAACAAAATCAAATTATCAGAACCAGAGCAAATTATCAAAACAAATTCAAATTATCGAAACAAAATCAAATCATCAAAACAAATGCAAATTATCAAAACAAAATCAAATTATCAAAACCAAAACAAATTCAAATTATCAAAGCAGAATCAAATTATCAAAGACTTGGGGGTTTGTCGAAATAACCCAAAACCGAAAACTTAGAGTGATTTCAGAACAGCACAACTCAAAGTACCGAAAATTTGAAGTGATTTCAAAACAACACAACTCGAAGTACCGAAAACTTGGAGAGATTTCAGGACTCTGGTCGCCAAAAGGCGTTACCTACATGCAACTCAACACTTTACACCGCTTTGCCACGAATAGCACTTTTCCGTCTCCTTTCGAGACCGTACTTCTGAAGAACTCAATTACTTCTTAAATGTTCCTACAAACCGAGTCCCTAGTCAACAGAGAACCTTCCCGTTTAAGACATCTCCACCTACTCTTAACTTCCGATTTCAAACTAAACTACTCTATTGCCCGAATAGCACTTTTTCCGTCTCCGCTTTGACACCGTACCTCCAAACACTGAAGTACCCTAAAACCGATTCCGAGTCAACTCCAGCTACTGCCTCTTCTTCGTTTTCCAAAGCAATTAAAGATTTCCATTTTTCCCGCCTCCGAAATCCGAGAGGGTGATGTAATTCATATGAAATTTTTGGTTAGTTGCAAGTCCCACGATCTTAGCCTCGAATTTTCCGCTGTTGTCGGCACAGACCACAC
The DNA here is from genome assembly GCA_910592335.1 of Adalia bipunctata. Classification (NCBI taxonomy): domain Eukaryota; kingdom Metazoa; phylum Arthropoda; class Insecta; order Coleoptera; family Coccinellidae; genus Adalia; species Adalia bipunctata. The sequence continues at coordinate 13,997,333 of OU342954.1, forward strand.
AGGTCGTGAGACGATTTTCTGACAACGGCTGAGTTTCATGAGGGAAACTTGATCCGAAAATTAATAATTTGCATCTTTGTCGTCTCGCCTACATCCTGTGCATTACCGATAAGCAACTAAGTAATTTTCGGAGCCATGAATATAAATTTCAGAAGTCTATATTGGTTAACCGCAATATTTCGATTTATTGCAGTTGTTCCAAGTCTTTCGAATATCATTCGTAATGTGCTGAATCCGATTCTGCCCTGCCTATTTCAGTCCTTTTCCTCTGCGAGTTTATTTCCAATTAGTCGTTTGAAATATGAACTTTTTCACGCCTATTGCCCGCCCTTCAACAAATCGTGATAAATATTTTTGACAGGTCCACATCTTTTATTACCACACCTTCATTTGTACACGGTCAGAACAACATTATTAATTGTTAGGGCTTTATGATGATACAACTGGAAATTGCTTGCCATTTCTTTATGGTTAATGTAAACTGTTTGTTCGCTAGGCTCAGAACATATTGGAATGTCACAAAGGTTCTTTCTGGGATGGTTCATAATGGTCATGCTTATCATGGAACATTTGTTGTTATCGATATTAAGGGTCGCTCATAAGTTCATCTTGCATTAATACTGTCTAAGATTCATTGTCTTTTCATGAACATTACAATAATATTTAATATTTTGGAGCTTCAATGAGACGGCAAGATTTCAGTGTTCAATATAACAACGATTTCGGTAGCGAAGTATTAAAGTATTTATCGGTTTAGAAAATGAAGGGTGAGTCTTTGACTTGTACATATATCTTAATTGTAGATACTTGAGGCGAAAAGAAACCTTTTTTTTGAATTTCCATTTTCCGAATTCGTTCAAATGTTCGAAAGATAAAGCCATTTGAAAAAAAATTGGGCGAAATACGTGCCTGATACGATTCTCTGGAATTGATGTAAAGTTTATATTTCTCGAACGAAATTGGGTTGATACATTTAGGAAATACCCAAGCACTAACCCTATTTGAATAGGAATGGAATGTTACTAGATACATGAAATTTCCTAACAAAAACACTTAGCTTTGTCCGATTATTTCCGCAATTGAAAAGCCATATTAGATCAGTTTTATTTTTTATAATTTAAAATTGAATACGTGATTTGTATCGACTTTCATCATTAATATCCGAATATTTTTTTCTCAATATGGACCGGTAACAATAAATTTTGAATAGAAACTGAGCGTATAAAATATATAATTTTTTGCTTCTTAGAATTTATTCAATGATATTGAAAATCCAGGAAAGCATCCTCCAGAGTATTCTTATGGTTTTTGATTTTTTCGTCAAAGAACCCCGCACTTTCCTTATGGCAAATGGCGTTCCGTCAAATGTTCTAATTTTTTGGTATAATGTAGTACTCGTCTTACTGATCAAAAGTGTCCACGGCCCCAACTCAATTCTATGACTAGTTTTTGAGATACAAGGCGTTGAAGTTGAGGATTATCCACTTTTACTACGCGCATATCTCGAACCAGGATCGAATGAACTTCAATTTTTCTCAAGAAACATTTCATTTCATTCCATCCCCAGGGAGCAACCATATGGAGGAATATGACCGAAAATCGTTACGAATACAGGGTTATCCATAATTGAATGCATGCCCGATTTTGAAAGTATAAAATATGTCAGTTCCAGAACGAGAACGTTCGCAAATGAACTATTTCACTAGATATGTTGTTATTACATCAAAAAATCCTGAAATACCAAGAATCCATACCGGGTGATCCATTATTATAGAAACTATTCCCAATGAAGGTTAAGTGGACACCCTGTATTTTTGGGTTGATTTAAGATATTTGTTTGATTTTTTCAGAACATATCATCATGGACTCCAAAGATTACAGGATGGTTCAGTCATTAAATAAACTGTGAACCTCACGAAAATGCCCAAAAATTACCTTTTTTTTTTCTTCACCCTCTATTTCAAGATTAACTCCGTTGAGGTGGGAGTTTTCTTTCACCACTGTACTTGATATGAAAACATTATCACGGCTGAGAGTTTTTATCCACTTCCTATGGCCAGATTTTTTTGTATGTAATATGAAACTTATTTATTTATGTTATTCTATTCTTATTCCAGCAACTAGTTTGTTTTTCTAATTTTTGTTACATATCATGATTTCGTTTTCCAAACCTTCTACGAATTAGTTGAAAATGCAAGTAAAAGTGTTACAAGAATTAGAAATACAAATTAGTTGCTGGAATAAGAATAGAATAACTTAAATAAATAAATAATTTTCATGTTCCAAAAAAAAATCTGGTCATAGGAGGTGGATAAAAACTCTCAGCCGTATTGATGTTTTTATATCAAGTGCACTGGTGAAAGAGAACTCCCACCTCAACGGAGGTAATCTTGAAATAGAGGGTGATGAAAAAAAAGGGTGAATTTTGGGTATTTTCGTGTGGTTCACAGTTTATTTCATGACTAAATTATCCTGTATTCTTTGAAGTCCATGATGATATGTTCCAAAAAAATCAAACAAACACCTTGAATCAACCCAAAAATACAGGGTGTCCACTTAACCTTCATTGTGAATAGTTTCTATAATAATGGATACGAAAATTAAAGAAGTAAATTTAGGTATGTATGAGATTGAATAATACAGTTCAAAATGTAAATTTGACTACGTCACATCGTGTCAAAACAATTGTAGTTTAACAATATTAAATTTTGTGGGAATTGAAGTGTGTTAACATTATTGAAAATTGTCATCAGTCCCTCTTTTCTTTTGATCGTTTATTTTAATATAACCAAGATAAACCTTCTGTTTTAAATTCACAGAGAGAGAAATATAAATATCTGCCAGAAGGCAAAAATACACAAGAATGAGATGTATCGGACCCTTCTTTTGTTCATGACTACCTATACTGAATGGCGAAGGGGCAGGTTACAGCAGAAATTTTTATTCAACTGCATTACAATCTTTCAGCCAAAATGTAAGAATGAAAAAACAAAATTGATTGTTCCAAGCGATTTTTCTACTAGGAAAGACCGTTATACCTTTTTGAATATATATTTTTATAAACTCAAGAAGAAATATAAAACATCTTTTAATATAAAAAGTACTGAGGCACAAAAGAAAATAAACTGATATTTGATATTGAAATTTATTATCGCTTTCTTTATTATCCTAGGTAATCATCCCATATGGAATGATACCCCATTGTGAAGGTTATTATATTTTGATTCGGTATCTAACATCGTCAGAAATACACTTCATTTGATATTCCAGACCATATCTATCAATTTCTCTTCATTTCCCTTCACCTCATAATTTATGACGTTTCAGGGCTAGATGGCGAGAAAACCGAACCATCTTCAACACGCCTAATCCTAGGCTGATGAACGTGTCTCTACTACGCGAAAATAAGCTCCTACACGGCGAAAGGAGGGGCTCCAAGGGTAGCATGAGGGGGCCAAGTCGTCAACCGAGTATGGCTTCTCTGAGACCTCATTCACCGAATTCGCAAGGTATGATTTGGAATTTAAACGACACGATTTTGTAGCTTGAATGTGATAAGTTTTTAGTTAGAGATGGTAGACATTCGGATATATTCATAGGTTTTTTTTGGTAAATAAAATCGATGAATATTCCAAAAAAAAAAATGCTTGCATTGTATCAAAAAAATTCCAAACAGAGTGGCAAGTCAGAAACTCAATCGATCTCATTGATGAAAAACCAAGCTATATGATTCTTCGTGTGGGCAAGTATCAAAAAGGGCAGGACTGAGCTTGGTTTTTCATACATCCTTCGATGTTATATAGTCTCCGACTTGTCAGTCTGTACCTGTACATATGTGTCTTAAATAGATATGGCAATATTTTATAATGAGATAAACCTTAGGATTTCATACGTGTACGCAGGACCATTTAATTTTTTTCTTCAACTTCTTTCCACAGGTGCATTTGGTTCGCCTCCAGCAACTAGAAGATCTGACTTGGTACTTAAGCATTTTTGATTTTTTTTAGTTAAGCTACTTTCAGTTGAAGATTTGCAACTTTTTACATACAATATTTTTGTAGAACCATTTCATGCACTTATTCTATCGTTAAGGTTTGTTTTCACGATCAAAGTTATGCGTGTTGACAGCAATAGTTTAATAGTTATCTTTTCTCAAAAATATCACATCCTGGATTTTTACCATCACCGGTCTTACATTGACACAAGAAGATCTTCCAACAAAACTCCCAAAATTTTTGTGGAAATATATTGTGATATGAAGAACAAAGAAAACCTATTGAATTTGAATTTTAATGAAAATTCATTTACAGTATTTACACACAATCTTCATAATATGTCTTTCGAACATTGTTGATTGAAATGAAACACCTGCAACTACTTTTTCAAATTCTTTCATCGTTAAGTTACTTTGAACTTTGTGTTATAATGTCGTTCAAATGTCTGTAATTTTCGAAATTCGTGCTGAAAATCGACTTGAAGGTCAAGGTTATGAAATTGGAAACACTGATCGAAGATTTGCAGTTTAATTCAATTCTGTCTGTTTGGTTTTGAGATGTAGAATGACGACTATTGAGTGTACAAAAATATCATGGGGAAAGTGTGATGAAAATTGAAAAAAAAAATGCAGAAGAGGTAAGCATCGTGCATCGGTCGAAATTGTTAAATCACCCTATACTGGGTGATTTTTTTTAAGTGTGTCATTAGACGTATTCGAGGAAGGAATTTTGATACAAATTCAAGATTCAGTATTTTCGTTTTGGAGTACATGAACTTGAATTGTAGAATATTTTCAAGCTGAATCTACTTCCGGTTCTATTGGAAACGAATATAAACTTCGTTATTTCAAATGTATATTTATACATATTTGATTTCTTCATTCAATTCTGCACTGATTTGATGTATGATATGCGCAACCACTTCAAGTGATTGTTGACTTATGGCCTGATTATCATCTTTGTTGATAGAAAGAGTGCCACAAATTAGTGTTTATATCTCCAAAATCCCTCATTGTGAAAATTTCTTTTTGCAACAGAGGAACAAAAGAAAATACGCTGATTCTGCTTCTTGTATATATTATGAGGAAATATTATACAGGGCTGCCTGAAACAAGGCTTCAATGTAAGCCTTAATTTTTCAAATGGAAACCATATAATTTTGTTATTCCGATCGATTGCTCGTCAAAAACAAGAGGGTGCCTGAAACAGGGCTTCAAACTTCAAAGTGAGCATCAATAAAACTATGAAATCTAATTTTTTTCAAATGGTAACCATATAATTTTTTAATTCTGATCGATTGCTCGTCGAAAACTAGTAAGGGTCTTCCAAACATTTCTTTAAAAGTCTTTAAAATCAGTAGGTACTTTTGCCGTTATCTAAAAAAATACGAATTTCACTCTGTTGGTATACAGGAAATGGATGTGAACTTCGTTATTTCGAATGGAACGCCCTGTATATTTATACATATTTGAATTCTTCGTTTAATTCTGCAATGATTTGATGTGATAGGCGCAATCACATCAAGCGATTGTGGATTTTTTGCCTGATTCTCAAATTTTTTGACAGAAATATTGTCACAAATTAGTGTTTATATCTTCGAAATCCCTCATTGTAAGAATTTTTTTTTGCAACAGTGATACAAAAGAAAATACGCTGATACTGATTCTTGTATAAATTATGAGGAAATCTTATACAGGGTGCCTGAAACAGGGCTTCAAAGTGAGCCTCAATAAAACTACGAAATCTCATTTTTTTCAAATGGGAACCATATAATTTTATAATTTCAATCGATTGCTCGTCAAAAACTAGTTAGAGTGTGCCAAACATTTTATATCTTCAAAATGAGTATTTTCACCGTTATCGAATAAAATTCGAATTTCACGACTAAAGCCAGGTTTCTTTGTCTAAATTGGGTTTATCAAGATAATTTTCAAGTAGGCTATGTCAATAGTAATAATAATCATGTCAGTTTTATACTAAAATTTCTTTTTTTATTCATCATTCATTATCTGCTCTGTTTATTTGTCACATTCACCGCAAATAAAGAACAGACTTTTGATATATCATTCTGGTGTACCTTATTATTAATATTGCTTGTTTTGCATAGTGCTTGATCAATAAAAATAAGTAAGAATGACCATTCCTAACATAGTCCACTTTGAAATAGACGAGCATACGACTGAATTTGACTGAGCCAAACCTGGCTTTAGTCGTGAAATTCAGTCAAATTCAGTGGTATGCTCGTCTATTTCAAAGTAGGCTATGTTAGGAATGGTCATTCTCACTTATTTTTATTGATCAAGCACTATGCAAAACAAGCAATAATAATAATGAGGTACACCAGAATGATATCAAAAGTATGTTCTTTATTCGCGGCGAATGTGACAAATAAACAGAGCAGATAATGAATGATGAATAAAAAAAGAAATTTTAGTTTAAAATTGACATATTATTACTTTTGACATAGCCTACTTGAAAATTATCTTGATAAACCTGATGTTTAGGCAAAGAAACCTGGCTTTAGTCGTGAAATTAGAATTTTATTCGATAACGGTGAAACTACTCATTTTGAAGATATAAAATGTTTGGCACACTCTAACTAGTTTTTGACGAGGAATCGATTGAAATTATAAAATTATATGGTTCCCATTTGAAAAAAAATGAGATTTCGTTGTTTTATTGAGTCTCACTTTGAAGCCCTGTTTCAGGCACCCTGTATAAGATTTCCTCATAATTTATACAAGGAGCAGTATCAGCGTATTTTCTTTTGTTTCACCGTTGCAAAAAAAATTTCTTACAATGAGGGATTTAGAAGATATAAACACTAATTTGTGACAATCTTTCTGTCAAAAGATTTGAGAATCAGGCAATAACTCAACAATCGCTTGATGTGGTTGCGCATATCATACATCAAATCATTGCAGAATTAAATGAAGAATTCAAATATGTATGAATATACAGGGTGTTTTATACTAAAATTTCTTTTTTTATTCATCATTCATTATCTGCTCTGTTTATTTGTCACATTCACCGCAAATAAAGAACAGACTTTTGATATATCATTCTGGTGTACCTTATTATTAATATTGCTTGTTTTGCATAGTGCTTGATCAATAAAAATAAGTAAGAATGACCATTCCTAACATAGTCCACTTTGAAATAGACGAGCATAAGACTGAATTTGACTGAGCCAAACCTGGCTTTAGTCGTGAAATTCAGTCAAATTCAGTGGTATGCTCGTCTATTTCAAAGTAGGCTATGTTAGGAATGGTCATTCTCACTTATTTTTATTGATCAAGCACTATGCAAAACAAGCAATAATAATAATAAGGTACACCAGAATGATATCAAAAGTCTGTTCTTTATTCGCGGCGAATGTGACAAATAAACAGAGCAGATAATGAATGATGAATAAAAAAAGAAATTTTAGTTTAAAATTGACATATTATTACTTTTGACATAGCCTACTTGAAAAGTATCTTGATAAACCTGATGTTTAGGCAAAGAAACCTGGCTTTAGTCGTGAAATTAGAATTTTATTCGATAACGGTGAAACTACTCATTTTGAAGATATAAAATGTTTGGCACACTCTAACTAGTTTTTGACGAGGAATCGATTGAAATTATAAAATTATATGGTTCCCATTTGAAAAAAAATGAGATTTCGTTGTTTTATTGAGTCTCACTTTGAAGCCCTGTTTCAGGCACCCTGTATAAGATTTCCTCATAATTTATACAAGGAGCAGTATCAGCGTATTTTCTTTTGTTTCACCGTTGCAAAAAAAATTTCTTACAATGAGGGATTTAGAAGATATAAACACTAATTTGTGACAATCTTTCTGTCAAAAGATTTGAGAATCAGGCAATAACTCAACAATCGCTTGATGTGGTTGCGCATATCATACATCAAATCATTGCAGAATTAAATGAAGAATTCAAATATGTATGAATATACAGGGTGTTCCATTCGAAATAACGAAATTCACATCCGTTGCCGGTAGAAACGGAATGACATTCCGCTTGAAAATATTTTACAATTCAAGATCATGTACTTTAAAACAAAAATACAAAATTTTGAATTTATATCCCAATTCCTTCCTCGAAAACTTCTAATGGAACACTCAAAAAAATCACCCTGTATTGGTAAGGAAGAGGAGAGTTTTTCGATCCCAGAAAAAGTTAAAATTTAGCTTTCTTCGGAACTCAAATTCAACAGTCCAGTAAGAACCATATTGAAGAGAATATTTTAAAATATTCATCAGGTCATTTTCTCTAACCTACCACTGAATAAATCTAGTTTGTGGAGGGCTGTAGTATGTTATTAAACGACATAAAACAGTGTGCTAATATCAGCAGGAATGACATAATTATAATATAGATACTCAGAAACCCTGGTGTCGATCGGATTCGATTGACCAAATTTAATTTGAAACAGTGCAGGGACTAACTACGCAATCCAATTATATCAGAATATGTCATGAAATTAGTGTCTGCTAGGTCGAACCTGATTGAATGCAGTACAGATTGGTCATTCGGGAGTTTGGAACTTACTCGAATTATAAATGTATTTACTGCATATCGATTGTTGGGTATTTATCAATGCGGAACTCGACAAATCAGGGGGAGTCCTTGACATACTGCGGGATTTATGGCGTTCTGGGAACATCAGCCAGCAAGGGTTAAGAGTCTCTTATTATTTCATCACATAATAGATAGCGATTACGATTTTGTCGTAACTGTTTGAAATAATGGGTCATAAAAAATAATGACGCGATTTCAGGAGCTCTTGAACGCCTGTTGAACTGCCATGTAGTAAGATCCACCTGTGGGACTCGCATCCCATTCTGCTTAGATAATATAATAATAAATAAACAATTTGTGTTCTGGAAATGAAATGAATATTTTCCTCTATTTCTTTTTCTTACTCTTGGTGAAAGTTCACCTTATCCCCAGCAGCAGATTTGTTCCTAATTTTTTTCTAGGCTTTCTTTGCCATAAAAAACCGGTCAGTGCTACTCTCTAATTGCCGAAAGCTTTATTTTAGAGGATATGAATTTTTGAAATTTGCATAAAAGATACCATTTTGAAACATATTATTACACATGATATATTCATAGAATATTGTTTTTGACATAAAATTTACCCAATTATTATCCTTCCTTCGAATTATTAACAACAGGGGCGACGATAATGTTTTTGGGAGAGAGGGGATGAATGAAATATTAATGCTGCAAAAAGGTGAATGCGCGAGGCACCCCAAGACCTCCACGTTTGTATAATGATTGTCATTAGGGTTACAACGAAATTTTGCAAACATTTCAATTGTATATTTATATATATACATTAATGTTGGTATATTTAAGATTATAGGACATTCATATTGGGTGCTGGCTTGTGAGAGCTTCCAGAAGATACTCGAAATACTCATACTCACCGAGTTTCTCTCGAAATTACTGTCCCTAAACCTGCTAGACCCCTTACAAGGACGCCATATCGCCTCAATCTGTTATTCCTTTGTTCCAGCTTCAGCTGTAATATACAGGGTGTCCCACTAGTGCCGCAGTGGACGATATACGCGTAATGGACTGCGTTTTGCAAAATTTTTTGATGCAGACTTGATATACTACAGGAAGAGCACAACCTAAAAATATTTTCGAATATATAGGGTGGCACACAAAAGAGGAATAGCGGGTGACTTTGTTTTTTCAAATGGGACACCCTATTTTCAATAGTGTTTTTCCATTCTCTGAAACATCTTGCATGCTTTCGTATACTTTTCACATATTTTTATTCGACAGTTTTCGAAATATTGGCCATTTTGACAAAAAAATGATACTTGTAGAGGCTATGTTATCCAATTATATTTCATGAACCCTTGCACATACCGATAATTGTTTTATATGGATTGAAAGACAAGACTTCAAAGTATCACACCCAGATATAATAAAGCATCTCCAGCATACAGAGTGTCCACAAAAAGACTATCAACATGACGAGTTTCAAATTGATTTTTCTTCATTTTTTCAAATGCAATGCATATAATTTTTTCTCATCATTGTAATCACCATTCATTTAACTTCATATTTTGTCAAATACATGATATGCATATCTCTAACGGAATAGGATTTTTTAGAGTTTTTCCTCCAAATTCACATTTACTTTCGAATTCAAAAAGCAGATTTGGCTTTTCTGTGGTTATTGGGAACTGTCAAATTATTCTATTCAAAATTACCATCATTGCAGCTTCAATTCAAATCATCATAGATTTTACGGATTGGATGAATACTCACACAATGATGTGAAAATTCGTAAAATACCAATGATTTCGATTAGTTTGAATGTACAAGTTATGAATGCTTCAAGAAAACGAGTTTCAAAACTTCAGGTTACAAAAAAGTGCCCGCTCTTATCCTTATACAACTTTCTTCGAAAAAATTATATTCATAAGTTTCACAGGCACGCACGCAGATCTTCAAGCTCCCATCTCAAAGCTTGTTTGAAATTTTTGGAAGATTCGACGTTCCAAGTAGAAACATAGAAAATTATCAAAAATGAATTTTGAAACATGGGTACACAGAAAGCAAGTTTCTTTCTTCAGTAACTGATTTCATCACATTTTTGAGTAGATACATCAAAACTTTCTAGTTCCTCATTTCGCTATAATATGAATTGAAGCTTCAAAGATGCTTATTCTGGGTGGAATATTTTGACAGTTCTCAATAACCACAGAAAAGCCAAATCTGCTATTTGAATTCGAAGGTATATGTGAATTCTAGGGAAACATTTCGAAAAAGCGCTTAAAAATCCTATTCCGTTAGAGATATGCATATCATGTATTCGACAAAAAATGAAGTAAAATGAATGGTGATTACAATGATGAAAAAAAATTATATGCATTGCATTTGAAAAAATGAAGAAAAATCGATTTGAAATTCGTCATGTTGATAGTCTTTCTGTGAACACTCTGTATGCTGAAGATGCCTAATTATAGCTGGGTAGGATACTTTGAAGTCTTGTCTTTCAATCCATATAAAACTGTTATTGGTATGTGCAAGCGTTCGTGAAATATAATTGAATAACATAGCCTCTACAAGTATCATTTTTTTGTCAAAATGGCCAATATTTCGAAAACTGTCGAATAAAAATATGTGAAAAGTATACGGAAGCATGCAGGATGTTTCAGAGAACGGAAAAACACTATTGAATATAGGGTGTCCCATTTGAAAAAACAAAGTCACCCGCTATTCCTCTCTTGTGGGCCACCCGATATATTCGAAAATATTTTTAGGTTGTGCTCTTCTTGTAGTATATCAAGTCTGCATCAAAAAATTTTGCCAATCTCAGACCGTTACGCGTATATCGTCCGCTGCGGCACTAGTGGGACACCCTGTATGTTTGACCTATTCCATTTTATTTGTACAAACCTACTGTGGTAGTAATGTATGAATCTTTTTTAAACTAACAAATTACTATACAGTTAGAATATTTTACTCCTTGTTCATAAGATCAAATAAATGAAATGTATATCTATAGAGCTTTCAGGATTATTAATTTATAACCAAAACTCAGTTACTATTGCATTGAAGTTATTATTTTTTTCAATGAATTCTTGATTAAAATCAACAATTGATGTCGTCAAGTCTTGAACTTTCAGTTCAAGAGGATAATAAACATCAAATCTTCACAAGCATGCATATGAAAATTATGTGAAAGCAATGCAATTTTCTTCCATGGCGAAAAATAATATATTTCAACAGTGATCTCTTGTACTTCTCATGCAAATAACTAGAAAAGGAATCCTTTCTATCAATTCATATAAACGTTAATTATTTTCGTCCATCACATCTTTTCAAATTCATTCACATTCTGAGAAATACGCTAAGAATGTAGAAAGGGCAACATAGTGTTGACTTGGAACATAAAAATATTTTTAAAAACGTTATAACTTCGATACAGAGTGGAATGTGTCAAATTTCCAAGGCCAGAGTTGTGATTTTATAATTGTGAATGGAGTATACATATTAACCTTCCTCTTGAATCACTTTATCTATTAAAAAAAATCGTTTCAAAATCCGTTGCGACGTTGCGTAGTTTTGAAGATTTAAGCATACATAGGGACAGACAGCGAAAGCGACTTTGTGTAATTTAATTACTATGTAAGAATGATGATACCTGCGGTGCCTTGCGCATTCACCATTTTGCAGCATTATTTTCCATTTACCTTCCCAAAAAAAACATTATCACCACCCCTGTTGAAAATAATTCGAAAGGATGATAAAATTTGTTAAATTATATGCCAAACACAATATTCCATGAATCTATCATCTGTAAGAATCTATTTAGATTTTATAAATATGGTATATGTTATGCAAATTTCAAAAATTCATATCTTCTAAAATAGATCTTTCCGCAACTTGAAAGTAGCACTGATCGATTTCTTATAGCAACATGTACCTAGAAAAAAATTGCGAAAAAATTCGCTGCTGGGCATAAGGTGATAAGAAGCCCGAGGACCAAGACTTTCGACGACGTGTGTAGGTATACAGGGTCTTTCACGAGGAACCTCACCCATATTTATACGGGAAACTACTTAAAGTTTTTTTCATGAAATTCAGCACTTATAAGTATTTCACGATGCTGATGATATCTAAAATATTTTCAAGGCATGAGCACCTCCGGTTTTTTCGGAAATGACGTCAACTTCCGTTTTTCAAATTAGAACACCATTTTTTTATTGCAGAAATAGATTCGTTAGAAAATTTCAAGTTATTTTGATGTAACATTTTTCAGTTTTGGTTGGAAAATTCTCTCTGAGCGGGAAAATTCGAAAAAAAAATCGAAAATAGAGCTCCGCTGAAACAAGAATAACTTCGAGGTTTTTGAATGGAAAATTTTCATTTTTGGGATTTTTTAAGATGTAAGATTGATGTATCCACTTTAAAAATCGAAATTGCGATTCATGATACAGGGGGTGAAAAAATCGCTTTCAAAGTAAGGGATGACAAAATCGTGAAAAATCAATTTTTTCAAATTAGAACCCCATTTTTTTTATGGCAGATATTGAATCTACGTTAAAAAATAATGTGAGTGTATGCATCACACCCTTGCCCTAAAATGGCAACGTAGATTCAATATCTGCCATAAAAAAATGGGGTTCTAATTTGAAAAAATTGATTTTTCACGATTTTGTCATCCCTAACTTTGAAAGCGATTTTTTCACCCCCTGTATCATGAATCGCGATTTCGATTTTCAAAGTGGATAAATCAATCTTACATCTTGAAAAATCCCAAAAATGAAAATTTTCCATCCAAAAACCTCGAAGTTATTCTTGTTTCAGCGGAGCTCTATTTTCGATTTTTTTTTCGAATTTTCCCGCTCAGAGAGAATTTTCCAACCAAAACTGAAAAATGTTACATCAAAATAACTTGAAATTTTCTAAGGAATCTATTTCTGCAATAAAAAAATGGTGTTCTAATTTGAAAAACGGAAGTTGACGTCATTTCCGGAAAAACCGGAGGTGCTCATGCCTTGAAAATATTTTAGATTTCATCAGCATCGTGAAATACTTATAAGTGCTGAATTTCATGAAAATACGTTCAGTAGTTTCCCGTATAAATATGGGTGAGGTTCCTCGTGAAAGACCCTGTATACCATAGTGATTTCTACTGACTTCATCGAAGTATTAATTCACCTACAGTCTACACAATCGTTTCTTCCAATTATCTATCCCTATATTATTACCTAGAAATAGGAACGACAACAATCGCTAAGTTAACATTGAAGTATCCACTGTTGTTTGAAATTTCATCGGTTAATCCACATCTAAGGTTGATTAAAATCCACTGAATCATTCTCTATAAAGAGCAAACAACTCAGATATACTCAAAAATAAAGAACAGAGAACCTATCGGAAAAAAACAAACCGCAAATGTCATCATTTCGTCCTAGACAATCCTGAATTTTCAATTTTCTTCCGACTCGAAGCAGAAGATGGCAGTTCGTTTTTATTCTCGCCAAACTCAATGAGTCGGGAAAATCAAGAACGATTTTATTTCGGGGTCTGAACACGGTGATAAAATTTGCATAATAAATCTGGATAGTAAAGTTTTTTTAACGCTTCTGCACAGATGGAATGATTCGATATGTCGGAATCTATCGGGACGTCGACCCTCGATGGGGAGAGTTGAACAGTCTCGATAAAATTAACAGGAGGAAGGACATCGAAGAACAGGAGTTTATATTGCCTTTTTGAAATATTCTCTCCAATATGGTCTTTACTGGACTGTTTGTTGAATTTAACACGCAAAAGCAACTGTGAAGTCCGCAAAAGTATACAGGGTGTGAGGGACTTTGAGGCCTTTCAGAAAAATATGTTTAGTGAAAGCTCTGACAACACAACACACGTGTCTGTCAGAGACGCACTCAAGAGGCGAGGAGTGAATGAAACCATTGCAAAATGGATATATGAGGTGTTAACGACGAGAATAGTCAAGACGTCGATGGGCTTTAAATCCATCATCCATCTTAGTCAAAGCTATATTCGTGGAACATCACAAGGTGGGGTTATATCTCTCCTTTCAGGACTCTGGACCCTATATGTGTTTGGCGTTACATTTCTAACAATACTCAAATGAGAAAAGCATATGTAAAATTACCCAACCTTTCTCCTCCTGGCAGGAAATCCAAAGGATGATGAAAATATCCTAAAAAACAACAAAAACACGTCACTAACTCGCTTTTCGCAGATCAGTTTTACTCCCAGTTTCATCGACGAGACGTGATCTAAATATTTCTAATTAATTTCTAAACCTTCATTTTCCGCTTTACACCGCTATTTCCTGAATAGCACTATTCCGTCTCCGATTGAGACCGTAATTCTAAAAACTGAATTAGGGACTTCTCAAACCTTCCAAACCTAATCCCGAGTCAACTGAGAACCTTTCCGTTTAAGACTTCTTCATTCTCCAAAGCAAATTGAAGATTTCCTTTTCCCACCTACCGTGGGTGGATTCCAGAAGGGTGATGTAATTCATATGAAATTTTTGGTTATTTGCAATGTTGCGAGTCACACGATCTAGCCCTGAATTTCCCGCTGTCGTCCGCACCTAGAGACCAAACAAGGCGTCTGAGTTTCCATGAGGAAACTTGACCCGAAAATCAATAATTTCAATAGTTATCGTCTCGCCTACATCCTGTGCCATACCGATAAGCAACTGAGTAATTTTTCGCAGCCATGAATATAAAGGACCCCGCACTTTTTCTATGGGAAATGGCGTTCCGTCAAATTTTCTAAAATTTTGGTACAATGTAGTACTCGACCTACTGATCAAAAGTGTCCATGGCCCCAACTCAATCCTATGACTAGTTTTTGAGATACAGGGCGTTGAAGTTGAGAATTACCCACTTTTACTACGCGCGTATCTCGAAACAGAATCGAATGAAGTTCAATTTTTCTCAAGAAACATTTCATTCCATCCCCAGGGAGCAACTATATAGAGAAATATGACCGAAAATCGTTACGAATACAGGGTTATCCATAATTGAATGCATGCACGATTTTGAAAGTATAAAATATTTCAGTTCCAGAGCGAAAACGTTCGCAAAAGGAACTATTACACTAGATATGTTGTTGTTACATCGAAGAAGTCTGAAATGCCCAGAATTTATACTGTGTGATCCATTATTATAGAAACTATTTTCAAGGAAGGTTAAATGGACACCCTGTATTTATGGGTTGATTCAAGGTGTTTGTTTAATTTTTTCAAAACATATCATCATGGACTTCAAATAAAACAGGGTGATTCAGTCATGATGAACTTTGAACCTTACGAAAATATCCAAAAACCACCTCTTTTTTTCATCACCCTCTATTTCAAGATTAAATCCGATGAGGTGGGAGTTTTCTTTCACCACTGTACTTGATATAAAAACATCAATACGGCTGAGAGTTTTTATCCACTTCCTATGACCAGATTTTTTTTCATGTTATTTGGAAATTATTTATTTATGATATTCTATTCTCATTCCAGCTAAAAATCTGGTCATAGGAAGTGGATAAAAACTCTCAGCCGTATTGATGTTTTTATGTCAAGTACAATGGTGAAAGAAAACTCCCACCTCATCGGATTTAATCTTGAAATAGAGGGTGATGAAAAAAAGAGGTGGTTTTTGGATATTTTCGTAAGGTTCAAAGTTCATTTCATGACTGAATCACCCTGTATTCTTTGAAGTCCATGATGATATGTTTTGAAAAAATTAAAGAAACACCTTGAATCAACCCATAAATACAGGGTGTCCATTTAACCCTCCTTGAGAATAGTTTCTATAATAATGGATCACCCAGTATAAATTATGGGTATTTCAGACTTTTTCGATATAACAACAACATATCTAGGAACGCCATTTCCCATAGAAAAAGTGCGGGGTCCTTTCGATTCATTACAAAAGTGCGTGGTGAAAAAAGTTCTATTAGGGGGCACAACAGATCTTAAGGTCGCAGTGTATACCCTTTCCAACAATAACTTTGTTAAATCCCCTCGGTTTTCAATATTTTTAAGTTAATTTCAAGGACACCCTGAACTTTCGAGAAATTTAATTCGGAAATCATCGTTTACGTCCGGCGGACAGAATTGTATTTGACCATGAATTCTTCATCAGTGGGCCCAACAATTTTCGAGCCAAAATTTCTCAATTAGAGTATTCCAGACATGTGGGCAAAATCATAACGCTCTTGTTGATAGGGACAATGCATAAAAATTGTATCGCACAGTTTCAAAAAAAAACTTTGGTTGGGTTTAATGAATAATCTGTCACTTTCATTATTAATCGTCCTTTTCGATTTAAACTTCATCATATTCCTATGCAAACATGTTTTGCGTGATTCCATTTATTCATTCGGAGCACGAAAAAATTCCTTTCAAAATCATGACATCGGTGTCACCCAAATATAATGGTTCACCCTTTTCAACGTATCGCCATGTCTTTTCCGGTTTTAAAGATGGAAAGTTTGCCGTTTATTTGCTGTTTGTGCCGCAATACCTGCGTGTTACCCGGACGCAAATTATAAATGATCACGAACCAGTGGTTTTGCTAATCAATATGATGACGCATAAACAGGATATACCCCACATTTTAATTCACTTGTTCATGAAATTAATATCCGACGAACAGGGGCTGAAAAGGTTGACTCATACGAAATGGCTAGATGGCATATATGTATACTCCATTCACAATTATAAAATCACAACTCTGGCCTTGGAAATTTGACACATTCCACTCTGTATCGAAGTTATGACGTTTTTCAAAATATTTTTATGTTCCAAGTCAACACTATCTTGGCCTTTCTACATTCTTAGTGTATTTCTCAGAATGTGAATGAATTAGAAAAGATGTGATGGACGAAAATAATAAACGTTTATATGAATTGATAGAAAGGATTCCTTTTTTAGTTATTTGCATGAAAAGTGCAAGAGATCACTGTTGAAATATATTATTTCTCGCCATGGAAAAAAATTGAATTGCTTTCACATAATTTTCATATGCATGCTTGTGAAGATTTAATGTTTATTATCCTCTTGAACTGAAAGTTCAAGACTTGACGACATTTTATTTATTTGATCTTATGAACATGGAGTAAGATATTCTGATTGTATAGTAATTTATTAGATTAAAAAATATTCATACATTACTACCACATTATACTTGTACAAATAAAATGGAATAGGTCAAACATATGCTTCACATTTATCTTATCATTCACCTGTTCTAAAATAAGACACAAACTCATGGAATATGGAAAAAACCGATGTATTCTGGTTCAATATAGCCTATTTCTACTTTCGGCAAAGGAATGAAAACTCGAGTGATACATTTCAATTCATCGGAATCTGAATTCACCTATACTGTGGAATGCAACATAGTCATATTTCTTTTTTTTTTAGCTTTTTCGACTTGTTTTTTTTTCTGAAACGTGAAAACGATCAACAATAATCATTTAGAGACCGATGAAGGCCATCCAGAACCCGTTTACTTACGAAAATCGTGCAATTTCATTCTGCAAGTTCTTTCCTCATAATTCCTCGAAAATCCTACCTGAACCATATTTTCTGGTCGCTATTTTCTGGTTCGATATTTTATGTACGCGCACAGACTTTTCATCAGGTGCACCAACTCCTGAAAACGAAACCATGACCATCTTATGTGATTAAATAAAAGTGAATGGAGTATCCATTGAAACATAAGATTTTATGTATAGAAAACTCATAGTGATAGGACTTTAAATTGATATAGAACACATGTAAAATAAGATTAATTCTTTCTTTATTTGTAAGACAATTTTATGACATTTATCTTTTGAAAATAATTTCCGGCATATGCTCACCGCTTTTTCGAGTACCTAATTCAGGCTTTATTTCAGCGATAACACGAGTTATGATGACTTCTAAAGCGTCCATTGTTTCATAAACCAATGACTTGATATAACCCAAAAAAAATTATCCATTGGAGTTATGTCGCATGACCTTGGAGGCCAATTAGTTGGACATTTTCTCGAAATAATGTTCTCGCCAATTCTTCCTTTCAATAAATCGATTGTTACGGTATGCATGAGGTGTAGAACCATCTTGTTGTAACCAAAACACTTCTGGATCGATAACAGTCAAATTTCGAAACAAATAATCGTTGATCATCGATCTGTAACGATTACCATTCACTGTAACATTAGCTTCAGCATCGTTTTCGAAGAAATATGAAGCGATGGTGCCCCCAGCGTGTAAAGCACACCATACAGTGCATTTTTCATGATGCAGTGGAACCTGTAGAACTTCTTGAGGATCGTTTTCACTCCCAACTTGGCAATTTTGCTTGTTTACGAAGCCGTTCAACCAAAAATGAGCTTCATCACTAAACACAATTTTTCGACGAAAACGTGGATCAACTTCAATCTGTTCTAGGGCCGAGTAAAGTGCAAGAAAGTAGCTATTATGAGTGTACAAAAACTATTATGTGTGTACAAAAACTCAATTCTGTAATTCAAACTGTTCCTGAGATATTAGCGAAAAACTGAAAATAATATACATTTTTGACACCCTGTATCTCGGAAACGAAGACCCATGGGAAAAATGTAAGAGAAAAAAAAAATTATTTTTTTATGGGAAATCTACCTCTATTGAGATTTTCAAATACAAATTTGATGGAGTCGAATAATGATATGAATTCTTTCTCATCAGATGAAATCTAAACACTGACATGAAATATATACTATTTCTATTCATCTGTTTCAACTTCTTCTGCTTCTACTTTGAGATTACCTCCTGCATTCATACTTCGCTTCAATATTTCGCTGAAAAGTTGTATAACTTTTTATGGAGAGTAACTTCCAGGATATGTTCGAGGGATTGCTCTCTTAGCACATCACTTATGATGATTAAAGTTGTATAGAAGAGCGAATGTTTTATCATTTAGGTATGATTCAAGGATCAACGAGTGTTCTTTCCGAAGATGAATGAAGTGTTCAGGGTATGAATTAAACAAATTGCATCCTAGCTCATCCGAGATGATAGTATCCAGAGCAACTACAAAGTATTTCAATGTTTGAATCCTTCAAAGGAGCTGATCACGAATATTCATTTCAGGAGATTTGGGTACACTTTTGTGTTTATATGACCCCAGACCTAATAAATCTAATGGGTTATGGGTTAGTATGAGAGTTAGGTCATGTTATTATTCCAACTAAAACAGGAAGCGGTAGATTGATCTTTTTTTTGCGCGATACCGATTCCTGCACCATTTTGTAACCGATGTTATCATTTACAATATGAATAGGAAGCTTTACTTTTTCGACGGCTAATTAGGATATGTTTTTTAGTGAAATGTCTCTTCCGCATAGAGGAAGGTTCAGTGGATGTAACAAAATTAATGGTTTGCTCTAATGCGGCAGATACGATGTGTGAATACTTAATATTTTCACGGTTATGATTTGCATTTAAATAAACAGAGTATATTTTGCGATAAAACCGTAAGAAAAGGAATTATATTCATCCTTCATACAAGGTGTATCGTTTACTTGTCCATTTTTCCTCAATGTAGATTCCAAAGATAATCAAAGGATAATATATCCCTTAAATAGTGTAAGAAATAATCTCTTTAATCTCTGCTGCATGTTAACCTGTATATTGATTTAGGCTTTCAAGGCCGGGTTCAACTAGAAATGTTGAGAAAGACAAAGGCAGACCACAACAACATTTTGACAGCGAATCTGCAACGTCTCAAGACCTTTCAAAAAAATGTTTCTTCTTGCTCTGCAAACCAGTCCTCCACAGCTTGTATTACCTTCTCGTTGGAAGAAAATTTACGACCTTTCAAACTTTTTTTCAGTTGAGGAAAGAGATGATAGTCGGACGGAGCCAAATCTGGTGAATAAGGGGGGTGTTCTAGTAATTCTAACCCTAAATCACGAATTTTTTGCATGGCAAAATGAGATTTGTGCACTGGGGCGTTGTCCTATAAAAACAAATCATCTTTGGATAGCTTTCCGCGTCTGTTCTCTTTAATTTTTTTCCGTAGAGTGGTCAGTAATGTCGAATAATAATCTCCAGTTATTGTTCTACCCTTATCCAACAAATCAATCATGGTTACTCCATGGCAATCCCAAAAAAACTGAAGCAAGAACTTTTCCAGCAGATTTTTGGACACTTCTTAGGTCTTGGAGAACCAGAGTGTCGCCATTCCATCGATTGTTGCTTTGTTTCTGGATCGTAGAAATGTACCCAAGTCTCATCCATAGTAACAATTCGGTTTAAGAAGTCTACATCGTTTTCAAATCGAGCACAGATCGAACGCGATACTTCTACCCTTGCACGCTTTTGGTCAACATTCAAACATTTGGGGATCCATTTTGCAGAAATTTTTCTC
Organism: Adalia bipunctata; assembly: GCA_910592335.1. NCBI lineage: Eukaryota > Metazoa > Arthropoda > Insecta > Coleoptera > Coccinellidae > Adalia > Adalia bipunctata. Next base: position 14,018,240 of record OU342954.1, read on the forward strand.
ATATCCAAATTGACGTGAACTATATGATGAACGCGTTCGTATGAAATCTTCAGTGCTTCAGATATCCGTTTTAGCCCAATTCGACGGTCTGATAAAATCATGTCATGAACTGCATCGATATTTTCGGGGACTGACACAGAAACTGGCCTTCCCGATCGGTCATCATCTTCAATGGAAAATTTACCTCTTTTGAAGCTCGCAGTCCAATTTTTCACGGTCGCATACGAAGGAGATTGATCACCAAGGGTATTTAGCATATCTTCTTAAATCTGCTTACCTCTTAACCCTTTTAAATACAGGTACTTGATGATGACTCGATGCTCCAATTTTTCGATTTGTACAATTTCGATGGACATCTTTTTTTTTATTTATTGCCTAACTCTGGTTTACTTTTGTGACGTCGAATTTTACACTGACACTTCTAATAAGTTATTATTCGTTGATATGGTATTGCAATATTTTGTTTATGCATGGAACTGGTCTAGGCTAACTACATATCAATACATCCACGTACCCATATAGTAGTCGTAATATACTTCCCTGGGGGACTCCTGATTTGACTTTAGAAGGGGTGGATGTTGCTTCTCCGAATTCAACGGTAAAATGACGATATACTAAATATGATTTCATAATCATGTAGTAGTAGTATGGTTGTGGGGGGGAGTTGTTTCAGTTTGTAAACTAATCCGTTGTGCCATACCTTGTCATCGAATGCTCGGGACGGGTCAAGAAATACTGCTGAGCCAATTTTGTCTTCTTCGATTTCGAAGAATACTGATATTCTGATGCTTGTTGACAGTTAACATCTGAAAAGTCTTAATCCCCATGTCTGCAGGAAAATTGTTCTTTTTCTCGATTTGTTAGACAAAACTCTGGATATCACATTGCTAAAGTTGTCAGTTTATTTTTGAACTGAATGAATGCTGACTGATGTTGATATCCAACTATCAGTGAATTCGTATACTCATTTCTTTGCTAAGCTCATTTCTAGCCAATAATTTCATAGCATATTCCTCTAATGTCCAATAGTGAATTGACAATTTCATCTTGTTCTTTTAAATGTGAGTTGATATTTATTTCGAAGCTAGTCAGACCAATTTGATCTCATCTATCAGGTATTCAACATAATGATGTTAAAAAAGTGGACTGATTAATGTGTTCATCTCAATACTCAATAAGTTGAAAAATATTCTTCTAGCATTGGAATTCCATCATAATTCGAATTCCAGAGATACTCATGGAAACTCATTAGAACTCAATGAAGAGATCGTGGTTTGAAAGGAATTTCTACCAATTTATTACTCCCAAGTTTGCTCAAATCGTGCTGCAGTTGAATGTCAAAGATTCAGGAGCTTGATGTAATTTATATTCTTCCGGCGTAGCCAGTAATTTGTTCTCATTCAGGCATCGATGTCTCTTTCACCTGTTTTCCAATATACTCGAAATTCGGTATAGGTACTTGGAAATATTTTTCACTTAGACAAAATTGCGATTTACAAGAATACTTTCGAGCCTTTCCTATCGTTCATGGAGTTTATGTTATCCTGCGTTACTCAGGAAGTCTTTATAAACTTTAAGAAGAGCTATTTTGTGCAATAACTCTGGAATATTGCTATAAGGTTTACCATGACTATTTCCCTCGTCTTAATTTCCACCAATCAGAAACGTGCAATTTTGAATCACAAATGGTTTCTAGATGGAAAAACTGTATGGCAGCAGCTGTCAGCAGTTTTTTCGGGTTTACCCCATAGAACTTATAGTACATGGAATGCTATTACCAGATCAAAAAGTGGATAAACATCTCAAGTTGGAGGAATACCGAAATTTCCATATTCCCATGGATACGACCTGTCACACCGATCAGAAACACAAAAATGTTTGCCGAAATGCCAAGTGAATCGAATCTTGACGATTCATAGTATTTCTGTGTTTCTGTTCTGTATGACAAGTCGTAACCATGGCAAAATGGAAATTTCAGTATTCCTCCAACTGGAGATGTTTACCCTTTTTTTTAAGCTGAGCAGCAAGGCTAATGGCATTCCATGTACTATAAGTTCTATGGTTTACCCGCGGCAAAACTTGACAGTTGTTGTCAACGAAAATTAATAATACATAGTACATAATGCATCCAGAATAATCTGTTACTCTTGAAATAGTCTTGTCAAATACCATTCGTGCATCTAATTTTTCCTGTGAAAAAAATCGAAAAAACACAGTGCGAAGTAATATTTTTTTAACAAAAAGCATTCGTGCAGGTGCAAAAATCCTCGTCTCCGACTCGGATTTTTGTTGCCACCAAGGCACTCATGCTTCTTGTTAAAATATTACTTAGCAACGTGATTTTTCCATTTTTCTCTGAAAAATTGGATGCACTTATGATATTACTTACGAGAAATTACTGCGTTTTCCAAAATAAAGGGTGTTTCAAATTGCGCGTTTTTTTTTAGAATAAATAAAACACATAATTTGAATTCATTTTCAAAAACTTTTTATGGGTAATTGAAGTATCAGGTATGACATTTATGTACGAAAAATAATATCTGCCAAATGGCCTCCTCGTGCGTCTCTACAGACGTCCACTCTTTTGTTACAATTTTCAATGACATTTTGACATAATTGAGGCTCTATCTCACTAATGACACGAATAATTTAATATTTTAGTTCGGGAATCGATTGTGGATTATTCTTATAGACCTGGCTTTTCACATGACCCCAAAGAAAATAGTCCAACGGTGTCAAATCACATGATATTGGTGGCCAATTGACATCACCGTTTCTGGAGATTATTCGTCCAGGTCATTTTTGTCTCAATAAATCATTGTGTCATTTCCAACGTTAGGCTGAAACCAAATGTCCTCTAGATCAATATTCATTAATTCAGGCCACAAAAATTCAATTATCATCCGACGGTATCGATCACCATTGACAGTTTCAGCTTCACCGGCAGCATTTTTTTTCAAAGAAGTGAGGTCCAATTATACCACCTGACCATAATGCCCACCAAACAGTGACTCGTTTAGGATGCGTAGGTTTCTCATGAATAATTCGTGGATTTTTCTCACCCCGGATACGAAAATTTTGTTTATTAACATCGCGGACTTTTCTGTAGAACTATTCAAGTATTTAAGAGCCTAAGAGGTACATTTCCGTCATTCATTGTATCCACGTAAGTCTTACGGTTTTTGCAGCGCACGTGAAAATAGCTAATTATGGCTGATTTTTTTGTAATTATTGAAGTTATGGTAGGTATCCTTGATTTTTTGGGTGAAAAGTATAGCCTATGTCACTCAGGGTTAATGTAGCTTCCTAAGGGTGAAAGAATTTCTGAAATCGGTCCAGTAGTTTTTGAGCCTATTCGTATCAAACACACAAAAATACGAATATATATACAGGGTCTTTCACGAGGAACCTCACCCATATTTATACGGGAAACTACTGAACGTATTTTCATGAAATTCAGCACTTATAAGTATTTTACGATGCTGATGAAATCTAAAATATTTTCAAGGCATGAGCACCTCCGGTTTTTCTGGAAATGACGTCAACTTCCGTTTTTCAAATTAGAACACCATTTTTTTTTTGCAGAAATAGATTCCTTAGAAAATTTCAAGTTATTTTGATGTAACATTTTTCAGTTTTGGTTGGAAAATTCTCTCTGAGCGGGAAAATTCGAAAAAAAAATCGAAAATAGAGCTCCGCTGAAACAAGAATAACTTCGAGGTTTTTGGATGGAAAATTTTCATTTTTGGGATTTTTCAAGATGTAAGATTGATGTATCCACTTTAAAAATCGAAATCGCGATTCATGATACAGGGGGTGAAAAAATCCCTTTCAAAGTTAGGGATGACAAAATCGTGAAAAATCAATTTTTTCAAATTAGAACCCCATTTTTTTATGGCAGATATTGAATCTACGTTAAAAAATAATGTGAGTGTATGCATCACACCCTTGCCCTAAAATGGATATTTTCTGAATTAATATCCACTTTAGGGCAAGGGTGTGATGCATACACTCACATTATTTTTTAACGTAGATTTTTTTTTCGAATTTTCCCGCTCAGAGAGAATTTTCCAACCAAAACTGAAAAATGTTACATCAAAATAACTTGAAATTTTCTAGGGAATCTATTTCTGCAATAAAAAAATGGTGTTCTAATTTGAAAAACGGAAGTTGACGTCATTTCCGGAAAAACCAGAGGTGCTCATGCCTTGGAAATATTTTAGATTTCATCAGCATCGTGAAATACTTATAAGTGCTGAATTTCATGAAAATACGTTCAGTAGTTTCCCGTATAAATATGGGTGAGGTTCCTCGTGAAAGACTCTGTATAATATATATATATATAATAGTATAGATAAACATCTAATCATTTATCTAAAAAAATTTCTTTTTTTTTAATATCCAAATAACACCTCCTATTGGAAATCCTCCATATCAGAATAAGAGGGGTGAATAAAAAGAAAAAATTTCCCCTACTTCTCTCCGTCTCAATTTTTTCTTCCTTCTGAATGCCATTTATAAACTTCTGAGGTCAACACCAAGAAGCTTTCGCTGGATTGCATCATAATCGTTTATTAATTAGTATTGAGGAAAATTCCTTTCGCAATCCTTCCAAAAAGAAAGGATTTTGGATCATAACAAAAATAACAAAGAAAATCTTCACGTCTCATTTCCCCACGGTGCAGTTACACCAACCCGTCGTAACGATAAGTTTCCTCCAGCCGGTTAAGCCCCCGCAACAAGAAAATCTTTTCAGAATTCTCAGTTTTGCTCACTGAGAACAAATGACCCAGGTGTATTGGAAACGAATTGCCTTGCCTTTGCTGCTAATGCAACGAATTGGGTGAAAAATCGATAGCAGGGCTTACGTATTTATTCAACGACCGAAGCATAAAAACATTATCAGGCTGAAAACATCATAATTTAACTCACAGAGGCCATGAATATTCAGCGATTACATTCGAAATTGAAAATGTATTATGATGGGGAGATTATGAGTGATAGGAGTCACCAGTAGTCGATTTTTCCAAAGCAAACACATCATGAAAGGGTTATAGTTAGGTACTGTTATGATTCCCTTTTACGTGCCTTTATATTCCGAATAAAAAGAATTTGGAATCTAACAAATTAATGAAAATTTAAATTTTGCTATGCCCGGTAACCTCTAGCTATCTCTCCGGCCCAACGCACTAGGGTCGGGAAATAGTGTTTAAAAATATTCTCTAGGGAGAGGGATGATAAATGAAACTTTTCGGTTTAAATTTGAGACAATTTTACACTCGTTACGTATATTTCAACGATCTGAATCATCGAAATATTCGGATATTTCTTAATTCAAATGCAATTAATCACACCAAATCAAATTTATTACATCAACTTTAAATCACAAAAAAAATCTAATCAATGAAATCAAATCAAGCATCAGTGTGAATTCCAATTATAAAAGTAAAATCAAGTTATCAAAAATTACAGGGTTTGTCAAAATATCCCCAAAAATCATAAACATTGCATGATCTCAAAATAATACGATTTGAACTTTCTAGCACTCAAGAGAGATCTCAAAAAACAATTCACTTAAAATTCCAAATACTCGAGAGAGATCTCAAAATATATCCACTCAAACTTTCAGATAAACAAGGGAAAACTCGAAAATAATTTCCACATAAACTTTCAAATATTTAAGGTTGATCACAAAAATAGTACACTTTAAAAGAAAATACGACTTGTGGTAGATTTTGGGACTCTGGACTATAAAAGGATATCTCTGGACTTGCATGCAGCTTCCTACCAATACTCAAAATAAGCTAAGCATAAACAAAAGTATCTGACCTTTTTCCTGTACCAAAAATCCTAAGGATGATGATTGATGAATCTTTCCTGAAACATAAAAGAAACACAAAAACACGTCACCCACCCGCTTTCGCAGATTAATCTCACACCCGTTTTACCGACGAAACGCAATCTGAATAATTCCAAGTAATTTCAGAGATTTTATAATTTCGACTTAACACTTTTCTGTCTCCGTTCGAGACTGACCTTTCAAAAATAAAACCAAAAACTATGAGTTTCCCAAACACCGGAGCCGAGATAACTCCGAAACTAAATTAATTCTTAAACCTTAATCCTCAAAACCGTACCAAAAAAATATCAAACGATTCAACTGAGAATCTTTCCGTTTAAGACTCCTGCAGTTACTCCTCAACTTCCGAATCAACCTTAATTTTTTTCGTCTCCACTTTGAGACCGTACTTCTAATCACTGAAGTAGGTACCTACCCTGAAACCGTACTTCCCTAAGTTTCCAAACCATATTCGCGAGCACTGGCAACCTTTCCGTTTAAGGTTCCACCAGTCACTCCTTTTTCGTCTCCCGAGCAAATTGAAGATTTCCCCTCTTCGTTTCCTCTAAAAACCAATCAAATTGAAGGTTTTCCTTCGTCGATGTTTCAAAACCAATCAAATCAAAACTTCTTCCATCTTCGTCTTTACAAACCAATCAAATCAAAGATTTTTTCTGCTTCCTACCTCTCGTAGGTAGGGCCTTCTTGAGATAATGCAGTTTCCCATGCAACGGTTTGGGAAATGCTGCGTTGCAAAAATCCACAGTCCCAGCTTCGAATTTTTCTGCCGTCGTAAGCATATATGTACTGCAACCGAGTTCGTAGAACGATTTTATCTATTATCGTTCAGACCCCATAAGAAACTTTAAACGAAGATCAATAATTTCAATCGTTAAAGTCTCGCCAGACCTCTTGTGTGGGCTTGATGAACGATTCAATAATTTTCTGGCACAGGGATATCAAATTTCAGAAGTCTACACCGATCAATCAAATTATTACGCTTTTCTTTCTATTCAGGGTGAAATAAAGGGTGTTGAAAAGACCGGTTAAATATTACAGGAAAGAAAACGTTCAAGTCCCAATTTTTAAGACATATCCGTTTTATCATTTCAAAAATTATCTCCCCTATTATATGAGCAGCTCTTGTGTGACCCACAACGTTGAAACAAAAGAGTTGTAACGGAAAATCGAGTGATTGAAGATAATCTTCTGGAAAATTGCATGGACTTGAATTGTTATGAGAAAAATTTTTCACCTAGCTCAAATGATCATCTCTTAATTGTATAGTCTTATTATGTCTGTGAAACGAATACTTAATAGGCAGTTCCAAATAATTCATTAGCTCCATCGGAATCTGCACGTTGTTTTTAGCTCTTATTTGGTAGAATTCGTAGTCACCGCTATATTATTTTTGCACCTATCTCACAATCATTCTTTACCCTACGACTAGGGCGTTTGTTTTTAGGATCACGGAGAGGATCCAGAGGCAGCAGCAATGCTTCAGCTGTCTCCAACAGATCCTCCAAGAGCCCACCACAAAACAGCACATCAGTAACTACGCCAATGCTCGACAGCATCCAGGTTGACGTACAACAACCGAAATAAATAATTAAGGTTCATGAGATAGTTAATAATCAGAATGATATATTTAACACTTACCTTCTTAGAAGAAAGGACTATCTAGATCTAATAGAATTTTCTAAAAGTTTGAACTCTGTATTGATTCAGGAAAAATCTGTATTTAGTCGTGGGTGCTACAAGATATGGGAACAAGAGAAATATTCATCATTTTCGTCAATAAGAATTTGCTGTCGTTTTTCGAAAACAAGGATCCAACGAAAAATAGTCAGCAACTTCTTGAACCAGTAAATTTTTGGAAAAGACGTTTACTCATGAGAATCGAAATCGATGAATGTTTACTGTAGTATAAGAAGTTTAACGGATGGACCCGAAGACAAACACCTTCAGAGTTCACATCATGTTGAAGAATCTTCAATTAATTCAAAACTTAAAAAATATTCTACAACGATAACTTACCCTCAGCTAATAAATGGTGATGATCGGGACCAAAAATGTTAATAAGTTTTTGTCCAACCATCACGTTCTAGTTTGTAGTGCTCTGTTCATCAAAACTTGTAAATTTTCCTGTAGCTCTTAAAGTGTATCATTTTACTAATCATCTTCTATAGTTGAGGCACATTTTGAAGTTACTTAAGGATAAGCACAATTAGTATTAGAAAAGTTGAACCTATTAGTATAAAATTAAAGTTTACTTTGAAAGCTTCACTTGATTGACCGAATTTAGTTTGGTGGTATCAATTACGAAACCAATTGTGATACAACCAAATATATGCTGTGATTGAGTGTTTAGTGCTTTTCTCAACTGGGAGCGACAGAAAGTAATGGGAAAACTTTCTGCCGACTTCAGTTGTTTAAATTATATACTTACCCATATCTTTAAGGAGTGTTAATCAATATGCTCACCCCCACCCCTTCAACTCGTACCCTTTTCATTCGAATTTAATATAATGTAACCTGATGCTTCATAGATTTAACGTATTTTCAACACACGATATTATGGACTTATTTGAATTTACATTCAAGTTAGATGTTTGATGATGACACAAAGCATTGTGATGCTTGCTTACATGATATACATGAATTTTTAATCATTTTTGAAATTGGACTGTTCTAAATCGTCTTATACTTAGCTTGTATTCTTTATACTCTTGTATCTATTGTATACCTACTTGTATTTTCACGAATTATAAATCTGTACTTGCCAAGAAACTTTTAATAAAATGCTATCAAACATTTCCTTTCTTTATTCAGATCCACAATTCCTTTACGTCAAAGAAAAAGGTACAAAGAATAAAATTAAGCAGACGTTTTATGCAAGCACTCCAAAAATTGTTTAGTGCTGTTCCTCTATTGCTAAGGGTAGAGAAAGCCACCCCTCAATCTTTTTTCGCAAAGGCTTCATATTCTACAATAACAAAATTAATTCTGGATAGTTTGATCTATTCTTGACTAATAATATCCCTTGTTATTTCTTTCTGAAGTACAGTATTTGAGAAAAAAATAATTCATCAAGTCGTAGAGGCTGGAATTACTTTCTGTCTTGAATTTATCCAATAGAGGCGGATGTAGAGTTCTCAGAGTTGATGTTTTTATTGGGTATACTGGTACAAATATCAAATACCAATGTAACAGAACAAACAAATTTGCTAATAACTATCGATAAATATTTCTTTCAGGCTATATGTGATGTATTGCATTTGGCCTTTCGGCGTGTACCTTCTACCTATTTAGACATTTAGTATGATTAATACTTTGTGAAAAGTTCGAAATTCTTCGTTATGCTACATTTATTTGATATTTGTCTGAGTTCCCATTAAAAAAGTCAACTTCACATCCTCCTAATGGACGAATTCAAGGTCGAGCGCCATTTTTTGAAGGCTGTAAATGTAACTAAGCAGGGGGGCTCAAAAAAAGAAGTTCATATGAAACACTGACCCTATTTTTTCACAAGGAATAACCCCCAAAATTTTGTCCCAACTTCTCAAATTCACCAGGTAAAGTATAATCTAACAAATTTATAATTTAATTATTGATGCAAAGATAAGAATAGTAAAATTGGGTGATATTGAATTTTTTTAATTAATATCCTATGGATTACCTGCATCATCTATGTGTTCATGATTGTTTTTTGGAGAAGTCCAAACAAACAGTTTCGAAATAAATTTTTAATTGAAAAACCAACATTAAATAAAATACATATAATAATTCATAACACATTTAATACTTTTTCGATCTCCAATCAAAGGTTTCATCATAATCTAAATCAACATCTTCATCCTCCAAATTTTCCATATTTTTAGCTTCATCAATCAAAGGTACCACCTCATCTCTCTTCTTTTCCCAATCAATGACTCTTAAAATTAAAATAAAATACCTACATTGCAGCATAATACAATATGAAAAGTAAGATATATTAAAACAATATCCAACAATTCATGTCTGATTGAAAATATGAGAATCCAATAATTATGTTCAGAAAAATGTTTAAACACTGCTACTCACTTTGAGAAATTTTTTATCTGTTCATCAATTTTATCCATTTGTCTCTCTGTAGTTGCTTCATCTTGATCTTCTGCTATTATTGCTGCACTTTCACCTTCAGCATCTCTTATTTCTTTCTGAAACTTTTCCCATTCTTCCTGGATTGGGTCCTTATATTCTATATTTCTAGCCTTAGAAAAATTTCGTCTTTGATTAATATAGAAAATGATTCTCATAAACATCATTCATTAAAAAATTCACAATTTTCTTTCACACAAATATGTATAATATGTGTATATTAGGCTGAAGGATCCAATATCAATGGCAATTTGCAAGTAGTTATCAAGAATTGTTAATATTACATCAATTCTAGACAAATGTTAAAAAATTTGATTACCAAACAGTATCTTCTGATTTATTCAACTGTTCAACATTTCCTAGTTATTGAATGAAAATTGAGCTTCTAAATATTGAACAACCAACAGACACACATGGAGTAATTTTTTTGTGATGCTGAACTCTTCATAATTTATATTAATAGAAGTATTTTATCATCACCTTAGCATCTAATTTTGGATCATCAAAGAAGCCTTCAGGCAATGTTTCACCAGATTCGTTTGTTGTTTGACCAACTGCTACTTTTTCAGCCTTATTCTTTCTGATTTGAAGTTTCTCAACATTTTTGGCTTTATTTCCTGCTGAAGCATCAAAGAAATCTGCTGGCAATTTGGACGGTACCTCATTCGTCTGATCTTTAGTACCTGGCTCCTCAACTTTAGATGTATTGCTATTTTTCAAAATACTCTTTGGTTTTTTTGATGAAATTTCAAGAGGAGGAGTTAAAGGTCTTTTAAGTGGAGTTGTGAAGTTATTGGTTCTCTCCTTCAGTTTTCTAGCGATCTCTACATTATCCTTATGTTGTTTAGCATTTATATGTACATTCCATACAGCTTCTGATCGTACAATAGACTTACATAATACACAAGTAAGCTGTCCCTGGTCATTATATGTGGTGCTGAATTAAGGAAAATAAAAAGACCTGTTTGAACATGACAAGGTTAAACTCAACTATAAAATAAAAGTATCAAAACAAGAGTTACTCTTTTTCATGCTGAATGTAAACAAGATGACTAATGTAATTAAAAGGATATTTGGCCAATGGCGATTCAATTTTCTTGGTGGAAATCGGTTTTTCTTTGGATTTATGCTGGTGCATATATTTTCTGAGTTCCTGCTGTGAAAGTTTCTTCTTGCCTAATGATGCCGACATGACTGCAATTGAAAATTTAAAAATGTATGCAGTTTATTTGTAATGCATATACCACTTTGAATATTGTTTTATTCAAGATATACATTACCAAAACAATTATTTTCGATTTGGCAGTTGGATAACCCTAATCACCCTAATTCGAAAGACAAGAGAATGAATGAACTACTTTTCCTCTCAGATTGAGCTACTCTCCTCAGACACGTGTTCACAGAAAAGTAAATTTCAGTTGAGGTTGACAGAACAGAAAACAATTCGAAAATTTAGTAAATAACGAGGGAAATAAATGTGTATTATGTTTTAATTTTAAGGAAAAAATCTGAAATTTAAACAAAAAACAGTAACCCCAACTGTAAATCTATCTAAAGAAATGGATCATCCTGTGAATACAATGGCTCTAAAACACTATCTTTGAAATTTAGACGTGCTAAAAAGACCTTGCGGCTATTTGTATTGTTTCATTAAACGATTAAACAACATTTTGGGTATAAAGGGATTGAACTCACTAAGAATGGACGATATATCTGTGATATTTGTACTCTCAAAAGAATTAGAAGATGAAAGTCAAGCAAGTGAAATGATGTTACAAGCTTTTGAGGTATGTTCACAGGATTTCTTAATGTTGTTTTTATTAATATATATTGTTCCCTGTTCAAGGCATGCAGTCAAAATAAAATAAATACAACATGGGTTAAAGAGCTAGATATTTATAAGAAGGAACTGAAGAAAACGGATTTCATTGTCTTTGAAAATTTCGAGGGAAAGGATTTTGATAGTATCAAAGAGTCGAAGAGTGCGTAAGTGATCCTTTATGGTTTGAATTTAATCGATATACCTGACATCATATACTTCTAAAGCTGCTAAAATGTTACTCATCATTAGGAGTGTTCAAAGTAGGCTGCCAAAATTTACTTAGTGGAATCTGAGTCTGTCTTCTAAAAATGCACAAGCAACTTATCCCTGAAGGCTTGTAATATCAGTAAAAAAAATTTCTTGGTTCTGTAGTGATTATTATGAAATGAGAAGAGGGAGAAGCCACTGAGATCTTAGAAATGCAATTTTCAGTATGGCAGTATTAATTTGGTGATATGATACCCCATTGAAAAAACCCAACGTTTCAAAATTTTTCTTAGTAATTTGGGAAGTATTGTAGGATGCAGGATGTTAACATCGTAATAGATTTTATTTTGGGGTATTTCTATTATAAAGCTCAATCTGATAACTCCTCAATCAGCTTTTGAGAGTCGCTGTGGTAACAACCACATATGTATATCCTTATACCAAGTAATAAAATAGGATCAACTAGGCAACACTGCAACAGTAATAAAGTGAAATTTATTGAATAGAGCTTCATATGATAAAATAAATGTATATATGGACAGTGAGCTGCCAATACCCCCTTTGAGAAAACACCTAATTTTACAGGGAGAACAAAAAACTTTTTTTTTAACACCTAACCCAAAATTTGTTACCATTTTGTTTGTTTTCCAATATCAAAATATCTCAGATAAGGAAAGGGTATCTTCCCGAATAGTATTTCAATCAACACCATAATACTATGCTTATGTTCTCTAACATTTTCTGTAGTAGTATTTTAGGACCATGGTGCATCCTAGTATGTCTTATGGAAGGCAAGAAAATACCGAATTTCCAATGGCCAATTTACAATGTTGCCATGTATGATTGTATAGTTACATCCTCACACTTACCTAGATCTGTAAAGATGAAAATAAATGAGAAAGTACAGAGCATGGGTGGTTATTTCAGTGATGTTTTGTCTGAAAATACAACACATTTAATAGCAGATAGTGTTAAGAGTGCTAAATATATGGTGAGTCAAGTTATAGAAGATGTTGTAGGTAGCCACAAAAAGAGTGCAAGATTTGAATTGTGTGCAATTTGGGAATTTGAAAATCTGATAAATGGAACGGAAACTTCCCAGATACGTTTTGACATTATACAAAATTGAATTACTATTTGATAAAAAAACATTTCTTTATTGGTCTCACATCACTGGACGATTACGTTTGAGTTACAACGCAAAATGAAAAGGAGCCTTTTTTACTTCTGATGTTTATTTATTGTGAGCCCCCCAAAAGAAAATCCTGGCTACGTGCCTGGATATAAAAAAACTTCTTTTTAATATCCAACATCTTGCTCTCTTTTTGTAGTTCATGTTAGATTGACTGGAATGCCTAAATTCTTTTTTATTTATTCAGAAAGCAATAGAAATGAACATAAAAGTGCTTACGCCTCCTTGGGTAGACGCTGTTTGGGAAGCTAGTCTAGAGGCAAATATTCACTGCAATGACAAACAGTTTGACGAATTCAAGTGTTTGCCCCTTCACAAACTAATTATCTGCACCACTGGTATTCCTAGTCTGAGGGAACGGGAAGAGGTCCGAAAAATGGTGACGGATAACGGCGGACAGTTCACTGGAAAACTGAATCTGAAAACTACCGATTTCCTGATATGCGAGGGGGCTGCGTAAGTGCTTTAAATGATTCGATTAAAGGTAAACGATCACTGGTCGGCATCGTACGAATCGGAAGAAAGTATCGTACGGATTTTCATTATTGTTCCTATATAAAGCAATGCTAAAAAATCGACCCATTCAATTTTATAGACACCATATTATTTTCAATAAGTGGTGACTTGTATGTACCTATGTGTATACTCCATTCACTTTCCTAAAGCATTCCATTTGGCCAAGATTTAGCTTCATCGAGTTTTTTTAATTAAAACTGACGCAGATTGGTACTCGTAGGCAATGTCAAATTATTCTCAGAGACGTTGCCAATGCTAATTTCTATTTACGCTTTTTTAACTTTGTAAATGGAGTTAGTTCTTTTAAGGTTTAACTCTGACACAGGTTTCGTAGTACTACTACATTTTCATACTGGAGTATTTCAAGTTGTGCAAAAAGGCATTTTAATGTCTTCTGTAGGCTTATTTCTTTAGAATTTTGAAAAGTGGGGAATTCCATAGGTCCGTCTGTTCGTTTAGAAGTTTTTCTGTCGGGTTATTCGAGTACTTTTATTCTTTTTTCGAATGGAGTGTCACAAAGTATAGGTAATGGACTATTCTGTCCTTTATTTTTTAGTAAAATTTCAACCCTCGATTCTTGATTTCCGTACAAGAAAATAGCATAACTGAATCTTTCAACCATGTTTATCTTCTTGTAATATTTCCAGTTATAACAGAAAAAAACGTTTCTTCGACATTCGCCAGTTCTTTGGAATTATTGAATTCACATAATATTTTCTCCAATTCATTATTTTCCCAAAGTAAATAAACATATTGATAAATACGTAATTACTACGACCCCTATGTAGAAAAGACAACGTTGCTTAGCTATCTGACAGGAAAATTACTTTAACCTAACATTTTCAAAATATATGTATACACAGTGACATGTGTCAAAATGTCATGGCTAACCGGGTTACATTATAAAAGAGAATGGAGTATACAAAGCTACTCCCACACCTGAGATTCGAATATTTCACATCTTATCCTTTTCATTAGCGGTGCTATGAGCGAAAAATATAAAGAGGCAAGGAAAACGGAAAATGTCACATGCGTTACATTACAATGGTTACATGACAGTGTCAAAAAAGGCTATTGCGTACCACATCAGGATTATGTAGTTAAAAAAGGCACGTCCACTCCTCAAAAGAGCGATTATATCAATCCGAATTTTTCGACCATGAGTGCTATAGACCAATCGAAATGCGAAAGAACCAGCATTGAAGAGTCCATGGTTAGACCTTCTTTTAACAGCGGAGGCAGTTCAACACCCACTAATGGAGTGAAAAGGAAAGGTGAGTACTTAGAGAGTTTTATTGAAATCAAAATCATTAAAATTTGGTTTAGTTTTTACAGAATGTGACAAACTCGTCGAACAAATTGATATCAAGAAGGCCAAGAGAAGCGGACAGTTCCTGGATGGATGTTCTGTAAGTAATCTATACATATGAAACAGATTTGTTGGTTACTCCATTTATAACTCGAAATCGGATGGATTGTTTGTTATGAAACTTCATTTATGGATTCGTCTACGGCCTGGTTATTTTAAAATACATTAAAACTCTGAAAAATTCGATGAAAAATTTGCTTATGTAGGAAATGCTTTTCCTACTTTTGAATATGGCCACTAGGTGTCGCTACGGTTAATGGCTCTCATCTAGACACTGTAGCGTAGTCGTGAAGGTACTATATTTGATATTATCGCCACTATATGGCGATGTATACAATTATTGTGTAATTTACATAGAACTTAAAATAACATGGGGCTATTATCAGATCAAAAAGCGGGTAAAGATCTCAAGTTGGTGGAACAGTGAATTTTTACCGGAATGTCAAGTAAATCGGATCGTGACGATCAGCATCAATCGTGAGTTGTCCATTTTCATTTTTTCTCTATATTTCTGAAATGTTTTTGATTTATGTTTGGGTAATAAATATATTTGCGGAAATAACTGAATTCAAAATTGCCCCAATATGTAATTGACATATTATTTTTGTATTTCTGTTTTGTGTGACAGCTCATATCCATGGAATATGACAGATGGTATTTGACATATGACATTGGACAGTTGACAGAGATGACATTTGACAGAACTTTTATTATGCCTAATTTACCTCTTGCTTGAAAAAATAGCAATGATAAGTTTATACAACTTTAACGGTGGGTTTCACAAAGCATATCACCGCTGATCAACTCGATTTGACAGTTCAGAAATCCAACCAAGCCATTGATCCCCGATCACTGGTGATTACGATTTGTGAAATCCACCGTAAGTATAGGTATCATTTAGGCGAAACAAAGTTTGCCGGGCCAGCTAGTAGATACCTATAACATTCTTTATGATCAATATCATGTCAATTCTTTATTGTAAACAAATATTCGCGTCAGAACTGAGATTAAGATACCTCAACACTACAACTCTTTGATGCTGCACCCAGCAGGCCACACCTAAATCAACGATAATTGGTTTTTTTGGTTTTTACATCCTAACCAAAAATCCCATCTCATATGTATACAGTCCTGGGGTCGAGGAAATATTCAAAATTTCGATTGAAGACCAATAACCCCACTTTGAGCTTTTGAAAGGTTGTTTTGAAATCTGCGGTATCAATATCAATCGATAGCCTTCAATGTAAGGTTCTCTCTCCCTACTTTCAGATTTACTTGGTGGGTTTCAAAGAAGATCACCGCGAAAAACTGTGCAAGATAATAAACGCCAGTGGGGCTACCCGCTGCGACGATATATCAGATAGAGTGACACACGTCATAGTAGGTGATCCCGAATCACACGAATTGAAGCTGATCAAGTCTAAAAGTTTTTCTTGCGCAATAGTCACCGTTCAATGGCTGATGGATAGCATAGAAAGGAAGAGGCCTTGCGGAGAGGAGTCCTATCTGGTTAACAATTTGAGGGATGAGTCAAAGTTCAAGTCTCCATTGGGTAAAAAGGTGAGATCGATTTAGCTGATTGAATGATGTGGTTACTATACTCCTGAAATTGTAGGGTTTGAGTTTGTTGCGTTCGAATAGGACCATAACGGAAATCGATTTAACTCACTCGCAAAAAGAAATGGAGGATTTGGCAGAGGAGATCGATACTGAAGCTGAACAGGAGATCATGAAGCAATATATGATGCCTGAGCCTACTGCTGGTGAGTGGAAATTGGTCATTACTTATTATGATCTATTGAGAAGCACAAACATCTAAGGGTCGGTTTTATAAAAGAATTTCAATCCTAGGTTGAGCCCAAATCCGCCGTCGAATGTAGATTTCCGTATTATAAACATCCAACCTCGGGTTCAACCCTGGATTGACTAAACCGGTGAATATAGCTCCGTTTGAGATTTGAACCGAGGATTGAAACGTTCGACGTTTCTAGATGGCCGACAACTAACCTCACTTTATGTTAAAAACAAAACACTTTGTTGTGGCACATTGAAGTTGCTTGCAATGAAAATATTATATGATATTATATTGATAGAATGCCTGATATTAATCACAGTCTTCTGTAGGTTTGCTATGTATTAATAATTCATCTTTGGTGTTTGGAAAAATATTCCATGAATTGAAACTGAATTTTTGTGCCTTATCTTCAAGGGATAGAACTGCCAGGATCCTGTGTGAATATAATGTCGAAAATGACTCTAGATATGATGATAATGAAATAACTGCAAGGCATTCAGAAGATACCAATCGAATGATTTCACATTTCCTTTCGACCTCTTCGAAGATGGTACAAAGAAGAGATTTTGGTCAAATAAAAAAACTCTTTATCAGGTGGATGAAATTACTCTGAATAAGCTGAATCTTTTCAGAGTTGTCAACATTTTCGAAGATTTTTGTGGTATACATAAATCAACATCAGAAGTCAGAAAGTTGTGAAATGTCTAGAACTTTGGACATTATCAAAAAGTATTCTAGTGCTTATTTTATCATTCTATCAAAATGCCAAGAAATCAACAGGAATAGCAACTAACAAGGGAAAGGTTGTATTGACTGACCAAATTTCGGTATATTAGAACCGTATTGCTGGAGCTCACTCACCGTTCTAGAAGGATTTCTTGATTATTATTACATAGTACAGGTGCATGCTTATTTTAATGAGTTGTGAAAATGCTGAATGCTTCAGATGTGAAAAGGATTACTTTTCTTCAAATTTCCAAGTTGCTAAGCTTCCAAATTTGGTAATTTTCATCATAGAAAATTTTTAATATACTCTTAAGAAGTACCGATCCCATCTCGCAGATCAATGGATGATCAATTATTCAATGAAGCTCACATATGAACTATGAATTGAATTTAAAGAATCTCTGGTGTGGGAAAGAACATTTCCCATTCTGTTATTCGGGATCTGATTACATTTGAAAACAACTATTATTTTTCTGACTTGCGGAGTCCTGCATAATATTGCTAGACTGATTCTATTCATGACTCTCAACCTAGAGGTTAATAATAAATGCTATCTTCAAATTTAATGTTTATTTCATGTACTCAATCAAACAAGATCAAGAATGATTTGTTCCTATCCTAAATATAACTAAATCCTTGTACGACTAAATGATGCAATTTCATTGGATGTTTTGTATTGTCCTAGCTTTTATTTGGTTACTTGGCATAAGAGTTTGATATGAGACTTTTCAGAATATCAAAATAGTACAAACTTAGATCATTCGAGTCAATAAGTTGACAAAAGTGATAAAGACTAGAGCGTATTTGGCAATAGCTTCGAGTGGAAAAAATTCGTACGAAGTCTGTCCTCATTTCATAAATTACAAATTTTTTTATTAATTTGTTTTGTTTTAATGTAGGAAATCAGATTTCTCTAAATTCTCTGCCGCGACCGTCACAAAACACGGGAATATTCGAATTAGCTTCTTGTTTTGTCTTTATTAGACTACGATTATTGAATTTATCCAAACATGATATAAAAAAAACGTGCCAAAATACTTCGAGAAATAAGATTCAGGTTAGTGATCTCAATCCGAGGTTGTTCAACCGAGGCCGCAAAGACGTTTATAATACCGAACTTTTTTCAACCGAGGGTTGACTTCCAATCCTTGTTGGAGTAACCTCGGATGAACGTGCCCTTTATAAAACCGGCCCTAAGTGAACTTGAAACGTGGTAGTTATCACTAAATCTCATATCTATATCCTTCCAGAGGAAGACACTCTTGCCAATATCTTGAGGAACGCCAACTATGACAGCAAACAAATGGGTAAAGCAGAATCGGAATCACAGAACAAACACGACACGGATGCTGGAACCACTGAAGAAGGGGAAACGTACACATCACAAACTCTGAGTCAGCCCCTGGAGATATTCCGCGATCTTTGCTTTTTTGCCACCGGGTTCGACGATGAACAGGTGGCTGATTTGGAAGAACAGATCCAGGGAGCCCTGGGACATATCACCAACGATTTGAGTGAGGCCAACTACGTTGTGGCGCCATGCTTCATCAGTAAGTATTAAATTGAACTTTTCACGAACAGTCTAGAATAAGGTACCACATTTCAGCCGAGCCTCTAGATCACGACGAAAACATCGCAATAAACGACCTGTGGATCTACGATTCCATCGCGGAAGAAAAACTGCTGCCCCTCAAATATTATCACCGCCCCCTAGTCGTACAGAACCCGTCGGTGCTCGAGGATTGCGTGGTTACCATAAGTGGGTACGCCGGTTACGAACGGAACTTCTTGTCGTCGCTCATCGTAATGCTAGGAGGCGTTTCGCAGGAGCAATTCTGCAGAGTTACTTCCGTACAGAGGAACGTCCTCGGTTCCACGCACCTCGTTACGGCCGAGGCTAGCGGGAAAAAGTACGAAGGGGCGCTCAAGTGGGGCATACCGGCAGTGAGTAAGGAATGGCTTTTGGGATGCGCCAGAAGCGATGTCAAGTTGCCGGATGCTGATTTCTTGGTCTCGAAGAATGGTGAGTCGCACGATTTTTTTTTCAGGCCAGGAAATGGCTCGAGTTGAAAATCGCAAGAGCTTATATCAACTTGTGAAAGATAGTTCGTAGAATGATCACATTTTTGGTTTGTTTAACCTCTTCAGGGACGAATTATTTTTGAAAAAAAAATCGGGAACAAAAAATTTATTTTGATGGTAAACTTTCCAACTTTAATTACATGTCAGCCAAAATTAATTAAAAAATGTTTTTTATATGAGAAAAATGAAAAAAAAAAAAACTGTCCACATATGTGTCTTATGGTCCAAATCTGAATTCAAAATTTTGATATTTCCTTTTTTCCTACCGTAAATGAAGTTTGTGATGGTGGGGACAAAGCCCAGAGTAACTGAGTAAAATCTCTGAATTTATTCATAAATATATTCATTAATCGTATCATATTTGATGTGATCACTATAATGTTCTTGAAACATCGTCATATAACAACTGAATTTTCATTTGAGTTGATATAATATTCATCCTCTGAAAATAAAAATAATGATGTGGGTGGCAACCACGCCTTCAAATTATAAATAAAAACAAAACCTTCTCATTTGTCATTATTCGACGTCTTCTCTGCGTACTATAGAATGGCGTTTCTTACCGTTGAGTCTAGGAGTATTATATACTCTATATTCTATACTCCTAGGTTAAGTCAGCGACTGACGATCAGATAGTCCCTATACACAGTTGCCAAATCAATAATTTTTCTTACCACTAATTTGCCCTTCTCAAAATGAAAATAATTATTAATGCTTCCTAAATTAGAAGACCGGCCCATATATACAAATTCTTACCCGTGTAGACTAGGGATAATTATTTTTAATTGAATTTCTTACCTGTCTGCTTACTTGAACCCTCTTTATCTTCAAATAGGAGGTCGTAAATTGAATGATATTATGAAGCTTTATGGAGTACAAATGAAAATGTCATGATGATAAAAGAAAAACATCCAACATTATATTATGATATTATTAGGAAAATGAAAGCAAGGGCTTTTTCAGGCTAATTCTTTTTTTTGTGATTTGGCAATTCTGTCATTTTTATATCAGCAGCACATCATGACGAGTACAACCAATCAAAAATCTCTCTAGCCACCGACGTCACACGATTTCCCGCTTCTTCTGACCGTTTGAATTCGGTAGATTATTTTTAAGTTTTCAATATTTTTTTGAGGGTATAAATTGATGAAGAAAAAATTGGAAAAAAATCACGAATTACATGAGAATCCAATATGTCAAAATATATTTTTTCTGAAAATGACTAGAAATGCCAATTGGAGGCTAAGAAAGAAGTTTTCAGGTTTTAGGGTACCGGCCACTGTTGAGTCACAAACCAACAGTGCTGTGTCTGAGGTGGTTTAAGGAAACGGTAATGAAACCTATACTCCATTTACTTTTATATCCCGGTTGGCCAAGATTTAGCTATATCAGGTTGGCACTCGTGAAATATCGGCTATGTCAAAATGATTCACGGAAACGTCGCCAATGCTAATTTCTATTTACTCTTTTTTAACTTTGCAAACGGAGTTAGTTCTTTTAAGGTGACACAGGTTTCGTAGTACTACTACTTTTTCATACTGGAGTATTTCAAGTTGTGGAAAAAGGTATTTAAATGTCTTCTGTAGGCTTATTTCTTGAGAATTTTGAAAAGTGGTGATTTCTATAGGTCCGTCTGTTCGTTTAGAAGTTTTTCTGTCGGGTTATTCGAGTACTTTTATTCTTTTTTCGAATGAAGTGTCACAAAGTCTAGGTAACGGACTATTCTGTCCATTATTTTTCAGTAAAATTTCAACACTCGATTCTTGATTTCCGCACAAGAAAATAGCATAATTGAATCTTCCAACCCTGTTTATAGACGTGAAATAAAGGGCTCTGTTTAAGAGTACATGAACTCAATTTGTAACATATTTTCAAGCGGAATCTACTTCCGGTTCTACCGAAAACGGATGTGAACTTCGTTATTTCAAATGTAACACCCTGTATATTTATACATATTTGAATTCTTCGTTTAATGATGTATGATATGCGCCACCACATCAAGCGATTGTTGAGTAATTGCCTGATTCTCAAATTTTTTGACAGAAAGATTGTCACAAATTAGTGTTTATATCTTCAAAATCCCTCATTGTAAGAAATTTTTTTCGCCACAGTGGAACAAGAGAAAGTACGATGATACTGCTTCTTCTATAAATTATGAGGAAATATTATAAAGGGTGTCTGAAACAGGGCTTCAAAGTGAGTATCAATAAAACTACGAAATTTCATTTTTTTTCAAATGGGAACCATATTATTTTATAATTCCGATCGTTTGCTCGTCAAAAACAAGTTAGAGTGTGCCAAACATTTCATGTTTCGACGTTATCAAATAAAATTCGAATTTCACGACTAAAGCCAGGTTTCTCTGTCTAAACATCAGGTTTATCAAGATAATTTTCAAGTAGGCTATGAGTGCTATGACAATAGTAATAATATGTCAGTTTTAAACTAAAATTTCTCTATTTAGTCATCATTCATTATCTGCTCTATTTATTTGTCACATTCGCCGCAAATAAAGAACAGACTTTTGATATACCTTATTATTATTATAGCTTGTTTTGCATAGTGCTTGATCAATGATCAATAAAAATTAGTAAGAATGACAATTCCTAACATAGCCTACTTTGAAATAGACGAGCAGATAGAATTTCATGAATAAAGCCAGGTTTGTCACATCAGTCAAATTCAATGGTCTGCTCGTCTATTTCAAAGTAGGCTATGTTAGGAATTGTCATTCTTACTTATTTTTATTGGTCAAGTATGCAAAACCAGCAATAATAATAATGAGGTACACTAGAATGATATATCAAAAGTATGTTCTTTATTATTATTTGCGGTAAATGTGACAAATAAACAGAGTAGATAATAAATGATGACTAAATAAAGGAATTTTAGTTCAAAACTGACATCTTCTTACTATTGACATAGTCTACTTGAAAATTATCTTGATAATCCTGATGTTTAGACAAAGAAACCTGGCTTTAGTCGTGGAATTCGAATTTTCATTCGATAACGGCGAAACTAATCATTAGATATGAAATGTTTGGCAGCCTCTTGCTAGTTTTTGACGAGTAATCGATCGGAATTATAAAATTATATGGTTCCCATTTGAAAAAAATGAGATTTCATAGTTTTATTGAGGCTCATTTTGAAGCCCTGTTTCAGGCATCCTGTATAATATTTCCTCATAATTTATACAAGAAGCAGTATCAGCGTACTTTCTTTTGTTTCACTGTTGCAAAAAATTTTCTCACAATGAGGGATTTTGAAGATATAAACACTAATTTGTGATAATCTTTCTGTCAAAAAATTTGAGAAACAGGCAATAACTCAACAATCGCTTGATGTGGTTGCGCATATCATACATCAAATCATTGCAGAATTAAGAATTCAAATATGTATTAATATAAAGGGTGTTACATTTGAAATAACGAAATTTACATCCATTTCCGGTGGAACCGGAAGTAGATTCCGCTTGAAAACATTTTACAATTCAAGTTCATGTACTCTTAAACAAAAATACAAAATTTTGAATTTGTATCGCAATTCCTTCCTCGAAAACTTCTAATGAAACAATTAAAAAAATTACCCCTGTATGATCTCAATCAATTATTTCAGATGTAAAAAAACGCCGTTTAGGTTGTAAATTTTTTAATCTCAAATGAAATGTGGAATTTTGCTATCCTAATGCGGTAGACCGGCTTGTTTTCAATCTACGAACTATTTTTCACAAGTATAGACTTTTTGCGCCTTTGTTTGACTGGGGAGAAACCTCCATAGATTAGCCTTTTTGGTTTGCTCGTCTTATTGCTTGTCACCTCTATATCTCTCACAACTAACTGAGGTTCATCATGGCGTGGTAATTTTATGATATTTCTCTTGTGACACTCTTCTTATAGCTTGAAATTCAAATATTCGGCATTTACTATTTTGTAGGAAATGTCAATTATTCGATCGAAGCAAACGATAAATATAACCATATTTGCAACTGAGAATCCGGAAATAAATTTTCAAAATGCACAAAATAACATTTCCTATATTGTCATAGAATGAAGTAAAACTGAAAAAATTGGTTACAATAATAATGATGTAGAGAAAAAAATAACCCACAAAATTCAAATATTCGGTATTTACTATTTTGTAGGAAATGTAAATTTTTATTTCAAATTACACATTTTTTCAAGTACAATTGAGAAGACTTTTTGTGTCACGAATGGATAGACCTTTTGTTGCAGAGGATTATTCGGTCATTGATGGGGTTTCTTATCAACTTCATCTACTAAATATAGTTGGTGCAATAGAACAACTTATGGTCGACAAGTTGTTTCAACTTTGAAAATTTCGATTCAGTATTTTTTCAAGTTGAAGGAACGAGTTTTGTTTCTTGTTTCACTAAGAAATGAGTATTTGGGTATTCAGATTTTTATATCATTCGGTGATCTGTCTTCAGTCGGTTTTTATGTAATACATTTAATAGTTTTTTTATATCCTCATCCAGGTTCAAAAACCGATAGCAGTATATCTATTAATGAAGAAAACTATTCAAACAAAGAAAACACCTTGCAAAATCAATCTGTCAATTTGGAATCATTGAAGATCTCAGGTAATTATGTTGTTCCACACCAATTGCTTGAATTCCAAAAAGACTACTATAACGTGGCAATTGGTATTACACCTAACACGACCTCTTCAGGAATCTCCCTTAGGGATGCACCTGAGACTTCAACAAATTCGTCAGATATAAGTAAGGGTAATAGTCAAATAGAGATTGTATCGAAATTAACGAGAAATAGTTCGAATGTGCATGTTAGTGGAATGAAAAACGACTTCACAGTAAGCAACGCCTGCCAAAATGTAGTGGATAGTGTAAAATTGTCGAAAATTGGGTTAGAAGAGTCTCCTAAATCGTTCGCCAGAACATCAGCTTCGAGAAGAAACGAAGAAGTTTCGGTTAATACTGCATTGTCTTCATTTTCCAGTTCAGGTGAATAATAACAAATGGATTTGGAATACATATTTCACACTAACTTTTATGCTTTTTCATTAATTATATGAGGGGATCCATCTATTGGTACGCATTTGCAACATGAGAAGATTAATTATTAGATTGGTTCATAGTTTTCTATGGCATCTTAACGTGGGGAAGTTTATTTCGGCTTTCTATGCTTCGATGGTTGCAGGCTTATTGACATATACTTGTGAATTCAGATAACCCCACAGCCAGAAGACTAAAGGCGTTAAATCGCAAGAGCGTGAAGACCGATTCTGGTCACCAAATCGGGGAATTACAAGACCAGGACCAAGATCGTCAATGCTTCACGGGCGGTATGACATCTGGAACCATCCTTCTGAAACCACATGTCGTAACGATCCATAGCTTTGAAATGAAGCACAAGAATCTGTGTTATCACAGCACGGCATTAAATTCTTCGTTTTCAAAGAAAAATTATTTCGACCGAACATTGGACACACTCTACGAATTGTGTCAATTAAACTTTCACCATTTTGATAATGATTTTTGACAATCAGGACGCGTTGTTCTACCGTGTAATTCATTCGCGTATACAATACATTCGAACTCATCCAAATAGTTACTAGGAATTTCTTAATCTACCTTGCTGAAGTTGAGCTGATCATGATATCAATTACTTCTAAAGTTGATAAAACCTATCGCGCTAATAGATGGAACTCCTCTTGAATGCTTGTAATACTAGACATCAGTAGTTTCAACAGTATACTGACATTCGACGAGATTTAGTTCAAGCATGCAATGAATTTCAAATATACAGGGTCCTGCAATAGTGCGTTCTTCTTCCATAGCTGCTGAACCAGACATCTCAGAAATTTCGTTGAAAAGTAGACCTCTTGTACCTTCATTTCTGCATCTCAGGAAATTATTTTCTGATATACAGGGTGTCCCCGATAAATCTTATTCAACAAATGGATGATTTTTTTAATGGATAACCCCATATATTTTCACATATTTTCAATGACCTTCATTACAGCTTTCATGACGCAAAATCTTAGGGACATTTTTTCAACAGTTCAGATCTTATTCGAAGAAAACTGCAGAAAGGTGAGGGAAAAGCATTTCAGTAAAAGTCTTCTGACGATTTCCAGAAGCGATAGTAACATAAATTTGAACTAAAAGTTTTTTAATTGAAGGATTTGCCTTAACATGATTCCTAAACGATCAACCTGTCATATACAGGGTGTCCGTTATTGAGGTCCAAATATGAAGAACTTAAAATTATTATTTCTCGATTTTTTCAAATAGAACACCCTGTATTTTTTTCCACAATAATGTAGACAATTGAATACCTTACATTTTCTCAGAAGTAACCTTAGGATTATTTTAACCCCTGCATCCAGCAGACAGGAAAAATGATATCGCAAATGAAAATTTTATTCAAATAATAACATAATGAAACTAACGGACATACCAAAGAGGTCAAACAATGAAATAAAACTAAATGAATAATTATTGACAAACTTCAAAACCTGATATAATAGGTTGAATACGTGATCAATATGTATTGCTTGTACGGAAAAGAAATATCATTTTTATGATGATGCTCAGGAAGTATTATTCTGGGAAGGTTTCTAAGTTTGTCAATAATTTTTCATTTAGTTTTATTTCATTGTTTAACCTCTTTTGAATGTCCGTTAGTTTTTATTATGTTATTATTTGAATAAAATTTTCAGTTGCGATATAATTTTTTGTGTCTGCTGGATGCGGGAGTTAAAATAATCCTGAGGTTACTTCTGAGAAAATGTAAGGTATTCAATTTTCCACATCATTGTGGAAAAAAATATAGGGTGTTCTATTTGAAAAAATCGAGAAATAATAATTTTAAGTTCTCCATATTTGGACCTTAATAACGGACACCCTGTATATGACAGGTTGATCGTTTAGGAACCATGTCAAGGCAAATCCTTCAATTAAAAAACTTTTAGTTCAAATTTATGTTACTATCGCTTCTGGAAATCGTCAGAAGACTTTTACTGAACTGCTTTTCCCTCACCTTTTTGCAGTTTTCTTCGAATAAGATCTGAACTGTTGGAAAAATGTCCCTAAGATTTTGCGTCAAGAAAGAGGTAATGAAGGTCATTCACAATATGTGAAAATATATGGAGTGATCCATAAAAAAAATCATCCATTTGTTGAATAACATTTATCGGGGACACCCTGTATATCAGAAAATAATTTCCTGAGATGCAGAAATGAAGGTACAAGAGGTCTACTTTCCAACGAAATCTCTGAGATGTCTGGTTCGGCAGATATGGAAGAAGAACGCACACTATTGCAGGACCCTGTATATCCGAAAAATAGAGTATGTATAATGTCCCTCAGATCTGAAAACGAAATACTCTCGTCGAGTGTCTAGTTTCGGCATTAGGCATAATAATGTAACGTTTTCTTCGTTAGTAAAACGTCCGAGTTCAATAAACTATTTATTTACACCACTTATAACACTAATAATTAATAACTAATGAACTTATTCTAACAAAAGTCTGTACAATTTATCTCTACTGATTTATTTGGCACTATGTATTTATTTTCACTGGTCGCTCGTGTCTAACTGAATGAATGCCTCCCGTCGATGCGCTACCTATATGTATAACGCCGATTGTTTCTCGCTAAGTCCGGGCCCGTCTGGAACCTTCCCGAATCATCGGTACAGCCGTAACGTCGGATGGAACACTCCACTCGTTTCCAGAAAGCTCTCGATCGGCCCCGTAGCGCTTTGAATGCACAGGGCCGCACTCGTCACACTGTCCCCTCCTTAAGCCTGTTCTGTCCCAGAACAGATCGTATGGATTCTTCAGAGGACCGTGGTGAAATCTGCAGTCGGCACCCTTGTTACAGTGGCCCCTTTGATGGAAGTAGCATTCTATGGTTTTGCCGGGGAGTTCGATACGATTTGGGTAGAAACTGCATACTAGGATCTGTATACCTGCCGTCTGGAAAATTACTTCAAGCATGCTTCGTACTACCCTCCAATTCAGTAGATCCAGTCCACAACCAAGCTTGGGAACTGCTAGTTTCCTAACGCCGGAACGCTGAAGGTCTTCTTTCAAGCCATGCAGCGAGGTCCATAAGTTCTGGTAGGTGGGCTTCTGGAAAGAGTGCTGCTTGGTAACCAAATAGTAAATAAACCGACCTCCGGACTTCAATCGCAAACATTTCCCGATTCTGGGCTGCTGTCCCATTAGTTCCTCTTGCCGACCAAATTTGTTTTTGAATACTCTTGCTATTCCCTTACTCATACGTAGATCGGCTGCTACACAATGAGCAAGCGAGTATTCCTCGGGGACTGTGAACAGGTCCCGATGAACTTCCTGCGTGACGCCAAACCTTGCGATGCGTGTTCCCCCATAGGTGTTCATGAATTTTTGGAATTCGCATTTTTCCTTAGCCCGAACCTCGACGAGGCGTACTTCTTCTTCATCTTGCGTGGATGCGTACGGAGCCAATCGGTTGAAATGGACGACTTTCGGTTTTCCTCTGGGAGGCTTCCGTATTCGGTAAACTACGTCATTTATTCTTTTCATTACTTCGTACGGTCCTTCCCAATGTCTCTGCAGCTTCGGTGAAAAACCTTTTCTTCTTTGTGGGTTATACAACCATACCAGATCTCCTGCGGTAAACCCACCTTCAATGGCTTTGATGTCATAGCGCATTTTCATCCGGTCACTTGCTTGCTGCATTTGATTACGCACCTTATCATGGATGTAGTCTAGCTTGCTTCTGAGATTACTGACGTAGTCCTCCCCAGCTACATCTTCTCCAGGCTTACACCCAAACTCGAGGTCGCAAGGTAATCTTATTTCTCGGCCAAACATTATATTGGATGGAGTCTCCTTGGTAGATTCTTGAACCGAAGCTCTATAGGCCATCGTGAATAGATGCAAATATTCATCCCAGTCCCTTTGGTGGTCAGAGACAACTTTGGCCAAATGTTTTCCCATGGTCCGGTTCATTCGTTCCACCATGCCGTCTGACTGAGGATGCAGAGGTGTAGTTCTGGTCTTACGTATCCCCAATGTTTTGCAAACTTCCTGGAATAACTTCGACTCGAAGTTTCGGCCTTGATCACAATGCAGCTCAAGGGGAATTCCAAATCTGCAGAAGAACTCTTTCACCAATTTGTCAGCTACTGTGCTTGCCTCTTGGTTAGGAATACCGTACGCTTCCACCCATTTGGTAAAGTAGTCCATCGCTACCAAAATGTACTTATTTCCATTGCCTGTTTCTGGAAAAGGGCCTGCGATGTCGATAGCTACTCGTTCCATGGGGGATCCGACGTTATACTGCTTCATTGGTGCCTTTCCTTTACCGTAGGGTCCGTTGGCCGCAGCACAAACTTTACATTTTCTACACCAATCCTTAACGTCCTTCTTACAATTGATCCAATGAAATCGCTGCCTGACCTTCTCCAGAGTCTTAGTAATCCCAAAATGGCCACCCGAAGTTCCATTATGTAGTCTGGTCAAAATGTCCGTTACCCTACTCTTGGGCACAATTAACTGAAGCCTCTGCTGAGATCCATCTTCATTTTCCCAACAACGTTTCAGAAGACCTTCATCAATCTTCAACGTTTCCCATTGGGCCCAATACGACTTGACATTTTGGCTCAGTCTGGATACTTCTTCCCAAGAAGGTCGTCTGCCACTCTTCTTCCAACTTAGGATTACTCTCAGATCTGGATCCTCCTCCTGTGCTCGTCGAATTTCTGATGGTAGCCAGTCATCTTCGATCACAGTGGTCCGCCCCAAATTGGCCTTATCTTCCACACGAGGGCAGTGGCTGCCATTATCGGGGCAAGGACTTCTTGTCAAATCTTCGGACGTGATTCTACGGATTATCACGTCAGAGGCATTTTTAACCTGGGTCGGTTTATGCACCTTATCACCAACCCTTTTTAGTTTATCTGCTGTGTCTCTTTTTCCAATCCTTGGGCCATTTCTCTTAAAATGCCCACTCTTGTTGCAATACCAGCACACAGCATCCTTTTCCTTAGCATTCAATAATTTGCTAATCTCTTCTCGGATGATTTCCTCCACAGGTCGGTCTATTTCTTGGACTCGTCTCATACGAAATTGTCCTCTATGCGACGCCTGTTTCGCTGCCTCAAATTCTAGAGCTTGAGCCAAGGCATCATCAATGGTCTTAGGGCGTGCAAGTCTCAAGGCTTGTTGAGTTTCGCTGTCCTCGATCCCGTCGACAAACGTCTGGATTGATAGCAGTTCGAGGAAGCTCTCTGGAGCTGATGGATAAGCCAGCCTCACTAATCTGGCAACATCGGCCTCGAATTCCTGGAGATTTTCTCCTGTTTTCTGCACCCGGTTCCTTATTTGAGCATGGTAAACTTGCTGTAGGTGTGCATCGCCATATCTCATCTGAAGTTTGGATGTTAAAACTTCATAACAGGCCTGTTGACTGTCCGGTATTGTCTGCAGAATGTTAAGTGCATCTCCTCGTAGAGCTATTATTAATGCTGTGGCTTTTTCGTTGTCGCTCCAACTGTTTGCCAACGCAGCAGCTTCAAATTGTTTTTGATATGTCGACCAAGGAACTTTTCCATCAAATGTTGGTGGCTTGATCTTCATTTTACCACTTTCTGTGTTGTTTTCCGATTTCACGAAGCTACAGGATGGTGAAGCTTGAGTTTCTTTCTTATTTGAAGTTCTTTTCAGGGACTCTATCAGCTTGGTATGCTGTTCAATTATTCCTGATATTTCTTCAAATTTTCCATTAACCTCATCAACTACTTCGTCAAATTTTTCATCAACTTTATCAAATTTTTCATTGACTTCTTCAAATTTCTCGTCGACCTTATCGAATTTTTCATTAACTTCATCTATTATTACTTCCTTGATGGTTTCCATTTTCTCATCCAATGTACTTGCAATTTGACTCACCAATTCGTTACAATCGTTCATTTTTTTCTCCACCTTATTTTCCATTTGATCCATTTTTGAACTAATGTCTCGAGAATTTTCATCCATTTTCAAGCTCATTTCTCGAGAATTCTCTTCCGCCTTATTCTCCATTTTATCCATTTTCAAGCTCATTTGTTCAAAGGCTTGCTTGAAAAATTCCATACTCGCCTGGTCCATTTTCTGTTTTTGCGATCTGGTTATCGGCATTCAAATCCACCCCACACCTGACACCAATGTAACGTTTTCTTCGTTAGTAAAACGTCCGAGTTCAATAAACTATTTATTTACACCACTTATAACACTAATAATTAATAACTAATGAACTTATTCTAACAAAAGTCTGTACAATTTATCTCTACTGATTTATTTGGCACTATGTATTTATTTTCACTGGTCGCTCGTGTCTAACTGAATGAATGCCTCCCGTCGATGCGCTACCTATATGTATAACGCCGATTGTTTCTCGCTAAGTCCGGGCCCGTCTGGAACTTTCCCGAATCATCGGTACAGCCGTAACGTCGGATGGAACACTCCACTCGTTTCCAGAAAGCTCTCGATCGGCCCCGTAGCGCTTTGAATGCACAGGGCCGCACTCGTCACAATAATGATTGAGTAGACGAGAAAGGTGCTTGTGTCCTTCGGTCTATTTTAAATTTGTTTTCCAGATGTCAATGATTCTGCTGTAACGTCAGAAAACAAAGCTGCCACGCCTAAAGCTTTCACAGAAGATTCTTTCACGATACCACATCCGAGAAAATTGAGTATTAGCAAAAGAACGCCCAGAACTAGAGACCCATGTGAGTATACCTAGATGTTATCATTTATTTTGTTTTAATTATCTTCATTCTTTAAAAAAAAAAAATGCCCAGTTAGAATTCGTGATTCATTTACGATTAATCGAGTAGATTTTTCGATTTAAATAATTAAGAAGGCACCCTTATCAATTGCCCATGCAACCAATAAGATTCCAAAGATAGCTTGTGAATATCTTTCTAGTGATATCACATTGCCTGTAAGTAAAAGTCCAGTAGCATGGGCCATTTCTACACATGTCGGCTGATCTATCATTTATTTCGAGCAGAATATTCTTCTGGCAAACAGTGAAACATTCAACTTCGTCGATAATGTTGAACTGAGTTCAAAATCGCGTGCAAAACCCTTTTCTGAAAAAAAATATTTCGAACGGTCTTATTTACGAAACTCATCCCGGCATTTGGCATTCAAAAATAGACATTTTCCTACATTATGTGAAATATGTAAAAAAATCCCAGCAATACTTCTATCCCATAAGTGGATTCTACACAGTGCAGCTTAAGAATTCACCTCCGATATTGTCTTGCAGTCAGAACGCCTGACGGTAAGCCCGACGACTGTGCCTACAGTCAAGTGACGCCGGTAGATAAAATAATGAACGCGGTGAGACTCACCAATCTTCTTGGAACTCCAGAATCTCCCCAGCTTACCAAGGGTCCTTGGGATGTCGATACACCAGAAACGCCTTACGGGATTTGTTTCGATCCAAATCCGTCCAAAAGTTTAAAAAAGCAGATGTTAAGGTTTATCAACTCGTTCCCAGATAAGGAAACGCCTAATCGAAACAGGCGATTGAGCACGGTAAGATCGTTAAGTAGGTTTTCAGGTTATGTTGATCAGAGGAGCATTTGTCACTATGTTTGATTTTGAGAAAAAAGGGACACCATATAATTCTACTTGTGATACAACAGCAGAGTCAAATTGGGTTATTCTAGTTGCATATTCTAACATTGGACTACAATGAAAGAATATTAATTAACTAGGCAAATCATTTAAGAACTACTGCTTTCAAGATCGGACCACATCATAATTTTTTCTTTTTTTTATTACTGCTTTGCCGTATGGCGATGTTCATATTCAAGGATGCGTTAACCTCATATGAACAAAAGTGTGACATTGCCTATTGAGACTTTCCGATTTCAGCCTCTTTCGGAACTAAAAAGAAGGTTATGGGATAAAATTGGCTCTAATTCTGAAAGTCAAAGCCAAATCGAAGAACCAGCAAGACTTGAGAGTCAAGTGAACGAAGAGGAAAATGAGTCTGAAATGGTAAGATTCACTAATTTCACTATTTTTTTTACGTATCAACGAACGAACCTGATCAAAGTATGTATTATTATAATAGTATATTCTAAAACTAGTTGCAGAATGGGCTCCTATTCCAACACGAATGCGAAATTCGAACGCATGAGTGTTGGAATTGCATTCTGCAACGAGTATTAGACGATATTTTCTCTGTTTCAGTCAAATTTCGTGAAATACTGTTGAAATTCAATGAAAAATTCAGATTATACATCCTAGTGACTTTTGTATTGTATCTTGGCAGTTGGTCACTGTTACGAAATTGACATTTCCAAATTGACGTGTGTTGAAAGTTGATAGGATCGGCAGTCATTGTTGACAACCACGAAACGAAAAATATAACTTAAATAATGCTGTAATGAGTTCATTACAGCACTGTTTTTAGTACTGTAATGAACTCATTACGATACTGAAATAGAGAAAGAACATTATCATTTCTGAATTCTCCGAGTGTACATTATCGAAATCTTAATTTTGGGGTTTAAATGATAACAAATGGGTCTGAAGAACTTGATTCCGGTTTCTAAAATAGAGGTGTAAGTAAACACAAAAATAACGAATAATTGAAACTAATAAGATTGAGAAATAATAAAAATTTATATACAGTTTGCTTCACTTTGAACAAACAAGACTTAAATAGAGACGAAAAACTAATTTAAAGAAAATATTCATTTCGAAATGGGCCTATGTTGATATGAAATTTTCATAAAAAGATCGCTTGACTTTTTCTTATAATAATAATAATTTCATCAAATTTCTGCAACTCATCAATTTGATCAACACAATTTGAATTCTATATTTTGTTCGATATAATTTTTTGACATACTAAACTGAAATGTAAATGAGATGTAACCGTCCCGTAGTGCTAATGATCTGTGAAATCGAAGCACAATAAACTTTAATTAAAAAAAAATTATAATACCCCAACCTCTGAAGATATTCGAAACAAATTTGATATACAGGGTGTCTCAGAAGTACCGCACTTCCTTCAGGGAATCGAAAGTGAAAAATATTCTAAGCCTAAATATCCATGTTTGAAATTTTTTGATAACGTAGTTAAGTAGTTATTAATTAATGAAAGTGACCAATCAGGAGCGCCCGACAGAAGAATAAGTAGGCAGTGGGGACGCGAGAGCGAGACGCTAGTCTCTGTTTACTGCGTGAACAGCCGGCCGCAGCTCTAGCGTCTCTCTCTCGCATCCCCTCTGCCTACTTATTCTTCTGTTGGGCGCTCCTCATTGGTCACTTTCATTAATTAATAACTAATTAACTACGTTATCAAAAAATTTCAAACATGGATATATATATATATAAATCAGTTCAAAACGTTCTTCGACGTCTTCTGATTTCCAGCCTCCATGTTTCTCGGTCTTCCCAAAGGTCCTCTTCTATACCCTTCGATCTCATATCGTTGGTTATTCCTTCTCTCCAGCTCAGTCTGGGCCGTCCCCTTCTCCTTCTTCCGTGTGGTACCCAGTGGAGCATCTGTTTCGGTAGCCTATTGTCTCCCATTCTTTGGACGTGTCCGTACCACCGTAGCTGTTTCTCCCTGATGTCTTCCGTCATTCAAACATGGATATTTGGGCTTAGAATATTTTTCACTTTCGATCCCCTGAAGGAAGTGCGGTACTTCTGGGACACCCTGTATATACAGCATGACATTATATGTTTGAATGTTCAGTGATAATTTTACCACCCTAGAGCTGGACTTATGGGGTATCACAATTTGCCACATATTAACAGATTCCTTCTTTCAGCAGGAAAGCTGTAGTCAAACTGCACTTGTGAATACGAAGCTGCAGCAGTTAGAAGAGATGATGGCTGCGGCAAGTGGTAGCGCGAATAAATCGAGAAGACAGAGTAAAGTTGCTTCCTTGGCACCTGAACCGGGTTGGTACAAAAGTTCATTGAGAGCTTTTCCAAAAAGAGTTGTTATTTTGAATAGCTCGCTTCCGCTATTTCGGTAGATGTCACTTTCGAAGCTGTCATTTTTTGACATTGAATATTGCTGCTGTAGCCGAAAGTGTTGAAAAAATCCCAGGTTTGTCCCCTCCTCGTCGTTCTTTGGAATTAGGCATCCCCAACAACGACGTGTCTTGGCTGATTGGGTCCTTGAAATGATCCGGAATTGCATCGAAAAATCATCTTGAGTGATGAGGCCCATTTCCACCTCGGTGGCTTCGTCAACAAGCAAAATTGTCGCTTCTGGAACTCGGAAAATCCAAGAGTTATGTTTGAAAAGCCTCTCTATCCTCAATATGTGACTGTTTAGTGCGGTTTATGGTTCGGCGGGTACATATAACCTCGCTTTTTCGAGAATGAGGCTGGTTGGATTAGGCTATCGAGAGATGATTAATGATTTTTTTTATGGCCGGAATGGATGGTATTGATCTGGACAACGTTAACTTTCAACAATACGGCGCTACGTGCCACACAAGCCACGGAACCATTGATCTTCTACAGAAAAGGTTTCCGGACCGTGTTATTTCTCGATGAGGTGGTCACAATTGGCCATCGAGATCTTGTGATTTAACACCTTGCGACTTCTTCCTTTGGGGCCATGTGAAAGAGAAGGTCTACTCCAAGAGCCCAGCGTCAAAACATCAACAAAGATGGAATTCATGAGGCCAGGACATGAGCGATTTGGTTACGGAAAATTTCATGAAAAGGATATGGTCTTGTAGTCGTGGTCGTGTTGGTCATTTGGATGATGTTATTTTTCATTATTAACGGCATCCGATCATTTATCTTAAAATTAGCATTTTTCTTTGAATGTCAAAATAACACCTCTCATTGGAAAACCATTTATTATAATAACAAACTTGATTCTTTGTCGAATTTAATTCTGACAGATTTATTGGTTTTATTGCATGTGATGTCGATTGTTTACAGTACGATGAATGGTAGACATTTTTTCTAGCTTCCGAATTCAACATGAGGGAATCACAACCGTGCACAGTGCAGTGGGACTTTGGTAAAGACACACAGGTAAATACGATAGTTTGAATTTTGTATAGATACAGTTTTCGATCAAAATCTTCAGGAAAAAACGAAGGCCTGTACTACGGAAATTTTGTTGGAAGTTTTTGGTATACTCGTAGTTCCGGAAAAATGTGCAATAACTCGCGATTGTGGTGCTATTTTTTTTTTTGTGAAATCTGTTCTGTTCATATGAGGGTTTGTTTACTGCTTTTGGAAAGCCCTTTTGCTGCATTCTCTAAGTTGAAATTGATTTTTATGCCTGTGACGGAGTTGCCAATAATCCAAGTTTATCGGTTAAAAGAAAATGTTTTTAGGAACTTTAGGACTTTTTCCGGAGTTTCAAAAATATTCAATTGTCTGCATGCCGTTATTTCTTTCCTCAATTATGTTTACAGACGTTAAACCATTCACATGTTTTTAGGAATATTTATTTTTCTTGTTGTTCTCATCCGGAAATGAAACTTTATGTTGACATCATCGCAAAATTCACAATATCTTCGATAGACTTACTATATTGCAACGGAACGAGTTTCAATCTTTTTCTTGTTCAAGTTTCGGAAATCATCAATGGAAATAAGGGAAACAGATACATTTTTATGTTTTTTTAAATTTTTTGGTAAGAATTTCGTTATTTCTGCCGAACCCTGCAATTCATTATTGTAGTTCCTTCATTCCTTGTACGTTCTCGATGTAACAGGAGGAACCATCCAACGAATCTAAACTTTTCATGATATCTGGAGTAGGAGACCCCGAGGTGAAGGCGAAAATTATTGCTTCTTTGGAACAATTAGGCGCCAGAGTGTCGGATAAATCCAACTACGATTCCTGTTCGACTCACTTACTGTGTTCCAAACCTACAAGAAACGAGAAGATTCTATCTTGTATGGCTGCTGGAAAATGGGTGCTACACATCGACTATGTGGACGCTTGTGTTAAGGCATCGAAATTATTGAACGTAAGTATTTGGATTTCGGAGTTACTCTACCTAAACAGCAGTAGGTGATTAGTATTGATCAAGACTCATTTTATTAGTGAAATTAGCAAGAATTCTTGAGGAAGTATTAGTCCAATGTGATATTTAGTAGGTACAATGTCCCCATCATTATAATAAATATTCGAACTGTCAGTCAACTACCCTGATACATGCGCGACATCTACGAATGAACACTCGTCAGAAGTCGAGCAAGACACTGATTGGAAATCTTTGAAACAGTTGCTGTACACGGCTTCGTAACTATTCAAGATTTCTGATTGGCACGGAGTTGACCGGGGCAATCCCGAACGTATTCAGGTCCGGGGGACGTGGTGGCCATAAAATGGGTTCCAGATTCCATTCATATGAGTAGGTTCCAACGAATTTGGCAATTCATGTTGGAATTCTAAATACACTGCGCAAAAAAATTAACGCACATAATATAAATCTCAAATTTATTCTACAACTGAAGGTGTTCTCAATGATAATTATTTTTATCAGAATTATGCATGCATATGTTATCCACTTTCAACGTTTTTCTTCGATACAGATGTTTTCTCCCAGCAGGAATAAAAAAAGATTATATTATCAGATTTTGAATATATTGGCTCCATTCTAAAATCAGTTGTTCCCGATCAATTCTAGTGATCAATAGTTTTTCTTTCGTTCGATTTTCTACACTCGATCGCTATGCAACGCGAAACACGCAATTTGACCCAAGAGGAATGTGCCCAAGCGGTAGTTTTGCGAGAAGAAGGGTGGACATACACAAGAATTGCAGAAAGGTTTGGAGTTTCCCATACAAGTGTGTCCAGAATGTTGCAGTGATTCAGGGAGACAGGTATGAATGTCCGAAGACCAGGACAGGGTAGACCACGGGTAACAACTGCCATTCAAGAACGTTACTTGAGAGTTTCTTCGTTGAGACAACGGTTTACAACCGCTCGCCTCCTTCAAAATCAGCTTGAGCAAACTCATGAGGTGCAAATTAGCACTCAGACAATAATAATAATAATAATAATAATAGACTTTATTTCCCAATAACATCCCCACAATATTTACAGGTAGGTATAATTATCAATAAATCAAATTACAAGTACCCACACACCCCGAGGATGCTAAATGAAACTACGTCAAAACAAAAACTATTCTAAGTTACAAATTTCATCTGTCAAAAAACTCTTTCAAATCATATGGCTCAACATTCAGCAGCAGCAACTTTATTTTATTCTTGAACAATTTAAAATTATTTATACCTTTAATTTCATTTGGTAAGTTGTTGAAAATTTTTATGCAGCTATATGCTGGATGCTTTTCACTTAAAGTTAGTCTGTGTACGGGAAAGTTTATATTCATTGTTCTTGTGGAATATACAAAGTTGGTATTATTTTTCGTGAATTTTTCTTTATGCTTGTACAAAAAAATTAAGCACTCATACAAATATAACCCATATACTGTAAATATACCCTTACTTTTAAATAAACCTCTACATGATTCCCTGTATTTTAAGTTGAAAATCAATCTTACTGATCTCTTTTGTACAATAAACATTTCCTCCAAGTTTTGCCTTGTTCCCCAAAAAACTATACCGTACCTCAGCACAGATTCAAAATTAGCATGATACAGCACTCTTAATGTATCCACATTCAAATATTTTCTAGCCGTTCTTAATGCAAAATTTACTCCATTAAGTTTTAAACTCAAATGTTCCACATGTTTTCTATAATTCAAGAAGTTGTCTATGAAAACACCAAGAAATTTAGTGTTTTCAGCAATTTTGATGTTATTACCCCCCAATACAATTTCATCTAGTTTATCCTTTTTACATTTATTTGTGCTGAAAACTAACACATTAGTTTTCTCTGTGTTCAGAATCAGGCCGTTCTTATCGAACCAGTTTTTGGCTCTGTTGAAGAGGTCCGATCCCGCATCCACCAAGGTATTGTTCTCTTTCGCTCCAGTTAAAAGGTTGGTATCATCTGCATAATTGACAACCCATTCTCCCTCATTTTCTACTATATTGGATAGGTCATTCAAGAACACCAGGAACAACAAAGGCCCCAAGATGCTTCCTTGCGCTATACCAGTTACACTCCTCAAGCTTCCAGAAAAATAATCAATGCCATCTTTCGTTATTTTCACTCTTTGTTGTCTGTCAGATAAGTATGATGCAATCCTTTTGTGGGCTTTTCCTCTTATTCCATATGTATGCAGTTTGTTCAGCAGAATGTCTTTACCTACAGAGTCATATGCTTTTGACAGATCTAGAAATATTGCTAGTGCTAAGTTGTTTCCCTCTATCAGATCCAAGATACTCTTCGTGAACTCAAATATAGCTGTCATTGTTGATCTTCCCTTCAAGTATCCGTGTTGTGTTTGTGAAAAAAAGTTAGATGTGTTTAAAAAAGTTGTTATTCTGTTACACATTGCTAGCTCGAAAATCTTCGAAAAACTCGGCAGAATACTTATTGGTCTATAATTTCCTAACTCCTGTTGGTTCCCTTTTTTATGTAACGGTTTTATTATTGCTCTTTTTAACTGTTCTGGAAATATAGCTTGTTTAAATGATAAATTGATCAAGTAAGACAATACACTACTAATTTCAGGCAGAGATAATTTTACTATGCTGGTAGGAATTTCATCATCACCACATGTGAGTTTATTTTTCATGAGTTTACCAATTTCAAGGACTTCCTCTGGGGTAACTGGCCTCAGGTACATTGATTCATTCAAAGCGTTTGAGAGATTGTATTCTTCTAAGGAATGCTGATTTTCACATTTCGGTACTTCAGGCAGAATATTATTAAAGTAAGCATTGAAATTGTTTGCTAGGTCTTCTGGGTCTCCTTCTATCTGATATCCTCTTATGTCATTATTTTTTCCTCGTATTTCATTACATATTGACCACATGGTTTTATTCTTATTGTCTGACTTTTTAATCCGATTTTCTAAATTTTTTGCCTTCATTTTTCTTATAAGACTGTCATAATTTTTCTTGGTTTTATTGTACATTTCTTTGTATCCTGTGCTGTACCCACACAAGACTAACAATACATCTAGCTGGTTTTTACATAGTTTTATTTCTTCATTTACAGTTACCAGTACAGGTTTTCTGTTAGCAACAATAAGTTTTTGCGGAAAGCTTTCATTAAACAAACATTGAAATGTGCAGAGGAATACATTCCACTTTGTGTTTATGTTTTCACTGTCATTTTCGTCGAAAACATTCAACCAGTCTTGTTTCTGTATGTTTTCAATAAAATTGATCTTAGATCTTTCATCAAATATCCTGCAGTATTTCTTTTCTATTGTCATTGATGTGGAGAGTTCAATGGATATTTTTTGAGCATTATGATCTGATATATGCATATCTAGTATGCAAGTTTCCCATTTATGCAAACTTGTAAAAATATTATCTATACAAGATCTTGATTTATTTGTAATTCTGGTGTCCTCATTTATGGTTTGTGTGATGTTGAATGAATGGAGTAGTGTTAAAAGTTTAGTCCTAACCTTATTTTCTTGTTTCATTTCTATATTGACATCACCTGCTATCAGGATTGCTTTATCTTCCTCAAATATATTTATTAATAGTTCTTCTAGTTTGTCAAAGAAAATTTCTATATTACCATTTGGTGGTCTATATACTGATACCACAATTACTGGCTTGGATTCCACAACACACTCCACTGTGGTGCACTCAAAGTTACCTTGAATTGCAATGTTCTGTAGATTCGTTCTTTCTCTAATTTTAATTTTTTTGTGAACATAGATAGCAGCTCCTCCAAATCCCTCTGGTCTGCAATATTTTGAAGCTAACTTGAAATTACTTATCGATAACATCCTCAAATTATCTGGAGTTTGCCAGTGCTCGGTTATGCATAGTATTTTACAATCTGGGTGTTGTTTGAGATTTTCCTCTAGTATGTCGATTGAATTTTTCAGCGATTGAACATTTTGATGAATTAGACTGAAAGTACCTCTTGTTTTTTCAGGCATTCTTTTGTTTCTTCTAAAAAATCAGCTCCTTCTTGTAGTATTTCACCATGTTTAGCGAAGTCGAATCTTTTTACACCTACCCCTGCTGGCCAAAATTCAGGTTTGTACATTTCATCCTTCATTTCAAAGGGAGCAGATACCACAAACCTCTTGAGTCTGTTTGAGTCTGTTTGAGTCTGTGACAATAAGAAATCGCCTCAGAGAATATGATTTGAGGCCTCGTGTCGCGGCAAGAGGCCCAGCTCTTACCCCAGCCTATCGAAGGGCGCGTTTGGATTTAGCCTGAGAGCATATCCATTGGGAAGAGGCCGATTGGGAAAGAGTTCTCTTCACAGATGAGTCTAGATTCTGCCTCTACCATTGTGATCGACGTTCCCTTGTGGCTTGTATACAGACATCCACATGAAAGATATGCTCAGTGCAATTTCCTGAATACTACTGGTTTCGGGAGAGGATCGATTATGGTATGGGGTGGAATATCTTTGACTGCTCGCACAGACCTAGTGGTCGTTGATAATGGAGCTATGAATGCTGATAAGTATATAAGGAACATTCTTGAAGAGCATGTAGTGCCATTTGCCTCATACATTGGTGAAAATTTCATTTTTATGGACGATAATGCCAGACCCCATCGTCCGCCCATCGTTCAGGAGTACCTTGAAGAGGTTGAAGTCTCTCGAATGGAATGGCCAGCAAGAAGTCCAGATCTCAATCCGATTGAGCAGGTTTGGGACAACCTCAATAGAAGGCTGAGAAGTTCAGAAAATCATCCAGCTACTCTTAATGACTTAGGAATCCAACTCGGAGAAATCTGGGAAGGATTAGATCAGAACATTTTACGATCACTCATTTTGAGTGTGAACCGTCGTTGGTGAGCTGTAATTAACGCAAGGGGTGGAAATACCAAGTATTAATTCACTTAACAGCATTTCAGTATTTTCAAAATTGTTCATTTCTCTTCTTTCACATAAGATTCGGTGAAATCCTGAATTTTTCTTCCATTTAATGTATCTTGTTTCGTTCAAAACCTTCCCGAGGGAACATAAAAAATAAGTTATAAAGTCAATGTAGAGTTAACTTTCATTAAAATGGAGATTTTCAGAATGTGCGTTAATTTTTTTGCGCAGTGTATATGGCGTGCAGTTAACCCTGATACACCAGAGCATCGTGTGATACTTTCTGTCGAGGTAGATGGATCTTGCTTAATTTCATACAGAACTGTATCTTCCATGTCGGTGTTAGCGATTCGTCCAGTGCTTGTGCCACCAACACCGCTGCCAGGAATTCGACCTTCCATGTAACACCCATGGGCTCTGATGAATCTTCTGTAATCCTGGTGGCGTTAGGGTATCTTTACCTATAAAGTCCTGCAGTTTCACTGTCAATTGAACACATCCGATGTTTTTTCTTCATCTTGTTATCACTTTTGATTCATTTATATATTTTGTTTTGAGGTTTAAAAGAAAGTTTCTTGTTGTTCACTTCCTTTTGCTTGCTCTCTCTCAAAGGAAAAGCCCTTAATTCATTCAGCTTTTTCAATTCAAGGAGGAAGAATATGAATTTGGAAATCCGAACTCAATCGGCAAATTCTCCATCGAGTTGGACCGGGAGATCGAGATCAGGATGCAGGCAATCTACTATTGGAGAAATGAGGTCGCAAGAACTGGTAGGGGAGCGTTCCAAGATATGAGGGCTATCATTGTAGCAGAGAAGAAACAATCTCTCATGACAGTCATAGAGGCTGGAGGTGGGACCGTTATCGATGCTACGTGAGTAATATTTTTTACAGATTTGCTACACTTTGAAAGAATAGATTAGAAATTATCTTCATAGTGTATTTTGAATTATTTCGCTTGAATTTTTCACTGATTGAAATTGAATGGATAGAAGGAACTTCTAATCACTAGGATTAGTTGAACTATAGAAGAACGATCGTTTAAATTATCCTAATTTTCTCAATTTTTTTTGTTATATTTCATTTCAGGCCTCCCTTCAACGATGTTGTACACGCAACGCACTGTCTGCTTGAAGCCAAAAGTGTATCAAAATATTCCTTGTATGAACCCCTGGCTAAGCAGGGAATTTATTGTGTGAACACACTGTATTTGAGTGAGTTCTTACACAGGACCAATAAAGACATCAAAGATGCTGTAACCCCATTTTTCCAGAAGTATTTCAGATGAATCTTGAAATTGAAAGATCTCATTTTATGATTTGATGTATATTATGGTATAAAATCGAACTTG
Source organism: Adalia bipunctata (assembly GCA_910592335.1). Taxonomy (NCBI): domain Eukaryota; kingdom Metazoa; phylum Arthropoda; class Insecta; order Coleoptera; family Coccinellidae; genus Adalia; species Adalia bipunctata. The sequence goes on from OU342954.1 coordinate 14,061,187, forward strand.
GACTATTTTCCATATAATTTGCATATGAGACATAATTTAATTTATAATTTTTTTTTCAATTACTTCGATGAGATTAAAAATATATTTACAGTTTCTAATGTCCAGTTGTTTTTTATTGTGCATCTGTAAATGTATCAAATAAAATGTTTTTGTTTAGTTTTTGGTGTTTTATTATCTTGCGCACTGTTCGGGCAGCTGATTCGCTATTCCACCGATGGAGAATACGCATGGGACCTCCCACATGAGAAGTCTTAGAACGTTTATCAGGCAATCCAAGGACCCGCCAAATTTTTTTTGAGGTTAGTGCTGATAAATTTCCCTTCTCCAGTACCTCCTCTGCAAGCTCTCAATACTTAAAGTTGTGATAATGTGATTGAGTACAATTATCTTCGTCAGTGTTGCTTCAGGATATTTTTTAGTATTACAAAGCTTAAATAGACTCACTGGTTCATTCATATTCCTCATATTCACTGCTAACCAGCCACCTGTCAGATACATTTTGATGTTAACACTGGTTGAATAATCACGTGGTTTGGATTGCCTAAATGCGGGAAATCTAACCTCAAAAAACAAATGAAAGGATCTTAGAATATATAGTGAAACTACATACTAGCCGGAGGTAGTTTGATTACCATTTGGTATTCATCTATATCAAAATGAAATTTAATGATGATAATCCATATAGGTATCTAATAATTTCATTAGATATACAAAGTGTATTTTAAGGTCAGGCTTTTCTTTTGACATTTTACCAAAAATGATGCTCCTGTTTCGAGAAAATGAAGGTAGAATAGTTTCTAGGTGAATCTGAAAATTCCTCAGTCCGAACCTGCTTCTCCGTAGATATCAACATCTCTTGTTTTTTTGTCTTACCTTCCAAATTTTCAAAAAATTCTAGTGCGTAGAACACATCATTCTGCAATAATGCCGCTTTTTCATAAATTTTTTAAATTGAACATTTTATATGTATGAGTGCCCCTGGCTCAGTGGTAGAGCGTTGAAATTAATTCGGACCCAAAGGTCCGAAGTTCAATCCCGAGCTAGGAAAGAAATTTTCTAGTGTCGGTAGGGTCCACCATTCTCACTGTTGGGTCAAAAATTAACAGTGCTGTGCCTAAGGTGGCGTAAGGACACAGTAACAAAGCCTACACAGAACACGACTGCTTACTCCGAACTCGGCACAAGTTACAAGCTTCGAAGCTTGTAATTTCAGAGGGGTCTCCACAGGAGACCTAGGAGTAATCAGGATAAACAACAATAAACAATATAAGAAGTTTTCGGTAATAGTATATTATGTTGAAAGGATTAAAAGTGCATATTTTTTTACGAGCAATATTTGCAGTTGCGAGGCGGAGCTTTCTATCACCTGTCGAAAGGAAAGCCTCACCAATATACATCCTGTATGTGATAAAATAATCAATTTAAATTAACAGGGATAAATGTGACAGTACTCGTGACATCCAAATTACCAAGCCGAAATAGCTCAGTTGGGAGAGCGTTAGACTGAAGATCTAAAGGTCCCTGGTTCGATCCCTGGTTTCGGCAGTACTTTTTTTTTAATTGGCGGTTTCTGGTATACTCCCCACGGATACTCAAAATGTTTGAGTATCCGTGCCTTACTTCAACGCAAAGATATTCTACAATGTAGAATATCTTTGCTTCAACGTCTTCAACCGAAGACTCTTTCATCATAGTTCTTTAATCTATGGACTCTTTGCTTCAACCATGCTAGGAAAAAATTATAGCCTTATTTACAAATGGTTGAATTCGGAATCGGCAGTTATAGTTACTTGGATGAGTAATAAATTCACACAAAGTAAACAAAGAGTAAATACAAGAGACCTCACTCCCCCTATTTAAGAATGAAATCGCGAACATCGTTTGTTTGACCTTGAAAGTCATTTGTGAATGACGAGGTCTAATCGAGGGGTGCCAACTCAGACCAAGGACCTGTTCTGTGCCAAGGACTCTTTCCTTTGTCTAAGGGTGCCCAGTTTGTTGTAGTTAAATTCAAGGTCGACGAACCAATATTTCGCGCCAAGCCGAAGTGATCTCTCTTGTATCGTTGTATCTACTCTTTGGATATACCTTTGATATTTCACTATCTCAAAGGAACATTTCTGTCTAAACTTCACTACAGACCACATGATAGGACCTCAGAGTAATAATAGTATATTATTCAACGAGCGGTAATGTAGGTCATAAGTCATAACACACGCAGGTCGCAGATGAATTTTGCATAACGAGCCGTCAGGAATAGCATAGAGACAAGCGGGAAAAATAATAAATCTTCTGTGGTTTTAGTGTTTTTCTTACTATGGTTCTTATTGTTTACATGTTGCCGAGCGTATTAACCTCACTTTTTTGAAAAAACTTCAGGAAATTTGTCAAAAATGGTATTGAATCAAAATACATTTGAATGATATAACTATAAATATATTCATTTTTTCAGTATTCCGTACTCTTGAAAAAAGAAACTGCACATGATGAGAGTATATGGTGCTGTACTTGGGGTAGGAGACAGAGTGAAAAGAAGAAAAAAAACATTGAAGGTGGAGATGATGAAAAATCCCGGTAAATTGGAATGAACGGTTATAATACTGAGTGATATATTATGATATTTGATCAGGAATTTTTGAGGTTTCGTAACTACATTGATTTCTCACAGGGATTCAATTTTATCTGATGACGGAGGTCCTACCGATTATATTATTACAGGGGGTGTAGATGACTTGGTTAACGTATGGCAATTAGAAGATGATTCCCTCAAACTACATCATAAATTAGAAGGACATTCTTTGGGAGTAGTATCAGTTGCAATAAGCAATAGTGGAAAGTGTAAGCAAACATAACAATTTCTCCCATTTCTCTGCTTAAGTACATATGTCCATTCCGAAATGTATTTTAGTATGCGCTTCCAGTTCCCTGGACTCTAGTATGAGAATTTGGGATTTAGAAAGAGGGGAAAAAATTGCTAATGTAGAGTGTGGACCTGTTGATTTATGGACAGTTACATTTAGTCCAGATGACAAGTACATTGTTTCGGGATCTCATGCTGGTAAAATTACCATGTACAGTGTCGAAACAGCCAAAGCAGAACAAACTTATGTCTCCAGAGAAATTTTCATATTGAGTATAGCATATGTAAGAAGATTTCAAAACTGCTTTTGTAAAAACGATGTGTAATTGTTAATTTTTCAAGAGCCCAGATGGCAAGTATATAGCCATTGGAGCCATAGATGGAATCATAGAAATATTCGACGTAGCCAACAGCAAATGGTGCTATACTTTGGAAGGACACGCTATGCCTGTAAGAACTCTGTGCTTCTCCCCTGATTCCCAGCTCCTTCTAACTGGTTCTGATGATGGACATATGAAACTTTATGATGTTCAACACGCCACTGTGGTGGGAACTCTTTCTGGTCATGGTTCTTGGGTGTTGAGTGTGGCTTTCTCTCCAGACGGTAAACATTTTGTATCAGGCAGTGCTGACAAGACTGTCAAAGTCTGGGACTATGGTACGAAGCAGTGCATTCATACTTTTGCGGAACATACTGATCAGGTGAATATAGTATTGAATATCTCTGTTTTAAATTGTTATTGAAATTGTGTAACGGAGGAAACTGTATGAACTAAACCCGTGCTATTGAAAATGGGGAAATAATTGTTTCAATTCATATTCTCATTCCAATTCGGAAAAAATTAGAGTTTAATCTCTATTTTCAGGTTTGGGGAGTGAAGTTCAGTCCAGATAGCAGCAAAATAGTATCCGTTTCTGAGGATAGAACAATGATCATCTACAGTTGTCCTGTTTAATTTTTTCAATAAAGCATTTTAATTTTCTAGCTGTGAGTTTTTTTCTAATCCCTTACAATATATCTCATTCGCAAATCCATTCCAAAATATCGTCGTGTTCCGGAGAAAACCAAGTAACTCCATTATGTTTTTTCTCTTAAGATCAATTTATATGGAAGGCTCCTGTTCACCTTATGCCCAGCAGCGAATTTTTTTTCTAGGTACATGTTAGCATAAAAAATCGATCAGTGCTACTTTCAAGTTGCGGAAAGTTCGATTTCAGAATATGTATATGAATTTTTTAAATTTGCATAAAATATACCATTTTTATAACATATAATTTGATTATTACATGATCGATTCAAAGAATATTGTGTTTGAGATATAATTTAACCAATAAGTATCCTCCTTTCGAATTATTATAACAACAGGTTCGGTGATGTTCTTTTGGGAGGGGAGGGGTAAATGAAAGAATAATGCTGCAAAATGGCGAATACGCGAGGCACCGCAGGTATACAGAGTCAAAATGGTGTATTTTTTATATACCTGAGACTCGAAGTCACTCCTTTAAATTTGTGTCTTTGTATTCGTCTCTTCTAAGCTCTGCATGCGTCGTCCAAATTGATATCGCATATTTGTAATACACACAACCAAACTTATCTATATGGAATCACCCTGTTATTTGGAAAAAACGAATTTTAATTGAAAAAAAGTCGCTGAAAAGTGAAGAGCAGTTTTCCCTAAACAAGTTTATTACAAAAATAATATAAATTATTAAAAGATTATTTTTATGATAGAACAGAAAATTAAAAGTGTAAATTTCTCTAAAAATAATTTGTATGTAACTGAGAATTGAACAACAAATGTAACGATTTTAACAAAGCAATAATCAGTATTACCACCCTTGGCATTGATACAAGCTTGAATTCGACGAGGCATGCTTTCTATTAAGTTGTTAATTTCTTCTTCTGTAACATTTGCCCATTCCTCTAAAGCCGCGTTACCAGGATTATTTTGACGAGCTCTAATTTTTCTTTTGATCCTATCCCACAAGTGCTCGATAGGATTAAGGTCCGGTGAACAAGAAGGCCACTCTAAAACAGTCACACCTTCCGTTTCGAAAAAATTTTTTGCAACTCTGCTGGTATGTGGAGGTGCATTATCCTGCATAAATAGGAAATAATCTCCAAAAGCACCTCGCCAGAGCCTCACTATAGGTTGTAGCACTAGATCAACATACCTAGGCCTTGTCAGAGATTGTCTAATAGGAATTAAAGGAGTTTTCTCACCAAACATAATTCCGCCCCAAAACATTACAGTACCTCCTTTGTATTTAGGGATTGGTCTTGCAGCTTGGAGCCTAGCTTGTCTCCCTCTACCTCTTAAAATGCGAACACGCCGGTCGTCTGATCGTAGGCCGATTCTGGTCTCATCCGAAAATAAGACATTTTTCCAATCTTCAATAGTCCAATTTTCATGCTCTAAACACCAATTAAAACGGTCAACTTTATTTTGCCTTGATAGTTCTGGAACTCTTAACGCTCTTCTCTTGAATAATTCCCGAGCGCGAAGTCTTTTTCTGATAGTTTCGACAGAAACACTAACACCTGTAGCTTGCAAAAATTGCCTTTGAAGCTCTGAATGAGATACTGCGGGATTTCTTCTTGCTGTTTGGGCTAAAAAGCGATCCTGCCTTTCTGTAGTTACTCTTCCATGACTTCTTCTCGGCCTATTCTTTAGGGTTCCTAACTCCAGAAACCTTGCATAGGTTTTTGAAACAACCCCTTGTGTAACCCCCACCGTTCTTGCAATCTGTCTTTGTGACATACCTTGTTCTGCCATAGTAATAATTCTTCCTCTCTGGACTTCCGATAACCCCACATAAGGCATTTTTTTTAAACTTCGCAAATAAACAAAATATAAATTCACTGCGACGTTCGAACGAAATGGTAAAATCGACACTGCAAAGCCAAATCTTATCAAGTGCTTATGAACCTAACTGTTTTTGTGAGTAAACACATGCACTTTTTATTTGCTTCTAACGAAAAAGATATGAAAATAATATTTCATCTTAATACTGGGTGATTCCATATAAGTTTGGTTGTGTGTACTTAAGATGCATAATTGATATCAATAAGAATGTGCATAAAATCGCAGAGAAAAGTAAATTCAAAATTCAACATTTTTTGTTATAATTTCTGCTTGGCTTCGCTCATCTTTGCAAGAATTTTTCATAACTATTTCTGATTTTGCACGAATGATATCAAAAAACGAAGTTTAATTGCTAAAATTGTGTTGACCCTACTGAACCATCTAGTCGGATTTAGTTTTTTCAGACAGGTGTCCGATTCACCAGTGAATTTTGACAACAAATCCCAACGTTTGATGCTATTTCCGAAAAAATTATACAAATCTTGTAACGTGGTAAAAACAGTGGTCAGCGCTTGGGGGCCCCTAATGTCCGGGGCCCTGGTGCACTGCACACCCTTGCACCTACGTAGCTACGCCGCTGCCGATAGTCCGTTACTTCGTGATATAGTTCCTTCGAAAAAAGAATAGAAGTACTCGAATAACCCGACAGAAAAACTTCTAAACGAACAGAATGACCTATGGAATTCCTCACTCTTTAAAATTATCAATAAATAAGCCTACAGGAGACATTTGAATACCTTTTTGACATTTCCGATATTTCACGAGTGCCAACCTAAATCTTGGCCAACCGGGATACCTACTTTATGAAAGTGAATGGAGTATGTGCAAGGCCGTAGCTAGAAAAAAATTTCGGGGGGAGGGGGGGTGTCCGTTGAACTGAGCTCTAGAAAAATTTCGGGGGGGTCCGGACCCCCCTGGCTACGGCCTTGAGTATGTGTACCTCTCAACCAAGATAAGAGAGCAATCTTTGCTTCTCAAGTTATGAGATCCAACACGGGTGCTAACACAACTTCAGCCATAGACATTTTTGAATTGCAGGAATTTTAAATGAATGTCAGTCTTTGGTAATAAATGAGATAATAGAGAAAAAAATTTATTCGAGTAAAAAAAATATACAAAAACTTACAAGGTCATTCATAATATCCTAAGATATATAATACCAATGAATGGCAGAAAAAGGTATACCTATATGAGATTGAGAATATCCCACTCAAATTCTATATCTACAGGGAGCAAGCTAATGACAAAATTATCCATAATAAATACAGTAGCATATCACAATAATTTGTCACCGGTTAATTCTTCCAGTGAACTAATTTTTTCACTGTGCTACTTAGGAAATAGTTGCGAAGATTCGTGGAACCACAGTCGAAAATGAGAGTGAAAATTACATTCAATAGTGCATAAAGAAATTACTTTCAAACAATAGGTACTCGAATAATATCGTTTTGATTACCTATAATTTGGTATTCCACATTTTTCTTAATTAGAAGGTGTTGAACTATTGAACTTATCGTTTCTTATTGTCTCTCTCTTCGACTCATTTCCACATCTTAATTTGTAAATCTAAAATACTTACTATTCAAATAACACTATCAGGTTAATAGAGAAAAGTTATGAGCATATTTAGTTTCAATAATCACAAAAAATTATACTATAAAGTTGAGAGTTTTATGGATATGACAGGATCTTTGGTTGAAATATATGAACAAGACGATATTAAACTCCTTTTTCAGAAAAATCTGCACCTACAATGTACAATAGATGAAAATTATTATAAATACCGATATTTTTGAGAGATTCAATATGGTCTCATCATATACATTATGACTAGAACACTTTAGTGCGTGACAATTTTATTCATCCCCTCTATGACAAAGTTGAAAAAGAATATCCGATTTTCCAAAATTTATAGTTTTGTTTTGAAGGCTTTCATTTTTATATGTGGAGAACATAAACTTCTTTCAAGTAAATCTGCTAATGTTTGATTTTTACATATTTTGGTGTGTATTATTCTGTCCCTTTTTAAGTTTCGTCTTCTTTTTTATCTTTATCAATTTTATTTTCAACATGTGTATGGTTTACACAGATAAATTGTATTCATGAAATGTTTTATATTATTGTATTATATTTTTCAAGGAGAATATCAATTCCTCAGAATTGTTTTCATATGATAAATAAAATTTTCGATAGGATTTTTCTTAGAAATTACCGTTTTCATTTCTGTCTTCGTTCTCAACTTGTCATTGATTCTTTAAATACTATCACTCTTTTACGTTTAAGTAGATATAAATACCAAAATGGTGTACATTTGTATAAATAGAATTACCATCTAGAATCTAGATGGTAAGATCCTCCCAGTCTTCCATAACTCTCGGTGTTAGTATTATCCTTATATTAGAACAACGTTCTAGTTCATTTTGACAATTACGGTTTAGTGGATTATTTGTTAAGTCTATAGTTTCTAACGATGGGGCTGCTTGCAAACATTGAATCTCCACATCTGGAAAAGAGCAGAAAAATTTAACAAACTAATAGTGAGTATTCATGTATTCAGTGGCGTATTCAGGGGGGGAGGGCTAGGGGGACCGGGCCCCCCAAACCATATACTCACAGGAAAGGAATTCTAAAAGTCTGATTGCTTAGGATAGTATTAAAATTCAATTTTTCTCATATGGAAAATCTGCCCCCCCCCAAACTGAAATCCTGGATACGCCACTGCATGTATTAAAGGTAGGGTTCGCGCATTCTTACGTAGAAAAATGACACTGTTACGTACTTACCGGTAATATGATTATTGCTGGCATTCAGCTCCTTCAAGTTGGGTATTTTGAAGATGCTGTCAGGCAAAGAGATGAAAGAATTGTGGGATATGTCCAGTCTGCTCAATGAACCCAGATCCGCAATCTCCTCGGGAAGCTTAGCCATCTGGTTGTGAGATAAATTCAGTCTTCTGATCAGGCTAAATTTGAAAACGAATTTAGGAGGAATTTTGGTGATTACGTTGTCGCTTAGATCGCAAGACTTGAGCTCTGTGTGTCTCATCAAGTGATATACGGCGTCTGGCACTTGCATTAATTCACAGTGTGAGAGATCTGAAAAAAAATTATTATGAATTTAAATAATTATTTTTTTGTACAACTGCCATTAAAAGTGACACTTTTAATGACAGCAAACAATGTTAAAATTGATTGTTTACGTGGAAGCGTGTTAAAATTTTTATAACATTAGTGTTAAAAATATTTTCAGCACATTTTCTTATGATGAAATCAGATGAAAAAAATTCAGCAATTGCAATTTTTATTATCAATATTCAACAATCATTACTTATGGAAATTAATAGATATTAATCGTAAAACTAGAACAAATACTAATGCCCTGTGACGTTATAGGGAGCTTCGCAACACATTACTAGAATCCTCAGCACCATCAGTACTTGTAGAAACCGGAAGTACAATATTGGATGATGATGATGATACCAAATCTGTTGAGGTTGGGAGAATTTTTTCTGAAATGACATTTCTATATGCAATGGAATGATAAACATAGCCCTCGGCTACCGTCGTAGACTTCCATCCACCATGTTTTTTATATCCGTAATATTTGCTCTTGATTCTGCTAGCAATGAAGCGGAGGATCTTCGAAAACAGTGTCCTGTATATTGCTTTGGTTCTGACAGTTTGAGGCATTCGGCAACAATAGATGGCATTTTCCCAAATGTATTGATACCAACTGGATTGACAGTGCATTTATTTTTCATGTATTTCAGGAAAAAAACGACGATGTTTGATGACAAAAGGGTGCATTGCAAAGTACTTATGAAAATAGTCAACATACTTCCCAATAATACTGAAAGAACAACCGACTTTCGTTTTTGTGTTTGGAAGTTGATTTATTTCTTATTTCGATGTCTTCCACTGATGGCGAATTACACAATTCTACACGCCGACAAGCTCCAAATAATCCGAAAATAGTTGCAACCTTAACCATCATGTATTTCTCATCTGGTGCCTCATTTATAAACTTTTAAACTTGTTCACGAATGAGAATTATCGATTTTTGGGACGATATCCGTCACTTTTCCGTTTTAAATATGCTATTACCTTAAGATATGTACCAACATCCACACCATTTTTAACAAAGGCGCTTGACTATATCATTGAAAATTTGCGCCACAAAGTTGATGAACTCCATATTTTTGATTTTCTTCTAAGTATATGCCAGGAAAACAGGTTCACTGAAGTTCCCTTCTACATTTTTCAATTTACACCAGGCCATGAAATTGTTATATGCAATATCGTACTGCTGAACAGATTTTTTAGGTAGGAGTTCCAGATTTGCTCTTCTTGCAGACTCTTCAATATCCACAGGAACAACCAAATCGTCACTTTTATTAATAATTGGACTCTCGACAGTATTAAGCAGTTAAAAACTCAAGAGGAAAATTGGACAGCATGGCATGGCGTTTTCGGCTCAAGGATCCCTTTGTCGGCCGATAACACTGCGTTAAATTCGCACAAACTGGATCAATTCCTTAAGGCAACCTGTAGGAACTTGTCCTAAGTTGACATTGGCTTCCATTCATCATAATTCGTTTGATTGTTACACAGTGTGTGTTTTTTAATCGAGTTCCAGAAAAAAATCATCATGAGTAAACAAACTTCTTTGGCGGAGTTCATCAAACGAAGGAAAATTGATTAATACGAAACAAAATCGACAAGTTCGGCTGCTGGAATCCGCTAGCAATGATGTCTGTGAATACAGGGAGTTGCCAATTTCCGAAAATGAAATTATTGATGATCTTGCAAGAAGACCAAGGCGACTTGTCTTTGTTTTATGATAGCAAACCAAAATTTCTGATAAAGACTTATCCTTGTTTTGCAATTAAAAAAATATTATTATTATTTGTTTCATATCCCCATCACAAATGTCTGGGTACGCCACTGACTCCCAATCATTGAAAAGCCAATTAATATATACTAACTGACAAATAAACTGCAACACCCAGCTGTTTAAATTTTAATTTTTTTTGGTGGAACATATATCTATGTATAGATAGTATAGCAAGGAGAAAATGATTACAATTTGGAAAAAAACAAAGGGTTACAATTTTCGACTTGACCATCTTAAAAAATAAATTTAAAGAAAAGTACAGAACTTCTCTGTGAAATTCTTTTCGTAACTTAATCTCCATGAATTGTACTTTTATACATAAAATAACCAGATTCGTAACTTTGACAAAAATTATGGAAATGTTGGTCTCAAGTGAAAAAGTTACGTGAAGTGGATTATGATCTGAATTTTCGAATCAAAATTAAAAACGTAACAAGGCGAATTCACGGTTTCTTAGTATGCTTGAAAACTGCGCCCAACAGTCAGCTTTTAGAATCATTGATAAAAAATGGTACTTAACACTCTACTTTTGCAAGAATTAGCCTTCAAAGTCATCGAAGTGGAAAAAAACAAAGAACTAGACATTTACTACAAAATTATTTTTTGCCATTTTAAGATTTTTCTGATCAAGTTATGATAGAAAATGCTGAAAATCAATGAAAAATAGCTGCAGATGTTGGTCAAGAGAAGAGTTCTAGATAAAAAGAAGGAATAGGTATGGCAATAAATCACACATAATAATGTAAATAAAAAGAAATTTATTTATGAAATTTACACTAGGTTTTCAAAGTGGACACCTCTAGCCTCAATACAAATTCTACACCTTCTTAGAAAATTTTCTGTTAATCGCATAAAACCTGCACTGTTCTCTCTTAGGACACGTTCGGCTTCTCTTAACTTCAGTCGCAGCTCGTCTTCACTCGAACATTCTCGGGCGTAAACAATTTCTTTCAAATAACACCAAACGAAAAAATCCATGGGATTAAGGTCAGGTGAACGCGGGGGCCACTTGATTGGTCCGCTGCGTCCGATCCATCTCTTCAGGTATCGTTCATTCAGGTGATTACTAAGAAGGTGTAGAATGTGTATTGAGGCTAGAGGTGGCCACTTTGAAAACCTACTGTAAATTTTGTAAATCAATTTCTTTCTATTTACATTATGATGTGTGATTTAATGCCATACCTATTCCTTTTTTTATCTAGAACTCTTCTTGACCAACATCTGAAGCTAGTTTTCATTGATTTTCAGCATTTTCTATTTTAACTTGATCAGAAAATTCTAAAAATGGCAAAAAATAATTCTGTAGTAAATGTCTAGTTCTTTGGTTTTTTTCACCTCTGTGACTTAGAAGGCTAATTCTAGCAGAAGTAGAGTGTTAAGTACCATTTTTAATCAATGATTCTGCAAGCTGACAGTTGGGCGCAGTTTTTAAGCATACTAAGAAACCGTGAATTCGGCTTTTTACATTTTTAATTTCGATTCGAAAATTCAGATCATAATCCAATTCACGTTACTTTTTCACTTGAGACCAACATTTCCATGATTTTTATCAAAGTTACGAATCTGATTATTTTATGTATAATAGTACAATTCATGGAGATTAAGTTACAGAAAGAATTTCACAGAGAAGTCTTGTACCTTTTTTTTAATATCTCTTTTAAGATGGTCAAGTCGAAAATTCTCAAAGTTCATAAAAAAATTCATAACTCGAAAACCTTGAAAAATCGCATGACATATATGGGGGTGATTTGAATAGCCCATGATACGAGGGACCTGTTTTTTTTCTTTTTGACATCAATCTCTTGGCCACCCTGTATAAAAAGAACGAATTCTGATGTTGAACGATAATTTATTGAGGAAAATTGAAAAAAAAGGTTTTTTCGGTCCACTTCCCACTTCCCGGACGCTTTTTTTTTGAGAAAGTAGCTTTTTCCGGCCTAGTCCGAAAAGTACGTACTTTCCGGACTAGGCCGGAAAAATTCCGTCGTTGTTGTCATTGTTATGATCATCACAATAGCAACGAAATAACGGATGACAGTTCTGTTTTGATTAATTCAAATAAGAATCAAAATGTTTAAAAGAAATGTGTCGTCCCATTGATTTGTAATTCTACATGGTTGCCGAAAAAATATTGTACGCAACACGTCCAAAAATAGTGTTTTTGGACTCACAGACTTCCAGGACTCGCCTCCGGCTCGTCCTAGAATTTTGTCTATTCGTCCAAAAAAACCCTATTTTCCGGACTTGTTACGTAAATTACTATTTCAAATGAATCATGTGGTAATATATCATTTAAAAGCTCTCATTGTGGCGACAACAAATCTACAAATCCTTTTTCTTCCGAATTTCAAATGCAAAGTTCAGAAGATATACAAGGAATAGAATCCTTTACAGGTATTTGCTAAAAACAAGATCAAGATAGTCTTAAATTCGAGTCTCGAAACTGTGATAATCCATATCGAATGCTTCGAATATAACGGAATAAATTATTCTTCATAACAATATAAACATCTTCCGCATCGGAATATATCAAGCAGATTCGATTTCATAACACTTGACTAGGTCAACGTGAACAGGGAAGTTTATATTATGTAACAGTCGAACGAAACATCATGAATACTCAATGAGAAGCGACTGAATGAACTAATTAACCAACTGTTTACGAAATATCACCCTGTATAACACACGGTTATGCTCCATTTACATCTTGATTTGGAACGTCTCTCAGCTGATGAATAATTTTCGCGCAATATGATGTTAGAAAAGGTTTTAGGAGGAAATCGAAAGGATTCTTTGTTCGGTGTTCCAATTTTCTATAACAATACTTTTGGATTTCATAGCCATTAATGGGGATTTCCATCTGTAATGTTCACACTATCACAATTGATTTCGATAGATTACATTATCATTTTCAGTAATTGTGTTATAAGACTTAAAATTAATTAAAATTCTTTAAAGGTCATTTTTTCCTGGAGGATAAATGTTTCTTTCTTGATCCTTTTGAGCGCTGATCCTTTTGTATTTTCGAATATTACTTAAACGAATAATCATACATTCTCGTTACATCTTATTAAAACATTTCTTCAATAGGAAATAAATAATCGAGAGGTCTAATTATAATCTACTGCCAGAATAGAAAGAAAAACTTATTTTTCATTGAAAATTATGGAATGAATCAACTCCCTTTCTTCATTTCAATGCAAGATTGATTTACTACCTTTGCGGGAGTAAATATAAGCATAGGATATACTTCTTGTTGTGTTCTTGATACTACCATATATAGTACCTGATTTAAAATCTTGTATCCTGATTCGCGTCATGACATTCATGGCGGACAAGTTTCGTATGTACTACGATTGAAGTCGGAAGCATTTTCAATTTCTTCAAGAACGATATTCTTTCCTCATTACCTATTAAGTTCCCTATCTATTCGCATTTTGCAATAAACTTTACTGATCGGCCTTCCTGTTCTCAGTCAACTAAATCGATGTAAAACACTGTATTGTGTCACGATGTGTGTATTTTTCGGATTTTGTGTCAGAAATGGTCTCTGTTAACTATGGTGGACACACTTATCAGGAATCTGCGGTCAAATTCAATTCTGTTCAATAATTTCAGAACTGTGGGATGAAATTTTACATTAAGATCGAAAATGACTTATTCAAACTACTAACAGAGATTGAGTAACCAAAATTGTAGAGAATTATCGAAAAAACAAAATTTTTCATAAAAATTACACAGGGTGTATCTGAATACCACCGAGAAAATGAAAGGGGTGATTCTTTGAGGAAAATTAAAGTAGGTATTTGGTATAAAATTTTCTGAAAGGCCTCTTCCCGGAAAAGTTACACCCCTCCGTAGATCAATAAAAAAATGTTTTTCTTTTTTATTTTCCCTGTATATTGAGCTGAGGACACGAAACTTGGTAATTATCAAATTATCATTAATTTGTCGATGAAATTACACATGCTGGAATTTTTTCAACCCAGAAAGGGTTGAAATAGTAACCCTCTAAGATATTTTTTCTCGCAACTTTTTTTCTGGTGGAAACTTTTTCATTACAATAAGTTTTTTCGAAAACTCGAGCATTTGCGAGAAAAATATAAATGTATTGCAAACTCGTGTTAAATAGTATTTTATTGAACAACAGCCGACAAAATTATAATAATTCCACTTTTGAGTGAAATGAATGAATTTAAATGAAAAAAAAAATCTATCAAATATCTACAATACAATAATAAATGTTGGAAATGCCCGTCTTCAGCTTCAATACAAGCATTTAGTCTTCTCCTCATAGAAGTGCGTACCTATGACTTAAAAAAAAAGTAAGAGTAATAGTTGGGCTTTTCAGCATTTCAGCCATAATTTTTTGAAAGGAAAAATTTTTACTTGAAAAAAGTTGTGAGAAAAAATATCTTAGAGGGTTACTATTTCAACCCTTTCTGAGCATACCTCAGGGTTGAAAAATTTCAACATGTCTAATTTCATTGACGAATGATAATTACCAAGTTTCGTGTCCTTAGCTTATGAATGAATCGGTATACAGGGAAAATAAAAGAGAAAATTTTTTTTTATTTTCGGGGGACCTATAATAGACGAGTGGTCTCAACCACGTGAGACGGATGCCCTCAAATTTAAGGGCATGAAGACCTTCAAGAGTGTCTCGACCATCACCTGGACATAAAGCAACCCGTCGGCAATGGGCAGAACAACACCATAAGACTGGCTTTTACCATAATGGCGCAACGTAGGTTTTTCGGACGAGTCACGTTTCGGTTTACAAAGAAATAGTCGACAAGAAAGGTTTTTGAGAGGTCCATCCATAGATTTGTTCTCATTTTTCCTATTTTGCATCATCCTGCATACCTAAAGCAAAGAGTAACAACCAAAGATTTTCTATCAAATATATTGCAGTTGAACGACCGAAGGTCAATGGCTCATTGTCTGTTTTCAGTCAATAAAGAACAATCTCCCTCTGTATATTGCAGTTGAAATAGAGAAAAATATTCATCTCATTTCCAGAACATAGATTGGGGGGGGGGGGAGGCAATACTTTTGACGATGTGTGTATTTTACAACACGTAAAATTAACCTTTTTTCAAATTGATTTAAAGATCTGTACGTTTCTTCAATCGATGCTCTATCGACTTAGTCAGCATTCTTGATTGTATAACTGTATATCCGCTGAAAGTTACTTTTTTCTGATTTACTTATTAAGGACGTTTGAAAATTAAACTTGCACAAGATTTTAACTTAATCCTTCAGGAGTATAGAACTGTGAAAACCGTATAAAATTCCGTGCCGTAGTATTTGCGTGATGCGCAAATATACAAACGGACAGACAACAATTCTCAAAATGGTTGTTGTGTCTCTACAACTCATGAAAGAACTCCTAAATTTTTTTTTCTCAAATACACTGCGCAAAAAAATTAACGCACATTCTGAAAATATCAATTTTAATAAAGTTAACTCTACATTGACTTTATAACTTATTTTTTATGTTCTCTCGGGAAGGTTTTGAACGAAACAATTAAGACACATTAAATGGAAGAAAAATTCAGGATTTCACCGAATCTTATGTGAAAGAAGAGAAATGAACAATTTTCAAAATACTGAAATGCTGATAAGTGATTTACTACTTGGTATTTCCACCCCTTGCGTTAATTACAGCTCGGCAACGACGGTTCATACTCAAAATGAGTGATCTTAAAATGGTCTGATCTAATCCTTCCCAGATTTCTACGAGTTGGATTCCTAAGTCATTAAGAGTAGCTGGATGATTTTCTGAAATTTCCAGCCTTCTATTGAGGTTGTCCCAAACCTGCTCAATCGGATTGAGATCTGGACTGCTTGCTGGCCATTCAATTCGAGAGACTTCAACCTCTTCAAGGTACTCCTGAACGATGCGCGCACGATGGGGTCTGGCATTATCGTCCATAAAAATGAAATTTTCACCAATGTATGGGGCAAATGGCGCTACATGCTCTTCAAGAATGTTCCTTATATACTTATCAGCATTCATAGCTCCATTATCAACGACCACGAAGTCTGTGCGAGCAGTCAAAGATATTCCATCTCATACCATAATCGATCCTCCCCCGAAACCAGTAGCATTCAGGAAATTGCACTGAGCATATCTTTCATGTGGACGTCTGTATACTAGGGAACGTCGATCACAATGGTAGAGGCAGAATCTAGACTCATCTGTGAAGAGAACTCTTTCCCAATCGGCCTCTTCCCAATGGATATGCTCTCTCGCAAAATCCAAACGCGCCCTTCGATGGGCTGGGGTAAGAGCTGGACCTCTTGCCGCGACACGAGGCCTTAAATCATTTTCTCTGAGGCAATTTCTTATTTTCTGAGTGCTAATTTGCACCTCATGAGTTTGCTCAAGCTGATTTTGAGTTGCAAACCGTTGTCTCAACGAAGAAACTCTCAAGTAACGTTCTTGAATGGCAGTTGTTACCCGTGGTTTACCCTGTCCTGGTCTTCGGACATTCATACCTGTCTCCCTGAATCGCTGCAACATTCTGGACACACTTGCATGGGAAACTCCAAACCTTTCTGCAATTCTTGTGTATGTCCACCCTTCTTCTCGCAAAACTACCGCTTGGGCACATTCCTCTTGGGTCAAATTGCGTGTTTCGCGTTGCATAGCGATCGAGTGTAGAAAATCAAACGAAAGAAAAACTGTTGATCACTAGAATTGATCGAGAACAACTGATTTTAGAATGGAGCCAATACATTCAAAATCTGATAATATCATCTTTTTTTATTCCTGCTGGGAGAAAACATCTGTATTGAAGAAAAACGGTGAAAGTGGATAACATATGCATGCATAATTCTGATAAAAATAAATATCATTGAGAACACCCTCAGTTGTAGAATAAATTTGAGATTTCCCTAATGTGCGTTAATTTTTTTGCGCAGTGTATATAATAGAAATTACAATTCATCATTGTGTAATTTTAACAATCTGACTGACATCTAGCAAAAAGCGCTTTTGGCGAATGAAGGAAAATAAATAGTTAAAAAAAAAGCACCATGATCAGACAAAGTTTTGTGAAGTCACACTGGTGATTTCACCTAATTGGACAATTTCACGATCAATTACATTGTTTGTTGATGACCAGACTGCAGTGCCAGAATTAAAATGAAGTGCAAGGTTAAACGATTGACTGTTTATGTCCAGTGGGTTCCCACGAAGTTGAATATTCGACATACGTGAGAAGAATCATTCAATGAAATTTAATCAATGAAAGTGATTTTTCCATTTTTGGACAATTTCTTCCAAGGATGTTTTTACAACTTAATCAACGAGAAGAATTCCCACGCTTGTGGGAAATCCAATCGAAATATTCTGATTTTTGAGGGAAATTTGAAAATAAAATTGACAAAATAAGTACATATTCTCATAGTGTGAGTATCCCATTCTTTTTTTATGGAATATTAAGGAGCAAATTTTGAGGGATATTCAAGAAAATGTGCCAAAATGGACATTTTTACATTACTCATTATAATTCTCATGAATACCATAATATGGTGATCCATAGTTCAAACGTTTGTTGTAGACTTCCTGTACAACTTCTTTCCTAATCTTTTGAATCTAACTTAACACGAATGGCTTGTTATTTGAACATAATGGAGCACCGCCGCATTTTTCTCGTAATGTAATCGAACATGTGAATAATGTTTTCCGAGGAAGATGGATCGGAAGAGGTAGTTCAAAAGACTGGTCAGTTCGGAGCGGTCATTCGTCGGGTTACGGTTGTAACCCGATAGCATACAACTATGGTAGGCATATTCAGGGGTTGGAGGTTTAACTATGCTAGGCATATTCAGGGGTTGGAAACCTCCAACCCCTGAATATGCCTACCATAGTTGTAGGCGGAACGTTTGGTGAAATTTATATTGAAGTTGAATCTAGCCTTCATCAATACGGTGTGTATTTTAAGGTGAGGCTTTTCTTTTGACAGTTGATAGAACTCATCAAAATGAGTCATTTAACCGCAA
Organism: Adalia bipunctata; assembly: GCA_910592335.1. Classification (NCBI taxonomy): domain Eukaryota; kingdom Metazoa; phylum Arthropoda; class Insecta; order Coleoptera; family Coccinellidae; genus Adalia; species Adalia bipunctata. The sequence goes on from OU342954.1 coordinate 14,079,820, forward strand.
ATTTCTTATATGAAATGTTCAATATCAAAAATTTATAAAAAGCGGCATATGTATGGCAAAATGATCTGTTCTACGCACTACTAGAATTTTTTGCAAATGAAATAGGTAAGAAGACAAAAAACAAGAGATGTTGATATCTACGGAGGAGCAGGCTGGGGAGTAGGTTCGGACTGAGGAATTTTCAGATTCACCTAGAAACTATTTTAGTTTCATTTTCTCGAATCAGGGGCATAATTCATATGAAGAATTTTTGGTAAAATGACTTATTTTTATGTGTTATTCCATCTGTCAAAAGAAAAGCCTCTCCTTAAAATACATCCTGTATAATAGACTTTCGGAGTCTTCTGTCCAAATGGCCACTAGTGACTAGAACCAGACGCAACTGCTTCTCAGAAAATATCTTAATACTCCAAGTGAAATCACATCTTAGATGCTTTTCATTAAAAAATTTAATGAAATAGTATCAGCGACAAAAATTTAAAAACTGACAAATGCGGATAGTCTGGGATAGTTAATTAAAATCCCAATGCACTTTCATGAAACGTGAACATAACTAAATACAAGATTAACATCGACATCTGCAAGTTCCATAATTAATTGCATTTCTTTATGTTTATTGCTTGCTATAACACGGCGCACCAACTCTGATTGTTGATACTTAATTATAATTAGATGTTCCTCATGGTATCTTGAACTTCCTGGTGAAAACGAATGTGGTTTCTGACCATTGCTTTCTTTCGTATTTATGACAGTCTATTATATTAACAGTTGAGAAATCATTCAAAAAAATGTTGAATTAGAAAAACCAGTGTGCACTTTTTTCTCTAAAAATATAGGGTGTTTCTAAATAGGGTGGAAATATTCAGGAGGTGATTGCCCGTATGAAATTGAGATCAGTCTTTCCTATAACAAAAATTTCTCAGCCTAACCCTTAAAAGGTGGTGACTTAATTTTTTTTTAAATTTCAGTAAAGCTAGAAACTTTTAGAAATTCTCTAATTTTTGTGCACTCGCAAAGGAATAACCACAGGTATTCTTTCAAGACTCCTGTGAATTAATACGGGATTGAAATTAGCAACCCTTACTTTATTTCATATCAAAACCTTTTTTTTCGAGATGAACTTTCATGACATAAAATTACAACTGAAAATCCTTATTTTATTCGAAACAATTTTTTATTCCCAAATATTTTCCCAAAACCAATATCCCAAGAGAAAAAAAATATAAACTCAATTTTAGTCACCACCTTTTAAGGGTGATATCTTGGAAAGGGGTGGACTGAGGAAGATTTGTTACATGGAAGACCCATCTCAATTTTATACGAGCAATCACCTCTTAAATTTTTTCGCATGAATTTAGAAACATCCTGTATAATACCCTAGGACCCTATGGACGCCACTGATCTGAATAAAAATAATCCGTTCTCTTCATAATGTCGAGCTTCAGCGGTCCCAAATGTTGTTTGACTGTACCTATCGAAACATTCAACCAAGATTTCTAAGAGACAATTGAGAAAATTAATTGACAGTTGAACAACGTTTCCGCTATTTATTTTCACAGATCCACCGCTTCCTGAGATACGTATCAAAATAAAGATAGCCTTGGAGTTGAGCTTCAGATTGAAAATAAAGAAACACATAAATAGACGTTCTAATTATAAGACGGGTATTCACAACGCAATTTCCGTGAAATACTTCCAACAAGTAGATACGTGTTTTCCAATGATTGATGTGAGTACACGGGGTGATAACTTAAAGCCTTCCGATCAGGCGTTTCCACCTTTCGAAAATAATAAATCTGATGAAGATAATTTCGTTTGAGCTTTATTTTCGACATATAACGTTGTTCGAGAACTGAAATAAATTTGACAGCTGTCAAAAAATCTTCTATGGTCCCGAATTCATTGTCACAGAAATATTGGAATTTATTTGGATAATTCGTTAGAATCTTATATAGTTCCGGTAAGGCGATTCCGTAAAAATTCTGCAATTCTGATAATGAAAACAAAATCTCAAAACTTTTGGATACCACTAGAAAGGAATTATTCTTGGAATCTTGGATACCCAATAAATGATGAATTGATATCAAAGGGTTGTCATTAATCCTTTGTACTGCTTGGTACGAAAACCCTGTAGGATTGAAATTATTTTGGGAGCAAAAACTTCTGCTTGGAACATTTTTTCGTATCGGGTGTTTTTTTTTTGGAGTGATAGAATTTTCGATAGGGATAACTGTGATTTGACAGAAGGTAGAAGCCATATTGTTTTGACATTTCAGTAAGCATTGACAAATTATCATGGAAAGACTCACGCCGGAACAACGTTTACAAATTGTTGAAATTAATTTCAAAATCAGTGTTTTATTCGCCAAACTTAGTGCACTTTGTGAAATTTATGGTTTACGTGATCAGAGCAGCTTATTCGTCGAACTATCGATAGATTTCCGACAACATTCTCTCTACTCGATGCAGCAACCACAACAAGACAAATAACTGTACCTGCAGAAGAAAATATCGCTGCTGTAAGTGATATTGTTAATGAAGATCCAGATTTGTCTATTCGTCGACGTTCACAACAAGTTGAACTCTGCGCATCCACCACATGGAAAATTTTGCTTGGTCTACACCCACACAAGATCCAACTGGTTCAAGAACTAAAGCCACTTGACCATAACAATTGATTTATTGAAAGTAATATTTGGCGATAACAATATTTCGAGAGATGGTCCAATTAATTGGCCTCCAAGATCATGCGACATAACTCCAATGGATTATTTTATATGGGGTTATGTCAAGTCATTGGTTTATGCTGATAAACCAGAAACAATAGACGCTTTGGAAACCAGCATAACTCGTGTTATTGCTGAAATAAGGCCTGAGTTACTCGAAAAAGTGGTCCAAAATTGGCCTGGTCGAATGCGGTTCCTCAGAGCTAGTGTCGTGGTGGACAAATGCCGGAAATTAATTTTTCCGTCGACCATAGAATAAAAGCTCATTTTAATGCACTCAAAATAATGCATTAATGACCTTTTTTAATGTATGATTGTCATGGCAACCGAACATAAAATATTCAGTCAGAGCACTATCGAGCTTGGTTGGAAATCAACTTCTGTCACAGAACGGTATATTGACAACTCCATTCAAAATAAAATAGACTGCAGAAGAAATTTCAGGTGATACAAGTTGCAAAGTAAATAATACTTCAACCTCCTCCACTTTCTCCACACGTTCCTTATCGGATATCATAGGTAATGATATAAATGCAAATGTCCAATATTCCCTCTATGAATTTTTCGAATAGTTCCATAGGGAGCATAAACATTAATATATCGAAATGAACATAGAAATTTACTCTATGTCAAATTTGTCTATTATGCAAAATAAAAATTCATTTCAATCAAGAATTCATATTCAATTCGTGATGAGGTCGACGGAAAAATCTTGTAATCAACTCGTTTATTAATTCAGCGATTAATGGTCTCAAACATTAACGCGTTCGCTCCGCTCACGCGTTAAAATATTTCGACCATTAATCGCTGTCATTAATAAACTAGTTGATTAAATAACTATTTAAACATAAATGTCATAAAATTATCTTTCAAATAAACAAAATTGGCTTTAATCTCAATTTAAATGTGTTTTAATTCAATTCAAAGTTCTATCACTCTAAAAAAACACCCGATATCTATAGAAAGTAATTCTTCTTCATCGCACTAATGGAAGACCTGTATAGTATACAGGGAGTATACGAATAGTTGCGAAAAAATTCAAGGGGTGATTCCTTGTCAAAATATAGGGTCTATAGAGTCTTTCATAAGACTGAGGGGAAAGGAAATTAAGCAGAATTTTATTTCGATGGTGTTCCCGTATGATTGTTATAAACAAATTTGTTGGTTACAATCGATCAATATCTCTCTTGCTATTTGTGATGTACCTATTGAATAACATGTTGATAAATAATTTTTTTCTCAGAAACCGTGAACTTCAGCAAGAAATTACAAGAGACTTCATTTGTTAAGAATGAATCAAGATATCCGAAGTAAAATTATTAGATACATATTGTGAAATATTAATATGGAAAAAGGTTTTTTGCGAAACAAGGTTTAGGGGTTGCTTTTTTACCTCTTGCATTCAAAGAGCTTCAAAAATGTTTCATTATAGCAGAAAATCGGCATATTTTTTAAAACTGAGCTCACCTAAGTTGCTATGCTCCTTGGCCTCATTACATCTTCCCACCACCCTTATAACAGCTCTTCCTGCCAACCTGGTGTAAATCATCATCGAGACAGCTCTTGGATCTGGCTCTTCGGCCTCATTGGCCACACTCTCACCGTACTGACTCGGAGGGCGCATCTTTCTTCCTTCTAAACTCTTCCGTTTCAAAAACTCGCACTCAAACTGATTCAACGAACCTTTAGAACCTTTTCGGAATTGCTGAAAGACGATTTTTCAGTCGTGGTACCTTTGAAATCACTTTTGAGCGCGATTGATATCGAATGTTTGCGAATTTTCGCTTTCGTTTTGTTTATATAGAAGCGGGAAGTGTGTGCTACTCCCACCCAGTAGATCTGGATCAGTAAGAGATGCGCGCGATCTTGAGGTTTGTATTGACGTGCGTTGCACCTTGCTGAAATAGGTTGGATGTTAATGAAATGAAACAAAGAGTTGGAGTGGGTTGAGCGTAAAGGTAAACAAACGGAAGGTACCATGTCGCAGGTTCGAGGAGTTTCTAAATAGAACAATGATTTACAGATTGCCATCACGGAAGTTTTAGGATTTATTTTTACCAAACCAAATTGTTGAAAAATCGGGTATTTGTCCAAATACCCGATAGATTCAATAGAAAATAAATTCCTATTACAATGAGTCCAGAGCTTCATTTCTTATCTCGAAATGATACATCTCAACCTTAGACTAAGATGTCTAAACACATTCTGGACATCTCACCTTAGACTATATATACATACGAGGATATATCGAAAAATTCTTAGTCTACTATAGAACCATACAAAATTTCAATGTCAAAATATTTTATTACTCAACATATTCTCCTCTTAATTGAATACATTTATTACAGCGAACCTGCAACGTCTCTAGACCTTTAAAAAAAATGTTTCTTTTTGCTCTGCAAACCAGTCCTCCACAGCTTTTATTACCTCCTCGTTGGAAGAAAATTTACGACCTTTTAAACATTTTTTCAGTAGAGGAAAGAGATGATAGTCGGACGGAGCTAAATCTGGTGTTCTAGTAATTCTAACCCTAAATCACGAATTTTTTGCATGGCAACATGAGATTTGTGCACTGGGGAGTTTTCCTGTAAAAACAAAACACCTTTGGAACGCTTTCCGCGTCTTTTCTCTTTAATTTTTTCCCGTAGAGTGGTCAGTGATGTCGAATAGTAATCTCCAGTTATTGTTCTACCCTTATCCAAAAAATCAATCTTGATTACTCCATGGCAATCCCAAAAAACTGAAGCAAGAATTTTTCCTGCAGATTTTTGGACACGAAACTTCTTAGGTCTTGGAGAACCAGAGTGTCGCCATTCCATCGATTGTTGCTTTGTTTTTGGATCGTAGAAATGTACCATGTACCCAAGTCTCATCCATAGTAACAATTCGGTTTAAGAAGTCTACATCGTTTTCAAATCCAGCACAGATCGAACGCGATGCTTCTACCCCTGCACGCTTTTGGTCAACATTCAAACATTTGAGGATCCATTTTGCAAATTGACGGAACTATATGATGAACGCATTCGTATGAAATCTTCAGTACTTCAGATATCCGTTTTAGCCCAATTCGACGGTCTGATAAAATCATGTCATGAACTGCATCGATATTTTCGGGGACTGACACAGAAACTGGCCTTCCCGATCGGTCATCATCTTCAATGGAAAATTCACCTCTTTTGAAGCTTGCAGTCCAATTTTTTAAGATCGCATACGAAGGACATTGATCACCAAAGGTATTTAGCATATCTTCGTAAATCTGCTTACCTCTGAACCCTTTTAAATACAGGTACTTCGGTACTTGATGATGGCTCGATACTCCAATTTTTCGATTTTTACAATTTCGGTGGACATCTTTTTTTTTTAATTTATTGCGCAACTCTGGTTTACTTTTTTGACGTCGAACTCTACACTGACACTAATACTAGGTAAGTTATTGTTCGTTGATATGGTATCGCAATATTTTGTTTATGCATGGAACTGGTCTAGGCTAACTAGATATCAATACAACCTCGTATAAGTCTATGTCTAAGATCTCAACTATGGAACAAGTGTCCATATACCATATTCCTATTGTAACTTCTTGTTCTCCCAATTATATGTCACAAATATTATAGTATCCATCTATATAGGTATTTAGTCGACTGATCTGGTCTATCTATATCCGAGTATCCATCTATGCTACATCACAAATATGGAACATAATGCTTTATATGTTATTTGTTACTATTATTATTTATACAAATTAGAGTTAAGGTTTAACCTTCAAACTATATTCGATATTATAGAACAAGAATATCACCCATACATAATGTGGATATAATTCGTATATATCACAGTAAGACGAACGCACAGAAAGCTCGAGTAGATTTCTTTCGTTCTTACATTGATACCTACATCACAAATATGAAACATAGTGCTGTATATTATGTTACATGGATATTATAGAACAGGAACAGCACCCTTACTTAATGTGGACATATTCGTTAAAAACCTTGGCCTCCCTAGCTTTCTCTAGAAATAAACAATGTATGTTCTGGAAATGAGATGAATATTTTCCTTGATTCAAACTGAAATATATTTGGTAGAAAATCTTTGTTTGTTTCTTTCTTGCTTTATGCTGGATGAGACAAACTAGGAAAAATGAGAAACAAAGCTTCTTGTTAGAGGGCTACTATTCTTGCCCGGTCAAACTGAGAAATTGGATAACCCGGCATTTTCCACGGAATATTCTTTCGTTATTCGTTGAAACTTCGAATACACCTGTAGGTACTCTCCCGAACAAGAATAGTATATTCTGTAACAAGGGCAGAATGAAAATCTGATAGGAGTGAATCATTCCGAGGGCGAGCCGGAGGCGAGCCTGAGGAATCACGAGTATCGGATTTTCATTCTAACCGAGTAACAGACTATACTTTCTCTACGACTGTTGAAATAAAAGAAAAAAGAATAATACTAAGATGAATTATGACGTTTCGAAAACCGCAATAAATATGACAATCAGAGCGGCTGACACATAGATTTATTCTCTATGAAATTCAGTCGAAATGCTTAAAAAACAAGGATTATACTCAAGCTCGAGTTGGTTATTGGTGGTAATCTATAAAGGGCGAAAACCAAGGACCAAACTGAACAACAACCGAGGTCATAACTGGTTATTTAGGTACTTGAAATCGATAAAAGTGTTGTAGAATGAATATTACATATCAAGTGATGGAATACTGACATTCTATGGTAAAATTCGATGTTGGAAGAGCTGTATTCTGTGGCAGTCGTGGAGAAACATTTTTACTGGTTTATTGTTTTCATTTAAGTGATCAGATGGTGAAGATTCCACACACAAAAAATTGTCATGTTACATTCACCAAGTTGAGAGTTGATAGGGAGGGCCAACACTTTTGACGATGTGTTTATGTTTTTTGAAACTATTTACAACAATCAAGCAATATTATCGGGTATTTGTCCAAATACCCGATCGTTGATTTTCGATTTATACCATGGATGATACTGAATCTCAGTCTCAAGAACCGCAGTTCAAACGGATTTTTGAATCATTTTCGGAGCTGCGCTGAGGTCCCTGGAATCATGCCAGTGGTCTCTGCTGGACTGGGCAATAAAGTGACTCTACTATGGGTGCCAGGGCATTGTGGTGTTGAAGGAAATGGAAAAGCCGATGGGCTTGAGGAAAGTGGATAGTCTCAACTAGTACCATAATGAGACGGTTGCATTCCTCAAATTAAAGGGCAAGAAGACCTTTACGAGTACCCAAGGCCGTAGCCAGGGGGGGGTCCGATGGGGTCCGGCCCCCCCCCCCCCCCCCCAAATTTTTATCGAGCTCAGTTCAACGGACACCCCCCTTCCCCCCGAAATTTTTTTCTAGCTACGGCCTCGGACGGACCCCCCCCGAAATTTTTTTCTAGCTATGGCCTTGCGAGTACCTCGGCTATCAACTGGACAAAGAGCTTCTCGTCGGTAACAATTGAATTGGTACAATTGAAATATTTCCAACAGTAGATTGGGGAAAATGGAGATTATCAAAATCATTGTATATTTTTGAAAATTTCAAATTTACTCAGTACTTAATATTAATATTAACTCAGAAAATATCCATTTTAGGGCAATGGTGTGATGCATACACTCACATTATTTTTTAACGTAGATTCAATATCTGCCATAAAAAATGGGGTTCTAATTTGAAAAAATTGATTTTTCACGATTTTGTCATCCCTAACTTTGAAAGCGATTTTTTCACCCCCTGTATCATGAATCGCGATTTCGATTTTTAAAGTGGATACATCAATCTTACATCTTGAAAAATCCCAAAAATTAAAATTTTCCATCCAAAAACCTCGAAGTTATTCTTGTTTCAGCGGAGCTCTATTTTCGATTTTTTTTTCGAATTTTCCCGCTCAGAGAGAATTTTCCAACCAAAACTGAAAAATGTTACATCAAAATAACTTGAAATTTTCTAAGGAATCTATTTCTGCAATAAAAAAATGGTGTTCTAATTTTAAAAACGGAAGTTGACGTCATTTCCGGAAAAACCGGAGGTGCTCATGCCTTGAAAATATTTTAGATTTCATCAGCATCGTGGAATACTTATAAGTGCTGAATTTCATGAAAATACGTTCAGTAGTTTCCCGTATAAATATGGGTGAGGTTCCTCGTGAAAGACCCTGTATACGAATTATATCCACATTATGTATGGGTGATGTTCTTGTTCTATAATATCGAATATCTGAGTTTGAAGTTTAAACCTTAACTCTAATTTGTATAAATAATAATAATAATAAATAACATATAAAGGATTATGTTCCATATTTGTGATGTCGCATAGATGGATACTATAATATTGGTGAAATATAATTGGGAGAACAAGAAGTTACTATAGGAATGCAACGTATATGGACACTTGGTCCATAAAGAGAAGAAGTATTAGTTCCATAGTTGAGATCATAGACATATCAGACTTATACGAGGTTGTATTGATATCTAGTTAGCCTAGACCAGTTCCATGCATAAACAAAATATTGCGATAGCATATCAACGAACAATAACTTATTAGAAGTGTCAGTGTAGAGTTCGACGTCAAAAAAGTGAACCAGAGTTACGCAATAAATAAAAAAAAAAGATGTCCACCGAAATTGGAAAATTGGAGTATCGAGCCATCATCAAGTACCTGTATTTAAAAGGGTTCAGAGGTAAGCAGATTTACGAAGATATGCTAAATACCTTTGGTGATCAATGTCCTTCGTATGCGATCTTAAAAAATTGGACTGCAAGCTTCAAAAGAGGTGAATTTTCCATTGAAGATGATGACCGATCGGGAAGGCCAGTTTCTGTGTCAGTCCCCGAAAATATCGATGCAGTTCATGACATGATTTTATCAGACCGTCGAATTGGGCTAAAACGGATATCTGAAGCACTGAAGATTTCATACGAACGCGTTCATCATATAGTTCACGTCAATTTGGACATGAAAAAAATTTCTGCAAAATGGATCCCCAAATGTTTGAATGTTGACCTAAAGCGTGCAAGGGTAGAAGCATCGCGTTCGATCTCTGCTCGATTTGAAAACGATGTAGACTTCTTAAACCGAATTGTTACTATGGATGAGACTTGGGTACATTTCTACGATCCAGAAACAAAGCAACAATCGATGGAATGGCGACACACTGATTCTCCAAGACCTAAGAAGTTTCGTGTCCAAAAATCTGCTGGAAAAGTTCTTGCTTCAGTTTTTTGGGATTGCCATGGAGTAATCATGATTGATTTTTTGGATAAGGGTAGAACAATAACTGGAGATTACTATTCGACATTACTGACCACTCTACGGGGAAAAATTAAAGAAAAAAGACGCGGAAAGCTATCCAGAGGTGTTTTGTTTTTACTGGACAACGCCCCAGTACACAAATCTTATGTTGCCATGCAAAAAATTCGTGATTTAGGGTGGAATAACTAGAACACCAGATTTGGCTCCGTCCTACTTCATCTCTTTCCTCAACTGAAAAAATGTGTAAAAGGTCGTAAATTTTATTTCGACGAGGAGGTAATGAAAGCTGTGGAGGACTGGTTTGCAGAGCAAAAAGAAAACGTCTAGAGACGTTGCAGGTTCGCTGTAATAAATGTATTCAATTAAGAGGAGAATATTATGTTGAGTAATAAAATATTTTGACATTGAAATTTTTTATGGTTCTGTAGTAGGCTAAGAATTTTTCAATAATCCTCGTATGTATAGTCTAATGTGAGATGTCCAGAATGTGTTTAGACATCTTAAGACTATTCTGACGTGACGTGGTTACATGTGGGCCCACGTCAAAAATGTGAGTGATATAAAAATGCATAAAAATGCAACACATCGTTCTGTGCGTTCACGTTCATATTAGACCAATGGGAGCACTGCACGGTCCTGACGTGACGTGAAATCACGTCACGTCAGGACCGTGCAGTGCTCACATTGGCCCAATATGAACATGAACGCACAGAACGATGTGTTGCATTTTTATGGATTTTCATATCACGCACAATTTTGACGTAGGCCCACATGTAAACACGTCACGTCAGAATAGTCTGTATTCAGCTTAAGGTTGAGATGTATCATTTCGAGATAAAAAGAAAGCTCTGGACTCATTGTAATAGGAATTTATTTTATATTGAATGATGGGAACACAGACATGTTTCTTCTCAATTTGGCATTCAGGTGACAATATTTTTTAGATTCTACATCAGGTTAAGCTAAGAAAAAATAAACAAAATATAAAATTTGAGCTAGATCTTTGTTAAAAAAAAAACTATGAATGCGCTCCAAAAATCATATGTAGTTTGAATTCGATACCGCATCTATTCAGGAATAATATCCAAAAACAGATTAAAAAAATTTCTTCATTTGGAGCATTGCCACCAAAAAGAGTGGTAAAGGGTGTAATTTTTTTTAAATTTTCGAAAATGTAGAATGTCTCGAAATTCTACCATGTAGTTTTACCAAACATACTTTTCTGAATCGCCACAAAGTCCTTTACCCGCAGGTAACATATTATCTATTCATCACGCCACACCCTGTACAACAGCCTTGTAATGGTGCTCTTTTTGTGACAAGTCTGTGGCAAAACAAAGAACACCATGTTACATTTCCATTACATAATGGCTTGTATTTTTTTCATCTGGAGGGGATATATTATTTTGTCATAATATCGGCATTTTTCGCATTTCGAGCCGGAAGTGGTCTCAGTCGACTAGGTTAGACCGAATCTCGAATCTATTGGTCCGTCCGGATGTCCATAAGCAGATTGGATAAACCTACAGACTTTTACTTCAGTTCTCAATCTATCTCAACAGTACTGAATTATTATTAAAATCGACAAATAATTTTTCGTACGGTGTGAGTAGTGTCAGCCATATTAAATTATTAGCAATATTTCGTTATGAAATGATCATTTCAATTCGAGATAATATATTGAAATGCCGAATGAATACTGATTGAATCAGAGAGAAGAATGTCTGACATAAGATCTTTATATGCGAAATATAGAAATAACAATTGAATCGGAACTATTTCCGGAAATTATAACATATTATTGAGGTAACTAGCCGAATTTATAGTGATACTTGGGAATATTCATTGCTTTTCTCACGTAACAGTGAAATGAAGAAGATATTTGATTCAACTTCATATCGCATTATATCAAATTTAAACAACCATTAACATTTTTTGGTCTGTCTGGGCTTATCTGAATGCCCCCCCCCTTGGACCTCGAAATTGACTAAAATCCCTTTATTAGTCGCCCTATAACGTTGGTGCAAATTTTCTATCTATTCATGGCCCCTCCCTGAAAAAATTCATGCCCCCCCCCTGGAAAATTGTCTGGATCCACCAGTGGGCCCTTATAGTGGAGATCAAAAACTTCCACAATATATCGGACCAAGTGTGGTTTACATACAGAGTGTAACAGCCAAATGGAATAAATTCGATAACGAATAAATGAGGGGGTGTTAGGAAAAACGCTCGGACACGTCGATTTGTAATTTTAAATGCGCATATTTTTCAAGAAAATAATATTATATAGGGTGTTCCATGTGACCGTGGCCAATACCAACTTTCTTATTTCAAATGCAACCCCCCTGTATATTATTTATTTTTTGGATTCTTCAGAGAATTCTAGACATAATTCATGTACAATGTCCTATACCTATCTTCAACTTTTTCGGAAATATTGAGTGTTTTAAGATTTTTTACAATTTTACATTAGACTTCTTTTTGTGGGGATATGTCAAAAGTATTGTATACGAAACGAAACCCTTAAACTTAGACGACCTAGAAAACCGAATCACGCTTGCGATTAGATCAGTTTATTCGTTATCGAATTTATTCCATTTGGCTGTTACACTCTGTATATTCATTGGGCTGTGTTCAAATTCGAAAAATAAATTCATTTCTTCCTCCTCTCATTTCTACCAGCCAGTCAATTGAAAATCCCACTGGATCGAGACATCCAGTTCAGTTGTAATTCCCAAAGAAAAAATATTTGTAAGTTTGAGAGTCGCGCCAAACTTCTAATTCTGTGTTTAAGTAGATATAGAAATGTAGAATGTTTAAGACAGCTAGTGTCATAATTTATTGTATAGCAAATATTGGTAGTTTCGACAATTGTATTGAATCAGGTTTGTTATTTCAAACTCTTGTAAATATGTTAGAATAATGTATTATTCATTACAGTTATCACTGCATCAATCTTTGTTTGAATCTAAACCTACAATTTGAACTGCTTCACTAAGTCTCTGATTTCGAGACTTACAATTCAATACAATGGAGAACAAAGCTAAATTTCATTTTGTATCTGAGGCTGGTTTCGATGCCAAGAGCACTATAGTAAAAGTGAAAACTATACAACTTGTGAATCAACCAGAAATTTTTCAATTTCCAAAGGAGAAACAAGGCAGTATACACCATAAGCAACTTTTTGATACTAATGTGGTCAAAAATGTTGTGAAAAGTTTGAAAACTAGAAATAAATTTCGAAACGTGATGATCACTCTGGATCCAGAATTACAAGGTATTTACATGGATGGAGAGGGAAATGTTGCATTCAACGATGAATATTTAGAAGAGGTCTCACCATTAGAAAAACCAACTAACACAGGTATTCCAGGAAAATCTACTAGATCTTTAGCAAAGGATATGATCATAGCAAATTTTAATGGACAAAATCTCAAAGCCAGTACTTGGATGAGCTTATTCATTCGGGAGTGTGTTAGAGTGGGAATCACACAAGATAAATATGCGGAAACCTTGAGGTTATTTTTGACAGATTCTGCTGTAGATTGGTTTAATGTTTGTGCGAAACATAATTGCTTAAACAATTGGGAATTGTGGAATAACTCTTTTTTAGAAACTTTTTCAGTACAGTCTTGGACTGATATAGCATACGCATATAATTTTAAGTATTTGAATGGATCTTTATTAGACTTTGCACTCAAGAAGAGAAATTTATTAATGGAAGTAGATGAGGACATTTCGCTAAATTCTCAAATAAACCTAATTGTTATCAGTTTACCAAATTATATACAGACCAGGATAGAAAGAAAAACAATAGGAACAGTTGAAGACTTGATGTCAAAATTAAAACAATTTGGTCACTCGAATGAAAAGAAAAAAGAAACCAATAAAGCCGTACCTTCACATAAACAATGTCCAAATTGTGAGAAGTTGGGATTTCCAAATAGATTCCACCCTGAAAATATGTGTAGATTAAAAGAACAAAAATCAGGTTACAAAAAAAATAATAATATCAAAGTAGTAAATAATGTCGATTTGGAAAATGCTATAGCAAATTCAGAGGAGGCAAAAAACGAATAGTTCCCCCTCTTATTAGAATAAATGTATTAGTGAATGATATACCTGCTGTGGGCCTGTACGATTCAGGGTCTAACATTTCACTAGTAAATTATGCATTTTTAAACAAAATGAATATGTTAAAAAGTATAATAAGCGGGGAGGAAAATTTAAAAGGAGTAGCAGGAATAGCTAAAGCTGAAGGAACTGTTACACTAAAAATAAAAATTTGTGATATAGAAAGTAATTCTTCATTTTTCATAATAAAAAGCAAGACTTTTAAGGAAGATTTATTATTAGGTCTGGATTCAATAAAGAAATTCAGGCTCTGTCAAAATGAAAATTTAAAAATTACTCAAAAAGGTGAAATAAATAAAGATAAACAAGTTAATCTAAATGTATTACGAAATAATGAGAAACAACCCAACAATATACTTGAAATTTTGCAGAAATATGATGATGTATTTGCAAAATCAAAATTTGATGTTGGGATAATAAAGGGGTATGAAGCAACAGTAAAATTGAGAGAGAATAAATATATTTCAAGAAAACCATACAGATGCTCATTTCAAGATAAAACTGAAATCGAAAAGCAAATAAAAGAATTACTAGAAGCTGATTTGATCGAAGAGTCATGCAGCCCTTACGCAGCTCCAGTGACAATGGTTTATAAAAGAGAAGAGGGAAAAAAGTCTCGTTTGTGCATAGATTTTTCAGATTTAAACAAAATACTTGTCCCTGAAAGTCAACCTTTCCCTAGGATTGACGATTTAAAAATTCGTGCTAGAAATTGTAAATATTTTACAAAACTAGATATAAACTCGGCGTTTTGGTCGATACCAATACGAGAAAAGGACAAGTACAAATTAGCTTTTGTAACACATCAAGGCCATTGGCAGTGGAAGTGCTTGCCATTTGGTTTGAAAACCGCGCCAGCAATTTTTCAAAGAACATTATCTAGTGTTTTAAGAAAGAATGATCTGAGTGAATTTGCTGTGAACTATATAGATGATATTTTAATCCATTCAGAGGACTATAAGGATCATTTAAAACATGTAGAACTAACTTTAAAAGCACTTCAAGACAAAGGTTTCAAATTGAATTCATCAAAATGTGTATTTGCCAGTAACAAAGTGATTTACCTAGGCCATGAGATACATAATAACTATATAAAACCAATGAATGATAACCTCATTGCTATAAAAGAATTTCCGGTACCGCAAACCAGAAAACATATCAGACAATTCTTAGGAAAAATAAATTTTTATGTAGAATATATACCAAATCATGCAATGCTGCTAGAACCATTACATAATTTATTGAGGAAAAACATAGAATTCAACTGGTCAGAAAAATGCCAAAATAGTTTCGAAAAAGTCAGAGAATATTTATGTGCTGGTCCAGCTTTGGCTATATTTGATCCAAAAGCCCCAATCTATATTTCAACTGATGCGAGTATAGAGGGAGTTGGAGCAATATTAAAACAACCTCAAGAGAATGAGGTTTTGAAACCAGTATTTTTCTTCTCGAGAAAATTAAATAACTCACAAAAATTAAAAAAAGCAATATATATTGAATGTCTAGCTATTAAGGAAGCCATCTTATATTGGCAATATTATTTAATGGGAAAAAAATTTGTTATATTTACAGATCACAAACCGTTAGAGAATTTTAATGTAAAGAAAAGTAAAGATCCAGAACTAATTCAAATATTGAATTATATATCACAATTCGAATTTGATATAGTATATAATCCAGGAGCAGAGAATCTAGAAGCAGATTGTTTATCTAGGAATCCTGTACTAGAACCACGAGAATTTGATGAAGACTCGATAATAAGAATAACAAATTTATTACAATTAGAAGATATAAAAAATAACCAAAAAAGTTTACAACTAGATGACAAGTGCAATATTAAAAATGACATCATATATAAAACTCTAAATAACAGAGAAAAAATATGGTTAACTGAAGACTTTGGAAAATCTCTGATACAAATGGTACATGAAAATCAGGGACATATAGGAACCAAACAATTAGTTTTGATTATATGTCATAAATTCTACTTCAAGAACATGTATAAACATATCAAGTTGACATGTCGTTCTTGTGAAGTTTGTACAAAAAGTAAAACCAGAATTGGTTGTTTCAAAGCACCTTTATCTCAATTAGGTCCGGCAAAGGAACCTTTTGAAATCGTCTCATTGGATACAATAGGAGGTTTGAAAGGAAAAAGCACTAAAAGATATATGCATTTAATAGTTGACCATTTTACGAGATTCGCTTTCATAAGCACATCAAAAACTCAAGTGGCTAAGAATTTCATAAATTTAATTAAAAAAGTAGAAAAACATGGAAAAATTAAAACAATATTGACAGACCAATACTCTGGCATAAATTCTACACAGTTCAAGAATTATGTTAATGATCAAGAAATAAACCTGATATTTACAGCAAGCGACTGTGCATTTTCTAACGGTCTAAATGAAAGAACAAACCAAACGTTAGTTAATAGAATGAGATGCAAGATATTTGAAAATAGAAATAAATCATGGCCAGTCGTAGCAGAGGAATGTATTAAAGAATATAATGCCACAGTCCATAGTTCTACCGGTTATACTCCGAAATACTTGTTAACTGGAAAAGAAAATTCTATTCTACCTGAGCCATTAGAAACAAACAATAAGGATAATTGGGAAATTAATAAAAAAATAGCATATGAAAATTCAAAGAAAATACATGTACAAAACAAAAAAATATATGATGAAAATACAAGAAAAATAGAATATAAAGTAGGAGATTTAGTATATGTTCAGAACAAAAACAAACTGAACAGAGATAAACTAGATACAATCAGAATAGGACCATTCAGAATCAAGAAAAAAATTTCAGATGTGATATATGGTATTGCTAGTAGATCACGAAAGAGTGATAGTTTATTCCATGCGAGTAAGTTAGTCCCATACATGGGGTGAGTAACTCCTTTCCAAAAAGGGGGGATGTAAGTTTGAGAGTCGCGCCAAACTTCTAATTCTGTGTTTAAGTAGATATAGAAATGTAGAATGTTTAAGACAGCTAGTGTCATAATTTATTGTATAGCAAATATTGGTAGTTTCGACAATTGTATTGAATCAGGTTTGTTATTTCAAACTCTTGTAAATATGTTAGAATAATGTATTATTCATTACAGTTATCACTGCATCAATCTTTGTTTGAATCTAAACCTACAATTTGAACTGCTTCACTAAGTCTCTGATTTCGAGACTTACATATTTATGACATTTTATTCGTAAAAACAAACTGTTGAGCTGACAAGACTGCCAAAATTCACTTCTTTAATTAAATCTTGAACTTTGATGATTGGCAAGAGCCGAGGAACATTTAGATATGCTTCCTGAAAGCTCAATTCTTTGTGGGATATTTTGGAGTAGACGAAACGCAAATAGATGAACTTGTATCGAGGTCAGAGAATGAAAACACTGAACCTACAGAGTTGATTACTTATTTTATACTGGAATATTTACCTGTTTCCGAAATAAATTTTGTAGATGTCTCCACTTTGAAAAGTTGTGACAGATATGCTATTTTTGTGTATCCAAGAGAGTGTTATTATTTGGACCAAATGTCTGTAATGTTAGAATTAGGTTAATGAAGAATTGCTTGTCAATTTAGTCTGGGGTTCCACAGGGATGTAACCTCGGACCACACTATTGTTCTATATTTTTTTTTGATTATTTGCATATGTGTGTTTGAATTTCTCGGCATTTGTTGTATGCTGATGATTTCAAGTTATTCAGGTTTATATTAATGTTTTGATGAGAGTATTGTATTTCAATCTTGTTTCATACAGTATCTGAATGGTATACTAAAAATAAAATGCTGTTAATATTGGAAAGTGGTATAACATGCACCTAAAATTTGCTTTATCTGTGATGAATATCTCACCAATGAGTCAGAGATCTTGAGGAAGAGTGGAATTAAAGATTTAGGTGTGAATTGAACATGAACATGAAGTTCAATAATCATTATAGGCTCGAAGTCATGAGGTTCTGAACATCACGCCTAAACGCCACATGTAACATTGTAACGTTGAGTCTGAGGCTAGCCTCTCGAATCTAGATATTTCCTCGCGAAGGGCAAACTGCAATTATTCTGCACTATTCAGATTAATCGAGAACTCGGGTCAGTTTTCAAATTGGGTTTGATTTGTAAGAATAGTTCTAACTGTTTGTCTCAGTGTTCGTATATCTTTCGAAAAGTCTTTCAATTTTATTACTGAATTCAATTACCATCGGGGACCTGAAGGTGAGATGGATTTAGCTGGACCGAGTTGTACGTCACAAATTCCCCAGTTAAATTAATGTAAACATTCGAAATACTTATGATTTTTTATATTTTTCAGCTAATCAGCAAAGTTTTCCGGGTAATGCTTGGGGATAAATCATATATGGTTCATGAAGTAAATCTATCTGTTCCAGATCTTAATGAATGTCTTGTGAATATTACGCAACTGACGAAGAAGAGAATTCACTAGAATTAGTCATTTATATTTTATACAGAGTGTAACAGCCAAATGGAATCCAAAAAATAAATAATATACAGGCCAGGGGGTTGCATTTGAAATAAGAAACTTGGTATTGGCCACGGTCACATAGAACGCCCTATATAATATTATTTTCGTGAAAAATATGCGCATTTGAAATTACAGATCGACGTGTCCGAGCGTTTTTCCCAACACGCCCTCATTTATTCGTTATCGAATTTATTCCATTTGGCTGTTACACTCTGTATGTAAATAATACCCAGAGTGTCCCAATGAAGTAGAAAATCTCATTACTAACGTCAGTTACGGAATAATTTTACTGCAAAAGTGGTTGCTCATGCACTGATATATCAGCCTAAAATAATGGTACAGGTCGGGTTTGTTCTAATGGTATTAACCCCTTCCTGTCATTTCATCAAATAGTGCCAAATTACTATTTCTATTTATTGGCATCAAAATTTTTCTTAATTTATCCGGCGTTGCCGATATAATACGAAAAAATTATGGAAAAGTGGAAGATTTCACATATTCACTTATATTGTCAGAGTGATATAAACTTCAATATTCTCAATTTTCTGGCTAATGGGTGTTACAAATGATATGATGGAAAGCGATTTCCTTGTAGAGGATGTTCTTGACAAGGTCTAAAAATTGAAGAATTTAAACAAGAATGCTTATTTTTTTCAAATGGCTTAAAATTCTTCGGTATATCATCCATAGAATAATACCTACATTCCGAGAAGGTAGTGTCTTAATCGTTTTGAGGGGGGCACTTAGGTCCCCTCAGATATAAGGAACTTCTTAAATTTTCGGAATATGTTAAACTATAAATGAACGAGCGCTCAGAACTCTTGACCCAGAGTAGTTTTCTCGAATATTTTCGTTAATTTGTAAGACCCAGAGAAGTTCATAGAAAAGAGAAGAATAGATAAAGAATTCATTCAATTCATTTGGTGACCATGTACCTACAGGAATGTGAATGTTTTGAAACATTGAAACATTAAAAAAACTGCTCCTTTGTTCTTCTTCATTTTCAATTTCAAACGCGCAAAAGTTTCAGTTTCTCCCGAAATTATAGGAATATTCCGTAACCGTATAAAAAACAATAATTTTCTGCGAATGTCCTGGCGACCGACCAAACGACCTAAAAATAAGCATTTGCGTCTTCAATTGGACTAAACTGCCAAGGCGAAATGGAATTTCGCACACAAAGAATATGGAAAACGACGGAGTTTCCATGGGGCACGTGTTTTGATCGTCGTTTCCGAAAATACATCGAAGGTTTTCCGCTTCGTTTGTTTGTCCCGTAGAAACATCGGTTTATTATCAAAATTCGGATGATATTGACAGTGGCGGATCTACAGATTCACCATGGGAAGGGTAAATACTAACTGGCAAAGAAACTGCAACAACCAGAAGGAGTTTTTTTGGTAAAACAAAAATAGTATAGCAAGGAGTAAATGATAAAAATTTGGAGAAAAAAAACGAGGGGGTTACAATGTTCTTCAATAAATTTGTTAATAATGTTTCTGTTCATCGCATTCAACTATATACTCCCCAACACGTCTTGACATCGATGCAATAAGATGATCTATTTCTTCCTGAGGGATACTATCCCAAGCTATCTCTATACTTCATGTCTCAGAGCCGCCAAAGTCCGTGGGGGCTGGGGTAAATTTCCAAGCCTTCTTTCTACCCATGATGTCCAAAACATGCTCTATAGGTGAAAAATCGGGGGATCTGGGCGGCCATGGCAAAAGATTCACATGGGTCGTTTCAAAAAAGTTTGAACTAACTCTGGCAACATGAGGTCGAGCATTATCTTGCTGGAATATTGGATTCTCGAGTCGGTTAAGGTGAGGGAGAACATATGGCTCCACTATTTCTTGAAGGTAAATTTTCCATCCAAAAACCTCGAAGTTATTCTTGTTTCAGCGGAGCTCTATTTTCGATTTTTTTTTCGAATTTTCCCGCTCAGAGAGAATTTTCCAACCAAAACTGAAAAATGTTACATCAAAATAACTTGAAATTTTCTAAGGAATCTATTTCTGCAATAAAAAAATGGTGTTCTAATTTGAAAAACGGAAGTTGACGTCATTTCCGGAAAAACCGGAGGTGCTCATGCCTTGAAAATATTTTAGATTTTATCAGCATCGTGAAATACTCATAAGTGCTGAATTTCATGAAAATACGTTTAGTAGTTTACCGTATAAATATGAGGTTCCTAGTGAAAGACCCTGTATTGATATGTATTTGTTGACTTAGGCTGAGTAAGGTGATTTTCTCAAAAAAGGATCAAGAAGACATACCCTTATGGTAAGGATTTTATTCTAAGGGGTTTCTTTATTTTTTTCCCTATAAGCTCACCGAATTATAATATAATGTACTGTTATGGTTCAAAATATGTTTCACAAAATTCAAAGTTAATTTCGATTTAATGAGGCCAAAATTAAAGTTGAAAATGAAAGATTCAGAAACATCATTTTTGAAGTTTTGTACATAGAGAATAGTTTATATAAATAGTTTAGATTAGATTAAGAAATCAAGGATGTGAAAAGGTTTTTGAAGTATGGAAACCGGGGAGACGAAAAATTTGAATTAGAGAGGAAACATCAAAAAAGAAAAGTCAAGAAGTTAAATTGAGAAATCAGAAAGAAAAGCCAAGAAGTAAAATTGAGAAATCAGAAAGAAAAGCCAAGAAGTAAATTTGAGAAATCAGAAAGAGGAGCCAGGAAGATGAATGGAAAAATGGGAAGGAAAACTCAGAAGAGAAGTTGGGGAAAATAAAGGAAGTCAAGAAGGAAATTGGAAAGAAATAATATAAACAAAAAATATAGTGAAAGGACAATTATCATAGAAATAAGTGAGTTAAATTTTAATTAAGGGATAGAATAAGTGTTTATATTTTTGTATTACATAAGTTATTTTGAAATAGATATTTATGTTAATTTATATCTAAATTTTTCAATTTTGATTTGGACCCTCAATTGGGATAGAGAATTACCGGGAAAAAACAAAATTTAAATTTTTTATTGATTTGTTAGATTCAAAATTCAATGTATTCGGAATATAAAGTTACATAAAAAGAATCATAACAGTACCTTCTCAGCAAATGATGATTTCAATGGATTTCATGCAATTATTGAAAGTTTTAGTTTCTCCCTTGACAGAGTTGATCAGGCGGAGAAAGGAATTCAAGTCGACATTTAGATCACTCTGTTCCCAGCAGGATTTAGGTCGTGCTAGGGATTCTACATATCCTCTTTTCGCCAATCTGTTCAGTTATGGGGGACTTGGCAGTTGAGTATCTCAGTTTCAAACTGCCTTTTGATTTTGTAAGAGTTCTTGCTCAGGTGAGATTGGGTTCAAGGAGGAATCTAAGAATTTTCAGGAAAGATGTATATTACAATGTTAACTTTGAGGATACTTGTCTTGTGTGCAATCTGTCCTGCCAGCGGACTCTGATTCATCTGATATGTGATTGTCCTCCGCTTAGACCTCTCAATCCAGTCTACCGATTTAGTAGTGTCTATGAAATTGCACTGTTTTTGCAGAAAGTGACAATAAGGGAAGTCCGTGATTTTGTTTCGGTTGTATGCAATGTGCTGAGGACGAGATCTTTCATTCTTAGCGAGTAGATGTATTTAATTTTCAGATTTTTGCCTCTGGACTGATTAAGTATTATTTTTGTTCAGGTTATTATTCTTCAGTACTTATGTTTATTTCACTTCTGTGGGTTAGGTATACTAAAGCCTTGTAATTTGGTGATTAGTTACTCTTTGTTAATTTTTCTGAATACTATGTTCATGGAATATTATTCCGAGGGAACAATAAAGTATATTATTATTATTATTATTATTATATGTATTTGTTGACTTAGGCTGAGTAGGGTGATTTTCTCAAAAAAGGATCAAGAAGACATACCCTTATGGTAAGGATTTTATTCTAAGGGGTTTCTTTATTTTTTTTCCTATAAGCTCACCGAATTATAATATAATGTACCTTCTCAGCAAATGATGATTTCAATGGATTTCATGCAATTATTGAAAGTTTCAGTTTCAAAAGCTCACAAAAATGTATCTCCAGTGCCTAATGTAGGAACTGCGAAAAAAATGTAAGCTCCTGAAATGTATGGCACTTGCGTTGTGGTCATTCAAACTTTGGATTTTAATTCGATATTCCAAATAAATAATTTCTGGCGTTTTTAACTTTTTTCATTGTACTATGATTCGGATGAATTTGGGTTGGTAATTATTTTCCGCAAGAAATTTCATTCGCTTTGAATGGAGATCAAAACAAAAGATTTGCAGCTAATACTGTCATGTGCTCTGCGTACCGATGTATGAATTATTTTTGTTATCAGTATTCGAAGAACCCATAGCATAAGAGTCATTCTTGGTCCAGATTCCGAACAGATTGGTAACGAAACATTTTCAAGTACGTAAATCATTTTCGTACAGATTCCAGTTCCATTCTTCATCCATTCTTTCTGTTTTAGTAAATGATCCGAAAAAGTTTCATTGAAAATGCCATCTCTGAAGAATGAACTCCAATTGAGATTCTAAATAAGGCAGTCGTTAGTGCAATATGGCCTAGATACTTTGCTTATGAAACGAAGTGGTGAGTTACTTAAAAAAAATTCCCATAATTTATAAAACATAATTATATTTGTTTGATTCATATTCGAAGTATTCAAGTATTTATCGGTTGAAATAAATTTTTTGTTATGAAAAATTTCGCATATACCTACGTGTTTAATTAATAACTGACCCCTAAATGAATATTCGTTCCTACCCAGATAGATGGTGTTTCATTTCAAATGTTCAAAACTTTTTCGAGCCCATTGTTTTGAGATCTTTCGATAGTTTTTGTTAAAACTTGGCGCAAATAGTTGACTTTAGTTTAGTTCAGATCTAATATAAGAAAATAATAAGAATGTGTGAAATGGGCTTTTTGGATGTCAAAAATAAATCAACCTCTCAATTGTTAAAATCTTCTACCGGGTTCCACAGAAAATGATTGGATGAGAACATCCATTTGGCCGCTCAGTATAAAATGAAAAAAAATGTGGAAATGACATTTATTTTCAAAATAAATTATTTCTGTTGTATAATTCGTATTTCTATATTCCATGGTTACAAATTAATTAGATTTATCATATATTCTTCATGTGATATATTTATAGATATTCAGTATATCGTATAAAGGATATCTTTAATAAAGATATCATTTTTTGTGAAAAAATTTCAATAAATAAATGTGGTCAATAATTCACTTCTTGGAAGTTTGAGCTTTTGTGGTTAAAAATGTATGAAATCCATGGTATTTAAAAAATTGCGTCTTTCATACAGATTTCCAAATAGCACAATCCATTTTCATAACTTATGAATTCGGGATTAATACTATTGGTGAATTCAGGTAGTACCTAAGTAGTAAGTTAGATTGAATATCAGAATATTGAAAATGCTAATATAACTCTTCTTTAACAGTATCAGATGATTCAAGAAAATTAAATAAAACAGTAAAAAATTATCTTCTTCTGTTTGTTTATTTATTTTTTTTTTCAGAATATAACATGATAACATGCAATTGTCAGTTATCAACAAAAAGAAATAATATTTTATATAACTGTTAAAATCATTGAAACAGATACATAAAACTCCTGTAATTTTTATGAACAAATTCATGACATCATAGTAAAATGACAACAGCTACTCATACGATTCACTAATTATCTACAGGGTCTTTCACGAGGAACCTCACCCATATTTATACGGGAAACTACTGAACGTATTTTCATGAAATTATTTTCAAGGCATGAGCACCTCCGGTTTTTCCGGAAATGACGTCAACTTCCGTTTTTCAAATTAGAACACCATTTTTTTATTGCATAAATAGATTCCTTAGAAAATTTCAAGTTATTTTGATGTAACATTTTTCAGTTTTGGTTGGAAAATTCTCTCTGAGCGGGAAAATTCGAAAAAAAAATCGAAAATAGAGCTCCGCTGAAACAAGAATAACTTCGAGGTTTTTGGATGGAAAATTTTCATTTTTGGGATTTTTCAAGATGTAAGATTGATGTATCCACTTTAAAAATCGAAATCGCGATTCATGATACAGGGGGTGAAAAAATCGCTTTCAAAGTTAGGGATGACAAAATCGTGAAAAATCAATTTTTTCAAATTAGAACCCCATTTTTTTATGGCAGATATTGAATCTACGTTAAAAAATAATGTGAGTGTATGCATCACACCCTTGCCCTAAAGTGGATATTTTCTGAGGAATTCACAAAAAACTGTTTTTCGTCTTGAATTTTCAGCTATTTCTTTTCCCTTCACGCCAAAAAGATGAAATTTTCAGGAACTGTTACTTAAACCATGTTTTAGATTTTACTACCCTAATATGCAAGAGAAAAAAGTTACAGGTTGTTCCTAAATAGATGGCGAATTTGGATTCGAATTTGTATCGGAAACCTCTTTATTTCAACTAATCGGCCATCGGTTTTCTCTCCAGTGATAAATAAATAATTCCTTATGAACCATATGCAAAAACTTACCATGTTTTACATTCTTTTTTTTTAATGATAGATATCATTAATTACATCTGCCAAATTCCTCTTTATTCAGTAGCATTTTGTGTTTACTATTAATTTGGTGATAATTCGTATTAAGTTATAAAATCGATCACTATGTAAACATGGTAAGTTTTTGCATATGGTTCATAAGGAATTATTTATTCATCACTGGAGAGAAAACCGATGGCCGATTAGTTGAAATAAAGAGGTTTCCGATACAAATTCGAATCCAAATTCGCCATCTATTTAGGAACAACCTGTAACTTTTTTCTCTTGCATATTAGGGTAGTAAAATCTAAAACATGGTTTAAGTACCCGTTCCTGAAAATTTCATCTTTTTGGCGTGAAGAGAAAAGAAATACCTGAAAATTCAAGACGAAAAACAGTTTTTTGTGAATAACTCAGAAAATATCCACTTTAGGGCAAGGGTGTGATGCATACACTCACATTATTTTTTAACTTAGATTCAATGTCTGCCATAAAAAATGGGGTTCTAATTTGAAAGAATTGATTTTTCACGATTTTGTCATCCCTAACTTTGAAAGCGATTTTTTCACCCCCTGTATCATGAATCGCGATTTCGATTTTTAAAGTGCTCTATTTTCGAATTTTTTTTGAATTTTCCCGCTCAGAGAGAATTTTCCAACCAATGAAAAATGTTACATCAAAATAACTTGAAATTTTCTAAGGAATCTATTTCTGCGATAAAAAAATGGTGTTCTAATTTGAAAAACGGAAGTTGACGTCATTTCCGGAAAAACCGGAGGTGCTCATGCCTTGAAAATATTTTAGATTTCATCAGCATCGTGAAATACAAGGTGCGGCACGGAGGGCGGACGTTTTTCAGATGGGCATAACTTTCCCCCACTGAGGACGAGAGAAGTGGGGAAGGTGCCGTTAGACTCGTGTGTTCCTAGCATTTATTTATTGATCAAGAGGACCTGTGCGAACAGTTCGAACGCCTGAAAATGTTGAACGCGTTCGACAAGCCATTCTTCGCAGTCCGTCGCGATCTGCTCGGAAACATGCTGCTGCACTTCGCCTCAGTGATCGTTCGGTGAGGCGAATTTTGCATATGGATCTTCGCTTTCACCCCTACAAATTGGCCATTGTGCAACAGTTACACCCCGGAGATTATGCACAACGAATGAACTTCGCACGTGAGATGGAAGCACTGATCGATCAAAATGAGAACCTCATTTTGTTCATGAGTGACGAAGCCCACTTTCACCTCAACGGCATGGTTAACCGGCAGAATTGCCGTTATTGGGCTAATGAAAATCCGCAACACTTACACGAAAGACCGCTGCACAGCCCACAGCGCCTCCAGCACTGCATCACCGATTTCGGCCACCACATGCCTGATGTGATTTTCCACACTTGACTGTCTCAAATGCTATTTCCTTGAGAATCTGATTCCGTCAATAAATGTGTTTTTGAGTAAAAATTAACGCTTTTATTATTTTTTTAAAACCATCCGTCCTCCGTGCCGCACCCTGTACTAAGTGCTGAATTTCATGAAAATACGTTCAGTAGTTTCCCGTATAAATATGGGTGAGGTTCCTCGTGAAAGACCCTGTATACTCTATTCACTTTTATAAAGTATCGCGATTGGCCAAGTTTTCGGTTTATCAAGTTTTATACCTGAAAAAATCGCAGGTTGGCACTTGTGAATAACATGACGTCAATGAATAAATTTCGGAGACGTTGCCGACGTTTATTTCTCATTATTAAGAAACTAAGAATGCCGAAGGTAAGCAAAGTATCAGGAAGTGCTATTTAGAATTGAAATCTGCGCACTCTAAAAGTAACCCTGATAATTTTCTTAAATTTATTAGTTTCCCGATTCCCGAAGTAAATGAACATTTCGTAAATACCTAATTACTACGACATATATGTAGAAATGGCAACGTTGCTTGTTCAACTGACAGAAGAATGACTATAACCTAACATTTTCAAAATATACACGGTGTGAATGTGTCAGAATTTCATGGCCAACCGGTATACTTTATGAAAGAGAACGGAGTATTATAGTAGGTATATTCTATGAAAAATATCATTTTATACTACGGAAAAACCGACGGATTTTATATGAAGCCGTGGTGTACAGAAAGGCGTAGTTCCTAAATTACATTTAGGAAAGGGAAATATTTTTTGCTTCTTATCGATTCACTCTGGAGTATTTCGTTGTATAAAAACAAGAGACCAAAGGGGCTGACCATCAATGAAAATTGTCTTTGACAGCTGTCAAACATTTTTGTCAGCTGATTTCTTGAACTGAAAACTGTGAAAATTTAATTGACGAGCGCCCAAATGCTCCTAACTTCACGTTAGTTTTTTGAGTGACCCATTTTTTTATAGTTCTCTTTTTTCGAGAAACTGATAATGACATCCACTGCATTCCTCTATCTTTTTTCTTTTCCGAGTTATAGGCCAAAATTGAAATTTGGGCGATTTCAACTTTGGTCATTATCTCTTTTTCTGTTTATGCCAGGATGTTGAATTAAAAACATAAACTTGTGTTTTTCTTATGGAAGCAGTAGTTTGAAATGACTTAGAAAGAATCGCCATTTTTTCCCGTTTCATAAATGTATTATATGTTTTAGTTCATGTAGCACCAATTTTGCCCACCCTGTACAATGGGCGCCCGCAGAAATTTTTCTCAGGGGGGCAAAATAAGAATTATTGAAATATTGAGGGTGTTGTGCTGAAAATCGATACGGTCATCAAAATCTCCCCCCCCCCTGCAGGCGCCCATGTAGCAGCACCATTTTCGGCATTTCCACTGACTGTTGTCTCAAAACATCTTTGTTTTGGCGTAAAAAATACTTTGTTCGCTCATTCAAAATAATATTCAGGTAATTGAACTGGTTAATGTCAAGAGATTATAACAGTATCATTTTCTTGGTCGAAATTGTTGTTTTTTATCGAGTGTTTTTGTAGGGTTGTAGAACTTTAAATTGAAATAAAACTCATTCAAATTGAGATTGAAGCCCATTTTTTTATTTGAAAGATAATTTTATGACATTATTAATGTTTCAAAAATAATTTCCGGCATATGTCCACCACGAGTAGCTCTGATGAACCGCATTCGAACAGATCAATTTTGGACCACTTTTTCGAGTAATTCAGGCCTTATTTCAGCGATTACACGAGTTATGTTGGTTTACAAAGCGTCTATTCTTTCTGGTTTATCAACATAAACCAATAGTCCGTATTTATAAAAATGAAGCATTTACTCACAAGTGAAAGGTAGAAGCAAAAGGTAGAAGTTAAAGGTTTTGCTTCAATTCGAATTCATGATCTCCACCTTTTCCTTCCAAGGAAATGCTTCGGCTAAGTGAAGTAAAAGGTGAACCGATTTACGTATTCGTCTCCAAATTGGGCTGGCTTTTCAATACGAATGTGCGTGCATTCAACAACCCCAATAGCTGTTGGGGAATGGACCCTGGTCAAGGTCAACCACTTCTATTTGACCTGCGTGATCTGATTTTCAGTGTTGTACCGGGTTTTTCACTATTAATTGCCCCCCCCCTCTAACTCTGTTACAAAAACAGATACGTAAAGATACTTCATACAAAAATTGTGCGAAATCAAATAAATTTTTTGAAAATGATTACGTCAATTGGGATTTATACAGGGTGAACAACATATTGAATGCAAATACATTTTTTCAAATGAGACACCCTGTATTTTCTTCCATATTTTAAATATTAAATTTTCTCCTCAAATCGAATATATATGCGTATGTGGGTCTGTCTCTTTTAATTCCAGAGTTTCAAAGTTTTGAAATGAAACATGAAACTACGGAATAAAAAAATATATATATCTACTCCATTCACTTTTATAAAGTATACCGGTTGGCCATGGAATTCTGACACATTTCACGTACCGTGTATTTTAAAAAAAGTTAGGTTGTAATCATTCTTCTGTCAGTTGAACAAGCAACATTGCCATTTCTACATATATGTCGTAGTAATTAGGTATTTAACAAAATGTTCATTTAATTCGGGAAATAATGAATTTAAGAAAATTATCAGGGGTACTTTTAGAATGCGCAGATTTCAATTCTGATACTTTGCCTCTGCTTTTTCGAAACTACCTTCGGCATTCCAGGCTTGAAAATTAATAATTAATAATGAAAAATAAACGTCGGCATCGGCAACTTATACGAGATTTATACATTGACGTAATGTCATTCACAAGTGCCAACCTGCGATTTTTTCAGGTAAAAAAACTTGATTAACCTAAAACTTGGCCAACCGCGATACTTTATGAAAGTGAATGAAGTATAGAAGAAAACATTCTGAAATTCTTTATATTCGAACAATTTACTCGAAAGCAATATTTTTTCAAGGAATGCCTAACAGTAGCCAATAAAAAATAAAAAAATAAAAAACTATGAATGTTAGTATAGAATAAATAAATATCAGCTAAAGAAATTGGTTCTCAAAATTCAAAACTTTGTGGTACTCAGAATATCAGAGAAAGACCAAACATGTTATTTATTCGAAATGAGGTTAAAAAACTTGCCAAATATAGAAAAGTATACAGGGTGTTCCATTTGAAAAAATGAAGATGCAATCAATATGTTGCCCTCTCTGTATATATTTCATTTTGTGAAATCATTTAAGAAAACATTAGTCGATTTTGTGCAACTTTTGTGAAAAACATTTTTTTGTACCTCTTTTAGTAACAAAGTTGAAGGGTACAATCGATCAGAAGAAGTGAGAAAAGTTGTTGTGAACCTAGATTCCTATTTTCGGAAGCAAATCCTTCAGTTTGTGAGCAAATGCTTCTTTTTATAAATACGGCGAACCTATAACCTTTTACTTCGAAGCAAACTCCTCGAAGCAAAACCTTTTCCTTCAATTCTTTTTATGCATATACCTTGAAGGAATTGCTTCATTTTTTGAAAGTAAAAGGTACGGCTTCTTTTTATAAATACGGCCTAATGACTTGAGATGACCCCAAAGAAAATAATCCGTTGGAGTTATATCACATGATCTTCGAGACCATTTCTCGAAATAATGTTATCGCCAAATCGTTCCTTCTTCAAATCAATTGTTACGGTAGCAGCATGAGGTGTAGCACCATCTAGTTGGAACCTAAACACTTCTGGGTCGATACCATTCAAATTTTGAAACAAATAATCATTGATAATCGATCTGTAACGAGCACCATTCACTGTAACATTAGCTACAGTATCGTTTTCAAAGAAATATGGAGCGATGATGCCTCCAGCATATAAAGCACACCATACAGCATTTTCCAGGATGCAATGGAACCTGCAGAACTTCTTGAGGATTGTGTTTTCATTCCATATACGTCAATTTCGCTTGTTTACGTAGCCGTTCAATCAGAAATGAGCTTCATCACTAAACACAATTTTTCGATGAAAAAGTGTATCAACTTCAAGCTGTTCAAGGGTCTCATAAGCAAACAAATGACGCTTATTATGATCAAGTGGCTCTAGTTCATGAACTAGTTGGATCTTGTATGGGCGTAGACCAATATATTTAAACAAAATATTGTTTGTGGTGGATGCGCAGAGAACTTGTTGTGAACGTAGACGAATAGACAAATCTGGTATCTGGATCTTCTTTAACACTATCACTTACAGCAGCGATATTTTCTTCTGTACGTACACTTTGTCTTGTTGTTGTTGCATCGAGTAGATGAAATGATAAATTTCACGAAATGCTCTATAAGTTTGTCGAATAGAACAATGATTTTGACAATAAATTTCATTCATTTGGAAACGTTGTTGCAGCGTGAATCTTTCCATGATAATTTGTCAATGCTTACTGAACAAAAATGTCTGTGAAGTTATCCCTATCGAAAATTCTATCACTCTAAAAATAACACTCGATACAATGAATTGAAAGCCCGTTTGAAACCTTCAAAACTATTCAGATTATTTGATGAAATATACGATAACCAAATTTCTTCCCTCAAACTCGAATTTAATAAGTTGAAGTCTCTCATAGTGAAATTTGTAATTTTTCAGCTAGTGCCTGAAGATGTCACTAGGAAGTGACAACGATCACACATGTGAGAATATTCATGGGATAGAAAAGAAAAAAGATTCTTCCAATTATCCATTTATTACGATTAAATATAAAACAATTTACACCAAATCTATATTACAATATTTACAAGAGATTGAAGAAGGAATCTACAAAGATGTTCTACAATCGTCACCGGATTAAGAAGTTTCAGGATCCTCATCAGACTCAGGATCATCATCGAGGAGGCTCGGCATCGTCAACAGTCAGAGAAGATATATCTTCCTCATCGAAAACATGAGGCTCAGCATCATCATTGCGCTGACGAGAATAAGCATGGTCATCAAACAGAAGAGGTTCAGCATATTTATCAGACATTGCAGGCTCAACCTCAACAGCTGCAGAAAGACGATCAGAATCATCACTGGACAGAGAAGATACAGCATCATCGGAAAGTGATAGCTCAACATCGCCCACTATGATGCCACGAAGGTCCTCTGTCCCGAGGTCACTTATGTCCATTTTTTCGATGGTAGTTTCCTTGTAACCACAGTCGGATTGATCTGACCCGATAATTTCAAAGTCCGTTGATATTTCCGGACCGGCTTGAGCACGATGAGCTTGTTGACGTCCTCTTTTCCTTTTTATACCCACTGATGAAGAGGCCCAGCCTAAGAATTGAACTGGGCATACACAGAATCGGACTGTGAAGATCCAGCATTGTCATCTGACAAAGGAGGCTCAGGATCGTAACCAGACAGTGAATGCTCAGCATCGTAATCGGAGAGATTAGGCTTAGTACTGGGAAGGCTCTTCATCGTTATCGGAGAGATTAGGCTCAGTACTGGGAAGGCTCTGCATTATCATCGGAGAGATTCAGCTCAGCACTGGGAAGGCTCTGCATCATCATCAGACTGGGGAGACTCATCACCATCATAATCAGTCCAGTGAGAATCGGAATCGTCACCGGATAGAGGAGGTTCAGACTGGTCATCAGAAACATGAGCATCTTCATCGGGTAGTGAAGGCTCAGAATCGTACTGAGACAGAGGACGTTCATCATCATCATCATCGGACTGATGATGCTCAGTATCGTTATCAGACTGAGGAGGCTCGGCATAGTCTTCAGAAAAATGAGGATCCCCATCTTCATCGGCTAGAGACGGCTCAGAACCGGAACGTGACAAAGGATGCTCGGCTTCGCCATCAGACAGACGCTCAGAATCATTATCAGACTGAGTAAGCTCAGCATCGTCAGGGGAAAAGGATTGATCAGTATCCTCATCGGACACTGGAGACTCATCATCATCGGTCGGTGGAGGTTCAGAATCGTCACTGTATTGGGCAGGTTCGGCAACGTCATCATATAGTGAAGGCTCACTATCCGACTGTGGAGGCGTACAATCGTCACCGGATTGGGGAGGTTCAGGATCCTCATCAGACTCAGGAGCATCATCGTGCAGAGGAGGTTCGGAATCGTCAACAGTTAAAGAAGATTTGGCTTCCTCATCGAAAACAGGAGGCTCAGCATCATCATTGCGCGGACGAGGACGAGGATGAGCATCGTCATCAAGCAGAGGAGGTTCAGCGTTGTTATCAGACATTGGGGGCTTAACCTCAACATCCGCAGAAAGACGCTCAGAATCATTATCAGACTGAGTAGGCTCAGCATCGTCAGGGGAAAAAGATCGATCAGTATCCTCATCGGACACTGAAGACTCATCATCATCGGTTGGTGGAGGTTCAGAATCGTCACTGTATTGGGCAGGTTCGGCAACGTCATCATACAGTGAAGGCTCACTATCCGACTGTGGAGGCGTACAATCGTCACCAGATTGGGAAGGTTCAGGATCCTCTTCAGACTCAGGAGACTCAGGAACATCATCGTGCAGAGGGGGTTTGGAATCGTCAACTGTTAAAGAAGATATAGCTTCCTCATCGAAAAGGGGAGTCTCAGCGTCATCATTGGGCGGATGAGGATGAGCATCGTCATCAAGCAGAGGAGGTTCAGCGTTGTTATCAGACATTGGAGGTTTAACCTCAACATCCGCAGGAATACGCTCAGAATCATTATCAGACTGAGTAGGCTCAGCCTCGTCCGGGGAAAAAGATTGATCAGTATCCTCATCGGACAGTGGAGACTCATCATCATCGGTCGGTGGAGGTTCAGAATCGTCACTGTATTGGGCAGGTTCGGCAACGTCATCATACAGTGAAGGCTCACTATCCGACTGTGGAGGCATACAATCGTCACCGGATTGGGGAGGTTCAGGATCCTCATCAGCCTCAGGAGACTCAGGAACATCATCGTGCAGAGGGGGTTCAGAATCGTCAACTGTTAAAGAAGATATATCTTCCTCATCGAAAAGGGGAGTCTCAGCGTCATCATTGGGCGGATGAGGATGAGCATCGTCATCAAGCAGAGGAGGTTCAGCATCGTTATCAGACATTGGAGGCTTAACCTCAACATCCGCAGAAAGACCCTCAGAATCATCATTGGACGGAGATACAGCATCATCGGACAGTGATAGGTCAGCATCGTCGTCGGATAGAGCAGACTGATCATCGTCGTCAGTCAGAGTAGGCTCAGCATCGTCGTCGGAGTCAAGATAATCAGCATCGTCTTGGAGCAGCATGGGCGCGGGATATTCTCCGTCCTCGGATTCTGTCTCAGTATCAGTGGTATCGAAGTACAAAATCTTTTGCACGCCTATTCGATCCACCGTTTCCTCGCCCACAATGACGTCTCGGAGGTCTTCTTTTTCGAGGTCCTCTTCCTCCATTTTTTCGGTGGAAGTTTCCGGGTCATCACTATCGGATAGATCGGACCCGATCATTTCAAAGTCCGACGAGATACTGTCGATCATTTCGAATCCGTCTGATGAGCTTGATGAACTTGTCGACGTCCTCTTTTCCTTTTTAAACTCTTCGCTATCGGAAGAAGAGTCCTCCTTTTTGTCATCTTGTCCATCCCTGAAACAGTGAATAGATATCAGACTTTGTCTGCTTCCACCTCACTCAGTGCTTGGCTAAATGAACCAAACATGAAATACTTACGAATTTTCCATTGCTTGTCGAAGCCTTGGGAATGCACGGAATGTATTAACCCTCTCAGCATAGTCCCTGACTTCTGGAATCATTCCGTGGTACGTTCCCAACTCCTGACACTTCTTAATGAAGGCGTTCCAGTTGGCATCGGTGCTGAGGAGTACTGGACACCCAATGACTACCACTTTACTAATTCCTCTGGTTATTGCCACGTTGAATCTCTGAAAACACCAACATCCCATTTCAAATAATCTCGATATATTTCCATAAAATGGGGCACTCAGAGCTTGACGTGAAATCAGTTCTCGCTCATCGACCTTGTAGGTATATAGAGATATTTGCGAAAAAGAATACACTATGTGGACAAAGACCGCTTTAACACATTTGTTTGATAATCAAAACCAATAAATACAATATTTTACCTCTGCTTGTTTCAGAAATCCTAGAGCATAGGCATTGTCAAATTTGAGGTGATCGCATTGGCTTCGGACTGTGCTCACTATTATTACTCTCTTTTCTCGTCCTTGAAATGATTCCACTGTGCCCACATCAATGTCTTCCCATTCGTGGAACCTCAACGAACTCCTTATTTTCATCACCTGTTGAATGAGAAACCAAATATTAATTGCCAGAAGTGGTCCAATAGGATTTCCATTTCTTTTCAATTTTCGGAGTAAAGATGGATAACAATATACGAGGATGTATTGATATCTAGTTAGCCTTGACCAGTTCCATGCATAAACAAAATATTGCGATACCATATCAACGAACAATAACTTATTAGAAGTGTCAGTGCAGAGTTCGACGTTAAAAAGGTAAACCAGAGTTACGCAATAAATTTAAAAAAAGGTGTCCACCGAAATTGTAAAAATCGAAAAATTAGATTATCGAGCCATCATCAAGTACCTGTATTTAAAAGGGTTAAGAGGTAAGCAGATTTACGAAGATATGCTTAATTCCCTTGGTGATCAATGTCCTTCGTATGCGACCGTGAAAAATTGGACTGCAAGCTTCAAAAGAGGTTAATTTTCCATTGAAGATGATGACCGATCGGGAAGGCCAGTTTCTGTGCCAGTCCCCGAAAATATCGATGCAGTTCATGACATGATTTTATCAGACCGTCGAATTGGGCTAAAACGGATATCTGAAGCACTGAAGATTTCATACGAATGCGTTCATCATATAGTTCCCGTTAATTTTGACATGAGAAGAATTTCTGCAAAATGGATCCCCAAATGTTTGAATGTGGACCAAAAGCGTGCAAGGGTAGAAGCATCGCGTTCGATCTGTGCTCTGTTTGAAAACGATGTAGACTTCTTAATCCGAATTGATACTATGGATGAGACTTGGGTACATTTCTACGATTCAGAAATAAAGCAACAATCGATGGAATGGCGACACTCTGGTTTTCCAAGACCTAAGAAGTTTCGTGTCCAAAAATCTGCAGGAAAAGTTCTTGCTTCAGTTTTTTGGGATTGCCATGGAGTAATCATGATTGATTTTTGGGATAAGGGTAGAACAATAACTGGAGATAACTATTCGACATGACTGACCACTCTACGGAAAAAAATTGAAGGAACAAGACGCGGAAAGCTATACAAAGGTGTTTTGTTTTTACTGGACAACGCCCCAGTACACAAATCTCATGTTGCCATGCAAAAAATTCGTGATTTAGCGTTAGAATTACTAGAACACCCAGATTTGGCTCCGTCGACTATCATCTCTTTCCTCAACTGAAAAAAAGTTTAAAAGATCGTAAATTTTCTACCAACGAGGAAGTCATAAAAGCTGTGGAGGACTGGTTTGCAGAGCAAGAAGAAACATATTTTTTGAAATGTCTAGAGACGTTGCAGGTTCGCTGTAATACATGTATTCAATTAAGAGGAGAATATGTTGAGTAATAAAATATTTTGACATTGAAATTTTATTTGGTTCTATAGTAGGCTAAGAATTTTTCAATATATCATAATTATATCCTCGTACATATTTAGTTTCATAAAGTTCGATCATCATATTTTGTAATTTATATACAGGTTGTTACATTAAAAAGGAAATCCTTTGCCGCTCTTTTTGGTGGACCCCAAATGAAGAAATTATTTCAATCTGTTTTTTGTATATTTTTTCAGCATTTAAAACAAAATAAATTTCTGTTACAATGAGTCGAGAGTTTTTTTTCTTAGTCACAAAAGTGCCCGAATACACATATAGCTGTGATTGAATAAAATTCTGGAATAAAACTCATAAAAATTGATATAATGGCTAAAGCTTTATAATGGACTGAACAAAATAGCTATCGATTGATGAAGGGATGTATGAGTGTATAAAGATAAAAAAAGTATCGAATGAATGAAAAGGATATTCCCCATCATTTTCGGTTATTTTGTACCATTTTCACCATCAAAACGAACAAATATTTTTGGGTTTTTTCATTTCAGTATTGAAGTCTATCATTCAGTTAATAAAACGTCTATCTCATTTTTCTTTCAGAATTTACTTTTTTTTGTAAATAACATTACATCAATGTATTGTTTTTGCGAAATTAATTTCCTTGAATTTTTCTATTCGAAATAATAAATATCCATTTTTATCAACGACAATTTATTAAGGTTTGTTTAGCCGTCGATTAGTGAAAATAAATTGTTTCTTAGAATTGTGGATTTTAACATGGAATTGAATTTCTTTTAAATGACACGCCCCGCAGGTATCTCGTCCCAGATGACTGGTGAAAGTAAGAGAGAGTATTATACAGCCAGTGTGAGATCTTGTTCAGGATACGATTTCTTGTTATATTGCCTGCGCCCTCTTAAGCTGAATCATCCAATAAATAAAAATTAATGCACTGCACTGCCATCTGGCGGTATATGTTCCTTATTTTGAAGGCTAAAGACTCTTAAGTAGGTGGCTTTAGTTCTTGAACTGTTTGGATCTTGTATGGGTGTAGACCAAGATCTTTAGGTACGCAAAATTTTCCATGTGGTGGATGCACATAGTTCAACTTGTTGTGAACGTCGACGAATAGACAAATCTGCATTTTCACTTTGATAATTATTGTTGTTGCTCATTCATATATTCGGTCGTCAATTTCTATTGCCAAAAAACACTGGAGCTTTTCTTCCAAAGATAAATTTCTCACAAATTTTTCCATCAGTAATTTTGCTCGAAAAACTAACATTTGACAAAATCACTCGACCCTCGTACTCGCAATTTTGTCATGTCAGTTTTTCTCGTAAAATCACTAATTGGCAAAATTATTTGGTTTAAAAAGAAATGTATCCGATAAAAAAAAACTTTCGTGTTTTTACTGTTGATAAAACTTTTTTCACAGATATCCTGTCCGTGAGGTAAATATACTGATCGAAAGAGGAAAGTTCAATGCAGAATAGCTCCATAATTTTCTCATTTCTACAGGAAAATTGATTAAACTTTGAAATTTCGCTAAAAAATCACCCGATTTGCCGATAAGGATAACTACTTATTAGGTAGATCTAGGAGCTTAACTAGTAAAAATTTCACTAACCTGCTTAGAGTAAGGGGAGATGATTCCTATGTCGTATCTACTTATTCTCGGTGTTATCTTGATCTTTTTCAGAAGCACACGAAGATAATTCATTATCATACTGATTTCGTCGTAATTGGAATAACTGAAAAAAAAAATTACATATATTAACTACCAACTCCGTGACCGTTGAAGGTTTCATTGACATCTTTTTTTCAATTCATGTTTAAGTGATTCACGTTGCTACCCTATTCTTACCTAGGTGACAATCCCCCTCTCTTTTCTTCGGAGAGGACAGCACAGAATTCAATAGGGGATCCAGGTGAGGGGTCGGCTTTTTCATCATCATTTGTCATTGTTGAATATAAATCAATATTGGAAATAGGATCAGAGCATGTAGTTTCAGTTGCAGACTAAAAGAAAAACAGTTTAATTAAACAGAGAGACACGTATTATACCAAAACAAAATGAGAAGGTAAATCAAGTAATAGTCCACGAAGAATACAATATTAATTTGAGAGAAGGTGAAGTTTCTCCTTCAATAACGACACAGGGAATTGTTGCAATTGTTTTTAACAGCAAAAATCTTTATGAGATCAATGGCTATTGCAAAATACATTCTAGAACTTTGCACATTGAGATGTTGGAATTGTTCATCATTGGCTTCTCCGTAGTAAATATATTTATGTATTTTACCCCATTATCAACATTTTGCAGTTTTCTTTCATTTAATAAGTTTGTTTTTATTGTTGTTCCAGAAAGCATGAACAATCGGTGAATAGACTGGCCTTAGCTGCGAACTGCTGTCTGCATACAAGCATTATGAATTATGATTTGTAAATAGCAGAAATCACCTGCTGAAGATTTGTAAATCTGATTTTTAAAG
The DNA here is from genome assembly GCA_910592335.1 of Adalia bipunctata. Lineage (NCBI taxonomy): Eukaryota > Metazoa > Arthropoda > Insecta > Coleoptera > Coccinellidae > Adalia > Adalia bipunctata. The sequence goes on from OU342954.1 coordinate 14,118,427, forward strand.
AGTATGAACTGACCGAATTGATAATGTTCATACGGCCGAGAAGAAGAATAATCGATTCATACGTGGGTGAAATTTAGATTCACTAGGCGATGTAGAAGTATTTTTCAAGAATTCGCGAAAATCGCTAAAAAAAATCCAGCAAAAAGGAAAATTTTAAACTTGGTATTCATATTTTCCCCATTCCTCCAGGAAAATTGATCAAACTTTGACATTTCACCTATAAAATCACCCGATTTGCAGAGATCTATCGATAAGAATAACTACTAGGGAGATCTAGGGGCTCTACTAGTTAGTTTTCCAGTCTTATAGTGGGCGGGTATCTGCATTCCAAGATACAGAGCCAAATGGCCAAATGGAATAAATTCGATAACGAATAAATGAGGGCGTGTTGGGAAAAACGCTCGGACACGTCGATTTGTAATTTTGAATGCGCATATTCTTCAAGAAAATAATATTATATAGGGTTTTCCATGTGACCGTGACCAATACCAACTTTATTATTTGAAATGCAACCCCCTGTATATAATTTATTTTTTGGATTCTTCAGAGAATTCTAGACACAATTTTGGCACAATGTCCTATACCTATCTTTAACTATTTCGGAAGTATTAAGTTTTTTAGATTTATTGCAAAAATCAACGTTTTGAATAAAAATTATTTTATTTCACAAATTCGGTACATTACACTTAAAACCTAATAAGTGAAACTGATTATTTCTTAATTATTAAAAAAAAAACAAAAAAAACATTAATGTCAATGTAGGAAATGTTCAAAATGCTCGCAGCGAACGTCTTGGTAACATGCTAATCTGGTGTAGAATTGTCTTTTAACGTTACTCAACATTTCTTCTCAGTAATGGTTTTTGTTTACTTTCTTCATATCAAGAGGTAAATGGGGAATAAGTATTGAGTGTAATGTATCGAATTTGTGAAATAAAATAATTTTCATTTAAAATGTTAATTTTTGTAAAAAATCTGAAAACACTTATTATTTCCGAAAAAGTTGAAGATAGGTATAGGACATTGTACATGAATTGTGTCTAGAATTTTCTGAAGAATCCAAAAAATGAATAATATACAGGGAGCTGCATTTGAAATAAGAAAGTTGGTATTGGCCACGGCCGCATGGAACACCCTATATAATTTTATTTTCTTGAAAAATATGCGCATTTAAAATTACAAATCGACGTGTCCGAGCGTTTTTCCTAACACCCCCTCATTTATTCGTTATCGAATTTATTCCATTTGGCTGTTACACTCTGTATAGTTAATTATGCATTTTCTTAATTACCTCAAGTTTATTTTCATAGAACAGCTCATTGGATACGTCCATAATCATCGGGTGACATCTGTAATTCTTCTTTAATGTCGTTATGTACCTGGCGTCTTCGTTTTGATAAATCTTTTGGGTTTCTATGAGCCTTTGTAAAAGAGATGTATCTGCAACATTTAAAAAAACAGGTTCAATATGAATCAATTTACAATGAGTTAAGTAGGGGAAGTACAAAATACATAGGGTTTTATTTCAGAGGCATAAATTGTTAGTTGTGAATTACAGTAATGTCATATTCTACACCTATGACTTTGGTCCTTCCGTTATAAAACCTAATCAACCTTTATGGAATAAAAGTACAAAAAAATTATATATTCTTAGATAAATTGGGATAAACGAAGTAGTTCTCTACTTATAGTTACAAAACTGTCAAAGTTCACCAATGAAACGCTTGGTTCTTCTGGGAACATCAGCACAAGATGCGTGAACCCAATGCAAACAAGGCATGCATCGTAACCAGTCTTCTTCATGGCTTATCCTTATCCTGGAGAATACTGGTTTTTTCCCGATCGAAATCGGAAAAAAGGTCATTGCGATAGACAGATGGACAGTCGTCTTCATCATCTCGAAAGTTGCTAGGAACATTTTCTTCTTCATTGTCTTCTTTGAATAATGCTCATTTCTTCGGAGGAGGTATGGGCTCATTTTTCGATTTGATTGCAACCATTTTAGGTGTAGAAGTTGGAACTAGGTACGTTTATCGAGTCTTCGGTTCACGCTTGTCTTGTCCACTTATGAATCGTTCTTTAGAGCTTGGAGGAACCTCTTCATAGGATCAGCAAAGGTAGGTTGAGATGCATTGCCTTCATTAGCCGCAGATGAATATTTTGTTGTGACTATGTTAAGACAAATCCTGGCTCTTTGTTTGCTGATGGAGCCTGGTATGAATGGTCACGGTGTTGTCCGGTAAATACGGTTGATTCAGCTGAAATACCTATTCTGTCCGTTCCCTGTATATGTCATTTTGTCCATGAAGCGTTATAAATTACAAAAAGTATATTTACCATAAGGAAAGCTTCATGAATATTTAATATTTAATTTGTCCAAATTAAGATATCTATGTTTATAGACCTATCCGTATAGCTATTGCTAATTCCAAGCAATGACGTAAGCCAATTCTTATTCCAGAAAAGGACAGTGTGAATCAGTACTTACCAAGACCGAACTTTTTAGCATGACCCGATTTCACCAGTGGTCTAAGTTGCTTAGGATCACCAGATAGTACCAGACTTCCACCCTTCCTCATTCTCGACAAGGCAACGCAGACCTCTGGTTCTTGAGCTTGAGCAGCTTCATCAATGAACACATAATCAGGGGAGTACTGAGATTCGTGGAATTTACCGATGAAGATCAGTGTTGTTACCACAACTCTGTATTCGTTCAAATAGTCCCCTGATATTCTGGTGATGTATCTGTCGGTTACATTTACATATTGCTTCAATGCTCCCGGTATCCAACAACTGGAAGGAGAAAGACATAATGAAATCACAGTTGAGTGATTAGTTTGGGCAAGTGTTGCTCAAGATTACTTCAAATGGCTGCTGGCATAATGGAATATAGTTTATTTTTCGAATAATGTGACACACAATCAAATAAAAACATTACCAAAAAAGAGAAAATGATGGAACTCAAGATTAGCATATTAAATGTCCAAAAATAATTTTCCAGCAATGATACGAGGATGTATTAATAAATTCTTAGCCTACTATAGAACCAAAGGAAATTTCAATGTCAAAATATTTCATGACTCAACATATTCTCTTCTTAATTGAATACATTTATTACAGCGAACCTGCAACGTGTCTAGACTTTCAAAAAAATGTTTCTTCTTTCTCTGCAAACCAGTCCTCCACAGCTTTAATTACCTCCTCGTTGGAAGAAGATTTACGACTTTTTAAAACTTTTTTTCAGTTGAAGAAAGAGATGATAGTCGGACTGTGCCAAATCTGGTGAATAAGGGGGGTGTTCTAGTAATTCTAACCCTAAATCAAGAATTTTTTGCATGACAACATAAGATTTGTGTACTGGAGTGCTGTCCTGTAAAAACGAAACACCTTTGGATAGCTTTCCGCTTCTTTTCTCTTAGTTTTTTCCCGTAGAGTAGTCAGTAATGTCGAATAGTAATCTCCAGTTATTGTTCATCCCTTATCCAAAAAATCAATCATGATTACTCCATGGCAATCCCAAAAAACTGAAGCAAGAACTTTTCCAGCAGATTTTTGGACACGAAACTTCTTAGGTCTTGGAGAACCAGAGTGTCGTCATTCCATCGATTGGTGCTTTGTTTCTGGATCGTAGAAATGAACCAGACCATAGTAACAATTCGGTTTAAGAAGTCTACATCGTTTTCAAATCGAGCACAGATCGAACGCGATGCTTCTACCCTTGCACGCTTTTGGTCAACATTCAAACATTTGGGGATCCATTTTGCAGAAATGTTTCTCATGTCCAAATTGACGTGAACTGTATGATGAACGCGTTCGTATGAAATCTTCAGTGCTTCAGATATCCGTTTTAGCCCAATTCGACGGTCTGATAAAATCATGTCATGAACTGCATCGATATTTTCGGGGACTGACACAGAAACTGGCCTTCCCGATTGGTCATCATCTTCAATGGAAAATTTACCTCTTTTGAAGCTTGCAGTCCAATTTTTCACGGTGGCATACGAAGGACATTGATCACCAAGGGTATTAAGCATGTCTTCGTAAATCTGCTTACCTCTTAACCATTTAAATACAGGTACTCGATGAGGGCTCGATACTCCAATTTTTCGATTTTCACAATTTCGCTAGACATCTTTTTTTAAATTTATTGCGTAACTCTGGTTTACTTTTTCGACGACGAACTCTACACTGAAACTTCTAATGACTTATTGTTCGTTGATATGGTATCGAAATATTTTGTTTATGCATGGAATTGGTCTAGGGCCTAGACTATAGGCTAACCAGATATCAATACATCCTCGTGAGAGTTTAGAAAAAGGAAAGATTTAAAACAAATAAAAATGTTACACTTACACATTTCTACAATTGGAATACGCTCTGGATAGCTCATTGGGCAGGCAATATTTTGATAATTTAATGGCCAGTGAATCGCAATGAGCATTTGCAGGTGCACACACCAGAATTTTCTTCTTGGTCTGCCTCAGAATTTGGACGATTGCTTCGACAATAGTATCGGATTTGCCGGATCCTGTTGGTCCAAAGACGATGTAAGGAGCTCCTTGAGACGAGCAGTTCAAGATGTTTTCGACTGCTGTTCTCTGATTTGGATCGCTGGCTACCTTTTTGTTCATGAAGCTGAAACAAGGTTTGTCATGAATCTAACAGAACTTCACTGTGGAACAGGTTCCTTTGAATAGCCTGTAGAATTGGCTCGTCAAAATCATAATGAAAAACTTATAACAATGCTTCAAAATCACCTATTTCATGCTTCTATAACGTTAAAGGCCTATAGGGCAAGAATCTATGAACATTTTTCTGGTCATCATGAATAGATAATATTTGTCTAAAAGCTCAAATGACTTCGCCATTTCGGATAGCTCCGGAAGACTTATGATAAAAGTCACATTAAAATCGTATGGGGAATTCATAAATGCGATAATTTATTTAGAGTGGCCCTGTGTGGTGAAGGGTTTTCCGGTAAGAGGTTTTATTTTGATTAGCCCTCTTTTTCGGTAGATGACACTTTTGAAGCTGCCATTTTTTGACATTTGACAAGTAGACACTACGTCATTGAACAGAATTGAACGATACAAGCTTCAACAACGCATTTAAATTATTAAAATTCAGTATAAAAATGGTGAAACTTTGGCAGAGACGGTTCGTAAAACTAGAAAATTTTTGGGTCGCTATTTTGCATTGACTTTTTCTCTTTCGATCCGTATATTCACATCACGGCCAGGATATCTGTGAAAAAGTTTCATCGAGTTTGAAATTGCCTTTTTTGTCGGACTTTTTTGGTCATTTTCGCGAATTTTTTAAAAATACTTCTACTTCGCCTAGAGAATCGAAATTTCACCCACGTATGAATCGATTATTCCCCTTTTCGACCGTATACAGATTTCTCCACTCATCGCAGCTTCGCTGCGATTTTGTGATTCTTCTGGACCCACTTTCTCGACAGATTTCCTCGGGTCGGTCCACAGAGTTACCATTTTAGTATAGCATAGAATCAACGTGTGTTCGTGAAGTGAATTCGTTCCGTGAGAAAACGGACCATTATTTCAGTGTTTACTTTGAGGTTTATTTTTCCATCACATACATACATTAAATTGTTTTCTTTCATTTTCGTGGTGATTTGAATGGGTATATCAGTCTATTCTTCCCTCCAAGAGAGCTCTATGTCTATGTATAATTCAACTAAAAGTAAAACTAAATTCCACCGAACTTCCACAGCTGAAAAGAGGACTTTCCATTGGTGTAACAAACAAGGGGTGTAATTTTCATCAGTTCATAATTCATAAAATCTAATACATTGATGAAACAATATTGGATGTGTATTGAAAAGTTAGCTTGCTTCAGGGAGGAGGGAGAAACGTAGTTTTTGGAATAGAGTGCTTTGTAATTAACAGAGCATTATACAGAGTGTAACAGCCAAATAAAATAAATTCGATAACGAATAAATGAAGGGGTGTTAGGAAAAACGCTCGGAAACGTCGATTTGTAATTCTAAATGCGCATATTCTTCAAGATAATAAAATTATATAGGGTGTTCCATGCGACCTTGGCCAATACCAACTTTCTTATTCCCAATGCAACCCCCTGTATATTATTTATTTTTTGGATTCTTCAGACCATTCTAGACATAATTCATGTACAATGTCCTATACCTATCTTCAACTTTTTCGGAAATATCAACATTTCAAATGAAATTTATTTTATTTCACAAATTCGATACATTACACTGAATACCTATTTCCCATTTACCTTTTGATATGAAGAAAATGAGCAAAAACGCCTGAAATGTTGAGTAGTACGTTAGAAGACAATTCTACACCAGATTAGCATGTTGCCAAGACGTTCACGGCGAGCATTTTGAACATTTCCTACATTGACATCAATGTTTTTTTTGTTTTTTCTCTAATAATTAAGTAATAATCAGTATTACTTATTAGGTTTCAAGTGTAATGTACCGAATTTGTGAAATGAAACAATTTTTATTCAAAACGTTGATTTTTGCAATCAATCTGGAAACATTTAATACTTCCGAAATAGTTAAAGATAGGTATAGGACATTGTGCATGAATTGTGTCTAGAATTCTTTGAAGAATCCAAAAAATAAATAATACACAGGGAGTTGTATTTGAAATAAGAAAGTTGGTATTGGCCACGGTTGCATGGAAAACCCTTTATAATATTATTTTCTTGAAAAATATGCGCATTTAAAATTACAAATCGACGTGTCCGAGCGTTTTTCCCAACACGCCCTCATTTATTCGTTATCGAATTTATTCCATTTGGCTGTTTCACTATGTATCTGATAGAGTGAAGAAAAAATGATAAGAAAAGGACGAAAAACTCACTCGTTGTCAGTCAGGCGATATTTCAACTCGAATCCTCCTAGTGACAGTTGATCAGGGAATAAAAACTTAACAAGATTTTTGGCAACAACTATGTCTAAACATTTATGCATCCTTTCCATGGGTATGCGACCCTTCACGAACTGTACGTCTATCAATCTCTTCTTTGTCCCTTCCAAGGAGTTCATAAAGCTGCAAAAATATTATTTTGTTATCCAGTCCGTCAAAAAATGGGGGTTATGGGATACGGCGGTCTTTGAAGTCAAAAATGATCTCACCTTCTGTTGATTTTATGTACTTCTACAATACCCCTTCCAGTTCTCAAGATATATCCTTCGAAGACTTGTTTAGTATCTGCCTGTCTAACACGAATCAAATTACCAGCACCGAGACACGCTCTCCTTCCTCCTTGATTTGCCAGAGGAATAACTAAATTACCTTCTGGAGTCACCTCAGAACGTACCTGAAAATTTTCGAAATTACTCCATCAATCCGAATATTGGTACAGAGGTTTCGGAACAGAAATATGGATATGTTATTCGCAATTGCCGAAATCGGCTACTGTCCGAAATTTTTGCACACAACGCGTTATGGGTATCCAAATTTACCCACGATGCGAATGGTTGTTTTTTTTAGCACTGAGTAAAGCGGAATACCCAGAACGCGTTGTGGGTGAATTAGATAATCCACAATGCGAATCCAATTTTAGCGCTCTTTCATTCTGCGTTGTGGACAATTCATTTCACCCACGTCGCGTTTTGGGCATTGCACTTTACCCAGAGAGGGGGTGTACTGACAGGTACGAGTAGCGAGTATTACGAGTAGCATGAATAGATTTCTTACTACAGTGCCTGGATACTTTGTGATTTCTTGAAATTGGTTTGACTGTATTTTGGTTTTAGTTCGTGTTTTCGAAAATATTTCAATATGAAAGCTGAATTCGAACAAAAATTAAGTGAACAGGTCGTTATTATTACCAGACGAAGGTCATTTAGAGATTATGTATGAAACCAAAGTGACACTATAAAGAAAACGGGATGGACTTGAATTATCATTCAAAAAATATCGTAGATTGAAACGGTTTGATCCATTAATTGGTGTAGAACAGGATGAACTCGTTAACATAGAACGTTTAGCAAACCAATCTGGCCTACATTTCTAATTCTAATGTGCAGCAAATGAAATGTATGATGTAATACTGATAACTCATTTAAAAATTGGACACAAAAGAGGAAAAGCTATCTGTCCATTTCGCTTTACCCAAAATACGTTTCAAGTAAAACAATGATTACAAAAAACCTCATATTGAGAGTTCATATAGGTAAAACAAAACAACTTATAGGAACTGAGAACAAATAGGTATTATTTATTTTCAGAAGTACTTTTATGAAATCTTGAATTACATTTTATATTCGAATTCACACATGCACACGCCTTAAGGTGAACACAGACTATTCTGACGTGACGTGTTTACATGTGGGCCCACGGCAAAATGTGCGTGATATAAAAATGCAACACATCGTTCTCTGCGTTCACGTTCATATCAGGCCAATGGGAGCACTGACGGTGCCTGACGTGACGTGAAATCACGTCACATCAGAATAGTCTGTATTCACCTTTAGTTTGACATCCTTTCAAACAATTGCATTTTATAAAGCCAGATTGGCTTCCTGAACGTTCCTTGTTAACAAGTTTATCTTTTGGGCCAACTGTTAATGAATCATATCTTTTCAGTCTTCGAAATTTTTTGGATGATAAGTCAAGCCCATCCCGTTTTCTTTGTAGTGCCACTTTAGTTTCATTTACTAACTCCAAATAACGTTCGTCCGATAATAACAATAACAAAGACCTGTCTTTTTTTCTAGCATAAGTTCACTTAGTTTTTGTTCATATTGATATAATTTCGAAAACACGCACTTCAATCAAACTTAAGAATACACAAGGTGCGTATATTCACGCTCCTCGTAACACTGGCTTCTCGTACGTACCAGTACAATACAGCAGACTGACTTCGACGACAAATTCTGGTTCGTTGCTTTCTGGGTAAAGTGCAATACCCACACCGTCGTGGGTAAAATGAATTGTCCACAACGCAGAATGAAAGCGCGTTAAAATTGGATTCGCATTGTGGATTATCTAATTTACCCACAACGCGTTCAGGGTATTGCGTTTTACTCAATGCTCGAAAAAAAAACCACCTGTACGCATCGTGGGTAAATATGGATACCCAAAACGCGTTGTGAGCAAAAATTTCGGACAGTGGCCGATTTCGGCTATTGCGAATAACAGATATATTGATGAAAAATTGGATCTTTCTTGCCCTGGTCTAATAGGAATTTCACGTTACGTTTCGCCAACAACTATACGATAAGCATCTTCAGGGATATCTCCCTTCCCCCAATCAAATTCGTTCTGATACTCACATCGTATAAACTCAACTTTTCTGATTCCTTGGTTGCTTGTTTCTCCTCCATCCACAAGCAGTTGTGGAAGTAATTTTTATAATTTTCCATTGTCAATCCCGTGTTCATAACTTGCCTGATAATATAAATTCAATTTATTAATTCATGGAAATAAGAACTAAAATGGTCGATAATTAAATAAAAAAAAATTAAGTCTTACCCAACTTTTTCAGCCTCAGGAGAAGTCTCTTTTGAATCTTCTTTCGCCTTCATATATTCTACAATATCTTCTTTGATTTTGTATTCATTGTAGGATGTCCTGCAAATAATAATAAAGTATTTGATTTTTGATGTTTTATCTGAGAATCCGGTTGAGAAGAATTCTTTTATCGAAACTATACTGGTCGTTCAAAAACAAATGGTTATGAAGGGTTTTCCAATAAGAGGTGTTATTTTGAATAGCTCGCTATTTAGGTAGATGTCACTTTTAAGCTGTCCTTTTTTGACAAGTAGAACTACGCCATTAATAATAGAAAAATGGAATGATTCACGAATGGAATAAATTCGATAACGAATAAATGTGTTGGTAAAAACGCTCGGACACGTCAATTTGTAATTTTGAATGTGCATATTTTTCAAGAAAATAATATTATATAGGGTGTTCCATGTGACCGTGGCCAATACCAATTTTCTTATTTCAAATGAAACCCCCTGTATATTATTTATTTTTTGGATTCTTCAGAGAATTCTAGACACAATACATGCACAATGTCCTATAACTATTTTCAACTATTTCGGAAGGATTAAGTGTTTTCAGATTTATTGCAAAAATCAACGTTTCAAATAAAAATTATTTTATTTCATAAATTCGGTACATTATACTTAAAACCTAATAAGTGATACTGATTATTTCTTAATTATTGAAAAAAAAAAACAAAAAATTACATTAATGTCAATGTAGGAAATTTTCAAAATGCTCGCCGCGAACGTCTTGGCAACATGCTAATCTGGTGTAGAATTGTCTTCTAACGTTACTCAACATTTCAGGCGTGACTGATCTAATCGCAAGCGCGATTCGGTTTTTTTTTTCATTTAAAATGTTAATTTTTGAAAAACATCTGAAAACACTTAATATTTCCGAAAAAGTTGAAGATAGGTATAGGACATTTTACATAAATTATGTCTAGAATTTTCTGAAGAATTCAAAAATAAATAAAATACAGGGGGTTGCATTTGAAATAAGAAAGTTGGTATTGGCCACGGTCGCATGGAACACCCTATATAATTTTATTTTCTTGAAAAATATGCGCATTTAAAATTACAAATCGACGCGTTTTTCCTAACAACCCCTCATTTATTCGTTATCGAATTTATTCCATTTGGCTGTAACACTCTGTATGTAAGTACATATAATCATGGGCGCCCGCAGGGGGGGGCCATGGCCCCCCCTGAGATTTGTATGGCCTTATCGTTTTTCAGCTTAACACCCTCAATATTTAAATAATTTTTATTTTGCCCCCCCTGAGAAAAATTTTGGCCCCCCCTAGAAAAGTTTCTGCGGGCGCCCATGCATATAACAATTTGTCAATCGGCATCGTTCGCAAAGTATTGTTGAATTCATCAATGGAGGTTTTGCCGGAAAACGATTCAAAGTTTTGATGAAACTGGGTATTCTTCAAGGCCTATGTTCTATTACATTTAATGAGGATACCCAATACAAAATGTATTCAAAAAGGGGTGGCCATTCTGAGCAATTGTGGTGAACTGTCGATATTCTTACCTTTCCTTTGTTGGCTTCTTGGCGAATTCTGACTCCCAGCCGTATCTAACCTTCGGTGTATGCATAGGCCTATACTTACGACGAACCATAGGCGGTCGTCTTTCGTCAATTGAATTTCCAGTGATCACCACGACCTGAAAAAAAAAACATTTCCTCAAAACACATTCATTGTGTTTAATGAAAAACTTACAATCTTTCGCGATACATGAACATTAACTCCGTTGATTTCCAAGTTGAATGCAAAAGGAATGGAATATCTACCAATTATTGGGTCCACCAAGTCCAGCCTTATCATAATGTTCGTATAGCTAAAGCCTGAAAACAATAAAGAAATCGTTTTTGAAAATATGCAGGTTGCATTTTGCTTTTGGGACATAAAACAGAGCACAAAAAAGTATTTTATGAGGAAATTTTGGTTTGGAGAGCACTGAAATCTTGATTCATAGACCGCTGATTCTGAATACCCTTTGAGCACCTTTTGTAAAATTTAATTTTCGACACAACGATATTTTGAAATTGTTATTTCATCTCTGTTTCTTTCATAATCAAATACAACAGTAATGGAATAAATCTTTTTGAGTTAATTTCAAGTAATGAAGAGAATTTCAGCACCTTTGTGAATAAGAAAAAAAGCTTGTGACTCATTGTTATAGACATTGTTTCTGTACGTATTAAATGATGAAAATACAATGAATTATACCAATACATACAGGGTGGCCAAGAGATTGACGTCAAAAAGGAAAAAACAGGTCCCTCCTGTAATGGGCTATTCGAATCACCCCCATGTATGTTATGCTATTTTTCACGGTTTTCGAGTTATGAATTTTTTTATGAACTTTGAGAATTTTCGACTTGACCATCTTAAAAAAGATATTAAAAAAAAAGGACAAGACTTCTCTGTGAAATTCTTTCTGTAACTTAATCTCCATGAATTGTACTTTTATACATAAAATAACCAGATACGTAACTTTGATAAATATTATGGAAATGTTGGTCTCAAGTGAAAAAGTTACGTGAATTGGATTATGATCTGAATTTTCGAATCAAAATTAAAAATGTAAAAAGGCTAATTGACGGTTTCTTAGTATGCTTAAAAACTGTGCTCAACAGTCAGCTTTTAGAATCATTGATAAAAAATGGTACTTAACACTCTACTTTTGCTAGAATTAGCCTTCAAAGTCATCATAAGGGCATCCAAATTTTTCGAAAAAAATCGAAAAATTACGTTGCTAAGTAATATTTGAACAAGAAGCATGAGTGCTGGTGGCACCTGCTTTTTGTTAAAAAAAAAATTCTTTGCATTTTTTTCATCGATGGTATTTGACAAGACTATTTCATGAGTAACAGATTATTCTCGATGCATTATGTGTGTATTATTAATTTTCGTTGACAACAACTGTCAAGTTTTGCCGCGGGTAAACCCGAAAAAACTGCTGACAGATGGTTTTTCCATCTAGAAACCATTTGCGATTCAAAATTGGGCGTTTCTGATTGGTGGAAATTAAGACGAGGAAAATAGTCAATGAAAAAATTTCATTTGAAGTCTTTAACTCCTAAAATGTTGGTAGAAAATTTCTATCAATTCATGCCCCCCCTGAAAAAATTCATGACCCCCCCCCCCCCGCTGAAAAACTGTCAGGATTCGCTACTGCCTGAAGATACGATAATATAAATACATTATGCCACACCCCGTATATACATATATCGCTTATTTATATTTTTTAGAGGTGCCCTATTTATAATTTGTTCAAAATATAGTAGCATAGGCATTTTACTTAGTTTTACCTGGACAAATGCACACTCGTGCCCCCGTATTTAGCCAGTTGCGGTTCACATTGTCAAGCATGACTGCAGGACCTCCTAAGATGCCACCATGTGTGATTTTTATCATGTCCTGGGTCACATTGAAAAATGAGCAGCGGAAAGAGAAATAGGGAAAAGTTGTAAATACTTGATCTTGCGCCACCTGAAAACGAAAATATCCATAATAAACTTTATCACAACAACAGAAAGCGTGTGGGAAAAAGGCAATGAAAGATGGATATTTTACTTTATTTTTTGAATAATTGAGTATTAAGGACGCCATTGTGCCTTTTCAGAAGTTGCTCATCGTTAGGCAGTATTTTTCATTTTTAGAAAGATCATACTTACATAGAGATAATAGGTCGCCTCGACATCATTATAGTAGAAAGTACTCCTGGGGTAATTAATACTATGGACACCCAGTCGGCAACCTGCACCATAGTATGCGTTTTCTCTCCTGAAATTAACAATAAATTAAATTCCATTGTAAAAACTCGTACAACACAATATTATTCTCGATAGAAGCTGGAAGAGGATTTTATCTTCACAGGCATAATTAACAATTAATTTATATTAAAAGCCACCAATTAATGTAATGCGTACGACAGAACAGAAGTCTATACCCTCTTGAGTATCGAAGTGCCAAACAACCAAAAAAATTTTATACCACAATATTCAGACTGATTTTGACATATGTATTCAGCACAAGCGTGGTGACATTTGAAATCCCGGACCCTAAGACCTCGCAAACATGCCAAAGGCAAACAGCAATTAGTGATAAATATATTGTTGATTTCATGGTGAAAAGAGTATGTATATCTGTGTTCGAGTTAAGATTGTTTTTCGAAAATATGTGCATTTTGGAAAAGTTGCTATAATTCTTCACTTGTGAAACCAGTTTTCCCAAAGCATTTTTTACGTAGATTTCAACTAAATTTCCACAGAAGTTAGCATAAGGTATCAGCTTTATCATTCGGTAATCGTCTGAAGTTTTTTTATACAGAGTGTCTAATATAAATTTACCAATTCACTCAAATTAAATATGCGATAACTCGATTTTTTCAACCCCTATATTTTTTTTAAATGTCTACACTTCTCACAACAAAGAATGCCCTATACTCAATTCCGCTCATGTTTGATATATTCCACATTTAAGTATAGGACCTACTTTGAAAAAAATGTAGACATTTGGAAAACGAATTTCATGAAAGAGAAAAATGCAAGGTGTTCCATTTGAAAAAAATCGAGTTATTGCATATTTAATTTCAGTAAATTGGTAAAATTATATTAGACACTTTGTATGAAAAACAACTTCAGAAGTTTACCGAATGATGAAGCTGATACCCTAAGCTAACTTCTGTAAAAATTTCGTTTAACTAGATTGAACACATCGGTTGCTATAAGAATTTTGATGAACCCCTTAAGACACTAAAAATATCCCAAATATACGAATTATGTGGCAACGAGGTGTTAAATTCAAAAAATGAGGTATGAGTGTCATGCTCTCGTTGTCCTACCTATTTTTCCATAACTTTTTTGTTACGCACCCTGTATATGTAAAATTATTCTTAGTTTGTAGATTTTTGTCAACCTTATATTTAGGCCATATAATTTTTTCCACACGGTACAGTTTAGGCGTTATTTTAGCCGTACGCCTTGCTAACGCACCCTGTATACAGGGTGTCCGGGAAAATGTGGAAAATCTCTCGGATTCAGATAAAACATAAAAAATAAGATGACAAGTTTCCATATTTTTTTTTCCTAGCGGCCCTCCCTACGTAGATACGGCCTCCTAAATGACGTCACTGAAAATCCATTTTACTGGAATAAATCTCAAACTATTTGATATAATTAAAAAAAAAAATTATATGATGAACAGTAGAAAGGACCTCTTAAAATACTGCCCTTAAATTTAAATTGGCTCTTTTAGTTTACCAGGGACGGACTAGGTTGTACATTTTAATGCTTACATTTTCAACACCCTGTATGATAAGGAGTAGAAAAAAACAAATTTGGATAGCTTGAACATTACGCTAAAAAAGGTACTCGTGTTTATTGTCGATAAAATGAACCGTTTTCGAAAGACAAAATTACAAAGATCCTATGCAGTTTTGGCATAGAAAGGCACGTTAACAAAAATTATTTTTTAGAAATGTACTCTCTCTAAAGCTTTCAACGATTGAATATGAATACCCTAGTTATAAATAATCTATTAAAAACTTCATAAGAGTACATTTCTGAAGAATATTTTTTTTAACGTGTCTTTCTGTGCCAAAACTGCATAGTTAAGAATCTTTGTAATTTTGTTTTTCAAAAACTGTTCATTTTATCGACGATAAACAAGAGTACCTTTTTTTAGCTTAATTCTCAAGCTATCCAAATTTGTTTTTTTCTACTCCTTATCATACAGGGTGTTGAAAATGTAAGCCTCAAAATGTACAACCTAGTCCGCCCCTGATGAACTAAAAGAGCTAATTTAAATTTAAGGGCAGTATTTCAAGAGGTGTACAGTGCGCGTCAAAATTATGGAAAAAAATTCATTTTCTCAGAAGAAAAATATTTGGCAACAAAATCCTGAAACAAGTCAATTTTGTTTCACTTTTACCAAATTATTATACATTTTTGAAGAATTTTTGTTGCATCCTGTCACCTGTGCCATCTCCATCAACCCTCTAAATTTTTTGAATCGGGAAAGTGGGTGATGTGGTACTTTTTGGCAAGGTCTTTGTATCTTCTTTACAGGCGTGCAGAAATTTCCAAGAAAATTGTTTTTTTTTTTAAATTAGTTAGTGCAAAGAGGTTGTCAGTATGTGCACTTTGTCATGGCTCATTTACATTGAGACGATGGTGCCTGATGAAATTTGTCATTGAATGGAAGTCGACCATTACAGTTTTGTTCATGCACAACTTTCAACCCCTACGGTTCCTTCAATGGAGAAGAAAAATGGAGTCAACTAACTAATTTGAAAAAACATTTTTTCTTAAATTTCTACATGCCTGTAAAGAAGATACAAAGACCTTTTCAAAAAAGTACCACATGACCTTTCCCTATTCAAAAAATTTAGAGGGTGGCACAGGGTGCAACAAAAATCCTTCAAAAATGCATAAACGGTAGAAGTTAAACAAAAATTGACCTGTTTCAGGATTTTGTGCCAAATATTTTTCTTCTGAGAAACTTATATTTCATAATTTTGACGCGCACTGTGGAAACGGTCAATGGAAGATACTGAAAATAATTATGTAGTAAATACTTGCAGATGATTGGAATATGATGTCCATTCCAGTATTATCGAAATTACATTATTTTACTGGGTTTGCATGGAAAAAATACAATAAAATCGGTAGATTTTAGATGAGCATCAAGTACTTCAACAAAGATTTTTAATTTCCCGAGCCCTTTTTTGAATAATGATGTTTCATCTTGCACGGTTCATCTCCGTGAAACAGAATAATTTGTTGATTCCACTCATAGGAAAAAATGAGGAAAAAATATATTATTATTATATAGTACAGGAGCGATTCGTGAAAAAAACAATTTCTCATTTAGTGGGAGAAAAAACCCTAGACATTTTCGAGATAATATGGAAGCGCATCCCAAATTAACCCTCAATCGATAGTAAAAAAAATGGCCACAAGTCCTTTGTCTTCAGAATGACGCATCAGTCCTACCCCAACCGTAACTGTAGAGTCCACTAGATCAATACAGGGGTGATCTCGAAATAAATCATCCAAATATACCAAGTACAAAGATTTGTTTTTACTATGATGTTTATAGTTTTCATTTCGACCAGAATTAGTTTATTCCGATAAAAAGATTGATGAAGGTAGGTGCAGATTCTTTTGAAACAAAGGAATATGGTTAACATCGTTTTGTGATTGTGCACATGCGCATTGTTCGTTGTATATAAACAAATGAATTGAAAATATTGAAAATTCATTTTCATGCATTTCCATTTAAATTGGAACTAACTAATCAGAATATAGAACATTTCAGTATTATCACTGATTTCATGCCGAATTTTGGATTTATGCACTTGATTTGAATAGATTAAGTGCATCTTCAAAATCTTCAAAAAAATTAATGAAAATCAACTTACAGGTTTACTGCATTGTAATGAACAATAACATTGTATCTATGTATATCTGTTTTGATATGGGCTTCTCGGTTGTCTACCTCTACTCGGCAGAAGGGGCAGATATCCTGAAAAACATTTCCAGTTAATTAATAATATGAAAATTGGTAAAAAGTTATCGTATGAAAAATAAATTACTTTTTTTCTTGCTGCAAATGTATCCATGTTGTTGCGTTGATTATCAAAATCTGGACTTTTAGAACCGAAAAGTGGAGGACTGATTCTGGTTTTGGTAGGGCACGCAGTGATGACTTGACTAGAATGAACAAAATGGAGACTTGATCTAGGCCCTATTACAGAAATTCAGTCCCATGAAGTTCCAGGGAGGCAGTGGTAGAGGGGATTCACTATTGTCCCAAGATTTTATATACGTGGATATAAGGCTACTTCTTTATTCGACGTTATTCGACAAATATGAACGAAAAAATCTACCTGTTCTACTGCCTGGCAGGTAGATTTTCTTTCGCGCATTGCGTCGGTAAAAAGTATACGGGAAATTCGACGTAAAAAATACTCATTTTCAATCCATTTTAAGCTGAAGAGTTTTATTCTGTTTTATAATTCACATTCTGTATAATAGGGTAGGTTTTTCAAGTTTTGTTTGAATGAAATTGCTTCAATTGATAAATTAAAATTTTATTACACTTTCCAATTCAAATTACAAGTTCAATTGATGAAAATGAGTGACAAATGTATAAAACGTTTTTTATACTGGTTCAGCTCAAAGCCCCTAAAAAATAAAAATATGGTCGGTCATACAGCAATGGCAACTTGTACTTTTCATCACTTCCTCTACGTGATAAAATAAAAGAATTCATGAACATCTTCACACATTTTCAGCATGGCTGGTCTTTTTTCCAACATTTATATTACCATTATTATTGAAGAAAAGCTCAACTATCGGGTGTAAAAAGTATTTAATTCATTTTTATTACAAAAAAAATATTACGAAAAATTACTTTCATAGTTTATGTTACCCCAAATGTCATTTGTAAACACTACTATTGTGATAACAACTTTATAATTTTTATATACACAATCTTTCGGTATTCAAATTCAATGCATGCTTTTTTAATAAAATTGAATAAAATCAAAATGAAAGCTAAAGTTCCATTACTTCTAACACATTTGTGTACATAACACAACTATAGTTTATATAAATAATATTCAATGGACTGTATAAGAAACAACACCTGATTTTTACAATTGTTTCATTTTTAAATATGTATTTTCATCAACGTGAAAGAAACAATGAAATAACCTAATAAGGTATGGAAAAAAATTGTGTTAATGTTTTGAAATTTATTTTTTATCAAATGTAGGTACATCGGTTACTCTCCCAAGCGATGTATATGAAATTTACATGTGTTTATACAGAGTGAACAGCGTGCCACTCATAAAAAAATTTCAGAATCTTCCTTAAATAGAACACCCTGTATTTTATCGATACGTAGAAGTGCGCCAACTAAGGCTCTACAAATGTTATCCAGTATTCTCTAATCTCTATGGTAAAGTTCAGTTGTTTTTATTCAAAACAGCTCTTTTTTGAAAAAATGGCAACTATTCATAATTCTTCATTCCTGTACCTACCTAATTCAAATTCACGAATTTTTCAAAACGAACTCCTCCAAGTGAGACGTCTGATTATGAGGTGAGTATTTTCTAGATCAGTCAATGAAAAACGAAATTTTCAGCAGGGACATAAGTTAAGATGAGAAAGAAAAATAACATAAAAAATCCCAAACACACATTTCGATAATAAGCAATTTTCCCAGTTCTGAACTAATTCATATCGAATATGAATTTTATTACGATCACATACGGGGTGGAAATTCCTGAGTGGATCATATGCAAATAGAGAGCACAAGTTTCATATATTCCATGGCACATTTCCACATTTCACAAACTTGCAGTTATTTTACAAACCGAGAAATCAAGCTAGTGGGTTTGTGAACATTCATTCCCTATGCGTTTTCAGGATTGAACGAAAATTGAAAATTAGATTCAATTATTCGTGAAACCATAAAGACACCATGGTCTTCCAAAAACTCGCCACTGGCGGATATTATTAGCTCATTTGCTATAAAATTTTCTTCGAATATTTTTAGTTTCCAGAGAACGGAAGTTTTTCAATTTGTTTACCCAAATTTATTTAATTCCCGTAAGCAATAATTTAATTTGTTATTCTTATAAATAAAAATAATATTTATATGAATACATTGAATTTATTTTGAAAATGATTTGAAAGACATACCTAATCGTTCGAATGATTCAATTTTTCTTCAAACATTTTGACATAAATCGACAATAATCAATAAGTTGATTTGTTGTCAGCTTTGCTTTATCTATGTTAGTCAGAAAAAAATCTAGTTATAAACCTTTAGACATATACATTTTAAAAGATTGAAATGTCAAATATTTTTGCAGGATTTCACCCAAGCATGATCAAAACATATTTGATAGTTCGAATTAATGAATCTTGAAAAACAATTGTTCATTTTATTTTATATTACTAGATGTATGAATTTTATCGATCGAAAATTATTGAACATTATTGGTTGGATTATAGTTGAATAATATACAATAATAATCTAGGCCATGAATTCATTTAAATAAATACGAATACAAAATACCATGAAGCAAAATTATGCAAAGAATTTGCCATTAATTCAGGATCAAAATTTCAGCAACAATTTCACTATTTAATCATTTTGATGATCAGAATATACAAATTCAAATTTCATCAAAAATATGCATTGGAAATTATTCAACTCGAAATATGCTTACTCGAAACACTGGAATCAGTTGTTTCAAATTAATTTCAAATATATTTGAATTCACATAAATCTAGCGATTTAATTCGTATGTGTAATTGTGTAAGCATGTGTTTTATTCTGAATTTTTTCGATAAAGACGAGCACAACAACCAAAAGTTTGAAACACGTGAAAAGTTTTCAAGAAGTTGATATGTGCATAATGCCTCCCTATATTTTGGTATCTTATTACCCTCATATTCCAATTTCCTTTGTCTGGTTTTTCTACCTGAAATGCCGAAGTCGAACCCAACCCCTATTTATAGCAGGGACTAGGACGTGAAGTCAACCAAATGATAGATTTCACGATTATTACCCTAAACATTCATCATAATATGTGCTTCTGACGATTATATATTTTCGTTATTTCAGAAAACTTATGAATTAAATAATGAATAATATCTAAAGCAGTAGCGGTGCTATTTAATAAGTTTGACAATGCTTATAAATAATTGACTACTGTTTGTGTTTCGAAATATGATATCACTTCTCCATCTGCAGCAAATTTACTTAATTCTACTTATTGGTGAGAATGGACAAGTTTCAAATAATTGTTCACAGCAAAAGTTATATGAAATCCTGAAAACATCAGTCGCTGGATTAGGGCTTTATTCACACATCGATATATCTTGTCGACACTGCTCCGAAATTATCAACACTTTCACTTGTCTAGTGGTACCCAACTTTTTTCTCTTTGGTAAACCCTTTTCGAATATGAGAGAATATGGCGAACGTACAATTATTGATAGTGAGTGAGAATTGAAGAATTGAGAAAGTGAAAAATCTAGATTGGTCGAAAAAAAATTGAAAAACTATTTATATAAAATTTATGAAAATTATAAAAAAACGAAGTCTGATTTTTAGTAGTAATTCCAATTTCAAATTTAGAATACTACATGAACAGGAGAGGGAAACTCCCATTGTTTCTAGTGCTTGGTTGCCAGCGATCTGCAATGCTAAAACTAAACCTATCCGAAGCGGTGGGGTGAACCGACTGGACTAGCCGGCGGTGGAGCTGCGAATAGTGATACAGCGAGAGATCCAGTGAAATTACTCGACAAAAAACAGAATTTTAAGTTGAATCCGGCCTTGAATGTCTCCAGGATCATAGACGATTTCTTTGTCAGCTGTCTGAAAAAACTTAATCAGTTTCTTGAACTGAGAAATTCCAATCTACGTACAAGGTGAATAAACGAGCTTCACATGAAGGGTTTTTAGTGCAATTTTTTACTATGAACTGTTGAGATTATTTGAAAGCAGTGACGGGGCTTCGACAAGATTAATCCGGCCCTGCTCGTAGGGGCTTCTGGATATTTTCTGAGTTAATATCCACTTTAGGGCAAGGGTGTGATGCATACACTCATATTATTTTTTAACGTAGATTCAATATCTGCCATAAAAAAATGGGGTTCTAATTTGGAAAAATTGATTTTTCACGATTTTGTCATCCCTAACTTTGAAAGCGATTTTTTCACCCCCTGTATCATGAATCGCGATTTCGATTTTTAAAGTGGATACATCAATCTTACATCTTGAAAAATCCCAAAAATGAAAATTTTCCATCCAAAAACCTCGAAGTTATTCTTGTTTCAGCGGAGCTCTATTTTCGATTTTTTTTTCGAATTTTCCCGCTCAGAGAGAATTTTTCAACCAAAACTGAAAAATGTTACATCGAAATAACTTGAAATTTTCTAAGGAATCTATTTCTGCAATAAACAAAATGGTGTTCTAATTTGAAAAACGGAAGTTGAGGTCATTTCCGGAAAAACCGGAGGTGCTCATGCCTTGAAAATATTTTAGATTTTATCAGCATCGTGAAATACTTATAAGTGCTAAATTTCATGAAAATACGTCCAGTAGTTTCCCCTATAAATATGGGTGAGGTTCCTCGTGAAAGACCCTGTATGTACATTTATTGAAAAAAGATCTTTAAAAGTGTTTTTTTAATATGAATCGATTTAACAATGGAAGGAACAAAATTAACCTATTGTCTCTGCCACTGTTGCCTTGTCGATATTTTATGGCTTTCTATAAAGACGGCTTTGAGCAATCGATTGAGATTCAGACTACAAGCATGATTGACCGTTTGACGCTAACAGACACTGCCAGTTTTATTGACGAAAGCGATTGAAGAGGGCGCTTGACCGCCTAGGAATGTTTTGATCAATTTTCCCTCAGTCACGCGCACGGCAACAGCCATTGAGCCATGGGAGACTTTGCT
The DNA here is from genome assembly GCA_910592335.1 of Adalia bipunctata. NCBI lineage: Eukaryota > Metazoa > Arthropoda > Insecta > Coleoptera > Coccinellidae > Adalia > Adalia bipunctata. The sequence goes on from OU342954.1 coordinate 14,140,435, forward strand.
CTTGCCTCCAATTCCGGAATATTTTCAGAGCGCGAGTTTACCAGACACTTGATATCGTTGTACCGGGACTGTCCAGTGCTGTGGAAAGTGAAGAGCAGAGACTACTTCAATAGGAATAAAAGAAATGCAGCATTGGAAAAAATTGTTGAAGCTTTGAGAGCGTTCAAGCCAGACTTTACTGTACACGAATTAAAACAGAAAATTAATACTTTGAGAACTAATTTTAACAGGAAACACAGAGCCATCGACTCATCTTCAGGTGATATTTCAGAACCTACGTTGTGGTATTACAATGAACTTTCTTTCGTGAAAGATCAGTATGAAACAGCACCTCCTGAAACTTCAGACACGAAGGTGAGAATTTTTGGCCAGAAATAAGTATGATATAAGAAAAAACTACATTTATTTTGACTTTTTGCTAAAATCAAATGTACGTATGAAGTGGAGACAGTGGACAGAACACATTTATAATTTTCGAATGTTATTTTGTTTAATACCCATTTCGAGTATGAGAAATGAGAGAGGACGTGCTGAGTAACCAATCGTGAAACGGAGGGGCAATAGGGCCGCTACCGGCAGTTTGAATCATATGATTCATATTATATGTGCGAGTCTTATAAACTGTTTAGAAATTCATACCATATGTAAGGATATATGTCCATTGTCCAGAGAAGATTAGGACTAACCCCCTTTCTGAGAGTTTGCATGACGTCCTGTCTATTTATGTTCGAGGCCATAAATAAATGAATAGCGAACGAATTGATAATAACGAATGCATAATAGGCCTGTAAGCTTGAACTTTATATCGGAAATAATTACTGCAAAGTTCTCCCTTATTCTTTTATCTGAATGCAAAATTACTTCTTGATGGAATCGGTGGTTTTAAATTATCAGGAAAACCAAATTGAGCACGGTCATAATTACAGAACTCCTATGAAATTTCTCTCATTGACGAACTTGATAATTTTCCTTTTTTGTTTTTGCTTATAGAATTTTTTTTCGATGATGTTCAATATTCTAATTTTTTTAATATATTTTCCAAACTTTCCTCTTTTTTTTTGTGGGTAGGTATCTACTATTTGGTTCATCTACTGGTTTCGAAATGTTGAATGAAAAAATGTCTTCATCTTTCAATTGCAACTTATTCAGAGGCAATTTCAGAACTCTTTCTTTGAATCGATAAACATCCATCTTGAAAGGGTGGCACCATGTGGTAACACTTTCTTGAAGAGTGGTACTTGAGCGTGAAATGTAGCGGGATAGTGAGCCTCGATATAATTTTTGATCGCAGAGGCAGGGAGAGGACATTACGACCACTCATTTCTTTTAATAATAAAAATAGTAATCACCTACATCTTCATGTCTTCAATTAAATTTATTGTTTCGTTTCAGCCACAATTGTCTGAGAACAAACAGTCTCTAACGGCTTCCCGAACTACCCTATCTTCCAATCGACCTGCACTACCAGTTTCTTTGAAACGAAAAAGTCAGACAGATTTCACCGAAGAACCTGTAGGAACTTCTACCAAGTATGTCAAGCTTCCTGATCAGACATCAGTAGAGGACGTATTAGCTAAGGGATGGGCTATGAAACTGAAAAAATTACAACCGGACCAAAGACTTTTCGCTGAAAAAATCATAAATGACACGCTTTTCGAAGCAGAAATGGGCACTTTGACAAGGAACGGAGCTCATTTTATAACAGAGCCAAGTTAATGATGATGACCTAGCTCTATCACCCAGTGAAGTTCGAACCATTCCTTGTGGGACAACCTGTAGATAGAAAAAGTATTCATTGATTTCTTGTCATTTTATTGTGTTATAAAATAATTTTTTGTAGTTCGGGTACACAACATTAATAATTTGTTTTGTTAAAGTAATTTCTCCATGTATATGGGTTCCCATTAATAGATATATGCCATTGTATTCATTGCTGTGTTCTGAATAAATATTATTTTGATAACACATCGTATTTTACTCAAGATCGAATGGAACGCATGGTAAGCTAACATCCTACAACTGCGGTAGACATTTTCAGGAGGTTGTGACCCGACGATTGGTGTCTCCGAACTGGTGATGTTACGGAATCTATCGCTGCATTTATAGCCGGCGTGGTCGGAGGGTTCATACCATACGCCTCGGATAGGTTGAGTTCTATAATATCATTGTAGATCGCAAGCAACCACGCAGTCTCTCTTGCCTGTTCACGTTGAGTTTGTAAGTAATTGAATCCGCGAAGCTTTTGCTCCATTCTTACGGAGCTTATTTTAGTATTCTTCATGGAGTGATGAAGTTTTTACTGATGATTTAGTTTGCTTGAGTTTGGAAGACGTAGGATCCATCTTTGGTTCTTCATAATTGGATGGTTCCAGTTCCTCTCTCATCTTTTCATCATATTCTGTTGATTCAATGACCACCACTGCTATGCCTTTGTCTGCGAACTTTGGAAGATTCATCCGTCTAGTCTGGTACGCAGGAGGATATACATGTTTGGAAAAATAAGTTGGAAACATTGCCTATTCAGCGTTAAACGAGTGGATGATTATTGTCTATCATTTTTCGTGTCTGCTGAATGCGGGGCTAGAATGATCCTAAGGTTACTTATGAGAAAATGTAAGGTATTCAATTGTCTGCATTATTGTGAAAAAAATACAGGGTGTTCTATTTGAAAAAATCGAGAAATAATAATTTTGAGTTCCTCATATTTGGACCTTAATAACGGATACGCTGTATGACAGGTTGATCGTTTAGGAACCATGTCAAGGCAAACCCTTCAATTAAAAAACTTTTAGTTCAAATTCATGTTACCATCGCTTCTGGAAATCGTCAAAAGACTTTTACTGAACTGCTTTTCCCTCACCTTTTTTGCAGTTTTCTTCGAATAAGATCTGAACTGTTGGAAAATGTTCCTAAGATTTTGCGTCATGAAAGAGGTAATGAAGGTCATTGAAAATATATGGGGTGATCCATTAAAAAAATCATCCATTTGTTGAATAACATTTATCGGGGACATCCTGTTTATCAGAAAATGATTCCCTGAGATGCAGAAATGAAGGTACAAAGAGGTCTACTTTCCAACGAAATCTCTGAGATGTCTGGTTCGGCAGCTTTGGAAGAAGAACGCACTATTTCAGGACCCTGTATACATGTTAGGTCAGTAATTTATTTGTTGTCGCATCGCGCCGAGGGTTTTGATTATTTTTCTGGTCCACTAGACAATAGTCATCCACTCGTCTAACGCTGAATTGGCTATGTTTCCAACTTATTTTTCCAAACCTCTATATCTACCTCACAGAATTTCTTTCTTGTTTACAATATTGATGGAGGCTTTCACACCAGGATTTAACATCAAAATATGAATATTCCGGGCTTTTTAGCCTTGGCTCAATTGAAATTTCACCTAACATTTTGCCTACAAATGCGGTATCTTCCGAGTGATTCCGGTCGGATGTTGTAACCCGACGATTGACTGCTCCGAACTGCTGTTGTGATTGGATCTATCGCTGTTCAGGAGCAGTCAACTTCGATCTGGATACCGCTAAAGATGCCTTCCGCAGTTATATGCGAAGCATTAGGCGAAATTCTTATTGGACTACATCTAGAGAGCTCTTCTGTTTCTATTGGAATGATAGCACTTGCACAGATCGAATCAGTCTTTTTCGATAAACATTTTCAAGCACAGCTTTATAGTGGATACCGGGTTCAGCTAGAAGTAAAATTTAGACCGTTCGTGTGCAATATAAACCTTTTTTCGAGAATAATTGAGGATTGCAAACTGCATGTGCTAGGTTCAAAGTCGGTCTGGCTCGCTCTAGGCCACAGAGTAGGTTGATCACTGACTTTTAAGTCTTCTTTTCTGCCACAGCACAGAGTCTGATCATGGTACGAATGCGGAACCTAGGTGTTGATGAATAAAAGACTTTATTGGCTGGGATAAATGATTTACTTAAACATTTAATGGCAATGATACAGTTAAAATGTTAAGACAACTGATTTTTTTACATAATAAAACTGCGTAACTGGTGTTGAAAACTTTGAGCATTTAACAACATTCATAAAAAATTTTGACCTTAGTAACATACGAGCGAGTATTTTAATTGATTCTTAATATATTACTTCCAAAGATATATTCCATTCCTCACATTAAATGAATATGTGTGAACTGATTCAGTGAAAATTAAAGTAAAATGAACGACGATTGTTGCAACTTAATTGAGAAATGATATTCTCGGGAAGATGTTAGGTCCATGATTCTTCCACTCCTTTCATTCCGAAAATTTCACTAATTATCTTAAGGTTTAGTTATAATTCCATCTAGTATATTCATTTAATTTTTTAGGGCCGTTTCCTAGATTAAAAAATTTTCTTCTAAGTAACTCTGCTTCTATGCAGATAATCACAGTCGATATTTTTCGATTATCCTATTGGTTATTGAAAATTCCATCATCAAAAAGACACGTTGTAACACCTTCCCGTTAATACCTAAAATATTACATGGAATACTTCTTTGATTTGAAAAATTCACTATAATTATAATTTATAGTCTTTGCATTGTTTATATATTAAATATTAATAATATTACATACTTTCAAATATTAATATACAGTAAAAAAATTATCACACTTTATAGTATTCCGTTCGTAAAGTATTGAAAACCGTCATAGAGTTTTGTTGATAACGAGTGTATACTTCCTTCCACCATTTTGTTCACTTCCAACTGGAGTTGTTCCTCAGTCATGTTCATGTGGAAACGATTCTTCAAATTCTGGACCGTTGCCGCGCCAGATTTGAAGCATGGCAGCTGGGAGCCTGAGAGAAAACCAAATTGATAAATCTACTTACTTTTTTACCCTTCTCAATCTGATTTCAAGAAAGAGGTCAATATTAAAGTTATCTGAAAGTTATTATCATTACCTGATCTCATTATTTCAACCAGAGGAATGATCATATCCTGATGCTTTCGAGCGGCTATCAGGCCCTGAAGAATGAGTATCTTGAAATACTCGAACATATCAGAGTCCTCGCCACCCATGATCTCGACGAATTCGGGGGTGAGCTTGAAGGGGGAAGTTTCGAAACCAAGGTTTTTCGGGGAAGTGGACAGGATGAAGCCGAAATCGATATGGATCAGGTGACCGTCGCTTCTCAGCAGGATGTTGCCGTTATGCCTGGAAATAGATATCAAATCGATGTATATTTTTTCTGAAAGACGCAAAGATTACGATATTTACTAACTGACAAAGAAACTGCAACGCCCAGAAGGAGCTTTCTAAATTTCAAACTTTTTTTGGTAAAACATAGATAGTATACAGGGTGTCCCACGGTCGCATGCCTATTAGACGTTTCTGGAGAACTGGACATATTTGAAATCCGAAAATTGATATTATTATATTGTTGGAAATTTCCTACAGACCTAAAATATTTTTGGGGCGTGAGCACTTTCTGTTTCACCAGGAGTGGAAATAAATTTGTTCAAAAAATATTTTTTCCGATATTTTCGTTTCTGATATGATTGGGTTTGGGTATTCAATGCTGAGTACATTTCTGTTGAAACCATTGTATTCATTCGAATAGTTTTCAAAATATCGAAAAAAACCTGAAAAAATGTCAAATATTCATAGTCAGTGTTATGTTCATTATTCTTATTCTAAACATTCCGATTGTAAACCGTTCTCACAACGTCAAAGTAGAAGAATGTGGAAAGGTCATGCATCTTTTGAATTTCATAAATATCATCACAGGGTGTTTCAAATTTTGTGTCGAAAACTGTGATCGAAAATTGGCCATAACTTCTGTTTTTCAAATTAGAACCCTATTTTTTTATAATTGCGTAATAATTGATAGCACTCTCAGATGCTCTTGCTCCTAAATTTCAGTCATTTGAGCTTTTCTGGATTTATGAAACCAAAGTAACACCACAGAATACCTAACTACACAGAAGCGTCACTTAGCGTCGGCACTTTGATCTTCAAGGGGCAAATTTTCGTGACCTTCATTCTCTGTTAGGTAGTACATATGTCACTTTTGAGTGGTCCAGCGGGAAGTTTAAATTTCACCTTGACATATGTACTACCTAGCATGGCACAAGCGTCATATTCTCATGCCTACAGATTCGATGACTATTCTCATGAAACCACAGTAACCATTGAAGTAAAATGGAGAAGTAAGGTTAAGGCCTAAAATAAGACCTGTCACTTGTTAATTATTGATGAGATAATTTATCTTCTATGGTCACAAAATTTTCTTATGCGAAAGATAAGATGAATTGGACTCTACGTACAACATGAATCAAGAAAAGCTCAAATAATTCGGGAATTACTGAATTTAGAAGCGAAAACATCTGAGAGTGCTATCACTATTTTTCTTCGCAGAATCCAACGCAATCATAAAAGAATAGGGTTCTAATTTGAAAAACAGAAGTTATGGCCAATTTTCGATCACAGTTTTCGACACAACATTTGAAACACCCTGTGTGTGTTATGAAATTCAAAAGATGCATGACCTTTCCACATTCTTCCACTTTGACGTTGTGAGAACGCTTTGCACTCGGGATGTTCAGAATAAGAATAATGAACATAACACTGACTATGGATATTTCACATTTTTTTCGATATTTTAGAAACTATTCGAATGAATACAATAGTTTCAACAGAAATGTATTCAGCACTGAATAATCAATCATATCAGAAACGAAAAACTTGGAAAAAAATGTTTGAACAAATTTATTTTCACTCCTGGTATAACTGGAAGAACTCAGGCTCCAAAAATATTTTAATATCTTATTGCATCAATGCCAAGTGAATAGATAACCGCGGTAGACAAACACATTATTAACAAATTTATTTAAAAAAATGCAACCCTTCGTTTCTTTTTCCAAATTTTACAGATTTACTCCTTGCTATACTATCCATGTTTTACCAGAAAAAAATTAAAATTTAAACAGCTCCTTCTGGGTGTTGCAGTTTCTTTGTCAGTTAGTATATTTTTCCATTGGCCACTGTCTACGAGCTCAAGATTTTCCGATTGCCCTTGGTCACTACGACGTCACAATCATATAGAGCAAGATTTACAAAAAAAACTTACCGGTCTTTCACTTGGATCAGGTAACATATGAGACAGTACGCCGCACAGCTCTGCACGAAATTCTTCTGAGCACTCAGAAAATCCTCAGACGTCATCGGTCCGTACTCCTTGATGAAATACTCCAACAGCGACATCTGCCCGTGCTTTTTCACTTGATGAAGAGAGATCGTATTCAAAATAGGCTCGATGAGACCGCTGTCGTTGGAAAGACATAAAATCCTGGAAACGAAAGGGTTAAAACGACCCTCGTTAGTATTTATTTCAACCTTACCTATATGGATGTACCCAAAGTGGCACGCGCTCCATTTCCCATATCCTCTGGAACATCTGGAGCAGTTGGGATGCCATCAATTCTTGCCTCAAATCGTCGCCGCATTTGACTATAACCGATAATAACCGCCATGTTGGAAGATGACCATAGGGCGAACTTTCTCGTACTCTCTGTTCTTTGTCCTGAAACATTCGGATATTCCAAATTCGCATTCCAAGAATTTCGATTTGAATAACAATCCAGAGATTGTCCCTGTGCATTGCTTAGGTCACACGCGGGAAGATTCCCATCAAACCGGGGGATATCAAGATAATATCAAAAATCAAACCAGAAAATCAGACACGGTTGTTTGAATCCAGTAGAAGATGACCAAAAACCTATTATTAAGCTCTTACCTGCCAGGGTTCTTTTAGTACAGCAGCAGACGGATCTTCGGGATCGTGGGTGAACTGCTTGTTTTGGTTCTCGAAAAACGACTCTGTCAGTCTTTTTCTGATGTCGATAGCTGCTATCCACATCGGTGGTTCTCTGGAGTCGCTAGAGTCCTGGCTCATTTGAGAGATGGTGTCGCGGTCTATAGGTTTCTTCATCTGGGTATACTGAAAAAGAATTTTCACATCAATACCGACCAATGATCGAAGATAAGACGGTAAATAAAGCAGAGTTTTGAAAACAAAATTTATCAACTTAAACCCTTTTTTTAATTGCTTGAATTGACTACGAATGTTCAATTCAATCATAAAATATGGATAATTGTTTATTCATGTTTCTTTTAGCTACTTCCACCGAAGTGGTAGCAATAAGATTATTGCTTTGGGCATCCCGATGGGTGAAGATCATACCTGCCGTGATATTTCGTCGTCCTCCTTGCTCCAGTCTGGATCATTATCGTCGCACAGCATCCCGCACATGCTGAATGCCGATGCTGAATTGTTGTCATAGCCGCCGAGGTTCTCTTCGGATTTCGTATGCCTCAAAGTTGGCATTATTTTGGGCGTCACTTGGGAACTGTATAGGTCATCTACTTCTACCACTTCCATATAAATTATATAAGGTGCCTGTAACAAAAAAGAAACAGATTGAGAAAGGGGCAGAAATTGAGATGAGTAATCGAAAGGAAATATGGGACGAACAACTGAGGAAGTCAAAATTACCCGACTGTGACAAAAGGATTCAATAATGAATCTTTGATGATTGAAATAAACTCTTATTTGAGAAAAAAAAACGAAAAAACAAAAAAACTGCAAAAACTTGTAACTGAAAAGGAAAAAGGAGATTTATACTGCATCAATATAATTTTCTGTGCATTACGCAATGTTTTTTTCGTTACCTACCCGAGCAGTTAATGATATATTATGCTTCATATACTCCATTCACAATTATAAAATCACAACTCTGGCCATGGTTTCGTTTTCAGGAATTGGTGCACCTGATGAAAAATCTGTGCGCGTACATAGAATATCGTTTATGACAAAACGACGATGCCAGTTTTTCTGTTTACATCAAAGTAAAAGTATCAAAGATTTTCCACATTTTGTTAGTTCGTATCGATCGGCGATTTTGGGGAGAAATATCGATAGGAAATCGCCTATTTTTCCGTTCTTCGGCGTCCAGAAGAAGTTTCGTGCAAGTGTCATTTTTTCCTTTCACGAGTTTTGGCGTGAGTACGAACGGCAAATTTGAATTGGACCAAAAATCGATTTATAAGCATAAATAAAGCGAAAGTAAGTACTAATCGACCTTTTTACACTTGATAACGAAGTTTTTTTAGGTATCTGGCCGTTTTTAAAGATTTCAAACGAAATTCCGGTCCCCCAGAAGTTTAGTTAGTTTCGGTATCGATTTTGGTGCTCAAAATTTATTTGGAATGTGTAAATGGACAAGAAAGGCTTCCTTATACGATCTTCTAACGGAAGCGACCGGAAAATATGGTTCAGGTAGAATTGAAATGTGTCACTGGAGCTTTCATTCCTTTGCCGAAAGTAGAAAAAGGCTATATTGAACCAGAATACATCGGTTTTTTTTCCATATTCCAGGAGTTTGTGTCTTATTTTAGAACAGGTGAATGATAATGTGAAGCATATGTTTAAGCTATTCCATTTTATTTGTACAAACCTACTGTGGTAGTAATGTATGAATATTTTTTAATCCAATAAATTACTATACAATCAGAATATTTTACTCCTTGTTCATAAGATCAAATAAATAAAATGTCGTCAAGTCTTGAACTTTTAGTTCAAGAGGATAATAAACATTAAATCTTCACAAGCATGCATATGAAAATTATGTGAAAGCAATGCAATTATTTTTCCATGGCGAAAAATAATATATTTCAACAGTGATCTCTTGTACTTTTCATGCAAATAACTAGAAAAGGACTCCTTTCTATCAATTCATATAAACGTTAATTATTTTCGTCCATCACATCTTTTCCAATTCATTCACATTCTGAGAAATACGCTAAGAATGTAGAAAGGGCAACATAGTGTTGACTTGGAACATAAAAATATTTTGAAAAACGTCATAACTTCGATACAGAGTGGAATGTGTCAAATTTCCAAGGCCAGAGCTGTGATTTTATAATTGTGAATGGAGTATATGTTGAAAGTTGTAATGTTCATAGGTAGCGATAAAAATATGGCGTCCTGCATCTTATACATAACTCAAACGAAATTATATTGATTAACTATAGGTTTTGTTTTTTTTGTATTCTCAGTTAAATGTTTTACAATCGGGGTTTTTGTTTTTTCTGTGATAATTTTTTTTATGAATCTCACGTTAGTTTATTCATAGATGCATAGAATACCCGGTGTTGACACTGAGTAGATTTTGTTCAAGACTTTCTTGTCAATCGAAAATCCGAGCTGGGGTCCTACTTTTCATTTCTCCCGATAAAGGTCGAGCTATTTTCCCTTGCCGCAATAGCGCCACGACCTCGAAATGTTGCAGATTATTCCGGAACTAGGACCAGTATTGAAATCTAGAGTGCCGTTTTGGTCTACAAATTTCGGTCACGATTTTTAGCAAGGAGTCGTTACACCAGGGTTTCTGAGTATCTATGTTTATTCGTATATTTCATATATTTATTTCGTATGTGTTCATCGAAAGTTTATAGCATACAGGTGTGATCGAAGGATCAATATTAACAACAAACTTATCAACTTTAAGATGTGCAGAAAATGTTCTTGTAACTTTGAATGTGAATGAAAATTTTGTAACACTACAGGTGATCAATATTAATAACTTATCAACTTCAAGATGTGCTACAAAATGTTGATGCAACGTTGAATAAGAATGAAATAACAGCAAGAAGGAAATGATGAACAATTTCAACAACTCAATACTCAGAATTCATTCGAAATCTCAACCCCTTTATGCACTCCATTCGAAATTAGATCAATTCGGGAACAAGTAACTATATTCAGAAGATCGTGAAGTAATGTGCTATAAAGGGAAGAATATTGAATTACCACAAGGTAAGAATACTCATTTTGCGAAGCAATAACTGGAACATTTATAACACCCCGCTCGCCAAAAATAATTATTTCCATAAGTCGAAAACAATGTTTTCTTATCGTTTCTTTTTTGTATCTCAATCATTTTTTTCCATGGTATCTTTGTCTCCACAAAACTCGTTAGGTACTTAGATTGTCCATATTCACTTCGTGCTGTGCTTATTCATGGTAGGTGAATGATCTTCATATCTAAATGAATCTGCTCAATGACTGTTTCATCCATTTCAAAATCAATCATTATATTTCTGACATCCTAGGAGGTTATTTTCCAGTAGCATGATGTTTTAAAATATTTTAAAAAGTGCACAATCGATAATAGCTAGATTTCATTCTGTTTTTTCATTATCTAAATATTTTCTGGGTGCCATATTTTCTTTAAAAGACAAATCCCAAATCCTGGGTTCCAGGTAGAATCAAGATTATAATTGCGATAATAAACTATGATTTCACAATCCATAGAATCTCGAAATAATTACCATAGTTGTACCACCTTGAATACGCAACAGAAAATTTCTGGTGGAAAAAAGTATACTCGATCCAAGAATCATTGAAATCTCAGGCGGTTTAGGAAAATCGAAATTATGTTGGTAATAGCCCACACGGTAATACATATACTCCATTCAGAATTATAAAATCACAACTCTGGCCTTGGTTTCGTTTTCAGGAGTTGGTGCACCTGATGAAAGCTCTGTGCGCGTACAGAGAATTTCGTTAATGACAAAACGACGATGCCAGTTTTTCTGTTTACATCAAGTAAAAGTATCAAAGATTTTCCACATTTTGTTAGTTCGAATCGGTCGGCGATTTTGGGGCGAAATATCGATAGGAAATCGCCTATTTTTCCGTTCTTCGTCGTCCAGAAGAAGTTTCGTGCAAGTGTCATTTTTTCCTTTCACGAGTTTTGGCGTGACTACGAACGGCAAATTTGAATTGGACCAAAAATAGATTTATAAGCATAAATAAAGCGAAAGTAGGTACAAATCGAACTTTTTACACTTGATAACGAAGTTTTTTTTTTAGGTATCTGGCAGTTTTGAAAGATTTCAAACGAAATTTCGGTCCCCCAGAAGTTTGGTTAGTTTCGGTATCGTTTTTGGTAGTCGAAATTTATTTGAAATGTGTAAATGGATAAAACAGGCTTCCTTATACGATCTTCTAACGAAAGCGACCGGAAAATATGGTTCAGGTAGGATTTTCGAGGAATTATGAGGAAAGAACTTGCAGAATGAAATTGCACGATTTTTCGTAAGTAAACGGGTTCTGGATGGCCATCATCGGTCTCTAAATGATTATTGTTGATCGTTTTTACTTTTCAGAAAAAAAAACACGTCGAAAAAACTAAAAAAAGGAGGAAATATGACTATATTGCATTCAACGGATTCAGATTCCGATAAATTGAAATGTATCACTGGAGCTTTCATTCCTTTGCCGAAAGTAGAAATAGGCTATATTGAACCAGAATACATCGGTTTTTTCCATATTCCAGGAGTTTGTGTCTTATTTTAGAACAGGTGAATGATAAATGTGAAGCAAATGTTTGACCCATTCCATTTTATTTGTACAAACCTACTCTGGTAGTATTGTATGAATATTTCACTCCTTGTTCATAAGATCAAATAAATAAAATGTATGATAAATAATGATATAAAATCACTTGAGCGGTAAGGCGCTACCTATTCAATTGAAAGAATTAAGACACAAATCATTTCCCATTATAAATAATGAAAAATGAAATGTGAATACAAACTAGGTCTCCGATACTGTTCACCCTACCAGACCGAATGGTCCAACGTCAACTGAGAATCGCACCGACTGCAGTTTCGTCCTATTTAGGACTCATCAGGGTGGAATATCCCAAAGTCGACGCTGGATGGAAAATCTTTTCGTCAAGATATGGATATCGGTCGTGCATTATGTCGGATGACTATTAATGAGCGACATCTATCCACCTTCAGAAAAGACCCCCCCTCGGTGATTGAATGAACAATAAAGGAAACTTTCTTCCAAATTGCAACACCAGATTGTGAATTTCAACGTTAGAGAACGCTTAACCAATTCACCTGGGAAGCGCGGAGACGTTCGCAGTTTGTAGGTTTTTTTAAAACCCAAAAAAGTATAAATATGATAAATAATGATATAAAATCACTTGAGCGGTAAGGCGCTACCTATTCAACTGAAAGAATTAAGACACAAATCATTTCCCATTATAAATAATGAAAAATGAAATGTGAATACGAACTTCGGAGACCTAGTTCGTATTCACATTTCATTTTTCATTATTTATAATGGGAAATGATTGTTATTTAGCGTAATTTGTTGCCGTATTGTATATACCGCGGTTATATTTTAACTACAAAATAATCACAATCAACGAGAGATTTTTAATATGTTTATTTACTAAAAGGGGACAATGACTGTCCGTATATTTACAAGTGTAGAAGTATAATCGAAGAAAATGACGCGTGATCTTAAAGGCTTAAGATGGTCAAGACGGAGCGTAGATCAAGAAGGAAGATTATAACAGAAACATCCCTATTTATGCATGAATCCCCTCCAGAAGGGCGGTTTCTGTCAGTTGAGTATGGTGGGGCATCTTCGTCTTCTGTGGTTCCCTTTTGATGGCCTCAGTATTTTCTTCATCATTCTTCCGAGTGTTTAACAATGATTTGTGTCTTAATTCTTTCAATTGAATAGGTAGCGCCTTACCGCTCAAGTGATTTTATATCATTATTTATCATATTTATACTTTTTTGGGTTTTAAAAAAACCTACAAACTGCGAACGTCTCCGCGCTTCCCAGGTGAATTGGTTAAGCGTTCTCTAACGTTGAAATTCACAATCTGGTGTTGCAATTTGGAAGAAAGTTTCCTTTATTGTTCATTCAATCACCGAGGGGGGGTCTTTTCTGAAGGTGGATAGATGTCGCTCATTAATAGTCATCCGACATAATGCACGACCGATATCCATATCTTGACGAAAAGATTTTCCATCCAGCGTCGACTTTGGGATATTCCACCCTGATGAGTCCTAAATAGGACGAAACTGCAGTCGGTGCGATTCTCAGTTGACGTTGGACCATTCGGTCTGGTAGGGTGAACAGTATCGGAGACCTAGTTTGTATTCACATTTCATTTTTCATTATTTATAATGGGAAATGATTTGTGTCTTAATTCTTACAATTAAATAAAATGTCGTCATGTCTTGAACTTTCAGTTCAAGAGGATAATAAACATCAAATCTTCACAAGCATGCATATTGCATATAAATATTATGTGAAAGCAATGCAATTTTCTTCCATAGCGAAAAATAATATATTTCAACAGTGATCTCTTGTACTTTTCATGCAAATAACTAGAAAAGGAATCCCTTCTATCAATTCATATAAACGTTAATTATTTTCGTCCATCACATCTTTTTCAATTCATTCACATTCTGAGAAATACGCTAAGAATGTAGAAAGGGCAACATAATGTTGACTTGGAACATAAAAATATTTTGAAAAACGTCATAACTTCGATACAGAGTGGAATGTGTCAAATTTCCAAGGCCAGAGTTGTGATTTTATAATTGTGAATGGAGTATATTTTAAGGTGTCGAAATCAGGTTGGTGTTGGAAATAACACTAACCAAGACATATATAGTGAGGGTAGTGGCTAAGAGGACTGGGGAAATAAAATCCTTTATGAGATGCCGACGTTTCGACCTTTATTTCTGGTCTTCTTCAAGGCTATTCATATGGAGTGCCCCCTATAATATAATGGAGCAGACATCAAATTGTGTCGTCAAATTAAATAGTTTCAAGATATTCATAAAGGAGTAAATTACGTCCAGTCGTAAACAATAAAATATGTTCTTTCATCCCTTTGAGATATGTCTCATATCACAGTTTTTTTTTGAGACATGCAGTAATTTTTTTTTGTAATTCCGTAAGAGGATACACCTGGAGCGGGAATCTAACTTGATTTGTTGTTCGCTTGTTTACTTTTTTCTGGAATAAAAAAACTGGCTGCATGCCGTTAATTCTCTTAGTATTTTCATAATAACAGGCATTGATAACCATATTCTGATTATTATCTACACCTACAATTTGACTGATACCTGTGTAGGTATCGATTATCAAGTGTGGTTGGGAGACGGTATGTTTTTTAAGAAGTACATACTATATTGCCTCATAATTACTTAAAACGGCATTCAGCTAATGAACTGGGCAGGTGGTATCAGCTTGAATAATTGTTGTACAATGGAAATAGACCATACTCTAATTTACAACATTACCCAATTTCACAATATATAATTATAAGTAAGTTTGTTGCAAGTTGAATTTTCATAACTTCCCTCATTTCACAGGTGGTTCCCAAGCTCTAACATCTAACAAATCTACTACCTCGAATATGGACCTGAAAACGATTCCTACAACCAAAACGAATTGCACGATTCGAAAAACGAAAAAACTCAGCAGAATAAGAAAAGTTTTATCATCCATAACAGTAGAACCCTTGGCAATCTTTTGCATACTACCATCTAGCCTTTTTCAAATGACGACTTTGAACCTCTATCTTGAGAAAACCTGCAGGGTGCATTTATCTCTCAACGAGACAATATGCGACGCAATGTTAGAAAGAAGAACATTAGGCCTCGAGAATGAAGAGGCCCAAGTCCAAAAACATGTGGCAAGTTTGATGACTGTCGCCATGTTCGTCCAGGGATTCTTCCCAGTCTGTTTAATACTCTTCTTGGGGTCTTGGAGCGATAGGTATAGTCGAAGGAAACCGTTGATATTAGCCCCGATTCTTGGCGAAATCGTTGCTGCAGCCCTTTTAACCTTGAACGCTTTGTACTTCCAGGAATTACCAGTCTTTTTGGTAGCCATATCCGTGTCCCTGCCCCCTGCGCTGATGGGAGGCTGGCCTTGCTTCCTTCTTGGCATATACAACCATATATGCTCATTGGCAGACGATAGAAATAAGACCGTGAAAATAGGAATATATTCAACCCTTCACAACGTGGCCATGATTTCAGGCATCGGCTCAAGCGGAATCTTTCTGACGTCATTAGGGTTCGTAAGAATTTACTGTATTTGCCTCGTGATGCTCGTTGTTTCATTCATTTACGGATTCTTGCGGATTCACGAGACGAAGTTGGATGAGAGGGATGTAATGGTGAGGCAGCAGAAGGGACAGTACTTTGACATTTTTATGATAAAACATATAAAGGGCACCCTGACATTATGTTTCAACAATGGAAAGTACGACAAGAGAAAAAAGATAATTATAATACTGCTGCTGAGTATCATACTTTTGGGGCCCTTACAGGGTGAGTATATTCATTTTTTCATTTGTGCCCAATCCATTGTTTTCTAACTTCTGTTGGGAAACGAAGTGCTTGAAGGTAGTTCCTGTGAATGTGTTTCTTTCTTGCATTCACGCTGTATTGGTTTGTCTCTGATAAAGTTGGGAACTATAGTCATAATAGGGGAGTATCTTGCTGAAAATAAAATTGTACTCAAAGCCCAAACACCTGCTTTGACAAATCTTATGCTCGAAATGAACCACGCTTAGTTAGACATATGGTAAACAAACTTGTTTCAACACATTCAAGACTGAACGAGAATAAATTCGCTATCTCAAAAACGCTTATATCTTTTGAACCACTGGATCGATTTCGAAAATCAAACTCATTTTCGAATCATCTTCTAATTCTGTTTCTACAATAAAAAAACCAAAACTATTTTTTACGAAATTCATGGATTTTTTCTGGAATTCTTCCCATCATGCTTCTTATAGTGTTCTCAGTCACTTTCTGGAATGCTGTTTCCACTTTTGCTTGAATTCCGCTAATGTTTTCGTTGATTTCTTAGTCTTTTCAATTCTCTTTTTACGAGGGCCCAATATCTTTCGAGTCAACAGAGCCTTGGTCAACGAAACA
This sequence comes from Adalia bipunctata, assembly GCA_910592335.1. NCBI lineage: Eukaryota > Metazoa > Arthropoda > Insecta > Coleoptera > Coccinellidae > Adalia > Adalia bipunctata. Next base: position 14,157,228 of record OU342954.1, read on the forward strand.
TTTGCTCCTTTTCCCATAAGTGCAAATTGCTTGCCAAACCAGGAATTTTTTAGGAAACTTGGATTGTTTCTTTACGCGAAATTGTTCGTCAACATTTCCACAAGAATCTGCAGTATAAAATTCCTGACCAGGAAGCTGCGAGAAATCAGCCAAGACATACCTAGTTTTCGTCGTCCATCACGCAACAGGAAATTTTTTTTTAATTTCTTTGCTCTTGATTTCGTTTCTTGATTCTTCACAGCGTTCCTGTCTGTCACTTTCTGCACTTTGTATGTTCTAAGCCCACAACTCGACTTGATTTTCTGAACGGTTGACTGCGAACAACCCACTATTTGGGCCACTTTCCGTCCTGAAAGGTTAAGATTCTACTGAAAAAGGCAGATGGCTTTCTTCACTTATTTTGGGCTATAAAACCCCATTTTCCCTTCCGGTTCCTTCCTTGCGGTTAATTGTAAGATCTTCTTGATACCGTTTCCGGACGAACGCGAGCCTCTTAAGCGATTCTTTTGAAGCTCCATTTTTGATTATTTTGAAAAAGTTTCACTATACATTCTCTAAAGTGTTTTTACTTCGCTTGACATTTTGCGACAGAGAATTGGAATATCTATGAAGTATATTTTTCTCAATTGGTTCAAGAGATATAGGCGTTTTTGTGATAGCGAATTTATTCTCGTTCAGTCCTTAGCTATTTTGTTTTGGCGTCATATACTGTTGGTTGTTTGAATATATCTGATTTTGTACAAAATAATTGTCGTGAGCGAAAATTGTTGATTTTCTTCTTACAGAAGAAGTGTACGGCGATGCTGCTCTAAGACCCAGTTCCATAATCTATACAAAAAGGCTCCTTTTCGTTAATGCCGCTTTTCTAGAAAGCCGCCTTTGAAGAGAGTTTGAAAGTGCATCCGGTTCCATAAACATAATCCGGCCCACATTTAGATAAAGCTTCCATTTGTTCGTAACTGTCAAATTTCTTAGGGTTGGTTAAGATGCCTAGAATACTGGTGTAAGCACTCGTCAAATTTTGAATGGAATGACGTTCGACCAAGACCAAATCGAGAATATCGCCAATGTTTCGTGGCGGCGCCGCAATGTCATACAACGTCATTACGAGGTGCGTTTGAATTGACGATCGGCGGAGCGAGTAGAATAGTGAACAGAGTAAAAAGAGGAGCTCCCGGGCACTTTTGTCAAATCGAACACGGTGAAGTCAAAACTAGCTAACCTAACCTAACGGAAGATTTGTATTGTGACAGAAATTCGAATTTATTTCTGAGAAATAAAACTCTAAAGTAGACGTGGAGTGCGCTCGGAGCATTTTGACCGTCAACTCGGACGCACCTACGGTCTTTTTTCCCTTGATCGATTTGATTGATTAATCAACAGCTGATCTGCCAAAGTTAATTGTGACATGACCACAGAATGACATTTTTATATGGTGAAAGTCTTATACTTTTCCTCCATACTAATATGAATTAAAATGTCAAGAATATATTCCCAAATTATAGCTTGACAAAATTATCGGCTATTGACGCAGCACGTTCACCGGAATGAATTCGAATATTCGAAATAAGTAATAACAATCTGTCATAAATAGTGAATAGCGCCACCTGAAGTGGAAAAAACGAAATTTTGCCGATATTCTCAATTTGGTCGAAACAAAATCTAATCAGTGCAAACACCATGTGTTCAGTCATCGAAGGGTTGGCTATTGTGAGATCTAGTGATTTATTGCTTGTTGATTGAACTGAAATGACAGAACAGAACGAGGTTTTGTTTTATAGTCATAGAGCATGCGCGGAGAAAATGGATACTTTCTCTTGCTCGAAGGCCCAATTCCGAAGTCCCAATTATGATGAAGAATACATCAAAGCTTCCCTTAACCTTAAATTAGTTCATGGAACCCTTTTCATTTGTAAAGGGGACTTCTCAAGGAAAAGGAGACTTTATTATCGATTATGGAACTGGCCCTAAGTGAAACAACAAACAACGTGCCGTGATTGGTTCCGTCGCTACAAGAAAGACGGAAAGAAGTTGTAGCTTACAATGGGCAATACTTGGAATGATTCTTTTGTAACCATTATTTCGCACAAAAGTTGAATCTTCATAAAAAAAACAGCAGAAACTTAGTTGCGCACCTTATACTCATTCAACTATGTATCAATAAATAATCGAATTATCTGTCTCATTTTCAGGCGAACTTGCTGTGTTCTATCTTTACACAAGACTAAAGTTCGACTGGAACGAACTTAACTTTAGCTTTTTCATCTTGACGCATTCAATCTTCGATGTCTTCGGTATGATGCCAATTACAACTGTTTAGATATAATAAGTACGTTGATTTACAGGTTCTTCCTTTGCCATCATCATATTCGCCAAAATTTTGAAATGGAAGGACACATCTATTGGTATCTTGGCTCTATGTTTGCATGATACTTGCGGCATCGACTTATGCTTTGGCACCAAACGACAAAATCTATTATTCAGGCGAGTAAAAATTAAAATGAGACCAGCGAGTATTTTTGCGAGATCTGCCCATATTCTTTCCATTCTTGATATGAAAAATCTAATGCGGCGAATAGTTAAATCAGCTTCCATTGGTTTTGCAACAGAATAACTACTCTACTCATTCCATTAATCAACAAAAGTGTTGAATCCTGAACGATCACAAAGTTATCTCATAACATTCCTTTATTTCTCTGACAGGTATTCTTCTGGATTGTTTCTACACTGTACCGAGCATTGTATTGCGTTTTTGGTCTGAGTGAGTCCTTGCTTCCATTACTATTCGGAACATTCTACTCGACTGTGTATAGACATACCATGGACATATTTCCAGGGGCCTATTATTTTGTCACCATTACCATGTATTTCACTGGAATCTGCCTACTAGCGTGAGTAAAGCTCCAGGAGCATCCTGGTCACAGTTCAGATTTAGAATATGAATAAGAAAAGGTGGTAGCAATGGCTTATGTGGAGAATGACATAATTGAAAAACCATCCACTATACATTATCGAAAGAATTTTTTTTCGTTAGATATTTCTCCTCAATGATGGCAAATAACCAAGACTCAATGTCAGAAGAAAATGAGAAATTTAAAGAACCTCCATTGGAGATGAAGGAAGTTTGTTCCAGAAATTGAAAAAAGAGGCGAATCTGAAAAAACTGTGTTTGAGTTTATCCAAATTTGGGTGTACCAGAAATGTTATTGATGTGAAAAGAATATATGAGATTTTCTGAGATAATTATTCAGTTATTATTATTTTTTCTTTGTCACATATATTCGCTATCGGCTATGGTAATAATAAGTGTAATAGGAAGCACCGGATTCACACCGTAAAACAAGGATTTTCCTCTTGTATGATGTTAATGAAAGTTTTTATAGAACTTTTCGTACTATGTGTGCACAACTGTCTTCTGGGGGATGAGGATATTGTGTTTGCCAGGGATTCCTTTGATGGCTTCACAGGTTTTATAGGAGATTAGTCCCGTGGCGCCGATGACAATTGATACTATATCGGAATTTTTTTTCGAATGAACCATCACAAAGTAACGGACTATTCTGTCAATTATTTTTCTTTCAGTAAAATTTCAACACTCGATCCTTGATTTCCGTACAAGAAAATAGCATTACTAAATCTTCCAAGCATGTTTATATACGTGAAATATACTGCTCCACAAGAGTTAGGGATATCGTATTCAATCGTTATTAAAAGTATATAATCTTCGAGAGAATCACTGTAAAATCATTTAAAACTCAATAACAACTTGAATCGATCCAATAAAAATCACTATGAGACATTTCGTCAATCTGGTCGCCTTTTTTCTGATGTTTGGTTCTTTGCATATGCTTCATGAATGTTCTCATTTTGAAATGAAGTCAGTTTCTCAACGGCTTCGATTTGAAACGAGTTTTCTGAAAATGCCAAGACGTAAATTGACAAACGCTGAGGCTAATAGGGCTGTCGAAATGCTACAGGGTGGCCTAACTCAGGTTGTTGTAGCGTAAAGGCTCCAAGTCAGCCAAAGTGTGATATCTCGATTTTGGAATAGGTTCAGGGAGACAGGTTCCGTGTTGGAAAGACCAAGGCTTGGCGGGCGACGAAAAACAGCACCTGCTCAGGATCGTTTCATCACCGTTTCGGCGAGAAGAAACCCTACATCTACGTGTAGAATGCTACGGAATACTCTTCAAAATGCAGATGGGGTCCAAGTTTCCATCGAAACCATCATACGACGTTTGAGAGAGGTGAATCTAGGTTGTAGACGTCCATTAAGAGGAGTTCCATTAACACGTGACCAAAAGCGTCCAAAGACTGGAATGGGCAAGGCAACATATCAATTGGAACGATCAATGGCGTAGTGTTCTTTTCACTGATGAATCCAGATATGGACGATTTTCAGATTCTCGAAGAATAAGGGTATGGACAATCCCACGCATACCTCGTAATCGTCGCTAAGTCCAAGAAGTCCATCCATTCCGAGGAGGTTGTGTTATGGTATGGGCTGAGATATGTTTCAACGGGCGCACAGATCTACACATTTGTCTTGGGAATATGACCGTCTCACACTATAGGGAGAACGCATTGACAATGTTGTGCCACATTTTCACGCTGCTATTGGTGAAACTTTTCAATTTCTAGACGATAACGCTAGACCGCACCGTGCAGCCATAGTTGAGAATGCTCCAATGAAGATTAGATAATCATCAACCTACCCTAGAATCCTTAAATGATCTGAGAGAGCTTCTGCCCCGTTTATGGAACCAAATGCCTCAATAAATGTTCAACAACCTCGTGTGTAGAATGCAAAGAAGATGTCAAGCTGTTATTGATGCCCGTGGAGGCCATAAAAGTCTTAAAATGCTTGAATTCTCTGGGAATAAAATTTCGTTATTTTACTCGATTTTTTTTAACCACCCTGTATACGCTGCAGATCTACAGGCTAAAATCATATTTATATGAATTTTCATCTCAAAAATCTTATTTTAACTATATTTTTCTGCAATTCGAGTCAATATCCCTAACTCATGTGGAGCAGTTTATTTCCAGTATTAACAGAGAAAAAAGTTTATTATAGAATTCACGTAATATTTTATCGAATTCAATAATTTCCCAAAGTAAATAAACATTTTGATGAATACGTAGTTTCTACGACCTCTATGTAGCAAGGACAACGTTGCTTATTTATCTGGCAAGGAAACGTCTATTAACTAACATTTTCAAAATACACACGGTGAAATGTGTCAGAATTTCATGGCCAACCGGAATACATCACAAAAGTGAATGCAGTGTATCTCTATACTGACCTTATCTTTCGAATTCAGTACAGCCGCCACCTGGGGCGGTATCCTAACTATGTGGTGGGGCGTGGTGCTGTTTAAAGGTAGCCACACCCGCGCCGGTAAATTCAGGTTCAGAGTAGTCAGTTCTGCTACCAGTCTTGTGGTCTTGGCCTCCTTGGTCGGTATGGAACTAAGCAGTTTGCCAATCATTATCAGAGCCTGGAGAAATTCCAGCTGGGCCGCCAGCCTCGGAGCCTGAAATTGTACTGTATCGTTGATATACATACATCATACAGGGTGCGGCAACTAGTTCTCCCACATTTGAAGGAGATGATAAAAAATACGAGTTACAGTGTTCTACTGAACTCCAGTATCTGAGACGGCTTCAACGGAGTTACATCCCCGCACCTTGAACGTTCTGATATGCATAATCGAAAACTCACCGAACAGGTACATTCAGTCTTTCGTCCCTTGAGGTCGTTCACCAGGCCCATGCAGCTGTCGAAGCATATGCAACCGTTGTCGAAGGCCCTGCCCGAGCTCAGGTCCCCGAGGCATAGCTTAGAGACGGCTGCTGGTCCCGGTACCGTCTTGGAAGTGAGGGCGCTGGCGTCGCTCTGCGAACGCTGGTGAGACTTCTTGGAAGGCATCGTTGTCGCACACGGAGGAGCCATCGGCTTGTCCGGATGACCGGTCAGGGAGACGGCCATCTTGTTTTTCGGCCTCAGTTCTTCGGACAGGATGAGGTTTTTCAGCTTGACGCTGTGCGGCTTCTTTTTCGTCGTGGGCATGGCGTCGGATCCGTACGCGTCCAAAAGCCACGCGCACTTGAGTGAGAAGTCTATCGATTGCCGACATCTGTCAAACAGAAAATAGTGGTTACAATGGAAGTAGGTATACTACAGAATGTTTCTTATGCCGGGTTTCCATCAAGAGGACAGGACAAAAACAAAACACGAACTGTTTGCGAACTGTTCTAGAACTTGTGGATCGTTTTCCGGACTTGTGAGTCCGCGAATAGCATTTTTACGAACACAAACAAAGTCCCATCGAATATCGGTAACTTCAGAGGATTCACGTGTTCTAGGACTGTTTGTCAGCTTGGTGTAAACGCCCAGTTTATTTTTATTATCGTTGTTGCGATCTAGTGGTAGTTTTCTACTGTTCATGACTGGTGTAAACATAATGTCCGTTGGGAACCCAACAGTCTTGGAACATTTTCAAAACAAAACTGTTCGAAATTTCTGTTCAAATGAACAGTTCGTGTTTTGCATTATAGAATCGTTTTGGTTCCTGGAGCTTTAAATTTCGAACAGAAATCTGAACACAGTGTGCAGGAGATGTACAGTGCATCCCATTTTGAGTGAGACAGCCAGGTTTCTCGCTTGTTATTTAAGATAGAGCCTTGCGGCTTTCACGTTCCTGTCCTACTTTTTTGTGAAAAGTTGGCCTAATCAGATTTTGCCTAACTATTTCCTTTTATGAGATACAGGGCGATTTTGGAAGAAAGGCTCCTGGAAAAGATAAAATTACAAATCTCATGCTGAAGAAAATGTCAAAGGAAGGAACGGCAGCTCTCACTAGCATAGCAAATGGAGTGATGAGAACTGAGCACTTTCCAAAAAGATGGAAAACTGCCGAAGTGATTGTTTTCAATAAATCAGGTAAAGACAAAAAATTCCCACAGAACTATAGACCGATAAGCCCGCTCCCAGCCCTAGAAAAAATTGTGGAGAGAGTCTTAGACAGACGACTTAATGAAGAAACAGAAGTCCTGGCGACGATACCGAGTGAACAATTTGGGTTCCGAAAACAACATTCAACTGAACAACAGCTCCTAAGAATGATCGAGTATATCACAGAGGGATTTTATAATAAACAAGCCACAGGACTACTACTACTAGATGTAACCAGAGCTTTTGATAGAGTATGGCTTGAAGGACTAGCATATAAAATGATAACCCCAGGTTATTCACCAAAGATATGCAGAATAATAAGAAATTATTTGAGGGATAGGAACTTTTGTGTGAAAATAGGTGACGTTCATTCCACACTCAGATATTTAGAAGCAGGATTTCCCCAAGGATCCATACTAGGACCGCTACTTTTTAACATACACTGTGTCCGTAAAGTATGGAACAAATTCATTTTTAGCTAAACAGGTCATTTTAAGAAATAATCCTGAAACACGTCGATGTTTGATGTTGATTTACCGTATTTTAAAATAATAATCTAATATACAGGGTGAATTACGTTCGAGTTATGACGTCACCGTCATTTTTTTTAAATGGAACACTCCCATTTTGTCTCAATTTCCGGATTACTCTAGCTGAGCTGATTATAAAAATGTATCACATGTTGATTCCAATTGGTACAAGATGGACAAAAATACAATAGTTTTGTGTGTGCTCATAAATTAACATGTTTGGAAACAGCTGATTTTTTATTACTTTAAACATGTAGCAAACTACGGGGTGTTACATTCAAACCAATTGCCGCTAGACAATAAGTATTTTTGATAGTATTTATTATTTACCTAATAAAGAATGTTACGCGATACTTTATGAGCACACACAAAACTATTGTATTTTTGTCCACCCTGTTCCAATTGGAATCAACATGTGATACATTTTTGGAATCAGCTCAGCTAGAGTAATCCGAAAATTGAGACAAAATGGGGGTGTTCCATTTAAAAAAATGACGGTGACGTCATAACTCGAACGTAATTCACCCTGTATATTAGATTATAATTTTAAAATACGGTAAATTAACATCAAAAATCGACGTGTTTCAGGATTTTTTCTTAAAATGACCTGTTTAGCTAAAAATGAATTTGTTCCATACTTTACGGACACAGTGTATACATACATGATATACCAAGAGATCCAAGATGCCTGCTTTCTATATACGCAGACGATACGGGCATAGCAATAAGGCACACAAATACAAAAATAATCCACAAAAGACTTCAAGAAGCTGCAGATGATATCAGTCAATGGTGTAACAGATGGAAAATCAAAATCAATGGAGAAAAGAGTCAAGCAATACTCCTTCAAAAAAGAAGACTGAAGATGGAATCGAAGATATCTATAGACAATAATGATTTTGAATGGAAGAATAGAACTAAATACCTAGGAGTAATATTAGACAAAGGACTAACGTGGAAACAGCACATTATGTATGCAGTGGATAAAACGAATGTAGCAATGAGAAGACTATACCCGATTATAGGCAGAAGAAGCCAAATGAACAGAAACACTAAATTAAGGATCATAAAAGCAGTCGCAAGACCGCAGCTAACATATGAATCAACAGCAGGGGGCTATGCAGCGAGAACCCATATAAAAAGAGATACAAAGTATAGAAAACAAATTTCTGAGATGGGCATTAGACGCCCCCTGGTTTGTTAGGAATGAACAAATCCGAAAAGACATAAAATGGGAGTCCATTACTACATTCATCAAACGAAAAGCTGCAGAAGCTAGTGAACATCCAAATGACGACCTTAGGTTAGTTGACTATGACACCGCTGAAGATGAAAAAGCAGCGAGAATTTACCACAAAAGACCTAGAGACCAATTGCGAAAATAAAGATGTAGACCTGCACACCAAGTGAGAGTTATCCAATCGAAGGATGAACACAAACACTCAACATAAAGGATGCGAAAGAGAAAATACAGATGAGATGATGGAAGGCTTATGCCCGGAGTCAACCACAGGAGAGATGTTTAGTCGGTAAGAATCCGACACTACCCGGAAAGACTGGGTGTTTGATGTAAGATTCACCTCTTGTTCCGGTCGATGGCCTGGCTCATCAGCAGTTCCACTCATATGAAGACATTAAAAAAATTGGCCTCAGAAGATGAACACTTTCACCATAACTGTATTCGAGCTCCACTAGAAAGACGGAAAAAAGTTGTAGCTAACAATCAGCAATAATTTGAATGATTAATGAATTAATTTTTTCGCAATAAGATGCATCTTCATGAAAAAAACAGCGGAAATTAGTTGCGCTGTTAACTGTAGATTCCTCCCATCAAACGAAGCACCTATGACCTATAGTACGAGAGATGACGACCAAAACCATGTTTCATAGCGGCCCGGCTAAAACCGTGTAAAATCGATAGATTAGATGACCCTAGAGCCGACTGGTAAGTAGTAATACTCAGATGTGTAGCATCTTCGCGGGGGGGCATTTCTGCTGTGTAAAAAAAAATGGTCGACGGTCGTACAACGGCCCGTCTGATATTGAAAATGTACATAGGTTTTGTTATTTTATCACTAAAATTTGTGTTTTCAGACATTTTGTGCATAGCGTTTGACCTGAGTGTCTCTTCAAAAATGTCAAAAATCTGACTCATAGCGGCTCGGTTCATTTTTGTTTTGAATCATTCGTATGGATGCCCAAAATACAAAAATACGGTTTTCAGACATTTTGAGTGTCGCCTATAACGAAAAAATGTGCTGGAGTCGCCCGGCAAAAACTCCGGCTACACTAGTAAGAGAAAGACATATGCGATCTTATCGCAAAGAAAAGAGATGAACCGAGTGTGAAGTCAACTTGTCAAAATCATATGGAAGATATAAACCAATATTTATGTGACCACAGGCTTGCTTTGCCCACAAGCTCTGACCACAAGGAGTTGATGCGATGAATATAATTCATGTAAAACTAATTTCTGAATTAAAGTCATATATTTTTTTATATATTTCATTTGGAATATATCTATTTGGTGTTAGTGACTATAATCAAAAGAATTTCTGTGAAGTATTTCGGAAATTTCTCAAATTATTTTACGGACTTGGATCAGGAATATGTATATAAGAAATGATTTGAGTTGAACGTTGAACTAATATCTAAATAAATATAATGCATATATTTTTGCTGAATAATTAATGTTTTTTTGGCCACAAACTACAAAATTACGTATTATCATTTCATTCTTCCGAATTTTCAATTAGTAAATTTGGTAGCTACCTCAATTTCATGTTCAGTGCTAGTATTTCTATAGGATTGCGGCTATTAATAATAATAATAATTTTATTGGTCCTTTTCGACATACTTAATATGTATAAGACAAGTCAATATTATACCTAATAAAAAATACACCAGAAAAAAAATTCATGTTCACAATAAAACAAAAAATAAACTCAATTATAGAAAATGACTATCATTATAGAATTCTTTAACATTATAGTATGCCTTCTTCATCAGTACAGATTTGATGAGCTTCCTAAATTTGGTCTTTTCAATTGATCTAACTGATTCAGGCAGATGATTGAACATCTTGATGCCCTGATACTGGGGAGAGGACTCATACTTTGCTGTCTTGTGCTTAGGTATTAAAAGTGTTTCATTCTTTCTCAAAGCATAGCAGTGAGAATCAGCAAGAGTGGAGAGATTACTGATGTTTTCCTTTACATATAGCAGAGTTCTATATATATATATATATACAAGTTACAGTCAATATTCCATTCCTGACAAATATAGGTTTACAGGAATTCCGTGGGTTCAATCCATATATTAGTCTCAGTATTCGTTTCTGTGATATGAGAATTCTTTGTGAACAAGAAGAACTTCCCCACAATAAAATATTATAGTTCAAGTGGCTATGAAATAAACTATAGTACACACTAAGCAAAGATTGAACCGGCAGAAGATCCTTGATCTTGTTCAGTGCATAGAATGATGAGTTCAGTTTTCTGCTGAGATAGTCTACATGATCATTCCACCTTAAATGACTGTCCACACAGACACCCAAAAACTTGACACTTTCCTTACGCAAGGCGTTATTGCCAATTGAAAATGGAATATTGTTCAAAATATTTTTCAAACTAAAGAAAATACATTCAGTCTTCTCCAGATTCCAATAAGAGAGTTCTTCCTACACCATTCCGTGAAACTGTGCATCAATAAAGAACACTTCTGAGAGAGCTCTTCATAAGTGTTTGCTGAGACTGCTAGTGTTGTATCATCAACAAAAATAATAGTTTTGTCTGCTTTCACGTATTCAGGTAGATCATTTATGAATATTAGAAATAGAAGTGGTCCCAACGTGGAACCCTGTGGTACACCAAGAGAAAGACCAAAGAATTCTGACCAGCTTTCTTCTACCTTAACAGTTATTCTGCGATCTTTCAAGTATGAGTGCAACCACTCCAAAAATATTCCTCGAAAACCCAAATTATAGAGCTTGCTCAACATGAACTGAAAAGATAGGCAGTCAAAAGCACGCGACAAATCAAAGCATTGATTTCTTGTGCTTGAGGAAAGAAACTTGAATTCAGAAACACATTAGATAAATGTTTGATAAATATGTGTATGACAAAATTGAACGATACCCCTGAGGTAAATTTACTTCACGTTCATGCAACCGGGCTAAGTACTGCAAATTGAAAAGTTGTCTGATTAGTTAAACGCTACATTCAATTTGTCTGATATCATTTTTTTCCACATCTGGGGAACGTATTAAATCATTGACGACGAATTTCAGACAGGTCGCTATGAGTCACTTAGGTCAGATTTCTTGACATTTTCGAAATGCTATAAAAATGTAAGGCGACATGTTTTTTGTCTGAAAATTGATCTTTCCACATCAATTGACACGGCTTAACCTATAAAAATCATTTTCAGACGGGCCGCTGTAAGTTTATATTTTTTTTCATTTTTTACTTTTTTTTGTTGGTCTCCTAGGTACGCGCTACAATCTTGGTGTCTGAAAACTGTGTTATTGGTATCTCAGGGCTATTATCTAACTACATTCCGGAAATCAGACGGGCCGCTATGAGTCACCCATGTTGTTTTTTTGACATTTTTGAAAATGCGCTCAGATCATACGCTACGCGCAAAATGTCTGAAAATCGCATTTCTGGTTACAGGGTCATATTATCTATCGATTCCGTGCGGTTTTAGCCGAGCCGCTATAAGTCAAAAATCTTGGTCGCCATCTCTCGTACTACTATAACATTTTTCAAAATTCGGCTTGGTTAGACGTTGCCAAATTTCCCGTTGATCGCTTATAACGATGCAAGGCTGTGCCTCTACTCACCGATAGACCAGGTACGGATGTATGACCTCGGCCACGTCGTGCATCTGTACGTACATGCAGACAAGCTGCGGCAGGTAGAAATCGACCTCGTCGTCCCTGAAACTAAACAGCTTGTTCGCGATGTAACTCTGCACGCCCGGCTCCTTGCTCTTGAACAGGTAATGTATGGCCATCGCCACGTCGAACACTTTGCTCTCCAAGAGCCGCAACATACCGAAACTCTTCGACACTTCCGGTCGATCGGCCGCGTCCGCGCAGCCGCTAGTCCTCTCGCACTCGATGTAATCGGCGGGATTTTTCTCGTCGGAAGAGGACGCGGCCTCGTTTTCGGTGTCGGTCCGATCGTCGGCCTTTTTGGCGTCCGTGCTCTGGAGGCTCTCGCGGCTCAGCTGGATGCTGGACTCCCTGGTGGTGGCGGTGTCGCTGCCGCCGCTGTCCGAACCGCAGAGGATGCCGGAATCGTCCGAACCCAAGCTCACCTGGAAGAAAACACGATAAATCAAAATTTTAGTAGTAACCTTGTCTGACAAGGAATTTGATGTGATATTGATTCTTTTTCTTGCAATTATTAAGTATTGATCTCGGAACAACGACCTCTATAATTGTGGTTCTCTATGCGCAGGCGCCACAACTAGTGTACCTTACTCAAGCGAGAGCGCCCCCTTATGCCAAAGCGCCTTATTGATTTATTTATCGAGTTTCCACCACAATTATGTTAGTTCCTGATGTTTTCGCCCATGTTATGAGAGCGGTGTTTATTCTACCGTTCGAGTTAGCAGAGAGTGTTTCGTACTCTAGTTTTCAGTGAACTTTTCCTCTGTGGTTTTGTATCAGGGAAAATAGACATCCAAAATCACAGCTGGTTCTAAACGCTCTTTTCGATTATCTTGTTGTTAAACCCTCGTCGATAACTCTTTTTCATTAGTCTTGTACATATATTTTGAATACAGATTCGAGAGGTCAAAAGAACCCTCTTTTCATTTTCCATTTTTCCGAATTCGGCTCTGTTTGAAAGATATAGCCATTTGAAAAAAATTGGTCCAAATACGTGCCTTATACGATTCTCTGGAATTGATGCAAAGTTCATATTTCTCGATTGAAATTGATTTGATACATTTAGGCAAGACTCAAGCACAACCTAACCAACTTCTATGATATTTCACAGAGCTTTTCAGCAGACGATGCCAGATTGTGTTGATTTTCTCAGTAAACAATGGTATACAGGGTGGCCATTTGAAAACGAAACAGACGAGATTACAGACGAAATAAATTTTTTCGATAGAAATGCTCGGACAGGTCGATTTCTGTTTCGAGGGGGACAACTTAAGATGTAGGTTACGGACGCATAGCGCTTCAACCCTTGCTACTACAACCCTCACCCCCAATTTTTGAATAGGGAAGATGGGGTGAGTGATACCTCATTTGAAAGGTATTTTTATACTGATTTCAGCACATTAATTGTTTTTTCATTTTGAGCATTAGTTCTCGAAATATTCTCAACTAAGTATTTGGAAATGAAGTGGTGTTTTCATGGCACTTGTAGTGTTTTTTTGTGAAAAGTCGACATTTTGAGCTTCAAAACAACCATGACTGTGGCTTCCTTCCTCCAATCCACTGACATAGAAATCTTTAATCAAAATGTCGATTTTTCACAAAAAAACACTACAAGTGCCATGAAAACACCACTTCATTCTCGAATACTTAGTTAAGAATATTTCGAGAACTAATGCATAAAATGAAAAAACAATTACTGTGCTGAAATCAGTATAAAAATACCTTTCAAATGAGGAATCACTCACCCCATCTTCCCTATTCAAAAATTGGGGGTGAGGGTTGTAGTAGCATGGGTTGAAGCGCTATGCGTCCGTAACCTACATCTTAAGTTGTCCCCCTCGAAACAGAAATCGACCTGTCCGAGCATTTCTATCGAAAAAATTTATTTCGTCTGTAATCTCGTCTGTTTCGTTTTCAAATGGCCACCCTGTATAGACGAAACCAAGAAAGCAGTACGTCCCCTATCGTTTACGGATGAACTAACGCAAAGGAACTAGTTTTGTGCACTTTTCGCTAATTGCTTCTAGGCGTTACTCTTTGGACATGCCCAACGAGTAGTTCTGATTCTCGCCGATATAGCACTACGATCTTAATTTCAGACGCCTATAAATAACGGTGCGCTAATGCGAGGTAGCCGGCGCGCAAAACAAACCGTTGATCCACATACCAACCAGTTGATCTGTGGTTGTTCTGTGTCTCCAACAGTCCAACGTTAGTTCCATGAACGACGCATGCGTATAGTGATAACCGGCGTGATTAGTCGATTCCTTCATTAACAGAGAAGAATGCTAAAAGCTGATGATTATGCGAAGACTTTCAGCGAATTAATGTAATAATAACCGTGTGGTGTCGACTTCATAAAATTCCAAGAGGATATTGTTTAGATAGAAACATCGCCACAGATTATCTAGAGCCATTTTATTTTTCATTAATTAATTTCAATGCGTGGTTTGCATCGAGATTCATCATTAATATCCGAATTTCGTATTGCATTCATTGACATTTATTCAATACTAGCTGGCCTGGAGGGTCGGCGAACTTTGTTTCGCCTAAATGATACCTACTCACTAGTGGCGATAATATCAAATATAGTACCTTCACGACTACGCTACAGTGTCTAGATAAGAGCCATTAACCGTAGCGACACCTAGTGGCCTTATTCAAGAGGAGGAAAAGAATTTACTACATAAACAAATTTTTAAACGAATATTTCAGAGTTTTAATGTATTTTATAATAACCAGGCCATAGACGAATCCATAAATGAAGTTTCATAACAAACAGTCCCTCCGATCTAGAGTTATAAATTGTGTAACCAACAACTTTGTTTTATATATATAGATTGAGCGGTAACGATGAATTTTTAATAGAAACTGTGCGTATCAAATGTATAATTTCATGAAGCATCCAGATTATTCTTATGGTTCTTTATTTTTTCTTCAAATTAGATCGGGTAGAATAGGGAATCCTATACGAAAACGACGAGTTTAAAAAAAAACATAGGAAATCTTATATTTTTCAAAATGATTGATTCTTTCGAAAATATGAACCGTTCATCTTTTTCAAGTGGTTTTATAGTATTTTTGCGTGGATTCACGAGTCGGCTACGCTGAACTTTTATACCAGGAGGATTATTGGATAAGTTTTCATTGAGGAACAATCTACCAAAATTCAATTCATTTGAAATAGCGTTCACGAAGATATGAACAGAAAAATGTTTTTTTTTCATGGATTTTCGACAGCCTGTATATTTCAAACGGAACCGAATTTTAAAAAATGGTATGAAAATATCTATCAGTCGTTGCAAAGAAGAAAGCCATAAAAAATTCACAAATTGAGACTGAACTTACAACTTCATCTCTTTGTCTAGTATTCGCTACGGTGCATGAATGGACTTTGGAGGCGGCCAAAATACCGTTGGTCCCCTTTTCGCACTCAGGACTGGGGGTGACATCTACTTCCGGAATCCTTTGGAGAGCGGAATCTAAACTTCGGTTCCTATGGTGAAGAGTCAGATTGGTGACAGCTGGAACCGCTGTCACCTGTGTGACAGGTGGAAGAAGAATACCCATAGACCTGAAAACATAGAAGACAAGAATGAATCAAAAATAGTAATAAGTGCATCCACAGCTAAATTTTAACGAGCCTTGAAATACAGAGTGGCAAAGACGCGTTTTGGCTGTGCGAATACTGGGATATTTTGTGATGGAATATTCAAGTAAAATATATCGTAGCAATTCTATCCAACTTATCATTCAACTACAGCAAGATTGAAATGCAGGTGTTGATATATTAAATACATAAACATTGTTTCCAACTTCAAGTTTTACTTCCCTGTGGATAGGCAGGCATATCTCTATATGACACTCTTCAATTAACTTTGATTCAATTGTTTTCGAAAGATAACAAGAGCGGAAATGTATACAAATTTTTTTTAAGCTTGTTGGATTCGAAATAGTGCTGATGATGTTATCATGGTATTTCCAATCCGCAAGAGTAGATGAGATGATATAAATCAGAAACGGTTTTGAGCTATCCGATTTTCTTGGAGCTCTGGATGAGATTTAACACTTGGAGAATGGCTTAAGTTCCTTATTTTGATGGAATCAGTATTGAATGTAAAAACTTTTCTACATGAGGTACGCATGTCTCTCTATCACTTCAGGAATTTCACTTATATGAATTATTGAAGAAAGATCTATCGAATAAACTTCTTTACGACTAAAAGTCGATCTATCATGAATTCAATTCAACCACATTGTACTCAGTCAGTTCATGGCTTGATATAAAGATGGTTTATTGAACATATCGAAAGTTGACAAAGGGGTCCTCAAGGCAGCCAACATGATCCTGTATTACTCATTAATGTACTAAAATTAGACAATGACTGGGTATCAATAAATTTTCCTTGCGCTCTTATCTGTGTTTTGTAGATTTTATAAAACATATTGATGAGTAATTAGGACTCATTCGCATAAAATTTACTGTGAACTAAATTGAAATTATCGATTTAAAAATACTTCACTCGTCACTAGTTACTCAAGCATTTAAGTTTTTTCATTAAGTACAACCATTTCGGTGTCCCAAAAGGACTATAATCAATGTACTCTGTTGGAAACACATTAGACAGAAACGTTTATATGTTTATACTGATTACTCCTAGGTCTCCTGAGGAGACCCTCCTGAAACTACAAGCTTCGAAGGTTGTTACATGTTTCACAATTTGCCAGTTCCATTTCACAGATGGAAGTTCTCAAACCTGTCAGTTGAAGACCAAGCATGGGTATCCCAGGAGAAGCACCGGTCCCTCTCACCTTCAAAGGAAATTCTTCTGAATTGTCCAGTCATGAACTTGTCGAGTAAGGACCAAATAAGGCCTTCACAAATGAGTAAAAATCCTTTTATTGAACATAAATGCTAATGACGAAAATCAGACCATGTTTTGTTCACCCGATTCATCTATATTTTTCAGTTTGTTAATGCATCCACTGGGTCACTAAATAGGGCTCTGGAGAACACCAGCGTTCAAGCTGAAGCTTACCTAAAATCCAGACTGAGGTTTCTTTGATGAGTACTAAGTCTCGTTTTTCCATTGACGGGAACAGACGGTTTTCCATGTACTGAGGGGACGGCATCTTTGAAAATAGTCAGTCTATGGCGCTTCGTATGGGCCAGGCTAGGTGGCACTGGCTCCCTAAATGGTATATGGTCGTTCATGGTTACAGATACACTTCATGAAAAATACTACGCTTCATTTTGGGCCGATATCCACAGTTTCCTGTAACAAAAATAGGATGTGTTAAATGATGACGAATTTTGGATTGATTCGTTAAATCATTCTTCGAATTTTCTTTACATAATCAAACTTTTAATTAAGTTTACATGGGAGATTCGTCAAATTTTCTTTTCATATTTTGGTTCACATGCTTCCATATCTGACAAGTATTCTGTATAGAAAATATGAATAAATTGTGGTTCATTGAAGGTAATAGCCCAGGCATGGTACGAAAATTTTTTTCAAGCATTCCACACTGTGTATCTCTCAAGCGCAGCTAAATGTTGAAAATGTAAATGGAGAAAATGTTTTGGTCGATGAGAGGAATCAACAGATGAATAATTTACAAGCTGAAGACTCACCCTGTATAAGCACCACTTTTCGTATGGAAATGTTTGACAAATTTCAAAAAAGAAAAACTGCACCATGCCTGAAAACTTCAAGAATCTTTTTTTGCTTATTATCGTCTTCACGGACGTCCTGCTGAACAGAATTGAATTTGACCACGAATTCTTCATCGGTAAATCCAACCTGCTCGTTTAAGACCCTTTATCGGTCAAAACCGGAAAATAACAGACATTTGAACAAACACGCAAAAATTGTCAACTGCACTGATACGCACAAAAACGAAAAAATTTTCCGATAAACGGATACATCATAATGGACAATGATGGATATTTGTTTATATTCAGTTGAAGTGTAATCTAAAAATTTTCATATCTGCCTAATATCTTGAAAATTTTTAGATACACATTCTTTTCCATTCGAAATCATGGCATGATCGATTACAACTGACCTTTTCGGTTTTTCTGGTTCTTATCGAAAGATATTTTGGTTGATATTTTTTTCTGGATTTGAAAATGTCAAATTTTTCCCCTTATTCGGAACAGTATTATACACTTCCTGGCAAAATTGACTAGCGAATTTTAACGATTTTCATAGACACTGTTCGATAAATATGAAAAATACAGGTACACAGGGTGTTTTCGAATTTGAATTTTTATTTTCAACAGGTAGTCGAACTCGTTTGAATAAACCATGAATCGTATATATAAAACTCTCAGGATGACGCAGTTACCATCCTTGAATTATGATTTTTTTCAGTGAAATGTGAAGTGCAGGTCTGTTCTTTAGACCGTTCACCAGATAACCCAAAAAAATTGACAGCACGTTGATCTAAGGTAAATATGAGGAATTTTAGTATTTTCTGAGTAAGTAGTTTTTATGCTTGAAATTATTCAAAACAGCCTGAAGTTAAACTGTTGAAAACAAATTCGCCCCGTCAAATGATCACCATTTCTAGTATCAATAACTATCATAAAGATTATATAGGAGGTATTGCAGAGCACTGCAAACGCATGAACATAACCAAGCAAACTTTGCAATGCTTCACCACTACACTATTTCCAAGATTAATTCAGAAACCGTAAAATTTCAGAAATGATCATTCGAAATTCAGTTTAGACACAATCATTTCAAAAACTTTCTATTGTAATTCAGATCAGTCACAGTTATTTCAGAAATCGTCATTTGTAGTTCAGATTATTTTCATTCGTTTCAGAAACCGTCATTTGTAATTCAGTTTAATCACATTTATTTCAGAAACGGTAGGTTGTAATTTAAATCAGTCACAATTAGTTCAAAACAATCATTTCTGATTCAGTTTAATCACATTCATTTCAGAAACCGTCATTTGTAATTCAATTCAGTCACATTTTTTTCAGGCACATTCAATTGTAATTCAGATCAGTCACATTCATTTCAGAAACCGTTTTTTGTGGTTCATTTTAGTCAGATTTATTTTAGAAAGCGTCTTTTGTATTTCAGTTGGGTCACATTTATTTAAGAAACCGTCATTTTTAATTCAGATTCGTCACATTTATTTCAGGAACTGTCATTTGTAATTCATTTGAGTCACATCCTTCTGAGAAACCGTCATTTGTAATTCAGAGCAGTCACATTCATTTCAGAAAGCGTCATTTGTAATTCAGTATAGTCACATTTATTTCAGAAACCGTCATTTGCAATTGAGTTCAGTCACATTTATTTCAGACAACTTCAATCGTTTTTAGATTAGTAACATTTATTTAAAAACCATCATTTGTAATTCAGTTCAATCACATTTATTTCAAAAACCGTCATTTGTAATTCAGATTAGTCACATTTATTTCAGAAGACATCAATTGTAATTTGGATTAAATCTTATGTATAACAGATAATATCATTTGTCATTCAGAAAGTAGGATTCAGAATACATCAATTGTAATTCAGTTAAAATTATTTTAGAGATCATCAATTGGAATTCAAATCAAATCAGAGTTTTCCTTCGGAATTACAACTGATATTTTCTTATATAATATAATAATTCATTCTGATTGCTTGTATTATCATAAAAATAATGAAAAAATATTATCTGCAATGCTGCTGACTATTCCTGAAATAAATGTGACTGCATGAAATGAATCACATTTGATGTTGATTCACGATTTCTGAAATAAGTGTGACTGAACTGGATTTCAAATTCCATTTCTGAAATAAACTTCACTAATCTGAAATACAAGTGATGTTTCCTGAATTCAACTTGACCATTTCTAAATTAAAACTGGAAATGGTGTAGACAGCCTCAAAATCTATTTGACATATCGTTGGAAACATGTTTTCGAGGTGCTTGCATCAAACATCGAATAGTAAAATTAGTACTACCAAAGTTGAATTATATTTCGAAGCCGTCTGTAATTACCGGTTCACCAACAAACAAAAAATGAAAGTTCATTTGAAGAAGTACTGTAGATTCCCAGCAAGTTAACGAAACAATCGAAAAATTCCCAGGAAACGTACGCAAACAAATAATCACTCACTTTTTAATCGCCAATAACGATCAAAAACAATTGGTCACAGTTTGATACGCAGCCAAAGTATCGGATTGCTACAATGGCGAAAATGAGACACTGGCACGGTTGCAAAAAAAAACTGGCCGTAGGAAATTCTATCCGCACCGCACTTTGTTCGATGCTCAAACTGAGAAAATTTCGATTGAGACAAATTTGAAAACAAAACCAAACTCCGAAAATGACGTTTCTTTATCAACGTCGTACGATTTTTATCTTTATCAACGTTTCGTGCTTTCGTGACAGACAGAATATCAACATAAAAATATTACTTATTCATGATTCACCAACACAACTACCTGGCAGGAATTTCAAAATCTGTAGTGAACTACACCATTTCCAGTTGTAATTCAGAAACCAAAATTTCAGATTAGTCAATTTGATTTCAGGATACGTCATTTGTAATTCAGTAGAGTGAAATTTGTTTCAGAATCCGTCATTTGTAATTCGGAGAGTAAGACATATACCTATTCCTTAATTTTTTTTTAAAAGTTGAGTGTTTCAAAATTTCTATAAACTTCATTCTTAAAGTTTATGTATTTTAGTGTTTTCCGAAATACAAAGGTTTCTGAAAGAAATGTGACTTATCTTAATTACAAATGACGGTTTCTCAAATAAATGTGACTGAACTGAATTACAGATGAATTTCTGAAATAAATGTGACTAAACTGAATAACGAAGGACAGTTTCTGAAATAAATGTGACTGATCTGAATTACAAATGACGGTTTCTGAAAAGAATGTGACACAAACGAATTACAAATGACGGTTTCTGAATTAAATGTGACTAAACTGAATTACAAGTGACAGTTTCTGGAATGAATGTGACTAAACTCAATTAAGAAGGACAGTTTCTGTGATAAATGTGACTGATCTGAATTACAAATGATGGTTTCTGAAATAATGTGACTAAACCGAATTATAAATGACGGTTTCTAAAATAAATGTGACTAGAGTGAATTTCAAATGACCATTTCTCAAATTAAACTGACTAATGAGAAGTTTTCTGAAATAAACTTGACTAATGTGAAATACAAATGATATTTTCTGAATTGGGGACTTTATATCAAATAACCTTTTAACCTACAATTGAACATGTTTAAAACATTCAAGAAACATCAAAATTTAATTTTCCACAAGAAGTGTGATTTTAACATCCTGGAGCCCGCAAGTGAAAAGAGTTAGGACCCTTGCCCGTTTTTGTCAGTACTATCTACCCATAGAATTATAAATATAGAATTTAAGCTAATAAGTATACAAAAGTGTGGCAATCGTTCCCCTTAAATCCAGGGTCAGTCATCGCTATACGCATGCCTAGGGAGAAGAGAAGGGACATGTAATTATGTATCCATGGATACCATATGAATGATACCAAATGAAGAAACTGAATCCGCTGATCGCCACGATGCCCCTAATTTCCCACTCTCCGTTATTGCACATGCTCAATAGTCTCACTGACCCTAGGCAGAGCCCTCTAGATGCTTCACTTTTAATTTCAAGGATCAAATTATAGGTATAGAATTATGTGTATCTACCCTATCAGTGTATTACATTTACTCTGGGCACCCTGTATAGACGGAGTTTTTACAGGGAATTCTTCAATAAGAAATAATGGTACTCTCATACCAAATTTTTGTGTGTAAAATGTAAAATAAGGGAAGAAATCATACTTGAATACAAAAAAATATTCTTCATTGACGAGTTCGAAAATTTTTGGGACATCATAGGATGAAATTCTGCACAAAATGAAAGAACTAATATTATAAGATTCTAGAGAACTAATATCGAGGAAAATTTCTTCACAAACTACATTTTATATTTCAATCTACCATGAAAACACGAAAATATACGTTCCTAATTGAATACCACCGATCAAAATCTCTAAACTTCTGAAGATTACGAAAACGTTCGTCCTTCGAAATAGGTCTTGATTGTAAGATCAGATTGTTGATGGAACTTGCGAAATTGGCGACTTAATTAATATGACGTAATCTTCATATTAGCGTAGAATTCAGCTATTTGTAAAATTTTAATTCACCTGTTCTAGAATGATGAAATAATAGCTAAATGTATATTTCTAATTTGAAATAAAAACGTTTTATGTAAATGATCGCCTTTTTGACATTTCAACCAGTTTTCACAAAAATCTGCACTAGTTCTACCAATAACGCAGAGAATGTTGAATTTTATGGGTCACTGACTGTTTGTGGTTTATTGGAGTAAAACAAGAATTCAAATTTACCGCACAGAAGAATGTCCAATGAAGTTGATCGCATAATCTTGGTGGCTAGTTCACGTCAGTATTACTGGAGATTACACGGCCATTCTCTCAGTGAATGGGTTGTGTCACGACAAGCACGACATGTTGCACCGTCTTACATATCGTCTAATTTATAACCAAAATTATTTGCCAAACAATTACCAGTTTTGTCAGGAAAGAACAGGGTGCGGCAACTATTTCTCCCACATTTGATGGAGCTGTTAAAAAAAATACCAATACATACAAGAATGAATTTATATTTAAGAGAGATTCCTTTCATAGAAGAAACAACTGTCCACCATATAAAACTCGGCAAATCCTCAGTCGTTTTTGATTTGTCGGACAAGAAAAACGCCACTTTTTTTTTCCGGACAATTGCATTTTCATATGGTTATATCAACCGATTCTGAAAAAATCAGGAATATATGTATACAGGGTGTCCCACGTTCGAGTGCCTATTAGACGTTTCTAGAGAACTGGATATATTTGAAATCCGAAAATGGGATTATGACATTGTTGGAAATTCTCTACAGACCTCAAATATTTTTGGAGCTTGAGCACCCCCAGTTATACCAGGAGTGGAAATAAATTTGTTCAAAAAATATTTTTTTTAATTTTTTCGTTTCTGATACTAGTATGGCCCGTAGATTCGCCTTTTAAGTAGATACGCATTTAAGGCTGATCAATATAGATGATAGAATTAGTATTTGCATGTAGAAGAGGCCATTGGTATGAAGGAGAAGAAAAATCACCTTTGACAGGTGTCAAGCTCTGTGATCAACATCGATAAACCACAGTTGTCATATTTCACATCTTTATGTTTGACGGCTATGGGTGAACATAGATGAACGAACATCTGTCATTGATATTTGTGCATAGAAATGTCCATCTCCTTCTATCTCACTCTGACACTTGTGTGGAAAAAATTTGTGTCAAGATTTCAATATCCAGAAATACAATCTATCAGATGATTTGAACAACAGATGTGTTGGAAAAATTTTACGGTTGAAATATATGGAAAATATAGAATAACCACACAATACTAATGCAGTCACCTTGGTCAAATTGATATCTCAAAACAATTCTTCTTTCCAAGTGATCAAGAATTGCTTGTTTATTATACCAGGAGTGGAAATAAATTTGTTCAAAAAATATTTTTTTTTAATTTTTTCGTTTCTGATATGATTGTGTATTCAATGCTGAATACATTTCTGTTGAAACCATTGTATTCATTCGAATAGTTTTCGAAATATCTGGAAAAAACTTGAAAAAATTTCAAATATTCATAGTCAGTGTTATGTTCATTATTCTTATTCTGAACATCCCGAGTGTAAACCGTTCCCACAACGTCAAAGTAGAAGAATGTAGGAAGGTGATACATCTTTTCAATTTCATTAATATCATCACAAGGGGTTTCAAATTTTGTGTCGAAAACTGTGATCGAAAATTGGCTATAACTTCTGTTTCTCAAATAAGAACCCTATTTTTTTATGATTGCGTTGGAGTCTGCGAAGAAAAATAGTGATAGCACTCTCAGATGTTCTTGCTCCTAAATTCTGTAATTCCCGAAATATTTGAGCTTTTCTGGATTCATGTTGAACGTAGAGTCAAATTCATCTTCTCTTTCGCATGGGAATATTCTGTGAACATAGAAGATAAATTATCCCACTAAAAATTCACAAGTGACAGGTCTAATTTTAGGCCTTACCCTTACTTCTCGATTTTACTTCGATGGTTACTATGGTTTCATGAGAATAGTCATCGAATCTGTTGGCATGAGAATATTCTGTGACCATAGAAGATAAATGATCCCATTTAAAATTCACAGGTCACAGGTCTAATTATTAGTTGTTACTATGGTTTCATGAGAATATTCATCGGATCTCTTCAGATTCGATGAATTTGACACTACGTACAACATGAATCCAGAAAAGCTCAAATAACTCGGGAATTACTGAATTTAGGAGCAAGAGCATCTGAGAGTGCTATCATTATTTTTCTTCGCAGAATCTAATGCAATCATAAAAAAATAGGGTTCTAATTTGAAAAACAGAAGTTATGGCCCATTTTCGATCACAGTTTTCAATACTAAATTTGAAACGCTCTGTGATGATATTCATGAAATTCCAAAGATGCATGGCCTCTCCACATTCTTCGACATCTACATTGACGTTGTGAGAACGGTTCGCACTCGGGATGTTCAGAATGAGAATAATGAACATAATACTGACTATGAATATTTGAAATTTTTTCCGGTTTTTTTTTTCGATATTTTGAAAACTATTCGAATGAAAACAATGGTTTCAACAGAAATGTATTCAGCATTGAATACTCAATCCTATCAGAAACGAAAAAATTGTAAAAAAAAATTTGAACAAATTAATTTTCACTCCTGGTATAACCGGAAGTACTCAGGCTCCAAAAATATTTTAGGTCTGTAGAGAATTTCCAACAATATCATAATCCCAATTTTCAGATTTCAAATATGTCCAGTTCTCCAGAAACGTCTAATAGGCACTCGACCGTGGGACACCCTGTAATTCAGAAAAATGCGATTTTCAGTCATGTTCATGTTGGTAGACACGCTCAAAGACACACTATTTTTGTCGGACAATCATGTTTTCTCATTTCTCCCAGATTGTTCTTATGATTGCATTTTACAGAAAAAGAGTACCTATGGATGATTTGAAAAAATTTAAAATATGGTTGACTTACGAGAGGTTCGCTGCAAAAAAGCCGCGACTACAAAATTTTCACAGAGGAAAAATCTGGTAGACCCTACCTGATTAAGCTATACAGAAAGTATGAAAACTTTATTGATAATTCGCAATTTGTTCCACCGGCACCCAGACTAATACCCTGTTCAAAATAACACGGCACTTTGAGATTAAAAAAAGACTAACTACTCATTGATCACCCGTCATTGAGGCTTTTCTCTCCAACTGACGAATAAGAAATTCACTTACACTATGCAGTTTGTAATAATTGCAATCAACAATACGTTGAACAATGCCTAACATCATTTTTTCTAAGATAGGTTTCTGGGCTTCAATAATGCATCTAATTACCTTGAATAATAGCTAGCTGTTGGTGATACCCGAGAAAATTGCAGCTCATTTGGTGCAATCACATATAAGTTATTCTCTAACGTCATTACGAATAGCGACGTTAAACCAATTAAATTCATAATCTTTAATTTCTTCGATACCGAGAATTCAGCAGAACGGAACTGTTCTTTTCAATCAAGTTATACAGGGTGTTAGGTAAACATGCGGCAAAAATTCAAGAGTATATTCCTTGGACTATTTTAAGGATCAAGTTCCAGATTTCACGACAAAAATCCATGTTGATAATATAACTTAAAGAAAAAGGTTGTACTCATGGATTACTTCTATTTTGAAATCAACTCGACATGTTTCACCTCATCGGCATCATCAGGAGATTAAAATTTTCGTAATATAGATTTAAACAACTGAACAAAACATTGAAAAATGTTTCAACGTCCTCAAAGATTTTCTATCAAATACAGGGTGAGTCTTCGACTTGTAAATAGGTAGATTCCTCTCATCAAACGAAAAATTTTCTTCCCATAACATTTTTCAAAATTTGGTTCAGTTTGAAAGATACAGGGTGTCGAAAATGCATGAAAAAAATCATTTTTCCGTTTATATCTTCGGAACCGTTACTGCAAAGAACTGAATTTTTGTAGATTGGTAACTCTATTCATGGTGCATATTCCTCGATCAGAACATATTCAATATTCCTCCTGGTATAAACATTAAAGAGTAGCCGACTCATAAATACAAGCAAAAATAACATAAAACCACTTGAAAGAGATAAACGGTTCATATTCTTGAAATAATCAACCATTTCATAAACTAAAAGTATTCCTATATTTTTTTAATGAAACACGTCGTTTCGGAGTTATTTCCAATTTTACCCGGAAAAATTTGACGAAAAAATCATCACTTTCAAGAATGAATATCATCAAATATTATTCCTTCTCTGGTCTCTCAACCAGTAAACAATGTTGTCAGAATATTTATCAACTTTGTCGAGACTAAAATTCAAATGATGGAAAAACGTTTTATGTAGAGATATGTAATAATAGAATCCCACAAATGTGAGAGATAAAATTGAACACCAAGGAGCATGAAATTATACATTTAATAGGCACAGTTCCTATTGAAAATTTATTGTTACCGGTCCATATTGAAGTTGAATGTCGATGAAATACAAAATTCAGATACATGAATGTCGATACAAACCACATATTAAATTTGAATTGATGAAAAATGAAATGATACCTAATAATCTGTAGCGATGTTTCTATCTAAAGAATATTCTCTTGGAATTTTATAAACTCGACACCACACGGTTACTATTATATTAATTTACTGAATGTCTTCACAACTTCACACAATATTTATTGTTTACAGTTGGCAGCGCCTTCGACGGCAATTGAGATTACCAATGTCCTCCGCCGGTTTTCGCTATACGCATGCGTCGTGAAATTTTTCGGCGAAGTCGACCTCTGATAGAAATTGCAGAATTCATAGATATTTATACTGTGTTAACCAAAAAATCCTTTACCTCAATAAAAAAATCAACAAGCTGGCAACATCTTCTTAAAATTTCTGTGAAATATTCACATAATGGTTCGATTAGGTTAGTATTAAATTCTGAGGAATTGATTGAAGTACGTAAGATATTTTTGGGATATCGAGGAAAATATGAACAAGTTATTACTGTTCACAAACTAATCTTCAGGAAAATCGGAGAAGGAACTTATTATGGTGGGAGAAATATGACTTTTAGTTGCAGATATAATCGGATAAAACTAACTGTGTTTGTTAAGAACTATCGTGTTTGTAACATTTTTATTTCATTCAATTTATTTTAACTCCATTTCAATCGAGGAATATGAACTTCGAGGTGTTGCAGAGAATCTCATCAGGCACGTATTTGGCTCTATTTTTTTTCGAATGGCTATATCTTTTCAACAGAGCCTAATTCGGAAGGATGGAAAATGAAAAAAATGTTTCTTTTGGTCTCAAGAATTTACATTTTAAATATATGTATAAGTCGAAGACTCACCCTGTATATTGCAGTTGAAATAGAGGAAAGTATTCATCTCATTCCTAGAACATAGATTGTCCATTTCTTGAGAAACCTAGGGTGAGTCCTATGTATATTTAATAGCTACCATATTTTACTCAATTTAAAAAACTTATCGTTCCTATTGGGGAACCCTTCACGTGTGATAATCGGTAAAATATATTACATAATTTTCCGTGATGGATTACAATCATATGCACTTAACATTTTTATCATTCCGTCTAGAATCTCCGATAATTTCTCATTCAATTAGGCGATTGGCATTACTCGTTGCTCATATAGATAAAATGACAAATTGAAAGTTTTCCCTCGATAATAACGAAAATAGAGCAAGTGTTCTTAATGTAAACTATCGAGTAACAAGCCATTTTCAAGTGATAGAAGGACGTTTGACGATATATAGGTTTATATTATGAGTGAGGTCGCATGCACCCATAATATTTTTAAGCGAAGGTCTGTATCTCAATAGAGCTTTTGTTGAATTGTTTGAGAAATTCTCAGGCATTGATTAAATTTGTTTGTACTAATAAAAATTCATTACTGTTTTCGTTTGCTTTTCATTATGAATTACATACAACCTTTGAAGACATGCGGGATGGGAGGCCCCAAATTCTAATTCAGTCAAGGATGGGACAGCACTAGGATCTAGGAAACGGTAGGGAATACGGGTCGATGAATTTAGAAAAATTGTGTGTTATTATATGATACAATTTTCACATAATTCCAGTATTTGGTTCAAAATTAATTAGTGATGAATAAATTAGTTATTGAGGATACTTTCCGCAAACAAGCACAAAAATTGGAGTTCGCATATAATTTGCCCATAATTCAAGGATTTGTTTCAAACTTAACGAGTTATAAATGATGAATGAATTAGTTTTTGAGGATATTTTCCGCAAACAAGCACACAAAATTTGGCTTCGCAAATAATTTGCACATAATTTCAGAATTCGTTTCCAAGTTTACGAGTGATGAATGATAAATTAATAAGTTATGGAGGATATTTCCGGCAAACTAGCAAGAAAAATTGGACTTCGCATATAATTTGCACATAATTCAAGGATTTGTTTCAAAGTGAACGAGTGACAAATGATAAATAAATTAGTTTTTGAGGATATTTTTCGCAAACTAGCACAAGAAATTTGGCTTCGCACATAATTCCAGAATTCGTTTCCAAGTTAACGAGTGATGAATGATAAATGAATTAGTTATTGAGGATACTTTCCGCAAACCACCATGAAAAATTGGACTTCTCTTGTAATTTGCACATAAGTTCATAATTCATTTCAAAGTTAACGAGTGTTGAATAATAAATTAATTAGTTATTGAAGATATATTCCGCAAACTCACACAGAAAATTGGGCTTCGCATATAATTTGCAAATAATTTCAGAATTTGTTTCTATATTAACCGTTGATGAATGATGAATGAATGAATTATTGCAAACCAGCACGAAAAATTGGACTTCGCTTATAATTTGCACATAAGTTCAGAATTTGTTTCGAAGTAAACAAGTGTTGATTGATAAATTAATTAGTTATTGGGGATATTTTTTGCAAACTAACACAGAGAATTTGGCTTCGCATATAATTTGCACATAATTCCAGAATTTGTTTCTAAGTTAACCAGTGAGATCATCACAGACCTCACACCTCTACATCTAGTGATTGATAGGGTAGCCCATGAGGCCATCCTCAGAGTATCTAAAGAAGGAGCAGGCAATGAGAAAGTCAGGTTTCAGAGAGCTTGGTCCTCTCTGAATGACTACACCTCATCTGCAAACCTTCCTAGTGATGTTATGATCAAGAAAGTAAGCACTGAGAAGAACTTCAGTACACTGCTAAGTAAAAGAGAGGATTGGGAAAGGGAATACACCAACTACAATCTCAAAGAAAATACAATGAAATGGTATACAGATGGTTCTAAAACCGCTACAGGAGCTGGCGCTGGGATATACGGGACAAGTACCAAGTGTGCACTATCGTTAGGCTCCTGTACAAGCGTCCTTCAAACGGAAATACTTGCAATCGCAAGATGTCTAGATATAAATCTAGAAAGAAACTATCAGAAGTGCGATATAGCTATTCATACAGATAGTCAAGCTGCTATCAAAGCACTGAGCTCCTACGTCATTGACTCAAAGCTGATTTGGGAGTGCCGAAACAAACTCAATGAGGTAGGCAAGAAGAATAAGGTCTCTTTAATCTGGGTTCCCGGTCATTCGGGAATCGTAGGAAACGAAGAGGCCAATACACTGGCCAGAAAGGGCGCACAGACACCACTCACTGGCCCAGAACCCTTCTGTGGTATAGGAAAATGCACCTATAAGAAGGAGTTTATGCTGAAGGAGAAAACCGAAAGAGAAAAACTCTGGCGGAATCTCCCAGGGATGGATCACTCCAAAAAGTTCCTCCGGAACTTTGAAACTGTTAGATCCAAAAAATATCTGGATCTCAGTAAAAACCAACTTCACCTACTCACTGGCTTTCTCACAGGACATTGTCGCCTAAAAAAGCATCTGTTGAGAATGGGTTTATCAGACACTGACGAGTGTAGATTCTGTGGGGAGGAGGAAGAAACTCCTATTCACCTGGTTACGGAATGCTATGCCATTGCAAGCCAAAGGAAAGAGTGCTTTGGACAAGAAACTTGTAGAAGTGGGGAGTTATCCTCCTTGAAGCCGTCCCAGATTCTGGAGTTCATCAAATCTCTGGAACTGGAGGGCGAGCTGTAGGAGGCGCGATGATAACAGCTCTGTCAGGGGGCACAATAGACCTTAAGGTCGCAGTGAACTGTAACCCCTTCTTTACTATTACTATTACTATTACTACTAACCAGTGATGAATGATAAATGAATTAGTTATTGAGGATATTTTCCGCAAACTAACACAGAAAATTGGGCTTCGCATATAATTTGCAAATAATTCAAATTCAAACTAAACTAGTGTTGAATGATAAATAAATTAGTTATCGAGGATATTTTTCGCAAAAACAGAAATTTGGGCTTCGCACATAATTCCCGAATTTTTTTCGGAGTAAAAGAGTGATAAATGACTTTGGAAATGAATTCTTCCATCAGTGTGTCGACTAATCATATAAACGTAACAAATGAGAAACACACTATGTTTTTATATTTTATGCTGCCAGCTGGCCTGATGATGGTCTTCTGACCGAAATCGATCGCCGACAGAATAAAATATAAAAACATAGTGTGTTTCTCATTTGTTACGTTTATAGTGATAAACGAGTTTTTGAGGATACTTTCCGCGAACTAGCACAAAAAATTGGATTTCGCTTATAATTTGCACATGATTCAAGAATTTGTTTCAAAGTAACCGAGTGTTGAATGATAAATGAATTAGTTAATGAGCATACTTTCCGCAAACTAGCACATAAAATTGGAGTTCGCATATAATTTGCACATAATTCCAGAATTTGTTTCAAAGTTAACGATTGGGAAATGAATTGGTTATTGAGGATATTTTCTGCTAACTACCCCAATGAATTGGGTTTCGCATATAATTTGCACATAATTCCAGAATTTGTTTCGAAGTTGACGAGTGAAGAAAGATAAATGAATTAGTTATTTGAGGATATTTTCCGCAAACTAATACAGAAAATTGGGCTACGCACAAAATTCGCACATAATCCATACATGATATCGAATATGTTTAGAATCAATTATTGTGGATATTACGCTGGATTATTTTCCTAGAACAAACAGAGCCTCGTAGGAAATAAACCATCAGGTAACCGCCAGCATCGTTTTTCATCAACACGAACCCATGGAAGCGTGCCGGAATGCCAGGGATGTCAGTAAAAGTGGATTTATCGGTTACGGATCTCTCTCCTTTTAATTATATGAACAGATTGTTTGTCGAACGATACGAGGGGAGACGAACAATGATGGAATCCTACGCCATATGTCGTTCCTCCAACGAGACTGACAGACTACTAGATTCTAGAATTTAGAGGACTGGCTGCCCCTTGTCACGCTTCCGGCCGACAAGTCTACGAGGGGCTTAAAGTTCGTCTCCATTGTCGCATCAGATTAGGATTTTGAGCGATGAATAGGGGGATATGTATGTGGGCAGGCGTATTCAGGATTCAGGGGGATAAGGACGAATGTTGGACGGCAATAGATGCGTCAAGGAAATTTTTGTGGGCGTATAACTGGGTTCCTTTTTGAGCATCGATGTGATTAACAAATGGAAACCGTTCAATTTATGTAAAACGTGAATTCCCAGCTTATGAAGATAATATACCGTTTTTCATTTCAGTCGATCTCTTATACAGGGTGATTCAAAATGATCTCAATTTAGGAGCTCGACAAATCAAACATTGTGTCACACTATTAAAAATTCTTCGGATACATCGCGTTCATTGATATACAGGGTGGGGCAGAAGAACCTATCCGATTTCAAATCCCTTTTTCTCAGAAGAGAGAGCAGGTAGAGTAGTGGGGTAAAAACCGTTAGAAAGCTGGTTTTATGCCATTTGTCAGTAGTCAACATGCCTTGGTCTGGTGAACATCGTGCTTTTGTTATTGAGCGGTTTATCGAATGCGGCGGTTCGATAATTGCTACACAACGTGCTTTTCGAATTCATTTCGGACTCGGGCGTCATGATACTGTTCCACATCACGCTACGATTAAAGTGTGGGTGTCAAATTTTAGACAGACGAGTTCAGCATTGAAAAAGAAGTCGCCTGGACGTCCCAGGACAGCAACAGGACCTGAAAACGTGGCCAATGTGAGAGCCGCGATTGAACGTTCCCCGCGTCGTCGAGCGCCTAAATAAGTGTATCCGCTCCCAAGGACGACATTTGAGTGATGTGCTTTTCAAAACTTAAATTTAAAAATGGCATAAAATTTGCGATATGTTAATAAAAAAAATTTTTTGACAAGCTGAGTGGTTTTAATTTTATAACGTTTTGAAATCGGATAGGTTTTTCTGCCCCACCCTGTATAAATATCAACGACCGCCATGGATCCGACACGAACTTGCCATCATCTTCAACCAGGGAACTGCGAAAGTTCCAACCTCATCGAAGTGGGTAGATGTCGACCTAGGTTTCGATCTTGTTCTGATCTCTTCAGGACAACATAACCCTACAACGATGAAAATTGAAGTGGAACGGAGGTCCTCTTATACAAAACTAGACGAAGTCTTTAAAAGACTTTAAAAGACTTCGTCTAGTTTTGTATAAGAGGACCTCCGTTCCACTTCAATTTTCATCGTTGTAGGGTTATGTTGTCCTGAAGAGATCAGAACAAGATCGAAACCTAGGTCGACATCTACCCACTTCGATGAGGTTGGAACTTTCGCAGTTCCCTGGTTGAAGATGATGGCAAGTTCGTGTCGGATCCATGGCGGTCGTTGATATTTATATATCAATGAACGCGATGTATCCGAAGAATTTTTAATATACGATTGATTCCTTATGGAGATATTTCTTTCTTATGATTGTGTCACACTGGTTGTCAATTTTTTTTCAGTTTCACATGGATAATAAGAGCTTCTTCATTAATATCTTCAATCCGAAAACATTCGAGATCTTCAACATGACAAGTTCGCCATTAGAATATTCGAAATTATACAGGATGACCCATTTTGAAAGATCCACTGAAATAAATCCATGGGAAGAGCCTGTATCGAAAAATGTTTCAAATGAAAGTTTCTTTGTTTTCAGGAGGACATCGAATTCAGACACTCAATCTGACCTTTGAGTTTGACTTCAAGGTCAATAGATTCTTTCATTATGAAAAATGCATATGTCGTTGCAGAATATTAAGCTTCGTGAGGAAATAAAACATTCTGTATCTGTTGTTTTTCGATGACTTTCCCGCGTCTCAATTTCCACCAATCAGAAACGCGCAATTTCGAATCACAAATGGTTTCTAGATGGAAAAACCGTATGGCAGCAGCTGTCAGCTGTTTTTTCGGGTTTACCCGCGGCAAAGCTTGACAGTTGTTGTCAACGAAAATTAATAATACATACCTATGCTCCATTCACTTTTATTTAATCACATAGGAGGTCATGGTTTCGTTTTCAGGAGTTGGTGCACCTGATGAAAAGTCTGTGCGCGTACAGAGAATATTGTTAGTGACAAAACGACATTGCCAGTTGCTTTGTTTACATCAAAGTAAAAGTATCAAAGATATTCCACATTTTGTTAGTTCGAATCGATCGGCGATTTTGGGGCGAAATATCGGTAAGAAATTGCCTATTTTTGCGTCCTTCGTCGTCCAGAAGAAGTTTCCCGTCGATATGAGGAAATTTCGTGCAAGTGTCATTTTTTCCTTTCATGACTTTTGGCGTGAGTACGAACGGCAAATTTGAATTGGACTAAAAATCGATTAATAAGCATAAATAAAGCGAAAGTAAGTACTAATCGACCTTTTTATACTTGATAACGAAGTTTTTTTCAAGTATCTGGCCGTTTAGAAAGATTTCAAACGGAATTCTGGTTCCCCAGAAGTTTGATTAGTTTCGGTATCGTTTTTGGTGCTCAAAATTTATTTGGGTTGTGCAAATGGACAAAAAAGGTTTCCTTATACGATCTTCTAACGAAAGCGACCGGAAAATATGGTTCAGGTAGGATTTTCGAGGAATTATGAGGAAAGAAATTGCAGAATGAAATTGCACGATTTTCATAAGTAAACGGGATCTGGATAGCCATCATCGGTCTCTAAATGATTATTGTTGATCGTTTTCACGTTTCAGAAAAAAAAACGTCGAAGAAGCTAAAAAAAAAGAAGAAATATGACTATATTGCATCGAACAGTAGGTGAATTCAGATTCTGATGAATTGAAATGTGTCACTGGAGCTTTTATTATTATCAATCCTTTGCCGAAAGTAGAAATAGGCTATATTGAACCAGAATACATCGGTTTTTTCCATATTCCAGGAGTTTGTGTCTTATTTTAGAACAGGTGAATGATAAATGTGAAGCATATGTTTGACCTATTCCATTTTATTTGTACAAACCTTCTGTGGTAGTAATGTATGAATATTTTTTAAACTAATAAATTACTATACAGTCAGAATATTTTACTCCTTGTTCATAAGATCAAATAAATGGAATGTATATCTATAAAGCTTCAGGCTTATCAATTTATAACCCAAACTCTATTGCATTGAAATTATTAGTTTCTCTGTAACAAAAATTCGTTAATTTAGTTATTATGTTTATTTTCTTTGTGATGAATGAATAAAACTGTTATTTATTTGAAATAAAGAAATATTAGAAATAGAAATGTTATGCACAATCATATCACATATTCGGATTCCAGTAGAGGGATATAATGTTCCATTATTCTTGATTCTTGTAATTACCCATCAATTCATCTCATATCTTCGGGTTGATTTTCTTAATGAATTCTTGAACTTTTAGTTCAAGAGGATAATAAACATTAAATCTTCACAAGCATGCATATGAAAATTATGTGAAAGCAATGCAATTTTCTTCCATGGCGAAAAATAAAATATTTCAACAGTGATCTCTTGTACTTTTCAAGCAAATAACTAGAAAAGGAATCCTTTCTATCAATTCATATAAACGTTAATTATTTTCGTCCATATCACATATTTTCCAATTCATTCACATTCTGAGAAATACGCTAAGAATATAGAAAGGGCAACATAATGTTGACTTGGAACATAAAAATATTTTGAAAAACGTCATAACTTCGATACAGAGTGGAATGTGTCAAATTTCCAAGGCCAGAGTTGTGATTTTATAATTGTGAATGGAGTATATGTAATGATAAACATCCGATCATTAATCCAAAAAAATGGCATTTTCCTTTGAATGTCGAAATACACATCTTGTGTACACCCCCCATTATTCCCGTTTATTCCCTTTATTCAACTTTCATTCAATTTTTGGTAGGCAAAATTGATAAAATACGACTTGCTAATGAGGTGAATCTATGTTATTTACGAAGAGAAGAGGACATGCTGAAGTCTGCATAGTTTTTTCAGGGTGTGAAAAATATTCGACCACAATAGGTCCAGAAAAATGAATTTCCCGCACAAAAAACTGCCATCAATCAATGGTTGATGCAATGTACCATAGAAAAAGCACTGACAGCAAAAACAATATGACAGCAGTCCACATATGACAGTAGCTGTCATCATCTTCTATGATCCCGGATATGTCATTACACAAATATTGGGAAATATTTTTGTCAACAATTCTGAGAATTCATACGTTTCAGGGTAAGCGATCTGGAAAAAATTGGCATTTAGCTTGACAACTACATTCTTCATCTAAATGCGGAATGTCATCTTGCGAATAATTGTACAATTCTCATGATATACTTATAAAAGCAGGAAACTGTTACCAGTAGAACATAAATACCCTATGAACAAGAGATTTGAATATTCTTGACGAGAATGAAGAGATTAAGAAGAGCTCCTGCAAGTCCCTATTATTGAATCAACGAGAGTTGAATGAACTTATTGTACATTCAAGTTGTCCCTTGGAAGTCTTCGGAATTGCCTGCCTACGTTTATAATTGGAAAAAATTACTTTGATGGGAAGCTTAAATATTCTCTCAACTTCGTCAAATAAGTTATTACAGGGAAATATCCTTTTCGAATTGCTTGAAAACGTGATTCAATCGACTCATTTCAGAATTCATTATCGTATTGCTTCAAGCGAGGTATTATTTTCAATATATCGGGTGTTTTTATAGAGTGATGGAACTTTAAATTGAAATTAAACACATTCGAGAATTAAGAATGAAGCCAAATTTGTTTTGTATTTGAAAGATAATTTCATGAAATTCATGTTATATTCAGCTATAATTATAATTATTATTATTTTAAAAACGAGTACATCAAAAGATATGGGAGGTTGAAGTGTTGAAAATGAAACCGCTCGACCGTAACTTATAATGGCACATATCTATTACAACTCAATTTTCTTATGGGAATGTGAAATAATTACAATATCCCAAGAAATTACTCCAAATGTCAGATAGAATTTGTCAGAAATGTCAATTGGAAATGTCATAATATCATTCTTCTGAATTTTGGGTATGTTCCGAAAGTACCATCGTGAATTCATGCTCATCATGTCCTCCGAATATTACAAAGTCAAGCCTAGATTGAAACAATTATTATATGAATTCAAATTATGCATAAAAACTTGGCTTGGATCTGAAATAACATTTTACCCTTATGCAAAAGTACCTATGCTCCATTCACTTTTATTTAATCACATAGGAGGTCATGGTTTCGTTTTCAGGAGTTGGTGCGCCTGATGAAAAGTCTGTGTTCATACAGAAAATATCGTTAATGACAAAACGATGTTGCCAGTTTATTTGTTTACATCAAAGAAAAAGTATCAATTTTGTTAGTTCGAATCGAAGTGTCATTTTTTCCTTTCACGACTTTAGGCGTGAGTACGAACGGCAAATTTAAATTGGACCAAAATTCGATTTATACGCATAAATAAAGCGAAAGTAAGTACTAATCGACCTTTTTACACTTGATAACGAAGTTTTTTGAGGTATCTGGCCGTTTAGAAAGATTCCAAACGAAATTCCGGTCCCCCAGAAGTTTGGTTAGTTTCGCTATCGTTTTTGGTGCTCAAAATTTATTTGGAATGTGTAAATGGACAAAAAAGGCTTCCTTATACGATCTTCCAACGAAAGCGACCGGAAAATTTGGTTCAGGTAGGATTTTCGAGGAATTATGAGGAAAGAACTTGCACAATTAAATTGCACGATTTTCGTAAGTTATCGAGTTCTGGATGGCCATCATCGGTCTCTAAATGATTATTGTTGATCGTTTTCACGTTTCAGAAAAAAACACGTCGAAAAAGCTAAAAAAAAGAAGAAATATGACTATATTGCATTCTACGGTGGGTGAATTCAGATTCCGATGAATTGAAATGTGTCACTGGAGCTCTCATTTCTATCAATCCTTTGCCGAAAGTAGAAATAGGCTATATTGAACCAGAATACATCGGTTTTTTCCATATTCCAGGAGTTTGCGTCTTATTTTAGAACAGGTGAATGATAAATGTGAAGCATATGTTTGACCATTCCATTTTATTTGTACAAATCTACTGTGGTAGTAATGTATGAATATTTTTTTTAACTAATAAATTACTATACAGTCAGAATATTTTACTCCTTGTTCATAAGATGAAATAAATGAAATGTAAATCTATTGATATTCTTATGCTTATTAATTTATAACCAAAACTCAGTTACTATTGCATTAAAATTATTAGTTTCTCTGTAAACAAATTCGTTAATTTAGTTATTATGTTTATTTTCTTTGTGATGAATGAATGAAACTGTTATTTATTTGAAATAAAGAAATAGAAATGTTATGCACCCTCACAATCATATCACAAACAATATCATTATGAAAACAAAGCACATCGATAAATCTTTACAATCATAAATCCAAAAACTCCTTTATATGTAGAATATTGTTCACAATTTTCTGTTGTGTTCTCCAAAATGAAATATACATCCTGAGAAATACGCTAAGAATGTGGAAAGGGCAACATAGTGTTGACTTGGAACATAAAAATATTTTGAAAAACTTCATAACTTCGATACAGAGTGGAATGTTTCAAATTCCAAAGCCAGAGTTGTGATTTTATAATTGTGAATGGAGTATAGGTAAAGTTGTCGTCCACAATTTGAATGTTTCCTATCTAATTTTCCAAGAAAATTTCCCAACATCAGAAATCAAAAAGCCAATCGGCAGCCCACCGATTCTTCTTCTTTCGATTCGTATCTAAAACTCCCGTCTAGGATGTCTGGAACAAAAGTCTTTCGATGAAATATGTGGAAAATAATAATTTTCGAAATCAATAAACATTTCAATACTTTGCTACAGAAAACCATGATCACTGAAATCTTGCGCTCTTACTGAAACATCTTTTATGATCAAAGACATTAAAATTCGATGGGCAATCCGAAAATGTGGTAACTTATTGAGGACGTCATTTGAAAAATGATCCTGTATTAATCTGAATATTATTTTTATTTAAAGTTATACAAAACTGAGCCTTGATATTGAAATACCCCCTTATCAGTTTGAGGTATTCTGACATGATATAATAGTTCTTCGGTCTCAACAACGAATGAAGGTGGATTTATACAGCAACTAAAATAAAATAAGAACTAAATTAAAATAAAATAAGAAATAAGAGCAGACAACATAGGTTTATAGAGATCACTAGAATAAAATGAGAAATAAGAATGAACCAATCAAATCGCAGATTTTTTGACAATGACTTTTGTGTAAGTTTAGAAAATCGCCTATTCCGCCTTTTATTCAAGGCTTGTCATCAATAACAACATCGCTCCCATCATGATTTCCTGGTCATCCATATTAAATATATCATCAATAATGATTTAAAAAAATATTCATTCAATTTTAGGTTAGAAAACTAGAACTTGTCAAAAGTATCAATACGGAAAAGATTGGGGAGTGGATTTGGGTCATGCGCACTATCATTTTCCAAATAAAATAAGCGAAAAAGATAAAAGTTGACCATCTCTTATTCTAATTCTTATTACTTATTTTAGCTTATTTCCTGTATAAACGCTGTCATTGAAATGCATCAAGTGAACATTCTTATTTTATTTTATTTTAGTTCTTATTTTATTTTAGTTGCTGTATAAAGGTGGATTTATACAGCAACTAAAATAAAATAAGAACTAAAATAAAATTAAATAAGAAATAAGAGCAGACAACATAGGTTTATAGAGATCACTAGAATAAAATAAGGAATAAGAATGAACCAATCAAATCGCAGATTTTTTGACAATGACTTTTGTGTGAGTTCAGAAAATCGCCTATTCCGCCTTTTATTCAAGGCGATAATCGCAGTACTTGTCATCAATAACAACATCGCTCCTATCATGATTTCTTGGTCATCCATATTAAATATATTATCAACAATGATTTAAGGTGGATTTATACAGCAACTAAAATAAAATAAGAACTAAAATAAAATAAAATAAGAATGTTCACTTCATGCATTTCAATGACAGCGTTTATACAGGAAATAAGCTAAAATAAGTAATAAGAATTACAATAAGAGATGGTCAACTTTTATCTTTTTCGCTTATTTTATTTGGAAAATGATAGTGCGCATGACCCAAATCCACTCCCCAATCTTTTCCGTATTGATACTTTTGACAAGTTCTAGTTTTCTAACCTAAAATTGAATGAATATTTTTTTAAATCATTATTGATGATATATTTAATATGGATGACCAGGAAATCATGATGGGAGCGATGTTGTTATTGATGACAAGCCTTGAATAAAAGGCGGAATAGGCGATTTTCTAAACTTACACAAAAGTCATTGTCAAAAAATCTGCGATTTGATTGGTTCATTCTTATTTCTTATTTTATTCTAGTGATCTCTATAAACCTATGTTGTCTGCTCTTATTTCCTATTTTATTTTAATTTAGTTCTTATTTTATTTTAGTTGCTGTATAAATCCACCTTTAGTCAACAAGTGAACGACGATTTCGTTGCCACATGGTATAGCCGCGCAGAAAATGCACACATGGTCGTCTCAATCGAGAGAAGGTTGATAGAGACCATAGAGAGAAAGGACACTCAATATCGTGAGAATAACCTAACGAGATACCACATTTCGACTTAATCGTCATTCATTTCCATGCGAATTATTATCGCCTCGTAACATCTGAACAAAGAATTGATCAATTAATCCTTCATTAATGATTAACTTTCTACAGCATTCGTTCTTCTGCTGTTCATTTGAGGAATCCGTTGGAAATCGCGCAAATGCCGAGATTTCTCCTATGTAAATACGAATTGCGAGCAGAATTTCATCGGAATGCTGTGTTTCGAGAATGATAATTGAGCGTTTAGGTCGTTGCCACAGCCGAATATTTCATTTCACTTTCGTCGTTGGATGAAGGATTTACGGAATTCAGACAAGGAACAATGGAAGGTTCGATCACCAAAATACCCTGTAGCTTCAACGCGAAACAGAAAATATCGAATTACCGAAGTGAAAAAGACCTTTTCAACAACATTTCACACGACCTTTCTTCCCTATACCAGTTTAAGTGGTTGGGGTTGCCGAGCAGAGGAATGAAATGATATAATGATGATTTTTATGTAAAAAAATGTCCCCCTCGTGAACAGAATTGACGGGTCCAAGCGATTTTCCAAAATCTACATATTTCTAGAGAAGACCTATATTTCTTCTTCAATGTGACACTCTGTATACTCTCTTCAATCTTTGGTTGGCATGGAAACATACCAGTAAGTATACAGAGTGTATAATGTATCTTCAATAAAAAGCAATTGTAGAGATTTATGACAGCTCTATATTTTTTAATATCTGAACAACTGCTATGTATAATTTTTGAATGTCGACTACTATTATAATTTATAATTATGTTTTCTGTTACTGTCACAAAATATTTCATCACAGAATATTGAACCTCTACAAGTGTAAAGGCCAAATGGAATAAATTCGATAACGAATAAATGAGGGGGTGTTAGGAAAAACGCTCGGACACGTCGATTTGTATTAGATGCGCATATTTCTCAAGAAAATGAAATTATATAGGGTGTTCCATGCGACCGTGGCCAATATCAACTTTCTTATTTCAAATTCAACCCCCTGTATATTATTTATTTTTTCGATTCTTCAGAAAATTCTAGACATAATTCATATACAATGTCCTATACCTTTCTTAAACTTTTTTGGAAATAATAAGTGTTTTCAGATTTTTTACAAAAATTAATATTTTGAATGTAAATCAGTTTATTTCACAAATTCGATACATTAAACTCAATACTTATTTCCCGTTTACCTCTTGATATGAGAAAGTAAGCAAAAACCATTACTGAGAAGAAATTTAAAAAAAAACAAAAACAGATTTGTTTATGTTGCCAAGACGTTCGCGGCGAGCATTTTGAACATTTCCTACATTGACATTAATGTTTTTTTTTGTTTTTTTTTTAATAATTGAGAAATAAACAGTATCACTTAGTAGGTTTTGAGTGTAATGTATCGAATTTGTGAAATAAAATAATTTTCATTTAAAATGTTAATTTTTATGAAAACACTTAATATTTCCGAAAAAGTCGAAAATAGGTATAGGACATTGTACATGAATTATGTCTAGAATTTTCTGACGAATCCAAAAAATGAATAATATACAAGGGGTTGCATTTGAAATAATATGGTATTGGCCACACATGGAACACCCTATATCATTTTATTTTCTTGAAAAATATGCGCATTTAAAATTATAAATCGACGTGTCCGAGCCCCTTTATAACCCTTTATAATAATTACTCATAATTTATACAAGAAGCAGTATCAGCCTTCTTTCTTTTGTTCGACTGTTGCAAAAAGAAATTTCTACAATTGTGACACTGTTTCTGTCAACAAATTGGACAATCAGGCTATAACTCAACAATAACTCGAAGTGTTCACGCATGTCATACAACAAATCAGTGCTGACCTAAACGAATAATTCAAATATGTATAAATATACCGGATGTTAAATTTGAAATAACGAAGTTGACATTCGTTTCCGATAGAACCGTAAGTAGACTCCACTTGAAAATATTTCATAATTTGAGTTCATGTACTGTTGAACAAAAATACAGAATCTTGAATTTGTATCAAAATCCCTTCCTCGAATACAGGGGGTTGCATTTGAAATAAGAAAGTTGGTATTTGCCACGGTCGCATGGAACACCCTAAATAATATTATTTTCTTGAAAAATATGCGCATTTAAAATTACAGATCGACGTGTCCGAGCGTTTTTTCCAACACCATTTATTCGTTATCGAATTTATTCCATTTGGCTGTTAAGGTGGATTTATACAGCAACTAAAATAAAATAAGAACTAAAATAAAATAAAATAAGAAATAAGAGCAGACAACATAGGTTTATAGAGATCACTGGAATAAAATAAGAAATAAGAATGAACCAATCAAATCGCAGATTTTTTGACAATTAAGGTGGATTTATACAGCAACTAAAATAAAATAAGAACTAAAATAAAATAAAATAAGAATGTTCACTTCATGCATTTCAATGACAGCGTTTATACAGGAAATAAGCTAAAATAAGGAATAAGAATTAGAATAAGAGATGGTCAACTTTTATCTTTTTCGCTTATTTTATTTGGAAAATGATAGTGCGCATGACCCAAATCCACTCCCCAATCTTTTCCGTATTGATACTTTTGACAAGTTCTAGTTTTCTAACCTAAAATTTAATGAATATTTTTTAAAATCATTTTTGATGATATATTTAATATGGATGACCAGGAAATCATGATGGGAGCGATGTTGTTATTGATGACAAGCCTTGAATAAAAGGCGGAATAGGCGATTTTCTAAACTTACACAAAAG
Source organism: Adalia bipunctata (assembly GCA_910592335.1). NCBI lineage: Eukaryota > Metazoa > Arthropoda > Insecta > Coleoptera > Coccinellidae > Adalia > Adalia bipunctata. Next base: position 14,200,556 of record OU342954.1, read on the forward strand.
TCATTGTCAAAAAATCTGCGATTTGATTGGTTCATTCTTATTTCTTATTTTATTCTAGTGATCTCTATAAACCTATGTTGTCTGCTCTTATTTCTTATTTTATTTTATTTTAGTTGCTGTATAAATCCACCGTCACGGTGGATTTATACAGCAACTAAAATAAAATAAGAACTGAAATAAAATAAAATAAGAAATAAGAGCAGACAACATAGGTTTATAGAGATCACTGGAATAAAATAAGAAATAAGAATGAACCAATCAAATCGCAGATTTTTTGACAATGACTTCCGCCTTTTCTTCAAGGCGATAATCGCAGTACTTATCATCAATAACAACATCGCTCCCAAGGGCGTCGCCAAGGGGGGGCAGGGAGGGGCAGCTGCCCCCCCCTAGAGCTCAAAAATCTCTTAAAAACCTATGAAATAATAGCATAATATACGAAAATCAGTTAATTTTTTCTATTCTGATTGATTTTTGCCCCCCCCTAGCGCAATTGCCCCCCCCTAGCTCAAAGGCTGGCGACGCCCTTGATCGCTCCTATCATGATTTCTTGGTCATCCATATTAAATATATTATCAACAATGATTTAAAAAAATATTCATTGAATTTTAGGTTAGAAAACTAGAACTTGTCGAAAGTTTCAATACGGAAAAGATTGGGGAGTGGATTTGGGTCATGCGCACTATCATTTTCCAAATAAAATAAGCGAAAAAGATAAAAGTTGACCATCTCTTATTCTAATTCTTATTCCTTATTTTAGCTTATTTCCTTTATAAACGGTGTCATTGAAATGCATGAAGTGAACATTCTTATTTTATTTTATTTTAGTTCTTATTTTATTTTAGTTGCTGTATAAATCCACCTTTAGATATCAAATATGCACTTGTATGCAACAATATTTGATTAAAACTATGTAGTTTTGGCAGGTCATGATCCTTGATGATTATGATACAATATGATGCTACATAGAATACAAAAGATTGTACTTATCGTTCGATGAAATTCATTTCGCTATATCTTGCATCTTTTTCAGCCTTGGAAAAATTGGAAACAAGGTTTCATTAAATAGAAAAAGATAAGCCAATGGTGATTTTGATAGTTATACAGGGTGTGAAGTAATGATGGGATAAAATGGACTTATGGGTAGAGGACTTCGTGGCGGTTCAGAAAAATATTATTTATACAGGGTAATGTTTTCAAGTGTTTCATTAGACGTTTTCGAGGACGGAATTTTGATACAGATTCAAGATTCTGTATTTAGAGTACATGAACTCAAATTGTGAAATATTTTCAAGATTTCCGATTCTACCGAAGACGAATGTAAACTTCGTTATTTCAAATGTGACACCGTGTATATTTACACATACTTGAATTCATTCAATTCTGCATTGATTTCATGTATGATATGCGGAACCACTTCAAGCGATCGTTGAGTTATAGCCTGATTGTCAAATTTGTTGACAGAAAGAGTGCCACAAATTAATTTTTATATCTCCAAAATTCCTCATTGTAAGATTTTCTTTTCGCAACAGAGATACAAAAGAAAGTACACTGGTAGTGCTTTTTGTATAAATTATGAGGAAATACTATACAGGGTGCCTGAAACAGGGCTTCACATTGAGCCTCAATAAAACTGTGAAATCTAATTTTCCCAAATGGTAACCATATAATTTTGTAATTCCGATCGACTGCTCGTCAAAAACTAGGGTGTGCAGAACATTTCATCTCTTCCAAATCAGTAGTTTTGTCGTTATCGAATAAAATTCGAATTTCACGACTAAAGCCAGGTTTTTTGTCAAAACATAGGTTTATTGAGATAATATTAGAATATTTCAGTTTTAAAATAATTTTTTTTTATTCAGTCATATCTGCTTTGTTTATTTGTCACATTCGCCGCAAATAAAGAACAGAATTCTATATAGGTACAGAGTGTAACAGCCAAATGGAATAAATTCGATAACGAATAAATGAGGGCGTGTTGGGAAAAACGCTCGGACACGTCGATTTGTAATTGTAAATGCGCATATTTTTCAAGAAAATAATATTTTCTAGGGTGTTCCATGTGACCGTGGACAATACCAACTTTCTTGGTTCAAATGCAACCCCCTGTATATTATTTATTTTTTGGATTCTTCAGAAAATTCTAGACACAATTCATGCACAATGTTCTATACCTATCTTTAACTATTTCGGAAGTATTAAGTGTTTTCAGATTTATTGCAAAAATCAACGTTTCAAATGAAAATTATTTTATTTCACAAATTCGGTACATTACACTTAAAACCTAATGAGTAATACTGATTATTCCTTAATTATTAAAGAAAACATTAATGTCAATGAAGGAAATGTTCAAAATGATCGCCGCGAACGTCTTGGAAACATGCTAATCTGTTTTTTTTTTTTTAATTTCTTCTCAATAATGATTTTTGCTTACTTTCCTCCTATCAAGAGGTAAATGGGAAATAAGTATTTAGTGTAATGTATTGGATTTGTGAAATGAAGTAATTTTCATTTAAAATGTTGATTTTTGTAGAAAATCTGAAAACACTGAATATTTCCGAAAAAGTTGAAGATAGGTATAGGACATTGTACATGAATTATGTCTAGAATTTTCTGAAGAATCCAAGAAATAAATAATGTACAGGGGTTGCATTTGAAATAAGAAAGTTGGTATTGCCCTCGGTCGCATGGAACACCCTATATAATTTTATTTTCTTGAAAAATATGTGCATTTAAAATTACAAATCGACGTGTCCGAGCGTTTTTCCTAATACCCCCTAATTTATTCGTCATCGAATTTATTCCATTTGGCTGTTACACTCTGTATATGATTCTAGTGGACCGTATTATTATTGCATATTTTGTATAGTGCTTGATCAATGAAAATGAGTAAGAACGACAATTCCTAACTTAGCCCACTTTGAAAAAGACGAGCATACCAAGGAATTTGACTGAGCCAAACCTGGCTATAGTCGTGAAATTCGAATTTCATTCGATAACGGCAAAACTAGGCATTGATTTTAAAGACATGAAATGTTTGTCACACTCTAACTAGTTTCTGACGAGCAATCGATCGGAATTACGAAATTATATGGTTCCCATTTGGAAAAAATGGATTTCATAGTTTTATTAAGGCTCACTTTGAAGCCCTGTTTCAGACATTCTGTATAATATTTCCTCATGATTTATACAAGAAGCAGTATCAGCGTACTTTCCCTTGTTCCACTGTGGACGAAAATAGTATATTGTATAATTAGTGGGAAAAGCATAATATTCCCAAACGACTGTGATAATTACCAGACGAGGAGCGTAGCGACGAGTCTGGTAACACAGGAGTTTGGGAATATGCTTTTCCCACGAATTATACATACTATTTTTTCTCCGATCGTCGATTTATATTTGAAAAAATTATTAAAAAATATTTCATTCAAGATGTAATCAAGTAAGTTTAAATAGGTTTCTCTATGTTCATATTTAAATATAGAAGTGGTAACTATGGAAATTACTTTGTTATGACAGAAGTAAAATAATTTTCAAGCCGATTTTGTTCGATTCGTTGTATTTTATAAGAAATTAAAAAAACAGTAGTAAACATGGACACTGATGGTGATTATTCGTTACCTTGCACGCCTCCTGAACTTGTAGAAGCAGCGAACGCGGCTTCACTTGATTTACTTCCGGCGAAATCCAGAGAGAAGTATGAACTTGCGTACCAACGCTTCATGGATTTTTGCAGAAAAAACAACAGTGTATCCTTTTCTGAGAATGTACTGATGGCGTATGTTGCTGAATTGGCTAAAACAATGAAATCTTCGACGTTGTGGGCACATTATTCCATGCTTCGATCAACTTTGTCTATTAAAAATAATATTAATATTGCCCAGTACCATAAACTGAGAGCATTTTTGAAACGTCAAGCTATAGGATACAAACCGAAAAAATCTAAAATTTTAACCCAGGAACAAGTTCAGAAATTCATTTTAGAGGCCTCAGATGACATATTTTTATCGACGAAAGTAAGTAGATAAAGATTAAATAGTATTACTTAAATTAAATGAAATACGAAATATACAATGTTCGATTAATTTTTAGGTGGCTCTGATATTTGGAATAGCAGGAGCCTGTCGACGAGATGAGCTTGTCCGAATAAAAGTTCAGGATATAGAAGATTTCGGTTCAAAAATACTGGTAAAAATACCAGAAACAAAAACAAATAGACCTAGATCATTCATCATCAACGAAACCTATTTAAATGTTTATAGAAAGTACGTATCATTCAGGCCTAATGATTTTGAAAATCCTAGATTTTTTTTTAAATTCAACAAGGGAAAAGGATGGAAGACAGTCATTGGAATTAATCAATTTGGAAAAATGCCGCAAATTGTTGCAAGTTATTTACAGTTGCCAAATCCGACAGAATATACAGGACATTGTTTCCGAAGATCATCGGCAACACATTTGGTAGATGCTGGAGCTGACATTCTTTCTTTAAAGCGCCACGGAGGATGGAAGTCTTCCCATGTGGCGGAAGAATATATTGACGAATCACTTAATAATAAAGTAGAAGTGGCTAATAAAATATTCAACACCCCTGCCTCGACTTCAAATGAAAATGATCGAAACGAGATAAACCAAACAACTAGCCATGCAGCTTCAACGTCTATAAATTCTCGTTGCCCTCCAGTACAATTTACAAATTGTACAAACTGTACAATAAATGTAAATATTAACAACAATTAATTGTGTTCAAGAATAACGTTATAAATTAGATGTTTCTTTTATTTATTTCATACCAAATTTATCAATATTAAAATGAAAACCATACTTTGTTTCATTTCATTGTAATAATCCATTTGTAACATTACCGCACGCTACAGCAGTGCGGTAATTATTACCGCACTGTTATTTTCTAATTGCTTAGCAACTGCCCACTGTTCTGGAATGTTGAGCTTTGCGCATAGAAATCAGGTCAAAATAGTGTCACTTTTCCCACGATCGGAGAAAAAAATTCTTACAATGAGGGATTTTGGATATATGAACACTAATTTGTGACACTCTTTCTGTCAAAAAATTTGACAATCAGGCTATAACTCAAGTGGTTGCGCATGTCACACACCAAATCAGTACAGAATTAAACGAAGAATTCAAAAATGTTTGAATATACACGGCGTTACATTCAAAATAACGAAGTTACATTCGTTTCCGGTAGAACCGTAAGTAGACTCCACTTTAAAATGTCACAATTTGAGTTCATGTTCTATGAAACAAAAATACAGAATCTTGAATTTGTATCAAAATTCCTTCCTCGAATACGTCTAATGAAACATTCAAAAAAATCACCCTGTATATTGATGAAAGCTTTTACGACCGGATTCAACTTCAAAACCAGAGAATTCGGGTTTTTTAGCCGTGGTCTAATAGGAATTTCACCTAACGTTTCGCCTACAACTGCATTAAGCATCTTCAGAGGTTTTTCGGAAGTTGTAACCCGACGAACGACCGCTCCGAATTGTTCTGAGATCTTATTCGTGCCGTGTCGGACTGGCGAGGGGCAAACGATACTAAAATGATGACTTTTCTTCATTGATATTTCGATTTGTTTAAATTTCAAAAGGTGATGATAACCTCGAAAGCGTTATCTTCCCAAATACCTTATGCTGCAGGTTAAAAGATCCGTTACATCCTAAACAGGGATCCTTTTTTATGCAACGAGGGTACTTGGCGTCATTCCCTCTATGCTAATCAACAGGAAATGACCTTAAAAGGATTCGGTCTGCTTCCTGCACAGTCTCGAGTGATTGATGTTTCTCTTCGAGACTGTCTTAATGTCGATTGTCGAATATCAAGAGGTGTGCTTCGAATTGCTCTATTCGATCGAAGGTCAGCTGTCGACGGTTCTTCAACAATAGGGGGAATCGCATCGCAAGGCCTCTGTTATGGTCGTTGATGATGAATAGGCGGGTCGGCCTAAAAGTTTTTCACCTAATGGATAGTTGCTGATGGCCAATCGATTTTTTAGGTCTCGTGGTCAGGCACGATTTTTCAATGACTTCTGCATTTCTCATGGCTCCTTAAACTTTCCTAAATAAAATTGTCCCTTTTCAAGGGGAAACTGGATGCTCTAAGGAAGGACTGAAATATAACCCATAAATGCACAACAAGTATAAAGGCACAGAGAAACAACATAAACTGAAATTACGAGCTTTTCATCCTTGCAACACTTGTTACTTTGAACTACACCTATAGGCCCTAGACCGTGATAGATGATGTATACACCTACGTTAGAGCAGTCTTCAAGACAGCTGTGACTGCAGACGCCAATGTGTTATGGATGAAACAGAATAATCGGCAACGTTATTCAATAATTTTACTTGATCTATATTCGATAGTGTAGGCTTAATCTGTTAGAAATTGCATTTCTGTTGTTCTGAATGATAAATGATACAAGATTGATGAAATGAAAACATTTTCTTATGAGATATTTTCGGGTTATCAAGGAAAATATAAATGAATGAAATATTTAGAAACCCAGCATGAGAAAAATCAAAGAGATGTATTCTGGTGGAAAAAATATGGTTTTTTTATTGAATATCTCACCCAACAAAACTTAATGTTTATGTAAAAAATATAATTTCTTCAAAAATTTGGCTTCAATAAGATTAGTAATCAACAGAGTTAGCGTCCTTAGAGACAACATAGTCATATGAGAGAATCAACTAGTTCAATTCTCTCAATAGGGGTATGTATAAGAGTTTTTCCTAAATGTATTTGATCAGCTTTGATTAAGAAATATCAAATTTGAGGGATTTACATCCATAAAAAACTCGTGTCGCCAATTTTTCTTAAAAAAATATCTATATCTTTATAACAAAGCCGCATTTGGAAAAATGGAACATGAAAAAAAGATTTCATTCGACCTCAGGAAACTACAGTTGGAAAAATGTACCCCCCCTTCAACTTTATTACTAAAAGGGGTACAAAAAATGTTTTTTTCAAAAGTTTCAAAAAATTGACTAATGATTTCACAAAATGAAATATATACAGAGTGGGCAACATATTGATTGCAATTTCATTTTTTCAAATGGAACACCCTGTATATTTTTCTATCTTGGGCAAGCTCTTTTTCCCCTAATTTCGAATTTTCATAGTGGAACAGCCAAATGGAATAAATTCGATAACGAATAAATGACGGCATGTTTCGGAAAAACGCTCGGACACGTCGATTTGTAATTTTAAATGCGCATATTTTTCAACAAAATAATATTATATAGGGTGTTCCATGTGACCGTGGCCAATACCAACTTTCTTATTTCAAATGCATCCCCCTGTATATTATTTATTTATTGGATTCTTCAGAGAATTCTAGACACAATTCATGCACAATGTCCTATACCTATCTCTAACTATTTCGGAAGTATTAAGTGTTTTCAGATTTATTGCAAAAATCAACGTTTTAAATAAAAATTATTTTATTTCACAAATTCGGTACATTACACGCAAAACCTAATAAGTAATACTGATTATTTCTTAATTATTGAAAAAAAAAAAAACATCAATGTCAATGTAGGAAATGTTCAAAATGCTCGCCGCGAACGTCTTGGCAACATGCTAATCTGGTGTAGAATTGTCTTCTAACGTTTTTTTAATTTCTTCTCAGTAATGGTTTTTGCTTACTTTCTTCATATCAAGAGGTAAATGGGAAATAAGTATTGAGTGTAATGTATCGAATTTGTGGAATAAAATAATTTTCATTCAAAATGTTATTTTTTTTTAAATCTGAAAACACTTAATATTTCCGAAAAAGTTGAAGATAGGTATAGGACATTGTACAGGGTGGCCAGATTTCGATGATTTAGTACTACAACTCCTAAACTATAAGAGATAGAGAAAAAGTAATATACATGTCATGTTCTCTTTTTTCGAGAAACAGAAATTGCTGAAAACCCCAAGTTGCTACGACGTCTAGTTTCCGAGCTACAGGGAGATTTTGGTATTTGGCCAATTATTATAATTGACTATAACTTCCGTCTTACAGGATCTACGCTCTCGAAATTGACACATCTTTAGGGCAATTTTTTGACTGCTTTTCAGCGGTGCTATTGGATTTTTTGTATCTGCTCAAATTTCGGAGCTATAACAAAAAATTTTTTTTTTCAAATGGAAACCATAATGGGAAATGATATTTCCGAATAGATCCTTCTTCAACGATTTCAAAAATATATATCATGTTATACTTATAAGTTTACTATATATCGAAAATTTCGAAAAAACACTTCTCGTTCAACAAAATCGAAGCAGGCTTTGATTTACTTCCTTCAAAACTGGGGCGGTCATAGAATTTCATGTCTTATTTATTTTCACTTGTCAAATTTTATTCAGTTTCATCATTGTTGTATCGTCTGGCGCTTCTGAAATTCTTATAGGGTCATAGAATTCGATATCTCACATTTATTGTAAGCTGCCAAATTGATTCAGGAAATATTAGCTTTATTATAACTCAGACCAATAGAGGGGCGAAACTTGTTGATTCTAGTATGATTTCTCTGCTAAATTGAAAAATGAAAAGCATTTGAATACTTATGTAACCCGTTGATAGCAATATGTAATTAATGTTTCCATGAGGGGCAAAAAAAAAGCTTCTTCAAGAAAAAATATAGATTTATTTGAAAAAAAAGTATATTCACAACGAATGTTCAAATCGTTGTCCATTGGAGCGAGTCATTAGAGGAAATATATAAATTGCATGATGTGATATAAATAAGAACTTTAGAAGCGCCAGACGATACAATGATGAAACTGAATTGAATTTGACAGGTGAAAATAAATAAGACATGAAATTCTATGACCGTCCCAGTTTTGAAGGAAGTGAATCAAAGCCTGCTTGGATTTTGTTGAACGAAAAGTGTTTTTTCGAAATTTTCGATATATAGTGAACTCGGAAGTATAACATGATATATATTTTTGAAATCGTTGAAGAAAGATCTATTCGGAAATATCACTTCCCATTATGGTTTCCATTTGAAAAAAAAATTTTTTTGTTATAGCTCCGAAATTTGAGCAGATACAAAAAATCCAATAGCACCGCTGGAAAGCAGTAAGAAAAGTGCCCTAAAGATGTGTTAATTTCGAGAGCGTAGATCCTGTAATACGGAAGTTATAGTCAATTATAATAATTGGCCAAATACCAAAATCACCCTGTAGCTCGGAAACTAGACGTCGTAGCAACTTGGGGTTTTCAGCAATTTCTGTTTCTCGAAAAAAGAGAACATGACATGTATATTACTTTTTCTCTATCTCTTATAGTTTAGGAGTTGTAGTACTAAATCATCGAAATCTGGCCACCCTGTACATCAATTATGTCTAGAATTTTCTGAAGAATCCAAAAAAAATTATATAGATACGGGGGGTTGCGTTTGAAATAAGAAAGTTGGTATTGGCTACGGTCGCATGGAACACCCTATATTATTTTATTTTCTTGAAAAATATGCGCATTTAAAATTACAAATCGACGTGTCCGAGCGTTTTTCCTAACACCCTCTCATTTATTCGTTATCGAAATCATTCCATTTGGCTGTTACACTCTGTATAACATATGTTTGTTCTTTCTCTCTTATTCTAAGTACCACATAGTTTCAAATTTCAAGAACCAATTTTTTTAGTTGATATTATTTATTCTATACCTACTACCATAGTTTATTATTTTTTAATTTTTTATTGGATACTGTTAGGTATTCATCGAAAAAATATTGCTTCTAAGTAAATTGTTTGAGTATAAAGAATTTCGGAAGGATTTCTCATTATATATTTTTTCATTCCGTAGTTTCATTTCAAAACTTTGAAACTCTGGAAATAAAAGAGACAGACCCACATACACATTACATTCGATATCAGATAAAAATAAACAATTAAAATATGGAAGAATATACAGGGTGACCATTTGGAAAAATTAAGTTGCATTCAATATGTTGTTCACCCTGTATATCCCAATTGACGTGATCATTTTCGAAAATTTATTTGATTTCGTACAATTTTTGTATGAAGTATTTTTATGTAGCTTTTTTTGTAACAGAGTTAGAGGGGTGGTCAATTTATAGTGAAAAACGCGGAACAAATCGAAGACTGACCCAGTAAACAAAAAAATTTGCTTCGAATTTAAACAAGCTCCTATACCCAGATTATTGCTTTCACTCCAATCAATAAACGAAATAATTATTGTACGGTTAATTTCAATAAAAATCGATTGGTATTTTTTAATAACACAATATCAACTACCATTTCATTAAATTTCACTGGAAAATCCAATAATTGCAATAAATATCCACCTTTTACGGATAAAAACTCGTTATTTGTAATTGCATTCATTGTGAAATACAGAGTCAGTAAAAAGGAACGCACAAAATTCATCACTTCGGTATTTATAATTTTGTGAAAAAAAGCTCAGGTCAGTTTTCATTTTCGATTGCGCAACTTTCATGTTCAGGTTTTTTCAATAGCAACACTAACTTTTTGTGCCTGAAATGAATAGAACTTTTGTTGCTGAAGACGATGTAATGATTAATGGGGTTTTTTTATCATTCTTTTTCAATAAAGGAATGAAGTTGTTAGAGGGAAGACCTACCCTTGTCGACGGCACCAATTCTCGAAAAGAGCGTTTCATTTTTCGAAAGTTCATTGCCCTCGACAAATCAATTTTCTATATTTTGAAAAAAATTCCATTTGGATAGGTTCCTGATTAATGCAAAAATTGAAGGAAATACTGAAAAATACTTCGAGGAGTTTGAAATCACAGAGAACTGTATGGAATTCCAGGAAAATAGAGTGCCCCTTGTAATACAGATGTCGCTTTTTCTACTCATGGTTTTCCATTTTTACGTTATGAATTCTGAACGCCTTTATCGTTACCGTCTCACTCAGGTCCTCGTAATCATAAACATCTGGTCTGGTTTGCGAAAAAAACCAAGGGATCATAGCTTGGCTGGTTGCGATTTTATTGGTATTTGTGAGCATAAACGAAATATTTTTGATGTTGAATTTCACATAATAGAGCAAGATATTTCATTTATCTTTTTCTCATTTATTATTGAACATGCGCGTTTCAATAATTTCAGCATTTATTCGTTTATACATCGTTCATATTCGAACAGGTTAGTTTGATGGAAAATCCTCAGTGATGACCGAGTACAACAAAATTCGGTTCCTATGATACAAATGTTATCGTTCGATATTCTGGTAAAATAATTGAGAATTTCTGAGGCCATTTCAGTCCAATTGAAATAGTTTATTTGATTTAATTAATAAATAGAACAAACTAACATAGTATATTAGTGTGAACCAGGATTTGACAGTTAACAAAGGAGTCAGACTACATCGAAAATTCCGAGGAGAACAAATAGTGCTGAGCAATGTCTCTCTTGCCATAAATCTCGTTGAAAACCATCCGATAATACAATTATTGCTGTTTTTACCAGAGAACGTTCAGTGGCATCCGAAAATAAACTGTCACTCTGTAATTATTCCTGATTAATTCGATGTCGTTGCTCCTATCTGTGAACCCTCCTGACCCTTTCCGTTATCGACTGTACATCCTACCGAAAAAAGAAACTCCACGCAATTTCGCGAGTGGCTTGAAGGGAATTCCCCTTCGTTTCCATTCATTTTCTTCATTAAAAGGCGTTGGTAGTGGGAAATGAAAGCATAAAACAAACGATGGGTAATATCGAGGTTTAATGGAAAAATTTTGCGAATATCAAATGAGGCAAGAAGGAGGTCAGCAGAAAGCACCTTTGAAGAAGCATCCGGGCTATGCCGATTCAGCCATTTCGCCTCGACATTTTGACAGCATTAAATAAATGTGGACATTTAACACCTTGATTAGACTATACCCGATAGATAGAGCATTCCCTTGTAAAATGATGATTAGTTTTGGCCCCCACACTGAATTCAGAGTCATCACAATGAGTGGAACAAAGATAAAAGATCGGATCTCTTTGTTCAGTTCTCTAATGTGGCAACATCGCATAAAATCTTTGCTTTGGGCGTGCAATTTCAAATCACTTCTTCTGCGACAATTATTGATATTCAGAATGAATCTTCCTTTCAATATAATACTATGGTCTGGACCGAAAAGTATAAAATACGTTTAGTATATAGAATTGAAAATATTTCACAAATGTGGATAAGAATTCATTTTTCAGTCCTCATTACTCTGAAGCTTTGAAAATAACTAGTAGCAACTCAAAAAAAATATTTAATACTGAATTGACTCCGTCTCCACTTGATGGAAATTCATTTTAATCGAAATCAAATGACAGCGAAACAATTAATAAATAATTAAAAATGGAATAAAATTTTTAATATTCAATGAAAGACTCGAAGTGACCACATGTCTCGATTTCTGCAGGCAGTCCCTCTCTCAGACAAAAAAAGGTCACTACATTGTGGTAGTGAAAAGATTTATTTGCAAAACATATAATCGAAAAATGTTTTTTGGGCCACTAAATGAGAATCATTTGACCTGCATTGACTTAATGAAAATGGGAACACTTTACTGCATATTCACATACCCATTACATTTATTTTTTTTTTCAATTTGAAAGAACTGAAAAAATTTTATTTTGATAGGAATTGAATGACAGTGATTCTATATCCACTTTAAATTATTTAATAATATAACAATTGTTAGGTCACATAGTAGCTTCTTCAGATTTTACATTTTTGAATAACTTCAACTCGAAAATAGCTTATTCAAAAATGTTGAATCTGAAAAAGCTACTATGTGACCAAAAAATTGTTATTTAAATAATCAAAATTGAAAATAGAAAAACTTCCCATTTAATTTTTATTAGAATGAATTTTCATCAAGTGGAGATCGAGTTAATCCAATATTTTGAATCCAGTTGTAATTTTGCTATTGAATTATTGAGATTATTGTGATACTCATTATATAAAAAAAAATGAGTTCAATTCTAAGTTTATTCACAGAATATAAATGTTGAAAAATAATTAAATACCAGTATTGTCGGATGGTAACTGACAAACTGACAATAAATGTAACAAAGACTGTCAACAATGTTATAAAACAACAAACAATCCTGACTGATATAAATTTTTACCTGAAGAGATACAAGCTGAAGGCTTCCTTATTTAGTTTCTACGCCACAGAATCATACACACTCGATTTAGTTCCAACAATATACTCATTTTTCCTGTAATTCAACTACTTTTATCGGACACCTTCCGGCAACGTGTTTCACCACATGTTGAGCAAAGTATCTCTCCATCTCTCTTCGAACTGTAGGAATAAGACCGGTAGTGTCATAAATATAACCTGAATTTTTTCCGTACAATAGACTCTAGCATAAAATAGCAGAATCAACTATATTCTTTGATTTACTCATCAATAATATATCCGAAAACACTGTCTCAATCTAAAATTACGAGATGTTATATCCATTTAGCATTGTAAATGAAAGACATAGTTTTGTGTATAATAATAGGTCATCATAGAAACCTACAACCTGCTCAGTTTGGCAACATGAAAATATGGCAAACGATTTGAGTGGACCTGTATAAGGTACAATCGACCAGCTCTTAGTTTCAGATGCGACACATTTTTATGTAAAAAAACGGGTCTCTACTTATGTAGTCTAAGTTTAAAAAAAGGAGATTCAATCAGTTGCTTTCCTGCCGAAAGATGTCGTCAAGGTTTCGAATTGAAAAATCAGCGTCCACATTATCCGAATCCAATCGACACATCTGATTCATTGGTTTATTGGGGTGTTTTATTGCGCAGTCGATGTGAAAATATTGTCGAAATGTATCAATTAGATTGAATAACTGGTTTGAATTCATTTCCAATGTCTTGAGAATACCAACTCCAATATACAGGGTCTTTCACGAGGAACCTCACCCATATTTATACGGAAACTACTGAACGTATTTTCATGAAATTCAGCACTTATAAGTATTTCACGATGCTGATGAAATCTAAAATATTTTCAAGGCATGAGCACCTCCGGTTTTTCCGGAAATGACGTCAACTTCCGTTTTTCAAATTAGAACACCATTTTTTTATTGCAGAAATAGATTCCTTAGAAAATTTCAAGTTATTTTGATGTAACATTTTTCAGTTTTGGTTGGAAAATTCTCTCTGAGCGGGAAAATTCGAAAAAAAATCGAAAATAGAGCTCCGCTGAAACAAGAATAACTTCGAGGTTTTTGGATGGAAAATTTTCATTTTTGGGATTTTTCAAGATGTAAGATTGATGTATCCACTTTGAAAATCGAAATCGCGATTCATGATACAGGGGGTGAAAAAATCGCTTTCAAAGTTAGGGATGACAAAATCGTGAAAAATCAATTTTTTCAAATTAGAACCCCATTTTTTTATGGCAGATATTGAATCTACGTTAAAAAATAATGTGAGTGTATGCATCACACCCTTGCCCTAAAGTGGATATTAACTCAGAAAATATCCATTTTAGGGCAAGGGTGTGATGCATACACTCACATTATTTTTTAACGTAGATTCAATATCTGCCATAAAAAATGGGGTTCTAATTTGAAAAAATTGATTTTTCACGATTTTGTCATCCCTAACTTTGAAAGCGATTTTTTCACCCCCTGTATCATGAATCGCGATTTCGATTTGGTGGATACATCAATCTTACATCTTGAAAAATCCCAAAAATGAAAATTTTCCATCCAAAAACCTCGAAGTTATTCTTGTTTCAGCGGAGCTCTATTTTCGATTTTTTTTTCGAATTTTCCCGCTCAGAGAGAATTTTCCAACCAAAACTGAAAAATGTTACATCAAAATAACTTGAAATTTTCTAAGGAATCTATTTCTGCAATGAAAAAAATGGTGTTCTAATTTGAAAAACGGAAGTTGACGTCATTTCCGGAAAAACCGGAGGTGCTCATGCCTTGAAAATATTTTAGATTTCATCAGCATCGTGAAATACTTATAAGTGCTGAATTTCATGAAAATACGTTCAGTAGTTTCCCGTATAAATATGGGTGAGGTTCCTCGTGAAAGACCCTGTATAAATCAGGTAGGTACTGAAGATAGGTTGTGATGAAGAATGAAGAAAGGCCATTACCGAATTTCAAAATAATTAATATACTTGAGTTAGTTTAGCGATGAAGATATGTATATTATTCATTTAGATACATACATTTAATTTTTTTGAGTACCTACATTCAACTAGACTTTTTTGTATTTATTGACCTTCACAGAGAATTTTTGGAGATATTCGAAACAATTATGTTGGCATTCTATGGATACGTAGGCGCACAAGGCTTTTTTTTCACTACCTACCTAAGCATTTTATAAAATACACTCCAATACAAATATGTCTTGAATGTTATAATGAATTGCATGATTTTTTCCTCTTTTAATTTTCACAATATGTTATATTATACTTTTCATTTGTCCCTGCCTGCAATACATTTTAGAATTCACGAAATATTCATATTCAAGTATGTATATATTATTAACTGCTCAGGTAGGTACCGAAAAAATCTTGCGTTGGGCATCTATAGGTACATCAAACAAAATTTCATTGATTTAGTTTAGGGCTTATTTTTTTCTTTTCTGTTTCTTTTTTTTGCAGTCGGACTTTATGATTTTTCATTAATTATTCGGTTATGTCAATCTTTCGAGATTTATTAATGAACGAGTTGATCAGTTAAACTAAATACAGAGTAAAATTCCAGAATCTTTCATTCTGTCGAATCACTGCATAACTACAAAGTGATTCACATTAGTTTTTGGAAGCGTATAATCAAGCTTTGAAATGTCATTTTCATTCAAAACGACGATGTGTTAGTAGAAATGAAAATTATTTCAAAGAGAATTATCTAAAAGTCGTCGACAAAGATGAATATTCTACTCGCATATTATTATTATTCACTTGGATGATTAACAAAACTCTAGTAGCCATCAAAATATGCTAGATGAATAAATATTCTCCAATAGCAGAAGGAATAAAGGAGACAAGAAGATCTGTTGAAGAGATTGTTAAAAACTGCCACCTATACCTTTATAATAGCAGATAGCCCATCAGGAAGGATCAAGTCGGAAGTGCCACAAACCTGAAAATAATTTCACGAGTTAAAAACAGATGACATAATTATCAAATTCGAAGTTTTCAAGTAGAAACAACCTTATGGAATTTTCAACGCATTTTTCGCGGTTTTTCAGGATGAGTTTCCTCTATTTATCCTTGTCCCCGATCTATCCCTAACGTGACTGACATCGATAAACACCCCACGTGCCATATTAATCGAATTCATGGTCAGCATGGTCACTTCTTTCCATTAAAAGGGAACCGCAAGCTGTTTCAGCTGGTCCCCCTATTTACTAATGGCGGCGGTACAATTAGAATAATGGATGAAAGAGTGGGTGCAGCTCATGGCTTAGGAGAGATTGATGAGAGCCTGCAATCGTCGAGAAATTCGAAATAGTATATTTCATTACCAGTCCAGAAAGTAAGCTTTTTCCGTGCGCGCGCGATGTGTTCCCGTGTGAGGCGGAGCCGAACACGGGAACTCGTGCAAGCACGGAAAAAGCCTTTCTGGACGTGTAATGAACGATATTTTTCATAACACCCCTCTGAAAACAATAACACGGGAAAAATTTTCAGCAGAAAGCATTTCGATATTGTGAAACAATAATTATTCGAAACATTGACATCTACTGTCATGCAATCGTTGCTCTGTGTCTCAGCATAGGAATCATAGGATGCATCTATGCCTCAGCGCACCGTAAAACTTTTTGCGGTGCGGCCGCACGGAAAAGAGCCATTTTCGATGTTCTAAATCTACATGTTTTGATAGAGTTTTCAGTGCGGTGTAATGAAAAATTGTTATATTCTGTTTTATTTACTGGCGAATGGATTACTTTCAGGAAGGTGCTGCTGCATCTGAACAATACAGAGCTAGTCACGCAAAAAATTCATATCTTCGTTATTCTTTTCTGGCACAAAAAAATAAACTACCCTTTCCCCCTCGTAGAGAGTGCACGACAAACTCCTCAATCTATATATATAAATCAGAGTTGTTGCTTACACCATTTATAACTCGAGATCGGATTGACTGTTTGTTATAAAACTTCATTTATGGATTCGTCTACGGCCTGGTTATTATAAAATACATAAAAACTCTGAAAAATTCGATACAAAATTTGTTTATGTAGGAAATGCTTTTCCTCCTTTTGAATAAGGCCAATAGGTGTCGCTACGGTTAATGGCTCTTATCCCTAGTGCCTACACTGTAGCGTAGTCGTGAAGGTACTATATTTTATATTATCTCTACTAGATGGCGTATTGTGTAATTTGCATAGAAACTTATAATAACATGGAAGGCTTTTATTCGATCAAAAAGCGGGTAGAGATCTCAAGTTGGTGGAACAGTGAATTTTCACCGGAATGTCAAGTAAATCGGATTGTGACAATCAGCATCAATCGTGAGTTGTCCATTTTCGTCTTTCCTCTATATTTCTGAAATGCTTTTGATTTATGTTTGAGTAATAAATATATCTATTTGCGGAAATACCTTAATCCAAAATTGCCCATAATTAGTAATTGACATATAATTTTTGTATTTCTGTTTTGTGTGACAGCTCATATCCATGGAAAAGATGACAGTTGACAGATGACGTTTGACAGATGACATTTGACAGTTGATATTTGATAGACCTTTTATTATGCCTAATTTATCTACTGCTTGAAAAAATAGCAATGGTAAGTTTATACAACTTTAACGGTGGTTTTCACAAAGCATATCACCGGTGATCGGAGCTTGATCTAGAATCAACTCGATTTGACAATTCAAAATTCGAACCAAGCCGTTGATCTCCGATCACTGGTGATTAGGAAGTATAGGTATCATTTAGGCGAAACAAAGTCCGCCGGGCCAGCTAGTTATAAATAAAAAGTTGAGTATTTTTTCTAATAAACATTGACCTTAGGCGAAGCTCGATGAAGATTCATCACAAACACAAAAGGAACTGGCAAAAAAGTTGGAGTCAGCAATGGGAATGATCCGAAAGGTAGGAAATTGGGTGCTGTTTGAACAACTGCCCAACGTAAAAAAAAAGTTTTTTGTATCTAATTGTGACGATGAAAAGTGGGTCCATTACGATAATCCAAAACGTCGGGAAACGTATGAAAAACCATTAAGTATTCAGTCTTCAGATCGCACACATCTTCAAAATTTCCAGAGCACATCCGAGATGTCGCCACCTTCCGTCGAAAAATGTACTCGACGTCCGTGATCCGTATCAATGAGCAAGGCCTACTCTCAACTCTGACTGCGTTTATTGTTTCAACCGTTAAGAGTAAACACAATAGAAGGCATTCATTGAGAAGATTGAATTTTCAAGCCCGAATCAGTCGCAATAACAAGCCGTGGAATGTGAGGAATGCCGATGTTGTAATGAGCATGTAATCCGTGGATGATTGCACGCTTTACATGAACATACGGATGTGTTGGAAGTGTGTTCACTGAATTATAAGATTTTTTAGTTTTGTTCGCACAATTATCTCAACCCAAAGCGCAAACAGGAAATCAATAATTTTGATACCTACTTTGTTTTTCAACATGTATCAAACGCAGATCATGACACAAAATTAATTTGGATCATTCTGAAAAATTCGGTTGAATATTTTGATGTGCGAATACCGATAGTGAACTTTAAACTGAACATCACAAAAAAATGCAATGGTATCCGAATTTTAGGTAAAACTCAAAAAAGCAATATTGTACATTGCATCCCAAATTCACTGTTCCCTAAGGGTATTTCTGAAACCATTAGAGATACAAAATTTCAAGTTTTTCATGACGAATTCAAAGATGCTTTCAGTTCTTTGGTATATAAAATACTTTGGAAGTTACAAGGTGATTTTGAAATAATGGCGCTTCGGGCAAACTGTGTATTTCGATAACCTCTTATGATATTTTCAAGATGGAAACTGTCTTTGACAGATATTTTTACGTAGAATTGATGAGCGTACACAAACATTTTTTTGGGGCTATCGTTTTTGAGTTATAACCCAAACTTATAGTTTTTTCAATGGGACACCCTATATTTTATTTGACCATTGAATGGCAATTTTTTTTCTGATTGAAATAATATATAACACTTGGTATCTAAAATAATTTTCATAATTGAAATTCTAATTTTATACATAAATTTATTTTATTTCAACTACAAGAGACAAACAAGAACAATAACAATACTTAACTTCTGTCAATGTCATAATTTTAATAATTATTGTCGAAGTACATACTTTTGATTGATGAATCAATCGACTTAAAATTCTAATTTTAATTATGAAAATTATTTTTAGATAGTAAGTGTTGTATGTTATTTCAATCAGAAATAAAAGTCATTCAATGGTGTAATGAAACATAGGGTGTCCCTTCAAAAATATTATAAGTTTGGGTTATAACTCAAAAATGATAGCCCAAAAAATGTTTTTGGTATAATGTAGTACTCCCAACTTAATCTTATGACTAGTTTTTGAGATACAGGGCGTTGAAGTTGAGAATTACCCACTTTTACTACGCGCTTATCTCGAAACAGAATCGAAAAAAAAATAAATCAACTTATTCGAAAGGGAACAGAATTCAAATCGTGATAATGAGGTCATTTACTCTAACCTACAAGAGACCTTAAGGTGGCAGTGAACTGTAACCCCTTTCAAACGATATTTAAGTCTTCCCATAAAATAACAAAAAACATTTTTTCCTCCAAAAAATTACCTTCAAAGATGATTTTCTCGTGTTTCTTGAAATTAATTTTATCTTTGAAATTAATAACCAGTAGGGGAGCGAGGGGCTTGTTGTAACAGGGGCAAGTAGTAACAGGCTCTTTTCACTAGGATCTTAAACTTTTTTAGCGTATTTCTTTGACTCGATTTTACCTATAAACCGTGCCGCATAATATTGCCATAGCCTGTATCCTGCCAGCCTGCGCAGTAAGCGGAAGTGTGCTTGTGCTTCATTTTTGCCAGGTAATATAAAATTGTACTGTCGTAAAATTTTGGTTTGCGTAAATATTTTCGACTGATTTCAAACTTTCTATTTATTATTTACATTCAAATTTATCTATCTTTGATAATGTGTAACAGTTTTTAAGATTTCTAAATTGTTTAAAAAGTTATCTTGATAAATGTTAAAAATCATACCATGGGGTTAGTTGTAACAAAATCCCGGGGCTTGTTGTAACATGGTACACATGACCCAAGTTATGATGTAGATAACTCAATATTTTTTTCCAGAATGAGGGTGTATAAAGAAAGTCAGAGCGGGCGACACAAAGCGAAGAAGTGATTTAAAAGTGCCATGATGATTGAAATTAGTGTTTAACTGAATAAAACTGGTAATTACTCAATTTTTAGGTGTTGATTACTTAAAAAGTGTATTTAAGTTGATTTTCGATAAGAATTAAATAATACCTACTTTGGAAAGATGTCAATATTGTTGAAAATAAACAAAGAATAAATGATCAGAGGTATTATTGTTGTCTTTTTTTGTCGTTACTACTTGTCCCGGTAGACGTTACAACTTGCCCCAAACACGGGGTAAGTTGTAACACCGCACTTCTTCTAGGAAATAGTTGATTGTGAAATAATGACCGATAGTTATGGTATTATTTTTACTAAATTTGGTAGAGGAAGAGTTACAGCATCCATCCATATTCATTCGGTAGCAATTTAATCAATGGATCTCAAGATTTATCACTTTTCATGAAAACTGTTACAACAAGCCCCTCGCTCCCCTACTCAATCAAAAAAAAAAATAATTTTAACTTTGAATTAATTTTGTTTCCCTGAACTATATTGAATAAAAATAATAAAATCCTTTGCATTTCGAAATTTTATTATTAATCTATTAATTTTGAACAGAAACATTAAAGACTTAAGAAACTCCTATCTAGAACTAATGTAACAAAACAGTTGAAACACAGTCCCCTCTACTACGGTGTGGTTGAAAAAAGTCTGTGATTTCTTCTATTATAACCTCCAAATTTCCATATTCCGAATTCGATAATTTCTTCTATTTCCATATTCCATATAAATTTCGATTATTTGGAATTAAGATGATGGATTTAGAATTGAAGGCTGAACTGAATATTTCATATACTTCAATTTTATATTCTTGCAGGATATAGCTTAGTCCATATCGAAGATGCTTTGAAAAATACGAATGACCGTCTGTCACAGAATCATCACTATTTATAATTTTTTACATGTTTTCAAAATCCACATTGCCTGTCAAATTTCCCAATTTCTTCTTTGGAGGAAAGTCTTCTTCATAACCATTCCAGTAAATTTGGGCACATTTTTCTCAGCCATTTTCCCTATTTTTTTGAATTTTTATTTCACAAAATCAGACAGTTTTCTATTCAAAATTCACAAATATTAAAAATTCTCATTTTCTTAAGCCTAGAATTCATTCATTTCCAATTCAATTGACTTAAATTTTCTGATATTATAAAAAACACAAACAATTCACAATACAGCATTACGACTATAGGCAATTTATTCAATAGGAATCAATATCTGACTTTTACTTTAATTGAACATTTTCCTCAAAGTTCTCCCTATTTTGTTTCGGAATTGGTAATTATTTCATATAATCATTACAAATTTCTGAATTGATAATTAATGGAATTCAACCAATTTAACATATTTTTTTAAGACTGAAGATATTTATTAAAATTGTTCGTATTTCAGATTATGAGAACACTCTTGCTTTGAGAACGATAAAATAAAACAAAGATATATTAGGACGATTTCGTTTATCGAATCTCTACATCCTATCAATATGAAAAAAATTCAAAATGGTTAATACAATTACAAAACAACATAAATGAAATTATTAAAGCGGTAACCCGAAGCAAGGTTTCGAAATAATCGAATTAATACAAATTATTTTATTCATATCAGATTTTTTTCAAATTAGTTTTGTACTTACACAGGATTTTATCGTACTGAGTATAAAAATTTCAGTATCTTTTTCATCTTATTCGCCACATTCAAGTGTTTGGAGTCATTATCAGTGATATTTTCAACACTTTTTTCAAGCGAAAAATGATATCACCCTGTAGCTTTGCAATCGAAAGTAGCATGAACATATTTCCTCCAAATTGTAATATCTATGCCAAATTTCAGTTGAATATCTTGTAAAATGGAGAATCTATGAGGAGGAATCTCCTCCTCTTCCTTGTACCTCCTATTCAGAAACACCCTGTATACACCGATATTAATCTCTTCTTCCAGAAGCTGTTCACATAATTTCAATACGATGCTTTCCTTCGAATCAGAGCATTTTACAAAATAAGCCCTTAAGGTGGGCGTTCAATGTAGTGTGTTTTTATTTCAAGTTGCATTTGAAAATTGTTTCACTTTGAGACCTGAAATTTTGTGGGCAAACTCAGAAAGGATTGGAGTTTTCAATGAAATATGTAATTTAAATCGATTTCATTTGGAAAGTTCATTTTTTTCAGAAATAGAAGAAAATGAGCCAACTCATGCTTCTGTTTAATTTCAAACGAAAGACCCATGAAAATAGTTCAACTTCCGATTAAAAGTGAATCTACAGATAATTTCGTTCAGAAAAACAACTTGAAATACGGAATTGGCAGAGAATGGCCAAATTCAAATATATGGCTGGAAAAAGTTCCTGCTTTACCCACATATTCACTAATTTCATAGTTTAGCGATTTTCGGATAGAGAGCACCATTGTACATTTCATTCGTAAGGATAGACATATTCATAGAACTTATAGTGATAATGCAAGTTCCATGGAGATATTTCATCAAATGCACGGTGGCGCCTCTATCGGATTAGTTTTCCTACTCGCTCTGAACGGCGACCTTAAATGATGAAAACGACCGGATTCAATTTGAATCCGAATTGACGATGTTACTGGATCGAACACAATAGCTTCACGTTGCCCGTGACTCAGCCTGTATATCTGGAAACATAAACTATCTGGGTATTGTGGGAGTAAAATTGTTCTTCCCTCAATTCCAAATATTCAGTTCGAAAACGACGTAAAACAAGAAGGAAATGCTGGATTTATCTGACCTTGAACTTGATTCGTTTTCTTATCAGTGTTTTCAGAACAAATATACCACGGTTCTCGTCGAAAATTGCTATAATGGTCTCATAACCAGCTAGCAATTCGCATTCCTGCATTCATTTTCTAAACGTTCGAACGATAAGACCAGAAAACAATTGGTTTCAATAAAGCCAAAAGCTTCGAAGATTAGCTCACTTGTGTGTTTGTATCGTTCACACAATTCCCTAAAACGAATGCCCGCTAATAAATAAATTGTAATTAAGTGCCTTTTGTATTGTCTTGATGATTTATTTGGTTGTTGTTATATGAAAGAAATTTTTAAAACATTAGATTTTCACTTCAGAAGCTCTAAGGGAGAAAATGGGCGAAACATGAAATCTAGCGCATCTATCCAGGAAGGCCATCCAAAAAACAGAAAAATATATTCCTTCATTTGGACCCTTCCACCAAAAGAGTGGAAAAGGGTGTAATTTTTTTTTTAATTTTCGAAAATGTCGGATATCTCGAAAACCGAGCGACTTTAACTGAACATAAAACATATTTTTCTGAACCCCCATAATGTGTTATTCTGAATAGCCCGCTATTTCAGTAGATGTCACTTTTGAGCTGTCATTTTTTGAAAGTTGAAAACTATAGAAACTACGCCAACAAAGCATTGAAATTATTAAAATTCACTATAAAAATGGTGAAAATTTGGCAGAGAAGGTTCGTAAAACTCCAACAGTTTTGGGGTGTTGTGAAGCACCTTGTCGAACAGCAGTACAGAAATTGGTGGAAAAATTTGAGCTGTTGGGACGAGTTGGATCGATCAATCAGATTTTGTCATCTTTCTTCTAAACTTTGAATGATACAAATTTTCATTTTTCACGGATAATTTACGGATAAACCACTCAAAAAGATGAGCTATTTTGTTTCGTGCTGAAACCATTTTTCGAATAGTTGTTTCGCCAACGAATCAAACTCGGAATAGCTCAAAATTTTGCCGTTATTTATCCGTAATTTATCCGTGGAAAAATAAATTTTGCCGCTCTTATATTTAAAAAGATATGAGATGTGTCGCTAAGTTGATATCAACCTAGCGAAACAACTTTTCAAAAAATGCTTTCAGCCGGAAAAAAAGAAGCTCATCTTTTTCAGTGATTTATCCCTAAATTATCCGTGAAGAAAAAAACATCGCCACTCTTGTATTTTAAAAAAATATCGGATGTTTCGCTAACTTGATATCAGGCGCGATGATAACAGCTCTGTCAGGGGGCACAATAGACCTTAAGGTCGCAGTGAACTGTAACCCCTTTATACTATAACTTGATATCAAGTTGGCGAAACATCCGATATTTTTTAAAATACAAGAGTGGCGATGTTTTTTTCTTCACGGATAATTTACGGATAAATCACTGAAAAAGAGTAAATTATCTGTTGATTGCTAAAATAATTTTTTCGATATGTCACGTGGTAATTTGATGTACACTTACCGGTGCACGTGATATTTTGTTAAAAACATGAGCGGCAAAATTTGTCTCTTCACGGATGAATCGAAGATGAAAAGCTACATCATCTCTCCAAATTTCAACAAAATTGCTTTCTTAGTTTTCGAGAAAAATGCATTAATTATTTTCCGTCGGCTCCTGATCGATCATTCCGATTTTGTCATTTTTCTTCGAAACCTTGTATGATACAAAATTTCTTTTTTCACGGATAATTTACGGATAAATCACTTAAAAAGATGAGCTATTTTGTTTCGTGCTGAAACCATTTTTCGAAAAGTTGTTTCGCCAACTTGATATCAAGTTAGCAAAACATCCAATATTTTTTAAAATACAAAAGTGGCGATGTTTTTTTCTTCACGGATAATTTACGGATAAATCACTGAAAAAGATGAGCTACTTTTTTTCCGGCTGAAAGCATTTTTTGAAAAGTTGTTTCGCTAGGTTGATATCAACTTAGCGACACATCTCATATCTTTTTAAATATAAGAGCGGCAAAATTTCTTTTTCACGGATAAATAACGGCAAAATTTTGAGCTATTCCGAGTTTGATTCGCGAGAGTTGTTTTGCTAACTTTATGTACATGAAACATCCAATATTTTCTAAAATACAAGAGTGGCGATGTTTTTTTTTCACGGATAATTCACGGATAAATCTTCGAAAAATATGAGCTAGTTTGATTTCGGCTGAAAAATTTTTTCGGATAGTTGTTTCCAGAGATGTGACTTATCTGAGATACAAGTATCTGAAATACAGATACAAGATACAAAATACGTATTTGTATCTTGTATCTGAAATACTTTTTTGAAAATGAATTTTGTATCTTGTATTTAAATACCTCTTCTTTGGTATCTTAGTATTTTGCAGATACTTTGTTTGCTAAGATACTTTTAGTAATAGATAACTGATTCTATTGTGGCATTTTAAGCGTTTTTTGGGGCTAAATGATAGATGGCGTGGCAATTATTTCTTTCTATAAATTGTAATCGGCTACGCCACTTGCTTGATTTGTGTTATTTTCGAATTATTATTCCACATCTGTGTTTAAGGAAGACACGTAAATGTGTGGTCGGTCGTCCGAAGCTATGAGAAGATTGAGTCTTTTCTTGAGCTTTGACTTTTTCTTAACACCATTCAACATTAAACAGTGATTTTGCCAATCACTACACTGCCACAGTTTGTAAACTGTGACACTGCTAAGGGCCAGTTGCATAAAACTTAAATCTGCAGTTCAACAACTTGTTGAACAAACTCTTGAGAACAGTCTGAACTGGTTCGCAAAAGCAATTTCAAATTTGCTTCTCTATTTCGCGCTTGCGCGTATAATACTACAATAAAAAAAATATTTTTAAAATATAACACCTGTTTGCCAAGTTCTGCCCCTGTAGAGCGACTCTTCTCATTTGGGGGCATGATCATGAGGCCTCATCGGAGAAAAATGAGTGACAAATTGTTCGAAGAATTAGTTTTACTCATATCTCAATTGGAACATTGACTTTGAAGATATATTACCCTTGTGTCACGTTTGTGAAAAATAAACTTTCTTTAAATTTGTTTTTGTTACAATATTCATTTTCCTTACAAGTGCGGGAAGTGATACTTTCCCGCACGTGACTGCAGTTAACCAGAACGACGCGAAGCGGAGTTCGGGCAAGCAGTCAAGTACGGAAAAGACACTTTCCGCACGAGTTAGGAACAATATTTTTTCTACAAGCGCTCATACGAGATCGATTTTATTTCAACACACTGATTAAATTCGATTTGATATTTATATTCAAACAATTTCATACTAATGACAAATGTTAATTCACATGAAGTTTCCATACTACCCACTTTCCCGCACTAGTGCGGGAAAACTCGTTTTTATGCACTAGTGCGGGAAAGTGACACTTTCTAAACTAAAATGAGTGCAGGAAAGTGGGTAAAGTGTGTAAAAACGCACGGTCGTAGAAAAAAGTATTTTATCTATGAAAAGTATTTGAAAGATACATATCTTGTATCTGGTATTTCAGATACCATTCCAGAAAGTTATTTGTATCTGGTATCCGAAATACTTAATTTCAAAGTATTTTGTATTTCAGATACTTTCTTTAAGGTATCTTGTACATCTCTGGTTGTTTCGCTAAGTTGATATCAACATAGCGACACATCTCGCATATGTATCTTTTTAAATATAAGGATCAAAATTTATGTTTTCACGAATAAATTACGGATAAAAAAAGGCAAAATTTTGAGCTATTCCGAGTTTGATTCGCGAAAGTTGTTTTATTAACTTCATGTACATCAATAACTCTTGGGTTTTCCGATCACCAGATGCGACAATTTTACTTGTTGACGAAGACACCGAGGTGGAAATGGACATCATCACTCAAGATGATTTTCCGATGGAATTCCGGAACGTTTTCATGCATTTCAAGGACCCAATCAGCGAAGCACGACGTTGTGGATGATCAGCCGGCTTGAGTTCTTGTGTCAACTGAACTTTATCAGTCTCAAGATCCGAATATTTATGCAAAATGCGGTGTGATGAAGTTTGTGCAATGCCTGTAGTCCGTTCAAATAAAAGAAGGAGCTTTGTAAACAAACAGAATCATCTGGTTTGCGCACAATAAAGCTGCTATTGGTGAAACGGTCATAACCACGCTCCCTTTTAACGTCCTAAGAGACTGCCAGGATCATACTCGGAATGGACTCAGTCCATTCCGAGAATGATCCTGGCAGTCCATTGGACTGTGAATGGTACTGGATAGAAATGATTCAATAATTTGAGTCAACAATTCCCACATTAGAAATTTTTTCCTCAGAAACTCTAGTGCAAAATTTCTATTATGATTTGCAACTGTCATAAACATTTTATATCCGACATACCCTATTTTTTTATTTTGTTTTGTTTTTATATTAATATCTACTTAATGATTTCTTTTTCAGGTGCTTTTCCGAGAAACACCAGATTTGGGTCCTTTTCCCTAATGGGTGAAAGCCATCTTGATTTGCATAAATATCGAAGTTTTCAATTGACAAGACTCGTAAAAGATCTCTGTTTAAATTTATAATGGTCATTTACTTGTAGTATCCGAAATATATTTAGTTTTGGTCCAAAATTTTATATTATTTTGTACGAAACTCTTTGTCGGCTGCTCAAGATTCCGACAAGGTAATTCCGGGAAACACCTGATTTGGGTCCTTTCCCTTAATGGGTTAAAGCCATAGAAATCATAATATATATACATACATTTATTTATTTATTTATCGTATGGCATTATAGCAACAGCAGTTCACAAGTATTAATGTCAGTGACCGTGAATATATAACAAAGTACAAATTAACATAAAATGAAGGTTAAACATACATGTATAAATAAGTAAAAAAAAAAAGTAAGAAAATTTTAAATGTTATTATGACTTCAGTCAGAGCTCTCCATCCAGGGAACGCAGCCATACATAATACATACATACATAATACATACATAAGTATATACAGGGTGGCCATTTGAAAACGAAACAGACGAGATTACAGACGAAATAATTTTTTTCGATAGAAATGCTCGGACAGGTCGATTTCTGTTTCGAGGGGGACAACTTAAGATGTAGGTTACGGACGCATAGCGCTTCAACCCTTGCTACTACAACCCTCACCCCCAATTTTTGAATAGGGAAGATGGGGTGAGTGATACCTCATTTGAAAGGTATTTTTATACTGATTTCAGCACAGTAATTGTTTTTTCATTTTATGCATTAGTTCTCGAAATATTCTTAACTAAGTATTCGAGAATGAAGTGGTGTTTTCATGGCACTTGTAGTGTTTTTTTGTGAAAAATCGACATTTTGATTAAAGATTTCTATATCAGTGGATTGGAGGAAGGAAGCCACAGTCATGGTTGTTTTGAAGCTCAAAATGTCGATTTTTCACAAAAAAACACTACAAGTGCCATGAAAACACCACTTCATTTTCAAATACTTGGTTAAGAATATTTCGAGAACTAATGCATAAAATGAAAAAACAATTACTGTGCTGAAATCAGTATAAAATACCTTTCAAATGAGGTATCACTCACCCCATCTTCCCTATTCAAAAATTGGGGGTGAGGGTTGTAGTAGCAAGGGGTGAAGCGCTATGCGTCCGTAACCTACATCTTAAGTTGTGCCCCTCGAAACAGAAATCGACCTGTCCGAGCATTTCTATCCAAAAAATTTATTTCGTCTGTAATCTCGTCTGTTTCGTTTTCAAATGGCCACCCTGTATATTATGATTTCTATGGTTAAAGCCATCTTGATTTGCATAAATATTGAAGTTTTCAATTGACAAGACCAGTTAAAATACCTAGAGCTACTGTGAAGGTCTAGCTGGTCAAAGTGTTTATAGATTTTGTTGTGAAGAGTGTTGGAAAATCTTTTGAAAAAGTGTATATGGTGTTTACAGAACAATATCGAATTCGGAAACGGATACTGCATCTGGGGGTGATATGTGGGGACCACCACGAAAAAGGTCCAAAAGTTCGCATTTCTCTGCTGAAGAGCTTTCTCAGATAATTTTGAACATTTCTCGAAAAGAATTGGAAGAACATCCTGATTTATCGAAAAGAGCCTTAGTAGGAATTGTTTCAAAATCCTCAGGGGTGAGTGATTCAGCTGTATTCAGGATTCTCAGAGAATATGAAGAAAATGAAACATTGACGCCACCTAAGAGGAGAGCCCAGTCGTTAAAAATAATCGAATCGGTTGACGATTTCGATATAAACTTCATCAGAAAAATTGTCCACGGTTTTTTTTTCCGGAATGAAATCCCAACGATTTCTAAAGTACTACAAATCGTGAATGATGACGACAGTTTGCCAAATTTCAAAAGAACAACGTTCTGTAAATTATTGAAAAAAATGGAATTCAAGTTCAGTAAGAACTGAACGATTGTGTGAAATCTCCTCGATTCGACTCTGGACGGAAAGTAACTATACGAAGGCCCTCCTACCGCTGCGCCAAACATGTTGTTATTGCTCCTCCTTACATTTCAACAGAGTATAATTCCAAAGAACGGCGAGAAATGGACTACCTGGGTTTTCTTCAACACTTTCGGCTACAGCAGCCAATGTTCTCGGCTGTTCTTGAGCGACGTGCACAGGTTTTAATCTTCACATCACAAACCTGTTCCAACAGCTCAAATTTTTCCACGACGACCCAAAAATGTTCCGAGTTTTTCGAACCGTCTCTGCCAAATTTTCACCATTTTTATAGTGGATTTTGATTATTTCAATGCGTTGTTGAAGCGAGTATCGTTCCATTTTTTGTATGGAGTTGTTTCTACCTGTCAAATGACGAAAGTGACATCCACAGAAATAGCGGGATATTCAAAATGACACTTTTTATTGGAAAACCCCTTTACTTCGCCTACGACCCCCGTACAGAATCGAAGGGGGGCAAACAGACGTAACCGATCATTGTAACTCGTCATTGCCAACCACTTTCGGGCGATCGCGAAACGCCAGACGGGTTCTTATAATTAGCAACAATGGCCCACTAACCTTCACCACCCACAAAAACCGCACATACACACACACTCGTAACTTTCGAACGAACGTGCACTCAGGTCTAGCCGGCGGCGCGATCGACAGAACTCCAGGGATCGAGATCGATGCGAAATCGACCGAGAGTTTGTTCGAACTAATTTTCAATTTTCGCATTCGCGATCGCGACTTACGAGGAGGAGAAAGAGAAGAAGCGTTCGTTACGCGGATTGCATTTTATCGCGATCATTCGCAACATCGGAACCGACGATACGGGTCGTCCTTGACAGTTTGAGCTCGCATAATTCGCGATCGGCTATTGTTTACACTGTTTACAGGATGGTTCACTCTTTTCTGAAGAGAATCTCTCAGAAAAGTCATTCTAGGAAGAAAACTTCCAGTTCCGTTTTTTCCTGCTGCAGAATATTCTGAAGGATATACAGAGTGTAACAGCCAAATGGAATAAATTCGATAACGAATAAATGAGGGGGTGTTAGGAAAAACGCTCGGACACGTCGATTTGTAATTTTAAATGCGCATATTTTTCAAGAAAATAAAATTATATAGGGTGTTCCATGCTCGGTTCCATGCGACCGTGGCCAATACCAACTTTCTCATTTCAAATGCAACCCCCTGTATATTATTTATTTTCTGGATTCTTCAGAGAATTCTAGACAAAATTCATGTACAATGTCCTATACCTATGTCCGAGCGTTTTTCCCAACACGCCCTCGTTTATTCGTTATCGAATTTATTCCATTTGGCTGTTACACTCTGTATGGATCCAACAAGACGGCGCCACCTGCCACACAGTCGTCTCAACAATCTTTTCATTGAAAACGAATAGTCCAGTTAATTATTTCTCAGGGTCGTGTAAATAAACACCCAGTGATTTCTTTCTTGGGGGAAATGTTAAGGTCGCCGTTTGATGCGCGTAGGACAAGTCGACCGATAGAGGCGCCACCGTGCATTTTATGGAATATCTCCATAGAACTTACATTATCTCTATAAGTTCTATATGAATATCTCTCTAATTATGAATGAAATGTACTATGGCGCTCTCTATCCGACAATAGCTGAATTATGAAATTAGTGAATATGTATGTGGGTAAAACAGGAACTTTTTCCCGCCATATTTTGAATTTGGCCATTCTCTGCCAATTCCGCATTTCAAGTTGTTTTTCTGAACGAAATTATCTGTAGATTCACTGTTAATCGGAAGTTGAACTATTTTCATGGGTCTTTCGTTTGAAATAAAACAGAAGCATGAGTTGACTTATTTTCTTCTATTTTTGAAAAAAAAAAGAACTGTTGAAATGAAATAAATCTCAATCATCTCATTAAGAACTCCTATCCTTTCTGAGTTCACCCACAAAATTTCAGTTCTCAAAGTGAAACCATTCTCAAATGCAACTTGAAATAAAAACACACTACATTGAACGCCCACCTTAAGTCAAATTAACATACTATAAAGTTAGCAGTGCCACTTGCGAGAAAATCAATGAAACCTATTGCATAAATTGTCGAATAATTGTCGAGAATTTGTCGCCAAAGAAAAAAATTTGTCGCGCCCATAGTTTTTCTTCTACGGCTTTGCTAACTTAAAATGAAGTAAGCAGAACCACTTTTTAATATGGATCGAATATTATGAAAATTATTATAAATAATTGCCGAGCAAATGTCGAAGTCCATATGAAGTAAAAAAAAAACAACGTCTTTTTCCCGCGCGAGTTCGAGATATTTCTGGAATTATCGCATTTTTGGAAACAGCGCTTTCGTTATTGACTTTTTTTCTATTGCATCAATTATCGAATACCTGTCCCGAATTTGTTGTGAAAGAAAAAAATTTGTCTCGTCCTTAATTTATTTTGTTTTTTGTGTTTTTTTCACTTCATATGGACTTCGACAATTATTAATAACCATTTTCATGATATTTGGTCTATATTGAGAAAGTGGTTCTGCTAACTTAACGTTAAGTTAGCAAAGCCACCCCGTAGAAAAAAAAACTGAGGACGCGACAAATTTTTTTCTTTCAGGACGAATTCGGGACAGGCATTCGACAATTCATGCAATAGAGAGAAAGTCAATAACGAATGCGCTGTTGCCAAAAATGGGATAATTCCAGAAATATTTCGAACTCGCGGAAACAAGACGTGAAATAAACAAGGAATGGATTTTCTGTATTTTTTTTACTTCATATGGACTTCGACAATTACTCGACAATTATTTATAACCATTTTCATGATATTTGGTCGATATTGAGAAAGTGGTTCTGCTAATTAACGTTAAGTTAGCAAAGCCATCCCGTAGAAAAAAAATTAAGGACGCGACAATTTTTTTCTTTCACAACAAATTCGGGACAGGTATTCGACAATTAATGCAATAGAAAGAAATTCAATAACGAATGCGCTGTTGCCAAAAATGCGATCATTCCATAAATATCACGAAATCGCGTGAAAAGGAGTGAAATAAACTAAAATGAATGGATTTTTTGTGTTTTTTTACTTCATATGGACTTCGACAATTACTCGACAATTATTTATAACCATTTTCATGATATTTGGTCGTTATTGAGAAAGTGGTTCCGGTAACTTAATATTAAGTTATCAAAGCCACCCCGTAGAAAAAAAATTGAGGACGCGACAATTTTTTCTCTTTCACGACAAATTCGGGACAGGTATTCGACAACTAATGCAATAGAAAAAAAAGTCAATAACAAATGCGCTGTTGCCAAAAATGCGATTATTTCAGAAATATCACGAAATCGCGGGAAAGAGGCGTAAAATAAACTAGAGAAGGAATGGATTTTTTGTGTTTTTTTACTCGACAATTATTTATAATCATTTTCATGATATTCGATTCATATTAGAAAAGTTAGCAAAGCCACCCCGTAGAAAAAAAACTGTGGGCGCGACAAATTTTTTTCTTTCACGACAAGTTCTCGACAATTATTTGACAGTTAATGCAATAGGTTTCATTGATTTTTTTCGCAAGTGGCAGTGCTAACTTTATAGACATATCGGCCACAGGGTCTACATTCGGCTGACCAAGGACACCTCTCAAGAAGAAGAATAACATTGAACGTGCTTTCAATACAGCCGGATTAATGTGAGAAAGTAAAGGAAATACATAATTAGTTGACTTGAGATATGGAATTTAAGCTTCTTGGCAGTATTCAAATACCTATTCAATGTTTTCCTCTACATTTTGTAGTGCGACCAAAGAATCAACGATACCACCCCACGTAGGGTGTACGATAACCTATGACTTTGTAATTAAAAAAATTTGACCTGTCTGGGTCTAGGTTTGCGCAAAATATTCCGATGCACCGTTTGAAATGGGCCACCTTCATCTATGATATATTCTTCCGAAAATCGAAATCATTTTGACATCTGTCCCTGTATACAATTGAATTATTTTGAAGCGTTGGATAAATGAACACACAAAAAAAATATTGTGAGTCGTTCTTATTTTTGTTCGTGATTGAATTCGAAAGAATGATCACGACTTGCATGATTCAGCTTATGCGGAAATCGTTCCTCGGATTTTTCCAAGAATTGTTCATTTGAGCGAGAAATCACTTCAACCAGTCCGTCGAGGAATGTTATTAATTTCGCGAAATATGATAAGGTTTGTTTATATTTACAGTATCTGTTGATAGGGAGCTTTTGCGAGCACAACATTCGACTACCGTAATTGGTTTTCCGTGACTCGAAGGCCTCTCGTAACATTATTAGACGGATGAAGATTGAAAAAAAAGGGCTAACAGTAGCTCAGCTTGTCGATAAGAGGTCATGTGTAAAGAATTTTATCTCACACCTCAATCATTTATTCCTCGTCTAGTGATGTGATAGTTAATGACATTTAAAATAGCAAAAAAAAAGGAAACACGGAATACCCTGTATAAGATTTTGTAACAAAATTGAAAGTTTCTGAAAGATGCTCCATTTTAACGATTGCACCAAGAATGAACATTCATTAAAATTGTGCTGAAAGAGCTCAATTTTCTTCAAAAAGAGCAAAGGCAATTCAATAATTTTCTCCCAAATAAACTGATGCGAAACAGTTGTAACAGTTTCCCACCTATGTGAAAAGCAGCATTAATAGCAATGAGACATACCTATGTTTTCCAGTACGACTTCTGATATCAGAATGACTAAAAATAAATCAGTTATTCACATTATTCAAATGCGAATAGAATTTTGCTCAATACAACACTATGAAAAATCATTTCAAAAACTAATAACTAATAAAAATAGATAAATTTATCGATAACAGAAGTCAATTTCCTCAGAAGATATTTCATTGCCAAGATAATCTGACCTGTAAGATTTTTTTCTTTGAATTCCTTCCCCATGCAATTTATGTATGAAATGAGTTGATAAAGGGACCCCATTTATCAACAATTGTCACAAATTATTCAACAATAAACAATCGACTTCAATGGCAATCATGCAAAATAAATTGCAAGGAATTATCCAAATATAGAACGTTGATTGAAAAATTTTAAACCTACTTCTTATCGTTTTCCATTTATGGAAAACACACTAGAAAAAATATAAACTTAGATTTCGTACAAGAGCCCCTTCTGATTTGATAGATTTTTGAAATTATACATTCTAAAAATCGTTGAGTTTTTTAGAAAGATTTGATTTGTAATCAAGCAAAAAGTTAACATCAACAATTTCAACGTCACAATTTATGTGAATGTTTAACAATTTGTGTTTCAAAAGAAAATTTCTGTACAGATATTTCAGTTCTGGATGAAATGGACATTTGGCACAAATTTCCGTAAAAATATCACCCACAACCTTCTGTTTAATCATTACATACATATTTATAGATGCTATCTTGTGACAGTTGCATCCTTTAGCTTCAATTTCTTACGAGAAAATTGTAATATACAACCCACTTATTAACTTATTGCGAATCATCATACATATGCAGATGATAATAATGCCCACATAGCAATAATCATGAAAGCTTTGAATGCAAATAGGGTGTGACTTTTGGAAGAACCACTTGTACATGAATGTAAAACCGAATTCTCAAAATGAGTAGGAATCCTTGAGAAATCAGGGGATACAATCAGGTTTGATAACAATTAAACTAATTGTATATTTACCTTAATCAACACTGAATATTGTACTTTCTATTCCAAGGAAGCTGAAATTCTGGATCAGATACCATATCGTTTTAAAATGTGAATGAATTCCTGGTTGTAACCAAAACACACATCAAAGAATTCCACACATATCCTACTTCAAAACCACACGAACTATTCGGAACTAAATCGGAATAATCAAAATTTAAAGAACAACCAAAACACTAATAACAAGCAACGCCATATTTTGACAAAGATGTGACAACCTCTGACATTTAAAAATGACAACTGGCTCCAGGAGCACAGAGTGTTATTTTATTTTCTGCGACAGAATTGAATGAAGTGTCAAACTAGGCGGTTTTTAGAGATTCACTTCAAGTTGTCTATGATTCACTTCTAAGGATAAGCGCGCATCTAGCGGACACTCGAGGTTTTTTCTTTTCTTATCAATTGAATTTAATTAATTACAATGGAAATAGGAAATACTGACGATTCTTACTGAATTTGACAAAAAGACACACAGAAATATTGACAATTCTCAGCGAATTCTTCCGAAAATATTGTAAAAGTCAATGTGAAAACTCGACAAGAAATCTTTTCCATATACTTAATGACTTGTTCATTGGAGATAACGAGTGATTATCCAGTTATTGCTGGTACCAATATAGTTGGATCTGTTCTCTGTAACTTCTCAAAACCCACAAAAATTAAAGGTATATTTCCCCTTTTTGCTTTCCACCATGGCTACGCCCACATTTTTGCTAGATGCTGAGCTCTTCAGTATCTCACAATCGATTTTTCAAGGAATTCTAGTGAATTTTTATGGATACGAATCTACAGAAACTGTCGGATATAGTAGAGCATACATCAGAGGACACAATGTATTGGTGGATATTGAAAATGTCATCATAGGTGTGAGTTGAAGGTTTAAAACTCTTGTTTTATACAACAGGGGCACAGTATAAGGTGACGGGGGTCTCAACTAAAATACGCTAGTCTTCATAACTATCGCTCAATTGATTTTTCCGAATTACTCATCGACCAATTCAGCTGAAGTTCCTCATGTACATCAATGAAACCGATAAAATAACCATCTTGCCACCTGGAAGTCAAGCTGAATAGGTGACCACTCTCCAACTTCCTCAATGCAGGTAATTTCATAATTTCTTACTGGAAGAATTAAACGATTGTCCCTACAGCTTCAGAAATAGAAGTCCCAGGGGGTACCAGTAAGCACGGCTTTACCATAGAGGTGCCATTTAGGTTACCATCAAGTTTTAAACATTTCAACGGAGAAATCAAGTACAGTTTGAAAGCGTTCATCAAAAGACATCACAGGATAGACATTATCGTCTCAAGAGATTTAGATTTCGTATCCTACGTTGATTTGAACACTTACCTTCCAGCTTTACAGGTAAATACTTTTAAATGGGGTTAGGGTGGTACTGCTATCAACTTGCTGAAATGCTTAATACAGTTCTTCATAAAAAAATTTCTTTTAGATACAAGCCGAGTATAGTGCCGATAGGCTTGTTAGTCATTGTTGTGGTCTTTCCAGAGGTAGAATACTTCTGACAGCTGTTATAGGTAAAAGGTTGTTCTTAAAAGGAGAAACAATAACTTTGGATCTTAACATTGTTAATTTGTCTGGTGTCAGGGTGAAGAAAGTCTACAGCAGGATTATGAAAGTATGCTTTTTCAATTTGATAACCTAACTTAAAGAAATTTCTCAAAATACTGATGTCTTTCCTTCAAAATTTAAATTTGTAAACTGATTCATATCATTATTTCATTTGAAAAAATCTCGTTTGCTTGGTTCCATTGATGCTAATTTAAAACAATGAAACCATATAATACCAATTACGTCATCTGATATTTTTACAGTAGTCGAAAAGTTAAGGATATTAGAAGTTTTTTCTAGACTGTTACAATTTTCTTCACGACTCCATATCCAAAGGAAGAAATCTACAGAGATTTTCTGGCCAAAAGCCCAAACTTTCCTGGCGTTAAGGGATACAATGAAACATCGTACCCTCTGTATATTCAAATACCCAACGATATTTTCATTCCGAATTTCCGACACAGCAAACTTTTCAAGATCACTCATCAATTGCAAGTAACGTTTATATCGACACTGCTTTTATAATGCTATCCTTAAATTATCTTCTTTTCAGATTATTGCTAAAATATCTGGTTTGAATACTGCTATGATTTTGCAGTTTAAAATTTACGTTGGCCACATTCCTTTATCTTCTACAGGGCTTCATTTAGATCATAGGAGCAGAAAAGGACCATTTATTCGAGATCCGAATACAGACTCTGCTTCTTCAGTAAGAACTAAATCAAAGATAAACTGATCGAAATGTATTTTACAGAAAAATAAAATTAATGTCCATAAATATTTGCAGTTGACGAATTATAGGCGACTGAAATTAAGATCGTAGGGCCATATCGGCGAGAATCAGAACTACTCTCTGCACACCTTTGTTTACAAATATGTATTTGTTAACGTTGCGCATGCTTTTACGTTGAGCATGAAGATGAACAATTAGGTACACAACAATAGTGATTCATGATCTCAGAACAAAAATGGAACAATAACCTAAATGAAACACGTGTAATTCAAACTAAACAAAACTAGTGTCCTTGCGTTAGTTCATTAGTTAACGATAGGGGGCGTACGCTTCCTTGGGATCGCTTATATGGTCGCGAAAAAACGCATCAAATTTCTGCGAGATTAATGACAGGACAGAAACAAAATTCTATGGCTACATGAAAAACAGGTTATTATCAGACTCAGAGATTGTCTCTGTTATTATTAATAAACAATCCCAGTTTTCCTCGGAAAAATGCAATTACTTTTATGAATTCAATTTTACACTATGGCTAATGATAGAGAAATCCTTCGGGAACTTTGGGAAGGAAAGCTACCCGTCTGTTTTATATTAGATCCTGATGAAGTTGTTGAATTACAACAACCAGATCCTTTTTATTTGATGGTACCTAGAGTTAGTTATTTTCCCTTAGTTATCGATAAAGTACGTAAACATTTTCTAAGTTATGTTGTTAGTGATAAAATGGATCAGGTTATGTGGTTAGAGTTCAACGGTCAACCACTCAAATGGCATTATCCAATTGGTCTTTTATTCGATATGCTTGCTAAGGCTGAAGACCTTCCTTGGACTTTAACAGCACATTTTGAAAAGTTTCCGGAAGAGCAAATTTATAATTTCAAGGATAAGTAAGTCTTTCCAT
The DNA here is from genome assembly GCA_910592335.1 of Adalia bipunctata. Classification (NCBI taxonomy): domain Eukaryota; kingdom Metazoa; phylum Arthropoda; class Insecta; order Coleoptera; family Coccinellidae; genus Adalia; species Adalia bipunctata. The sequence continues at coordinate 14,238,992 of OU342954.1, forward strand.
TGCCTCAAGCTTGAACAATCTCCATATTCAAAACGTTGTTTTCTTCGATTTCAGGGAATCTATTGAATCATATTTTATGTCATGTCTCAAAGAAGCAGATGTATTGAAATTCAAAGGTCAAATAGTCAGTAGTATGCAAATTAAAGATCATAACCAAATATGGATGGGACTTTTGAATGGTAAAGACGTCATAAATTCCTTGAAAATGGTTCAACCTACCCTTTTCTAGATAAGTTCGATCAATTCTGGGCTGTCAACAGAAAACTAATGGAGGTTACTCCTGAGAGCGAACATTTTAGACACATTCCTTTTCGATGTTATTTAGATGATGGATATAAACAGATGTTAGTGAAACCTATCTCTGAAGATGGACAAAGAAAAACACTGAAAGATCTGTTGAATGAAGTTTTCCCAGGAAAAGAAATAAGTAAGAAGATTATAAACTATTTGTTTTTTGAATGGGAGCTAACAACATTTTCTGAGGAATGGATTTAATTCTCCCCTTTTTTTCTAGGAGTTAAAACACATGGAATATGTCCACCACCAGATACACCACTACAGTGGATGTCAGAACATTTAAGTTATCCTGATAATTTTCTTCATTTATGTGTAGAAGCTTAGTGAATACTCAATACTTTTGTATTTATTCTCATATATAAAAATCAATATTCTTTTTATTCTGTGATTTGTGTTATTGTCTGTGTTTAGAGGAAAATATAAATATTGCACAATTAGTCAAGTTATGTTGTCAATTTGATTATCTGGGTTCAATAAATCTCGTCGTATATATCAGCTTTCATGTGATGAAACATTATGGTCAAATATCACAACCATTTTCAACAGTTTGGCCCATTTCAATCAAATAGCATTTTTATACACAATATTGTTCGAAATGGACTAATACAGCCCCATAGATCCCTGTGGGTGCGCCAATGCTCAATCGAACCATTCACATATTACTAGAAAAATATCCCAGTTCAAGGAAATGAAGCAGAAATAAGGTAGTTCCCTGTTTCATTCATAGATATCGCCACTCGTACCATACCAGCATATTAAAAGTATTATACTATGATACCAGCTAAATTTAGCTTAGCTACAGTGACAATTTAGCTGGTTTTGAACTGAGATCCAATGTAGACATCTATCAACGAGTCGAAGAATTATGTTCTTGTTCGACCTCATTCCGTCATTGAGCATTCATACAAATGGAGAAAAGAAGCATTAATATACCAGTTCAGTAAAAAAAATATACTATGGTTCAACTAATGAGTTATAACATTGTTTAAACAATGGTTATAACTAGCAATTTTTAGCTGGTTTTGAACTGCGCACCAATAGCGACATCTTTGATTTGAATCAATAAAGAAATTCAATAACTTTTTGACTTCGTCTCGATCCGATAATCCAGTAGGAGTGGAATTTTCATCGTACCTCTAGTGCTCTAGTTATACCAAAGATATTCTACAAGAAGTAGAAGTGTAGAATATCTTTGAGTTATACCATAAATACCGATATGGATCAAGATATTGAATATTTATATACTCAATATCATAACCAGATTCATTGTTTAAACATTCTTCAAAAATGGTTTAAAGAATGCCAGATTCTATCCTCTATCTATGAAGAAAATAATTTGTAGCCCACTGTAAGATGGCATCGAAATCATAAATAAAATAGATAGCTGTAACATAACAAAAAATTATCTAATAGTTAACTATATTTATTGACCTTCCGCCACCTAGTAGCCAGTAATCCAAGCTTTTGTCAAGCATAGAAAACTACGTATACAAACTTTCAGTTAATAAATCTGTTGATAATTTGGAAAACTGAGTAGCCAGTTATCAAATCGTTTGTATATATCACTCATTCCATTCAAATTTATTATCTACTTGATTGCATATTCAACATTTTCTGGGAAATTTGATGAATTTTGTTGGTGACATCTAGTGTTTTTTTCCTAAACCTCCATTCCAGGCGGAAAATTTGCGAACTAAAATTGAGCTTGTACGGCGCCACAAGCGCAGTTAATTGACGGTGTTTAGGAAGTTGTCCGCAACAGCTTCGCTTCAGTTTGCTGTACAATTGTACGTTGAAGTGAAATCTTTAAATGTTTTGAAGTGCGAGATAAAGAAATGGAAGACAATAGGGGTTATATCTTGCGTCATATGCAGATTTGTAGATTGTGCTTAAATTCAGATGGAAATTTGACGAACATATATGATGAGACTAAAAACAAAAGGAAATTGCCTCTGTACCTGCAGATCATGGCCTGTGTCAACGTCGAGGTTTGTGTATATAGATTTTGACCTTTATAGTTTACTTTAATCTGAGATCTGCTTTGAGTTTGACAACTTGTTCTTCTTTGAAGATCGATTAGATTCCTTCTTTTGTTCCGATATTTAAAAATCGTACAGAATTATTTTGAATTTCATGGATTTTTGTTTTAAAGGTATACAAGAATGATGGAATGCCGGAACTTATATGCGATGATTGCAAATACCTAATTGCACTTACCTACGGCTTTAGGATTAATTGTAAAAAGGCTAATGATGCTTTAAAATCTTTCGGGTCTACAGGGATTTTCACGAAAACTCCGACATTACAAAAGGTAATTTGAAAAAAATTTGAAGACAAATGAAATCTTCAATTTGTAAATCTTCCAGTTACAGAGTGAAAAAGAAGCTAAAATACGGAAAGTTAATACTGATTTTTTGGAGAATGCTCCTCTTAAAAGGTTGAAGACTAACAATATTCAACCACCTCCTCAAGTTGATGAAGTAAGCGCCGAAATTGAGGATGAAGAACCCACTCTTGAAGAGTATGAGATTAGACCTTCTTCTGATAATGCATTCTCTGTCAAGTTGGTATCGAAAAGTGGAGAGGCTGAAGTGTCCCCAGCTAGACTGAAGTCTTATTCTTGCAGCATGTGCGAGATGACTTTTCCTGTAAAGCAGCTTTTGGATATACACTTGAAGAGCCATGAAGAGTGAGTTTTGAGTTTGAACCATTTAAGAATCTTGTTGGAAACTATTGGTATAACAATGAGGACGACCACCAGATGTCGCCACCAAGCGAGTCTCCGATCTGACATTAGAAGTTCAAATCTGTTGACTGCTAACATTGATAACAGATGGCGTGGTTTCAGGAAATTCGTTGAAGCCTCCAAACTTGATTTGTACTTGTTTGCTGATACAATATGTAAGTTTAGAAACTTCAACGGATTCCACAAGTCCAGTACTGAGTCGGCACATTTGAGCTTTTAATGTCGGATATTATGAGAACTCAAATTATTTGAATGATAAATTCGTTAACAGATGGCGCGACATTTGGGAGAAAATGGTATTTTGAACGATTTGATTGCACCCACATCGAAATAATTCGTGGTCAAATTGAATTCTGTCCGACCGACCGATAACTTTCGGAAAAAAGACCTAGTCTTGATATTTTCAGGATATTTTTCAAGTCTAAATGTGTCGTTTAATTTCGTGAATGGACAAATTCTGTCGAAAGGTATCGGTTTTATTTTTTTTTCCCAATATTTCGAGACCTACATGTCCGATCTGGTTAAGTGTATAGAACATTTTCTTTTGGAGAGGAATAAATAAGGCACTGACGCGAAGGCAGGAGCTTTTGAGGTACCATCATCCACCTTTTAGGTAGATTCGCATCAAAAAATCAATTGAAAAGATTCTTTGACAGCTGTCACAGAAATTTAACGTCAGGTGCCAAATTTAGGGATATCCGTATAAATATCAATATCAACACTCTTTCAGGGACGTCAAACCTCAAAGATACGAAGAAGAAACCGAATTCACTTGTGAGGTGTGCAAGAAAGAATTCCCAGATGAGGAGAGCCTCCATCAACATGAAAAATGCCATCAGAAAAATTGCAATTACTTCTGTTATTGCGGTATTAACTTTTCTAATAGAAAAGATCTACTAGATCATTCGAGGAGAAAACATGGACAGAAAAAGCCATTCTCTTGCGGAGAATGTGGAAAGAGCTTCGTTTTCAAACAGGTAGGGTTATCTTTGTTGGGTATTTGGTCCATCTTCAACTGTAATAAAACAAATTATGATATCCTCTGTTCTTGTCCTCAACTAACCGAACCGAACATAATCTTGACCTAACCTAATCGAATCTAACCTAACAAATGTATACCCCATTCACTTTTATAAAGTATCTGTCATGACATTCCGACACATTTGACCTTGTGTATTTTGAAAATGTTAGGTTATAGTCATTTCCCTGTCAGATGACTACGTAACGTCTTTTCTACATAGAGGTCGCAGTTATTACGTATCATCAAAATGTTTATTGACTTTGGGAAAATGATGAATTCGAGAAAATATTATGTGAATTCAATAATTCCAAAGACCTGTTGAAGAAACTTTTTTCTCTGTGAATACCGGAAATATTTCTTTTTTGGTGCACCAATAGAAGGAAATTCTTTGTCGTCTCTGTCACTTAAAATCTTTCTTATTGACTTTATGTGCAGCTTAAAAATAATTATCTATTCATATAAAATACAACACCTTGGATTTCACTCATTTACGTCGATAATGCTGGATCGCTGGTGATAAATGGGGATTTCCAGTAACTCAAAAAACATATGCACTTTTCTTCCCATGACGTAATGCAGGGCAGTTTATAACAGATTTGTAACCATTTATTCACTCTGAATTTTGAAGAACTGATTAATTATTCGATATTCAAAATGTGATTTCAACACGTGTGAATTCAAACGTCCCTCTGCTGTGACGTCAGTGGCTCAATTTGTAATAGGATTGGTTGAGGTTTGTGATGGAGGGGACAAAGCCCAGAGTAACTGAGAGACACGCCACTGTTGTCAAGTCTTTGTAAAATCTCTGAATTTATTCATAAATATATTCAGTAATCGTATTATTATTTGATGTGATCACGATAATGTTTTTGAAACATCGTCATATAACGACTTAATTTCAATTAAAGTTGATGTAATACTCATTCTCTGAAAATACAAATACTGTTGTCACAGCCACGCCTACAAATTATAAATAAAAACATAACCTTCTTATTTGTCATTATTCGACATTTCGACGTCTTCTCTGCGTATTATAGAATGGCGTTTCTTACAGTTAAGTCTAGGAGTATTCTATATTCTATACTCCTAGGTTATGTCAACGACCGACGACCAGATGGTCCCTATACACAGTTGCCAAATCAATAAATATTCTTACCACTAATTTGCACTTCTCAAAATGAAAATAATTATTAATGCTTCTTAAATTAGAAGACCGGCCTATAAATATACCAATTCTAACCTGTGTAGACTAGGGATAATTATTTTTGTTTGAATTTCTCACCTATCCGCTTAATTGAACCCTCTTCATCTTCAATTAGGAGGTCCTAAATTGAATGATATTATGAAGCTTTATGGAGTACAAATGAAAATGTCATGATGATAAAAGAAAAACATCCAAAATCGACATTATATTATTAGGAAAGTGAAAGCAAGGGCTTTTTCAGGTTAATACGTTTTTTTTGTGATTTGGCAATGCTGTCATTTTTACATCAGCAGCACGTCATGACGAGTACAGCCAATAAAAAATCTCGCTAGCCACCGACGTTCCACGATTTCCCGCTTCTTCTGATCGTTTGAATTCGGTAGATCATTTTTGAGTTTTCAATATTTTTTTATGAGTATAAATTGATGAAGAAAAAAAAAACACGAATAACGCGAGAATCCAATAGGTCAAAATATATTTTTTCTGAAAATGACTGGAAATGCCCATTATCGATTCCAAATTATCAGGGTTACTATCAGAATAAACAGATTTCAATTCTACATAGCACTTTCTGATACTTTGCTCTGCTTCTTCAAAACTACCTTATGCATTTTTAGTTTCCAAGGGTGATGATCATATTGAGATTGGCACTATTGAGACTTGAAATTAGCATTAGCAACGTCTCTGAAAATTATTTGAATATTAGTTGAAGTAGGCCGTGGAAAGAAATAACCCCACAAAAAGCCAAAAACTCTGGTTTCATCCCTATAAATAATGACTGTAGCAAATCCTATTCGTCAGTTGACTATTTTTTGCAGGGCCTAGAGAACCACATAGCCACTCACAACGGTGACAAACCATACAAATGCAATTATTGCGAGGCGTTCTTCCCGTCTCCAATCAAATTAACCCGTCATTTGACTTCTCACTCTGTGCTCAGACCATATCCTTGCAAGTTCTGCAAGCGGACCTTCTTACTAAGCCACCATCTCACCCGTCACATGCGCAGCCATTTCGCAGCCAAAACCAACAATCTGCAGCAGATTGGACAGCACAAGTGCGACATATGCAGCATGTCTTTCAGGTATGTCAAGTCGCTGTAGTTCCTAAATAAGAATTTATCCAAATGTGGTTGCAGACGTAAGGATTCGCTGATCAACCACAGCGCCATACATTCCATGGTGAACCTGAAGTGCGTGATCTGTTACACGGAGTTTGAGAACGCCCAGGCAGTAAAGGAACACATATCTACGCATTTATCGGGGCTGCCGTTCCCGTGTGAAAAATGTTCGTATTCTTTCCAGAGCAAAGAGCAGCTGGAAGAGCATGAACTGAAGCACGCAGAGATGGAATACGAGGATCAGGTGAGTTTCTTCTTGCATTTAAGCGACATCGTCTACATACCTATGAATTATTCAACTACGATTCAAACTCAGTGAAGTGTCTTTTTCGAAAAACAAAAGAGAACTGATTTCTGAGGTTATGACCTAAACAATTGTCTAAATACCACCGAGCCAATACCTAAGAATACTGCCAGGGAGCTAACCTATTGTAACTGGCGCCCGAGCATCTTATTAACTGGACAGCTGGTTGAGCCTTAAGATTTACTCACGTACTGGTACGGCAGAAACACCAATAAGGCTCCAGAAAATGGAACTTCGCAGTTAGTGCAGTCATTATAGTAAGTTCACCTCGGAATTCGAGATACCCAGCTGTAAGTCTGTGAATACTTGTATATTGACACCCTAAAAGTTGTCTCAAAACCTACATATGTACTGCGTTCGTTATTACCAATCCGGGAGAGGAGCGAAAGAAAACGGACACAGAAATATAATAAATACGGATCTCTCTCTCTCTTTCAGCCAGAGAGCGAGATCCGAATTATTGTATTTCTGTGCCTAGAATACTGGTGTAAGCACTTGTCAAATTTTGAATGGAATGACGTTAGACCAAATTGAGAATATCGGCAAGATTTCGTTTTTTACACTTCAGGTGGCGCTCTTCACTAATTATGTCATACAACGTCATTACGGTCCTTTTTCCCTTGATCGATTTGATTGATTAATCAACAGCTGATCTGCCAAAGTCAATTATGACATGACCACAGAATGAATTTTTTATAAGGTGAAAGTCTTATACTTTTCCTCCATACTGATATGAATTAAAATGTCAAGAATATATTCCCAAATTATTGCTTGACAAAATTATCGGCTATTGACACAACATGTTCACCAGAATAAATTCGAATATTTGAAATAACTAATAAAAATCTGTCATAATTAGTGAAAAGCGCCACCTGAAGTGGAAAAAACGAAATCTTGCCGATATTCTCCATTTGGTCGAAACAAAATCTAATCAGTGCAATCACCATGTGTTCAGTCATCGAAGTAATACCTAAGATGCCTAGAATACTGGTGTAAGCACTCGTCAAATTTTGAATGGAATGACGTTCGACCAAATTGAGAATATCGGCAAGATTTCGTTTTTTCCACTTCAGGTGGCGCTCTTCACTAATTATGTCATACAACGTCATTACGGTCCTTTTTCCCTTGATCGATTTGATTGATTAATCAACAGCTGATCTGCCAAAGTCAATTATGGCTTGACCATAGAATGACATTTTCATATGGTGAAAGTCTTATACTTTTTCTCCATACTGATATGAATTAAAATATCAAGAATATATTCCCAAATTATTGCTTGACAAAATTATCGGCTATTGACACAACATGTTCACCAGAATAAATTCGAATATTTGAAATAACTAATAAAAATCAGTCATAATTAGTGAAAAGCGCCACCTGAAGTGGAAAAAACGAAATCTTGCCGATATTCTCAATTTGGTCGAAACAAAATCTAAGCAGTGCAATCACCATGTGTTCAGTCATCGAAGTAATACCCTTAGACAAAGGAATCTACGTTAAAAAATAATGTGAGTGTATGCATCACACCCTTGCCCTAAAGTGGATATTAACTCAGAAAATATCCATTTTAGGGCAAGGGTGTGATGCATACACTCACATTGTTTTTTAACGTAGATTCAATATCTGCCATAAAAAAATGGGGTTCTAATTTGAAAAAAATTTTTCACCCCCTGTATCATGAATCGCGATTTCGATTTTTAAAGTGGATACATCAATCCCAAAAATGAAAATTTCCCATCCAAAAACCTCGAAGTTATTCTTGTTTCAGCGGAGCTCTATTTTCGATTTTTTTTTTCGAATTTTCCCGCTCAGATAGAACTTTCCAACCAAAACTGAAAAATGTTACATCAAAATAACTTGAAATTTTCTAAGGAATCTATTTCTGCAATAAAAAAATGGTGTTCTAATTTGAAAAACGGAAGTTGACGTCATTTCCGGAAAAACCGGAGGTGCTCATGCCTTGAAAATATTTTAGATTTCATCAGCATCGTGAAATACTTATAAGTGCTGAATTTCATGAAAATACGTTCAGTAGTTTCCCGTATAAATATGGGTGAGGTTCCTCGTGAAAGACCCTGTATACCTGCCCATGTAATTGCAGAATTGTTAATGAAAATATCGGAATAATATTTGATATTCAACCTAATTAATATTAATGACTTCTTACATGATGAAAAAAAAAACAAATAAATTATGAATCAATCTTTTCATTGAAAAATTTCATTCAATACATTTATTTTTATTAAATGTAAAAAAATGGAATAAAGGCTACAAAAACTACGATTTATAATTTTAATCATCTTCTTCCGGCTGCTGGTAAATTTCAAACTGGTCTTCATTATCGTCTTCAACGACATTTGTCTCAAGTTCAACTGCAATAAAAATATCACCAGTAAGGTTTGAGTTCCACTCACTAATTATCTCTGGGCCGAACAATTTTCTTCCTCAAATGCTGCAGCTAGTTCATCCAAATTTATCAGTATTGAATAGATACAGATTTAATGCATGGAGAAAATAATGAAATATAATATAATAGTTAATAAAAATTAACTAATATTTATAGTCATCGATTTATCGATAGTTCATCAACTATATATGGCGCATTTTTGACCGGAGGCACCAGTTGACCTGAAGTGATGCTGTGACCGCGCGCTGTCCGCCCTCTATCTCGAAAACGGTTCACCGTATGAAAATTGTAGAGAATTTCGTATTCTACAATATCGATAATGAATACAAATAGCAGAAAACCCATAGGAAATGAGATATTCACAAAAAAAGCGCAAAAAACCGACTTACAGCTGGGTATCTCGAATTCCGAGATTCTTACCTGATTTAAGCTTAAATGACTGGATTAAGAATTGACAGAGGGTGAAGCGCGGTCGTAACACCGTTGTGATCTCGCCGATGTCAACCCGAACAAGATATCGGGTATAAAATATACTTGCCCTGAACAGTTTATCTTAGGCGTCGAAACCTCTTATAAAATCGTATTTGAACATCAGGAAATTCGGAACTGTTACTTAACACTAATTTTTTATTCCAGATCGAAAAAGAAGTGGTAGAGGAAGCTCGGGCCAAGGGTCTCATCCCGATAGACGTGGAGAGCGGTGGCGAAGACGACATGGATTTAGACGAATTCGGCGGCGATCACATGGGCAGGAACGGCGAAGACGACGAGGAGTACGTGTTGGACGAGGAGGACGAGATGAACTTCAACTCCACCTTTGCGTCGTCTCAGACCGATGGCTCTGTGAGAAGGTCGGCGAGACCTCGCAAAACGAAGAAATTCGCCGATTTCCTGAAGAACGAGGCCGAGTCCGATCCGGACGAAGAGGAATATCAGCCGGGGGAGGCGCACTCGAGCAAGGACCAGCAGATGCATCAGACGGCAGAACTGGAGGCGGAAATGTCACAGGTAGGATTGTAACTTTGCGGTAATCATCTGGAAGAAGTAAATTTTACTGGTATGCCAAATGGAAGCATCCGGGGATCTGTACTTTTTCTAATTTTTAAAAATGATCTTCCACCGCTTAAACTTGACGATTGGTAATTCAAATTAAGCACAGAACACGATAATTTGGATTGCACACACAAGACGGTGTATACTTTTGAAGCTTGAACTCTGCTCTAAGCTTATGAACCTTCGAATATTTTCAATTGAACCATAAGCTTTAAATTTTAGTTCCAATTTTTTGTTCACAAAGAAGCAGTTACTTTTTTATCTATGGAAAATAACATCGCCTTAATGCTCAAAACGAACCGTAGGTTTGACGATTAAAGAAGCCATTCAAATGGAAATGAGTTAATTTTAGAGGTTTTTCCAATAAGAGGTGATATTTTGACATTCAAAGAAAAATTCCATTATTTTCGATAATTGATCGGACGTTTATTTCATTAGAAAGGTTTGCCATTAAGGTCGCCGTTCAGAGCGAGTAGGAAAACTCAGCCGATAGAGGCGCCACCGTGCATTTTATGGAATATCTCCATAGAACTTACATTATCTCTATGAGTTCTATGAATATCTCTCTAATTATGAATGAAATGTAAAATGGAGCTCTCTATCCGAAAATCGCTGAACTATGAAATTAGTGAATATGTGGGTAAAGCAGGAACTTTTTCCCGCTAAAATTTGAATTTGGCCATTCTCTGTCAATTCCGTATCTCAAGTTGTTTTTCTGAATGAAATTATCTGCAGATTCACTTTTAATCGGAAGTTGAACTATTTTCATGGGTCTTTCGTTTGAAATAAAACAGAAGCATGAGTTGGATCATTTTCTTCTATTTTTCAAAGAAGAAAAATTAACTGTCGGAATGCAATCAATCTCAATTATCTCATTAAGAACTCCAATCCTTTCTGAGTTTACCCACAAAATTTCAGTTTCCAAAGTGAAACCATTTTCAAATGCAACTTGAAATAAAAACACACTACATTGAAAGCCCACCTTAAGGTCGCCGTTCAGAGCGAGTAGGAAAACTCAGCCGATAGAGGCGCCACCGTGCATTTTATTGGAATATCTCCATAGAACTTACATTATCTCTAAGATGTTCAGTCATCAAAATTATCTCTATGAGTTCTATGAATATCTCTCTAATTATGAATGAAATGTACAATGGAGCTCTCTATCCGAAAATCGCTGAACTATGAAATTAGTGAATATGTGGGTAAAGCAGGAACTTTTTCCCGCCATATATTTGAATTTGGCCATTCTCTGCCAATTCCGTATTTCAAGTTGTTTTTCTGAATGATATTATCTGTAGATTCACTTTTAATCGGAAGTTGAACTATTTTCATGGGTCTTTCGTTTGAAATAAAACAGAAGCATAAGTTGGCTCATTTCCTTCTATTTTTGGAAGAAAAAAAATGAACTGTTGAAATGAAATTAATCTCAATTATTTCATTGAGAATTCCAATCCTTTCTGAGTTTACCCACAAAATTTTAGTTCTCAAAGTGGAACCATTTTCAAATTCAACTTGAAATAAAAGCACACTACATTGAACACCCACCTTAAGCACAGAACACGATAATTTGGATTGCATCCACAAGACGGTGTATGCTTTTGAAACTTGAACTTTGCTCTAAGCTTATGAACCTTCGCAATCCATTCACCGCTACTGTTTCTCCAGCTTCATTCTCGAAAAAGTATGGTCAAATGACCCCTCCGGACCATAAAGCGCCCGAAACAGTCACACGTTGAGGATAGAGGGGCTTTCAACAATAACTCTGCCCCAGATGCGACAATTCTGCTTGTTGGCGAAGTCACCGAGGTGGAAATGGGCCTCATCACTCGAGATGATTATTCGATGGAATTTCGGATCATTTTCATGCATTTCTGGGACCCAATCAGCAGAGACACGACAGCCGGCTTGAGTTCTTTAGTCAAACTCTATAAACCATAAGACCCAAATCTGTATACAAAATACGGTGGAATGACCTTTGTGGAATGCCTCAATCCAAAGAACGACGAGAAATGGACCAACCTTGGTTTTCTCCAACACTTTCGCCTACAGCAGCTATATTCTCGACTGCTCTTGAGCGACGAGCACAGGTTTTATCCTTCACATCACTAACTTGTCCCCACAGCTCTAATTTTTCCACCAATTTCAGTATTGCGGTTCGACAAGGTGCTTCACGACGACTCAAAAATGTTCGAGTTTTACGAACCGTCTCTGTAAAATTTTCATAATTTTTATAGCGAATTTTCATTATTGCAATGCGTTCTTGAAGCGCTATCGTTCTATTTCTATTCATGGCGTAGTTTCTCCCTGTCAAATGTCAAAAAATGACAGCTTCAAAAGTGACTTCTACCAAATTCAAATTAACACCTGTTATAGGAAAACTCTTTACAAAGTTGATCCATCCAAACGATATGCTGGAGCATCAACATTGGTCAAGTTTAACTAAAACAATTGCACTATTTATCGGTATTTTTCTTCGAATGATCCAGCAGTTCATCTACTGGGTTAGTGGAAATTGTATTCACGATTCATCGAAATCAAATCGAATTCATTCATCATAATGAAATGTATACATTATCATTACACATTTCTGTCTTGTGCGCAAAATCTGAAGAGAATTGCTACAGTATACTAAATAGTTGTACAGCAGGTATATTATGAGAAGGCTATTCATTGAATTTGTTATTGAAATCGTATTAACATCGAATTCATTCCCTGTAGCAAATATGATATCAGAAAATCAAATATTGAGAACTTTGTGAAAATGTATTTTCTGCAAACAGGATGGAAAAGAGGCCATTATAAAGCCCATTTTCCGAAAGGAAGGAATGAAGATGTACCAGAGAAAAAATCCGGCCAAGAGACCGAAGATCGTTTCTAACGTCCCCACAGAGAAGTTCAAAACTGCACCTTTGTCCCAGATTAATCAGCCCCAAGTGACAACGATCGAAAACTTGGGCCTTACGACGAAAGATCTAGAACAATTGCCCACTGAGAAATACGTGAACATGAAGATCGGCAACAAGACTGTTAGGGTGCAGAAACTGGTTTTGACAAAGGAAGAAATGAAGGCGATGGCTAGGGAAGGTGAGAATTTTTGGTTTTCAGGTCTTAAATAGTAGCCAGGATAAGGGTTGTTAGAACAAATGAATATATATGATTTATCCGCAATGTCTTTAATAATTTTTGAATGAAATCATATTTTAAGTCGATTTTGAAAAAAAAATCTTGTTTTTCTTCTTAGAAGCTTTGGAACTTATCAATCTGGTGGGATATTTAGAAAGAGATAACTTTTTGGTAACACATTACAGGAGTTTCATTGTCAGGAAAATCTTCAACATTCTTTTCCCTTTCTGAAGGGAAATCGAAATTATTTAGGAACTACCTTGAAAAAACACGTTCTGCCAAGAATTCTAAGTCACATAAGTTTATTTATGTGTTATCTGTATATATCTCGCCTTTTTGACTGACATCAGGAAATTTACAGGTAAAATCCGCGGAAACACTGTTTTAATCAAGAATCCAGGTCCTCAAATTTCAAACAAGGGCAGTACAACTCTCCTTAACGACCCTTCAGTGGACTTTCCGATGATGCGTACTTCGAAATCTTATGTGGGAAAAACAGTTTCCGCATCCTCCAGCACTACGTCGACCAGCCAAAATAATTTGATTATAAACGATATTATCATAGATAACATTGAGGATAGAGTGGGTAGCAGGATTGATGAGATGGTCGATATATCATGAGTTTGAAGACAAGGAAAAGTGATATTTTTTCGGTTTAGGTTTAGCGTTTTCAGTAGTGAGTGCTGATTATTTTTTTTGTATGATTATGTAATTACTGTACAAATAATAAATTGCTTTGGAAAATTTGAAAGTGTTTTATAGCATTCCGAATAATGAACCCAAAATATCAATATTTTCAGTTATTGCGAGAAATGTCCGGAACACACCACACAGTACTACATGAGGACAAAGCGTCTCTTTTATTTCAAGAACCCAAATCAGTCGTTCGAAGAAAACTTCACCTACCTCTTCTCTACCCTCCGCTGAATCGTCTATCGAACAAGTTCAGTCAATTTTATCGGCAGCCTACTCTCTTATACAAACCTCGTATAACAGTCCTTCGCCTGTTTCAAACTCCACCTTTTGGGGATCTCGGAGTCAGAATATAACCCTTCAAAACACCAACAAGTGCTGATCTACCATCCAACCAAGTAGACTTGAAAAATTTATCGGATTCTCAAATATCATGTAGAGAATACTCGCATATGTTATTCGCAATAGCCGAAATCGGCCACTGTCCGAAATTTTTGCTCACAACGCGTTATGGGTATCCAAATTTACCTACAATGCGAATAGATGCTTTTTTTCGAGCACTGAGAAAGCGGAATACCCAGAACGCGTTGTGGGTAAATTAGATATTCCACAATGCGAATCCAATTTTAGCGCGCTTTCATTCTGCGTTGTGGACAATTCATTTTACCCAGGACGGGTTGTGGGTATTGCACTTTACCCAGAAAGCGATGAACCAGAAGTTGTCGTCGAAGTCAGCCTGCTGTAGGTTGTGTACTGACAGGTACGAATAGCATGCATAAATTACTTACCACAGTGCCTGGATACCTTGTGATTTCTTGAAATTGGTTTGACTGTGTTTTGGTTTCAGTGCGTGTTTTCGAAAATATTTCAATGTCAAAGCTGAATTCGACCAAAAATTAAGTGAACAGGTCGTTATTATTACCAGACGAAGGTCATTTAGAGATTATGTATGAAACCAAAGTGACACTATAAAGAAAACGGGATGGACTTGAATTATCATTCAAAAAATATCGTAGATTGAAACGGTTTGATCCATTAATTGGTGGAGAAAAGGATAAACTTGTTAACATAGAACGTTTAGCAAACCAATCTGGACTAGATTTTTAATGGGTAGCAAATGAAATGTATGATACTGATAACTCATTGAAAAATTGGACATTTCGCTTTACCTAAAATACGTTTCAAGTAAAACAATGATTACAAAAAACCTTGTATTGGAAGTTCATATAGGTAAAACAAAACGATGTCAATATATTACTTATTGGAACTAAAAACAAATAGGTAGGTATTATTTATTTTTACAAGTACTTTTATCACATCTTGAATTACATTTTATATTCAATTTCACACATGCACACGCCTTAGTTTGACATCCTTTCAAACAATTGCATTTTATAAAGCCAGATTGGTTTCCTGAACGTTCCTTGTTAACAAGTTTATCTTATTGAAAGTTCATATAGGTAAAACAAAACGATGTCGATATATTACTTATTGGAACTAAAAACAAATAGGTAGGTATTATTTATTTTTACAAGTACCTACTTTTATCACATATTGAATTACATTTTATATTCAATTTCACACATGCACACGCCTTAGTTTGACATTTTTTCAAACAATTGCATTTTATAAAGCCAGATTGGTTTCCTGAACGTTCCTTGTTAACAAGTTTATCTTTTTGGCCATCCGTTAATAAATCATATCTTTTCAATCTTCGATATTTTTGGATGATAATTCAAGCTCATCCCGTTTTCTTTGTAGTGCCTCTTTGGTTTCATTTACTTACTCCAAATAGCGTTCGTCCGATAATAACAATAACAACGACCTGTCTTTTTTTTCTAGCATAAGTCCACTTAGTTTTTGTTCAAATAAGGTTTTCATATTGATATAAAAATTACGAAAATACGCACTTCAATCAAACTTGAGAATTCACAAGGTGCGTAATCTATTCACGCTACTCGTAATACTGGCTTCTCGTACGTGCCAGTACACAAACCTACAGCAGACTGACTTCGACGACAAATTCTGGTTCGCATTGTGAATTATCTGATTTACCCATGCTCGAAAAAACCACCTGTACGCATCGTGGGTAAATATGGATACCCATAAGGCGTTGTGAGCAAAAATTTCGGACAGTGGCCGATTTCGGCCATTGCGAATAGCACATAGGTACATTTAAAGATCCGTTTTGATACTGTGACCTGTTCTTCGAGCAGTCCAAACCATGGACATAGGATAATATGTCTATGGTCCAAACTCAATACACGGTCACACTAGAAGTTTATGTGGATCGCCCTGCTTATATAATGAACAAGATGAAAACGCTTGAATTCTGATTTACAAATTTCATAATGAATCCAAAAACTCATTCAACATTGGAATGTGAACTAAAAATATCTTCCATTCTTTTTTTCCATTCATGAATGTTCAAGTTTTATACATTTGGTTTGATGGACCTTGCATCATTTAACCCAAAAATTTGCACGCTGAATGAGTGTTACGTCTCCTGTTGCATCTGCGCCATAATAATAAAAATTTAATGTGTACGAAAATTAAGCTTTATTGCATGAAGTGAACAGTTTACAGCATAAACTTTATTACAATGAAATCGAACGTTTATAGAATATTCGACATTTATACTCACAATAAATATGTTTTATACATACTTTCAAGGAGTTTTAAATAGGTACAAGTTGATAATCTCATAAATGATTGTCTTAAAATAAATAACTTTGAACACACTTTTAGGTTTCTTCCGTGAGGGCGTTTTTGTGCATCAGTTTAAGCATCTTCTTTTGTTACTTCTAACCTTTTGAGCTGTGGACAAATCAAAATTAATTTTTAAGATATGAATATAATTAGTTGCATGAAATAATAATATCAAGAATTATAAACGAAGATTTGGAATATGATTTTGATATTTGGTCCGATCGACGTTATATTCATTAAAATTCAGAGTGTTGTACATCCAAAACCAATTGTTGAAAGGGGGAAATTTATCGTATTTTCTCATAATGCAGCATACCTAATTGAAATAATTTTTTAATTTCGTTAAAAATACACGATAAACATCTTGTAATCAATATGAATTTCAACTAATAATGTGAAGACCATACTTGATGAGAGATATAAAATGTAATTTTCATCTCCTTTTGTTTTTTAATGAGCAATAATTTTGTTCTTTCAGAAATTTTCTTAGAAAAATATGCAATATAAATTATGTGTTTCATTCATTATTGAAGAATGGTTTTGAATTCAAATATTGCCAACATTAAACCATTTTTAAAATTGCTAAAACTTTTGAGACTTGAGGTTGAATACATAAAACAGTAATTTTCACTTTTATGAATTATCCCAATATAATATCTATTATTGTTTATCAACTTACGTTATCGTTTTTTCCTGTTAGCTTACAACAAAGTATTGATTGAATAAGGCAGTTGATTTAATATCAATATAATCTTTTTTCTATTCTATATTTTCTTGGATTAGTACTTTTCCCCTATCCTCGTCAGACTTACCTCTTTTTCGTCAGCGACAACAGTGGTATATCTTTCAATTATTCTTACTGGACCCAAAGATGGTGCAGCGAAAGCGTGTTTGTACAAGAGAGCAGCTAAAACACCTCCAATTATTGGTCCAAGCCAGTATACCTATGAAAAAATCATGAATATGTTAAGGATTTAGATTCTTTGTTTTTATTGTCATTTTTGTGTCGATAGAATGAAAGCAGATGCAGATTTAGTGGTAGTCTTTAATCTCGAACTGTTTTTTTTACCGCTGAGTAATATTGAAGAAGGCCATTCGATAGGGAATCCAGTGGTAGTGGCCTATTTTCGTTATTGAATACAAGAGGAGTTTTTGATGCTGAAAAGACTCGTCAAGAATAAGGTTTTTGATGTAACCTTCCGATTTTATTATCCATCAGTTAGAAATTCAAATGGCGTTATTTCCTCTAATGATTAGTTGCCAAAAACTTCCGCATCAACAAAACAAATTCATGATCTATAAAACGATAATGGCCAGATTAGCATGTTCTGCCTACTTAATTATTACTTCATACCTATTTTCAGCGATCAGACATCCAAACGAGTTTTTAGTACTCTGAATTATAGAATATTTGTATCTCCTTGATATAAATTATGTAATCCGGAATTTTTAAGGATTTTGGAATGAAGCACCTCATATCACAGGATATTCATTTTGAATTTTCAGTTTTCAGTAGGAATATATCTTTATACTTCTGAATTATGTGAAGTCAAGATAAACTATAATATAAATTCTATTTTCTTTCCTTCAAAAAGGAACGTAGCTTTACATAAATAGACTGCTCCACAAAAGTAAGGGACGTTCAGAAATTTTGTGTCCATTTCAAAAGTTGCCGATTCTTGTCCAACATATAAAAAATTGAATGTTTACCTACTCTCTTATATCTGAATGTTTTTCTTTACTAGATCTATAAAAGGACCTCGCACTTTTCTTATGGCAATTGGCGTTCCGTAAAATGTTCTAATTTTTTGGTATAATGTAGTACTCGACCTACTTATCAAAAGTGTCCTTGACCTCAACTCAATCCTATGATAGTTTTTGAGATACAGGGCGTTGAAGTTGAGAATTACCCACTTGTAGGTACTACGCGCGTATCTCGAAACAGAATCGAATGAAGTTCAATTTTTCTCAAAAAACATTTCATTCCATCCCCAGGGAGCAACCATATGGAGGAATATGACTGAAAATCGTTACGAATACAGGGTTATCCATAATTGAATGCATGCCCGATTTTGCAAATATAAAATATGTCAGTTCCAGAGCCAAAACGTTCGCAAAATGAACTATTACACTAGATATGTTGTTGTTACATATCCAAAAAACCTGAAATACCCAGAATTCATACTGGGTGATCCATTATTATAGAAGCTATTCACAATGAAGGTTAAGTGGACACCCTGTATTTTTGGGTTAATTTGAGGTGTTTGTTTGATTTTTTCAGAACATATCATCATGCACTTCGAAGAATACAGGGTGATCCAGTCATGAAATAAACTATGAACCTCACGAAAATACCCAAAAACCACCTTTTTTTTCATCACCCTCTATTTCAAGATTAACTCCGTTAATAGAGGAGGGGGTTTTCTTTCACCACTGTACTTGATAAAAAATCATCAATACGTCTGAGAGTTTTTATTCACTTCCAATGACCAGATTTTTTTTATGTAATATGAGAATTATTCATTTTTGTTATTCTATTCTTATTCCAGCAAAAAATCTGGCCATCAATAAGGCTATTGGTTATCAAAAGCGTTGTTTCCCGGCTCCTCTATCGATTTCGAGAAGTTGGAAACGTGACAAATGTTCGAGAAGTGAAGAACTTATATAGAACGGGACACTAGAATGAGTTAGATAAGTATAGGTATCTCATATTTGAAAAATTGGTGAAAAAACAGAAACAGTCTTGAAATTTCTGAACCTCCTCAACTTTTGTGGCACAGTATATTCATTAACTTTTCATTTTTGAAGATAATAAACTGAAAAAAGAATTGTGTGAAGTTGTTATTCGAATGTTCATCTCATGACATAACCGACAGAATAGGTAGTGTCACCGGTATTGAAAATATAGGTGACAAATTCCATCCTTAACTACTTTGCTGACCTTTTCCTAGCATTTATGACCATCAATTAAGAACACCTGAATGATCCGTTCTGAAATGCTAAAGCTTAATAATAATGAAACATTTTCCAGAATCGTTGAATTCTTACGATAATGATAGGAATCTATTTCACTATAATGTTATAAAATTATTGCTCGAGCTCTAGGAAACAACAATATTTTCGGCTCGTAGAGTGTTCCATTATTTATGTGCTTCTACATGCAAAATGAAAGATACTTTTTGTTCATCTTGACTTCTGAAGTGTAAATAGGTACTTTCATATATGAGTTTGGTTGTGTGTTTAACGCTTCTAATGTAATAATTTTCTTGAGGAATCTACATGATTTTTATCGAATTTTTTTCAATGGTCCTCTGAACAACTCACCCAGTGGCATTCCCAGTCACCAGTGATAAGAGCAGCTCCGAAGCTACGAGCAGGATTCATGCTAGAACCTGTGTAGTCGACAACGGCCAAATGCCCCAAGGTTACTGCCATTCCTATAGCTAAAGCTGCAATTGGTTTGGCTTCTGGCCTGTTAGGATCACATACGCCGCAGACTGTGAGGACCAGGACGAAACCCAGGAGGATTTCAACGCCAACGGCTTGTGGTTCAGTGACATCGGTGGTCAGCACTGTTTTTCCTAGACCACCCTGTAGGCTTTCTGGCGTCAGTGCCTATAAAATAGGAAGAAGATAAAATTTATGAGGGTAACGGACAGTTGTGTTAAAAAACAAGTTCGAACGCTTGATCGTCATGATTAACACAAAGTTCCAGCTTCCAACAAACCGTAAAATTCATTTGGCTGAGGCCGGCCAGGTTCTCGAAAAATGTATCTGAAAGTTTCCTCAAGCTCGTGGCGTTCTCGGATTATAAATATGGCGCATTTTCCAACTCGCTTCACTTAGCTTGAGCGCGCAATCGTTCATTCTGTTATCTGCGTTTCAACTGAACGTATGCTATTTGATAATTGCCAGCAGATAAACTGAGCGTTCTGACAAGATCCAAAGGTGGACCAGAAAGAGAAGAAATTGAATAGTTTTTCTATTGCTGGCAAGAAGCTATAATTATGCACTAATAGAATGGATAATTTTTCTTGGAAAAATCTCAACTAACCTTCAGAATAGCTGAACCTGCAAGTGCTCCTAAGCATTGCACTATGATGTACAGTATGCCCTTGATTATTTGGATGTTCCCTGTCGCCAGCATACCAGCAGTGACAGCTGGATTAATGTGGGCTCCACTCACATGACCTAACGTCTGAAATGAAAAATATTTCATCACATTTTCCTCTATTCTAAGACCAACTCAGGCTGACTCCAGACAGTATTTTGTCTCATTTACCTGGACAACGATGAATATTGTCAGACCGAAGGTGAGTCCTATCACTACGTAATTTGTTGGAGCCATTTTTAAGTTAACACAGGCGGCACAACCGAAGAAGTTCAGTAGTAGGGTTCCGACGAATTCGGCTAGGAGAGCTTTCCAAATGCCGCCCTTCTTCTGGGTTAGTTCGTTGATACCTAGGGATTCTTTGAATTTACCCATCTTGAAGGTAGATCTGAAAAAAGGAAGGCTTGAGTAATGGTCCAGCAAATCAGATGACGAAGATTTCGTCATAATGACGTCGTTTTCAGTCATATTCATGCTTCAGAAGCTAGGCGACTGTACCCGATGAAAAAAAATATCTCAGAGTATGATATACAGGGTATCTCATTCGATTTTTTTCATTCTCCTGGAATTTCAGACAATTCTCTGCGATTACAAAGTTTCTGGAAGTCTTTTCAGTATTTCCATCATTCTTTGCATTAATTAAGTGCCTACCCAAATAGATTTTTTTTTAATATAGAAAATGGATTTGTCGAGGACACTGCAATGAATTTTCTACAAAAAATGGATGACTCTCAAATTCAACGCAATTTTTTCATGCGTAAAAATGATTTTTTCAAAGAGAAGAAATTGGAGTGCCCTCAAGACATCCTAAAACTTCAATTTGAAGAAAAAATCTAGCATTTAGGGTGAAAATTGAGGACGTGAACTTAGAAAAATGAAAGGCACTTTTTGAATAGAGAATCGGTGCCGTAGCCGATTTTTTCATGCGAAAAAATAATTTTAACAGAGAGTAGATATCGGAGTGTCCTCAAGACATCCTTCAACTTCAATTAAAAAAAATCAAGCTTTTAGGTAAAAAATTGAGGGCGTAAACTTGGAAAACTGAAAGGCACCTTCTGAATAGAGAATCGGTGCCGTAGCCGATTTTTTCATGCGAAAAAATAATTTTATCAAAGAGCAGAAATTGGAGTGCCCTCAAGACATCCTAAAACTTCAATTTGAAGAAAAAATCTAGCATTTAGGGTGAAAATTGAGGACGTGAACTTAGAAAAATGAAAGGCACTTTTTGAATAGAGAATCGGTGCCGTAGCCGATTTTTTCATGCGAAAAAATAATTTTAACAGAGAGTAGATATCGGAGTGTCCTCAAGACATCCTTCAACTTCAATTAAAAAAAATCAAGCTTTTAGGTAAAAAATTTAGGGCGTAAACTTGGAAAACTGAAAGGCACCTTCTGAATAGAGAATCGGTGCCGTAGCCGATTTTTTCATGCGAAAAAATAATTTTATCAAAGAGCAGAAATTGGAGTGCCCTCAAGACATCCTTCAACTTCAATTAAAAAAAATCAAGCTTCTAGGTGAAAAATTGAGGGCGTGAACTTGGAAAAATGAAAGGCACTTGAATGGAGAATCGGTGCCGTAGCCGATTTTTTCATGGGAAAAAATAATTTTATCAGAGAGTAGATATCGGAGTGTCCTCAAGACATCCTTCAACTCCAATTAAAAAAAATCAAGCTTTCAGGTAAAAAAATTGAGGGAGTAAACTTGGAAAACTGAAAGGCACCTTCTGAATAGAGAATCGGTGCCGTAGCCGATTTTTTCATGCGAAAAAATAATTTTATCAGAGAGTAGATATCGGAGTGTCCTCAAGACATCCTTCAACTTCAATTAAAAAAAATCAAGCTTTTAGGTAAAAAATTTAGGGCGTAAACTTGAAAAACTGAAAGGCACCTTCTGAATAGAGAATCGGTGCCGTAGCCGATTTTTTCATGCGAAAAAATAATTTTATCAAAGAGCAGAAATTGGAGTGCCCTCAAGACATCCTTCAACTTCAATTAAAAAAAATCAAGCTTTTAGGTAAAAAATTTAGGGCGTAAACTTGGAAAACTGAAAGGCACCTTCTGAATAGAGAATCGGTGCCGTAGCCGATTTTTTCATGCGAAAAAATAATTTTATCAAAGAGCAGAAATTGGAGTGCCCTCAAGACATCCTTCAACATCAATTAAAAAAAAATCAAGCTTCTAGGTGGAAAATTGAGGGCGTGAACTTGGAAAAATGAAAGGCACTTTTTGAATGGAGAATCGGTGCCGTAGCCGTCGACCAGAGTATAATGGCCCCTTAAATCTTCTGTATTATTTCCTATATGGGGCCATCTAAAGTCATTAGTTTATAGTAGTCCATGGAAGATGTGGACGATTTGAGAGATCGGATATTCGGATAATTACTGGATGTAACTCAATAAGAAACGACCTTGGTGTTTTTGAAAGAGTTCGGCAGACTTTGAGGGGAAGATTGGATGGTTGCATCCAAGCTGGAGGTAGCCATTTCCAAAAATTGTTGTGGATTAAAAATGGTATATGTAAATTCAAGTAATTAATTGTTATTTGTTCAGAATTGGTTTTGTCCTATTTCTTTGCAACGTAGCGCTTTTTCCAAAATACTCGAAAGGTAAAATATCCTTGAAATACTTTAAGCAATAACCTCTTAAATTTGTACCACATTTTCACCTACAACCATGTATATGGGCCTCGTTTAAGTCTAGCGCTAAGAAGGCTGGATGAAAAACAGCATCAATCACCAAATCATCCTTAGCAACGAAAGATCCGTCTATTTCTGACTCAAAAAATTATGGTCGCCATTTAAAAAATCCAAACTATCCTCAACTTGTAGGGTGCATGACAAATTCCTCAACTGCACTTGAAAAGTTGCATAAATTAAAATAAAATTGACCTATTTGTGCCTTTTTCTACAGAAGAGTATTTGCCTAAGATATGAGAGTTTTGCGTTTCTTTTTACTCATACTGTAAATAACAGAACTGCAATTCGACGTTACAATAATTCCCAGAAAAATCGTTAATTGCTATTTGCAATATATATGTAATTTTTTCATAAGATCATCTCAAGCAGATTCTAATCCGAAGAAACTGATTTAACAGTTATTTAAATTTTAAATATTCAAAAAACACACTGTACAACAAAAACGAAAAGCTTCAGCAAGTTTGGTCGTGTGCACGTATTTTACTAACTGGCGCACGCACCATTTTGTACCAAACGCCTGTACCTATCGATTTCAAAAGTTGCAAATGAAATATCTCGGAAATAAAAAAGATCCAGAAATGCCGAACATGTTTTGAGACAAGTTTGCAAAAACAACCAAGTATACTCCTATCACTTCCGTTCCAGGAATCCTCATTCCAAACCTTTGAATATTAACAATTAACATAATTTTTGTAATAAATCAATGAAAAACCTGTAAATGTATTTCGAATTTCGATGCTTTCAAACTTTCTGTCATGTCCCATACACAATTTAGTTCTTGATTCTGATTTTCCTTTCGAGAGAATTGCATTTTTACAACATTCAATTTGAGAAATTGAAGATCAAAAACTGTATTACACATTTATTTTTGAACAAATAACGACTTCAAATACAGATAGAATGCCCTACAATCCATGAACTTGTAAAGTTAAAGGTGCATGTGAATTCTCACCCAATTTCAGAAGAAAACAAATATGATTTTATTCGCTCTACACATCTTTGCACGGTATTATAATTTAGGAATAATCATTCGAATTCCTCAAGAAAACAAAAGACAAAACCTTGCATGCGTGAGGCTAATGATCGAATCTTCCGTTCGCTTTGTTCAGTTTCTTATGCAAGATGAACCAAACCAATGTCATGATGAACATTCAGCACGCACAGCTTTTTAAACAGGAAATATCGAACTTCCTTCATTCAGAAATTCCGGGATATTTTGTGAATTAGGGCTTGTTCACAACGCTTTATGCTCATCGCAATCCGATACGAAATAATAATTTTTCATCCTCCACTTTTGCTTTGAGAAATATAATTTTTGTATCATTGGGAACGTCAAATTATGTTATGATTGAATATTAATAATTTTCAGTTTTAGATTATAATCATTCGTGTTTCGATCATTTCAAAAATCCTTCAATACAGGGTCTTTCACGAGGAAGCTCACCCATATTTATACGGGAAACTACTGAACGTATTTTCATGAAATTCAGCACTTATAAGTATTTCACGATGCTGATGAAATCTAAAATATTTTCAAGGAAAATAGAGCTCCGCTGAAACAAGAATAACTTCGAGGTTTTTGGATGGAAAATTTTCATTTTTGGGATTTTTCAAGATGTAAGATTGATGTATCCACTTTGAAAATCGAAATCGCGATTCATGATACAGGGGGTGAAAATATCGCTTTCAAAGTTAGGGATGACAAAATCGTGAAAAATCAATTTTTTCAAATTAGAACCCCATTTTTTATGGCAGATATTGAATCTACGTTAAAAAATAATGTGAGTGTATGCATCACACCCTTGCCCTAAAATGGATATTTTCTGAGTTAATATCCACATTACTCGTTCGCAGCAAAGTTTGGTTCGTTCAAATTATTCAAGTCTTGCTGCCTAATTCAGCCCCAAAAAATTTAGAACATCTATACATGAATTAATGAAATTCACAATTCATATGCCATGATTTCATGATTTGCTTATTTTTTCCTGAGTTTAAGAGTCTTTATCCTTCAGAATAAGAAACGTATACCGCCAGATGACAGTGCAGCGCATTAATTTTTATTTATTAGATTATTCAGCTTAATAGAATAAATGTTGGGGCGCAGGGAATATAATAAGAAACCCTACCCTGAACTAGATCCAGAGCTGTGCCAAAGCATTGTGCTTTGTGCTCGTGAAAGTACTCGGAGCCCTTTTGTGCTCCCGAGCACTGTGCTCCCAAGCACTTTCAAAAGCAGTGCTTAGTGCTTAGTAATTGGAGTGTCTCGGTCAAAGGCTTAGTGCTTAGTAATCCCAAAAGTGCTCCCGAGCACTTTTGCGGATTACTAAGCACTAAGCCCTGAGCCAATGTTGTACGAATTCATTTTTACATTAATGAAATCTTAAATCAACATTTCCTCACATGACAGAAACATCCCGAAACTGTTTGGATTGCAATTACAGAGAGATGATAATGAGGAAACTTGATCATTATGAAAGGAAAATTGAAGGGCCCATGTGTATTTTGTTAAATGGTAATTTGTGCGTTGACCACTTAATATCAAAAGACAAAAGGAAAGGCCACGATTCTGATTTTTTACGTTTTCATCTGGCCAAAGAGTCTATATATAAACAACATGAAAACGTTACACAGTTCATTGAGTCTAATTTTGATACTTCTTCGTTATTTGTCGCGCAACAATGTTTTCCATTTTTCCTTCAATTTTTCATTTAATTTTGTTTCAATAAGTGGGAGTTTTCAGAAAATAAAAGTAAACGCGAAAAATTCAGTATTTCTATGAATATTATTAAACAGAGAGATCCAAGAGCGAATAGCATTTTGCTCTTTCATTACCAATATATATTAATATTGAATCGAATTCAAAGTTTTTAATATCACATACCTATGCCACCTTACAATTTCTTTTCCGATTAAAATAACCTCACTTTCAATATTTCCTAAAAAAAGTGCTTAGGGCTTAGTGCTCGAAATGTCGAATTACTTTCACAAAGTGCTTAGTATTCGCGAGCCTTTTGTGAAAATAAGTGCTTTGTGCTCGAGACTCGGGAGCCTTTTTATTCAAGTGCTTAATGCTTAGTGCTCGAAGCACTTTTTTCCAGTGCTCGTCACAGCTCTGACTAGATCTCACACTGGCTAAAAAATACTCTCTCTTTCCTTCACCTGTCATCTGGGAGTATATACCTGCGGGGCGTGTCATTTAAGAGAAATTCAATTTCAGGTTGGAATCCACAATTGTAAGAAACAAATAATTTTCACTTATCGACGGCTAAAACACACCTTAATGAATTGTCGTTGATAAAAATGGATATTTATTATATCGAATAGAAAAATTCAAGGAAATAAATTTCGTGCAAACAACACATTGTTGTAATGCTATTCACAAAAAAAACAGTGAATTCTAAAAAAAAATGAGATAGTCATTTGATTAACTAAATGATAGACTTCAATACTGAAATGAAAAAACATAAAAATATTCGTTAGTTTCGATGGTGGAAATGTTGAAAAATAACCAAAAATGATGAGGAATGAGGAATATCCTTCTCATTCATTTAATACTCATAAAATATTTTTTTTATTATTTTTATCTTTATACACTCATAAATCCATTCATCAATCAGAAAAAATAAATCGTTTCTGACTCCCTTTTTTCAGGGATGTAGACCCTTAACCTAACGTGGTGGTGGAAAAACTATAATTGAATAAAGCAATTATTCATTAGAAGGTGTAGACTGTGTAGAGCATATATTAGAGCTCTTACTGGCGCATTTGAACACCTTCTGTAAAATTTAATTCGATAATACGATATTTTAAAATAGTTATTTTTTCCCGTTTTCTATCATTGTTAGATCCCACAGTTAAAAAATCTATCTTTTTGAGTTGATTTCAAGTAATGTTTAACCTCACGTGTTGTGAACTGAATTTGAGTGCAAAATTAAGAAAAAATATTCCTGTTTATTTGAGATTCCGAATTGATATAGTATAACTTACTGTATTTCCTGCATTTTTCAATAAATAAATTCATATTACAATGAGTGAAGAGCTTTTTTTTCAATTAGGTACAAAAGGGCTTAAATTCACTTCATACTTGGAATCAATTAAAAAATATTGATTTGATAACTGTAGGATTTAAAACTGAAAGAAAACGTTCATCAAATTAAATTTCACAGAAAAGTTTCTACGTTAATCTGTTCGAGAGTTTACCGACGAAAGGTCGTACACGGAGTTTTTTTAATTTACGTGTATGAGTTGGCATTTTTTTGTGCAGAAGTTTTTCACTAGTTGGTAGTTGGAGTATCGTTTTATTTTTCATCAATTTCGATTTGATACCATGATTTGCATCGACATTCATCATTCATAATATATCAGAATTTTGTATATCATTGACGTTTATTTTCAATATTTTCTCTGAAGAATGGACTGGTAACAATAAGTTTTTAATAGGAATTGTGCGTATAAAATGTAGGTATAATTTCTTGAGATTTCATTATTATACAGGGTGGCCCACCCCAGACGCGGTTCTCATTTTGAGGCAGTAAATGAAGACATTTTGAAAATTTTTTCTTCGTGAAATATAAAGGGCGATCAGATGCACAATTTGAAATTGTTTTCACATATGCAGGGTGTTCGATAACAAAGATATAGACCATAGTTACACTTTTTTAAATGTAATACCCTACATATGAATTCAAAAATTGAATGGCAAGCTCAAATAATGATGTAATTATAGGAACCATTTTATTCATTTCTATGAATATCATTGCTTCACTAGTTGAATTAAAAATCGAAAATTACTGGAAAACTATTAGGTTTAGGTATAGGGAAACCCAATGAAGATAGTTTCGATATTAATTTTTACGTTCAACAAGGTACATTTGAAATAAGAAAGTTTTTGACCATTATTTGTAGTTAATGTTTGAATATTAATTATGATCACTCAGTATATTCCAGAGTTAAATTTTTTACTTCTGCATAAGGGTAGCCCATATGTCTACACGAAAAGACATTGTCTGTCTCGTTGGCTTGAAGGGTTTATTCATAAATTGCAAATTGAAAATACTCCTTTTTTTCGAATTTTTGCCATTTTCTCTTAAATGGATCTCCTAAGGCTAAGGCATAAAATGGTCTCTATAAACTCATCATTATTTGAGCTTGCCATTCAATTTTTGAATTCATATATAGGGTATGACATTGACAAAAGTGTAACTATGGTCTATATCTTTGTTATCGAACACCCTGTATATCTGAAAACAATTTTAAATTGTGCATCTGATTGCCCTTTACATTTCAGGAAAAAAAATTTCAAAATGTCTTCATTTACTGCCTCAAAATGAGAACCGCGTCTGGGGTGGGCCTCCCTGTATATCTCTACATCAAACGTTAATCTCATTCAAATTTTAGTCTCGACAAAGTTGATAAACATTCTGTCAACATTGTTAACTTTTAATGCGATCAGAGGGTTAATAATTTTTCTGCGATTCAGTGATATTTAAAATCCAGGGAAGTATTCAGATTATTCCTGAAATTTAGGATTTTCTCGTGAAATTTTTTCGGGTGAAATTAAGAAGTACTCGAAAACGACGTGTTTTATTGAAAAAACATAAGAATACTTGTTTTCTAAAATGATTTATTCTTCCGAAAACATGAATCGCTTTTTCTAAGTGGTTTTATAGTATTTTTGCGTGGATTTATGAGTCGGCTACGCTGTAACTTTCATATCCGGAAAAATATTGAATAAGCTTTGATTGAAGAATATGCAATAGATTGAACAATCAACCAAAATTCAGTTTATTGAAATAATATTTCCGAAGATATAAAAAAAAGTGTTTTTCATGGATTTTCGACATGTATCTTTTAAACGAGACCGAAATTTGAAGAATGGTATGAAAAAAGGGTTTCGTTTGATGAGAAGAATCTACAGTTGAAATATATGTAGAAGTCAAAGACTCACCTTGTATATTTTTTATTATTCCAATCTCACGATCTTCTGGAAGTTTCCACTTCAAAATTCAAAAGTCGATATTAACAGTTGAAAACCAAATTTTAACTCGATTAGATATGTTTTTGAAATGGTGGAAAAATAAGTTTTCAATAAGAAAATAAAAAAGGCCACCCTATACTATGAACTTCAACACCTGTTAGAAGAAGCAAATTACCTAAAGCATCCAGGTGCGTTTCAATGTGAATATTATGTTCGAACAATTTCCATTTTTGCTGCACGTTACTGTTACCAACAGAGTTGTGCATTCCATTTTTCGAATGAATTGATTCAGGACACATCACGATAGTCAAGGACGATGAATATTCCATTTTCCATAAAAATTACAACGGCAAATAAGGTACACTAAATGATACCTATTGATTATGGAATTCATTCGCATTCACAATTTGCATTCTGCATCATATTGAAGTAGGACTCACCTAGGTTTGTTTTGAATGGTACACAAGTTCATTCGAAAATTTAAAATTGTTGTTTACTCTTGATGAATGGATATTAGGATAGAATGGACAAGTGGATATAATTGGATAATATCAATGTTGTTGGATTGATAGAGCGGTTGTTTTGGATAAAATGCATTTTCCTTCAGGAGTTATTTCATTATTCAAGAGAAAAAATTCGTATCACTGACAGTTACACCTGAACAATATTTCAAGAGCTTTTTAAGAATATTAAACTACATGAGTACACTCATAATTATAAATATAAATGCCGAATGGAATCATATGATTTTGGATGAATTTACCATTATATCTTACGTCAGAAGTAAACTCTACATTGAACAGAATCAATTTGAACATGTAAACAAAATGGAAAGTCATAACTCATTCTTTCTTGACTTCGAATGTGCTATAACCGATGCCGAGATAACGTTTTTGAGCGCTCGTTCCACTTAGAAGAAGGTTATATCATTTCGTAGAAATATAGCTTTTAAATTGCAGATATAATAGGGCAAAACAAAAAGTGTTTTTGTTGAGAAATATCGTGTTTGCAAACATTTTTATTCAATCAAGGTATGGGTAATTCCTAAATGTATTAACTCAATTTCAATCGAGAAATATGAACTTTGAGGTGTTTGCAGATAATCGTATCAGGCACGTATTTGGCCCAATTTTTTTTTCAAATGGCTATATATTTTTTACAGAGCCGAATTCGGAAAAATGGAAAATGAAGAAAATGTTTATTTTTGGCCTCAAGATCATACAGTTAAAATATACGTACAAGTCAAAGACTCACTGTATAAACTTAACCTTGAGAAATATCATTATATACTTTGAATATTTGATTTATATCAAAATAAAGCTTGAATTTTCGAGAAAAACAGCACGAACTGATATTATACTCTCAATAAGAATACAGAATACTTTGAACGCAGTTTTCTGGGGAAAAACTAGTTTGATGTTGATCAACATTGCGCAAACATTGCGCAAAAAATTTACGCACATTATGGAAATCTCAAATTTATTCTACAACTGAAGGTGTTCTCAATGATAATTATTTTCATCAGAATTATGCATGCATTTGTTCAACGTTTTTCTTCAATACAGATGTTTTCTCCCAGCAGGAATAAAAAAAGATGATATTATCAGATTTCGAATGTATTGGCCCCATTCTAAAATCAGTTGTTCTCGATCAATTCTAGTGATCAATAGTTTTTCTTTCGTTTGATTTTCTACACTCGATCGCTATGCAACGCGAAACACGCAATTTGACCCAAGAGGAATGTGCCCAAGCGGTAGTTTTGCGAGAAGAAGGGTGGACATACACAAGAATTGCAGAAAGGTTTGGAGTTTCCCATACAAGTGTGTCCAGAATGTTGCAGCAATTCAGGGAAACAGGTATGAATGTCCGAAGACCAGGACAGGGTAGACCACGGGTAACAACTGCCATTAAAGAACGTTATTTGAGAGTTTCTTCGTTGAGACAACGGTTTGCAACCGCTCGCCTGCTTCAAAATCAGCTTGAGCAAACTCATGAGGTGCAAATTAGCACTCAGACAATAAGAAATCGCCTCAGAGAATATGATTTAAGGCCTCGTGTCGCGGCAAGAGGCCCAGCTCTTACCCCAGTCCATCGAAGGGCGCGTTTGGATTTTGCGAGAGAGCATATCCATTGGGAAGAGGCTGATTGGGAAAGAGTTCTCTTCACAGATGAGTCTAGATTCTGTCTCTACCATTGTGATCGACGTTCCCTTGTATACAGACGTCCACATGAAAGATATGCTCAGTGCAATTTCCTGAATACTAGGTACTGGTTTCGGGGGAGGATCGATTATGGTATGAGGTGGAATATCTTTGACTGCTAGCACAGACCTAGTGGTCGTTGATAATGGAGCTTTGAATGCTGATAAGTATATAAGGAACATTCTTGAATGGCATGTAGTGCCATTCGCCCCATACATTGGTGAAAATTTTATTTTTATGGACGATAATGCCAGACCCCATCGTGCGCGCATCTTTCAGGAGTACCTTGAAGACGTTGAAGTCTCTCGAATGGAATGGCCAGCAAGAAGTCCAGATCTCAATCCGATTGAGCAGGTTTGGGTCAACCTCAATAGAAGGCTGAGAAGTTCAGAAAATCATCCAGCTACTCTTAATGACTTAGGAATCCAACTCGGAGAAATCTGGGAAGGATCAGATCAGAACATTTTAAGATCACTCATTTTGAGTATGAACCGTCGTTGCCGAGCTGGAATTAACGCAAGGAGTGCCGAGTGGAAATACCAAGTATTGAATCACTCATCAGCATTTCAGTATTTTGAAAATTGTTCATTTCTCTTCTTTCACATAAGATTCGGTGAAATCCTGAATTTTTCTTCCATTCAATGTGTCTTGTTCAAAACCTTCCCGAGAGAACATAAAAAATAAGTTATAAAGTCAATGTAGAGTTAACTTTCATTAAAATTGAGATTTTCAGAATGTGCGTTAATTTTTTTGCGCAGTGTATATTGATACAATTTTTTTTTTCATTTGTATGTGTTCATGTAACTGTATTTATCGCAACCAGAACAATTTGAATTGTTAGGATAATTACCCAAAAAAGGACCAAGATAATAAAAGACAATTCACTTCAAGGTATAAATAACTCTTGTCCCGAATTGTAGAATAGTTTCAAGTCAACGAGGTCGAGAGATGACTGCTTCATAAATGAATAAATAGCAAAATTATTAACTTCCAGATAATATCTAGAGACGTATAAAAAATTCATCCACGCAAAGAATTTGACATCTTCAATTTCTTGACGATTCCTTAAAAGGAGTTCTGTCGAAGATATAAATTATTAAACAAGATGTCATACGAGTAACGTTTTCCAACGACGATGAATTTTAATGTATTTGCCGACACTGAGATTTACTCTCTCTCTAATAATACAATTCTTTATGGAATACTCTGATGTTGTCACATGTTATATAGAGATTTAAATCAAAACTTCAATAATCGAAATAATAAGCAATAGACTCGAGCTCCATATTCTCTATTTCAACTATACAAGCGAGAAAATATTCGAGTCAAGATTTAGCATCGTCATGAAATGATCGGTTAAATCATCGTCCTACAATCTACATACTTGATGCCCCCTGTTATTATGTGAAATGAAAAACGTGACGCCACGACCACGATGTTTTAAGCAAGTCATTATATCCCTATAATTTTGGCTGTTTTTGCTTTCTTCCCTTTTTACTTTTTCGGCATGTGCACCAGGCAGGTTGTTCACCCCAAGAAATCTTCCATTACCATGTGGTCATCTCAACGTTGTTTCTTTGTTGACCTGCATGGAAATCGAAGAATTGTTCCACTCGTTTTTTATCAGTCTTATGACAGCGAGTAATTTGATAGATTCTCATATTTTCATCTTGTATGCGTATACAATAATTATGTGGCAAATCTGTTAACTGACAGAACAAATATTTGTATGTGAAAACTGAAAGAGCAAACAGTTTGAAGGAAATGAATAGAGCGAGTTCTATGGCAGTAATATTATGTGATAATGAAGAGAAAATGAACATTATCGTTGGTGGTCAGTCAAGTTAAGGCGCTAATTCAGCTAATTGTTATATAAAGGTCCTCTTGATTAGAATCGTGGATCAATTCGAGATGTATTTAACCATTCGCAGGTAGAAGAATATTGCACTCAGTGTAGCCAAATTTTAATAGGTGGTCCACTTTGTGGACTTCAAAAGTAGTTTGAAAGGATGAAAATTTCATGAATCATTCTTTTCAATGGTACTGGGCGTTGAAATTTTCAAAAAAAGAGAGCGAATAAATGCTGGTAATTTTTGCTCCAAATTCTTTATACAGCATCTTATTTTATGTTAGCCACGGAGTATCCAGCGTCGGCCTTGTGGGGTTCCACTACCATAAATTTTGAAATACAGGGTGTCCCGAAATTATTGCAAAAAAAATTGGTTCCAGATTCTCGAGACAAAATTAGGAAATCCCTATTTTAGATTTTTGCCAGGAGGCCCTCTCTTCCAGAGTCACAGCCCCCAGAATTTCACCCCTTGAAATGGTCTTTTCTAAATCTCAGAATCCGGTCATACGTAAATGACTGAATTTGTATTACCTATTTTGACGATAGACTCCCTAAAGACACTTTTTAATGTGCCACATTGTTTTTGGAACTACCAAACATTTACTACTTATATTAATTCTTTAAAAATTGTTAAACCGTTAGAAAGCCTATTCAACTGAAAAACTTTCTTGTCCCCATAATTTTTCATGAAATGCACATTTTTTAGAAAAATCTAAAAAAAAAGTGATGCAAATTTGGGTCCCTTGAAGTATTTTCCTTTCTGCCTTATTTGCATGACGATTTTCTAATTTTCCATTAGAAAGATTAGAATTTTAGTTAAAAACATTCCTCGAAAAATTTTAAATTATTATTGGTGTTCAAAATGCGAACAAACTTGTTGCTCACTTCATTCACACCTTTTCCAGGCCTAATTAATTTCTGAAAAAACACTTCGATTTTCTAAGAAAAATACAATAAACTTGTCACACAACTGAAACCACAAGGAAAATTTGTATATGGAAACTCTTTGAGGAGGAAAAATGGCTCATTCAGACCGAATAATAAAGCATTATTATTCGAGAGTAAAAGGTGAGGCTTCTTTTTATAAATACAGCCTATTGTATCTACAGAGTTTAACACCCAAATGGAATAAATTCGATAACGAATAAATGAGGGCGTGTTGGGAGAAACGCTCGGACACGTCGATTTGTAATTTTAAATGCGCATATTTTTCAAAAAAATAAAATTATATAGGGTGTTCCATGCGACCGTGGCCAAAACCAACTTTGTATTTCAGATGCAACCCCCTCCCCTGTATATTATTTATTTTTTGGATTCTTGAGAAAATTCTAGACATAATTCATGTACAATGTCCTATACCTATCTTCAACTTTTTCGGAAATATCAAGTGTTTTCAGATTTTTTACAAAAATTAACATTTAAAATGAAAATTATTTTATTTCACAAATTTGATACATAACACTCAATACTTATTTCCCATTCACCTCTTGATATGAAGAAAGTAAGCAAAAACCATTACTGAGTAACGTTAAAAGACAATTCTAAACCAGATTAGCATGTTGCCAAGACGTTCGCTGCGAGCATTTTGAACATTTTCTACATTGACATTAATGTATTTTTTTGTTTTCTTTTAATAATTAAGAAATAATCAGTATTACTTATAAGGTTTTAAAATCAGTATTACTTATTAGGTTTTAAGTGTAATGTACCGAATTTGTGAAATAAAATAATTTTTATTTAAAATGTTGATTTTTGCAATAAATCTGAAAACACTTAATACTTCCGAAATAGTTAAAGATAGGTATAGGACATTGTGCATGAATTGTGTCTAGAATTCTCTGAAGAATCCAAAAAATAAATAATATACAGGGGGTTGCGTTTGAAATAAGAAAGTTGGTATTGGCCACGGTCACATGAAACACCCTATATAACATTATTTTCTTGAAAAATATGCGCATTTAAAATTACAAATCGACGCGTTCGAGCGTTTTCCCCAACACGCCCTCATTTATTCGTTATCGAATTTATTCCATTTGGCTGTCACACTCTGTATATCAAAAAGAATTCAGTTTATTCACAGTAATCTATCATTTCCTTCGACAGAAGCGTATTTGATAGAAACACAAACCTAAAAATCAAAAGTTAAAAAAATATAAGTTGGTTTGAGAAATATTTTTTGATATGAATGAAATCATCGGATAATTTGTTAATAATAAAATTATATGTAAAATACACAAAAAATAAAGATAGGTATAATTGAAACAGAAAGAAATATACCCAACCAAAATCTTAGAATTCAATTAAAAAAATTATTAAAATTATAGCAAATTCTTCGGCAACAAATCAAAACTCGCCAGGTTGAGATTATTGTTAACGTCCAGAAAGGAAAGGGTTCACCCAGAAGAATGAATGATGTACTTAATGAGTAAACAAAAACATTAATTTCTCATCCAAAATCCCTAAATATTCTGCCTTCAAAACTTCGCAATTTAATGTAGTTTTCTCTCATGATTTTCATGAACAATTACTTCACAATTTTTGAGACAAAAGCGTTATAATTCTGCCTAAATGTGGAATTTTGAGGACAGAATGGTTAAAAGTTTGAAATTCAATTATGTCCGTCCGGCAATTTCATGCCTTCAGGAGTGAAAATGAGAAGAATTAAATTTTATGCATTATAGTACAAAAAGAAATAATACATTTGAAAAAATCGAGAAATATCAATTTCAAGTTCATCATAATTGGCAATCAATAACGGTCATCTTGTGTAGGTATGGCAGATTCATGTTTTTTTTTATGATGACTCTTTAAATCTTCAAGTGATCAAGAATTAGTGTCACTTCTTGATTTTGCAACTGTTTTAGGTTTTTTAGCGGAGTGCTGTGCGCTCAACTTTTTCTAGTTTTCTCTGAATCAGATCTGCACCGTTGTGTTTATCAAATAGGGATGGTAAACTTTCTTGAAAATAGGTGAGAATATACATGGCAATCTATTGGGAAAATCACAACATAATTTTTTGTGGACATTGAGATTATTGAGAAATTGATACTTGAGATGCAGAAATAGTAATTAAATAAACTTTTTTTCGAGCAAAATTTCTTATGATGTCTAGTTCTGCAGCTATGGAAGAAGAACGTATCTACTATTGCAGGACCCTGTATATTCAATGCGGAGAAAATAAGAAGAATTCTATTTATCTATGGTTTTGGTTAAAAAAATATTACTTTGAATTGTGTTTTTTCGATTTTTTCACAGGAAAAATTAGATGCCGAATGGTATTCGACAAGACTATTTCATGAGTAACAGATTATTCTGTATGCATTATTTATGTATTATTAATTTTCGTTGACAACAATTGTCAAGTTTTGCGGCGGGTAAACTCGAAAAAACTGCTGACAGCTGCTGCCATACAGTTTTTCCATCTAGAAATCATTTGTGATTCAAAATTGCGCGTTAATGATTGGTGGAAATTAAGACGAGGCAAATAGTCAAAAAAAATTGGGCACCTCTGGCGAATACCTCCTTCGCCACGTCCCAACTCCGGCTCTGCTTTTCTACAATTTCTTTGAGATTCGGGTCCACTCAGGCCGAAATAGCATGTATATTGCAAATGCTCAATTTAGGTCGAACTTTCGATCAGAACAATAAAAAGATTTTCATTAATTCAAATGACTCCATAAATTTTCGCGTGTCAAGTCTCACCAAACAGACAGGTGCGGCTCAGATCGTCCTTCCAATGAGGGAGAACTGACCGAACAGAAAAACATTTAATCAGGTTAATTCGGCCCATTTATGCTGAATAATTATTTCTTCTTTCCCTACTCAAATGGCATGTTGCCTCATTTTTCTAAGACTGATTAGTAGGTTCAGTGTTAGTTAGTTCTTAGATAAGGGCAGTTTCGACGCACCCTGTGCTTCATATATCGCCAATAAATCTGGGATAGAGGTGATTCGATCCAGGATTTATATATGTTGGGGTGGGGTTTATGGGTGTGATCGCATACACAAGGTCTTTTGTGGATTGAAGTTGTGCCAACAAGAGGCGATATTTTTATAATTCGACACCATGCTAGAAGAGAATTTGACACATTCTTCGAATTAACATGTATTGAAGGACCCACAATAAAATTCACAATGGAATGAGAAGAGAAAAATTAGCTTTCCTTTCATATATTTTGATGAAAAATATTCAAACTAACATACGAGGATATATTGAAAAATTTTCAGCCTACTATAGAACCAAACAAAAGTTCAATGTCAAAATATTTTATTACTCAACATATTCTCCTCTTAATTGAGTACATTCATTACAGCGAACCTGCAACGTCACTAGACCTTTCAAAAAAAAATGTTTCTTCTTGCTCTGCAAACCAGTCCTCCACAGCTTTTATTACCTCCTCGTTGGAAGAAAATTTACGACCTTTTAAACTTTTTTTCAGTTGAGGAAAGAGATGATAGTCGGACGGAGCCAAATCTGGTGTATAAGGGGAATGTTCTAGTAATTATAACCTTAAATCACGAATTTTTTGTATGCCAACATGGGATTTGTGTACCGGGGCGTTGTCCTGTGAAAACAAAACACCTTTGGATAGCTTTCCACGTCTTTTCTCTTTAATTTTTTCCTGTAGAGTGGTCAGTAATGTCGAATAGTAATCTCCAGTTATTGTTCTAACCTTATCCAAAAAATCAATCATGATTACTCTATGGCAATCCTAAAAAACTGAAGCAAGAACTTTTCCAGCAGATTTTTGGACACGAAACTTCTTAGGTCTTGGAGAACCAGAGTGTCGCCATTCCATCGATTGTTGCCTTGTTTCTGGATCGTAGAAATGTACCCAAGTCTCATCCATAGTAATAATTCGGTTTAAGAAGTCTACATCGTTTTCAAATCGAGCATAGATCGAACGCGATGCTTCTACCCTTGCATGCTTTTGGTCAACATTCAAACATTTGGGGATCCATTTTGCAGAAATTTTTCTCATGTCCAAATTGACGTGAACTATATGATGAACCCGTTCGTATGAAACCTTCAGATATCCGTTTTAGCCCAATTCGACGGTCTGATAAAATCATGTCATGAACTGCATCGATATTTTCGGGGATTGACACAGAAACTGGCCTTCCCGATCGGTCATCATCTTCAATGGAAAATTTACCTTTTTTGAAGCTTGCAGTTCGATTTTTCACGGTCGCATACGAAGGACATTGATCACCAAGGGTATTAAGCATATCTTCGTAAATCTGGTTACCTCTTAACCCTTTTGAATACAGGTACTTGATGATGGCTCGGTACTCCAATTTTTCGATTTTTACAATTTCGGTAGACATCTTTTTTTTTTAATTTATTGCGTAACTCTGATTTACTTTTTTGACGTCGAACTCTACACTGACCCTTCTAATAAGTTACTGTTCGTTGATGTGGTATCGCAATATTTTTTTTCATGCATGGAACTGGTCTAGGCTAACTAGATATCAATACATCCTCGTATGTATTTCCAAACAAGCGTCTCTAGAAAACAGACACATAAAATATCGGTTTTTTTTTAGAGTAATAGAACTTGATTGAAATAAAACACATTTAAATTAAAATTCAAACGGAAAATCTATATCTTTAACACTCTTGATGATTTGAATGAAAATAAATCTAATTTCATTGTGAATTTTATTATTGGTTCTTCATGAATTCAAAGAATTCATTGAACTCTCCTATAAATTGTTCAAATTCATGTATTCTGAAGAATGAACAAAATCTGACCAGGGGTTCTGTATACAGGGTGGCCCACCCCAGACGCGGTTCTCATTCTGAGGCAGTAAATGAAGACATTTTGAAATATTTTTTTCGTGAAATGTAAAGGGCAATGAGATACACAATTTAAAATTGTTTTCACATATACAGGGTGTTCGTTAACAAAGATAAAGACCATAGTTACACTTTTTTCAATCTGATATCCTATATATGAATTCGAAAATTGAATGGCAAGCTCAAATAATGATGAGTTTATAAGGACCATTTTATGCCTTAGGAGAACCATTTAAGAGAAAATGGCGAAAAATCGAAAAAAAGGAGTATTTTTAATTTGCAATTAATGAATAAACCCTTCAAGCCAACGAGGCAGACAATGTGTTCTCGTGTAGACATATTGGCTACCCTTATGCAATAGAAAAAAATTCAACTCTGGAATATACTGAGTGAGCATAATTAATATTAAAACATTAACTACAAATAATGGTCAAAAACTTTCTTAGTTCAAATGGCACACCCAGTATTTCTGTACCTTGTTGAACGTAAAAATTAATATCGTAACTATCTTCATTGGGTTTCCCTATACCTAAACCTTATAGTTTTCCAGTAATTTTCGATTTTTAATTCTACTAGTTAACCTACCATTATGATTTGAATAGAAAAATTTCTAATTCATAGATGGATAGGTCGTGGAGGCCCACAAAATTGGCCTGCAAGATCACCAGATCTAACATCTCCAGATTTTTTTTATGGGTTTATATCAAAAGTATTGTTTATGAGAATCCCGTATAACAACTCCTCAAGACATGAATAAAAGAATAAGAGACGCTTTTGCAAGCATTACACCCCGAGTATTTGCTAATGTTAAAAACTCTTTTTTTAAACGAATTCGTTTATGCATTGAAAAAGATGGAGGATCATTCGAGCAGTTTATGTAGTTATTTAGTTTTTCCATTGTATTTTATGTAGACCTGTTATTGTTATAGTGTTTTTAAGAATAGAAGTTCACTATTCCAATATGGTTGATTTACCTATTTCAAAATATTTCTTCGTTCTCTGCATTGAATAAAAAGTATAGTTTTTGCATTAATGCACACAGAACTGAAAATTCGCTTTCCGAAATATACTTCCTCTACTTTGATTCTTCATACTTGTTATCTCCAATTGTTGGATTGAGTATTAGTAGACTCAAAGATTCAAAGATGTTCACAAAATACCTTCAAATACTACCTTACTACTGAATGTCCTTGGGGGTGAAACTCGTTCCACTCAGTACTCAACTCCCTCTCTGGCCAGAGGTTCACGATTACAGATCTCTTTTGAAAATCTCGAAAAGTCTTGAAAATATTGAAAATGTGAAGAATAAGGAAAATGCTGGACTGGAGCACAGGTTCATCGCCTGAGCAAATATTTTTTTGAATGAATCGTTTGTTACATGATTCTTTGAACGTATGGCTTAACTTCAAATCAAAACGATCGGAATGAAGAAAAATTTAAGGGCATGTACCGGAAAAGATTGAATTATAATGACACTTAATACCTTCTAGGCGAAATTAATTTTAAAATAATTGAAAAAAGAATTGATATTCAGAAAAACAGTAGATAATCATTTATAAAGGAATAGAAAAATCTTGCGTGACCGCAACACCATTATTGAGATCTTCATACGACTTTTTCAGTTTTCAAATAATATTGTAAGCATTTCCACATAAATATTTCCAAGTATTTCTATGAATATCGCTAATCATAATAGTAGGTTATAACTAGTTGAATTAAATCAATGTGTTTATGACAAACGGACAGAATTGTATCTAACTACGCATTCTTCCTCAGTAAGATTGATTCTTAACAAGTTTTTTTCCTTTTCTTCTACTGACAATCAACAATGAGGAAAAAACGCAATTACATATCTAGAACGATATTCACATCCGAGCGGAAGGTTTAATTTTATCTCCCCTCACATTTGAAATATTTCCTGGAAAATCCTTGTATCCCATAAATGATACTTATGTTCTGAAAAAGCGTTTCCGGTGGATTTCTACAAAGCCGTAAACTTTACGCGAATTAACTCTCAATGAGACCGGACACAAGCTCCCCTTTACATTTCAAGCGAAAAGCTCATCATGCTTGAAAAAGTGTTTGATTACAAAATGATTGTACGGAAGACAAAAGGAAGTTCCAATTGTGTTTAGGTGGCTCTATCGCTTTTTGGAAATGGAAGCTTTTCTATTCGATCAACAATTCATACAAGTTTCCTGAATTTATAAAAATGCACTTTTTAATAAATAAAAACCATTTTTTATATTGAAAACTTTGCTAGGTCTCCGGCAAGCTGGCACAATTTTTGAAAACTGATTCATTTCATCAATAGATTCTATTGAAACCAATGCAGGAATTATGTGCAAATCAAGCGCTACACAATGACAACTCAGGGCAGCTTGCTGTTGCAGTAACCAGTAACGTGTGAGTTGTGACAAAGGGTATTGACGATTTGTGTATTAATGAATATAAATTTAAGGCAGCACAAGGTAAATCTGAGATAATCAGAGAAAATGTTTCAGAAATAAGATAAACTACATTCGAAAGACGCATACTAGGTGTTCTATAATCAAATTGCCGGAGGGCGAGAACAATATCAAATAACAAATTACTGAAGATTGCAGGGAAAAAATTCCTTTCAAAAATTACATTTGATTTACTGATAATTGCATTTGTTTTTTTGAATCGAGCGAAAAATGAATTAGTTAATGAGAATTGTGCCAACTTTTCGAGCAAGCTAGCACCATTTTCAATAAAAAACAATTAAACACTATAGAAAAATTCTGAATCACACTCGATATTACAAATAATTCTAGAATTTGTTTCATTGGAAACGAGTGACCAATGAATTAGTTACTGATAACAATAATTAAAACGTTATCAGGCAAGTGGACTATCATTTATTCTTCTGATTCTTCTAGATACAAATATTCACCAACGTTTCGGCAGCATTCGTGCCTTGATAACGTTTCAATTATTGATTAATCATGGATGAAACTGAAACATATGTTACTGATAACTGTGCCGGTTTGCTGGGCAAGCTAGTACAGTTTCCAATAGTGCCAGTTTGCCCGGAAACTAGCAAAACTTGAAAATTACTGAAAAGTACGGGGAAAAATCTGATTCCGTACATAAATCTTGATTTGCGCATAATTTCAGCATTTGTTTAATTGAGAACGAGTGACCAATGCATTAGTTCAGAATTGTGCCAGTTTGCTTGGCAAGCTACCAATGTTTTCAATAGTGCCAGTTTGAATTACTGAATAGTGCAAAGAAAAACTGATTTCGCATATAAATCACTGTTGATTTTCATATAGTTCCAGATTTTGTTCAATT
The DNA here is from genome assembly GCA_910592335.1 of Adalia bipunctata. Taxonomy (NCBI): domain Eukaryota; kingdom Metazoa; phylum Arthropoda; class Insecta; order Coleoptera; family Coccinellidae; genus Adalia; species Adalia bipunctata. The sequence continues at coordinate 14,281,620 of OU342954.1, forward strand.
GAATTCTAGTAATGAATTAATAAGTTGTTGAGAATTGTTCCAGCCAGCACGGTTTTCAATAAGAAGCAATTGAATACCTAGTACAGGGAAAAAACTGAATCTGCGCATGAATAAGACTTGATTTGCAAATAATTGCAACATTTGTTTCTTGAGAATCGAATTAAAAATGAATTAGTACATATAAATTGTACCAGCGTGACAGCAAGCTGGTACAATTCTCAGTAACAAATTACTGAAGAGTACAGGGAGAAACTGATTTCGCATATAAATCACAATTGATTTACACATACTTCAAAATTTTGCTTAATTGAAATCGAGTAATAAATAAATGAGTACATAGGTATAAAGAATTGTGCCATATTTTCGAGCCAGCTAGCACAATTTTCAATAAGAATTAATTGAAATGCACAATGAAAAATCTGATTCTGCACATGAATCACACTTGATTGGCAAATAATTGCGATATATATTTCAATATTTCTATGAAATCGAATGATAAATGAACTAGTTAATGTGTATTGTACCAGCTGGTTTCGCATATAAATCATAATTTATTTACGCAAAATTCCAAATTTTGTTTAATTTAAATAGAGTAATGAATTAATGAGTACATTTACTTTAATTCGAAGTTTTGTTTAATTGAAATCGAGTAATGAATTAACGAATAAATTTACATATAATTCAAAATTTTGTTTAATTGAAAACGAGTAATGAATAAATGAGTACATATAAAGAATTGTGCCAGATTTTCGAGCTAGCTAGCACAATTTTCAATAAGAATGAATTGAATGGTACAGGAAAAAAACTGGTTTCGCATATGAATCACACTCGATTTGCAAATAATTGCAATATCAATTTATATGGAATCGAATGATAAATGAGCTAGTTAATGTGTATTGTACCAGCTTTCCAGGCAAGCTAGTACAATTTTCAGTGAAAAATTACTGAAGAGTGCAGAGAAAATATATTTCGCATATAAATAACAATTGATTTGCACATAATTCAAAATTTTGTTGAATTGAAATCGAGTAATAAATAAATGAGTACATATTATAAAGAATTATGCCATCTTTTCGAGCCAGCTAGCACAATTTTCAATAAGAATGAATTGAAAGGTACAGGGAAAAATCTGATTTCGCACATGAATCACACTTGATTGGCAAATAATTGCGATATATATTTATATGAAATCGAATTATAAATGAGCTAGTTAATGTGTGTTGTACAACTGTACAAGCTTGCCAGGCAAGCTAGCACAATTTTCAGTGAAAAATTACTGAAGAGTGCAGAGAAAAATTTATTTCGCATATAGATCACAGTTGATTTACACATAATGCCAGCTTTTGCTTAGTTGAAATCGGGCAATAAATAACTGAGTTATTGAGAATTGTGCCAGCTGCCCGAGCTAGCTAGCACAATCTTCAAAAAAGAACAATTGAAGAGTACAGGGAAACATCTGATTAAACACTTTGATTGGCAAATAATTCCAGCAATCGTCTCATTGAAAACGAGTGACCAATGTTTGCCGGGAAACTAGCACAAATTTCAAAGAAAATTAACTACTGAAGATTACGGGGCAAAATCTCATTCCGCACATTTCAGCATTTGTTCAGTTAAAAACGATTGACGAATAAATTAGTCATTAAGAATTGTGAAAACTTGCTCAGCAAGTTTATTCCTTCGGAGACCTATCCAAATTTGTTGGAAGTATTGATGAATGGGTGGTTTTAGATTAATGTTTTTTGAGGAGATAATAAATTAGTTTCATTTACAATTTCCCGGAAGTTTTCAATCATATCTCAAAAAGATATTGGATCCTATTGGACCCAACTGAAAAATAATGGATGTAGAAAATTAGATGTTTACAACACATGGGCAATCAAGCACTTGATAATGTGTAAATTCGGAAACGGAAATGAAACGACATAGGGTGTGCAACAATGAAATTTTCTGCTGGGTGATTATGAATCTATTGTTGATAAAATTCTAGGTCAGTGGAACCTACTCCAAGATATGTAACGTTTTATATGAATTCAGTCGGTCTCTGTTCTGTGGAAATTCATCTCATTAAATGAAGAACAACCTGTAATTTTCATAATTATTGAGGGTTTAACAGATATGGTGTGGAATATTTATGCATATGATAGTGCGGATCATTTCAAACCTCATGGTTCGTGAGGAAATAAAGTTTTGGCAGCTGGTGGTTTCTGTCATTGTGCATTTTATGCAGGACAGCTGTTGCTTCAATGATAGTTAATGCAGTATCAAAACTAGTTCTTCATAAATCTTAATTTTCTTCGTCACGAATGAACCATTTATTTTTCTGTAAAATTTGCGAACCACATTGGGAAGTTTTCGAAAATATCGGGTTATATTGCACCCGCCCAGTGAAGGTTTCAATTCTGAATCTACATAAAAGGTGAAGCAGAGATAGGCGATCAATATTGGAATTCGTTATTCTCGACCAGTGCTTGTTTTCAGATCACAACATGATAAATGCTGTTATTATCGATTGTATAAGTCTATTAACCTAAATCTTCACGTACAACATATGTTCATCTCGCATAAGTTAATGCGTTACTCGGTATACATACAAATGCACTTCTTGCATGGCATTTGTGATGAATGCTAAGAAATAAACTCGAATTATTGTTTTTTAATACCACAAAGTTCATACTGCGGATGTACTTTGTTGGAAACAAAGAAGATCCAGTGGCTCTATGACTTTCTTCGAATCTGTGGTCTGGAGGACACGGAACTCGTTAGTTTCGTATCTAATAAAGTGAATTCGCTCCGTGAAATGAAATACTATTCATCTTCAAGAAGATACATCTCTTGAAGTCAGACCAACCGACAACCGTGTTCACTTTGTGGTATTTTTTCCTATTTCATACATACATTTTTTCTTTAATTCTCGTGGTGATGAAAATTCGTATACAGCAGTCCATTCATCTGTCCAAGAGAGCTCTTGTACAATCAACAGAATGCATGGATGTTTTTCACAATAAAGCTTTAATTTTCGAAAAAATTCGAAAAAAATTTTTCGAAAAAATTCTAATAATTTTTTTTTGTGTGACCACGTTAGCCATTCATATATTTCCGTTTCGAAATGAAACACCATGTATGATTTGCATTATAAAAGACAATCCATTTGTGAATTTTAAAAGATGAGATGAAACATGAGAAATGGTAATCATGAAAATAATACGCAAATTTTAAAATCATTCTAATGAAATTGCAGCATGTGAATACCTTTCACAATGTCATGAATACCAACAATATTTGAAATATTCCCACTTCAGGTAAATATTGCACCCAATAAATCACGAATTCTACTGACATTAATAAAGTTTACCTATGAAGCGTTATCTCGAATAACTGATTTTGTATATTTTTGGGATAGGTACATCTAATTTCACATCCTCACACAATGTATTAGCAGTTGTTTTTTTAATCTGCATTACATGCCCAAACTCGGGAAACTGCTTCAATATTCTATTTATCGCCTCTTGGGATATTCGGGATACATACAGAGTGTAACAGCCAAATGGAATAAATTCGATAACGAATAAATGAGAGCGTGTTGGGAAAAACGCTCGGACACGTCGATTTGTAATTATAAATGCGCATATTTTTCAAGAAAATAATATTATTTAGGGTGTTCCATGTGACCGTAGCCAAAACCATTTTTCTTATTTCAAATGAAACCCCTTATATATTATTTATTTTTTGGATTCTTCAGAGAATTCTAGACACAATTCATGCACAATGTCCTATAACTATCTTCAACTATTTCGGAAGTATTAAGTGTTTTCAGATTTATTGCAAAAATCAACGTTTCAAATAAAAATTATTCTATTTCACAAATTCGGTATATTACTCTCAAAACCTAATAAGTATCTAATACTGATTATCGAAATTCAAAAGACAATAGCACTTACACTGATCACTTATTGTCATGCAAACAGACAACGTGTTACTAAGGCTATAAGAATAAACAAATCTGTTTTTGTTTTTTTAATTTCTTCTCAGTAATTGTTTTTGCTTACTTTCTTCATATCAAGAGGTAAATGGGAAATAAGTATTGAGTGTAATGTATCGAATTTGTGAAATAAAATAATTTTCATTTGAAATGTTAATTTTTGTAAAAAATCTGAAAACACTGAATATTTCCGAAAAAGTTGAAGATAGGTATAGGACATTGTACATGAATTATGTCTAGAATTTTCTGAAGAATCCAAGAAATAAATAATGTACAGGGGTTGCATTTGAAATAAGAAAGTTGGTATTGCCCTCGGTCGCATGGAACACCCTATATAATTTTATTTTTTTGAAAAATATGCGCATTTAAAATTACAAATCGACGTGTCTGAGCGTTTTTCCTAACACCCCCTCATTTATTCGTTATCGAATTTATTCCATTTGGGTGTTACACTCTGTATATGCATGCGTCAAATCTGGAAGTTTTTCATGAAACAAGCGACTTACTTTCTTTTGCGTTCGGGTGTTATCTTTGTAACGAATCATTTGTAAAATTCATATTTTGTGCATTTCCGTTAATCGAATCATTAATTCAAATTTAAATATATGGAATTCAAACACTAATTAGACAATTCATAAACTACAACTCATCAGCACAAAACAATTTGCGAAGACGCACTAAAGAAACCAACATGGTCACAGAGAGTCTTTTACGTAGTTCTCATGGTACCATCAAGAAAACACAATGTTATGGTTTTATCATTTTCTTTCTATCACATCTTGAAGTTGAATAAGTTTAGTGATAGAATTTTCGAAAGGAATAACAGTGATTTGACAGAAGGTAGAAGCAAGGGCGCAGCCAGGGGGGGCACGAGGGGCCCGGACCCCCCCCGAGATTTTTCTGCATGCAAACTTCTCTACCTGTATATCAGTAGAACAGTTGAATATTCGCGTCGGCCCCCCCCCCCCGAACAAAAATTCTGTTGAATATTCGCGTCGGGCCCCCCCCCGAACAAAAATTCTGGCTGCGCCACTGGGTAGAAGCCATGTTGTTTTGCCAATTCTGTTCAGTTAGCATTGACAAATTATAATTGTGATATATAAATTGTTGAAATTTATTTTCACAATCAGTGTTCTATTCGCCAAACTTATAGAGCACTTCGTGAAATTTATGGTTTACATAGTCTTCAATCAAAGCATCTTATTCGTCGAACTATCGATAGATTTCGGACAACATCTTATCTATACTCGATGCAACAACAAGAAGACAAAGAACTGTACGTACAGAAGAAAATATCGATGCTGTGAGTGATAGTGGTAATGGAGATCCAGATTTATCTATTCGTCGACGTTCACAACAAGTTGGACAAAATTTGAATGGTATCGACCGAGAAGTGTTTTGGTCTCAACAAGATGGTGCAACACTTCTTGCTGTTACCGTGAAAATTGATTCATTGAAAGGAAGATCTTGCGATAATATTATTTCGAGAAATGGTCTCCAAGATCATGCGACATAACTCCAATGGATTATTTTCTTTGGGGTTATGTTTAGTCATTGGTTTAAGCTGATAATCAAAATTGGTCTGGTCGAAGGCGGTTCCTCAGAGCTAGTCGTGGTGCCGAAATATGCCAGAAATTATTTTTAAAACATTAATGTCATTAAATTATCTTTCAAATAAAAAAAAATTGGCTTCAATCTCAATCTGAAAAAAACATCTGATATATCATTGTAATGAGATTTGGGTATATTCAAGGAAATATTATAATGAATTGCGGTAATATATGATTTCATATGATTTTATTTTTTTCTATTTTGATTCTTGCAATAAACATAAAAAAGATAATTTAAAATAGCATTTCTGAAAAGAGAATGACGTCACCTTTCAAACGATGTATCATAAGCTCATACTTCCGATTCAAAAAATTGGGGGTGGTACCAATCTTTCGAAACACTGGCGGATACAGGGAGGGGGCCATGGCCCCCCTTGGACCTCGAAATTGACAATAATCCCTTGATAGTAGTTCGATCGATCCCTAATATTTTCAATAAATAAGTTCATGCCCCCCCCTGAAATATTCATGCCCTTCTCTAAAAAACTGGATCCGCCAGTGTTTCGAAAAATTCATCCTTCAAGATTGGTATTAAAATAATATTAAATGGAAGCGAATATTAACTAGAAATTTTGAAATTGAATTGGCGTATATATACTAAACGAGATATTAACAATGAAGATAGATCACTATCATAATGCTATAGGACACATTTTTCCGTATTCAACAAACAACGCACCAAATGAATGAGAATAATTTGAAATTACTGGGTTGTAACAGAAACAAAGCAATTCCATGTAAGCTGACCCGAGAAGGGGAATATATCATTTAGTTTCATACCAGGAAGATAAAACGATTAAATCTACATCTAGCCTGGGGATCATTTCTATTATTTCTTGAGTTATTGAGTTCATTGCTCCGGTACAAGAATTCGAACAAAAAGGTGATGGATAAAGATGAAACATGAAAAGAACTGACATTGAAGCATACATAGATATCGAAGAAAATGCTTTAGATCATTTCAAAATTTTCATTAGATTAATGGTGTAGAATCAAGCACAATTAATTTTTCATTCGATCCAATGATTATTTCACTTAGAGTATTCAAGGACGGAGTGAAAAATTTGAGCTAATTACCTACGTATATTTCTAGTGAATCTTAGGTCCAGGAAAGGATTATTTGGAGCTACAACCTCCACGGTTGTTTGGTTTCGGAAAATCCATCGATTATTCGTTGATGGAATAGTTTGTTAATTTCATTCCAAGAAGATCATTATTTGAGAAGGTACCAATCAAAATAATAGCCGATATGGAAACTGCCTTATATAGTTTATGTTATTTGACCAATTACTTTTATTTTTCATACACGTCTTCCTAATAACACATAATTAAAATTGGATGATTCACCTTTTCTCTGAACGAATGGAAACAAACCCCTAGAGGAAAATGAATATTATGCTTCTTCATTAGGAAAGGAATTCAATTAGCTTAAAGCTGGCTTCTACACATCCTGGTTTTTTCATGTTTTTATAAATTAAGCAATTTACTTTCACTCCATTATTGAAAGTGTTTGAGGATGTTCGCAAAAAAATTCAGCACAATGTTGCTATTACAGCTTTTGTCGTTCATTTGAAAACAATACCTTCCATCTACACTGCGCAAAAAAATTAACGCACATTCTGAAAATCTCAATTTTAATGGAAGTTAACTCTACATTGACTTTATAACTTATTTTTTATGTTCTCTCGGGAAGGTTTTGAACGAAACAAGACACATTAAATGGAAGAAAAATTCGGGATTTCACCGAATCTTATGTGAAAGAAGAGAAATTAACAATTTTTTCAAAATACTGAAATGCTGATAAGTGATTTAATACTTGGTATTTCCACCCCTTGCGTTAATTACAGCTCGGCAACGACGGTTCATACTCAAAATGAGTGATCTTAAAATGTTCTGTTCTAATCCTTCCCAGATTTCTCCGAGTTGGATTCCTAAGTCATTAAGAGTAGCTGGATGATTTTCTGAACTTCTCAGCCTTCTATTGAGGTTGTCCCAAACCTGCTCAATCGGATTGAGATCTGGACTTCTTGCTGGCCATTCCATTCGAGAGACTTCAACCTCTTCAAGGTACTCCTGAACGATGCGCGCACGATGGGGTCTGGCATTATCGTCCATAAAAATGAAATTTTCACCAATGTATGGGGCAAATGGCATTACATGCTCTTCAAGAATGTTCTTTATATACTTATCAGCATTCATAGCTCCATTATCAACGACCACTTGGTCTGTGCGAGCAATCAAAGATATTCCACCCCATACCATAATCGATCCTCCCCCGAAACCAGTAGTATTCAGGAAATTGCACTGAGCATATCTTTCATGTGGACAGTGGACGTCTGTATACAAGAGAACGTCGATCACAATGGTAGAGGCAGAATCTAGACTCATCTGTGAAGAGAACTCTTTCCCAATCGGCCTCTTCCCAATGGATATGCTCTCTCGCAAAATCCAAACGCGCCCTTCGATGGGCTGGGGTAAGAGCTGGGCCTCTTGCCGCGACACGAGGCCTTAAATCATATTCTCTGAGGCGATTTCTTATTGTCTGAGTGCTAATTTGCACCTCATGAGTTTGCTCAAGCTGATTTTGAAGGAGGCGAGCGGTTGCAAACCGTTGTCTCAACGAAGAAACTCTCAAGTAACGTTCTTGAATGGCAGTTGTTACCCGTGGTCTACCCTGTCCTGTCTTCGGACATTCATACCTGTCTCTGAATCGCTGCAACATTCTGGACACACTTGTATGGAAAACTCCAAACCTTTCTGCAATTCTTGTGTATGTCCACCCTTCTTCTCGCAAAACTATCGCTCGGGCACATTCCTCTTGGGTCAAATTGCTTGTTTCGCGTTGCATAGCGATCGAGTGTAGAAAATCAAACGAAAGAAAAACTATTGATCACCAGAATTGATCGAGAACAACTGAATTTAGAATGGAGCCAATACATTCAAAATCTGATAATGTCATCTTTTTTTATTCCTGCTGGGAGAAAACATCTGTATTGAAGAAAAACGTTGAAAGTGGATAACATATGCATGCATAATTCTGATAAAAATGATTATCATTGAGAACACCTTCAGTTGTAGAATACATTTGAGATTTTCATAATGTGCGTTAATTTTTTTGCGCAGTGTATAATTTGTAATATTTGATCTTCTTGCTTGATAAGATATGCCGACTGTGGCATACTATATCGGTAATATTTGATATTTCTTGACACCAATAGCATATGATAACATGATTGTATCAGAAGCAGTGTTTCCCATTTATTCATTAAAAAAAAGATTGATTTCTTTTTGTTGTGAGGATAAATAAACAAGAACTCGAAAAAATTCTGACTTGGAGTCTTTCTGAGAAATATAACCCAGAAAGAGTCCCCAATGTTGAAGCTACTGAAGTTGCTGTTTAGGAGCCTGTTGCATAAGATACCTTAAATTCCCCAAAAAACTATGGCCTGCGGTGTATGGTTTTGATCCCTATTCAACATACACAACGCAATTTGTGGCTGTTGACGTTGTGATGGGAGAAACCGAAAATGAACTGTATGGGGTGTAGCAAGGTACGGTGTTAGGTCTCTAAATATTCAGGATTTATATCACCGGAGCGTTGGATTGATCGTGTCGCCCTGTAGATCAAACTACCAGATCACCAGGTCTGACGTCTCTTGATTTTTTCTATTGATACACCTCAAATCTTGAAACTATCAAACTGATCCAAATGAATGTCAGATGTTCAAATAGCGAATGAAAGCGAACTCAGTTCAATTGGAACGTTTTGAATAATTCTCTATTATTATTCAGAATAAAATAAGATTGAAACTAGAACTGAATTGTTTTTTTTAATCATTGATCTGAAAACGTTTCTGAAAATGGAATTCAAAGATCTCCAAAATGAGGAATCAATGATATGTTATTAATTAATTAATTAAACTTCGCAAATCTTCATATTATATCATGAGGAATATTGGTGTTTTGTCTTTTTTATCGGGCCCCCCGATATTAATGTTCCAACATTTTCCTTCATCTAGATATTGAATTATGATTCAAGAATTCAGGTTGTCGGCAGTCTGCTTTAATAGCAATAAAAATGATCATTACTTCTGCATCATGATATCATTATTATGCCTCTTTTTAACTGACTTCCTTGATGTAACCCGTTGGTAAGCAGTGCCCATGTTCTTTGTCCATTTCCGTCATTTCTTATGGGATAAAATTAATGAGAAAAAGACAAATCTGAACTGACATCGAATAAAAAAGGAATGAAGCAATGTTCAATATGCAGTGAAATGAATATTCTATTATGTCAGGCATATCGATTGAAAGCGATTCATTTCCTCGTACTCCTCCTATTTTAGGAATTTCATATTATACGATCGAGAATAATGCCAATTTCATAATATGGATTGGAATGTAAATTGAGAAAACTCATTTATAACTTTGACTATTTCCCTCGTCTTAATTTCCACCAATCAGAAACGCGCAATTTTGAATCACAAATGGTTTCTAGATGGAAAAACTGTATGGCAGCAGCTGTCAGCAGTTTTTTCGGGTTTAACCGCGGCAAAACTTGACAGTTGTTGTCAACGAAAATTAATAAAACATACATAATGCATCCAGAATGATCTGTTACTCATGAAATAGTCTTGTCAAATACCATTCGGGCATCTAATTTTTCCTGTGAAAAAAATCGAAAAAACAAAATGCCAAGTAATATTTTTTAACAAAAAGCATTCGTGCAGGTGCAAAAATCCTCGTCTTCGACTCGGATTTTTGTTGCCACCAGCACTCATGCTTCTTGTTGAAATATTACTAAGCAACGTGTCTTTTCGATTTTTCCGGAAAAACTGGATGCCCTTATGATATTACTTACTTCCCTTCAGAAAATTTCAAGGCGGATCAATAATGTGCTGGGGGTATAATGTTCGGTCGCCGCACCCGTCTTATTGTTGTTGAACGAACAATAACTGGTGCCATCTACGTAGAAAACATCATTGAACCAATCATTGTTCGTCCGCGCAAAGAATTTGGGAATAATTTCATTAATAAGGATGATAACGCCCCTCCACACCGCATCCGAAGGGTTCGAAATATTCTTCAAGGGAACAAACAATATCCAGAGAATGAACTGGCCAGCAAAATCACCGGAAATAAATCCAATTGCCAAAACCCACCTTCAACTTTTCAGGAATTTAGTTAAGCCTTCAGAAAGAATGGAACGTTATTCCTGAAATTTTCATTAATTATTTGATTCAAGGGATTCCTAGGCGTTTTTTCCTATTTTGTCTCATCCTGCATAAAGCAAAGAGAAACAAAGACTTTCGATCGAATATATTGCAGTTGAAAAAAGGGAAACTCATTTCCATTTCTCATTTCCAGAACATAGAATGTTTATTTCTTGAGAACTCAGGGGGCCAAGACTGTGTGTATATTTTTAACTGCTCGGGTAAGTAGCGAAAAAAACATTTCATAATATGAAATGATCGAACGCAATTCGGAGTCAGTTTTACAAAACTTTAATTTTCTTCTTATGCTCCAGTTGAATGAGGTGATATTTCCTTTTCAAATTCAAATATTACGTAAACGAATAATAAGAGATTGAAAAAATGTTTACTGTCGTATTCAAAAGGAAGACCTTTTCAAAAACATATCGCACGATACATATCATGAAACCATATTATGATGGATTTTAATGATTTTATGTAAGAAGTTTCCCCTCATGAACAGAATTTTTTCACTAGAAAATTCAAGATTTAAGAAAATCGCTGTTTCCTCTTCAATCTAACACCCTGTATAACGGATCGACGGATTTCCCAGATTAGCTTTTTATATGCTCCAAAACTCTACATTTTGGTATGAATTATTTCGAATTTTTTCCATATCGTACTTCGACTGGAGAAGAAAATGTTGAAAATTCAATAATCACCCCTCTTAAAATGTGGGTAACTGAGTCCTGAAGCTTAGAGACTTAAAAAAATCGACAATTACCGAATTTTAGGCAAAATTATTAAAATTTGCACGAATTCGATTTTCGGAAAATGTATAATTTAATCGAAAATACAATGTGCTGTACATTGCAATTAATTCAAATCACTAATGATATCGTTTCTGAGAAGAATATACAGAGTGTAACAGCCAAATGGAATAAATTCGATAACGAATAAATGTGGAGGTGTTAGGAAAAACGCTCGGACACGTCGATTTTTAATTTTAAATGCGCATATTTTTCAAGGAAATAAAATTATATAGGGTGTTCCATGCGACCGTGGCCAATACCAACTTTCTTATTTCAAATGAAATCCCCTGTATATTATTTATTTTTTGGATTCTTCAGAAAATTCTAGACATAATTCATGTATAATGTCCTATACCTATCTTCAACTTTTTCGGAAATATTAAGTGTTTTCACTGTTTTCAGATTTTTTACAAAAACAAACATTTTAAATGAAAATTATTTTGTTTCACAGATTCGATACATTAAACTCAATACTTATTTCCCATTCACCATATGAAGAAAGTAAGCAAAAACCATTACTGAGAAGAAATTTTGAGTAACGTTAGAAGACAATTCTACACCAGATTAGCATGTTGCCAAGACGTTCGCGGTGAGCATTTTGAACATTTCCTACATTGACATTAATGTTTTTTTTTAATAATTAAAAAATAATTAGTATTACTCATTAGGTTTTAAGTGTAATGTACCGAATTTGTGAAATAAAATTATTTTTATTCAAAACGTTGATTTTTGCAATAAATCTGAAAACACTTAATACTTCCGAAGTTGAGGATAGGTATAGGACATTGTGCATAAATTGTGTCTAGAATTCTCTGAAGAATCCAAAAAATAAATAATATACAGGGGATTGCATTTGAAATAAGAAAGTTGGTATTGGCCACGGTCACATGGAACACCCTATACAATATTATTTTCTTGAAAAATATGAGCAATTAAAATTTCAAATCGACGTGTCCGAGCGTTTTTCCCAACACGCCCTCATTTATTCGTTAACGAATTTATTCCATTCGTCTGTTACACTCTGTATTTTACAGATTAAAAAATTTGGCGGTGCAAATAAGAAGACCTGCCATGTAATTCAAATAACATCGTTAGAAGAATTCTTTGGAAAATATATTTCCTGAATGGATCTCCGAATAAAGTACCCTTAATTTTAGGGGTTGATACAATTTTGGAAAATAACTCATTCGACATTAATTGTATCTTATCCAGGTTAGAGCTCTCTTCCAAACTCTGTTCGCAAAAGCATTAAAATAGAAATACATAATTTACAATTAAAAAATTTTAAAATATGTATCACTCCTAGATACCGAAATTCCTGCTTATCCTTGATAAAAACTCACCAGTTTTCTCTCGTAACCAAAAAAGTAATCACTTCAAATAAAACTTTGTTGACTGATTTTTTTTTTCAATCGACACCGAAGAAACCACTGGATAGCACGACGGCACAATAGTGGATGGAGCTCTATGATGAAGCTGCTTCTACACCTGTAAACTCGCTATTTCGCAGTTGTTGTTTACAAAGTGGTGGGGATGTTGCCGGCACCAAAACAAAGTCTGATGGATCGGAATGATCAGATCTCATTACATATTAATCTTATGGTTTTCAAGAATCAAGAACGCATAATACCCGAAGAGAATAGGTAGAATTTCTCGGTATAATAATGACTTGTGGGTTTTATTAGAACGTTTGTTACACTTGGACGGTTCCGTCGAAGGTTTCGTGGAGTGATTCAGTTTTTCTTGGAATGTGGATTTTTCTTGCTTTTTCTGATGTTCCGATTATGTTAAAACATCATTTGAAGAGACCTAGATTATTCATTTGTGGATTTCCGGAATAAATTATGTGAAAACGAACCTGAAGAATCTTTACACAGAAAAGAAAGGATCATGAAAAGGAGTGATTCTATCGCAATGATTTTCAGAAGCAAGAAAGAGGGAAAATATACAGAGTGTAACACCCAAATGGAATAAATTCGATAACGAATAAATGAGGGCGTGTTGGGAAAAACGCTCGGACACGTCGAATTGTAATTTCAAATGCGCATATTTTTCAAGAAAATAATATTATATAGGGTGTTCCATGTGACCGTGGCCAATACCAACTTTCTTATTTCAAATGCAACCCCCTGTATATTATTTATTTTTTGGATTCTTCAGAGAATTCTAGACAGAATTCATGCACAATGTCCTATACCTATCTTTAACTATTTCGGAAGTATTAAGTGTTTTCAGATTTATTGCAAAAATCAACGTTTTGAATAAAAATTATTTGATTTCACAAATTCGGTGCATTACACTTAAAACCTAATAAGTAATGCTGATTATTTCTTAATCATTAAAAAAAAACAAAGAAACATTAATGTCAATGTAGGAAATGTTCAAAATGCTATGAGAATAAACAAATCTGTTTTTGTTTTTTTTTTAATTTCTTCTCAATAATGGTCTTTGCTCACTTTCTCAATATCAAGAGGTAAATGGGAAATAAGTATTGAGTGTAATGTATCGAATTTGTGAAATAAAAAAATTTTCATTTGAAATGTTAATTTTTGTAAAAAATCTGAAAACACTTAATATTTCCGATAAAGTTGAAGATAGGTATAGGACATTGTACATGAATTATGTCTAGAATTTTCTGAGGAATCGAAAAAATAAATAATATACAGGGGGTTGCATTTGAAATAAGAAAGTTGCGGTATGGGCCACGGTCACATGGAACACCCTATATAATTTTATCTTCTTGAAAAGTATGCGCAATTAAAATTAAAAATCGACGTGTCCGAGCGTTTTTCCTAACACCCCCTCATTTATTCGTTATCGAATTAATTCCATTCGGCTGTTACACTCTGTATGTTTCCAAGTTTCCATTCAAAATAAAATGAATGCAGGTTGTCCCACGGGAAACTTTACATACTCCCACCATATATAGGGTCTATCATCACGAAATGGCGTCTTAGAAATATCTCCTATATTTTCTCACCGATATACAGCATGATTTATTAATTATGACCGAAATTTCATTCGACCATATTTCTGGTACTTTATGTCAGAATTGAATAATTTGTTCAGAATTCGTAACACTTTATAGCATCTTTTGTATTTGTATTACTTACAACGAAATCATATTTTCAGTGCTGTACTCAGAAAAATCAATTTTGACTTCTGAAGTAATAAATTAAAAGCAAAAAAACCTTTTTTGAAGAAAGCGTTCATTCAAATGCTCTAAAAAGAGAAAAATAAAATTCTCCTTTAAAATTGTAACTATCAACTTATAACCTCATTATACACAGGTTTGCGTAAGAACCTATGAGTACCTATTCAATTAAACTGGAATTTGAAAAATAAACTTCTCAATTAAATAGGTACTAGTTCATTTACACAAGTTGATCGCGCGGCAAGCTTTTATGATCATATGAATTGTGTATAATGAGGTTATAAGTTCATAGTAAAAGTTGTAAGGTAAAATTTTATTTTCTTCTTTTTAGAGCATTTTAATGAAAATTTTTTTGAAGAGATTTTTTGCTTTTAATTTATTATAGTGAATTTCAATAATTTCAATCCGTTGTTGAAGCGTGTATCGTTCCATTTTTATTCATGGGGTAGTTTCTACTTGTCAAATGTCAAAAAATGACAGCGTCAAAAGTGACATCTACCGAAATAGCGGGCTATTCAAAATAACACTGTTATGGGAAAACCCTTTATATGTCTTTCGAATGTTCTCGTCGTAGAAAATCGTTCAAGGCTCACCTTACTTGAGTATCAGTGTTCTTTTGATCATGAATTAATGATACGTTGTTCCTCAGTAATATATCTGTTTGCCAGTGGCGGCTGGTGAGGGAGGGCGGCGGGGCGCCGCCCTCCCTAGAAAAATGACGAAAATAGAAAAACAATCAATTTCTATATTACCTATTCGTGGTTTTCTCCTCGAACAGGATATAATTAAATTTAAAAATTTTTACCTAGCCGTAGCGACCCCCGTATTTCACAATTCAGAGCGTAAAGCCAAAGACGAACGTAATCGGATCGGAATATGCTGGTCTGCGGTGCTGGGCCACAGTATAGAAATTTCTATACTGTGCTGGGCTGAATCTCGAACGCCCGAGCGATATAGCAGGTTGCCATGGCAACGGGACGCGTCTCCAGTGAGAACCACGCGCGGTTCTCAGTGACCATTCGAGCCGTTGCGCTGTGTTTCGGGCGTAGAAAGATGAGCCCTTCGAAGGAATAAATGGAGTCTAATGGAGAGATTTTGAAGGTGCCAATTGTTCCGTGTGGTAAATTCGCGTTGAGGATTTAAGGACTGACAATGAGGGGGTGTTTTCTAACGAAATTCTACTTAATTTATTTGAGTTTGCGAGAGAAATCGGCGACATTATTATATTTCAGATTTAGGATTGTTTTGCTTTTAAACATAATCCTTATGGTGATATTTTCTGCAATGCAATTCATATGGTTCATAAGCCCTGAATTTGGAATTATCGATATTTTACTCGCGGCCAGAAATAACACAAGAAAACGGGAACTTGACCGTTATCTTAGGTACTTTAAATTTGATAGTGTCGTACGGTTTGGATTCAACGTTTTGTGGAATATATAAAGTTTTGTTTTGATACCAATGACAGCCGCAGAAACTGAAATAGGCTTCTCTACTTTGAAATTGATCAAGTCGTTTCTAAATACGATGTCGGAAGAAAGACTGACGGCGCTCGCAATGTTGTCCATCGAACAAAATTTAGTTAAAGCCATTCCTGAATTCAACGAAAAGGTTAACGCAGATAAATTGCGACAAAACTCAAATGATTGACTTTTATTTTCAGAAATAGAATATTGTTAAGTACCTACCTATTCAAAATCTATATACTTTTTTCAAGAGCGGATATAGCTATTTTTCCATTAAATTCGGTGCAAAACATTTAATCACTTCAAATAAACTATGAAACGCATTTTTTTCAACACGAGGCTTTCGATTCTCATAGGGGGTATATCCCCCATCCCCCCCCCCCCCCGTAAATCCGTCCTTTTTTATCTTGAATCAACGCCCCCCTGAACAAAATTATCACCAGCCGCCACTGCTGTTTGCTAACTCGAGTTAAGGTAGGTCGTATAATTTCTATTTATAAACACTCTTAAGTTCAATCTACTCCAAACCACTTGTAAAATGGATTGTCCAAGTGAAGGATCCTTATGGAATAATAACCGGGTTACATGAACTTGAAGGTTGTTCATTCTAAATGTATTTTTCTCATATACAGGATGTTCGAATTGAAACACGTCTTCCTTTTTAACTAGTCACAGGATTGATTATTCTAAACCCTTTCGGTCCTGACATTTGAATTCCTCTAGGTAGAGGGTGGCAAAATTTTTATAAACGAATGATCCAATAAAAAATTTTACTGTCATATTCAGAAGGAAAAGACCTTTTCGACAACATATCACACTACCCTTCTTCCCTATTCAAATATAAAGGGTCGGGGTTGCCGAAAAGAGGAAAGAAATGATCTTAATTTCACTAGTTACAAAGACCATTATTTCCATTTCAATGGGACACCCTGTATTATCAAATCGATTGAGTCGTTGCCCTGCCTTACCTTGAAGGCGTGATCTGAAAAAGGTCGAGGAAGATGTTGAAGAGGTTCAATGTAAAATAAGGTGTAGGATTGGAAATAAACTACGTTGATGTCATGTGTTGATTTCATCCATCCTGATCAAAATGTATTGTGTCATCTAAGTGTAGGTGTTGAAGGAAGCAATTATGAGACAATTTTCATTTTGCATATTTGAGGTATCAATTCCAACAGTTATGCATCTTATGCTCATTTGATAATTCGACGAGATTGAAGCTAATGGTTAGTAATGATAGACGTTGAAGTGAATTGTAAGGTTAAACGTTGAAATGGCGAAATCAGATTGATATAAATAGATTGAGAGCGGAGAAGTCTCAGAGTAATATAATAACCAAATAGTTATTTGAAGAATTAAAGGAAATTATAAAATACAATTGGAGTCTAGTATGTCTACTTGGCAGCAATGAATGACAGCTTAATTTGAATCAATATATCTGTAGGTATTAACATACCATGCTCCAATTCGACCTATTGAAAAAAATTTGGCCAAGCGAAATTCGGTATGAACATTTTTACGGAAGCTATATGAAAGGTCAGATGACGAGAACATTGATTTTCGCTGTACAGGGTGTTTCTATATAAGTGTATCAACGGTCAACTGTAGATTTCTCATGAAAAAATAAAAATTTTTTTCTCTTCCATTTTTTCCTCTGGGTTTTCGTTTCTGAGATACAGGGTGTCAAAAATTTTTTTTTTTCAGTTTTTTGCTAATATCTCAGGAACTGTACGAATTATATAATTGAGTTTTTGTACACACATGATTACTAATAATAGCTACTTTCTTTTCCTTTACTCTGTTTCATAAGACGTGCCAGTTGCGGAGATATTGAATTTGCACACAGATTTTGCTACCCAACATTTACAAGACTGCACAAATTTGCATTTGCACAGCAAATTCTGATGCCCCAATGTGTTTCACATAAAAATGTACTCCGGGTTTACTATTGCTCTAAAGAGTCTAAATTGAACCGTTTTCGAGACAACTGGCATTTTATGATAAAAAACAATTTGCCAACTCATTGTAAATTTCTTGTTATTGGAAAAATTAGTAGTGATAATTAACAAGTTTATTGATATCAACAATATTCGACAACTATAGGTTTTTAAGTTTAAATTGCAAAGTTATTTTTCATTATTTTTAGCGACCATAGTCAACAAGATTACAAGAATTGCACGAAATTACGCCAGTTGGCTTGAATGCAATATTAATTGTCATACTGCTTTAATTCAATTTTTGATCATGAACATGAAATGCCAGTTTCCTCGAAAACGGTTAACTTTAGAGCAATGAACCATGATTACATTTTTTATATAAAACTTCGATCTTAGTTCTGATCTACAAATTTTGTCAGGATTTTTAGTAAGGAGTCGTTACACCAGGTATTTCTATGCATCTATACAGGGTCTTTCACGAGGAACCTCACCCATATTTATACGGGAAACTACTGAACGTATTTTCATGAAATTCAGCACTTATAAGTATTTCACGATGCTGATGAAATCTAAAATATTTTCAAGGCATGAGCACCTCCGGTTTTTCCGGAAATGACGTCAACTTCCGTTTTTCAAATTAGAACACCATTTTTTTATTGCAGAAATTGATTCCTTAGAAAATTTCAAGTTATTTTGATGTAACATTTTTCATTTTGGTTGGAAAATTCTCTCTGAGCGGGAAAATTCGAAAAAAAAATCGAAAATAGAGCTCCGCTGAAACAAGAATAACTTCGAGGTTTTTGGATGGAAAATTTTCATTTTTGGGATTTTTCAAGATGTAAGATTGATGTATCCACTTCAAAAATCGAAATCGCGATTCATGATACAGGGGGTGAAAAAATCGCTTTCAAAGTTAGGGATGACAAAATCGTGAAAAATAAATTTTTTCAAATTAGAACCCCATTTTTTTATGGCAGATATTGAATCTAGGTTAAAAAATAATGTGAGTGTATGGATCACACCCTTGCCCCAAAGTGGATATTAACTCAGAAAAAATCCATTTTAGGGCAAGGGTGTGATGCATACACTCACATTATTTTTTAACCTAGATTCAATATCTGCCATAAAAAAATGGGGTTCTAATTTGAAAAAATTGATTTTTCACGATTTTGTCATCCCTAACTTTGAAAGCGATTTTTTCACCCCCTGTATCATGAATCGCGATTTCGATTTTCAAAGTGGATACATCAATCTTACATCTTGGAAAATCCCAAAAATGAAAATTTTCCATCCAAAAACCTCGAAGTTATTCTTGTTTCATCGGAGCTCTATTTTCGATTTTTTTTTCGAATTTTACCGCTCAGAGAGAATTTTCCAACCAAAACTGAAAAATGTTACATCAAAATAACTTAAAATTTTCTAAGGAATCAATTTCTGCAATAAAAAAATGGTGTTCTAATTTGAAAAACGGAAGTTGACGTCATTTCCGGAAAAACCGGAGGTGCTCATGCCTTGAAAATATTTTAGATTTCATCAGCATCGTGAAATACTTATAAGTGCTGAATTTCATGAATATACGTTCAGTAGTTTCCCGTATAAATATGGGTGAGGTTCCTCGTGAAAGACCCTGTATTACTAGCAAATGAGAAAAGACGCTGTAATTTGAATTTCGTACCTGTCCAATTTTCGTCTTGGGTTTTTAACTGCTTAATATGTTTGTCGAGAGTCCAATTATTAAAAAAAGTGACGGTTTGGTTGTTCCTGTGGATATTGAAGAGTCTGCAAGAAGAGCAAATCTGGAACTTCTACCTAAAAAATCAGTGCAGCAGTACGATACTGCATATAACAATTTCCTGGCCTGGTGTTAATTGAAAAATGTAGAAGGGAACTTCAGTGAACCTATTTTTCTGGCATACTTTGAAGAAAAATCAAAAATATGGAGTTCATCAACTTTGTGGAGCAAATTTTCAATGATAAAGTCTAGCGCCTTTGTTAAAAATGGTGTGGATGTTAGTAAATATTTCGAGGTAATAGTATATTCGAAACGGAAAAGTGAAGGATATCGTCCCAAAAAATAGCAAATTCTCACTCGTGAACATGTTGAAAAGTTTATAAATGAGGTACCAGATGAGAAATACTTGATGGTTAAGGTTGCAACTATTTTCGGATTATTTGGAGCCTGTCGGCGTGAAGATTGCACTGCCCCCTTCTGTCATCAAACATTGTCGTTTTTTTCTGAAATACATGAATAATAAATGCACTGCCAATCCAGTTGGTATCAATACATTTGGGAAAATTCCATCTATTGTTGCCGAATTCCTCAAACTGCCAGAACCAAAGCAATATACAGGACACTGTTTTCGAAGATCCTCCGCTTCATTGCTAGCAGAATCAGGAGCAAATATTACGGATATAAAAAAAACATGGTGGATGGAAGTCTACGAAGGTAACCGAGGGCTATGTGGATCGTTCCAAATTGCATATAGAAATGTCATTGCTGAAAAAATTCTCCCAACCTCAACAGATTTTGGATCATCATCCTCCAATATTGTACTTCCGGTTTTTACAAGTACTGATGATGGTGCTGAGGATTCTAATAATGTGTTGAGAAGCTCCCTAACATCACAGGACATTAATGTTAGTAATTGTTCTAGTTTTACGATTGATATTAATGTTCATAAGTAATGATTGTTAAATATTGATAATAAAAATTTGAAATTGCTGAATTTTTTTCATCTGATTTCATCATAAGAAAATGGAGTGCTAAAAATATTTTAACACTATAATGTTAAAAATATTTCTAACACGCTTCCAAGTAAACAATCAATTTTAACATTGTTTGCTGTCATTAAAAGTGTCACTTATAATGGTAGTTGTACTAAAAATATTCTTGGAGCCTGAGGTTATACAAGGAGTGAAAATAAATTTGTTCAAAAATTTTTTTCAAATTTTTTCGTTTCTGATATAATTGAGTAGGTCTATTCAATGCTGAATACATTTCTGTTAAAACCGTTGTATTCATTCAAATAGTTGTAAACAACTTGATATGTTTACCCACGTTTTGATCTGGTGATAACATTTCATGTTACTATAAGTTCTATGCATGGGTAGAACTCAAAGATTGATGAGTTCACATTTGATAATTGGAGGTAAGCTTTTGAGAATTAATTGTGAAGACCAGGTTAATTATTATGAATGGAGTTTTTTCCTATTTTTTTTTCTTAATTTTACATGTTATAAATCAAAACTCTTCAATCTGTACTTGTTTTTTGGGGATTTTCGGCTCTGAGTTTTTGTCCGTTATTGAAACAGAGGAATTGAATAAAAAAAATCATCGATTCAAAATTGTATATTATAAAAAACATTAAATTACAAGTTATCTCATGAAAAAAAAATATTATCATCGGTTCTTCGTGACGAGTCCGGCAGGACCTTTGGGTAATCCTCCTTGTCCTTCTGGGACAGTCCTCAGAGGTATGAAACCCAACTCTATCTTTGGAATGCCATATTCATGAAGTTTCTCTTCATAAGTGTCCAAAAGGTCATCATGAGCTTTGCAGACCCTTGCAAGCTCATATTGAAGGTCATTGATGATGGCGTTCTTTTTATTCAGAATATCCTGGAAAGAGATTTCGTTTAGCTACAAACCTAAACGATGAAAAGTACATTTTTGGAATGGAAGGACCTTCATATCATAATAGACCAGGGCCGAAACCTTCAAAAATGGTAAAAAATAAAAAAAAATTACAGTAGGATGAAACCCATTAGAAAAGGAGGGGAATATGATCAAAATGAAAGGAAAAATAAATTACGGTCGATCCGAGTTCGGGAAGAGGGAGGGGTGAGTTTTTAAGGGTGAAAAATGGTTTTCCTTGAATTCCGGCAAAACTACAAGTCCTATGGAAAAAAGCTTAAGGGCAAAGTTGTAGGTAATGAAAACATCTACAACTTTTGTATTTGCAATTTTTTCACATAACCTCAAAATTTAGGTGAAAAATTCAAAAAACCAAGTTTTTGGTTTTTTATTTATATCTTTTTCACAAAAAAAATTTTTTCTACGAAATTTTGTGAAAACTTACCTTATTATGTCCCAAATACACTGTAATTTATTAGATTCCAAATATTCATGTTTTCGCCTTATTTTAACTTAATATCAAAAAAGCCCCCCAATTTTCAATCGGAAATTCTGACGTCAAAATATCAGTTTTTTTCGAAAACTTTAGGGGCTTTTTCTTCATTGAAATATCTACTTTCTGATGGTGTAAAAAAAATATACATCACTATAGGAAATGTTCTCAGAAAATGCAAAAAATTGAAAAAACTCAAATTCGAAATTTTTTTTAATCATTATGTACAATTTTGAGGTATTTATTAAAATTTACTCTTTTATTACTCAGAAATCGTAAGATTTCCTGTTTCATTTATAAACGAAAAAATTGCAAATTGAAATATACTTCTATAATTAACAAAAAAATAAGTTAATAAAGTTAATATTTAATAAGACATCTACAATATTTTGAAAAAGTTGAAGAATCTTGTTTAAATAATATTTTTAGATGACTATTTATTGCTGTTTCAAGATAATTCATATACCTGAGTGACCTTTGGTTAATTTGTAACCCATTGTAAGTTATTTCATAGAGAAGTGGGGACTGAGTTACTCTAATGGTGGGTTTCATAAATCGTTGATTGAACAAATCACAGAATTATTCGACGAAATTGTCAAATCAACCAATAGGATTTCTAATTTTCGAAATTTTCAGCATACAATTGCTTGATTGAGTGAGTTGTGAGAAATTTACTTTATTAAAAGAATTGTTTGGAATCTACATAGCTAGGTAAATACTATCTGTATTTTAATCTATATTAATCAACTTTAAATGAAAATGGAAATATTTTCTTTCATAAATAGTATGTTTAACGTAACTTAACCTGAAAAATTAAAATTGAATGATATTTTAGTACAAGAATAAAATGCGTAATCAGAATTAAGTATCTAAATTCAATAGTACGATTTACCTGTATATTTAAATTGTATAAGATTTTCTATGACATGAATGTAATTCGAATTAAATAAATAAACCCTTCATCCTGAAAAAAAATGCAGCAATCACATTTTTTTGGTGAAATTGTACATAGTGATTAAAAAAAATTTTCGAATTTGAGTTTTTTCAATTTTTTGCATTTTCTGAGAACACTCCTTATAGTAATGTATATTTTTTTCACACCATTAGAGAGTAGATATTTCAACGAACAAAAAGCCCCCAAACGTTTTGAAAAAAGCTGATATTTTGACGTCAGAATTTTCGATTGAAAATTAGGGTGCTTTTTTGATATTTAGTTAAAATAAGACGAAAACATAAATATTTTAAATCAAATAAATTACAGTGTTTTCGGGATATAATAAGGTAAGTTTTCACCAAATTTCGAAGAAAAAAATTTTTTTTTGAAGAAGATATAAATAAAAAATCTAAAACTTGGTTTTTTGAAATTTTCATATGAATTTTGAGGTTATGTGAAAAAATTGTGAATACAAAAGTTGTAGATCTTTCTATTACCTACAACTTTGCCCTTTAACTTTTTTCCATAAGACTTGTAGTTTTGCCGGAAATCAAGGAAAACCATTTTTCACCCTTAAAAACTCACCCCCTCCCACTTCCCGGACTCGGATCGACCGTAATTTATTTTTCCTTTCATTTTGATCATATTCCTCTCCTTTTTTAATGGGTTTCATCCTACTGTAATTTTTTTTTGTTTCAAAAATTATCGACCCTGGTCTATAATAGGTATGTATTGAAGAGCATCCAATTTCCCTTCAAACGATATAAATATCCCTATTCCTCAATTGTGAAGTTTTTGAAATGAAAGTTCTCAATGTCAATGAGTCAATGGAAATATTGAGATACATTTTGTATATACAGGGTGAGTCTTTGACTTGTACATATATTTTAACTGTAAATTCTTGAGGTCAAAAGAAACATTTTGTTTCATTTTCCATTTTTCAGAATTCGGCTCTGTTGAAAAGATATAGCCATTGAAAAAAATGGGCCCAAATACATGCCTGATACGATTCTCTACAAAGACCTCAAAGTTCATATTTCTCCATTGAAATTGAGTTAATACATTTAGGGAATACTCAAGTATACTCCATTCACAATTATAAAATCACAACTCTGGCCATGGCTTCGTTTTCAGGAATTGGTGCACCTGATTAAAAATCTGTGCGCGTTCATAAAATATGGTTGATTACAAAACGACGATGCCAGTTTTTTTGTTTACATCAAAGTAAAAGTATCAAAGATTTTCCACGATTTTGGGGCGAAATATCGATAGGAAATCGCCTATTTTTCCGTTCTTCGTCGTCCAGAAGAAGTTTCCCGTCGATATGAGAAAGAAGTTTCGTGCAAGTGTCATTTTTTCCTTTCACGAGTTTTGGCGTGAGTACGAACGGCAAGTTCGGATTGGACAGAAAATCGGTTTATAAGCATAAATAAAGCGAAAGTAAGTACTAATCGACCTTTTTACACTTGATAACGAAGTTTTTTTTAGGTATCTGGCCGTTTTGAAAGATTTCAAACGAAATTCCGGTCCCCCAGAAGTTTGGTTAGTTTCGGTATCGTTTTTGGTGCTAAAATTCACTTGGAATGTGTAAATGGACAAAAAAGGCTTCCTTATACGATCTTCTAACGAAAGCGACTGGAAAATATGGTTCAGGTAGAATTTTCGAGGAATTATGAGGAAAGAACTTGCAGAATGAAATTACACGATTTCTGTGAGTAAACGGGTTCTAAGGATGGCCATCATCGGTCTCTAAATGATTATTGTTGATCGTTTTCACGTTTCAGAAGAAAAACACGTCGAAAAAGCTAAAAAAAAAAGAGGAAATATGACTATATTGCATTCCACACTAGCTGAATTCAGGTTCCGATGAATTGAAATGTGTCACTGGAGCTTTCATTCCTTTGCCGAAAGTAGAAAAAGGCTATATTGAACCAGAATACATCGGTTTTTTCCATATTCCAGGAGTTTGTGTCTTATTTTAGAACAGGTTAATGATAAATGTGAAGCATATGTTTGACCTTTTCCATTTTATTTGTTCAAACCTACTGTGGTAGTAATGTATGAATATTTTTCAATCTAATAAATTACTATACAATCAGAATATTTTACTCCTTATTCATAAGATCAAATAAATAAAATGTCGTCAAGTCTTGAACTTTCAGTTCAAGAGGATAATAAACATTAAATCTTCACAAGCATGCATATGAAAATTATGTGAGAGCAATGCAATTTTTTTCCATGACGAAAAATAATATATTTTAACAGTGATCTCTTGTACTTTTCATGCAAATAACTAGAAAAGGAATCCTTTCTATCAATTCATATAAACGTTAATTATTTTCGTCCATCACATCTTTTCCAATTCATTCACATTCTGAGAAATACGCTAAGAATGTAGAAAGGGCAACATGGTGTTGACTTGGAACATAAAAATATTTTGAAAAACGTCATAACTTCGATACAGAGTGGAATGTGTCAAATTTCCAAGGCCAGAGTTGTGATTTTATAATTGTGAATGGAGTATACTAACCTTATATGAATAAGTATGTTCGAAACACGAAATTCCTTAACGAGAATATCTAGTTTTGTCCGATTATATCTGCAACTAAAAAGCCACATTCCTCCTATCGAAATAAGTTCCTTCTTCGATTTTCCTAAAGATTAGTGCATACAAAGGTACCTCACAAAAATCTTCTATGACAGAGCTTTCACAGAGCTTTTGAGAAGACGATGCAAGATTGTTGATTTTCTCTTCAAACATTGGTGCGAGTTAGCGGGTGCGCAAGACACACTGTAAGATCTATAAATCGACCCATCTCAAACCTTTTTTCTGTATCACGCATGCGTATAGCGACAACCGGCGCTATCTATAAGTGTAAATAGATATGGAGGACAATTGTTTTTGAGCTATGTTGTTGTGAACGCAGAAATTGATTATTTTAGGTGTTTTCCTTCCATCTCGTGATGATTATGTGGAAGATGTTCAGTGAATTAATGTAATATTAACCGTGTAGTGTCGAGTTTATAAGATTTACGTGTATAAATTGGGATATTTTTATCTGCAGAAGTTTTTAAATAGTTGGTTGTTGGCAGTGAATTATCACAGAGGATATTGTTTGAACAGTGGTGAACAGTGCTAGTGTAAATTCGTTTAAGAACAATTTGGACCAATTTATTTCAGTTTAGTTAGATAGATTAAGTTTGGGCTGTATCTGTTGTTCGTTTATATATGTACTGAGTCCTATAGATATTTATCTTGACTCTTATCCCTAATAAATAATAATAATAATAATAGAAACATCGCCATAGATTATTTAGTGCTAACTGTCATTTAATTCTTCATTGAGCTTATTTTCAATATTTTCCGTATGGACCAATAACAATAAATTTTTAATAGAAACTGTTCGTATAAAATGTATAATTTCAGCTTCTTAGAATTCAATTTCATTTCCCACTTTTATGTGATTTTTTTATTACATATCTCTACATCAAACGTTATTCCATCATAGAGATTTTAGTCTTGACAAAGTTGAGAAACATTCTGACAACATTGTTAGCTTGTATAGAGATCAGAGAGTGTATAATTTTTCAGCCATTCTGTGATATTGAAAATCCAGGAAAGCATCCAGATTATTCTTATGATTTTTGTTTTTTTCCTCAAAGTTTATCGAGTAAAATTTGGAATAACTCGAAAACGACGCGTTTCATTGAAAAAACATGAGAATACTTCTATTTAAAAAAATTATCGTTTTTTCAAAGGTATGAACCGTTTATCTTTTTCGAGTAGTTTTATAGTATTGTGACAAGTACGGCCCTGTGCGCTACGGTCCGATCGAGAAGTTTCTGGAAACGCGTGGACGAGAATGATTCGCGAAGTTTCTAGACGAGCCCGGACTTAGCGAGAAACAATCGGCGTTATACATACACTGTGTCCGTAAAGTATGGAACAAACTCATTTTTAGCTAAACAGGTCATTTTAAGAAAAAATCCCGAAACACGTCGATTTTTGATGTTAATTTACCGTATTTTAAAATTATAATCTAATATACAGGGTGAATTGCGTTCGAGTTATGACGTCACCGTCATTTTTTTTAAATGGAACACCCCCATTTTGTCTCAATTTTCGGATTACTCTAGCTGAGCTGATTCCAAAAATGTATCACATGTTGATTCCAATTGGAACAGGGTGGACAAAAATACAACAGTTTTGAGTGTGCTCA
This sequence comes from Adalia bipunctata, assembly GCA_910592335.1. NCBI lineage: Eukaryota > Metazoa > Arthropoda > Insecta > Coleoptera > Coccinellidae > Adalia > Adalia bipunctata. Next base: position 14,309,054 of record OU342954.1, read on the forward strand.
TAAAGTATCGCGTAACATTCTTTATTAGGTAAATAATAAATACTATCAAAAATACTTATTGTCTAGCGGCAATTGGTTCAAATATAACGCCCCGTAGTTTGCTACATGTTTAGAGTAATAAAAATGAGCTGTTTCCAAACATGTTACTTTATGAGCACACACAAAACTATTGTATTTTTGTCCATCCTGCACCAATTGGAATCAACATGTGATACATTTTTGGAATCAGCTCAGCTAGAGTAATCCGACAATTGAGACAAAATGGGGGTGTTCCATTAAAAAAAATGACGGTGACGTCATAACTCGAACGTAATTCACCCTGTATATCAGATTATTATTTTAAAATAAGGTAAATCAACATCAAAAATCGATGTGTTTCAGGATTATTTCTTAAAATGACCTATTTAGCTAAAAATGAATTTGTGAAAATAAGTGAAAATAAATACTAGTGCAAATAAATCAGTGGAAATAAATTGTACAGACTTTTGTTAGAATAAGTTCATTAGTTGTTAATTATTAGTGTTATAAGTAGTGTAAATAAATAGTTTATTGAACCCGGACGTTTTACTAACGAAGAAAACGTTACAGTATTTTATTTGCGTGGATTTATCAGTCGGCTACGCTGTAGCTTTTATACCAGGAGAAAAATGGAATAATTTTTGCTTGAAGAATATATATATATTCTTTTGAATTAGAGAGCTAAAATAATACAATATATAGTGAAACAAAAAGGTCCTAGCTGAGGTTAAAAAAAACGGGGTACCATAACATTCTGCGTATGATACTAGAGCTCAGGGAAAAACCTCAGCCGAAAAAACCCTGTCTCCCCGTAAAAAAAATAAAATAAAATTGTGTAGTGCGAAAATATCTGAATATAACATATTGAAGGACATCTCGTTTATCCAAACGGCTCTTCGGAGGTAGGATTTCCAAAATATGTACCATGAATAGAGTAGCAATCAACAAAATTTCAGTTCATTTGAAATAATAGTTCCGAAGATATGAAAAGAAAAGTGTTTTTTCATGGATTTTCGACACCCTGTATCTTTCAAACGGAACCGAGTTTTGAGAAATGGTTCGTTTGATGAGAGGATTATACAGTTGAAATATATGAACGAGTCAAAGACTTGTCATAAAACATGAAAATTATGACCATTTGACAATCGTCATCGATTGTGAAGTATTGTTGAATTCATCAACAAAGATATTATCGAAAAATGTGTCATCTCTGGAAAACTATCTAACAGAATTTCGAATTGCATCTCTTCCCTCAACTAATCCCTAAAATTTTCGTTGTGAGAAAACAAAAACGTGATCTACAAGTGATAATGGCGAACTCATCGATGTTAAGCCAGCTTACTTCATACCTATTTCCAGCGACAGACAACAAAACGAGTTTATTTTATAGTTTTCTGAATTAAACCTTCATAAACTCCTCGAGCCACATCTAATCCGGAGTAGTCAAGGATTCCTGGAGAAAGCGCCTCATATTTCTTGATATGGATTTAAAATTCTGCGAGATGCCCTCTTCCGTCTCGAATGATGTCATGTTACGGAGAACTCATTAGCGGCCTTTACACATACACGCTTTCCGTACGGAAAGGCCTGAAATAGGAAAGAGCGAGGTAAAGCGCGTATGTGTAAAGGGCAGGATTGCGCTTTCCCTATGGATTTGCGAGATGGTATTACTCGCACGCTTTCCTCGAAGTCCCAGGAGTGTGGGAAAGCGTGTATGTGTAAAGGCCGCTATTGTAATGCAGCATTTAAATTCTTGTGGGGTTCCACGAGAGCTACCATACGGTGGATTTGCAAAGAATTATCTCTGAGTTATTGTTTTCTATCGACATTCTTCATAAATCCTAGAGAACTTGAAGGGTTAAGATCTACAGGGTCTTTCACGAGGAACCTCACCCATATTTATACGGGAAACTACTGAACGTATTTTCATGAAATTCAGCACTTATAAGTATTTCACGATGCTGATGAAATCTAAAATATTTTCAAGGCATGAGCACCTCCGGTTTTTCCGGAAATGACGTCAACTTCCGTTTTTCAAATTAGAACACCATTTTTTTATTGCAGGAATAGATTCCTTAGAAAATTTCAAGTTATTTCGATGTAACATTTTTCAGTTTTGGTTGGAAAATTCTCTCTGAGCGGGAAAATTCGAAAAAAAAATCGAAAATAGAGCTCCGCTGAAACAAGAATAACTTCGAGGTTTTTGGATGGAAAATTTTCATTTTTGGGATTTTTCAGTAGTTTCCCGTATAAATATGGGTGAGGTTCCTCGTGAAAGACCCTGTATAGTGTATAGTCATGCAATTTCCCGATTTGGTGATCAGAATTGGCCTCCACGCTTTTGCGATTTAACTGCATCAGACTTCTGGCTGTGGGGTTATCTGAAGTAAGCTGTAACAATGAAATACTACCACATGTCAGTGGTGTCTGATGAAAGTACATATATCGTGGTGAGGCACAGCAGAAAAAAATTATTGTTGATAAGGTTTCGGACTTTGCTATAAAAAATCATGTTTTATTGATCACCGAAATTTTGCACTCTAATTGAAACACCCTTTAGTTCCTCATATATTTTCATACCACAATTAAACGTCCAAAATCAAGTTGAAAAGAAGGCAAACCCAAACAAACAAAAATAGGTAAGAACAACAGTATTATTGCCAGATAAACAGCGGGTATATAATATATTATTAAAAAAATCAAAATTCCTTGGTTTGTATTTCAGTTCTTGAATTATTTCAACATTTTATTGAATCGAGTAAAATTAATGAGAGAAGAGTTAACGCGTAACGTTTAACGTTGCACAATTGGCGCCCAACGTGGTCACGAACCTACAACCTCGAGATCAAGAGTGACAATTTTAGTAATCCCAAATCTTCAAGAAAATTATCACACTCACCTCCAACTTCTTATTCGTTTTGACTGCATGTTGCGGGTCCCTCAACTGTATCACGAGATCCTCTATGAGAGCGTCTTTCTGCTCCAAATTCTCGCCCAGAACCTTGACCCTCTTCTCCAACAGCACGTTCTTGAGGCTCGTCTTCTGCTGCACCTCCAGGACTGCTTGGTTAAATCTCCTCTTCAGTTCTTGATGCTCCGCTTGCAGCTAAATATGAACATCCAGAATAAAAATGATACGGATGGAAATGTTTAATTGTGAAGCTTCGTATCCATCTGTGTATAAGCGAAAAGGCACCATCAAATGAACAATGTGCGTGTACTCACTTTGGTAAACCTGATTTCCAAAGCCTCGTTGGCCCATTTCAGATCCTCAAATTCTTTCCTGGTCTGGTTGAGCTTCAATTTGGTATTCTATAAAGATATGTCATTATGTAGGAATCTCTATATGATCAATTGAAAAGGTCGAAGATATATGTTCAGAATTCGTATTTTAATAAATAGCCTAATATACTGGTTCACTCTCGTGGAGCAGTATATTAGGGATATCGTATTCAATCGTTTTTAAAAATATGTAATATTCGAGAAAATCGCTGTAAAATCATGTAAAACTCAATAACAACTTGAATCGGTCCACAGTATGAGACATTTCGTCAATCCGGTCGCCTTTTTTCTGAAGTTTGGTTCTTTAATTGCATAGGTATGGTTCATGAATGTTCTTATTTTGAAATGAAGTCAGTTTATCAACGGCTTCGATTTGGAACGAGTGTTCTGAAAATGCCAACACGTAAATTAACAAACGCTGAGGCTAATAGGGCTATCGGAATGCTACAGGGTGGCCTAACTCAGGTTGTTGTAGCGGAAAGGCTCCAAGTCATCCAAAGTGTGATATCTCTTATTGATGCCCCTGGAGGCCAAACATTGTATTGATAGTCTCAAAATGCTTGAATTCTCTGGGAATAACATTTCGTTATTTTACTCGATTTTTCTTAACCACCCTGTATACGGTGCAGACCTACAGGCTAAAATTAATTTGCAACTTGAAATCATATTAATATGAAGAGGAGATATGTGACACTGATGACGGCTAAGAAGCCAGAAACCGGTCTGTCATTTTCCTTCTGCGGTAGCAGCATGTTCCGGCGATTTACTTCTTGAATTAGATCTTTGCGAGTCCATTTCTCTCATTTATTATATGTCCCTAGTGGACGGTCTTAACGGACATGAATTTTCCTATTTTGATTATTATACTTGCGGGATCCGAACCGTATGAACGGGCGTATTCAACCATCCACGGTGGACTGCATAAGACTTCAAAGCAAGTACTTGCGAAATACTGTAGGATGAAGTGAATGTACGTAGAGATCTAATTTTCGAAGGAAAGTCTGGGATGAAACGTTGACATTTACCCGCTAGGTGGGACACTGTAGTATTACATTGTACTCAGGAGTTCCTGCTAGAGATTAATATAAGCTCTGCCGTTTTATTTGGTTGCTACCGTAAGAGGGGATATGTGACACTGATGACGGCTAAGAAGCCAGAAACCGGTCTGTCATTTTCCTTCTGCGGTAGCAGCACGTTCCCGTTCCGGCGATTTACTTCTTGAATTAGATCTTTGCGAGTTCATTTCTCACATTAATATGAATTTTCATCACAACATTCTGCGGGGGCCCTAAAGGTAACTTAGAAGCTGTTTCATTCTTCCGACCTATTCAAACTGGGGAGTTCGACGGGAAAGTGGCTTGTATCCTTGTGTTAACATCGGGATAAGTCAATCGGTATGTGTGAATTTTGAATTGAAGTTAGGTACTCATTGTGTTGAATTTTCTTTTATTTCGATACAGGTGCGGCAGGTGTTTTTGTGAGTGTTTGGTTTGGAAAGAGAGAAATTTCTATAACTAATTGTTAATTTCCATTTTTAGAAGCTTTTATTCAGTTTCACCTGTCCCGGTGTCTGTCTGTCTGTCTGTAATCAAATCTTGCAAGTTGAATATGACACACTTCTAATGGTCCGATTGATTTGAAATTTGGCAGGTGTACGTAATTCTGGTGATAATGCATCATGGAATATTTGTTATAGAAAAAAACAAAATGGCGGCTTCAAAATGGCGGATGAGTTTTGTGATTATGATACGATTTCATTCAAAATTAGTATCTGGGGGGTTTTGGGTTAGATAATGATGATTCTTCAGTCAAAATTGGAAAATTCAAGATGGCGGCTACAATATGGCGGAGGAGTTCTGTTATTATGATCCGATTCTATTCAAAATTGCTATCTTGGGGTTTTCTGGGTCGGAAATTACGATTCCTCAAAATTGAGGAATTCAAAATGGCGGATGAGTGTTGCTTTCATAAAAGCTTGTCTTGAAAAATGTTTTTTCATTATAGCTTGTTTTCATTTGGGAGTTGACCGTCGCTCTCAATTTTATTTGTTTTTCTGTTCTTTTTTTTAATATGCACTGTTGTAGGTGAAAAGGTTGAGGAACAATTTTATTTTTGAATAATGGCATGAAAAAATTTTCTTGAATTCGATATACAGGTAAACATGCGGCAAAAATTCGAGAGCTTATCCTTGGACTATTTTGAGGTTAATTTAACCTTTGAGTATTTTTGAAAATGCACCCTACATTCAACCATATGAGACCTCAATCAATTTGAAGCTTCCTTCCTTCTCTGGAGCAAGTAACTGATCTAATTTTCTCCTAATGGAGAAATCTTACCTCTAAGGATATTTTATCCTTTTCGTAATTCGTCAACTGCCTCCTGTACTCGATAACCTCCGCCCTGGCTTGACTGAGCGGTTCCACCATCTTTTTATTCTCAGACATGAGATCTGCTACCTGCTTGGACATTCTTTCGTTTTGTTTTCTCAACACCTCCATTTGTTCCTGGGGAATTCGATCGATTTAAAAAATTTTGGAAATACCTACATTGAATCGTCAAATTCATACCTTCAAACTACTGATGAGAGCCAAATTATTCAAGGTGATATCATTGTAGTACATTTTCATCTCGCTGTAAGCCTCGTCATGTTGTTTGGTCAGCGCATTCAGCTGGGTGTTTTTTCTTTCCTCAATTTCCGCTATTTCCATACTGAAAATCATTATGTATACCGATGAAGGCTTTAAAGGCAGGATTCAACTTCAAATTTGAGTACTCCGGGGTTTTTAACCGTGGTCCAGAAGAAATTTCTTTTAACGTTTCACTTACAACTGTGGAAGGGTGGAAGTTCCCTCCCCCCTTACCCTCTGATCGTGATCACGCCTAAATTCCGTACGTTCCGGAAGTTTTCTATTTCTAGGCGTATCCAGGCTTTACCAGAAAGGGAATCGGCCCAATATACAGGGTCTTTCACGAGGAACCTCACCCATATTTATATTTATACGGGAAACTACTGAACGTATTTTCATGAAATTCAGCACTTATAAGTATTTCACGATGCTGATGAAATCTAAAATATTTTCAAGGCATGAGCACCTCCGGTTTTTCCGGAAATGACGTCAACTTCCGTTTTTCAAATTAGAACACCATTTTTTTATTGCAGAAATAGATTCCTTAGAAAATTTCAAGTTATTTTGATGTAACATTTTTCAGTTTTGGTTGGAAAATTATCTCTGAGCGGGAAAATTCGAAAAAAAAATCGAAAATAGAGCTCCGCTGAAACAAGAATAACTTCGAGGTTTTTGGATGGAAAATTTTCATTTTTGGGATTTTTCAAGATGTAAGATTGATGTATCCACTTTAAAAATCGAAATCGCGATTCATGATACAGGGGGTGAAAAATCGCTTTCAAAGTTAGGGATGACAAAATCGTGAAAAATCAATTTTTTCAAATTAGAACCCCATTTTTTTATGGCAGATATTGAATCTACGTTAAAAAATAATGTGAGTGTATGCATCATACCCTGGCCCTAAAGTGGATATTAACTCAGAAAATATCCATTTTAGGGCAAGGGTGAAAATACGTTCAGTAGTTTCCCGTATGGGTGAGGTTCCTCGTGAAAGACCCTGTATACGAGCGCATTGGCAGAGAGGATTCATTCATTCAGAGCGCGAACCAACGAGTGGAAATAAATACTAGTGCAAATAAATCAGTGGAAATAAATTGTACACTGTACAGACTTTTGCTAGAATCAGTTCTAAAGACCGGCAGTGACTATACTATTCTTTCAGTCTTCACTTTGTCTTTTATTTTTCAGTCTCATACATACATTTACTTATTAAATTATCGTTTTGATGAGCATTAGTATACAGGGTGAGTCTTCGACTTGTACATTTATTTTAACTGTAGATTCCCCTCATGAAACGAAACCCTTTTTTTCCCTATACCATTTTTCAAAATTCGGTTTGGTTTGGAAGATACAGGGTGTCGAAAATCCATGACAAAACACTTTTCTGTTTATATCTTCGGAACCGTTATTTCGAATGAACTGAATTTTGGTTGAGTGTTTACTCTATTCATGGTGCATATTCCTCAATCGAAACCTATTCAATATTTTCTACTAAGTAGTATAAAAGTTACAGGGTAGTCGACTCATCAATACACGCTAAAACACCATAAAACCACATTTTAAGAAACTAAAAGTATTCCTATTTTTTCAATAAAACATGTCGTTTTCGAGTCATTTCCAATTTTATCCGGAGAAATTTGACGAAAAAATCATTAACTTCAAGAATAATCTGAAAGCGTCTCTGAATTAAATATCCTCGAATATTATTCCTTCTCTGGTCTTTAAACGAGTTTACAATGTTGTCACAATATTTATCAACTTTGTCGAGACTTAAATTCAAATGATGGAAAACGTTGATGTAGAGATATTTAATAGAGGAAAGTATCCTAATTTTGGATACTTTTTTTCAATTCACATTTTTCGGCAGAAAAATTCTTGCTTGATTATTTTTCTTCACTTGAAATGTGGTTCTACCCTAATAAAACCACGTCATATAAACTAAAATATATATTTCTCACCCAAATGACATAAAAATTAACTCAACTGAAAAACGACGATTTTCATGATTGCAAAAATAGGTTCCAAATATTGGATACCCTATCCAAAATTAGGAACCTATTTGTCTCTGCAAGAATCACACACGTAAACTTTGCTACTGTCACCACCAGCACAATCTTCATGTGCCCATCTGAACATACAGAACACTGGATCCAGCCTTCCCCACTTTGGTCCTCGGGAAAATTTTCACTGCAAAAAAGGTTCCTAATTTTGGATATCCAATTTCGAGCCACCTTTCCTATCCAAAATTAGGCAACTTTCATGTTCAAGGTTAAGTGATCAAATTAATATTGCTATTGAACAGGAATGTTCGAATCGAATTGTTGAGCTTATTCCACAACTATTCTTGTATTGTCATACTAAATTTTAATATTGTTTAGCCAATACTCATCGATTTTTCACAATTCACAATTGGAGAAATGAAAAACTGAGTAACACAATAAAACGTTATATCTCGAAATGCCACCTAGCAAAAAATAGATGAACTTCATAGTTTACAGGGGGTTTATTTAGTTCAGAAACGAGTAGTTTCCTGCATACAATTCCACAAAACTCCTGATAGGATGTGAGATAACATAGTATCCAAAATTAGGCAACTATCCAATAATAGGCGACTTTCCTCTAATAAAATCCCACAAATGTGGGAGATAGATTTGAAAACCAAGGAGAATTCAATAGGCACAGTTTCTATTGAAAATTTATTGTTACCGGTCCATATTGAAGTTAAATGTCGATGAAATACAAAATTCGGATATGATTGATGAATATCGATACAAACTACGTATTAAATCGAAATCAATGAAAAATGAAATGATACCTTATAATCTGTGGCGATATTCCTATCTTAACAATATCCTCTTGGAATTTTATAAACTCGACACAGTTAAAATAATATTAATTCACTTCACATAATAATCACATTAGAATAATAATTGACGGAATGTATTCAGAACTTCACATTATGTTCAGAGTTTATTATTGTTTATAGTTGGCCTCCAAGGGTAATTGAGATAACCAATCCGTCGGTTTTTTCTATACGCATGCGTGGAGAAATTTCGCAGCAGGGTCGATTTATGATGGAAACGGCAGAATTCATAGATGAGAGAAAGAGAATTCATAGATATGTTTCGTAAAAAATCCTTAACCTCAATGAAAATATCAGCAAGCTGACAACATCTCCTTGAAATTTCTGTTCAAACATTCACAGAATCGATACAAAATAGATTAGGTAAGGTTCTTTAAAAATAAATCTGAATGAAAAGTCTTTTTTCATGAGATTGTTTGGGAATTTCGAGGAAAATATGAACAAGTCATTAGTGGTTATAAACTAATCTGCAGAGATCAAAGAAGGAACTTATTTTGGTGTGAGAAATGTGGCTTTTTAGTTGCAGATATAATCCGTGAAACTACCTGTTTTTGTTGAAATTATCGTGTTTGCAACATTTTTATTCCAATAAGGTTAGTACTTGAGTATTCCCTAAATGTATAAACTCAATTTCAATCGAGAAATATGAACTTTGAATCAATTCCACAGTATCATTTCAGGAACGTAATAAGCCCAATTTTTTTCAAATGGCTATATCTTTTTAACAGAGCCTAATTCAGAAAAATGGAAAATGAAAAAAAGGTTTCTTTTGGCCTCAGGAATCTACAGTTGAAATATATGTACAATTCAAAGACTCACCCTGTATATGTCCATTCTCCTCTTCAAGATACCTCTACGTATAATTAACAAAAATAAATGAACGTTAGGTAGGTTTACACAAAATTAGTTACCTACATAAGAACGTCCCTTACCTCAAAGATGACCGATTATGCTACTGAGTTGTGAATTTAGTCGCTGTGGGGACGTGGGGTTTCCGGATGTGACTTGTGATATCGCCCTGATATCCCGTGGCTTGAAGGAGGCTTCCTTGGGAGGAAAAAGTCCCTATTGAACCTATCAGTAGGTGGTTAAGCTACAACTAAATTGTAGACCGTGACTTTAAGTTTCGCAGGGACACAGCACAGCTAGGGACAATTATTCAATTGTGAAACTGGAGATGTGGTTCAATGGGAACCATCGAAAAACGACGAGATCACAGAGCTATTTCGTTCTTCTTTATTAGGGGACGGTGATATTCATCGGACCCAATTCATATGTGAACCAACATTTTCATTTCTGTCTGTTTTCAGTTTTGAATAGTCAATGTAGTGTGTTCTTATTTCAAGTTGCATTTGAAAATGGTTTCACTTTAAGAACTGAAATTTTGTGGGTAAACTGAAGAAGGATTGGAGTTCTCAATGAAATAATTGAGATTTATTTCATTTCAACAGTTCATTCTTTTCCTTTCAAAAATGGAAGAAAAAAAGCCAACTCATGCTTCTGTTTTATTTCATACGAAAGACCCATGAAAATAGTTCAACTTCCGATTAAAAGTGAATCTACAGATAATTTCATTCAGAATAATAACTTGAAATGCGGGAAAAAGTTCCTGCTTTACCCACAGATTCACTGAATTCATAGTTCAGCGATTTTCGGATAGAGAGCGCCATTGTACATTTCATTCATAATTAGAGAGATATTCATAGAACTTATAGAGATAATGTAAGTTCTATGGAGATATTTCATAAAATGCACGGTGGCGCCTCTATCGGATGAGTTTTCCTACGCGCTCTGAACGGCGACCTTAAAATAAATGTTTCATTGGAGGAAATCACCTGTGTTTGAGATTGAGTTCATTGGTGAGTTCGGTGAATTTTCTCTCAAATTTGAGCTCCAATTCCTTAGCCTTCCCATCGAATTCACTTCTTGCCTGACTGGTTTCCTCGCTATGTTGCTGGAAATTAATAATACTCAATGGAAATTCTTCCATTATCAATAGAAAATCAATTTTTCTGAACGGGTAATACCCTGCGGACATGGATGGGTTAACAATTGAAAGAACTAAATATTCATCGAATAATGGTGCTCACTCACCAATTTCAGGTTCCGGACCTGATCCTGATGATTCAGTTCTTGTTCCTGACTTTTATTCTTTAGTGCTATCTTGTCGGCAAGCAGTTCTTTCTCTTGGGCCATATGATCGTCAGCTGTCTTTTTCAGGGACACCAGAGCTTGAGCCTTGCATTCTGTGAGGTCGTTCTCGTGCTCGTACTGAAGATGTTTCACTTTTTGCTTGTAGAACTTCAAGATCTCCTCGTTTTTTTCGGTATTTTCCTCTATCTGTCGTTCCTTGTTCCTGAAATATACAAGGCTCTCGAAATAGAAAAGATTTATCAACGCTCAAAGTCTGTATATTTTTAACCTTAGCAAAACCGAGGCTTCGAAATCTAAATCATAAACGTTTTGAAGTGGATCATACTCTAGTATAGTTACTATCAATATTCCGCTGTACGCCCCTGTCATTATCCCGATCTGGACTGTTGTATGTTTCAATAAAAAAGAAAAAAGTTTCACTCCACCTGATTTTGGCTCTCGCTTCTTCCAATTCGTTTCTGGTTATTTCCCAAAATGTTCTCAATTTATCTCTCTCCAATTGAAAAAAATTCCTTTCCTCTCTTTCCCGTTCATTTTCTTCTTTGATGCGAAGGCAAAATACCTCTAGTTGTTCTCTAGTCATAGAAGAAGTGTCAACCCCATCTATTACGGTTGCTGAAATGAACATCTCAAAGTTATCAATTTTTCTAGATTGAAATCAAAATTTTACTTGATACGAAAATGATGAAAATCAACTAATCAACTTAGGCATTAAAAACTTAAAGACGAAAAAATCTTTGGCATTAAAATATACATTGAAAAAATACCAAGTTTGTGCCCAATCTAAAAAACAGTCCTCTAAAAAAAATTTTCAAATACGCCACTGAATTTTATGTAAAATATCTAAAATGAGCAGTTTTCATTTTTTTTCTATCCTATACAGGGCCTGAGAAATAATAACATCTCAAAAAGTGAACATTCTCGTTTTCGCCCTGTATTTCAGGAACAAAAGCAGTGTGGCTCAGCGGCGTAGCTACGTAGGTGCAATAGTGTGCAGTGCACCAGGGCCCCCGCCCTTAGGGGCCCCCAAGGCCCCAAGCGGTGACCACCGTTTTTACCACGTTACAAGATTTGCATGATTTTCTCGGAAATAGCATCAAACGTTGGGATTTGTTGTCAAAATATTCACTGGTGAATCGGACACCTTACTGAAAAAACTAAATCCGGCGACTAGATGGTCCAGTATGGTCAACACAATTTCAGCAATAAAACTTCGTTTTTTTGATATCATTCGTGCATTATCCGAAATAGTTATGAAAAATCTTGGCAAAGATGAGCGAAGCCAAGCAGAAATTACAACAAAAAATTTTGAATTTTGAATTTACTTTTCTCTGCGATTTTATGCTCATATGATACTTATCAATTATGCATCTAAAGTATTACAAAAATGCGATATCAATTATTTGGACGACGCAGAGCTTAGAAGGGACCAATACAAAGATAAAAATTTATAGGAGTGACTTCGAGTCCTTCAAATGCAAGGCTAGAGAAAATGCCATAGCATATGGTATAGATCCCCATTTCGAAGAAAAGAGACAAAAAAGTTCAAAAACATTTCGATGAATGCTTCTTGCTGATCAACGATTTCGAAGTAGAGAAGAATTGTTCAAAATAAATATTTTCAAAAAGTGCCTTTCATTTTTCCAAGTTTACGCCCTCAATTTTTCACCTAAAAGCTTGAATTTGTCTTCAAATTGAAGTTGAAAGATGTCTTGAGGGCACTCCAATTTTTTCTCTCTGAGAAAATTATTTTTTCGCATGAAAAAATCGGGTTGAATTTGAGAGTACAGTAGAGACTCGATAATCCGGATCAATTAATGCTAGGGCTAATCCGGATTATTAAGGAATCCGCGTCTTGCAATTTAGTAGAGATGCATATTAAAAAACGGTTAAAATAAATAAAGGCTTCAATCTCGAAATCGCAAAACAAATATTTTATTTGAATTAAGATATTTCACTTTGTTTTTCAACTGTAAGAGTAAAATAATGCTCAACTATAGCTTTCTCCTGTATTTCTTTCAGAAGCAGATTATCAGTAATTTCAATATTATTCTCTTCTGCCCATTGCAATCCCAATGTAAAATATGTGTTTTATTGCCTTCTCCGTTCAGAAATCAAGTTAAGACAAGATAGAAGTAATAATCATGTATGCAACGATCGCAAATTCGGATTATTGAGTCTTGAGATCCGGATTATAAGGTAGATACATAATACAATCTTGACTTCAATCCGGACTAGTAAGATATCCGGACTATCGTTCTCCGGATTATCGAGTCTCTACTGTATATGAAAATTGACTTAATAACCGTTTTTCGGCGGCATCAATTTTTTTTTAGAAAATTCATTGGAGTGTTTCTAAAAAAATTCCATTTGAATAGGCGCTCAATTAATGCAAAAATGATGGAAATACTGAAAAGACAGAAAGTGTGAAATCGCAGAGAACTGTCTGAAATTCCAGGAGAATTAAAAAAAATCGAGCTTTCAGGTGGAAAATCGAGAGCGTGAACTTGGAAAAACGATAGGCACTTTTTGAATGGAGAATCGGTGCCGTCGGTCAAACGGCCTCTTAAATACACGTTTCGAGGGTATGACTGCAGTCAACAAATTTTTTTCTGTCACCCTCATTTCTAATAGATGTAGACGAAAAAACTATGTCATTCAAAGCTGCGACAAATTTCAAAGTAATTATTGCGATATGATAGGGACCAACTTTTCGATTCAATTTCTTAATATTTATCACCTATTTCTAGCTGAATTGAAGAAGGCATGGACAATTCACGAATTCTGTATTAAAATACATAATATAAGGAATGCGATCCAACAGAAGTATTTACATCAGCACAGGCCCGCCGTAAGCGGGCGTGCAAGGCGTGCCCGGCACAAGGGCGGCACGTCCAGGGGGGCGGCAAATCCAGTGAAATTGAAATTTTTTTTGGAGGGGACAAACAACGTGGTAAGCGGGGGGGGGGGAGAAAAAAAGGGGGGGCGGTTGTCCAACTCCAACTGCTTTAAAATTTTGCCAACTGTCATAGAAACATAGAAACTTTGCCATATGCGATCGATACTTTGCCAACTGCTTTGAAATTTCTCCAACTCCGTTCAACATTGGGGGCGGCAAGGTCTCCCCATCCCCCTTAGAGAGACTTTTTCTCTGAAGGATTGGGAGGACAGGCGGCCAACATCGATAATTTCCGTATTTAGCTATATGTAATTTCAATTGAACACCAAATTTTGGATAGATTAGATATGACTAAGATTATAGAAGATTTCGCAAATATAAAAGCGAGAAGAGTGAAATTTTCTTAGATAAATATTTGAGTGTGTATATATGATTTTTCTCGCTAAAAGTTGCCACAACCCCCCCCCCCCCCCCGAATTGCTCTCTGATGTAGCGCCCTATTGGGGGCGGCATAACAGTATTTGCACGCGGGCGCTCAGACAGCTAGCGGCGGGCCTGCATCAGCAATATTACTGTTCCATATAATTCCTGTCACCTCTGTAGGAGGGCAAATTAAAAATAATAAAAATTTATTTGAGCTTGATGAAGCTGCATCAAGTCTAGATTTGAGTGAAGTCAATAAATCTTTTGCAAGAAATTAGTCTTAAGGTTGTAGGTAAAACATATTTTTCACGATGAAATCAATGACTTCAAATCTGACTCGACGGACCTCCAGGTTTGAATACTCAATAATCAATTTAAATTAATTCCTTAAATAAATTATTCTTATTGTTATTTTGCCAAATAATTTAACATATCAATGAATATAGGTAATCAATTTAATATACCTTCTTAAATACATAAATAAACATTCGAATTTCCTATTTCTTTTCATTACCTAATGACATCTTTTATTCAAGTATAGGGGAAAGGCAGGCAAGATAATAATAATAATAATAATAATAATAATAATATTTATTTCCACTGACTGAAATAATTACAGTATGGGAAAATGTCATAAGTATAGTAAAAGTATAGTAAAAAGACAGACTTAATTGTATATAAACACCAACAAACGAACATCTTGTATCCTATTACACACTATGAATTCTACAAGGAAAAATCAAAATCAAAATATTCATGCAGAGAATAATATACATTTCTCTTCAACAGTGTTTTCACCGACTTTTTAAATGCTCTTAACTCTTTGAAGCACATAAAATATCCATTGAAATACACCCCAGAAGCACAGCCATATTTTTTTGGCTAATTTTCTCTTTTTTTCCTTAATTTAGTTCAGGGGGGTATATAATAAAACAAAGTTACTGCTTGTCCGTTTCAGAATGAACTGACCCGAAATTTGCCTCTGTTGATAGAAACTATATGCCATAACGTCTGTGAATAAAGCGTGGTTCATGAAATAAACCACCATGCAAATCTCGAAAAGACCATTCAATAGGTGGTTTATTTTATCGACCACCATGCATGATGGGTCTAGAAATATGTGGTATTTACCGATTACCACCATGCTCGAAAGAGTTAAACTTGCAATATCTCGAATGCTACAGGGTAGGTGATTGAATATTTTCGAGCTTATTACTCGAAAACTCTTCTGCACCTGGGTAAGACGCGTAAAAGGGATATTAGCTTTTCTGTCACCCATACTTCTGGTGTTATAAACATTATTCATCCCATGTGTGAACTCAAAATTGTTCTTTTTAACATAAACGACACAGTGCAAAATGAACAGAGATGGGACGGTCAAAAAACTGTCCCTAAAGTAACCGCGGCAGGAGGTCTGTCTAGTGAGGCCATACATAGATCGAACAATACGCTTCTGCATCCTGAAAACAACGTCCACATCCGTGCTATTACCCCAACATAGGATTCCATACTCCAGCAATGAACTGACCGAGGAGTTATAAAACATCCTGAGCACATCAAGATCACAGGTATTCCTCAGTTGACGGATCAAGAAGTTCGTCGAGGCAAGCTTTCTACAGAGGATCGATATATGATCCCTCCAACATAGGTGTCTGTCAAACACAACACCCAGGAATCTGACTTCATTGGACAGCTTCATGCTTGCACCATCAGACCAGATCAGAGGAGACTCATCAAGCAGCATACCATTGGGAGAGAAGAGGACTGCAGCAGTCTTCCTCTCGTTCAGCACAATTCCGTTTACGGAGCAGTATGCCTTCATTCTGGCGAGGCAACAACGTGCCTTCACAGCTAGCTCTCCAATGGTCTGAGCCGTCAGAAGAACGGAAGTATCGTCAACATACTGTGTGACAAACCCATATTCTCCTAGGTAACAGACCAGGTCATCTACACTAAGATTAAACAATGCAGGTCCGAGAGTACCACCCTGAGCAACACCAGATAACAGTGTTCTCTGGCCAGATAAAACTTCCCCTCCGCTCTCACGAAGTCTGACCATTTGTGATCTATCAGTGAGGTATGATCTGACCCAACTCAAAACCACACCCCGAAGACCCATGCGTCCTAACTTTGTCAACAGCACCGATATATCCAGAGTATCAAAAGCTCGACTAAAATCATAGAAAACCACCATACAGCATTCCCTCCTCTCAAAACCATCCTGAATACGACCATAAAGCGATAACATGGCATCTTGCGTATTCCTGCCCTTTCGAAATCCGTATTGTCGATCAGACAATAATCCAAAACGATCTGTGAACTGTGTCAGGCGAACCAGAAATAATTTCTCAAGTGCTTTCGAAAAGACCGAAAGCAGAGCAATCGGTCTATAGTTTTCAACTAATGTACGGTCACCCTTTTTGTGGGCAGGTGAGACAATAGCAGTCTTGAGTTCCGAGGGAAAGTATCCGCACCCAAATGATAAGTTGGAAAGGTGCGCCAATGGTAGTGAAATATAGTCAGCGATATGGCGAATGATACTGCAAGGGACCTCATCTACACCGCAGGATGATTTCGTTGAAACAGACAATAAAGTATCGAACATTTCCTCCAACGAAACTGGAGACAAGAACATCGAGTCCGGATTTACTCTTAAAGGAACCTTCGGTAGACTGTGGACGCCTTTAGATTCACGTACTAATTCTGCTACAGAATCCACAAAAAAATTATTGAAGTAATTTGCTCTATTCAGACTACAACGCACGGGAACTCCGGATGAGTCAATTATAACATGAGGTGCATTCCGACCCCCCCTGACAGATGTATTCGATTGTATGTAGCGCCAGGCTGCTCGAGTTCTGTTATCAGCATTTATTATGGAATTATGTACATAAGATTTTTTTGCTGCTATTATATTTTTCATGTGTTGTCTTTTAAATCGATAAAGATGGCATAGTAGGGCCAAATGGCATACCATATGTACTGAAGAATCCACTGCGAGTGGAATCCTAGAACTCGGTGCAAATGTTCGAATTAGTTAGCAACAGTGTACGAACGTTGCTTCAAGGGATCCGTTACGGTAGTTGATGACTTAGTCGTGAAAAATGGTGAAAAAGTGGTGTGACCGTGTACAACTTCGACGTAAGCTCTCTCTTCTCACCTTTATAACTGTAAGTACAGATTATTTCACAAAATTTTTTATATCCGAGTAGAATTGTACCTTTATTGTAATCCTTTTTATGTACTTTCCTTGACAAAAAGATGTCACAAAAATGTTGATTTACTTATTCGTTTTTTGGACACGTTGTTAGGGCAAGTTGGCATACATAGAGGCTGGGTAAAATGGCATGGTATATTGGTATGCCGTCTTGCCCGAAAAATGGTACTTTTTATTAACAATAAAATATTGTTTCAGATGGTCTACAATTATCGAAGGAAAACCAACAGAGGAGAGTGGGATGAGAATAATATGTCAAGAGAATTAATTTTATGTTTTGTTTAGTTCTTGTTTCGTTTGATATAAGGTTATGAAATATTTTTCAGTGATTTCCTAAATCTGTGAGAATTCTTTTTATGTTCTGTTCCTGTTTATATAAATATACATTTCTATTTCTTGTATTATCTGTTATTTATTGGAATTTTGTTTTTTTCACTACAAAATATATCATATTATATGATATGCCATCTTGCCCGACACTGTAGGGCAAAATGGTTTTTCGAATGTTTCAGGTTATCGCGATTTTTTTTTGTCTATAGTTTTTTTTATTCATATCTTTCTTCAAAAATTGATAGCTAACTTGATTGACTAAAGATTCAACTAATGCTGTACTCTATATTTTTTTCCTCATAAGAGATATCGATTTTCAAAAGATTGTATGCCATCTTGCCTGCCTCTCCCCTACCTACTCCTCAATTGTACCTTCAGTAAGTAGCTCTGCTTCTTCGAAGTATTATTTATATTTCGACTCGATAAAAACCAAACAATTCATTGAGGGTCGGTTTTATAAAGGGCAACCGAGGATTCAACCGTTGTGTCAACAACCAAATTCCCCACTATCTGGTAGTTGGCGCTCGGTTCAACTGTCGGTTCGCCTTTTATAAAACCGACCCTAAGGGGCCCTTCTCCGATTTTTGCACCAGGGCCCCTGACTTTATCTAGCTACGCCACTGACTGTGGCTTTGAAAGTTTTCCAAAAAAAGTGATACAGTGATACATGGGACACAGTGTACACTCAAAAAATCCGACGATCCAGCAACGCAGAAGTTACTCCTACAAGTGGTTTCTTCAACGGAGAGAGCGAAATTCATACCAATAACAATAAGAGATATACTGAAACGAAAAGCTTTAGAGTTGAATAAAAAATTAAGAATAATTGGCTCGAAAAGCTTATTTTTCTTCAAATAACGTTATTACTTAAGTTGACTTGATATTGTGGATATTTCGATATTATGAACACATTATTTTTTTTTAGTTCACACTATCGCGCGTCTACTGATGTACCTTCTTCTTTAATCATATTAGGATGGATAAATATTGCATTTCCATATCTTTTATTTTTCACGATACTTTTCCTACTTTATGATGGCCCGGATGGCCGCTCTATGCTAAAAGGATTGTTTCCCCTTTTGAAAAGATCATTCAATAAATAAAATCCTTTATTTTGAAGAGCAATGAAGAACATCAATGAAAATATAAACTCACCTTTGCCCCCTCCTTTCTTCTTAGGTGGCTGCAAATAATAAGTAGGAACTTATGTTTGAGCAGCAATCTAATAATCAAAAGATATCTCACCATTTTTCACAAAGTTCCGATGTCTTTCTTCAGAAAGATGAATAGAATGATATACAACTTGACGTAAAAGTGATTGTCATAATTTGGTTACTAAGGAATTTATTAACTTTGTTGAATCAATGTTATGGCCATCACAAGTGCAGAGCAGGGCTAACTCTAGCTGATGTGCCACTGTACTTTCAGGAAATAAAGTTATGAATCCAGAAACACGTTTAGGAAATTTCGAGTATTTTCCAGCTCTAGAACAAATAAGTTCTCAATAAACCATCAAACAGGGTGTTCCAATACTAAGAACAAATTAAATTGGAAAACAGTCCTGGAAACGGCACTAAATTATTAAAATGATGTATGATGTGTTGTGCTGCTCTGGTTCCTTATACTGAATTTAATTAAAAAACTGTTATTTAATGCTAAGCGATACTAATAGGTACTTAATTTCATTAGTTAATTAAAAATCCTACAATAGTGTAGGAAAAGGCTTTCTGGCAGTTTGCGATAATTCAACATTTTCAACTCAATATTCCTTCAATCAATTCAATCCTGACCAAAAAATAATGGCTCGTAGTTCCGTATTCAACTTTGAATAAAGCTAAGATTTCTTATTCAAATATATCGATCTAGCAGGAAACGTATCCCATACTTCCGGGAAACCGGATTACACTGTCAAATTCAGATTCCTTCCGGATCAAGATTGGCTGTGATTGGTTGGTTTGCTGGCGGTTTATTTAAATTCGTCAAACTTCGAATTATTCGATTGCGAAATTTGAAAGGAACCCTGAGTTGAAGATGTTCATATTCATCATTAATCTATAAGCTGTGAAGCCAATAATGATTATTTTTCATGTTTCCACTAGCACAGGTTTTGTCATTAGACACCAAAATGGGTAGATCAAATCTATCGAATTACCCGCCGAAATTAAAGACAGTCGTTTTTTAACCTCTTTCGAGTTTGGTGATAAGATATTTACATATAAAAAGTAAAAACTAATTGTTGAGAAGAGTTAAGTCAAAATTTTATTATTATATCCTACAAAATGAGTATTGAGGGATTGGAGATCGAACAATATAGGAGTGATGCCATCAAAGCTGTTTCTTTCAATTTAGGTATTTGTTGTAAAATTTAACCCATCTGAATATTATATTCATTTATCCTGTTACAGTGATCTCCCCAGAGGACGTAGACAAAGTTGGAAATGATAAATTTACATTCAAACCAGTAATGGCTCATCAAGCTTTTGGAGAAACGTACTAAAACTACCCAATTTTATAGGTCTTAATACACTAACGTTTTGAACTTTCAGGGAGATGATATTTGGTTATAAAGGCCTCCGTATTAACTTATATTACCATCACAATTCAACGAAGTGTTTACTGGATGTAGATTATGATAGTGAAATCGATGAAATTGAAGTCGATGACATCTTTAAGATGATGAACAATTGGCTGCCAAGAAACTACTTTACAGATAAGCAGAAATTTCAAAAGATGATTAAGAAGGAAAGTAATGATAAAATGTTTGGTCAAACCTTCTATACGTTTGAGCTTCCTGATCAAGGTGAGTCCTTCATTCATAGTTATTTCATTTGATACACAATCCAGTCTCCAATCTATGTCAACTACTCTTTCAATACAAACAGAACTCAATATTCATAACATGTGCAGCACTGAATAACCAGAATTTCCGGATGATTTGCTAATTGTAAAATCATATGTTAGAATTACTGCATTTTCATATATCTGTGTACTCTGTCCTCACCTATATCTAATTATTTGAAAAGAACAATGTTCTAGATACTCTGCTTGGCAAAGCAAATTGTACCTATAAAGTAACAGAAGTTGATGCAAATGATGAGGTGTTTCAAGAATACCATGAAAGATTTGAAACATTCATTATATGGTTTATTGATGCTGCTAATTTCATTGATCTAAAAGATGAACGTTGGCTGATCTTTTATATGTAAGTATCAGGCTTATGACTTACAGGTATTGTAAGAAATTTTCTGCCATGATTCAATTGTATATTGAACTTCAAAGCAATTGTATTACTAGTATTAACTCAAAAAATTGTTTATCTATACTCCATTCACTTTCACAAAGTATCCCGGTTGGCCAAGATTTAGGTTTATCAAGTTTTTTCACTTAAAACTGGCGCAGGTTGACACTTGTGAAAATCAAAATACATAATTCTCAGGGATGTTGCCAATATGATACAGGTTTCGTAGTACTACTTCATTTTCATACTGGAGTAGTTCAAGTTGTACAAAAAGGAATTTAAATATCTTCTGTATGTATATTATTTCTTGGGAATTTTGAAAAGTGGGGAATTCCATGGGTCTTGTCCCTTCGTTTAGAAGTTTTTTTGTCGGGTTATTCTAGTACTTTTATCCATTTTTCGAATGAACTATCACAAAGTAACAGACTATTTTGTCCATTATTCTTCAGTAGAATTTCAACACTCGATTCTTGATTTCCTGATCAAGAAAAAAGCATAACTGAATCTTTCAACTATGTTTATATACATAAAATATTTCCAGTATTGAGAAAGAAAAAAGTTTCTTCAACATTCTCCAGGAATTATTGAATTCACATAATATTTTCTTGAATTCATTATTTTCCCAAAGGAAATGAACAGTACGACCTCTATATATGTAGAGAGGACAACGTTGAGTAGTTTTCTGACAGAATGACAACTATAACCTAACATTTTCAAAGTTAAATGTGTCTGAATGTCATGGCAAACTGGGATACTTTATAAAAGTGAATGGATGAAAAGTTTTGAATATAGGATCCTCTTCAAAATTGGGTATATGGGCAGGTATATTCCAGTCGTTATTTTAAATAAACAGACTTTCTCCTTTCGCAATTGGATAGAATTGAACGACAATGAGTCGATTTTCCTTTTAAATCTTTTCACTTAAATAGATTAGGATGATTGAATTTTTTTTTTCAGATATGAAGAATTTGAAAACCCAAAAACAAAAAAAAAGATTGTCACTCCAGTTGGTTATGCGGCAGTTTACAAATTCTTTTTGTACCCTGATAGTTTACGAGCTAGAATTAGTCACTTTTTCATTTTACCAAGCCATCAAGGTAGAGGGCTAGGAACTCACCTTTATAAAAGTATTTACAAGAAGATTTTTAATATGCCCGAAATCACTGATATAACAGGTATGTCTTTTTATTTTTACATGAAAAATCTCTTCAGTTAATTTCAAATGTATGGCAGGTTTCCTTGAATTAACTATTATTGTCATATGAATTCAGTATCAATTTTTTTTTTCAGTGGAAGATCCTAACGGAATCTTCCAAAAAATGCGCGATTATTGTGACAGCCTTCATATATACAGGGATTTGAAAGAAAAAGGGGAAAATATAGCAGTGAAGAATAACAAAGCTCTCTGCTCTTATTTCACCAAGCATAAGATCAGCAAAAGGCAAGGATTGAGGATAGCTGACATATTACAGTATTTGAAAGCTGTAGAGAGTGGGCCCAATGAAAAGAGTCAGTTTGAAGAAATGTTGTCCCAACGGTTTCAGCAACAACAGAAAAATGTAAGTTCCTCCTAAATAAATCTAAACTTTCAGGATTTCAATTGAATACATTCATTTATGGTCATTATCTTACGTTATTTTTGTAAGATTACTTTTCCATTTGTTTTTGTTATTGTGCTATTTTATTGTTCACTTAGTGATTCATCAATAAATTCTTTTATACTGAGCGAAAGGACAGAATTAACACTGCATTGTTCTCAGGGCGAACTTCGATTGTGCAAAATAGCAAGGGGATCCAATGATGAAGATTTAAAACCTGAAGAAGTGAGCGAAGAAGTATTTCGTCTCGAGGCCAAGTCTTACATTGACCAACTGGCACCTGTTGTGGATAAACTTTTCAAAGAGACAAGACAAGAAGGAGTTTGTTGAATATGTTACTGTTGCAAGTTTAAATTGTTTGTATTTTTTTTTTCATGTAGAATATCTGTATCATTGAATATTTTTATATTTCTTTTCAATATTAAAAGTTTTGAGTAAACAGTGTCTTTAATCTGATTTTTTTAAATAACTCATTCTCCCTTCCTCACTTCTGCACAAGGAGATCGATCATGCAACACTTTTGAGAAGGGAATAAAGGTTGACTGAATCTATTATTTTGCAGGAAACAAGTCAATCTGCTCGACGAGCCCAACACCTCAAACTTGAATAGGGAATATTGTTGAAAAGGTCTTCTCCTGAATATGACAATAGTCTGATTATTTTTTTACGTGATATTCGGCTTTGAAAATGAAACACCTCTCATTTTATCTCGAGCACAAAATGATAACCAATGTCAAAAGATTAAGCCAGGAGGGTAAAATTCGTTGATTAACCTCCTGAATAGTGGTGAATTCGGTAATATTTCATTTTCTATTACGTAAACGAATGATGAAAATTCAAGTTTTTACTGTCATATCCAGGAAGAAAAGGCCTTTTCAGCAACATATCGCACGACCCATTTTCCTTATTCAAATTAGAGGGTTGGCGTTGCCGCTCAGAGGAATCAACAAAATTGACGGGCAAGGGCGATTTTGCAAAATTTTATTCCTCTACTCCAAACGACCTCAGTTTCCCTGTATAAAATATAAATATAACAACCATAAACAACTACAAAGTGACAAATACAGGGTCTTTCACGAGGAACCTCACCCATATTTATACGGGAAACTACTGAACGTATTTTCATGAAATTCAGCACTTATAAGTATTTCACGATGCTGATGAAATCTAAAATATTTTCAAGGCATGAGCACCTCCGGTTTTTCCGGAAATGACGTCAACTTCCGTTTTTCAAATTAGAACACCATTTTTTTATTGCAGAAATAGATTCCTTAGAAAATTTCAAGTTATTTTGATGTAACATTTTTCAGTTTTGGTTGGAAAATTCTCTCTGAGCGGGAAAATTCGAAAATAGAGCTCCGCTGAAACAAGAATAACTTCGAGGTTTTTGGATGGAAAATTTTAATTTTTGGGATTTTTCAAGATGTAAGATTGATGCATCACACCCTTGCCCTAAAGTGGATATTAACTCAGAAAATATCCATTTTAGGGCAAGGGTGTGATGCATACACTCACATTATTTTTTAACGTAGATTCAATATCTGCCATAAAAAAATGGGGTTCTAATTTGAAAAAATTGATTTTTCACGATTTTGTCATCCCTAATTTTGAAAGCGATTTTTTCACCCCCCTGTATCATGAATCGCGATTTCGATTTCTAAAGTGGATACATCAATCTTACATCTTGAAAAATCCCAAAAATGAAAATCTTCCATCCAAAAACCTCGAAGTTATTCTTGTTTCAGCGGAGCTCTATTTTCGATTTTTTTTTTCGAATTTTCCCGCTCAGAGAGAATTTTCCAACCAAAACTGAAAAATGTTACATCAAAATAACTTGAAATTTTCTAAGGAATCTATTTCTGCAATAAAAAAATGGTGTTCTAATTTGAAAAACGGAAGTTGACGTCATTTCCGGAAAAACCGGAGGTGCTCATGCCTTGAAAATATTTTAGATTTCATCAGCATCGTGAAATACTTATAAGTGCTGAATTTCATGAAAATACGTTCAGTTGTTTCCCGTATAAATATGGGTGAGGTTCCTCGTGAAAGACCCTGTATAATAGAAAAACATAAAAATGATGGAATGCTTCAATTTTTGAACCAACTGGATCTTGTAAGGACCTAAACTTGTCAGCATGCTCACAGGGCGGGACGTTCAACGGAGACCGCTCTGTATCAGCTGACTGAAGTCATCCAGAGAACTCTGAATAACAAAAAAATCGCCATATGTGCCTTCCTGGATGTATCTGGGGCATTTGACAACACAACACACGTGTCAGTCAGAGGCGAGGAGTAGATAATACCATCTTAAAATGGATGTATGAGGTGTTAACGACGAGAATAGCTGTGACATCGATGGGCGAGGATACCGTCTTCGTCAAAGAAGGGCCTTAGAATTATTGAGCAGTGGTGCTTGTCAGTGGGGCTGAACATCAACCCAACCAAGACCACATTAATTCCGTTCACACGGAAGAGGAAACTTCCAGCCAGGAAAACGTTGACATTAAACGGAAAAATCTTGGTGTGGAGGTCGAATAACTTGGAATAACTCTGGATAGCAAACTTCTGTGGAATAAGCATGTTGATAATGCTACTGGAAGAGCTTCAGGAGCTCTGATGGCGTGCAGGCGTCTATGCGGCAGGCATTGGGGTTGTATCCCAAAAATACTGCGATGGATGTACGTCATGATTATAAGACCTATAGTCACATATGGGGCAGTAGCCTGGTTTGCTAAGGCAAGTCAGGTTAATACGAGGAAAATGCTCGACGAAGTACAAAGGCTTCCCTGTGTGTGCATCACCTATGAGAACGTGCCCAACTAGGGCTCTTGAGATAATCACAGACTTCACACCTCTACTTCTAGTGATTGATAGGGTAGCCCATGAGGCCATCCTCAGAATATCTAAAAAAGGAACAGGCAATGAGAGAATAAGAGAGTTTGGTCTTCTCTGAATGACTACATCTCATCTGCAAACCTTCCTAGTGATGTAATGATCAAGAAAGTAAGCATTGAGAAAAACTTCAGTACAATGCTAAGTAAAAGAGAGGATTGGAAACGGGAATACACCGAGTATTATCTGAAAGAAAATACAATAAAATGGTATATAGATGGTTCTAAAACCGCTACAAGAGCTGGCGCTGGGATTTACGGGACAAGTACCAAGTGTGCACTATCGTTGGGCTCCTGTACAAGCGTCTTCCAGACGGAAATACTTGCAATAGGAAGATATATAGATATAAATCTAAAAAGAAACTATCAGAAGTGCCTTATAGCTATTCATACAGATAGTCAAGCTGCCGAAAGCACTGAGCTCCTCCATCATTGACTCAAAGCTGATTTGAGAGTGCCGGAACAAACTCAATGAGGTAGGCAAGAAGAATAAGGTCTTTTTAATCTGGGTTCCCGGTCATTTTAGAATCGTAGGAAACGAAGAGGCCAATACACTTGCCAGAAAGAGCGCACAAACGCCACTCATTGGCCCAAAACCCCTCTGCGGTATAGGAGAATGCACCTACAAGAAGGAGAAAACCGAAAAAGAAAAACTCTGGCGGAAACTCCCAGGGATGGATCACCCCCAAAAGTTCCTCCGGAACTTGAAACTGCTAGATCCAAAAATTATCTGGATCTCAGTAAGAACCAACTTCACCTACTCGCTGGCTTTCTCACAAGATATTGTCGTATGAAGAAGCATCAGTTGAGAATGGGTTTATCGTGCACTGATGAGTGTAGATTCTGTGGGGAGGAGGAAGAAACTCCTATTCACCTGGTTACGGGATGCTATGCCATTGCAAGCCAAAGGAAAGAGTGCTTTGGACCAGGAACTTGTAGGAGTGGGGGAGTTATCCTCGTTGAAGCCGTCCCAGATACAGGATTTCATCAAATCTCTGGAACTGAAGGAGGCGCGATGATAACAGCTCTGTTAGGGGGCACAAGAGACCCCCTAACAGAGCTGTTATCATCGCAGTGGACTGTAACCTCTTTTCCCTATAAAATAGTGTCTTCATTGAGTACCTCTTGATGTTTACAAATTTTTATGAAACAAAGCCTGCTATAACTTGTAGCCATAGTCTTATCAAGGATAATAAGTCTATGCTTGTAGCCGTTGTAGTTAGCTAAGATGCCTAGAATGTGTTCAGTCATCGAATAGTTAGCCTAACTTCAATCAAGTTAGCCTCTCAGTGGTCCTCATCGCCTTAGTCAGCGCATTTACATATTTTTGTTCGAAATACTCAGACGTAGGACGTAGGTGTGGTGAAATAATGAAAAATTGATATTCAAGGTGTTCTGTATTTTAACACATTGCTTATAAAAATTTATGTACCATTACAATGTAACTAATCCAAGTCACTGGAAAATAAATATATTCTCTTTATTTTTACAATGATTCTCAACACAAATGACACATATTAACTAAAAACTTTGTAATATACTCCTCTCCTTCATTAGATGATATACAAAGTGGACTCTTATAAAGAGTACGTTCTAATTTCAAAAATTTCATAAAGTCAAATAATGAAAATACTTTATACAAATTTAACTGGATTACATTTTTTACCAGTAGCAACTATGTACCAAAATTAATCGGCACTTACTGAAAAAAACTAGAGGAATTGGCTCCATGCGATTCAGGCGACATATGAGTTATAATAAAATGTTTCAGTGCCGCTTAATTTTCAAGAAGTTTCCAATTAATAAAACCAACTTCCTTGAAAATACTGACCACAACTTAAGAAAAATACTAATAAATTTACAAACTTTGGCTATTAAATTATGAGTTTGAACACTTAGTACATACAGGGTTGAACCAATTGATTATGTTAAACTGTGAGAGAGACTCTTCAGTATATTTTATGAAAAAAAGATAATATAAACTTCTTTCCATTAAATTAGGCAAAGAATTCTCTCTCACTACTTAGTTCGCACCCTGTATATCGCAACTATGTACAGAATCAGAATATGAAATTTGTCTTACCTTCATCGAAATTCCTGTGCTGCTTTGTGAAAAAATAAAATCAAGATTCGTGAAATATATTTCTATTTATTCAAAAATAGTTTCTAAGTAACGAAAATCAAACAGTACATAGTCTATTTATAACAAATTTTGTACACTATAATTTTGAACAGAGTATTTACACAATTTCAATAATATTCACTGAGAAAATGAACTGGTAATATCCTATAAGTGTCACATGGAGCCCCTTTCAATTACAGCAATACTATAATTATACAAAACACAAGGGAAAGAAGCAATCTTCCCCCATTCCCTGCAATTGAAGTGAATTTCCTTTTTTACCAATCTACATATCCACATTTAGTATTGTTACATCACTCAATGAAGTCTCGTTAAATTTAAATCACAGTTCGATGAAGTTCACCGCTAGAATTCAACAAATTCATAAATATCTAATTTTGATCGATGGAAGTTTTGAGGAGAAAAATCAGCGTAATAAAAAAGAAAAGAGGTTCAAATGTGGAGACTCCTTCGTACCCTTGTGCAACTGTACAAATGATCAATTAATGTCGATAGGTGGAACTACATTAAATAACACGAGAGAAAATGAAGAAATCTACAAAAGTTCGGAATTCTGTATTTTGCTTATAGTTTGATATATATTTATAGCAATACTATAAAGCAACAACAGTATTGATATATGAATTTTATCATTATTTACATACAAGTAATCACAATCACAGACTTAAGGAAATACAAAATCCGAAGCTATTTTTGGTTATTTTTTTGTATTTTACTTCATAAACGTCATCAAATCAACTCGAAAATTAAAAAGTCTAGAGCTTTGATAACTCAACAAAAACAACCAGTCGTCTCTGTAAGATGTCGATTAAGTTTAGCTGTGAAAATTCAATTATGGCACAAATTAAATGACTGGACAGTTACTGAAATTCAGACCCAATAAATTCATTTGAAAAATTGCAGAATATAATTAGTAATTTATGACTTGAGAAAAGGAGCAAATTATTGGGCAGTTTGCCTATTGAGTCAAAAAATAAATTTCTCTAAACAAAAAATAAGCTCACAGAGGCGACCTTTTATCCAGAAAGATCAACAACAGGCAACAATGTATTAGAATTTGAAAAAATTTAAAACAGATCCTGGAGCTGGTAGTCCAAAAGTCCTCCCCTCAAAACGAAACCAGACGAGGGCGAGAAATTCGAAATTACGAATAAAAAAAAGGGGGAAATCAAGAAAACTCAGTTCGTCATACCACAGAATACCTAACTACACAGAAGCGTCACTCCGCCTTCCCGCCAAAACTTGATTTGATGCCATGCTAGGTAGTACATATGTCAAGTTGAAATTCAAACTTCCCGCTGGATCACTCAAAAGTGACATATGTACTACCTAACAGAGAATCAAGGTCACGAAAATTTGCCCCATGAATATCAAAGTGCCGACGCTTACTGACGCTTCTGTGTAGATAGGTATTCTGTGGTCATACCGACTGGATGACGTTTTCTCTTATCTTCTGTTACGATCTCTGGGCGTTCTTTCGACATCTATCCATTCGGGATCATTCGGGTCTTCGTCGGCCAGCGCAGACTCCGTAGATTCGCTACCCGGCGATCCCACCTTCGAGTCGATGTAACCGCCCACACCACCGCCTCCCGACGTACTGTCGTAATCGTCATGGGTATCTTGCGATTGGAAGTTGGTTCTCAGCTAAAAAATGGGAAAAACTGGTTAATCGCCGTTCCGAATAATCTGCCTGCGAATAATTTCAGGGGACAAGCCTAGCACGCCGTGTTTTCTTTGACCTTTGATAGTTTCAACTTTGGATCCGCCTCAGGAGAAATGGATTATATTTATTTCCATAGTTCACGTTGCGATATTCGAGAAAGAAATAATATACAATACCCTAAAAACCTAGTCCTAGCAGTCAACCGGATAGATTCCTAATTCTCATACGTTTTTCGGTTGGTTCATTTGCTTCTTCGAGAAAACCATTATGATTTAGCACCTGGAAAATTTCGATTGAGTTCTGAAAAACTCTGGTTCGAACATTTTTGACATTAAATTAACTACTGAACTGTTAGTATTTTCGATTTATTGCTTCATCAATTTACAACTGCTACGTTAAATGTTATACATTTTGTATCTTCTACTGTTCTACACTAATTATTCTCAATTCAAGAAACCAATAGCTTGTAAACGTAAAAGTATTTTGCACTTTATGTATTTGTCAGATTCTTAAAAGGGTGCATCTGTTATATCGGTATGTCATCCGCATTAATTGATCCAGTTTATTTTCCAAAATTGATTTTTCCCTATTTATTTGATATTAGGAAAAATCGCATCCCAGCCGTTCATAGAAAAATATGAAAGAATCGATGGCAGAACAAGAAGCAGTGCTGCTCATAACAAAGAAGTAGAACATCACTATCTACATTGGTACGTCTAAATTGGCATTGCGGACTAGCCGGGAACGCCCACATGGGAGGAGTACTACCTCCTCTAAGTGGAGCTTGGTCATAGACGGCCTCATGGAAAGGCTTCAACACTCTGCCTTATGCGCATGATCTAGTGATTACAGTTAGGATTAGGCATAAAGATATGCATCACAGAAGAGTGGTAAGAGGAAGAAGGGCTAAATGTCGATCCCTTTGATATACCCCTTATTCCATTCACTAGAAGGAATGTCAATGTCAAAGCGCCATCATAACCTGGTCAGACTCGAACTTTTCCAAAGAATTCGAATATCTAGGCGTCACACTAGATAGTAAACTCAACTGGAAACTACACATCGAAAAATCTCTTTCCAATGCCGCATCGGCCATCTAAAAGGCTAATTGGAAAAACTTGGAGGCCAAAACCAGACATGGCTATAGTACGCCCCATTGTCAATCGTCTGCAAACCTTGCAACGGCTTGCTTGCGTAGGTGTAACAGGAGTAGCAATACAACTCCCAAAGCAGCCCTAGAGACCATAACTAATCTGTCTCCCCTACATCTACATGCTAAGAAATGCAGCCTACGAGACGCTTGTACAATCTCATTGAACAACAAGATCTACCAGGTTACTTATTAGGATACATGAGGATCCCTAATCAAATAGACAAACAATTTGGCAAAACCAACTGACGTAATGCCAACTTCTTTTGATTTCAAAACATCATTTGCAACGGTTATACGTGACAAATTGCAGTAGGCAGCATTAAGAGATCTGGAACTTCCAGTGCTCAAATATTTTCTGGGAATGCCGCATTATCATGGCTAGAGGCAACAAAGTGACTCTCTTATGGGTGCCCGATCACTGTTGCATTGAGGTTATTAGATTTAGATTAAATCTGAGGAGGGGCGTTTAGACTTGGCTAAGCCTCGCAAACACCTTGACCTAAAGATCTATTGTGCAATCCCGCGCTGTTAACCAATCAGGTAGCAAAGCCTCTATGAACTTCACTACCCTTGTCGGTGCCACGCCTATTACTTGTTCCGGTTTTAAGAAACAGAAGTCAAGATGTCGCAGCCTTTTTCTGAAGACAGCTTCAAAATTGCAAGGCAAGTGTTACGAGCACAGCACAGCCGAGCCTAGCCTAGCAGAGGATTTTGTAACACACGTAATTGAATAGAACGCCGCATATTGGACTGCAATATGCGGCGTTCTATTCAATTGCGTGTGTTACAAAATCCTCTGCTAGGCTAGGCTCGGCTGTGCTCAATGTGCGGCTAGGCTTAAGCTGTTTCGGTGGCTTCTTGACAGAAGCGACAGGTATCATCAGGAACCCATGTTCCGAAGATGATAATTTACAGGACAGTGTCCCGTAAGTATGCCCGTCCTTTTCCTCAGTTCTACTTTACTTAGTGATAGAACTTTTTTGGTCCACCTCGTTGAGTAGGAAAGGAAAGACTTAGCCTGTCTCTGTCCTTGGATCAGTGTCCAGGACCTAGTTTTCTTCTTTTGTTCCCATTCTTTAACAGCCAGTTAAAAAGTGAAAAATATTTTAAGCCCAAAAATCCATGTTTAAAATTTTTTGATAACGTAGTTAATTAGTAATTAATTAATGAAAGTGACCAATCAGGAGCGCCCTACAAAAAAATAAGTAGGTAGTGGGGACGCGAGAGTGAGACGCCAGTCTCTACTGCGTGAAAAGCCGGCAGCAGCTCTAGCGTCTCACTCTCGCGTCCCCACTACCTACTTATTTTTTTGTAGGGCGCTCCTGATTGGTCACTTTCATTAATTAATAACTAATTAACTACGTTATCAAAAAATTGCAAAAATGGATTTTTGGGCTTAGAATATTTTTCACTTTCGAACCCCTCCATGGGGTGCGCGACTTCTGGGACACCCTGTAGACAGACAGACAGACACTGGGACAATCGGAACTAAATGAAAGCTTGTAAAAAGTTTCCGATGATAACAAAGTAAATTTGAATGATAATTTGTTCTTTCCATTGTCCTGAGTACTCAAAAAAATATTACTGGGTAATCAAAATGTTTTAAAGTTGTTTTACCTGCTGGATCATTTATAGAACTGTCAAACATGCAACTAATTCAAAATAGACCCGCACTAAACTACAAACTTCAATAGAAGAGCAATGAGAATTACTTTACGGAGTTCGGACTGCAAAGGTTTTTACTCTATTCTAAGGACTCACTCCGAAGATACAGTATCCGACATATTGATCCCGATCTAATATTCTGTCAAGATGACATCAACACGTTTCAACTTACACCCAATACATTTAATACATACATAAAAATACTCACTAGCTGATGATCCTCCGGCATGTTCTTCACCATATCCTCGTACAACTGATCGTCCAGGGGAAAGTTTCTCCTCTCGAACGGCTGCACGTCGGGATGGTCGGGCGTAATGCACCGATTCTCCTCCTTCACCTCCTTGTCTTTCGCGATACCCGCGCGCGAAAACGTCCTGCGTCGGAGCACGCTTATAGAAGGTATGTGTGGGGCGGGGTCATCGTGCGCGGAAGCCACGCCTTGCGGCGTAGCCGGCGGAGAGCCGAGTGGCGAACTGCCGGTCACGATCGCGTCCTTTGGCGCCT
This sequence comes from Adalia bipunctata, assembly GCA_910592335.1. Lineage (NCBI taxonomy): Eukaryota > Metazoa > Arthropoda > Insecta > Coleoptera > Coccinellidae > Adalia > Adalia bipunctata. Next base: position 14,341,725 of record OU342954.1, read on the forward strand.
CGGGATTTTCCGTCGGATGCGGCGACATCGGATCGGGCGTGTTCGTGTCGCTGGACTCCGCCCTGCTGTCCGTACGTTTGTGAGATCGGGCGCGACCGTAACCGACCGGCATTTTGAGGTAGCTGAGGAATTTTTTGCGCTCGTCCTGCTCGCACTTGTCGTGCCGGACGACGACGGCTTCTTCGGAGAGGTCCTCGATCTGGAAATGACGGTTTTAGTTTTGTATCATTTTATCCCACTCAGACAAAAAATCGTGTAGACATATGAGATGCTTTGAGCATTGATACACAAAAATAGGATACTTACATCATTTTCCTCTTCTGGTTCTTTGATAGTTCCATTATTCTTGTATTCGTATTTAATGCAGAGATCATCCGCAATACGCCACCTGAAAAAAAAAATTGGGCTTTTAATACAGACTGCCAATTTTTGTGTTCAATTGTGAAAGTAATTGTCGAATAAACTGTAAATTTTTCATTAATTGATCTAATTTCCGGGTTATTTTTATTTATTTCATCTACATAATGAATTGACCAGAATATTGCAATTTTTGTATAAAATACGAGGATGTATTGATATCTTGTTAGCCTAGACCAGTTCCATGCATAAACAAAATATTGCGATACCATATCAACGAACAATAACTTATGAGAAGTGTCAGTGTAGAGTTCGACGTCAAAAAAGTAAACCAGAGTAACGAAATTATTTAAAAAACAAGATGTCTACCAAAATTGTAAAAATCGAAAAATCGGAGTATCGAGCCATCATCAAGTACCTGTATTTAAAAGGGTTAAGAGATGAGCAGATTTACGAAGATATGCTCAGTACCCTTGGTGATCAATGTCCTTCGTATGCGACCGTGAAAAATTGGACTGCAAGTTTCAAAAGAGGTAAATTTTCCATTGAAGATGATGACCGATCGGGAAGGCCTTTTTCTGTGTCAGTCCCCGAAAATATCGATGCTGTTCATGCCATGATGTTATCAGACCGTCGAATTCGGCTAAAACGGATATCTGAAGCACTGAAGATTTCATACGACCGCGTTCATCATATAGTTCACGTCAATTTGGGCATGAGAACATTTTCTGCAAAATGGATCTCCAAATGTTTGAATGTTGACCAAAAGCGTGCAAGGGTAGAAGCATCGCGTTCGATCTGTGCTCGCTTTGTGAACGATGTAGACTTCTTAAACCGAATTGTTACTATGGATGAGACTTGGGTACATTTCTACGATCCAGAAACGAAGCAACAATCGATGGAATGGCGACACTCTGGTTCTCCAAGACCTAAGAAGTTTGGTGTCCAAAAATGTGCTGGAAAAGTTCTTGCTTCAGTTTTTTGGGATTGCCATAGAGTAATCATGATTGATTTTTTGGACAAGGGTAGAACAATAACTGGAGATTACTATTCGATATCACTGACCACTCTACGGGAAAAAATTGAAGAGAAAAGACGCCGAAAGCTATCCAAAGGTGTTTTGTTTTTACAGGACAACGCCCCAGTACACAAATCTCATGTTGCCATGCAAAAAATTCGTGATTTAGCGTTAGAATTACTAGAACACCCCTTATTCACCAGATTTGGCTCCGTCCGACTATCATCTCTTTCCACAACTGAAAAAAAGTTTAAAGGGTCGTAAATTTTCTTACACGAGGAGGAAATGAAAGCTGTGGAGGACTGGTTTGCAGAGCAAGAAGAAATATTTTTTTTGAAAGGTCTAGTGACGTTGCAGGTTCGCTGTAATAAATGTATTCAAGAGGAGAATATGTCGAGTAATAAAATATTTTGACATTGAAATTTTGTTTGGTTCTATAGTAGGCTAAGAATTTTTCTATATATCCTCGCATCATAGAAATCAGTAGAGTTCATCAACAACATGAAACTCTCTCATATTGGGAAAGTTCAAAAGCTTACTTTGGCGTGAGGATCTCCTTGTACTGCAACTTCTCCACCCGCGTCGAAGCAGCCACGCTGTAAGGTATCACAATGTTGTCGATGTCGTAAGAATTGACCCTGTTCTTTTTGTTCAAGCCGCTGATAGATTGCATGTGTAGGAGGGGCGACGTGCTTGGCGATTCTCCCGCAGATCTAGGGACGGCGCTGCTGTTGCTCAAGGATTCCACCTCTTCGTCCAGTCCCTCGTTCGACGATTGCGCGTGGGTGGACCTCATGCTCGAGTGCAGCCTCTTTCTGCCGTGTCTGCTGAAGTGGCGACCCGGCTTTCGTCCCCGGATCTTACTCTTGATTTCTGCAACGAGAAAGTGGAAAAATTGATAATTACGTAGGTTCTTAATGAGACTGGGATCTTATTTTCATGCATTCGATGGATATTTTTACTCACTGGCTGTTAAAGCAGATATCGTACTAGGTTTAAGCATCCTTCCATACTTCTTCCGATGTTCCAACTTTTTCGAACGATGATCTAGTAAGGATTTATCCGTACGGTCGCCTTTAGCGCAACCTTTCATCGTCTTCATTCGGGCACTCCTCTGCTGCCATTCCGGCATTTTCATGATGGCTTCCAGATGTAGGCCCTCGGAAACATCTGGTAATTGAAAAAAGCATTAAAATATGAGCAAAAGAAAATAAATTGAGAAAAAAGTGTACAATAATATGCACTGGGAATTTGAAATTGCGAAACTGTCAAACTTTGACAAGACGTATGTGGATTCGCCACTGGAAACATGATTTTTGGGATACATGTTACAGCTGATCAGAATGTTATCAATAGACCAGTCCAACGATCTGTCACGATCAGCTATTTTAATGACTGCTGGGAGCAAACTGAGGCTATGTCAGTTAGGTACATGTTTCAGGGTAGTTTCTTTTGCTTTCGGAATTTTCAATTTTGACCATGCCATCATCTTGCATTGTGATAAATTGTGGAAATAGAGGAATTCGCGACAATGTAAAATCATGCTCCTGTTTTATTTCAAACGAAAGATCCATGAAAATAGTTCAACTTCCGATTAAAAGTGAATCTACAGATGATATCATTCAGAAAAACAACTTGAAATACGGAATTGGCAGAGAATGGCCAAATTCAAATATATGGCGGGAAAAAGTTCCTGCTTTACCCACATATTCCCTAATTTCATAGTTCAGCGATTTTCGGATAGAGAGTACATTTCATTCATAATTAGAGAGATGAACATAGAACTTATACAGGGTCTTTCACGAGGAACCTCACCCATATTTATACGGGAAACTACTGAACGTATTTTCATGAAATTCAGCACTTATAAGTATTTCACGATGCTGATGAAATCTAAAATATTTTCAAGGCATGAGCACCTCCGGTTTTTCCGGAAATGACGTCAACTTCCGTTTTTCAAATTAGAACACCATTTTTTTTATTGCAGAAATAGATTCCTTAGAAAATTTCAAGTTATTTTGATGTAACATTTTTCAGTTTTGGTTGGAAAATTCTCTCTGAGCGGGAAAATTCGAAAAAAAATCGAAAATAGAGCTCCGCTGAAACAAGAATAACTTCGAGGTTTTTGGATGGAAAATTTTCATTTTTGGGATTTTTCAAGATGTAAGATTGATGTATCCACTTTAAAAATCGAAATCGCGATTCATGATACAGAGGGTGAAAAAATCGCTTTCGAAGTTAAGGATGACAAAATCGTGAAAAATCAATTTTTTTCAAATTAGAACCCCATTTTTTTATGGCAGATATTGAATCTACGTTAAAAAATAATGTGAGTGTATGCATCACACCCTTGCCCTAAAATGGATATTTTCTGAGTTAATATCCACCTGAGGGCAAGGGTGAAAGACCCTGTAGAGATAATGTAAGTTCTGTGAAGATATTCCATAAAATGCACGGTGGCGCCTCTATCGGCTGAGTTTTCCTACTCGCTCTAAATGGCGACCTTAACCCTTTGGCTCTACAGAACCGCTTCACGTCCACAAGATCAATTGCGAACCAATGGTTTGAAGAGCATGGGAGGCGAACCTACCAAGTGTTATAATGATTAAGAAGCAAGCATCGAGAAGAACTTTAACACGAAGCTATGTTAAATAGAAGAATGGGAAAAGGCAAACAGTACCTAAACTTTCAAGGACACCAAAGACATGGCGGATGCACAAACACATTAATTTTTTGTCATTTTCTCAACGCTTAGATTAGTCTGAATTTTTGATCAGTCAACGACCTAACCCTAACAGACATATTCACAAAAAATGTTTGTTAATATATTCATTGTCACTGTGTGCTCTTATTTTTATGTCACTTAGCATATAAACGAATGCAAATTACGCTGTCCTACAGATTACGTAAACAGTTCTTTGAACCATAAACCACATTTGAACGATAAAGACACAACAAACAATTGGAATCATTGATGACAGGTGGTACGATATTTAGATAACACGAAGTGGGTAATTAAATTGTTCGTCATTCTATACGTTTGGAGTACTCGGAAATACTTTTACTGATCATTGCTTTTTTCGAATTTTTATTCGAGAAATAACAAGGTTATGAAATTTACAAGTAGATTACGTGTGAAGCCATCGTCTATTTCATATCCTGACAAAACAATGCAAAGGGCAATGTTTTGAATTATTGACCCTCCTCAAATCATTGATTCACATAATCATCGATTCTTTTTTTTTGAACAGGTAAAATCTGCTGTTGCTAAATAAAATGTTAACATTGAAATACTGTCTAAAACCAGTCCGACGTCATCGAATTCCAAGATTCCAAAATTCTATTCCGCCAAAACTCTCTTCAAGTTATGAGTCATGAATTGAATTCGTGAACTCTATGAATGGAGATAAATACGAACATGAAAACCGATTCGATTTCACTTACTCAATGGATCTGCAGATTCCGAGAAAAATAAATCCAGTATCGTTATCTGTGTGTTTTGAAACATCCAAAAATCAACCTCTTCAATATTTTATGAAAATACAAAATACGAATGGTTTGCAGCAGTTATCTGTACAGACTTTAGACCTGAAGATATCCCCTCACTATGCAGTCAGAAACAATGATTTATGAGAAACTTGATAGACAGAATTTTTTAGTGGCTAATTGGTCATCTAGAGAAATTGTATAGATCAACCATCAACCTTTTACTTCCTGATGGTTCGATGTGAGCATAGGAAACTACCTTTACTAGCTTTCTGAAAATTTGTACAAGAGGATTTTCTAATGATATAATTTCTTTTAAAAATTCTTAGTTATACTCAATTCGATTTTATAATGTATCCCGGATCTATGTTTATCAAGTTTTTTCACTTAAAACTGACGCAGGTTGGTACTCGTGAAATGTCAAATGATTCTCAGAGACGTTGCCAATCAGAATTTCTAATTACTCTTTTATAACTTCGTAAATGGAGTTAGTTCTTTTAAGGTTCAACTGTGACACAGGTTTTGTATTACTACATTTTCATATAGGAGTATTTCAAGTTGTGCAAAAAGGTATTTAAACGTCTTCTGTAGGCATATTTCGTGAGAATTTTGAAAAGTGGGGAATTCCATATATCCGTCAGTTCATTTAGAAGTTTTTCTGTCGGGTTATTTGAGTAACTGAATCTTCCAACTATGTTTAAATATGTGAAATATTTCCAGTATTAACAGAGAAAATAGTTTCAACATTCGCCATGTCTTTGAAATTATTGAATTCACATAATATTTCCTCAAATTCATTATTTTCCTAAAGTAAATAAACATTTTGATAAATACGTAATTACTGCGATCTTTATGTAGAAAGGACAATGTTACCTACGTATTTATTTGACAGGAAAATTACTATAACCCAACATTTTCAGAATATTCACGGTGAAATGTGTCAAAAGTTAATGGAGTTTATACCAGAAATGGACATCTACTTCATTCAAATGGATCACCTATTCAGGGCTAAATAAAACTAACTTTTGAATAAAACATGAAAAGTAGTGTAATCAAGAATGAAATTGACCAGTATTGAAGCATTACAAAATTCTACAGTGAATTTCATTTGATCTTCATTCAAATCCATAGAATTTGAGCGTCGTCCCTAATCCAGGGTTAATCCAGCTATACGCATGCGTCGGGCGAAGAGAAGGGACATGTCATCATGGAAACCTGATGGCATTTTCTTCGTGCTGTCAATTGCCCAATTACAATATTCCTATTGCACATGCGCAATAGTTCTCACTGGACCTAGACCGAGCCCTCTATATGATTCACCTTTTAATTCCAAGGATCAAATTATAGGTATAAAATTATGTGTTCAAATCATCATGATCAAAAAGTATCGGAAAATTATTAACGAAATCGGTAATATTTTTTTGTCAAGTTGGTGGACCCTTAACAGACACATAAGCTCACCCCCCCTCAGACAGCAATATCTACGTGAGTTGTATTGACTGAATGATTCCGCCAATAATATGAGATATTTAAAAAAAATTTGCTCTACGAATGATACCAGAATTCAAAAATTAAAAGTAGTGAACATTTTGAACCATATCAGTAACGAGCAATATGCCAATTCATCTAAAAATAATTCTAAAGCAAGTTGAGGTAGTGTGAGGTTATAACCTCATAAAAGAAAAGAAAGAGTATTTGCCCATCCACAAAAAAATACCCTCAATCGAGGAAGCTCTCATTTTCATTATTCTCCAATTCTGAGTGTTCTCAAATAAAGGATGCTGTTTTTGTTACTTTTAACAGTTTTATGAATCAGATAGTGAATGATTGTATTTCCATAAAATGAGATTAACACATAATTTCTCCAAAAAACGTTATCCTCTATTTTCACTCCACAGTCTAGAACTAAAAGTACCAGGAAGCACTCGTTCAGCAGGTTAGAGTTAGATTACCATCGAACTCGAGTGTTCAGTTCCCGATAAGTTTTACGATCGTCGAGCTGAGGTCATTGAATGATTGCCAATTCGAAAGAACTATCGTATTCGGTGGGATATATCGCTTTCCAAATCGCTATACCTTGAATGCTGGGAAATGAAAAATGAATAGATGCTTGACCAAACTCCAGCATATAAACGTGGTGTACGGGGTGTACCAAACAGAAAACTCGACATTTTTTGATATCAACTCGACTTATCAATGATTTAATGACACGGTAGGATCAAACAGAAAATGTATAGAACTCCGATATACAAGAGTTCATTAAAACTCTGGAACTGGTGGGCAAGTACCAAATGGTGTAACGGTTACAACAAGGGTTGTGTAAGATGCATTAATTTAGGTGAATTTAGGAACGATTGAGACGAAGTACGTAAAGCTGACTTAGGGTCTCAAGTGGTCGGCCAGACGCCTGTGTTCTTGGTGGCAAAGGGGAAGCGGGGGAAGAGAGGCAGTCTACGACAGGCATTCCAAGGGAAATATGTGTAGATTATTGTAAAAACATTGCGAGTTGATTACGTAGTCGATAACCGAAAAAAGTAAGTTTGATTTCCCTGAGAGTATTATGTATTTCTGAAATACGAAGTAAAAGGGTTCTTACAATTGAACAACTCACACTTATATGTGGTCAATCAAATCGAACTAAAGTGTTATACAAAAACTAAAATAGCTTCTGTTTCACATTCAACGTGGGTAGTTCGATTCTATAAAAGAGAGGCGTACACGCAAACCTAAATTGCATTGAACACGTTAACGTCGAAAGTCTCGAGTAGGTTATGTGAGCAATTATTAAATGTCCTCAAGATCGATACGAAAACTGCTTTATTTCGGACCTACACCGACGTAATACAGTTTAGGGACGCCCACTCTCCAGATAAACTCATTCGGAAGTACATTTTGACAACTTCCACGTGAACGTGGTGTACCAAAGGAGGCATGAAATGAATAACTCACATGTGCCCTTAAAAATCGATACAGGGGGAATTACCGTGATTCATGAGATAATCCAGCATGATTGGGGCGACGAACCTTCAGAGTTCGTTTTTCAAGTCGCCTTATTCTTTACAGGGTGAATAGAAGAGGGAGCGATAGATTTTCATGGAGTATTACTTCATATAAACCTTCACCATCCACTTTGAGGGGTTGGGAGTTGCAAAATACAGATCTCTCACTTTTTTCGTTGTTCCTGTACTAATACTAGCATGCATACCAAATGCCAGCTTCCTAGCGTATTTGGAAGTACCACTCTATAAGTAATGTCGCCGAATGATGAAATTCGGAGAATTATTTTAAATCCTTTCATTATTGAGTAATATTATTTTTCCGACAATACTCTTTTCATTTAATCGCAAATGATAACTTTATACAGATTGTATATTCTTGTATGATAAACAAATTGAATTCACCATCCACTTCCAACAAAGTCCATTATTAAGAACTGGTCAATAAAACATGAAAAAATCGTTCAAAATTCCTAACCATAGAAATGTTAGGTAAGGATCCTAATTGGTTCTGTAAAATAAGGGAGTTACAGCTCCAACTATATTTATTCATCTGCTATCACAAAGTTACCAATTACTCTATCCTACTATCTATGTATACTCCATTCTCTTTTATAAAGTATCCCATTTGGCCAAGATTTAGGTTTATTAAGTTTTATTTCACTGAAACTGACGCAGGTTGGCACTCGTGAAATATCGGTTATGTCAAAATAATTCTCAGAGGCCTTGCCAATGCTAAGTTCTATTTACAATTTTTCAAACTTTGTGAATGGAGTTACTTTTTTTGAGGTGACACAGGTTTCGTAGTACTACATGTTCATACTGGAGAGTATCTCAAGTTGTGCCAAAAGGTTTTCAAATGATCGGCGAGTGAGGGAGTGTGACAAAATCGGTGTATTTTAGATATCAATAAAATCTTGAGTATGTGAGCTGGACAAATAAAACTTCGTATATTTGATAAGCCTACTGACCCCATCTCATCCTGAGAATTTGAGCTGTGAAGTATCATTCAGTGCCATGAGGTATCGAAAATAACAAGAAGTTGCGTACGGCTTCTTCAACCGATAATCATTAAATCGAATTGTTTACTTCAATTATTTCGTGGTGAAATGGCTGAAACATCAAGATCCAAAAAGACGAAACCATCAATTTTAAGGACTCTTCACGATTTGAAATTAAACACGTAGTGTTCAAACCCCTCAAAACTTCCTGAAATTCCAGTAAAGCATAATTCTCCATGGTTGCTGCGTGAACAACAATTCCGTACGATTCGCATAGAGAGAGTACGGAACACAGCAGTTTAGTAAATGTAGGCATCAATAATGACTAGAAAACCTTCGGAATCATACCATATCAATCGGTCGCTCAGAGCGTGGTACCATCCCGGTACCATTTGGCGTGATTCACTTGAACGTTCAAGACCACGGCCGTCAGCTGAGCGAGGTCGACACTGGTCAATCGCCAGCGGACTGAATAAATAAAGGATGGCAGGCGACGAACGTTGCAAACGACGAGAGCAACAACTTGGAGTTTGTCGAATTCTTAAAATATCGAAAATCATACGACAAAATATCGAAGTGCGGACTCCGCCTTCTCTAGTCATTCTTCATAAACCTAATAGCGTCGGTTCAGTTCAAAGTCGGCAATTACAAAATGAGGAAAAACTTTCTGTGGCATTTTCCTTCAATAGTTTTTACAGTCAATATGGCTTATACCTCTGCTATTTACAGTCACAGAGTGAAGCCAAACCGTTTTTAAGAATTAAATTGTACGCATGCGTCAACTGGAAATTCAAAAATTGCGGGAGACGTAGAGATTATGTATATTTTGAGTGTCAACAAGAAAATAGATATCGAGGATGAAAATGTCACTTAAATATTTTCAGTTCAATTTTGAAATATGAATATGAGTTAACAACGATATACGGAACTTGAAGAAAACGGATGAAAGCGATTGAATAATATCACATTGAATTGTAAGGTCAAGATCCAAAGTATGTAGTGCTTGTAGCCCAGTGGTTAAGTCGCGAGTTGAATCCCGAAGCTAGGAAAGAAATTTTCTATATAACTTCTTTACCATTCTATATGGAATTGATAAAAGTCATCAGTTTCTCATATGACATCGAATAAATACTTTTTTTTTCGGCATGTATGAAGAAATCTTCACATCAGTATCTTATCTTCGATTTTGTCGGGTCTTGATGGATCTTGATGACTGCTGACCTCATTTTCCTAAACACTAGATATGTTGATAACACACAGTTAATCACAGTGGGTGTTCCAAACTGCTCAAGAAATGCCTCTCGATTTTAACGACTTGCACATCATTTTTTTTTTCATAAAAAATGCACTGATACATGATAATTTTCAATGGATTGATATAAATGTCCCAATAAAACAATTCGACAAGGAAAAATAACTTTTTTAGTGTGTACATAAACAAAGCCGAATTCCTATCATTCGACCACCAGTGCTAACCTCAAAAAACATTTGACAGGTATTTGGAATGCCAAATTGTTTGGCCTCAAGTTAAGAGTGAATCGGACACTCAATTTCGAAAGGCAATCATCACCCGCTTGATTCTCTCATCAACGCTGAGTGGAATTCAGCGAAAATAAATTAATTATGTCTTTAAGCGTTCATTACGCATGATTTCATAAATTACTATAATTTTTAATGATACATGTTGAATCACCATAAAATAGAACTTTCAACGATGAATATTGGGAAAAGTAGAATTCGATAGGTGGCGCTCTGAAATGTCAATGTCATCTCAGCAACGAGTAAAACAAATCAGATGTCGTTGTATGAGCCCTTTGATATTGAAGTGGTTTTATTTTGCTGTTTTAGTTATTTTCAGTGTGTGTTTTGTAAAACTTTTGGTATTTCTTTGACTGTGCTTTAGTGCTTTGTGTTGTTAATCTAAATTTTGACTCCCAATATTTTTATTTTTGGAGTAATAGGTATGGTTGATGTTTGTGAAAAGTACAACAAGCGTTCAATTAACTGTTTAGTTTTAGGTCTGATTTCGTGTTTTTATTTCATTTTTGATATAGTCATATCTACAAAAGTTGCAGGGAAGGTACGTTTGTATTGAGTATCATTTGAAATTTTTAATACCGACTTATTTTCTCTTCGTTTTCTGGAACATACTTCGTGGCTTGACTGTGGTAGTTTTAAGGAAGGTACTGCATTTAAATACATTAAAACTACATGAAAAATTTGCTTATGTAGGAAATGCTTTTCCTCTTTTTGAATAAGGCCGCTAGGTGTCGCTAAGGTTAATGGCTCTTATCTAGACACTGTAGCGTAGTCGTGAAGGTACTATATTTCATATTATCGCCACTAGATGGCGATGTATACAATTATTGTGTAATTTGCATAGAACTTACAATAACATGGAAGGCTATTATCAGATCAAAAAGCGGGTAAACATCTCAAGTTGATGGAACAGTGAATTTTTACCGGAATGTCAAGTAAATCGGATTTTGACGATGAGCATCAATCGTGAATTGCCCATTTTCATCTTTTCTCTATATTTCTGAAATGTTTTTGATTTATGTCTGTGTAATAAATATCATATGTTTCAGTTTCATCGCTTTCAGTGCTCATTGCTGATGAGCAGTAAAGTTTGTGAAAATTTCCGAAAACTGTCCACATCAAGTCAATTCATGTCACATCCTATAACACTGACGATATCTGTGGCTTCTTAAAGGACAAATGAGGTGGGTTTTTGTTGTTTGTGTGATATTTGTTGTAGAAGATAGTAATGAAGAATGAAAAATAAAGAAGATAATTAGCGAAGGATGACGCACAATTTGTTTTACAATTTTGACGAACATTGATTTATATTATTTTAGTATGTTAATTTTGTCCTTCGTATATATTTCTTTATCTGAAGAAAATCCTATTTGTGTGATTGTATTATTGTTGTATAGGAAATATTTTTTATCTGTTGTATTTTACTTATTTGTCATGTTCATAACGATTTAAAAATTTTTCAGCCTTGATAAAGGCACGAATGCTGCCGAAACGTTGGTAAATATTTGTATCTAGAAGAATCAGAAGAATAAATAATAATCCACTTGCCTGATAACGTTTTAATTGTAATAAATATATTTGCGGAAATAACTGAATTCAAAATTGCCCATAATTAGTAATTGACATATTATTTTTGTATTTCTGTTTTGTGTGACAGCTCATATCCATGGAAAAAATGACAGTTGACAGATGACGTTTAACAGAACTTATATTATGTCTAATTTATCTCCTGCTCAAAAAAATAGCAATGGTAAGTTTATACAACTTTAACGGTGGGTTTCACAAAGCATATCACCGGTGATCGGAGCTTGATCTAGAATCAACTCGATTTGACAGCTCAGAAATCTAACCAAGCCGTTGATCTCCGATCACTGGTTATTACGATTTGTGAAATCCACCATAAGTATAGGTATCATTTAGGCGAAACAAAGTTCGTCGGGCCAGCTAGTAATAGTATATTGTTCAATGAGCGGTAATGTGAGTCATAACACACGCAGATGAATTTTACAGCCCGAGCCGTCAGGCAAGGGGTGTAATTCATCAAGTGTGTTATGACCATTACCGCGAATTGAACAATTGAACACTATTGGGAAAAGTAGAATTCGATAGGTGGCGCTCTGAAATGTCAATGTCATCTTAGCAACGAGTAAAACAAATCAGATGTCGTATGAGCCCTTTGATATTGAAGTGGTTTTATTTTGCTGTTTTAATTATTTTCAGTGTGTGTTTTGTAAAACTTTTGGTATTTCTTTGATTGTGCTTTAGTGCTTTGTGTTGTTAATCTAAATTTTGACTCCTAATATTTTTATTTTTGGAGTAATAGGTATGGTTGATGTTTGTGAAAAGTACAACAAGCGTTCAATTAACTGTTTAGTTTTAGATCTGATTTCGTGTTTTTATTTCATTTTTGATATAGTCATATCTACAAAAGTTGCAGGGAAGGTACGTTTGTATTGAGTATCATTCCAAATTTTTGATACCGACTTATTTTCTCTTCGTTTTCTGGAACATTCTTCGTGGATTGACTGTGGTAGTTCCAAGGAAGGTCTGCATTTAAAAGAAGATACTTTTTTTTACTAAGACCTGAAGAATATGTTACTCATTTATATATTGTTCACCTTCAGAAATTTAACCTATACCATCCACTATTAACTTATAACTATGTATTACACACTTGGTACTAACCTTGATTAGTCTTCCCTCTTAAAATGTAAGGAACACACGGGACACGGACATACTATTTATAACTGGTTTCCCCATTTTTAGTTTCATTGCCCAAGCCTTTTGAGATATATTTTCCAGAACTCCAAACGCATTTTCAATATTTACCATTCTTCCCATGGGAGGAAATTTATGGAAATATAAATCGGGATTTTTCCCTTCACGGCTAGTGCAATCAAATACAGAACAGTTTCGATTATGCAGCGACATAATTCAAAGTATAAAACTTTAAAAAAGGTACAAAAAAAATCAAACTTGATCTGCAATGAAGACAGAAAACAGAATAAAAACAATGCAATATGCAATACGAATTATTTTACTCGTTGCTTCAATTACAATTTTTTTCCGCCAGAGGTCTCATTGAATTCTACTCCGCCCAATACTTTATCTTCGACTTCTTCAGTAAAATTCGAATTAATCTGCATTTTCAAAATTGACAACAGTTGTCAAAAGCGATTTCTGTGGTCGAAAATCGAAACGATATCGGATCCCGTAGAAAACGTCAAAAATTCACGTTTTCCAAATGCAATTTTTGGATATTCAGACCTTAGAAAATGTAAAAATGGATGGCGAGAACGTTACGTTGATGTCTGAAATGGAGTTCCTTATTGACCCGACTTTTTTATTCATTTCGTAAGCTTCATTTTTCCTATTTGTATTAGAGTGAGTTATAGGCGTGAGTTATTATTACCTCACACTATTGGTTTATAGAGACTATTACAGATCAAAATCAGTTGAATAATGGATGCATTATTCTATGGGAGTAGATATAACATATTTTCATTACACCGCACTGAAAACCCTATCATAACAAGTAGAATTAGAACATCGAAAATGACTATTTTCCGTGCGGCCGCACCGCAAAAAGTTTTACGGTGCGCTGAGGCATAGATGCATCCTATGATTCCTATGCTGAGACACAGAGCAACGATTGCGTGACAATAGATGTCAGTGTTTTGAATAATTATTGTTTCACAATATCGAAATGCTTTCTGCTGAAAATGTTTCCCGTGTTATTGTTTTCAGAGAGGTGTGATGAAAAATATCGTTCATTACACGTCCAGAAAGGCTTTTTCCGTGCTTGCACGAGTTCCCGTGTTCGGCTTCGCCTCATACGGGAACACATCGCGCGCGCACGGAAAAAGCTTACTTTCTGGACTAGTAATGAAATATACTATTGTCAGTCCCCCTAGCAAACAACGCGCATAAAAAAAACCAGAAAGCTCCTGCACCTACCTTCAATCATGGACAACACCGGATGGAACGACGGATCCAACAGCGCCACTTTCTCCTGCGTGCTGAGCACCTCGGGCTGATCTCGCGGATGCGTCGGATCGGTACGTCCCGTGCACAACGCGCAATGCGTAACCGGCACCGGGCAGCCGCAACGGACCGTGCTCGGCCGCGCCGCCTTTTTCGAGAATACGTGCAGTCCGCCCGTCTGGAGCAACTTCCGCTTTCGGAAATTGACCAGTGGCCTAGTCCTCGCACACTGATATTCCGTCGCGGTCGTCGTACCGGCAGCAGCAACTTCTTGCTCGACGTCGTCGATGCCTTCCAGGGCCGACTTCTTCGACGCGTCGCAGGAGGAGGACGAGGCGCCCGGCAGCTGCCCCCGGTAGCCGTTCAGGGCGGTGGGGGAGGTGGGCGTCGGACTCGGAGGGCAGGTGGGGTCCTGCCCCTCCAGGGTGACCTGTCCCTTGGCCGCTCGTATCTGACGGTGGAGATCCCCGTGCTGCCTGATGCGGTATTCCAGGTCCGATATCTGCACCTGCAGCCACGTCCATCGCGACGCGATGGACGCTCGGTTCGTGGAGTATTTCCATAACGCCCGCTTTTGTCTGGAAAAAGAAAAATCGGTTAAAAGATACCTTTAGTATAGTGGTGCCAATTGGTATTGATGTGTTGCCAATTGGTCATAGTATGTTGCCAATTGGTAACATGGTGTTGTCAAATGGTCGCAGAGTGTTGCCAATTGGTAACATAGTGTTACCATATGGTAACATCGTGTTACCAGATGATTACATCGTGTTACCAATTGGCAACATAGTGTTTCCAACTGAATTTTTCTTCTTGGTTCACAACCTCGATGATTAACAGAACCGAATAACAAAGAAGAAAATAGAAACATCAAATCACAAACGATAATTTCATGATATTCGTTTCACCTCTTCTTTCAGAAAAATTTAATTTATAGGTGAAATTATTCACATGGTCATAGGTGGTCCGATTACAAAGCACCTTATTCCATTATTGAAACGATTTTTAGTTGACTCAAAACTATCTGAGTTTATAGATATCGACAACTGATAAGTTTGAGCCAGGCGATGCAAAAACGGCCACAGACACGACAAAGTCATTTTTCAGCATGATACCCCATAATTGGTTATCTCAATTACCCATGGAGGCGCTGCCAACAGTGCCAACAATAAACAATAACAAACTGTAAACAGTGTAAACATTATGTGAAGTTCTGAATACATTCAGTGAATTATTGTTATAATGTGATTATTATGTGAAGTGAATTAATATAAAATTAACCGTTTCGAGTTTATAAAATTCCAAAAGGATATTGTTTAGATAGAAACATCGCCACAGATTATCAGGTATCATATTATTTTTCATGAATTTCAATTCAATAAGTAGTTTGTATCGAGATTCATCATTCATATCCGAATTTTGTATTTCATCGACATTTAACTTCAATATGGACCGGTAACTAAATTTTTAATAGTAACTGTGCGAATTAAATGCTCCTTGGTGTTAAATTTTTTCTCCCACATTTGTGGGATTTTATTATTAAAATATCTCTACATCAACGTTTTCCATCATTTGAATTCAAATCTCTAGAAAGTTGATAAATATTCTGACAACATTGTTAACTGGTTGAGAGACCAGAGAAGGAATTATATTTGATGATATTTATCCAGTGAAGCATCCATATTATTCTTGAAATCAATGATTTTTTCGTCAAATTTTTCCAGGTAAAATTGGAAATAACTCCGAAACCACGTGCTTTATTGAAAAAATATGAGAATACTTTTAGTTTCCAAAATGATTGATTCTTTCGAAAATATGATCCGTTCATCTTTTTAAAGTGGTTTTAAGGTGTTTTAGCGTGTATTGACGAGTCTACTTCCCTGTAATTTTTATACTAGGAGAGATATTGAATAGTTTTCGATTGAGCAATAAGCACCATGAATAGAGTAACCAATGAACCAAAATTCAGTTCATTTGAAACAACGGTCCCGAAGATATAAATAGAAAAGTGTTTTTTTTATGGATTTTCGACAATCTTCCAAACCAAACCGAATTTTTGAAAAATGGTATAGGAAGAAAGTGTTTCGTTTGATGAGAGGAATCTATAGTTAAAATATATGTACAAGTCAAAGACATCCTGTATATTGCCACTGAATGAAACTACATGAATATTCCTTCGTACAATGGGTGAGCTCATGTGCAGCAGCTGTGATCTTATCGACAGGTGAGGAACGAGAAATTATCAATGACGACATACTGATTTTAAATCTATAGGTTTCGTTCAAATCGACTGAAATAATCAACATTTTTACCTTCTCGGCAATTGGACTTTCGGAAATGGGCAGCTTAAAACTATTTAATTCCAAGGAAAATTAGATTTTTTCCCACTTTAGCAGAATTAAAGCTGAAATAATTCGTCGCTATGGAGGTTGTTCACAATTTGAATCGTAGATCAGAGCCGAAAGGCGGAATTGCCACATTGTATTTCATGGCTTTTTATAAAGACTTGTGTCCCAGAGATCGACACGCAATGAACATCTGGCGAATGTGTGGCTGATGTGTCCGCAACGTGACGTGAAGTTCTGTTGAAGGACAGTGTTACCAATAGCTCGACACCGAAAAATCTGGAATATCCTTCAGAAAATGCGAGGCAACCGTTATTAATACGAAAAAAATCCGGTCGCACAACGAACCATCCATATATTTGGTGCAGGATTATTGAATCATGCACAAAATAATCCAAACGTTACACTGTTTCTTTCAAGGTGCGTCTGTCAGCCTAAATTAGGCATTATCCTATTTTTTGAGATCTCTTCCGTCGACGTCGCTCATTTGTCTCATTGTTCTCTCGGTCTATCTCGACCGGTTTCCTTTCTCGAACGGGTCAAGAGGGGACAAAAACTGCAAACGTACGCATGAATAATTCAACTATTTTCGTTTCGTACCCACGACACAAACAGCCAGCAACGTCCCGTTCTTCCTGGCGATTTTTTAAGGACGTTCTGAGATCCGATAAGATTTCCACGTTGCACGATCCTATAAGTCACGTTTTGTTTTATGGGGGAAATTAGGGGTATTTCAATCATCGAAATGTATGAAAATTGGATCAGACTATTAGATGAAGGGACAATCAATACCATAGCATACTTGAAATTATCAATATAATCCGAAATGTTTTAGAACCTTTGTCTTATTGATTTCAATATATATTTTCTGTTAAAAACTACGTTTTTGTGCGTTGTTCCTTTGGACAAGATAGATCATTTCATTCATCATCTTTCGATTAAAAAAGAAGCTAATTAATCATTAATTTTCGGACAAAACTAATTGAGCAATTCGTCCGAAAATTCTCATGTAAATCAATGGAATATGTATAAATACGTTTTTTTTTCAATTTGAGCTTCATTCCGCCGAATAGTCAATAGTCCTGATTTTCAGCCCAAAATTTCCCATATCTATCTCGAGTGGAATGCATGGTTTATTATAATAAAATAATATCGCATTTTTCATTGGCAAATCCCTAAAGTGAAACAGGAAAGAGTCACGCCAAGCGATACAATATCTCAATATGAGCGATTGTGCGAAATAAAATTCAGAACGGATCGAGTTTACACACGTCAGAGTTCCGTATACAGGGGATTTCCAAAAAATAATTTGACACATTATCGAAATAACTAACGATGTCAGAAATTTATAAGCACCTTGAATCTTAATCGACTTGGGTAGATTAACGTTTTGGGTTCGATAATAAACCAAGGTATATTTTCCATTGTCTCTTTGATTTCTGAATGGATGCTCTTTCATCACTGCTGAACAGATGATAAGCGAATTTAAAATGGGACAAGAAAAAGACCTTCATTCCCCTCAAAATTCACTTGATTACATAAAAAATTCTACACAGGAACTTTTTAGCACTCATTCATTTATAATTCAAACTATGATTAGAAGTTCTGTAATTCAGTTTCATTTCAACCAGTAAAATAATCAGGCTCAACCTCAGAATCCCTTTTACAAAACTGTAGACATAAGAGATTCCAATAATATGATCCTCTAGAAATTTGACTGAAACATTAGAGTCAACTTATGCAAACTGATTTTCCCAGATTTCCTAAAAACACATTAAATTGATGGGTCCTTCATACATATTATGTACCAAATGAAACCATCACATTCAACTAAACTATAATTGGTTAGATAATTTGTAGACTGTTGAATGTGCATAAATATTTGAGGAGAAGATTCTGAAATCAGGAGAAAAATGAAACCACTTCCAATGATGAATACTGCTCTTCATTGAAGATAATCTACAGTGTTGCAAAACTACCTCTTCAAATCTACTTTCAATATGAAATTTGTTTCAAAATATGCATTACATCAACACCCAATACAACACTTTTGTTTTCATTCGAGACGAACTCTCATTATCATTTAAAGAAATCTAGCCGGAAAATCTTCACAGGAAGTCTTGCAATTATCTGCATAAAATAAGAGTAATCAACTTTGAACTACAAAAGATAATTTTGCAGTTTCCACATCCCAAGGTCATATTACTCAAAGGCTATTGATTCTAAGCTTCTTATAAAATTAATGAGCAATCGTTAAAATGACAACTACTCACATGCTAAGGTACTGCTGATGCTGATTGTTATAGTTTTGGAACTCATCACAACTTTCACCACCAGAACTACTGTCTGTCGCTTCGGAATCAACTTCGGACTGCACAATCCGTAACTGCGATTTTAGGGTACCAGAAACCTTTTGCAATTCCTGTTTATGCTCAGGTGTCCACGGGGGAATGGCCACAAGACCAGAAACACTTGTCCTAAACGTAGCAGGCTCGATAGATCCTGAACCGAAATACTTGGGAACGTGTTTTTGCCTTGCTGCCGAGTTGGCCTGAATCACTGATGATGCTTCCAATTTTCTCACTAAAACTTTGGCTGAACTTTGAGACATAGGCTTGATTACCTTCTCTAATGAAGATTCGGATAGAGGTAGGGGTAGGGATGAATTAGGTGTTGACCCAATGTCTAACGAGTTCAGATTTTCCTGTACAGATGTGTCTTTTACCTTTTTCAAAGAACGTTGAACATGCTCAAAGACGCCGGCCATTTCTCCACTCACATGCTGTCCCATTATTCGAGATTGGATCTTCAGAACACGTCTCTTTAAAAAGTCCAGCTTTCTTTGTACCACGTTTTGATTCTTCTGAGCCTCTGCTATAAGTTCCTTAGATTGGGATTCTTTGATGCTCTCTGATGTTTCGCATTCTTGTTGATCTTCAATGGATATATTCATCATATCAACTTCATTCAGCAGTTGTTTCTCAAAAGACATCAGACTGGAAGCCAAATCCCGAGCCAAATCTCCAGCAGATAACGGGAAATCTTCATCGTTCAAACTAGTTGCCACTGAGCCTAATCTATCATTTCCACCCTCCATAGATGATATGACTTGCATTATATCGTCCACATTTGATGGAATCTCACCTCCAGAACAATCATTAGGAGGTAATTCCGAACTAAGACTGTGCAGGAACTGTTCAACGTCTGTTGCAACATTTTTGTTTTTATGCAGTATTGTAACAGTCTCTAAATCCATATTTTGAACGCCCATCTTTTCTTCTTGGTCGCCCATAGATGGTGAGCTATTATTCATTATATCCAAGTTAAGTTTGGTACAGTTTTCCGAGGCTTCTTCTAAGATCTCCGAATTCCTTCGACTTATAGCTTTTTTTGGTTCAAAATTATCGTATATCTTACACCCATTCTCTATACCATTAAACTTGATACCATCAGTTTGATCATCCTTATTGAAATACTTGCTATGCTTGTCCAAGCAGAAAGTATTCTTCACCTCAAAGTTGTTTATTGGGGTTGCCAGTTGAAAATGATTTTTGGGGGCCAGTTTAAAATTTTGTGATTGTGTTGTCTCGGTTAAGGCTGGGGCCATGACCACCTGAGAACGCCTCACCGAGGCTGTACGCAATCCCATTCATCCAGTGTTTATGAAAAACTCTTTCATGTCACAAACAAATGTATGTTATTAAAAAAAGCAGAGTAACTTGATCACTATCCTATTAATATGTTCATGCAACGCGTTTTTTAACAGCAGTGTTAAGTTGGCCAATATTCACGAATTTCTCTTGATGATTCCCGGTTTGTTCCTTTTAAAAACGTCCAGTTTGCAATTAGTTCCTTGATTAGGCTTACAAGTCGATGTAATTTGGAATGTGTTTACCCTTTTCCATTCAATCAAAAATAAACAATACGTCCTTTTCAAATAATTAAGATACACTAATTACACGCGTGATTAAGGGAGTGTAATTCAATTTCTTATAGACGTAGTTGATACCCAGTCCATCCGAGCAAACTTAGCGGAAACGCACCTCACAACATTACACCACTCATTTCTTCCTTCTTGTTATCCACTAACCGGCAATTTATTGATCAGCAGGTAACACATACTTCCAAGTTCACACTTTTATCACTTGCATACATCAATTTTCCCAACGAACCAATTTTTCACGTAATTTTTTCAACAACAATGGCGCCCGACGAGGCAAACAGCCAAACAACGCACTTCCATTTGTCTAGTAACGAACCAGTAAAAGGAACGAACGACCGCGGCGCCAAACAGAGCAAACGTTACCACAGAGCAGCCAAGGCCTATTTACTACGACGACCAATTCAAATACTGCATGTTCCAAATTCGACAGTAACTATTGATTTGATAAAGCAGAAAAAGCAATCGACAAATTTCAATTCATTTTTGAAGGAAATGATTTTCGAAAAAACTTCGCGCTAAAAAGGAAACAATTGTGTTTTGGTTTCTCAGGAAACGCTGTCATAGAATACGCGGCAAATTTGAATCGTGAATGTTAATTTGACGAAATTCGTAAACATTCATTCTATTGGTTTCAGTACAGTACGTATTTGATTCCTAATTTTTCCATAGTTATTTTGTCAACGCACAATATAATTTATACATAGTTTTTTTTCAACATAAATAACAAAAATAATAAATTCCAATTTTTTTGGCTGCAATTTGATTTGAGTATTTAGATGATGGTTCAGTCTTCGAGTACATGTTTCTTCCAAATTTAGATCTTTGAAAAATGATTCCGAATTAATTACAAAGTAACGTAGTGTAGTATGAAAACTTTACAATTTCGAGGGAATTAAAAAAGTGGTTACGCAGTATCTTGCAATGAATAATCCCTCAACGTCATAATATAAGAAGATATTGGACAATTCTTACCATATCATACAATTGTTTCATCTAGATAAAATAAATAAATTTTATAATAAATTCACAATTTGTCAACAATTGTCAACTTATTTAGATTTCAGAAATGACAGCTCAGAAATCTAAAATCACAGAACATCACGAAAGAAAAATTTGAGGATCATTTAATTCGGCTGTTGCCAATTAAATATTCCAACTAATTTATAATTCCGCAGTTCATTCGGTATCAATTTTTGTTAGAATTTTTGAAATTCAATCATGACATTCATAATTTTATCACACTGTATGAATTCACATCATTCATATAAATTAGAAAACAACTACCGAGTTCTTTCAATTCATTTTTTGAATGGGGAAAAATAATTGCATTTAAAAAAACATTAATTCCTGTAGAAACAGTTAGGAAAAGATAAGTTTTCCTAATCCTATGTACTTGTGTTCTGTTTCTGTGTACAATTCTTCATTCATTTGATCTTCTGTGGTTGATAACATAGAAGATAATTTGAATTTACGCGGGAAACTATCATGAATATTGGGGCATTTCAAAGCGTTAATAATTATATTATAAAATGTATGATGAATATTTGATTGCTTATCACAAAACTGAATTGTATGATATACTGAAAAGTGAAAATGATGATTCTCATTTTTCCATCAATATTAAGTAATACTCCTATTCAACTTTCTCCAGCAATGATTAAATTTTCTTAGTTTTCCTTACTGAGGATAATTATTCAATTTTTTCAGTTTCATTGTTTTGTTTGATAACAATCCTAGCGTTGGAGATAAAGTTCTGAGAGATGCTGATACTTCTTTGGAGGAAATGAATATAGGAGCTCAACGTGCTCAAAATACCTTGATATCCAATCTACATGTTGATGGAATAAATGCATCAACAAAAAACAAAGTTCATTGCCGTATCTACGGCTTGCCTATCTGTCCAGAACTTCACAGAAACATCTTTCCAAAAACCTGCGATGCTAATAAATTTTTACAAATTTCAGGTATATCCCCTTTCTCACTTGTTGATATTCAATATTGCTTTGAAAGAAGTATATTTTCAGGAACAGTAGTTCGTATATCTGCTACAAAATTATTAGAGTACAAGAGGGAATATATTTGTACAAAATGTAAATATGTGTCCATCAGCTATGCAGAATACGAATTGAAAAATATTATATCGCCACCTAGGAAATGTTCGAATCCTGTAGGTGATTGCAGTAATAAGAATTTGATAGCTAAAGCTGAACTGCAGTCTCAATATTGCAAGGATTATCAGGAAATCAAGATACAAGAACAAGTTTCACAGCTTGGTGTTCGTACAATGCCAAGCTCTATGATAGTCAGTCTTGAAGATGACTTAGTTGAGTGTTGTAAACCTGGCGATAATGTAACAATTTGGTGAATATTCATATTTGACCATTCTGATTTAAATATCTCAATCAAAGGTTCCTTTTGGCTTCACTGTGTTCAACTGGGTTGTACTTGTTAAATTAACATGTTGCCGTTTAATTTTTCAGTGGAATTGTGAAAAGAAGATGGTCCCCCTTCTTTGTTGGAGGGAATATTGATGTTGAACTTGTAGTGAAGGCAAATCATATCCAAATAAATAACACATGTGGGCTTCCCAATATAGTAACACCAGAAATTAAGGAATTGTTCAGTCAGTTCTGGGATACATATAAAAATATCCCTGTGATCGGTAGAGATATTATTTTGAAGTCATTTTGTCCTCAGGTAAGATTGCGTTTATATGAAAAAATTTATAGGGGTGTTAATGAAAAATGTCTTTCTTCATTTTTAATGTGATCACTGATTAGTTTTGGGTTGAAACGAATGTTGGAAATGAATTCACCCAAGTCTGTAATTTCAAAAGTAAAAAGTGTCTTATGTGGTCCATGGCATTTGGTTGCATTAGATTAAAGTGTATTCACATTATTTATCATTTCGTCGGTCTGCTGCCAAAACAAGATAAGTACATTTTCACCATTTCCGTAACCATAATTGGTATATAAATGTACTGCATAAACCATGAACCAGATAACTGTTGGACAACGGACATTTTTTTTGTTGTCTAACAGACTCAACAGTTATCTGGTTCATGCAGTACATTTACATGTGTATATACCGATTATGGTTACGAAAATGTTCTTAACGCAAAAATGATAAAAATGTACTTATCTTGTTTTGGCAGCAGACCGACGATTTCTTTGTGTTAATTTCAATGTAGTTCCCACATTTTCCAATATTAATTTCAAACTGAATTTTGGAGTGGTCCTTTTTACTTTACAATATTTTAGATATTCGGACTGCATATTGTGAAATTGGCCATAGCTGTAGTATTAGCAGGGGGTAGTCAGGCAAATCAAGATTCTTCCACTGGAGTCCGAACCAGGTCAGAGCCACATTTATTGTTGGTAGGTGACCCCGGTACAGGAAAATCTCAACTTCTGAGATATGCCTCTAAAGTTGTACCTAGATCAATTTTAACTACTGGAGTAGGTTCAACTGCTGCAGGTTTGACAGTTACGGCAATTATGGTAAATGATCAAGCTAAAGATATTTGATGGGTTATTTGAATCTTTGATTTTTAGGAGGATGGTGAGTGGCAGTTAGAGGGAGGAGCTTTGGTCCTAGCTGATGGCGGTATTTGTTGTATCGACGAGTTTAATTCGATGAAAGAGCATGATAGGGCAAGTATTCATGAGGCTATGGAGCAACAAACTATTAGTGTAGCGAAGGTAAGGAAAACACTCATCCTTATGGTTAAGGTTTTGTCCACATTAGAAGTAGGATATTATTATTAAGATGAATTTCTATCAGGTAAAAACCGAATCAATTAAATGAACCCACTTTCTGAAGATGTATCATAGAGAATGTATAAACATATTTTTTTAGGCCAGCATAGTGTGTAAGCTCAGCACCAGATGCTCTATTTTAGCAGCAACGAATCCAAAAGGAAATTTAGATCCTTTTCAACCTCTCTGTATGAATTTAGCTCTAGCCACACCACTCCTCAGTCGTTTCGATTTAATATTGTTAATAAGAGACACAATTCAAGAGGATTGGGATTCATTAGTAGCCGATTACATTTTGAAAGATTCAAAAGATAATGTTTCGAAATTCACAAAAAGTGAAGAGTGGAGTTTGGAAATGTTACAGGTATGGAAATGCATATATCCAAAAATATCTCAATATTTGATGAAGCAGTGCGCCAATTTCTTTCAGGCATATTTCACAGTAATCAAGAAGATAAATCCACCCCTTACCGAAGAAGCTAACAGGATTTTATCGAATTACTATCAACTTCAAAGGAGGCAAAGCTCCAGAAACAAGTCACGAACCACTGTAAGACTCTTAGATAGTTTGGTAAGGCTTTCTCAGGGCCATGCTAGATTGTTGTTTCACGAATCTGTCCAAATTGTTGATGCTATTATGGCTGTCGTTTTAGTGGAAATCGGAATGGGATATCAAGAAGATTCTGTCTTGAATTTGAATATAAATGTTTCTAGCAGTTTTCCAGACAATTCAGTAGAAAGTTATGTAGAGTTATCAAGAAACGTTCTTGACAAATTGAATTTAATCGATATTTTCGAACAAGAAATGAGTATGATACAGTCTGAAATCAATGTGCTGAATTTTGGGGGTAATGTGAGGGCAGAATCTAGGTACTTTCATGGAAAACATAATAAAAATAACTCAGAATCAATAAAAGTAGGTGAAAATTGCACGATCGAAATAAATGATATTCGACCAACCACTGAGATGGAAAGAAGCATATTTCAAGATGAGAATACGATGGATGAGATAGATTTGAATATCTGATGTCGACATAGATTATATCAATCTGTTGAAAGTTAAACTTTTCCAAGATGTATATTTATGTAATATTTTTGTTAATTGTGTGAAAATAATAACTTCTCTGGTTCATTTATATAAATCTTCATTTAGGAAATTAAATCGCCCTATTTCTTTTTAATATAATTAATTATTCATATCAGAAAAGTCTTCATGCATGAAATATTTATGTCATTACTCCCTCCTGTTAGTTACGAATATTTTCTAGTTTTTTTCAGCATAATTGAACTATTTGGTTCCATAGAACTTATTTTATAAGTTTCCCAAGTTACCATTTCAGCTCCACTAACATTCAAATCACGAAAAATCTGACTATCATTCAGCAGTTGGTTCAGAGCCAAGTCTTGATTCTACTCAACGAAATCTATACAATGAGGCAACACTAATCAGAAGTGACAAGAGTGGTCAGTAACGAAAATAATTATTACCACCGATTTCTTCCGAAGATATTTGTTTTCACAAAGGAGCTTCACTTTATCTCTCCATTTTTCAAAAGATTTACCAAAAATAAAATGAAACGTGATGTTGTCAATTATAAAAAGTGTTTGCGCATACTGTTTCAAAATTATAGGGGCAGACTGGTTCCGCATTTATTGGCGCATACCGTATTCACATTTATTGGCGCAAATTGTCTCCGCGTTTATTGACGCATACTGGTTTTGCATTAATCAGTTGTACGAATTCCGCCAAAGGAATATGAACGCGATAGTTAATGCAATCATTAATCATTTCCTCAACACCCTGTAGGTGGAGTGCTCGGCTACTCGAACGAATTCCGCCAAGGGAATATGAACGCGATAGTTCATGCACTCATTTTCACACAACCCTGCAAGTAGAGTGCTCGGCTACTTGAACGAATTCCACCAAGGGAATATGAACGCGATAGTTAATGCACTCGTTTCCACACCACCCTGTCGGTAGAGTGCTCGGCAAGTTTTGTTTTTAAGTGGTATCCCCAGAAGGCCTACTCCACTTTATTTCGAAGTTCTTAAAAGGTTTCCGCTATTTTTGGCGCATATTTTTTCCGTATTGGTGCATATTGATGGCGCATTCTTGTTTCTCATTATTAGCGACTTCTGTTTTCGCATTTTTTGGCGCATACTGGCTCTTCTTTATCCAGTCGAACGAATTCCACCAAGGGAATATGAACGCGATAGTTAATGCACTCGTTTTCACACCACCCTGTCGGTAGAGTGCTCGGCGCGTTTTATTTTGAGTGGTGTCCCCAGTAGGCCTACTCCACTTTGTGTCGAAATGCGCCGAATTTATTTCTAATAATCTGTTAATTAACAAATTAACCAAATAATAGAGGATCACGGAAAGGAAAAGTTTCAATTTAGTTCTAGCCTACGATTTTTTTCAAAGTCAAACAGATACGTACAGCATATGTGGGGATATAGGAAACTATGACACAAAAGCCCCTTGTGGCCGAAAGAAAACCGGAGATGCAGAAGGAAATATCACTTTTCGAAATTCGACGCAGATAAGTTCTAAATAGGTTTCCGCATTCTTGGCGCATACTTGTTCCGCATTTATTGTGTTCTCTGAGACATTTCTCCTTCGCCAGAACCTTTGCGACATTATTGTCAATATACCTGAAATTAACCACCACCAAAAACCCTAAAAGTAACTCACATTGATGCTTCAAACTCTCGATTTGTCGCTCTTGGTCCATAGATGGCTCGATGGCTGAAGTTGGAAATGTCCTCAAGATGATTCCTTACAACTCAGCCCTGAAAGGCCAAGGGTTCTCTGGGACCTACCTTCCCTTCCACCTGAAAAAATCTGAAAAAAACTAAACCGGCAAACCGCTAACTATTTTTTGGCGCACACTTTTGCGCATTTATTGCCGCACACTTTTGCGCATTTATTGCCGCATAGGTAGGTACTTGTTTTCGCATTTATTGGCGCATGTGTTTTCTGAGGGATTTCTGCTTCTCCAGAACCTTTTCGACATTATTGTCAATGTAGCTGAAATTAACCACCACCAAAAACCCTAAAAGTCACTCACATTGATGCTTCAAACTTTTGATTTTTCGCCCTTGGTCCATCGATGGCTGAAGTTGGAAATGGTATCCAGGTGATTCCTTGCAA
This sequence comes from Adalia bipunctata, assembly GCA_910592335.1. Taxonomy (NCBI): domain Eukaryota; kingdom Metazoa; phylum Arthropoda; class Insecta; order Coleoptera; family Coccinellidae; genus Adalia; species Adalia bipunctata. Next base: position 14,369,303 of record OU342954.1, read on the forward strand.
CTCAGGCCTGAAAGGCCAAGGGTTCTCTGGGACCTACCTTCTCTTCCACCTGAAAAAACAAGAAACTCTACCGCTAAATATTTTTTTGCGCATACGTTTTCACACCACCCTGTAGGAAGAATGCTCGGCTACATGAACGAATTCCGTCAAGGGTATATGAATTACGAGATAGTTAATGCACTCGTTTCCACATCACCACCCTGTAGGTAGAGTGCTCGGCTATTTTAACGAATTCCGCCAAGGGAATATGAACGAGATAGTTAATGCACTCGTTTTCACACCAACCTGTAGGCGGATTACTCGGCTACTTGAACGATTCCGCCAAGGGAATACATAAACGAGATAGTTAATGCGCTCGTTTCCACACCACCCTGTAGGTAGAGTGCTCGGCTATTCGAACGATTCCACCAAGGGAATATATGAACGCGATAGTTAATGCACTCGTTTCCACACCACCCTTCAGGTAGAGTGGTATCCCCAGAAGAAGTTCTCAATGAGTTTCCGCTATTTTTGGCGCATATTTTTTCCTTATTGGCGCATATTGGTTCCGCATTTTTTGCGCATATTGGTTCCGCATTTTTTGGCTCATACTGGCTCTTCTTTATCCAGTCGAACGAATTCCACCAAGGGAATATGAACGCGATAGTTAATGCACTCGTTTTCACACCACCCTGTAAGTAGAGTGCTCGGCTATTCGAACGAATTCCACCAAAGGAATATGCACTCGTTTTCACACCACCCTGTCGGTAGAGTGCTCGGTTATTCAAACGGATTCCACCAAGGGAATATGAACGCGATAGTTAATGCACTCGTTTTCAAGCCACCCTGTAGGTAGAGTGCTCGGCTACTTGAACGGTTCCACCAAGGGAATATATGAACGCGATAGTTAATGCACTCGTTTTCAAACCACCCTGTAGGTAGAGTGCTCGGCTACTTGAACGATTCCACCAAGGGAATATATGAACGCGATAGTTTATGCACTCGTTTTTACACCACCCTGTAGGTAGAGTGCTCGGCTACTTGAACGATTCCACCAAGGGAATATATGAACGCGATAGTTAATGCACTCGTTTCCACACCACCCTTCAAGTAGAGTGGTATCCCCAGAAGAAGTTCTCAATGAGTTTCCGCTATTTTTGTCGCATATTTTTTCCTTATTGGCGCATATTGGTTCCGCATTTTTGGCGCATACTGGCTCTTCTTTATCCAGTCGAACGAATTCCACCAAGGGAATATGAACGCAATAGTTAATGCACTCGTTTCCACACCACCCTTTAGGTAGAGTGCTCGGCGCGTTTTGTTTTTAAGTGGTATCCCCAGAAGGCCTACTCCACTTTATGTCGAAATGCGCCAAATTTATTTCTAATAAACTGTTAATCAACAAGTTAACAAGATATTAGACTATCGCGGAAAGGAAAAGTTTCAATTTAGTTCTAGCCTACGATTCTTCTCAAAGTCAAACAGATGCGTACAGCATATGTGGGATTAGGGGAACCATGCCATTAAAGCCCCTTATGGCCGAAAGAAAATCGGAGATCCAGAAAGAAATATCACGTTTCCTTGTGATTTTTCGATTTGGCGATCTCCGACGAAAAGAATTTTTATTGGCGCAATCTTGTTTCCGCTTTTTGGGCGCAACTTTGTTTCTGCATTCTTTGGCGCAATCTTAATTTAGCTTTGTGGGCGCATACTTTTTCCGCATTATGCAGTTGAACGAATTCCACCAAGGGAATATGAACGCGATAATTTATGCACTCGTTTTCACACCACCCTGTAGGTAGAGTGCTCGGCTACTTGAACGATTCCACCAACGGAATATATGAACGCGATAGTTAATGCACTCTTTTTCACACCACCCTGTCGGTAGAGTGCTCGGCTACTTGAACGAATTCCATCAAGGGAATATATGAACGCGATAGCTAATGCACTCGTTTCCACACCACCCTTTAGGTAGAGTGCTCGGCGCGTTTTGTTTTTAAGTGGTACGCCCAGAAGACCTACTCCACTTCATTTCGATTATCTTTATAAGTTTCCGCTATTTTTGGCGCATATTTTTTCCGTATTGGCGCATATTGGTTTCGCATTTTTTGGCGCATACTGCATTTTTAGCGTATACTGTATTTTTAGCGTATATACTGTTTCCCCCGTTTTTTGGCGCATACTGTTTTTGCATTTCTTGACGCATACTGGCTCTTTTTTATCCAGTCGAACGAATTCCACCAAGGGAATTCATACGCGATAGTTAATGCACTCGTTTTCAAACCACCCTGTAGGTAGAGTGCCCGGCTACTTGAACGATTCCACCAAGGGAATATATGAACGCGATAGCTGTAGGTAGAATGCTTGGCTACATGAACGTATTCCGTCAAGGGATCATGAACGCGATAGTTGATTCACTCGTATTCACACCAACTTGTAGGTAGATTACTCGGCTATTTGAACGATTCCACCAAGGGAATATATGAACGCGATAGTTAATAATGCACTCGTTTCCACACCACCCTGTAGGTAGAGTGCTCGGCTACTTGAACGATTCCACCAAGGGAATATATGAACGCGATAGTTAATGCACTCGTTTAAACACCACCCTGTAGGTAGAGTGCTCGGCTACTTGAACGATTCCACCAACGGAATATGAACGCGATAGTTAATGCACTCGTTTCCACACCACCCTGTCGGTAGAGTGCTCGGCGTGTTTTGTTTTTGAGTGGTATCCCCAGAAGGCCTACTCCACTTTATGTCGAAATGCGCCAAATTTATTTTTAATAATCTGTTAATCAACAAATTAACAAGATATTAGACTATCGCGGAAAGGAAAAGTTTCAATTTAGTTCTAGCCTACGATTCTTCTCAAAGTCAAACAGATGCGTACAGCATATGTGGGATTAGGGGAACCATGCCATTAAAGCCCCTTATGGCGAAAGAAAATCGGAGATCCAGAAGGAAATATCAAGTTTCCTTGCGATTTTTCGATTTGGCGATCTCCGACGAAAAGAATTTTTATTGGCGCAATCTTGTTTCCGCTTTTTGGGCGAAACTTTGTTTCTGCATTACTTGGCGCAATCTTATTTTCGCTTTGTGGGCGCATACTTTTTCCGCATTATGCAGTTGAACGAATTCCACCAAGGGGATATGAACGCGATAGATAATTTACTGTTTTTTTTGCATTAGAATTTTCAACACTCGGTATAAGTTACGATATAGAAATTTGGTTTATAGATTTTAGAGGAGCCTTATTAGGACAACGTATTTGCCTTTAATCAATAAAAAAGGTCAAATTGTTATTGTATTGTAACGTTTTCTTCGTTATTAAAACGTCCGGGATAATTAAACTATTTATTTACACTACTTATAACACTAATGATTAACAACTAATGAACTTATTCTAACAAAAGTCTGTACAATTTATTTCTACTGATTTATATGCACTACAAATTTATTTTCACTCGGCGCTCGTCTCTAACTGAATGAATCTCTCATCGTCGATGGGCCCCTTATATGCATAACGCCGATTGTTTCTCGCTAAGTCCGGACCCGTCTAGAAACTTCGCGAAACATTCGCGGCCGTGGTGACGCCACGCGTTTCCAGAAACTTCTCGATCGAGCCGTAGCGCACAGGGCCGTACTTGTCACACTGTCCCCTCCTTAAGCCTGTTCTGTCCCAGAACAGATCGCATGGATTCTTCAGAGGACCGTGGCGAAATCTGCAGTCGGCTCCTTCTCTACAGTAGCCCCTTTGATGGAAATAGCATTCTATAGTTTTGCCGGGGAGCTTGACACGATTTGGGTAGAAACTGCATACTAGGATCTGTATACCTGCCGTCTGGAAAATTACTTCAAGCATGCTTCGTACTACCCTCCAATTCAGTAGATCCAGTCCACAACCAAGCTTGGGAACTGCTAGTTTCCTAACGCCGGAACGCTGAAGATCTTCTTTCAAGCCATGCAGCGAGGTCCATAAGTTCTGGTAGGTGGGCTTCTGGAAAGAGTGCTGCTTGGTAACCAAATAGTAAATAAACCGAACTCCCGACTTCAATCTCAAACATTTCCCGATTCTGGGCTGCTGTCCCATTAGTTCCTCTTGCCGACCAAATTTGTTTTTGAATACTCTTGCTATTCCCTTACTCATACGTAAATCGGCTGCTACACAATGAGCAAGCGAGTATTCCTCGGGGACTGTGAACAGGTCCTGATGAACTTCCTGTGTGACGCCAAACCTTGCAATGCGTGTTCCCCCATAGGTGTTCATAAATTCCTGGAATTCGCAGCTTTCCCTTGCCGGAACCTCGACGAGACGTACTTCTTCTTCATCCTGCGTGGACGAATACGGAGCCAATCGGTTGAAATGGACGACTTTCGGTTTTCCTCTGGGGAGCTTCCGTATTCGGTAAACTACATCATTTATTCTCTTCACAACTTCGTACGGTCCTTCCCAATGTCTCTGCAGCTTCGGCGAGAAACCTTTTCTTCTTTGGGGGTTATACAACCATACCAGATCTCCTGCGGTAAACCCACCTTCAATGGCCTTGATGTCATAGCGCATTTTCATCCGGTCACTTGCTTGCTGCATTTGATTACGCACCTTATCATGGATGTAGTCTAGCTTGCTTCTGAGATTACTAACGTAGTCCTCCCCAGCTACATCCTCTCCAGGCTTACACCCAAACTCGAGGTCGCAAGGTAATCTTATTTCTCGGCCGAACATTATATTGGATGGAGTCTCCTTGGTAGATTCTTGAACCGAAGATCTATAGGCCATCGTGAATAAGTGCAAGTATTCATCCCAGTCCCTTTGATGGTCAGAGACAACTTTGGCCAAGTGTTTTCCCATAGTCCGGTTCATTCGTTCTACCATGCCGTCTGACTGAGGATGCAGAGGTGTAGTTCTAGTCTTACGTATCCCCAATGTTTTGCAAACTTCCTGGAATAGCTTCGACTCGAAGTTTCGGCCTTGATCACAATGCAGCTCAAGGGGGATTCCAAATCTGCAGAAGAACTCTTTCACCAATTTGTCAGCTACTGTGCTTGCCTCTTGGTTAGGAATACCGTACGCTTCCACCCATTTGGTAAAGTAGTCCATCGCTACCAAAATATACTTGTTTCCATTGCCTGTTTCTGGAAAAGGGCCTGCGATGTCGATAGCTACTCGTTCCATGGGGGATCCGACGTTATATTGTTTCATTGGTGCCTTTCCTTTACCGTAGGGTCCGTTTGCCGCAGCACAAACTTTACATTTTCTACACCAATCTTTAACGTCGTTCTTACAGTTGATCCAATAAAATCGCTGCCTTACCTTCTCCAGAGTCTTAGTAATCCCAAAATGGCCACCTGAAGTTCCATTATGTAGTCTGGTCAAAATGTCCGTTACCCTACTCTTGGGCACAATTAACTGAAGCCTCTGCTGAGATCCATCTTCATTTTCCCAACAACGTTTCAGAAGACCTTCATCAATCTTCAACGTTTCCCATTGGGCCCAATACGACTTGACATTTTGGCTCAGTCTGGATACTTCTTCCCATGTAGGTCGTCTGCCACTCTCCTTCCAACTTAGGATTACTCTCAGATCTGGATCTTCCTCCTGTGCTCGTCGAATTTCTGTGGGTAGCCAGTCATCTTCGATCACTGTGGTCCGCATCAAATTGGCCTTATCTTCCACACGAGAGCAGTGGCTACAATTTTGGGGGCAAGGTCTTCTTGACAACGCATCCGCGTTTCGATGTGTAGCCCCAGCTCTGTGTTCAGTGTCGAAGTCATATTCTTGCAGCCTCTCGATCCATCTGGCCACTTGTCCTTCTGGGTTCTTAAAATTCAGGAGCCATTTCAAAGCAGCATGGTCCGTTCTTAGCAGGAATTTTCTACCATATAAGTATTTGTAGAAATGTTCTACGGCCTTGATTACTGCTAAGAGTTCTCTTCTGGTCACGCAGTAATTTCTTTCTGGTTTCGAAAGTACCTTGCTGAAATAACCGATGACTCGTTCTTGTCCATCCTGAACTTGCGATAGAACGCCTCCAATGGCCATATTACTAGCATCGGTATCGAGCACGAATTTTCCTTCGGTTCTTGCGTAACTCAAGACTGGAGCTGTGACCAGAGCCTTTTTCAATCGATCGAAGGCTTCAGCGCAATCATCGGACCAAATGTACTCCTGCCCATCTTCCGTTAATTTTGTCAGCGGTTTGGCAACGTTGGCGAATCCAGGCACAAATCTTCTGTAGTAAGTGCACAAGCCTAGGAAACTTCGTAACTCAGTCTTGTCTCTCGGTATGGGCCAATCCTGTACCGCCTTGATCTTGTCTGGGTCAACTTTCACACCCCTTCGAGAAACTACGTGTCCTAAATATTTCACCTCTGCTCGAAATAGATGGCATTTCTTGGGACTTAGCTTCAAATTGGCCCCACGTAGTCTCTGGAAGACCTCGGATAGGTTGTGCAGGTGGTCTTGGAATGATTTTCCCACAACTATCACGTCATCTAAATACACCAGGCAAGTCTTCCAGGAGAGTCCTCTCAATATAGTTTCCATTAAACGCTCAAATGTGGCCGGAGCGTTGCATAATCCAAAAGGCATAACCTTAAATTGCCACAGGCCCGTTCCAATACTGAAGGCAGTTTTCTCTTTGTCTTTTGGATCCAAACCAACTTGCCAATACCCACTCTTCAAATCCAAGGTAGAGAACCAACGAGATCCCGAGAGTGTATCCAGTGTGTCATCAATTCTTGGTAAGGGGTAACTATCCTTTTTCGTAACTTGGTTGAGCTGCCTATAGTCTACACAGAACCTGGTGGACCCATCCTTCTTCTTTACCAGCACTACAGGCGATGTCCAGGGACTATTGGATGGTTCAATGACACCTTCTCTCGCCATGTTTTCAATGATCCGTTCGGCTTCTTCTCTCTTTGCCAGCGGAAGACGTCTGGGGTGTTGTCTGACGGGTTGTGCATCACCTGTATTGATTTTATGCTGCACAACATCGGTCTTTCCTGTTCTTTCGCCAGTGGCAAAGACGTCAGAGAAGGACTGAATCAATTTTCTGACTTCGGCCAATTGACACTGGTTAAGGTCTTGACATTTTGAAGTGAGGAGGGCGACCAGCTCTTCGGTATTCTTCTTTGTCTGCGGAACTTCTGCAGTACCCATCCCACCAGAAATATGGTACACTGGTACCCCATGTCCAATCAAGGTGTTCTTCTTCAGGGTGACTGGAAACATGTTTACATTTAGTAATCGGATGGGTATGCTGTCTCTTAACCTTACCAATGTCTTCCCTAGTAATAATCCGTTAGCTAGTATCCCATCATCGGAAGGCTCGATCATTCTAATGCAGCCATTTCTTGTAACATTATCACATTCACCAGTCACTATGCCTTCAGTCCGCCCTGGCAACGTGATATCCTCGGTCAGTCGGATCTGATATATCTTGTCATCTACATCATTGAAGGGAATCTCTTCAATTCCTAGCCGAAGAACATCCTTCTTCATATCCAGTTGGCATCCAAGTTTCTTTACAAGGTCCAATCCCAGGATAACTTCTTCTGTGATTTCGGCTACGAGAACTTCATGCTTGACTATCGTGCTTCCTAATTCAATGGTGGAGATAACTGATCCGTAAGTCGGTATTTCTTGTCCAGATGCAGTTCGGAGTTTGATCATAGCTGGACGACTCTTCAATCCTTCGGCTATTTCCGGACGCACAATGGTTCTAGTTGATCCTGTGTCCACCAGTATTTTTACACTGCGATCATTTATCTTTCCGGGAACAAATATGCTTGTTATATCTGTGGACATGATTCCTCGGATTATCACTTCGGGGGCATTTTTAGCCTGGGTCGATTTATGCCCCTTATCACCGACCCTTTTTAGTTTCCCTGATGCTGTGGCTCTTTTTCAATCCTTGGGCAATTTCGCTTGAAATGCCCACTTTTGTTGCAATACCAGCACACAACATCATTTTTCCTAGCATTCAATAATCTGCTAACCTCTTCTCGGATAATTTCCTCCACAGGTCGGTCTATTTCTTGGACTTGTCGCACACGAAATTGTCCTCTATGCGACGCCTGTTTCGCTGCCTCGAATTCTAGAGCTTGAGCTAAGGCATCATCAATGGTTTTAGGGCGTGCAAGTCTCAATGCTTGTTGAATTTCGCTGTCCTTGATACCGTCGACAAACGTCTGGATTGATAGCTGTTCAAGGAAGCTGTCTGGAGCTGATGGATAAGCCAGCCTCACTAATCTGGCAACATCGGCCTCGAATTCCTGGAGATTTTCTCCTGTTTTCTGCACCCGGTTCTTTATTTGAGCATGATAAACTTGCTGTAGGTGAGCATCGCCATATCTCATCTGAAGTTTGGATGTTAAAACTTCATAACAGGCCTGTTGACTCTCCGGTATTGTCTGCAGAATGTTAAGTGCATCTCCTCGTAGAGCTATTATTAATGCTGTGGCTTTTTCGTTGTCGCTCCAACTGTTTGCCAACGCAGCAGCTTCAAATTGTTTTTGATATGTCGACCAAGGAACTTTTCCGTCAAATGTTGGTGGCTTGATCTTCATTTTACCACTTTCTGTGTTGTTTTCCGATTTCACGAAGCTATAGGATGGTGAAGCTTGGGTTTCTTTTCTATTCGACATTCTTTTCAGGGACTCTATGAACTTGGCATGCTGTTCAATTATTCCTGATAATACTTCGAATTTTCCATTAACTTCATCGACTACTTCTTCAATTTTTCCGTCAACCTTATCAACTACTTCGTCGAATTTTTCATCAACTTTATCGAATTTTCCATTGACTTCCTCAAATTTTTCTTCAACCTTATCGAATTTTTCATTCACTTCATCTATTATTACTTCCTTGATAGATTCCATTTTCTCATCCAATGTACTTGCAATTTGACTCACCAATTGCTCATTGTTTTCCTCCACCTTATTTTCCATTTTATCCATTTTTTCTTCCAATTTCAAGCTCATTTCCCGAGAATTTTCTTCCATTTTTGAACTAATTTCTCGAGAATTCTCTTCCATTTTGTCCATTTTCAAGCTCATTTTTTCAAAGGCTTGCTTGAAAAATTCCATACTCGCCTGGTCCATTTTCTCTTTTTGTGATCTGGTAATCGGCATTCGAATCCACTCCACACTGACACCAATGTAACGTTTTCTTCGTTATTAAAACGTCCGGGATAATTAAACTATTTATTTACACTACTTATAACACTAATGATTAACAACTAATGAACTTATTCTAACAAAAGTCTGTACAATTTATTTCTACTGATTTATATGCACTACAAATTTATTTTCACTCGGCGCTCGTCTCTAACTGAATGAATCTCTCATCGTCGATGGGCCCCTTATATGCATAACGCCGATTGTTTCTCGCTAAGTCCGGACCCGTCTAGAAACTTCGCGAAACATTCGCGGCCGTGGTGACGCCACGCGTTTCCAGAAACTTCTCGATCGAGCCGTAGCGCACAGGGCCGTACTTGTCACAGTATTATATTATGGAAAAATCGAATTTAAAAATAATGCATACCGGGGCGTTGAGTTTTCGGAGTAAAATTGAAAATCAATGTTAGAACTCACGATTTTCGAATGTATTCCTTGATTGTGTAGAAAACACAAGCATTATAAAGACACTAACAAACAATTTTGCGACACTTCTCGACACTGCATACGGAACTGAGTAGGTACCTAAACGTGCGCGCCCTGTAGGTATGTATGTTCACTCCTCGAAAACCGCGTTGAAAGTTGGAACTGAATCGAAACGAGTTCATCCTTTATATCCAACTTGATATTCTGACGATGACTAAAATTTTACATAAGTTATGAGTCCCTTGCGATATTCACTTTTTCTTTTCTGATTATGAGTTTTTTTAAATTGTAAAGAGATGAATCAGTGCTAGACAAAGGATATGATCTTTTCCTATGTCTTCAGTGTTCGTTAGAAAGTTAGCTCGACTCACTGGCGGATACAGGGGGGGGGGCATGGGGTCCATGTCCCCCCTTGGACCTCGAAATTGACAATAATCCCTTGATGAAGTTCAATCGATCCCTAAAATATTTTCAATAAATCAATTTATGGCCCCCCTGAAGAAATTCATGCCAACCCCCCCCCTGAAAAGCTGTCTGGATCCGCCAGTGGCTCGACTGTGTCACTCAGTTTATATATGGGGATGTGTGCTGAAAATTTGTTAGTGTTGTGCATCATATATTTCATGGATTATTTTACGGAAACACTGTAAGTAGAAAATGTTTCCTTATTTTCTTCTGATTATTTTTTATTGGAAACTACAGATAGTGGATGAAAACATAGATTTCAATTTAAATTCGAAATTTAAACAGAAGAACGCTAGGATTTTTCATTTTAATTTTAATGTCATAACTTAGATTTTCGATACCATTGGTCAAGTGAGTTGTCGTTAGCAAATTTCTGATCTTTCGGAATTTTTTAAAATAGCCCCTGACACAAGATATTTGAGCCCTTTGTAACGATAGTTCGAAAATTTTGTAGTCTAGTGTGCTGTGAATATTTAGTTTGCACAACTAGGGTACTACCATTGTTTAAGGAGAAGTCTTCTCCTTAAAGAATGGTACTACAATATTTTGAACTTTTGTTCAAATCGCCAGAAGTAATCAAGTTCAAGCGTGATCAGCATAGCTTAAAATGATTCAATTTTCAGGAGATAATTAATGCTGAAAGAATACGACTTCCTTGAGGGTCTTTGCAGTTTTTTACACTGCGGAGAAATAAAATGCAGTTTTGCATTTATCCTCGAAGGCTCGAATAAACAAAGAAAACTGTCATAGTAGTTCAACTAATATGGTAGTTACTTCTCTTATTCAGTGATGTCCAGATTTCTGACAACCTTTAGTGAGGTTAGAATCCACTTATAAACATGAATTACTTGATTTTTTTATTATTAATATTTGGAATTTTTGAAACAATATTAGGAAATTTAGAAGCTGTAGAGGATGATGACTTAGTTGATCTTATAAGAAATGAGAAATATTTGGTTGTTTTGTTTAGTAAGTAATAATAAACTGTAAACTGAAATCCATACTCATTCTGAATTCGAAATATTTTCAGCTAGAAAAGATTGCGAAGAATGTATCATTTTGGAAAACGAGCTAAGTGGACTCAGAGAGGTTCTGGTGGAAGAGTTGGATGCTTGGGTGGTGAAGGTGGAAAACAGTCAAATGATTCGTTTGTATTCACAAGCATCCGTTGAACCAGTTTTGGTATTCTTCAGACACGGCATACCCTTACTTTATATTGGTACGGGTTTAAAATTTTCTTTCGATATTCTCCATCATAATTTTTACAAAATTGTGTGAATGACCTTGATATATTTTTGTGAGATGAGAAAAAGGAATGATGAGTTTACTGAAAAATATAGGGGTAAAGATGTTCACTTACATTTGGGAGAAAATCATAAATCCCTTATGATAGTACCAAACTGTTCTACTTAATTCTTCATTTTTCATTTGCAGGACTCGTAGAAATTTCAACAAAATTCAATTGATTTGAAGATATCAAAAAGAGTTGTTATAAATAAACGTAAAGATATTTGGTAAAATAATTGCTTGTGTGCTTTAGACTTGTAACTCAAGATTTAATTCAGTAAGATAGTTTGACGTGTTTGTTCATCATTGGTCATTGGTTATTCACAGAACAAACAATAATAATACTAAAAAGATAATAAATTTCATAAACAGAATTAACAAATGCTTCCTTTCTGTATGTGTTTTCTTTTTGTTTTTCATTTAGTACTTTTTTATTATTTCGTATTTACTGCAAAGGATTATTAATAATACTTTATTGACTGAACTATAATTTTAATCTAAAATTAATTCCAATATTATTATTGTATGCAAATGGTTGGAATAAACCTCCTTGTAACTTGTACCACTCTAGTTCTATATTATTTTTGAACATTTAAGGTGCTCCAAACGAAGAAGAAATTCTGCACACCTTCACAACAAACAAAGAGCCAATTTCGAAAGAATTGACAGACGACAATTTTGAACATCTTACACAAGCGGCTACTGGTGCTACTACAGGAGACTGGTTTGTTATGTTGTGAGTATCTCATCAGTTTTTTTAGTTTTCCCAGGATTGGTGCAATCTAGATTTCCCTAGCAACTGTAGAAAAATATTCCATTTTCAACATTTACCCGAATATTAAGTTATGCAACTGGAATTTGTCTTATCCATATTTCGTGTTCTGAATTGTGTATGAATATGTGTCTATTTCAGTTATACCTCAGACTGTATTGATTGCCAGAGATTGCAGGCAAGATGGGAGGCAGTAGGTGCAAAAATAAAGTCCCGAACGAATCTTGCTAGAGTGAACAGAGCCACTACTGGAGCTGCTACAGCCCGAAGATTGAACATTTACGAAGTGCCTACTTTTGTATACTTCCGTAATGGGAACATGTACAAATATCTATTCAAAGAATTCGATGTGGACACCTTGATAGCCTTTGCGCAAGGGAGATATAAACACTCAAAAGCCGATAAGGTGCCTTTACCAAAAAGTCCATTGTAAGTTCTACCATCGTTCATTAAACAATGATTCTCTCCTTATAATCAAGAACTTCTTTTACTGCAGTTTATTGAGCCATGTAATTTGATAAGAATATCCATATATTTGAAACTTCCAGCAAAAGTGCCCATAAGTGAAAGTTATGTGTAACCATTCTCATTTTGCATGCACTGCCTGTTTTTGGAATTTGGTTTCTCAATAAGTTCGGCTCTGTCGCTCTGAAATATTTTCAGCATAGCTACTTTGCCGCTTGTATTGAAAAGTGGAGGCAAATTCGATATAGAAAATGAAATAGACAAGGAAATTCAATGTTTATAGAAAGTGGGTTTGATTTCTGAAACCTGTCGATTCATGTTCAGGAATTTTTTAAGAAACTTCGATTGTATTCAGGGTATTCGATGATATACAGGGTGTTCCATTTGAAGAAGTGCATTTTTTGCCATTTTTATATTCATCGGTAAAAACACAAGTTTTGGGTGATCCTGTATATTGAAGAACGAATTTCCATAGGATTAACTGTAAACTTTCATTGAGGCTCTGAAACCTTTTGTGATTCATGTGAAGAACCATGATGCAAAAATCATTGTGAAGCAATAAAGAAGCTTAAAATTCAATAATTCCCTCGAAATATTAAAGTTGTTGCTATTTTTCAGTAATAAGAAATTATCTCAATGCCTGTTCTTAATTAACTACATGTAATGGAATAACAGAATAAGATAAATGGTTCTCTGTTTTTTTTTTCAGCGATGATTTGGTTGCTCTCGTGGTGGTCTATTTCAAGGATTATCCCTGGCTGTGGCAAGTAGGCCTTGGAGTATTTTGCATAATAATTCTAGAAATCTTAAGAAGAATTTTCATGAGTGGTAGATGATAATTGTTGAATTTATTCAAATATAAATTTTTCTGTTGAAATGATTTTATTAAATACCTCCTATTCATACTTTTTGGAATATGCAGTGTTGTAAGTTCCTAGAGAAATAAAACTTTCGGAAATGATCAATAGTTAATCTAATTGTTTATGTACATAAACATTGTTCGACCATCTTGTAGGTAGATTCCCATTTTCCAGTTCAAAGACCCAATTGAAATTTTAACAGCTCTCTAAAAGGATTTCTTCAGCTCCCAAAAAATGTTTATATGATATTATTATTACATAATTATTGGGATTTTTTTGGCAATTATTCTTTTCATATAGTTCCGGTTGAGCGATCTGAACAAAATTTTGCACACATTTGAATACGTCGTTTTCCGTCCAAATGCTGAATTTCATCTCTATCGAATCCGTAATTTTGAAAATTATCAGAAAACTAAAATCCTGAAATTTTCAAAAATACAGGTATCGTCACGAACTCATTTAAGTGAAACGAGCGCTCAAAAATTGTCGTTCAAACAAAGAGGAACGTGTTCAAGTCAGGGAGTCAGTTGAACTACTTTTACCTTATGGTCTATGAATATTCTGTGTTTGTGTTATCTGTGACATAACCAGTAACTTATAACATAACCTCTCCATTACTGTTTTCAAACTTTGAGTTAGCATGGGATCATTTTAAAGCTTAAAACTACTCCGAAGTGTTCCAAAGTTCTAACTTGATAGAAGTGTAAATAATAGTGATAAGTTATAAGAGCTTTCAATCATTTGTACCAGTTTAACTACTAATATTTGAGTGATTTGGTTGAAATGGGAAAGGTAATGAAAAAATTATATGTTTTATGAATCAGTTTAACCAGGCATTCTACAATCTTTTTGATTTGTATTCATTAATTTTCAGTCTAAAAGATATTTTAATGAGGAAGAATCCACAACGAGCAACAATGACAAGAAAGAGATTATCATTCATGCTGATCTCAAAAAAAAACATTTTCCTAAAAAGAATTTCAAGCAAGCTGTTAAAAATTCCTCGGGGAAAATACAGAAACCTAATCCAAATCCTAAATATAAAGGACGTCTTCCAATTCCAGAGGCACTGCGCAAAAAATACGATAAAGGAGAAGGTGTTGATAAATCAAAATTAAAAACGAAAACACATCAAAAGAAAATTGAAAAGAAGGAACAGAACATAAAATATGCAACCGAGCTAGCAGCAAGAACTGAAATCTTATTGACTGAACAACCAGGGTAGGTTTTCCTTATAAAATTCTGAGCATTCCCCTTGAACAAACTCATTTCTTTCAGTTGTTTGGAAGTGGATCCGGGAGAAACGACAACACAAATTACTCAAAGACAGATCGCTGAAAATGTAGACATTATAGCACAATGCAAACAGTTCGATCTCAAACTAGAATTTGGACCGTACAGATCTAAGTATACCAGAAATGGTAGACATTTAGTTTTAGGAGGGAAGAAGGGACATGTGGCTGCTTTTGACTGGGTTACTAAAAAATTACATTGCGAGTTCAATGTTATGGAGACTGTTCACGATGTTTGCTTTTTACATTTGGAAACAATGTTTGCTGTTGCTCAGAAGAACTGGGTTTATATATATGATAATCAGGGAATAGAATTGCATTGCATCAAGAGACTGAATAAAGTATCAAGGATGGAATTTTTACCCTACCATTTCCTTCTGGCCACTTGCGTGAGTACATGTCTGATATCTTTTGAAGTTCTTGAATAGAATAGTTATAATGTTAATTGAGTTGCATACTAAATGAAATCATTATTTTTAGAGTGATGAAGGATTTTTGAGCTGGTTAGACGTATCCATTGGACAATTGGTCAGCCAGTTCAATTCTAAACTAGGAAAGTTATCTTTGATGGCTCAAAACCCTTGGAATGCAGTTTTGTGTATAGGGCATTCAAAAGGAGTTGTTTCAATGTGGTCACCTAATTGTAGAGATCCCCTAGCAAAAATGTTATGCCATAGATCTCCAATCATAGGTTTACATGTAGACCCCAAAGGAAGGTAAGAGCTTACTTGTTAAATATGCCTAGATTTACAGGGTGTGCTAAGGTCAACATACTCAAGCAGAAAATAAAATTATCTTGACCTTTGTGAAATCCTTTTTCAGTTTCTTATCATTGTTGAAATTGTGTCATCCTGTATGCAAAATTTCCTTTGTTTTCCTAGTTAGATATTCTGTTTATTGTGGCTTACAAAATTTTTCCTTTCATAGGTATTTGGCTACTTCAGACAGTAACAGGGAACTGAAGATATGGGACATTAGACGGCTCAAGGGACCCATACATAGTTATAGATTGAAAACATGTGCAACGAATTTAGCATTTTCTCAAGTCAACATGTTGGCCATAGGAACTGGAAATGTTGTTGAGGTATTTAGGTGAGTACAAAAGTAACTTGAGTTAAATCAATATTATTTCTATTAACAGCAAAAAATATACATACTGCTACATAGGCTCAAACCTAATTGAGCAATCCAACAACCTGTCAAATATTTTTTGAGGTTAGTGCTGGTGGTCAAACAATTAGGCAATCCAACTACCTGTCAAATATTTTTTGAGGTTAGTGCTGGTGGTCATACAATGGGAATTTAGCTTTGTTCATGTAGACATCAAAACCGTTTATTTGCTTGAAAATTTGTTTTATGTGGAAATTTTTTAGATTTTTCTAGTCAATCTTACTCTTAGGAATATATAAAAACTCACTCATTCACTCATAAAATGTTTAAAATAATAAAATTTAACATATTCATCGCGAACTAGCGATCTGTCAGATACGTTTTGAGGTTAACAATGGTGGAATAATTACGTAGTTTGGATTGCCTAATGGGAATTTAGCTTTGTTCATGTAGACATCAAAAATTGTTTTATGTGGACATTTTTAATCTTACTCATGGGAATGTCATACCAGTGAAAATTATTTAAATTAAGTGCATTTTTTTTTTAATTTTGTAAATGTGTGCCAAAGCTGGATGTGCAAGTTGTTCAAATTAAGAATAAGAAGAAGAAGAAAAGTTTATTCATGGCCATCGACCTGAGGTCCTTCAGCCTAATTAAGAATATTTTCTTAAATATTTTGGTACACCAAGTGTGTGTAACTTGGTGTATTATCCACATATTAGTTGACTCACCAGGAAACGAAGGAAATTTGATCAGCAGTCAAGACTAAACAAGTCGAAGATAAGAACCTAAAGTGAATATTTCTTCGTAGACATTGAAATAAGCAGTATTCAATTCATGTTGAATGTGAAACTGATGAATATTTAAATTTTATATCATATAAAAGGATGGAGAAGTTACATAATGCAGTTCTCTGAAAAATAATCCATCCTCTATAATCTCTGCGGGCTCCCAATACCTAGGAGCATAGAATAATTGTTCTATGCTCCTAGCCAATACTAAAAGTTGTGATCATAATTATGATTGAGTACAATTTTCATGGTCAGTGTTGCTTCAGGATATTTTTTTATATTACAAAGCTCAAAAACTCACTGGTTCACTCATAAAATGAATAAAATAATAAAATTCCTCTTATTTACCTCTAACCAGCGACCTGTTAAAATTGTTTTGAGGTTAACACTGGTGGTTGGATAACCTTATTTAAATTTACTCAGGCCGTCAGATCTCTCATTAGTTAATTCAGATTTTATTTGTTTTGTAATGTCGTGTTGAATAAATTATTATTATTATAAATCATTCAACATGGTTCACACAACAGTCCTTCTCTATTTCAAAAATATTCTGCAGCTTTCTCATCACAATTCAAATATTTTTCAGGGATTATACAAATCCGACATCTAACAAGCCGTACCTTAGGCATAGATTCAATTTCCCAATAGAAAATATGGGCTTCTGTCCTTATGAGGATGTTCTGGGTGTTTCCACTTACAAAGGGTTTTCGAGTTTGCTGGTACCAGGATCTGGAGAACCGAATTTCGATGCCTTGGAAGCCAATCCTTTCCAGAAGAAATCCCAGAGAAGGGAGGCTGAAGTGAAGTCTCTGTTGGAGAAGATTCAACCAGAGTTCATTGCATTGGATCCAAATGTGATCTCAGAAATAAACGTACCTACCCTCAAAGAGAAAGTGGAGAGCCGGAATAAGCTTTTGGTAAGTTTTTCCTTGAAATTTTTAAGGATTTTCGAAAATTATACCCCGAATTTTGTGCGAGACTAATCTTTGTTTTATGTACTTCTAATAAATGATAATTTTTTTTTCAGTTTGTGAAGCCACCTGTTATAGATTATGAACCAAGAAATAAGGCTAGAGGAAAAGGAGGTTCAGCCAAAATTGCTAAAAACAAAAAAATAGTGAAAGAACTAGCCAAGAAAGAGTTCGTTAACGAAATAAAGCAAGTGGCAGTCAGAAAAAATAAGAAAATTACATCAAATATTTTAGAAAAATTTTGAATAAACGATTTTTGGTGGAGAAAATTTGTTTTTTATTGACCCAGTAGAGATATACATTGAAAAGAAAATTAAAATAATAAATGTCTGTATTTTGAGCACAGGTTATTGGTCTTAATTAATAAGATTCGATTCATCGATCACGAATCCGTTGTCAAATGCAATTCTGTCCGTCCGTAAACAAGATTACTCAATAAATCCGAAAATTTCAGGATCGGCTCGGATCTAAGAGGGGGGCAGTTAAAGGGCGAAATTTGACTTGGGTTCCGTGGATATGATCGAGCAAAATTTAGTTTTCCTGATAATTTAAAAATTACGAATTCGTCCGAGATAAATTTTTCATTTAGATGGGGAGTAATGTGCTCAAGCTACATCCGAAATTTTATTCGGATTGCGTAACCAGAATCATATGAAATTCTGGCAAATTATTGAGAAAAAAATCCCAATATTACTGTCATAATACAGATCCATGCAGGATCATGATATGGTAGCTCTCACAGCTCAGAATTTTTTTTTTCTAAAATAACAGAAAATCTTTTTTTTTAAATAATAAAACATGTTGTGTTTGTGTTGTTGCACCTTCACATTATTTTATGAATACTTTCAGTTCAACCCAAATTCTCTAAAATAAATGATATGAATTAATAACAAATGGAAACTTTTCAATTGCATTACTTACCATTGCCTAATTCCGAGAAGACAATTCTTTTTTGTCTACCTTCATTTTTCTCATGAAAAATAGCAGACCCTGTGCTTCAATTCACATCTAAATATAAAGTCCTTCGCAAGTTCAGTCAAATCAGAAATTAAAATATTTTGAGTCAGAAGAGAACTGGCGCAATAACTATTTCAAGGGAGGCTTGGCCGCCTTTGACGAGACGCCACTGAATATCCCAGCCCTGCGTTTCAAATTCCTATTCCATAATCAAACAATTCCTATGAACATTTCGTATAAAATTAATTTGCACTTAATGAGTACTCAGAGTTGAAACGCAATATATCACGTTTTCACAAAGAATCGGTATAGTTATTATACCCAGAAATGCACATAACAAAGCTCAATGAAAATAGGGATTAGGGTATTCACATCAGCAGTGTGGCTTTGTATAAGGTATTAATAAATCGAAAATTTAGAGAAGGTATTAGTTGATAAAAAAATATCCTGAATCTTTAGTTCAAATTTACTACCAAACCAAAATGAATTATTTGCGGGGTTTATTAATTTTCCTACTAGCTCTTGTAATCAATGGTAGCCCTGTCGATCCACAAGGTAAGATTGAAAAAACATGTAATTAGTTAGGAATTATGATAATTTCTTTCTTTGAAAAGAATACTTGATTCAAGGCTTAAAATAGTCTCAGTCCTCGCAAAAATTGTATATGTCGTCAATGGCTATGGTTCAAAACATGGAGGTATACAAGGAAAGAATTTTCTTTGTATCATGGTTCAAAACCATTTTTAAAGCAAGGAACTTTCAAAGATCAAATTTAATCTTGCCGGCTTCATTCTGACGAACGGGGTTGCTGTTCTCGTAATGTGACTACTTTTATTTACAGTGTCTATATTATACAGTCACTGTACTTTTATTGAGAGACTCTTCATTCTATTACAGATTCTCAACATTCTAGAGTGAGGAGATTCACTTGTGATGTCTTGAGCGCTGAATACAAGGGGCTAAAGGTCAATCATGCTGCTTGCGGTATTCATTGCTTGGGTTTATTGAAGACAGCGGCGTAGCTACGTGGGTGCAAGGGTGTGCAGTGCACCAGGGCCCCCGACCTTAGGGGGCCCCAAGGCCCCAAGCGCTGACCACCGTTTATACCACGTTACAGGGTTTGTATAATTTTTTTCGGAAATGGCATCAAACGTTGGTATTGTCAAAATTCACTGGTGAATCGGACACCTCTCTGAAAAAACTAAATCCGACTAGATGGTCCAGTAGGGTCAACACAATTTCAGCAATTAAACTTCGTTTTTTGATATCATTCGTGCCTTATCAGAAATAGTTATGAAAAATTCGTGCAAAGATGAGCGAAGCCAAGCAAAAATATTAACAAGAAATGTTGAATTTTGAATTTACTTTTCTCTGCGATTTTATGCACATTATTATTGATATCAATTATGCATCTTAAGTATTACAAATATGCGATATCAATTTGGACGACGCATGCAGAGCTCAGAAGAGACGAATACAAAGATAAAAATTTATAGGAGTGACTTCGAGTCCTTCAAATGCGAGCCTAGAAAAAATGCCATAGCATATGGTATAGATCCCCATTTCGAAGAAAAGAGACAAAAAAGTTCAAAATTATTTCGATGAATTAGCTTCCTTCTGATCACCGATTTCGAAGTAGGGAAGAATTGTTCAAAATGAATATTTTCTATAGAGTGCTCGATACAATAATTTCACAACTAAGGGGCCGTTATACTCTGGCCGACAAAAACTGGATCTCTACGTAGGTACATTCATTTTTCAGTTGTTTGCTACCGCAGGAAGGGCTATGTGGCACTGATGACGGCTAACAAGTTCACGCCTTTAATTATTCACCTAAAAGCATGAGTTTTTCTTCAAATTGGAGTTAAAAGATGACTTGAGGGCACTCCCATTTCTTCTCTTCGAGAACATTATTTTTTCGCATAAAAAAACCGGCTTGAGACTATATGAAAATTGACTTCATAATCGTTTTTTGCCGGTTGTTCATCAATTTTTTTAGTTTTATTCGAAAAAAATTCCATTTGAATAGGCGCTTAATTAATGCAAAAATGGAAATACTGAAAAGACAGAAAGTGTGAAATCGCAGAGAACTGTCTGAAATTCAAGGAGAATAAAAAAAATCTAGCTTTCAGGTGAAAAATCGAGGGCGTGAACTTTACGAATGGAGAATCAGTGCCGTCGGCCAGAGTATAACGGCCCCTTAAATACACGTTTCGAGGGTATGACCACAGAATACCTAACTACTACTAGTTAAGTATTCTGTGGTATGACTGCAGTCAACAAAATTTTTAATTTTCTGTCACCCTCATTTCTGATAGATGTAGGAGAAAAAACTGTCATTCAAAGCTGCGACCAATTTCAAAGTAAATATTGCGTTATGATAGGGACCAATTTTTCGATTCAATTTCTTAATATTTATCACCTATTTCTACTTGAATTGAATAAGGCATGGACAATTCACGAATACTGTATGAAAATACGTAATAAGGAGTTACGAAATGCGATCCAACAGAAGTATTTACAGCAATATTACTATTCCATAAAATTCCGGTCATCTCTGTAGGAGTCGAAAGATCTTTCAGCAAATTAAAAATAATAAAAAATTATTTAAGGAACACTATGGGCTAAGCTCGACTGCGACAATTATCGCTCATATCAATTAAAAATGAAGCTGCATCAAGTCTAGATTTGAGTAAAGTCAATAGATCTTTTGCAAAAAAATGAGTCTCGAAGGTTGTGAACATATTTTTCCCGAAGAAATCAATGACTTCAAATTTAGACTTGATGGACCACAAGGTTTGAATCCTCATTAATTAATTTAAATGAATTCCTTAAATAAGTTATTCTTATTGTTAATTTGCCAAATAATCTAACATATCAATAAAGTGTTTTCAAAGTTTTTTTTCATCCTTCTAAATATAATTGATTTAATATACCTACCTACTACATAAATAAACATTTCGAATTACCTATTTCTTTTCATTACCTAATGACAACATCATTTATTCAAGTATACTCCTCAATTGTACCTTCAGTAAGGAGCTCTGCTTCTTCGAAGTATTTATATTTCGACTTGTTAAAAACCAATCAATTCATTAAGGGGCCCTTCTCCGATTTTTGCACCAGGGCCCCTGACTATCTAGCTACGCCACTGATTGAAGAGAGGAGGATATTGTAACAGTAAAGCTGTTTGCGTTTGTAGAAACTAGAAGAGCAAATGTAATTACATATTTTAATTGATAGTGAGGCCTTTTTCGGAAATATTTTGCCGACATAGCGATTGAATATACGTCGATTTATGGTGGTCATCCCTTGCATATTTTATTTACATTCTGTCATAACCACTGGCATGGCAGTTCGATGTCAACAAAGTAAAATTAATTACAAAGAATGTATAAAACAAATTTGAATTTATTTGTAACTTTCCTGACCATTATAGACCATGTGAAGTGTTGTTACTGTGCAATAACGTCCAAAAATAGTTAGACATCAGGTAGCTCTTAAAAAATGTTGAATTTTTGGTGGTTTCTCACGTCCTACGTGAGACCAATTGTTAAATGGTTTTTGAGAAAAACCACTGGACTTTGTGAACTACAACGAATCTGTTATGGGGAAGTGTCTGGAGCTCCAAGAATATTAGCGGTTGAAAATTCCCTTAACCTATCCAAAAGTGAGCAGCTGAAAAAGTTGGTGTCTCATCTAAACGATATAAGCGACAATCTCAGGCTCAAAGGATCAAACGAGAGAGAAATCCTGACTGGAGCAGTTAGCACCGTTCTTCTAGTCAAAAAAATTAACCCAAGAATACATTTTCAATTTGTGAAAAACTTCAGCAAGTGTGTTGAGCAAGTCTGGGGTTATAGACAGCTCATCGCAGAAATTGAATCGTTAAGAACCATCAAGTTTGATTCTGAGAATCATGAACACGAAAGAAAGCTGTTGGATTTGTGGCAAACGCTGATGCCTGAGGAAAAACTGATGAGTCGTGTCTCAAAGCAGTGGCAAGATATTGGGTTTCAGGGAGAAGATCCCAAGACTGATTTTAGAGGAATGGGCATCTTAGGTCTTGAGAATCTTCTCTTTTTTGCAACCGAATATAATTCAGCTGCTAGGCATGTCTTATCTCATAGCCACCATCCAGTTTATGGATATTGCTTTGCTATTGTTGGAATCAACTTGACTAGTATGGCATTACAGTTTGTACGCAGTGGTGATGCTAAAACTCATTTTTACAATACCTCAAAGTGCTTGCCTACTATTAGGCTGTTTCATCAGTTTTATAGTTATCTTTTCTACGAATTTGATAGGTACTGGCTGGAGTGTAAACCAGCAGATATAATGGAATTTTCATCTATCAGAAGTAAATTCGAAAATAATATCAGGACTAGTTTGATGGACCCTAATTGTGTCTTCAAAATCAATATTTGGGTTGATACCGTTTGAAATCGAATTAAAATTTGTATATTACTTTTTTCAGGTTTTATCACTACTGGCAATTCGAAATCACTGCTTTTGTCTTGTATGAATAGTTGAACTTGTACAGATTTTTCTAGTGTTTGTGGGGTATTACAGTATAGTTGTAATCCTGTTTAGATATTTATTGCTCAATTTCAATTTATTTTTGTGAGTGTATTGCAATCATCTCTATTTATTCAAAATACAGTTGAGAACTTTTTAGATGGGTTTTCGTTTGAAAACTTGATCAGTTTTTTTTCAATTTGACGATAGTGATAATTTAATGGAAATATAGGTTGCCAGTCTATACACACAGCACAAAAATATGACGGTTAGTGGAATTATTGATTAAATTTTCATCTTGCCTGGATAGTATTAAGAAACTAAACTAAGCTCTCTTCATTTAGTTACAATGAACATCTGGTAGTTCAAGAAAATTGCATTAAAATTTAGAAGATGTAGTGCCTAGTCCTGAATATATTATTTCATTGTTATGTTTATCAACTTAAAAATATTCCTGTCGATTTGTTTTATTTATTTTTAGTATTGAGGGTGCTCAAACAGATTTTTTCTGTCACTTAAATCATGTTGGTTTTGGCGATTTATTAGTTTTTCATTTTTTTTTTCAATACATATATTTTTAATATAATTGCAGTCTACATATATTTATTTTTTTAATAAAGTTGAAATGTTTTATTATGAATGTGTTTGATTGATGTCCAAAATAAATTTGAATTAATTAATTTTCTGTGTTTCGATCTGCAAGAATTCGCTAGATATCCTATGAGTATCCAGTTTTTCAATATGACGTAATGAAGCCTAAAAAATGAATATCACATAAAAATGCTAAAATAAAAGTTTTTCAACGAAACACGAAGGATAATAATTATCAGGATCCGTTTCAATTCAAAATGCCTCGTGTTTTCTAAAATACTTCCAATAAGCAGTCACTTCCGGTTACGAGAATGTACAATATTGAAATTCGAAGATGAAAAAATGTTTCAAAATGAAGTGGCCTACGCCGCAATATTCAAAAAATGAACATTTTAAAAAGAGATCATATCAGGCTGAAGTCACAACCAGAATTTCATAAGGTTGAAGTCTCTTTTGGTCTTCCATAAACCTCTAATGGTCCCGTTGGATGAATCACCCTATATGCAAAAATGGCCACCATAATTTGCAAATTCGGAATATTCCAGCCGCAATAGGTACCTATCATAAATCAAAATAGTGTCTCGACCTCCTTCAACAAAACAGCCAAAATATAAATCATGTCGAACCCCCCGGAAGCCAGTGGCGTAGCATGAGTTTTGTCAAGGGGAAAAATTAATAGTTCGGATATTTTCTTGAATGGTTTCTGAACTTTGTATATACCATTTCCATTTGATGAAGGAATCCTGTCTATTCTCTTTTCATTTGTAGAAACAATGGACATATCATCCCTTGGGGCTTTCAGTCTCTTCTTTTTATAATAATAAGATTCTTCAATTCTACCCAGTTACAGAAGAACTTACGATTATTATTACATGAGTGAATGAGAAAAAAAACACCTCAAGGAAGTTGAAACAAAATAAATGTAGAATTCATCAAACATAATATAGTAAAAGCACCAAAAAACATCCAAATTTGAAACACAAAATTTTTTTTTATTGAATCAATCATAAACTGTAAGTAAAAATTCTAAAAACTTCCTACTAACAAAAGCAAAACTATCAAAATTTATATCGCTACTCGCTACAACCCGAAACCCCATTGAACAATGAACACATAGGAATGCCTTATATACAGGGTGTCTCGTGTCTCATTTGAAAGTGTCCACCCTCCAATAACTCAACAACGAATCAGAATTTGTGAAAACACTCAGAAGTGGATATCCACAAAGTAACAGGGTGTTTTTTTATGGAATATAAAATCAAATGAAACAGAGATATTCTAATTGATCGTATAATTTCTATTGAAAGAAAAATATTTTTAACCAACATTATCAGTAAAAATTCACCGCAAATTCTCAAAGTACTCGCCATTAGATTGCAAGCAGCGATACAATCGTGGGGGGCCCCTAGGAAGTGCAATCTTCCCTGTATAAAACATTCGATGGGGAACGTGGGGCCCCTAGCTGATGCGGGGCCCCTAGGCAGTCGCCTACTCTGCCTTATGGTTAATACGGCCCTGCCGGCGATCGTACAGGCCACTCCACTGGCCCACTCCACTTAGCTGCAGAGTGCGGCGGAGCTCCATCCTGCTGAAAGCGTAACTCCTCTCCTAAAAAAGGCATTAATCTGCCTCCAAAGCTTCGATGATCAGAAGATCAATCACGTTTTCGAGCAAATCCAGATACACATCGCCAGTGAGATTTCCAGGAATGATGAACACAGGACCAATCATGTGATCTCCCAAAATACCCACCCAGACGTTGAGTTTTTGTGGTTGTTGAGAATGTTGCTCCCCAAAAAAGAGCTGTGATGATTTTCATCAGACCAAAACCTACCCTACAATTATGTTATTGTTGACGTTTCCGTCAAGGAAAAAGGTGCATTCATCCGTAAAGCTTACAAAAATACAGGATTTGCAATAATTTCGGACAAAATTCTATTCTCCGATCACCATCATCGTTCACTTCACGAACATGTGTCATTTTATAAGGATGGAACTTAGCCAGCTTCAATAGTCTGTGGACACTTGTCCTTGAATATCCAGTTTCCTGAGACAACTTTCTAACACTTCCACCTTGTTCCCGTTCAGCCATTAGTTGACCAATTACATTTTCACCCGTAACCGTACGAGTGCGATTATGTTTTCTGTTTGCCAAACTGATCCTTTTTCCTCAAATTTATGTACCAACTGATGATAAATGAATGATGAACATTTTTATCAGGATGTCGTTCATTGAAAATCCTCGCAGTATCCCTAGCACAGTTATTGTTCAGGAAATAAATTTTCAACATTTACTTTCTCTCCTCCAACTGTAAACCATTTTATAATTTTTATTGAGCACCTCTAATAATTCTGCAATACAGAATTCTGAAATTAAATTTTCCGAAAGCAAATCTCTTTGCGTATGGCCAGAGAGTGCAGATTCTGATGAGCATCAAGAGAAAAAAAGGCATTTAACACTTTTTAACCACCTTATAGTTTGTTTTGTTTTTTTCCTTCAATAAAAATTATACGATCAAGGCGATCAAGCAGAACATCTTTGTTTCATTTAGTTTTATCGGTACCATAATTCCATAAAAACACCCTGTCACTTTGTGAATATTCACTTATAAGAACACAAACTGCAGGTTCATACAAATTCGAATCCATGCACACATTTGTGCTACAAAACTACCCACTTTCCCTATTCAAATTCCTGATGGGGTTGCAAGCCTCTCCAGGAGGTTGCCAGTATAAACAAGCTTTGTAGCCCAGATCATCTCCCCCTGTCCAGGGCCGGACTGGTATGGTGGGGGCCCACCGGGAAAAATTTTTTGGGGGCCCCTGAGCGCTTGTCGCGGGTGCCTCCAGAGGCTAAAGACCCCAGCGTACTGTTTCAGATTCTGAAAGAGTAACGTAATTTAAGGTGACCCTGGAAAAAAAGTAAGAAAAGCAACCTTTCTAAAGATGTGCACCATAGTCGAGTTCGAACATTGGATACTAGGAATTGGTTCTCACCAATTTCAGAATAATCCCCAACCCCAAATTCTACATTAAATTCTGGAAAAATCCCGTTTGACAAAAGTACAAAAATACAACACATTCGAATTAGATTGTATAATTTAATACAAAATATATAATCAAACAAAAAAAAGCACTTAAAAAAAAACGAAGAAAAGACGAAAACATAGTCACTGTCAAAAAAATCAGTAGAGACACATTCTTTGGCTGGAGCATGTTTTTAAAAACATGGTTCATGCTTAAAATATTTATTATTGTATCGTTGTCATTATCAGTCATATCACTTTCCACATTCATCAACACTAGTTCTCCAAGGGTTTCCTGAGCAATGGTGGAACGAATTCTGGATTTTAATAATTTTAATTTGGAAAATACCGTCTCACATTTAACCTGCGTACATGATGTTAATTTTTTTCAATTCTAAATGACAGCAGCTTAGGCACCCTAGACATCGACAATTAACAGATATATTTTGGCAATTTATATTTGAGTCTCTTATCATTTCTGGAAATATTGCAGAAAATGAGCTCAATTTTGAGATCAGGTCTTGTTTATCAACATTTAAAAATTTAGAAATCGTGGTGAAAGCCTCCGTAAATGTTAACAAATCTTCCCGCTTTCGAGGAAAATATTTTGGGTCAAACAATTGAAAGTTTTTATAATGTGTTTCATTATTAGCAAACCTATTTGAGGTGCTTCGAGAAATTTGGTTTATAATAGTTTTGTAAGTTTCCACTTCAAACCTTTAACAAGCATTATCAAAAATAAAGTCATCCATCAGTTCCCCTGACATTTTATTTTTTTTATTGCCTTTTTGAACTAGAATTTTTCTCAATATCAATGTCATGTCCTTCTTCTTCCAATTTTCTGTTAATAAAATATATGAATTTGTCTGTTCGGCTTTTTATTTGTCCAAATTTTTCAGATAAACTTTCAATACCACTCTTGGCATGCATGACCATATTTTATAATTGAACTTAGATCAATTCCATAGGTTTGAAGGTACATTTGGATGCTGGTGTGAGGTATGAAAAACACTGCCTCATTGTAAAGGACAATAGAACAGCGCATCAAAAGTAATTCTGAAATGCTGAAGCTTCTCATCTAGTCTTGGAATCAAATTCATCAGAAGTTTCAATTTTTTTCAGAACAGTCAGAAGAGTTGAATATAGTTCGTCCTCATAATATTCACCTCGTTTAATTCCGAGCAATTTTTGCACAGCCAGGCCATTACTCCACCATCGGGTGTCACATTTTCTGTTGACTTTTTATTACATTTAGAATTTTCATCCCATACCTCTTTTTTTTGCGTTTGGTTTTCGATTAATAATTATGAACCATTTTTATTTAAGTGTAAGTAACATAAGTTAAACATATCAATAGATGTTGATATGAAAATGAAAAAAATAAAAAAAACACCTTGTTAGTACAGCCATTAACCGAAATAAATCTGATATGATTCAGTAATAAGTAGCACCGTTTTAGACGAAGGACCCCCATAAACCACAAAAGGGGGCCCAAAATCGACCTTTCTGAATGTTTTCACAAATTCTGATTCGTTGTTGAGTTATTGAGGGTGGACACTTGAATGAGACACCCTGTATAATGGAAAATGATCGACGGAATAAAGCGGTAGGTACTATATGTGACGGTGGTGGAAAGCAAACTCCTGAACTTGAAAAGGGTCTGCCAAAACCAATCGACACCATCTTATGATAATAATAACATTTCCCTAGCTAGTTTGCTTTTTTATCCAAAACTAGGGGGCCACACAAAGTAAGGATCCGAGTTTTTTCTTTCAGTCGCTTCTCAACGACTTCCATGGAAGCGACCAAGAAGGAAATTCTGCAGAATTTCCTTCTTGGTTGAACACACTACCACCAAAATGAATTGTAGAATCTTTATGATGTCTTCTGGATTTATTCCTGCGGAAGCCCATGCCAAGGGCCCCCCAGCCCTCCACCAGCAGCGCTCCTGCCGGAAGCCTTACATAAATCATACCCCAATGCTAATGTATTTATGAATTCAGAAGATTCCTCGTTAATTAACATTCGAAGAGCGGATAATTGGGGAAAAGAGGGAAACCTCCCGATGCGCAGCGTGAATGCGCACACTTTTCCGCAGAAAATGCGCCAGCCCGATATCCCATCGGCCTGAACCGTCAGGATCGGTCGTTTTACTCCAAAAACGAAAATCAATATGTCTCTAGTGGAATTTCGTACAGACACACTGGCCGTGTTTAGTCTCTCGCGGCTGTTCGAAGGTTAGAATGCTGGAAAACCAGGTTTTTCCGAGGGCGAAATGACGGAACTCGTTGACGCTACCCCGATTTTTGACTTTTGCTCGAAGCTCGTGCGTTTGGGATGTGAGTAGTGGGCCGCGGATGGGATAAAATGCATTTACATTTCGAGAAAACTATCAATTCGAAGAGTGACTGCTCCATTCTGTCTCTGACATGGATGGGAAAGGTGCCAGATGAGATTCCAGAGGTAACAGTCGTTCCCTTAGATTCTAATGATAACCAAAGGCGATTTTTCTACAATATTGGTGAAATTGTGTCATTCTTTATCCTGATAGTTTGGAAAGGCGTGATTTTTAATTCAATACTGGGTGTCCAGATGTAGAAGTCAAGCCGGAATCGGGTGAAAGACGAAGTCATAATATTCATCAGAAGAATTGAAAAAAATCTAAGTATCCTGTAATTTTTAAAATCATCTTGCATTTTTTTTACTCAAGTAGGACGCCCAGAAATGATTTTACAACTTCTGTTGCTGCAAATCTCCACTTTTCAGCAATTATGTTACCCTGAATAGTGCTTCTGTAACCTGTTACCTCTATTCTGAGCCAACTGTTTCAACTTGGAAGATGTCACTTTTTGCCGACCAAATTATTCAAAATTAATTATTCGCCTAACTTTGACTGACTGTTCTGAAAAACAATAAATTGTACTTCATCAGTTTGGAGAGTGGTTTTGAAAGTTAGCGCCATGGGCGTCTCCAGGAGGGGCAACTGCCCCCCTGGAGCTTCACAAGTATCCCTCCAGTTTTTTGCTAATATCTCAGGAACCGTTTGAATCACAGAATTGAGTTTCTGTACACACATTATCACTGAAAATAGCTACTTTCTTGCACTTTACTTGGTTTCAATAGACGTGCCTTTATTGGGGATATTGAATTTGCCCGAAGGTACTTCCCCCAACTATCACACCACAGGACAAATTTGCATTTGCACCAATGTGTTCAACATAAAAAAGGTACTCCTGGTTCATTTCTCTGAATTCTAAAGTATAAACTGTTTTCGAGAAAACTGGCATTTTATGATCAAAAACAATTTGCTAATGCATTGTAAATTTCTTGTTATTGAAAAAATAAGAAGTGATAATTAGGCATGGTCACTAAAAATAATGAAAAATAACTTTGCAATTTAAACTTAAAAACATAGTTTTCAAACTTTGTTGAAATTAGTGAATTTGTGCTCATTTTTCTAATTACAATTTCACAGTGCCTCAGCAAATTGTTTTTCATCATAAAATTCCAGTTTTCACGAAAACTGTTCACTCTAGAGTCTAGAGTAATGATCCAGCAATACCTTCTTTATGTAAAACACATTGGCGCATCAGAATTTGCTGTGCAAATTAAAATTTGTCCCATGGTGTAAAAGTTAGGGGTAAAACCTTTGTGCAAAATCAATATCTCCGCCACTGGCACGTCTAATGAAACTGAGTAAAGTGCAAGAAAGTAGCTATCATTATAGTGACAATATGTGTACCAAAACTTGATTCTGTAATTCGAACGGTTCTTGAGAAATTAACAAAAAACTGAAAAAAAAATTAAATTAAATTATGATTGAAATGGGAAAGAAAAAAAAAGTTTTTTCATTAGACATCTACAGTTGATCATTGATACACCTATTCAGGAACACCCTGTATTGTCCTGTTAGCTGATGAAACATCATATATTTTATTTCATTCTATACTCTACCTCGAATTCATTTTTTCTATTCTGATTTTTTTTTGCCTCCTTCTAGCCCAAAAGCTGGAGGCGCTCTTGGCAATGCAATGACGATATCTTTTTTGAAGAAAAACTCGGGAAACCAGACTCAGCTCAGTTACATTAAAAACGGTAAAAAAATCAAAGGGATTTGAATCAGGCGGTGAGCGGGCTGGCCAGGAGATTGTACCAGACCGCTCTATACATCTGCCATGATATTCTTCATTTAGATATTCTCTAGACACAACAAAATCCACATTATTAAAAACTTGGGGTGATTTAAAACATCACAACTCAAAGTACCGAAAACTTGGGGTGATTTCAGGACTCTGGACTCTGAAAGTTTTTGGCGTTACAAGCAGCTTTCTAACGATACTCAAATGAGCAAAGCATACGCAAAATTACCTGATCTTTCTCCTCCTAGAAAGTAATCCGAAGGATGATAAAAATATCATAAAAAAACAAAAACACGTGACTAACTCGATGTTCGTAGATCAATTCCACTCCCAGTTTTATCGACGAGACGTGATCTAAATAATTCTAATCAATTTCTGTGAACCTTTAACTTCCGACTTAACGCTTTACACCACTATCCCTCGCATAGCACTTTTCCGTCTCCGCTTGGGACCGTACTGAAGTATGTACCCTAAAATCGATCCCGAGTCAACTGAAAACCTTTCTGTTTAAGGCTTCTCCAGCTACTCTC
Organism: Adalia bipunctata; assembly: GCA_910592335.1. Classification (NCBI taxonomy): domain Eukaryota; kingdom Metazoa; phylum Arthropoda; class Insecta; order Coleoptera; family Coccinellidae; genus Adalia; species Adalia bipunctata. Next base: position 14,400,663 of record OU342954.1, read on the forward strand.
AACTTCCGATTCAAACTTAACTCCGCTATTCCCCGAATAGCACTTTTTTCGTCTCCGCTTTGAGACCGCTCTTCCGAACACTGATTAAGTAGATACCCTGAAACCGATCCCGAGCCAACTGAGAATCTTTCCGTTTAAGGCTTCTCCAGCTCCTGCCACTTCTTCGTTTTCCAAAGCAAATCGAAGATTTAATCTTTCCCACCTTTCGTGGATGGATTCCGAAAGGTTGATGTAATTCATATGCAAAATTTGGGTAGTTGCAATGTTGCAGGTCCCACGATCTTAGCCTCGAATTTTCTGCAGTGGTCTGCACACAGTTCGTGGAACGATTTTCTGATACTTTCTGAGTTAAATGAGGAAACTTGACCCGAAAATCGATAATTTCAATCGTTATCGTCTAGTCTACATCCTGTGCCATACCGATAAGCAACTAAGTAATTTTCGGAGCCATGAATATAAATTTCAGAGGTCTATATTGCTTAAACGAAATATTTCAATTCATCACAACATTTCATGAGAAATGGTTAAAAAATCACTCGTTAGGTACATGGAAAATTTCGTCTATATCACGTAATCCAAATTGAATGAAATTTTAACGAATTATCGAAAAGAAAACCGAAAAGTTCTGTTATATTAGAATCGACATCATGCTGTCAGGTTTTTGAAATCTGTCAAACTTTTTCTACCGTTTGTTGCTTAGATGGGATTCTACCTTCAGTGGATCCACTCATAAGAATTGAAGATGATTGAACGAGCACTCAAAAGCTCCTGAATTCACATCATTGATTTAGGTGACCCATTTTTGTCTATATTCTCATGAATATAATTGCACAAATAACGTAAGGTTTCAACAAAACATAGTTCAAAGTAAAAATTTCTATTTCGAAATATGCGAGAGATTATCTAATACATTTACTACCCAGTACTAAACTATTTTCAACAGTGGAGGCTAGTGAACTTGTGAAGCTCGAATCAAGAAGTCAACTCATTTCACTCAGTACTGTATTTTTCATTCAAATTGATGAAGGTGTTTTGCAAAATGAAAATCTTCATTGTACAACGAAATAAATAAACAGGACTTATAAAAAAGATTTCGCATTAATCGATCCACATAACTATTCACATAAATTATATCAATCAGCAACCTTTGTTCTGACGATTCTCTGTTAACTTCAAAGAAATATAGGGTCTTTCACGAAGAACCTCACCCATATTTATACGGGAAACTACTGAACGTATTTTCATGAAATTCAGCACTTATAAGTATTTCACGATGCTGATGAAATCTAAAATATTTTCAAGGCATGAGCACCTCCGGTTTTTCCGGAAATGACGTCAACTTCCGTTTTTCAAATTAGAACACCATTTTTTTATTGCAGAAATAGATTCCTTAGAAAATTTCAAGTTATTTTGATGTAACATTTTTCAGTTTTGGTTGGAAAATTCTCTCTGAGCGGGAAAATTCGAAAAAAAAATCGAAAATAGAGCTCCGCTGAAACAAGAATAACTTCGAGGTTTTTGGATGGAAAATTTTCATTTTTGGGATTTTTCAAGATGTAAGATTGATGTACTTTAAAAATCGAAATCGCGATTCATGATACAGGGGGTGAAAAAATCGCTTTCAAAGTTAGGGATGACAAAATCGTGAAAAATCAATTTTTTCAAATTAGAACCCCATTTTTTTATGGCAGATATTGAATCTACGTTAAAAAATAATTTGAGTGTATGCATCACACCCTTACCCTAAAGTGGATATTAACTCAGAAAATATCCATTTTAGGGCAAGGGTGTGATGCATACACTCACATTATTTTTTAACGTAGATTCAATATCTGCCATAAAAAATGGGGTTCTAATTTGAAAAAATTGATTTTTCACGATTTTGTCATCCAGCGATTTTTTCACCCCCTGTATCATGAATCGCGATTTCGATTTTTAAAGTGGATACATCAATCTTACATCTTGAAAAATCCCAAAAATGAAAATTTTCCATCCAAAAACCTCGAAGTTATTCTTGTTTCAGCGGAGCTCTATTTTCGATTTTTTTTTCGAATTTTCCCGCTCAGAGAGAATTTTCCAACCAAAACTGAAAAATGTTACATCAAAATAACTTGAAATTTTTAAGGAATCTATTTCTGCAATAAAAAAATGGTGTTCTAATTTGAAAAACGGAAGTTGACGTCATTTCCGGAAAAACCGGAGGTGCTCATGCCTTGAAAATATTTTAGATTTCATCAGCATCGTGAAATACTTATAAGTGCTGAATTTCATGAAAATACGTTCAGTAGTTTCCCGTATAAATATGGGTGAGGTTCCTCGTGAAAGACGTCCTGTATATTTCGGACGAGGTCTAGCTTAAGTTTTGACAACGAACAACTTATATTCGATTTTCAAATCACAGATCAGAAGCAAATATGCATCAATATGATATCGTCTCATAAGTTACTTATTAAATTTTCTTCATCAAAAAAATCAAAACACTCCAAAATTCATAACAAAAACATTCGAATCGAAATCAAAACAATGAACGGATCATGTTCCCACAAATCCTGAAATTATGCAACCCAAATATCAAGGGATGATAGCCTCCCATCGCTGGTTGCCTGCATGGTTATTTCAATTGAAACTCTTCACTCTTCTTCGCATACGTATATCTCTGGTCTATCGCTTGATGGAAGTCGTATAGCTTAGATTATGAATTGAAGGGGCCTCCTCTGACGAGCCGCCACTGATTTCCGAGGTGCAATTATACAAATGGAACAAATCACATCATAACAAAATATAGAAAAATATTGAAGGTCCCAGGGCCTCAGCTCATCAATAAATATCTGTTACCGTTTTCATTAGAATTGAAGAAGATTCTCATCTAGGCAACCACAAAAGATTGTGATATTAGTCGAACAAAAGACATTCAATTATTGCACACGCATCCTATAATTTTTCCGATAACAATAATTGTCCATCCCCCATGTTTACAAATGTGGCATCAGCCCATTAATTTTGAGGAAATTCTTTCGAAAGCCTAGTTCTGATATCAGTAAACAAGTAATTCGGAAATTTATCACTTGGGGTTCGACCAGTCCCTTTTGTGGGGGCACCCCATATACTTTATCTTACTCCTATCTCACTATTTACGTCGATACAAACAAAGAAGAAGCAGGGGTGCTTGTGATTCTGAAAAGAATAAATGGAACGTGCCAGAAAAAGATTATCTTTGATAACGTTGAATAAAATTAATGTATCAGTACTAAATTTGTGATTGCAAATTTCTCATAAGAGAGGGAAAATGACGAAAAATTGGTGTAGGAACAAGGTGGAATTGAGGAAGCTCGATGGGATTAATTAAAGGAGAAATCGATAGTGACATTGGATGGTTTCTTCCTATAATAATTAGTTTAGCTGAGAAAAAATTATATCAAGAGGCTTTCGTCAAAATTATATTCCTGATGGGCGGTCATAGGTAAACAAAGAAATTATAAAGGGAATAATAGCCAGAGTACATAAGTCAGTCAATATCAGGAAATGGGTACTCAGGGTACTTGGAAATATCTTCTCCTCTTCCTTACATGCATGCTGATTCAACAACAGAGACGGACAAGGATTCTCTAGCGCCTATTGCAAACTTTCAAAATGTGACCCTGAAAAAATCTATTTTTCAATAAATGGATACTCTGGTTTTTCATTATCGACTCTCATCATTTATGCTGGGTATACATACAGGGTGTCCTGAAAACAATGGATAAGCCTGCAACTATAGATAGACACTGTCGTGGTCTAACTTATTCCAAATTTTGACCTTATGGAAAATTCCACGGTTTCCGAGATATTCATGGTTTTCGTATTTTCAGAAAATTTCCAAGTGCGATTAGTTTTTCTAGTGCCATTTCTACAAATGGAGAGGTATTTCGATATGGTTTTTTTCAATTTTACATGAGATAGTTCAGCTATCGGAAACAAAGACTTAAATTCATCAAACTAGTGTGAAAAGTCAGAAACTCGTGAATTACAAAGAAAAATTGAAAACTAAATGAAATTTCCTTCAAGTTTGATGAGCTACTGTGTAAAAAAAATGTAGGACGCCCCTGATAGACATCATCTTAAAAACTTGCTCAGTTATTGCAGATTCCAAAAAGGTATCATAAGCCTAGGCATTCTGTAGTTTTTCATTCTCGTAACTACTTGATTACCAAATAGTCGAAAAATTTCGAAAAACTGTTTTTTTTGTAATCGTTATTCTGAGCTCATGTGTTGAAGTCAGGAGGCCATTTTTGTTGGAATCTAGTGGAAAATTACGAAAATTATTTTTATTTTGAAAAAAGCAGTAGCGTATCGTTTCTCTGGTTGAATAGAAATATGGCATTATTTGCATTCAACACCCTGTATCTCGAAAACCTTACCGGACCTAATTGTATTTGACAAAATTTTTTATTTTCTAGTGTCAAAAGGAAAGTATCAACTTAAAAAATACCCTATGTTGCTACAATAGAGGTATGTGGAATATTCATTACAAATAAAATAAAAAACGAATTATTACCAAATTACTATTCGATGGAAAAAATAAAACGAACTAGTACCAATTACTTATTCATTGGAAATGAATGAAGAATTCGAAATCAAACAATGAGTTAAGTCATTCATAGCTTAAATTTATTCATAAAAAATGAAACCCTGCTTGCATAGAACAATTATTATGAATAAATTTAAGCTATGAATGACTGAACTCATTGTTTGATTTCAAATTCTTTATTCAGTTCCAATGAATAAGTAATTGGTACTAATTCGTTTTATCTTTTCCATCGAATAGTAATTTGGTAATAATTCGTTTTATTTTATTTGTAATGAATATTCCACATACCTCTATTGTAGCAGCACAGGGTATCTTTCAAGTTGATACTTTCCTTTTAACACTGTTCAGAATGTAAGAAAATAAGAAATTTTGTCAAATACAATTAGGTCCGGTGAGGTTTTCGAGATACAGGGTGTTGAATGCAAATAATGCCATATTTCTATTCAACCATCAGAGAAACGATACGCTACTGCTTTGTCCAAAATAAAAATAATTTTCGTAATTTTTTCCTAGATTCCAACAAAAATGGCCTCCTGATTTTAACACATGAGCTCAGAATAACGATTACAACAAAAACAGTTTTTCGAAATCTTTCGACTATTTGGTAATCAAGTAGTTACGAGAATGAAAAACTACAGAATGCCTACGCTTATGATACCTTTTTGGAATATGCAATAACTGAGCAAGTTTTTAAGATGATGTCTACCAGAGGCGTCCTACATTTTTTTTACACTGTAGCTCATCAAACTTGAAGGAAATTTCATTTAGTTTTCAATTTTTCTTTGTAATTCACGAGTTTCTGACTTTTCACACTAGTTTGATGAATTTAAGTCTTTGTTTCCGATAGCTGAACTATCTCATGTGAAATTGAAAAAAACCATATCGAAATACCTCTCCATTTGTAGAAATGGCACTAGAAAAACTAATCGCACTTGGAAATTTTCTGAAAATACGAAAACCATGAATATCTCGGAAACCGTGGAATTTTCCATAAGGTCAAAATTTGGAATAAGTTAGACCACGACAGTGTCTATCTATAGTTGCAGGCTTATCCATTGTTTTCAGGACACCCTGTATACAGGGTTGCCAAGAGACTGACGTCAAAAAGAAAAAAACAGGTCCCTCGTGTCATGGGCTATTCGAATCACCCCCATGTATATTATGCGTTTTTTCACGGTTTTCGAGTTATGAATTTTTTTATGAACTTTGAGAATTTTCTACTTGACCATCTTGAAAAAGATATTGAAGAAAAAGTACAAGACTTCTCTGTGAAATTCTTTTGTAACTTAATCTTCATGAATTGTACTTTTATACATAAAATAACCAGATTCGTAACTTTGATAAAAATTATGGAAATGTTGGTCTCAAGTGAAAAAGTTACGTGAATTGGATTATGATCTGAATTTTCGAATCAAAATTAAAAATGTAAAAAGGCTTATTCACGGTTTCTTAGTATGCTTAGAAACTGCGCTCAACAGTCAGCTATTAGAATCAATGATAAAAAATGGTACTTAACACTCTACTTTTGCTAGAATTAGCCTTCAAAGTCATCGAGGTGGAAAAAATCAAAGAACTAGACATTTACAACAAAATTATTTTTTGCCATTTTAAGATTTTTCTGATCAAGTTATGATAGAAAATGCTGAAAATTAATGAAAATTAGCTTTATATGTTGGTCAAGAAAAGTTCTAGTTAAAAAAAGGAAAAAGGTAGGGCAAATCACACATCATAATTCAAATAAAAAGAAATTTATTTATGAAATTTACAGTACGTTTTCAAAGTGGCCATCTCTAGCCTCAATACACATTCTCCACCTTCTCAGAAAATTTTCTGTTAATCGCATGAAACCTGCCCTGTTCTCTCTTAGGACACGTTTGGCTTCTCTTAAATTAACCAAACGAAAAAATCGATGGGATTAAGGTCAGATGAGCTTGGGGGCCCCCTGATTGGTCGACTGCGTCCGATCCATCTGTTCGGGTATCGTTCATTCAAGTGGTTAATCAAAAATTGTTCTCGAAAATTTAAAAATGCCGATCGGTTTTTCATTGAATTCAAAGAAATTGTTCGAGTGAAGACGAGCTGCGACTGAAATTAAGAGAAGCCGAACATGTCCTAAGAGAGAACAGGGCAGGTTTTATGCGATTAAAAGAAAATTTTCTAAGAAGGTGTAGAATGTTTATTTAGGCTGGGGCCGCTGGGGGTGGCCACTTTGAAAAACTACTGTAAATTTTATAATTTAATTTAATTTAATTTATAAATGAATTTCTATTTATTTACATTATGATGTGTGATTTATTGCCATACCTTTTTCTTTTTTTTATCTAGAACCTTTCTTGAACAACATCTTAAGCTAATTTTCAGCATTTTCTATCATAACTTTCAGAAAAATCTTAAAATGGCAAAAAATAATTTTGTAGTAAATGTCTAGTTCTTTGATTTTTTCTACCTCGATGACTTTGAAGGCTAATTCTAGCAAAAGTAGAGTGTTAAGTACCATTTTTTATCAATGATTCTAAAAGCTGACTGTTGAGCGCAGTTTTTAAGCATACTGAGAAACCGTGAATTAGCCCTTTTACATTTTTAATTTCGATTCGAGAATTCACGTAATTTTTTCACTTGAGACCAACATTTCCATAATTTTTATCAATGTTACGAATCTGGTTATTTTATGTATAAAGGTACAATTCATGGAGATTAAGTTACGAAAGGATTTCACAGAGAAGTCTTGTACTTTTTTTTAATATCTTTTTTGAGATGGTCAAGTCAAAAATTCTCAAAGTTCATAAAAAAAATTCATAACTCGAAAAGCCCATGACACGGGGTACCTGTTTTTTCTTTTTGACGCCAATCTCTTGGCCACCCTGTATGTATATAGTTGCGAAAAAAATTAGGAGATGATTCCTTATCAAGAAATAAAGTGGGTCATTCAATTAAAATTTTTTTTGAGCTCCTCCTGCTTAGTCACAGCCCTCTTAAGATGGTGCCCGAAAAGAAGTTTCTAATTTTTTTCTTAAAAACCCAAAAACAGACATGAATAGAAATGAGCAGACATTTTATGCGAGTGCGAAGGCACTGAAAAAAAATTGTTCGTGGTGTTCCTCTATAATTGCAAGGGAAATAAAAAGCCTCCCTAAGCCTTGTTCCACAAGAAAAAATGTTTATTATTCATATTCAACAATGATCGAGACAATGATAATTAATTTGGTCAATTTGGGATAGTCTGATCCATTCTTCTAGTTTCTTGCTAAAGAAAAGCTCAAAATTGTTTTTCATTCAATATTCGTAACAGTTCTCAATAATACCTCTTTCGAAGAAGTATGAACTAAGTAAATATTTACAGGATGAGGGATGGAAACTGAACAGAACGAATTACTACCAAGAAGGATGGCTTGCCACTGGAAACATCAGAGGCATCGTTGGAGTCACGTTTACAACTAGTCATTGCAAGAAGAATGTTGATTACCCCTTAAGAACAAACCATAATCTGAGAGGGCACAGATCTGAGGTGAGTTCTTACTCTAGGTATCTAAGATGTTCTACTTCGTAGTTGTAAGTTCGCCTGGTGAGGACCAGTTCCTTCTAAGGCCCATCTTATGAAACTCCTTGCAGTCCCTGCTATCAAATTTTATGCTGACTTAGTTCAAACACTACTGCATTTTGATGATAGAAAATGCAGGACTTAGTCCCATCTTGCTTTGTGCCATCTGCATTTGTCAGCGCTTGAGGTTACCGATACTCAATTGACAAATTGGCATATTATCACTTATCAGGTGTGTTTTTCAATTGAGCTATATTGTCTTTAATCGCAAAATGTTTGCTCGACCTACTGAAGATTCTTCCAAGGCCGTTTTTGGTATTTGGATATGCAATAATCTTTATAGTTGCGCGAGAAAAAATATTAATAAACGCAATCTAAATAAATAAATAATTTATTATTTTCTGAGTCAAATTTACAAGTATGGTATTGGTAAACCAGAAAGGCAGGCAGCAGAATGGGGTATAAATTATAAAAAATGTAAACAACCCACAAAAATTGAAACTAAATATATTACAAAATGAATCATTAAAAACAAAAAAATATCAGAGGGCTTTGAAGACATTAGTGACCCAAGTACAAGGACATGTGATACAATACAAGTGGACAGTTCGAAGAATAATGACTCCATTAGGAAAATGTAGAAAAATGATAGCGCCATGGCTGTAGATATGCCATTTGATACCTCATTTTTGTTATCAATTATTTTATAAGGTTTCTTATACAGAGTGTAACAGCCAAATGGAATAAATTCGAATACGAATAAATGAGGGCGTGTTGGGAAAAACGCTCGGACACGTCGATTTGTAATTTCAAATGCGCATATTTTTCAGGAAAATAATATTATATAGGGTGTTCCATGTGACCGTGGCCAATACCAACTTTCTTATTTCAAATGCAACCTCCTGTATATTATTTATTTTTTGAATTCTTCAGAGAATTCTAGACACAATTCATGCACAATGTTCTATACCTATCTTTAACTATTTCGGAAGTATTAAGTGTTTTCAGATTTATTGCAAAAATCAACGTTTTAAATAGAAATTACTTTATTTCACAAATTCGGTACATTACACTTAAAACCTAATAAGTATTATGATTATTTCTTAATTATTAAAAAAAAACAAAAAAAAACAAAAAAAAAACATTAATGTCAATGTAGGAAATGTTCAAAATGCTCGCGCAACATGCTAATCGTCTTGGCAACATGCTAATCTGGTGTAGAATTTTCTTCTAACGTTACTCAACATTTCAGGCGTTTTTGCTTACTTTCTTCATATCAAGAGGTAAATGGGAAATAAGGATTGAGTGTAATGTATCGAATTTGTGAAATAAAATAATTTTCATTTAAAATGTATTTTTGTAAAAAATCTGAAAACACTTAATATTTCGAAAAAGTTGAAGATAAGTATAGGACATTGTTCATGAATTATGTCTAGAATTTCCTGAAGAATCCAAAAAATAAATAACATTCGAAATAAGAGAGTTGGTATTGGCCACGGTCGCATGGAACACCCTATATAATTTTATTTTCTTGAAAAATATGTGAATTTAAAATTACAAATCGACGTGTCCGAGCGTTTTTCCTAACACCCCCTCATTTATTCGTTATCGAATTTATTCCATTTGGCTGTTACACTCTGAATAAGTTGACTTGACTTATCACACATCAAGGTTTAAACGAATATATAATTTTTTTTTATTTAAAAAAGTACCAGTTTTCTGTTATATTGTGATCATTCAAGCTTTTTTGCACACATAATTTCAAATCAATTGAAAATTTAATTATTTTTTACCTAAGTAGAAATAGAAGTATTCTAGAAAGATCCAACAAGGCCCGACTGAAAAATTGAATGATTTATATTATTTTGAAATCAAAATTGTTTTTGTAAATAAAGAATTATATGAAATTAAACTTCGTTTTCTTGAGAATATCAAAAAACATCCTTTTTTGACATTCACAAATTTCAATAGTCCATACAGAGCCCAGTGACTCAAATGAGATTAATTTTTTATTGTATTACAGTAGTTGAGAAATATTGAAAGCTAATGTTAAAAAAAATCATTAATTAATAACTCACGTTATAGAAAAAAACCTTGTACCATCATCCCTCTGCGCGTCAAACCTAACTCCTTAAATTTGAATAGGAAAATGGATCGTGTGATATGTTGTTTGAAAATAATTCGTTTACGAATATTCGACTACGAATAATGAAATATCACCTTCTTGCCTGTCGAATATGATGATCAATTTCAAAGAGACAATGCCGCAGTGGAAAATTTGAACAGATTAACCCCCTTTTGGAAGAATGTGAGGAGGAAATTCCATCAAAACTCCTCCCATTGTGTGGAAGTTAGAGGGGCTCAGTTTTAAAAAATGTATAAGTTGTGACCACTGATGTAGGAGTGTTGTTTTGATCTCCCAGTGGAATTATCGGTGGGCACTCTGTATTTGGGATAATGCCTTCTGACTGGTAAGGATTAGGTATAAAACAACTGAAGCCATGATGATTTATACATTATAACGTTTATTCATTTATCACAACAGAATCATACAAGGAAAAAATATGGTTACAACTAATATCACTAATGAAAATAAAAGATATTATGTACAAAATTATTAAGAGTTATACTACACAGGTTGATCAAATCGATAAATTTTCTCATATTAATGTGAGACTGGTTGAACACAAGTAAAAGCGTCAAGGCTAACCTTGATTATAAACAGTAATATACATTTATTTAATTATCCGAAGTTAACTGGCTGTTGCCTGGCCAAAATTTCAAAATGAAGAATTCAGGTATTACAAGAATATTGTCCAAATGGGTGGAACATTCTCTAGCGACATGGTGTTCCTAGTTGGAGGTACAAACGAATGGAGAGATTCCTTGAGTAATTTTAATTCTTTTTGGTGAGCCACTGTTGGAAAATTATAAAAGAAGTAATAGTAGAGCACTATAAAGATATACAGGGTGGCCATTTGAAAACGAAACAGACGAGATTACAGACGAAATAAATTTTTTCGATAGAAATGCTCGGACAGGTCGATTTCTGTTTCGAGGGGGACAACTTAAGATGTAGGTTACGGACGCATAGCGCTTCAACCCTTGCTGCTACAACCCCCACCCCTAATTTTTGAATAGGGAAGATGGGGTGAGTGATACCTCAATTCAAAGGTATTTTTATACTGATTTCAGCACAGTAATTGTTTTTTCATTTTATGCATTAGTTCTCGAAATATTCATGCGTTAGTTAATTGTATCACTTAAATTAATTTTTTGCGAATAATTGACATTTCGTGCTCCCGAAACACCAAAATTTCCGTACTTGTATTTGAAATTGCAAAACATCTACCACTGGGCAAATGAAGTCATACCGCACGTGTTAATGCTACTAGGGTCAGATGTTCGACTAGCTGTTTTATTCACTGAATACGGTACGGTATCAGAACGATTTGAAGTATTGATCTAAGAAATAAGACTTTTCAAAGTAAAGTAAATAATTTATCAAAAACTCACATCAATTAATTAATTTGAAGCTCAAAATGTCGATTTTTCACAAAAAAACACTACAAGTGCCATGAAAACACCACTTCATTTTCAAATACTTATTTAAGAATATTTCGAGAACTAATGGATAAAATGGAAAAACAATTACTGTGCTTAAATCAGTATAAAAATACCTTTCAAATGAGGTATCACTCACCCCATCTTCCCTATTCAAAAATTGGGGGTGAGGGTTGTAGTAGCAAGGGTTGAAGCGCTATGCGTCCGTAACCTACATCTTAAGTTGTCCCCCTCGAAACAGAAATCGACCTGTCCGAGCATTTCTATCGAAAAAATTTATTTCGTCTGTAATCTCGTCTGTTTCGTTTTCAAATGGGCACCCTGTATATAGAGCCTTAGTAAAAGTAATAGCATTCCATGTACTATAAGTTCTATGATTTTTGTGCATTAAGCGAAAATTGCCAACTCAAAAGCATTTTGACGTTTTCATACGACAATTTTACCAATAGCAATTGAAGAGAACAAGGGAATAATGATCAGGGTCAGTTTTTCAAGAGCTTTCGTTTGGTTGTCACCGATTTATGAAATTATAGTCAGTGTCCAAGTTATAAACGTTTTAATAATCACTGGTTTACACAAAAACGATCGTAGTCCACACGCAACTTTTCAAAAATGATCATCACAGTCCAACCTAGTTTTTGCTTAACAACATCTTAATCAAATACATAACACGCTTTCAGTGTAATTTGAATGCATGTTTTGAGTCTGTGAATTCTAAAGGACCCCGCACTTTTTATAGGGAAAGTGGCGACCGGTCAAATTTTCTGAAAGTTTGGTATGTTGTTGTACCCGACTCAGTGACCAAAAGTGTCAATGGGCCCAATCCAATCCTATGGCTAGTTTTCTAAATACGGGGTGTTAAAGTTGAAAATTGCCCAGATTTTCGGATTTATTTTTTAATTATTAGGAGTTAGATTGGATTTCTGTTGCATACATACGTTTACTAGGTGTTCTGGTAGTAAAATTAGTGGATACGTATGATCAAAAATATTTATATTTACAGGATGATTCACGAATATATGACGGTAGTTTTTTGCCAAAATTCACTCCTTCTACTGTGACGTCAGGAAGGCATATTGTTGAAATGTTCTTTTCGATTTAATATTATGACGACAAAATATTGCAAAGTGCATATTTTTTATACAGAGTGTTTCACAGAGAGAACCACTAGGCATAATCATTTTTTTTTTGGATTAATTCGAAACCCTGTATTCATGGATTGATTTCTGGGGAAAGTAATACCACAAACATATGTGTGTCTATAATCTCCAAAATATTCATGGTGGTTTATTCATAGGAAGGTATTCTATTTTGGGAAAAGTACAAAAAACATGAACACCCTGTATTCGAAAATATCATCGGTCAAATGCAACTATTTTCTCACTGAATATTGATTTTCACAACACCTTCAGAGGTATGAATTCTAAATTCGATACTATGACCAGTTTTAGAGATACAGGGCGTTAAAGGGGAGAATTACTGATTTCGTTTCAATAATTTCAAAGCATAATTATTTTTGGTATGGTTGGCTGTATGGCTCATCCTGTATGAATAGTAATCATAATGAAGTATTTCAGACTCAAAATTGTTAACGACTAGGTATTAACTTCATGGAATAATTTCTCTGTGACGAAACTGTAGAATTATCGAGTGTTTGCAAAAGCTATTGTGTTTTATTCGTGAATCACCCTGTAACAGTAAATATTTTAGCTGAACCTTTCCATGCGCATCTTAAGCTGTCATCATATTGAACTCATGGGCGCAACATCAATCCGGCTTTTCAATTCGAAAAAAAAAATGATGTAATCATTTATTCTCCACTTCAACGCCCTGTATCTCGAAAACTGGTCGTAGTATCGAATTAAGAATTCATACCTCTGAAGATGTTATGTAAATCAATATTCAGTGAGAAAATAGTTGCATTTGACCGAGGATATTTTCGAATCATGTTTTTTTGTACTTTTCCCAGAATAGAATACCTTCCTATGAATGAACCACTATGAATATTTTGGAGATTAGAGACACACATATGTTCGTGGTATTACTTTCCCCAAAAATCAATCCATAAATACAGGGTTTCGAGTTAATCCTAAAAAAAATGATTATGCCTAGTGGTTCTCTCTGTGGAAAACCCTGTATAGAAAATATGCACTGTGCAATATTTTGTCGTCATAATACTAAATCGATAAGAACATTTCAGAAATATGCCTTCCTGACGTCACAGTAGAAAAAGTGAATTTTGGCAAAAAACTACCGTCATATATTTGTGAATCATCCTGTAAATATAAATATTTTTAATCATACGTATCCACTAATTTCACTACCAGAACACCTAGTAAACGTATGTATGCAACAGAAATCCAATCTTACTCCTAATAATTAAAAAATAAATCCGAAAAACTGGGCAATTTTCAACTGTATTTAGAAAACTAGCCATAGGATTGGGTTGGGCCCATTGACACTTTTGGTCACTGAGTCGGGTACAACAACATACCAAACTTTCAGAAAATTTGACCGGTCGCCACTTTCCCTATAAAAAGTGCGGTGTCTTTTCAATTCCGCGAATTGTAGGTTTTGTGACTGTATCGTTATTCCCGTGTACTCTTCAATTGATTTCGTTCCACCTTTACTATGAAATGAATAATATTCCTCCATTTTGACTAGTCAGGTATGACTATAACGTCATTACGGTAAGATTTTGTTGAAAAACAACAAAATGAGAATACCTGTCTAAAACCAAAAAGTTGAGCTAACATTGTGTTTGGTTACACGTGCAGACAGTATGAGTTGATCTCACACTCTCTGCACTTGATTTTACTCTATTTGCTACCTCTATCAATTTATTTAGATCCTCCTTTTTTACAAAACATGCAACTTTGCGTACAATCAAATATGTTACGCGTTTTCTAAATATGATATCCAAGTGTTCGCATACTGTGTCTATAAAATTCTGTCGTTCAATCTCCGTATTCAACTTGAACATGAGCTCGTTCTTGTAAGCAGAATATTGAACCAATTCTAGGTTGAGCTTGTTGCAGACTCTGATGTTTTTGATGACTCTTCTTCTCGCCCGTTTGTCGAACAGAAGATCGTAGTAGCTTAGGACCTTATAGCCGTTTACTTTTATCGCTTTCAACGCAAGCATTTCATCTTCGAATCTCTTGCGGATCTTTTGGTACAATTGCCCGGATTTAATTTTTTCGAGGGTGGACTGTTTAACTTCGAGCCCCATGTGTTCTCTCAAGACCACATACTTGATCAAATGATTCAGAATGAGGTTGTTGTCGTCTTGAGTGGCTATATCGAAAGGTGTCTGCCCAATGGTATTAACTTGATTCAAATCTGCACCATTTTCCAATAAGACTCTCACAAAGGCCTCGTTACCTTTTACTGCAAAATGCAGAGGGGCGTTTCCAATCTTGTTTGGAGCGTTTACTTCTAAACCATGATCTATCAAGGCTTCTGCTAAGATTGTCGATTTCTTTTCAGTGAGGTTGGCATTCAATATTGATACATTGTGCAGGCAATTGTTGCCAACAGCATTGACGCTGTTGGGGTTACTACCATGATGTAAAAGCTTCAATATGACATCAGTTCCGTGTGGTTCAAGCATTATCAGTATTTGCAATATAGTGTTCCCTAGAACCTCCTTTGAGTTTATATCACAATTGTACTTTAACAATTGTTCAAGACACTGCAGTCTTCTGTTGGTTAGCATGAGCATGTGGAGAGGTTTCAATCCGTGGAAGCCAGCGATATCCAAATCCCCTCCATTTTCTATAAGGGCCGGGATCAGGTTGGGTCTGCCAAATTTGACAGCATAATGAAGTGGTGTAAAACCATCCTTATTGGTTGCATTTACGTTTGCTCCCTTTTTCACCAATCTGAGGGCTCTGGGTTCATCTTTTTCTTTGATGGCTATGTGTAAAGGTGAATCCCCTAAAGGATCAATTATTTCCGGCCTCAAACAGGGAAATAAGTTTGTGATCTGAAAAAAAAGTTTTAATCAGAATCAATTGAGCTAGGGGGGCAAAAAAATCAGAATAGAAATAATGAACTGATTTTCGTATATTATGCTATTATTTCATGAGTTTTTAAGGGATTTTTGACCTCTAGGGGGGGGACAGCTGCCCTTCCCTGCACCCCCTGGCGACGCCCATGTGGCACACATTATTATTTGAGATTAATGGTTGGTTTTGTATTCGTAGTATCCTAATAATATGGGATTATCGATTTCTAGGAAGCAGCGTAGGTCCAAGGGAAGTTTACTGATAAAAATATCTGAAATATTGCATTATTCACAAAATAAGATAAGACGATGTTGTCTTAATTACCTGCAGTAGAAGTAAATGGTAATCTAGTAAATTAGGGTCTTTACTATATTTTTTTCTATAGAATATTGAAGTCTGATGATCACTTTCATGATATGATTGTTCTCCTGTGATCTATGGGTATACACCTAAGCTTTCAAGGTATTTTTAAAAATCTTAGGTCCATTTACTTTTTTGAATGCAAAATCTCCGCATGTTTTCTTGAATATCTCATGAACTGTACATATCAAAAATCTGAATAGAATTCATTGATAGTTTCCACACTGAGAGCTCATATATGATAGAGGAGATCACATGACACACAAAAAAATCCAATTTTAATTTTTTTCAAAAATTGGTTTTATTTCATTTGTAGCCGTGTAATATAGAAAGAAATGCGAATTTTGCATATAAATTACATTTCTCTAAGGAAATATTTTTTAATTTCATTCTCAGCTAGTCAGCTATCTCTACTAAAATATTTCATGAGAAGATATTTCTGGTTGTGACAGTTGTTGACAGTCTGATTGTCATGATGTCCTCAAATTACAAATGATGTTATCGTCTTCAAAATCAAAAACTAATTACTGGATTGTCAATCACAATCAGGTTGTCAAGATACTGTATTTCTTACGTGAGAATTAAAGTTGTAAATGTTTGGAACCTCCATATTATACGGAGTGTTTCAAAAAAAGTGACTAGGAGAGATAAAAAACAGATAAATAATTGGGGTTTGCTTCGTAAAAAAAAATTCGTAACGCCGTCTGTATTCAAGATGAAGGGTGTTGAAGAAAATAAAAATAATACACATTTCTAAGATTATTCTGCCGAAACTACTGGTAACATTGTAATGAAATTCTGTACGAATATGTTTTGGATGCTGATACATCTCATGAATTCGTTTCTATATCTGACTTTCATAGAGGGCGCTAGTTTTCTACTTAACCTAGAGACGGGATCAACTTTTTTTGCAATTTTCTCGCAAAATTCCTAATTTAAAACAAAATTCGATCTATTTAGATAGGTTAAAGTCATTGTGTCATAAAACAACATATGTACAGGGTCTTTCACGAGGAACCTCACCCATATTTATACGGGAAACTACTGAACGTATTTTCATGAAATTCAGCACTTATAAGTATTTCACGATGCTGATGAAATCTAAAATATTTTCAAGGCATGAGCACCTCCGGTTTTTCCGGAAATGACGTCAACTTCCGTTTTTCAAATTAGAACACCATTTTTTCATTGCAGAAAAAGATTCCTTAGAAAATTTCAAGTTATTTTGATGTAACATTTTTCAGTTTTGGTTGGAAAATTCTCTCTGAGCGAGAAAATTCGAAAAAAAATCGAAAATAGAGCTCCGCTGAAACAAGAATAACTTCGAGGTTTTTGGATGGAAAATTTTCATTTTTGGGATTTTTCAAGATGTAAGATTGATGTATCCACTTTAAAAATCGAAATCGCGATTGATGATACAGGGGGTGAAAAAATCGCTTTCAAAGTTAGGGATGACAAAATCGTGAAAAATCAATTTTTTCAAATTAGAACCCCATTTTTTTATGGCAGATATTGAATCTACGTTAAAAATAATGTGAGTGTATGCATCACACCCTTGCCCTAAAGTGGATATTAACTCAGAAATTATCCATTTTAGGGCAAGGGTGTGATGCATACAATCACATTATTTTTTAACGTAGATTCAATATCTGCCATAAAAAAATGGGGTTCTAATTTGAAAAAATTGATTTTTCACGATTTTGTCATCCCTAACTTTGAAAGCGATTTTTTCACCCCCTGTATCATGAATCGCGATCTCGATTTTCAAAGTGGATACATCAATCTTACATCTTGAAAAATCCCAAAAATGAAAATTTTCCATCCAAAAACCTCGAAGTTATTCTTGTTTCAGCGGAGCTCTATTTTCGATTTTTTTTTCGAATTTTCTCGCTCAGAGAGAATTTTCCAACCAAAACTGAAAAATGTTACATCAAAATAACTTGAAATTTTCTAAGGAATCTATTTCTGCAATAAAAAAATGGTGTTCTAATTTGAAAAACGGAAGTTAACGTCATTTCCGGAAAAACCGGAGGTGCTCATGCCTTGAAAATATTTTAGATTTCATCAGCATCATGAAATACTTATAAGTGCTGAATTTCATGAAAATACGTTCAGTAGTTTCCCGTATAAATATGGGTGAGGTTCCTCGTGAAAGACCCTGTATAGTGTATATGGTGTCACATCGAAAAAGAATTAGAGGTCTTTTCTAGTAGAGAAAATCAATATTTTGGAGAATCGCGTGGACTTGTTCTTGAGAAGGACAATATACACATAAAAAATTATAATATCATTTCATCCCTTGAATTTGAATAGGGGGATGGGTCATATGACAGTAAATATTTTATCAATGTCTGATTATTCGTTTACGGGTTTTAAAATGAAATACCTGTCAATTTATCTGGAGCATAAGATGATTACCAAAGTTCAAATCGAGCCCTACCAAAATCCATAAAAAAATCTTGATTCAACTACAAGAAAAAGCCCTATTCAATCTGACATCCTGAGTAAGGTTCCAAATCAATTATTTCGAGAAGATTAAGAGAAAACCAAAAGTTATAGACTGCCACTTGAATGATGCTAAAAGATTTCGATTTTTTCTAACGAATGTACGGAACATTAAAAAACCATAAAACTGCATCCAACTGAAGATACCGTCCAAAATATATAATCATATAAATCAAGTTTTTGATTCCAATTTTTCAAGGAGAATAAGTATATAAATTCATATGAAATGAAGTTCAATGTAACCATAAGAATAATTCATATTTGATCAAAGATCAACTTACTTGTGCCACGTTACAACAAAAAATACCCATTTCACTTTTTCCGAATTATCACTCAAACAGTAAAGATGTCTTTTCTTATACCAACACTAGGAATAACTATAATAAACTTGTGTTCAGCTTTAGCTCAAAAAGTTTCGACGCTTTTTCGAATACCTGCACTAACCACAACAAACTGAGTACAACTTCAACTACCTCTAGGTACTCTCATCAAGTGACCATTGGCAAACCTCCCCCCCCTCATTCCTAGAAACTGAATTCTATTAGATCGGTGATGGTGATAATGAAAGTGATTTGTGTTAATATGTCCCTTTTTGAAGATAACTTAATGATGGGTAGATGAATAGCATTGTGAGCAATTTCTATTGAAATTTGAACTGTCAATCTGAAGAATATCGCAGTTCAGCGAGTTTGGTCAAAAAAAGGGTCACTGAATGTCAGGAACTTCAGAACTTTACTGAGGCATTCTAAATCCGAACCTAGCATGAAAACTTCACGTTCTTGGTTTAACCAGAGTCCAGAATATTACAGGAATATTAGGAATTTTTTTGTCAATAATTTGCTAGCATTGTATACAGGGTGTTCATAAATTGGAGGTATAAACGAAGGTATGAAATTCCTTGTGCAATTTAAGGAAAAAAAGTCCCATGAAAATGGGACCGCAAACGTTTCGTTTTCGAGATAAAGGTTGTACCTACTAGGTGTAGGTATTAGGGAGTATTTGATTGAAAATAATGAAAAAAGGTGGATTGGACATCAGTCATTGCCCGACAGATCCTCAGACTTAAATAGTTTAGATTTCTTTTCATTCTAACTAGATTTTCATGATAAATTAAATTTTTATGCGGATTCGACTGAATTTTTTTCTCGAAATATGTAGCAGATACGATAAAACTACAAGACATCATAAAGTTTAGAATAACAACAAAGCTTCGTCCTACAATTTTTCGAACTAAGAGGAAACAGGAGACAGTGTTCCATGAAAAATAACACCATGTAGACTTGCAATCGAAATTGGCATGTCACAGGGTGTAGATTCTAAATTGCAATATCTAAATTTCAGTTGAATATCTTGTGAAATGCAGATACTGTAAGAAAAAATAGAAAAAAACTAAAACCTTAGAACACTCGAAAACGAAATGTTTGCGGTTTATGGGACTCTTTTTCTTAAAATTTTTCAATGAAACTCCTTTTTGTTTGTACCTTCAATTCAGGAACACTCTGTATATATAAATCTGCTGACAGGACCTAGAAAAATTTTGCACGAAGATGTCTTTTTGTATCCAAATGCAAAATTTCATCTATATCGAATCTGTAGTTTTGAAGTTACCAGGAAAACAAAATTTCAAACGGTCATATTCACGGAACCCTTGGTCGAATTCTGTCTGTTAAGGATCTTGATCACATCATTCGAGATTCGAACCTTCCCGAAAAATTTCAAGTCTCTAGGTTTATCCGTTCGAGAGTTACGTGTTAACGGGCGGTCGGACAGACAGAATCGGAATCATAATCACACTTTTGTTAAATATCCCTTGATGTTTTCGTCTTTTCTACACTTTCATAGAAAACTCAAGAAGATTTATTACCATATTATAATAATGACACAGTAATTCTTTGTGATTTATGGTTGGTTTTGTACTCCTAATATCATCATTATATGGGATTATAGATTTCTAGGAAACAATGTAGATATGGGGGTAGTTTACTGATAAAAATATCTTAAATATTGCATTATTCGCAAAGTAAGATGAGACATATTTCTGAAAAAATGGGCAGGTGGTCATATTTCATATCATTAAAGAAGTAGGGTCAAATTAGTAGAACTTAGGTAAAAGAGGATTCAGTATAATACCTACTTTTCTCTAAAGGAATATGAATAATGATTTTTATTCATTTTCTGTTAGCAGTTGTCTAAAAAGGTAATTATATTCTTGAATTAAAATAGGTTTCATTTTAATAGAACTGTCCTTTAGAAACTTTATAGTTAAGCAGTTAAGATTTATTTTCAATGCAAATTATTGATCGTGTTCATAAATTGGTAAAATATGGAAAATTTCGAGAATTGGTCTTTCACTGTTGATTCGATCAATATTTTCAACCAACAGTACAGAGGAGGTCGAATTGAATTATAAACTAGATAAACAAAAACCGATGTCGATGTCTCATCGTTTAAGTGTTGAGGGTTTTTTTTTGTGAATGTGTATTTTCGAGAAATTGCTGTAACTTTTTTCCTGCGAAAAATTTTGCGTTTATGTTAAAACATTTCTGTGGCACTTTTTTATTTACCATTTTATAGTGTCCGCATTGAGTTTAATATATTTAAACTCAATGGTGTCGATATATATTTTCTAAAATAATGCTTATCGATGTTATACTTCAAATGGGATTATGACACTAAAGATCGCTGTAATTTTCCAAGATGGAAGAATGTCTTCTTTGAAATAAGAAGGTACATATGTGTTTTAAGTATGATTCCAAATGTTTTATACCTCATTCGACACTTAACCGCTTGCAAAATATTTTTTTTACAAGTAGTAAGCTTCGCCCGGGTAGAAATTTGTTTCACGCGGCGGTTTCATCTTCAACACTTCAACCTGCCATATCTTTTGTTGTACTCGTTGTAATTGTTGATATGAAGGGCAATTTCGTTCTGAATTAAATACTGGGGATAAATAACGTATTAGGTTGGATGAGGATCAACACCCAATTCATAAAAACACACTCCCAAATAGTCCATAATTTTGGAAAAAACTGATTACCACAGGTATAATAGCAAGTCAATCTTGAGAGATAGATATGTATATGCTATCGCAGACTTTTAAGAGGTACGTTTCCGTCATACATTAGTCCGTATGAAGCATTCACTCCCAAGTAAAAGGTAGAAGCAGAAGGTAGAAGTTAAAGGTTTTGCTTCAATTCGAATTCATAATCTCCACCTTTTCCTTGCATTGAAATGCTTCGGTCCTTCGGATAAGTGAAGTAAAAGTTAAACCGATTTACGTATTCGTCTCCAAATTGGGCTGGCTTTTCAATACGAATGTGCAATCGATCAGAAGAAGTGAGAAAAGTTGTTGTGAACCTAGATTCCTATTTTTGGAAGCAAATCCTTTAGTTTTTGAGCAAATGCTTCTTTTTATAAATACGGCGAACGTTTAACCTTTCACTTCGGAGCAAACTCCTCGAAGCAAAACCTTTTCCTTCAATTCTTTTTATGCATATACCTCGAAGCAATTGCTTCATTTTTTGAAAGTAAAAGGTACGGCTTCTTTTTATAAATACGGCCTATTGTGTCCACGTAAGTCTTACGGTTTTTGCAGCGCACGTGAAAATAGCTGATTATGGCTGACTTTTTTGTAATTATTGAAGTTATAGTAGATATCCTTGATTTTTTTGGGTGGAAAGCATAGTAGTCACTCAGCGATAATGTAGCTTTCTAAAGGGTGAAAGAATTTCTGAAATAGGTCCAGTAGTTTTTGAGCCTAGTCGTATCAAACACACAGAAATACCTACAAATCTTTCCTCTTTATAATATTAGTATACAGGGTCTTTCACGAGGAACCTCACCCATATTTATACGGGAAACTACTGAACGTATTTTCATGAAATTCAGTACTTATAAGTATTTCACGATGCTGATGAAATCTAAAATATTTTCAAGGCATGAGCACCCCCGGTTTTTCCGGAAATGACGTCAACTTCCGTTTTTCAAATTAGAACACCATTTTTTATTGCAGAAATAGATTCCTTAGAAAATTTCAAGTTATTTTGATGTAACATTTTTCAGTTTTGGTTGGAAAATTCTCTCTGAGCGGGAAAATTCGAAAAAAAAATCGAAAATAGAGCTCCGCTGAAACAAGAATAACTTCGAGGTTTTTGGATGGAAAATTTTCATTTTTTGGATTTTTCAAGATGTAAGATTGATGTATCCACTTTAAGAATCGAAATCGCGATTCATGATACAGGGGGTGAAAAAATCGCTTTCAAAGTTAGGGATGACAAAAACGTGAAAAATCATTTTTTTCAAATTAGAACCCCATTTTTTTATGGCAGATATTGAATCTACGTTAAAAAATAATGTGAGTGTATGCATCACACCCTTGCCCTAAAGTGGATATTAACTCAGAAAATATCCATTTCAGGGCTAGGTTGTGATGCATACACTCACATTATTTTTTAACTCAGATTCAATATCTGCCATAAAAAAATGGGGTTCTAATTTGAAAAAATTTATTTTTCACGTTTTTGTCATCCCTAACTTTGAAAGCGATTTTTTCACCCCCTGTATCATGAATCGCGAAAGTTATTCTTGTTTCAGCGGAGCTCTATTTTCGATTTTTTTTTCGAATTTTCTCGCTCAGACAGAATTTTCCAACCAAAACTGAAAAATGTTACATCAAAATAACTTGAAATTTTCTAAGGAATCTATTTCTGCAATAAAAAAATGGTGTTCTAATTTGAAAAACGGAAGTTGACGTCATTTCCGGAAAAACCGGAGGTGCTCATGCCTTGAAAATATTTTAGATTTCATCAGCATCGTGAAATACTTATAAGTGCTGAATTTCATGAAAATACGTTCAGTAGTTTCCCGTATAAATATGGGTGAGGTTCCTCGTGAAAGACCCTGTAGAGAGTATAGATAAATATCTAATTATGTATATGTAAGACTTTTGGAAAAACTATTACGGACACCATTAAGGGGACCTGGTAGTCCTGGTACACGTCCGAGCTCGCGAGCTCCCTTCAAAAATTTGGCTTTTTATTTCCATCTCAGTTCGTATGCGGCGTAGACCAACAATTTTTTTTTAAATTCAAGATTAATCATTTCTCTAGAATGTGTATTAATCGCTTTTCTATTTTTCTTCGTATATTAGGAAAAAAACCTGGTGAGCTGTAATTTCATGAAAATTTGGACAATAGTATATTATTTTATAAGGAGGAGAAGTGTCACTTTTCATGGCGAGCTTGAGTTTGCCCGCCGAACGTAGTGAGGCGGGTAATTGAAAGCGAGCCATGAAAAGTCACTTCTCCTTCGAATGAAATATGTTATTTTATTTTCGAACATCTTGAAATTCCTGGAAATCTGAATAATATTGACATTCACGATCGTTATAATTGAGTGAAAAATGTAACATTTGTATAGTTACGGTTGTCTTGCAAAATTAGTCCCTTGCATAACAACACTTTTCCTGCCGCCGGAGGGAAAAGTAAGCCATAGCAACTATTTCTCCGCCTAGGCGGAGAAATAGAACTTCTCTGTGATCCTGTCAGTCTAGAAATGACGTTGTTATCGAACGTTTGGAAATAAACGATTTTATTTCCATAATATCTCCGTTAATTTTCGGGATAAATGTATGAAATTTTCAGTAAACATGCGGAATAATATTTTGCAGAATGTGTATTATTCGCTTTTCCGTTTTTCTGCGTATATTAGGAAAAAAACCTGGTTGAAAATATAACCATAAATTTCCTACTTTATTATTCATTTAAAAATTGAGGGGGCAATAAACAAAAAAACTGATTAATACACATTCTGCAAAAAAATATTTCGCATGTAAACTGAAATTTTCATACATTTATCCCGAGAATTGACAGAAATATCATGGAAATGAAATCGTTTGTCCAGATTTTAATTAAATTACAGCTCACCAGGTTTCTACCTGATACACGAAGAAAAACAGAAAAGCGAGTAATACTCATTCTAGAGAATTGATTCAGCTTTTTCATTATGAAGAGGAAGGTGTGCCGTTAATAATGGAAAATAACATCGGCCAAATGACCACCACGGCCACGACTACAGGACCATATTCCTTCATGAAAATTTCCATAACCAAATCGCAAAGTGGCTGCCCTATATCCTCGATAGCCTCACGAGTTCCATTTTTGAGTTATTGAATCGACGCGGGCTCTTGGCGTAGACCTTCTCTTCCAAATGGCCCCAAAGGAAGAAGTCGCAGGGTGTTGAATCACAAGATCTCGGTGGTCTATTGTGATCACCTTTTCTTGAGATAACACGCTTCGGTTTCGTTGCTTGTGTGGCACGTAGCCCTGTCTTGTCGAAAGTTAACGTTGTCCAGATCAGTACCATTCAATTCCGACATTAAAAATCATTAATCATCTCTCGATACCGCGATTCATTCACCGCAACTGTTGCTCCAGCCTCATTCTCGAAAAAGTCAGGTCCAATGACCCCACCAGACCAAAAACCGCACCAAAAGTGACACGTTGAGGATAAAGAGGTTTTACAACAATAGCTCTTGGGAATGGAATGGAAAACCTGGGTTTTCTCCAACTGTTTCGGCTACAGCAGCAATATTCTCGGCTGTTCTTGAGCGACGTGCACGGACTTTATTCACTAACTTGTTCCAACAGCTCAAATTTTTCCACCAATTTCTGTATTGCGGTTGGACAAGGTACTTCACGAGGACCCAAAAATGTTCGAGTTTCACGAACCGTCTCTGCCAAATTTTCACCATTTTTATAGTGAGTTTTATTGTTTTCAATGCGTCGTTGCGTGTATCGTTCGATTTTTATTATTGGCGTAGTTTCTACCTGACAAATGTCGAAAAATGACAGCTTCAAAAGTGACATCTACCGGAATAGCAGGCTATTTAAAATAACACCTCTTATTGGAAAACTCTTTACATATTGTAGTATAATATTGTGGCAGAACAAAAACTTGGTGGATCCAATAACAGTTTTCTAAAATTTCCACAATTAATAGCTATGCTAATTGAGTAAAATTAATAATAATAATAATAAATAACCACAGACCATGCAGCCTATTCATGTATCCTCGTCTTTCGGGTCTTGATCTTCTGTATAGCGCAGACAGCAGGCTATGCTGCTCAGGCGTCCACTTGTGGCGTCCCCTTTGTACCGTCCTTTTTCGGCAAAAGTATCTGCTACAAATATGCTAGCCATCCCGATTCTCACCTACTCTTTCGGGGTGGTGAACTGAACTCCTCGATCTTGATAGGTCAACAAGGAAAACGATGAACATGAATCGTAGCCTACATCCCAACAGTTCAATACAGAGGATATACCTTCCCCGATGCCAGGGGGGTAGAGGATTGCAATGTTTGGAATATCAACACGATCAACAAACATTGGAAATGGCAGTAAGGATTCTAAGAAGTGAAGATCCGCCTCTGAAATTTGTTGCTCAGCATGAAATTGCGAACCATGGAGCCTTCCTATTCCGAGCTGCACAAATGGACGTGGAGAAGCTCAGCATAACCGGCGTATCGATCAATCCCAATCACTCAGGCGGAACAAAGAAGCCTAGCGAGTCTGATCCGAAAGTCTCAGTCGGATAAATTACTCGAACATCATATGAGTAAGAACTTGCACTCCATATATTTCAGGAGTTTAAAAGACCAGGACCTGTCTGAGGAATTGTCTTTTGCCTTTCTGAAGTCCGCTAGCCTCAAGTCATAGACGGAGGGATTTGTGATGGCGTGTCAATATGGAGTACTAAATACGAGATGAGATGGTATAAAAAGAACATAATGAAAATGGACACCCCAACAACTTGCAGGGCTTGCCATAGGCAACAGGAAACGATTATGCACATCCTTTCTGCCTGCAGTGTCCATGCTCCATCAGGGTATGTAGAGAGACACAACGCGGCTCTCCGAATTCTATACTTCCATCTGAGAGCCGCGTATGAGATAGACAAAGAACCGGTGCTACCATATGTGCCTCTGGAGATTGAAGCGGTGGTCCAGAACGAAAGAGCTCGCATATGCTGGAACTATCCTGTCTCAACAACACGGCAGATCAATGCTGGATAAGGAGCTGAAGGAGATATTTGTCGTGGAATTTTCCTCCCCTGCTGAAAATAATGTTGTGATGGAAGAAGAACAGAAGAGGCAAAAATACAAAGAACTTATGTTCGAGCTTGGAACTTTATACTCAGGTCAAAAAATTAGGATGGTCGTACTAATCACAGGATGTCTCGGTGGAATGAGAGCTAACTATGTAGACGAACTGAAGATTATCCCGGCCTGTAGACCACTGGCCGAGGTATTGGCGCACAGAATGCAGAAAGCAGTGTTGCTCGGGTCACTCCATATCATCATGGCTCACGAACTCTAGAAGCTACTTGCAGCTCATCTCTTTTATTGAGGGGCGCTACGAGGGCAGGATGAAGAACTCCTCCATTGAATGTGTGAGGGGTTTTTAGTGAGTAGCCAAACAAGATCTTGAATTCCCACACTACCGAGAGTGCGGACCCTCTCGGCGCCCATAAAGGGTTTTCCCCTCACACGGACGTTAAAAAAAATAAATAATAAGTAGAAAAAAAATTGATACATTTAGAAAAACTCAATATTAGGTAAGCAGGGAGTCTGAAACCGAAAGACATGGGTTCGGGTACACGAGGCCTCCAGAAACCTCTCTCTGATTTAGCGGCTTGTAAATAAAGAGGGCCGTGCTCACGTTTACCAATCAGGTGATCGTCACATCCGAGATTGGCTACTCCATCAGCAAACACATACCTATCACATATTCAATCAAGCACCTCGTCCTTAATTGAGACAAGGTCGAAAAATCCTGTGAAAACTCAATCGTTGAAACGTTGCGAAGCGGCAATCTATTTCCTGCGAACGTACAAAATCAATTGTCGGCTGATTGAAAGGGGTGGTGATTGATTTTTCAACTACTCTGGTTCTTCGGACATCCTGCTTTTCCAGAGATTTCGGAACAGGGGAATGGATTGCCTTTTATTGGCTCCCTTCGATAATATTTCAATTTGGCTCGGAGTTATTGTCGGACCCATTTCCGTTAATCGGTTCTACTTTCTGTTCGGAATGACTCGGTTTTATTCGGAGAATAATATGTAGGTATCCCTTACTAAAGGGTTTTCCAATGAGAGGTGTTATTTTGAATAGCACGCCATTTCGTTTGATGTCACTTTTGAAGCTGTATTTTTTGACATTTGACAAGTAAAATAAAATAAAAATGAAACGATACACGCTTTAACAGCGCATTGAAATCATCAAAATTCACTATAAACGAGCTTTAAAAAAATTTGCGGACAAGCTTTTATAATAACAACACTCGCCATTTTGAATTTGAAGCCACCATTCCTCAATTTTGAAGAATCGTAATTTCCGACCCAGAAAACCTCCAGATACCAATTTTGAATAGAATCCGATGATAATTACAAAACTCGTCCGCCATATTGTGGCCGCCATCTTGAATTCTTCCGATACTGACAGAAGTAACATCATTGTCGAACCCAAAAACCCCCAGATACTAATTTTGAATGGAATCATCAAAATAGAACTAGTACTTCCCATAAACTGAGAGAGCTGAAATTTGATACAGAGTTAGGGTTTAATGGCCACATAAAGGGAAAACTATAAAAACTAGGATAATCGAAGATCTGGAGTACCATTGTTGTCACGTCACGTGAGCTCACGTGCTATCACGCAAAATCACGTCATCGCAGAATGTGCAACCACAATAATGTATGGAAGTTTATGCGCTTAGGAACACATTGTTATCATACTTAATATGTGAATATCGACTTTAGAATATAAATTGAAAAACGGATAATAATCGGGTGATCAGTCTTATACAGAGTGATGTTTTTTACTGTCTCATTTATTGTTCAAGGAAACGATAGGTTTCCGAAAGCTAGGCCGGAACAATAAATGAGACAGTAAAAATTATCACTGTGTATAAGACTGATCACCCGATTATTATCCATTTTTCAATTGTTATCATCAGATGGGTCTGCGGTGGTGAGATTGGGGGAGAAAGAATTAAATCCGAAAAAAAATAGGGTGAAAAATGGGCTATATGGACAAGTTTGGTATCAAACTATAGGTTTTCGAGGACGCTTAATTCAATAAAAAATAATCGGAGGCTCTATCTACCATAGTTCAGAACCGGAAAAGAAGAAAATGGAGATTTGAAATGAAAAACTACTCCTAAAAAGAAAATAAATGTGTCAAATAAGGAAATCTAATGAAATAAATCAATATGCCAACGTTTCTACGAAAAGAAGTGATATCCCACCAAAAACATTCTGTAAAAAATTAGCCACGTCTCGATGGAGCTGCTTATTTATCTCTAAAAAGTAATGAAATCTAGACAAAGTCGTGCCAAGTCTAAGGCTCCTTACTGCGATTTCTTTATTATTATAGTTAATGTTGTGTGACTTGGCCGTTGAAGGGTACAAAACCAGGTGCTCCAGGACACCATTGCACCAATCTGTCGCCAGAAACGCTACCCATTGACGATGGAAAATTGCCACTTGGAAAACGTTGATTCAATAACCAGTCAATTGTAGGCTTGATAAAGCTGCATATTTCAATAATAGACCAATCCAACAAAACAGCTGATCACCGTTTGCTGGGTGCATTGACTTATGTCATTTCATTATAGCAAAATATCGCTTGGATGAAAATATCGTTCGTGCTTGATTCATTTTCATCAGGAGCGATATTGGTGTGTTTTTCTTTTTTTTTAATTTCACACATATGTGGATCTCCTCGAACTGCCCGGATGTTTCCACCAAGAGCAGTAATATATGAGATATGATATAATATATATAATATTATCGTGAATTGGAAGTATTGCCGTATATTATATGTTAAGATACTATGGGTACTCGGCAAGGGCTTGCTCGTGTCCTGATGAAGAGCCCAACAATAGGCTCGAAATATAGACAATCGAACGACAAATAGTTGTCTCTGTTTTACAACCAAGCCCTTGCCGAGTACCCATAGTATCTTAACATATAATATTATCGCTCGTCGTCTGTTACGGCCTTAAACAAACATTTGGGATGAGTACCTATTTCAGCTTTCTTCCAGAAACAAACTTTCTGCTAGACGCTAGAGAGTTACTTTCAATACTATTTTCTCCGAACTTGAATGTTGTGATACCATTTTTCGAGTGAATAAATATTGTGTTATAATCTAAGGACTATTCAAAATGAGTAATTATTTCTTGAAATTGCAAACTGAAGATGTTCTGTTGCACAAAGATATCGCCAAAAACTTCAACGTATAAATAACGTGGATCCATTTGCTCTCGACGATTCAAGTCTTTCAGTGAAACCATGTGACTTTCCTCCTGTAACTAGTATAGACAATCGGGGCTATTCACTAAGCAAAGTTGTTATGGATAGCAACTTTGCTTAGTGAATAGCCCCGATAGTCAGTTACTTAGTGTGCACTACAAGTTTTTACTTGCGATGAAATGTTTGGAACATACAGCATCATTTTTAATTTCATTTTCGGTTAGATCAGACCTTTTATTTGCTGCTAACCATTTTCCTCTCCTCAACTTGGAGAGCTCATTCAGTCGTTTTTTATGGGCGAAATTCAGCACAACTGGAATTCTATATGATTTTACATTGTCGCGAATTCCTCTATTTCCACAATTTATCACAATGCAAGATGATGGCATGGTTGAAATTGAAAATCATAAAATGTTGAAAATTCCGGAAGCAAAACAAACTACCCTGAAACAGAAACACGTAACTGACGTAACTGACCGAACTGACATAACCACAGTTTGCACCCAGCGGCCATTAAAACAGCTGATCGTGACAGATCGTTGGACTGGTCTATACTTAGGTGTAGGCGAGCCTGAAACAAAGTGTATAAAAAATTATTTCCAGTACAGACGGACTTCTAATCATTGATAGAAGATCGTCTGTACGTCTATCAATTTTATTTTAGATCGGTGGTCGATTTGAAGCTCCAAAAAGATGGGAGCAGAAGTCAGCATTGTCAATGCTGAATACATGTGTTGCACAATCCACAACAGTAGGTATGGGCTATTATCTCGCTTAAGAAACATACGTAGTTACAACAAAATTACGTGTAAAAAAATTGACTTGTACCCACTAACGTATAAAGAATGTTCAACGGCCAAGTCACTCAACATTAACTATAATAATAAAGAAATCGCAGTAAGGAGCCTTAAGGTGGATTTATACAGCAACTAAAATAAAATAAGAACTAAAATAAAATAAAATAAGAATGTTCACTTGATGCATTTCAATGACAGCGTTTATACAGGAAATAAGCTAAAATAAGGATGAGAGATGGGTCAACTTTTATCTTTTTCGCTTATTTTATTTGGGAAATGATAGTGCGCATGACCCAAATCCACTCCCCAATCTTTTCCGAGATCTTTTCCTTATTGACACTTTTGACAAGTTCTAGTTTTCTAACTTAAAACTCAATGAATATTTTTTTAAATCATTGTTGATAATTATATTTAATATGGATGACCAGGAAATCATGATGGGAGCGATGTTGTTATTGATGACAAGTACTGCGATTATCGCCTTGAATAAAAGGCGGAAGTCATTGTCAAAAAATGTCAAAAAAATTTGATTGGTTCATTCTTATTTCTTATCTTATTCCAGTGATCTCTATAAACCTATGTTGTCTGCTCTTATTTCTTATTTTATTTTATTTTAGTTGCTGTATAAATCTACCTTTAGACTTGGCATGACTTTGTCTAGATTTCATTACTTTGTAGAGATAAACAAGCAGCTCCATCGAGACTTGGCTAGTTTTTTACAGAATGTTTTTGGACTTTCTGGTGGGATCATAATTACAAAACTCATCCGCCATTTTGGAACCGCCAAATATATGAAATGTTTGGCACACTTTTACTAGTAGCGGCAGACAAAGAACAGATATCGTAGTATCGATAAGAAAAATACACATTCACATCAATCGTCCAACACGCAAATTTTCCTCATGGGTTATTCAGGGTAAAACTTCACGAAACAATAATTTTTCTCTTGTCGTTTCTCATGTTCGAAATTCTTCAAATAACACGATAAGAAAATTATCGATTGTTGTAACAAATTGCTGCTCGGCGTACTGCAAGAAAATACATTAATGACGTCATACAAACACGCATAACCTAGATTTCGCGAAAATATCGGAAAACTGTGGGTGCTCAACTGCTAAATCGTAATCGATTATGAAGGGGACTTGTCGAGGGGAAATAAACTGGAAAGATCCGTACACACTCTCAAAACAAATAATCAATCTGATTTAAAGTACCTACAATGAGGAACTTGAAAAAAGATGAGATAAAATCAAATACCCCAACTGCAGAAACTTTTGATTAGAAGGAAAAACAAAGCTCTACAAATTATGCAATTTGGTTTATGGGGGAATTTGCAGAAAAGAACCAAATCATCACAGAAAGATAAATTTGATAAATATACTAACTGAAAAAGAAACTGCAACACCCAGAAGGAGCTGGTTAAATTTTAAATTGGGAGAAAAAAAACGAAGGGTTACAATAATTATGTGTTTGTCCACCGCGATTATCTATACACTCCCCAACACGTCTTGGCATTGATGCAATAAGATTGTCTATTTCTTCTTGAGGGATATACAGGGTGGGGCAGAAGAACCTATCCGATTTCAAATCCCTTTTTCTCAGAAGAGAGAGCAGGTAGAGTAGTGGGGTAAAAACCGTTAGAAAGCTGGTTTTATGCCATTTGTCAGTAGTCAACATGCCTTGGTCTGGTGAACATCGTGCTTTTGTTATTGAGCGGTTTATCGAATGCGGCGGTTCGATAATTGCTACACAACGTGCTTTTCGAATTCATTTCGGACTCGGGCGTCATGATCCTGTTCCACATCACGCTACGATTAAAGTGTGGGTGTCAAATTTTAGACAGACGAGTTCAGCATTGAAAAAGAAGTCGCCTGGACGTCCCAGGACAGCAACAGGACCTGAAAACGTGGCCAATGTGAGAGAAGAAATTCCTGTGGAAATGACGGTGAAAGTCATGGAAAGCTACCGCGAGCGCCTAAATAAGTGTATCCGCTCCCAAGGACGACATTTGAGTGATGTGCTTTTCAAAACTTAAATTTAAAAATGGCATAAAATTTGCGATATGTTAATAAAAAAAATTTTTTGACAAGCTGAGTGGTTTTAATTTTATAACGTTTTGAAATCGGATAGGTTTTTCTGCCCCACCCTGTACTATCTCATGCTACCTGTACTTCATGTCTCAGAATCGCCAAAGTCTTCTACCCATGATGTCTCAAACATGCTCTATGGGCGAAGATCGGGGCATCTGGGCAGCCATAGAAAAAGATTCACATGGGTAGCTTCAAAAAAGTTTGAACTAACTCTGGCAACATGATAAGATAGATGAGATAAGATAAGAAAGATCTTTATTTCAAAACAGTTCATGTTAACAAAAACAAGAAAAGAAATGAAATAGTGTCAGCACAATCCGGGTTAATGTCCCCCAAAAAACTCCTCCGTACTATATGGTTCCATGTTCAACAGCATCTTGAAAATTTTTTTCTTGAAAAGTTTAAGAGTTTCTATTTTTTGTATATCCCTAGGCAGTACATTGAAGAATTGCAGACATCTATACTCTGTCTGCCTTTGTGTCGTAGACATATTATGTTTTGGTAAATTGAAAGCCAACGTTCTTGTGTTATAGTTCTTCTTCAGATTGAAATGTTGGAAAAACAGATCTTTATTTTTATGAAGGAATATTAAACATTCCTGGATATACAATGCATACAGTGTTAGTATGCCGTTCTTCTTGAAGTGTCCTCTACATGATTCTCTGGGCGTTAAATTTTCCATTATCCTTATTGCTCTCTTCTGCAGCACAAACAAGGATGAAACATTTCCTGATCCATAAAAAATAATACCAAATCTCAGCTTTGCCTCAATGGTTGCATGATAGACCGACTTCAGAACCCTTGCGTTCAGATATTTGGCTATTACCCTGAATGCATAAATGGATGGTCCTATTTTCTTACTCAGATGTTCTATATGTTGTTTCCAATTTAGTTCCTCATCGATGTGTATGCCTAAGAATCTCGTGCTCTGTGAAGTTTCATACTTGCTACAATTCAGAGTTATATGCTCGGGAAACTCCACCTTGGAATTTCGAGGGTGGAATAAAACCAAGTTAGTTTTGTTCTTATTCAGCACCATGTTGTTTTTAGCAAACCATTCTTCGGTATATTGCAGTACTTCTTCAGCCAATCTCTTGAGATCTGGCCACAAAGATTCTATTACGAGCAGATTCTTGTCATCGACATAGTCCTCAACATCCACTTTATCCTCACTCCAATGAAATTTGAAGCAGTAGTCATTCAGGTACACTATGAAAAAAAGCGGTCCTGCTATGCTTCCCTGTGGCACTCCAAGTTTCAATTCTTCTATATCTCACCTTATCCTATTACCATCTGAAAATATCTCCACCAACTGAGTACGTTTACTGAAATATGATGTTATCCAATCGTGTGTCGGTCCTGTAATTCCATAACTTTCCAGCTTGTACAAGAGGACAAGAGCTTATCAACATCGAGGCAATCATAAGCCTTCGACAGATCCAGAAATAGTCCCAGGGCTAGATCTCCATCTTCAAAAGCACCCGTTATTCTCTTTACAAAGTTAAAAATCGCTGTTTGAATTGATTTTCCTTTCAGATAACCATGTTGATTTTTGGCAAATATTTTGTTCTTCATGAAGAATGCCATTATTTGATTACAAATGGCCCGCTCAAATACTTTTGACATGAGGTCGAGCATTATCTTGCTGGAATATTGGATACTCGAGCCGGTTAAGGTGAGGGAGAACATATGGCTTTACTATTTCTTGAAGGTAACGCAGCGCTATCATGTTACTTCGAATAAAGACTAAAGGTGACCTAGTTGCATGTGCAATAGCACCCTATACCATAACGACTACTGTCCGGTGTACATGACGCTTAACATCATACTGAGGTTCATTTCTTTCTCCCCGACGTCGTCTAATCCTTCTTCGGCCATCATGTGCTCGGAAGGAGAATCGAGATTCATCAGAAAAGATGCACCACTGTAATCGTTGCCGGCGATGCTCAACCGTCAGAAGTAACACAAGATGGGGTCGATAATGCTGCAGTCCAAAAGACCTCATCCGGCGGTAAACCGTTCGCATTTAGACATTCTGTACTCACGTACGGCACCAAGCGCGAGTAGCCAAATGGAATAAATTCGATAACGAATAAATGAGGGCGTGTTGGGAAAAACGCTCGGACATGTGGATTTGTAATTTTAAATGCGCATATTTCTCCAGAAAATAATATTATATAGGGTGTTCCATGTGACCGTGGCCAATACCAACTTTCTTATTTCAAATGCAACCCCCTGTATATTATTTATTTTTTGGATTCTTCAGAGAATTCTAGACACAATTCATGCACAATGTCCCATACCTATCTTTGACTATTTCGGAAGTATTAAGCTCGGTATTAAGTGTTTTCAGATTTATTGCAAAAATCAACGTTTCAAATAGAAATTATTTTATTTCACAAATTCGGTACATTACACTTAAAACCTTATATATTATAAGTAATACTGATTATTCCTTAATAATTAAAAAAAAACAAAAAAAACATTAATGTAGGAAATGTTCAAAATGCTCGCCGCGAACGTCTTGGCAACATGCTGGTGTAGAATTGTCTTCTAACGTTACTCAACATTTCAGGCGTTTTTGCTTACTTTCTTCATATCAAAAGGTAAAAGGGAAATAAGTATTGAGTGTAATGTATCGAATTTGTGAAATAAAATAATTTTCATTTACAATGTTAATTTTTGTAAAATATCTGAAAATACTTAATATTTTCGAAAAAGTTGAAGAAAGGTATAGGACATTGTACAGTTTCTGAAGAATCCAAAAAATAAATAATATACACGGGGTTGCATTTGAAATGAGAAAGTTGGTATTGGCCACGGTCGCATGGAACACCCTACATAATTTTATTTTCTTGAAAAATATGCGCATTTAAAATTACAAATGGACGTGTCCGAGCGTTTTTCCTAACACCTAACATTTATTTGTTATCGAATTTATTCCATTTGGCTGTTACACTCTGTATGTATTATTTGTGTAGGAAATCGTTGATACCGAAAGAAGTTATAAGCGATTTGAGAATAAGTTATTGGTCGTTACTTTTCATAGGATCTCGGCTTGTCTAGGGCTTGTTGAAAGAAACACAACTATTGCTGTTCTTGGTCTATATTTCGGACCTTTATTGGGTCCTTCTTCAAGACATGAGCAACTCGCTGTGAAGAAAACAGCTAAATAGCAGCTAATGTTCTGAAGAAGGACCTAATAAAGGTCCTAAATATAGACAGAGAACAACAATAGTTGTGTTTCTTTCAACAAGCCCTAGACAAGCCGAGAACCTATGAAACAGCACGACCTTGGATGATACGGCTATACCCCTTGTATAGTCAGGTATTCCTTTATGTTCTCTAGATTTTTCAAGCAAGGAAAATACAGAAGAAAAACGACAGTGCAAGTGGGTAACGGTATTTTATGAAATAATCAAATATAATGAACATATTATATGTGGAGGAAATAATTAGTAAGTATTTCGCATTTGAAGTGTGATTGGTTTCTCAGTTCGAGTTCGTCGGGCTAATGGCATAGCGCTACTCGCGTTTGGTGCCGTACGTGAGTACGGAATGTCTAAATGCAAACCGTTCGGACAGTTACAGGATGGCCTTGTTCTCCTAACCACTCATCAGCCAAAGATCGAGTTGTCGCAAATCGGTCTCTAATAATAAGTCTTAGACGTCGATCTTGGACTTAATTTGTGCCCCTCCTAAGTTCGGTGACTACTCTCCTTTGATTTTGGGCATAAATATCGCTCTTTTCGTTTAAAAGATATTTACTTGGTTTCATACTTTATCCCAACCCTGTTTACCTGGTAGATAACTATCCAAGCGAAACAGAAAAGTATTATTCGACAGATTTATCCAGCAGATATTTCATCCACTGGATACATATCCGGAAAATAATGAAATGAATAATGAAATAGGACCTTCTTATCATTCACAGATGCCCTACAAATTTGAAAAACCTTGGTTTAGTTTTATGGGGTTGTTGAAGAAAAGAACAAAAATATCTATAGGGCTTTTGCAGAAGTGCCTAAAAATTGATTTTAATTTCAGGTGATCCTTGTGAAATGGAACGAACCGTATCAGAAATTGGCATCCTGTGATAGTTCCGGGATAATTTTCGTATGGATTAAATACGAGGGGAGGTGGTCTATTGAATTAATCAACGACAGGAACACGCCGGTCACTCATTTTTCTTGGTCCCACGATGGACGAATGGCTCTCATCTGTTACCAGGTAAGCGAATACATATTATGGATTATACAAGGTGCGGCACGGAGGGCGGACGTTTTTCAGATGGGCATAACTTTCCCCCACTGAGGACGAGAGAAGTGGGGAAGGTGCCGTTAGACTCGTGTGTTCCTAGCATTTATTTATTGATCAACAGAAGACCAAGAGGACCTGTGCGAACAGTTCGAACGACTGAAAATGTTGAACGCGTTCGACAAGCCATTCTTCGCAGTCCGTCGCGATCTGCTCGGAAACATGCTGCTGCAATTCGCCTCAGTGATCGTTCGGTGAGGCGAATTTTGCATATGGATCTTCGCTTTCACCCCTACAAATTGGCCATTGTGCAACAGTTACACCCCGGAGATTATGCACAACGAATGAACTTCGCACGTGAGATGGAAGCACTGATCGATCAAAATGAGAACCTCATTTTGTTCATGAGTGACGAAGCCCACTTTCACCTCAACGGCATGGTTAACCGGCAGAATTGCCGTTATTGGGCTAATGAAAATCCGCAACACTTACACGAAAGACCGCTGCACAGCCCACAGCGCCTCCAGCACTGCATCACCGATTTCGGCCACCACATGCCTGATGTGATTTTCCACACTTGACTGTCTCAAATGCTATTTCCTTGAGAATCTGATTCCGTCAATAAATGTTTTTTTGAGTAAAAATTAACGCTTTTATTATTTTTTTAAAACCATCCATCCTCCGTGCCGCACCCTGTATTATGCAAGCAGGCCAGATAGTTAACTTCTAAAACACAAAATTATAGGCCTCATGATGGGTAGATAGTGTCCAAATCACCCCCAATAATGTTTTACAATTTTAGTTTTAGATATGTAGGTACATATTTATTTCGGAATTTTATTAGTATCGGGTGTTTTTTAGCGTGATAGAATTTTCGATGGGGATAACTGTGATTTGACAGGAGTAAGAAGCCATGTTGTTTTGATATTTCTATTCAGTAAGCATTGACAAATTACCATGGAAAGACAGACGCCGCAACAACGTTTAGAAATTGTTGAATTTATTTTCAAAATCAATGTTCTATTCGCCAAACTTATAGAGCACTTCGTGAAATTTATGCTTGACATAATCATCCATCAGAGCAGCTTATTCGTCGAACTATCGATAGATTTCGGACAGCATTTTTCTCTACTCGATGCAACAACAAGACAAAGAACTGTACGTACAGAAGAAAATATTGCTGCTATAAGTTGTAGTGGTAATGAAGATCTAGATTTGTCTATTCGTCGACGTTCACAACAAGTTGGACTCTGTGCATCCAACACATGGAAAATTTTGCGTAAAGATCTTGGTCTACACCCATACAAGATCCAACTGGTTCAAGAACTAAAGACACTTGACCATAATAAGCGTCGTTTGTTTGCTGATTGGGCCCTAGAACAGCTTGAAGTTGATCCACTTTTTTATCGAAAAATTGTGTTTAGTGTTGTCGCTCATTTCTGGTTAAACGGCTACGTAAACAAGCAAAATTGCAGTATATGAAGTGAAAACAATCCTCGACAAGTTCTGCAGGTACCATTGTATCCTGAAAAATGCACTGTATTGTGAGATTTACACTTTGAAGGCATCATCAGTCCATATTTCTTTGAAAACGATGCTGGAGCTAATGTTACAGTGAATGGTGCTCGTTACAGATCGATGATCAATGATTATTTGTTTTAAAATTCGAATGGTATTTGTGTTATTGGTGAAAGATTTAACGGCATGCAGACAAATTTTTTGAAATTCCGGAAAAGGTTACACACAGTAGTCCAAAATTGGTTTGGTCGAATGCGGTTCCTCAGAGCTAGTCGAGGTGGACATACAGAGTGTAACAGCCAAATGGAATAAATTCGATAACGAATAAATGAGGGGGTGTTAGGAAAAACGCTCGGACACGTCGATTTGTAATTTTAAATGCTCATATTTTTCAAGAAATTAATATTATATAGGGTGTTCCATGTGACCGTGGCCAATACCAACTTTCTTATTTCAAATGCAATTCTTCAGAGAATTCTAGACACAATTCATGCACAATGTCCTGACGAATTCTATACAGTTGTAAGCTGTCCAGAGAATGAATAAATATACCTATCTTTAACTATTTCGGAAGTATTAAGTGTTTTCAGATTTATTGCAAAAATCAACGTTTTAAATAAAAATTATTTTATTTCACAAATTCGGTACATTACACTTAAAACCTTATAAGTAATACTGATTATTTCTTAATTATTAAACAAAAACATTAATGTCAATGAAGAAATTGTTCAAAATGCTCGCCGCGAACGTCTTGGCAACATGCTAATCTGGTGTAGAATTGTCTTCTAACGTTACTCAACATTTCAGGCGTGACTGATCTAATCGCAAGCGTGATTCGGTTTTTTAGGTCGTCACAGTTTAAGGGTTTCGTTTCGTATTCAATACTTTCGACATATCCCCACAAAGAGAAGTCTAATGGTGTCAGATCAGGAGATCGTGCTGGTCATTCTATCGATCTCCCTATCCACCGATTTTGAAAAATTTGGTTCAAGTACTGCCGGACATTGATTTGGTAATGGGGCGGTGCTCCACCTTGCTGAAACCATATTATATTGGCAGGAACTTGTGGAATTGCTGGATCAGAATATAAGTTTATAGAAGTTGGTACTACATTATTTTGGAACAGTTCTAATTAATTTTTTCTATTCAAGTTGCCGTCAATGAAAAAGGGACCTACGATATGATTTCCAACAATACCTGCCCAAACATTAACATTTTCAGGATATTGCGTATGTTCTTCTCTCATCCAGTGAGGATTCTCATCAGACCAATAGCGATTTGACGATTAACATGACCGTGTAGTGTAAATGTACTCTCATCAGAAAACAAAACATCTTCTGATTGGATCACATTGTTATCTAACATTGCCATCATTTGCTCACAAAAATGCGTTCTCTTATCGAAATCGTCTTCTATGAGCTCCTGAGTTGCCATCATTCTATAGGGATGCATCTTACTTTCCTTTAAATTTCGAAATATTGACGTGTGGCTGACGGTGAATAGCGGGGCTACTTTCGAACAGAATTATGTGGGCTTTCTTGAAACTCAAGCATAATATCCAATTTCGTATCATCACTATATGCATTGGCAGCAATTTTTTTTTATTGGTCTTACATGACCAAGCTCTCGAAACTGCTTTTCTATTTTGCTAATTGTAATTGTTCCTTGGGATATAGGCGGCAAATTTGGAAATTTTTCGTGAAATAAGCGAGAAAAACTTCCATTTGTGTCGGTGTGTAATCTCCATAACCAATCATTCGAAGAATGGTTATTATGTGCATTTCTGTTAAATGAACCATTTTTTTAATATTATGTGAGTCCAAAAAAACTATTTTCCGGCTTATTGCGTACAATATTTTTTCGGCAACCGTGAAGAATTACAAATAAATGACACAACATATTATACATTTTGATTCTTATTTGAATTAAACAGAATAGAATTGTCATCCGTTATTTCGTTGCTATTGTGATGATCATAGCAATGACAACTACGACGTGAGTTTTTCCGGCCTAGTCCGGAAAGTACGTACTTTTCGGACTAGGCCGGGAAATTCTACTTTCTCAAAGAAAAAGCGTCCAGGAAGTGAAAAGGTACGTCCCGGACGGTTGCCGAAAAAATAATTTTCATTTAAAATGTTAATTTTTGTAGAAAATCTAAAAACACTCAATATTTCCGAAAAAGTTGAAGATAGGTATAGGACATTGTACATGAATTATGTCTAGAATTTTCTGAAGAATCAAAAAAATAAATAATATACAGGGGGTTGCATTTGAAATAAGAAAGTTGGTATTGACCACGGTCGCATGGAACACCCTATATAATTTCATTTTCTTGAAAAATATGCGCATTTAAAATTACAAATCGACGTGTCCGAGCGTTTTTCCCAACACGCCCTCATTTATTCGTTATCGAATTTATTCCATTTGGCTGTTACACTCTGTATACATATGTACGGTTCTGGTGATGGGATCTGGACGAAATTTACGACTTGACACACAGACAGAATAGAATTTGCCATGAATTCGTGGTCAGTGAGTCGAAGATTTCAATCTTGTTCCTTATTTAAGTCCTAAGTGAGTTAAACTTCAATGCTTATTCCAAAGGGTCATCATAGAAAATAATTAACAATACGCGCATTTGAAATTAAAAATCGACGTGTCCGAGCGTTTTTCCCAACACGCCCTCACTTATTCGTTATCGAATTTATTCCATTTGGCTGTTACACTCTGTATACCGGAAATTATATTTTCATTTCCAAACGTACGATAACAACGTTATTTTCCGACTGACAGGATTATCGGAAAGTTCTATTTCTCCACCTAGGAAGAGAAATAGTTGCTATGGCTTACTTTTCCCTCCGGCAGCAGGAAAAGTGTTGTTATGCAACAGATGAATTCTGCAAGACAACCGTAACTAGGCAAATGTTCCATTTCTCACTCAATTATAATGATCGTAAATTTCAATCCAAAAGTGTATATTCAGATTTCATGGAATTCCAAAATGTTTGAAAATAAAATAACATATTTCATTCGAAGGCGAAGTGACTTTTCATGGATTTAATTAAATCCATGAAAACTCAATTAAGCTCGCCATAAAGAACTTCTCCCCCTAATGAAGTAATATACCTATTACTAGATATTATTTAAATTTGAAGGTTTATCACTTTAAAAAAGAGGCCGATAGTTTTCGAATTATCGAAAAAATACTTCTTCGACAAATGATCGGGGATCGTCGATTTCTTCGACAACTTATCTGTCAATCTTTTTTGAGAGAAGGCGCTTTACAGCAACCGGAATTGGATCTAGTGAAGGGAGTGGAAATGGGGCAATAACACCCATTAGTGGTTCGGTATTTGTTGAACTCTTGTCACCCCCATGGCAAACTTCCGGCTTTAATCGATCCCTAGCCTATAGCCAACATCTGCAACATGCTCGTCAATTTCTTGGCTTCGATAAGAGGAGACATGCGGAAGGAAGTAATTCGCTATCTGCTAATTTATCTCCGCTTAGCGTGAATGGATGTCACTGACATTGCAGAAATCCACGTAGGATCCTCTGGGCAATTTCGTGGAACGGTTATCGCTTCGATCTATGAGGAAATTCAGTCGACAGGAACGTTGTTAAGGCCAGTAAATGCGATTTTATTCGAAAACTGGTTTATGGGATTTTCCGGTCAATCTTGTCCTCCCAGAAGGAATACTTAATTGTTCACCCTTGGGATTATTGAAATTCTATTCATCACTCTAGTCTAGTGGATCTAGGGAGTTTTTGAGAGGTGAAGGGGGAAAGGGCATGGAAATTTTCAACCATTTGGACACATTTGAATGCGAAGTAGGTGTTTTTGTGAATTTGCAGTGACTGTAACCAGAACCATAAGGAGACGGCTGCATTTCTCAAATTCAAAGGCAATAAGACCTTTAAGAGTACCTCGGCTATCACCTGGACATAGAGCTACCCTTCGGCAATATGCAGAACAACCAAAAATGGCTTTCGCCACACTGGCGCAACATACTTTTTTCGGACGAGTCATGATTCGATTTACAGAGTGATAGTAGACGAGGAAGGGTTTGGTTAGGTCCAGGCCGACTAGAGCGACTCAATTTCATTCCGGAAGTTGTGCTCCTAGGCGGATCAATAATGTGCTGAGGGGTATAATGTTTGGTCGCGTACCCCTCAAATTATCGTTGAACGAACAATGACTGGGCTATCTACGTAAAAAACTTCATTAAACCATTGTGCTTCTGCGCCTCTGGTGATAATTTCATTTATCGGTATGATAACGCCCTACCACAACGCACACGAAGGGTTCAACACATTCTTCAAGGCAACAATATCCAGAGAAATGTCTATAAAGTTAGCAGTGCCACTTGCGAGAAAATCGATAAAACCTATTGCATTAATTGTCAAATAATTGTCGAGAATTTGCCGTGAAAAAAAAAATTGTCGCGTCCTTAGTTTTTTTTTCTACGGGGTGGCTTTGCTAACTTAACGTTAAGTTAGCAGAACCACTTTCTCAATATCGACCAAATATCATGAAAATGGTTATAAATAATTGTCGAGCAATTGTCGGAGTCCATAGGAAGTAGATAAAACACAAAAAATCCATTCCTTCTTGTTTATTTTACGTCTTTTTCCCGCGAGTTCGAGATATTTCTGGAATTATCGCATTTTTGGCAATAGTGCATTCGTTATTGACTTTCTTTCTATCGCATTAATTGTCGAATACCTGTCCCGAATTTGTCGTGAAAGAAAAAAATTTGTCGCGTCCTTAATTTTTTTTCTACGGGATGGCTTTGTTAACTTAACGTTAAGTTAGTAGAACCACTTTCTCAATATCGACCAAATATAATGAAAATGGTTATAAATAATTGTCGAAGTCCATATGAAGTAAAAAAAAACACAAAAAATCCATGCCTTCTTTTTTATTTTACGTCTTTTTCCCGCGAGTTCGAGATATTTCTGGAATTATCCCATTTTTGGCAATAGCGCATTCGTTATTGACTTTTTTCGATTGCATTAATTATTGTCGAATACCTGCCCCGAATTTGTCGTGAAAGAAAAAAATTCATCATAAAATATTGTCGAGTAATTGTCGGTGTTCAAATAGAGTAAAAAACATACACAAAATTTTATCTTTTTAGCAATTTCCACTACATTTTCTCGCTATTTCTCTATATTTCTGAAAATATCGCATTTTTGGCAACAGTGCATTCGTTATTGACTCTTATTCGATTGCATCAATTGTCGAATACCTGTCCCAAATTTGTCGTGAAAGAAAAAAATTGTCGCGTCCTTAATTTATTCTCTACGAGGTGGCTTTGATAACTTAACGTTAAGTTTAGGAGAACGAGAACCACTTTCTCAAGATCGACCAAATATCATGAAAATGGTTATAAATAATTGTCGAGTAATTGTAGAAGTCCATATGAAGTAAAAAAAACACAAGAAATCCATTCCTTTTAGTTTATTTCACGCCTTTTTCACGACAATTTCGGGACAGGTATTCGACAATTAATGCAATACAAAAAAGTCAGGGGCGAGGGGCATGGGCCCCTCCGAGATTTTTCTGCATGCAAACTTCTCTACCTGTATATCAGTAGATACAGTTGAATTGTTTTTTCTCCCTAAATATTTGCATTGACCCCCCCCCCGTACGAAAAATCTGGCTGCGACACTGATCGTTATATTTATTATTTATTGTCTCTTCGAATGATCGGGGAGTATACATAAGATAAATTCGGAGCATTCCGATACCTTTGTCTCTATTTATGATTATGCATTATGTAATCTAGAAACATTTTCCGATAGGTTTTTCATCAGAAAGACTATAGTTTTCAGGATTGGAACAAAACGAGTCAGTATTAAAAATGACTAATCTGAATGAAATTTGGTAGAAACTTTGCTAATGTGCCCCAGAATCACAATTCGAGAGATATTTCATTTTCAGGATATCTAAGGGTAGTTTCCACTCTCATCTACAATATTGGGATAAAACCACTGGCGGACACAGGGGGATGGCCCTGAGGGCCAAGCCCTTGGACCTCGAAATTGACAATTATCCCTTTATTAGTAGTCCTAAAA
This sequence comes from Adalia bipunctata, assembly GCA_910592335.1. Taxonomy (NCBI): domain Eukaryota; kingdom Metazoa; phylum Arthropoda; class Insecta; order Coleoptera; family Coccinellidae; genus Adalia; species Adalia bipunctata. The sequence goes on from OU342954.1 coordinate 14,445,263, forward strand.
CGTTGGTAAAAAATTTCATTCTATTCATGATTGATCTGAATGAAATATGGTAGGAATGGTGCTAATGTGCTACCCTCAGAAGTCCTGCAAATGGAAAACCTCTCAGAATATGATTTTAGAGCTCAATTGCTATTTTCATTCAGTTTAATCATTTTTGAGGCTGAACTTGATGCTCTGTTCCAATCTTATTGATTTGCATATAACTTAAATGTTCAAAACAATGTTTAAACAGGGTTAGGCGTAATTCATTTCCATACCACAAGGTCCACATGTCCACAAGAGTTTAAGTCAAGTAAAAAAGTAGTTAACTCGAAAATCTCGAGATCTTTATATTTTTCATCTGATTAATACCATCTATCCGAGAAAATTATTCAAAATACAACGTGATAAAATTCCTTGAGTCTTATCAGGGCAACGAAGAGTTTATTGAAGATGGAATTTTTTTTATTTCAAGAATTGCCATATACTCATTCATTACATTTTCTATTCAGAATGAATCCTCATTCATAAAACAACATTTTTGAGAGAATTATTATGCTTATTTATATTTATAAATGCATAAATTTTTGTTGGTTTTCGATAGCTTAATATCATCATGATTTTAAATCTTTAAATATTTGCATTAACCCTATAGGTTTACAGAATACTATAAATCGACTCTTTGTGCACCCCTGATTAATAATAACATAAACAAACATCACTCACGTGTTCCCAAAGCCTTATAATCCATTCCATATTCAAAGAACTGGATTCAAAAACACTCACAAAACAAAAATAAAAATAAAAACGGACGAAAAATTTCGGATAGCCAACAATCAGTAGAAAGAAGAAAAATTCTGAGAAACACATGTTTTGTTTGTCACCACCATAACCTAACCTCGTGTCTCGAAACCACTACCGACCATGGTACAGATATGGGTTCAGGTAAAATATGGACCAACTCAACCACCCTAGAGAAACGAAGATAGACGATCCCTCTCTGCTTTTCTTGACTGTATGGGGTGGCCAAAATTCGATATTCTCGAATGCGAATTTTAAAACTTTGTGAGTTACAAAAAGTATCTCGAAATCTTTTTGGAAAAAAAAGATTTATGAAAACATTTGTTTTTATGAGGATGAAATCGAATAATTCGTAGTTGAGCTTATTTCCAAGGAGCTCGAATAGCGGTCATCCCCTGTATAGTCGTCCACAAGTTTTAGTCAATTTTCACTCAAGTTGTAAATCATTTAACAAAAGGACAGCAACTACTATAACAATTCCATTTTAATATTTGTATTGCTCTCTTGCTGTTCAGTGGAACTTCACAACAAGAGAGCAATAAAATTACGGGGTATTTATGGAAAATAAATGTGAAAACTATTTCAGAGGGTGGCCCATAGGGTGATAATTTTCACATCAGCAGTCAAAATTGATTTTCTGAGTTCGACACAGGAAGTATAAATAATCCAAAGGATGCTATAAAGTATCACGAATTATGAAAATATCATTCGATTCTGATAATAATGATAATAGTACTTTATTTCAACAATTTTCTTAGATAACATAATGTTGGATGGAGCAAGAGTTGTAATATTCTTCAATGTTGTAAGGCTCCAGATCTAGTGAAAATCTTTCAAGTTTCAACCCTTGTTTCCAAAAGGCTCGTCTTAGAATTTTAGGCGGAGGATTGAAAAGCTTCATATACACGTGTATTTCGTGTTTTTTGGGTGAGAGAAAGCGTAAGCCTTGGAAGCTGATATGTATAAATTTGCCGAGTATTATTTGTATTTCTGCAACATGAAAAAATTTCCTTCTCCCTGTAGATAAAAAGTAACGACTCAAACAGGCAAGCATACCAAATGCATTTCCAGCTTTTCGAATGACTGAGTCTGTATCCGAGTCAGAAACAATGACATTTGTGTCGTTTTCATACAAAGAGAAACGATAAATTGAACTGTCTACAACCTCAGGCAAATCATTGATATAAATCGAAAATTAGAGTGGACCGAGGACGCTTCCTTGTGGAACACCTTTTGAGATATAAACTTCATCATAGATATACAGTGCCAGAAATATAGTCGAATGAAATTTCGGCCAGAATGAATAAATCCTGTACATCCTGTACATTGGTCAGAAAAGATAGGAGAAAGTGGCTATTTCGTGATACTTATGATAGACCCTATATATGGTAGGAATATGTAAAGTTCCTCGTGGGACACCTTGTATTTATAATTTGCTATCCTATTGTAAAATGATTTACAATTTATGTTAAAATTGACTAAAACTTTTGGATTTCTAAAGTCTAGCTGGTATTCTTGAATAATTTCCAATACTTCAGTACTTTGGAAGTTCGTAAAAATGCAAGAAATTCCTATACAGGGTGGCCCATCAGTTGACGTCCAAAGATGAAATTCACATTCAGTCCCCTGATATTGAGCAAATACAAGTCATCTCCATATAATGTTATACGATCCTTTTTTTGGGAAAAGCATTTTCCACAACTTTAATAAGCTAAGTTGTAGGAAAATAAATTCGTTTTCAAAACTACGAACAACGACAACAATTATTAAAACTTATTCAAATTTCTAGAAGATGCTCGAGTTTTCCTTAAAAAAAATTACCTTTAAGCAATAATGTTACACAATTTTCAGCAGTTTGAAAGAATCATTTCTTTAATGATTTACTTATTTTTCTGACAGCTGTCGAAGAAATCGTCCATGATCCCGGATAAGTTATTACAGAACTTTTGGGATTTTTTGTCAATAATTCGCTAGCATTTTACATATACAGGGTGTTTCCTAATTGAATGTCAATATTTATGGGGGTGATTTTTAATTGGGCCCATTTTGAGAAAAAAACTTTATATGAACAAATGTCCTAAACGTCTCACCTTTTGAGATACAGGGTGGTAAAGTTTTCAAAAATAAATCATTTATTATTAATATCTAAATATCAATATTTGAAGACTGATGAACTGTTACATGAAAGAAAACAACAGTCCTGACAACAGAAATATCAACTCTTGACCACACTCCACCCTACTACGATAAGTAACAATTCTTTCTTACTTCCATACATAATGTGATTTTTTTCAATGCAGAGAAACGGTTTTTATTTTTTTTGAGCGAAAACCGTGCATCGGATTGAAAAAAATCAGCTTGGGTAAGAAATGATTGGGAATTTCAAAAATAATTTTTATTTCAAAATAGGCCTAAGTGTAATTCCTAAGTGAATTAAACTTCAATGCTTATTCCAAAAGATCATCATAGAAAATAATTAACAATACTTCCTCCTATTTTAGGATGGTTTTGTCTTGGTTGGATCCGTGGCCGGGCAAAGATATTGGTCCTCCATGTTGAATCTGGAAGCCACCATATCGTGTGGAATTTGGACTCCCGACGACCAACAAGTCTATTTTGGCACCACTTCTGGCCAGATAATAGTTATGGACGTCCATGGAGCAATGGTATCACAGGTCCAGTTGACCAACGAATCAGGAATAACGTCCATGGCATGGTCTTGCGAAAAATTCAAGATGGAGGAAGGCGACGATAATGATCCTGGTGTGACCAATGCAGGTATGTTTGAAATTCATTTTTAAATTAAACAAAGTGTCAATCTTTAACTATTAGAGCAATTATATACAGCCTGTTCCACCACGAGAGGCATCAACTTGGTATATGTTAATTATACGAAAGCTCTCTTGGACTCACATTCTTCTCTCCACGAGAACTAAATAAAAATAACGTATGTATGGGATAGAAAAAATACCACAAAGTATTAGTAAACTGAAGGAATGAACTTAGGGTTGCTCTGACTTAAAGAGATGTATCTGCTGGTGTTTAGGTCTTGTGTAGGTGTATTGAGTAGAGTTATTATCTCACAGAACGAATTCATTTATCGATGCGAAACTAACGGGTTCTGGCGTTGACAAGAATATAAGGAGAACTGTGATAGGGTGGCGAACTGAAGGCGCTTTATGACCTTTGCTAGACAAGTAGCAGAAGTGTTATAAAAACAGGTAGAATATTTGTCGGTTTCTGGCTGGCTCGAGACCATAGAATCGAGGAGAGTGGGTTAACCACTGAGTTCTCGGCCTTCTTCGTTACCGACGAAGTCCATCCTCAGTATGTGATGAAAAATGTGAATTTTGAACAGCATGGGTTTAGAGGTCATCCATCATGTCGATCCAAATAACTCTCATCTTAGGGTCGTCTATACAGGGTGAGTCTTTGACTTGTACATATATTTCAACTGAAGATTCTAGAGGTCAAACCTTTTTTGCATTTTCTATTTTTCCGAATTCGGCTCTGTTAAAAAGATATAGCCATTTGAAAAAAAATTGGGCCAAATACGTTCCTGATACGATTCTCTGGAATTGATGAAAAATTCATATTTTTTGATTGAAATTGAGTTGATACATTTAGGATATACTCAAGCACTAACCTTATTCGAATAAAAATATTACAAGCACGATATTTCTTAATTAAAATACTTAGTTTTGTGCGATTATTTCTGCAATTGAAAAGTCATATTTCTTCCACCAAAATAAGTTCCTTCTTCGATTTTCCTGTAGATTAGTTTGTAAACACTAATAATTTGTTCATATTTTCTTCGATATCCCACCAATATCTTATAAAAAATTATTTTTACACTAACCTAACCTAGGTCATAGGATTCGAGGTCAATGACCTAACCTAACCCATCTTCTATGATACATATTTCACAGAGCTTTTGAGAAGACGATGCCAGATTGTGTTGATTTTCTCTTTAAACAAGGAAGCAGTAGGACCCCTATAGTGAACGGATGAACTAACGAAAGGGCACTAGTTTTGTTCACTTTTCGCTTATGGCGTCTAGTCATTTCTCTTTGGAAATGCCGAACGAGTAGTTCTTATTCTCGTCGATATAGCGCTACAATCTTAATGTCAGTCGCCTATAACGGTGCGCGACTTCACAATGCGAGGTAGCCAGCGCGCAAGACAAACCGTTGTTCCACAGACCAATCAGTTGAACTGTGGTTGTTGAACGACGCATGCGTATAACGATAACAGGTGTGATGGACTAGGATTGGTCGATTTATTTATTCACAGAGAAGAATGCAAACAGGAAATGATTATGTGAAGACGTTCAGTGGAAGTGATTTAATGTGATAATAACCGTGTGATGTCGAGTTTATAAAATTCCAAGAGGATATTGTTTAGATAGAAACATCGCCACAGATCATGTAGTGCTAAGTATCATTTTATTTTTCATTATTTTCAATTCAATACATGGTTTATATGGGAGATTCATCATCAATATCCGAATTTTGTATTCAATTGACATTCTTCTTTAATATGGACCGGTAACAATCAATTTTTAATAGAAACTGTGCGTATAAAATGTATATTTTCATGCTCCTTAGGAGTCAATTTTATCTCCCACATTTGTGGGATTTTATTGTTACATATCTCTACATCGAACGATTTTCCATCATAGAGATTTTAGTCTTGACAAAGTAAATAAATATTTTGAAAACATTGTCAATTTGTATAGATAATCAGAGAGTTTATATAGTTCAGCCATTCTGTGATATTATGAATCCAGAGAAGCATCCAGACTATTCTTATGATTTCTGATTTTTTCATACGAAAGCTAATTTTGAAGAATGGTATAGGAAGAAAGTGTTTCGTTTGATGAGAGGAATCAATATAGTTAAAATATATGTACAATTAAAAAAATAACCCTGTATATAAATAAGGTGATCAAACTAAATTTAATGCGAAAAAGACTGGAGGCATGTGAACAATTATGTTTATAATTGATCTTATTTACAGGGGAACGAAAGTTCGTTTTGGCGGTCTGCCTCCAAAACGGTTTGGTGTATTTGCTGAAGACCTTCGACGATGTTTCCCCCCTCCACATCCAAACAGGGCTGCAGGGTCCTTTGTGCATGGAATGGAGCAACTCCAGGGAATTGTTGGCAATCGCGGGCGTTGAGTCAACAAGCAAAGGGACGGGGAATCAAATAGAATACTCCAACTTATTGAAGTTTTATAACGAAAGGGGGATTCTGCTTTATCGAACGAAGATTCCTTTCACTCAGGTGAGAATGCTCCGGATATACGTGGGTTTCTTTGAATTACTCATTTTTGCAGCATTTTCATTTATGTAGGCGACCTTGGTGCCACTGAAAAATCTCCTTGGTACCGCTCCGGGTAACTTAGCTGAAGGCTTCCTATCTTGATCTGCATATTTCACCGAATTTAGTGAATTCTGTGTATCGAGAGATTTCAATCGATGAATTGAAGATTTTTTAGATATCTAACTATTTTTTCGGAACTAATTTGGTTTTCATGGTGGAACTCATCTAGCCTGAGCGCCATGGGCACGTTTCTTGGAGTTTCGTAGATAGAAAGCACTTTTTGAAAGATTCTTCATTTCTCAAGAATGTATTCAACAGAAATAAGTGACATCAAAATTGAAACAGCTGCATCGCCTTTGGTTGCGTCAATGCATGTTAGGCCTTTTCTGCTTGATTGCGTCATTCAATCGATCCAATAACGTCTAAATGTCCCTAAATGCAGAGGTCATGAATGCAATGATGAATCCATGTTCTACACTTAGTTATGCACCGAAGCAAAAATCATGTTCATTACGCCTTGAGAGTCTTAAGCCTTCAAAATAAGAAACGTATACCGCCAGATGGCAGTGCAGTGCATTAATTTCTATTTATTGGATTATTAAGCTTCATGGAACAAATGTTGAGGCGCAGGGAATATAACAAGAAATCCTACATTGAACTAGATCTCACACTGTCTGTATATAATACTCTCTATTTTCTTCACCAGTCATCTGGGAGGAGATACCTGCGGGGCGTGTCATTTAAAAGAAATTAAATTCCATTTTAGAATCCAGAACTGTAAGAAACAATTAATTTTCACTAATCGACGGCTAAGACAAACCTTAATAAATTGTCGTTGATAAGAATGGATATTTATCCTTTCGAATAGAAAAATTCAAGGAAATATATTTCGCGAAAACAACACATTGATGTAATATTATTTACAAAAAAAGTAAACTTTGAAAGAAAAATGAGATAGACGTTTGATTAACTAAATGATAGACTTCAATACTGAAACGATGGTGAAAATGTTACAAAATAACCAAAAATGATGGGGAATATCCTTTTCATTCATTCAATTCTCATAAAATCCCAAGAGGATATTGTTTAGATAGAAACATCGCCACAGATCGTGTAGTGTTAAGTATTCATTCTGCATTAATTTTCAATACGTGGTTTGTATATGTGACATTCATCATTAATATCCGAATTTTGTATTCCATTGACATTTTAGTCTTGACAAAGTTGATAAACATTCTGACAACATTGTTACCTTGTATAGAGTTTATTAATTTGAACCATTCTGTGATATTGAAAAGCCAGGGAAGCATTCAGATTATTCTTATGACTTTTGATTTTTTCGTCAAATTTTATCGGGTTAAATTGGGAATAACTAGGAAACGCCGACTTATATGGAAAAAAAACATAGGAATACTTTTATTTTCTAAAATGATTGATTCTTTCGAAAATAGAATAGAATAGAATAGAATACATCTTTATTTCTAAATACTACAAATAGTAGAAAGAAATAGTGTCAAACAAAAAAAAGCAAATCAAATATTATTGAATTCTTCCATATCGTAAGGTTCCAATTCCATCAATACTTCATGCACTGCCTTCTTGAAATTTTTCAAGTCAGATTCTCTCCTGATGTGGTTGGGTAACTTATTGAATATCTTCAGACAAGAATAGTGGCAATTTTTCTCTGTTACTGTGAGGTTATGTTTGGGATATATGTACTATGTATCTCTAGTTTTATATTTATTTCGACTCTTTTCATTTTCAAATAGGTGTTTATTACGGAAAACAAAATTTGAGCATTCTTGAATATATACAGCATAAGTTGTGAGAACTTTATTTTTTTTGAATAGACCTCTACAAGACTCCCGATATTTGAGTCCAAGGATGATTCTTAGGGCTTTCTTTTGAGTTATGAAGATGTTTTTCATATTCCTATTTGCTCCATAAAAGATTATTCCATATCTCATTTTGGACTCAAAGTTTGCAAAATAAACAGTTCTCAATAGTTCCATGCTTAAGTATTTGGATAAAACCCTGATTGTGTAGCATACTGAGTTCAAGCTGTTGTTTGTTTTTTCTATGTGTTCTCCCCATGTAAGGTGTTCATCCAATGTTATTCCAAGAAACTTCGCGGTTCTTTGAAGTTTGAAAGTTGTTTCATCAATTTTTAATTCTTCAGGTATAATTTGAGTCGACTGTTTTGTTCTGAAGCACATGACACTAGTTTTTAGTGTGTTCAGTGTGAGCTTGCGTGATTTCAGCCATTCTTCTATTTTCTTATAAATGTTTGAAGTCTTAGTTAATAGATCTTGAAAGTTTGCATCCGAAATCAATACATTTGTATCATCAGCAAACAATACAATCAATTCTTCTGTTGTGATCCCTGCTAATTCATTTATATACAACAGGAATAGGATACATCCTAATATACTTCCCTGCGGTATACCTTGCTTGATGATAGCCTTGTTCGACTTTATTTCTCCACCTCTTTCTGTTATCAAAACCCTTTGTTCACGGTGTGTCAAATATGATCTGAACCAATCCAATATAGCTGTCCTCTTATTCCATATTGTTCCAATATTTCTAACAGTATCTCGTGATCAACGCTGTCATATGCCTTTGAGAGATCAAGAAATAGTCCAAAGATGTTAATTTTCTCCTCAAGAGTTTCCACTATTTTCCTGATGAACTGGAAAATGGCAGTATTTGTTGATTTGCCTTTGATAAAGCCATGTTGGTTCTTACTTAGTATGCTGCAAATATGAACCGTTCATCTTTTTCAAGTAGTTTTATGGTATTTTTCGTGGGTTTATGAGTGGGCTACGCTGTAACTTTTATACCAGGAGAAATTTCGAATGAATGTTGATTGGGGAACATGCACCATGAATAGAGTAACCAATCAACCAAAATTCAGTTCATTTGAAATAACGGTTCCGAAGATATGAACAGGAAAGTGTTTTTTTCGTGAATTTTCGACACCCTGTATCTTCCAAACGAAACCAAATTTTGAAAAATGGTATAAGAAAAAAGTGTATAGTTTGATGAGAGGAATCTACAGTTAAAATACGTGTACAGGGTGGGCAAAATTGGTGCTACATGAACTAAAACTTTTTAACCCGAGAAGATAGAGAAAAATGAATGACACCTTATAGTGCTATTTTTTCGAGAAACTGATAATGCCATCAACTGCATTCCTCTATCTTCATTTGTTTCCGAGTTATAGGCCAAAATTGAAATTTGGGCGATTTCAACTTTGGTCATTATCTCCGTTTCTGTTTATGCTAGGATGTTGAAATAAAAACATTATACAGGCACTTTTCTGATAGCAATCCAGTGGCATACTCTGATTTTTTCTAAGAGGTTCATTTGCTGAGTTATAACATAAAGTTGTGTTTTTTCTTATGGAAACAGTAGTTTGAAATGACTTAGAAAGAATCGTCATTTTTTCCCGTTTCAGAAATGTATCACATGTCATACATCACCCCCGGATTCGTTAAGATATTATGAAAAATATGGTTTGTATATGGAATTCGAATTATTGAGTATTAACATTGAGTTTGAATATACATAGAGACACATCCCGGTTCAACGATTTGAAGCTGAATTTAGTGTAGTTCCTTCACCGGTTCATAGATGGATAAGTGTGTTTCAGAGAAGCAAAAAATTTTCTCCCGCATCTGGCGGTAAGTAGCTGAACTATGAAGCACTATTTCTGAAGCCGAATGCGATGACGATCAGGACCGGCGTACGAAATATTGAATGTTCAGTATTTCATCACCTTATTTTTTTGGATGCAATAAAACGAAAATTATTTTTGATCTTTCATGAATATAAAACACTGATGTATGAAAAAATAAGGAACTGAATAAAACTCTTTGGACTCTGAAGCGACGTTTTGGAGTAATAATTCGTCTCAGGCTACAATGAAAACGGAATGAACAAATTAACTGTATATGTGTATGTAAAAGTGATGTAGACAAATCCAAAAAAATGTTTTTGAAAATGACTATATGAAACAATTAAAGATTCAATAAGAATACACTTCGCGCCGAAATTCCCTGTTTAAGGACTGACTAGACCAGGAGTCGGCAACCTTTTGAGTCGGAAGAGTCAAAAATGTATGAAACTTCCAAGTTTTTTTTCAAGAGCCACAAATTTTTTACTCGCCAATAAACAGTATTGGCAAACACAGAGTGCTACTTAATTGGAGGTTAAAATAAGGAGGGGAGATGACATGAATAATTTCAAGTGAAAAAGTCTCATAAAAATGTGTCCGAAAACATTAAGTTTCGTTTTCGAAATACAGGGTGTTTTTTCCTCATAGTATCTGCCTGTGGTATGCCAATTTCAAACCTACCGGGTGATATTTTTTCAGGGATACTATCCTCTGGTTTCCTCTGAAACCTTTCTTTCTGGAGACACAGTTAGTTTAATAAATAGTGGAAAGAAGCTCGGCTGTTATACTAAACTTTATGGTCTCTTGTAGTTTTCCCGATTTCGAAAACAAATTCTGGTCAATTCCTCAGAAAAATCAATATTATCATAAAAATCCAGTTAGTATTATCAGAACTATTCAAGTCTGGGGATCTGGCAGACTCTGACTAATGTCAGGCTTTGGAGAGAATCGTTTTTCTCTAAATCGATAGCAGATACGATAAAACTATAAGAGACCATAAAGTTTAGTCTAACAACAAAGTTCATTTTTACAATTTCAAACTTGCAGTGTCTCACAAAAAAAAGTTCTGGAGGAAAACAGGATAGTGTTCCAGAAAAAATATCCCGCTATGGATTTGCAATCGAAATTGGCATGTCACATGAAGTAAATTCTAAATGATAATATCCATGCCAAATTTCAGTTGAATATCTTGTGAAATGCAGATACCTTCCATGAGAAAAAAACTTGAAGAAAATTCAAATTTCAACTCCATGTATCTCAATATTCTCAATACGAAACGTTTGTGATCCCATATTTATGGGACTTCTTCTCTCGAAATATATTTGTACCTCCATTTGTACACCCTGAACATGGCATTATAAGATGATGATCAAATAAATAATACTGGCGAATGGACTTGAAGATCCGCAGCTTCACCTCCAAAGACTAAAGATCCGCATGGCGCAAATGGTTCGCGAGCCGCAGGTTGCCGACCACTCGACTAGACTATTTATGGTACATTTTCACCCCTCATTTCCTACCTGAGAACACTCCTTTGGAGTAATTCATGGCTAATAATTCATCATGATTGATTCATATCGTTTCTAACGAAGATATAGAATTTGGATGAATTCGACCCTGCCTACGATTCATAGAACTAGAGGAAAATAAATATCCCACAGATTTCTATAATTCAATAGTGACAAAATGGATCGGCAGATTATAGTTCCTTTAGTAGCTACTATGTGCCGCCACTAAAGTTGGCAAATTGGCAAGGAAACTGCCAAAAATGTATGCATCAAATCGTTGAACTGCGTTGTGTCTCTATGTATATTTAAACTCAATGGTATTAAGTAGGCTGAATCATAGAATAATGTGTCTCTACGCATGGTGTAATTCTTAGATCACTATAAAAATAGGTATGCTAGATAGACCTGGCTCTATGGTTGATTGGGTCCAACCATAGACTCGCAACATTTTCATCGCCATCTATCGGGGTGATACACCAACATGAACAATAAATTATTATAAATTTGACTATTAGATGCCGCGGCATTATTCTAACACCACGAACCTAACCTATTTCCAATGTTTTCCATGTGAGCATGCCGAATAAAGTCACTACAAGATCTCTCATTCTTAAAATATGCTCATTCGATTACAGATTTCATTTCTTTCGATTACAAATTTCATTTCATTCGAAGAGATCTGTAATTTGCGAGTCTATGGTTGGTCCCAAAATGGCGGTTTCTGGTACACTCCTCTTTATAGAGCCTCACTATTCTAATTCGCTAAAATGGAACTTGATGGTGCGATCTCTGTTCGAAACAACTGTCAGTTATTGAAATTTGAAGTGATCGTTGGCGGGATTATGGAGGTATTCCAAAATCACGAAAAATATGATATGTTGAAATGTTTCATTAAGCGAATGAGAATAGTGGGGCAGCAAGTGATTCAACTATGAAATAATAATTACACCATGCGTGGCGACACATAATTCTATGATTCAGCCTACTTAGTACTCAATAATTTGAATTCCATATACAAACCATATTTTTCATAATATCTTAATGAATTTGAGGGCGATGTATAACATATGATACATTTCTGGAACGGGAAAAAAATGACGATTCTTTTTAGGTCATTTCAAACTACTGTTTCCATAAGAAAAAACACAACTTTATGTTATAACTCAGCAAATGAACCTCTTAGAAAAAATCAGAGTACGCCACTGGATTGCTATCAGAAAAGTGCCTGGATAATGTTTTTATTTCAACATCCTAGCATAAACAGAAACGGAGATAATGACCAAAGTTGAAATCGCCCAAATTTCAATTTTGGCCTATAACTCGGAAACAAAAGAAGATAGAGGAATGCAGTTGATGGCATTATCAGTTTCTCGAAAAAAGAGCACTATAAGGTGCCATTCATTTTTCTCTATCTCCTCGGGTTAAAAAGTTTTAGTTCATGTAGCACCAATTTTGCCCACCCTGTACAAGTCAAAGACTCACCCTGTATATACTAGGAGGATTTCCAGAACATACTCAATCATTTCTTCCAATTGAACGTTGAAGATTAGTATCTGAAGCTGAATAATGTTTTATTACAGGCAGCAGTATCATCCCTCACTTGGGGGCACAATGACAAGAGGCTGTTCATAGCTACCGGTACCCAAATTCACATAGCATGGGTGTCAAGACGTATAGCAACATTGCAGCTTCTGTGTCGTCTGAAGATTCACGACAGCATACTGAACGAAACGCATCTACCCCTTCTACCATTACCGGCCAGGATACGGAATTTGATAGGGAATTTGTTCGCTCAGACTATAAGGGTGAGAAATTATTCTAATTTATTCAGTATCAACTTTGTGGTGTATCATGAAAATTATAAAAATACGAATACTGAACAATGTTTAAATGTTCTTTTTCTTCCAAATGTTTATCATTCATCAACTTGTTACAGTGCTGCGTTCCAGAACCGAGTTCTCTAAGAGAGTTCGTGTCTAGACCCCCAGTAGGTTCGGTGCGGCTACATTGCACCATGATCAGACACGACGATGACAACAATTCCTCATCCGGGACATGTTACACCCTCTATCTAGAATATCTGGGTGGATTGGTACCTCTATTGAAGGGAAAAAGGACCAGCAAAATAAGGCCTGAATTCGTGATCTTCGACCCACAAGTAGAAGGTAATTTCGAAATAAATTCAATTCACTTTATTCGAACGAAAAAATTGGGCAGTTCCAGAGAACGGTCACCATTGGTCCTCGGAGACGAAGAGCTCAGGATCTTCCAGCCAATCGACGAGCGGCGGGGGAATGCTTACGGATTCCTCGGATAGCGAAAAGGAAGAGGGGTGTACGAGTTCGCCGAGGATGCAACGAAGGAGAAAGAAGAGGACCAAATCGCACGGTAGAAGTCCACACTCGGAACGAACGACTACTTCGAATCATTCCGAGGGCGAAAATGAGGATTTGGCTTACGTTGACACCTTGCCCGAGGTCAGTTTCCAGATATAATTTGAGTAATTTAATATACTAACTGACAAAGAAACTGCAACACCCAGAGGAGCTGTTTATTTTAAATGTATTTGGTAAAACATATACAGGGTCTTTCACGAGGAACCTCACCCATATTTATACGGGAAACTACTGAACGTATTTTCATGAAATTCAGCACTTATAAGTATTTCACGATGCTGATGAAATCTAAAATATTTTCAAGGCATGAGCACCTCCGGTTTTTCCGGAAATGACGTCAACTTCCGTTTTTCAAATTAGAACACCATTTTTTTATGGCAGATATTGAATCTACGTTAAAAAATAATGTGAGTGTATGCATCACACCCTTGCCCTAAAGTGGATATTAACTCAGAAAATATCCATTTTAGGGCAAGGGTGTGATGCATACACTCACATTATTTTTTAACGTAAATTCAATATCTGCCATAAAAAAATGGGGTTCTAATTTGAAAAAATTGATTTTTCACGATTTTGTCATTCCTAACTTTGAAAGCGATTTTTTTACCCCCTGTATCATGAATCGCGATTTCGATTTTTAAAGTGGATACATCAATCTTACATCTTGAAAAATCGCAAAAATGAAAATTTTCCATCCAAAAACCTCGAAGTTATTCTTGTTTCAGCGGAGCTCTATTTTCGATTTTTTTTTCGAATTTTCCCGCTCAGAGAGAATTTTCCAACCAAAACTGAAAAATGTTACATCAAAATAACTTGAAATTTTTTAAGGAATCTATTTCTGCAAAAAAAAAATGGTGTTCTAATTTGAAAAACGGAAGTTGACGTCATTTCTGGAAAAACCGGAGGTGCTCATGCCTTGAAAATATTTTAGATTTCATCAGCATCGTGAAATACTTATAAGTGCTGAATTTCATGAAAATACGTTCAGTAGTTTCCCGTATAAATATGGGTGAGGTTCCTCGTGAAAGACCCTGTAGAGTAAACCAAAGAATAAATGATTAAAATTTGGAGAAAAAAAACGAAGGGTGAATAGAAATAGTAAAAAGGGGTTACAATACACTGCGACCTCAAGGTCTATTGTGCCCCCTGACAGAGCTGTTATCATCGCGCCTCCTACAGCTCGCCCTCCAGTTCCAGAGATTTGATGAAATCTAGTATCTGAGACGGCTTCAAGGAGGATAACTACTCCCCACTTCTACAAGTTTCTTGTCCAAAGCACTCTTTCCTTTGGCTTGCAATGGCATAGCATTCCGTACCCAGGTGAATAGGAGTTTCTTCCTCCTCCCCACAGAATCTACACTCATCAGTGTCCGATAAACCCATTCTCAAAAGATGCTTCTTTAGGCGACAATGTCCTATTGTCCTGTGAGAAAGGCAGTGAGTAAGTGAAGTTGGTTTTTACTGAGATCCAGATATTTTTTGGATCTAGCAGTTTCAAGTTCCGGAGGAACTTTTTGGAGCGATCCGTCCCTGGGAGATTCCGCCAGAGTTTTTCTCTTTCGGTTTTCTCCTTCAGCATAAACTCCTTGTTATAGGTGCATTTTCCTATACCACAGAAGGGTTCTGGGCCAGTGAGTGGCGTTTGTGCGCTCTTTCTGGCCAGTGTATTTTCCTCTTCGTTTCCTACGATTCCCGAGTGACCGGGAACCTAGATTAAAAAGACCTTATTCTTCTTGCCTACCTCATTGAGTTTGTTTCGGCACTCCCAAATCAGCTTTGAGTCAAAGACGTAGGAGCTCAGTGCTTTAATAGCAGCTTGACTATCTGTATGAATAGCTATATCGCACTTCTGATAGTTTCTTTCTAGATTTACATCTAGACATCTTTCGATTGCAAGTACATATTTCCGTTTGAAGGACGCTTGAACAGGAGCCTAACGATAGTGCACACTTGGTGCTTGTCCCGTAAATCCCAGCGCCAGCTCCTGTAGCGGTTTTAGAACCATCTGTATACCATTTCATTGTATTTTCTTTGAGATTGTAGTTGGTGTATTCCTTTTCCCAATCCTCTCTTTTACTTAGCATTGTACTGAAGTTCTTCTCAGTGCTTACTTTCTTGATCATTACATCACTAGGAAGGTTTGCAGATGAGGTGTAGTCATTTAGAGAGGACCAAGCTCTCTGAAACCTGGCTCTCTCATTGCCTGCTCCTTCTTTGGATACTCTGAGAATGGCCTCATGGGCTACCCTATCAATCACTAGATGTAGAGGGGTGAGGTCTGTGATGATCTCAAGCGCCCTGGTTGGGCCCGTTCTCATAGCTCCCGTGATGCACATACAGGCCTTTGTACTTTGTCGAACATTTTCCTCGTACTTACCTGTCTTGTCTTAGCAAACCAGGCTACTGCCCCATATGTGACTATAGGTCTCACAATCATGACGTACATCCATCGCAGTATTTTGGGGTTACAGCCCCAATTCCTGCCGCATAGACGCCTGCATGCCATCAGAGCTCTCGTAGCTCTGCCAGTAGCATTATCAACATGCTTATTCCACAGGACTTTGCTATCTAAGGTTATTCCTAAGTATTTGACTTCAGACCCCCACTTCAAGATATTTCCGTTTAATGCTAACGTTTTCATGGCTGGAAGTTTCCTCTTCCGAGTGAACAGAATCAATGTGGTCTTGGTTGGGTTGATGTTCAGCCCCACTGACAAGCACCACTGCTCAATAATTCTAAGGCCCTTCTGCAATAGGTCGCATAGAGTGCCTTCGAATTTGCCTCTAATTATTAGTACTATGTCGTCAGCATAGCCTACACATTCGAAGCCAAGCTCCGTTAGCCTGTGTAGAAGTTCATCCACTACCAGGCTCCATAGGAGGGGAGATAACCCATCCTGAGGTGTTCCACGAGTAGCTTTGACGAAGATGGATTCCTCGCCCATCGATGTCTCAGATATTCTCTTCGTTAACACCTCATACATCCATTTACTTTGAGACGATGGTACCTACCTGATGAAATTTGTCACCGAAAAAACTGTAATGGTCGACTTTTATTCGGTGACAAATTTCATCAGGTACCATCGTATCGTCTCAAAGTAAATGAGCCATGAGAAAGTGCACATACTGAAAACCTCTTCGAACTAACTGATTTTCTAAAAAGAAAAATTTTTTTGAAGATTTCTGTAAGCCAGTAAAGAAGATACAAAGACCTTGCCAAAAAAGTAACACAGGACCCACTTTCCCCGTTCAAAAAATTTAGAAGGTTGATGGGGATGGCACAGGGTGCAACAAAAATCCTTCAAAAATGCATACAAATTTGGTAAAAGTGAAACAAAAATTGACCTGTTCCAGGATTTTGTTGCCAAATATTTTCCTTCTGAGAAAATGAATTTGTTCCATAATTTTGAAGGGCACTTTATATTCAAGCTCAATGATAATACGTAGCTGGCACAAGATTTGCAGGATTGTAAATGTGCGTATTGAATTCGCGATATTTGCATTTTTATAACTGAAATCGACTACCCTAAGATTCCTATATTTTCGTTTATTCCCAAGCATCCTAATGTTTTACAGTACGTGCCTCTGGTAGAGGTGACCTCGAATATATGGGGGACCAAATTCAAAATCCATGGTCTGCCTGCTTCCACGCCTGCAAACCTGGGTCAAGTCACCTACAAAACGTCTCTGCTCCATCTGCAACCCCGCCAGATGACCCTGATCATCACGGAATTGACGGACGACTTTCCTGTAGGCCCTGATCCCACTTTCAATCCAAACCTGTTCTCAGAGGATGAGGATGAGGTGGTACAGACTGATGAGAAGAGTAGATTGTCCAGGATACCTATAGAAAATTGTCCTCCAATAGCTCCCATACTTCCCAGGGGAGGGTGTGTGGGTAAAAAACCTTCTCCCTTCAATAGGTAGGGATACATTTATTCAAGTTAATTCCTAACAGTCAAGCAGTGGCGGCTTGTCCTATAAGGCAGGTTAATAATAATAATAATAATAATAATAGTTCTTTATTCCCAATCACATTCATACATATACAGTTACATATAATAATATGAACAACGAAATGGAATAGTGTCAAGATACAAATTACATGGGGGACATATAGTCCTCTAAACAGTATGGTTCTAGCTCAATTAGATATTTAAATAATTTTTTTTTGAAACATTTCATATTTTTTATTGTTTTTATATTTTTGGGAAGAAAATTATATATTTTGAGGCATCTATATTCCGTCTGCTTTTGAGAGATTGTTAAATTATGTCTGGGATAAATATAGTCTTCATTCCTGGTTTCGTAAAAGGTTCTTTTATTTTCATATTTTTCAAATAGTTGTTCATTATTTCTGATGAAGAGGACACATTCCTGAATGTAAAGTGCATATATTGTCAATAATTCATTTTTCTTGAATATATTTCTGCAGGATTCATTATACTTCATGTTGTTTAGTATTCTAATTGCTTTTTTCTGTAGAATGAACAATGATTTTATATTTCCCGATCCATAAAATACTATGCCAAATCTCAGTTTTGCTTCTATTATTCCATGATAAACCATTTTTAGGTAATTACTATGGATATATCTACTTATTATTCTTAGCCCATAAATCGATGATGTAATTTTCTCACATAGACAGTTTATATGTTCTTTCCAATTGAGGTTTTTGTCTATATGGATTCCCAAGAATTTTGTTGTTTCTTGTATTTGGTATCTTTCTTGATTCAAATGAATTGCTACCTTTCCTTCAAAGTTTGTTTGTGTTGGTGTGAAAAGTATGAACTTTGTTTTTCCTTTGTTGAGAAGCAAATTATTATTTTTGAACCATTCATCGGTTTTATCTAGTGTGATTTCAGATAGTATCTCTAACGTTGAGAATAGTTTTTCAACTAGAAGTAAATTTGTGTCATCACAATAATTAACTGTATTTACTTTTTTGGGACATATTTCCATATCTGGTTTGTAGTCATTGATATATATTAGGAATAGTAAGGGTCCAGCTATACTTCCTTGTGGTATGCCTAAAAGTAATTCTTTTAAATTTGATCTTACAGTTTCCTCATTGATTTCGATTTCTACCATTTGTTTTCTTTGCATAAAATATGACTTAACCCATTCCAGTGCTGGTCCTCGAATTCCATAACGTTCTAATTTTCGAAGTAACTTATTTCTATCCAAACAGTCATATGCCTTGGTTAAGTCAAGAAAAATTCCCATGGATAACTCTTTGTTTTCAAAAGATTCTACTACTTTATTGACGAATTCATAAATTGCTGTTTTAATTGATTTTCCTTTAATGTATCCATGTTGGTTCTCTCTTAATATTTTATTCATTAGTAAATATTCCATTATTTGTCGGCAGTAGGCCATCTCTATAATCTTAGAAAAGCTTGGTAGAATACTTATTGGTCTATAGTTGTTATGGTCAAAGATATCCCCTTTTTTGTGAATTGGTTTTACGATGGCTACCTTGAGTTTGTCTGGGAAGATTCCATATTTTAGGGAGTTGTTAGTGATGTATGTCATTTGTGGCGTTATTTCTTCAGATGTTTGTTTTATAATATGATTAGAGACTTCATCATATCCACTTGAATGTTTATTTTTTAAAAATTTTATGATTTCTTCTGTTTCAGATTGAGTGATTTTTTTTAAGCGAATTGATTTATCAACTTCTTGGAAATTGTTTACTCTTCCTGCTTCTTGAATATTCTTCGTAAGGTTAGTTCCCGCTGTTATAAAGAAGTTGTTCATCTCATTTGCTATTGTCAACGGATCTCCAGTTAATTCAATTTTCCTTGTGTTCTTATTTTTCAGTGAATTTATCATGTTCCATACTGTTTTATTCTTGTTGTCAGAATTCTGAATCAAAGTGTCATATTTTTCCTTTTTCTTTTTCAAAAGTAACTGATCATACTCCATTTTTGTTTCACAGTATATCCCCTTATATTTTTCATCATAAGTACTCAGGACGAACAGTATGTCTAATGAGCTTTTGATCTCTCTAATTGTAGGATCAGTATTATCTGGTCTCTGTTTTTTGTTTATTGACACTCTCTTCAGTGGAAAGGCTTTGTTGAATTGTTGTGAGTATATGCTATGAAACATATCAAACTGGGAATTTTACATCGTCATTAGGTATATCATAAAATTCTGTCCAATTTTGCACTTTCAATAATTCTTTGAAATATTGTATGTTTTTCTGTGAGAATATACGTTTATAGGTCTTCTTTTCTTCTTTTTTCTTTATTATAAAACTCATCTTCTGCGCTAAATGATCCGAAATGTGGGTTTGTATAGTGCTACCTTCATAATGTTCCTCAATATTCGTGAAAATGTTGTCAATGCATGTTGCTGTGGTGGATGTTATTCTTGTAGGTTCGTATATAGTTTGATGTATATTGTAAGTTCTTAACAGGTTCACCAGTTCCAATTTTTTTTTCGAATTTTCAATAAAATTAATATTGAAATCTCCAGCTAGAGTGATTTTAACATTTTCACTTAACAATTTTTGTAATATTGGTTCTAAAACCTCCATCAATATATCCACATTGCCATCATTATATATTGCAATACAGACATGTGTACTACCATCTAGGTTATACTCTACTCCAATACATTCACATTTTCTTTTCTTTGACATTTTCTTGATATCCTTCCTTTCTTTGACTTGCATCTCATTTTTAGTATAGATGGCTACTCCCCCATGCTCTTTTAAATCTCTACAGAAAAAGGTTTTTAATGAGAAATTCTTGATTGCATTGGCTTCCAACTGTTTCTCTGTTTTCCAGTGCTCTGTTAAGCATAGAATTTTGACATCATCATGTTTACTTAATGTTTCTTCTAAAAGTTCCCTAGCATTTCCTAACGAGCGTATGTTTTGATGTAGTATGCTAAATTGTTCATAGTTCTTTCCAATTTTTCCATTTTGAAGTTCTTTTCTATTTTTTAGTTTGTTGAGGATTTTTTCTTCTCTAAAAAATGTTCTCCTCTTTTGAAATCAAATCTTGAGTATTTGATTCCTGTTGGCCAAAAATCATTTTTGTAAATATCCTCCTTCATTTTTAAAGGAACACTGACCAATACACATTTATAGGTCAAATTTTCTTGGTTTTTAGTGTTTAATTGTTTTACATTTACTTCATCTTCTTCTAAATTACCGTGTCTTCTTATATATTCTTTTATTGCTTCATCTTCTACATTTGCTTTTATTTGGGATATAAACAGCCATAATTTTTTTTCTTGCTTGTCTGCTTTTATAGATTTAAATGTTGTGTCTTCCAATGGTCCAGTACCAACATTTTGTTTCTTATTTCTTCTTGACCTGAACGTACTGAATTCTTCCGATGTGGGTTTAGTAGAGAGTTTTATTTCATGTTTTTCCATATTTGTTTCTGGAATCAACATGTTTCTGGAATCAACATTTTGGATTTCTGACATTCTTTGTAGCAGTTTGTAGGTTATCCTTGTTTCTGTCGTCTATGTTCATAGGTGGTAGATCAGATGTCTCATTGTCTTCTTTGGATGTTTCTGCAGTAGTTCGTTTTGTACCACTATTATTTAACCTCTTTGTGACTTGTTGTTCTTTGTTTTCATTTGACGATTTAGTTTTTTGCGTTGCTTGCGAATATGTTTTCATTTCTTGTTTTTTTTTATCCTCTAGAAACTCAATTTTTTCTGATAAAAGGATATTGTTTTGCATCAGGATTTGGTTCTTTTCGGTCATTTCCGTGATTAATTGTTTGAGATAATTGTTTTCCAACTCCAGCATTTTATTCTGAACAATAACATCTTTCAGTTCTGTTGAATTTTCATGAGTTTCTAACCTCTCATGTTTACATGGTGCATTTTCCAAATTGCTAGCTCGTGCAAGACATGATTTGTGGAAATTATTATAACACTTTCCACACTTCACATAATCCTTCACTTTTTTATTACAGTATGTACATTTTACATCATTAATTTCCCCGTCTTTTTGGGAGTTCGTATCCGTGTCACTTTCATTCGACATCGCGCATGAATAATATAAGTTGCTTAGGTTAGGCAGTGCCTCACCAATAAATAACGAAAATTACACGTATTAATCTCATATTTTACTAGCGACCCGCCCCGGCTTCGCACGGATGCAATGCAATCCTTATAAACAACGGTAGTGCCGGCGCCGCACCGCTATGTCCCTGCATTTTAAATCTGTAATATCTTCGGAAATATTCATTTAAATTACAAGCTGCAAAGTACCATATTGATTTATATTGAATGGACAATGTATTTAAGGTACTGAATTGGATAAGGATTAATGCTGTGTTGCTTAAAATAACTTCCTAAATAAGCAATTTTTTCCCGTGAAATGTGAAGGATAAAAAATGGTTTTTGTGAGTTATCCTTAAGAGATAGACATATACCATCGCGGACTTTTTTGTTGACCTTTTTTAGGAGTACAATACTGAGTATTTTGATTTATCTCGTGCGGTTCAGTCAGCGTTTGCAATGTAAGCGAGAAAAAATAGTAAAATTAGAAACCTGTAAATTAATCAGTGTTTCTCTACAATTATGCTTGTATCATACATATAAACCTTCCTCTTGAATCAGTTAATCAATTAAAAAAAAACGTTTCGAAATCTGTTGCGTAGTTTTGAAGATTTGAAGCATACATAGGGACATAATGATGATAAACATATACTCCATTCACAATTATAAAAACACAACTCTGTCCTTGGAAAATTTGACACATTTCGCTCTGTATCGACGTTATGACGTTTTTCAAAGTATTTTTATGTTCCAAGTCAACACTATGTTGCCCTTACTACATTCTTAGCGTATTTCTCAGAATGTATATTTCATTTTGGAGAAGACAACAGAAATATAAAGGAGTTTTCGGATTTATTATTGTAAAGATTTATCGATGTGCTTTGTTTTCATCATGATATTTGTATATGATATGATTGTGAGGGTGCAAAACATTTCTTTTTATGATATTTCAAATAAATAACAGTTTTATTCATTCATAGTAACTGAGTTTTGGTTATAAATTATAAAGCAAGAATGTCAATTCCTGAAAGCTTTATAGATATACATTTCATTTATTTGATCTTATGAACAAGGTGTAAAATATTCTGACTGTATAGTAATTTATTAGTTTAAAAAATATTCATACATTACTACCACAGAAGGTTTGTACAAATAAAATGGAATAGGTCAAACATATGCTTCACATTTATCATTCACCTGTTCTTAAATAAGACACAAACACCTGGAATATGGAAAAACCGATGTATTCTGGTTCAATATAGCCTATATCTACTTTCGGCAAAGGATTGATAGCTCCAGTGACACATTTCAATTCATCGGAATCTGAATTCACCTACCGTTGAATGCAATATAGTCATATTTCTTCTTTTTTTTTAACTTTTTCGATGTGTTTTTTTTCTGAAACGTTAAAAGGAGCAACAATAATCATTTGGAGACCGATGATGGCCATCCAGAACCCGTTTACTTACAAAAATCGTGCAATTTCATTCTGCAAGTTCTTTCCTCATAATTCCTCGAAAATCCTACCTAAACCATATATTTTCCGGTCGCTTTTGTTAGAAGATCGTATAAGGAAGCCATTTTTGTCCATTTACACATTCCAAATAAATTTTGAGCACCAAAAACGATACCGAAACTAACCAAACTTCTGGGGGACCGGAATTTCGTTTGAAATCTTTCTAAACGGCCAGATACCTAAAGAAAACTTCGTTATCAAGTGTAAAAAGGTCGATTAGTACTTACTTTCCCTTTATTTATGCTTTAAATCGATTTTTGGTCCAATTCAAATGTGCCGTTCGTGCTCACGTCAAAAGTCGTGAAAGGAAAAAATGACACTTGCAAGAAATTTCTCATATCGACGGGAAACTTCTTCTGGACGACGAAGAACGGAAAAATAGGCGATTTCCTATCGATATTTCGCCCCAAAATCGCCGAACAATATGTGGAATATCTCTGATACTTTTACTTTGATGTAAACAGAGACTGGCAACATCGTTTTGTCATTAACGATATTTTCTGTACGCGCATAGACTTGTCATCAGGTGCACCAACTCCTGAAAACGAAACCATGACCTCCTATGTGATTAAATAAAAGTGAATGGAGTATACGATCATTCATCTGAAAAATGGCATTTTTCCTTGAATGTCAAAATAACGCCCCTTTGGAAAGATATAAATACAATTTATTCTAATCCAAATTAATTCGGCACCTCCAGATTATGAGATTGACGCAATTTCTTCATATGTTTCAGTTCCTTCCTCACACCCGAGTCTCAGAAGAAAAATGGTCCAGTTCTAGCAAGAGCCGAATCATATGAAGATGAGGTTCCTTACCAAGACGTTCCAGAAGTTGTTAGAAATTGTGATATAATCCGTCCACAGCCATCAAACAGCACAAATACTAATAATATTTATCTCAATTTGCGTCCATCGAACAACCAAGGCACCAGCTTTGTAGGGCAGGTGAGTCAATTCCGCCACAGATCATCTCTGTGTTACCACAATATTTTTCCTTTTTGGTGATAGATATACAGGGTCTCTCACGAGGAACCTCACCCATATTTATACGGGAAACTACTGAACGTATTTTCATGAAATTCAGCACTTATAAGTATTTCACGATGCTGATGAAATCTAAAATATTTTCAAGGCATGAGCACCTCCGGTTTTTCCGGAAATGACGTCAACTTCCGTTTTTCAAATTAGAACACCATTTTTTTATTGCAGAAATAGATTCCTTAGAAAATTTCAAGTTATTTTGATGTAACATTTTTCAGTTTTGGTTGGAAAATTCTCTCTGAGCGGGAAAGTTCGAAAAAAAAATCGAAAATAGAGCTCCGCTGAAACAAGAATAACTTCGAGGTTTTTGGATGGAAAATTTTCATTTTTGGGATTTTTTAAGATGTAAGATTGATGTATCCACTTTAAAAATCGAAATCGCGATTCATGATACAATACAATTTTTTCAAATTAGAACCCCATTTTTTAGTTAGGGATGACAAAATCGTGAAAAATCAGATATTGAATCTACGTTAAAAAATAATGTGAGTGTATGCATCACACCCTTGCCCTAAAGTGGATATTAACTCAGAAAATATACATTTCAGGGCAAGGGTGTGATGCATACACTCACATTATTTTTTAACGTAGATTCAATATCTGCCATAAAAAAATGGGGTTCTAATTTGAAAAAATTGATTTTTCACGATTTTGTCATCCCTAACTTTGAAAGCGATTTTTTCACCCCCTGTATCATGAATCGCGATTTCGATTTTTAAAGTGGATACATCAATCTTACATCTTGAAAAATCCCAAAAATGAAAATTTTCCATCCAAAAACCTCGAAGTTATTCTTGTTTCAGCGGAGCTCTATTTTCGATTTTTTTTTCGAATTTTCCCGCTCAGAGAGAATTTTCCAACCAAAACTGAAAAATGTTACATCAAAATAACTTGAAATTTTCTAAGGAATCTATTTCTGCAATAAAAAAATGGTGTTCTAATTTGAAAAACGGAAGTTGACGTCATTTTCGGAAAAACCGGAGGTGCTCATGCCTTGAAAATATTTTAGTTTTCATCAGCATCGTGAAATACTTATAAGTGCTGAATTTCATGAAAATACGTTCAGTAGTTTCCCGTATAAATATGGGTGAGGTTCCTCGCGAAAGACCCTGTATAGCATATAAAGAAAATAACAAGAACCTTTCTCCTCAAAAATGTCATCAACACGTGGAAATAAAACAGGATTGTAAACAGCTAAATCCGATTTTCAGTTCAACAAAAGCAGTAGCGGAAACGCAACCAACCAGAGGCACGCTATCTCACCCCTCTATTGCGAATCTGTACCAGCCCTCCAATCCCCCAAGAACGCCGTAGCCCCCAGCGACATCATATTCGACAGACCTCCAGCCCAAACTCTTCTATCCTACTCAAGCGACTACTCCAACACTTCTAACATACAAAACATCAAATCCAGCATGATTACCGACGTTCCACGCAACGGTTTATCCTTTCAACCCGCAGAAAGACAGAAGGTGATGAACCAAAATAAAATCGATAAATCCAGTCAACCAAAATCTTCCCCTAACGATGGGAGGAGACAGAGAGGAGTGCCAAACCCGCAACCGCGCGAACTGAAGTTTATAGACGAAGAAAATGCAGTTGAAGCGGTTGCTGGTCCTTCCAATCCCAGAACATCCACTTTACCTTTACCTGATGCGATGGTGAGGAGCTGCAGCATGGGATATTTGGATATGGTGGATGTTCAACTTGTGCCAAGTGAAGTAGCGCTGCTAATGCTCCGCAAAGACGCGCCAAGGAGATTGATACTAGTGAATAAGAAGCCAAAGCAAAAGCGACAGAGTCGACAGACCAGTAGACACTTCCAAGAAACCTCCAAAACCATAAGCGAAAAAACCCCAAACCTCAAAAATTGCGGTAAATCGAAAAGCCTGGACTCGAGTGATATCTTCATTCCTGACAAAAGTAACCCTATCCGATCTGTCCAGAACCAAATCGAAGAAGTGATTCCAGAAGTGGTGAACGTAAAAGTTGAGTGTAAATCGACCAGTTCTTCTTCCACTGACAATGAGAACAATAAGAAGGAGTGTTCGAGATTAGGGTTTTTCAGTTCGAGATCGCCGTTGATGAGGAGGAAAAAGGACAAAGATGGGAGTAAGGACGAGAAGAAGGGTAGGGGAAAGAGTAAAAAGGGACATTCTGTGATAGAGGAACAGAATGAGGTGAACTCGAAGCAAAATTTACCCTTGCACACCCAGGCCTTAACAAATTTAGAGAAACTAATTACTAGACTGAGAGAAGATGATGGAAGAAGTTCTGCTCCTTCATCTCCTAGATTGCCAAGGAGTTCCCCTGCTTCACCTGCTCCCTCCAAAAAAGGTAAGATATAAAAGGTTTTCATCCATTATTGCTCCAAAATTTTAGCAAATACAAAAAATCCAATAGTAACAGGGCCGATCCTAGCAGGTGTGCAGCGCGTGCCCCGCACGCGGGCGGCCGAGTTTAAGGGACGGCCGCAGGCCGCCCCCTTTATAAGTCAGTTTGTGAAAAATATGATTTTCAACAAACATTTTAGAGATTATTATTTTTAATTATTGATTATCATTCTAATCATCCAAATTTTGAATGAGACAACAACAAAAATTCAATGAAACTGAATTTTTCAATCTTATCAATTCAAATATTCCTTGTTCCCCTTCACCGAGAAAAAGAAACAAAGGAGTGCTTGCTTCAGAAGAACGTAATGCAAAGATCGAAAAAACTACCATATGAGAGCAATTATCGTTATCGATGGGGTCCCGAAATATTAATGTTTAGGATTGGTACAAATTACCAGATGGTATGAAATCGCGTCGTTGTAAAAACAAAAACGGCTGCAATTACATGGTGGAAGAATACATATATTCTTTCAGCATGCAATTATGATGGTTTATGATGATGCTTTCTGCAGTCACTGCAATGGCTTCATGTTTATTTCTCGTTGCCACCATTCTGGATTCCGGTCCCTTCCGTGTGAAAATCGATAATAATTTTCCTGTTACATCCTAACGAACAAATTTGAGTGTGTAAAGTGTTTTCTATTGTAAAAAAATGTATATGCCCAAGGTGAGTGTGATTGAAATTTTTAGATCAACTCAAAATCCGATATTATTATACTCTTTTCAAAAATTTGAGACGGTCGCAGGTCGCCTCAGTAGGAATATGGCGTTGTTCAATGAAGATGTGCTTGTGTGGAATCTTCCTCACATATGTATATCAAGCCATTAAACTATGTATTAACAAATTATATTGTTACCAGTTGCTATCTTCTTTTATTTAAATTTTTTTTAATGAATTTCTTTGAAAATTTAATTTGAAATTTTTTTATGTAAGTGTTTTGATTTCATAATAATCGTATTAAATCAAAAATATTCTCTGTTGAGTTGCTCTTAAAATTCTTTCGAAACTCTCTAATTCGCAATTTTTTACCGCTACCCGAGTTATTTGTATTATTATGAATAGATGTCTTCTAGAAAGACCAAAAGGCAGTCAGGTGCTAACTATAGAATAACTATAGATAAACAGAGGAGCTCTCCTCAATGTTGAACAGAGAATATTCTCGAAGCTGTTGAAAAATTTTCGAAGAAGTTGGAATATTTTCGAAGCTATCCCTCCCAAAAAAAATTGGCTTCGGCCTGTCCTTGACGGGAACCAGTTCAGAATTATATCGTAGAGATAATGCAGTAGTTCCTGTTTGTACACATAGTTTTTTGTGACATATATGTTTGTTTTTTCTATTATATATTAGTTCGTGTTTCTTTCTTACATTACATATTTTTTATTGAATGTTTTTATTTTGTTGAAATGGATCGATCATGTATCTAATACATCATTCGTCATCTAGTAAACGAATTCAGTATCAGTAGTATATAAAAATATATATGCGTGTATGTAAATTACATTTTTTTTGTGTAAGACTGAAAAATAACACAAAAATCTTCAGAGGAGACAATTAAAGGAGGCCTATTGAAGGTTTTATATATATGTCAAAAAAAAGAAATTTTTTTGTCTTTGGGGCGGCACATAAGGATTCTGCACGCGGGCGGCCAACAACCTAGGATCGGCCCTGAATAGCAACCCTGAAAAGCAGTAAAAGAAGTCCCGTAAGATGTGTTCATTTCGAGAGCGTAGATCCTATAATACGGAAGTTACAGCCAATTATAATAATGGACCAAATAGCAAAATCGCCCTGTAGCTCGGAAACTAGACGCCGTAGCAACTTGGGGTTTTCAGTGATTTATGTTCCTCGGGAAAAGAGGACATGACAAGTATATTACTTTTTCTCAATCTCCTATTGTTTAGGTGCTGTAGTACTAAACCATCGAAATCTGGCCACCCTGTACATTCATAGAAAGCTATGAGGAACTTTATGAGTTAGGAAAATTTAGATGTTTGTGAAATACTCATACATTATGATTGTAAGACTTATTGATGTATTTTTTGGTGTTAAATTCACCTTTCAATTAATTGTTATTCAATAAAAAAACGAAACACTTTTCCACCAATAAAATTGAAGAACGTACATTTTTTTGAAAAGCAAATGTTGTACACAAGCTATAGGTCATTAATCAAGCAATCTGATTATTCTTCACAAAATTCTAGCCGTTTGTCAGAATCAACTTTTGCACGAGCTGTATTTTTTAAGGGTGGTATTTGTGGAGAATTCTGAATGCAAATGATCTGCTGATTACAAAAGCTTCTGATATTTTTTTATGGACGGGGTGGTCTGTTCCAAAACTGCAACTTCAGTAGCTTCATATAGTGACGACACTTTCTGGGTGGTGTTTTCGATTGGGTACTGTGTGAAATATCTTGTTAAAATTTGAAATTTTTTCTCATGGTATCTGAATATTCAACTGAAACTCGGCGTAGATATTACAATTTAGAGTTTACACCATATGTGACATGACAATTTCAATTGAAAATCTACAAGGTGATATTTTTCCTGGAACACTGTCCCCTGTTTCCCCCTGAACCTTTTTATTGCTGAGCTACTGTTAGTTTGAGAAATTGTAAAAAAAAGCTTTATTATTATACAATCTGCTACAGTGGCGGCTCGTCGGGTGAGGCAAGTGAGGCGGCGCCTCACCTATCATTTTCCTCACAATCTCAGAGAAATAAAAAAACAGGGAGCGAACACCAAAATATTAAAATATCCATCATATCTGAGCAAAATCAGCAATAATTTTCTTCGCCGCCACTGCTCAATAATCCCATGAGGACGTAGAGGCGACGATTTCCTCGTCTCTAGAGGCGACGATTTCATCGTCTCATATCCAGTCCAAATTCGAAGCAGCCAACCGAATCCGAAAGACGGCGGAGGAACGCGAAGGAGCGCGAAGTTGTCGCTATTATTCGGTTTTTGAGGCGACGCAACCATCGCCTATCGGACCTTTCCGTGATTCTATAGGATTCGAGGATAGGTTCACATAGATGTCGCCACTCCCCATCTGCTGATTTGTTTATGTAATCCACCTGCAACTTGCAACATCGTCTGCTCATGCTCAGTTGAGTTACAGCATTTCATATCGTTAGATATTTCGATTATTTCTTTGAATTATCTCATATTACTTTCGTTGTGGTTCAATTAAGAGTGTAATTGAGCGATAATCCTACAGTTGAGTAGTTTGAATATTGAATTATGCATAACCCAAATGAATATTGCCCTTGAGAGGTTACAAGGAAAGCGTAATGAAAATTCTGTGAAGCAGATTTTCGAAAAATCAAAGGCACTCACAGGAATACCCTTTGACCGAGAAAAATATAATTTGAACGAAGTTGAACTATTTGAAAAATATAAACGTTTATTTTATGAAATTTTAGATTGTATCATTCATCATTCACCAAATAAAAATTAGATTCGAGAATCTGAGTGAGATTAAATTTTTAGGATTACTTGATAGGACAAAATATAAATTATTTTCATCAGAGTTTCCTTCCACGTTCATGAATTCATTAACAGGGAATTATCGTGACGTATTTGATGAGGACCGATTGAAAAATGAATTAAATATAATTTATAGAGATGAACAATTTCATAGGGAAGATATACGGCACCCTCAAATTGATAAATAATCATTAATCTTGGTATGGTTTCAGTATTTTCGGAGGTTTATAAGCTTGCAACATTAATTGTGATGTCAATAGAGAAGGCATTGTTAGTCGCCATCAGCGAAAATAGTGGTCAATTTTTTGAAGACATCAAAGATAAATTCAATTTTATTTTTCCGAAATTATCATTTTTCACCTTTTATTTTTTTTAAATTGAATCTACTACTGAGTACACCTCTGAGGATTTCTCAATAAAAAATTTACTGTAATTGTGCTGAATAACATTGATGGCCATCATTATACTGTTCTCTCTCAGTAGTTAGATATGACAATTATGTTGTAGTCAACCACTATGTATAAATTTTTTTTTATATAATCGCCTCACCAGCTCACGAGGTCACGAGCCGCCACTGATCTGCTATCGATTTTGAGTGAAAAATGTAGAACGATTCTTTCGAAATCCTTAAAAGAATCAAAATTGTCACAAGTATAAGTAACAGTTCTTTATAGTATCTATATACAATTGGCCATCGATCAAGGTTCCTTCAGCCTTGTCATAAAAATACAGTATAAAGAAAATAATTAAATCTTGGATTCTGGCGGGCCATGGCTGATGCCCACGTCGACCAATCCAACTGTTTTCATGATTTTCATTCAAATATTCCCTGGTACACCTAGTACACTCTGTATCTCAAAAACGAAACGTTTTCGGTTCCATGTTTATAGTACTTTTTCTCCAAATTATGACAGGAATCGTCCTTTTCGTTTGAACCACCAACTTGGGAACACCCTGTACAATTTGATCTTAAATCTCCTCACGCTTTTCCAGCCTTGATCAGTCTGTGACCTTAGTTCGAGTCGGCTCTGTTCACGCCCTTATTTCGAACCCTCTCAGCACCCTTATCACTCTTCACAATTACATCTGTGTTTTATCTTAAACCTTCTTTTTTTTCTTTGACTCTATTCACGCATTCATTATTTGTCCCCTTTTTTTTCACTGCAATCGCTTGGTTTTTTTATAACTTGCGTTGAATTCTGAATTATATGAGCTAAGGTTTTATTCAAATTTCCGAATCAGGTCTATTTTTTTTAATGAGTACATAATAAAGCGAGACTATCAGGAGAGAAAATTTGCTTTCTTGACAAACTATTGAATACCGAATACCGTGGTCCACGGATTCTATAAATTAATTTTTTCAGGCAAACGACCTCAAAGCGCTTCGCCCATCCGAAAAAATTTGTTATCGTCTCCACTTCTAGGCAGAAAAAATAGAAAAAACAAACTGCAAGAAAGTTCTGACGACGAGGTAACAGCTTCTGGGGATGAGATATTCAACGGGACAAACTACAGAGACCTGGAACATTTCCAGAAAGCACAGTTAAGGCAAAAGGTGAGTGAAAGCAATGAAAAATACACAGATTTTCGCAGGAGGTGAGGGTGAGGATAGGTTGATCAAGTTTTACGGCAGCCTACCTTCATTTACTTAAAGCAAGCTCATTCCCTCAACATAAAAATCCCAGGTCCGCCACTGATACTTTGAAAAGTTTGCATTATTAACTGATATCATGGGGCCGTTCAATTTTTTTCAGTTGAAGAGAGGCAAAATTGAGCCCAACGGAAGCAGTTCTAACAACCCTCCTATACCCCAAAGAAGAGAATTTGTGATGCATAACAAGGCTCCAATGTGGAACGAGAATAGCCAAGTTTATCAGTTAGACTTCGGAGGGAGGGTAACCCAAGAATCGGCAAAGAACTTCCAGATTGAATTCAGGGGCAAACAGGTAACGACTTGCTCATCAACGCAAATTCATATAAAACAGTGTAGTCTTTATTAGCTTATTACAAAATTTCGAACCGTTTGGATAAGTTATTGCTGAAATATAGGGAAAATAAAATTTCAAAAAGTAATAATCACACCGGAACAGAATTGAATTTTACCACGTTCAACCTAATCGTAGAACCATTTTCGATTCAAAATTTCACATTTGGCAAAATGATAACGCACCTATACAAAAATTGCAAGAGAGCCCTAAACTTTCTCCAAATAAATTGTTCTACATTTTTCAGGTCATGCAGTTCGGCAGAATAGACGGAAATGCTTACACCTTAGATTTTCAATACCCTTTCTCGGCTCTACAAGCATTTTCAGTAGCCTTAGCGAATGTTACACAAAGATTAAAATAGTACAGTCCTTCATCATGTATACTGATGAAGGAGAAACTACTGAATTTCTAAATGAATGTGAAATTAGAAGTTGAAAAGATATCAAATGTGAGATCAATGTTTTTGATAAAATATTTTTATAGGTAATATCTTTTGAAGAATATGATATATCGCTAACAATCTGATAGACCTTTTACTTTTCGATGCCTACCCTTATGTTGAATATTCTTTTTTTCACTTTCGAAAAATTAAAATGTTTATCCGAAATTTTACAGCTCAAATGAAGGCCAAGTATTAGAGAAAAAAGTTTTTTATATTTGATAGTTGTTTTTACAATTAGCATTCAAGCTATCTACATACGTTGAATATACAGTTGCTTACTGCATTTCAACAGTCCAGTTAATATTTCTCAGTTATAGATTATTTTCCCTCATAGTCTCATGATAATTCTCATGATTGAAAAACAGGAAAATCTAGGTGAATCAGGCTCAACAACCATCAGGTTTATTTGAAAATAGTGATAAATGGAAATTTTTATTGAAAGCTACAACTCAAGATTTTTTATTGAAAAATGTGACAAATATGAAAAAGAGACTATCTGTTTCCAAATATTCAAAAAGGCTGAAGTATTTACTTTTAAGATAGCTTCCCAACATATTGTTTTTCGATAGGAATAGTGCACATAGACCAATGTTTATTTTATTTTCCTATATGTAATACACATTTTATATTCAAACTACACTATTGCTTTTTTTCTGCAGAAAAACATTCTGATTCCCATAGTAGAAATTGAGCAGTCTTATAGAAGTACAGAACATACGCATTCTATTATGAATTCCAAGAAGACACTATATACAGGGTGTTTTTAAAAGAGAGATTAGTTTTTGAGAGGCAGACCTCAGCAAAATTAACCATTTCGCCAAAAATCTCCTATACAGAAGTTACAAGATGGAGAAATTACAAAAACATCAATTTCGATTCAGATTCTTATACGCTCATCAGTCCAAGAATGACCGAACTTTGGACGGCTGCAATACATCACATAAGTGTCATAAGTGCGGTACTTCTCACGAAAAGATCGGCCCTGATAGTATTAAAGAACACATCTTTCATTACTCTGTAATTTGGATTATGATGTCTTATAACTTCGGCATCAAAAAGTCTATATTTTGGTGATTGGTTTATTCAATGAATGCTACTCCCTGTTGAAAAAAAACCTTTGAAAACACACTGTATGAAACGAAAAGTTGGAATGAAAGAATGAATATCTGTGAGTTGTAATGTTTATTGGGAATTATTGCAATGTATGCTTTAACTTGATATTGTTACCTATTGTATGTACTTTGTTTCAGTGAAAATTTACGTTTTGAAATTTTAATATGTGTATCTGTTGATTTATGTAATATTAAATATTTAAACACTTATTGTTCGTGATCCATTCCATTTGTATCAGACATACTGTGCAAATTAAATGCGCCTTTTTTCAGACTGTATTTTTTTAAACCCTCACTCTCTCCTAATAGTCTGGGTGCCGGTGGGACAAATTGCAAATTATCAATAAAGTTTTCATACTTTCTGTATAGCTTAATTAGGTAGTCTACCACATTTTTCCTCTGTGAAAATTTTTGTAGTCGCGGCTTTTTTGCAGCAAACCTCTCGAAATTGTTTTTATCCCTAAGATATTCTACATGTTTATTGTCATTTTCTTAATAGCATATATTTATTCAAACATATAACTGATCTGATTTCATTTCAAATGGGAAAGTAAGGGAAAATAAAAGATATGTCTAAGTTTTTGGCCGCTGGTACCAGTGGTACCATGTTTGAATGAATATAAGCTAATAAGAAAATGGCAATAAACATCTCACTCCCAATTCTTTTATGTTTGTAAGAGCTAATATGCAGAAATGAATGAACGATCTTCGCGACACTATGCCAGATATAAACAATTTCCCGAACTTCTGAAGGCACAATGCTAACGAATTTTATGGTAACTCATTTCATCCATTTAATTGTGTACAGGGTGGGCAAAATTGGTGCTACATGAACTAAAACTTTTCAACCCGAGGAGATAGAGAAAAATGAATGGCACCTTATAATCCTCTTTTTTCGAGAAACTGATAATGCCATCAACTGCATTCCTCTGTCTTCTTTTGTTTTCGAGTTATAGCCCAAAATTGAAATTTGGGCGATTTCAACTTTGGTCATTATCTCCGTTTCTGTTTATGCTAGGATGTTGAAATAAAAACATTATACAGGCACTTTTCTGATAGCAATCCAGTGGCGTACTCTGATTTTTTATAAAAGGTTCATTCGCTGAGTTGTAACATAAAGTTGTGTTTTTTCTTATGGAAACATTAGTTTGAAATGACTTAAAAAGAATCGCCATTTTTTTCCCGTTTCAGAAATGTATCATATGTTATACATCGCCCTCAGATTTGTTTAGATATTATGAAAAATATGGTTTGTATATGGAATTCGAATTATTGAGTAGGCTGAATCATAGAATTATGTGTCTCTACGCATGGTGTAATTATTATTTCACAGTTGAATCACTTGCTACCCCACTATTCTCATTCGCTAAAATGAAACATTTCAACATATCATATTTTTCGTAATTTTAGAATATCTCCATAATGCCGCCAACGATGACTTCAAATTTTAATAACTGACAGTTGTTTCAAACAGAGATCGCACCATCAAGTATTCAAACGTGACACCATGCGTAGAGACACATAATTCTATGATTCAGCCTACTCAATAATTCTAATTCCATAT
Source organism: Adalia bipunctata (assembly GCA_910592335.1). Lineage (NCBI taxonomy): Eukaryota > Metazoa > Arthropoda > Insecta > Coleoptera > Coccinellidae > Adalia > Adalia bipunctata. The sequence continues at coordinate 14,480,532 of OU342954.1, forward strand.
ACAAACCATATTTTTCATTATATCTTAACGAATCTGAGGGCTATGTATAACATATGATACATTTCTGAAACGGGAAAAAAATGGCGATTCTTTCTAAGTCATTTCAAACTACTGTTTCCATAAGAAGAAACACAACTTTATGTTATAACTCAGCAAATGAACCTTTTATAAAAAATCAGAGTACGCCACTGAATTGCTATCAGAAAAGTGCCTGTATAATGTTTTTATTTCAACATCCTAGCATAAACAGAAACGGAGATAATGAACAAAGTTGAAATCGCCCAAATTTCAATTTTGGCCTATAACTCGAAAACAAAAGAAGATAGAGGAATGCAGTTGATGGCATTATCAGTTTCTCGAAAAAAGAGGACTATAAGGTGCCATTCATTTTTCTCTATCTCCTCGGGTTAAAAAGTTTTAGTTCATGTAGCACCAATTTTGCCCACCCTGTACATAGAAAAATCTGGCGGATTGGTCGATTGAGTTGTGATTAAATATGTAATATAACAATCACAAAATTACGTTTACCCTCACAACTCGTTTATTCACGGCTTCATACCAAATTTTGCGAATTTACAATCTTAACCTAAGCATTCATACTCCAAATTAACCCTGAAAATTTCAATTTATTGTGTTTGCAGTTAGCTGTACGGACAGGAATAAATTTGACCGCGAATTCATCATTACGACCAACATAATTTAGTTCAGACAATTTTCAGCTTAGAATTGGACTAATACAACTTGGGAGAAATAAGTGAAAATCTAAGAGCAATAAGGTGAGGACAATCTTACCTTATGATCGCAGTGCACTGTAGTAGCCCTATTTGACAATCAATATTTTAGGGGAAAGGGAGATCAATAACATAGGTACATAATTAACAAAAAAATTTATTGGAAATCTTTTTTGAGGCGAAAACTAGAAATAAAACAGATGCATTCTTTCAATAATGGAAGAGAATAATTTAATAATTTTGGATTCCATATTATCATATTTCAAAAAATGCCTGATTAACTTATGCAATTCTAATGAAGTAATAAAAGGAATTTGGGCATTTATATTTATATTTAAATACAAGTTCATAAATGCCTTGTTTATCAACTATCATCACTATCACAATTATTTGGATCGAAGTCTTCATCATCTTCATCATCATCATCCAAATCGAGATCTTCTAAATCTTGGAATAATGATTCATCCACCTTCACAGCTTCTCCTGAAAAGTTTGAATTAATAGAACGAAATTTCAACATTAGATCTAGTAGGGGAAGTACGTACAAAATGACATAGGGTTTTATTTCAGAGGCATAACTTGTTAGTAGTGAATCACAGTAATGTCATATTCGACACCTCTGATCTTTGGTCCTTTCTTCACAAAATCCAATCAACCTTTATGAAATAAAAGTACCAAGAAATAAAATATTCTTAGATAAATTGGGATGAACGAAATTTATTTTGTTCGCATGCTATGGACAAAATGACATACCGGCAACAGGCAACTGTATTTTTCTACTTATAGTTACAAAACTACTGACAAAGTTCACAAATGAAACGCTTGGTTCTTCTAGGAACATCAGCACAAGATGCGTGATCCCAATGCAAGCAAAACATGCACCGTAACCAGTCTTCTGTAGGGCTAATCCTGGAGAAGATCTAAATCGGGAAAAAAGGTCTCATAACAATAGATAGATGGACACTGCTCACTGGACAGTCGTCTTCATGATCTCTAAAGTTGCTTGGAACATTTTCTTCTTCATTGTCTTCTTTAAATAATGCCCTAGGGACTTGTCTTCTTGTTTTTGGAGGAGGTATTGGCTCTTTTTTTATTTGAATGCAATCTTATTAGTGTAGAAGTTGAAAGAAAGTACGTTTGTCGAGTCCTCGGCTCACGTTTGTCTTGTTCAATTATAAATCGTCCTTTAGGGATTGGAGAAACCTCCTCATAGGATCAGCAAGAGTAGGTAAAGATGCATTGCCTTTATTAGCCGCAGATGAAGATTTTGTTATGAATATGTTAAGACAAGACCTGATTCTTTGTTTGCTGATGGAGCCTGAGATGGATTGTCTTGGTTTTGTCCGGTAGATACGGTTAATTCAGCTGAAATACCTATGTCATTTTGTCCGTTCACTGTATATGTCATTTTGTCCATATAGCGTTATGAAACTAGAAATGTATCGAATTAATACAAAAAGTATATTCAACATACAAAAAGCTCCGTGAATACAATGACAAATAAGTAAAGTTTGAATTGAATGCAATTTGAATGAAAAAAATGGTTAAAACTGGCCATTTCTTCTTGAAATTTGGCGCAATGAAAAAAAACTCGTGACCTATTGATTTCTGTTATCACTCATAACGACCGAATGAACCAGAGTAGCTCTTGCTAATTTTCAGAGGTTAATTGAAGCCACTCGGGTCGTGTAATGTGGTAGGCAGTTCCGCATTTCATACCTCCGAACTCAAGTTATGATGCCTATGTCATTTTGTCCATATATGTCATTTTGTACGTATTTCCCCTACAGCAAGGAAAGGACCCCGCACTTTTACTACGGGAAATGGCGTTCCGTCAAATTTTCTAAAATTTTGGTATAATGTAGTACTCGACATACTGATCAAAAGTGTCCATGGCCCCAACTCAATCCTATGACTAGTTTTTGAGATACAGGGCGTTGAAGTTGAGAATTACCCACTTTTACTACGCCCGTATCTCGGAACAGAATCGAATGAACTTCAATTTTTCTCAAGAAACATTTCATTACATCCCCAAGGAGCAAGCATATAGAGGAATATGACCGAAAATCGTTACGAATACAGGGTTATCCATAATTGAATGTATGCCCGATTTTGAAAGTATAAAATATATCAGTTCCAGAGCGAGAACGTTCGCAAAATGAACTATTACACTAGATATGTTGTTGTTACATCAAAAAAGTCTGAAATACCCAAAATTTGTACTGGGTGATCCATTATTATAGAAACTATTCTCAAGGAAGGTTAAATGGACACCCTGTATTTATGGGTTGATTCAAGGTGTTTGTTTAATGTTTTTAGAACATATCATGATGGACTTCAAAGAATACAGGGTGATTCAGTCATGAAATGAACTTTGAACCTCACGAAAATACCCAAAAGCCACCTCTTTTTTTCATCACCCTCTATTTCAAGATTGAATCCGAGGAGGTGGGAGTTTTCTTTCACCATTGTACTTGATATAAAAACATCAATACGCCTGAGAGTTTTTATCCACTTCCTATGACCAGATTTTTTTTTATGTAATATGAAAATTATTTATTTATGTTATTCTATTCTTATAACAGCTAAAAATCTGGTCATAGGAAGTGGATAAAAACTCTCAGACGTATTGATGTTTTTATATCAAGTACAGTGGTGAAAGAAAACTCCCACCTCCTCGGATTTAATCTTGAAATAGAGGGTGATGAAGAAAAGAGGTGGTTTTTGGGTATTTTCGTGAGGTTCAAAGTTCATTTCATGACTGAATCACCCTGTATTCTTTGAAGTCCATCATATGTTCTAAAAACATTAAACAAACACCTTGAATCAACCCATAAATACAGGGTGTCCATTTAACCTTCCTTGAGAATAGTTTCTATAATAATGGATCACCCAGTATAAATTTTGGGTATTTCAGACTTTTTTGATGTAACAACAACATGTCTAGTGTAATAGTTCATTTTGCGAACGTTCTCGCTCTGGAACTGACATATTTTATACTTTCAAAATCGGGCATGCATTCAATTATGGATAACCCTGTATTCGTAACGATTTTCGGTCATATTCCTCTATATGCTTGCTCCTTGGGGATATATGTAATGAAATGTTTCTTGAGAAAAATTGAAGTTCATTCGATTCTGTTCCGAGATACGGGCGTAGTAAAAGTGGGTAATTCTCAACTTCAACGCCCTGTATCTCAAAAACTAGTCATAGGATTGAGTTGGGGCCATGGACACTTTTGATCAGTATGTCGAGTACTACATTATACCAAAATTTTAGAAAATTTGACAAAACGCCATTTCCCGTAGTAAAAGTGCGGGGTCCTTTATACATTTCCTTATAAAATGACCTAAATCACTTACCATCTGCCAAGAATTTAAGATCAGACTCATTCATTGTGTTATCATGCATGAACATCTCTCTGCCAGTCAACTTTTTGCCTTCTTTTTCAACCAATTCCCTCTTTTTTGTTATTCCTACTTCATCTTCAAAGGCTATCTTCCATTTCATAAAAGTTTCAACTGTTACTTTTGTTCCCTCAAAACGTTTCTGTAATAATATATATTTGTGAGGATATGGTATTACCATGTAAAATTTATCCTGCATAAATAAACGAAGTAGATATAATTTTGTTGCAAAGTTGAATTATGGAATAAAGTATATACATACTTACTTCGTCTTCTTCATTTCGAATGAAAAACTTTAAAAACATGAAAAAGACTTTTTCCACAAAGGATTGTTTTTAAACCAATTCTGTTTATTCATCATACTATTATTCAAAAATAAATCCGAAATTATTGGTATTTTTAAAAATGTTGTTACAGAGGTTTAAATTTCAGATTGCTGTGGCCTTATATGGAAGGTATAAAAATACCTATTATAAGAAGAAAACAAACAGAATTTGAATGAATGGGAAAAACTCACTCTTTCTGCTTCCTCCTCTTCCCTTAGTTTTCTTTCAACAATTTCTTCCCTCTCCCTCTTAACATTTTCCCATTTCAAACTGAGCCATTCCTGCGCTGTTGAAACAAGGGTGAAAATCATTACCATTCCCAAATTCTCTTGGACCTACAGAATGATACATTAGACAAATCTCAAAAGAGAACCCAATGAACCCATACTTGGCCTTGTAGGAATTCTTCTAATTCTTTTTCATTATTTTCTAAGAAGTTCAAAGGCTCCTCTATTTCAATAACTGGCCCTTCATCAGGGTATTTGTCAGTATAAGTGAAAGTTAAATCACAAGCCATCCCATTTTCTGTATCCTCCTCGAAGTCCTCTGACTTTATTGGAATGGTGAATCTGTATTTTGGTTCAGTTTCTAGAACTAAAGGAAAAATTATACACCACAATAATTAGCCTTAAAATTCCTACTTTTTATATCTCCGTAATATATAGACTCAAGGGCTTCTATTTCGTTTTTCTGTTCTTCCAAGTAATCCATTATTTCAATCGTAGATTCATATAATAATAAAAATATGAAATTTATTCGTGTACATCACCTCGCACAAAACAAAATTACTTAGGTTAGGATCAGCAAAACGTAAAATCTGTGCATCATGCATGTGCCCAACTAGACATGTTAGCTACCGCTACGAATCCTTTCATTAGTGAATTTTATCAAAATGAAGGGGCTTATTGGAAATGACTTCGTATTTTCGTGTAAAAACTGTAGTATTCCTTCATATTTGTCAGTAATAGTTTGATTTGGGATTGAAAATAAATTTTTAATTATATATGTTCGGTCAAAAACAGTAGGTTGATTACTGAACACGTGTCACATATGTCAAAGTGCATATAACCACAAATTCAGAAAAAAACTGTAAAAATAAATAAATATACAATTTAAATATATAGATAAACTGCTACTGTTTATATCTAAAATTTCTTAAGAATACTACCGTAGTATAACAGAAATCAACAAAAATGGGTGGCAAAAAGCGACAAGCCCAAAGGACCAAAAACAATGCGATGGTGATTTGAATTAAATTCAGAGGATCGTATTGTTCATTTATGTATTATTCAAATTTCAGCCCTCTAACAGCGGTAGAAGTGCTGAATATTTAAGCAGCAACATACCGCACTTCTCTGGTTTCTCTGGAATGAAGGAAACTGGATTAATTTTTCCCTTAATGGCTACTGAAGATATAGAACTGTGTATTGATGCTAACTACCAGCTGGTGTTCAAAAAAATGAACAAAAAAGATAGTACTACTAAAATAAAGGTACTTTCATACTTATTGAGGACAACAACATCCCGAACCTTTTGGATAGATTGAAATTATATTTTTTCTAGGCTTTACAAGAATTTGCTGATCTGGTAAAGAATTCTGATGCCGAGGAAGTCAAAGCGGTACTTCCTTGTTGGCCTAGATTATATAATACTTTAGCTACAGATTCTGAACATAAAGTCAGGGAGGCAACTCATGTGGCTCACAATGAAGTTGTGCAGAAAGTGAAGAGGAATTTGGCTCCTCATCTCAAATCATTAATAGCCGCTTGGTTCACTTCCCAATACGACACTTATCCTCCTGCTGCCACTGCTGCTGCTTTGTCTTTCAAAGTAGGTCACTAATTTAATTTTTTTAAATTTATTCATTAACTAAACTGTTTCACAGAATGCATTCCCGGAGAAAAAAGTCGAAGAAGTGATTGTGTTCTGCAACAAAGAAATATTGGAATATATTTATGACAACCTGTTTGTCCAAACACCTCAGACAGTGGGCAATCCAAAACAAAGCACTCCAGAAGAACTGGCTGCCAAGCACGAAAGAGTTTTGATATCGAGTTTAAATGGGTATTCCCTGTATTTGAAAAAAATTCCTAAAGAGAAAATAGTTGAATCGTCAGAGCTGAATAGAAAAATTATCAATAATAATAAATTTTGGAAATACTCAAGGCATAATCTGATGATTGTTAGAGCTGCTTGGTTTGAAGTGTTAACAGCGCTCTTTGAAAAAGCTCCATTTTTGTTAGAACAGGAGGAAGGGCATGTAGTTTCTTATACTCTTGGAAGCATCGATGAGGCAGATCCCATTTTGTTGCCCTTGGTGTGGCAAAATGTGCTACTTGTTACTTCTATGAAGGTATTTATTATTATTTTTACTTAATTGATCTATTTGTCAAGAAAGGAATTAGGCAATGAGCTGTCAAATATTTTTGGAGGTTAGTGCTGGTGGTCAAACAATGGGACTTTAGCTTTGTTCATTTAGATATTAAAAACGTTTTTGTTTGAAAAATGATTTTATGGGATATTTTGATATTTTCTGTCAATCTTACTCTCAGGAGTATCAGTGAAAATTATTTAAATTAAGTACATTTTTATTAAAATAATGCCGTAAATGTGTGCCAAAGTTAGATGTGCAAGTCGTTCAGAAGGGGATTTTCTTAAATACATATTTTGAAACACCCACTGTTTGTACCTTGATGTATTATCCACATATCAATTGTCTTACTAAAAAAAGATGAGAAATTTGGTCAGCAGTCATCAAGACTTGCCAAATCGAAGATAAGAAACTGAAGTGAACATTTTTTCGTAGTTACTGATATAAGCAGTATTCAGTTCATGTTAAATGTAAAACTGATGAATATTTAAATTTTATATCATATGAAAGGATAAAGAAGTGACAGGTTGCAATGCTCTGATAAATTTTCTCTAATACTTCCTCTACAATCTCTGCGGGCTCCGAATACTAAAAGTTGTGATCATATGATTGAGTGAAATTTTCTTTGTCAGTTTTGTCTCAGGATATTTTTTTATATTACAAAGCATAAAAACTCACTCGTTCACTCATGAAATGCATAAGATAATGAAATTCCTCATATTTACCGCAAACCAGCAACCTGTCAGAAACGTTTTGAGGTTAACAGTGGTGGAATAATTACCTGGTTTCGATTGCCTAATTTGCAGGTTCTGACTAGGTTCTTTATGGTTTTAGATATTTAAATTACTTATCTTCTATAGGCAGGTCCCCTTTTCAATGTGACACCCTGTATAACAAATTGATGAACTCTTTGCGATAATTTTTTCTTTTTATGAAGGACTGGCACACCAAAGTGAACATTGATAAATTAATGCTTCCAAAATTATGGAAAATCCTCAAAGATGGAGGCAATGGAAATGCTTCAACTATATTCCCAAACCTTCTACCTCTGTTGTCTAACATGATGGAGATCGTCGATGTCAATACATTCTACTATAATTTCTTCCGAAATCTCTGCGCCAGGTAAGTCAAGACACCAAGCCTCAATTGAACTCTGATAATTTCTTTTGCAGTTTGAAAGCAAAATCTGTGGTAGCAAGCAGGTCAGAATCGACTGCCATATCCACTTCTTTCATAGAATGCATTAGATACGTTATCATGAAACACGAATCCAATGTGGAGTTGTGTGAGAAAATCATCAAATATTATCTGATATCTTCGATTCATTGGTGTGTGACGGAAACTCAATCCTGCTACAAGACTATTTTCAATCAAACCGCATCTCTGGTGCAGTACTGGAGCAGAAATAATGTGAAGGAAGAGTCAAATTATTTCAGGTGAATATGACAGATTTTTTTTGTGTATATGGAATCATGAACTGAATTCTGGTTGAAGAAACGTTCCAGGCTAGCATTTTTTTATTCAATTATTCGTCAAAAAATTAACATACATATACATAATTGAAGACTTCACTTTTGATTTTCAGATACCTAACATATTTCTGGAACAATATAAACTCCCTTTTCGAAGGGGTACTCATGGATCTGGAAATATCAAATTCAGAAAAAATGTCCCAGTTGGCAGAGACACAAGTAGAATTCCTAAAAACGATGAAACACATGGCTAAAGTCAAGAAATGTTTGAAAGTGAAATTCAATGTTAGCAACGAAACTATACCAACAATTCATGAAACCAGTCCATCAAACCAACTCAATGAATTCTACTTGAACGGTTTGCAAGACACTGTTTTGAGATTGTGTGAAATTTATGTTAAACTCATCAGTGGTAAAAATTCGAAAGAATTGATGGATCATTTGGCTGCATTGATCGATGAGTTCGATTCGACGAATTTCTTTAATCTCTTGAGTAAAAAAATGACTGGAGATCAACATAGCGATGTCATCATTCTCTTTGAGAAGTTGCTGAAGAATTGGTTAGACTGTGAGAATTTATTGTGTAAATCTCTCATTCATATTGTTTTTTCAACATTCAAACATTTAGGAGATGAGGGAAAACAAATTGTTCTGGATAATCTGAACAAGGTGAATTTACATGTTTTTCTCAAAATGGTCTTTCATTCAGGATTTTCAGATTTCAAATGCAGAATGTGTGGGATGGTGTTTAGAAGAGGCTTTATCCCATCAGTATAACAAAGATATTTTGATACGAAAATGGCTGATGAATGATAAAGTTACCAACTTCTTGGTTGATATTGTTGAAAAAAAAGTATCTGCTTGTTGCCCTGCCAATTTTTGTGTACTCTTGAAAATTGCCATCACTGAAAATGCTGAGGAAGGTAATTATTTGATCTTATTTTTCAATGTATGTCTAGATTTTGTTTCATACAGGGGACCAAATAAAATGGTCCAACCGAATATTTCCTTAACTTTCAGTTTTTTGGGAAAACACAGGTCAAGACTCTTAAATGAAAATAGGCACATCATCCTCAAGATTTTGCAATTCTATTAATGAAAATGCTGATTAATTTCTGTTTGGCGTTCATTACGATGAAAAAAACTCGTTGGAATTGATGGGGGAAGTTGATACTCTCATTTCCTTTCTTTTGTGTAGCATTCTATCCTTAAATTTTGTTTGATTAGTTTATGTTCCCTTTTTAATATGTTCATTTCTTTTTTGTTCGAATATTCTTTCTGGAGCCACGACGTTATAAATACGCCATGCGGATCGTTGTTCTGGTGAAAAGAAAGAGAAAAATATCTATTGGCTGTCAAGTGAGATTTCTATCAACAAATTGTTATAAATTTACATGTAACAAAGTGCATTCAGTGGTGGAGTTCCTGAACACATCCAGAGTTTTTGGAGTTCATAGCCACATTACGAAGAAAATATTTCTTTATTATGAAACAATCCATGTTTTCTCTGCTTTAAATTGTCAATAGACAGTTACCTCTTTCGTAAAATGGCACATCCTACAGTTAACCATTTAGTTCTTCCAGTATTGCCTGTATCAATAAGGAAATAGTAAAAAAACTTTCACAACAGCAACTTAAATTGCAAAAAATTAAAATTCTTTTTTTTTTAACGTCTGTGTGAGGGGAAAACCCTTTATGGGCGCCGAGAGGGTCCGCACTCTCGGTAGTGAGAGAATGCAAGATCTTGTTTGGGTACTCACTAAAAACCCCTCACACATTCAATGAAGGAGTTCTTCATCCTGCCCTCGTAGCGTCCCTTAGCAAAACAGATGAACTGCAAGTGGCTTCTAGAGTTCATGAGACCTGATGATATGGAGTGACCCGAGCAACACTACTTTCTGCATTCTGTGCGCCAATACCTCGGCCAGTGGTCTACAGACTGGGATAATCTTCAGTTCATCTGCATAGTAAGCTCTCATTCCACCGAGACATCCTATGATTAGTATGACCTGGGTATAAAGTTCCAAGCTCGAACATAAGTTCTTTGTATTTTTGCCTCTTCTGTTCTCCTTTCATCACAACATTATTTTCAGCAGGGGAAGAGAATTCCACGACAAACAACATTGATCTGCCGTGTTGTTGAGACAGGATAGTTCCAGCATATGCGAGCTCTTTCGTTCTTCTTCTTCAATCTCCAGAGGCAATATGGTAGCACCGGTTCTTTGTATATCTCATACGCGGCTCTCAGATGAAAGTATAGAATTCGGAGAGCCGCGTTGTGTCTCTCTACATACCCTGATGGAGCATGGAATCTGCAGGCGGAAAGGATGTGCATAATGTTTCCTGTTGCCTATGGCAAGCCCCGCAAGTTGTTGGGGTGTCCATTTTCATTATGTTCTTTTTATACCATCTCGTATTTAGTACTCCATATTGACACGCCATCACAAATCCCTCCGTCTCTGACTTGAGGCTAGCGAACCGTAGAAAGGCGAAAGACAATTCCTCAGACAGGTCCTGGTCTTTTAAACTCCTGAAATATATGGAGTGCAAGTTCTTACTCATATGATGTTCGAGTAATTTATCCGACTGAGACATTCGGATCAGTCTCGCTAGGCTTCTTTGTTCCGCCTGAGTGATCGGTGTTCCAGCGAGCTCAGGATTGATCGATACGCCGGTTATGCTGAGCTTCTCCACGGCCCTTTGTGCAGCTCGGAATAGGAAGGCTCTATGGTTCGCAATTTCATGCTGAGCGACAAATTTCAGAAGCGGATCTTCACTTCTTAGAATCCTTACTGCCATTTCCAATGTTTGTTGATAGTGTTGATATTCCAAACATTGTAACCCTCTACCCCCCTGGCTTCAGGGAAGGTATATCCTCTATATTGAACTGTTGGGATGTAGGCTACGATTCATGCTCATCGTTTTCCTTGTTGACCTATGAAGATCGAGGAGTTCGTTTACCTTCCAGTTCACCACCCCGAAATAGTAGGTGAGAATCGGGATGGCTAGCATATTTGTAGCAGATACTTTCTTTCCCGACAGCTGCGATTTCCAAATGTCCCTCAGCTGTACGGTCTTTTATGCAGGCCACTCACGAGGACTTTTTAGGGGACTTTCGGGCAGCCAGCATCGCACGAATGATCGGAAAGTGTCCCCGTTTATGGCCGATCGAGAGTACCCTTCGGCGTTCGAGGTAGGTATTTGGAAGCCCGAATGGACGCCTGAAAAGTCGGGCGTTCAGGTAAGCTTCCAGAATGCTCGAAACAGATGCCTCGTGAGTGGCCCGCATTGGTGCTGACGTCATTCCACCATTCCTCGCCCATTTCTTTAACCAAACGAAAGGATTAGTTCAACGTTGTTCTTGCGAGTTGGAGTCCTTAGTAGGAATTAACCCAAACATTTAGATATTAAGTGAGAACCAAACATGCAATAATTCTCTTAAAAATGCACAGAACCAATTGAAAGTGAATGTTACTTGATTTAAACTGAAATCAAATAGAACAAAAAATAAAATAATTCATTCATCAACTTTCCAGAACTATATGTGAGTCAAGAAGCCATCTCAAAAATTTTGGAAAAATTGAAAGAACCTCTGCTGAATCCAAATGATCATCTGCAATCAATAGATGCATGCCTAAGTCTTGCTGCCAATTTATCCGCTGTAATATATACGAAAAATTACCTGTTGACATTCACAGATGATCTGCTTTTATCACTTTTAAGACTGTCATGTGATACAAGCATCAATAAAGATTATCTGTCCAGTGACACGACATGGGAGGTTCAAACCGCTTGGCAAGACGCTTTAACCTTGTTGTCAAGCAGCTTGTCCAAAAACGAACTAGAACCAACAATGGGTAAAGTTGTTTCATTCTTTCATAAATCGCTAGAGACCGAAAATTTGGGTGAAGATAAGCTTCAGAGACTCATCACAGCATTAATCAATGTGAGCCGAGCTATTTACAAATCTACTCCATTTCAAATCAATGATATTCTAAATGATATATTCAATCATACCATCATACTCAATCAGAGAAAATTTATAACCGATATTTGTAAATGGGCGGAATATTCAAACGGTAATTTGGCCAGTTGTTACGAAGAATTTGAGGTTATTAGTGATGTCAAGGTGGACTGTAAAGAACTGCTTCAATTTTTTACTTGGTTATATGTGAGAGTGAAAGTTCTTACGGCTAAGGTGTGTGATACAGTAGATGATGATGAGGAGGATGATGATGAAGAGATAGGAGATATTTGGTCCTTTTTGGATGTGAAGATGAATTGGATTATTCAAATTCTGTATGATTTGGAGTTAGGGAAGTGTTTTTTGTTGAACTTTGAAACAGTGAGTACATTTTCAACTTTTGCACAATCAATTACGAAAGATTGATATTGAAGTTTCTGGAAGTGATTTGAAAATTATTATTTTCGTTTTCATGATCTACAATCACTTCCAGGTGAAATCCTCCATTGAAATAGAGAAGTTCGTCAAAAAAGCCGTATCCATATATATATCATCAATGAAACGCTTCTCAAAAGATGATGTAAATTCATTGTGGTTAACCTTGCGAGCACAAGCACGTTCTAGTTGTTGGATTTGGATCAGAGCAATTTATACAAGTCAGATATGTTTGCTGAGTGAGGATCCGATCAAGATTTATGAGGATTTACTGAAAGATGTAACTACTGATGACAAATTGGCAGTGGTACAGTCCACCCAGGTGTTTTCCAAACATTTAAATTATGATTATGTGGCCTGCTCGTTCGACAGCGTCAGCAGAATTGTCATACTGAGATGCTTATCAAGAAATAAAGAAATCGACGTACAGATAGCAGAAGTTATGTCAACGCTAGAACTGTTGCGGAATGATACAGAAAAGTTCAGCTGGGAAAAGTGAGTCGTAGATTTAGCAACTTCTTTGTCTGGTAGGGAGAAACCTAAGAAATGTGGCATTCATCACAACACCATTACATTACAAAAATTTAATAAAAATATTTGTTTCTTCATAGTTTCAAGTTGGATTGGCAACCATATCAAATAATATTAGAGACCTGCAGGTTATTCAACGAATTGATCAAATACCAATTTGATTCTTTATCCAGTAAACAGATCGACCTTATTGTCATTAGCTTGACTGAATGGCTCCAAAGGGTGGTTCAATTAAACAAAATAGAAAAAGTGAGTGACTGTTTACCTCTCTTTGATACTTAATTTTTTTAGTAATGTTTCAATTATTATTTTCGATTAATTCTTCATTGTTTAAGGTTAAACCAATGTTAATTGCCATAACTAATTTATATCAGATCATCAATTATAAAATTAACGAACTGAGGGAACCTGAAAAGATAATACCGTTGGTGAAAGAATGGGATGATTTATTCGCGGAGGGCGCGCAAACAGATTTGGTCAATCTGTGGCTTGGTTATGCAGGTAAGATGTGGTAAAAATGGTTGCGAATATACAGGGTGTCCCACTACTCACTAGTGCGGACGATATAAGCGTAACGGTCTGAGATTGGCAAAATTTGTTGATGCAAACTTGATATACTCCTGGAAAAGCACAACTAAAAATATTTTCGAATATATCAGGTGTCTCACAAAAGAGGTGCCTCTGATTTTTCAAATGGGACACCCTAATTTTTTGATTTATTTTCAATGTGTTCTTACTCCTCTTTGATGGTGTGAAATTTTTGAGATTTTTTTCCAGCGGTGCAGATTCTATTGAAAGAAAACTGTAAAAAGTTGAGGGCATAGCCGTCCGCTCAAACTTTTAGAAGAAGCAGAAGTAACTCAAATTTGATCATAAGTTTTTTTAACTGAGATATTTGCTGAGTTATCATAGCAAAATAATGTATTCGAAAATATTTTTAGGCTGTGCTATTCTAGGAGTACCTATATCAAATTTGCATCAAAAAATTTCGCCAATCTCACACCGTTACGCTTATATCGTCCATTGCGGAACTAGTGGGACACCCTGTATATACATATAAATGCGTATAGATGCAGATATTAAAAAAATGTGAAATGCTGAAATAAATAATTAATGGAGATTTATACGTGTAATGTTCGACATTTATTGTTGAGGCACTGCCTCACCTGCATCATAGGACAAGCCGCCACTGCTCGATAGGGGCGTAGTTAATTCAACATTTGGATTGTTCCAAAGGCGTTGCTTTCAAATTTCTCCATGGTCAATTTTTTGTAACTTAATTCATAAACACCTAAAGTTAATCATGAGGATATTTGCACTGTTGTGAAATTCTGTTACTGACTTCACATTGACTTTTGGGAAACCCTACATTCGAAATTCCTTGAATTTTCTTCCAGGTCATTTCAAGGGAATACAAAATGCCCTACCTATTAGAGAATTACCAGTCATGTACAGTTTCACTTCCATGACTAATTGCTTCAATCATAAGCTGATATTCAGACAATCTGAAGATATGCCCTCACGAAGATCGAGACTTCTAAAAGAATCTTGTGAATTGTTGACAAGCAACTTGAGTACCCTCCAGTTAGCAGGGTACAAAACCTTATTGAGTTTAATACCAGGTTTGGTAGATATAGACACTGAAGCTGTCGATACAAATACACCAAACAAGGACGGATTGATATTTGAGATGTTCAAAGGTATATGCCTTTCAACGCAGGAAATCGTAAGCACAATGCTTCTCGATTTCAAGTGAGTAAATTTTTTGGATAACAAAGTCTTTCAGCGGAAAGGCGTCATCAAGGTGGTATAATATTTTTGAATTTTTTAGGTTAGGTGAAGACAGCTGTCGCGTGGAACCGTTCACAGATTCTTATAACTACACTCTCGCCTACTTGCTGATATGGGATGTAATGTTATGTCTTTGTGAAAAGGCTTCTATGGAATTAAAGTTCCAATATGCCGATTGGCTAAGGTGAGCATCTATTCGTCGTATTCTTTCATGAGATTTCAAGGGATCAGTATCTTCACTCTGGTTTTAATACATCTATATACTCATCTTTGAAATACATCTATTATGTTCACAAAGAATATACTGCTCCACAAGAGTTAGGGATATACTATTCAATCGTTTTTAAAAGTATGTAATCTTCGAGAAAACCGCTGTGAAATCATTTAAAACTCAATAACAACTTGAATCGGTCCAATAAAAATCAGTATGAGACATTTCGTCAATCTGGTCGCCTTTTTTCTGAAGTTTGGTTCTTTGCATATGTTCTTATTTTGAAATGAAGTCAGTTTATCCACGGTTTCGATTTAAAACGAGTTTTCTGAAAATGCCAAGACGTAAATTAACAAACGCCGAGGCTAATAGGGCTTGATAGCCCTATTAGCCTCGGCGTTTGTTTACATTTTGATGAATGCTACAGGGTGGCCTAACTCAGGTTTTTGAGGCGGAAAGGCTCCAAGTCAGCCAAAGTGTGATATCTCGACTTTGGAATAGGTTCAGGGAGACAGGTTCCGTGTTGGAAAGACCAAGGCTTGGTGGGCGACGAAAAACAACACCTGCTCAGGATCGTTTCATCACCGTTTCGGCGAGAAGAAACCCTACATCGTGTAGAATGCTACGGAATACTCTTCAAAATGCAGATGGGGTCCAAGTTTCCATCGAAGCCATCAGACGACGTTTGAGAGAGGTGAATCTAGGTTCTAGGCGTCCATTAAGAGGAGTTCCATTAACACGTGACCATAAGCGTCAAAGACTGAAATGGGCAAGGCAACATATAAATTGGAACGATGAATGGCGTAGTGTCCTTTTAACTGATGAATCCAGATATGGACGATTTTCAGATTCTCGGAGAATGAGGGTATGGACAATCCCACGCATACCCCGTAACCGTCGCTATGTCCAAGAAGTCCATCCATTCCGAGGGGGTAGTGTTATGGTATGGGCCGGGATATGTTTCAACGGCCGCACAGATCTGCACATTTGTCCTGGGAATATGACCCCCTTACACTATAGATAGCATGTCATTGAAAATGTTGTGCCAAATTTTCACGCTGCTATTGGTGAAATTTCTAGACGATAACGCTAGACCGCAACGTGCAGCCATAGTTGAGAATGCGCGCGAGGAGCTTGGTGTGCCCCTGTCTCAGTGGTAGAGCATTGAGATTAGGACCCAAGGGTCCGAAGTTCAATCCCGAGCTAGGAAAGAAATTTTCTAGTTCCGTTAGGGGCCACCATTCTCACTGTTGGGTCAAAAATTAACAGTGCTGTGCCTAAGGTGGCGTAAGGACACAGTAACAAAGCCTACACAGAACACAACTGCTCACTCCGAACTCGGCACAAGTTACAAGCTTCGAAGCTTGTAATTTCAGAGGGGTCTCCTCAGGAGACCTAGGAGTAATCAGTATAAACAATATATCAATATCTATCAATATCAATCAATTCCACATTTACCAATACTCACCAGATTTGAATTGCATAGAACATGCATGGGATATGCTCCAAAGAAGATTAGATAATCATCAACCCCAGAATCCTTAAATGATCTGAGAGAGCTTCTGCCCCGTTTATGGAACCAAATTCCTCAAGAAATGTTTAACAACCTTGTGTGTACTGTGTAGTATGCAAATAAGATGTCAAGCTGTTATTGATGCCCATACATATTGTATTGATAGTCTTGCTTGAATTCTCTGGGGATAAAATTTCGTTATTTTACTCGTTTTTTCTTAACCACCCTGTATACGCTGCAGACCTACAGGCTAAAATTAATTTGCAACTCGAAATCATATTAATGTGAATTTTCATCACAAAAATCTTATTTTAACTATATTTTTCTGCAATTTAAGTCAATATCCCTAACTCATGTGGAGCAGTTTATTTTACTCACTAAAGTAAGTGAGCATCCAACACGTGTCATATCACATTTGATTATTTACATTTCAGACAAGAAGACATATTGAAAAATCTTTTAGACAATTTGTTCCGATTGATGCCAATCGAAATCTTCCAACATGCTGATTCCAAAAACTTGTATCATGCAGAATGGTTTTCTTCCAGAGTTGAATTTCAAGAAAGTAAGTGTGTTATGTTATTCGCAATCCAACTTCGACATGTGCATATACTCCATTAGTTTTTATAAAGTATCGCGGTTTGCCATGAAATTCTGACACATTTCACCGCGTATATTTTGAAAATGTTAGGTTATGGTCATTGCACTGTCAGATACGCCCACAACGTTGTCGTTTCTGCTGAAAAGTCGTAGTAATTATGTATTTATCAAAATGTTCATTCACTTTGGGAAATCAATGAATTTTAGAAAATATTATGTTAATTCAGAAGACATTTAAATACATTTTTGCACAACTTGAAATACTCCAGCATGAAAATGTAGTAGTTCTACGAAACCTGCGTCACAGTTAAACCTTAGAAGAACTAACTCCGTTTACAAAGTTAAAAAAGAGTAAATAGAAAGTAGACTTGGCAATGTCGCTTGATTTTCACGAGTGCCAACCTGCGTCTGTTTTGAGTAAAAAAACTTGATAAACCCAAATCATGGCTAGCCGCGATACTTTTTAAAAGTGAATGGCGTATACAAGATGTTAATGTAGTGGAATAATGATACTTTTTCCCAGAAATTTGCACAAGTGCTGACTTGGAACATATGGTTTGCTGGATTTATTACTCCGCCCTGTCACAGTTGCCAGCGCTAGTGCGACTATGGTGGACTGGGGTAGAAACAAGAATAGCTCAAATAGTTGAAAAAATAACATCCGTCTATGTGTCACCCCTTTTGTGTAGTCGTGAACTGAAGGTTATATCACAACACGAGAAAAAATTCAAGAATATGACAGTACGTTTTGGATTCGACCTGTTTTTTTCGATAAATTACCCTCTCATTCGTTTCTCAGGTTAAAGTTCTGCCAACTGTGAGAGAGGTTGTTGCTGTTTATACAGTGGATGAGTCGCAAATGGAACTAATCATTACCTTACCTACCAATTATCCATTAGGTGGTCCAGAGGTTCAGTGTAACAGACAGATTGGTGGTAGTACTAAGCAGTGGCTTATGCAATTCAAAAAATGCGTTCTGCACCAGGTGAGTGTACCGGTGTGCTTGTGCCATAAGTTTTCAATTAGGTTATTCAAATTTATCTTAATCTAAATCGCGCGCTTGCTGGCACGCAAGACGCACAGTTAACGCACTCGTTCCGCTGACTCTCTCCTACTGAGAGATAAAAAGACGTTTACGAACCGCATTCCTGTCAGTAGCACTATTAGGGCCGGTTTTATAAAGGGCACGTTCAATCCGAGGTTACTCAAACGAGGATTGAAAGTCAACCCTCGGTTGAAAAAAGTTCGGTACTATAATCGTCTTTGCAGCCTCGGTTGAACAACCTTGGATTGAGATCCCTTTTTTTGGGTTGGCTAACCTGAATCTTATTTATCGAAGTATTTTGGGCTTTGGCACGTTTTTTTTATACCATGTTTGGATGAATTCAAAAATCATAGTCTAATGAAGACATAACAAGAAGCTAATTCGAATATTCCCGTGTTTTGTGACGGTCACGGCAGAGAATTTAGAGAAATCTGATTGCCTACATCAAAACAAATTATGTAATAAAAAAATTTGTAATTTATGAAATGAGGACAGACTTCGTACGAATTTTTTCCACTCGAAGCTATTGCCAAATACGCTCTAGTCTTTATCACTTTTGTCAACTCATTTGACTCGAATGATCTAAGTTTGTACTATTCTGATATTCTGAAAAGTCTTATCTCAAACTCTTATGCCAAGTAACCAAATAAAAGCTAAGACAATACAAAACATCCAATGAAATTGCATTAACATTTAGTCGTACAAGGATGTTGTTATATTTAGGATAGGAACAAATCATTCTTGATCTAGTTTGACAGAGTACATGAAATCCACATTAAATTTAAAGATAGCATTCAGGTTGAGAGTCATGAATAGAATCAGTCTAGCAATATTATGCAGGACTCTGCAAGTCACAAGAATAATAGTTGTTTTCAAATGTAATCAGATCCCGAATAAAAGAATGGGAAATGTTCTTTCACATGACAGAGAGTCTTTAAATTCAATTCATAGTTCATATGTGAGCTTCATTGAATAATTGATCATCCATAGATCTGTGAGATGGGATCTGTGTCATCAATCATTTCTTGAAAGTATTTTCTATGATGAGAATTACCAAACTTATAAGCTTCGCAACTTGGAAATTTGAAGAAAAGTAATCCTTTTCACATATGAAGCATTCAGAATTTTCACAACCCATTAAAATAAGCATGCACCTGTACTATGTAATAATAATCAAGAAATCCTTCTAGAACGGTGAGTGAGCTCCAGCAACACGGTTCTTATACACCGAAATTTGGTCAGTCAATACAACCTTTTCCTTGTTAGTTGTTATTCCTGTTGATTGCTTGGCATTTTGATAGAATGATAAACTAGAATACTTTTTGATAATGTCAAAAGTTCTAGACATTTCACAACCATAGACAACCTGTCTATGTTCACAACTTTCTGACTTTTCTGATGTTGATTTATGTATACCACAAAAATCTTCGAAAATGTTAACAACTCTGAAAAGATTCAGCTTATTCAGAGTAATTTCATCTACCTGATAAAAGAGTTTTTTAATTGACCAAAATCTCTTCTTCGTGTCATCTTCGAAGTGGTCGAAAGGAAATGTGAAATCATTTGATTGGTATCTTTCTTATTCACTATCGTTACTATCTTTTGAATGCCTTGCAGTTATTTCATTATTATCATAACTAGAGTCATTTTCGATATTATATTCACACAGGAACTTGGCAGTTCTATCCCTCGAAGATAAGGCACAAAAATTCAGTTTCAATTCAGGAATATTTTTCCGAACACCAAAGATGAACTAATAATACATAGCAAACCTACAGAAGACTGTGATTAATATCAGGCATTCTATCAATATAATATCATATAATATTTTCATTCCAAGCAATGTGCCACAACAAAATGTTTTGTTTTTAACATAAAGTGAGGTTAGTTGTCGGCCATCTAGAAACGTCAAACGTTTCAATCCTCGGGTCAAATCTCAAACGGAGCTATATTCACCGGTTGAGTCAATCCAGGGTTGAACCCGAGGTTGGATGCTTATAATACGGAAATCGACATTCGACGGCGGATTTGGGCTCAACCGAGGATTGAAATTCTTTTATAAAACCGGCCCTTAGTCTAATAAAATATTGGCCAAGAATCAAGAGTTTGAATAATGTTTAGTAAGAAATTAATTGGCGTTTCAGAATGGACGAATTTGGGATGGATTGTCATTGTGGAACAATAGTTTGGACAAAAAGTTTGATGGAGTAGAAGAGTGCTACATTTGTTTCGCAGTTCTGCACCCTGGTACATATCAACTGCCAAAATTATCATGTCAGACATGTAGAAAGAAATTCCATGCTCCTTGCTTGGTAAGTGACACTTCCAATATTTCTGAAATATACAGGGTGCGCCAGCAAGGCGTACGGCTAAAATAGCGCCTGAACTGTACCGTGTGGAAAAACTTATATGGCATGGTTGTAAATATTTTTAGGTTGTTTCATCTACACGTTCAACGCTGAAATGGCTATGTTTCCATTTTATTTTACCGAACTTGTATATTAACTAATTTAATTAACATTAAATGTGTTCTCATAATTTTATGATAAATGCCATAAATATGGAAAATATATGATTGTTGCATATATCTAATGATTCCAATATAGGTAATGAGCCAATGAAAATTGAAGCCGGGCTTTGGTAAGAATCCCGATCTCTCTAACACATTGTATTATGTCGTGAAACGTATGTCATCCATTACTTCATGTGAATACTTTCGATCATAACCTAACAAGTTCATGTGATATTATTCAATCGCCTTAATCCGTTTCCTTTAAGCTCTGTTTATCGTTGTTAACTCCTATTCATATTTTAGAATTGAACAGAAAATATTCCAGTGGCATAAATTCTCGATATCTATTTTCTTGTTTACACTCGAAATATATACTCCATTCACTTCAATAAAGTATCGCGGTTAGCCATGATATATGTTTATCAAGTTCTTTCACTTAAAACGGACGCAGGTTGGTACTCGTGAAAATCAAGCGACATTGCCAAGTCTACTTTCTATTTACTCTTTTTTAACTTTATAAATGGAGTTAGTTCTTCTAAGGTTAAACTGTGGCGCAGGTTTCGTAGAACTACTACATTTTCATACTGGAGTATTTCAAGTTGTGCAAGAATGTATTTAAATGTCTTCTGAATTCACCTAATATTTTCTCAAATTCATTAATTTCCCAAAGTAAAGGAACATTTTGATAAATACGTAATTACTACGATTTTTAGCAGAAACGGCAACGTTGCTCGTTCAACTGACAGAAGAATGACTATAACCCAACATTTTCAAAACATACACGGTGAAATGTGTCAGAATTTCATGGCAAACCGCGATACTTTATAAAAGTGAATGGAGTATACCTAACCTCTAAATTCGTCTCAATTTCTGAATTTTCACTTGCGCATGCTTACATTTCGAAGCTTACCAAAGATTTGGCTTAAATTTGGGCCGTAAGATCAATCACAGTTCAAATAGATGGTGGCACTTCTATATCAACAGTTCAAACCAAAATCAATTGATGTTGAACATTACTCTTCTTTTGGCGCAGTTGGTTAAAAAAGAATAATTGGAAAGTTGCTGATAAGTTAATAAGCGTACAAAACATATTTCAATCGAAATTTAAGTCGAGTCAAACTCTACCTTCTTGAGAACAGTACTTCAAAAACCCAGTCCACAAAGTCAGGTTTCGTCTGGGTAACCCCTTATATAATTAAAATTATCATTTTTCTTTATTTCCAGTACAAATGGTTCAGCACGAGTAACAAGAGCTCATGTCCAATTTGTAGGAATTTGTTTTAGATGGGACAGACAGTTTAGTTTAAAAGAAAAATATCGGCTTTCATTGAAAAAGTTTTTATTTATGAATGATGTATATAAACAGTTTTAATATTAATAACTCTTGTTGAAATTTTATGAGTATAATTTACAAAATATATATTTTTCATAAAAATTTTATGTTTTATTCTTTTGGTGTTTTTGAATAGTCTGTAGGATTTCAACTACATCATCTGAAGATCCAAGGAATATTGGAGATCTCTCATGAATAGCTTTGGGCTGAACGTTGAGGATTGGTATTTGACCGTTTGAAGCGGTTCCACCAGCTTGTGTAATTATGAAGGCCATGGGTATACATTCGTACAGAAGCCTCAACTAGAAAAGAAAATTCATTCGTGCTGAAATATCTTGTTTGTCATTTTTCAGTTGATTCAAATGGCGACACAATCACATTTTTTTTTAGGTATCAATTGAGAAGTTATCTTTATAGCTGATATTAGTTCTAATATCATAAAAAATTAAAATTTCATATTCTTTCGTGAGGAAGGAATGTTCCTCATTAAACAAAAATCACTTACCTTTCCATTGGGAGATGCTTTTGTGGCAGGATAGATGAATACACCGCCATATTTGATTGTTCTGTGGACATCAGCAACCATTGAACCTACATATCTGGCTCCGTAAGGCTTCCCTTTAGCAGGATCTTTTTTATTCTGAATATACTCCTTGATTGCTTCATCCCAAAGGTGAGTATAACCCTCATTGATCGAGTAGATATTGCCTTTTTGGGGAATTTTCATATCTTTATCAGTTAAAATAAACTCTCCAATAGACGGATCTAGCATGAATCCATTTACTCCTGATCCAAGAGATAGAACCATCATGGTGGCACTTCCATAGAGGGCATAACCTAATGTAAAAAAAACAGATGTTTTTGATATTTTAGTACAGCGAGGATAGACAGTTTCCAACTATCATGACATTTTCATCTCAAAGCAATGTACAAATACCTACTCATTGTTACAGATTGAAAATTTCTATATGACAAAAAAGATTTCATCAGGTCAATTTTTTACCTGCTGCTACAAGTTTGCTTCCAGGCTGTAGAGCATCAGCCAAGGATGGTACATTATTGTCGGATTTTTTCCAGATGGCAAATATCGATCCGATTGAAACTAAGCAATCGATATTTGAAGATCCATCAAGTGGATCAAATGCCACAATATATTTCCCTCTTCTTTCTGTTTCTATCTGAAAATATATTACATTTTATTATATTTGATGATGCCTCCATGGTTGTTCAACCATACGACCGGCAAATTGTTACTGGTTATTTTACAATCAATAGTACGTGAATTCTTCTTTATTTTACAGATATTGAAGAAATTTATTTTCTCTTGGTTGTTTTTGGCTCGATATTTCAAAAATTGAAAATTCGATTGTGTGATGACCTGAATAAAAAAAATGATTGAAAAAGTTTAATACCTCCGAAACTAATCGCCAAACGCTGACTACTCATGTAAAAAAGAAAGAGATAAAATGAGTTACCCAAAAGATTATTATCGTGCCATTTAAAACTCGGGAAATTGTATTTATCTAGAAGGGAAGCAGCTTTGTGTAGATTCAGTATCTAAACGAATTTCAATAAGTGCGGAAAAGCTCCAAACCTCAGTTTATTGCTTTGATACATTTTCTTTATCGATTCTCACCTCAATAACTGTTTCATTCTCCTCAGATATCAATAAAGCAACGGTGTAAGACGATTTCAGCATATTTATGAACAATTCGTTGGCTAGAACATCTAGCTTCTTCACTTCTTCACCCTGTACATTTGTCTCGCCAACTGTTCCGAATCTGAAAAAATGCACAAATTGATTACACACTTTCTACTTTCAACTTATTTCGTTTTATGATTTCCTCCATTATACAGGGTGGCCAAGAGATTGACGTCAAAAAGAAAAAAACAGGTCCCTCGTGTCATGGGCTATTTGAATCACCCCCATGTATGTTATGCTATTTTTCACGGTTTTCGAGTTGTGAATTTTTTTATGAACTTTGAGAATTTTCGACTTGACCATCTTAAAAACGATATTTAAAAAAAAGTACAAGACTTCTCTGTGAAATTCTTTTGTGACTAAATCTCCATGAATTGTACTTTTATACATAAAATAACCAGCTTCGTAACTTTGATAGAAATTATGGAAATGTTGGTCCCAAGTGAAAAAGTTACGTGAATTGGATTATGATCTGAATCTTCGAATCAAAATTAAAAATGTAAAAATGCTAATTCACGGTTTCTTTGTGTGCTTAAAAACTGTGCTCAACAGTCAGCTTTTAGAATCATTGATAAAAAATGGTACTCAACACTCTACTTTTGCTAGAATTAGCCTTCAAAGTTATCGAGGTGGAAAAGATCAAAGAACTAGACCTTTGCTACAAAATTATTTTTTGCCGTTTCAAGATTTTTCTGATAGAGTTATGATAGAAAATGCTTAAAATTAATAAAAATTAGCTTCAGATGTTGGTCAAGAAAAGTTCTAGATAAAAAAAGAAAAAGGTATGGCAATCACACATCATAATGTAAATAAAAAAAAAATTATTTATAAAATTTACAGTAGGTTTTCGAAGTGGCCACCTCTATAGCCTCAATACACATTCTACACCTTCTTAGAAAATTTTCTTTTAATCGCATAAAACCTGCCCTGTTCTTTCTTAGGATACATTCGGCTTCTCTTAAATGAACCAAACGAAAAAATCGGGTCAGATTAACTATGATATTCCAAAACGACGGCGCCCCGTATCACTACGCAACGCAAGTCCGTAATCACTTGAATGAACGATACCCGAACAGATGGATCGGACGCAGCGGACCAATCAAGTGGCCCCCACGTTCACCTGACCTTAATCCCATCGATTTTTTCGTTTGGGGTTATTTCAAAGAAATTGTTTACGACCAAGAATGTTCGAGTGAAGACGAGCTGCGACTGAAGTTAAGAGAGAACAGGGCAGGTTTTATATGCGATTAAAAGAAAATTTTCTAAGAAGGTGTAGAATTAGAATGTGTATTGAGGCTAGAGGTGGCCACTTTGAAAACCTACTGTAAATTTAATTAATAAATTTCTTTTTATTTACATTATGATGTGTGATTTATTGCCATACCTTTTTCTTTTTTTTATCTAGAACTTTTCTTGACCGACATCTAAAGCTAATTTTTATTGATTTTAAGCATTTTCTATCATAACTCGATCAGAAAAATCTTAAAACGGCAAAAAATAATTTTGTAGCAAATGTCTAGTTCTTTGATTTTTTACACCTCGACGACTTTGAAGGCTAATTTTCTAGCAAAAGTAGAGTGTTGAGTACCATTTTTTATCAATGATTCTAAAAGCTGACTGTTGAGCGCAGTTTTTGAGCACACAAAGAAACCGTGAATTAGCATTTTATATTATATATATAATCTTTATCCCATTATTACCTTTCGGTGTATGGGTTTTCAAAATAATTTACAATTCATAATTTACAATTCCAACTTAATAAATTTCTTCCATTCAATCCTGTTCGATGTCATCGTGATTGCCTCTCTGACATTTTTGCCCCTCTTTTCAATCTCCTTCTCTACCATATCTTCCCAAGTTTGTTGTGTTCTTCCCCTTCTTGGTTTTGCATCTATTTTGGCCTCCCATATTTTCCTTACTAGTCTCTCCTTCTCCATGCGATGCAAGTGGCCCCACCATCCCAACTGCCTCCTCCCTACAAACTGCTCCAGCGATTCCACCTCCAGTTCTTTCCTAATATCTTCATTTCGTCTTCTTTCTCTTCTCGTGATCCCCTTCACTCCTCTCAAGAACTTCATCTCCGCTGCCTGCAACTTACTTCTCATAGTTCGTGAAGTGTTCCATGTCTCACAGCCGTATGTCAAAATGGGTCTGAAAATGGTCTTGAATACTGTCATCTTAGTCTTCTCCTTGACTTCTCTCCTTCTGAGAAACTTTTGGTTCATTGCAAAGTATAGTCTGCCCGCTTTTTCAATTCTGTCTTCTATGTCTTTCTCTTGTCTGCCTGTGTTCTCTATGTTTACTCCCAAGTATTTGAAACATTTAACCTCTTCGATTTCCTCCCCGTCGATTTTCAATCTCAAGTCCTCCTCCTCGTCATTGATTTTCATAACCTTGGTCTTCTTCTTATTCACATCCATACCAAACTTCCTCAATATTTGATTCCATATATTCACATTCTCTTGTATTCCTCTTCTTGTCCCTGACATCAACACAATATCATCCGCAAAAGCACACTCCGATATTTCTACCCCTCTCATATTTCTAAAACCCACCCTTAATTTCTCTGTTTTCTCCTTCGCCTCTTTGATTATCTCATCCAAAAAGATCAAAAACAGTGCCGGGCTCAAGACTCCTCCCTGTCTGAGTCCTTCTTTTGTCTCAAATGCTCCCGATTTCATATTCCTGAAGATGACACAATTCAGGGTTTCAACATATATGCTCTTGATTGACTGTACCAAACTTCCATCAATTCCTCTTCTCTCCAGTATTTCCCAGATTTTTCCCCTTCTCACTCTATCAAACGCCTTTACCAGATCTATGAATACGAAATATGCTTTCCTCCCACTTTTCTTAATCTTATGGATAATTTGTTTCAACGTAAATATATGATCTTGCACACTTCTCCCCTTCATGAATCCACTCTGTGCTTTATCCAATGCGTCTTCTGTATATACTCTGAGTCGTCTCTCCAATATTGCCTCGTAAACTTTCAACGCTGTACTCATTAAATTAATTCCTCTGTAATTACCGCATTCCTTTCTGTCCCCATTTTTATACACTGGTACTACCATTGCCATCTTCCAATCTCTAGGTATTTTCTTTTCACTCCAAGCCGTCAGGCATATTTTCCTAAATACATTTATACCATTTTCTCCCATGTTTTTAATCATTTCTGGTGTAATTTGATCGTACCCAGCTGCTTTCCCATTCTTTATCCGTTTTATTGCCTCCTTTACTTCCTCTATGCTTATCATTTCGTCTTGTCCTGTTTGTTGTTTTCCATCCTTTTCTTCACCAATCTCCCCTTCAATTTCCCTTTCCTTCAGCAACTCATCAAAATATTCCCTCCATCTTTCCATTATTTCCTTCTCTTTTACCAGCAATCTACCTCTCTTGCATTTAATCGATGCACTATCCTCTTGTTTTTTCTTTCTCATGTTTTTCAGCACCCTGTAAAATAATTTTTGATTTTCCTTCGAATTCTCCTCCATCCTTTCTCCAAAATTCTTCCAGCTTTTCTCCTTTTCCTCCCTTACCGTTCGTTTAACTCTTAGTCGCTGTTCCTTATACTTGTCATAATTATATACGTTTCTATTCCTAAGATATTCCTGCCATCTTTTCTTCTTCACTTTGATTTGTTCTTTCAAATTTTCACTCCACCAGGACGTACATTTTCTGTTACTCCCAACTCTTACAGATCCACAAACTTTCCTCGCCGATTCCATCAGTATGTTTTTGAACTTCTCCCATAATACCTCTACTCCCTCTTCCCCTGTTATGTCCTTCTCTGCCATTCTCTCTTCTATCTCTCTTCTGTATTCTTCTGCCTTCTCTGGTTCTCTCAATTTATAACTTCTAATCCTTTGATATCCTTTATTGTGTTGTTCATTCTTTTTCTCCACTGTTCTACTTTCTTTCATTTTTGCTATAAGCATATAATGGTCACTCCCTATTTCTGCACCTCTGTACACTCTAACGTCCTTGATGTCCCCTCTATTTTCTCTCTCTGCCAGGATATAATCTATTATTGATCTTTCTTCATCGTTATGTCCCTGTCTTGTAAATCTATGTCTATCCCTATGTTGATAAAAAGTATTCGCTACCATGAAGTCATTCATTCTGCAGTATTCCAGGAGTCTTGCTCCATTATTAGTTTTCTTTGCTTCTCCGTATTTGCCCACTGTCCCATCTCCCGCCTCTCCTATACCAACCCTCCCATTTATGTCACCACACACTACAATTTTTCCCCTACATTTCTCCGTTATCAAATTTAATTCTTCCCAGAAGTGATCTTTCTCTTCCGCCTTTGCATCTTCATTTGGTCCATATACTACTATTATACTCAATAACTCTGATTCATTCCTCTTCAAACGAACCATTAAAATTCTCTCCGAAGAAACCTCCCATTTTTCTATATATTTTCTCCATTTCTCATTTATTATGCATGCTATACCTGCCGATGCATGTTTTTCATATTTTACTCCCCCGTATATCATCAGATGTCCATTTTTCATCACTTGTTCTCCTCTTCCCTTCTTCTTTGTCTCCGTTATTGCCAATACTTCTATATTATATCTTTCAAACTCGTACATCAATTCTTTTTCCTTGCCTTTTATTCCCCTCACATTCCAAGTTGCCAACCTCCAGTATTCTTTTTCCCCACTTCTACTCTTTCCGTCTTCCCCCTCCTCCCTCCCAATTTGCCTACTTCTCTCTCTCCTAGATTTTCCACACTCAATTTCCTGCTTCTGCTCAGTCTTCCCCATGATTTTCCATCCTTGCTTATCTGTTTTCATTAGTTTTTTGAACCATTGGGCCAATCTGATGTTTTAACCTCCTCCTTTTCCCTCACACCTTGTTCATTTTCATCCCATATAAAAAGCTTTCCCTCTATGAATATTTTCTTATATCCCACTCTAACTCTTTTTCCCTTATTTCTCTCTACCCTTCCTATTTCTAGAATCTGTTTCTGAATTTGCCTTTCCCTTGGTGACAGATCATTTTCTATAAAAACATCTTTTCCTCTTAGTTTCTGTTTGGTCCTCATTATTACCTGCTTCTGATCCCAGTTGGCAACCTCAGCAACAATCATCTCACTCTCTTTTCCTCTGTTAATTTTATACGCCTTAATTATATCCACTTTAATCTTCAGTTCGTCGTCGATTAGTGTTTCAACCTCTGCTTTCTCCTTTCCATCATCAACCCTAAATTTTTTCACCACTATATTATTCCTCCTCTTCGTCTTTTCCTCCCTGTCCGCCTTTTCCTCCAAAACTTTAATTCTACCCTCCAACTCCCTTTTTTCAATCTCCCATTTTCTCTCTCTCTCCTTCATTTCTTCTCTCAAATTCTTCATTTCCAGTTTCACCTCCTCCGTATTTTTTCGCATCTCGACCTTCATCTGTTCGATCATTTTTTCAAACATTTTCTCCAAGCTTTCGGTATTCATTTTTTTTCCTTGATTTTTCAAATTGGGCGATCTCAATACCTTCTTAGAACTCGAAAAAATTTCTTCCTCGTCCTCCTCGCTTCTTCCTCGTTTGTCTTTATATTCAATCTTTTTCATCTGAGATGCTCGGTTACCGCACCTGCTTACAGCTACACTCCACAACTTCCGCGCGTCGACAGTACGGTTTCGCCAGTTCCCTACTCGATTCGGGTACCGACCCGCTTCTCTCGCTAGCGCTTCAGTTACAGAATGCCTACTAAAATCCTTTGTTTTGAATGATGTTCCAGATAACCTTAATCTCAATTGTTGTACTTCTCTTTTTTTCGGATATTCTCACCTAGAGATCTTTCACCCACAATCTTTATCTCCACTTGATGGTCTAACCCTTATCTAACCGTCTCTCACCACTTCTTTTGAATGAAATCACTTTTTCTAATATTTATCCCTCTCGTAACACGACCGTATATCTCGGCTTGGCGTCACAACAATACATTAATTTAATTAGCATTTTTACATTTTTAATTTTGATTCGAAAATTCAGATCATAATCCAATTCAGGTAACTTTTTCACTTGAGACTAACATTTCCATAATTTTCATCAAAGTTACGAATCTGGTTATTTAATGTATAAAAGTACAATTCATGGAGATTAAGTTACAAAAGAATTTCACGGAGAAGTCTTGTACTTTTTTTTTAATATCTTTTTTGAGATGGTTAAGTCGAAAATTCTCAAAGTTCATAAAAAAATTCATAACTCGAAAACCGTGAAAAATCGCATAACATACATGGGGGTGATTCGAATAGCCCATAACACGGGGGACCTGTTTTTTTCTTTTTGACGTCAATTTCTTGGCCACCCTGTATTTTTGGTTGAGTGTGGTTTTTTTGTAAAGGACGTCACCTGGGAAAAATTTTGCATGCAAAAAATACTTTCTTAGCAATTGGTAGTTTCGAAGTTATCAGGAAAAAAAATTCATACAGCCATATTTAATTAAGGAACCCTTGGTAGAATTTTCACTATTAACGTTCGAGACGGACAAAATTTAATTTGACCACTTTTTCGTCATCAGTGAGTCGAACCTAGGTATCGTGAAATAATGAATAGTTGCCACTTGGCGTATTAGCAGTAATTGCAGTCACTTAAAGTGAAACAAAAAATGTACCTACAGTAAGTTTGAGAAATTAATTTTCTTTAGTTTAATTGTTTCACTCTGTTCATGCGAACTAGCAACTACGCCACTGGTGACCCCGTTAACATTTCAAGTTCAACCAAACAAAACATATGCAGACGCAGACAAACTTACAGTTTTGTAATTCCAGCCTTACGTACAGCAGAACTTATCACTTTAACAGCAGTCTGCACAGAATTCAGCAGCTGACTCAGTTCGCCAGTGGCCCCAGGTGCCTTTTTCTGTTCGGCCAAAACGAACCTTGTTAAAGTTATGCAGTTGGAATCCATTTTTGGATCGATAACTCGACCGGTGTAAAGCAAATGGTGTTACGTAGATTACTACTATTACTTGGTACAATTCGAAGGCTCGGCTTTCTCAGCGAATCAGGTTCTATTTCTTTCCCCACATGACCTCAGATAACGACGAGGAATTTTTGATACCCAGTGTTATATCGGGTCATTATCGAGAAGTAATTATGTTGAAATTGATTAAGGGATGTACACACTATCAGTCTTTATTCATTGTGTGAACCGGTGTAGATGTTGTATGAAAATGTAACTATATGATGTTCTTTGAGAATTCTTGCTCAATTTCAACGCACCAACTTGAAAATTCAATCTTTTCCATCATCTCACAATATACGCACATCGTCAAAAGACTTGCCCTCCTCCCCTAGGTTTTTTAAGAAATAAACAATCTATGTTCTTGAAATGTGATGAAAACTTTCCTCTATTTCAACTGCAATATATTAAAAAAAAATTCTTTGTTTGTTACTCTTTGCTCCATGCAGGATGAGACAAAATAGGAAAAAATCTAACACCGCACTTTCCTTGGCAAATGACGTTCCGTGAAATGTTCTAATTTTTTGGTACTCGACCAACTGATCAAAAGTGTCCATGGCCCCATATCAACTCAATCCTATGACTAGTTTTTGAGATACAGGATACAGGGGCGTTGAAGTTGAGAATTACCCACTTTTACTACGCGCTTATCTCGAAACAAAATCGAATGAACTTCGCACTTTTCCTCAAGAAACATTTCATTCCATCCCTTGGGATCAACCACGAAAATCATTACGAATACAGGGTTATCCATAATTGAATGCATGGTCGATTTTGAAAATATAATATAATATGTCAGTTCCAGAGCGAGAACGTTCTCAAAATGAACTATTTCACTAGATATGTTGTTGTTACATCGAAAAAACCTGAAATACCCAGAATTCATACTGGGTGGTTCATTCTTCATTATTATAGAAACTATTCACAATGAAGGTTAAATGGACGCCCTGTATTTTTGGGTTGATTTAAGGTGTTTGTATGATTTTGTCAGAACATATCATTATGGACTTCAAAGAATACAGGGTGATTTAGTCGTGAAATAAACTGTGAACGAAAATACCCGAAAACCACCTTTTTTTTCATCACCCTCTTTTTCAAGATTAACTGCGTTGAGGCGGGAGTTTTTTTTCACCACTGTGTATTTGATATAAAGAAATCAATACGTCTGAGAGTTTTCACTCATATGACCGAATTTTTTATGTAATATCATTGAGTTTATATTTAAACTCAATGGTAATATAAAAATTATAATACATAAAAAAATCTGACCCATTTCGAAAAAATAGTGAAAGAGGTCGTTAGTTTAGGAAATTTGCCACAATTCAGAATATTTTACTTTTTGTTTGACATTTTTTCTTACATTCCTAAGTAGATATCGGCTTGATTGCTACCTAATTTCTTCTGAACAGAGGCAGTTGGGTTTTTATTTTTCACTGTAAATCAAAGTGAGGTTATTTAGGGACAATCATCACAAGTTGTGATTTTTCTTGGTTTTTCAAATGACAAATGTAAATGCACAAAATTTCTCTCCATCTTGTAGATTGAATTTTGGGGCATTATGACCAGGTCAATCGCTTGAATTTGATTAGTTTCTCAGATCTATTCAAAGATTCAGATGCCATACTAGAATGAGTATAACAGTACTTCTCCAATTACTGATCTGATGACTAAAACACACACATTTTATGTTCACATTTATTGATACTCAAATAATATAAATTGATCCAATCTTCAATTACATATATTATAGAATACAGGTTCAAATTCAACAATTATTCCAAAAGAAAAAAAATATCACATTTGACTAGAAAGTAATTCAACAAATCGAATCCCAAAATGACCATATGTTTGACAAAAACCAGAAGGAATTTCCTGATGATCACCAAGAAGACTTTTCCTGAGATTTGAAAATTGGATTTCAACACTAACGACTATCTTCATAAAAACGTGGATCGCTTATCCGAAGAAAACACCTCTTGAATTCGTAATAATACAATGGAGCAACTGGAAAGATGTAAAAAAAATTTCAAATGTACAGGATTGTGAATTTGTCTCAAAGTTAAAATATTCTAGTTTATCAAACCTAGTGGAAGTTGAAAAATTATATTACTCACAAAGTCTGTGGAGAATGTAGAACACAATGAATTCTGTAGGCCAATTTCCCCGGAATATTCCATCATATCTGAGCAGAATTGACCAAATATTTATGCCTAATGTTGCTATAAAATAAACAAGACAAATAATGATTGTATGTTTGAACCGCTCATGTAAAAGTTCAATAAGTCCAACCTACAAAAAGTTGAATTATTATAGAAGCACCATACTGCAATTTAAACTGACCTGATACACATATGTTGAAAAGAATAGGATAAAAATTGTAGAAAATGCCAGAATTATACATAAAATTTGAATGCTGAAAAAGTTACATTTATATAAACTTCTGTATATGTATCTATCTATGCAACTTACATGTGAAATACCAATATCAGTGCATTATAAGATCTCAAAATAATAGACACTATATTAATCAACAGGTCAGTTACAAGAAGAATTATTTGAAACACAACTATAGGAACATAGCGACCAGTCAAATAGTCCACCATAATAACCTACAGTTACTTTGTGGGTTTCTAGTCTTGATCCATCGAATGTTCACCTATTATATCAATCTAAAAATGAGCATCAGAGTTTTTATTTCAGAAAATGATGGAAAGATCATTACCACAGTATGAGCTTAGTATACCTTCTACTGTTTCATTACCATTTTGATTCAGATGGATATGTCATACAATACGTTCAATTTCATCTTAGATATCATTAATTCGCCACTTTAGTTATGAATTCATATAAAAAGTAATTTTAAATTTGCCTGGAATTTTTGTGTGTATCAACATCAACCGAAACCCTCACATTTGACATTTAAATGACGTCATTACATAGAATTAAGTGCGTCATTGTGCCTGTGACGTCAGATTGGAATTGAATGTAAACAGCATATATCTACTAATACCAATATGGATTATACCCCTGCTTTTCAAAGTCACAAAGTGAAGCCAGATCTTTGGTAAGGCTTGAGTTGTACGCTTGCGTCAACCTGGAAATTCAAAAATTGCGTGAAATTTAGAGGTTATGTTTATTCTGAAAGACAACAAGTAAATAGATATCCAGAATGAAAATAAGTCACTTGAATACATTCAGTTCCATTTTAGAATATCAATAGGAGTTAACAATGACAATAAGGACTTGAAGAAAACGGAATAAAGCTATTGAAACATTTCACATTGAATTGTGAGGTTACGATCGGAACTATTCACATGAAGTTAAGAATGACATACGTTTCACGACATAATACGATGTGTCAGAGAGAGATAGAATTAAAAAAATATTTTTATTCTGAATATTGCCGCACAAGCGCAGATCTGGATCGTTACCAAAGCCCAGCTTCAGTTTTGATTGGCTCTTTCCCCATATAGGAATTATTAGATATATGGTAAACAGTTTTCGTGTAATACCGAGCCGCACTGCTAGATGGCGCTTACATCATTTTCATGATACAGTGACTTTATACAAGATAAATTGTATAAATTATATAATATTGTTGTTACTTCGTCTTATTTTCAAAGAAAGTCTCCAGTTGTCTTCAAATTTCTACTTTTAATCAACAGTATACATTATAATTCAATTGACAAAACTAATTTATTTTCATGTCAAAATCTGACTTATCTTTTTTTACCTCCTATGATAAAACCTATCAAAATACTTATATGTACAGAGTGAACAACAACATTTTCTCCCCTCCGTGAAGAAGTTTCAGCTTCTCTCACTCTAACCATTTTCCATCTCGATTCTGCTTAACTTTGCAACAGGGCGCTTGAATACTCCGTTGTCTCCGTTACTAGTTTTGACACTCACTACTCGAACTCGTCCATCAGGGCCTGGATACAGTGTCTCTACTCTTCCTAACTTCCACTGTCTTCTTGAATAATTCTCCTCATTTGCAGAAATTGACAATTCAGAAGCTAAATTTGTCCGTCCACTCAGAAGCAATATTCCTCTATTATTTATACTATCTTCATCTATGTCTCCGATAGTTGCTTTCGGTATCTCTTTCTTGTCGGGATTTGCTCCAGTCTTTTCTGATTCTTTCATTGTTTCGTAGTCTTTCTCTTCATCCTTTTCTTCATCTTTCATTTTCGATTTGTCGTCTTTCATTTTGATATCTTCATCATCATCTATTTGTGGTTCAACCGAGAATTCATTGCCTTCTCTAGAATAATCTATTATCTTTGCTTTGAATTGTGATTTCTCTTTCTTATTACGTTGTACATCTCTCCTGACATTTTTAGTTTCATAACGTAGCTTAGAATCTTCTGTTTCCTTGGAATCTGTGTGCTTCTGTTCCTTCAGGAATGTTTCGTTATTCATCTGCCCACCTGGTATGAATTCCGATGATGCTTGATTTTCTTCCGTTTTCGTGGTTTCATGTCGAGCTCCCGTTCGATCAATTACTTCATCCTCATTCGAATCTGGCCTTTTCACATATCCGATTGAAATTGCCCGGTCATTTTTCGAATTTTCTTTCGATTCAATATGCCTTGGTGATTTGTTTTCTTTGATTTCTTCAACATTTTCATCTTTTGATTTGCTGACTCGTACTGGTAAATCTTCCATTTCAATGTCGTCAGCATCTTCATTTGCATCTCTTATCCCTTTTTGTGCAATCTGATTCTGAACCGAAGGTTGTTTCTCATTTTCTGGATCCTCGATCACTTTGATATCTTTTCGTACACCTTCTTGTTCGTTATCTCCAATGAATTTTCCTGCTCGTCCTTCAACTTCTTGCTCCTTCTGTTGTCTGGAGGCAAACTCATGATCTGCTCCCAAAGTTCCTGCTTTATTCATGTTTGTTTTCATGGGTACTACTCCAAAGGCGTCTGTGGTGAAAGATTGTTTCACCATTTCATGGAGTGAAACATCGGAAATTTCAGAAGTGCAGATGTGGAACGAATATGCCTGTCTTTCTTGTCTGTTACAGTTTCCTCCGTGAAGAATCCACCCAAGATTAGTTTTTGTCGCAATGGGAAGATTTTCTGTGCTCTGAACCACTTTTCTGGCTACAGTGAGGCGTACATTGTCTTGACCTAGCAAAATCATTGGGCGTTCTCCTATTTCGTGGAAGGGTATTCCTGACAAATAGGAGTGTCTTTCCCAATCGAATTTTCGAACCTCTTGAACTGGCAGAGCTAAATTTTGAACTGTTCTGACATTTTTCATACTGAAGATCTTAGCTCCATCGAATACTCCCGATATGTCAAAATTTAAGCAGCTCGAATCTTCATGGCGCGAGGATAAGTTGTTAGTCCATTGGATGCGAAGCGGTTGAGCTGTACCATCTAGTCCCAATCTGTTGGCTATTGACTCGTCTACGAGGGTCACAGACGAAGCTTCATCACATAAAGCTACAGTCTCCAAAACAGTGTTGTTACCATACAACTTTACTTTCACCATCCTTAACAAAACATTGCTTTCTCCATGTCCAACTGCAAGAACGTTCTCATTATTTTCTAATTCTGTCTGGGTTGAATGGGTACCAGCATCTTCGATTGGTTTTTCGGTATCTTTATGAAGCAGCTGATGATGAGAACGCTTACAACCATTGATGTTACACTGCCGTCTTGTTCTGCATTTCATGGTCTGGTGATTGTGTCGTAGACATGAAAAACACAATTTCTGTTTGGTAATAACTGCCCATCTTGTATCGACATCGTCAGAGGACATTTTCGAACAATCCTGTATTTTATGTCCTTTTCCTGTACAATATTTACATTTTTCGTCATGACTTTGTATATCTGTCGAAATCAAAGTAGTTTCATTACGTTTCGAAGAGAACTGAATATGTTTTGGTTTGGTGTCTATCTTGAAACTCTTGGAGCTATTGACAAAACACGCTGCAGTAGCTTTTTTGTTAATCCAAATGGAAAATTCGTTCAGATTTGTCCTTCCCTCATTCTGCATAATTTCTTCTCCCCATTGGAGTTTCAACGAATCAGGTAGTTTCTGGACCAATTCTCGAAGTACTTGTGGATTTTGGAGATGTTCAAAATATTCCAATGATTTGATGGTAGCCACGAGACAGCAAACATGATTGGAGAGGTGAATCAAAGTGTCCATGTTGTTTTCCCTTATTGGTGGAAGATTTCTCACCTTCGTGATGAGCCCCTCGATGATTTGGTCAGGTCTACCAAATCTCATTTCGAGTGTCCTCAGAACTAGATCGATGTTATCTGGGGTGGTCATCATTCCTGTTACTGCAAGCTTGGCTTCACCTCTTAAACACTTTTGCAGTTTTATCATCATTTCCTCTGAAGAATATTCGCATAATTTTGAGATCCGCATGAATTGTGAAATGAATGTTGGCCATTCTTCGGAATTGCCGTCAAAAATACTGAAATCTTTGTCCACAACTTGCCTTGCTGCAAAACTACTTTGCTCTGGAGCACTAGCGACAGACTTTATGGCTTCACTGATGGTATTGCATAATTGTTTGATTTCAGATATTTCTTCATTTCCTTCTTCTGGCTGAATTTCATGTTTTGTGGCCGAATGCAAATCATTTATCCATTTTCTTGTCTTCTCTACAGAATGGTTATCATCATTTGGTATTTGGCATTCAATATTGGGTACTGATGACTGAGATCGGTTTTCTTGAAGTTCTTCAATTTCAGTCTCTCGAACTTCATTTTCTAGTTCCAAGATTTTTAGTCGATTCTCTAACTTTTTCATTTCGATCGCCTGTTTTATCTTCTCGACTTCAACGGCATGTCGTTTCTTACGAAGGGATATACTACTGACTTTCGAACGATTGGATTTCATGGAAAGAACAGATGAAGTTTCTGGTAAATCATTACCGACGTCTTTAGGTCCTGGGTGTTGACTCTGTTTGTCTTTCTGTCTTGAGTTCACCTTGTCCAACAAAAGTTCATCTCGTTCATCCATTATCTTTGTCTGATATTCTTCTTTATTTGGATTTTGTGTAATTTCTGTCTTGTTTGACCTGACACTAACTGCATGTCGTCTTGATAATCCAAAAGCAGGTGGCCATTCATAACAGGGATTGAGTTTACTATGAGTACCTGCAGTCGTTCTTCTTGTATTTTGCATGTCTTGAAATTCCTCTGGAATTACTTCTTCACCAAAGGACTTGTTATCCGTCTCGAAGGACCAATGTTACTTCGTCTTATTTTCAAAGAAAGTCTCCAGTTGTCTTCAAATTTCTACTTTTAATCAACAGTATACATTATAATTCAATTGACAAAACTAATTTATTTTCATGTCAAAATCTGACTTATCTTTTTTTACCTCCTATGATAAAACCTATCAAAATACTTATATGTACAGAGTGAACAACAACAATTGTATAAATTTATACAAGATAAATTGTATAAAGTCACTGTATTTCATGAGACAAGGTACTGAATCTGCAAACACAAACATTGTCCTTGACAACACCTGGCTAAACGTTTCAATTTGACTTTTGGGGTAATCCCTTAGACAAAGGACTCCTTGGTCTGAGGGTAATCCCAAGCATGATGTGTTGTGTATTGGAACACTATGGTGCCCAGAAAGTTTCAATATTGAGTTGTTTTCAATAAGTAGTGGCAATAGATTAGAAGAAAATTTACTGTGGCCGATCGACTTGGGATTGATACATGAGGGTTCTGAAGAGATGAATGGAACCCTAAAAACAGAGAATATAGCAAATATATAATATATTTCTGGAAAATTATACATGTTTATACAATTGTTAATACAATATAACAAATTCTGTGCTAATCTACAACTTCAACATCTTCCTCAACAAGAATGGTACTGCCGCAGTCAGGACACCTTGTTATTTCTTCCTTATAACTCGCTAACAGATCATCCACTTTAGGAATTTGTTTCAAACACTTCATACACTGTAGCACCTTATTTGAAGCAGGTTTCTCCCTGCTGTCAATCAAGTGTATGATATAATTAAACAATCTTTCAGCATCATCATTTTGTAGAATGTAAATTCTTGATTTACGATCTTTCCTCAAGGTATTGAAGTTTATTTGTAAAGTGCAGCGATCTTCGTCAAGGAAATCGCAGCTTGTTATTGTGCTCAAGACCCACCTTGCCCTTTCCTTACTAGTTGTACAATCGATTTCAGTCAGGCTATCTTTTGTGAACACCACAAATAAGTCTTCTTCTTCTCCTGGAATTTTGGTCATATAAATCGATTCTTCACTATTGACTTCTATATCTTCGTCTTCAGAGGTTTCATCCACAGTTCTGTTGTAAATATTGTTTTCTATTTCTTCTCCGTTCTCAGTATCCACTTCTTTATCATTATTGCTGTTGGTTTCATCCAAAACAGTGAAACCGCTCATATCTTGGGAATTGCTTATTGAATTGTCTTTATCAACTGGTCCTCTGTAATAATTCAACCAAGATTCCCCATACGTCTCTCTCAAGTTATGAATGTGATTCCTAACCTCTAAGTGATCGACAGATGAGTAGGAGTGGGGGAGAGGTACAGGTTCTCTGTCTACACTTTTACTGTCTTCTATATCTACCTCTCTCACTTTTTTCAACCTATCTATTGATGTTAAAAGCTTGGAACTTCCCTCTGATGCACTTAATGTTTCGCTGTTACATCTTTGCATCAACGGATGAAAACTTCCGATCAATTTTATGTCACTAGTGCTCAATTGTTTAAAATCAAGGACAAATCTTTGCGGTTCTATATTTTGGTGGAGATAGACACAAGTTTTTTGTTTATGTCTGGTATGATACGATAATGGGTTACCTATGAGCGAGAGCCAATGCAGAGCCTCTAAATGAGATACAGAAACTAGTACTTCATGGTCAACAAGGCAATTCTCAGACAAATCTAGTTCACATACATTGACTAAACTTTTGAGATGGCTTACGTCTTCCAGAAAGTTATTGCTGACATTCAGTATCTGTAAGAAAGATAGAAAACTTCATAACTTTTTTTCAAAACAAATCTGAACCTACTTGGAGACCACTAGAGGTAAATGACTTACTTGAAGCCTATTGCATATCTGTCCACTGAATTTTGGGGACCTCTGTAATTTATTGTAAGACAAATTGAGATATTTTAAATTGTTCAAGCAACTTATTTCATCAGCACTACTAAGTTCGTTATGACTGAGATCCAGGGAAGTCAACCAAGGTACACATTCTAAACTGTCATCTAAAGCAGTTAATTTATTGTAAGTCAGCACTAGATTCTTCAATTCAGTCCATATAAACTTTGAGCAATAGTCTCCGCCACAATATTCAAGCAGTTCTTTCAGTGTATCTAAATCTCTTGAACAGATCAACTGTTGCAAATGTAACCTATGAGAATTTAAACCTTTTAGTTTGGAAACATTAACCTTTTGGATCTCCAGTATCTGGAGACTTCTAAATTCCGATATATCCACTGCATCGTCCACAGGCACTATATCGGAGATAAGTTTGAGATGTACTATAGTTTGCATCATTTTGAATATTATTTGTATATTTTTCTTTGTTGTTTCAATTGAATTCTGGTCGCTTACATCTATGCATGTTGGATTGTTTATCATGAGCTGCTTGATATGTAAATTCACTAAATTATTCACTTTATCCAGAACATGAGATGTAAGAGAAACTTTTTTTACGCCTTCTGAAATATCTTTTTCGTTCTTTTTCAATAATAAGGCCAAATTTTCGATTTCATCGATCTCCATTTCGTAAGACTCGCTCTTTCTATTTTCTGAAAGCCAGACTATATCATATACAAAGAAATTTATCGTGTGCTGATTTAATCATCCTATATCAATTGTCATGAATCACCATAATAATAACCTAATCTTGAAAATGATTGTTTTTGTTTTGTCAATTGACGTTTTGATTGAAAACCATAAAAGAAGTTTGGATTGTTCTTACCAGAAGAATAGATAAAAGGTCCATTCTTCTCATTTTTCTAGAAAACTAAAAAATTTCATGTTATATATAAGCAAAGACAGGTTGTCTCTATCTTTTGTTTATTCTATAATTAAACTTCCTGTTTTGAATTAGAAATATTGAAAACTAGAAAACTTTGCAAAACCTGCCAGAGTTGAAAAGATTCCACTGTGATTGCCACAGTGTTGCCGAACATCAAAATGCGAAATCAGTAGACCTTCCTTACCCTTAGAATAAAGAATCATTTTATTTTCTATGAGACCTTCACAACCTGCGATCAGAGTCGAGACAATCTGAGTTTTTTCAGGGGGGGCATGAATTGATTTATTGAAAATTTTAGGGATCGATTGAACTTCTGTCACAGGAAATTCTGTATACGAACCTCAAGCGTATCCTGAAAATTTCAACACACCATGTCCTTCCTCTAGAAAGTTTTATCATTGTTTATTAAACTCTTTGAACAATGGTTTTATCCTGTTCACGAGTTCACGGCCGAATCTGGCGAATTAAATTCGCACACAAATTCGCTTCATCAGTAGTGAAGTGGGAAATTAGAAAATCACATTTTGACTAAATGATAACGCTCTTGTCCTCAGAAACAAGAGTGCAAAAACGGCAAAAATTTTTCAGCTAGGAATTCAGTCATGCCGGTAAAAATACCGAACAATCCGTAGGCTCGGCAACAATGCGTTGGCGGTTTATTCAAGTTAACCACAAAAAGAATTTTTCATTTCCCACAAAATATGGAAAGATTTACGAAAAAAATGTGAGTTTCTAGCTTTTATTGTATTTAATGAAAAAAGGGATTTAAAAATAGAATTAGATCTCAGTAGATCATTTCATAACCCTTTCATTTCATCTTTTGTTGAAAGTAATTGAAATTTGCAAACTTTTTTGGAAGATACATACAGTCACATAAACCCACTGTGTCTGTTTTTAATGTTGAAACAACTTATCAGAAATTTGGACTTATGTTTTAAGCTCTCAAGTTTCAATTAATGTGCTTATGTTTCGGAGGTCCTCCTTCTTCAGAGCTAAATATGTGAGTCCTGATAAGTTGTTTTACTTAAAATTATATAGTGTTCAGTCTAAATTCTAAATTTTATTTTAAATGATTCGTCATGATTCAAAACATTCCATAATGAACGACTCATAGTAAGTAATAATTCAGATAATTTCTTTGTTCTCAGAATACGCCTACATCCTGTTTTGATATCTATATGCAGATCTATATGAAATATTTGGAGTTTTGACGATGGGTGCTAAAAAAACAGAAAAGCATGGGGTGGAAACCGAACCCCATGTAGTAACTTATTCTTTAAGACCAAGGAAAGTAAAAAATGTTCCTTGTCCTTCATGTGGATCAAAAACCCCAACTGTAGATGACTGTCACAACGACAGGAAAACGAAAATTCAAGTTATTGGAAGTAAAATAATGAAGAAAAAAATTGAAAAGAGCAAAAGTGTGAACAAAGAAAATGAGGAATACAAAAAAAGATTAAAAAACTCTAAGAATAAAGCTGATAAAGAGTCTCCAAAAACTGAATGTTCGAATGAAATTAAATCCAAAACCAAAGGGAGGAAAAGAAAAGTGAATTCGAGAAGAGATTCCTTCGAGAAGTATGGTGTTATATTTCCGTCATATCAAAAAGTATTAGATAATAAACTTAAAATAATGAATGAAGCAAATGCTCTCGACGCTTATGAAGCGGAGTATGGAACTCTTGAAAATTCACTTTTGTTCACTTTACATAATATAAGCAACAATCTCGACACCTCAGCTGAGCAAAACCTATTAGATTGTAAACATTTGCATGGTGAAAAGTTGCAGGAATATTTCCAACAAAATGTCGACTTCATTAAAAATATTCAAGATGGAAATTCGGAATCTGAGAGACACAAAAAATTCCAGATTTATGATCCAAGTAGTTATTTTACAGTTCAAGACTTATCTTACAGCCCTAGCATTGTTGTTTTTAATAACAGTCAAAGAGATCTCTTGTTGAAGATGTTGGAGGATCATTTCGATCCAGAAGGTGAAAATACAGAGTATTTGTTTAAGGTCTTACTGCCGGAGTTATGTTTGAAAATTTTCATGGATGTTTATGATATGGACCAAAATAAGGCTGTAGATTATTTGAATTGGAGA
This sequence comes from Adalia bipunctata, assembly GCA_910592335.1. Classification (NCBI taxonomy): domain Eukaryota; kingdom Metazoa; phylum Arthropoda; class Insecta; order Coleoptera; family Coccinellidae; genus Adalia; species Adalia bipunctata. Next base: position 14,523,571 of record OU342954.1, read on the forward strand.
CCTTTCGAGTAAAAATGGTATTATGACTCATCATTTTGATTTGGAGAGGTAGATTATTGTAAGGGATGCTTCTGTAAGTTACTTGAAAAATAGTATCGTCGATACATAAACATTTTGTGGAAACCTCTTTCTTCTTAGTTCTTATTGCAAATATATGGGTCGACCGGGTATAGATGTTATTGGTTTTTACCTACTGAATATCGATATCAGTGAATTGACTAACAAACTTAGGATCAGGACTTCCTGGATTTGGAAGTTTAGATCAGCTATGTATAGTCGATTCCAATATATAGTAAAATATCAAATATCGTTGATATATGAGTGTCTTTATCAGAAGCATCCTTAACAATTTTGTTGAATACTCATTTGAAAAACTGGTTACCAAAATAAGTGTGATATATTCATTGAACTTAAATAGACCTACGAAGAGTCTGTTTAGATTCGATTATGAGATATGTGGTTACTGTGTAACTGATATTGTTTATGCAAAATTTGCGAATTTTTCCATAACTATATTCATGAACTTATTCTTCACAACATTGTTTTCCTATTTCTTCTTTTTTATTTGTTCATTTTACAATATTATTTTTGTTCATTATAGTATATGTATACATACTGTTATTTACTATTCTTTAAATATATTACATACTATTATCACGTATTTTGCGTTATTATTGTATTCAACATTAAAAAATTCGAGGGCATCTGAATTGCAAGTTTTTAATGCCAGATGTATCTTTATTGATAAAATATTGCTATAATAAAGCCATTGTTTAAACAATTGTTTAAACATTGTTTAAACAATGATAAAGCAAACTGTTATTTCGTATTCTGATGACGGGTCCTGACCTGGAGAGAAACCATGGAAGAAGTTTCATAACACAATAATCTTTTCGAAACAGAGACGATAAGGTTTTCACCGTTCGAAATTATTTATTTCAACATTTGAAATTTAAAGCAAGAATGGAACTTCCATTCAAATGATATAATTTATATAACAGAGGAAAGAAGAAGATATTTCTTCGGTGTAGGTTTGGGAGGTTAAGTCATTTTCAAGTTCTTACAACAAATAACATTTTTGATCATTTGCTGTTCTGTTCTGAGAAATAATAAACAAAACATGAATAGGGAACAACAAACGCTTCAAATTTGATAAAATGATGATGAAATTCGAATGCTAAAATAGCCAAATTGGCGGAAAATTGTAGGAACAAAGTAGCTGTTGGTATTGTTCATATAAGAAAAACCCCCCGAATATTTCCAAAATGTGGGACTCTACAATGTTTTTGAGTACTTTAACTCCTAAGTTTTATGTTGCATTAACTGGTACCTCTTCCTTAATATCAGGACTCATCTTGATATTTGAATGGTGGTACTTTAGAAAATATGGAACCTCATTTATTGAACAGGTTTCATTGAATCATATAAGCCCCTGGATAAGCGGTGTTGATAACACAGAGAACGGCTCTGGTAGTAGCAGCAGTAGCTCTTCTAATGGCTCACAAGCCAACGTTCCAGAATGTAAAGTATGGAGAAATCCCTTGAATTTATTAAGAGGAGCTGAGTACCAAAGATTCTACTGGGCTACTACCAAGGAGCCATTAACTTATTACGACATGAACTTATCAGCTCAAGATCACCAAACATTCTTCACCTGTGAAGCAGACGCTGGAAGGTCTGAGTACGAATTAATGCAATCAGCTTGGAGGGAAAGAAATCCAGTGCTTCGACTTAAAGCAGCTCACACAGCTCTCGAAAAAAATCCAGAATGTGCATCTGCGTACATTTTGCTAGCAGAGGAAGAAGCAACAACAATTCTGGATGCTGAGAAGATATTCAAAACCTCTCTGAAGATAGCTGAATCAAACTATAAGAAATCTCAAGCCTTGCAACATCAAGGGTCATTGATGGAAGCACAACATCGAAGAGACACTAACGTTTTGATTTATATAAAAAGGAGATTAGCAATGTGTGCCAGAAAATTGGGTAAAATGAAAGACGCTGTCAAAATGTTCAGGGATTTAACAAAAGAAGTACCTCCTATCATGAATGTATTGAATGTTCATGAGAATCTTATAGAAGCCTTACTTCAAATGCAAGCTTATGCAGATGTTCAGGCTGTTTTAGCCAAGTATGATGATATATCTTTGCCCAAGTCTGCAGCTATATGTTACACCGCAGCTTTGCTCAAAGCACGGCAAGTGGCCGACAAATTTTCTCCGGATATAGCTACAAAACGTGGTTTGACAAGTGCTGAGATGGCTGCGGTTGAAGCTATTCACAGAGCAGTTGAATTCAATCCCCATGTTCCCAAGTATCTGCTGGAAATGAAGCCACTCATCATGCCCCCAGAGCATATATTGAAGAGAGGTGATTCTGAAGCTGTTGCATATAGGTTAGTTCATTTTTGTTTAGTTGAGTCAAGTTTCATAATTTTTTCTCAAAGAGGAGGAGACAGTGGCTTGGCTCTGGATTATTCCAGGGTTGAACAACTGATCACTTTCTGAAGATACAAACAATGAAGATAATAATTATACATACATGGTCTTTCATGACGAACTGAGTCAGTATGTGGGGAAAAGTATTTTTCTATTTTTCAAAAGTGTTTTCAGTAACGCAGACAGTTGAAGGCCTTATGCATACAAAATTCTGGGAATTTTCGACTTGTCTTACTTGGATTTAAAAGTATTTTCTGAGTGATTCGAAAAAGTAAACTCAGAAAAATTGTGATCCTGAGTATTTTTAATGTTTGAACTATAAACAGACGTTTCAGATTTTTTTTTCACCATGAAATTTTTTCAGTTTTTTCCATTTGGCACATTGGAAGGCAGTGGAAGGTGCTTTGAATCTCCTACATTGTACTTGGGAAGGCACATTCAGAATGCTACCATATCCATTAGAAAGAGGTCATCTATTCTACCCATATCCAACATGTACAGAATGTGCAGATAGGGAACTACTACCTGTTTTCCACGAGGTTTCAGTGTACCCCAAAAAAGAACTACCTTTCTTCATTATATTCACAGCTGGACTGTGTTCTTTTACCGCCCTTCTGGCACTGCTGACACATCAGTATCCAGAGCCGATGGGTATTGTTGCCAGAGCAGTTTTAAATTCAGTGTCATTACCTGTGTATTTTGTTTATGATAAAATTGAGTGTTTGCTGCCTTCAAATATCCTTTTGCAATTGTCGAGGATATAGTATGAGTTGACTTTTCGTTGAATTGATGGTTGATTTTAATTTTTAACGTACTTATAGAGTTGTAGATGTTTCTTATTTATACTGTTGTGTTTCCGCCTTGAAGTTTAACATTTTATAAATGATAAGATTGTAATCTGTGAACAGATATTATGATTTGCATGACAAATTCTAAGACAAAATGTGTGATCCAAGAAATTGTGACAATTACAAGATAATAAAAAGGTTCTGAAAGTGTGTTTCGATAATTTTTTTTCAATATCCTTGAAAATTATTTTTATTCTTCCTATATGCTTGCTAGACGAAACTCCCTTTCTTCCCAGAAGTTTTCCTATTCAAAGCAGTGTCGCAGCCAGAATTTTCGTTCGGGGGGGGGATGCAAATATTCAGGGAGAAAAATTCAACTGTATCTACTGATATACAGGTAGAGAAGTTTGCATGCTCGGGCCCCTCCCTGGCTGCGCCCCTGCGAATCATATCTCCCCTACTCTAAATAGTTCTTTTCGAACATTCTAGAAGAAAATTATCTTGAATGACGTGGATTATTGGTTCCAAAGATATTCCACAATGTGAAATATCTTCATATATCAGAAAAAAGCCCTAGAACTTGATGATTGATAGAAATCTGTTGATTCCGCTCTTCCAAACATCGAAACGCTTATCAGCATTTTTAACAGCTTCAGTTGAATGCCAGTCGAAGTTTTATTTTATGTGTCTAGTATATAATTCCTCGCGTTTGGAATATTTTTATCCAGAATAAATGAAGAAACTGAATTTAAAATGAAATTAAAAAAAAAAAAAACTATGTGAGTTTTCTTTCATAAGCTCCTGCATTCATCAGAGGTTCAGTAGAAATTTGAAAAAAATACTTCAAGGATTATACCTACATCCAATATAAGAATGAAAAGGAAATGCCCGCGAAAATTTACAGGGTGATTTTTTTAGCATTCTTCACAATAAGCAGTCACTTTTTATGACGAATTAAGTTGACTCAAGTAAATAAGGACCCCACACTTTCCTTATGGCAAATGGCGTCAAATGTTCAAATTTTTTGGTATAATTAATGTAGTACTCGACCTACTGATCAAAAGTGTCCATGGCCCCAACTCAATCCTATGACTAGTTTTTCAGATACAGGGTTGAAGTTGAAAATTACCCAATTTTACTACGCGCGTATCTCGAAACAGAATCGAATGAATTTCAATTTTTCTCAAGAAACATTTCATTCTATCCCCAGGGTAACCATATAGAGGAATATGACCGAAAATCTTCACAAATACAGAGTTATCTATAATTGAATGCATGCCCGATTTCGAAAGTATGAAATATGTCAGTTCCAAAGCGAGATCGTTCGCAAAATGAACTATTTCACTAGATGTGTTGTTGCTACATCTAAAAAACCTGAAATACCCAGAATTCATACTGGGTGATCCATTATTAAAGAAACTATCCACAATATGAAGGTTGAGTGGATACCCTGTATTTTTGGGAATTGATTTGAGGTGTTTGTTTTATTCTTTCAGAACCTATCATCATGGACTTCGAAGAATACAGAGTGATTCAGTCATGAAATGAACTTTGAACCTCACGAAAATACCCCAAAACCACCTTTGCCCTAAAGTGGATATTAACTCAGAAAATATCCACTTTAGGGCAAGGGTGTGATGCATACACTCACATTATTTTTTAACGTAGATTCAATATCTGCCATAAAAAAAATGGGGTTCTAATTTGGAAAAATTGATTTTTCACGATTTTGTCATCCCTAACTTTGAAAGCGATTTTTTCACCCCCTGTATCATGAATCGCGATTTCGATTTTTAAAGTGGATACATCAATCTTACATCTTGAAAAATCCCAAAAATGAAAATTTTCCATCCAAAAACCTCGAAGTTATTCTTGTTTCAGCGGAGCTCTATTTTCGATTTTTTTTTCGAATTTTCCCGCTCAGAGAGAATTTTCCAACCAAAACTGAAAAATGTTACATCAAAATAACTTGAAATTTTCTAGGGAATCTATTTCTGCAATAAAAAAAATGGTGTTCTAATTTGAAAAACGGAAGTTGACGTCATTTCCGGAAAAACCGGAGGTGCTCATGCCTTGAAAATATTTTAGATTTCATCAGCATCGTGAAATACTTATAAGTGCTGAATTTAATGAAAATACGTTCAGTAGTTTCCCGTATAAATATGGGTGAGGGTCTTTCACGTTCCTCGTGAAAGACCCTGTATATGGTTGCCCCCTGGGGAAAGAATGAAATGTTTCTTGAGAAAAATTGAAGTTCATTCGATTCTGTTTCGAGATACGCGCGTAGTAAAAGTGCGTAATTTTCAACTTCAACGCCCAGTATCTCAAAAACAAGTCATATGATTGAGTTGGGACCATGGACACTTTTGAACAGTAGGTCGAGTACTACATTATTCCAAAAAATTAGAACATTTGACGGAACGCCATCTGCCATAAGGAAAGTGCGGGGTCCTTTGCTTGAGTCAACTTAAAACTTGGGAAATGATCCAAACATTGTGGACCCATATTTATGAGACTTCTTCATTTCCACATTGAATTCAGTAAGTAATAGCCTTTAAAATTTCAACCGATGTCCAAAGAATTTTGTCATTTTCTGAAATCGCTGTGTATTGAAATTAATTTTCGAAAATGAACAAGGTGAAATTGTGACATCATAAGTTGTGTCTTAATGACGGCGAAATAATGTGCGATCTGTATATAGGCAGATACGTGATTATTAGGTATTTCTTTTTCCAATAACTTGAATCATCTATGATTAAGATTTCCTTATGAGTTAATGGAAGTGGATAACTATAATACCTACGTTGACAAAACTTCTGAGAAACGTGCTCGTTTTAATTGATTCTTGCTTCAACACCAGTGGCGAATCAAGCTTTTTGCGAGAATGCGGATTTTCACTAATGATTACATAATTGCTTTATCTATAAGTAGGTATACAGCATGCACAATAAATTTGTGAAAATTCCCCATCGAATTTCTATGTGACTTTGGTCATATGACTTCACTTTCGGGCTTTTCAGGGTTGTTGGAGCCTTATTTAGAGAATTATTTTCTACTAGCGACCAGCCCCGGCTTCGCACGGATACAATGCTGATTGCTGATACTAAATAATTTACCTACGTACCTACTACAGAATGTCCTTATAATCAACATTTACAGTTTTTTGTCATGAGACAATATAAACATTGTTTTTTTAGAAGTTACTCTTGAAAGTAAGAGCGACATATAATTGACCATGAGTAGTGCCGGCGCCGCACCGCTATTAGGGATTGCAAATTTACCGAATTTGAATTCACCGGTAATTCGGTAAATTATTTGAGAAATTACCGGTTTACCGGTATTTACCGGTTTTTTCCGACATAAAAGAAAAAGCCACAAAATAGATAACCAGAGTTTAATTTTTATCAAATAATAATAACAGAAAAGTAAAACTCTAGGTTAATTGAAAAAAAAATAATATACCTAACTCAAAGACTAGTAAGAGGCCCTAAGACATTCGAAATATTAATTTAAATAAAAAAATATCTGTCGTTTCTAACTTTTTCAACGACTCGTCCGATTCCTTTAGGTCTCAAGAAAACAGAGCTTATAAGCTTTGTTTTCTCTGGGCCTTTTTCATTAAACTGAAGGGATCGAAAGAATGTAAATGTGTGAAAAAGAAATAGCAATATTTTTGGAAAGAGGGATTCAGGGGAAAAACTTAGAAATTGCTTTCGCAGCACTCATGACAACTCGGCCTCCTAGTGTGGAGTCCAAAAAAAAAAACATAAATGCGGCAGAAACAATTATAACAGCTAAAGGCCGGCTAAAGCCGGGTTTCACCAACGATTTCAGTCTCGCTTAAGGCAGTTATCGATAATTTTCTGTGGTTTTCCAGTCAAAATCAATCGGTAATCTCAGGCCGGGTTTCACCAACGATTTTAATCTCGTTTAAAGCAGTAAACGATAATTTTCTGTGGTTTTTCAGTCGAAAATCAATCGTTAATCTCAGTTATCTCGTTAAACCAGATTAAAATGTTTGGTGAAACCTGGCTAGGGCCCGGTTTCACCTACGTTGTGATGAAATACAATACAATAAGATTAGGTCTCCACACTAGTAGGCCGAGTTGTCATGAGTGCCGCGAAAGTCATTTCTAAGTATTTTCCTGAATTCCCTCTTTCCAAAAATATTGCATTTCCTTTTCACACACTTACATACTTGAATATTTTACAATCCATCCCGTCCGCGCTGCCCGTGCATTACAGAAACAACGGATCAGCGCTGGCATTTTTTTTACCGAAATTACCGGTAAAAGATGTCGGTTTCTCGGTCGGTAATTTGAAGAACATCAAGGGCGGTAAATCGGTAAACCGGTAAATCGTTAAACCGGTAATGCAATCCCTAACCGCTATGTCCCTGCATTTTAAATCTGTAATATCTTCGGAAATAAATTACATGCTGTAAAGGGCCATATTGATCTATATTGAATGGACAATGTATTAAAGTTACTTAATTGGATAAGGATTAATGCTGTATTGCTCAAAATAACTTCCTGAATAAGCCATTTTTTCCCGTAAAATGTAAGGGATAAAAAATGGTTATCGTGGGTTATCCTTATAAGAGATAGACATATACCATCGCGGACTTTTTTGTTGCCCTTTTTAAGTGTACAAAACCGAGTACGGTAGAGCGGTGTGGCTTTGCCAACGAAGGTGACTTTGCTAAACTACCTTATGTTTTTTGTTTCATTTTATTTCGGTAAAGTCAGCAACTTCTCAACGACATCACGAGTCAGAACCTAAGAAACACTATATCCTTACATGTTTCAACAGTCGCAGTCGTTTGGCTTGGATTGAATGGTGTGCTATGCTGTGTGATGTGAGCAGGTAAGTTTTGAACGTGTTTATAAATGCGAAATACTAAGGGTTGTGTAGAAAATATGACGAAGGGTACATCAAAATACATTTAGCAGCTTACTTCACACGTATTTACAGTCGCGTAAAAAAGAAAACTGAAAGCATATGGTTGGAGGGTCTCGAAATTTCAGGAAATTTTTCTATTGTTGCACTTGGACGGGGGACTTTGCCAAATATCAAAATTTGTACCATCCGTTTTATTTTTAGGCATAATTATGGGTCGTTGATATAAAAAGGAGTTGGGTGCGAGAAAATAACGTAATTATACGGAAGAGACACTTACCAGAGCAATCAGTGCAGTTCGCAATAGAAACTTATCAATTCAGGCAGCTTCTGAAGTATACAACATTCCCAGAAGATCTCTTAGGAATAAAATCATCAAAAGGCATATGGGCAAACCTGGAGGCATTACGGCACTCACTGAAGCCGAAGAAAGGGCTCTTGTTGATGGCCTACTGGTCACAGCAGAATATGGATGCCCGCAGACCAGTTTAGACTTGAGGATGTGTGTGAAACGTTTCTTAGACAAAGAAGGTCGGAGAGCGGTGACTATCCCAATTCACAGAAAACCTTCCAGGAAAAGATTGGTGACTTAACTTCATTGAAAGACATAAGCATCTATTGACTCAAAGGAGTTGCCAAAATATATTTTATGAAGAATAATAGATTTTATTTTCCTATAATTTGTTGTTTTATTCGCGACTAGTAGCTAACTAGCCTTCAAAAAAGTTGAAGAAAAACATTTTCATGGAAAAAATACCACCTGCACTTCATTAAATTGCCAACAAAAGCATTTTGATGCAAGTGGCAAATTCGCACCGATGTGCGGGTGAGTTTGCCAAATTTTTAAAATAAAAAAAAATTGGTTGCGCACCTTTTCTTGCGTTTCTAATAGCAGCAGTCGATAGCTAGATTGTTGAAATTAAACATAATTCAAACACAACTCATTTTACGAAAAAACGAAAAAGTTAAATCCAGAATACTATGAAAAGTGGTGCAAAGTCACACCGCTCTACGGTACATTATTATTTTGATTTATCTCGTGGGTACAGTCAGCGTTTGCAATGTAGGCCAAAAAAAATGTGTTAATTTCCAAACGTTCGATAACAACGTCATTTCTAGACTGACAGGATCACAGAGAAGTTCTATTCCTCCGCCTAGGCGGAGAAATAGTTGCTATGGCTTACTTTTCCCTCCGGGGCGGCAGGAAAAGTGTTGTTATGCAAGGGGCTAATTTTGCAAGACAACCGTAACTATACAAATGTTACATTTTCAATCAATTATAACGATCGTAAATGTCAGTATTACTCAGATTTCCAGGAATTTCAAGATGTTTGAAAATAATATACTATTATTTCCAAACGTTCGATAACAACGTCATTTCTAGACTGACAGGATCACAGAGAAGTTCTATTTCTCCGCCTAGGCAGAGAAATAGTTGCTATGGACTACTTTTCCCTCCGGCGGCAGGAAAAGTGTTGTTATGCAAGGGACTAATTTTGCAAGACAACCGTAACTATACAAATGTTACATTTTTCACTCAATTATAACGATCGTGAATGTCAATATTATTCAGATTTCCAGGAATTTGAAGATGTTTGAAAATGAAATAACATATTTCATTCCAAGGAGAAGTGACTTTTCATGGCTCGCTCTTCAATAAAATATGTTCTCCCCGTGAAATTCCAGGGTACCCATCATCTACCGTGGTCCACCCTGTATATCCTTGTTATGGAAATCTATACCTACCTGTGTGCTTTCGCTCCTGATACCACGCCACTGTTAAAATTTTATGAAGCAGGTGAAGACAAACTCTGTTTTGGTTCGCTCCATGCTCTGTGTGTGCTCTATCTCAATAATTGAAAACGATAAAAAGGGAATTGAACACGCTTCAGATCGTTCACATTCACAACACTACCATTACAAATGAAAATTTCGTATCATATAAATCATATAAAACACGCGTTTCAAACTACTCGAAATAATTCGTCAGTCCACCAATAAACAGTTCTTGGGAAATGGACGGCTGTAAAGCCGTTTCCCTCGTTCTCCTTTTATTTTTACATTCGCAAAATACTCGAGCTTTCAACAAGTGTGCTCACAAAATACTGGGTGAGAGATCCGTAGGTACCATTATTTTTTGGATTCAGTCTGAAACTTTTTCTTCTTAGGGAATGACGAGAAAATACCACAAAATGAAATAATTGATTTTCATAATAAATTTAGGACGATGGTTGTGAATGGGTCAACGAGAGGGCAACCGAGAGCTGCATCAGCTGCAATGAATTTTTTGGTAAGATAATGCAGGTATAGAGATTTTCCGCATTTTGAGTGGAAACTTCTACTTCTGAAATTGGCAGTTGTTTTTTATTCAATAATTTGTTTATATATTTTGATGAATGAACGAGTTTATCAGTGGTGCGGCGGGTAAAAAATTGGGTCTGTATAATGAAGAATAGCAACGAAATAGGAGTTTCAGATAATGAAGGAATAAATATAATGGTTGTTGGGAATAGGTCAATTATGTAGAGAAAAACCAATTACTCTATGGCCGACGTTTCGGCATATATTATGCCATCTTCAGGGCTGCTAAAATTACAGAACAACAGGTATGAGATATTTAAAATATTTCCAAGACTTTCTTATTTCAAAATACACTTAACAGTCAACCTAATGCACAAAAAATTATCGGCAATCTAAACATAAAAGGCTTGAATTTGACATAAATACTAAAATCTCTCCTTCTGGAGTTATCACACAAACTGAAATAACATGAAACAAATCACAACATAATTGGGAAGCAAACAACCTGCTAAGACGTGAACTGCAAATGAATGAAAATGCGAACACCAAACTAATTTGTCAAAATCTTGAAATGGCCCACTTACAAGTAAAACGGTCCTCTTTTGTCAAAAACAATGATTCGTCTTTTCGATATTTTAAAGAATCAAAATGAGCCAAGGCCGTAGCTAGAAAAAAATTTCGGGGGGGGTCCGTCCGAGGCCGTAGCTAGAAAAAAATTTCCGGGGGAGGGGGGTGTCCGTTGAAATGAGCTCTAGAAAAAATTTCGGGGGGGGGTCCGGACCCCATCGGACCCCCCTCTGGCTACGGCCTTGAAATGAGCTGATGTGGGCTGCATGAAGGATTCAAACATGTTTACTGAACCAAACGATGTTATATCTATTGGTTATACCGTCTAAAAAACCCACAACACTTGCAGAAGAAAACAATAAATGTAGGATGTTTTCTTCTGCAAGTGTTGTGGGTTTTTTAGACGGTATAACCAATAGATATAACATCGTTTGGTTCAGTAAACATGTTTGAATCCTTCATGCAGCCCACATCAGCTCATTTTGATTCTTTAAAATATCGAAAAGACGAATCATTGTTTTTGACAAAAGAGGACCGTTTTACTTGTAAGTGGGCCATTTCAAGATTTTGACAAATTAGTTTGGTGTTCGCATTTTCATTTATTTGCAGTTCACGTCTTAGCAGGTTGTTTGCTTCCCAATTATGTTGTGATTTGTTTCATGTTATTTCAGTTTGTGTGATAACTCCAGAAGGAGAGATTTTAGTATTTATGTCAAATTCAAGCCTTTTATGTTTAGATTGCCGATAATTTTTTGTGCATTAGGTTGACTGTTAAGTGTATTTTGAAATAAGAAAGTCTTGGAAATATTTTAAATATCTCATACCTGTTGTTCTGTAATTTTAGCAGCCCTGAAGATGGCATAATATATGCCGAAACGTCGGCCATAGAATAATTGGTTTTTCTCTACATAATTGACCTATTCCCAACAACCATTATATTTAAACTAGTACAAGGTCAAGTTAAAACTCTATCAATCTATAATGAAGGAATGTTCGAACTGAACCCAGAGCCAATTTTCCAAAACCTCCATTCTGCCAATTATTATTGGCGCATACTCTTTACATAATTATTGGCGCATACTGGTTCCACATTATTCAGTTGAACGAATTCCGCCAAGGGAATATTAACGCGCTATTTAATGCACTCATTTTCACACCACCCTGTAGGTAGAGTGCTCGGCGCGTTTTATTTTGAGTGGTATCCCCAGTAGGCATAATCCACTTTGTGTCAAAATTGGCGCATACTTGTTTTGAATTTATTGGCGCATACTCTTTCCGCATTTATTGCCGCATACTTTTTCCGCATTTATTGCCGCATGTTTTCTCTGAGACATTTCTCCTTCGTCAGAACCTTTGCGACATTATTGTCAATATGCCTGAAATTAACCACCACCAAAAACCCTAAAAGTCCTCACATTGATTTTCCTTTCTTGGTCCATCGATGGCTGAGGTTGGGAATGGCATCGATGAAATCCCTTGCAACTCAGCCCGGAAAGGCCGAGGGTTCTCTGGGACCTACCTTCTCTTCCACCTGAAAAAATCTGAAAGAAAGAAATGCTACCGATAACTATTTTTTTTGCGCATACCTACTTGTTTCTGAATTTATTGGCGCATACTTTTTCCGCATTTATTGCCGCATGTGTTCTCTGACATATTTCCCCTTCGTCAGAACCTTTGTGACCTTATTGTCAATATACCTGAAATTTACCACCACCAAAAACCCTAAAAGTCACTCACATTGATTTTCCTTTGTTGGTCCATCGATGGCTGAGGTTGAGAATGGCATCCATGAAATCCCTTGCAACTCGGCCTGGAAAGGCCAAGGGTTCTCTGGGACCTACCTTCTCTTCCACCTGAAAAAATCTGAAAAAAAGAAACGCTTCCGCTAACGATTTTTTGGCGCTTACTATTTCCGCATTTATTGGCGCATAATGTTTCCGTATTTATTGTTGCATACTGTTTCCGTATTTTTTTAGCGCATACTTTTTCCGCATTATCCTTCTGAACGAATTCCACCAAGAGAATATGAACGCGACAGTTAATGCACCCGTTTTCACACCACCCTGTAGGTAGAGTGCTCGGCGCGTGGTATTCCCAGTAGGCCTAATCCACTTTGTGTCGAAATTTCCAAAATTTATTTTTCATATAGGTACTTACAATTAATTATCATGAAAGTTCTAAATACGAATAGTTCTGAATACGATATCGATGACGAAAAAATCAGGTGGGATTCACAAAGAGTAATTACTGCTGATTCGAGATCAACGGCTTGATTCTCTGATTTTTGAACTGTCAAATCGAGTTGATTCTTGATCAAGCTCGGATCACCAGCTTTGTGAAACCCAGCACGTATATCTACTGATTGGGAGTAAATGTTCATTCATGAATAGCAAATGATAATGACGAAAAGAGAAATCATGCTCTGAAAATTTCGAGTTATTTTCTCAGTTCACAAATAATTTTCATACTCGTTTTCATATAACCATCACTTCGACGATGTTAAATATTGCAATAATAATGAATGAATTCAAATAACACCGAAACAATTAAAAATCTCATTTTTCCATCTTGACAGCAAATATTCGAAAAATTGTAAAATGTAAATGTGAAAAACCCATAATAATTCATGTAGACAGTCGGAAGAATTATTGATTTAAAATTTTGCAAACTTATAGCACAACGTACGAAATTTTTTCCTTAAGACTTATGTAATCAAGATTTATAAAAGGGCTGATTTTTCATGAATAAATTGAATTGGCTCAAAAAAAAAGTTCGTTCAACTCACAGTTTCAAATAAATCCGTACAATAATGCACAACACTTTTACTGTAGGTACTCAACTAATTCACGAACAACACGAACGCGTAACAGACTCGAGCACGATTGATTTCTTAATAGATGTTCACACATCTTAACTGCACAGATAACTGAAGATGAACTGATCGCATATCTTCCATCGAAGGAATCTAGAATCCAAAAAACCACCCATTGACTCATTCAATTCATAGATCTAGAAAGACGAGTCATACTGTGCTGACTACCAAATGTTGAAATTTCTTTCGTGTTTCATTTGCTTCGAATGTTAAAATGAAAGTTTCAATAATTTTCTATCAATGAAGCCATAGTGGTGCCGACATTTTTTAAAGTTTCAACCTCCGCAGTACACAAAAGTTAATATTCAATTTATTTCTGTCATATTTGCTTTGAATTTGAAAAAAAAAAATAAATTTGATTGTTCCAATATAATATTCTTCCATCAACAATGAAAATTATGAAATTCCAAAGTACCATTGAATGTGGAAAAAATATTTTTTATTGTTTCCAAATCATAATGATGAGTTCACTTTATTGATTTTATTAATATTTTCTGTATTTTTACCATTCTCAATCTCTTCCAAATGTATGAGTCTCTTCTGGAGCATCCAGCAGAGACTAAGTATTTCAGCTATAGTTTCAACTGAACATGAAATTTGGCAGAGCTTGGATACAAATTACTGAGTACCTAAATAAAATTTTGTCGGCAATTAGTTTTTCTTCATTTTTCCCACTATAATGAGGAAGTATTAAATAGCCTTTTCTGACCAAACTCAGGGTATTTATAGGGCGGCATAACAGGTAGGTGTATTGCACGCGGGCGGTCAAACAGCTAGCGGCGGGCCTGTCAATTTCAAGAAAGTTAATTAGATGTTGTGGGCCTCCATATTCATCTTTGGATGATAACTTTCGATGTTGAAAACGACTTATGTTTTAGCGAACAAAATAATATGGCAATTCATCAAAGTACACACAAACAAACTTATATGGAATCACCCTGTTATTTGAAAAAAATGAATTTTAATAGAAAAAAGGCGCTGAAAAGTGAAGAGCAGTTTTCCCAAAACAAGTTTATTACAAAAATAATATAAATTATTAAAAGATTATTTTTATAATAGAACAGAAAATTAAAAGTGTAAATTTCTCTAAAAATAATTTTTATGTAACTGAGAATTGAACAACAAATAAAACGATTTTAACAAATCAATAATCAGTATTACCACCCCGGGCATTGATACAAGCTTGAATTCGACGAGGCATGCTTTCTATTAAGTTGTTAATTTCTTCTTCTGTAACATTTGCCCATTCCTCTAAAGCCGCTTGTATAAGTTGCTCTGCGTTACCAGGATTATTTTGACGAGCTCTAATTTTTCTTTTGATCCTATCCCACAAGTGCGCGATAGGATTAAGGTCCGGTGAACAAGAAGGCCACTCTAAAACAGTCACACCTTCTGTTTCGAAAACATTTTTTGCAACTCTGCTGGTATGTGGAGGTGCATTATCCTGCATAAATAGGAAATAATCTCCAAAAGCAACTCGCCAGAGCCTCACTACAGGTTGTAGCACTAGATCAACATACCTAGGCCCTGTCAGAGATTGTTTAATGGGAATTAAAGGAGTTTTCTCACCAAACATAATTCCGCCCCAAAACATTACAGTACCTCCTTTGTATTTAGGGATCGATCTTGCAGCTTGGAGCCTAGCTTGCCTCCCTCTACCTCTTAAAATGCGAACACGCCGGTCGTCTGATCGTAGGCCAATTCTGGTCTCATCCGAACAAGGGCGGATATAGTTCTTTTTCATGGGAGGGGTAATAACGATCATGGGGGGGGTAATAACGATTGAAAACCATTAAATCAGGTACAAAAACCACCTTTTTCTGAGGTTTTGGATACTCATGGGGGGGGTAGTTACCACCAGTACCCCCCCGTAAATCCGCCCTTGCATCCGAAAATAAGACATTTTTCCAATCTTCAATAGTCCAATTTCCATGCTCTAAACACCAATTAAAACGGTCAACTTTATGTTGCCTTGATAGTTCTGGAACTCTTAACGCTCTTCTCTTGAATAATTCCCGAGCGCGAAGTCTTTTTCTGATAGTTTCGACAGAAACACTAACACCTGTAGTGTGCAAAAATTGCCTTTGAAGCTCTGAATGAGATACTGCGGGATTTCTTCTTGCTGTTTGGGCTAAAAAGCGATCCTGCCTTTCTGTAGTTACTCTTCCACGACTTCTTCTCGGCCTATTCTTTAGGGTTCCTAACTCCAGAAACCTTGCATAGGTTTTTGAAACAACCCCTTGTGTAACCCCCACCGTTCTTGCAATATGTCTTTGTGACATACCTTGTTCTGTCATAGTAATAATTCTTCCTCTTTGGAATTCCGATAACCCCACATAAGGCATTTTTTTAAACTTCGCAAAAAAACAAAATATAAATTCACTGCGACGTTCGAACGAAATGGTAAAATCGACACTGCAAAGCCAGATCTTATCAAGTGCTTATGAACCTAACTGTTTTTGTGAGTAAACACATGCACTTTTTATTTGCTTCTAACGAAAAAGATATCAAAATAATATTTCATCTTAATACTGGGTGATTCCATATAAGTGTATGTTCCGCCAGTGCCGACTCCTTTGCTTGATATAGTCGACTTTTGTTTTCTTTGATTCGTGTAAAAGTTGACATCGAGACTACTTGAAGGAGCTTTCATACACGCTATCATTCCCTCAATATTCTGCATAGAAAACTGGACCACTTCGTTTTATGTACTATGTAGTATACATTACTACTTATTCTGTTATGGTCTTCGATTATTCAATTGTTGCACTTAAATAACATTTTCTTTTTCAGAAATGGGACTCCAAGTTAGAACAATGGGCGTTAGAAGTATCAAAAACTTGTGAATTTAAACATGTTGATATAATTTCAGGTGAGCAAGCTTGAATCAGGGTTACAAGATATAAGGATATGATATAACACCAAAGACAATTCCGAGAAAATATATCTGGACACATGCAATTGTCACATTGATAATTTTTTTTCAGATGAATATCCTCATGGACTTGGTCAAAATCTATATCGGTCTTGCTCCAATAAAAGGAGGAAACCGAATTGGAGAAAAGTGGTTAGTGATTGGTATAATGAAAGCAGAATTTACAAATACCCCGAGGAACCAACAGTCATGACTGGACATTACACGCAGGTAAAATTCTTGTCTAACAACTTTTACTTACTTTTATCCTCAAACTTAGAGCTTTATCATTAACAGAACGTTGAGCTGCGCATACAGTGTGTTTCACTTCAAGTGGCGACAATTCATTATTTTTTCTACGGTTGTGAAAAAGCTACTACTTTTTGGTCAATTCAGTGTGCCAAAACTTTGTTACTTCAGTTCAGAAAATAGTTTGATGCTCTATAAATTTAATTTGAATATAATATGGGAATTACATGTACTTATAGGTGCCATCAAATCTTGTTACTAATGAAAGAACATCCGAACTTATGTATATGTTGACCTAGTTTAGGTATAATTTTTTTAAGTCAGGAATATTTTGAAATATTCTCTGTACGAATGTTCTGAGATTTGATTAAGTAATTCTATGTTCTAGACTACGATGGTACATTTTGAAAAATTGTCGCTTCAATGATATATAATCGGGCCCCCTTCTAGGGCCCCCAGATCTACTTTCAATTTTATTTTCAATCGATTTTCGTTCACATTCATAATTTTCGGCTTCAAAAAATTTCATTAATTTTGACTGAAAACTATATTTTTTCTCCAATTATCTGTTTCTTGTAATTTTAATTTAACATTTTCAGTTGGTGTGGGCTGATTCCAAGCAATTAGGTTGTGCTTTCACAGAGTACTTCACAGGAAATTCTTCGAGAGTTCCATATTGCACTCTTTATGTATGTCACTACTCACCAAGGTGAGTTGAAGGGCTTTATTCACAAAAAATAAAAGTTTCAAGAATTATTTTTTTCCCTTTAAGGCGAATATATCGGTAATATTTCGAAACTACCAATTGAAGCGTATTTTTTTTAACTTTTTTTACTACAATTTTCTTTTCAGTTTCAAGATAAATCCGGTGAAATTTTTGCAATTTAATTTTTATGGTGTATACAAAAAAATTAGTGTGCATGTTCTCAATTTGATTTCACATTTCATTAGGAAGAATAAGGTAATAAATAGAAAAATATTGATTCACACTTTATTTTCAGAGGGAATTTGAAGGGGGTAGCACCATACAAACTTGGTTAATACACAGAATATCACTCTGAAACATTGATGTGTACATTAAAATTGACAGTGTTATTTGATATTGATATAAAAATGAAGAAATAATTTGTTTGTTTCCTAAAAATGATCATGGTTATCTTCTGAAAATTATACTAATTATTTTCCATCGTATTTCTCGTAAGGTAATTCACCAGGTATATTTCCCCTGAAAATTCAATTGAAAGATTTATAAATACAATAAACCAATACAAGTTGATTAAAAAACATATTGAGAAGGCTTTGAATGAAGTCACATTGAAATTCATCATATAATCCAGTTATTCTTAAATATAAAGATGAGTGTTGCATTGAAAATAAGCAAGTTGAGGATCATTTTCAGTATAACCGGAAATTGTAGAAAACTGCAAATATTTCAGCTGATTGTCGATACAACTTTCTGATAAATGACAATTGAATTCGAAATTCTGAAGTTATTGTTGAAAATATGACCCATTTTCTCACACCCTAAATTCATAGGGTTCTCTCGAAATGTGGGCGTAAGCGAGCATGAAGAGGGTTCCATCCGAAATGAACGCGCAAATAAGACACGAACAGTGTTCAACGCGAAGTGAGGGAACGAACGAGTGTGAACTGGGTTCCACGCGAAATTAGCGCGAGAAAAGGGTTCGATGCGAAGTAAGGCTATGAACATCATTTAATGGAAGTTACCTATTATGGAAAATACAACAATAGGCTAAACGTGTAATGAAATGAGATTGGGATGAGATAATGCGATGCTGCAGAAAGATCTGTTACTTTTCAAAATTAACTCAATAAAACCAAATTAACTAATTTCGATAAGAATATTTGACAATCAGGATGCGTTGTTACTTGTTCTACCTTATAACGGTCCATGGTTATGTACTAACTTCTATCTGTCAACTTCCGATCTGTCACGTGCGTCAATATCATGTGTGACATGACTCTCAAACATGGCGCTCAATTCAAATTTTGAGCTTTTATTGAATCACCCATTATGAAAATGATGAATTTTGATAATTTCACCTCAATAACTAAAGAACTATTATCCATAATTTACACAGACACTTTTATATTTTTAATATTTTCAATTAAATAACTGAGAAAAATGAATTTAACGAATGTTGACCAATTCATACATTTTCCTACTGTTAATCCTAATAATCCTCGTAGGTATAATGAAAATATCAAACTTCGACGTGTAAAGATTTGAAGTACAAATAAAAAGAAATCACTCACCTTGGGGCATATGCACAGACATAAAACTTATGGAAGAGAATAAAATCGGGATGTTTTATTGGGAAAATTGTGAAGCCACATCCAATGTACTCCGTTTTAGCCCAAATCATCTGTAATAAAAGTTGAAGGTCATGAAGAAATCGAACAATACTCATTTCCCCCAAGAAAATACAAAGGTTATGGTTAAGACATGGTCTCTATCGTTGAAATGAAATAAGCCAATATAATTCACTCTCGATGATTTTCACATACTCGATAATTATCACAAGGATAACATAAATGTAGAATTTTATTTCGATCAATTGAACATAGTTACAAACTTCTCTGTTATTTTTCAATATCGTTTGTGGAACGCTTTATATTGTGCCCAAGATAAGCGTGACACTTTTGCTATGAATTTGATGACTTCCATTTGTAACCTGGGTTTGAACCCTTCATTTTATAGTTGAGAAAATCCATAAGTGCAATACGAGATTTAGCAGTTTTACCATTTCGTAGAATGAGATGAAAGGACCAATTTAGACTCGAGTGTTTTCTTTGTCTTTTCATCCCTAGATGGCCTTGGACCACCAGGGTAGGATAATTTATGGCGCTTAAGATGCAACAACTCTTTCCTTAAATGCAAATTCAGGGCCGGAACCGAGAATTTACATTGAGGGCATAATTGGGGTAGTGAGTAAGTTGATAGTCAGGAGAGTTGGTAAAGAGTTTCTACAGGAGTCGGTAGAGAGTTTTGACGGAGGTAGTTATTACCATTAGAGACAGAATTAGATCTTCAAGACGGTACCATATCGGCGGTTCAAGATCAATTCATTTGTTCGACGTAAAGACGTTTTAATCTTTCGAAGTTCAGTAAATGCAGACAATTTTAATTGAACGTGTGTTTGTTTTGTTAAGTAATAAGTGTAAGACGTATCTATAATCTACAAGTGTAGATTATTGTGTAGAAATAAGACTGTAAATAAACTGTACACCTATAGACAGTTTGAGTTTTATTGTTCCTTGAGGGAACTACAGGAAGACGATAAAGACGTAAAATATAGGTTTGGCAGCCAAAGCAAAGGTCATATTCTTAGACGACCGAAAACGAACCTCCATAAAAAATATAAAAATTTAACAAAATCTGGGAGGAATTAGTTGAATAAGTTAATAAACATTTAGATTTCCAATTCTCGATGTATTTAGTGGACACATAAAGATTTTTGTTTGAATAAAATAGGCATCCCCCATGGAATATTCATATTACCTGACCAAAATTCTTTGCTTGAGGCATCACTTGCTTCCCATAAGAATACATATCTTGTTCATGCCACCATTCGGAGAGCACCTGAGCCCATTCCTGTCTTCTGTCGAATGATTTGCTCACTTGAATACTCAAGTTGATTCCTAATTGTCCCCAAGGTTCTGAAAATTATACACTGTATACAGGGTCTTTCACGAGAAACCTTACCCATATTTATACGGGAAACTACTGAACGTATTTTCATGAAATTCAGCACTTATAAGTATTTCACGATGCTGATGAAATCTAAAATATTTTCAAGGCATGAGCACCTCCGGTTTTTCCGGAAATGACGTCAACTTCCGTTTTTCAAATAAGAACACCATTTTTTTATTGCAGAAATAGATTCCTTAGAAAATTTCAAGTTATTTTGATGTAACATTTTTCAGTTTTGGTAGGAAAATTCTCTCTAAGCGGGAAAATTCGAAAAAAAAATCGAAAATAGAGCTCCGCTGAAACAAGAATAACTTCGAGGTTTTTGGATGGAAAATTTTCATGTAAGATTGATGTATCCACTTTGAAAATCGAAATCGCGATTCATGATACAGGGGGTGAAAAAATCGCTTTCAAAGTTAGGGATGACAAAATCGTGAAAAATCAATTTTTTCAAATTAGAACCCCATTTTTTTATGGCAGATATTGAATCTACGTTAAAAAATAATGTGAGTGTATGCATCACACCCTTGCCCTAAAGTGGATATTAACTCAGAAAATATCCATTATAGGGCAAGGGTGAGATGCATACACTCACATTATTTTTTAACGTAGATTCAATATCTGCCATAAAAAAATGGGGTTCTAATTTGAAAAAATTGATTTTTCACGATTTTGTCATCCCTAACTTTGAAAGCGATTTTTTCACCCCCTGTATCATGAATCGCGATTTCGATTTTTAAAGTGGATGTTACTTCATTATCAGAGTGATATGAACTTCAATATACTCAATTTTCTGGTTAATGGGTGTTTCAAATCGGATTGTATGAGGGAAACCGATTTCCTTGTAGAGGATGTTCTAAACAAGGTCCAAAAATTGAAGAATTTCAACAAGGATGCTCATTTTTTCAAATGGCTCCAAAGCACTTTTTCTACACACCCTTTAAATTTCACATTTTCACCTAATCATCACCAAAAAAAATCCCATACATTTTTCCGTATCAAATTAGTATAATTTAGGGAAAATCAAGTAGATAATTCGGTAAAAAAATAATTTCAATGTGCAGCAAAATGGATCAATTTTTTTCTTGGGTTTATATTTTGAAGCTGAATTTGAATAAAACCAATTTTTACACGATTTTCAAGATAGTTTCAACAACTTTGGTGTAATGTTCTGTCCCGAATCAACAGAATACACAAAAAAAATAATTTTAAGACAACCCAGATCCTCCGCCAATTTGTAACGTTGTAATGTTCAAAATAAAATTCACACCAACTTCTCGTTACAGGATACGCACAGAAAAGATCGATTGAAGTAGTGAAAATTCTGATATGGAAATGGATAGTTCCTTCGAAGGAAATGAAAATGTATGAGATTATCATTTACAACGCCTTCATATGTAGAGTGTGTAAAAAGTAAAGCCTAAAATTCATATCTTCGGTATTCACTATTCAGTGGCAAAATTTCGAACTGATCGAATTTCATTTTGAAATACGCTTTTCATGTATCTATAATTGACGAGGTTTTGCACCCTCTGCGAGGGGTCGAGGGTAGTTTAGTTTTTTTAATTGGTAACCCTACCTATTTATTATAATTGGTATTGAATGATTAAAATCAATGAATTCGAATCGAACGTATTGTGAGGTCGATCACAAGCATTCTCAGTGTTCTGCTATCATTGAGTAGTATCATTGTTTGTAATTCAAATAAAAATAACATAACATATATTTGAACATTTAATTTACCGAATGAAGAACATATTGATTACATGTTCATCTATTTTTGTAGTTATGATTTGTACTCATGATAATTCATCAATAATTACCCATGGAAAGAGTATGTTTTTGATATATTTTCAAAATTTTCAAGAACTTGAATCACTCTCGAAGTGTATGTCATTTTCCTCAAAAACAATTGAAAAAAACGATTTCAATGAATTTTACCATTTCATGCTAAAAATGAAAGGAGTGCATGATAAACTCCTCAATTCCTACATTCAAAATAGCGTAAGTTAATATACAGAATGTAACAGCCAAATGGAATAAATTCGATAACGAATAAATGAGGGGGTGTAAGGAAAAACGCTCGGACACGTCGATTTGTAATTTTAAATGCGCATATTTTTCAAGAAAATAAAATTTTATAGGGTGTTCCATGCGACCGTGGCCAAAACCAACTTTCTTATTTCAAATGCAACCCCCTGTTTATTATTTATTTTTCGGATTCTTCAAGAAATTCTAGACATAATTCATGTACAATGTCCTATAGCTATCCTATCTTCAACTTTTTCGGAAATATTAAGTGTTTTAAGATTGATTGCAAAAATCAACGTTATAAATAAAAATTATTTTATTTCACAAACTCGTTACATTACACTTAAAACCTAATAAGTAATACTGATTATTTCTTAATTATAAAAAAAACATTAATGTCAATGTAGGAAATGTTCAAAATGCTCGCCGCGAACGTCTTGGCAACTTGCCAATCTGGTGTAAAATTGTCTTCTAACGTTACTCAACATTTCAGGCGTGACTGATCTAATCGCAAGCGTGATTCGGTTTTTTAGGTCGTCTAAGTTTAAGGGTTTCGTTTCGTATACAATACTTTCGACATATCCCCACAAAAAGAAGTCTAATGGTGTTGGAATAAACAAATCTGTGTTTGTTTTTTAATTTCTTCTCAGTAATGGTTTTTGCTTACTTTCTTCATATCAAGAGGTAAATGGGAAATAAGTATTGAGTGTAATGTATCGAATTTGTGAAATGAAATAATTTTCATATAAAATGTTAATTTTTGTGAAAAATCTGAAAACACTTAATATTTCAGAAAAAGTTGAAGATAGGTATAGGAAATTGTACATGAATTATGTCTAGAATTTTCTGAAGAATCCAAAAAATATATAATATACAGGGGGTTGCATTTGAAATTAGAAAGTTGGTATTGGCCACGGTCGCATGGAACTCTATATAATTTTATTTTCTTGAAGAATATGCGCATTTAAAAATTACAAATCCACTGTCCGAGCGTTTTTCCTATCACCCCTCATTTATTCGTTATCAATTTTATTCCATTTGGCTGTTACACTCTGTATAAATTGACCTGATTGAGCATTTTTATTTAAAATCGTGAATATCGAAGATATAAATTCCATAATAGTTTTTGATATAGAAAAAATTTTAATCAAGTGTTTACTTACTTTTTGTAACGTTCTCGAATTCAAAATGACAGTGGTTTGCGAAGTATTGAGCTTCAGTCTCCAGATCGGCGTTATAAAACTAAAAAAATAATTCTGGTTTTACTGGGAATTTGGGATGATTGCAACTCACTATTTCGGGCATTGTATGGGCTTTTGGCATGTTAGGTATTATCCCTTCCACTAGTTCGTTGCGATATTGATTGTGCCAAAACAATATATCGATACGCGATTGTTCTGTCATGCCATAACCTAGAATATATTCAAATATTAATGCGGATACTCAATCTTATCTTATTATTTTCCAATTTTTATTTTTCAGCAATATTTTTATTGTTTCAAGGATTCTCATTCTTTATATGTTCAATAAGTTAATAACTTCGGAAAATAGAATATTGCTGAAGCGATTAAATTTGTGAAAAATGCTAAAAGTACCTACTCACCATTGATACCATTCGGACATTTAGAAGCACAAGAATCGATCAAGTAACTCGCCAAAACTATGATTGCCATTACACACATCTTTCTTTTCAACGAAATCATAACAATGATATCACTCATCATACCTGCGACTCTGAAGGAGCAACCCAGCGATATTTCAACCTACTGTAAGCTTCGAATTTGCTCGGATTTATCAATTCAATGACTAAGTACAATCAACATTCAACAATTGAAATTGTTTCGCGCATGAAACTGAATAGGTGTTAATTTTTTTAATATTATCAGGAGAAGTAAATCAGATACGATAAGGCGAGAAGTACAATACAGGGTCTTTCACGAGGAACCTCACCCATATTTATACGGGAAACTACTGAACGTATTTTCATGAGATTCAGCACTTATAAGTATTTCACGATGCTGATGAAATCTAAAATATTTTCAAGGCATGAGCACCTCCGGTTTTTCCGGAAATGACGTCAACTTCCGTTTTTCAAATTAGAACACCCTTTTTTTATCGCAGAAATAGATTCCTTAGAAAATTTCAAGTTATTTTGATGTACCATTTTTCAGTTTTGGTTGGAAAATTCTTTCTGAGCGGGAAAATTCGAAAAAAAAATCGAAAATAGAGCTCCGCTGAAACAAGAATAACTTCGAGGTTTTTGGATGGAAAATTTTCATTTTTGGGATTTTTCAAGATGTAAGATTGATGTATCCACTTTAAAAATCGAAATCGCGATTCATGATACAGGGGGTGAAAAAATCGCTTTCAAAGTTAGGGATGACAAAATCGTGAAAAATCAATTTTTTCAAATTAGAACCCCATTTTTTATGGCAGATATTGAATCTACGTTAAAAAATAATGTGAGTGTATGCATCACACCCTTGCCCTAAAGTGGATATTAACTCAGAAAATATCCATTTTAGGGCAAGGGTGTGATGCATACACTCACATTATTTTTTGACGTAGATTCAATATCTGCCATAAAAAAATGGGGTTCTAATTTGAAAAAATTAATTTTTCACGATTTTGTCATCCCTAACTTTGAAAGCGATTTTTTCACCCCCTGTATCATGAATCGCGATTTCGATTTTTAAAGTGGATACATCAATCTTACATCTTGAAAAATCCCAAAAATGAAAATTTTCCATCCAAAAACCTCTAAGCTATTCTTGTTTCAGAGGAGCTCTATTTTCGATTTTTTTTTCGAATTTTCCCGCTCAGAGAGAATTTTCCAACCAAAACTGAAAAATGTTACATCAAAATAACTTGAAATTTTCTAAGGAATCTATTTCTGCAATAAAAAAAGGGTGTTCTAATTTGAAAAACGGAAGTTGACGTCATTTCCGGAAAAACCGGAGGTGCTCATGCCTTGAAAATATTTTAGATTTCATCAGCATCGTGAAATACTTATAAGTGCTGAATCTCATGAAAATACGTTCAGTAGTTTCCCGTATAAATATGGGTGAGGTTCCTCGTGAAAGACCCTGTATGAATTTAAATAACTTGTTAAAATGATGGAACATATTATCACTAAGTATTCCAGAAAAAAAAAATTGGATATGCTGTCCCGGACCTTTTTCAGATCTTTTCGAAACATACAAAATATAGGTACACCATTTTTTTGCTCATCTGAAGCAGGTAGGGTATTTCTGAAAACGGAATGTACAGGGTGTTTTTTCAACCTGTCAATTCAATCTGAACTTATCATAATTCCCACCCTGTATTTAAAAAAAAAATTGGAATTATTCAAAGAAGACGAAACACCCTTTAGGGCCGGTTTTATAAAAGAATTTCAATCCTCGGTTGAGCCCAAATCCGCCGTCGAATGTCGATTTCCGCATTATAAACAGCAAACCTCGGGTTTAACCGTGGATTGACTCAACCGGTGAATATAGCTCCGTTTGAGATTTGAACCGAGGATTGAAACGTTTGACGTTTCTGGATGGCCGACAACTAACCTCACTTTATGTTAAAAACAAAACACAACATTTTGTTTTGGCACATTGAAGTTGCTTGGAATGAAAATATTATGTGATATTATATTGATAGAATGCCTGATATTAATCACAGTCTTCTGTAGGACTGTAGGTTTGCTATGTATTAATAATTCATCTTTGGTGTTTGGAAAAATTTTCCTAAATTGAAACTGAATCTTTGTGCCTTTTCTTCGAGGGATAGAACTGCCAGGTTCCTGTGTGCTTATAATATCGAAAGTGACTCTAGTTATGATAATAATGAAATAACTGCAAGGCATTCAAAAGATAGCAACGATAGTGAATAAGAAAGATACCAATCGAATGATTTCACATTTCCTTTTGACCTCTTCGATGAGATTTTGGTCAAATGAAAAAACTCTTTCATCAGGTGGATGAAATTACTCTGAATAAGCTGAATCTTTTCAGAGTTGTTAACATTTTCGAAGATTTTTGTGGTAGGCAACATCAGAAAAAAGTCAGAAAGTTATGAAATGTCTAGAACTTTGGACATTATCAAAAAATATTCTAGTACTTATTTTATCATTCTATCAAAATGCCAAGCAATCAACAGGAATAGCAACTAACAAGGGAAATGTTGTATTGACTGACCAATTTTCGGTGTATTAGAACCGTGTTGCTGGAGAGCACTCACGTTCTAGAAGGATTTGTTGATTATGATTACATAGTACAGGTGCATGCTTATTTTAATGGGTTGTGAAAATGCTGAATGCTACAGATGTGGAAAGGATTACTTTTCTTCAAATTTCCAAGTTGCTAAACTTATAAATCCGGTAATTCTCATCATAGAAAATTTTTAATATACTCTAAAGAAATGATTGATGACACCGATTCCATCTAGCAGATCGATAGATGATCAATTATTCAATGAAGCTCACATATGAACTATGAATTCAATTTGAAGACTCTCTGGCGTGTAAAGAACATTTCCCATTCTCTTATTCAGGATCTGATTACATTTGAAAACAACTATTATTTTTGTGACTTGCGGAGTCCTGCATAATATTTCTAGACTGGTTCTATTCATGACTCTCAACCTGAAAAAAAGCGAGAGTTAATATTGAATGCTATCTTTAAATTTAATGTATATTTTATGTACTCAATCAAACAAGATCAAGAATGATTTGTTCGTATCCTAAATATAACTACATCCTTGTACGACTAAATGTTAATGCAACTTCATTGGATGTTTTGTATTGTCCTAGCTTTTATTTGGTTACTTGGCATAAGAGTTTGAGATAAGACTTTTCAGAATATCAAAATAGTACAAACTTAGATCATTCGAGTCGAATAAGTTGACAAAAGTGATAAAGACTAGAGGGTGTTTGGCAATAGCTTCGAGTGGAAAAAATTCGTACGAAGTCTGTCCTCATTTCATAAATTACAAATTTTTTTATTACATAATTTGTTTTGATGTAGGAAATCAGATTCCTCTAAAGTCTAAATTATCTGCCGTGATCGTCACAAAACACGGGAATATTCGAATTAGCTTCTTGTTTTGTCTTCATTAGACTACAATTATTGAATTTATCCAAACATGGTATAAAAAAACGTGCCAAAATACTTCGAGAAATAAGATTCAGGTTAGCCAACCCAAAAAAGGCGATCTCAATCCGAGGTTGTTCAACCGAGGCTGCAAAGACTTTTATAACACCGAACTTTTTTCAACCGAGGGTTGACTCTCAATCCTCGTTTGAGTAACCTCAGATTGAACGTGCCCTTTATAAAACCGGCCCTAAGACTCTCAATAACGGCCCTCAACCATAAACCAAATATTGTTTCGAAACATGCCTTGACTAGTGTAAACCTAGTGTTATCCTAAACTCAGACGGTCTCCTCCGGAATCACCCTGTATCGAAGTTATTGTTGACATTCTGTTGGTCTTAGAAGAGTGCAGAATCAAAAAAGAGCAGAATCTTTTCAGTTTTTCACGAAGATTTATATTCAGCATTGAAAAATGCGTATTCCTATTAAAAAAATCTATTTGACCTTGAAATCAAATTTCAAGGTTAGATTGAGTGTTTCCATTCGATGTCCCCCTGAAAACTGAGAAACTTTTATTTGAAACATTTTGTGATACAGGCTCTTTCCAAGGAGTTATTTCAGTGGCTCTTTCGAAATGCGTCACCCGTTAGAGACATCACACGTTTCAGCTAGAAACCCCTCTGCTGAATTCACAGATCAGTAGCCTAATCTGTGAATCTGTCAGCTTTAATTAAGGTAAGTGACGATTTTTTTGTACCTAATCCTGTGTAAACCCACCTCACGTTTATTTACCTTATTGAATCTTGAATGAAATTTCAATAATTTTCTCAACCTATCTGCAGCCCCTCCCCAATTATAAGAACGCGTCTCACAGTCTTAGAACCCCTGGCATATTCGACCTAATTAAGGACCATGTTCACTAGATTCCTGTTGAAAGGGTTTCATTTTCCATCTTCCAACGGAAATATTCTGGTGAAAAATTGATTTGCCTATTAAACTTTTACCCCACGAAAAATTTCCACTTGATAAATATTTCCATTCTGAAGATGAGAAAGGAAATGGGATTAACACCCCTCTCTCTTTTCATAAAATCCAAGAGATATATTTTTGGTCTATTCCCTTCTCAGAAGCGAACAACAGTTATAACTGACAGGTTCGAATGACCTCAGGGTTTTTACCAGTCTGTTGCTCGCCAACTCTAATATCCATGAGTTTAACAGGATTTTTTTGGGATACGTTCATGACTTCGGGGACTAAAACTAATTTGTACTCACTGGTGCGGTCAAATCTGATCTCGGACCTCGTGAGTAAGGGGAAAAAGGTGATATCTGTTCTTGAAACAATTATGTGGAATTCGAAGAGAATAGGAATGCATAATAATACGATCTACAAAATTTGATGTTTCCCTCACACGACCAGAACGAAAAGGGTGGGATAATCGAGGAAAATGGTGGACTGATGCACAATCCAGCTGATTTGAGGAATTCGAGGTTTTGAGTTAATCAGCTACCTACATCAGGGTTATTTCAAAAATTCATACAGGGTGCAGTGGCTTAATGAATGTACCCACGAGTAGAAGACTTTGGGTAGTTATTGTTAAACAAAGATCTACAGGGTGAGTCTTTGACTTGTACATATATTTCAACTGTAGATTCCTCTCATCAAACGAACCACTTTTTTCCTATACCATTTTTCAAACTTCTCTTTCGTTTGGAATATATAGGGTGTCGAAAATCCATGAAAAAAAAAACAATTTTCTGTTTATGTCTTCGTAACCGTTATTTCAAATGAACTGAATTTTGGTTCATTGGTTACTCTAGTCGGGGTGCATATTTCTCGATCAAAACTCATTCAATATCTCACCTGGTATGAAAGTTATAGGGTAGTCGACTCATCAATACACGCAAAAACACCATAAAACCACAGTAAAAAGATAAACGACTCATATTTTCGAAAAAATCAATCATTTGAGAAACTGAAAGTATTCGTGTGTTTTTTCAATGAAACGCGTCGTTTTCGAGTTATTTTCAATTTTACCCGGAAAAATTTGACCAAAAAATCATTAATTTCAAGAATGATCTGAATGCTTCTCTGAATTTGATATCATCGAATATCATTCCTTCTCTGGTCTTCAAACGAGTTAACAATGTTGTCAGAATATTTATCAACTTTGTCGAGACTTGAATTCAAATGATGGAAAACATCGATGTAAAGATTTTTAATAATTAAATCCCACATTGGTGAGATAAAATTGAACAGTTTGTATTGAAAATTTATTGTAACCGGTCCATAATGAAGTTAAATGTCGATGAAATACAAAATTCGGATATGAATGATCACTGTCGATACAAACCACGTGTTAAATTGAAAATTAATGAAGAATAAAATGATACCTGATAATCTGTGGCGATGTTTCTATCTAAACAATATCCTCTTGGAATTTTATAAACTCGACACTATTATATTATCATATTAATTCACTTCACATAATAATCACATTATTACAATAATTCACTGAATGTATGTATTTACTACTTCACATAAAAATATCAGCAAGCTGACAACATCTTCTTGAAATTTCTGTGCAAATATTCACAGAATGGATACAAAATGGATTAAGTTATATAGGTTGTTTAATAATAAATTCTGATCAT
Organism: Adalia bipunctata; assembly: GCA_910592335.1. Lineage (NCBI taxonomy): Eukaryota > Metazoa > Arthropoda > Insecta > Coleoptera > Coccinellidae > Adalia > Adalia bipunctata. The sequence goes on from OU342954.1 coordinate 14,554,080, forward strand.
CTGAATGGAATGCCTTTCTTCATGAGATTGTTTGGGGATTTCGAGGAAAATACGAACAAGTTATTAGTGTTTATAAACTGATCTGCAGGAAAATCGCAGAAGGAACTTATTTTGGTGGGAGAAATATGGCTTTTCAGTTGCAGATATAATCGGATAAAGCTAACTGTTTTTGTGAGCGAAATTATCGTGTTTGCAACATTTTAATTCCAATAAGGTTTGTACTTGAGTGTTCCTTAAATGAATAAACTCAATTTCAATCGAGTAATATAAACTTTGAATTAATTCCAGCGTATCGTTTCAGGGACGTAATTAGCCCATTTTTTTTTCGAATGGCTTTATGTTTTTAACAGAGCCGAATTCGAAAAAATGAAAAAGAGGTTCCTTTTGGCCTCAAGAATCTACAGTTGAAATATATACTCCATTCACAATTATAAAATCACAACTCTGGCCATGGTTTCGTTTTCAGGAATTGGTGCACCTGATGAAAAATATGTGCGCGTACATAGAATATCGTTTATGACGAAACGACGATGCCAGTTTTTCTGTTTATCTACATCAAAGTAAAAGTATCAAAGATTTACCACATTCTGTTAGTTCGAATCGATTGGCGATTTTGGGGCGAAATATCGATAGGAAATCGCCTATTTTTCCGTTCTTCGTCGTCCAGAAGAAGTTTCGTGCAAGTGTCATTTTTTCCTTTCACGAGTTTTGGCGTGAGTACGAACGGCAAATTTGAATTGGACCAAAAATCGATTCATATGCATAAATAAAGCGAAAGTAAGTACTAATCGACCTTTTTACACTTGATAACGAAGTTTTTTTAGGTTTCTGGCCGTTTTGAAAGATTTCAAACGAAATTCCGGTCCCCCAGAAGTTTGGTTAGTTTCGGTATCGTTTTTGGTGCTCAAAATTTATTTGGAATGTGTAAATGGACAAAAAAGGCTTCCTTATACGATCTTCTAACGAAAGCGATTGGAAAATATGGTTCAGGTAGGATTTTCGAGGAATTATGAGGAAAGAACTTGCAGAATGAAATTGCACGATTTTCGTAAGTACAAGTACCTAAACGGGTTCTGGATGGCCATCATCGGTCTGTAAATGATTACTGTTGATCGTTTTCACGTTTCAGAAAAAAACACGTCGAAAAAGCTAAAAAAAAGAAGAAATATGACTATATTGCATTCCACAGTTGGTGAATTCAGATTCCGATGAATTGAAATGTGTCACTGGAGCTTTCATTCCTTTGCCGAAAATAGAAATAGGCTATATTGAACCAGAATACATCGGTTTTTTCCATATTCCAGGAGTTTGTGTCTTATTTTAGAACAGGTGAATGATAAATGTGTAGCATATGTTCGACCTATTCCAATTTATTTGTACAAGTAATGTGGTAGTAATGTATGAATATTTTTCAATCTAATAAATTACTATACAATCAGAATATTTTACTCCTTGTTCATAAGATCAAATAAATAAAATGTCGTCAAGTCTTGAACTTTCAGTTCAAGAGGATAATAAACATTAAATCTTCACAAGCATGCATATGAAAATTATGTGAAAGCAATGCAATTTTTTCCATGGCGAAAAATAATATATTTCAACAGTGATCTCTTGTACTTTTCATGCAAATAACTAGAAAAGGAATCCTTTCTATCAATTCATATAAACGTTAATTATTTTCGTCCATCACATCTTTTCCAATTCATTCACATTCTGAGAAATACGCTAAGAATGTAGAAACGGCAACATAGTGTTGACTTGGAACATATAAATATTTTGAAAAACGTCATAACTTCGATACAGAGTGGAATGTGTCAAATTTCCAAGGCCAGAGTTGTGATTTTATAATTGTGAATGGAGTATATGTATAAGTCAAAGACTCACCCTGTATTTCGAATTTAATGCTTTGCTTATTATTTTCCTAAGTTTAATCTTACGTGGTGTAAAAAATGACCATCATAGTGTCAAATTAAGAAAAAAACATGCTTCTTTCCTTGAGATTCCAAAAGAGTATAATCCACAGTGATACCAGCATTTAATACAAAATACACATCGTTAAAAGTCTTGCCCCCTCCCTATCAGCTCTCGTGTCGAATGAAACATGACCATTTTTTGTGTGTGGAACCTTCACTCTCTCATCACTTAAATGAAAGCAATGAACCAGCCAAAAATTTTTCTTGATCGGAAGAAAACAGGTGTATTCGAAATTAATCAATTTTCAGCGAATAACGAAAGTTTTTATATTGGGAAAAATCATTGGAAAATGCCGAGACATCCGATTTCTCAGTTTGACCGGGCAAGAACAGTCGCATAAGGCTTCAATGCGATGCTAAATAGGAAATAGGAAGGAAGAATATCAAAAGTAGTGTATCTTATGTAATACTCACCTACTTCTTTTTATTTTTCAGATGTTTTTGCAGTTAGGTTTCTTGTTCAATCTTCAGAATTTTTCTGAAATGGGTAATTAAGATACGTTCAACAGCCTCTACGAAACAGAATTGTTCAATTCTCATAAACTCAATGTTCGAGATCAAAAGGGTTTTCCAACAAGAGGTGTAATTTTGAATAGCTCGCTATTTCGGTCGATGTCACTCTTGAAGCTGAAATTTTTCAACATTTGACGAGTATAAACTACGCCATTTATAAAAATCGAACGATTCACGTTTCAAAAACCAACGCATTGATATTGTGACAAGCGCCGCCCTGTGCATTCAGCGCTCCCGTGATCGAGAATGTTCTCGATCGCAGTGAAAGCTTCCTCCGAGGGGGTAATCACGGAGCAAAATTTTGTACAATACATATATCCAAATATATAAATATATCCAGGTATATCCACGTATTTCCAGGTATATCCTCGTACATCCAAGTATATCCTCGTACATCCAAGTATATCCAGGTATATCCATGTATTTCCACGGCATATCCATGTAAATCCACAGTATTTCCATGCATTTCGAACTACCCTATAGTCATAAACACTTTTCTTCACGACTGCTATAAAATATGGCTCTTTTAATAACGAATTTGATCCCAGAATGTCAGTATTCAATCACTTGATATGAATTCGACAGATTTCCTCGGGCCGGTCCAGTTACCATTTTAGAATAGTATAGGACAAGTTGCTCTAGTACATTTATGTCATCATTTGATAGCTTTGAAATATTCTCAAGTTGTCGCAACCCGCATATTTGAAAATATTTTTCAGGTATTTTGGCAAATTCACCATCAGGTTTCCGAATACTGTTTCCATTGCAAATCTGAATTGAATATACAGGGAGTTTCACCATAAACTGGACAAACATATATAGCCGTGTAGACGACACCGGGTAAGTCATTTTTGACTTATGACATATATCCCGTTTTCGACGCATAAGCGAAATATAAGGTGTTTAATGTCAACTTAGAGCAATATTCTGATAACTGTGGTGAGTTATGCGTGACATTTGAAACAACGGTTTCTGGTCACTTCTCAGTATTTTTCAGGACTCAATTCAATAGTGGTGCAGAATTCTGAAAAAAAAATTCAAAATGGCGGAAAACCTGCAAAGTTGGAATTTTTTTTCTCGGTTGCCAATTTGAAAAGCACTATTTCAACTTACTATATTTTCTAAAATTTTCCGTGAAAAATTTTTTTCAAAATTCGAACTCAACTTTTTCAACATTTCTTCAGTGGAAAAAAATTCGGCCGAAATTGTTGAAATTTTTCATGCTTGAACTATCTTTCATTCTGAATACTGTGGTGAAAACAGAATGAAATAATATCCATTGGTTTTTTTTTTGTAGCCTTCGAAAGATTATACGCTCGGAGAACTTTCATAATTTTTATTCGAAAAACTAGAAGCCGTACGAAGGTCAAATTTAGGTTTATCAGCTGCCAGAGTGACGCGGACGGAAATATGAATTTATAAACAAAAAAAATTTTTTCAAAAAACTTTGGTAGGAATCGAACTCCACTTTCGATTAACTGGCGTCGCTTTGGTATCGGAAATTGATAAGATTAAAATAAACCCAATTCATACTCGTAGAGAGTTCGAATCCTACCAAAGTTTCTTGAAAAAAAAATTTTTGGTTTATCAATTCATATTTCCGTCCGGGTCATTCTGGCAGCCCATTAGCACAATTTTGGCCTTCGTATGGCTTCCAGTTTTTTGAATAAAAATTATGATAAAAAATTAATTATGTAAAAAAGTTGAGTTCGAATTTTGAAAAAATGTTTTCACTGAAAATCTTAGAAAATCTAGTAGGTTGAAATAGTGCTTTTCAAATTGGCAACCGAGAAAAAAATTCCAAATTTGCAGGTTTTCCGCAATGTTGAATTTTATTTTTTCAAATTCTACAACACAATTGAATTAAGCCCTAAAAAATACTAAGATGTGACCAGTAACCGTTATTTCAAATGTCACGCATAACACACCACAGTTTTCAGAATATTGCTCAAAGTTGACATTAAACACCCTGTATCTCGCTTATGCGTCGAAAACAGGGTATAGGTATGTCATAAGGCAAAAATGACTTCCTCGGTGTCATCTACATTCTACACGGCTATATATGGTTGTCCAGTTTATGGTGAAACACCCTGTGTAATGGAATCATTATTTACTTCTGGAATAATAAAGATGAAATTGAACTTTTATGATCCAGTTTATCAACAACCGAAGGCACTATAACTACCGAATTATTTCAAATGACATCCGCTACACTAAGAGAAATAATGAAAAATAACCTTGAACATAACCTATAAAATCACGAGGGAGTGAGCATGCGCATTTGAATATGAATCGAGGTTCATCCATCTATATCCACGGTATATCCACTGTATATCCATGTATATCCACGGTATATCCATGGATATCCACGGTATATCCATGTATATCCACGGTATATCCAGGTATATCCATAGTATATCCATGCATATCCACGGTATATCCACAAATTTGTACAAGTATATCCACTCGTGATTACCCCCTCGGCTTCCTCCCACCGCCCTACGGTCGCCGCTCGCGCCATAGTTCGTACCTTCTGGAGTTTTCTATTACTAGACGTATACAGGCTTTACCAGAAAGGGAATCAGCCCAATATATACGAGCGCATTGGCAGAGAGAATTCATTAATTCATTCATTCAGAGAGCGAACCAACGAGTTGAAATGAATACTAGTGCAAATAAATTGGTGGAAGTAAATTGTACAGACTTTTGCTGGAATTAGTTATAGAGTTGTGTATTTGTAGTGTTGAATTGTTGTTAATAAATAGTTTAATAATAGTTTTTTAATATTGCTGATTCAGCCGAAACTACTGAGAAAAAGTCTCAGGTTTGTCCATTCCCCGTCGTTCTTTGGAATAAGGCATTCCACAAATGTCATTACACCGTATTCTGTATAGAGATTTGGGTCTTAGGCTTATGAAGTTCAGTTACCACAAGAACTAAGGCCGGCGGATCATCAAGCAACGAGACCATTGATCTTTTACGGGAGAAGTTTCCAGACCGTGTTATCTCTCGAGGAGGTGATCACAATGGCTACCGATATCTTGTGATTTAACACCTTGCGATTTTTTCCTCTAGGGACATAGGGCAGTCACTTTGCGATCATTTATCTAAAGAAATGGCATTTTTATTTGAGTGTCAAAATACATCTAATTGGAAAGCCCTTCACTTCTTCCATAAATTTATGGTCAACATAATATGTCGAAACGTGAACTCATCTCAATCATATCTATCCTATGACACGATCATTGGAACATATAATTCCCAATAAATGGTCCATCCTGAACAATGTATGATAATCAATCAATATTGTAGAACTGCTCACGCAAAACCCATTTAATCACTAAACCACATGCCTTAAAACATTTCCACAACATTCGGGATTTCAATATTAATTCGAAAAATACCTTCATCGGATTCCCTTTCAAACAGCCTTTGCGATGAATGATCATTGCACAGCTATCGCCACTAATTATTATGGTTACGTTCCATGTGATTATCATTAATTGGCATTGTTCCGTTGAATTCTATTTTCGATCTTTAATAAACCTACACGTTTTGAATAGCTTAGATATAATCTGTATTTCATTACACGTAGAAATGGGCAGAATTTAATTATAATCACCCAGATTGTTTGGTTGTATGAGTTAGATATATCTTTGTTAATTCTCATACACCTACTCTGTGGGCTTACTGACCTGAACCACAAACAGGACGTTGAGATGGGTTGCTCTGTTCGAATTATTTTCGTCCTGGCGTTCCTTGCAATCCTTAAGGACGTGGAGGTAGTGAGATTATGGTTTTACGAAATCGTACTACGAATTTTATAATTTTTTAGGCGAGAAGGATATTCGACGTGACTGTTGTGAAGTCCTGCGATGATTCGACGCCAATACTTATGACGAACTACACTAAACATGTTTACGGAAAGGATAATCGCACTATGGAGATGAACTTTATTGTCAAGAGAGAAGTGAAGACATTTTTCGTGAGTATACACACATCGCCAAAAGTCTAGGCCCACCTAGGTTCTTCAAGAAATATTGACGACATCAAAATCCATAAAAAAATGATTTTAGAGAAAATATACCCCCCCCCTTATTTTAGTCAAACAAAATTACATTTCTATCCCATATTTTGAAGGATTCAATGATAGAATAAATTCTTCCTTGAGGAAATATGAATATTTAATTGTCAATTAATGACATCGAACTACAGAAAACATGCTTCTTAACAATGAATCTGAGATTGAAAATGATTGTTATAGCGGTAGAGGAAGTAGGTACAAAATGACATAGGGTTTCATTTCAGAGGCATAACTTGTTAGTAGTGAATTACAGTAATATTAATAGAAAATTTGTGAATTTTCGAAAATGTGGGTGCTAACTTCGCATTCTACGGGTGTCATTTCTTCAGTAAGGGTTAGGATACAAACGAAAATTTTCATGTTACGAATACATAGTTACTAACGGAGGACTTTCCGATCGTATTTTTTTTTTCGCGAAAAATAGTGGTTGCCCGTGAAGTTAGCACCCAGCGGAATGCGGCGTTTTTCTATGAGTTCCCTTAAGGTACAAACGGAAATTTTGAGGTTACAAATAGTTACTAACGAGTTACTAACGAATGCAAAGAAAATTCAAGTTCAACAATGAAACGCTTGGTTCTTCAAGGAACATCAGCACAAGATGAGTGAACCCAATACAACCAATGCATGCATCGTAACCAGTCTTTTCCGGGGCTAATCCTGGAGAAAATTTTCTGAGAAACCACAATACAATTCAGCTGACAAATTCAAAATTCGTGTTTTGTACCTAGGGTAGTTTACCTAGGTTGTTCTGGTTTTATTTTTGTACCCTGATTAGTTTATCAGGACTAGTAAGCCAGTAGATCTACCCTTGAAGAGAATTCGCATATTTGATATATCAGAAAAATCAAAAGATCGCATGCCAGATAGATCGGAGAATTGAGTAGATGTACATTCATATCATTATTTGATGAAGTATGAGTTATATTCAGAGAAAATCGAAATTCATGAGCAAATAAATGGAAATGGAAGAAACAATTAGGTACCTGTTCATTCAGAAAAAAAATTATTTATTATTCTCTAGGAGTAGACTAAATATAGGAAAATATAACCATGAATAATTGAATCATTTTCCCACAAACAATTCAAAATGTGTAATGAATTACCTCAAGTAATTTTTCACATATTTTTATTATCATTATTGGACATAATTACCGTTCTCAGAGTTGAGCATTGCCAATTGTATAAACCATTATTTGGATCGATTTGAAACAAACATTCATTCAACACATGCTCCATTCGATTAATAACAATAAATTAAAATTTTCATATAAAATTATCACAATAATAATCAACACATAATACTATTTGTTTGTAGGCTGAAAAGGACGATTAGAATAGAAAATATGTGGATGAAAACATGATAATTATTAATTGAGTGAAATGATGAATAAGATTGAAGTAAATGATATATATTGATGAGAATTTCTCAGAAAATTAATTAACAATTTATTGCTGAATTATACAGGGTGTCCTGAAAACAATGGATAAGCCTGCAACTATAGATAGACACTGTCGTGGTCTAACTTATTCCAAATTCTGACCTTATTGAAAATTCCACGGTTTCCGAGATATTCATGGTTTTCGTATTTCCAGAAAATTTCCAAGTGCGATTAGTTTTTCTGGTGCCATTTCTACAAATGGAGAGGTATTTCGATATAGTTTTTTTCAATTTCACATGAGATAGTTCAGCTATCGGAAACAAAGACTTAAATTCATCAAACTAGTGTGAAAAGTCAGAAACTCGTGAATTACAAAGAAAAATTGAAAACTAAATGAAATTTCCTTCAAGTTTGATGAGCTACAGTGTAAAAAAATGTAGGACGCCCCTGGTAGACATCATCTTAAAAACTTGCTCAGTTATTGCAGATTCCAAAAAGGTATCATAAGCCTAGGCATTCTGTAGTTTTTCATTCTCGTAACTACTTGATTACCAAATAGTCGAAAAATTTCGAAAAACTGTTTTTTTTGTAATCGTTATTCTGAGCTCATGTGTTGAAGTCAGGAGGTCATTTTTGTTGGAATCTAGTGGAAAATTACGAAAATTATTTTTATTTTGGAAAAAGCAGTAGCGTATCGTTTCTCTGGTTGAATAGAAATATGGCATTATTAGCATTCAACACCCTGTATCTCGAAAACCTTACCGGACCTAATTGTATTTGACAAAATTTCTTATTTTCTAGTGTCAAAAGGAAAGTATCAACTTAAAAAATACCCTATGTTGCTACAATAGAGGTATGTGGAATATTCATTACAAATAAAATAAAAAACGAATTATTACCAAATTACTATTCGATGGAAAAAATAAAACGAACTAGTACTAATTACTTATTCATTGGAAATGAATGAAGAATTCGAAATCAAACAATGAGTTCAGTCATTCATAGCTTAAATTTATTCATAAAAAATGAAACCCTGCTTGCATAGAACAATTTTTATGAACAATTTTAAGCTATGAATGACTGAACTCATTGTTAGATTTCAAATTCTTTATTCAGTTCCAATGAATAAGTAATTGGTACTAATTCGTTTTATCTTTTCCATCGAATAGTAATTTGGTAATAATTCGTTTTATTTTATTTGTAATGAATATTCCACATACCTCTATTGTAGCAGCACAGGGTATTTTTTAAGTTGATACTTTCCTTTTAACACTGTTCAGAATGTAAGAAAATAAGAAATTTTGTCAAATACAATTAGGTCCGGTAAGGTTTTCGAGATACAGGGTGTTGAATGCAAATAATGCCATATTTCTATTCAACCAGAGAAACGATACGCTACTGCTTTTTCCAAAATAAAAATAATTTTCGTAATTTTTTCCTAGATTCCAACAAAAATGGCCTCCTGATTTTAACACATGAGCTCAGAATAACGATTACAACAAAAACAGTTTTTCGAAATCTTTCGTCTATTTGGTAATCAAGTAGTTACGAGAATGAAAAACTACAGAATGCCTAGGCTTATGATACCTCTTTGGAATCTGCAATAACTGAGCAAGTTTTTAAGATGATGTCTACCAGGGGCGTCCTACATTTTTTTTCACACTGTAGCTCATCAAACTTGAAGGAAATTTCATTTAGTTTTCAATTTTTCTTTGTAATTCACGAGTTTCTGACTTTTCACACTAGTTTGATGAATTTAAGTCTTTGTTTCCGATAGCTGAACTATCTCATGTGAAATTGAAAAAAACTATATCGAAATACCTCTCCATTTGTAGAAATGGCACAAAAAAAACTAATCGCACTTGGAAATTTTCTGAAAATACGAAAACCATGAATATCTCGGAAACCGTGGAATTTTCAATAAGGTCAGAATTTGGAATAAGTTAGACCACGACAGTGTCTATCTATAGTTGCAGGCTTATCCATTGTTTTCAGGACACCCTGTATGTACAAAATTTGAATCCTAGCTCATGAAGCGATCATTCGAATCACATAAAGGATGCTGAACGCTGAAAATTTCAGAAAGGAAATTAGTTATTTCGACGCATTCATTTACGCACTTGAAGCTTTTATACCCAAGTCGGTTCATTATTATCAACATACTTTCGTCGTATACTCAAATGGGGCGTTATGATATTATAAATAATATATAAGAAATGAATAAAAATGAAGGAAAACGTTTGTGCAAACGAAATCCCAAGAACTTGACAGCAATTCGCAAGAAGATAGACATCGAAAGACTAGGAAAAAACTACGAAGAGGATGAGGAAGTGGTGAAATGTGAACGCACTCTCAACAACGAATAAACTTTTTTTTGTTACCTCAACTTAGGTAACAAGCACAAAACGATTATACAAATATTAAATATACAAGTATGAATCTACCTTCTATATGATACTTTTATAGCAAGGGAGCAAAGGTATTATGATTACGAATACTATTACTTCACTTTACTAATCGACAATTATGAACTTTACTGATTGCTTGTCTCTCTAACATAGGTTTTTAAAGACAAGCTCGAAAATAAGGGTGTTTCATCTCCTCAGAATAAAAGTGGGAACGATCAACAATTGATTGGATGTCAGAATCGAGCAACGCATCGCTAAGTTAACAAAGTGCCCTCATTTGCCTTTTTGACTATAGTGGAAAAAACAACCCAATTTCTTAAATCTAGACCAATGATGACGCTTCGACGATTTGCTACTCTCTCCTGACATGTACCTATTTTCCAGATGTAACTGGAACCGCCATAAATTCACCACATGTTTAATTTTATGAGCCTTTACTGAATGAAGGTTCATCCGACATGGTTCCTTTCATAAGAAAAGAGGAAGAATCTTTTAAACTTGACCTAGATTCTTGGGTTTGGGAGCATTATTGGGTGAAAACGGGTATTTTTAAAAAAAGAACGAAAAATAGAAACAATAAAACATATGGTAATTTTGCCTTTCAAGGGTGCGATCTCATACGGTTAAAATCCATACAACATTTTCCAAAACGTGACAGCAGAAGAAGAAATTTAGCTGTTCCAGATGTTGCAAAGCAACATCTGGAACAGCTAAACGCAACAATTCGTATAAAGGTTCCAACTCTATTTTCTATCGTTTCCATTGTACAATGTACATTGATTCATTCGACGCATTAATGCACAATAAAAGCTCCTTGTCAGCACTAGAAAAGTTCAATTATCTCATTTCTTCTCTTTCTAAGAACCAAAACAAACGTTCAAAGAGAACTTCACCTCCCACTTCTCCATCGTCGCCCCAACCACCTGCTGACCAAGTTCTGCCAATGTTATCGGCAGCCTCCGAGCCTCCATTCAAATCGAAGCATCGGATAACAGCCCTTCCCCTGCTTTTGCGAATATGCCCTCAATAGGTACTTTTTTTCATTTCAGGGCGTGACGACTTTAGTCAAGTGCGATCTTTCCGGCTCTGAGAATTCATGTGAACACTTCGTTGAAGACTTCAAAACTGGCGACTTATGTTTGAAACTGCGTCAAAAGGGACAAGTATGGTCCAGTTTGATTGATTCCTTCAGCCCCAGACTAGAATGTCCAATCAAACCAGTAGGTAGTCATTATAACATGAAGAAGAAAGCATTGAAAACAACTAAAAACAAAAGAATTGAATGTGTTATTGTAGCTACTTAATTATTTTAGGGAACCTATAAAGCAGTATACCCATTGAGTGAAGACGTTTTCAAATTTCTGCCGGTGCCGACTGGAATATGGAAGTCAATAAGTAGAGCTTATGATGGAGGTGTACTTGTATATTGTAGTCAATTTGAAGCGAAAATTGTGCAGAGAAGATGATGTATCGGATTTTCAGTGCTGAATAACGAAGAAGTTGTCTTTTTGTTGGTCTATATCTTATTGTAGCAAATAAACGAAAATGATTATACCTAATTCCTTCTTTTCATTCAGAACTAGCGTTTTAATACTTCTTCAATCAAATCAAATCCAAATCAAAATGTCGTGAGCTTAAAAATTCCTTTTTCCAAAATATTCAAAACAAATTATTATGATTTGAATTGCTTAAGCTATTGACACTGTGAAATGAAGAATAGCCAGAATAGGTACTGTTATGATTCTCTTTTTTATGACTTTATATTTCGAATAAAAAGGAATTTGGAATCTATCGAATTAATTAAAAACTTTAATTTTTGCTCTGCCCGGTAATTTTCTTTCTCAATTGAGGGTCCAAATTAAAATAAAAAAAAAATTTAAATTTATATCAATTTTAATAATACTATCAACTTTCTTATTCTAATGCACACAAAAAAAAACTTATTCTAGCTCTAAATAAAATTGAACTCACTTATATCTATTTCTATTGTCCATACACTTTAATTCTGTTTTCAAATACAAATTCTGCTCCGTAGTTTTTCTTTCACCATATAACCATTCTTCTAATATCAATCTTCTCTCTTCACACCTCTCAACTTAGTACTCGTATATTGTTCTCTCTTGTTAGTTTTTTTATGCACCTTCAATAGCTCATACTCCATACAATGTTTCAATTATCATTTTATTGTTGTTTTCAACTCTGAATCATTTCATTTACTTCCATTTTCCCTTAATTATTTACCATTTTTTTTCTGACTTTTCTATTTTATGTTTCTTCTCTCATTTCTTTTTTCGTCTCCCCGGTTTCCATACTTCAAAAAACTTCTACATCCTTGATTCCCTAAGCTTATTCAAACTATCACAGAATCTATTTCTATGTACAAACTTTAAAACTTCAAAATAAATTTATATCTAGAAATCTTTCATTTTCAACTTTAATTTGGCCTCATTAAATCGAAATTAACCTTGAATTTTGTGAAAGATATTTTGAACCATAACAGTACCTACTGTAGATTATACTCCATCCACTTTTATAAAGTATCCCTGTTGGCCATGATTCAGGTTTATCAAGTTCTTTTACTTAAAACTGACTAAGGTTGGCACTCGTGAAAGTTAATAACTTTGAGAGATGTTGCCAATGCAATTTTTTATTTTTGAAACTTTGTGAATGGAGTTAGTTCTTCCAGGGTTCAAGTGTGACACAGGTTTCGTATTACTACTACATTATCATACTGAAGTATTTGGAGTTGTGCAGAAAGGTATTTGAATGTGTTCTGTAGGCTTATTTCTTTAGAATTTTGAAAAGGGGGGAATTCCGTCTGTCTGTTCGTTTAGAAGTTTTCTGTTGGGTTATTCGAGTACTTTTATTCTTCTTTGAAATGAACTATCACAAAGCAACGGACTATTCTGTCCATGATTATTCAGTAGTAAAAAAATAGCATAACTGGATCTTCCAACAATGTTCATAAACTTGAAATATTTCCAGTATTAACAGAGAAAGAAGTTTCTTCAAAATTCGCCTTTGGAATTATTGAATTCACATAATATTTTCTCAAATTCATTATTTCCCCAAATTAAATGAACATTTTGATAAATACGTAATTACTACGACCTCTATGTAGAAATGAAAACGTTGCTCATTCATCAGACAGAAAAATGACTATAACCTAACATTTTCAAAATATACACGGTGAAATGTGTCATGAATGTCATGGCCAACCGGGATACTTTATGAAGGTGAATGGAGTATACCTATCCAAAAACTCAATTCGAATTTTTACAAAATCTGTATTCAGGAGATTCCGTTATTGAATAATTTTATTTCCGAATACAAATATACTTGACAAAACCAAACCGAATTATTACATCGAATTCAAATTGCATAACATAATTCTATCATCGAAACAAAATCAAATCATCAAAACAAATTCTAATTATGAGAGCAAAATCAAATTATCAAAACTTGGGAGTTTGTTAAAATAACTAAGACAGACTAGTGGTAGATTTCGGGAATCTGGACTTTAAAAGATATCTGGCATTGCATGCAGCTTTCTTCCAATACTCAAACAAGCTAAGCATACACAAAAAATACCTGACTTTTCTTATCATGCAGGTCATCTTAAGGACGATGGAAATATCCTGAAAAACAAAAGAAACACTAAAACACGTCACTTATTCGCTGATTAATCTCACTCCCGGTATACCGACGAGACGCAATCTAAATAATTCTAAGTAATTTCGAGAACCTTTTACTTTCGATTTAACACTTTTCTGTCTCCGTTTGGGACCGTTCTTCCAAAAGAACCAAAAATCAGTTACCCTAACACCGTTCTCGAGTCAACTGAGAATCTTCCCGTTTAAGATTTCTCCAGCTACTCCTCAACTTCCGATTCCTAACATGAATCCGCTATTTCTCTAATAGCATTTTTCCGTCTCCGCTTTGAGACCGTACTTCCGTACTTCCACTGAAGTACCTACCCTAAAACCGAATCCGAGTCAACCAAGAACCATACCGTTTAAGGCTTCTTCAGTTACTCCAAACTTCCGAACCGTTTCCCGAGTCAACTGAGAACCTTCCCGTTTAAGGCTTCTCCCGTTACAACAATTTAGTCTCCAGAATTGAAGATTTCCTTCCTCGTTTTTTAAAAACCAATCAAATTAGAGATTTTCCTTCTTCGTTGTTAAAAACCAATCAAATTAAAGATTTCTTCTTCCCACCTCCCGTGGTGGATTCTGAAAGGATGACGCAGTTCCCCATGAAACTTCCGGGTACTGACAGGTTGCAAATCCCACGATTTTAGCCTCGAATTTTTCTGCTATCGAAGGCATTTAGTGCAATCGTTTCGTGGGACGATTTTCTGATATCGTCTGAGTCCAATGGGAAACTTGAACCGAAAATCAATAATTTCAATCGTTATCGTCCTCGCCAACATCCTGTACCATACCGATAAGCACTTCAATAATTTTCGGACCCATGGATACCAATTTCAGTCTATACTGATCAAGTGAAATATTTCGATTTATTACATATTCAGAATAAAGGGCGATAAAGAGATGAAACGTGCGATTTAAGGCCTGTTGACTATTTTATGTTAGGTTAGGCTGACAAGCCCGCTTCGATTGACGCATTGGAATACAACAGTGAAGCATTTATTCGTGAGATACCGACCATTTGAGGCGCAGCGGTCTACATTTGCGTGAAATAATCTTCAAACATTAAATTAAATGGACTGTACTATCGATTCAAATGAAGATTTAATACATTCTGCTGAATTTTGTGTGATTTTTTTTAAATTTCTTATAGCTCTTAGAAAATCACCCATTATTATACAGGGTCTTTCACGAGGAAACTCACCCATATTTATACGGGAAACTACTGAACGTATTTTCATGAAATTCAGCACTTATAAGTATTTCACGATGCTGATGAAATCTAAAATATTTTCAAGGCATGAGCACCTCCGGTTTTTCCGGAAATGACGTCAACTTCCGTTTTTCAAATTAGAACACCATTTTTTTATTGCAGAAATAGATTTCTTAGAAAATTTCAAGTTATTTTGATGTAACATTTTTCAGTTTTGGTTGGAAAATTCTCTCTGAGCGGGAAAATTCGAAAAAAAAAATCGAAAATAGAGCTCCGTTGAAACAAGAATAACTTCGAGGTTTTTGAATGGAAAATTTTCATTTTTGGGATTTTTCAAGATGTAAGATTGATGTATCCACTTTAAAAATCGAAATCACGATTCATGATACAGGGGGTGAAAAAATCGCTTTCAAAGTTAGGGATGACAAAATCGTGAAAAATCAATTTTTTCAAATAAGAACCCCATTTTTTTATGGCAGATATTGAATCTACGTTAAAAAATAATGTGAGTGTATGCATCACACCCTTGCCCTAAAAAGGATATTTTCTGAGTTAATATCCACTTTAGGGCAAGGGTGTGATGTATACACTCACATTATTTTTTTAACGTAGATTCAATATCTGACATAAAAAAATGGGGTTCTAATTTGAAAAAATTGATTTTTCACGATTTTGTCACCCCTAACTTTGAATGCGATTTTTTCACCCCCTGTATCATGAATATCGATTTCGATTTTTAAAGTGGATACATCAATCTTACATCTTGAAAAATCCCAAAAATGAAAATTTTCCATCCAAAAACGTCGAAGTTATTCTTGTTTCAGCGGAGCTCTATTTTCGATTTTTTTTTCGAATTTTCCCGCTCAGAGAGAATTTTTGAACCAAAACTGAAAAATGTTACATCAAAATAACTTGAAATATTCTAAGGAATCTATTTCTGCAATAAAAAGATGGTGTTCTAATTTGAAAAACGGAAGTTGACGTCATTTCCTGAAAAACCGGAGGTCCTCATGCCTTGAAAATATTTTAGATTTCATCAGCATCGTGAAATACTTATAAGTGCTGAATTTCATGAAAATACGTTCAGTAGTTTCCCGTATAAATATGGGTGAGGTTCCTCGTGAAAGACCCTGTATTGATGGCAGTAAAATGTGATCTATGGAAGATTGACAGCTGTCTCTTGATGGTTTACCTACTGGCTTTTTCGGGTTTGATTCAAAATGCTTATTTCATTGAAATAAATGCGAAAATAGCAGTTTATTTATTGAAAATAATTTTCACGAAGTAGAGGCAGACGATTGACATCAAAGTTCAGCACCAAGAACAGAGAAAGTTTTTCTTAGCTATCATCATGTTCATTGTTCTTTCCAGGAGAATAATGAGAAACAGTTCCCTTTCAAGAAAAATATTGCAGAATTCTAAATTAATTCCTGTCGCAGTTTTTTGTTGAAATCATGATGAGGTGTAAGGGTTCTTTCATTTCATCATTCCACAGTTCGGGGGCCATCCCCTCGCAATCCCAACTCGATGCATGCAAATTGGGAAAGTTGCATTATTCTCAAGTTGACGAAAACTGCGCGCATAGAAAATACATTATTGAATGTCAAAGAAGTTTGTCCTCTCGCATACTGATGAATGCCGTTCCTTCATGTTCTTCTTTCCGACTTTTAATGTGATCTTGCCCCTTAATTATGCGAAAAATGTTTCGCAGGAACTGAGTGTAATGCTTTGCAAGCCTGGGAGGCTTGACCGAATTTATTTGAGAATTACCAATGGGACCAGTTTACAGTAGAACTACTGGGGGAGTTGATTAATTGTCGACTGACTGAGATGAGTGAATTTTCAGCGAAAATCGAAAATTTTAGAATTAAGAGAACAATAAAGTGTAGGTATATGTAAGTTTTTCAAATAAATACAGGGTGAGTCTTTGACTTCTATATATATTTCAACTGTAGATTTCACCCATCGAACGAAACACTTTTTTCCATACCATTTTTCAAAATTCGGTTTTGTTTGTAAGATACAGGATGTCAAAAATCCATGAAAAAAACACTTTTCTGTTCATATCTTCGGAACCGTTATTTCAAATGAACTGAAATTTGGTGAAGTATTTACTCCCTTTATGATGCATATTTCCAAATCAATATTCCTCCCGGTTTAAAAATTACAGCGAAGCCGGCTCATAAATACACGCAAAAATACCATGAAACCACTTGGAAAAGATGGACGGTTCATATCTTCGAAAAAATCAATCATTTTAGAGAATAAAAGTATTCTCATGTTTTTTCAATAAAACGCGCAATTTTCGAGTTATTCCCAACTTTACCCGATAAAATTTGTCGAAAAAATCAAAAATCATAAGAATAATCTGAAAGCTTTCCTGGATTTATAATATCACGGAATATCTTAACTTTATAAACTCTCTGATTATCTAAATAAACAATGTTGTCAGAATGTTTATTAACTTTGTCAAGACTAAAATGTCAAAGGAATACAAAATTCGGATATTAATGATGAATGTCCCATACAAACCACGTAATGAATTGAAATTAATGCAGAATGAAATGAAACTTAACACTGTGGCGATGGTTCTATCTGAACAATATCCTCTTGGAATTTTACGAACTCACTACACGGTTATTTTTACATTAATTCACTTTCACTGAAAGTCGTCACATCACCGTTAGCATTCTTCTCTGTAAATAAACGAATCGACCTTGGACTATAGTCTAAGAAATCGACAAACCTTAGTCCATCACGCTGCTATACGCATGCTTCGTTTGAAAGACCAAAGACCAACTGTTTGGTCTGTGGAACAACGGTTTGTCTTGCGCACCGTTATAGGCGACTGAGATTAAGATCGTAGCGCCCTATCGGCGAGAATCAGAACTACTCCTTCGACATTTCCAAAGAGGCGCGACTAGACGCCATCAGCCAAATGTGAACAGAACTAGTGTCTTTGCGTTAGTTCATCCATTAACGATAGAGGACGTACTGCTTCCTTGTTTGAAGAGAAAATAAACACAATCTGGCATCGTCCTCTCAAAAGCTCTGTTATAGAAGATGAGTAGATGGGTTAGGTTAGGTCATTGACCTTGAATCCTATGACTTAGGTTAATGGAGTTATGTTCGATCAATGTAAAACAATTCTTCATGAGATATTTTTGGGAGGAAAAGGAGAATACTCGGGAGAATATGAACAAGTTATAAGTGCACACAAACTAATCTTCATGAGAATCGAAGAAGGAACTTATTTTGTTTTGTTATGATGTCTAGACGCAAATTTAGTTCGGATGGAACCAATAGGGCTATTGGTATGATCCAGGATGAAGACCCAGAGCTTTATGTTTTACCTACTTTCTCTGTGGTCTGAAGTTCTGGGGAGACTCACCTAGAACCCCACAAAATATTCTTTCTGTTTTCATAACACTTCTGCTACTTGTCAAGCAACGGTGATACAGTGCCATCAGTTCGCTATCTCTCTTAGTTTAATACAGCGCGTTCAGTTCGCCACCTTCTCATAGTTCACCTCATATTCTTCTCACGGCGTAACCTGTAAGTTTCGTATCGGTTAAGTGAATTCGTTTCGTGAGATAAGGACTCTACTCAAAACACCTGCACACCCGAAAACCAACAGATACATCTCCCCAAGTCAGACCAACCGTAAGTACCATTCCTTCAGTGTTTAGTTTGTGGTATTGTTTCTTTCTCATACATACCTTTTTCTTTAATTCTCGTGGTGATCAGAATTGGTACAGCAGTCCATTCTTCTCGCCAAAAGAGTTCTTGTATAATGAACACTTCTGATGGGTTATTATGAACGGAGTTTGGCAATGAAGTTGTTGACGCCGGCAGGGCCGATCCTAGCAGGTGTGCAGCGCGTGCCCGGCACGCGGGCGGCCAAATCCAAGGGGCGGCTGCAGGCCGCCACATTTATATGTCAGTTTGTGGTAAATATGATTTTCAACAAATCTTAAAGATATAATTGTTTTCAATTATTGATTATTACTTCAATCATCCAAATTTTGAATGAGTCGACAAAAAAAATTATATGAAACTGAGTTTTTAATCTTGTCAAATCAAATATTCCTTGTTCTCCTTCACCGAAAGAAAGGAACAAAGGAATGCTTGCTCCAGAAGAACGTGATGCAAAGATCGAAAAAAACTACCATCTGAGAGCAATTATCGTTATCGATGAGGTCTCGGAATAGGAATGTTTAGTATTGGTAAAAATTACCAGATGTTGGAATAGAATCGCGTCGTTGTAATGTTGTAAAAACAAAAACGGATGGGGTGCAATTGTAGCCCGGGAGCCAGTGATAGTTTTTGGTGACCAATTTTAACCCTGGCCATAATTTGTATATAGCTTAATTTGTATTTGTCTCATAGCATAGTGACCGTCAGCTGGCGCACCAGTGGTGGGTTTGCCAACGGGACCAACGAAAACACGTAAAGAAAATATTGAGTTTTAGTCATTTTAACCCTGCTGAAATTTACAGAGATGGTAGTTTATATAATTATTCGAATAAAAAAATCGTCCTCTGGCTGTACGTTGGTGGAAAACCCGTCCGCTGGACATGAAACCTTGTAAAAAAAATTTGAGTTTCAGTCATTTTAACCCTTCTGAAATTTACAGAGATGGTAGTTTATATAATTATTCGAATAAAAAAAACTTGGCCGCTGGCTGTACGTTGGTGGAAAACCTCTGCTAATACTGAGATTAGGAGCGGGGAATAAATCAATCTTTTTGTTGAATGATCTATTTCTTGCCGCCTTTTCATTACACATGCCTTGATGCCCAAAACAAATATGTACTAATGCTCTTTTTCATAAGAATATATAGGTATATGATGGTGTGTAATGATGCTTTTTGCAGTTACTGACATAGCTTCATGTTTATTTCTCGTTGCCATCGTTCTGGGTTCCGGTCTCTTCCGTGTGAGAATTAATTATAATCTTAGCCCCCCGGTTTGGCGGTTTGAGGGGTTGTTTATAAAAAATGATTTAAAAAATTCATATCTCGGTGAAATGACATTGTTCCACGATCATATTCGAATATGTGTTCCTTGAATGTCGAATGAATTAAATACAATAAACCCCATCGTTGGTAACCCGTCAGGTTTGGAGATTTGGAGGGTTGTTCATGAAGAAGGACGGGAAAAATTCATATCTCGACGAAATGAGAGTGTTCCACGATCAGATTCGAATAAGTGTTAGTTTGTTAGCCCCTCCCCGTTTGAAGATTTGGAATTTTTTTATGAAAAATGATGAAAAAAATTCATATCTCGGTGTTGCGTCCCACTTCCCAACATCTGGACGAATTGAATGCCATATCCTTTGTCCACCAGAAAATGGCTGTCGCTTTCAAAAATGTTGTATAGATAAATTGATTTTTACCATATGGGATCGAACCCTTGAACTGCAATATTGTTCCATATGTTACAATTCTCGTTCTTTGTTTAAAAATACCCTTTTTCGACTGATTCATGGTCAGCTATTGAAAAGATTTCTCAACCCACGAAATTAGGACAAGTTTGGGAAATTCATCTGGTTTTTTGAGACAATCGGGGCTATTCACTAAGCAAAGTTGTTATGGATAGCAACTGTAAATCGTCGTTATCCCATGCTTATTACATGGGATAACAACGATTTACAGTTGCTATCCATAACAACTTTGCTTAGTGAATAGCCCCGAATAACCAGGTCCGGTGAACCATCATTCAGTTTCTCCGTATAAGTAAGCTCATAAATATATGTGACATTTTTACTGTAGTTCAAGTTACATTTGGAAACACATGGCAGGATCGAATACCAAATCGTCGAAGGGTTCTCTCATTGGTCTGTAGATTCAAGAAATGGATTGTTTTCCTACTATAGTCAAATTGGCAAATGAGAGCACTTTGTTGGCTTAGCGAGGCGTTTTTCGATTGTGACACTCAATCAATTGTTGATCTCTCCCACTTTTATTCAGAGGAAATGAACCTTCTTATTTTCCAGCTTGTCTTCAAAACCCTTCGTTGCAGAGACAAGCAGTTAGTAAATAAGTAAGGAGAGAAAAGTAATCGAACAGTAATGATTCAGATCTGATTCACATATATGTCAATCCAATTTGATATCGATTATTCGTAATCTGATTTTGATTATTCCCAATTTGATTCTGATAGTTCCCAATTTGAAGTTGAAAAGTACACGAATACAATATATGTATAAAAATCTATATGCGCGATGTAAATTGCATTTTCATTGTGTAAGACAACAAAAATCTTCAGAGAAGATGTCGGAGGGCAGAGGGATCACCAAAATGTTTACGGAAAAAGTAACGGAGTTATCTCCTCCTTAAATCTAATATGTACAGTTTTTTCCTATCAATAAAAGGAGGCCCATTGAAGATTTTATAAATATATGTCAAAAAAAAAGGTATTTTTTTTGTCTTTGGGGCGGCACATAAGGATTCTGCACGCGGGCGCCTAACACCCTAGGATCGGCCCTGGACGCCGGAGCGAAATAGGGTATCTGTTTGAATGACCTTGCTCGACTTGAAGCCAATCGGACCTCGGTACCCAAGTATCGCTTTTGGTGAGCGCCCTCTACTGATCATTGGCTTAAGTGTAGAGCAGCTTGTGAAGATTGTTGCTCAAGCTGCGGACAGTGGGTCACCACAATATCTCAATAAAATCTCAATTGGACCGTTTTTTTATTGATCTCAATAATATTTCAAAAACATGGATCACAAATACAAAGCAATTCCCCTATACCATTCTTGATGCCATCGCAAGTGAGACCGTAATGCTCAAATTGGTCACACATAGGTCCAGAGCCAGGTATTGAATTTATAGCAATATGCTTGATCGCCATATCTTCTTCACCAGCCACAGCAGATTTGACAGCTTCTCCCAATCCTCCTTCATAATAATGATCTTCCACAACCAAAATCCTATTGTTACACTCTCTTCCATGCTTCAGGATACCAGCTTTATCTATTGGTTTCACCGTAAAAGCATCCATAACCCTTAGGAAAATATTAATCTTCAGAAGTTCTTCATAGGCTTCAAGCACAGTTGCTAATGTCACTCCGGCAGTTATGACCAAGATCTTATCCTTGATGTTCTCTTTAACCAAATTGGCTTTACCAATATCAAACTGTTGTCTGTTGGAATAAATAACAGGAACTGCAGGTCTACTCAGTCTTATATAAGTTAAACCTGGATAGTTTGCAGCCATTTCCACAGCCTTTTCAGTCGCGATAGGATCACTTGGATAGAATATGACACAATCTGGAATCGTCCTGAACAGAGCCAAATCTTCTAATCCAGTTACGCATGCGCCGTCTGCACCAGCACTAACGCCAGCATGGATACCAGCTATGTTAATTTGGCTGCGAGAAATAGCAGCCATTCTGATGCAATCGTAGGCTTTGGTAAGGGCTGATGCGTACGTAACACAAAAAACTATCGAACGACCTCTGGATGCCAGTCCAACAGCTACTCCAATCATGTTTTGTTCTGCTGAAAAACACTGGATGAATCTGGAAGGGTCGAACACCTTGAAATCGTGTGTGTAAGATACATTTTGACAGTCGGTATCCATAACGAGTATCCTTGGGTTCATTTGGCCAAGTTTCACCAGAGCAGATGCGAAGGCAGTCCTGATGTTGAATTTTTCCCCGAATTTGTAGAGTGGGGCTGATGCCAGTTTGATATCAGTGAGATGAACTCTTGGTACAGCATCTTTTATTGGTTTCTGGTGGCTAATTTTGAGTGCTGTAGTATTTCTTATCATTCTTCTTAACGATTTCATTACATTTTCTGTTTTTTCTCCCAAGTGTTTACCATGCCAATGGTTCTCGTTTTCGATTTCTGGGAAATGTTTCCCTTTTACTGTCTTTGCTATGAGTACTGAAGGTTTTCCTTTGGTCAAACTGGTGTTATGGAAGCTCTTACAGAGTTCATCAACGCTATGCCCATCCACAACTATCGGATACCATCCAAAAGCGTCGAATCTTCTTCGATACACGTCGCAGTCATAACCAAAAGCAGTTTGTTCTGACCTGCCGAGTCTATTAACGTCTACTATGAGACAGATATTGTCCAATTCGTAGTAGCTGCAGAAGTTAACAGCTTCCCAGAATATCCCTTCGGCAATTTCACCATCTCCAACAATGCAATAGACCCTAAAGGCAGCTTTGTCTAAGTATTTGCCCATGTAGGCCATTCCAGCTGCGTGAGACAAGCCATGGCCGAGACCTCCAGTGGCCACATCGATAAATTCTGATCTTGGAGTAGGATGACCTTCAAACTGAGACCCAAATTTCCGGAAATTCACGAGTTCTGTAGTTGGAAAGAGTCCAACTTCTGCCCAGATAGCATACAAAGCTGGAGCAGCATGTCCTTTGGACAAGACCAAACGATCGCTGCAAGGGTCCTTCAATATTGAGACTTTATACCTCATGATTTGGAAGAATAATACAGACAGTATTTCTGCTATGGAGGAACATGATGTGGGGTGACCACCTTTGGCTCTACTTGTTGCTTGGATGACTTGGAGACGTATTCTGTTGGACAGGTCGTTGAGCTCTTCGACGACTCTAAAGGGGAGTCTTTGGTATGCTGCCATTTTGATGGGTTGAATTTAAAACATTTCGGTTACAGGAATTTTGAAGTTTTTTTACATCTCAACTTTGATAATTGTCAAATGTTGATTGTCATTGGGACTCATTTTCAGAAATACATAGAATATGACAATTTCGAGTCGATTGACTGAATAAGGATATAGGATGAACTTGTCCTATACATTTTTTCAACATTCCTTATTTGAGGAAGTTGCAGTTCGAAGAATGTAGATACTAGTGAAATGAGTCAAAGAAATAAACCATCTATTCTTTGGCTCTCTATTTCCTTTCAATGGATAATTATTTGTGTCCAAGTTCTCGAACTTCTTCCTATGTGACCTGGGTAGATGTTAATTTGGAGAGAATAATAGTGGGAAAAGTTTAATTAGTAAACACAATTCCTTTTGCGGTAATCCACAGGATAATGAGCATCTTCTGAAGAATACCAAGTAGGGATAGTGATACTGGAAGTTACACTGATATATGAAACCACTACGTTAGGAAAAAAATTCAGAGAAGTAGATAAATTGATTTCTTCGAACTTAGAAAGAGGAGACAGCATCTCATTCATAAATTCGAGAATTGATGAAGCCAAAATTTAGTCAGTTTTCAATAAGAGGGACGGAGAAAGCATAAAGGATAGCAATATCATTTTATACTGCCGTGGCAACATTGCAGAATCTAACTTTGAAAGAGCCAGTGGCGTGTTGTTATCGGTATTGAAGAATGGAAATAAAATTACAGGTGAATTACCTAACTCTTGTTGGTGAATTCACACAATGTTTCGAACATTGAAACAGAGTCAGATGAAATCAGAATTAATAACCAAATCCTCCTCTCAATATTAGGAGGGAATCTGAAGAGTAAATTTCTAAAAATCGAAGAATCTACGCCACTGTTACTTAGAATGATAAGGGTAGAACATACCTATGTAAACTCGAATCAGAATTCGAATTGTCCAATTTACCATAAACAGGACACATACGAACCATATTTTCAACGTATTTTACTAATGATATTCAGACAAAAATTCCAAATCTCACTTTTCATACGCAATGAAACGCGATATCGTGATAACAACACTGTCCAGAACGTCATTAGTAACTCAAAATAAAAATAGCGGTACGAAATTAATGATTGAACTGGCCACAGATTCAGAAAACGTTATGTGAAGAATGAACAATATTTGACGAAACAAATACTCGTTTCTGACATTCACGCATAAATGAGTAAATGAATTTCAATCTGAAGTAGGTACTTTTCATTTTGATTGAGAGTTTATTTATCAGAAAATTCAAAGAGCGTCACAACGTTGCAAAAATTTCTACCAAACTCCATTAACTTGTTTAAAGTATCCCGGTTGGACATGACATTCTGACACATTTTACCGTGTATAATTTGTGAATGTTAGGTTATAGTCATTTTCCTGTCAGATAACGTTGTCGTCTCTACATAGAGGTCGTAGTATTTTCGTATTGATCGAAATGTTCTTTGGGAAAATAATGAATTTGAGAAAATATTGTGTGAATTCAATAATTCCAAAGACCTGGCGAATGTTGGAGAAATTTTTTTCTCTGTTGATGCTGGAAATATTTCACGTATATAAACATGACTGGAAAATTCAGTTATGCTATTTTCTATTACGGAAATCAAGAATCGAATGCTGAAATTTTACTGAAAATAGTCCGTTACTTTGTGATAGTTCATTCGAAAAAAGAATGAATGAAGTACTCAAACAACCCGACAGAAAACTTCTAAACGAACAGAACAGACGGACCTATAGAATTCCCCACTTTTCAAAATTCTCAAGAAATAATCCTACAGAAGACATTTAAATTCCTTTTTGCACAACTTGAATTCTCCAGTATGAAACTGTAATAGTACTTTGAAACCTGTGTCACATTTAAAAATTAAAAGAACTTACAGCATTCACAAAGTTAAACGAAAGGAAATAGAAATAAGCATTGGCAACGTCTCTGAGAATCATTTTGACATTGCTTATATTTCACGAGTGCCAACCTGCGCCAGTTTCAAGTAAAAACACTTGATAGTTGATATACCTAAATCTTGGCCAACCGGGACGCATATTCATATGTTACCGACACAACCAAGCACGTCGAGAAGCCGAATGATTTCATTTAAGTTACCGACGTAACTTTAGGATTCTGTCGGTAACTTATACAAGCAACAAGTCCATCGGCACCTTATATACATATAACAGGTATTGAAAAAAAAACTTGATATATTAGCGAGGATGGTTGATTATTACAGTCTGAACAAAATATATGTTTCCAGAAATAAACTATAAAAAATATAATATATATAAAATTTATAATACAGACATATGTCTATTTTTCGAGGTAGTATAAGAGTTCACTGGATAAAACCACCACTTGTATAATCGTTAAGTTACAGACAAACTAAAAATTACGTCGGCAACTTATTATGATTATGATTTTTTTATAATTTTTGAAGTTATAGTAGGTATGCTTAATTTTTTCGGGTGAAACGTATAGCCTATGTCACTCAGGGATAATGTAGCTTTCTAAGCGTGCAAGAATTTCTGAAATCGGTCCAGTAATTTTTGAGCCAAATAGTATCAAACACACAAAAATGCAAATCTTTCCTCTTTATAATATCAGTATAGATTACCCTCAGTAGAATATTGGTAAAGTTTTGGTAAATTCTCTGAAGTTACTAGGTTCATTTTGGTAATGAAATAAGCAGTATTAAAAATATGCAATATTGCGATAACTGAATGCACTTGTTTGATAAAACCACCACTCGCATAATAGTTAAGTTACAGACAAACTAAGAACTACGTCGGCAACTTATTATTACGTGTTCGGCATCGCTCGGAAAACCGATTGTGTGTTTGTGTCGGTAACATATGAATATGCAACCGGGACACTTTATAAAAGTGAATGGAGTATACAGGGTGACAATTCGAAAACTTGCCAGGCCAATTATGCCGCGACAAGAATGTTTTCAGACAAAATGCCGAAACAGGTCAATTTTTATTCGGAGTAGGACATATTTTGAGCAGAATTGTAAGCCGAAATCTCCTCAACCCTTGGTGTAGGGGCTATCACCCCTAAATTCTTAATAGGGAATAGGAGGTGAGATTTACTTCAATTAAAAGCCCACTTGTCCCTCTACATGAATAAAGTTTGCAAATTTTTATTGATTTCCTGAAGTAGTTACAGGAGGTGACAATTTGAAAACTTGCCAGGCCAATTATGTCTCGACAAGGATGTTTTCAACATAACTGAAAGCCGTTTCACGATATCCTCATCTGTTCTGAAGATTTGAAATTTTGGCGATTTCGAAAATGTGCCATAACTTCTTCATTTCCTAAAATATCCAAAATCGGCAAAAACTTTCTACAGGCACTTTTTCATTAGCAATCCGACACCGTTTTCTATTGTATAAAGGGTAAAAAAAACATTTTTTTTTTAATTTGAATATGAATGGCATCTTTTTTTGATCCAATGTTATGCAAAAAAAATCATCTCTTCGAAAATATATACAGGGTCCTGCAATAGTGCGTTCTTCTTCCATAGCTGCCGAACCAGACATCTCAGAGATTTCGTTGGAATATAGACCTCTTGTACCTTCATTTCTGCATCTCAGGAAATTATTTTCTGATATACAGGGTGTCCCCGATAAATGTTATTCAACAAAGGGATGATTTTTTTAATGGACCACCCCATATATTTTCACATATTTTCAATAACCTTCATTACCTCTTTCATGTGTGCCGTATTATATACCTAAATGTTTTGTTCTAACTGAATAAAAATCCATATTGACTAACATAAAACCTGCTTTTCTCTAAACCACAATTTTGCAGATAGGACCTTTCATGTTAGGACGGCAGTATACTCCATTCACAATTATAAAATCACAACTCTGGCCATGGTTTCGTTTTCAGGAATTGGTGCACCTGATGAAAAATCTGGGCGCGTACAGAGAATATTGTTAATGACAAAACGTTGTTGCCAGTTGCTTTGTTTACATCAAAGTAAAAGTATCAAAGATATTCCACATTTTGTTAGTTCGAATCGATCGGCGATTTTGGGGCGAAATATCGATAAGGAATCGCCTATTTTTCCGTTCTTCGTCGTCCAGAACATAGACTACCTGGTCCAGAAGAAGTTTCCCGTCGATTTCGTGCAAGTGTCACTTTTTCCTTTCACGACTTTTGGCGTGAGTACGAACGGAAAATTTGAATTGGACCAAAAATCGATTAATAAGCATAAAAAAAGCAAAAGTAAGTACTAATCGCCTTTTTTACACTTGATAACAAAGTTTTTTTTAGGTATCTGGCCGTTTGGAAAGATTTCAAACGAAATTCCGGTCCCCCAGAAATTTGGTTAGTTTCGGTATCGTTTTTGGTGCTCAAAATTTATTTGGGATGTGTAAATGAAAAAAAAAAAGGCTTCCTTATACGATCTTCTAACGAAAGCGACCTGAAAATATGGTTCAGGTAGGATTTTCGAGGAATTATGAGGAAAGAACTTGCAGAATGAAATTGCATGATTTTCGTAAGTAAACGGGTTCTGGATGGCCATCATTGGTCTCTAAATGATTATTGTTGATCGTTTTCACGTTTTAGAAAAAAAACACGTCGAAGAAGCTAAAAAAAAAGAAGAAATATGACTATATTGCACTCAACGACTCAGATTCCGATGAATTGAAATATGTGTCACGGGAGCTTTCATTCCTATCAATCCTTTGCCGAAAGTAGAAATAGGCTATATTGAACCAGAATACATCGGTTTTTTCCATATTCCAGGAGTTTGCGTCTTATTTTAGAACAGGTGAATGATAAATGTGATTAATGTGAAGCATATGTTTGACCTTTTCCATTTCATTTGTACAAACCTACTGTGGTAGTAATGTATGAATATTTTTCAAACTAATAAATCACTATACAGTCAGAATATTTTACTCCTTGTTCATAAGATCAAATAAATGAAATGTATATCTATAAAGCTTTCAGGCTTATTAATTTATATTGCATTGAAATTATTAGTTTCTCCGTAAACAAATTCGTTAATTTAGTTATTATGTTTATTTTCTTTGTGATGAATGAATAAAACTGTTATTTATTTGAAATAAAGAAATATTAGAAATAGAAATGTTATGCACCCTCACAATCATATCACATATTCGGATTCCAGTAGAGGGATATGATGTTCCATTATTCTTGATTCTTGTAATTACCCATCAATTCATCTTATATCTTTGGGTTGATTTTTTTTTAATGAATTCTTGATTAGAATCAACAATTGATGTCGTCAAGTCTTGAACTTTCAGTTCAAGAGGATAATAAACATCAAATCTTCACAAGCATGCATATGAAAATTATGTGAAAGCAATGCAATTTTCTTCCAATAATATATTTCAACAGTGATCTCTTGTACTTTTCATGCAAATAACTAGAAGAGGAATCCTTTCTATCGATTCATATAAACGTTAATTATTTTCGCCCATCACATATTTTCCAATTCATTCACATTCTGAGAAATACGCTAAGAATGTAGAAAGGGCAACATAGTGTTGACTTGGAACATAAAAATATTTTGAAAAACGACATAACTTCGATACAGAGTGGAATGTGTCAAATTTCCAAGGCCAGAGTTGTGATTTTATAATTGTGAATGGGGTATATGTCGATATATTATTTCGATATTTGAGGCAAAATCAGCATTTTAGTGAAATTTCCATGTTGAAATTTCATTTTTTACTCCGAACTCGGCACAAGTTACAAGCTTCGAAGCTTTAAGTTTCAGAGGGGTCTCCTCAGGAGACGTAGGAGTATTCAGGATAAACAATATATCATATCCCCATACAAAAAAATTCAGAAAAATAATATATCGACATATCTAGGGGAGAGGCAGGCAAGATGGCATACAATCTTTTGAAAATCGATATCTCTTATGAGGAAAAAAATATAGAGTACAGCATTAGTTGAATCTTTAGTCAATCAAGTTAGCTGTCAATTTTTGAAGATAGATATGAATGAAAAAAACTATAGACAAAAAAAATCGCGATAATCTGAAACATTCGAAAAACCATTTTGCCCTACAGTGTCGGGCAAGATGGCATATCATATAATATGATATATTTTGTAGTGAAAAAAACAAAATTCCAATAAATAACAGATAATACAAGAAATAGAAATTTATATTTATATAAACAGGAACAGAACATAAAAAGAATTCTCACAGATTTAGGAAATCACTGAAAAATATTTCATAATCTTATATCAAACGAAACAAGAACTAAACAAAACATAAAATTAATTCTCTTGACATATTATTCTCATTCCACTCTCCTCTGTTGGTTTTCCTTCGATAATTGTAGACCTTCTGAAACAATATTTTATTGTTAATAAAAAGAACCATTTTTCGGGCAAGACGGCATACCAACATACCATGCCATTTTACCCAGCCTCTATGTATGCCAACTTGCCCTAACCACGTGTCCAAAAAACGAATAAGTAAATCAACATTTTTGTGAAATCTTTTTGTCAAGGTAAATACATAAAAAGGATTACAATAAAGGTACAATTTTACTCGGATATAAAAAATTCAGTGAAATAATCTGTACTTACAGTTATAAAGGCGAGAAGAGAGAGCTTACGTCGAAGTTGTACACGGTCACACCACTTTTTCACCATTTTTCACGACTAAGTCATCAACTACCGTAACGGATCCCTTGAAACAACGTTCGTACACTGTTGACAACTAATTCGAACATTTGCACCGAGTTCTAGGATTCCACTCCCAGTGGATTCTTCAGTACATATGGTATGCCATTTGGCCCTACTATGCCATCTTGCCTGCCTTTCCCCTACATATATTTTCGAAGAGCTGATTTTTTTTTGCATAACAAAGGATCAAAAAAAGATACCAATCGTATTCAGAATAAGAAAGTTGTTTTGTCCCACCCTTCATGCAAGAGTTAAAAAAAAACCGAATACAATGTAGTATTGCTAATGAAAAAGTGACTATAGAAAGTTTTTGCCGTTTTTATATATTTTAGAAAATGAAGAAGTTATGGCACAGTCTCGAAATCAAATATCAAAATTTCGTTCTATCTTCAAAACAAATGAAGATATTGTGAAACAATTATCAGTTATGGAGTTTTCACGAAAATCGATCCCAGGACTCCTGTCAACATTTTCACCTATCTAGCCTAGAAGTACCAGAAACAGCCAAAATCAAGCAATTTGGGTTACCCTGTACATTTTGATTCCTTAGTAGTACAGTCACCAGTGGCGGTTATACTATACCGCGAAACCCCGCGGCGCGGGGGGCCCGGATGTTACGGGGGCCCGTAGAGCCTACGCGGATGTGGTAACAATATATATACCTGAAAACAAGGGGCCTTGGTACAATAAATCCTAGACACGCCACTGACAGTCACCCAGTTCAGTGCTGATGATTTTGAAAATTGGCATCACTTTTTATTATTGAAAGGCACGTCTCCTCTTTCTATAGTCCAAGATCGAATTTTAATTGTTCACAATAAAGGCAGAGGAAAATTATTTAAAAAGCTATAAATGGAGCCAAACTTACCCTGCGCTGGAAAATCTTAGAGGTGCAATTCTAATTCTAATAGACTGAATGAAGTTTGAGTAGCACTTTATTGGTAACGCTCTATGTAATGCCTGTAGTAATTCAGATTTGCGAAACTCAGAACAGTGAAAAAGGTAAAGGTTGGGAAATAATGAGATGAAAAAACTGGATGAAACACTTGATTTGTCACTAAGGGATATTTCCTTCATTGGTCCATGGGGAAGTGGTTTCGAAGCCATTTATTCAAGAAGGAAAACAAAGAAGACAACCAACAGATAGTTGGTCCCCCAAAACAAAAACCCTAGGCTTACACTGCAAATTAATAATAAAAAACCACTATGAAGTTAGTACAGTCAATCTGTCGAAAAAAATATAAAAATGGGCTAATAATTTCCAAGTGGATGAAACTTGGTAAGTCGTTAGAGACTAATGAAAGGAAGCTTACCTGTGACTGGCCAGGGCCACCTATTCGGGGATTAAAAAAAAACTCGAAAATATTTTGAAATGCATTTTTCTCGAAAACTATGCATTTCACAGAAAAATTTATTGAACAAAAAATGTAGAGGACATCTTTATCTACAATTAATGTCATTGGTGCTATGTTGTAAAACAAAAAATGTGCGCAGTAGGTGGCGCTAAAGTTCCCAAAAAAGTGTTTTTTCAATTTTTCGTCCAGAAATATTCATTTTTCAGTTACGATTCAAATGGAAAAATTGTTCCTTTCAATTTTTTTAACAACTTTTATTTTGAAACGTTTTTCGTACGACTTACCGTTTCAGAGCTGCAGCTTGTTGAAGTGAAAATTTGACTATTACGCTTTCACAGAGCAAAGTTTTGATGTCACTACTCTCCGAAACTTACATAGCAACTGAAAAATGTACCTTCCTAGAAGAATTGGGCAGCTCTATGATTCGGCCCTTTTGTTAATACTATGCCACTATAACTTTGAAACGGTAAGTCGTACGAAAAAAGTTTTAAAATAAAAGTTGTTTAAAAAATTGAAAGGAACAATTTTTCCATTTGAATCGTAACTGAAAAATGAAAATTTCTGGACGAAAAATTGAAAAAACACTTTTTTGGGAACTTTAGCGCCACCTACTGCGCACATTTTTTGTTTTACAACATAGCACCAATGACATTAATTGTAGATAAAGATGTCCTCTACATTTTTTGTTCCATAAATTTTTCTGTGAAATGCATAGTTTTCGAGAAAAATGCATTTCAAAATATTTTCGAGTTTTTTTTGAATCCCCGAATAGGTGGCCCTGGCTAGTCACAGGTAAGCTTCCTTTCATTAGTCTCTAACGACTTACCAAGTTTCATCCACTTGGAAATTATTAGCCCATTTTTAGCCAGATTGACTGTACTAAGTGTAGAATAAGGAGCTTCAAATTTTTCGATAAGGTTATATCTAGCAGGCATGATACAGCAGGATACAAAACTCCTACCAATGTTATAAATTATGAGGCATATTTGAGTGAGCCACCTGATCATTCTTTGGAACAGTACAATTGCAGATCCTTTTAGAAGAATCGTTCGATGCTAAATGTGATTAACATCCAGTAGTACAGAATGGATGGACTTCCCAACATTCAGCAGGTTATGTGTATTATATAGAGGAATGTGTGTTTACTGATAACTTGGATAAATTCTGAGAGAATTCAAACTTGAACCATGTATCCACTATCTCTCACCTTGGATACACTTCCTAATGCTTCTGTCAGGTCAAAGAAACTCCTAAAGCCCATATTATGGAGATCTAGAGATCGGTTTTCTGCACTTTCCCATTGAACGAGTTCAATATAGGATATTTTCTTTTGACGAAGTCAACAACATCATTAGAAATTCTCCAGGAATCGAATCATTGTTGTGCTTTTTAGATTTGAATCGGGATTTGAGGATAAGTTTTATATGCCAACACCCTGAACAAATACCATTCACAACTTTATAGATTAGGGTGGTGTACAGAGTATTCCAAAGGGAGATTGAAACGAGGGATTTGGGGGTAAATTTCATAACCATTTTCTCGTACTCTTTGAAGGGCTGTAGCTTCGTGGAGAAACATCTCTCAGTAGAAAAAGATTATGTGCTGCAGCTGATTTATTCAGCATGTATATGAATAGTTGCGAAAACATTCAGGGGGTGATTCCTTGTTAAAATCTAGGGTGGATCTTTCATATTTTTCTTTGAACCCCCCCTGCTAATTTACAGCCCCATAAAAATGGCGCCCGACAAACAGTTTTTGATCTTTCAAAATAACATCCGCTAACTAGATCAATTCTTGTTTGGAAATAATTTTTTTTCTCAAAAACCTTAGCGAGAAATTACAAGAGACATAATTTGTTAAAAATATATCAATCCATCAAAATTAATTCGTTTATTGTGAAATAGAAATATGGATAAAAGTTTCTTGCAAAACGAGTTTCAGGGGAAGCTTTTTCTACCCCTTGCAATCATAGAGAAACACAATCAAAAATTTTTATGAGTGCCTTCTCGCTTGCATAAAATGCCTGCTTAATTTTATATTTGTCAGTTCTTTGGTTTATTAGAAAAGAATTAAAAACTGTTTTTCGGGAGGCATCTTAAGGAGGCTGTAACTAAACAGGGAGGAGATAAAAAAGAAATTTCACGAAGTGCTCTATAATTCTTTCGAATAAAACACTGATTTTGTAGAAAAATTTCAACAATTTGTAAACGTTATTGCGGCGTGAAACTTTCCATGATTAGTCAATGCTTACTGAACAGAAATATCGAAACAACATGGCTTCTACCTTCTTTAGAATCACAGTTATTTCTATGGAAAATTCTATCACTCTAAAAAAACACCCGATACAGAACATATCTTATACATGAAATCGATCGAGTTGCAAATTGGTGAATGCACAGGTTAATGATATCTTCGAAAAGATTTTTTTATATTTTTATGCCGAGTGCCCCGAAACTCTCGAGCAAAAAAATTGAAATGAATGTTCTCTTTGAAAAATGAATGGGACACTTGTCGTTAATTTCTTGATTTCAAAACTACAGGTTCGATCGAGATGAGATTTTGCATTCAAATGGAGAATGACATACAGGGTGTTTCACCATAAACTGGACAAACATATATAGCCGTGTAGATGACACCGAGGAAGTCATTTTTGCTTTATGACATATACCCCGTTTTCGACGC
The DNA here is from genome assembly GCA_910592335.1 of Adalia bipunctata. Lineage (NCBI taxonomy): Eukaryota > Metazoa > Arthropoda > Insecta > Coleoptera > Coccinellidae > Adalia > Adalia bipunctata. The sequence continues at coordinate 14,588,666 of OU342954.1, forward strand.
ATAAGCGAGATACAGGGTGTTTAATGTCAACTTTGAGCCATATTCTGATAACTGTGGTGAGTTATGCGTGACATTTGAAATAACGGTTTCTAGTCACATCTTAGTATTTTTTAGGGCTCAATTCAATTGTGGTATAGAATTCTGAAAAAAAAATTCAAAATGGCGGAAAACCTGCAATGTTTGAATTTTTTTTTCTCGGTTGCCAATTTGAAAAGCACTATTTCAACATACTCGATTTTCTTAGATTTTCCGTGAAAATTTTTTTTCAAAATTCGAACTCATTTTCTTCAGTGAAAAAAAAATTTCGGCCGAAATTGTTGAAATTTTTCATGGTTGAACTATCTTTCATGCTGAATACTGAGGTGAAAACAGAATGAAATAATATCTATTGGTTTTCTTTTTGTAGCTTTCCAAAAATTACGCTCGGAGAACTTTCATAATTTTCATTAAAAAAACTGTGCTTATGGGCTGCCAGAATGACCCGGACAGAAATATGAATTAATAAACCAACAAAATTTTTTTCAAAAAACATTGGTAGGATTCGAACTCTCTACGAGTAAGAATTGGGTTTATTCTAATCTTATAAGTTTCCGTTACCAAAGCGACGCTAGTAAATCGAAAGTGGCGAGTTCGATTCCCACCAAAGTTTTCTGAAAAAAATTTTTTTGGTTTATAAATTCATATTTCCGTTCGGGTCACTCTGGCAGCCTAAATTTGGCCTTCGTACGGCCTCCAGTTTTTTTGAATAAAAATTATTAAAGTTCTCCGAGCGTAATCTTTGGAAGGCTACAAAAAGAAAACCAATGGATATTATTTCATTCTGTTTTTACCTCAGTATTCAGAATGAAAAATAGTTCAACCGTGAAAAATTTCAACAATTTCGGCCGAAATTGTTTTTTCACTGAAGACATGTAAAAAAAAAGTTGAGTTCGAATTTTGAAAAATTTTTTCACGAAAAATCTTAGAAAATCTAGTACGTTGAAATAGTGCTTTCGAAATTGTCAACCGAGAAAAAAAATTCCAACTTTGCAGGTTTTCCGCCATTTTGAAATTTTTTTTTCCGAATTCTACACCACAATTGAATTGAGTTCTAAAAAATACAAACATATGACCAGTAACCCTTATTTCAAATGTCACGCATAACTCACCACTGTCATCAGAATATTGCTCAAAGTTGACATTAAACCCATTGTATCTCGCTTATGCGTCGAAAACGGGGTATATGTCGTAGGGCAAAAATTACTTCCTCGGTGTCGTCTACACGGCTATATATGTTTGTCCAGTTTATGGTGAAACACCCTGTATAGGTAAAAGCTACATAAAAAATGATTACTCAACCAGAACCATATAAAATGCTAGCGAAATATTATCAAAAATTCCCAATATCTACAATATCATAACCAGAATCATGGACAGCTCCTGCCAAAAACTGTTGACATTGCGAATCTACCTACAGCAGGATGGGTTTACTTACGTGATGGATGAACGAGCGCCCAACATCTCCTGACTTTACGTCAGTACTTTAGGTGACCCCTACTGTCAATTTCCTTCTCATTTTTCTCAAATATCTCTTTTCCATAATGAAGCATGCCATATAGGAGATGAGTAAATAATTCGTTCTATATTGTTCTCTGTAGAACTTAACTTGAATCATTGAGTTTAAATATATACAGGGTGTTTGGAGGGTGAGTAGCCATAGGTAAATGGTGGATAGGTGATGCTCTTGGCTACTTGTTGCGCCTAATAAAATAACATTTTGCCCAAAGTTCAAAGTGTTATAATTTATTGCCATTTTTCTAGAAATTTCCCATTTTTCTCATTGAAATCTTGAATTTTTTTAAATTTAATGCTCGAGGTGCCTAAAAAATGATTAATTTTTTTAGTCTAGTCTTGTCTTATTCAGATTGAATCATTTTACCTGCTCAATAGAATAGTTTTGTTGTCACCCTTTTAAGGCATCCTTGAAGACAAAACGGATTTTTGTTGAGTTAACTAATTATTAATGGTATATGTTACATACCATTGCAAAGAGTATTAACTAGAGAAGTTTTTAAAATCATTTTGAAACCCCACACTACGTGAATTTATTTTTTATTTCACTTTGTAAAGTGGACACAACATTATTTTTTTTTCATTTTGATGTTTGATACGACGATGTCAGGTTTTTTGAAGACGTTTGTATGAATGATTCAATCTGAATAAGACAAGACTAGACTAAAAAAAAATCATTTTATAGGCACCTCGAGCATTAAATTTGAAAAAATTCAAGATTTTAATGAGAAAAGTGGGAAATTTCTAGAAAAATGCCAAAAAATTATACACTTTGAACTTTGGGCAAAATGTTATTTTATTAGGCGCAACAATTAGCCAAGAGCATCACCTATCCACCATTTACCTATGGCTACTCACCATCCAAACACCCTGTATATATTGTATATTTAAACTCAATGCTTGAATATAATTATCTTTGAAAGGAACTCATTTTTTCTCTTGATCTGAAGGATCACGCATTTTGGAGATGAGAAGGGTACTCATAATTTTCGCACATTTTCTGAACTAAGCTTCTTCAAAATCTAAAAAATTTATCTGTTGTCTCCGCAATGAATGCTTTCATTTGAAACACCAAATAGTAAACTCAGAATTTAAGGTTTCTAATTTAGTCGACTAAATACCTATATAGTTTCTAATTTATATAAACTATTTCTCAACTAAGTATTTGTTCTTCGTTGGGTCACTGTATACACGGCGAGCGACGAAAACCTGTTCATATTCCTACCACGTATAGAGGCTACTCAAGTAAATATCAAATGATCATTAAGGGCCGATATTACAAAGGCCAACCGAGGATTCAACCGTTGCGTCAACAACCAAATTCCTCACTATCTGGTAGTTGGCGCACGGTTGAATCCTCGGTTCGCCTTTTATAAAACCGGCCCTTAATAGTGCCTACTCCTCTTCTTAAGTTTTCTACAGAGTGATATTCGGTTTTCACTGAGCATTACGAATCAATCAGTGGCGTACCCAGACATTCGTCTTGGGGGGGGATATGAAACAAATAATAATAGGGGAAGGTGAGGTAATACGATCCCTGGAGGTCAAATGATCCCCCGCTGTAAATCAGAGACAACTAGTTCCATATATCCAAATGCGCATGAAACATGTTCCCCACACCCCCGCCGGTTGCCTCACCAAGTGTTCTGGCAGTGCGAGTGCTTGGTGTGATTTTATTAAAAAATAATCAAAAAGTGTGGATCTGATCTAAAGTGATCCTGTTTTTGGCCTTTCATTACTTTTTACATCCTGTTTATTGAAATGCTGTTTTATTCGCGTGTATTTAGCAGTTTGTTAGCTAATATTTAAGCAATGTTCGATCACCTTACACGGTATTTGAAGGTTGTGTTTTGATCGATATCTTGAAATTTGGTGTTTGGGGCGAAATGATCCCTTTCAGTGTGTTTAAAATGATCCCTGGAATCATTTTACCTCATACGTGTTTGTTGTTGTTACTGATCATGCCCTGAACATATATACGCAAAACTAACCGCCTATGTTGGCCTGAAGAAGAAATACAAAAGGCATTAGATGCCGTCAGAGATGGTATGCCTTACAAAACCGAAATTAGAGAGTTTAAGGTCCATGTGATGGCTTCAAAAAGAATTAAGAGCCAAAGGTAAAAATAAAGTAGACACATCAGTAGTGATCATCACACCCTACACAAAATACTAGATATAGAACAAAGGAAAGCTATCAAAGAAGCGAATTGAATAAAAAAACAGTAACCAACAAAAAGAACGATAAAGAAAAAGGTGGTAAGAAAGGAAAAGGAGTCGAGGAAGGAGAAAGAGGCGGAAAGAGAAAAGACAAAGAAAAGCAAAACAGGTCAGATTCTTCTGTAGAGGAAAGTGATACCGAATGTCTCTGTTCTGAAAGCTACTCCAAAGATAATAAGGGCGAAGGGAGGATTCGGTGCGTTGCCAGTCTTAAATGGGAACATGAGGCTTGTGCGGGAGTAGAGAAAATTGAGTCTATAGGTCTATTTCTAAATTATGAGTTTTGAACAAAACATATGATTTGAATAAACAGCTGAGTGTTTTATTTCACTGATATTCATTTACTTATGGTATAAAAAGATTTTTTCACGAAAAATCTTAGAAAATCTAGTACGTTGAAATAGTGCTTTCGAAATTGTCAACCGAGAAAAAAAATTCCAACTTTGCAGGTTTTCCGCCATTTTGAAATTTTTTTTTCCGAATTCTACACCACAATTGAATTGAGTTCTAAAAAATACAAACATATGACCAGTAACCCTTATTTCAAATGTCACGCATAACTCACCACTGTCATCAGAATATTGCTCAAAGTTGACATTAAACACCCTGTATCTCGCTTATGCGTCGAAAACGGGGTATATGTCGTAGGGCAAAAATTACTTCCTCGGTGTCGTCTACACGGCTATATATGTTTGTCCAGTTTATGGTGAAACACCCTGTATAGGTAAGAGCTACATAAAAAATGATTACTCAACCAGAACCATATAAAATGCTAGCGAAATATTATCAAAAATTCCCAATATCTACAATATCATAACCAGAATCATGGACAGCTCCTGCCAAAAACTGTTCCCATTGCGAATCTACCTACAGCAGGATGGGTTTACTTACGTGATGGATGAACGAGCGCCCAACATCTCCTGACTTTACGTCAGTACTTTAGGTGACCCCTACTGTCAATTTCCTTCTCATTTTTCTCAAATATCTCAAAGATCCCTGGGATTATTTTACCCCAACCCTAGGGATCATTTTGGACATAGGTGTGTATAAAATGATCCTTTACAAAACTTCAAGAAAAACTTCGAATACAAAAAAACTACATACATATACCTAATAAAAAATAATTATGCAGTTACAAAGTTAAGTATATTCACTACCCCCAACAATAGAAATCTTGCGATTTTGCCTTCAACTTTAGCCACAGTTATGTTTTTCCCTTAAGGGGATCATTATACCTCACCTTCCCCTAATATATTTTTTAATTGCAAAACAAGAATAAATTTTTATCTTTTCCCATAGAATAATGTGTCCATTATTCTACTGATTTCGAGCTGTAATAGTATCTATAAACCAACCCCGATAGTTATGATAACTCACGTCTATAACTCACCCTAATACAGATAGGAAAAACAGTTTACCAAATGAATAAAAAAAGTCGGATCGATCGGGAACACTATTTCAGATATCAAGGTAACGTTTTCGCCATTCGTTTTTACATTTCCTTCGGTCTGAATATCCAAAAATCGCAATTGGAAACCGTGAATTTTTAATGTTTTTTACGTGATTCGATTCTCGACCACAGAATAATCATTGAATAATATACTATTATCAAAAATTTTGGTTTGCTATCATAAAACAAAGTAAAGTCGCCTTGGTCTTTTTGCTATATTATCAATAATTTCATTCTCGGAACTTGGCAATTTCCTGTGTATAGACATCATGGCTAGCGGATTCCAGCAGCCGAACTTGTCGAATTTGTTTCGCATTCATCAAATTTTCTTCGTTTGATTAAGTCCGCCAAAGAAGTTTGTTTACTTATGATGATTTTTCCCTGGACCTCTATTAAAAAAATACAACAAACCTTTGTAACAATGAAACGAATTATGATGAATGGAAGGCAATGTCAACTCAGGGCAAATTCCTACAGGTCGTCTCAAGGAATGAAATAGAAAAATGTCTACTCATCTACTTCATACCAGTAAACGAAATATCACCCTACTGATCCAAGTGCGAATTTAACGCAGTATTATCGGCCGACAAAGGGATCTGGAGCCGAAAACGTCATCTCTCGATACGATTTATGCACACTTAAATCGCTTGTTTTGATGTGCCGCCAATCGCTGTGATAGTTGCGGCACTCGGAAGGCTTCATATGTCTTTAATTTTTTATTAATAATTTGGTATAGGCGTAACCAAGGAAGCGGTACGCCCCCTAGCGTTAACGAATGAACTAACGCAAAGACACTACAAAAGTTTTGTTTACAGTTTGAATTACACGTGTAAGGTTATTCGGATTTCGGTTATTGTTTCATTTTTGGTCTGAGATCATGAATAACAGACCAAAAATGACAGTGATTTTTCACTTGAATATATACATGTTTGTAAAAATGTATTTGTTGTGTTCAGAGAGTAGTTCTGATTCTCGCCGATGTGGAGCTACGATCTTAATTTCAGACGCCTATATAGTCACCGAAGCGAATATATTATATTGTCAGGAACTTTACAACTCTCTTGGATTTTACCGAGAATTCGCTTTCATCAAATTACACACTTTTGGACCTAACAATGGATCTTCCTGGGGGGGATATATCCCCCTTATCCCCCCCCCCCGTGGGTACGCCACTGGAATCAATTAAAATTTTCTGAGAATATTCTCATGAATTACCTTCATTAACCGACTTGTTCATAATTCCGAAAATCCAGGTCAGGCTCTAAAAATTTTGGCTGTTTTTGTCTTTCGAAAAAATTCTACCTTGTATATGGGTTTTTCAATGTTTGACTATTTAAATCTTTGTAATTGAAGAAGAAAACTGCCCAGAAGGTTTCACCTAAAACTATTGTAGACTTTTTAATAAGATGATGCATTTCAGTAATTTTTTTCCGCTTATAATTAGCAAACATTTCATTATAGTATACAGGGTGTATTTTAAGGTGAGGCTTTTTTTTGACAGATGGTAGAACTAAAAATTCCTCAGTCCGAACCTGCTCATCCGCCTGCTCCTCCGTAGATATCAAAATCTCTTGTTTTTTGTCTTCTTATCTATTAAATTTGCAAAAAATTCTAGTGCGTAGAACAGATCATTTTTTGCCATACCTATGCCGCTTTTTCATAAATTTTTTGAATTGAACATTTGATATAAGAAATTTTCGGTGAAATGACTTATTTTGATGAGTTCTATCACTTGTCAAATGAAAAGCCTCACCTTAAAATACACCCTGTATAACAATTTTATCATTGAATTACATAAGTATAAGGATCTTGATTGAGTGTCATCCTCACACAATATACAGTATTTCCATACTGTAGTGTCGTTTTTAGAACAGGATCATAAAAATTTCTCGATCTTATTTATTCTATCGGGTGTTTTTTTTAGAGTGTTGTTTTGACATTTCTTTTCAGTGAGCGTTGACAGATTATCATGGAAAGACCCACGACGCAACAACGCTTACAAATTGTTGAAATTTAATTTCAAAATCAGTGTTCCATTCGCCAAACTTATAGAGCCCTTTATGAAATTTAAGGTTCAAATATTCGCCCATCAGAGCAGCTTATTCGTCGAACTATCGATAGATTTCGGACAATATTTTCTCTGTCACAGAATGGCTGAAATTCATAAACTCTTTGATTATCTGTACAAATCAACAATGTTGTCAGAATGTTTATTAACCTTGTCGGGACTTAAATGTCAATGGAATACAAAATTCGGATATGAATGATGAATGTCCCATACAAACCACGTATTGAATTGAAATTAATGCAAAAAGAATACCTTACACTACATGATCAGTGGCGATGTTTCTATCTAAACAATATCCTCTTGGAATTTCATAAACTTGACACTACACGGTTATTATCACATCAATTCACTTCCACTGAAAATCTTTTCACATCAACTGTTCGCATTCTTCACTGTGAATAAACAAATAACAAATCGCCAAATCTCCATCAAGCCGCTATACGCATGCTTCGTTCAACAATCACAGACCAACTGTTCCGTCTATGGAACAACGGTTTGTCTTGCGCAACGTTATAGGTGACTGAAATTTTTAGATCGTAGCGCTCTATCGACGAGAATCAGAACTTTTCCAAAGAGGCACGACAAGACGCTGTCAGCCAAAAGTAAACAAAATTAGTGCCTTTGCGTTAGTCCATACGGTAAACATAGGGGACGTTCTGCTTCCTCGTGAGAAAATCAACACAATCTGGCATCGTCTTCTTATACTTTCTATGATAGCTCTGTCATAGAATATGGTTAGATGGGTTAGGTTAGGTCATGGACCTCCAATCCTTCGATTTAGGGTTAGGTTAATGGAGTTATGTTCGATTAGTGTAAAAAATTCTTCATAAGGTTGTTTGGGGATTTCGAAGAGAATATGAACAAGTTATTAGTGTTTACAAACTGATCCTCAGGAAAATCGAAGAAGGAACTTATTTTGGTGGGAGAAATATGGCTTTTCAGTTGCAGATATAATCGAATGAAACTAACTTATTTTCAGTAGCGGATTAACCGGTACGCTTAGTACGCTGCAGCGTAGGGCCCCGAGGCCCATAGGGGCCCCCGGTGATCGAACTAATTTTTTTTTTCCAGAATGAAAATTCAGTCTGTAAGTGTGAAAAAAAATAGTCAGGCTGTAGGTACCTACTATATTTTATAAGAAGCTCAGTGGCAACTAGTGAATTATTACATTCACATGAAACGCAATTGAATAACAAGAGCCTCATAGCCAAACTCAGATGTTGAAAAAAAACACCCTCCGAGATTCAGCGAACTATCCCTAATTATCTTGTCTGCCTGCAATATATTCCTTCAAGGGTGGCGGCCGAATTCCAATGTTTACAATTACATCATTCAATAAATTTGTCGGCATTTCCTCTAAAATCTAGGGATGTGCTACAGAACGGCCGACCATATGTTGATTCGTTTAGGGGTGTAAAGTGAAAAATGCTTATGCAGAAGTTTTTAGGTCTGCATATTTTTTCTCACATTCCTTTCACAAGATTCGAATAGTGTTGATAGTGACAGGCGAGTTTCGTGTAAGATTCAAATATTGTGAAAAACTGAGAAGTGTTGGTGGATTGAACTATTTCTGTTTGTGTTTGGACTTTTAAATCCTTGTAATGTCATTGAACGATATAATTGATATAAAGGTTAGCTCTACAGTTCAGTTTCATATATGCTAGAAATAACATTCTTCCAATTTTTCGGCATAAACATAGTTCGAGCGATGAGGCAGACCAGTCAAATTCATTTTCGATATAAGGCATACGAAATAATATTGGTTCAATACCGGGAAAAGGAAATACAAAATACGATTTACAGAAATTATGGATGTATTCCTATTTAGATATTTATCAATCCAATTGTTGCAATTTTTCTTGACTTCTGATCATCTCCGATAGACGATAGACTCATTCACTATGTTCAATGATTTGTTCATATTTTACCATTCTTGTTGTACTCGTATCAATTTGATAATAATTTTTCATATATTAGCTCATCGGTTCGGATTTCAAACTTCGATAGAGCGAAGTCAATGAATTTCTGTGTTATTCATTACAGGATATAAAATAAAATTCAACATTTTCTTATCTTTACAGTTGCTAGTTGCATCTGTAATATTGACGTTACACCATGTCTGACAGACGTTATATCAGCGGCTATCAAAAACGAAAGCTCAAAGAAAGTAAAGAGCAGAGTAAAGCTAAGCATCCATAATTAACAGAATTTTTTGCTCCAAATAAATCTAAAGAGTCTACTGAAAATCAAGAAAGCCTTTGTTCTCAAACCATCGGAAATGTCGATGAAATATGTGAAACTAGTAGGTACTTCACAACGGCCTGATAAAGAAAATAAAGAAAATAGTAAAGAAGCAAATAGCGAATCTATGAGCTTCCATACCTTGACAGTGGAAAACAAAACTATTGATGACATGAGCCATTCTATCATTGAAACTAAGACTTTTATTGAAAATAATAAGACACAAATTATTTTGTATTTGAATTTTTGTGATATTTTTCCCTTTTTTAAGATTTTTATTCATCTTTTATATTTTGTTTTGATATACATACCTATTTTATTAATAAACTTTATGTTTTGTTTTTGAGAAGTGAGTTTTAATTAAAAAATCCTTTTAAAAATATCAAAAATGTTTCAGAGGGGGCCCCAAAAGTCTTGATGCGTAGGGCCCCTGAAATTGTAAATCTGCCACTGCTTATTTTGTTGAAATGATCGTGTTTGCAACATTTTTATTTCAATGAGGTTAGTACTTGAGTATTCCCTAAATGCATAAACTCAATTTCAATCGGGAAAATGAACTTTGAATCAATTCCAGAGTATCGTTTTTTTTTCAATTGCCTATATCATTTTAACAGAGGTGAATTCGAAAAAATGGAACATGAAAAAAAGGTTTCTTTTGGCCACAAAAATTCATTTAAAATATATGTACAAGTCAAAAACTAATTATATTTTTTTTCAGGTTGAAAGAGCCCATAAAAGCCTTGTATAGATCCGTCCCTGTGTGTCGTATTCCATATTCCATGCATTTCCGAATGCATTTTTGACGACGCCAATGCCTCATTCGCATAATTCTGTTTCATAGAGTTTGGGATAAGAGAGAGCAATATCGGAGGCATACGGTCTGTGGGCAACTCTCAATCAGACGTCGATTCCGTGAAAATTTCCATCCGAGTCGATTCCTACATCGTTATACTACAATGTCTGGAATAACTTTATGCAATATTAAATTCGATATTGTGCTTCAGATGCATGTAGTCCACATGTGCTCGGTATAATAGGAGCTTGTTCGCAGTTGCGAGGCAATACTGCCTCAAACACCAACAATTCCTAGGCCCCTCAATCATATTTACATTTGGGAATACTGAGTTTCAACATTAGTGGGTCTTTGAGCATGTCCGGGGTGATTCTGAATTGACTAAACGGTCTTCATTGGTTCAAGCGAGAGTCTTAACAGAATTTTCAGACTATAGAAAGAGGAAACACGCCTTCCAATAATAAATAGTGAAGCCAATTTTCAAAATCATCAGAACTAAACTTGGTTACTGTACTACGACGATATCAAAATGTAGTAGATATCTTTGCAACGTTGTGACGTTCTTTGAATTTTCTAATAAATAAAATCTCAATCAAAATGAAAAGTACTTCAGATTCAAATTCATTTCTTATTTGTGCGTGAATGTCAGAAATGTCTATTTGTTTCTTCAAATATTTTGCATTCTTCACATTAGATATACTAAAGTATCGGAATGTTCGCGAAACGGCTTGGCAGTTCTTGCCTCAGATAATGAATGGGCACGTTATGGCAGCACCGTTTTCTGAATCTGTGGCCAGTCCATTGATTAATTTCGTGTTATTAAAGAAGATTCGAACCACTTAATTCTATACCTATAATTTGATCCTTGAAATTAAAAGTGAAACATCTAGAAGGCTCTGCCTAGGGTCAGTGAGACTATTGCGCATGTGCGATAGCGGAGAGTAGGAGAATAGGGGCATCATGGCGATCAGCAATTGACAACAATCTGTTTGTATTGAGCTATTGGGCGGAGTAGAATTCAATGAGACCTCTGGCGGAAAAAAATTGTAATTGAAGCAACGAGTAAAATAATTCGTATTGCATTGTTTTTATTCTGTTTTTTGTCTTCATTGCAGATCGAGTTTGATTTTTTTTGTACCTTTTTTCAAGTTTTATACTTTGAATTATGTCGCTGCATAATCGAAACTGTTCTGTATTTGGTTGCACTAGCCGTGAAGGGAAAAATCCCGATTTATATTTCCATAAATTTCCTCCCATGGGAAGAATGGTAAATATTGAAAATGCGTTTGGAGCTCTGGAAAATATATCTCAAAAGGCTTGGGCAATGAAACTAAAAATGGGGAAACCAGTTATAGATAGTATGTCCGTGTGTTCCTTACATTTTAAAAGGGAAGACTAGTCAAGGTTAGTACCAAGTGTGTAATACATAGTTATAAGTTAATAGTGGATGGTATAGGTTATATTTCTGAAGGTGAACAATATATAAATGAGTAACATATTCTTCAGGTCTTAGTAAAAAAAGTATCTTCTTTTAAATGCAGTACCTTCCTTAAAACTATCACAGTCAAGCCACGAAGTATGTTCCAGAAAACGAAGAGAAAATAAGTCGGTATTAAAAATTTCAAATGATACTCAATACAAACGTACCTACCTTCCCTGCAACTTTTGTAGATATGACTATATCAAAAATGAAATAAAAACACGAAATCAGACCTAAAACTAAACAGTTAATTGAACGCTTGTTGTACTTTTCACAAACATCAACCATACCTATTACTCCAAAAATAAAAATATTGGGAGTCAAAATTTAGATTAACAACACAAAGCACTAAAGCACAATCAAAGAAATACCAAAAGTTTTACAAAACACACACTGAAAATAACTAAAACAGCAAAATAAAACCACTTCAATATCAAAGGGCTCATACGACATCTGATTTGTTTTACTCGTTGCTAAGATGACATTGACATTTCAGAGCGCCACCTATCGAATTCTACTTTTCCCAATATATGGTATCCATGGATACATAATGACATGTCCCTTTCTCTTCTCCCAACGCATGCGTATAGCGACAACTGACCCTGGATTTAAGGGGAAGGATTGCCACACTTTTGTATACTTATTAGCCACTACGCTCAAATTCTATATTTATAATGCTATGATTTGAACAGAGGTGTCATCACGATATCGTGTTTCATTGCGTATGAAAAGTGAGATTTGGAATTATTTCTGAATATTATCAGTAAAATACGTTGGAAAAATGTTTCGTATGTCTCTTGGTAAATTGGATATTCGAATTCTGATTTGACTTTACACCGGTATGTTCTACTCTTATAATTAGAGCAGATTCTTTGAGTTTTAGAGTTTCACTTTCCTGATTTCCTTCTGATATTGGAAGAAGAAACATTTGGTTAACAATTCTGAATTTAGATGACTCCGTTCACCTTATTCTGAATCTGTTTCAAAAACCGACAGGTACTAATTTTGAATGAAATCGCATCATAATTACAAAACTCATCCGCCATTTTGTTTATTTCAAAACAATTTCATGATGCATTGTCACCAGAATTATGTACACCTGCCAATTTTTCAAATCAATCGGACGATAAGAAGTGTGTCATATTTAACTTGCAAGATTTGATTACACATGGACAGACAGACACCGGGACAGGTGAAAATAAGTAAAAGCTTGGAAAAAGGAGTCAAATTAGTACAACACCTACAGAAGGGCAGCAGGTCAGCATCTCTCAAGCCAGCATTAACCGTGACTGCTATTCTTTCAGTGTTCACTTTAGGGTATATTATTCAATCTCATACATACATTTATTTCTTCAATTTTCGTTTCGATACGATTTGATAAATCAGTGAAATATTTTGAATTTTAGCAAGAAATTACAGAAGACCCTATTTGTTGAGAGTGAATCAAGCTGCCCAAAATTAATTTTCTCATTGTGGAATATGAATATGGAAAAAAGTTCCTGCGGATCGAGGTTTAAGGGTGGTTTTTTTCTACCCCTGGAAACAATAAAGGAAGACCAACAAACCTTGTTTCGAGTGCCTTGTTGCTCGTATAAAATGTCTGCTTAGTTTAATTCTTGTCAGTTTTTTTGTTTTAATGAAAATGTTTTTCGCTCAAAAAAAAAGTTTATATGAAAGACCCACTCCATGTAATCAGCCCCCTTATATTTTTGCAACTATTCACATACACCCTGTATACTATCAACGACTCAGGTGAATATAAAAAAGTACATTGCTTAGTGCATTCTATACATTACTCTTGTCACAGAAATGTCAATGTTTGATGGGGAATATTCAAACCTAAATAATAAAGAAAGAAAGTTGCTAAAATGATTTCTCCTAACACTTTTGTAGGATTATCAATAATTGTTATTCTATCTATATTTCTTTTCTATTATGCAAACAATATAAAATTCTAGTAGAAATTCGTCTTTCTATCCGAACTATCCATAATCTCTTTCATTTCTGCTCCATGGCAACATTCATAAAAAAAATATATACATATAGATAATCATTTCAAATAAAATATACAACATTCTTAACCCAAAAAGTGTTAACTTAGTCTACATAATTTGGAAACTGATCCTCTGTATCTTTTTGAATTTTGTTTACTGTTCTACTTTTTCTTTCTTTTCTTCTGTTTCTTCCTTTTCTTCCATTCTTTCGTTTCAACAACTGCATGACATCTTTCAGTTTATTAGGAAAATTCAATAAGGTATGCACTGTTGCCTTTCAGGCATTTTTGAAGCCTACTCATGTTTTCCCTATCTGAAAACTGTGGTTTCTTGGAACTGTGTGATGAAATTTTGCCATTCGAGGGTATTTCCGGTGGAATGAGAGAGATCTTCGTTGAGAGACTGTCTGGTTATGATTTTTTCCGAGAATTGTTTTTTTCGAAATTTTCATGAGATAGGTACTATCAATCCAATTTTTCACTTGGCCATGTTCGAATTGAATGTCAACTTCATAGAAAATAAAATTGGCATTTTTCAACTCCAATTCTAACATTATTTGTTGCTGCATTCTTTCTAGTAGTTGTATCTTAATTTTTCCTTTTTTTTCTTCCATCTTTTCCAATTTTTCATGTGCTTCGATTTCAGCTTCTATTTTCATTTTTCTTACAGAGTTCTTTGTTTTAGATTTCTTGTCGTTTTCTTTCTTGGATCCCATGTCTTCTTGACATGTGCCATAAGTTTCTTCCCGGATCTGAGAACTTTTGAATTACATCCTTCAGAGGACATTTTCTCTTCTCTGATTCAATTTATAAGCTCGAGGGACAAATTTTATCGATTCTATCTATATTCATTTTCTATAATGCGAATGATAGTTATCAAATTCTAGTACATAGTAACTCCTCTTTCTGTCAGAAACATCAATAATCTCTCTTATTTCTGTTTCATGGCAACATACATCAGGAATATATACAGTAATATTACAATTCAATAAGCATTTCAAATGAAATATATAACATTCATTGAATAATGAATTTCAGTAATTCTGTATTTTCGCTTAGCAATGAATATAAATTTTTTCATCGAATGCGGTATTCATAATATTCTCCATAATAGGTATTTGACGTGCCACTGTGTAAGAAACGATATTTTCAGAAAAAACCTTACTAGAAACTCCCCTTCAATCTTCCTCGACTCGGTGAACACCCTGTATACATACTTGAATTAATATCGATCAGTGTGAGATCACAACATAAATACATTTTAATTATAAACAAATCATACCAGAATCGGTTGTTGTTAATTTTATCTTTGCAGTGCTTGCTTAAGCTGAATATTTATTGGCAAAATACCGACCCTTGTCGTAATAACATTTTAAGTGACCACTGAAGCACGGATAGAATCAGGGCCACATATGTTGCATCGTTATCTGTACTGGTTTGTTCAAATATTAACATTAGTTTTTGGCCATATGCATTTTCCTATATTTCGTAGAAAAACGTGATGAAACATATAGATTTTCTATTTCTTTTCCTATTATTTTGTGGATGAATTTACAAGATATCTATGATATTTTACATTTTATTGATTGGGTCACATTGTAAAATGTATAGTAATGAAAGTTTCAATCAAACATACAGGGTGTCACAATGCAAAGAAATCGGAGCTCCTTTCTGGTAGAAAAATCAACATTTTGGAAAATCGCTCGAACTCGTCAATGTTGTTCTCGAGGGGGACATTCTTATACATAAAAACCATGATCATATCGTTTCATCCCTCCGCGCGGCATCCCCAACCCCTTAAATTAATATAATAAAGAGGGAAGAAGGGTCGAGCAATATTTTGTTGAAGAAGTTTTTTCTTATGGATATGTGAAATCGAAATATCGAAGTTCTTAGTATTTCTCGAGAACACATAGTAGTGATCGATAGAGTAGCGATTCCTACTCAAAAATCTGATGAAAGTGTAGGTCCTTATCTCCTTGAAAATCCGGGGTACGTCGGCAGTGGCACACCCTGTAAAAGGCGCTATGTTTTTCAAATTGACATTCACATAATTGATTTTATGAACGTAGGAGCAGTTTTTGAACGTGAAAAGATTCCATATACAAGGTGATTTTGTGGAATATATAAAAGTCTAGTAGGAAATAATCTGTTAACATTGTATTTATACTTTCAAATGGTATTTATGTGCCATTTCTCATTCATATATGTAGTAGGTTTTTATTAAGTCCTACCCACACAAATATACCATATCGGAGTATTGTTTGGGTAGGGATTTATGAACAGATGAGACAGTGCCTTCTTAGGCTGTTCTAAATACAGAATGATATATGTATCGAATGTCTTAATTTATTTCAAAGAGATTCGATATAAAAATTCCATTTGAGATATTCATGGTTGTATACCTGGTTTTGTTAATCTCCAATGTAGTATACAGGGTGAGTCTTTGACTTGTACATATATTTTAACTGTAGATTCCTCTCACTTTTTTTCTATACCAGTTTTCAAAATTCGGTTACGTTTGGAATTGGAAGATATATTGTGTCGGGAATCCATGAAAAAAAAACCTTGAAAAAGATAAACGGTTCATATTTTCAAAAGAATCAATAAGTTTAGAGAATAACAGTATTCTTGAGTTTTTTCAATAAAACGCGTCGTTTTCGAGTTATTTCCAATTTTACCTGATTAAATTTGACAAAAAAATCAAACATCATAAGAATAATCTGGATGCAACTCTGGCTTTTCAATACCACAAAATTGCTCGAATTAATAAATTCTATACCAGGTACCAATGTTGTCAGAATGTTTATCAACTTTGTCGAGACTAAAATGTCAATGGAATAAAAATTCGGATATTAATGAAGAGTATCCATTACTAACCAACGAATTGAATTGAAAGTAGATCTCGTGAAGTTAGCCACACTTTTCCAGCCACGGTTTCTGACGTGAAGACTGTCGAATGTGGGTTAGAAGAATATTGGCTCACAGTGTTGCCATATCTACTCGGTAACAGGAGATTCGAAATGATATGTTCTATATTCAAACCTTATTGTGCTGAACAAGAATTCGCAGAAATAGGGATGAATTAAGTTGGATAAATTCAGATATGATTCCACTGAAGAAATTTAGGACATAAATTCAGTACCTAAAACCGCGAAAACTTTTTTCTGGAGGGCCGTCGAACTACCAGAAAAAAAATAAAATCTGTAACTGGTAGTGAGAAAATCCAAGATGGAGTAGCGGTGCCGCAAAAAAAAATTTTTTGAAAGATCATGAATCTAGTATACCTACTGAAACTGCAAAAACTTTTTTTTGGATGGCCGTCGAAGTACCAGAAAAAAAATAAAATCTGTAACGAGTGCCGGAAAAATCCAAGATGGAGTCGCGGTGCCGCGAAAAAAAAATGTATTTGAAAAGATTATGAATCTAGTATTCTAAAACCGCGGAAACTTTCTTTTGGATGGCCGTCGAAGTGCCTGAAAAAAAAAAAAAAAAACTGTCACTGGTGGTGGGAAAATTCAAGATGGAGTCGCGGTGCCGCGAAAAAAACAATTTATTTGGAAAGATCATGAATCTAGTATACTAAATACGCAAAAAATTTTTTCTGGATGGCCGTCGAAGTACCAGAAAAAAAATAAAATCTGTAACGGGTGCCGGAAAAATACAGTGCATTTAAAAATAATAAAAAATAGGGTTCTAATTCGAAAAACAGAAGTTATGGCAAATTTTTTATCACAGTTTTCGACACAAAATTTGAAACACCCTGTAATGATATTTATGAAATTCAAACGATGCATGACCTTTCCACATTCTTCTACTTTGACATTGACCATTAATATATGACTTTTTTCAGTTTTTTTTTTCGGTATTTTGAAAAATATTTGAATGAGTACAATGGTTAAACAGAAATGTATTCAGCATTGAATACTCAATAATATCAGAAACGAAAATATTGAGAAAAAAAAACATTTAAGGCTTTCGTGATAATGGCTAAGATTAGAAATATTAATAATATTGATATAATAGTAGGTATATCCTAAAACTATACCTTTTCAACTTCAAATTGGAAACTATCAAAATCAAATTGGGAACTGACATATTAAATTTCAAATTGGGAATAATCAAAATCAGGAATAATCAATTTCATACTGGAATGATATCCATATGAATCATGATCTTTGAAATACTCGATATGTAATTAACTCTCAAATCTGTCAAAAGTAAGTAACGAACGATAAGTTTACAATTTCTTTTTCATAGTCATGCCTTATTTGAAGAAGAAAGCTGCAGATTCAATGAAAAAGCAGGTAATTTCGGTACGCAATGGAAACACAACACAGACAGAATTTCGTGTTCAAAGAACGGAAAATTTGATGAAAAGAAATTATATCAACCATGAACCATTACAGTTAGTACCTGTACAAGATATGTGGCTCATATCCAGAGGTTCATACCTGATATTTTGACCTTTTTTGATATGAGAGTTTGAGCACAAATATGAAATTTATGTACTTCTTACACTTTTCGAATGTTTGATAAGATCAAAAATATATTAATAGTTTTTTCTTCATGTTTCATCAATATAAAGATCTTCTGATCATGCCTGATCTTGATTTACATAGCCACGTATGCCGTTTCAATTTGAAATTGATTATTCCTAATTTGAATGTGTTTATTCCCAATTTGAATATGTTAATTCCCAATTTGATTTTGATAGATCCCAATTTGAAGTTGAAAAGGTATAGTTGCAGAATGGGCGCCTATTCCTATACGAATGCGAAATTCATGAGTGTCGGAATTGCATTCTGCAACGAGTATTAGATGATATCTTCTCTATTTCAGCCAAATTTCGTTGAAATTCAATGAAATATTCAGATTCAACTTCCTAGTGACTTTTGTATTGTATCTTGGCAGTTGGTGACTGTTACGAAATTGACATTTCTAAATTGACGTGTGTTGAAAATTGATAGAATCGGAAAACAGTGCTGACAACCACGAAACGAAAAATATAACTGAAAACAATGCTGTAATGAATCCATTACAGCACTGTTTTTAGTATCTACTGTAATGAACTCATTACGATACTGGAATAGAGAAATTCATTTAAAATATGTAAATAAGAATCTCAGGGTTCCCTTACCTCGGTTCATGAACACTTATCTACATGAAACATCCAAAAACACACAAATAAATATTTTAACTTCCCCCACACTTCGTTACACCAAGATTGAAAAAAATTACAAGAATTTTCATTACGTAAATTGAAAAAAAAATTGTAGGTGTAGCCCCTCCCACTAATAGCGTAAATTCAAAGCTATTCCCCGTGACTAGTTGAAGAACTACCCCCCCTCAATGCAGCGTCGGCGTCGGAACTTTGAAGCTTATAAAAGCGCGTCCGCAGCTTCGCTTACAGTCTTCACTGCTCCCATTCAAATCGTCCGATCAACAGGTGCATTCCGGGATAAATCCCCAGAAGTTCAAAGTTAAACGGTGAGTTTGAGATCAGTGTTTTTGTTCGTGAACATTTACGACGTCTAAGGGCTGGTAATGTTATGATTTGCGGGCTATTCCGTTCGAATTGAAACTTTTGTAGATTTTTTTTGGAAGATATTTTGATCAGAATTCACAGTTTTATGGAAAATTCAGTGGTGTCACCGCATGTTTGTATTGAATAGCCATATTTTTCGAAATGTTTTTCACAATGGCCAGATTACTGACAGAAAATCAAAACCGCATCAATCTACTTCTAAAATCTACAGAGTGTAACACCCAAATGGAATAAATTCGATAAGGAACAAATGAGGGCGTGTTGGGGAAAACGCTCGGATACGTCGATTTGTAATTTTAAATGCGCATATTTTTCAAGAAAATAAAATTATATAGGGTGTTCCATGCGACCGTGGCCAATACCAACTTTCTTATTTCAAATGCAACCCCCTGTATATTATTTATTTTTTGGATTTTTCAGAGAATTTTAGACACAATTCATGCACAATGTCCTATACCTATCTTCAACTATTTCGGAATTATTAAGTGTTTTCAAATTTATTGCAAAAATCAACGTTTTGAATAAAAATTATTTTATTTCACAAATTCGGTACATTACATTTAGAACCTAATAAGTAATATGTTTATTTCTTAATCATTAAAAAAAAACAAAAAAAAATATTAATGTCAATGGAAGGAAATGCTCAAAATGCTCGCCGCGAACGTCTTGGCAACATGCTAATCTGGTGTAGAATTGTCTTCTAACGTTACTCAACATTTCAGGCGTGACTGATCTAATCGCAAGCGTGATTCGGTTTTTTAGGTCGTCTAAGTTTAAGGGTTTCGTTTCGTATACAATACTTTTGACATATCCCCACAAAAAGAAGTCTAATGTCAAATTGTAAAAAATCTGAAAACACTTAATATTTCCGAAAAAGTTGGAGATAGGTATAGGACATTGTACATGAATTATGTCTGAAATTTTCTGAAGAATCTAAAGAATAAATAATATACAGGGGGTTGCATTTGAAATAAGAAAGTTGGTATTGGCCACGGTTGCATAGAACACCCTATATAATTTCATTTTCTTGAAAAATATGCGCATTTAAAATTACAAATCGACGTGTCCGAGCGTTTTTCCTAACACCCCTCCATTTATTCGTTATCGAATTTATTCCATTTGGCTGTTACAGTCTGTATAATGTGGCTTTCTGTTCGCGGAAAAACTAAAAATGTCAGTTAATTTAAACAATATAACTTTGAACCCATTTGAATTGAAATAGTTATTTCTGTACCAAGTGTGTTATACAGGGTTATCCTAAATAAGTGTATCAACGGTCAACAGTAGATTTCTCACGAGAAATAAGATAATTTTTTCTCTTCCATTTTTTTCTCCGGGTCTTCGTTCCCAGATACAAGGTTTCAAAAATGTAAATTTTTGTCAGTTTCTTGCTAATATCTCCGGAACCGTTCGAATAAAAGAATTCAGTTTTAGTACAGACATTGTCAGTGATAATAGCTACTTTCTTGGACTTTACTCGGTTTTATTGGACGTGCCAGTAGCGGAGATATTGAATTTGCACAAAAGTTTTTCCCCCCCATCTTCTACACAACTGGACAATTTTGCATTTGCACAGCGAATTCTGATGCACTAATGTGTTTCACATTAAAAAGGTACTTTCGATTCATTACTCTCAAGTGAGTTTTCGAGAAAATTATCATTTTATTACCAATATTAACAATTTGCTAACGCATTGTAAATTTCTTGTGATTGGAAAAATGAGTGGTGAGAATTAATAAGTTTTTTGATTTTAACAAAATTCGACAACCAGGTTTTGAGTTCAAATTGCGAAGTTATTTCCAATAATTTTTAGCGATCAAAAATATAACACTCATTTTTCCAATTTCAAGAAATTTACAATGCGTAAGTAAATTGTTTTTGATCATAAAATGCCAGTTTTCTCACCAAAAAATTATTTCATTGTAAGTAATATCATAAGGGCTTCTAATTTTACAGAAAAAATCGAAAAACACAATGCAGAGTAATATTTTTTAACAAGAAGCATGAGTGCTGGTAGCAACAAAAATCCGAGTCGAAGACGAGGATTTTAGCACCTAAACAAATGCTTTTTGTTAAAAAATATTACTTTGCATTGTGTTTTTCAATTTTTTCCACGGGAAAATTTAGATGCCTCAATAGTATTTCACAAGACTATTTCATAAGTAACAGATTACTCTGCATGCATTATATGTATAGTTATTAATTTGAAAACTGAGAAACAGGGAATTTATTCAATCACAAAATGCCACAAATTTATAATTGTAATTTTTGGTGACATTAACTGTCAAGTTTTTCCGTGGGTGAACTCGAAAAAACTGCTAACAGCTGCTGCCATACAGTTTTTCCATCTAGAAACCATTTGTTATTCAAAATTGCGCGTTTCTTATTCGTGGAAATTGGGACGAGGGAAATAGTCACAACAAAAACCGATCTTAATAGTATATTCTAGAACTAGTTGCAGAATGGGCTCCTATTCCAATACGAATGCGAAATTCGTATGTGTGTTGGAAATTGCATTCTGCAACGCCGATATTTGTTCTATTTGAGTCAAATTTCGTTGAAATTCAATGAAAATTTCAGATTATACATTCTAGTGATTTGTGTATTATATCTTGGCAGTTGGTGACTGTTACGAATTTGACATTTCCAAATTGACGGGTGTTGAAAATTGATAGGATCGGAAGTCAGTGCTGACAACCACGAAACGAAAAATATAATTGAAAACAATGCTGTAACGAATTCATTACAGCACTGTTTTAAGTACTGTAATGAACTCATTACGATACTGGAATAGAGAAAATAAATTTATTACTCCTATGATTTTCTTTCCATTCAACTTCTAGAAGTTATCATGGCATTTGTTGATATTTTGAAGTTCGTTCCGTTTGGCTGTCATCATTTTATTAAGTGGATGTCATAACTGTTTTTTTGTGTAGACTTATTGAAAAATTAAAACGAATTAACCTAATAATATTATAGAAAATGCAGCCAAAGCTGCTAATAATTCATTTCCGGAAAAATCCCGACTGATTTACGACAAGGATTATAAAATATTCAATCAATGGAAGTTGAAAAATAAAATCATTGCCATAGATGAGACGGTGCTATTGGCATAGTTTCAAGAATTGGTATTTTATTTTATTCTTCATTGAGTTTATCTGTTTTATTGTTTTCCATATTTCATTGCGAAAAATTTTCTCCTGCATCATTGTGAACGAAATATTTAATTCTGAAAACTACACTGATAGTCAATGGAATTATCAACATTTTCCATTTCTTCCGGCTAATAGCGTTTTCGAAATCTGAAAATCTGATAAAAGGTGGTAGTATTATATTGAATTTTTTTTTCACATCTGTAGGACCTTTATGTCCAAAGAAGTCGATATCATTTGAAAGAGTCAACTAAAATAAAAAAAATAATTTTAAATGGCGGCTATTCCAAAACTAGGTAAACACCTCAATGTGGGTGTTTTTGTCGATAAAATTAGGTACATTTGATACCCTTAAATTATCGCTAAGTCGTGCCCAGACACACTGTAGATCCTTAAGACCCAGTGAATTGAAGAATCTCAGATTTTTCCTCACCTACTGAAATGGTCTGTGCAACCTGTTGGCAAAAATACCATGGGAAGTGTGCCTTCGATGATTGCCAAATACTTAATATTGGATAATGCAAATGTACCTACAGGGTGTCCCAGAATAACACCGACAACGCTCGGCCATATATTCTCAAGATAATTTCATCTTGAGATTAGTCGAAAAAAAGTTAGGTAGAATGTTTTTAGTTATTGTTATGAGACATAAAATATGGCGATTTTTTTTTAATTTCAATTTGTGATAAAATGGCTCTACCGAAGTTCATAAAATTTGGAGAATTAATTCAGTGACTAGAGGTACTTCTTTTTACGAAATGTCATTCAAATGGAAAACATGGATCTATGATATTTGATGGCTTATAACTCAAAAACTCAAAACATTTTACCTTACTTTTTTTCGACTAATCGTGTTAATTTCAACTTGAGAATACACACAACCAAACTTATATGGAATCACCCAGTATTAAGATGAAATATTATTTTGATATCTTTTTCGTTAGAAGCAAATAAAAAGTGCAAAAACAGTTAGGTTCATAAGCACTTGATAAGATTTGGCTTTGCAATGTCGATTTTACCATTTCGTTCGAACGTCGCAGTGGATTTATATTTTGTTTTTTTGCGAAGTTTTTAAAAAAAATGCCTTATGTGGGGTTATCGGAAGTCCAGAGAGGAAGAATTATTACTATGGCAGAACAAGGTATGTCACAAAAACAGATGCAAGAACGGTAGGGGTTACACAAGGGGTTGTTTCAAAAACCTATGCAAGGTTTCTGGAGTTAGGAACCCTAAAGAATAGGCCGATAAGAAGTCGTGGAAGAGTAACTACAGAAAGGCAGGATCGCTTTTTAGCCCAAACAGCAAGAAGAAATCCCGCAGTATCTCATTCAGAGCTTCAAAAGCAATTTTTGCAAGCTACAGGTGTTAGTGTTTCTGTCGAAACTATCAGAAAAAGACTTCGCGCTTGGGAATTATTCAAGAGAAGAGCGTTAAGAGTTCCACAACTATCAAGGCAAAATAAAGTTGACCGTTTTAATTGGTGTTTAGAGCATGAAAATTGGACTATTAAGGATTGGAAAAATGTCTTATTTTCGGATAAGACCAGAATTGGCCTACGATCAGACGACCGGCGTGATCGCATTTTAAGAGGTAGAGGGAGGCAAGCTAGGCTCCAAGCTGCAAGACCGATCCCTAAATACAAAGGAGGTACTGTAATCTGTAATGTTCTGGGGCGGAATTATGTTTGGTGAGAAAACTCCTTTAATTCCCATTAGACAATCTCTGACAGGGCCTAGGTATGTTGATCTAGTACTACAACCTGTAGTGAGGCTCTGGCGAGGTGCTTTTGGAGATTATTTCCTATTTATGCAGGATAATGCACCTCCACATACCAGCAGAGTTGCAAAAATTTTTTTCGAAACAGAAGGTGTGACTGTTTTAGAGTGGCCTTCTTGTTCACCGGACCTTAATCCTATCGAGCACTTGTGGGATAGGATCAAAAGAAAAATTAGACCTCGTCGAAATAATCCTGGTAACGCAGAGCAACTTATACAAGCGGCTTCAGAGGAATGGGCAAATGTTAAGAAGAAGAAATTAACAACTTAATAGAAAGCATGCCTCGTCGAATTCAAGCTTGTATAAATGCCAGGGGTGGTAATACTGATTATTGATTTGTTAAAATCGTTTTATTTGTTGTTCAATTCTCAGTTACATAAAAACTATTTTCGTAAGTAATATCATGAGTGCATCCAATTTTTCCGGAAAAAATCGAAAAAACACGTTGCTAAGTAATATTTTAACAAGAAGCATGAGTGCTGGTGGCAACAAAAATCCGAGTCGAAGACGAGGATTTTTGCACCTGCATGAATGCTTTTTGTTGAAAAAATATTACTTTGCATTGTGTTTTTTCGATTTTTTCCACAGGAAAAATTAGATGCACGAATGTTATTTGACAAGACTATTTCATGAGTAACAGATTATTCTGGATGCATTATGTATGTATTATTAATTTTCGTTGACAACAACTGTCAAGTTTTGCCGCGGGTAAACCCGAAAAAAC
Organism: Adalia bipunctata; assembly: GCA_910592335.1. NCBI lineage: Eukaryota > Metazoa > Arthropoda > Insecta > Coleoptera > Coccinellidae > Adalia > Adalia bipunctata. The sequence goes on from OU342954.1 coordinate 14,613,661, forward strand.
TACTGACGGCTGCTGCCAAACAGTTTTTCCATCTAGAAACCATTTGTGATTCAAAATTGCGCGTTTCTGATTGGCGGAAATTAAGACGAGGGAAATAGTCAGAGAAATTTACACTTTTAATTTTCTGTTCTATTATAAAAATAATCTTTTAATAATTTATATTATTTTTGTAATAAACTTGTTTTGGGAAAACTGCTCTTCAATTTTCAGCGACTTTTTTTAAAATAAAATTCGTTTTTTCCAAATAACAGGGTGATTCCATATAAGTTTGGTTGTGTGTATATGACCGAGCGTTGTCGGTGTTATTCTGGGACACCCTGTATATACAGGACATTGTTTGAGACGGACCTCGGCAACTCTTTTAACTGAGGTCGGTGCAAAGTATGAAACTTTGACAAATCATCTGTGAACGAATCTAATATCAGTAATATTGGGCCTACCACACGCTCAAGCTTCACCACAGTTTGGCTTGCGCAAACCGGCTTGAACACTGAACACTGAGCGTGTGGTCGGGAGAATTGTATGCAGTTTCCCTCAGTGTTCAGTGTTCAAGCCGGTTTGCGCAAGCCAAACTGTGGTGAAGCTTGAGCGTGTGGTAGGCCTATATCACTCCATATGTTGAAACCCATCGAGCTGTTAGGACTGTAGAGCGTGAAAAAGAAATAGACATACATATACAGGGTCTTTCACGAGGAAACTCACCCATATTTATACGGGAAACTACTGAACGTATTTTCATGAAATTCAGCACTTATAAGTATTTCACGATGCTGATGAAATCTAAAATATTTTCAAGGCATGAGCACCTCCGGTTTTTCCGGAAATGACGTCAACATTCCGTTTTTCAAATTAGAACACCATTTTTTATTGCAGAAATAGATTCCTTAGAAAATTTCAAGTTATTTTGATGTAACATTTTTCAGTTTTGGTTGGAAAATTCTCTCTGAGCGGGAAAATTCGAAAAAAATCGAGAATAGAGCTCCGCTGAAACAAGAATAACTTCGAGGTTTTCGAATGGAAAATTTTCATTTTTGGGATTTTTCAAGATGTAAGATTGATGTATCCACTTTAAAAATCGAAATCGCGATTCATGATACAGGGGGTGAAAAAATCGTTTTCAAAGTTAGGGATGACAAAATCGTGAAAAATCAATTTTTTCAAATTAGAACCCCAATTTTTTATGGCAGATATTGAATCTACGTTAAAAAATAATGTGAGTGTATGCATCACACCCTTGATTCAATATCTGCCATAAAAAAATGGGGTTCTAATTTGAAAAAATTGATCTTTCACGATTTTGTCATCCCTAACTTTGAAAGCGATTTTTTCACCCCCTGTATCATGAATCGCGATTTCGATTTTTAAAGTGGATGCATCAATCCCAAAAATGAAAATTTTCCATCCAAAAACCTCGAAGCTATTCTTGTTTCAGAGGAGCTCTATTTTCGATTTTTTTTTCGAATTTTCCCGCTCAGAGAGAATTTTCCAACCAAAACTGAAAAATGTTACATCAAAATAACTTGAAATTTTCTAAGGAATCTATTTCTGCAATAAAAAAATGGTGTTCTAATTTGAAAAACGGAAGTTGACGTCATTTCCGGAAAAACCGGAGGTGCTCATGCCTTAAAAATATTTTAGATTTCATCTGCATCGTGAAATACTTATAAGTGCTGAATTTCATGAAAATACGTTCAGTAGTTTCCCGTATAAATATGGGTGAGGTTCCTCGTGAAAGACCCTGTATACACTCGAAAAACATTACCCTTCTTCTAACGCAGGCGGGTAAAAACTTTGAAATTCACAAGAAATGTCATGTTCATCATGGCTTTCATTGTTTAGTACTCTGCAACCCAATATTTCATTGTTGTCAAAGCAGGAACCCTGTTGCTCAGACGTGAATCGTTCAAACAGAATTTTTTCATGACTTAACGATCAATCAATTTCCACCATGTCAACAAATTCTCTGGGAATATTGCACTATTGGAAACTGTCAAACAAATATAAAACAAACATCTGCATTCGAGTGTTAGCTGCAGTGAAAGCTGAGTCGTTGTCTGTAGAATTTCAGGGCATTCCGTGTCTATTACACAAGTGTTCGAGTGTTCTGAAGCTCACATAGCCATCGAATTAATACCCCTTACAGTAAACATACACCCAAGCAAAAAATTGAGTCGTTCAGTAGTTCCTCTCCCTTTCTGATCGGTAGTCAAACCTACATACATATTTCCTTTTGCCTTTCACGATATCAAATGGACTTATTCAAACCTCTCGCATGTTTGATATTTGAGATGCCAATCATTTCCAACTATTGGGGTCTGTGTCTACACTAGGGTCAGAAAGCAAATATGTTGAAAAAATTGAAAACGTCGGGATGATTTCTCTGTAATATTCCTGGGACGTTCGTGCTGGGAATTCGGAATTTTATTATGATAGTATACTGGTAACAGAATGGATTCTAAATGTACAGGGTGGGCGGAATTCGGGAAATCGATAGCAGCTGAAAAAAGTGATAACTCATTCTCGACCTTTTTTTCCTGACAAATCTGAATACTTTTGTCTTGCTCTCGATTCAATGTTGAATTATAAGTAGGCTGGCGTTACCACAGCGACCGTTGAATATGCATTGAATTTAATGAACTTGAGCCTCTATGATTGGGATCACCAATTGCTGAAAAAATATTTCTATGGTTTATAAGTCATATTCAAGTGAATAGCGACATTACATTTCCCAGCAAGATAAGAGAACTTACGACTGAAATTTACATTTGAAGAATCATAAATTTTTCTCATTTCTCGATAATCGTTGGATTAAAAGATTCAATCATATTTAATTCGAATTACTCCTAACAAACTGCCTGTAGAATGTAACCACAGATTTCGAAAACAAGTTCAAACAAGCGAGTTATTCGGCATTATCATCAATTTCTCAATTTTCGTTCATAACTCAAGATCTATGAACGATAGGCTGGATCTGTTTTCAGATTTGGATTAGCCATGGAAAATGAGTTCGAGAATCTGTTATTAGTTTCCTTCTCAATTCTTTAGTTCTCATCATACCTTCAGTAGACAACGAATTTTGCCCACCCTGTATAGGGTGAGTCACGTGGAAGTGTAGGTACCTCGTATAGATACTGTTCAACTAGATATCAAATGACCATTCATTTAATACAATGTAATAGCATTGAGTTTAAATATATTTAAACTCAATGGTAATAGTCAGTTCTGTCATTATTTTTGATGGATTCAATATATTAACAATAACAATTTCTGAAAGTATTGTGTATGATACTATGACATAGTTGAACCTAATTTTCTGGCTTCTTTGAGCGCTTATGGTAGTCTACTCCGGCCATCATGGGCTGGCAGAAATGGTTTTTATTTTCGAGCAGATATTGAATATTAAACAAGCAAATTTTGGTGAGTTTTGAAATGACATATGAAAATTGGTCACTGGCTCTTGGTCTATTGGTTTAATTTGTTCATGAAGCAATGGTAATTTTTGTCTCCTTCAAGACAAAATTCCCTGAAAATTTCAATTGATTCAAGAGAACCGTTCAAAAGTTAGGACGGATTAAAATTTTCGTTGAAAACCGAAAATCACCTTGTATAAAACTTAGGAAGAAGCGAAGGACTAATGGACTGGTTATTTGATATTTACCTGAATAGCCTAAATGTATATTTTACTCACTGTGTATAGAGAAACTTGAGATGATAAAACAAAGCAAAACCTAAAAAAAATATATTTCGTTCTATGACAGACATTTGCAGTTGAACAAATGAACATGTCGAAAGACACACCCTGTAGAATACATTCAATATGATTTCCATCAGAATCTCTCCAAGAGAATCATATCATCAATTTTCAGTGCAGAACAAATTTTTTTTTCCAACAAATGTGTCGGACTTCAATAAATGGAGAATTCTATGAAACACCCCATATGAAAAGATTCCAATTTACCACTAACTGCTTATCCCCTGAAGTCAAACTTCCGCCGCGTTTTTCATCACAGATTGATCTCCTGTTTCCACATTTTGCACACATTGCAAAATCAATTTTCTTGATGAAACGAAAAAAATTACTGAAAAAAATTGTGGTTTTTTTCAATTTACTAGAACAAAGTCCGGTGTTTCCTTGGTGAAAGCTCAATGATGGTACAAGCTGGCCCATCATAGAATACACGGTTTGGATATGGAACGTGGAATGTTCAGATATTATACAGGGAGTGACCTATCGAACCACGGCTAGAAAGCCCAGAATTTTTAATTCATTAGAATAAAATAAATAAATAAAATCGATAATGTTACGGATTTGGGGATCCAATTCATAGATTGAACAACAGTTTACTAGAAGTTCTCAAAAGCCACTTTGCGATTTGGTTATGGAAAATTTCATGATCAGGATATGGTCCTCTAGTTTTGATCGTGGTGGTCATTTGGCTGATGTTATTTTCCATTATTAATGGAATTTTTCTTTTAATGTCGAAACAACACCTCCTATTGGAAAACCCTTTAGCATTCTCAATTATTACATCCTTCTTTTCTTCGTTTCGTTTTTTTTCCTTGCTCTTATGGTGCTGGATAGAGGATTTCTTTCATCATTATTAAACCACTATTCTACCTTTGCTTTTCTTTCGGTTCATTCTGCTCTATCTTCTTCCTTTTATAATCTGTTATATGTTCACTTCCCCAGATGAATCAACTTCAAATTTACTAACCTTATCTGATCCTTCATCACCTTTAGATTTTTCGGTAAACAACCTTATTCCTTATTTTCATTGTGTGTTTCTCTTCAATAACAGGTTGTTTTTCTTTGTTATGAATAAATAGTTCACCATCATTATCATTAAGTCTTGATTTTTTTGTTAGTCCTCCAACATGAGAAGCACTCCTGTTATCTGAACAAGTCTCATACTCTATTAACGAAATGATATCCGAAATACAACTTCAGATCAGTCACACAAAAGGGAACGTTTTTCTGAAAGAAAATAACCGATATTTGGTCGATACTGGGGGTGACAAACATCAGGATTTGCCAAGATTGAAAGTGTCAGAGGAGTATGAACATTGATGAATTAGGTATTATCTTGTTTGGGGGGATTCTTAGTTCCAATCGGCCAACTCTAAGCGGTATATTGAGTAATCATCCACAAGGAATAGGGGAAACAAATAATTGACCAACATAATGAAATTTGGTTGAATGGGTTGAAAGCCGATTTTTCCATTCATACCAAGAAGACTTATCAGTGAAAGAATTTTTTGAGAAGCATAATATTATGAAAAATATAAAGATGTTCTTTAACTTTGTCTTTGAGCATGCAATTCATTCAGTTGATTTTTTCGGTTGCAATAATGAAAGAACCGAAAGAAAATCACAATTTCTAAACACCGTTTTATCAGATTGAATTTAAGCAAAGGTGTTCAAAGTGGCTACCATGAGCTCTAATATATATTCTAAAATTTCTAATGAATGATCGCTCTTAAGGACATTTTTGCTGAACTTTCAAAAACAAGTATTTCATTGAACTAGGCCTCAAATCATCTATTTCATTTCAAATGTTGGCGAAGAAATGAGGATATGAATCAATGCATTTTGCATACGACAAAATAAGAGGAAATCAAATAATATAACCTATTTTTACAAACTTTGACACCATTGCTTCATTTCGTAGCTAGATCAATTCGAGAACTGAATCCACCTATCGCTTGGCTGGCTACCCGATTAAAAAAATTCCGATTTTTCTGAGGATTTCGAGATTTCGACAAAACCACGAGAGACCATAAAGCTTAGTATAAAAATAAAGCTACACTTTACAATTTTTTAAACTAATACTATTTAAAAAAAATTTAGATTTGCAATGGCAATTGGAATGTCAGATGGTGTGCAACCTTAATTGTAATATCTATGCTGCATTTCAGTTGCATATCTCATGAAATGCAGTTACTTTAACCCTCGGTATCTTTTTTATTACTGATGCTATAAACATAAAACAAAAACATTATACATTATATATCATTTTTTTTATTACAATTATTTTCGAAGTTTTAATACAAACTTGTGTTTTTTTAAAAGCTTTTATTTAGTTTCACCTGTCCCGGTGTCTGTCTGTAATCAAATCTTGCAAGTTGAATATGACACACTTCTAATCGTCCGATTGATTTGAAATTTGGCAGGTGTACATAATTCTGGTGACAATGCATCATGAAATATTTTTTATAGAAAAAAACAAAATGGCGGCTCCAAAATGGCGGATGAGTTTTGTAATTATCATCCGATTCCATTCAAAATTAGTATCTGGGGGTTTTTGGGTTCGACAAAGATGATTCTTTCGTCAAAATTGAAAAATTCAAGATGGCGGCTACAATATGGCGGACGAGTTTTGTAATTATGATCCGATTCTATTCAAAATTGGTATCTGGGGGTTTTCTGGGTCGGAAATTACGATTTTTCAAAATTGAGGAATTCAAGATGGCGGCTTCAAAATGGCGGATGAGTATTGTTATTATAAAAGCTTGTTTTAAAAAATGATTTTTTTATTATAGCTTGTTAAATGTAAATCATACAAATCTCCGTGACAGATAAAATTGCTATTTTTTCCTTTTCAAATATTCATAACATGATATATAGATTTATTATCAAACTATAAAAATCATCAAAAGTTTCATTTTCACACGACAAATCAATCAGATCTATGAGGATCTGATAATTATGCATTATTTCATTATTTGCTTGCAAATTACTTGGGTAGTTTTTGCGTTCGAATCGGAGAATCATTTTCAAAAGATTACTAATTGAAATGATTAACTGAACAAGCTTTGTTATACGTTTATGTGAATCACAGAATAGCATGAGAAAATTGAATTCCCAAGTATTCTGCTCGCAACCATCCAATATTATAATTATCTGAAGTTCACAGATTATCATAGATAGGCTCCTGATGGTTGATTCGTCGTGTGAAAATAAAACTTTTGATGGTTCTCATAGTTTTGTAAGAAATAAGTATATCAATATATCATGTTATATATTTTTGAAAAGGAAGAAAAAAGCAATTCCATCTGTCACATTAAAAAAACACAAGTTCGTATGATAACTTCGAAAATAATCACAATAAGGAGAATCGATTAAGCCAATGAATTCTACCGAAAAAAGTGCCTCTATAATGTTTTTGTTTCATGTTCAGAGCACCAGTAATAAAGAAGTTCTGAGAACTTTCCATTTGATGTCATTTTCCAATTCTCTCTAATAGCTCGGAAACGGTTTGACTCAGAAGGTTGCGGTTTTCGCCAAAATAATTCTCTCAAAAATCGAGCCACTCATTTCGTTCTATACTCTGTTCAAATCTAAGAAGGAGCAATAATAACAAATTTCTTTCCATCCAGAGTCGAATCGAGGAGATTTCACACAATCGTTCAGTTTTACCTGAACTTGAATTCCATTTTTTTCAATAATTCATAGAACGTTGTTCTTTTGAAATTTGGCAAACTGTCGTCGTCATTCACGATTTATAGAACTTCAGAAATCGTTGGGATTTCATTCCGAAAAAAAAACCGTGGACAATTCTTCTGATAAGGTTCATATCGAAATCGTCAACCGAATCGATTAGTTTTAACTACTGGGCTCTCCTCTCAGGTGGCGTCAATGTTTTATTCTCTTCATATTCTCTGAGGATTCTGAATATAGCTGAATCACTCACCCCTGAGGATTTTGAAACAATTCCTACTAAGTCTCTTTTCGATAAATCAGGATGTTCTTCCAATTTTATTCGAAAAATGTTCAAAATTATCTCTTTCTCTTCAGCAGAGAAACCTTTTTCGTGGTGGTCCCCACATATCCCCCTCAGATGCAGTATCCGTTTCCGAATTCGACATTGTTTTATAAACACTATACACTTTGTCAAAAGATTTTCCAACACAATACACATTTCACAACAAAATCTATAAACATTTTGAACAGCTAGACCTTCACAGTAGCTCTAGGTATTTTAACTGGTCTTTTCGATTGAAAACTTCGATATTTATGCAAATCAAGATGGCTTTAATCCATTAAGGGAAAAAACCCAAACCTGGTGTTTCCCCGAATTACCTTGTCGGAATCTTGAGCAGCCGACAAAGAGTTTCGTACAAAATAATATGAAATTTTGGACCGAAACTAAATATACTCGTATTTCGGATATTACAAGTAAATAACCATTATAAATTGGAACAGGGATCTTTTACGAGTCTTGTCAATTGAAAACTTCGATATTTATGCAAATCAAGATGGCTTTCACCCAAATCTGGTGTTTCCCGGAATTACTTTGTCGGAATCTTGCAAGATTCCGACCCAAATCTCTAAAACTCTGGTGTTTCCTGTAATTACCTTGCCGCAATCTCGAGCATCCGAAAAATAAATTATTTAGTAGATGATAATATAAAAACAAAATGGAAAATAGGGTACGTCGGATATAAAATGTTATTGACAGTTGCAAATCATAACAGAAATTTTGCACTACAGTTTCTGAGGAAAAAATGTCTAACGTGGGTATTTCTGAATCAAATTATTGAATCATTTCTATCCAGTACCATCCACAATGCGAGTACGATCCTGGCAGTCTCTTAGGGCGGTCGAAGGGAGCGTCGTTATGATGATTTAACCAATAGCAGCTTTATTGTGCGCAAACCAGACGATTCTGTTTGTTTACAAAGCTTCTTCTTATATTTGAACGGACTATAGCTCATCAGGTTTCTGAGATCCCTCCTCTAGACAACGAATTTGGGACATCCGGTACATTGGAAAGAGTGCAAAACTGAAAATCGGAATTTCAAGGTTATTGAAACATCGAAATTATCGAATTTAACACAGAAATTAACATTTTACATGGAATAAAAAGAGAAAAATAGAAATTTGAAAGAAATGTTTGTAAAAAACTATTAGATAATTTGCCCCAATTCAGAAATTAACAAGAGAAAAGCTATTTTTCAGGAATTTGGACATTAATTAAACGTTCTGTGAACTTCGTCGAGACAATAATTGTTGAAAAAAGACCTGATCATATCATATTGAAATCAATTCAATAAAGAAAGAAAATCTATTCATCTTCAAAACATCGAATACTTGTATGCATTAATTTTTTGCAGCAATATTCATTCTTTTTTTTATAATAAGACAAATCTATTCAGTGATATCTATAGTAAGAAAAAAAAACTAAGAAATCCATTAATACAGACTTGGTATCTGGATCAGACTTTTGCAATAAATTCACGAAAAGCGCTACGTATTGTTGACATTGTATACTGTGTTAAATGTTTGAATTATCAAAAAACATAATCCACTCAATGGAACGGGATATTTTTATGATCAAAACACTCTATTCAGAGTCTTGAGTGCAGTGTAATTATTTCTTCATAATCTGTTATAAGTTGATGAAATGCTCCATATCTTATGCCAAGTTTTCCGTATGAACTAAAAACCCAAATATACGTGCGAAATACGATTCTGGAAGGACTTATTCCCAAGAACGACGAGGAATAGACAAACCTGGGATTTTTTCGAAACTTTGGGCTACAGCAGCAATATTCTCGGCTGTCCTTGAACGACGTGCACAGGATTTATTTTTCACATCACCTACTTGTCCCAACATCTCAAATTTTTCCACCAATTTCTGTATTGCGGTAAGCGGTTCGACAATAAGGTCCTTCACAGTTCACGACGACCCAAAAATGTTCGAGTTTTACGAACCGTCCCTGACAAATTTTCACCATTTTAATAATTTAAATTCGTTCTTGGAGCGTGCATCGTTCCATTTTTATTAATGGCGCCGTTTCTATTCGTCAGATGTCAAAAAACGTCAGATTCGACAATATTATTCGAAATAATATTGAAAAACCCTTCATTTCAACGCCATCTCTCTTAATTTCCCCTGCTATTATGTGGTTCTTCTTCTAAAATTGTTGTCTTGTCAAGATTGAATTCATGTTCCTGATCTTCAGTATTATATCTACTCAAAAATCTTACAGATCCATTTGACTCTCATAACGTATCAAAAGAATTAATGAACTTTTATGAAATTTGGCTGTAGAGGACTCCACATGTCTGTTCCAGAAGTTTCAGAGTACTTTTATCTCATTTTCAGGTAGATACTATACAGGGTCTTTCACGAGGAACCTCACCCATATTTATACGAGAAACTACTGAACGTATTTTCATGAAATTCAGCACTTATAAGTATTTCACGATGCTGATGAAATCTAAAATATTTTCAAGGCATGAGCACCTCCGGTTTTTCCGGAAATGACGTCAACTTCCGTTTTTCAAATCAGAACACCATTTTTTTATTGCAGAAATAGATTCCTTAGAAAATTTCAAGTTATTTTGATGTAACATTTTTCAGTTTTGGTTGGAAAATTCTCTCTGAGCGGGAAAATTCGAAAAAAAAATCGAAAATAGAGCTCCGCTGAAACAAGAATAACTTCGAGGTTTTTGGATGGAAAATTTTCATTTTTGGGATTTTTCAAGATGTAAGATTGATGTATCCACTTTAAAAATCGAAATCGCGATTCATGATACAGGGGGTGAAAAAATCGCTTTCAAAGTTAGGGATGACAAAATCGTGAAAAATCAAATTTTTCAAATTAGAACCCCATTTTTTTATGGCAGATATTGAATCTACGTTAAAAAATAATGTGAGTGTATGCATCACACCCTTGCCCTAAAATGGATATTTTCTGAGTTAATATCCACTTTAGGGCAAGGGTGTGATGCATACACTCACATTATTTTTTAACGTATATTCAATATCTGCCATAAAAAAATGGGGTTCTGATTTGAAAAAATTGATTTTTCACGATTTTGTCATCCCTAACTTTGGAAGCGATTTTTTCACCCCCTGTATCATGAATCGCGATTTCGATTCTTAAAGTTGATACATCAATCTTACATCTTGAAAAATCCCAAAAATGAAAATTTTCCATTCAAAAACCTCGAAGTTATTCTTGTTTCAGCGGAGCTCTATTTTCGATTTTTTTTTCGAATTTTCCCGCTCAGAGAGAATTTTCCAACCAAAACTGAAAAATGTTACATCAAAATAACTTGAAATTTTCTAAGGAATCTATTTCTGCAATAAAAAAATGGTGTTCTAATTTGAAAAACGGAAGTTGACGTCATTTCCGGAAAAACCGGAGGTGCTCATGCCTTGAAAATATTTTAGATTTCATCAGCATCGTGAAATACTTATAAGTGCTGAATTTCATGAAAATACGTTCAGTAGTTTCCCGTATAAATATGGGTGAGGTTCCTCGTGAAAGACCCTGTAGAGCCCCCATGATGACACAAAATCGCTTCACCCTCATCCCACGAATGGACGAAGAATCCTCTAAAAAATTCGGTCTGCTAGCTCGATAAAAGACAACCAATCACTTCTAGATCTCAGTTAGCTCGTAATCTTTCAATCCCATAAATTAAACAGTAGGCGTCCTCATTCCCATTTTCTCGGAAGATCAGCGAACATTTTCCCCCGATATTAACACAGGTTCAAAGGTGCAACATAACAGAAAGCCTCCAATTAAATTTTAATCGCGGCCCAAATTACGTTACAATCGAATTAAACCGTAAATATGAAGATTAAAACAAACGTTAACAGTGGGTGAAATGGAAGGGTTGAAATATGACATATACTTACAGGGACGGGCCAAAGCCAAATTTTTGGGGGGGGATAGCTTCGAAAATTTTCCAACTGTGCATTAAGAGGGGTTTATAGTGCCCAGCTTTCTTAGCGTCCGTCAAAGTCTGCCTTCTTCTCACCCCTCACCTCCCCTAAGAAATCGTCGATTTTCAGTACGTCCGAAGATATCTCAGACATTCCTCGTATTTACCGCCCTTGTCTTCCACATGCGAGATTTCTGTTACGTACAGCCTTTACCTAGGGGAGGGCGGAAGTTGTCGAATGCCCTCGTATATTCACGAATGAAGTGAAATTATTTACGAAACTGCTGACAACACTGTAAATTCATAGGACGTAGACGTTTTGCCAGATGGAAATAAATAGTTGGGATGGGCCCCCAATAAATTCGTACACCCTTCTTGGTTGTACGAATTTATTGCGAATTTCTGTTTTGGTTGTAAGTTATATTCGGAAAAAATCATCCACATCTACAGTAAAAAAAAATTTGATTGAGACTCAAAACCTAAACTAATTTTTTTTATGAATTTAAATTTGTTTTTTGTATGAGATGCTGTATCAGAGGAATTGTATATACATACTCTATTTTTTATGATTGCGTTTAATCGTGCGAAAAAAATGATAGTTCTCTAAGTTTTTTTCATTTTTTTTTATTGGAGTAAAATCATAATTTTTCTTTGCAGAATCCAACGCAATCATAAAGAATATGGTTCTAATTTGAAAAATATAAGTTATGGCCAATTTTCGATCATAGTTTTCGACACAAAATTTGAAACACCCTGTGATGATTATTCTGAACTTCACAAGATGCATGGCCTTTCCACATTCTTCTACTCTGATGTTATGAGGACTGTTTACGTTGAGGATATTGAGAATAAGAAAAATGAACATATTATACTGACTACGAGTATTTGAGTATTTTACTTTTATTCCGGTTTTTTCTCGATATTTTGAAAACTATGGTTTTAACAGAAATGTACTTATTCAGAATTGAATACTAAACAAAGGAAAAAATTGAAAAAAAATCTTTTCAACAAATCTATTTTTTTCACTTGTTGTATAACCAAGGGCGCTCATGCTCCAAAAATATTTTAGCTCAGTAGAAAATTTCGAACAATATGATCTCAATTCTCAGATTTCTAATATGTCCAGTTCTCCAGGAAGGTCTAATAGGCACTCGAACTGGATTATAGTCATATATTTTTTTGATATATGTAATTCATTTGAAATAGCTTTTTTTGATGTTAGTGACTATAATAGATATCAAGAATTTCGGAAAGTTTTTGAAATTGAATGAGTTTTTTCATGAACTCAGATCATGGATCAGAAAAATTCATTTTATAAAATTGAAACGATAAGGTAATTCAAGAAGGAGGAAGGATTGTATGAAATTCTAGAAGATCTCGAGAATTTTCTGATCCCATCATAGCTTGTCATGTAAAAAAATTTTATATAGGATAAACATCACATAACAAATGTGCGCAAAGATTTTTGCGTTTATCACTAAATTTCCTACTCATCTTCGAAGTAATTGAAACAAATAACAGAACACCTCCAATCACAAGAAAAAAATTCAAGTGAAAATTCACGACCCTCGTCTCTCGTCACAAGATCTAAAAACGTAGGGACCGAACGAATTTGCTTTCGGCTTGCCTGTCCAACAGAAGTAATAAAGAACATATTTTTACACTTTTACTTTTCACTGATAACAGACGCCTTACAATAAAACAATAAATATTTGCCACTGGGATTTACCGAAAACCCCAAAGTGCAACCTAAAATGTGCAGTATTGCCAGATAGATGGAACGATCAGTAGAAAATGGAAATAGCCAAGTTCGTCGATTAGGTGGCAGCACTTTGCGATCGTTTGATTTTATTTTTACTGAAATCGGTTTTTGAGCGATTGGAGAAAACTTTTTGTGTTAAATTTTTCGTGGGAATTCATAAAAAAAAAATGGTCTAGGTTGGAAAGTTAGAATTATGCATATAAAGTCACTAAGAAAGGAAAAAAAAATTTTATTTTTTTTTCACTCGACGAAAAAAAAAATTATGAACTTTCCAACTTGAAGAACTCTTCAAATTGAATAACAGTGAAAACCCCATATAAATCGGTAGTCTCTACCGTGAGTAATCCCGAATCGCGTTTTGAACTGAACGTCAGAACGGTATAGGCCCCTCTTAAAGGATTAGAAAACTAATGGTTGAAGGGGGAGGTGGTATTTTGGATTGCGTGTCAATGTTTTTTTCCCGAGAGCTTTAAAAATATTTAGAAAATTTTGTAGTGTAGTTTTTTAATTCTGCATTACTAGATTAACACACTCCACACTCTACAGGATTATACAGCATCTGTTATCATTATTTTGTATGTTTCGATTTTTAAGTTCAATTCCGAAGAAAAATAAATGATTCATTCAAGTGAACTGAAAAAAATCCACATACTACACACTTCACTTTGAATCTTTTTCGGTCCATTTTTGCATAGGGGCCGTTATACTTCGGCCGACGGCTACGGCACCGATTCTCCGTTCAAAAAGTGCCTTTCATTTTTCCAAGTTCACGCCCTCAATTTTTCACCAAAAAGCTTGATTTTTTTTTAAATTGAAGATGAAGGATGACTTGAGGGCACTCCAATTTCTTCTCTTTGATAAAATTATTTTTTCGCATGAAGAAATCGGCTACGGCACCGATTCTCAATTCAAAAAGTGCCTTTCATTCTTCCAAGTTCACGCCCTCAATTTTTCACCTAAAAGCTTGATTTTTTTTTTAAATTGAAGTTGAAGGATGTCTTGAGGGCACTCCAATTTTTTCTCTTTGATAAAATTATTTTTTCGCATAAAAAAATCGGCTACGGCACCGATTCTCCATTCAAAAAGTGCCTTTCATTTTTCCAAGTTTACGTCCTGAATTTTTAAGCTAAAAGCTTGATTTTTTTCTTTAAATTGAAGTTAAAGGATGTCTTGAGAGCACTCCGATTTCTTCTCTTTGAGAAAATCATTTTTTCGCATGAAAAAATCGGGTTGAATTTGAGAGTCTATGAAAATTGACTTCATAATCGTTTTTCGGCGGTTGTTCATCCATTTTTTTTTAGAAAATTCATTGGGGTGCTCTCGACAAATCAATTTTCTATATTTAAAAAAAAATCCATTTGGATATACGCTTAATTAATGCAAAAAATTATGGAAATACTGAAAAGACTTCCAGAAACTGTGAAATCGCAGAGAACTGTCTGAAGTTCCAGGAGAATTAAAAAAAAAAATCAAGCTTTCAGGTGGAGATTTTAGGACGTGAAAAATGAAAGTCACTTTTTAAATCTAGAATCGGTGCCGTCGGCCAAAGTATAACGGCCCCTTAACAGATTTACGTATTGAACAGAGATTTGATAGAATAATTAAGAATGAGAAAAAAATACTTTCTACTGCCCTACCGAGAGAAATAGCGCAAATTGGTACCAGATGGACACAGTCGATGCGGCCAAACTGAGAAATTCACAACTACCTGCTGAGGGATAACGTAAAAGAAAGATGAAAAATTGTTCATCTTTTCAAACACTTGGTAGCAATTCGGAATAAATACCATTTATTGCTGGTTATACACATTGCACATTGGGCCAAATCTGCCAAATACTCTAAATATACTCTAACAAGAATTTGTTCAATTGTCGCTATTCTCTGCATGCTTTTGTCCGGCTAAATGTGAGCTTAGTTCTATCGGTTTAATAAACATTAATTTAAAACTTCATTTAAAAAAAGTCGAATTCATTCACATTTTAAGAAAAGTTTTGTAGAAATATCTCCAACTGCTTCAAAATTTTCCCAACTGCTTCGAAGTTTTCCCAACTTCTTCGAAACTTTTCCAACTGCTTCGAAAATTTTTCAACAGCTTCGAAAATATTCCAACTGCTTTTAAAATTTGCCAACTCTGTTCAACATTGGGGACTTTTGTAGAAATATGTATTCCAACTCAATTGAAATCTTTCCAACTGCTTCAAAATTTTCCCAACTGCTTCGGAATTTTCCCAACTTCTTCGAAACTTTTCCAACTGCTTCGAAAATTTTTCAACAGCTTCGAAAATATTCCAACTGCTTTTAAAATTTGCCAACTCTGTTCAACATTGGGGACTTTTGTAGAAATATGTATTACAACTCAATTGAAATCTTTCCAACTGCTTCAAAATTTTCCCAACTTCTTCGAAAATTTTTCAACAGCTACGAAAATATTCCAACTGCTTTTAAAATTTGCCAACTCTGTTCAACATTGGGGACTTTTTTAGAAATATGTATTCCAACTCAATTGAAATCTTTCCAACTGCTTCAAAATTTTCCCAATTGTTTCGAAGTTTTCCCAACAGCTACGAAAATATTCCAACTGCTTTTAAAATTTGCCAACTCTGTTCAACATTGGGGACTTTTTTAGAAATATGTTTTCCAACTCAATTGAAATCTTTCCAACTGCTTCAAAATTTTCCCAACTGCTTCGAAATTTTCCCAACTTCTTCGAAACTTTTCCAACTGCTTCAAAATTTTACCAACCGCTTCGAAAATTTTGCAACAGCTTCGAAAATATTCCAACTGCTTTTAAAATTTGCCAACTCTGTTCAACATTGGGGGGGGATCGTCCCCCCCCATCCCCCCCCTTAGGCCCGTCCCTGTATACTTATGCCGTTAAATTCAATTATGCTTTGATTATCATGGCTCTTGTTTGTCTGAGGTGTTCTGGATAAGAGGACAATTTCGGTACGAAGTATTGAAAGGAAATGAGAAGATGATTGGAGTGAAAACGTCTCGCCTTTGAGATAAACCATAAAGAATAAGAGGATGAATTTTTCACAAAGAAAGTAAATGCACAAGGTTTCTATCTCATGGGGCTTTAAGCATTTATTGATGTAATGCATTATAAAACAAATTGATACACAATCAGCAGTTCAAATTCAAATACAGGACCTTCCTTAGTCAATGAAGGTTATTTCAAAATAAATGTATCAACAGTCACCTGTAGATTTCTCATGAAAAATAAAAAAAAAATTTTTCTTGCATTTTTTACTTCTGGGTTTCTCTAAAGAGAAACGTTTTCGGAAAAACTGGCATTTTATGATCAAAAACAATTTGCTAGAGCAGTGTTTTTCAACCTTTTTTATGATGCGACCCCCCTGGTATGAGAAAATATTTCGCGACCCCCCCGACCCTTTGCTTTTTTATCATGTATGGTTGTGTATGTTACAGTGTTGCAAATATTCATTCCATACATCGATGAGAAGTTAGCCCCATCCACACATATACACTCAAAGACAAAAAATGGCTTATGGAAAAAAATTCATAACTCGGTGAAATGAGATGGTATTGCAATCAGATTTAGATGTGAGCTTGATGGGTGTATAAGAAATAGAATTTGGAGACTTTCAAGACTCAGGGAGGGAGTTATGGGGGTTGTTGGGGGTGGTTTCTGACAAAAATCATAAACTCGACGAAATGGGAGTGTTTCTCGATTGGTTTCGAATATGTATTTCTTGAGTGCCGAAAGAATAAAATGCAATACCCCTCATAATTTGTTAGCCCCCAGGGATGTTTATGAAAAATGATGAAGAAAATTCATATCTCGGAGAAATGGAAGTGTTTCACGTTCAGATTCGAATATGTGTTTCTTGAATGCCGAAAGAATGAAATACAATAAACCCTATAGTTTGTTAGCTCTCAGGTTTGTAGATTTGGAGGGTTTTTAATGAAAAACGATGAAAAAATTCATATCTCGACGAAATGAGAGTGTTCCACGATCAGATTCGAATATGCGTTTCTTGAATGACGAAAAAATGAAATACAATAAATCCCCTTAGTTTGTTAGCCCTCAGGTTTCTACATTCGGGGGGTTGTTTATGAAAAATGACGAAAAAATTTCATATCTCGGTGATATGAGATTGTTCCACGATCAGATTCGAATATGTGTTTTTTGAATGCCGAAAGAATGAAATACAAAAAACC
Source organism: Adalia bipunctata (assembly GCA_910592335.1). Taxonomy (NCBI): domain Eukaryota; kingdom Metazoa; phylum Arthropoda; class Insecta; order Coleoptera; family Coccinellidae; genus Adalia; species Adalia bipunctata. Next base: position 14,631,288 of record OU342954.1, read on the forward strand.
CCATAGTTTGTTAGTCCCCAGGTTTGGATATTTGGAGAGTTGTTTATGAAAAATGGTAAAGAAAATTCATATCTCGAAAAAATGAGAGTGTTCCACGATCTGATTCGAATATGTGTTTCTTGAATGCCGAAGGAATGAAATACAATAAACCCCATATTTTTTTAGCCCCCAGGTTTGCGGGGTTGTTCATGCAAAATTATGAAAAAAATTCATATCTCGACGAAATGAGAGTGTTCCACGCTCATATTCGAATATGTGTTTCTTGAATGTCGAAGAATTGAAATACAATAAACCCCATAGTTTGTAAGCCCCCTGGTTTGGAGATTTTGGGGGTTGTTTATGCAAAATGATGAAAAAAATTTATATCTCGACGAAATGAAAGTGTTCCACAATTATATTCAAATACGTGTTTCTTGAATGTCGAAAGAATAATAATAATATGTTTATTTAATAAATTTCAATAAATAAATAAACGGTTTTTAGAATCGGGGGGTTGTTTATGAAAAATGATGAAAAAAATTCATATCTCGACGAAATGAGAGTGTTTCACGATCAGATTCGAATATGTGTTTCTTGAATGCCGAAAGAATGAAATACAAAAGACCCCATAGTTTTTTAGCCCCTAGGTTTGGAGATTTGGGGGGTTATTTATGAAGAATGAAAAAAAATCATATCTCGGAGAAATTAGAGTGTTCCACAACCTTCTTTTACTAAAGTTCTTCGGACTTCTGGCGACCCCCTTACAGAAGCTTCGCGACCCCCCAGGGGGTCGCGACCCACAGGTTGAAAAACACTGTGCTAGAGCATTGTAATGAGATCGGAAAAATGAGTAGTGATAATTAACAAGTCTATCAATTTAAACAAAATTTGACAACTAGTTCAAATTGCAAAGATACGTATTTTTCATTATTTTTAGCTACCATACAAGAATTTTTTCAATTACAAGAAATTTACAATGCGTTAGTTAATTGTTTTCTATGAACCAGACCTACGTTTTTTATGTAAAACACATTGGCGCATCAGAATTTGCTGTGCAAATGCAAATTTATCCAGTGGTGTAAAAGTTAGGGGGTGAAACCTTTGTGCGACTTCAATATCTCCGCCACTGGCAAGTCTAATAGAACCAAGTAAAGTGCAAGAGAGTAGCTATTGATGGTGACAATATGTGTAGAGAAACTCAACTCTGTAATTCAAACATTTTCTGAGATATTAGCAAAAAACGTCTGTTATTATGAAAATAGAAATATGATTCACGGCATGCAGACAATTTTTTGTAATTCCGGAAAAAGTTAGGTACACCCCTGTTACTTTTTCCTGAAATTCCAAAAATTGTCTGCATGCCGTGAATCTTATTCCTATCATCTAAGTATCGTTTTCATAATATACCTATGTTCAGGAAATCTGAAATAGCTATTCACTATCAGTTTTGAAGCATACATCACGCTGAAAAGAAATGACAATACATTTTTCCGGAAAGGACATACGAGGTTATATTGAAAAATTCTTAGCCTACTATAATAGAACCAAACAAAATTTCAATGTCAAAATATTTTATTACTCATAATATTATCCTCTTAATTGAATACATTCATTACAGCGAACCAGCAACGTCTCTAGACCTTTGAAAAAAATGTTTTTTCTCACTTTGCAAACCAGTCTACCACAGCTTTTATTACCTCCTCGTTGGAAGGAAATTTAGGACCTTTTAAACTTTTTTTCAGTTGAGGAAATAGATGACAGTCGAACGGAGCCAAATCTGGTGAATAATGGGGGTGCTCTAGTAATTCTAACCCTCAATCACGAATTTTTTGCATGGCAACATGAGATTTGTGTACTGGGGCGTTGTCCTGTGAATACAAAACATCTTTGGATAGCTTTCCGCGCCCTTTCTCTTTATTTTTTTCCCGTAGAGTGGTCAGTAATGTCGAATAGTAATCTCCAGTTATTGTTCTTACCTTATCCAAAAAATCGATCATGATTACTCCATGGCAATCCCAAAAAACTGAAGCAAGAACTTTTCCAGCAGATTTTTGTACACGAAACTTCTTAGGTCTTGGAGAACCAGAGTGTCGCCATTCCATCGATTGTTGCTTTGTTTCTGGATCGTAGAAATGTACCCAAGTCTCATACACAGTAACAATCCGGTTTAAGAAGTCTACATCGTTTTCAAATCGAGCACAGATCGAACGCGATGCTTCTACCCTTGCACGCTTTTGGTCAACATTCAAACATTTGGAGATCCATTTTGAAAAATTTTCTCATGCCCAAATTGACGTGAACTCTATGATGAACGCGTTCGTATAAAATCTTTAGTGCTTCAGATATCCATTTTAGCCCAATTCGACGGTCTGATAAAATTATGTCATGAACTGCATCGATATTTTCGGAGACTGACACAGAAACTGTCCTTGCCGATCGGTCATCATCTTCAATGGAAAAGTTACCTCTTTTCAAGCTTGCAGATCACATCACATTGATCACCAAGGGTATTAAGCTTATCTTCGTAAATCTGCTTACCTCTTAACCCTTTTGAATACAGGTACTTGATGATGGCTCAATACTCCAATTTTTGATTTTTTCAATCTCGGTGGACATCTCTTTTTTAATTTATTGCTTTACTCTGGTTCACTTTTTGGACGTCGAACTCTACAATGACACTTCTAATGAGTTATTGTTCGTTGATATGGTATCGCAATATTTTGTTTATGCATGGAACTGGTCTAGGCTAACTAGATGCCAATAAATCCTCGTATTACACCCATTGAAAAGTGAAGAACATACAGTTTCACAATGAAAAAGCTTTGCAAATCACCTGTTATTCCGAGATTTTGTAATTTTTTATTATAGAGGCTACTAATGACGAAGCCCTGTCATTAATCACTGAAAGAATCAAGAACTGCGAACTCCAGGCAGATTAAATGTCAGCATACTCCCTATTTATCTCAATTAGTTTTCTCTCTTTTCCGCTCAAGACTCAGTTTATCGAGGGTTTTTATAGTAAACGAATTAATTAGAAGAAGTGTTCTGAAAGAAAATTGGAGGGATAATTTGTGGAATCTGATGCGTTTTATGTCGATTGATACGTCCTGAGAACAAGACTTTCAGAGATGCCTACACGATTATAATATACTGCTCAGCAAAAGTTAAGGAAGTTCAGGAATTTTTTGACCGTTTCAAAGGTTGCAATTTTTGCCCACCAAATGTTCATTTATCAGAAATCAATAATGTGTGCATTCTAATAACTAAATGGACTTTTGCTCTAAGTTTTATAACTGCCATAATCTGAAACAAAAAACAATGGGGGAGAAATGGGGAAGGAAAATTAACTAAAATATTCATTATCAAATTATTTTGAAGATTCCGACCCATCTCAAAAACGAATCAGATACTGAATGAATAGCCTTGAAACCATCTGGAAATTTATATACTGGGCAGTAATTGACCAAATGGTCAATATGGCAAATGGCTATCAATGGTATTCCATTTAAAAAACATACTATTACAATGACCATGACCTGTCCTAAGACGATTTGAAAGACACCAATTTTTCCTAGATAGATTAACACCAGGAACTTTTTTTAGAAAGATCAAGAATTGAACTTTTATTGAGAAACTCATTAAGCCATAAAGGCTTTATAGATTTCAATCTAGCTATAATCTTGTATCTGGCATATAATTTATAATGAAAAACAAGCTATAATAAAAAAATAATTTTTTAAGACAAGCTTTCATAATAACAAGACTCATCCGTCATATTGAAGCCGCCATTTCGAATTCCTCAATTTTGAAGAATCGTAATTTCCAACCCAGAAAACCCCCAGATACCAGATATTGTAGCCGCCATCTTGAATTTTTCAATTTTGACGGAAGAATCATCAAATCATCATTGTCGAACCCAAAAACCCCCAGATACTAATTTTGAATGGAATCGGATGATAATTACAAAACTCATCCGCCATTTTGTTTCTTTCTATAAAAAATATTTCATGATGCATTGTCACCAGGATTATGTACACCTGCCAAATTTCAAATCAATCGATTAGAAGTGTGTCATATTTAGCTTGCAAGATTTGATTACAGACAGACAGACAGACAGACACCGGGACAGGTGAAACTAAATAAATGCTTGTAATGAATTTGGAAAAGAATGAAATTTATCCCAAGACTTCATGACAGCAACCTGCCTACGAGTATGAGGAGGCATTACGTTAGAAAGAACTGGTAACCAAGCCGAGTAGATCTAATGGTTCCAGTAATAATCTTCAAAGAAATATTAAGTTGTCCATCAGTTTTATGGACAACTGTTGAACCAAACAGAACAGCAGTATTCAGCTGCAGAAAAAACCATGGATAAAGCAGCCGTACCAAGAGTGGTGGCATCGGCACCCCAGGATGTACCAGCTAATTTTTGAAGTATATACGTTATTCCTCGTTTTCAACTTGAGACTTATATTATTGAAACTAACCCTCAATGTTTTATGTTTCTGGTGGTTATTTAAATGGAAACACGACACCTCTGTTTCATTGGGACTCGGGTATAAACGCCACTCCAGAAAATAATTCTTTAAAATTTCTAAATCTTCAGTTAGAGTATTTTCAATAACGTTGAAATCAGAACGACGAAAGGCAAGAGCGACCATGAATGAATGTCATTGGGAATATTATTCCTTTGTTCCTTGCTGCTATTGGGCCAAATTTCTTATTTCTGGACGATAATGTGCCACCCCATCGTCTGAGGATTGCCGTTAAATCTCTGGAAATTCATGGTATCATGGTATTCCGCATTTGGCGTTGACCCTCGGTTGTTAGACGTCAACCTCATTGAACAAGCTGAGGATCAGCTACAAAGAGCTTTGGATTCTCATTATCTACCTCCGCATACACTTCAAGAACTTAAACAGCTCTCACCGCAAGTCTTCAGAGAAATTAATGAAGGCTACTTCAACAATCTGATCGAAAGAATGCAAAGGCGTTGTGATTGATGTACGGGTGATTGTTTTATTTTTTATTTATGAGAAATGCATAAAAGCATCGTAAACCTAAAAATTTCATGGAAAATGTTATTTTAGAGCACTTTCTTCTTATTTAAAAAATATATACCTACCTTATGACGGTTATTTTCGACAATTTTCTAAAAATAAAGGTTTTTTCGTCTGAAAGAATGTAGAACTCCACACAACAACAATGCTCTCTTTTTATTAATTAGAAGTTAAATTAATGACCCCCATTTACTTCTACCCAGTCGATATCTTTTTATTGAGTTTTTGAGGGTTTTCCTTAGTATTTCTGAATTATTATTGAGATTGTCAATTTCTTTTTTCATTCTGAACTTAATGTCTTCAATATTTGGCGGACAGGCCATATAAACTTTAGATTTGAAATATCCCTTTAAAAAAGTGTCTAATGGAGTTAGGTCGGGACTGTTAGGAGGCCAAAGAATGTTCAAACAGGAAAATTCAATTGTTTTATTGTCTATGGCAACTTCAACTACGATATAAAGAAATCACAGCATTCTAGAGTGGCGTTCGACAGCTGCCTCAGATTCAGACGAAAAAACCTATATTTTTAGAAAACTGCCGAGAATAACCTCAATAAAGTAGGTATATGAATTTGTTGAGGCTTTCGCGGCCATCGTTTGATGACATCTGGTCTTGATTCGAGCATTTCGGCCAGCGTGGTTTATTAAATTTCGACGTTTCGCCAGATCGAGTGTCTGGCATCTTCAGGAATTATTTCTCTCTTGTACGGTGTACTGGAGCTATCCGATTATGACGAGGGCGCAGGCTATATATAGCGCTTGCGTGGGGATCGGGACCCGCGCCTGCGTCTGGTTGGCTGGCTTCCTCCGGCTTAGGACTCGTTCCGGCGCCTGGTTGGTCGATACTGGTATTCTCATCATCTACCCGATTTCTCTTGTGCGGAAGTGTACTTGTGTTTTTGAGCACAGGTACCCATACTCTGTTAATTTTGAGTGTTTCTTCTGATCTATTGAAATTTTCCTGGTGTTTGTGGATTTCAATTGCCTCTCTATAAAGCCTGGGGTAGTAAGCGGTGGTGGTACATAACACTTGGGTTTGGTCGAATTTGATGGCGTGATTTGTGTTGTTCAATGTGTGCTCTGCGACGGCGGACTTCTCTGAATGACCCAGTCTGCAATTGGCCTTGTGTTCTTTGATTCTGGTGTTTATCGATCGCTTCGTTGTACCTATGTATACACTCCCACAGCTGCACGGAATTCGGTATACACCCGGAGTACTGAGTGGGTCCCTTCTGTCCTTGGGAGATTTCAGGTGGTCTCTGATCTTTTTCGAAGGTTTGAATATGGTCTTGATGTCGTGTTTCCTCAGAATTCGGCCGATTCTATCTGTTATCCGGGGGACAAACGGTAAAAATGCCTTTTTCGAGGATTCTTGGCGTTGTAATCCATCGTCGGTGTTGTTCACAGGCCTTCGTTTTATTTCTTTATCGATGTCCTTCTTCGTGTATCCGTTAGCCATGAGGGTACGTTTTAAGTGTTCGAATTCAGTTCCAAGTTGTTCTGGTTCACATATAGTCCTCGCTCTGTCGACCAATGTTTTTATTATTCCCTTGCGTTGGCATGGATGATGGTTTGACGTGTTGTGTAGGTATCTGTCCGTGTGTGTGGGCTTTCTGTAAACAGTGTGTCCTAATGTATTGTCTTTCCGTGTGATCAGCACATCAAGAAAAGCCAGATTTCTGTTTCCATCTTCTGGTTCCATTGTGAACTGGATACTTGGGTGTATGTTGTTTATGTGTGCCAGAAATTCATTGAGCTTATCCCTTCCATGACTCCATATGACGAAAGTGTCATCCACGTATCGAAACCATACTTTCGGTTTGAGGGGTGCAGTGTTCAGTGCTTTCTCTTCAAATTTTTCCATGAAGAAGTTCGCTACCACTGGAGCTAAGGGGTTACCCATTGATATCCCGTCAATTTGTTCATATATTTCATGGTTGAAGGTGAAATAAGATGATGTTAGGCAGATTTTGAACAGCTCGCTGATGTCACCTGGGAATTTCTGTTCGATTTCGACAACTGTTTCATTCAGTGGGACTCTTGTGAACAAAGAGACCACATCAAAGCTGACTAGAATATCAGTGGTTTCGATATCGGTATTCTTGATCTTCTCAATGAAGTGTGCGGAGTCTCTTATATATGTTGTTGTTTTCCCGATGTACGGCTGTAGGATGGCAACCAGATGTTTTGCCAGGTTGTATGTTGGAGAACCTATTGTGCTGACAATTGGACGGAGAGGTATGTCTTTTTTATGTATTTTAGGTAGTCCATAAAGTCTCGGAAGCAGGGCCTCGCTTTGGCACAACTTCTTTTTGAGTGATTCCTCCAGCGAAGATGCTTTAATCAATTTGTTGACTCTTTTGATAGTTGCCTGTGTTAAAGCATCTTCGCTGGAGGAATCACTCAAAAAGAAGTTGTGCCAAAGCGAGGCCCTGCTTCCGAGACTTTATGGACTACCTAAAATACATAAAAAAGACATACCTCTCCGTCCAATTGTCAGCACAATAGGTTCTCCAACATACAACCTGGCAAAACATCTGGTTGCCATCCTACAGCCGTACATCGGGAAAACAACAACATATATAAGAGACTCCGCACACTTCATTGAGAAGATCAAGAATACCGATATCGAAACCACTGATATTCTAGTCAGCTTTGATGTGGTCTCTTTGTTCACAAGAGTCCCACTGAATGAAACAGTTGTCGAAATCGAACAGAAATTCCCAGGTGACATCAGCGAGCTGTTCAAAATCTGCCTAACATCATCTTATTTCACCTTCAACCATGAAATATATGAACAAATTGACGGGATATCAATGGGTAACCCCTTAGCTCCAGTGGTAGCGAACTTCTTCATGGAAAAAGTTGAAGAGAAAGCACTGAACACTGCACCCCTCAAACCGAAAGTATGGTTTCGATACGTGGATGACACTTTCGTCATATGGAGTCATGGAAGGGATAAGCTCAATGAATTTCTGGCACACATAAACAACATACACCCAAGTATCCAGTTCACAATGGAACCAGAAGATGGAAACAGAAATCTGGCTTTTCTTGATGTGCTGATCACACGGAAAGACAATACATTAGGACACACTGTTTACAGAAAGCCCACACACACGGACAGATACCTACACAACACGTCAAACCATCATCCATGCCAACGCAAGGGAATAATAAAAACATTGGTCGACAGAGCGAGGACTATATGTGAACCAGAACAACTTGGAACTGAATTCGAACACTTAAAACGTACCCTCATGGCTAACGGATACACGAAGAAGGACATCGATAAAGAAATAAAACGAAGGCCTGTGAACAACACCGACGATGGATTACAACGCCAAGAATCCTCGAAAAAGGCATTTTTACCGTTTGTCCCCCGGATAACAGATAGAATCGGCCGAATTCTGAGGAAACACGACATCAAGACCATATTCAAACCTTCGAAAAAGATCAGAGACCACCTGAAATCTCCCAAGGACAGAAGGGACCCACTCAGTACTCCGGGTGTATACCGAATTCCGTGCAGCTGTGGGAGTGTATACATAGGTACAACGAAGCGATCGATAAACACCAGAATCAAAGAACACAAGGCCAATTGCAGACTGGGTCATTCAGAGAAGTCCGCCGTCGCAGAGCACACATTGAACAACACAAATCACGCCATCAAATTCGACCAAACCCAAGTGTTATGTACCACCACCGCTTACTACCCCAGGCTTTATAGAGAGGCAATTGAAATCCACAAACACCAGGAAAATTTCAATAGATCAGAAGAAACACTCAAAATTAACAGAGTATGGGTACCTGTGCTCAAAAACACAAGTACACTTCCGCACAAGAGAAATCGGGTAGATGATGAGAATACCAGTATCGACCAACCAGGCGCCGGAACGAGTCCTAAGCCGGAGGAAGCCAGCCAACCAGACGCAGGCGCGGGTCCCGATCCCCACGCAAGCGCTATATATAGCCTGCGCCCTCGTCATAATCGGATAGCTCCAGTACACCGTACAAGAGAGAAATAATTCCTGAAGATGCCAGACACTCGATCTGGCGAAACGTCGAAATTTAATAAACCACGCTGGCCGAAATGCTCGAATCAAGACCAGATGTCATCAAACGATGGCCGCGAAAGCCTCAACAAATTCATTAAACGCCTTTACGGGGAGGAAGTTTTCAATCTACACAAACGTCTACTATCTCTACGCAGAAAGAAGGCTCATATTTTATCCTCGTTAGCCTTTTTGTCACGCTGCCGTGATGAGGACATCATACCGAAATTCCTAAGATTTAATCGTTGCTTTGGAACTCAGCAAGCCAACAGAATTTACATCAGAACTGAAAGAGCCCTTTTGAGAGAACGTATTCATTCAACAAGAAGAAAACTGGCAGAAATAGACCGTCAACTAATTTCGATCTTCTATAAGTTGAGTAACATGATGACCAAATCAGACTGGGATAAAATCGACTCTATCTCCTACAGATCGATGGAAAATGAACATCTCAACAGTACAGAAAAGCAAAAAGCCAAATACCAAAAACTGAGAGAACAGAAGAAGGCACCCAAAAGCGATTACACACTTGACCCTGGGAAAACTGTCATCAATCTTTCCGACCGCTCTCTAACTGAAGATGAGGTGTCTATACTCTCTAAGGGAGGAAACTTCGCCGTAGCTCCAAGAGTGATTCCAAAGGAAGAAATCATAGCCAATCTGGAGTCAGCCATCAGAGGGTTGCCCGAACATCAAGCCGAAGAAATACGCACGGATTGCTCGCAAATCTTGAGAAAAGCAAAACCACCGAAGCCTAACATCTCAGTCAACGAGGCACTTGCTATCAAAAACCTCAACAAGGACGATAGCATACTGATATTAGGTGCTGACAAAGGCAACTCCACAGTAGTCATGAACAGAAGCGACTACAATAAGAAGATTAGTGATCTCCTGGAACCCTCAACATACAAAAAGCTTAAAAGAGATCCTACACAGGCAACTATCAAAAGAGTCAACAAATTGATTAAAGCATCTTCGCTGGAGGAATCACTCAAAAAGAAGTTGTGCCAAAGCGAGGCCCTGCTTCCGAGACTTTATGGACTACCTAAAATACATAAAAAAGACATACCTCTCCGTCCAATTGTCAGCACAATAGGTTCTCCAACATACAACCTGGCAAAACATCTGGTTGCCATCCTACAGCCGTACATCGGGAAAACAACAACATATATAAGAGACTCCGCACACTTCATTGAGAAGATCAAGAATACCGATATCGAAACCACTGATATTCTAGTCAGCTTTGATGTGGTCTCTTTGTTCACAAGAGTCCCACTGAATGAAACAGTTGTCGAAATCGAACAGAAATTCCCAGGTGACATCAGCGAGCTGTTCAAAATCTGCCTAACATCATCTTATTTCACCTTCAACCATGAAATATATGAACAAATTGACGGGATATCAATGGGTAACCCCTTAGCTCCAGTGGTAGCGAACTTCTTCATGGAAAAATTTGAAGAGAAAGCACTGAACACTGCACCCCTCAAACCGAAAGTATGGTTTCGATACGTGGATGACACTTTCGTCATATGGAGTCATGGAAGGGATAAGCTCAATGAATTTCTGGCACACATAAACAACATACACCCAAGTATCCAGTTCACAATGGAACCAGAAGATGGAAACAGAAATCTGGCTTTTCTTGATGTGCTGATCACACGGAAAGACAATACATTAGGACACACTGTTTACAGAAAGCCCACACACACGGACAGATACCTACACAACACGTCAAACCATCATCCATGCCAACGCAAGGGAATAATAAAAACATTGGTCGACAGAGCGAGGACTATATGTGAACCAGAACAACTTGGAACTGAATTCGAACACTTAAAACGTACCCTCATGGCTAACGGATACACGAAGAAGGACATCGATAAAGAAATAAAACGAAGGCCTGTGAACAACACCGACGATGGATTACAACGCCAAGAATCCTCGAAAAAGGCATTTTTACCGTTTGTCCCCCGGATAACAGATAGAATCGGCCGAATTCTGAGGAAACACGACATCAAGACCATATTCAAACCTTCGAAAAAGATCAGAGACCACCTGAAATCTCCCAAGGACAGAAGGGACCCACTCAGTACTCCGGGTGTATACCGAATTCCGTGCAGCTGTGGGAGTGTATACATAGGTACAACGAAGCGATCGATAAACACCAGAATCAAAGAACACAAGGCCAATTGCAGACTGGGTCATTCAGAGAAGTCCGCCGTCGCAGAGCACACATTGAACAACACAAATCACGCCATCAAATTCGACCAAACCCAAGTGTTATGTACCACCACCGCTTACTACCCCAGGCTTTATAGAGAGGCAATTGAAATCCACAAACACCAGGAAAATTTCAATAGATCAGAAGAAACACTCAAAATTAACAGAGTATGGGTACCTGTGCTCAAAAACACAAGTACACTTCCGCACAAGAGAAATCGGGTAGATGATGAGAATACCAGTATCGACCAACCAGGCGCCGGAACGAGTCCTAAGCCGGAGGAAGCCAGCCAACCAGACGCAGGCGCGGGTCCCGATCCCCACGCAAGCGCTATATATAGCCTGCGCCCTCGTCATAATCGGATAGCTCCAGTACACCGTACAAGAGAGAAATAATTCCTGAAGATGCCAGACACTCGATCTGGCGAAACGTCGAAATTTAATAAACCACGCTGGCCGAAATGCTCGAATCAAGACCAGATGTCATCAAAGTAGGTATATATTTTTGAAATCAGAAGAAAGAATTCTACCGATTGGGGAAGTGCAATACATGATGTACCATTTGAAAAATAAAAGTTTTCATAAAATTTTTAGGATTATGATGCTTTTATGCATTTCTTGCCCATTTAAACGTTTTTGTACAACCAATATTGACTGAGATAGCTATTGAGTAAAATAAAAACAATCACTCTATCTCTATACGACGAGGCCATTCTCTTTTCTGAACATCATTTTTAAATTTTTTGAGTGAACTGAGTTTGTACTACAAATACAAAAAATAAAATTTCACTTTAAAATGTGAAGCTTATGAAAGAATGGGTGAAAAATGAGTAAGATAAGTGATTAAAAATTGAGATTTGTCATATTTGAAAATTGGAATCTGTTGATACAGTCTCAAAATTTCGAAACTTTCTTAAGTATTTTGGAGCATGATACAGGGTGATTTTTGCAGTGTTTCATTAGACGTATTCGAGGAAGGAATTTTTATACGAATTCAAGATTCTGTATTTTTGTTTTAGACTACCTACATGAACTTGAATTGTAAAATATTTTCAAGCGGAATCTACCTCCGGTTCTACCGGAAACGAATGTGAACTTCGTTATTTAAAATGCAACACCCTGTATATTTAGAAATATTTAAATTCTTCGTTAATTTCTGCACTGATTTGATGTATGATTTGGGCAACCACTTCAAACGATTGTTCTGTTATAGCCTGATTGTCAAATTGGTTGACAGAAAGAGTGTCACAAAGTAGTAGAGTTAATACATATATCGAAAATCCCTCATTGTAAGCAATATTTTTCGCCACAGTGGAACAAGAGTAAGTACGCAGATACTGCTTCTTGTATAAGTTATGGGGAAATATTATACAAGGTGTCTAAAACAAGGAACAGGGCTTCAAAGTGAGCCTCAATAAAACTATGAAATCTCATTTTTTTCAAATGGGAACCATATAATTTTGTAATTCCGATCGATTGCTCGTCAAAAACTAGTTAGAGTGTTCCAAACATTTCATGTATTTAAAATTTTTGCCGTTATTGAATTAGATTCGAATTTCACGACTGAAGCCAAAATTTCTTTGTCTGAAAGGCTATGTAGATGGTAAGAATATGTCAGTTTTAAATTAAGATTGTATTATTTAGTCATCATTCATTATCTGCTCCGTTTATTTGTCACATTCGCCGCAAATAAAGAACTGACTTTTGATGTATCATTCCAGTGTACCTTTTTATTATTGCTTGTTTTGCATAGTGCTTGATCAATAAAAATAAAAAAGAATGACAATTACTAACATAGCCTACTTTGAAATAGACGAGAATACCACTGAATTTGACTGAATTTCACGACTAAACCCAGGTTTGGCTCAGTTAAATTCACTGGTATTCTCGACTATTTCGAAGTAGGCTGCGTTAGAAATTGCCATTCTCACTTATTTTTATTGATCAAGCAAAACAAGCAATAATAAAAAGGTACACTATAATGATATATCAAAAGTCTGTTCTTTATTTGCGACGAATGTGAAAAATAAACAAAGTAGATAATGACTGATGACTGATAAAAAAAATCTTTATATAAAACTGACACATCCTACTTGAAAAATAATCTAAATAAACCTAATGTTCAGAAAAGAAACCTGGCTTTAGTCGTGAAATTCGAATTTTATTCAATAACAGCAAAACTACTGATTTTAAATACATGAAATGTTTTGAACACCCCAACTAGTTTTAGGTGAGCAATCGATCGGAATTACAAATATGGTTCGCATTTGAAAAAAATGTGATTTTATAGTTTTATTGAGGCTCACTTTGAAGCCCTGTTTCAAACAGCCCGTATAATATTTCCTCAAAACTCATACAAGGAGCAGTATCTGCGTACTTTCTCTTGTTCCACTGTGGCGAAAAATATTTCTTACAATCAGGGACTTTGGAGATATTAACTCTAATAATTTGTGACACTCTTTCTGTCAACAAATTTGACAATCAGGCTATAACAGAACAATCGTTTGAAGTGGTTGCGCATATCATGCATCAAATCAGTGCAGAGTTGAACGAAGAATTCAAAAATGTATAAATATACAGGGTGTTACATATGAAATACGGAAGTTACATTCGATTTAACAAGATTTCGCTTGAAAATATTTTACAAATTAAGTTGCACTCTTGAACAAAAATGAAGGATCTTGGATTCGTATCAAAATTCCTTCCTCGAATACTTCTAACACTTAAAAAAATCACCCTGTATTTATTCGCAAAATATACGACTATCTATACAGTTGAATGTACAAACGTAAAGAGGAGATTCCTTAAGGAAGTTTGAGAAAAAAAGGCCCATAAACATGGGGTCGCAAACGTTTCGTTTTCGAGATACAGGGTGTACTAGGTTTATTAGGGAGTATTTGAAAGATAGTTATGAAAACAGGTGGATTGGACATCAGTAATGACCCGCCAGATTCCCAGACTTGAATAGTTCAGATGTCTTTTCATAGTAACTAGATCTTTATGACAATTATGATTCTTCTGAGGATTTCAAGTAAATCGTTCAAATTTTTTTTCTCGAAATTGGTAGCAGATACGACAAAATTACAGGAGATCGAAAAGTTTAGTATAACAACAAAGATTTTTTTTACATTTTTTCAGATTAACAGGTGCTGACAAAAAAATTTCTGGGGGAAAACAGGTGATAGTGTTCCAGAAAAAATATCACCCTGTCGATCTGCTATCGAAATTGCCATGTCACGTGGTGAGAACTCTCAAATGGAATATCTATGCCAAATTTCAGTTGAATATCTTGTAATAATACTTTAAGAAAAAAATTTGAAAAAAATTAAAAGTTCAACACTCTGTATCTCGAAAACGAAACGTTTGCGACCCCATGTTTATAGGACTTTTTTCTCGAACCTACTTGAGGAATCTCCCCTTTTCGTTTGTACGTTCAATTTAGGAACACCCTGTATATTTGATCTTTTTAATGGAAAGCCTCTTCAGTGTCAAAAGCGAATGTTTTAATAGAGATATGGAGATTTAAAGTTGTACAAGGTGCGGCACGGAGGGCGGATGTTTTTCAGATGGGCATAACTTTCCCCCACTGAGGACGAGATAAGTGGGGAAGGTGCCGTTAGACTCGTGTGTTCCTAGCATTTATTTACCAGTTGTCGTCATGGAGCCTTGGACGGTGGAGCATCGTGTTTTCGCCTATGATAGTTTCGTCCGAAATAATGAGTCAGTCACGGTCGTGCAGCGTGAGTTTCGTCGCCATTTCCTCATTCATCGGAATAGAGCTATTCCCTCTCGAAACACCATCCTTCGTTGGGTTGAATCACTTCGCAGACGTGGTGAACTGATCAACAGAAGACCAAGAGGACCTGTGCGAACAGTTCGAACGCCTGAAAATGTTGAACGCGTTCGACAAGCCATTCTTCGCAGTCCGTCGCGATTTTTTCTTATGGGGACACCTCAAGGCTAGAGTATACGAGACCAAGCCCCGAACTCTGGACGAATTGAAAAGGGCTATTCGCGTGGAAGTTGCCCAAGTTGAGAGAGCGATGTTGGAGAGAGTCTACGCGAACTTCCAAGAGCGCCTCCAGCACTGCATCACCGATTTCGGCCACCACATGCCTGATGTGATTTTCCACACTTGACTGTCTCAAATGCTATTTCCTTGAGAATCTGATTCCGTCAATAAATGTGTTTTTGAGTAAAAATTAACGCTTTTATTATTTTTTTAAAACCATCCATCCTCCGTGCCGCACCCTGTATTTGTTGTCTACTGAATTTTGAATGTTCTTATTTTTTTCTTCCAGGTTGATTTCTACAATACTTTCCGCAAATAATATGAGGTGGCCATTGAAATTATGGTGGGTAGCATTCCTAGCAGCTATGGTCGTCCTTGAATCTAGATGGACTGAAGCTGCTCCAAGAATGACAAGGAGAGAAGATATGCTCAAGGATCTCATGAAGCTCGATCAGTACTACTCATCGATTGCTAGACCTAGGTAAGGATTCTTCATTCAATAATTCTTCTTCTGGATATTCATTCTTCTCGAATGGAGTCCTATGGCTAATGATAGTGAATCAGTACTCCCCACATAGAAACCCACCCTCATCGTATTTCAGGTGTAGGTACCTAATTACACTGCGCAAAAAAATTAACGCACATTCTGAAAATCTCAATTTTAATGAAAGTTAACTCTACATTGACTTTATAACTTATTTTTTATGTTCTCTCGGGAAGGTTTTGAACGAAAAAAGATACATTAAATGGAAGAAAAATTCAGGATTTCACCGAATCTTATGTGAAATATAGGTGAAAAATGAACAATTTTCAAAATACTGCGTTAATTACAGATCGGAAACAACGGTTTATACTCAAAATGAGTGATCTTAAAATGTTATGATCTAATCCTTGCCAGATTTCTCCGAGTTGAATTCCTAAATCATTAAGAGTAGCTGGATGATTTTCTGAACTTCTCAGCCGTCTATTGAGGTTGTTCCAAACCTGCTCAATCGGATTGAGATCTGGACTTCTTGCCGGCCATTCCATTCGAGAGACTTAAACCTCTTCAAGGTACTCCTGAACGATGCGCGCACGATGGGGTCTGGCATTATCGTCCATAAAAATGAACTTTTCACCAATGTATGGGGCAAATGGCACTACATGCTCTTCAAGAATGTTCCTTATATACTTATCAGCATTCATAGCTCCATTATCAACGACCACTAGGTCTGTACGAGCAGTAAAAGATATTCCACCCCATACCATAAACGATCCTCCCCCGAAACCAGTAGTATTCAGGAAATTGCACTGAGCATATCTTTCATGTGGACGCCTGTATACAAGGGAACGTCGATCACAATGGTAGAGGCAGAATCAAGACTCATCTGTGAAGAGAACTCTTTTCCAATCGGCCTCTTCCCAGTGGATATGCTCTTTCGCAAAATCCAAACGCGCCCTTCGATGGGCTGGGGTAAGAGCTGGGCCTCTTGCCGCGACACGAGGCCTTAAATCATATTCTCTGAGGCGATTTCTTATTGTCTGAGTGCTAATTTGCACCTCATGAGTTTGCTCAAGCTGATTTTGAAGGAGGCGAGCGGTTGCAAACCGTTGTCTCAACGAAGAAACTCTCAAGCTCGCTCTCAAGTAACGTTCATGAATGGCAGTTGTTACCCGTGGTCTACCCTGTCCTGGTCTTCGGACATTCATACCGAGATTCATACCTGTCTCCCTGAATCGCTGCAACATTCTGGACACACTTGTATGGGAAACTCCAAACCTTTCTGCAATTCTTGTGTATGTCCACCCTTCTTCTCGCAAAACTACCGCTTGGGCACATTCCTCTTGGGTCAAATTGCGTGTTTCGCGTTGCATAGCGATCGAGTGTAGAAAATCAAACGAAAGAAAAACTATTGATCACTAGAATTGATCGAGAACAACTGATTTTAGAATGGAGCCGATACATTCAAAATCTGATAATATCATCTCTTTTTATTCCTACTGGGAGAAAACATCTGTATTGAAAGTGGATAACATATGCATTCATAATTCTAATGAAAATAATTATCATTGAGAACACCTTCAGTTGTAGAATAAATTTGAGATTTTCATAATGTGCGTTAATTTTTTTGCGCAGTGTATTTTAAATTTCGAGAAAGTATCATACATGTAGGTAGCTTAGAGGTAGAGTAACCTGTCTGGCAAACAGGTAGACGCAGGTTCGATTCCAGATCGGTGTGAAACTTTTTCTGGAACTCCAAGAAATTGTCTGTTGGCCGTTAATTCTTCCTCTCTTTGTTGTTATATTCTGACAGGAAAATCATCGAAAGACGATCGGGGCAAAACAGAATTTGAACGGGAATGTGGGTGTTCTGAGGTTCTAATTAATTTCTACAGCCACTGTTTGAATATTTCGGCGAATTAGGCAGCAATATAAATGAGTACCATCAACGCTGAGAATTTGAATAGATATTTCGTATTTATGATATTTATTCTCGAAATGATGAACAATAAATAATCCTCTCTTCAACAGTACAAGCTTATACAGCGAAACAAATATTTGAACGATAAAAAATACAGATAACATCAGATCCGCAACCTTCAAAAAGTATAAAGATGTACAAAGTGCATCGAGATAAAAATCCAATTTTTTTTCTCTTAACCCTTAGCCGTCGTTTTCATCGTGAAAACTCATGAATAAATTCCTCAACATCTCCAGAATGGGGATGAGTAGCGCTCTCCACAACGAGCAGATTAAAGATAATAGATGACCCCGCAAATTATGCAGATAAGGTTATTTCATTAGGCGAGTTTAAAGTATTAGGAGAAAG
Source organism: Adalia bipunctata (assembly GCA_910592335.1). Lineage (NCBI taxonomy): Eukaryota > Metazoa > Arthropoda > Insecta > Coleoptera > Coccinellidae > Adalia > Adalia bipunctata. The sequence goes on from OU342954.1 coordinate 14,649,423, forward strand.
GGACTAAAGGGAGTTTCGAATTTCATACTCTCATTTTTCCACTGAATAAACCGCCCCCTATTCACCAGATCGATCGATGAGTGGGGGTTGATCTGGTTCGGTTAACTTACATAAATTTCAGTCTTTATCGCTCTGGGTTAATATAAAAATCCCATTGCAGAGTCGGCAACGACTTGCTCCCACTTGTAGAATAACTGGAACATTGGAAATGGAAGTTTTGAAAAGTTTGATGACATGTTGAAACATTTATAGAAATTAGTTGTGGTAGTCTATCGTTAATATGTAACCATGCAGACAATACGTCCTTGAAACTTGAATTATTTATGGTAATTCGACAACATATTATTATACAGGGTCCTGCAATAGTGCGTTCTTCTTCCATAGCTGCCGAACCAGACATCTCAGAGATTTCGTTGGAAAGCAGACCTCTTGTACCTTCATTTCTGCATCTCAGGAAATTATTTTCTGATATACAGGGTGTCCCCGATAAATGTTATTCAACGAATGGATGATTTTTTTGATGGATCACCCCATATATTTCCACATATTTTCAATGACCTTCATTACCTATTTGATGACACAAAATATTAGGGAAATTTTCCCAACAGTTCAGATCTTATTCGAAGAAAACTGCAAAAAGGTGGGGGAAAAGCAGTTCAGTAAAAGTCTTCTGACGATTTCCAGAAGCGATAGTAACATGAATTTGAAGTATTTTTTCCACAATAATGAAGACAATTGAATACCTTACCTTTTCTCTGAAGTAAGAAGTAAGCTCAGGATTATTTTATTCCCGCATCCAGCAGACACGAAAAATGATATCGGAAATGAAATTTTTTTCAAATAATAACATAATAAAATTAACGGACATTCAAAAGAGATCAAACAATGAAATGAAACTGAATGAATAATTATTGACGAACTTCAAAACCTTCCCAGAATCTATTTACTGAGCATCATCATGAAAATGATATTTCTTTTTCGTTCAAGCAATTCATATTGATCACGTATTCAACCAATTATATCAGTTTTTATCGGCTTTCTAAAAAAAATATTGATCAAGTTATTGGTACTAGAGCTCAAAGATACTTTCGAATATAGTAAACCAGTATGAATTTTTGTTTTCTATCGGGATATAAGTTCGACTTCCTTAAGAAACAGGTTCTGTGGCACTGCCCTAACATGAAAATCATATCAACCATCCTATTTTTTCCAAAAATTCATACTGATTCACTGTATTCGAAAATATCTTTGAGCTCTTAGTAGCAATAGCTTGATCAATATTTTTTTTGGAAAACCGATAAAAACTGATATAATAGGTTGGATACGTGATAAATATGTATTGCTTGTACGGAAAAGAAATATCATTTTTATGATGATGCTCAGGAAATATGATTCTGGGAAGGTTTTGAAGTTTATTAATAATTATTCATTTAGTTTTATTGCATTGTTTGACCTCTTTTGAATGTCCGTTAGTTTTATCATGTTAATATATGAATAAAATTTTCATTGGCGATATCATTTTTCGTGTCTGCTGGATGCGGGGGTTGAAATAATCCTGAGGTTACTCCTGATAAAATGTAAGGTATCCAATTGTCTACATTATTGTGGGAAAAAATACAGGGTGTTCTCTTTGAAAAAATCGAGAAATAATAATTTTAAGTTCTTCATATTTGGACCTCGATAACGGACACCCTGTATATGACAGGTTGATCGTTTAGGAACCATGTCAAGGCAAATCCTTCAATTAAAAAACTTTTAGTTCGAATTCATGTTACTATCGCTTCTGGAAATCGTCAGAAGACTTTTACTGAACTGCTTTTCCCTCACCCATTTGCAGTTTTCTTCGAATAAGATCTGAACTGTTGGAAAAATGTCCCTAAGATTTCGCGTCATGAAAGAGGTAATGAAAGTCATTGAAAATATGTGGAAATATATGGAGTGATCCATCAGAAAAATTATCCATTTGTTGAATAACATTTATCGGGGACACCCTGTATATCAGAAAATAATTTCCTGAGATGCAGAAATGAGGTATAAGAGGTCTAATTTCCAACGAAATCTCTGAGATGCCAGTTCGGTAGCTATGGAAGAAGAACGCACTATTGCAGGACCCTGTATACCTACTCGTCTATCTCCCTCGTCTTAATTTCCACCAATCAGAAACGCGCAATTTCGAATCACGAATGGTTTCTAGATGGAAAAACTGTATGGCATCAGCTGATGTCAGCAGTTTTTTCGGGTTCACCCGCGGCAAAACTTGACAGTTGTTGTAAACGAAAATTAATAATACATACATAATGCATTCAAAATAATCTGTTACTCATGGAATAGTCTTGTCAAATACTATACGGGCATCTTATTTTTCCCTTAAAAAAAAATCGAAAAAACACAATGCAAAGTAATATTTTTTTAACAAAAAGCATTCGTGCAGTTGCAAAAATCCTCGTCTTCGACTCGGATTTTTGTTGCTTCTCATGCTTCTTGTTGAAATATTACTTAGCAACGTGTTTTTTCGATTTTTTTCCGAAAAATTGGATGCTCTCATGATATTACCTACGAGAGTTTCGGGGCACTCGGCATAAAAATATTAAGGCTCTATAAAGGGGAGTATACCAGAACCGCCATTTCGGGTCCAACCATAGACTCGAAAATTACAGATCCCTTCGAATGAAATGAAATTTGTAATCGACAGAAATGAAATCTGTAATCGAATGAGCATATTTTCGGAATGAGAGATCTTGTGGTGACTTTTTCGGCATGCTCACATGAAAAACATCGGAAATAGGTTAGGTTCGTGGTGTTAGAATAATGCCGCGGCATCTAATAGTCAAATTAATAATAATTTATTGTTTATGTTGGTGTATCACCCCGGTAGATGGCGTGAAAATGTTGCGAGTCCTGTAATTTTCGAGTCTATGGTTGGACCCAATAACCATAGAGCCAGGTCTATCCAGCATACCTATGTTTATAGTGCTCTAAAAATATAGAAAATATTTTCGAAGATATCTGTGACCAGTGCATTCACCAATTTGCAACTCGATTGATTTCATTAGAGTGATAGAATTTTCGATGTGGATAACTGTGATTTGACAGGAGGCAGGAGCCATACTGTTCTGACATTTCTTTACAGTAGGCATCGACAAATTATAATGGGAAGACTCACGCCGCATCAACGTTCACCAGTTGTTGAAATTTATTTTCGAAATCAGTGTTCTATTCGCCAAAAGTGACGAAGATCCGGATTTGTTAATTCCTCGACGTTCAAAACAAGTTGGACTCTGTGCATCCACCACATGAAAAATTTTGCGTAATGATCTTGGTCTACTTATGGCTGAGTTTAGTACCATATTAAAGGTTTTCAGGAACGACGAAATAGAAAAAAATGCCGAAGCTCTTTCTAACGTATTCTCAATAGTGAATTTGAATTTTTTCGAAAATCGTAATTTCAAATCGTTGGAGTTCCCGTGTATTTAACCAAATCCACATGAAATTTGAATATTGTCGATCATCATTGTCCAAACTATCTCCACGAAGAATAAAAATGATTTTGTAATCTCATATATTTGCAAGAGGTAGTAGCTCCCCTTAAAACAGTATATTTGTCATAAACACGAAATCCCTGGAAAATCTTACATGATATTCAACCGAAAAGGTTTCCAAGCCTTTACAGTCATCCAGAACAGATCACCCATGTGGTCAAACCATATCTCCTATGCTTTAAGACTGAAAAAACTCGAAAATTTCAAAACGAAATACTGAAAAAATCGTTGGAAAGAAGGCTAATTTGTCCGAGTTTCGTACCAAAATATAGGTTTTCGGGAACGATGAATTAGATAAAAAATATATAAAGGCTCTATCTGACATATTTTAGGTTTTCATCAGTGAAATAGAAGTTTTTCGAATTTCGTAATTTGAAATCGTTAAAGCTCCACGTGAAAATAGTATATTATCGACTATAATATTGTCAGAACTATCTCGACGAAGAACAAAATCTATTCCTGAAATCTCATATTTTCGGGTGATAAATGATCTAAAGCCGTACTCCCACTACTCGTGTATTTGGCAAATATTTGCCCCTTGCCTATATTTGGCATGTAGTGGGATTGGTTCACCCGGCCAATACTTGTACAATTATTTGTAGTGGGAGCGCTGTACTTGTCATTCAAGTTCGAAACTTGGTCTACTTGCCAAATACGCAAATAATTGCGTACTTACCAAATATACGAGTAGTGGGAGTCCGCCTTTAGGGCTGCTAGGGGTAGGACAACCTTGAAGCACTATATTTGCCAACCACACGAAATCCCTGGAAAATCTTAAGTGGATGGGATACAATATACAGGGTCTTTCACGAGGAACCTCAGCCATATTTATACGGGAAACTACTGAAAGTATTATCATGAAATTCAGCACTTATAAGTATTTCACGATGCTGATGAAATCTAAAATATTTTCAAGGCATGAGCACCTCCGGTTTTTCCGGAAATGACGTCAACTTCCGTTTTTCAAATTAGAACACCATTTTTTTATTGCAGAAATAGATTCCTTAGAAAATTTCAAGTTATTTTGATGTAACATTTTTCAGTTTTGGTTGGAAAATTCTCTCTGAGCGGGAAAATTCGAAAAAAAAATCGAAAATAGAGCTCCGCTGAAACAAGAATAACTTCGAGGTTTTTGGATGGAAAATTTTCATTTTTCGGATTTTTCAAGATGTAAGATTGATGTATCCACTTTGAGAATCGAAATCGCGATTCATGATACAGGGAGTGAAAAAATCGCTTTCAAAGTTAGGGATGACAAAATCGTGAAAAATCAATTATTTCAAATTAGAACCCCATTTTTTTATGGCAGATATTGAATCTACGTTAAAAAATAATGTGAATGTATGCATCACACCCTTGCCCTAAAATGGATATTTTCTGAGTTAATATCCACTTTAGGGCAAGGGTGTGATGCATACACTCACATTATTTTTTAACGTAGATTCAATATCTGCCATAAAAAAATGGGGTTTTAATTTGAAATAATTGATTTTTTTGAAAATGTTTTAGATTTCATCAGCATCGTGAAATACTCATAAGTGCTGAATTTCATGAAAATACGTTCAGTAGTTTCCCGTATAAATATGGGTGAGGTTCCTCGTGAAAGACCCTGTATGCACTAGCAGGACAGGAAGATTTTGAACAAATGAATTACTTCATCAATTAATCAAGCCATTCTTCGAGCATGACAACCTGAAGCTGTTGTCGTTATTGGTGTTTGTTTTGAACAAAACTCTAAGGAAGCAACAATTTTTGCTCTCGTTGTAGGTACCTATGTAACTGAAAGTAGAAATATCTGCACTCATAACAGCATAACGGCTTTCTATTCAATATGAACTGAATCGATCTTCATACATATTCTGAAATAACAAGATTTTATTAAATTTACATACTGAATATGCCAATTCGGTTTTCTCAGACGTATGTTGCTAGTCGCTTCGATGAAACAATATTTGTGAGATTACTTTCGAAAATGAATTTGCATTTCATCTGTGAGTTATTACTGAAATCAATCCAGAAAACGCTCGGTTTCCATAGTGGAATGTTTAGATTCAAAATATTTCGCTCCGTACGTATGCCTTTTTCAATTTTGCTCCATTTCTATGAAAGACGGTTGCTTGTTTAGTTCTTGTATGTATAGTGTGGGGCTTGAGGAATTGATTATGTTACACCTGCGGGTTGGTAGATTAGTTTGTGGGGGTTCAGAAAAATGTGTTTTATGTTCAGTGAAAATCTCTATTTATTCGACATTTTCGAAAATTCTGAAAAATTATAACTTTTGCCAATTTTTTCGTGGCGATACTCCAAATATACTGCTCCGCAAGAGTTAGGGATATCGTATTCGATCGTTTTTAAAAGTATGTAATCTTCGAGAAAATCGCTGTAAAATCATTTGAAACTCAATAACAACTTTAAGCGATCCAATAAAAATCAGTATGAGACATTTAGCCAACCTGGTCGCCTTTTTTCTGGAGTTTGGTTCTTTACATATGCTTCATGAATGTTCTTATTTTGAAATGAAGTCAGTTCATCAAAGGCGAAACGAGTTTTCTGAAAATGCCAAGACGTAAATTAACAAACGCTGAGACTAACAGAGCTATCGGAATGCTGCAGGGTGGCCTAACTCAGGTTGTTGTAGCAGAAAGGCTCCAAGTCAGCCAAAGTGTGATATCTCGACTTCGGAATAGGTTCAAGGAGACAGGTTCCGTGTTGGAAAGACCAAGGCTTGGTGGGCGACGAAAAACAACACCTGCTCAGGATCATTTCATCATCGTTTCGGCGAGAAGAAACCCTACATCTACGTGTAGAATGCTACGGAATACTCTTCAGAATGTAGATGCGGTCCAAGTTTCCATCGAAACCATCAGACGACGTTTGAGAGAGGTGAATCTAGGTTCATTAAGAGGAGTTCCATTAACACGTGACCATAAGCGTCAAAGACTGGAATGGGCAAGGCTACACATATCAATTGGAACGATCAATGGCGTAGTGTCCTTTTCACCGATGAATCCAGATATGGACGATTTTCAGATCCTCGAAAAATAAGGGTATGGACAATTCCACGCATACCCCGTAATCGTCGCTATGTCCAAGAAGTCCATCCATTCCGAGGGGGTAGTGTTATGGTATGGGCCGGGATATGCTTCAACGGGCGCACAGATCTACATATTTGTCCTGGGAATATGAGCGCCTTACACTTACACCTTACATGTTGTGCCAAATGTTCACGCTGCTATTGGTGAAACTTTCCAATTTCTAGACGATAAAGCTAGACCGCACCGTGCAGCCATTGTTGAGAATGCTCGCGAGGAGCTTGGTATTCCACATTCACCAATACCTCCGCACTCACCAGATTTGAATTGCATAGAACATGCATGGGATATGCCCCAAAGAAGATTAGATAATCATCAACCTACCCCAGAATCCTAAAATGATCTGAGAGAGCTTCTACCCCGTTTATTGAACCAAATTCCTCAAGAAATGTTCAACAACCTCGTGTGTAGTATGCAAAGAAGATGTCAAGCTGTTATTGAGGCCCGTGGAGGCCATACATTGTATTGATAGTCTTATAATGCTCGAATTCTCTGGGAATAAAATTTCGTTATTTTACTCGATTTTTCTCAACCACCCTGTATACGCTGCAGACCTACAGGCTTAAATTAATTTGCAACTTGAAATCATATTAATATGAATTTTCATCACAGAAATCTTATTTTAACTATATTTTTCTGCAATTGAAGTCAATATCCCTAACTCATGTGGAGCAGTTTACTTTCTTACAATATGAATCATGTGTACTGAGTATATCAAACGTCAAGTGCCATGAATTCTGCTTAGTAACCGTCTTCACAACACATTACATACCTATTTCCTCACGTCTTTAACATTTTTAACAATATCCTATCGTTAATCGAAGATGTCCCTTTCCTCGAACACAGATTACTTCCTGAAACATCCAACTTTCCAAGAATTTCAATAAACTCGATGATACACTGCAAATATTAGAATTGAGAGAAAGGAAATTGTTCCAGGGCTTTGTTCATGATGAAGTTCTGCGATTTTCTCTAGATGAATAATTTGTCTTGGGGCTTATTTTGTTTTAAGTTAGCGTATACAGTGCGCGTCAAAATTATGAAAGTTCATTTTCTCAGAAGAAAAATAATTGGCAACAAAATCCTGAAACAGGTCAATTTTGTTTCACTTTTATCAGATTTTTATGCATTTTCAAGGATTTTTGTTGCACCCTGTGCCATCTCTATCAACCTTCTAAATTTTTTGAATAGGGAAAGTTGGTCTTATTGTACTTTTTTGGTAAAGTCTTTGTATCTTCTTTACAGGCGTGCAGAAATTTTCACGAAAAAATTATTTTTTTTGAAAAATAAGTTTCTTCAGGGAGGTTTCAGTATGTGCACTTTGTCATGGCTCATTTACTTTGAGCCGATGGTACCTGATGAAATTTCACTTGAGGGGGTTGAAAATTGTGCATGAACAAAACTGTAATGGTCGACTTTCATTCGGTGACAAAGATGTTTACAGTATGTGCCCTTTGTCATGCCGCATTTACTTTGAGACGATGGTACCTGATGACATTTGTCACCGAATGAAAGTCGACCATTACAGTTTTGTTCATGCACAATTTTCAACCCCCTCAAGTGAAATTTCATCAGGTACCATCGTCTCAAAGTAAATGCGGCATGACAAAGGGCACATACTGTAAACATCTTTGAACTAACTAATTTAAAAAAAAAATTCTTCTCGAAAATTTCTGCACGCCTGTAAAGAAGATACAGAGAGCTTGCCAAAAAAAAACCACATGACCCACTTTCCCTATTCTAAAAATTTAGAAGGTTGATGGGGATGACACAGGGTGTATAACAAAAATCCTTCAAAAGTGCATAAAAATTTATAAAAGTGAAACAAAAATTGACCTGTTTCAGGATTTTGTTGCCAAATATTTTTCTTCTGAGAAAATGAATTTGTTCCATGATTTTGACATGCACTGATGTATAATATTGCAGAATATAGATTGCATAGATTGTTTATTTCTTGAGAATCTGGGGGGGCTAACACGATGTGTGTATGATTTTATAATAATCTTTGGATAGAGCATTTTTTGATTCTAAATAGTTCGAAAAAATCAGGTCAGGTTTATTTATTGTTGACTATTCCACTCATTCCATTTTTAGTGAGGAAGTTTCCTTAGCAACACTCGTTTCTCATAGATAAAACATTCACATCGGCAAAACCAACAAGTTGGTATTTCAGCGACAATTTTTTGACGTTTCATAGATAGCTTCGAGAATGAATACCATAGAGAAAACAAACAATGTTTAGTTGATCTATGATGAATACTTATTCGTCAAATAGCGCAATACAAGCCCAATGTGACCATCTTCAGACACATTTTCTCGTGAAATAGTCATGTCGAATACTACTCTAGATGAAATTTAAGCAGGTAAAATTTCTCTCTTGTAATATTCAAGTTTGTTGCTTCTCGGCAATTTCGCTCATGACATTTTTCCAAATAACAATCGAGAAATTTTGCCGGCAAAATTTCAGCTCTAGTGGTATTATATATGATTAAACCTGCCACTGAATTGAAAATAAGGAACATATAGAAAATGGGATTAATTAAAATAATTTTCTTGAAACATTTTGTTCATTTATAATCAAAAAGAATCGTGATGGCGGACGATGAAGAGATCAAAGTCGATCGCTCCGACAAAAACTGTAATAAATCGGATAAAATCGAGAATTTTTGCAAACATTGTAACAGACGAGTAGTAGATTCAGTTACATGCATTAAGTGCGAGGAAGTTTTTCATCCGTCGTGCATGATTCAGGCATCTACGAAGAAATCGGGAAAATGTGTACACGAAGCTAAGGATAATAATAATAATAATAATATAATAATAATGAAATTTATTTTCATAATTAATTGTACAGGTACAACGAAAAAGAAAACAGGTCAATGAAAAGAAAATACCCTCGAAAAAACAAAAATTTTTTCAACCTCCCCGAGGAAGCCAAGCTTTACAAGCTACCATAAAATCATTCACAGTATATGGCTCTACATCTATTAAAAACTTTAAGATTTCCTTCCTGAAGCCACTGAATTCCAAAATCCTGATCTCTCGTGGTAAACAATTATAGAGTCTAAGGCACCAGTAGGTAGAGGCACTCTCACTCATGGTGAGGTGATGCTTCGGATAAATGAATGGAAACATCTGCCTTGTATAATTGTGGTTCCGATATCGATCAAAAAAAACACAATTTTTGTGCACAAATAGTAAGCATCTAAAAACAAACAGTGCTGGGAGTGTAAGAATATCATGACTCTTAAAAACTCCACGGCACGACTCCCGAAAACCCATCCCACATAAGACACGGATGGCTCTTTTTTGTGTTTTGAATAAAGAATCCGCAGCAGTACTACCCCCCCACAGAACAACACAGTAGCTCAACAAAGACTGCACAGTTGAATAATACACTATTTTGAGAGCATTGAAATTTAACTGCTTTCTCAGCACTCCCAGCATATATATTACTGGATTTAATTTCTTCTTGATGTATTCAACATGCTGACACCACTTAAGATGTCTGTCGATGCTTATGCCAAGGGTCCTGGAGTAGGAGGCAATACTCATTGGATTCTCCAACAAGCTCGAAATAACAGAAAGATCCATCCTAGATCTGGTGGTTGAGTACACAACACACTCCGTCTTAGACACATTGATGGAGAGGCGATTCTCACGGCACCAGGTCTCAACTAGTCCCATTGCTACACTGATATCATCAGATAGGGAAGTCACACTGTCAGAAATCAGGAGCATATTCGTGTCATCAGCATAGATGAAAGGAGTGATTCCATTAGATGACAACAACTCGGGCAGATCATTAATATAAATTAAAAACAGGAGCGGTCCCAGGATGCTACCCTGAGGAACCCCCCTATTTGTCAGCACTGGTGACGACAGATAAGTCGCACCATCAACCAACATTGACACTCTCTGCGGCCGATTCTCTAAATATGATTTTACGAGCCCGAGCTGCTCGTTTCGAATTCCACACTTCTCCAACTTCCTTAGTAGAATCGAATGGTCCACCGAATCAAATGCCTTAGAAAAGTCAACAAATAACCCAGTTGGAATATTACCAGATTCTAAAGCTTCCATGATCTCCCTAATAAAGCCAAAAATGGCTGTCTCGGTACTTCTTGATTTAAGAAAACCATGCTGACTAGGACTTAGGGATCCAAATTTAAGGAAAAACTTTAGAAATCTCTCCGCTAGAATCTTTTCAAAAATCTTCGCGAAAGATGAGATCAAGGTTATGGGCCTGTAGTTGTTGAAATCACCAGGGTCACCCTTCTTAAAAAGTGGCCTGACAATGGAGTTCTTCAATGGCTCAGGAAAGATACCCATTACAAAAGCATTATTCATAATTTTACAAAGAGGTTTCACGATATGGTCTATACATCTCTTGATAATAGTGATGGGAATACCATCAAAGCCACTAGATGTCTTAGCTTTCATTTTATTGACAGCCCTCACAATCTCGGATTCAGTGATCTCAAACATGAAAAATGACTTATTGTTGTCACCACATTTCTGTGGAGCATGTACGTCATCCGATGCACCCTGGTGAGCTATTATGTCAACAAAATGTCTATTAAATGCCTCTACAGTATTCGATGGGTCACCATTTATGGTTGGGGAATTTCCTTTACGTGATCTGTTGGTTAGGTGATTAACAATTTGCCAACACTTTTTCATTTTATTGTTTGATTCATCTATCAAATTAGCAAAATACTCCTGCCTAGCACGCCGAAGTTCTCTATCATACTCAATTTTTTGTTTTTTGTAAGCAATATTGAAAGATGGACTTTTTATCGAAACAGTATAGAGTATGTCAAGCTTGTTTTTTATTGCTATCAGATCAGGCGAAGGAACAAATTTTGTTTTTGAACTATTTGAACAAGTGATAGAGACTTCAGGAAAATTGATATCGAAAACATCAGCAAAGCTCGCCATAAAACAATCCCATGCTTCATTCACAGCATTAGGAGGAAATGCACAAACATCATCCCAAACCACCCCTGATACATCAGAAATAAAATTTACAATAGCATCCTCAGTGAAACGTCTAGTCTTAAATTTGGCTTTATTTGAATTCACCATGTTTAAGTTGAACCTAATGAACTGGGCAGAATGATCAGACAAGTGTAATTGCACCACACGTGTATCATCATACTCTTCAATATTGGTGACAATATTATCAATACAAGATTTTGAGGTGGCAGTTATTCGTGTTGGTTCTCTAATAGTAGTGACCATATCAAACTGAGCCAACAGTTCCAAAAATTCTCGTGATTCCCTAGAATCAACCCCTACATCAACATTAAAGTCCCCAGCTAGTATACATTTAACATTTTCGTTTTGACAAATTTCAAGTATCCCACATATATTCTCTAAAAATAGATCAAAGTTTGTCATAAGTGAAGAGGAGGGTCTATAAATACATACAACAACAATTTTTACACCCTTCATATTTAGTTGAGCAGCCGAACACTCAAAAACATATGGAATTGAAAGAGACTCCAAATCAGAACGCCCTGAGCACTCAAGACCACTCCTACAGAAAATTGCTGAGCCTCCATGATGGCCGAAGCCGCGACAAAAACTGGATATAAGGTTATACCCTGGAATGTGATAAGCGCTCAACTGATCTCCGTCTTGCCAATGCTCAGTAAGCCCTACAATATCTGGCTCATATTCTTGTAAACAGGAAATTAATCTCAAAAAAGAAGTTGAAATGCTCTGTATATTTTGATGCATAAGTGATAAGCTCTTGTTCGACCTCTCAATAATATTGATTAACTTTGTGGAACTCTTTGAGGTTTCTCCCGAAAAAAATTTCTAAAACTAAACTCTCTTATAACAATTCCATCTGACCAAAAATTCTCATTAAATATTGTCTTGTATCTCTCGTCACCAGCAATTCCCAACGAGAAGGAAGAGTTTCGTCCAAGTGATACAAGTTTTTTGATATCAATGAACTCTGGATCTGTAATTCCATTCATTCGCAAATAATCTCTGATGTCCTCCACAGTAACATCTTTTCCGGAAATTTTACCTACATAAATCCATTTCCTTCTAGGGGCACCAGTGACACTTCCACTGGTTTTATTGCCACCAGTACAAACAATCTTCTTTGCACTACGACGTGCTTTTTTGCTTGTAAATGTTTCCCATTGCCCAGTGTTTAAGCCTCCTCTGTCATGACCAGAATTGTTTTTGTTTACAATTCCAGTTGACTCATCTCTGACAGCCTCACGTTTGTCAATGTCAGTATTCGATTCGAACTCCTGACGTTTGTGGATTGAAGTTTTCTGTATTTTATTCTTGTTCACAGAAACTGAGGTTATGGTTTTAGCGTTTTCTGTATTCTGAACCGGAGGCAAAGTATTGGCACCACTGTTTGAAAGAACTTTATCAGCTGCCTGAATGTCATGAACTTTGTTGACATGCTCTCGGTTGTTTATATTTTTTCTTTCTAATAATTTAACCTTTTCTGAAAGCAGTTCATTATTTTCTATTAGTATTTTATTTTTACCTTCCATTTCTTGTAGGAGTTTATTCATCCATTTCAATTGCATCTTGAGGAATTCCACTTCATTCAAACCAGTTGTGGCTAGCTCGGCCAATTCCAAATTCGCAGCAACAATACCATCTCCGTCTTGAGATGTCACATGGACACAGCTTGGATTTTTCTTGGAATTTGCCTGAGTAAGGCATGATCGGTGAAAATGTACACCACACTTTGCACAGACTACATAATCTACTACTCTTCTGCTGCAATAATTGCAAACGGATGCTTTTTGTTCGTTCATTTTTGTAGAATTTTGTTGACAATTTTCTGCATCATCTTCACTCTCCGCCATCTTATGAAATATATGATATTGGGGAGGCAAAGGAAATGGATCCTCAAGTTGAACGAGTCGAATTAGAAAACCAATATTTAAAGCAGCTATTAAAGGAATGCCAAGAGAAGAACGAAATTCTAGCTGAAAATAATAAACTACTAAGATTACGTATATATGATCTAGAAGAAAAAAACCAAAAAGAAGAAAAAAATCAAAACAAAGCATTATACAGCGAAATAGCCAACAAAGATAGAAACAACTGCAGCAAAACAAGGACAGCAGGTGAACACAGAAACACAGATCGAATAGAAACAGAACAACCTATACGTCAACTGCCTGACAGAAGTGGTAGGCCAAATGCACCAACAACAATAAACACAACTACTGAAAAGAGAGAACACAGACTTTGGAGAGAACATCTCGAAACAACAGAACAAGGTATACGTCAACTGCCTGACAGAAGTGATAGACCAAATGCACCAACAACAATAAACACAACTACTGAAAAGAGAGAACATCTTGAAACAAATAGGAACACTGATGAAAACAAAACTCAACCGGGGTTTAAATATAACCAGAGAAATTATAAAACAAATTCAGCATTACCAGGCGCACCAGAACATAGGGAAGTGCAACAAACGTACCAATTGAAACATAAAACTGCAACAAGCTTCCAAAAAAATATTGGAGTTCGAACAAGAACAGATACAAATTTCACAGGGGTCAGCAAGAAATTATGGATATACCTCTACAGAGTAAAAAGAACAGCCACAGAAGACAGTATTAAGAACTACATTAAAACATCCACAGGTTTCGAAAATTCAGAGATAACAGTCAAAGAAATAGCAGGCAATGAAGAAAGATTAAAAAGATACCTAGTAACCGCACCATTTGATAAGAAAGAAGAAATATATAAACCAGAATTTTGGCCAAACGGTGTAGGAATAAAACGTTTTGACTTCTCGAAACATAGAGAATTTTTGAATGATCAGGGTAAAAATTTTCAATAAACAAACCAGAACAGATAAATTATAACCACAACAAACAAGTCCTAATTGGTCTCATACATCAAAACGTTCAATCCATTGGAAATTGTGTTGACGAACTAAACATGATTATGCTACAGAACTCACAATGTCAGTTTTTAGTTGTTACAGAACATTGGAAGACAGAACAACAGCTGAAATGTTTTCAAATACCAAACTTCAAGTTGGCTACCTACTTCTGCAGAGAGAAAGGCTATGGTGGTGCAGCGGTATATGTTAAAGAAGATATTACTTTCAAGGTGGCACACAACATCAACAAAATGTCAAAAAGTGGAATTTTAGAATGTGCAGGAATGAAATGTAAACTAAATGGACAAAACTTCAATATTATAAGTGTCTACAGGCCACCATACAAGAAGGACCTAGAAGAGTTTTACTCAAAGTTTGAAGGATTATTGGAAACAGTATTCGAAGATCAAAGAAATACTATCATAGCAGGAGACTTGAACTTGGACTTAAAAGCCACTACTACAGGAACTAATAGAATGACCTGCTTGTTAAATTCTTACTCATTTGTACATACCATCGAAGAGTACACCAGAATAACAGCGACAACCAAATCCTGCATAGATAACATTATCACTAACTGCAAACTGCCATATATAACAGAAATATTAGACACAAACATATCAGACCACAAAGGACAGAAAGTTACTATTAATTTGACAGAGATTGAGACACCTCGACAAAAAGTTAGTAGAATTTATTCTACTGAAAATAAAGAGATTTTCCTAGGAAAACTGAAAGAACATGACTGGTCACAAGTTTATGAAATCAGAGAGGGGGACGTGGATGCCCAGTGGAATCGATTTATGGAAATATTCCTCGGATTATTTGAAGAATGCTTCATACCCAGACCCACCCATCCAAGAAAGAAAGAACCATATGCAAATGATCAAGAAATACTGGAATATAAAAATAGGCTAAGCGCTTGGGAGATCATCAAGCAATATCACACAGAGGCAAAACCAATATATAATGATATGAAGAAAGAATACCACAATCTACTCGTCCATAAAAGGGCCGAAAATTATGAACAAAGAATAATAAAATCAGACAACAAGATGAAAAGCATGTGGAGTATATACAATGAAGTAACAGGAAGAAGGAAGAACACGGATAGTCAAATGGAAGGAGATTCCCCCGTAGACATAGCGAATCAGTATGTTGAATTCTTATCGAGTGTGGTACCTAATTTACTAAAAGATCAGACTGCCACTACATGTGCATATAATGTACCAAATAATACAAAGTCTTTTTTTATACTACCGGTTACATCCACAGAAGTAGTGAATCTAGCGAAGAGGTTGAAAAATAAACATACATGTGGCGACGACAACATCCCAATAAGTCTACTGAAATATTGTGCACAAGAGATAGCGGAGGTTTTAAGCTATATGATAAACAACTCCTTTGAAACTGGCATATTTCCAACACAATTGAAATTAGCACTAGTCACTCCTGTACACAAGAAGGGGGATACTAAAGAATTTGAAAATTATAGACCTATTAGCGTCCTACCAGCTTTCTCAAAATTGTTTGAAATGGCCATGTCCGACAGATTAATGCAATTCATGAAAAAATGTAACCAACTGAATGACAACCAACATGGTTATATAAAGGAAAGATCTGTTATAACAGCAATTATACAACTGACAGAAAAAATTGTGAAAGCTTTCGAAGGAAATGAGTTGTTACTGGCAATAATTTTGGATTTATCGAAAGCTTTTGACTGTCTTACACACAGGTACATATTAGAAAAACTCGAGAGATATGGTATTAGAGGAAGAGCATTGCAGTGGTTCAAATCTTACCTAAGCAATAGAACACAACGAGTGAAAATATCGAGGAAACACCAAACACACAAATCTGACACCAGGGAAAGCAACATTGGAGTACCACAAGGAAGCATACTTGGCCCACTTCTCTTCATCATATTCATGAATGACATCGTGTGGATATTGAATGAATACAAAGACTGCCAAATTACAACCTATGCGGATGATACGAACATACTTGTGAACAAGACAAATTACCCAGATCTCATAACTGAAGCATCAGACATTTTTAATAAAATAAAGGAATGGTTTACCAGGAATAATCTTATAATAAACGCTGATAAGACAAAGCTACTATTAATCCGTACGAAACAACAAAGAATTGATACACCAAGAACTATAAAAATATCAGATCAAGAAATAACACCATCAGAATCAACAAAACTCCTGGGCATAACAATAGACGAAAACTTAATTTGGAATGAACATATAGAAGTCCTGACCAACAAACTTACATCAACAGCTTATTCGATACGTACGATCAGGAAATACATGAACGAGAGTACAATCAGAGTAATTTACTTCGCAACTTTTGAAAGTCTCATGAGATTTGGAATAATAATTTGGGGAGGGAATCACAGCATAATAGAGCTTTTTCGCGTTCAAAAGAGAACTATTATAGCAATGTTCAACTTAAAATACACACAAAGCTGCAGAGGCATATTCAGGGCGAACCGAATAATGACTATATATGCTGTGTATATATATGAAATATTAATGTATATATATAAAAACAGAAAGAATTTCCCACAACTTAACTCTTACCATCACTATAACACCAGAAATACAAACATCACCTACCCAATGCATAAGCTGACTATCACAGAAAAACATCCAAATTACGCAGGCATAAGATACTTCAATAAACTACCGGAAAATATTAAAGACTGTCGAAATATTAATGGATACAAAAGAAAGGTTAAAAACCTACTAATAAATATGGAGCCATACACCTTAGAGGATTACAATAGATTTGAAGGGACGCTGTCTTGAATTTATGATGCTGCAATCAGAACTTTAATTCTTTTAAATTTTATTATGTAGTATATGCTTTCGAGAATAAATAAACTTATTATTATTATTATTATAAACTTATTATTATTATTATTTATGATCAAATACTGGATTTCCACAAAAATACCAATTTCTCACTCAACTCAGACACAATCATTGCATAAAATGCTCTCGGTTTATTGTTTTGTACCAAATTTGGTTCGTATATCGTTAGAGGTTGGGATAGCATTACAAATAAACCATTGTTTGTTGAATATTCCAAAGTCCAGTATTCTTGAAATGAAGTTATATTCATAAAATTAGTTTTCCTATCGACTGTTGAAACCTGCTTGGACACAGTGAACTGTCCTGTTTACCATTTGATTTCTTATACATTAGTAGTAAAGAATGCAACAATATGCTCCTCACGAGTAGCAGTAGTAGTCTGGTATTCAGGCGAATCTCAATACCGTTGAGACATTCATAACTCTTCGAATGAAATTCAGTGAGCAAGAGATTCAACTGTGTTACAAGAGTAGAATTCAGTTATCTATCTTGTGAGTTGATCCATCTTATGGGTAGATTAGCATTCAAGATTCCAACGAAAAAATTTACCAAAAAAATTGACAGCTGCCGAAGCACTCGTACATGATCCTGAATATGTTATTATCCATTGGAGTTATGTCGTATGATCTTAGAGGCCAATGAATTGGACCATTTCTCGAAATAATGTTATGGATCAACTTCAAGCTGTTCTAGTGCCCAATCAGCAAACAAACGACGCTCATTTTGGTCATGTGGCTTTAGTTCTTGAACCAGTTGGATCTTTTAAGGGTGTAGACCAAGATCTTCACGCGAAATTTTCCATGTGGTGAATGCACAGATTTCAACTTGTTGTGAAAGTCGACGAATAAAAAAATCTGGATCTTCATTAACACTATCACTTAAGTCAGCGATATTTTCTTCTGTACTTACAGTTCCTTGTCTTGTTGTTGTTGTTGCATCGAGTATAGAGAAAATTTTGTCCGAAATCTATCGATAGTTCAACGAATAAGCTGCTCCGATGGACGATTATGTAAACCATGTATTGAAAAATTTTCACGCGGAATCTACTTCCAGTTCTACCGGAAACGAGTGAACACTTCATTATTTCAAATGTAACACCCATTTATTTTTACATATTTGAATTCTTCATTCAATTCTGCACTGATTTGATGTATGATATGCGCAACCACTTCAACCAATTCTTGAGTAATAGCCTGATTGTCAAATTTGTTGACAGAAAGAGTATCACAAATAAGTGTTTATATCTCCAAAATCCCTCATTGTAAGATTTTTTTTTTCAACAGTACAACGGAAGAAAATACGCTGATACTGCTTCTTGTATAAATTATGAGGAAATATTATACAGGGTGTCTGAAACAGGGCTTCAAATTGAGCCTCAATAAAACTATGAAATCTCATTTCCTTCAAACGGTAACCATATAATTTTGTTATTCCTATCGATTGCTCGTCAAAAACTAGTTAGAGTGTTCCGAACATTTTCTGTATTCAAAATCAGTAGATAGTTATGCCGTTATTCAATAAAATTCGAATTTCACGACGGAATCCAGGTTTCTTTATCTAATCTTTGTGTGGTAGTTATATATTTGGCGGTATTAGCTAAAACATGATGGTGTTAGGTAGAGTGCGGAGTGTTGGACCAGAAGGTAGCATCAGTCCGAAGATACAAAGGGCCTACAACATGCTGAAACTCCAGAGTATCGACAGGATCTACGGGGACAGAACCAGGCCCAGGTGAGACCATACTGAATTTTAATTCATTTCTTCCCATTGTTCCATTGGCCACCTCCTCATAGGTTTTTTTCAAGAACCGATTCACCACATGCATTAGAAGATTATTTATTTTTGAATTCAGTTGACTTAATGAAATGGTAGAGGAGATTTGAAAAGTGACTGGGTTGGCAAGTCGATAATAGTTGATAGCTGGTCGCTGACAGAGGCTTATCAACCATAGTGCCCAGAGAGAAGTGAATTACTATTCCTACTAGGAACAAACTGCAACTGATACGACTGCCACATTATTTTGCCATTAAATGAGGCAATCACTACCAGTCAACCATCCTGCCCTGTACGGAATTTCTCCTGCTTCACCTGCCTGTGAAACAAAATGGCATTTTCGAAAATAACAGAAATGATGAAATAAAAAAAACATTTCTGTTGAGAATAAGGTCAATTATGTGAACAATAATGTAGGTGAATATGCTGTATTTGCCGCTTCGACCGAATTGAGGCTATCCTCAGGGCACTTCAACAAGGAAAACAATAAATAATGAAGATACAAGAAAAAACATTGAAAAAAATTTCCAGGTTATTACTCTATTGTACAAAACGCTGATATAGTAATGCAACCAAACGACATTTTGTCTATTGAAATTTGAACTGAGGCCTCCTCTCAAAGGTCAAATCTCTTGATATGTTGATGATGACTATTATCTCTTCTTCAGAGATAAAACAACGAAAATGACAGTCTACATTCTACAATAACCAATACATGATCCACGTATTGGAAGTTATTCCCGGGTGTTTCAAATTGCGCGATTTCTTTTTAGAATAAATAAAACACATAATTTGCATTTTCGAATTTTTTTTTTGGTTATTGAAGTATCAGTTATGACATTTATGTACGAAAAATAATATCTGCCGAATGGCTTCCTCTTGCAGCTCTACAGGGTCTTTCACGAGAAACCTCACCCATATTTATACGGGAAACTACTGAACGTATTTTCATGAAATTCAGCACTTATAAGTATTTCACGATGCTGATGAAATCTAAAATATTTTCAAGGCATGAGCACCTCCGGTTTTTCCGGAAATGACATCAACTTCCGTTTTTCAAATTAGAACACCATTTTTTTATTGCAGAAATAGATTCCATAGAAAATTTCAAGTTATTTTGATGAAACATATTTCAGTTTTGGTTGGAAAATTCTCTCTGAGCGGGAAAATTCGAAAAAAAACTCGAAAATAGAGCTCCGCTGAAACAAGAATAACTTCGAGGTTTTTGGATGGAAAATTTTCATTTTTGGGATTTTTCAAGATGTAAGATTGATGTATCCACTTTGAAAATCGAAATCGCGATTCATGATACAGGGGGTGAAAAAATCGCTTTCGAAGTTAGGGATGACAAAATCGTGAAAAATCATTTTTTTCAAATTAGAACCCCATTTTTTTATGGCAGATATTGAATCTACGTTAAAAAATAATGTGAGTGTATGCATCACACCCTTGCCCTAAAATGGATATTTTCTGAGTTAAAATTCACTTTAGAGCAAGGGTGTGATGCATACACTCACATTATTTTTTAACGTAGATTCAATATCTGCCATAAAAAAATGGGGTTCTAATTTGAAAAAATTGATTTTTCACGATTTTGTCATCCCTAACTTTGAAAGCGATTTTTTCACCCCCTGTATCATGAATCGCGATTTCGATTTTCAAAGTGGATACATCAATCTTACATCTTGAAAAATCCCAAAAATGAAAATTTTCCATCCAAAAACCTCGAAGTTATTCTTGTTTCAGCGGAGCTCTATTTTCGATTTTTTTTCGAATTTTCCCGCTCAGAGAGAATTTTCCAATCAAAACTGAAAAACAGTGGCGGATTAACGATTTCAGGGGCCCTACGCTTCGTAACTTTTGGGGCCCCCTCTGAACAAAGAACAAAACATGAAGTTTATTAATAAAACACAAGGTATGTATATCAAAACAAAATATAAAAGATGAATAAAAATCTTGAAAAAAGAGCAATATCACAAAAATTCAAATACAAAATATCTCTAGAATACCATATCTGCAAATTTTTCATTGCGGCATCGAGATTAAGGAATAAATAAAGTCATCACAAAAGATACAAATATCGTAAAGCAGTAAATTAGTTACCTACAAAATAAAATTCCACTAGAAAAGTTGTTTTCTTCTTATTTCAATATAAGCAAATTCTTTCATTGCAGAATCATAATCAAAGAATACAGAAAGTATTCCTAAAAACTGCAGTCTATTTTCTGTCATAACAGTTCTATATTTATTTTTTATCAATGACAGTTTGGAAAATGAGCGCTTTGCTTCCCAACTTGTAATAGGCAGCGTTACAAATAACTTTAAAGCAATATATGAATTGGAGAATAATCATTCCCTCATCATATATGATTTTCAACATCTCTAAACAACCAGTATTTTTTTTTGGTTTCAAGAGTTTGCACAAGTATTTTTCACTTTACACCCCTAAACGAATCAACATCTGGTCGGCCGTTCTGTAGCACATTCCTAGATTTTAGAGGAAATGCCGACAAATTTATTGGATTATGATGTACTTAATTGTAAAAATTGGAATTCGGCTGTCACCCTTGACGGAATTTATTGCAGGCAGACCAGATCATTAGGAACAGTAGGTACGCTGAATCTTGGATGGTGTGTTTTTTCCAACATCTGAGTTTTGCTCTGAGGCTTTTGTTATTCAATTGCGTTTCATGTGAAAGTAATAATTCATAATTTACAAGTTTCCTCTGAGCTTCTTATAAAATATAGTAGTCTGACTATTTTTTTCACACTTACAGACTGAATTTTCATTCTAGAAAAATAAAATCAATTCGATCGCTGGGGCCCCTATGGACCTCGGAGCCCTACGCTGCAGCGTACTAAGCGTACCGGTTAATCCGCCACTGCTGAAAAATGTTACATCAAAATAACTTGAAATTTTCTAAGGAATCTATTTCTGCAATAAAAAAATGGTGTTCTAATTTGAAAAACGGAAGTTGACGTCATTTCCGGAAAAACCGGAGGTGCTCATGCCTTGAAAATATTTTAGATTTCTTCAGCATCGTGAAATAATTATAAGTGCTGAATTTCATGAAAATACGTTCAGTAGTTTCCCGTATAAATATGGGTGAGGTTCCTCGTGAAAGACCCTGTATAAGCGTCCACTCTTCTATTGAAATTTTCAATGACATTTTGACATAATTGAGGCTCTATCTCATTTATGACACGAATAATTTCATCCTTCAGTTCAGGAATCGATTCGCGGATTTTATTCTCCACAGATACGACAATTTCGTTTATTAACATAGTCACCAAGTACAAAAAGTGTTTCATCGGAAAACATGATTTTTTGAGAAAAATTAGCTGGTTGTTCATTGATGGAATTGACAAATCGACGAGGTTTTAAATGATCTGATGACTTTATTTCCTGTGTTATTCGAAACTTGTATGCCTTCAAAGCTGAATCCTTGTCTAAAATACGCCATGTTGTGGACTTACTAAGTTTGACTTGCTGTGAACGACATTTTATGGTCTTCAGCAACACTTTCACGAACCAAATCAATATTTTCTTGGGAACGACAGCTACGACTGTATTTTTCACCTTTTTGGTCATCCACTGAACAGGTCTCTTGAAATTTTTTGATAATTCGACCAATAGTGCTTTTAAATGGACGATTATGTAAACTATGAAATTTTTCGAAAACACTTTTCGCGAAACGCTGATTTCCATAAAATAATTCAACGACTTGAATTTGATGTATGACATACGGTGCGGTGGAATTAGTGTTACCCCCCCTATTAATTACTCTATTTTTATATCTTGGGAAAAAAGCTCAAACAGGTCAATTTTTATATTAAACGTAGTACATATGTTATGAAAGTTACCCTCTTCATGGGGGTGTCACCCCTTCGATTTTTTTGTCATGCGACACCTCATTTGAAACTTATTGAAACACTGATTTCAAAAATATATAACACTTTGGTTCAAAAATTAACGGAGTCTGAGTTCAAAATTTTTTTTAGTTTTCAGAACACCCTTAGGTGTTACTTGTAATTTATTACATTAAATGATTGAATTCAGTTACCAACATTTACAATATTGGAAATATTCATTCTATGACAAAACACTTCCAACCCTCAAATGAAAAAACGTACCGTCAAGCCAACAGAATTCCTTGAATTCTTGCAAGGTAAGATTAAAACTCTCATATAACTCAGACTCCGTTGAATTTTGAACCGAAGTGTCATACATTTTTGAAATCAGTGTTTCAAAAGGTTTCGAATGAGGTGTCGCATGATGCACTATCTCATTTAAAAAAATTGAAGGGGCGACACCAGCATGAAGAGGGATTATGTCACGCTCGAAACTTTTATGTCATAACATACTTCGTTCAATATAAAAATTGACTTGTTTGAGTTTTTTTCTTAAGATATAAAAATAGAGTAGTTAATAGGGGGAGGGGTAACACTTATTCCACTGCACTGTAGAACTGTCATACATTGCACTTCTTAAATGTCATATTTTATTTATTCCTAAAAAAACCGCGTAATTTGAAACACCTTGTTTTATGGTACATTATTTAATTTTTCAATGTTGCTAACGCCACTATGATGTTTTTTGATCTCGGCCTTTTCATTTATCATTCTTTGTGTGTTTGTCTGAAATAACAAAATTTTTGAAATCAAATTCATGTTGCTTGCCACCAAAATGTACTCTTTCAAAAACACATGGGTCGTTTCTTATTGAGTTACACCCAGCAATTATTCGAGCTCTTAAATCGTCCACATTTTCCACCGGCCAAGTATAAACAAATGACTTTATATGGCTCCTCAGGAAATAATCCAGGGGCTTTAAGTCCGGAGATCGAGCAGGCCAGGTACGAAAAAGAATAAAGAACTACATATTCACCTCCGAGGCGTGGATTATACCACAGAGCGATGGAGCATGGAATGCAGGAGATTGGATTTTCTTACTCTGAATGTTTTCGGTCCCATATCTTCGCAAGAAAGCGCTGTTTCAAAAATGAACAAAGAATAAAAGATCCTGGAAATAGTCCGAGGAACGAACATGTACAGTTTGTGTGTATAAGGACTATTCATGGAAAAGCATTTAATGTCATGATTATGACATGTGAGTTCGTCATCTATGTTTATTTCCGTTCCTATTGTATTTTTAGAGTGTATATCGTGTCAGATCCATAACAGGAAGTTTTTATAATCGTTCATGTTTCCGATGGCTTGATGGAGTCGATAACTTTGTTCCTGACAATCTCTTCATAAGTTCGTATATTTTCTCGCAGATATGTGTTTAAAGGATGCATCACGCAAATCTTCATCGCTACCTATCTGAGCAGTGATCTGACGTGAAGTATTGCAGGAGGGGACAAACGGATATCTATCCCATTTCAATTCTCGTAATTTTTATTTGTCCCCGCCTGCGGAAAATTGAAGCATTCACGATTTTAATGACATCTCATATGTTAAAATCCTTCAAGCCTCTCAATGTGTTGAGCTTGCAGAAGAAAAAGACATACATATACTCCATTCACAATTATAAAATCACAACTCTGGCCTTGGAAATTTGACACATTCCACTCTGTATCGAAGTTATGACGTTTTTCAAAATATTTTTATGTTCCAAGTCAACACTATGTTGCCCTTTCTACATTCTTAGCGTATTTCTCAGAATGTGAATGAATTGGAAAATATGTGATGGACGAAAATAATTAAAGTTCATATGAATTGATAGAAAGGATTCCTTGTCTAGTTCTTGCATGAAAAGTACAAGAGATCACTGTTGAAATATATAATTTTTCGCCATGGAAGAAAATTGGATTGCTTTCACATAATTTTCATATGCATGCTTGTGAAGATTTGATGTTTAATTATCCTCTTGAACTGAAAGTTCAAGACTTGACGACCTCAATTGTTGATTATAATCAAGAATTCATTAAAAAAAATCAACCCAAAGATATAAGATGAATTGATGGGTAATTACAAGAATCAAGAATAATGGAACATCATATCCCTCTACTGGAATCCGAATATGTGATATGATTGTGAGGGTGCATAACATTTCTGTTTCTAATATTTCTTTATTTCAAATAAATAACAGTTTTATTTATTCATCACAAAGAAAATGAACATAATAACTAAATTAACGAATTTGTTTATAGAGAAACTAATAATTTCAATGCAATATAAATTAATAAGCCTGAAAGCTTTATAGATATACATTTCATTTATTTGATCTTATGAACAAGGAGTAAAATATTCTGGCTGTATAGTAATTTGTTAGTTTAAAAAAGATTCATACATTACTACCACAGTAGGTTTGTACAAATGAAATGGAATAGGTCAAACATATGCTACACATTTATCATTCACCTGTTCTAAAATAAGACGCAAACTCCTGGAATATGGAAAAAACCGATGTATTCTGGTTCAATATAGCCTATTTCTACTTTCGACAAAGGATTGATAGGAATGAAAGCTCCAGTGACACATATTTCAATTAATCGGAATCTGAATCGTTGAGTGCAATATAATCATATTTCTTCTTTTTTTTAGCTTATTCGGCGTGATTTTTTCTGAAACGTGAAAACGATCAACAATAATCATTTAGAGACCGATGATGGCCATCCAGAACCCGTTTAGGTACTTACGAAAATCGTGCAATTTCATTCTGAAAGTTCTTTCCTCATAATTCCTCGAAAATCCTACCTGAACCATATTTTCCGGTAGCTTTCGTTAGAAGATCGTATAAGGAAGCCTTTTTTTTCATTTACACATCTCAAATAAATTTTGAGCACCAAAAACGATACCGAAACTGACTAAACTTCTGGGGGACCGGAATTTCGTTTGAAATCTTTCCAAACGGCCAGATACCTAGAAAAACTTCGTTATCAAGTGTAAAAAAGGCGATTAGTACTTACTTTTGTTTTTTTTATGCTTATTAATCGATTTTTGGTCCAATTCAAATTTGCCGTTCGTACTCACGCCAAAAGTCGTGAAAGGAAAAAATGACACTTTCACGAAATCGACGGGAAACTTCCTCTGGACGACGAAGAACAAAAGAATAGGCGATTCCTTATCGATATTTCGCCCCAAAATCGCCGATCGATTCAAATTAACAAAATGTGGAATATCTTTGATACTTTTACTTTGATGTAAACAGAAAAACTGGCAACAACGATTTGTCATTAACAATATTCTCTGTACGCGCACAGATTTTTCATCAGGTGCACCAATTCCTGAAAACGAAACCATGGCCAGAGTTGTGATTTTATAATTGTGAATGGAGTATACATATCGGATGTTTTCATTAGTGTGATTAGATAAACTTTGAATTGAAATAAGACACATTCAAACGAAGATTGAAGCCAATTTTATGACATTCATGTTTGAAAAATAATTTCCGGCATATGTCAACCAGGACTATCCTCAGAGATAGCATTCAAGAAGACCAATTCTGGACAAAAATAATTTCCGGCATATGTCAACCAGGACTATCCTCAGAGATAGTATTCAAGAAGACCACTTTTCGAGTAATTCAGGCTTTATTTCAGCAATAATACGAGTTAAGTTGACTTCCAAAGCGTCTCTTGTTTCTGGTGCATTAGCATAAACCAATGACTTGACATACCAAAAAAAAAATAGCCCATTGGAGATATGTCGCATGGCCATTTCTCCCAATAATCATTCTTTCAATAAATCGCTTATTTTGGACAAATGGCTTCAGTTCTTGAATCAGTTGGATCTTGTTTGGATGTAGACCAAGATTTTTACGCAAAATTTTTCATGTGGTGGATTCACAGAGTCCAACTTGTTGTGAACGTCGACAAATAGACAAATATCTTTCTTCTTATTGCGCCGTCTCCTTCCGAAGGTTGGCGATCCAAACGGCAATTGTTGTCTTGGAAACGGCAGCTCGAAAGATTTCAGCCGATGTGTGACCAAACCATCTTCTGAGGTCCTTCAGCCAAGAATTCTGGCGCCTTCCCACAGATCTTTTCCCTTGTATCTTCCCCTCTATTATAAGGCGAAGTAACTCATACCTTCCACCTCTCAATACATGTCCCAAATATCGCATTTTTCTCTCTTTTATGGTGTTAAGTAGTTCTTTATGTTTGTTCATGCGTAGAAGTACTTCGACATTGGTAATTTTCTGCATCCATGAAATTCGCAGCATCCTACGGTAAATATACATTTCGAAGGCCTCTACCTTTTTCTCCGTTTGTGCGTCCATTGTCCAGCTCTCGCATCCATACAGCAACACTGAGAAGACATAACATCTGACCATCCGAGTTCTTAGTGCTAGACTGAGGTCTGATCTTGCGAAAAATGTCTTCATATTAATGAAGGTCTTCCTCGCTTGTTCAATCCTCGAATGTATTTCGCTCTTAGGGTTGCACTGGTTGTTAATATTGGCTCCCAAATATTTGATGGATGATACCTGTTCAATTGTCTGCCCCTTTACGCATAGATGTACATTTGGTGTAGATAGTGTTTTTGAGAAGATGAGAACTTTGGTTTTGGATATATTGAGGTTTAGGCCATATGCTTCGCTGCGACTTACGACGGAATCTATTAATTTTTGTAGCTCTTGCATGCTGTTTGCTATTATTACGGTGTCATCAGCGTATCTTATGTTGTTAATTATTGTTCCGTTAACTTTTATTCCAGCCTCAGCTTCTTCCAGTGCTTCTCTGAATATAGACTCCGAGTACAGGTTAAAGAGTATTGGTGACAAGACGCAGCCCTGACGGACTCCTCGTCTGATTTGTATATCCTCCGATGTCATTTGATCTATTTCGACTGTTGCTGTCTGATGCCAATAGAGTTCAGAAATCACGTGTATGTCCTGTTCGTCGATCCCCGTTTCTCTTAGGATTTGCATCATTTTCTCATGACTAACGCAGTCGAATGCCTTTCGATAGTCTATAAAACATGCATACATATCGACATTCATATCTCTGCAACGTTGCGCCAGTACATTTAAAGAGAAAAGAGCCTCTCGCGTTCCCATTCCATTTCGAAATCCAAATTGGGTGTTATCCATTTGGTACTCACACTTTTTATATATTCGTGCATGGATGACTCTGAGAAAGGTTTTAAGAACGTGAGACATCAGACTTATTATTCTGTAATCATCGCAATGTGTGGAGTTTGGTTTTTTCGGTAGTGGTACAAATGTTGATCTCAACCAATCTGATGGTATTTTTCCTGAATTATATATTTCGTTGAACAATGCTGTTAACAGATCTAGGGTTTTGCCCTCGTTCTCTGCGATCAGTTTGAGTATCTCAGCATTGATTTTATCAGGGCCGGTTGCTTTTCCCTCTTTTTGAGCTTCTATTGCGTGTATGACCTCCTGTTTAGATATTATGGGACCTTTTTCATTTATTTCCTTATTTATGGATGGTGAAGCATTTGGTCTATCATCGTCGAAGAGTTTTTGGATGTATTCTTTCCATCTAACAAGTTTCTCCTCTGTCCCTACTATCAGTTCGTTATCTTCACCTCTTAAGTTTGTTTCCTGTCTTTTTCGCCGCTTGCCCGTCATCTCTTTTATTTTCTTGTGGACGTTGAAGTAGTCATATCTTTCCTGGAGTTGTTCAATTTCCTGGCATTTTGCTGACATCCATTTTTCCTTGGCCTCTCTGCACTTCCTTCTGATGATTTTATTGTATTTTTTGTATTCAGTTGGATTGGTTTTGTTGACCCGTCTTTCACCCATCAGATCCATGATTTCTTCCGTAATCCATTCCTGCTTTTTGTTGTTTTTCGTGAATCCTATATCTACTTCTTGTATCTTAACAATTTTCTCTTTGATGGTGTTCCATGTTTCTTCAACATTATCCACGCTTATTGGGTTCGTCGTATTACCCAACTCTTTCTCGATTACGAGACTTATTTCTTGTCTTTTCTCAGGGTTTTTCAGCTGCTTAGTATCAATTCTACTTGCCACCCGTCTCTCAACCTTCAGAAATCTCTTCATTTTAAAATCCATAACAACCGGGTTATGGTCGCTATGAATGTCTGCTCCAGGGTATGTTTTTACCGATTTTATATTCTTTTTAAAGTTCGATCCCACCAGGATGAAATCAATTTGATTTCTTATAATTCTGCCGTCTTTTTCTGCAGGTGACTTCCAAGTATACAGTCTCCTAGGATGTTGTTTGAAGAAAGTGTTGGCTATTAAAAGGTCGTTCTCTACACAAAACTGTGCCAGTCTATTTCCTCTATCGTTTCTTGTACCAAGTCCATATGAACCCACATTGTCACCCTCAGCACCGCAACCAATTTTGGCGTTGAAGTCTCCAATTACCATCGTTATCTCTCCTCTCTTCGTCAACCGTAATATCTCATCTATTGCGCTATAAAACTCTTCAGTTTCCTGGTCAGACTTGTCATTTGTCGGGGCATAAACTTGAACTATATTCATATCTCTGTGAGTTGTTCTCAGCTTCAAGAACGCTGTTCTATCATTCAGAGGGATGAAGTCTATAACTGATTGTGCTATTCTATTTGAGACCATTATTGCTGTTCCATATTGATGTTTTGGATCAGTTCCTCCAGAGTAGTAGATGTATCCTCCCTTTGTCTTCTGCTTCCCTGAGCCAGGCCATCTTACCTCGCTCAGCCCCAAAATGTCTATTTTCATCCTGCACATCTCGGCCTCAGTGTTTGCCAGTTTCCCAGACTGGAATAAGCTGCGTACGTTCCATGTGGCAATACGTACTGTCTTGTCATAAACTTGTAATTTTACTTTGCTTCCTTGATTCTCAATGGTAGGCGACGGGGGGATTCTTAGCACCCTCTCCCCACTTAAGGGGTGCCCCGGACTGAGGGCCATTTGCTGGTTTTCGTCTGCCATTTAGATTTTTTTGGAAGTGTATAATACAGTAAGGGTTCCGTTCCTTTTCTGTATCGCAGTGGGAAAACCGTTTTTGCTGCTTCAGCTGCGCTTTTCCGTATTCGGTGCCATACCGTTTTTTTTTTTTTTTTTTTTCGCTATAGCCCGATTTTGATGAAACTGCTGACTTTCATCAATGCTAGTTTTGGTCCGCCCCGGGTATTTAATTTCCCCGGTACCACTTATATCTAAGAGGCATTCCCCTATCCGCCACCTGGGGAGGCGCCCGATGGAGGACTAGCAAACCCCACACGGGTATAATATGGGACAAATATGGATCTTCATTAACACTGTCACTTACAGCAGCGATATTTTCTTCTGTACTAACAGTTTTTTGTCTTGTTGTTGTTGCATCGAATAAGCTGCTCTGATGGACGATTATATGAACCATAAATTTCACGACGTGCTATAAAAGTTTGGCGAACGGAACACTGATTTTGAAAATAAATTTCAACAATTTGTAAACGTTGTTGCGGCGTGAGTCTTTCCATGATAATTTGTCAATGCTTACTGAACACAAATGTCAACATAACATGGCTTCTACCTTCTATCAAATCACAGTTATCCCTATCGAGAATTCTATAACTTTGAAAAAACACCCGTCGGTGAAAATGTTGTTGAAGCAGAAAAAAATAATTGAAAAATGATAA
Organism: Adalia bipunctata; assembly: GCA_910592335.1. Taxonomy (NCBI): domain Eukaryota; kingdom Metazoa; phylum Arthropoda; class Insecta; order Coleoptera; family Coccinellidae; genus Adalia; species Adalia bipunctata. The sequence continues at coordinate 14,680,150 of OU342954.1, forward strand.
CATTTCTGAATGGAGAATGACGCGATCTTTCAAACGACGTATCCGAAGCCCATACTTCTTTTTTTTTAAGAGGGAGGTTGCACCTACTCTAAGATGTTAGGATTCGCATTTCTACGTAGAAGAATGAGATGTTAAAATTTAGGATCGACATATTTCGGGATACCTATTACATGAATATCTGCAGTAACAGAGATGATGAATTCATTCAATTTGGATTTTTCACACTGTATAAATGCCAAATATGGTCAGCAATTCCATGCTGTCGTATACACCTCTTCAGGATTCATTGTAATTCATATTCTTAAGTGTCTTTCGCCTTCAAAATAAGAAACGTATACCGGCAGATGGCAGTGCAGTGCATTGAATTTTATTTATTGGATAATTCAGTTTAATAGAACAAATGTTGGGGCGCAGGGAATATAACAAGAAATCCTTCTCTGAACTAGATATCACACTGCCTGTATAATTTGGTATAATACTCTCTCTTTCCTTTACCAGTCATCTGGGAGGAGATACCTGCGGGGAGTGTCATTTAAAAGGAATTCAATTCCACAACAAACCTAAATTGTCTTTGATAAAAATGGATATTTATCATTTCGAATAGAATAATTCAAGGAGAAATATTTTGCGAAAACACGCATTGTTGTAATATTATTATTATTTACAAAAAACTGTGAATTCTGAAAGGAAAATTAGATAGACGTTTGATTAACTATATGATAGACTTCAATACTGAAATGAAAAAACACAAAAATATTCGTTTTGATGGTGGAAATGTTACAAAATAACCAAAAATGATGGGGAATATCCTTCTCGTTCATTTCATACTTATGAACTATTTTTTTATTATTTTTGTCTTTATACACTCATACATCCCATCATCAATCAGAAAAAATAAATCGTTTCTGACTCCCTTTTTTTAGGGATGTAGTGTAGACCCTTTAGTATGAGTATTTTTTTGTGACAGAAATATAGCTTATATTCTCCCGGATCCATAGAATAAGGAATATTCAATCTCAACAAAAATATTGATGGTTGAAAAGGCTGAGGTCAAATCACTCTGTTCTTCGGTCTTCTCATGAGCTCTTTTTCTGAATGGTCTTTCAGTCCTTCATGTACCGCAAGGCAATCTTTCCTTCCTTAAGAACTATTGACACTTCCATTCCTGCGGATTTGCTCACTTGGAGAATCGTTTTCCAAGACCGAATAAGCCATTTTTATTGAAAAAAGGAGATGAAATTCGCCAATTTTTACGTTATATTTCATCTAAAGGTTACTGTTGAAGTAAGTAGTTCACGAAAAGAAAAAGTACTATTTACTGTGCTATGACCGGACTTTCAGTAATATCTCCTCAAGAATGCTACGTAACAGAAAAAAAATCGGTTTACTTTCTTTCTTAGAGCGAAGGAATTTGCTGGGAGGAGGTCTCAAGAGAATCCTATAATCGATGTTATACCTAATGTAAACTGCCTTCAATTTCTCAAGGCAGAATGCAGTGTATATGGAAGTGTCCACCAGGAAATCACTGGAGTGAGTAGATTGTGAACATGCGAATTCTCGTTCAAGGTCACTCGGTTCTCTCCTCGAGTTTTATTCCTTCGAAAAAACTTCGTGCAGGATTGCTATACTTCTGAATCGGTAATATCGGAACAGAATCAGGCAATCATCGTTCAAGAGGGAGAAAGCATTATTTATTAATTATATTCAATAAAGAATCTCCAAAATTATTCTGAATATACAGGGCGTCCTGAAAGGAGGTACAAACGAAGAAAGGTGTTTTCTTCATAATTTCGAGTCAAAAAGGTAATTCTCAATTGTTTTATCAAGATTTTATGAGGAAAACAGGTGCAGCCATTTATGACCCTGTATATCTCGGGTTATCTGAATTTTTAGTGAATACTTTGCGCAGGAAATGAGGACCATCTCCTCAGCTTTGAAAAAAATATTCATTGAATATTGAGAGTCGAGTAGTTTTCACAAAATTAATTATTTTCGATAACGAAGCAAAAAATTTAAAAAAAGTTGAAAAATCGCCATATCTTCGTAACCATAAATTTTCGGACCATGCTTTACTCGACGCAATTCACTGCAAATGACGTCTAGTATATCCCTTTCTAAGGTTCACGTCGAATTACCAAACACCCTTTATATGATCAATACATCTATCATATATTTCCGTTTCTGTGAATTTTCATCATTTGTGAACGTTATTGTCTTCATCTGTAACGCATTGTAGGTACCATGTTTCAATGGCCTAGTTGCCGAGGCACGATAATTTAAATAAAAAAACAAGGAAAATAGAGAAGCAGTTCCGCGTGTTTGGCATGTAAGGCATATTAGAAAAACAGCTGCTGATACAGTATATTGTAACGTTTTCTTCGTTATTAAAACGTCCGGGATGATTAAACTATTTATTTACACTACTTATAACACTAATAATTAATAGCTAATAAAGTTATTCTAACAAAAGTCCGTACAATTTATCTCTACTGATTTATTTGGCACTATTTATTTTTACTGGTCGCTCGTCTCTAACTGAATGAATCTCTCATCGTCGATGGGCCCCTTATATGCATAACGCCGATTGTTTCTCGCTAAGTCCGGACCCGTCTAGAAACTTCGCGAAACATTCGGGGCCGCTATGACGCCACGCGTTTCCAGAAACTTCTCGATCGAGCCGTAGCGCACAGGGCCGTACTTGTCACACTGTCCCCTCCTTAAGCCTGTTCTGTCCCAGAACAGATCGCATGGATTCTTCAGAGGGCCGTGGCGAAATCTGCAGTCGGCTCCTTCTCTACAGTAGCCCCTTTGATGGAAATAGCATTCTATAGTTTTGCCGGGGAGCTCAACACGATTTGGGTAGAAACTGCATACTAGGATCTGTATATCTGCCGTCTGGAAAATTACTTCAATCATGCTTCGTACTACCCTCCAATTCAGTAGATCCAGTCCACAACCAAGCTTGGGAACTGCTAGTTTCCTAACGCCGGAACGCTGAAGGTCTTCTTTCAAGCCATGCAGCGAGGTCCATAGGTTCTGGTAGGTGGGCTTCTGGAAAGAGTTCTGCTTGGTAACCAAATAGTAAATGAACCGACCCTCGGACTTCAATCTTAAACATTTCCCGACTCTGGGCTGCTGTCCCATTAGTTCCTCTTGCTGACCAAATTTGTTTTTGAATACTCTTGCTATTCCCCTACTCATACGTAGATCAGCTGCTACACAATGAGCAAGCGAGTATTCCTCGGGGACTGTAAACAGGTCCTGATGAACTTCCTGTGTGACGCCAAACCGTGCGATGCGTGTTCCCCCATAGGTGTTCATGAATTTTTGGAATTCGCAATTTTTCTTAGCCGGAACCTCGACGAGGCGTACTTCTTCTTCATCTTGCGTGGATGCGTACGGAGCCAATCTGTTGAAATGGACGACTTTCGGTTTTCCTCTGGGAGGCTTCCGTATTCGGTAAACTACGTCATTTATTCTTTTCACAACTTCGTACGGTCCTTCCCAATGTCTCTGCAGCTTCGGTGAGAAACCTTTTCTTCTTTGTGGGTTATACAACCATACCAGATCTCCTGCGGTAAACCCTCCTTCAATGGCCTTGATGTCATAGCGCATTTTCATCCGGTCACTTGCTTGCTGCATTTGATTACGCACCTTGTCATGGATGTAGTCTAGCTTGCTTCTGAGATTACTAACGTAGTCCTCCCCAGCTACATCTTCTCCAGGCTTACACCCAAACTCGAGGTCGCAAGGTAATCTTATTTCTCGGCCAAACATTATAATGGATGGAGTCTCCTTGGTAGATTCTTGAACCGAAGATCTATAGGCCATCGTGAATAAATGCAAGTATTCATCCCAGTCCCTTTGATGGTCAGAGACAACTTTGGCCAAGTGTTTTCCCATAGTCCGGTTCATTCGTTCTACCATGCCGTCTGACTGAGGATGCAGAGGCGTAGTTCTGGTCTTACGTATCCCCAATGTTTTGCAAACTTCCTGGAATAACTTCGACTCGAAGTTTCGGCCTTGATCACAATGCAGCTCAAGGGGGATTCCAAATCTGCAGAAGAACTCTTTCACCAGTTTGTCAGCTACTGTACTTGCCTCTTGGTTAGGAATACCGTACGCTTCCACCCATTTGGTAAAGTAGTCCATCGCTACCAAAATGTACTTATTTCCATTGCCTGTTTCTGGAAAAGGGCCTGCGATGTCGATAGCTACTCGTTCCATGGGGGATCCGACGTTATACTGCTTCATTGGTGCCTTTCCTTTACCGTAGGGTCCGTTGGCCGCAGCACAAACTTTACATTTTCTACACCAATCCTTAACGTCCTTCTTACAATTGATCCAATGAAATCGCTGCCTGACCTTCTCCAGAGTCTTAGTAATCCCAAAATGGCCACCCGAAGTTCCATTATGTAGTCTGGTCAAAATGTCCGTTACCCTACTCTTGGGCACAATTAACTGAAGCCTCTGCTGAGATCCATCTTCATTTTCCCAACAACGTTTCAGAAGACCTTCATCAATCTTCAACGTTTCCCATTGGGCCCAATACGACTTGACATTTTGGCTCAGTCTGGATACTTCTTCCCAAGAAGGTCGTCTGCCACTCTTCTTCCAACTTAGGATTACTCTCAGATCTGGATCCTCCTCCTGTGCTCGTCGAATTTCTGATGGTAGCCAGTCATCTTCGATCACAGTGGTCCGCCCCGAATTGGCCTTATCTTCCACACGAGAGCAGTGGCTGCCATTATCGGGGCAAGGACTTCTTGTCAAATCTTCGGACGTGATTCTACGGATTATCACGTCAGAGGCATTTTTAACCTGGGTCGGTTTATGCACCTTATCACCAACCCTTTTTAGTTTATCTGCTGTGTCTCTTTTTCCAATCCTTGGGCCATTTCTCTTAAAATGCCCACTCTTGTTGCAATACCAGCACACAGCATCCTTTTCCTTAGCATTCAATAATTTGCTAATCTCTTCTCGGATGATTTCCTCCACAGGTCGGTCTATTTCTTGGACTCGTCTCATACGAAATTGTCCTCTATGCGACGCCTGTTTCGCTGCCTCAAATTCTAGAGCTTGAGCCAAGGCATCATCAATGGTCTTAGGGCGTGCAAGTCTCAAGGCTTGTTGAGTTTCGCTGTCCTTGATCCCGTCGACAAACGTCTGGATTGATAGCAGTTCGAGGAAGCTCTCTGGAGCTGATGGATAAGCCAGCCTCACTAATCTGGCAACATCGGCCTCGAATTCCTGGAGATTTTCTCCTGTTTTCTGCACCCGGTTCCTTATTTGAGCATGGTAAACTTGCTGTAGGTGTGCATCGCCATATCTCATCTGAAGTTTGGATGTTAAAACTTCATAACAGGCCTGTTGACTTTCCGGTATTGTCTGCAGAATGTTAAGTGCATCTCCTCGTAGAGCTATTATTAATGCTGTGGCTTTTTCGTTGTCGCTCCAACTGTTTGCCAACGCAGCAGCTTCAAATTGTTTTTGATATGTCGACCAAGGAACTTTTCCGTCAAATGTTGGTGGCTTGATCTTCATTTTACCACTTTCTGTGTTGTTTTCCGATTTCACGAAGCTATAGGATGGTGAAGCTTGGGTTTCTTTTCTATTCGACGTTCTTTTCAGGGACTCTATGAACTTGGCATGCTGTTCAATTATTCCTGATAATACTTCGAATTTTCCATTAACCTCATCAACTACTTCTTCAATTTTTTCGTCAACCTTATCAATTTTCCCATTAACTTCTTCAAGTTTTTCATCAACTTCATCTATTATTACTTCCTTGATAGCTTCCATTCTCTCGTCCAATGTACTCGCAATTTGACTCACCACCTTGTTTTCCATTTTATCCATTTTTTCCTCCACCTTATTTTCCATTTTATCCATTTTTTCCTCCAATTTCGAGCTCATTTCTCGGGAATTTTCTTCCATTTTCAAGCTCATTTCTCGAGAATTCTCTTCCGCCTTATTCTCCATTTTATCCATTTTCAAGCTCACTTGTTCAAAGGCTTGCTTGAAAAATTCCATACTCGCCTGGTCCATTTTCTGTTTTTGCGATCTGGTTATCGGCATTCAAATCCACCCCACACCTGACACCAATGTAACGTTTTCTTCGTTATTAAAACGTCCGGGATGATTAAACTATTTATTTACACTACTTATAACACTAATAATTAATAGCTAATAAACTTATTCTAACAAAAGTCCGTACAATTTATCTCTACTGATTTATTTGGCACTATTTATTTTTACTGGTCGCTCGTCTCTAACTGAATGAATCTCTCATCGTCGATGGGCCCCTTATATGCATAACGCCGATTGTTTCTCGCTAAGTCCGGACCCGTCTAGAAACTTCGCGAAACATTCGGGGCCGCTATGACGCCACGCGTTTCCAGAAACTTCTCGATCGAGCCGTAGCGCACAGGGCCGTACTTGTCACAATATTCAATGTGAGCCATAGATTGATTCTAAACATATTAAAACCAGATGAATGCAACCTAATGAAATTATACCACCTCAGGAACTCCTGGAAGACGATAAAAACAATTTCTAAGATGTTTGAATTCCGTTTGAGTTCCATGCAAATCATACAGTTATTCTAAACATCGCCATCTGATGGCGATAATATTGAATATATCACCTTCACGACTACGCTACAGTGTCTAGATAAAAGCCATTAACCGTAGTGACACCTAGTGGCCCTATTCAAAAGAAGGGAAAGCATCTCCTTCATGAGCATATTTTTCATCGAAGTTTTCAGAGTTTTAATGTTTTTATAATAACCAGGCCGTAGACGAATCCATATATGAAGTTTCATAACAAACAATCTATCCGATATTGACTTATTAATGGTGTAACCAACAACTGTGTTTTATATATAAAGATTTTCGTATTTCTGAAGGTTATATTATTTTCAGATACGGAAAGAGGGCAGAAACCGGCCACATGTTACCTCTTGATTTCGACCTGCAGGTGAGAATATTTTTGTTCTTTAGAATATTTAATTTCCTCATGAAATAAATGCACTTTTATCCTAGGACAGGGGTTGCCAAGAGGTGGGAGCTTCATTTTATTCTTTGTAAATCACCGAACGTTACTGGGGAAGAAACTGTTCGACGAAAATTAGTAGGAGATTGGGCAATTTTCTTCGGGTTTCCCAGATAATTGCCGATATCGAGTGACATAGTTCTCGAAGGAAATCCATTGTGAATCAATTTGGAAAACGGGATATTTATGCTGAAAATTTCGTCATGGTATCGAGACCCAGGAATTTCCATGAACTGGAGTTGATTGAGAATAAAATTCCAGTCGATTCTTCAATTACAGAGTAACATCCAATTTGCGATTGTCTGTACAAAAAAATCTGTTTGGTTCGATTGGAGACAGTGCTTTGTTTGTTGAGTTTACGAAAAATTAATTGTAACGAATTCACCGAAATGGTCGTGGCACAATCACAACCATTTATATTAATTTAATTGAGCATCATAAAGAATGAAATATTCTGGGAGTGCCTTTCTTGTTATATTTTTCCAAACGGATAAGTCTCAAGTTTTTTCTCAAATTTTAGTCAGCACAATTTTATCGCTGTATTTCCTTCTTTATTTTCATTTGGAATTGAACAATTTTTTTTTAATTTCTTTCTTCCTTCAAGCGGAAAAATTTCACCCCTAGTATATCATACACTCTTGTAACACGAAAACAGTGCACATCCATAGAATACAATAATTGTTTTTTCTGGTAATGCTTTTTATCAACAATTTTCTCGTAGGAAATAACTTTACTCGCTAGCATCTGATTTTTTTTAGAAAATTGAAAAAAATTAAATGTTACTCAGCGGAAAATGAAAACTCATAGAAGCACTTATCTGAAGTAAGGAGCTTCTGCCTGCTTCTTCAAATTAGCAGCCAGGGTGGTCCCCAATTCAGATATAAGTTAGTCCTTTCAATGATTTCTTTAATTATTTTGATCACACGATCTTCAAGAAATCTTGTTCAAATTCAGAAGTCGATATTTCACACAAAATTTTAACGAAATCGGATTTACTGTATTCGGAATATTAGATAAAAAAACGTCAAGTGAATAATATTCTCATTGTAAAAAACACCCCGTTTGAGATTCGACGTATGAGAGCGACTTTCCACCAATAACAGGGTGTTATTACTCAAGAAAAATAGTCATTGAAAAATATCTTTCTCCTTGAAGGAAAAAAGTGTGGGAAGGCCCGTCGCACTAAGAAGTCTAGAATGAAAAAAAAACGGTTTTACACACAATATCGACATTCTACAGGGTCCTGCAATAGTGCGAAAATCTTCCATATCTGCAAAACCAGACATCTCAGAGACTTCGTTGGAAAGTAGACCTCTTGCACCTTCATTTCTGCATCTCAGGAAATTATTTTCTGATATACAGGGTGTCCTCGATAAATGTTATTCAACAAATGCATGATTTCTTAAATGAATCACCACATATATTTTCACATATTTTCAATGAGCTTCATTAGCTCTTTCGTGACGCAAAATAAAAGAGGCATTTTTCCAACGGTACAGATCTTATTCGAAGAAAACTGCAAAAAGGTGAGAGAAAATCAGTTCAGTAAAAGTCTTCTGACGATTTCCAGAAGCGTTAGTAACATGAATTTGATCTGAAAGTTTTTTAATTGAAGGATTTGCCTAGACATGGTTCCTAAACGATCATCCTGTCATATACAGGGTGTCCGTTATTAAGGTCCAAATATGAAGAACTTAAAATTATCATTTCTCGATTTTTTCAAATGGAACACCCTGTATTTTTCTCCAGAATAATGAAAACAATTGAATACCTTACGTTTTCTCTGAAGTGAGCTCAGGATTATTTTATTCCCGCATCCAGCAGACACGAAAAACGATATCGCAACTGAAAATTTCATTCAAATAATAACATAATAAAAACTAACGGTCATTCAAAAGAGGTCTACAATGAAATAAAACTAAATGAATAATTATTGACAAACTTCAGAATTTCTCAGAATCATACTTCCTGAGCATCGAAATAAAAATGATATTTTTTTCCGTACAAGCAAAACATATTGATCACGTATTCGACCAATTATATCAGTTTTTATCGGCTCTCAAAAAAAATTAATCAAGTAATTGCTACTTAGAGCTCAGAGATACTTTCGAATACAGTGAATCAGTATGAATTTTTGAAAAAAATGGGATGGTTGATATGATTTTCATGTTAGGGCAGTGCCACAGAACCTGTTTTTTTAGGAAGTCGAACTGATGCTGCCCAATATCCTGATAGGGAACATTCATCCCATTTTTTCCGAAAATTCATGCTGATTCCAAAGGATGATGAAAATATCCTAAAGAAAAAAAAAAAAACAAGTCACTAACCCGCTGTTCGCGGATCAATTTCACTCCCGGTCTTATCGAATAGACGTGACCTAAATAATTCTAATTTATTTTTTTAACCTTCAACTTCCGATTCGACACTTTAGCCCGCTATTTCCCGAATAGCATTTTTTCCGTCTCTGTTTCGAGTCCGTACTTCCAAACATTGCAGTACTTCCTAGATCTACCAAAAACCGATCCCGAGTGTTGACTCGGGATCGGTTTTTGGGAGATCTAGAACCGTTCCGTTTAAGGCTTCTCCAGCTACTTCCACTTTTTCGTTTTCAAACCCAATTCTCGATTTGCCTTTTTCTCGTCACCAAAATTCGAGGGGGTTATGTTATTCATATCAATTTTTTTTTTGCAAGTCCCACGATCTAGCCCCTAAAATTTTACGCTGTCGGCAGCATTTAGACGATTTTCTGACACAGTCTTTTGAGGAGACTTGACCGGAACATGAATAACTTGCATCGTTATCGTCTCGCCTATATCCTGTGTAATACCGATAAGCAACTATGTCATTTTCAGAGCAATCGGGAATTATTTCGTTAACACAGACAGATACTGAAAAATTAAGCCTTATGATAACACTTCAAAATGACGGTGATGCCAGATGAAACAATGAATAATAAACTTGCAGTGACAACTGTTTCATCAAACCATCACAAACTTCTTCATACTTCTGATATTATTAAAAAAATAAATGTCTATCAAGTAGACATTGTTCAGATCGATCAGTTTGACATCAGGGTAGTGGGGACTATCATATAATCTTAAAGCTAAGGAAATTTGAAACTTATGCACTGAGCAATTGCTTTACCATTAGGAGTTTCAGGCTTATTATGTTTATTATTATTATTACTTCATTCGGCCTAAGGTACATTCATAATCAGATTTAACCCATTGACCAGAAACAAGCCAACGGAAAAATGCCGCTCCTTCACCACATGGTTTTAATCCTCATTTGTTGAAAACGAGAATTCCGTACTGGATCGTTTACACAAATGAAACGCAAACAAAAGTGCGAGACTAGTTCATTTTGAAATGGACCCAACCTCTCTGCTCGGGAGTGCACCGGCAGATAAAATTATAAAGCAAGGGTCTTGCAGTGTCTCTGGTGGAAATTAAATTTTCTGGAACCCTACACCGACACTGAGCAAATATCCAGGTGAAAAATTAAAATTAATGCGAGTTGTGATATAGGTTTACGTTTCAAGAAGTTTGATTCGAATGGAGGGTTTTGGTAATGAGATTTGGTGAATGTGGGAGAATAATAATCAGCACTTGACTCAGCGTTTAATCATGCAATTATGTTTTTACATGCTTTTGTTCATGTTGTCCAGAGTTCGTTTTGCGACGTTCCTCGGATATACAGGGTCTTTCACGAGGAACCTCACCCATATTTATACGGGAAACTACTGAACGTATTTTTATGAAATTCAGCACTTATAAGTATTTCACGATGCTGATGAAATCTAAAATATTTCCAAGGCATGAGCACCTCCGGTTTTTCCGGAAATGACGTCAACTTCCGTTTTTCAAATTAGAACACCATTTTTTTTATTGCAGAAATAGATTCCTTAGAAAATTTCAAGTTATTTTGATGTAACATTTTTCAGTTTTGGTTGGAAAATTCTCTCTGAGCGGGAAAATTCGAAAAAAAAATCGAAAATAGAGCTCCGCTGAAACAAGAATAACTTCGAGGTTTTTGGATGGAAAATTTTCATTTTTGGGATTTTTCAAGATGTAAGATTGATGTATCCACTTTAAAAATCGAAATCGCGATTCATGATACAGGAGGTGAAAAAATCGCTTTCAAAGTTAGGGATGACAAAATCGTGAAAAATCAATTTTTTCAAATTAGAACCCCATTTTTTTATGGCAGATATTGAATCTACGTTAAAAAATAATGTGAGTGTATGCATCACACCCTTGCCCTAGAGTGGATATTAACTCAGAAAATATCCAGTTTAGGGCAAGGGTTGATGGATATACAAGAGACTTCGTTGAGTCGAGTGATTCCCTTTTACTGGGGTTACTCACCTGAACGTTGTTGGTCCACCGCCATAACCTACCTGTATTTTACCCACATTATTTCCTCGATTTCATACTGTCTCACATTTCTTTGTGTCCTTAATCTCTGTGTTTATCAGCGACCTTTTTGAGAATTGAGATCGGCGAGATCACAACGGGGTTACGACCGCGCTTCACCCCTTCTCAATTCGCTCAAGGTTGACGAAAACACGAGAGACTTCGTCAAGTCAAGGGGTTCCATTTCTCTGGAACTACTTGTCGAGGCGTTGTTGGTTCACAACCGTCCCCGATTGATATTTTGTATCCTTTTTCATTTCAAGACTATATCTTGCGTTATAAGTCCTTTGTGTTTCCTTAATCTCTGTATTAATCAGCGACCTTTTTGAGAATTGAGATCGGCGAGATCACAACGGGGTTACGACCGCGCTTCACCCTTTCTCAATTCATTGAAGGCCGACGGATATACAAGAGACTTCGTCCAGTCGAGGGGTTCCATTTCTCTGGAACTACTTGTCGGGACGTTGTTGGTTCACAACCGTACCCGATTAGTGTTTTACATCTCTTTCATTCCAAGATTATATCTTGTATCATCACTTCTTTGTGATTCCTTAATCTCTGGATTTATCAGCGACTTTTGGGGATTGAGCTCGGCGAGATCACAACGGGGTTACGACCGCGCTTCACCCTTGCTCAATCCACGGAAGGTTGACGGGAATCCAGGAGACTTCGTCAGGCCGAGAGGTTCCAGTTTCTGAGACCACTCGTCCGGACGTTGTTGGTTCACTGCCGTACCTGACTTGTTTTCGACCCCATTTTACTTTCAAGATTTCATCTTGTGTTCCGATTCTTTTGTGGGGCCTTAATCTCTGTGTTTATTAGCGACCTTTTGAGGACTGAGATCGGCGAGATCACAACGGGGTTACGACCGCATTAACACGTGACCTTAAGCGTCAAAGACTGGAATAGGCAAGGCAACATATCAATTGGAACGATCCATGGCGTAGTGTCCTTTTCACTGATGAAATCAGATATGGACGGTTTTCAGATTCTCGAAGAATGAGGGTATGGACAATCCCAGGCATACCGCGTAATCGTCGCTATGTCCAAGAAGTCCATCCATTCCGAGGGGGTAGTGTTATGATATGGGCCGGTATATGATTCAACGGGCGCACAGATCTACACATTTGTCCTGGGAATATGACCGCCTCACACTATAGGGAGCATGTCATTGACAATGTTGTGCCAAATTTTCACGCTGCTATTGGTGAAACTTTTCAATTTCTAAACGATAACGCTAGACCGCACCGTGCAGCCATCGTTGAGAATGCGCGCGAGGAGCTTGGTATTCCATATTTACCAATACCTCCGCACTCACCAGATTTGAATTGCATAGAACATGCATGGGATATGCTCCAAAGAAGATCAGATAATCATCAACCTACCCCAGAATCCTTAAATGATCTGAGAGAGCTTCTTCCCCGTTTATGGAACCAAATTCCTCAAGAAATTTTTAACAACCTAGTGTGTAGTATGCAAAGAAGATGTCGAGCTGTTATTGATGCCCGTGGAGGCCATACATTGTATTGATAGTCTTTAAATGCTTGAATTCTCTGGGACTAAAATTTCGTTATTTTACTCTACTTTTCTTAACCACGCTGTAGGTATACGCTGCAGACCTGCAGGCTAAAATTAATTTGCAACTTGAAATCATAGTTATATGAATTTTCATCACGAAAATCATTTTTTAACCATATATTTTTGCAATTTAAGTCAATATCCCTAACTCATGTGGAGCAGTTTAAGTAGAGATACAGCAACTCAGCTTTCGGATACCGTGTACAGTTTTGGAGAAATCAAAAGATACCACGAACAGTGTTTTTGTGCCATATGGCGATTTTCATAAACAGAGTGTTCCGAGTTCGAGAACCTATTATAAGTTTGTGGAGAACTAGACCTTTTAGAAATCTGAAAGTTTGGATTATGAAATGGTTCGAAATTTCTGTCTTGGTTTTAGCATTTCCTGTTATATAAGAATTCGATATAAATTTCCTCAAAGATGTTTTGTACATTCACTTCTATGCTAGGAATTTATACGGCAGGAATTGGGGTTGTGACCAAAAAATACTGCGATGGATGTAGGGGAAGTACGTACAAAATGACATAGGGTTTTATTTCTTTTCTTTCTTTCTATGGACAAAATGACAAACCGGCAATAGGCAACTGTCGTTTTATACTTATAGTTACAAAACTACTGACAAAGTTCACCAATAAAACGCTTGGTTCTTCTAGGAATATCAGCACAAGATGCGTGAGCCCAATGCATGCATCGTAACCAGTCTTTTTCAGGGCTGATCCTGAAGAAGACTGTTTTTGCCCGATCTAAGTAGACAGATGGACATTCGTCTTCATTATCTCGAAAGTTGCTAGGAACATTTTCTTCTTCATTGTCCTCTTCTAATGATGCCCTAGGGACTTGTCTCCTTTTCTACTTGTCAGATGTCAAAAAATGACAACTTCAAAAGTGATATCTACCGAAATAGAGGGCTATTCAAAAAAACACCTCTCACTGAAAAACCCAATATCACTGAAAAACCAAGAAGTGGTAGACCAAGCCAGTAGAAGACCTTTTTTTGAAAATTTTCCTTGAGACGACGGACTCTCAGCACTTTCAGAACAGCAATGCAACAACTCACTTCACAGGTACTTCAATTCCCCTAAGCGCAGTCAAAAGATTTCTTCCTTAAGTCAATATAACATCGAGAAGCTTCGAAAAAAAGCATCAAATACAACTGACTAGCACAACTATTCGAGTTGCATAACAAATCAGCCGCTCAAACAGTCCGTTATGCCAAAGAGGAGATAATCACCTCACAATCCTCACAGATTCACTTTCCATCTTTTCAGAACCAGAAAGTGGAGTAAATCAGCTGGCACGATCGAAAAACGACAAGTTAACCTTGAAAGAAAGTACGAGTAAGTAGTAACGACAGTGGCGTTAGAAAAATACGAGCGCGAGTTACTCTCACTGGCTGTGAAAGCGCTTAATCGTATCGCATTTGAATTACTTCTTGGTTGATTGAATTTTGAGAACTGCAAGACTCAGTACCGGATCTAGAGAGGAACAAAAGAGTGGAATGAACTACGCAGATATGAGAGAAATTCGGAAAGTGCAAAAATGTATGCGAGGTAGCAAGGATAAATTAAGTACACGAGACTGTCTAGTCAAGTGATTTCATTATAATTCGAGGAATGTCCTCTACACTGTGATAATATCGATATGCTCTACATGCTCTTCAGGATATATCTGTTGATGTTGTTCATTCAAACTTATGTATCATGACATTAGTTTATTCGACACAGTGTGTCCCATAATACCAACCTTTGGCTTTACATTTGAATTATGAAGTTTTCCAATAAGAGGTGATATTTTGAATAGCCCTCTATATCGGTAGATGTCACTTTTGGAGGTGTCATTTTCTGACATCCATTGCTTTGATATGTGAATTACACGGGAAACCTGATTTTGAAACGAAAGAACCTGTTTTGAGTACGTTCTTTTTTTTTAATATTCACCTTTCAAATGTGAGTCTCTATTTTTGCTACCCCAGGTTTAGTCAAAACTTTGGAAAATACTGTGCCTTAATGAACACCATAGAGGAGGTTTTATCCACTGACTACAATCACTTGTTATTTTCAATGAGAGATGAAGTAAATTCAATTAGTCGCAAACCAATTTGCTGGCTTTCACTCTCACAAAACCATTTGTCTCTACGATGATTAAACCTGGAGATAATCAAGATAATAATCAACGAAAACACTCTGATTTCTCTGTTCTGAATGAAATCCTTGAACAATACTTCATGACCATAGAAGAACATATCGATTATACATCCTCAAACGAGGATGAGGAACAATAAGAGCAATCTGCATTTGTTCTTTGATTCTTAATTGTCGTATTTTTGGGAGAGGGGGTGTATAATTTCATGAAATATACATGAGTTTGTTGATTTAAATTGAATTTTCCAATCTCCTAGATGTGAATTCACTCAAACATTTAGAAAAAAGGAAAAAGAGAATGAACATCAAGCTATAAACCAATCACCTAGACAATCTCCATGAGTAAATTAATAGAAAAATGCTTTCATTTCTTGAACAACGAAATCTTCTCTCGATTAATCAATATGCCTTCGATCGGTATTTTTCTGGACTTAAAGTCATACATCGATAACAGAAGGAAGTGTGTTAAGATTGGGAACCTTCTAAATGAGCCCTTTACAATGGTTCGTGGTGTGCCACAGGAGTCTATGTTGGGTCCATAACTATTCAATGTTTATAAAAAAAAGTTTTGTCGTTTATTCATGAGGTGATAGTGTTTTGTTTCGGTGATAATAAGACCATTATATTAAAAAAAAATATTCAGTTCAGAAAAATGCTGGAAATCTTCATTTGAATCGATAATATAACATAACATAAATGGTCCATCTACATTGCGCAAAAAAATTAACGCA
The DNA here is from genome assembly GCA_910592335.1 of Adalia bipunctata. Taxonomy (NCBI): domain Eukaryota; kingdom Metazoa; phylum Arthropoda; class Insecta; order Coleoptera; family Coccinellidae; genus Adalia; species Adalia bipunctata. Next base: position 14,696,069 of record OU342954.1, read on the forward strand.
CATTCTGAAAATCTCAATTTTAATGAAAGTTAAGTCTACATTGACTTCATAACTTATTCTTTATGTTCTCTCCGAAAAGTTTTGAACGAAACAAGACACATTAAATGGAAGAAAAATTCAGGATTTCACCAAATCTTATGTGAAAGAAAAGAAATGAACAATTTTCAAAATACTGAAATGCTGATAAGTGATTCAATACTTGTTATTTCCACCCCTTGCGTTAATTACAGCTCAGCAACGACGGTTCATACTCAAAATGAGTGATCTTAAAATGTTATGATCTAATCCTTCCCAGATTTCTCCTAGTTGGATTCCTGAGTCATTAAGAGTGACTGGATGATTTTCTGAACTTCTCAGCCTTTTATTGAGGTTGTCCCTAACCTGCTCAATCGGGTTGAGATCTGGACTTCTTGCTGGCCATTCCGTTCGAGAGACTTCAACCTCTTCAAAGTACTCCTGAACGATGTGCGCACGATGTGGTCTGGCATTATCGTCCATAAAAATGAAATTTTCACCAATGTATGAGGCAAATGGCACTACATGCTCTTCAAGAATGTTCCTTATATACTTATCAGCATTCATAGCTCCATTATCAACGTCCTCTAGGTCTGTGCGAGCAGTCAAAGATATTCCACCCCATACCATAATCGATCCTTTTCCGAAACCAGTAGTATTCAGGAAATTGCACTGAGCATATCTTTCATGTGGACGTCTGTATACAAGGGAACGTCGATCACAATGGTAGAGGCAGAATCTAAACTCATCTGTGAAGAGAACTCTTTCCCAATCGGCCTCTTCTCAATGGATATGCTCTCTCGCAAAATCCAAACGCGCCCTTCGATGGGCTGGGGTAAGAGCTGGGCATCTTGCCGCGACACGAGGCCTTAAATCATATTCTCTGAGGCGATTTCTTATTGTCTGAGTGCTAATTTGCACCTCATGAGTTTGCTCAAGCTGATTTTGAAGGAGACGATCGGTTGCTAACCGTTGTCTCAACGAAGAAACTCTCAAGTAACGTTCTTGAATGGCAGTTGTTACCCGTGGTCTACCCTGTCCTAGTCTTCGGACATTCATACCTGTCTCCCTGAATCGCTGCAACATTCTGGACACACTTGTATGGGAAACTCCAAACCTTTCTGCAATTCTTGTGTATGTCCACCCTTCTTCTCGCAAAACTACCGCTTGGGCACATTCCTCTAGGGTCAAATTGCGTGTTTCGCGTGGCATAGTGATCGAGTATAGAAAATCAAACGAAAGAAAAACTATTGATCACTAGAATTGATCGAGAACAACTGATTTTAGAATGGAGCCAATACATTCAAAATCTGATAATATCTTTCTTTTTTATTCCTGCTGGGAGAAAACATCTGTATTGAAGAAAAACGTTGAAAGTGGATAACATATGCATGCATAATTCTGATAAATATAATTATCATTGAGAACACCTTCAGTTGTAGAATAAATTTGAGATTTCCATAATGTGCGTTAATTTTTTTGCGCAGTGTACTTAGACCAATTTTGTAATACTCTTTCTAACACTAAGGCCGGTATCTCACGAATTAATGCTTCAGTGTTGTCTTCCAATGCCTCAATCGAAGCGGGCTTGTCAGTATAGACATGAGCCTTAGTAGCGCCCCCAAAAAAGTCTAACGGCGTTAAATCACACGATCTAGGCGGCCCTATACGTGAAATGAACTGTTCACCGAACTTGCTTATTCCGCGTGTTATGTAGCATGTGTCACCGTCTTGTTGAAACCATATGTCATGCAAGTCAAGCTCTTCCATTTCGGGAAAAAAAAGTTGAATATCATCTCAAGGGGGCGCTCACCATTCACAGTTAATTCCGATTTGCATCATCTTTGGAATAGTACGGTCTAATGATGCCACCAGCCCATATTCCGCACCAAAACTTTTTCTGGATTTATTGGTAGATATTGCAATGCTCCTTCCTGCTTGATCTTCACTCCAAAATCGACAATTCAGCTTAGTTCACTTGAGCCAAAAATGAGCTTCGTCGTTGAACACTATTTTTCGATAAAAAAGTGGATCTTCCGCCAACTTTTCGAGAGATCATTCATCAGAAATTTTGCGTTGTTGAAGGTCGTTCGGTTTCAATTCTGGCACCAGCTGTATTTTCGAAGGCTTCACACCTAAATCCTTCTGCAAAATTTGCCACGTTGTTGAGTGACAGAGGCCCAATTGCTGTGAACGGTGCCGAATCAATAATTGATGGTCATCGCTAACACTGGCCGATACAGCTTTCTTAAGTTCGCACTGTACCGGGTTTTTCACTATAAATCGACCTCCCCCTCTAACTCTGTTACAAAAATCGATACATAAAATATTTTATACAAAAATTGTACGAAATCAAATAATTTTTTTTGCGATTGATTACGTCAATTAGAATACATATATACAGGGTGAACAACATATTGAATGCAACCTAATTTTTTTCAGATGGAACACCCTTTATATTCTTCCCCATTGTAATTGGTCATTTTCTCCTGATATCGAATATATGCGTATGTAGGTCTGTCTCTTTTATTTTCAGAGTTTCAAAGTTTTGAAATGAAACTACGAAATAAAAAAATACATATGTGAAATCATTCCGAAATTCTTAATATTCAAACAATTTACTTAAAAGCAATATTTTTTCAATGGGGGGTAATTACCCCCTTTACCCCCCACCCCCCGTAGGACCGCTCTTGGGTTCAATTATACTCAAAACACGTTTCGTGTTTTGTGTCACTGTCAAATTCAGTGTAGCAAAAAAAAAGATAAAAATCATCCGTTATAACATCTTTTCCTGATTGTGTGTTTTTTTTCAGTACCAGAGTGAGGACAACGGCGACTATTCAGCATTGAGGAGATGAAAACTTGCACCCTGATCATCCTTTATTCTTCTATTTGTATTTGTTTACTGTAGACAATCAGTATGATTATTGGAATTTTCAAACCATCTGTTCCTGAATATTATATTCATCAATAAAGCATTTTCCCCCTCTATTCGCAATTATTTCATCTTCATTATTCAACCCTTTTATTGAATTAAACAAAACGAGAAACATTCATTGCACACTAAAAAAATGAGACTTAAACTTTTGTGGAAACAATTATTTTCTTTCAGCACTTCAGGTTGTATAAGAAGGTGGTTTCCTAATGAAGGAAATAATTTCATAAAACGTAATTTATATGAGCACCACTCCTCATATATCCAAGAAAATTCAAGTTTTTTTCGAATTTACGACAATTCTTATAATGAATCCAATAGATACAAGACGAAATGAGAATATCATTACAGCGAAGATTATTGAAATACAGGGTGAGTCTTCGACTTGTACATATATTTTAACTGTAGATTCCTCTCATCAAACGAAACACTTTTTTGCTATACCATTTTCGAAATTTGGTTTGGTTTGGGAGATAATCCATGAAAAATACACTTTTTTGTTTATATCTTCGGAACCGTTATTTCGAATGAACTGAATTTTGGTTGAGTTTTTACTCTATTCATGGTGCATATTCCTCAATCGATACCTATTCAATATCTCTACTAGTATAAAAGTTACAAGGTAGTCGACTCATCAATACACGCTAAAACACCATAAAACCACCTTAAAAAGATAAACGGTTCATATTTTCGAAAAAATCAATCATTCAAGAAACTGAAAGTATTCCTATTTTCTTCAATAAAACGCGTCGTTTTCGGGCTATTTCCAATTTTAACCGGAGAAATTTGACGAAAAAATCATTTTCAAAAATAATCTGAATGCGTCTCTGAATTAAATATCATCGAATATTATTCCTTCTCTGGTCTTCAAACGAGCTTACGATGTTGTCACAATATTTATCAACTTTGTCGAGACTCAAATTCAAACGATGGAAAACGTTTAAATACAGGGTCTTTCACGAAGAACCTCACCCATATTTATACGGTAAACTACTGAACGTATTTTCATGAAATTCAGCAATTATAAGTATTTCACGATGCTGATGAAATCTAAAATATTTTCAAGGCGTGAGCACCTCCGGTTTTTCCGGAAATGACGTCAACTTCCGTATTTCAAATTAGAACACCATTTTTTTATTGCAGAAATAGATTCCTTAAAAAATTTCAAGTTATTTTGATGTAACATTTTTCAGTTTCGGTTGGAAAATTCTCTCTGAGCGGGAAAATTCGAAAAAAAAATCGAAAATAGAGCTCCGCTGAAACAAGAATAACTTCGAGGTTTTTGGATGGAAAATTTTCATATTTGGGATTTTTCAAGATGTAAGATTGATCTATCCACTTTGAAAATCGAAATCGCGATTCATGATACAGGGGGTGAAAAAATCGCTTTCAAAGTTAGGGATGACAAAATCGTGAAAAATCAATTTTTTCAAATTAGAACCCCATTTTTTTATGGCAGATATTGAATCTACGTTAAAAAATAATGTGAGTGTTTGCATCACACCCTTGCCCTAAAGTGGATATTAACTCAGAAAATATCCATTTTAGGGCAAGGGTGTGATGCATACACTCACATTATTTTTTAACGTAGATTCAATATCTGCCATAAAAAAATGGGGTTCTAATTTGAAAAAATTGATTTTTCACGATTTTGTCATCCCTAACTTTGAAAGCGATTTTTTCACCCCCCTGTATCATGAATCGCGATTTAGATTTTTAAAGTGGATACATCAATCTTACATCTTGAAAAATCCCAAAAATGGAAATTTTCCATCCAAAAACCTCGAAGTTAAAAAATGTTACATCAAAATAACTTGAAATTTTCTAAGGAATCTATTTCTGCAATAAAAAAATGGTGTTCTAATTTGAAAAACGGAAGTTGACGTCATTTCCGGAAAAACCGGAGGTGCTCATGCCTTGAAAATATTTTAGATTTCATCAGCATCGTGAAATACTTATAAGTGCTGAATTTCATGAAAATACGTTCAGTAGTTTCCCGTATAAATATGGGTGAGGTTCCTCGTGAAAGACCCTGTAGAGATATTTCAATAATAAAATCCCACAAATGTGGGAGATAAAATTGAATGCTAAGGAGGATTTAATACGCACTGTTTCTATTGTAAATTCATATTTACCGGTTCATATTGAAGTTAAATGTCGATGAAATACATAATTCGGATATGAATGATGAAAATCGATACAAATTACTCATTAAACTTATTGAAAAATAATACGATACCTGATAAGCTGTGGCGATGTTTCTATCTAAACAATATCCTCTTGAAATTTCATGAACTCGACACGGTTAAAATTATATTAATTCACTTCACATTAGAACAATAATTCACTGAATGTATTCAGAACTTCACATAATGTTTACAGTTTGTTCAGAGACTCTGGTTTGTTATTGTTTATAGTTGGTCTCCAGATAACCAATCCATCGGTTTTCGCTCTACGCATGCGTGGTGAAATTTCGCGGCAAAGTCGATTCATGATGGAAACGGCAGAATTCATAGATATTTATACCATGTTTCGTAAAAAATCCTTAACCTCAATGAGAATATCAGCAAGCTGACAACATCTTCTTGAAATTTCCAAGAAATAGAAAACTCATCATCACATATCATTTTACACTGTTTTGTCTTCGAAAACACTAGCAATTGAATTAATATTCGTCAAGTTTGACAATTCAGCATTAATACTTGTCTATAGTAACGCAACCAATTCCATTCCGAATTTCAAAGCTCAATTTATTTATGAATGGAATATTTCGCGAAGGTTTCCGTGAATAATATCATAGGGGCATCCAATTTTCCCGAAAAAAATCGAAAAAACACGTTGCTATGTAATATTTCAACAAGAAGCATGAGTGCTGGTGGCAACAAAAATCCGAGTCGAAGACGAGAATTTTTGCACCTGCACGTATGCTTTTTGTTAAAAAAATATCACTTTGCATTGTGTTTTTTCGATTTTTTTTCACACGAAAAATCAGATGCCCGAATGGTATTTGACAAGACTATTTCATGAGTAATTAATTATTCTGGATGCATTATGTATGTATTATCAATTTTCGTTGACAACAGCTGTCAAGTTTTGCCGGTTGAACCCGAAAAAATTGCCGACAGCTGCTGCCATACAGTTTTTCCATCTAGAAACCATTTGTTATTCAAAATTGCGCGTTTTTGTTTGGTGAAAATTAAGACAAGGGAAATAGTCACAATTAATTAAAATCTGTCGAATTTTTAACACTTCGCGAGAAAATAGTAGGTAGGGGAAATGTGCACGAGTTGATCCCATAGGGTAAGATGATCCCTTTCGATTACAAGCTTATGAAAAATGCCATCTGGTTGCATTATACGCCAATACGTAGTCCTTAACACCCTCCCGCCTCATTCTTATTCTTACTTCGGTACAAGCGAACAGTCGACATTCACAGTGAAAAATATAAATTGTGACCGCTTTATCTAAGATGAGGTTAACTTTAAGATTATGCTACTGTTATTGTGAATGGGTCACAACAATAATTTTTAGGTTTGTGGTTTCCTTATGTGGTTGTTTTTGATTATTTTTCTATTTGAAGACCATGACATTCGTATAGGTTAGAATAGCGAATATTGAACGGAAAAGAAGAACTTGGGTCAAGATGATCCCCTAATTCGTGCACAAGATGATCCCTGGGGATCATCTTATACCTTCATTTTTTACATACTACAAACCCACTTAAGAGTTTAATAGTCGCCAAAAAAGTATACCTACCTATATATTTTTACAGGTTTTTGAGTCAAGAATAATGCCTCGTAAATATATAAGATAAACCTCTCGAGGCGGGTGTTCCGATGCTCTTGATATAGTTAAAAATTAATTTTTTTTATCTACATAATGATTTTCAGATATTTATTCAGTTGATAGTGTATATTTCATTTCATACCTCAATAAAACTATTTTTTCGGCAACCGTCCGGGAAGTACGTACTTTCCGGACTAGGCCGGAAAAAATCGCGTTGTTGTTGTCATTGTCATGATCATCATAATAGCAACGTTTTGATTAATTCAAATAAGGACCAGAATGTAAGATAAAGAAATGTGTCATCTCATTGATTTGTAGTTCTACACGGTTGGCGAAAAAATATTGTGCGCAATACGCCCGAAAATAGTTTTTTTGGACTCACAGACTTCCAGTTCTCGCCTCCGGCTCGTCCTAGAATCTTGTCTATTCGTCCAAAAAAACCCTATTTTCCGGACTTGTTACTTAAATTACTATTATAATCTCTGCAGATATTTGTTTCTACAGATTTAATTCTTGAAAATATGGGAGTTATTGAAAAAAGGGATAAGATGATCCCTGGGATCATCTTACCAATACCACAGGGATCATCTTAAACACCGGGGTGTATAAGATGATCCTTTTGTACGGTTTTGGAAGATCAAGAATATTTGATAAAATCTTTTGCGACTGACTATATAGTGTAAGAAAATAGGAAGATGGATACTTCTAGGAGAAGTCTTCATTTTCATTTTTACGCTTCTCGAAAAAACTAAGGAATTACGTCAATTCTTGCTTAAGGGGATCATCTTGGGCACATTTCCCCTATGTTTATCTCGTAAGAAAGGCCACATTCCTTGACTCTTTTCATATGATGTATGAATACGGTGATAGAATCATCACAGAGACAGAATTTTTGAATCTCAAATTGATTTTGAGCGTTTTAATGTAAAAGTTTTATGAAATAATTGTGATGCCATGTTTCCTTGAAGAAGGTTCAAACCAAGAAATAAGCTAGGCATGAGCAATAAAGAGTAAAACTGAGTGCCATATTTTTGAAAACCTGACCCGAAAATCCTTTCATTTCAATAATAATATAATAGTTCGATTTAATTTAACTGATAGAAAAAAGAGTAGGTATACAGAAAAGGCACATCGAAAAAAAGTAAGGTTAGGACGCGAAAAGGTAATTCTAATGAATTTGTATGCTGCTGAGGGTTGAAAAGTCAAACTGGTTATACGACTATATTCACATTTCGATAACACGTTCTCCTTTCGATACAGAAATAGACGAGACCTCAATAGGAGTTATTGAAAGGATATCCCCTACACAATTCTGAAAGTTTCGAAACTAAATGATTCAATTAGTGTATTTCAATTCTTTCTTTTCTGGCTTGCTTGTACTATAAAAGAATACGTGAGAGCATATTAAAATTTTCATAAGCGGATTCCTTCCTCCCTTTGTTTCATTTAGTTGTTGTCTGATTCTATTCCTAATGGATTGAGTTCAATAGTTTTTTCCCAATCGATACTCGTGAATAATAGATAATAGAGAATCGCAACCAACATAAAATACATACAATTCAATCCCCGCATATATTTGTATCAATGAGAAACTGTTTATGTTGATTACGGGTAGCTTCTAATTTCTATATAATAATGGGTAAGGATTATAAAAATGTTATTCAATTCATTGCAAAGCAAACATGATATGGATGTCGTCATTGCCAATAGATGGAAGTGAGAAAATGTGGTATAAGTGGTAACATACATAAACTGTAATGAATGATTTTATCGTCTGTGTATTCAATTAGAAGGAAAGATTTTAGCGGCATGCAGACAATTTTTGAAATTCCGGAAAAAGTTACACACCGTGCAGGAATTGAACCTGGTAAGAGCACCGTACCCGGAAAGTAGGAGACGCAGGTTCAATTCCTGCACGGTGTGTAACTTTTTCCGGAATTTCAAAAATTGTCTGCATGCCGCTAAAATCTTTCCTTCTAATACATAAACTGTTCCACATGAGTTAGGGATATTGACTTAAATTGCAAAAAAATATAGTAACATTATACCCCCCAGCACATTATTTAACCGCCTTGAAAGGGCACAACTTAAGATTAATTTGATATGTATGCAAAAAATGTTTTTATAGTTTTTTATTGGCGGGAAATCTTCCATCACATCTCGACCGCTTTTGAATTCACGTGTTTAATATTACGTGAGCCTTATTTCAGCGTTCCACCCACGCAATTCAATATGCAGAAAATAAATAAAAAATTCGTCCTCTTAATAATACACTCTGACGAATCCAAATCTCAGATGTGGGTGTATTGTGCCAATTTGATAGAAAAAATAATTTCCGGCAATTCCTTGAAGAGGGAATTTAGTATGATCCATTCCTGGTACTTTCTTGTCTGTATGTACAATCGTAATTGAATGAACAATGGCAATGTTTTTTCCCGATTTGAAATAGACATTAATGCATGCCTTCAACCTGAAGAAAGCGAATAGAAAATGATAATTCGATCTTATTGAAATAGCAGACGAAATACGTGATCAGTGGAGCGGTGGAACCGTAGCAGATGATTGCAATCTTCAGTTGATTTTCCCTATCATTGCTATCATTAATAATACATCTAATTATCTATACTTTCGGTTTTAATCCAAGAGCTCAAGAGGTAATGATACATGCTACTTTGAAACTAATATCGTTTAAGATGGTATTTCCGTTTAGAAAATGGAACTGCGTTTATAAACACACTTCGAAATAATATAGGCATTGTTTTGCCCTAGGAACGAAAATTGAAAATTTTCAAATACAAATTCTGGAATTTTTTTCCGTCCATCTTTTCGATCGTCCAAAACACAGCAAGAAAAAATCAAAATGAGAGAGGTATTTCAGTCGGAGTTTGTAACCCGTTGATTGACTGCTCCGAATTACTGGATATTTCGCTGTATTCTCAGCCGCAGCCCAACTGTCGGCGTTGCCGGTAGGTTAATCACCATCGCTTCGAACAGTTTATGTTTTAGCTTTATAATCTTCTTAAGCGAAATTCCAAATTTACTCTTTTTGCGAGCTCTCAATCAGAATAAGAACTTCCTATTGCGTGATCTCGCAGAGATATTCATAGTGCACCCAGAATAAAAAAATCACATTGTGATCTCCCAAAGTTATCTCGAAAATAACAGGAACAATAAATAGTTCTGTCAGGGTTATACCAAACGTAAAAACATCGTCCATTCTAAGTTCGTGTGATAAGCATCTGGAAAAAGACCATCTTCTCGTTTCAATCTCCACTTGTTTGAGTTCATCTGTTGAGAAGATGTGTCCGCGAAGCTTGATATTGTTTAGATATATCGTAATATCAAAGAGGATCTGTGATAGGGATAAGATAATTAGAAATAATGTTTGATCGATTGATTGATTGATTTACTGACGAACAAGAGACCGGGTTAGCACTTGGCCTCCCTGTGACACTACGACCTACTTGGGTCTATTGCATCACTCTTTCGTCAGTGGTTCCTCACGAGAATAGGGTCGTGTCCTTTATCAGGTTCAGTAGCCTATTTATGAGGTTTTTCGGATTCATTCCCATTTCTGGGTTGATTTCTCCGAAGATTCTGTGACGCTTTCTTCCTAGGACGTCGCATTCAAAGATGATGTGAGAGGCTGTTTCTTCCTGTTCACCGCAAAGTCTGCAATCCACAGGTTCTCCAAGTATTCCTATGGTGTTCAGATGATTCCTAAGGCCGCAGTGTCCTGTCAACAGACCTAGTATTATACGTGCCTTTGTTCTGTTTAGATTAAAAATGTCAGCCGTCAAGGTTTGGCTTATGTGTCGAAGAAATAATGTTAGTTGATATCTAAATAAGATACTCAACATGCAGGTAAAATTTTATACTGATTAACTTTCTGAGGTATATTATCGCAATCGCGGCCCTCCCCTGCGCCCCCCCTGGCGACGCCCATGTGTACATATATTTCAACCATAGATTCTTAAGGTCAAAAGAAACCTTCTTTTAATTTTCCATTTTTCCGAATTCAGCTCTGTTAAAAAGATATAGCCATTTGAAAAAAAAATTGGGCTCTATCTCCCAAAACTATCTCGAAAAGAATTGTTTTTACACATATCGAACATAACTCCATCAACCTAGGTCATAGGATTCGAGGTCAATGACCTAACCTTACCCATGGTCCCATCTTCTGTTACAGAGCTATCATAGAGCTTTTGAGAAGACGATGCCAATTTGTGTTGATTTTCTCTTTAAGCAAGAAAGCAGTACGTCCTCTATTATTTAGGGATGAACTAACGCAAAGGCACTAATTTTCTTTACTTTTGACTGATGGCATCTAGTCTCTGGAAATGCCGAATGAGTAGTTCTGATTCTCGCCGATAGAGCGTTACGATCTTAATTCTCAGTGGCCTAATTATTTTCTTGAGAATAATCGGATTCTTTGTTTTTCACTATTTGAATTTGTAGTCCAAAATGATTTGTATATCAATTCAATATAAACATTATTTGGGTCGTACAGAAAAACCTGACTTTATGGGAGGTTTTTTAACTCGTCATTTCCATTTAGATGTACTCAAGCAGATAAGAAATATATTGGATCAAGTGCATTCCCAGTAGATGTTGAGATATTAATATCAGAGAAAAAGCAGATAGCATAGGAACGATACCATGAATATGGAATAAAATAATTTGTGTAGAGGCCATCATATTGAACTAGCGACCCGCACCGGCTTCGCACGGATGCAATGCAATCCTGATAAACAACAGTAGTGCCGACGCCGCACCGCTATGTCCCTGCATTTTGAATCTGTAATATCTTCGGAAATATTCATTTGAATTACATGCTGTAAAGAGCCATATTGATCTATATTGAATGGACAATGCATTCAAGGTACTTTATTGGATAAAATTCAATGCTGTATTGCTTAAAATAACTTCCTTAATAAGCCATTTTTTCCCGTAAAATTTAAAGGATAAAAAATGGTTATTGTGGGTTATCCTTAAGAGATAGACATATACCATCGCGGACTTTTTTGTTGACCCATTTTTAGAAGTACAATACCGAGTACATTATTTTGATTTATCTCGTGGGGTTTTGCGTTGCAATGTAAGCGCAAAAAAATTCGTTTATTTACGACATCACATTAGAAACCTGTAAATACATCAGTTTTTCTCTACAATATTATGCATGTATCATATATAAACCTTCCTCTTGAATCACTTTATCTATTGAATAGAAATCCGTTACGTAGTTTTGAAGATTTAAGCATACATAGGGACAGACAGCGAAAGCGACTTTGTTTTATACTATGTAATGATTATCCTCGATAAATTTTATATGTATTGTGTTTTCGTTTGTTATCTTATACCAATTCCTCTGTTACAGCACATGATAATGTACGATTTTAGTATTTCATTCTAATTCTATTATTCCCAACATTCATACCGAAAGATCACAAATCATCTGCTCTCCCTGCTTCATGCTAATATCCTAATCGGTCCTTCATGTGAGCTCCTATTGATCTCAATAAAAGTCAATTAGAGAATCTAAAGCCCTCACCGCAGGAGGTGCATGCGAATTTTCTACAGAACTCCCAGTGTGACTTGTTCTAGAATATCCACGTAGGATATCGCCAAGACTTCCCATCTTTGGGATCTCCTTATGTTGCCTGGGCTGGCAATCACGCACTGTGAGCATGAGGAGTCTCTTCTTTTCTGTTAACGTTGTTGGTGCATATAGATTCTTCATTGTTTCTTGAGGAAAAATGTATCTTCGTTTGAACTTTCGGTTCGAAATACCGCCTTAACGTTCATAAACTAACTCAAAACTTCGCTACATTTAATTTGTATCAATTACACGCCTATGAAAAATAACAACCTTGAGAACTTTCTTGGAGAAACTGAGTCAGATCGGCGCAGATCGCCTCGGCATCTATTTATCGTTTGTGTTGAAAACAATCGGATAATTTGAATAAACTCAGAATGGCACGGTCGTTGTATCTATTGCCACTTTCTCTGAAAGCAGCCACGATATTACATACCCCGAGTGTGCAGAGCACACGGCTATTTTCAATTTGATATTGTGAGAGGAAGTTCTTCGGGAATTCAGGACTTTTGTCGCATGCACGTGACTAGAATTGGTTCGACTGGCGAACTGGTTGCCGATTATTTTTCCCATATTTGTGGAAAGCTTGCGTCCCATGAATTTTAAATCGTTTGGAGAAGACACTGCAGTGAACGCCTTCCCAGATTTTTTTTTGTACAAATGACTCTTGTAGTGAAAGGTGTTCTTCTTTTACGTAGCTCACTTTTTGGGACACTTCATACAGGGTGTTCCATTATAAGTGTATCAGCGGTCAACTGTAGATTTCTCATGAAAAAATTAAATTTTTTTCGTCCGAGTTTCCGAGATACAGGGATATTGTGCCCAAGATAAGCGTGACACTTTAACAATGCATTTGATGACTTCCATGTGTCAGCTTTCGAGTCCTGAATGTGCAAACTTTATTTTATGGTTGAGAAGAAGGTATTATGAGATTTAGCATTTCGTGGAATACCTAAGATGAATGGACCAATTTTGATGCATGTCTTTGTAGCTTATCATCCCTAGGTGGCCTCAGCCACCAGGGTAGGATAATTTATGAAGCTTGAAGATGCTCTTGACACTTGATTATTTTATTGTCTTGAGTCGGATAAGAAGTACCACATCTTTTCTCAAATGCAAACTGAGAGCGGAACAGAGAATTATCCTTGAGGACACAATTGGGGTAGTGAGTTGAGTGGCCAGTTGGGTACGGAGTTAACTGTTGATCAAGGAGTCAGTACAGAGTTCCGACGGGAGTCGGTAGAGAGTTAAGACGGAGGTAGTTATTGCCATTAGAGACGGATTTAGATCTTCAAGACGGTTCCATATCGGCGGTACAAGATCAATTCATTTGTTCGGCGTAAAGACGTTTTCTATCTCACGAAGTTCAGTAAATGCGGACACATCGTAACTGAACGTTAGTTTGTCGAAAGTTATTAGTGTAAGACGTATAATCTATAAGTGTAGATATTTGTGTAAAATTAACTCTGAAAATAAAATGTATATAGACAGTTTGACTTTTATTGGTTCTTGGGAGAACTGTAGAAAGCGATAAAGATGTAAAATATAGATTTGGTAGCTAAAGCGAAGGTCATTTCGATAGAAGACGGAAAATAAACCTACAGATATTACAATTTGCAGTTTACACAATGTGGATGCCAATTTCGATTGTAAATCTACAGGGTAAAATTCTTTCTGGAACACTGTCCCCTGTTTTCTTCCAGAACTTTTCATGTTGAGCCACTGTTCGTTGGAAAAATTGTAGAAAGAAGCTATGTTGTTTTACTAAATTTTATGGCTTCTTGTAGTTTCGTTGTATCTGCTACTGATTTCGAAAAAAACTGAACGATTCTCTCGAAATTCTCAGAAAAAAATCAATATTGTCATACAAATCCAGTTTGTATAAAAAGAAATCTAAACTATTTAAGTCTGGGGATCTGGCACGCCATGACTGATGTACGTATATCTCGTCCAATCCACATATTTTCATATTTTTTTTTCACATAGGGGAAGTACGTACAAAATGACATAGGGTTTTATTTCAGAGGCATAAATTGTTAGTAGTGAATCGCAGTAATGTCATATTCTACAACCATGATCTTTGGTCCTTTTTTCACATAATCTAATCAACCTTTATAAAATGAAAGTATCAAAAAATGAAATATTCTCAGTTAAATTGGGATAAACGAAATTCATTTTGTCCGAATGCTATGGACAAAATGACATACCGGCAATAGGCAACTGTAGTTTTCTACTTATAGATACAAAACTACTGACAAAGTTCACAAATGAAACGCTTGGTTTTTCTAGAAATATCAGCACAAGATGCGTGAACCGAATGCAACCAATGCATGCATCGTAACCAGTCTTTTCCAGTGCTAATCCTGGAAAAGATTGGTTTATCCCGATCTGAATCGGGAAAAAAGGGTCATAACAATAGACAGTTGGACAATCGCCTTCATCATCTCGAAAGTTGCTAGAAACATTTTCTTCTTCATTGTGTTCTTCAAATAATGCCCTAGGAACGTGTCTCCTTTTCTTTGGAGGAGGCATGGGCTCATTTTTTAATTTGATTGCAATCAAATTAGGTGTAGAAGTTGTAACAAAGTATATGTTTATCGTGTCTTCGGCTCACGTTTGCCTTGTCCACTTTATGAATCGTTCCTCCAATCCCTAATGGATTGGAGGAACCTCCTCATAGGATCATCTTTGCATCTCAATCTATTAAGATGCATTGCCTTTATTAGCCGCAGATGGATATTTTGTTATGAATATGTTAAGACAAGTCTTGGCTCTTTGTTTGGTGATGGAGCTTGGGATGAATGGTCTCGGTGTTGTCCGGTAGATACGGTTAATTCAGCTAAATACCCATGTCATTTTGTCCGTTCACTGTATAAGTCATTTTGTCCATAAAGCGTTATAAAACTAGAAATATATCGAATTGATACAAAAAGTATATTTAAACATGAAAAAAGCTTCGTGAATACAATGACAAATAGGTAAAGTTCGAAATGAATGCAATATGAATGAAAAAAATGGTGAAAACTGGCCATTTCTTCCAAAAATTTGGCGCAATAAAAAAAACTCGTGACCTATTATTTTCTGTTATCACTCATAATGACCGAATTAACTAGAGTAGCGCCTGCGAGTTTCCAGAGGTTAATTGAACCCAGTCGGGTCGTGTGATTTGGTAGGCAGTTCCGCATCTGATACCTCCAAACTCAAATTATGATGCCTATGTCATTTTATCCATATATGTCGTTCTGTACGTATTTTCCCTACTACTTAGCGACGGCAGCAATTTGAACATTGAAAGTATGGGTGTTTTTTTCACAATAAAGCTTCTATTTTCTTGGAAATATGACTATAATTCTTTATGTTATATACTTTTTTTTATCCCATTTTAGTGATGATGTTCTGCATTCTCAGTAATAATTATCATTTCTGAATATACATAAATTTAACTGTGTGTGGAAGTATACACCATTATCGAGTTTTTATATTTCATTTGGTTACTTATGCATACTTTGGAGAGATTTCCCTGTAACTTCTAAGAGGAAAGACTTGATTTTAATCACCAATTAATAGCCTGAAAAACATCTGAAAACTTACGAGCGTGACGCTACCGTTGAACATCTCAATTAAGATAAACGGCAGTCTGCTGTAGGTTTATAAGATACGATCCTGTAAGAATTAGACATAAGTTGTAGATTAACGAGGTGAATATTACTTACTTCAGGTATATCCTGTATGTCGTAGTGGAAATTAATGACTGTTAAAACGCTGGCGTTGTTAGACCGAAAGCTTGTTAAATGTACCGTGTAAATTGCAAACAGATCATCATTCTTTACACGAAAAGCAGATCAGTTATCTTCGGCGGCTTAAATCGATACGGAGGTTGGCGTACAAGAATACCGAATAGTAAATATCGATTTTTTCTTCAGGGTACCGTTCTTTTGATGAAGCCAAACCTTTATAAGATATTACATTTGCAATCTATTCAACCAGGGATATATATACAGGGTCTTTCACGAGGAACCTCACCATGGGCGTACCCAGGTAGGAGCAGGGGGGGGCAGCTGCCCCCCCCCCTTGAAGATAAAATTAATGGTAATTTTCCTGGCAAGTGGGAAATAAAAACGTGTTACCTACTCTTCTCAGGTATGAGCTGCTCCCCTCTAGCTGAAATCCTGGGTACGCCCTTGAACCTCACCCATATTTATACGGGAAACTACTGAACGTATTTTCATGAAATTCAGCACTCATAAGTATTTCACGATGCTGATGAAATCTAAAATATTTTCAAGGCATGAGCACCTCCGGTTTTTCCGGAAATGACGTCAACTTCCGTTTTTCGAATTAGAACACCATTTTTTTATTGCAGAAATAGATTCCTGAGAAAATTTCAAGTTATTTTGATGTAACATTTTTCAGTTTTGGTTGGAAAATTCTCTCTGAGCGGGAAAATTCGAAAAAAAAAATCGAAAATAGAGCTCCGCTGAAACAAGAATAACTTCGAGGTTTTTGGATGGAAAATTTTCATTTTTGGGATTTTTCAAGATGTAGGATTGATGTATCCACTTTAAAAATCGAAATCGCGATTCATGATACAGGGGGTGAAAAAATCGCTTTCAAAGTTAGGGATGACAAAATCGTGAAAAATCAATTTTTTCAAATTAGAACCCCATTTTTTTATGGCAGATATTGAATCTACGTTAAAAAATAATGTGAGTGTATGCATCACACCCTTGCCCTAAAATGGATATTTTCTGAGTTAATATCTACTTTAGGGCAAGGGTGTGATGCATACACTCACATTATTTTTTAACGTAGATTCAATATCTGCCAAAAAAAATGCGGTTCTAATTTGAAAAAATTGATTTTTCACGATTTTGTCATCCCTAACTTTGAAAGCGATTTTTTCACCCCCTGTATCATGAATCGCGATTTAGATTTTTAAAGTCAATCTTACATCTTGAAAAATCCCAAAAATGAAAATTTTCCATCCAAAAACCTCGAAGTTATTCCTGTTTCAGCGGAGCTCTATTTTCGATTTTTTTTTCGAATTTTCCCGCTCAGAGAGAATTTTCCAACCAAAACTGAAAAATGTTACATCAAAATAACTTGAAATTTTCTAAGGAATCTATTTCTGCAATAAAAAAATGGTGTTCTTATTTGAAAAACGGAAGTTGACGTCATTTCCGGAAAAACCGGAGGTGCTCATGCCTTGAAAATATTTTAGATTTCATCAGCATCGTGAAATACTTATAAGCGCTGAATTTCATGAAAATACGTTCAGTAGTTTCCCGTATAAATATGGGTGAGTTTCCTCGTGAAAGACCCTGTATATATATATATATATATATATATATATATATATAAGTATGCCAAACTATCACTTTGGGGACATATTATATGTCAAACTATCATTTCGGGGACAAAATGCAACTTTGGGGACTGTCCCCAAAATTTAAAGATATGTCATACTATAAGTTTGGGGACATTAGCATTTCGGGGACAGCAAATGAGTTTTTGAGGACAGCAAATACAAGTTTGGGGACAGTGATGCAAGTTTGGGGACTTGAAATGTCCCCGAAGTTGATGTCCCCAAACTTGCATCACTGTCCCCAAACTTGTGAAATGATTTCACAAGTTTGAAGACACCTATTAATATTTCGATCATATGGAACTTTATTTCCATCCAATAAGTTATTCAGTTTCTGAACACTTTCTTGGTTTACTTGGAATGGTTGATTATGGCTATTACTTAATATGAGGATTCACATAAATTTACTTCGTCTCGTCAGGTAAACCTCATCCGCGTAACTTATAGCTATCAGCTATTTTTTATCGAATAATACACGAAAAGCGATATGTATTCATAACGTGAGCACATGAAAAGTCGGATGACGTCATTTTCTCCGAACCAGAAACTTGTTCTAAAAAACGTCTGAACAGGTCTCACTTAGGTTGCAGTTCGCGCGAAGACCGAGAGCAAAGACAGAGTCTGTAGGCCGAATTCACTTCTTAACCATGAGCTTTCCTCAAGGTGCCTGTCCGCACTGCGACAGAGACAGGAGACTGAGGCCAGTGAGGCCTGAGACCGGGGCCCGAGTTAGATACCGTAGAAGAATTTTTTTGTCAAAATGGCCAATATTCCGAAAACTGTCGAATAAAAATATGTGAAAAGTATACGAAAGCATGCAGGAAGTTTCAGAGAATTGAAAAACACTATTGAATATAGGTTGTCCCATTTGAAAAAACAAAGTCACCCGCTATTCCTCTTTTGTGGGCCACCCGATATATTCGAAAATATTTTTAGGTTGTGCTCTTCTAGAAGCATATCAAGTCTGCATCAAAAAATTTTGCAAAACTCGGACCGTTACGCGTATATCGTCCGCTGCGGCACTAGTGGGACACCCTGTATGGGAATTCATTTTTGATTGCGCACTAGTAGTTGCAACTTTCGACCTTCGATACCGAAAAAACTGTCCATTTTTAGGTCTCGGGCTCATGAAGACTATTGATCAGAAATGTATAAACTACAACATATCCAAATTTCAGCCAATTCGACTGGGCTGGGATCCATTTTCCATTTGATTTGTGCAGGGTCCTTTAGAGCCATACAACTTGAATGAATATTTGTTTACACTTCTACTTTCTAGATAAGGTGTAATTACTATGACGTGTTCTCTTCTCATTGTATGTAACTAACTTGGTATATAAGAACCCGTTTACGACATATAAAAATCATTAGGCGTATTGAAATTCAGATTTTTACTGAAATTGGCCAATAGTTCATAAATTTTGTCTAAAACATTTTTAGTTCTCATAACCTTGCAATAACTACACCATTCCGCAAAGTTCAATTATTATCATGTTGATATTCAGTTCAATGAATAGTTATTATTAATTGATATGCTCATTTGCCTCATTTGGAACCATCGCCATAATATCAGATTTCCGAAGTGCCCATCTTGAAACCGGCACAATCAGGTCGATTCTGTTTGGAAATAGTAATATGGTTATAGAAAAGATATTGCCATCACAGCAAAGTTTGGTTATATTTTATAATTATAACAATGTTGTAGATTTAGCAATGTTATAACAAGATGCGAACAGAATCGACCTGATTATCGCAGAACAGAAATGACATGGTACGAAAATCTTAACCAATTAGCGATGTGTAGTTGTTTCCATATTCAATTTCCAATAACGCGAACTTTTACCTGGCGAAATTGAACCCAGACAATTATTTATAATACCTAGTTGGAATTCGGAAGGTCCATAAATTAACAAGGTGGAATACATTCACCAGGAAATTTTCGTGGTGTCAAATCAAAGATGCGGTGTCGGCTGTCGGTACGAGGGTACGACCTTATGATAAATAAACACACCCCAACGAAGCAGCTGCACGTGTTCTGTTTGATACTCGCCGTTTGCCGCCACTGCATTGTTGCCGGGTCCAATGTTTCAGCCTTAGATATACCGTTCTAAACCTACCGTCTCCCACGTAATTTTCTGCCGCTGATAATAACGATATGATTAAATTATTAACATGATATTGTAGACGATTGTTGAAACTTCCAATGTAGATATGTATAACAATATTGACATGAAGGGTTTAACGACTCAAGGATTCAGGAAAAGAACTACTCTTTTTTCTAACCAAGCTTTCGCAATACTGTATATGTATGATATAACTATTCCAAATTATTCTTTTGTTTCGACACTACATTAAACAAAACCAATTATGTATTGTTACCGCGTTCGTAATGAAAACGGAGCCGTTGAGCCCGTTGATTCTGAAAAGGAGGTACCTCTACCTTCCTATTTTGAATCTTTTATTTTGTATTAGGTATGCAATAGATCAACTGATATTTTTTTTTTGAATGAAAATAGGGCTTTCTTTTACTCTTATTTCAGATTCTATGTACAGCTGTACATAGTACATATCTACCATTTTATTTTCGAATCACCTATTTTTTTGGTCATGTCAACCGCTTTCAACCCGACAACACCGGCCGCAACCACGCCAATAGGAAAATTGATTCATAGATTCTGAAGATTCATCGAATAATTTGTAATGAGAAATGTATTTCTAATTGTAATAATTGAGAATTCAATATCGTTATACTCAAGTTAGAAATAATATTTTAAACAATATTCCTAATTCAACATTCACTTTTATAAAGTTTGCCATGAATTTCTGACACATTTCACTGCGCATATTTTGAAAATGTTAGGTTATGGTCATTCCACTGTCAGATACGCCCACAACGTTGTCGTTTCTGCTAAAAAATCATAGTAATTACGTATTTATCAAAATGTTCATTTACTTTGGGTAATTAATGAATATATTATATGAATTCAGTAATTTCAAAGATCTGGCGAATGCTGAAGAAAATTTTTCTCTGTTGAAACTGGAAATATTTCACGTAATACGAAAATGGTTGGAAGATTCAGTTATGCTATATTCTTAAACGGAAATCAAGAAACGAGTGTTGAAATTTTACTGAAAAATAACGGGCAGAATAGTCCGTTACTTTGTGATAGTTTATTCGGAAAAAGAATAAAAGTACTCGAATAACCCAGAAAAACGAACGGAACAGACGAACCTATGGAATTCTCCACTTTTCAAAATTCTCAAGAAATACCTACAGAAGCCATTTGAATACCTCTTTGCACAACTTGGAATACTTCAGTATGAAAATGTAGTAGTTCTACGAAACGTCGAAACCTGAGTCACAGTTAAAACTCAGAAGAACTTACTCCATTTACAAAGTTAAAAAAGATTAAATAGAAAGTAGACTTGGCAATGTCGCTTGATTGCGTCAGTTTTAAAAGAAAGAACTTGATAAACCCAGTGAACTACCTAATCAGGGCTAATCGAGATACTTTATGGAAGTGAATGGAGTATATTTGATGATATAATTCATTCGAAGTGTAATTTTTTGACCGTCTGACTAAAAATAAAATTTTACAGCCTCGGATTTGAACTTGGACTTCCCGGTTGGTGATCTTGTCTCCTTCCTTCTAGGCTACTGGTAGGGTAAGCAGGGGTAATGGCGCTCACCGGGTAATGGCGCGCACCTCTATAACTTTTTGAAAATGGTGCAAAACAATATGCAATAAACTTGAAACGGGGAAGGGGAAGGGCCTCTAACAAGTGGCGACGCGCAAGAGTAGTCAGCTGGTGAAAAGCGACGAAAAAGTGCGTTTATTTGTATGAGGCTGTGCTGAACTAATTTTCGTCGCGATCTTTTTTTCGGTAAGTTCAGAATTTTGATATTATTTAAATTTTCAATATAGTTTTCCTAGGTTCTAAATCATTCTATTTCATGATGAATTAATCAATTTTCAAGAATTGCTTTTCAATGTTTGTTTAATTTAACGTTGAATTCAAAACGACCGTTCGGGGTTATCCCGCTCACATGAGCGCCATTACCGCCCTTAGTGACTTGTCCTTTTATTGTTATAGACATGCCCAGAAATCGCCAAAGAACAACCGCCACAGCGGCTTGGAATGAAGAAAACCTCAAATCCGCTAGTTTTAGCGGATTTGAGGTTTTCTTCTTTCCAAGCCGGTTGAAAATGGGATGTCCAAGAGACAAGCCGCAAAACAATATGACATCCCATTCACTACTTTGAGGGATCGACTAAAAAGCCAAAATATATGCCATTTTATGATTATAGCTTCATATCATATGATCATAATGGATCTTACTTGTTCTATTACAAAGAAACAGGTATGGGCGTCATTACCGCTTTTCCTGAGCGGTATTACCCATTGACAGGGGCAATGACGCTCAAATCTTTTTTTTTTTTCAACCTTTACTACTGCTAATAATTCTAGGATGTATACGATTCCTTTTAAAAGTTTGATCATTTGATAGTTGAAGTTGAAGTTAATGTTCTGGATTTTAGAATAAAATAATTAATTTAAAAAATATAGTGCGTTTCCCTTAAGTGAACGCCATTCCCCCTGTTTACCCTAATCATGTAAAATTGCTAATAGAAATAGATTCATCTAGATATCAAATCTTATATAGGAGTGGTCGTAATATCTTATAATTAATAGCTGAGTGACGACTCAAGTTGACGTGAATATACGTATGTACATCCCATTCGATAGTAGAATTTTTTGAACGTCCGACTAAAAAAAATTTCTTCCAAGCCCCGGGATTGAACTCGGATTTTCCGGAAACGAGTATCCTAGTTCCTAACTTTAACGCTAGTGGCAATCATCTTGTTTACATAATAGTTTCATTGGAATAGGAATTTTATATAGGAGAAAGAAGGCAAAATATAATAACTGAATGCCGCATTAGTTGATCACGTGAATATATGGAATTCAAACATTACAGCTATTTGATATATAATTTAGTCAAAAGTAGAATTATTATTAACTGATTAAAGACCGAATATGATGGTGCGCAATGAAATTTCACAGAACACTATCTGTGACATCTCACGGCACCAAGCGCGGATCCAGGGGGGGGGTCATGGGGGTCATGACCCCCCCCCTGGACTGGACGAACCCTAAAATCTTGTGTGTTTGATAAAAAAAAAATCAATTGGCGGGTATGTAATCCACCTGACCGTGACCCCCCCCTTTCTCGAGAGCTGGATCCGCCACTGCACGGCACACAACTTTTGTAGGTATACTCCATAGACTTAGGATAATATGTCTATGGTATACTCTATTCAATTTTATGAATTATCCCGGTTGGTCATGAAATTCTGACACATTTCACCGTGTATATTTTGAAAATGTTAGGTCATTTTCCTGTCAGATACATGCGCAACGTTGTCGTTCCTACATAGAGATCGTAGTATCGTAATGTTCATTTACTTTTGGAAAAATAATGAATTTGAGAAAATATTAGCTATGTGAATTCAATCATTCCCAAGAACTGGCGTTGTTGAACAAACTCGTTTATTTTCTGTTAATACCAGAAATATTTCACGTATATAAACATGGTTGGAAGATTCAGTTATGACAGTTATGCTAGTTTCTTGTACGGAAATCAAGAATCGAGTATTGGAATTTTACTGAAATAATGGTCAGAATAGTCCGTTTTTCTTTGTTCATTCTGAAAAAGAATGAAATAACTCGAATAACCCAACAGAAATACTTATGAGCGAACAGTGGAATTCCCCACTTTTGAAAATTCCCAAGAAATAAGCCTACAGAAAGAAGACATTTGCACAACTTGAAATACTCCAGTATGAAAATGTAGTAGTACCTAGTTCGAAATCTGTGTCACAGTTAATGAGTTAAACCTTGAAGAGACTAAATCCATTCACAAAGTTGAAAAAGAGAAAATAGAAAATAGCATCGGCAACATCTCTCAGAATTATTTGACTTTCACGAGTGCCAACCTGCGTCAGTTTTAAGTAAAAGAATTTGATAAACTTAAATCATGGCCAACCGGGGTACTTTATGAAAGTGAATGGAGTGTATGTAACTACTCAATTTATTCGATACTCGATAAAAGAACAATGGAACTACTCTTATGCTTTGAAGAAGTTGATTTAGAATTTTAGAAATAAATTCTTCCATCGTATGTTCTATGAATGAAATGTAGAAATTGAAAAGAAAAACACACTATATTTCAATATATTTGAATTCTTAGGCTTGATTTAGAAATATCAAGATGAATCATTTGATAACAAATTCTCATTACAAAATTTTTTTCATTATTTTCGTAATCTCACATCGTCAATTGGAAATCTGTTACATTCACTTCAGTTCTTAATTTTGTATAATTCTTGATCAATGAAACAAAATGGTGTAATGTACCCAATACGAATTGTTAAATATTTATTACAAATTATTATTTGTACTAAGAGGGAGTTCTACCACGTGATTGAAACTGTCGAATTGTACTTAATAAGCATATAAGCACAAATTCTGAACTATGCTCAAGATTCCAAAATATTGAGAGCCCAATCATGCCATTCAAATAGCATCCCTATCAATTGTAACTAACTTGGTATATAAGAACGCGTTTACGATAAATAAAAATCATTTAGCTTATTGAAATTCAGATTTTGACTGAAATTTTCCACCCGATAGTTAGTAGCATATATCTAATAATTAATATTAATTAATTAATAGATATATGGTAAGTAGGTATCCTAAAATTTTTTAAAACATTGTTAGTTCTCTTAACCTGGCAACAACCCCATTCCGCAAAATTCTATTGTCATCATGTCGAGATTCAGTTCAATGAATAATTAATATGCTCATTTTGAACCATCGCTATAATATGAGATTTCCGAAGTGACCACCTTATTGAAAACGGCACATTACCGCAAAACAAAAATGACATGGCACGAAAATCTTAACCAACATGGGAAGTGTAGTTTTTTCCATTTTCGATTTCCAATAACGTGTACTTCTCGAAATTGATTTCGTACACGACAGTTTGGTATACCTAGTTGCCTAGTTCGATTTGATTTCAATGAATTCGGAAAGTCCACAAATTAACAAAGTGGAATAAATTCACTAGGATAGGATATTTTCGTGGTCTCAAATCGAAGATGCGGTATCAGAACGACCTTTAAA
This sequence comes from Adalia bipunctata, assembly GCA_910592335.1. Classification (NCBI taxonomy): domain Eukaryota; kingdom Metazoa; phylum Arthropoda; class Insecta; order Coleoptera; family Coccinellidae; genus Adalia; species Adalia bipunctata. Next base: position 14,720,954 of record OU342954.1, read on the forward strand.
TAAAAAAAACACGCAAACGAAGCCAGCTGCTACCAACCGCACACGTGTATGTTTATTGTTTATATTGTCTTTGATGATGGCCGACGCGCCGACGGCCGTTTGGCGCTTAGACTATAGTCAAAGGTTTGGCGCCCCAACTCCACTACTGTTGCCAAGTCCAGCGTTTTAGCGGTAGATATACCTACTGTTGTTGTATGAGCTCCCAATGTGGCAATGTAGATGTATAACTATTCCAAATTATTTTATTGTTTTGAAACTACATACATCCAACAATACCTAATACCTACTTATGTATTATGACCGCGTTCGTAATGAAAACTGAAAATATTTATTCACAAATAGTAGGTATTGTTCGTGTGATGACTTAAAAAAAATATGGAGAGTGAATCTTTCAATTTGAAAACCAACAATTGTTATCGAATCATAGGTACAAAAAATCAGAGAAGTTGATTCTGAATGAGTACCTCTAACTTTCAATTTTGAATCTACTTTTATTTTGTATTATGCACTCAATTAAATTGTTCGATAGTTTTTTGTTAATTTGAAATAGGGTTTTGTTTTACTCTTATTTCGGATTCTATGTACAGCTGTATTTTCGGCTCAAATAGAGTAAGGGCATTATTTTATATCGTCTAAGGGCATATCTACCGTTTCATTCTTAAATCTACTATTTTTTGGTCATGCCAACCGCTTTCAACCCGGCAACACTGGCCGCAACCACGCCAATAAGAAAATGGATTCATAGATTCATCGGAGAATTTGTAATAAGAAATGTATTTCTAATTGTTTTTATTGAAATTGGAAACTTGCTGAATTCAACATCGATATATCTGAATTTGGAAATAATACAATAAGTACTTCAACAATTTCTCTAATTCAACATATTTTCTCCTCGAAATCCGATAGATAGATTCATTACCGCAATGCATTTTTCGCTAAATCTATATTCAATCAATTAATATATTAATTATAATATATTTCGTCCTGTCCTATATAACATGTGGTATCCAAACGAATCTATTAGTGTTGTTACACAACTGCGACTAGCCTAGAACGTAGGACGTTATACCACTAACCGGGAGGTCCGAGTTCAATCCCGAGGTTCGAAAATCTTTTTTTTTTGTCAGACGGTCAAAAAATTCTAATTCGAATGAATTATATATCAAATAGCTGTAATGTTAGGATTCCGTATATTCACGTCAACTTGAGTCGTTACTCAGCTATCAATTATAAGATATTTCACGTTCTCCTATATAGAATTTGCTATTCAAATAAAATATCTATTAGTTATAATACACGACTACCACAATCATAGATGGAAGGACACCATACTACCAAACGAGAGGTCCAAGTTCAATCCCAAGTCTGGGATTTTTTTTTGTCAGACGGTCAAAAAAATTCGACTATCGAATGAATTATATATCAAATAGCTGTAATCATAAATCTAATAATTCTTATATGGGGAATGAGCCAATGGTAACTGAAGCTGGGCATTAAGAATGAAAATAATATACATACATACTAATTCTGTCTCTCACCTCACAATTTCCTGTGGAATGTTTGGATCGCTTTATTTCGTTTTCTTCAAGTCCTGAATATCATTTTTAACTCCTATTCATATTTCGAATTGAACTGAAAATATTGAAATGACATATTTTCATCCTCGATATATCTTTTCTTGTTTTCTTCCAAAATGAACATAATCTATACATTTCTCGAAATTTTTTAATTTCCAGTTGACGCAAGCCTACAACTCGATCCTTACCAAAGATTTGGCATAATCCATATTGATGTTATCAGATAGATGGCTGTAATAATAGGATTCCGTATATTCCCGTCAACTTGAGTCGTCACTCAGCTATTGATTATAAGATATTTCGACTTATTATTAATATTAAAACTTAGTATTCAAACGAATCTTTTAGCAACTTGACACGATTACCACTAGCCACTAGCCTAGAAGGAAGGACAATATACCAACATCCGGGAGTCCAAGTTCAATCTCGAGGCTGGGAATTTTTTTTAGTCAGACAGTCAAAAATGAGCTTTTAATAAAAAATTGACAGATACGAATGAGGCCGTAGCACTTGTTTGTTGACTCTGTTTGAAATTTGCCGCCACCACGCAATTGGAAAATGGATCGATTGGAATAATTATTGTGTTTCTATTTATATTTATCGACTCTGGAAACATTCTGATTCAGATTGACATATCGATATAGTCAATATAGAAATAATATTATTCAATAATTTTCCTGACTGAGGTTGGCATCTTTGACATATTAGTGTGCCGCTTGCCGCTAGGTTCGGACGTTAATCTAGATCTAGGGAGGTCCGAGTTCAAACCCAAAACTAGGAGAAAAATTTTTTAGTCAGACGGTCAAAAATTAACCGTGTTGTGCGTAAAATGTTGTGCCTGCACAGAATACAACTTATTCTCCTATCTCGCACAAGCTATACAAGCTGAAGAGTTATCAGTATAATAAAAATCATATACAGAGAAATTGGAATGGCTGATAAGTGCCATAATACTTTTGAATAATTATTTTTCGAATGATCACTACTTTTAGTTTCGCGCACAAATTGCCGACTTTTCACATGACATTTCAAAGCATTCTCTGATCAATTTTCTATTGATATTCTCTGGTTCTCGGAATAATAGCCATTAATGCGAGTAGAATATTCATTTTTGCCGACGACTTTCGAAAATAATAATTCGTGAAATAATCACAATTTCAAGTTCCACGAACAAATTGATGACGTTTCAAAATGAATAGACATTCTCTACTCAGACTAAAGTCTAATATACCATAAATTACTAGTGATTTTTCGCTCATACGTGATTTATGAATGTCACAAATCTTGATGAAACATATGGATTCTTAACACCATTTATAGATATGGACAATGCTCAATAATAGTAACAATTATAAATCCATTTATAAATCGCTTCAATATCGACCATCACTAATTAATTTTCCACTTTACGTGATCAATATTATAGTCCATAGTAGAGTTGTAACGAATATTCGCATTCGCATTCGCGGATATTCGCATATGTTTGGATATTCGTATATGCATTCGCATCCACAAAATTACTGCGAATGTTTTGCGAATTTGAATATGAGAAAAAAACTATGAAACATCAGTCTTTATACAGGGTGAATCCTGTTGAACTGTACATGCTTCCCACAGAGGTAGAGAACACTTAGCCGGTTCCAAAAATACCCCACAAATTACCTAAATATTGGAATACTTGAATATCGAGAGAATTTAATCTGATAATATTCTCCTGTCGTCAACTTTTGATACATCTGGGTATGATTTTCTTTGTGAAATAGGCCGTCCAAAAAAAATTTATCTCCGAGTACGCATATTCAATATGTTTTTTCTCTAAATCTGTAGGTGTGCCACGTGATTTTATTACTCTTTATTGAAGAGTATTCAGTGTACTTTGAGCTGCCATGACAGGTTTATTGACTTTTTCATCTACTGGATGATTTTCTTTATAAATTCCGAAAATATCAGAAAAATAGAGTCCGGTCCTGGAAACTGATAATCTGTTAACTCAGCTATATGGGGATTGATACAGTCCTCCTACGTACCAAATTTGGTGGATTTGTGATTATTCGTTCGTCCAATACAGCATTTTGAAAATATGACCCAAAACCTGAAATCGCCCTGTATAATCCAAACAAGTGACTAGAGACTCAACATGTGGGGTATTTTTGGAACCGGCTAAGTGTCCTCTACCTCTGGGGGAAGCATGTACAGTTCAACAGGATTCACCCTGTATATAACTTTTTTATGTTTAAATAATCACAAACTGAACGCACGGCAAGCCATAGACAATTGGCGCCAATTTCTACATTCGCATTCGCGAATGTCAGTAGCAGACATTTGCATTCGCATTCGCGAATGTTTAAAAAATGACATTCGTTACCCATAGGTATCTATCGTTCAAAGGTATTCTACATACTTATTATCAACAAGCAGCCCGTCCCAGCTTCGTCCGGGTAGAACTTTGTTTCATTAAAATTTTTGGGTTTACCCTAGGTTCATCTACAACATTTATTCTGTTTATAAAATCGTCGCGTGTCTGAAAGTTGATCCACGCGGCTACTCTTTTATAGATATGTATGTCCCCCTCTCACACTTCGGTGCCCTCTCCTACCCGCCTACTTAGCACGGAGACTCAGTTTGGTCCGGTCGTGCGGTTTCATCTTCATCACTTTAACCTGCCATATCTTTCGATGTACTCATACTAATTGTATAATGTAAAGGGCAATTTCGTTCTAAATTGAATAATGGGGATAAATAACATATCAAGTTGGATAAGGATCCAACCCTATTCAAAAAAACGCACTCCCAAATAGTGCATAATTTTGGAGAACATCTGATTACCATAAACAGGTGGCAGCAAGGGAATCTTGAGAGATAGATAATATATGAAGGGTACAGGGGAAAAACCAGCTAAGTCATTCATTGGCAAGATTTGAGATAAGGCGCGCAAATTATAGCCAATCGAAGGATCTTTCTTTTCACTATATCAAACATGGGAAAAATCGGTTATGTAAGCTATGACAAACGATCAAAAATATCATATGCAGAGGGAAAACCAGCCCAAGACCATGCGGTACACGAAAATAATCGGCTAAATCACTCGACATTGGCACTTTAGAGTTCCAACTTGTTATATCAACAAATCAATTCCCATTCATAGTTGAACAATTGTCTGAAACATGCCCTCACAACAATGAATATAAAACATACAAATGGCTCTAGATCGAAAGTAACAGAAAGTGACTTGGCCGGTTTTTCCCCTGTACCCTTTATATGCTATCGCGGAGTTTTTTGTAGAACTATTTGAGAGGAACATTTCCGTCAGACATTGTATCCACGTAAGTCTTACGGTTTTTGCAGCGCACGTGAAAATAGCTGATTATGTCTTTTCTGTAATTATTGAAGTTATAGTAGGTGGAAAGTATAGCCAGAGATAATGTAGCTTTCTAAGGATGAAAGAATTTCTGAAATCGGTCTAGTAGTTTTTGAGCCAAGTCGTATCAAACACAAAAATACAAATCTTTCCTCTTTATAATATTAGAATAGAAAAGTATAGATAACAGTTATTGACCTTTCTGTGCATCGGTTGAAGTGTCGCAGTTTCGAAGAAATGAGTCAAGATCTTGCAATTCACGAAATATGTAGTTACATCCAGACAATCATATTGAAATTTTAGGGGTACTAAAGAGACCATACACATTAATTTTTAACCTAAGAATAATGATCGATGCCATTTTACTAGACAATCAAAATCCATTCTTTTTTTCATGACCTCCTTCCAAGGAAAATTTAATTATAAAATCCATTCATTATCATTTAAATCAAATACATAAGCATAAAACCAATAAGAATTCACCTTTCTATATAATGCCAACCCTTCCTTGAGATAAGACCTTCACGATACGTATCATATGAAAAATAGAAATTTCAGTCGAAGCAAGGCAACATAATAATGATGTGAGAGATCCTATGATATACGAAAACTTCGGGGACAGTATATACATTTATACGATTTTATACGATTCACAAAAGTATGATTTCGAGGACAGTATAAAAAGTTTATTTGTTTACCAAAGTATTATTATGGGGACAGTATATACATTTTTATATGGAGCACGAAATTATAACTTTGAGGACAGTATATAAGTTTATACAGATTTTATATTGCTATATATGGTGCATAAAACTATCATTTCGAGGACAGTATAAAATGTTTCTATATACGATAAATGTCCCCGAAGTTATAGTTTGGCATACTTATATATATATATATATATATATATATATATATTCTTTTGAATTAGAGAGGTAAAATAATACATAGTGAAACAAAAAGGTCCTAGCTGAGGTTAAAAAAAACGGGATGGGTTTGGAGGACGCAATCTGTCGTCCAGTAGAAAAATACTCGGGCGCCAGTTACAATAGGTTTAACCAGATTGTGACACCCTTACCAAACTTTTCATTATTTTCGGAGTGACTTTAGAACATTGAATGGGGATTTCAACTTAATTATAAACTGATTGAAAGGATAGTTTTCTAACTGAGGATCGAAAATGAATAAAAAATTCTCTACGAACTCAAATTCATAACTGTCGTTAAAAAAAAAGACGAAGCATGCAGGAGTGAAAATCGAATCCAAAGCAGCAAAAAACAGGAATAACGAAGCACAACATAAAGAACCAGTAGGTAGGCCCCGGTAATATATCCTAAATAATTACCAAACTGATAAACAGACTGATAAACAGACAGTGTATATTCTGATAATGTTAGGTTATAGTCATCTTCCTGTCAGATAACTAAGCAACGTTGTCGTTTCTACATAGAGCTCGTAGTAATCACGTATTCATCAAAATGTTTATTTACTTCGAGAAAATCATCCATTTGAGAAAATATTATGTGAATTCAATAATTCCAAAGACCTGGCGAATGTTGAAAAAACTTTCTTCTCTGCTAATATTGGAAATATTTCACGTATATAAACATGGTTGAAAGATTTAGTTATGCTATTTTCTTGTACGAAAAATAAAGTATCGAGTGTTGAAATTTTACTGAAAAATAATGCACAGAATAGTTGTTACTTTGTGATAGTTGAACCGAAAAGAGAATAAAAGTACTCGAATAACCCAACAGAGGAATATCTAAACGAAGAGACGGACCTATGGAATTCCCCACTCTTCAGAATTCTTAAGAAATGAGCCTACAGAAGACATTTGAATACCTTTTTGCTCAACTTGAAATACTCCAGTATGAAAATGTAGTAATACTACGAAACCTATGTCACAGTTAAACCTTAAAAGAACTAACTCCATTTACAAAGTTGAAAGAGAGTAAATAGAAATTAGCATTGGCAACATCTCTGAGAATTATTTCACATTTCAGAAGTTGGTACCAACCTGCGTCAGTTTTAAGTAGAAAAGCTTGAATGAACCTAAATCTCGGCCAACAAGGATAATTTATAAAAGTGAATGGAGTATATACTTGTCAATCTACTGACTTGTCAATCTACTGACTACTGTCCGCCACCAGAGAAGAACTCCTAGAGAATGAAAACATTTTAGTGCCCCACAAAAGTTTTTTTGAATCAAACATCTGAAAGAACAACATTTTTCAAGAAAAAGGATGATATTTAATTATCGAGAAAATCAATAATGAATGATTGTAATAATATACAAAAAGAATGGAATGAAATTACCTCAGAAACATGGGCGCCCGCAGGGGGAGAGGGCACGGGGGCCATGTCCCCCCTGAGATTTGATGGCCTCATTGTTTTTCAGCACAACACTCTCAATATTACTTACTTATCTTTATCTATTCATAGATAGCTTCGAAAATGAGTACCATAGAAAACACAAACAACGTTCAGTTAGTCTATGATGAATACCGACTTATTTGTCAAAGACCGCAATACAAGCCCAATGTGACCATATTACCATATTTTCTCGTGAAATAGTCATGTCGAATACCACTCGAGATGAAATTTAAGCAGGTAAAATTTCTCTCTTGTAATATTCAAGTTTGTTGCTTTTCGGCAATTTCGCTCATGACATTTTTCCAAAATCACCCGCCTGACGTCTCGTGATTTTGATAAATATGTCATTCACGGAATTGCCTCAGCAACAAACTTTCATGTTACAATCGAGAAATTTTGCTGGCAAAATTTCATCTCTTGTGGTATTATACAGGGTTGGAATAAAGTTTGGCACCAAATTAATATCTTTTCCGTCGACCATAGAATAAAAGCTCATTTTAACGCACTCAAAATCATCCATTAATGACCTATTTTAATGCATGATTTCTTATTAAGGTGGGCGTTCAATGTAGTGTGTTTTTATTTCAAGTTGCATTTGAGAATGGTTTCACTTTGAGAACTGAAATTTTGTGGGTGAACTCAGAAAGGATTGGAGTTCTTAATGAGATGATTGAGATTTATTTCATTTCAACAGTTCTTTTTTTTTCTTTCAAAAATAGAAGAAAATAAGTCAACTCATGCTTCTGTTTTATTTCAAACGAAAGACCCATGAAAATAGTTCAACTTCCGATTAACAGTGAATCTACAGATAATTTCGTTCAGAAAAACAACTTGAAATGCGGAATTGGCAGAGAATGGCCAAATTCAAAATATGGCGGGAAAAAGTTCCTGTTTTACCCACTTATTCACTAATTTCATAATTCAGCTATTGTCGGATAGAGAGCGCCATAGTACATTTCATTCATAATTAGAGAGATATTCATAGAACTTATAGAGATAATGTAAGTTCTATGGAGATATTCCATAAAATGCACGGTGGCGCCTCTATCGGTCGACTTGTCCTACGCGCATCAAACGGCGACCTTAATGCATGATTATCATGGCAACCGAACATAAAATATTCAGTCAGAGCACTTATATCGAGCTTGGTTCGAAATCAACTTCTGTCACAGACTCACAGAAGGGTATGTTGACAACTCCATTCAAAATAACATAGACTGCAGATGAAATTTCAGGTGATACAAGTTGCAAAATAGATAATACTTCAACCTCCATCTTCTTCATACGTTCCTTATGGGATATCATAGGTAATGATATAAATGCAAACTAAATGTGAACTATTCAGAATGTCACAACATGTCCAATATTCCCTCTAGGAATTTTTCGAATTGTTCCATAGGTAGCATAAATATCAATATATCGAAATGAACATAGAAATTTACATTATGTCAAATTTGTCGATAAGCAAAATAAAAATTCATTTCTATCGAGAATTCATATTCAATTCGTGATGAGGTCGACGGAAAAATCTTGTAATCAACTCGTTTATTAATTCAGCGATTAATGGTCTCAAACATTAACGCGCTCGCTCCGCTCACGCGTTAAAATATTTCGACCATTAATCGCTGTCATTAATAAACTAGTTGATTAAATAACTATTAAAACGACACAGGCGATATTTTTGAAATTTGGCAGCTGAGTGTAATGGACCACAATGCATCTGATGAGCACATTTTCATTGATGAGATACTTCCGGTTTAACCGGAAATGACAAAAAAAAATTATTCAAATGGAACACCCTGTATATTTCTGCAGATTCTGAAAGAGCACTTTGTTTCGGATCTGTCCATATCGGGTTCCATGTAAAAATTTTCTGTAAAAAGAAGAAATTCAGTCTTTTTGTACATTTGAGAAAAAATCCATTCAAATAAATAAATCGTTGTTATTTGTATCAATAGTGAGAAATAAAACTAAATACTTCGTAGTAGATAACTCTTTCTGCTTTTCATGATGTACTTTTTATGAAAATCTATAAAGAGAAGAAATACAGGGCTTTTACTCGTAGAAAAAATTTATTGAAAATAATTAAAAAAAAAATCATTTCAAATGTTCGAAGTGCTTGCCATTCACCTCCTGACAATATGCCAGTCTATTAACAAATTCTTGAGTAACTTTTCTCAAGACTTCTCCATGTATTAATGCACATTCATCAAGAATCCGTTGTCTCAATTCTTCTTTTTACAGATAATTTTTACATGGAACCAGGTATGGACAGATCCGAAACAAAGTGCTCTTTCAGAATCTGCAGAAATATACAGGGTGTCCCATTTAAACAAAAATTTTTTTTGTCATTTCCGGTTAAACCGGAAGTATCTCATTAATGAAAATATGCTCATCAGATGCATTGTGGTCCATTACACTCAGCTGCCAAATTTCAAAAATATCGCCCGTTTAGTTTTAAAGATATTAATTTGGTGCCAAACTTTATCCCAATCCTGTATATGACAAAACAATTTCTTGTTATTGTTATGTTCGCGATAAATTTGGGAGCTCGTTATGTGAACTTCTCATTCTGGGTGCAGTCAGGATATCCCTGCGAGCTCACAATCGATAGATCTTATTCTGGTTGCATTTTTGACATCTTTGAGAGGTCGTAAATAGAATGAATTGAGAATTTCTGATAGGAACATCACATAGCAATCTCTGGGAGATCGCAGTAGGAGTTCGCATGAAAGTCACAGTGTAACCACCCAGAGATCACGCGGGTAAGTCTGACTTCCCTGAGACATTTCTATATTCCTGAGATTAGAGGCACCAGCGCGAAGAAATTAGAATGGGATATTTAGATGTGGAAACATCGTTTAATTGTACGCCAAAAGAGGCAACTTTTGTTCAAACCTTCTTTGAATCATTCACTTGTTTCAAGATGCTAATATTGGTACGACATGAAGAATATTGCCCATAGATGTTGTGTCTCAGATATGTGGTTCCTTTAGATTCCATCATATCTGGTTGCTATTGAAAAAAAGAGAATGAGATCTTGTTCTAATTGTTTTAATTTTATTTCCTCAACGATTCCGAAAGAGGAATCAGCCTCATGCTGTAATGTGTGGATCCTTCACTCCTACACAATACTCTTCCTTCCTTTTCGAACCATAAAAACACCCGCACTGCACTATCCAATTCGCTAGTGTAATCCCATTTATCCTCGACGGCAATCAATCATAGTCCATAACGACTCATTACGGGCAAACATCATCAATCCAAACTCTCATTATTCCCATCTACATCTCGCATTTTCCCACTCACAATCTGGGTTACAATAAGTGAGGAGATACGATAGATGCATCGGCCACTTTCATTGTTCTCACTATCACTCTCACTTGGTCATTCGGACCGAATAATACGTTTGGATCGTTAGTCGAACGGTGGACTTCTCGATGCACCATCGAGGCCCCTTACTTTCGCCAGTGGCATGAACCTTGCTAGATCCGTCCGGGTTTCATCTGTAGGGAGATGAGCTTGCAGCTTAGGGCTGTTCTGGTCCTGTTGGTGTTGCAGGAGACGATTCTATCGACCCAGCAAGGTAGTTGATGAATGGTGGTAATGCGTGGTATTTTAGTGGTATGTGTTTTGTGCAGATTGCGGTAGAAGCGTCAGGAGATCTAGACAGCCGCGCGTTGGATCGCTTGGGAGGATTATTCACGGGAAGCAGAGTGTGAGGGGAGCCTGGCCATGGCAGGTGAGTTGAAGATGAGGATTGGAGGATTATTCGTATGTCATTCGATGTAAAATACTTTCTTTTAAATGGAAATCATTTGAAATAGTTCTGGATATAGTAGTTTCAGCGATGTCTTCTGTCACCATAACGAGATAATTGAGAGAGAAGAAAAGTTCACGTAAAAATTGTATTAAAGTAGTTGCCAGGAGCGCGAATATGTACCGGTATTATTTTTTAAGGAAGTTGAATCCCCCATTTCAATAAGTCTGACTCAAAGCTTCAGCAAAATCTCAGAACTGGTAACTTACCCTGTATCAACTTGAAAACTTTCCACATCGAATAGGGGAAGTACGTACAAAATGACATAGGGTTTTTTCAGAGGCATAACTTGTTAGTAGTGAATCACAGTAATGTCATATTCTACAACCATGATCTTTGGTCCTTCCTTCACGAAATCTTATTAACCTTCATGAAATAAAAGTATCAAACAATAAAATATTCTCAGATAAATTGAGATAAACGAAATTCATTCTGTCCGAATGCTATGGACAGAATGACATACCGGCAATAGGCAACTGTATTTTTCTACTTAAAGTTACGAAACTACACTGACCAAGTTCACCAATGAAACGCTTGGTTCTTCTAGGAACATCAGCACAAGATGCGTGAGCTCAATGCAACCAATGCATGCATCGAACCAGTCTTCTCCAGTGCTAATCCTGGAGAAGACTGGTTTTTCCCGATCTGAATCGGGAAAAAAGTCTTAACAATAAACAGTTGGACAATTATCTTCATCATCTCGAAAGTTGCTAGAAACATTTTCTTCTTCACTCTCTTCTTCAAATAATGCCCTAGGGTAGTGTCTCCTTTTCTTTGGAGGAGGAATAGGCTCATTTTTTGATTTGATTGCAATTATATTAGGTGTAGAATTTGATACTAAGTATACGTTTATCGTGTCTCCGGCTCACGTTTTCCTTGTCCACTTATGAATTTTCCATTAGGGATTGGCGCAACCTCCCCATAGGATCATCAATGCATCTTAATCTATTAAGATGCATTGCTTTGATTAGCCGCAGATGGATATTTTGTTATGAATATGATAATAGGAAAAATTCGCGTCCGTTAGGACCGTCCACTAGGGACATATAATCAATGAGAGAAATGGACTCGCAAAGATCTAATTCAAGAAGTAAATCGCCGGAACGTGCTACCGTAGAGGGGATATGTGACACTGATGACGGCTAAGAAGCCAGAAACCGGTCTGTCATTTTCCTTCTGCGGTAGCAGCACGTTCCGGTGATTTACTTCTTGAATTAGATCTTTGCGAGTCCATTTCTCTCGTTATGAATATGTTAAGACAAGTCCTGGCTCTTTGTTTGGTGATGAGCCTGGGATGAATGGTCTCGGTGTTGCCCGGTAGATACGGTTAATTCAGCTGAAATACCTATGTCATTTTGTCAGTTCACTGTATATGTCAACTAGAAATATATAGAATTGATACAAAAAGTATATTCAACATAAAAAAAAGCTTCGTGAATACAATGAGAAATAAGTTAAATTCGAAATGAATGCAATATAAATGAAAAAAAAGGTGAAAACTGGCCATTTCTTCCAAAAATTTTGCGCAATAAAAAAACTCGTGACCTATTATTTTCTGTTATCACTCATAACGACCGAATGAACTAAAGTAGCGCTTGCGAGTTTTCAGAGGTTAATTGAACCCACTCGGGTCGTGTGATTTGGTAGGCAGTTCTGCATTTGCTACCTCCAAACTTAAATTATGATGCCTATGTCATATTACCAATATTTGTCGTTCCGTGAAGAAATTTCTTCGAAATTCGAACTCTTTTTTTTACATGTCTTGAGTGAAAAAAAATGTCGCCCAAAATTTTTAGAATTTTTTATGGTTGAACTATCTTCAACTTTTAACGCTTTGGTAACGGAAATTTATAAGATTAAAATAAATCCAATTCATACTCGTAGAGATTTCGAATCCTAGCGAAGTTTTTTGAAGAAAATTTTTTTGGTTTATAAATTCATATTTCTGTACGGGTCATTCTGGCAGCCAATTACCACAATTTTGGCCTTCGTAAGGCTTCCAGTTTTTTGAATAAAAATAAATTATGAAAGTTCTCCGAGCGATATTTTTGGAAGGCTACAAAAAAAAAACAATTGATATTGTGACTAGTAAACGTTATTTCAAATGTCACGCATAACTCGCTACAGTTATCAGAATATTGCTCAAAGTTGACATTAAACACCCTGTTTCTCAATTATGCGTCGAAAACGGGGTATATTTCATAAGGCAAAAATGACTTTCTCAGTGTCATCTACACGGCTATATGTGTTTGTCCAGTTTATGGTGAAACACCCGGTATTAGATATTATTGTGTTATCGAGGAAAATATTTAAATGAGTTATGAATGTTCAGAAACTTCAAGGAAATCAAAGAAGGGATGTATTTTGGAGGAAAGCATATGGCTTTTGAACTGAAAACATAATCGAACCAATTATTCGAATTATTATGCATGTACTTCACTCTCTTACTGTTGTTCCAACTGTGATATCGTAAGTGTTATTGTAACGAAATATCAGTTTCCAAGGATTATGCTTTAATAAGGTTAGAGTTTCATCCAAATGAATTCAGTCAGTTTCAATCAAGAAATATAAAATTCGAGGTGTTATCCTCAGTTTCAAAAACCATATCGGACTCGTCAATTTTCTTCAATGTCTATACAGGGTGTATAATAAGGTGAGGCTTGTTTTTTGACAGATGGAAGAACTTGACCAAAAAATTTCTATATGAATTAAGACCCTGTTTCGAGAAAAAGAAGCTAAAATATTTTTCAATAAAGCCGAATTTTGCAGAATGAGGATTCTTTCGACCTCAAAAATTGACAGTTGAAAAACTGTACAAGTAGAAGATTCACCTTATACCTACAGGGTGTATCGAAGTGATTCCTTGGTCAAAATAAAGGGTAGTTTGTTATATTAATGGGAAAAGTACCAAGTGTGCACTATCGTTAGGCTCCTGTACAAGCGTCCTTCAATCGGAAGATGTCTAGATATAAATCTAGAAAGCAACTATCAGAAGAACGATATAGCTATTCATACAGATAGTCAAGCTGCTACGAGTTTTAAAGCACTGAGCTCCTATGTCATTGACTCAAAGTTGATTTGGGAGTGCCGGAACAAACTCAGTGAGGTAGGCAAGAAGAATGAGGTCTTTTCAATCTGGGTTCCCGGTCATTCGGGAATCGTAGGAAACGAAGAGGCCAATACACTGGCCAGAAAGAGCGCACTGGCGGAATCTCCCAGGGATGGATCACTCCAAAAAGTTATTCCGGAACTTTGAAACTGCTAGATCCTAAAAATATCTGGATCTCAGTAAAAACCAACTCCACTTACTCACTGGCTTTCTCACAGGACATTGTCGCCTGAAGAAGCATCTGTTGAGAATGGGTTTATCGGACACTGATGAGTGTAGATTCTGTGGGGAGGAGGAAGAAACTCCTATTCTCCTGGTTACGGCATGCTATGTCATTGCAAGCCAAAGGAAAGTGTGCTTTGGTCAAGAAACTTGTAGAAGTGGGTAGTTATCCTCCTTGAAGCCGTCCCAGATACTGGATTTCATCAGATCTCTGGAAGTGAAGGGCGAGCTGTATGAGGCGCGATGATAACAGCTCTGTTAGGGGGCACAATAGACCTTCAGACAGCAGTAGACTGTAAATAACCTCTTTTCACTATTACTATATTAATATACACTTAATATTACTTATATTAATATATATATATATGGAGCTGTTACAGATTTGTTTTTAATTATGGCATGTGTCTCGAAAAGGCAACAAGGAACAGATCATTCAAACAAACATATTGATCCATTCCCCGCTCCTAATCTCAGTGTTAGCAGAGGAATGTCAAACGGGGCACCATACATTTCTGCGTATGATGCAAGAGCACAGATAAAAACCTCAGCAAAAACTCTGTCTCCCCGTATAAGTGTAGGGTTATTGGATTTGTTTTCGGATATTCATATTGGAGGGCATCTTCTTCTACGAATGTAATTCTTTCTTCATTTCTTCAAAGGGGTTGAC
This sequence comes from Adalia bipunctata, assembly GCA_910592335.1. Lineage (NCBI taxonomy): Eukaryota > Metazoa > Arthropoda > Insecta > Coleoptera > Coccinellidae > Adalia > Adalia bipunctata. The sequence goes on from OU342954.1 coordinate 14,736,083, forward strand.
AAAGCATTTTTAGATAATCTGAAACAGAAACCAGAGGGAGAAAAAACGGAAAAGCAAAATCAACTAATATATTCAAATTGTTTTGAAGGTACCAACCCATCTCAAAAATGAATCAGATACTAAGTGAATAGAGTTAAAACCATCTGGAAATTTATATATTGAACAATTATTGACCAAATGGTCAATAGTTTGCTCTTCATGCCCACACTCACATCTCGGGCTATCAATGGCATTCCATTTGAAAAGCATACTATTACAACGTCCATGACCTGTCCTAAGACGATTCAATAGACACCAATTTTTCCTAGACAGATGAAAACCGGGAACTTTCTCAGAAGGATCGAGAATTAAACTTTTATTGAAAAAATCATATGAAGTCCATTCCGAACTCCAAATTTCTTTATGATTTTTTCTAGAATAAAGAAAATCATTTATCCATAGAGGCTTTCGAGATTTCAATCTGTTGGGTCGAAAGTCAAACGTAAATTAAAAACAAACTTACGCATCGACTTGAACAGAATTAAATTCGAATAGCCTGAATTGATCAGAAACTTTATCATCTCATGTTCTTTACCCGTAAAATGTACCCTTTGGAATAAAAAAATTAAATGTGAATCATCACTCATCGCGAAGAGGCAAATTATTTTAGAACGGCACTTAATGATTTACATTTCATTTTTATATTTCAAAACGATACATTTAACGGGAAAAATACAAGAAATGAAAAAATTTCTAACTGATTCAGGCTATCCGGATTCAAGTCAATCCAAGTCTTTGCGTAAGTTTTTCTTCAAATCTAGTTGGGGTAGTCTACTCCAAGCGCCCCCACTCATTCTGAAAACATGAAAAAATATCAAGAAAGTGTGTTTTTATCATAGTAATACTTCCATGAAATATCATCATTCCAATGCTTCTCGTTTTTGCGAAACAAATAAAACATCATTTTCCGCCATCTTGGAACCGCTATATCTCCCTTAAGATTGACTTTTGACCCAACATTTATACAACGAACTATCCCTTATTAATGTTGATCAAGGAATCACCCCCTTGAAGTTTGCGGACTTGTTCTGAAACACCCTGTAGATAATGATATTCTGTTGACCTGATTCATGTGTGAACAAACAATATCAATGGTTGTTCAACAACCAAATAAGTGGAAATTTCAATTCCACGTTCATTTATTCCAAATGAATTTCGGTAATGTTAATACCAACTCAATCAAATAATTGGATACATTATATATTTAATAATATTCAATATTCCTGTCCTTTAAGCTTATGCTAATTTGATAACCCATTATTTGATAATAATATCAACCCATGATGAGATGTATTCAATTTTTAATTGAATCATAAAAACATCAAGCACCAGACTCAATTTAAAGATCTGAATTAATTAGTAGAAATAAAAATAGAAGCGATCTGATCCCATTAACATTCCTTGACAACGTACCCAGTCAACTGGAGACTTCAGAGATCCATAGAGAATAAACCTTCAGTAAAACCACAAAGTGCATTGAAATCTCACCGTAAATTCTAACACGCATAATTCAATGCGAATAGCCTTGTTGCCCTCTTTACGATCTTCACATCAATCATATCTTCACCATGACAACTTTGAGAATAAATATCTAAGTCGTCCTCAGTTTTTCGAAACGGGTATATATTCATATTTATTAAAGGTGATATAAAGAATCTGATTTATCGTTTCTTCAGCGAAATATGATTGAGAGCCATTAAATATGACGGATATACCTGATTCATTATTAAAGAGGGTGTGACGACTGACTTTGATTACTGCAAATTATTATTTGTGGAATTCTTAGCGAATTTAAGAACAGACAAGGACGATGAGGTATTACAAAGCGTTTTCGCACAACTTGTTCACGTTTGATCGGAAGACTCTGTACAAGGTTTTCCAAGAATCTACCTAATGGCCTACATTGAGGTATTGTGGATCAATGTCGTATATTGACATGACAACTTAACGGGTCGTCCAAAAATTCTTATGAAGGGTACCTTCATGCTCACGCTGAGATTTGGAGCAGGAAACACATTGATATTTTTTATACGATCTGTTTCCCTTGTCGCCATCTCTTGTTTGATTCAAAATAGCTATTTATGTAGCAAGTACATAAATTAGGTCTTAGGCCAATAATTTGGGCAAGTCCATAAGCCTAATTATGTAAGAGTTGCATACAAAGCTTTATGTTTGCAAGGCCGTAGCTAGAAAAAAATTTCGGGGGGGGGGGGGGGGTCCGCCAAGGCCGTAGCTAGAAAAAAATTTCGGGGGGGAGGGGGGGGGGTCCGTTGAACTGAGCTCTAGAAAAATTTCGGGGGGGGGGGGGGGGTCCGGACCCCATCGGACCCCCCCCCTGGCTACGGCCTTGTATGTTTGACTGCAATGCAGAAATGTTATCATCTGAAATGGCAATTAATATATTCGTCGCTTCATTTCAAGAAAACATTAAGGGTGCTTTTGCTTTCCTTACCTTAGTAACCATCAGCGACCTAAGCGTAAGCAACCTCACTGAACAAAGTTGTTTACTTCGTTCATTCTGTAACAAACGTCATAATAATCCCAAAAATGGATAGTTCGGGAGAGGAAAGCGTAAATAATTTTGCCGCAAGTACCAAAATATCTCTTTCACCCATTAAAAGTGCTTATGAAAATTTGTATGCGGCCTATAACAAGTGGTGTGAAACGAGGAAAATTGCAAAATCGGGAGAAGACTGTGACAGTTGAGTCCAATAAAGTGGTGTCTTATAAAGTGGTGTCCAATAAAGTAGTCAATTATGGACGCTAAACGAATTCATGAATCAAGTGTTCATGAAACAGTCGAAGATGACAGTTTATATGGTTCTATTTAAAGAAAATGTTTTTCGGTTGATGACAAATTCGATGAACACCACATAACTTACTAAAAAAAACGTTTCTCTTTTCAATCTCAACTAGTATAAGTTTATCAGTTGGGTAGATGTGTGCCGTGATTATATTATACAATATCAATTCAAATGAACTGAATTTGGGTTGATTCTTCACTCTATTCATCGTGCATTTTCCTCAATCAAAACTTATTCAATATTTCTCCTGGTATGAAAGATACAGCGAAGCCGTCTCATTTATCGACGCAAAAATACTATGAAATCACTTGAAAAAAATAAACGGTTTATATTTTCGAAAAAAATAAAAGTTTTCCAATGTTTTTTCTCATAGAACCCGTCGTTATCGAGTTTCCTAAATTTTGCCCGATGAAATTTGAAGAAAAAATTAAAAATCATAAGAAATTCTGGATGCATCACTAAATTGAATATCATCGAATATTATAAATTTTCTGGTCTCAAAGAAGTTAACAATGTTGTCAGAATGTTTATCAACTTTATCGAGACTTAAATCTCTATGGAAAAACGTTCGATGTAGAGATATGTAATAATGAAATCCCACAAATGTGGGAGATGAAATTGAATTATGAGAATAGTCCAAATATAAGTTTCCAACTTGTTGTGAACGTCGACGAATAGATAAATCTGAATCTTCATTAACGCTATCACTCACAGCAGTGGTATTTTATTCTGAACAGTTCTTTGTCTTGTTGTTGTTGTATCGAGTAGAAAAAATGCTGTCCGACATCTATCGATGGTTAGATCAATAAGCTGGCCAATCAGTTTGGCGAATAGAACTCTGATTTTGAAAATGAATGTCAATAATTTGTAAACGTTGTTGCGGCGTTTGTCTTCCCATGGTAATTGGTCAATGCTTACTGAACAGAAATATCAAAACAATATGGCTTCTACCTTCTGTCAAATCACATTTATCCCTATCGGGAATTTTATCGCTCTAAAAAAAATAATCGATTCATTGAAAAAGTAAACCAACAAAATGGACAATGTACCAGTGTCGATACCATAGTACCTACGCAATCATCAGTTTTTACCCGAACCAAATATGCCAATCAATTAGAGAGAATTCTTGAAAGTGCCATCTTCAATCAACTCCATATTGCACATGACCTATGCATTGAACACAATTAATTCATTCACAAGCTCATCAATCATCTGCCGTTGCGAGAAAGTGAAATTGTTCCGAGTGAAATCTTCGACGAGATCTCTGAGTATTTATTTGTTGAATGCATTGAATGCAGCTATAAATAAGACGTACTTGGTACGACATCCTCAAGCATCATTCAAAGCAACAATGTTACCTCATCAGATAACATAACCTGTAGGCATATCTATATTTACGGAAGTGCCATTGACCTACCTTTATTGTCTACGTTTATCTTGTCATGGTTGATGAGAAATCTATCCATCTGGTGAATTCTTCCTATTTTAAGTTGGTGGAGGATGATAAGCTTTTCTATGAATGTGCTTGATCTCGAAAAAAATTGTGATTATTGGACTCCGGAAGCTGTTGAGTAGAGTTTCAGTTAATCAACTGAAGTGTGGTTCAATATTATCTAAGTTTAATTTTTCGAAATATAATCTTCCGAATGAATATAAAAATAAGGCTAGTGGACTGTATATGTATATGAAACTAATTGAAACCTAACACAAATTAAAGGATAAATGTACCCAAAATAACAGAAGAAATACAGAGGCTGACGTGAAAATCCGTTGCTAAAAATGTCAAACTGTGTAGACTTATCCTTGTGGTATTATAAAATAACCACGCCACTGGTAACAGTTTTTTCGTTCGAAATAATTCGCACAAGTGGAAGTTTCAAATGAATGTAATTCGGTTGAATCGAAATCACTACAAAATGCGGATCACAGGAAAAACTGAAATTTTCCTAATTCACGAAAGGAAGCAGAATTAATGGAAGTAGAAATATTCACGATCAAGTAAATCAGTGAACTCATGAATTATAAAAATGGAACAAATATGTAACATATGATGCGATCCACAGCTGACGCGAGTTCTTTTGGCACCTAAACAATGACAACTCCATATGGGAATTCCCCAGTATGGAGAAATTAATTTAAAGGAATAAGAATTTTGAGAATTCAGAACAATTAAATTGAACCGTGAACAGAAGCTATGTTGGTGTATTAATCGATGCTCAATTCATGACTGGTAACGTTCTGATAGCCAGGTTGCGATTGAAGCACCGAAACCTCAAATCATCTATTCTAAGAAGTGAAGAAGAAGAAGTAAGGGAGTGCCGAAGACTCAACGAAATAGCAAGGATTACAAGGTCTTCTTAGTCTGGGTTCCCGGCCACTCAAGGAATCAAAGGAGATGAAGAGGCCAACACCCTTATCAAGAAAGAGCAAGAACTCCTTCCAATGGCCCAGAACCTTGCTGTGATATAAACAAATCTAAGGAAGAGTTTCAGGAGAAGGAAAAAATAGCTTCGGCACAATAGACCTTAAGATCGCAGTGGACGGAAACCCCCTTAAATCTACATCTATACTCATTTCACTTTTATTTAATCACATAGGAGGTCATGATTTTGTTTTCAGGAGTTGGTGCACCTGATGAAAAGTCTGTGCGCATACAGAAAATATCGTTAATGACAAAACGACGTTGCCAGTTTATTTGTTTATATCAGAGTGAAAGTATCAAAGAAATTCCACATTTTGTTATTTCGAATCGATCGGCGATTTTGGGCGAAATATCGATAGAAAATCGCCTTTTTTTCCGTTCTTCGTCGTCCAGAAGAAGTTTTCCGTCGATATGAGAAATTTCGTACAAGTGTCATTTTTTCCTTTCACGAATTTTGGCGTGAGTACGAACGACAAATTTGAATTGGACCAAAAATCGATTATTAAGCATAATTGAAGCGAGAGTAAGTACAGGGTGGGGCAGAAGAACCTATCCGATTTCAAATCCCTTTTTCTCAGAAGAGAGAGCAGGTAGAGTAGTGGGGTAAAAACCGTTAGAAAGCTGGTTTTATGCCATTTGTCAGTAGTCAACATGCCTTGGTCTGGTGAACATCGTGCTTTTGTTATTGAGCGGTTTATCGAATGCGGCGGTTCGATAATTGCTACACAACGTGCTTTTCGAATTCATTTCGGACTCGGGCGTCATGATCCTGTTCCACATCACGCTACGATTAAAGTGTGGGTGTCAAATTTTAGACAGACGAGTTCAGCATTGAAAAAGAAGTCGCCTGGACGTCCCAGGACAGCAACAGGACCTGAAAACGTGGCCAATGTGAGAGCCGCGATTGAACGTTCCCCGCGTCGTTCGGCGCGAAAACATTCGCTCGCTTTGGGGATTTCCAACCGCAGTATTCGGCGAATTTTGCACCGGGACCTCAAAATGCATCCCTACAAAATGGTTGTTGCACAGAAATTAAGTGAAAGGGATTTTGAAACCCGTACGAACCTGTGTCGCGATCTCCGAGAACTGCCAAACGACGATGTTGTGCTCTTCACGGACGAAGCCCATTTTCACCTTTGTGGCGCCGTAAACAGGCAGAATTTGGGGTTACCTCAAATCGAAGGTTTACCAGCATCGACCAAGGACCCTTCTTGCTTTACGAAGGGAAATTGCTCGGGCAATTGAAGAAATTCCTGTGGAAATGACGGTGAAAGTCATGGAAAGCTACCGCGAGCGCCTAAATAAGTGTATCCGCTCCCAAGGACGACATTTGAGTGATGTGCTTTTCAAAACTTAAATTTAAAAATGGCATAAAATTTGCGATATGTTAATAAAAAAAATTTTTTGACAAGCTGAGTGGTTTTAATTTTATAACGTTTTGAAATCGGATAGGTTTTTCTGCCCCACCCTGTACTAATCGACCTTTTTACACTTGATAACGAAGTTTTTTCAGGTATCTGGTCGTTTAGAAAGATTTCAAACGAAATTCCGGTCCCCCAGAATTTTGGTTAGTTTCAGTGTCGTTTTTGGTGCTCAAAATTTATTTGGAATGTGTAAATGGACAAAAAAGGTTTCCTTATACGATCTTTTAACGAAAGCGACCGGAAAATATGGTTCAGGTAGGATTTTCGAGGAATTTTGAGGAAAGAACTTGCAGAATTAAATTGCACGATTTTATTATCGTAAGTACCTAAACGGGTTCTGGATGGCCATCATCGGTCTCTGAATGATTATTGTTGATCGGTGTCACGTTTCAGAAAAAAAACAGGTCGAAAAAGCTAAAAAAAGAAGAAATATGACTATATTGGTAGGTGAATTCTGATTCCGATTAATTGATATGTGTCACTGGAGCTTTCATTCCTATCAATCCTTTGCCGAGAGTAGAAATAGGCAATATTGAACCAGAATACATCGGTTTTTTCCATATTCCAGGAGTTTGTGTCGTATTTTAGAACAGGTGAATGATAAATGTGAAGCATATGTTTGACCTATTCCATTTTATTTGTACAAACCGACTGTGATAGTAATGTATGAATATTTTTTAAACTCATAAATTACTATACAGTCAGAATATTTTACTCCTTGTTCATAAGATCAAATAAATGAAATGTATATCTATGAATCTTTCAGGAATTGACATTCTTGCTTATTAATTTATAACCGAAACTCAGTTACTATTGCATTGAAATTCTCCGTAAACAAATTCGTTAATTTAGTTATTATGTTTATTTTCTTTGTGATGAATGAATAAAACTGTTATTTATTTGAAATAAAGAAATATTAGAAATAGAAATGTTATGCACCCTCATAATCATATCACATACAATATCATGATGAAAACAAAGCACATCGATAAATCTTTACAATGTTACCCTTTGTTGTCTTCCTGTGAGATAAATCTTCTACTCTTATTCTTATTAAGTTAGCTATCAAGGTTATGTTCCAAGAAAAAGGTCCTCTTGCATCAGAACTCCCTTCAACTATTTGGATTCCAATAGAGAAATATAATGTTTCATTATTCTTGATTCTTGTAATTACCCATCAATTCAAAGTATATCTTTGGGTTGATTTTTTTAATGAATTCTTGATTAGAATCAATTCAATTGATGTCGTCAAGTCTTGAACTTTCAGTTCAGAGGATAATAAACATTAAATCTTCACAAGCATGCATATGAAAATTATGTGAAAGCAATGCAATTTTCTTCCATGGCGAAAAAAAATATATTTCAACAGTGATCTCTTGTACTTTTCATGCAAATAACCAGAAAAGGAATCCTTTCAATCAATTCATATAAACGTTAATTATTTTCGTCCATCATATGTTTACCAATTCATTCACATCCTGAGAAATACGCTAAGAATGTAGAAAGGGCAACATAGTGTTGACTCGGAACATGCCATTTTTTTGGTGAAGGATCAGATGTTCATTTCATTATAAAGAGGAAGGTATGCCGTTGATAATGGAAAATAACATCAGCCAAATGATCACCACGACCATATCCTGATCATGAAATTTTCCATAACCAAATCGCAAAGTAGCTGCCCTATGTCCTTGATAGCTACGAATTCCATCATTGAGGTCTTTAATCGACGCTGGGCTCTTGGCGTAGACCTTCTCTTTCACATGGCCCGAAAGGAAGAAGTCGCAAGGTGTTAAATCACAAGATCTCGGTGGCCAATTGGGATCACCACTTCGAGAGATAACACGGTCCGGAAACTTTTTCCGTGAAAGATCAATAATTTCGTTGCTTATGTGGCACGTAGCGCCATTTTGTTGGAAGTAAACATTGTCCAGATTAATACCATCCAATTCCGGCCATAAAAAATCATTAATCATCATTCGATAGCTCAATCCATTTACCGTAACTGTTACTCCAGCCTCATTCTCGAAAAAGAAAGGTCCATAAATGGCACCAAACAGTGACACGTTGAGGAGATAGAGGCTTTTCAACAATAACTTCCAAGAGGATATTGTTTAGATAGATACATCACTAGAGATTATTTGGTGCTGACTATCATTTTATTTTTCATAAATTTCAATTTAATACGTGGTTTGTATCGCCATTCATCATTAATATCCGAATTTTGTAATTCATTGACATTTATTTTCAATATGGATAGGTAACAATAAATTTTCAATAGAAACTGTGGTTATAAAATTTATAATTTCATGCGTCTTAGAATTCACTTTCATCTCCCACTTTTGTGGGATTTTATTATCACATATATCTACATCAAACGTTTTTCCATCATAGAGATTTTAGCCTTGACAAAGTTGATGAACATTCTGACAACATTGTCAACTTGTATAGAGGTCAGAGAATTTATGAATTTCATCCATTCAGTGATATTAAATCCAGGAAAGGATTCAGATTATTCATATGATTTTCGAATTTTTCGTCAAAATTTATCGGGTAAAATTGGAAACAACTCAAAAACGACTTGTTTCATTGAAAAAATACACGAACACTTTCATTTCTCGTAATGATTGATTCTTTCGAGAATATGAACCGTTCATCTATTTCAAGTGGTTCTATAGTAGGTATTTTCGAGTGGATTCATGAGTCGGCTACGCAGTAACATTTATACCAGGAGAATCATTGAATACGTTTTGATTGGGGAATAAGCACCATAAAAAGGGCATACACTCAACCAAAATTCAGTTTATTTGAAAAATGCTATAGGAAAAAAATGTTTCGTTTGATGAGAGGAATCTACAGTTAAAATATATGCACAAGTGAAAGACTCAACCTGTATACAGGACTACTATGCAAAAAAAAAGTGGTGAAGCGTGTATTTTTTTCGATGTTCGAATATTTCGAGTGAACAGAATTCTCTACTAGCAGTTATCATATTATTATTTCATTACGCCACACCCTGTACGTTTGTGTTAGACTATCAGATCTTATACTATATACTTATAGAGAAAAGTGATACGAAATAGTTCCTTCAGTTCTGTCTTTTTCACATCGCGTTTCAATCGCACTTGCTCCCTTCATTTCTCACTTTTTAACTATTTAATATTCTGCTGTTCTTTTGAATAATCCCGAGAACAAAATAAAAAAAATACTTGGATCCAGAGATAGTTACCTACATCTTTATTATATCAAAACGATTTCATAATAATTTATGCTATTAATAAAGCTTATCTGTTGACAATCATCTCTAATGAATAAATTGACCATGAAATGTATAATTATATTTTATCTCCTGTTCATCTTATTTATCAGATATTCAACCTGGGATAATCCATGTAATTTTTAATCGTTCTTAATAATTTAATGCTAGGGTTTTTTCATGTGTTAAATATGAATAGATGAGAGAGGTGTTTAATTGTGCCATTCCTACTGACTACATTTCATTAATTGAGTTCTGTTTTTCGGGAGGTGATTTGGTCGAATTTTAAGTTGAAGATAGTTTTTTATCGAGAATTGTATAATGTTTTTGTCAGATAAAATATTAGATTTCTGGAAATTGTTATGAATGTGTGCCAAATATGCTGTCTGAGTTCTTGAATGGTTTGTGATGGTGGTTGATGAGAATCCAAATCTCTTTGTAACTAATTCCATGCGTGTTCAATGGTGTAGAGGTCTGGCGTCCAAAAGGGGAGTGCCAAATGAAGAATAGTATGAATTTCCAGAGCTCCATTGGCAATTTTTGCACAAATGCTGGCGGAAGATCGTCCAATGATAATTTGGCCTAATAGTAGCATGAACCAAAGGAACAATATTGTCAATGAGTTGCTCTCTTCAAATCTGCGCATTCATGGTATTTTATTGTTCAAATGAATGCCAAAAAAATTTTATTCGAAACAGAACAGTATTCTGCATGTTCCCTTCCTCTAAAAATTTTCCATTCAATCTCGCGTCATTTTTGATCGACCTTTTTCGAAATCCGTGTTTGAAAGGTCGATGAATGCTGCTTCTAAAAGGAAAAACCAACTTCGACAAAACCCTGCTACCTCCAAACAAGGCCTTCATTGTTCGGAAGTTGGTAGACAAGTTGACAGACAAGAATTCCTCTCGTTCGATTGATGACACTGATGAGGACTTTTTCATGTCAAGGAGCGTTATTGTTATCCGAAAATCCTTAGTCGGATGCCTTTAGGCATCTTGGTTAATTGAAGCAGTGTGTTTATTGCCTGTCATTTAGTATTAAAGGTAACAGATTAATGATTGGACGAGGTGTTGAGGTAATTGAACTGCAGGAATTCGAATTGAAACTTCTGAATGTCACAGCAAGGTGATCCATCAATTTGGGTGCAACTTACTTAAGTTGACAATACGTTCAAGGAGAATGATACATGATTTTGTCATTATCGGATTTTGGTAGATTTCCCTAAAACCCATAGTGAAAGTGTGAGAGTAACAAGGCTGAAATATATGTCGAAATATCCCAAATTCGAATATTCAATGATGAAGAGTGATAACTTTCGACCTTAAATTCAATCGAAAGGTATCGATAAATCTGAGTTATCATGAGCAGAATGATAACGTCAATAACGTACAAATGAACAAAGATGAATATCTTTTTTATCTTTCCCAAGCAAAAAAATGTGTTGGATCTTTTAGACAGAGTATAACAGCCAAATGGAATAAATTCGATAACGAATAAATGAGGGGGTGTTAGGAAAAACGCTCGGACATGTCGATTTGTAATTTTAAATGCGCATATTTTTCAAGAAAATAAAATTATATAGGGTGTTCCATGCGACCGTGGCCATTATCAACTTTCTCATTTCGAATGCAACCCCCTGTATATTATATATTTCTTGGATTCTTCAGAGCATTCTAGACACAATTCATGTACAATGTCCTATACCTATCTTCAACTTTTTCGAAAATATTAAGTGTTTTCAGATTTTTTACAAAAATTAACATTTTAAATGAGAATTATTTTATTTCACAAATTCGATACATTACATATTACATATTCGATACATTACATTACATATTCGATACTTATTTTCCATTAACCTCTTGATATGAAGAAAGTAAGCAAAAACCATTACTGAGAAGAAATTAAAAAAAAACAAAAACAGATTTGTTTATTCTCATAGCCTTAGTAACACTTGATACTTCCGAAATAGTTAAAGATAGGTATAGAACATTGTGCATGAATTGTGTCTAGAATTCTCTGAAGAATCGAAAAAATAAATAATATACAGGGGGTTGCATTTGAAATAAGAAAGTTGGTATTGGCCACGGTCACATGGAACACCCTATATAAAAATATTTTCTTGAAAAATATGCGTATTTGAAATTACGAATCGACGTGTCCGAGCGTTTTTTCCAATACGCCCTCATTTATTCGTTATCGAATTTATTCCATTTGGCTGTTACACTCTGTATAGCACTACTTCAAAATGATGTCGTTCTAGCTGTGGCAAATTCATATCCTGATCAAGAAAATTTTCAATTCCACGGTATGCGATATGGTTCCAACAAGATGGAGCACCACCAAATCACCAACACAATGACCGGCCGTACCCCGAGGCAATATTTCCAAATCGTTGGATAGGAAGGCGAGGAATGATCGCCAGGTATAGCCAGCGCGATCCCTCGTACTTAACCCTATAGATATTTTTTATGGGGATATTTGAAGAGCATTTTCTACATAACTAAACCCTTTTATTGGATATTTTCAATTCACGCAGAAATCACTACATGTTTTCACTTCACAAATAAAATAATAAGAATTTTTACATTGAATATTATTCCAAATATAATGCTCATCTCCGAGTCTCAAAATTTCCACACAATATTCGTTATTTCCTGCATTATCTGATCTGGAGAAATAGGTGAAATTGAATGATTTTCCATTAGCGAGCCATACGAAACCTTCGCCTCCCAAATTACAGCCAGATGTCAAAAAACTTTCGGTTTTGTTCTCTGAAAATGAATTTTTTTAGTAGGTTCTAGTAGAAATGAAGGGTTTTCCAAAAAGAGGTGTTATTTTGATATTCAAAGAAAAATGCCATTTTTTTTAGATAAATGATCGGATGTTTATTTCATCATAAAGAAGAAGACATGCCGTTAATAATGGAAAATATCATCAGCCAAATGATCACCACGACCATGATTTCAGGACCATATCCTTTTCATGAAAATTTCCATAACCAAATCGCGAAGTGGCTGCCCAATGTCCTCGATAGTCTCACGAATTCTATCTTTGAGGTCTTGAATCGACGCTGGGCTCAAAGGAAGAAGTCGCAAGGTGTTAAATCACACGATCTCGGTGGCCAATTGTGATCACCATCACCTCTTCGAGAGATAACACGGTGACATCTACCGAAATAGCGGGCTATTCAAAATAACTCCTCTTATTGGAAAACCCGATTTTGTAAAATCGCTCGGGCATGTCAAGGTTGCTCATGTGGGGGACATTTTTGTATTCAAAAATCATCAGTCATTTCATCCCCCTGCTCGGTAACTCCGAGCCCTTGAATTCAAATGGAGAAAATGAAAAGTGCGATATGTTGTTGGAAAGGTCTTTTCCTCTTGAATAAGACAGTAACATTTCGTTTGAGATTTCATCATTCATTCATTCATGTCTAAAATTTAAATAACAACCAATTTACCTGAAGCATAAAATCATTACCGATTCCGAAGAGACAATTCAGTAGAAAAAAGCTTGTTCAGGAGAACGTGATCCTGAATAGTTTAATCAAACTAGTAGATTCCCTAGATCAACCTATTGAGTAGTTATCCTTATCGGTAGGTCACGGGTGATTTCATAGGTAACATATCAAAATTTTCCTGAATAAATAGAAAAATTATGGAAAATATGAATACCAAGCTATTTTGCATTGACCTTTCCTCTTTCGATCCGTATATTTTGATCACGGCCAGGATATCTGTGAAGAAAGTTTTATCGTGTTTAAAATTGGTCTTTTTGCCGGATTTTTTACCGATTTCCGCGAATTTTTCAATAATACTTCTACATCGCCTAGAAAATCGAAATTTTACCCACGTATAAATCGATTAGTCCTCTTTCCCACCGTATCAAAATTTCCTCACTGTATAGCAGCTTCGCTGCGATTTGTAGATTCTTCCGAATCCACTTTTTTACCAGATTTCCTTGAGTCGGTCCACAGAGTTACCATTTTAGTATTGTATAGAATAGAATAGAATAGAATGAATGCTCAAACTGAGCCCCGCCAACAATAAATGTTGCTCAAATTCTGCCTTAAATTCCGGAGCATTTCGGGGGTAATTTTTGTGGGGCCACTTAAAATCAAAAATTTATGCCACAGAATGCTCCTCTCTGGAAGAATTATGCCAGCAATTTTCGATGAATGTATCCAAATTGCCCCCAAAATGTTTCAGAATGTGAGCAGAATTCATACCATTTTATGGAAGTTGGCAGGGCTAGATTTGAGCATTTGCTAGATTAAACTCTTCAGGACCTTAATCTCGTTTTTCCAAATCAAATTTTTTCCCCCTGCAATTTTTTTTAATTGGTTTTCATCTTATACCTGAGTTTCATTCATACTGGTTTGTCGGTGATTGTCGATAAATGAAGTATGTCTTATTCTTCATGGGGAGATTTATAGTTTCAGTTATTGTCTTTTTGAATTTGCTCACCATTCATCATTATGTAGTTCAAAATTCTATTGTTCTCTTCCTTTGATTCAATACTCAAGAGGTCCATTCCATGTTCTCTGCAGAATTTCATCGCTTTGAAATAATTTGTCTAGAAGAAATGCACACTATACAGAGTGTTCCTAAATAAGTATATCAACGGTCAACTGTAGATTTCTCATGAAAACATACAAATTTTTTCTTTCTTCCATTTTTGCTTCTGGGTGCTAATATCTCAGGAACAGTTTGAATTACAGAATTGAGTTTATGTACACACATGGTCACTTATAATAGCTACTTTCTTGCTATTCACTCGGTTTTATGAGACCGGCGCGGTGGCGGAGTTATTGAATTTGCAAAAAGGTTTTACCCCCCATCTTTTACACCACTGGACAAATTTTCATTTGCACAGCAAATTCTGATGAGCCAATGTATTTCACATAAAAAAGGTACTTTTGGTTCATTACTCTAGTGAGTTTCGAGAAAACTGGCATTTTATGATCAAAAACAATTTGCTAACGCATTGTAAATTTCTTGTATTGACGTGGAGGAAAAAATGGAAGAGAAAAAAAATGTTATTTTTATGAGAAATCTAGTTGATACACTCATTTAGGAAGACCCTGTATATTATTAACTGATTTAATTTTATGCAATTCAGAGAATAAAAGGATATTGTTAATCACTCATCTGAGAGAATAAAGAATCACTCAAAAATGATGTGCCTTGAAAGCGTTGCTATGACATTCGATAAAAAATGATAGTTGATATTTTGAAACATGATAACAGCTACGAGTACGAGATTTCAATATTTTCAGTTTACGGATCCTTAAGTGCATAATAGTATATTCTAAAACCACAGAATACCTAACTACACAGAAGCGTCAGTAAGCGTCGGCACTTTGATCTTCAAGGGGCAAATTTTCGTGACCTTCATTCTCTGTTAGGTAGTACATATGTCACTTTTGAGCGGCAAATTTGATTTGAATGGTCAATGGTTCACATAACAAAGGATTTTTAGTTTTTGATTTATCAACAATCAGAATCATACCGAAAAAAAAAAAAACTTCAGCGGTCCATCGGGAAGTTTAAATTTAATTTTGACATATGTACTACCTAGCATGGCACAAGCGTCATCACATAGAGTGACGCTTCTGTGTAGTTAGGTATTCTGTGCTAAAACTAGTTGCAGAATGGGCTCCTATTCCAATACGAATGCGAAATTCGAAAACGAGCGACGAAGGAGCGAGTTTTCGAACGCATGAGTGTACTTATTTCAGTCAAATTTCGTTGAAATTCAATGAAAAATTCAGACTATGCATACAAGTGACTTTTGTATTGTATCTTGGTTGGTGACTGTTACGAAATTGACATTTCCAAATTGACGTGTGTTCAAAATTGATCGGAAGCCAGTGCTGCCAACCACGAAACGAAAAACATTACTAAAAACAGTGCTGTAATTGAGTTCATTACAGAACTGTTTTTAGTACTGTTTTGAAATCATTACGATACTGAAATATAGAAAATAATGTATAAACCACGGGACTTAAGTTCTTTCAATCCTTCAGCAAATTTTTCGCTTCGGGATGAAAAGTGCTTGAGTTTATAATATAGGGGAAATACGTACAAAATGACATATATGGACAAAATGACATAGGCATCATAACTTGAGTTCGGAGGTATGAAATGCGGAACTGTCTACCACATTACACGACCCGAGTGCCTTCAATTAACCTCTGAAAATTAGCAAGAGCTGCTCTGGTTCATTCGGTCGTTATAAGTGATAACAGAAATCAATAGGTCACGAGTTTTCTTCATTGTGCCAAATTTTCAGAAGAAATAGCCAGTTTTCACCATTTTTTTCTTTTATATTGCGTTCATTTCAAACTTAACTTATTCCTCACTGTATTCACGAAGCTTTTTTATGTTAAATATACTTTTTGTATCAATTCGACATATTTCTAGTTCAATAACTTTTAATGGACAAAATGACATATACAGGCTGAAGGACCAAGGGTCGATGGCCATTTGTATTGATGCAATAAAACACAGTTACTACTACTGACATGTAGAGTGAACGGATAAAATGACATAGGCATTTCAGTTGAATTAACCGTATCCACCGGACAATACCGAGACCCTTCATCCCAGGCTCCATCAGCAAACAAAGAACCAGGACTTGCCTTAACATATTCATAACAAAATATTCATCTGCGGTTAATGAAGGCAATGCACCTTAACCTACTCTTGCTGATCCTATGGTATGAGTTAGGTTTCTCCAATCCCTAAACTAAAGGACGATTCATAAGTGGAAAAGGCAAACGTGAGCCGAAGACTCGACAAACGTACTTAGTTTCAACTTGTAAACCTTATATGATTGCAATCAAATCAGAAAAATGAGCCCTAGAAAAAAATGGTAACGATACATGCATTGATTGCATTGTGCTCACGGATCTTGTGCTTATGTTCCTAGAAGAACCAAGCGTTTCATCGGTGAAAATTGTCAGTAGTTTTGTAAGTATAAGTAGAAAACTACAGTTGCGTGTTGCCGGTTTGCCATTTTGTCCATAGCATGCGGACAAAATGAATTTCCTTTATCCCAATTTATCTAAGAATATTTTCTTTTTCGGTACTTTCATTTCATAAAGTTTGATTAGATTTTATAAAGAAAGGACCAAAGATCATAGGTGTAGAATATGACATTACTGTAATTCACTACTAACAATTTCTGCCTCTGGAATGAAACCCTATGCCATTTTGTACGTACTTCCTCTACTATTAAAGTATTACCTTGAAATAAGTCCCGAAATAATAGAAACTACCACCAAGGTCTACAAGAGGGAGATTAGATTTTTTCAACATCTGGGATTGAGTATAGTCTCCTGCTGAAATAAATATTTTGAGCATATAAAACCATTCATCATTGTGGTTTATGATTTTTTAAATAAATAGAATCAATTAATTCATAATATTCAAGAACTCCTCATTTATTCACCGAAAAAAAATATCGAAAATGAGTTGTAAAAATATGTAGGTACCAGGTTTTTCACTCTGATTGGTCTCTCCTTCGAGTACGTTACTGATAAAGAAAAAAAATTCAAACGTTCTAAGAAATCACTGAATTTTTCTGAATGTTTTCACGAAATGAAATACATTATACAGGTAGACAAAATATGAAATTCATCTCAATCTTCTTGGGTTGATCTTCTTCTTTTGATCTCTGATCTGGAGCTCTCATTTTGAGAACTAGGTACATACTTTCAAAATTGAAAATGGTGCCATTTAAAAATACAGAGTTGAGTTGCGAATCTTATTCGTGATACTGGTATACGTGGTCTTCTTCAATTGGAAGTGCAAACAAAGTGGGGAAATTCTTTGCATTATTTTTAGGAAAAAGTCCCATAAACATGCGACTACAAACCTTTATGACAATTTTGATTTTTCCGAGGATTTCATTCGAATTTTTTTCTGGAAATCGGTAGAAGAAATGACAAAACTGCTAGAGACCTTAAAGTTCAAAATAATAACCAAGATTATTTTAACAATTTTTCAAACTAACAGTAGTTGCTCACTCGAACAAAAATCAAACTACATATTATAACAATCACCATATATCTCGAAAAAGAAATGTTTGCGGTCCCATATTTATGGGGGGGCCTCTTTTTCTCAAATGTCTGCAAACAATTTCCCCATTTCGTTCGTTTTTCCAATTCAGGAACATCCTGTATGAATATGAATATTTCCAGAAATTTGTTGAACCTTTTGTGCAAAAAAAATCAAGTTGATAGCTTGGATAAAAAATTAGTTTGGGCCAACAACAAGTCTTTAAATAAACCATCTAAATACCTAATATTGTCATTTAATCATTGATTACCTGTTGGTATCTGCACAATGTTGAGTATACTATTATTTATCTTCACCTCCGGATTTTCTTTAACTCCTATGTTGAATATCCAGTTAGGGTACCGTTTCTCAGCATAAACAACGCATTGTAATCCTGAAAAAAATGTCTTAATATCCTCATAAACCGCTCAGTAAACTAAACAGGCTAAGTACTTCGTAATAGTGAAATATGAAAAAAGTCTAAGACAAGCTATCCTACGTGTATGGTATTTTAATTGAGAATAATCTGAAAAAAATGAAGAAATATATCATATTATCAATTGTTCCAAAATCAAGCGCGATGTGGCAGATTGAACCTATAGTTTGGCTCTATTAAAGACACCAATGTGAGCAATGAATTCTTCATAAAAAAATAATACAAAAATCCGAAAAATATATATTTTTCATCTAAAACTGAATGAATTCTCTGAAATAACTTGAATATTTTTTGAGTTCAAGGAGAGATCCTGAATTAGATAATTATATTATAATATATTATATATTATACAGGTGTCCCACTAGTGCCGCAGCGGACGATATATGCGTATCTAACGGTCTGAGTTTGGCAAAATTTTTTGATGCAGACTTGATATACTACAAGAAGAGCACAACCTAAAAATATTTTCGAATATATCGGGTGGCCCACAAAAGAGGAATAGCGGGTGACTTTGTTTTTTCAAATGGGACAAATGTTTTTCAATTCTCTGAAACTTCCTACATGCTTTCGTATACTTTTCACATATTTTCATTCGACAGTTTTCGAAATATTGGCCACTTTGACAAAGAAGTGATACTTGTAGAGGCTATGTTATCCAATTATATTTCACGAACCCTTGCACATACTAATAACAGCTTTATGTGGATTGAAAGGCAAGACTTCAAAGTATCCTAGCCAGCTATAATGAAGTATCTCCAACTTATGGAGTGCCCACAAAAATACTATGAACATGACGAATTTCAAATCGATTTTTCCTCATTTTTTCAATTGCAATTCATATAAGTTTTTTTCATCATTGTAATCACCATTCATTCCACTTCATTTTTTGTCGAATGCATGATATGCATACTTTTAACAGAATAGGATTTTAAGAGCTTTTTCGAAATGTTTCCCTAAAATTCACATATATACTCCATTCACATTTATAAAGTATCCCGGTTGGCCAGGTTTTAGGTTTATCAAGTTTTTTCCCCTAGAACAGACGCAGGTTGGCACTCGTGAAAATTAAACAACGTTGCCAATGTTAATTCGCTAATTTATCCCCTCAATATTCTTGAAGTGATCTTGAAGTCTTCAAATTATTTAATTAGTGTGCTGATAAGAGAAATGTCAAGTTTGATTAATAAACAATAAAAGTCTGATTCACTTGAAAGATATTTCGCTTTCTGAAATAAAAAACTATAAAAACTGTTCGGTAAGGGTTGATCACATTTACTTTAGCAAATATAAATATATTCATCACGCCAGGAAACTAAAAATGCCGAAGGTAGTGACGAAAAAGCAGAGACAAACTATGAGGAAGAATTGAAATCGGCTCATTCAAAAAGTATCAATTTGGAATCAACACTTTATCATACCAGCTATCCAACATTTTTAACGTATGTGTGTAAAAACCAAGGTATTATATTTTATGAGAATAGATATTTATTTTTTAGCTGCACATAAACACAAACAGGAGGATTTTAAGTGAAAGAGACGACAAAGAATTTCCTTCTATTGGTGCACCAAAAAAGACATTGACTGAAGACTTCATTTTGAAAAAAGATCTGCAACGACAAATTTGGAATTATAATTCGAAACATGAACATTTTTCGATTGATAATCTACTCACTTTTGCAAAATAACATTTGGAATATAACGGAGGACGGACATCACTTAAATCATGAAATCAATGGGTTACAAATACAAAAGGGTAAATGAACGCAAAATTTTATGTGAACAAAAACATGTTGTTGCAGACAAAACTACTTTCCTGCGCAAATTTTGATTTGTGTTTCTACATGAAACTTGGATTTACCAAAACGATACTTCAGTTCGTCGCTGGACACATGAATCGGATATGATGAGTAATCCATCCAAAATTGAATCAGAAGGAAAACGTTTCACAGTTCTACACGCAGGAAGTAATTTCGGGTTTTTAGAAGGTTCTGATTTCATTTTAGATTAAAAAACAATGACCGTGACTATCACAAGACAATGACCAGTGAAATTTTTCAGAATTTGGTTATTAATCAACTGATTCCATCTTTAGCTAAGATTCCTGTGAAATATGTGGTGGTAATGGACAATGCACCATATCATTCGGTTCAATTGGATAAACCACCCACCTTTTCCAGCAAAAAAAGCGAGATGCAGGATTGGTTGATTAAAAACAAGATTGATTTTAATCAAAATTTTACCAAGAAACAACTTTGGAATTTGATATTACCTCATCGAACTGACAGACAGAGACGATATGTGTTGATGACCTTTTGAAGGAGCATGAGGTTCTTATATAACCCCCATACCATTGTCAGTACAATCCTATTGAAATGGCATGGACGTTTTGTAAGAACTTCTATAACAAAAACATAAATTCGCATCCCTATACAACGGATATAGTGTTGAATTTATGGAGTCTGGCTCTTTCAAAATGTACATCAGATATGTGGCAAAATTTTTATTTACATTGTGAAAGAGTCAAAAACTTATCACAGAGGACTGGACGAAACACATGGGTAATCTTCCAATGGCAGATATTCCTCCATTCGTTATTTCATTGGGAGAATATGATTCAGATTCAGAATTTTCTGAGGGTTACTCTGACTCAAACAATGATCTAATGGATATGGAATAATATGTAGAGGAAATTCTGAGAACTCGTCTCTTCCACTTAAAATGGGGAGTTCAAAATGGATGGAGGTTCAAAAACTCCAAAAGGAACATTACTAGTGTAAGTTCAACAGAACCCTTTATCCGGCAGTGTGAAAGACCTAACGTTTGGATATTCTAGTAGTGCAATAATGTCGAATACCCTCCTTATTCAACTAGTACTGTATCGAAGATTTTCTACGATCAAGGAGGTTCAACTGAATCAAACAAAATGACAAAAAACCTATACTATGGAAAAGGAAGTTGCTGCAAACCACCTAGATAGAAAAATAACCAATCAGGAATCTGGGAAAGAATTGCTTGGAGGGCCAGATCTGGTCAGAAGACCTTCGTTGTCAAGGACCAAATGTAGGTTATATTATTTATTATTTCCTGATGATTTTCTATCTCCTTTTCTGTTGCAGATATGATTTCAAGATATTTTGTCAGTCTCAATCCAAAAGAAAGATAAAATGTTGTTCCTGAAGAAGATTCCATCCATTATAAATATGTCAGCCTATTCTTTGAAAAAATTCCAAAACCTCTATACTTACTCAGAGAGGTTTTTATCTTTGTGCTCTCGTATCATAGTTAAAAATGTATGGTGTCCTGTTCGAATCTGTTTTGCAATTACTGTAATTGCTTTGAACATGCTATAATGTTTGATACATCAAATAACCTAACCTTTCTTTTCTCAAAGAAACATATACATGTAACAATGTTAGAAAATAATGTTTTGTGATTGAAAATTATGGACGTTTTATATATTCAAATCCAATTTCTTTATTGAGTTACCGTTTTCTCAAGTTTTTGTATCCAATCATTATATACCAGTTTGAAAAAGAATCTTTATTAATGATTGTATTCATAGCCTCCATGAGTAGACTTTTTTGAATTCAATATTAGGTACTGCTTACATCAGAAGTTTCCACCTGAACTCTTCCATGTGTGCAATTCTCTTGAAAAATTACTAATTGAATATTGTTAAAAAATTATGTCTTAAGCTGTCATGCCATTGAAATTATGTATGGAAATTACATTATGAATTATACTGTATATATCTTATTTCATCCCATTTTACTTTGATTTTTTTTTCGAATAAACTATCACAAAGTAACGGACTATTCTGGCCATTATTTTTCAGTGAAATTTCAACACTCGATTCTTGTCTTCCATACAAGTAAATAGCATAACTGAATCTTCCACCCATGTTAATATATGTGAAATATTTCCAGTATTAACAGAGAAAAAAGTTTCTTCAACATTCGCCAGGTCTCTGGAATTATTGAATTCACATAATATTTTCTCAAATTCATTATTTTCCCAAAGTAAATAAACATTTCGATAAATACGTAATTACTACGACTCTTATGAAGAAAGGGCAACATTGCTCAATCATCTGACAGAAAAATGACTATAACCTAACATTTTCAAAAAATACACGGTGAAATCTGTCAGAATGTCATGGCCAACCGGTATACTTTATAAATGTGAATGGAGTATACCTTCGAATTCAAATAGCAGATTTGGCTTTTCTGTGGTTATTGAGAACTGTCAAATTATTCCACTCAGAATTAGCATCATTGAAGCTTCAATTCATATTATAGCGAAATGAGGAACTAGAAAGTTTTGATGTATCTACCTACTAAAAAATGTAATGAAATCAGTTACTGAAGACAGAAACTTACTTTCTGCACCCATTTTTCAAAATATATTTCTGATAATTTTTTATGTTTCTACTTGGAACGTCGAATCTTCCAAAAATTTCAAACAAGCTTTGAACTTGGGAGCTTGAAGATCTGCGTGCGTGCCTGTGAAACTTATGAATATCATTTTTTCGAAGAAAGTTGTACAAGGATAAGAGCAGGCACTTTTTTGTATCCTGAAGTTTCGAAACTCGTTTTTTTGAAGCATTGTACATTCAAACTCATTGGTATTTTTCAATTATTACACCATTGTGTGAGTATTCATCGAATCCGTAAAAAGTATGATGATTTTAATTGGAGCTGCAATGATGTTAATTTTGAATAGAATAATTTGACAGTTCTCAATAACCACAGAAAAGCCAAATCTGCTTTTTGAATTCGAAAGTAAATGTGACTTTAGAGGAAAAACTCTAAAAAATCCTATTCTGTTAGAGATATGCATATCATGTATTCGATAAAAAATGAAGTAAAATGAATGGTGATTACAATGATGAAAAAAAATTATATGCATTGCATTTGAAAAAATGAGGAAAAATCGATTTGAAATTTGTCATGTTGATAGTCTTTTTGTGGACACTCTATATGCCGGAGATGCTTTATTATAGCTGGATAGGACACTTTGAGGTCTTGTCTTTCAATCCATATAAAACTGTTGTTGGTATGTGCAAGGGTTCGTGAAATATAATTGGATAACATAGCCTCTACAAGTATCATTTTTTTGTCAAAATGGCCAATATTTCGAAAACTGTCGAATAAAAATATGTGAAAAGTATACGAAAGCATGCAGGAAGTTTCATAGAATTGAAAAACCCTATTGAATATAGGGTGTCCCATTTGAAAAAACAAAGTCATCCGCTATTCCCCTTTTGTGGGCCACCCGGTATATCCGAAAATATTTTTAGGTTGTGCTCTTCTTGGAGTATATCAAGTCTGCATCAAAAAATTTTGCCAAACTCAGTCCGTTACGCGTATATCGTCCGCTGCGGCACTAGTGGGACACCCTGTATATACCTAATTATATTATTATAATTAGAATAAATCAGTAATTTAGCATTATTTGAAGTGATGTCGTACTGACTGAAAGCTAGGAATAAAGGTTTTCATGAATATAAATTTATTCATCATATAAAAATCGATGTTATAAAAGACAGAACGGGGTGATAACATACCTGTTATGATGCCAAGAATCACTAAAAATTCAAAAATAAATCTGAGCATACTGAATGGTGAAATCTGAGGTCTATACATCATTTTGTTGGATCATTTATATATGTACTTCCAAAAGCGCTACTTTTTCAATTTCCATATTTTTTCGGATGCATATTTGCAATATTTAAAGTAATCATGAGAATGTAAACAAACTCATTCATCGTCGAATATCAGAGTGCGTATATATTCTAAAATACACTGATAAGTGGTGAGAAAGGTAAATATATATACAGGGTTGGGATAAAGATTGGCACCAAATTAATATCTTTAAAACGAAAAGGGCGATATTTTTGAAATTTGGCAGCTGAGTGTAATGGACCACAATGCATCTGATGAGCATATTTTTATTAATGAGATACTTCCGGTTTAACCGGAAATGACAAACAAAAATTTCATTTAAATGGGACACCCTGTGTATTTCTGCAGATTCTGAGAGAGCACTTTGTTTCGGATCTATCCATATCGGGTTCCATGTAAAAATTCTCTGTAAAAAGAGGAATTGAGACAACGGATACTTGATGAATGTGCATTAATAATTTACTAGAAAAAAAAATTTATTGAAAATAATTAAAAAAAAATCATTTTAAATGTAACTTTTCTCAAGACTTCTCCATGTATTGATGCACATTCATCAAGAATCCGTTGTCTCAATTCCTCTTTTTTTTACAGATAATTTTCACATGGAACCTGGTATGGACAGATCCGAAACAAAGTGCTTTTTCAGAATCTGCAGAAATATACAGGGTGTCCCATTTAAATAAAAATTTTCTTTGTCATTTCCGGTTAAACCGGAAGTATCTCATTAATGAAAAGAAGCTCATCAGATGCATTGTGGTCCATTTCACTCAGCTGCCAAATTTCAAAATAACGAATAAATGAGGGCGTGTTGGGAAAAACGCTCGGACACGTCGATTTGTAATTTTAAATGCGCATATTTTTCAAGATAATAATATTATATAGGGTGTTCCATGTGACCGTAGCCAATACCAACTTTCTTATTTCAAATGCAACCCCCTGTATATTATTGATTTTTTGGATTCTTCAGAGAATTCTAGACACAATTCATACACAATGTCCTATACCTATCATTAACTATTTCGGAAGTATTAAGTGTTACTAAGGCTATGAGAATAAACAAATCTGTTTTTGTTTTTTTTATTTCTTCTCAGTAATGGTTTTTTGCTTTCTTCAAATCAAAAGGAATGGAAATGGAAAATAAGTATTGAGTGTAATGTATCGAATTTGTGAAATGAAATAATTTTCATTTAAAATGTTAATTCTTGTAAAAAATCTGAAAACACTTAATATTTCCGAAAAAGCTGAAGATAGGGTATAGGACATTGTACATGAATTATATCTAGAATTTTCTGAAGAATCCAAAAAATAAATAATATATAGGGGGTTGCATTTGAAATAAGAAAGTTGGTATTGGCCACGGTCGCATGAAACACCCTATGTAATTTTATTTTGTTGGAAAATATGCGCATTTAAAATTACAAATCGACGTGTCCGAGCGTTTTTACTAACACCCCCTCATTTATTCGTTATCGAATTTATTCCATTTGGCTGTTACACTCTGTATAAATGAGAAATCGCATATACTTTTCAAAAGTAATATACAGGGTATATTTTAAAAGTATTTCAAAAGCCTCACCTTCAAATACACTCTGTATAATGTCAACCGATTATCCCTCAAGACTCCTATACACCTTTCATACAGAATCTAGGCACTTATATTGAAAATCTGCTGCTACGTTCCTATAATAGGAATAAATCAAATTATACTGGATTTTTCTGAATTGAATCGGAAGATTTCAATTCAAAGGGTGATTCCTTGTTCGAAATTAATAGACCAGGGTCGATAATTTTTGAAACAAAAAAAAATTACAGTAGGATGAAACCCATTAAAAAAGGAGGGGAATATGATCAAAATGAAAGGAAAAATAAATTACGGTCGATCCGAGTCCGGGAAGTGGGAGGGGGTGAGTTTTTAAGGGTAAAAATGGTTTTCCTTGATTTCCGGCAAAACTACAAGTCCTATGGAAAAAAGTTAGAGGGCAAAGTTGTAGGTAATAAAAAGATCTACAACTTTTGTATTCGCAATTTTTTCACATAACCTCAAAATTTATATGAAAATTTCAAAAAACTAAGTTTTAGGTTTTTCATTTATATCTTTTTCAAAAAAATTTTTTTTTCCACGAAATTTGGTGAAAACTTACCTTATTATATCCCGAATACACTGTAATTTATTTGATTTAAAATATTTATGTTTTCGTCTTATTTTAACTTAATATCAAAAAAGCACCCTAATTTTCAATCGAAAATTCTGACGTCAAAATATCAGCTTTTTTCAAAAAGTTTGGGGGCTTTTTGTTCGTTGAAATATCTACTCTCTGATGGTGTGAAAAAAATATACATTACTATAAGGAGTGTTCTCAGAAAATGCAAAAAATTGAAAAAACTCAAATTCGAAAATTTTTTTTAATCACTATGTACAATTTCGTCAATTTCATCAAAAAAATGTGATTGCTGCATTTTTTTTAGGATAAAGAGTTTATTTATTCAATTCGAATTACATTCATGTCATAGAAAATCTTATACAATATAAATATACAGGTAAATCGTACTATTGAATTTAGATATGTACTTAATTCTGATTAGGTACGCATTTTATTTATTTTTTTTTCAAAAACGTTTTGTTTTTGAATATGCTGTAATATATTATCTCTTGTATCGTTACTTTGAACAGTTGAAATTTTATC
This sequence comes from Adalia bipunctata, assembly GCA_910592335.1. Lineage (NCBI taxonomy): Eukaryota > Metazoa > Arthropoda > Insecta > Coleoptera > Coccinellidae > Adalia > Adalia bipunctata. The sequence continues at coordinate 14,762,895 of OU342954.1, forward strand.
TTTTGAAATATTACCGAAGAACCCACCGCAGAGAAAGCAATGAGATTGAAAATTAAATGTAAGAGCGACCTTATTTATTTCTTTTCCTTCCTGTGATTTCTTACGTCTTGAGCTACAGAATGTTGCAGTCTCATCATTATAGTGACTTTGACAAGTTCGATGAATAAAAGCTGATTTTAAAACTTCAAAGTTTTTGTATTTATTGTCGATTCTCTTCTTGCTAGACGCCACTAAACGATTCAAAGCTGTTTTTTTTTATTTCATACACTTGCTTGTCACCTATCTTATTGCAAATTATACAAACAGATTCATCCATACTGACAATCTGAAAAGACAAAATCAAATTAATAATCCCTTCAAAGTTTTATCATGAGTATAACTAAATTTGTTTGTACAAAATAAACGAAATTACTAGTTTTTATTCTTGTACCAAAATATCATTCAATTTTAATTTTTTAGGTTAAGTTACGTTAAACATACTATTTATGAAAGAAAATATTTCTATTTTTATTTGAAGTTGATTAATATAGATAAAAATACAGATAGTATTTACCTTGCTATGTAGCTTCCAAACAATTGTTTGAATAAAGTAAATTTCTCACAACTCAATCAAGCAATTGTAAGGTAAAAATTTCGAAAATTAGAAATCCTATTGGTTGATTTGACAATTTCGTCGAATGATTCTGTGATTTGTTCAATCAACGATTTATGAAATCCACCATTAGAGTAACTCAGTCCCCACTTCTCTATGAAATAACTTACAATGGGTTGAAAATTAACCGAAGGTCACTCAGGTATATGAATTATCTCAAAACAGCAATAAATAGTCATCTAAAAATATTATTTAAACAAGATTCTACAACTTTTTCAAAATATTGTAGATGTCTTATTAAATATTAACTTTATTAACATATTTTTTTGTTAATTATAGAAGTATATTTCAATTTGCAATTTTTTCGTTTATAAATGAAACAGGAAATCTTACGTTTTTTGAGTAATTAAAGAGTAAATTTCAATAAATACGTCAAAATTGTACATAATGATTAAAAAAAATTCGAATTTGAGTTTTTTCAATTTTTTGCATTTCTGAGAACATTTCCTATAGTAATGTATATTTTTTTTACACCATCAGAAAGTAGATATTTCAATGAAGAAAAAGCCCCTGAACTTTTTGAAAAAAGCTGATATTTTGACGTCAGAATTTTCGATTGAAAATTAGGGGGCTTTTTTGATATTAAGTTAAAATAAGGCGAAAACATAAATATTTTGAATCTAGTAAATTACAGTGTATTTGGGACATAATAAGGTAAGTTTTCACATAATTTCGTAGAAAAATTTTTTTTTTGAAAAAGATATAAATAAAATACCAAAAACTTGGTTTTTTGAGTTTTTCACCTAAATTTTGAGGTTATGTGAAAAAATTGCAAATACAAAAGTTGTAGATTTTTTCATTTCCTACAACTTTGCCATTTAACTTTTTTCCATAGAACTTGTAGTTTTGCCGGAAATCAAGGAAAACCATTTTTCACCCTTAAAAACTCACCCCTCCCACTTCCCGAACTCGGATCGACCGTAATTTATTTTTCCTTTCATTTTGATCATATTCCCCTCCTTTTCTAATGGGTTTCATCCTACTGTAATTTTTTTTCATTTTTTACCATTTTTGAAGGTTTCGGCCCTGGTCTATAAGGGTAGTTTGTTAAATAAATGTTGGGTCAAAAGTCAAACGTTAGGGAGATATCGCGGTTCAAAGATGGCGGAAAAATGATATTTTTATTTTGTATCTCACAAATGAAAAGCGATAGAATTATGATATTTTATGGAAGTATTACTATCATACAGACTTTCTTGATTTTTTTCATATTTTTAGAATAAGTAGAGGGATTCGAAGTAGACAACTCCTATCATTTTTGTTGAATAAATTTAAAGAAAAACTTACGCAACGACTTGAACAGAATTAAATTCGGATAGCCAGGTTTGGGCAGAAACTTTTTTATCTCTCGTATTTTTCTCGTAAAATATACCGTTTCGAATTGAAAAAATAATATGTAAATCAGTTCTAAAATAAATTGCTCTTTATCTAAACGTGATGATTTACAATTTATTTCAAAACGGAACATTTTACAAGAAAAATACGAAAACTGAATAAGTTTCTACCAAATCAAGCGATCTGAATTTAATTCTACCCAAGTCGGAAGTTTATCTTCAAATTTAATTTTTCCGCCATCTTTGAAAAGCGATATCTCCTCAACGTTTGACTTTAGACCCAACATTTATATAACGAACTACCCTTTATTTTGAACAAGGAATCACCGTTTGAAATCTTTCGCATCGATTCAAAAACACCCTGTATGTATGTAATGAATAAAATACAAGTAGCCGAACAAACTAAAAATTATCGAACTACCTGTCAAAAATCTACGACAAGATTCCAAATTGCATCAAATCTATTCGCAGACCTTCCAGATTCTCAAGAGATTGTCATGATTTTTTTTATAAAAATTACAGGAGTTATATCTACCTGCACTAATGATTTTTTTGTCAGCTGTAAAAATTCGACTTCGTCTCGTCTAATAAACCTCATCCTCGTGAATAATAGCTACCATAATATGCTCGTTGCATAAAATACTATTGATGATAAATTTTATTTTGCAGGTTTCCTTACAACTCTTACACCCTGAATTTGGATTTCTTGGTCATTGGTGTGGTGGTACTTTGATTGCCCAAGATTGGCTATTGACTGCAGCGCATTGTGTTAAGAAGTAAGTGATTGCATTCATCTTGGTGCCTGTGGATATTACGGTGAAAAGGAATACTTCCTTACAATAACCAACGTTTGGCCGTAGACCAGTGTTCTTCAACCTGTGGGTCGCGACCCCCTGGGGAGTCGCGAAGCTTCTGTAGGGGGGTCGCCAGACGTCAAGAAAACTTTAGTAAGAGAAGGCTATGCTTGTTTCGGATTAATCGAATGACACAATTCTGCTCTCATGGAACACTCATCATTCTTCATAAACAACCCAAATCACCAAACCAAGGGGCTAACAAACTATGAGGTCTTTTGTATTTCATTCTTTCGGCATTCAAGAAACACATATTCGAAGATCATTGTGTAACACTCCCATTTTTCCGAGATATGCATTTTTTTCATAATTTTTTTCATGAACAACCCCCAAATTCTTCAAACCGGGGAGCTAAAAAACGATGGGGTTCATTGTATTTCATTCTTTCGATATTCAAGAAACACATATTCGAATATTATTGTGAAACACTTTCATTTCGTCGAGATATTGGTTATTTTCATCATATTTTGCATAAACAACCCCCAAACCTTCAAACCAGGGGGCTTACAAACTATGGGGTTTATTGCATTCCATACCCTCGGAATTCAAAAAACACATATTCGAATATGATCGTGGAACACTCTCATTTCGTCGAGATATTAATTTTTTTCATCATTTTGCATAAACAACCCCCAAACCTGGGGGCTAACAAACTATAGGGTTTATTGTATTTCATTCCTTCGGCATTCAAGAAAAACATATTCGAATCAGTGGAAAACTCTCATTTTTTCGAGATATAAATTTTATTTACCATTTTTCATAGACAACCCTCCAAATCTCCAAACCTGGGAGCTAACAAACTATGGGGTCTTTTGTATTTAATTCTTTCGGCATTAAAGAAACACAAATTCAAATCTAATCGTGGAACAATCTCATTTCACTGAGATATTAATTTTTTTTCGTCATTTTTCATAAACAACCCCCCGAATGTAAAAACCTGGGGGCTCCGGGCTAACAAACTTTGGGGTTTATTGTTTTTTATTTTTTCGTCATTCAAGAATTGCATATTCGAATCTGATCGTGGAACACTCTCATTTCGTCGAGATATGAATTTTTTCATAAATTTTTTATTAAAAAACCCCCAAATCTCCAAACCTGGGAGCTAACAAACTATAGGGTTTATTGTATTTCATTCTTTAGGCATTCAAGAAACGCATATTCGAATCTGAACGAGAAACACTTCCATTTCTCCGAGATACCTATGAATTTTTTTCAACCTTTTTCATGAACAACCCCCCAAATCTCCAAACTTGGGGGCTAACAGAAACTATGAGGGGTATTTCATTTTATTCTTTCGGCATTCAAGAAACACATATTCGAAACCAATCGAGAAACACTTCCATTTCATCGAGTTATGATTTTTGTCAGACACCCCCCCCAACAACCCCCATAACTCGCTCCCTGAGTCTTGAAAGTCTCCAAATGAAAAAAAATTCAATTTCTTATCAACCCATCATGCTCACATCTAAATCTGATTGAAATATCATTTCATTTCACTGAGTTATGAATTGTTTTCCATTAGCCATTTTTGTCTTTGAGTGTATGTGTGGATGTGGCTAACTTCTCATCGATGTATGGAATGAATATTTGTAACACTGTAACATACACGACAATACATGATAAAAAAGCGAAGGGTCGAGGGGTCGCGAAATATTTTCTCATACCAGGGGGGTCGCATCATGAAAAAGGTTGGAAAACACTGCGGCTTAGACGATACGTGTTTCTACCTTTACTCAGGCCGGCCGTAAGCGGTTGTGCATGGCGTGCACTGCACAAGGGCGGCACGTCCAGGGGGCAGCAAATCGAGTGACTCATGACGTAATAGTAATAAGAAAGCATAAGAAATGACATCGCACAAAAGAACATCATAATAATCAACACCATCAAAAATTGTGTTTATGAGAGGATCCGCGAAAATTGCATAATATTCCCAACAGCAGATAAGAAATAACTATATGTTACCGAAAAACACGCTTTGAACATAAAAAACTATAGATAATAATAATAATAATAATAATAATAATAATTATCTTTATTTCCAAATTTCACATATAAAATGAAATGACGTCATAATTGCATAAATAAACTAAACTAAATTCTCACAACTAAAATAGTCGTACAATAAATATGGTTCCAATCGAATTAACATATTCTTTTTTAAATCAACAGGTAACTTATTATAAAATTTTATGCCCATATAATAAGGTCCCTTCTCTGAAATAGATAACCCATGTTGGGGATAAATTAAATCTTTCGTTCTTGTATTATAATAATGTTCTCCCCCAACATTGAATTCATCTTTGTTTTTGAAAACAAAAATTAAACAATCATGAATGCATAAACCATAAACTGTTAGAATATTCATGTTTCTAAATTTACCCCTACATGAATCCCTGTACTGCATCTTACACATGGTTCTAATTACTCTTTTTTGTACAACAAAAACTGACTGGATTCCAGAATTACTGCCCCAGAAAATTTTTCCATATCTTGAAATTGACCCAAAATTCGCATAATATAAGTATTTCAGTGTTTCTTCATTCATGTAGTCAGTAACAATTCTAAGTCCATAGCCAATGGAAGCTAATTTCATACACACCAATATAATTTCAATATGAACACAGTGATGAAGTTTTAGTAGACCCGAAAACTAAATACAGAGAGGAGTTTTATTTAAGGATCCTAGATCAAACAATTACTTCGATAAAGAATAGATTCGAGAAGTTGAAAGCATTTCACGTATTTCGTTTTTTTAACGACAACTTATTAAAATACTCCATTGATGATTTAATGAAGTGTTGTAAAGATTTTCACCTGAAGCTCAAAGATGATGCGAGTATTGTATCAGACATTCGATTATTTTTTGACGTTATTCTCTGACGTTACAATCGAAATCATTTTTAAGATTTTATATTTTTATCTACTCCCATAGACTAATTTATCCATTATTCAACTGAATTTGATCTGTAATAGTCTCTATAAACCAATAGTGTGAGGTAATAATAACTCACGCCTATAACTCACTCTAATACAAATAGGAAAAATGTAGCTTACGAAATGAATAAAAAGTCGGATCAATAGGGAACTCTATTTCAGACATCAAGGCAACGTTCTCGCCATCCATTTCTACATTTTCTTAGGTCTGAATATCCGAAATTGCATTTGGAAAACGTGAATTTTTGACGTTTTCTACAGGATTCGGTATCGATTCGATTTTCGACCACAGAAATCGCTTTTGACAACTGTTGTCCATTTTGAAAATGCAGATTAATTCGAATTTCACTGAAGAAGTCGAAGATAAAGTATAGTGTTCAATTCGCAAAATTCATCTGCGTGTGTTATTCGACTTACATTATTCGACTTACATTACCGCTCATTGAATATACTATTATTTCAACAATAGTACATTGTTTACCGGGTAGGAAAAGCCTTACATTCCTGGACGATCGTGAAGATTGCTAAGTCGAGTCCAGGAATGTGGCTTTTCCTACGAGGTAAACATACTATTTTTCCGCAAATCGTTTGAAATTCGACAGATTTTAATGAATTTTGAAGAAAATCGCGAATTATTCGATTCATAAATAAATGAAGCTTTGAAATCCGGAATGGAATTGGTTGCGTTACTATGGACACGTATTAATGCTGAATTGTCAAACTTGATTAATATTAATTCAATTGCTGGTCTTTTCGAAGACAAAACAGTGTAAAATGATAAGTGATGACGAATTTTCCATTTCTGGGACTCGTCCAGAGCGTTCGAGGCAGTAAATACTGCTTCATTAGAATTATTGCCAAAGAAATCTAGAGAAAAGTACGAATATGCTTATGTAGAACACTGACAACTGTAAGGAAATATCATTTCCTCACAGTTAGGAAATGAATATTTCCTGACAGTTGGGAAATCTTGACTTTTTCTATGACAAATTTTGTTAGGAATGTCAAAATTTCCTAGCGATTTACGGAAAATTTATATTTCTCGACTCAATATAAACATAATGAGTTATTCCAATTAGGATGCATTGAAGTTTTGAACATAAAAAATACAATTTCTTCTGCAAGCCAAAGGGTGTGTTTTCGTCGTTGAGTTTTATCATGTCCGAGATTTCTCCTTTGCTGAAACTTGCAGAACTTTATTTCCCCTTTTCGAGCTCTTCCTGTAATAACTTACGCTTGGTGTTTTTAGCATATCTAGTGGATTTGAATTCGATATCATTGAATGGGTCGAATCTTCTATTTAATTGGTCGTAGTGCAACTCTTGCATTCATTTTGAGGTTTTATTCCACATTGTCTTCTCCATTCTGTTTCTTCATATTGAACCCGAAGTCCTTCAAAATGACGGCTTGTTTTGTTGTTGATGTCTTCTCTTCCAATTTGTAGCCCCTCTCGTCGCAAAATAATAGGAATTGATATTTCAGGAAGTTCATCGTTCTGCTGTTGGTTTTGATCACACATCTGCTGGAATCTGAGAACTGCTGGAGTATCCCTGGTTTCTGCTTGTTGTTCATACAGGCTTTTCCAAAATTCTTCGACCTCTTGAGGTGATGGTGGGTTCTGTGCCTTTTGCTGTTGGGACTGAAATAATTTCGATGGTTCTGCGGTGAAGGTGTTGTTATCTTCAATCCATGTTTGCCTTTTTATCAGTTTATTTCGCGCTGCAGCAAGTGATCTTATTTTATCTACAGCTTTCTGCTTCAGTAGATGGACTGTCGGCAAGTCCAGTGTACGATATATGGAACAAAGCTCCTTATTATTATTATTAATATTATATGGAGAAAGGTTGTTCATGAACATGCATTCGAAAAGAATAATCCAGCCTCATGAACCTAATTACCATCCGATGTCCAACCGTTGTCACTTGTATAATCCGTCATTAAATATTCCTGTTAGTTTCGCGGTTCGGTAATTATAATTCGTCTTAATTGGTGGGATAATTGCCAAGTCTTTACCTCAATTGAGGAATCACCGTTGATGAAGAGATATCTGAAGGAGCAGATCAATTTTTTTATAATTCATCATTACCCAGAATTCAGCAACTTCGATAACTTGCTTGCAAAATCACCATAATGTTTATATTTATTCTTACGACGAAAATTTTCTTGCTTGGAAGACCTTTCTTGAAAATTACACAGGGTTGCATTAAAGGTAACTTTCTTATTAAATATGGTTTCAACCTGTTCTCCAGAATCAATTGGAAAAATTAAAAGTTTGTAATACAGCCCTGGATAAACCAATCGAGTTTGAGCACGTGCCAATGCTTGAAATTAATGAGTTCCATTAGGTTTTTTTAAACTAAGTTGAAGCTAAGGTTGAAAACGCATTGAAGGGGCAAATCTTGGAGGCAGGAGTGGGAAAACGAATCTTTTCCTCAACCTTTCTTTGACCTTCCGTCAAATTATCAGATTGTTATCTGGAAGATATCTTATCCGGGCGGTAAAACAGAGCAACAATATCCGACAGATTTATTCAGCAGATACTTAATCCATTGGATTCATGCCTCAACTCCATCAGCAAGTAGTGAAACAGGCCATAAAGATGATTTGGTACTCATATTTTTGGACTGGCCTGTGATCGTCTAATCGTTTGGTAGGACTCTTTTTATGACGTAATCCAGTAATCCAGCTTCGTTACAATTAAGATAGGTGAAATATGGGATGGGAAATAAAGAGGTGGAAACAGATAAATAAAACACCTACAGACTGAAGGACCCAAGGTAGATGGCCATTTTCTCTGCAATAAATGACTACAGGTGTTTATCTATAACACCTTATTTGGATACTAGTGATTTAGTAAGCATTTCCTCAATGGGGAAAAACGAAAAAGGACCAACAGTTAGTTGACCCCTTAGACTATACCCGATAGACAGAGCATTCCCTTGTGAAATGATCATTTGTTTTGGCTCCCACATTGAAAGCCATCACAATGAGTGGAACAAAGATAAAAGATCGGATCTCTCTGTTCAGCCCTCTTATGTGGCAACACCGCATGTAATCTTTGCTTTGGATGAACATGGGCCTGCGATTTTGAATCACTTTTCCTGCAACATTTATTGTTATTCAGAATAAATCTATATCTATATCTATATACCTAATTTTATTGAAAATATTTCACAAATATGAAGAATGATACATTTTTTGCTCCTCATTATTCTGAAGCTTTGAAAATAACTAATTTGAACTCAAGAAAAATATTCAATACTGGATTGACTCGGTCTTCACTTGATGGAAATTCATTTAAATAGGAATCAAATGAAACCGGAACAATTGAATAAATAATCAAAAGTGGAAATAGAATAAAATATTTAATTTTGAATGGAAGACTCGTGACCACACGTCCCGATTTCTGGAGGCAGTCCCGCTCTTTGACAAAAGAAGGTCCCGCTTTTCAGTAACTACAATTCGTGGTAGTGAAAAGATTTATTTGCAAAGCATATAATCAAAAAACTTTTTTTGCGCGTCTAATTAAGAATCATTTGCCCTGCATTGACTCAATGAAAATGTGGGCACTTTACTGCATATTCACATACCTTTACATTTTTTAACTTCTCCCACAGAATAATGTGTCCATTATTCTACTGATTTTGAGTTTTGAGCTGTAGTAGTATCTATAAACCAACCCCGATAGTTATAATAACTCACACTCTCACACCTCTATAACTCTATCTAATACAAATAGGAAAAACAGCTTACCAAATGAATAAAAAAAGTCGGATCGATCGAGAATACTATTTCAGATATCAAGGTAACGTTCTCGCCATTCATTTATATATTTCCTTTGGTCTGAATATCCAAAAATTGCAAATTGGAAAACGTGAATTTTTGACTTTTTCTACGCGATTCGATTCTCGACCACAGAGATCGCTTTTGACTGTTGTCAATTTTGAAAATGAAGATTAATTCGAATTTTACTGAAGAAGTCGAAGATAAAGCATAGTATTCGATTCGCGGTAATGGTCATAACACACTTGATGAATTACACCACTCGCCTAACGGCTCGTGCTGCAAAATGCATCTGCGTGTGTTATGACTTACGTTACCGCCCATTGAATAATATACTATTATTCTTCACCTCGAAAGAACTGGAAAAATTTTATTTTGATAGGAATTGAATGACAGTTATTATATTCCCACTCTAAAATTATCCAAATAACCATTGTTTCGCTAATCAGTAGCTTTATCAGAATTTTGAATTACTTCAATTCAAAAATAAGTTATTCAAAAATGTGAAATCTGAAGGAGCTACTATGTGGTGTTATCTAAATAATTGAAATTCAAAATAGAATAACTTGTCATTTAATTCCTAAAAAATAAATTTCCATCAAGTGAAGATCGAACCAATCCAATAATTTGAATCCAGTTGTAATTTTGCTATTGAATTATTGAGATTATTGTGATACTCATTATATGAAAAAAATTAATTCAATTCTAAGTATATCTACAGAATATAAATGTTCAAAAATAATTATAAACTAGTATTGTCTGATAGTAATCCCAACAAACTAGAATTAATGGCCAATCAAGCCTTATTCTTTACAACGAGTGGGTATGTAACAACGAACTGACAATAAATATAGCATAGACTGTCTACATTGTTATGAAGAAACAAACAATCCTGACTGTGATATAAATTTGTACCTGAACACATATAAGCTGAAAGCTTCCCTATTTTAGGCTTATTTAGCTGCTTTAGTTCCAACAATACTCATTTTTCCTGTAACTCAACTACTTTTATCGAACACCTTTCGGCAACGTGTATCTTCGAGAACCACGTGTTGAGCAAAGTATACCTCCATCTCTCTTCGAACTGAAGTAGGAATAAGAGCGGTGTTGTCATAAATCTAACCTGAATAGGCTCTAGCATAAAATAGCAGAATCAACTATAATCTTTGATTTACTCATTAATAAAATATCCGAAAGGACTGTCTCAATTAAAAATTACGAGATGTTATATCAATTTAGCATTGTAAATAAGATAAATAGTTTTTATGCATAATATAATAGGTCATCAGAGAAACCTACAACCTGCTCAGTTTGGCAACATGAATATACAGGGTGTTTCACCATAAACTGGACAAACATATATGGCCGTGTAGATGACACCGAGGAAATCATTTTTACCCCATGAAATATACCCCATTTTCGACGCATATAAGCGAGATACAGAGTGTTTAATGTCTACTTTGAGCAATATTTTGAGAACTGTGATGAGTTATGCGTGATATTTGAAATAACGGTTTCTGGTCACATCTTGGTATTTTTGAGGGTTCAATGAAATTGTGGTGTAGAATTTTGCAAAAAAAAATTCTAAATTCATAATGGCGGAAAACCTGCAGAGTTGGAATTTCTTTTTCTCAACTCACTCGATTTTTCAAGATGTCATTTCCGTGAAAAACTTTTTTGAAAATTCGAACTCAACTTTTTTTCACATGTCCTCAGTACAAAAAAAATTACGCCCGAAATTTTTGGAATTTTTCATGATTGAACTATCTTCAATTTCTGAAAACGGAATGAAAAAATATCAATTGGTTTTCTTTTTGTAGCCTTCCAAAGATTGCGCTCGGTGTACTTTCATAATTTTTATTTGAAAAAACTGGAGGCCGTACGAAGGCCAAAATTGTGCTGTTGGGCTGCCAGAATGTCCCAGATAGAAATATGATTTTATATACCGAAAAATTTTTTTTCGAAAAAATAAAAAAAAAAGATTTTTTTTTCCAAAAAACTTGGGTAAGATTCGAATTCTACACTCTCGATTAACTAGTGTTGCTTTGGTAACGGAGATTTATGGGATTAGAATTAATCCAATCAATATACTCACAGAGTTCGATTCCTACCAAAGTTGTTTGAAAAAAAATTTATTTTGCTTATAATTTCATATTTTTATCTGAGTCATTCAGGCAGCCCATCAGCACAATTTTGACCTTCGTACGGCCTCCAGTTTCTCAAATAAAAATTAAGAAAGTACACCGAGCGTAATCTTCGGAAGTCTACAAGAAAACCAACTGATAATTTTTCATTCTGTTTTCACTCAAGTATTCAGAATTAAAGATAGTTCAACCATGAAATATTCAAAAAATTTTGGTCGAAATTTTTTTTCACTGAAGACATGTAAAAAAAAGTTGAGTTCGAATTTTGAAAAAAATTTTTCACGAAAAATCTTAGAAAATCGAGTAAGTTGAGATAATGCTTTCCAAATTGGCAACCGAGAAAAAAAATTCAAACTTTGCAGGTTTTCCGCCATTTTGAAGATGTGACCAGAAACCGTTATTTCAAATATCACGCATGACTTACCATAGTTCACAAAATATTGCTCGAAGTAGACATTAAACACCCTGTATCTCGCTTATGCGTCGAAAACGGGGTATATGTCATGAGGCAAAATTGACTTTCTCGGTGTCAACTACACGGCTATATATGTTTGTCCAGTTTATGGTGAAACACCCTGTATAGCAAACGATTTCATTGGACCAGTATAAGGTACAATCCACCAGCTCTTAGTTCAGATGCGACACATTTTAATGTAAATAAACGGGTCCCTACTTATATGTATAGTCAAAGGTTGACCCCAAAGCAAAAATCCTCGGCATCACTGTTGCACTACAGGGTCTTTCACGAGGAACCTCACCCATATTTATACGGGAAACTACTGAACGTATTTTCATGAAATTCAGCACTTATAAGTATTTCACGATGCTGATGAAATCTAAAATATTTTCAAGGCATGAGCACATCCGGTTTTTCCGGAAATGACGTCAACTTCCGTTTTTCAAATTAGAACACCATTTTTTATTGCAGAAATAGATTCCTTAGAAAATTTCAAGTTATTTTGATGTAACATTTTTCAGTTTTGGTTGGAAAATTCTCTCTGAGCGGGAAAATTCGAAAAAAAAATCGAAAATAGAGCTCCGCTGAAACAAGAATAACTTCGAGGTTTTTGGATGGAAAATTTTCATTTTTGAGATTTTTCAAGATGTAAGATTGATGTATCCACTTTAGAAATCGAAATCGCGATTCATGATACAGGGGGTGAAAAAATCGCTTTCAAAGTTAGGGATGACAAAATCGTGAAAAATCAATTTTTTCAAATTAGAACCCCATTTTTTTATGGCAGATATTGAATCTACGTTAAAAAATAATGTGAGTGTATGCATCACACCCTTGCCCCAAAATGGATATTTTCTGATTTTTAAAGTGGATACATCAATCTTACATCTTGAAAAATTCCCAAAAATGAAAATTTTCCATCCAAAAACCTCGAAGTTATTCTTGTTTCAGCGGAGCTCTATTTTCGATTTCTTTTTCGAATTTTCCCGCTCAGAGAGAATTTTCCAACCAAAACTGAAAAATGTTACATCAAAATAACTTGAAATTTTCTAAGGAATCTATTTCTGCAATAAAAAAATGGTGTTCTAATTTGAAAAACGGAAGTTGACGTCATTTCCGGAAAAACCGGAGGTGCTCATGCCTTGAAAATATTTTAGATTTCATCAGCATCGTGAAATACTTATAAGTGCTGAATTTCATGAGAATACGTTCAGTAGTTTCCCGTATAAATATGGGTGAGGTTCCTCGTGAAAGACCCTGTATATTATGTATATGGATTAGAAAGCAAGTTGTCAGAAATCAACGGGTAATTCACCTATATGCAGAGCATTCAGAACATAAATGAGTAATGGTGACATCAGTTCTCGAATGAGAATAAAGAAAGAACAGGTGCATGCTTCACTTCACTTCAGTGAATTATTTCATTCAGATCCTAGAGTATGACTTCTCCAGAGTCAAATTACCACACTTTTAGTTCTTACCCATCTCAACTGCCCAACAGACACACAATATTGTCAATCCATTCAATATGGAATGACGTGAAGAATAATTATTAGAAACACAAAATATAAATTTTCAAATTATAGAAACTCCACATTTTTTGGATGCATAATCCAGATTGAATGAGCTAAAACTAAAAAGATGTATGGGCCAGTCTAAATTCAATATGGGTTGTTATGTCTTCTCTCCATCTAGGTTCACGTTCAATTTTTTGTCGGTATCAACGAAAAAACCGCTTCGTTCATCGTAGTTCCAACTTTTTCGATGTTCTAATTAACTTTGGAATTTTTTCGACTTCACTTGTACACTCCCTACTATTTCAGCAGAAAATGAAGAGGGTGCAAAAAGGGATTTTGAATGATCTAATTACGAAAATAATTCTGTGCGTTAAAAAATTAAGCTCTTCACTATCTGTAGCATGTTGAGATCCAAAAAGGAGCATATAATGAGTTGCGAGGCGTACGAGTTTAATGACTGTGAAAATGAACAATACACGAATATCCGATGTTATTTCACGAATATAATCATAAAATTCTCCTGAAAATAAGTCTGATTGGAATGACGCACTTCGCTAGTGCTTAGGTTCTCGTTTTTCCTAATATGCATGTTGGTCCCTTGACGTTTCTGTAGGAGATCAGAAAAATGTTATTTGAATTTAACACCAATGTGACATTATGTAGCCTAAATCAGACTCCCTCGTCATCTTCTGGTCTCGTTGATGGCAGCTCTTATAGCGATTTACTCTTTGAAATCAGAAGATTATTCGGATTCTCAGAGGTTTTATCAATCGTAATATCAACAACACGACGAAAGACATAATAATAATCTGTCACGTGTCGACTTTCAGCGATGTTCAATTCGCCACTGGCGGGGACAACAACTTGCCCGCATTTAGCAATGATGCTTTTTTTAGGGTGAGAGGTGTACATCCCTCATCTTCTGTACTTATTTCATTAGGCTATCTACTGACTCGAGCAGTCGCTGCTGTAGGTTTTTCTCCAGGGTTCTGCAGAGTCTGTAGATGTTCATCACGCCTAGGAAGATCATTCCACCGATGCATTGTTGTGTAAACATCGGAATTTTGTAATTAGGCGACGGGTGAGTCTGACCACTTCAAAACTCCCTAAGTGTAGGTCAAAACTGGAGTAGTGTTCAAAACTTCTATGTGTAGTATAGGTTGTGGCTAAGAGGACTGGGGAAATAAAAATCCCTCAAGAGATGCCGACGTTTCGACAATTATTTCTGGTCTTTTTCAAAGCTAAAATAGAATAAAATTGAAAACATAGGGCGGAACATACATTCAAGCTAAGACAGAGTGCGATAAAATTCTTTTCAACAAAAACACTCTTATACAATATGAAAAATAAAATCATAAAAGACAAACAACCGTCTAAGACCGGAAGCGACCCACTTAGAATCCCGTAGATATACAGGGTGCGGCACGAGGATGGATGGTTTTGAAAAAATAATAAAAGCGTTAATTTTTACTCAAAAACACATTTATTGACGGAATCACATTCTCAAGGAAATAGCATTTGAGACAGTCAAGTGTGGAAAATCACATCAGGCATGTGGTGGCCGAAATCGGTGATGCAGTGCTGGAGGCGCTCTTGGAAGTTCGCGTAGACTCTCTCCAACATCGCTCTCTCAACTTGGGCAACTTCCACGCGAATAGCCCTTTTCAATTCGTCCAGAGTTCGGGGCTTGGTCTCGTATACTCTAGCCTTGAGGTGTCCCCATAAGAAAAAATCGAATATGGATAAATCTGGGGACCGGGGAGGCCAATGAACATCGCCAAACCTGGAAATAAGGCGACCAGGGAAGAGAAGGCGAATAACGTCCATTGATGCTCTGGCTGTGTGGGCGGTCGCCCCATCCTGTTGGAACCACACACGTCGGATGTTTCCGAGCAGATCGCGACGGACTGCGAAGAATGGCTTGTCGAACGCGTTCAACATTTTCAGGCGTTCGAACTGTTCGCACAGGTCCTCGTGGTCTTCTGTTGATCAGTTCACCACGTCTGCGAAGTGATTCAACCCAACGAAGGATGGTGTTTCGAGAGGGAATAGCTCTATTCCGATGAATGTGGAAATGGCGACGAAACTCACGCTGCACGACCGTGACTGACTCATTATTTCGGACGAAACTATCATAGGCGAAAACTCGATGCTCCACCGTCCAAGGCTCCATGACGACAACTGGTAAATAAATGCTAGGAACACACGAGTCTAACGGCACCTTCCCCACTTCTCTCGTCCTCAGTGGGGGAAAGTTATGCCCATCTGAAAAACGTCCGCCCTCCGTGCCGCACCTTGTATAACAACTTCTTTCCAAAACTGATCCAAACTCCCATATTTAGAAAATATTTGTGTCGAACGAAAAAGTACATTCAAAAGGTATCAATCTTTATATCAACCATTGAATATGGGTTCGTAAAAGTACTAAGTACATTCTGGTATTCTCTGAACAACTACATCTCATATGCGAACCTTCTTAGTGATCTAATGATTGAGAAAATAAGCACTGAGAAAAACTTCAGTATAATACTAAGAAAAAGAAAGGAATGGGAACGATTATACATTCACTATAATTTCAGAGAAAAACCGTAAAATGGTTTGAAATTTTCAGGAATACTAAATTTCGAATGGCTATATTTATTGAACTCCTTGTCCATAAACGAATTCAAATAATGAAGGCTCATGAAAATTAATAAATTATATGGTTCACCACAATGATCGGCTAAAAAAGGTCTATGCATTCTCAGAAAAAGTTACTGTTTCAGTGATCTTTTCAACCTACCCCTACCACCCTTGTGGACTGCAGTACTTGGAGACTGGGACCGGGATGTAGAAGAAAATTCAGAAGAGAGGATTCCTGTAGAAAGTATAATCATACATGAAAGATTTCACAACTATCAGCATGACATTGGTATGAACATGGATGAGAATTACACTCTGATTCAAATTTTTTTTTCATCCTGAAATTTTATTCATCTTTTATTTTTTGATGTCTAAGGTTCTCAATCGAGGGATCTGCAAAAGTCTAAACTTGATGATTCTCGCAAAACCACTTTCAATTTCTTCAGATTCTTCATCATCATGAAAAACTATTTCCAACGAAGTTGAAATTGGTGAAAACGAAGAAAATATTTGAAATTTTTTGAAACTTCATCACAAGAACGTGTTCAAAATTTGATATCAGCATCAGATCATTCCCTCTCATACTAGCCCTTGAAATAATTGGCTGTTGAAAAATTGCTGTTAGTGTTATTTCCACTTTCACTTCTCCTGTTAGCTATCCATAAAATCACAAAAACTCTTCTAATCCTTCTACAGCTCTGATGAAGTTATCCCGGCCAGTTAAGATTATAGGTGACAGCAGAATAAGATCAGTCTGTCTGCCCACCAAAAGACTCAGCTATAACCAAACAGCAAAATGTGTAGCTACCGGTTGGGGCCGAGACGTTGAGGATGGCATGTTGCCTGGCAAGCTGCTGGAAGCTAAGGTACCAGTGCATGACAATGCTGTGTGTAGGAAGAAATATGGCCATACAGTTACTATCAAATCTGGTCATCTTTGTGCTGGTCATTTGGATGGGTCTAGTGGAACTTGTGTGGTGAGTATTCTTCTTTGATTTTTTAGTTTAGTTCGATATTCTTCGAGGAAACTTACTCTTCATAAGTTAACTTCTTGCAGGGGAGTTTTAAGCTTCTTTCTGTTGCTGATGAACTTCCATTCAAGCAATTCCTCACCTTCTCTGAAATCTTCTTCATGTTGTTTCTTTTTTATCAACATTATTATTATTTCTATTGCTTTATTTTCTGGAACATCCATCAGCTTTTGCAACGTCTCTTCTACTGCTTTTGTATTTTCGTTTCTTTCTCTTTGAGCACCCCCAACTCTCCCAACTTCATCTTATTATTTTTTTCTAGTTCATCACCCTTATTCTACGCTTATGGTTGTTCTTCTTTTTATAATTTGGGATTCTGTGCTTGTTACGACTTTCTTCTACGGAGAAGTATATGTGTTTACTAACAAGAACAGGTAGATAAATAAATAACTAGGTAAGGTTTTCCCAATCAGTTTCTATTAAACTATTTGCACTCCAAGTTGAAGTGAGTTTGTAACTCATTATTTCTTCACATTAAAAAAAATCCTGAGTTGGATCATTCCGAGAAGTTTCTTCGAAACTTTCACAACTTCTAAAAATAATATCGCAACTGAAAATTCAATTCAAATAATAACATAATGAAAAATAACGGAAATTCAAAAGAGGTTAAACAATGAAATGAAACTGAATGAATAATTATTGACAAACTTCAAAACCTTCCCAGAATCATACTTCCTGAGCATCATCATAAAAACGATATTTCTTTTCCGTACAAGCAATACATATTGATCACGTATTCAACCAATTATATTAGTTTTTATCGGCTTTCCAAAAAAAAATATTGATCAAGAGCTCAAAGATACTTTCGAATACAGTGAATCAGTATGAATTTTTTGGAAAAATAGGATGGTTGATATGATTTTCATGTTAGGGCAGTGCCACAGAACCTGTTTTTTGAGGAAGTCGAAATTATGCTGCCCAATATCCCGATAGGAAACAAAAATTCATACTGATTTACTGTATTCGAAAGTATTTTTGAGCTCTAGTAGCAATAACTCCATCAATATAGAGAATACAGGTTGTTTTATTTGAGAAATCGAGAAATAATAATTTTAAGTTCTTCATATTTGGACCTTAAGAACGGACACCCTTTATATGATAGGTTGATCGTTTAGGAACCATGTCAAGGTAAATCCTTCAATTAAAAAACTTCAAGTTCGAATTCATGTAACTATCGCTTCTGGAAATCGTCAGAAGACTTTTACTGAACTGCTTTTCCCCATCTTCTTGCAGTTTTTTTCGAATAAGATCTGAACTGTTATGGAGATTTTTGAAAATATGTGAAATTATATGGGGTGATCCATTGAAAAAATTATACAATTGTTGAATAACATTTATCGGGGACACCCTGTATATCAGAAAATAATTTCCTAAGATGCAGAAATGGAGGTACAAGAGATCTACTGTCCAAAGAAATCTCTGTGATGCAGCTATGGAAGAAGAACACACTATTGCAGGACCTTGTATACTTCAACGAATGTAGTGAACAAAGAACGTAATATCATGGTGAAAAGTGGTGAAATTTTCCACTCAAAGTGTAAATTCTGGAATTGTTAGCGAAGCCGGATGTCTGTTCCAGCATTTTTAGTAAGGGTCATCCATTTGATCTTTATGGAGGCAAGTTTGGAAGCTGAACATTCTCTTCATCCTGTTTTAATTCCTTCCCCGAGTTCGTTTCAACTATGCAAAAAGTTAATCAGCTGTGAAAACTTCAGGATAATCTTAAGCGATAATTTTCCGAATTTGGAGTGATTTTCATTATATGGAATTATTATATCGCTAAATTAAAATTTTACACTTTTACTTGAAGGTTTCTGTAATGACAAACCTACATTTTCATAATCGATTAAACAGAATAAGAACATAATTTCACAAAAATCGAAGAACCTACCTGAGATGCCAAAGTTGAAAAGCCCAGTATTATACAGGATTATTCGGATAACGAAATATAGCCAATGATAACGAAATATAGCCAATGTCATGAAATGTGTCCACATTTTTTATTGGTTGTACATTATTTTCAACAACGCCCATTTCACCTTCAGATGAGAGCATTATTAATTTCAAAATATTAAAATTTTTGTGTGATGCTCTGATAATACTCTCCACAATGGTCTTTGTATTTTTCAGTCTCAACAGTAACATTTTCAGTTCTACATTTTCAACTTTTTCTTAAGGGTGACAGTGGTGGTCCTCTTCAATGTATTCTTAAAGATGGAAGATGGATACTAGCGGGCATAACATCATTTGGATCAGGATGTGCTAAACCAGGTTTCCCAGACGTGTATACCAGGCTTTCATATTATTTACCTTGGATTCGATCCAAAGTTAAAACTCTCACCACTATTTTGTGATGATTAAGTGGAATTGAAGCGAGCCAGATCAATGGAAAACTATCAAGAATGATACTGTAAATGGAAGAAATTCGTTGTAAATACTTTTATACTTGTTTTTATTTATTGAATAAATTATTTTTTTATTTTTTTTTAAGTTTTTATTCTCCTGTTTCCTCTCACATCTTTTCCTTTTTTTTGATCCTTAGATTTGCGAGGATTCAATTTGTGTTTGGGAAATACTTCACTCAAATCATGAAAAATTTTCTCCTTTCTCCGAAATGTACTACAATAAACAATAATTTCTGATGACGGCTCGGATTAATAAGTTAACTTGTTAATTTTGTGAATAATCGTTTATGCTTTTTGAAATATTTTTGGAGAGAAGTGAACTAGCAATGTTAGAGGAGAATTTTAGTTCTTCTTTTGCCGAAATCATCAAATTATTCATGTAACCATAATAAGAATTATTTCATTCGAAATGATCAATATGAAAATCAGAGGCTTATTGGTCAAATGAGAAAAAGTTCCAAATTTGCTGATTTGAAGAAGATTCAGAGTATGCATGCATTGTTAGAAATAGGAGTTCATCAGAATTTCAAATCTAGGTGCCTACTTTCAAAATTGTTGAAAGGTCCTTGATCGAATTTGATCAACTTCACAAGGACAAAAGCGAGCGATTAAGGAATTCTTATTAAACCTGTCTTGTCAAATGTCGATGAATATAATTATTTAATTTAATTCCTTTCCTATTGATAATGCTTTTTCTTTCATCGAATGCGTTCCAATTTAAGATTCAAATTATCTGAAGTCTCAAGAAAATATATAAAAATCGAAGATATATTGAATCAGCTAGAATGTAAGTGATAATCTATCGGAATTCCTGAAAATATGTCTGAATACCTAATCAACAACATATTTTCCTATTTTATGGATCTCGGACCGAGTAGTTCACTTGATCGCCATAAAAATGCAAATAAATGCTAGAAATTCCGAATTTCCCAATGACGATTATTCCAACGAGATGATTAAAGTAATCCAAGAAAGGCTGTTTCGTCCAAATATGGTTTATCAAGATAGAAGGATTCGTTTGATTACTGATGTTTTCCAAATCCGGAAACGAAACATTGGCCTTGTTATGGTTTCACATAATTAGGTGGGAACCATTCGATATTTATGGTAATAAGTTGAAACATATGACCAGAAAGGAATATATAGTATAATTTGAATGGAATTCGGAAGGAAGGACACAAAGATTATTCATTTTATTTCTTATTTTCAAGAAGAGTGTATATAACTTCGAGATGGTGTCAAAAGGAATGAAAAATTGTTTGAAGAATGAAACATTTTGTATTTAGTAATAAGGCCAATAGAAAGTGCGTTCTCTAAAAGGTTGTAAAGACTACAAAGGTGTCACGGGAGCTATGCGCATAGCTCCTAGAGCTTGAGGTCTCCCTCACATCTACATGTAAGAAGATGCAGCTTGCTGGATGCAATAAGAATATCCCTTAACTGGAAGCTCCTTCCTGGAACACACTGTCTATGAACCAATCACGTCGAAGAGACTCAATTATCAAAATAATTGGCCAATTTATCAAATCATGTTATCAAAACAAAATCAACTCATCAAGACCATATCAAATTATTTCAACAAATTCAAATTTCAAAGCAGAATTCAATAATCGAAACAAATCAAATTATCAAAACAAATTCAAATTATAAAAGCACAATCAAATTATCAAAACTTGAGAGTTTATCAAAATAACCCAAAACCGAAAACATGGGGTGATTTGAGGACTCTGGACTAGTTTTGGCGTTGCATGCAGCTTTCTATCAATACCCAAACAAGTCAAGCATACACAAAACTACGTGACCCTTATACGCCTGCCAGGTAATCCAGAGGATGATGAAAATATCCTAAAAAAAGAAAAACACAAAAACAACACGTCACTAACTCGCTGTTCGCAGATAAATTTCCCTAATATCAATTTTCCGTCTCCGCTTGGGACCGTACCTCGAAAGAACTGAATTACTTCTTAAACCTTTCCTAAAACCGAATCACTAGTCAACTGAGGACCTTCCCGATTAAGACTGCAGCAGCTACTCTAAACTTTCGATTCCAAACTCAACTCCGCTATTCCCCGAATAGCACTTTTTCCGTCTCCGCTTTGAGACCGTACTTCCAAACACTGAAGTACTCTAAAACCGATCCCGTGTCAACTGAGAACCTTCCCGTTTGAGCAAATTGAAGATTCCCTCTTTCCCACCTCCAGTGGGTGGATTTCGAGAGGATGATGTAATTCATATGAAATTTTTGGTTAATTGCAAGTCCCACGATCTTATCCTCGAATTTTCTGCTGTCGTCTGCACTTAGGAAACACACAGTTCGTAGAAAGATTTTCTGATACCGTCTGAGTTTCATTAGGAAACTTGATCCGAAAATCAATAATTTCAATCGTTATCGTCTTGCCTGCAGCCTGTGCCATACCGATAAGCAACTAAGGAATTTTCAGAGCCATGAATATAAATTTCAGAAGTCTATATTGGTTAACCGAAATATTTCGATTTATTACAGACGACATCCTTGGGCGTCAAGAATGAGTAGGGAAGAGAACAAAAGATCTACATTTTCGCAGTCCTCGGAAGACTAACCGAGCAATAACGACTCCTGCTCAAAAAATAACATTTATATAAAGAGGTACATAATGAATGGCTAAAATCGTACCTACGGGTAGAGGTCTTTGTGGCGATTCGAAAAAATATGTTTAATATGCGATAAAAGTCTCTCGGTTTTCAACATATTCGAAATTTTCGAAATTCAAAAAAAATGTTCTTTGGATAGTATTCCTGGATGAATGCTCTATAATTTTGAATTTTTCTTATTTTTTCTGAGTTTAACGTAATGTATTGTGAAAAAATGGGAAATTTAACGCTTATTTCATTGGCATAACTCATATGGACTACCCAGAATAAATTCTTTTCGCTTGTGTCGGAAACAACGTTTCATTCTTGGTTTACCGAGTCGACCTCCATTTGATTTAAATTTACCAATAGTTGATCGACGTATTCAAGTGAAGCTTTGAGACAGCCCGCCAAATCTCTTGGTGTTGTACTTGCTGGAACTTCGTCTCATTTGTTCACCAGAAAGGAGCTGTCACGTTGTAGAAAATGTTTTATTGAATTTAACCTCATGAGATCGAACCCTTGAAACGGCAATATTCCCATATGTTTTATTGTTACAATTTTTCTTTGTTTAAAAATACCCCTTTTCAACCAATTATGTTCCTATTGAGAGGTTTCTCAAACCCAAGAATTCAGGTCAAGTTTAGGAGATTCATCCGGTTCTTTTGATGAAAAGAACTATGTCGAATGAACCTTCATTTAGTTCGCAGTGAAGGCTCATAATATTAAACATGTGGTGAATTTATGGTGATTCAAGTTACATCTGGGAAATAGGTACATGTCAGGAGAAAGTAGCAAATCGTCGAAGCGTCATCATTGCTCTAGTTTTAAGAAATTGGGTTGTTTTTCCCACTGTAATCAAAATGGCAAGAGAGAGCACTTTGTAAGCTTCGCGAGGCGTTGTTCGATTCTGGCATCTAATCAATTGTTGATCTTTCCCACTTTTCTTCTGAGAAAATGAACCTCCCTTATTTTCGAGCTTGTCTTTGAAAACCTGTTGTTAGAGAGACAAACAATGAGTAGAGTTTTTGTATAAGTAATTATAATTTCTCCTTTCTACACATTTTCATGTAGAAGTTTGAGTTTATAATCGTGAGTAGAGAAGAGTTTTTATTTTAGTTATCATAATGCTACACAGTTTCAAGTAGAAGGTAGAGTCTATAATCGTCGGTCAATTACCAGTAGAGTCAGTAAAGTAATAGTATTCGTAATCATAACACCTTTGCTCCCTTGCTATAAAATTATCATATAGAAGGTAGATTCATATCTACTTGTATGCATAATATTTGTATAATCGTTTCGTGCTTGTTACCTAAGTTGAGGTAACAAGAAGAATACAGTTTATTTGTTGTTGAGAGTGCGTTCACGTTTCATCACTTCCTCATCCTCTTCGTGGTTGTTATCAAGTACTGATAACTATTTATCGCAGCAATCATCAAGATACAGTGCTAATGGTTAAGTATACTCCCCTTACATCGGTTGTGAAGTCACAACAGTTAATTTACTTGGATCACCTGGGTCCATCATTCAGAAGCAGTGCAAGTATTCCATTATCCTGATAAACTAATCACGGTACGAAAATAAAACAAGAACAACCTCGGTAAACTAACCTAGGTACAAAACACTTTGCTTCTTATTCTTGGTCATTACCAGGAAGCTGTTGAAAACATTTCGAATAAAAATCCAAAGCTAAGCTGAGGAAAAAAATTTTTTTGTCATCTTGATGCCCTTTCTGAACATTTCTTTGGATGAGTGGCATAAAGTATTGCATCCGTATGAATGATTTTATTGAATTCGGAAGGAAATTTTCTGTCAACTCAAGAAAGGAAAAAGCAGTATCGAACTATGAAATTATTTAATTTACTTACACTTACAAAACCACTCTACATTATTTATATCACCAAAAATATCACTTTTCGAACTATGTACAATTGAACTGGCAATAAATTAAAAATCAGTCTATGCAGCATCACAGATGCCAAAATCTACTTCGAAACAAAGTCAATTCACTTAGATATTCTCCGCATGTTCTGTCTTAGATACATCGGAGGAGAACTCACTGGTATCGGCTTGTATTCACTGCTCCTCCTCAAGCTGAACCGGCTGAACGGTAAGACCTCCAACGGGGTCTCAGCAATCTCCGTAGTATTGAGCAGCATCAAGGCTGAACAAGAGATCATTGCAGCTCCTACAATACCTAACAGGTATTTCAGAAGGACCGCGCTGATTGGAGCTAGAGTGTAAGCAAGAGTTACCAGAACTTCAACAAGTAATGGTACTTCGTCCACTTGCATCTCCAACCAGCATAGAGGCAGATGCAGATTGTTGAAAATCGTAGTCTTAGCGTTGTACTTCGTCTCACCAACATCAAGGTTGACTTGAATCCTCAAATTAGCCCTCAAAGGCAGTCCTAGTTGCTTGTGAAGTGTAAAATTGACGTCGTGTTTGTCCTTGTCTGGAGATAGACCTGTTACTTGCTCCAACAATTTTGGATCAGCGTTGAAGAAGTGAGGCTGTGAGAGGGTGATGGGAATGTCGTAGTAGCAAGGAGCGATGCTGACTATACCTCTTGGTAAACAGTCTCCTTCTTCTTTACAATAACAAGCGTTGTCAGGATTCACTGAGGGTTCGTACAAGAAGTCTTTCTTTACAGTATACTCGATGCCTTCGTAACCATCCAAGACCACTTCCCTAACTGGTACAGCAGGGACTGGTCTGCAGAATCCTCGTCTATACAAAAGCATCCCTCTATCCACGCTCAGATCTCTGGGGAAGAGGACACCGTCATAGGAACCGCCAATGAAGTTGCATTTGCTGTTGCTGCTGCAGGTTTCGTTGCCTTCAGTTTCTTCGTAGCCCCACTGATGTAGACCTGGTGAACCGTTGAATTCTTGGATGTAGAAGTTTCGGTCGATGTCCTCTGGGCTGTACAAAGGGTTCAGAGGTTTCGCCATCGTATGATCGTTCGTTATTGTAACAATGTTGGAGGCGTTTTCCAAGGCCATAATCTGCAATGGAGAGAACATGGTCAACATTAAGAGAATAACACAATAAATAAGAGGGGCATGATATGCATCAACATCACGTTTAACATGCAGTTAGATTTGCAATTTTTTATTTAATTAACGAATAGGAAAAACTTGGCAGCTGTCAAAATGAGAAAGGAGTTACAGCAGCCGCCAAGAAAATTATCCAGAGACGTGCACACCTGATTACATAGAAATGGAACCGCAACTTAGAATGGAGTATTCCGGTTTCCTGAAATCACTTTCGAGAAAAAGCTACATTGTAACTAGATCCACTTTGCTGAGGGTGTTTCAAGAGAAACGCAAGGTTTCAGTGTTCAAGAAAGCATGGTTTTCTGTAGCAAAGTATCGAAATATTTATTGATTTAGAAAATATACATTTAGGAATAATATCAAAATGAAATATCTTGTGAATTGCCTCCACAACTTTGCTAGCATATTCGTACCCTTTTGACGAAATTTTCAATAACGTTATCAAATACATGTAGTGGCATTCCATTGATACAGCGTCTTATTCCGGTTCTCAATGCTTCGATGGTTGCAGGTTTATTGGTATAAACCTGTGACATCAGATAACCCCACAGCCAGAAGTCTAAAGTCTTTAAATCGCAAGAACGTGGAGGCCAACTCTGGTCACCAAATCGGGAAATGACCCGACCAGTAGCTCGTACAAAATCGTCAATGTGTCACGGGCGGTATGCTATGTGACACCGTCCTGCTGAACCACATGACGTCGAGATCAATAGCCAATGAGGCACTAGAAACTGTGTCAATATACCACGATAATGTTCGCCCTTCACTGTTAATGATAATTTTTGGCAATAAGAACGCGTTGTTCTACCTTGTAATGCTCCATGTTTACTCTTACTCCTATCTGTCAACTTTAAATCTGTCACGCCATAATAATTTGACATAATATGATTTTCAAATATTGATTTAGATCCTAATGAAAGTAATCTTCTCTTCCCTTAAGAATTGGAAGGTTTTATATAATGATTGAAAACCAATGGTTTGTATTGACGATATACAGGGTGTATTTTAAGGTGAGGCTTTTCTTTTGACAGGTGATGGAACTCATCGAAATAAGTCATTTTACCGAAATTTTTTTATATGGAATGTTTAATTTATGAAATTTATAATTATAAAGAAGCAGCATATGACAAAATGATCTACGCACTAGAATTTTTTGCAAATTTGTTAGAGACATAAAACAAGATATGTTGATATCTACAGAAAAGCAGGCGGGGGAGTAGGTTCGGACTGAGGAATTTTCAGATTCACCTAGAAACTAGAAAATATTCTAGCTTCATTTTCTCGAAACATTCAAATTCATATAAAGAATTTTTGGTAAAATGACTTATTTTGATAGGTTCTATCAACTGTCAAAACCCTGTATATTCATACATAATGAAAAGTGGTCTCTTAAGTTGAAAAAGTGGAGTTTCGCAAAATTGCATCTAGATTCTGTGACTGCGAGAAACATTTTGGAATGAGAAACAACTTTGACGAAACTGCAACCCTTGAAATCTCAGTGAGAAAGAGGTCATATAATAAAAACAATTTTTATCGGAAGAGGAAACTTAAAAAATTTTCAAATATTTCAATCTGACACATTATGTCAAAAACGAAAAATCGCTTCACTTTTAATGCTGTTTTGAAAATTGTCGATTGAAATCTGAGCAATATAAAGTACGGTGAACAATATGATTAAACGAATGAAATTTATATATTACTAGCGACCCGCCCCCGCTTCACACGAAGCAATGCAATCCTTATAAACAACGGTAGTGCCGGTGCCGCACCGCTATGTCCCTGCATTTTGAATCTGTAATATCTTCGGGAATATTCATTTAAACTACATGCTGTAAAGAGCCATATTGATCTATATTGAATGGACAATGTATTTAAGGTACTGAATTGGATAAGGATTAATGCTGTATTGCTTAAAATAACTTCTCAAAATGGGTATTGGGGGTTTTCCTTGAGAGATAACCATCGCAGACTTTTTTGTTGTCCTTTTTCAGGAGTACAATACTGAGTACATTATTTTGATTCATCTCGTGGGGTTCAGTCAGCGTTTGCAATGTAAGCGCAAAAAAATGTGTTTATTTACGACATCACATCAGAAATCTGTGACTTTATTAGTATTTATCTACAATATTATGCATGTATCATATACATACACAGTGTAACAGCCAAATGGAATAAATTCGATAACGAACAAATGAGGGGGTGTTAGGAAAAACGCTCGGACACGTCGATTTGTAATCTCAAATGCGCATATTTTCCAAGAAAATAAAATTATATACAGTGTTCCATGCGACCGTGGCCAATACCAACTTTCTTATTTCAAATGCAACCCCCTGTATATTATTTATTTTTTGGATTCTTCAGAGAATTCTAGACATAATTCATGTACAATGTCCCATACCTATCTCCAACTTTTTCGGAAATATTAAGTGTTGTGTAACGTTAGAAGACAATTCTACACCAGATTAGCATGTTGCCAAGACGTTCGCGGCGAGCATTTTGAACATTTCCTACATTGACATTAATGTTTTTTTTTCAATAATTAAGAAATAATCAGTATTACTTATTAGGTTTGAAGTGTAATGTACCGAACTTGTGAAATAAAATAATTTTTATTCAAGACGTTTATTTTTGCAATAAATCTGAAAACACTTGATAACTTCCGAAAAAATTAAAGAAAGCTATATAACATTGTGCATGAATGATGTCTAGAATTCTCTGAAGAACCAAAAAAAAATAATATACAGGGGGTTGCATTTGAAATAAGAAAGTTGGTATTGGCCACGATCACATAGAACACCCTATACAATATTATTTTCTTGAAAAATATGCGCATTTTAAATTACGAATCGGCGTGTCCGAGCGTTTTTCCCAACACGCTCTCATTTATTCGTTATCGAATTTATTCCATTTGGCTGTTACACTCTGTATAAATCTTTTTTGAATCACTTTATCTATTAAGAAAGAGCGTTTCAGAATCCGTTGCGTAATTCTGTAGATCAAGCATATTTCTGTGAAATAATGGGTTATACCATGTAACAAACCAAAATTGCCATGAAAATTTATTTAATGCGATTTTTTGGCAATGTAATGAATCTATCCGAAGTGTGATGAGATAACTGTTTCATCTTTGACAATTTCGGCAAAATTAATGTTTCAACTCAATTTTTGTGCGAAGGGATTGGATGAAGATACAAAATGACTCGAATTCGAGGATAATGGTCAATGATGAGCCATTTATCGTAAGTGATCGAATATCGTCAGAACCTAATGATCAGCCGAAGAAAAACTACATTAATTCAGGCCTACGAGCAAAATCCACTTCATTTTTTACGACACAATTACCTCACCGTTTTTTCAAATCTAATGTATTTTTTGCTCCGTTGATGAACCATCTATCAAAAAGCAGGAATGTTTTCGGTTGTTAACTAAATTCCTCCATCATCTGTCAGCTTCAACGTTTAAGTTTCCTGTTTGACTCGTATAATTAATCCATTAGTTACGTTTAATCGGAGTTTAAAATTTCGAATATCGCAAGCATGAAAACGATATGTATAAATGTGGTCTTGAACTTTGTATATTCATTAGCGCCATATAAAAAATTATTATCCATTCATTTGGGAATTTATTTGGAATGTTTTGTTAAACACTTGATCTTTTGGAAAAGAAGATTGTGGGAATGAAGCAAGTATTAATCATCATTTTATTCTTTTCAGACACAGAAATGATCATTTCTCGAGTTAATTGTTGAGAATATAGTTTGGAAATATAAACCAGATTGTGGAAAATTTTTCGAAATTATATTGATATAATGAACCAAAAACAATATCCAGATGATCCCCTTTTTCAATTTTTCGGGAGCAGCTTTGGCTCATTTTTGAATGACTAATTCTATTATGGGCAGGTGGAGTCATTGGCCTATACAGTTTTGGGGAAGATGAAGACCAGAATGCTACCACTTCATCGGCTTGAATCAACAAGAATGTATGTGGACACTTGGGGGTCCTAAACTTCACAATGAATTACCGTAAAACATCAGAAAATTAAAGTTTTAGTTGAAATCTGTTTTCACCCCATAAACGAGTTTTCAAATTGTTCTTTTGTGTTCACAAGTAAGTTAAAAAAATTGTTTGTAATAGACAATAAATCGTTTATATTTTATATATATTTTTGTTTATCGTGCTGAATTTAATTTTTTCTTCATTTTTCATGTTAAATGACTGTAAACTGTTAATATTATATTTTGATGAAATAAACGTATTGGGTATTGAGTATTAATGGCAAGCACAATACAGATATGATTACTGGTTTCTTCGTAACTCGGTCAATTAGTAGGTATTGATCTAGCAGCATTTATTTATTGTAGTTGAAATCGTTTCAATTTGAGTTGTTAGTTTTGTTGAATTTTATTCTGAATTGGAACGAAATGAGCTAAATTTTTCTGACTCGTTTCACCAAAATACCACGTTAACACAATACTGAACATACAGAGTGTAACAGCCAAAAAGAATAAATTCGATAACGAATAAATGAGGGCGTGTTGGGAAAATCGCTCGGTCACGTCGATTTGTGATTTTGAATGCGCATATTTCTCAAGAAAATAATATTATATAGGGTGTTCCATGTGACCGTGGCCAATACCAACTTTCTTATTTCAGTTTATTTCACAAATTCGGTACATTACACTTGAAACCTAATAAGTAATACTGATTATTTCTTAATAAATAAAAAAAACATTAATGTCAATGTAGGAAATGTTCAAAATGCTCGCCGCTGACGTCTTGGCAACGTGCTAATCTGGTGTAGAATTGTCTTCTAACGTTACTCAACATTTCTTCTCAGTAATGGTTTTTGCTTACCTTCTTCATATCAAGAGGTAAATGGAAAATAAGTATTGAGTGTAATGTATCATCGAATTTGTGAAATAAAATAATTTTCATTCAAAATGTTTATTTTTGTAAAAAATCTGAAAACACTTAATATTTCCGAAAAAGTTTAAGATAGGTATAGGACATTGTACATGAATTATGTTTAGAATTTTCTGAAGAATCCAAAAATAAAAAATATACAGGGGGTTGCATTTGAAATAAGAAAGTTGGTATTGGCCACGGTCGCATGGAACACCCTATATAATTCCATTTTCTTGAAAAATATGCGCACTTAAAATTACAAATCGACGTGTCCGAGCGTTTTTCCTAACACCTCCTCATTTATTCGTTATCGAATTCTTTCCATTTGGCTGTTACACTCTGTATACACACATCGTCAAAAGTCTTGCCCCTCCCTAGGTTTCTCCAGAAATGAACAATCCATGTTCTGGAAATGAAATAAAGATTTTCCTCTATTTCAACTGCAACATATTTGATAAAAAATCTTTGATTGTTACTCTTTGACTTATGCAGGATGAAACAAAATCAAAAATCATCTATTTTTGTTTTTGTTTTATTACAGTTATTCCACAACTGAATCCAAATGCAATGGTCCGAATAACCACATCTTCTTTCAATCAACGGCCCAATACGCCAAGGAATTTCACGACTCCAGTTATAACTTAAATAATTTTCAGGCATTCTTCCTGAAAGGCTAAACTGTATTCTAGAAAAGTTGAAAGTGAGTTTTGGCGATTAGAAGTTGCTCTCCATAAGTAATCCCATACGTGCTCAATTGGATCGATATCCGGTGAGTAAGCTGCCCGTTCATTCTCTTGAAGGATATTCTGAACCTTTAGTGTGCGGTGTGTTGGGGCGTTATCATCCTGATAAATGAATTGATCCCCAAATTCGTTGCGCAGAGGAATAATGATTGGTTTAATGATGTTTTCAACGTATATGGCATCAGTCATCGTTCGTTCCCCGATAATGAGAAAGGTACGACGACCGAACATTATTCCCGCACATTATTGATCCGCCTTGAATGAGCACAACTTCCCTGGTGAAATTGAGTCGCTCTAGTCTACCAGGGGCCCGATTCTCAAATGTCTATTGGGTCAATGTCGCATGCGACATCGCCATATTGTCGAATGAAATCAAAAATTGGTATTCTCAAATGTCGCATTAGACAAATTTCGATAGACAAGAAGACGAGTGGGTAGGAGCCACTCGACATTGCTTTTATCATCCTAATTGTCAGAAATGAGAATGAAGTGTCAGAAGTTATTTCAATTTGCTCTTGCTTATTTGTTAATTTTCCCATAAAAACAACGACTTTGAATCTATGGGAGATGATCCCCCGACACAAGGGTCTGGTAGCGTTCTTCGAACACCTGAAGAACAGAAGAATCATTACTTGGAAGATCGGACCTGATCAAAAGATCCTCCCGATCCAAGAGAGTGTTAGGACTTCGTGAAAAGTTTATTAAGCAGGTGAAGTATTTTTTTACTGCTTCTTTCTCGGTGCTTCTCCTTTGTTCTTGTTACAGATATAATTTCAAGATACTTGCATCCAGCTCGATGAAAAGGCTAGTTTTCAAGAACAACAAGCTCCAACATGGATATTAGCAAATTTTTTGAACAAATTCAGTATCACCAGTTACACATACACGGGGAGACAGAGTTTTTTCAGAGGTTTTTATCTGTTCTCGTGTATCATATGCAGAATTGTATGGTACCTAGTGTACATTCCCTCTGCTAACACTTAGGTTTGGAGCGGGAAACAGATTTCTTTTAAACAATCTGTTCCTTGTCGCATTTTCTTCACACGTGCCTTATGCCATATATTGTTTGATTTAAGGAAAAAGTATGTATTACTCTCTTTGAAAAGAATATATATGTTAGTTCTTCCTGTGTGTTCGTTTAATAATTCACTTTCGACATTGTCATTTTCATCGAATAAAATAAACTTCGTGTTCATTGTACGTTCGCGAATCCTTTTGAAAATGATGGACGAAGAAGTAGAAATTCTACAAGCCATTCAAAAACTGGAGGATAATGAAGAAGCTGCAGAATTTGTTAGGCATACCCATCGTTAATATGAGTGCTTCAGGACATTAAATGATGACATGTTTGTAAAGAGATTTCGATTATCTGGAGATTCAGCAAGAAATTTAATAGTTATACCCTATATCTCTTATGTCTGCACTAACTCTAGAAGAAATGGTAACATCAAAACACGTATTTACCGGCAATAAGATCTATTTCATTTTGCAGTATCTGAATTAATTTTGATTTTTGTTTTGCCGAGCAATATGATTTCTTTGCAGTTTCCATCTCGAACGACTCGAACCTCGATTGCAGTGAAATTTTCTTTAGATTTTTTAAACTTCAATGAACGTAATCTTCTTCTTTGATTCCCAATGCAGAGTTGCCAGATATACTTACTCGACAAAATATGTCGAGTGACTTCCCAATGTCGAGTAGTTCCCGAGAATAGCTAATTCGAAAGTCAGTAGCCATTTGCACTCGACATATTCTCGCGTTCTACATTTTTGATAGACATTTGAGAATTGGGCCCCAGGACCTCTTCAAAATCTTCCTCGTCGACTATCGCTTTGTAAACTGTATCGTGACACTTCCGAATAAGTTCGTTGCGACATTGCATTTAAAGCCAGTCTTGATGGTGATTTGTTCATTACCGACGGGCTATTTCCAGGTGATAGCCGGGGTATCTTCTTGCTCTCAAATGTGAGGAATGCAACAGTCTCCTCATGGTACTGGTTGAGACTTGCCGTCTACAGGTCTTCAAAAAATGCCTACTAAGGACTGTCACAGATACAGTTCGATTCCTCCGAGTAAAATTTGCGATATATTGGTCTTTCCTTCCACAAACAAAAATTTGTCATGTTACATTCAACAAGTTGAGAGTTTATGGGGGGGGGGCAAGACTTTTGACGGTGTGTTTATGTACAGTTCCTCGAGACACACCCTGTATATATCCGCTCCGCTTACTGATCCACAGTTAAATACTCTGATGAAGGGTCCGTTATAAATATCATTTTTATGGAAGCCATCCGCTTATGAAATTATCAGATTATCATGGGTATGAAACGAGAAGTTCACAACTTTATTATTACTATTCTGTACAAGAATATTTATGTGATTCTCTGGTTCCTTAATTTTATGATTTAGTCTTTATTGCGAATTACCATTATTGTTTTTTTCTTGTATTAAACTGTCCTTTACACCATTTTGTGCCTCAAAGGATCGAATAAGGATTTATTTATTTATCATTTTATAATGTATCTGAGGTACCTATTCATATACTCTTCCTGCTACATAACCGAGTATTTAAGTACCCGTAGGTGTCAAGTTCAATAAATTCTTCGTAATACTGTCCAGTCTCTCGTGTGAATGAGGAAAACATAAACAAAATTTCAAGGTAAATCGAGAATCTTGACTTGTACTCAATTAGCATAGTGATAGTTCGAAATTCTATATATGGAAACATACAGTGTGGCTCACATAAAGGAGTCAGGACGCCTTTTTTTGTATGAGATGTTTTCGGAACGGGGAGTTAGGTAAAATAAGTGAGGGGTGGCAACCATCTTGAGAATTTAGGGTTGAAACAGGTCTGAGTGAAGCATCGTTTCGGAATTTTATTTATGAGTATGCTTGGATATTTCTTTTTTATATTCATTTCGTTTAGCTCTTCGGAAGAAGCGTAAGAGTAACTTTGCTATGGTCTATTTCCTTCTAGGAAGTTCACCCATTTAGTATAATAGTATTTTATTTTGTGAACAAGAAGATGCTTCAAAATAAGAAACAACTGCACTACTTGAGGTGTGAAAATGCTTGAGCAAATTGTTTGAAACAGACAGAAAAAAGTGTTATAAATATCTAGTGAGCTTCCTACTCTGTTAACCTTGAAATACGATGATTAATGAGTTGGATGAATACATCATTAACATACGAATGTGGCGATTGTGAATAAGAGGCCGTTAGGACGCGTTATCTTGAAAACATCAGTATTCGAATGGCTTTTCACCCACGCATTTCATGAAACTTTTTTTTCTATGCTTCCGAAAACGGAAAAAAATGAATTTAATTTATTATTTCACCAATTGGAGCGTGATACCAGATCTCGATGAAACAAGAGAATTAATGGATCAACAATTTTTGCACATTCATGGTTTCGGAATATTTGATCCTGATTTTTGGAATTTCTGTAATGATTTGCTTCCTAAGGCGTTAAAGAAGCTGCATTAAATTTGGTTCTGTACGGAAAACTAACTTGCAAGTTTTTAAAGCTCAGTTACCTATTGCAAAATTGAAAATATACCGTTTGGTTGGGAAGATATAGTTAGTTTATATCAAAAATTTGATTGAACATGAAAAATAAATGAACAAAACTTCTATGAACATGAATCTGCTTTTGTTTTTAGTTTTTAGATGTCATGTACCTAATAAGATTGCTGAACAATTGCTTTGGCTGATATATTTTTTGGAAATTCGCAAA
Source organism: Adalia bipunctata (assembly GCA_910592335.1). Taxonomy (NCBI): domain Eukaryota; kingdom Metazoa; phylum Arthropoda; class Insecta; order Coleoptera; family Coccinellidae; genus Adalia; species Adalia bipunctata. Next base: position 14,797,684 of record OU342954.1, read on the forward strand.
AACAATACAAACAGTGGAGAAACATTTGATATTAGTCATTAGTGCCTTAGTTCAATAAAATATTCGGAAATTCACAAAATAAAAAACATTGAGTGCCATTGAAGAAAATTAGTCATATCCCTGTGCAAAATTTCTGGCCAACACTCTATTGAAATCTCCAACCATCAAGAACAATAAATATTTAGCACCGAGAAAATTCAAATTGTCTTCCGCTAAAATAGTACTTTTATTCTCACTTGAATATTAAAGATTCGATGAAAACTTTTTATACTCAATTGTGTATGCTAATGAGATTGTGTCTATAGAGGAAGAGCCAGTGACCAATTTACATATGTCATTTCATAACTCACCAAAATTTACTTGTTTGATATTCAATATCTGCTCGAAAATAAAAACCATTTCTGCCAGCCCATAATGGCCGGAGTAGACTACCATAAGCGCTCAAAGAGGCCAGAAAATTAGGTTAACCTATGTCATAGTATCATTCACAAAACTTTCAGGAATTGTTATTGATAGTATATTGAATCTATAAAAAATAATGACAGAACTTTTTCGTCCCTCCTAAGTGTTGGCAGAACTCTTTGAAAATTCATTAAGAACAGCTGTAGTTACTTATAACATTTCAGTACGCTTGAAATTTACAGGAAATGAAGAAAATGTGTCTAGAAAGCGAATTATAATCATGACAGAAATTTTTTACATCATGAACCATCTGCCAGAAAGAGAAATGTTGCCGCGCAAGTGCGAGCGAAACGAGCTTATTCATATTTGCAAGTCAGACCGAGAGCGCATATTGGGCATGTATTATTGTCAATTAAAGGAATAAATTAAAGGAATTGAAGGTCTTTTTTTTAACATTACAACAGTTTATTTAGTAATAAACTATTCAAAAAAATATGCTCTTTCTACGCATCTTCAATTTTTGTTTCCTCATCGTCGTCATCTTGGTTGACATTTTCAATGAATGCATTGTTTCTCACTTGAAGAATATTTTTCAACAGTATCATAATGCTTAGTTCTCAAAAAATGAGTAAAAATATTTTCACCAACAGATTATTAATAAACATTGACTTTGTTAGATGAATTCTGAAATCTGAACTGAGCTCCAAGAATTTTTCGAATGGATTGAGGAGGTCTTGAGTATACCTATACCCGTCTGACTTACGAAACATTCAAAGAAGTGTAAGATCTCAGTAACATAAAGGGGTAAAAAATAAACCATTAGGGCATTTAAAACCCCAAAAGTTGGATAGACTCAGAGTAGTAAAAGAAAGTATAAGACTTTCACAGTGAACTTTAGTATTACGAGTACCTACATGCGAATACCCTTATCATCGGATCAGGTAAATGAAACTGAAAACAAATTCTATAATTTTATAAAAAATTTTAGCTTCCTCCACATAATTTCATATCAACTTTTGATGAGTCTCGTAAATGCCCAATATGCGCTCTCGGACTGACTTGCAATGCAAATATGAATAAGCTCATTTCGCTCGCACTTGCGCGGCAACATTTCTCGTTCTGGCAAATGGTTCGTGATGTAAAAAATTTCTGTCATGATTATAATTCGATTTCTAGACACATTTTCTTTATTTCCTGTAAATTTCAAGCGTACTGAAATGATATAAGTACCTATAGCTGTTCCTAATGAGTTTTCAAAGAGTTCTGCCAACACTTAGGGGGGACGAAAAAGTTCTGTCATTATTTTTTATAGATTCAATATTTTATCGATAACAATTCCTGAAAGTTTTGTGAATGATACTATGACATAGATGAACCTAATTTTCTGGCCTCTTTGAGCGCTTATGGTAGTCTACTCCGGCCATTATGGGCTGGCAGAAATGGTTTTTATTTTCGAGCAGATATTGAATATCAAACAAGTAAATTTTGGTGAGTTATGAAATGACATATGAAAATTGGTCACTAGCTCTTGGTCTACTAGTAATTCAGTGCATATTCCTCTCAAATTTAACGTATCCTGACGTAAATGAATTGAATTTTAATCATTTGACACTGAGAAAAGAAAAAATCAAGGATACTCATCATAATCGTTTGCAAAATATAACGACCATTGAAATGAAAAATCAAAATCCCAACTCAACAGAAATTCTTCTGCTGTGAATATACTTACATTTATTCATTTGGTTTTATGAAGTGAAAGAGCATTATGTCATTGTTCACAATATTGCATACAAATTTTTCATACATTTTTAGAATGTTTGAAACATATTTATATATGAAGCACGGAGTATTTGTTTATGTCCTGAAGGATTGAGAAATGATTGTGCTCTTCCACTTTTTCAATGTCTGAGGACTTTAGACGAAACAATATAGGACTAGGCGATCTCGTTTACTGAGTATTGGGAAACTAGAATATATATTGATAATGAATCGTTAGGCGTATCACCCTGTAGAATTTTACTCGAAATAGGAACTTTCTATTCATGATTCGGAATAATCATAGGACGATTATTGACTTTCTATGAGTATGAAATTTTTATTGAGTTTTTTTCTTTATTATTATTATATTATTATAAAATTACAAAAGTTGAGGCAAAGCCTATAAACTCACAAAATGAAAAAAAAACACAAATTTCTTCTGAAACTTCTCAATTTAGTTAAATTAAAAATGTATTCCATTTCACCCTCTTTTGGAAAGAACCAAAACTATCGGGAGGTAGACCTCAACAGAATAACCATTTCACCACAAATCACTAAAAAAAATTCTGAAGGTGAAAAAGTTGATCTTTCACTTGTGAAGAGGAGAGAAAATATAGGTTTGCAAGACAGATCAGGTCTTAACCTTAAACGAATTTGAACAAATCTACATATAAACGACACTTACCCTATCCAAAATACCGAATTTCTCGAAGTTGATCCAGGTGGGCAGGGCCGTATTTGCTAGCTTCACTAAGAGATCATCGTATCCAAATAGGTAGTCGTGAACAGTGACATTCACGAAGGACTTGGAATTTGCAGTGTTGCTGATCATAGTCAAAGCCAAATTGGTGAACATGGAGGAATCCTTCAACATTGAAGAAATTCCCTGGAAAAAATTTTTGTTTAGTATAGTAGAAATGAAAGAATAGAAAAAATAAAACAAAAATCGGAACGAACAACAAAAAAGCCACAATTGAAATAAAAAAAAATTGATGAAATCAATGAGTGGATACGTTGATAAACAACTCAGTAAGTGAATAAATAAAACTTTTCAAGAATGTGAATTTCAACTGAAGTAGTATAGCTTACCACTAGAGGAATATTTGGAGAAACAACTCTATCAACGTAGATATCTCCCACAGATCTTTCTGGGATGAACTTGAGGTTTCTTACAGGGATATAGGTCACTGTACCATTTGGATGAAAGGTTACATTTTGGTTGAGAATGATCTCTCTGAAAAAATAAAATAATTTAATTTTCGCTTTGTTCATATTGCTTATATCTTTTATAATTGAAGTGAACGAAATTACTTACTGGAAGCAATATGGTCCAACTTCAAGAAGGGCCAATTTCTCCTCTCCTCTAGTGAAGGCTTCCTGATTCGTAACAGTGAATATGTTCACGTTCAAGTAGACCTTGTACGGTGGATCTTGCCATAAAAAGAAGAAGAGGGTCCCAGATTCCAAAGATAAAAGCTGAAAATGAATTCATCGATAAAATAATGTCCTCAGGTCATTGCATGAATCTAGCCATTCCAATGAAATGGTTTTTAGACTCGAGGGTAATAGAATGAATTCAAAATTCTTATGAAATACTGCTCTTTCTCCTCTGGGAGATAGAATACATCGAATATCTACCCCATATCAATGGTCGAGATACAGTTTACTCAGTTTCTCATCTAGATGATCCGTAAATCAACAAATCACATACTGAAAAGAGACAGACAATGAACTGAACTTGGCGACCATTAATTCGTTCCATGCATATGATACCACACGAAGCCACCCAACAACCAAATAGAGTTCCGGGAATCATAGAAGCAGCAGCCCCAACATTGTCTCTGTATTTATTTTGTGGTTTTATTGTGTGAACTATTATGGTGGATGAATGATACTGTCCAAAAATTCGAGGATTGATTTTAATTCATCCTCGTTGACTATTCAATTGAAATTTCAAAAAACGGTGTACCTACATAGTATTTTTCGCACCAAAAAGTCCGAACCTATTTTTCGATCAAAGGTTGTATAACTCCCAGTGAAAGGTTTTCGCGGCACACTCTGTATAGTGGAAATGTATTCGAGTATTCTGTGAGTTCATATAGAGATATTAGCAATTGAGGGACTTCCTAGTGCCATTTACATCCTTATTCTTGTTCTTTTTGAATTGTTTTCCTTTCCAAATGGAACAAGGTTTTCAATGTTATCATAAATTCAATTTCCTTGAAGAATATATTTCAGGAAGTAAATGTTGCGTAACAAATGAAGTTCAAATTTAATGCAAAAGCATTACACGCTATTAAGTACGTAATTTATTACTTCGGGTAGGACGAATTCTCTATGAAGTTGATTGAAAAAGTATGTTAATCGATTAGATGTTGTTTTTCAGATTATTTTGATACTTTCGGTTCATTAATTGATGGATAATTGCATTCAATTTGTGTTATCAGATTCCAAGAACAGCTCATTTGCATACGGCTTCAGTAGAACTCATTTGTGTATAAGCGACTACTGTTACAGAATGGTGAATGCGCCATTAAAATACACACATCGTCAAAAGTATTGGCCTCCTAGCTTTCTCAAGAAATGAACAATCTATGCTCTTGAAATGGAATGAATATTTTCCTCTATTTCAACTGCAATATATTGGATAAGAAATCTTTGTTTGTTAGTGTTTGCTGTATGCAGGATGAGAGAAAATAGGAAAAATGAGAAGAAATCCAAATTTAACGATTTTTTACTTTTGAACTGAATTACTGAATTCAAATTCAATAGTCCTTATTACCACCTCTTTTTCTTCCACGAATCAAATCATTAATGAAATGGTGTGGTAGGGCGTTATCATCCTGACAAATAAAATTATCCCGAAATTCATTGCGCAGTGGGACAATTATTGGTTCGATGATGTTCTCTACGAAAATGGCACCAGTCGGTTTTCGATCAATTATATAAGAGGGGTAGAGCGAGCGAACATTATACCCCTCAAGCACATTATTGATCTGCTTCGAAAGGTACTACTTCTCGGGCGGAATCTAGTTCTCCTGCACCTCCCCGAACCCTTTCTCGTTGATTATCACCTTGTTAACCACAAAAACATACACAAAATTGTCATGTTACATTCAACAAGTTGAGAGAGGCACCCCCTGCCAAGACTTTTGACGATGTGTGTAGTTGATTTATCAGAACTGGTGTACCTCAACCGATAGCCATTTTACATTGGAATACCCTTAAAATAATGCCTAATTTTTCTCTACTTTCGTATACTATCACCTCTTTTCATTCGATGAAAAACGCTCTCCTTGTTTTGGATTTCTCTTGAATTTATAAATGAATGAGAGTTCGAGAAGCATGATCGCACCTCATTTTATTTTTCTTGAAATTCGCCTACTCATTTCAGACACCCTGTATAATTTCCTCAAATAGAAAATCAAAATTTAGGGACGAACATTCGAGTTCTTCGAGAGAAATTAATTTATCAACTCCAAAGATAATTTCGAGTTTATCATAATAAAATGTAACATTCCATTTTGAAAAGCTTGGATTTTGTCAAAAAAAATTAAACATTCATTTCGGTTTATCTTCAGGATCTGTGGATAGGGCAAACAAGAATCAGACTTTAAAAAATGTTTTAATCTTTCGAACATCAAACTCAATTTTTTCCAATTAAGAATATTTCGATGTTAACTCTTTACAATCCTGTATACACTACAAGTTTCAATATCCTCATGGCATAATGATACTAATATAAGGCACAATTAAATGAAACTATGTACTCATGAATTCGACATGGGACATTGTTGATATTCATTACCTAATTGTCATTCGAATTGATTACCGAAACAAGAAACTTAAAATCGACCTTGCCTGGCTTATCTGATCCAAATTAGAAGTTTGTCTATAAAGAAAGAGGAATCAAACTTATTTAAAAGAATGTTTCATGATCAGTTATTGATGAGCGATCAATGTTCCAATGTCGGTTAGATTTTTCATTTAAATGAAAAGGTATGTTTTTGTTCGAAACAACTTATTTATATTCAATAGGAAAGTAAAATTCTTCGAAAAAATCTATTATCTAATGAATATCTGTTTGAACTAACCTTCTTCACTAAAAGGCTGATGGGTTCATACATAAACATGATGTAGGACGACAACACCATTATAACTCCCATAAGTGCCAGCAGCAAAATTTCTGAAAAAAAAATTGTTTGTTGAGTTCTTGGTGTTAAGACCTTCAAATAATGACGAACGACTAATAATATTTTATTATTACGTCAGTGAAATGAAAATATATTTCTCTACATAAAATACGAACATTTCTGATATAAGAACATTCAAATATTGAGAACAAGACGGTCTTGATTTTCTAAATTCATTCCCATGAATATATACGGCGTGAAAAATGGAAATTCTCACAATTTTTGTCAACGAATGAACAAAAGATCATTTTTATTCAATAAATTTTTGATCGAAATAAATAAATGATTGTCAGTTATACGTCCTTGTTTTTCTGAAATATATGATGTGATTTGAATTAGTACTTCCTCCCATTTTATTTCAAATAATAGCAAATAATTGAAACTACAATAATACTTAAAATTAAATTCAAATGAAACAATAGCGAAATCCAAATATTCGATTTTTTGTTGTTGATATTTCAATTGTATGAACAAGATTATTTTCGTTTTGATGAATCAGGTCTCATGAAAATGTAAAGGGTGGATTAAACATTATGGATAATTAATAAAGAATAAAAGAATCGGCAGCAGAAAAATATAGAATGTATTTTAAGATGAGGCTTTTCTTTTGACAGGTGATAGAAGTTATCAAAATAAGTCATTTCACCGAAAATTTCTTATATTAAATGTTCAATTTAAAAAAATTATAAGGAAGCGGCATATGGGGAAATGATCTGTTCTACGCACTAGAATTTTTTGCAATGTGTTAGATAAAAAGACAAAAAACAGGAGATGTTGATATCTACTGGGGAGCAGGCGAGGGAGCAGGTTCGGACTGAGGAATTTTCAGATTTTCCTAGAAACTAGAAAATATTCTAGCTTCGTTTTTTCGAAGCTATGGCATAATTCACATGAAGAATTTTTGGTAAAATGACTCATTACCATCTGTCAAAAGAGAAACCTCACCTTGAAATACACCCTGTATATCTGAATAAAATAAAATCAGGACATACCTACACTAAATCGATATAATTTCGTGCCAGTGATGTATGAAAATATACAGGGTCTTTCACGAGGAACCTCACCCATATTTATACGGGAAACTACTGAACATATTTTCATGAAATTCAGCACTTATAAGTATTTCACGATGCTGATGAAATCTAAAATATTTTCAAGGCATGAGCACCTCCGGTTTTTCCGGACATGACGTCAACTTCCGTTTTTCAAATTAGAACACCATTTTTTTATTGCAGAAATAGATTCCTTAGAAAATTTCAAGTTATTTTGATGTAACATTCTTCAGTTCTGGTTGGAAAATTCTCTCTGAGCGGAAAAATTCGAAAAACAATCGAAAATAGAGCTCCGCTGAAACAAGAATAACCCTTGCCCTAAAGTGGATATTAACTCAGAAAATATCCATTTTAGGGCAAGGGTGTGATGCATACACTCACATTATTTTTTAACGTTGATTCAATATCTGCCATAAAAAAATTGGGTTCTAATTTGAAAAAATTGATTTTTCACGATTTTGTCATCCCTAACTTTGAAAGCGATTTTTTCACCCCCTGTATCATGAATCGCGATTTCGATTTTTAAAGTGGATACATCAATCTCACATCTGGAAAAATCCCAAAAATGAAAATTTTCCATCCAAAAACCTCGAAGTTATTCTTGTTTCAGCGGAGCTCTATTTTCGATTTTTTTTTCGAATTTTCCCGCTCAGAGAGAATTTTTCAACCAAAACTGGAGAATGTTACATCAAAATAACTTGAAATTTTCTAAGGAATCTATTTCTGCAATAAAAAAATGGTGTTCTAATTTGAAAAACGGAAGTTGACGTCATTTCCGGAAAAAACCGGAGGTGCTCATGCCTTGAAAATATTTTAGATTTCATCAGCATCGTGAAATACTTATAAGTGCTGAATTTCATGAAAATACGTTCAGTAGTTTCCCGTATAAATATGGGTGAGGTTCCTCGTGAAAGACCCTGTATTGATCAAGTTTATACGTTGATATTATTCTTTTCAGTTCAATATTCTTGCTGTCGAATTTTGTTTATTCTTTATTTATTCATTCATTTGAAATCATTGGGTTTGATTATTGAAAGATTTGATTAACGAAAATAAAGTCTATTTAATGAAAAATGCAACAATAAAAGATTTTCAGATAATAATGATCTGAATAGATTCAGATATAATTTTCTATCAATGTTATTCAGTAAAAATTCTAGAAACTAATTCAATACATCATTCTCTGGAATTCTGGAACTCTGAGAAAAAACTACAACAATAAACTACTATATAATAATTCATATCAGAAATACGAAATCACAATAATTGAACAAATTCAATCGACTTCAAGAACAAACGACAAAATATTCCCTAAAGAAGTAGCCAAGTCTGTCAAGTCGAGAAAGTACCAAGAAAACAAAACTTATCTAATTAAATTTACCTTTTCAAATGGACATTAGAGGAAGCACAATGTGGTCATGAAACCCATAGGTCATTTTATATAAAACTATTTCTAGTCAATTTACCAGAAAACAGTCATCTCTCCTAAAAACTTGAGTTCAAACAAGAAGATGAAACGAACGGAACATATTACCTGGGATGATCAATCTCATGACAACTTTTTCGTTGATTTCAACGAATGTAGAATCGCGGGTGGAAAGCACTTGTTCTAATTCTGTTAACAAATTACTTTATTTTCACACTGAATAAAGTTTTTTTTCAGAAAAAACCATGGTCTTTGTCACTTTTACAGTTCATACAAATCTAATGACACTCGGTATGTTAAAATCCATCAATCCGTTCGGTTTGTAGAGCGTGATAAAGAAATATTATGACAGTAAGGAGCCAAAAACCCATTAGCTACGGAATATTCAGAATCATCTATTCTTTCCACAAGTGAATAAATTATCAATGATTGTTTTGCATTCCTGGCTTGCATCTCAGCTATGATGTAACACTGAGCATGTTCTTTGAATTGTATGCGTTTCTGTGAACTATTAATATTGAAATCAATATTTAGTCGCTTCGTCTAATTGTGTGTAACATCTTGTACACTAACACTTCTCCATTATACCGAACAAATTTGCATAAAGAAAATGAAACAATGACAAACTGTGGATGTATTTGCGCATCCTTCATTTCAGTATCCAAGAAAGATTAAAACAACGAGATTTCTGCATGTTTCTCGTAAGGTTAAATAAACACTTGATATTACAATATCGAGTATCTCAGCAACTTGAAATAGTATCATTTGGCGATGTATCTATTTGAGTATCCAATAATTTGGCTTCGAGAAATATTAACCCATATATGTAATAAGCCATAATTGGTGTACCCATTAGATAATTAATGTGGTTTCTTCACGAGCTACTAAATTGATCCATGAACTTGAATTCTTCAGTGTATTCAAAGTCAGTGAAATATACCTGCGAATGTATACCTCACGGCTATATAATTGGAATGAGTTTTATGCATAATTGATAATGCGATTCCTTCTGATGAACTCTCAACTACTAGAGTTCGGAGCCTATTAATATTTTGCGAGAATCCGTTTGAATAATTCATTTCAAAATGATAAATCTTCATGAATTAATTTAAATATTTTGGTCAGCATTTTTTGCTATCGGATTAATGAAGAGTAAAGCAGCAAATGGGAATGCGCTGATATCTGACGAAATATTTGAACTTGATATTCAAATTATCCATCCTATTTCATCTGACTATTCATTCGGAAAATACGTCGAGGGAATAATGAGAGTTAAAATTAACTGGCTAAGAAAATACTTCAGGATAATATCTTCACGTCAAATGTCTCTATTTTCCTAATATTATTCTTGCAATAATTCACATAATAAATATAGGATTTAGAAGAAGTTTATTCAATGCAATTATCTGCATTCCAAAGGAAGATATAGTGTGTTAAAATTTATGTTACATGTTTGAAGAAAATTCTATGAATATTCAGAGGAACACCAGTGGCGTGCAATTCGGACTTATCTCTTTCATTTTGAAACGATATTTGAGATATGAATAAAACATTACCGAATTTCTGTTTCTGCTTTCACAAGACATGAATCAGAATTTAAGAGGTTCTTATTGAGCTGAAGCAGAATCAGGAAATGACGAATAATCTCCCCAATGTTGAACAGAGTTGGAAAATTTTAAAGGAAGTTGGAATATTTTCGAAGCTGTTGAAAAATTTTCGAAGCAATTGGCAAAATTTCGAAGCTGTTGGAAAAATTTCAAAACAGTTGGAAAATTTTTGAAGTAGTTGGAAAGATTTCAATTGAGTTGGAATACATATTTCTAAAAAAGTTTTCTTGAAATGTGAATGAATTCGAATTTTTTCGAATAAAATTTAGAATTAATGCTTATTAAACCGATAGAACTGAGCCCACGTTTAGCAGAACAAAAGCATGCAGAGAATATATTTAGGGTATGTGCCACTTGGCAGATTTGGCCCAATGTGTAATGTGTATAACCAGCAATAAACGGTATTTATCCTGATACTGTTATCAAGTGTTTCAAAAAAGTACGCAAAAATGAACCAAAAAAGATTCAAAGTGAAGTAAGTAAGTGGTGCCCTATTCAATAACGACTATAATAAAAATGCATGAACAGAAAATAGACAGAGGGCAACAACAAGTGTGTGTGTCTGTGTGAAAATTGTGGGTAGTGACAATGCTGACAACTTGAATCAATGTGTATTGTTCTTGAAAACCTAAACAAAAATTTTGATTGCAACTAATTCATTATACCTAAGAATCTTGTGCTTAGAAAATCAAAACATACAATAGATGCTGTGATCTGTGAACAAGCCTTACAACATATTCGTTATTTGTCCTATTGTGATACATCTTATACAGAGTGTAACAGCCAAATGGAATAAATTCGATAACGAATTAATGAGGGGGTTTTAGGAAAAACGCTCAGATACGTCGGTTTGTAATTTTAAATGCGCATATTTTTCAAGAAAATAAAATTATATAGGATGTTCCATGCGACCGTGGCCAATACCAACTTTTTTATTTCAAATGCAACCCCCTGTACTTATATTATTTATTTTATGGATTCTTCAGAGAATTCTAGACATAATTCATGTACAATGTCCTATACCTATCTCCAACTTTTTCGGAAATATTAAGTGTTTTCAGATTTTTTACAAAAATTAACATTTTAAATAAAAATTATTTTGTTTCACAAATTCACTTATTTGCCATTCACTTCTTGATATGAAGGAACATTTCCTACATTGACTTCAATGTTTTTTTTTTGTTTTTTTTTTAATAATTGAGAAATAATCAGTATTACTTACTTATTAGGTTTTAAGTGTAATGTACCGAATTTGTGAAATAAAATAATTTTCATTTAAAACGTTGATTTTTGCAATAAATCTGAAAACACTTAATACTTCCGAAATAGTTAAAGATAGGAGGTATAGGACATTGTGCATGAATTGTGTCTAGAATTCTCTGAAGAATCCATAAAATGAATAATATACAGGGGGTTGCATTTGAAATAAGAAAGCTGGTATTGGCCACGGTCACATGGAACACCCTATATGATATTATTTTCTTGAAAAATATGCGCATTCAAAATCACAAATCGACGTGTTCGAGCGTATGTGTGACTGATTACATGATCTATTCTTACCTTTGTATTTTAATTTTTCAGTACACTTGAATGAATCTTTTTTTTTTTCGAAATTGAACTTAAAAATCGAAACATACAAATGATAACAGATGCTGTGCAATCCTGTAGAGTGTGGAGTGTGTTAATCTGGTAATGCAGAATTAAATAACTACATTACAAAATTTTCGGATTATTTTCAAAGCTTTCGAGGAAAAACATTGACTGGCAATCTAAAATACCACCCCTCCTTCCACTATTGGTATTCTTATCCTTCAATTCACAAATGAAAATTTTCGAAGCTACTACCCCCCCCCCCCAATCTGGCTTCGGTCCCAACATGTGCAAAACATTGTAACATTCACGTCATATTTATATTTTTAACTGCTTAGTCAAAAAAATTGCTTACATCATCATGACATTACCCACACAAAATGAAATTGATTAAGTATACGACACTCTTTTTTTCTTCCATTAATAAACGAGTTGATCAGTGCTGGGGAGTAAAATATAGTGAAGAAAGGCAACAAAATGAAATTGCATGTCATTGGAGAATTTTGATGAAAATGCTCTCAGGAAATGAAAATAAGAGGTAAAATCAAATCACTATATTTTTCAGTTTCTTCGAATCTCTGACCTGAGTAACAAAAACAGCAATAATTGAGGGAGAATTCACATAAAATGATTCGAAAACTTCAAAACATTCCTTAGCAAAATAGAAATGACCTTCCGAATCAAGAATTAATAATCAATGTTTAAAAACATCCGAATTCTCAGTCCCCATGCAGTCCACAATGGACTCCAAAACCAGAAAGTGATAACACAGATCAAGTTCATCGAATTCAGTAGAATTATTTACGGAACAGAATTTGTGTCTCTGGCTTTTTCCATCAGAATCTCTCGTAATCTAGAAGAATCTCGGGGTATCCCCAGAATCTGGTTTCATGAAGGAACAAGAAAACGAGATTTTACGAACTGTTGCATATCCGATAGATTTAGGATATTTTGGGTAGATTCCGGTTAATTAACTATACTGGTTAACATTGAACATGACCGTGGAAGCACGATTTCGCAGAAATGTCTGCGAAAAGATTGAAACGTTGACATTTTGACCAGATTTATTTTCGGTAGACTTCCTTTACTAGACATGGAAAAATTTTCAAAGTTGCTGATTTCATGTGAAGATATGAATCATAATTCAATATTAATTATGTTATTCATACTACTTTTCATTGAACCATATGGAAAATCTTCATTGTGCATGTTATAACATTAGTTCGCAAAATTCCATGGTAAGGAACATATGCGCCCGCAGAAATTTTTCTCAGGGGGGCAAAATAATTTTTTTTAAATATTGACGGTGTTGTGCTGAGAAACTATAAGGCCATCAAAATCTCAGGGGGGGCATGGACCCCCTTGGCCCCAACAGAGGAGGCTTCCAAAGCTTTCAAAGTTAGGGATGACAAAATCGTGAAAAATCAATTTTTTCAAATTAGAACCCCATTTTTATGGCCGATATTGAATCTACGTTAAAAAATAATGTGAGTGTATGCATCACACCCTTGCTCTAAAATGGATATTTTCTGAGTTAATATCCACTTTAGGGCAAGGGTGTGATGCATACACTCACATTATTTTTAACGTAGATTCAATATCTGCCATAAAAAAATGGGGTTCTAATTTGAAAAAATTGATTTTTCACGATTTTGTCATCCCTAACTTTGAAAGCGATTTTTTCACCCCCTGTATCATGAATCGCGATTTCGATTTTTAAAGTGGATACATCAATGTTACATCTTGAAAAATCCCAAAAATGAAAATTTTCCATTCAAAAACCTCGAAGTTATTCTTGTTTCGGCGGAGCTCTATTTTCGATTTTTTTTTCGAATTTTCCCGCTCAGAGAGAATTTTCCAACCAAAACTGAAAAATGTTACATCAAAATAACTTGAAATTTTCTAAGGAATCTATTTCTGCAATAAAAAAATGGTGTTCTAATTTGAAAAACGGAAGTTGACGTCATTTCCGGAAAAACCGGAGGTGCTCATGCCTTGAAAATATTTTAGATTTCATCAGCATCGTGAAATACTTATAAGTGCTGAATTTCATGAAAATACGTTCAGTAGTTTCCCGTATAAATATGGGTGAGGTTCCTCGTGAAAGACCCTGTATTTCGGTGATCCTTTTTGTATCATAATTTCAATCCGAAATATTGAGGACCTGAACCGGATTCATATCTGAAGTTCAAAGCCCATCTAGATTATTTGCGTCTGAAGTAAATATAAATAATATTCTGAGAAACTAACTGGTACATGAGGTGCTGATGCAACTACACTTCGAACGGCAGCCTTATCTTAAAATATGTTTTGTTCAACAGTTCTAAAGGGCAGAAAATTGATGCACGGTTTTTGCATTTGGGTAGAAAATGGAGTGATTAAGCTACATTTAAAATTTTGTCCATATCACTAAACCAGAACCGTACAAAATGCGAGTGAATAATTGACAAACTGATTTTTTCACACTTGTCAATTTCCGTTGGATTCTTGAATGCGAATCCACCTATAAGCTGGATCATATAACGAAATTATTGAAAGAGCGCTTGAAAGCTTCTGAATTCACGTCAGTGCTTCAGATCAACCATTTTATCTATGTCACTCGCTGTATTTGTACTAGCGTAGAAAATATTAATGCTGATGACTTCTCATTTTCTGGAGTAATCTCGGAATTGCAGTTATTCTGTATTACCATATTTTTCAAATAACAACAGGTTTCCAACATTACGAGTTGCATTTTTGCCATCACATAACAGAAAGTGATTTCACAAATGTCTTTAAAATTGGGGAAAAAGTACTACAGATCTAGTATCTATTAACTGATGAAGCGATGCACGTGAAGTCTCGTATCACGTAGCAGTCATTAATAGCTTTTAATCATTTAATGGGTTGAGAAAAGCACCATATTTCATGGGTTAAAGATGATTGAAACATAAATCGAGGAACATCCCATCAACTTGGAAATAGAATTACCGATAATACAGATTTCAGTCCAAATTTTCAACAGATGTTTCAATATACGAGGTGGCCTATACAGTTCCTGGAAGATGCTTAAAATTGAATAACTCATATTAAGTAGTTTTCAAATGACCCCCGCATTTGCCATATGATTTTCAATAGTTGAGAGATACGATTATTACAATGATTTCTTTCAATTATATTTCATCCATGAATTCAAAATTCACAAGGAGATTTCAAATTTTGATCTTGTATCTACACCTGAATCGAATTTAAATGTCAGCTTCACTAAAAATAGCACCTTCAGAAAACATGTTCATGAAATCATACTCGTTTTCTTGATATCGTTTCAGATCACTATTATTGAATTGAATCTAAAAGTATTTCCTGAAGATATCCTGTGCATTTAACAAATTCACAGTATCGGATGTTGTTTAGTATTCTTCATTGATAACGATAGAAATGATGTTATCAGTAGGTACTTGATAAAAGATGGAAAATCCTAACGAAAGTAGTTTGAAAGTTTCATCGATCAATGCTTATTAGAAATCTTTGCTGAAATACCATCCATACACTTATATCTCCAAGCACTATTCAGTTTCGAAAGTAAAATATACGGTTTGAACTAACAAGGGCCTTGGTTTGACGTCAGCAACAGAAGAAGAACATCTTCTTTGCCTCAAGGCGCAGACTGGATTTTACATTGTCGTTAATCTGATATCCAGGTCAAAATTATCACTCACACCACTAGCCAGTTGGATTGGATTGAGTTTTCTAATCGAAAATGCTAATTACAACGATTCGCGATGTATTTGTCATTTAACAGATTTCATTGCCAATAAATTTGAGGCATGAACTCTGTTCATAATTTCGAAACCATCTGGAAGATGTGAACTTGAGGATACTGAATCTTCTTAATTCCTAATTATTTGAAATTGAAAGTTTTTTCTTCGATTTGATATATAGTGTCAACTTCATCGACAAAAAAAGAGGCAGAATAAATATGAACAAAAAAATTCACCAATTTTGTACACTAGAACATACTATTATTTTCATTATACATCAATGTGCTCGATTGAGTTCTGAGAAAGAAAAATGAAGATCCAATAATAATCTTAATTTTATCACCTTGATATCAGATTTTTTTCTAATCGATAAATGCCGCTGTAATGACATCGAGATTCGATATTGAATGCTTTTCCCAGCATTATGCATAATGAAGAAATTCCACAGAATTACAATAGATAGAACGAATACGACTCTCTGGAATACCTAGATGGAGATTTAGACTAGAAATACCCACTCAATAAATCTAATGCTTCAATGAAGAGAAATTCGAATTTATTAATCCAGCTTTGTGATTAATTTTAAATCCGATAACTACATACACACTTGATCGTATCGATTTATAAAACGGAAATACAGGGAACCTGGAATGAATAGGCCAAAGAAATCTAAATGGGAGAAAATGTAGGGTGTCAAACAAGAAGATGAAAATTTGAATACAGTTTATTTTCAGAGTCAAAAACTAATTAAGGTTATGAAAAAAAATTCTCCCATCCAAGTTCGACGATATTCATTTTCAAAAATTCACTTTATTCAAAGATGCTTTCAGTTCTTTGGTATATATAAAACTTTGGAAGTCACAGGGTGATTTTGAAATTATGGCGTTTTCGGGCATACTGTGTATCTCGATAATTTCTTAAGATATTTTCATGATGAAAACTATATTTGACAGATATTTTTACGTAGAATTAATCCGCGTACACATACATTTTTTTTGGGTTATCGTTTTTGAGTTATAAACCAAACTTTTAGTTTTTTGATGGGATATCCTATATTTCGTTTCACCATTGAATTGCATTTTTTTTCTGATTGAAAGAATATACAACACTTGGTAACTAAAAATAATTTTCATAATTAAAATTCAAATTTCATACTTTCATACTCATAACAAACTGTAAGTTTGAGTTATAACTCAAAAACGGTAACCCAGAAAAATTGTTTGTGTACGCCAAAAATGAATTAGGGATGCACTGTATCATCAATGTTAATTTGTTTGAGGTAATGAAGCTGCTCCTTTCATTTTTTTGAATTTTATTATTGTATCAACAAAAATACATTGAATACCAAAATATTGTGTAGCTTTAATAAATAAAATGTAGTTATCACAATAGTTCATGTTCAATTGTGTTCTGATTTTTAAGTCTCACGTATTTCTTTGTATACAATAACGAAAGACATTCAGGTTTAAATGAACGATCCATTGTGTTGGGGATCAAGATTGGCTGTTCGTCGACAGCTTTTTGTTCCCGATCTTGGTGGACTGTATAACTTTAACTTGTCACTTGTAAAACAGGGTGAAACACACTATTACTTCAATTTTTCAATAATGTATTTTTCAAACTTCAATTAACTACTATAAACTTAGAAATTAAGGGTTACAATATTAGCAATGCTGCCGTCTCGGCGTCTGTGGCGAGAATGAGAATGACAATGCGCGTCGTCAACACATGCGCGCTGGAATTCGCCTAACAGGCGTTGCCACTTTTACTAAAAGGCCTAAGAAATAAGAAATAGTACTTAACAAACCGCCGGCCTTGAAATATTATTTCAACAGAAGCATATAAAAATAAATCAAATTCTTGAAATACAAAGATTACAAGTCTCATTTAAATTTGTAAGGCATCATTTACAGGAAGAACACACAAATTTCGCACTGAGCGTTTTACTATAGTTCCGTCACTGAAACGCACCGAAGCAACTCGTGCGATCTGATCTGAGCCCGGATGAAGCTCCACTACTCTGGCTGTACGCCAAAACAACACAGGTAAGTCATTATCTTTAACTAAAACTAACGTGTCTTTTTTTAGATGCTGCAAATAATTGCCTTTCCACTTCAGCCTGGTTTGAAGCTCACCAATATACTCCTTGGTCCACTTTTTCCAGAAAAGTTGAACCATCTTTTGGCGAAGCTCATAACACTTCAAACGATTGTCTGAAGTGCATTCATAATTGTTCTCTGGCAAACTAGTGAGAGATCGTCCTATAAGGAAATGACCAGGACACAAGGGACTAAAATCTTCAGGATCAGAGGATAAGGGGGTAAGTGGTCTAGAGTTCAATATGGCTTCTATTTGATATATTACAGTACAAAAATCTTCAAAATGTAAGTGATTAGTACCAACAACCCGCTTCAAATGATGTTTGACTGCTTTAACGCCAGCCTCCCATATCCCTCCAAAGTTCGGACTCTTAGGTGGAATGAACTTCCATTTGATTTTTTCGTTCAAAAAATATTTCTCTATAAACTCTTTATTATTTTTCATGAAGTTAAAAATTTCATTTTTTGCTCCTACAAATTGAGTTCCGTTATCGGAGAAAATAACAAACGGCCTTCCTCTGCGCGCTATGAATCTTTTAAAACATGAAATGAAGGCATTTGTTGAAAGCTCCGTTATTACCTCTAAATGAATGGCCTTCGTAGACATGCAAACAAAAACACAAATCCAACCTTTAGTCATCTTTGGCTGTCTTGTTTTGCGATCTCTCAACAGAAAAGGACCAGCATAATCACAACCAACATTGAAAAATGGGAACGATTGCTGAAGCCGCTCGTTTGGCAAATCGCCCATTAAGCACTGTAACGTTTTGGGTTTAGCCTTAAAGCATACTAAACAATCACGAGTTAATTTTCTTGCTAAATTTCTACCAGCTAAAGGCCAGTACTTTTCGCGCACTGAATATAGCAGTTGCTGTGGCCCGCAATGTAAGAGCCTATTATGTTCGTGTTTCATAATCAGTTTGGTTAGTGAATGACCTTTCGGCAGTATAATAGGATGCGTCTTGTCGAAAGACATAGAACCCTTCAATATTCTACCGCCAACCCTAAGTATTCCCTTATCATCTAAGAAAGGATTTAAATTCGCGATTGAACTTTGTGAACACACAGAACTATTTTTCTTCAAGTCCTTTATTTCTTGCGCAAATTCGGTATGTTGGGCTTGAATTATGACCCTATGCAGCGCCTCTATCCACTCCTTTAATTCAATATTCCCGGTAGTCTTAATTTCAGGTTCACGCGTGTTGCGAATAAATCTAAAAATGTAAACAATCACGTTTATGAGTTTTGTCAAACTGGAAAATCTTTTAAATATATCGAATCCTTGACTTCCGCTTATTGCCAAAGATACTACCCTTTGCTCTGGTATCACCTCAAGCCTTACATCTTCGCATTTAGCCGAAGGAAAACCTTCCGGCTCGCCCTTCAACCACGACGGTCCTTCAAACCAAAAATTATCCCTATTCATATTTTCTATGGTTTGACCTCGTGTGATTAAATCAGCGGGATTATCCTTTGTTCCCACGTGGTGCCAGTCCGCTACACTAGAGTAATTTTGAATTACAGAAACTCGGTTGGCCACGAATACTTTCCATCTCTCTGGTGAACCTTGAATCCAATGGTATGTCACCAAGGAGTCAGTCCAAAAATATAAAGCCGAAAAATTCAAGTCTATTGCTCTTTTGACTATATTAGCCACCTTTACGCCTAACACAGCCGCACAAAGTTCCAAACGGGGCAATGTAATTTGTTTTATTGGTGCTACCTTACTTTTTGCTAATAGTAACCTACTTGAAAACTCATTTTTATTCCTGCTAACGATATAGCTACATGCGCCGTAGCCCTTTTCTGAGGCGTCTACGAAAGTATGTAATGAGAAATGACTGGAAGAACTGATAATAGCTTGTCTTGGAATAGACAAAGTTTGTAAATTTCTCAAATCTCCTAAAAAATCATCCCAATTTTTTGCATGCCCAACGGTACAGGTTCATCCCATTCTAATTTTTCCTTCCACAAATTTTGAAGTAAAAATTTAGCCCTAATAGTGAAAGGAGCCAACATCCCCAAAGGATCAAAGATTTGCCCTATTATAGATAAAATAATTCGTTTCGTGAAAACTCTCCCTTCATGCTGAATTCCGCTGGCACTGAATTGAAACGTATCCTTTTTCGAATTCCATAAAATTCCTAAAGTTTTATTATTTTCATTTTCTCCCAAATTCAAAACACTTGACTCAATGTCAGAATTCACATCGAAATGCTCGAGAACCTCATCGTCATTAGTAAGCCACTTACGTAATTCAAAACCTGCGCCCTTAAGAGTATTAGAAACATTACGCTGTAAGTCTATTAATTCTTGCTTGTCATTGGCACCATCCAAATAGTCATCTACATAGAAGCTCTTCGCTATTGAACTACTAGCCTTCTGATTTAATTTCTCATTGTCATATGCAACCTGTCTTAATACTCGCGTAGCTAGAAATGCCGAAGCCGCCATACCATATGTAACCGTTAATAATTCATAACATTTTATTTCATCGACTTCCGAGAAACGCCAAAAAATTCTTTGAAAATTGGTTTCTTCAGGACAGATCCAAATTTGCCGATACATCTTGGAAATATCCGCGGTCATGACATATTTAGGTATTCTAAATCTTAATAAAATGTCAATTAGTTCACTCTGTACCACAGAGCCTGAATACTGAATATCATTTAATGAGACTCCTTCACTTGTTTTTGCAGAAAAATCAAAGACTACTCTACAGGGGGTTGTTATACTGGTATCTTTTAAAACAGCATGATGCGGAACATAATAAGATTCCCGATCAGAAAGTTCATCAATACTACAGCTAAGCTCTCTCATATGACCCAATCTGACATATTCACTCATGAAATGATCATACTGCCTTTTCAGGTTTTCATTTTTACTTAAACGCCTTTCTAAGTTAATAAATCGATTTAATGCATTATCTTTAGAATGACCTAATTTCTTTGCATTTTCCTTGAATGGAATGCTTACTATGAATCTTCCATCCCCATGCCTTCTATAATTTTCCTTGAAATGACGCTCACAAAAATTTTCTTTCATGTCCTGTGGTAAACATTCTTCGATTTTCCAAAATTTAACTAAGTTTTCATTGATATCATCAACGCTTAAACACGCAGAAACCTTCCTAGAATTACTACAGTAATTGTTTAATTCGCCGCCTATAACCCATCCAAGCTTTGTTTTTTGCAATACAAGACCTTTTTGCAGCCTTATCTGCTCCATAAGAATAAGATCGTAAAATAAACTTACCCCTACCAATAAGTCTATTTCCTGGCCTTCATTAAATTTACTATCTGCTAGCTCAATGTTATTTGGTATCTTAATCAAATTAGAATCAAAAGTCCTATGAGGTAAAGACTCTGTTATTTTAGGTAGAATTAAACACGATATTTCCCTAATATAATTCTCATCTACCCTTGAAAAAATCTCTAAATTTACCTTATGTCTTGAGACGGAGGTTGCGCTATTACCTACGCCACTAATTCTAAAATTGACCGGTATCTTCTTTAAATTCAAAATGTTTGCTATTCTTTCCGTAATGAAGTTACTTTGAGAACCAGGATCTAATAAAACCCTGATAGGCATGCACTTCCCATGCTTATTTTTCACATTTACTACTGCTGTCGATAATATCGATAATTTACAAATATCGCTACCGCCGGCCCTAGCACAGTTAACAGAGTTTAAACTATGCGTGCTGTAACCTTCGCTCACTTCGCGACGTTGCTCCTTGTCTGAAATATCCGCTAAAACGCCTGAGATCACCTTTTCTTCAGCCGCGTCTGCTACGCTCTCGTTTTCTGCTGCGTGCGCCGCAACTGATGCTCCTTGTTCGCCACCTGTTGTCTCTACTTCGCCCGAGTCTTCGCTATGCAATAAAGAATTATGGAATTTGTCACAAATTCGACAACCGCCTTTTCCGCATTTCTTACTCTCATGCTTCCCAAAACAATTATAGCATAATTTTTTATTTCTAATTACGGTTTTTCTCTCGCTAACCTTCAATTTCAAGAATTCAGGGCATTTAAATATTGAATGCGCACCTTTACAATGATAACATGCAAAATTAGAATTGGAACTGGTCACAAAGGAATTTGTTTTTCTTTGTTTGACGCTATCTTTTTGAGAATTTTCTGCCCTTTCATTCTTGAATCCTAATTTTTCTAACATTTCGCATTTATTTTTCAGAAAGGTGTAAATTTCATCTACAGTTGGGAGCTCATCCTCGATTTGGAAGCCTTCCCAATCTCTCCTTGTGCGCGGATCGAATTTAGATGCCAACAAAAATATGATCAACGTGTCCCATTTGTCAGTGGGCTGCCCTAAGCTGTTGAGGGATCTCAAAACTCTAGTAAAAATGTCGAATAAAACTCTTAATTCACTTGCATTTTCTCTTTGCATGCCTTTAGCATTAAATAACATCGAAACATAATTTTCTACTATGATTCTTTTGTTTTCATATCGATCCTTTAAAATACTTAATGCGACTTTATAATTACTGCTTACTAAGGGAATTGATTCTATCATGCTTGCTGCTTCTCCTGTTAAGCAGGATTTTAAATAGTAAAATTTTTGCACACAATCTAAGGATTCATTTTTCTCTACTAGGGAATGAAACATATCTCGAAACTCTAGCCATTTGTCAATGGAGCCACTAAAAACCGGTAGTTTTAAAATTGGTAATCTTGCTGTATTATTTGGAATGAATTGCTCATTATTACTGCCTACACTTCTAACGGAGTTTGAATTTTCATTTGCCTTAATGCCTTCTCGGAACCTTTCAATTGCAATTTTCGCTACTGAAGTCACATTAAAATACTTGAATTCAAATTCTGATCGCTCCGGATCCTCTACGTCTTCATTTTCTTCATTTGATTCCCTTGAACTGTACTCGATCAATTCAATTTCTGCTTGATAAGTATTAAATTCATCAAATGAAATCTCTAACCTATTTTTTCGAATCTCTAATTCTGATACTTGTTTTTCATTCAAACTATCTAAATTCAGATCGTTCACATATTTAATGAACCTAGTTAATGCAGACTTGCATTGCGCCCTTTTAAACCTCAATTGCTTTAATTCGTCCATATTGAACCCTAGATAAGGATGACAAACAACAAAGGAAAAAGATCGAATCAACTCACAGTTTGTTGTTTGTTTACTTCTTACGCCGCCGTGTCAAGCGTCGTCTTTGTCCTCTTGCTCGGCCTCGCTGTGTCTGGATCTGCGCAGCCGCCTTACTTTAGCCTCGCTCCGCGCCGGTCTCGACTCCTTCGTCCGCTCGTCGTTCTCTTTCCTGCAGAACGATCCAAAATGTCCGCCTCTTCTGCTACCAAATGCCTGGAATGTCTTGAAAATCGTCTTCAAAACTTCCTCTTCTTCTGACTAGTCCGTCTCGTCGTACGGCTTCTTCTTCTCAATATTTTAGCTGTCCAAGGTGCTTGTTCACTAATACGGCTCGATTGGACCAAAATTTGTTGGGGATCAAGATTGGCTGTTCGTCGACAGCTTTTTGTTCCCGATCTTGGTGGACTGTATAACTTTAACTTGTCACTTGTAAAACAGGGTGAAACACACTATTACTTCAATTTTTCAATAATGTATTTTTCAAACTTCAATTAACTACTATAAACTTAGAAATTAAGGGTTACAATATTAGCAATGCTGCCGTCTCGGCGTCTGTGGCGAGAATGAGAATGACAATGCGCGTCGTCAACACATGCGCGCTGGAATTCGCCTAACAGGCGTTGCCACTTTTACTAAAAGGCCTAAGAAATAAGAAATAGTACTTAACACATTGTATACAGGATGTGAAGTAGATAATATGGCATATTTATATGTATTCAAAGTAAATTTTCCATGTTTCAATTCGATGGAATTAAATAATTGAGTGATTGCTTTCAACAATACTGATCTCAATTCACTCATAATAAGTTTTTCATAATTACCATAATTAATACTGAAAAACAACCTATATCCTTAATTGAGAAATAATAATTCAACAAATTCCAACTTGTCAAGTTAAAACTGTGCGTCTTTTTACTTACTAATTGAAATAATTTTACTCATTTGTTGGACTTATTTATTTTTCGTCCTTGTCCGGATAAGAATTTGAATCGATCGCTACGATTCTTAAGTCTCGCGTATTTCTTTATACACAATAACTGGTCCAGTAGATGTGTTATGTGAATTTTCAACTTCTAGTGTATCTCCTTGAGCTACGAATTCGTTCATGAGAATAAATTGAATTGCATATCTTTCTTGAGTTTATATTTTATTCACTACCGCAGTTTGAGGTTGATCTTGACCTCTAACCACTTGCAATAATATCATTAATTCACTTCCTAAATAATTAAAATTTTATTTGTGCTTGATGGATAAATAAAGATCAATATTTGGGTACTAAAAATTTTTACAGGGAAAATGAAGAAATATTTGATTCGTTTATTTTTCCGAAAAATAATTAATGCTGGAAGATACAGTTAAATTATATAATATAAAATAATTAAAATGCAATATAATTTCCTACTGTAGGGGCTTGACATGCTTGTTCTGAGATAATATCAGACGAAGATTTCAAGTGCCGGCTGACTGGGAATATTACCAAATAAAGTTTATAGTCTTGAACCAAATAGATAGGAATAAAAACAAGATCCGAAATTAATATTGGAACAAGATTGGCAGGTGGGTTTGCCCAAATTTATGTTTATTAGAAAATATAGAGGTGGTTCGATTTCAACTAGAAGAAAGAAGTAGAATTAAGTAGACCACCCTGTATTGGCTCATTATGATTGTAATTGTTCCGCAAAAAAACGGATCTATTTAATGAAATAAATATCCGATCATTTATCTGAAAACATGGCATTTCTATTTGAATGTCAAAAAACCCTTTATTCCTATCGTCTTTTTTTCATTGGAATTTTCAAATGTTCATCGAGTGATTTTCCTGAACAATTGAAAATTTATGAGAGAATAGACAGCAAATCAAATAGATGATATTTAACAGTTCTGGAAGATTTTGATGAAAACTCGAATCAAAATTCGGCAAGTTCTTCTGAATACTTTTGCAATTTTTTCGTGAAAAAAAAAATAACATTTACTGACCGTTTCATTCTTTCAATGGAAAAGGGCAAGTAGCTTTGACCTTCTTTCCGATCATCCCGAATAGAGAATATTCGATTATAATCTTCATCAAAACAGCTCAACTCCGAAGAAAATTAAGAACTAACCTTGTTTCAAAATGAGTAATGTGAAATTATCGAATCAAACTTTCATTCTTCTGAGACACGAGGAGGTCACAAATCGAAATACTAGATAAACATTTATGCATATCTATCGCGAAAAAAAAATAGTTCAATACCATCAACTGGAATTCCGTTGCAAGTTCAAGCGAGATAATTATAGATCACGATAGCCAGAAATGATAGAATTTCTCAATTCTGAAACATTTCCATTCCTCTGGGTGCCAATCGATTCTGCAAGAGCCATTTTGCATTGGCGCAACGAAAAAATCGACAGTTTGAACTCGATGGCGAAACGAGATATCTTCAGGAACAAATGTAATTAATGTATTAACTCAGGAAATATCGCAACTGCAGTTATTAATGAATGGAATATATGAATTAATTAGTACAGATTTTGAGAGATTATCTTAGAAGTCGTCGGGATCAAATGCAAAGTTGACTTGTTATTGATGCTTCAGGATCAATTATGGCAGATTGTGCAGTGAATCGTTTATAATTATTAAAATAGTGTCGATAATGAGAAATGGAGAATCGTTGAATTCTTTGTTTATTATCTAAGTGACAAAGAGTATCACAGGATATGTGTTGACGAGGGACACTCAGTCACCATGCTTCGATAAAAATGAAATAAGTATCTCTGAATAGGAAGCAGTCAATATTCATGATAAGAAATATGGAATAAACTTCTTGAAAAGCTGAAAGAATATCGGGGGTGATTGACTACTGAAAAAGGGAATGTAGAAAACAGTTACTGAAAAATATTTCGAAACTTTTCGGATCAGATAGATTTGAGGAACCATAAAAAATTCGAGAAAAACAGATTATGCAGCCCTCGTTAGAGTAGAAAGAGCACTCAAAAATTTTAAGATAAATTGGAGCCACACTGTGAAGAATTGGTGGAGCTCACAACCGATTTATTATACAGGGTGTCCCAGGTTTGAGTGCCTATTGAACGTTTCTGGAGAACTGGACATATTTGAAATCTAAAAATTGGGATTATGACATTGTTCGGAATTCTCCAGAGACCTAAAATATTTTTGTAGCCTGAACACCTCCGGTTGAACAAGGAGTAGGTAAAAATAAATTTGCTCAAATATAATTTTTTTTTCAATTTTTTCGTTTTTGATCTGATATGAGTATTCAATGCTGAATACATTCCTGTTGAAATCATTGGTCCCATTCAAATAGTTTCAGAATATCGAGAAGGAACCTGAAAAAAAGTCAAATATTCATAATCAGTATCATGTTCATTTTTCTCATTCTGAACATCCCGAGTGTAAACCTTTCTAACATCGTCAAAGTAGAAGAAGGTAGAAAGGTTATGCATCTTTTAAATTTCATAAATATCATTACGGGGTGTTTCAAATTTTGTGGCGAAAACTGTGATCAAAAATTGGCCACAACTTCTGTTTATCAAATGAGTATCTTTTTTTATGCGTTGGATTCTGTGAAGAAAAATAGTGTTAGCACTTTGAGATGCTCTTGCTCCTGAATTCAGTTTTCCCGAGGTATTTGAGCTTTTCTGGATTTATGTACGTAGACTCAAATTCATCGACTCTGAACAGACCTTTCCACATTTTTCTAGATTGACGTTGTGAGAAGATTCTGCACTCAGGATGTTCAGAATAAGAAAAAGAACCTAATGCTGACTATGAATGTTTGAATTTTTTCAGGTTTTTTTCAATATTTGGAGAACTATTTGAATGAAAACAATGGTTTTAACAGAAATGTATTCAGCACTGAATACTCAATCATATCAGAAACGGAAAAATTGAAAAAAAAAATTTGAACGAATCAAATTTTAATCCTTGTATAATCAGAAATGCTCAGGCTCCGAAAATATTTTAGCTCTGTAGAGAATTTTCAACAATATTATGATACCAATTTTCAAATTTAAAATATGTCCCTTTCTCCATAAACTTCTAAAGGCACTCGAACTCGGGACATCCTGTATTGAAAAATAATTGTATTTTTACTGATGGGTTAACATTCTTCATTCATCATTGTATTTTTACCCTTAAATATATCCTCACTGCATTTTCCCAAATAAGTTCTAAAATAACGGTACGAAGGCTTCCGCCAAATTTTAAGAAACTCCTGCAACTAGAAAAAAATGTAGGGGTAGCGCAGTATACAGGGTATTCCTAAATTGAAGGTGGAATTGAGGAGAGGAGGTTCCTAGCATAATTCAGAGAAAAAAGTTTTATAAATATGGGACCACGATTGTTTTTTTTTTTTGGATACAGGAGAGGAACTAGGTGCACTATGGAATATCTGAACGAAAATTATGAAAACAGGCGGATTGGATAAAGTGGACATCAGTCCTGTTACGCCAGATCCACAGATTTTTTTTTAACCAACTGGAAACTCAAAAAATTTCGATTTCTCAGGGGATTCGGAAATATTCATTTTTTTTCTCGAAATCGTTATTAGTTACGACAAAACTCCAAGAGGCCATGAAGTTTAATATAATAACGAAGTTTCTTTTCACCACTAACAGTCGCTCACCAAAAAAAGGGGACAGTGTTCCAAGAAAAATACCACATTGTACCATTGTAGGTAATAAAAATCCGAATGCTATCGATAAATTTAAAGAAATAAAAGATCCTTCTAGCATACAGTATTTTGAGGGTCTATTTTGAGTGGAAATTTTTATTGAGAATTCTCAGTTTTTTTGTGTGACTCCTGAATATCTACCAATTTTCACGAGTAGAGTTTGTTGAGAATAAGTATACTCGAAAAATTTAAGTATCTTCATTTCCTGTAAATACATAATAATGATTCAATGTTTGAGATTGCACAAGGTTCTATGAGATAAAGAACAAAAAAAGGAAATAAAAAGATTCTGATTCTTAAATTAGAATCAATTAGAAGTTACCTAACTTTTCAGTACACATAAGAAGGATCTTTTTGTGAGAATAACCAATACTCCCAGATTCTATTGATAAAAACGCTCTTCAAGGAATGGTGCAAACCTGATTCAAACTTTTTTGTGAATATTCGAATGACATCAAAGCTGTATTCAGACCACTTTAAAAATTCCTCATTTGGAGTAAACTCCCAAAGAAACGAAACAACATGAAAGACCATGAACCCACAATCGTGAAAAATTTCCGTGGAAATTTCATGATGTTCTAAATCATCACGTTTGAATGAATTTTAAACGTGTTACTTATATAGAAATGCAGTCAAACTATAAGAGTTCATTATAATGACGATTTGAAGTCAATTCTAGCGATTAAATTCATTTTTGCCAGTTAAAATATCTTAAAACAATTAAATAAGAAAATTATGGTGTGAATTTGATATTTTCTTCATCTGATTTTTTGTTGCAAACTCTCCTTCTGAAGTCACCACAAAAGATTGACTGTACGATTTTATTTTATAATCCAGTAAATTTTTAAGACTTCAGAAATTATTATAATGACGATTCGAAGATACTTGAGTTAAAGTATGGAATTTTAGGACACAATATTGAAAATGTCCAAAGGCAATGAAATTAGAGGAAAATGGTGTAAATTTGAAACTCACCATACAAAAATGTCGACTGGACGATTTAATATTATAATTTATAAAATTTTGAACGATTTTTGGAATTCTAATTTTCAAGTCATCGTTGGGGCATTATATTTTGTAGAGAGGACAATAATTAGGGGTGAATCTAAATGGTGTCAAATATTCGATAAAAATTCGAACAATTACGTCAATTTACGTTGAAAACCTAATTTATTTTTCATTGGAATAATAACCATTAAATTCAAGTGAAAATGAATGCTTTGATCGAAACATCATATTAAGACTTTAATAATCTTTGCAATCAAATTCAAATGACAAAATGTTTTTTATTCAATTCGTGAAAATTCATTTCCAGTTTCAATTCGTTGTACAACATTACCAAAATTACAATAAATTCGGCTTTAATGATAAATTTTTTATTGAATGTCATTGCGTAATTCAGTTGATCACTAATTGATTTTTTTCATTCAGTTTTTACTCGATCCTGTCATTCCTTGATTATCCTTCTGAATGGTTAAACCATGTTCGATTGAACGAAAAGTATCATTAAATTTTGTCAAAAAAACTTAATTCGATAGGAAATTTCATAATTGTGCAGAATCCATCGAAAATATCGGAAGCAAAAATGAAAAACAATATTTTAATTATTTCGAGCGAATAAAATTTGATGCATTGTTTCCCAGTGATATTTTTAGGTTTTAACAATTTAATTTCAGAAGTTCTACGGAAAATTTGTGTATAAACCAACGCACAAGAGAATGGCACACAAAGATTTTGTAAAATCACTTTCATAAAATACAATAGAAAAATGTTCGGCTACTTTTTTGAAGGAAGTTTTTTGAAATTACCATTGAAAATAATCGTTTTTTCTTCAATTTTCGTATTCATATCAATTGTGACGAGAAATTTCACAGCTGAAGGCAAAGAATATGAATGTATCGAAAATTCGAACAAGGGTTAGTCGCTTCACCCACTGTCGGGGTCTCCAGATTATTAAGGCAATATTCGGTACTTACTCGTGTTGAATTTGTACGGTAACTCCATTTTGGTCACTATCGCCAATTCCTCCCTTGAAAATCACTCGAATTCACTATGATACTGAACACTCTGATCGATATTCACCCCTCGAACTACCTTTTACCCAACATCAATAGTTAAGTAATACCAAAAGCCGGTTGAGTCAAACAATTCGAAAAAGTGCGCTTTGATGTTGCGCGTTGCCAATCTCGGTGGTGTTGTCTCGTTTGAATAAGTCGAACAAATTGAGGACAAAAATGGAGGATGAATTGGTTTTTAAAAGACTACAGACGTCGCGATGCCGGTGGGTAGAGGAGTGGGAGTTACAGGATCATGACGTACTTTGCGTTTTTCAAGAATCGCCGTGATGCTAGTGAGATTATTTGTTTTAATGGGGATCGAATATTGAGGATAGAGAATGGAGGCTACACTCGATCGACGATTTGGGAATTTTGTTTGGATTGCTGGAATCATTGTCGGATCTTGAAAGTTTGATGGTTAAGAGGTGGGTGTTTTGATTTAATAAAATTCACTATTACCATCTTTTTAATTCTTTTAGGAATACGAATATTAGCATAAGCTCACCACTATATAAAAATATGGAACCGGTGGATAGTTGCACAATTGATTTTGTTTTGTTTGCTGATAGTTTGATCAAAAAACTCTGAAAAGGGGTGTGCTGTTGTGAATTTTCATTGTTTTAATTTTCTTCTCGTTTTAAATGGAATATTATGTTATGGTTATGTTTTACACTTGTATACCTTATTTGTGAATACTTTTTATGGAATTTATCTTGTTTATGTTCTGTTCACTGAATGATGAAATAAATAAATTGATTTTCTTTCGAAACCATTCGTTATGATTGGGTTATTTTCAATGAGAAAGCTACATCATGGGATAAAACCAATTTTTCCTGGAACAGAAAAATAAAATAGTAACTTTTCGAGGATATCCCAATAATCTTTCACCTGATACATCATACAGTAGGTACATCTTTGAAAAGGAAAAAGATTTTTTGATTTGAAAAAATACAATTTCTAAAAAATCGATCAAAGAAGCATTTCGTGCTTGATATCTTTAGAAATGCAGAGAATTATATTTTCATTTCATATTTCTGAAGTAACCCCAGTTTTTTTCAAATCTGAATAGTAAATAGAGCTATAAAAACAAGAAAAAATGCTTCAAGTCAACGCCTGCTGATTTCCGCTGTTTTATATTTATAGAAAAGAAATAACTCATATGAAAAATAACGAATAAGATATTTCAAAAAGCTTATCATATTTTTTATGACATTTCAAAACTTTCAGACAAATTTTTAGGTATCACAAGGAACTCTCTCTAATTAAATCCGTTCCGTTTTACTGGTTTTTGAAAAATCTAGAGAAAAATTTGTTTGTCTTTCAACGAAAGTATTTTCGTATTTTGTTGTGTATAGAATTAATTATGATATCAATAAATAAAAATGAATATGATATTCTGAAATTTCTTGATATAATGAACGAAATTAAAAGAAACAGAAAACAATAATTATCGTACAACATCTAGAAACCAGAAAAGTTCGAAACAAAAATATTTTTTATGAGATATTCCATTTTTTCCACAAATATTCAGAGAAAAGGGGCAATAAAAATCTTTCTGTATTAGCTTTTTTTCCATTTCTACAATAGATACGATGCTTGATAGATCGCACAAAAAACGGAAAATAACGTAGACGATTAGGTAATGAACAAATTTATACAGGACGAGTCTCCTTTTTGTACCTCCTTTCAAATGTCGATTCGGCTTCGAAAATTAAATCATTATTTCAAATGAACTGAATTAAGGTGAAATATCCTCTATATTCATGATGCACATTCGCTAAGAAAATTATAAAGAAGTTTAGTTTTTAACGCAATATTTTTTCAAGAAGATTATGGTGGCCATTTTTTTCAATGGTTATTTTTGGCAAGCAACACAAA
This sequence comes from Adalia bipunctata, assembly GCA_910592335.1. Classification (NCBI taxonomy): domain Eukaryota; kingdom Metazoa; phylum Arthropoda; class Insecta; order Coleoptera; family Coccinellidae; genus Adalia; species Adalia bipunctata. Next base: position 14,829,292 of record OU342954.1, read on the forward strand.
TTCGCCTAACTTATCTATATAAACTTATCTATATTGCTCAAAAAACTCGGAAAAATGTAAAATACAAAGCCAATAGAAATATCGATAAAAAAATATTACTTATCAGAAACTGAAGTCTATCTTCCCTTCATCTTTATTTGAGATAAGTTGATTGGTTCATTTCAACGACTTAATCCAAAAAGAAACTGTTTATAATTGTTTTTCGTTCAAATCTGAAATTTATGAGGCGATTTCACCAACAACAAACCTATCGTTAACAAACTCAGATTTAAGTACCGGTTCGTTACAAAGCGCGGCAATTCAAACAGAAGAAATGAGTAAAATAAAAGAATTGATGATACGAAGAAACATAAAGCACGTATTTGACTCATAACAGTCAGAATAGTTCTCGTTTTCAATTATTATATCGTTTTCTTATCTTATTCGAGATCTCCATAATTAATGAATTATCCCATGAACTAAAGAGTTTTTGAGGTAGGTATTCATCAAAATTCAGAAAAGAAATCAGTGAACTATATAACACAATAAATTTTACAAGATGTTAATAATAAATGGATATGAGTGAATAATAATGAAAATCTATTAGTAGGTACATTCTTTCTATTAATTTGTTTTCAGTCACTAACGAGAGCGATATTGAATTTTTTGAATTATTGAGATGGTTTTTCTTGAAGATGTTATTTACTTTCAATTACGTGACAGTCTTCAATATGAAACCTTTATTTTGCTTTGTTCAACTTCATTGTGCGCATTATATTGATTACATTTCCGTTTTCGGTCTATATTTTCAAGAGAATAGAACTTGAATTCATGAAGTGTGGAATGATCTCAATACTTCAACAAGAATTTTATTAATTAATTCATCTTGTAAGGATGTTATGTATATGCGTATGGTATATAAATTTATCAAATTTTATGATTGAACTTTTTAATCAACCAATTGATCAATATGAATTGAGAACGATCGAAAAGGAAATTATGAATTAGAATAACTCAATTCAATTCAATTTACCACGAATTGTTGATAGTGACTCGAGCTGAATACTACACTCGAAATGTTTATCGGTTTGATTATTGATAATATTCATGTGTCATAAGCGATATTCACCTGTCAAAATCATTGAGTTTCGCTGGTCTTATCATTTGTAACTGCCTTGTGAATATTCTTCAGTTCGACAAAAACAAACTATGTGATTGTACTTTTGTGGATTTATTTCGGAATCAGATGAAATCCATTCAGGTACTTATTCAAGATAGAGAAATCAAAACCAGGAACTAGTTCTTACATAAATTGAACAAAAGTGCGAGCGATGATTGATGCTGATATGAATGCTAAACCTCTTGAACAATACTTACATATCAAAAACGGCTGACAAATCGATGCAGGAACCAAATATAATGGAGTCATATTGCAGTAACGAATATTACTTACTAATCCTGAGGGGAAGTAATTCCAATTGTTAATATGTTGGTTCACAACCAGAGCACCATCTCTCAAAACACCAGTCAGAACAATACTCGAAAAACAACAATTGGAATTGTTGATTAATTCTTCGATTTTCTGAATAAATCACGGAGTTAAAAGTAACGCATAGAATTCATATCTTCGGTTTTAACTGATTGTTAGAAAAGAGCTCGAACAGGTCAATTTCATTCGAAATATTTTATACTCAATTCAATTTCGAATATCTATCGACACTATCGTCCTCATTGTGAAACCCTCTATGTACGGCTTTTCCGAATCACCCTGTATACTGATAGAGGATTACTGCAAGTTCTTCTATATCAATTTGGAAAGGATTCTGGGAGAAAATAAGAACACATATTAGTGAAGGACCCCACAAAAAGTTGGAAGTAAAAATTGGTATTCAATGAGTGCAACCATTTCATCACTATAATGACAAAGGGGTTAATATACACTGTGTCCGTAAAGTATGGAACCAATTCATTTTTAGCTTAACAGGTCATTTCAAGACTTCGGTTTATACTGTTTTGTAGAAAAGAGCTCGAACAGGTCGATTTTATTTGAAATATTTCATAATCAATTCAATTTCGAATATCTATTGTCCTCATTGTGAAACCCTCTATGTACGGCTATTCCGAATCACCCTGTATACTGATAGAGTTCTTCTATATCAATTTGGATAGGATTCTGAGAGAAAATAAGAACACATATTAATGAAGGACCCCACAAAAAGTTGGAAGTGAAAATGGGTATTCAATGAGTGCAACCATCTCATCACTATAATGACAAAGGGGTTAATATACACAGTGTCCGTAAAGTATGGAACCAATTCGTTTTTAGCTAAACAGGTCATTTCAACAAATAATCCTGAAACACGTCGATTTTTGATGTTAATTTACCGTATTTTAAAATAATAATCTAATATACAGGGTGAATTACGTTCGAGTAATGACGTCACCGTCTTTTTTTTCAAATGGAACACCCCCATTTTGTCTCAATTTTCGGATTACTCTAGCTGAGCTGATTCCAAAAATGTATCACATGTTGATTCCAATTGGTACAGGGTGGACAAGAATACAAAAGTTTTGTGTGTGCTCTATTTCTCGTACAAAAAATTTGGTTAACTATTTAAAAAACTGATCCATCGAAGAGAAGGCATGACAAACTCCTAAATTGAACATGAAAAGTTGCATAATTCAAATTTTGTCCTGTTCCAGCATTTTTCTACAAAATAGGATAGTTTATAGTAAAAAAGAAGTAACCCCCAACACAGCTGTTCTCATAGCGCTACAAAATGGTTACTTTTCGCTCACGCTATGTATATCAATTTTTATCGAATGGAGAATATAGACTCAAATTTTATAGAAGTCAAATCGATAATTTATCGGTGTTATAAGAGAGAGAGAAAAAAAACTTTATTGAAAACTTTTCACAGAGATATCAGTTTTATCGGCCTCTAATTTGACCCACAACTGCATGGTTATCTATTTAATTAACCCCTCTGGGAATTCGATGTTTATTTATTTTGAATTCTCCGAAAATATTAGAAATACCTCTAACACCAATTGATAATGTTCTACAATAATTCATAATTTCGATAGTTCATTATTCAATAGATATCCCACGTCATCGAATATTTCAGTGGTATGATGAAAAATTGAGAGATAACCAAATAAGAAAGGGCCACCCAAACTAATCAAACCATAAAATTACGTATCAATCACTCTTGATTGGGAAATCACTGATACTCTGCTTCTCAATGATATAACTCGATGAGTTGCATATAGTTAACAAAAAATATGTCCTCGTCAGTATACAGGATGTGCTACCAGGAACTGGATAAATTTATTCCACCAAAAACGTTCCATGTGAAGAAGGTTGCTGAGAATAATAAGCTCAACACGTTCACTCTTAAAAAACAGAAGAGAAAAAATAGAGAATACATAAATGTATCCAGCATTGAAAAAAGTGAAAGAAAAATTTCTGAACGAATTTATTGTCACTCTTTGTACAAGGTGCGGCACGGAGGGCGGACGTTTTTCAGATGGGCATAACTTTCCCCCACTGAGGACGAGAGAAGTGGGGAAGGTGCCGTTAGACTCGTGTGTTCCTAGCATTTATTAGTTGATCAACAGAAGACCAAGAGGACCTGTGCGAACAGTTCGAACGCCTGAAAATGTTGAACGCGTTCGACAAGCCATTCTTCGCAGTCCGTCGCGATCTGCTCGGAAACATGCTGCTGCACTTCGCCTCAGTGATCGTTCGGTGAGGCGAATTTTGCATATGGATCTTCGCTTTCACCCCTACAAATTGGCCATTGTGCAACAGTTACACCCCGGAGAATCCGCAACACTTACACGAAAGACCGCTGCACAGCCCACAGCGCCTCCAGCACTGCATCACCGATTTCGGCCACCACATGCCTGATGTGATTTTCCACACTTGACTGTCTCAAATGCTATTTCCTTGAGAATCTGATTCCGTCAATAAATGTGTTTTTGAGTAAAAATTAACGCTTTTATTATTTTTTTAAAACCATCCATCCTCCGTGCCGCACCCTGTATAACCGGAAGTTCTCAGGCTCCAAAAATATTTCGGGTCTTTAGAGAATTTCGAACAATATCATAATCCCAATTTTCAGATTTCAAATATGTCCAGTTATCCAGGAACGTCTAATAGGCACTCGAACTTGGAACACTTCATATAACTACACTGCGTAAAAAAATTAATGAAAGTTAACTCTACATTGACTTTATAACTTATTTTTTATGTTCTCTCGGGAAGGTTTTGAACGAAACAAGACACATTAAATGGAAGAAAAATTCAGGATTTCACCGAATCTTATGTAAAAGAAGAGAAATGAACAATTTTCTAAATACTGAAATGCTGATAAGTGATTTAATACTTAAGTCCAATTTTTGCGTGTTACCGTGTTACAATCGGTTACGAGTTTCTGATATTTTTTGTATTTTTTCGTGAACGGTAATGAAGGGAAAGGTATTTTGACGTAGCCTTATTACTTTATAACACCTTCCCCTCTATTACCGCTCATGAAAAAATACAAAAAAGATAAAAATCTCGTAACCGTTTATAACCGTTTGTAACACGGTAACACGCAAAAATTAGACTTTAGTATTTCCACCTCTTGCGTTAATTACAGCTCGGCAACGACGGTTCATACTCAAAATGAGTGATCTTAAAATGTTCTGATCTAATCCTTCCCAGATTTCTCCGAGTTGGATTCCTAAGTCATTAAGAGTAGCTGGATGATTTTCTGAACTTCTCAGCCTTCTATTGAGGTTGTCCCAAACCTGCTCAATCGGATTGAGATCTGGACTTCTTGCTGGCCATTTCATTCGAGAGACTTCAACCTCTACAAGGTACTCCTGAACGATACGCACACGATGGGGTCTGTCATTATCGTCCATAAAAATGAAATTTTCACCGATGTATGGGGCAAATGGCACTACATGCTCTTGAAGAATGTTCCTTATATACCTACTCATCAGCATTCATAGCTCCAATATCATCGACCACTAGGTCTGTGCGAGCAGTCAAAGATATTCCACCCCATACCATAATCGATCCTTCCCCAAAACCAGTAGTATTCAGGAAATTGCACTGAGCATATCTTTCATGTGGACGTCTATATACAAGGGAACGTCGATAACAATGGAAGAGGCAGACTCTAGACTCATCTGTGAAGATAACTCTTTCCCAATCGGCCTCTTCCCAATGGATATGCTCTCTCGCAAAATCCAAACGCGCCCTTCGATGGGCTGGGGTAAGAGCTGGGCCTCTTGCCGCATCAAGAGGCCTTGAATCATATTCTCTGAGGCGATTTCTTATTGTCTGAGTGCTAATTTGCACCTCATGAGTTTGCTCAAGCTGATTTTGAAGGAGGCGAGCGGTTGCAAACCGTTGAGACTCTCAAGTAACGTTCTTGAATGGCAGTTGTTACCCGTGGTCTACCCTGTCCTGGTCTTCGGACATTCATACCTGTCTCCCTGAATCGCTGCATTTCCCATCGTTTTTTGTACATGTTAGTTTGTGTGTTTCTGTGTGTTGTTGTTGTCTTGATCATTCATTTTATACATGATGACCTGTATTTTTTAGCCCCGAAGAAGCGACAATATATGTTGCGAAACGTTGGCATTAGCTGAGATTTGCTGATTTTTTTTGCACCTTCCTAAGTCCCATTAACGTACACCTACATTCTGGACACACTTGTATGGGAAACTCCAAACATTTCTGCAATTCTTGTGTATGTCCACCCTTCTTCTCGCAAAACTACCGCTTGGGCACATTCCTCTTGGGTCAAATTGCGTGTTTCGCGTTGCATAACGATCGAGTGTAGAAAATCATACGAAAGAAAAACTATTGATCACTAGAATTGATCGAGAACAACTGATTTTAGAATTGAGCCAATACATTCAAAATCTGATAATATCATCTTTTTTTATTCCTGCTGGGAGAAAACATCTGGATTGAAGAAAAACATATGCATGCATAATTTTGATAAAAACAATTATCATTGAGAACACCTTCAGTTGTAGAATAAATTTGAGATTTCCATAATGTGCGTTAATTTTTTTGCGCAGTGTATATAATGTTGAAGTGTGAAAAAAAGTATCGTTTAACGTGATCAGAACGTCACAAGGGTCCTTTGGAAAATGAATTTTTGACCTAGTACCTACGAACGTTTCGATATACCCAGTTCTCATTTCATCTTAAATGAAGCAAAGTAAACCAAAATGTTCTCCCATGAAGATTTCATGCCCGAATTTCGATAGTTCAAGAAATAAATTGGAAGCTCAATTCGCTGTTTATCCGAACGCGAACGCATTTTAATACCATCAATTAAAAAGACATTCGCTTATCCTATCCAGCCAATAAAATATATCTCTTCGGAAATCACCAGGTCGTTTTGTCGAAACAAGCATAAAGATACACTTGGCAGTTGAATCGTTTTTCAACACACCGGACATTTACTCAAATTACGGTCCGAAATAAGTTCACATCATAATCAACTGCAGTTTGATTTCGAACTCAACGATAAACTAATCATCTTTAGGAGCCGTTCAACCATGATCTACTTAGGTAGATTGCTTTATTCTTTGGTAATTTGTATATTCGTGGTTATTGTGAAATTAAAAAAGTTTATATAAGGGTATAGGTTAGTTCTAGCATCCACATGTGATGAAAATATCCAAATCTGATTAGTAATTTCAACATGTACCACGAAATTTTCATCCTATTGCTATTGCTTGAACGATTTTCAGTTCATTGTTCTAATTTTGATCAATATGTTGCTGAGTTAATAGTGAGTAATTGCAAATCTAAGAGTATTTGGTACAATTTCCATGGATACCTTATATACTGCTCCACTAGAGTAAGGGATGTCGTATTGAATCGTTTTCAAAAGTATGTAATGTTCAAGAGAATCGTTGTGAAATAATTTAAAACTCAATAACAACTTGAACTGATCCGAAAAAAATCAGTATGAGACATTGCGTCAATCTGGTCGCCTTTTTTCTGAACTTTGGTTCTTTGCATATGCTTCATGAATGTTCATATTTTGAAATGAGTTCATCAACGGCTTCGATTTGAAACGAGTTTCCTGAAAATGCCAAGACGTAAATTAACAAAGGTTGAGGCTAACAGAGCTATCGGAATGCTACAGGGTGGCCTAACTCAGGTTGTTGTAGCGGAAAGGCCCAAGTCAGCCAAAGTGTGATATCTCGACTTTGGAATAGGTTCAGGGAGACAGGTTCCGTGTTGGAAAGAACAAGGTTTGCTGGGCGACGATAAACAACACCTGCTCAGGATCGTTTCATCACCGTTTCTGCGAGAAGAAACCCTACATATACGTGTAGAATGCTACGGAATACTCTTCAAAATGCAGATGGGGTCCAAGTTTCCATCGAAACCATCAGACGACGTTTGAGAGAGGTGAATCTAGGTTCTAGACGTCCATTGAAAGGAGTTCCATTAACACGTCACCATAAGCGTCAAAGATTGGAATGGGAAAGGCAACATATCAATTGGAACGATCCATGGCGTAGTTTCCTTTTCACTGATGAATCCAGATATGGACGATTTTCAGATTCTCGAAGAATAAGGGTATGGACAATCCCACGCATACCCTGTAATCGTTGCTATGTCCACGAAGTCAATCGATTCTGAGGGGGTAGTGTTATGGAATGGGCCGGGATATGCTTCAACGGGCGCACAGATCTGAACATTTGTCCTGGGAATATGACCGCCTTACACTATAGGGAGCATATCGTTGACAATGTTGCGCTAAATTTTCACGCTGCTATTGATGAAACTTTTCAATTTCTAGACCATAACGCTAGACCGTACCGTGCACTCGTGCAGCCATAGTTGAGAATGCGCGCGAGCAGTTTGGTATTCCACATTCACCAATACCTCCGCACTCACCAGATTTGAATTGCATAGAACATGCATACACATTACACAATTACACATAATAAGATATCACCGACATCAGTTTTTGTTCAGTTCATAAAAAGGACTCCACATTCAACTGTGTCCAATTGGGCCTATTCTCTACTCTTGGATGAAAATTTTCATGACCCGGCCCTGAAAAACTCCTTAGATCCGCTAGTGTTTGGAGTATCTTCAAAAATTTTGCGTAAGGTTCAATTTGATGATCATAATTCATGAAAAATCCCAACTATCCTTGCAGAATGATTTCGGGATTTACCAAAATATATGGATCCATCTTGACACATCAATTTTAGTCTCTGGGGGTCATGTATAGGATTATATTTATACCGTTCCTGTACTCAACGAACAACTGGGAGTTAATCTCTCATTGACTGACCCCATATGAAAATGACCAGTTTTGATGAATCTGAGATCAAGTCTTCATTCAAATTCATTGACAACAATGTTTGTGAAATCAGAACAGTGACGGAATGAAACGACAAATTAGCAACCAACCTCGATATTTTTTATGTTACCTTCAGTGGATTATTCTGGGTTGTTGACAGTATGAAATCAATTTTCTTTGATCGAAATCCTAATTAGTGGCATCCATTAGTCTACATTTTTATTGAAAACATGGAAATCGAAGTTCGAAGTTCATATCAACATTATACTAACTGACAAAAAACTGCATCACCCAGAAGGACCTGTTTCAATTTTATTTTATTTTTTTTTGTACAACATATAGATAGTATAGAAAAGAGTAAATGCTTAAAATTTGGATAAAAAATCGTGAAGGTTTTTTCATGTAAACTTTTTTTGTTACTTAAATATTGAAGTCGTTTTTTGCAACTTTTCTCAATTTTACAACAAACCATCTGTTCGAGGAGATCAAAGTCGATGTTCAGCTGTTGTTGAAATGCATAGAGCACGTGTACGCGGAATTTATCGCCAGCTAGCTGAGTGAATTTGAAAGAGGTCGAATTATTGGTTCACGGGAGGCAGGGTTGTCATTTCAAGAAATCGCTTACCATATAAACAGAAATCCCACTATTGTTATGAGATACCTCAACCGGCTGGAGAAACCCTTCTTTTTTTCCTCCAAATTTTAATCATTCCCTCCTTGCTATACTTGCTATGTTACACCAAAAAAAAAATTAAATTTAAACTGCTCCTTCTGGGTCTTGCAGTTTCTTTGTTCATTTGGATATTTCTTCATCTGAGGGAAGACTGACCAGAAAAATAATTCAAAAACTTCTATGACTACTCCAGAAAAAATGGTGTAACTGAAGAATAATTGAGACACAATATTCATTCATCATGAACCAAGTAACTCAATGAGGTCATACCAAACAATCGCGTGATAGTCAAAATATGACAATTCGAAAAATGTTTCAATAAATCTATCCGTTATATTAACTAATGTGTGAACATTCAAGCTTGGTGTAAAATCAGTAGAATTGGAGATGAAATTGTTCAACCAGCTGTTAACACATGAAAGGTTGCTCTGCATGTGCTTGACCTTAAGTCATCTAGATCATCAGTTTGTGAGACAAGGTTTCCTTTAGATCTGGAAGGTGATCAATTAATTCACTGTCTCCATTCTTCTCCAACAGTATTAATTATATCATTAAGGTAGATTTCTTCCATTTAAGTTCCCTGAAATGCACTGAAAAAAACACTGCACGATTATAGAGATATAATAAGCCAACACAAACACACAAACAATTTATGTGGAAAATGTTTCGAAATTTTATAAGCTCATCACATTCACTCTAAGAAATATATATGATCTCATAGAAAACCTATCCCTTAACCCTAAAAATCTCAACTGAACAAACCCTAACTTTAGCGTGAAAGTATAGCTATAAGGTTATATGCATTTTTTTTTCCTTGTCTTATGTTCCTAAAGCACTTTTTTCTCTTAGTTGTCTCAGTAGTTTCATTAAAAGACTCACATATAATTTCATTTTTATAAAAAAATAGTCAGCTGGCAAGCAAGTGCCGAATAAGGAGTAAATTATTTGGAGTGAAATGGCATAATTTATACTGAAAACGCATACCATCTTTCTCATTTCGAAGCAGTCATCATTAATATTTCAGTAAAGGTTGAAATTTCAATTTCAAAAATATACCATACTTGGTATCGTTCTGATTTAGTAAAAAATTTCAGGCAAAATATAAAGTTTTGTATATTTTTGAAATAGCAGCCTAAAGCTTTACTGAAATTTATAAGAATCTCTAGTGACAGAATCCAATTTGGAATGAGATATTGTTCGATGAATTAATATTGATAAACATAATTGAGGAAATACCTACACCATTGAATGGTACATTGAAAAGGTGCCAGAGAATTGTTTTCACAAAAACGCGAATTTTCACAGGTGTAAGTTACAGCAACTTTTCAAGAATGCACATTTACCAAAAGGACCCTCTTACGATGTCTCAAAAATTACTTCTTCAGCAGGTAACAGTCCTGTTAAATGCAATTTTTTTTTAACTTAAACTAAAAAGTCACAATACTTTCTGACAAGATCTCTGATATGTTGAGAAATTGAAGAAGTGCGTCTCCTATATTCAATAAAATTATTATTAGGTATATGAAATGGTTTTTTTTAATATTTTTTTTGTGGTCTAATAGAGTGATATCGAAATATTACAACTCTTCCATGCATTCATTAATCGCATTTAAATCTGAGAAATTTTACATTCTGAATATACTTACAGATCAAGGTTAATTACATTGACACTTCATACTTATAGTAGGTAAAACCGTGTTGTGCCCATATTCTGTCATCTCTTTAATTTCATTGATAGCTTCTGTATTTTATGATCCTTTATTATATCAAAATAGTAGTGGCCGTGAGTTCTTTCACATGATTTTTTTCTGATAAATTAATTCCTATGACAGTAGTATGCTTGTTTTTATCTCACATTCGTATTTTGGTAATTCCATGTGATATTATTTATAGGAAATAAGAGGGTTTCAAAGCTATTTTCGTAACACTTTTTTATCTCTTTTGGTTTACGAGGTCAATAAAACATCCAGAGTAACAACAATTCATTATTTTATAACGTGTCGAGCGTTTATCGAAAACAATTTTTTTCAATTTAGTACTCCGAAAGCTCTTCATGATAAATGAAACCGTAATCAACTGCAGTAGATACGTACTTCCGCTAATACCTCTAGAGATGAAATTTTGCAGGTAAAAGTTCTCTTTTGTGATATTTAAGTTTGTTGCTCTTCGGCAATTTCGCTCATGACAATTTCTCCAAAATCAATAGCCTGACGGCTCGTGTGCTCGTGATTTTGATTCATATAGCATTCGCTAAATCTCCAAGCACCAAACTTTCACATTATAATCGAGAAATTCTGTCGGCCAAATTTGTAGAACGTACAAAATGACACAGGGTTTTATTTCAGTTTTATTTCACCTGATGAATTACACCCCTCGCCTTACGGCTCGGGCTGCAAAATTCATCTGCTTGTGTTATGACTTACATTACCGCTCATTGAACAAAATACTATTAAAACTCAATAACAACTTGAATCGATCCAATAAAAATCCGTATGAGACATTTCATCAATCTTGTCGCCTTTTTTCTGAAGTTTGGTTCTTTGCATATGCTTCATGAATGTTCTTATTTTGAAATGAAGTCAGTTTATCAACGGCTTCGATTTGAAACGAGTTTTCCGAAAATGCCAAGACGTAAACCAACAAACGCTGAGGCTAATAGGGCTATCGGAATGCTACAGGGTGGCCTAACTCAGGTTGTTGTAGACGAAAAGGCTCCAAGTCAGCCAAAGTGTGATATCTCGACTTTGGAATAGCTTCAGGGAGACAGATTCCGTGTTATAAGGACCAAGGCTTGGTGGGAGACGAAAAACAACACCTGCTCAGGATCGTTTCATCACCTTTTCGGCGAGAAGAAACCATCAGACGACATTTGAGAGAGGTGAATCTAGGTTCTAGACGTCCATTAGGAGGAGTTCCATTAACACGTGACCATAAGCGTCAACAACTGGAATGGCAAGGCAACATATCAATTGGAACGATCAATGGCGTAGTGTCCTTTTCACTGATGAATCCAGATATGGACGATTTTCTGATTCTCGAAGAATAAGGGTATTGGCAATCCCACGCATACTTCGTAATCGTCGCCATGTCCAAGAAGTCCATCCATTCCAAGGGGGTAGTTGTTCAACGGGCGCATATATCTACACATTTGTCCTGGGAATATGACCACCTTACACTACATACTATAGAGAGCATGTCATTTACAATGTTGTGCCATATTTTCACGTTGCTATTGGTGAAACTTTTCAATTTCTAGACGATAACGCTAGACGGCACCGTGCAGCCATAGTTGAGAATGCGCGCGAGGATCTTGGTATTCCACATTTACCAATACCTCCGCACTCACCAGATTTGGATTGCATAGAACATGCATGGGATATGCTTCAAAGAAGATTAGATAATCATCAAACTAACCCAAAATCCTTAAATGATCTCAGAGAGCTTCTGCCCCATTTATGGAACCAAATTCCTCAAGAAATGTTCAACAACCTCGTGTGTAGTATGCAAAGAAGATGTCAAGCTGTTATTGATGCCCGTGGAGGCCATACATTGTATTGATAGTCTTAAAATGCTTAAATACTCTGGGAATAAAATTTCGTTATTTGACTCGATTTTTCTTACACTGCAGACCTACAGGCTAAAATAAATCTGCAACTTGAAATCATATTAATTTGAATTTTCATCACAAAAATCTTTTTTTAACTAAGTGTATTTTTTTGCAATTCAAGTCAATATCCCTAACTCATGTGGTGCAGTTTATTGTCCAAATTGGGAGCAAAATATATCAATTTTCCACATAACTGGACTTAAATGCACCTATAGGCCGTTTTCGAGGTGCCAAGCTGTATATTCTTGGCATACGTCCACGAAAACCCCAAGAGTTCAACGATCATTTAATTTAGGCAATTTCTTGAATATATGGAATCAATTTCATACCACTATAAATACTTGAGACCCATTTATCTGTGACGAATTTCTGCCGAAACGGCTACCTATAAATAATTTACCAGCACCCAAACCCTATCATTTATTGCATATCGATTGATCAAAGAATTAGCAAAGTGTTCGTAGGTGATGAATCAAAAGAAATTTAAAGGGCCCAAGATGCAATAAGATGTGAGGAATGAAAAAATTTCTGTTTTGGTTCAGGTCATTGGTGTCATTTTTTTTTTTTTTATTCAATTTGTGTGTCTCGACTGCAGAGGTCATTGACACAGTTACAGTCTAATCAAAACAATATGTGACAATATTATAAAAATTTCAAATCTGGTTGTACAGTTGAGTTGCCTTAAGATAATTCAACAGGTTTTGAAAGTTTGTGGTGTTGTGTAAGATTTCTTTTAGGTGTCATGTTTACTCCTCATAAGGATAAATCACTATCTTTATTGGGTATAAATGTAAAAATTAATTTGATTTGTTTGCGATTATTAGCATTTTTCTAATATTGGAGGTTAATATCTTTATAAAGCTCCAATAACAGTTTATTAGAACATTTTTTGTTTGTTCATATCACTCAAATAAATAATGCAAAGTAGAAAACTGTCGGTACTATTGTTTAATTGACACTGTTAATTGAACAGTAGCCAAATAATACAGTTGTTCTTCAAATTTTTCGAAATGAAAAAATTCCATACTCCTCGATCTCGTACTCTGATTTATTCTTGACAATGTAAACCACAATTATTGTTAAGACTATAAATAAGTCGTTTCATCATGACTAGAAACGCATTGAGCTATATTCAAAGTCAAGTACGCGAGTGACATTCACTGCAACAACTTCAATGAGATCCCAGGTCATGTTTATGATTTACGAAACGATTATTACGATTTTATTTATTCTGATTAGCCAGGAAAACAGTGATGTTTCCGATTGCATATTTACAGTTTGTTGAGCGCTTGAACATCAATAATATCCTGAGGAAGTGCAATGTTTTCCTCGATAATAAATTCTTCAAAAGTCAAGAAAAAACGTGTGTAACGATGAGCATAATTCAGTTTCAATGTAGAGAAATAAAAAATTAAAAATATTCATACCTTGACGACTGGAGTTAATTAGGGTATACGATAGGAAGTTCGGGAAAAACATGCATATGAGCTTATGTTTGATTTAAGATTTTCAGGAAATAATAAACATGCCATGAAGATATTGGTATGATTTGATGACTCTCCAAAAGGTCAGAGTGGCTACTATAAAAAACTATATTTTCCACAATTATTTTGATATAAAGGTTGATTCAAATTGCGCGGTTTTTTTGAGAATGAATAAAATATAGACGACATTTAAGAAGTGTGATGTATGACATCGGCGTTCTGTTATAAGTGTTTTTAGAAAATTACATAAATTTTATTGAAGACTATTCCACTCATTCCATTTTTAGTGAGGAAGTTTCCTTAGCAACACTCGTTTCTCAGCGTTAAAACATTCACATCGGCAAAACCAACAAGTTGGTTTTTCAGCGAAAAAATTTTTGACGTTTCTCAAATTCATAGATAGCTTCGGGAATGAATACCATAGAGAAAACAAACAACGTTTAGTTGATCTATGATGAATACTTATTTGTCAAATAGCGCAATACAAGCCCAATGCGACCATCTTCAGACACATTTTCTCGTGAAATAGTCATGTCGAATACCACTCGAGATGGAATTTAAGCAGGTAAAATTTATCTCTTGTAATATTCAAGTTTTACAAATGTCATTCGCGAAATTGCCGAAAGCATCAAACTTTCATTTTACAATCGAGAAATTTAGCCGGCAAAATTTCATCTCAAATGGTATTATAAATGAAAAAAATGCGCAATTTGAAACCCCTTTATATACGATTGTTTCAGCACAATGGCTACATCAGGTTCTGAATTCAAAATGGGGTTTCAGTGAAAATAACAGTTAACAGTTAATGGGCTGCAGAAGTACATGATATACAGGGTGAGTCTTTGACTTGTACATATATTTTAACTGAAGATTCTTGAGGTCAAAAGAAACCTTTTTTTCATTTTCCATTTTTCCGAATTCGGCCCTGTTAAAAAGATATGGCCATTTGAAAAAAAATTGGGCTGACTACGCCGAGGACTACGCCTCTGAAATGATGTTCTGGAATTGAGGCAAAGTTCATATTTCTCGATAGAAATTGAGTTTCTACATTTAGGGAATACTCAAGTACTAACCTTATTGGAATGAAAATGTTGCAAACACGATAATTTCAACAAAAACAGTTAGTTTCATCGGATTATATCTGCTAAACTAAACTAAAAAGTCACATTTCTCACACCAAAATAAGTTCCTTCTTCGATTTTTCTGCAGATTAGTTTATAAACACTAATAACTTGTTCATATTTTCCTCGAAATTCCCAAACAATCTTATGAAGAAAGGCTTTCCATTCAGATCATCAGAATTTATTATTAAACGACCTAACCTAATCTATTTTGTATCGATTCTGTGAATGTTTGCACAGAAATTTCAAGGAGATTCTGTCAGCTTGTTGAAATTTTCATTGAGGTTAAGGATTTTTTACGAAACAGTATAAATCACGATACATTTGTGTACCGTGGTATGAATATCTATGAATTCTGCCGTTTTCATCATAAATCGCCGCCAAATTTCACCACGCATGCGTAGAGCGAAAACCGAAGGATGGTTATCTGGCGGCCAACTATAAACAATTACAAACCAGAGTCTCTGAACAAACTGTAAACATTATGTGAAGTTCTGAATACATTCAATGAATTATTGTTCTAATGCGATTATTATGTGAAGTGAATTGATATAATTTCAACCGTGTCGAGTTTATTAATTTCCAAGAGGATATTGTTTGGAAAGAGACATCGCCACAGATTATCAGGTATCGTATTATTTTTTATTAATTTCAATTTGATAAGTAGTTTGTATCGATATTCATCATTCATATCCGAATTTTGTATTTAATCGACATTCAACTTCAATATGGACCGGTAACTATGAATTTTCAATAGAAACTGTGCGTGTTAAATCCTCCTTGGTGTTCAATTTTATCTCCCACATTCGTGGGATTTCATTATTAAAATATCTCGACAAAGTTGATAAATATTGTGACAACATTGTGAACTCGTTTAAAGATCAGAGAAGGAATAATATTCTATGATATTCGATTCAGAGACGCATTCAGATTATTCTTGAAATTAATGATTTTTTCGTCAAATTTCTCCGGGTGAAATTGGAAATAACTCGAAAACGACGCGTTTTATTGAAAAAAAAATAGGAATACTTTTAGTTCCTTAAATGATTGATTCTTTCGAACATATGAACCGTTTATCTTTTTAAAGTGGTTTTATGGTGTTTTCGCGTGTATTGATGAGTCGGGTACCCTGTAACTTTTATACTAGGAGAGATATTAAATAGGTTTTGATTAAAGAATATGCACCATGAATAGAGTAAACACTCAACCAAAATTCAGTTCATTCGAAATAACGGTTCCGAAGATATAAACAGAAAAGTGTTTTTTCATGGATTTTCGACACCCTGTATTTTCGAAACCAAACCGAATTCGACATTATCGATTTAAGTTGTTATATCACAGTTTTCGACTTGTAGATATATTTCAACTGTAGTTTCTTGAGGCAAAGAGAATCCTTTTTTCCATTTCTCCTCATAAAAGGCTTCGTTAAAAAGATATAGCCATTTGATAAGGAACAATGGGCCAAATACGTCTTCGATACGATTCTCTGGTATGAATGCAAATACCTCAAAG
This sequence comes from Adalia bipunctata, assembly GCA_910592335.1. Lineage (NCBI taxonomy): Eukaryota > Metazoa > Arthropoda > Insecta > Coleoptera > Coccinellidae > Adalia > Adalia bipunctata. The sequence goes on from OU342954.1 coordinate 14,846,013, forward strand.
ATCATATTTTTTATTGAAACCCAAATGAAACTTTATTTGATACTTAACTACTAACCTTATTGGAATAAAAATGTTATGAACACCGATATTTCTTAACACAACACTAAGTTTTGTCCAATTATATCTGCAATTATAAAGCCATATTTCTTTCACCGAAAAAAGTTTTTTTTTTATTATCCTGAAGATTAGTATGTGAACAACATTAAATTGTTCATATTCTCTCGGATAACCCAAAAATATCTCATAAACGATAATGTTTCATTCAATTTATGATTCATCAACCTATTTTGTATTCAATTCAATATTATATTAGTGTTTTCATAGTGTTTCGAATAACTCATTTGATTTTGAGATTCCATTGAGCATGTTTTATTCATAATAATTCATTTGTTTCGTTGAAACTGGTTCGGAATTCATTGAAGCATTATATAAATAAGGTACTAGGTACTCTCATTCGCTACGAGCAGTTCAACACCTACGACATTGACAAGCCCTGCTCATAAAAGCCGATCCGATGAGTCCATTGAGCGGAGCTGGGACGAAATGTGAACCTCATCGCAATTCTCAATTTATTGCACCCCCAGATAATTGAAGTTTACTCATTCGGTTCTTATTATCATCAACGTATTTCCTGATATTATTTTTAGTTCCATTTCAGTATCACCAAAATAAATAAGATAATGTGAACAAATGTTTTATTCGTAATGTCAATTACCAGAAAAGTCTATCAAGTGACGGACGATTAAATCAAATAATTTTTTTCAGATTGAACATCCCATACCAAGAAACTTACAGAAAATCAAGCCTTAGCAACAAATTTGTTATATGCATCAAGGAAGCAAAAAAGTTTGTCTAATAATACAGAGGATATCAACAACAACTATAATGACTCGGTTGAACACCTATGCTACATTTACATTTCGGATTGTAACCAGAGAAAAAAAATTCATTTCCTATTAAAACTTAATAGTCATTCAACTTGTAAAATTTTTTGATTCTATAAAGATGACAATGGTTAGTGTGAAATGAATTATCGTTGATTATGGTTTTTGTGATCACCTCAACCTCACTGAGCCATACTGTGAAAAAGCAGGAGTTCAACTCCTTGTCAATTAAATTGAAGTGAGTTTTTGAACGAATATTGCAGCAAACCTTAACAAAAAAGTGAAAAAATGAACAACTTCAATTTCGGTTACCTGTAACTGAAAAAAGAGGCCGTTATAATTTTAAAGAATAATATTGAACCAAATGCAAAAAGAATGCTATTAGAGAAATATTTGATTTGTCATTATATTATTTCTTTCGACGATCGATAAAAAAATATAAAATTTATGTGGTTTTTTCATCACCTCATAATCGATTGCACTTAACCCAAGATCTAATGAATAGAGTTTCACGTGAAAAATGTTGCCTGATTCTGATTGCACTTTCCCGTTTTTATGGGGAAATTGCAATCACTAAGCTACAAAAATGATTTTTAATGTAGTTTAAAAGTGAAATGAAATATAATTGGTGGTTTTGGGTATAATACTGTAATATCGTATTTTGTATACAAGCATAAATTGAAGTTAAAGTTATAACAAGTTTTTATAAATTTCAAGGTATAAGAATCACTTTGCTTTTTTGTGATTGCACTTGCCCCACTTACCTTATATATGTTATGCAGGTTATTTTCGGCAGTTTTCTAATAATTAAGGTTTTTTCGTCTAAATCGAAGGCAGCTGTAAAACGGAAACGACAACGATGCGATTTGTTTATATCAAAGGAACCGTGTGTAATAAAACAACTGATACCTACTTCCATTTATTTATTGAGTAAAAGTTGAATTAATTTTCTTAACAGAGCACGCATTTTGATGATAAAATTCAATAATTTCCAAGAGTTGTACGTTTGTAAGAATATTCATGGTTAGATTGTAGACCAAACTGAAGATGTTTGACAGTGACAGAAAACACGAAACGTGCATGAGCGGTCAAAGTCAGTGTTGCCAAAAAGAAAATAAACTGCTCCACATGAGTTAGGGATTATTGACTCAAATTGCAAAAAAATATAGTTAAAAGATTTTTTGTGATGAATTCATATTAATATGATTTCTAGTTGCAAATTAATTCAAGCCTGTAGGTCTGCAGAGAATTCAAGCATTCTGAGACTATCAATAAAATGTATGGCCTCCACAGGCTTCAATAACAGCTTGACATCTTTTTTGCGAGGTTGTTCAACATTTCTTGAGGAATTTGGTTCCATAAACGGGGCAGAAGCTCTCTCAGATCATTTAAGGATTCTGAGGTAGGTTGATGACTATCTTATCTCCTTTGGAGCATATCCCATGCATGTTCTGTGCAATTCAAATCTGGTGAGTGCGGAGGTACCTATTGGTAAATGTGAAATACCAAGCTCCTCGCGCGCATTCTCAACTATGGCTGCAAGGTGAGGTCCAGCGTTATCGTCTAGAAATTGAATAGCAGCGTGAAAATTTGGCACAACATTGTCAATGACATGCTCCCCCTAGTGTAAGGCGGTCATATTTCCAGGACAAATGTGTGGATCTGTGCGCCCGTTGAAACATATCCCAGCCCATACCCATAACACTACCCACTCGGAATGGATGGACTTCTTGGACATAGCGACGATTACGGGGTATGCGTGGTCCATACCCTTATTCTTCGAGAATCTGAAAATCGTCCATATCCGGATTCATCAGTGAAAAGGACACTACGCCATTGATCGTTCCAATTGATATGTTGCCTTGCCCATTTCAGTTTTTGACGCTTATGGTCACGTGTTAATGGAACTCCTCTTAATTGACGTCTTGAACCTAGATTTACCTCTCTCAAACGTCGTCTGATGGTTTTTATGGAAACTTGGACCCCATCTGCATTTTGCAGAGTATTTCGTAGAAGTCTACACTTAGATGTAGCGTTTCTTCTCGCCGAAACGGTGATAAAACGATCCTGAGCAGGTGTTGTTTTTCGTCACCCACCAGGCCTTGGTCTTTCCAACACGAAATCTGTCTCCCTGAACCTATTCCAAAGTCGAGATATCTCACTTTGGCTGACTTGGAGTCTTTCCGCTACAACAACCTGAGTTAGGCCACCCTGTAGCATTCCGATAGCCCTATTTTCCTCAGCGTTTGTTAATTAACGTCTTGGCAGTTTCAGAAAACTCGTTTCAAATCGAAGCCGTTGATACACTGACTTCACTTCAAAATTAGAACATTCATGAAGCATATGCAAAGAACCAAACTTCAGAAAAAAGGCGACCATGATTGACGAAATGTCTCATACTGCTTTTTATTGGATCGTTTCAAGTTGTCATTTAGTTTTAAATGATTTTACAGCGATTTTCTCGAAGATCACATAGTTTTGAAAATGATTGAATACGATATCCCTAACTCTTGTGGAGCAGTTTAGTTAAAGAATCTGACTTCTCATTTGAAACTTGTTGCGATATTCAGTGGACATTACTATAGGAAAACACACAATTTGCACGGACACTCGAATATCTTGAGAAGGGCTGGTGGTTTGAGGAAAAATGTAACACTGTACCTATCTCGTAAAAGAAACGTTTGTGTACCCACGTTTATGAGGCTCATTCTTGATATCATCATCCAATAAATTATTCGTGTTTGTTCGAACTTCCACTTAGGAACACCGTGTAAAATGGACATCTACATCTCTAGGTCGAAACCATAGATTATAGTACATGGACTGTGCCAATCTCTCGAAGTCGTACATATATTGTTGGATCGATATTCGGTACTTTTTTATATTGTAGCACTCGCAATTTTATAGGAAGAGGTAACTTCAACCTAAATGCCGATATTTAAGTTCAATTTTTGTCGAAGGATCTAGTATTCGAGTATAGGAAGGAGTATTGGTGTAACTCTATTAAGGACGATATGTTTTCAGTTTAAAAAAACATGGAAGAGGTGGGCATTGATTATCCTCAAGTAACCAATTATTAAATCGCATGATCATCTCTTTCAGCAAAAAATAAGACAGTCATAGATCTGACGCAATTATAAGAATTTCAGACGTGGAGAATAAGTCTCCACTGCCCGTTCACGTGATAGATTTAATGGTTCGCCGTAAGACGTCTTAAATCAACGACAAACAGTCATTAGATAACGAAATTCAAATGTGACAAAGGAAACCAATTATCCATGTCGTTTTTATATGTGCTTCAATGTCAATAACAAGTAAAGGCAAAAAATTCCTGAAAGTTCATAATATGTACCATATCGAGCTTTGCGTATTGAGGATGTTCGGATCATCAACGATGATCAGAGAACAACATGACCAGCATTTTCGTACTGATCAGATAATATATAAAAAAAAAATCATTTCATCACTGTCAAAATCGCTGCTCTGCCCTGAAATTGTTGGTGCTAAAGCTACAATCAATCAAATTAGTCTCTATAGTTCTCTATTCGAAGAGAGAAAAATTGCTGCTTTGTATTTTTTGTTATTAAAAAGAATCCACCCGAGGTAACGGCATGACTATGTCATCTATACTAACTGACAAAGAAACTGCAACACCCAGAAGGAGCTGTTTAAATCTTGAATCTTTGCCGGTAAAATATTTTGCGTGTAGACATTTTTCGTTCCTTAAATATTGTAGTCGTTTTTTGTAAATTTTTAAAATTTTACAAACCAGCTGTTCGAGGAGATCCAAAGTCGATGTTCAGCTGTTGTTAAAATGCATAGAGCACGTGTACGCGGAATTTTTCGCCAGCTAAGTGAATTTGAAAGCGTTCGAATTATTGGTCTACTGCTGGCCATACACGGAGCGACCGATCCGAGCGTTTTATGACATTTAATGAGCCCCCGACCAATCACAGAGACTCTTTTCGCTCGTGGTCTCATAAAATGTCATAAAACGCTCGGATCGGTCGCTTCGTGTATGGCCAGCATAAGGGATGCGGGATTGTCATTTGAAGAAATCGCCGACGGTACGAACAGAAATCCAAATCTTTATATATAATACAAAGTTGTTGGTTACACCATTTATAACTCGAGATCGGATGGACTGTTTGTTATGAAACTTCATTTATGGATTCTTCTACGGGCCGGTTATTATAAAAAGCACTAAAACTCTGAAACATTCGATAGAAAATATGCTCATCTTTATATATAATACAAAGTTGTTGGTTACACCATTTATAACTCGAGATCGGATGGACTGTTTGTTATGAAACTTCATTTATGGATTCTTCTACGGGCCGGTTATTATAAAAAGCACTAAAACTCTGAAACATTCGATAGAAAATATGCTCATGAAGAAAAGACTTCCCCTCCTTTTGAATAAGGTCACTAGGAGTCGCTACGATTAATGGCTCTTATCTAGACACTGTATCGTAGTCGTGAAAGTAATACATATGTTTGATATTATCGCCATTAGATGGCGATGTTTACAATTACTGTATAATTTGCATGGAACTTATAATAACATGGGAGGCTATTAACCAGAAACCAGAACACATTAATAACAAATGGATGAAAAAAAATTGTAACCCTCCGTTTTTTCTCCAAATTTTAATCATTTACTCCTTGCTATAATATCTATGTTTTACCAAGAAAAAATTTAACTTGAACAGCTCCTTCTGGGTGTTGCAGTTTCTTTGTCAGTTAGTATATTTGTTCTCCAAGCTGGCCTGAAAAGACGGTGTATCCGCTTTCTGGAGGTTGAAAGTTCACTCAGTCATCAATCATTATTCACCTACCAAAATGAAATAATAGATAATACTCATACTCCATATACAGGCTATCCCGAAATTAGTGCATTAGTGGCCACCTATTCTCCAGACGAGATTTGAGACTTTTTTTGCCAGGAAGCCCCCTCTCTCGGAGAACATCCTGGAAGCATTAGGGATCTGTCTCTATTTTAAAGATACACACAACCAAACTTATATGGAATCACCCAGTATTAAGATGAAATATTATTTAGATATCTTTTTCGTTAGAAGCAAATGAAAAGTGCATGCGTTTACTCACAAAAACAGTTAGGTTCATAAGCACTTGATAAGATTTGGCTTTGCAGTGTCGATTTTACCATTTCGTTCGAACGTCGCAGTGAATTTATATTTGGTTTTTTTGCGAAGTTTTAAAAAAAATGCCTTATGTGGGGTTATCGGAAGTCCAGAGAGGAAGAATTATTACTATGGCAGAACAAGATATGTCACAAAGACAGATTGCAAGAACGGCAGGGGTTACACAAGGGGTTGTTTCAAAAAGCTATGCAAGGTTTCTGGAGTTAGGAACCCTAAAGAATAGGCCGAGAAGAAGTCGTGGAAGAGTAACTACAGAAAGGCAGGATCGCTTTTCAGCCCAAACAGCAAAAAGAAATCCCGCAGTATCTCATTCAGAGCTTCAAAGGCAATTTTTGCAAGCTACAGGTGTTAGTGTTTCTGTCGAAACTATCAGAAAAAGACTTCGCGCTCGGGAATTATTCAAAAGAAGAGCGTTAAGAGTTCCAGAACTATCAAGGCAAGGTGTTTAGAGCATGAAAATTGGACTATTGAAGATTGGAAAAATGTCTTATTTTCGGATGAGACCAGAATTGGCCTCCGATCAGACGATCGGCGTGTTCGCATTTTAAGAGGGAGAGGGAGGCAAGCTAGGCTCCAAGCTGCAAGACCGATCCCTAAATAGATAGATAGATAGATAGATAGCTTTTATTTGACCACGTTATGTAGGGTTACATTTGTAGCAAGTCAGGTAAAAATATAGAATAATGAATACAATGGTGTTATCAGTTAAAATAACGTACAATAAAACCTAGAGAAAAAGAGCAATAACAAGCACATACAATATATACACATATATAATAGACATTTACACACAAACCTACATTTGGATAGTGATCAACATGTTTAAAATTCAGGATCCAGTCCAACATGGGGGGTCGGCCCTATATTCATTCAGACTGTAGTAACATTTTGATGTCAGTTGTGCTCTGATAGCTGTCTTGAAAGATTGAAAAGGTAACTTTTTAATAGTTGACGGTAGAATGTTATACAGTTTTACATCCAGGGAATTAAGGGAAGACTTCATTGATTTGATTCTTGCAGGCCTTAAAAGACTAGCTGATCGTGTATTGTAATCATGAAATTGTGAGTTGCTGGTGAAATCATTCTTACTTTCATGAATTTCAAGGAGAGATTTGTAAATGAATAGTGTAGGAAGGGGCATTATTCCCAATTTTTTGAATAACGGGCGGCAAGTGTCCCTGAAACCTGCATTTGCCACAATTCTGACAGCCCTTTTTTGAAGCTTAAAAACTTTATCTGAGGAGGTAGAGTTTCCCCAAAGAACAATCCCGTAACTGGCATGAGAGTTGAATAGAGCATAATACGCTGTTAATAGAGTTGATTCACTGACTATGGTCTTCAATTGTCTTAGGAGAAATATACATGATGCTAGTTTGGAACAAAGTTCATCAACATGGTGAGACCAGTTCAGAGTATCGTCTAGTGTGATACCTAGCAGTTTCACTTTATCGCCTTTTTTCATTTTATTATCCGCAGGGAAAATCAGGCGTTGTGTTTTGTCTTTGTTCAATTTCAAAAGGTTGCCAGTAAACCATTGCTCAGCCCGACTCTCCATGAACTTCATACTTGCAATGAGATCTTGACAATTTTTGTTTGAGCATATGAGTGTGCTGTCATCGGCAAAATTTACACATTTGTTAGGAAGAATATGATCGAAAAAATCGTTAATGTATATTATGAAAAGCAGGGGACCCAGCACAGAGCCCTGGGGCACTCCTGTTTTCATCAACTCAAAATCAGATACATCTCGGCCAAGAACCACACAATGTTTTCTGTTGTTCAGGTAGGATCTCATTAGAGAGAGAGAAACACCTCTCACACCGTAGTCAGAGAGCTTACTGAGCAGAATACGATGAGAGACGCAGTCGAAGGCCTTGCTTAAGTCGCAGAGACTAATTGCCGTAAGCCGTCTCCCATCAAAGCCATCGACAGCCTCCCTAACAACTCTAGCTACCGCTTGAGTTGTGGAACAGCCTTTACGGAAACCAAATTGACACTCATTCAGGAGATTTCTACTCTCAAAGTATACTTCCAACCTATTTTTCAAAATTCTTTCGAAAGTCTTACCAAATATGGGTATAATTGAAATAGGCCTGTAGTTTTCGAAATTTTCAAAATCTCCCTTTTTAAAAATAGGGATGATTTTGGTAACCTTCAATTCATCAGGAAAAACTCCTTGAGCTATACATGCATTATACAGTATGGTTAATGGCTCCACTAGAAAATATACTGATTCCTTTATTATTCTGCTGTTCAGATCGTATAGGTCAAAACAGCTGGAGTTTTTCAACTGAGTAATGGAGTTGAACACTTCTGACTCGGTTATGGGTTGAAAATAAAACGAACCAGATTGTTTAGGTTTCAACTGGTCATTGATAGAAGAGAAGTCAGAGTTGTACTTGCTAGAGGCCGGTAATTGCTGAATTATGATTTCCGCAATTGTGGCAAAAAATGTATTAAACTCTTGAGGAGTGATATTCCCACTGATTTTGTCGTTGTTCTGTTTGTTTCGTTCAAAATTGATCAGTTTCCAGCTATCTTTGATTTTATTATTTGAGTTCAACAGAAAATTATCGTAAGATTTACGTTTGGCTTCAGTTATAGATTTTATGTAATCCTTATTCAGCTGTTTGAAAGTTTCCCGATGGGAGGGGTCATTAGATGAATCGGCAATGATTTTAACTGAGTGTAGGGTATCCCTCTTCTGTTTTAGATCTGCAGTGAACCATTTCACTGGTTTGTATCCAGTACCGACAAAAACTCTCTTGAGAGGAAAGTGCCTCTGTACTAAGCTCTGGAAGGTACTGATTAAGAACTTCACCATATTCGACACTGTGCTTTCGGAGTTAAAGATACTCCAGTCGGTCGCGTGAAGGGATAGTAGAAGATTATGTATGCCTACGGGAGTTATTTTCCTTCGGAAGGTATGGTTCTTGCCTTTTGTGTGAAAACCACGCAGAGTTATAAATTGAGCATAGTGGTCTGAGAGGCAGGGATCAATAACCCCTGTTTCATAGTCAGTGGACAGATTTGTTAAAATATTGTCAATACATGATTTAGATCCATTAAACACTCTGGTATACTCAGAAATGGTGACATCAAGTCCAAAGCTGCTTGTGAGGCATACAAGGTTTTCTAGATCACTTGACGGCTTCTCAAAATGAATATTGAAGTCTCCCAATAAGATTATCTTACCGAATCTACCTGAAATGAACGTTAGGCATTCTTCCAATTTACTCATGAACACACTACAATCGTTGATACATGACGACCTATATATCGTTACCACAGCAATGTGGAGAGGCAAAAGTTCAATGCAGCATATTTCGATGTCACGCTCAGCACATAGTGCTTTGAGACAAAAGGGTTTACATTTAACATTTTCGTTTGCATAGATTGCGACCCCGCCATGTATATAACTGGACCTACTGAAAAATGACACTAAATTATAGCCGGGTATATTACAAAGTTTCAAAGAAGCTTCTGCCAGCCAATGTTCAGAGATACACAAAACATTACATTTTATTCTATCAAGAAATAATGATAGTCTGTCAACTTTGTTTGCTAAGTTTTGAATATTCAAATGAAGAATTTTCATCTGGTCAATTTGTTTAGTATTACTTCCATCTCGTTGACTAGTTCCAGGTTTTTTCACATCAAAATCTACTTTTCCACCAGTACAAAGGAGGTACTGTAATGTTTTGGGGCGGAATTATGTTTGGTGAGAAAACTCCTTTAATTCCCATTAGACAATCTCTGACAGGGCCTAGGTATGTTGATCTAGTGCTACAACCTGTAGTGAGGCTCTGGCGAGGTGCTTTTGGAGATTATTTCCTATTTATGCAGGATAATGCACCTCCACATACCAGCAGAGTTGCAAAAAAATTTTTCGAAACAGAAAGTGTAACTGTTTAAGAGTGGCCCTCTTGTTCACCGGACCTTAATCCTATCGAGCACTCGTGGGATAGGATCAAAAGAAAAATTAGAGCTCGTCAAAATAATCCTGGTAACGCAGAGCAACTTATACAAGCGGCTTTAGAGGAATGGGCAAATGTTACAGAAGAAGAAATTAACAACTTAATAGAAAGCATGCCTCGTCGAATTCAAGCTTGTATCAATGCCAGGGGTGGTAATACTGATTATTGATTTGTTAAAATCGTTTTATTTGTTGTTCAATTCTCATAGTACGAGAGATGGCGACCAAGATTTTTGACTTATAGCGGCTCGGCTAAAACCGCACGGAATCGATAGATAATCGGGGCTATTCACTAAGCAAAGTTGTTATGGATAGCAACTGTAAATCGTCGTTATCCCATGCTTATGGGATAACGACGATTTACAGTTGCTATCCATAACAACTTTGCTTAGTGAATAGCCCCGATTATGACCCTGTGACCAGAAATGCGATTTTCAGACATTTTGCGCGTAGCGTATGATCTGAGCGAATTTTCAAAAATGTCAAAAAAACAACATGGGTGACTCATAGCGGCCCGTCTGATTTCCGGAATGTAGTTAGATAATAGCCCTGAGATACCAATAACACAGTTTTCAGACACCAAGATTGTAGCGCGTACCCAGGAGACCAATAAAAAAAGGTAAAAAATGGAAAAAAAATAAACTTACAGCGGCCCGTCTGAAAATGATTTTTATAGGTTAAGCCGTGTCAATTGATGTGGAAAGATCAATTTTCAGTCAAAAAACATGTCGCCTTACATTTTTACAGCATTTCGAAAATGTCAAGAAATCTGACCTAAGTGACTCATAGCGACCTGTCTGAAATTCGTCGTCAATGATTGAATACGTTCCCCAGATGTGGAAAAAATGATATCAGACAAATTGAATGTAGCATTTAACTAATCAGACAACTTTTCAATTTGCAGTACTTAGCCCGGTTGCATGAACGTGAAGTAAATTTACCTCAGGGGTATCGTTCAATTTTGTCATACACATATTTATCAAACATTTATCTAATGTGTTTCTGAATTCAAGTTTCTTTCCTCAAGCACAAGAAATCAATGCTGAATAGCCGCAATCCTATAGAAATACTAGCACTGAACATGAAATTGAGGTAACTACCAAATTTACTAATTGAAAATTCGGAAGAATGAAATGATAATAGGTAATTTTGTAGTTTGTGGCCAAAAAAACATTAATTATTCAGCAAAAATATATGCATTATATTTATTTAGATATTATGAATTAGTTCAACGTTCAACTCAAATCATTTCTAATATATTCCTGATCCAAGTCCGTAAAATAATTTGAGAAATTTCCGAAATACTTCACAGAAATTCTTTTGATTATAGTCACTAACACCAAATAGATATATTTCAAATGAAATATATAAAAAAATATATGACTTTAATTTAATTCAGAAATTAGTTTTACATGAATTATATTCAACGCATCAACTCCTTGTGGTCAGAGCTTGTGGGCAAAGCAAGCCTGTGGTCACATAAATATTGGTTTACATCTTTCATATGATTTCGATAAGTTGACTTGGTTCATCTCTTTTCTTTGCGATATGATCGCATATGTCTTTCTCTTACTAGTGTAGCCGGAGTTTTTGCCGGGCGACTCCAGCACATTTTTTCGTTATAGGCGACACTCAAAATGTCTGAAAACCGTATTTTTGTATTTTGGGCATCCATACGAATGATTCAAAACAAAAATGAACCGAGCCGCTATGAGTCACTTAGGTCAGATTTTTGACATTTTTGAAAAGACACTCAGGTCAAACGCTACGCACAAAATGTCTGAAAACACAAATTTTAGTGATAAAATAACAAAACCTATGTACATTTTCAATATCAGACGGGCCCGTTATACGACCGTCGACCATTTTTTTTTACACAGCAGAAGATGCTACACTTCTGAGTATTACTACTTACCAGTCGGCTCTAGGGTCATCTAATCTATCGATTTTACACGGTTTTAGCCGGGCCGCTATGAAACATGGTTTTAGTCGTCATCTCTCGTACTATCAGTTACATAAAAATTATTTCTAGAGAAATTTACACTTTTAATTTTCTGTTCTATTATAAAAATAATCTTTTAGTAATTTATATTATTTCTGTAATAAACTTGTTTTGGGAAAACTGCTCTTCACTTTTCAGCTTTTTTTTAATTAAAATTCGTTTTTCCCAAATGACAGGGTGATTCCATATAAGTTTGGTTGTGTGTATTTTCATGGTCGATGCTTTTTCGAATTATCGTCAATCGTCGAACTGCCTGGATGTTTTATTCTACAAGCTCGTTTCGTGTGTTTTACATCACTAACCAAACTAGTATTCTCGAATCTTTCTATTAATCTCTTCACGGTAGATGAATAGGGCACATTATTTCGACCGAACATTGGACGCACTTTACGTACAGTAGTGGAAATTAATCAGAAACGCGCAATTTTGATTCACAAATGGTTTCTAGATGGAAAAACTGTATGGCAGCAGCTGTCAGCAGTTTTTTCAGGTTTACCTGCGGCAAAACTTATTAAAATTAATAATACATACATAATGCATCCAGAATAATCTGTTACTCATAAAATAGTCTTGTCAAATACCATTCGGGCATCTAATTTTTCCTCTGAAAAAAATCTAAAAAACACAATGCAAAGTAATATTTTTCAACAAAAAGCATTCGTGCAGCTGCAAAAATCCTCGTCTTTGACTCGGATTTTTGTTGCCACCCTCACTCATGCTTCTTGTTAAAATATTACTTAGCAACGTGTTTTTTCGTTTTTTTTTTTCGGAAAAATTGGATGCCCTCATGATATTACTTACGAAAAATTCATTTTAGGATCAACAATACAGAGTTATGGCATCAACAATCTGAGGTTAACCCTTCTGATAACGACATGTTGTTTATGTCTACCAGAGGAGAACTTTAAAAATACCCGTTAATTATTATTATTGTTTTATAATTATTATGAAAGACACTCTTTGAGTTCACCTCTTGAAAAACTCCCAGAATTCCCGACACTTTTTCTCGATGACCCACGTTCATTCCACACGAATGTTTGTTGTCATTCACACAAATCATGGTCAGTTGCTTATCAAAAGGTGTGTTGCTGGCTTTCACAGCGAGCAGACTCATTTGTTCAATGAACTTTGACCTAGTGATAATGAAACAAGCATTTATTTAAAGTTATTGTTTGAGTTCCGGGATTCCTCATGTGGTAACTCTTCAATGATACGATTAGAAGTATTTCTGCAGTAATTCATTCCTCGAATGATAAATGAGGAAAAAAGTTCGACCGTCCAAAGAACACAGGATGAGCCGTTTTATGTGTAATTACCAAAAGGTTCGAAAAACGGCAAACATGACTTAAAACCTTCAATACATGTTTTCAGGTGACTTTTGCCTCGAATCCTTCACACTTCGGAGAATGTTCTTACGTAAATGCATTTTTTTATGAATTGCGTAAATTACAATGAATTTAACACATTATTCGCTGGTTTTTCTTGTCGTTCTGAGTAATTTTCAATTTCAATAGAACCTTTGCTCTGTTTCGATTTAAAAGGACCCCGCACTTCCCTTATGGCAAATGGCGTTCCGTCAAATGTTCTAATTTTTTGGTATAATGTAGTACTCGACCTACTGATCAAAAGTATTCATGGTCCCAACTCAATCCAATGACTAGGTTTTGAGATACAGGGCGTTGAAGTTGAGAATTATCCACCTTAACTACGCGCTCATCTCGAAACAGAATCGAATGAACATCAATTTTTCTATAACAACATTTCAATCGGTCCCCAGGGAGCAACCACATAGAGGAAAATGACCGAAAATCGTTACGAATACAGGATTATCCATAATTGAATGCATGCCCGATTTTGAAAGTATAAAATATGTCAGTTCAACGGCGAAACGTCAGCAAAATGAACTATTACACTAGATATGTTGTTGTTACATCGAAAAAATCTGAAATACTCAGAATTCATACTGGGCGATCCATTATTATAGAAACAATTCACAATGAAGGATAAGTGGACACCCTGTATTTTTGGGTTGATATGAGGTGTTAGTTTGATTTTTTCAGAACATATCATCATGGACTTCAAAGAATACAGGGTGATGAAGTCATGAAATAAACTGTTAACCTCACGAAAATAGCCAAAAACCACCTTTTTTTTCATAACCTTCTATTTCAAGAATAACCCCGTTGGGGTGAGAGTTTTCTTTCACCACTGTTGTACTTGATATAAAAATATCAATACTGCTGAGAGTTTTTATTCACTTCCTATGACCAGATTTTTTTTTATGTAATATAATATATACCTATATATTCTTTTGAAAGAGAGTAATACACACTTTTTTTTAAATCAAACAATATAATTTTGGCATAAGGCACGTGTGAAGAAATGGCAAGGAACAGATTGTTTGAAAGAAATCAGTTTTCCGCTTCAAATCTAAGTGTTAGTAGAGGGAATGTAAACGGGGTACCATACAATTCTGCGTATGATACACGAGAACAGATAAAAACCTCTGAAAAAACTCTGTCTCCCCGTGTATGTGTAGTGATACTGATTTTTTTTGAATATTCATGTTACAGAGCTTCTTGTACTGGAAAACTAGCTTTTATGATTATATAAATTGTGTATAATGAGGTTATAAGTTGATTGTAAGAAAAAAATTCCATTTTCTTATTTTACAGTATTTAAATGAAAGCTTTTTTTAAAGAAGGTTCTTCTGCTTTTAATTTATGATGATATATTCAGTATTTTTTACCCTATTCAACGATGGGGAGTAACTTAGATGAATTCGAAGCATTCCGCCCCCTTTGTTTTCGTCATTTTGTTGAGTCTGGCAGAACCAAAACATCGTATCTATAATAGATTATTTCGTTTCATTCGTCGTTAATATGCAGGGAATTTTGTTAGATTTGAGGTCCTTACATCCTTTGCAAAAAAAGATGTACTCGTGCATCATTTCTAGAAACAAAGCTGAATTTGAAGAAATGGATATCTAAAAAATAGGTTCCTTTTGACCTCAGGAATCAACATTAAAAAAAACTCGAAGACTTAGCATGTATACTTGATGTGTATATTAACATAAAAAACTGGCAAGAGAGGAGTGAATGATCTTTAACATTTCACTGTATAAACTCTTGGAATAATTATTGTTTTTATACCTTGAAGTGTGTTTCATGTTTATGCTGAAATTGTTTGTTTTTATGATAGTGAAGAACTACTGTGGTGTAGTTATCGAACATCTAGAGCTTTTTCTTCCGTGGTTATACCAGTAATGCATCAGTATCTAATCTTTGTGGAGTATGATTCTCAATAAACATTTTTTTGATCTTTCAAATAGTCATGCAATTATTTCCCTGTAAATCTTGAACTAGGTGGGTATGCTCTTCAATTGTTTTCGATATACATATTATCTGAATTGCTGTTTTATTTGACCTATATGTCTATCACAATTTCGAATAATTAAAATCATGGAATAATTTTGGATCGTTGTCGAATTTCAATCGAAAATTGCGAACTTTTTAGAAACCTCCAGGATCAGTCTTCATAGATAATCTAGGTATATTTGACAAACTTATGATGTTTCCATATGTGAATATTGCGAATAGTTCATTGATGCATAAATTGAACAGAATAGTTGCAAGATAGTACCTTGTGCCATATTTTATACTTTTTGTGCGTTCGTTCGTATTAAACAGGTAAGAAGGAGCCCATTACCATAAAGTGCGAGTTTGGACTCTTTAATAAATTAGATTTTACTGTGAAAAGTAGATGTTGCTCCAATGAAAAGTTTAATCAGATAACTGAACATTCTATAGATTAACATAGAATTATGCATAAGATAAAATCAAAACCTTATCAAGAGGAGCCATGTTGCGCATATACAGGGTGTTCCCCCGTATATTTCTTATCCTATTCGATTGAAAAAATTTCCGAAAAATGTCGAATGATTTTGTTTTGGGGACATCTTCAGGCGTACATTTGAGGCTTGAACGATCAACCCCCTGATAGGGGGCGCTTCAACCCCTCAAAATTGAATGGGGTAGAGGGGTTGAGTAATACCTCGTTTGAAAGGTCTTGAGAGCCTCTTCACAACGATACATGAAAAACGTTATTTTGATGAAACGTTTTCGCCAAAAATCAGTTTTTTGTACTGTCGAAAAAACTTGTCTTTACTTCATCACTATAAATGCGTTAATGTTACGCATTACTTTTTCAACGGTGAAAAAAAGAAGAACAATAATTCACAAAATAAACATTGAATGTGAGTGTATAAAGATGAAATCAATAAAAAAAATATTTTATAAGTACTGAGTGAATAAAAAGGATATTTCTCATTATTTTTGGTTATTTTGTAACATTTCCACCATCAAAACTAACAAATATTTTTGTGTTTTTTCATTTCAGTATTGAAGTCTATCATTCAGTTAATCGAACGTATATCTCATTTTTTTTTAGAATTTACCGTTTTTTTGTAAATAATATTACAACAATGTGTATTCGAAATGATAAATATATATTTTAATCAACGACAGTTTATTGAGGTTTGTTTTAGCTGTCGATTGGTGAAAATTAATTGTTTCTTACATTTGCGGATTCTAACATGGAATTGAATTTCTGTTAAATGACACGGCCCGCATGTATCTCCTCTGAGATAACTGGTGAACGAAAGAGGGAGTATTATACAGCCAGGGTGAAATCTAGTTCAGGGAAGGATTTCTTGTTATATTCCCTGCGTCCCAACATTTGTTCTATTAAGCTGAATAATCCGATTGATAAAAATTAATGCACTACACTGCCATCTGGCGGTATACTATTTTGATGGCTAAAGACTCTCAGAAACAACATGGAACATGACGTCTCTAGACATTCCAAAAAAAATTTTTCTTCTTGCTCTGCAAACCAGTCCTCCACAGCTTTTATTACCTCCTCGTTGGAAGCAAATTTACGACCTTTTAAACTTTTTTTCAGTTGAGGTAAGAGATGATAGTCGGACGGAGCCAAATCTGGTGAATAAGGGAGGTGTTCTAGTACACCTTCGGATAGCTTTCCGCGTCTTTTCTCTTCAATTTTTCCCGTAGAGTGGTCAGTTATGTCGAAGAGTATTCTCCAGTTATTGTTCTACCCTTATCCAAAAAATCAATCATGATTACTACATGGCAATCCCAAAAAACCGAAGCAAGAACTTTTCCAGCAGATTTTCGTACACGAAACTTCTTAGGTCTTGGAGAACCGAGTGTCGCCATTTAATCGATTGTTGCTTTGTTTCTGGATCGTAGAAATGTACCCAAGTCTCATCCATAGTAACTATTCGGTTTAAGAAGTCTACATCGTTTTAAAATCGCGCACAGATCGAACGCGATGCTTCTACCCTTGCACATTTATGGTCAACATTCAAACATTTGTGGATCCATTGTGCAGAAATTTTTGTCATGTCCAAATTGACGTGAACTTTGAATTATGAACGCGTTCGTATGAAACCTTCAGTGCTTTAATTTTTCACGGTCACATACGAAGGACATTGATCACCAAGGGTATTGAGCATATCTTCGTAAATCTGCTCACCTCTTAACCCTCTTGAATACAGGTACTTGATGATGGGTCGATACTCCAATTTTTAGATTTTCATAATTTCGGTGGACATCTTTTTTTCAATTTAACGCGTAACTCTGGTCTACTTTTTTGACTCTACCATGACACTTCTAATAAGTTATTGTTCGTTGATATGGTATCGCAATATTCTGTTTATGCATGGAACTGGTCTAGGCTTACTAGATATCAATACCTCCTCGTATATACAAGGTAAATGTCAAACCAATATGGACATACTGCATCCTGCATCCAATTCTGGGGTAGCGCTTAATCATCAACTGTTCTAATTAACCAAAGACTTATTGAACGCACCTTGGTACGTCTCAAACCTCACTATACTACCGAAAAAAAAATCACTCAAAGAAATACCACCAGAAGCTAGAAGGGCATGCCAACCAATTGATTGATCAAATGACAGAAAAGTAATATTATGATGTACTAATATGTTTAACATCTTCTCCTAGTCTGGACATACATAAAATTCAATCAATACTTCATAAAAGTAGATTGTGAATTTCAATAAAGTGTTATGAAGAAAAAAATATTTCAAAACTTATAATAACCATCAATTTCTATACCAAACGAAATCATATTGATTTGCAAAAACATAACAGCCTCTCATTGCACGAGTGACATACCTATACAGGGTCTTTCACGAGGAACCTCACCCATATTTATACGGGAAACTACTGAACGTATTTTCATGAAATTCAGCACTTATAAGTATTTCACGATGCTGATGAAATCTAAAATATTTTCAAGGCATGAGCACCTCCGGTTTTTCCGGAAATGACGTCAACTTCCTTTTTTCAAATTAGAACACCATTTTTTTATTGCAGAAATAGATTCCTCAGAAAATTTCAAGTTATTTTGATGTAACATTTTTCAGTTTTGGTTGGAAAATTCTCTCTGAGCGGGAAAATTCGAAAAAAAAATCGAAAATAGAGCTCCGCTGAAACAAGAATAACTTCGAGGTTTTTGGAGGGAAAATTTTCATTTTTTGGATTTTTCAAGATGTAAGATTGATGTATCCACTTTAAGAATCGAAATCGCGATTCATGATACAGGGGGTGAAAAAATCGCTTTCAAAGTTAGGGATGACAAAATCGTGAAAAATCAATTTTTTCAAATTAGAACCCCATTTTTTTATGGCAGATATTAAATCTACGTTAAAAAATAATGTGAGTGTATGCATCACACCCTTGCCCTAAAGTGGATATCAACTCATATCCATTTTAGGGCAAGGGTGTGATGCATACACTCACATTATTTTTTAACGTAGATTCAATATCTGCCATAAAAAAATGGGGTTCTAATTTGAAAAAATTGATTTTTCATGATTTTGTCATCCCTAACTTTGAAAGCGATTTTTTCACCCCCTGTATCATGAATCGCGATTTCGATTTTTAAAGTGGATACATCAATCTTACATCTTGAAAAATCCCAAAAATGAAAATTTTCCATCCAAAAACCTCGAAGTTATTCTTGTTTCAGCGGAGCTCTATTTTCGATTTTTTTTCGAATTTTCCTGCTCAGAGAGAATTTTCCAACCAAAACTGAAAAATGTTACATCAAAATAACTTGAAATTTTCTAAGGAATCTATTTCTGCAATAAAAAAATGGTGTTCTAATTTGAAAAACGGAAGTTGACGTCATTTCCGGAAAAACCGGAGGTGCTCAATGCTCATGCCTTGAAAATATTTTAGATTTTATCAGCATCGTGAAATACTTATAAGTGCTGAATTTCATGAAAATACGTTCAGTAGTTTCCCGTATAAACATGGGTGAGGTTCCTCGTGAAAGACCCTGTATATCCTATCAATCAGATTTCAAAATACTACGTGTAATAGTAGGACGAAGCATGCAAAATCGAATACACAAATATCGTAAACGAAATTCACGAAGGTACCATCAAAACATCCGTAATAACAAACACTCATTATTGTTTCCTAATTTGAATATTAGAACCATCATTGGACGTCGAGACAGTTCTAATACAACAACAATATACCCAGTGCCAGTTGATTATACGCTTTCAGTTTTTTGCTGAAACTTGTTTTCGATGCCTCGACGTCATTACTGAAGAAGTAGCATTCCATGGATTAGTGGAAAACCCCAGTATACGGTTACTGCACAAAATGAGATTAGTGCGAAGAACGGTCTTTAATTCTTCTGTCTTTGTCGAGTAAAAAGATCCACATCATGAAGATGGATACATCTACCACATCAATGGAACGAAACGGTTTCCGGGAACAACAAGCGAAATGAGAAAAAGAATTAATTGCCACTTTTGTTCGAACAAACTAAACAAATGTTCTTGCGGACAACCAATTCGATATGAATTCTAATTGCCACCTTTTTTGAAACAATGGAACCATTAGATCTCATGTTGACATGAATACTATTTGGTTGGTTTCAATTAGTTCGCATTTATATTGCATTTTGTTGATGTTACTAAAGATGCTTTGTGTCCTATCAATATCATTGGAAGTATATCGATTTTATTTTGAATTATCTGTTTCTATTCATTATTTATTGATCTATGTATGGAACTCATTTCTTGTTCATTTTTAGAATGCTGCGTTCACCTTTTTTCACCTCATATGATAGTATTCACATATTTGAGAGATATAAAGGGTGTTTCAACGAGAGCGCAATATTTGAATTGCGCGCCATGTTTGATAGTCATAATGTCATTTTATTGATACGCTTTATCAATGAAATTTTTCCGTTCTGGTAATGAAAGCTTTTCCATTCACACGTGATTTTGTTTCTCAAGTTTCTGTCTTCTTTTCTTATTTCCACTTTCACCTCTTTTGTCTGATGTCACAGGTTTATGCCAGTAAGACGGAAACCATGGAAGCATTGAAAGCCTAAATTAAACGCTGTATAAATGAAATTTCTTGGTTCGGCAATGAAATCTTTTTCAATTACACTATTGTTGATTTTGCAGTCTAGACTTTCTTAAGTTCCTGTCGTTTTTTTTCTTCTTTCAGTGATTCATCTCATTTCTTTAGTGTAATGTCTTTTTTCTTTCGGTAGTTAAATCTTCAAGTTTTTTTTCCCTCCAGATGTTTCTTTAATTTGGTTATTCATATTCTCGATTTTTTCTCTTATTCTCAGTCGAAGGTGTTTACTCATCGTGGTTATTTTTTTACTGTATTATTTCCTTCTGTCTCTCTTCCCATATGAATTATTTTAATTTCGATGCACTTGCCATTTCGTTTCTATTCTTAGTCTCTAGCTTTAAATCATTCTCATTTCTTTCTTTTTCATTATCGAAATTTCAATTCCGTATATCGAAGTCGACATTATTATACCATTATTGATTTTAAGTTCCTATGTTAGTTGGATTGATTTATTTCATGTTTTGCTATTTTACTTGGATATTTCTCCGTTGATTTTACTCCATAATTTATTTAACTCCGTTACCTCTTTCATGTGATTTCGCTATGCATATAATGTACCTATAAGATGAACTGCGTAATGTTTTTTTTCACTACCTACCTGAGCAGTTAATAAAATATTTATTTCATTTTATTTTATATTATCTTTACATACACCAGAGGTAGTTACATGTGAAGGTATTCATCTTAAACATGATTATATATTCTAAATATGTATATCTACGTCTATATAAATATATAAATATTAGGTTATTGCTTTCAAAAAATAACTTTACTATTATTATTAACATAGGTTACAGAGTGGAGGCTAAACCTATGAATTCAATACATTGGCTGAAAGAAAAAACATATTTCACTTGCAAAAAAAAAATTCAGACTAAATTAGCAATTTATAAACATATCAACCAGCAACATTGAACATTTTCAGATGAGTAGAATTTCTTGAGATGATATTTTCATTGAAAAAATAGAGCGACAATATTTTTTTGGGTTTCATTGGTTCTAATAGGATTGAGGATTCAATATATAGGAATATCAAGTAATTTTTTCTTGATACAAATATTTTCAAAATGAAAGAAATTGAACTGATTCAAGTTGAGTTTTTGAACCATAGACAACCCCAAAAAAATTTCCAGGAAGTCGAAAGTTAAATCGACCACTTTTTACCTCATTTTTGTAGTAATTTTTTCAATGGAGATGAATTTACAAATGCGTTATTATTAGAAGAATCTTGGTGCAATGTTCCATCATCAAAATATTAAAGGTTACAGATGAGAATATTGTTTTTACACGTATTATTTTCCGCCATTTAGATATCGTTCAAAATTTTGATATCAAAGTGGTATTATTTTCGACCAAATAAATTCACTGTTAGAGGACTGGTCCACTCATTCATGTATCGGGTTTTTTACTATAAAATGAACCATCCTTAACTCTGCCAAAAATAAAAAAATATACTGGGTATTCCATTTGAAAAAATGAATTTGCAATCAATACGTTGCCCACTCTGTATATATTTCTTTTGTGAAATCATTCTGATAAACATTGATCGATTTCGTGAAACTTTTGTGAAAAACATTTTTTGTACCTCTTTTAGAAACAAAGTTGAAGGGGAGAGGACTAATTATGGTGAAAAACCTGGTACACAATCAAATGAATGTATCCTGATCATACTGAACAAAACATAGAGGATCGTAACATCAGAAAAATCAGAGGGGCAGAATATGACGTGGAATATTTTAATGCAGTATCATTTAATTGCCACTGAATTTGCATGAATTATGACCAATATTTAAGATTGAAAGTGATCTGCAGTGAGTAATATTTCAACAAAATCCAATCGCCGTTATGCCTATTCGTATACTTAGTGAATTGCCTATTAGCATATTAAATCAATATCCTTTTCAATATTTCCGAAATTATGAATGCATTGTTTATTCTTCGAATTTAACAAATTAACACTGTATCTGCCGAATCACTCATTCCTGGAAGCGTTCTCAAAAGAAGGAAATTCCGAATAGGAAATTGATACTAAACAAACTTCATTGAAAAGACCCAATTCCCAAGTCGATGTAAACAAAATGAATACAGGATCGTCCAAACAGAGCGACCGTTTTTTCTTTCTAATAATAAACCACATAATTTACATTGATTTTTATGTCCTTCTTATTTGATTCTGCCATATCACATTCGAACGCAGAAATTTGGACAGCTAATAGCTTTCAAATTTAAGACGCTGGATCTTTTATAACAGAAATAAAACTGATTTTTCATGCTTACCTTAGCTTAAATATGTGGATATGTGTGCTTTCGAATGTTAAAAGCCACTTTTATGAAACATTTTCATTATCGTTTTCCTCAACGTACCTATAATGATGATAAAAATGATGAGACGTTGCATAAACGTTGAATATAACACTATTAAACAACCTCAAGTTTCCAGCTCACTGAGAAATATTCATTCAATCCTTTTCAGGAATAATTTTTTTCTACGCTTTTCTATTCTAACGTTACAGTTGCCACCGATATAAAACAACGTGCATTCATGAATTATGATACAGGGTGTTTCTGAATTGATGCGAAATATTTCAAAGGATAATACCTTGCTCGAAATAGAGGTTAGTTTGATATATAAAGGAGATATCGCGGTTCAAAGATGACAGATGTTTTCATTTTGTATCTCAAAAATGGAAAGCGATAGATAGAATGATGTTATTTTATGGAATTATTACTAAAATAATTTTGATTATGACTTTCTCGATATTTTTAAAATGAGTGGAGGGGAGTGAGGAAAACTCATGCAACGACTAGAATAGAATAAATTTTCGGAAAGCCTGGTTAGAAACTTTTTCATTTCTTTCAACTTTTCAGGAAGAATGGAACGATGTGCCTGATAATTTCATTAATGACTAGATTTGCTTAGGCGTATTCGGCAGTGGATTGAAAGAAGCGGGGGTTGAAAGGACAATTGAATTTTGATTCAGTTGTGGACTAACTATAATCAATAAATAATTGATAAATTTAAATTCTTTCTCATTTTTCCTATTTTGTCTCATCCTGAATATACGAGGATATTATAATCAGAAAATTAATTATCTAAGGAAATATAATAATAGAATAATCGATTAATCAGATACACCGTCTTCATTGATATAAATATCAACAACCGCCATGGATCCGACTCGAGAGGGAATTGTTGGTCTAATTCTTAACTAGATGTCGCCTTGACGTACACTGTACCTTAAGACTTTGTCTAGTTTTACTCCAATTTTCATCGTAGTAGGGTTATGTTATCCTGAAGAGATCAGAACAAGATCGAAACCTAGGTCGACTTCTACCCGTGGCAAGTTCGAGTCGGATCCATGGCGGTTGTTGATATTTATATCAATGAACGCGGTGTATCTGATTAATCGATTATAAGAGGATATATTGACAAATTCTTACTCTACTATAGAACCAAGTAAAATTTCAATGTCAAAATATTTTATTACTCGACATATTCGCCTCTTAATTGAATACATTTATTACAGCCAACCTGCAACGTCTCTAATCCTTTCAAAAAAAAATGTTTCTTTTTGCTCTGCAAACCAGTCCTCCACAGCTTTTATTAACTCCTCGTTGAAAGAAAATTGACGACCTTTTAAAAAAATTTTCAGTTGAGGAAAGGGGAGATAGTCGGACGGAGCCAAATCTGGTGAATAAGGGGGTGTTCTAGTAATTCTGACCCTAAATCACGAATTTTTTGCATGGCAACATGAGATTTGTGTACTGGGGCGTTGTCCTGTGAACACAAAACACCTTTGGATAGCTTTCCGCGTCTTTCCTCTTTAATTTTTTCGCGTAGAGTGGTCAATAATGTCGAATAGTAATCTCCAGCTATTGTTCTACCCTTATCCAAATATCAATCATGATTACTCCATGACAATTCCAAAAAACTGAAGCAAGAACTTTTCCAGCAGATTTTTTGACACGAAACTTCTTAGGTCTTGGAGAACCAGAGTGTCGCAATTCCATCGATTGTTGCTTTGTGTCTGGATCGTAGAAATGTACCCAAGTCTCATCCATAGTAACTATTCGGTTTAAGAAGTCTACATCGTTTTCAAATCGCGCACAGATCGAACGCGATGCTTCTACCCTTGCACGCTTTTGGTCGACATTCAAACATTTGAGGATCCATTTTGCAGAAATTTTTCTCATGTCCAAATTAACGCGTTCTTTTTTCGGGGACTGTCACAGAAACTGGCCTTCCCGATCGGTCATCACCTTCAATGGAAAATTTACCTCTTTTGAAGCTTGCAGGCCAATTTTTCACAGTCGCATACGAAGGACACTGATCACCAAGGGTATTAAGCATATCTTCGTAAATCTGCTTACGTCTTAACCCTTTTAAATACAGGTAGGTACTCGATGATATCTCGATACTCCAATTTTGTCGATTTTTACAATTTTGGTGGACATCTTTTTTTTCATTTCATTGCGTATCTCTGGTTTACTGAAGTATCTTCAGAACTATCCATTTTTGAGAATTTTGAAAATCATAAGAACTTCAGGAAGTTACATCAGATAATACCTAGAATTATCCGAGCGAGATGCTAACTAACCATCAATAAATTACCTTCGAACAACTGTAAATTGGAGATTCCCATGTTCGAGTAATTTCGTAGCGAATATAACCTGAATGATTTTTACAGCAGGTTCCATGTTATCTGTCAATATTCAAATTACCTAAACAGTCCGTTGCGATGGCCTATTTCTATTTTTCAGACGTAGGCGTGGGAATAACCACAAGTTGTTACATTTGAAAAATAAATCGAGAAAAATCATTTTTAAGTTTCAATCGTTTTTGAAAGTATTTAATCTTTGCGAAAATCGCTGTAAAATCATTTAAAACTCAAAAACAATTCGAATCGATGCAATAAAAATAAGTATGAGACATTTCGTTAATCTGGTCGCCTTTTTTCTGAAGCTTGGTTCTTTGCATGCTCCATGAATGTTCTTATTATAAAATGAAGTCAGTTTATTGACGGCTTCGATTTGAACCTAGTTTTCTGAAAATGCCAAGACGTAAATTAACAAACGCCTGAGGCTAATAGAGCCAACGGCATACAGGGTGGCCTAACTCAGGTTGTTGTACCGAAAGACTCCAAGTCAGCGAAAGTGTGATATCCCGACCTTTGAAATAGGTTCAGGGAGACAGATTCCGTGTTGGAAAGACCAAGGCTTGGTGGGCGACGAAAAACATCACCTGCTCAGGATCGTCTCTTCACCGTTGGAATACTCTTCATAATGCAGATGGGGTCCAAGTTTCCATCTAAACCATCAGACGATGTTTGAGAGAGGTAAATCTAGGTTCTAGACGTCCATTAAGAGGAGTTCCATTAACACGTGACCATAAGCGTCAAAGACTGGAATGAGCAAGGCAACATATCAATTGGGACGATCAATGGCGACGATCAATGGCGTAGTGTCCTTTTCACTGATGAATCCAGATATGGACGATTTTCAAATTCTCGAAGAATAAGGGTATGGACAATCCCACGGATACCCCGTAATCGTCGCTATGTCCAAGAAGTCTATCCATTCCGAGGGGGTAGTGTTATGTTATGGGCCGGGATATGTTTCAACGGGCGCACAGATCTACATATTTGTCCTGGGAATATGACCGCCTCACACTATAGGGAGCATATCATTGACAATGTTGTGCCATATTTTCACGCTGCTATCGGTGAAACTTTTCAATTTCTAGACGATAAAGCTGGACCTTACCGTGCAGCCATAGTTGAGAATGTGCGCGAGGAGCTTGATATTCCACATTTATCAATACCTCCGCACTCACCAGATTTGAATTGCATAAAACATGCATGGGATATGCTCCAAAGAAGATTAGATAATCATCAACCTAGCCCAAAATCCTTAAATGATCTGAGAGAGCTTTTTTCCCGTTTATGGAATCAAATTCCTCAAGAAATGTTCAACAATCTCGTGTGTAGTATGCAAAGAATATGTCAAGCTGTTATTGATGCCCGTGTAGGCCTTACATTGTATTGATAGTCTTGAAATGCTTGAATTCTCTGGGAATGAAATTTCGTTATTTTACTCGATTTTTCTTAACCACCCTGTATACGCTGTAGACCTACAGGCTTAAATTAATTTGCAACTTGGAATCATATTAATATGAATTTTCATCACAAAAATCTTATTTCAACTAAATTTTTTTGCATTTTAAGTCACAGTTTATATTGCAATTCATTTAAAAAATTACTGGTTTGTTGAATATCTCTTCTTGGGAACACCCTGTACATTGAGAAATACTTCCTTGAGCTGCAGAAATAGAAATACAAGAAACTTGTTGTCGAACGAAATTCCTAAGATGTATGTTTGGCAGTTATGGAAGAAGAACGCACTATTACAGGATCCTGTATTGATATGGAGCGTTCGACTTATAATAAGTTTTTCGTTTTTCTACCGACAGTTTACGCCTTGCTAAACAAAGTGGTACTCGTCTTAATCGTTACACATGATTAGCTGGAAATTTCCATCACCAAGACTTGACCTGCAGTTGCCGTAGCTGTACCAGATTCCAGATACCAATTAGTTACCCCTGTGTACGTTCAGTTCAACACGTAGAAGAGCTCTTTCTGTAATAATCATCCACTGCAGTTGCCGTAGCCATACCAACATACCAAACACCAATTAGTTACCCCTGTGTACGTTCAGTTTAACACGTAGAAGAGCTCTTTCTGGAATTATCTTCCAGTCAATATCAAAAGAATCTCGATCTATCGGCCTCATTACAACAAAACTGCCGAATAATGCTAACGGTCCACCTGACTCCAGTGACGCAGGTATTTTTTTTGGCCGCTTGATTTGGGTACCGCGAAAGACGCAAATTACAGGTTCCATCTTTTCGAAGTGCGGATATAGCCAGGCATAAACAGGTTTAATCGAATAATTTCATGTGGTACCTCAGTGCAAAAAATAGACAAAAGCTCGAATAGAATTCGGATATGTCATTTGTTTACGTGCAAAACTAATGGCGTATAACCACTGGGCAATTACGATGAAGACTTTGCTGATTGGTTTCGTACTACCTTGGGATGATAGTCTGAAACATTTCCATCTTGGTCGGTATTTGCCGTAATTAGAGGAATAACAAGTAAAGTGATCAACGTAATCGAAAATGTTCGCAGAAAACCTAAATTTAAAATGCAATTATCGTTGGTGAATAATGTTGTTGTTCGTCATATCCAGTATATGGAGTATACGGCTCTTTCTAATTGTTCAATTTTCCTTGAGGTCCAATACCGAAAAACTCAAACATTTCTTGCCAACGTTTCATAAAATTCATTTCGCCATCTTCAGGACATGCAAGATGAAATAAACAACACTAGTACACTTAATCTCCTCAATATCAACATTAAGGAAAGGTAAAACTCGTATAAAGTAACACGAATGAACGATAAGGTAAGGAATTTGCTTTCCCTTCCTTTGTCCCCTCTTTTTTCTTTTCCTTTATACAGGGTATGGCGTAATGAATGGATGATATGGTACGGTTTCAGATAATATGTTAAATGCATAGAAAAAGTTCCTCGTTTTTCAAGATATTCGATATTCTCGAAAATTAAAAGAAAATTCCCACCCTTTGCCGGCCTTTTTTTTTCAATCTTTTTTTGGATAGTAGTTATTCTTGGATAGATGCGCTATCGAATGTTATTGAATGATTTTTTTGGGCGCATACATAGTTTTTTCAAAAAAAGATCTATATCAAATTTCATGTTTTGCTCATTGTTTTTCGACCTATACTCCAAGTGCAATGGAACAAGTTGCATCTGATTTTTTTTAATAATATACTTCCGGGCCAACCGGAAAAGCCATCAACTTCTTTAATTTAAAAGGGACACCCTATATATTTTTAAAGATTTTGAAAGAGCTTGTTATTTTGAATTCATAGATACATACTGAGTTAAGTGTAAAAAAAATTGTAAGAACGGGGTATTGGTCAAATGAGAATCCTCATGGGATCATGAAGCACATACCCAGCATCCACAGATGTTAAATGTTTAGATGGGAATTATCGAAAATAGGCTAATAGTCTTGTAGGCCCATTTTTTATCGACGAAAACTTCAATGATGACAAGTATGTATTTGAATCTACTCCATAACGAAATCATTCCTGCACTTCAACAGAATGGACAATTACCACAAAATGTATGGTTTCAACAAAATGGAGCACCTCCCCACTTTGATTTTTTAACTCAGTATGTGAGAATTAAAAATAACAAGCTCTTTCAAAATCTGTGAAAATATATAGGGTGTCCCATTTGAATAAAAGAAGTTGATGTCATTTCCGGTCAAATCCAAGTATGTTATTAACGAAAAAATTTATATCAGATGCATTTTGTTCCATTGCACTCACCTGAAAATTTTCATAAATATAGTTTTTTTCGTTTAAAAGATATTTACTTGGTTCCATACTTTATCCCAACCCTGTATAAACATGGTTGGAAGATTGAGTTATGCTATTTTTTTTACAGAAATCAAGAATCGAGTGTTGAAATTTCACTGAAAAATAATGGACAGAATAGTCCGTTACTTTGTGATAGTTCATTCGAAAAAAGGATAAAAGTACTCGAATAACCCGACAGAAAAACTTCTAAACGATCAGACCGTCCATGGAATTTCCCACTTTTCAAAATTCTCAAGAAATAAGCCTACAGAAGACATTTAAATACCTTTTTGCACAATTTGAAATACTTCAGTATGAAAATTTAGTTGTACTACGAAACCTGTGTCATCTTTAAAGAACTAACTCTACTTACAAAAAATGAAGAGAACATAGAAAGTAGCATTGGCAACATCTCTCAGAATTATTTGACTTCAATTTGGGATTAATTGATGAATAACAAACTGTATTTCTAGCATTTGAAACAAAATAAATCGCTACTACAATTAGTAGAGAGTTTTTTTTTAATTACGAACGTGTTAAAATTTACTCCATCACTTGAAATTAACTTGAAAATTCTTCTAAACAAATTCTACTCCATCTTCAGAATCACGGCTTGATTGAAGTCAAAAATTGCTTTAAATCTCCCGTATGTTCAGCTGTGCCATTACTCAAGTACTGTCGTTATTGAAGACTTATGTTCTATCTATTCTCTCATCTTTTCTTTAAATATTTCTTACATTCGCTCTCACAATATTTTTAATATCTAATAAATACACTAAATTTTATAAAATATGTTGAATTAAGATCTTTTTCTGTAACATGTTTTAGAAATGGGAAGAAATTATGTTTTCTATATTTTATTCGAAAAATATGAGATTATGTTTTGGATGCTTAATAATGTTTTAGCTAATTTTTTGACCATTGGTATGGTATTGGTATCGTCCTCCATCTCCTAGGGGGTTTTACCTTTCCTCGAGGGATGACTGATGGGATGCTTACCAACAGTGAGACCATCGGTTACAAATATTCCTTTAACGTTTTAGAATATACCGCTCCACAAAAGTTCAGGAATTTTTGACCATTTCAGAAGTTGCCGATTCTTGTCCACCGAATTTTCATTCTTCAGGGATCAAATGTTCATTTTCTTATATCTGATTGGTTTGTGTGCTTCTCTATTTCCATTTAAAAAATAGCAAGTTTGTGCCCAGTCACGAAAACAGTGATCTGATTTTTTTTTTAATACGCCACTGACTTTAATGTGAAACTATCTTTTATGAGCAGTTATTTTATGTAAGACAGGGCCAAGCGCGGATCCAGGGGGGGGGGGGGGGCATGGGGGTCATGACCCCCCCCTGGACTGGACGAACCCTCAAATCTTGTGTTTGATAAAAAAAAATCAATTGGCGGGTATGTAATCCACCTGACCGTGACCCCCCCCCTTTCTCGAGAGCTGGATCCGCCACTGGACAGGGCCTGAGAAATAATAACATCTCAAAAAGTGAACATTTTCGTTTTCGCCCTGTATTTCAGGAACAAAAGTAGTTGAAATATTTCTGTTTAGTGGCTTTAAAAATTTTACGAAAAAATGATACCTACAGGGTTGCGGAAACCATAGGGCTGAGATACAGTGCAGTCTTAACCAAAATGGAACACAGTGTACTACTGTATTTTATTAGGAGTGAACTGATTCGGAACTAACAATAGGAAAAATGAATGTTCACCTGAAACTGTGAAACTTATGAAGAAATGGACCAATGGACGAATGAAAGAGTTTGATGAGTGTGTTAACATTCAGATTTCACATATTCGAATTGTGAAAAAAAGGGATTTTCTGCAGCGGCGGCTCGTGAGGTTTGGATGCGGTTAGGCGACAAACAAATTTCGCATTATGTTTTTATGCAATGATCAATAAATACCCTTTCACTACCCCCCCCTGCTTTGTTATAGATGCACCCTTACGAATTTTCATGTCTTGTAGATTGAATTAATACGCCGATCTTAATAAATCGAACTTATTGATTATTTGATCTATGAAATCATCCGCCTTCTGCAGCGAACAAAACAGTTTTTTCTATCGAAACAAGTGCTAGCGACGACAAACGTACATTTTTCATTGAATTTCAATAATTGCAATAAAGACTGTTCGAAAGAGCTACCGAACAACCACTGGTGACTTTAATACCAATGGGTTTTAAAAGAACGTGAAAATTTCAAATCTAGAGTATTCCGGGGGTTTTATAAGATTAAGGGCCGGTATTATAAAGGCCAACCGAGGATTCAACCGTTGCGTAAACAACCAAATTCCTCACTATCTGGTAGTTAGCGCACGGTTGAATCCTCGGTTCGCCTTTTATAAAACCGGCCCTAAGAGATTATGTCGGTCGGCCAATTGTAACAATTTCTTCGCGAATATTATCGTTTAACCGCGAAGAAGGAATTTCCAGTAAAGCCGGACTCCCACTACTCGTGTATTTGGCAAATATTTGCCACTTGCCTATATTTGGCATGTAGTGGGAGTGGTTCACTCGGCCAATACTTGTCAATTTTGTCATTAAAATTCGAAACTTCATCTACTTGCCAAGTACGCAAATAATTGCGTACTTGCCAAATATACGAGTAGTGGGAGTCCGCCTTAAGGAACAAATAAAATCATGAATGGGATTCATTTCTCAAGAATTTGGAAATACGACCTAATGTTTCAACTAAACTAAAACAAGTATGTAAATAGATATAGGAAGGTAATTAACGGGTTCTGATGGTTTCGGATAGTCTTCAAATCAAATAGGGATTATAAAACACAAGTGCGAACTGAAAATGAATCGTTTCAAATCTACCGCTGCGCGGGAACAGACACGCTGAGCGATCATTCTCGAAAGTAGCCGAAGGCGGACGAGCTCATCGCCTACTCTGCGCCTCAATTTCGCATGTTTCACTCTATACGCCAGTGTCTCCATCCTTTACTGATTCATTGGTAGATTCCGCGGCACTCGGCAGGGCTGACGTGTAGTGATCGAATCGCAGGCGCTGGGATAGATCGCCTTCCGTTGCAATGAAAGCGAAATATGGTCGTGGCAGGGCTACAACGCCAGCTAAAGGGTGAAAAATATCACAATCGCGTGCGAGATTTTTGAATGAAAAATTCTTCGATAACATATTATAATTAAAAATTATAATTGAAGAGAGGAATCTGATACGTAAAAATATATGAATCGTTTTATAATTTCTCCAAAGATTTTCCAAGGTAGGCGCCGCCTACCTTGCCTACCCCGACGAGCCGCCACTGATTTTCTGATACTATTTCAAAATTTCTGAAATTCTAAAATCTCCTGGAACACTACACATTAAAACCAGATTGAATATGATTTCAAAATTAGGCCCAAGTTGCCATTGATAGCAGATTGTGAAGCTCCGATCAGTCAATTCAACAATTTCTTTTGACGTTGAAGTGTATACTCAAAAAATATACCTGTGAATCTCACAACAGTTAACTAGTTTAACATCTTCTTCGTTTTAAATTTTACGATCGGTGATATCCATTTACTGAATAACAACTGAACATCCTGTACAGATTATAACGCTTTATAATGGGTATTGAAGTCGGTTAAGCACACGCTGTAAAAAACAACTTTTCTTCCAAATGGACCATAATTCCATACAATATGCACCTGCCTGACGTGAGCAGTGCTCTCAGATTTAAATATTGAGAAGTGTAATAAATTTGTTTCTGTTGTACAATCTCATAAATCCGTCCGAAGATTAAAGTTGAGTGATATTTTCAATGGTAGATGGGTTCTTTATTAGAATTTATGATGACTTTTATTCTTTTGGACTCCAATGTTCCCAAAATATAGGCTGAAATCATGAAAATAGTTTGCAAACCTCAAAAATGATAGGCACTGTTATAGAGATATCTCTATGCTAAGCTTTAATTAACGTTCCAAAAAACGAGATCGGAATTCTGCCAATGATGTCGGAATGACATTATATGAGAAATCACTCTTTGGACAGGCAGATATAGACGTTCAAGGCTTTTCGACGAAAAACTCAGCACGTTTTTTTAAAGACCTAACCGAAAATTATAATTATAGATCTCTCGGTCCTGCTATGACTCCCGAGCCATGTCGATTTGAGACATAAAGATAATATATGGCTAGCTTGTGACGCACGAAATAGCCTACTCTTCAATCTTCTTCGACTTGTGACGTAAGTTCGCCATTGGTCCTCTTCAAGCGTATCTTCAAATTCAGCAGGTATCGGATGTGAAACAGCAGTAATTCTCCTACTCCTATCGATCTTTCGGCAAATCAGAACAGTTTCTCGGAAGTAATGGGACCGCACACTACTAATTCACATATTTTAGATGCTGCATATAGGTTTACTACCAGTTGGACATATTCTCATGAATATGGACGTCTCACAGGTGTTCTGGTCTTCCAAATGGCCATTCCCGAAAAAAGTGTAGGTGCTTGATACTTTATGGACGAGTCTTATCATATTTTATAGTAGTCGTTATCAATCCGCTAACTGAAATCTCTTCAACCCTGGGTGTAGGGGCTATCAACCCTAAATTCTTAATAGGGAATAGGGGGTGAGATTAACCTCAATTGAAAGATCACTTGTCCCTCTACATGAATACTATGGTTTGCAAATTTTTATTGATTCCTTGAAGTAGTTACAGGGAATGACAATTTGAAAACTTGCCAGGCCAATCACGTCTCGGCAAGGATGTTTTCAAATAAAGCCGGAGCAGGTTAATATTTAAAGGGGGCAGGACATATTTTGAGCAAAATTGTAAGCCGAAATCTGCTCAAACCTAGGTATAGGGCTATCACCCCTAAATCCTTTATAGGGAATAGAGGGTGAGCTTAAATCTCAATAAAAATTTGCAAACCATAGTATTCATGTAGAGGGATAAGTGGTCTTTCAATATATGTAGGTCTTTAAACGAGTTTACAATGTTCTCACAATATTTATCAACTTTTTCGAGACCTAAATTCAAATGATGGAAAACGTTGATGTGGAGATATTCAATAATAAAATCCCACAAATGTGGGAGATAAAATTGAACACCTAGGAGCATTCAACACGCTCAGTTTCTATTAAAAATTTATTGTTACCGGTCCATATTGAGGTTAAATGTCGATGAAATACAAAATTCGGATATGAATGATGAATATCGATAAAAACTACGTTTTAAATTGAAATCAATGAAAAAAAATGATACCTTATAATCTGTGGCGATGTTTCTATCTAAACAATATCCTCTTGGAATTCTATAAACTCGACACGGTTAAAATTATATTAATTCACTCCACATAATAATCACATTAGAACAATAATTCACTGAATGTATTCAGAACTTCACATGATGTTTAGAGTTTGTTATTATTTATCACAGTTTGTTATTGTTTATAGTTGGCCTCCGTCGGTTTACGCTATACGCATGCGTGGAAAAATTTCGCGGCAAAGTCGATTTACGATGGAAACGGCAGAATTCATAGATGAGAGAGAGAGAGAATTCATAGATATGTTTCGTAAAAAACCCTTAACCTCAATGAAAATATCAGCAAGCAGACAACATCTTCTTGAATTTTCTGTGCAAACATTCACAGAATCGATACGAAATAAATGAGGTTAGGTTGTTTAATAATAAATCTGAATGAAAAGTCTTTCTTTATGAGATTGTTTGGCAATTTCGAGGGAAATATGAACAAGTTATTAATGTTTACAAACTAATCTGCAGAAAAATCGAAGAAGGAACTTATTTTGGTGTGAGAAATGTGGCTTTTTAGTTGCAACAATCAATGAGCTTAACATTTTCCTCTATTCAACAGCGATGTAATTGATAGGAAATCCTTGTTCGTTACTCTTTGCTTTATGCAGGTTGAGACAGAATAGGAAAGAAAAATGGAAAGAAAAAACGATTATTTATTTTTGATAATTCCAGAACTGAATCCAAATTCAATAGTCCATATTACCACCCAAGGGCATCGCCAGCCTTTGATCTAGGAGGGGGGGGCTAAAAAAATTCAGAATATAGAAATAATGAACTGATTCTCGTATATTATGCTATAATTTCATGAGTTTTTAAGGGATTTGTGAGCTCTAGGAGAGGGGCGGCATATGCCGGAAAATAATTTAAAGACTCAATTATCATGAAATTATCTTTCAAATAAAAAAAGAATCGGCTTGAATCTTGAAACAAATAAGACACAAATCATTTGCCAATATGAATAATGACAAATGAAATGTGAATACGAACTAGGTCTTCCACACCGTTCACCCTACCAGACCGAATATTTGTCATTATTTATATGGCAAATGATTTGTGTCTTATTTGTTTCATTCATCTAGGTAGCTGCCTTAATAGCTTAATTTTCATTATTTTATGTAAGGCTTCAATCTTATTTTACATGTGCCAGTCTTGGTGGTGTTTTGCCCATTGCTATGTCCAGGTGAAAGCTTAGGTACTCTTAAAAGTCTTTTTGTCCTTAAATTTGTTGAATTCAACCGGAACCCGTTGACATTACCCCTCTGTAGGTCCTAGAAAAATGACTTGGAAGGGCTGTTACAGATACCGTTCGATTCCTTCGAGTAAAATTTGCGATGTAATGGTCTTCCTTTGCAGATGGTTTGTTTTCAACAACAATAAATAAAGATATTTTCAAAACAGTAGTAGGTACCTCCCTCATGGGTTTTGTCTTATCCAGGATACACAAAATCAACGCTCTTTAAATCTTGTAGCGTCAATACTCGACTCGCTTTACATTATGTTCTGGCACAGGAAAACCCATGGAATGTTTCCATTTTTTTATTCATCATAAAGTAGCCATTTTACAATGAGGATACGTTAAACCCAATTAAAAGACAATTGATCTGAAGGCTTCCCATATCAAAGGATGGAGTCAAATCATACTCGTAATCAAGATTAACACTATAAAATCTTGCATGATGTACAAGTACAATTCACGTAACAAGTTAAATTGAACGAAAAAAAGCACAGTGTTGAACAATAAACTCATTTAGGTACCTAATAACCATAAAACGCTGATCTCAACTCCACTGCTGTTCATTTGTTCTGAGTTTTTGTTTCTAGAGACTTAACGATGTAGACAACAATTTTTTTTCCACAGTTGATGGTTATCGAATTACTTCGGTGTCCCTATGGTACATAAAAATGAAATATTATCCTTTGTTCTTTTTGTGGAACTCATTCTGATACGACAATGAAATAACTGCCAGTTGATTTTTCGTAATTTCAATAACAGTCGATTTGAATATTGAGTACCTAGATGTTGTATTGTGTTTAGGTATAGAATCTATTTTGACGTCTTTGTCATTTTGTAATAAAAAAAGCCAGCTCCTTAATACTTCCCTATATACTTCAAGAAGCCTCTATCTCCAAGAAAACCAATCAACGGGTTTATTCAATATTGTACAGGCTGTTCTAAATAAGGTGTTCACTGAATACAGCTCGTAAACTATTGGATATTGTGACAAATTTTCGAAGCACTCTTTTTCCTCTTTTTGAAATTATAAGATTTCAGAAAACATATTGTGGTTATCTTGACCTATTTTCGAGTTGAAGGGAGTGTCTCAAAATATACTGTCTCAACTGTTTTGCATTATCTTGGTTTCCAAAGGAGATATCTCAAGAATTTCAACAGCCTTATTTTGATATACTAACTGACAAGAAAACTGCAACACCCAGAAGGAGCTGATTAAATTTTAAATTTGTTTTGATAAAACATGGATAGTTTTTATGGCCTTATCGTTTTTCAGCACAACACCCTCAATATTACAATAATTTTTATTTCCCCTCCCCCTGAGAAAAATTTTGGCACTCCCTGAGAAAATTTTCTGTGGGCGCCCATGCAAGTGCACCCAAACTTTTTGGTCTAGAGCAGTGTTCCACAAAAGTAATTACTGTATTTATCAGTTCATTGCCCGTGACATTGAAAACAGTCGAAATTTTTTTTATTTTTTTTCTTATATTCTTTGGTAGATAAAAACTGAACCAAATGCCATAACTTCGAGCGAATAATATAGTATTCATAATTAAATACCTATTTCGTCTATCGTGCAGATGTAAAGTAAGAATTTAATAGCAATTTCACGGAGTATAAGCAAACCTGATCTATGTAATAAATCATTGAGGCACCAGAAATGGTTTCGGACTGATGATATGTTTTGGTGAATATTCGCGAAAACCTTGATGGCGCTAATGAGTATTATGACTTACAGTAGGAAATGCCCCCCTTCTTATGATATAACAATTTTTTCGATCATGTTTTTCGATTGCTTTATTCATTTTCATTCTGTTTTTTTTTCAATCTTTTAAAAATTCTTGTGCCTATTTTCATCACGAAAATTTTCGTTAAGTATCAATTTCAAACAAAATGATATCGAACATTTTGTCAAGTGTTTCTTGAAATTGAATTAATACTGAAGAAAGGTTTTAGTTAATTGCACTTAAGATGAAAAAATCAGCTGAATAGCTTGGCGAAACTTATTCTTTGAACAATTGATTCTTAATCTTGGCAAGACTCCTTATTTTGTCGTAACGAGCATTCAAATAAATGCTTGGTTATGACATTTTACATAGTTCTTACCTTTCTAGACTCCTCCAGGCTTCACGCGAAAGGGATCGGGCAAATATATACATAGTGTAACAACCAAATGGAATAAATTCGATAACGAATAAATGAGGGGGTGTTAGGAAAAACGCTCGGACACGTCGATTTGTAATTTTAAATGCGCATATTTTTCAAGAAAATAAAATTATATAGGGTGTTTCATGCGACCGTGGCCAATACCAACTTTTTTATTTCGAATGCAACCCCCTGTATATTATTTATTTTTTGGATTCTTCAGAAAATTCTAGACATAATTCATGTACAATGTCCTGTACGTATCTTCAAATTTTTCGGAAATATTGAGTGTTTTCAGATTTTTTACAAAAATTAACATTGAATGGAAATTATTTCATTTCACAAATTCGATACATTACACTCAATACTTATTTCCCATTTACCTCTTGATATGAAGAAAGTGAGCAAAAACCATTACTGAGAAGAAATAAAAAAACAAAAACAGATTTGTTTATTCTCATAGCCTTAGTAACACGTTGTCTGTTTGCATGACAATAAGTGATCAGTGTAAGTGCTATTGTCTTTTGAATTTCGATAATTTAAGAGAAATGCACAAAATAACCATTCTTCAAATGATTGGTTATGGAGATTAAACACGGACACAAATGGAAGTTTCTCTCTTATTCCACGAAAAATTTCCAAATTTGCCGCATTCATCCCAAGGAACAATAAACAAAATAAAAAAGCAGTTTGCATGGCGAGCTTGGTCATGTAAGACAAATAAAGAAAATTGCTGCCAATGCAGTAAGTGATGATACGAAATTGGATATTATATGCTTGAGTTTCAAGAAAGCCCACATAATTCTGTTCGAAAAGTAGCCCCGCTGTTCACCGTCAGCCACACGTCAATATTTCGAAAAGGAAAGTGAGATGCATCCCTATAGAATGATGGCAACTCAGGAGCTCATAGAAGACGATTTCGATAGGAGAACGCATTTTTGTGAGCAAATGATGGAAATGTTAGATAACAATGTGATCCAATCAGAAAATGTTTTGTTTTCTGATGAGAGTACATTTACGCTACACGGTCATGAATCGTCAAAATTGCCGCTATTGGCCTGATGAAAATCCTCACTGGATGAGAGAAGAACATACGCAATATCCTGAAAATGTTAATGTTTGGACAGGAATTGTTTGAAATCATATCGTAGGTCCCATTTTCATTGACGGCAACTTGATTAAAAAAAATTAATTAGAACTGCTCCAAAATAATGTAGTACCAACTTCTATAAACTTATATCCTGATCCAGCAAATCCACAAGTTCCTGCCAATATAATATGGTTTCAGCAAGATGGAGCACAGCTCCATTACCAAATCAATGTCTGGCAGTACTTGAACCAAATTTTTCCAAATCGGTGGATAGGGAGGCGCGGATCGATAGAATGGCCAGCACGATATGCTGATCTGACACCATTAGACTTCCTTTTGTGGGGATATGTCAGAAGTATTGTATACGAAACGAAACCTTAAACTTAGACGACCTAAAAAACCGAATCACGCTTGCGATTAGATCAGTCACGCCTGAAATGTTGAGTAACGTTAGAAGACAATTCTACACCAGATAAGCGTGTTGCCAAGACGTTCGCGGCGAGCATTTTGAACATTTTCTACATTGACATTATTGTTTTTTTTTTTTTTGTTTTTTCAATAATTAAGAAATAATCAGTATTACTTATAAGGTTTTAAGTGTAATGTATCGAATTTGTGAATTTGATTTTTGCAATAAATCTGAAAACACTTAATACTTCCGAAAAAGTTAAAGATAGGTATAGGACATTGTGCATGATTTGTGTCTAGAATTCTCTGAAGAATCCAAAAAATAAATAATATACAGGGGGTTGCATTTGAAATCAGAAAGTTGGTATTGGCCACGGTCACATGGAAGACCCTATATAATTTCATTTTCTTGAAAAATATGCGCAATTACAAATCGACGTGTCCGAGCGTTTTTCCCAACACGCCCTCATTTATTCGTTATCGAATTTATTCCAGTTGGCTGTTACACTCTGTATGGACCGCATTGGCGGGCATGGAATTTATTCAGAGAAAGTACC
The DNA here is from genome assembly GCA_910592335.1 of Adalia bipunctata. Taxonomy (NCBI): domain Eukaryota; kingdom Metazoa; phylum Arthropoda; class Insecta; order Coleoptera; family Coccinellidae; genus Adalia; species Adalia bipunctata. The sequence continues at coordinate 14,885,681 of OU342954.1, forward strand.
GACGAGTGGAAATAAATACTAGTGCAAATAAATCAGTCAAAAATAATTGTACAGACTTTTGCTAGAATAAGTTCTATAGTTGTAAATTAGTTTAAATAAATGGTTTAATTATCCCGGACGTTTTAATAACTAAGAAAACGTTACACTAGGTTTAAATGTCCCTATATCCAAATATCGGTTATCCGCATTATGGTCAAAGTGTATACATATTTATTTACGTGCCTACGACCCTGATTATATAAGTGAGCTATCAGAAAACACCGGTTGTTCGAATTAATAGATTCCCAATAAATGGCTATTTGTGACAATAATAGGATGTTTTTTGGAATTTTATCTTGTAATATTCTGTACTTGAACATGTCCAAGATAAGTGAACAATTTTCGGGAAGGTTTATTCGAGAATGTACGTGGAAGTAGAGAATTGCTTTTCCTGTCAATTCAATCAAAAAATAATTGATTGATCAACACACTAGTACACTCAATGGAGACAATACGTATATCAAGGATAGCAGTAAGCATGGAACCCTGTGAGCAGGGCCGATCCTAGGGTGTTGGCCGCCCGCGTGCAACATCCTTATGTGCCGCCCCAAAGACACAAAATATACCTTTTTTAATGTATATACATATATACAGGGTGTCCTAAGTGCGAGTGCCTATAAGACGTTTCTGGGAAACTGGACATATTTGAAATCAGAAAATTGGGATTATATTATTGTCCGAAATTCTCTACCGTCCTAAAATATTTTTGCAGCCTGAGCACTTCCGTTTTGTCAAGGAGTGAAAATAAATTTGTCCAACAATTTTTTTTTTAATTTTTTCGTTTCTGAAATGATAGAGAATTCAATGCTGAATACATTCCAGTTGAAACCTTTGTATTTATTCAAATTGTTCTCAAAATATCTAAAAGAAAACCTGAAAGAGTCAAATATTCATAGACAGTATTATGTTCATATTTCTTATTCTCAACATTCCAAGTGTAAACTGTTCTCTCAACATCAAAGTAGTAGAATGTGGAAAGGTCATGCAGTTTTTGAAATTCATGAATATCATCACAGGGTGTTTTAAAGTTTGGGTCGAAAACTGTGGTCGAAAATTAGCAATAACTTCTATTTTTCAAATCAGAACCCTATTTTTTTATGATTGCGTTAGATTCTGCAAAGAAAATAGTGATAGCACTCTAAGATACTCTTGCTCCTGAATTCAGTAGTTTCGGAGTTATTTGAGATTTTCTGGATTAATGTTGTACGTAGAGTCAAATAACTCAGAAACCACTGAATTCAGGAGAAAGGGCATCAGTATTTTCTTCGCAAATTCCAACGCATTTATAAAAAATTGGGTTCTGATTTGAAAAACAGAAGCTATGGCCAATTTTCAATCACAGTTTTCGACACATAATTCGAAACACCCTGTGATGATATTTATGAAATTCAAAAGATGTATGACCTTTCCACATCCTTCTACTTTGACGTTGTGAGAACGGTTTACACTAGGGATGTTCAGAATTAGAAAAATGAACATAATACACTGACTATAAATATTTGACTTTTTTTTCAGGTTTTTCGATATTTTGAAAACTATTTTAATGAATACAATGGTTTTGACAGAAATGTATTCAGCATTGAATACTCCATCATATCATGAACGAAAAAATTGAAAGAAAAAATTGAAACAAATTCATTTTCACTCCTCGTATAACCGGTGGTCAGGCCCCAAAAAGATTTTAGGTCTATACATATTAGATTTAAGGAGGGGATAACCCAGTTACTTTTTCCGTAAATATTTTTGTGATCCCTCTGCGCTCCGACATCTTCTCTAAAGGTTTTTATGTTATCTTACACAATAAAAATGCAATTTACATGCACGTATATAATATTTTTATATACTACTGTATTCGTGTGCTAGATGATGAATCATGAACTAGATACATGATACATCCATTTCAACAAAATAAAAAACATTCAATAAAAAATATGTAGATAATATAGGAAAGAAACACGAACTAAATACTAAAAAAAACGAACTTATATGTCACGAGAAACTATGTGAATAAGCAGGAACTACTACATTATCTCTACGATATAATTCTGAACTAGTTCCCCTAAATGCCAAATTCTGACTGCCCAAAAATTGTACTACAACAATCATTCTTTCAATGATGGCACGCCATCGCTTTTTTATCGATTATAAACATTTTGTTGTTCCGCATCAATAGTAGGTACAATTCTTTTCCAATCTCAATTTTAACTCGCACCAAGATTTCACAGAAAATGTTCAAGCGCAATTTCATGTTTATTTCAGTTCATTGAATTTTTTGGTCGTCTCATTCAAATTTTGGATGATTAGAGTAATAATCGATAATTAAAAACAATTATCTCTTCAAAATTTTTGAAAATTATATTTTTCACAAACTGACATAAAAAGGTGGCGGCCTGCGGCCGCCCCCTGAATTTGGCCGCCCGCGTGCGGGGCACGCGCTGCACACCTGCTAGAATCGGCCCTGCCTGTGAGTAGTTCGATTGTATTCAGATTGAAATTGGAAAATAAATGATGAGCACAATCTCAATTATAAATTCGACTTGAATACGACAATGTATTGCAGGCAGGGACAAATGAAAATTAAAATCAATATCAGTTCGTCCCCGCCTGCAATACATTTGACACTCACGTCATATTTATATCGAAATATATACTCCATTCACAATTATAAAATCACAACTCTGGCCTTGGAAATTTGACACATTCCACTCTGTATCGAAGTTATGACGTTTTTCGAAATATTTTTATGTTCCAAGTCAACACTATGTTGCCCTTTCTACATTCTTAGCGTATTTCTCAGAATGTGAATGAATTGGAAAATATGTGATGGACGAAAATAATTAACGTTTATATGAATTGATAGAAAGGATTCCTTTTCTAGTTATTTGCGTGAAAAGTACAAGAGATCACTGTTGAAATATATTATTTTTCGCCATGGAAGAAAATTGCATTGCTTTCACATAATTTTCATATGCATGCTTGTGAAGATTAAATGTTTAGGTATTATCCTCTTGAACTGAAAGTTCAAGACTTGAAGACATTTCATTTATTTGATCTTATGAACATGGAGTAAGATATTCTGATTGTATAGTAATTTATTAGATTAAAAAATATTCATACATTACTACCACATTATACTTGTACAAATAAAATGGAATAGGTCAAACATATGCTTCACATTTATCATTCACCTGTTCTAAAATAAGACACAAACTCCTGGAATATGGAAAAAACCGATGTATTCTGGTTCAATATAGCCTATTTCTACTTTCGGCAAAGGAATGAAAGCTCCAGTGACACATTTCAATTCATCGGAATCTGAATTCACCTATTGTGGAATGCAATATAGTCATATTTCTTCTTTTTTTAGCTTTTTCGACGTGTTTTTTTCTGAAACGTGAAAACGATCAACAATAATCATTTAGAGACCGATGGTGGCTATCCAGAACCCGTTTAGGTACTTTGGTACTTACGAAAATCGTCAATTTCATTCTGCAAGTTCTTTCCTCATAATTCCTCGAAAATCCTACCTGAACCATATTTTCCGGTCGCTTTCGTTAGAAGTTCTTATAAGGAAGCCTTTTTCGTCCAATTACACATTCCAAATAAATTTTGAGCACCAAAAACGATACTGAAACTAACCAAACCTCTGGGAGACCGGAATTTCGCTTGAAATCTTTCAAAACGGCCAGATACCTAAAAAAAACTTCGTTATCAAGTATAAAAAGGTCGATTAGTACTTACTTTCGCTTTATTTATGCTTATAAATCGATTTTTGGTCCAATTCAAATTTGCCGTTCGTACTCACGTCAAAACTCGTGAAAGGAAAAAATGACACTTTCACGAAACTTCTTCTGGACGACGAAGAACGGAAAAATAGGCGATTTCCTATCGATATTTCGCCCCAAAATCGCCAATCGATTCGAACTAACAGAATGTGGTAAATCTTTGATACTTTTACTTTGATGTAAACAGAAAAACTGGCAACGTCGTTTTGTCATTAACGATATTTTTTGTACGCGCACAGACTTTTCATCAGGTGAACCAACTCCTGAAAACGAAACCATGACCTCCTATGTGATTAAATAAAAGTGAATGGAGTATTTTTGAGAATTGAACAGTCTATTTTCTGGAAATGAGATTAATATTTCCTCTATTTCAACTTCAGTATAAACTGCTCCACATGAGTTAGAGATATTGACTTGAATTGCAAAAAAATATAGTTGGAATATGATTTTTGTGATGAAAATTCATATGAATATGATTTCAAGTTGCAAATTAATTTTAGCCTGTAGTTCTGCAGCGTATACAGGGTGGTTGAAATCGAGTAAAATAACGAGATTTTATTCCTAAAGAATTCAAGCATTTTAAGACTATCAATACAATGTATGGCCTCCACGGACATCAATAACAGCTTGACATCTTCTTTGCATACTACACACGAGGTGGTTGAACAATTTTTGAGGAATTTGGTTCCATAAATGGGGCAGAAGCTCTCTCAGATCATTTAAGGATTCCGGGGTAGGTTGATGATTATCTCATCTCTTTGGAGCATACCCCATGCATGTTCTACGCAATTCAAATCTGATGAGTGCGGAGGTATTGGTAAATGTGGAATACTAAGCTCCTCGCGCGCATTCTCAACTATGGCTGCACAGTGCGATCTAGCGTTATCGTCTAGAAATTGAAAAGTTTCACCAGCAGCAGCGTGAAAATTTGGCACAACATTGTCAATGACATGCTCCCTATAGTGTGAGGCGGTCATATACCCAGGACAAATGTGTAGATCTGTATTCTGTGCGCCTGTTGAAACATATCCCGGCCCATACCAGAACACTACCCCCTCGGAATGGATGGACTTCTTGGACATAGCACATAGCGACGATTACGGGGTATGCCTGGGAGCAGTGGCGTATCCAGGATTTCGGTTTGGGGGGGCCAGATTTCTCATATGAGGAAAATTGAATTTTAATACTATCCTAAGCCTTCAGACTTTCAGAATTTCTTTCCTGTGATTATATGGTATGGGGGGGGGCCGGCCCCCCAAATCGAAGCCGTTGATAAACTGACTTCATTTCAAAATAAGAACATTCATGAAGCATAAATGCAAAGAACCAAACTTCAGAAAAAAAAGCGACCAGATTGACGAAATATTTCATACTGATTTTTATTGGATCGATTCAAGTTGTTATTGAGTTTCAAAACGATTGAATACGATATCCCTAACTCTTGTGGAGCAGTACCTATATTTGATGGACAATCTTTGTTTGTAACTGTTGCTTTATGTAGGATGAGACAAAATGGGAAGAATGAGAAAAAATCTGAATTTATCGATTACTTATTCTTGATTAATTGTAGTTATTTCACAAATGAATTCAAGTCCAATAGTCCTCATTAACATCACCTCTTCTTTCGATCAAATACGCCTAGGCATTTCACGAATCAAGTCATTAATGAAATTTTCAGGTAAATCGTTTTATTCTTCCTGAAGGGCTAAGCTCAATCGATGAAAAGATGGGTTTTGGCGCTCTATCATCCATGTTGTAGATAAATAGGTAGATAAATTCATTTTATATCATAAAGCTCTCGTTGAACGAGCACTGAAAATGAAAAAAACAGGAAGTGTTGTTCAATTTCATAATGAAATTACATATACATTTCAAAGACTTGTAGATTAATATTTATTCTAATAAAAATCCCTCACATCATGTAAATTTATTTTCAGACAAATTATTCATTTATCATCTTTTTCAGGATATTACCTCATTTCAAGTTGCTTCAACAAATGAGCGAAAAATCACTCGAATCATTCCAACAAATACAAGCATATTGTTAATTTATTTTATATCCAATACATTCATAAAAAACTATGTGACATCATAACAAATCGAAGTATCGAAAAAAACATCCATTGAGTCATCCCAAGGGAAAATATTAGATATCCTGTGTACAATAATATTCGATACGTCTAATTTGGATGTAGGAAAAAACCGAAAAGGTATTGTTTATTCGTTACGGATCTTCATCATTTGAATATTATACCTACATTGAACATGTCAACTTTGTATTCTTACATAAAAAATCACTTTTCAGGTAATGGATTTTAATCAGTCAACTTCTGAAGGTAAATAACATATTGGTATTAAGTTATTGAGTGAGTAGATAGTATGAATCATAATGTAATAACAATCGTCACAGGGTTTTCGGCATAGTCATTAATCAGAAATTAATTTCATTTGTTATGTCCAACATTTGATGTTTTTTTTTATTTTTTCAATTGTGGTTGGATATATTTCGGTAACAGGAAGTCCCTCAATTATTAAAATGAAATTTGGTCACAAATTCTGGAGACCAAATTAGGATACCTCTATTTTTGAATATTCGTGGCTATTCACTAAGCAAAGTTGCTATTCATAACAACTTTGCTTAGTGAATAGCCCCGAATGACTACTATGACTACAATTCACACTATGAGATTTGGCATATCATAAAACTGCTGTTTCACGTAAACGTACACTCCATTCTTTTTCATAATTTATCCCGGTTGGCCATGAAATTCTGACACATTTCACCGTGTATATTTTGAGAATGTTGAAAATGGTTATAGTCTCATTTTTCTGTCAGAAAACTAAGCAACGTTGTTCTTTCTACATAGAGATCGTAGTAATTACGTATTCATCAAAATGTTTATTTTCTTTGGGAAAATAATGAATTTGAGGAAATATTATGTGAATTAAATAATTCCAAAGACCTGGCGAATGTTGAAGAAACTTTTTTCTCTGTTAATACTGGAAATATTTCACGCATATAAACATGGTTGGAAGATTCAGTTATGCTATTTTCTTGTACGGAAATCAAAAATCGAGTGTTGAAATTTTACTGAAAAATATTGGACAGAATGGTAGGTACGTTACCTCGTTATAGTTCATTCGGAGAAAGAATAAAAGTTCTCGACAGAAAAACTTCTGAACGTTATAAAAAACGCTCGGACACGTCGATTTGTGATTTGAATGCGCATATTTTTCAAAAAAATTAAATTATATAGGGTGTTCCATGCGACCGTGGCCAATACCAACTTTCTTATTTCGAATGCAACCCCCTGTATATTATTTATTTTTTGGATTCTTCAGAAAATTGAAGACATAATTCATGTACAATGTCCTATACCTATCTTCAACTTTTTCGGAAATATTAAGTGTTTTCAGATTTTTTACAGAAATAAACATTTTGAATGAATTATTTTATTTCACAAATTCGATACATTACACTCAATACTTATATCCCATTTACCTCTCGATATGAAGAAAGTAAGCAAAGACCATTACTGAGAAGAAATTAAAAAAAAACAGAATATGGTTTCAGCAAGATGGAGTATCGCCTCATTACCATTGTCCGGCAGTACTTGAACCAAATTTTTCCAAATCGGTGGATAGGGAGGCGCGGATCGATAAAATGGCCAGCACGATCTCCTGATCTGACACCATTAGACTTCTTTTTGTGGGGATATGTCAAAAGTATTGTATACGAAACGAAACCCTCAAACTTAGACGAGCTAAAAAACGGAATCACGCTTGCGATTAGATCAGTCACGCCTGAAATGTTGAGTAACGTTAGAAGACAATTCTACACCAGATTAGTATGTTGCTAAGACGTTCGCGGCGAGAATTTTGAACATTTACTACATTGACATTAATGTTCTTTTTTGTTTTTTTTTTAATAATTAAGAAATAATCAGTATTGCTTATTAGGTTTCAAGTGTGATGTACCGAATTTGTGAAATGAAATAATTTTTATTCAAATCGTTGACTTTTGCAATAAATCTGAAAACACTTAATACTTCCGAAATATTTAGAGATAGGTATATGACATTGTGCATGAATTGTGTCTATAATTCTCTGAAGAATGCAAAAAATAAATAATATACAGGGGAATGCATTTGAAATAAGAAAGTTGGTATTGGCCACGGTCACATGGAACACCCTATATAATATTATTTTCTTGAAAAATATGCGCATTTAAAATTACACAAATCGACGTGTCCGAGCATTTTTCCCAACACGCCCTCATTTATTCGTTATCGAATTTATTCCAGACCTGAAAAAAAATTTTAATTGCACCTGATGAATTATAAGTATCTTTGAAATTGTGCTTAGAAAATCAAAACATACAACAGATGCTATGATCTGTGAACTGATTACATATTCCATTTTCACCTAGGTATGTATTTTTTTCAGTACACTCGAATGAATCATTTTGGTATTACAATCAATACGAATGATAACAGATGCTGTGTAAGTGTGTAATCCTGAAGAGTGTGGAGTGTGTTAATCTGGTAGGTAATGAAGAATAAAAAAAACTACACAACAAAATTTTCTAATTATTTTTAATGCCCTCGGGGGAAAACATTGACTCGCATTCCAAAATCCACCCCCCTTCCACCATTGGTTTTCTAATCCTTTAATGCACAGTTGGAAAATTTTCGAAGCTATCCCTCCCCCCCCCCCCCCAAAAATTTGGCTTCGGCCTGTCCCTGCCCTGTATAACAGCATGAAAATTCAGAACTCGGCAATGTATTATATTTTGGGACATTCTTAGATGAATAAAAATATTTGCAGGATGTGCCTAATTATTACTCCTTCGGGAGCTGAATAGAAGAAAAGTTATAAAACTATCAAACATTTCTGCATGAATGATTAATGTATTTTCAACCATTAATTAATGATGTTTAATTACCTTTTTAAAATTCTTCAATGATACGATCAATTCTGAAGGATGTTTCTCTATAATATCTGACAACATGCTTTGTTTCATCCAGATGAAAAAGTTTTCTGGGGTACGTATGCATAAATAATCCCGAATCGAATAATGTTTTTTGTCCCTTGCCGCTATTTCACAAAAAATTTACGAGTTTGTGAATCGAGATGGTCGTTATCAAATTTACACATTTAATTACTGCATCCCGATTGAGGTCGTCCTTCAAATGTTCCTCTCACCGAAATCCTGATGAACCTTAATCCAATCTGTATCCGAAAAACCGGTTGATTATTTGTTATTTTCATAAATGGTCCTACCATTTACGTCACTGCCGCTGTCAAAAACAAGAAAAAAACATGTCGGCATTTCGCCACAATAAGAAAATGATAACATTCGAAAAGGCTCAGATTATGTATCTGAAAATAAAAAGCTAGTAGAAACTCTCATGTTTTTTGATCGATTTGGAGCAACTATTTGATGGAATCGGTTTCTGGTCTGGTTCGTTACATGAAAATAATGCAGCGAACTGCCATATTATCAGTGGTGGCTCGTCAGAGGAGGATAAGAAGGCTAAGACCAATTGCTCCAGTTCTATTCTCACTCAAATTAGTTTTAATTGGAATAACCATTCAGACAACCCGCGAAGGGAGGTTATTATCCCTTGATGTTTGGGTTGCATAAATTCAGTATTAGTGGGGACAACGTGAAATGCCTTCATTGTTTTGTTTCCAATTCAAATGCTTTCGTTATGAATTATGGAGTGTGTTGATTTTCTTGATAGAGGAAATTTAATAACTTATGGAGCGTTATATCATACTTATTTGTATTTGGTTCTGATATCAATACAGGGTGAATATGAATAGTTTCGATTGAATATTTGATTGAAATTACACGAGAATAGTCAAAACACAGGATATTCGGGGCTATTCACTAAGCAAAGTTGCTATCCATAACAACTTTGCTTAGTGAATAGCCCCGATTGTTTGATGTGATGAATGTGAATGGTTATGTGGATCGATCAACGAGAAAACCCATTCTTTTGGTCCTTGTGCTTGTTTGCGTTGGTTTTTGCTGGACAATCAGATATGGTTTTGAAAATAATTCACAAGGAAAAATTTTTTAGTGGGTATTTATTATTGGTGAATATCCATAACGTTTAGCTTGCACTACAATTTCATCATGCGATAAAAAAATAAATTAATAAGTGAATTATCACAATTTCACAACCATGCCTGGCTAGTAGTTTCGCCTTCAAGCGACAGGGAGGCAATTCACAATACATAGGCAATGTGAGACTGTTTCCTGTACCTCTGGATGTGCGATCTAGTGGGAAATAATCTAACGAAAATACAACAGACTCAGAAGATGAACTGGAAGTATCAAATGCCTACAAGGAACTTCTCCACTTTTCAAATAGATGGCAAAAGTAATTTTCATTGTGTTATTCAAAAAACTTCATTCCCCATATAAATTTCCATCAATAAATAGGTACGCGTAGTTTAAACTTTGATCTCATAATCTCCAGTGAAAAGTACAAAAACTAATAGCTATGGCTATGAGGGAATATATCCCCAAGGGTCTAGGGATGAGAGGCAGGGTTTCTGTTGATACCAATAATCTACCTATATATAAATATATTCATTATTCTTTTGAAATAGAGAATTACATACTGTTCTCTTAAATCAAACAATACATGGCATATATGGCACGTGTGAAGAAAGGGCGATAAGGAACTGATTATATAAAAGAATAAAATCTGTTTCCCGCTCCAAATCCAATCCAATCCAAAGTGTTAGCAGAGGGAATGTAAACGGGGTACCACCATACAATTCATCTGAGTATGAAACACGAGAACAGATGAAAACCTCTGAAAAAACTCTGTCCCCCCATGTATGTGTGGTGATACTGAATTTGTTCAAAAAATATGCTGTTATCCTTGAGCTTGAAAACAAGCCTTTTCATTGAACTGGATGCAAATATCTCGAAATTATATCTGTAACAGGAAAAAAAGAAGAAGAACGAGAAAGAGGCAATAAAAAAAAATACTCCACCTGCTAAAAAACCTTTTCACAAAGTCCCAACTCTCTTATGGACCGGGAGGATCTTTCGATCAGGTCCGATCTTCCAAGTGATGATTCTTCTGTTCTTCAGGTGTTCGAGGAACGCTACAGGCCCCTTATTTTGGGGGATCATCTCCCATAGATTAGAGTGGTTGTTTTTAGCATAGTGTATGGAAAGGGAACAGTAGGCTTAGGATCTTCGGAGCGGACAAATAGGCAGATTTGGCTCAAAATAGGCCAATTTTCGGGAATAAAGGGGAGTTCTGACAGTGGCGTGAAGTAGTAGTAGATGTCCATCGTGAGGGAAAATACGCTAAATCATAGGAAGTACCTGTATACCTATAACTATATATTATGTCCTATATCATTGTTTAAACAATTATATTGTAGTTCGGTCGGTTCTCGCAAATATACTCCATTCACAATTATAAAATCACAACTCTGGCCATGGTTTCGCTTTCAGGAATTGGTGCACCTGATGAAAAATTTGTGCGCGTACATAGAATATGGTTAATGACAAAACGACGATGCCAGTTTTTTCTGTTTACATCAAAGCATCAAAGTAAAAGTATCAAAGTTTTTCCCCATTTTGTTAGTTCGTATCGAATATCGATCGGCGGTTTTGGGGAGAAATAAAAAAAAATTTTCCGTTCTTCGGCGTCCAGAAGAAGTTTCGTGCAAGTGTCATTTTTTCCTTTCACGAGTTTTGGCGTGAGTACGAACGGCAAATTTGAATTGGACCAAAAATCGATTTATAAGCATGAATAAAGCGAAAGTAAGTACTAATCGACCTTTATACACTTGATAACGAAGTTTTTTTAGGTATCTGGCCGTTTTGAAAGATTTCAAACGAAATTCCGGTTCCCCAGAAGTTTGGTTAGTTTCGGTATTGATTTTGGTGCTCAAAATTTATTTGGAATGTGTAAATGGACAAGGAAGGCTTCCTTATACGATCTTCTAACGGAAGCGACCGGAAAATATGGTTCAGGTAGAATTGAAATGTGTCACTGGAGCTTTCATTCCTTTGCCTAAAGTAGAAAAAGGCTATATTGAACCAGAATACATCGGTTTTTTCCATATTCCAGGAGTTTGTGTCTTATTTTAGAACAGGTGAATGATAAATGTGAAGCATATGTTTGACCTATTCCATTTTATTTGTCCAAACCTACTGTGGTAGTAATGTATGAATATTTTTTAATCCAATAAATTACTATACAATCAGAATATTTTACTCCTTGTTCATAAGATCAAATAAATAAAATGTCGTCAAGTCTTGAACTTTCAGTTCAAGAGGATAATAATCATTAAATCTTCACAAGCATGCATATGAAAATTATGTGAAAGCAATGCAATATTTTTTCATGGCGAAAAATAATATATTTCAACAGTGATCTCTTGTACTTTTCATGCAAATAACTAGAAAAGGAATCCTTTCTATCAATTCATATAAACGTTAATTATTTTCGTCCATCACATCTTTTCCAATTCATTCACATTCTGAGAAATACGCTAAGAATGTAGAAAGGGCAACATAGTGTTGACTTGGAACATATTTTGAAAAACGTCATAACTTCGATACAGAGTGGAATGTGTCAAATTTCCAATGCCAGAGCTGTGAATCCAACGACCTGTCAAATATTTTTGGAGGTTAGTGCTGGTGGAATTAAGCTTTGTCCATGCAGACATTAAAACGTAAAACCGTTTATTTGATTGAGAAAATTATTTTATGTGGACGTTTTTTTATATTTTCAGTCAATCTTTCTCTTAGGAATATCAGACCAGTGAAAATTATTTAAATTAAGTGCATTTTCAATAGAAAAATGGCCTTAAAATGTGTGCCAGAGTTGGATGCGCTAGTCGTTCAAATCAAGTATGTGTAAGTTGAATTGAATGACTTACCAGGAACCGAAGGGAAATTTGGTCAGCAGTCATCAAGACTTGACAAAATCGAAGATAAGAAACTGAAGTGAATATTTCTTCAGACACTGAAATAAGCAATATTCAGTTGATGTTAAATGTAAAACTGATGAAAATTCAAATTTTATATCATACAAAAGGATAAAGAAGTTACAAAGTTGCAGTGCTCTGATGAATATTCCTTCTTCTCACAGAACATCTTCTTCCTCTGAAATCTCTGCTAAAAGTTGTGATCATATGGTTTTGAGTACAATTTTCTTCGTCAGTGTTGCTTCAGGATATTTTTTGATGTTACAAATCATAAAAACTCACTGGTTCACTCATAAAATGCATTATATAATAGAATTGTTCGTATTTACCTTACCGAAAACCAGTGGCCTATCAGAAACGTTTTGAGGTTAACAGTGGTGGAATAAACACGTGGTTTGGATTGCCTAAATGCCCTGAATCTTAATGAAACTTAAATTACTTAAAGGTTATCAATTTTTTCACTTGATTAACGGCAGCAGCTTTTTTGTGACTGTGTGGTTTGGTAATAGAAAAATTTGTTAGGAATAAATGGGAATTTTCTTTTTTGTTTGGATTTGGGAATTAACCAACGTCCATATCAGTTCGTCACGATTCATGTATATTACGAATTTCGAGCCGAGTAGGTTGGTCTCACTGTTCACAAATCTATGGTCAAAATCAATTCTGTTCGGCCGTAAACACGATAACTAGCGAACGGATAATCCTCCTGCTACATTCATAACTATACGGTTACGGTCAAGTTTAAATTCCACGATTGATCACTGATTATACTGATCACTCCTAGGAGTCCTAGGTCTCCCGGGGGGAGACCCCTCAGAAACTACAAGCTTGTAATATAATTTGTACGAGTTCGCAGAAGCAGTTGTGTTCTGTGTAGGCTTTGTTAGTGTGTCCTTACTCAACCTTAGGCACAGCACTGTTAATTTTCGACCCAACAGTGTATGGTGGCCCACTATCGAGACTAGAAAATTTCTTTCCCACATGGAGATTACGTGTTTGAATTATGCGCTGAATTTTATCCAGGTCACGTTACCAGAACAATGAAATTATTCTAGCGAATTATGGAAATTTATTTCTCTGATATCAGATTTGGGATCTTTGAGAATTTATTTAACAGCTGTTGTCAAATTTTTTGACACCTATCAATAAACATTTTCCTAGTGCTACCGAAGGGAATCTACCTACTAGATGGAACTATTTACAAGGTCCTTGAACGATGTTTGAAGGCTCCTAACTTCACGTCAGTCCTCTTTTGCTTCTATTCAACCTGGTATTACCTACCGTTAGATGATTATTCAATGCAAATTATTCGCAATGAATTATTGATATGACTAACGAACTAAGCCAGATTTTGCAACCTCGATAGCCTTGTTATTATCATCTTCAAAGCCATTTCAGTTGAATGAGTTAACTCAAGGAGTGAATTAAAAAAATACACTTCGATATATTCCAGAATGTATTGACACTTAAAATTATTCTCATCATACAATAAAAAAACTGATAAAGCAGATTACACTCCGTTTTTAATACACGAATTACAAAACAAACATTTTCTCACCGAACTTTACCAAACAAAACACACTTGTATCACAAAATAAATTCCAGTTGTTCCATCTTCAGTGCTGTGCAGCAGTTACTTGCTTACTTTTGCTTTGAATGGGTAGGAAGAGTTTGAATTCAGCAGGCAGCTCATCTTCACTGTACAACCTGAAAAACGTCGAGTTAACATTGCAGTTATTTTTCTCCCTCTGTAATCAATTTTGGGTACTATCTAACACATTGGCATTGCATAAAGGCCATTTTTCGTGGTGAAATAGTTGATATAATGATTTGTTAATAATTTTACCTATCGGAAAAGTAGACCCTTCGTATTCTACAGCTAGCATGAACTTGAACTCGTAGTGTCTCCACATATGTGGTTCCGTATGCTCTCCTTGTGAAATCTGCTACATTGAATTGTATCTGGTTCCATCCATCGTCTAACCTCATGGGCATTGTACAAATGAAAGGTTTTACACGAGTTGTAGATTGATAATTACTAGCCCTAAATCTTCGTCTAACATTTTTGTCGTCCAAAATCTATTTAGAAGGTCAACCAATCAATTATCATCATGAGAAATGAGGGAATTATTCATTCCAATGTTTGATCAATACTCAATTAGAACATAATTTTTACCTGCACTTCGAATGTGAAATACTTCTTCAAATTTTTTACAATCATGACAAGATATGGCAATTTGATTCCCAGAGTCTTTTTAGGACAAGCTGGACAAGTAATGTATGTTGTGCTCACATTACAACCAACAATTTCCAAAACAAGAGATTGTATTTCTTCATCGGTTATTCTCTTGATATGTCCATTCTTCACCTTCTTGTCCCATATCTGTAAGGGTTTACTACCTATGCTGTACAAAATAGACAAAAAACCACTCTGAAATGTGTTCTTGAACATGATTCTCACAACGACCAATTTTAATGTTTACATCTCTTAAAGTAAATATGATATGACATATCGAGGCGTGTAATGTCAAAAGACTGAAATAAACTTCAGCTGATCAGCGCCATCTACTTCATCAACGATAAAAGTCTTGAACAGTGCTTGGTACCAAACTCGATATCTCCATTCTATGAAATTTTTTTCAGAGAATTTTTGAGTTACAAATCTCTCGGTTTTAAGTTCATAAATAGGAACAATATGTATGCTGAATATTTCTTCCTTTCAAGTTCAATTTCAAATTATAGAATGATACCATTGTTTAAACAATGATGATACCTACCATTTTTCATTTTTGATGTCTGAGCTCGTAGGAAGAAATTTAATTGAATAAAGAACATTTTTGCTCAACAGATTATAAACTCCGCTCTTCGTTCTTCATATGATTTATAAAAGTAACATTTTGCACTTTGACTATTTTATTCAGTTTCTTTAGCGAGACTGAAATATGGAGGTTTTCCATGACGATAGCGCAAATGTCGGCATCTGTTTGCGACCAGAGAACTAGCAAATAATACAGAAAACTGTAGAATGAACACTGAACAGCCAGAATTTTGTGTACGTTTCAAAATTTCTCGCTCGTTCAAACTTCAAAGTTTGAAGTACGTTAACCTTGATCTTGATGTATAATGCTAAAATTGTGCATTGAACCATAATCCAACGTGTAAAAAGCCGAAAATTAATAAAACATCAAGACATTTGCAAACAGTCACAATGACTGAAAAACTGGATATTATACTTTTCGGTGTATCTGGATTCACTGGAAAACATGCTCTCAAGTACGTACATAAATTTGCTAGCGCTGGAGGTCGCCAATTGACCTGGGGCGTTGCTGGAAGAAACGAAACTAAAATACGCACTATCTTAACCGATTTGGAGAAAGAAACTGAAGATGCGAGTATTTCGAAGGCACCCATCATTATTGCTGACCTTTCCGATATACAATCCATCCAAACCATGGCCTCAAGGGCCAGACTGATCATAAACTGTTGCGGTCCCTATGGATTCATGGGTGAAACTGTCGTAAAAGCTTGCGTGGAAGCTGGAACTCATCATGTAGACGTTAGTGGAGAGCCAATGTATATGGAGAGAATGCAATTGGAGTATAACGAGAAGGCTAAAGAAAAGGGCATCTACATTGTGAGCGCTTGTGGTCTTGATAGCATTCCTAGTGATTTAGGGGTGATATTCCTGCAGAAGAAGTTCGAGGGAACTCTGAATTCTGTCGAAACATACTTGAAATGTGGAAGTGAAGATCCTTCTATTTCTGGACCGGCTATTAACTATGGAACATGGGAATCGGCAGTTTATGGATTGGCCAATGCTAATCAACTAAGACCATTGAGAAGCAAATTGTTTCCTAAGAAATTGCCTAAGCTAGAGCCTCGTCTCGTCACCAATAAATTACCTAGCAAGGCACCAGTTGAAGATGCATGGGCTGTTGTTTTTCCAGGTAAAGTCGTTTAGCATTTATATTATCTTTGATTGGGTAGGTGCAATTTATGTTTAAGTTGGTTTTCCTATGTTTTTCTTATTGTTACAGGCTCTGACCGCTCAGTTATGCTAAGAACTCAGAGGTACCTCTATGAAGAGAAAAAGCAACGTCCTATCCAAGTACAAACTTATTTTCTGATAGCAACAGTGTGGCAAATGATACTTATGGGAGTTATGGGCTTAGTATTCACCATTCTAACGAAATTTGCCTTGGGCAGAACCTTGCTGCTAAAATACCCAAGCATCTTCACTGGAGGCTTATTCGATACTCGTGAACCATCGGAAGAAATAATCGAGAAATCTTGGTTCAAAATCACAATGATCGGCAAGGGATGGAAGGAAAAATTGGCTGGGCCTGATGACCAATATAAGAATCCACCAAATAAGGGAATCGTAGCTGAAGTCAGAGGAAAAAACCCTGGTTACGGTTCCACCTGTATCTGCTTGGTTTTAGCCGGTATTGTTATACTGACTGAACCTTCTAATTTACCAAAGGCTGGTGGAGTTTATCCTCCAGGTGCAGCATTCGCAGAAACATCACTCATCGAACAATTGGATGCAAACGGAGTCACCTTCAAGGTTGTTAAAGAATATGACATCAATGGGTAAAGTTACTCCCTACATTTTACTTTTTTTTTATTGAGGAGTGAATTGCAATATTAGTTTTTTAACTATTACATCTTCTAAGAATGTAGCGTTTTCAGTTTTGTTTGTCTCTATTATGAAGGTTTGAGTATTATTTATCTGTTATGGTTTTATGTTGGTTTTCTTTTTTATTGTTCTGAATATGGTTTTACTTTCAAACAGTTAAAATTCGATTGTTAGTTATCAAGACAGAAATTTTATGGGGATTTGATCTTCTGGATTCAGGGGAAACACTAAAAAGTCTGAATAGAGATTATATACTGATTAAAAACTTGGTGTTCTGCTTATCTTTACTGTATTTTCTCCTTTTATTCATGATGAATTAAATGTACCCTTACATCAAGCATTTCATGAGAGCGGAATATCAAAATGAAGAAATTAACTGTACTTATTTTTATACTTGTTATTGAACGTTTTTTGAAGTTTATAATCTACTTACAGCCAAAATACCTGGAGTTTAAATGAGTATTTAGCTTCTATTTATTATTAATTATCACATACAATATTATCTACTGTATTTAACCATGAAAATATACTTTTATCAGGAAATTGTTGATTTAATTCATATTTCCCATTTTCCTTGTTATTTAATAATGTCAACACAGCCATCCATGAAGGTTTAAAATTTCGGAAAAATTGAGATCAAGCTGATTTTTTGTGCATATCATCGGATAAAAATATGCAAATTTGTCACGCATGACGCAATTATAGCAGTTACGAAAACATGAAGAGAATTTTTGCAGCGAATAAATGGTTGAAGTCATTTTGTACTGAAAGATTCTACAGGGTATTCACGAAAACATGTCAAAATTCGATTTTAGTTTTCATCAATAACTTCCTTATATCGAATCGGAATTATTTTGATTCTGTTCCTGAAAACAAATAAATAAATGTCCTATCAGCCATGAGTGCGAAATTTACCAATTTCAAGATATTCAAGAAATAGCATGATTCAAAGGTAAGTAATTTTCATGGTGAAAACCTCATTTCTATGTTCAAGTTATAGTAGTGTTTTTCGCAAATGTGCATTTTGGAAAAGTTGCTATTACTTTTTCCTTGTCAAACCAATTTTTCACGTAAAATTGAAAAGTGTCAGTAGTAATGCGGTGTAAAATATTGGGAGTGAAATGGCATATTATTTACACATAGAGGAAGTACGTACAAAATGACAGGGTTTTATTTCAGAAGCAATACTTGTTAGTATTGAATTACAGTAATGTCATATTCTAAACCTATGATCTTTGGCCCTTTCTCTAACCAACCTTTATGAAATAAAATTACAAAAAATAATATTCTCAGATTGGGATAAACGAAATTCAAAAATGATCTACCGGCAACCGACAACTGTAGTGTTTTACTTATAGTTACAAAACTACTGACAAAGTTCCCCAATGATACGCTGGGTCTTCTAGGAACATCAGCACAAGATGCATGAGCCCAATGCAACCAATGCCTGCATCGCGTAACCAGTCTTTTCCAGGGCTAATCCTGGAGAAGACAGGTTTTTTTCCGATCTAAATCGGGAAAAAAGGCCATAACAATAGACAGATCGATAGTCGTCTTCATCATCTCGAAAGTTGCTAGGAACATTTTATTCTTCATTGTCTTCTTTAAATATATCTACCTAATGCCCTGGGGACTTGTCTCCTTTTCTTTGGATGAGGTATGGCCTCATTTTTTGATTTGATTGCAATCACCTAATAAGGTGTAGAAGTTGAAACTCACTTTGTTCTCTTGGATGAAAATTTTCAAAAATCGACATATTGACAACATGAATTGTAATGAAAAGTAAGATCAATTGCTTAATCATTCCTCAGATCTCAATCTCCGGTCACTTCAATAATTTTTGTAGTGATGCTAAGCTAACAACTGAATTTCTCGTGAATGATAAAGTTTGATGGGCCAGCAGTTTTGACAATCTTTCTGATCATTCCAAATACAGAATATTTGTCTGGAAAGCTTCGGAATATCAGTGAAGTTACCCTTAAAAGCGTTAGCATCGTGCCAACAGAATATTGAGAAATTGTTTTTATCGGGAAGCTGAGCAGCGTTTAGCTGATTCAGTCCTTGATTGAATGATCGCTCTGGCTACGAATGCGAACAAGCCTCTAAAAGTTTGATGCTTTTGAAAATTTCAATTAGAGGAAAGTCACCAAATATGAAATAGTATCCTAATATGAAATACCTTCATTTCTACAAGACTATAAGTAATAAACGCAACACTCGACCATCTTCTGTTTCATTCGGTCTACTAACTATCGCACTCACACCGTCGAGTCAGTTGCGCGAACGCATGAGAGTCTTTCGCCTTCAATGTAAGAAACGTATACCGCAGTGCATTGCATTAATTTTTATTTATTGGATTATTCAGCTCAATAGAACAAATGTTGGGGCACGGGAATAGGTATAACAAGAAATACTACCCTGAACAAGATATCACACTGCCTGTATAATTTGGTATACTCTTTTTCCTTTATCTGTCATCTGGGAGGAGATACCTGCGGGGCGTGTCATTTAAAAGAAATTCAATTCCACGTTAGAATGCACAATTGTAAGAAACAAATAATTTTCACTAATCGACGGCTAAAACAAACCTTAATAAAATGTCTTTGATAAAAATGCATATTTATCATTTCGAATAGAAAAATTCAAGGAAATATATTTCGCGAAAGCAACACATTGCTGTAATAGGAATCATTTACAAAAAAACGGTAAATTCTAAAAGAAAAAGGAGATATACATTCGATTAACTAAATGAAAGACAATACTGAAATGAAAAAACACAAAAATATTTGTTAGTTTTGATGGTGGAAATGTTGAAAAATAACCAAAAATGATGAGGAATATCCATTTCATTAATTTAATATGTACTTATAACATTTTTTTTTTATTATTTTTATCTTTATACACTCATACATCCCTTCATCAATCAGAAAAAATAAATCGTTCCTGAATTCCTTTTTTTTTCATTTTCAGGGATGTAGACCCTTAACGTGTGGCAGGCGTGTTTCGTTTTGTTGTCGTGAAGAAAATTTTAAAGGTAAGTAATAAATGAGTATTACCAGCTGTTATGTTTGTATACATAAGTGTTATACTATTAAGTATATCGGTATTATGTTTATTTCGCCATTTTTTGATCTTTTGTCATTAAGATATTGTGATTTGAAAAAATATTTAGAAAAGTTTGAACTAGTATAAAAATCCAAATATGGACAGTCGTCGGTGTCTAATTATGGAATATGCTTGATGTTGATGCATGTGGGCTCTGGGCACATTATGATTGTGCTGGTCCAGAGTTTGATACTTGGATCTCTGACTATTGCAAGTATAATTATTAAACTTCTAACATTTATCACAATATGTTATATTCATTTAATTGATCTCAAAGATATTTATGTCCATTTTTGTTATTGTTATCAGTGGCGTAGCTAGATAGTCAGGGGCCTTGGTGCAAAAATTGGAGAAGGGCCCCTTAATGAATTGTTTGGTTTTTAACAAGTCGAAATATAAATACTTCGAAGAAGCAGAGCTACTTACTGAAGGTACAATTGAGGAGTATACTTGAATAAATGATGTTTTCATTAGGTACTGAAAAGAAATAGGTAATTCGAAATGTTTATTTATGTAGTAGGTATATTAAATCAATTATATTTCGGAGGATGAAAAAAACTTTGAAAACACTTTTAATTTTATTGATATGTTAGATTATTTAGCAAAATAACAATAAGAATAACTTATTTAATGAATTCATTTAAATTAATTATTGAGGATTAAAACCTGGTGGTCCATCAAGTCTAAATTTGAAGTCATTGATTTCTTCGGGAAAAATATGTTTACAACGTTTGAGACTCATTTTTTTGCAAAAGATTCATTCACTTTACTCAAATCTAGACTTGATGCAGCTTCATTTTTAATTGATATAAGCGAAAATTGTCGCAGTCGAGCTTGGCCCATAGTGTTCCTCAAATAATTTTTTATTATTTTTAATTTGCTGAAAGATCTTTCGACACCTACAGAGATGACAGGAATTTTATGGAATAGTACAGGGTGGGGCAGAAAAACCTATCCGATTTCAAAACGTTATAAAATTAAAACCACTCAGCTTGTCAAAAAAATTTTTTTATTAACATATCGCAAATTTTATGCCATTTTTAAATTTAAGTTTTGAAAAGCACATCACTCAAATGTCGTCCTTGGGAGCGGATACACTTATTTAGGCGCGCGAATGTTTTCGCGCCGAACGACGCGGGGAACGTTCAATCGCGGCTCTCACATTGGCCACGTTTTCAGGTCCTGTTGCTGTCCTGGGACGTCCAGGCGACTTCTTTTTCAATGCTGAACTCGTCTGTCTAAAATTTGACACCCACACTTTAATCGTAGCGTGATGTGGAACAGGATCATGACGCCCGAGTCCGAAATGAATTCGAAAAGCACGTTGTGTAGCAATTATCGAACCGCCGCATTCGATAAACCGCTCAATAACAAAAGCACGATGTTCACCAGACCAAGGCATGTTGACTACTGACAAATGGCATAAAACAAGCTTTCTAACGGTTTTTACCCCACTACTCTACCTGCTCTCTCTTCTGAGAAAAAGGGATTTGAAATCGGATAGGTTCTTCTGCCCCACCCTGTATTATTGCTGTAAATACTTCTGTTGGATCGCATTTCGTAATTCCTTATTATCTATTTTCATACAGAATTCGTGAATTGTCCATGCCTTAATTCAATTCAAGTAGAAATTGATAAATATTAAGAAATTGAATCGAAAAATTGGTTCCTATCATATCGCAATATTTACTTTGAAATTTGTCGCAGCTTTGAATGACAGTTTTTTCGCCTACATCTATCAGAAATGAGGGTGACAGAAAATTAAAAATTTTGTTGACTGCAGTCGTACCCTCGAAACGTGTATTTAAGGGGCCGTTATACTCTGGCCGACCGATTCTCCATTCGAAAAGTTCACGCCCTCGATTTTTCACCTGAAAGCTTGATTTTTTTTGTTCTCCTTGAATTTCAGACAGTTCTCTGCGATTTCACACTTTCTGTTTTTTCAGTATTTCCATTTTTGCATTAATGAAGCGCCTATCCAAATGGAATTTTTCTTGAATAAAACTAAAAAAATTAATGAACAACCGGCTAAAAACGATTATGAAGTCAATTTTCATATAGTCTCAAATTCAACCCGATTTTTTTATGCGAAAAAATAATTTTCTCGAAGAGAAGAAATGGGAGTGCCCTCAAGACATCTTTCAACTTCAATTTGAAGAAAAAATCATGCTTTTAGGTAAAGAATTGAAGGCGTGAACTTGTTAGCCGTCATCAGTGCCACATAGCCCTTCCTGCGGTAGCAAACAACTGAAAAATGAATGTACCTACGTAGAGATCCAGTTTCTGTCGGCCAGAGTATAACGGCCCCTTAATTGTGAAATTATTGTATCGAGCACTCTATAGAAAATATTCAATTTGAACAATTCTTCCCTACTTCGAAATCGGTGATCAGAAGGAAGCTAATTCATCGAAATGTTTTTGAACTTTTTTGTCTCTTTTCTTCGAAATGGGGATCTATACCATATGCTATGGCATTTTCTCTAGGCTCGCATTTGAAGGACTCGAAGTCACTCCTATAAATTTTTATCTTTGTATTCGTCTCTTCTAAGCTCTGCATGCGTCGTCCAAATTGATATCGCATAATTGTAATACTTAAGATGCATAATTGATATCAATAAGAATGTGCATAAAATCGCAGAGGAAAGTAAATTCAAAATTCGAAATTTTTTGTTATTACTTTCGCTTGACTTCGCTCATCTTTGCACGAATTTTTCATAACTATTTCTGATAATGTACGAATGATATGAAAAAACGAAGTTTAATTGCTGAAATTGTGTTGACCCTACTGTACCATCTAGTTGGATTTAGTTTTTTCAGAGAGGTGTCCGATTCACCAGAGAATTTTGACAATACCAACGTTTGATGCCATTTCCGAAAAAATTATACAAATCTTGTAACGTGGTATAAACGGTGGTCCGCGCTTGGGGCCTTCTTGGGGACCCCTAAGGTCGGGGGCCCTGGTGCACTGCACACCCTTGCACCCACGTAGCTACGCCGCTGATTGTTATGTTGATTTATGCTTATATTCCATAGGTATATCATGGGTACCTATTCCATATTTGGTTACTCATTTGTTATTTTGTGATTTTGTGTTAGATTTTAATGTGATAACTAATATATTTGATTGAAGGCTGTTAATTACTACATATAAATGTATGACTGATTAGTAAAAACATTAAACTGATTCAATTAATATGAAGTTTTTTTTATATCCCAAAAACAAAATGGTATTCCATATTTGGTGATTAGATAAAGAATCCAATAAAAGCGGTGTTATTTCGAAAAGAAGCGACGAACATGAATAATATTTTATTATCAATTATTTCATAAATAAAAAAAATAGGAACACACAATTTTTCAAGAAGAAATGGCAAATTCGTTGAGGATGTCAAAGGACAAACCGCGCTTATGTAGATCTTCCACAATGGTGGTTTCACCAAAAGCTATACCAGGGGTGTATACACCAGGACTGCTGGGAAGTTTATCCTTCTGAGTTGCCACCATGAGTCCCGCCAACACCAAACATAGGGCGGTACCTTTATATCCCGGGTTCTTACCCTTGACCTGAAGCATCATACCATGGTTTGGTTTTTCGTTGAATTTCTCATCTGGTCCGACAATTCTACCCTTCCATCCCTTGGCTACGAAAGTGAGACGGAACCAAGCATTCTCGCACATCGCTTCAGAAGGTTCTTCATTTCCAAAAACGCCACCAGTGAAGAACGCTGGGTATCTCAACAGAATTTTCCTTCCTAACTTGAATGGCAACAAGACAGCGAACATAAGACCAAAAATAACGAAGAAAATCAGGTACCAAAGGGCTTTCAGCATGTAATAAGTTTGTACTTGGACAGGACGTTGGTTTTTTTCTTCATACAGATACTGCTGGGTTCTCATCATTACAGACCTGTCTGAACCAGTCAAAAGGATAGACCAGCCATCTTCTACGTAGGGTTTGAAGGGTAAATGTTTGGTACCAAGGGCTGGTTTCAATTTAGGCATGTTCTTATTGAAAATTTTTGCTTGTAAGGCTTTGAGTTCCTTCTTGTGTAACATGAGATCTATGGTGGATTTCCAAGTGGATACGTTGTAACTCGGTCCAGTGAGAGTTGGGTCGTCAGTGTCCATCTTCAAGTAAGTCTCCACTGAGTTCACAGTACCATTGAATTTCTTCTGGATGTATAGAACACCCATATCGTATGCTATGCAATCGATACCACATGAGCCTATCATATAAATACCTGCTCTTTTAGCTTGCTCGTGGTATTCCACTTGGACTTTGTCGATGAAATTTTCTTCAGCACTCACATCTACGTAGTGGGTCTTGGATTCAATGCAAGCTTTGACCACAACTTCTCCCAGTTGTCTTAGAGGCCCGCAAGATTGGATCAAAATCTTACATCTCGATGTCATCAGCTTGATGGAGTTTTCGTTGCTCATATCAGCAAGGATGATTGGTACTTTTGCTATCGCTTTGTCGCCAGTTTCTTCCTCCAGCTTCACAAGGACGTTCTTGATTTTTTGTTCGTTTCTTCCGGCAACTCCCCATGTCAAGTTATGTTCTTTTCCCAACTTGTAAAGATGGCGGACACCGTACCGACCTACGAGACCAGTGGCTCCGAAAAGAATAAAGTCTAGTTTCTCACTCATTTTTCCGCACTGTGCACTCTGGGACCGATATGCGAGTAAAGGACCTACGGTATTGCTAAATTCTTTTTATATAAGCCTGCGATATCGAAGGTCTTCGATTGCCATTTGATCTGATTCTACGTTTGACCTCAACAGATAAGCAATTCTTTGTAATTGAATGGAACGAATTTTCGTATTCCCAAACTAACTGATTCGTATCAAGTTTTCTGTTCCGTATTAAAACAATTTGATTTCGCGATTTGAAAAGGCACTTTTTACTGGTTTTTTGAGAGCTTGGTCCTCTTAAATCAGAGCTATATCCGTGGGCGCCCGCAGAAATTTTTCTTAGGGAGGGCAAAATAAAAATTATCGAAAAACGATGGGTGATATTGAATACGTGTTGTGCTGAAAAACAAAGGGGAAGGCAGGGGGGCCCCTAGGCTATATCATTTCGTCAACATTTCTGTATCACTGTATCTTGGTTGGAATCACGAAGCCGTGATCAAATTCAATTCTGTCCGTCTGCCCGGCCGTGAACTCGATAACTCTAGAACGGATTTGGATGGAAAATGACATATTTAAAATAGGTATATGTGCAAAATTTTGTCGATATCATTATCTCGGTTACTGTGTTATCCTGAGACATCCTGAAAGCGTAGAACTCAAATTTGAAGTGTCATTCTTCTACGTAAAAATGCGAATCCAACCTCCAACCCCCTTCGAAAGACACGTATAACCCCCAAAATCTCAAAAAAGGAGTACGAGCTTATGATACATCGTTTGAAAAGGTCGCGTATATTATAGTATATTCACTTTTATATACAGGGTGTCCAGAAAAATGTGAGAAATATTTCAGAATCAGATAAAACATAATAAAATAAGATGACAAGTTCCCATCATTTTTTTCCTAACTGCCCTCCCTATGGCGATACGGCCTCCTAAATGACGTCACTAGAAATCCATTTTACTGGAATAAATCTCAAACTACTTGATATAATTTGAAGAAAATTTGATATGATGAACAGTTGTAAGGACCTCTTGAAATACTGCCCTTAAATTTAAATTACCTCGTTTAGTTTACCAGGGGCGGTCTATGTTTTACATTTGAATGCTTACATTTTCAACACCCTGTATGATAAGGAGTAGAAAAAAACAAATTTGGATAGCTTGAGCATTAAGCTAAAAAAATGTACTCTTTTTTATTGTCGATAAAATGAACAGTTTTCGAAATAACCTGAATTACTCAGAATTCATACTGGGTGATCCATTATTATAGAAACTATTCACAATGAAGGTTAAGTGGACATCCTGTATTTTTGCGTTGATTCCAGGTGTTTGTTTGATTTTTTCAGAACATATCATCATGGACTTCAAAGAATACAGGGTGATTCAGTCATGAAATGAACTGTGAACCTCACGTATTGGGTATTTATTTACCCAAAATACCTTTTTTTTTCATCACTGTCTAATTCAAGATAAACTTCGTTGAGGTGGGAGTATTCTTTCACCACTGTACTTGATATACAAACATCAATACGGCTGAGAGTTTTTATCCACTTCCTATGACTAGATTTCTTTTTATGTAGTTTTCGATTCGATTTCAAGAGTGGTTTTTCATTCGATTTCAATGACAATTGAAAATTAATAATTTTCATATTACATAAAAAAAATCTGGTCATAGGAAGTGGATAAAAACTCTCAGCCGTATTGATGTTTTCATATAAAGTACAGTGGTGAAAGAAATCTCCCACCTCAACGGAGTTAATCTTGAAATACAGGGTGATGAAAAAAAGGTGGTTTTTGGGTATTTTCGTTAGGTTCACAGTTTACTTCATGACTGAATCACCCTGTATTCTTTGAAGTCCATGATGATATGTTCTGAAAAAATCAAACAAACACCTTAAATCAACCCAAAAATACTGGCTGTCCACTTAACCTTCATTGTGAATAGCTTCTATAATAATGGATCACCCTTTATGAATTCTGGGAATTTCAGATTTTTTCGATGTAACAACAATATATCTAGTGAAATACACACTGCGCAAACAAATTAACGCACTTTCTGAAAATCTCAATTTTAATGAAGGTTAACTGCACATTGACTTTATAACTTATTTTTTATGCTCTCTCGGGAAGGTTTTGAACGAAACAAGACACATTAATAAATGGAAGAAAAATTCAGGATTTCACCGAATCTTATGTGAAAGAAGAGAAATGGACAATTTTCAAAATACTGAAATGCTGATAAGTGATTTAATACTTGGTATTTCCACCCCTTGCGTTAATTACAGCTCAGCAACGACGGTTCATACTCAAAATGAGTGATCTTAAAATATTCTGATCTAATCCTTCCCAGATTTCTCCGAGTTGGATTCCTAAGTCATTAAGAGTAGCTGGATGATTTTCTGAACTTCTCAGCCTTCTATTGAGGTTGTCCCAAACCTGCTCAATCGGATTGAGATCTGGACTTCTTGCTGGCCATTCCATTCGAGAGACTTCAACCTCTTCAAGGTACTCCTGAACGATGCGCGCACGATGGAGTCTGGCATTATCGTTCATAAAAAATGAAATTTTCACCAATGTATGGGGCAAATGGCACCACATGCTCTTCAAGAATATTCCTTATATATACTTATAAGCATTCATAGCTCCATTATCAATGACCACTAGGTCTGTGCGAGCAGTCAAAGATATTCCACCCCATACCATAATTTATCCTCCCCCGAAACCAGTAGTATTCAGGAAATTGCACTGAGCATATCTTTCATGTGGACGTCTGTATACAAGGGAACGTCGATCACAATGGTAGAGGCAGAATCTAGACTCATCTGTGAAGAGAACTCTTTCCCAATCGGCCTCTTCCCAATGGATATGCTCTCTCGCAAAATCCAAACGCGCCCTTCGATAGGCTGGGGTAAGAGCTGGGCCTCTTGCCGCGACACGAGGCCTTAAATCATATTCTCTGAGGCAATTTCTCATTGTCTGAGTGCTAATTTGCACCTCATGAGTTTGCTCAAGCTGATTTTGAAGGAGGCGAGCGGTTGCAAACCGTTGTCTCAACGAAGAAACTCTCAAGTAAAGTTCTTGAATGGCAGTTGTTACCCGTGGTCTACCCTGTCCTGGTCTTCGGACATTCATACCTGTCTCCCTGAATCGCTGCAACATTCTGGACAAACTTGTATGGGAAACTCCAAACCTTTCTGCAATTCTTGTGTATGTCCACCCTTCTTCTCGCCAAACTACCGCTTGGACACATTCCTCTTGGGTCAAATTGCGTGTTTCGCGTTGCATAGCGATCGAGTGTAGGAAATCAAACGAAAGAAAAACTATTGATAACTAGAATTAATCGAGAACAACTGATTTTAGAATGGAGCCGACACATTCAAAATCTGATGATATAATCTTTTTTTATTCCTGCTGGGAGAAAACATCTGTGTTGAAGAAAAACGTTGAAAGTGGATAACATATGCATGCATTATTCTGATAAAAATAATTATCATTGAGAACACCTTCAGTTGTAGAATGAATTTGAGATTTTCATAATCTGCGTTAATTTTTTTGCGCAGTGTATTTCATTCTACGAACGTTCTCGCTGTGGGACCGACATATTTTATATTTTCAGAATTGGGCATACATTCAATTATGGAAAATCCTGTATTCGTAACGATTTTCGGTCATATTCCTCTATATGGTTGCTCCCTGGGGATGGAATGAAATGTTTCTTGAAAATAATTGAAGTTCATTCGATTCTGTTTCGAGATACGCGCGTAGTAAAAGTGGGTAATTCTCAACTTCAACGCCCTGTATCTCAAAAACTAGTCATAGGATTGAGTTGGGACCATGGACACTTTTGATCAGTAGGTCGAGTACTACAACTACATTATACCAAAAAATTAGAACATTTGACGGAACGCCATTTGCGAGGTCCTCACTCCTAACTTGATTTGATTTTTTTTCATTTTGATTTTTGCAATAAATAAAAATCCTCGACTCTTGTTGTAACGGTCGTTTGATATGAGTATTTGCAATTATATCAGAAATAATAAATAATTCGTATTCGGGGAATCCATTATTTCCGCAACAAAAACATATTTATTTATGGAATATCCTTCTATATGCACTCGTCCCAATTCAATAGAATTTATCTATAAAAGTCTATTGATAATGTTTATTATTGCAATGTGTTCGAATGCATATAAGGGTCAATTAAACTCGTTTTCTTAATAATAAGTGAATGAATACAGTTGAAGTGTTCGATCAAAAACTGCTGATTTCTTTTGAAAAATGACTGACAAGAACATAGACATAATCATTTTCGGTGCAACTGGACTTGTTGGTAGATATGGCGTTCGATATTTGCATAAATTCACGTCGAAAAACAGCAATGGAATCCGATGGGCTTTAGCTGGTAGAAATATCCCTAAAATTCGTAATACTCTTCATCAACTTTATAAAGAAACCAATGATGAAGAAGTCCTGAAATTACTAGTGATTTCAGCTGATATGTCAGCACCTGAGTCCATAGAAAACATGGCGAAGAAAACGAAAATACTTTTGAACTTCTGTGGACCCTTGAGGAAGCAAGGTGAGATTGTCATTCGTGCCTGCATCAAATTTCAAACCCACTATCTAGATCTGAGTGCTGAACCTAACTTCATCGAAAAAATTCAGTTAGAATACGATGCAGAAGCAAGAGAAGCTGGAATATACATCGCGAACTCATGTGGTTACGATTCTTTAGCCTACGAGATGGGTGTGGTTTTTCTACAAAGGAACATGAAAGGCCCTTTGAATTCTGTGGAAACTTATTTGAGGTACGGTGAAGACAAATCAGGTTTACCCGGACCAGATTTTAACACAGCCACCTGGAATTCTGTCGTGGATTTGCTAGGGAATAGTTCTGAGCTTGAGAATATAAGGAAAGGTAGAGAGGATAAATGGCCAGAACTCAAACCCAAGTTACCACATAGGGTTTTACCTTTCAAACCAGAATATGAGGAAGGTTGGGCTGTTCTTTCGCCTTCAGCAGATTTAACAGTCATGCGCAGAACCCAACAGTTTCTGTACAAAGAGAAGAACACCAGACCCATACAAATAGAATCATACTTTATGTTCACAAATATTTTCCACATAATAGTTTTCGTTATCAGTGGTTCCATACTTCACCTCCTCAGCAAATCTCAATGTGGAAGAGCTTTACTACTCAAATATCCCTCGTTATTTTCTGGAGGCGTTTTTGGAACTGAAGAACCATCAGAGGACAAACTAAACAACAACTGGTGTTCTCTCACATTGGTTGGAAAAGGATGGAGCAATGAACAAAGTCGAGGATTGCACGATCCTGATAGAGAAATTGTGGCAAGAATAAAAGGATACAATACAGGATATAAGTTGACGAGTTTGTGTTTGGTTTTGTCTGGTATTGGGGTACTTACGGAACCAAATCGACTTTCGAAAAGAAGGGGAGTTTTGACTCCGGGAGTTCTGTTTTCTGAAACAACAATTATAAACCAACTGCACGAGAATGGATTGAGATTTGATATTATCAAAGAAGACTGTTTTAGGGTCAAGAATAAATTGTAAAAAATATTTCGTATTTCCTATTATGCTCGGACATAGAAATGTTTCCATACAGTTTACTAATAATTTCATGTGATAAGATAAAGTGTGATCAAATTTATTATTTCTAAGTTAAAATGAAAACAAGTCGATAAAAGATATAATTTCCCTATTCATTTCAGACGAGTAATGTTTTCCAATTTTGCCACTATGTGCCTTGTCCATAATTTCACTACAAATATCTCCATTATCAGTTCGTTTCGCCTACTTTGAGACACCCTGTGATGGCATTCACAGTCTAGGAATTTACAGGTTGTTTTCAAAAGAGATCCTCTATTCTTACCAGGACGTACAAAACAACGAAATAAACCATTTCACAGAAAATTTTCCGTGTTAAACTTTTAAGATGGCGAAGTTATTAGACTTTAAAGTTGACGTCTTTTCAATAAATTAAGAAATCGGTCCTGCTTCCCAAACGTAAGACAAAGAGCCACAGTCTTTGAACTATTCGATCTCTGGTCCAGCTTCAGTATGAATTGAACTGTTGATTTTATCTTAATCATTTTGAAATTTTTGTTTATACAATTTTTCAGTTCATTTTGAGTTCTACCACATGTTGAAGAAATACTCACTTTTGGTTTTGAATCCCATTGTATAGACTTTTTTCCACATGCATGTTCGAACTAAGCTATAATATACTGCTCCACAAGATTTAGGAATATCGTTTTTAAAAGTATGTAATCTTCGAGGAAATCGCTGTAAGATCATTTTAAACTCGATAACAACTTGAAACGATCCAATAAAAATCAGTATGAGACATTTCGTCAATCTGATCGCCTTTTTTCTGAAGTTTGGTTCTTTGCATATGCTTCATGAATGTTCCTATTTTGAAATGAAGTCAGTTCATCAACTGCTTCGATTTGAAACGAGTTTTCTGAAAATGCCAAGACGTAAATTAACAAACGCTGATGCTAATAGGGCTATCGGAATGCTACAGGGTGGCCTAACTCAGGTTGTTGTAACGGAAAGGCTCCAAGTCAGCCAAAGTGTGATATCTCGACTTTGGAATAGGTTCAGGGAGACAGGTTCCGTGTTGAAAAGACCAAGGCTTGGTGGGTGACGAAAAACAACACCTGCTCAGGATCGTTTCAGCGAGAAGAAACCCTTCATCTACGTGTAGAATGCTACGGAATACTCTTCAAAATGCAGATGGGGTCCAAGTTTCCATCGAAACCATCAGACGACGTTTGAAAGAGGTTAATCTAGGTTCTAGATGTCCATTAAGGGCCGATATTATAAACGTCGAATCGAGGATTCAACCGTGCGCCAACTACCAGATAGTAAGGCATTTGGTTGTTGGCGCACGGTTGAATCCTCGGTTCAACTTTTATAATACCGGCCCTAAGAGGAGTTCCATTAATACGTGACCATAAGCGTCAAAGACTGGAATGGGCAAGGCAACATATCAATTGGAACGATCAATGGCGTAGTGTCCTTTTCACTGATAAATCCAGATATGGACGATTTTTAAATTCTCGAAAAATAAGGGTATGGACAATCCCACGCCTACCCCGTAATCGTAAGTCCATCCATTCCGAAGGGGTAGTGTTATGGTATGGGCCGGGATATGTTTCAACAGGCGCACAGATCTACACATTTGTCCTGGAAATATGACCGCCTTACACTATAGGGAGCATGTCATTGACAATGTTCTGCCAAATTTTCACGCTGCTATTGGTGAAACTTTTCAATTTCTAGACGATAACGCTAGACTGCACCGTGTAGCCATAGTTGAGAATGCGAGGAGCTTGGTATTCAACATTCACCAATACCTCCGCACTCACCAGATTTGAATTGCTTAGAAAATGCATGGGATATGCTCCAAAGAAGATTAGATAATCATCAATCTACCCCAGAATCCTGAAATGATCTGAGAGAGCTTCTGCCCCGTTTGTGCAACCAAATTCCTCAAGAAATGTTCAACAACCTCGTGTGTAGTATGCAAAGAACATAATGTTATTGATGCCCGTGGAGGCTATACATTGTATTGGTCTTAAAATGCTTGAATTCTCTGGGAATATAGTCTCGTTATTTTAATCGAATTTTCTAAACCACCCTGTATACGCTGCAGACCTACAGGCTAAAATTAATTTGCAACTTGGAATCATATTAATATGAATTTTCATCACAAAAATCTTATTTTAACTGTATTTTTTTGCAATTAAGGTCAATATCCCTAACTCATGTGGAGCAGTTTATTTTCGAGTAGACTTTGAATATCATAATTCATCTGAATTTTTGGGGGAACTGCTCGAAATAATCGGAATTTTCTTTTGCCAATATTCATAATTTTCTGAACTACGATTGAAATCCATCATTCACCTAAGCCCACTCCGCACTCCCTCAAATCAAAAAGTCTCGAGTAAAAATTAGAACAGGGTAATATTCTAGGAAATTGACTTGAGATAGTAAGATTTGGATTTCACCAAAATCAATGATTCTTCATGGATAATTCATCAATCAAAAAGCTGTCCTCCGTCCTCCCTGTTAATATTCATTTCTAGCTCTGAAAAGTGACAGCCCTCAAAAACAAGTTCGGGACCAGGGCAGGTACTATGTCGCTGCAATTTTAATTCGAAATTCCAAATTAAAGACTACTAAATGTCACTTATAAAAGACAAACTTACTCTGGCAAGTACTGACAAAAGTTGAACCATTTTTTTCAATCCCTCGTAGATCTTAACATAGTAATCGCCAATAACTCAAATTGTAACAGTTATATAACTATCATCATCATTTCAAGGATAATTTTTATTTTGACATTTTCCGGAATCCCATCAGTGAGGCACAAAAATAATTTTTACAAATGAAAGACCAAAATAATTATGATACATAAATAATGATTAGTTTATCAAAAAGTCTTTACTCACATTTTGTTTTCGAATTATTTTTCTAGGATAAAATTGTTCCTCTTCAGTTATCGAATTTCCAAAATCGCAAATTCTTCAGTACCGGTTGAACTTATAGGGTCAGGTTTTGCGATAACATTGGGTTGGGATCAATTCTGATTTCGAAATTGATTTCTAAGGAGCGTTCGATTCATTTTGAAGGAAATTTTTCTGATTTAGTTGATTCTACTTGGCTGGCTATTGCTTCTTGGAATACCTTATATCACTTCGTTTTATAAATAAGAGATTCATAAAATAATGTATGTACGGGGATATATTGAAAAATTCTTAGCCTACTATAGAACCAAACAAAAGGACCCCGCATCTTTTTGTATGAAAAGTGGCGACCGGTCAAATTTTCTGAAAGTTTGTTATGTTGTTGTACCCGACTCAGTGACCAAAAAATTCAACGGGTCCAACCCAATCCTATGGCTAGTTTTCTGAATACGGGGTGTTAAAGTTGAAAATTGCTCGAATTTTCGGAGTTATTTTTTAATTATTAAGTGTAAGATTGGATTTCTGTTGCCTACACACGTTTACTACATGTTCTAGTAATGAAATTAGTGGATACGTATAATCAAAAATATTTATATTTACAGGCTGATTCACGAATATATGACGGTAGTTTTTTGCCAAAATTCACTTTTTCTACTGTGACGTCAGGAAGGCATATTTCTGAAATGTTCTTATCGATTTAGTATTATGACGACAAAATATCGCACAGTGCATATTTTCTATACAGGGTGTTTCACAGAGAGAACCACTAGACCAAATCATTTTTTTTA
Source organism: Adalia bipunctata (assembly GCA_910592335.1). Classification (NCBI taxonomy): domain Eukaryota; kingdom Metazoa; phylum Arthropoda; class Insecta; order Coleoptera; family Coccinellidae; genus Adalia; species Adalia bipunctata. Next base: position 14,920,143 of record OU342954.1, read on the forward strand.
GGATTAATTCGAAACCCGGCCTTTTTGAATTGATTTTTGGGAAAAGTAATACTACAAACATATGTGTGTCTCTAATCACCGAAATATTCATGGTGGTTCATTCATAGGAAGGTATTCTATTTTGAGAAAAGTCCAAAAAACATGAACACCCTGTATTCGAAGATTTCCTCTGTCAAATGCAACTATTTTTTCACTATATATTGATTCCCACAAGATCTCCAGAGGTATGAATTCTAAATCCGATAGTATGTCCAGTTTTCGAGATACAGGAAGGGCGTTGAAGTGGAGAATAACTTATCTCATCAGTTTTTTTTTTCAAATTGAAAAGCCGGATTGATTTTATGTTGCGCCCAAGAATTCACTATGAGTACAGATCAGATGCGCAAAGAAAGGTTCAGTTAAAATATATACTGTTACAGGATGTTTCAAGAAAAAATGACAATAGCTTTTGCAAACACTCGATAATTCTACAGTTTCGTCACAGAGGATTTATTCCATGAAGTTAATACCTAGTCGTCCACAATTTTCACTCTGAAATACTTCATTATGATTACTTTTAATAGGTATAGGTTGAGCCATAAATAATATGCTTCGAAATAATTGAAAAGAGAACTTTTCTGGTGAATTTTGAATAACTGTCTAACATTATATCAAGTAAGCATAACCGCAAGAATTTTTAAATAAATAAATATACAAGGTGATTTAGAAATAATCTTATACCAAAATCATACATTTCTTGCATGCGTGGATTATCCTAAATATTTTTTTGGTGGAAAAAATATATTTATAAAATAATAACCGAGGTTATGACTATAATAATATTGAAACTTTTCAATACCTACTTATAATTCGCTCTACACGAATATTGTGGACTGTGGAGTACCTACCTATAAAAATAGGTTTGTATTCTACCTATACAAGAAGATGGTTTATTGTCTTTTTTTTTGGTGATAGCGCAGTTAGTGAGCGCGCTCATAAAGATACACAAAATTCACTAAAAAGTTTTCAATTCAAAGCATAAGTATTTTTGGTATGGTTGGCTGTATGGCTCAACCTGTATGAAAAGTAATCATAATGAAGTATTTCAGACTGAAAATTGTGAACGACTAGGTATTAACTTCATGGAATAATTTCTCTGTGACGAAACTGTAGAATTATAGAGCTATTGTCATTTATTCTTGAATCACCCTGTAACAGTAAATATTTTAACTGAACCTCCTTTTGCGCATCTGATCTGTATTCATACTGAATTCATGGGCACAACATAAAATCAATCCGGGCTTTTCAATTTGAAAAAAAAACTGATGAAATAAGTTATTCTCCACTTCAACGCCCTGTATCTCGAAAACTGGTCATAGTATCGGATTTAGAATTCATAACTGTGGAGATCTTGTGGGAATCAATATATAGTGAAAAAATAGTTGCATTTGACCGAGGAAATTTTCGAATACAGGGTGTTCATGTTTTTTGGACTTTTCTCAAAATAGAATACCTTCCTATGAATAAACCACCATGAATATTTCGGAGATTAGAGACACACATATGTTCGTGGTATTACTTTTCCCAAAAATCAATTCAAAAAGGCAGGGTTTCGAATTAATCCTAAAAAAAATGATTTGGTCTAGTGGTTCTCTCTGTGAAACACCCTGTATAGAAAATATGCAATGTGCGATATTTTGTCGTCATAATACTAAATCGATAAGAACATTTCAGAAATATGCCTTCCTGAAGTCACAATAGAAAAAAAGTGAATTATGGCAAAAAAACTACCGTCATATATTCGTGAATCAGCCTGTAAATATAAATATTTTTGATTATACGTATCCACTAATTTCATTACTAGAACATGTAGTAAACGTGTGTATGCAACAGAAATCCAATCTAACACTTAATAATTAAAAAAAGAATCCGAAAATTCGAGCAATTTTCAACTTTACCACCCCGTATTTAGAAAACTAGCCATAGGATTGGGTTAGACCCATTGACTTTTTTGGTCACTGAGTCGGGTACAACAACATAACAAACTTTCAGAAAATTTGACCGGTCGCCACTTTTCATACAAAAAGTGCGGGGTCCTTTCAATGTCAAAATATTTTATTACTCAACATAGGTATTCTCCAATTAATTGAATACATTTATTACAGCGAACCTGCAACGTCTCTAGACCTTTAAAAAAAATGTTTCTTCCTGCTCTGCAAACCAGTTCTCCGCAGCTTTTATCACCTCCTCTTTGGAAGAAAATTTACAACCTTTTAAACTTTTTTTCAGTTGAGGAAAGGGATGATAGTCGAACGGAGCCGAATCTGGCGAATAATGGGGGTGTTCTAGTAATTCTTACCCTAAATCACGAATTTTTTGCATGGTAACATGAGATTTGTGTAATGGGGCGATGTCCTGTGAAAACAAAACACCTTTGGATAACTTTCCGCGTCTTTTCTCTTTAATTTTTTCCCTAGAGTGGTCATTAATGTCAAATGGTAATCTCTAGTTATTGTTCTACCCTTATCCAAAAAATCAATCATGATTACTCAATAGCAATCCCAAAAAACTGAAGCAAGAACTTTTCCAGCAGAATTTTGGACACGAAACTTCTTGAAGAACCAGAGTGTCGCCATTCCATCGATTGTTGCTTTGTTTCTGGATCGTAGAAATGTACCCAAGTCTCATCCATAGTAACAATTCGGTTTAAGAAGTCTACATCGTTTTCAAATCGAGCACAGATCGAACGCGATGCTTCTAACCTTGCACGCTTTTGGTCAACATTCAAACATTTGGGGATCCATTTTGCAGAAATTTTTCTCATGTCCAAATTGTCGTGATGAACGCGTTCGTATGAAATCTTCAGTGGTTTTAGCCCAATTCGACGGTCTGATAAAATCATGTCATGAACTGCATCGATATTTTCGGGGACTGACACAGAAACTGGCCTTCCCGATCGGTCATCATCTTCAATGGAAAATTTAATTCTTTTGAAGCTTGCAGTCCAATTTTTCACGATCGCATACGAAAGACATTGATCACCAAGGGTATTAAGCAAATCTTCGTGAATCTGCTCTTAACCCTTTCAAATACAAGTACTTGATGATGGCTCGATACTCCAATTTTTCGATTCTCACAATTTCGGTGGACACCTTTTTTTTTTATTCATTGCGTAACTCTGGTTCATTTTTTGACGTCGAACTCTACACTGACACTTCTAATTAGTTATTGTTCGTTGATATCGTATCGAAATATTTTGTTCATGCATGGAACTGGTCTGAGCTGACTAGATATCAATACATCCTCGTATGTCCGGATTCTGAGATAAAAAAATACTTTTTCAAAGGTTGAATTTCAGAGTGCTGTAACTTCTCTAGAGGAGGCCTCCTGGCAAAAATCTAATATAGATGTATTCTTATTTCGTCTCGAGAATCTGTGACCAAATTTTGTTGCATTAATTTCGGGACATCCTGTTGAGAGCGACTATTTCTACTTTCTCTCTAGTCGTGTACTGACTCAAATTGTGCAAGTAGAAAATCAAATGAACAATTGTTATCACTTTCAATATCCGACTAGCACTGAATCTGATTGAAGAAAAACAATTTCAAAATCTCAATACTTAGAATTTGTTGACCCAAAACAGTTCGAGAAATTAAAAAATCATGAGAGTCAGAAGAGTTTTTAAAATTTTATTTACATACAAATACACTTTCGAAAGTTCTATCACAATGCATATATAAATTTTAATACTTCAGATTTTTCACACTAGTGATATGCTTGAGGATAAGAATCACGTATTCAAACTATTCGAAATTGAAAAGGAACAGAGACTTAATGAGAATATCGAAATCGTTTGGAGGAATCAATGCGAAAAAAAATAATCAAAAATCTGATTAATTATAACAATGTATATTACATCTTCATAACTATCCTACCTGTTAATATTCCACTAATTTATTGATTTATTTAATTAACTTCGACACGGTGTTCTTCCTCCAAATTAATTTCGATTTGGCATTGTATCACATAGTTCTAATTTTATGATCTAATTCGGTCACCAAGTTTTATTTTTCTTTTCGGAAAATAAAACTGTCAAAGCAGAATACTGGAAATTCACTGATATATCACCCGTTTATGTCTAATTATTATGGACAAGATTATACTGTACGGGCCCAATTTGATCCATGTATCTACATCTATAAATATATTTTTGAATATAACACATGGGACACCAAAAGCCTATTTTCATGCTGTAAGCGTGAAGTGAAAGAACACAATGTTTCCCGGAAATTAGATGGAGACTCAATTATCCTGCTCAAAATTGAACGAAAATTTTGAAACAGACGAGTACCTATTTATTTATTTTGAATGAATAAAAAGAATCTATCTTTCGAATAGTTCTGAAATTTTTCGTAAAAACTGAAGGAAACTAAGAAACAAGACTGAAAACAAGACAATTTCCAAACATACATTTCTATGAACTTCGAGGATTCTTCACAACAGGCATTGAGTTTGAATATTCACAGAGGAACAACGCCCTTGAACGAATTGAAGCTGAAATTTTTGACCGTGAAGTGGCGGCACATAGAAGCTACTAAAGGAACAATGATCTGCCGGGACATTCTGGTCTATTTTGTTAGCTATTTATTTACAGAAATCTGTAGGATATATATTTCCCTCAATGACTATGAATCATAGGCAGGGTCGGATTCGTCCGAATTATATATCTTCTTTACAAACGGTGTAAAAGGAGATCATCTAGATCATTATGATTACGATAACAAATAAATCACGCTTAGGAGATGGTGCTTTTTAGTTCAGCTACTCACCGCCAGATGCGAGGGTAAAAAATTTCGATTCGCTTTAACACAACTGCGCAAGGAACTACAACTGAAAACGACAATTTGATTTGAGTATAAACAGATATCTGAAGGACTAAAAAAATGATCGAAACCATGGAACCTGCAGCATAATATTCAGGTTATTTTCTCTACAGAATCACTCGATTAATGGACAAATATGCAGCATTTCGCTCGGATATTTCTCGATATTCTCTGATTGATGTCACATCCTGATGTTCTCATAATTATCGCAATCATAAGAAAATGGATAGTTCTAGAGAAACTTCTAACGATTGCTTTCGTCAAAACATTGTATTCTTTCTTGTGTACATTAGATATTGATGGTGAACATAAATTGAAATGTCCGTCTAAATATTTTAAAGCTGTTTCAGCAGTCAATACAACAAAAGCATATAATGATAATAGATATGATTACAAATTTTTGGATACTGAAGGTTGATATGTGATTAATGAATATCAATGATACCAATTCACACTAGAAAATATAAATGTGTGTTTCGTAATGATCGATTATTTCATATATATTGCTAATACACGACTTTCTAAAAACTTTTTTACACTAAATTAAAAACTGAATCCCTAACAACTACTTTAACAATAAAAATGATGTGTAATTTGGTGTTTCCACAAATGTTGATGGAATTTCTGTTCAACATTTGCAAAAAATGGATGTCAACAGAGCTAAATATTTTACAATTCTAATACATACTAGGTATATTCGCAACATTCAACAACTTTACAATAATATTTATAATTTTTTTATATATCAACAAAATTTTCCTCGAATCTCTTACTTTATTCTCATATTCTTCAAGATACATCAACGTCAAAAATCTGAATTAATAAATTTCGCCCAATTTCAGCAAAATTTTCAAAAATTCACCGAGTATATTTTCGTTTATAAGTTTATATTGACAAATGTATTGATATGTTACATTGAAGCGATAGGGTGCGTGATTCATTTGTACATAACTATTTCATTTACAGTAACAACAATATATGTAAATAGGAATGCGTAACAAGTTTACAATTATTTAAATTTTAAATAAACTAGACAGCTATCATTTTAGCATAACAATAAACAGATATTCGTTGTAAATAAATAAATATGGAATTTTGATCAATATGAATTCAATTATTATAATCATACAAATGAGGAATTTACCCATAACAATTACTAATTTGCATTTTTCAGAAAATTAATTCGGGCATATTGAAACTGCATACATAACATGATGACCCCATTTGATTATTTCTATATATGAAAATAAAATATAAAAACTTCAATTCAACAATAACGAAATAAATAGAGAAAATTAGTAATTTAACTAACATATATTTCTTCAAACTGCATGCTTTCAAATTTTGAAAATTATTATCAATCGTTGTTTTGGGATTTCTAAAAATTCATTAGTCTTCTATTTGAGAGATTCTTTCAATACCATATGATCCTTTTATTCCTTTCATCTGCTTTTGCTGCACACGAATTGAGAAATATTATTCATTTTATTGAAATTGTACGAATACCACGTTCAACATAAGTCTGAACAGCATGGGCTTAGGGCATTTTAGAAGGTTAGTATAATTTTTTGTTAAACAGGGTGTTTCTAAATTGAACGTACAAACGAAAAGGGGAGATTCCTTAAGTGAGTTTAAGAAAAAAAAAGTCACATAAACATGGGGTAGCAAACGTTTCGTTTTCGAGATACACTGTTGAACTTTTAATTTTTTTCTCGTAGTATCTTCACTTCACAAGATATTCAACTGAAATTCGGCATAGATATTACATTTGAGGGTTCTCACCACGTGACATGGCAATTTCGATAGCAGAAGCAGATCTACAGGGTGATTTTTTTCTGGAACGCTGTCACCTGTTTTCCTCCAGAACTTTTTTTGGTGAGCAACTGTTAATTTGAAAAAATTCAAAAGGAGCTTTGTTGTTATACTAAACTTTTCAATCTCCTGTAGTTTTGTCGTATATGCTACCAATTTCGAGAAAAAAATTTTCGTTCGAATACTCCCTAGGACTCCTAGTACACCCTGTATCTCGAAAACGAAACGTTTCCGACCCCATGTTTATGGGTCTCTTTTTTCTTAAACTTACCTTTTATTTTGTATTCTGTACCGTTTATTTTGTATTCTGGATTCATGTATTTAGTTTAGGTATTTTCAATTCCAACGATGTACGGAATTAGTCCTCATTTTGTATTTTTAAGCTTATAGTTAATGCGATGTATTTCTCTTTTGTTCTTTTTTTTTATTTTTCTGAGCTTTTATAGGTGATAACCTCAGCTCTTATTTTCCTGTAATAATAATAATAATCTCCCCTTTTCGTTGGTACATTCAATTTAAGAGCAGTATGTTGATATCAAAAATTCAACCTTCTTTATTTTTATGATTGAATATTAATATGAAAAATGGACTAGCAAGGATCTAGCTTCCGAAGTACAGATCTCTGCTAGTCCATTTTTCACATTTGTTCTTGTTGGTCCAACTGAAGGACGTGATCTTTATTATTATTATTAATTGATATTTTTTATAGTTGAAACAATTTTGTGTGACCTTGGAATAAAAAAAAAGAATTTTGCAGACATTCTGCAGGAAATTTTTAAATTTTTGAGTTAAAAATAAAGTGTTTTTTATAAAATTAACCTTATTGAGGTCTTGTGAGCAAAGCTTGCATCATATTCAAACCTTCCTCCAAGGCTTGTGCAAACCTAGATGTACTTGTGACTTCAGAGGACCAGAAGGCAGATAAACAGAAAATAATACAGTCAGCTTTTGGATTATAGGAAGCACCATACCCATCAGGTTCTACAGGGCCATATCCCATAAAACTATCACCGCTAGTGGCTACTTGACTAGTACTCAACAAAAATTTATTGGCTAATTTATAAGAACTATCTGTGAAGATTTCTGGTAGAGGATAATTGGCATGAGGAGACGTTTCCTTAGCTGCTTCCCTGAGTCCCAAAAGGTGAATATCGATGCCTTCACCTAAGATATTGTCCACCATTTCTTTGGTTTGTTGTTGGACAGCAGCGTTCCAAAGTTTGAGTTTTTCCTCGTCACTCACTAGATGGAAAGTTACCTTCTTACTGAGCATGTCATTATCCTTCAGTTGGGACATGGCAGTGACCCAAGCTAACGCTTCAGGACTTGCTGATCTTATGCAATCTACCCTCCCTAGAGCAAATCTGAAACATATTTCCAATGAAAGGTAAAGTGAATGATCTATTATTTCTATGAAGATTTGTATACGAGAAACAACTTCTACACAAAACAATCAAAAGAAGACAAGAAAGATGATCGGCTGCAACTTTCGAAATTTCAAATATCACAATGAATCAGGACCTGAACAAAGTTTCAAAATTTACCTTCTGGTAGAAGCACTTTCGTACGTTGCAGTCAATTTTCCATACAACCTAAAGTAAGCCAACTGCAGAGCCAACTGAATAAAAACATCCGGACTGACATTACAGGATTTGATGAAATTCTTTCCATAATTATTGTATCTGAAGACTTGAAAATCAAGGTCCTTCACCAGATTGTCTAGGAACTTAGCCGCATCTTCCATATTACCATAATCTTCCTTCGTTAGATACCACTCCAGCCTTTCAGGAGGGGGAAGATGACCCATAGAAGCAGCAGGAACATCACTCTCTCCGGATCTACTGTCTGCATAATCCCACAATTTCTCCATGAGGTTGATGACAGTAACTCCTTCGGCAGAAGAATGTTCATAGCAAAGACCACAAGCACCATCTCCAGAAATTATAATTTGAATGGTTTTATCAAACCATCTGTTAGCTGAGTTAAAGCCACTACCCCCGCCATGAATCATCTGAGCAGCCAAATTGGTTTCATCTCTATTACCAGCAGTATGACCTTTTGAACCTCTCTGAAGGCGACAATTGAAGCTTGGAGGTAAAGCTTCATCCAGACAAATAACTAGTAGTGCTTTTGATATGAGTTCCAAGTTTCTTCTATTCCTTTCATCGTGGGCTAATGCAGTTCTAGCTTCAGCCCATTGGTGTCTATTCCAACCAGTTAGAAGTCCAACTGGTGGAGGGTTACTCAAGCAGGGTGCATCATCTAGTATGTGTAGGAGTTGGGCACACAACTCATCTTCAGATAATCTACCTCTGTCAGTTGCTTGGACTGGAACACTATATAATTGACTTCTACAAATAACTATGATATGTTCGTTAACTACAGCGTTTGGTGCAGGTTTAGGACTTATGTAGTGATAATCTGCGTACTCCCCGGGTATTCTAGATGAGCCTAAAATTCTGTAATACTGTGCCATACAAAGTGGTTGTCCTGGTTCTCTGGATGTAGCCCTTTCGATGGGAAGATCGCGTCTGGTGAGGATAGCTTTGTGGTCTAGAGCTGCGTCGAGAAGTCTTGAAGCAAACCTTGCGATGTCTAGTATTGTTGTGAATTTTCTTGGAGGAAAAACCATGCCAGGGTTTGAGTTTACAGGTAGAGCTAATGGGTTTTTTAGGTACATGTCGTTCAGCCAGTAGTCGTAAGCCTGAAATGGTAAAACAGGTGATAAAATGAGGTTTTTTGGCTCGAATGATGAATTTTCGATTCTAGTGTTTTTGTCTTGTTCAAATAAATTGAAATGTTGTTACCCAGGGAAAGGCGCAATGATAATAGCTCTGTCTACTAGTAGACCAGGGTCGATAATTTTTGAAACAAAAAAAAATTACAGTAGGATGAAACCCATTAAAAAAGGAGGGGAATATGATCAAAATGAAAGGAAAAATAAATTACGGTCGATCCGAGTCCGGGAAGTGGGAGGGGGTGAGTTTTTAAGGGTAAAAAATGGTTTTCCTTGATTTCCGGCAGAACTACAAGTCCTATGGAAAAAAGTTAAATGGCAAAGTTGTAGGTAATAAAAAGATCTACAACTTTTGTATTCACAATTTCTTCACATAACCTCAAAATTTATATGAAAATTTCAAAAAACCAAGTTTTAGGTTTTTTATTTTTATCTTTCTCAGAAAAAAAATTTTTTCTACGAAATTTGGTGAAAACTTACCTTATTATATCCCGAATACACTGTAATTTATTTGATTTAAAATATTTATGTTTTCGTCTTATTTTAACTTAATATCAAAAAAGCACCCTAATTTTCAATCGAAAATTCTGACGTCAAAATATCAGCTTTTTTCAGAAAATTTGGGGGCTTTTTGTTCGTTGAAATATCTACTCTCTGATGGTGTGAAAAAAATATACATTACTATAAGGAGTGTTCTCAGAAAATGCAAAAAATTGAAAAAACTCAAATTCGAAAATTTTTTTTAATCACTATGTACAATTTCATCAAAAAAATGTGATTGCTGCATTTTTTTTTGAATAAAGAGTTTATTTATTTAATTCGAATCACATTATACAATATAAATTTACAGGTAAATCGTACTATTGAATTTAGATACTTAATTCTGATTACGCATTTTATTTTTTTTTTCAAAAACGTTAATCTTGTTATTCATAAATACCTTATCTGAAATTCTAATCAGTTATTCATTAGTTTTTGTCTCTTCGAAGGCATTTCTTCATCGTCAGATTCGAAAAACCTTTCCAACTCTAGTTGATCGTCGAAATCTTCAAGACCATCATTTTCGTCTCCAATGTTTTTTCCAGTCTGCATTGTTTCTTCTTCCACAATTCCATCTGAATCATTTACTTCCTCTTTCTGTGATTTGTTCAATCAACGATTTATGAAACCCACCATTAGAGTAACTCAGTCCCCACTTCTCTATGAAATAACTTACAATGGGTTAAAAATTAACCAAAGGTCACTCAGGTATATAAATTATCTTAAAACAGCAATAAATAGTCATCTTACAATATTATTTAAACAAGATTCTACAACTTTTTCAAAATATTGTAGATGTCTTATCAAATATTAACTTCATTAACCCATTTTTTTGTTAATTATAGAAGTATATTTCAATTTGCAATTTTTTCGTTTATGAATGAAACAGGAAATTTTACGTTTTTTGAGTGATTAAAGAGTAAATTTCAATAAATACCCCAAAATTGTACATAATGATTAAAAAAAATTTCGAATTTGAGTTTTTTCAATTTTTTGCATTTTCTGAGAACATTTCCTATAGTAATGTAAATTTTTTTTACACCATCAGCAAGTAGATATTTCAATGAAGGAAAAGCCCCTAAACTTTATGAAAAAAGCTGATATTTTGACGTCAGAATTTTCGATTGGAAATTAGGGGGCTTTTTTGATATTAAGTTAAAATAAGGCGAAAACATAAATATTTTGAATCTAATTAATTACAGTGTATTTGGAACATAATAAGGTAAGTTTTCACAAAATTTCGTAAAGAAAAATTTTTTTTTGAAAAAGATATAAATAAAAAACCAAAAACTTGGTTTTTTGAATTTTTCACCTAAATTTTGAGGTTATGTGAAAAAATTGCGAATACAGAAGTTGTAGATCGTTTCATTACCTACAACTTTGCCATTCAACTTTTTTCCATAGGACTTGTAGTTTTGCCGGAAATCAAGGAAAACCATTTTTCACCCTTAAAAACTCACCCCTCCCACTTCCCGAACTCGGATCGACCGTAATTTATTTTTCCTTTCATTTTGATCATATTCCCCTCCTTTTCTAATGGGTTCCATCCTACTGTAATTTTTTTTCATTTTTTACCATTTTTGAAGGTTTCGGCCCTGGTCTACAGGGGGCACAATAGACCTTTAGGTCGTAGTGGACTTTTCCTTTTTCACCATAACTACCAAGGGAAAACGGTATAATGAATTTTTTCGCCATGATTCCTGTATTTTTCGGATTTTGAGATGGAAATGATCTCCCGCTGTGAATAAGTATGGACTCACTGATGATGAATCCTTGGATAAATTCAAACGCAGTTGATTTCGTTAATGGGCAGAATTCAACCATAGATTCCTTCAATATTGAACTTCCAAATTTTGTTTTCCTGATAATTCCAAAACAAAGAATTCGGTCGAGATTGAATTATGCATTCAGATGGAAAATGACGTATTTGAGCTGCATGCAAGATTTTCGTCCAGTCCCATATTGAATTCTAGCAAATTCTGGATTATGTGATATTCAAAATTGAATCTGTTTTCTTGCTGTGGTCCGATAGGAATTTCGCATCTTCAGAGGTTTCTCGTTCGGAGGTTGTAACCCGACGAAGTACTACTCCGAACTGATGATGTTACTGTAGGTACCTTTTGCAGTTTTTATAGCCGCAGCCCCAACGCCGGCGTTCTTATGTACTCTTCATTAAGTGATGAAGAAAACTCTAGATTTGAAGTTGAATCCGGTAATGAAAGCCTCCATGGATTTATTATGTGATATGTTAATTATTGAGAGTTTATGTACCTTGGTGATATGCTTTTTTTTCGTGTTTATTTTATATTGCATCTATTAAAATACAATGCGCAAAAAAATTAACGCACATTATGGAAATCTCAAATTTATTCTACAACTGAAGGTGTTCTCAATGATAATTATTTTTATCAGAATTATGCATGCATAATTATGTTATCCACTTTCAACGTTTTTCTTCGATACAGATGTTTTCTCCCAGCAGGAATAAAAAAAGATGATATTATCAGATTTTGAATGTATTGGCTCCATTCTAAAATCAGTTGTTCTCGATCAATTCGATCAATAGTTTTTCTTTCGTTTGATTTTCTACACTCGATCGCTATGCAACGCGAAACACGCAATTTGACCCAACAGGAATGTGCCCAAGCGGTAGTTTTGCGAGAAGAAGGGTGGACATACACAAGAATTGCAGAAAGGTTTGGAGTTTCCCATACAAGTGTGTCCAGAATGTTGCAGCGATTCAGGGAGACAGGTATGAATGTCCGAAGACCAGGACAGGGTCGACCACGGGTAACAACTGCCATTCAAGAACGTTACTTGAGAGTTTCTTCGTTGAGACAACGGTTTGCAACCGCTCGCCTTCTTCAAAATCAGCTTGAGCAAACTCATGAGATGCAAATTAGCACTCAGACAATAAGAAATCGCCTCAGAGAATATGATTTGAGGCCTCGTGTCGCGGCAAGAGGCCCAGCTCTTACCCCAGCCCATCGAAGGGCGCGTTTGGATTTTGCGAGAGAGCATATCCATTGGGAAGAGGCCGATTGGGAAAGAGTTCTCTTCACAGATGAGTCTAGATTTTGCCTCTACCATTGTGATCGACGTTCCCTTGTATACAGACGTCCACATGAAAGATATGCTCATTGCAATTCCTGAATAATAATAATAATAATAATAATAATAATAAACTTTATTCTCCAGAAATCATTACATATTTATATAATGAAATAGGGAAAAGTCAAAAACAGAAACAAAGAAAAAAATCTAAGAATTTACGGCAGAAATAAACTCTGATATATTGTAAGGCTCTTGGTGTATCAATAACTTGTATATCTCCTTGCGAAATTGCTTGAAATTTTGTATTTCCCTGATGTATCTCGGAAGCGAGTTGAATAGTTTTATGCACATATATGTAGGAGATCTCTCAGTCGAAGCCAGATGGTGTCGTGGATAGATGTAAAAGTTGTGCCTTGTATTATGTGAACCAGTCTTCTTGAAATCATAGAAATAATGAGAATTCTTGAAAATAAACTGTAAACTTTTATAGATGTATAACGCTGGTAATGTAAGAATATTATTTCTCCTAAAAACTCCACGACAAGTTTCACGAAATTTTAAGTTGAACATACATCTTATAGCAAGTTTTTGTACTCTGAACACACAAATTGATTCCTGACCACTGCCCCAGATCAACAATCCATAACTCATGAGTGCTTGAAAGTTCGAGTAATAAATAGTTTGTAAGAATTTCAGATTAAATTCTGATTTAAGAACTCGCAAGGTATATACAACTGTGTTCAGACGTTTACACAATTGATGAATATGTTCATACCAGTTGAGGTGTTGGTCCACAGTAAGTCCCAGAAAGCTGGTACTATACTTCAGTTGTATTTCTTTGCCCAGAAATAGGAAGCTATCCGATACTTCTGTTTTACGTAACTTGTGTGCAAAATGAACAAATTCTGTCTTTTCAGAGTTCAGTTTTAAATTATTTGATATACACCAAGAATTAATAGATGTAGCCGCAGTATTAAGAATGTCCTGAAGATTTTCGTGAGTTTTTGCTCGAAGAAGGATGTTAGTATCATCGGCGTAATTTATAAAAAATTCAGAGAGCTCCGGCAGAATATTTGGCATCTCATTAATATATATCAAGAACAATATCGGTCCGAGATGGCTACCTTGAGGAACTCCTTCAACAATCTCGGATATTGCTGATATGTATTCTTTGTCCTGTACAGTCATACATACATACTGCGTACGTTCTTGTAAATAGCTCCTCATAAGTTGTAACTGGGTGCCTCTTATACCATACATTTCTAATTTTTCAGTGAGAATATTATGATCAACAGTGTCGAACGCTTTAGAGAGGTCCAAGAAAAAACCAAGAAGCAGGTCATCCTCCTCCAGACCCTCAGTAATTATCTCTGTTAGCCTATAGAGAGCCGTTTCCGTACTTTTCCCTTCTGTAAAACCATGCTGCTGTTTATTGAATATATTGAACTTGTTGAAGAAACTCAGAAGTCGATAACAAATAATCTTCTCAAATATCTTTGCAAAGTTGTTCAAAAGACTAATTGGACGGTAGTTATTTATATCGGACGGATCATTTTTCTTGTGGACTGGTTTTATTACAGCGATCTTCAACGATTTTGGAAATATCCCATATTTAAAGCTGTTATTTAATATGTATCTAATGGTTGAATTATAATATGAATTGTTTCTTTTATAATCTGAATTGGAATACCGTCTTGACCGTAGCACTTTTTGTTAGGTAATTTTGCAACAACCCCGATGACCTCGTCTTCTGTTACTTCAAACATGAAAAAGGACTTCTCGTTGCGTACTATTTTGTTCTTATTTTGTGGTGGAGCAATAGACTGAGTTCTTAGTGAGCCTTTGAAGTGAACATAGAAATCATCTACCACCGTCTGAGGGGCACCAGGCATACCAATTCCAGATTTTTTGGATTTTTTTCCAGTTCTCTCATTTATTATATTCCATATTTCTTTAGATTTGTTATCGGAATTGGTATATTTTGCAAAATAGTAATTTTGCCTGGAATTCTTCAGAACAAAATCATATCTCGATTTGAGTTTTCTATATGATTCCTGGAAAGCTTGATTGGTATTGGAAACGATATAGGCGATGTCAAGGAGTTTTTTCAGGTCTTTCAATTCTTCATCTCGACAAGGTTTATATTTACTTTTGTTGGAAATAGTTATTCTTTTTGTTGGAAAAAAATGTTCGAATTCCCTTTTATATAAATGAATGAATTTTTCCCATTGTAAATCAACATTTTCACTGGAAATACTGTACAATTCCTCCCAAGTCAGCAGAGATAATCGGTGGCTAAATTGGGACAAATTATTTTCATGTATTGGACGAATAACAAGTGTTTCTTTTGGTAGAGAAGAGTTATATTGAAATGTAACAATTTGTGCGAGGTGATCAGATATATGAGGCTGTTCGGTATAGCCTGATACATTTTCAATATTCGTTATTATATGATCAATACAGGAATTTTTACGAGTTGGACTATTTATCACCAATGTAGCGTTGAACGATTCAACTATTGATAAAAACATGGTTTTGCTAGAATCATTTGCAGAAGCTTCAGTATGAATATTAAAATCTCCCGCTACTAGGTAAAGTACATTCATATCGGTGAGTTTTTGTAGAAGAGTTATCAATTTCTCGAAGAACACATCGATATTGCTGCTCCCTGTCGGCGATCTGTAAATTGATACGACAATAATATTATTGATACTTTTCACATTCACCGCTGAACATTCGAAAGAATATGAAGATCCCATGCGCACCAATTCCTTAAACTCAGTGGATACATTTGAGAGGCATTCTCTGACGTATATGGCGCTTCCACCATGTTCGCCGATATTTCGACAGAATGCTGAGACCAGTTTGAAATTTGTTATACCGTGGATAATTAGTTCTTCTCTGGACCTCCAATGTTCAGTGATAGCGAGAAATTGACAATTATGGTTATTTACAAATTCATTCAATTTGACATAACTTGTGTTGATTGATTGAACATTAATATGAATCAATTTTCCATGTAAATTTTGCTTCGATATTTTTCTTACCTTTCCGAGGGTGGATGTTTTTTCGTAAGATGGAATAAAAAATTATTTATTCTTGTACCCTCTGGCCATAAGTTAGGATCCTTTACCGTATCAAACAAAGATTTTGGCACCGATACTTTGAATGAGGAATACTCTTCAGGACGATTTGATGTTAGTTTTTTGCATATTGCATCCTTTATATCATTTTTGTTCAAATATTGGGTGATTTTTTCCTCAGTTACATCAGGATTGAGATTACTAATATGAGCATGTGAAAACAATATATTTGCTTTGAATTCATCAACTTTTCCAGTACCTATGATACTTTTACGGTTTTTATTCATACGTTTCCTGCTCGGTGCAGGTTGAAATCCATCATTTTCATTATTTTCAGATACAGTTTTTGTTGCAACAATTTCATTACTGTTACTACCGGATCCGTTGGAAACAATATCTGACCACTTTTTACCAGCATTAATTCCTTTCGTATTATCAGTTTCCTTAGTTCTTGTTTTTTGCTGTTTTTGTTTGATACTACCCTCAATTGTTGGTTTTTCAGTTGGTAAAGCAATTGTTGGAATTTTTTGTGTCGTGAAATCTTCCACGATTGTCTTCAAATGCAAGTTCTCCTGCCTTAGTACCATGACTTCGCCACGTAATTCATCGATTACTCCGTGTAATTGTATTCCCATATTTTCGACCATGGATTTAACCATTTTAGAAATATGTTCCATGCAATTGTTTGCTAATGAAGAAGAGACTTTCTCATTATTAATTGAGGTTATGTGGTATGATGTACATAAACCACATTTCCATAACTTTATTTCTCCAGATTTTTTTAGAAATTCATATTCTGAAGTTTCTAATTGTACACAGGTTATGTGAAATAAGTGTGCATTATTTTTGGAACACGTTAAATATTCAACACTTCGACTGATCGAGGTAGAACACATTAAGCATGTCGGCGCCATCTTATTTATTACTGGTTTCGGGGGAGGATCGATTATGGTATGGGATGGACTATTTTTGACTGCTCGCACAGACCTAGTGGTCGTTGATAATGAAGCTATGAATGCTGATAAGTATATAACGAACATTCTTGAAGAGCATGTAGTGCCATTTGCCCCATGCATTGGTGAAAATTTCATTTTTATGGAAGATAATGCCAGACCCCATCGTGCGCGCATCGTTCAGGAGTACCTTGAAGAGGTTGAAGTCTCCCGAATGGAATGGCCAGCAAGAAGTCCAGATCTCAATCCGATTGAGCAGGTTAAGGGCAACCTCAATAGAAGGCTGAGAAGTTCGGAAAATCATCCAGTTACTCTTAATGACTTAGAAATCCAACTCGGAGAAATCTGGGAAGGATTAGATCAGAACATTTTGAGATCACTCATTTTGAGTATGAATCGTCGTTGCCGAGCTGTAATTAATGCAAGGGGTGGAAATACCAAGTATTAAATCACTTATCAGCATTTCAGTATTTTCAAAATTGTTCATTTCTCTTCTTTCACATAAGATGGGTGAAATCCGGATTTTTTCTTCCATTTAATGTGTCTTGTTCCTTTCAAATCCTTCCCGAGAGAACATAAAAAATAAGCTATAAAGTCAATGTAGAGTTAACTTCCATTAAAATTGAGATTCTCAGAATGTGCGTCAATTTTTTTGCGCAGTGTAGTTTAATGACAGCCCATGAATGTTGAAGGAAAGATTATTCATGACATTGAGTGAAGAAATTGAAAAAAGAAATTCCCAATATTATATTTTAGGGATGAATCCAGAAGATATTCATAAATTTGAAGTGTTTCAATTTTTTATTAATATAGATAGACCCACTGGGCGGGATAAAGTTACGCACGCGCCAGTTCCAGACCGCCTGCCAATAACCTCGGGTTGGGAAGCCCTTAAGACAATAGGGATGCTGAATTACATTCTCTTGCATCGCTGATCATCCGGGGAACACGCCAGAGGAAATGAATCTGATTGGTGAACTTCTGGGTTCATTACCTTCAGTGTGACGCAGATATTTTTGTCTTTCGGAATGACGTAATGGTAATAGTGACTTGGAATTGGAAAGGCTTTTGGATTGGTTTCACCTAAGTTTATCAATAATTTAATAATATTAGTACATTTCTGAACTTCCTATAATCCACTAATAATTCAGGCATTTTTCTATTCCGCTTGAACGCATTTCTAACGGGTGTTCTTCAGAGTGATGTAATTTTCGATAGGGATAACTGTGATTTGACAGGAGGTAGAAAAACATCATTGTTTTGACATTTCCGTTCAGTAGGCATTGAGAAATTATCATGGACTGACTAACAAAATTGTTGAAATTAATAATAAAAATCAGTGTTCTATTCTCCAAACTTATAGAGCACTTGAAATTTATGGTTTACATAATCGTCCATCAGAGCAGCTTATTCGTCGAACTATCGATAGATTTCGGACGAAATTTTTTCTACTCGATGCAACAACAACAAGACAAAGAACAGTACAGAAAAAAATATCGCTGCTGTAAGTGATAGATAGATAGATAGATAGATAGATAGATAGATAGATAGATAGATAGATAGATAGATAGATAGATAATTTTCTTTATTTCAAATTTTACATAAATTACATAAGAAGTGAAATGACGTCAACAAAAAAAAAAAAAACAACTCAAGTTACCCTATTGAAATAATCCCCTAAGCTATAAGGTTCTAGCTTAATTAACATATCTTTTACGTCCTTTTTATATCTCGAAAGGCTTTTACAACATTTGATATGATTAGGTAATTTATTGAATACTTTGATACACATATAATATGGACCTTTTTCACTCAAAGTTAACCTATGATATGGATATAATAAATCTTCAGTTCTGGTATTATAATTATGTCTTTCTCCATTATCAAACTTTTCTCTATTCTTGAATACAAATAACAAACATTCATAAATATATAATGCATATATCGTCATTATGTACAAATTCCTAAATTTACTCCTGCAGGAGTCTCTAAAGCTCATTTTACATATAGTTCTTATAATTCTTTTTTGTGCTATGAAGACTGACTGGATCTTAGAATTGCCCCCCCAAAAAATTATTCCAAATCTCATAACTGATTCACAATTTGCATGATATAAGATTTTAATAGTATCAGTATTCATATATTTCGCAACTATTTTTATTCCAAAACCCACACTGGACAGTTTCAAACAAACTTTATTTATGTGTGTATCCCATTTCAAGAACTCGTCAATCTGTAATCCCAGGAACCTAGTGCATGACACAGGTTTAACAGAGTTATTTTGGAGAGTAATACCGTTGTTAGTAGAAATTTGTGTTTGTTGAGTACGAAACAACATTATATTAGTTTTTGATTGGTTTATTACTAATTTATTCATGGAAAACCAGTTACTGGCTTCATAAAGGCATTGTTGTGTTTTTTCCATTATTTCTGTTGGGTTGTTACCTGGTATTAATATGTTGGTGTCATCAACATAGTTTGTGATGCAGTAATTATTCACTGTCAATGGGAGATCATTAATATAAATTATGAACAGTATCGGTCCTGCAATGCTGCCCTGTGCAATACCAGTTTTTACTAATTGTGTACTAGATTTTACTCCATTAACAACAACTTGTTGCTGCCTATTAGACAAATAAGAACGAATCCAATCGTTGGCGGTTCCTCTTATTCCATAACTATTCAGTTTCGATAGTAAAACCTCATGATTCACACAGTCGTAGGCTTTGGTGAGATCAATAAAAAGACCCAAAGCCAAATTTTTGTTTTCTAAATATTCCAACACTGCTGTTATAAACTGAAAAAAAGTGATAGTGTCGATGAAGATCCAGATTTGTCTATTCGTCGATGTTCACAACAACATGGAAATTTTGGGTGAAGATCTTGGTCTATAGCCATACAAGATCCAACTGGTTCAAGAACTAAGACCACTTGACCATAATAAGCGTCGTTTCTTTGCTGATTGGGCCCTAGAACAGCTTGAAGTTGATCCAGTTTTCAAAGTGTTAACAAGAGTCATTTACTATATACACAGACACTCCATTGTACAGTGTTTATCTGAATAACACCGAAGAAATGAAAGGTGAGATTCTTATAGAAAAATTAATCTTTCCTTCTAATTAAAGTGAGTATTTGGTATAAATTTTTCTGAAAACCCCCCCGGAAAGATACACCCCTCCGAAGATCGAAAAAAAAATGTTTTTCTTTTTTCTTTCCCTGTATATTAAGCTAAGAACACGAAACTTAGTAATTATCATTTGTCAATGAAATAACACAATTTTTTCAATCCTGAACTATGCTAAGAAAGGGTTGAAATAGTAACACTCTAGAATATTCTTTCTCAAAACTTTTTTCTGGTGAAAATTTTCCTTTTGAAAAAACATGGCTGAAAAGCCCAGTTCATATATTAACTTTTTGTTTCCACGAGTTTTTTCGAAAACTCAAGCATTTGCGAGAAAAACATAAATATATTGCAAGCTCATGTATACATATACATACAGTGTAAAAGCCAAATGGAATAAATTCGATAACGAATAAATGAGGGCGTGTTGGGAAAAACGCTCGGACACGTCGATTTGTAATTTTAAATGCGCATATTTTTCAAGAAAATAATATTATATAGGGTGTTCCATGTGACCGTGGCCAACACCAACTTTCTTATTTCAAATGCAACCCGCTGTATATTATTTATTTTTTGGATTCTTCAGAGAATTCTAGACACAATTCATGCACAATGTCCTATACCTATCTTTAACTATTTCGGAAGTATTAAGTGTTTTTTATTTATTGCAAAAATAAACGTTTTAAATAAAAATGATTTTATTTCACAAATTCGGTACATTACACTTTAAACTTAATAAGTAATACTGATTATTTCTTAATTATTAAAGAAAAACAAAGAAAACATTAATGTCAATGTAGGAAATGTTCAAAATGTTCGCCGCGAACGTCTTGGCATCATGCTAATCTGGTGTAGAATTGTCTTCTAACGTTACTCAACATTTCAGGCGTGATCTAATCGCAAGCGTGATTCGGTTTTTTAGGTCGTCTGAGTTTAAGGGTTTCGTTTCGTATACAATACTTTTGACATATCCCCACAAAAAGAAGTATTGAGTGTAATGTATCGAATTTGTGAAATAAAATAATTTTCATTTAAAATGTTAATTTTTGTACAAAATCTGAAAACACTTAATATTTCCGAAAAAGTTGAAGATAGGTATAGGACATTGTACATGAATTATGTCTAGAATCCAAAAAATAAATAATATACAGGGGTTTGCATTTGAAATAATTAAGTTGGTATTGGCCACGGTCGCATGGAACACCCTATATAATTTCATTTTCTTGAAAAATATGCGCATTCAAAATTACAAATCGACGTTTCTGAGCGTTTTTCCTAACACCATTTATTCGTTACCGAATTTATTCTATTTGGCTGTTACACTCTGTATATGTATTCTATTGAACAACAGCCAACCAAATTATAATAATTCTACTTTTAAATGAAATAAATGAATTGAAATGAAAAAAAATCTATCAAATATCTACAATATACAATAAATTAAAATGAATGTTCCTGGTGAATTTCTTAACGTTTCACACCTTGCTACAATGCGGTTTCGCAGATCATCGAATTTTTTTCTCGTAAATCCTTGAGTTTTCGAAAAAACTTGTAGGGATAAAAAAGTTTGTATATTAGTTGGGCTTTTCAGCAGAAAAAAAGTTGTGAGAAAAAATATCTTAGAGGGTTACTATTTCAACCCTTTCTGAGCATACTTCAGGGTTGAAAAAATGTGTAATTTGATTGACAAATGATAATAACCTATGTAGCGCGTTGAAGTTTCATGTCCTAAGCTTAATATACAGGGAAAATGAAAAAGAAAAACAATTTTTTTGTTGACCTTCGGAGGGGTGTAACTTTTCCGGAGGGAGGTTTTTCAAAAAATTTTATACCAAATACCCACTTTATAATTTTCAGCAAAGAAACAGATTTTTTCAACATTTATTCTATATATACAGTCTGTATAGGCCACTATCTGGATTCACCGCTTGTGACCATTCTTTCAATTTTTCTTCAGCTGTAATATACAAAATCGATCAATAAAAAATTCAAATTTCACTTCTAATCTTCAATTAGTCAAAAGTTTTCAACAATCCAATTTAGATTGAATTGATTGATTGTGAATTTCGAACCAAAAATGTTTCCCACCATAATCTGTTTCTGTAGTATCAAAACTCGAAATACTAAGTGAATTCAGTCGAATTCATCGTTCCTCGCGCCGTCAACAGATGGGGCCTCAGTAAAATGTACCTCAAGAGTAAAATACAATTTTCGTTAAGACTCTACTTGCTGCAACGCGTAATTTATGAACTTTCTCTATTCCAGAGATTGTTCCTTGCTTTACGTATTTTCTTACGATCCATTCAAACCCTGGCTAACCACCAGGATTAAGTATCTATGTAAGTCATCAGCAATTTCAATTTTCCACTCTAAGGCAATATGCTCTTGTATACATTTGTAACTAGAGGATTGTGATGATGTCGATTTTCTCGCAAAGTCGAGAAAAGAGACTGTAAATATTGTAAACTTTTTTAGCTTAGGTTAATTAGGTTAGGATTGGTAAGGTTTGTTAGTTATAATGTTAGGGGACCCTTGAGATTGTACCAACAGATGACGAAGTCGCCACGTAAGAGAATACGTTAATAAAATAATAAATACAATTTTCCCAATTTTACCCGATGAAATTCGACGAAAAGATCATCAAAAATCATAAGAATATTCTGGATGCCACCCTGGATTTATAATATCACAGAATGGTTTAACTTTAAAAACTCTCTGATTATCTATACGAATTAACAATGTTGTCAGAATGTTTATCAACTTCGTCAAGACTAAAATCTCAATGATGGAAAAAAATTCGATGTAGAGATATGTGATAATAAATTCCCACAAATGTGGGAGATGAGAAGCATGAAATTATACAGGGTGGCCATTTGAAAACGAAACAGACGAGATTACAGACGAAATAAATTTTTTCGATAGAAATGCTCGGACATGTCGATTTCTGTTTCGAGGGGGACAACTTAAGATGTAGGTTACGGACGCATAGCGTTTCAACCCTTGCTACTACAACCCTCACCCCCAATTTTTGAATAGGGAAGATGGGTCGAGTGATACCTCATTTGGAAGGTATTTTATACTGATTTCAGCACAGTAATTGTTTTTTCATTTTATGCATTAGTTCTCGAAATATTCTCAACTAAGTAGGTATTTGAAAATGAAGTGGTGTTTTAATGGCACTTGTACTGTTTTTTTGTGAAAAATCGACATTTTGAGCTTCAAAACAACCATGACTGTGGCTTCCTTCCTCCAATCCACTGACATAGAAATCTTTAATCAAGATGTCGAACAAACAAAGCGTATTGCGAAGGAGCTCAATCTTGCTGAAACTCAATCTAAATTATCTTCGATATAATTTGCAGTATTTCCAATAACATGCGGTAACACTTGATCGATAGAAATCTCCAAAAAGTCCAAATACGTACATATCTCTAATCAGATTACCAGGTAAGAAAATCAAATCATTAATGATGCCACAGAAATATTCCAGTCCCAATTGGTGAAACGATTTCCGACTTAATTATGAAGTGTTTTCTCAGTTGGCTTCAATAATGTTTTCATTTTGTTGATTATTGAATTCGTATCTTTTTCAAAAAAATGAGAATCGATAATTTTTTATTTATTACGAACAGATCATTAAGTTTGCTTACTGGTTCTTTGACATGTGAATTATTCTTAGTTTTTAATTAATTGATGTGAGTTTTTGATAAATTATTTAGGTACATTACTTTGAAAAGTCTTATTTCTTAGATCAATACTTCAAATCGTTCTGATACCGTACAGTTGGAGAATGATTTCAGTGAATAAAACAGCTAGTCGAACATCTGACCCTAGTAGCATTAACACGTACGGTATGACTTCATTTGCCCAGTGGTAGATGTTTTGCAATTTCAAATACAAGTACGGAAATTTTGGTGTTTCGGAAGCACGAAATGTCAATTATTCGCAAAAAATTAATTTAAGTAATAAAATTAACTAACGCATGAATATTTCGAGAACTAATGCATAAAATGAAAAAAACAATTACTGTGCTGAAATCAGTATAAAAATACCTTTGAATTGAGGTATCACTCACTCCATCTTCCCTATTCAAAAATTGGGGGTGGGGGTTGTAGCAGCAAGGGTTGAAGCGCTATGCGTCCGTAACCTACATCTTAAGTTGTCCCCCTCGAAACAGAAATCGACCTGTCCGTGCATTTCTATCGAAAAAATTTATTTCGTCTGTAATCTCGTCTGATTCGTTTTCAAATGGCCACCCTGTATATTTCATACGCACTGTTTCTATTGAAAATTTATTTTTACCGGTCCATATAAAAAAAATGTCAATGGAATACGAAATTCGGATAATAATGATGAATATCCCCTACAAACCACGTATTATTATTATTATATTTATATTATATTATCACATTAATTCTGCACTTTCATTGGAAGTCTTCACATCTTCTGTTTGCATTCTTCTTTGTAAATAAACAAATCGAAAAATCTCAGTCCATCACGCCGCTATACGAATTGTCGTTCAACAACCACAGACCAACTGTCGCGCACCTGGCGCACCGTTATAGGCGACTGAAATCCAGATCGTAGCGCTATATCGGCAAGAATCAGAACTACTCGTTCAGCATTTCCAAAGAGGAACGACTAGACGCCATTAGCGAAAAGTAAACAAAACTAGTGCCCATGCGTTAGTTCACCCGGTAACGATAGGGGACATACTGCTTCCTTGTTTAAAAAGAAAATCAACACAATCTGGCATCGGTTAGGTTTGTGTGAAAACAATTCTTAATGAGAGTTTTGGGATATCGAGGAAAATATGAACAAGTTATTATAGTGCTCATAAACTAATCTTCAAGAAAATCGGAGAAGGAGGTTATTTTGGTGGGAGAAATATGGTTTTTCAATTGCAGAAATAATCGGACAAAACTGAGTGTTTTTGTTAGGAAATATCGTGTTGGTTATATGTTTAGTCCAATTACGTTAGCGTTTGAGTATTTCCTAAATATCTATATCAACTCAATTCCAATCAAGAAATATGAAAATTTGCATCAATTCCAGAGAATCTTATATCAGGCGATTCCTATACTTTCAACCAGCTCCGAAAGACAGGTACAACTCCAAATTTTTCAAATAGGAAGTATTGGCTTGTGATATACACTGCGCAAAAAAATTAACGCACATTCTGAAAATCTCAATTTTAATGAAAGTTAACTCTACATTGACTTTATAACTTATTTTTTATGTTCTCTCGGGAAGGTTTTGAACAAAACAAGACACATTAAATGGAAGAAAAATTCAGGATCTCACCGAATCTTATGTGAAAAAAGAAAAATGAACAATTTTCGAAATACTGAAATGCTGATAAGTGATTTAATACTTGGTATTTCCATCCCTTGCGTTAATTACAGCTCGGCAACGACGGTTCATACTCAAAATGAGTGATCTTAAAATGTTCTGATCTAATCGTTCCCAGATTTCTCCGAGTTGGATTCCTAAGTCATTATGAGTAGCTGGATGATTTTCTGAACTTCTCAGCCTTCTATTGAGGTTCTCCCAAACCTGCTCAATCGGATTGAGATCTGGACTTCTTACTGGCCATTCCATTCGAGAGACTTCAACCTCTTCAAGGTACTCCTGAACGATGCGCGCACGATGGGGTCTGGCATTATCGTCCATAAAAATGAAATTCTCACCAATGTATGGGGCAAATGGCACTACATGCCTTCAAGAATGTTCCTTATATACTTATCAGCATTCATAGCTCCATAAACGACCACTAGGTCTGTGCGAGCAGTCAAAGATATTCCACCCCATACCGTTATCGATCCTCCCCCGAAACCAGTAGTATTCAGGAAATTGCACTGAGCATATCTTTCATGTGGACGTCTGTATACAAGGGAACGTCGATCACAATGGTAGAGGCAGAATCTAGACTCATCTGTGAAGAGAACTCTTTCCCAATCGGCCTCTAACTCTTCCCAATGGATATGCTCTCTCGCAAAATCCAAACGCGCCCTTCGATGGGCTGGGGTAAGAGCTGGGCCTCTTGCCGCGACACGAGGCCTTAAATCATATTTTCTGAGGCGATTTCTTATTGTCTGAGTGCTAATTTGCACCTCATGAGTTTGCTCAAGCAGATTTTGAAGGAGGCGAGCGGTTGCAAACCGTTGTCTCAATGAAGAAACTCTCAAGTAACGTTCTTGAATGGCAGTTGTTACTCGTGGTCTACCTGTTCTGGTCTTCGGACATTCATACCTGTCTCCCTGAATCGCTGCAACATTCTGGACACACTTATATGGGAAACTCCAAACCTTTCTGCAAATCTTGTGTATGTCCTCCCTTCTTCTCGCAAAACTACCGCTTGGGTCAAATTGCGTGTTCGCGTTGCATAGCGATCGAGTGTAGAAAATCAAACGAAAGAAAAACTATTGATCACTAGAATTGATAGAGAACAACTGATTTTAGAATGGAGCCAATACATTCAAAATCTGATAATATCATTTTTTTTAATTCCTGCTGGGAGAAAAAATCTGTATTGAAGAAAAACGTTGAAAGTGGATAACATAAGCATGCATAATTCTGATAAAAATAATTATCATTTAGAACACCTTCAGTTGTGGAATAAATTGGAGGTTTCCATAATGTGCGTTGATTTTTTGTACAGTGTATACTAGTGCTGGGAATCATGAATGAATGATTTGAATATTCGAATATTCATTGAATATTTATTCGAATAACTTGGTTTTGCATTATTCGAATATTCATGAATATTCAGTGAATAGTTGAATATTCAGTGAATAATTGAATATTCAGTGAATAGCTGAATAGTCAGTGAATAGTCGAATTGTCAGTGAATAGCTGAATATTCAGTGAATAGCTGAATATTCAGTGAATAGTCGAATATTGAGTGAATAGTCAAATATTTACTGAATATTCAACTAATCACTGAATACTCCACAAATTAACATTTATGAATTTATTTATTCAGGACTGAGCTGAGTAATCCATCATTCGTGATGTTACAAATGAAAGTTTGAATGATCATTCAACTGTCTATTCGGAAATAATTAAAACAAGTTTTTTGTGATTTACTACGAACAAATTCTTTGATATTCACATCTGAACTATGAAAAGTCAACAAATGTTACAGTAGTATATATGTTCAGATACATAGAGTGATAAAAAAATAATGAAGGTTCAGGTTGTAAAATTCGAAATAGTACTGGAAAAGATACATTTTCGGCGAATTTTGCAGCTATTAGGTTCAGTTCACGTATATCACTTAAAAGAAAGCATTTAATATTTGGATATTTGATTGACTCGATCTTTACTTGATGGATGTTAGGTTTAGGTACACAGATTGATGATGTGTAGGAATTTGAAAATTGTTTTTACTATCTGCATTCTAGGGTCCATTGAAATTTTCGAATTGGTAGTCGGAAATGATATCCGAATAATCGTGTAATTAATTCTCAAATATTTTAACGGATTCATGATTTAATATAATTTCAAGTATATTTATGTTTCATTTTTGCCATAAAAAAAATGTTTCGACCGGTTTCAGGAAATACAAATTACAAACCAGAATTAAATCCACAAGTTATTCACAGTAACCTTCATAATGCCAACATTTCTGAGAATTTTATTGAACTTTATGTTATACAGTTAAAACTCAAATTATTCATTCTATAAATTTATTGAATAGGAGTAGGTACATTCGTTTTATTTCGTTCGATAGTAGAGAGACTTCTATTCATCCGAAATAGGTATACCTAATTTCTAATATATTCTTCTGAATGAACAATAAAATGCAAATTCATCCCCATTGTTGAATACCTTCCGATAGTTTGGAAATCCCAGGCGGCAAAAGTCCAATATAAAAAGATTTTATTAGGTTCCTTTCAGGCTCATGAAATTTCTGTCAACGCTAAAATTTTTGTACATAAGTTTGACTACATTCTACAGGCTCTGATTGGGATCAGGTGAAATGTAAAATTTACCTGATGAACGAAGCCACCTTTGCTTCAGTAAAGGTAAACAATATCATCTAATACTACCTGGCTGATTTAAATTGGTCAAACTACTGCAATCCCAAAAACAACATCCTTGGCCATCGAATAAACTTCGTCGGTAGCATTATTTGAAAAATCATAAATTTGTATGAGTAATATAATTTCTTAATATTGAATCGTCGGTTTTCCAATCACAGAGAAAAATAGTGAATTATACACGGGAAATATAATAGATTTCAGCCCTCGATTTTATCTCCCTCGAGCTAAAACTTTTTTCATTATAAGTATCTATGATAAATAACTATTTATATCATTAAGGTTTTAGTGTGTAATATTCAAATACATAATCACTGAATATTTATTGAATAATCACTGAATAACTATTCATGACTACTAATGAATAGTTAAGTATTCATGAATACTCATGAATAGTTGAATATTCATGAATACTCATGAATAGTTGAATATTCATGAATACTTAATGAATAGTTGAATATTCATGACCACTCATGAATAATCAATCGTGAATAATTGTTTGAATGAATTATTCGAATAATCGAATGAATTGAAGAATGAATATTCGAATACAGAAAGGCAAAAAAGTCCCAGCCCTAGTGTATACCCTATTTTGACACAAATTGTATTTTCAACTGATCGAATTGTTCCGCAGTATCCGGAACCAGAGAACCGAATCTATTAATTTAGATTATGCCAGGTGAGAATCCGCACCAATTTAGCGTACGCGTAAAATGATGAACGATCCAAATACTCCCCACCCCAACCCCTGGGGGAGATGAGAGAGCAAACAGCGCATTTGGCAGCCCCTTGGGGGATTAAAAATTATAATTGGATTGCGTGGGTCCAAGGCCCAGAATAAATACCGTCAGTTTACTGTTTGCTCTGCACCCTTGAACGTTTAATGCCGAAAGTAAATTTTGTATTCATCAAAATATTTGGGTGTAAGTCTCCCAAGATTTCCCATAGGGTTCCCTCGGGTTGGAAATCGACCGGAAAGTTCTCCTAAGTTATTTCAGATGAGATTTAGGTAATATAGTTCAGTGTCTATAAGGAATATTTTTAAAACAATCTTCCTAGTTTGTGAAAGTATTTAGAACTGGTAGTGCAAGGTTTGCAAGTGTTTTTCAATGAGAAGTACCTACTGAAAGTCAGGGTTTTTTTTTACTACACACATGTAGGTTTGTTTTCGGTCGTCTAGGAATATGACCTTCGCTCTGTCTGCCAAACCTATATTTTACTTCTATCGTCTTGCTGTAGTTCTCTCAAGAACCAATAAAACCCAAACTGTCTCTGTCTATACACAGTTTATTTACAGAGTTTATACAATATTCTATACTAGATTATACGTCTTAACACTAATTATATCACTAGACAACACGCTCAGTTACGATTCATCCGCATTTACTGAACTTCGCGAGATAAAATAACGTCTTTTCGCCGAACAAATGAATTGATCGTCTTGAAGATCTAATTCTGTCTTTTTATTTCCCGACTCCTCATTAACTATCAACTATCAACTGCCAACTGGCCTCACTACCCTCAATTATGCCCTTAACGTTAATTCCTGGTTCCGACCCCAACTTGCATTTTAGAAAAGAAGTGTTACTTCTTGTATGACTTAAGCCAATGAAATGAACAAGTGCCGAGTGTTATCATAAATTATCCCGAGACCACCTAGGGATGAAAAGCTACAAAGAAACACTCGTGCCTAAATTCCACGAAATGGCAAAAACTGTTAAATCTCATATTGCACTCCCTTTTCAACTACAAGACAAAAGATTTCACATTCAGGGTTCGATTGCTCTCACATGTTAGTCATTAAACGCAAGTCAGAAATGTCACGCTAATCTTGAGAACAAAATAAAGCGTCCCACACACGAAATTCAGAAATATGAGAGAAACTTAACGAGTAGGTATGTAAAATTGATGGAAATGAAATCCTACATTCATTTCCTCCTTTCCGAAGATCTCCATTTGTCGGGCCACCTAGTATTGTCCTAGGTTATTGACAGGACTCCTCATCGAAAATCAATGACACACGAGATAACATGACCCCCTAACAAGCCAGCATTCTGAGGGCAACAAGGTTGCCGTTCCGAATCGGTGATCAAACAATTTTCATAGTTAACAAGATCGGGCCCGTAGGCTCGGGGAGGCTTGAATATCGCGCTTGACTGCCCAAAACTCACACGGGCGGCGTGCCGTAATTGGGGAGCTGGGGCGCGGAACCCCCCTCGTCGCGTTACCCCGCACCCCCGGTTCGCAGGGGATTAAAATTGTCCCCTGGAATTGGAGGTGCTTATTAAAGTTTATATGCTGTACTGATTACACGCAGATTACGTTTGTGCGCTACGGACTTAATAGCACGAAGCTGGGTGTTGTTGGTTGAAGAATTCCGTGTTTTTCACGGAATTTTCTGGGAATAAGAGTTCCTCGTGAGAATACAATATTCGAATTTTTCATCCCAAACTATTGTTAGTATTTTTGGTAATTTTTTTCGTTAATAATCATGTATATCTGGCTGTTATTCAGGTGTTTGATGATTTTTTTATGGTTGGTTCTGAAACCACGATGAGGGCTGGCGCTGGGGAAAACCATGTTTTATTGAACACTGAAATATTGCGCTCTTATTGAATCACTTTTTATGATAACCGACAATCTCCTTATATATTTTACTTGGTCATATAGGACTACTGCATTGATCTTGTTGATCTTGGTGATACCAATATGATTTCGTATATGCATTTAAATCTTTAACGTCACAGAAATACTATTCGCGTGGAAAATATACCAACTGACAAGGAAACTGTCCGAATTTAAATTTTTTTTGGTATGTATTCTTTTGAAAGAGAGAATTACATACTGTTTTCTCAAATCAAACAATACATGAGATATGGCACGTGTGAAGAAATGGCTCCAAATCTAAGTGTTAGCAGAGGGAATGTAAACGGGGTACCATACAATTCTGCATATGATACACGAGAACAAATGAAAAACTCTGAGAAAACTCTGTCTCTCCGTGAATGTGTGGTGATACTGAATTTGTTCAAAAATATGCTGCTATCCATTTTACAGAGCTGCTTGTGCTTGAAAACAACCTTTTCATTGAACTGGATGCAGATATCTTGAAATTATATCTGTAACTGAAAAAAAAGAAGAAAAACGAGAAAGAAGCAGTAAAAAAAATACTTCACCCGCTAAAAACCTAGATACGAGGATGTATTGATATCTAGTCAGCTCAGACCAGTTCCATGCATGAACAAAATATTTCGATACGATATCAACGAACAATAACTCATAAGAAGTGTCAGTGTAGAGTTCGACGTCAAAAAAGTAAACCAGAGTTAAGCAATAAATTAAAAAAAAAAAGATGTCCACCGAAATTGTAAAAATCGAAAAATTGGAGTATCGAGCCATCATCAAGTACCTGTATTTAAAAGGGTTAAGAGGTAAGCAGATTTACGAAGATATGCTTAATACCCTTGGTGATCAATGTCCTTCGTATGTGACCGTGAAAAATTGGACCGCAAGCTTCAAAAGACGTAAATTTTCCATTGAAGATGATGACCGATCGGGAAGGCCAGTTTCTGTGTCAGTCCCCGAAAATATCGATGCAGTTCATGACATGATTTTATCAGAACGTCGAATTTGGCTAAAACGGATATCTGAAGCTCTGAGGATTTCATACGAAAGCGTTCATCATATAGTTCACGTCAATTTTACATGAGAAAATTTCTGCGAAATGGATACCCAAATGTTTGAATGTTGATCAAAAGCGTGCAAGGCAGAAGCATCGCGTTCGATCTGTGCTCGATTTGAAAACGATGTAGACTTCTTAAACCGAATTGTTACTGTGGATGAGACTTGGGTACGTTCCTACGATCCAGAAACAAAGCAACAATCGATGGAATGGCGACACTCTGGTTCTCCAAGACCTAAGAAGTTTCGTGTCCAAAAATCTGCTGGAAAAGTTCTTGCTTCAGTTTTTTGGGATTGCCATGGAGTAATCATGATTGATTTTTTGGATAAGGGTAGAACAATAACTGGAGATTACCATTCGACAATACTGACCACTCTACGGGTATAGAAATCAAAGAGAAAAGACGCGGAAAGCTATTCAAAGGTGTTTCGTTTTTATAGGACATCGCCCCAGTACACAAATCTCATGTTGCCATGCAAAATACTCGTGATTTAGGGTTAGAATTACTAGAACACCCCCCTTGTTCACCAGATTTGGCTCCGTCCGACTATCATCCCTTTCCTCAACTGAAAAAAGTTTGAAAGGTCGTAAATTTTCTTCCAACGAGGAGGTAATAAAAGCTGTGGAGGACTGGTTTGCAGAGCAAGAAGAAACATTTTTTTGAAAGTTCTATAGACGTTGCAGGTTCGCTGTAATAAATGTATTCAATTAAAATGAGAATATGTTGAGTGATAAAATATTTTGACATTGAAATTTTGTTTGGTTCTATAGTAGGCTAAGAATTTTTCAATATATCCTCGTAGTATAGCAAGGAGTAAATGATTAAATTCGGAAACAAAATCGTGGAGGTTTTTTAATGCAAACATTTTTTGTTACTTAAATATTGTAGTCGTTTTTTGTATTTATTTAAATTTTACAACAAACCAGCTGTTCGAGGAGATCCAAAGTCGATGTTAAGTTGTTGTTAAAATGCCAAGAGCACGTGTACGCGGAATTTCTCACCAGCTAAGTGAATATGAAAGAGGTCGAATTATTGGTCTACACGTGGGCGTGGTTGTCATTTCGAGAAATCGCTAACCGTACGAAAAGAAATCCAACTACTGTTATGAGATGTTGTCAAGCGTGGTTTGATAATGCCCAAAATCGAAGAAGAGTAGACACCGGACGTCGAAGGGGCACAAATGTTGCCAGAGTTTAAACTTTTTTTTAAGCGACTCATGTGAATCTTTTGCCATGGCCGCCCAGATCCCCCGATCTTCATCCCATAGAGCATGTTTGGGACATCATGGGTAGAAGGCTAGGAACTTAACCCGAGCCCCCAGGACTTTGGCGGCTCTGAGATATGAAGTACAGGTAGCTTGGGATAGTTAGTATCCCTCAAGAAGAAATAGACCATCTTATTGCATCAATTCCAAGACGTGTTTGGGAGTGTATGGATAACCGCGGTGGACAAACACATAATTAACAAATTCATTAAACAAAATTGTAACCTTTCGTTTTTTTCTCCAAATTCTAATTATTTACTCCTTGCAATACTATCTATGTGTTTCAGTTTCATTGCCAGTTAGTCTACTTGTATTGCTTTTCCGTTCCCTGACTGAGTTTTCTCATGAGAATTTGAAATTCAATATTTATGGGTCCACCCGAATCTGAAAATGCACTTTGAATAACGTTAATTGATTCAGATCATCAGGACAACACAGTGAATCTTCCAGCCTGCAATATTGTGATTGCACCTCACCCTTCAAGCACCTCTGATACAATTCACACCCCGTATAATACGTAGTTCTTGTCAACTTTAAAAAGACACCCAGTCAAACATCGGCCGAGATTCTTTTCTAATCCAGCAATAATTTTCAATAAGTTTACTCACCCAGTTCTCTTTAGTTATTTGTTGTTCTTGGAGGTAAAGTTGCAGGCGTGGTCCAAGTTTCTCACTGAATTCTTTTATGATATTCCTGAGTTTCATCTGACCCTTCTCATCCAGGAGTGGCTGCATGGTTTTCTCGTACTTCGCAAGAGTTTGTTCTAGGTCCGGAAGAGGCAGCTTTGGAAGTTGCACCAACTGAAACAGAAACGAAAAATACATTGATGAAGGTTTTCACGGCTGGATTCAATTTCGAATCTAGAGTATTCCGTGTTTTCTAGCTCAGCTAAACGAGATTATCGGTGAAGCCTTCATTACTCGATCAAGAGCATAAAAAGAGACTCTGAAGCGCAAGCTTCGGGAATTCATGGACTTCCAAAAATCTACAAAGAATGAATGAACCGACCGGTCTCACTAGAAGTGGGGCTGCGGCTCCCTAGTTCGGAGCGGTCATTCGTCGGGGTACAACCTCTGATCAAGAAACCTCTGAAGATGCCTAACGGAGTTGTAGGAGAAAAAATTAGGTGGAATTCCTAGAGGACCACGGCTAGAAAACCTGGGATACTCTAGATTTGAAGAAACCTATTTCCTGATAGTAAGGACAAAGTTGTTTTGTCGTTGATTAGTGACACGCCTTCTATCCCTTCTTGGTCTGTCACGAAGAGAATTGGTGTGGAGACAGAGATTCCATATCCGATATACGTCAAATTGCTAAACACCAACTCTTTTATCCACGAATGCTTGAGCATGGCCTTCCTCAATTAGAGTCACGATTATTGAACGGTCAATCTCATGTATCACTTCTACGATTCAAGTCAGTATATTGAAATCGATGCAAATCTTTTGAGTCTATGGAATATGGTCTAAACTAAATAAACGATGCTACTGGAACAACTCTATATTCTTCATAGAACTGTGCAATTTCAGTACCTACTGTTTGTGGAATGGGCACGAATATACACTGCGCAAAAAAATTAACGCACCTTCTGAAAATCTCACTTTTAATGAAAGTTAACTCTACATTGACTTTATAACTTATTTTTTATGTTCTCTCGGGAAGGTTTTGAACGAAACAAGATACATTGAATGAAAAAAAATTCAGGATTTCACCGAATCTTATGTGAAAGAAGAGAAATGAACAATTTTCAAAATACTGAAATGCTGATAAGTGATTTAATACTTGGTATTTCCACCCCTTGCGTTAATTACAGCTCGGCAAAGACGGTTCATA
Organism: Adalia bipunctata; assembly: GCA_910592335.1. NCBI lineage: Eukaryota > Metazoa > Arthropoda > Insecta > Coleoptera > Coccinellidae > Adalia > Adalia bipunctata. The sequence goes on from OU342954.1 coordinate 14,955,130, forward strand.
CTCAAAATGAGTGATCTTAAAATGTTCTGATCTGATCCTCACCAGATTTCTCCGAGTTGGATTCCTAAGTCATTAAGAGTAGCTGGATGATTTTCTGAACTTCTCAGCCTTCTATTGAGGTTGTCCCAAACCTGCTCAATCGGATTGAGATCTGGACTTCTTGCTGGCCATTCCAATCGAGAGACTTCAACCTCTTCAAGGCACTCCTGAACGATGCGCGCACGATGGGGTCTGGCATTATCGTCCATAAAAATGGATTTTCACCAATGTATGGGGCCAATGGCACTACATGCTCTTCAAGAATGTTCCTTATATACTTATCAGCATTCATAGCTCCATTATCAACGACCACTAGGTCTGTGCGAGCAGTCAAAGATATTCCACCCCATACCATAATCGATCCTCCCCCAAAACTAGTGGTATTCAGGAAATTGCACTGAGCATATCTTTCATGTGGACGTCTGTATACAAGGGAACGTCGATCACAATGGTAGAGGCAGAATCTAGACTCATCTGTGAAGAGAACTCTTTCCCAATCGGCCTCTTCCCAATGAATATGCTCTCCCGCAAAATCCAAACGCGCTCTTCGATGGGCTGGGGTAAGAGCTAAATCATATTCTCTGAGGCGATTTCTTATTGTCTGAGTGCTAATTTGCACCTCATGAGTTTTATCAAGCTAATTGTGAAGGAGGCGAGCAGTTGCAAACCGTTGTCTCAACGAAGAAACTCTCAAGCAACGTTCTTGAATGGCAGTTGTTACCCGTGGTCTACCCTGTCCTGGTCTTCGGACATTCATACCTGTCTCCCTGAATCGCTGCAACATTCTGGACACACTTGTATGGGAAACTCCAAACCTTTCTGCAATTCTTGTGTATGTCCACCCTTCTTCTCGCAAAACTACCGCTTCGGCACATTCCTCTTGGGTCAAATTGCGTGTTTCGCGTTCCATAGCGATCGAGTGTTGAAAATCAAACGAAAGAAAAACTATTGATCACTAGAATTGATCGAGAACAACTGATTTTAGAATGGAGCCAATACATTCAAAATCTGATAATATCATCTTTTTTTATTCCTGCTGATGGGAGAAAACATCTGTATTGAAGAAAAACGTTGAAAGTGGATAACATATGCATGCATAATTCTGATAAAAATAATTATCATTGAGAACACCTTCAGTTGTAGAATAAATTTGAGATTTCCATAATGTGCGTTAATTTTTTTGCGCAGTGTAGTTGACCCAAAACTGCTTTCATTTTTATAACAGAAAATAATACCATCAAGAATAAGTGTAGGATAGGCTTAGTGAAATATACTGATTTCCCATAGACTCAATACTGGGTGCTCCGTTTCAATTCCAAGGATATGTTTAGTTAAAAAGAATTATGGAAATACGGAAATATTTTCAATACTACTAATGTAATTAATTCTCAAGTGCTTCCCCTTAAGCTTCAAGAATGTATCTTCGCTAGTTCTCCAGAGGGACGTCTTATATGCCTTTGGAATAACTTGTATGTATATAGACCCAAGTTCATGTCGAAACTCTTCGTGAGTATAAAGAAACTCGCATCACGCGACAATACTTATTGCACTAAACTAATGAATGTTCCTTGATATACGACCCTTAAAAGTGGGGCTGCTAAATGTGCCGTTCGCATGTAACCAAGTGGTTGTTTTTAGATTCCTTTCTTCAAAAGTTCTCCTATCGATCAGCTCATAATTATTCAGTGGAGAAAGAAATGAATTGGAATTATGAAAAAGAAATTATTCTAGTAAGACTTTCAGTTTCTTCTTTAATCCTCCTCCTAAGGCATCCGAAATGAGTGCTAACAGAAAACTTGCAGGAAGAACTTGCTTTGAAGGATTCTGCCATCGAAATTACAAGTCTTTGACTTGTATATATACAGGGTGGGGCAGAAGAACCTATCCGATTTCAAATCCCTTTTTCTCAGAAGAGAGAGCAGGTAGAGTAGTGGGGTAAAAACCGTTAGAAAGCTGGTTTTATGCCATTTGTCAGTAGTCAACATGCCTTGGTCTGGTGAACATCGTGCTTTTGTTATTGAGCGGTTTATCGAATGCGGCGGTTCGATAATTGCTACACAACGTGCTTTTCGAATTCATTTTGGACTCGGGCGTCATGATCCTGTTCCACATCACGCTACGATTAAAGTGTGGGTGTCAAATTTTAGACAGACGAGTTCAGCATTGAAAAAGAAGTCGCCTGGACGTCCCAGGACAGCAACAGGACCTGAAAACGTGGCCAATGTGAGAGCCGCGATTGAACGTTCCCCGCGTCGTTCGGCGCGAAAACATTCGCTCGCTTTGGGGATTTCCAACCGCAGTATTCGGCGAATTTTGCACCGGGACCTCAAAATGCATCCCTACAAAATGGTTGTTGCACAGAAATTAAGTGAAAGGGATTTTGAAACCCGTACGAACCTGTGTCGCGATCTCCGAGAACTGCCAAACGACGATGTTGTGCTCTTCACGGACGAAGCCCATTTTCACCTTTGTGGCGCCGTAAACAGGCAGAATTTTCGATATTGGAGTGACGAAAATCCTCGGGAAATCCATCAGGAACCCCTCCATAGCCCAAAAGTGACTGTGTGGTGTGCTCTTTCCCGCCTAGGCGTCAGGGGGCCCTACTTTTTTGAAGAAAATGGGCAAACCGTAACGGTCAACAGCGAGCGCTATTGTTTCATGCTGGAAAATTTTCTAAGACCCAAAATGGAAGAAAATGGCGTGGAAAATGTGTGGTTTCAACAGGATGGTGCAACCGCCCACACATCGCGACGATCAATGGACATTCTCAGGGAACTGTTTCCCGGTCGCCTCATTTCTCTGAGAGGTGATGTTGGCTGGCCGCCGCGCTCACCGGATCTCACTCCATGTGACTTCTTCCTTTGGGGTTACCTCAAATCGAAGGTTTACCAGCATCGACCAAGGACCCTTCTTGCTTTACGAAGGGAAATTGCTCGGGCAATTGAAGAAATTCCTGTGGAAATGACGGTGAAAGTCATGGAAAGCTACCGCGAGCGCCTAAATAAGTGTATCCGCTCCCAAGGACGACATTTGAGTGATGTGCTTTTCAAAACTTAAATTTAAAAATGGCATAAAATTTGCGATATGTTAATAAAAAAAATTTTTTGACAAGCTGAGTGGTTTTAATTTTATAACGTTTTGAAATCGGATAGGTTTTTCTGCCCCACCCTGTATTTCAACTGTAGATTCTTTTCATCAAACGAAGAGCTTCTTTCCTGTAATATTTTTCAATATTTGGTTTCGTTTGAAAGATACTTGGGTGTCGAAACTCCATTAAAAAACACTTTTTTTTATATCTTCGGAACTGTTATTTCAAATGAACTGAATTTTGGTTGATTGTATACTCTATTCATGCTGCATATTCCTCGATCAAAACTCATTCAATATTTCTTCTGGTATAAAAGTTCCAGCGTAGCCGACTCATAAATCCACGCAAAAATACCATAAATCCACTTGAAGAAGATGAACGGTTCATATTTCAGAAAGAATCATTAATTTCAGGAAATGAAAGTATTTTCATGTTTTTTCTTTATAAAACGCGTAACTCCTAATTGTATACGATAAAATTTGAGGAAAAAATCATGAATTCCAAGAATGATCCCTGGATTTTAAATATCATCGAATCGCAGAAAAATTATTTGCACTACAAGTTAACAATTTTGTCAGAATGTTCATCAACTGCGTCGGGACTGAAATTTGAATGATTGAAAAACGTTCGATGTAGAGATATGTAAGAATAAAAGTCCACAAATGTGAGAGATGAAATTGAACACCAAGGAGCATGAAATTGTACATTCAATACGCACTATTTTATTGAAAATTCATTGTCACCGGCCATATCAAAAATGAATGTCAATGAAATACAAAATTCAGATATATGAATGATGAATGTCGGTACAAACTACGTATCAAATTGAAATGAATGTAAAATAAAATGATATTTAGCACTCAATAATCTGTAACGTAGCGATGTTTCTATCTAATCAATATCCTCTTGGAATAAATAAATTCACTGATGTCTTCACATAATCCACACGAGATCGAAAAAAAACACCTTAAATAATCACTTTCTCCAACATGGCTCTAGATAAGATTTCCTCCTCATTTGTTTATGGATCGCCCCGGTTGTCGCTATATACGCATGCGTCGATCGCAGACACTGACGTTTGAGATAGGTCGATTCATAGATCGGTGTGTCTTGCGTAGTTTCTGCAATATTGGTAAAGTTGGCATTCTAGCAATGTACATATCGAAATTCCTGTGAAATTTTCATAGGAGGTCCTTGTTTTGATTTGTTTGAATGCAAAATGTGATAGGTTAGGTCGATTAATCATAAATTGAGTAAAAAACCATTCTTTATGAGACTTTTTAGGGATATCGAGAAAAATATGAACAAGTTATTTAGTTTACAAACTTATCTTCAGGAAAATCGAAGAAGGAACTTATTTTGCTGGGAAAATATGGATTTTTGATTGCAGATATTACTGGACAAAACTAAGTGTTTTTGCTAAGAAATATCGTGTTTTTAACATTCTTATTCGAATAAGGTTAGTACCTACTTGAATATTCCCCAATTTCAATCGAGAAATATGAACTTTGGGGTATTTGAAGATAATCGTATCAGGCACGTATTTTGCCGAATTTCTTTTTTCAAATGGCTATATCTTTTCAACAGAGCCGAATTCGAAAAAATGGAAAATAAAAAAAATGTTTCTTTTGGCGTCAAGAATCTACAGTTGAAATATATGTACCTACATACAAAGTTGAGCGAATTTTCGAAGAAACAGTACAGTAGCGACAAAAAATATGGCATCTGATGTGTTATGCACTTTACGCACGGACGGGCCGAAGCCAAATTTTTGGGGGGGGATAGCTTCTAAAATTTTCCAACTGTGCATTAAAGGATTAGAAAACCAACGGTTGAAGGGGGGAGTGGTATTTTGGATTGCGTGTCAATGTTTTTTTTTCCCGAGAGCATTAAAAATATTCAGAAAATTTTGTAGTGTAGGTTTTTAATTCTGCATTACTAGATTAACACACTCCACACTCTACAGGATTATACAGCATCTGTTATCATTATTTTGTATGTTTCGATTTTTAAGTTCAATTCCGAAGAAAAATAAATGATTTATTCAAGTGAACTGAAAAAAAATCCACATACTACACACTTCACTTTGAATCTTTTTCGGTCCATTTTTGCATAGGGGCCGTTATACTTCGGCCGACGGCTACGGCACCGATTCTCCATTCAAAAAGTGCCTTTCATTTTTCCAAGTTCACGCCCTCAATTTTTCACCAAAAAGCTTGATTTTTTGAAATTCAGATGAAGAATGTCTTGAGGGTACTTCAATTTCTTCTCTTTGATAAAGTTTTTTATTCGCATGAAGAAATCGGCTACGGCACCGATTCTCAATTCAAAAAGTGCATTTCATTCTTCCAAGTTCACGCCCTCAATTTTTCACCTAAAAGCTTGAGTTTTTTTTAAATTGAAGTTGAAGGATGTCTTGAGGGCACTCCAATTTCTTCTCTTTGATAAAATTATTTTTTCGTATGAAAAAATCGGCTACGGCACCGATTCTCCATTCAAAAAGTGCCTTTCATTTTTCCAAGTTTACGTCCTAAATTTTTTAGCTAATAGCTTGATTTTTTTCTTTAAATTGAAGTTAAAGGATGTCTTGAGGGCACTCCGATTTCTTCTCTTTTAGAAAATCATTTTTTCGCATGAAAAAATCGGGTTGCATTTGAGAGTCTATGAAAATTGACTTCATAATCGTTTTATGGAGGTTGTTCATCCATTTTTTTAAAAATTCATTGGAGTGCCCTCGACAAATCAATTTTCTATATTTAAGAAAAATCCATTTGGATATACGCTTAATTCATGCAAAAAATTATGGAAATACTGAAAAGACTTCCAGAAACTGTGAAATCGCAGAGAACTGTCTGAAGTTCCAGGAGAATTAAAAAAAAATCAAGCTTTCAGGTGGAGATTTTAGGACGTGAAAAATGAAAATGGAAAAATGAAAGGCACTTTTTGAATGCAGAATCGGTGCCATCGGCTAAAGTATAACGGCCCTTTAACAGATTTACGTGTTGAACGGAGATTTGATAGAATAATTAAGAATGAGAAAAAAAATACTGCCTACTGCCCTACCGAGAGAAATAGCGCAAATTGGTACCAGATGGACACAGTCGATGCGGCCAAACTGAGAAATTCACAACTACCTGTTGAGGGATAACGTAAAAGATGAAAAATTGTTCATCTTTTCAAACACTTGGTAGCAATCCGGAATAAATACCATTTATTGCTGGTTATACACATTGCACATTGGGCCAAAACTGCCAAATACTCTAAATATACTCTAACAAGAATTTGTACAATTGTCGCTATTCTCTACATGCTTTTTTCCGGCTAAACGTGGGCTTAGTTCTACCGGTTTAATAAACATTGATTTAAAACTTCATTTAAAAAAAGTCAAATTCATTCACATTTTAAGAAAACTTTTGTAGAAATATGTATTCCAACTCCATTGAAATCTCTCCAACTGCTTCAAAATTTTCCCAACTGCTTCGGAATTTTCCCAACTTCTTCGAAACTTTTCCAACTGCTTCGAAAATTTTTCAACAGCTTCGAAAATACTCCAACTGCTTTTAAAATTTGCCAACTCTGTTCAACATTGGGGACTTTTGTAGGAATATGTATTCCAACTCAATTGAAATCTTTCCAACTGCTTCAAAATTTTCCCAACTGCTTCCAAATTTTCCCAACTTCTTCGAAAATTTTTCAACAGCTACGAAAATATTCCAACTGCTTTTAAAATTTGCCAACTCTGTTCAACATTGGGGACTTTTGTAGAAATATGTATTCCAACTCAATTGAAATCTTTCCAACTGCTTCAAAATTTTCCCAACTGCTTCGAAATTTTCCCAACTTCTTCAAAACTTTTCCAACTGCTTCGAAATTTTTCCAACCGCTTCGAAAATTTTTCAACAGCTTCGAAAATATTCCAACTGCTTTTAAAATTTGCCAACTCTGTTCAACATTGGGGGGGGATCGTCCCCCCCCATCCCCCCCCTTAGGCCCGTCCCTGACTTTACGTGCCTAAAAAGTTCCATTCAGTTCGAATGACATTTTCTGTTATTTTTATAGCATGAGATTCGTTTGATTTTCAATAAATTCATTCAAACCCTGAACACTACATAATGGAGATCATCAGACGGCGAGACCTTGAAAAACATCCCAATTAACCAGCCGGCAGGAAAACTCAGGATGATTCACAGGATGTTAATTGGCGCTTTACCTCTTCCGCGTCCGACTTCCACATCGTTGCCCCCCAAAAGTGCGACCCCTCCATGAATATATGAATGATTTCGAAACTGAATTACGAAAAGTTCAGGGGGACTTATCCCGTCGTAGGGAGCCGAGTTATTTTCGCTTTATGCATATCAAAGGTAACTGTATCTTCGGATGTGGAGAAATCTGCGAGGGAAAGGAAAAGTCGAAGTTGGAAAGTTTTCCATTACGGAATGAAACGAGGACGTCTTTCACTTGTTTTTCCGAGAATTAATTAGTCATTGGATGGTTTGGAGCGTGAATTTAGGAATGATTCGAAATTGATGGAATACTCGGCCGTTGAGAACTACTCAACAGCAACAGCATATCTGATGCATCTCTTCAGGTTGTCTTACAATATCCAATTTCCTTTCTGGAATATTTTTTTTGTTCCATTTTCGAAGATGTTTGGACTGACACCTTGCAAATTTTTTTTCAATCATAAAAAAGAAACCTTGGGCATTCAATTCAGTTCGAGTTATGGTTTCGTAAAAATATGATTTAACACATTCAAGATTCGCTTGGAATTCTATTTGCTTATCACATTTTCAGATTTTTGTCAAATATCTTCGTGGAAAAATTGCGAAAAGCATTTAAATTTTCCAACTAAATTAGCTTTCTAACGATTTGGAAATTTTTAAAGAATTCAAATACTCGTTTAATGCTCAGTGGCCCCAAAGATACAGAGGCTAGCAACAATCAAAAATAGGGGCCTCCTTATTTTGTCTGGAAAAACAGTGATCAAATTTTGTTGCATCAATTTTGATTGGGTCGTTAAAACAGGGTTGATAATGAAATAACGATACACCACCCTATATATCCCAAAGGAAAGACAAAAGATCTTAACATAAAGGTTATTTAGAATCACTAAGACTCCCTCTAACCTCCAATTCCTTCCTTCCATGGGTGAAAAGGTCATGAAACTGTATCAAATCGCATCTAAATTCAAGGTAAAAAAGCTAGGTTAACTCCACCTAAACATCATTCATAATACACGAGCAACGAAGCTTTATCGATCTTTTCAAACCTACCCCAGAAGGGTGCGTGCAGATCGGTTTTCTCCCCAGGAAACGTCGTGCCAATCTCTTTATCAGCAGCAGAGGTCGGCATGCCCTACAGTGAAAACTGCACAATTTTCGGCAACGAAATTTGCATAACGTCCTAATTTTGCCGGTGGCGTGAGGAATAGTACACATTTTCCGTAATCGCAATAAAAATCGGTTTGAAGAACGGGGTTGGTAGTACAACTGAAGTATCTGAATGCTTTCATTGCGCATTGTGCAGCGCAACTCGAGTTTGTGGAGGTTAGGATGGTAGAGATTGAAGTTTTCACTTTTCGGCAGTCTCAAGTGTCAGTTTTGAAATTTGTGGAGAGACAGATATCGAAACATCTTACAGTTATGAGAAGGAAATGAGACTCAAACTAATATTTCATTATCGGTATATGCAGAAGAATTCCGAAATCTGGCCCTTTAAACACGACTCGAACCGCGCATCCCCAAATTTGCGGTCTGAGGTTCTGAACTATCGAAGCTACGGCTCCTTCCGGATTTCGATCTTAGTGTTACCGCGCAGACAATGATGTTTGTACATTGTGAATGTGAAAAATATAACAGCGCAAGATTTAAGTGTCCAGAAAAACATTATTTTCTGTAGCAAGAAATTGGAATAATTATTATTGATTTGGAAAATATACATTTGCGAATTATACATATATATGAAATATATCTTAATTGTGAATGGCCGCCACGGCATTGGCGGATCCAGACAGTTTTTCAGGAGGGGGCCATGAATTTTTCAGGGGGGGGGACCAATAGATAGAAATTTTTTACCAACGTTATAGGACTACTAATAAACGGATTATTGTCCATTTCGAGGTCCAAGGAAGGGGGTCATGACATGAAGTTTGAAATTTTTTAAATGTTTTCTCATAGTATCTACATTTCACAATTCAACTGGAATTAGGCATACAAATCAAAATTTAGAGGCCTCACCATGTCGCATTCCAATTTCGATTGCAAATCTACGGGAGGATATTTTTCTGAAACACTGTCCCTTGTTTTCCTCCAGAACTTTTTTTTTTGGTGAACCACTGTTAGTTCGTAAAATCGTTAATAGATGCATTGTTGTTATACTAAACTTCATGGTCGTTGTAGTTCTGTCGTATCTGCTACCGATTTCGATAAAAAAATTGTGAACGGTTCTATCGAAAAAATCGAAATTGTCATAAAAATCCAGTGAGTATGAAAAAGAATCTGAACTATTTGAGTCAAATCCACCTGTTTCTATAATTTTTGTCCAACTGCTCCCTCGTACACCCTGTATCTCGAAAACAAACAAACATCTTGTATCTTTGTTATAGGGCGAAATAGGGCAAATTGCCAGGGACGGGCCGAAGCCAAATTTTTGGGGGGGGGTAGCTTCGAAAATTTTCCAACTGTGCATTAAAGGATTAGAAAACCAACGGTTGAAGGGGGGAGTGGTATTTTGGATTGCGTGTCAATGTTTTTTTTTTCCGAGAGCATTAAAAATATTTAGAAAATTTTGTAGTGTAGTTTTTTAATTCTGCATTACTAGATTAACACACTCCACACTCTACAGGATTATACAGCATCTGTTATCATTATTTTGTATGTTTCGATTTTTAAGTTCAAATCCGAAGAAAAATGAATGATTTATTCAAGTGAACTGAAAAAAATCCACATACTACACACTTCACTTTGAATCTTTTTCGGTCCATTTTTGCATAGGGGCCGTTATACTTCGGCCGACGGCTACGGCACCGATTCTCCATTCAAAAAGTGCCTTTCATTCTTCCTCACGCCCTCAATTTTTCACCTAAAAGCTTGATTTTTTTTTAAATTGAAGTTAAAGGATGTCTTGAGGGCACTCCAATTTCTTCTCTTTGATGAAATTATTTTTTCGCATGAAAAAATCGGCTACGGCACCGATTCTCCATTCAAAAAGTGTCTTTCATTTTTCCAAGTTTACGTCCTAAATCTTTAAGCTAAAAGCTTGATTTTTTTCTTCAAATTGAAGTTAAAGGATGTCTTGAGGGAACTCCGATTTCTTCTCTTTGAGTAAATCATTTTTTCGCTTGAAAAAATCGGGTTGAATTTGAGAGTCAATGAAAATTGACTTCATAATCGTTTTTCGGCGGTTGTTCATCCATTTTTTTAGAAAATTCATTGGAGTGCCCTCGACAAATCAATTTTCTCTATTTAAAAAAAAATCCATTTGGATATATACGCTTAATTAATGCAAAAAATTATGGAAATACTGAAAAGACTTCCAGAAACTGTAAAATCGCAGAGAACTGTCTGAAGTTCCAGGAGAATTAAAAAAAATCAAGCTTTCAGGTGGAGATTTTAGGACGTGAAAAATGAAAATGGAAAAATGAAAGGCACTTTTTGAATAGAGAATCGGTGCCATCGGCCAAAGTAAAACGGCCCCTTAACAGATTTACGTGTTGAACGGAGATTTGATAGAATAATTAAGAATGAGAAAAAAAATACTGCCTACTGCCCTACCGAGAGAAATAGAGCAAATTGGTACCAGATGGACACAGTCGATGCGGCCAAACTGAGAAATTCACAACTACCTGCTGAGGGATAACGTAAAAGATGAAAAATTGTTCATCTTTTCAAACACTTGGTAGCAATTCGGAATAAATAATATTTATTGCTGGTTATACACATTGCACATTGCGCCAAATCTGCCAAATACTCTAGATATACTCTAACAAGAATTTGTACAATTGTCGCTATTCTCTGCAATCTGCATGCTTTTGTCCGGCTAAACGTGGGCTTAGTTCTACCGGTTCAATAAACATTAATTCAAAACTTCATTTAAAAAAAGTCAAATTCATTCACATTTCAAGAAAACTTTTGTAGAAATATGTATTCCAACTCCATTGAAATCTCTCCAACTGCTTCAAAATTTTCCCAACTGCTTCGGAATTTTCCCAACTTCTTCGAAACTTTTCCAACTGCTTCGAAAATTTTTCAACAGCTTCGAAAATATTCCACCTGCTTTTAAAATGTGCCAACTCTGTTCAACATTGGGGACTTTTGTAGAAATATGTATTGCAACTCAATTGAAATCTTTCCAACTGCTTCAAAATTCTCCCAACTGCTTCGAAATTTTCCCAACTTCTTCGAAACTTTTCCAACTGCTTCGAAATTTTTCCAACCGCTTCGAAAATTTTTCAACAGCTTCGAAAATATTCCAACTGCTTTTAAAATTTGCCAACTCTGTTCAACATTGGGGGGGGGGGATCGTAGAGAACATCACAATTTGTCAGTCATATAATCAAGATATAAAACAACAGAAGGCGTAAAGGAAATACTTCTTCATCAGTTATGGGAACTAACCTGTCTGGATCTTTATTCAACTTCTCTAATTGTTCCTTTGTTGTTTAACAATTTATTCGAAGATGCAATCAACAAAAGAACAATTATCAATGTCCTTGGGTTATTACTAGATACTGATAACCGAACGTGACAATGACATCAAATATTTCAGATTTTCAGGGCAGACCATGAAACAAACAGAAAACGAATTCGATGAGAGAATATCTTGAAAAAGAGTGATTCTGAATTTTATGAACCCCGTAACATCCAACGGTATACACGGTGAATACAGAACAGATCCACACACCGTAAAGAAAACTCATCGCCTCATCGTTCAAACAAAACAAACCCGATATACATTACAAATGACTAGGCCAGGGTTGGATGGAATTACATGGGGGTACGGTGGGAATTTCTGGAACGCTTGCCAGGTGCCCCGATATTGATGTTATTGTTGGGTTATGAATTCTGGAATAACAGCGCTATAGAAGTGGAAGCGGGTGATTCTTTATGGCATCGTGGAGTTTTGATGATGATGACTAGGTATTTTGTTTGTGTTCGTGTATTGTACGAACTGGTGGAAATGGTGCTGGAATTTCACAGTTTTTTTTCTGGTTTTATCGTGAAGAAAAATCAGTTATTCTTCATTGAGAAGAATTCGAAAGAGGTCAAAAATCCCTTAAGAACACATGAAATAATAGCATGATAAACGAAAATCAGTTCATTATTTCTATTCTGATTTTTTTTTGCATCCCCCCCTAGCTCAAAGGCTGGGGACGCTCATGGGGACATCATGGGTAGAAGGCTTGGAAATTTACCCCAGCTCCCACGGACTTTTGCGGCACTGAGACTTGAAGAAAAGGAAGCTTGAGATAGTATCCCTCAAGAAGAAATAGACCATCTTATTGCATCAATGCCAAGACGAGTTGGGAAGTGTATACAGGGTCCTGCAATAATGCGTTCCTCTTCCGTAGCTCGCGAACAAGACATCTCAGAGGTTTCGTTGGAAAGTAGACCTCTTGTACCATCATTTTTGCATCTCAGGAAATTATTTTCTGATATACAGGGTGTCCCCGATGAATGTTATTCAACAAATGGATCACCCCATATATTTTCACATATTTTCAATGACCTTCATTACCTCTTTCGTACGCAAAATTTTAGGGACATTTTTACAACAGTTCAGATCTTATTCGAAGAAAACTGCAAAAAAGTGAGGGAAAAGCAGTTCAGTAAAAGTCTTCTGACGATTTCCAGAAGCGATAGTAACATGAATTTGAACTGAAAATCTTTTAATTGAAGGATTTGCCTTGACATGGTTCCTAAACGATCAACCTGGCTTATACAGGGTGTCCGTTATTAAGGTCCAAATATGAAGAACTTAAAATTATTATTTCTCGATTTCACAAATAAAACAACCTGTATTCTTTCCACAGTAATATAGACAATTGAATACCTTACATTTTCTCAGAAGTAACCTTACGATTATTCCAACCCCCGCATCCAGCAGACACGAAAAATGATATCGCAAATGAAAATTTAATTCAAATAATAACCTAATAAAACTAACGGACATTCAAAAGAGGTCAAACAATAAAAATAAACTAACGAATACTTATTGACAAACTTCAAAACCTTCCCAGAATCATATTTCCTGAGCATCATCATAAAAGTGATATTTCTTTTTCTCACAAGCAATTTATATTGATCACGTATTCAACCAATTATATCAGTTTTTATCGGCTTCCCAAAAAAAAAAAATTGATCAAGTTATTGCTGCTAGAGCTCAAAGATACTTCAGAATACAGTAAATCAGTATGAATTTTTGTTTCCTATCGGGATAAAGAGCAGCATAAGTTCGACTTCCTTGAAAAACAGGTTCTGTGGCACTTCCCCAACATGAAAATCATATTAACCATCCTATTTTTTCCAAAAATTCATACTGATTCACTGTATTCGAAAGTATCTTTGAGCTCTAAGTAGCAATAACTTGATCAATATTTTTTTTGGAAAGCCGATAAAAACTGATATAATAGGTTGAATGTGATCAACATGTACCTAATGTACTGCTTGTACGGAAAAGAAATATCTTTTTTATGATGATGCTCAGGAAGTATGATTCTGTGAAGGTTTTGAAGTTTGTCAATAATTATTCATTTAATTTTATTTCATTGTTCAACCTCTTTCGAATGTCCGTTAGTTTTTATTATGTTATTATTTGAATAAAATTTTCAGTTGCGATATTATTTTTTGTGTCTGCTGGATGCGGGAAATAATCCTGAGGTCACTTCTGGGAAAATGTAAGGTATACAATTTTCTACATCATTGTGGAAAAAAAATACAGGGTGTTTTATTTGAAAAAATCGAAAAATATTAATTTTAAGTTCCCCATATTTGGATCTTAATAACGGGCACCCTGTATATGACAGGTTGATCGGTTAGGAACAATGTCAAGGCAAATCCTTCAATTGAAAAACTTTTACTTCAAATTCAAGTTCCTATCGCTTCTGGAAATCGTCAAAAAACTTTTACTGAACTGCTTTTCCCTCACCCTTTTGCAGTTTTCTTCGAATAAGATCTGAACTGTTGGAAAAATGTCCCTAAGATTTTGCGTCATGAAAGAGGTAATGAAGGTCATTGAAAATATGTGAAAATTTATGGGGTGATCCATTAAAAAAATCATCCATTTGTTGAATAACATTTATCGAGGACACCCTGTATATCAGAAAATAATTTCCTGTGATACAGAAATGATGGTACAAGAGGTCTTCTTTCCAACGAAATTTCTGAGACGTCTGGTTCGGCAGCTATATTGAAGAAGAAAGCACTATTGCAGGACCCTGTAAATAACCGCGGTGGACCTTTGACTATACCCGATATTGTCTAAGCGGTGGACACACACATCATTGAAAAATTTATTGAAAAAAATTGTATCCCTTCGTATTTTTTCTCCAAATTTCAATCATTGGCTCCTTTCTATACTATCTATGTTTTACCAAAAAAAAATAAAATTTAAACAGCTCCATCTGGGTATTGCAGTTTCTTTGCCAGTTAGTATAAATTAATTCGTGGTCTTCATAAACGATTGCAACATTTTCGGGGGGATTTGATATCAGATAATAATCCCCAATTCGCCGACGATATTGTTTTCATCTCTTATGATTTTGGAAAAAAACAGATACTTCGAGAGATCTACACGCAGCTTCGAAAATATTGGTTCATTAGATTAATTTCTATAAAACAAAATCGCTTTAGATTCTTGTTGTATGAATGACTTTTTCCGAACCAGGTATCTACTGAAAGGGTTAATGGGAGACTGCTGAAAGGTCATGACTAGTCTCATAGATGCTCCTACTGTCAGTAAACCATAAAATTCTCTCCAATTTCTCAGATGAATACATTTTGGAAATTTCAGTTATTTTTAAAATCGAACCTTTTCTGTTTAGCATCTCTTCCTTATCTGAACTTGAAATTCAATAGACATAAATAATTAAAGACAATATTAAAGCGTTAAGCAGTAGATAATAATTTTACAACTAATAGTAATAGTACGTTTTGACTCTTTTTGTTATGACCAGCCTTCTATACAGATTGTGACAATAGGTGAATTCATATAATTGTTATTTACAAATATTTACACAAAACAAAAGGTATATACAAAAAAAACCTAATCCTAAGAATAGGTGGATGGAAAAGTTCAGATTTTGCGCTCTCCTGCTTGTTAGGCAGTGTTGCTTGTTTGAAAGGTTCTAAGATAAGGGACCCTCGAAGGAGCGAGGATATCCCTGTATAACGAATTACGGCTTGTTCCATGATTTAACGAAAACGGTGATATATTATCAAGGATTTTTATGCATGGGTGCCATCTTAAAATTGAATCTGGAAACTTATCTTGAAAATTGCATATGATAAAGAGTTGATGATAATTTTACAGATGTATGCAGAAGACATACAGATTCCGCAACATTCGCGCGGTGTTTCATATTTGTGAATAAAAAACAGTTAGAAATCTACTTTTCTACAATGCTACAAGTTTCTGGTCGACCTGAGAACTTCCAATCTAATTGCGAAGTAAAGGGTGTTTCAAATTGCGCTTTTTTTTAGAATAAATAAAACACATACTTTGCATTCATTTTCAAAAACTTTTCATTGGTAATTGGAGTATCAGTTATGACATTTATGTACGAAACATAATATCTGCCAAATGGCCTCCTCTTGCAGCTCTACAGATGTCCAAACTTTTTTTAAAATTTTCAATGACATTTCGACATTGACAATGACATGAATAAAGTCATCCTTCAGTTCAGGAATCAATTGTGGATTATTCTAGGGGCGTTCGAGTTGACGGTCGAAATGCTCCGAGCGCACTCCACGTCTACTTTAAAGTTTTATTTCTCAAAAATGAATTCGAATTTCTGTCACAATACAATTCTTCCGTTAGGTAAGGTAAGCAATCTTTGACTCCACCGTGTTCGATTTGACAAAAGTGCTTGGGATCTCCTCTTTCTACTGTGTTCACTATTCTACTCGCTCCGCCGATCGTCAACTCAAACGCACCTTCTTATACAAGGTCCTGCAATGGTGCGTTCTTCTTCCATAGCTGCCGAACCAGACATCTCAGAGATTTCGTTGGAAAATAGACCTCTTGTACCTTCATTTCTGCATCTCAGGAAATTATTTTCTGATAAACAGGGTGTCCCCGATGAATGTTATTCAACAAATGGATGATTTTTTCAATGGATCACCCCATATATTTTCACATATTTTCAAGGACCTTCATTACCTTTTTCATGACGCAAAATCTTAGGGACATTTTCCCAACAGTTCAGATCTTATTCGAAGAAAACTGCAAAAAGGTGAGGGAAAAGCAGTTCAGTAAAAGTCTTCTGACGATTTCCAGAAGCGAAAGTAACATGAATTTGAACTAAAAGTTTTCTGATTGAAGGATTTTTCTTGACATGGTTCCTGAACGATCAACCTGGCATATACGGAGTGACCGTTATTAAGGTCCAAATATGAAGAACTTAAAATAATTATTTCTCGATTTTTTCAAATAAAACACCTCGTTTTTTCCAGAATAATGTAGACAATTGGATACCTTACATTTTCTCAGAAGTAACCTTAGGATTATTTTAACTCCCGTATCCAGCAGACACGAAAACGGATATCGCAAATGAAAATTGTATACAAATAAAAACATAATGAAACTAACAGACATTCACAAGAGGTCAAACAATGAAATAAAACTAAATGAATAATTATTGACAAACTTCAAAACCTTCCCAGAATCATATTTTCTGAGCATCATCATAAAAATGATATTTCTTTTCCGTACAAGCAATTCATCTCGATCACGTATTCAACCAATTATATCAGTTTTTATTGGCTTTCCAAAAAAAATATTGATCAAGTTATTGCTACTAGAGCTCAAAGATACTTTCGAATACAGTAAATCAGTATGAATTTTTGTTTCCTATCGGGATATTGGGCAGCATAAGTTCGACTTCCTTAAAAAACAGGTTCTGTGGCACTGCCCTAACATGAAAATCATACCAATCATCGTATTTTTTCCAAAAATTTATACTGGTCCACTGTATTCCTGAGTATCTTTGAGCCCTAAGTAGCAATAACTTGACCAATATTTTTTTTTAGAAAGCCGATAAAAACTGATATACATAATAGGTTGAATACGTGATCAATATGTATGTAATGCTTGTACGGAAAAGAAATATCATTTTTATGATGATGTTCAGGAAGTATGATTCTGGGAAGGTTTTGATGTTTGTCAATGATTATTCCTCTAGTTTTATTTCATTGTTTGACCTCTTTCGAAGGTCTATTTTCATTATGTTATTATTTGAATAAAATTTTCAGTTGCGATATCATTTTCGTGTCTGCTGGATGCGGGAGTGAAAATAATCCTAAGGTTGCTTCTGAGAAAATGTAAGATATTCAATTTTCTACATCATTGTGGAAAAAAATACAGGATGTTCTATTCGAAAAAATCGAGAAATAATAATTTTAAGTTCTCCATATTTGGACCTTGATAACGGACACCATGTTTATGCCAGGTTGATAGTTTAGGAACCATGTCAAGGCGAATCCTTCAATAAAGAAACTTTTAGTTCAAATTCATGTTACTATCGCTTCTGGAAATCGTCAGAAGACTTTTACTGAACTGTTTTTCCCTCACATTTTTGCAGTTTTCTTCGAATAAGATCAGAACTGTTGGAAAAATGTCCCTAAGATTTTGCGTCATGAAAGAGGCAATGAAGGTCATTGAAAATATTTGAAAATATATGGGGTTATCCATTAAAAAAATCATCCATTTGTTGAATAACATTTATCGGGGACACCCTGTTTATCAGAAAATAATTTCCTGAGATGCAGAAATGAAGGTACAAGAGGTCTACTTTCCAACGAAATCTCTGAAATGTCTGGTTCGGCAGCTATGGAAGAAGAACGCACTATTGCAGGACCCTGTATAGAAATGACCTTGGTGGCCAATTATTGACATCACCGTTTCTGGGGATTATTCGTCCAGGAAGTTTTTGTCTCAATGAATCAATTGTGTCATTTGTAAAGTGAGGTGTAGCACCATCCTGCTGAAACCAAATGTCCCCTAGAGTCTTGATCAATATTCATTAATTCAGGCCACAAAAATTCGATTCTCATCCGACGGTTTCGATCACCATTGACAGTTACAGCTTCACCGATAGCATTTTCAAAAGAACACCAAACAGTGACTCGTTTAGGATGCGCAGGTTTCTCATGAATTATTCCTCACCCCAGATACGACGAGTTCAAAATATGCCTCATCGACAAACTTGATTTTTTGAGAAAAATCAGCTGGTTGTTCATTGAGGAAATTGACCAATGAACGACGTTTCAAATGATCTAATGGCTTTAGTTCCAGTGTTATTTGAACCTTATATACCTTCAAAGCTAAGTCCTTGTGTAAAATCTGCCATGTTGTGGACCCACTAAGTCCAACTTGTTGTGAACGTCGTCTAGTGGACATTTCAGGGTTTTCAGCAACAATTTCACGAACCATATCAAAATTTTCTTGTGAACGACCGCTACGACTATATTATTCACTTTTTTTGTCTTCCACCGAACCGGTCCCTTGAAATTTTTCAATAGTTCGGCCAATAGTGCTTTCAGATGGACGATTTTGTGAGCCATAAAATTCACGTAATTTCATAAAAACACTTTTGACAGAACGCTGATTTTCATAAAATGATTCAACAATTTCAACACGTCGTTATGTCGTGCACGACGCCATTTTTATAAATGTCATACACCACACTTCTTGAATGTCCAAATACCTAGACGAATTCAGTGCGCCATCTATATTTATTTATTCTTAGAAAACACTCATTGGCTGGCGAGAGCTAGACATTATATGACAAATAACAGAATCACTTCTTTTCATTCCGACATGTTGTGTTTTTATCCTTCTACCAAAAGTTGTATGTTTGCAGAAAAAAATCTTCGGCAAACAATCTAAACATTCTCAATAATGGACTAGCAGAGATCTAATTTCCCTCACCTGTGCCATATAGCCCCTTCATGCGGTATGTGGCACTGATGACGGCTAACAAGCCAGAAACTAGTCTGTCATTGTCCTCCTGTGGTGGCGCTAGTCCATTTCCCTCATTCATTATTCTATGCCTTAGGGACGTTATCCTCTATTTTGATTATTCTCAATAATAAATATTGATTTTTGTTGATTATTCCTGATGCATCAATAAACTAGCAACCTCAACTCGTGCAGTAAACTGAAACCTTCATTCAGTTGAATCCATTGAGTTGTCAGTAGGTATATCGAATATTTATGACATTTTAATGAGTTTTCTTTCCATTAATGAAAAACCGTGTATTGAGGTTGGATCTAGCCCTGGGGCGGAACTCTTTGGAAAAGCAGCAGTGTAAACAGAGACAGGGGTAACAATAGGACGGCGGGTGCTGGACACGTGTCCTCGTTACGGGTTGGGGTGGATTATCATCCTACAACACCGTTATTAATTAACCTTCACGCCGATAGGGATCGTGTGACAGTGATGGGTTGCGTCATAACGAAAAAAATTTGATTTGACCAAACTACCTGTATTAAATGTGAATATCGGCACAAGGAACATCAAATTAAAACCCTCATTCTATCAGTGACGTTTCGGAAAGCTTATTTCCTTCATCAGGCTACAAGAAAGAGTAATATGTTACGAAGCATTCAGGTTGAGCCTAAAAAGAACAAAAGGTCCTGAATTTAAAAGCAAGAAGAAAAAAATATAAAAACAGATTTTCAAACAAAATGTGAACAACCGAATGATTAGAAAGAAGGAACTAAAATATTTTTATGAATAAATCTTGTCAAAACGATACATTGAATTGAAGGCAGATAAAAAAAATATAAATTATTTAAAAATACTAGAAGTGAAGCGAAAAACAACAATGAATTCTGCTTGGCTATGAAATACCTATTGGAGTCAATTGTTTTAGTATCCTGTCTCGTCTTTATGAAATCTGTATGTAATTTTTACAGCTTCTCTGAGGGGGAGTTTCATAATATACATGTTGTATATACATAATATATAATTTCAACTATAGTGTTTTTAAATAATTCATATTTATGTCTTTTATTCGATGTTTCGTTTGGACATGATTTATTTATGAAAATATTTTAGTTCCTTCTTTTTTAGTCATTCGGTTGTTCACATTCTGTTTGTAAATCTGTTTTTATATTTTTGACTTCTTGCTTCTATATTCTAGACCTTTTGTTCTTCTTGGACTCAACCTGAATTCTTCGTAACATATTACTTTTTGTTGTAGCCCGATGAAGGAAATGAAATTCACGAAACGTCGCTGATAGAAAAAGTGACCATGACCTATGTGATTAAATAAAAGTGAATGGAGTATATACTCCATTCACTTTTATTTAATCACATAGGAGGTCATGGTTTCGTTTTTAGGAATTGGTGCACCTGATGAAAAGTCTGTGCGCGTACAGAGAATATCGTTAATGACAAAACGACGATGCCAGTTTATTTGTTTACATCAAAGAAAAAGTATCAGAGATATTCCACATTTTGTTAGTTCGAATCGATCGGCGATTTTGGGGCGAAATATCGAGATGAAATCGCCTATTTTTCCGTTCTTCGTCGTCCAAAAGAAGTTTCCCGTCGATATGAGAGTGTCATTTTTTCCTTTCACGACTTTTGGCGTGAGTACGAACGGCAAATTTGAATTGGACCAAAAATCGATTTATAAGCATAAATAAAGCGAAAGTAAGTACTAATCGACCTTCTTACACTTGATAACGAAGTTTTTTTTAGGTATCTGGCCGTTTTAGATTTCAAACGAAATTCCGGTCCCCCAGATGTTTGGTTAGTTTCGGTATCGTTATTGGTGCTCAAAATTTATTTGGAATGTGTAAATGGACAAAAAAGGCTTCCTTATACGATCTCCTAACGAAAGCGACCGGAAAATATGGTTCAGGTAGGATTTTCGAGGAATTATGAGGAAAGAACTTCCAGAAGGAAATCCTTTGCCGAAAGTAGAAATAGGCTATATTGAACCAGAATACATCGGTTTTTTCCATATTCCAGGAGTTTGTGTCTTATTTTAGAACAGGTGAATGATAGATGTGAAGCATATGTTTGACCTATTCCATTTTATTTGTACAAACCTACTGTGGTAGTAATGTATGAATATTTTTTAAACTAATAAATTACTATACAGTCAGAATATTTTACTCCTTGTTCATAAGATCAAATAAATGAAATGTATATCTATAAAGCTTTCAGGAGTTGACATTCTTGCTTATTAATTTATAACCAAAACTCAGTTCCAAGAAAAAGTTCCTCTTGCATCAGAACTCCCGTCAACTATTTGGATTCCAATAGAGGAATATAATGTTCCATTATTCTTGATTCTTGTAATTACCCATCAATTCATCTTATATCTTTGGGTTGTTTTTTTTTGATGAATTCTTGATTAGAATCAACAATTGATGTCGTCAAGTCTTGAACTTTCAGTTCAAGAGGATAATAAACGCATTAAATCTTTACAAGCATGCATATGAAAATTTATGTGAAAGCAATGTAATTTTCTTCCATGGCGAAAAATTATATATTTCAACAGTGATCTCTTGTACTTTTCATGCAAATAACTAGAAAAGGAATCCTTTCTATCAATTCATATAAACGTTAATTATTTTCGTCCATCACATATTTTCCAATTTATTCACATTCTGAGAAATACGCTAAGAATGTAGAAAGGGCAACATAGTGTTGACTTGGAACATCAAAATATTTTGAAAAACGTCATAACTTCGATACAGAGTGGAATGTGTCAAATTTCCAAGAGCAGAGTGGTGACTTTATAATTGTGAATGGAGTATAGGTGAAAACTTCTTGAAATGATACAATGGATAAAATGTCTTCATTTCATTAATGAAAACCATTTCCAATTCGAGATGTTCTTCGAAATTACAAGATTCCCTAATGTTGATTAAGTAAGTGGGCCTAAATATGAGAATATGGGACAATTTCCTCTGCGAAGAGTTCATCGATTACCCAATCTTAGCGTTTGTAATTTCAGCTGATGAATGTTCGGGATCAAGTAATCCACTTCACGGGCTCCTTTGATGTCCCAACCCTAGAGTTCATCACGAGTGAATACTTTGTAAATTAAACGCTACCTATTCGGAAAGGATTGCAGCAGGTCGAGTTAGCTCGGTGATTAATATCAAATTTCACCCTCGTATCGAAACATGAATCAAGTAAATGAGCTATGGCGAGGTATGGCCCGGCAATTATTCTGCTTTTTCGAGTAAATTCGATTACTCAACGTCGAGCACGAAACATGCAGTAGACCAAATTGCTGAATGAAGGAATTGAAGAATATCGGATTGTGCAAACTGATAAATGCTTCATTTCCAAACAAATTCACTGAATAAGGATAATAGTACGAGAGATGACGACCAAAACCATGTTTCATAGCGGCCCGGCTAAAACCGTGTAAAATCGATAGATTAGATGACCCTAGAGCCGACTGGTAAGTAGTAATACTCAGAAGTGTAGCATCTTCGCGGGGGGCATTTCTGCTGTGTAAAAAAAAATGGTCGACGGTCGTATAACGGCCCGTCTGATATTGAAAATGTACATAGATTTTGTTATTTTATAACTAAAATTTGTGTTTTCAGACATTTTGTGCGTAGCGTTTGACCTGAATGTCTTTTCAAAAATGTCAAAAATCCGACCTAAGTGACTCATAGCGGCTCGGTTCATTTTTGTTTTGAATCATTCGTATGGATGCCCAAAATACAAAAATACGGTTTTCAGACATTTTGAGTGTCGCCTATAACGAAAAAATGTGCTCGTGTCGCCCGGCAAAAACTCCGGCTACACTATGCGATCTTATCGCAAAGAAAAGAGATGAACCAAGTGTGAAGTCAACTTGTCGAAATCATATGGAAGATGTAAACCAATATTTATGTGACCACAGGCTTGCTTTGCCCACAAGCTCTGACCACAAGGAGTTGATGCGTTGAATATAATTCATGTAAAACTAATTTCTGAACTAAAGTCATATATTTTTTTATATATTTCATTTGGAATATATCTATTTGGTGTTAGTGACTATAACCAAAAGAATTTCTGTAAAGTATTTCGGAAATTTCTCAAATTATTTTACGGACTTGGATCAGGAATATATTAAAAATGATTTGAGTTGAACGTTGAACTAATTCATAATATCTAAATAAATATAATGCATATATTTTTGCTGAATAATTAATGTTTTATTGGCCACAAACTACAAAAGTACGTATTATCATTTCATTCTTCCGAATTTTCAATTAGTAAATTTGGTAGCTACCTCAATTTCATGTTCAGTGCTAGTATTTCTATAGGATTGCGGCTATTCAGCATTGATTTCTTGCGCTTGAGGAAAGAACCTTGAATTCAGAAACATATTAGATAAATGTTTGATAAATATGTGTATGACAAAATTGAACGATACCCCTGAGGTAAATTTACTTCACGTTCATGCAACCGGGCTAAGTACTGCAAATTGAAAAGTTGTCTGATTAGTTAAATGCTACATTCAATTTGTCTGATATCATTTTTTTCCACATCTGGGGAACGTATTCAATCATTGACGACGAATTTCAGACAGGTCGCTATGAGTCACTTATGTCAGATTTCTTGACATTTTCGAAATGCTATAAAAATGTAAGGCGACATGTTTTTTGTCTGAAAATTGATCTTTCCACATCAATTGACACGGCTTAACCTATAAAAATCATTTTCAGACGGGCCGCTGTAAGTTTTTTTTTTTTCATTTTTTACTTTTTTTTATTGGTCTCCTGGGTACGCGCTACAATCTTGGTGTCTGAAAACTGTGTTATTGCAATCTCAGGGCTATTATCTAACTACATTCCGGAAATCAGACGGGCCGCTATGAGTCACCCATGTTGTTTTTTTGACATTTTTGAAAATGCGCTCAGATCATACGCTACGCGCAAAATGTCTGAAAATCGCATTTCTGGGTACAGGGTCATATAATCTTTCGATTCCGTGCGGTTTTAGCCGAGCCGCTATAAGTCAAAAATCTTGGTCGCCATCTCTCGTACTATAATAGAATTGGCATGGAGAACTGCGACTCTTTTAGACCAGAGGTGCCAAAAGGAGGGTAATGCTTTTCGGGTGTACATGAGTATGTCCCTTTTTTGCCACTGCCTACAGCATGAACGGATTGATGAAACTTAACCTGTGTAAAATAACAAGAGATCTCTGGGAGACAAGAATGGACTGCTGTACCAATTCTTATCACCACTAGAATTAAGGAAAAAATACCACAAAGTGAACACTGGAGGAATGGTACGGTTGATTTGAATTGAAGAGATGTATTAGGTGTTTCTTAGAGTGATAGAATTTTCGATACATAAGCATTGACTCACGCCAGTCACGCCGTACAAGTTGTTGAAAGCTATTTTCAAAATCAGTGTTCTATTCGCCAAACTTATGGAGTACTTCGGGAAATTTATGGTTTACATAATCGTCCATCAGAACAGCTTATTCGTCGAACTATCGATAGATTTCGGACAACATTTTCTCTACTCGATGTAATAACAACAAGACAAAGAACTGTACGTACAGAAGAAAATATCGCTGCTGTAAGTGATAGTGTTAATGAAGATCCAAATTTGTCTATTCATCGACGTTCACAAGAAATTGGACTCTGTGCATGCACCACATAAAAAATTTTGCGTGAAGATCTTGGTCTACACCCATACAAGATCCAACTGGTTCGAGAACTGTAGCTGCTTGTCCATCGTCGTTTTTTGGTTGGAAGATTCAGTTATGCTATTTTCTTGTAGGGAAAACCAGAATCTGGTGTTGAAATTTTACTGAAAAATAATGGACAGTCTAGTCTGTTACTTTGTGATAGTTCATTGGAAAAAAGAATTAAAGTACCCTTCTAAAGGAACAGACAGGCGAAGGGCATTTCCCAGTTATCAAAATTTTCAAGAAAAAAGCCTACAGAAAACATATAAATACCTTTTTGCACAACTTGAAATACTCCAGAATGAAAATGTAGTAGTGTCATAGTTAAACCTTAAAAGAACTTACTCCATTTACAAAGTTAAAAAAGAGTAAATAGGAATTAGCATTGGCAACGTCTCAGAGACTCATTAGACATTTCACGAGTACCAACCTGCGTCAGTCTTAAGTGAAAAAACTTGATAAACCTAAATCATGGCCAACCGGATACATTATAAAAGTGAATGGAGTATATCTACACTTTTATCAGTCGATAGGAACTACGAGAATCATGGACGTTATCTGTGACAAATCCATCCCTTTCCCACTAGAATTTCTTGCTTAATTAGTTAGGGCTTATCTACTCGTAGATAAAGTTTGCATTAACATTAACGGAGTGCTATAAGCCGCTGTGTCATGGCGGGTCTACATCCCATTGTACACCAAGTATAAGACCACCAGCGTTTTCACACAGAGGGTGCGACCCCTTCGGCTGAATTCCCCTCTGCGTAGCGTTATAATAGCGTTCCTGGGTGAAATTTGCATTATGAATTAATTAATATGTATGCCCATGGAGATTATTCAGTTTCATTTTTCATGAGGTAGACTAGAGTGAATAGAATGGATCTTCGGGACTTAGCATTCGCGGAAATGGGAATTCGAACTCAAAGGGTTCTATGGTATTCATGTCTGGAGTAGAGGTTAGTCCAAACGATGATTCGGTTTCAAGATACTCATTTGCAACTCTGGTGCGATGAGGTCGGGCACTATAGTCCAGAGAAACGAATTGGTCACCAACAGGCGCTTATTTGAGGATGAAAAATCTCCCTGAGGAATCTTTCACCACACACACCCTACACACATCCTCAAAATTTTTGTTCCCCCAACTCTCAACATGTTCAATGTAACATGACATTTTTTTGTGTGTGGAATATTCCCTTTATTATGAAAACCAGTGATAGTATATAACATTACTAGCAAGGTAAGAGGGTTTTTACTGGCGAATGGGAGGATATAAGTGACGAGCCGCAGGCGAGTCAGTTACCTCCTTGAGCCAGTAAAACCCGTTACCTTGCGTGTATTGTTTTATATTTTATTTGTTTCTCATTTGTAAAAAGGTTAGATAAATTCCAAAGAAATCTCAATAATTTGTCGCAAATGTCGTAAGCTACGGAAGCGTTGCCATGAACATGTCTGTTTATTTTTCTTACATTTGTTTTGGCGAAAGCGAAAATGAACGTAGGTACCAAAAGAAATTATTGAGGCTGCCAGCAGTGTAGCTCCAAGTTTATTACCTGCAAAATCAGCTTCAAAGGTACGAGCGAGAATACGACAACTTCAAAAAGTGGCAAAACAAAAATAGTGGAATTGGGTTAACTGAAGATGTTTTTTTGGTCTGCTTGGATCAACTATCAGCTTGATTCAGCCCTAATACTTTATGGGCAAAATGGCCTATGCTGGTTTGTTTTCCTCAAAAAATTTATTGAAAAATATGACGTTTAGTTGCCATTTGCAGATTTCAAAAGGTAATAGCGTTTCTGAAACGAAAAAATGAGCGTTATACGCCAAAAAAGGCCAAGATATTAAGTAAAGAAGAGGCTGAACAATTTCTTTTACATGCTCCTGATGACCAGGGGTTGCTGGCGAAAATTGTAACAATATTTGGGATTTTTGGATGTTGTCGATGTGACAAAATTCTCACCGTAAACATGAATGATGTGGAAGATATGGGAAAATACGTTATTGTGACATTGCGGCAAACAAAAAATTTAACAACAAGAAGATTCACCATAACCGATGATGGCTGCAGCTTCAAGCCCTGCATGTTATACAGAAAATATGTAAATCTTCGGCCTCCTGGAACAGAAAGCCTTAGAATCCTTAGATTTTTTTTGACATGCCGCCATGGAAAGTGCATTTCCCTCAATGCTGGCCAGCACACTATTGGTGGTGTCCCAAAGCAAATAGAGAAATATTTAGGTTTAAAAGACCAAGAGTTATTTATACACCGGCCACTCTTTTCGCAGAACTGGAGCCACTATGGTTGCGGATTTGGGTGGAGATATTTTAGCACTAAAGCGTGCAGGAGGGTGGAAGAGCACCGAAATTGCGATGAGTTATGTCGATGATTCGGTCAACAAAAAAATCGAAATGTCTAGCAAATTATTTGGTAGTAAGGACAGTACAAATGTTCTGCAGTCCTCGAGTTCAGCAGTTTCTGAGTCAACAGATGGTTCGTCATCATCAGTATCAACTCTTTCATCAAAAATAATCTGTGTTACTGGAAATAACAATTGTACCATGATTTTCAACATATATGACGATAAAACAAAATTTTTTAATGTAATTAATACTACTAACTTGCAAAATTTTTTGCAAGTTAACTGTCAGTTTTACAAGTTAGTGACTTGATAAAATAAACTTTCTTGTTTAATATTGTGTTTTTGGAAACTGACGTTTACAAATGAGAAACAAATAAAAAATATATCTTGTTCGGGAGAATATTAAAATATTCCGAAAAAAAATTGGTTGATGATTTGGTTTGATATCCACGTTCTAGTTCAGGCAGAATTCCCGTCAAAGACGATATATTATCTAAGAAATATCCCGACTTTTAGAGCAGTATTCAGGTGTAATCAAAGTGATGAAATGAACCCCTCAAAGTGCCTCCATACAAAGAACCTGAATATCTGGGAAGCAAATGGTTAAAATCTTTCTATTGATGTGAGTATGCTATTGAAATATCGAGTCAGCTATATTATCGAGCAATATTAATAAATAATAATCCCATCAAGAACGATGTAGAAGCACAGAGCGAATTTAATGTTTGGTTGATGCAGCAAAGGTAATGATTCCATTTCAGAGTTCATTGAATAGTATTTAACAATAAACAAGGGCGACGAGAACTTGAATGTTATCAGACGATTTATATTCAACAAAAGAAATATTGAACATGAACCCTTAACTCGAGAATATATTCTGGTTTATATTTACAACTATTCGATACCAACATGACGTAAATAAACATTGCGTGTACGATTCAGGATTCAGAACAAGCTACTTCAGTGCCATGCAGGACAACCTTCCTGTTAACCTGTATTGATCGTCAGGACCTGCTGTCTGCTACATTATTACTTGACCCTGCGTTGCTACTGCTTAATTTAACCGTACACGTCCATCCAGTGTTTCCAATTAACCAGAAATAGGGGAAAATTACCTACTTCGGACCAGTAAGGTGTGATTTTTTTCGAGATATTCAGTACCTAATCAATATACTTACGTCATTCTTTCTGGAAATAGTCAAGGTTTCAGGTCATAAAATGGACCATTCGTACAAGATATCCATATCGTATATACCTTTGAGGAAGTTCTGAATCCATTGAATGAAAGAAGTATGATGAGGAAGGTTATCAATTATTCGACGATACTCCTACAGAATTCTGATGAAAATGATAGTATATTCTAAAACTAGTTGCAGAATGGGCTCTGGATAAAATACAGGAGCTCTCTTGGAGAGAAGAATGGACTGCTTGTACCAATCTTATCACCACGAGAATTAAAGAAATAAAATGGATGTATAAGAGAAATAAATACCACAAAGTAAACACTGTAGAAAATGGTACTCACGATTGTTCAGATTTAAAATTACGTATCTGCTTCTGTTTGGTTTCGTAGGTGTTTGTATCGCGTAGAGTCCTTATCTCACTTGTACACTTGGTGTTTTACCGCGTAGAGTCCTTATCTCACTTGTACACTTTTAGGTTCGAATGTAAAGAGGTCCGACTTGGGAAGAAAACTAGAGTATTGGCTAACTAGGTTGCGACTGGGGCAGTGGGTGAATTGCACTGAACTAAGCAGGTAAAAAAAGGGAAGATTCCGGGTTTTTCGGTGAACCACAGAAGAAGTGGGTAGAGTCATAGACCTGTTCTTCTTTGCAACCGACCGGGAAAGCCCATTCCAGTAGAAAACTTTGTGGTATAATAAAATAAAAGATATGAATTTTGAACAGGCTCCCATTCCAATACGAATGCGAAATTCGAAAACGATCGACGAAGAAACGAGTTTTCGAACGCATGAGTGTTGGAATTGCATTCTGCAACGAGTATTAGACGATATTTTCTCTATTTCAGTCAAATTTCGTTTAAATTCAATGAAAAATTCAGATTTTACATCTAGTTACTTTTGTACTGTATCTTGGCAGTTGGTGACTGTTACGAAAATGACATTCCCAGATTGACGTGTGTTGAAAATTAATAGGATCGGAAGTCAGTGCTGACAACCACGACACGAAAAATATAACTGAAAACAATGCTGTAATGAATTCATTACAGCACTGTTTTCAGTACTGTAATGAACTCATCACAATACTGGAATAGAGAAAAGTAATTTCCTTGAAACGACATTTTTCCTATCTATTTGAGGTTTTTCATCGTCTTCTTTTTCCTCATCTTTCAATAAGTTGTCCCCAGGAAAATGTTTACCTACATTATTCATGAAATTGTTTTTTTATTTTGCTTTTCAATTCCTTTGTTCCTTATTTTGAGAGATATTTCTTCCTTTGGAATTTTGCTTGCTCATATCATTTCCTTGTTTTTTCATGGTCAATATTTCTGATGTCGGTTGGCCTAAATCCATTTACTCCGTGCGTTTCATAAATTTTTCATAAAATTCGATTTGTACTAGTTTAAATTTATATTTTTGTTTTTATCTCATTCTATTTCACTTTGTATTATATATCTTCATATCAGTATATCAGTACTGGTATCTTATCGCCATTCCTCTACAATTCGAAGACATCGTTAACATATGCTGAATTTTCACCACAATATCTGACCATTTTTAACACCTGTTACTTCTGAGGAGTTATCACAGATGGCGGCGAACATACCTATGCCACAATAGTACGGCACAATTCTTTTGAAATAGCAGCTCTCCAAATTCAAAATCATACAGTGATTCCCAGCTTGGGAATATCCTGTCTTTGAGCCTTCTCATCGCTAGTGTCACTCGGTTAACAGCCGAGTGAGCAGAAATGCTGAATTGCTGTCCACATCTCTCTCCGTACGCTGCTCAATCATGTAACTGTGATATATAGCAGTCCAGGACCCTTTGGTCGTTGGTGGTCTGTAGGACATTAACCATCGCTATGTGTTCGTGCCTTATTAACCTGTACGGAGATGCAATTCTTTTGAAACGAAGGCTCGACTTTAATAATGAAAATCAAGAAGCTGCAATTTTATTATTGTCTCCTTATAATTCAATATTTACCTCATATAGTTCCAATATTCATATTCAAATAGAATTCTTGATTACTTCGAAACTTCGGGATTCAATGATTGAATCAAATTTTTCTGTTATAATAAATGTTCTGAATATTTCCTTTTGTCTGATGAAGATTCGATTTCATAGGAACTCATTTGTTTTATGTTCAAATATTATTTACCTCGTCCATTAACGATATACCTTCCGCTTTATAATAAAAACATCCAATCATTTATCTAGAAAATTGCATTTTTCTTTCAATGTCAAAATAACACCTCGTTTTGGAAAACCCTTTACCTATTATTTAAGAATTAAAATTTTCAAAGGTTTAGGAACATGAACAAATTAGATTTACAAAGCTACTCTTAGTTGGTTAATGTAGATGAATTTTGTGTCTTTGAAGTCGATGTCTAGAGAGCAATTTTACAATATTTGACAGCACCTCTCACTCACATGCTGGGCATTTGCAATGCGGTATTATGAGAGAGTGAAGTTAATGATTTTTTCAACATTGGCATGGGAGAACTGAGGCTCAGTTTGTTGCTGCATCAAGATGAAGACCCAATTGAATTGAATGTGATATGCTATTTTATACCTTTATTTCTATCATCTTTTATTTTATTTTTTATATGTTATTTTTGTTGCTTTTCCTTATTGTAAACCCTAGCTTGTAATTACCTATTTGGTCTATGTGAAGTGAAGATAAATAAAATTAATATTAGGTAAAATAATTTATGATAATAGGTAAGATCACACTGAAGATGTATGGCAGTGACACAAATCACGAAACGTGCCCCCGTTAATATAAATTGCACAGTTTCGTTCAAAAAATCGTATTTCTCCTTAGGATAGAGCTATTGGCGTCATTCAAAAAAAAATGTTAAGGGAAAATCAAGCTTCGAAAACTCATTCAGAGTATCATTATTGCGTGACTAATTACCTCTACAGGATGTTCAGAAAATTAGAGGGAATTGCAACTTTCAGTTGATCTGTATACAATCAAATTCAATTGGAATCTGGAGACTCATCATCAGGTGATGAACTGGATGAAATAGGCTGCAAATGGACAACAAAATCCATTGAAAAGTTATTTCGAAATGAATTCGAGGAAATTATTTCTATCTAGGAGTGTATTTTGCTGATTAGGTACTATTATGACTTTAGCTTGATACGCCATTCCGGCTTGATGTCGACTTCTGGAACACCCTGTATAAAACGAATCATTTTATCTTCTCAATCTCACCTCACGACACCGTACGAAGACGTAGAAACTTTGAAATGACGATAATGAATTTATTCCGCATCAAACTCGCAAATCTAGAAACGCCATTACGAATCCGTCTTCCCGTCATTCCAGAGATATAAAATCCCTGGGATAACTCCCCGTGATAAGTATTTGCATAATTCAAACTCGCAAAACGCACTGAGCAGGGGGAGTGGAGGAGTGAGAGGCAGACAGTCCGTTGTGGATATCCGAATCCTGACGGAAAGAATGGGGGCTGGAGCGAATATCTCTGGGGACATCAAATATGTAAATTCGCTCTTCTAGTTAGCCCACCGGAATATTCATTAGGCTGTGTGGTTAACTAGTTAGACATTCGAATCTCTGGATGAGTTTGCATTGGTGGAATCAGGAAACATGAGGTATCGATACCGATACCGATGTCAGTGAATTATTGGAATGACGACATATTGTTATCTATATATATATATAAAATAAAGTTGTTGGTTACACCATCTATAACTCGAGATCGGATGGACTGTTTGTTATGAAACTTCATTTATGAATTCGTCTACGGCCTGGTTATTATAAAATACATTAAAACTCTGAGAAATGCGATGAAAAATTATCTTATGTAAAAAATACTTCTCCTCCTTTGGAATAAGGCCACGAGGTGTCGCTACGGTTAATGGTTCTTATCTAGACACTGTAGCGTAGTCGTGAAGGTACTTTATTTGATATTATCGCCACTAGATGGCGATGTATACAATTACTGTGTAATTTGCATAGAACTTATAATAACGTGGAAGGCTATTATCAGATCAAAAAGCGGTTAAACATCTCGAGTTGGTGGAACAGTGAATTTCCACCGAAATGTCAAGTAAATCGGATTTTAACGATCAGCATCAATCGTGAGTTGTCCATTTTCATCTTTTCTCTATATTTCTGAAATGATTTCGAATTTCCGTTTGGGTAATAAACAACTCTAATATTTTCGAGTTCATCGAATGTCAATGCATTCAAGAGTTGACAAGTGCGTACACCATGTTTTTAGACATCTTAAGCAAGGCTAACTAAGGGCAGTACGGTTTTAGGGTAGGTACTTCAGTGTTCAGAAGTACGGTGTCAAAGTGGAGACGAAAACAGTTGAGGTTGAATCGGAAGTTGAGGAGTAGCTGCAGGAATCTTAACGGAAAGATTCTCACTTGACTCATTTGATACGTTTTTGATACGGTTTTGAGGAAGGTTTAATAAGTAATTTAGTTTCGGAGTTGTCTCGGGTACGGTGTTAGGGAAACTCACAGGTTTTGGTTTTATTTTTGAAAGGTCAGTCTCAAGCGGAGACAGAAAAGTATTAAGTCGAAATTAAAAGATCTCTGAAATTACTGGGAATTATTTTAGATTGCCTCTCGTCGGTAGAACGAGAGTGAGATTAATCTGGCGAAAACGAGTTAGTGACGTGTTTGGTGTTTCTTTTTTTCTTTCAGGAAATATTTATCATCCTTAGGATTTTTGGCACGGGAACAAGGTCAGGTATTTTTGTTTATGCTAAGTTTATTTTGAGTATTGGTAGAAAGCTGCATGCAAGGCCAGATATCTTTTATGGTCCAGAGTCCGGAAATCTACCATCAAGTCTTATTTTTTAAAGTGTATTATTTTTACGATCTCCCTTGAGTATTTGAAAGTTTAAGTGGAATTTTTTTTGAGATTCCTCTTGAGTATTAGAAAGTTTAAATTGTATTATCTTGAGATCATCCCCATGTTCATGATTTTGGGATATTTTGACAAACCCTTTAATTTTTGATAACTCAATTCTACCTTCATAATTGACATTAGTACTGACGAATTGATTTGGTTTCAATGATTTAATTTTCTTTGTGATTTGAAGTTGATGTGATAATTTGATTTGGTGTGATCAATTTCATTTGATTCGAGAAATTTTCCGAATATTTTGATAAGTTAGATCGTTGGAATATAGATAACGAGTGTAAAATTGTTTATTTTGCTTTGGTCTTAATATACGTCTTGAATTTAAATTCATAGTTTCATTTACCATCCCTCTCCCTGGAGAATTATCAGACACTAAGTCCCGATCCAAGTGCGTTGGGCCGATCCCACACTTTCTCCCTTTTCGGAGAAATATCTTCAAAATTTAAAATAACATCATTTCTTTTTTTCTTTAAGTAATAACACCCCTGATTGGTGAAAAGCCATATGCCCTACCCAGTTTCCAGGAAGAAGCTTCTTGTTGAAGAATATTCTTATTGCATCCAGCAGCTGCATTTCCACGCATGTAGATTTAAGGGAGTCAAATCAGCTTGCATCAACAATTCGGAACAGCCAATCGTTGGGTTACACCCTCTGACCCAAAAACCTCTGAAGATGTCTATCGTAGAAAACTAATTTCGAAATTGAATACGGCCACGAAAGCCTTCATCCTGTATTAATTGTATATTCGAGTTTCTCTGTTGAATCTCTTTTTCAGAATGAATAGTTAATAGTGTGTAATGCCGGGTGGAAATCTTTATTCCCAACTTGATATTCTGTATGAAAATGCTTGTATTTCGTCCAAAATGTACCAGATCCCTTCTTCATCCCCATTCTTGGGTTCTCCAGGGATATAAAATATGTAGATGGCATTTCAATGTAGCCTTGTCCTGTATCATACAGGAACAATGTTTGTGACGTTGAGTTCAGCCTTCAGGGATCGGTAGCATCAGAGGCGGGTTATAAAAGGGTGTGTGTCCCAGATGCAAACAAATTAATTTCAGTAAATTTAGCGGAAAAGTTGAATGAAAATTTAGAGCTAGTAGGTTTTGAGGAATAATCATATGGGGAGATTTTAATGAAAAATAATATTCATGTCGTGAGACACTAAATTTAAATTACTCACACAAAATACATATGGAGTGTAGGAAAGCCGAATGGAATACATTTATTATCTCAGTTACTGCACATTTTCATGGAAAATCCCGAAACGAGTCGAATTTAATTGTTAAATGGCCATATTCCTTCTGGTAAAACTGCAAAATTCAATTTTTTTTTCAAATAGGGATTATGGGCTTGGAGTTTGTAGTAATCTGATGATGGTTTTTATACAGGGTGTTTCAAAATTGGTCGTGAATCTTGGAGGAGGTGTTAGTATCACTCTTTAGCTGGCGTTTGAGCCATATTTATTGATAACTGAAAATCAACAGTTAAAGAAATATTTGAGTTCTTGTGTTTTCGAAAATTTTCTCATCTTACTTCATTTTTGATCGAGTTTTTGACGTTGACTGAGCTTGATTCTAATTTTTGGAATATTTTAATCGTGAATAATATCATAAGGGAATCTAATTTCTCCGAAAAAAATCGAAAAAACACGTTTCTCAGTAATATTTTAACAAGAATCCTGAGTGCTGTTGTCAACAAAAATCCGAGTCGAAGACGAGGATTTTTGCACCTGCACGAATGCTTTTTGTTGAGAAATAATACTTTACATTGAGTTTTTCCGATTTTTTCACGGGAAAAATTGGATGCCCGAATGGTATTAGACAAGACTATTTCATGAGTAACAGATTATTCTGCATGCATTATGTAAATACTACAAACTTAATTATTGTGATTTTTTGTGATGATAACTGTCAAATTTTTCCGCGGGTAAACTCGAAAAAAACTGCTGACAGCTGATGTCATACAGTGTTCCATCTAGAAATCATTTGTAATTCGAAATTGCGCGTTTCTGATTGGTGGAAATTAAGAAGAGAGAAATAGTCAGAAAAAATGATATGTAGGTATGAGAAAAACAAAACTATGCTGTAATAGATGTGAAAAAAAATATTTAATGAAGTTGGTATATGAATAAAAAATAGTCAATTTGTGATATCAATTTGCCTGCAATTTTCGAATTTCACAATTCATGTATGACAAAATTATTTTAAAAACTTACCTTCTTCTTTATGTCCTATAAACTTTTTCGTTAGAATGCAGGCACTAATATCTTTTCGGCAGATTTCGATTCGAAAGAGCATAGAAGCAAAGAAAAAAAAACGAACCTATTTTTATTGTAATTAAACTCAATATTTCTGTGGGAAATGGATTCATATATCATGTTCGAAATGATTTCCACCATTCCTGATACAAGCACATGCTCTCTTTCTAATTTCTTCATTTGTTACTTTCTACATGAAATTTACCTACTCTCAAACTTCTCGCTGCTTTAACATACAATACAAGATAGTTCAATTATTTCCATACATATGATATCAGTTTCTGATGGAAAAAATCAAAAATTATAATCTTAATTAATACTCTTTATTAATCCCCTCGACATTACAAAAAAAAAGATTGTATAGGACAAGTCATATAAGATATGTTCCCAGTAAAGGAAATTTAACTCAACAATAAATATTATATACTAATAACACAAAATAATTTAACAAAATTATGAGAATTGACCATCTGCTAAATATTCCTCTAAAGTATCAAATTTGAACTCAACGTAAAGGTTCACATCCAATTTTTAAACACCCTGCATCAATATTGTCTTCCTCAAGAACAAATGGATGGCTCCGAGCATTTTCCAAAATCTTGAGCTATTCACAATAAAACGCTGTTTTTTTAATGTGATACATGTTTCTGTAGAGCTTAGGATAACCGTTTTAAAAATAAACCTTAGGTACTCGATATTGAATAAAAATTAAATATAAGGCTGGAGTCATATTCGAAACAATGTGATTTCACTTGAATTCTACGTAAAAGGGGGATTCAGAAATGTTTTATATGCAGAATTCTTGACAGAAAGAAAGTTGCAGCATATTTTCGAAAATGTGCAACTATGACAGATATCCAATACAGGGTCTTTCACGAGGAACCTCACCCATATTTATACGGAAAACTACTGAACGTATTTTCATGAAATTCAGCACTTATAAGTATTTCACGATGCTGATGAAATCTAAAATATTTTCAAGGCATGAGCACCTCCGGTTTTTCCGGAAATGACGTCAACTTCCGTTTTTCAAATTAGAACACCATTTTTTTATTGCAGAAATAGATTCCTTAGAAAATTTCAAGTTATTTTGATGTAACATTTTTCAGTTTTGGTTGGAAAATTCTCTCTGAGCGGGAAAATTCGAAAAAAAAAATCGAAAATAGAGCTCCGCTGAAACAAGAATAACTTCGAGGTTTTTGGATGGAAAATTTTCATTTTTGGGATTTTTCAAGATGTAAGATTGATGTATCCACTGTAAAAATCGCGATTCATGATACAGGGGGTGGAAAAATCGCTTTCAAAGTTAGGGATGACAAAATCGTGAAAAATAAATTTTTTCAAATTAGAACCCCATTTTTTTATGGCAGATATTGATTGAATCTACGTTAAAAATTAATGTGAGTGTATGCATCACACCCTTGCCCTAAAGTGGATATTAACTCAGAAAATTTCCATTTTAGGGCAAGGGTGTGATGCATACACTCACATTATTTTTTAACGTAGATTCAATATCTGCCATAAAAAAATAGGGTTCTGATTTGAAAAAATTGATTTTTCACGATTTTGTCATCCCTAACTTTGAAAGCGATTTTTTCACCCCCTGTATCATGAATCGCGATTTCGATTTTTAAAGTGGATACATCAATCTTACATCTTGAAAAATTCCAAAACCTCGAAGTTATTTTTGTTTCAGCGGAGCTCTATTTTCGATTTTTTTTTCGAATTTTCCCGCTCAGAGAGAATTTTCCAACCAAAACTGAAAAATGTTTTATCAAAATAACTTGAAATTTCCTAAGGAATCTATTTCTGCAATAAAAAAATGGTGTTCTAATTTGAAAAACGGAAGTTGACGTCATTACCGGAAAAACTGGAGGTGCTCATGCCTTGAAAATATTTTAGATTTCATCAGCATCGTGAAATACTTATAAGTGCTGAATTTCATGAAAATACGTTCAGTAGTTTCCCGTATAAATATGGTTGAGGTTCCTCGTGAAAGACCCTGTATAGCCCAGTCTATGAAATTCAAGGATTCATACTGTATAATGAACAATGAAACTATCATTTCCTGCCCATTACTCGATGTTCCTGAAGATCACTACCGACATTCCTGTTTTAGATTCTAGAATTTTACGATCATTTTTGGAGTCTGAAAACGTTCAGAGACCGCACACCAATGGACTTCAAATGTCAATCAGCCCGAAGGTAAATGTCAGTTAACGTGGCTTTTCCCCTCGTTCGGAACCCCTCGAACATGAATTTTTTATTATATTTTGTTGGATGGAAGCCGAGCAAGGCTATCGAATGAAACTTCGGAATCAAATTCATCCATCTGATATCGGGGAAAATATTGAAGTTTCCATAACGCATTCTGAATCGATAATTGTGCGGTTTTTCCAATTTTACTTTTCTAGAGTTTGATTAGTTTCATCTCGGTTTGGAATTACGAAGAAGAATTTCTGATATTTCGATTTCAGAACCTGAAACTTTTGCTCGTTGAAGTTTCAGTATGAAAAAGACGAAAATTTATGTTGCATTCATTGCATGAGAAGTCTATTTTCAAAATTACTGGAAAACCAGGTCTGTACGGAAGTAAATGCCCTTTTGGAATGAAAACCTCATACATTGTTTCACAGGCTAATTTGGGTTTACTTTCATTTAATTTTTTCTTTATTTCACCGTATCATTCAATAATCCTAGATCCTTGATTTGAATATTAAACGAGCATTTTTCTGATTTGTTCAGATTTTAAAAGCTCTCTGGAATCACCTGATTTCCGATGATACTGAATTCCCTGATTTATTCTATTCTAAATATTGTTTATGTAAATACCGTAGCTTACGATTTACTGACAGTTACGATGTATTTTTTTCCTGAAATAACCTAGTTTCTGTATATTCTAAGTTTTGGCTATACATGGTGAGACTTTGACTTATACATATATTGTAACTGTAGATTCCTCTCATCAAACGAAACACTTTTTTCTATACCATTTTTCAAAATTCAGTTTCGTTTGAAAGATACAGGGTGTCGAAAATCCATTAAAGAAACACTTTATTGTCCATTGTCATTGGTTACTCTATTAATGGTGCATATTCCTCAATCGAAACTTATTCCATATCTCTCCTGGTATAAAAGTTACACCATTAAACCACTTTAAAAAATAAACGGTTATATTTTCGAAAAAATCAATCATTTAAGAAACAAAAAGTATTTCTATGTTTTTCCATAAAACGCGTCGTTTTCGAGTTATTTCCAATTTAACCCGGAAAAATTTGACGAAAACATCATTTATTTCAAGAATAATCATCGAATATTATTCCTTCTCTGGTCTTTAAACGAGCTTACAATGTTGTCAGAATATTTATCAATTTTGACGGGACTTGAATTCAAATGATTATAAACGTTGATGTAGAGATACAGGGTGGGGCAGAAAAACCTATCCGATTTCAAAACGTTATAAAATTAAAACCACTCAGCTTGTCAAAAAATTTTTTTTATTAACATATCGCAAATTTTATGCCATTTTTAAATTTAAGTTTTGAAAAGCACATCACTCAAATGTCGTCCTTGGGAGCGGATACACTTATTTAGGCGCTCGCGGTAGCTTTCCATGACTTTCACCGTCATTTCCACAGGAATTTCTTCAATCTGTGCAACAACCATTTTGTAGGGATGCATTTTGAGGTCCCGGTGCAAAATTCGCCGAATACTGCGGTTGGAAATCCCCAAAGCGAGCGAATGTTTTCGCGCCGAACGACGCGGGGAACGTTCAATCGCGGCTCTCACATTGGCCACGTTTTCAGGTCCTGTTGCTGTCCTGGGACGTCCAGGCGACTTCTTTTTCAATGCTGAACTCGTCTGTCTAAAATTTGACACCCACACTTTAATCGTAGCGTGATGTGGAACAGGATCATGACGCCCGAGTCCGAAATGAATTCGAAAAGCACGTTGTGTAGCAATTATCGAACCGCCGCATTCGATAAACCGCTCAATAACAAAAGCACGATGTTCACCAGACCAAGGCATGTTGACTACTGACAAATGGCATAAAACCAGCTTTCTAACGGTTTTTACCCCACTACTCTACCTGCTCTCTCTTCTGAGAAAAAGGGATTTGAAATCGGATAGGTTCTTCTGCCCCACCCTGTATTTCAATAATAAAATTCCACAAATGTGGGAGATAAAATTGAACACCAAGGAGAATTCAATACGCAATTCAATACATGGTTTCTATTGAAAATTCATTGTTACCGGTCCATATTGAAGTTAAATGTCGATGAAATACAAAATTCGGTTATGAATGATGCATATACAAACCAAGTATTAAATTGAAATTAATGAAAAATAATATGATACCTGATAATCTGTGGCGATGTTTCTATCTAAACAATATCCCATTTAT
Source organism: Adalia bipunctata (assembly GCA_910592335.1). Taxonomy (NCBI): domain Eukaryota; kingdom Metazoa; phylum Arthropoda; class Insecta; order Coleoptera; family Coccinellidae; genus Adalia; species Adalia bipunctata. The sequence goes on from OU342954.1 coordinate 14,995,254, forward strand.
AAACTCGACACTACACGGTTAATATTATATTAATTCACTTCACATAATAATCATATTATTACAAAAAATCACTGAATGTATTTACTACTTCAAATAAAGTTCACAGTTTGTTTATAGTTGGCAGCGCTTTCAACGGTTTTCGCTATACGCATGCGTCTGTGAAATTTCGCGGCGGAGTCGATCTCTGATGGAAATGGCAGAATTCATAGATATTTATACTATGTAACGTGAAAAATCCTCAACCTCAATGAAAATATCAACAAGTTGACAACATCTTCTTGAAATTTCTGAGCAAATATTCACAGAATGAATACAAAATAGATTAGGTTACGTTGATCAATAATAAATTCTGATGATCTGAATGAAAAGCCGTTTTTCATTTGATTGTTTGGGAATTTCGAGGAAAATGTGAACAAGTTATTAGTGTTTACAAACTAATCTTCAGAAAAATCGAAGAAGGAACTTATTTTGGTGGGAGTAATGTGGCTTTTCAGTTGCAGATATAATTAGATGAAACATGAAACTAACTGTTTTGTTGAAATCATCGTGTTTGCAACATTTTTATTCCAATAACGTTAGTACTTGAGTATTCCCTAAATGTATAAACTCAATTTCAATCGAGAAATATGAACTTGGAGGTGTCGCAGAGAATCCTATCAGGCACGTATTCAGCACAATTTTGTTTCAAATGGCTATATCTCTTCAACAGAGCCGAATTCGGAAAAATGGAAAAAGAAAAAAAGATTTCGTTTGGCCTCACGAATCTACAGTTAAAATATAATATGTACAAGTCAAAGACTCACCCTGTATTTTCCAACGATTTCCTGAAGATAATATTTCGGAGATAGGGTACATTGTATCATATCATAGTTTTGATATGGATATAATACTTTTTCATCTCACGAGAATATTTCAGACTTTTCTTCAAGTACCGCTAATCAATATTTATTCCTAATTCTATTTTTGAAGTGAACTGAAAATATGTCAGCGGTATATTTTCTCCTCGGTCATCAATTTCTTTGTTGTCTGTCGGAACATATACTCACAGTGTGAAAAAGCCGAATGGAAAAATTCATTTTCTCGGTTACTGTAGAAATTCATGAAATACCCTTGCACAATTCGATTTCAAATTTTTAATTGTCATTCTTATACGTAAATACGAACCCTTCCTTCAACTCCGATAAAAGACATTTTTATGTTTATTTCGAAAATAAAATAGAAAAAGAATAAAATAAAATACTTCATTGAAATCTATAATCTACTTTTATGACGTATTGAGTAATCATTTTGTGTGTACAGAATATGCGAAGATATCAAACATAATACTTAATAATGAATGATGATGAGACCTATGGTGGTATTTCCTTGAGTGATTTTTATTTTCGAGATATAAAATGAAAATATAAAAAACCATAACATTATTTTGTTAGTTTCTTTAGTTAGTTTCTTTGTTTTGTGCTGATAAGTTGAAGTGACCCATTTTCAAAAATCCACTGCATTAACTCCCTGGGAATATCCTGGAAGTATGTGCAGTAACTAAAAAAAATAATTTATGCCATTTGGCTTTTCCACACCTTCGGGTGTTTTTTTATAGTGATAGAATTTTCGTGTGAACAACGTGGTGGGCATATGCCGGAAATTATTTTTCAAACATGAATGTCGTCAACCAATCTTTCAAATGAAAAAAACTATTATCTTCAGTCTTAATTTAAATGTGTTTTTCGTTTCAATTCAAAGTTCTATCACACCCGATATGTTATAAAAGAAGTTTTCTATATTCAATTAATTAAATAAACAAAGATTTATAGCGAGTGTAGATTGATTTGATAATGAAAACCTCAAAACCTATTCAACCTGACAAACTCAAAACGCAGCGAGGGCTCCAAGGTAACCCTGTCACCTTACCCAATCTACCCACCATTCTTCGTCAAACCCTAACTTCACAATCCATTCAGAATGACAATTCAATCCGGAACAACCGTTTCGTTTTCCTGTCCCCTCGTCATTATTTCTTTCCTGCACAAAGAGATGCCGCTGCTTCCTGCCATTATTTTCGTTTTTCCGATGTCAAGTGCACTAGAACCTGCGAAATCAGCGTGTCTTTCGCACAATCGGTTCTTACCTCGTTGTCCTGTCGGTCCTGCTGAGTCCTCGCGTTCATCTGGACGAGGGTGGAGGTAGTTACGAGCCATTTCTTCTTGAGCGCCTGGAGCGAATCCTTCCATGATGGTACTGAAACATTGAATTTCGCTTCAGGAAAAGGTATAATTGAAATAGACAAAGAGTTGTGAGTATTTGAGATATTAGAGGAAAGTCACCAAATATGAAATGGTATCCTAATATGGAATACCTTCATTTCTCCAAGACTTTGTAATGAACGGAACACTCGACCATCTTCTGTTTCATTCGGTCTACTAACTATCGCACTCACACCATCGAGTCAGTTGCGCAAACGCTCAACGTGTGGCAGGCGTATTTTGTTTTGTTGTCGTGAAGAAAATTTTAAAAGGTAAGTAGTAAATGAGTATTACCAGCTGTTATGTTTGTATACATAAGTGTTATACTATTTAGTATATAGGTATCATGTTTATTTCACCATTTCGTGATCTTTTGTCATTAAAATATTGTGACTTTAAAAAATATTTAAAAGAGTTTGAACTAGTATAAAAATCCAAATATGGACAGTCGTCGGTGTCTAATTATGGAATATGCTTGATGTGTGGGCTCTGGGCACATTATGATTGTGCTGGTCCAGAGTTTGATACTTGGATCTGTGACTTCTGCAAGTAATTATGTAACTTCTCTAATTTATCACAATATCGCCTGACGGCTCGTGATTTTGATACAAATGTCATTCAAAAAATTGCCTCAGCTACAAACTTTCATGTTACAAACGAGAATTTTTGCCGGCAAAATTTCATCTCTTGTGGTATTATATATGATAATACTACTAGTCCGTAGGACGAGTGGTGTTTCCTCAAAGCAACTCATTTGAGTTTGGAAATAAACGATAGACGTAAGAGGTAAATTCAATTTCGTGTGATATTTTATAAGACTCAGAAACTCTAGTGCAAAGTTTCTGTTATGATTTGCAACTGTCATAAACATTTTATATCCGACGTACCCTATTTTTTCATTTTGTTTTGTTTTTATATTATCATCTACTAAATAATTCCTTTTTCGGATGCTCGAGATTGCGGCAAGGTTATTCCAGGAAACACCAGAGTTTTAGAAATTTGGGTCGAAATCTTGCAGGATTTCGAGGAAGTAATTCCGGGAAACACCAAATTTGGGTCATTTTTCCTAATGGGAGAAAGTAATCTTGATTTGCATGAATATCGAAGTTTGACAAGACTCGTAAAAAATCTCTGTTCAAATTTATAATGGTCATTTACTTGTGATATCCGAAATATATTTAGTTTCGGTCCAAAATTTAATATTATTTTGTACGAAACTCTTTGTCGGCTGCTCAAGGTTCCGACAAGGTAATTCCGGAAAACACCAGATTTGGGTCCTTTTCCTCAATGGGTTTAAGCCATCTTGATTTGCATAAATATCGAAGCTTTCACCTAGAGCTACTGTGAAGGTCTAGCTGTTCAAATTGTTTATAGATTTTGTTGTGAAAAGTGTATTGTGTTGGAAAATCTTTTGAAAAAATGTATATAGTGTTTATAGAACAATGTCGAATTCGGAAACGGATACTGCATCTGAGGGTGATTGATATGTGGGGACCACCACGAAAAAGGTCCAAAAGGTCGCATTTCTTTGCTGAAGAGAAGGAGATAATTTTGAACGTTTTTCGGCAAGAATTGGAAGAACATCCTGATTCCTGATTTATCGAAAACAGACTTGTAGGAATTGTTTGAAAATCCTCAGGGGTGAGTGATTCAGCTGTATTCAGAATCCTCAGAGAATAATACATTGACGCCACCTGAGAGGAGAGCTCAGTCGTTAAAAATAATCGATTAGGTTGACGATTCCGATGTGAACCTTATCAGAAGAATTGTCCACGGTTTTTTTCACGGAATGGAATCCGATTTCTGAAGTTCTAGAAATCGTGAATGATGACGAAAGTTTGCCATATTTAAAAAGAACAACGTTCTATAAATTTTTGAAAAAAATTGAATTCAACTTCAGTTAAAACTGAACGATTGTGTGAAATCTCCTCGATTCGACTCTGGACGGAAAGAATCTTCACGAAAGCCCTCCTACCGATACGCCAAACATGTTATTATTGCTCTTTCTTACGTTTGAACAGAGTTTTTGTAGATATGCAATGTGCTATAAGAGATTGTTAATCTGACAACTATAAGGTTCAATTTACTTTTTAGAATCTCAAGAATATAAACTCGAATGTCTTCGATTCTCAAGAGAAAGAACTTTTACCATCACTCTAGAGAGAACTTTTGCTTTAAAATACCAAAGATTGGGTGACTCCTCCTTCACATATAAAAATACCCACAAAAGGTAATCACCAAAAAGGCAGGTAGCTCTATTCAATGTTCCATTATTTTCTTTGTCGAAAGATCCCGCTTGTCTGCCACGTCTTTTGGGTTATTCCGCAGGATTAGGGGGAGCACTGCGTGATGAAAAAGTTAGGAATCGTTCGAAACTCGGAGGAAAATTAATTGGAGACATTCTGGGAGGGTTTGGGGAGGATTACGGGTTCGGAACTTTGGTAATCACGTTAGGATTATGGGAAGTGATTTTATGAATAGAAAAATTTTGGTTCATCCTTCATACAATAGCAGTATGAGGAACGATTTAGGAGCAATGGTTACTACTTAGATAAAAAAGAGATCTTTCGAAGAAGTATTCGATGAGAAATTCTGCTGAGGTTGTATGTTTTGCAATTTGAAATGGCACATTAATAATGTCTATACCTACAAAAACTATGATGCCAACTGTATTCGACTCCGAAACACACAACATATAATCGTGTGTGACAATGTGACTATACCGGAATAGACGATCCTGTGGATCTGAGCGCCGGGACTTAGTCGACTAGTGGGGCCTATGAAATGGGCATGAAAATAATAGCTTGTTATTTTAACGGTAAGACGACATGGAGTAAATATAGTTCGATTTTACGTTCCGGAATTCCCACTCTGGATGGATAATAACGGTCATAGAAACATTTTTGTGATTATTTTTCGTGCAGAAACATTTGGGCTTATATGCAGCCTTTATCAAGTGTCAGAAAGTGATATAAAAATGTCAAAAATACATTGTCGAACAACATAGTTGTCATACAGAGTGCAACAGCCAAATGGAATGAATTCGATAACGAATAAATGAGGGGGTGTTAGGAAAAACGCTCGGACACCTCGATTTGTGATTTTAAATGCGCATATTTTTCAAGAAAATGAAATTATATAGGGTGTTCCATGCGACCGTGGCCAAAACCAACTTTCTTATTTCAAATGCAACTCCCTGTATATTATTTATTTTTTGGATTCTTCAGAGAATTCTAGACACAATTCATGCACAATGTCCTATACCTATATTTAACTATTTCGGAAGTATTAAGCTCGGTATTAAGTGTTTTCAGATTTATTGCAAAAATCAACGTTTCAAATAAAAATTTTTCTTTTTCACAAATTCGGTACATCACAATTAAAACCTAATAAGTAATACTGATTATTTCTTAATTATTAAAAAGAAACAACCGTGGTCAATACCAACTTTCTTTTTTCAAATGCAACCCCCTGTATATTATTTATTTTTTGGATTCTTCAGAAAATTGTGGACATAATTCATGTACAATGTCCTATACCTATCTTCAGCTTCCTCGGAAATATCAAGTGTTTTCAAATTTTTTACAAAAATTAACATTTTGAATGAAAATTATTTTTTTTTCAAACGTTCGATAACAACGTCCTTTCTAGACTGACAGGATCACAGAGAAGTTCTATTTCTCCGCCTAGGCGGAGAAATGTTGTTATGCAAGGGACTAATTTTGCAAGACAACCGTAACTATACAAATGTTTCACTCAATTATAACGATCGTAAATGTCAATATTATTCAGATTTCCAAGAATCTCAAGTTGTTTGAAAATAAAATAACATATTTCATTCGAAGGAGAAGTGACTCTTCATGGCTTGCTTTCAATTACCCGCCTCACTACGTTCGGCGGGCAAACTAAAGCTCGCCATGATAAGCGACACTTGTCCTTATAAAATAATATACCATTATTTCCACACGTTCGATAACAACGTCATTTCTAGACTGACAGGATCACAGAGAAGTTCTATTTCTCCGCCTAGGCGGAGAAATAGTTGCTATGGCTCACTTTTCCCTCCGGCGGCAGGAAAAGTGTTGTTATGCAAGGGACTAATTTTGCAAGACAACCGTAACTATACAAATGTTACATTTTTCACTCAATTATAACGATCGTAAATGTCAATCCAAAAGAGGATATTCAGATTTCCAGGAATTTTAAGATGTTTGAAAATAAAATAACATATTTCATTCGAAGGAGGAGGGACTTTTCATGGCTCGCTTTCAATTACCCGCCTCACAACGTTCGGCGGGCAAACTCAAGCTCGCCATGAAAAGTGACACTTCTCCTCCTTATAAAATAATATACTATTATTTCACAAATTCGATACATTACACTCAATAATTATTACCCATTTACCTCTTAATATGAAGAAAGTAAGCAAAAAACATTACTGAGAAGAAATTTAAAAAAACAAAAACAGATTTGTTTATTCTCATAGCGTTTAGAAACACGTTGTCTGTTTGCATGACAATAAGTGATCAGTGTAAGTTTCCTACATTTCCTACATTAACATTAATGTTTTTTTTTGTTTTTTTTTTATTAAGAAATAATCAGTAATACTTATTAGGTTTTGAGTGTAATATACTGAATTTGTGAAATAAAATAAATTTTATTTAAAACGTTGATTTTTGCAATAAATCTGAAAACACTTAATACTTCCGGAATAGTAAAAGATAGGTATAGGACATTGTGCATGAATTGTGTCTAGAATTCGCTGAAGAATCCAAAAATAAATAATATACAGGGGTTGAGTTTGAAATAAGAAAGTTGGTATTGGCCACGGTCACATGGAACACCCTATATAATATTATTTTCTTGAAAAATATGCGCATTTAAATTTACCAATCGAGGTGTCCGAGCGTTTTTTCCAACACGGCCTCATTTATTCCTTATCGAATTTATTCCATTTGGCTGTAACACTCTGTATATCTATCTCCCAAGATTGACTTGCCTGTTTATGGTAGTCAGATGTTTTCCAAAATTATGAACTATTCGGGAGTGCTTTTTTTGAATAGGTTATTGATCCTCATCCAACTTTTTTTTTTTTTTTTTTTTTTTTGATAACTCGGCATCGACTGCTTTGGTCATTAGCCGTTCACCACCACCAGACATTTACAACATCCATGACCAACCGGGATTCGAACCCGGTACCTTCAGTACCCCAGCCGGCATTCAACCCACTGGACCACCAAGGTAGTCCCCTCATCCAACTTAATACGATATTTATCCCCACTACTCAATTTAGAACGAAATCGCCCTCCACATCATACAATTAAAACGCCTACATCAAAAGATAATATGGCAGGTTGAAGTGTTGAAGATGAAACCGCCGCGTGAAACAAATTTCTACCCGGGCGAAGCTGGGACGGCCTGCTTGTAATTCCATATTTATGTTTTTGTTCCTAATGTTCCTATACTATCTCTTATTCTCTGATGTTGATATCTCAACAATTGTTACGAATGCACTTCAAATTCTAGGTTCATGATCTTTCTTATCTACTTGAGTACATCTTCAAAAATTAAAATAACAAGTTAGAAAAAACATTAATAAGATCAGGTTTTTCTGTGCCCATCCGAATTATCTTAGACTCAAATGGAATAAATACAAATAGTGAAAAACTAATGATCTGAATATTCTCAAAAAAATAATATATCATTCATGAATGCTGAAATTGCAATGCAACACTAGTCCTTATGAAAACATTTCTGTTTCACACAAAAGTTGAATTTGAATCGAAAATTCGAAAAATAAATTTTTCTCTTTCAAAACTATGGTAATAAATAATTGAACGAATCAATGATAAAATGATTGTGATAATATACAAGAATAATGGAACGAATTCACTTCCGAAAGTAAACTAGTATAAATTTTCAATTACATATTCAGTATCTAATTTAGATATCAAGTAACATTCTCATTATCTTGTCACAGAGCCTTTTTGATATAACGATATTTCTGAACAATATCGAGCTTCGCGGACACATCTACACAACAGAAGGAATCAGACTGAATGAGATTAAAATGAGACGAAGGTCTATTCCCAGATAATAACGGTGCGAACCGAAAATGGACGTTGTTTTTACGTTTGGTATATCGCTGACAAGACAATTTCTTGTTTTTGTTTTTTTGAGATAATTTTGGAAGCTCGCAATGTGAATTTCTCATTCTGGGAGCATGCAGGATATCTCTGTGAACTCGCAAAGGAAACTTCCTATTCTGGTTGCATACGTGACATCTTTAAGAGCTCGCAATTTCACCATTTCATTTGTATTTAGAAGAGATCAATCATCAATTGTTTTGGTAAAATATATCGCCGACCAATGAAAAAGTCAATATTTCTCAAGGATCAGAATGACGTAATCCGAAATGGATAGACGTTCAAGTCAAATCGAATTTCCTATTATTGTGACATCCATCCGAACAAAACTGAACTGATGTGAGTGTGGGAGAGGAACAAATGACGCGTGGTGCAATGATAAACTCCTCAGACAATAAAGCAACCTGACGAAGCAATCAAGCGAGGACGTAGGGTGGTTTTCCACCGAATCGAGGGTCTTAGATTAGCCAGATACATCACGGACGTCGTTTCTTGTAGGGGCGGTGACATGCTGAGTGGACCACATTAAGCTTTTCCACACATCGAATTTTATGTCTTTCGAAACGATCGTTTATCTTCTGGAAAAATGAGAGGCTTGGTCCTGATGAATTTTACTGAAAATATACACGTTATCTTATCACAAAACTGGAAATTTTCAACATTTATTTCAGGAGATACAAGAAAGGAGAACAGATAATCCGAAATCATTTACAGAGCAAGGTATCCTAATTTGGGTCACCAGAATTACTGCATATTCATCAGAGTCCATGAAAGGGCGAATTCCTGACGGCGGTGTTGGTGGCACAAGCACTGGACGAATCGCTAACAATGTCATGGAAGATACAGTTTTGAGAGAAATGGAGCAAGATTCATCTACCACGTCAAAAAAATCGTACGAAGCATTGGTGTTTTAACATCCAATGCAAACCGTAGAAAAAAAATTACTCGAAGTGTATTATTTTCATTCCGAGCGTCACTTTAAAGACCTTCAAATCAGAATTCTTCATGCAATTTATTAATATTAAATGAGCTATCTAACAATCATTATTTTCCTCGAGGAGGTAGGTATCTTCAATCAGGTAAGAATTGTATTCGCATATCCAAAAATATTGATCGTAGAAAACCTTCATGAAAATCCGAGGGAATTCGGTATTAGTTGATGAAAACAATGAATGTTCAAAAGCTTAAGACATCAGTTTCATGTTCAAGAGCATATTTGAATAATTTCATGCATAAAGGAAAAGTTCGCCTCAAAAGAAGAAATATAATATAATTGGCGTATCCAAATTGTTTTTATTTCATTTCCAATTAGCTTTTCTCTACTGAAAAACCCTCACTCCGATAAAGGATGAAAACAAATTCCCTACGACCCACTTCAAATTCTCGGGGTATTCTTTCAGATGACAATACTTCAGCATCTCTTGACTTCGAGTCCCGTTATTCTCAGAGCCTTGACGTTACTTTGAGCAACTCAATACTCCCCGGACTCCGGAATCATTTCGGGAGCGAAACAAGCTCAACGCCCGCTAAAAAAGGATTTGTAAAGGATAAGGGTGCGTCTTAAATTGAGCGGCTGTGTGGGGTTGGGGCGGCGTGAACAAGGTGAGGCGGCGATCGATAAAGCACACAGAAGATAACCTGGCGATTTCCCATACTTGGCAGATCGGAAAATATCGGGTGGGGTTTACGCCTGATAAGATTGGACTATAAATACTCTATGGTCAGTAGGTCGAAATGTTTATGGTCTTTAAAATAAAGAACAAAATCTACTGAGAATTCTTTACTCAACTGTTCAGGTTGAACAATAGTCAGTTTATCAACGGCTTCGATTTGAAACGAGTTTTCTGAAAATGCCAAGACGTAAATTAAGAAATGCTGAGGCTAATAGGGCTATCGGAATGCTACAGGGTGGCCTAACTCAGGTTGTTATAGCGGAAAGGCTTCAAGTCAGCCAACGTGTGATATCTCCACTTTGGAATAGGTTCAGGGAGACAGGTTCCGTGTTGGAAAGACCAAGGCTTGGTGGGCGACGAAAAACAACACCTGCTCAGGATCGTTTCATCACCGTTTCGGCGAGAAGAAACCCTACATCTAAGTGTAGAATGCTACGAAATACTCTTCAAAATGCAGATGGGGTCCAAATTTCCATCGAAACCATCAGACGACGTTTGAGAGAGGTGAATCTAGGTTCTAGACGTCCATTAAGAGAAGTTCCATTAACACGTGACCATGAGCGTCAAAGACTGGAATGGGCAAGGCAACATATCAATTGGAACGATCAATATCGTAGTGTCCTCTTCACTGATGAATCCAAATATGGACGATTTTCAGATTCTCGAAGAATGAGGGTATGGTCATCGACAATGTTGTACCAAATTTTCACGCTGCTATTGGTGAAAGTTTTCAATTTCTAAACGATAACGCTAGACCGGTCTGTGCAGCCATAGTTGAGAATGCGCGCGAGGAGCTTGATATTCCACCTTCACCAATACCTCCGCACTCACCAGATTTTAATTGCATAGAACATGCATGGGAATCATGGGATATGCTCCAAAGAAGATTAGATAATCGTCAACCTACCCCAGAATCCTTAAATAATCTGAGAGAACAAGAAATGTTCAACAACCTCGTGTGTAGTATGCAAAGAAGATGTCAAGCTGTTATTATTGATGCCTGTGAAGGCCATACATTGTATTGATAGTCTTAAAATGCTTGAATTCTCTGGAAATAAAATTTCGTCATTTTACTCGATTTTTCTTAACCGCCCTGTATACGCTGCAGACCTACAGGCTACAATTAATTTGCAACTTGAAATCATATTAATATGAATTTTAATCACAAAAAACTTATTTCATCTATATTTTTTTGCAATTTAAGTCAATATCCCTAACTCATGTGGAGCAGTTTATATCATTTTACATATTCTCAGAGATATTTGGATAGTTTCAGGAAACAGTGATAATCAATTTAATCAATTTGAATTCCTTATTTAGTTAGATAAAAGTTTTGATACACACTGTGTCCGTAAAGTATTGAACAAATTCATTTTTAGCTAAACAGGTCATTTCAAGAAAAAATCCTGAAACACGTCGATTTTTGATGTTAATTTACCGTATTTTAAAATTATAATCTAATATACAGGGTGAATTACGTTCGAGTTATGACGTCATCGTCATTTTTTTTTAATGGAACACCCCCATTTTGTCTCAATTTTCGGATTACTCTAGCTGAGCTGATTCCAAAAATGTATCACATGTTGATTCCAATTGGAACAGGGTGGACAAAAATACAACAGTTTTGTGTGTGCTCATAAAGTATCGCGTAACATTCTTTATTAGGTAAATAATAAATACTATCAAAAATACTTATTGTCCCGTTGTGCTAATGATCTGCGAAATCGCAGCACAATAAACTTTAAATGAAAAAAAAATGATAATTGTTAATGTTTATATTTGACTTATAATTATCTTATTCAAATGTAGGTAGGTAGGTCATAGTTATTTGTTTTTCATCTTTTTTTATTCAAAACATTCTAGGAGAATTATAATCAGCATTCCTTATCTCTGAATGTTAAACTTTTTAGTTTTTGCCAATTTCAATAATTGTTATCTCGGATTCATATAATATTTTCAGATACTAGGTATCTGATGGAATCTAGTCAAAGTCTTTAAAATGTTGTTTGTCGAATGAAATTCCCAATTTTTTTACATTTCTGTGCAAAATGATTTTTTCGTCAATTTGTTTTAGCACATCGAATCTGGACCAGTTTTTGAGTCATTGAGTATATTTATTGAATTTAATTGTTTTTTTGAAATGAAAGATAAGCTCTGTTATCTTAATATCAATATTGCGAATTTGAGTTAATTTTTTGCTCAAGACGAGAATACGTAAATTTCACATTTTTATATCTATTTCTTCAAAGTTTTTGCGCAGCTGCGAGCAGTGTGCAATTTATGTTTGTTAAATCATTATTTTATGGTGTTAACGGACAAAAATTGGGAAAAATTGTGTAGCAACCAGCTGGGTTGCTTTATCTGGTACAGCCTACAGCAGGATCTGAATGAATAAATAAACACGGAAAGTTAAACAAAAGCTCGTAAAACAACGGTCCCACTTGCGCCATCTGGTGTCGGTGTTGACACAGTCTCATAAATAGGCTCATAACAAGATTAGTCGTCGCATAAATATGGCACGCGATTCTGGGTTAATCCTAATAAATGTCAAAGAGGAACAACGCTATAAATCAGAAGCAAAGATGTCACTTAACGCCAATTATTCTCGCCCCGCAAAATCAACCCGATTACTAGTAAGCCCCAGAAGAAGAGGGACATCTGGGGAACTTCATTAATTTGGGGGATGTTGAGGGTAATTAAGAGGGATAGAAGTTTTGTCATCCTGTTCCATGATGAAATGATGTTTTTTGAATATCTCGCTCCCAGGTTGAATAATCGAGAGATTCAGGGTATTGAAAAGTGTTCGGTATATTCCCAACATTAATAAATATACACAAACCAGCCCATATGGACTCACCCTGTATTTTATGAAAGCATCATAGACTAAATGAGAAATCCACATGAAGGAATTTCATTTTTGCAAATAACAATTGTTGGATCATTAACGAAATACTTGATCTTCGTCATTCTGATTTCAACCTTGTTGAAGATACTCTAACTGAAGATTTAAAAATTCTGAGATTTATGGGGGGAATAGACATTTTTTTTTGTTAGTTTTTTGATATATAAAATCGAATTGGTTGTAGTGCTCTGGGGGGGGGGGGGGGGTAAAGGGGTAAATACCCCCCCCCCCAGAGCACTACAACCAATTCGATTTTATATATCAAAAAACTAACAAAAAAAAATGTCTATTCTTTTCAATTGTTCATTCAATTATTACCCCCCCCAGGAAATCAGCCTAGGACCGCCCTTGGTTCCAATGAATCAGAAGTGTCGTATTTTCATAAATAACCACCAAAAACATGAAATATTGAGGTTTAGTTTCAATAGTACAGTCTTGAATCTACTGAATACTGCTGTTCTGTTTGGTTCAACAGTTCTCATGTCCATAAAATTGAGGGAGAACTTAATATTTCTATGAAGATCATCACTAGAACCATAGATCTACTCCATCAGCTTGGATATCAGTTTTTTCTAATATACCTCCTCAAATTCGTAGCCAGGTTGCTGCCACGAAGTCTTGGAATAAATTTCATTCCTTTCCAAATTTATTTCCTACTAGCTGGCCCGGCGAACTTTGTTTCGCCTAAATGATACCTATAACCATAGCCATCTTTATCTTAAGAAGGCCGTGCCTATACTTACTATGGATTTCACAAATCGTAATCACCACTGATCGGAGACCAACGGCTTGGTTAGATTTCTGAACTGTCAAATCGAGTTGATTCTAGATCAAGCTCCGATCACCGGTGATATGCTTTGTGAAACCCCCGTTAAAGATGTATAAACTTACCATTGCTATTTTTTCAAGCAGGAGATAAATTAGGCATAATAAAAGTTCTGTCAAATGTCATCTGTAAACTGTCAAATGCCATCTGTAAACTGTCAAATGTCATCTGTAAACTGTCAAATGTCATCTGTTTACTGACAAATGTCATCTGTCAACTATTAAATGTCATCTGTCAAATGTCATCTGTCAAATGTCATCTGTCAAATGTCATCTGTCAAATGTCATCTGTCAAATGTCATCTGTCAAATGTCATCTGTCAAATGTCATCTGTCAAATGTCATCTGTCAAATGTCATCTGTCAAACGTCATCTGTCAACTGTCATCTTTTCCATGGATATGAGCTGTCACACAAAACAGAAATACAAAAATAATATGTCAATTACTAATTATGGGCAATTTTGAATTCAGTTATTTCCGCAAATATATTTATTACCCAAACATAAATCAAAAACATTTCAGAAATATAGAGAAAAGATGAAAATGGACAACACACGATTGATGCTGATCGTCACAATCCGATTTACTTTACATTCCGGTAAAAATTCACTGTTTCACCAACTTAAGATCTTTACCCGCTTTTGATCTGATAATAGCCTTCCATGTTATTATAAGTTCTATGCAAATTTCACAATAATTGTATACATCGCCATTCATACTCTATGCCATTTCTGAATTTCCTACCCTTCAAGAAAATGAAATGCACCATTGCCAGACTACTTCATGGCTTATAACTTCACAACGATCTATTTTATTATTGCATTTCTATTGAATACCGTAGAACTTCGTTCTACTACTATTAATCCCCATGGAATATTCTTATACCGCTGGTAAGACCTACTGCACTTTCAACTATTCACTTGACGTGCGATTCTGTGGAAGAAAAACTAACCTCCTTTGTCCAAATGTCAAAACCCATATAAGTACTCTATGATTGCTCGATTCCTCGTAAGAAATTGGAATGCCTTTTTTTCTTTTCTGTAGGATTTTTTTGGGAATATGTATTTTGTTATATAAACCTTGCCCTAACAATAATAAACACAACAAAAAAAAATTGTCCAATTTGGTGCGATCGTTTGAACAATAAGGCATTTCGAAGTTTTGAACCAACCATAGATCCTCTTTTATTAATATAGATAGTGAGTCCATTTCTCTCGTTCTATTTTATCATTGCATTTCTATTAAATACCGTGGAACTTCGTTCTACCCCATGGAATATTCTTATACCGTTGTTAGGTATTCTGTGGTAAGACCTACTGCACTTTTAACTATTCACTTGACATGCGATTCTGTGAAAGAAAAACTAACCTCCTTTGTCCAAATGTCAAAACCTACATAAGTACTCTATGATTGCTCGAGAAAGAGGAAGGCTTTTTTTTCTTTTCTGTAGGATTTTTTTGGGAATATTTTGTTATATAAACCTTGCCCTAACAATAATAAACACAACAAAAAAAGAATTGTCCAATTTGGTGCGATCGTTTGAACAATATGGCATTTCGAAGTTTTGAACCAACCATAGATCGCCTTTTATTAATATAGATTATAAATTATATGCCAGATACAAGACTGGCTTGATTGAAGTCTAGAAAGCCTTTACGGCTCGATGGGTTTCTTTATTCTAAAAAGAATTATAAAGAAATTTGGAGTTCGGAATAGACTTCATATGATTTTTTCAATAAAAGTTTAATTCTTGATCCTTCTGAAAAATATCCTAGTTTTCATTTGTCTAGGAAAAATTGCTTTTAAATCGTCTCAGGACAGGTCATGATAGGACAGGCCTTTTAGTTAGGAATTTCCGAGAGGAATCATTTTAGATCATCTTCATGACTCTGAGTGATTTCCTGTGAATTGCATTTGAAGATTTCTATGTGAGTTTTTCATGACATTCTGCCTTTTTACATTACTATTCTGTTCGCCTTTTTGCATCCTCTGATTTAAGATTACTTCACCTTTTTAATGCTAATGGCCTTTTGAAGATTTCATGTTACTGCACCTTTACCTTTTGTATTGACCGTTTTCATCCAATTTTATTCTTCAACCAGTTTTTGTTCATTTTGACTTCTGTTCATTTTGTTTCATTTTATTATTCCGTCATGTCATTTTGCTCGTTTAGTTACAGTGTTTTTTTTTTTCATTTTTGATTGTTTTTTGTGCTTTATTTTGTTTTTTGAGCTCTCTTTATGTTTTAAGCTTCACTTACGTGATTACTCCCGAAGATGAGATGAGATTAAAAATCACCTGAGTAATTTATCAGGTACAGTGTTTTCTTGTACCTACCTATTATGGATCGCCCAGAAATCAGGACATTCACTTAAAAAAAAGGTCATGATCGTTGTAACAGTAGCTTTTTAAATAGAATGCCTTTGATAGCCCGAGATGTGAGTGTGGTCATGTAGAACAAACTATTGACCATTTGACGTTTGTTCAATAACTGATAACTGTAACAGTATATGAATTCCCAGATGGTTTCAAGGCTATTCATTCAGTATCTGATTCGTTTTTGAGATGGGCCGGTAAAAAAATCGATAATGAATATATTGACGGATTTTCTCTTCTCGATTTCTCCTTCTTGTTTTTTTCATTTCAGATTACTGCTTAATGCTTTATCAGCCTCTTTGGAGAAAAAAAAATCGAATTGCATTCTAAGAAGAAGATGCCATTCGATATAAATATCAGCTTATTCTGCAAAAAAATCTAATATCCCTACACTTATACGGGGAGACAGAGAGTTCTTGTTGAGGTTTTTATCTGTGTATATTTTTTCAGTTTTTTGCTTATATCTCAGGAACTGTTCGAACTGCAGAATTGAGTTCTTGTACACACTTTGTCCCTGATAAAAGCTACTTTTCTGCAGTTTACTTGGTTTCATTAGACGTGCCAGTGGCGGAGATATTGAATTTGCACCAAGGTTTCACCCCCCAACTTTTACACCACTGGACAAATTTTCATTTGCACAGCGAATTCTGATGCGATAATGTGTTTTACATAAAAAAATACTCTGAAATGAACCGTTTTCGAGCAAACTGGCATTTTATGATCAAAAACAATTTGTTAACGCATTGTGAATTTCTTGTACCTAATTGAAAAAATTCTTGTAATCTTGTTTACTAAGGTCGATAGGAATAATGAGAAATAACTTCTTGCTGTCAAATTTTGTTGAAATTAATAAATTTGTTAAATATCACTAATCAGTTTTCCAATGACATGAAATTTTCGATGGATAAGCAAATTGTTTTGTTTCCTTTTCACATACCCTCGAGTTGAAGACCTTCTCCTCATTGCTTGATTCCTTTTCACATAGCTTCGTGTTGAAGACCTTCTGAATGCTTACTTTTTAAATCATATCATCACTTGCTGATGAGATGCATCTGCTCAGGCTCTCTGACCTTAATTGTCTCATTACCTATACTTTTCCTAGATATTCAAAGGATAGCCTCATGGGCTACCCTATTGATCACTAGATTTTGAGTCGGTTACATAATATTCAGGAACCCATTCAAACCTCCTTGTTTGCACTCCTATTCCGCATAAAATCCTCTTCATGCAATCTTATTTCACGTGGAACCATGTTCACGGCCTGATTTCGCGTGGTACCTACTTGTGAAATTTGTGATTGACACTATAATCAAGGCACTGTTGTCAGAGCAATGCCTCACCACTATAGCACACGATGTCAAAGAAGATCGACAAGGAAGTATTTATTACTGTTGTCAGAACTGTGTGGCCAACGACAAAAGTTTGCCACAATCGCGATCAAGTCGTACGACGACGTTCGAAGTAATTGTAGGACAACGTCTCTTGAGATTCTCGGCCTTCAGGGATCTAATATGGATGAGGGCTGATGAACAGTGTCTTCTTTTCTAGTCATGTCCTCAACAATGAACTTCAGACGCCGTGCCTAAGTAAGATTCCCGCTATCAGAAAACTTTGCTTTATTTCACGATGTCAGTGTGAGTTCGGTGCACTGTGTGTCACCCCCCGATTCAAGACGAAAATATATATGACAAGTTAACGCACGCATATGCTCCTCACCGCAATAACGGCACATCCATACATCACCGTTGTCATCGCTGGGCCACAGGACCATTTTACAGTATCTTCGTCGACGCCGCCACCCCAGTTTTGGGGGATTACCGCGGTCGGGCGTGTAATCCCCGGTATCGTGACAAGGAATTAGGTCTGATAACTGTTTCCCGCAAGTCTCCGGCTATTGTTTCGGATTCATTACGTCTCCACACTGCAAGGGGTTCGTTTTTATTGCTCGGGCAATAAAGCCGTAGATGTCGATGAAGGTTGCAGTTTACGGTCTGGTTTGCTAGATTGGTTCCGGCTTCGAAATTGAGCTGGTTTACAGCAGCTGTCCACCTTACAGTACCCGCTGATTATCCGAAAGAAATTTGGCTTTGAACTAGTTTCGGAAGTTTTCCCTTATTCGGTTTTGATCTTATATCGATACCTGCAATACCTTCCTCTTCACTTACTAGCTACCCTTTTGATGCCTTAGGATGAATTGCCTTAGTGACCTTTAAAAAACTGCAAGCAGATCCAATTCGAACTCCAAAGGACATTCTCCCTCGTGGTGTCAGGAGCTTTCAAGACGGCAGCTATACGGCAGCATTGGAGAGATCGCAAATCTCCTCATATCCTGATCAGGAGCGCGATCAGATCAGCTACTTCTAATAATGGCATAGTCTAGGACTCTAGGGAGATATGGGACAGTAATTCTAATAAGGATCTACGAAATACCAAGAAAGTATTAAAGTAGAGGTCAATGAAAATATTTCCTAGTAATCAAGCAGCTTTCCAAGCGCTTCCTGCACCCGTATATGATAAGGCTAAGTGCACGATTGCAGAATATAGTTAATTCTAGTTTCAAGCAACTCCTACACTTGGGGCAACGAAACGACTAATTTCCTTGCCAGAAGTGAAACAAATGCACTTCTTGTATCCCAGAGCCAGTGAGTGTAATAGCCAATTCTCAGGTGAAAGAGGAAGATAAGAATCTGCTGGAGACGTTATTCCAGACACTATCGAAGGACCACTGTAATACCTCTAAATATTTCAATTAACTAGTATTGAAATTGAAACAAATATTGTCGCGGTTCGTTTGATCATTGTAAAAAATATTCGAAATTTGATATCCCTGTGCCAGAAAATTATCGAATCGTTTATCAAGCCCATACCGGATGTCTGGCTATACTTCAACGATTGAAATTATTGATTTTCGTTTTAAGTTTTTTATGGGGTCTTAAGCCTTGTTCGGACTAGGCCAGTAGATTAGTCGAGTAGCGAGTGATTTAGTAACTTGCCGTGTGCGAACGCCAAAAATCGAGTCGAGTGGATTAGTCAGTGGGCGAGTCGAGTCGATCCATTTCATTCTATTTTCTCGGGCGAGTAGCTTCCCCCACCACGCGCCACTTGCCACTGGAACGCCAGTACTGTCACAGGCGAAAGTAAGGAAAAGTCAGTCGTTTTTCAAAAATGTTTCGTTGGAGCGAAGATATTACATATAGATTAGTAAGATTAGTTCAGAAATCTCGTGATGAAATGTTCAAATGGGGCATAGTGGACTCAGCGGGGTGCGATTGTGGCGCAACGAGACAGACTATGGACCACATTTCGAACGAATGCCCGATAAGATCCCATCCTGGTGGTATCCATGAGGTTTTCTCCGCTTCCCCAGAGGCAGTGGACTGAGTTGAAGGCCTGGATATTCGCGTTTAGATATATTACGAAGTTGTTCATTTATCCTTTTATTATTTGTATACAAATATACAATGTCCTTTTTTATGTGTGCTTCTCATACGAAATATATATAGTTCAGAAAATTGGGTCACGAATGTTTATGGAACATTAAGTCGAAAGACTACAAACATAAAATGATGAGGCAATCCTCATCAGATGATATAGAATCCGAAATGCATTTACCCGGTTACTTATACATATAATTATATACTTGAATATTTCACGTCTGTAAAGTTTTATTAACAGAAAATTTACACAACTTTCTGACATTCTCAAAGTATCGAGGTATTCTTTGGGATCTTCTAATGCCAATTCCTTCAGAAGACAATTCGTAGTTCCTAGTTCGTATCTTCTATTACCATTTCCGTACCCAAAGCTTCTTTTTACGGATCTCACATATTTCCTCATCCACCTCTTCTGAAATGGTCATTGAGATGAGGTTTGTTTACTTTATTGCGTTGCATGCTCTTCGTTCTTCGAAATATCACTCACTTTTCACTTCACTTGTGAACTCGACTCGACCAAAGTGCGAACGATTTCCTGACAGTTGTGTGACAGTAGTAAGTAGATTAGCTACTCTCTACTCTCCACTCGACTAATCTACTGGCCTAGTCCGAACAAGGCTTTAGCGATAACAGAAAATCGTTCTACGAACTCGGTTGCAGTATATGCGTACGACGGCAGAAAAATTCGAAGCTGGGACTGTGGGATTGCAACGCAGCATTTCCCAAACCGTTGCATGGGAAACTACATTATCTCAAGAAGGCCCTACCTACGAGAGGTAGGAAGCAGAAAAAAATCTTTGATTTGATTGGTTTGTAAAGACGAAGATGGAAGAAGTTTTGATTTGATTGGTTTTGAAACATCGACGAAGGAAAACCTTCAATTTGATTGGTTTTCAGAGGAAACGAAGAGGGGAAATCTTCAATTTGCTCGGGAGACGAAAAAGGCAGTGACTGGTGGAACCTCAAACGGGAAGGTTGCCAGTACTCGCGAATATAGTTCGGAAACTTAGGGTAGTACGGTTTCAGGGTAGGTACTTCAGTGATTAGAAGTACGGTCTCAAAGTGGAGACGAAAAAAATTGAGGTTGATTTGGAAGTTGAGGAGTAACTGCAGGAGTCTTAAACGGGAAGATTCTCAGTTGACTCGTTTGATATGCTTTTGGTACGGTTTTGAGGAAGGTTTAAGAATTAATTTAGTTTCGGAGTTATCTTGGCTCCGGTGTTAGGGAAACTCATAGGTTTTGGTTTGATTTTTTAAAGGTCAGTATCAAAACGGAGACAGAAGAGTGTTTAGTCGAAATTATAAGATCTCTGAAATTACTTGGAATTATTTAGATTGCGTCTCGTCGGTAAAACGGGAGTGAGATTAATCTGCGAAAGCGAGTGGGTGACGTGTTTTTGTGTTTCTTTTATGTTTCAGGAAAGATTCATCATCCTTAGGATTTTTGGTACAGGAAAAAGGTCAGATACTTTTGTTTTTGCTTAGCTTATTTTGAGTATTGGTAGGAAGCTGCATGCAAGCCCAGATATCTTCTTTCGTCCAGAGTTCAGAAAGCTACCACAAGTCGCATTTTCTTTTGAAGTGTATAATTTTTGTGATCACCCTTGGGTATTTGGAAATTTATGTGGGATTTATCTTTGAGATCTCTCTTGTGTATCTGAAAGTTCGAGTGAATTGTTCTTTTGAGATCTCTGTTGAGTACTAGAAAGTTTAAACGGTATTATTTTGAGATCATCCCATGTTTATGATTTCGGGGTTATTTTGAAAAACCCTTTAATTTTTGATAACTCGATTTTACTTTTATAATTGGAATTTACACTGATGCTTGAATTGATTTCAATGATTAGATTTTCTTTTTTGATTTAAAGGTGATGTAATAATTTGACTTGGTTTGATTAATTCCATTTGATTTGAGAATTTATCCGAATATTTTGATAATTTAGTTTGTTGAAATATAAGAACCGAGTGTAAAATTGTTTATTTGGCTCTGGTCCTAATATACGTTTCAAATTTAAACCCGAAAAGTTTCATTTATCATCCCTCTCCCTAAAGAATTTTTTAAACACTAAGTCCCGACCCTAGTGCGTTGGGCCGATCCCACTCTTTCTCTCATTTGGAGAAAGAACTTTGAAATTTTAAATAACATCAATTTTCTTTTTCTTTAAGTAATAACACCCCTGATTGGGTGGAAAGCCGCTATTCCGTCGAATCAGAAAGGGGGTGCTTTTTACACCACAAGAGTCCTGGAGATCTCCTCCAGAGGCGTCTCATGTCTTGCAGACCTCTTCTACATAGTTATGTAGGACCAAGGAAATAATTTTGTCGATGTGTTTTGTTTCCAGTTGAACTATTCAGTGTGACACCTAGGTATTTGACCTCTTCGGTCACTTCAGATTTCTATTAAACTTTAAGTTTCTCCATTGATTTCGGGAGAAAAGAAGTTAAAGTGAATTGGACAGTATCTCCTGATGCTTATAGGTACAAATATTCCCAAAAAGTGGGCGTAGTATCAAGTGGTTTCTCAGTGATGAAATGAAGGTTATTTTAAGTCGAAATTTTCCATATGAAGTCGCTGTTTCTTGAGAATCGAATGGAGCCTCCTGCACTCGAATTGGTTCAATTGACAACTATTCAAACATATATGCTGCTTGATCCGGTTTCCACAAAGGCATTTCACATAGTGTGGGTTACATAAATCCTTAGCTCATCCTCAGACGACAGTTTTTCCTCATCTCCCTGAAAAGAACTCTCCCATTTTCCCGATTCAATCAGTCGCGAAAATTCAATAAACTAATCATCCTCTCGATTTGAATCCTGACAACTTTCCGCAAATAGCTCGTCTTGGGATACAAAGAAACACGTCTCGGCGAGTGAGTCAACGGTTTTCTTTTATTTACACGCCGGGCACGTACGTCGGTCTCGGTAATCCCTAGGGATATTCGGGAACGGCTAAAAAGTTCCTAACGCTAACTTTGTCCCCGCACAAAGGAAACGGAACGGGGGAGAAATAGCAGGTGGCAGATCCCGAGCAGGTCTTGGGATGCAGGGCCGTTGTAGGGTGCGATTTTACTTATTTCAACTGACTTGGGGGCTGTGTGCTCGACTATACGGAGTGTTCCTAAATAAGTGTATCAACGGTCAACTGTAGATTTCTCATAAAAAATTAACATGTTTTTCTCTTCCATTTTCTCCTCCGAGTCTTCGTTTCCGAGTTACAGGGTGTCAAAAATTTATATTTTTTTCAGTTTTTTGCTTTTATCTCAGGAACCATTCGAATTACAGATGTGAGTTTCTGTACACGCATTGTCACAAATAATAGCTACTTTCTCGCTTTTTACTCGGTTTTATTAGGCGTGCCAGTGGAGGAGATATCGAATTTGCACAAAAGTTTTTCCCCCAACTTTTCACCACTGAACAAATTTTCATTTGCACAGCAAATTTTGTTACGCCGATGTGTTTCACATAAAAAAGATAATTCAGGTTCATTACTCATTACGAGAAAACTGGCATTTTATGATGAAAACCGATTTTCTAACGCATTGTAAATTTCCTGTAATTGGAAAAAAGAGTAGTGGTAATTAACATGTTTATTAATTTCAATACTGTTGGTCGAGGCATTTGTTTCAATGGTTGTACAGAATTGTTGGTACTTGATGCTACCACGAATACTCAGATTTACATAGAGCAAGTCATTGACAATATCTTTGCCTTGTTTCATGTCACTATTAGGCCAAATTTTCATTTTTTTTAACGATAATGCGCCACCTCTTCATGCTGAAATTGTCGATGAAGCTCTGGAGTTTCATACTAATATACATTTGGCTTTGCCCCTCTCGGTAGACAGACCTCAATCCCATTGAGCAGCTACAAAGAGCTTTGGATTTTCATCATCCACCTCCACAAACACCTCAAGAACTCAGACGGGTCTTATCGCAACTCAGGAGAGAAATGATCAATGCTACTTCAACAATCTGATCGAAAGAATGCAGTATATTTGATCGTATACAATTCATCAAGATCTTTCATGCCAGAGACGAATGGAGACTGCTTCATGATCACCAGAGCGAAGCAGTGAAATGATAATCATAAGATTTTACGAGATGTATCACTTTATTGCATACTGTTGAAGTGAATTTTTTGGGGACCATGCCCCCCCTCCACCTTGGACCTCGAAATTGATAATGATCCCTTTACAGTAGTTGAATCGATCCCTAATATTCTCAATGAAAGATTGCCTCCCCCCTGAAAAACGGTCTCTAGCCAGTAGGGCTATTACCAAGAAAAGAGACCTTTGATTGTCATTAAATGAGTGCATTATGAGTGCCCCTGGCTCAGTGGTAGAGCGGTGGAATTCGGACCCAAAGGTCCGAAGTTCAATCCCGAGCTAGGAAAGAAATTTTCTAGTCTCGGTAGGGGCCACCATTCTCACTGTTGGGTCAAAAATTAACAGTGCTGTGCCTAAGGTGGCGTAGGGACACAGTAACAAAGCCTACACAGAACACAACTGCTTACTCCGAACTCGGCACAAGTTACAAGCTTCAAAGCTTGTAATTTCAGAGGGGTCTCCACAGGAGATCTAGGAGTAATCAGGATAAACAATAAACAATATATCAAATGATCTATTATTGAAGTCCTAGGGATGTTACTACTGGAAATAGATTCGTAGATATCTTTAGGGTTAGAGATCAGAAATATGATCGAAAATCCAAAGAGAAAATATAATTAAAATAGAGGCACCTTGCATGAAGGTGTTTTTTTTTGAAAATTTTGAATCACTTTTAAAATACGGTATTTTATTTTGGGGGAACAAGTGCAAGAGAGAATGGCATATTTATTGCAAAACAAAAAAGAATTATGAGGGGAATGCTTAGATGTAGGAGAACATTTGAAAAATATAAAATTTTAACTGTGAATGGTATTTACTTATTTGAATGCTTCATAATTTTTTTCAAAAACCAACTAAAGGTACAATGCTACTGCCCACAACAGTTCATGATTATCAAACGTAAACGAGAACTGTGGACTTACATTATCCAAAGCATAGATTGAGTTTAAATGAAAAAGGTTTTTCTTGTATAAGGATATATAATCATTCAACAAATAGTTAAAGGGTAATTAAAAAAAATTTCAAATCTTTCAAAGAAAAAGTGGAGGAGATGTGTATAGATTCAGAACCATACTCATTGTCAGAGTATTTTTATTCCAGATTTTAGTAATTCATTGGAGAGTATGTTGTACATGTTTTGAAATAAAGATATTTCTCTATTTCAGAAATTCAGAATTAATCTATGTATGAGTTCATTTCAGTTCTAAAAACAGTGCTGTAATGAACTCATTACAGCATTGTTTTCAGTTATATTTTTCGTTTTTTTGGTTGTCAGCACTGGCTTCCGATCTTATCCATTTTCAACACACGTCAATTTGGAAATGTCAATTTCGTTACAGTCACCAATTGCCTAGATACAATTCAAAAGTCACTAGGATGTTTAATCTGAATTTTTCATTGTATTTCAACAGTAATTCACGAAATTTGATTGAAATTGAGAAAATATCGTCTGATACTCGTTGCAGAAAACTCGCTCCTTCGTCGCTCGTTTTCGAATTTCGCATTCGTATTGGAATAGGAGCCCATTCTGCAACTAGTTTTAGAATATACTATTATCTACTCCCATAGAATAATATATCCATTATTCAACTGAATTTGATCTGTAATAGTCTCTATAAACCAATAGTGTGAGGTAATAATAACTCACGCCTATAACTCACTCTAATACAAATAGGAAAAATGTAGCTTACGAAAAAAATAAAAAAGTCAGGTCAATAGGGAACTCTATTTCAGACATCAAGGTAACGTTCTCGCCATTCATTTGTACATTTTCTTAGATCTGAATATCCAAAAATTGCATTTAGAAAACGTGAATTTTTGACATTTTCTACGGGATTCGATATCGATTCGATTTTCGACCACAGAAATCGCTTTTGTCAACTGTTGTCAATTTTGAAAATGCAGATTAATTCGAATTTTACTGAAGAAGTCGAAGATAAAGTATAGTGTTCAATTCGCGGTAATATATTCTGCAAGAACATTAATAACACACAATTTCAAATTGAGAAGGAGAATTTCCGGTCCGTTCCAAGGCAGATGTTGCTTCCGAATAGAGTGTTCTCATCCTGGAATAGTCTTCCCAGTTCTGTGGTCAATAGCTCTACCACCAATAGCTTTAAGAATGGGTTCGACAGAGTGAGACGACTTTGATGATGGAGAAATGTTTGCTGTTGTTGGTGCTGAATTTCTGTTACATAAATGATTTACCTATGTTTGAAATAATTCGACTCTTTTTTTTTATTTCATTCATTGATTTATCTTCATTTTGGGGAGGTGTACATTGAAATGTTTTTTTGTATGTTAGCCTATTTGAGTTCATAGGTATTTACCTCAACTCTCATTGTATTATAAATAGTAATAATAATTATAATGGTCATAACACACTTGATGAATTACACCCCTCGCCTGACGGCTCGGGCTGCAAAATTCATCTCCGTGTGTTATGACTTACATTACCGCTCATAGAACAATATACTATTATCTATCATTCTATTTGAATGGTCTAGCAACAGAGAAATTGTCTGCCAAAGCTGATTCTACATCAGTAGCGGATACAAAAAGTTTTGATTGGGATCTCAACAAAATAGGTGGGGTTATTAGAAGTAGAGATTATACAACGTCGATTTTTTTTTAAATGCACAAAGTAATCCCACGGCTGAAGATACTCAGTATTTCAATTCCCTGTTGAAAATTGAGTCGTTGACCTGTCAGCCATTCCACAGCAACAAGACAGGTTATGTTCAAAACAGCAACCCCAAGGAATAAACCGAAGAACGCAAGTTTCAAATTACTCCTTCAGAACCTGCGAGCAATTAGCGAAAAGTTGTGCGAAAAGCGACGTCAGTTTCGGGGTTGTTTCAAACAAAAGCCGTACACGAGTGCTGTTATCCGAACTGATCGACTGCCGAGGGGGATCCTCAGGAGGCGACCCTGGGGACTTCGCGTGAGGCAGATCCATCAAGGGTAGAGTCCTGAGGGTACAAAAGTTATACAACGACATAAATGGAGGCAGGAAAATGCCAATACCAAGCGAAAACAGAACGATGTTATTGTTCTTTGTGGAAGGAGAATAGAATGGAAAATTGAACTCTGGTGCATGGAATTTCTCGGTGTTAGCTTCTACAGGGTGTTCCAAAATGAGGGTTTTGACGGTCAACTGTAGGTTTCTCATGTGTTGCGTCTCACTACGCAACATCTAGACAAAATAAATACCATATCATTTGTCCACAACGAATAAGCTATCTCCTTTAAAATAGATGTTAGAATTGATTTCTAACCACATGGGATCGATCACTTTTACTGCAATATTTGTTCGATATGCTTTGATTACAATTCTCGTTCTTTCTTTAAAAACACCCTTTGGATTTATGGGATACGTATTGAAGGCGCTCTCAACCTAAGATACTAGTTCAAGTTTGGAAAATTCATCTGGTTTTTCGAGACAATAACCATGTCCTGTGAACCTTCATTCAGTTTCTCAGTTAAGCTCATAAAACTGAATATATGGTGAAACATTTATTGCAGAACAAGTTGCAGCAAGGAACACATGCCAGACATCGAATACCCAATATAACAAGAATTCTCTCATTGGTCTGTAGATTCAAGAAATGGGTTGTTGTTCCCACTTAAAAATGACAAATGAGAGCTCATTTGTGGCTTTGCAAGGCGTTTTTCGATTCTGACACCCAATCAAGTGTTGATCTTTCCCTCTTTTAATTACCTCCCATATTTTCTTCAGCTTGTCCTCAAAACCCTATGTTACAGAGACAAGCAGCCAGTATTTCTTCAGTACTTAGTCGTTAGTGGTTATCCAGTACTTTCTCAGTTGTTTATCAATGTTCGTTAGTCAATTTGTTAGTTAATCGCTAGTGAACAATACCTATTCATAGATTACAACTTTTATCACTTTGCTCCCTTGCTATTTATTTCCATATAAAAGGTACATTTCATAATTCTTCCTTGCTATAAATTTTCATATAGAAGGTAGAGTTTATAATAATTGTATCTATACATAATAATTGTATATATAATCGACATATTTTTTCTTTTTTTTTTGTATATATGATGATATTTGGATAATTTTTTCGTGCTTGTTATCTAAGTTAAGGTAACAAGAAAATTTCAGTTTGTAGTTTGTTGTTTGTTGAGAGTACGTTCAAATTTCACCAGTACCTCATTCCCTTCGTAGTTGTTATCTGAGTATATGTAGATAAAAAATTATCGCAGCGATCATCAAGACCACCATAGGGTGTTTACAGTTAAGTATACCCCCTACATCAGTTGTGTATAGTCACAACAGTCTCGATCATCGAGATTCACCAGGATAACGAACACCCTACCAACTATAAGAAGCAGTTCAAGAAGACCATTATCTCGGTAAAACAATCAGGGTACAACAGAACCAAGTTACGAAATATCGCAAAAAAAATTTTTCCTCTGGGTCTTCGTTTCCGCGATACAGAGTGTCAAAGATTTATGTTTCATTCAGTTTCTTGCTAATATCTCAGGAACCGTTTGAATAACATAATTGAGTTCTTTATTGTACACACATTTGTGACAAACAAATGATAGCTACTTTCTTGCATTTTACTCGGTTTTATCAGATGTGCCAGGGGCGGAGATATTGTATTTGCACTAAAGTATTACCCCTGAACTTTTACACCACTGGACGAATTTCTATTTGCACAGTGAATTCTGATACGCCAATGTGTTTTACATAAAATAGGTACTCCTGTTTCATAACTCTGAAGTGAACCGTTTTTGAGAAAACTGGCATTTTGTAATAAAAAACAATCTGATAACGCGTTGTACATTTCTTGTTATTGGAAAAATTCTTGTAATCTTTTTAACTTTGATTCTTCAAATTTTCATATGTTAATATCGGTTGAAGGAACAATAAAAATCCTACATCTCTATGGCGACGTTTCGGTGGTTTATTTCTCACCTTCCTCAAGCTACAATCGATAAAAAACAATTTTAAACACAATAATGACATTACAACAAAACACAAAATACCAGAAGACCCAGCTGACAATCAATCCTCAATAAAAGAAATAAACAAACAAATGTCGACCACAACCAATTACAAGAAATTTACAACGCGTTAGCAAATTGTTTTTGACCATAAAATGCCAGTTTTCTTGGTAACAGTTCACTTTATAGTAATGAATTACGAGTACCTTTTTTATGTGAAACACATTACTGCATCAGAAATTGCTGAGCAAATGAAAATTCATTCAGTGGTATAAAAATTGGGGGTACCTAATACAGGGTGGGGCAGAAGAACCTATCCGATTTCAAATCCCTTTTTCTCAGAAGAGAGAGCAGGTAGAGTAGTGGGGTAAAAACCGTTAGAAAGCTGGTTTTATGCCATTTGTCAGTAGTCAACATGCCTTGGTCTGGTGAACATCGTGATTTTGTTATTGAGCGGTTTATCGAATGCGGCGGTTCTATAATTGCTACACAACGTGCTTTTCGAATTCATTTCGGACTCGGGCGTCATGATCCTGTTCCACATCACGCTACGATTAAAGTGTGGGTGTCAAATTTTAGACAGACGAGTTCAGCATTGAAAAAGAAGTCACCTGGACGTCCCAGGACAGCAACAGGACCTGAAAACGTGGCCAATGTGAGAGCCGCGATTGAACGTTCCCCGCGTCGTTCGGCGCGAAAACATTCGCTCGCTTTGGGGATTTCCAACCGCAGTATTCGGCGAATTTTGCACCGGGACCTCAAAATGCATCCCTACAAAATGGTTGTTGCACAGAAATTAAGTGAAAGGGATTTTGAAACCCGTACGAACCTGTGTCGCGATCTCCGAGAACTGCCAAACGACGATGTTGTGCTCTTCACGGACGAAGCCCATTTTCACCTTTGTGGCGCCGTAAACAGGCAGAATTTTCGATATTGGAGTGACGAAAATCCTCGGGAAATCCATCAGGAACCCCTCCATAGCCCAAAAGTGACTGTGTGGTGTGCTCTTTCCCGCCTAGGCGTCTGGGGGCCCTACTTTTTTGAAGAAAATGGGCAAACCGTAACGGTCAACAGCGAGCGCTATTGTTTCATGCTGGAAAATTTTCTAAGACCCAAAATGGAAGAAAATGGCGTGGAAAATGTGTGGTTTCAACAGGATGGTGCAACCGCCCACACATCGCGACGATCAATGGACATTCTCAGGGAACTGTTTCCCGGTCGCCTCATTTCTCTGAGAGGTGATGTTGGCTGGCCGCCGCGCTCACCGGATCTCACTCCATGTGACTTCTTCCTTTGGGGTTACCTCAAATCGAAGGTTTACCAGCATCGACCAAGGACCCTTCTTGCTTTACGAAGGGAAATTGCTCGGGCAATTGAAGAAATTCCTGTGGAAATGACGGTGAAAGTCATGGAAAGCTACCGCGAGCGCCTAAATAAGTGTATCCGCTCCCAAGGACGACATTTGAGTGATGTGCTTTTCAAAACTTAAATTTAAAAATGGCATAAAATTTGCGATATGTTAATAAAAAAAATTTTTGAGTGGTTTTAATTTTATAACGTTTTGAAATCGGATAGGTTTTTCTGCCCCACCCTGTACCTTTGCACGTCTAATAAAACCCAAGTAGCTTTTTTAAGTGACAATTCTGTAATGTTCATGAGATATCGGCAAAAAACTGAAGAAAATCTCGATATTTGACAGCCTGTATATCGGAAACGAAGATTTGGAGAAAAAAATGAAAGAGAAAACAAATGTTATTTTTGCATGAGAAATCTACAGTCAGAAACGATTCATTTTCTTCATTGATGAAGGGATATATGAGTATTTGAAGGTAAAAATAATAAAAAAAATATTTTATAAGTAAAATGAATGAAAAGGATATTCCCCATCGTTATTTTGCAAAATTTCCACCATCAAAACGAACAAAAATTTTTGTTTTTTCATTTCAGTATTGAAGTCTATCATTCAGTTGATCAAATGTCTATCTTATTTTTCTTTTAGAATCTACCGTTTTCTTGTGAATAATATTACAACAATGTGTTGTTTTCGCGAAATTCATTTCCTTGAATTTTTCCATTCGAAATGATAAATATCCATTTTTATCAACGACAATTTATTAAAGTTTGTTTTAGCCGTCGATAGGTGAAAATTAATTGTTTCTTACAATTGTGGATTCTAAGATGGAATTGAATTTCTTTTAAATGACACGCCCCGCAGGTATCTCCTCTCAGATGACTGGTAAAGGAAAATTAGAGTATTATACCAAATTATACAGGCAGTGTGATATCTAGTTCAGGGTAGGATTTCCCGTTATATTCCCTGCGCCCTAACATTTGTTCTATTAAGCTGAATAATCCAATAAATAAAAATTAATGCACTGCACTGCCATCTGGCGGTATACGTTTCTTATTTTGAAGGCGAAAAACTCTTAAACGTCGATGGAGAATCCAAAAATTTGAAAATTCACTGAGCACTACATTCGACAGAAGAAAGAAAACATGAAAATAATTCAGGTTTCTGTATGAACAACATAATAATCTTGGCGTGAAATGAATTGTCCTCTTGAATCCAGGTGTCGCTAATAAATATTTGATCTTTCTTATGCCGTACGACTGTAAATATATTTCATTGCGACGATTTCACATTCGTTCGAACCTAAGAACCAACGGTCATGTCTTTCAATACCCTGACTAATCCTCAGGAGGAACTACTATCATTGAAGATCCAATATGTTTATTCCTTCCGCCATTTGTTATGCATGTGTTTTTTTATGAGTACATATATATCGCTGTTGTAGAGCTGTACAAAGTTTAGTTTTCCATATTATCAATGTTATGTATTTAGAATGTATATAGGGGTTGGTGGTGGAATTTTAAGATGTTATACACCCAGTAATTAGCTTTTAGGAGTACGGAACCGACAAACTGTACAAAAAGGTTACCGTCTAGGTTAATATTTTTTGTTGTTTGACTCTAGGCGAAGAGAAGGCCCTCACGTTCAGCTTCCCTCGAGTTAACGGAGATGAATTTCTAGTTCATCACTGGACATCTAGACATGAACCGTTCTGGTTCTGATACAACAATGAATAAAAATTTCTCATCACTAATTTTGCAGGACCTCTTAAGGTGCAAAGTATTTCGATACTGAAGTGTTATTAGGCAAGGTGGATATAGTTCTTACGGGAATCAATCGTTATTCAAATTTCCATCATTTGCTGTTTTCAAGAAGCATATTACCCAAAAATGTAATACGAAATTGTAAACAGGGTGTCATATTTCTGAAGAATTTTAATGTGATTAACGAAGATATAATTATGTATACATATAAACTGTCGAAAAAAGTAGTCTTTCCTTAGGATCATCTTTTGATTCTTTAATCATTTGATTCTCTAATCTGTTTCATTCAATTTTATAATAACGAGAAGTAACCAATGTTGAATCGATTTTCACGAAAAATAATAATTAGACCTTTAGTGAAGTTGATCTCGATCATTACACTAATGGTCGACTTCATTCGATGACAAATTTCATCAGGTACCATCTTCTCAAAGTAAATGAGCCATGACAAAGTGCACATACTAACTAATTTTCAAAAAAAAAAATTTCTTGAAAATTTCTGTACGCCTGTAGTAAAGAAGGTACAAAGACCTTGCCAAAAAG
The DNA here is from genome assembly GCA_910592335.1 of Adalia bipunctata. Classification (NCBI taxonomy): domain Eukaryota; kingdom Metazoa; phylum Arthropoda; class Insecta; order Coleoptera; family Coccinellidae; genus Adalia; species Adalia bipunctata. The sequence continues at coordinate 15,027,583 of OU342954.1, forward strand.
TACCACATGACCCATTTTCCCTATTCAAAAAATTTGGAGGGTTCATGGGGATGGCACAGGGTGCAACGAAAATCCTTCAAAAATGCATAAAAATTTGGTAGAAGTGAAACAAAAATTGACCTGTTTCAGGATTTCGTTGCCAAATATATTTCTTCTGAGAAAATGAATTTATTCTATAATTTTGACGCACACTGTATCTATACAGGGTCTTTCACGAGGAACCTCACCCATATTTATACGGGAAACTACTGAACGTATTTTCATGAAATTCAGCAATTATATGTATTTCACGATGCTGATGAAATCTAAAATATTATCAAGGCATGAGCACCTCCGGTTTTTCCGGAAATGACGTCAACTTCCGTTTTTTAATTAGAACACCATTTTTTTATTGCAGAAATAGATTCCTTAGAAAATTTCAAGTTATTTTGATGTAACATTTTTCAGTTTTGGTTGGAAAATTCTCTCTGAGCGGGAAAATACATCAATCTTACATCTTGAAAAATCCCAAAAATGAAAATTTTCCATCCAAAAACCTCGAAGTTATTCTTGTTTCAGCGGAGCTCTATTTTCGATTTTTTTTTCAAATTTTTCCGCTCAGAGAGAATTTTCCAACCAAAACTGAAAAATGTTACATCAAAATAACTTGAAATTTTCTAAGGAATCTATTTCTGCAATAAAAAAATGGTGTTCTAATTTGAAAAACGGAAGTTGACGTCATTTCCGGAAAAACCGGAGGTGCTCATGCCTTGAAAATATTTTAGATTTCATCAGCATCGTGAAATACTTATAAGTGCTGAATTTCATGAAAATACGTTCAGTAGTTTCCCGTATAAATATGGGTGAGGTTCCTCGTGAAAGACCATGTATAGTATGAGTATATAGATTTTCTATAACCTTTATCAAGAGTCTGTAATATTCGTATATGGTGATATCAGAGGTTGAGATGAAGTGAACCTACCTCCATGTCATTTGAAACTAATAAAGAAAACGAAATGTCTGGAATTGAAAATCAAAACTAAACTAAGAGGTGTTGAATTTGAACTATGATACTCTACGTCTATTCTATACTCTTTCTGAAGTTAGGAAGTTAATTATAATGGGTTGAATTGTTCAAAATTAAAGTTCATTTGATTCATTATGAGATTTTTCTTCATATTTCCAAGTATTCTTCAACAATAAGTTGCTACTGATGGGTTGATTGCTGAAGGCAATCGAAACCACTCATTTCTTTTCGTTCATTCTTCTTTTATCCATGTTCTATTCGTTTTTCTTCTGTAGTTATTCTTTTGTATTTATATTTGGAGTAATGTAACCCACATTTTGAGTTATATGTTTGTTTCGAGTACCCATTCCGTCCTTGAACATCTTTCTTGTACTTTCATCACATGACTTAATTCTGTTTTCATTATTTCATCATGTTTTGTATGATATACTCCAGGTTACCAGTTTGTATTCCCATTTGTCTTAAATAAATAAATTCAAATGTGAAAATTGAATGTTCAAAAAATGTTGATTGCAAATTCTTAGAAAGTAAACGCTTATTTCGAAAAATCTGAATATAATAATTTGCCATCGAAAAAATAGATCTTCAATTCTTGCGACAACTATCTCGAATTTGATGTGATCTCATCAATACTCTATTCTATTGCAGCATATTTTCAGCTATCTATCTGATATCGATATGAGTTCGTTAATGGATTATGAGTCTCCCAGTGTGTCAGTTCGCAAAATATCATCTAATATAGAGAGTATTGTATTCTCAAATTTGAAGTTACTGCCTAGATCAATGTCAAAATTTCGTTGAATATTTCTATTTCCCCATCATCATTGACAATCTGATATTGATAACAGATTGAATAACTTTCACACGGGGCACTCTCAAAAATTCAAATTCTTCACTCGGTAGGAGTTACGATATTGAAAATTGGGATTTGTTGATTTCAGACCTGCCTCAGAAGAAAAAGGTATTTGCATTATTCGTGAAAATTCCTCTCGTTGTTTTTTCAGGTTTATAACGAAAACTCTGTATCATATACAGGGTGTTTCACCATAAACTGGACAAACATATATAGCCGTGTAGTTGACACCGAGAAAGTCATTTTTGCCTTATGACGTATACCCCGTTTTCAACGCATAATCGAGATACAGGGTGCTTTATGTCAACTTTGAGCAATATTCTGTGAGCTGTGGTAAGTTATGAGTGATATTTGAAATAACAGTTCCTGGTCACATCTTAGTATTTTTGAGGGCTCAATTGAAATGTGGTGTAGAATTTTGCAAAAAAAAATTCAAAATGGCGGAAAACCTGCAAAGTCGGAATTTTTTTTTCTCGGTTGCCAATTTGGAAAGCATAATCTCAACGTACTCGATTTTCTAAGATTTTCCGTGAAAAATTTTTTTCAAATTTCGAACTCAACTTTTTTTTTACATGTCTTCAGTGAAAAAAAATTTCGCCCAAAATTTTGAAATTTTCCATGGTTGAACTATTTTTAATTCTAAACACTTGGGTTGAAACAGAATGAAAAAATATCAATTGGTTTTCTTTTTGTAGCCTTCCGAAGATTACGCTAGGTGTACTTTCTTAATTTTTATTTGAGAAACTGGAGGCCGTACGAGAGTCAAAATTGTGCTGCTGGGCTGCCAGAATGACCAAGATAGAAATATGAAATTATAACCAAAAAAAAAATTTTTTTCCAAAAAATAAAAAAAAATTGAAAAAAAAATTATTTTTTTTTTATTTTTTCCAAAGAACTTTGGTGAGGTTCTAACTCTACACTCTCAATTAACTAGTGTTGCTTTGGTAACGGAGATTTATAGGATTAGAATTAATCCAATTCATAATCGTTGAGTTCGATTCCTACCAAAATTTTTTGAAAAAAATTTTTTTGGTTTATAATTTCATATTTTTATCCCGATCATTCTGGCAGCCCATCAGCACAATTTTGACCTCCGTACGGCCATCAGTTTGTCAAATAAAAATTAAGAAAGTACACCGAGCGTAATCTTCGGAAGGCTACATAAAGAAAACCAATCGATATTTTTTCATTCTGTTTCACCCAAGTATTCAGAATTGAAGATTGTTCAACTATGAAAAATTCCAAAAATTTTGGCCGAAATTTTTTTTTCGCTGAAGACATGTAAAAAAAAAGTTGAGTTCGAATTTTGAAAAATTTTTTTTACGGAAAATCTTAGAGAATCGAGTACGTTGAGATTATGCTCTTCAAATTGGCAACCGAGAAAAAAAAATTAAAACTCAGCAGGTTTTCCGCCATTTTGAAATTTTTTTTTCAAAATTCTACACCACAATTGAATTGAGCCCCCAAAAATACTAAGATGTGACTAGAAACTGTTATTTCAAATATCACGCGTAACTCACAACAGTTATCAGAATATTGCTGAAAGTTGACATTAAACACCCTGTATCTCGCTTATGCGTCGAAAACGGGGTATATCTCATAAGGCAAAAATGACTTCCCCGGTGTCGTCTACACGGCTATATATGTTTGTCCAGTTTATGGTGAAACACCCTGTATGTACTGGAAAGTTGTAGTGTATATATATAAAGACAAAGTGATCTCTAATTCATGCATAAACTTATAAAAACACCTCAAAGTTTATATTTCGTGATTGACACTGTCCACATACATTCACAAAATTTTCTATTACAAACTTTTTGAAGACAAACTTTTGATAATAAAACGTTATTTCGAAACGAAAGCCCAATGTTTGGTTCAATTATGTTATATCTTCATTTGAAAATATTTCTTCCAGAAGAAGTTCTTTGATTTTGCATAAGCTGTATGTTCTTTCACCGAATTTATTGATTTCTGTGAGGTATAATAAAAAAAATTGTTTATATTTCAGTTGAGTATGAATTGATTATATTCTGTTTGACTCGTTTTCATTTCATAATTGTATTTTGATGATTCTGAGAATGAATGGATTGTTGTTGTCGTTTTTGTTGTTTTAAATATTAATACTTGATTCATTCATATTTTCCTTGATACAACAAACGTTTTTCATCCATTTATCTTGAATAGTTTATAATTCAGTACAATAAAAATTATCCAATCTGAAATATTTATGACAGAGTTGGGATTCACTGTAGATCAAGTTATATTATTTGATAATGTTACTGGTTATTCAAATTTATCGTTTGAACAACATTTGTTGTAGGAATTCAATAGATTATATGAATTTACTAATATAGAGTAGCAATATTTGTAAGTATTCATTAAAATTCAAAAATTAAACTGATAAAAATTTCAGAGCTATATCTAGAATTATCTTGGCACTAACGATTTTTTTGACAAACCTTATATGACCCATCGTGCATCGTTATATAGCTCATGGTATAACTGCTATCCACTTAAAAATGTACCAAACCTGCATCAATATAGAACATTTATGAAAGGATCTCATGAAGAAAATATCTAGGTGAGCAAATTGTTTGTTGCCATTCCGACAAAACGTTTCGCATCATCAGTCATCACCTATAACTTAGGATTCCTCATACTTGAATCCATGAGAGTAAGAAAATGGACTTCACCATAGATTTTTTACTATAAAATAGTTCGGTCTAAGTTCTAACGGTTGGAGTACCTTCCCAGAGATAATTGTTCCAAATATCGTTTTTCCTCTTTATGAAGGAGGAAAAACATGTTTCTTAATAATTTTCATTATATAAACAGAATCTCCGTTGAAGCAAACGTGTCTTTTTGTATTTCGAAGAAAAACCTAAAAACTAAGACTAATTGTTGAACTATCACAGCTGCTCTACTCTTACTCTAGGATGTAGTTCGAGTTCCAGTAGAGAGAGTTAAAAACAACCGATGAGCCTAAATAATAAGAACTTAAAAAACTAATATCACAGGTCGCATTGATGATGGCACGCCAAAATCTTTGGTTCCAGTTTTAGAAAATATCGCAAATTTCGACTTAATAGGACAGTGGAAAAGACATGTTGGTAATCAAATGCTAAGCCTTGTCTCTTGATGGTTAGTCGAGAGACGAAACTAGCGGAGATTCAAAGATGTTAGATCCCATTGATGACAAAGCTCCATAAGAGATTTATCATTTTTAGGGGATGTGCAACATACTGTTCAGATCCACTTGTTGTCTTTTAAACATAATAAGACTGTACTCTTTGTAATAGACAGATTATGACGCTATCTGTGTTCAAATCATTCCACTAATCTGATGACATCCCACATAGCTTTCTTCTTATTCGATTTTCTTCTACCATATGTGTTGAACTCGTGAACGTGAGTTATTATGGAAAAAAAAATTCGATTTGAATTGTGGAAGCCCTAGATAACCACAAAATGATATGTGAAGAAATATCCATAAAAATATTTGATATTATTGAACACAGTCTGATAATAAAAAGAAACTCCAAAGATTCTAGAAATGGGAAACAAATTGAAAATATAACGAAACAACAGATATCAGGAATTAAAGAATGTTATTAAATTGTATTTTTGTGAATTTATTCAGGCCGACGTTTCAGAACAATTCTGTTCCTTTTTAAGGCTAAGAATATAAGAAAGTCAATAGTCTTCTTCCGAAACTTCGGATTGAGGAAATTCATAAGAGGAGAATTAAATTACATTATTCAATTCCTGACATCTGTAGTTTGGTTTCATCAATATGTATAATGGACGAAGAAAACATTAATGAATTAAAATAATATTCACATTTTGTATGGAGAAAACGTTTCGTGTATGTTTTTGAAATCTGTATTAACAATTATATTACTTCTAGATTTCTTGAGGGAGAGCAGATGTCTTTGAAATATATTTTTATGAATATTGAGGAACAATAAACTTCTATTAATAATATTGAAGCCAAGTAATGCTTATACTATTTGAAACTCTACAAACTATTCCATGTCCTTATAAAACCTCCTGACATTTACGAGCCAATCGTAGTTTTTCAGGTCAGAAGCAATTTTCCTTCCTTCCTCTACTCGACAAAAAATACGTTTCCACCAAACTCTTTTTCCGATCCTTCCTAATGACATCCCGGGGATCTTACAGGGTCCGATTTTCCATCCGGGACTGATGGATGACTCAGGCTTTTAAAGACGTGTTTCCTGATTGCCTACACTCCTGGATTATTGCCCGGTCTCGATAAGATCGCTGGGAGGGATCAGTGAACAATGGTTTGGCTTCCTGCCTTACTTATCCGACAAGCCATATAACGACACCCATGTCCTCTTTCGTTCAGGAGGCTGTACAGATAAGGATTGAATTTGTGAAAAGAATTGGAAAGAGCGAATTGGCGGAAAAGGAGTCTATACGAGGACATTCAAGGATGATTTTGTGGTTGAATTCCAATGTGACTTTATAATGTATAGATTTCGACTCTTTTTCAGAATCGTTCACAAACAAATTCGTATTCATACTGATTACTCTGTAATTCGTTGATTATGTCTTCTGAGGACTCGATAATGGTTTATAGAGAGCGACCTATTTTGAAAGATCCACTGAAATAACTCCCAGGGAAGAGCCTGGATCAAAAAATATTTGAAATGAAAGTTTCTTAGTTTTAAGGAGTACATTGAATGCAGACGTTCAATTTGACCTTATAGCGTAATTTCTTCGCTTTTATATTAACTTACAGAATAGCGGACGGCAGCTGTATGCCGGTGAGCAAAATAGTGTAGGTTTTTATGAAAATCTACGATTTTTTTCGAAGGTTGCGAATTGGTTGTTTTTTTATTATTGATTGCTATTATGGAAGTGAATTCCCTCTCGAAATTAATTCTCAATAATTAATAAACTAACGTGCATGCCACCTGGACGCAACCGGAGAGGACAATCTTGTTTGCGTATGTAGGATTCAAAGGATACCTTCGCTTAATGAAAATTTCAAAATGAAATGTTGAAAAATTTACCTACAGATGGAGGTAACGACAATTTCGACTTTACTGAATACCGGTACTTATAGCTTATACTCCTGAATAAAAAAAGCTGCAACCTCTCATTTTCATTTCAAGGTTATTCCAAGGTGAAGTAGATTTTTCAAATAGGGAATGTAGGTACTTTATTCATTTCAAAATATTTATCTTCGTGATAAACTAAAATATTCTTTTTTTTTTGTTTCTCCATTAAAAGAATTTATCTGGAGATATGAAGTATTTCATGCTCAAGATAGTCATGGTGAAGTACTTCAAAGTTATTTCTCATATAGGGGAAATACGTATAAAATGACAAAGGCATCATAACTTGAGTTTGGAGGTATTAAAAGCAGAAATTCCTACCTTATCACTCGACTTGGGTGGGTTCTATTAACCTCTAAAAACTCGCGAGCGCTACTCAAGATCATTCGGTCGTTATGAGTGATAACAGATATCAATAGGTCACGAGTTTTTTCTCACTGTGATACATTTTTAGCAGAAATTGCCAGTTTTCACCATTTTTTTCATTCATATTGCATTCATTTCAAACTTTACTTACTTGTCATTGTATTCACGAAGCTTTTTTCATGTTAAATATACTTTCTGTATCAATTAGATATATTTCTAGTTTTATAACGATTAATGGACAAAATGACATATACTGTGAACGGACCAAATGACATAAAGTATTTCAGCTGAATTAACCGTATCTACCGGATAACACCAAGACAATCCATCCCAGGCTCCATCAGCAAACGAAGAGCTATGACTTGTCTTCACATATTCATTACAAAATATTCATCTGCGGCTAATAACGGAAATGCATCTTAACCTACTGTTGCCTTCAATCCCTAAAGGACGATTCATAAGTGCACAATGCAAACGTTAGCCGAAGACTTGATAAACGTACTTAGTTTCAACTTCTACGTCAAATATGATTGCAATCAATTCAAAAAATGAGCCCATACCTCCTCCAAAGAAAAGGAGACCTTTCTCTAGGGCATTATTCAAAGAAGACAATGAAGAAGAAAATATTCCTAGCAATTTTCGAGCTGATGAAGACAACTGTCCATCTGTCTGCTGTTATGACCTTTTTTCCCTATTTAGATCGGGGAGAAACGAGTCTTCTCCAGGATCATCCCTGGAAAAGACTGGTGACGATGCATGCAATGGTCTCACGCATCTTGTGCTGATGTTCCTAGAAGAACCAAGCGTTTCATTGGTGAAGTTTGTCAGTAGTTTTTTAACTATAAGTAGCAATGTAGCAAACTACATTTTGTCCATAGCATGCGGACAAAAGACAAAATGAATTTCGGTTATCCCTATTAATCTTCGAAAATTTTTTTTCGGTACTTTTATTTCATAAAGGTTGATTAGATCTAATGCAGAAAACTTCAAAGATCAAAGGTGTAGAACATTATATAACTGTAATTCACCACTAATACAAGGTGCGGCACGGAGGGCGGACGTTTTTCAGATGGGCATAACTTTTCCCCACTGAGGACGAGAGAAGTGTGGAAGGTGCCGTTAGACTCGTGTGTTCCTAGCATTTATTTACCAGTTGTCGTCATGGAGCCTTGGACGGTGGAGCATCGTGTTTTCGCCTATGATAGTTTCGTCCGAAATAATGAGTCAGTCACGGTCGTGCAGCGTGAGTTTCGTCGCCATTTCCACATTCATCGGAATAAAGCTATTCCCTCTCGAAACACCATCCTTCGTTGGGTTGAATCACTTCGCAGACGTGGTGAACTGATCAACAGAAGACCAAGAGGACCTGTGCGAACAGTTCGAACGGCTGAAAATGTTGAACGCGTTCGACAAGCCATTCTTCGCAGTCCGTCGCGATCTGCTCGGAAACATGCTGCTGCACTTCGCCTCAGTGTTCCAATCCGACGTGTGTGGTTCCAACAGGATGGGGCGACCGCCCACACAGCCAGAGCATCAATGGACGTTATTCGCCCTCTCTTCCCTGGTCGCCTTATTTCCAGGTTTGGCGATGTTCATTGGCCTCCCCGGTCCCCAGATTTATCCATATGCGATTTTTTCTTATGGGGACACCTCAAGGCTAGAGTATACGAGACCAAGCCCCGAACTCTGGACGAATTGAAAAGGGCTATTCGCGTGGAAGTTGCCCAAGTTGAGAGAGCGATGTTGGAGAGAGTCTACGCGAACTTCCATGAGCGCCTCCAGCACTGCATCACCGATTTCGGCCACCACATGCCTGATGTGATTTTCCACACTTGACTGTCTCAAATGCTATTTCCTTGAGAATCTGATTCCGTCAATAAATGTGTTTTTGAGTAAAAATTAACGCTTTTATTATTTTTTTAAAACCATCCATCCTCCGTGCCGCACCCTGTATATGCCTCTGAAATAAAACCCTATGTCATTTTGTACCTAGGTACTTTCTCTAATCACTACAAACTACAAGCTCAGAAGCTTGGTGTTTCTGAGAGGTCTCCTCAGGAGACCTAGGAGTAATCAGTATAATTAATCAATATCACTCGGTTTTGTATTGCTCATGAACATATTCAAATAAGGAAAAACTGGTTTGTTCTCTGAATTTTTTCAGTAGTTGTTCAGTAGTTTGAGTGTAGAAGACTTTCATAACCATTCTGAATATAAAACACTTCATATATAGCCATTTGAAAGAAAAATGGGCTCATTACGTTCCTGAAATGATACTGTGGAATTGATTTAAAGTTCATATTGACTTTATACATTTAGCGAAAACTCAAGTACTAACCTTATTCGAATAAGAATATTAAAAACACGATATTTCTCAACAAAAACAGTAGGTTTCATTCGATTATATCTGCAACTGAAAAGCCATATTTATCCCACCAAAATAAGTTCCTCCTTCGATTTACATTCAGATTAGTTTGTGGGCATTAATAACTCGTTTATATTTTCCTCTTTCTCTCAGAACTTTCCCAAAAAGAATTGTTTTCACACTAATCGAACATAACTCCATTAAACTAGGTCAAATGATTCGAGGTCAATGACCTAACCTAACCCATCGAACCATATTCTATGGACTCTATAGAACGTTTGAAAAGACGATGCCAGATAGTGTTGATTTCCTCAAGGAAGCAATAGGTCCTTCATCATTAACGGATGAACTAACGCCAAGGCACTAGTTTTGTTCACTTTTGGCTGATGGCGTCTTGTCGTGCCTCTTTAGAAATGTTCTGATTCTCGCCGATAGAGCGCTAACCGTTGTTCCGTAGACCGAACAGTGGAACAGTTGGTCTGCGGTTGTTGAAGTAAGCATGCGTAAAGCGGCTTGATGGAGGTTTGTCGATTTGTTTATTCACAGTGAAGAATGCGAAAAGTTGATGTGAAAAGATTATCAGTGAAAGTGAATTAATGTGATAATAACCGTGAAGTGAGTTTATGAAATTCCAAGAGGATTTAGTATTTTTCATTAATTTCAATTTAATATTTGATTTGTATGGAATATTCATCATTAATATCCAAATTTTGTATTACAGTACAACTTCGTTAGTTCGGACACTCGCTATAGCCCGGGCACTCCAGTAATTCGGGCACTGCTATGATTCGGGCATTTTGGAATTTTCACCTCTGAAATCCGGGCACGAGAACATTCGTATGCCAATCAATATAATTTTCTTGTCTGAACAAGAACAAAACAGTTGGAAAACGCCAAGGTGCGCCGGCGGTATCTATCTTCATTTGTTTTTGGTGTGGTGGCGGACGCAATTGCTCCAATCAAATGACCACATTAGACGCTTTCATTCGCATAAAAGACGGAAATAATAGATGCAGGAAAAAGTAATCGTAAAATTGCAGAGCAGCATCATTTCAGAAAAAATTTGGAGCCGTAGTTGAAGAGACCCAATTGCAACGTATACTGTTGATGAGTCGGCAATTTTTTTGGAAAACTCTACCTGATAATACGTGGGTCCATTATTATGAAAAATCAGCACCAGGTCGAAAAGTTTCGAAAGTTTTGATTGATAAACTTTATTTTTGATCATTTTTGAGCTATTGTATTTGATAAATTCAAATCACTCCAGTAATCCGGACGCCTCGATAGTTCGGGCATGTCCCGGAACGATATCTGCCCGGACTACTGAAGTTATACTGTACATTGACATTTTAGTCTTGACAAAGTTGATAAACATTCTGACAACATTGTTACCGTGTATAGAGTTCATTAATTTGAGCCATTCTGTGATATCGAGAAGCCAGGGTTGTATCTAGATTTTTCTTATGATTTTTGGGAATAACTAGAAAACGACGCGTTTTATTGAAAAAAAACCTAGAAACACTTTTATTTTCTAAACCAATTGCTTCTTTCGAAAATATGAACCGTTTATCTTTTTCAAGTGATTCTATAGTATTTTTTTGTAGATTCATAAGTTGGCTACTCTGTAACTTTTTTACCGGGAGAAATATTAAATAAGTTTTGATTTGGAAATATGCATAATAAAGGGAGTGAATACTTCACTAAAATTCAGTTCATTTGAAATAACGAAGATATGAACAGAAAACTTTCTTCATGGATTTTTGACACCCTGTATCTTCCAAACGGAACCGATAATATGATGAGGATAACCTCATTAGCAGATTTCACGTCGGTAGATATTTTTCTTGTTATAGCATACTACTGGCCAGTAACCAGAATTGATCAAGTTCTATGACCTACATATAATCTCTATCAGTGTAAAAAAACATATACAGATATCTTCAGAGTGCTCAGTTAATTTCATACCAACAGCATTGATTCGAACAAGGACATATTGAACTACCCTGTATAGTTCTATAAGTTCGTAGAGTCTTCCAATGCATTCGTCCCCCACTTGCACCAAAACACATCCAAATTCCTTATTGCTACGTAGTCTGAAACTGCAGCCAATTTCATAGCCGGGGGACTTACGGAGGAACATTTCCAATTTAACGAAATAGTCAAGACGTATTACTTCCAGAGTGTTCCCAGTTGTACGATACGTAAGAGGAAATGATGACCGAAGGTCTGAAGGGAGTCGTTTCTTACACTTATGTTTCCCATAGGTTACCGGGATGTATAACTACAACTTCTAATTTGGACGCACGTAGAAGTGTGGGGAAGAAATTGATGAGCGGAGAGATGTGAGTTTCATTATTTGCCGAAGTTTGTGGATAAACTGGCGAATTGCACGTTACTTTAATGCTCATACAGAGTTTCCCGACGAGTAGAATGGATGCCAAATTACTGGAAAAAGGAAATGCAGACATCCTTAAAGGTCTTTGCCTCCCTAGGTTTCTCAAGAAATAAACAATCTATGTTCTGGGAATGAGATCAATATTTTCCTCTTTTCCAATTGCTATACACATATTTGACAGAAAATGTTTGTTCGATTATTTTTTGACGTTTCTCGAAACCAATAGAAATCTTCAATTTCAGTAATTCATATACGTTCTAGCCAATCAAAACATTATTAGTGGAAATAATCTACCTACATTATTCCAGCGAGAATAATTCAATGTACATTGTTTTTATTGAATGACAACCACATGACAACGGATTTTCTTGATTTGACGCGTCTGTCGTAAATTTTCAAGAAATTCGTAAAATGAATCCCAAAAGTTTTAGTGAATCATCAGTCGATGATATAAATAAAATAATCATTGAAAGTGTATGTTAGAATACCAAAATAAGCAGCACGTCGATTTGGAAACAATTCCAATTATTTTGCGCCGAGGGGGGCTTCAAATTGGAAGAGAAGACATCAACAACAAAACAAGCCGTTATTTTGAAGGACTATGGGTTCAAAATGAAGAAACAGAATGGAGAAGACAATGTGGAATAAAACCGCAAAATGAATGCAAGAGTTGTACTACGACCAATTAAATAGAAGATTCGACCCATTCAATGATATCGAATTCAAATCCACCAGATAGGCTAAAAACACCAAGCGTAAGTTATTACAGGAAGAGCTCGAAAAGAGGAAATAAAGTTCTGCAAGTCTGAGCAAAGAAGAAATCTTGGACATGATAAAACTCAACGACGAAAACACACCGTCTGGCTTCCAGAAGAAATTGTATTTTTCATGTTCAAAACTTCAATGCATCCTAATTTGTATAACTCATTCTCTTTATATTGAGTCGAGTAATATAAATTTGTTGAAATAAAAATATAAAATCTTAAAAATTAATGATTTTGATTGTAACGTCATGGTAACGTCAGAGAATAACGTCAAAAAATAATCCATCGAATACCACACGAGAGTTCGATAAATTAGATAATGATTCTCCAGGCATTTTCTCAAACTTGTTGCCATTTGGCAATAGCCATTCGAGCCCTTCGGGCTCTCGTGTCTATTGCCTGGCAACAAGTTTTCTAAAATCTGTCGAATTATTTTCAATTCATTCTCACTCTCTTGTGATATTACTACTGATAATCTTTTCTTTATGTGGGATGAGACAAAATAGGAACAAGCTATACTAAAAAAAACATTTTTTAGAACAAGCTTTTATAATAACAACACTCATCCGCCATTTTGAAGCCGCCATCTTGAATTCCTCAATTTTGAAGAATCGAAATTTGAAATGGAATCATGATTACAGAAGTCATCCACCATTTTGGGGCCGTCATTTTGTTTTTTCATATAACAAATATTTCATGATGCATTGTCACCAGAATAATGTACACCTGCTAAATTTCAAATCAATCGGACGATTAGAAGTGTGTCATATTCAACTTGCAAGATTTGATTACAGACAGACAGACATGTAATGAATTGAAATATTTTGGTTGACCAGTGTAGACTTCTGAATTTTATATTCATAGCTCCGAAAATTACTTTGTTGCTTATCGGTATAGTACAGGGTGTTGGCGAGACGATAACAATTGAAATTATTGATTTTCAGTTCAAGTTTCTCATGAGACTCTGACGATATCAGAAAATCGTTCCACGAAATCGGTTGCACTGAATGCGTACGATAGCAGAAAAATTGGAGGCTATGATCGTGGGATTCGCAACGTAGGCAGTACCCGAAAGTTTCATGGGAAACTGCGTCATGCTTTCAGAACCCACCCACGGGAGGTGGAAAGAAGGAAAATCTTTAATTCCATTGGTTCTTGGAAAACGAATGAGGAAAATCTTTAATTTGATTGGTTTTCAAAAAAGCGAAGAAGGGAAATCTTTGATTTGCTTTGGAGACGAAAAAAGTAGTACCTGGAGAAGCCTTAAACGGAAAGGTTCTCAGTGTACTCGGGATACGGTTCGGAAATTAAGAGTAGCTAGAGAAGCCTTAAACGAGGAGGAATTTACAAGCCTGGGTTTTCTTGAACACTTTCGGCTACAGCAGCATATTCTCGGCTGGTCTTGAGCGACGTGTACGGGTTTTATTCTTCACATCACTAACTTGTCCCAACAGCTCAAATTTTCCACCAATTTCTGTATTGCGGTTCGACAAAGTGCTTCACAACGACCCAAAAAAAACCTTCTCTGCCAAAATATCACCATTTTTATTGTTAATTTCATTTATTGAAATGCGTTGTTGAAGCGTGTATCGTTTCATTTTTCTACTTGTCCAATGTCAAAAAATGACAGCTTCAAAAGTGACATCTACCGAAATAGCGGGCTATTCAAAATAACACCCCTTATTAGAAAACAAGTAAAGTAAAGTAATTTTGCCAATTCCTCAATAGGCATAGATCATTTTTGGCTGAAATATTAAAAATAGAAAACTTCGTAAGTTTCCATACAAAGTCAATCCGCATATCTGTGATTTTTGATAAAAATATTTGAATTTGTTCGAATAGGAAGTCTGATCTAGATTCCGAAACGTTACACATACTAGTTATACATTGGGATAATCATATTTAAAAAATTAATAATTCCGAAACCACTTGACCGATTCTACCCATTCGCGACTCTTACCTAGGAAATGGGGCTTCAACGGAAAAGAATATGAACATGAATTTTTGATCAGTGAGTTTACCTTATCATTCAAGAGCGTCTTATTTCTTTAACATACTGTCGTGCACGATCTATACAGGGTCTTTCACGAGGAACCTCACCCATATTTATACGGGAAAATACTGAACGTATTTTCATGAAATTCAGCACTAAAATGGATATTTTCTGAGTTAATATCCACTTTAGGGCAAGGGTGTGATGCATACACTCACATTATTTTTTAACGTAGATTCAATATCTGCCATAAAAAAATGGGGTTCTAATTTGAAAAAATTGATTTTTCACCATTTTGTCATCCCTAACTTTGAAAGCGATTTTTTCACCCCCTGTATCATGAATCGCGATTTCGTTTTTTGAAGTGGATACATCAATCTTACATCTTGAAAAATCCGAAAAATGAAAATTTTCCATCCAAAAACCTCGAAGTTATTCTTGTTTCAGCGGAGCTCTATTTTCGATTTTTTTTTCGAATTTTTCCGCTCAGAGAGAATTTTCCAACCAAAACTGAAAAATGTTACATCAAAATAACTTGAAATTTTCTAAGGAATCTATTTCTGCAATAAAAAAATGGTGTTCTAATTTGAAAAACGGAAGTTGACGTCATTTCCGGAAAAACCGGAGGTGCTCATGCCTTGACAATATTTTAGATTTCATCAGCATCGTGAAATACTTATAAGTGCTGAATTTCATGAAAATACGTTCAGTAGTTTTCCGTATAAATATGGGTGAGGTTCCTCGTGAAAGACCCTGTATATAGTTGTCAACTTGGCAACTGTAATGAATAATTTTTTCTTCTCACGAACCTGTCTTCCTGTCACCGTCGATAGCCCGAAAAGTCCTCTATCTTTCAATGAAAATATCAAGTGTTACGATATTTTACTCCCTGAGATATAGTATGCACATTTCTGATAGGTCACTTCATATATAATTCAGATGATAAATCGATTGAATACGGAACATCAGTCAAACAAAGTGCAGCATTCAGACAAACTGCCTGTAGATGAGAGAGGACAATTTCTATATCGACATTCAAAGTGTCCTGTAGTTTACTCAAGATGAGCTCATGACAGGATAGACCAGGTTCAAAGTATCAAGCGAATGTTATACAGGGTCTTTCACGAGGAACCTCACCCATATTTATACGGGAAACTACTGAACGTATTTTCATGAAATTCAGCACTCATAAGTATTTCACGATGCTGATGAAATCTAAAATATTTTCAAGGCATGAGCACCTCCGGTTTTTCCGGAAATGACGTCGACTTTCGTTTTTCAAATTGGAACACCATTTTTTTATTGCAGAAATAGATTCCTTAGAAAATTTCAAGTTATTTTGATGTAACATTTTTCAGTTTTGGTTGGAAAATTCTCTCTGAGCGGGAAAATTCGAAAAAAAAATCGAAAAAAAAGCTCCGCTGAAACAAGAATAACTTCGAGGTTTTTGGATGAAAAATTTTCATTTTTGGGATTTTTCAAGATGTAAGATTGATGTATCCACTTTAAGAATCGAAATCGCGATTCATGATACAGGGGGTGAAAAAATCGCTTTCAAAGTTAGGGATGACAAAATCGTGAAAAATCAATTTTTTCAAATTAGAACCCCATTTTTTTATGGCAGATATTGAATCTACGTTAAAAAATAATGTGAGTGTATGCATCACACCCTTGCCCTAAAATGGATATTTTCTGAGTCAATATCCACTTTAGGGCAAGGGTGTGATGCATACACTCACATTATTTTTTAACGTAGATTCAATATCTGCCATAAAAAAATGGGGTTCTAATTTGAAAAACGGAAGTTTACGTCATTTCCGGAAAAACCGGAGGTGCTCATGCCTTGAAAATATTTTAGATTTCATCAGCATCGTGAAATACTTATAAGTGCTGAATTTCATGAAAATACGTTCAGTAGTTTCCCGTATAAATATGGGTGAGGTTCCTCGTGAAAGACCCTGTATAGGAAAGATCAACGTGTACATAAATAAATTTGTGAGATATTATAGAGATGCAAAATAATCCTGCGCTCTCTATTGGTGAATGTTGTGATTAGATATGACGTTAGTTCCATATCTGAACTGAAAGAAGAATTTTTATATCTAAAATCACATGTGTTTATCGATAGATGGAGTTTATCCTTATTTTCATTAACTGTTAAAAGAAATATTATGAATAAAAACAACTATGTTAGACGTTAAGTGCAACTAAATTGCCTGCTTCATTTCAGCTTACAATAATTGATGTCATTTTAAACGATATCGTTCATCCATTCAAATGCGTAAGATATTTCAATCAATTATAGAGACCATTGAGTCCTTTCTAAGTCACGTGCAGTCTAATCGATCGCTTTAATACCCTATCCATTAGATTTCCATCAAATTTCTGCCTATTAATTTTGTTTGATGTCAATGTTTAGGGGTAGGTAGGTATATGCAGGGTAGATAGTATGTAGCCCAATGAAAAGGCTACACTTACTAAAAAAATATCAGTATTAACATTCAACTATATTCTACATCATTATTCAGAAAATTGGA
Organism: Adalia bipunctata; assembly: GCA_910592335.1. Taxonomy (NCBI): domain Eukaryota; kingdom Metazoa; phylum Arthropoda; class Insecta; order Coleoptera; family Coccinellidae; genus Adalia; species Adalia bipunctata. The sequence goes on from OU342954.1 coordinate 15,044,949, forward strand.
CCACTATTGTCGAAAATAGAATGTGAATATAAAAATCATATTTCTTCGAATCGGTGGTTCATAAAAATACAAGTAACGATGGAAATCGCCACACAATAAGAAGAACATCCTCACAATAAATATGAAACTGAAATACAGTTGACTGTGAATCACCTAATCTTCTAACCGAACTTCCAAAGTTCCTTCCTGTATATCCCGATGGCAGTGTCAGACTATATTTCTCCGCTATTATCCACAACACCCCTGCGTAGGGGTTGAAAGAAAGAGCCCCAGTTATGAATATTAATGTCCTGTTTCTGTCCTCACGCACCCTGGTGAAAACAGCGGATGCTTCTCATCATAAGCTTGTATTTATTTTTTTTCGGCATGGAGTCTAGGGGTGGATCCCTTAAACGATTTTCTGGCACGTGGATATATTCGGAACAACCTGGTATAGTTCGAGATTCATATAACTTCTTCTTCAGCAATTTTGAAAGACATTATTTGTGAAGGATTGTGAGGACTTAGCAGTGGGAATAGAAGAAGATATTTTTGTATACTTCATTCACTTTTATAAATCTCGGATGGCCATGATTTAGGTTGGTACACGTTGAATGTCAAATGATGCTCAGAGACGTTGCCGAAGCTAATTTCTATTTACTCTTTTTTAACTTTGTGAATGGAGTAAGCTCTTCTGAGGTTTAACTGTGACACAGGTCTCGTTGTACCTACTACTACATTTTCATACTGGTGTATTTCAAGTTGTGCGAAAATGTATTTGAATGTCTTCTGTAGGCTAATTTTCGAGAATTTTGAGAAGTGGGGAATTCCACTGTTCCATTGAAAGTTTTTCTGTCGGATTATTCGAGTACTTTCATTCCTCGAATTAATGATCACGAAGTAACGGACTATTCTGTCCATTATTTTTCAGTAAAATTTCAACACTCGATTCTTGATTTCCGTACAAGAAAATAGCATAACTGAATCTCCCAACCATGTTTATATACGTGAAATATTTCCAGTATTTACAGAGAAAATTTTTTTTTCAACATTCGTCAGGTCTTTGGAATTATTGAATTCACATAATAAATTCAGTATTTCCCCAGAGTCCATAAATGTTTCTATAAATTTGTAATTTCTACGACCTCTGTGTAGAAAGGACAACGTTGCTTATGCATCTGACAGGAAAATGACTATAACCTAACATTTTCAAAATGTTCACAGTGAAATGTGTCAGAATTCCATGCCCCTGGGATACATTTTAAAAGTGAATGGTGTACCTACAGTGCGCGTCAAAATTATGGAAACAATTTCATTTTCTCAGAAGAAAAATATTTGGCAACAAAATCCTGAAACAGGTAATTTTCGTTTCACTTTTACCAAATTTTATGCATTTTTTTGCACCCTGTGCCATATCAACCCTCTAAACTTTTTGAATGGAGAAAGTGGGAATGTGGTATTTTTTTGGCAAGGTCTTTGTATCTTCTTTACAGGCGTGCAGAAATTTTCAAGAAGAAAATTTTTTTTTAAATCAGTTATTTCAAGAGATTTTCAGTATATGTGCACTTTGTCATGGGTCATTTACTTTGAGACGATGGTACCTGATGAAATTTGTCACCGAATGAAAGTCGACTATTACAGTTTCGTTCATGCACAACTTTTAACCCCTTCACCCTTCAACCCCCTCACGTGTGAGGGGGATACATAGAAGAAAGTCTTTTTCGTCTCACAATCTTTATTTGATGACGACTAGTTTCGAGACCTTCAAAATAATTTCATTTTCAAGTCGAAGGAAGCTACAAGGAGAATCACAATAAAACACAAAGGATATTAAATTAAGACATAACACATACAGGCTACAAAGGACAAGTGACCTTTGCGCCATATAATTAAGTGTCGAAATCTTCAAATTTAGAGCAACTAGGCAGGTAAGGAAATAAGAATTAAAAGATGGATGGACAATATGTTCATATTCAATATAGCGACATCTAATTGAAAACAAAACAACAAGTCAAACCACGACAGGAACATGCTTTTAAAGAACAATAAAAGACGTAGGAATCTACAACGAACAGAACAACAAAAACAGAATAAAAACATCCATATGGAGATTAACCAGTGATAGGCCCGTTAAAAATAATGAAGAAAAGACAGGTGTGAAAACATAACCCGTTTGATTATTTGAAATATTTTCTCCCTTTTCAAAAGACCTCAAGATCTCCATATTTCCCAAGTTGTCTAATAAAAGGCATTTTTCAGCCAGATGCAATATTATTTTCTTGTGTGAGTTCAGTATTGGAAAAATTCGGCATATTTATTTTCAAATGAATGAGAATGATACCAACAAATTGAGAAGAGCAATGATGTGAATCTCCAAGCAATTGACTGATCCCCAGAATGTTGGAGACAAATAATAACAATAGTACTCTTTATTAGTGAAATAACTAGTTATAAACAAACAAAATTCGATAAAATTATGGTGTGAACAGAGTAACTAGTATATCGAAACAAAAAAAAAATGAGAGTTTTTTTGAAGATTCGATTAATTAATATGCTTTTTCACATTTTCTTATTCATATTATTTACGCTTTATTATTCCTCATATATAATATATTTTCCATTTTATATCTTTCTCCTTTGATATTAATATCTCAACAAGTAGAGAGAAAACAATCAAAATTCTTGGTCCATGATCTTTTTGTCTTCTTGAGTACATCTACAGGGTCTTTCACGAGGAACCTCACCCATATTTATACGGGAAACTACTGAACGTATTTTCATGAAATTCAGCACTTATAAGTATTTCACGATGCTGATGAAATCTAAAATTTTTTCACGGCATGAGCACCTCCGGTTTTTCCGGAAATGACGTCAACTTCCGTTTTTCAAATTAGAACACCATTTTTTTATTGCAGAAATAGATTCCTTAGAAAATTTCAAGTTATTTTGATGTAACATTTTTCAGTTTTGGTTGGAAAATTCTCTCTGAGCGGGAAAATTCGAAAAAAAAATCGAAAATAGAGCTCCGCTGAAACAAGAATAACTTCGAGGTTTTTGGATGGAAAATTTTCATTTTTGGGATTTTTCAAGATGTAAGATTGATGTATCCACTTTGAAAATCGAAATCGCGATTCATGATACAGGGGGTGAAAAAATCGCTTTCAAAGTTAGGGATGACAAAATCGTGAAAAATCAATTTTTTCAAATTAGAACCCCATTTTTTTATGGCAGATATTGAATCTACGTTAAAAAATAATGTGAGTGTATGCATCACACCCTTGCCCTGAAATGGATATTTTCTGAGTTAATATCCACTTTAGGGCAAGGGTGTGATGCATACACTCACATTATTTTTAACGTAGATTCAATATCTGCCATAAAAAAATGGGGTTCTAATTTGAAAAAATTGATTTTTCACGATTTTGTCATCCCTAACTTTGAAAGCGATTTTTTCACCCCCTGTATCATGAAACGCGATTTCGATTTTTAAAGTGGATACATCAATCTTACATCTTGAAAAATCCCAAAAATGAAAATTTTCCATCCAAAAACCTCGAAGTTATTCTTGTTTCAGCGGAGCTCTATTTTCGATTTTTTTTTCGAATTTTCCCGCTCAGAGAAAATTTTCCAACCAAAACTGAAAAATGTTACATCAAAATAACTTGAAATTTTCTAAGGAATCTATTTCTGCAATCAAAAAATGGTGTTCTAATTTGAAAAACGGAAGTTGACGTCATTTCCGGAAAAACTCATGCTCATGCCTTGAAAATATTTTAGATTTCATCAGCATCGTGAAATACTTATAAGTGCTGAATTTCATGAAAATACGTTCAGTATTTTCCCGTATAAATATGGGTGAGGTTCCTCGTGAAAAACCCTGTATAAGAATGAAAATGAAAAGTAAGGGAAAACTGCAATAAGGTACGTATTTATTCATTTATTTATTTATTACAATGTGAAGAGTTAAGGCAAAATCTATAGAATCAGAAAAATACAATATTATATATCCTATACATACATTCAAAAATTCTGTATCCGAATTATGTTCAAATTGAATGAATATAAAATGATCAACTTGAATGTTCTCGAAAAATTGTTATTACATAAGATGAAAATGAAAGTAAATGTTTTTTCGAAGCACCCCAAGATCAACTTTTCTCTGGTTGTACTGTGGGATTCAATAATTGAACAAATCAATACTGAAATGGTTGTGATATTACTCAAATAAAATGGAAATTCACCTTAGAAAGTAAAACAATTTGTAATTTTCATACATACATATACAGGTTCTTATGCAGTTGTTAATTGATATCACTCATAATTATTTTATCAAGGAGAAAGGACCATTTTTGATCTAATATTATAAAAGGAAAAGATTTGTATTTTTGTGTGTTTGATACGACTTGGCTCAAAAACTACTGGACCGAATTCAGAAATTCTTTCACCCTTAGAAAGCTACATTATTCCTGAGTGACATAGGCTATACTTTCAACCCGAAAAAAAATCAGCAATAATCAGCTATTTTCACCTGCGCAGATGAACTTATACCCACTAGTTGAAATTGAAACGAGACGAAGCAAGGGCGTCGTCAGCCTTTGAGCTTGGCTGGGGGGGCAAAAAACAATCAGAATAGGAAAAATGAACTGATTTTCGTATATTATGCTATTATTTCATAAGTTTTTAAGGGATTTTTGAGCTCTAGGGTGGAGGGCAGCTGCCCCCTCTAGAGCCCCCTGCCGACGCCCTTGAAACGAAGGTATTTACCGAAAACCGAATCATAACCAAGAATGAACTAATGAAATAATTCCTTCCTAAATTCAAGACATCTTTGGGAGCTCGCATTTTGAGTTTCTGGTTACATTCTGAATACCTCTGGGAGCTCGCAATAGAAATTTCTTATTATGGTTGCATTCGTAATCGTGATATCTTCTGGTGCACGTTATAAGAATTTATTATTTCTGATAATCTTTGAGAACTCGCAGAATGGGGTTCACATTTTGATAAAATTCGGGATATGAAAATTTCAAATTTAGTTTATATCATGGATAACTTCAGGAACTCGCAAAAAACATAGACGCTTAGTAAAAAGGTCACATTTTTAAATAATGAGAAAATTATATTTCGAAAATTAGTATCCCCGTAAAAGCATTAGGCGGAAATAAGTACAGTGTTACCTTCGAAGTATGGTTTTCAATTATCTAGAGTGATTTATTCAATATAATATACATAGTGAATTTGAAATATGGAATTTTACTCGGGTTTGAAGATTTTTTTTTAAATTAATTATTAATTATTTTTTTTTGATTGGGCAATCTCTTGTCAAGACGAAAGGATGATTTTTTCAATCGTAGGGATTGATGAAAGTTGTGTTTTAAGAGTTGAAAATTCCTGATGCAGCCCTGTTCTCCTGCCGAAGTTTTCGCTCTGGGGATCCATATGAAATATAAAACATTTATGACTGTAATAACATGGGGAACCAGGATTGGCCAGGGAGGGTAGTGAGGTAACTAACTATACATACGTATACAGGGGGGGAACAAAATTACTCTGTTAACTCGGGGGTATTATTTCGCAGTAAATTTTCACGGGGATCATTATTTCGGCATCAATTTAGTTATGGTGGGTAGTTAAGGGATCATCTAATGAGAATTTGCTCTTTATGATTTTCTAAGGTTAGTACAGAGGTTATAAATGCATTGTGTTATTTCACGGTATGGAAAAGGTAACTTCAAGAATGAAGAATGATTACCAGAGTCAACCTCGGAAGATGATCCATCAATTCATTCTGATCTCTCACTTCAATTTCATTTTCAGTTGGTTTTTAATGAATAAACTCCAATTCAATGCAATATAAAATTGTTTTTTACTCAATTGAACACCAAGTAGTAGCGTCACAATACACGTTTCTTTCAATTTGCGTTCCTCTTTAGTTCATATATTTTTTATGAAGTTATCAATAGAAAAATCCATGATATTGGCACAATTAGATTCAATTAATTGCTACTCCTTTCGTTATTTGTTTTTTTGATAGAAAGAATTCATGAATTTTTGTTTCAATAATGCTAGAAGAGCTAGTGGTTGGATGTTTAACCCTTTCGTTGAGATGAATTATGACTGAAACTGAACTGCACTCTGTAGAGTAAATGAAGTACCAATAACGAATCGCCTTGTAGATGAACTACCATACATGAACTATAGTGCTAGTGCAGATGGAAAAACCATAAATGAACCGCTGTGATTCTTCACACAGGAAGAAAACTCGTAAATTATTGGATTTTTGAGAATTCCAACTTTCTTTTTGTGAGATGATAATGTTTCAGAATATCATGGTATACTTTCACTTTTATTCTTAAATTCTTTATTCTTGTCTTTTCATCTAAATCTGCAAGAAATTCAGTTTGACATCTACTGTATTGAATAATTATTCTAATAATGTCGACCGTGTTATATTGGACCAATTTCTTGGATTGATGGTGGCAATAGACCTTTCCAGAATACGTAGAACAAAGATGAAAGATGTGAACTAAACCAGAATGAGAAACAGGTATATTTCATGCGCAACTTGTGGGTAGCTTTAAAAGATGCGCAAACCTTAGTGCGAGAGAAAAAAGAAAGAGAGAGAGGGAAGCAATGAAATGAGATCCTACTGGTTTTTTCGTACCGTGACCGTCACTTAGTAACACAACATTGTTGAAGCATACTAAAATTTTGATTTTCGATAAACAATCAAACAAATAACATCTACATCCAAAACGTCGACTGCGTAAAATAATATCATCTGTCAATTATCAACGATTTAAGAAGGCACCAATAATATTAATTCTTAGCCCACAAGTGACGCGCGCAAAGGTAATTCTGGAAAGGTCTATTCCGACTGGAGAAAATGACGAAATTCTCATGGCTTGCTTCGATAAAAACGTCTTTGTTCTTGATACGCCGAACTTACTTTCCTTTGATTTAAATTGGCCAATAAGATCTGATGGAGCGTGAATTCTATTGCTTGACGTATTCAGGTGACTCTCCAAGAAAGCCAGCCAAATCACTAGGCGTTGCGATTATTTATATTTTCACTTTTTCGGTTTTCAGCCTTCGGGCTTGAAACGGGTGCATTCTATTCGAGGCCCGGCGAACTTTGCTTCACCTAAATGATACTAGCGGTGGATTCCACAAGTCGTAATAACCAGTGATCAACTGCTAGGTTCTCTGATTTTTGAACTGTCAAATCAAGTTGATTCTAGATCAAGCTCCGATCACCGGTCAACCGGTGATTAACTTAACATTTCGGTAAAAATTCACTGTTCCACCAGCTTGAGATGTTTACTCGCTTTTTGATCTGGCAATAGTCTTCCATGTTATTATAATTTCTATGCAAATTATACAGTAATTGTAAACATCGCCATCTTATGGCGATAATATCAAAAATATTACCTTCACGATCACGCTACAGTGTCTAGATGAGAGTCATTAACCGTAGCGACACCTAGTGGCTTTATTCAAAAGAAGGGTAAGCATTTCCTTCTTGAACTAATTTTTCATCGAATTTTTCAGAGTTTTAGTGTTTTTTATAATAGCCAGGCCGTATACGAATCCATAAATGAAGTTTCATAACAAACAGTCTATCCGATATCGAGTTTATGAATGGTGTAACCAACAACTTTGTTTTATTTATAAAGATTATATACTTGCGCGATATTTTGGAAACTTCTGAAATTTGTGAACTATGTTTTTTTTCTGAGCAAATTGTTCAGCAAATTTCAATTTGATGCTGATTAAACATTTAATATCCTTGAGAAAGTTAGCCATGTTTGCCTCACATTCCTTCAATGCTCACAACTCATCTATAGAACCCGAAAACTAAATCATCTAACCGACAAAGCGATACCGCTTGAAAAGCGAACATTGGAAGGAAGGATAAGTGGAAATACTTTTTCGTTCCCGTATTCATTATATTTCCAATTACACTAATTCCCGTACATCTTCGTAAAATAAAACTGTTTTATTCCCCTTCGCAATTTCAATCTTCATCCCTAATGAAAAACGTGAGACATTCAGTTTCGGCGTTCGACCGTCTGCGACATCAAGGAAAGAAAAAATCTAATTTGCGGCTGTCGTCGAGTGGTTTTTTCCATCGTACCTGTCGAGAGCCAGTGGCGTGCGTGTGGTTAAGGGACGTGTCTGTCTACTCTGATGCTTGGAAGTATTGGGTGAAATGAATGCGGAATTTGTGTCGCATATATCGGGTGTTTCTTTAGAGTAATAGAAACTTAAATTGAAATAAAACACATTCAATTGAGATTGAAGCCAAATTTTTATTTTATTTGAAAGATAATTTTATGACATTTATGTTTTGAAAATTATTGACGGCGTATATCTACCACGACTAGCTCTGAGGAACCGTTTTCGAACAGACCAAATTTGAACCACTTTTTCGAGTAACTCAGCAATAACACGAGTTATGTGGGCTTCCAAAGCGTCTATTGTTTCTGGTTTATCAGCATAAACCAATAACTTGACATAACCCAGAGAAAATAATCTAGTGGAGTTATGCCGCATGATCTTGACAGCCAATTAATTCGACAATTTTTCGAAATAACGTTATCAGCAAACAAACGACGCTTATTATGGTCAACTGGCTTTAGTTGTTGAACCAGTTGTGTCTTGTATGGGTGTAGACCAAGATATTTACGCAAAATTTTCCATGTGGTGGATGCACAGAGTCCAACTTGCTGTGAACGTCGACGAATAGAGAAATTTGGATCTTTTTTAACACGATCACTTATAGGAGCTATATTTTCTTCTGTACGTATAGTTCTTTGTCTTGTTGTTGTTGTTGTTGCATCTAAAACTCTACCTTCTATATGAAAATTTATGGCAAGGAAGAATTATGATCAGTTGTGATTTACAAAAAGCGAATGACGATTCTGATTAACAACTGATATCTGGTCTTTGTACCATAGGGTTTTTTTAATACAATGAGGGAGGTTTATTTCCTCTGAGTAAAAGTGGGAAAGATCAACAACAATTGATTGGGTGTTAGAATCGAAAAACGCCTCGCTAAGCCAACAAAGTGTATTATTTGCCATTTTTGAGTATAGTGGGAAAAACAACCCATTTCTTGAATATACAGAGCAGTCTTTGGACTTGGGATATTTGATGTCTGGCATGTGATCCCTAATGCAACTTGTTCTGCAATAAATGTGTCAGCATATAAACTGCTCCAGTGCTCCACATGAGTTAGGGATATTGACTTAAATTGCAAAAAAATATAGTTAAAATAAGATTTTTGTGATGAAAATTCATATATGATCTCAAGTTGCAAATCGATTTTAGCCTGTTGGTCTGTAGCGTATACAGGGTGGTTAAGAAAAATCGAGTAGAATAACGACATTTTATTCGCAGAGAATTCAAGCATTTTGAGACTATCAATACAATGTATGGCCTCCACGGGCATCAATAACAGCTTGACATCTTCTTTGCATAATACATACGAGGTTGTTGAACATTTCTTGAGGAATTTGGTTCCATAAACGGGGCAGAAGCTCTCTCAGATCATTTAAGGATTCTGGGGTAGGTTGATGATTATCTAATCTTCTTTGGAGCATATCCCATGCATGTTCTATGCAATTCAAATCTGGTGAGTGCGGAGGTATTCGTAAATGTGGAATACCAAGCTCCTCGCGCGCATTTTTAACTATGGCTGCACCGTGCGGTCTAGCGTTATCGTCTAGAAATTGAAAAGTTTCACCAATAGCAGCGTGAAAATTTGGCACAACATTGTCAATGACATGCTCCCTATAGAGTAAGGCGGTCATATCCCCAGGACGAATGTGTGAATCTGTGCGCCCGTTGAAACATATCCCAGCCCATTTCATAACACTACCCCCTCGGAATGGATGGACTTCTTAGACATAGCGACGATTACAGGGTATGCGTGGGATTGTCCATACCCTTATTTTTCGAGAATCTGAAAATCGTCCATATCTGGATTCATCAGAGAAAAGGACACTACGCCATTGATCGTTCCAATTGATATGTTGCCTTGCCCATTCCAGTCTTTGACGCTTATGGTCACGTGTTAATGGAACTCCTCCTAATGGACGTCTAGAACCTAGATTCACCTCTCTCAAACGTCGTCTGATGGTTTCGATGGAAACTTGGACCCCATCTGCATTCTGAAGAGTATTCCGTAGCATTCTACACGGTGATGAAACGATCCTGAACAGGTGTTGTTTTTCGTCGCCCACCAAGCTTAGGACTTTTCAACACGGAACCCGTCTTCCTGAACCAATTCCAAAGTCGAGATATCACACTTTGGCTGACTTGGAGTCTTTCCGCTACAACAACCTGAGTTAGGCAACCCTGTAGGATTCCAATAGCCCTATTAGCCTCAGCCTTTGTTAATTTACGTCTTGGCATTTTCAGAAAACTCGTTTCAAATCGCAGCCGTTGATAAACTGACTTCATTTCAAAATAAGAACATTCATGAAGCATATGCAAAGAACCAAACTTCAGAAAAAAGGCGACCAGTTCGACGAAATGTCTCATACTGATTTTTATTGGATCGATTCAAGTTGTTATTGAGTTTTCAATCATTTTACAGCGATTTTCTCGAAGATTACATACTTTTAAAAACGATTGAATACGATATCCTTAACTCTTGTGGAGCTGTATATTTAGTTTTATGAGCTTTATACCTGATCGAAAGATCCTCCCGATCCATAAGAGAGTTAGGACTTTGTGAAAAGGTTTTTTAGCAGGTGAAGTATTTTTTTTACTGCTTCTTTCTCGTTTTTCTTCTTTTTTTCCTGTTACAGATATAATTTCAAGATATTTGCATCCAGTTCAATGAAAAGGCTAGTTTTCAAGCACAAGGAGCTCTGTAACATGGATAGCAGCATATTTTTTGAACAAATTCAGTATCACCAGACATACACGGGGAGACAGAGTTTTTTCAGAGGTTTTTATCTGTTCTCGTGTATCATACTCAGAATTGTATGGTACCCCGTTTACATTTCCTCTGCTAACACTTAGATTTGGAGCGGGAAACAGATTTTATTCTTTTATATAATCTGTTCCTTGTCGCCATTTCTTCACACGTGTCGTATGCCATGTATTGTTTGATTTAAGACAGGATGTAATTCTCTCTTTCGAAAGAATATATATACTGAGAAGCTGAATGAAGGTTCACAGGACATGGTTATTGTCCAAAAACAACCAGATGAATCTCCCAAACTTGACCTAAATTCTTGGGATGAGAACTTTTTCAATAGATGACCCATTAATCAGTCTAAAGGGTATTTTCAAACAGAGAACGAGAATTGTATAGTCCATCCAAGAATGATTGACATCAGAGCAGGTCTTGAAAGTCCAGTCGCAGCTTTATTTCTAGTTACAAAAAAGTAACTAAAAATTTTCTGTGCTTTCATCATAGATATAGAAATAACCTAAAAATTCAACGATCTCTTTTTAAAGTAAGGAACTTTGAACATGAAAATGTTCCCAATTTTCACATACGATTACCAGCGTGTGAATCTGTATACCAGCAGTAAATTATTTCCATCTTGTATTGATACATTTTCATCTAACGATCAATTATAGGAGCATACAGCCTGGAAATTCTGGTTTGATAACAAAAAATATCGTGGGTGATTGAAAAGCACGGTCCTTTTCAATGTTCAATATGAATATTCGCTAAACCGAAAAAATCTAGTTGATAATTTGAGGCGTGTTACTGCAATGTGAATGGATTGGGAAATCTGTAAAAGATCAAGACAGAAACAAAACTTAACCAATGGATCTATTTAATATATGAAGAGTTTTGTCATGACATTGTAACTTTCAAAATTTGTGCACAATGAAGGTGTAAAATATGAAATATGGAAAATATAAATATTCCTATTATTCTGTTTCAACAAACACAACATGTTATTTCATCCTCATCTGGGCAGAACGTTCATAATAAAAGGTTTTGTCAGCAATATATCATAACATTCTTTATATTTTGACTAATCTTCTCTCATTTCTTTTTCAACGTGCTCTTTCAAGCTTTCCATTTTTTAGCTGTTCACTCTTCAAGAGTCTCATTCCAAAGATATTTATTTCACTCGCTCAATTTTTTGCCAAATTTGTTCGAAACATTAATGACAGAACAAAATGTCAGTGTTATTTCCAACACCAACCTGAATTCTGCAACCTAAAATATAACTGAATGGGCATTACCAACATAATTTCGATTTTCCAAAGCCCCCCGAGATGTCAATCCTTCTTGGATGGACTATAACTCAAGGCATATGGAACAAAATATTGCAGTATAAGTGGTCGATCCCATATACCTAGTTAAAATCAATTTTACACATCTTCTTTAAAGGAAAGCTCATTTTTTTGTGGACAAAGGATATAGAATTCATTTTGTCCAGATGATGCGTAGTGAGACGCAACAATGGGAAACGTTCCTGATAAAACCTGTCGCCACCGAAATAGCTGAACAGCTGCTTTGCAATTGAGAAGCTGCGGCATCTGGCTTCCTGTTTCTCAAAACCAAACTTAAATTCAAAATAATAATCCAATTTGGTCAAAATAGAAAAAAATTATTAAAAATCAATACCTATGGCTCAAACGACGTCACATACTAACACGTCCTCCAAAATTCACGTCTGATTTGGAAACACCCTGTATTTCTATTATTTCTAATGTGCTAAAATACAGAGTTGACTGATTGAATAAAAGACTCTCGACGAAGAAGTCATCATTCCTAATTTTAACGAACTTTTTTCCTCCAGCCGCCTTTTTCTTTTACCTCTATTTATATTTCATCAGGAGATCCGCTAGTCGAGTTTGTTCAACTTCTCTAATTCAATTGAGTGGCGGGGGATTCAGTTCCACATTGCTGGTCAAATATTGAGTAGAGACTCGAAAGAACGGGTAGTCTGTCGGTGAAGGGTCCTCGTGTTGTGTGTTCTTTTAGCGAACACGATGCCGTACCTTTATGAACAGCAACACGAATCCCTAGGGACGAGGGGGAGAGGCTGTGACCCAGTCCGTGACGAGGATAATCGATAGATTAAAAATATACAGGTTTATCCGGGTGAAGCTGAAGGAGGAATAGCTTTATTTAACGAATTTCTTTTGAAATGAGTGCAAACTTTCATCGCTTTTATCGGCTCTGTCTTTCTCAAAAAAATGTACCTGGCGTAGCGTCAGTAAAAGAATAATAATATTTCGATTTACTAAGGACTCTGTGGCTTTTACAAATCGAAAAACATTGAAAAGTGACTAAATTTTGGCTTCACCAATTCTCGAATTTTCGAATGAGGAATGAGGTACTGTGTTTCCTCGTTCTATGCCTCTATGGTCTAAGAGTGAAATACTTCCCAATAACAAACAGGGTTTTCTATTAATCCTTTTAATTAATCTGCATCCTCGACGACGTTTGAGAAGGGTTTCACTTCTCACTAACTCAAAAGCATATGCGATTTCGATTGTAAAGAGCCAATGCACTTCCATCTACATATGCGATGGTATATCCTTTATTTCATCCCCATTCCTGAGTAATGTGTACTTGAAACGGGGACAGGGCTTCTCCCAGTTCGAATTCGATTTCAGATAAGAAAGTCGACATATGTAAAATGGCACAATAGAAAAGCGCACAATCGAAAGAAACATTTTTCTCTAGGGGGACATGGCACTTGATGAAATCGAAAGTGTAAATGGGTTCGATTCGATGAGAAGAGGAATTGCCCCATAAACTAGAAAATTGGAAAACCCGGTTACAACAGAGACGTATCGACTGGATTATTTCGTTGGCACTTGAAGAGATACGCAATATTTTACCACCGAAAAGTTAACTATCTTTAGACATACACTTCGGCATGGTTTTTCAACACAAATTTTCGAAAACACGACATTTCGTAACTGTAGTACTTTTGCTCGATTATGTCTTCAATGTTATCAATTTAGTAGTATTATATCGAATATTTTTTCAGGGTGATAGATCTTCTGATTGAAATAAAACACATCAAGATAAAGATTGCCATTTTTTTTTATTTGAAAGATAATTTTATGACATTTATGTTTTAAAAATAATTTCTGGCATATGTCCACCACGACTAGCTCTGAGGAACCGCCCTTTTTTTCGAGTAATTCAGGCCTTATTTCAGCAATTACACGAGTTATGTTGGCTTCCAAAGGGTCTCTTATTTCTGGTTTATCAGCATAAACCAATGACTTATAATCGAAAAGAAGTTATTGCCAAATCTTCCTTTCAAAAATCAATGGTTATGGTCAAGTGGCTTTTGTTCTTAAACCAGTTGGATCTTGTGTGAGGGTAGACCAAGATCTCTACGCAAAATTTTCCATGTGATGGATGCACAGAGTCCAACTTATTGTGAACGTCGACGAATAGACAAATCTGGATCTTCATTAACACTGTCACTTATATCAGCGATATTTTCTTCTGTACAGGGTGGGCAAAATTGGTGCTACATGATCTAAAACTTTTTAACCCGAGGAGATAGATAAAAAAGAATGGCACCTTATAGTCCTCTTTTTTCGAGAAACTGATAATGCCATCAACTGCATTCCTCTATCTTCCTTTGTTTCCGAGGTATAGGCCAAAATTGAAATTTGGGCGATTTCAACTTTGGTCATTATCTCCGTTTCTGTTGATGCTAGGATGTTGAAATAAAAACATTATACAGGCACTTTTCTGCTAGCAATACAGTGGCGTACTCTGATTTTTTCTAAGAGGTTTATTTGCTGAGTTATAACATGAAGTTGTGTTTTTTCTTAAATAAACAGTGGTTTGAAATGACTTAGAAAAAATCGCCATTTTTTTTCCGTTTCAAAAATGTATCATATGTCATACATCGGCCTCAGATTCGTTAAGATATTATGAAAAATATGGAATTCAAATTATAGAGTATTGTAGGCTGAATCATAGAATTATGTGTCTCTACGAATGGTGTAATTATCATTTCATCGTTGGATACTTGATGGTGTGATCTCTGATCTCTGTTTGAAACAACTGTCAGTTATTAAAATTTGACATATCCGGATTTATGGTCAAAGCCCCTATAATTTCTTCGGTCTGCTCATCCTGGTTCTTTTTTGAATATTTCTTCGAACGTGGCTTCTTAAGAGAGCCAAACACAGCCAAAGTATCTGCCAAATGTTTAAAATATCTAATATTTGGTTAATGACGTTCGCGGAAGCTTTGAAAATGTGAATCACTTGCTGCCCCACTATTTTCATTCGCTAAAATTAAACATTTTAACATATTATATTTTTTGTAATTCTGGAATGTCTCCATTAGGTATGCCGCCAACGATGACTTCAAAATTAATAACTGACAGTTGTTTCAAACAGAGATCAGAGATCACAACATCAAGTATTCAATCGTGAAATAATAATTACACCATGCGTAGAGACACATAATTCTATGATTCAGCCTACTTTATACTCAATAATTTGAATTCCATATTATACAAACCATATTTTTCATAATATCTCAACGAATCCGGGGGGCATATACGTATACTGCAGACGCACAAGCGATGGGCGAACAATTCGCATATGATCGGCTACGATCGGTGTAGTAATCACGGCAGGCGCGTAAACTGGCGACGTAATTGGATCTGGTTCGATCTTACACGTCTGCAATTTGCATTAGGTATTTAGGTGTTACAAAAATTATACGAACAATGGAGAATGTAGTGCCAGAGGGTTATGAATATAATTTTACAGGGTTGGGATATTGGTATAGAATCAAGTAAATATCTTTTAAACGAAAAAAATGATATTTATGAAAATTTGCAGGTAGGTAAGTGCAATGGAACAAAATGCATCTGATGTACATTTTTTCGTTAATATACTTCCGGTTCAACCGGAAGTGCCTACAATTCCCCTAATTTGAATGGGACACCCTATATATTTTTACAGATTTCGAAAGAGCTTGTTATTTTGAATTCCTACAAACTGAGTTTAGTGTGAAAAAATTTATAAAAACGAGGAATATAGCACTTCAATCAACCTCCTTTGAGTTTTTCGATACCATGGTTCAGAGCCAAATTTGTGGTGGAAATTTGAGGTGATTCTTCTAAATCGATTGCATTATTTTGTTTGACATTTTCGATCGTTGCAGTCCGTGGTCTTCTAGGTTTTAGCAAATTCTTTACCATCCCAGTTGTATTGAAACGTTGTAATGTTTTAGTTACTGTTGAGCGTGATATAGGATTTTTCTCCGGATGCAAATTATTAAAAATTTGACACACTTTTTCATGGGTTCTAACACGATCACCATAACCGATAATCATTAAAATTTCAATACGCTCTTTTTCGATTAATTGAACCATTTCTAATTGTGCAATTTATTTCCATCAATTAAAATCTGACACTTGGGGAACAAAAGACGTACTGAACAGTAGGGGGAGTACGTACAATGACATAGGGTTTTATTTCAGAGGCATAACTTGTTAGTAGTGAATCACAGTAATGTCATATTCGACACCTCTGATCTTTGGTCCTTTCTTTATAAAATCTAATCAACCTTTATGAAATAAAAGTACCAAAAAATAAAATATTCTGAGATAAACTGGGATAAACGAAATTCATTTTGTTCGCATGCTATGGACAAAATGACATACCGGCAATAGGCAACTGTATTTTTCTACTTATAGTTACAAAACTACTGACAAAGTTCACAAATGAAACGCTTGGTTCTTCTAGGAACATCAGCACAAGATGCGTGAGCCGAATGCACCGTATGCACCGTAACCAGTCTTCTTCAGGGCTAATCCTGGAGAAGATCTAAATCGGGAAAAAAGGTCTCATACCAATAGATAGATGGACACTGGACAGTCGTCTTCATGATCTCGAAAGTTGCTAGGAACATTTTCTTCTTCATTGTCTTCTTTAAATAATGCCCTAGGGACTTGTCTTCTTGTTTTTGAAGGAGGTATGGGCTCTTTTTTGATTTTATTGCAATCTTATTAGGTGTAGAAGTTGAAACTAAGTACGTTTGTCGAGTCCTCGGCTCACGTTTGCCTTGTTCACTTATGAATAGTCCGTTAGGAATTGGAGGAACCTCCTCATAGGATCAGCAAGAGTAGGTTAAGATGCATTGCCTTCATTAGCCGCAGATGAAGATTTTGTTATGAATATGTTAAGACAAGTCCTGATTCTTTGTTTGCTGATGGAGCCTGAGATGGATTGTCTTGGTTTTGTCCGGTAGATACGGTTAATTCAGCTGAAATACCTATGTCATTTTGTCCGTTCACTGTATATGTCATTTTGTCCATATAGCGCTATAAAACTAGAAATGTATCGAATAATTACAAAAAGTATATTCAACATACAAAAAGCTCCGTGAATACAATAACAAATAAGTAAAGTTTGAATTGAATGCAATTTGAATGAAGAAAATGGTGAAAACTGGCCATTTCTTCTTAAAATTTGGCAAAATGAAAAAAAACTCGTGACCTATTGATTTCTGTTATCACTCATAACGACCGAATGAACCAGAGTAGCTCTTGCTAATTTTCAGAGGTTAATTGAAGCCAATCGGATCGTGTAATGTGGTAGGCAGTTCCGCAGTTCATACCTCCGAACTCAAGTTATGATGCCTATGTCATTTTGTCCAGTTATGTCATTTTGTACGTATTTCCCCTACTCGTTTATTTATTACTATGCATACAAACAACATCAATTAGTTTATCTAAGTAAATAGTTTTTTGGTCTAATGCAAAAAACTCAAAGGAGGTTGATTGAAGTGTTATATTCTTCGATTTTACATTTTTTTTTACTAAACTCAGTAAGTATGAATTCTTGATGACAAGCTCTGTCAAAATCTGTAAAAATATATAGGGTTTCCACTTTGGTTTAAAGAAGTTGATGGCATTTCCGGTTAAACCGGAAGTATATTATCAACAAAAATGTACATCAGATGCATTTTGTTTCATTGCAATTACCTGCACATTTTGATAAATATCGTTCTTTTTGTTTGAAAGATATTCTCTTGGTTCCATGCTTTATTCCAACCCTGTATTTGAAAGCACAATGCAAGCCTGATATCAATGATTGATTTGATTGGGCATACTTGGTACAGTTGTCCAAATATTTCATCATAGCGGGTTCAGAAGGTTTAGTATCCCTTTCATGCTTTGACATAATTAAATTCGAATGTGCCGTCCACCTTCTATAAACTGGCATACTTATAGACGTACTAACATAAACTACGTCAGCCCTTGCCTATGTTGACCAACCGTAGTAAACGGAAGACGTATAAGTACAATCTAAGTCTTCACTTTACTGCTATTGTTATTGGTCGGATAGATCTTGAAAAGCCGAATCGTTCAGCTATGCCTTATGCGTCTGCAGTATACGTATATGCATCCGGGGGTGATGTATGACATGTGAATGATGTGATACATTTCTGAAACGGAAAAAAAATGACGATTCTTTCTAAGTCATTTCAAACTACTGTTTCCATAAGAAGAAACACAACTTCATGTTATAACTCAGCAAATAAACCTCTTAAAAAAAATCAGAGTACGCCACTGGATTGCTATCAGAAAAGTGCCTGTATAATGTTTTATGTTTGGCTCTCTTGAGGAGCCACGTTCGAAGAAATATTCAAAAAAGAACCAGGATGAGCAGACCGAAGAAATTATAGAGGCTTTGACCATAAATCCGAATATGTCAAATTTTAATAACTGACAGTTGTTTGAAACAGAGATCAGAGATCACAACATCAAGTATTCAATCGTGCAATAATAATTACACCATGCGTAGAGACAAATAATTCTATGATTCAGCCTACTCAATACTCAATAATTTGAATTCCATATACAAACCATATTTTTCATAATATCTTAACGAATCTGAGGCCGATGTATGACATATGATACATTTTTGAAACGGAAAAAAAATGGCGATTTTTTCTAAGTAATTTCAAATTACTGTTTATATAAGAAAAAACACAACTTCATGTTATAACTCAGCAAATAAACCTCTTAGAAAAAACCAAAGTACGCCACTGGATTGCTATCAAAAAAGTGCCTGTATAATGTTTTCATTTCAACATCCTAGCATCAACAGAAACGGAGATAATGACCAAAGTTGAAATCGCCCAAATTTCAATTTTGGCCTATAACTCGGAAACAAAAGAAGATAGAGGAATGCATTTGATGGCATTATCAGTTTCTCGAAAAAAGAGGACTATAATGTGCCATTCGTTTTTCTCTATCTCCTCGGGTTAAAAAGTTTTAGTTCATGTAGCACCAATTTTGCCCACCCTGTACGTACAGTTCTTTGTCTTGTTATTGTTGTTGCATTGAGTAGAGAAAATGTTGTCCGAAATATATCGATAGTTCGACGATAGATGCATAGAAATACCTGGTGAAACGACTCCTAAGTAAAAATCGTGAAAAAAATTTGTAGATCAAAACAATTGAAATTTTGTGCTACTTCCGGAATAATCCGCAATATTCATCGGTCGTGGCGCGATGATCAGAATGATATAGGATTGCGATAGCATGTATGTAGGTCAGACTAGACAGTATTTGCAAAGTAGAATTAAGCAACACAAATATGATGTAAGAGATGTCAAGAATAAGGAAAAGACTGCTTTGTGTTCACATTTTTTTAAAGATGAACATAGGCTTGATTTTTCAGGTGTAAGAGTCTTAGACAATGAGAAGCATTTTAAGAAGAGAAACATTTTAGAAATGATACATATTAACCTCAATAATTCCATCAATTTTAGATCCGATACTGAACACCTAAGTAAATTGTATAATTCTATTCTGAATAAGTATTTGAGATTGAGTTGATTTTGAGATTTTGTAGTTATATTTCTCTGAGAGGAATAGAAGAGGGGAAAGAATTGTTGTTCTGTGATGCGTGGTTGACATTTTGTGACTGTACCTTTGTTTGAGGTTATTTTGTTACCTTCTGTTTATTCTGAGTTTCGAGTTCCTGTCAGATGTTTGTTTTGATTTTAAATTACGTTGTGAGCGGTATTTTAGGATTGATGACTGGTGATGCCTTTCGGTCCACTTTTTTAGATTTTATAGAACTCTAGTTTATAGAGGTAATTTTTGTACCATTGTCCTTTTTATATGTGTTCCATTTTTGGTTTTCAGGCCTGATGAAGCAGATGAAAATTTGCGAAACGTCGCCAAATATAATTTAAGAGTTTTTTTGGATTGTCCTTTTTCCCACTAGGAGACTTTTCCTTTCTGCCCTTATTGGTTAAACCGTGGAGGACACAATAATCATAGTATATAAGATATAGGTTATGTTATGTTTTTAGAGAAATGACACAATGACAGTTGTCTCTGATCAAAACTTCAAAACAATTTCGAATGTCATAAATCTTTATGGAATAATAGCGCGACCTCTTTCGGGAGAAATGAAAAGCCGCACAAAGTATCACATGATCAATCGACAAGAAAGTCTTAAACAAAATCTAATCAGTTCCAACACCAGGTATTCTATGCATCTATGTTCGACGAATAAGCTGCTCTGACAGACGAATATGTAAACCATAAATTCACGAAGTGCTCTATAATCTTGGCGCATAGAACACTGATTCTAAAAATAAATTTTAACAATTTGTAAAAGTTGTTGCAGGGTGAGTCTCACCATGATAATTTTCCAATGCTCACTGAACAAAAATGTGAAAACAACATGGCTTCTACGCCAAGTGAACGGTTCAAATTAATTGGTTTGAATTTTCAAAATTTTTATTCCTTTTAAATTAATTTCTCCATACTGGGGTATTCCCATATGGAGTTGTCATTGTTTAGGTGCAAAAAGAACTCACGTCAGCTGTGGATCGCGTCATATGTTACATATTTGTTTCATTTTCATTTTTCATATCAGTTCACTGATTTACTTGATCGTGTATTCTGCTTCCGTTAATTGCTAATTTTCTGCTTCCTTTTCGTGAATTCGAAAAATTTCAGTTTTTCCTGTGATTCGCAGTTTGTAGTGATTTCGAGTCAATCGAATTACATTCATTCAAAACTTCGATTTGTGCGAATTATTTTGAACAAAAAAACTGTTACCAGTGGCGTGGTTATTTTAAAATACCACAAGGATAAGTGTACACAATTTGACATTTTTAGCAACGGATTTTCACGTCAGCTTCTTTCCATGTTGGTTTGTCGAGCTCGATCAATCTTTACATTGGGATAGGAGTCGTCGACGGGATCCTGTTGACTGTTTTGCTGATATAGGTAAGACTATATTTCTTCTGTTATTTTGGGTACATTTATCCTTTCATTTGTGTTGGGTTTCAATTAATTTCATATACATGAAGATTATATTTCGAAAAATTAAACTTGGATAATATTGATCCACACTTCAGTTGGTTAACTGAAACTCTATCCAACACTTCCTTCTATCAAAACACAGTTATCTCTATCGATAATTCTATAACTCTAAAAAAAAACACTCGGTACTGAATTTTCGTGAATTCCTGAGTCGTCCCCCTTTTTACAAGCTTTTATTTAGTTTCACCTGTCCCGGTGTCTGTCTGTAATCAAATCTTGCAAGTTGAATATGACACACTTCTAATCGTCCGATTGATTTGAAATTTGGCAGGTGTACATAGTTCTGGTGACAATGCATCATGAAATATTTTTTATAGAAAAAAACAAAATGGCGGCTTCAAAATGGCGGATGAGTTTTGTAATTATCATCCGATTCCATTCAAAATTAGTATCTGGGGGTTTTTGGGTTCGACAATGATGATTCTTCCGTCAAAATTGAAAAATTCAAGATGGCGGCTACAATATGGCGGACGAGTTTTGTAATTATGATCAGATTCTGTTCAAAATTGGTATCGGGGGGTTTTCTGGGTCGGAAATTACGATTTTTCAAAATTGAGGAATTCAGGATGGCGGATGAGTGTTGTTATTATAAAAGCTTGTTTAAAAAAATGATTTTTTTATTATAGCTTGTTTCTTTAGTAACTTCGCCTTGATAATCTTACCTAACTAATCTGACCAAATCTGACCTAACCTGACCAACCTCCCGCAGGAACCAAACCTTCGAACATGGAACGCGCCAAGGAAAAACGATCGCAGATTCCACCAGGATCAACTCCTACATATCTCTCCGGCTCGTTCATCCGTTACATATGTCCTTCCCCAAATTCCTCACGATCCGCAACGACACCTGTCAACCTTCCCATCGCCCGCGACTCCGCACCGGAAACACCCCAATGACGGAGTGCAACACGAGTTCCGGTCGGATATTTCAATGAGTTCCTCATAACTTCCGGGCGAGCGGCTTGCCAAGTGCGTCGCTTTGTTGTCGGAGCGGGTGCCGAGTCAATTGGGCGTGCTGGGGTCGTGGCGCCCTCTAGACCGCCGCGGATCAGGGAGATTGGCTTTGTTAGCCGCCCCAACCCCGACCGTGTCGCTCTCAAAGGACTACAACGGCCGGGCCTTTTCTACTGTTCGATTTATGCCGTAGGCCCGCCGGAATGCGGTTGAGCATACGTAATTTAATGAAGCTCTTCAGACGATTTCAATTTTCCACGGTTTTTTGCCGAGGATTCGGGGAGGGTTGCCGATGGGGAAGGGAGTCTAATTGAGAAAAACGTATCGAAGACACAATCGATATATTTCCATAATGTCTTTTAGCAGATAAAGTTCAAGACATGTATTCCATGACCGAGAACTCTATGAAAAAAAATCAAGCAGTTGGACATGTTCAGAATTCATATTTCTAATTCATGCTTGAGAAGCAACATCCACCCCTTTTAAGGTCAAATCAGGAGTCCTTCAGGGAAGTAGGTATATAAGGACATCTTCCATAAATAGCTATTTATGTAACAAGTACATGAATTAGGTCTTTATGGACGAGTCCAAAAGCTTATGGCAGAGCGAACAAAGCGAACAGGGCCAATAATTTGGGCAAGTCCATAAGCCTAATCATGTACGAGTTGCATACAAAGCTTTATGTTTGTCTGCAATGCAGAAATTTTATTTTCTGGAATGGCAATTAATATATTCGTTGCTCTATTACGAAGAAACATTAAGTGTGTCTTTGCATTTCTTACCTTAGTAACCATCAGCGACCTTAGCAACCTCACTGAACAATGTTGTTTCTCTATTTCAGTATCGTAATGAGTTCATTACAGTACTAAAAACAGTGCTGTAATGAACTCATTACAGCACTGTTACAGTGCTGTTATGAACTCATTACAGCACTGTTTTCAGTTATATTTTTCGTTTCGTGGTTTTCAACAATGACTTCCGATCTTATCAATTTTCAACACACGTCAATTTGGAAATGTCAATTTCGTAACAGTCACCAACTGCCAAGATACAATACAAAGTCACTAGGATGTATAATCTGAATTTTTCATTGAATTCCAAAGAAATTTGACTGAAATAGAGAAAATATCGTCTAATACTCGTTGCAAAATGCAATTCCAACACTCATGAATTTCGCATTCGTATAGGAATAGGAGCCCATTCTGCAACTAGTTTCAAAATGAACTATTACTTGTTTACTTGATTTATGAATTCGTTTAGTGTCAATAATTGGCTACTTTATTGGACACCACTTTATTGGACTCAATTCACAATTGTCACAGTCTTCTCTCGATTTTGCAATTTTCTTTGTTTCACAGGCCGCATACAAATTTTCATAAGCACTTTTAGTGGGTAGGAGAGATTTTTTGGCGGTTGCGGCTAAATTTTCTACGCTTTCCTCTCCTGAACTATCAATTTTTTGGATTATTATGACGTTTGTCACATAATTAACGAAGTTAACAACTTTGTTCAGTGAGGTTGCTAAGGTCGTTGATAGTCACTAAGATAAGAAAAGCAAAAGCATACTTCATGTTTTTCAGTAATGAAGCGACAAATATGATAATTGCCATTTCAGAAAATAAAATTTCTGCAGTGCAGTCAAACAAACAGGTTTGTATGCAACTCGTACATTATTAGGCTTATGGACTTGAATTATATATAAACTTTTGGACTCGTCCATAAAGACCTAATTTATGTACAGGGTGGGCAAAATTGGTGCTACATGAACTAAAACTTTTTAACCCGAGGAGATAGAGAAAAATGAATGGCACCTTAAAGTCTTCTTTTCTCGAGAAACTGATAATGCCATCAACTGCATTCCTCTATCTTCTTTTGTTTTCGAGTTATAGGCCAAAATTGAAATTTGGGCGATTTCAACTTTGGTCATTATCTCCGTTTCTGTGTATGCTAGGACGTTGAAATAAAAACATTATACAGGCACTTTTCTGATAGACATCCAGTGGCGTACTCTGATTTTTTATAAAAGGTTCATTTGCTGAGTTATAACATAAAGTTGTGTTTTTTCTTATGGAAACAGTAGTTTGAAATGACTTAGAAAGAATCGCCATTTTTTTCCCGTTTCAGAAATGTATCATAATATTATACATAGCCCTCAGATTCGTTAAGATATAATGAAAAATATGGTTTGTATATGGAATTCGAATTATTGAGTAGGCTGAATCATAGAATTATGTGTCTCTACGCATGGTGTTATTATTAATTCACGTTTGAATACTTGATGGTGCGATCTCTGTTTGAAACAACTGTCAGTTATTAAAATTTGAAGTCATCGTTGGCGGCATTATGGAGATATTCCAAAATTACGAAAAATATGATACGTTGAAATGTTTCATTTTAGCGAATGAGAATAGTGGGGCAGCAAGTGATTCAACTGTGAAATAATAATTACACCATGTGTAGAGACACATAATTCTATGATTCAGCCTACTCAATAATTCGAATTCCAGATACAAACCATATTTTTCATAATATCTCAACAAATCTGAGGGCGATGTATAACATATGATACATTTCTGAAACGGGAAAAAAATGGCGATTCTTTCTAAGTCA
This sequence comes from Adalia bipunctata, assembly GCA_910592335.1. Lineage (NCBI taxonomy): Eukaryota > Metazoa > Arthropoda > Insecta > Coleoptera > Coccinellidae > Adalia > Adalia bipunctata. Next base: position 15,069,824 of record OU342954.1, read on the forward strand.
TTTCAAACTACTGTTTCCATAAGAAAAAACACAACTTTATGTTATAACTCAGCAAATGAACCTTTTATAAAAAATCAGAGTACGCCACTGGATTGCTATCAGAAAAGTGAAATTTGGGCGATTTCAATTTTGGCCTATAACTCGAAAACAAAAGAATATAGAGGAATGCAGTTGATGTCATTATCAGTTTCTCGAAAAAAGAGGACTATAAGGTACCATTCAATTTTCTATATCTCCTCGGGTTAAAAAGTTTTAGTTCATGTAGCACCAATTTTGCCCACCCTGTACTTGTTACATGAATACCTATCTATTATGTTCGACTGCTTCATAAACACTTGATTCATGAATTCGTTTAGCGTCCATAAATGACTGCTTTATTGGACACCACTTTATTGGACTCAACTGTCACAGTCTTCTCTCGATTTTGCAATTTTCTTCGTTTCACACCACTTGTAATAGGCCGCACACAAATTTTCATAAGCACTTTTCTCTGAATGTCAAAATTACACTTCTGACCTCTTATTGGGAAACTTGGCCAATAATCATATCATGCAAAAAAAAACATTAGAAGTGAAATACTTGGGTGTTCAAAAAGAAAACCTTCTGATAAAGGAAGAAGATATCGATTTCTCTTGTAAATGATGATCCACAATTTCCAATTCCTCAAAGACTTGGTGCCATTTGAGTTTCAGCATTCCCTTTTGTTAATTATATTTTCTGTGCGCTTGTCAAAAGAATATGAATTCTGATGTACGGATATGAATCAAGGAACTAACGACATGAAGATTTCCATCCCCAAAACACACTTCATTTTCCACATGGAAACCTCCAACCCTCATACTATACCTCGGTGACAACACCTTCTTATCATGTGACTCATTAGTTCACCTCTCCAACCCACTTCGTCATACAATTATACCGGCTAGAGTTCGCCTCCATCACGGGGCAACCCTGTAATTTCACGGGGGTGCTGCACCCTCCTTCACGAAGTGCACGACGCGGTAGACAAGGGAAGAAACCAACTTTTAATTTATGGCACCTACTAGGCGAAGTAGCTCGGCAATAAAGGCAAAGTTACATGAGGCATAACTGGTAGCGTTGCGTTATAGACTGTCTACAATGGCAAGATGCACTTTAGGGGTTGATGATACTGTCATTATTTAATGGGAGGCATACTTTTATGCTCGTTATTTTATTAGATGGGTACGCTCTTCGAGCTTTCAACGAAATTGTTTTTAACGCTTGGTCTGATCGATTTTATGCTTTCGTCATTAGTGGGTGTTTCATGCTTTTACTTGCTCGCAACCATACGTCATACCAGAAAGTAATCATTGCCATCGTGAAAACTTTTGGTTTGATATTTGACATATATCTGCATTAAGAGCATAGGTATACTACATACCTACGTGTTGTATATCTACACTATCTTGCTGTCATTTATAAATTTCATTCCTTTCCAAATTTATTTCCTATTATGAATTATATGCCAGATATAAAACTGGCAAGATTGAAATCTAAAAAGCCTTATGGCTTGATGAGTCCATTTCTTCTGAGAAAAATTATAAAGAAATTTGGAGTTCGAAATGGACTTCATTATGATTTTTCTAATAAAAGCCTAATTCTTGATCCTTCTGAAAAGGATTCTGGTTTTCATCTGTCCAGGAAAAATTGGTGTCTATTAAATCGTCTTAGGGCAGGTCATAGTCGTTGAAATAGTATGCTTTTTGAATGGAATGCCATTGATAGCCCGAGATGTGAGTGTGGTCATGAAGAACAATTAATTGATCATTTGGTTCATAACTGTTCAGTTTATATATTTCCAGATAATTTCAAGGATTTTCACTATTCGATTTGTTTTTGAGATGAGTCGGTAACTTCAGAACAATTTGATAATGAATATATTAATTGATTTTCCCTTCTCGATTTCTCTCCTTCCGTTTTTTTGTTTCAGATTATTGCAAAATGCAAAATTATATTATGAGAAGAAGATGTCCTTCGATATAAATATCAGCTTATTCGGTAAACAAATACAATATCCCTATACTTATACGGGAGATAGAGTTTTTGCTAAGGTTTTTATCTGTGCTTTTGCATCATACGTAAAACTGTATGATGTCCTGTTTAACATTTCCTCTGCTAATACTGCGATTAGGAGCGGGTAAGATATCAATCTGTTTTTTGAATGATTTATTCCCTGTTACTTTTTCATTACACATGCCATGATGTTTGATATTTTAACATTGGAAATGTTTATGTTCGTATATTACAGGCAAGTTACGAGTTTTCGTTCAAGGTCAAAAGACGAAAGTGTCGCCAGTAGACCAAAAAAGCATTCGAAAGTCATCGCGTGATTTATTAACATAGCTGTATTGGGCGATTGGGCCAGCATACGAGAATCGGCGACCATTGAGCCGCGGTGGGAGGTACGTCAAATTCGCAGCAACGTTGCCAGATTGGGCAATTATTCCTGTATTTGAAGTATAGATCATTGTTTTATTTCCTTCATTAGCACTTCCGTGTTTATATTGTTGTTTCATCGAGTGAGATCTGGGCCGCGGTGAGTGAATCGTCAAATTTGCCGCAACGTTGCCATTGGGCAATTGTTGCTGTATTTGAAGAATAGGCCAATAGTTGACCCGAGTACATAAAAGATTCATGAATTTAAGTAGAAACAGAATTCTTCTATCTAAAGCCAATTTCATGAATACCCAGATTTGCTAAAATCAAAATTCACTTCGAAAATATTGGACGGTGTGGACTCAGCTTCATCTGATGATATTTACTCCGAGTACATATCAGATTCATGAATTTTAGTGAATACAGAATCCTTCTAAAATAAAAATTCGCTTCGAAAATATTGGACAGGATGGACTCAGCTTCATCTGATGAGAGTTGATCCAGGTACATATAAGATTCATGAATTCTAGTAAAAACAGAATCCTTTTATCTCAAGCGAATTTCATGAAAACTCAGATTTGGTAAAATGAAAATTCCCTTCGCAAATATCGGATGGGGTGGACTCAGCTTCTTCTGATGATGTTTACTCCCAGTACAGATAAGATTCATGAATTTTAGTGAAAACAGATTCTTTCTATCTCAAGCCAATTTCGAGAAAACTCAGATTTGGTGAAATAAAAATTCTGCTCGAAAATATTCGACGAGGTAGATTCAGATTCTTCTGATGATGTTTACTCTGAGTACATGTAAGAATGTGGAATTTCAGTAAAAACAGAATCCTCCTATCTCAAGCCAATTTCGAGAAAACTCAGATTTGGTAAAATAAAAATTCGCTTCGAAAATATTGGACTGGATGTTATGAGCTTCATTCGATGATAGTTGATCCGAGTACATATAGGATTCATGAATTTTAGTAAAAACTGAATCCTTCTATCTAAAGCCAATTTCATGAAAACCCAGATTTGCTAAAATCAAAATTCACTTCGAAAATATTGGACAGGAATGACAGGATGGACCCAGCTTCATCCAATTATTTATATCTTTATTTTTTATTATTACATATATCTTAAGAATACTTACTTTAGAAAGAACATTTTTGTTTTAAAATACGGTGACAAGTTTCCTCTTACATGTTTGTGTTAGGAATTAGGAATGTCTATTGTTTCTTGCAATTATTATTGCTTATTACTATTATTGAAAATACTATTTTATTTTAAGTTCCAATGCAAATAAATGTTGGTAATTGGTAATATTCACATGTGGTGTTATCATTTCTAATGTCTCTGATGGTTGCAAGGATTACGAAATCTGTAAATTTTTTCTTCCAAAACAAATATGTACACCTACTCCATTCATTTTTATAAACTATCTCGGTTGGCCATGATTTAGGTTCATCAAGTTCTTTCACTTGAAACTGTCTTAGGTTGGCACTCGTGAAAATCAAATAATTCTGAAAGAGGTTGCCAATGCTATTCTATTCACTCTTTTTTAACTCGATAGGTAATGTGACACAGGATTGTAAGTACTACTACATTTTCATATTGGATTATTTCAAATTGTGAAAAAAAGGATTCAAATGACTTCTGTGGGCTTATTTCTTGTGAATTTTGAAAAGTGGGAATTCCATATGTCCGTCTTTTCGTTTAGAAGTTTTTCTGACGGGTTATTCGTGTACTCTTTTTTCAAATGAACTATCACAAAGTACCTAACTGACTATTCTGTCCATTATTTTTCAGTGAAATTTCAACACTCGACTCTCGATTTCTGTAAAGGAAAATAGTTTAACTGAATCTTCCAACGATGTTTATATACTTTAAATATTTCCATAATTAACAAAGAAAAATGTTTCTTCAACATTCCCCCGGTCTTTGGATTTATTGAATTCACATAATATTTTCTTAAATTCATTATTTCCCCAAAGTAAATAAACATTTTGATAAATACGTATCTGACAGGAACATGACTATAACCTAACATTTTCAAAATAAACACGGGGAAATGTGTCAGAATTTCATGGCCAACCGGGATTCTTTATGAAAGTGAATGAAGTATACTGAGAATTTAGATACTAAAAGGAGACAAATTTGAGTTTACTAAGAGAAGCGGAAATACGCTGTGGTGTACCTACCACGAGGCAGAATCTCAGGGCCTATGTTTTTTCGCACACAGTTAAATTACTGTGAATTTTTGATTTTTTAGCCATTGAAATTGTTGTACCTATTACTTTGAAACTTGGAACAATATATGCCACTGATCATTCATGTTCCGATTATGGTCATCAATAATGTTGAAGAAAGATTTCGGTATTGGAGGTTGATCTTTTCATTTCGGGTATAAAATGAATAAGTAATTTCTATTAATCTTGTGTAACCCCCCGAATTCTACCATTAAATCAGGAATCCAATTCGAAGTCCGCCTTTAATCGGTAACTGCTATTTCACAGTTCAAATACATCGTGATCTAGTAGTTCAAAATCTCAATCTCATTTGGTTTACTATTGAAGCTTTCATGTTAAGTATTCCTTGTTTTCAATAAGCTGGATGTTACATTTCTCGAAGGTGAGTATGATTCGGCTTTTGTTCCCAATATTTCAATGGTTGATACAAGAGCATGAAAACTTCAGTGGAAAGTATGTACTCCTGTATAGGTGTAGCAATACAGCTTCTCACAGAATCAGCTGAAATATTCATTTCTTAGGGAGCTTTATGTTTGAAACAGATTTGGTCTTTGTTTTTCATGGAGTTGGACGAATTATCTTGGAATTATAATCGAGACAAAAAAGAGAAACAAGGATAGCCTCATAATTGTTCTGAATTCAACAAAATGAACGATAGGAAACGAAAGATACATCATCACAGTAAAATCCCGTAACGAGTTTGGATCCAAATCCAAATAACTCCGTCAAAACATTCGAATCTAAAACAGGAAAATCCCAATAAAATTTCGATCAAGGCAGCTTCGTCGTCGCATCCGCCAGGTTATTGATGGGTTTATTTAATTCCGTAACATCGATTAGGGTAATCCAATTTCTTACTCGCTACGAGGGTTGACATAGTTTCTGCCCATATCCGAGTAGGGTAAATTCCCTTGGGTTTTTCCCGGCCCTATCCTAATTCAAATGGATAGAAGGAAGGTGATCGTTCTGACTTTCAGGGTGAAATATACAAACAGCAAAAGGCCCAAGGAAAGAGCAGAATTGGATTTTCCAGAGTAGGAATCATAATAAAATCAGTTCTTCATTTCATCACTCGTGGCATAATACTGTTTCGGCATAGGAACTATTCCGAATTCACTAACACTAAAGTATACTCAAACACCAGGAAGTATTTATTTTCTGGAATGAAATATTGAGGTCGTTTTAAATTTCTTTCGAGCTTTTTGTGAAAGTATCAGTTTCACCCCCTCTGCAGCAATACTTCAAAAGGTGATTGCAAAAGGAGGTACCAATCCCACAACGTCACTAAAAAAGCCAGAAGGGTCATACACTGAAGGATGAGAATAACGATCGATTTTTCTTTTCAAACCACATTTTCCAGGTAGTGAACTCAAGTAGTTTTGAAACAGCTATAGAAAACACTAAGAAACTGGGATGCTGCTTGAAAAATATTTACAAGACGACACGAATGGCTCTCAGTTTTATAAATCACTATGAGAACGAGCACATATCGCACTTGTCTTCATCTAGTGATCAAACAGTGATCATCTAGGGAAGGGAAGGTAAAGTTAATGAGAGAATTAAAAGTCAGAGAGCAAGGTGATCCATTCTGATAGTCAAGCTACTATCGAAGCACTGAATCCGTAAGCACAACCCCTGTACAGAAAGCCTGGAACATGATAAATGGCAACACCACGCGGGGTCCATAAGATTTTATATATCACCAAGAGGAGATGGGCTGTTTCCTGTACTCCTGCAGAAGGCTGCGGCAAAGATTCTTCCCCATTTGCTGTAGCATGGAGTAAAAAACCTGACCAATGGAGAAAGGCAAAATTAACCCTCATTCCGTAAAATACGTGTCTGATCACAGATCTTTCAGACCATTTTTGAGGTGTTGACGACGAAAACAGCTGAGACATTGGTGAGCAATCAGACCATCTCTGAAAACACCACTGGCGAAACATTTTAAGGATGAGCAATATTGGAGCAGTGGTATGGTTAACTGAGGCAGGGCAGACAAACACAAGGAAAAGACTCGACGAAGAACAAAGGCTTGACTGTGTTTGCATCACTGGAATTATGAGAACAAGCTCGAGGTACTGTGAGGTCATACATATCACACATATCGCACTTGTCTTCTTCTAGTGATCAAACAGTGATCATCTAGGGAAGGTAAAGTTATTGAGAGAATTAAAAGTCAGAGAGCCAGGTTATTTCTAAACAAGTATATCTCATCAGCGGACCTACCAAATGATGTTATGATTAAAGAAGTAATCATTGAGAAAAGTTGCAAAGTATATATCATTGAATGTTTTACAGATAGTTCTGAAACCACGATAGAGGCTAGCGCTAGAGTATACGGGGCAAGAATCCAGTTAAACATTTTCGTAAGGCTTCCACTAGAGTGTTTTTCCGGCAGAAATACATGCAATTGAAAGATCCGTAGACATAAGCTTGAAAAAAACTATCAAGGGGTGTCATTGTGATCCATTCTGATAGTCAAGCTGCTATCAAATCACTGAACTCCTAACCACAACCCCCTGTACAGAAAGCCTTGAACATGACAAATGGCAACACCGCGCGGGGTCCATAGGATTTCTAACCCCGGTACGCCCCCCCACAAGTCTCTCCACACTTGTTGCGAATATAGTTCCATTTTAGATCACACTTCAACCTCATTTTTCGAATTTCATCACGGCGTTGCTACATAATTCGTAGTTATAGATATTTTTAGTGTTTAAAGAGGTTCATCAAAATTCTTATGCTGTGATCAATCTAGAATCTGGATGAAGGAAATTTTTCCAGTATTCAGTTTAAGGTGTCAGCTCATTATTCGGTAAACGTCTGAATTTTTTTTTCATACAATGTCTAATATGAATTTACCAATTCACTCAAATACTAAAATGCAATAACTCAATTTTTCAAATAATGAAATTTGTTTTTCAAATGTCTACATTTTTTACGAATTATGTTTCAAACTCAAATACAGAATATCTCACAAACAAAGCGAGTTAGGTATAGGGCATTCTTCGTAAGAAATGTAGACATTTGAAAAACAAATTTCATGAAGAAGAAAAATACAGGGTGTTCCATTCGAAAGAACTTAATATTTTTTCGTAACTTTTTTTGACGCACCCTGTATATGTAAAATTATTTTTAGATTGTAGATTTTTGTCAATCTTACAACCATATCATATAAGTTCTTTTCGAGACGGTATAGTTAAGGCACTATTTCAGACCTAAGCCTTTCTGACGCAACCTGTATATCATTTTTCTTGTCAATTTTGATAGTTGAAACGGTACCCTCCCCCCAAGAAAAAATATCGGCGCCACTGGCCTTTATCATTTCCTCCTTCAATTCCAAGCGTTTTTCCCAAAATCTCTGCGTAGATAACGCATCCCAATCGAATTCATAATTCCTCGAAATATTCTTCAACCCCCTACTATCCAACCCCAACATACAATGAATCAATTCATCATTTTCCTCCCATTATTGACACGTCACGTACAACACCGAGATTCCATCACAAGACCTGGTCTGCACAACGATAAAATTGTGTTACAACGGATGTCATTATCAGATTGTAATTAAAACATAGAATACACGGGGCACAAAGTAATTGGGTAATTCAGTCGGCCCCATTGTATAACAGAGGGCAACCGCATAGCAAATCACCCCCTCGGTTCGTTATCTGAACGAACTGCGCGTGGTGGAGGGGCTGTTCTGCAGATCTGATAGAGATGGGCTCAGTGTAACAGCCTGAAGGTGTATTCGTACTTCACTTCCGGCGGTGTGCAGAAAAAATAGTTGTCTGAATCGAAAGAAAATATCCTATTTTTGAATGTGGAGGAACAGAGCAAACAATAAATCTTCTGGTTAATAATTTTCTCTAGAGAATTATCGAGACCAAATTAGGAGACCCCTATTATCGATTTTTGCTAGGAGGCCTCGACAATCTCAAACGTCCGCCTTTGATCGATGACTTCAATTTCCAAAGTTCAAATTCTTCCACTGATCTGGTAGTTGAATAATTCAATATCGTTGATCGCGTGAACATATGACTATAGTGACCACTCTATCACATTCCTTTTCATCGAAGATATCCAAATTTCCACGAATGAAATACGAAATTCAATGTTTGGGTGGCTATTTTCGATTCCATAGTGAATTGTTATGTCTTCATACTATTGGAGTAGAACACACAAAATTGCCCAAAAATACGAAAAATACAGATTTTTAGTTGAGATGTCTTCATTTATTTTACGCTCTGGAGTTTCAGTGAAAAATTACTTCTTATTTAATATCAAATAGAAATGTCTATAAATCCTCAAAGAAGATATGAGGATTTTGAATGAAAACTTTGAGGAAAAATGACCCTGACGAAATATGGTAGAATTTGTCAAGATATCTCTACACGAGTCTCCACATTAGTGAAGGAAATTTTCTGATTTTCTTTAAAAATGTTACATTTGACTATTTCAGTGACTATCTCCCTCGTCTTAATTTCCACCAATCAGAAACGCGCAATTTTGAATCACAAATGGTTTCTAGATGGAAAAACTGTATGGCAGCAGCTGTCAGCAGTTTTTTCGGGTTTACCCGTGGCAAAACTTGACAGTTGTTGTCAACGAAAATTAATAATACATACATAATGTATTCAGAATAATCTGTTACTCCTGAAATAGTCTTTTCAAATATCATTCGTGCATCTAATTTTTCCTGTGAAAAAAATCGAAAAAACACAATGCAAAGTAATATTTTTTTAACAAAAAGCATTCGTGCAGGTGCAAAAATCCTCGTCTTCGACTCAGATTTTTGTTGCCACCAGAGCACTCATGCTTCTTATTAAAATATTACTTAGCAACGTGTTTTTTCCATTTTTTTCGGAAAAATTGGATGCACTTTTGATATTACTTACGACTATTCCACTCATTCCATTTTTAGTGAGGAAGTTTCCTTAGCAACACTCGTTTCTCATCGATAAAACATTTAAATCGGCAAAACCAACAACATGGTTTTTCAGGGACAATTTTATGACGTTTCTCAAATTCATAGATATCTTCGGGAATAAATACCATAGAGAAAAAAAACAACGTTTAGTTGATCTATGATGAATACTTATTTGTCAAATAGCGCAATACAAGCCCAATGTGACCATCTTCAGACACGTTTTCTCGTGAAATAGTCATGTCGAATACCACTCGAGATGAAATTTAAGCAGGTAAAATTTCTCTCTTGTAATATTCAAGTTTGTTGCTTCTCGGCAATTTCTCGCCTTACCAAAGATTCGGCTTCACTTTGTGACTGTGAAAAGCAGGGGTATAATCCATATTGGTATTAGTAGATATATGGAATTTATACTGTAAACTGTTGTTGATAAGAGTTTGAGAAGATACTGACAAAATTAGCAACAATCAGTTTCTACCAGAGACTAATTAATTATTCTGTGATTTGATTATAATTCTAAACAGACAGCAGACATTTTCAAACTCCAAACATATACATAGATTGTTTGAGCACCTCGTTGTTGACTGCCGATCCCATCTCGAATCTCCCAGACATCCCCCCTCCCTGTTTGCGCCCCAAATTAGCTTAATTAGGAAACGACATGTCAATCCATCTCGAAGATTTGCCTCGTTGAATTTTCAATATTTTACCTTCAAATTAGAGTTCGAAAATGAAATTACTTCGTCAAAGCGGAAAGTTAACTTCAGTTTAATTGGTAGAAATGATCAGAAGAGAGGAGTTCGTAAGTGGATTCGATAGACGTTCAACTCATCCCTGATTGGATGAAGAAAGCTTGGAGGATGATTTTGGGTCACAAATTTTGAATTTATGTTCCGTTCATTCATCCGGAATATTTTGCCATATTCCTGAATATGACGAATAAAATAAGGAATTTAATAGTTGGGTGGCTGTTTTCTATTTCGTAATGAATTATCAAGTCTTCATACTGCAGTCCAATACATATAAAGTTGCCCAAAAAACGAAGAAATGAAGATTTAGATAAGATTGAGAACGTTTTTGCGCTTTGGAGTTATCATCAGAAATAATATATGTCACATAATACATAATATATCTTACATACCAAACAAAAATGTCCATGTGTCCTTGAAGAAGATATGAAAAGGTTCTATTGCTCGATAGGCAACTTTTGTCAAAAATTACGAGAAATTACTGAAAACCTTGTTATCTATTTTAAAAACGCACCTACTTTTCGGGGTGTACTAATTGTTTGCTCTTCTACACTGAAAATTTTCAATTATGATTAACGTTTTTAGATTTAGTCTGTGGAAGGAACAAAAAAAACTCTGTTCCTCCACAAAAATGACCTTTAGGTAACGATATTGCTACTAATTCCCGTATGTTCTGAATTCATTTGTTGCAAATTGCCGGATGCGCCAGTATCTAAATTAATAGAAAGCCAATTTCAGAATCGGTTGAAATTCGAACATTGCAGATTTCACCACCAAGCAATCAATTCGAAAATCCCATCATTATTATTTTATAAATTGTTGGAAAATTTGATCCACACAGAAATCCCATGAAATCACGTATAGGTATACAGAGTGAGTAGGAGCTCTACATACCACATAGGCATAGAGAATCGCATTAAGTAAAGGAAAAATAGAGTGTAAGAAATTATTCCATTTCGAACATCTTTTATAATTATTCTTCTAACATTACCTGTTCGTTGTTGTTCAGTTCTATTCAGTTTGTTGTCCATTTTTTTTATCAATCTAGTTCTACTGTTTTACTCCCAGAGATCATAGGACTCACTAGGAGACCCCCAGAATCCTGATCAATAGAAGGAGACGTGAAAATCTTGTGCTATAGACTTTTTTTTTCGTGAGATGTAAAGGGCAATAAGATGCACAATTCAACATTATTTTCACATATACAGGGTGTTCGATAACAAAGATATAGACCATAGTTACACTTTTTTCAATGTAATACCCTATATGAATTCAAAAATTGAATGGCAAGCTCAAATAATGATGAGTTTACAAAGACCATTTTATGCCTTAGGGCTTAGGAGAACCATTTAGGAGAAAATGGCGAAATTGGATTGAGTATAAGTAGACTCAAAGATTCAAAGATGTTCACAAAATACCTTCAAATACTACCTCTCTACTGAATGTCCGTATGCGGGTGAAACTCGTTCCACTCGGTACTCAACTCATTCTCCGGCCAGAGGTTCACGATCACAGATCTCTTTTGAAAATCTCGAAAAGTCTTGAAAATATTGAAAATGTGAAGAATGGGGAAAATGTTGGACTGGAGCACAGGTTCATCGCCTGAGAAAATATTTTTTTGATATGAATCGTTTGTTACATGATTCTTTGAACATATGGCTTAACTTGAAAACGATCGGAATAAAAAAAAAAAGGGCATGTACCGAAAAAGATTGAATTATAATGACACTTGATACCTTCTTGGCGCAATTATTTTGAAAATAAGTGAAAAAAGGAATAATAGATCTTGCGTGACCGCAACACTATTATTGAGATCTTCATATGAGTTTTTCAGATTTCAAATAATATTGTAAGCATTTTCCCACAAATATTTCCAAGTATTTCTATGAATATCGCTAATCATAATAGTAGGTTAACTAGTTAAATTAAAAATCGAAAATTACTGAAAAACTATTAGGTTTAAGTATAAAGAAACCCAATGAAGATAGTTCCGCTATTAATTTTTACGTTCAACAAGGTACAGAAATACTGGGTGTGCCATTTGAAATCAGAAAGTTTTTGACCATTATTTGTAGTTAATGTTTGAATATTAGTTATGATCACTCAGTATATTCCAGAGTTGAAAATTTTTTCTTCTGCATAAGGGTAGCTAATATGTCTACACGAAAAAACATTGTCTGTCTCGTTGGCTCCAAGGGATTCATTAATTGCAAATTAAAAATACTCCATTTTTTCGATTTTTCGCCATTTTCTCTTAAATGGTTCTCCTAAGGCATAAAATGGTCTCCATAAACTCAGCATTATTTGAGCTTGCCATTCAATTTTTGAATTCATATATAGGGTATTACATCGAAAAAAGTGTAACTATGGTCATTATCTATGTTATCGAACACCCTGTTTATGTGAAAACAATTTTGAATTGTGCATCTGATTGCCCTTTACATTTAAGGAAAGAAAAATTTTCAAAATGTCTTCATATACTGCCTCAAAATGAGAATTGCGTCTGGGGTGGGCCACCATGTATATCTGTCCAAGCATTCTCTTTTCTTTCATAAAAACAGCAGACATTTTTTTGGAGAATGTTGAGAACCGTTTCGAAGTATGTAGCTACTGAGTGTCCTGATGAAAATGTAAGGGATTAGTTGTAACCGAATGAAGGATAAATTCAAAATTAAAAAAGAAATTGATTAACAATTATTTTAATAGAACCATCCATGATGTCGACAACTTCAAGACAAAGTATGACAAGGCGATATCTGGTTCATCTAATAACAAATATAGGACATTCTACAAATTATACTTCAATAATGCGTGTACATCATATATCAATTAGAACCAGTATACGCGTTGAACAATCATTTTCGAAACTCTATTTTTTTAACATTACTCTGCTCATCTACTTTCTGAATACAACATAAAACAATAACGACTGTGATAATGATTGCGAAGGTTTTATCGATTATGACATGAATAATCAGAGATCAATTTTCGAGCTGATCTTATATCTAACGCTATGAAAGAATTTTCAAAGGCATAAAAATTATTTTTGTAACGAACAAAATGCAACGAAAGGTCCTAAAATTTCCTCTGATATAAAACTTCATTTTAAAAAATACTATAATTCAATTTACTTTGTTTTGCAACAATAATCACAACAATACATTTATTCGGCTCAGTTGATATACATCATTGAACTGCCAATGAAGTTTTGCTAGTCAACAGCGATTGAATAACGAATAACGTTTTGCCAAATTCTCGACATTGAAAAATCAGAAATGAAGAGAAATTCTGTCTGCTCTACAGCTACAGAATCTGTATTATGTTTCACGAAAGATAATACATAATACCTACAGTCAGATATCATCTAAATATCCTAAGAAATCAAGATACTTATCTATAGGCACCACAGCAGAAGATTTACAGATATGTCTATTTTTCGATGCTTTGTTTATCTGAGATTTGGTCTGAAAGTTCACGAACAAGACAAAAAATTACATTATTGCTGAACATTAGATCGATTATAGCACAACACCTAGAAGCCCATACAAATATTTCTGAAACTCAAATGTAATATAACTGCTAACGTCTCGTCTTATCTTCTATTGGATTTTATTTATTAGTTCTCTTTTCACTGGTGTTTTTATTCAACGTCTTTATTCTTCATCTTCTATAGTACTAATTTCCCAATATTGTTCACAATTGAGAAATTGTATATTGATTTAGGATTTCTTGATGATATTTTCTCGATTTCGAGATTCGAAGAATTGCTTAAAATAAATTAATGATGAAATCATCTTACTGGAAGAAGTATTATAATATTATGTTATAGTTTTGATTTTCAATTGATTCTCTTAACGAATAACAAGGATTAAAGGAATTGAAAAAGAATTCGAACACATCTCATAAAATGATTTCCTTCTTTGAATAATGATCAGTTTAATTTATTTTTATATTTTACCAACTTCAATATCTTAGTTACCTACACTATCATATTCTCATCGAGTATCTTCAGTTTGTTTATATATTTTCGCTTGGGAGAATTTACACTGAGGGGGCATATGAATAATATTATCTACACATCTGAGCAATTTTTCTGGTTACCAAACGTATTTATATTAATATCAAAATGAGATATTAGATGTTTCTCACACTTATTCGAAATGTATTCACATGAAATTGACAACTATCAGAGAGCTATTTGAATAAAATCCAACTTGAATATACACGTTTTTAATAGAGACGGGGTGATAATGCGGGCTAACATAGTGATATTTTAGATTCATCCCTAATCTACAACTATAATGCTTGGATTTGGAAGAAATATTGCAATTTCAATTCTGAGAACACAACATCGTTCAATGAATTTTAGTCATGGAAAAAATCCTTTTTTCTTATATCCTCATTTCTAAGGCTTTTGGATAGTTAGTACACTATTGTTTTTGACACCTACAACTATTGCAATATACAGGGTGTATATGAACTGTTGCGAAAAAATTAAGGGGTGATTTCTTGTCCAAAAAAAAAGAGGGTCTTTTATATGAGTTTTCTTTTTTTGACCCCCCTGCTTAGTTACAGCCCCCTAAAGATGGCGTCCGAAAAACAGTTCTTAAGATTTTTCTTCATAACCAAAAAATCGACAAGAGTAAAATAAGGCAGACTTTTATGCGAGCGATAAGGCACACATAAAATTTTTGGTGATGTTTCTCTGTGATTGCAAGAGGTGGAAAAAGCAACTCCTAAACCTTGTTATTCGAGAAACATTTTTCCATATACATATTTCACAATAAAAAAATTATTTTGGATAGCTTCATCCCTTCGCAACAAATAAGGTCTCTTGTAATTTCCCCCTTCAGTTCACGTTTTTTGAGGCGAAAATATGAATATGGAAAAATGTTTATTGTAAAACGAGGTTGAGGGATGGCTTTTTCCACCTCCTATCCCTTTTGCTCGCATAAAATATTTGCTAAATTTCATTCTTCTCAGAGACTTGGTTTTTAAGAAAACAATTAAAAACTGTTTTTCCGGTGCCCAAGCAATGGGGGACTCAAACTCGAAAAGTTTATGTGAAAAACCCATTCAATTTTTTTTTGACAAGGAATCACCCCCTGCATTTTTTCGCAACTTTTTCCCCTCAAGAAACTTCCACTTAAGTCTGAAATAAAAATCTATGAAGTTTCGCAACATAAGAACTAGAAGTTAGTAGAATACTCATTGAAAATCAATGTTGTGTTCTCATTCCAAACGCAATGTTACCACATAAAACATCCCTATCTGATACGTAAAGGAATTATATACACCTAAATCTAAAATGGCCAAACTATTGACCTATCACGTCTTAACAAAGCGAATCATACGATTCTGATATGTATGTGATCTCAGTTGATAAGTTTATAAAACGCTCAACACAATAAAAAATTAACGAAAGTACTTAATTCAAAATAGACTATACAAACTTTTGAATTTACAATGGTAATTGACAACACCTCGATGAAACTAAATCAACTGAACTGTTTCAAGAAATGAAAGCAATGTAAACTAAGGTTCGTTTAAATTTTCACTAGAATTAAAGTGAAATTGAGGAAGAGAAAAGCGAAGAACTCGAAAAAGAGAAGCTAGAAGTAAGATACTAGAAGAACTACAGAATGCTAATATTAAATTCATAGTAAACAAAGATAGCTCAATTCTCAAAATGTTGTCAATTACGACAAATTTGAATAGATACATTATCTACAATCTACAACATTTAAGTTATTTACAAATTAAGAGGAACAATGTGTGATATGTACATAGACTAGAATAACTCGCTATGTATATAGTAACGTATAACTAATAACATAATTTTCCGTTTAAAAATTTTGCCTAAACGGATTCCTTCCTGATGCTGTTGTATCTTGAGGCCTGAAGGGGTTTGGTTGTGCAGGTTCATTTTGCTGAGACCAACCAGCTGATCTCATTGGAGCTTGCGGTTGTTGCTGATAACTGTTTTCTTGATATGTTGAAGGAGGCTGTTGATACTGCTGGTAACTGGTGTCGTTAACCTGTTGGTAACCAGAGTCGAAAGACGTCTCTTCCTGCTGTTGCTGTTGACGGTATTCTAAGTGGTTGAGAACTTCCCCACTAACCGGTTTTTGTTCCTGCATCGAGTAAGTTTGATATTCGCGATTCGGAGGATCACCCATCAGGATATTGGCCTCGTTTTCGAACGGTTTAAAGTCGTAGATGTCCTTAAGATACATTAGAACAGGAGCGTATAGTAGATTAGAAAAAGCGATGAGGAAGTTAAGCGCTGTGAAACCTATAGCTTCAACTACACCACCTGCGATAACAGGCCCGACTGCGTAAGCAAGTGAATACGAAATATCTGCTATGGCGTAGATGCTTCCGTAGATTGATACATAACGAACGTCCACCAGGTAACCGAGTGTGGGAAGAATGGCTGTGTCTATGAGGGCTACTCCGAAACAGATTCCGCAAATGGGGAGCATGAGCAATACGTAAGAGTTCGTGAAAGGGATGAAGAAACAACAGATGCCTTCCAGCGCCAAGCCGGCGGCCGCCATCAGCCACTGGTAAGTCGGGTACTTCCTGGAGATGATGACGGTTACGTACACTCCCGCCACGTGAGGAAAGAAAGCTGGCAACCAGATCATCCCGATCTTCCAGTTCTCGGTGGTCAGGTTGTCTTCCATCCAAAGCGAGATGGTGGGCTCTAGGAAGGCCAGAGCTACGTTGGACATCATCAAAGCGCCAGCGCACACCGCGATGTAGGGATCCATGAACAGTTTCCAAATCGGAACGGACGGTGGTTTCACGCACTGAGACAACCTGATCTGTTCTTTTAACGGCTTCATGACCAGGAGCAGCATAAATCCGTCGATCAGGGAGACGCAAGCCAGGATCAAAAACGGCACTTCCTTTCCTGCGAACTGGTAGAGAGCTCCTCCGAAAGGCGGGGCGACCAGACAACCGAAGCTGATGAAGGCGAGGGCGATCCCCAGAGCTTTGGACCTTTCGTTTTCCTCCGTGAACCTGTCGGCGATCATGGCCATGCCGGCCGTGTCTGCGAAGGCTGAACCGACCCCTTGAAGACTCCGAGCGAAGAACAGGAGGCCGTAGCTTCGGCCACATGCGAACGTTGCCGTCGACAGGAACATTATACAGAGACCGATCATCATGGGGATGTCGTAGCCGATTCTGTCGATTGCCGCCCCTGAAAAAGGGTTCACCAGGAGCTGCACTATGGCCTTGGATGCGAATAGGATGCCGGTAGCCGAATCCTGGCCGTGGTGGTCGTGTTTGAAGGGAGTACCTGGTGGAAGCGTAGCGTTTCCCGGAAGTATAGGTAGAGGATCGTCTTTGTACGCACCGATATATCTCAAATAATCCGGTATTATAGGCACTATCACCATGTACAACATATTGTCTAACAGGAGAGCGATGCAGACGATCAGCATGATCAGCTTCCGCTGCGATTTGGGCTCTTGGAGCTTGTTCCAAACTACTTCTCGCAGTTCGGAGAACTCCATGTTGACTAGAGGTACGTGGAAGTTAAACGATGCCATTTTGGTGGGTGTGGTGTGGCTCTTCTGGTGTGGTCTTTGTGGTGGTGGTTAAGACTTGGCGAGTGCGGGGAAACGCAGTGCCATCCGGTCAACCTGGACATAGGAAAATATTGTTAATTTTTTTAAATTTGGACTCGGGTGGGGAGGCACTGCGTTTAACCCCCCGCAACCCGCTGTTTTTTTAAATAAGGGAGGCAATTCATCAAGTCATTCAAAAATATTTGGGATACATTCTTTCAATAATTCTTTTTCATTGTCTCGCTTATCCTAATTGTCTGGATGTGTGTAGAGGAATTTGAGTGTTTCAATTCAATTTTCTTCGTATCTTTTTGTTTAGCTTAACGTGAGTTTCAGAATGTGAGTTCTTTGACATGTGGGTAAACTATAATAGCAATTGTAACCGTTTCAGATCAAAGGATACCTTTGCATATATTCTTTGCATCATGCAGAAACAGATTAATGTATTTCACGAGATCTTCTGCCTTCAAAAATATTATAATCGTCTCATTAATTGCGATTATTGATTGAATAGAGCACGAAGAGTTTAGAGCTTTATTTCTTTATCGAATTAGTGATATGTTTTATGTGATTTTGGAAAAATTGAGTGTTCAGTCATTCTGGTTCTACAAAAATCATATGAGAATTAATTTGAATGTAGGATTACATTTTCATTGAGCTTATCGAAAGGCTTGTGTCCTCATTTATTTTCAATTCTTTCATTTCTCGGTTTTTTCTGTCCAAAAAAGAAAAGTAAAACATGAAAGTATCTTACACTTGAAATAAAGCAATAACAAATAGGAGCAAAACATCAAGATAGTCAAGGGAAATCAGATAATTCGAGTCTCAAGTCATGGGGCAGTTGAAAGAGGCGGAATTGCCACTGTGAAATGGGAAAAATTGAAAACTAAACCGATTCACATTAAAAAGTGGTTTATTGATATTGATAGGGTAGCTTTTGACTATCTCAAATCAAAGAATCATTTCGATGATCTATCGAAAATTGGATTTGGAATTCAATTTTTTTCCTGATATTTGAACTATTCAAATTCCAGAGCGCAAATATTTTGGTTGCACAGCAATGTTTTATTCCAGTTCTCAAAGCACTGGTTCAATCGATCAGTATTTTCTATACTATAATGTATACTTCATTGACTTTTATGATGTATCTCGGTCATGATTTAGGTTTATCAAGTTCTTTTACTTAAAACTGATGCAGGTTGGCCCTCGTGAAAGCCAAATAATTCTGAGAGATGTCGCCAATGCTATTTTCTATTTTCACTTTTTCAACTTTGTAAATGGGGTTAGTTGTTTTAAGGTTTAACTGTGACATAGGATTCTTAGTCCTACTACATTTTCATACTGGAGTATTTCACGTTGTGCAAAAAGGTAGGTATTTAAATGTCTTCTGTAGGCTCATTTCTTGAGAATTTTCTAAAAGTGGAGAATTCCATAGGTCCGTCTGTTCTGCTCATTTAGAAGTTTTTCTGTCGGATCATTTGAGTACTTCTAATCTCCACTCAATTGAATGATGAATCTCACAGTGATTGAAACATTATCAATATGGATGTATGTAAATTTGCATAAGTTATTTTGCGGTCGAAATGAAAATAACAGCATGTCATTCATTTTCATCAATAAAATAAAATATATGTATATTGGAGTAGTTATTCCAAGATTCAACTGTCAGTCATCGGAAGATCGTATTGCTTCTATTAGTTTTATTTGAACAGGTTCGAAAGTTACAGACTCTTTCCAACCAAATGTTTATTTATGAGAAATCAAATTTTTACTCACTTATACCTGAATAATTTTTTTTTTCAATATTTCGAGTGAACTGAGATTGTAAGTACCAAAAATGAGTTTCCACTTAAAAATGGGAAACTAATGATCAGCAGAAGGAGGAATGAAAAAAGGAAGTTATTATTCAGATTTCCATATTCAAAAAGTTTATGGAAAAAATTGACACTTTCGAAACAGTTTCAAAATTTCTCAACTTTTGCGGAGTATATTCATCGAGACAATCATAATTTCAAGGCAAGATTCCTTTTTTTTTCGATTAAACATCGATAATAATTAGTGCCAAAATTCTAATGATTGGACAGACTCACGCATGTCAAGAGCTTCGAAGGAAAATCAATCGTCGCCATATTGAAACCAATATTTCCGCCATCTTGATTCGAAGCATAACGTATTTCATTCAATATTTGAGAATATCTGAGATTATACGACTATTTTCTACAGTTAATACAATTTAAGGACGCCATTGAGACTTTCTATACTTCATAATATTTATTTTTAATGAATTTAGGTCTGAATATGTTGATTGGTTGACCTTTGACCGAAAGGTCATGAAGAAAATTATAGCTTTCGGTGGATAGATAATGATTTTTCGTTGGAATATTGTGGATGTTATTTTATTGACATGTTTTGATGTTGACATTTACTTAATTATTATTTTATTATATTTAACTTTTTTTTTCTTTTTCCTATATTTTTATTTTACTCGATTTTTTTTTGGCAGAGATTAATGACTGGATTATTGGTAATGTCTCTAAGTTGTCGTATACTTCCAATCGATTTTTTAATGAACACTCAAAGTAGGTCATGCATCACCTCCATTTTGGTCCACGGCCAACTCACCTGTGTCTGGAAGGGCGCTCCCGATCCTAGTGGCGAAGAAGACGCGAATGTTGGCGGCTACTCGCGAATCACCGAGGATGCCGAGCCCGCTCTGGGGGCCTTGCTGGCCGCGACTCTCCACGGTGCCGACGTCCAGGTGCACCACGTCGGACGTTATCAC
This sequence comes from Adalia bipunctata, assembly GCA_910592335.1. NCBI lineage: Eukaryota > Metazoa > Arthropoda > Insecta > Coleoptera > Coccinellidae > Adalia > Adalia bipunctata. Next base: position 15,090,495 of record OU342954.1, read on the forward strand.
TTAACTTCGTACCGCCGCTCCGAATCTACAACCCCCGTTCTGGCGGTCCCGGCTCATTCTGGGGGGCGGCGACGGACTGTGCGCGTGCGCCGGGTCCTCGTTTCCGCCGCCCCTTCATTGGTTCCGCTTCCGTGCGTCACTTCCCCTTGGGGCCAATCCCTTTTTTCGGCCGTTCCACGTGTTGGAGGAACGGAGATGTGGCATTAATTTCATTCATGTTTTTGTTTCTGGCTTTTATTCAATTTGGATGGAAAGAATGTCGAGTTTTGTTGGTGTTGATGTTTGGGATGATGTTGTCTTTGGGGGAATCTTATAGTTTGTCGGTGAGGATGGTCTTTCAGTTCGAAAGGAGAATACATAAAACGTTTTCGACCAGCAAACAGCGCTGGGTTCCAAAAAATTGATAAAACTACTGTCAACCTTCAGGATGGGGCACCAGGCAGGATCAGCAAATTCGAGGATAAAAGCTACACCAGACAGAGGAAGAACAAGCTCGGAAACACTTTGAGATCATGAAGAAAAGGCTCCTTACCCTGGATGTTACCTTTTTCACATAAGGAGTCCAGTTCAAGTCATGTCTGACGGGTAACCCTAAGTTCCCATGTGACTCTGTCGTAGCCAGCCGATGTCCATTCAGAAAGTAATGATGTTGAGTTCTGCTTTCCAATGGGACAATCAGTTAATTCCCAATATCAACAAAAAACCTTCGCGTTTCTTGAAATAACGTTCACAATCTCCGATACAGGATCTTGTTCTATACTCTGTTCAAATCTAAGAAGGAGCAATATAAGCAAGTTTGGCGCAGCGGCAGGAGGCCCTTCGTTACTTTCCGTCCAGAGTCGAATCGAGGAGATTTCACAAAATCGTTCAGTTTATTTATCCATGTCTCATCCATATAATAAATTTTTCTGCCTTGTTCCCTTAATGAGCAGATTTTCTTCAAATAATCACTTCTCCACACAATTATTTCATCCCTATCTATCGGTAGACTATCACTACCTCGTTTTTTGAACTTGAATTCCATTTTTTTCAATGATTTATAGAACGTTGTTCTTTTGAAATTTGACAAACTGTGGTCATCATTCACGATTTCTAGTCCTTTAGAAATCGTTGGGATTTCATTCCGAAAAAAAAACCGTGGACAATTCTTCTGATAAGGTCCATATCGAAATCGTCAACCGAATCGATTATTTTTAACAACCTCTTAGGTGACGTGAATGTTTTATTCTCTTCATATTCTCTGAGAATTCTGAATACAGCTGAATCACTCATCCCTGAGAATTTTGAAACAATTCCTACTAAGTCTCTTTCCGATAAATCAGGATGTTCTTCCAAATCTCTTCGAAAAATCTTCAAAATTATCTCTTTCACTTCAGCAGAGAAATGCGACCTTTTGGACCGGGCTCTCCTCTCAGGTGGCGTCAATGTTTTATTCTCTCCATATTCTCTGAGAATTCTGAATACAGCTGAATCACTCACCCCTGAGACTCTTTTCGATAAATCAGGATGTTCTTCCAATTCTTTTCGAGAAATGTTAAAAATTATTTCTTTCTCTTCAGCAGAGAAATGCGACCTTTTGGATCTTTTTCGTAGTGGTCCCCACATATCACCCTCCGATGCAGTATCCGTATCCGAATTCGACATTGTTCTGTAAACACTATAATATACACTTTGCCAAAAGATTTTCCAACACAATGCACTTTTCACAACAAAATCTATACGCACTTTGAACAGCTAGACCTTCACAGTAGCTCTAGATATTTTAACTAGTCTTGTCAATTGAAAACTTCCATATTTATGCAAATCAAGATGGCTCTAACCCATTAAGAGAAAGGACCCAAATCTGGTGATTCCTGGAATTACCTTGCCGCAATCTCGAGCATCCGAAAAAGAAATTATTTAGTAGATGATAATATAAAAACAAAACAAAATAAAAAAATAGGGTACGTCGGATATAAAATGTTTATGACAGTTGCAAATCATAACAGAAATTTTGCACTAGAGTTTCATCTGAGGAAATAAGTTCTAATGTGGGAATTGCTGACTCAAATTATTGAATCATTTCTATCCAGTACCATTGACAGTCCGTTCCGAGTACGATCCTGGCAGTCTCTTAGGGCGCTAAAAGGGAGCGTCGTTATGACCGTTTCACCAATAGGAGCTTTATTGTGCGCAAAGCAGACGATTCTGTTTGTTTACAAAGCTCCTTCTTATATTTGAACGAATATACTTTATAGTACTCAGGGTTGTACCCGTGTTTTACCTGGCTCGTACTTGAGCTGATCTGGGTTTGGAGTCATAGAAAAAAATACACGGAATCACAGAACGCGATAAAGTTATTGTGTTCTTCTTCATTGAAAGACAGTGATATTTAATTGGACCCAATTCATCAAGGGCGGATATAGCTCTTTTTTATGCAAATCAACCTTTCAGGCTCAAACACTTTCTGGTTAAATTCATAGTTATAGTTAGAAAGGGGTTACAGTTCACTGCCACCTCAAGGTCCATTGTGCCCCCAGATATTTAATTGGAGTTAATATCCACTTTAGGGCAAGAGTGTGATGCATACACTCACATTATTTTTCAACGTAGATTCAATATCTGCCATAAAAAAATGGGGTTCTAGTTTGAAAAAATTGATTTTTCACGATTTTGTCATCCCTTACTTTGAAAGCGATTTTTTCACCCCCTGTATCATGAATCGCGATTTCGATTTTCAAAGTGGATACATCAATCCTACATCTTGAAAAATCCCAAAAATGAAAAGCTTCCATCCAAAAACCTCGAAGTTTTTCTTGTTTCAGCGGAGCTCTATTTTCGATTTTTTTTTCGAATTTTCCCGCTCAGAGAGAATATTCCAACCAAAACTGAAATATGTTACATCAAAATAACTTAAAATTTTCTAAGGAATCTATTTCTGCAATAAAAAAATGTGTTCTAATTGGAAAAACGGAAGTTGACGTCATTTCCGGAAAAACCGGAGGTGCTCATGCCTTGAAAATATTTTAGATTTCATCAGCATCGTGAAATACTTATAAGTGCTGAATTTCATGAAAATACGTTCAGTAGTTTCCCGTATAAATATGGGCGAGGTTCCTCGTGAAAGACCCTGTATACGTGAAATATTTCCAGTATTAACAGAGAAAAAGTTTCTTCAACATTCGCCAGGTCTTTGAAATTATTGAATTCACATAATATTACCTCAAATTCTTCATTTTCTCAAAGCGAATAAACATTTCGTAATAACTACGACCCCTATGTAGAAAGGACAACGTTGCCTAGATATCTGACAGGAAAATGACTATAACCTAATATTTTCAAAATATACACGGTGAAATGTGTCAGAATATCATGGCCAACCGGGATACTTCATGAAAGTGAATGGAGTATATCTAAATTTCAGCTTTCGAAATAATAGGACAGGTCAGCCATCGAAAAGAAATTACAGCCCAGAATATTCCTGCTGGGTTCTCCAATACCCATAACTGACACTTATGTTCATCTCCTCCATCCAATCGACCGACTTCCTTCCTAAAACTTCGACCATTTCTCATCATTCAGCAGAAACCACCTTGTTCTATTTTCATCCGAATCCTCGTGAACGTGCGATCCAGAAGGCGAGTTTTGTTATTCACCTCGGCGTTCAGGTAGATCGGGAGGGCACGATAAGGGGCAAGGGAGGTCAGAGGGGATGATGAATCGATACAGCTGCCGCCGTTTCTGCATGAATATTTGATACCCCTTCCTCCCCTGGCTTCCAGCCCGGCTTTCATGCACGAGAGCAATGTTTTGGTTGTCGGATTTGGCACCTTCCAGGTTAAGGATTTTGGATATATGAAGAAAAAGGATATGTTGAAAAAGGATATATTGAAAAAGGATATATTGAAAAAGGATATATTGAAAAATTCTTAGCGTACTATAGAACCAAACAAAAGTTCAATGTCAAAATATTTCATTACTCAACATATTCTCCTCTCAATTGAATACATTTATTACAGCGAACCTGGAACGTCTATGGACCTTTGAAAAAAATGTTTCTTCTTGATCTGCAAACCAGTCCTCCACAGCTTTCATTACCTCTCCGTTGGGAGGAAATTTACGACTTTTTAAACTTTTTTTCAGTTGAGGAAAGAGATGATAGTCGGACGGAGCCAAATCTGGTGAACAAGGCGGGTGATTATGTAGTGGCGCGTTGTCCTGTAAAAACAAAACACCTTTGGATAGCTTTTCGCGTCTTTTCTCTTTAATTTTTTCCCGTAGAGTGGTCAGTAATGTCGAATAGTGATCTCCAGTTATTGTTCTACCCTTATCCAAAAAATCTATCATGATTACTTCATGGCAATGCCAAAATACTGAAGCAAGAACTTTTTCAGCAGATTTTTGGACACGAGACTTCTAGGTCTTGGAGAACCAGAGTGTCATCTTCCGATTGCAAGTATTTCCGTTTGAAGGACGCTTGTACAGGAGCCTAACGATAGGGCACACTTGGTACTTGTCCCGTGAATCCCAGCGCCAGCTCCTGTAGCGGTTTTAGAACCATCTGTATACCATTTTATTGTATTTTCTTTGAGATTATAGTTGGTGCATTCCCTTTCCCAATCCTCTCTTTTACTTAGCATTGTACTGAAGTTTTTCTTAGTGCTTACTTTCTTGATCATTACATCACTAGGAAGGTTTGCAGATGAGGTGTAGTCATTTAGAGAGGACCAAACTCTCTGAAACCTGACTCTCTCATTGCCTGCTCCTTCTTTAGATACTCTGAGGATGGCCTCATGGGCTCTCCTATCAATCACCAGATGTAGAGGTGTGTGAAGTCATACAAATGCACTAAAATAGAAAAAATTAATATATAAAAAAACATTTTTAAAGACAAGCCTTTATAAGAATGCATTAGAAAGGAAATGAAATAATGAATATAAAAATGCACTAAAAAAATTTGTTTCTTTCATTTTTGATCGAGTTATTCAGTGAGTAAGAGATTCGAAAGCTTGCCGCAGACAAAAAATAGATAGACAGTTTTCTTATTTTGTATCCGCGGCAAGCTTTTGAATCTGTTACTCACAGAAAAAACTAAATGAAACATGAAAGAAATTATTTTTTTGGTGCATTTTTCTTTATATTATTTCATTTCCTTTTTAATGCATTTTCATAAAAGCTCTTTTCATATCTTTATCTTGAATACGGATGGCGTTACGAAAATTTTTACTCAGCAAACCCCCAATATTTCTCAGTTACGGGTCACTTTCCTTTAAAATACCCTGTATAAGGGTGAACAGAATATTTTGCATCATTATTCATTATGAACCCATCATATAATGAAGTAAGACATTTAAATATTATTGTTTTTTTTTCACGAGTGAGTAAAACTTAATCACGATAACCTGTCGGCTCAAAACTCCACAATTACCAATTTTCTTGCCGAATGATAAGGCTCTACACCGTAGAAAAAAGCTTGGAAAATATGAGGAGATTGTAGACAACTCAACCCTAGCCAATCAACCAGTTAATCGCCTTAATCGCCCTTATCAACTACAAATACCCTTCGAATTTCGTTTGTATGCGTCCCTTGTAACGACACGGTGGAAAGAAAATCGTAAAGCACGGCATGAGAATCAGGGGGCCCAGAAATTGGTTGAGGGTGAACCGAGTGCGTTGGACACATAGCTTCAGGCCACCAGAAGTTCATTTACATTTCCTATCAAATATCGCCGTGGGCGGCATGGGGCGCGAGGGGATTCTGAATGAGTTCTGTAATTGTTGAAAGGATATTCTCTATTCCGAACTCAACTGGGGAATGGGAGTTTGAAATAATTATTTTAACTGTTCAACAAAAAATCCAAATCTTATGAAATGTAGGTATAAGACTTTGGGGGTTTTTCGCAGGTTTCTAGGTCCACCAGTTAATCAAAAAACAAACTTTTAGGAAGAGAGGCCAACTCGTTTCGACTGAATTTCTAAGTCTTCATCAGGGCTCTGAAATGGAACAACATGAAAAACAATAATTTTAGAGAATCGAAACTACAATTAAAAGATTGAAACCTTATTTTCCAAAAATTATTTTTTGAAAACATACACGATCAAATACAGGGTGAGTCTCTGACTTGTACATAGGTATATTTCAACTGAAGATTCTTGAGATCAAAAGAAACATTTTTTTCATTTTCCATTTTTCCGAATTCGGCTTTGTTAAAAAGATAAAGCCAATTAAAAAAAAATTGGGCTGACTACGTCTCTGATATGATTCTCTGGAATTGATGTAATGTTCATATTTCTCGATAGAAATTGAGTTGATACATTTAAGAAATACTCAAGTACTAATCTTAATCGAATAAAAATGTTGCAAACACGATAATTCCAACAAAAACAGTTAGTTTCATCGGATTATATCTGCAACTGAAAAGCCACATTTCTGACACCAAAATAAGTTCCTTCTTCGATTTTTCTGCAGATTTGTTTGTAAACACTAATAACTTGTTCATATTTTCCTCGAAATTCCCAAACAATATCATGAAGAAAGACTTTTCATTCAGATTCATTATTAAACAACCTAACCTAATCTAATTTGTATCGATTCTGTGAATGTTTGCAGCTTGCTGATATTTTCATTAAGGTTGAGGATTTTATACGAAACATAGTATAAATCACGATACATTTGTGTACCGTGGTATAAATATCTATGAATTCTGCCGTTTCCATCATAAATCGACTTTGCCGCCAAATTTTACCATCGCATGCGTAGAGCGAAAATCGAAGTATTGGTTATCTCTGAACAAACTGTGAACATTATGTGAAGATCTGAATACATTCAGTGAATTATTGTTTTAATGTGATTATTATGTGAAGTGAATTAATATAATTTTAACCGTGTCGACTTTATAAAATTCCAAGAGGATATTGTTTAAATAGGAACATCGCCACAGATTATCAGCTATCGTATTATTTTTCATTAATTTCAAAATAATAAGTAGTTTGTATCGAGATTCATCATTCATTTCCGAATTTTGTATTTCATCGACATTTAACTTCAGTTTGGACCGTTAACTATGAATTTTCAATAGAAACTATGCGTGTTAAATCCTCCTTGGTGTTCAATTTTATCTCCCACATTTGTGGGATTTTATTATTAAAATATCTCGACAAAGTTGATAAATATTGTGACAACATTGTAAACTCGTTTAAAGACCAGAAAAAGAATTATATTCGATGATATTCAATTCAGAGACGCATTCAGATTATTCTTGAAATTAATGATTTTTTCGTCAAATTTCTCCGGGTAAAATTGGAAATAACTCGAAAACGACGCGTTTTATTGAAAAAAAAATAGAATACTTTTAGTTTCTTAAATGATTCTTTCGAAAATATAAACCGTTTTTTTTTTTTGAAGTGGTTTTATCGTGTTTTGATGAGTCGACTCTACCCTCTAACTTTTATACTAGTATGGAATAGTATGGATATTGAATAGGTTCCAGCCATGAAAAATCATTAATCGTCTCTCGATAGCGCAGCCATTCACCGTAACTGTTGCTCCAGTCCTCATTCCAGAAGCGACAATTTTGCTTGTTGACGAAGCCACCAAGGTGGAAATGGGCCTTATCACTCGAGTTGATTTTTCGATGGAATTCCGGATCATTTCCATGCATTTCAAGGACCCAATCAGCAAAGACACAACGTTGTTGATGATCGATCGGCATGAGTTCTTGTGTTAACTGAACTTTATAAGCCTTAAGACCCAAATATTTATGCAAAATACGGTGTAATGACATTTGTGGAATGCCTAATTCCAAAGAACGAGGAGGAATGGACAACCTGGGTTTTCTACAACACTTTCGGCTTCAGAAGCAATATTCTCGGCTGTTCTTGAGCGAAGTGCACAGGTTTCATTCTTCACATCACCAACTTGCTCCAACAGCTCGAATTTTTCCACCAATTATCTGTTTTGCGGTTCGACGATCCAAAAATGTTCTAGTTTCACGAAACGTCTCTGCCAAATTTTCACCATTTTCATAGTGATTTTTAAAAAAGTTCAATGCGTGATTGAAGCGAAGTGAACAAGTTATTGGTGTTAACTAATTTTCTGGAAAATCGAAGGAGGAACTTATTCTGGTGGGAGAAATATGGCTTTTCAATTACAGATATAATCGTACAAAATTTTGTGTTTTTGTTAGGAAATATCGTGGTTGTAACATTCGTATTCAAATAAGATTAGTACTTAAGAATGTCCCAAATATATCAACTCAATTCCATTTGAGAAATATGAACTCTGCATCAATTCCAGATGATCGTATCAGGCACGTATTCGGCCCAATTTATTTTCAAATGGTTACATATTTTAACATAGCTGAATACGGGAAAATTGAAAATGGAAAAAAGGTTTCTTTTGGCCTCGAGAATCTACGGTTAATCATATGTGAAAGTCGAAGACTGTACTCGTATGCCAACTCCCTTGGTAGAGTTTGATTCATCACTGTACAAAATGGATGACTTTTTGTCTATTTAGTTCACGTAGTTCACTGTATAGGGTGGACAAAATTGGTGCTACATGAACTAAAACTGTTTAACCCGAGGAGATAGAAAAAAATGAATGGCACCTTATGGTCTTCTTCCTTCGAGAAACTGAGAATACCATCAACATTCCTCTATCTTCTCTCGTTTCCGAGTTATAGGCCAAAATTGGAATTTGGGCGATTTCAACTTTGGTCATTATCTCCGTTTCTGTTTATGCTAGGATGCTGATAGCAATCCAGTGGCGTACTTTGATTTTTTGCTGGGTTATAACATGAAGTTGTGTTTTTTCTTATAGAAACTGTGGTTTGAAATGACTTAGAAAGAATTACCATTTTTTTCCCGTTTCAGAAATGTATCATATGTTAAACATCGCTTTCAGAATCGTTTAGATATTATGAAAAATATGGTCTGTATATGGAATTCATATTATTGAGTATTAAGTAGGCTGAATCATAGAATTATGTGTCTCTACGCATGGTGTACTTAATTATTATTTCCGTCGACCATAGAATAAAAGCTCATTTTAACGCACTCAAAGTCATCCATTAATGACCTATTTTAATGCATTATTTCTTATTAATGCATGATTGTCATGGCAACCGAACATAAAATATTCAGTCAGAGCACTATCACAGAATACCTAGTTAGGTATTCTGTGGCACTATTGAGCTTGGTTCGAAATCAACTTCTGTCACAGAAGGGTATGTTGACAACTCCATTCAAAATAAAATAGACTGCAGAAGAAATTTCAGGTGATACAAGTAGCAAAGTAGATGATACTTCAACCAATATATCGAAATGAACATAGAAATTTACATTATGTCAAATTTGTCGATTAAGCAAAATAAAAATTCATTTCTATCGAGAATTCCTATTCAATTCGTGATGAGGTCGACGGGAAAATCTTGTAATCAACTCGTTTATTAATTCAGCGATTCATGGTCTCAAACATTAACGCGTGAGCGGAGCCAGCGCGTTAAAATATTTCGACCATTAATCGCTGTCATTAATAAACTAGTTGATTAAATAACTATTTAATCAACTAGTTTATTAATGACAGCGATTAATGGTCGAAATATTTTAACGCGTGAGCGGAGCGAGCGCGTTAATGTTTGAGACCATTAATCGCTGAATTAATAAACGAGTTGATTACAAGATTTTTCCGTCGACCTCATCTCGAATTGAATATGAATTCTCGATAGAAATGAATTTTTATTTTGCTTAATCGACAAATTTGACATAATGTAAATTTCTATGTTCATTTCAATATATTGATATTTATGCTACCTATGGAACAATTCGAAAAATTCATAGAGGGAATATTGGACATGTTGTGACATTCTGAATAGTTCACATTTAGTTTGCATTTATATCATTACCTATGATATCCCATAAGGAACGTATGAAGAAGATGGAGGTTGAAGTATTATCTACTTTGCAACTTGTATCACCTGAAATTTCATCTGCAGTCTATTTTATTTTGAATGGAGTTGTCAACATACCCTTCTGTGAGTCTGTGACAGAAGTTGATTTCGAACCAAGCTCGATAGTGCTCTGACTGAATATTTTATGTTCGGTTGCCATGATAATCATGCATTAATAAGAAATCATGCATTAAAATAGGTCATTAATGGATGATTTTGAGTGCGTTAAAATGAGCTTTTATTCTATGGTCGACGGAAAATAACTATTTCACGGTTGAATACTTGATGGTGTGATCTCTGTTTGAAACAACTGTCAGTTATTAAAATTTGAAGTCATTTTTGGCGGCATTATGGAGATATTCCAAAATTATGAAAAATATGATAGGTACTTATGTTAAAATGTTTCATTTTAGCGAATGAGAATAGTGGGGCAGCAAGTGATTCAACTGTGAAATAATAATTACACCATGCGTAGTGACACATAATTCTATGATTCAGCCTACTTAATACTCAATAATTTGAATTCCATATCGTCAGTCCCGTGCCAAAACCATGAATTCCCAATCATTACAAACTTCAAATGCGATTATCTCAAAACTGTAATTTTGCACATTCATGGTTTTGGCATGGGACCGACGATATCATACAAACCATATTTTTCATAATATCTTAACGGATATGAGAGCAATGTATGACATTTCTGAAACGGAAAAAAGATGGCGATTCTTCCTAAGTCATTTCAAACTACTGTTTCTATGAGAAAAAACACAACTTTATATTTTAACTCAGCAAATAAACCTCTTAGAGAAAATCAGATTACGCCAATGGATTGCTATCAGAAAAGTGTCTGTATAATGTTTTTATTTCAACATCCTAGCATAAACGCCATAAACAGAAACGGAGATAATGACCAAAGTTGAAATCGCCCAAATTCAATTTTGGCCTATAACTCGGAAAAAAAGGGTGTTTAAAAATTAAAATTATTTGGCATTACGTCAGAGGGTTTGGCATATGTTCCACTCATCAGTTTCCGGATAGGAGCTTGATAATTAATGAGATTCTGAAGGCTTCAATTTCTAACATTTAGTTGTAGGGGATCATAAATCTTATACGTCAATTCATTCAGTGAAATCATGAATTTCGAAAGGCGTTTCGGTATTTTATTGTGGAACTCGAATTTCACCTGATATGCCCGAGTTTGATTGCTTTATAAAATCCACTTTTATTACCACTTCAAATAACATCAATTTTCTCAACATTTTCATTCTGAAGTTGTAAAATCTTCGTGTAAAACTTATATTGATCCTCCCTGCAAATTCATCTCATAAAATTTCATACAACAGCTCAACTCATAATCCAACAAAGGAGAAAGCTTCCGGATCAACCCCTCCTATAATTCCCCGACCTATATGCAACTTAGCAATACCTTGGATGACAATATTCGCGATATTTCAACTCCACCGCCTCTTGACCTGCCCTTTGATTCAAAGGACTTATTGTCGGGCACCTTGATAAAGCACACTCCGGGGTATTAAGCGTCCCCCCGAACAATAACTCCATATTGTACAGTCTGAAGACTCAATAACACTCGAATTGGTTACGTTGGAGCTAAATTGGATTGGTGTTTTGAATGCTGTGTTCGGGAATTTTTGTCGAGGGAGATATAAAACGGTACGGAAGACAAAAGACATAAAAGTAAGGGAATAAATCATACTTTTGCGCGGATGTTTCGGTATAAGGTTTCAGAGTTCTTTCGATAGGGGGGATTTGAAAGGAGCTTTTTTGCGAATTGCAAGTTTTATGGAAGATTTTCCGAATTAAAAATTCCATGAGTGCGTCCAATAAACTATAAATATAATATAAGACACTTATTTTCATATAATTATATTCTGAGACAATCGATTTCGGCACTAGGCCATCATCAGGTCAGCTAAAAATAAGATAAAGACAACAAAGATTAAGAGATGACAACAAGACACTTTCATAACTCTACAAATGTTCTGGACAGTGATTTTTTCTGATACAAACAAAAGAATTTATTACAAACTCACCGTCAATGAAATATGAGCTAGTTACAAAAGACATCAAATTAATTATAAAGATTTCACTTTGAGAAATCGTTTATGAAAAAATCTATGATTCTTCTTGGTGGTTAAAATAAAAAGAATTGTAATTCCTGAAGAGTCTGATGATACAATCTGAAACCCAAAATGTTTTTTAATTTTCAAAATTCAATATTGTTACCATAACGAGTTTTGAAAAAGGAACCACCAAAGTTCCGTAATGTAGACGAAGTTATACAGGGTGATTCCGGAGGAGACCGTCAGATTTTAGGAGTAGTTCACACTAGTCTGGGTAGTTTCGAAACAATGTTTGGTTTATGGTTGGGAGCCTTTATTTAGAGTTTATAGGGTGATTTGTCCGATTCGACTGATTTTTATTTTATTCATAACTTTAGTATGGCAGTGTGGAACAATATGATTTTCTACTTTCAATAATACTAACACTTTTTCAAAAATACAGGGTGAGAAGTTCAGATTAAATTTGCAGGCTGAAAACACAGCCTGTACATTCCGTTTTCAAAAATTCGCTACCTGCTTCCGAGTCTACCATAAGTTTGCATTACTGAAGCGTTTTCATTTTTTTTGGCACACGTCCAGTTTTCCTGGAAAATATTCTTTAAGATGAACAATATCGTTATTTTGCTCCAAAGCAGTGGGGATATTCTGAACTGTATAGTAAAGCACTGCCTCGGAGCGAAATAATGATATTAATTAATCGATGAGAAGGAAAAATCAGAAAAATCAATTGGAAGTTTCCAAGGCAGACAAGGAAAACTGCCTAGTTATATTAGACCGGAATGTATACGAATACGTTGATAATTTCCCAGGCCCATTGTATCTATGACGTTGCACTCTGTAGGCACCTTATATTTATTTTGGGACAAGTAGGTTTTTTGTAGTTATCTCTTGTAATTTGTTGACAACACAAGTTCTTATTTTTAGCGGTACTGAGTATGGCTAACTAGCCGAAAGCGCTTTACCAGCTCTACAATGAATATACTCAAAATTATACGCTTTTATTTCGAACTGACATCAATAACGATATTGTTCATCTTCAAAAATTATTTTTCACTTCGCAACATCTGGAGGAAACGAATTCCATATCCTTTGTCCACAAGAAATGAGCTGTCTTCTTGGAAAAGGTTGTATAAATTGATTTTTGAATATATGGGATCGTTCATTCGTACTGCCATATTATTTTGTTTCACATTCCTCGATTTACAATTCTCGTTCTTTGTTTAAAAACACCCTTTGGACTGATTTATAGGATACCCATTAAAGGCATTCTCAGCCCAAGACGATACAAGTTCAAGTTTGGGAAATTTATCTGGTTTTTTGAGACAATAACCATTTCCTGTGGACGTTCATTCAGTTTCTCGTCATGAGCTTATGAAACTAAATATATGATGACATGCAGAACAAGTTGCATTAGAGAACGCAGGCCGAGTCCAAGGATTCTCTCATAGGTCTGTAGATTCAAAAAACGGGTCGTTTTCTCCACATTCGTCAAAAATGCCAACTGAGAAAGCCTTTGTGGCTTAGCAATGCGTTTTTCGATTCTGACACCAAATCAAGTGTTGATCTTTCCCTCTTTTACTTAAAGGAAATGAACCTTCCATGTTTTCCCCAGCTTGTCTTTAAAATCGCTAGTAAACCATACACATTCATAGATTACAACTGATCATTTTGCTCAACCCTTGCTATACATTTTCATATAGAAGGTTCATTTCATAATTCTATACATATTACTTGTATAATTATTTCGTACTTGTTATCTATACACATCAGTTGTGTAGTCTCAACAGTCTTAATCATCGAGATGAACGATCACCACCATCATCCTACCTACTAAAAGCAGTTCAAGAAGACCATCATCCTGGTAAAACAAAAAGGGTACAAAAATAAAACCAGAACACCTCGATAAACTTCCCAATCTACGAATAATTATAACCAATAAAATGGTCTGGCCACTATAAATGCAAATATGAGATTATATGGAATGCTCTAACCAGGGGTGACACTTTGGTCACACTTGGTTTCATTTCATTGAACTGTTATGTTACCCTCTTCTCTGACCAGTGGTTCACTCAATTAGGTACTAGTACTACGGCGCTGAATTGAATCTGAATCAAAAAATATTTCCTAACAGATTTCGAGAATCGACATCATATCGGCCAAACCTATTTTCAATAAATTTCTTTCCAAATTAATCGAAAAAATCAGAGTTCCACCAACCGACAACTGACGCCTTCGCCATTTTGTTTTCATAATGACGCAAACACTAGTCATAATGAATGCACGATTGCGAAATGAAAATCAAACCAATCATTTTAAACGGATTTTGAAATTATCAATTCTCTGTTCCTTCTTGCCCATATGTATTCAATATGGGAAAATTAAACATTTTAAATGGAAACAAATATTATACAATTAATTCCAAAAGGAACAAGTAGCAGAAAACTAAATCTTTTGAAACTCCGAATCCTTCGAAACAATCAATACCCATCAAGCCACTCGATACAACAAAGCTGAACTCGAATCCCACTTGATACTACACAATGACCCCCACCAAATCCCCGTCTCCAAACATGCAAACAAAATTAATAATTCAAATCCCTAATTTTCCGTTAAAACTACATCGACCCGGCAACACCGGACAGGTATTGATCTCCGCCGTCGTCGTAGCCAGCGGCCCATCCCGCCCTTTCGTGCCTTCCACCGCCGCCCCCAGCCTTGAAACCCCGCCCCCGCATTTCGGAATTTCGATCGCCGGGGCCCTCTTGAAGGTCATAACTGCGGTGTGTGATTGATGCCGGTTTTCCAAGTTTTTCCGGACTGTAAATTGCCCCACCGTGAGTTGTGGGAGTTTTATTGGACGCACAATCTTGGGCGAATCTTTTTGTGGAGGTTGGAGTGAGGGTTTTGTCGGGTATGGAGGTTCGATTCCTTTTTTGTCAGTTCTGGACAACGATTCATGTTTTGCATTCCGTTTCGTGAAAGCTGAAAAGCTCGACAGAATTTGAATATAAAGGCCGCATTATGTCTGAAAGATTAAATTTTATGTCTGAAAAGATGCAATCTGGTATACCAAATAGCATTTAATGTTGAATTTTCCGCTTGGCTCAGTTCTTCCTGTTGGATATTTCCGAGTGATTATTCGAATACTGAAGGATTTTCCAATAAGAGGTGTTATTTTGACACTCGAAGAAAAATGCAATTTTTTCGATGCACATCGGATATTTATTTCATTATTAAGAGGAAGGTTTGCCGTTAATAATGGAAAATAACATCAGCCGAATGACTATCAACGACGACGACAACAGGACCATAGAGGAAAGTCACCAAATATGAAATAGTATCCTAATATGGAATACCTTCATTTCTCCAAGACTTTGTAATGAACGGAACACTCGACAATCTTCTGTTTCATTCGGTCTACTAACTATCGCACTCACACCATGGAGTCACTTGCGCAATCGCTTAACCTGTGGCAGGCGTGTTTTGTTTTGTTGTCGTGAAGAAAATTTTGAAAGGTAAGCAGTAAATGGGTATTACCTGCTGTTATGTTTGTATACATAAGTGTTATACTATTAAGTATATCGGTATTATGTTTATTCCACCATTTTGTGATCTTTTGTCATTAAAATATTGTGACTTGAAAAAATATTTAGAAGAGTTTGAACTAGTATGAAAATCCAAATATGGACAGTCGTCGGTGTCTAATTATGGAATATGCTTGATGTGTGGGCTCTGAGCACATTATGATTATGCTGGTCCAGAGTTTGATACTTGGATCTGCGACTTTTGCAAGTAATTATGTAACTTCTGTCATTTATCAGAATATGTTATATTCATTTAATTGATCTCAAAGATATTAATGTCCATTTTTGTTATTATTATGTTGATTTAAGCATATATTCCATATATGGGTTCCTATTCCATATTTGGTTACTAATTGGTGATTTTTTTTGTGTTAGATTTTTATTAGATAACTAATATATTTGATGAGGAGCTGTTAATTACTACATATAAATGTATGACTGATTAGTATAAACATTAAACTGATTTAATTAAAATGAAGTTTTTTATTAATATCCCAAAAACAAAATGGTATTCCATATTTGGTGACTTTCCTCTATCCTTCTCATGAAATTTTACATATTATCCAAATCGCAAAGTGGCTGCCTTATGTCCACGATAACCTCACGAATTTTATCTTTGAGGTCTTAAATAGATGCTGAGCTCTTGGCGTGGACCTTTTCTTTCACATGGCCCCAAAGGAAGAAGTGGCAAGGTGTTAAATCACAAAATCTCGGTGGCCAATTGTGATCACCTCTTCGAGAGATAACACGGAAACATTTCCCGTAAAAGATCAATGATTCCCTTGCTTGTGTGGCACGTAGCGCCGTCTTGTTGAAAGAACACGTTGTCCAGATCAATACCATCCAATTCTGGCCATAAAAAATCATCAATCATCGATAGCGCAATCCATTCACCGTAACTGTTGCTTCAGCCTCATTTTCGAAAAAGTGAGGTCCAATGACCCCGGCCGGACCACAAACCGTACCAAACACTCACAAGTTGGAGATAAAGAGGCTTTTCAACAATAACTCTTGGGTTTCCCAGCCTCAGATGCGACAATTTTGCTTGTTGAGGTGGAAATGGGCTTCACCACTCGAGGTAATTTTTCGATGGAATTCCGGATCCTTTTCATGCATTTCAAGGACCCAATCAGCAAAGACACGTTGTTGATGATCGACCGGCTTGAGTTCTTAAGTTAACTGAATTTAGAGAGCCTTAAGGCCCAAATCTTCATACAAGATACGGTCTAATAAAATTTTTGTAATGCCTAATTCCAAAGAACGTAGAGAAATGGCCAAATCTGGGTTTTCTTCAACACTTTCGTCTACAGCAGCAATATTCTCGGTTGTTCTTGAGCGAGGTGCACGGGTTTCATTCTTCACATCACCAACTTGTCCCAACAGCTCAAATTTTTCCACCAATTTCTGCAAAAAATGTTCGAGTTTTACGAACCGTCTCTGCCAAATTTTCACCATTGTTATAGTGGATTTTAATCATTTCAATGCGTTGTTGAAGCGTGTATCTTTCCATTTTCATCAATGGCGTAGTTTCTTCTGGTCAAATGTCAAAAAATTACAGCTTCAAAAATGACATCCACCGAAATAGCAGACTATTCAAAATAAGACCGCTTATTGAAACACCCATATCGATAATGTATCGTTTACTTGAGCTTTGTTCCTCTAGTTCAATTTTTTCGAACTCAAATTGAAATATAACAAAATCTGTGTTTTTGAGAAAACGTCTAGAGATTATTGGAATTTGCTTCCATCGATATCAATGATACTAATATCTACACAAAAGTAGTCCATTCGGACACCACTTCTGCGTATTTGGTGTTGACGTCTGTGTCTGTGAAGGTTCACGACGCATGTGTATAGCTACAACCTTCGCGAACTGTAAAAAAACATGGAGGAAATATTTTCTAGAGCTATGTTATAAAAGGGGAAAGTGATTATTATAAGTATTTTTCTTCGAACTCGTTATGAGTATGTAAAGACTTTCAGTGAATTAATGCAATATTAATCATGTAGTGTCGAGTTTATAAAATTCCAAGAGGACATTGTTCAGATAGAAACATCGCCCCAGAATATTTAGTGCTAAGTTTCATTTTGTTTTTCATCAATTTCAATTAAATACATGGTTTGTTTCGATATTCATCATTCATATAGGCACAGAATACCTAACTACATAGAAGCGTCACTTTATTTTATGACGCTTGTGCCATTCTAGGTAGTACATATGTCAACGTTAAATTTAAACTTCTCGTTGGACCGCTGGAGTTTGTTTTTTCAAGGTTTGATTCTGATTGTTGATGAATCAAAAACTAAAAATCCTTTGTTGTGTGAACCATTGACCATTCAAATCAAATTTGCCGCTCAAAGTGACATATGTACTACCTAAAAGAGAATGAAGGTCACGAAAATTTTCCCCTTGAAGATCAAAGTGCCGACGCTTACTGACGCTTCTGTGTAGTTAGGTATTCTGAATTTTGTATTTCATTGACATTTTCAATACAGACCGGTAACAATTTGAATCCTATATTTAGTTTGATATAAATTTTTGACATATAAACTGTGAATGTAAATAAGATGTTAGCGTCCCGTAGTGCTAATGATCTGCGAAATCGAAGCACAATAAACTTTAAATAAAAAAAAAATTAATGGAAACTGCGTATAAAATGTAAAATTTCATGCTTATTGGTGTTCAATTCAATCTTCCACATTTGTGGGATTCCATTATTACATCATACGTTTTTTCCACCTTTCAGATTTCAGTCTCGACAAAGTTGATAGCTTGTAGTGCGATCAGAGAGTTAATTTTTTTGCGATTCGTTGATATTCCAGGGAAAGTGTTTGAAATCGAATCATAGATCGAATAATAATTTGAATGTATTCATAATTCAAATTTATAAGAAGGCGAGATTGACTCCCTTCAAAAGAGAGTTTATTTTGACAATTGTAAAAAAGTCAGTCATTATATTCAAACAAGTAAGAACTCAAGTATTTCTTTATCAAAAATTAGGGGATAAGGCCCCACAAATTGGTCCTTCGAGCCGGATATCAATCCGTACAAGAAAATCAAGAGCAATTCAGCAATTTCATTTCATCTCAAGAACATTTCCAAGGCGTACACGTCGAACGAAGAAGATTTATCATTCTCATAAGAAAGGAGCAGATTCAGATTCAAGGAGATCAAATTCAAAGAATTCAGATTCTAAACCATTTGGAAGGCAGGTCTGTCTTGAAATACGCAAACTTTATTTTGATTTGTGTCAGCAATCATTTTTAAAACATCATGAGTGAATTTCAAAATTGCATCATAACTAAAGAAACTCTTGAAAGTCAATTAGTCAGATTTCAGCAATTTTTAGAAAAATTATACGATAACAACACGTTGATTAACCAACTACAAATTAGATTAGACAAAATTCAAAATCTTTTTAACAGTTACAGTAATATTCATTCTTTTGAAGGGAGTCAATCTCGCCTTCTTATAAATTTGAATTATGAATACATTCAAATTATTATTCGATCTATGATTCGATTTCAAACAGAAAGCATACGGATTATTCTTGAGATTTATGATATTTTCGTCGAATTTGGAATAACTCGAAACCCACGCGGTTTGTTGAAAAAACATAAAGATTCTTTTATTTTCTGAAATGATTGATTCACACATTCGAAAATATGAACCGTTTATCTTTTTCAAGTAGTGTTATGTATTTTTGTGAGGATTTATGAGTCGGCTACGCTGAATTTCGTTTCTCTGTTATCACTGATACTCTTGACCATGTAGAAATTATCTGAGTCACTCATTCTGAGACTCCTCAAGGTGCATTTTCGATGGATGATTTGATCACCCATTCCTGGATTCATTAAAAGAACCTTTTTTTCAGAAATTTTATTTAGCTATAAGCTATAAGATAAAACAATTCGATTCTATAAACGAATGCGTTGGAAGTAGAAAAAGTGACATTTCCAACTAATTTCTAACACACACGTGTTATACGAGGTGATCCTAAATTAGACATACAAACGAAGAGGACATGAGTATAATTTGACTTTTGAACATTGATGATCAAAATGTTTGCATAATGTTAGCGATTTATGAATAATTCACTCTAACACTGAGAATTTCCAAACAGAAAACTATCCCAGCCAATATCCAACCGAAAAACAAAATCCGAAATGATATTTTCAGATGCACAAGAGTGAGAATCTGATTCGGTTTAGGATCTTCAGCAACCTTTTCAACTCTAACATAATCATTTTTCACTTTTTGAACGAAACCATGTGCTAGCAACTTCAATAGGGCTTTTTCCACCAACGGATATAGAGGATTACCCCTTCTGAAAACGGAGTTGATGGTCACAACATTCACAGGGTCTCCAATCTTCTTTAATTTGAACTTGCCCTTGGCATCGACGTACCTCTTAGAGAAATATTGAAGCTTAGTTTTGGCTCGCATCACTATCATATCCTTAACATTGGCAGTTCTGTCTGTGCAAGTGTAACCGTAATCGCAAGCTACATGATGCTGTCTCAGGTAATTTTTCATCTTCTCGTCATTTTCGAACAAATTTCGAACAAGGGGAAGGAATCCCATGCTCAAGTTATGCTCCATGACATCTTCCAATGAGTTCAAACGGTTCTCGAAGTTGTCTTCAGTAAGGTACTCGATGAATTTACATTTGTAAGCCACATTCATAATGAAACTTCCAGAAATGATAACTATGACTATGATAACTTCCGTTATCGATTTTGGTTTGAAGGTAATGTCTTGCTCGAGAGTCTGCCTACTAAATTTCCAAAGCATCTGATTGAAACTCTCATTTACAGATCTCCTCAGAACTCTCTTGGTTAAATACCAGAATAAAAATAATATCAATATTGTTGATACCCAGAAATACCATACTCGGATAGACAAGATTTGATAAACGTACTTCCAATTGGGTCTCAAATCAGCTGTTGGTGCATACCAAAAGAAGGAATCTGTAAAAGTTGGAGTTGTGAAATCATATTGAGTCATGATATGACCCAATGTCTGTGTTATAAAATAATCACAAAGCCTGCTATTCATCGATTTGTGGAGTATTGCTACTGACTTCCTCTTCTTACCCTTCTCACGCAGTGAAACCCGTTTGTATATTGGTTTGATGCCAATCAACTCATGGATCATCTCATGAATATCCAGGACTATTCCTTTTCTAGATTTTGATGGATGGTTCATGAAAAATGGTGGATCATAACTATAGCAAGCTATCGCAGTACTGTATTTCCATTCTCTGGTAGACTCAAGCCAATTCCTAATTGAATGAAACAAGGAAGTGGTATTGGAACATGTACCAAGAACTTTTGTTTGAATTTCGTATCTTCTGAATTCGCCAACTTTGATTTGACCGGAAGAGACGTTAACGAATATCGCGTCCATTTTCAGGTCGGTGAAATGTTTCATGTTTTTTTGTGACATTTCTCCATGTCCAGATGAGAATATATGCCTTCTACTTGATAGTCGTCTTTCGTCGAGGGATTTGAACATTATCGATTTTTTGAAACTGTCGAGACCTGGAAGATTTCTAAAGTTAATGTTACTTCTGTGGGTTTTCGGTGTGGATGTTTCTGATGCACCACAAACCTCTTGATTAAAGGGTCATTCCACGTTTCGTTCCAGCTCCCAACTTTGAACTTATCAATATACATAGCTTCAGCTGTCGCCTATTAACGATTATGATCGATATCCAAACCTTTCCTGGAAATTTTCTAGCCCCCGTCAAACAAATAATGGTGATGCTCTATCCTCAGCGTTTGTAAAAATCTGCACACGCATGAGCCAATACTCAGAAGAGGACGCCCTCCAAAAGCGATACCTGAGTACCGCGGTCCAATCGAGTCGGACAACGTCCTTCGTCATGGTACCCTCGTTTGGTTCGAGCAAGATAACTCTAACACTAAGTCTTTGGCAGGTTTCTGTCACCATAGTCAGTCTGATGAGTCCTGCGAACGGAGCCGAAACGAAACGTGAAACTCATCCTGATGGAAGATGGAAGTCCCTTTAGCAATGTGACGTGGTAGAATCAGCGTTCAAACCAAGTTCGAGATAGAAATGATAGAATTAATCACATTTAATTGTGCATTAAATGTTTATTTGGGGCTTAAGAAGAAACTCTGTTTCGCTGCATCACTGAATAAAAAAATGCGATGAAATTTTGGTGCAATATAGAACGTCTATTGTTCTTCAGAAAAAACATCATCAGATGGGTCTGTGGTGGTAAGATTGGGAGAGAAAAAAATTGAATACGAAAAAAATTTTTTTTATTCGATTCGCAAACTTTGAAAATTTCTTATTCCTTCTGTGGTCAAGCTAGAGCGATGAAATTTTGGTGCAATGTAGAGCGTCTATTGCTCTTCGGAAAAATTATCATCAGATGGGTCTGCGAAAAAAAATTGGGTGAAAGATGGGTGAAAGATAGTTTGGTATCAAACTATAGGTTTTCAAGGACGCTGAATTCAATAAAAAATAATCGGAGGCTCTATCTTCCATAGTTCAGAACCGGAAAAAATGAAAATGAAGATTTGTAATGAATAAACTACTCCTAAAAAAAAATGTGTCAAATAAGAAAATCCCACCAAAAACATTCTGTAAAAAACTAGTCAAGTCTCGATGGAGCTGCTTGTTTATCTCTAAAAAGTAATGAAATCTAGAAAGAGTCGTGCCAAGTCTAAGGCTCCTTATTGCGATTTCTTTATTATTATAGTTAATGTTGTGTGACTTGGCCGTTGAACATTCTTTATACGTAAGTGGGTACAAGTTAATTTTGTTTAGACGTAATGTTATATCTGTTGTAACTACCTATGTTTGTTAATTAGTATCTAATTGGACTCTTACCTGTTGTCATGATTGGTATGCTGAATTGTCGTTGGTCTTCCATAAACAAAACGATATTAGTGTTATCTAAACTGTGATCATCCAAAATTGATTGGACACATTGGATGATTGCAAAATTATGTAATACTGAGACAGGGGCTAACATGGTTGAAAAAACCTGGAAAAATTATTGAGAAATCGTTTCACTTTGATGAGACCAAAATTAATTGTGAATTAAATCAAATCGATTGATTCATTAGATTTAAACTATACTATATAAAATATATTAAATATTGAATTCGAGTGAGATTTCCTGTTTTTGTGACCTTCTTTTTCGTCCCTAATTTCTGACAGTCCCTGTATATTTCCATTTGTTCATTGAAATTAGAAAATTCCACTGAGTTCGAAATAAATCATTTTCCAATGAGATTAAAATAAAAAAACTTCTAATGAGTTCAAAATACGAAAATATCAACTGAATTAGAAATGAGATTTTTGATTTTAATCAATTAATTGAATTTTCATGATTAAATAACAATGATTTGACTTCAATAATTTAATTTTACTGATTTGTTATAGCCCACATATGGCGGATAGAAAATATAAAATTTTCTCGTTGAAGTTCCAGTGTGACAATAAATAGCACATGGTTACAGGTTACTTATGAGCTTTTCTACATCTTACCTATTTGAAAATAACTGGAATGTGTTTTGGGGTACTGTAAGAAAAATAAATTATCTGGGATTTACCGTCTTACAATTCCCAAAATTATTATCAACTCTCTTTTTTCTGCTTGTGAAGGTATTTTCGCACTGAAATGATCAAGTTCAACTGAATATAATGCAGGAACATTGGTTTTATAGCAGAGTAGTGACATTTCTTCATTTTAACGAATCTCAACTTAACACATTCGGACATTTATGAACTACGAAAAATTCATTGTATTCAGACGTTGTCAACTATGAGCATTATTGACTCAATTATTCTTGATGACGTTATTTGTGTTCTTCTGACAATTATTTTGGTAGTGCAGTACTTGATGAAATTTTCAGGATTGAAATTAATGGACTGGAAAATTATGGACATGGTATGCGATGAACTGCTAGGTCTTCTCATCAGGTACAATGTGATTTTTTTATTTGTGATTTTTTAGAAGGATCATTCAATAAATGGATGTGTTGTATTGAGGCAACTACAATTTGTGTTTGTCTAGGCTAGACTATTATAGCCTCCTACCATTCATAGGATTCAAGGAATCCCCATATCATTTCCCCCCTTTTTGTACAAGGACATTCTCGCAATCGAGTATCTAAAGGGTGTTTCAATAATAGCGAAGATTTCAGTGTTCAATGAAACATGGTTTTCACTAGCAAAGTATTGAAATATTTATTGATTTAGAAGATATACTTACATGTAGGATTTCATTCCCATCAATTGTACATAATTGTTAAATATCTCTCTCATTTCTGAATTTCGTGTGTGGGACGCTTTATATTGTCCCCAAGATAACCGTGACATTTTTGGTTTGCGTTTGATGATGTCCATGCGTGAGCTTTTCGAGTCCCGGATGTAAAACATTTATCTCAAAATGGAAAAGAATACATGAGTGCAATATGAGATTTAGCAATTGTACAATTTCTTAGAATAAGATAAATGGACCAATTTAAGCTCAAGCTTTTTTTGGTAGCTTATCATCCCTGGTGGCCCGATGCCAGCAAGGATGATGTATGATGCTTGCAGATGCACTTGGCACTAGCTTATTTCATTGGCTCAAGTATTACAAGAAGTAACACCTCTTTTCTCAAATCCAAGTTGGGGGCGGAATCAGGAATTAACGTTACGGGCATAATTGGGGTAGTTGTCAGTTGGGAGTTGGGTAGTCAGGTAGTTGTTGGTCGGGGAGTCAGTACAGAGTTCCTACGGGAGTCGGTAGAGAATTAAGACGGAGGTAGTTATTGCCATTAGAGACGGAATTAGGTCTTCAAGACGGTACCATATCGGCGATACAAGATCAATTCATTTGTTTGGCGTAAAGACGTTTTTTATCTCACGAAGTCCAGTAAATGCGGATAAATTTTAACTGAACGTGTGTCTAGTTAAATAATTAGTATAAGACGTATAATCTACAAGTTAAGATAATAGTGTAAGGACTGTAAATAAACTGTTTATAGAGTTTGTCTTTTATTGGTTCTTGAGAGAACTACAGGAAGACGATAGACGTAAAATATAGGTTTGGCAGCCAAAGCGAAGGTCATATTCCTAGACGATCGAAAATAAACCTACATACATTTGGGAATTACGTATAATTATTATTATTAACATAGCTCTGCCAAAAATACCGCATGAAATCTGATAAAAACATATACCTAGACAATTTATGAGATTTCATAAGGATCTATGAGAGGAAGCTGTATCCTATTAGTACGTTATCCATGGCATGTATAATTTTTATAAGTTTTTATGAGGATTTATAAGTAAATGTAATTTATAAGCATACCCGAATGCAGGTAGTATTCGTTTTAGGAGGCTATGAGGTATTCCAATTTCAATCATAATAATGTTTTATGCTCTTTCACAAGCCTGAAAACCTATGAGAAATATGTGGAATGAATCAGGAATTCCTTATGATATTTTATGCGGATCTTATGAGTTTTAATGTGGCTCAAATTTACTGAGAATTCACAAGTTTCACAATTTTATTGAGAATTTTGTGTGGAGAGTGGTTCCAGGATTCGATGGTTTCTATCAGGAATTCCTTATCTAATTTTATGCGAATCTTATGAGTTTTGATGTGGCTCAAATTATCTGGGAATTCACAAGTTTCAATAAGGAATGTCGATTTTATAAGAGATGTTACAGAGTTCAGGTGGAATCTATGAACTCAATTCAATCGCTGAAAGAAAATGAAACACATTTTACTAGCATCGAAAAAAAAATTAAACATAATATCTTGTGAATGGCATATGCGTACCCTTTTGATGGAATTTTCGATAACATCATTGAATACACGTGGTGGTATTTCATTGATTGCAATGATTCTTCCAGGCTATACCTAATGGAGACCATACAGTGAACCGTTGTGGCTGAATTGCCTTCCTATGAATCATTCGCTGAATTTCTAAGCGTCAAATGCGGCAGTTTTGCCAATTTACGAAGCCACTGAAAATTATTTTGTTTGCAAAATCAGCAGGTTGCAGGTGGGAATTCGGAGAAGAGTTCCTGTCAATATGTCCAGTTTTTGTGGCTGATGGTGAATTGTCGTCCCGGCCTTTCTGTCACACTCTCTCGAGCTGCCTCGATGTTTTGTTCGGAACGACTTCTGCGAGCTCGTGGCAAAATTCCCAGAAAAAAATTATCGGAAAGTACACACAAAACTGACCCATTAAAGTCAAGCAATCAGTTTATGAGTTATCAACTGAATCATTGTACCAACTTCACAACAAAGGCTTTGTTTTCCTGATGAAAAGAAATTTGCAGGTTTTCTAGTCGACAATCTTGAATTAAATACCTGGTTCTCAAGAGATGTTCACTTAATCTCTTAGTATGTAAAAGGAAGTGCGTGACATTGTGCAGTAATTCTTTTCAACAATGTCCACCCATCCAATTTGCTCTACTACCATGGGTAATGAGAAAAGCCTTCTCATTCATCACTTTCACCTTTCGTCGAATCTTCTATGAACCACGATCAAGGTCAACTCAAATATTTTTCTGGCCATAAATACGAGAATTACGTGATGTTGCCACATAGATTACGGAGAGAAACGCATGAAGACTCGTGAGATACGAGTACTTTCGGTATTTTCGACACTGATTCAAGACTTTACTGCTCGTGACGGCGATGATGGCATCTAATCACTTGAGCGAATCGTTCTCCACGTGAATAGTTGGAAATCATCAATTATGTATTTGTATTCATGAATACACAAATTCTGTTTCATTGGACGATTTCGAATTTGAATAATACTGAGAGGTTCCTTAGGAAAGGGTGAATCGTATTCGAAGGCTCTAAGAATGCTTCATGATTGTGGTTGTACTTTGTACAACCGGTATACAGGGACTTTCTAAATTCATGCGACAAAATTCAGGAGGTGATTTCCCGTATGAAATTAAGATGGGTCTTCCCTTTAACAAAATTTCCTCAGCCCACCCCTTTCCGAGATATCACCCTTAAAAGGTGGTGACTATAATTAGGTTTTTACTTTTCTCTTCTGTTGAGATATTGGTTTTGGGAAGGAAAATTGAGAATGAAAAAATTGTTTTAAATAAAATAAGGATTTTAAGTTGAAATTTCATTTCATGAAACTTTATCTCGAAAAAAGGATTCGATATGAAATAATCAGGGCTATTCACGAAGCAAAGTTGTTATGGATAGCAACTGTAAATCGTCGTTATGTTCACAGTCAGTTGCTTAACACGAAATTGGTATTCACTATTTGTGTAAGTTGCTATAAAAGTTGCTATGTATAACAACCAGTGGCTATGAGAAGTGGTTCACTGGCTACAGCTTTAGAGGTGTTTTTAACGAAAACCACGTGCGTTTGGCACTATTTTGGAATGCTCTTCTGTATTTGTGTGAACAATTAAATATTTCAAATCTATAAAAATGGCATTTCTCGTGCAGATAGACTTTTTGACAAATCATGAATTAATACAAAGGTGCTGTTGTAGGATGCATAGATAGTACTCATATCTCATATTGCAATCATTAATCCTTCAGAGAATAATGAAATTCACCCTGGGGCTGTTTATTATAACCGAAAGGGGTATGCTAGTATAAGTATAACTTCAATAAATACTTGTTGCTCAGGGCCAACTTATGATGCTGCTATATGGCAAATGTCCTTTATCAGAGAAAATATGGAGCAAAAATATTTTGAAGGTAAAACAAATACATGGCTTCTAGGAGATTCTGGCTTTTTCCTGAACACGTCATATACCATAATAAGAAATCATCTTATTCAACATAGTAACAAAGGTAATCTTTTTTTGTCGGGCGGAAAGTAGGGAGACGCAGGTTCGATTCCTGCATGGTGTGTGACTTTTTCCGGAATTTCAAAAATATTCAATTGTCTGCATGCCGTTATATCTTTCTTTAATCATTATTTACAGACGTTAAACCCATTTTCATGTACTAAGTGTTATTGTTGGGAAATATCGTGTTTGTAATACCTCAATTCGAATAAGGTTGAAACTTGAGTATTCCCAAAATGTTTGAACTCAATTTCAATAGAGAAATATGAACTTTGCATCAATTCGTAAGGCGAATCGTATAAGGCACGTATTTGGCCAAATTTTTTTCAAATGGCTTCATCTTTCAAACAGAGCCGAATTCGGAAAAATGAAAAATGAAAAGAAGGTTTATTTTGGCCTCAAGAACCTATAGTTGAAATATATGTACAAGTCAAAAACTCATCCCGTATACATATATTTCGAAATACAAAGAAACATTTTCAATTATAAATACTCGATTTTAACTTCACTCGTGATACATAAACAGCATCCTACGTATTTTCTCAATGTGCGTGAGCCTGATCTAAATTCAAGTCGTGTATTCACGATAAGTTATGCCTAATCGAAGATTCAAACGGCTCTGGTGCTGTCTTCAGATACAATCACCTCTTTTTATTTTATCGAGGCATATCTAAATACGATTCTGATGCTCAATTCGGGTCGATGGGTCACGATTGCAATGTAAGAACAAGAGAACAATATGGATTCATGGAGAGTAATATTTGAACCATTGCCGTTCCACCATGCATGTCCTCATCTCGTAATTGGACCATTATTCAACGAGGATTTCATTTTCTCATCTCTGTGGCAATAGGGTCATGTTTAATTCACTCCTACGTTTCTCGATCAAGTCCATTTATAGAGGTTGGAGAGTTTGCTACGACTAGGAAGAGGTGTTAAATCTTGAATTCGAGACGTAAGAGAGAAGGCTGCGATTTATTTTATTAGAAGTTAGTAGAGCTGGATATTGTGAAACTTCGATATTGTCTTCGTTTCAGCTTTCCAAAACCAAAATATCTTCAACAAATACAATAAGTTCTGTCCGGTTATACAGTGTGTCCCAAATAAGAGTGACTGATTTTAAACATAAATGCCCAGCTTATTAATTGCTCCAAAGAGATGGAGTTTCCACTAGTTTCACTAGTTTATCAAAGATATTTCTCTAGGCTTGGCTGGCATTTCATCTCATCAACACAGAGTGTTTTACTAATGTTGGTCAAATTCAAAGGAGAAAATATGTATTATTTCAAATGGAACACCCTGTTTGATATCATTCGAGCAATCATTCTCCTTTCCAAAAATGTATAGTTTTCTATCTTTTGTTTCATTAACAAAAAAGATATTCGAGTTTTCATGCAGTAGTACATTTTCAATTAGTATTTTTATATGAACGTATTTTTATGCCTAAAATCAACTCATGCTGTGACCGTTTGACGCATAAAATAATCATTTAAGTCGTTTTCATGTAGTATGCAACATTAATTACGTAAATAATTGCCAAGATATCTGACAAACAGTTTATTTAGAAAACATAATAACATTTTTCAATACATATGAAGAAGGAAGAACAAAAAAGTTACAATAAATGCTGCATATGCCTACCCTCTTCGTTTATGCATAACTGTAAGTGACATTTTAAATTTTCAAATGAATTTTCTAACAATAGCTGATTTTATGCATTAAAATACGTTCATATAAAACTACTAATTGAAAATGTACTACTGCATGAAACCTCGAATATCTTTGTTGTTAATGAAACAAAAGATAGAAAACGATACACTTTCGGAAAGGAGAATGAATGCTCTTTCGAATGAGAATTAAAGAGTACCTATTCCATTTTAAATAATACAAATTTTCCCCTTTGAATTTGACCAACATTAGTAAAACACCCTGTGTTGATGAGATGAAATGCCAGCCAAGCCTAAAGAAATATCTTTGATAAAGTAGTGAAACTAATCAAAACTCCTTCTCTTTGGAGCAATAAATAAGCTGGGAATTTATGTTTAAAATCAGCCACTCTTATTTGGAACTCTCTGTATATGCAATTAAAAATCCATATCACTGCCACAAATTTTCTAAAGAATATTTCGTGAACATTGATAACTTGTTCATATTTCCCTCGATATCCCAAAAATATCAAAAAAAGAAAGGATTTTCATTCCTTTTGTGATCAATCAAGCAATATCAACCTATTTTATATTCAAAACAAACATGGAGGAAATATTTTGCAGAACTATATGTTATTATGCAAGAGAGAAGTGTTTATAATAGGTGTTTTTCTTCGATCAAGATGATGATTATGTGGAAGCTTTCAGTGAATTAATGTAATATTAACCGTGTAGTGTCGAATTTATAAAATTTTCTTGTATAAATTGGTATATTTTTCCCTGGGTGGTAGTTGGTAGCAAATTATCACAGGGGACATTGTTTAAATATGCTAAGTATAATTTAATTCTTCATCAATTACAATGAAATACGTGGTTTGTATGTATATTCATATATCTGAATTTTGTATTTCTTGGACATATATTTTTAATATTTTCCTGAAGGACGGATAACGAAAAATTCTTGATAGAAACTATGCGTAAAAAATGTATAATTTTTTGCTCCTCAGATTACAATTTTATCACACACATTTGTGGGAATGTTTTATTACATTAATACAGGGTGGCCAAGAGATTGACGTCAAAAAGAAAAAAAAACAGGTCCCTCGTGCCATGGGCTATTCGAATTCCTCCCATGTATGTTATGCTATTTTTCACGGTTGTCGAGTTATGAATTTTTTTATGAACTTTGAGAATTTTCGACTTGACCATCTTAAAAAAGATATTAACAAAAAGTACAAGACTTCTCTGTGAAATTCTTTTGTAACTTAATCTCCATGAATTGTACTTTTAAACATAAAATAACCAGATTCGTAACTTTGATAAAAATCATGGAAATGTTGTTCTCAAGTGAAAAAGTTACGGTAATTGGATTATGATCTGAATTTTCGAATCAAAATTAAAAATGTAAAAAGGCTAATTCACGGTTTCTTAGTAGATATGCTTAAAAACTGCGCTCAACAGTCAGCTTTTAGAATCATTGATAAAAAATGATCAAGTTATGATAGTAAATGCTGACAATTAATGAAAATTAGCTTCAAATGTTGGTCAAGAGAAGTTCTAGATAAAAAAAAGAAAAAGGTAGGGCAAGAAATCACACATAATATTGAAATTTATTTATAAAATTTACAGTAGGTTTTCGAAGTGGCCACCTCCAGCCTCAATACACATTCTACACCTTCTTAGAAAATTTTCTTTTAATCGCATAAAACCTGCCCTGTTCTCTCTTAGGACACGTTCGGCTTCTCTCAACTTCAGTCGCAGCTCGTCTTCACTCGAACATTCTCGGGCGTAAACAATTTCTTTGAAATAACCCCAAACAAAAAAATCGTTGGGATTAAGGTCAGGTGAACGTGGGGGCCACTTCTTTTACATTTTTAATTTTGATTCGAAAATTCAGATCATAATCCAATTCACGTAACTTTTTCACTTGAGACCAACATTTCCATGATTTTTATCGAAGTTACGATTCTGGTTATTTTATGTATAAAAGTACAATTCATGGAGATTAAGTTACGAAAGAATTTCACAGAGATATCTTGTACTTTTTTTTATATCTTTTTTAAGATGGTTAACTCGAAAACCGTGAAAAATCGCATAACATACATGGGGGTGATTCGAATAGCCCATGACACGAGGGACAAAGGACCTGTTTTTTCTTTTTGACGTCAATCTCTTGGCACCCTGTATAGTATCAAAAGTTTTTCCATTATAGAGATTTTAGTCTCGAGTTAAAAATATTCTGACAACATCAATTCGTAGTGCTATCAAAAAAATATAAATTTTTCTGTCATTCGGTATTGTTTATTATCCAGGGAAGCATCAAGATTATTCTCGAGATCAATTATTTCTTCGTCAAATTTTATCGGATAAAATTAGGAATAATAACTCGAAAACGACTCGTTTCATTGAAAAAACTTCAGAATACTTTTTTGTTCTATAACGATTGGTCCTTTCGAAAATTTGAACCAGTTACCGTTTTCAAATAGTTTCATGGTATTTTTGCGTGGATTTATGAATCGGCTTTGCTGTAACTTTCATTCAGGAGAAATATGAAATAAGTGTTGTTCGAGGAATGTGCATCATGAATAGAGAACCAAAAAAAAAAATTCAGTTCGTTTGAAATGACGGTTTAGAAGATGTGGAAAAAAAATGAATACTCAGTTCATTTATCATTATTCTTCGAGAGCAACATCAAAAACAGTACTCCCCATAATCTTGAAAATACAGGACCGAACGCAATTTTAAATCGAGGCGATGCATTGAATGAGGAAAACTGTGATTATTGAGACAGAGTATAAAGGTAGCGGACCTGGAATTTTATGAAGCATCCTGTCTAGGGCAATTTTGATTAGAAAGTAATCGTTATATTGTTATTAGCTCTCCTAAACTTGTACGGGGTCGAAATGGTATTTTGAAAGCGTTCAATCGTCTCAATTCGCTAATACCATCAGCATTGTGAAACGATATCAGTTCAAGGAAATACACTGAAATTCACGTGTACAAATGTTCCAATATTTCGCAAATTTCAAATGGCTCTTCATAAGATCGTGTTGGGTCATCTCTCGCCTACCTCAAGCAATAAACAATTGACTGATTAACATTCGTAATTACACTAATCATAAGAGTCATTAGGAATCACATTACCTATTTCTAAGTGCGCTGTTAATTTTGAATGGTTATATCCGTGAGATTTCGGAGGATTTAATGAATATGAATTATTGGTTTTGTAATTCATCATTTGCTGCTGATACATCTGGATATTGGTGTAAGATTTAGTTCTTCGAAAATCAGCCGATATTTCTCATATCAAACACACTGCATCTGCACTGCATGGGCATGAAGATGCCCATGATCAAGTGATTCTGCAGCGAATATAACCTGAATAATTTTTAATGCAGGTTGCATGTAATCTGTTGATATTCAAATCAAATTGTCTGTTGGGATGGCAGGAGTGAAAATAACCCCAAGGTTGTTTCTGCACAAATGTGCAGATATGTTCATCGTATTTGGCAATCAATATCGGACATATTGTGTATGACAGATTGATTCGTTTGTCATGGTGTCTTCTCGAATCTTTCAGGAACCAAGAATTCGTATCACATTCTTTTTACGCCTTGTTTCTGCAACCGTTTGAAGTTTTTGTGCAGATGACTCAACCTTTTCCAGTAGTCTTTGAATATCTGTCCGAAAAATATTTTCAAGATTTTGCGTTTGAATAGAGATGGTGAAGGTCATTGAATATATCGGGTGTTTTTTTTAAGTGATAGTAGAATTTTCGATTGAGATATTTGTGATTTGATAGAAGGTAGAAGCCATGTTGTTTTGTTTTTTGAAGGAATGTCAATCAACATTACTGAACATTAAGGGCGGGTTGTAACTCAGTTGGTTAACCAGTTGGTCTTGAAACCAATGGTTATCATGCCAAGTAAGGTTAAGACAATTCAAGATTTCTGTCATACAACAACCCAATCAAACGTTAACCAATGATTAAAGGGAAACCAGAAATTAACCTACTGAGTTACAACCCGCCCCTAAGCATGGATAAATTATCATGGAAAGACTCACGCCGCAACAACGTTTACAAATTGTTGAAATTCATTTTCAAAATCTGTTCTATTCGTCAAACTTATGAAGCACTCCGTGAAATTTTGAGGTTTACATAATCGTCCATCAGACCAGCTTATTCGTCGAACTATCGATAGATTCCGGACAACATTTTCTCTACTCCATGCAACAACAACAAGTCGAAGAACTGTACTACAGAAGAAATATAGCTGCTGTAAGTGATAGTGTTACTGAAGATCTCGATTTGTTTACTCGTCGACATTCACAACAAGTTGGACTCTGTGCATCCACCACATGAAAAATTTTTCGTGAAGATCTTGGTCTACACCCATACAAGATCCAACTGGCTCAAGAACTAAAGCCACTTGACCATAATAAGCATCGTTTGTTTGCTGATTGGGCCCTAGAACAGCTTGAAGTTGATCAACTTCTTTATCGAGAAATTGTGTTTAGTGCTGTCGCTCATTTCTGGTTAAACGGCTACGTAAACAAGCAAAATTGACGTATATGGAGTGAAAACAATCCTCAAGAAGTTCTGCAGGTTCCATTGTATCCTGAAAAATGCACCGTATAGTGTGCTCAACACGCTGGAGGCATCATCGGTCCATATTTCTCTGAAAACGATGCTGTAGCTAATGTTACAGTGAATGGTGCTCGTTACAGATAGATAATCATTGATTATTCGTTTCAAAATTTGAATGTTATCGAACCAGAACAAAGAAATCCATATTTTTCCTTCAAACGTTTCAACAATGAAAATTTGATACTTTTCAATGGGTATTGGTAAAACTACGACTTAGGGCGAGTTGTAACTCAGTAGGTTAACCTCTGGTTTCCATTGACTATTGGTTAACGTTTGATTGGGTTGTTGTATGACAGAAATTTTGAATTGACTTGGCAGGTTAACCACTGGTTTCAATACCAACTGGTTAACCATCTGAGTTACAACCCGCCCTCAGTAGTATACTATAAATAAATTATTTTACGGTTGATGAGATAACAGTCGCTGTTGAAGAAATAGCAACGCAATGAAATAGATGTGGGAAGAAGCTTTGGTACATGTCTGTCATTCATGAATCTTCATTTAATCTTGAACAAATAAATAATGAGTCACCGAGTCATTAACGAGACTAGGTGTGAATGCGAATGAAATGAAACTCATTATGGCCTATAATCCCACATGTTTAAGAAATCAGGTGGTGAAATATTTCAGTGTTCTTTCTGCCTGTGACAAGTTTCGCTTGGGTAACTTCCTCAGAAACCCTAGAATTTTCCTTTTCGATGAACTAATTGTGTGAACAACCTAGTCACTTGATATGAAATAAACGAGAAATTCATCACTAAAAACATAATGGACATTCTTATCCCTCCGAAATCTCCACGAAAATAAGCTACTATTTATATTGGAAAATTCGTTCATTTCATGATAACGCTATGTGGAAATTAGTTGTGCCATTGCGTGTTATACTTTGAGAATTAATGAATCGAAAATAACAAGCAGTGGAAGAGTAGGTAATCTATAAATAGTTATCATGAGTAGAGTTCAGAGTATATTAATTAAGGGCAAAAAATGAATAGAAGGAAGAAGTGTGTACGATACAGTAAATGTGCAGAAATCGTTCCTACTGTCTATACCTAATTAAATGTTTTTTGTCATAGTATTTTCTATCATAGTATTAACTGACAAAGTAACTGCAACACCCAGAAGGAGCTGTTCAAATTTTTTTGGTGAAACATAGATAATATAGCAAGAAGCAAATGATTAAAATTTGGGAAAAAAATCGTGAACGTTTTTTCATATGAACATTTTTTATTACTTAGATATTGTAGTCGTTTTTTGCAATTTGTTTAAATTTTTCAACAAACCAGCTGTGCGAGGAGATCCAAAGTCGATGTTTAGCAGTTGTTAAAATGCATAGAGCACGTGTACGCGGAAATCATCGCCAGCTAAGTGAATTTGAAAGAGGTCGAATTATTGTTCTGCGGGAGGAGGGGTTGTCATTTCGAGAAATGACTACCCGTACGAACACAAATCCAACTACTGTTATAAGATGTTGTCAAGCGTATAGATTGATAATGCTCAAGGAGCACCCTCTCCTCTCACTGGCCCAGAACCTTTCTGCGGTAAAGATAAATGTACTAACCTTCAATGAATATAGCTTCAGGAAAATGAAAATTCGACAGAATTAGGCTTATATTGTTATTGGTCTTCTCCAAGCCCACAGAAAAGCTCAGATCTAGCCAGTGTTTACACTGTTTACTTGGATGCACTTTTCGCAAGCTCATCGGATCTTTCATTTCCTTCAACTCCACAATGACCTGGCACCTTGAGTAGAGTAGCAAGAATATGCTACACCTCCTCACTGGATTCCTCACAGGGCATTACCGCCTTAGCAAGGACGTAATGAAATATCGCCGGGTAGCGTATTGGCATTGTTTACTACGGTGCAACGCATACATGGTGTTGGAACGCGGTAAAGAATGGCTGAACTAATGCTCTCTCTACCCAGACATATCTTACTACGACTCAGCGCAGCGTGGTGTTCAGGCGTAGTAACTATTGTATTATGGATACGATTCGTGAAAATTATGATCATATTCTAAATGATTACATTTTTAAAAAATATGATAATATTCAAGCTCATATAGCCAATTATTAGGATCGAATGGAAGAGTGGGCTTTGGCATATAGAAGTCATTCATTAACACGAGGAAATAATACGAACAATTATGTACATAGAAGCTATTATTCGCATTTTTAAAGACATTGTTCTACAAATATGTAAAGCGTTCAATGCTTTTGCCTTGGTTGCCAATGTTTTCGAGTCCTATCCTATCAAAGACGTCACTCGCTGTCATTCACCTGTTTCCGGAACTCAAAGAATGGGATACTCTTTGAAAAAATGTCACATTGTGCTTAGTCTCCGTTGAAAGAATCCACGAGAATGTGTTTCTTCGGAAACCGATGATAACATGTTTTATACTGCATATGTAGATATTGCATTTTGCGGCTGTGTTTTTGGACAGGGTGGAAGGTATTGTAAGGACCTTTGCGCCATTCAGAATAAGTAGGTATCTATGGAATTACTTTCAGGACCTGTATGCGAATAAACGCTAAAGACAGAAAAGAAGTAGCAAAATTAGCTCTAGGAGAAAACATATCCTCAGAACTTTATGACGACATGTCAACTGATGTGGGTATAGAAAATGACTTGCCAATTACTACAAATCAACAAAGTAATGTTTCTACCCAACAAGATAATTTTTCTGTAGTACCAATAAACACTGTCGAGAATGCCAATGAAACAAATTTAGGAGAAGAACGCAGCTGCAGCAGAACTAACAGAAAATTTTGAACGCATTATTAAAATAGCCTGCGAAAATAAATCGGTTGATATGGTTAATGCCATGAAAAAATTTAATCAGACTTCAAACAAAATTGTTACACCATCCGACGCATTAAATTTCATTCTTGCATCAAAAAATATCTCACGAAAAAAGAACATTACTGTTCAGCCAACATCAGTGAGCCAAAGAAAAATTAGACGTGGTTTATCATGCGACGCAAAACGCATTCAAGATCTTTATGCTTATGTTTATGTATTATTTTCTAATAATATTTTTTTATTTTAGTGTGGTTCAATGAACTATTTTTGGCGATAATATAATATTGTTATCTTTATGAACGCGGGTTGCAAAATTGCGAAAGAAAGCAACTTTGAACTTAGTTGAGTTGGAAAGCGGTGAACAATGAGACCCGAGAAGAGACGTGTATCCATAATATTTACAATAGTTACTACGCCTGAACACCCTGCTGCGCTGAGTCGTAGTAAGATATGTCTGAGTAGACAGGGTATTCGGTTCAGCCATTCTTTACCGCGTTCCAACACCATGTATGCGTTGCACCGTAGTAAACAATGCCAATACGCCGCCGGGTACAGATTCTGTGGGGTTGAGGAGTAAACTCCTGACTATTTGGTGACAGAATGCCGCGCTATTGTTAGCCAATGAGGAGAATGCTTTGGACAAGAAGTTTGTAGAAGTAAGGGAAATACGTACAAAATGACATGGACATCATAACTTGAGTTTGGAGGTATCAAATGCGGAACTGCCTACTATATCACACGACCCGAGTGAGTTCTATCAACCGCTGAAAACTCGCAAGCGCTACTTTAGTTCATTCAGTCGTTATGAGTGATATCAGAAACCAATAGGTCACGAGTTTTTTTTCATCGTGCCAAATTTTTAGAATAAATGGGCAGTTTTCGCCATGGTTTTCATATATTTTGCATTCATTTCAAACTTCACTTCTTTGTCAATGTATTCACGAAGCTTTTTTATGTTGAATATACTTTTTGTAATAATTTGATATATTTCTATACCTTTTCAACTTCAAATTGGGATCCGTCAAAATAAAATTGGGAATTAACATATTCAAATTGGGAATAAACATATTCAAATTGGGAATAATCAATTTCAAATTGGAACGACATTCGTGGCTATGTATATCAAGATCAGGCATGATCAGAAGATCTTTAAATTGATGAAACATGAAGAAAAAACCATTAATATATATTTGAACTTATCAAACATTCAAAAAGTGTAAGAAGTACTTGAAAATTTTCACATTCAACTCTCATCTCTCATATCAAAAAAGGTCAAAACATCAGGTATGAACCTCTGGATATGAGCCACATATCTTGTACAGGTACTAACTGTAATGGTTCAAGGTTGATATATTTCTTCATCTTCTTATCAAATTTTCCGTTCTTTGAAGACGAAATTCTGTCTGTGTTATGTTTCCATTGCATAACGCAATTTCCTGCTTTTTTATTAAATCTGCAGCTTTCTTCTTTGTATGAGGCATGATTATGAAAAAGAAATTGTAGACTTAGGTATTGTTCGTTACTCACTTCGGACAAATTTGAGAGTTAATTACATATCGAGTAATCTGAGATCTGATTCATATGGATGTCATTCCAATATGAAATTGATCATTCCAATCTGATTTTGATTATTCCCAATTTGAATATGTTAGTTCCCAATTTGATTTTGATAATTCCCAATTTGAAGTTGAAAAGGTATAGTTTTATAACGCTTTATGGACAAAATGACATATACAGTGAACGGACAAAATGACTAGGAATGTATTTTAGCTGAATTAACCGTATCTACCGGACAACACCGAGATCATTGATCCCATCAGGCTCCATCAGGAAAAAAAAGGCCGGAACTTCTATTAACATAATTATTCACAACAAAATATTCATCTGCGGCTAATGAAAGCAATGCATCCTAAACATTTCTTGCTGATACTATGAGAAGGTTCCTCCAATCCCTAAAGGACGATTCATAAGTGGACAAGGCAAGCGTGAGCCGAAGACTCGATAAACGTACTTAGTTTCACCTTTTACACCTAATATGATTGCAATCAAACCAAATTATGAGCCCACACCTCCTCCAATGAATAAGAAAAGGTTCCTAGCAACGTCAAGATGATGAAGACGACTGTCCATCTGTCTATTGTTATGATAACCATAGTCTTCCCTAAGATTAGTCCCGGAAAAGACTGGTTACGATGCACGCATTGGTTGAATTGGACCCACGCATCTTGTGCTGATGTTCCTTGAAGAATCGCGCGATTTATTGGTGAACTTTGTCAGTACTTTTGTAACTTTAAGTAGAAAATTACAGTTGCCTGTTGTCGGTTTGCCATTTTGTCCATAGCATGCAAAATTAATACCTATAGTTCATCTCAATTCATCTA
Organism: Adalia bipunctata; assembly: GCA_910592335.1. NCBI lineage: Eukaryota > Metazoa > Arthropoda > Insecta > Coleoptera > Coccinellidae > Adalia > Adalia bipunctata. The sequence continues at coordinate 15,129,382 of OU342954.1, forward strand.
GGAATATTTTTTTGGCACTTTCATTTCATGAATGCTGATGAGTTTATATGAAAAAAGGACCAAAGATCATAAGTGTAGAATATGACATTACTTTTATTTACTGCCAACAAGTTATGCATCTGAAATAAAACCACACGTCATTTTGTACGTACTTCCCCTAATGAAGTCAACATCTATACTTAAAATATCCTTCTATCTCCCTGAAGTTCAGAAACAAACATTACATTCTTCCGTTACATAAATATTATTCCTCCTCATGTTCCTCAGAGAAGCGTAGCCACTTACTTCCATAATTGTTCCCACAAACATACTAATCAATAATTAGCGAACTTAAATAGAAGATGTTCCTTAAATTCTTACATCATCCGAACACACAGACTCGAAATCGGAAGTGCAAATTCCCTTTCAATTCAAATAAGGAACAGCCAAACAAATTAGTGAAACAGTGTCGAAATGACGTGAGACATGAAATTTAATGCCACCTAATAGTCACACGAGAATAGTTGAATAATTGCTGCACGTCTGCTCAACTTCCTCACACCTAATTGATGTGTTTGCAGGTGAGATCTTATCGCTAAAAAGGAGTGATTTAACATCTCAATTGTTCACTGTTTTTTCCGTGACCGCCTCAGGTACGAACTTCTTGTGGACGAAGGTACCAAGTCGATGTAATTTCGAAGATAATCACTGGGATGATCGATTTACCAGAAGTTACGACCTCACTTAAACTCTTACAGAACTGATTAGCATCATGATTGCCTTATACATAAAAATGCTATTCAGTTTTTGTTCCAAATCCGTTAAGGACCCATACGAAACCTTTGTACAGCAGACAGGATTTGAAAGTTTATGCGAAATCGTTAACTTAAAATTTGTTAGAAATATCCTTGAGAGTGGATGAAGCACGATAGCTGACAGTCATTAATTGATCTTAAGTTATAGATAAGGTGGAATATCTGAAGAACTACCTTTACCTTGTCTAGAAGACATTTTTCGAAGTATCCAATCCTCAATAGCATATACAGGGTGAGTATTTGACTTGTACATATATTTCAACTGTAGATTCCTCTCATCAAACGAAACACTTTTTTTCGATACCATTTTTCGAAATTCGGTTTGGTTTCGAAGATACAGGGTGTCGAAAATCCATGAAAAAAACACTTTTCTGTTTATATCTTCAGAACCGTTATTTCGAATGAACTGAATTTTGGTTGCGTTTTTATTCTATTCATGGTGCATATTGCTCAATCAAAACCTATTCAATATCTTCACTAGTATAGAAGTTACAGGGTAGTCGACTCACCAATACACGCTAAAACACCATAAAACCACTTTAAAAAGATAAACGGTTCATATTTTCGAAAGAATCAATCGGTTTTTTAAAAACTAAAAGTATTCTTATTTTTTTTTTCAATGAAACGCATCGTTTTCGAGTTATTTCCAATTTTACCCGGAGTAATTTGACGAAAAAATCATTAATTTCAATAATAATCTGAATGCGTATCTGAATTAAATATCATCGAATATTATTCCTTTTCTGGTCTTTAAACGAGTTCACAATGTTGTCCCAATATTTATCAACGTTGTCGAGATATTTTGATAATAGAATCCCACAAATGTGGGAGATAAAATTGAACACCAAGGAGGATTTAAAACGCACAGTTTCTATTGAAAATTCATAGTTACCGGTCCATATTGAAGTTGAATGTCGATGAAATACAAAATTCGAATATGAATGATGAATCTCGATACAAACTACTTATTAAATTGAAATTAATGAAAAATAAAATGATACCTTATAATCTGTGTCGATGTTTCTATCTAAACAATATCTTCTTGGAATTTTATGAACTCGACATGGTTAAGATTATATTAACTCACTTCACATAATGTTCACAGTTTGTTCAGAGACTCTGGTTTGTTATTGTTTATAGTTGGCCTCCAGATAACCAATCTTTCGGTTTTCGCTCTACGCATGCGTGATAAAATTTGGCGGCAAAGTCGATTCATGATGGAAACGGCAGAATTCATAGATATTTACCACGGTACACAAGTGTATCGTGATTTATACTATGTTTCGTAACAAATCCTTAACCTCAATGAAAATATCAGCAAGCTGACAACATCTTCTTGAAATTTCTGTGCAAACATTAACAGAATCGATACAAAATAGATTAGGTTAGGTTGTTTAATAATAAATTCTGATGATCTGAATGAGAAGTCTTTCTTCATGATATTGTTTGGGAATTTCGAGGAAAATATGAACAAGTTATTAGTGTTTACAAACTAATCTGCAGAAAAATCGAAGAAGGAACTTATTTTGGAAATGTGACTTTTTAGTTGCAGATATAATCCGATGAAACTATCTGTTTTTGTTGAAATTATCGTGTTTGCAACATTTTTATTCCAATGAGGTTAGTACTTGAGTATTCCTAAATGTATAAACTCAATTTCTATCGAGAAATATGAACTTTGCATCAATTCTTGAAGATCATTTCATACATTCCACATACTCCTCGTAGGTTTTCAGGCTTGTGAATGAGCATAAAACATTATTATGATTCAAACTGGAATACCGTATAGAATCTCATAGCCTCCTCAAACGAATACTACCTGATAGAAACCTTGTATTCGGGTATGCTTATAAATTACTATACTTATAAATCCTCATAAAAACTCATAAGAAGTTTACATGTCATGGATAACGTACGTATAGGATACAGCTTCTTCTCATTGATCCTTATGAAATCTCATAAATTGTCTATATGTTTTTATAAGATTTCATGCGGTATTTTTGGCAGGGATATGCATAATTCAGAGTACTACTTTCAGATCGCGTCTGAGCTGATGCAGATTACAGTGGCTTTATACAAGACAGTGGCGACAATAGGGTCATAGAACACGTTTTTGCACAAACATGGCGGATATTTGTTTACATTTGAGTTTCGTGCTGTTTGACATTTGACTCGATTTTGAGCTTTATACACTATGACATGACAACAAATCAATGAAAGTCCGCCATTAGTGGTCGAAAGCAGTACGACCAATCAAAACGTGAACGTCTATTGTCGCCACTGTCCTGTATAAAGCCACTGTAATGCAGATAGCAGATATCCTCGCACAGAAAAAAATTAGCGTTGCCAACATAACAGTTTTTTTTACGATTCTCTCTGGTTGAAATGATTCAATTCAGTTTTTGAAAATCATTGAAAAACAAAGCTGACAACACCTCTTGTGAAGGAGACCCAATTTCAAGTTTTCCTGCTGATTTCAGAACGGTATTTGATAAGAAAAATGGGGAGAAATAACATAAAAGTGAAATTTTATTAGTGTATTATAATATAAATTGAAAAAGTCGACATTCCAATTGTTCTAATTCATTTTAGAGTTCTTATGGATTGCAATAACACCATCATATTCATCTCCCCTCAGAGTGATATGAGTGTTACATTTCTGATCGACCACAATAACTCTTCCAGTGCATCTGCCATCTCTGAGATCTCCAGATATTATGTCACAATACTGTCCTGGGGGTACACAAGCGTGAACTTCCCTGTCTATGTCCCCCTCATTATTGAAGACGATAAATCCCTTGTTACCCCTACAGAATGCTACTTGTTGCTCACTCAACGTTTGCCAGTCGTTAATGCCTGTTCCTGTAACATAACAACAAATTTTAATATTCAACCTTCATAACAAATTAAGGATAGGTATGCTGAAAGGTTTGATTTTACTCTATGGTTCCTCAGGATGTCACGGGTTGAACAGAAGATAGATGTGAACAATATAAATACCTCTAACTGCGTTTCTGAATCCAACCATGTTGTAAATCTCCCGCCATCTATGTTCACAAATGAAACCATTGGTACAAGTATCATCACTGTTGAACCCAGGCGAAATCAAGTTACCGTTGCCATCTTGTGGTGGAGGAGTATTAGTGTCTACAAAATCAAAACTTGATATTATTCTTCCAGTTGCGTTGTAAGGATGTGCCAGCATGAATGCAATAGCCATTTTATATGGTTTCGAGTCTTTATAGTTCAAGATGTTCGGATCAGATCTTTGAGAATCATGGTTGTCGATGAAGGCCACTGAGTCACTGCCTGGATGGACAAGTCCCCATTGAAGTCCCCAACTGTTCAGGTATTCAAGCTTGTCCTTCTTTCTGAAGACTTTGCTGAGGTAATTGCCATGCTTGAATTCCAGAACTGTACCAATACCAGTATAAAGCTCTCTTGTTACTGCATCGCCCCCTGAAATGATTGAAAATCGTTAATATTGCTTTGAAACAAAGAAATTGTTTGAAACAATGACACTCTGCAGCTCAGAAAATTCGAAGATTCCACCCAACTGAAGCTTATAGAAAGAGAACCGAATGATCTGCTTCTGATGTGTTCTTAGGTCTCTGGTTTTCATATAGAAAATATTTTCAGGAGACATTAATTGTGTGTTTGAACATTGCCCTGAATTTAGCTTACTCCAGTGGAAAATTTCAGGAACAACTTCATGAAGTCGTGAGGCTTGTAGATATACTTTAAGGTGGGCGTTTAATGTAGTGTGTTTTTATTTCAAGTTGCATTTGAAAATGGTTTCACTTTGAGAACTAAAATTTTGTGGGTTAACTCAGAAAGGATTGGAGTTCTTAATGAGATAATTGAGATTAATTGCATTTCAACAGTTCATTTTGTTCTTTCAAAAATAGAAGAAAATGAGCCAACTCATGCTTCTTTTTTATTTCAAACGAAAGACCCATGAAAATAGTTCAACTTCCGTTTAAAAGTGAATCTACAGATAATTTTATTCAGAAAAACAACTCGAAATACGGAATCGGCAGAGAATGGCCAAATTCGAATATATGGCGGGAAAAAGTTCCTGCTTTACCACATATTCACTAATTTCATAGTTCAGCGATTTTCGGATAGAGAGCGCCATTGTACATTTCATTCATAATTAGAGAGATATTCATAGAACTTATAGAGATGCTGTAAGTTCTATGGAGATATTCCATAAAATGCACGGTGGCGCCTCTATCGGATGAGATTTCCTACTCGCTCTGAACTGTGAATATGTGGGTAAAGCAGGAACTTTTTCCCGCCATATTGAATTTGGCCATTCTCTGCCAATTCCGTATTTCAAGTTGTTTTTCTGAATAAAATGATCTGTAGATTCACTTTGAAAAGGAAGTTGAACTATTTTCATGGGTCTTTCGTTTGAAATAAAACAGAAGCATGAGTTGGCTTATTTTCTTCCTTTTCTGAGAGAAAAAAAATGAACTGTAGATTCTTGAGCCCGAAAGAAACCTTTTTTCATTTTCCAGTTTTTCAAATTCGGCTCTTTCAAAATGATTCAGCCAAATGAAAAAAAAAATAGGGCATAATACGTCCCTGATACTATTCTCTGAAATTAATGCAAAGTTCATATTTCTCGATTGGAAATGAGTTAATACTCAAGTACTAACCTTAGTGCACTGAAAATGTTACAAACACGATATTTGAAAAAAATTTTGTCCGATTATATATGCAATTAAAAAACCATATTTGTCCCACCAAAATGAGTTCCTTCTTCGATTCTCCTAAAGATTAGTTCGTAAACACTACTAAAAACTTGTTGATATTTTCCTCGATATCCCAAAAATATCTTATAGAGAAAGGTTATTCATTCAATTTGTGATTAATCAAGCTATATCAACCTACTCTGTATTCAATACAATCAAAACAATAATCTTCTATGAATATGTCACAGGGCTTTTGAAAAGACGTTGTCAGCTTGTTTATTTTTCGGATAACATAGTATAAATATCTATGAATTCCTTTATATCAAGAATCCACCCATTTCAAACGTCAGTGTTTGTGGAAGTTCACGATGCATGCATTTAGCGACAACCGGCGCGAACTGTAAAGAAACATGGGGAAATCTCTCCTAGAGCTATGTTGTTATGAAAGGGGAAAGTGATAATTAAAGGTGTTGTTCTTCGATCTTGTGATGATTATGTGAAGACTTTCAGGGAATCAATGTAATATTAATCGTGTAGTGTCGAGTTTATACAATTTACCTGTATAAATTGGCCTATTTTCTTGAGCAGAAGTTTTCCACTAGTTGGTAGTTAGTAGCAAATTATCACAGAGGAAATAGTTCGAATAGAAACATCGCCACATATGATTTATGGCTAAGTATCATTTTACTTTCATTGATTTCAATTTATTACGTGGTTTCTATCGATATTCATCATTCATATATCTGAATTTTGTATGTCATTGACATTTATTTTCAATAAACTCCTGGACCGGTAACAATGATTTTTTTAATAGTAAACTGTGCTTATAGAATGTACAACTTCATGCTTCTCAGAATTCAATTTAATCTTCCACATTTGTGGAATTTTGTTATCACACATCTCTACATCAAACGTTTAACCATCATAAATATTTTAGGCTCGACAAATTTGATAAATATTTTGACTACCTTGTTTACTTGTAGTGCGATCAGAGAATTAATTATTTTTCTGCGATCCGGTGATTTGAAATCCAGTGTAGCATCCAGATTATTGATAAGATTTATGATTTTTTCGCCAAATTTTATCGCATAGAAAACGACGGGTTTTAATAAAACAACATACTTTCGTTTTCTGAAATGATTTATTTTTTCGAAAATATGAACCGTTTATCTTTTGCAAGTAACTTCATAGTATTTCTGCGTGGATGCATGTAACTTTTATACCGAGAGAAATAGTGAAGAAGTGTTGATTGAGGCATATGAACAAACCATTAATAGTGTTAACACTCAAACAAAATTCAGTTCATTTGAGAGGACGGTTCTGAAGATATTTTTTCATGGATTTTCCACACCCTGTATCTTTCAGAAGAAACCAATTTTTTAAAAATGATATTGGCAAAATTGTTTCTCTTGATGAGAGGAATCTACAGTTTGAATATATGTCCGAGTCAAAGACCCACCCTGTATATTTTTGTCATGCCCGCATTAGTTATAGTTAGTGGATACATTTCACGAACGTTTAGTTATTAGACTCTTTAAAGACAGGTTGAATATACCTGCCCTTAGAATTTCAGTAACCATTTGTCTACCCAATTTCTTACCCATTCCTGCCACTTCTTGGTAGATGAATGCTCTAGAACCTGGTGCGAAACCATAGTCCGTATTAAGATCCCTCATTCGCTCGAATATGATACCCATATCCTCGGGGAACATATGTTTGGCAGCATCTACTCTAAATCCTGCTAAACCCAGGTCAACCATGTGGTTCAAGAAGTCCACAATTTTCTCGCGCACGTATTCCTGAGTCTGAAAGTCATCTCGTGAAGATCATTGGAAATTAGTGATCTTGACCTAATATTCACCTGGTTGAGATCCCTCAATCCTACAAGCTCACAATTTCTGACATTGTCTGGGTCGTTGTAATTGGTGATGGCACATGGTGGATGAAAATGCTCTCTGGAGAATGGTACACCAGGGTAGTTTTCATTGGTATGATCTCCCTTGTTCCCAGCGGTGCCTTCACCATCACCTCCAGTCATGTGATTGAAAACGATGTCTGCGTAAATCCTTGAAAATAGGGAAAACCCAAGAAGATATTAGTATTCAGAGTATGCCAATGGATTGGGAAAAAATTCAAGCTCTTCACAGGGTGAAAAAGTATAAATAAGTTCGTGCGATTTTGATGGAAAATATCGCTAATACCGGGTGTTTTTCTTGAGTGATAGGACATCTAATTGAATTATGATTGAAGCCAAATTTTTTCTTTATTTGAAAGATGATTTCATGTAATTCAACCAAATCAATTTGGGACATTTGTATCTGCTAATGTGTAATTCGTCCTTATTACCTTACTCCTACTGCGTTACATCTTCTGGACATTTCTTTCAGCTCCTCTTCGTTGCCAGACCTAGTTTTCAACACATAACTCACTGGCTGATATCTTTCAAACCAAGGTCTCGAACTGAGTATTAAATTTTCATTCGGAGGAGAGATCTGACCAAAAACATAAATAGTTAGAAAAATGTTTCATTGTAAATAGAAACTTTGAATTACCTGAACGCCTCCATATCCATGGGGCGCAAGGAAATTTTCACACTCTTCAGCTATATCTTTCCATTTCCACTCCAAGAGATGAACGATAGTGGATCGGTCTTCCAGGAAATGTGGATTTTTTTGAGCATTCGCGATTCCTAGGCATAACAACAGAAATAACACTGGCAACTTCATGATTATTCTGAAACAGATTTCATATTACTGAGAAGATTTGGCAAGATACCTTTCTTTAAGGATTGGGGAATGCTTTTTAGTTCACTCAAAATAGGTTGGAACTTCAGTACAGAATATACAAGGTAAGTTACGAGGTACTGAACATATTCCTACCACTATATTCCTTCACTTAGGTGAATATCACCATTCAAAAGTGCCTTCTTCTGTTTATACAGTGTGATTTTCAGCTTTCACTGAAAATTTCGACTCGTTATAACTTTAGAACATATCTTGTATCGAATGAAATTTCAAGTGATGTTGTCTTGAAGCACTTTCGGAAAAAAACTGGTTCATAATTCTAAAAATCTAGGTCTGGCTCTGAAAATTTTGGTTGTTTTTGTCTTTCGCAAAAATTTCCTCCTGATTATGTTTTTTTTTAATTTTTGATGAGAAATATTCAAACCGTAATAATTAAAGAGAAAAACTGACAAAAACCTTTCTCCTTATACTATTGTAGAATTTTTTATTAAATATTAAATTTAGTTGTGGCGAGGAAAAGAAATATTGGATGGTAAGTACAAACAAAACAGGAGATAACAAACAAGAGGAAGAAAAATAAAGTGAGATAATTGTTTGCCAAGTTTAGTTCTGAAAGAACTCTTCCAGTGTTATGTTAATCTGGCACTTTCGATTGCTGAAATAATATTTCGGTTCCTATTCCTGAAAATTTGCATTTCATATTTTCAATTGAGGAATAATGACCATACTTTATACGTCGACTAAAATTTGGTTGGAATAGAAAATTTTCGACTAATTTCCTTCAGATAAATAATCGAAAAATTAACTTACCCCAACTTGATGCACGAAATACCGGCTCGATTTGAAAACTTTCGATCTGAATCCCTAGAATTTCATTGATACCTTACCTACTCTTATCAGAAAAGTGGGACAATCATTCATTGAATCTTATTGTTGTTTTGATAATAGATCACATGAAATGTGGATAAAGAATTCGATTCGAACGATTATTGTCAATGATTTTCATATCATACCCAATCTTCGATACATATCTTGCAATTCTGCATTTTTTTGCGATGATTAGCCAAATCCCAAATATTTGTTTATCTACTTTGTGAATTTGGAGTTTTCTATGCTAATCTCGCGAACAAACAAATACTCAAAAAAAATGGATATCTAGAAGTACCTCCTTACATATGCGATTAGAACATGCATACAGAAGAACCTGGAAAGTGGCTACCAAAGAAAACACATCCACATTCTCTCTGACAGCCAGAGCGCCATCAAGGCCCTCAACTCGACACAGATAAAGTCTAGACTCGTCTGGGAATGCCTCCAGGACCTTCAGGAGCTGGCAAAACACAACAAGGTCACTTTGATGTGGGTGCCAGGTCACAAGGGAATAGCGGGCAATGAAAAAGCAGACCAATTAGCAAGACAAGCATCTGAAACGCCATTCACAGGGCCAGAACCTGTGCTTGGAATCAGCAAAAACCGATGCAGGACCCTGATTGAGGAGTGGATAAAACGAAGACACCGACAACACTGGGAACAGAGCGACGGGCAAACGCACAGCAAAGTCATGGTAGGACACATAAGCCAAACCTTGACGGCTGACTTTTTGAATCTGAACAGAAAAAAGGCACGTATAATAGTAGGTCTGCTAACAGGACACTGCGGCCTTAGGAAACATCTGAACACCATAGGAATAATTGAAGGACCTGTGGATTGCAGACTTTGCGGTGAAGAGGAAGAAACAGCCTCTCACATAATCTTTGAATGCGACGCCCTAGGAAGAAGGCGTCACAGAATCTTCGGAGAAATCAACCCAGAAATGGGAATGAATCCGAAAAACCTCATAAACAGGCTATTGAACCTGATAAAGGACACGAACCTATTCTCGTGAGGAACCACTGACGAAAGAGTGATACAATAGACCCAAGCTGGTCGTAGTGTCACAGGGAGGCTAAGTGCTAACCCGGTCTCTTGTCCGTCAGTCAATAAATCAATCAATCAATCAGTACCTCCTTGATAACTTTTTTCCAAGTAAGCCTTCAATGGCGACCAAAGCATGTGATTTGGACGAAAGCTTCAACTATAGGACGCAAAAACTTACAAACTTCAAATTTCGTTCTCCTGATAATTTCAAAACAAGAAATTCGATCATTCTTGCAAATGACCAGAAAAAATCCTAAGATTACGTAAGAAATGATCTAGGAGCATTGACGATTATTTTTACAGCTGCTGTCAATTTTTTAGGTCTGTCAAAAATGTTTGTTCAGCATCTCTTGAATACGAAAATGCGGATCTTTCTGAAAGGTGGATGTATAAACGCTCAGAAGCTAACACAGATTTCTCTGTGAGATCTCTGAGAGGTTGAAGTATTGCATTTAAAGGAACTTTTATGACGAGGTCCCAAATATCGCTATGGGTTGGTACTGAGCGATATTGTAAACTGAATTCTCTCCAATGAGGAGGAACTTGAAAATTCTCATCACATCGTTCTTAGAATACTCAAATATTTCTCGAAGGCAGCTAGAATAAGAAATTTCCATTGTGAGCTCCTAGAGATATCCTGAGAGCAGGCAAAATAAGAACTTCACATTGTGAATTCCGAAAGATATCTTGAATGAGTTGAATATCAAAGAGGATCTGTGATATAATGATTAACAACTTCGTGAGACCTGTAGTATATAATGATGGTTTCCTTTCTGAGCTTTATTCCTTCCATTCTGCTTGTGTATTATCACAAATATTTCAATAATGTACTATAGATTATTAAATCACAGGTTGAAGGGCCCTTGATCAATTTTATTATTATTCCAATAATGATTCCTTCAATTTGTAAAACCTACAACAGTATTCGCAGAAAAAAGTTGATGTTTTGAATTTTAAATTCTATACAAAAAATACTGACCCCATCAAAGTTTTTCCTCTTATGTCATTTGCTTTTTTTAGCAGTACTCAAGCAGACGATAAAGATCACGAACCAAGAATTTGAAGTTAAATCCCTGTACTTGTTGAGATATTTTTATAAGAGAAAAAACAGAAAGGATAGAAAAAATAACATGAATATGGAATGTTTAAATGTTATCAAAGGCTGATTAAATTGAATTGAATGCTTGATAAAATTCATTTCAGTTTTTTCTGTTCATATCCTTATAGAATTCCTTTACAAAAACAGAAAATATTTCGTGTTTTATATATAAAAAACAAAATCTTGATTCCTTTTACATCGAACCCAAAGGAATTCTAAATTTTAGTTCAATATTGAAAAGATTTACATTATTCTTTCACTCAATTTGTTGGTATTTTCTATTAAGAATGGAGAATAAATGATCAAAAACCATTCCTATTTTGAATACTGAAACGCCAGAAGAATTTTCTCATTAGCTTGTGATGCTAATAAAAATTTGTTCATCGTATGTATGTTTAGGTATGAAAATTATTACATTTTTTTGATGAAGGGAACATAATAGCTATTTCTGTATCTAACAAGTACATGAGTTAGGTCTTCAGAAGTCCATAAGCCTAATTATGTACGAGTTGCATACGAAGCTTTATGTTTGACTGCAATGCAGAAATTTCATTTTCTGAAATGGCAATTAATATCGTCGCTTTATTACAAAAAAAAACATTAAGTGTGCTTTTGCTTTTCTAACCTTAGTAACCATCAGCGACCTAAGAAACCCCACTGAACAAAGTTGTTCACTTCGTTTATTTTGTGACAAACGTCATAATAATCCAAAAAATGGATAATGCGGAAGAGAAAAGCGTAGAAAATTCAATCGCCAGCGCCAAAGAATCTCTGTCGCCCACCAAAAGTATTGATGAAAATTCGTATGCGGTAACAAGTGGTGTGAAACGAAGAAATTTGCAAAATCGAAAGAAGACAGTGACAGTTGAGTCCAATAAAGTAGTCAATTATGGACACTAAACAAATTCATAAATCAAGTGATTATGCGGTAGTGTACACCTGTAATTGGGCTTCCGGCCTGTTGGATGTAAATAAATAAATAAATAAAACAATAAACTTATCTACAATGCTCACAATAAAAAAATTCATTGTCCAAAAATTGTCATTACAGAACATACAGATCAATATGGTTAAAATGAAATATGCTATCTATACCCTCAACTTCTCAACGGTTTCTTGATATATGTATATCAGAAAGACATCTGTGCTGAATGTTCATAAGAATATCTTATTCTTCTCCTATTCCGATCCCTCAAATTCCGCGACAGAAGCACCTCCTGCGGATATAATAATCTGATTTTTGTGCTAGCTCTTAAAGATATCAATAAAAGCAGCTAATGACTAGTTTCGAAAGCGAATTCCACACAGAACTTTTAATGTGACTCGTTTCAGAATATTCACGTAGGACTTCGCTGGGAATAATATGGTGGAGTACATTTGAAGAAGAAGATAAAGCTCCCAACAACCTGTCAATGAAGTAACAGAAGGCGTTACGATTTCCCATAAAGTAGCAGTGCTATCTTTGGGATTTACTTGTGTTCGCTTGGAAGTGACCTATTTTTTATTGAAATTGGCCGTACAATAATTGTTTCTTCGGATTTATTGATTTTGGAAAAAGTTGAGAAATGTAGGAATTCCACAACCTGAGGTTCGGAGCTTGCTCAAATTGATAGCAAATTTGTATACGCTCGTTAAATCTTCATTATGCACCTCATTGCCAAATTTCAACCCAACTGACTTGTAGTTTTTGAAATGTTGGAATCATGAAATTCCTCAGCGCTACTGAATGAAACTCTGATCAAACTGTCCGTTCATCGTCAATCGACATTATCTTGTGAAATTGTGTTGTAAAAATTAGGGGTCAAATAAAGGAGCAGTTTAAATCTCACGAGATAATGGATATTCGTGTTCTTTCAGAAAATTTGTGATATCAAGTTTTTGAAGAAGGCGATGGCTAAACTACGATAGAGGGGAAAAGTCTTAATAGTTTCACCATCATACAGCTCCTTATTGGTAGTCAGTAAAATTCAGAAATTTCATAACCAGATTTTTATTCAATATAGAAATTACATATTAAAACATTCAATCTATCTTAGATTTCAAATGTATGGCCAAAACACCGTCATGCTCGTTTCCTTTCAGGGATATATGTGCTTTCCTATTTCTATCTACCACAACTTCTTTTCCTGAACATTTTCCATCAACAAGATCTCCAGAAATGATATCACAGTAGCGACCTTCCGGAAGACAAACGTGAAGTTTCTTATCGATGTTTCCCTCATTGTTGAGAGCAATGAATCCTTTAGTTCCCCTGCAAAAAGCTATCTGGTGATCGCCAAGAGTTTGCCAGTTTTCGACTCCGGTTCCTGGAAATAATTCAGCACTTATCTTTTTGTTTCACACTGTCAACAATATGGCAGCCTTCTGATCTGACCGACAGGCATTCGCAGATCCTGAAATCAGAGAATTCTCGAAAAATTTATCTGTTATTTTGGGAATTGAGAAGGAATAGACTGACCTCAAAGTGAGGGTTGATGCATCGAAAGATACAAAGACATAAATCTGTAAAGAACTATCACGAACCTGGAAGAATTTTTCGGAAATGGAGCATTTCTGAAGATGCTTCAAGATTCCAAAAGTGTGAGAAACTATTTGGATCTCAGCTCTGGAGCTCCACCAGCATTGGAATGTAACCCTCTTACCAAAGTATTACTATAAATATTTTTCAATATGCAATGTACTGAAAAATCTACATACCATCTACGATGTTCCGGAACTGAACCATATTGTATATCTGGCGCCATCTGTGTTCGCATATGTACCCATTCGTACAAGTTTTATCCTTTCTGAATCCGGGAGAAATCAGATTACCTTCAGAATCTTGAGGAGGAGGTGTTTCACTGTCGGTGAATTCGTAACTGGACATGACTCTTCCTGTGCCGTATGGATGTGCCAGCATGAAGGCGATCGCCATCTTGTATGGCTTCGATTTTTTGTAGGTTAGGATATCTGGTTCCGCTCTCTGAGTGTCGTGGTTGTCAATAAAAGTGACTGCGTCGTAGCCAGGATTGACTAAACCCCATTTGGGTCCCCAGGTATCCAAGTATCTTAGCTTATCTTTTTTCGTGAAAACTTTACTGAGGAGATTTCCGTATTTGAATTCTAATACGGCTCCAAAACCAGTGTATTGTTCTCTGCCTACCGCATCTCCACCTGCAAACAGGAATTTTACATTTTTCTCTTCCAACTACATATTTCTTAGTTATATTCACAGTAACCGGAATGATTTATGTATACCATTTGGCTTTTCCACAATGTATGTCGACTGTCAGGGAAAAGGTGGTAGAATATGCCGAGATGTATAGGATGTTTTTTAGAGTGATAGAACTTCAAATTGAAATAAGACATTCAAATGAGGATTGAGTCCAAACTTTTTTTTAAGATAGAAAGGAATCACATTCTACCAGACCAATTCTGGACAACTCTTTTGAGTAATTCAGGCGATGAAACGACTGAAACGAGTTATGTTGGCTTCCAAAGAAAAAAATCCTTTGGAGCTATGTCGCATGATCTTGGGGGCTAATTGATTGGACCATATCTCGAAAAATGCTATCATGAAATCTTTCTTTCAATTTCAATAAATCAATTGTTACGGTAGCAGCATGAGGTGTAGTACCATTTTGTTGGAACCAAAACACTTCTGGGTCGATACCATTCAAATTTTGACACAAATAATCATTGATCATGGATCTGTAACGAGCACCATTCACTGTAACCCGTAACACTAGCTGCAGCATAGTTTTTGAAGAAATATGGACAGATGATGCCTTCAGCATGTAAAGCACACCATACAGTGCATTTTTCAGGATGCAATGAAAACTGCAAAACATCTTGAGGATGTTTTCCACTTCAATCAGAAATGAGCTCAATCGCTAAACACAATTTTTCGGGAAAGAAGTGGATCAACTTCAAGCTGTTATAGGGCTGAATCAGCAAACAAACGACGTTTATTTTGGTCAAGTGGCTTCAGTTCTTGAACCAGTTGGATCTTGTATGGGTGTAGACCAAGATTTTTCACGCAAATTTTTCCATGTGGTGAATGCACAGAGTCCAACTGGGTGTGAACGTAGACGAGTAGATAAATCTGGATCTTCATTAACACTATCACTTTCAGCAGCGATATTTTTTTGTACGTACAGTTCTTCGTCTTGTTGTTGTTGCAACGAATAGAGAATGTTGTCCGAAATATATCGATAGTTCGACGAATAAGCTGCTCTAATGGACGCTTATGTGAACCATAAATTTCATGAAGAGCTCTTTAATATACAGGGTGAGTCTTTGTCTTGTACATATCTTTTTACTGAAGATTCTTGAGGTAAAAAGAAACCTTTTTTTTATTTTCCATTTTTGCGAATTCGGTTCTGTTAAAAAGATATAGCCATTTGAAAAAAATTGGGCTAATTACATCTCTGATATGATTCTCTGGAATTGATGCAAAGTTCATATTTCTCGATTGAATTTGAGTTGATCTAGGCCCTAGGGAATACCCAAGTAGGTACTAACCTTTTTCGAATGAGAATGTTGAAACACGATATTTCTCAATAAAAACATTTAGTTCGATATTATTTCTGCAATTGAAAAGCCATATTTATCCTACCAAAATGAGATCCTTCATCGATTTTCATTAGGATTAGTTTGTGACCACTAATAACTTGTTCATATTTTCTTCTCTCCCAAAACTATCTCAAAAAGAATTGTTTTTACATCAATCGAACATAGCACCATTAATCTAGATTCTAGGTCCTTGGATTCGAGGTCAATGACCTAACCTAACCCATCTAATCATATTCAATGGATGCTATCATAGAACGCTTGAGAAGACGATGCCAGATTGTGTTGATTTTCTCTTTGAAAAATGAAGCAGTACGTCCTTTATCATTAACGGATGAACTGACGCAAAGGCACTAGTTTTGTTTACTTTTGGCTGATGGCGTCTAGTCTCTGGAAATGCCCAAGGAGTAGTTCTGATTCTCGCCGATAGAGCACTACGATCTCAATCTCAGTCGCCTATAACGGCGCGCAAGACAAACCGTTATTCTATAGAACGAAGAGCTTGTCTGTGGTTGTTGAACGAAGCATGCGTATAACGGCTTGATGGAGATTTGTCGATTTGTTTTTCGTTTATTGACACTCCCAGAGAAGGATGCGAACAGTTGATGTGGAAAGATTTTCGGTGAAAGTGAAATAATGTGATAATAACCGTGTAGTGTCGAGTTTATGAAATTCCAAGAGGATATTCTTTAGATAGAAACATCGCCACAGATCATGTTGTGTTAAGTATTCATTCTGCATTGATTTCAATTCAATACGTGGTTTGTATGGGACATTCCTCATAAATATCCGAATTTTGTATTCTATTGACATTTTAGTATTGACAAAGTTAATAAACATTCTGACAACATTGTTAACTTGTATAGATAATCGGAGAGTTAATGAATTTCAGCTATTCTGTGATATTAAAATCGCAGGGAAGCATTCAGATTATTCTTATGATTTTTGATTCTTCCGTCATATTTTATCGGGTAAAATTGGGAATAACTCGAAAACGACGCGTTTAATTGGAAAAACAAAGAAATACTTTTATTTTCTGAAATGATTGATTCTTTCGAAAATATTAACCGTTCATCTTCTGCAAGTGGATTTATGGTATTTTTTTCGTTTGATTTTCAAAATGAATTTCAACAATTTGTAAACGTTGTTGCGGTGTGAGTCTTCCCAATATAATTTATCAATGCTTATACTGAACAGAAATGTCAAAACAACTTGGCTTCTTCCTTCTGTCAAATTATAATTATCCCTGTCGAAAATTCTTTCACTCTTAGAAAAACACGCGATATAATTTTATTTCTCTCACCTAGTCCAGCAATCTCCTGATAAATGAAAGCCTTAGCATTTCTTGGAAAACCATACTTGGTATTGAGGTTATGGAGACGACCAAAAATAACCTTCAGATCATCTGGATGCATGTGCTTTGCGGCATCTATCCTGAACCCAGCTACGCCAAGATCGATCAGGTGATTCATGAAGTCCACTATTTTGTTCCGAACATATTCTTGAGCCTAGACATTGCAGAAAATATTCTTGCATAAGTTAAGGTATACATAAGACTAGAAAATGGTTCCTCTTCGAGCGACACCCTGTAGAATGTTCGGAATAGCCTATAGTGTACTATAGGTTATCCCAATCATTCATACCAGGGAATATGCTTCACCTGATCTAAATCCTTCAGTCCGACTAGCTCGCAACGTCGCACTTCATTTGCGTCGTTGTAGTTATTTATGGGACAAACCCTGTGAAAATGCTCAGCTGTATATGGCACTCCCGGAAAATTATTTCTGGAAGCTTCTGCCTTATTACCTGCGGTGCCTACTCCATCTCCTCCACTCATGTGATTGATAACAGTGTCGACGTAGATCCTGGAAAAGAGAGCAGAAAGTTCCAAATGTGGAAACTGTAAGCGCAGAAAGTCGAATGGAAATTTTGATAGGAGATATTTCATTTGATTTATCGTGTTGATATAAGTTCACCCGGCTTCCCTTAAAACGCCTTCCTGTGCTTCATTTATGATGAAAAAATCTGAGATTTTCGCGGCATCAAGGAAAAAAACTAAAAATGTAATTCAAGTCCAGCTGGACTGCTGATCAGATCTTACAGATTTCCCTTTCGTATGTGCCTAGCTATTCAAATACACACAACCAAACTTATATGGAATCACCCTGTTATTTGGGAAAAACGAATTTTAATTAAAAAAAAGTCGCTGAAAAGTGAAGAGCAGTTTTCCCAAAACAAGTTTATTACAAAAATAATATAAATTATTAAAAGATTATTTTTATAATAGAACAGAAAATTAAAAGTGTAAATTTCTCTAAAAATAATTTTTATGTAACTGAGAATTGAACAACAAATAAAACGATTTTAACAAATCAATAATCAGTATTACCACCCCTGGCATTGATACAAGCTTGAATTCGACGAGGCATGCTTTCTATTAAGTTGTTAATTTCTTCTTCTGTTACATTTGCCCATTCCTCTAAAGCCGCTTGTATAAGTTGCTCTGCGTTACCAGGATTATTTTGACGAGCTCTAATTTTTCTTTTGATCCTATCCCACAAGTGCTCGATAGGATTAAGGTCCGGTGAACAAGAAGGCCACTCTAAAACAGTCACACCTTCTGTTTCGAAAAATTTTTTTGCAACTCTGCTGGTATGTGGATGTGCATTATCCTGCATAAATAGGAAATAATCTCCAAAAGCACCTCGCCAGAGCCTCACTACAGGTTGTAGCTATAGATCAACATACCTAGGCCCTGTCAGAGATTGTCTAATGGGAATTAAAGGAGTTTTCTCACCAAACATAATTCCGCCCCAAAACATTACAGTACCTCCTTTGTATTTAGGGATCGGTCTTGCAGCTTGGAGCCTAGCTTGCTTCCCTCTACCTCTTATAATGCGAACACGCCGGTCGTCTGATCGTAGGCCAATTCTGGTCTCATCCGAAAATAAGACATTTTTCCAATCTTCAATAGTCCAATTTTCATGCTCTAAACACCAATTAAAACGGTCAACGTTATTTTGCCTTGATAGTTCTGGGACTCTTAACGCTCTTCTCTTGAATAATTCCCGAGCGCGAAGTCTTTTTCTGATAGTTTCGACAGAAACACTAACACCTGTAGCTTGCAAAAATTGCCTTTGAAGCTGTGAATGAGATACTGCGGGATTTCTTCTTGCTGTTTGGGCTAAAAAGCGATCCTGCCTTTCTGTAGTTACTCTTCCACGACTTCTCGGCCTATTCTTTATGGTTCCTAACTCCAGAAACCTTGCATAGGTTTTTGAAACAACCCCTTGTGTAACCCCCACCGTTCTTGCAATCTGTCTTTGTGACATACCTTGTTCTGCCACAGTAATAATTCTTCCTCTCTGGACTTCCGATAACCCCACATAAGGCATTTTTTTTTAAACTTCGCAAAAAAACAAAATATAAATTCACTTTCACTGCGACGTTCGAACGAAATGGTAAAATCGACACTGCAAAGCCAAATCTTATCAAGTGCTTATGAACCTAACTGTTTTTGTGAGTGAACACATGCACTTTTTATTTGCTTCTAACGAAAAAGATATCGAAATAATATTTCATCTTAATACTGGGTGATTCCATATAAGTTTGGTTGTGTGTATATTGACAGGTTTCTCGCAGTAGAAACAGCATAAAGAAAACCCAGTATAAGATAACCACTAGACAGCGATTACCACAATTTTAATAGTACCCACTGATGGCCGGGACAGGCCGCTAGTATACGATAATTTCTCTGTTACTAGTCAAATCATTCGCGAACAGCCAAATTCACGAAATAAAAATAAAATAATCACTGTTACCTAGAATAATAAAGATCTACACACACCTTACTCCAGCCTTGTTACATCTTTTCGTCATTTCCTTGAAATCTTCTTCGTTTCCAGACCTGGTTTCCAACAGGTAGCTAACCGGTTGATATCTTTCATACCACTGTCTTTTCTTTAGTATCAAATTTTCATTTGGTGGTGAAATCTTGAAGAAAAAACATATTTTTCAAATTTCCATCTTTGGGAAGGAATATCATGCAATGTTTTAATAGGTCATCATTATGGGGAGTAGTGTGGTTTGCTAAGGCAAGGCAGACAAGCAAGAGGAAAGTTTTTGACAAGGTTTTCCGGTTTTTGCAACCCTAGAGCTATGGCAACGTACCCAACTAGAGCACTTGAGGTCATCACATATCCCACTTCTCTACATGAAGTGATAAATAGTCTAGTATAAGGCTATCTAGGAATGTAATTAGACAATGAGAATTAGAATTCAAAGTGCCTGGTTCTCTCGGAATAAGTACATCTCATCAGCGAATCTACCTAGTGATGTAATCATTAAAAAGGTGAGCATTGAGAAGAACTTCTACACGATGCTATGCAAAAACCACGATAGCTAGTGGAGTTCTGTGAATCCTGTGAAGCTATGAATCTTGGGAGCGAGATCTAGAAAGCACAGTTTCGAAAACAGCTCTGATGAGGAGCACAATAGATCTTGAGATCGCAGAGGAATGTAACCTCCTTACCAAACTAAAAACTATAATAGATCACCCTGTACCCACCTGAACTCCTCCATATCCATGTTTTCCAAGAAAGTCCTCACATTCTCGAGCTATATCTTTCCACTTCCACTCGAAAAGATGAACAATTGTAGAATGCTTTTCGACAAAATGAGGATTCTTTTGGCATAGGACTGAGACCAGAAGAGATGCGAAAAGCCAAATAAGAATCATTTTTTTTCTCAATACCTAGTTTTGGCTGAAAGAAATATTAATTTGTTAACCTCCACATCAAGGTGTCTCCCTGTGTATTTTCTCAATAAATATTTGACTGCTTCAAGAATTTCACTATTGAACTTGAATTCTTCAGTTGCAATGAAAATTTCACGATTTCTTAGATTGATATCAAGTTTGTTCGTCGTAAATCTATTTCTACTTTTCCCTAGTTATCACGAAGAGTTGTCATATTAAATTATATCGCCAAATCTATATACCTTCACCAAGAATTGTTCTTCATCGATCCACTACACTAATTTGTTCCTCAATAATCCCCGTTCAAATAAGCATGTCAGTATCACTAGGTATTTATGATTGTAATGAAGTATCACTTCGATAAAATCATCGCACCATGGAAATAGCAAAGAATTCAAATGTCAACACTTTGTCGGTAAGGTCAATGTCATATCATTAGGCAGCTACAAATGGATAAATAATTCAATTACATTATGAATTTCAACTTGTTTGTGTTTGTTGTAACATCAGAAGTAAACATTTTATTAAAAATTGGTTGTGTCCAAAAATAAATAATATTTCTGATTTCACCAGTGGCGTACAATATGAATCCACAATCTCCGTTTTCATCGAATGGATCGAAAGATGATTTTCATGCAAAATCCAAATCTAAATGGCCCCTATTCATGCGAAAGAACATTCAAACATTTATCTTCATTTCATCATAGTTAATTTATTTCAGTATCCTTCGTCTTGAGTTATCTGCACGACTTGATGCTCATAATGAAAACGAATATTACATGATGAAACTGTAACTGTCATACCTTTGCAATGGATAAATGAAGATCCTTGAATTAGATAAATAATATTTTATGAGCCAAGTTGATGGGTTGCAGTGAATGAAATGTTTTTAGGGAATAATTGGAGTATTGAACCAAGTGGCCTTCATTTTGAGAATGATGCTGAGTGATGATTAGTGAACGTTCGACCTGTAATTACCAAGAACTGTTCACCATCCCTAGATTCGATGAATAAGACGGATGTATAGAATACACAACAAACACGCACTGTACCTAGACTTTGTGAAAAGGTTTTTTAGCAGGTGAAGTAATTTTTTCTACTGCTTCTTTCTCGTTTTTCTTCTTTTTTTCCTGTTACAGATATAATTTCAAGACATTTGCATCCAGTTCAATGAAAAGGCAATTTTCAAGCACAAGGAGCTCTGTAACATGGATAGCAGCATATTTTTTTGAACAAATTCAGTATCACCACACATACACGGGGAGACAGAGTTTTTTCAGAGGTTTTTATCTGTTCTCGTGTATCATACTCAGAATTGTATGATACCCCGTTTACATTCCCTCTGCTAACACTTAGATTTGGAGCGGGAAACAGATTTTATTCATTCATATAATCTGGTCCTTGTAGCCATTTCTTCACACGTGCCATATGCCATGTATTGTTTGACTTAAGAAAACAGTTTGTAATTCTCTCTTTCAAAAGAATATATATATATATACCTAGACATATATAGGATAATAATTGGTCACTGACTATTCTTGTGTACGAAATCGAACATGAAAGTTCGATTGACTCATGCTGAAAAGAAACCTTTTTTCCTAAAATTGCTCATACGTAAAAAAAACATTTTGACATTAGTTGCCAAGGGAATCATTGCCCAGCAGTTTTCTTCTATTTTCGGATCTTTATTGAGCTCTTTGGGGGCCCAAACAATGAATTTTTGCTTCATAGTTCACAGCTTATGTAACACGAGTTAGAACCGCTTTAAAGACCATTCGTTAAATTGAATTTGTTTAAAAAAAATTTGAAAATTGTTATTTTCTTTCGTCTTCTTTCATTTTTGAATCTCACATTTATGAGATCGATATTTTCAAGTTAATTTCAAGTTATGAAGTGTATTTAAGCATTTTTGTAGTTGAGAAAAAGAAGGGAGAATCATTGTGATAAGAATTCATTTTGTATTGAATGCTGGAAATAAAGTGAAATATAACATTTCGGAATTCTATTTTATTAATTGTCACTCAGATGACCAAAGGATGAAGCAGGAAAAAGAGCAATAAACATTGTTCTGTATCGTTTCCTCAAAGAAATATGGACCAATCAGTCCGTCAATGCTGGAATGCACACCATACAGTGACATTCTGGATGTTATGGTTTCTGAACAGTAAGTGTGGGTTTTCATTACTCCAAATTTCGCAATTCTGTTCATTTACATAACCTTTTAACCAAAAATAAGCACCTTCAGTGAATAAAATTTCTCGATTGATCTGTTCATCATTTTCCAGTTATTCATGAGCAAAATCAGAAAATAAATGACGTTTATGGTGGTTTAATGGCTTCAGTTCCTGAACCTGTTGAATTTTTTAAGGATGTACACCCAAATATTTTAAGTTCTCCATGTTGATGACAAAAAACAATCTCGAGCTCAGCTTTTTGAATTACAAGAGACCATCACCAACAACATGTTTGAATGGGAAATATTTCTCTCCTTCTTTGAAATTAGAAGGTTTACATCAATCCATATTGGCGAAACTGTATCCGTTATGGAAATAATAAATATTTGGTACGATACATTTCGTATTTTCAACAACTTTCTGCTGGCAAGATTCAAGTATAGACTTTGTATGGTGTTGCATCAACCATTATCTGAAATGAACACAATTTGTTCATAATTCAGTTTAATAATAGCTATTAATTCGTTCGGATACTGTGGTTTGAGAAACATCCAAGTAAATGTGAGGAAACTTTCTTCATGATAACCATCAGGACTTCAAAAATGATCATGATAGCTTTGATTACATTTGTCGGAAAATGGCACTTGAAGAAAGAATTTCCAGATGATGCCAGTCGTTGAGGAGAGTGAACTTTGTCAAAAGTGCATAGTGATCAACGATGCAAAATATTTTACTTTATTCAATTTCGAGATGAAGAACCATGAAGATTTCTTGAGGGGCCGTTATACTCTGGCCGACGGCACCGATTCTCCATTCAAAAAGTGCCTTTCATTTTTCCGAGTTCACGCCCCCAATTTACCACCTGAAAGGTTGATTTTTTTTTAATTCTCCTGGAATTTCAGACAGTTTTCTGCGATTTCACTCTTTCTGGAAGTCTTTTCAGTATTTCCATGATTTTTTGCATTAATTAAACTCCTATCCAAATGAAATTTTTCTCAAAATATGGAAAATTGATTTGTCGAGGGCACTCCAATGAATTTTCTAAAAAAATTGATGAACAACCGCCGAAAAACGATTATGAAGTCAATTTTCATAAACTCTCAAATTCAACCCGATTTTGTCATAGGAAAAAATAATTTTTTCGAAGAGACGGAATTGGAGTGCCCTCAAAACATCGTTCAACTTCAATTTCAAGAAAATATCAAGCTTTCAGGTGAAAAATTGAGGGTCGTAACTTGGAAAAATGAAAGGCACTTTTTGAATGGAGAATCGATGCCGTAGCCTATTTTTTCATGCGAAAAATAATTTTGTCGAAGCGAAGAAATTCAAGTGCCTCAAGACATCCTTGAACTTCAATTTAAAAAAAATCAAGCTTTTAGGTCAAAAATTGAGGGCGTGAACTTGGAAAATTGAAGGCACTTTTTGAATGGAGAATCGGTGCCGTAGCCGTCGGCCAGAGTATAACGGCCCCCTAAGGGGACCTTATACTACGGCCGACGGCACACATTTTCTATTGAAAAAGTGCGTTTCGTTTTTCCAAGTTCGCGCTTTGAATTTTTCACCTGAAGATTCATTCATTTATAAGTTGACAGATGTCTTAAGGGCACTCTAATTTAATTTCTTTGAAGAATATTTTTCACATAAAAAAATCGAACGTCTATGAAAATTGACTTCATAATTAACTTCGTGGTAACCCATAGCCATACAAATGGTCTATATTTAAAAGACCGAAACATGTCGCCTTAGTTTTTGACACCTATGTTTAAATAAATAGCTGGAAAGACAAATTTTGTTTATTATTAGACTTCATAATTGTTTTTTGGTAGAAAATTCATTGAAGCGCCCCTGGCAAATCAATTTTCTGAACTGAAAAAAAAACTAGGATAGGTGCCCAAATAACGCAAAAAATTAAGGAAAAACTGAAAGGACTTTCAGAAAGTGTGAATTCGCAAAGAACTGTCTGAAATTCCAGGAGAATAGTGTGCCCCCTGTGATATAGATGTCCCATTTAACAGTTTTCATTTCGTTACGGAGGATGAACGCTTTTTGCTTTCACAGCTTCAATCATTTTCATTCATTCAAAACAAGAAAATAATAAAATAAGGTGATCACCCAAATTCATTGAAATATTTTCATGAATATTCCCAAATCTTATTTCAATAATACTAAACTCATTCACCATCGAGATTGTGTTTTCCATATGATACCATGGAAACAACGTAAAACATTTTTTCTCTATTTCAGTATCGTGATGAGTTCATTGCAGTTCTAAAAACAGTGCTGTAATGAACTCATTACAGCACTGTTTTCAGTGATATTTTTCGTGGTTGTCAACAATGACTGCCGATCCTATCAATTTTCAACACACGTCAAGTTGGAAATGTCAATTTTCGTCAGTGAACCAACTGCCAAGATACAATACAAAAGTCACTAGAATGTAGGGGAGAGTTCCTTTGAATTGGACAGCCCATGAACCGGACACTATAGTTTTCTATTACACCCGATAGTAATTGAGCATAATTTATGTAAATCCCATTTTCGCAACATTGAGCCACGTCTCTTGGAAAATGGCTGAATCTGTGGCTCGCGTCTTGCGGACGAGGCATGCATTGAAAAATCCGTTGCCGGTAAAGTAAATATGTACGTACATTTGCGAAGTGAATAGCTACGTTTCTAGTGACGATAAGTTGCCGATATTTCATATAAACATCAAGTGATTATCCTTTATCAGACAGATATGTTGAATCGTTGATATAACGATTTGTAGAAATTATATTTTCAGGTTTTTTATAAAAACCACATATCCCATGAATCGGACATAGAAAAATGACTGGAAATTGATGTCCAGTTCATGGGCTGCTATGTTTCCGATTCAAGGGAGATGTGAAAGTATGTTATGTAATTCAATCATAATGCGTTAACGCGATGGCGACTGAGAAGGTCAAGCATTTCGATGCTCTGCATCTAGACGTTTTAAATTGCGATTATTGTAAGAAATCGATAGTGAAAAATAGCTTGAAATGCACAATCTGTGCTAAAGCGTTTCACCCAAGTTGTGGGGGAAAAATGAAAAAATGTTGCGATCAAAAAATTTCAATATTTGATGTGAAAACCAGTGGAAATTCAACACCACCAATTATACCATCAGGAGAGAATAAATCAATTGTTACATGTGAATCATCCCAGCAGGATCTGCTCTGTAAGATTATTACAAATCTAGAGGACAATAATTTATTATTGGTGGAAAATGTATCCCTGTTGAAGTTCAAAATTTCAACATTGGAAAATAAATTGACAGAAAAAGACGTAATTATCGAAGATCTCAATAAGAAACTAAACTTCAAAAAAACATATCAACAAACAACATGCGTAAACAAGGATGTGAAGGAAATGGGAACCGCATCTGGTTTACGGAAGAGCGACACAAGCGCATCTAGCAGGATTGGAGTTAACGAAACTGTAACTGATGATCTCAAGGTGAACACTAAATCTGAAGATCCAAAAAAACTTCATGCTTTAGAAGTGGCTCAAATTGAGAAAATGCATGACATAATCAATCTTACTAAAGATAATGAAGAATTGATAGGACAACCAAAATTGAGTTCGAACAAAGTCCAAAATTCTGAACAACAGACTGATACCTATTCTAATGGGGATTTTAGTCAGCCAAACTACAAAAATATGAAAGCTGAAGACGGTTTCAAAGTTGTGCAAAAAAAAAAGAAAAGAAGATTCATTATTGGACGAAATAGTGACAGTGTTGTTCAGACGATTCCTAAGTTGACATCACTACATATCACCAGGTTGAATCCAACAACAAAGCCCGAAGATATGGTTAAACTGTTGGAAAAGAAGTTCGTCAATGTGGTTTGTGAGAACCACCCTTCAAAATATCCATCCCATTATGCTTCAATGAAGGTAACAATCTCGCAAGACCAACTAAAGGATGCTTGGAGTAAGGATGTATGGCCTAAGGGAGCTGTAGTCTCACATTTTTTAAGGAAGAAGTCGACATTTCAGGAAAGGAAATAGCACCAGTTTCGGTATCTCAACGATTACATAAATTAAGTTTTTATTACCAAAATGTGCGGGGTTTGAGGACAAAAACGGAATCCTTTTTCACTAGCGTACTTGCTTCTGATATTGACATAATTGCCTTGACCGAAACTTGGCTAAATGACGGGGTGTTCAGTGAAGAACTCTTCGATCAGAGGTATGTGGTAGTAAGAAGAGATAGAAGTTCTTCCCATACAAGAGGTGGAGGTGTCCTACTTGCAGTCAAGAGTGATATAAGTTTTGAGGTTGTCAAAACCGATTGCTTAACTGAATGTTTACTGGTAAAGTTAAAGACAAAGAAATTTTATTGTTACTTTTCTGTAGTTTATTTACCGCCTAACTCAGACTCTAGTTTGTACGACAACTATTTTGGTCAGTTTGATGATGTTTTATTGGATGATGATGACCTGATAATTTTGGGAGATTTTAATATCCCTGTGTTTTCTAGATGCTCTGATAAATATGTTATAATTAACGATTTTCAAAACCTTTTCAATCTTAAACAGCACAATGAGGTTACAAATTTCATGAATCGTAAGTTGGACTTGGTTTTCTCAAACAAATCCTTATCCACCGTAGTAAGATCTCAACTTCCACTTCTCAACGAAGACAGGTACCATCCAGCATTAGAATTCTATTTGGATGTAACTGATGACCATAAATTAAGTAAAGGATACAACAATACACACAGATATGACTATTCAAAGGGTGATTATATGCTCCTGTATAATCTTATGTCTCAATGCGATTGGTCAAATGTGGTCCAGTGTAAGAACGCCAATGAAAGTCTTGAAGCGTTTTATAGTCTAATGTACAACATATTGGACCAAGCTATTCCAAAATTCAGTGGAAGTGCTAAAGCCAATGCTAAACCTAAATTTCCTTCATGGTATTCTGTAGATCTTAAGCAGAAAATACTGAAAAAGAATAAACTTCATAAAAAGAACAATGACGCTGATTTTTCTGTTCTGAGAAAGCATATAAAACACCAAATAAAATTTGAATATGCTCAGTATAAAAAACATTTAGAACGTAATTTAAATAATGATCCTTCCTATTTTTGGTCATTTATGAAAGGGAAAAAACACCAAACAAAAATCCCTTCGACAATGAAATTTAAAGGTGAAACCTATGAAAGCGCAAAGGACATATCGAGCGCGTTCGCCCAGTTTTTCGAGTCTGTGTACATTGGAAATACTGATTGTGATGGAGCGCATACTAATTGGGGACCTTTTGGCTTTTCCGGTGTAACGGAGCGGGATCTCAGGGAAAGTGTGAGGAGGTTGAAACCTAGGAGGTCCATAGGCTCAGATAATATTCCTTCTTATGTATATAAGGGGTGTGTTGATTTTCTGGTTATTCCGCTTCTTCACATATTCAATTTGTCTATATCAACTAACGTTTTTCCAGACCATCTTAAAAATTCGATAATAACTCCAATCCACAAAAAGGGAGAACTCAATTCGATTGAAAATTACCGACCGATCAACATATTAAATGCCCTAGCGAAAATATTTGAGATAATAATTTACCAAGATATTCTTAAAAATGCAAATTTAAGAATTCATGAGAGTCAACATGGTTTTATGGGGGGTAGGTCTACAGTCAGCAATCTCTGTGCTTTCGCGGAACTAGCCTCAGATGCAATAGAAAATGGTTTTCAATTGGATACAGTGTATACTGATTGTGAAAAGGCCTTTGATAGGGTAAGTCACGATGTACTTCTGGATAAACTTGCAGCGTCTGAATTTTCGAAAGATGCCTGTAGTTTTATGAACTCTTACTTACGACAAAGAACGCAGGTCGTGAAGGTTGGTGATACATTCTCACATGATATATTGCAGACATCAGGTGTACCTCAGGGAAGCATACTGGGTCCATTACTATTTTTAATTTTTATGAACGATCTTCCAGCTTCCGTTGAGTTCTCCGGTGCATTGTTGTTCGCGGACGTTTTCAAATTGTTTAAGAAAATTCAAAGTTTTCAAGATTCCACACTATTGCAGGAAGATTTAAACAAAGTTGAACAATGGTTCAGAAATAATAAAATGTCCTTAAACGTTGAAAAGTGTCAGGTTGTCAGTTTTACTAGGCGAACCAATCCAATACAAGTTACATATACGCTAGATTCAAACGTAATTGTGAGAAGATCAGAAACTAAAGACTTGGGTGTCATGTTCCAACCTAATTTAAAGTTCAATAGCCACTTTGAGTTCTCAACTAATAAAGCATACAGAGTCTTGGGATTGGTCTTGAGAAATGTAAAAGACTTTAGCTGTTCAACAACCACTCTGCTTTATAATGCCCTCGTCAGACCTCATCTTGAGTACGCCTCAGAGGTTTGGATGCCGCTCACAGTTACCAACATAAACACAATTGAAAAGGTGCAAAAGAGATTTTTGAGGTACCTACATTTGAAAACATATAATAGATATCCCTTCATGATATCATATCAGTCCATGCTGAAAGAATTCGGTATATGTTCATTGGATAACAGGCGAAAAACGAAAGCTGTGATTTTCATATTCTGTGTTTTGAATACTAATAGCTTCTCTAATTGTGATTTTGTGGGTTCGATTAATTTCAGGGTTCCCAAATTGAATTTAAGGATAATAAATAGGGAAATATTCCAAGCAACACCTGGTAGTTTATCACCTATAAATAAGATGATGACAATATGTAACGAAGTGATATCAAAATTTGATGTAGAATTTTTAACACAAGTGTGAATGAATTGAAAGCCTTGATGTTATAGACTAAGTTAAATATGCTGTGTATATTTAGTTTTAAAAATTCAAATTTAATTTTTTCTTGTTCGGCATTTGTAATTACCAGAAATGGTGTGTATGTAGAATTGAAATAAATAAATAAATAAATAAATAAAAATAAATAAATAAATAAATAAATAAAAATAAATAAATAAATAAATAAATATTTAACATGGAAAATACTGTATGTTTTCTCTGTTTGGTACTACTGAATGATTTCAATTATTCTCCTAGAACTTTATGACAGTATTCTCATGTTTTTGTACCATTGTCCACTTCATGGGAATGACTGTCCAAAACAAGGGCAACATCCCATGAAATGGACATTTCATAAAATAAACTTAGACTTATTTTTTCGATTGACGAGCTTTTTTTTTTCTAGCTTTTTCTGAAAAAGTGAATCCACAAACCTTATGCTCATATTATGTCGGTACAATTTGAAACTTTTTCATTTGAAATAATATTTTACACCAAAAATAATAAAATTGTCCGTTTCAAGGGAACTCTCCCCTATAATTTGAATTTTTCATTGAATTTCAACGAAATTTGACTGAAATAGAGAAAATATCGCCTAATACTCGTTGCAGCATGCAATTCCAACACTCATGCGTTCGAAAACTCGCTCCTTCATCGCTCGTTTTCGAATTTCGCATTCGTATTGGAATAGGAGCCCATTCTGCAACTAGTTTTAGAATATATTATTGTGACATTGTTAGTTTTTTTAGAACGCATTCGAGAATTGGTTTGAGCTGATGAGTTGTAGTTTATAAATTGTCTAATTTGTTTTTGAAGCTCATCTCCATTTCAATAAATCACAACTACTCAATAAAAGTGATAACTCTAATGAAAACTGATAAGATAAACTCATTATGTTATGAAAGAATAACAAGATGAAAGTTGCAATTCTTCATAGCAAGAAATTATCTAAGGATGGCTCTCTTAATGGGTTTATTAGAAAGGAAATCCTCTCATCACAAAATGAAACGGTGAAATATCTCCATTTAGGATGATTTACAACCCAAAATAGATAAACCCGATTTATTAGAGACCAAACATAAATGTTCGAGGAATAAATCATCAATTTGAATGACCGAGTAGCGTGAAGAGATTCAATAAAATTGGCAGAGAATAATCATTTCGGTCTAATGAGTTCAAGCTTAGAATTCATTTCAATCTTTCTGATTTTAGCGTCCCCAGGGGGGTGCAGGGGGGGAAGCTGCTCCCCCTAGAGCTCGAAAATCCCTTAAGAACTCATAAAATAATAGCATAATATCCGAAAATCAGTTCATTTTTTGCCCCCCCCTCATAGTTCAAAGACTGGGGACGGCCTTGCCTAGGCGTATTGGGAAGTTGATTGAGAAAAGAGATGGTAATAGGGCTATTGAATTTGGATCCAGTTGTGGAATAACTGTCATTTATAAAAAATAAATGAATGATAAATTTTGATTTTTTTTCTCATTTCTCCCATTTTGCCCATTCTGCATAAACCAAAGACAAGGACGGGCCGGAGCCAAATTTTTGGGAGGGGATAGCTTCGAAAATTTTCCAACTGTGCATTGAAGGATTAGAAAACCAATGGTTGAAGGGGGTGGTATTTTGGATTGCGAGTCTATGTTTTCCCCGAGAGCATTAATATTTGGAAATTTTGTTGTGTACTTTTTTAATTCTTCATTGCCAGATTAACACACTGTACAGGATTGAACAGCATCTGTTATCAATATTTTGTATGTTTCGATTTTCAAGTTCAATTCCAAAGAAAAATAAATGATTTATTCAAGTGTACTGAAAAAAGTCCACATACCACAGACTTCACTTCGAATCTTTTTCGGTTCATTTTTGCGTACTTACGGGGCCGTTATACTTCGGCCGACGGCTACGGCACCGATTCTCCATTCAAAAAGTGCCTTTCATTTTTCACGCCGTCAATTTTCCACCTGAAAGCTTGAATTTTTTTATATTGA
This sequence comes from Adalia bipunctata, assembly GCA_910592335.1. NCBI lineage: Eukaryota > Metazoa > Arthropoda > Insecta > Coleoptera > Coccinellidae > Adalia > Adalia bipunctata. The sequence continues at coordinate 15,160,902 of OU342954.1, forward strand.
AGTTGAAAGATGTCTTGAGGTCACTTCAATTTCTTCTCTTTGATAAAAAATTTTTTTCGCATGAAAAAATCGGCCACGGCACCGATTCTCCATTCAGAAAGTGCCTTTCGTTTTTCCAAGTTTACGCCCTCAATTTTCAATCTAAAAGCTTGATTTTTCCTTTAATTTGAAGTTAAAGGATGTCTTGAGGGCACTCCGATTTCTTATTTTTGAAAAATATATTTTTTCGTATGAAAAAATCGGGTTGAATTTGAGAGTCTATGAAAATTGATTTCATAATCGTTTTTTCGGCGGTTGTTCATCAATTTTTTTTTTGGAATTTCATTAGAGTGCCCTCGAAAAATCAATTTTCTATATTTTTGAGAAAAATTCCATTTGGATAGGCGCTTAATTAATGCAAAACATTATGGAAATACTGAAAAGACTTACAGAAAGTGTGAAATCGCAGAGAACTGTTGGAAATTCCAGGAGAATTAAAAAAAAAACAAGCTTTCAGGTGGAAAATTGAGGGCGTGAACTTTGAAAAATGAAAGGCACTTTTTGAATGGAGAATCGGTGCCGTCGGCCAAAGTAAATGGCCCCTTAACAGATTTACGTGTTGAACGGAGATTCGATATAATAATTAAGAATGAGAAAAAATACTGCTACTGCCCGACCGAGAGAAATAGCGCAAATTGGTACGAGATGGTTTTTTATGACACAGTCAATGCGGCCAAACTGAGAAATTCACAACTACCTGCTGAGGAATGACGTGAAAGATGAAAAATTGTTCATGTTTTCAAACACTTGGTAGCAATATCGAAATAAATATCATTTATTGCTGGTTATACACATTCCACGTGCCAAATACCCTAAATATTCTCTTACAAGAATTTGTACAATTGTCGCTATTCTCTGCATGCTTTTGTTCCGCTAAACGTGGGCTTAGTTCTACCGGTTTGATAAGCATTGATTTCAAAAAAATTTATTCAAAAAAAAACGAATTCATTCACATTTTGAGAAAACTTGTCTAGAAATATGTATTCCAACTCAATTGAAATCTTTCCAACTGCTTCGAAATTTTCCCAACTTCTTCGAAACTTTTCCAACTGCTTCGAAAATTTTTCAACAACTTCGAAAATATTCCAACTGCTTTTAAAATTTGCCAACTCTGTTCAACATTGGGGGGGGGGGATGTTGACAACGGATGAATAACGTTTTACTTGGGGTCTACAATTCTACATGATTCTCGTGATGATGTAGTAATTTTTTTCGTGCAGACAAAGCGATTAGGTATGGAATAAAAGCATATTCAAGTAGTCCCCACGCTATTCAAATCGTGTTTCGCCGCTTGAATTAACAACAATTTGTTCAGTAATATAAAAGCGTTGTCTGTTCTCCTCGATCTCTATTTTCTTAATTATCACATATCAGTACATTTTCAAGACGAGTTCTTTCGATTTCACTAGAAAACCTTTTCAAAATCATCCAAAACTACCCTAAAAAAGGCTTATGATTGGGGACGAAGACAATAATTACATCACTCGTTTGATCCACACCGTTCGGGAGGTCTACAAGGCGCTAGGCTGCCTATTATGACAGGATACAAAATTACAGGCCACTTGAATTGGCGGCACGTTTTGGATAATTTGTCACCGACCTCGAGAGAATATCGAAGACGTTCGTCCCAATTTTCCAGCTCATGCATATTCCGCCAGCTCTTCTGCCTTTAATGGGCGGCACGCTATTTGGAAAAAAATGGGCTAATGACTCCGAGAGGTAGAGGTGATTCTGAGTGAAATGCAAATTCGAGAAGGAAAATTGACATATTCATGAGGATTGGATATTGAATCTGCGGAAATGAAAGTTTCAGAGTCGCTTTTTCGAAAGCGTCCCTATGCTGTTAGAAGTGAAATTAATTGATCATTAGGAGGGATGTTTTCAGAAATTTGAGGCAGAGTGAGATTTTCTTATTTCTAAAAACAACAACAATGTTCACAACAGATTAATACCGTGGAATTTCCCCATTTTTCAACAAGTTTTAAGGGTGAAATACTTGAGAAATACACCGTTTTTCTTTTTTATTTGAGAATCACAAGAGATTATTATGAAGCAAGCACAATCAACTATGTACCAAGAGTAGACAAGCCCCAGAACCTCCTTCAGGCTAGGATGAAAATTGAATATTTAATGCTGAATAGACTACTAAGTTTAATGAAAGAGATATCAATTCGGTTTCAAAGACCCAAAGACTCATACTCTTTTTTTAACTTTGTATATGGAGTTAGTTCTTTTGAGGTTTAACTGTGTGTGACACAGGTTTCTTTAGAATTTTGGAGAGCAGGGAATTCCATACGTCTGTTCGTTCAGAAGTTTTTCTGTCGTGTTATTCTATAACTTTTATTAATTTTTCGAAAGAAATTTCATCACTCGATTTACGTATAAGAAAACAGTATAACTTAATCTTCCAACCATGTTTATATACTTGAAATAAACTGCTCCACATGAGTTAGGTATATTGACTTAAATTGCAAAAATATAGTTACAATAAGATTTTCGTGATGAAAATTCATATTAGTATGATTTAAAGTTTCGGATTAATTCTAGCCTGTGGGTTTGCAGCGTATACAGGGTGGTTAAGGAAAATGGAGTAAAATAACGAAATTTCATTCCCAGAGAATTCAAGCATTTTAAGACTATCAATACAATGTATAGACTCCACGGGCATCAATAACAGCTTGACATCTTCTTTGCATACTACACACGAGGTTGTTGAGCATTTCTTGAGGAATTTGGTTCCATAAACGGGGCAGAAGCTCTCTCAGATCATTTGAGGATTCTGGGGTAGGTTGATGATTATCTAATCTTCTTTGGAGCATATCCCATACCAAGCTCCTCGCGCGCATTCTCCACTATGGCTGCACGGTGCGGTCTAGCGTTATCGTCTAGGAATTGAAAAATTTCACCAATAGCAGCGTGAAAATTTGGCACAACGACATGCTCCCTATAGTGTAAGGCGGTCATATTCCCAGGACAAATGTGTAGATCTATGCGCCCGTTGAAACATATCCCGGCCCATTCCATAACACTACCCCCTCGGAATGGATGAACTTCTTGGACATCGTATGGGGTATGCGTGGGATTGTCCATACCCTTTTTCTTCGAGAATCTGAAAATCGTCCATATCTGGATGCATCAGTGAAAAGGACACTACGCCATTGATCGTTCCATTTGATATGTTGCCTTGCCCATTCCAGTCTTTGACGCTTATGGTCACGTGTTAATATGGAACTCCTCCTAATGGACGTCTTGAACCTAGATTCACCTCTCTCAAACGTCGTCTGATGGTTTCGATGGAAACTTGGACCCCATCTGCATTTTGAAGAGTATTCTGCACCATTCTACACGTAGATGTAGGGTTTCCTCTCGCCGAAACGGTGATGAAACGATCCTGAGCAGGTGTTGTTTTTCGTCGCCCACCAAGCCTTGGTCTTTCCAACACGGAACCTGTCTTCCTGAACCTATTCCAAAAACGAGATATCACACTTTGGCTGACTTGGAGCCTTTCCGCTACAACAACCTGAGTTAGGCCACCCTGTAGCATTCCGATAGCCCTATTAGCCTCAGCGTTTGTTAATTTACGTCTTGGCATTTTCAGAAAACTCTTTTCAAATCGAAGCCGTTGATAAACTGACTTCATTTCAAAATAAGAATATTTATGAAGCATATGCAAAGAACCAAACTTCAGAAAAAAGGCGACCAGATTGACGAAATGTTTTTATTGGATCGATTCAAGTTGTTATTGAGTTTCAAATGATTTTACAGCAATTTTCTCGAAGATAACATACTTTTAAAAACGATTGAATACGATATCCCTAACACTCGTGGAGCAGTATATTTCCAGTATTAACAGAGGAAAAAGTTTCCTCAACATTCACCAGGTTTATTATTTGTATACATTGTCCTTTTTTATGTGTGCTTCTCATACGAAATATATATATTCACCAGGTCATTCACATATTATTTTCTCAAATTCATTATTTTCCCGAAGTAAATATACGTTTAAATAAATACTTATTTACTACGATCTCTATGTAGAAACGATCACGTTGGGTATGTATCTGACAGGAAAATGACGATAACCTAACATTTTCAAAATATACAAGGTGAAATGTGTCAGAACGTCATGGCCAACCGGAATACTTCAGAAAAGTGAATGAAGTATACTGGTCTTCCCTTGCAGATATAACTCTGGATCGGCCAAGCACCGGTCTCTGTGCAAAGCTGCTGGTTTCCAGGAAAAGGGCCACTATGCGCCTTACTGAAGTCCGTGGTATATTAAACGATGCGCAGTCTGGTGGTTCGATAAAGCTTCTCGATGAAGGCTACTATTCTCGCTCTGTCAAACTAAGAAATTGGAATTTCGGCTTTTCCCACGGAAATTTCTCAATCCTACAGTTTTCGTTATTCGCTGAAAACTCATCAACTGCGAATACACCTGTATTCTCCAGAACAAGAAGAAGTTTTTGCTGGTTTACTGTTTTCATTTGAGTGACAAGATAATTTCTCACACAAAAAATTGTCATGTTACATTCATCAAATTGAGAGTTGATAGGGGGGGCCAAGACTTTCGACGATGTGTGTATTTGACAACAGATTGGAAACTTTCCATAACATATTGCCGTAGGAATTTAGAAAATTTTATAATGGGAACTAGACAATACCGAAGAACTCCATACAACAAAGACTATCTATGTAGTTATGATGAGAGACACTTACAGACGCGTTTCGATCTAGTATTTTATCATCATTATTTCCTCTCAAGGTCATTAGATAATTTTTGCATTTCCCGTTTTTTCCTGCTTCAACTTTATTTGCTGTTTTCCAAATGTATGGATACAAACTTATGGCTACCTAGTACAGTCATTATCTCGAATCAATCAGGCATAAATATAGTAATGGTGAAACAACAAAACCGGATGATAACGAGATCCCATACAATTTTCGATATAACGAAGATAGATTGATGTTTCAGATGTCTGTGACAAATGAGAATATCGTGCAAAATATATCATATCAGGGCAGGCTTATTATAAGCATCACCAATGGGCTGCAAAATAATTATCAGATGTAGTAATGTGGTAACTATAAGTTGTAATAATAAGTAATAAGCTGGAAGTTGAATAAGATGAATATAATTAGAAACTAATCTATTCCTTGACAATTAATCATTGCATATCATTCTCTCTGTGATGTTTTGACAGTTTGGTACGTACCAAAAGAAAGTGAAACACGAGTGAAGGTTACCATGAATGTACCAATCTGAAGATTCACAGTTAGTCACGTTACCATTATTTCATCTCATTCAGGACATAAAGTTGGTTCCCATTATTAGTAACTTCATGACAAAATTTTCCTCAGGAGAAACCACACATTCTTCTTTCAAGAATATTGTTTCGATGATTAAATGGAAGCAATCTTTGTTTTCACAACTTTTCCTACAGTCTTTTATAGAGTGTGTTTCACTGCAATTGGCGACAACTGTTATGAAATACTACGTCGAACGACTGAAAAAAAAATTCTGAATATACTGAGGCTCGATATTATATGCATTATCTAAGTCGCTTGTTCCATAACATACCAAAATATAAAATGAATCCGCAAGATGAAGTAGGGAATTTTCTCAACAGAAAAGCAGATATACAGGGTGAATTTGATTGACACAGGGTGTAGAAAATCCATGAAAAAAAACACTTTTTTTCATTTCTTTGAAACCGTTATTTCAAATGAACTGAATTTTGGTTGATTGTTTACTCTATTCTTGGTGCGTATTCCTCAAACAAAATTTATTCAAAATTTCTCATGATATAAAAGTTCAGCGTGTCCGACTCATAAATCCTCGCAAAAATACTTTGAAACCACGATTCAAATTTTCGAAAGAATCAATCATTTTAAAAAATAAAAGTATTCTTATGTTTTTATAAAACACCTTGTTTTCGAGTTATTTCCTATTTTACCAGATAAAATTTGACGAAAATATCAAAAATCATAAGAATAATCAGGATGCTCCCCTGGATTTCTAATATCACAGACTGCCTGAAATTTCAAATTTCTGTGATCTCTATAGAAGTAAACAATGTTGTCAGAATTTTCATCAACTTTGTCAAGACTAAAATCTCTATGATGGAGAAACGTTTGACGTATAGATGTTTAATAATAAAATCCCACAAATGTGGGAGATAAAATTGAATTCTAAGAAGCATGAAATTATACGTTTCATACGCACATTTTCTATAAAAAAATTAGTGGTAGCGGTCCATATTAAAAATAAATGTCAATGAAATACAAGATGCGGACATTAATGATGAATGTCGATACAAACCACGTTTTAAATTGAAATTAATGAAAACTAAAATGATACTTAGCGATTACCTGTGGCGATGTTTCTATCTAAACAATATCCTCTTGGAATTTTACAAACTTGACACTACACGGTTATTATCACATTAATTCACTGAAAGTCTCCACATAATCATCACCTGTTTCCATTCTTCTCTGTAAATAAATAAATCGTAAATAAATCATGGCGGTTATCGCTAAACGCATGTGTCGGCGTCGTTCATGGGCCTTACTGCTTCCTTGTTTTCGCCCATACCATTGTTTAAAGAGAAAATCAACACAATCTGGCATCGACTTCTCAAAGGCTCTGAGAAATATCAAAGGAGTTGATTAGGTTGGGTCACTGACCTCGAATCCTATGACCTTGGTTGATGGAGTTAGGTTAAGGTTAGGTTTGTGAAAAAACAATTTTTTATGGGATATTTTTTGGATATCGGGGAAAATATGAACAAATTATTAGTATTTACAAACTAATTTTCAGGAAAATCAAAAAAGTTACTCATTCTGATGAGAGAAATATGGCTTTTCAATCGCAGAAATAATCGGACGAAACTAACTGTTTTTGTTGAGAAATATCGTGTTTGTAACATTCTTTTTCAAATAAGGATAGTGCTTGAGTATTTCCTGAATGTATCAACTCAATTTCAATCGAGAAATATGAACTTTACATTAATTCCAGAAAATTGTATCAGGCACGTATTTGGCCCAATTTTTGTTTCAAATGGCTAGATCTGTTAAACAGAGCCGCATTCGGAATAATGGAAAATGAAAAGAGTCAAAGACGCTCCCTGTATATACACTACTGGAAAAAATTAAAGGATCAAAAAAAAATTCCAAATTTTTCGGCAATTTTCAACATGCCGCAACTTTGAGAGGAATGGTCGTACAAGGAATTCAAAAAAAGGAAATTGTAGCTCCAAGTGTCTAGTATTTGGATTAGAACTTCAAAAATTTTAAGATTTAGTGGTTTTCGAGAAATGATGGAAAAATCAGCAACAAAAAAATTCTCAAAATTTGACCACATTTTTTTTTCTTGTCTACGAGAGTGGAAATTTTATTTTTGCATAATCGTTATAATGATGGGATACTTTGTTAATTCAGCTTTAATTTATTTTTTTATTGACCTCAATACGTCCACTTCTCGCCGAGATATCGGTCTTCAAATGGAAAAGGATCCATTTGTCTTTGATTATCGATTTCTCAGCAACCAATGATCGCACAGAAAATTGAAGGGGGGTTTCAAGACCTTAAATGAACTCCCATTAATGAACAACCATTGCTTATTCATAGAAATTTTTTTTTCTTAATGTCGCATCAATATGAAAATTTAACAAAAAAAGTGCTTTTGGTGGTTTCTTGGAAAATCTACCGCTGGATCGAAAATGTTTTGGAAACCAATAATGTTAAGTGTGACTTTCACAGTTCAATAGGTTGATAAAAACCTCACGAAGAGCCAACTCAATTCAGCGAGCCGTTTTTTTGTTTGACTCGATTGAATTTTTGGAAAAAAATAAGGATCACGTTTTTTGCTCTGATTACCGCCTGCATTAACATGGCTGAAAGTTTGAGAGCCGTTATTGAAAACAGGGGTGGCAATACCCGTTATTAAATTAATAAAAATGTTATTTGTTGTTTTTTTTATTTTTCTTTTTTTGAAATTTATGAACTATCTGCAATTAAAATGTGGAAAAAGCTCGAGAAAATTCTTTTTTGCCTTTTTTAAAGATTACGAGCTTCTCAGAGCAAAAAACGTGATCCCTATTTTTTTTTGATCCTTTAATTTTTTCCAGTAGTGTAGATAGAGCCTGGCACCGAGACTTCTCGCCAAACTTCCATCTTATATCTTGCCCTCTGAGCTATGTTCTCTGCTGGCTATCTTTCATTCAAACAGGTCTCTCCATGTAGAGGTCGATGGAGTTTCATCTGAAACCCTCCCACAATGCTGGTATTCCACAGGGAACGATTTTGGCACGCGCACTGTTTCTGCTTCACATCAACGACTTGCTGAACTGTTTCGCAGATGATACTACCCTGCATATCGCCTTCTCCTCAAGGACTCCAAAAATATCCAGCCAACGAGAGAGTTGATAAATATGGAATTGTCGAATGGAAACCCAATCATTTATCCAGAAAAGCCTATCTCACTGTACCCAATATGGGCTTGTCAGAAGCAATTCATATCGATGCTTGGTGTCACTTCTTGCAAAAACCTCCCTTGGGACAGTCACGAGAGATCAGTTGATGAAAGTTCATCACAACACAACACTATCAAAAGTTTACATTACTGGAGCGTTTTTATTTTTTTTTGCACACCTCCAGTTTTCCTAGGAATTATCGTTATTTCGCTCCGAGACAGTGAGAATATTCTAAACTAGATAGTAAAGCTGTATCGTCCAATGATACAAATCTCAATTTCAATGAATGTTAACTCTACATTGACTTCATAACTTATTTTTTATGTTCTCTCGGGAAGGTTTTGAACGAAACAATACACAAAATGGAAGAAAAATTCAGGATTTCAGCGAACCTTATATGAAAGAAGAGAAATGAACAATTTTCAGAATACAGAAATGCTGATAAGTGATTTGATACTTGGTATTTTCACCCCTCGCGTTAATTACAGCTCGGCAACGACGGTTCATACTCAAAATGAGTGATCTTAAAATGTTCTGATCTAATCCTTTCCAGATTTCTCCGAGTTGGATTCCTAAGTCATTGAGAGTAGCTGGATGATTTTCTGAACTTCTCAGCATTCTATTGAGGTTGTCTCAAACCTGCTCAATCGGATTGAGATCTGGACTTCTTGCTGGCCATTCCATTCGAGAGACTTCAACCTCTTCAAGGTACTCCTGAACGATGCGCGCACGATGGGGTCTGGCATTATCGTCCATAAAAATGAAATTTTCACCAATGTATGGGGCAAATGGCACTACATGCTCTTCAAGAATGTTCCTTATATACTTATCAGCATTCATAGCTCCATTATCAACGACCACTAGGTCTGTGCGAGCAGTCAAAGATATTCCACCCCATACCATAATCGATCCTTCCCCGAAACCAGTAGTATTCAGGAAATTGCACTGAGCATATCTTTCATGTGGACGTCTGTGTACAAGGGAACGTCGATCACAATGGTAGAGGCAGAATCTAGACTCATCTGTGAAGAGAACTCCTTCCCAATCGGCCTCTTCCCAATGGATATGCTCTCTCGCAAAATCCAAACGCGCCCTTCGATGGGCTGGGGTAAGAGCTGGGCCTCTTGCCGCGACACGAGGCCTTAAATCATATTCTCTGAGGCGATTTCTTATTGTCTGAGTGCTAATTTGCACCTCATGAGTTTGCTCAAGCTGATTTTGAAGGAGGCGATCGGTTGCAAACCGTTCTCACAACGAAGAAACTCTCAAGTAACGTTCTTGAATGACAGTTGTTACCCGCGGTCTACCCTGTCCTGGTCTTCGGACACTCATACCTGTCTCCCTGAATCGCTGCAACATTCTGGACACACTTGTGAGGGAATCTCCAAACCTTTCTGCTATTCTTGTGTATGTCCACCCTTCTTCTCGCCAAACTACCGCTTGCATGGGCACATTCCTCTTGGGTCAAATTGCGTGTTTCGCGTTGCATAGCGATCGAGTGTAGAAAATCAAACGAAAGAAAAACTATTGATCACTAGAATTGATCGAGAACAACTGATTTTAGAATGGAGCCAATACATTCAAAATCTGATAATATCATCTTTTTTTATTCCTGCTGGGAGAAAACATCTGTATTGAAGAAAAACGTTGAAAGTGGATAACATATGCATGCTCAATTCTGATAAAAATAATTATTATTGAGAACACCTTCAGTTGTAGAATAAATTTGAGATTTCCATAATGTGCGTTAATTTTTTTTCGCCGTGTATGAAAAATAGTTTTCATCAAATTTGAAATTTTTCATGGAACTTAATTCTCAATTTGAATCAAGTTACTTCAGGACTCAAGAATGCTCCTGTAAATGAAATCTAGATGAATGTTTGAATTTATTGAAGAATTTTCGTTGGAAATCAGAGAACAAATTTCGAAGTTGAATGATAAATTAGCCTATGGTTTAACTGCTTGCTATCTGAACATCATTAACATCGTAATTTTTTGCGAAATAAAACACGATAAAATGTTAATTGTTATTACAGTACAAGTGACTATAATGCTAATACGTGTTTACTTTACATACACCAGAGGTTCTCAAGGAAAGAAATTCAAAGTAGTTCATTGAATGGAACACTCAATCATTCTTCCAAGATGATGACTGCTTGATTTCCAGTAAAAGTGAAAACATAAGATTAATGAAGGTCACATATTTTCAAAATACCTCATTTTATATTTTTGTAGTTTCATATTTGTAAGTTCACTTTTCTGGACTTGTACTAACAAAACATTCTCAAGGGGCCGTTATACTCTGGCCAACGGCACCGATTCTCCATTCAAAAAGTGCCTTTCATTTTTCCAAGTTCACGGCCTCAATTTTCCACCTGGAAGCTTAGTTTTTTTTTAATTCTCCAGGGATTTCAGACAGTTCTCTGCGATTTCACACTTTCTGAAAGTTTTTTCAGTATATCCATCATTTTTAGCATCAATTAAGCGCCTATCCAAATAGATTTTTTTTAAATATAGAAAATTGATTTGTTGAGGGCAATCCAATGAATTTTCTGAAAAAAAAATTGATTAACAACCGCCAAAAAACGATTATGAAATCAATTTTCATAGACTCTCAAATTCAACCCGATTTTTTCATGCGAAAAAATAATTTCTTCATGCGAAAAAATGAATTTTTCAAAGAGAAGAAATTGGAGTGCCCTCAAGACACGCTTCAACTTCAATTTGAAGAAAAAATCAAGCTTTCAGGTGGGAAATTGAGGGCGTAAACTTGGAAAAATGAAAGGCACTTTTTGAATGGAGAATCAGTGCCGTAGTCAATTTTTTCATGCGAAAAAATAATTTTATCAAAGAGAAAAATTGAAATGCCCTCAAGACATCCTTAAACTTCATTTCTAAAAAAAATCAAGCTTTTAGGTGAAAAATTGAGGGCTTGAACTTGGAAAAATGAAAGGCACTTTTTGAATGGAGAATCGATGCCGTAACCGTCGGCCAGAGTATAACGGCTCCTCAAGGCTGTAATATTATAAAAAAATTTGAATTGCACCTATCCAATTTTCATACCCTGCATCATGAAAAAATAAATACTATTATCATTATTATTGGTGAAAATTATAAAGGTCAGGAGAGAATCCAAAATGAAGTTTTTGTCGATACCAAAATAAGTTTTTTGTTTTTTTTTTGTCGGAGAAATATTAGGAATATTGTATGAAAAAATTGAGAATGTTTATTTTGAAGAATGATTTATTCTATCAGAAGCATTTGTCGGACAGATCTTCTTACAGTCAGTGAAGTTTAGAAAATGATAATGTCTAATAATCAGGTTGTGTTACAGCACATTTTTCCAAAAATCATAGGGGAAATCCCAAGGGCTTTCAATTATCGTTAAGGAAATATTTCCAAAGGAGTACAACAAAAAACATTGAAAGCTGTTTACTTTCAAATATGCCAAACAGGGTAAATATGAGTTGGTGATTTATTTTTGAGTTGTAGTTGTCGTTGATGTGATGAAGGGTAATTTGTCTTCCACTTCCTTGGGTTTTTCGAAAAATCTATGGTGGAGAGTATTGCGAATATTCTGAATACAACCTATCCAGAAACTGAACATCGTGTTTCTTTCTATTTGATATTCTGAAATATCTTCATGAACAGACTGTAACATTCTAAAGAAAAGTTAAAAGTCATCATTATTATTGTGTGGAATTCGGGAAGTAATAATTTTTGCAGATGAAGTATCATCAAAAGCATGAAGATGTCCATCCTGTATTTCGTAACCATCGCTCAGATTAGACAGAATAATGTAGGTATATGGAGCATGTTAACTCACATCTAGTCTAGTCGTTTAGCCTCTATTGTTTCGCTTTTCATGCTTTCTACGGAGAATAATTATAATTTAATCGACTGTTATGGGTGATTCTTCAACCATAACTGACCACTCATTATATCATCTTTTCTTCTTCGTAACAAATGGATTCAGGAGTTATCAATGATCTAAAGAGGGTTGTTTTCACCACTAGATATGAGAAGAAACAGAGCAATATCGGTTTTTGCGCAGGTGGACAAAGGATTAAAGGAAGCGTGCCAGATATGAGAGATGCTAATTGAAAAATTCCTATCATATGAGTGCCACTAGCTCAGTAATTAGGGCGTTTTTTAGGACCCGGAAGGTCCGAGTTCATTCCCGAAGATATGAAAGGAATTTTTTAATTTTCTTGTAGAAAAAATCTTGGAATCGACATCAAGCCTCGAGTTTTTACGAGTGTGCATCTTCTCAATTTCTTAGCGGGCCGACTTTAAAACCAAGTTTCTACATGGCGAAGGAAGAATCTCCTTATACCTTACAAGGACATTGTGCTTCAAATGCTGGAAGAAGACTTCGGTACGTGCGTTTCAGCGAAACACAGAGTGCCAGTGCCCAAAAGTGCATCTCACTTCTCCACTAGCTCTGTTACCTAGGGATTATAAACTTCTGGTTGCGTTTTGTCGAACTTTGCTTCAAAAATAGTGGAAAGAACCACAATTCTAAGAAAATATTTTGTGATCGGATGTCGACACTTAAAAATGATGGCTACATGAGCCTACTCAGTGACACGAGTGGCACGCAGAAAGAAGCAAAATTAAATTAGACAAGATAGACCTAAATACCGTTTTAAAGTGAACATGTGGACTAAAATTTTGAACGGAAGAGTCATAGGACCTTTTGAGTTGCCAGAGGTCTTCAATGCTTAAATTCATTCAGTTTTTTCCCAAAACCATTCACCAAATTCACTTGAAAACGTGCTACTAAGTATTTTCAGAGTAATGTGATTTCTAGAAGACGCCTGCCCAGCACACTATGTCCTTTCAGTTAGAGAATATGGATCTGAGCTACACGAAAGAAATTCGGTGTCCGCAAGTCCCGATAGTAGTAAAGGGTGCGGCAACTAGTTTTTTCCCACATTTAAGGAAGCTGTTAAAAAAATATGAAAAGGGATATTGGAAAACTTCTTTCTTGCTTTGAAAGCCTTTATAAACAAGTTTTTTTTTCAGTTATGTCGTGCGCACTTGTGAAATCTTTCGCGGAAGTTTTCCATTACTCTTTTCAGCATAGCGGTTTCAATTTCATGTCATCAAGAGTGCTAGGGCGATGTTATTGACTTGAGGCAAGCAAGAAAGAAATCATCCAAATTGAGACCGCTATGCTGAAGAGAGTAGTGGAAAACTTCCTCGAAAGACTCCACATGTGCGTCGCTCGCCAAGGCCGTCATTTGGAGAACTTATTTTCGAGACAAGAATTGAAAAAAATTGATTATGTAGGCTTTCGAAATGGAGGGGACTTTTTTCAATATTTTTTTTCGTATCTTATTAACAGCTCCTTCAAATGTGGGAGAACTAGTTGCCGCACCATGTGTAGAATACATAAAGTAGTGGACCCAAGACACTTCGCTGCGGAACTCCTTCTCTCGTTTGGTAAAATTATGATTTCTCCTCGCTATGAAGATTGATCTTTGATACCGGACTGTCTTAAATACCTGCCGCTCTTTACGTCAAATTATGAAACACTGATAACAACAGCAAAAATAAAGGATAACGTCCCTAGAACATAGCATAATAAATGAGGGCTCCGTACCATACGAACGGGCGTATTGAACTTGCCCCGTTAAATTGCATACTACTCCAAAGTGAGTACTTGCCAACACCGTAGGGAAAAATTAATGTACGTAGAGATCTTAGTTCCCGAAGGAATATCTTGGATAAAGCGTATATATGTTACGGGCAATGTAAATAATTGGGCAATGTTCATAATGCCCGGGCAATTTGAAAAGTGACCAAAAGGATATGACAAAATGATAAATTATGGTGCAAATATTACATTGCCCGGTCATTATGTATAATGCTTCAAGTCGAGTGGGCAATTTAAGGTTGCCGTTCGAAGCGCGTAGGAATTCTCATCCGATAGAGGCGCCACTGTGCATTTTATGGAATATCTCCATAGGACTCACATTATCTCTATGAATATCTCTCTAATTATGAATGGAATGTACAATGGTGCTCCCTATCCGAAACTCGCTGAACTATAAAATCAGTGAAAATGTGGGTAAAGCAGGAACTTTTTCCTGCTAAAATTCGAATTTGGCCATTCTCTGCCAATTCCGTATTTCAAGTTGTTTTTCTGAATGAAATCATCTGTAGATTCACTTTTAATCGTAAGTTGAACTATTTTCATCGGTCTTTCGTTTGAAATAAAACAGAAGCATGAGTTGACTTATTTTCTTCTATTTCTGAAAGGAAAAAGAAGAACTGGTGAAATGAAATAAATCTCAATCATCTCATTAAAAATTCTAATTCTTTCTGAGTTCAACCACAAAATTTCAGTTCTCAAAGTGAAAGCATTTTCAAATGCAACTTGAAATAAAAACACACTACATTGAACGCCCACCTTAAAAACCATTTTTATTCATATTTCTTATAAAAAATAACAAATTTTCACATGCCTAACTGACAAAGTAACAAAGAAAAAATATCAAATAAAATTTCACATTTTGACAAACAAACGGGTGGCGATGAAATGAGTAGGTACAAACAAAACTTGAGTCCAAATAAAAATAAGGTATTAGATATGTACGTGAGTACAAATTTATATTTTCACAAAATGTCAATATGTAGCAATACATAGGTCATAGAGGGTCTATTTATTAGAGCAGCTTCCACTTTGGTGACATTTTGAGTTACATAGCTTTTTTTCTTTAGGACACCTGCACTTGTCGGATTTACATCCACCTTTGAGTAGGCCACTCACGATGCGTTTTTACGAAACTTTCGAGCAGCCAGCTTCGCAAGAAGCTTGTAAACAGTCTCCGTGGATGGTTGACGGGACTTTCCTTTAAGCGGCCGAAGCGTTTCGAGACTCTACGTTCTTGAACGCGGAAGCCTAAATGGACGCTACGTCGGTGGTGAATTATACGATGCTCGAAGGCCCGGTTGGAAGCTTGATAAGTCACGCGTCTAGATGAGGTCGTGAAACGCTCAAAAAAAGAGGCTTCGTCGATGGTCGGCATTACAGCCACATCGACTATAGCCTTGGATGACAATCTTGCACATTGCCACGAACAAAGCATATTTTCACGTCCTGATTCGCACGTTCTACGGAATCCTGCTTCTGAGAGTGTCTGGGCTTCCCATGCACCATCTTTAACTCGGGCCACATGCTACATGGTTCGCTAATAGTACTGTTAGCAAATTCGCTCCCATTATCACTTTGCAGAATACTGGGCGTACCAAAAATTGCAAAAATATCCAAAAGCACACCACACGCACGTGGACCTCTCATTGCTGTCAATTAATCAAAGTGCCCAAAGAAATAATAGCGGTATTTATAATGACCGGGCAATGTGAGAAATTATCGTGAAGTAATTCAAATTTATCAAATTGCCCAATTCTAATGGTCATTTTTCATAATAACCAAGCATTATGAATACTGACCCAAATAATCACATTGCCCGTAACATATACATTTAACCGCTGGGTGTGATTCTTTACATTAAAACTGTACTCAAGTGTTCCTGCTAGGGCGTGATATAAGTTCTGCCGTTTCAGTTGATTACTACCGCAGAAAGAGTAATGTGGCACTGGTGACGGCTAATAAGCCAGAAACTAGTCTGTCATTATCCTCCTGTGGTGGCGACACCAGTGGTGTACTTCGTGAATTAGATTTCCATTTTCCTTATGTGTTGTTGATGTTGAACGTTGATTTTTTCTTCCCCATCCTACTGGAGGTGAATAATCAGTACTTCATTTTGTTTGACAGAGATAAGATTCGGAGCAATAACTGCCCCTCAATACACAAGCAAAATTTTTTCTTGAATTTTTATGAAATGAGAATTTGCAACAACAAATCATTCAACAGATATTGACTTGAAAAACGGGTTACTTGAAGCAATGAAGTGAGTTTTTGAGGGTTCGTTCATCATCAACATTTCAGATAGATGCGCGTTCTGAAGTTGAAGGAATCGATTGGAAATAAGTGAATACACCCTGTAGATTTTTATTCAAGAATATAATTGAAAGAAAATTTTGACATCTTCAAAAAACAATCGATAGCATAGTTCGGTGAGATCGCTTTCGAACCAAGATCTTTTGTACCAGATATATTGGTTTAGACCATGGAAAGAGGAGACACAGCATCTAATTCATAAATTCGAGAATTGGTGAAGCCCAAATTCAGTCAGTATTCAATGAGTCGGACAAAGATAGCATGAAGAATAGCATTATCATTAGATCCGGCCGTGACAACATTGCGGAAACTAACTTTGAAAAAGATCCAGTGGCGTGGTATTTACGGTATTGAGGAATGAAAATAATATTACAACTGAATTAACTCTTTTTGACGAATTTCAATGTTCCGAACATTGGAACAGATTCTGAGTTAGGTGAACAGAGTCAGCTGAATTCAGAATGGATTCTCGTCCTCTCAGTATCAGAAGGAAATCTGAAAAGTGGAATTCAAAAAATCGAATAATCCACGCCATTGTTACTTAGAAATGATAAGGGTAGAACATACCTTTGTAAACAGAAATCAGGATTCAAATAATCCAATTCAACACAACCAAGACACAAACGAACTATTTTTCAACATATTCTGCTAATCATATTAAGAAATAAATCCACATTTCACTTTTCCCACGCGATATTCTGATGACAACACTGTTAAGAACGTTATTAGTGGTCACAGATTCAGAAAACGTGCCCATCCATTATCTGAGGCAAAAACGAACATTTCAAAACGTTAGTATATGTAATGTGAGGAATTCACAATATTTGAATAAAAAATACTCATTTCCGACATTCAAGCACGAATGAGTAAATGAATTTTAATCTTAAGTACTTTTCATTTTGATTTAGTGTTTATTCATTAGCAAATTCAAAGAACGTCACAACGTTGCAAAAATTTCTACTACATTTTTGTGCGTCTCCTCTTTCTTTAGTCCGAGAATATTGGTGATTTTTTCGTCAATAATTGTCAAAAAATTCACTGTATTTTTTTACGTAATTTGGACAAAACTCAGCATGCAGCTTGAATGCGTCATTGTCCATCTACATATCATCCCGATCGAATCCATAGTTCCGGAATGATCAAGTTATCTCAATTTTAATCGACCATATTCATGAATTTTTCTTTGAGAGAATCCTAATAATGATTATTATTCAAAATTACTTTACAGACATTCTATGACGATCTTGAATCCGGGTCCTACGCAAATATCCTTAAAACTTCATGATCTAACCGGACTCACAACAATTTTTTGTCTACGAAATTAAAGCGACGCACCGAACGAAGGACAATTCTCTAAGTAGATAATTAGACAAGGTCGCACGGATAGATCACCCTTGTCAAGGTCCTGGAGCATCTTCAGCACAATTTCCGAATCTCCCACACTGTGCAGAATCCCCCAAAAAATCACTTTCACCATTAAACCCATCTGCGCTACTATAAATATATGTCTGGTAGGGTTCAACAAGCATCACATCTTCACTTGTCCGCAGACAGTGAAGATAACTTTTTTCAGTGAGTGTGAGTGCAGCGATCAAAATGCGTGGATTTTTTATAGTGGTAAGTTTGTGATCAGTGAGAGGATGGTGATTTTCGGGCGGAAAATGGAAAAGCGATGGAAAAGGATAAGATTGAAGATCAGTTTCGAACTTGCGGATTTTTGAAGAAGATGCGTGTTAAAAAAAATGAAACCAAGAAGTCAGATGAAGATTAGTGAAAATAGAATATAAATTGAAATCAACAAACTTTTATTTCTGATATTCAATAAATTAAAAAAAAATAGTGTTTCTCACCATTAATTATGAAAATCAGACTACAGGATAGTAGGCAACCATTTTTCAGTTTTTGTTGATTTATTTTTTTGATTATTGTAAAAATATGTTTATTTCATAGTTTCACGACAACTAGAAGGATCATAAAAGAATCATTCGATATTTACTAACGAAATGAAAAAATGCAACGTGAAAACATCTAATCTATTTTCAGAATATTTCTTTCAGTTTCCCTAATTTATTGTCGATATCCGTTTGCAAAGGATAGCTTAGTTCGTACAATCTGGTGAATTTTTACCCTATTCCTTTGAAAATCTTCTCGATTTCAATACATATTTTATTAATTATATGAGGAAATTAGATTTATTCGATAGCTAGAGAGTGATAAGAAGACCTTATTTTCCTCATTATCCAATTTTCCAATCCAACAACACTATTTTCACGAATGATCTCCTTTGAGATGGAATACGAAATTCCAAAATTTTTTTAAACGTGCTTGAAATTTTGTCTTTAATATCCTTTTTTGTTTTGTATTTTATCACTTTCCCCGACAGTTTTTACGAACAGTTCATGATGAATCCTTCATTTCTTTATTCAACGTGTTTTTCCTTTCTTCTTTCTTGGCGACGATAAGAATTCAATTTTTTTATTGTCTCGCCTGAAAATCAAGTATATCCTCATATGCTTTTCTACTTGATTCTACGTTTTCAGCTTGAATAACATATTCAAATAAGATATATTCAGGGTACCTAAATATAAAAAAAAGGTCACCAATATTTCAATAATTCAAACAGTGAAAGAATCTAGCTTTTTCAAGTTTCTAACGTGAATATTCATACCTATATTGAAGGATAGTTTAGGAGGCGGATGCATGTTATGTTGAAAATTTTTCGGGTTTTTCCTCCGAATCTCTAAAGCACATTCAATAAAGAAATGTTTTTGTAGAAATCGCTCCTGCGTTAAAAAATTAGGAGCAAGCTAGACAGCTGCACAATATTTTAAATGTTCATTGGATTATTTTCATAAAATCATGAATTCCTCGAGAATGTTAAGTATTTTTAATTTGAAATGAGGGAAACATTTGAAGTTTTGGGAGATTCCTTATCATTTTCGTTTCAAGAATGAAGGTGAAATAACGATTTCTCAATATGATTTATAATTCGTCCCAAACTTCCACCGAGAAAAAAATTGAGCCCCGAATTATTTATTGTCAATTGAATTATTGAAAAAACTAAATTCCAATAACCTGTTCCTCTGCAAAATTATTGTGCGAATCTTTTTGTAATTTTCGATACGAAATTTATTCTACAAGTTGACAGTTATTATTTCACTGATATATTTGCTTCAAAATTTATTACATTTTCGAAGGATTCATTTCGAAAACTCAACTATAAATTGTTGTTTTGAATGTACTTTTACTCGATGTAGATGTAAAATCAATATTTCAATCACAGCTCCTTTTGTATAGTCGATAACAACCAATTAACTCATTATCAAATTAGACAAAAATCCACTGCAATAAACCGAATAGTACCAAAAGCAAAAACCAGCCAGTGAAATGTAACTCTTCATTCTTTGTATCTGCAGTATTCCTTATTCATAAATCTCTTACCAAGTGAATTCACTGAATTATAAGTCCTACTTAATCCGGATGAACTCTTTAGAAAGAGTTATTTCAAAGTGCCAACTGTGATGATCGAACAAAAGACAAATATAATCAATCAGAAGGCTATGAGAAATGAGGATCAACAGTGTATCAACAGTGTATCAACGCAATTAAGCAATATTTATTGTTCGGATCATTCGAATCGTAGAAGCAAACTTTCTTCTTTACCTCGAGAATCATCATTAGGTTTTGTTTCATCTGAATACTTCCATATCCGTTGTCAAAATACATAATAGTCGTAAATTATATACATTTCAAGAGTAGAGGAGTAATACTGGACAGACGACATTACCTTGAATATTGATGAAAATATCATGAGTTTTTAATAATCCAATAGAAAGTCGAAACTTTTAATAACAAGGAGGTTTATTTCGTTAATGGCGAAAGTCTAGTACGTGGAGTAATTGAGCAGAAATTGAAAATGAAGAAAAACGAAGAAAATTGCATTCCTCTGTAGAAAGTCATAATATGTCTCCTGACTTGTATCATAAATAACAATTCCAATTATGATTCCAATTTTTTTTGCAGGGCTGTGCACTTGCACTGCTAACACCATCATTCGCAGGACAGCTCGCTAAAAGAGAAGGTGAGTTGGGAGTAGATAAGGTTATAGTTGATAGTAGCTGCCATTTTCAACCTATTTCCTCGAATTGTGAAAGTAATCTTCTTCCATTTCCACGAAAAAAACTTTCGTTGTGATAATCAGATCAAGTTTAGATTTGGGAGATATCAGATTTGATTCTTCACTGACGCTAATAATAAAATTAGCTAATTCATCTGGTAATGATGAATTTCAACATTCTCATAAAAATAATAACATATATTTAATCAATGAATTAGCCTGAAAAAATTGGTGAAACGTTAAGATCAATGGATCAATACACTAACCTATGGTTTCATTAAATCTTTACGCAACTATTCGCTGAAACAATTAAATGTTTCCTCACATTTGATAAGATTATTCCTGAGCAGTTTCTAATAACGAAATCGAGTCGAACATGGTACACGTACATGCTCATTAAGAAGCATAGGCATACGTGAACAATAAAACTTTATTCAATTGTAGCCATCTGTAATAAAATGGTGAGCTGATAACTCTTTCAACAGGTGCAATTTGATTCAGGAGCTATGGAATGAAAGTTTGCTTCATAGCCATGTTCATAATAGATAACAAAAAATTTATATCTCAGTATTCAGAATCCTTGTTGAATATGATTCTACTACGTTCCATAGATGATATTACAATTATTGTAATGAGATCGGAAAGTGAGGCAACGATTTGTTGAATCCCATTTTTCCAAAGTAGTTGGTCATAAGTGAGCTACGATGAATCTCGGAATTTCCTGTGCCGTCATCCGAATTTTTGACCTGCAGCCTCTTGATAATACAGGGTCTTTCACGAGGAACCATCACACCCTTGCCCTAAAATGGATATTTTCTGAGTTAATATCCACTTTAGGGCAAGGGTGTGATGCATACACTCACATTATTTTTTAACGTAGATTCAATATCTACCATAAAAAAATGGGGTTCTAATTTGAAAAAATTGATTTTTCACGATTTTGTCATCCCTAACTTTGAAAGCGATTTTTTCACCCCCTGTATCATGAATCGCGATTTCGATTTTTAAAGTGGATACATCAATCTTACATCTTGAAAAATCCCAAAAATGAAAATTTTCCATTCAAAAACCTCGAAGTTATTCTTGTTTCAGCGGAGCTCTATTTTCGATTTTTTTTTCGAATTTTCCCGCTCAGAGAGAATTTTCCAACCAAAACTGAAAAATGTTACATCAAAATAACTTGAAATTTTCTAAGGAATCTATTTCTGCAATAAAAAAATGGTGTTCTAATTTGAAAAACGGAAGTTGACGTCATTTCCGGAAAAACCGGAGGTGCTCATGCCTTGAAAATATTTTAGATTTCATCAGCATCGTTAAATACTTATAAGTGCTGAATTTCATGAAAATACGTTCAGTAGTTTCCCGTATAAATATGGGTGAGGTTCCTCGTGAAAGACCCTGTATACCAGGCACGTAGCGAGGGGGGTGCTCGGGGGCCCGTGCCCCCCCCGAAATATCAAAAAATGCCTGTATATATCAAAAAATGGCTGTATATTTGACAAAATTTGCAATGTTTACTTATTGTGGGCCCCCCCCGAAATTGTGGGCCCCCCCCCGAAAGAAAATCCTGGCTACGTGCCTGCTGTATACGTTCAGTAGATGCGAGTTTTCACAGATTCCGAAAATATATGACATAATTCCTACCTCTTTCTAATGTGTTTTTATATACATAACTCATATCCGTTTCTATCAACGATTCCTGTGTTGAATGCTGTCTGTTTCTATAAGGACTTATAAGAATCTATAGTTTTCACATGTGGTTTTCACACATAATACCTAGTACCTACCGGTTTTCAATTTGTTTTTACTAATAACTCATATCCTTTTCTATAAGCGATTCCTGTGTTTAATGCTGTCTGTTTCTATGAGTTTTCATGGGAATCTATAGTTTTCAAATGTGGTTTTCACACATTCCTAACTCATATCCGTTTCTATAAGCAATTCTTTCTTGTGTTAAATGCTGTCTGTTTCTATGAGGACTTATATGAATCTACAGTTTTAAAATGTCGTCTTAGCACATGCTTCTAATTAAATAATAATTTTCACACAGATCGCATATCCTTTTCTATGAGTGATTCTTGTGTTGAATGCTGTCTGTTTTTATGAGGACTTATAAGAATCTATAGTTTTCACATGTGGTTTTTACACATAATAACTACCTTTTTCTAATGTGTTTTTACACATATTTTATATCTGTTTCTGTAAGCGATTCCTCTGTTAAATGCTGTTTGTTACTGTTTCTATGAGGACTTATAAGAATCTATAGTTTTCAAATGTGGTTTTCACACAGAACTCATCCATTTCCATAAGCGATTCGTGTCAGATGAATGAGTACTACATGGTCGGCATATGTTTATCAACCCTATTCATATTTTTTCCTAACATTCTATCCTGACAATATCATATCGTTGTTACTGACAAACAAAAACAATAGCTGAACTTTCAATACTCGAATGATTAATTTCCAACGAATTATTTTCAGCTCCACTACCTGGTAACGGAGGATATTCATCTGGTGGTCCTTCCAACGGATATTTGCCCCCATCTACAGGTGGTGGAGGAAATGGAGGCGGATACTCCGGTGGATCATCTGGAGGAAACGGAGGCGGATACTCTGGAGGATCATCCGGAGGAAACGGAGGCGGATACTCTGGAGGATCATCCGGAGGAAACGGAGGCGGATACTCTGGAGGATCATCCGGAGGAAACGGAGGCGGATACTCTGGAGGATCATCTGGAGGAAACGGTGGCGGATACTCTGGAGGATCATCCGGAGGAAACGGAGGCGGATACTCTGGAGGATCATCTGGAGGAAACGGTGGCGGATATTCCGGAGGTAACGGAGGATTTTCAGGTGGAAATGGAGGCGGATACTCAGGTGGTTCCTCAGGAGGCAACGGAGGAGGATCTTTCGGTGGTGGATACCCATCTCCAGCTGCTCCCTCATCAAGCTACGGCGCCCCTCAAAGCCCACCGTCAAGTGGTTACGGCGCTCCTCCAAGTGGCCCTGCTCCTGCTCCATCTTCCTCCTATGGTGCTCCAACTGGCGGCGGTACCTTCGGAGGCTCCTTCATAAATGGTGGATCTTCATCCTTCGGTTCATCTTTCGGTGGTTCCTCTTCGTTCGGTGGTGGAAACGGCGGTTCGTCCTCGTTCGGTGGTGGAAACGGTGGTTATTCATCTGGTCCATCTCCTTCAAGTTCCTACGGTGCTCCACCAGCTCCATCTAACGGATATGGTGCTCCACCAAGTTCTCCACCGTCAACCAGCTACGGAACACCAATAGCCCCATCGAGACCTGCCCCGAAACCTTCTTCCAGCTATGGAGCTCCTCCCTCTCAACCTTCAGGAGGTTATGGTGCTCCTCCAGCATCTCCACCATCTTCCAGCTACGGTGCTCCTCCTTCAAGGCCATCTTCAAGCTATGGTGCTCCACCTTCTAGACCAGCTCCATCCAGACCATCCTCGAGCTATGGAGCTCCACCAGCCTCGCCACCATCTTCCAGCTATGGTGCGCCTCCTTCAAGACCTTCTTCAAGCTACGGAGCTCCTCCAGCTGCTCCACCATCATCCAGCTATGGTGCCCCACCTGCAGCACCCCCATCCAGGCCTTCTTCCAGTTATGGAGCTCCACCTTCAAGACCATCTTCAAGTTACGGTGCTCCACCTTCAAGACCATCTTCAAGTTACGGCGCTCCCCCTGCAGCTCCACCATCTTCCAGCTATGGAGCACCACCATCTAGGCCATCTTCCAGCTATGGAGCTCCTCCAGCTTCTCCACCTTCGTCCAGCTACGGAGCTCCTCCAGCAGGTCCGCCGTCATCAAGTTATGGTGCCCCTAATGGAGGCGGATCAAATGGAGGTGGATCATCTAAAGGCTTCGGGGGTGGTTCTTTCGGAGGCTCATCAAGCTTCGGTGGTTCAAGCTCTTTCAGCGGAAACGGAGGTGGTGGTGGATACAGTTCCTCTGGATCGTTCGGAGGTAACGGTGGAGGATTTGGGGGTGCACCTTCTGGTGGATATGGAGCCCCTCCTGCATCTCCCCCAAGTTCTAGCTACGGTGCTCCTCCTGCTTCTCCTCCAAGCTCTAGCTACGGAGCTCCTCCAGCATCGCCCCCAAGCTCTAGCTACGGTGCTCCCCCATCTAATGGAGGAGGTCAGAGTTACGCCAGCAACGGAGGCTACTCATACTAATTTTTTCCGTATGATTAGAAAAATGTACATAGATAGGCGTAATTATTTATTGACGAATCTGAATGCAGTATTATGATTTTTTTGTGTACTTTTTTATACTTAAAATAAAACCTTTTTATGAAATCAAAAAGTTGTTTTGATATATCCGATGGTGATACAAAGGATTTCTACAGATGTTGTTGTTTATTGTTATAATGAACAAATTATTAGAAACAAAAAACCAAACGGCGAAAACATTTAACTGGATAGAAAGAATAAATCCTCTACTTGATCAATATAATTTTGTGTGGGTGAAGTATACAGGGTGGGCTTTTTGAAACGAAACAGACGAGATAACGGGCGGAATAAATTTATTTAGAAAAAATGCTCGGACACGTCGATTTTTGTTTCGAGGGGAACAACTTTTAAGGTCAAATTCACAACTATATCGCTTCAACCCTTAGTGTTAGAACACCAACCCTTAAATTTTGAATAAGAGAGATAGGGTGAGTAGTCCAGTTGAACAGTGGAAGAATCGAAACCTCAGTGCGATTCGATATCGAATAAGCGGCTGATCTAGTTTAATGGCAGTTTCGATCGTAGTGGGGATGCCTGGATCTCTGCTGCTCTTCCTAGATCGTTGCGCTCTGGCATCCCAACTACAAACTGCCATAAAACTAGACCAGCCGCTTATTCGATATCGAATCGCACTGAGGTTTCGATTCCTCCACTGTTCAACTGGACTATAAGACCACAGTGTTTCCAACTACTGATATATATATATATATAGTCCATTCACTTTTATAAAGTATCCCGGTTGGTCATTATTCAGGTTTATCAAGTTTTTTTTACTTGAAACTGAGGCAGATTGGTACTCGTAAAATGTCAAATGATTCTCAGAGACGTTGCCAATGCTATAGTCAATTTCTATTTACTCTTTTTTGAATTTTTAAAAGGAGTTAGTTCTTGTAAGGTTTAACTGTGGCAGATAGTTCGTAGTACTACTACATTTTCAAACTGGATTATTTCAAATTGTGCAAAAAAGGATTGAAATGTCTTCTGCAGGCTTATTTCATGAATGAATTTTGAAAAGTGGGGAATTCTATAGGCGTCTGTTCGTTTAGAAGTTTTTCTGTCGGGTTATTCGAGTATTTTTTTTTCTTTTTTCGAATGATCACAAAGTAACGGACTATTCTGCCCATTATTTTTCAGTAAAATTTCAACACTCGATTCTTGATTCCCGTACAAGAAGATAGCATAACTGAATCTTCCAACCATATTTATATACGTGAAATATTTTCAGTATCAACAGAGAAAAAAGTTTCTTCAACATTCGTCAGGTCTTTGGAATTATTGAATTCACATAATTTTTTCTCAGATTCATTATTTTCCCAAAGTAAATAAACATTTTGATAAAAACGTAGATACTATGGCCTCTATGTAGAAAGTACAACGTTTCGTATTTATCTGACAGGAAAATGACTATAAACTAACATTTTCAAAATATACACGGTGAAATGTATCAGAAATTCATGGCCAACCGGGTTAGGTACATTATAAAAGTGAATGGAGTATACGTATTTAAATTTTTGAACTATATGTTTCGTACTTGTCATTTGTCCCTGCCTGCAATACATTGTAGCATTCACATCTTGAAGGGAAGTATTAACTGCTCCTGTAGGTAGCGAAAAAACATTGCTCACCCACACAAAGTTTCATCGATTGTTTTTTCTTCTTAGTTGAATGTTTTGCAGTCCCGTTTTTTGCTTTTTCTCAATTCTTTTATTTCAACCTTAAAAATTTCATCGATGAATGAGTGGTGGTGAGTAAAAAAAGTAATTAAATATCTGATTTCGATAATATTACATTTGGGAATTATGTATGAAACAACAACAAATATTTTGTATATGGCTGCCACAGCTTTGCTGGCTTACCCTTTTGACGAAATTTTCAATAACTTTATTGAATACATGTGGTACTATTTCATTGATGCAAAGTTTTATTTCGACTTTTAATGCTTAGATAGTTGCGGGCTTGTTGACATACACCAGATAATCCCTCAGCCAGAAGTCAAAAGGCGTTAAATAACAAGTGCGTGGAGGCCGATTCTGGTCACCAAATCGTGAAATGAAACGGCCATGAGCAAACTCTTGAAACATCGTCAATGTTTCACGGGCGGTATGACATACGTGCTGGAACCAAATGTCGTCAAGATCAAAAGCTCTCAAATGAGGCACAAGAAACAGTGTTATGATAATACGATAGAGTTAGTCATTCACCGTTACTGTATTTTTTGACAATCAGGACGCGTCGTTCTACCGTGCTTCATATTGAATATCTGTCATCTGTCAACTTTCGATCTGTCACGTCATATTCATGTGACATTAGGACTGTCAAACATGGCGAGCAATCTTGCTCTTTTATTGAAAGACCCTTTATTTTCTTTTAATTTAACGGAGAATCGTCGGAACAAAGGCTATAGATTGATACAATAATAGTGAATGGTTATGTGTATCGATCAACGCTAAATCCCAATGTACTGTTCATCATTTTCTTTGGTTATTGATGGACAATGAGAAATGCGGTAATAATTAACAGAAAATAGACTCAAATAGTTGCCTATACAGGGTGTCTACTTTTAAAACGGCAAAACTTCAAAGGGAGATTATTCAAGTGATTTGCAACAAAAAATGTCATATAACACATGGTCGAAATCTTGACGGTTATTCTTCAATTTAACAATTCTCGTTTTCACGAAATATTTCAATTTTTTCCATCAAATCTTCAATATATCAGTTATGCTTGTGACTTCATCGAATTCGATCACATATTTGAAAATGGTAATAAATTTTCTACAAGAAAAGAATTTCAGTGTGCCAAAAATATTTTTATTGCGGGTTTGGTGAGGAGATGAATATCACGATACTGAAGTGAACAAAATCAGTCATATTTTTCCAATGGGGTTTTTGTTGAAAAATTATTTATTATGGACATGTTTTCTTTTCAGCAAAAAATACCTCATTTAGAGTACTTTCGAATGAAATATCAACTTTTTTGCTAACTGCTTGTTTTCTGCCATAATATCATGGCTAACAAGATAAAAACGAAAAAGTCGAAAAATTTCAAACCTGAATTTGCTCCATTTTGAAACTCATTATGATTGAATATCGAAGTAATTCTTATGGAAATAATGAATTTATCAATGAAATAAGAATAATTCAGAAGAATGAAATAGTTTTTAATAATAAATACAGATTTTATGAAAAAATGTAGAAAACAGACTATTACTATTTATAACAATTGTTCGAAATGTCCACCTCCTTGTTCAATACATCTTTTTCGAACAAGTTATACTTCCCGATGAATTCATAAGATTAATCCAAAGCAGCTTAACAGACATTTTGGATGAAATAGCTACTGACTGACTGACTGGCTACCAGACAAAATGTCTGGTTTCGAATGGATGGCTGTCCATCTCATAATAGCCAAAACGGACGACAGTTGAGAAATGGATTGGAAGGTACGGTCCGATAAGATGGCCACCAAGGAGCCCAGACCTGACGCCTTTGGATTTTTATGTCTGGAGCACCTTAAAAGAAAATGTGTACCGAATTCGCGTTCAGACTCGAGAGGCTCTGATCGAAAGGATTAAATTGTGTTGTGCAGAAATGCGTCAGAAACTTTGCAAGGAGGTGGACATTTCGAACAATTGTTATAAAAAGTAATAGTCTGTTTTCATATTTTTTCATAAAATCTTTTTTATTAAAAATTATTTCATTCTTCTGAATTATTCTTATTTCATTGATAAATTCATGATTTCCATAAGAATGACTTCGATATTCAATCATAAGGAGTTTCAAAATGGAGCAAATTTAGGTTTGAAATTTTTCGACTTTTTCGTTTTTATCTTGTTAGCCATGATATTATGGCAGAAAACAAGCTGTTAACAAAAAAGTTGATATGTCATTCGAAAGTACACTAAATGAGGTATTTTTTGCTGAAAAGAAAACATGTCCATAATAAATAATTTTTCAACGAAAAACCCATTGGAAAAATATGACTGATTTTGTTCACTTCAGTATCGTGATATTCATCTCCTAACCAAACCCGCAATAGAAATATTTTTGGCACACTGAAATTCTTTTCTTGTAGAAAATTTATTACCATTTTCAAATATGTGATCGAATTCGATGAAGTCACAAGCATAACTGATATATTGAAGATTTGATGGAAAAAATTGAAATATTTCGTGAAAACGAGAATTGTTAAATTGAAGAATAACCGTCAAGATTTCGACCATGTGTTATATGACATTTTTTGTTGCAAATCACTTGAATAATCTCCCTTTGAAGTTTTGCCGTTTTAAAAGTAGACACCCTGTATAATCCGAGCCTTCTCAGTTCAAATGGCCACGAGGCGGCACTGCTACATTTATAATTAGTTTGCATTGTGTTGTTTGTATTGTATTTCCGCTGAACTTAGTGAACTCATAAAGAGGGTATTGAAATGAGATTACTTCAATTTGCTTTATTCTCACAACAGTATTTCATCTATTTCACTAAAACTAAATAATACACTAAACGATATATTTTCAGCGAGATCTATTTTGATATATATCTTCAACAAACTATAAAATTTTCAAAACGAACAAAATATTTTTGCTTGAACAACAGTGATAAATAATTCATGATAACGTATACCTAAAGTTAGTTCACAACTTAGGTGCTAAATGAAGCATCAAATAATTATAGGAATTCATAAAATCTTGCTCTATTTTCCTACAATGTTGTATGTTTCAGTTGTTGTATTGCCATTTCAAGTCTTATGTCTCTTGTACGATACAATGAGAATTTAAACATTAAGGTGTCATTTCTCCATCACATAAATACATCTAAAGATGAGAAAAGATAATAACACATAACTTGAGGAACACTATCTCTAGGAAAAATTTTGTTTTGTTTTTAACATCAACATTTCTTTCTCATTTTATTCAACACGTTATGTGGGAAGTACTCATTTTTCCGAATAATTTAGCTTCAGATCAATTCGAAAAACTTCCTCACAAGTTCCTTCTTCTTTGGAATTCGACAACCAGAATGAAATGGATTCTATACTGGATATAATACATATATACATTCAAAAATGGACACTATAGAATATATTGTGTAAGGAGCAACAATGATATGTTTGCGTTACATTTTCTGTAATTTTTACTTACAGATATCACACAGATAATATAGTAAACTATCCATAAACTTATTCAACTTGATCAACAACGCTTCTGGGTTTTGTCGATATAATACGGACTTCATTTTAATTAATTCATAGATGATTGAGAACATTGAAATTCACATAAGAGTTGAAAAACAAGAAGGAACATATTCTTGACATCTGATCAGTGAAAATGATATTTATGAAACTTTTCAGAAAAGTTCGATGAGGCAAAATGAATCCCCTTGAAATTCTGATTTCGAAAAAGGCGGCCTGTCATCATTTATGTATAATTTAATTCCCATCAATTATACATAATTGTAAAATATATCTGTCATTTCTGAATTTCGTGTGTGGAACGCTTTATATTGTGCCCAAGATAAGCGTGACACTTTTGGCTTCGCATTTGATGACGTCCATGTGTAAGCTTTCGAGTCCTGGATGTGGAACATTCATCTTATAATTGGAAATAATCCATAAGTAACATGAAATTTAGTAATTGTACCATTTCTCAGGATAAGATAAATGGACCAATTAATAAGACTCAAGTGTTTCTTTGTAGCTTTTCATCCCTAGGTGGCCTTAATAATTTATGATGTCTAAAGATGCACTTGGCACTTGCTTATCACATTGACTCAAGTCGTACAAGAAGTACACCTCTTTTCTCAAATGCAATTAACGTTAAGGGCAAAATTGGGGTAGGGAGTTGTCAGTTAGCGGTGAGTTGAGTACAGAGTTCCTACGGAAGTCGCTAGAGAGTTGAGACGGAGGTAGTTGTTGCCATTAGAGACGGAATAAGATCTTCAAAACGGTACCATATCGGCAGAACAAGATCCATCAATATGTTCGGCGTAAATACGTTTTCTATCTCAGGAAGTTCAGTAAATGCGGCTAAATCGTAACGTTAGGTTAGGTTAGGATAGGTTGGGTTAGGTAAGGTTGGGTTATATTATGTTGAATTGGAAGAATTCATCGTGGAAGGTAGGAGCACAAAAAAAAAACATATTCTATGGAGAGAATAAGAAAAATTTTCATTTTTGTTAACATCATGAAAAATCACGTTCTTCAGACAAAAATTGCGCGCTATGTTGTCTTTCGTCCGTGACGAAAGCTTCCTTCGCTCACTCCGGCTCTGTGCTCATCCGCAATGTTTCCTGAACAGCCTCTCCTTCGGTTTGAAGAAGTACACTCGTATTTATACTTCATTCGGACCCTGTATTTCAAATTATATTCTATCCATGTGCTATGATAAAAATATGAAACGATGGTGAAGTTTCATGTTTGTTTGTCTTTTCCATGAGCTTAAATTAATATTGTTTAGACACCTAAGAATCGACATTTGCATTTTTTTATTTGATTA
Source organism: Adalia bipunctata (assembly GCA_910592335.1). Taxonomy (NCBI): domain Eukaryota; kingdom Metazoa; phylum Arthropoda; class Insecta; order Coleoptera; family Coccinellidae; genus Adalia; species Adalia bipunctata. The sequence goes on from OU342954.1 coordinate 15,192,248, forward strand.
TGTTATCTACTACCTGAAAAAAATTAGTACATATTCCTTTTCGAATGAGCATCATGAAGGGGCATATTCTCCCTCGAAGATCTACTACTTACCTATTCCTTATCCAATTAGAATCATAAAATTACTACCGAAATGACAGAACTTTATTTCTTGTGGAATTTTGATGAATCAAGGGTGTCACATTGGTCCTCTTTTGGTTGATGTGAGTTTGTTCAGTAAATAAGATAAGAACAAGATAGTAATAAGAATAGAATTTGAACAAGATGAAAATAAACTGATTAACACAGACTATTCGAAATTAAATAAGCAATATAAATTGACCAATCAAATAGCAGCACTTCTGACAGTTGGCGATTTTGGACATGCGTATCATCAGTATCCAAATAAAATGATATAAAATTCGCTATCTTCTGTTCATATTCTTATTCCATATTTCATATTGTTTCCCGTATAAACTCTTTCTTGGAATTCTCATGTTTATCCATCTTATTCTTATCATATTTTTATGATATTTGTTGTATAAACCTGCTTTCAGGTTCACGCCTTGAGATTTCATCGATGTAATGTTATATTATGGAAAATACCGCTCTAAAAAGTTCCCCAAAAATCTTGAACTTAGTTGTAACTTTTTGTTTCGTTACTTCCTTATTCTAGCGGAGGTCTATTTTGTATATGGCAATTGGTTTACCCTGTTTCACCTACCACTGAAGAAATCCATGGTCCCTTTGAATTTTTGTGTATTTTAGGGACCCGATCATGAAAAAACAGTATAACTAAAAAGTAAAAGAACCATCTATGAACGTAGGACTACATTTAGAACCCAGAAGCCATCATCAACCGACCTGCGGTATGTATCATCTAACTAATTTAGCACCTATCTAAACACAACCCGTTTCAAAACTCGGTTTGACTCTGTGGCTTCGGAGCTGACCTATTCCTTCCGCCACTACTTATGCTACCTCTCAAAGCTGCTACGTCGTTAGGTGTTATATCATCGTCTACTTCTAAAGCTGGGTTTATCCGTCCATTCCTCTCGTCTTTTCCCACTAGGGTCGCAGCCCCGTAAAGCTTACCCATTGCCCCTGAAGACATCATAGACATCTGTTCGCCTTCTTCCAGAGGTTCACCCACCCTTTGTACATCTTCAGGTATATTGACCACGCACCTGAAGAGATCGTAGCCTGGGGCTAGTCGACCAGTCTCGAATACCCATTTGGTCCACCATGAGACCCCGATTAGAGTGACTAGAGACATGAGCATGGCCATGGTTCTGAAGGGGAAGAGCTGGCGTTTAGCGACGTCGTCCCATCCTGGATAATGGATGAGAGCATCGAGATTCATTAGGGGTTCTCCACCTGACAAACGCACTAGGAAGGCAACAATGTAGGCTGCTAGGCTTCCGTAAGTGTTGCAGTAGTCTTTGAAATGGACCACCATCAGCAGTTGGGGGAAAAGGATGACGTAGACCAAATCTGAGCACATTGACCTGGAAACAACAATTGGAGTATCGTGAAATGAAATTTGTCCACGACTCTAGAATGAATTGTTCATAATTCTTTTGTTTCATCAAGCATTATGGCATCCATAAGTCACTAGTGATTCAAATACCATAATTTCAACCATTTTTCAAAATTCGGGTTCGTTTGAAAGATACAGGGTGAAACAACCCTTTTTTGTTCATATCTAACGCTATTTCGAATAAACTGAATTCTGGTTGATTGTTTACTCTATTCATTCATGGTGCATATTTCTCAATCAACAATCAATATTTCTCCTGGTATAGACGTTACAGCGTAGCCGAGTCATAAATCCACCCAAAAATACTGTGAAATCACTTGAAAAAGATGAACCGTTCATATTTTCGAAAGAATCAATCAGTTCTAAAAAATAAAAGTGTAACATCGTGAACCCTATTCGGCATTATTGTCACCGCCACGTGTGCGTGGAAACTCTGACTATCGTAAACACGTGACAGATAATTATTACTTCTTTTTGCCGTGTGTTGATATAACGACTCTTGAAAACTTGCAAAAATTTGAATAATCTTCTGATTTCGAATAGTAAATCACATCATTTGCACCATTTTTTCATCTGTTTATTAGTGCAAAAGCAAACAAGTGTAATATTGAACAATTTTTGAGTGAATTGCCGCCTAATTTCTCTCAACTAAGCATAAAAAGAAGGTGTATCCTTTATATTCATATCCAAAACCCGACATCTGAGTGAGAGCATCACATTAGGGTAAGTGCATTTTCATTCATTGGATTGTTGAATATCGATAATCATCTGAAATTGATTGCAATGATTATCTGCAACCAATTAAAAAGTATTATTATTTTTTCTTAATAAAACGCGTCGTTTTCGAGTTATTACCAATTTTACACGATGAAATATGACGAAAAAATCGAAAATCATAAGAATAATATGGATGCTTTCCTGGGTTTTCAATGTCACAGAGCCTCAGAGGGGCTGAAATTTATAAACCTGATGTGAAGATATTTAATGATAAAATCCCACGAATATGGGAGATGAAATTCAATTGTGAGAAGCATGAAATTATACATTTTATACGCACAGTTTCAATCAAAAATTCATTGTAACTGGCCAATATGAGAAAGAAATGTCAATGAAATACAAAATTCGGAGATTAATGATGAATGTCGATACAAACCACATATTGAATTGAAATTAATGAAAAATAAAATGATACTCAGCACTAGATAATCTGTAGCGATGTTTCTATCTAAACAATATCCTCTTGGAATTTAATAAACTCGACACTATACGGTTATTATTACTTAGTTTCACCTCTCCTGGTGTCTGTCTGTCTGTAATCAAATCTTGCAAGTTAAATATGACACACTTCTTATCGTCCGATTGATTTGAAATTTGGCGGTGTACATAATTCTCTGAAAAAATTATTCTGTAAAAAAAAATAAAATGGCGGATGAGTTTTGTAATCATGATCTGATTAGTAAATTAGTATCTGGGGGTTTTTGGGTTTGACAATTATGATTCTTCTGTCAAAATTGGAAAATTCGAGATGGCGGCTACAAAATGACGGACACGTTTTGTAATTATGATCTGATTCTATTCAACATTGGCATCTGGGGGTTTTCTGGGTGGAAAATTACGATTTTTCAAAATTGAGGAATTCAAGATGGCAGCTTCAAAATGGCGGATGAGTGTTATTATCATAAAAGCTTGTCTTTAAAAATGTTTTTTTTTTATAGCTTGTTCCTATCTTGTCTCATTATGCATAAATCAAAGAGTAACAAACAAAGATTTTCTATCAATTATATTGTAGATGAAATAGAGGAAAATATTCATCTCATTTCAAGAACATAGATTGTTTATTTCTTGAGAAACCTAGGGCGACCAAGACTTTTGACTTTTGATTTGGGTATATTCTATAGAGATTCCACTCACCATAGCCCATAAATTGACGGTATCGTCAACGCCATAATGGTCGCCAACACACCGACAACCAAAATGGATACTCTCATCACCCATATGATTTCCATCTCGCTCGCCTTCTGTCTGAATATCAACTTGTAGACATTCCTCGCGAACATAGATGAAGCGGAAAGTACGCTGGAGTCAGCACTGGACATCACGGCGGCCGAGACCGCGCCCAAACCGAAGAAGGAAACAAAGCCTGGGGTTAAATACTGTAGCACCATAGGGAGAATCATACTTGTTTCGTCTTGACTGAGAGGATAGGGGCCTTTGTATGCTGTCTCATTCCAAGCTGGAATAAAAACATAGAATTGGGGGAGTTGGAAATAGATGACGCTTTGTTTTGTTGGCAAAACATACAGGGTGAGTCAGTGGCTGGGTGTTTCTTTGTTCCATTAATTTCTTATACAGGGTGAGTCTTCGACTTGTACATATATTTTAACTATATATTCCTATCATCGAACGAAACACTTTTTTCATATACTATTTTTCAAAATTCGGTTTGGTTTCGAAGATACAGGGTGTCGAAAATCCATGAAGAAAACACTTTTCTGTTTATATCTTCGGAACCGTTATTTCGAATAAACTGAATTTTGGTTGAGTTTTCACTCTATTCATGGTGCATATTCCTCAATCAAAACTTATTCAATATCTTTACTAGTATAAAAGTTACAGGGTAGTCGACTCATCAACACACGCTAAAACACCATAAAACCACTTTGAAAAGATAAACGGTTCATATTTTCGAAAGAATCAATCATTTCAGAAACTAAAAGTATTCTTTAAACGTCTTTAAACGAGTTTACAATGTTGTCACAATATTTATCAACTTCGTCGAGATATTTTAATAATGAAATCCCACAAATGTGGGAGATAAAATTGAACACCAAGGAGTATTTAACACGCACAGTTTCTATTGAAAATTTATAGTAACCCGTCCATATTGAAGTCAAATGTCGATAAATAATACAAAATTCGGAGTTGAATGATGAATCTCGATACAAACTACTTGTTAAATTGAAATTATTGAAAAATAAAATGATACCTTATAATCTGTGTCGATGTTCCTATCTAAACAATATCCTCTTGGAATTTTATGAACTCGACACGGTTAAGATTATATTAATCTACGCATAATAATCGCATTAAAACAATAATTCACTGAATGTATTCAGAACTTCACATAATATTTACAGTTCGTTCAGAGATTCTGGTTTGTTATTGTTTATAAATATTAGTTGGCCTCCACATAACCAACCTTTCGGTTTTCGCTCTACGCATGCGTGGTCGAATTTGGCGGCAAACTCGATTTATGATGGAAACGGCAGAATTCATAGATATTTATACCACGGTACACTAGTGTATCGTGATTTATACTATGTTTCATAACAAATCCTTATCCTCAATGAGAATATCAGCAAGCTGACAACATCTTCTTGAAATTTCTGCGCAAAAATTCACAGAATCGATACAAAATTGATAAGATTAGGTTGTTTAATAATAAATTCTGATGATCTGAATAAAAAGTCTTTTTTCATGCTATTGTTTGGGAATTTCGAGGAAAATATGAACAAGATATTAGTGTTTACAAACTAATCTGCAGAAAAATCGAAGAAGGAACTTATTTTGGTGTGAGAAATGTGACTTTTCAGTTGCAGATATAATTCGATGAAACTAACTCTTTTTGTTGAAATTATCGTGTTTGCAACATTTTTATTCCAATAAGGTAAGTACTTGATTATTCCCTAAATGTATAAACTCAATTTGTATCGAGAAATATGAACTTTGCATCAATTCCAGAAGATCATTCCAGAGGCGTAGTCAGCCCAATATTTTTGGCTATATCTTTTTAACAGAGCCGAATCCGGAAAAATGGAAAATGAAAAAAAGGTTTCTTTTGACCTCAAAAATCTTCAGTTAAAATATATGTACAAGTCAAAGACTCACCCTGTATAGATAGGATCAAAAATTGAGCACGTTTTGAGAATATTCGTATTTATGTTCATCCCAAAAAAAATTGCGAATATTGAATATTATGAAAATTAATGAAGTGAATGTTCACTGCGAACGCCTTGGCAACATCCTATCATTTGCAGTAAACGACTATTTAAGTAACAAAAATGTTGACATGAAAAAACCTTCACGATTTTCTCCCAAATTTTAATCATTTACTCCTTGCTATACTATCTAGGTTTTACCAAAAAAATTTAAAATTTAAAAAGCTCCTTCTGGTTATTAACATCAGCTGTTTTAATCTTGTTCAAACTCGGAAAATTGAATGATAACATTTCTGAGAAGATAATGACGCGACCTTTGAAACGATGCCTCACAAGCCAATATGTACTTCGTTTTTAAAAAATTGGGGGTTGTAACTGTCTTTCGATGAGGGTTGTTTCAGGATATTTCATGAATATTTACTGTAATCGTGATAATAAATGTTTGTTGTTTTTAACAGGAGTTAGGACTAGTGGTGAAGAATGAGACAAGGTTGAACTAATAGCCGACGTTTCGTCCGTATATTCGAACTTTTTCAAGGCTACAAAAGTACATAAGAAAATTAATCAGTATAGCACAACACGAACAACTGATAATAAATTGTTTCCAGTTGGCTTCTCCACAGTGTATTAATTATAAACAAACGAGGTGTGTAGGTGAAAAGTGTTGATGTTGCTGTTTATTCTTTTTTTAATTTTGTATTGATGTTCGGTACCTTTCTTTGTTTTGGAAATTTCCTCATAATCGACTGAAGCTTCCACTCGACCCAATCTATTTATGGTGTAAAGTAATTTAAGCAGCCTTTCAGAGAAGAAAAACTGCAGACTCCCATCTAAATCGACAGGCTTCTGGGTGAGTGTGCAAATATTTGGTTTTCATATCTAAAATATTGATTCAACCTCTTCCACGAAAAGGTAATATCGGATTATTAAAGTTACATTGTTTTCTTCGACCTAGAAATGTCGCTCAAAAGCGATTTCCGCCTCTATTCGAATGGCCTATTTCTATGTATGAGGCGCTGTTGGAAATGGTCTGATCGATCGTCTGTACCTTACGGAAATAGTTTCATTCACGCGTATTTTCGGAAGTAGGGTAGGAGAGACGAATGAAATAATTTATTGACCCTTAGGAAACTCATAGCGTGTTTGGAGCTCATAAATTCTTCCGAATGATCGTCGATTTCTGACCTTCGAATGGGATGCAAAGATGTGAACTCTGAATATGTCGTTTTCATTTGATCGAATATAATCCGAAAAGAGTAATCAACAAGCAAAAGGAAATCCTATCAATCATTAAAATCAAATATTTCATTTCTGAAGAGTATACAGGGTGATTTTTTTAAGTGTTTCATTAGACGTATTCGAGGAAGGAATCTTGATACAAATTCAGGATTCTGTATTTTTGTTTCAGAGTACAAGAACTTGAATTTTCAAGCCGAATCCACTTCCGGTTCTACCGGAAACGAGTGTGAACTTCGTTATGTCGAATATGACACCATGTATATTTATACATATATTTGAAATCTTCATTCAATTCTTCACTTCAAGCGATTGTTGAGTTATGGCCTGATTGTCAAATTAGTGTTTATATCTTCAAAATACCTCATTGTAAGAATTTCTTTTCACAACAGTCAACAGTGAAATAAAAAAAAAGTACGCTGATACTGCTTCTTGTATAAATTATGAGGAAATATTATACAGGGTGTCTGAATCAGGACTTCAATAAAACCATGAAATCTGTTTTTTTTTCAAATGTAATTCCTACGGATTGCTCGTCAAAAACTAGTTAGAGTGTTCCAAACATTTCATGTATTTAAAATCAGCAGTTTTACTGAGCCAGGTTTGGCTTAGTAAAATTCCTTGGTATGCTCGTCTTGCCTGAAGTGGGCTAGTGTCATTCTTACTCGTTTTTATTGATCAAGCACTATGCAAAACATGCAAAAATAATTAGGTAGGTAGTCTAGGTACACTGGAATGATATATTAAAAGTCTGTTCTTTATTTGCTGCGAATGTGACAAATACACAAAGCAGATAATGAATGATGAATAAATAAAACAAAATTTTTCGAAACTGACATATTGCAACAATTGACAAAGCCTACTTGATAATTACCTAAATAAACCTATGATTAGACAAAAAAACTGGCAGACTCTTCAGTTTGATTCAGTTGACAATGCAGTTCGTGTTTGTTGATCCATGTACGAATGCTCCTTTTAATAGTCTCGATGTAAACTTTCCCGCAGTGGCAAGGTGGACCCAAGCTCGAGACAGTGGATTATTTTACTCTTTGGCACTCTACAGGACCTATCCAAGTTCTTGTTTGGTTTATAGACTTTGTCGAAATTTGGGTCTCTATATTAGTTTGCCAATTTTGTCCGTCTCCAATGAATCATTTTTCCAATTCATATAGCTAAGCGTAACTATAGGAATGCAGGTTAGTCTGAGAATCACAGCCTGTTTCACCTTTTCTACTGTTTCCTATCGTACATATAAGTACACTGTTTCCTTTCTTGCTATAGCTACATTATCACATTTTCATCACCCTTCATTATACCCCTCTTGCTGAATCTCAAGCAACCTTATGTTTTCGATACCGTTGGCTATTCTACTGAACGCTTCATTTCGCCTTGTAATAGGGGAGATAATTTTGAAATGATAAAACAGATATGTCTTGAAAATTGGTACTTGAACGTTTTCTTTCCTGTAATATTTAACAGGTATTTTCAACCACTTTTATTGTACCCCGAGTTGAAAGAAAAGCGTGATAATTTGATTGATCGGTGTAGACTTCTGAAATTTGATATCCCTGTGCCAGAAAATTATTGAATCGTTCATCAAGCCCACACAAGAGGTCTGGCGAGACGTTAACGACTAAAATTGTTAATTTTCGGTTCAAGTTTATCCGGATAACTAAACGATAAGAGGAAATTGTCCCACGAAATCGATTGCCTTAACTGCATACGACGGCAGAAATAAATTCAAAGCAGGGACTGTTGAGATTGCAACGTAGCATTTCCCAAACCGTTGCATGGGAAACTGCATTATCTCAAGAACCTACGGGAGGTAGGAAGCAGAAAAAAATCTTTGATTTGATTGGTTTGTAAAGACGGAGATGCAAGAAGTTTTGATGTGATTAGTTTTGAAACTTCGACGAAGGAAAACCTTTAATTTGATTGGTTTTCAGAGGAAACGAAGAGGGGAAATCTTCAATTTGCTCAGGAGACGAAAAAAGTAGTGACTGGTGGAACCTTAAACGGAAAGGTTGCCAGTGCTCGGTAATATTGTTCGGAAACTAGGGTAGTACGGTTTCAGGGTAGGTACTTCAGTGATTAGAAGTACTGTCTCAAAGTGGAGACGAAAAAAAATTAAGGTTGATTCGGAAGTTGAGGAGAAGCTGGAGAAATCTTGACGGGAAGATTCTCAGTTGTCTCATTTGATATGCTTTTGGTACGGTTAAGGGAGGTTCAAGAATTAATTCAGTTTCGGAGTTATTCGGAAGACGGTGCTAGGGTAACTTATAGGTTTTGGTTTTATTCTGGAAAAGGTCGGTCTCAAACGGGGACAGAAGAGTGTTAAGTCGAAATTATAAGAACTCTGAAATTACTTAGAATTATTTTAGATCGTGTATCGCCGGTATAATCGGGTTCGGGAGTGAGATTAATCTGCGAAAGCGTGTGGGTGACGTGTTTTTTTGTCTGTTTCAGGAAAGATTCATCATCCTTAGGATTTTTGGTACAGGAAAAAGGTCAGACACTTTTGTTTATGCTTAGCTTATTTTGAGTATTGGTAGGAAGCTGCATGCAAGCCCATATATCTTTTAGAGTCCAGAGTCCCGAAATCTACCACAAGTCGTATTTTTTTTCTTAAGAGCGTAATATTATTTTTGTAATCACAAGTATTTGAAAGTTTATGTGGAAATAATTTTTGAGATTTCCCTCGTTCATCTGAAAGTTTATGTGGGAATTTTTTTGAGATTTCCCTTGTTTATCTGAAAGTTCAAGTAGAATTATTTTGAGATCTCTCTTGAGTACTTGGAGTTTTAAGAGAATTGTTTTTTTGAGATCCCTTTCTGAGTGCTAGAAAATTCAAATTGTATTATTTTGAGATCAATCCCAGGTTTATGATTTTTGGGGTTATTTTGACAAATCCTGTAATTTTTTGATAACTCGATTTTACTTTATAATCGGAATTCACACTGATGCTTGATTTGACTGCAATGATTAGAATTTCTTTTGTGATTTAAAAGTTGATGTAATAATTTGATTTTTTGATTAATTGCATTCGATTCGAGAAATATTTGAGTATTTTCGATAATTTAGATCGTTGAAATATACGAAACGAATGTAAAATTGTTCAGTTTGCTTTGGTCTTAATATACGTCTCAAATTTAATCCAAAAAGTTTAATTTATCATCCCTCTCCCTAGAAAATATTTTTAAACACTAAGTCCCGACCCTAGTGCGTTGGGACGTTCTGGAGAAAGAACTTCAAACTTTTAAAATAACATCTTTTCGTTTCTTCATCACAAAGGGGATGTTTTTTACAGCCTTTTTATAAATTGTTTATCAGTGTTTCGATTGCTGTTGCCAATGTATACAGGGAGTTCCCAAATTGAACGTACCTACAAACGAAAAGGGGAGATTCCTTAGGTAAGTTTAAAAAAAGGTCCCAAAACATACAGAGTGTTGAACTTTTAATTTTTTTTCAAATTTTTTCTCATAGTATCTAGTCATAAAAATAGTAGTCTACATTCAAAAAAAGAAATAGCCACAAATGCAACCATATTTACTGTTCAAAACACAAACGTTCAATAATTTGTTGTGTCAAAACTGACATTGAATTCATTCACCATCGCTTACTAACTCAATTTTATGATAATTTGGATTTTTCCGAGGATTTCGAGAGAATCATTCAACATTTTTTCTCGAAATCGGTAGCAGATACGATAAAACTACAGAAGACCGAAAAGTTTAGTATAACAACAAAGCTTCTTTTTACATGTTTTCGAATTAACAGTTGCCCACCAAAAGAAAATTCTGGAGGCAAACAGGTGACAGTGTTCCAGAAAAAATATCACCATGTAATCTGCTATCGGAATTGCCATGTCACGTGGTGAGAACTCTCAAATGCCAAATTTCAGTTGAATATCTTGTAGATTGTAGATACTATGAGAGAAAAACTTGAAAAAAATTCAAACTTCAACATCTCGAAAACGAAACGTTTGCGACCCCATGTTTATGGGACTTTTTTTTCTTAAACTTACCCAAGGAATCTCCCCTTTTCGTTTGTACGTTCAATTTAGGAACACCCTGATTTTGCATACATATTATGGATACCTATCACCATTATTTCACAACATTTGGAATTTTGTATCGAAGTTGCACATAGATTTTGAATAAATTATACTCACCCTGCAGTGAAATATTCAATAAAGAAACTCCTTAATAATCTTTTTTATTGAATGTGTCCCTTGCAACTATCTAGAAGCAAAAGTGAGAGATTGTCCCAAGGAGGAAACCGTTTGCGATTGGCGCCCGAGTAAGTGAAATTCAACAGGTAAAGACCAAACGGTCATACCACCCGAAAGGAAAACATTTTACGAAAGCCCTTTCGGTTTGACTCATGACTGATAACATCCTGTAGTTACAAAAAGTGAACTTACCTGTTCCCTTCGCAATGGCACCAATTAGAACCGGAGGTATAGCCATCAAGAGACACCCGAAAGCAGCCACGAAACTCAAAATCTGAGCTCTTCCTGCGGATTTACTGGAAAGCACCCTCTGGAAATAAACCTGCCATGGGATCCCCCCGAATATCAACAGCAATCCGTTATCCACGTAGAGCCAGAACTCGTCTTTACTAACGGACCCAATCCAGTCGTGCTCCAGAGACGACAAAGACTGAACATGCTCACTGGCCCACGAGAAGGGTATGCACATCCACAGTCCAATGAAGATGCAGAACAGCTGTATGACATCAGTGTAAGCCACCGCGTACAGTCCACCGAACAAGGTGTAGAGCACGGCTATGCAAGCACTGAATACCACGCTGGTTCTATGGTCCATGTCTATGATAACGCTGAGGGTGGCACCCAGAGCTGCCAATATGCCCGCTGCCCAAAAGACTTCACCGCAGAGGGCCGGGAGGAATAGCAGTCCTCCCATGCGTTCTCCAAAGGTGTCTTGGAGAGGGTCCAACATGGTGATGTAACCTTGCTTCCTCATTGGATTCGCGAAGAAGATTCCCCCGAATACGAGACTGAGGGAGTATCCGAAAGGGGCTTGGCACCATACCAGTCCTTGGGTGTAGATGGCCTCAGCTGTACCGTTTATGTAACCGCCACCGACCCATGTTGCTGAAAATATTCATTATTCAGTTCAAAGGGTATATCTCTGGCTAATTGCAATAAAGTTCTTATGGTAAAATGTTACGAATATGAGTTTCTAAGATCGGAATAGCTAGAAGGCCCAGATTGCTTGTGAAAAGCTTTTTCCGACGACGTCATAGTCCAGATTAGCAGTTGCAGATCCTAAAAGGATGATCCGAACTTTGGAATCCGATTGAAGGACGTGTCATGATTATAAGACTGAGGACTTGTAAACCCTAGTCTCGCAAGCCAAAACAATTCAGAATAGTTCAAAGAAAATACACGAGAAGATACAAAGACTACCTTTTTTGGCCATCACTGGAGCTGTGAACTCTATTCGAAAGATCTTTATCGAATATGAAGCAAGTAGGGAAGTACGTACAGAATGACATATGGTTTTATTTCAGAGGTATAACTTGCGATTAGTGAAACACAGTACCTAATGTCATATTCTACACCTATGTTCTTTTTGGTCTTTCCTTTATAAAATCTCATCAACATTCATGAAATAAAAGTAACAAGAAATGAAATTGTCTAAGATAAGATGGGATGAACGAAAATTCATTTTGTCCAATAAAATGACATACAGGCAACAGTAGTTTTCTAGCTTTAGTTTAAAAAATACGGACAAAGTTCACCAATGAAACGCTTGGTTCTTCTAGGAACATCAGCACAAGATGCGTGAGCCCAATGCAACCAATGCATGCATCGTAACCAGTCTTTTTCAGGGCTAATCCTGAATAAGACTGGTTTTTTTCCGATCTGAATCGGGAAAAAAGGTCATAACAATAAACCGATGGACAGTCTGATGGAGCCTGAGATGAATTGTCTTGTTTTCGTCCGGTAGATCCTACTGTTAATTCAGCTGAAATACCTTCGCCATCATGTTCGTGAACTGTATATGACATTTTGTTTATATAGCGTTATAAAAATGGTAATATATCGAATATTCGAATGAATCCAAAAAGTATATTTGATATAAAGAAAGATTTGTGAATGCAATGACAAATATGTAAAGTTTGAAATGAATGCAACATAAATGAAAAAAAAATGATGAAAATTTGGTCATTTGCTAAAAATTTGGCGCAAAGAAAAAAACTCGTGACTCATTGATTCCTTTTATCACTTATAACTACCGAGTGAACGAGAGTAGCGCTTGCGAGTTTTCAGAGGTTAGTAGAAGGCACTCGGGTCGTGTGTTGTAGACAGATAGTTTAAATTGAAATTATGTTTCGAAAAAGAATTACCGAAAGAAACTTTCAGAATATCCAAATCTGCAATGGAAGAAACAGTGATGTCACACAGAAATAAATTGAAAAGAAGAGATGCTTGAACGAAATAACTGCTTTTATTATCAACAAAAATACGAAATCTGACAGTAAAGTTTCTACTGATAGCTTTGATTCTCGAATCAATTCTGAAATATTACCTGTCATTGTGAAAATGCCAACAAACAAGCCGATATTCCTTCCTGCCAGCATAACCTCTTCCTCAGAGTCATTTCCAGCTTCTTTTTTTCTTCCGGCCCATATCCCAACTCCAAGAATCAGAATATAAAACAATATGATTGAGATTATTCCTCCTACGTTTATCATCGTTCCTATCTGAAAAGAATAGTTTTTGGCATTAAGGTATTCATTATTTTTGGAATACTCAATCAGTAGAGCATCCAAGAATACTAATAATGTAATCTCGGAGTTGACCATATACAGAGTGTTTCTCATTCAATGATCGTCTGAAAATTTGGCAGCTGTCAAAAAATTTGACAGTTGTCATAAAGAATTTGACAGCGGTCAAATATATCTGTTACAAAATCAATATTGGGATTAATATAAGCTACCTTACTCGATTCATCCTGTATGTTTAGAAACATTCAAACTCCACATTGCTCCACCAATTTGACAATTAAGTGGAAAAAACATTGAAATGACATATATAGAAGTAATAGGCTGACCACTACAGGATCTGTGAAACTAGAGAACAATTCGGTAACACTATCGTCGCTCAATTCTTAAATATTAATTCAATGTAAATTGAAATGAACATGAATAAATAGCTTCAAATCTTCACGCGGTATGAGAATAAAATTCTGCACGAAGTTAAAATTTTTAGGGGAAATTTTATCATATTCTTCAAATGAAAGTTTTTTTTTGAAAAGGGTTTTCATTGCTTTTAATTAATTGTTGCCTGTTCTTACTATTAAGATCTCATTCTAGACTCACCACCCTGATAAACTCTTTCTTCAAGGAAATTTAAAAGTTCTTAATAAACAAATTATTGAAAAAACAAAAATTCACTGCAGAAACATTCAACTGAAAAGAAAAAAAGAGATCTATGCATAATCAATATAAGTTTGTGTGCGTTATGCAGAAGATTATCTACGCAAGGCTCGCTCACTATCTGTGGAGTTAAATTTGTATTCTTCAGTATAAATAAGACCTGAATGCTTTAATGTATTATAGAATTTATAGTCATATTTATATTGAATTATATATTCTATCTGTTCAGGTAGATGATGGAAGAACTTATCACTCGAACTTAATTATATTCATTAAGTATAGGTTTTGTTTCTTTCTTTTCAGTTGAATGATTCTGCAGAGAGGTTTTGGGTTGTTTTCATTAATTCTGATGATTTATTTTTTTTAATTGTTTAAATAATTGTACATTCTCCCATTCTTTTTTTTCGAGTCTTTGGTGATAATGAACTGACTAATCAGATTTTTAGATAACTTTGGTGAATATCGTTATTTTGTTTTGTTTTATCTGACTCAAAAATCAGTGGTAATTGAATTGTTACTTCGAATAATTTATAATCGATAATTCGATTTGATAAACGAATGTCTAGATTCAATTTGCGATAACGATAATGAAGAAAATGGCGTGATGCTTTCAAAAACAATAATATAAAGACGACAACCATTTTTTGATCGGTCAAAAAATGAATTGATCAGTTTCAATTCAATTGGCGTACAAATTTTTTGAATGTAAATGAATATAAAGAATTTCTCATCAATAATTATGAGAGGAAAGTTCAAAAAAATTTCATTCTCATATTTCCAACAATATCTCAAGTTATCAAGAAGACTTTTCTGAGTTATTTGCATTAAATGCAAAAACCCTTTCTGAAGGATCATTGACGATTGACGAACACATTTTTGAATTTGATTCCTATGGGCTCATGATTTAATCTAATCACTACAGTTGATGAATATGCTGTATAGGCATGCGCAGCAAATATTTGATTTCGATGATTATATTCATAAAACAGAAAATTTCTATTTACTAGGTTTTATCCCGATTTTTTGGCGGCCTATGATTCTTTAAATAGATACTATTTTATTCACAAATTGAATTTGAAGATTACTTTTTCTTCATAGAATTAACGAATCATCACTTAATGCTCTGCATAATACATAATAATTTTCCGAGTTTGATTCAAATACCCTTTTCTACTTCAAATAGACGACTATTGGCGCAATCGAAGAATAAGGTCATGACAGTATGAAAAATTTAATTTCAAAGTTTTCGTTGACAGGAATAGACCACCAATTGAAGGGAACAGAAAATTCGATCATTGGCGAAAACTTTAGGCATGCGCAGTGGAGATAGAAAAATGGATTTCTGGCATATTTTATTCGCTCAATTTGAATTTTGAATGGGATATTTTTCTGAAGCTCTTTTAATACAGTTGAAATGGTTTTCAATAATGGATTTCAAACTAGAAAAGCGTCTCAACTTTGATGTTTATTTGAAAAGTTGAATGGGCGATTCAATTAATTTTTCTTTACTGGTTTTGGTGATTCTGATGTAACACAGATATGAGAAATTTGATTTACTTTACCTTCTCTAAAACAGCTATTGATAGGAGCACTTATATAGGCAAATTTACAAAAATGTCTAACAAAATATATACTTCTCAAACACCAACAGTTTCATTGTGCAACTTATGAATTAATCAACTTTTCAAATCGAGGAGAATTATTTGCAGCAGTCGCCCCAACGCAGGGATGTTTTTTGAGAGGGGCTGTTTCTCGTCCTAAACGCAAGGCCACACATGGACGCACGTAAACGTCATCAAGTAGCCCGCTACACGACACCTTCAGGACGAGTAGTTCGTGTGGAGACTCCCGGCAAAGAACTGCTCTAGGTCGGTGGAGTATTGATCCAGGTGTGACGTCAATGGGCCCCAAGCCTCCATTGGAGGATCTGGAGCTTCTCCACCCCCGCGCAGCTCCCTTTGGCCGCTTGGTGTTATGGGATTTGGAGGCGTAGCTTCGGAAATCATTGGAGATGGTTTTTGTGTAGGTGTATGGCCACCCCCCTGTATGGGAGAACGTGGAGGACAATGATGCGATTGTTTATTCAGGGGTCATTCTTATGTGGGTGTTTTAGGAAAGTTGGGTCGAGTTTTGGATGTTGGGGATTTTGTGGGGTAATTTCTTCGTTGTTGAAAAAATCGTTTTTATTCATGCTCACGTAGAGGTTCGTGTATTCTGAAACGACAGAGGCGATTTTAACCTGTATAATGTTCTCAGTGCTGAGTTGTCGGATCTAGTTTCCTAGAACGTGGAAGAATTCCTGGGGTTCTTGAAAAAAAAAATATTAGATTTGGATTTCAATTAATTCCATTCTTTTTTGACGATCACTTTTGAAGTTAGCAGAACAATAAGAAGTTGGATATTGTTCCTAAGGTTGAACCCCTAGTTGGAGTTATTATTTATCAAACTTCATTGTGTGCTGTAACAGAGTGAACAAAAAACGCATATGAACTTCATCAAAGATTCGATTCAATATAATGGTTTATATTTTAAATATACTATTCCATAATCATGATATTGTTCCTATCCTTTTTCTTTTTTGTCTGATGTAATGCACTTCAAATTTTCGGTCCATGATCTTTGTTATCTGCCTGAGTACCTACAAAAATAGAAATGACCAGTTAGAAAAAACTTTCATGAGGTTATGTTTTTCTGTAGTCATTCGAATTATCTCAAATTTGGATTAATGGAAATAGGGAAAAAGAATTCGAATATTCTCAAGAAAATGATGATTATACAGGGTGAGTCTTCGACTTGTTGAGTCTTTGACTTGTACATATCATATTCTAACTAATTATTCCTTTCATGAAACGAAACCCTTTTTCATACCATTTTTCGAAATTCGGTTTCGTTTGAAGGAAACAGTGTGTCGAAAATCAATGAAAAAAAACACTTTTCTTTTCATATTTTCGGAACCGTTATTTCAAGTGAATTGAATAATGGTTGCTTGTTTACTCTATGTATGGTGCATATTCCTCAATCAACACTTATTCAATATTCCTTCTGGTATGAAAGCTCAGCATAGCCGACTCATAAATTCACACAAAAATTCTATGAAATCTCTTGATAGAGATAAACAATTTATTTTTTCTAAAGAACCCATGATTCAAAAAAATGAAAATAAGATTCTTCAATAAACGCGTCGTTTTCGAGTTATTCCCAATTTTACCCGATAAAATTTGACGAAAAAATCGAAAATCATAGGAATAATCTGGATGCTTCCCTGGATTATTGATATCACGGAATGGTTGAAAATTATGAACACTATGATCTCTATACAAGTTAACAATGATGTCACAATGTTTATAAGCTTTGTCAAGACTAAAATCTCATATGATGGAGAAACGTTTGATGTTTGATGAGATATGTAATGATGAAATTCCACAAATGTGGGAGATAAAATTGAATTCTAACAAGTATGAAATTATACAAAGTAAGATTCAACGGCATGCAGACAATTTTTTGAAATTCCGGGAAAAGTTACATACCGTGCACCTAATTGATTCGCAGACTTCAAAATCATTCATGAAATTAAACATTTTATACCCACAGTTTCAACTAAAAATTCATTTTCATCGGTCCATATTGAAAAAAAAATGTCGATGAAATAGAAAATTCAGATATAAATGATGAAATTTAAATTGGAATCAATGAAAACTAACGCTAATACTTAGTTCTAAATAATCTGTGGCGATGTTTCTGATCGGAACAATGTCCTCTTGGAAACTAACGGTTACTATTACATTAATTGACTGAGAATCTTCACATAATCATCATGAGAAAGCTCTCGAAATGATTTGGCCATTTTACGCCCTTCGAATCACATTGTATTGGGTGTTCGTACACCTGTTCGCATTCTTCTCTGTAAATAAATGAATGATTCGTAGTCCATCACGCCAGTTATCGCTATACGCATGCGTCGTTCATGGGACTGGCGTTTGAGACACAGAACCAAAGACTCCTCTTTGCACATAACAACGGTTTGTCTTGCGCCGGCTACCACGCATTGCGAGGTTGGAGAGAGAATCATCGTCTTCTCGAAAGCTCTTTGAAATACCTATCATAGAGATGGGTTAGGTTAGGTCATTGACCTACAATCCAATGACCTAGGTTACTGGAGTTATGTTAGTTTAGGGAAAAAACAATTTTTTATGAGATATTTTTGGGATATCTATTTTGTTTGGCATTCGAAATGGATAATAATAATAATAATAATATTTTATTAATCCTTTAGGACAATTACATGTATAGGATACGTCAGAAAAATATCAAAATTATACAATTATACCTTAACCATTAACAAGAGTATCAGACAAATAATCATTCACAGTATAAAAACACTCCTGCAGTAATGGATCTTTAACTACCTTCCTAAATCTACTGAGACTAAGAGACTGGATATAACTTGTCAGTAAGTGTCTCTTAGTGGAGGAAGACTGAGAATTTAAATACTTTTCCTTACGTCCAATATAATGAAATTCCGTGGAAAATGAAGTCTAATCATTTCCGTTCGACATAATTTCTTTGTTTCTGAAAACAACATTAGTAGGGGTATGAGTGTTCAAGCCCGGAAGTGAGAATCTAGAGTCGTTCAAGAGGATGGTGAATTTTGGCGTCTTGAACAGAAAGAGGTCTGAACAGCTACTGTGGATGGGGAATTTTGGGGTATTGAACAAGCAGATATACCATTTTGAAACATCCACTGAAATTACTCCCTGGAAAGAGCCTTGATCAAAAAATCATTCGAATGAAAGTTGCGTAGTTTTCAGAGGGACGAATTCAGGCATTCAATCTGACCTTGATGTTTGATTTCTAGGTCATTTCAAGATCAAGTAGATTTTTTGAATAAGGCATTTCCTTTTTTCTTTGCAGAATATCAATCTTGTTGATAAACTAAAACATTCTGTTTTTTATTCTTCCATAAAAAGAATTTCTCTGGAGATATGCGGGGCTATTCACTAAGCAAAGTTGTTATGGATAGCAACTGTAAATCGTCGTTATCCCATGTAATAAGCATGGGATAACGACGATTTACAGCTGCTATCCAAAACAACTTTGCTTTCACTTTTTGCTTTTCACTAAGCAAAGTTGTTATGGATAGCAACTGTAAATCGTCGTTATCCCATGTAATAAGCATGGGATAACGACGATTTACAGCTGCTATCCATAACAACTTTGCTTAGTGAATAGCCCCGATGAAGTGTTTCGTGCTTAAGATAGTCATGGTTATGTTTTTCAGAGTTATGTCTCATAGAATCATTTGATTTATTATTGTGTATGAAAATATTCGAAACAGGAATACTGGTTTGTTGGCTGAATTTTTTTCCGACCGCACACATGATGAGTTGACACCGCCATAATAGATGATAAAAGTCCCATCGCATTCGCTATTCTGCGCATAAAACGCTCATATTTACACAATGATTCATATTATGGCACGAATAAAAAGGCCAGAATGATTTTAGTTTTTCACGAAAATTAATATTCTGCAACGAAAAATGCATATCAGATATGTTATCCATCTTATTCATTGGAGGTTTTCAGATATAAAAAGGAAACTTTCGTGTCTGCTCCAAAAAGTTTTATTAGAACTGCTACATATGTTTCGACCCTCTCAAAAATAGGGTCATCTTCAGGCATATGTTAGGAACTTTTAAACACAATTATTCGCCGATTCCTTTTTATATTTATAAAAATGCATATGCTTCATTCAAAAAATTTACTTGACTTTTTTTGATGATAAAAGAATACTTTCGGAGATTTACGCAGATGCAAAACTTTTGAATTTATGTGTATTATAGAGGCTCTAGCCATTCATTATTCTACGTAGGTATTCTGTATTAATGTATCATCTCTGTAGCAAAATATGTACATACCTACTTACTAAATTTTCAAGAAAAACTAACAAAATAAACTTAGTGGTGCCATCTATCTCCTTTTATGCAATCTCTCAAACATTCTGAGAGCTTGAAATTGGCATCAGAGTTCAGTTCCCTTTTTTCACATCCTAGTTCCAGAAAGTTAGGCAACTGGTTACCATCACCGTAATATGTATACAGGGAGGATAAAATTTGTTTGCATTTACCGCAGAACACTGAATTTTTCAGTTCTATTCCAGTAAAGAAATCTTTGGTTATAGAGCAGATTCAAACTTGTATTCTTCTGAGAAGTTTCAGGAAATGCAGTTGCCACGAGGCCTTGAAATGGAATGAAGGAAACTGGGGTGCTTTTACAAATCCTTTTCGGAAAATTTATTTTAGTGTATCTAGATTCCCTCAACGAAACATTTGGTTTCGATGATTTCCTCCTTCTTTAATAATTCTTTTCGGAAATCAGTCACAAGATGGAAGGAAGATACCACCAAGAATACACATCATACGTATCAAAAGGTTCCTTTCTTGATATTACAGCAGGAAAAACAGAAACCTCAATTCCTGCAACCTGCAGCCATCTTCTTCGACTGAGAAATATTATCGACTTTCACGATGCATAGACTTCTCTTCCATAGAAAGACGCAACTTGACGCACTGTATCGGTGTATCATGAGTTGCCTGTCTATACTGGCGTGGCTGTTTTTTGGCCAGTGACAAATTTATCGGATTGGGCCTCTCATAAAAGAGACGGTTAACCTAATGTGTATTTCCTGTTTACTTTTTCTAGAGGTCATGAGATGAAATTTTGAATTTGTGGTTTTGTCTTAACTTCTAGGCCTTACAGAGCCAAAACAAATAAGTTTCTTGGAACATGTCATATAAAATACAACGACCATAATAAGTGCTTTTAGATCGTCAATGAAATCTGAGTAAAATAACCATTCCACATCGAAATATGGATGAACCCTCACAAGATAAAATGAAACACTTATCTACATGGATAAATAACGAAGAATCAATTCAGAACACCAACTTTTATTTTTATAATATCTTGGGCGATAATTTTGAAAGTTTTTTTGTATTTTTCGTCTACCTAACTTATTAATTAGGGGCAGTATATTCGAAGAAGGTTATGAAAACTCTTTTCGATTCTTCTACATATCGTCCAATGCGGTGTAGTTGGTTTTCTCGGAAAAACCAGTAAAAGTCAATTGACTGATGGAATGATGGATGATTGAAAAATAAGGTCACCTACAGCACTGGCGTGAAGTCAGGAGGTTTTGAGAACTCGTTCATCAACTTTGTTCATAGATCCAAATTGTAGGTAGATTAGTAAGTATTCAAGAACCATCGGAAATTTGTCAACAACTATCGAATAAATCCTCCATGTTTCGAACCTGATATCACAATATATATTGTGGAATTTTATATAGTTCGGGTAAGGCGATCTGGACCAAAATTTTTAGAAATAGAAGATGAATAAAACTGTGTGAAATGTATTAATGGAACTGTGCTGCTCGGAAACTCTACCGAACATCAGCGACTCTTCTGACATAAGCTGGTGAAGTATGAAATGTTAGGGTGGTGGGAAAAGCAATTTTTTTGCTGAAGGAGAAGAATATATAGAGGAGGTTATGTATTCAAATTTTGAAGTTTCAAGAATGCCAGCATATTCACAATCAGTCTGTTATTTCACAACATGGAGTAGACGAGTTTGCTGCTGGCAGTCTGATTGAAAGGTTTTCCAAAAAGAGGTGTTATTTTGACATCGGATTTTCATTTCATTATAAAGAGTCAGGAACGCCATTTATAATGGAGATTAACGTCAACCAAATGACCAATACGAACACTACTACTTGACCATATCCTTTTCATGAAATTTTCCATAACCAAATCGCAAAGTGGCCTATGTCCTCGATAGCCTCACGAATTCCATCTTTGGTGTTGAATCACAAGATTTCGGTGGCCAATTGTGATCACCCCTTCGAGAGCAAACACGGTCCGGAAGCTTCTCCCGTAAAAGATCAAGGGTTTCGTTGCTTGTGTGGCACGAAGTGCCGTCTTGTTGAAAGTGATCGTTGTCTAGATCAATACCATCCAATTGCGGCCATGAAAAATCATTAATCATTTCTTGGTAGCGCAATCCATTCACCGTTACTGTTGCTCTAGCCTCATTCTCGAAAAAGTAGGATTCAATGACCCCACCGGACCATAAACCGCACCAAACAGTCACACGTTGAGAATAGAGAGGCTTTTCAACAATAACCCTTGAGTTTTCCGGGCCCCAGATAAGTAAAGTTTGCTTGTTGACGAAGCCACAGAGGTGGAAATGAGCCTCATCACTCAAGATAATTTTTCGATGGAATTCCGTATCATTTTCATGCCTATTCCACAAATCAACTAGGAGAGGAATTGACAAACCTTAGTTTTTTTCAACACTTTCGGCTACAGCAGCAATATTCCTGGCTTCACGACGATCCAAAAATGTTCGAGTTTTACTAAGCGTCTCTGCCAAATTTTCTCCATTCTTATAGTAAATTTTAATGATTTCAATGCGTTGTTGAAGCGTGTATCGTTCCATTTTTTAATGGCGTATTTCCTACTTGTCAAATGTCAAAAAATAACAGCTTCAAAAGTGACCTATACCGAAATAGCTCTTTGTTACGGGATCCTACAAAACTGTCAATTTTAAATGAATTCGAAGAAAGAACGTTGAAAGTTTATAATCTACAGGGTGTCCCAGAAGTCGCGCACCCCATTGAGGGGTTCGAAAGTGAAAAACATTTTAAGCTCAAAAATCCATGTTTGGAATTTTTTGATAACGTAGTTAATTAGTAATTAATTAATGAAAGTGACCAATGAGGAGCGCCCAACAGAAGAATAAGTAGGCAGTGGGGACACGAGAGAGAGACGCCAGAGCTGCCGCCGGCTTTTCACGCAGTAAACCGAGACTGGCGTCTCACTCTCGCGTGCCCACTGCCTACTTATTCTTCTGAAGGGCGCTTCTGATTGGTCAATTTCATTAATTAGTTACTAATTAACCACGTTATCAAAAAATTTCAAACATGGATTTTTGGGCTTAGAATATTTCTCACTTTCGATCCCCTCAATGGGGTGCGCAACTTCTGGGACACCCTAAATAATGATTTTGTTATTAAAATTCATGTTCGGTGCTATGGAAAAACTGTCAATAGGTGCAGAAAATTATTACTTCGTTCACTTTAAGGTTCTGGCCATAAAATTTCACCCTAGGGCGTGAAGTAGGTAATGACCTGGTATGACATAAAAATTGAAATTCGTGAATCCTTTCATTTTCGTCGTGAAGAGCGCTTGATATTATCGAAAATTCACTCTTAATAACTACCTACAAAAATCGTGAACACTAATTTTCTAAAACTAGAAACCTGGCTAATGGCGACCTGTCTTTCTGGGTCCATCGGACAACTTTTAAATTCGTCCCGTTCGATTTTTCCACACTTTCTTCTCTGACAAAAAACTCGTACACAATACGGTGTCGTTCTCGAGCTCTTTGTTAGCAAGGTCAGGTCTTGAAGAGAACGGAAAGTACACAAGAAACTCCGTTACCTTCCAGTTGTGAGTTAGACAGACATGGCGAGGTTCATAGGTTTTGTTCTTCTTCTGCTTGTGTCTGGTGAGTTACCTGTTCTGGTATTGATATTCAGTAAAAGTGTATTTCAGTTACTCATATTTCATTTTTCGTTTTCTGATCCTTCGAGAAGGATAACAAAGACAATGATTTGTCTTTGTGATGATTGAAGATGAAGGTGAATAAAAATGAAAGTTTTATAGGATTTTGTAGGAGGGGGGTCATCTTGTACTTGCGGTGGTTTTTTGGCAATATTCTGCAGCCGCAATAAAGTCTAATATGAAGTATGTCCATAGGGTGTTTAGGATAATGCATTAAAAGAATGAAGAACATCGAAGATAATTTAATTCTTTATGACTACATGTTTTGCATCTTTTACTTCAGTTATGCGCGAACTTTAACTAAATTTTTCTTATTGTTTTTCAAAATATTCGCCTTTAATTTTTATTCACTTCTACTTCTGTTTGTACAATCCTTCAAGGCACTTTGTCCAGTCAGAAAATGATAGCTCTGAAACATGGTTGTTGAAGGTTTCAACCGCTTCTTTGGTTGATGACAATCATTGTACAGGCAGTTGATCTCTGATTAATGACAAGAAAGAAACTTTGGGTGCCAAGTCGGGTCTTGTAAAGTGGATTACCCATGAATTCGTAGCGATCTTTTGTATGTCCAATACTCGCTTGATTCATGTGATGTGTGAGACCTCGCATATTGTGATGCAAAATGATTCGACTTCTCACATAAAAATGGTGATAACCAAGCTGAATTAAGAGGTCTTTGATTTTTGTCAGCCACAAATGCCACATGACTGGTTTTTGTGAAGTACCATTGCTTTTTAACGATTCGAGAACGAGTAACTTTTATTGTGTTCTCCTCCAAATATAATTTGGTCAAGGTCTGACAGCAGTTTTGACCACGCACGAATTGTTGATCAGGATCCTCCATCAAGAAAATCAAAACACTCCAGAATTCACAACGATAGCATTTGACACAATGTACGAATTTAACGTCCCTCACCAACACTGAATTTATGCAACCCAACATCAAGGGATGATAACCCTTTCGTCGCGGGTTGCCTGCATGGATATCTCCTTGTCTGTCGCCTGTGATGGTATAGTCCTAGGTTGTATAGCAGATAATGAATAGGATGTATTTGGCTATGGGAACTCTCTACTCCTCTGGAATCATATAATGATTCCTCTACACCCCTAAACGTTGAAGATCTACCTCTTTAAATGGAATGAGAATGATAAAAATGACATTATTGTTGTGTTGTCAACAATGAGATCATTTTTCTTTGAAACAGAGTGTATAAAAATGAAGTCTTATTGAGCAGGGTGAAAGGTGAAAATGCGGTGAAAATTCAGGAGGTCATTCCTTGGACTATTTTGAGGATATTATATGCTTCGATTATTTTCGAAAAAACGTTTTGTTGCGAAGAAAGAAGGCAGTTAAAGTAAGAAAAACAAATTTCCAGCATTCTGTGCACTTTTCCTGCTCTGTAATCCTCTATCATGGCTAGAAAAAGCCAAGAACTGTAAGAACGGAAGAAGTGGAAAACAATGTGCTGGACATGAAAGAAGAAGATCCATGTGCTTCTACTCGAAATCTTGCAAATACATTGAATATAAGTAATTGGAGCGTTTGTTGTACCCATACCAAGGGGAAAACATTGGATATGGCATCAGTCGCTTATCAATTAATGAAAATTATGACCTTTGACTTTAATATCAGTCATTCAATTTCGTTGAAAACTTATTGTAGTCTCTACAATAGAAGTTGTTTGTCGCCTTCAACTTACCCAGAATCACTTTCACAATTTGTTACATATTGGTACCGTTACATTAAGCTAGGTTCCGCATACCAAATAAGTCTGATGGCATCGATAACGAACCTTTGATTACAACATTATTTACAAGGTGTCACATGAAAACGAAAGAAAGAATATGATTTTGAAAAATTTCTCGGCAGGTCGATTCTATTGTAGAGGGGGACATTTTTTGAAGAAAAAAGGGTCATAGCGTTTCACAATTTGGCACAGCAATTCCAACCTTCGAAAGTTTGATGAGGAAGAGGAAACGTGCCATATTGCAATGTTTTTTTTTGCATATCAGAATATGGTTTCGGAATGATCCACAATCGATTCCTGAACTGAAGGACGAAATTATTCGTGAGATAGAGCCCCAATTATGTCAAAATGTCATTGAAAATTTCAACAAAAGAGTGGACGTCTGGAGAGCTGCAAAAGGAAGCCATTTGGCAGATATGATTTTCCGTGCCTAAATTTCACAACTTATACTTGAACTGCCATTAAAAAGTTTTTGAAAATGAATGCATCCAGTATAAAATTCGTCAAATTGTCACTGTTCTATTTGCGAAGAATAACTTCAAAGTGTGAGATTGAATCACTTGAGTGTTGAAATTTCCATGAAATATCAACGAATAACTTCTGAATAAATTTTTGCAATAATAGATATTCGATAGGAAAATTCACGAAACGTTACGTTTTATTGTGCGCTATTTCATATACAGGGTCTTTCACGAGGAACCTCACCCATATTTATACGGGAAACTACTGAACGTATTTTCATGAAATTCAGCACTTATAAGTATTTCACGATGCTGATTGAATCTAAAATATTTTCAAGGCATGAGCACCTCCGGTTTTTCCGGAAATGACGTCAACTTCCGTTTTTCAAATTAGAACACCATTTTTTTATTGCAGAAATAGATTCCTTAGAAAATTTCAAGTTATTTTGATGTAACATTTTTCAGTTTTGGTTGGAAAATTCTCTCTTAGCGGGAAAATTCGAAAACTATTGTGAGTGTATGCATCACACCCTTGCCCTAAAATGGATTTTTTCTGAGTTAATATCCACTTTAGGGCAAGGGTGTGATGCATACACTCACATTATTTTTTAACGTAGATTCAATATCTGCCATAAAAAAATGGGGTTCTAATTTGAAAAAATAGATTTTTCACGATTTTGTCATCCCTAACTTTGAAAGCGATTTTTTCATCCCCTGTATCATGAATCGCGATTTCGATTTTCAAATTGGATACATCAATCTTACATCTCGAAAAATCCCAAAAATGAAAATTTTCCATCCAAAAACCTCGAAGTTATTCTTGTTTCAGCGGAGCTCTATTTTCGATTTTTTTTTCGAATTTTCCCGCTCAGAGAGAATTTTCCAACCAAAACTGAAAAATGTTACATCAAAATAACTTGAAATTTTCTAAGGAATCTATTTCTGCAAAAAAAAAATCGTACTCTAATTTGAAAAACGGAAGTTGACGTCATTTCCGGAAAAACCGGAGGTGCTCATGCCTTGAAAATATTTTAGATTTCATCAGCATCGTGAAATACTTATAAGTGCTGAATTTCATGAAAATACGTCCAGTAGTTTCCCGTATAAATATGGGTGAGGTTCCTCGTGAAAGACCCTGTATTGCGACTTCGTTATTCCGTTGCATGTTGCATCACAAGTAGTAGGTGCAAGTAAATAATTTATTACCATTTTGTCGAATTCCAAAGGACAAAGGTCAATCAACTGAAACGCTAACAGACTGAAAACATGATGAGAACTTAATATACAGGGGGAAGTCTTCGACTTCAACGTCTTTTCAACTGTAGATTCCTTTCATCAAATTAAACACATTTTTTGAAAGCTCAGTTTTAAATTCATCAGCTACTTTGGTTTCTGCTGAAACTTGATATCGTCCTGTGATCCTGTCGTTTGAAACAGGCTTCCTTGGAAATAGAGTTTACATGGAAAGGTCCCTATTGAACTGAATCAATTATACTGAACCCGGAACTGAGAGAACCGTGTATTCTACGTCCCACGGACGACTTAGCCAATGAACTTACTTGAGGGTGAATATTATGGCGTCTTTAATATGGCTGTTGTAAAAAGCACCCTCTTCGTGATTGGACGGAAGAGCGGCTTTCCACCAATCAAGGATGTTATTACTTAAAGAAAAATAAAAGATGTTAATTACAATTTTGAAGTTCTTTCTTCCGACGGAAGAAAGTGTGGGATCCGCCCAACGCACTTGGGTCGGGTCTTGGTGTTTAAAATTATTTTCTAGGGAGAGGGATGGTAAATGAAACCTTTTAAATTAAATTTAAGACGTATATTAAATTCAAATCAAGCCCAAACAAATTTACACTGGTTAGTTATGTGTTACTTAAATCAAATTGATTTAAATTATCAAATGTTCAGATATTTCTTAATTCGAAAGGAAATAATCCCATCAAGTAAAACTGTTAAATTAGCTTTAAATTACAAAGGCAGATCTATTCATTTAAATTAAATCAACATCAGTGTGAATTCCAAATCATATAAAAATGAATTCAAATCATCAACAAAAATGATAAGGGTTTGTCAAAATGACCCCAGAAATAATAATCACGAACAATCTCGAAAGAATTTACAGTATAAGGTAAATTTTCTATACCCAAATGATATGACGGAAAATGATCCTTCTTAAACTTCAATTTTACAAGGGGAAACTCAACAATAGTTTCCTCGTGACCTTTCAAATGAACCTGAGTTTTCTCAACAGAAAACTCCACTTAGACCTTCGACTACTTAAGGGTGATTACAAAAATAATAATACGCTTTAACGAGGATACAAAAAATTATGAAACTATGACTTGTAGAAGATTTCAGGACTCTGGACTATAAATATATTTTGGGCGGGCATGCGGCTTTTCTACCAATCCTCAAAAATAGCTAAGCATAAACAATTTATCTGACCTTTTTCCTGTACCAATGATCCCAAGAATGATGAACCTAGGAGGATAATTCTACGACGATGCTTCTTTCCTGAAACAGACAGATAAGATACGAAACACGACACCCACACGTTTTCGCCAAATTGACCTTCACCCTCGAATATACCGACGATACGCAATCTAAATAATTCCAAGTAATTTTAGACACTTTACCAATTACGACTTAACACTTTTTTATATGTCCCTGTTTGAGACTGATTTTCCAAAACTTCAAAAGAAACCAAGATCTATGAGTTACCCTAATGCCGTCTTCCGAATAACTAACGAAACTAAATTAATTCTTAAACCTTCCTTAAAACCATATCAAACAATCAAACACATATTAAGTGAGTCAACTCAGAATCTTCCCGTTTAAGACTTCTGCAGTTACTCCTCGACTTCAAAATCAACCATACTTGTTTTCGTTTCCACTTTGAAACCGTACTTCTTAACACTCAAGTACCTTACCTGAAACCGTACTACCCTAGTACCTGAACCATAGTCGCGAGCACTGGGAACCTCCGCGTTTAAGGTCCAACCAGTAACTGCCGTTTTCGTCTCCCGAATAACTGAACTCACTTTCGTCCGAAACTTCCCCGGCTACCTTATTCTTTGTTCCTTTTAGAAACCAATTAAATTAAAGGTTTTTCTTTCGTCAGTACTTCAAAACCAATCAAACCAAAACTTCTTACATCTTTGTTTTTATGAACCAATCAAATTAAAGATTTTTTTCTGCTTCCCACCTTCTTCTTGAGATATTGCAGTTTCCCATGCAATGGTTTGGGAAATGCTACGTGACAATTCTCAACAATGCCTGCGTTGAATTTTATTCCTGTCATCGTGTGCAGTAATTGCAACCAAATTCGTGGGACAATTATAATTTATCATTTAGTTCTCTAAATAAACTTAAACTGAAAATCAACAATTTCGGTCGTTAACGTCTCGCCAAACATCCTGTGTGGGCTTGATAAACGATCCAATAATTTTTCTAACACCAGGCTATTAAATTTCAGAAGTTGAAGTGGAAAATACCGGTTAAATATTACAGAAAAGAAAATGTTCAAGTCCTAATTTTAAAAAGGATATTCATTTTATTACTTCCAAGTTATCTCTCCTATTACACTGTGGTGACTGCAGCCAAGGTATAAGAGGCAACTTTATCAAATAATACAACTTGATTTATGGTGCAAAATATAAAATATTGGATCGAGAGAACATAGAAGACCGATGCAAATGTTACCAAAATAATTTCAATAGCTTTTCTAGACGAGAAATAGGTTCAAACAATTTTTTTTTCTAGTACCCTTAGTACTGAAATTGAAATCATACATACAATTTTTTTGACAATCACAGTAAATGAGAACAATTCAAAACTAACATTTTTATTTTCAGTTTATCTGACCGATGCCAAGCGACAACAATCCAAACCAAAAATACCAGATGCTGAAGATGCAGATACGTCAGATCAGTGCCCTGAGCCTTTCGGATTCTTCGCAGATGCAGAACAATGTGATAAGTACTATGAGTGCAACGATGGTCAGATAACCGAGAAACTTTGTCCGGATGGGATGGTTTTTAATGACTACAGCAAAGAGTACGAGAAATGCGACTTGCCATTCAACATCGACTGTACCTCTAGACCAGCTCGACGTAAGTGATTTTTTCTATTCTTGCTGAGCCCAGATCTTATACAGATCTCACACCTCTACATCTATTCTAGTGATTGATAGAGAGAGAATCAAGATTCAGAGAGTCAGGTCTTCGATGAACAACTACATCTCATCTGCCAACCTTCCAAGTGTTCTAATGATCACGAAAATGAGCACTGAGAAAAGCTTCAGAACAAATAATTGGACCTCGAAATTGACAAAAATCCCTTGATATAGAAGTTCAATCGATCCCTTATATTCTCAATAAATCAATTCATGACCCCCCCTGAAAAAATTCAGGCCACTAATATTTTCTCTGCATTAGTTTGGTCGAACTAGAAATACTTTAAATAACAATTTAAGATCATTTTCAAAAATCTCAGATTTCAAGAAAAAATTGCTTTTCATAATTTGTGAAAATTATTATCTTCATCTGTAACACATTGAACCATGTTTCAATGGCCTAGTTGCCGAAGCACGTTAATCTAAATAAATAAAAAAGGAGAAATTGCAGTCAACAAGAAAGTACTCTAATTTAATTGGCTTCCTAAAGGTTTAACAATTCTCAAGGTATTCAAATACGCTGTCAAAAATTCGTGGTTCCAACCGAGGCCAGCACAAACAGATCTCCTAGAAAGCAAAGCACTGCGACTGCTTTCTAGGAAATCGTGACTTTTTTGTTACTTCTCTGAGAGGTTCTTGAGAATTCTATATCTTTGCCAAATGTCCGTCACCAGATTAATCACAGCGACGTCTTATGGATATCCTACGTGGAATGTAGGGTGCTTCTGAATTAGGTATTCTTGTAAAAATCCCGCTCAGTTGTTCTTATGATATATCTGTATAAAAGTTGAGGAGTTGAGTATTTACTATATTTTGTTTCAATCTTACTGATATGTTAGTTCTGTACTTGCAACTTTTGGGCAACTTTCACATTGTGAGAATGCATCGTTAATTATGTTTTTGTATCTCCCATTCGAATGCATATTCTTTCGTACTGGTCAATGGATTTTTGTTCACTATAGTCAAATATAAGAAAGAGCTTCGTAAACAAACATAATCTTCTGCTTTGCGCACAATGAAGCTCCTATTCGTCAAACGGTCATAACCACGCAACCTTTTAACGCCCTAAAAGATTGCTAGGATCGTACTCGAAACAGACAGTAGATAGTACTGGATAGAAATGATTCAATAATTTGAGTCAGCAATTCCCTCATTAGAACTTTTTTCCTCAGAAACTCTAGTGCAAAATTTCTGTTATGATTTGCAAATGTCATGAACCCATTTTTTATTTTGTTTTGTTTTCATATTATTATCTACTGAATAATTTTTTTTTCGGATGCTCGAGATTGCGGCAAGGTTATTCCAGGAAACACCATAGTTTTAGAGATTTGGGTCGGAATCTTAAGATTCCGACAAAGTAATTCGGGGAAACACCAGATTTGGGTCTTTTTCCCTAATGGGTGAAAGCCATCTTGATTTGCATAAATATCGAAATTTTCAATTGACAATACTCGTAAAAGATCCCTGTTCAAATTTATAATGGTAATTTACTTGTAATATCCGAAATATATTTAGTTTAGGTCCAAAATTTTATATTTTTTGTACGAAACTATCTGTCGGCTGCTCAAGATTCCGACAAGGTAATTCCAGGAAACACCAGATTTGGATCCTCTTCCTCAATTGATTAAAGCCATCTTGATTCACATAAATATCAAAGTTTTCAATTGACAAGACCAGTTTAAATAGCTAGAGCTACTGTAAAGGTCTAGCTGTTCAAAGTGTTTATATATTTTGTTGTGAAAAGTGTATTGTGTTGGAAAATCTTTTGACAAGGTGTATATAGTGTTTATAGAAAAATGTCGATTTCGGAAACGGATACTCCATCTGTGTAATATGAGGGGACCACCACGAAAAAGGTCCAAAAGGTCGCATTTCTCTGCTGAAGAGAAAGAGATAATTTTGAACATTTTTCGAAAAGAATTGGAAGAACATTCAGATTTATCGAAAAGAGACTTAGTAGGAATTGTTTCAAAATCCTCTGGGGTGAGTGATCAGCTGTATTCAGAATTCTCAGAGAATATGAAGAGAATAAAACATCGACGTCACCTGAGAGGAGAGCACAGTCGTTGAAAATAATCGATTCGGTTGACGATTTCGATATGAACTTTATCATCAGAAGAATTGTCCACGGTTTTTTTTCCGAAATGAAATCCCAACGATTTATAAAGTTCTAGAAATCGTGAATGATGACGACAGTTTCCAAATTTCAAAAGAACAACGTTCTATAAATTATTAAAAGGAAAATAATTCAAGTTCAGTTAAAACTGAACGATTTTGTGAAATCTCCTCGAGTCGACTCTGGAAGGAAATAAACTTTACGAAGGCCTTCCTACCGATGCGCCAAACTTGTTTATATTGCTGCGTCTTACATTTGAACAGAGTTTAGATCCAAACTTTCATTTCTCACAGAAAAGCATACGTTGAATGAATAAATTAAGCAATTCAGTAATCGCAAAATAGATTTAAACCATTTTTTCTCAACTCTGAATAAAAATAACACAATTGAACTAAGAAAAAACAAGTGAATCTTCGAACAATGAATTGATATTCATGATATCAAAACCACGTTATGTGAAATTATTGTTGTGTGAATATAGTTATAGGATACCAGAATGAGGATGAATTAGTGAAATCTGAAATATTTTTTTTTATTTAAAAATTTTTGTGCTTCGACCGCTAAGAGTCATTAGCACAGACCATTGTCCACAAAGTGGGAAATACAATATAATTATGTACTATAACATTTTCGGTGTATACTTTGTATTATTGAAAGTTGGTAGGTACCAACTCTCAACAATTCAAGATCTATATCTTATGATAAAGTTCGATTCTGAAATTATTCTGGAAGGAATTAGTTTATGGAAACAAACAAAAAAACTCATTCGAACTTCATTATGGATTCAATACAATGTAATGGCCTTTATTTAAAATATATCATTCTTAATTCATTATATTGTTCCTATTCTATTTCATTTTTCTCTGGTATCGATATCTCACCAAGTAGTGGGGATACACTTCAAATTCTTGGTCCATCATCATCGTTGTCTGCTTAAGTTCATCTGCAAAAATGAAAATGACAAGTAAGGAAATACTTTCATGACGGAAAATTTTTCTGTAAAGAACAAGAATGAGCTTGCAGGAAATACTTTAATCTCAGGAGGATGTTTATTTCGA
Organism: Adalia bipunctata; assembly: GCA_910592335.1. NCBI lineage: Eukaryota > Metazoa > Arthropoda > Insecta > Coleoptera > Coccinellidae > Adalia > Adalia bipunctata. The sequence continues at coordinate 15,225,530 of OU342954.1, forward strand.
ATTGAATGTATTTTCCTGTACCAAAATCCCACAATTCTATTCCAATATACTTTGCGTTTGAATATTAACAATAACAATTTTTTTCAGAACAACCACAACCTTCCTTGCACTGTCCCAGAAAACACGGATATTTCGCACACGAAGAACCTCATATTTGTGATAAATTTTACTACTGCGTAGATGGCCAATTCAACATGATCACATGTCCAGATGGTTTGGTTTACAATGAGAAAGCCGGAATCTGCTCTTGGCCCGACGAAGCCAAAAAGAAGGGATGTTCTTCTGCAGGTAAACGAATTATATCTTACTTCATCAGCTATAAATTGAGAAAAGGGGTGGTTCTATGTTTCCACAATATAGACCAAAAATCTCCATGAGGACAAGCCTATCTTCGATATATTCTTGATCTATGTTCATTTGGAGCCCACTCATAGAACCTTGAGGAATCTCACATCATCAAAATGATTCCTAGGCTAACACTTCATATTCACATTGGAGTGAATTAATCTCAAAGGAATAATTGCTACAGATTTCAACATAATCATTCGATGAGTAACATGATATTGAGGATCAAGGAGAATTGACAATTTGTCACCTACATTCGTTCGAAGGTGATCCGATTATTAACCCCCTCGATTTTCGCAGAGGTTTTCAACTTCGACTGCCCCAAGGTGAACGAGACCGAAGGTCTGACCCATCCTCGTTACGCCGACCCTGAGGACTGCCAATTCTTCTACGTTTGCATCAACGGAAACACGCCCAGAAGGAGCGGATGCAGACTTGGACAGGCTTTCGATGACGCGACCAAGAAATGCGACTGGGCTAGGAAGGTCCCAGATTGGTAATGTGCAATTTTTATCATAAATAAAGTATCTAATAATTTACACCAATTCTGTATGGGTGTCCTCCTATAGCTCTTAGTATGAGACACCATTTCCAAGGATTCCTCATTATAGATTTCCAGAAAACTTTTTGATGGGGACAGCTTTGACGAGATCAATAAAAATTCAGAAGGTCAGAGGTATTCCTAAGAAAAACGATTCAGAATAACAACCTCCATTCACCTACTTACTATCTCTGAAAAAAATTACTTTCAATGTCACATTCATCTTGATATCCGACCAGCTGAACTAACTGGTTTTGGAAAGTTCATTACATAAAAAAAGTCTAATATTTGACGATCAATTTGACTACCGGTTTGCAGTTTGATCGTCACCTAGTTTTCTTATCGAATAGAATCTACTAATCTCACTCGATTTCCCATAATTTTGGAGATGTCATAAGGATTTCCGGTCGACTATCCATATCTTTCTAACAGATCGTGTGAGAAAATTTCAAATTTTCTATTTTTTCAGCACTGACTGGTACAAAGGAAGGTTGACTGACGCAGAATTGGACGCTCTGGAAAATCCACCCACTGCTAAGCCCCGTCCAGTCAAGGTCAGCAGAAGGAAGCCTTCAAGACCACCAAAGCAGCAGTTTCGAATTGTTGAGGATGAAGATGATGTAGAATAATTGTTTTAATTTATTGATTAGTTATCGAGAACTCAATAAAGATTTTTTTTAATTTCCTCATTTTCCTCCTATACTCACATCGACTGCTTTATGAACACTTGATTCATGAATTCGTTTAGCGTCCATAAATGACTATTTTATTGGACACCACTTTATTGGACTCGACTGTCCCAAGTCTTCTCTCGATTTTGCAATTTTCTTCAATTCACACCACTTGTTATAGGCCGCATACAAATTTTCATAAGCACTTTTAGTGGGTAAGAGAGATTCTTTGGCGCTTGCGGCTAAATTTTCTATACGCTTTCCTCTCCCGAACTATCCATTTTTTGGATTATTATGACGTTTGTCACAGAACTAACGAAGTAAACAACTTTGTTCAGTGAGGTTGCTAAAGTCGCTGATGGTTACTAAGGTAAGAAAAGCAAAAGCACACTTGATTTTTTCTTGAATAAAGCGACGAATAGGTATATTAATTGCCACTTCCGGAAATGAAATTTCTGCATTGCAGCCAAACATAAAGCATTGTATGCAACTCGTACATAGATAGGCTTATGGACTTGCCCAAATTATTGGCCTCGCTCGCTTTGCTCGCTCTGCCATAAACTTTTGTACTCGTCCATAAAGACCTAATTTATGTACTTGTTACATAAATAGCTATTAAATTAAGATTGAGTTCTATGACTTTTATGTTTAAAAAATAATTTCGGGCATATGTCCACCACGACTAGCTCTGAGGAACTGCATTCGTTCAGACCAATTTTGGACCACTTTTTCGAATAATTCAGGCCTTTCTTCAGCAATAACTCGAGTTATGGTGGCTTCCAAAGCGTCTATTGTTCATCTGGTTCATCAGCATAAACCAATAAAACTCGACATAACCCTGAAGGAAATAATGCATTGGAGTTAGGTAGCATGGTCTTGGAGGCCAATTAATTGGACCATTTCTCGAAATAATGTCATCGCCAAATCTTTCTTTCGATAAATCAATTGTAACGGTTGAGTGGCTTTAGTTCTTGAACCAGTTGGATCTTGTATGGGTGTAGACCATGATGTTTTCACAAAATTTTCCATGTGGTGGATGCACAGAGTCCAACTTGTTGTGAACGTCGACGAATAGACAAATCTGGATACTCATTTAAACTATCACTTATAGCAGCGATGTTTTCTTCTGTACGTAAAGTTCTTTGACTTGTTGTTGTTGTTGCATCGAGTAGGGAAAATGTTTTCCGAAATCTATCGATAGTTCGACGAATAAGCTGCTCTGATGGACGGTTATGTGAACCATAAATTTCATGAAGTGCTCTAAAAGTTTGGCACTGATGTTGAAAATAAATTTCAACAATTTGTAAACGTAGTTGCGACGTGAGTCTTTCTACGATAATTTGTCCATGTATACTGAACAGAAATACCGAAACAACATGGCTTCTACCTTCTGTCAAATCACAGTTATTCCTATTGAAAATTCTATCAATCTAAAGAAAAACACCAGATTCTACGACTAGTATTTTCCAGAAGAAACAGATTTATCGAAGATGTCCGAATCTGAGAGAGCTGGAACTCCACATTAAATAGGGTATTAATCGAACACGAAACTAAAAGACGCCTGTAGTGTCCCGCGTGGAACCTAAGCAATGCACAGGGGCATCATTGATCATCACTGATTGGGAAATAATTGACAGCTTTCAAGAAGAATTTGACAGCAGCTGTCAAAAAAATCGTCTATTATTTCGGATCTTCTCGTACAAAAATACTGCTAATTTCAATTTCATCAGTGTCAACCTTGGTATTCGAGATCCGAAGTTCTTAATTTAAAGAACTATTGTCTTTACTGATGGAAAGAATCATGGACAGAATAGAATCTCGAATACAGTGATACAGACGTCGTTTAAGAATAACGAGCGATCCAAATAGCCGATAAATCTCGATTTCGAGTGAGGCTATATAAATTCGGCTCAATATGAAAAGAGAGAATGGGAGAAATAATACAGTACCCAAAATTTCAATTAATGCCATTAAATGGTATACATATGGTTCCATGAGCGTCCCCAAGGGGTGCAGGGGGGGGGGGGGCAGCCGCCCCCCTAGAGCTCAAAAATCCCTTGAAAACTCATGAAATAATAGCATAATATACGAAAATTTTTTTTGTCCCCTCTAGCTCAATGCTCCCTCCTAGCTCAAAGGCTGGAGACGCCCTTGGGTGGTTTTAAAAACTTCTTCTACTATGAGAAATAAGTTAATGATGATTTGAATAGGTATGTTTTGAATTTTCACTTGTTACTTCCTTTCAAATTGCTTTATTTATTTTTTTCAACCGAATCTGAAACGTAGGCAATTTATTTTATAGAAATCATCATAGAGCATCTCAATACAATGGAGTGAAAGTTTCTCCAAATAGATCATCTGGAAGTAACTGATAATTATTACGAATCAAAATTGATGATTCCACAACGGAAGCGACGATCATTATGAATGCAGCTTCCTTGAAAAATTACATTAATTAGATGACACGAGGTATTTTTTGAACATGAGGAAGAGCCAATTTATTTCTGAAGACTCCAATCTTGCAAAAATTGATTTGATATCTTCTTATGCCTATACATTACTTTCACAGAATTATAAGTTTTTTCCTTTTCAGTTGAGTCTTTTTTTAGCCAGGTTTTTGATTTTTCTTCAAAAATTTCATCATTAAGGAGAGCTTCGAACATGAGAATACCTTTTGAAAATTCATTTGAATTTAATTGATCAAAGATTAAATATTTCTACCGGACATTTTCGGACGAGTTCTGTAACAACTTAATATACCAATATTGTATCTATATGAGGAGGAATTACTTTCACATATCGCAGTTTACCCACCTACAAGAGAAAGTAGTACATGAACTTATCAAATTCTGCATTCATCTTATTCGTTCTTACGTCATATTATTTTCGGATATTCATTCATGATTTTGGTTATTACCTAACAACGATTGCTGAAAGTCAGAATTTTTCGTTTTATATTGAAATATGGGAAATTTATGATAGAAAAAATCAACATAATTTTCATTTTCAACGTTATTTAGGGATTGGCGATCAGAAATTAATTTTATACAAGAGCTTCCTATGAATATACCCCATTCACAGTATTCCGGTTGGCCAAGATTTAGGTTCAATATCAGGTTTTCTTTACTTAAAACTTACGCAGGTTGGTACTATTGAAAAGTCGAATAATTCTCAGAGACGTTGCCAATGCCAATGCTGATTTCTATTTACTCTTTTTCAATATCGTTAATGGAGTTAGTTCTTTTGAGGTTTAACTGTGACACTGGTTTCATGGTGCAACCCCAATTTCATACTGGAGTATTTCAAGTTGTGCAAAAAGGTATTTCAATGTCTTTTGTAGGCTTATTTCTTGAGAATTCCCAAAAGTGGGGAAGTCCGTCTATTCGTTCAGAAGTATTTTTGTCGGGTTATTCGAGTACTTTCTTTCTTTTATTATTGAACTGTCACAAAGTAACGGACTATTTTGTCCATTATTTTTCAGTAAAATTTCAACACTCGATTCTTGATTTCCGTACATGAAAAAAGCATAACTGAATCTTCCAAGCAAGTTCAGTTAAGTGAACTGTTTCCAATATTAACAGAGAAAAAAGTTTCTTCAACATTCGCCACGTCTTTAGAATCATTGAATTAACATAATTTTTCTGAAATTAATTATTTTCCAAAGTATATAAGAATGTTGATAAATACGTATTTACTACGACCCCTATGTAAAAAGGAAAGAAAACTTTGCTTAGTTATCTCACAGGGAAATGACTCTAACCTAATATTTTCAAAATATACACGGTTATATGTGTCGGAATGTGAGGTCCAACGGGGATTATAAAAGTGAAGTATAGTTAACAATTTCTTCATTTGAAACATTTGGAATTATCAAACTGTTAAAGTTCTGATCGATCCTTAAAGCATTTTCGCCATGAATTTTCAAAAACAGCTGCATACACATCTTGAAGTGCCACAAAACCGGACAATAATACTACGTGAATCTACTACTGAAGCATTTTTACCGACAGAGTCTCGACAATGTTCGACCTTACTCCATTTGTGGAATTTGTAAGTGGTAACTGACTCATAAGGAAATGGGTTGGTCTTTGCTCTGAATACTGAACAGGAGACAAAGCAGTAAATCGATTTATATTTGTTCGCTGGGCTACCACTAACATGTAATACCAGTAGATGAATATGGAGCATATTCACTGAACATTGTCATAGGATTCAGGATTTTCAATGCATGGAACTACATGAATACAAGTGCTGACATACTGGTGTGAGTTCAAATTTTGTTCAACATGATGCTTGGGCATGTTAGCCATGTCTTAATTAGATGTACGTGCTTTGAGTACATTCAATTGTTTTCAGTCGATTTGAGAATGAAGGAGGTGATACAGTCAGAAGGTCAATATAACAGAATCTTCAAAAACGGTATTACTTGAGTATTATTGACTCGCTGCTCCGTCACCAGCTGAAGTTTTGACTATAACTTTTACAGAAGCTCACCTAAAGGAGTTCCTAATCCTTGACACTGCCTTCTATTTTTTCTTCTTGTTGTCATTCATCCTCATTTAACGTTCTGGAATTAAATTTGTAGATTGTTCTCATCCTATATATCTACAGGGGAGGATTGTTTATATTTTACTCAATAGCTATCTCAAATCTCAGTTAATATTGGTCGTACAAAAATGTTCAAATTGGCAAATTTGTAGTATTTTTATGGGTATTCAGAATTCAGTAGGTACTAAGAAATGCATAAAAGCATCGTAAACCTAAGAATTTTATGAGAACTCTTATCTTCAAATGGTTGACCATGTATTTCATTTTCCTAATCCCTGTTCTGATTTCAAAAGTATAGATTGTCATTTCCGGCAATTTTCTGAAAATATAGGTTTTTTCGTTTGAATCTAAGGCAGATGTAGAACGCCACACAGTTAATAAAACAACTGATATTTTTTTCATTTATTTATTTATTGAAAGTTAAATTAAGTGTTCAACATGAACATCATTTACTTCTACACACAGTCGACATCTTTTTATTGAGTTTTTGGATTCTTATTGAGGTTGTCAATTTCTTTCTGAATTCAATGTCTTCAATATTTTGCGGACTGGCCATATAGACACTTTAGATTTCATATATCCCCATAAAAAACTGCCCAGTGGGGTTGAGTCGGGACTGTTAGGAGGCCATGAAATGGTCAAACAGGAAAATTCAATTGTTTCATTATCCAACTTCAACTTTGATATAAATAAATTACAGTATTCTCGAGTGGCGTTCTACAGCTGTCTTAGATTTAGACGAAAAAACCTTTATTCTTAGAGAACTGCCGAAAATAGCCTCCATGAAGAATATATTTTAGGATTCAGCAGAAAGAGCTCTACCGATTAGGAAAATCAAATACGGGTTGTACCATTCGAAAAAATAACAGTTCTCATAAAACTTTCAGCTTTACGATGCTTTTATGCATTTCTTAGTACCTACTGGATTCTGCATGCCCATAAAAAATACTACAAATTTTCCTCTTCGAAAATTTCCGTACGACGAATATTAACTGAGATATTGAGTAGGTAAAATGTAAACAACATTATTATAAAACATCAATATGGATTATACCTCTGCTATTCGCAGTCACAGAGAGAAGGCAAATCGTTGGTAAGAATTGAATTGTACGCATGCGTCAACTGCAAATTCAAAACTCGCGGGAAACGTTGAGGTTATGTATATTTTGAGTGTCAACAAGAAAATAGATATCGCGGATGAAAATATGCCACTGAAATATTTTCCATTCAATTCTTAAATATGAATAGGAGTTAATATTGATATTCAGGACTTGAAGAAAACGGAATAAAGCGATTGAATCATTTCACATAAAATTGTGAGGTTATGATCGAAAGTATATTTACATAAAGTTATGGATGACATACGTTTCACAACATAATACAATGTGTCAGAGAGGGACAGAATCAGCAAGATATTTTCATTCTTTATATTACTGGCACATGCGCAGATCGGGACTTACCAAAGCCCAGCTTCAATTTTGAATGGCTCGTTACCCATATTGGAATTATTAATTAATTCCCTGAATATCGGGTATGCAGGATAATTTTTTGTCAACCTGACCCAGAATTACACAAAGAATTTTCCGAGAGATTCTCATTCATTTTTAGTTCATGGATGCTGAAAAAATCTGAAAAGTTTTCATATGTTGGGTTTATACAGAGTTGTAGATGAAGATGCGGCAAAAGAGGTTATTCCTTGGACTATTTTAAGGATATTTTTTCGTTTGATTATTTTTGAAACAGCGCTTTGTTGCGAAGATATAAAACGAAGAAAATTTTCAACAAATAACGATTTATTACTAAAATTACCTACATGTAACATTTCTCAACCTACAACAATTGCTTAAAATGGCCATCCACTCAGATGCATCCGCCCAATCTTAATGCTCAAGAAATTGTTTTGTGTTGTACTTCTTTGATTGCAAGGTGTAGAAAAAGCCACCCCTAATTTCGCAAGAAACGTTTTTCCATATTCATATTTCACAGGAAGATACATAATTATTTTGGATAGCTTGATCTATTCAAATAGGGTCTATCGTATTTTCTTGCTAAAGTTCACGGTTTTTGTGAAAACAAATATCAACAGAAAATACAACTACTTATATACGCTCTGTATATTTGTTGCTTTAGGTTGTAACAGGTGATTTTCCCAAAAAAAGAAATAAGCAAATTTTTATTTCACGATTGTTGAACGTTTTCTATATGTGTGAACGAGCTCTTTGTTATGTTGTCAATATTTGTAGCATCCTGAAGTAGGAAATGAAGATTTCCGAGAGCTTGGTCAAGAAACAATAAATGAAATTTTAACCGAAACTTTTGACTTCTCACCCGATACAAGTTTCAACTAAATTCTATTGGTTGGTTGATAATCTAATCAGGGTAAGCAAAATTATCTGTAACGTTCTAAAAATTCTTCAAACTTATTATGATTTTGACTCTTGGGGCGCTTGAAGCCTATATCTGTACCGTAATCCTTTCAGCAAAGACAGCCTTATCAGTTTCAAACCTATACAATAATGAAGAATGAAACTTGATTTGTGACAACACTCCTTTATTCGAGTTTATTCGAGGGGCAATTAAAAAATGTTTGAGTACATAACAGAAAAAATTTAATGCCTCAGTAGGCATTAAAACTTTTTCTGGTATTCAGTAATACCATTTGATTTTTGATAACTTACGTAAGTATAATAGATGAGTGGATGAAAGTGCCTTTCGAGCTTGATGTTACATGAGATATCTATGCATGATTTTCATATCATCCATCAATAAGTATCGTGAAGAACGCAATGATAGAAAATAATCTCAAATGAATATCAGAATATCACAACTTTTACTCTATCTGAACATACATTAAATTCAGCTCAACGCATATATGAACTCTGGTCGAAAAAGCAGGATTCTCAGATATTCAACGACCTTTCAACGTCCTCGTTAAAAACCACAGAACTGCATAGGTTATTATTCCTTCGTCTTTCAAGGTCATATGTTGTTATCGGACAGATTTTAATGCCAACAATAGAAAGTAGAATTCTCTACTAAGATTGTCGCTTACAATAATGAGCTTACCGAGAATATGAATTTCGTTGGATATTCTGCGAAATTCTGAGCAAATGTTAATTTGTTAATTCATCTCCATAAATTCGATATAAGTTGCTTCATGTTGTAAAGTTGAGTTTTGAGTTATAAGTATCGATGATTAATTATTGCATATGCATAGTAATTGCATTTGTTTATGGATAAGTCTTGAGATGATATGGTGCAGAAATATGGCCAGAAGTACAGATTTCCATTGGCGTACTATTTTCTTTTCAATATGAATGAATGAATGCGTCCACATCAGAACAAATATCCCGCAAAAGTTAATCATACTCATACAGAACGTATTTTGAACTCTCTTTCGGAAAATCGAAAATAACCCCAAGGTTGCTTCTGAAAAAAGCATCCAATTCTCTGCATCATATTAAATATGAAGAAAAAATCGAGAAATATCAATTTCAAATTCATCATATTTCCAATCAATAACGGATATCCTGTGTTTCACAGACTGATCTTTCTGTTATGTTGACTCAATGAATCGTTCAGTTACTAAGAATCCATATCACGTCCATGATTTTGCAACTGTTTTAGATCTTTTAGCGAAAGCTTTGTTCTCAACATCTTGTTCTCCCACAATTTTTATAATAATATATTTTTTCGGGCCTTTACACAAGCACTAAGGATGGCTCGTTGCTTTACGAGCTTTGCTCAATGAAATGATTATTGCTTTCAGTTATTTTTTAAAAAAATACACATTGTAGTCTATGCACAAGTACCGTTGAATTTACCGACTCTTCTAAAAGCGTTATAAAAACAATGAATGGACTTAATAGAGCGCGAAATAAAAAACAATCGAGTGGATGAAATTCTTCTTGAAAAGTTCCAACCATTAATTTTTCTTTATGTCCCTGAACATTCAAGGATATGTGGTTTATACAGCATCCTCCATTAAAAGATTATTATTCCCAAATCTGTTCCAGTCATCACACAAAACAAAGCGCTAAAATGTGCAACAATTGAACCGAAAACTAATTTAATATTCAGACAAAATCCTCAACCATGATATACCGACTTAAGTAACCTTTCTTCGGCGATTAATAATCCAGGAGGAGGGATGAAAAGCAGTCAACCAAATGACCCGCTATCACTTTCCATTTCTACCAAGACATCCAAGCGTTTATTGACCGACAAGCTAAGAGTTCTTAAATATCACGATTCCAATAGGAACTCCAGTTAGTAGCGAAGAGGTAAGCATTGACTTACCGGTGGAACTGTGGTTTTTGGAAGGATAAAATGAAGATTTTGGTGTGTTTTTTGGCCGTGGCCGCCTTGGCATGTAAGTAGAAATATCTCCTTGAATTTTTCAAATACGAAAAAAATTGTAGGTTCTAGAGATCAGAATTCAAATATATTTTGAGATACAGCTTTGATAACTTAAGTAATCAATTTTTATTGCTTCACAGTTATTTGGAAATTTATTCGTTATTGTTTTCAATGTTGAATCAGTTTTTCATGATTTTTCAGTATTGTTTAGTTCTTCAAATATTACAAGAGTCGTTTCATTGAAAATTTTCAATATTTCTCACAATCGCATTAAATCCTATTGAACTCTTATCTGAATAACATTTGAAGAACTAAAAAGCCGTTTAACAGAACGAATTTTGATTCATAGTAAATTAAGATATAAATAATTGATACAGTTAGGGAAGTTTACCCGATGGCATGCCATTATGACAACTTTGAGTCACTCAATATTGATGACATAAACAGGCTCATTTGGTACTGAATACAATAATGAAAATCTATATGAAAAACATTCGATGGTAAAATTAAAAATGTTCATTAAAAATGCATAACTATGTACAAAACTATTTATTATAAATGGTAAAGGACAAGGTCGTCACCAGGGAGCAGGGGGGCAGCTGCCCCCCCCTAGAGCTATCCCTATAAAACTTATAAAATAATAGCATAATATTCGAAAATCAGTTCATTTTTTCTATTCTGATTGTTTTCTGCCCCCCCCTAGCTCAAAGACTGGCGACGCCCTTGGTAAAGGAGCAATTACTACAATTCTCATCAGTAGTTAATGCTTTTTAGTAAACCCGAAATCATGAGTAGTTGTTGGCACCAAAAATGTCTGCTGCTTTCATTCTTTTGCTTTTTTGAATTTTCGATCTGATCTTCTGCAACAGTTTTGCTTTTCCATCCATCAATCATCATGATCTTTTATGGTATACAGATCAGCTTCAAAATCTGCCCAAAATGAAGCAGATGATCGCTGAAAACAATGTCGGGTAAATTCTTCAGGGTGACGTATATTGAAAAAGGTAGCAATAACTTTTGGCATTTTACTAGCCGGCCATAGAAATCGTTATTTTTCATCCGTTTATAACGCCGCGATACGAACCGTCCCGGCAAAAGCGCTAAAAACCGATGTGTATGGCGAAGAACCGTCGGTACGAAACGTCGGTACAAATATCTGCCGATGCTTGATTTTTGTCACGACGGTTCATCGGTTGTCGTGCCATACCGACTGTGTGTGGGGATTTCGTCGAGAATCGGCGGTTATTTTCCATTAGCGTAGTACAAGTCGCGTCCTCTCCACAAGTACGTCTACTTCTGCTGTTTCTTAATCACTTCTTCTATCACTATTTTTGACCGGGATGGATCAGAAGACGGCGAATAAACAATTAATTGTGGATTTCATCCATTTGGACAGGTTGCATCCTTGTCTATGGCGAATTAAATCAGCAGAATACAGGAATAGAAACAAGAAGAGGGAAGGTTATGTAATATTATTGAAAAAATATCATGAATTGGAAGGAAGGCGCCGATATTAAAACAGTGAAGAATAAATTTGATTCTTTTTTATTCAGCACCGAAACCGCGGCCGCCACTGCTAGAGATGTTTCCTCTTCATGACGTGCTTAATCGTAAACGACAGCAAAATAACGGGTAGAATTTACCGAAGTGTGTGGGCAAAACAGTTCTGCGATATGACTCGGCGGTTCGAATCGCGGCGAGGAAAACGGATGAAAAATAACGATGTCTATGGCCGGCTTTAAGCCGGCCATAGACAGTGTGAATTCCAACGGGATGTTTCGTGCATTTATAATTTTTATGAGTATATGGTTTGTGTTGCAAGGTCGTATTTTCACATATTGTCAAACATGTTCTACCACATTCAATCTTGGGATATTCCCCGATCTTACAAGAAAATTTCTCATTATACTCTTTTTAGTGTTCTGTGAAGTAATTTCAAAAACTTATCCTTCATCTGCCACAACTTCTTTTCTGCATGCTCCTCTCAGTCATCATAGCATCATTTTTAAATAAATATGTATCATCTGACGCTTTCGTTAAAAACATTGTGGCAATTTGTTTAGTATAAATTTTGCTTTGTTTAGCTTTGTCACCTTTTGATTTACGTCTAAGTAATTCTACCAGCTGTGGGTTCTTACTTATATTTACGTTTTTCTTGTTAATAAAATACTTCTTACCATCGGATAAAACGACAATATTTTCTCATGAGGCGGAAGTTATTTAGGTTCGACAAAAGGATCCAAAGCTACAAAGCGTCACTTAGCATGCATTAAATTTCCAATCACCTTCAGATATCGTCATTGTAATGATTAACTATAGTTAATGATAAAAAAGAAAGGCCAGACAAGGTTAAGTTCATATAATTACAGCTTAAATATAGCACACCCAGATTTTCTCTGTCACATCACCTATCAATCGAAGATAGAAAATTAATTAACATTTGATAGCTATAATTTGTGAACAGGTAATGAAACGGTCTGTAGAAATTATTCTTTCCTCATTGATGGTATCGCATAAACGCGATCGACATCGGTTTATAGGCGACTCTTGATTATGTGTGAATCGATACTGAATGTGATGAAACTGGTTTGTTAAATCGTCGAGTATTACAAAATCACCTTTCACTTACGTGCTGCAGATGGCCGACATTTTCATTTGTAGGTAGCCAGTAATGGTACAGAATTATAGATGAAGATGTGAGAAGCTGTGTCTTTCGAGATAATGAATACTGTGTATCATCCAGGATGCTTTAAAAGTTTAGACAACTTGAATTAATAAGCCAAATTACATTCATTCTTCAGTATATTATTTCCTACCAGAGATTTCACAACCTGAATACAGGGTGTATTTGAGTTCTTCTGCACCATTCACTTCATCCTCACTAATGTTTTCAAATAACCCCAAATAAAGAAAACACAGGGGTTGAGATCCGGGGAGCGTGCAGGGCAATCCTATCCTATCCAACTGAGAGAACACGCTATTCAAATAATTTTGGACATTTCGTCGATAGTGCGGAGGTGCTCCATCTAATAACAGCCACATTCTCTAACGAATATCGAGAGGCATATCTTCCAATAATTCTGGTAAATTGTCTTGAAGAAAATCAAGAAAGTCTTCACCTGACATTCGTGGTGGTAGAAACAATGGCCCAATAAGCATATACCACACACGAGATCGATCCAGACATTCAAGGAAAACCTTTGCTGAAAACTTGTTCTTTTGACAGCATGAGGATTTTCTGTTGACCATACATGGGAATTATGGAAATTATTCACTCCATTTCTTGTGAAAGTGGCATCGTCGGCAAACAGAATGGATGATGTGAAATGTTGGTTATTTAAGAGCCACGGGCAGAATTCTTTTCTTCGATGAGGATCTTCTGGTTGGAGTGCTTGAACTCTCTGGAAATGGTAGGGGTGAAATTGCTCCTGCTTTAATGTTTTCAAAACTTTACTGTGGCTCACTTGGACGACTATGGCCATATTGTTGGTTGTTTCTCTACTATTTCCAGAATCTGATCCTCGATTTCGACCATTTGAGATGTGCGATGCCTTCCAACATGTGCTCCCCGTGATTCGTTAACAACCAGTATTTCTACATCTCTGCCCCCGGTTTATGAACATCCGCCAAGTAGGGTGATTGATTTCTTGGCGGAAATCTTGTTCTGTGCAACTTATACGCTGAACTGGCATTTTGTTATGATTCACCATAAATTAAAAGCATATCAGAAAGTTCATTATTCGTATAAACGTGTGGCATTTTCGACACATGAAACACTCGTACAACCTGCACCGAACCCTCGCCGTAACACGATCGAAGATATACTGATCACAATTGATATGTATGATGAGAAGACAAAAAACAAGAGATGTTGATATCTACAGAGGAGCAGGTTCGGAGTGAGGAATTTTCAGATTCACCCAGAAACTGAAAAATTTTCAAGTTTCATTATTTCGAAACAGTATAATTCATATGAGAAATTTTTGGTAAAATGACTTATTTTGATGAATTCTACCATCTGTCAAAAGAAAAGCTTCACCTTTTAATACACTCTATATTTATGAGTGGAATGACCTTCCTGAAAGTTTTCGAACTGTAGCTTTCATCTCTTCTTGTCAATCGGAACTCTCTATTCAGCATCCCAGAAAGATGGGTATGACATATAGTGATCCATTCTGATAATCAAGCTGATCTGAAAACACTGAGCTCCTATGTCGTAGACTCGAAGCAGATATGGGGGTGCCGAAAAAAGCTTAATGAAGTAGGCAAAAATGACAAGGTCTCTTGAGTATCGGTTCCTAGTCACTCAGGGATCAAAGGAAACGAAGAGGCCAACACACTAGACAGAAAGGGAGCACAAAAGCCACTTTACTGGCCCAAGACCTTTCTCTGGTAGAGACAAATGCATCTGTGAGAGAAAATCATAGGAGGAACGAGGATTTAGCCTTATTGATGCCCTCTCAGATACTGGAGTTCAATGGAGCTCTGTAGCTGGAGGGCAAGCTGTAGACAGCGCAGTTGCAAAAACAGCTCTAATTGGAGGCCCAATGGTCCTTGAATTCGAAGTGGAAAGTAATAACCTTTTTGAGTCGAAGTAACAATCTCACGATGTTCAAAATTCTGTGCAAAGATCTCAGAATAGAGTTGAAGAACCGATCTCACCTCTTCCCCCAAAATAGGTCGTAGATAATCTTGATAATTAGGTGTGACCTCAACCTAAGCCTCTTCGATTTGGTGGCCTGAGACAAATTTGGAAAATACTTGGTTGGAGCTCAATATAAACGACTAGTTTGTCTGTGCATTACAAATCTACTCTTTTGGACATTCTCAACATATAATTCGCTAGAACAACCCGAATAAACAAGAGCTCTCTTGGAGATTCTTATCACCACGAGATTTAAAGAATGAAATGGATGTATGAGATAGAATGAATACCACGAAGTAAACACTCAAGGAATGGTTCTTACGGTTGGTGTGACTTGATGACATTTATCTGCTGGTTTCCGGTCCGGTTCCGACTTCGGAATGGAAGAGAGGGTATATGTCTGCTAAGGGTCGCGAATTGGGCCCTATAACTGTTGAGACTAGTGGCAGAGGCATAATTTGTTATACAGAGTGTAACAGCCAAATGGAATAAATTCGATAACGAATAAATGAGGGCGTGTTGGGAAAAACGCTCGGACACGCCGATTTGTAATTTTAAATGCGCATATTTTTCAAAAAAATAATATTATATAGAGTGTTCCATGTGACCGTGGCCAATAACAACTTTCTTATTCCAAATGCAACCCCCTGTATATTATTTATTTTTTGGATTCTTCAGAGAATTCTAGACACAATTCATGCACAATGTCTTATACCTATCTTTAACTATTTCGGAAGTATTAAGTGTTTTCAGAATTATTGCAAAAATCAACGTTTTAAATAAAAATTATTTGATTTCACAAATTCGTTACATTACACTTGAAACCTAATAAGTAATACTGATTATTTCTTAATTATTAAAAAAAAACATTAATGTCAATGTAGGAAATGTTCAAAATGCTCGCCGCGAACGTCCTGGCAAAATGCTAATCTGGTGTAGAATTGTCTTCTAACGTTAATCAACATTTCAACCGTGACTGATCTAATCGCAAACGTGATTCGGTTTTTTAGGTCGTCTAAGTTTAAGGGTTTCGTTGCGTATTCAATACTTTTGACATATCCCCACAAAAAGAAGTCTAATGTAAAATTGTGAAAAATTGTAAAAAATCTGAAAACACTCAATATTTCCGAAAAAGTTGAAGATAGGTATAGGACATTGTACATGAATTATGTCTAGAAATTTCTGAATAATCCCAAAAATAAATAATATACAGATGGTTGCATTTGAAATAAGAAAGTTGGTATTGGCCACGATCGCATGGAACACCCTATATAATTTTGTTTTCTTGAAAAATTATGCTCATTCAAAATTACAAATCGACGTGTCCGAGCGTTTTTTCTAACACCCTCTCTTTTATTCGTTATCGAATTTATTCCATTTGGCTGTTACACTCTGTATAGAGAACAGGTAGGGCCTTTTTGGGATTCTAACTGAACCACAGAGAAAGTGGGTGAAGTCATAGAGCTGGTGCTTCTTTGTCACCACACCATTCGTAGTAGGGTACTTTGTGGTATTAGAAAACAAGCAATATGAATTTTGGACACTACCTCCACGGGCTGGTGAACATAACAACAATAATCCAAGCAGAAATCATCGCAGAAAATCGGGGCTATTCACTAAGCAAAGTTGTTATGGATAGCAACTGTAAATCGTCGTTATCCCATGCTTATTACATGGGATAACGACGATTTACAGTTGCTATCCATAACAACTTTGCTTAGTGAATAGCCCCGAATGTCTGCATTGAAGAAAATGCGAATATGTTCTGACAGTTCGACGTCCTCAGAGCATTTTCTGTTTGCCTTGAATATAAAAATGAAACAGAGGTATCTCCTAGAAAAAAATCAAGATTTAAGAATAACTCTCGGATTCGTCAGTTTTGTTCTCGAGGGGGACGTCTTTCATATGAATTCCATCATGAAACCATTTCACCCTTTTGTGAGGCAAACCCCACCCCTAGAATTGAAATTGTGATACAAGGGTTGTTTCATTCTGAATATGACAGAAGAAACTTTCTGATATTCGTTCATTCGTTACGTTAAATTCGACTTTGAAAATGAAATAACACTCAATTTACCTGGAGCAGAAGGGGGTTGTTAATTTCAACGAGACGACGCAGGAGGAAAAACTTTGGCATCAGTCAGTGAATGTTTTTTTTTTCTTTCTCAAATACAATTCAGGCCGGATGGAGATTTCTGTGCTGTTGATGGTTGAAATGAAGAAAATACTGAAGATAAACGAAATCTTTATACAAGTTAATTATCAATCGAATTCGAATTTCCTAGAGCTCAAAGGGAATAACTATTTGAATACATGCCCACTCACATAATGTGATGAGTCGTTTAAGCAGTGCACTTAGGTATAGTAGAGACTCCAATGCTGTTAGCTGTTGAAATAAAGAGAATACAGAAGTTTAACGAATCTTTATCAAATCATTTATCAGTAGTAATAACCCAAGGACATTGATAATTGTTCGAAAAAATTCTATGACAGATTTCGAAAGCTTGTTGCTTGGAAACAGACCGACGCCGTAGGCGGAGGTCTGTTGTCTACAAGCAACAAGCTTGAGAAAGTTGTCATAGAATTTTTGAGCATTTATCAATGTCCGAGGGTTATTCGGATAGAAAATTTTTTGCTAATTATAGAAAAAATACAGAGCTAAAACAATTTATTTAAAGGTGCAATTAACAAAGGAACAATTAGAAAAGTTAAATGAAGATCCAGACGTGTTAGTTTCTATAACTGATGAAGATGTATTTCCACTACGCATGCTGTTAATAATTTGATTATGATGTTCTTCGTCAATATTCAAGTAGGGTTTTATTGAGTTGGCATTGTTGTGACCCGTAATTTTTATAAGCTGTTGTTCTTGTACACCACTTTTGGCCAATCGACTAACCGCGGTCGATCTATTGGAATGATTAGTAATTTTTTTTTCCTTTGTATTCAATCCAATCGCTTCGGCAGACGATCTTGTCCAATTTTGAATCGTATTTCTTCCAATGGGCATATTATCATACCAGTGATCATTTTCGGATTTCCATTGATGATTTGGTCTGACGAATAATCTATTGGTTTTAATATTTGGGCCCCTTTTCGACATCAATTTTTTGAATAATCGGACAGGACAAACGTAGCTGTCATCGTTTTCTATTAAAAACTTGCTTCCAGTACACATTCTTGAACCACCCTGGCAAGTCTTGCTGAATACAGGGTTATATTCCACTCGGTTGGTTACAGAACCATCGTTGTTTGATTCGATACAAAAAAATTCAGTCAAGCAAGCAGCAGCTTCCCCACCTCGCCAAGCTAATTCTACCGCGGCTATATGATAGAATTTCCGTTGCAGCCCTTCAGGAGTATTTTCATTCCATAAATTCACCATTTTTGTTATTTCCACAGAACTTAATGCTGCCGAACTTTGCTTCCTTTTACTTGGGTCTGATTGCAGTTTTCGTCGTATAGAATCACGGGCAGCTCGCGCTTGTTGAAATACAACACTTTTGAATGGGTCAATAATAACTTTCATTTCTTTATAATATTTTTCTTGTAACAGCTTACTTGTTATATTCCACATGGTTTTGACCGTACTTTCTTTGAACTCTTTACCATCTTTTCTCCTCATGTTCACAGCCCAATCCTTTAAAATCAACGCCAATTCTTCCGCCGTCCGATTTCCATCTAATTGATACTTTCTATCGTTGCAAAAGTCTATAAATGCTTTCCATACAAAT
Organism: Adalia bipunctata; assembly: GCA_910592335.1. Lineage (NCBI taxonomy): Eukaryota > Metazoa > Arthropoda > Insecta > Coleoptera > Coccinellidae > Adalia > Adalia bipunctata. The sequence goes on from OU342954.1 coordinate 15,244,373, forward strand.
TTCTTACTGTAAACGGTGTTTTTTGGTATGTTCGATTCTATAATTTCATTAATGTTATCGTCAGTATTGCAACCAAATCGTGACATTTCGAAATATTAAATATTTGAAACTTCAAAATCGAAATAAATCAATATGTGTCCATAGCAACGTGAAAATAGCCCATGGTCTGTTATCGATGTAATGTTGACATGATTGAGTGAAATTGTTCTTCTGATATCAAATGAGGAAATTTAATTGGTTGTTGGAACTGTCAAAAAATTTTCGAGTCAATTTTCATTTCCCAGAGCTTAAAATGTATAAGACTCTGAATACACTCCTACTAACATAATTCCTCTCGAAGAAGTCATCAAGTACTTGTGATTCCAATTGTCTCTTGCATAATAAATGTCTGCACGTACCACAGAAAGAGAATACGGTACCACTCCTGTACCATTCTGAGATATACCAGTATCTGAGGAACGTGACTCAGGATTACCAAACGATTTGAATAACTAAATGTTGATCAATGCATTAATTATATTTAATTTTCGAATTCTTGGGACGTTCGAATGTCCTTCAATAAATCTTGGAATAGAAAGAGGATTGACAGGATTTTATTCGTCGATTATGGGGTTTTCCATTCGTGGAGGATAACTTCGATACTGAATATTTATATTCTCGGGAACTTATCATAATTTGGGTGAGAACTAATGCAAAACTTGATATCCCAGTCCCATAAGTCAAGTGGTTTAATTCTTGTTCAGACGGTAAAAAGTTTCTCATCATGCCGAAGTTATCCTAGGTATTTAAGAGTTGAGCAGTTATTCATATTTGTTAATCCAACGCAGGACAAGCATCCTTCTTAGATTGATACTGTGACAAGTACGGCCCTGTGCGCTACGGCCCGATCGAGAAGTTTCTGGAAACACGTGGACGACATAGCGGCCGCGAATGATTCGCGAAGTTTCTAGACGGGACCGGACTCAGCGAGAAACAATCGGCGTTATACATATGAGGAGCACATCGACGGATGAGACATACATTCGGTTAGAGACGAGCGCCGAGTGAAAATAAATAGTGCAAATAATTCAGTAGAAATAAATTGTACAGACTTTTGTTAGAATAAGTTCATTAGTTATCAATTATTAGTGTTATAAGTAGTGTAAATAAATAGTTTAATTATCCCGGACGTTTTAATAACGAAGAAAACGTTACAATACAAACTAGTCTACCATATTGAAATGTTTGAATTTTCCGTTATCTTCTGTTGTCTTCTTTGCAGCTCATGGTAGTTTCCCTATGTTTCCAGCTATTGACGCACCCTGTATCGTTATTGGACGAAAAACAACAACTACGACCCTCATACCCATATTGAACCTATTTTTCAAATTTATAATTTTCCAATCAATTTCAGTTTCATAACAACCAATTAAAACCACACGCAATTTATTGTTATAAAATCGTAACCATACATGTCATTAAAAAAATTGGTAAGTTCGCCACTTTCTTCGGTTCTCAAACCGCTGTCGCGAATTATGTAAGTTCACAAATTCATAAATCTTAAGTAGGTGTTCGTCACCAAATGGTGAAAGCGGTTTACGTGAAATAAATTCCGAAAATATTTCTCAACGCGTTGGCTTTCGTCAATTTTTGGGTTGAATGCACCGGAGTCGATTGTTGTGGTATAACATTCTGATTGGTGATTATAAGATTGATAAGGTATTGAGCAATAAATCAAGGAAGTCGCGTTAGGATTCTCTCGGGTAGATTTGAGGTCGCCTTGAACTTGAGAACAGAAAAAAAAATTTCTCCTGACGATCAGGTTTGACAACTTGGATATCCTTTTCGCCCCATAGCTTTGAGAAATACAGGAATTATCATTATTAACTCTCAAGGAAACCAGCAATTCAACAAGCATCTGTGAATTTTCATATAAGAATGTACCTACTCTTTTTTGATAATGAGCAACAATCAATGGTGGGTCTTACAAATTATGTCTTCGAGTTTATCAATTTTTTTGATGTCATTGGATAATTTTTATGAAAACCACGTGTATGAAATTTGATATTTCAGTGACAAAAAAAAATAAAAATTAAGGGGAGGCATGAATAGATAGAAATTTTCTACCAACGTTATAGGACTACTGATTGAGGGATCATTGTATCTATTTCCTCCCTGTATCCGCCAGTGTTTCTTCCTAGATATATGATAAAGATCCGAGGCCATGTTAGAGCCATCCTTAAGACGGATGTGGCCACGGTGACATGCATTTTATTGAATTTATTAATATAAGTAAATTTAATAAGTTGTCTTTCGGTTCCGTTCAATTTACTCTTTTTTTTTCAGCCGCCCAACAGTTCAAATGCCCGCCAAAGGACGGACAATACGAAGATGCAAGACAATGTGACAAATATTACCAATGCGAAGACGGCGTAGCCACAGAAAAATACTGCCCAGACGGTTTGGTATTCGATCCTCTGATCCGTAAAATCAACAAGTGTGACCAGCCTTTCAACGTAGATTGTGGTGACAGAACTGAATTACGTAAGTACAAACAAAAAATCAATTTGAGGTTCTGGGGAATTACAAAGGAATTATTATCATTACATTCCTTGATGGAAGTTGCCTCAGGACATCTCAGATTTCATTGAATTATTATGGATCGAAAGATGAAAGATCTTGAGAGGCACTATTTCGTTAAGCAGACTCAAAGTATTTCAAGGCAGGTTGAGAGTTTCCATACTCTTCACCTCAAAGTGATCCTAAAAAACATTAAGCACTATTCCAGGCTAAAGTTGCAGGAACTTAATGAAAGTATCGTTCGTATAGATAAAAGAAGGATGATTAGGTATCCTTCAGCTTCTCCAGCCATCCGACCGCACTCAGGATAGTTAAGTCCAGTAAGTGACGGGACTGGGGAAGAAGGGGAGCAGAGTACCAAGTACGTACTATCGATGGTTTTCTATGGCTCAGCACCCTCATGAGGTACAGCTATAAAAAATGAGTGAAAATGTAGTTTCACAACTGGAGGAAACACACCAAGACACAGCCAAGCTCAAGTATTCATAAAAGGATAAATATCCTTATAAGAAATAGGATAGAAAGTACTTCGAAACCATGAGTGCTTTCAAGCTCAACAAACATATGAGCAACATAACCATAGGCCTTGGCTTCTAGAACAAAAAAGGTTTCGACAAGCCGATTTGGAAGCCTGTCTCTAGCGCAGTATGGACGAAGGCAATATTTTTACATACCTAAAGGCCTAAAATTTCTGGATGTACAGAGCTTTATGGGAGTGTTGTCAGTCTTGGTAGAGCTAATCAAAAGGCCTAAGCTTATTTAATGGTCAGAAGGGACCACAAAAGACCAGTAGTATAACATATATAGTATAATTTCTAGTGCTATCAGTCTATGTCAGCTGGCTGATGGGTGTTCTATATTACTTTTCCCATCCTCCAGAGATGGCATCTCACTTGGCCGTGTCCTGTTAAGATACCTGTCTTTGGTCTCAGGCTGTTCTTGCTGAGATTGAGCAGAATCTTTGTGTTGATACTCAAATGACAGAGGAATGTCTTGCATTTTCTGAGTCTGCAAACTGAGAGTCAGCCGAAAGACTTTCTTTCTTCCTTCCTTTCCTCAATGACTTTGATATCCTGACTTTCAGAGAAGACCCAGAATGATTCAGACCCAATTTCTCCGCAATATATCAAGCCATTCCTCAAGAAACCTGGCAATTCACCTCCACTTTTTCCAAATAACATATCCTAACTCAGTTCGCAAATATGGATGTGGTTTCAGTAAGCAGTGTGCTGCTTCTGGTTAGTCAAATTCCCAGATAAGCCAGATAATAAGGAGTAGACCCAATGGTACTCTCCTCTTGGGTTTATCTGTGCTTCCAGACCACTTGCAATTATTGATTCAAGCAAATGATTCCGAAGAAAAGTTAAAATTTCAGTCTCTATCAGTTCGATTGAGTTGAGTTCAAAAACAAGAATGTTCCGAATTGGTAGTTGGAGGAAACTGGTAGTATTCCTCCTTAGTTATGAATCTTCACGAAAAGGAATCTAGTTTTGAATGAAGAATTGAAGGCCAAGATATTGGATACGCCCTTCCTTCTTCACCTTGATGAGAATGTATTTAGTTTGAAAACTGTTTATGTCAGCCTGAATTTCTCAGTATTCCATTCTACAGATTGTGATTCTCCTTTGTGTTCTCGAAATGTTTTCCAAAGAAATCTAGATGAATAACTGTGAGCTTTCTTCCAGAACCACCACAAGGTAACAGCAACTGCCCAAGGAAGAACGGATTCTTCGCCCATCCAGACCCAACAGTTTGCGACAAATTCTACAATTGTATCGGAGGTGACTACACTGAACTCCCTTGTACAGCTGGCTTACATTTCGATGAATTCAGTGGCACTTGCGTATGGCCGGCTACAGCTGGAAGAACTGGTTGCACAGAAAGAGGAAGTGAGTATTTTATATTCAATCCCTAAACATAATAAAGTAGAGCGCGTTGATAATATAGAATAATCGGGATGACTCTTCGTTTCGTCCTAGCTCCGCTCATAGGACCAGATTATGATGAGATATTATCGGTGAAGCCTGCCAATGAAATATTTCCTCAAAATATTGAATCTCTCTTCTCGAAATGTGGTCACAAAGTTGGCAAAAAATCCTGAATGTAAATATATTTTTCAGACAAATTGAAAGATGGTTTCGAGTGTCCAAAAGAAACCCAAGTTGATGGTAATGGTCAACGTACAGTCCATCCCAAATATGCCCATCCTACCGATTGCCAAAGATTCTACGTCTGCTTGAACGGACACGAACCTAGGGACTTAGGATGTCAAGTTGGTGAAGTGTACAACGAAGAAAGTCAGAGGTGTGACGCCCCTGAAAATGTTCCTGGATGGTGAGTATCTCTCTATTTTTGATTCAATATTATCCAGAGCTTATAAAGGAGAATCTCATTCGAAAGAAGTAGCTCCTTGTTTCCTTGTTCCTGAGTTTCTTTATATGTATTTCCCTAATATTCCTTTATTGATTATTTTTTTCTTCACAGCGAGGACTGGTACAAAGACGACCCACCAGTATCTCTATCCAAGCCCAAGAAAAACAGCAACTAAGCCACAGTTCCTTTCCAAATACTCTTCGAGAACTAGTGATTCTTTGAAAGACAATTCAAGGTGATTTGTCAGTAAGCTTGACGAGTTGGGATATGACCCAACGTGAACTATAGTGGATTTTTCAAAATATATGCTAATGTTTTAAATTTCTCATCGTTCAACATCGAAAGAAGAAAAGAACACTCCTGATTTTATTGTGAGTCTTAGGAATTATGTTTTAAGAGCACATTGTTGAAGCACTATTGTTTTTTTTTCGATACTTTTTTGTGAACTGATATTATTACCTACTTTTTATGTGAATGTCGACATTCTGAAATTAAAATCAAATTATTTTCATTCTTTGTTTTTTTCGCATGTAATCCTCAGACACACTACCTTTGTAAAACGGCCTGTAAAATTCCAGATATTCAATTCGGTTATTCGTTTCCATAATGCTCAGAATAGATTGAAACCAAATACTGTTCTCATCTTTGGATTTTGGTAAGTACTCAAACATTCTTAGCAAGAAAATAGGAAAAATTCGCGTCCGTTAGGACCGTCCACTAGGGACATATAATCAATGAGAGAAATGGACTCGCAAAGATCTAATTCAAGAAGTAAATCGCCGGAACGTGCTGCTACCGCAGAAGAAAAATGACAGACCGGTTTCTGGCTTCTTAGCCGTCATCAGTGTCACATATCCCCTCTTATGGTAGCAACCAAATGAAACGGCAGACTCCTAACGGACGCCAATTTTTCCTATTTTATTGTTATATTTGCGGGATCCGAACCGTACGAACGGGCGTATTCAACCATCCACGGTAGACTACATGAGACTTCAAAGTAAGTATTTGCGAAATACCGTAGGATGAAATGAATGACGTAGGGATCAAATTTTCGAAGGAACGTCTGGGATGAAACGTAGACATTTACCCGCTAGGTGGGACACTGTAGTATGACATAATACTCAGGAGTTCCTGCTAGAGAGTAATATAAGGTCTGCCGTTTCATTTGGTTGCTACCGTAAGAGGGGATATGTGACACTGATGACGGCTAAGAAGCCAGAAACCGGTCTGTCATTTTCCTTCTGCGGTAGCAGCACGTTCCGGCGATTTACTTCTTGAATTAGATCTTTGCGAGTCCATTTCTCTCATTCTTAGCAAGCTTTGAGCTCTATTCAGAGAAGGGTGGTAATTGACTGTCCATCCATATCCGATGATCTGCCGCCACAAGAATTTCTGATAGAATGTAGACCCAGGTTTCAATCTTTCTAGTCGAAGAGGAGTCATGTTTTCTCTGATGATACATAGAAAGATCTAAACATCAGTATCTACTTATTTCAATGAGAATGGGTCCTCTTGAAACAACACTAACGGTAGTCATGAGCAGAAACTACAACATGGCGACACCTAGTGGAAAATCTGACCAACAATTCCTCCTCGATTAGTCACGATTCGGATCACAAAGTGATGGTCGACGAGAAAGGATTTGAAGAGGTCCAGGCAGACTAGATCGACTCAATTTCGCTCGAGAAGTTGTGCCCTTTCAACTTCAAGACGGATCATTAATGTGCTGATGGGGGGAGGGTTGATGCTCGGTCGCCTTACCCCTCTTGTTTTTGTTGAATGGACATTGTTCCTCTGCGCAACGAATTCGCGGATTATTTCATTCATCAGGATGATATCCCCCCTCCTCACCGCATACGAGGGGTTCAAAACATTATACGAGGGTACAATATCCAGAGAATGAACTGGCCCGCAAACTCACCGGACATGAATCCAATTGAGCACGTATGGGATTACTTAAGTAGAGCAATATCCAATCTTCAAGTTTTCAGGGATTGAGTTAAGCCCTTCAGTAAGAATGGAACGATATTCCTGAAAATTTCATCAATTACTTGATTCGTTAGATGCCTAGGCTTATTGGGCAGTTGATTGAAAGAATAATACGGACTATTTAATTTGGTTTCAGTTTTGGAATAAATATACTTGATCGAAAATAAATGATAGATAAGTTTAGATTTTTTTCTCATTTTTCCTATACTCCATTCACTTTTATAAAGTATCGCGGTTGGCCATGATTTAGGTTTATCAAGTTTTTTCCCCTAGAACAGACGCAGTTTGGCACTCGTGAAAATTAAGCGACATTACCAGGTCTACTTTCTATTTACTCTTTTTCAACTTTGTAAATGGAGTTAGTTCTTCGAAGATTTAACTGTGGCGCAGGTTCGTAGAACTACTACATTTTCATACTGGAGTATTTCAGGTTGTGCAAAAATGTAGTTAAATGTCTTCTGAATTAACATAATATTTTCTCAAATTCATTAATTTCCCAAAGGAACATTTTGATAAATACGTAATTACTACGATTTTTTAGCAGAAACGGCAACGTTGTGGGCGTATCTGACAGTGTAATGACCATAACCTAACATTTTCAAAATATATACGGTGAAATGTGTCAAAATTTCATGGCAAACCGCGATACTTTATAAAAGTGAATGGAGTACCTATATGTTGTCTCATCCTGCTTAGAGCAAAGAATGACCAACAAAACATTCTATCTAATACATGCAGTTGAAATAATATAAAAAAAATAAAGGAAAACATTCATCTCATTTCCAGAACATTTCTTGATAATCATAGGGGGGTCAAGACTTTTGACGACATGTGTATTGTGTATTTGAGTTCACTGAGGTAGAAAATTTTGGAGATCTAAATTTCCCACCCTAAATGGGTAGTTGTATCAAAAAGCAGATAGAGAATTCTATTCTTGTCTGTTTTATCATATAATTCATCCGTTTCTACATTCTCTGATGTTTTTCAACATTCGATATCATTGTATTGGATAAGTTGAAGTGATATTATAAGGGATTTGGTATTTTATTGAATTGTTACAAAAAGCGTGAAGAATTTACGGAGTTTCCATTTGAAGGAACCTATGTTCAAATGAAGTTATTGAACCTGCTTGACAATTCAATCTTTAGTATAGCCCAAGAGATTCACAAACAATATAGTAATGATAATACTGAGTTCGCAATAACTAATTCACTGATTTTGAGTATTAGTAAAACTTCTGATCGTCACTTTCAATGAAGATTTATGTAATCAATTATAGAATTTCGTTTCGAACTCCGTAACTTCATCCCTCACCAAAAGAAGAATAGAACCAAACGCTGAAACACCCAGAAAAAAGTTTTTTTGGAACGCAGAAGTCTTTTCTTTTCATCGGCGCAAAAAATTAATTTGAGGAACTGTTGATAGTGCGAGAAGTAGATAATTAATCCCATGTATAAAAATAATCAACCAACGACAAAAATCACAAATACAGATTCAAGAAAGCATATGGTTACAGTTTTCAACATTCACTTAACAAAATTATTACTATTATTTGAAATTTAGGTTGATACAAGAAAACAAGCGTATACAGTCAGAAAGTCTGAAGACTCCTTCATTGATCCATATCAAATCGAGGCAGAATTCAAACCAACCCAAGGAGAACTGAACACCGCGGGCTAGGCAATGAAACGACAACATTTCAGAGCAATTAACCTTCTTATATTTCAGTATTATAATATGACCCAGGACTCGCCCATATTGACTCGTGGTCCCCCCACAATTGGGACTTATTTCCTGATAGCGAGAAAAAGGTGAAAGAACTGGTTTTCAACTCCGTAACATTCATATACATATTGAACCACTTTCTTAATTCTCTATCGGAATGAGACCGATTTGACAATTGAGGTAACGCATTCGTGAGCGTGATAAGAGCATTGATGAAGTTTCTGTGATAATGGATACTAGAGGGTTTTTTGTGTTGTTATGCTGTTTGGCAGGTGAGAAAACGATTTTTTTTTCAATTCCGATCAGAAAGGGCGTAGTGTTGGTTGAAAAAACAATATTCACAAGGAGAGCTCAGATATACTGCAAGCAATCGTAAATTTCGCGTAAGTAATATCATGAGAGCATCTAATTTATCCCAAAAACAATCGAAAAAACACGTTGCTAAGTTATATTTTGACAAGAAGCATGAGTGCCGGTGGCAACAAAAATACGAGTCGAAGACGAGGGTTTTTGCACCTGCACGAGCCCTTTTTGTTAAAAAATATTACATTGTGTTTTTTCGATTTTTTTCACGGGAAAAATTAGATGACCGAATGGTATTTGACAAGACTATTTCATGAGTAACAGAATATTCTGGATACATTATGTATGTATATCGAAAACTGAAAAACAGACCAATACATTTATTAGGTAAATCATAAATTACTACAAACTTAATTATTATAATTCTTGGTGACGAAAACATTGCTGACATCTGCTACCATACAGTTTTTCCATCTGAAAACCATTTGTAATTCAAAATTGCGCGTTTATGATTGGTGGAAATTAGGACGAGGGAAATAGTCTGTGATAATTTCACTATTTAGAAAATATGATTTCATAACGAAATTCATTAAATTCAATCCACACCCTTCTAAAGTTGCTAAATTCATGGAATTATCGACATGTATTAGAAAAAGTATGTCCATTTGAACAATCATATACTCATTGCAAATGAAAGAATTTAATGGCTGAAAGAAAGTTGTTTTCTAATAGACAAGAATATTGTTATATATAAATGACATTTTTAGTTATTTTATACAGGGTGATTTTGAATTGAAGCGAAAGATTTCAAAGGGTGATTCCTTGTTCAAAACAGAGGGTAGTTTGTAATATAAATGTTGGGTCAAAAATCGAACGTAAGGTAGATATCGCGAATTAAAGATGGCGGAAAAATTATGTTTTTATTTTGTATGATATTTCATGGAAGTATCACTCTGATGAAAACTCACTTTCTTGATACTTTTTCATATTTTTAGAGGTGGTGGAGGGAGTTGAAGTAAACTACGCCCTTATGTTGAACAAAGAATCACACTTTCGAGATCATTCGCATTAATTCAGAAACACTCTGTATATTTTACTCACTCACATAACGAATTAGTTCATTCATCACTGAAAAAAAAATTATTAATTTTATTTCTAGAAAAAAATATTGTTTTAGTTACTGAATCTGCAAAATAAGAAAACGAATAAAACAGGATTAATTCGAAGTTAGTGTTGAAACCATGAACTATTTTATTGCACATATATATAATCCACAAACTTAGTTTCGATGAAAATTTCAGATTTTGATTATGATATGCAAAAGAATGAGATATGTATTGTCGACGTGAAAATTTTTACGCGAACTGCTTTTCATGGCTTAATAAGTTTTTTCCAGATCCCATTTTTTGAACAACAAACTCCAACTGCATTTTTTCAGAACATCTCATAACCTAATTCTGCTAGGAATATTATGCAAAATCCGAAAAAATTCGGTGAACGCTTTTCAAAGAATGACTTGAAATTTTGAATTGGTTCGGATTAAGCTCAGCCTATAAAAATTTTCGTGATTTTTTTCACATTCAAGAGCATCATTCATTACTGTGAAACCAGATTCCTATTATCTCAAGCCGTTTTCCCCGAAGCACCGATATTGTAGAATTCAAATTATCATTCGATAATTTCAAACTGGAAAGACTAGGCTTGATATAATTACACGTTATCAATTGTATAATTGAAAATTCTATTGATATCAGTGAAAGCAGAATCTCATCATCTCGAACCTTTTTTCTAAAAACCGAAGATATCTATTGAAGTATTAAAATGATCTATCTCAAATCGTTATCGAAGAGGAATGGAACAGATACGCGTGAATGAAAGATAAATTATCACACTAATTATGAATATGACTGATATCGATGAAAGCAGATTCTGATTATGTGAAACTATTTTCCAGTAGAACGCCGATGCCCGATATTGAATGTAAAATCAAACAATATTACACATGTGAAGAAATGATGATGAAAAACAGATCGTATAAGAGAAAAAATCATCCAGATTCCGGTACCAAATCTCAGTTTCAGTGAAGGAAATGTAAACGGGGTACTATACACATTCTTCTCCCAATTGAATACATTTATTACAGCAAACCTGCAAAGTCCCTAGACCTTTCAAAAAAACTGTTTCTTCCTGCTCTTCAAACCAGTCCTACACAGATTTTATTACCTCCTCGTTGGAAGGAAATTAACCACCTTTTAAAAATTTTTTCCGCACCTGGTGAATGAGGGGGGTGTTCTAGTAATTCTAACCCCGAATCACAATTTTTTTGCATGGCAACATGAGATTTGTGTACTGGGGCGTTGACCTGTAAAAACAAAACACCTTTGGATAGATTTCCTTCCTTTTCTCTTCAATTTTTTCCCGTAGAGTGGTCAGTAATGTCGAATAGTAGTCTCCAGTTATTGTTCAACCCTTATCCAAAAAATCAATCATGATAACTCCATGGCAATACCAAAAAACCGAAGCAAGAACTTTTCCAGCAGATTTTTGGACACGAAAGGCCGCCTAAGGGTACGTACATGCCGGAGATGCAAGGATGAGCGCGGTGGAGGTCGCGGTCGCGATCTAGTTATAAATCTATACATCGCCGTACATAATGTACGGCCAGTTATCGATTTAGAACTAGATCGCGACCGCGACCTCCACATGCCGGAGATGCAAGGATGAGCGCGGTGGAGGTCGCGGTCGCGATCTAGTTATAAATCGATGCCTGGCCGTACGGCGATGTATCGATTTATAACTAGATCGCGACCGCGACCTCCACCGCGCTCATCCTTGCATCTCCGGCATGTACGTACCCTTAGGAATACTCGAAACCTGGTATTCCAAAATTGAGCGACTATATTATCTAGGAGACCTCTGACTAAAAACTCCAGGACTGTAAAATCTCCTTGTGAGTGATGCCATCCAACTAGAAGGCAATTTTTCCATTCGCCGAGTATTCTAGTCAATCAAATATTTGAGCATTCTCGTCTGAATATTGCCTTGAAGATTTATCTCACCCTCGGATGGTTGAAAATGTAGAGACAAAACCTTGAAACTGGCAGTTAATGTATTTTTATTCTGATTCACATTTCGAACATGAAACGAGTTCCGGGATGAATTATCAAAAAGCTTAATTTCCCACAGACCGAACAAATTCGAGTGTATTCCTATTGACTTTGCTGTAGGTTGCCTGGCTCAATTCAAATGTCCAGAGAGGACTGGTTTCTTTCCTGACCCTGTCCAGTGTGACTTATACTACGTTTGCTCCAGAGGAAGCTATGAAGAGAAGCTTTGTCCTGATGGTCTAGTCTTTGATGATACAAATCCGAACAAGGGAAGATGTGACATTCCTTCCAATGTTGACTGTGGAGACAGGGACGTTCTACGTGAGTATCATATATGTTGAAAACTGTTGTTAATCTTATCAGCACATTTTGAAACGTATTCCTAGCTAAGAATGCGAATAACTCAAATAAAGTAAAGGACAATGAAAAATATAATTCTAAGTGAGGAAATAACACACCTACTGGAATATAGACATATAAACACTCCGAACTTGGAAATTGTTGCAGAGGAAGCAAAACCAAGTGAAGGATGCCCAAGAGCAAACGGATATTACAGACATTCCGACCCTAGATCATGCGACAAGTTCTTCAATTGTGTTGATGGGACACCTATAACACTTTCTTGTCCACCCGGACTCATTTATGATGACGTTGAAAGTACTTGCTCATGGCCCAAGGAAAGCAACAGGAAGGACTGTGGTGCCATCAAGAGAGGTGAGCTATGATTGATGAAGATATATGTAGACGAATCGAAAATAAATGGTTGTTATTGAAAGTAGAATCTTAGTGTGAGATATAATATGGCTAAACTGACTTCACCTCTCTTAAAAGCAACATACTGTCAACCTCATTTGGAGTATATTCGTTAAATCGATTTTTATTCGAGGGTGGAATGCCTATTGACATTTTCTTCGACTAAATATCAATATTTGGGGTCCTGGTGAAGGTCTTCAGACCAAGATCTCAGGCTCTCTGGTCCATTTCTCAAAAGGTTTTCAATTAAGTCATTTATGTGGCCAATGATTCGAAGTTTATGAAATCTTAGTTGGATTTCCGAAGAGCTCGATTAATTGTAGACATTGATATTATTTATACATTTCAGATACTTTAGAAGATGGGTTTTCCTGTCCAGAAGAAGAAGCTCTAGGTCCAGATGGAAGAACAATGCCTCATCCTACCTACGCTCATCCAGATGATTGCCAGAAATTCTATATCTGTAGGAATGGTGTAAGACCTCAAAAAGGTGCTTGTGCTTATGGAAAGGTATATAGTGAAGATACGTTTAAATGTGAGGATCCTGAAGACGTTCCTGGATGGTGAGTATAACTTTTTTCGCTTATTTTTCCCTATTCTATCGAAATGCTTGTGATGTTTATAAAGCTACATATTTTATGCATTAGAACCAAATTCGAAAATTCTCTCTAAAATGTCAAGTCGCCTAGTCAAACATTGTTTGAGTGTTTAGGTTATTCTTCAAGAATGCAAACAAATCATGAATTTACAATTTTGGATAACTAATCAGAACCGCTCCAATACCCATGGGCGTAGCTAGCCTTTTTTCCTGGGGGGGGGGGGGCTGAGGGGGCACAGTGGAAAACTAGCAAGGAAAAACAAATGTGTTTTTCAGTTTTTCGGGGGCACCGTGGATTCTGGGGGGGCCGTGCCCCCCTAGGCCCCCCCCTATCTACGCCCATGCCAATACCATTTTCATTTGGAAAATTTTCAAGTCCCTTATTGCTTAAATCAATTTTTTATTTCAGTGAGGATTATTATGGAAAAGATGTGAAGATACCGCAAGGAAGAAGCCAATAAACGATATTGTTTTGAAAGACTGAAGAAAGGCGACGAAAAAAAATTGTAGAAAATTTGTATTTGAGATGGATTTTCATTTTCAATAGTTTCTCAACTTTATATTTGTATTTATTATTATATCAACTGGCACCATTTTTTGTTGATTTCATATATCAATAAACTTGTAAAATAGTCATAACGTTTTATTCTATCTCCCTCAAGAGCATTCGAAATTCTTTATTCATATTCAATTTTCGAAATATCAAGACATGGGAAGAAAAAGCAGCAGCTCAATTCAATAAGAAAAATGGAATAGAATGAATTTTTTTAAAGTTCTGAAAATAAAGCTTTGATGATTATTTTTATTGATGTACTCAATTTTCTCTCTACGTCAAGAATACTCTATATTTTTCATTTTCACCTCATCAAGCCGATAAAAATTGCTCATTTTTATAAATTTGCCGCAACGTCCCCCTACTTTTGGGTCTGAGCGGCTAATTCAAAATTGATTATACAGGATGCGTCAGCGTACGGCGTACGGCTGAAATAGCGCCTGAACTGCCCTAAATTATACCGTGTCGAAAGAAATTTATATGATATGGTTGTAAGGTCCACAAAAATTTACAAACCAATAATATTTTCACATATACAGGGTGCGTAATAATGAAGTTATGGAAAAATAGGTAGTTTTTTCAAATGAAAAACCCTATTTTTCATGGCATAATTCTCTCGAGAACAACAAGAGCATTACCCTTATAACTCATTTTTCAAATTTCATTATGGCGTGGCCACATTATTCGCATTTTTAGGATATTCCCAGTTTTTTGAGGGGTTCATCAAAATTCTTATTGCAACCGCTGTTTTCAATTTAGATAAACGAAATTTTCACATTTTAAGGTATCAGCTACATCATTCGGTGAACATCTGAAGTTTTTTCTATACAGAGTGTTTAATAAAATTTACCAATTCACTCAAATCAAATATGCGATAACTCGATTTTTGCCATAGTTGCTATGGCCTACTTTTCCCTCCGGCGCACAGTGGGGCAGAAACCATCTAAATGTGATATTAATTCCAAAAATCATAATACCCATGAAATGTCAGTTGTTATTCTACAATTGACTTTAAACATCAGTCCACTGAATTCACGCACCGAAAGAGTTCTAACGTATTTTATTCTCTTTTAATTTTGAATTGAAATTCGTTTTCAATTTATGTGTTGAAAGTTTTTTCAATTGACGCGAAATAACATATTATTGTTGTTGACCATAATTTCTGCTGTGATCTGAAAATTTCAATGCACGCTATGGAGGATTAATCTGAACCTATGTACTTCGTTTTTGTTCATATATTTTCAATATAATATTTTGTTTAAAGTCTGATCGTTTGCGTTGAAAGTTGTCATGTTCGGATTTTTTTTTTGCTATAAAGATGAAATAATGATGCGAAAGTAACTTTCCAAGAGCTTCCAAATAACTTTTTTTTTTCAATAACGATTCTCTTGGGTTACTAGTAGAAGATCAGCTCCCTAACAGCTGCCCTTTTTTGCCCCTTCTTATTAGCTATGAAATTGATACCTACCTGTAGTCGAAAGGCATGATAGTAATTTTTTCAAATTTTGTCAGGTTCTCGAAAGAAAATTCTAAAAATGTCTGGGATGGACTTGGTTGTTCTCATTTTCAAGAGGTCAAGACCAAACAAGACATATTTTGTCTTCTTCTGATTTCATCTGACCCGATTATAACAAGTCATAGATCACTTCCAAAAAGAAAAAGGGAAACAATTCCAGCGGAAGTTTTGGATCTGCTACTGCCCGAGCTGCTGCCTTCTCCAGAAAAAATAGCAATCTCCATGGGCGCCCGCAGAAATTTTTCTCAGGGGGGGCCAACATTTTCTCATGGCCATGGACCCCCCTGGCTCTCCCCTGCGGGCACCCATGGCAAGCTCTGTTGATAGTGAATTATCCCCAAATCAAGAAGATGACGGAAATTGGGAAATATAAGATTTATTGGCCGAAAAACTGTGTGGAGTATTTCAAACTGACTGTTTTTTTTATTAATGTTAATAAAACCCTATAAAAACCAAATTTTCCCTTCTTTTTCCATAAAAGTTGCATAAATTTGGTTCCATAATAGTCAATCCATCGTTTCATCATCAATTCAATGCATTCTGGCACTTTGATTTGAATGATATATTTGATATCACATTTAGATGGTTTCTGCCCCACTGTGCGGCGGCAGGAAAAGTGTTGTTATGCAAGGGACTAATTTCGCAAGACAACCGTAACTATACAAATGTTACATTTTTCACTCAATTATAACGATCGCAAATGTCAATATTATTCAGATTTCCAGGAATTTGAAGATGTTTGAAAATAAAATAACATATTTCATTCGAAGGAGAAGTGACTTTTCATGGCTCGCAAACCAAAGCTCGCCATGATAAGTGACACTTCTCCTCCTTATAAAATAATATACTATTTTATCCTTTATTTTGCATTACATTGTAGTAAAACCATCGAATAATATAAGTACTTTTCTTGGTCAATTTGGAATTTTTGCTACCTCCTTTATCCAATCAACAAAATATGGTACATTTGTGTAGACACCTGGTCCAGTCACGCATACTGTTGGACCGCTTGAGACAACCCCATACAAGGTTTTACCTATGACAAAAGGTCCACCAGAGTCCCCCTGCAACGCAAATTTTATCTTGTTCATTGATAGATATTATATAGATTATAACGGGAAAGAAATTATGAGAACAAATGGGAAAATTGAAGCCACATTCTCCACATTGATTTCGGATATTTTCTCATGACATGAGTGTTATTCAGGCGGAAAAATAATACTAACAGTAACAATTTTACAAGGGACTACTCATTCAATGGTGAAATTATCAAAGACATCAAATTGAAGTTGGAAAAATAACAACCTAATAATGACAAAGGCTGACAAAGAAAACTGTACAATAATATTGAAAAAAGAAGATTATGAAAATAAGGTTACCCAATTTATAGAACACAATGGTTTTAACACTGTTATGGTGAATATCACAACTTTCACGAATAAGGTTAAGCGCATTCTAAGGAATTCTGAAATTCTACTAGATGCATAACAATGAATAAACTCTTTCTTTTCTCATTGTTTTTATGGAATTTTTTCGGTGATTATGAATTTGTTTTTCGATGACTCGGAAAAATACTTACTGCGCAAGAATCCGTGAACTTAGTGAAATGCCCAGCACAGAACATATTATCAGAACGTGGGTAGTAATGAAATATTTTACAAAGTCCTTGAGTGAATACTTGCTGGTCTACAGCTTTTAACAGGTCCGGATCTTCATCAGGGTCATAGGTTTCTCCCCATCCTGCAACTTTGCCCCATGATAACGGTACAATTTCCGAATACTCTGGCAAGTTAACATTCTCTATTTTTCCTTCAACATAATCCAATGGTGATTTCAGTCGTATCACAGCCAAATCACCGCTTTTTTCCTGGTCATCGTAGTCGGGATGGATAGTTATTTCTACTACCTAAAAGCAGAATAGACAGTTGTGTCGATGAATCAGCGTTCTGCTGTAAAACAAAGTGTTTCAACTCGGAATAATAGCGTTACTTGAAAACCGGAAAATAGTATTGCCATTTTCCCATTGAAAAAAGGTTTTGTTACTTCAGAAGTACAACGTTTGTGTTCCATGTTTACTGACTCCCATCTGTCAGCTTTCGATCTGTCACGTCTCAATCATGTGACATTACGACTGTCAAACATGGCCCGTATTTCAAATCTTGCGCTCTTATTGAAACACGCTTCAGATGTACATGGTGAAGAAGGTGGCATCTGTCGAATCTGTTGATCAGCAATGAATAATAATAATAATAATAGAAATCCTTATTTCAAATCATCTCAATGTATACAATGTCTACATGAAAAGAAGTGAAATAGTGTCAAAAAAATTGTGATGATCACTTTCTGCGGTTAATGTTATACTCGTCTAAACAGTATGGTTCATTTCCCACCAGCAAGCCAAATATTTCTTTCTTGAATAATGTGTAGCTCTCTATACTCTGTATTCTCTTCGGAAGTTTATTGTACAGCTGGAGGCATCTGTATTCCAGTTGTATCTGTGTGGTTGTAAGTCGGCATCTAGGATAGTTGTAGTCAAGTGTCCTTGTTTCGTATCTATTCTTCAGATTTTTGTATTTTTCAAAAAGGTGGTGGTTCTTGTGGAAAAAAAGTAAGCATTCTTGTATGTATATTGCATATAGTGTTAAAATCTTTTTTTGTCGAAAAATTTCTCTACATGTCTGGTTGTATTTCAAATTGCATAGTGTTCTGATTGCTTTCTTTTGTAGTATAAAAAGTGAAGATAAATTACCAGAGCCATAGAAAACTAGTCCATATCGCAATCCTTATTCTATCATGGCGTGATAAACCATTTTTAGTGTTTGGGAATTTAAATATGATGCTGCTATTCTCAAGAAATAAATTGATGATGCTATTTTCCCTTCTAATTGTATAATGTGTGTATTTCACTTCATGTCTGCATCAATATAGACGCCAAGAAATTTGGCGTTCTCTGTTAGGTTGTATTCTTCATTTCCGATTTTGATTTTTGCTGGTCTTTCTAGATTTGGCTGAGTGGGCTGAAATAAAATCATTTTGGTTTTAGTTGTATTAAGTATCAGGTTGCTGTTTTGGAACCAGTCTTTAGTGTACCTATTGCATTATGTCATCAACTAGGGTTTTCAGGTCTGGCCATAAAGATTCTCTTGCCAGGAGATTTGTGTCATCAAAGAAGTGTGTTTTAGTCACCCTTTTGTGCTTCCATCTTGTTCCTTGTCCAAAGTCATTTAGATATATGAGAAAAAATAATGTTCCAGCTACACTGCCTTGAGGTATTCCCAGTAGTAGTTCTTTCATCTCTGATCTTATATCTTCACCCTTCATACGGATTTTTACCAATTGCATTGCTATATAGCTTAGAAAGCAAAATATGCAGTAAATTCTATTTGAGAACAACGATAAATGTCAAATATATATATTTTCATTTCGAATAGCTCTTCATTTGATGACCTTGTGATAGCGTGGCCATGTATGAGTACTTCAACCTGGTTATTCGGGAATCGTAAGAAAAGAAAGAGGCCAATACACTGGCCAGAAAGAGCGCACAAACACCACTGGCCACTGGCTCAGAACCCCTTTTGTGGCATAGAAAAATGCACCTATAAAAAGGAGTTTATGGTGAAGAAGAAAACCGAAAGAGATAAACTCTGGCGGAATCTCCCAGGAATGGATTACTCCAAAAAGTTCCTCCAGAACTTTGAAACAGCTAGATCCAAAAAATATCTGGATCTCAGTAAAAACCAACTTCACCTACTCCCTGGCTTTCTCACAGGACATTGTCGCCTAATGAAACATCTGTTGAGAATGGGTTTATCGGACACTGACGAGTGTAGATTCTGTAGAAAGGAGGAAGAAACTCATATTCACCTGGTTCCGGAATGCTATGCCATTGCAAGCCAAAGTAAAGAGTGCTCTGGACAGAAACTTGTAGGAAAGGGGAGTTATCCTCGTTGAAGCCGTCCCAGATACTGGATTTCCTCAAATGATAGCAGATCTGTTATGGGGCACAATAGACCTTAAGGTCGCAGTGGACTGTAACCCTTTGTCACTACCTTTTCAAAATTCTCGTTCCTCTTAAATTTATTTCTCCATAGTGGGGAATTCCTATATGGAGTTGTCATTTATGTGACGTGGTTATTTTATAATACCACAAGGATGAAAAGTGCACAATTTGACATTTTTAGCAACGGATTTTCACGTCAACTTCATTCCGTGTTCGTTTGTCGAGCTCGATCACTCTGAACATAGGATTAGGAGTCGTCGACGGGTTCTGGTTGACTGTTTTGCTGATATAGGTGAGACTATATTAATACTGTTATTTTGGGTAAATTTATCCTTTCATTTGTGTTCGATTTCAATTGAATTTCAAATACCTATACAGCCCACTAGCCGTATTTTTTTCTCATTCATAAAATTATATCTTGACAATTTCTACTCAAATAAAATAGAACCACACTTCAGTTGGTTAACTGAAACTCTACCTAATACTACCTACCTCCCTTCCAACGCCTTGGCTCCGCAAGTTATCTATACCAGCCATAACTAGGTAAGCTAGTGAAGAGTTATCAACACAATGAGCTGCTGTCACTATGATATCTGGTGCAATGATTGAACCTCCACAATGAAAATCCCCATTTGCATATATTGCTACGATGAATGGAAAATCCTCTATGCTCGCATTATATCCACCCACAATTCTTTGAACGAAAGATGATTCAACATTTCCTGAAAATTAATAAAAATAATATGGAAAAAATTTCGAATTATCTTCATGCGGGGCCGTTCTACTCTGGCCGACGGGACCGATTCTCCACCCAACAAGTGCCTTTCATTTTTTCAAGTTTCACCAGAAAGCTCAATTTTTTTCCACGAAAAAAAAAAAAAACACTTTCCTGTTCATATTTTCGGAACCATTATTTCAAATGAACTCGATTTTGGCTGATTGGTTGCTCTATTCATGGTGCATATTCCTCAATAAAAACTTATTCGAAATTTCTCCTGGTATGCAAGTTACAGCATAGCCCGTCAAAACCGACAAAAAAAATACCATAACACAACTTGAAAAAGATGAACGATTCATATTTTCGAAAGACTCAATCATTTCAGAAAATAAAAGTATTCCTGTGTTTTTTAATAATGAGCGTCGTCTTTGAGTTAGTCTCAATTTTACCCGATAAAATTTGACGAAAAAATCAGAAATCAGAATGCTTCCCTGAATTTATAATATCAAAGAATGGCTCAACATTATAAACTCTTTCATTATCTATACAAATCAACAATGTAGTCAGAATGTTTATTAACTTTGTCAAGACTAAAATGTCAATGGAATACGAAATTCGGATATTAATGATGAATGTCCCATACAAACCACGTATTGAATTGAAATTAATGCAAAATGAATACTACATGATCTGTGGCGATGTTTCTATCTGAACAATATCCTCTTGCAATTTTATAAACTCGACACTTAACGGTTGATATTATATTAATTAACTGTAATTCGCATAATAATTCCCTGAATGTATTCAGAACTTCACATAATGTTTACAGTTAGTTTACATTTGACAGCGCCGGTTCAATTCATGGATATTCATATAATGTTACGTAAAAAATCCCTAACCTCAATAGAACAAGGGTTAACGGCATACAGACCAGTTTTTGAAATTCCGGAAAAAGTTACACACCGGAATTTCAAAAAATTGTCTGTACGCCGTTAACCCTTGTTCTATAATTATTTCACAGACGTAAAACTCATTTATACCTAACCTCAATTAAATTATCAACAAGCTGGTAACATATTCTTGATATTTCTGTGCAAATATTCACAGAATTGATACAAAATGAGTTAGGTTAGGTTGTTTAATAATAAATTCTGATGAATTGAATGAAAAGCCTTTCTTCATGAGATTGTTTGGGAATTTCGAGGAAAATATAAATAAGTTATCAGTGTTCACAAACTAATCTGCAGAAAAATCGAAGAAGGTACCTATTTTGGAGGGAGAAATATGGCTTCTTAGTTGCTAATATAATCTGATAAAACTAACTGTTTTTGTTGAAAATTATCGTCTTTGAACCATTATTCCAATAAGGTTAGTACTTGAGTATTTCCTAAATGTATCAACTCGATTTCAATCGAGAAATATGAACTTCGCATCAATTCCAGAAAATTGGATCAGATACGCAATTAACTCAATTTCTTTCAAATGGCTAGGTATATCTTCTAAACAGAGCCGAATTCGGAAAAATGGAAAAGATATGTACAAGTCAAAGACCCTGTGAAATCAAATGACGCCATAGTAGGAGGTACCTTCTTTTCCGTTAAGATTTACATCAGTGACAGTGTTTCAACATTCTCAGAGAAGCTTCAATTTTATATTTGCAAAAGAGCAGGATTTTTTCGAGATAAGTAGATATTGAATGATGATATGAAAGTTTTCTTGATAATGCTCTCATTTGCAATGTTTTATTTCTGTACGAAACAAATTTTTGTATGTAAAATAACTGGAAGTTGAGGAAATCGAGGAATATCGCATTTATTCTCAATCGATGAATTCAAGACATCACATCGATTGCTGATTGGTTAGTGGAGTATGATATTAGCTTTGATAATGCTTTGTACATACATTTTTAATGATGTTTTTCATTTCATGCCGTTGAGTAAACAATACAAACATAGTTTAAAGGAGAATATTCGAGTAATCTGAGTCTTCTGGATAGAAAAAAACTCAGATTTTAGTAATATTCAAACAGCAATTTTAACGTTCAAGATTGAAGCTGAAATATTTTCCTCAATGAAATGAAATAAAGTTATGAAGTTCTTCGAAAAATAACGAGTCAAATAATGATCCTACTGCATTCCGATTCAATCAGTTCTGAGTGTATTTGGGGACATTGGAGCCTACATACGAATTTAAAGAATTGAAATTGACGATGTATATTACGCGTACAGTTATTTCCGTTTCACTATGCCTTCAGGCAAGTAGAGCGCTAAATAATCAACAATACGCCTTCGACTATTCGGTTGGAACCACTGGCGACTAGAAGAAAATTCCTTCTCGCCTATATTCATTACGCACTCGCAAAATTATTCAAAACTGTCAACATATGTACAAATTAAATGCATTGGATCTGGAAAGTGAATTATGTAATGGTCATCATCTCAGTTTTGGTGATAAGAGCCTTCTTCATGGGTCAAGACCCATGGCCCGGTTTATATCGAGTTCTCTGTGTATCCAGGTCCTTGCCCTAATTAACTCTTTTTCGAAGTTCCGATTTGTACAGTTCTGCTGTCGGTTTCTGAAATAGGAGCCAGATTCCTATTCGCCCAGCGGGCATGCGCAACGATCGGAGCATACAATGACATACAGAAGCCGCGCACGCGCACTCTATTCGAAGAAGTAAGGAGAAGAATCCTAATCATCAAAATCTCACCCAAAATAATTTGCAGAACCAACAACAGGATAACAAACATGGCTGCTGAAGCGGAAAAACTAACTCAAAACGAGACCCTGATCTACTATATATAATGGATGGAGGTTTATTTCGTGTTCGTGAAATTGTTATAATTTTATTTATCAATTCTTGCACGGAGGCTATAAATTTTCTCAGTTTTGTATCACGAAAACATTATCGAAAGCATAAATGCCAGTCATGAGCTTGGTTATATAAAAAATATATAATCGGTTGAATTAAAAAATATATGATGGGACAATGAAACGTCAGAGGTCGATTGCTTAAATGCTTTATCTATGATGGAATGTAACCGTCTCCTTATGGTAGGTACTGGTTGAGACTACCCGTCTATAGATCCTCAAAGAATGACTTCGAAGGGCTGTTCCAGATACCGTTCGGTTACTTCTAGTGAAATTTGCGATATAATGATCTTCCGAAGCAGATGTTGCTCTGAGTCGACCAGGCACAGGACTCCGGGCAACGCTGCCGGTTTCCAAGAAAAAGGGCCACTTTGCGCCTTACTGGAGTACGTGGATTATTCAAACTTTGCGCAATCTGGTGGTTTGACAAAACATCATGATGTAGGGCTACATTTCTTGCCGGGTCGAACTGAGAAATTGGATGTCCCGGCATTTTCCTCGGAATATTCTCATCATAACAACTCTCTTTATTCATAAGTAATATCATAAGTGCATCCAATTTTTCCGAAAAAAATCGAAAAAACACGTTGCTAAGTAATATTTCAACAAGAAGCATGAGTGCAGGTGGCAACAAAAATCCGAGTCGAAGACGAGGATTTTTGCACCTGCACGAATGGTTTTTGTTAAAAAAATATTACTTTGCACTGTGTTTTTTCGATTTTTTTCACAGGAAAAATTAGATGCACGAATGGTATTTGACAAGACTATTTCATGAGTAACAGATTATTCTGGATGCATCTATGTTATGTATTATTAATTTTCGTTGACAACAACTGTCAAGTTTTGCCGCGGGTATACCCGAAAAAACTGCTGACAGCTGCTGCCATACAGTTTTTCCATCTAGAAACCATTTGTGATTCAAAATTGCGCGTTTCTGATTGGTGGAAATTAAGACGAGGGAAATAGTCGCTGAAATATGATTGACTTCAAATATATCTGTATTATTCCGAATGAAATAATTTTTTGCAGGTTTATTGTTTTCATTCACGTGATAGATAGTAAAGATTCTACACACGAAAAATTGTCATGTTACATCAAACAAGTTGAGAGTTGATAGAGGGGGAGGCAAGACTTTTGAAGGTGTTCGTATATATTCGTGTTGAAAATCAAAGTTTATAATTTAGTTCAATAAAAAACTGTAAGGCCTATGGCTGTTTCATCAGCCTAGAAATGCATGTAACCTGGGTGTGTAGGCCGCCTTAGGAAAATACTCAAAACTGAGGTACACGGGAAGTGGGAGACGTACCTAGGTACCTACTAACTACACTAGTCCAGTCACCTCGGAATTCGAGATAACCAGCTATTAGTCTCTAAATGCTTGTTTATTGACACCCTGAAAGTGGTCTCAAAACCTAAATATGGTAGGGTGTACGCAACTATAAAATTTCAAGGTCAAAGGTCACGAAAATCGGTTTTTTGCGCTTTTTTAGTGAATATCTCATTTCGTATGGGTTTTTTGCTGTTTGTATTCATCATCAATATTGTGAGATACAAAATTCTCTAAAAATTCTGATCAGAAAAATTTTCTATACGGTGAATCGTTTTCGAGATAGAGGGCGTAGAGCGCGCGGTCACAGCATCACTTCAGTTCACCGGTCGAAAACGCGCCATAGTTGATGAACTATTGATAAATCAGTGATTACAAATATTGTCAATTTTTATTGTCTATTGTATTACATTTTATTATTTTTTCCTAACCTATCCACTTCCCTTCACCTGCCCATGTAATTGTAGAATTGTTAATTAAATTAAGTAATTATATTTGAATTTTAATCTAATTGATATAAATAACTTCTTACATGATAAAAAAAACAAATTATGAATAAATCTTTTTATTGAAAAATATCATTCAATAATTTTTTTTATTAAAAGTGAAAAAATGGAATAAAGGGTACAAAAACAACAATTCATAATTTTAATCATCCTCTTCCTCTTCATAGTCATCTTCCAGCTGCTGGTAATTCTCAAACTGGTCTTCATTATCGTCTTCAACGACATTTGTCTCAAGTTCTTCCATGATTTCTGGGTTGAAGGTTCCATCTTCGTTTGTCGCTCTGATATTATTATTATTATTTATTTGAAACTAGAGTGGAGATATGTAAGAGCATTGAGACAAGCTTGATCATTATATTGGCCACAGGCTAAATAGCATTGCAAGCCCACTTTCCTGCATCCGCATCGCGAACCACAACCACGTTTGCAGTTGCAGAAAATGTCATGATAGGCTCCAGAAAATCGTTTCGCATTGCCCAACCTCATACCTGGGGTTCCAAATCATGCTCTAACCCAGTTTGAACTTGATAATATACACGTTTGAAATGTTGATGAGCGGCTGCACTTGTTGGTGGAATATTTTGAAGCTGCACAAGTTTATTTAGTTTTGTAGACTTGACGTAATGCATATTATGAAGGTGATCGAGTCTATTCACAGATTTCGGAGCATTATAGACAGCCAATAAGGTTTGAGTTCCACTCTCTAATAATCTCTGAGCCGAACAATTTTCTTCCTCGAATGCTGCAGCTAGTTCATCCAAAGGACCCCGCACTTTTCTTATGGCAAATGGCGTTATAATTTTTTGGTATAATGTAGTACTCGACTTACTGATCAAAAGTGTCCATGGCCCCAAGTCAATCCTATGACTAGTTTTTGAGATACAGGGCGTTGAAGTTGAGATTTACCCACTTTTACTACGCGCGTATCTCGAAACAGAATCGATGAAGTCCAATTTTTCTCAAAAAACATTTCATTCCATCCCCAGGGAACAACTATATAGCGAAATATGACTGAAAATCGTTACGAATACAGGGTTATCCATAATTGAATGCATGCCCGATTTTGAAAGTATAAAATATATATCAGTTCCAGAGCGAGAACGTTCGAAAAATGAACTATTTCACTAGACATGTTGTTGCTACATAGAAGAAACCTGAAATACCCAGAATTCATACTGGGTGATCCATTATTATAGAAACTATTCAAAATGAAGGTTAAGTGGACACCCTGTATTTTTGGGTTGATTTAAGGTGTTTGTTTGTTTTTTCAGAACATATCATCATGAACATCAAAGAATACAGGATGATACAGTCCTGAAATAAACTGTAAACCTCACGAAAATATCCAAAAACTCCTTTTTTTTCATAACCCACTATTTCAAGATTAATTCCGTTTAGGTGGGAGTTTTCTTTCATCACTGTACTTGATATAAAAACATCAATACAGCTGAGAGTTTTTATCCTTTTTCTATGACCAGATTTTTTGCTGGGATGAGAATAGGATAACATAAATAAATAATAAAATAAACAATATCAGGAATTGGACAATTTAATTCTCCTTAGCGAATTTCTTCAGGCCAACGTTTCGGAACAAGACATTTAGATAAAAACAGATACAAAATAAAATACGCTTAAACTATACCTCTCGAAATTTTCGTATCACGGAGATATTTCAAAATTAATTAAGTTTTTGCTAGAGTACATCGGATTCTTTTATGTTTTCAAAATAAAATAAACAATATCAGGAATTGGACAATTTAATTCTTCTTAGCGAATTTCTTCAGGCCAGCGTTTCGGAACAAGACATTTAGATAAAAACAGATCCGATGTACTCTAGCAAAAACTTAATTAATTTTGAAATATCTCCGTGATACGAAAATTTCGAGAGGTATAGTTTAAGCGTATTTTATTTTGTATCTGTTTTTATCTAAATGTCTTGTTCCGAAACGTTGGCCTGAAGAAATTCGATAAGGAGAATTAAATTGTCCAATTCCTGATATTGTTTATTTTATTTCAAATACATAATGGACGAGGAAAACATTTATGGATAAATAAATAATTTTTATATTACATAAAAAAAAATCTGCTCATAGGAAGAGGATAAAAACTCTCTGCCGTATTGATGTTTTCACATCAAGTATACAGTGGTTAAAGAAAACTCCCACCTCAACGGAGTTAATCTTGAATAGAGGGTGATGAAAAAAACGGTGGTATTTGGGTATTTTTGTGAGGTTCACAGTTTATTTGATGACTGAATCACCCTGTATTCTTTGAAGTCCACGATTATATGTTCTGAAAAAATCAAACAAATACCTTAAATCAAGCCAAAAATGCAGGGTGTCCACTTAACCTTCATTTTGAATAGTTTCTATAATAATGGATCACCCAGTGTGAATTCTGGGTATTTCATGTTTTTTCGATTTAACAACGACATATCTAGTGAAATAGTTCATTTTTCGAACGTTCTCGCTATGGAACTGACATATTTTATACTTTCAAAATCGGGCAGCCATTCAATTATGGATAACCCTGTATTCGTAACGATTTTCGGTCATATTCCTCCATATGGTTGCTCTCTGGAGATATAATGAAATGTTTCTCGAGAAAAATTAAAGTTCATTCGATTCTGTTTCGAGATACTCGCGTAGTAAAAGTGGGTAATTCTCAATTTCAACGCCCTGTATCTAAGAAACTACTCATAGGATTGATTTGGGGCCATGGTCACTTTTGATCAGTGGGTCGAGTACTACATTATACCAAAAAATTAGAACATTTGACGGCACTCCATTTGCCATAAGAAAAGTGCGGGGTCCTTTGTCAGTTCCTCAAAAACTTTTAAAAATGATTTTTTACTTCTTCAATAAGCGAAAAAGTTGTGTCTGCATCTTTGTGACCGAACTCTTCGGAAACGGCTAGATCGATTTTCGTGAAATTTTGTGTTCATAGGACTGGGAATCGGCCAACATCTATTTTTCATCCCACTAAATGTTAAGTGTGGTCCAATCCTAACTTTTTTTGAATTCTTTCGGACAAATTTCTTCATGATACGGTATACAAAAATACATATAACCCTAAATTTTTACCCCTCTACAATCAACCCCTGTTTTTAACACAGCCTAACCTAACCTAACATAAACTCTTTTAGGTTAAATTTTAATTTTTATTGGCCAACATCTATTTCTCATCCCCCTAAAAGTTGAGGGCTGTCCACCCCTAATTTTCCTTGAGTTTTTTTGGTCAAAATTTTTATTTTAAATTTTTTCATGATACAGCAAACAAAAATACACATAATCCTAAAACTCTAGAACGGATCTCGTTCGACGACTCAAATTGGTCCCTTTGCGTTTTTTTAGCATTGCTGACTGTACATGGAACATATAAATAAATGTAGTTAAAATACTTAAACGGATAGAAACCTAACCTAACGTTAACAGGAACGGTAAAACGACAGGAATGGAAACGGGTAAAAAGTGGTTTAACCAAAACTGCTTATCTATTGCCTCTAAGGCGGAACGTAGTTTGCTGGGTCAGCTAGTAATACTACTATAATAATATAATTTCAACACCATGTTGCAATCCAACGAGTCTTCATGGTAACAGAGTGTGAAAAAAAATAGACATATAGGTACATCAGAAAAAATTGGCTTCTTTCTGGTGTAGTCGGGTAAAACCGAATTAGATAGACGAGACATAAAAAGCATGTTTTTTTTTATTCTTTATTTTGCATTACATTGTAGTAGAACCATCGAATAATTTGAAGACATTTTTTCTTCAATTTGTAATTTTTGCCACTTCCTTTATCCAATTAACAAAGTATGGTATATTTGTGTAGATACCTGGTCCTGTCGCACATTCGTCTGGACCATCTGAGACAATCCCATAAAGGGTGTTACCTATGACAAAAGGTCCACCAGAGTCTCCCTGCAAAATAGATTTTATCTTATTTATTAATTGTTAGATCTGATATGAAATAAAACGAAAGACGAAACAGAAATGATGAGAATAATCAAAAAATTTGAGCCGCACTGCCAACTTTGATTTCGTACCTTTTTTCATGGTATATTGATGAAATGTTTTCGGTCATGATGAATTAATTGTTAGATCTGATATAAAATAAAGGATTTTCCAATAAGCGGTGTTATTTTGAATAGCCTGCTATTTGGAAAGATGTCACTTTTGATGCTGTGATTTTTTGAAATTTGAAAAGTAGAAACTACGCCATTGATAAGATTGGAACTATACACGCTTCAACAGCGCATTGAAATCATCAAAATACAATATAAAATGGTGAAAATTTGGCAGAGACGGTTCGTAAAACTCGAACATTTTTGGGCCGTCGTGAAGCACCTTGTCGAACCGCAATACAGAAATTGGTAAAAAAATTTGAGCTATTGGGACACGAAAGCGATGTGAAGAATAAAACCCGTGCACGTCACTCAAGAACAGCAGAGAATATTGATCACAATTGGCCACCGAGATCTTGCGACTTCTTCCCTTTGGGGTCATGTGGAAAAGAATGTCTACGCCAAGAGCCCAGCGTAGATTCAAGACCTCAAAAACTGAATTCTTGAGACTACCGAGGTCATAGGGCAACCACCTCGCTATTTGGTTCTGGAAAATTTCATGAAAACGATATGGTTCTGTTGTAGTGGTCGTGGTGGTCATTTTGCTGATGGTATTTTCCATTATTAACAGGATACCTTCCTCTTTGTAATGAAATGAACATCCGAAAATTTACCTATTTGAAAAAGCGGCATTTTTTTCAATGTAGAAATAGCACCTTTTGTTGGAAAACCCTCTATAACGAAACAACAAATTGTAAGCCAAACTCCTAACGTTGATTTCGTACCTTCTTTCATGGTATTGATGGAATTTTGCCGGTGAATAAAAATTGGTTTTTTGATGAATCGAAAGAATACTCACATTGCAAGAATCCTTGAACTCACAAGAATGCCCAGCACAGAACACATGTTCTGATTCCGAACTGGGGAATTTATCGAAGGTTTTGCAAAATTCCTGACAGAATATTTCCTGGTCTACTGCTCTCAACAGGTCCGGATCGGCGAAAGGATCATAGGTTTCTCCCCATCCAGCAACTTTGCCCCATGTTAACGGTACGCATTCCGAATACTCTGGCAAGTTAACATTCTCTATTTTCCCTTCAACATATTCCAATGGTGATTCCAGTCGTATCACAGCCAAATCAGCGGTATGAGCTCGGTCCTCGTAGACTACGTAGTCGGGATGGATATTTATTTCTACCACCTAAAAGCAGAAAGGACGGATGTGTCAATGAATCTGCGTTCTGCTGTAAAATAAATTATTTCTGTAGCGAGAATTGAAGTGAAATAGGAAGACGAGCTGTACTAGACAAAGGTAGGGAAGCACAGGGAAATTGCATCCACCTGAAAATGATAATGTGTATTATGAAAAAAATACCCTTAGCACCTAGATAATAATAATGATAATTCAAGAACAAGGGTTATTGGACCAGTGTGGAACAGTATCTACGAACAGAGGGGAGCAAAGAAAGGAGTGCAAGGATGCAAGGACAACTTGCTCATAGATAAGAGCGTATATCTAGGCGCCAGACACTACAAGCGCGACCTACACACATCATGGTTGGACTACGCGAAAGCATATGACACCACGCCGCACGAACTGATAGTGCGGTTATTAAAAATGCTGAAAGTCCACCCTAACATCATCCACGCGATAGAAAACATCATAGCGCTGTGGAAAACGAAGTTTGCCATCCGAGCCGAGGGTCGAACCGTTTGTTTATACGGGATGGGTGAGATACAGGAGAGGAGTTTTCCAGGGAGATTCGCTCCGTTATTATTCTGCATAACTCTAATACCACTAACCACTACCACTAACTAAGTTGAGGGAGAGCAAGATAGGATACAAGGCCGGACCACCAGGCAGAAGGAACCACCTGATCTCGCATCTCTTGTACATGGACGACTTGAAGCTCTACGCTCTCTCAGAGTCCGCACTACGGTAACTACTGAATATCGTTTCAGACTACACCTCAGCAATGGGAATGTCATTCGGTTTGGACAAGTGTGCTGTTTTTCATCCGCGCAGGGGAAAAGCTGAAGACGCAGGATAAGATATTCGACTGGGAGATGGAATGACTTTTTGACACCTCGAAGACGGAGAAACTTACAGGTTTCTTGGGATCAAACAGAGGGGTGTACTGGAGACATGCCTCAACAGCCAGCTACAAAAAGAGGCTGAGGGACATTTGGAAATCGCACCTGTCGGGAAAGAATAAAGTATCTGCTACAAATATGCTAGCCATCCCGATTCTTACCTACTCTTTCGGGGTGGTGAACTGCACGGTGAACGAACTCCTCGATCTTGATAGGTCAACATGGAAAACGATGAACATGAATCGTAGCCTATATCCAACAGTTCAATACAGAGGATATACCTTTCCCGAAGCCAAGAGGTAGAGGATTGCAATGTTTGGAATATCAACCCTATCAACAAACATTGGAAATGGCAGTAAGGATTCTAAGAAGTGAAGATCCGCTTCTGATCTTTGTTGCTCAGCATGAAATTGCGAACTATGGAGCCTTCCCATTCCGAGCTGCACAAAGGGCCCTGGAGAAGCTCAGCATAACCGGCGTATCAATCAATCCTGAGCTCGATGGAACACCGATCACTCAGGTGGAACAAAGAAGCCTAGCAAGACTCATCCGAAAGTCTCAGTCTGATACATTACTCAACG
Organism: Adalia bipunctata; assembly: GCA_910592335.1. NCBI lineage: Eukaryota > Metazoa > Arthropoda > Insecta > Coleoptera > Coccinellidae > Adalia > Adalia bipunctata. The sequence goes on from OU342954.1 coordinate 15,276,010, forward strand.
TAGCCTTCATCCAACAGATCAATACAGAGGATAAACCTTCCCCGAAGCCAAGAGGTAGAGGATTGCAATGTTTGTTATATCAACCCTATCAACAAACATTGGAAATGGCAGAAAGGATTCAAAGAAGTGAAAATCCGCTCTGAAATTTGTTGCTCAGCATGAAATTGCGAACCATGGAGCCTTCCTATTTCAACCTGCACAAAGGGCCGTGGAGAAGCTCAGCATAACCGGCGTATCGATCAATCCTGAGCTCGCTGGAACACCGATCACTCAGGCGGAACAAAGAAGCCTAGCGAGACTGATCCAAAAGTCTCAGTCGGATAAATTACTCGAACATCATATGAGTAAGAACTTACACTCCATATATTTCAGCAGTTTGAAAGACCACGACCAGTCTAAAGAATTGTCTTTCGCCTTTCTAAAGTCAGCTAGCCTTAAGTCAGAGACAGAAGGATTTATGATGGCGTGTCAAGATGGAGTATTGAATACGAGATGGTATAAAAAGAACATCATGAAAATGGACACCCCAACAACTTGCAGGGCTTGCCATAGGCAACAGGAAACGATTATGCACATCCTTTCCGCCTGCAGAGCCCATGCTCCATGAGGATATGTAGAGAGACACAACGAGGCACTCCGAATTCTATACTTCCATCTGAGAGCCACGTATGGGGTAGACAAAGAACCGGTGCTACCACATGTGCCTCTGGTTATTGAAGCGGTGGTCCAGAACGATAGAGCTCGCAAATGCTGAAACTATCCTGTCTCAACAACACGGCAGATCAATGCTGTCAAGCCAGACCTACTTCTGCTGGACAAAGAGCTATTTGTCATGGAATTCTCTTCCCCTGCTGAAAATAATGTTGTGATGAAAGAAGAACAAAAGAGGCAAAAATACAAAGAACTTATGTTCGAGCTCGAAACTTTATACCCAGGTCATAAGATTAGGATGGTCGTACTAATCATAGGATGTCTCGGTGGAATGAAAGCTAACCACGTAGATGAACTAAAGATCATTCCGGTCTGCAGATCACTGGCCGATTGGCGCACAGAATGCAGAAAGCAGTGTTGCTCGGGTCACTTCATATTATCAGGTCTCATGAACTCTAGAAGCCACTTGCAGCTCATCTCTTTTATTAAGGGACGCTACGAGGGCAGGATGAAGAACTCCTCCTCCTCCATTGAATGTGTGAGTTTTTAGTGAGTAGCCAAACATGATCTTGGATTCTCACACTACCGAGAGTGCGGACCCTCTCGGCGCCCTCACACGGACGTTTAAAAAAAATAATAATAATGAAAGGTCTTTCATTCAATAACCAAATAGCGGATACAACAGTTTATATTTATAAAAACATCATAGCGGGTGAGATTCAGTTCGATCGAAGTATAGACACAATATTTCTATCGAACTGAATCTCGCCCGCTATAATGTTTTTGAGAGAAGCCAAAACTCGAATAAGAGAACGCTGGGGTTATTCAACCATAAAAATCATTTCAACTCATATAGGTTGCTCAAACGATGCACAGAGGAAATTACTCAGTTTTGAATGTCATCACAAAAACTAGTGATTCTTGGGATGATGGAAATGAAAAACGCCGACGTAATAACTCGATTCACCGAAATAGAATCTTGATCAAGGTCAGGGACTGACTCCCTGATTAAATTGAATTGACTAGTGCCTTGTGTTTACCGGAATATCTTCTATTGAAACAATCGGCAAAGACGAATCACAAAGTGAAATATTTCCCCATTTCTTCCATTCTTTCTTCTCTTTCTCAGATTTTGCGTTTCGGTCTCAATTAATGTGCAGGCTAGTTTTCAGGTCTTGTTCTCTGACTGATTCAAGTCATAGACTTTTTTTTTTTAAATATTATACTGTTTTTTTTTGTTTTTACTCTCCATCTTTTTCTCGAGAACTAACTTCAAGGGCATAATTGTAATTATCTCAGAATGTTTTCTGTCACTTTTGAAGCGGTCATTTGTTTGACATTTGACAAGTAGAAACTATGCCATAATTGGAAATGAAACGGTACACGCTTCAAAAACGCATTGAAATTTCTTAAATTCGCTATAAAATTTAGCTGAGACGGTTCGTGAAATTCAAACATTTTTGGGTCGTCGTGAAGCACCGCAATACAGAAATTAGTGGAAAAATTTGAGATGTTGGGACAAGTTCATGGGCGCCCGCAGACATTTTTCTCAGGTGTGGCAAAATGAAATTTTTTGAAAAACATCAAAAGTATTCAGTAGTCCGCTTCTTTCAATCATCACGGCTCCTCCTGCCCCCCCTTGCAGGCGAGCATGGACCAGTTAGTGTGGTGAAGAATAAAACCCGTGCTCATCGCTCAAGAACAGCCGAGAATATTGCTGCTGTAGTATGTATGGCCGGAATGGGATGGTATTGATCTGGACAACGTTAACTTTCGAAAAGACGGCGCTACGTGCCACACAAGCAACGAAACCATTTATCTTTAACGAGGAAAGCTTCTGAACCTTGTTATCTCTCGAAGAGGTGATCACAATTGGCCACCGAGATCATGTGATTTAACACCTTGCGACTTCTTACTTTGGCAAGTGAAAGATAAGGTCTTCGCCAAGAGCCCATCAGAACGTCGATTCAAGACCTCAAAGATGGAATTTGTGAGGCTATTGAGGACATAGAGCAGCCACTTTGCGATTTGGTTATGGAAAATTTCATTCTGTAGTCGTGATCGTGGTGTCTATTTGGCCGATGGTAGTTTCCATTATTAATGGCATACCTTCCTCTTCATAATGAAATCTGATCATTTATCTATAGAAATGGCATTATTCATTAAATGTCAAATTAACACCTCTTATTGGAAAACTCTTTATGATCCGCACTCTACCTACCCCCCTTTCAACGCCTCTGCTCCGCAAGTTATCCGTACCAGCTTTGACGCTGTAAACTAGTGAAGAGTTGTTAACACAATGAGCTGCTGTTACTACGAAATCTGGTGCAATGATTACACCTCCGCACTTCCCCTCCACATGCATCCCCTGTATTTTTAGTGATACGATGAATGGAAAATCCTCTATGCTCGCTCTATATCCACCCACAATTCGGTGGACGACAGATGATCCAACATTTCCTGAAAATTATTCAAAACAGGGGGGAAATTATGACAATATAAAAACTTCAAGTTAATATATTCATGATTTCTCATCAAGCGGAGTCCCTTTCGCCAAGCAGGCATGCGATTAGATTATAGGAAGGGTGGAAGATCATCTGAACTCGCATGCACCTTGACTTTAACTTAAGTCTTCAAGTTAAGATATATTGTGCATCCCCGCGGTGTTTACCAGTCAGGCATGCGTAACGTGCGGAGCACACAATAACAATCAGAAGTCGCGCGGGCGCACGCCATTCGATTAGGTAAGGGCATAATGAATATCCACTGATACAGGAACTAGAAATATGATCATCAAAATCTCACCCAAAATAATTTGCAGAACCAACAACAGAATAACAAACATGGCGACCCAAAAGAAAAAACTAACTTAAAACGAGAATTCGATCTACTTTTTATATTGAATGATTTCGTGATCATGAAACAGTTATAATCTTGCACGGAGGCAATAAATTTTTGATTTTCACATCACGAAAAAATTCTCAAAAGCATTAATGTTAGTCGTGAACTCGATAATACAAAAAATATACAGTTGAGACAATAAGACGTCAGAGTTCGATTGCTGAAACGCTATGATGACTGGAACCTTCATTAAAAACTCCAAAACCATATTCAATATAGGTAGGTAGGTACAGAGAAAATCGGAACCGAATAGAAGTCATATTTGCGAGGGCGCCACCAGACTCTTATGAATCATAAACTAAGATTACCGTGGCCTAAAACCAATTATTCTACTTCAGGGTGTCACATGATCATGACTTGACAGATCGAAAGTTGACAGGTGGAAGTTTGTAAACATGGCTTTACGAGGTAGAATAAGGCGTTCTAATTGTCAAGAAATGCAGTCACGTAAATGGCGATCGTTATCGTGCTATGACATCACAGTTTCTTGTGTCTCATTTGGGAGCTTTCGGTCTTGACGACATGTGGTTTCAGCCACATGTTATACCGCCCGCGTGTTACCTTACACGTTAACCGGTTTGGCGACCGGCATTGGCCTCCACGCTCTTGCGATTTAATGCCTTTAGACTTCTGCTATAAGAAACCATGATTCATTGAACACTGAAATCTTGCGCTCTTGAAATCACCCTTTAGGTTGAATTGTTCGAAAATAAAAACAAATTCTCCAGTTTCTGCATTCCGGTGATTCGAAATAAACTGAATTTCCAAGAAACGACTTTCATCAAAAGGATTCATGCCTCTTCAGATAAATACTTCAGCTTTATACCCTTATCGCAGAGCAGCCAAGCCTGTTGGAAAGAGCTCATACTCAGGTACAGCCTACAGCATATTTTATGATTAGTCACCCAGTTATTTCGAGAAATAGAATTTAATTTTGATAAGGCTATTGAGGAGTGAGGCGCCGTCTCTGAACTAGTTTTGAGCACAGAAACAAACTACAAATCATTACAAATATCCTATAGGAGTATGAAAAAGTCTGTGCAGTTTTCATAACATGTCTACTAGTTAAGTATTCCATTGTTTCAACTGGCAACACCAACATTTTGAAGTGCCATCATCAGGATTTATTTTTCAGTATTTGCCATTTTGCAGAGGTGGTTATTTTGTTTAAAGAACGAAGAACGACTTGGAGCGCCACCGGAGTTTATGGATGTAGAATTAATAATAATAATATTAACATCCTTTATTCTGAAAAATCATTCTCTCAATCATATACAAATATATACATACATACACATACACAAAGGATTGAATGAAATACAAAACAAGTCAAAGAAGTACATGCAACATTGCCTGCAACCAAAAAACAAAAATCAACTTCTCAAGGAGATAAATAGATAAATTCATTGACATTGTAAGGCTCCCGTTCTATTAAAAGACTAAAAAATTTTTTTTTTCTGAAAATATTGAAACATTTTATCTGTCTTAGATCTTTCGGAAGTGAATTGAACAATTTTATAGCCATATATGTGCACTGTTTCTCAGTAGAAGACAATTTATGTTTGGGATATATGTACCTACAAATTATGACGACTATTATAAGTTTGTGAGGCCTTGAATCCTTCAAAATATTCTGGATTTTTGTAAAAAAAAACTGTAATATTTTATAAATATATAGTCCCGCCAAAGTCAGCAATCCATTTCTCCTGAAAACGCCTCTACAAGTTTGGGTATAACCCCACCCAAATATTATGCGAATAGCGATCTTTTGAATTCTGAAAATAGATTCAGAATGCATACTGTTACCCCAAAAAATCAGTCCGTAAGACATAATCGACTGAAAATTGGAGTAATATACTGCCATCAAAAACGGTTTACTGGCCTCCGTCTTTAACACTCGAAGTGCATACACAGTAGATTTCAATCTGCTGTTCACATTTTCTGAATGGGTTTGTCGGTTATAATTTCATATTTCTATCTGGGTCATTCTGGCAGCCCAGCAGCACGATTTTGACCCCCCTACGGCCTCCAGTTTCTCAAATGAAAATTATGAAAGTACACCTAGCGTAATCTTCGGAAGGCTACAAAAAGACAACCAATTGATATTTTTTCATTCTGTTTCCACCCAAATATTCAGAATTAAAGATAGTTCAACCATGGAAAATTCCATGAAGACATGTAAAAAAAAAGTTGAGTTCGAAATTTGAAAAAATTTTTCCACGGAAAATCTTAGAAAATCGAGTACGTTGAGATTCTGCTTTCCAAATTGGCAACCGAGGAAAAAAAATTCCGACTTTGCAGGTTTTCCGCCATCTTGAATTTTTTTTTGCAAAATTCTACACCACAATTCAATTGAGCCCTCAAAAATACTAAGAACCGTTATTTCAAATATCACGCATAACTTACTACAGTTCACAGAATATTGCTCAAAGTTGACATTAAGCACCCTGTATCTCGATTATGCGTCGAAAACGGGGTATATGTCATAAGGCAAAAATGACTTTCTCAGTGTCAACTACACGGCTATATATGTTTGTCCAGTTTATGGTGAAACACCCTGTATATATGTCCTAGAAGTCGCCCACGCCATTTAGGGGATCGAAAGTGAAAAATATTCGAAGCCCAAAAATCCATGTTTGAAATTTTTTGATAACGTAGATGATTAGTAATTAATTAATGAAAGTGACCAATCAGGAGCACCCCACAGAAGAATAAGTAGGCAGTGGGGACGCGAGAGTGAGACGCCAGAGCGGCTGCAGGCTTTTCATGCAGTAAACCGAGACTGGCGTCTGACTCTCGCATCCCCACTGCCTACTTATTCTTCTGCGGGGCGCTCTTGATTGGTCACTTTCATTAATTAATTATTAATTAACTACGTTATCGAAAAATTTCAAACTTGGATTTTTGTGCTTAGAATATTTTTCACTTTCAATCCCCTTGATGGGGTGCGCGACTTCTGGGACACCCTGTAGAATGTATAAAGGCTAGTGAGTCAGTGCATATGGCTACTTCATTGGATTCGATGAGGGGAAGTTTCAAGGCTTGAAGAATGCTAAAGAGTTCACCTATTTGGATGCAGCATATGGCCGATATCCGGGATTTGTCTAGGATGGTGTTTTGATTTGTAACTGCTCAGCTCACTCAGTTTTCGGTCTTGGAAGCATCTGTGTACAATATTTCGTCGAACGAGTACTTCTCTAATAACTCTTGAAAAGACTTCCGATAGCGTTCATTTGGTACATCATATTTTTTGTAACAGCTTAGTGATATGTCAACAGCTGGGAGGGATTTTAACCAAGGGGGAGTCTTAGATATCGAGTAGGAGCTGGTAGCAGAAAAGTAAATGGATGTTGAAAGAGTAATAACTAGTTGTGGGAGAGGTGGAGAATTATTATCATTAATAATTAAAGCAGAAACAATATTCATTTGAAAAAATTTCAAATTTTTTTCGGAAATCTCTTCCCGAATCATAATGACGATTCAACCCTCTCTCCCTACAGAGTCTATTGTTACTTCTGTTTATAATCTTCACCTCGAAATAGAGCACTTCAACTGATTCGAAGAGACTACATTTTCTCTCTAATATTTTCACCTCACCACTCGAATAAATACAAATAATCGGTATGAGACATAAAAGCATACTATTTTAAAATTCTTTATTCAGTGAATGTAGTAGCAGTACAAGTGGCACATTGACGAATAGATAGCTATATTTCTTTCATCAGTTCTTGATATCTGCTACCTCTTTTATCCAATCCACTAAGTATGGTATATTAGTGTAGACACCTGGTTCTCCACCTGCACAAACTTTTGAACCAAAGGAAACTACGCCATACAGAGTATCATCTATGACAAATGGTCCACCAGAGTCACCCTTAAACATAACCAATGTAAGATTTAATATATATCTGCATACCTACATTCACAGAGTGTTAGATGAACATGTGGCAAAAATTAAAGAGGTTATTCTTTGGACTATTTTAAGGATATTTTATCCCATGATTAATTTTGATGAAGCACTTTGTTGCAAAGGTATAGAGCATTAAAAGTAAGAAACCCAATTTCCTGAATTACATGCTCCTTTCCCGTGGTATAACCCACGCCTCCGAGGTAGATAGTTCTGTACGCCATTGGTCGCATTCACCGGACATAACCGTTGGGCAACTGTTCCGCAATCTTCCGGTGGCACATGCGCTACTTACTCAACACGTTCTGGAAGACGCCATTATTCGGAGCGCTTTTGATTTGCGCTAGGTATCGGTAGCGGAGCGCTTCGTCCGGTGAATGCGACCATTATCATAGTGTTACTGTTGACATAGTTGACGTGTAAACGATTGATGGTGAAGTCCTCTAACATGGCTCGCTATACAAATGTCGAGAAGTCTGACCATGAAAGCCAAAAGGACTTTGAGAACGGTATAACTGGAAGACAATATGCTGGACATAATAGAAGAAAGAAAATTATTAATCGGTAAACAGACAATTTTCGAATTCCGGAAAAGTTTTTTCACCTCAGGCGGGAGTTGAACCCGCGTCCTCTAATTTCCGGTCAGAGATGTTAACCAACTACACTACCCAAGCTACTCATTTTTCCGGAATTCGATGTTAATGATGCCACGCAGACTAAGATGTCTGCGCGGGTGAGAAAGTTAATAGGTGGGGGGGAAACTCATTCGCCATCATCGGTCAAAGGATCCCCACTCTACCCTTCTCCTTTGCGTCATCGATATTTTGTCGACATCAGCAGGGGTCGGATTTCGGGTCTCCGACCGATGAACAATATAAACCGAAATTTGTAAATTTAAATTGGATCTTAGTCTGCGTGGCATCATTAACATCGAATTCCGGAAAAATGAGTAGCTTGGGTAGTGTAGTTGGTTAACATCTCTGACCGGAAATTAGAGGACGCGGGTTCAACTCCCGCCTGAGGTGAAAAACTTTTCCGGAATTCGAAAATTGTCTGTTTACCGATTAATAATTTTCTCTCATATACATTTCACAGACGCTAATTTCCAATTTATAATAGAAGAAGATTCAGGTACCTCAACTAGAAAACTTGCAAAACTTTTAATGTAAGTTATTGGACTGTTCTTAGAGATAACGATAAGGATAGGGTTATCAGTCTCAAGGAACAATGTGAGATTCAACTATTCATTCTTTAAGCGACATTTCGGCCAATTTGTAGCCTGTTTATGAGCTTTTATTTAGTTTCACCTTTCCCGGTGTCAATCTATCTGTCTGTCTATCTATCTGTAATCAAATCTTGCAAGTTGAATATGACGCACTTCTACTCGTCCGATTGATTTGAAATTTGGGAGGTGTACATAATTCTGGTGACAATCCATCATTGAATATTTGTTATAGAAAAAAACAAAATGGCGGCAACAATAAAGTGAACGAGTTTTCTAATTATAATCCGATTTTATTCGAAATTGGTGTCTGGGGGTTTTCTGGGTCGGAAATTACGATTCTTTTAAATTGAGGAATTCAATATGGCGGCTTCAAAATGGCGGATGTGTGTCGTTATGATAAAAGCTCGTCTTGTTTTTGTTATTATAGCTTGTTCAAGCTGAAAACAAAAACAAAAATGAGGCCCCTTGCTTTACTTTCAAGATTTTGACTACACATGATATATGGAAACAGTACCTACATCAATAAAAAACTACAAATCTATAATCTGAACAATATAAATCACAAAAACACACAATAATCAAAATTTTGGACCACTCGTCGAAACAATAGAGTAGGTAGGTAGGTACTACAACTCAATGAACATTCACAAAAAACAAACAATGAAAGCACGATGTTTTTATTGTTCATAATATATATTTGTAGTTTTTTATTGATGTAATGTTTCCATATATCTAGCGTGAGGATGGAGGACTATTTTGTTTTTGTTTTCAGCTTGAAAAAGGCCATCAATTGGCCTCAATGTCGCTTAAAGAATGAATAGTTGAGTCCCACATTGTTCCTCATCGTTTATATTGGGAACGAGATACGTATGTTTAACTTAGAGATAACTTGTTCTACCCATACCACATTTAACTCGTTTAGGCACTTTTTTTGCGGATTTTGCTCCACGAATTGCATTTTGTCAATGGCTTCTGGACACAATGGTTGAAAAGTTGAACGTTTGGGTTTGAATTGTGGATGACCGGCTAATTGGACCGGTATTTCTACCAGAAAGACTCACCGGCGAAGTATACCGTAAATTTTTGGAACAAACGCTACCACGGGCTCAGTTTCTGGAGGATGTACCATTGGCTCAAAGACAGGCAATGTGGTATATGCATGATGGTGCACCAGCTCATTCAAGTGTAGTTTCTCGAGAGTTCCTAACAGCAACATACGGACCTCATGGCCAGGACTCAACCCTCTGAATTATTTCCTATGGGGCTATCTGAAGTGATTAATTTATTCTTGGCCCGTGGAAGATGTAGACGATTTAAGAGATCGAATAATTGCTGGTTGTCACTCAATAAAAGTGACCCTGGTGTTCTTGAAGAGTTTGGCAGTATAGAAGGAGGAGATTGGATGGTGGAATCCTAGCTGAAGGTAGCCATATTCAACTAGATATCGCCATGATGTAGATTATACTCATGACGATCTTTAGTTTTGCTTTGAGAGGACCTTCGTTCCACTTCAATTTTCATCGATGTAGGGTTATGTTGTTCTGAAGAGATCAAAAAAGATCGAAACCTAGGTCAACACCTACCCGCTTTGATGAGGTTGGAACTTTCGCTAGTTTCCCTGGATGATGATAGCAAGTTCGGGTCAGATCCATGGCGGTTGTTGATATTTATATCAATGGACGCAGTGAATCTGATTAATCGATGTTACCTGATGATTGAAAATTTCTTTTGTCCTACATCTTCGGAACAAAGCGCTTTTTCGGTTATAATGAGTGGATGAAATATCCAAGGAATAACCCCTTCAATTTTTGACGTATGTATATCTAACACCCTGAGGTCTCCTTTGGCATCTTCTTGGACGCCTACATCTCGTGATATCAAATACATATTAAGATTACCTAATGGAAGAATGAATACTCACGTTACAAGAATCTTTAGTTCCACTGAAATGGCCAGCACAGAACATTTCTACCGAAATTCCGAAATGTTCGATGGCTTCGCATTCGTCTTGACTGTATACTTCGAGGTCGAGAGCTCTCAACTGGGTCTCATCTTCCAGGGTATCATAGGTCAGTCCCCATCCAGCAACTTTTCCCCAAGACAACGGTACACTTCTCGAATACTTTGGCAAGTGGACATTCTGTATTTTTCCTTGGATATAATTCAACGGTGATTCCAATCTGAGCACAGCCAGATCATTCCTGAATGTTTTCGCATTATAGTTGGGATGGATAGCTGTTGCTACTACCTTAATGATAAAAGAACGAAGCTGTCAATCAATATGCATTCAGGAAAGTCTCCTGAGGAAACTGGCGCACTATTGGTGGGTTTCACAAAGCGTAATCACCGGTGATCCGAGCTTGATCTAGAATCAACTCGATTTGGCAGTTCAAAAATCACAGAATCAAGCCGTTGATCTCGGATCACCGGTGATTACGCTTTGTGGAACCCACCGTATACCTTAAGGTCTCAGTTCCCCCTTTTTTTATTTGTTTTTTCACTGATGAAGAACATCACAACTAGTGAAGAAACAATATTTTTTTGCAATAACTGGTGAAAGAGACCCCCAATAATATAGTGGTTGTTATACAAGGTGAGGAAGAAGCTATCATAAATATCAGTATACAAATACTGACACCAGGAAATTTTAGTTAAAACCGTGACATCTCTTTCCTTCTACCTCTGCATATTTAAGCAATTCAGTAAATGAAACTCACTCTTCTTCGTTGTCCTCCTTTCTGATTATTATCCGTACCAGCTAGGATCTCATATGGATATGGAAGATCAAGGCAATGAGCTGCAGTTACAACTACATCCGGTTTGATAATCGCGCCGCCACAATTATGTTTATTAAAAATTTGTATGGACACAATGTATGGAAAATCTTTTATGCTGGCTTCATAGCCACCTACAATTCTTGGAATGGTGAATGCTTGAGACTTTCCTGGAAATGAAAGGATGACATGTGATAATTCAGTTTGGAGGATAGTTTTGAAATACTAGCCAGCTTTCGCATCTATTTTAGAATATCATGAGAACAATGCATCTCAAATATTCAAATAGAAGAAATGGTTAGGGCCTTCATTGAAATCATGGCATGGTACAATTTTAAAGAACAAATTGTGATTTTCTACGGACGTTTTGTGGAGAAAATCAAAAAATTTCAAGAAAAATATCTAAATTCACAACAAATGATTTTTATTATAATTTTTAGATGCATAATTTCGAGAATATTCGAAAAATAATACGAAAATATGAAATGATATAATGAAGCTGGATGAAAATAGTTTGTTCAATTCATTGACTCTGGCATCTGAGGTAGTACTTCACAAAATGAAAATCTGAAGATTTTCGAACGATCAGAATGTGAAATTGAATCCTGACCATGAAAAATCCCAAGAAAAAACACTGATGATATCCTGTAAAATATAGGACTGGTGCTCCTTGAATAATCAACTGAAAATTATTAGATTAAGAAGTCCACTCTTACCCGTAATGATTGGAAGGACCAAAAGCAGAAACGGGACCATTTTCAGAGAATCAAGAGAACTAACTTGAAACTAAAGTTTGGTAGCATACCTTTTTATACCAAATTAAGTCTTACTTCGTGTAAATGATATAAATCTACAAAATCGTGACATATTTCGTGCAGGTTATAAAAATGTTATTCAGAACATAAAAACATTTGGAGGCAGCGACAATGTTTATCGAATTATTTATATTTAAAACAAATTTTCGATTTTCCTATACACGTTTTTCGTACTCGATATAATGAAATGCTTGGAAGATTTTTAAAGTAACATTCTACGCTAAATTCATATCTTCGCTTACGACCATATTTGGTTGACGATTCATTCTGTCTCAGATCACAATGAACTCTCCAAAAAAAAAATTTCTGCAGTAATTTCAGGCAGCATCCTGTTTATTTTCTATTCATGAGTTTTTAGTCTAAATTCTTTCTTTTTATGTCTGGCATCATATTGAAATAATCGATGTATGAATATGTGTTTGGGTTCTTTCTCTGTATATGTTTTTCAGTGAGTGGGATATTTTAGGTTAGTTTTTTTGTATCATAAATTTTGGATGAGTTCAGTTTGAATGTATTCCTGAATTTCCAGACAAAAATCTGACATTTTTGTATGTGCATTGCCGCTGTTATAGTGAGTACTCCATTCTTCTTGAATTCGCCATGGCCAACCGGAATACTTTCCTAAATTGAACGTATAAAGGATATGGGGAGATTCCTTATGTAAGTTTAAGCAAAAAGAAGTCCCATAAACATGAGGTCGTGAACGTTTCGTTTTCGAGATACACATTGTTGAAGTTTGAATTTTTTTCAAGTTTTTTTCTCATAGGATCTACACTCTATAAGATATTCAACAAAAATTTGGCATATATATTACATTTAAGAGTTCTCACCACATGACAGGGCAATTTCGAAAGCACATCTACAGGTTGATATTTTTTGGGGAACACTGTCACCTGTTTTTCTCCAGAAGTTTTTTTCGGTGAGCAACTGTTCATTTGAAAAAATGTAAAACGAAGCTTTGTTGTTATACCAAACTGTCCAAACTTTTCGTTTTTATGTAGTTTTATCGTATCTGCCACCAATTTCGAGAAAAAAATATTTGAAAGATTCTCTCGAAATCCTGAAGTAAATTATGATAAGGACAGTTCATTAACTGTGGTAAATTAAATCATCATTAGTGTTCATGAAAATTTTCCTGATCTGTAGCGATGATTCATGGAGATTCGATAAACTCGTATGATCATTACAAAAAAATTTATTACTACAAGAAATGTAAAACTGAAAAAAATCATAACTAGAAAACTAAGTAAGAATCTTCAGAAACTAGAAAATATTCTATAGTCCGTTCAAATATAAGAAGGAGCTTTGTAAACAAACAGAATCGTCTGATTTGTGCACAACAAAGCTCCTATTCGTCAAACGGTCATAACAACGCTCCCTTTTAACGCCCTAAAAGATTGCCAGGATCGTAATCGGAACCGACTATAGATGGTACTAGATAGAAATGATTCAATAATTTGAGTCAGCAATTCCCACATTAGAACTTTTTTCCTCAGAAACTCTCGTGCAAAATTTCTGTTACGATTTGCCACTGTCATAAACATTTTATATCCGACGTACCCAATTTTTTTATTTTGTTTTGTTTTTATATTATTATCTACTAAATAATTTCTTTTTCGGATGCTCGAGATTGCGGCAAGGTAATTCCAGGAAACACCAGAGTTTTAGAGATTTGGGTTAGAATCTTGCAAGATTCCGACAAAGTTATTCCGGGAAACACCAGATTTGGGTCCTTTTCCCTAATGGGTGAAAGCCCATTTCTCTGCTCAAGGTTCCGACAAGGTAATTGCGAGAAACATCAGATTTGGGTCCTTTTCCTAAATGGGTTGAAGTCATCTTGATTTGCATAAATATCGAAGTTTTCAATTGACAAGACCAGTTAAAATACCAAAAGCTACTGTGAAGGTCTAGCTGTTCAAAGTGTTTATAGATTTTGTTGTGAAAAGTGTATTGTGTTGGAAAATCTTTTGACAAAGTGTATATTGTATTTATAGAACAATGTCGAATTCGGAAACGGATACTGCATCTGAGGGTGATATGTGGGGACCACCACGAAAAAGGTCCAAAAGGTCGCATTTCTTTGCTGAAGCGAAAGAAATAATTTTGAAAATTTTTCGAAAGAATTGGGAAAACATCCTGATTTATCGAAAAGAGACTTAGTAGGAATCATTTCAAAATCCTAAGGGGTGGGTGATTCAGCTGTATTCAGAATTCTCAGAGAATATGAAAAGAATAAAACATTGACGCCACCTAAGAGGAGAGCCCAGTCGTTAAAAATAATCGATTCGGTGGACGATTTCGATATGAACCTTATCAAAAGAATTGTCCACGGTTTTTCTTCCGGAATGAAATCCCAACGATTTCTCAAGTTCTAGAAACTGTGAATGATGACGACAGTTTGCCAAATTTCAAAAGAACAACGATTGTGTGAAATCTCCTTGATTCGACTTTGGACGGAAAGAAACTTTACGAAGGCCCTCCTACCGATGCGCCAAACATATTATTATTGCTCTTTCTTGAATTTGAACAGAGTACGAGTATAGTTTCATTTTCTCGAAACAGGGGCATAATTCATACAAAAAATTATTGGTAAAATGACTTATTTTGATGAGTTCTACCATCTGTTAACAGAGAAGCCTCACCTCAAAATACACCCTGTATATTGAGTTTGAGTTTTTAATGAACTATGAATGCAGAGTCATTCCTCTGAAACCACTTGTATAAGTTTATAATTGTTATCATGGTTGTTTTGTCGAGCTCAAATCTTTCTTCTGGTCCTTTCTCATAAATGCTTTATATGATCCAGACCCTGTAAGTAGGAATGCCACCTTGAAGAAGTTTCTGAGAAAATTTTCGAACCTCTGCTGGTCTGTAGGTGTGCCTGGTCTTGCATATGAAAAAACCGAAACTGCATCGCCAGAGCCTGCCCACAGGCTGAATTTTTTGGGGTTTGACGAATGGGAATTGAAGAAGTGACAATATTCATAAAATTTTGCATATTTTCCCTATCTTTTCGAATTTAAATGGAGATTCAACCCTCTCTCTCCCTAGAGAGTCTATGGTTCCTTTTGTTTATAATCTTCCACTCGCAATATCTAGAACAGATAAATTTCGTATCTTTGTTCAGAAGAAAGGAGCTGCCACCTTTTAAAAATGTTGTATTGATTTTGACCGTATGAGATCTAACCTGTGAACGGCAATATTTCCATATGTTTTTTTTTCGTTACAATTCTCGTTCTTTGTTCAAAAATACCCATTTTCAACCAATTTTCTATAGAAAAGTTCCTCAAAACCAAGAATTTAGGTCAAGTTCAGAAGATTCATCCGTTTTTTTGGTGACAATAATCATGCCGTATGAACCTTCATTCATTTTGCAGTAAAAGCTCATAAACTTGAACATATGGTGACATTTATGGCCGTTCCAAATACAAAAAAAAGGTAGGTACATGTCAGGAGAGAGTGGCAAATCGTCGAAGCGTCATTGGTCTGTAGATGGTTGTTTTTTCACTATATTCAAAACGGAAAATGAGAGCACTTTGTTTGCTTAGCGAGGCGTTGTTCGATTTTAATTTAATCAATTATTGAGTTTTCCCACTTTTTTCGGAAGAAATGAACCTCCCTTATTTTCGAGCTTGTCTTCGAAAATCTATGTTACAGAGACAAGCATTTATTAATGTCAGTAAAAGTAATAATATTCGTAATCATAACACCTTTGCTCCCTTGCTATGAATTATCATATAGAAGGTAGATTCATACTTGTATACATAATATTTGTATAATCGTTTCGTGCAGTTTATTTGTTGTAGAGAGTGCGTTCACAATTCACCACATCCTCATCCACTTCGTAGTTGTTATCAAGTACTGATAACAACTTATCGCAATAACCATCAAGATTACCATAGGGTGCTTATAGTTAAGTATACCCCCTTACATCGGTTATGAAGTTACAACATTCATTACATCATCGAAATGTACGTGGATCACCAGCATTCAGCAACCAGAAGCAGTGCAAGTAAACCATTATCCTGATAAAGTAATCAGGGTACAAAAATAAAACCAGAACAACCTTGGTAAATTAACCTAGGTACAAGACATCACTTTAATTCAACTGATTCGGAGAGATAACATTTTCGGTGTGATATTTTCACCTCATCACTTGGATAAAAACAACTAATCTGTATGGGGAATAAAAGCATATCATTTAAAGTTTCTTTATTTAGTAAATTTAGTTGCAGGGCAGGTACATCGACTAACATTTCCTCCATCAGTTCGTGATTTCTGCTACCTCCTTTATCCAATCCACTAAGTATGGTATATTAGTGTAAACACCTGGTTTTCCAACCGCACAGTACTCTGAACCGTACGAAACAACTCCATAGAGAGTATTATTTATGACAAATGGTCCACCAGAGTCACCCTGGAACACAATAAGATCCGATATAGCATATATTGGACTTGAAATGGTTCGAAGAATCAAGAATTATTATATGCAGTGGAGCATTAGACAGAGGGTCATGTAGAGGTTTTCTTTGGATTCTTCATGGCCGCCTAGTTCTCGTGATATCAAATTCATATTGAGAGTAATGAAAAAACTCACATTACAAGAATCTTTAACTCCACTGAAATGCCCAGCACAGAACTTTTCTTCCGAAATTTGGAAATTTGGAACGATGGCTTCGCATTCGTCTTGACCGTATACTTCGAGGTCAAGAGCTCTCAACTGGGTGTTATGTTCCAGAGGATCATAGGTATATCCCCATCCAGCAACTTTTCCCCAAGACAACGGTACACTTCTCGAATACTTTGGCAAGTTGACAATAGCAAGGCACACACGAAAGGGAAACCTGTGAGATCTGATCCGCAGTCCAGATTTGTTACAGATCTGGACTGCGGATGGGATCGCTCCCGCCGATCTGGTCTGTCGGGATCATTGAGATATATGATCTGCGACAGACCAGATCGGCGGTAGCAATCCCATCCCCAGTCCAGATCTGTAACAAATCTGGACTGCGGATCAGATCTCACAGATTTCCCTTTCGTGTGTGCCTTGCTATTGTGTATTTTTCCTTGGATATAATTCAATGGTGATTCCAATCTGAGCACAGCCAGATCATTCCTGAGTTTTTTCGCATTGTAGTTGGGATGGATAGCTTTTGCTACTACCTTAAATATAAAAGAATCTGCAGTCAGCAATTCCGCTGTAGAACACAATGTTTATTTATATAGGGTAAATCTATCAAAATAAAACCTTAGCGTCTCAGTTTCCCTTTCCTCACTGATGAACAATGAAGAAAAGAATACCATAACTTTTGTGGAAAAATACTTCATGGAAGATCTGGTGAAAGAAATGCCCAATAGTGTCATGCTTATTGTACAAGATATGGAAGACGCTGTCAAAAAAATATATGTCCCCAACTATAGACACCAGGAAATCTGAGTACCTGAGCCTTAACTCACCCCCTTTACCCCTATTTATTTTATAATTTGAGGTAATAAAACTCACTCTTCTTTGTTCTCCTTCCTCTAGAATATTATCCGTTCCGGCTTTGATCACATATAGAAATGGTCCAGTAATGCAATGGGCTGCAGTAACTACCATATCCGGTTTGATAATAACGCCGCCACAATAATGAACATTGTTAATTTGTATGGATACAATGTATGGAAAATCTTTTATGCTGGCTTCATAGCCACCTACAATTCTTGGAATGGTGAATGCTTGAGTATTTCCTGGAAATGAGAGGATGAAATTTGATTATTCAGTTTGGAGGATAGTTTTGAAATACTATCGAACTCATTCCGTTTAATTGGAGTTCCAATTAGAGTTCCACATATAGAGTTCCGTATAAAGAGTTCCGTATATAGAGTTCCGTATATAGAGTTCCATATATCGAGTTCGGATATAGATTTCTGTATATAAAATAACTTTTATAGAGAGTTGGTATAATGTGGTGCTTTTCGGATTGCAGTTTCGAAACAATGTTTGGTTTATGGTTGGGAGCCTTGATTGACAGTCTAAAGGGGATTTGTCCGATACGACGAATTTTTATTTTATTCATAACTTCAGTATGGCTTGATCAATATCGATGAAATTTGCTGTGTGAAACAAAATGATTTTCTACTTTCAATAATTCCAACACTTTCTCAAAAATACAGGGTGGGAATTTCGATAAGTTCAGATTGAATTTGCAGGTTGAAAAAACACCATGATGTACATTTCTTTTTCAAAAATTCGCTTCCTGCTTCAGCACACGTCGAGTTTTCCTAAAAGAAATTTTTCCTTTAAAAATGTACAGGGTGTTTTTCCAACCTGCAAAGTTTATCTGGAAAAATGTTGGAATGATTGAAAGTAGACAATCATATTGGTCTTCACTGAAAATTTCATCAATGTTGATCAAGCCATACCAGAGTTATGAATAAAAGAAAAATCGGTCGAATCGGACGGATGACCCTGTAGGTAGACTCTCAATAAAGGCGCCCAACCATAAACCAAACATTGTCTCGAAATTGCATTGACTAGCGTAAACTTCTCCTAAAATCTGACGGTCTCTTCGGGAATCACCCTATATATTGTTCGGTTCCATCCTGTCATTATTCTGATTAAGAAGAGTTCAACTTTATTCAAACTAAATTTTAGTAGCTGACCAACAGATGGAAGATTGTACAGATAGATTATGAAGAGTTGTAAACCCTGATTTTATTCTCATGCAATTCCAAGAATAGTTCTTATGATTTTTCAAAAAACGTTCATCCGAAAATAAATTACTGGATATTTTTTCTCGATTAATTTCATGTAAACTTGTTGAAAGTTTTGTTTCAGTTTACCCAAAAAATTGTGTGAAATGCGAGTAGAACTTTAGTGGAAGATTATCTGTAGGAATTCGATTTTTTTCTTAGAAATTCGAAGACATTCGCTTTAACTCGTCTGTTCTCTATATGGGTGGACTCATCAGTGGTATTATTCTTAATACTTAAGTACACCATCTTCGGAAATGAGGAAGGGAATGGCCAGTTTTCGCATCTGTGAATATCATGAGAACGATGCATCACAAAAGTTCAAATAGAAGAAATGGTTAGAGCAGGCATTGGAATCATCACATGGTACAATTTCATACAACAGATTGTGATTTTTGATGGGAGTTTTGTGGAGAAAACCAAAAAAACACAAATCTCTAAATTCCACATTCAATAAGGACAATTTTTTCTTCGGAATTTTTGGGATGCCTAATTTCGATAATATTCGAAAAATAATACGAAAGTATGGAATGAAAGGATGAAGCTAGATGAGAATAGTTTGTTCAATGCATTTGACTCTGGCATCTGATAGAGGTTTTGCTTCACAAAATAAAATCTGAAGATTTTCGAACGATCAGAATGTGAAATTATTAAATCTTGACCATATCAAAGTCCGAAAAATGTACTGATATGCTGTAAAATATAGTTCATGAGCTCCTTGAATAATTAACTGGAAATAATTGGATAAAAGAGTACAAACTCACCTGTGATAATTGAAAGGACCAAAAGGAGGAACGGAACCATTTCTAGAGAATCAAGAGACGTAACTAAAGTTTTGGAGCATAACTTTTTATACCAAATTAGGTCCCACTTCGTGTAAATGAAATAAAACAACATAATCGTGCAGGTATTAAAAAATTATTCAGAATATAAGTACCTACTTTTGCAGACAGCGACAAAGTCTATCGAATTATCTATATTTGAAACAAATTATTGTTTTTCCAATACACGTTTTTTGTACTTATGTTGTTATTTCTCAACATTGATTTTGGTTTTTCTTGATTATGAATTGAAGTGACGAATTCCTGATCTTTTTTGCGAATTATGTTCTAAATCCAACAATCAATTTTTACAGCTTATCGTTGAATATTACGTAACTCTGAAACGAACCGTTTGTGGGCATATGGGTGAAGTCCTGCTAATACACATGTGAATAATTTACGATTTGAATATAAATAATATTTCCATCTGTTTTATGGAAGAAACAACTGAGAGGCTTTGAAACATTTATTTTCAATAACATAGAATTGACATTTGTATCAAATAAATTCTACAATTTCTGTATTATAGAAAAAACTCTGGTTGACTGATCAGATATTCCTTTCAGTATCTCATGCACCATTTTTACAGGTTGAACTATTCTCCGGAATAACTCCCCTGAAATATCACAAATGAATCATGGAATCAAATGCTCATGTTAAGATTTCGAATAAGACAAACCTGAAGCGATCCATACCCAGTTCTTCGCCATGATGAGAAATTTTTCTTTATGCATTTTGGGACCCAAAAGAGGATTAATCTGAACAACGTAAGAGCAGAACCAGCTGAAATCAAAAAAAGGAATTGAAGCTCCATAAACCAGGCTTTTTCCTAATACTCACAATAACCAGCAACAAAAGGAAGTAAGGATCAAGCAGAGGCGAATTATCCTGCAAAAAAACATGAATTTGGTCATGTTTAGGACACATACAAAGATTCAGAAATATCTGTGAAGGGAATGCATTTAGGCCCCTCATTTAGATTGTTCTACATGAAATAGTACGAAGTTTTTCAAAATAGCCCAATATTCTGTCTCATGTAAAAAAAAACATTTGAATTTTCCCGGAATATTACTTACGATCTATTTCTACTCCTTGGGACGCACAAGGGACCTATTATTCCTATAATTCCCCAAAAAGCAGTAGTTAAGGAGAGCGACAATATATCGTAACCCATTTTTTGTCTGAAAGAAGTTATATTAAGCAATCCACCGACCTGTCAAATATTTTATTTGATATGGCGGGTACAGGTCATCGATGCTTTTTTATAGATGACAGTAGTATCACAGAATACCTAACTAGTTAGGTATTCTGTGGTATTCTGTAGTATCACAGAATACCTAACTAGTTAGGTATTCTGTGGTAGTATCCTGTTGTTGACACTGAAATTTTTAACAGAAAGAAGAGTATACTTTCTTTCATCTATGGTTTGATCTGCGATCGCCATGTTGAATTGCCTGATTTTATGTTCAGGCCACAGTTTTTTACCAAATGACTCTGATTTTGTTCAAATTGAGTCGGAATTGAAAAACCAGCAAATATTGTATTTGCCTTCCGAATACGTGAGAGTAATGAAACAATGTCGAAAAAAAACCTTTTGTGGTAACAGAAATGGGTACCCATAATTTTTTGAGTGTCAATATGATTGAAAAAAAATCGTCAACAGAAAAACAAGCATCAATGGACAAAAAATTAACTGGCTAAAAATAAGATCGATTATATTGAAGAAAGATGAACCGTTTCTGCATATACTGTTCAGCAAGATTCATTTGACGCACCTGTACACAAGATTGATATTAAAAAAAGGACGTAAAAAACAGCACAAAAATCAGAAAAGAAGACTTTTTTTAATGAGTACGCTATGGCCCAATGGTAAGATGATCGATGCAAAAAAACTTGCCAATCTTAGCGAGATGATGCATCTTATCCCATCCGACTGCCAAGATTTCTACAAAAAAATACGAGGAGATGATAATATTGAAGAAGATATCGATGGATATAACATAGCTAGTCTTGATTTTTAACTTGAAGATGTTCAATAAATTTTCTTTATCAATAAATGACTTTTCTTCAGCATAGATCTTTTGAATTTTATTTTTTCTTAGTGATACATAATACTGCAGAAAGCAACCAACCCCAAAAAAAATGGCTGTATTTATCAAAATATTGAGGAAATTATTTTTCTTTTAGTTTCACTTTGATGCCAATGGGATCTGTTGCCGGATAAAACTTGAAAGTTGAATATTTTCATTAAGCTGTAATGTATACTATCAAACTGAAGTTAAGAAACCTAATAATATCGATTTACTCGAAACATCACTTTCGAAGGTTGGAAGCTTTCTGCATAACTACGTTCAATTCAAATGGTTTGCCTAAGATGTCTATTTTAGAAATTTTATGGTTGACGAATTGAAATGTTACGAAAATACAATCAAGATCATTGAGAGAAGGCTATAAAATGAATGAAATATAAACTTCTATTTTGCTGATAAGACAAATATACAAATTATCGTGAATAAAGAAACTTGTCTTTATCCTGAAATTCCATTCGATTTCCCTTCAGGTTCTACGTCCTCAGCATTCTGTCACAGGCTTGCGTCAACTTCAACTTCTTCAAAGATTTGGTCATGAATGCAGTCACATTTCATCTGCATAATAAGATGTATCAATAACTTCTTTCGGTGGTCCAAACATGAAATCGCAAGGCAGATTCAATTCTTGCTCTCACCAAAGTAACATTCCCTATTCGTAAACTGATCAGTGATCAGCCTTGAATGTTATTGAAACTCACTCCCCTCAACTTTTTTTTGTGATTTTTCCTCCCAGAATTGTTTAGTTGTAATAGGAGGGATAACTTGAAAGTAATGAAATAAATATCCCTTTTTTAAAATTAGGACTTGAACATTTTCTTTTCCGTAATAATTCGGCGGTATTTTCAACACCCTTTATTTTATTCGGGAAATCTCCCGAGAGAAAGCGCAATAATTTGATTGATCGGTTTAAATTTCGGAAATTCGATACCTCTGTGCCGAGAAATTATTGAATCGTTTATCTATACATACAAGATATCTGGCGAGACGTTAACGATTGAAATTGTTGATTTTCGGTTCAAATTTCGTCTGCAACAGTGAAGATAAGGAAATTATGGTTCCACGAACTCAGCGCTGAGAATATGCTGCGTTTGCTGAGAACCCTGATATTTTTGCGACACAGCATTTCCCAAACCGATGCATGGGAACTAAGAGGGGTAGGGAAGCAGGAAAATCTTCAATTTGATTGGTTCGTAAAAGCAAAGATGGAAGAAGTATTGATTTGATTGGTTTTGAAGCATCAACGAAAGAAAAACCTTTAATTTGACTGGTTTTTGGAGGAGACGAAGAGGGGAAAATCTTCGACTCGCTCGGGGGACGAAAATGGCAGTTACTGGTGGAACCTCAAAACGGAAAGGTTCCCAGTGCTCGGGAATATGATTCGGGTACTAGGGTAGTACGGTTTCAAGTTAGGTACTTGAGTGTTAAGAAGTACGGTTTCAAAGCGGAAATGAAAACAATTAAGGTTGATTTGGAAGTTGCGGAGTAACTGCAGAAGTCTCAAACGGGGAGATTCTGAGTTGACTCGTTTGATATGTGTTTGATACGGGTTTAAGGTCGCCGTTTGATGCGCGTAGGACAAGTCGACCGATAGAGGCGCCACCGTGCATTTTATGGAATATCTCCATAGAACTTACATTATCTCTATGAGTTCTATGAATATCTCTCTAATTATGAATGAAATGTACTATGGCGCTCTCTATCCGACAATAGCTGAATTATGAAATTAGTGAATATGTGGGTAAAACAGGAACTTTTTCCCGCCATATTTTGAATTTGGCCATTCTCTGCCAATTCCGCATTTCAAGTTGTTTTTCTGAACGAAATTATCTGTAGATTCACTTTTAATCGGAAGTTGAACTATTTTCATGGGTCTTTCGTTTGAAATAAAACAGAAGCATGAGTTGACTTATTTTCTTCTATTTTTGAAAGAAAAAAAAAGAACTGTTGAAATGAAATAAATCTCAATCATCTCATTAAGAACTCCAATCCTTTCTGAGTTCACCCACAAAATTTCAGTTCTCAAAGTGAAACCATTCTCAAATGCAACTTGAAATAAAAACACACTACATTGAACGCCCACCTTAAGGAAGGTTCAAGAATTAATTTAGTTTCGTAGTTATTCGGAAGACGGCGTTAGGATAACTCGTAGGTTTTTTTGGTTTCTTTCAAAAGTTTTGATAAGACAGTCTCAAACTGGGACATATATAAGAAGTGTTAAGTTGAAGTTAGTAAAGTCTCTAAATTATTTGGAATTATTTAGATCGCGTATCGTCGGTATATTCGGGAGTGAAGGTCAATTTTGGCGAAAAACGTGTGGGTGTCGTGCTTCGTATCTAATCTGTCTGTTTCAGGAAAGAAGCATCGTCGTAGAATCATCCTCCTAGTTCATCATTTTTGGGATTATTGGTACAGGAAAAAGGTCAGATAAATTGTTTACGCTTAGCTTATTTTGAGAATTAGTAGACAGCCGCATGCCCGCCCAAAATATATATTTATAGTCCAGAGTCCCGAAATCTTCTAAAAGTCATAGTTTCACACTTTCGTATTTTTTTTTTCTTAAAACGTATTATAATTTTTGTAATCACCCTTAAGTAGTCGAAGGTCTAAGTGGAGTTTTCTGTCGAGAAAACTCAGGTTCATTTGAAAGATCACGAGGAAACTATTGTTGAGTTTCCCCTTGTAAAATTAAAGTTTAAGAAGGTTTGTTTTCCGTCATATCATTTGGGTATAGAAAATTTACTTTATACTGTAAATTCTTTTGAGATTGTTCATGATTATTATTTCTGGGGGTCATTTTGACAAACCCTTTTCATTTTTGTTGATGATTTGAATTCACTTTTATATGATTTGGAATTCACACTGATGTTGATTTAATTTCAATGAATAGATCTGCCTTTGTAATTTAAAGTTAATGTAACAGTCTTACTTGATGGGATTATTTCCTTTCAAATTAAGAAATATCCGAGCATTTGATAATTTGAATTATTTGATTTGAGTAACACATATCTAATTTGGTGAGAATTTGTTTAGTTTGATTTGGTTTAATATACGTCTTAAATTTAATCTAAAAGGTTTCATTTACCATCCCTCTCCCTAGAAAATAATTTTAAACACCAAGACCCGACCCAAGTGCGTTGGGCCGATCCCACACTTTCTTCCGTCGGAAGAAAGAACGTCAAAATTTTAATTAACATCTTTTATTTTTCTTTAAGTAATAACACCCTTGATTGGTGGAAAGCCGCTCTTCCGTCCAATCACCAAGAGGGTGCTTTTTACATAGTTAACCTTGATTTTCTGATGCAAGAGCATTATTATCATCACTATCCTAATCAGGCCACTCTTGTTTCATTACTTCTCTCTTTAGTTTATTCTTTCTCAACTTTTCACCTAAGGAACAGTAGCAGGTCTTCATATGATATTCTTCAGATAGATCTTATTCAACTTCTCAACCTTCCGATTTTCCTGTTGTCTTTTTCTGTCATAAATTATTTATCTATCACCGTTGTCACCACCATTTCTGGATTTTTCTTCAACTTGCTTTCTTTGTTTTCTGTTATTAACAATTCCAGCTAGTTCTTCAAATGCTTCAAGAGCTTTTTCGTCAATCAGTTTAGTTTAAATAACTTGATTAAATCAACAATTTTTTCATTGTTATTTCTGCTTCGACTGAAACTAAATGTTTTTCCTTCTTTGTACAATTCCTCCGGAAAACTCCCCCATATTTTTTTTCTGTGAACTTCCAGATTTGTTATTAGGTTGCCACCTGTCGCTGTAAAACGAGCTGCCAAACTTTTACCTCTCATTTTTTTTCCGACGTCGTTGGCTGTCTTTTTATTTTTCTTTCTAACATCGAATTTCGTTTTCTTGTTCTTTTTTCCGACATCCATTTTCCTTTTCTTGCCTTTTCTGCTTACATCGTTCTAGATAAATGAACATTTGTTCATATCGACTTTGGACCTTGTTGATTACATGTTCAATAAATACTCGATTCCTCACTTCTGACACCAGTTGTTACGAATTGAGGATTTCAATTTATTTATTTGACTAGGATCTCCAACATGTTCCTTATTCATTCACGATATCTAAAGATCAATTTAATTAGCAACTCAGAAATTCTAAGATTTGTAGAACTCAGCTTATTCCCAATAGGGTAGATGTGAAACAAAGTTGATATGTAAAGAACCCCTTATTATAAAGTTGATCTTCTCTCACTCAAAATAAAACAAAGTTTTCACTTGGAATAAAACACTGCTGTATTAATTGCTTTCAGATATACGAGGTTTTTCTGTATTCATGCAGAAAAATACAGAAAGTGATGGCTCGTATGAACTTGAGATGGGTCTTCCCTATAACAAAATTTCCTCAGCCCACCCCTTTCTGAGGAATCACACTCAAAAGGTGGTCATTTATTTTTTTTCAATAGTGCGGGAAAGTGACGCTTTTCGAATCGAAAACAATGCTGGAAAGTAGTTGCTCAGGCCCGGTTGTAGAGAAAATAGTTTTTATCAAATTGAAAATTTTCCATGAAACTTGAATCTCAATTCAAATCAAGTTACTTTAGGACTCAGACTGTATCATTGGACGATACAGCTTCATTATCCAGTTTAGAATAATCTCACTGCCTTGGACCGAAATAACGATATTGTTCATCTGTAAGAAAAATTTTTTATAGGAAAACTGGACGTGTGCCAAAAAAAATAAAATGGCTTCAGTAATGTAGTCTTTTGGTATAATCTGATGAAGGTAGCGAATTTTTGAAAACGGAATGTACAGGATATTTTTTCAACCTGCAAATTTAATTTGAAATTATCAGAATGTTAACCCTGTATTTTCTAAAGAGTGTTGGAATTATTGAAAGTAGACAATCATTTTGTTCTACACTGAGTATTTCATCAATATTGATCAAGCCATTCCAAGTTATGAATCAAAGCAAAATCGGTCGAATCGGACAAATCACCCTGCAGACTCTCAATAAAGGCCCCCATAAACTAAACATTGTTTCGAAACTGCCTCAAGCGTGAACTTTTCCTGAAATCACCCTGTATACACTTTCCAAGCCTTATCCGTGCCTAAAGCAGTCGCATTTTTTATAAATTTAATTGAATCCCTTTTCTAGGTGAGAGGTGTTTCGAAAAATAATCAAAAATCAAAATAATTGCCAAGGAAATACATAAGACCCTTCATGAAGGTTACTCAAATTAAGAACCCCGTTTTACTTTTCGAAAACATTTCATCGAAGATCTTTTCCTATTCCCTCAAACTATTGTACCTACCCCAACAATTTCATAACAGATTAACGAGATTACCTATACTCCAATTTCTTACCATCAAACTTAAGGGGATGTTACATGCCGTCATTCATGAAATATGCCGTGATTCTGTCAACCAAATTACCAATTCCATCTAATGACATATCTCCATTGAACCATCCTAATACATTAGAAGCGACTTACGTAACTCGGTCTGTATGTTTCTTGTGTACCTTAAAACTCCCCGGAAGAAACTTCGCAAAACTTCAGCTAAGTTTATTTGCGCGGGTGTAACTCCAGAATTATGTTTACCTTTCTCTTCCCATTGATTTGGATGTTTTGCAAATTCAGTTCTGCCATGTATGTTGTTGAGAAGAAGAGCAATTGTAGTGATGGAGAGAATAGCTCCGTCCTAGATCCCATCGAAACTTTCAAGAGGCTGTATCCTGTTAATAAGTGGAAGAGGACTGGCTTCTTCTCTGAGGATTATATTAATAAGATCAATCCTTACTGGCTTCAATTTGAACCGGCGAGTCATCTGAGTCATTTTTCGCTTGGTGTTGTTTATATTATATTTCTGTTGGTTGGACTGTTTGGGAATTTAATGGTGATTTTTATGTTCTTGAGGTAAGTGTTCACCGTTATTCACTCTACTTGCAAATTATTAGAAATCACGTGTGAAGATGTCATCTCCACAGTTCACCTAATGGATTATTTGTACGCACTCAACACAAGACAGAACTACATCAATAATCAAAAAAATTTTCAAAAGAAATTATTTCATCAAAATTTCTGTTGGATCAAGAAAACATTCTCGACCTGAAGAAGATCATTTCTCTGTTTTATCAAGTTCTAGTTGGATAGCTTGATGATATTTTGCAGGTGTAAAATGTTGAGAACATCCGGAAACATACTAATAATGAATTTAGCAATAACAGATGGGCTCATGATGGTTGAAATACCTTTTTTCCTCTATAACACGTTTCATGAAGGACCTGCTTTAGGAGAAAAAGGTTTGTATGTTATCAGTACTCATATATCTATTAATGAATATATTCTCGATTAATCAGATACATCGCGACAATTGATATAAATATCAACCATCGCCATGCATCCCTGGTTGATATTTATATCAATTGTCGCGATGTATCTGATTAATCGAGAATATATTTGATATATATAATTTCCCTCTGGGATACTTCCTTCTGGAATAAACCTTCGTTGATATCTATTAATTGCTAGGCACACACGAAAGGGAAATCTGTGAGATCTGATCCGCAGTCCAGATTTGTTACAGATCTGGACTGCAGATGGAATCGCTCCCGCCGATCTGGTCTGTCGGTATCATTGAGATATATGATCCGCGACAAACCAGATCGGCGGTAGCGATCCCTTCCGCAGTCCAGATCTGTAACAAATCTGGACTGCCGATCAGATCTCACAGATTTCCCTTTCGTGTGTGCCTAGCTATTGTATGCAATATTTTACGAGAACTTAAACAACTCTTCCAATATTTTACATCTCTTGGATTGGCTAAATTCTTGGTCAAGAATGTAAAGGCGATTCATATTTAGATCAAGTTCTTTTGACTCCATTTTGGTGCATAGTAATTTTCTGACGAGGTACGAGGATATATTGAAAAATTCTTAGCCTACAATAGAACCAAACGAAATTTTATTGCCAAAATATTTTATTACTCAACATATTCTCCTCTCGATTGAATAAATTTATTACAGCGAACCTGCGAAGTCTCTAGACCTTTCAAAAAAAATGTTTCTTCTTGCTCTGCAAACTAGTCCACACAGCTTTTATTACCTTCTCGTTGGAAGAAAATTCATGACCTTTTAAATTTTTTTTTAGTTGAGGAAAGAGATGATAGTCAGATGGAGCCAAATCTGGTGAATAAGGGGGGTGTGCTAGTAATTCTAACCCTAAATCACGAATTTTTTGCATGGCAACATGAGATTTGTGTACTGGGGCGTTGTCCTGTAAAAACAAAACACCTTTGGATAGCTTTCCGCGTCTTTTCTCTTCAATTTTTTCCCGTAGAGTGGCCAGTAATGTCGAATAGTATTCTCCGGTTATTGTTCTACCCTTATCCAAAAAAACTGAAGCAAGAACTTTTCCAGCAGATTTTTGGACACGAAACTTCTTAGGTTTTGGAGAACCAGAGTGTCGCCATTCCATTGATTGTTGCTTTGTTTCTGGATCGTAGAAATGTACCGAAGTCTCATCCATAGTAACAATTCGGTTCAAGAAGTCTACATGGTTTTCAAATCGAGCACAGATCGAACGCGATGCTTCTACCCTTGCACGCTTTTAGTCAACATTCAAACATTTGGGGATCCATTTTGCAGAAATTTTTTTCATGTCCAAATTGACGTGAACTATTTGATGAACGCGTTCATATGAAATCTTCAGTGCTTCAGGTATCCGTTTTAGCCCAATTCGACGGTCTGATAAAATCATGTCATGAACTGCATCGATATTTTCGGAGACGTCAGTCAGAAACTGGCCTTCCTGATCGGTCATCATCTTCAATGGGAAATTTACCTCTTTTGAAGCTTGCAGTCCAATTTTTCACGGTCGCATACGAATCACATTGATCACCAAGGGTATTAAGCATATCTTCGTAAATCTGCTTCCTCTTAACCCTCTTGAATACAGGTACTTAAGTACTTAAAGATGGCTCGATACTCCAATTTTTCGATTTTTACAATTTCGGTGGACATCTTGTTTTTTAATTTATTGCGTTACTCTGGTTTACTTTTTTGACGTCGAACTCTACACTAACACTTCTCATAAGTTATTGTTCGTTGATATGGTATCGCGATATTTTGTTTATGCATGGAACTGGTCTAGGCTAACTAGATATCAATACATCCTCGTACATGATATATTATGAAAGCTTTGATGGGAGATCTGACACATCAACAGCCAAAACTAAATGCGCACCGAATTTTTCGACACAAAGACATTTTATATGGAAGAAAACAGAGGTTAGATAAAATAGATAAATAGATAAAATAAGATCTTCCAACCATAAAAAAACCTCTTGCACTTCAACTACCAGGGTCTTCTTTACGGGATCACGCTGATTCAGAGGGAGAAATTAACTTTATTGATTCCAATCTGAAGGCTATTAACCGAAGTCTTTCTGCCAACGCTGATTCATTAGTCGATGAAATCTCATTGACACTGTGAATAATCTTAAACCAGAAGAGCAAGTCTTCATTTCACCAAACCACTCTGGTTCGGAGCAGGTGGTCCATTACCTTTCCTTGCTGCTGTCCACCACACATAGGCCAGAGAGTAGCTCCGATTAATTTTTTGATATCGACTTGGCATAAAGCACTGTGAACTACTCTGCGAGTATTGATTCTTTGCTTTCCCTTCTCTTTCTCATTATCCTGACCCCTACTAACAATATTTTGCTTCTGTTTCTTCTTGGATATTGTCGTCTGCTTATTCAAATTCTTCAATGTCCTGATTAGCAGGTATTAAAATCGAATGAACTACAGTTGAAGGCCTTCACCTGCCTCAATGCCAGTCTCAATGGTTGTCTGTAGATTATAGTTTCTCAGTTCAGCCAGAAGAAGCAAATCTGAGCACACCACATTTAGTTTATTTCTTCTGCAAAAACTCTCTTTTATAGATGCATTGTCCTATACCACATCTGGTTCTGGACGTGAGTGGCGTTTGTGTTTCCTCTTTAGCTAAGCTAATGTCTTGGCTTCTTCGTTTCCTTCGATTCATAAGTGACTAAGAACCCAGACTACTTGCCTTCTTCATCACGTTTCCTTGGGTACTCCCATATCATCTTTGATGACATAGGAGGAGTTGGGTGCTTTGATGGCAGCTTAACTATCACAATTGATCCTTATGTCTTATGTCAAACCCTTGATTGTTCCTTTCCAGGTTTATGTCTACGCATGTTTCGATTGCCAATATTTCTGCCTGAAGTAGGAGCCTAATTATAAAATGTACACTTGGTTCTTGCCCCGCATACTAAAGATAGTTGGAAGTTTGTAATTGAAAGTAATTCTGCGTTGCATACACTTCACAATGCTCATGAATGTAATGCAGATTCGTATAATTCAAAAACTCTGAAATTTTCTCTTGCAGGCTGCCTCATATATGGATTCCTCGGAGGATTATCTGGTTGTGGATCGATCATGACCCTAACATCAATATCATTAGACCGATTCTTCGTCATCAAGTACCCCCTGAACAGAAAATATAGTAAATTACGAATTAAAATCAGCCTCATCGTAACTTGGACGTACGCCATATTTTTCTCCAGCATTCCTTTATTCGACACGAAATTTGGCACTTACGTACCAGAAGGACTCTTGACAAGTTGCAGCTTCGACTACTTAACCGAACATCAGAGCATTCGAGTATTCATTTTCATGTTCTTCACAGCTGCTTGGTTGGTGCCAATGCTGGTCATTTCCTTCAGCTATTTAAATATAGTACAAACTGTTGTCTTGAAGACTAAAGGAAAAAAACTTGGTGCTTTCAAGAATGAATCGTTCAGACATATGAAGGAAGAAGAGAAGAATAGGCAAGAAATTCGTCTTGCCTTCATAATATTTTTCATTATAATTCTATGGATTGTTTCTTGGACTCCCTATGCTACTGTGGCTCTTTTAGGAATATTCGGTTACAAACATTTGATAACTCCTATGAGTTCGATGCTGCCGGCCATGTTTTGTAAGACAGCCAGTTGTATAGATCCCTTCATTTACGCCCTCTCCCACACAAAGTTCAAAAGGGAGCTCAGAACCCTTATTTTCGGTTCACAGAGCGAAAGACGAAAGCCTGTTAAACCTCAAAGGAAGAAGAAACAGCCAACAATAATGCCACTTCAAACCGTTCAATCGTCTTTCGAAGATGACACCTACTCGAATGATGAGGTTGAAATAGAGTTCATAAGGGTGGATCCTGTACCAAATCCAAGTCAGTATGTAAGAAGTCAAGATCAGATGGCAGAGGATTTCAGAAGAATAGAATCAGATGTTGACGATTTGGGAGCCAGTTGTAGCAAGTGGGTCTTCAAGCCTACCTTCAGCAATAGAACTTCTAGTATAAGGAAGTTGGCGAGGAGTATGAGTCAGAAAGGAAGTCTGAGAAGCCAGGATTCGCATGAGAATATTTGATTTGCATCAACGAGAAACTGATTTGAAGGCAGAATTGTTGAGTTTTATGGTTGAGGCGTAATTTGCAGGATTGAATTCGTCAAGCAACTCGGACTGTACAGAGTGGTCTATTGAAAACAGTAAAGAAATCATTTCGGGAGGAAAAATATAATTTGAGACTGAGTAACTACCAAGCCTCTCTATCCAACTAGCCTTTAAAAAAAGTTTATTCATCTGCAACCATCCATGTTTTGAAATTCTGGCTTTTTCGAACTGGGAACACTGCTTGTTTGATCGAGCAACATCATCCAAAAGATTCATACAAATCTCTTTGTGACAATATACTGCTCTATAAAAGTTGGGGAGACTTTTGAGACTGTTTTGAAAGTTTCCATTCTTTTTTACAATTTTTTTGAATATTAGGAATCTAAATGTTTACCGACTTATCTGACTCATTCTTCTAGACAATTCTTTATCATTTATTTATCCACCAAAGAAAATACAATTGGGGAATATTATTTTCCATCAAATCATGATTCGACATGTACTCTTAGGCGCTCTACGGGTAGACACACTCAGAAACACAAAATTTCTGAATTAAAATAACTTCTGTGGAGCAGTGTGGATTGAGTTTTTGATAACGTCAAGATGATAGATGAATAGATCTGAATAGATGCTTTAAGGTCGCCGTTTGATGCGCGTAGGACAAGTCGACCGATAGAGGCGCCACCGTGCATTTTATGGAATATCTCCATAGAACTTACATTATCTCTATAAGTTCTATGAATATCTCTCTAATTATGAATGAAATGTACTATGGCGCTCTCTATCCGACAATAGCTGAATTATGAAATTAGTGAATATGTGGGTAAAACAGGAACTTTTTCCCGCCATATTTTGAATTTGGCCATTCTCTGCCAATTCCGCATTTCAAGTTGTTTTTCTGAACGAAATTATCTGTAGATTCACTGTTAATCGGAAGTTGAACTATTTTCATGGGTCTTTCGTTTGAAATAAAACAGAAGCATGAGTTGACTTATTTTCTTCTATTTTTGAAAGAAAAAAAAAGAACTGTTGAAATGAAATAAATCTCAATCATCTCATTAAGAACTCCAATCCTTTCTGAGTTCACCCACAAAATTTCAGTTCTCAAAGTGAAACCATTCTCAAATGCAACTTGAAATAAAAACACACTACATTGAACGCCCACCTTAAGGTCGCCGTTTGAAGCCCGTAGGAAAAGTCGACCTATAGAGGCGCCACCGTGCATTTTACGGAATATCTCCATAGAACTTACATTATCTCTATGAGTTCTATGAATATCTCTCTAATTATGAATGAAATGTACAATGGCGATCTCTATCCAAAACTCGCTGAACTATGAAATTAGTGTAAATGTGGGTAAAGCAGGAAGTTTTTCCCGCTAAAATTTGAATTTGGCCATTTTCTGCCAATTCCGTATTTCAAGTTGTTTTTCTGAATGAAATTATCTGTAGATTCACTTTTAATTGGAAGTTGAACTATTTTCATGGGTCTTTCGTTTGAAATAAAACAGAAGCATGAGCTGGCTTATTTTCTTCTATTTTTCAAAGAAAAAAAATGAACTGTTGAAATGCATTTAATCTCAATTATCTCATTAAGAACTCCAATCCTTTCTGAGTTCACCCACAAAATTTCGGTTCTCAAAGTTAAACCATTTTCAAATGCAACTTGAAATAAAAACACACTACATTGAACGCCCACCTTAAACACCGATGTAGTAACTCACACCTTTGAAATCACCTCAACCGCTTTCAAGTTCGATGTCCTGGCTATTTATGTTTCAGCTTTGACGTCTAGTACAATATATCACGCAATTTTTTTCTGAAATGAAATAACGTTTTTCATTTGGAATCATTCGAAATTATTCAAAAAAAATGTACCCCTACCAAAAAAAAATCATGTTCAAGCGATTCCAAACACTAGTGTTGTCCTACTTGGTAAAGTATCTGTTTCGTTTCCATTGGATAACTCTGTATATCAAAAGTACCTATATTATGTATAATAGAGAACCTAAGTCGAGTTAGTTTGCTTGGATAGAATTCAATCAACATGTTTTGGGGCTGAAAGTTTGCTTGTAAATATTTTTCTGTTATATTTGTGTATATTTATGTTGAATATAATAAATACGAAAAATGTGAAGAACATATTTGTGAATCGAAATAACTTTCTATGCATTGAATAATTTAATCTTATATCTAAGAAATATAAGGAAGATATTTGAAATAATTACAATAAAAAAATGAAAAAAACTCCAACAAACGTTTCGATATCACCAAGATTTTAAAATAAGAAAGAATATTCATCAACAAGAAACAAAATAAACATAGAACATATTTCAAACACATTCAACTTGTTGAAACATTGAAGCAATTGGCAAAAAGGAAATTTCTGAGTGAAATTATCACTCAAAACCCATCTTCTTGATTCGTTTTGTTTCATTCGTTTGCTTGTATTGGTCTTTTCCCTGTTACTTTGTCTGCAGGCCATTTTTGAGTTCGCAATGGTACCTTTCCTCAGTCCTAGAATGGTTTTTATTTTTCTCTTTGTCTAATGAATGAGATGAGATAGCCCTTGTTCAAGCAGAACAAGCGCTCAAGCGTTAAGAAAAGTGATGGTAAACAAAAATTATAGATTTTCATATTTTACGTTGATTTCTTGGTAAAAAAAATGAATACTTTTGTTTCATTCTCCCCGAGGCCTCTTCCAAGAATTCGTACCATATTATTTTTATCAAACTCATAACAGTGTTGTTATAATTCTAACGAATACATCAATATTTTCCTTACAATGAATTGATCTGCAGAAACGTCGCCATCACTCAAAAGCATACATATATCTACTTTTGGCAGCATCATGGAATAAACTACTGACATTTCTATTTCATGGTCAATTAAGTCGGTTGTTATACATCAAACTCACTTGAAATTTTGAATAGTCAGTAGGAATTTCACCAGAAATGGTAGGGAAAAGGAATTGGAGTGTATGAATGCATAAATGTTATTTAACAACAATATTATACTTACTGATAATTATAACGACAATTATAATGACAAAAACTCGAAAATTCTGAACAATATTCGACCCAAACTTCTGTTTTTCAATTAGAAATCCTATTTTTTCATGAGAAAAAAAAAGATTAGTGTTCTACCATGACTATGCCTTCAATTGTTGTAATTTGGTAGTTATTTGAGTTCATGTTAATTTAATTCATTTCTTGACGACATTCGATTGAAAATATCAAGTATTTTTTTAAAATTTAATGAACTTGCTCAAATATCAGAAATTTTCGTGGTAATATTTCGCTTTATACTTCATACAACTTCTGTTGTCCAAATACTGATAGATGGAATGTTAAGAATGTCAACAGTATTGATAATGTACCCCCACATCATCGTGATTTCGAATAAATAATCGATGAAGTTCCATATTTTTTGTATTTAGTGAAATAGGTAAGTATGTTTATTCTGTTCGAAGGCAGAATAGTGTTGTCTTCAAATAATTTCCACTGAACTATGACTTCCTAGAATGGGAACAAAATGAAATATTTATTATCTGGATATGAATACATCTCAATAAAATAATCAATCTATGCTATGCCTCAAACGAAAACGGCAACTTTAGGTAAACTAAAATTGGAAAAAACTAACAGGAAATTTCCAGCATTCTATATATTATCAATTTACAATCCTGGTCCACTTGTTCTTGTAGAAAAAGACTGAAAAATAGAGAACGATTACAGATCTTCTTTCGGAGAGGGAAATATTTATGAATTCTTAATTGATGCACGGGATCTGAATGATGTAGTGTCAGATGTTCATGAAAAACAAAAATCGAAGAAATTTCGTATGTAACATCTCATAAAAAAATGAGTAAAAATATTTCAAACTCTCAATACAGAAATGCAGAGTTGTTGATCGAAAAAGGATTAATTTGTGAGTATATAAAAAAAACTGCTTGCACACACATTCAATATATTTTTTAGACCAAGAAATACCGATGGTACATAATGCAACATCAAAATACATTAAAACTTACATCACACATAGATTTAAAAATATCTTCAAATTTGAATTGGTTAATCATTAAATTATACGATCCTACTAACCACATTTCTATATCACATATTCATTTACAATTGCAGCACCATGTTTATAGTGAAAATTTATTCTTTTTCCTAATATATTATTACTTCATTCATCACTCTTCATTTTTTTTTGGAAAATTATTGACAGAAAAAAGCACATAGTGAGCTTGAGAGAAACGCGTATTTTATAGAGTGAATAACAATACTTTATTATCATATAACGTCCAATGGAAAGAAAGATTTGTATGGATCTTCTCAATGTATTCTGTTAATAATAGTCCAATGTCTCTTCGTTTTTTCATCCATCAACAATGGGAATAGCAGATAAATACTTTTTTGCAAGATATTTTCAAAATAAGGGAGAAGTACTTTTATCAGATGTAGAATGAATTCGAAGGGTGCTCGATTCAGAATTTAGTATGTAAGGAATGCAAGGTTTTATTCTTCATTGGGTGAATGCAATATTAATCTTCGAAGGCAAAAAAAATATGAATGAAACCGAAACATCGGCATATTATTTCTATCTATGGGGAGTTAGTCAAAGGTATTCTTTAAGATTGGCAATACCTAACCTGCAGAAAATATCTGCACAGATGATAATCTGCATATGTTTCAATTCAATTAATTTTTTTTCCGGTTGAAAAATTTTATTAATGTAGAAAAATGGTAATGAACAATTGACACGATTTTCACATCCCTAGAAATATTAATATTACAATCACTCTATTCACATATTAAAAAAAACTTACAAGTATTTCATCCTATGAAAACTGGCCAATCACATTAAAACTTACTGACCTATACTTATTTTAAATATAATATAATAGTATGATAATTGCAAAGGTGCCAAGCATTGTTTACTATGAAGTTTGCCTTGTGTTTGAAATTTACAAACGTTTAACAAAACAAAATAATTTTTTTTTGTGCTTGGATACTTCATGATGATCAAAACTGAAATCAATTTGAATTCATAATCAATGTGATATCTGAAGTGAATTTAAACCCTATCGTGTTTGAAATGGGTGAAAAACGAAATGAAAAATATTCATCGAATCAAAATATGAAAGTTGAAATATACGTAATTTTTTAATTTCACTCGATTTGAACAGAACATCAATTTATTCTCAAATAACATGAAAAATGAGTTGATACGAAATATAATATATACAAAATCTCAAACCATATCTGAAAACTTCGGTATTCTATGAGAGAATTAATTTGAAAAAACCAGGACAGAAATGGAGTGTGTTAGTTGTCGAAAATTAAAAATATGTTAACAACTATTTTATTTGTGGACGTTCATCTGTATAAAAATAGCTATATCTAGTATAGGCAGTTCTATTTCAGGGCAAACTGTCACAAGAGGTACATAGACATTTATTTCAACAACAGGTCTTAGAAATAGGTTAAAACCAACAATATGTATTCTCTGTTTAAACCATAAAATCATTACATTAGGTATAATGTAGAAAATAAAGTCATTATTGGCGCACACCTTTCACAAGGATAATCCCCCTTAGAATATGAACTAGAGACCATTGACAAATAATATTATTCAATTTACATCTTGAATCATATTTTTCGAAAGCATTGTGAAATGAATGATTATCATGAAACGACGAAAAATAAAGATATTGAGATATAAAATAATTTTCGATACCAATTCGTTGAGAACCAATATTTATAATGAAATGAAACATATGAAAGTACTTAGAGAAATGAAAAATAATATGAGTGAAGCAAGGCAGAAAATAATTCGAAACTCCTTGAAATAAATTGAACAAAATTGAAGCTTTCTCTTGTGCCTCTAGTCTATATTGCTCAGATAGGATAGATAACTATGATTCTCATGTATAAATAATATTGGTGAACCT
The DNA here is from genome assembly GCA_910592335.1 of Adalia bipunctata. NCBI lineage: Eukaryota > Metazoa > Arthropoda > Insecta > Coleoptera > Coccinellidae > Adalia > Adalia bipunctata. The sequence goes on from OU342954.1 coordinate 15,314,319, forward strand.
TGAATCAATAAATATATAACGATATCATTAATATATATCTAGCTTACAATTATTAAATTTCAATATATTATTCTATTCAGAATGAATCATTTATTTATGTAAAATGTATTCCAGTTATATTGTGATTATACTGTATTTCGTTGTTTCTGTATAGATAACTAATATAATGTAATAGCACCGGTAACTATTTTGTAGTTGTGTGTATAGAGAATAATATAAAAGATATATAATATAATCAATCTAAAAAAAATATCACAAATTGTTTTTCTGTTGGGTGAATGACGCCATAATTATTGACAGTTGATGATTTATTTCGATTGAATAAAAATTGTTTTTTTTTAAAGAACGACACTCCTTTTTAAAAATCTGTCATATTGGTACTGAGACTCTCTTCCTGTCAAGATAGATATTGCTATGGTGATGTTATAACGAAAGTATTATACGAGAAAGATGGTTAAAGAAAAAAATCCTCAAATGAATTTTTTTGAGAATTCAATCTGTGCAGTTAGAATTTTTTTTTCTGACTGGAGATTCGAACCCTGGACCGTGCAGTTATTGGTCAAGAGTTCTTTCCATGAAACTGTCTGTGCAATTTTTTTGAAAGAGATTCCAGTCTAGAACGTGTGGAACATACGGTCATCTACTGTCAATAAAAAGGACGACGTGAACGGTTTCAAATTACAATTCAAAACATTAACGTGGCGTGTTTATATGCGTCGTCAAGTGCTTCGAAAGGTAGTCAGCCCTTGCGAAGCACTTGCCGCACATATCACAATGGTACGGTCGTTCTCCTGTGTGAATCCTCAGGTGCCTCGTCAGGTCACTCTTACCTCCAAACGCCCTACCACAGAACAGACACACGAAAGGTCGCTCTCCCGTGTGTTTCCTGACATGCAGCTTTAGGTTTTCCTTTGACCGCACGCACTTGCCGCAGAAGGGACAGGCGAACTTGCGTTCCCGCTGACGGGCCACACTGTCCCCACGCAGAAAGTTCATGATGGGCGAGTCTTGGTCTGTCTTGGTGAGATCCGCATTGAAGATGGTGGAGGATGGGGTCAGGGGACCTATGGAGTCGACAGTGTTGTCTTGCTCCGAGTCTGTTTTCTCTACTTCGGCGTCGGACAGCTGACCTTCGTCTGTAAAATGAAAATTAATCACCTGCTGTTCTTTATAACGAGGAAGCTGCAAATCCTCGAGATCAGTGACGATGAGCAGTATGCCTCTTCCACTCGGAAGAGGAAACTTCCAGCCATGAAAACGTTAGCATTAAACGGAAATATCTTGGAGTGGGGGGTCTGAGGTCAAATACCCAGGAATAACCCTGGAAAGCCAACTTCTGTGGAATAAGCATGCTGATAATGCTACTGGCAGGGCTACATGAGCTCTGATGGCGTGCAGGCGTCTATTCCGCAGGAATTGGGGTTCTAACCCAAAAATACTGCGATGGATGTACGTCATGATTGTAAGACCCAAAGTCACATATGGGGCAGAAGCCTGGTTTGCTAAGGCAAGTCAGGCAAGTATGAGGAAAATGCTCGACAAAGTACAGAGGCTTTCCTGTGTGCAGCACGGGAGCTATGAGAACGTGTCCAACAAGGGCGCTTGGGATCATCACAGACCTCACACCTCTACATCTGGTGATTGATAGGGTAGCCAATGAGGCCGTCCTCAGAGTAACTGAAGAAGGAGCAGGCAATGAGAGAGTCAGGTTTCAGAGAGCTTGGTCCTCTCTAAATGACTACAACTCATCTGCAAACCTTCATAGTGATGTAATGATCAAGAAAGTAAGCACTGAGAAAAACTTCAGTACAATTCTAAGCAAAAGAGATGATTGGGAAAGGGAATACACCAACTATAATCTCAAAAAAAAATACAATGAAATGGTATACAGATGGTTCCAAAACCGCTACAGGAGCTGGCGCAGGGATTGTTGTCCGAAATCTATCGACAATTCGACGAATCAGCTGCTCTGAAAATGAGCTTGGCGAATGATTTTGAGAAATAATTTCAACAGTTTGTAAACGTTGTTGCAGCGTGAGTCTTTCCATGATAATTTGTCAATTCTTACTGAACAGAAATGTCAAAAACAACATGGCTCCTAATTTCTGTCAAACCACATTTATCCCTATGAAAAATTTCATCACTCTTAAAAAAACACCCGAAACTTACAATGACTAAATGAGAACACTCAGATTTCACGGTGAATAATCAAACTTGTCCACCCTTTATACTCACTGGTAGAATTGTTATCCCTCTCTTCCCTCTCGTCCTCTACTTCAGTCTTCACAACCACCATATCCTGGCTAGAAATCACCTCGTTGCTACTTGAAACTTCGCTGCTATTATCACATTTGGCATCGTTCGTAATTTCTTCATTGGTCTCGCTCTTAACCGAAACTTTCGAAGAGTCTCCAGTTTTTCCGTGCAGTTTTTCCAAGGCGTGGTTGAGGCGGTGTTTTTTGAAGGACTTGAGGTAGCGGAACTGCATCCCGCACACATCGCAAGAAAACAGTTTGTCTGCAGGCAGTCTGGCTCTGTGATTCTGCTCTCTGTGCTTGACGTATGCGGAACGATACCTGAATATTGGAAAGGTGGTTAGTTGGCTTAAGGCTAGTGAAAACAGACAACGTTGGATAGGCATAGGAAGAGTCTACATTGCAAACTGTCCAAAAAGGACTGGTGAATGAGGATGAACCCATGGATAACGAAATCCTTTCGGCATGAGTACATTCTGATTGATGTGGCAAGTTTAATTCATACTGTGTGTTGGGGTATCCCTTTCGAATCAAAAATATCTTAACCATTCACCAAACACATACCCACCTATAGCTTTGGCCACATTGCTCGCATATGAATGGCTTGTCGAACGAACTGAGAGATCCGATGTGCTGCAATGCGTTGTGCTGTTCCAACAGCCATACGGACGGAAAAGCCGCCATACAGGACGAACAGCGGTACAGCTCCTCGTTGAGCAGCCCGGAATGGAGCAGGCTCATCTCTAGGAGAGACGAAGTGAAGGACGGGAACGGTAGAGTGAACGGCGTTGAAGATCTGCTGCTCTGGGTACTGGACGGCTTATCTATCGGGGACGTGTTGTAGCATGTTTCGGCTGTCGGAGGTTCCTGAGATAGATAGATGTATTTTTATTAGTTTGGTCAACCGGTGGTACAGACTTGAGGCCAATCCACTATCACTTTGATGAATAAAAATAAAGGTTGAAACATTTAGAGAAGGGTATCCCAAAAAAAATACTATTTTCTTCAAAAGCAATATATTCGACATGACCCTGAAACTTCTTCGGCTTTCCAAGTGAAACCTATGAAAATTCTGTTTTTTATAATACATGATTTGAATGTACCAAAATTTCCTGCCTTTGCATGATTGCACATGAAGAACTCCGTTTTGAACTGAATAAGGACCAATTGCATTAAGAGTCTTTAGCCTTCAGAATAAGAAACGTATACCGCCAGATGGAAGTGCAGTGCATTAATTTTTATTTATTGGATTATGCAGCTTAATAGAACAAAATGTTGGAGCGCAGGGAATATAACCAGAAATCCTACCCTGAACTAGATCTCACACTGGCTGTATAATACTCTAATTTTCCTTTACCAGTCATCTGGGAGGAGATAACTGCGAGGCGTGTCATTTAAAAGAAATTCAATTCCACGTTAGAATTGTAAGAAACAAATAATTTTCACTAATCGACGGCTAAAACAAACCTTAATAAATTGTCGTTATTGATAAAAATGGATATTTATCATTTCGAATAGAAAAATTCAAGGGAATAAATTTTGAGAAAACAACACATTGTTGTAATATTATTTACAAAAAAATCGTAAATTCTAAAAGAATAATGAGATAAACGTTTCATTAACTAAATGATGGACTTCGATAATTAAATGAAAAAATACAAGAATATTTGTTCGTTTTGATGGTGGAAATGTTATAAAATAACCAAAAATTATTGGGAATATCCTTTTCATCCATATAATCCTCTTAAAATATTTTTTTTCATTATTCTTATATTTATACACTCATACATCCCTTCATCAATCAGAAAAAATAAATCGTTTCTGAGTACCTTTTTTTTCAGGGATGTAGACCCTTAATGCAGGCAGCGTTTTATGTAGTTTAAGAATACATAGCTAGCACAGATGTTTCGTACCTTGATTAGTTTACCTAGGTTGTTTTATTTTTGTACCATGATTATTTTATCAGGATAATGGTCTTCTTGAACTGCTTCTGGTTGGTAAGATGCTGGTGATCCTCGTTAACCTCAATGATTAACCGTTGTGACTTCACAACCGATGTGAGGGGGTATACTTAACTATGAGCACCCTATGGTTATCTTGATTATTATGCGTACTTAGATAAAAACTACGAAGAGGATGAGGAGGTGGTGAAATGTGAACGCACGCTCAACAAACCACAAACTGTATTTTCTTGATTTCTCAACTTGGATAACAAGCACGAAACGATTATACAAGTAATATGTATAAAATCATGAACTCTACCTTCTATTTGGAATTACGGATTATTTACCGGCGATTATAAACTCTACCTTCTATATGAAAATGTAATGCAAGGAGGAATTATGAAATGTACCTTCTATATAACAATGTATAGCAAGGTATCAAGGTGTTGTTGTGATTTACAACTGGTTGTATAAATACTAATACTTAATAGTTAGTTATGGTTATAGTAAAAAGGGGTAACTGTCCACTGCGACGTTAAGGTCTATTGTGCCCCCTAACAGAGCTGTTATCATCGCGCCTCCTACAGCTCGCCCTCCAGTTCCAGAGATTTGATGAAATCCAGTATCTGGGACGGCTTCAATGAGGATAACTCCCCACTTCTACAAGTTTCTTGTCCAAAGCACTCTTTCTTTTGGCTTGCAATGGCATAGCATTCCGTAACCAGGTGAATAGGAGTTTCTTCCTCCTCCCCACAGAACCTACACTCATCAGTGTCGATAAACCCATTGTCAACAGATGCTTCTTCAGGCGACAATGTCCTGTGAGAAAGGCAGTGAGTAGGTGAATTTGGTTTTCACTGAGATCCAGATATTTTTTGGATCTAGCAGTTGCAAAGTTTCGGAGGAACTTTTTGTACTGATCCCTCCCTTGGAGATTCCGCCAGAGTTTTTCTCTTTCGGTTTTCTTCTTCACCATAAGCTCCTTTTTATAGGAGCATTTTCCTATACAACAGAAGGGTTCTGGGCCAGTGAGTGGCGTTTGTGCGCTCTTTCTGGCCAGTGACTTTAATTCACTGACTGCTTGTCTCTGTAACATAGGGTTTCAAAGACAAGCTTCAAAATAAGAGAGGTTCATCTCCTCTGAATAAAAGTCGAAAATATCAACAATTGATTGGGTGTCAGAATCCAAAAACGCCTCGCTAAGCCAACAAAGTGCTTTCATTTGCCATTTTTGACTATAGTGGGAAAAACAACCCATTTCTTGAATCTACAGACCAACGAGAGAAACCTTGGACGATTTGGTATTCGATCCTACCATGTGCTCCCAAATTCAACTTGAACTGCAATAAACGTCACCATATATTTAATTTTATGAGCTTATACTGAGGAACTGAATGAAGGTCATAGGACATGGTTTTTGTCACAAAAAACCGGTTGAGAACCTTTTCAATAGCTGAGCATAAATCAGTCGAAAAAAGGTATTTTCAAACAAAGAACGAGAATTGTAACTAAAGGCATAAGGAACAATATTGCAGTTCAAGGGTTCGATCCCATATAGTTAAAATCAATTCGTCTATAGAACATTTTTAAAGCTGAATTCTTGTGGACAAAGGAGACGGAATTTATCTTGTCCATCAGATGTTGCGAAGTGAGGCACAACAACAGATTAACGACTTCCAACCAAAAGAAAACCAGCGATCTTGATCACGGAAATTAAGTCGGATGTGAAGGAAGAAACCATTGGTTTTTTTAAATTTTCGAATCTAACTGGGCTAGTCAACTGAGGTTTTGGAGGTAATGAGATGGTTGGTAAACTTGCAAAAAGGCTTCAAAGGTTAAATCTTTTGGACCTGAACTTTGATGTGGTCTTAAAAAGGACCACTTCAGGGCAGCGTTATAGCTATAGGAGATGCAAAAAGTGACAATCTTCTGGAGGAGATCTCCATGACTAAGACAAGCGAAAAGAATTGTAGAGTTCTCGAAGTCTTACACAAAGAAGCCTGTCCATTAAAGCGGATAGAGCTTCAGTGCCGAACAAATGATGTGTATGTGCTGGGGTCAACAAGAATTCAATGCTCTCGATTCATGTGATTTTTCCGGATCATATAACTTCAAAAAAGTGCAATACTCGAAATGATAGATGCCTCGATAACATGTTTACTAATTTTTATTCCTCAGCAGCTTCATCAGAGCCTCTAGACACTGGTCATTCGTTTGACCACTGTGGCATCCATTTCGAGTGTTGTATAGTTATAGTAGAAATCTGCAGTATCCTATAAACTTCAGTCCATTATCAGAGGAATATTTTGCTCTTAATTATCTTGTTGAGACGAAGAGCTGTGACCTCTGCTTTGAGTTTGTTGATGATAAGGAATGAATTTTAAGGTGAGGCTTTTCTTTTGACAGATGGTAGAACTCATCAAAATAAGTCATTTCACCAAAAATTCATGAATTATGCCCCTGGTTCGAGAAAATGAAACTAAAATATTTTCCAGTTTCTAGGTGAATCTGAAAATTCCTCAGTCCGAACCTGCTTCTCCGTAGAAAACAACTGGTAACGAATTTGCAAAAAATTCTAGTGCGTAGAACAGATCATTATAAATTTTTTAAATTGAACATTTCATATAAGAAATTTGCGGTAAAATTACTTACTTTGATATCACCTGTCAAAAGAAAAGCCTCACCTTAAAATACACGATGAAGTCAGAGTGGAGGAATTTTATTATTTTTGTGTCTATGATATTTGATTTTGGAATTATACCTTTTTGAGAAATTTCCTGCATACTTATATGTTTGAGTCTATTAGAAAAAAATTTACTTTTTCATTTCTCCAAACTGTTTTGTACTCACCAACCTGTCCTGTCATACTGAGTCCGTGAAGATTCAAAATTTAATTCTTGAATTTTTTTTATTTAAGGTTATTTCTTAATTTGTAATTAAGTAGATAGTGGAAAAGGACATTTTTTCAAAATCAGAAATGTCACTTTAAAACTTTCCAAATTCATGACCACTTCTCAATATAGCTGCCCCACATTTTCACTGGCTGGGGATTTTCCTTTACATGAAGCACATGTTTCAAATGTCATCTTGACAAAAGTGCCTTTGTTGAAAAATGATGGGGAGTATTCAGTTTTGCTTTTCTTAACTGGAAGAATATATAAAACTAAAAAATGCAATGCAAATGGATCTTGCAATAAGAGGATATAACAAAAAGAAAAAAACGAAACGTATACAGTTGAAGCTTCAATAAGAGTTGCAACGTTGAGTGTCCCAGAATTGTGAAGGATATATTACCAGTTCCGTTTCTAAATAGTGCAAAAAAAAACTGATGAGGAATTGCAGGTAGGGAAACATAAGTCAAACTGAAAATATTTAAAAAATTTATTAACAATGGAACACTACACTGCGTTTAAGTGTTACCTTAAATTAATATGTGTTGAAATAAAAATGAATTGCTGATGATAATTTTTAGGATCATTTAACAATACAATTTTTACACTTAAATTACTGTCGATATGCAGGATTTCTGTGCAAAACGCGGATTGAATAATCTAGGACATCCATTCACTAACAATCTAGATGGTTAAGTATTGAGAAAAATGTTCAGCAAATCAAACGTTCTTGAAATTCAGGCACCATGCAAAAAATCTTTCGTTTTTGATCTCTCGCTACAATATGAATCAAGTTTCAGAAAGTAGAAAAAAACAACTTCTATAAGAATGAGAACATGGTGAAATAACGTCAACACCTTTATAGTTTATATTCTAATAAAAGCTGTTTCTTTCTAATAATCACCAGTTGAAGAATGCTTTCAAAGATGAATAGCACACGTATCGCTAAGATTATCCTGTATAAATATGTAAAAATCAGAAAATTGATTTTATTATCACTAGATTGGTAGTATATTGGCACTCAGCATAGAAAATCTTCTGTAAAATAAGTCCAGTTCTGTATGTGAAAAATCGTTTTATTGTTTAGTCTATTATTTATATTGCGGAGAATGTTCAGAAGAATTGTGTTTGAAGTAGCCATAAAATCATGAATTCAAAATATGTTTCTACACACAATCGAGTTTTGAGATAAAACCAGTTGAAAAATCTGAGTATGCGTAGATATCATCAAAGAAACTGTTATCACTAAACTATAATTGAAAAGAATATTCAGATGAAGGAAAGGGTAATTTATAAAATTGGAAATACTGGATAGGCAAGAAATTTTCGGTGGTTCAACTACAATTCTTCAAGTTCTTGGTTCGAAATTAGTCTAGTATATTATGACATTATTGTTCTTGGAAGTGAGTGACCCTGAGCTACCGTTCTTCTAAGAAATCAAAAATCTACAGTTCAATTTACAGTTTTGTTTTCTTTTTGATAATTTCATTCTGTTTGATGAATGTTTCACGAAATTGAAACTATATTTCAAGACACATTTTAATCGACAGACGAGAATTTTGTTGGACATTGTGAAACAGTCCATATAGAGGGTGATCATTAAAAAACACAAATGAAATCGTTTTCTTTCGAAATGAATATCAACAAATGGATATATTCCGCTGTACACAATTTTTGAAATAAATTTTCGAAACAATAAATGATAAACTTATAAATAGATATTCTCTCCGAGACATACATCTGTCGACTAAAATAATGCGATCGACTCACGATAAAAAAGTTCAGAATGAAACAAATCAAACTTCACAATTGTGGATGTTTACTCTGAAATGGGTTAAACTAACATTATTCAGTGTGAAATAAAAAATCCAAGCACACAAACAGAAACATTTCATCACAGACTATCACAGATTTTATCTGTAATTCTCTAAAATTAATTTATTAGTTACAAATTGATAACGTAATCTTTCTACAGTACTTGGCTAACAAATGTATCGCATGTTTTCGGAAACCTCCCTGTTTCTCATGTAGTTCTTCAGTCCTTTCCTCTCGCATCACACTTTAGTTCCATCAGAGAAAGTCATTTTGATCTGCGTGGTTAATTTTTTGAAAAAAAAAGTTGAAAGTATATAGGCTGAATTCCCCTAGCCTAATGGTTAAGGCGTTTGTCTCGTACCCGGCAAGTCCGCGTTCAATCCCGAGGTTAGGAAAGAAATTTTTTAGTCAGTGGTTGCTGGCCATCCTTTCGCAGATGGGTCGGAAATTAACAGTGCATTGACTAAGGTGGCGTAAGCACACAGCAACAAAGACCACACAGAACACAACTGATTCTCCTAACTCGCACAAGCTACTAGCTTCTGAGGGGTCTCCTCAGGAGACCTAGGAGTAATCAGTATAATCAAAATCTAGTGGGAAAAATTTAGAATTTTTCATTAGGAAAGAGAAAGCTTGCTAGAATCAATCTACCTTTAAAAGTCTCAGCTTCTATCATTTATTATTTTTTTGAATTTATATTATTTTGAAACAATATTTTTGATGCTTTCGCAGATCAGAATAACTCTCCAAGCGCAAAAGTTCCACCATTTGGGAACGATATATAATAATTCAAAAATTTAATACCGATTATTTGAAAAATCACCGTTGGCTTGATATCAATTAGCAAAATTCACCTTTTTTCCGATATGCGACAATCTGACAACTAAACTTTTCGCCACATTCGTGTTTAGATTATGATGAAAGCCTACCCCACTTAAAAAAAATATTTATGTACAAATCATTCACGTTCTTTCATTAGAGATTCTTCTTGAAATGAAGAAATTGTCTTCTTTTGGAGTCTGGAAGCCAGAATTTGGAAAATTGACTCATTTCTCATTGTTGAAAGAAACGCGAATGGGTAAAAATATTAGTGCATTGTATGAACAATCATTAAATTTACTAGAGGCACTCGGATTGATGTTAGGTCGGTATTGATCCGACATGGGTCTCAGATATTCCTGATTATGGGTCAATTTCTCCAGATGAATTTTTAGAAAAAGATAATAAAGTCATGTCTACACCTTCATGATCAAGAAGCATTCTTCCCAACAAAATTACTGTCACAAATACACAAACTGGTGTCGTTGTTGTGAAAAAATTTTATTTAAGGAATCATAAAGGTTGATAAAAAATTTTTCACTGAATCTGAAACTGCAACAAATAACCATTCAGGCAATAATTTATTTTCTCTAAAATCTTCTTGAATTGGGCAAAATTCATTTTTCGCTATCATTTTCTTTTAAATCAATTATAGCATCTAAAAAAAGGGCTCGGATGAAGGTCATTGATTTTGGGGACAACTAAAATTGTGATTTTATTCAATTTTGAAATGTGTTTTTCAATTTTCTCAATTTGAATGAATTTTTCAGTTTTTCATTATTTTCATTCAGTTCTCGAAAAAATAGTCGTGAAATTGTTGAAATTAACCAATAATAAAAAAGGATCTATGCTTCACTCTTGATCAATTTCAATTTCGAACAGAACAATTACCTAATTCAGAGATTTGTACTACCATTTATTTTGAGATCAAACTTCCCTATCGACATTGGCAAATCAACAAATTAATTGATAAGTCTAGGCCGTATTTTTCGAATTTCTTTCCTCTTATTTCTCTTTCTTCTTGTTTACTTCAACACGTCAAAAATATTTGTATGAATTTGAATGAATTATTTTAGGGATTGTGCATGCCTCGAGTGATTCAAAAAAATCCCTCATCAATTATAAATGACTTCCTTCTCATAAACGTCTCAGAATTGACCCACTCTCAGAATGGACCCGATATTGAACAAAACCAGGAGAAACTACCGGCTAAAAGTCCTATATACAACAGCGTGTATACATATATATCTCTATTAAAAATATGATAAATATATCTCTTAAGTAGAAAACAAAAGTAGGTTAAACTTACTAACTAAGGCGTCTAGGTGCTGATATACTCTTATGTATGCAAAGTTCTTAGCAGAGTACTTAAGGGGGACTCGCATCAATATAAATATTAATATATCTATTCTATATTTCATATATTATTGCTATATATTTTATGGTAAACAATATTTTTCAGCAAAGGAACATACATTTGAGGATATTGCTTCACCACGAAGTAAATCTGAATATTATCATGTGGTCAATAGTAACGAATTCTGCAGCAAAATCGATTCATTATCATCACGAGTATACCAGAAACAACCTTAAATTTCCCAACAAAACAAATAACATTCATTTTGAAATACAGAGGAATAATAGGAAATAATTGAAACATTTCATTTTATGCTTTCTTGACATTCATCTGATTCGAATTTGCCATTTACCTATTTTTTCTATATATCAAAATGAATTCATTTAGCGAGCATGATTTTGCTGCAGAATTGAGTTACTCTTGGTTTTTGGATTATAAGAAATATTGAAATGTGAATCCGTAACATCTTGCAGACACGGTGAGTTTCTTCACCTACTAATACTGAAGGAGGTACCCAAGAAACTATACGTACATAAAAATAACGTTAAATCATTGGAATGATACGAAATATCGGTTAGCAATCAGATATTGACCGAAGTCAAGCTTGGTGAGGGAACCTTTTTCTATACGATTTGTGAGAATGTGTGACATACTTTTTCTGGTTCGAGTTTTTCATTCGGAATCGGAATTCAGGAGAATTTTGAATTTTCAAATGAATGTGTACTCAAGGACCATGTGAACATAGGTTTTTCATTCGAATATCGCCATTGCGTCTTTCTCCTATAAGAATCCCAGATGACAAATACAATGTTTCAGGATTCTAAATCTGTGGCCAGTTCATTCAATCACTTCGTACCGTTATTTCAATTCTGTGTTACTAATGACGTTTTGAACAGTGTTGTCATCTCGGTATCGCGTTTCATTGTGTATGAAAAGTGAGATTTGGATTCATTTCCGAATATTATTAGCAAAATACGTCGAAAAAAAGGTTCGCATGTGGTTTGTTTATGGTAAATTGGACTATTTGAATTCTGATTCGAGTTTACACAGGTATGTTCTACTCTTATCATTCTGAGTATCAGTGGCATTGATTCTTAGATTTTTAGAATTTTACTTTTCAAATTCCCTTCTGATATTGACAATTGAAACAATAGCTTAATCTATGGACATGTTTGAATTGGACATAAATTGCGAATTTCGTTGTTTTTGATATTTTTATTGGAAATATTGATTTATGTTGAATTTAAATATTTATTTTTTTCAAATATTTTCATTATTCACATATTCCTCTAAGATTTAATTCCTATATAGAAATATTCAATAAAATCCAATCTCACACTATGTTGGTATTTCAATTCATACTTTTCAATTGAAGAAAATATGCATAGTATTTTCACAAGGATATAGCTGAAATTTCATGTTTCGCTAATTTTATTCGTAAGGAGAAACATACCTGTTTCAATATGTTTCAATAAATTCCTATCACAATGATTGAAGTCTTGTTTTCAAAACAATTTTTGTAAAATTCAATTCGAAAAAACCATATTTCAAAACTGTTATTTTTTCTCCTTTTCCTTCATTATTGAATCTCATAGTTATCAAATCAATATTTTCAAAATCATTTCAAGTGATAAAGTTTATTTGAGCACTTCTGTAATCGAGAGAAAATTATTTTTTGTACTAAATGCTGAAAATACAGTGAGTTATAACATCTCAGTGACACAGTAATATTTTTTCTTGATACGGCCCTTAGGTGACCATATTCTTTTTACACCACGTAATGTCAAAATTATTAGCATTATTTCTGAACAAAGAATTGACACTCCGCTTTCTAGACATCCAGTATAATATCATTAAGATATTCCCTATTATCATCTCAACTATACCTATAATTCACCATTCGCAAACTACCAATTTTTAAGGGTTTTCTGTAAAAAAAATCTGTCTTTCCTTCCTGAACGCGAGTTAATTATTCATAGATCTTAATTAGATCAGAATCCTGAATCCTGTCGGTTTAATTGGCATTTATTCAATATCTTGGCTCTATTTGATACGCAAATGTTTCATTCAAACATGAAAGAGAAAAATCGGATCCTTGACATTGAGTAAGGCGTTGGAAAATGAGTCATTTGTCTTTCTGAAAGCGTTTTATTTATACTGCAGTTTATTAGCAATTCAATGAAAGCGGACAGTGGAGCACAATAGAATCTTATGTCGTCATTACACTCGATGATATGGAGAAAGACCCTCTTAAATTTATTGGCCATTGGACATTTTCAAAATCAGTACTACAGATCTCGAAAAAGATAATAAAACATTACTGAAAATTAAGGTCCGTTTAGCTTATTTTTCCCGACTGAATGTAAATTAAATCGATTCAAATGCGAATAAAAATTTTCAATACTGCTAGTAATAGAAAAAAATCATAAAACTATCCCATTCAACACACGATCACGCACTCAAACACTGATCTTGAGACACAAAAAAATTCCACAGATCGAAAATGTCAGAATTCGGTTTTTATGAACGTATTTTTTATTCGGAATGAGTTCGAAATTAGGCAGTCACGAAAATATCCACATTTAGCCATTCCTGCATAGCTGTGAACCAGTTGGTTCAGTTCTTGGACCTGACCTTGATGATGTAACTGGCGATATGCAGGCGAAATGGCAGGTTAGGTTAAATGTGGAATGACTCCTCTGGAGTTATGGTTGACTTCCGTTGCCAAATGGCAAGGCGATTCACTTTGAAGATCGCTAGAAAGAATGCAGTCTCTACTGGATGCTATTAATTTTTTTCATGGTAGATGGATGCTGCTGTTTCGGAATAATTTGGTAAATTAACTGAAAAAATTATCAGTCTGCGAGAGAAATCTGTCGATCGATATGTTATTGAAAACCAAAAATCAGACATGTCTACAAATTTGAAAAGGGGGCTACATTTCTTGGATATTGAAAGCAAAAGGTGAAGATCAAAGGGGTTTTATTTAAATTTTGTAATTCCATCAATAACATTCTTCTTTATTTCCGTATCGTGATGAACTCATTACAGCATTGTTTTCAGTTATATTTTTCGTTTTGTGGTTGTCAGCACTGGCTTCCGATCCTATCCAATTCCATGGTGATGATTTAGAACTAAAAGGATCGTGTTGAAAAAGTGAAAAGATTCGTACTGATTGAGTTTGGGTCACAGATTACGAAAATGACAACGAGAAGTCGGCAATCCTGTTACTTTTTTCAAAAAAAACATAATGTTTTCGTTTGAAAGGTGAAGGTTATACATAGTTCTATAGCTAGTTTTCTTAGATTTTCTCATTCAATACTCGTTGGAAATGTTTCATTTATCAATTTTTGAGCCCTACTGCGTTACATTGAATAAGTGCATCATAATGTAGAACATTGGTATGTCCTAATTCATAAATACGTTATTCAAAATAAGCTAACAAAACGTTACCTGAAATTGAAATGACCGAATTCTCTTCATACCACTTCATAAGTTTTTCGTTTTCTTTTTCATACATGGATTAGGATTTTTGAGTTATCAATTCATTCGCAACATTATTCCCAATTTTAATTGATTCTGGAGGTGTTAAAATTTCTTCAAACACAGTTCACGAATTCAATGCGTAATTATAACTGATTTCAAAATTCGAAACGTACGATTCAAATGCCGTAATCTGTCAATATTCGTAACAGTCACACCAACTGCAAAGATACAATACAAAAGTCAATAAGGTGTATACTCCATTCACTTTTATAAAGTATCGCGCTTGGCCAAGTTTTAGGTTTATCAAGCTTTTTTACCTGAAAAAATCGCTGGTTGGCATTTGTGAATGACATTACGTCAATGAATAAATCTGGGAGACGTTGCCGACGTTTATTTTTCATTATTAATCATCAAGCCTGAAAACTAAGAATGCCGAAGGTAGTTTCGAAAAAGCAGAGGCAAAGTATCAGGAAGTGCTATTTAGAATTTAAATCTGCGCATTCTAAATGTAAGCCTGATAATTTTCTCAAATTCATCATTTTCCCGAAGTAAATGAACATTTTGTTGAATACCTTATTACTACGACATATATGTACTATTTGTGTATTTAGAAACGGCAACGTTGCTTGTTCAACTGAAAGAAGAATGACCCTAACCTAACATTTTCAAAATATACACGGTGAAATGTGTCAAAATTCCATGGCCAACCATGAAAGTGAATGGAGTATAAGTATAATCTGAATTTTTCATTCAATTTCGACAGTTTTTCACAAAAATTGACTGAAAGAGAGAAAATATCGTCTAATACTCGTTGTAGAAGGCAATTCCAAAACTCATTTGGCATACGTGTTGGAATATGAGCCCATTCTGCAACTAGTTTCAAAACATACTATACTATTAGATTCAAAAAATTAAAAAATTTCCTGCATTCTACCGGGGCATTTCACCCGACGTTTCGGTTCCAACTGCGTTATACAGCTCTCATCAATATAATACAGGATGGCCTATATAAAACATTTCAATCAGATATTTCCTTAGTTATGAGTTTTTTTCGAAAAACGCCATGACAGGTAAATGTTCTTTGAGTGGGGATATCTCGATTGATTTCGAATTTGTGGGTGTACGTTCATCCCCTAAAGCCGCATGTCAACCTCACAAAAAATCTCAAATGGTAATCTAAGAATTGAAAAAAATTGATCGGGATTAGTTTCAAATTAGGAAACTTATTGGAATTTATGAATGAAGGAAGAGCATTAAGGAATCGAGCTTTTGAACGAATCCAAAGTATTGAGATCTTGAGATAGTTCATAATTTGCTGCTAGGAAGTAATTCAATGTTTTCATGCATATTTTGTATGCCATCATAAAATGAACTCCGAACAAATTTTTCAGTACAATTTTTACGGGAGATGCAAAACCTTCGAAGTGAGATTCACTCGACTCCTATCGCCAGTTGAAATTGTTGAAGGGGTTGCTAACTTTATCATAAGCCCATGAATTCGCTACCAAGAGTTTCCCCTCTCACTCATTTTGGGCTGCACAGTTGATGTGGTCGTCCAAGTAAATTAGATATTTTATTAGGAAGAGATTTATTTATAAAAAAAGCAATTACCTGGTATATCTGAAACTGACCCTGTCGAAGCGATACTGAGTCAATATCAGATTGCCAAAAGATTAAGGAAGAGACTGAAAAATCTGTTGCTGTGGTGATCTTTTTGAATTCAAAATTGTGTATAGTTACTCAATACTCTTTTTCGTTCTTCCAGAATTTTGTATAATCGCATTCAAAATTTTCAAGTTCCTTGACCCGTTATGAATTGAAGAATTATCGCTTACTCAAAGTGGAACACATTGTATGAAGCATCCAGTTTAGAAAATATCAATTATCAATATTCAAACTTGTTACTACAGGATGCCAAAGATGCTAATCAGTTCATAAATACCATGCAGGAAATAGCTGCTTGAGGAATTATATAAACAAATTATAGCAATTTGTAACGTCTTCATTTATAAATATAGATGGCACTCTATTGATTCTCAATATTCCCAGGTCCGTTAAATTATTTAAAAAAAATGTTTGAAAAAGTATGCAATATCCTCACGCCAATCTCACATTAGTCTACAAGATGTCATAGATGTCCGATGGTGCTGTTTCTAACCTGGAATGGCTTCACCAAACTGCACCAATCAATACCTGATTGCTCACGACTATATCGATGATCTGATACGTTGAAGGTGAATAAATTGCCAATCGCCTACATATTCACACCCATAGAGCATTTTATTTCCAACGGATTACAATGTAAAAAAATGTTGGACTCAAAATGACGGCTTATTTTATGGTGCCGCAATTGTATTGAAAATCTGAAGCTTCTTTCACCATTGATAAATATTGATTTTTTTCAATATTAATTACTGTTTTCACGAGAAAAAAGAGTAGTCAGTAGAAATTTCTATAATACGGAATATACCATACGAAACCTCAATCAGTTTGTTCAACAAATACATAGAACCAAGAACTATTTCTGAAATGAGTTTTTTTCACATGTATTCAAAATTCGAAGCATCTTCTAAAGAGTCCTACGTTCATAAAATTAATTATACGATTATTAATCCTTCTTGAAACATGAATTGTACATGTTTATGACATGATCTCTTCATAAATTATAAGAATATAAAACTAGAATGGATATTATTTCGTTGAGTATATTTTTTATAGCAGGTGAATCATAAAAATTTATGGCCATGTAATAATAAACCTTACGACTATTTGAAGTAGAAATCTCCACACAACTTATGATTTTACACATTTAAGAGATGAATGTCGATTTTGATAAAAAAAATGTCGACACGTGATGCAAATCAAATTTCTGGGGTTGATTCAGATTGAAATAAATGTTATTCACATTTTTGCACATCCAAGCACTCGTACTGAATTTCTTCATAAGATGTTGTAAGGGAATAACAGACTTTTTTGCTGATAACTTGAGAAATTACTATTAATGACTTTATCTACTCCCATAGAATAATATATCCATTATTCAACTGAATTTGATCTGTAATATTCTCTATAAACCAATAGTGTGAGGTAATAATAACTCACGCCTATAACTCACTCTAATACAAATAGGAAAAATGTAGCTTACGAAATGAATAAAAAAGTCGGGTCAATGAGGAACTCTATTTCAGATATCAATGTATAATGTTCTAGCCATCCATTTCTACATTTTCTTAGGTCTGAATATCCAAAAATTGCATTTGGAAAACGTGAATTTTTGACTTTTCTACGGGATTCGATATCGATTCGATTTTCGACCACAGAAATCGCTTTTGACAACTGTTGTCAATTTTGAAAATGCAGATTAATTAGAATTTTACTGAAGAAGTCGAAGATAAAGTATAGTGTTCAATTCGCGGTAATGGTCATAACACACTTTGATGAATTACACCTCTCGCCTGACGGCTCGGGCTGCAAAATTCATCTGTGTGTGTTATGACTTACATTACCGCACATAGAACAATATACTATTAATACTTCAACGATAAGTAGGTAATATATACCGAAACTGACAATTGGAAAGCTCAATCCCAGACTCATATATTTAAAAAAAAGTAGAAAATTTTTTCATAATCTGAATTTCTGAATAATTTAATGATAAAAGTCCCATGAACGGGACCACAACACGTTTTCGAGATGCAGAGTGTAGAATTTTTATCCATTTTTTTTTCAAAGTGTCTGCATTTCACAGGATATTAAGGTGGGCGTTCAATGTAGTGTGTTTTTATTTCAAGTGGCATTTGAAAATGGTTTCACTTTGAGAACTGAAATTTTGTGGGTAAACTCAGAAAGGATTGGAGTTCGTAATGAGATAATTGAGATTAATTGTATTTCAACAGTTCATTTTTTTTCTTTCAAAAATAGAAGAAAATAAGCCAACTCGTGCTTCTGTTTTATTTCAAACGAAAGATCCATGAAAATAGTTCAACTTCCGATTAAAAGTGAATCTACAGATAATTTCATTCAGAAAATTAACGTGAAATACGGAATTGGCAGAGAATGCCCAAATTCAAATTTTAGCGGAAAAAGTTCCTGCTTTACCCACATTTTCACTAATTTCATAGTTCAGCGAGTTTCGGATAGAGAGCGCCATTGTACATTTCATTCATGATTAGAGAGATATTCATAGAACTCATAGAGATAATGTAAGTTCTATGGAGATATTCCATAAAATGCACGGTGGCGCCTCTATATAGGTTGATTTTTCCTACGCGCTTCAAACGGCGACCTTAAACTGAAATTAGGCATAGATATCAAAATCAAGAGTTTTCACCTTGGCCATGCAAATTTCGATTGTAAGTCTACAGAGTGATATTTTTTCAGAAACCCTATCCCTTATTTTGCACCAGTCCTATTTTTCAGTGAGCCACTGTCAGTTTCTAAATTTGCAGAAAGAAGCTTTTTTGTTATACTAAACTTTCTGGTCTAGTTTTGTCGTATCTGCTAACGATTTCGGCAAAAAAATCTTGATTGATCCCTCAATATCCTCAAAAAATCGAAATTGTCATGAAAATCCAGATAGTAAGCCGCAGTGAATAAATAAGTCATCAGTTTTCAAGTTTTCATGGTTTTCAATATTTTTGCATACGCAATTAATTTTCAATATACACATAGAGTTTCAAGAATTCTAAGCAAAAGAAATGGGTATTCATCGTTTATCGACACCAGTTCTGAGTCCGAAACTAGCAGAAACTGAGCTATGTGTATACACCGAATTTTGTAGTATAGATGTAATTTTTTGCCACAAAATTTGGTTGTTATATGTATTTGAAGAACAAACTTTATTTCCAATATTCTGTAATTTATTCTGCGTATATCACGAATGCAGAAAACTTTGCGCCGCCAATAAAGTATAGAAGAGAGTAAATAGGCAGAAAAGAATAATAATAATTTGCGTGATCACAAAATAAAAGCTTCGAGAGTGAAAGCAACAAGTAAAAATAAAACCGAATCATGTGAATTACCACTTCAACACGATCATACTGTGAATAAGAAAAAATAACAGAACGATGACAAGGGAATAATTCATGCCTGAAAATTATCAATATACAAAGCAAAAAATCTGTAGTTAAAGAAACTGACCAACTTTTCGACAAAAATTTGGAGCGAGAATTTATTTTGTTATCTTTTTTCGAATGTTTTCAAAAGAAGGTGAATTTTGGTTTCTCATTTGCAGTATCTCGATGTCCTTCAAGTAATCTTATTTTATTGGCTTTATTTGACTTCTATCTTCTCTTCATGAATAAGTGAAATACTTCAGATGTTCTGACAATCTCGAGTAAAATAAGCCGCCATCTTCAAACCCAACTATCAAACAAGCACATACATAACAAAATACCAAAATCAGCACAACTAATGTGGGCTCTCCTCGTCATTATCCAACGGACTAGGTGAAAGGAACTTACGCACATATTTCGGATAGTGAGTCTTTTCATGCGCTTTCAGTATAGTGGACCGCGAAAACGTCTTTCCACACAAAGAACACCTGAATGGTCTTTCCCCCGTGTGTACTCTGCAGTGGTCCTTCATGTGGTGCCTTAACTTGAAAGCTTTACCGCAAAATTCGCACTTAAAAGGTCTATCGCCAGTATGAACTGGAAGATGGCTGATCAGGGAACTCACATCCGGGAAGGATTTACCACAAAACTTGCATAGAACAACGCCGGAATTGCTACCGCCGCTCACAGCTGCCATGGCCGCCGACTCACCCACATCTAAGTCCATTTGTGTCGGCGGTTGATCGGTGGGGTCAGGTGGTTCGTGCGCCATCAACGGTACTCGCCCAGCGTACGGACTTTCTATATAGGGTGGTCCAGCTTCCGGAGGCATACCAAGACCCGGATGTTGATGCATCTCCCTGTACTTCAAAGTCTCCAAACTATGAGACAGTATATGTCTCGTCAATTTACTCTGATGAGGAAACGACTGACCGCAGTACATGCAGGGATAGAGCCTTGGAGATCCTTCCCTTTTAACACAAGAGTCCAGGTCCTGCAACCAAATATGACATCAACTTCTTGCTTCCACAGTTTTCGAGGTGATTGAGTTTATGTGCACGCAAGAAGTTGACGCTCATTTGTTTGGCTGAAGAACCGTCTCTTGTGCGCATGTTTGTAACCTGAGCGATGCAAGGTACGTGCTAAATTTTGCACACAAGCTGCCTTTTTCAGCAAATAAAATCGTTATTCTAGCCAAAATGAATGTCAACTTCTTTCATGCGCCCAATAAACAGAAAATTGGAGGGAAAATGAGGAATTAGGATTTTCAGGTACCTTTTGCACGTACACAATGCTATGTGAAAAACGTCCCCATAAACAGGGCGAGTCTTTGACTTGTACATATATTTCAAATGTAGATTCCTCTGAACAAACGAAACACTTTTTACTCAACCATTTTTCAAAATTCTGTTTCGCTTGAAAGATACAGGGCGTAAAAAATCCATAAAAAAACACTTTTCTTTCCACATCTTCGAAACCGTCGATCATTTTTTTTTAGTTTTTGATATATCCTATACCTATATATATTTTTTCTTGTATTTATACATGTAAATATGTGGTTAAAAGGATAAGTATATATTATTATTATTATTATTATTTCAAATGAACTGAATTTTGGAAGAAAGTTTACTGTATTTATGGTGCATATTTTTCAATCAACACTTAATCAATATTCCTCATGGTATGAAAATAACAGCGTGGTCGACGGATAAATCCGCGCACAAATACCATAAAACGACTTGAGAAGAATAAACGATTCATATTTTTGAAAGAATCAATCATTCTAGAAAATAAAAGTATTCCTAAGTTGTATCAATAAAACACGTCGTTTTCGAGTTATTCCTAATTTTATCCGATAAAATTGATCGAAAAAATCATAAATCTCAATAATAATCTGGATGCTTCCCTGGATTTTGAATGTCATCGTATCACAGAAAACTTATAAACTCTCTGATCGCCCTAAAAGTCAACAATGGTGTCAGAATGTTTATCAACCTTGTCAAGACTGAAATCTTTATGGCACATATTCTAATGAAAATTTATTGCTACTAGTCCATCCTTCAGCAAAATATTAAAAATGAATGACAATGAAATACAAAATTCAGATATATGAATGATGAAATCGAAACAAACCACGTATTGAATTGAAATCAATGAAAAATGAAATTAAACTCATCACTAAATAATCTGTGACGATGTTTCTATCTAATCAATATCCTCTGTGATCATTTGCTGTCAACTACCTACTAGTGAAATACTTCTGCACGAAGAAAAAAGCCAAATTATACACGTAAATTTTATAAACTCGACACTACACGGTTAATATTACATTAATGTGAATGTCTTCACATTTTCGTCGCGAGATCGAAGAAAAACACCCATAATAATCACGTTCCTATTCCATAACAACATTGTTTTAGAGAAGATTTCCTCCATGATTGTTTACAGCCCCCAGCGCCTCCAACGGTAGTTGAAATCACCAATAAACAATGTCGCCTTACGCATGCGTCGTGAAATTTTGCGGCTAGAAGAAGAGTCGGTTTCTAATATAAATAAATGGCAGAATTCTTAGATATTGAACTATGTTTTCCGAAAAGTCAACAAGCTGACAAATTATTCATGATGGCTCTGTGAAATATTCATTGAATATTATTGTTTCGAATACAAAAAACGTTGATATAGCTTGATTTATCACAAATTGAATGAAAAACCTCTCTTCACAATGAATTTTTGAGATACCACGGAAAATATGAACAAGTTATTAGTTTTAACTGACTAATCTTTAGGAGATTCGAAATAGGGGCTAATTTTGATATGAGAAATATGGCTTTTCAATTGTAGATATAATCGAACAAAAGTAAGTGTTTGTGTTGAGAACTACCGTGTTTTTAACATTTCGATTCCCCACATGTATTACCTTATTTTTAAGTCGAGAAATATGGAATTTGCATTAATTCTAGAGAATGGTATCAGGCACGTATTTGGCCCAATTTTTTCTCGAATGGCTATATCTTTTCGAGAGAGCTGAATTCGGAAACATGGAAAATAAAAAAAAGGTTTCTTTTGGTCTCAATAGTCTACAGTTAAAATAAATGTACAAGTCGAAGATTCACCATGAATATTCCAACAACTCTGTAGAGTTGCAATTTGAATATCCATTTCAGAATACCTCTCTGCAGATCAGAATATTGAAAAATCCAAATATTTTCGAGCTTAGCACTGATGGTCAAATATTTAGCTATGTACACAATGGACACATTGAAAACGTTTATTTGCTCGCAAATTTGCTTTATTGGTCACTTTTTGATATTTTTAATTGTACATGAGGCTATGTAAATTGCCTCTACCTATAATACTGATATTCTCTTCATGAAATTAATAAAGACAAAAACCAAATAGGGAACAACTATTAACAGTAGAAAACCACCATAAGAGATCTCAAGAAGTACGATTTCAATTTGATCTCGTTGTTTTTCGTCATTCTGTTGGACTAAATTCATGTCTACTGATTCAAAAGATGGAAAGAGATAGAAGAGGCCGATGTATTTATTACCTACCTCCTACCTTTCATAGTCTGCCAGAAAAAAAATTGAAATATAAAATGAACATCGTGCTCACCTGATCTTGTGATCTCAAGAACTCTGGCGGATCTTTGGTATTTTTTTCTTCTGACCCTCCACCCCAATCCACTTCTTTCTTCAAACTCTGAAACAAATATTTTTCCTCATCAAACATTGTCCGAAGATGAGAAGAACTTCGTTGAATCGACTTTTCAGGAAAAAGTTGTAAAATGAAAGGCGAACAAGATATTGCCCACTTCTCTACAATCGGAGCAATGAAAAATAGGCATACTTAGATTCAAAAATTGTGCTTCACCTAATTCTAATATGGAGGAATTTATCAATATGCACAAAATTTCGTGGGTTTGTTTATTGATGTTTTTCTTTTCGAATCGTCATATTTTTTGCAACAATTAGATGTTCACAATTTGCATTGTAAATTTAACAATTTCGACTGCTGACATCATCATACAGTGATAAGTGAGATTGACCGTACAAGAACTGTGGCTCTGATTGGAAGGCCGAGCTCAATGTTCCGTGACTGATATAATTGGTATCGGGTGTTTTTTTTAGAGTGATATAATTTTCGATAAGGATAACAGTGATTTGACAGGAGGTAGAAGCCCTGTAGTTTTGACTTTTCTGTTCAGTAAGCATTGACAAATTATCATGGAACGGACGCCTAATAACGCTCACAAATTGTTGAAATTCATTTCAAAAATCAATGTTCTAGTCGCCAAACTTATATAGACCCCTTCGTAAAATTTACGCTTTACATAATCGTCCATCAGAGCACCTTATTCCTCGAACTATCGATAGATTTCGGACAACATTTTTCTCTACACGATGCAACAACAAGACAAAGAACTGTACGTGTAAATAACGCTGCTGTAAGTGATAGTGTTGATGAAGATCCAGATTTGTCTATTCGTCGTCGTTCGAAACAAGTTGAACTTTGTGAATCCATCCACATGGAAAATATTGCGTAAAGATCTTGGTGCACACCAATACAAGATCCCACTGGTTCCAGAACTAAAGCTACTTGACTATAATGAGCGTCGTTTATTTGCTTATTGGGGCCCTAGACCAATTATTTGGCCTCCAAGATCATGCGACGTAACTCCAATGGATTATTTTCTTTGGGGTTGTGTCAAGTCATTGGTTCATGCTGATAAACCAGAAACAATATAGGAAATTTGGAAGATATATTACTCATATTATTGCTGAAATAAGGCCGGAATTACTCGAAAAAGTGGACCAAAATTGGTCTGATCGAATGCGTTTCCTCAGAGCTAGTTGTGGTGGACATATACCGGAAAATATTTTCAAAACATAAATGTCATAAAATTATTTTTCGAATAAAAATTTCTAATTGGCTTCAATCTCGATTTAAATGTGTTTTATATCAATTTAAAATTCTATCACTGGAAAAAAACACCCCATAGAAGGGTTTTTTCTTCCTGAATATGGCAGAGCGCTTTCTGATTATTCCTTCACGTAATATTCGGGTTTGAAATTAGAACACCTCTTATTTTTTCATTTAATTGCTCGATATGCAAATTTTGTCCAAATATACGAAAAGTTAGGTACCGATGAGTGGTTATTTATTTTGAAAACGCGGTAACTTTTCGAGGTGACCTAAATGTTCGCCATTCTACACTTGGATAGATTTTGTATATTGACATATATTTGATGATTCGAGTTGAGGTGAATTACTTTAGAGTGGATTCACGTCTAAACGTACCCATATTTGACCATATACAGGGTGTTTCACCATAAACTGGACAAACATATATAGCCGTGTAGTTGACACCGAGAAAGTCATTTTTGCCTTATTATATATACCCCGTTTTCGACGCATAATCGAGATACAGGGTGCTTAATGTCAACTTTGAGCAATATTCTGTGAACTGTGGTAAGTTATGCGTGATATTTGAAATAACGGTTCCTGATCACATCTTAGTATTTTTGAGAGCTCAATTGAATTGTGGTGTAGAATTTTGCAAAAAAAAATTCAAAATGGCGGAAAACCTGCAAAGTCGGAATTTTTTTTTCTCGGTTGCCAATTTGGAAAGCATAATCTCAACGTACTCGATTTTCTAAGATTTTCCGTGAAAAAATTTTTTCAAATTTCGAACTCAACTTTTTTTTTACATGTCTTCAGTGAAAAAAAAAATTCGCCCAAAATGTTTGGAATTTTTCATGGTGGAACTATCTTTAATTCTGAATACTTGGGTGAAACAGAATGAAAAAATATCAATTGGTTTTCTTTTTGCAGCCTTCCGAAGATTACGCTAGGTGTACTTTCTTAATTTTTATTTGAGAAACTGGAGGCCGTACGTGGGTAAAAATTGTGCTGCTGGGCTGCCAGAATGACCCAGATAGAAATTTGAAATTTTTTCGAAAAAATAAAAAAAAATTGAAAAAAAAAATATTTTTTTTTCATTTTTTCCAAAAAGCTTTGGTAAGGTTCGAACTCGTCACTCTCGATTAGCTAGTGTTGCTTTGGTAACGGACATTTATAGGATTAGAATTAATCCAATTCATACTCGTAGAGTTCGATTACTACCAAAAATTTTTGAAAAAAAATTTTTTTGGTTTATAATTTCATATTTTTATCCAGATCATACTGGCAGCCCATCAGCACAATTTTGACCTCCGTACGGCCTCCAGTTTCTCAAATAAAAATTAAGAAAGTTTACCAAGCGTAATCTTCGGAAGGCTACAAAAAGAAAACCAATTGATATTTTTTCATTCTGTTCTCACCCAAGTATTCAGAATTGAAGATAGTTCAACCATGAAAAATTCCAAAAATTTTGGCCGAAATTTTTTTTCACTGAAGACATGTAAAAAAAAAGTTGAGTTGGAATTTTGAAAAAATTTTTTTACGGAAAATCTCAGAAAATCGAGTACGTTGAGATTATGCTTTCCAAATTAGCAACCGAGAAAAAAAAATTCCAACTTTGCAGGTTTTCCGCCATATTGAATTTTTTTTCGCAAAATTCCACACCACAATTAAATTGAGCCTTCAAAAATACTAAGATTTGACTAGAAACTGTTATTTCAAATATCTCGCGTAACTAACAACCGTAATCAGAATATTGCTCGAAGTTGACATTGAACACCCTGTATCTCGCTTATGCGTCGAAAACGGGGTATATGTCATAAGGCAAAAACGACTTCCCCGATGTCGTCTACACGGCTATATATGTTTGTCCAGTTTATGGTGAAACACCCTGTATAGGGTGTATTTTAAGGTGAGGCTTCTTTTGACAGATGGTAGAACTCATCAAAATAAGTCATTTTACCAAAAATCTTTTATATGAATTATGCCCCTGTTTCGAGAAAATGAAACTGGAATATTTTCTAGTTTCTAGGTGAATCTGAAAATTCTTGAGTCAGAACCTGCTCCCTCGCCTGCTTCTCCGTAGATATCAACATCTCTTGTTTATTGTCTTCTTATCTAACGAATTTGCAGAAAATTCTAGTGCGCAGAACTGATCATTTTGCCAAATGCCGCTTTTTTATAAATTTCTCAAATTGAACATTTCATAGAAGAAATTTTCGGTAAAATCTGTCAAGAGAAAAGCCGCACCTTAAAATACACCCTGTATAGTTTCTCTATATTTCTGTTGAATGTTTGGAAGCCTTAAAGGCATAAATAATATCTGAAGATTGCTGTTGATTTGCTGCAAAATGGTGAATTCGTTAGTAACAAGTTCACAACTGGGATCCGTTCATGGACATATTATTAATGAACCTTTAATTTATTATAAAAAGAAGGCTTTCAGATATAGAAATGAGTGATTCCTTCTTGAAAGAGTTCGTTCATCTGGAAAACTACTTTTGTGGCTATAATTCCTCGACTCTAATCTTTTTATCAATGGCAGATTTCTTATATTTTTATATTTCACTTTTTTTTTTCGCGAAAATATTCATTGAAAATTGTTTATCGCGAAAATACTTCTCATCATCTTTGTCCTAAAAATAGAAATGTATCATTGTCATTAGAAGATGAGGCTTGGCATTCAAAAAATTTGGACTTCGGTTTGCTTTCATAGGAATCCCAATACATTAAACTCTGGACTGAACATAAAAGTTAACGATTTAACTTTTTAGGAATTTGTCTGTGATTTTCTGAAAGCTTCTAGGATAGAGAGTGATCGCAGTATATCTAGGAACTACCTTCCTACATAAAAATTGAGCTTTCCAAATCGTCCAATAGTATGTATGTTTTGAGACGCCATACAAATCCCGTGATTTGATTGGCTGCAACGTGATAACCCAAAAGTTGATCTGAAATCAACATTGACGCCCATTGTTATCAAAAAATTCGATATGTTATCTGTGCCTTATCGAGTAAACAAGGGGAAAATATGGAAGCAAGGTCGAGGATAAGCTACAACCTACGACAACATTATTTGAATGTCATAAATATTTAAATGTGCAATCCGAATATTTCACCAGGGAAATGAATGGGAAAATGAGTTATTATGGTGTGATGTCGAGTTTTAATGGGACAAATTCAACAAAACTCTGTGCCTTTTTGGTGAATATCTTTTAGTAAAACGATGGAAGTGAAGAGTATTCCACAATTAAATTTTACACAAGTCAGAGTAAAAAAAAAATTCGTTCTTCTTCTTCCGAATGTTGTTGTACCAGAAACCTATTGCCCTTTTTTATGAATCGCTTCTGAGATTTGTACTCTCTTTCTTAGTTCTTGGCAAAATATACAAGCATGGAATGAAGCTTTAATATACAGTTTCGAGTACAAGGTTATAATTTGGGGGTAATCTCGGGGGTAATCATCTAGAATCTAGACATAGCTTACCGAAGCAACAAATATTTTGAGGAAAACGAAATGAAATTTTTGTTCTGACAAACACTTGGCATTTCGGGGTTTTCCATGAGTCCATTTCTTTTTTTTTTTTTTTAATTTAAATTATTGTGTCTCGGCAACTAGGCCATTGACACAGTACAATATTCTATTTTTACATTACAGATGAACACAAAAATTTTAACAAAATATGGATATTAACAGTATTGATCATATATGATTGTACAGTTGGCTTTCTTTCAGGAGTTCTATTGCTGCTTCAATTTGTGTATTTGTGAGTGTTTGACTTTTTTTGGTAATGAATTGATCAGACATTCTTCTTCAAAATAGGCAACGTTATAAGCTTACTTTCAACTTTTATGGAATATTAAAAAAGAGTTTATAATGATGAGTCAGTCATTTATTCGTTGTCGCATTGCGCCGAGGGTTTTGATTATTTCACTGGTCCACTAGACAATGTTTTTATGCTGCATACTGCATTCTGTATGTTTCTAAAATAATGTACCGAAGCGGTATATACAGGGTGCGGCACGGAGGATGGATGGTTTTAAAAAAATAATAAAAGCGTTAATTTTTACTCAAAAACACATTTATTGACGGAATCAGATTCTCAAGGAAATAGCATTTGAGACAGTCAAGTGTGGAAAATCACATCAGGCATGTGGTGGCCGAAATCGGTGATGCAGTGCTGGAGGCGCTCTTGGAAGTTCGCGTAGACTCTCTCCAACATCGCTCTCTCAACTTGGGCAACTTCCACGCGAATAGCCCTTTTCAATTCGTCCAGAGTTCGGGGCTTGGTCTCGTATACTCTAGCCTTGAGGTTCTCATTTTGATCGATCAGTGCTTCCATCTCACGTGCGAAGTTCATTCGTTGTGCATAATCTCCGGGGTGTAACTGTTGCACAATGGCCAATTTGTAGGGGTGAAAGCGAAGATCCATATGCAAAATTCGCCTCACCGAACGATCACTGAGGCGAAGTGCAGCAGCATGTTTCCGAGCAGATCGCGACGGACTGCGAAGAATGGCTTGTCGAACGCGTTCAACATTTTCAGGCGTTCGAACTGTTCGCACAGGTCCTCTTGGTCTTCTGTTGATCAGTTCACCACGTCTGCGAAGTGATTCAACCCAACGAAGGATGGTGTTTCGAGAGGGAATAGCTCTATTCCGATGAATGTGGAAATGGCGTCGAAACTCACGCTGCACGACCGTGACTGACTCATTATTTCGGACGAAACTATCATAGGCGAAAACACGATGCTCCACCGTCCAAGGCTCCATGACGACAACTGGTAAATAAATGCTAGGAACACACGAGTCTAACGGCACCTTCCCCACTTCTCTCGTCCTCAGTGGGGGAAAGTTATGCCCATCTGAAAAACGTCCTCCCTCCGTGCCGCACCTTGTACAAATAATATCGAGCTTCGCGGATACGTCTACTCAACTGATGAACTCAAACTAGTTGAGATTGAAACGAGACAAAGATCGCTAGATCCCTAGATGCTAAACACATAAACCGAATGGACAACGTTTGATACAACACTCTGGATATTCTTGAGAGCTCGCAATGGGAAGTTCTTATTCTGGTTGCATTCGTCGCATCTTTGAGAGCTGGAGAAAAGGATCGCAATAGGAGATCGCATAAGAGATCTCGCGGAGAAGTGTTTCTTGTGCACTCGAAATGACCCGAAGGTCCCTAATCCTTGTGATTACTTGTGATACTAAATTCGGCTTTTTTGCAACCACAAATAACAACCTGAGGAAGTGGTCTGCAGAAAAGATATAACCATGATCTATATTGCTAGAGAAATAGAATTTTCAACTCACCAGAGGTACCTGCTGAACTGGCGGCAGTAGAGAAGTACCCGGAATACCTTCCGATTTGATCTGCGGTGATAACCTGCCGCAAGGTGGCGCCAGATGCGAAGAGGACACTGCTGTATTATTGTGTATGGTCATATCGTTCGGAACATCATTCTCCACGCACATCATCGGACTCTCACTCCTCAAATTCTCGTTCGAATTCGACGCGCTATCCTTCTCGCTATCCGGAGACTCTTTGCAAATCCCCAGCACAGGAGACGACCTCGGCGGTTCCTGAACCTCCTCCTCATGTCTCACTATGGTCGCCACCGGTGGTTGAGCCGGCATGAGCAACTGGTGGGGCTTCCTGGTCACCAACTCCGTAGGCTCACTTTGTTCGTTCTCACTCTTACAGTCCCGCGTCATTTCGGCCAAACCTTTAACTTTGAGGCTCTCCGCGGTTTTGAGCAACGCCGATAATTGACAGTACTCCACGTTCACCTCCCCTTTGTACATGAACTCGATGAGGGTGCGCAGCTCTGAGAAGCGGACGTCTTTGAGGATGACGATGGGGTGACGGCTGGGGTGGTCGATGAAGAGGGTCTGGAAGTAGGAGGAACAGGCCGAGAGCACTACTTTGTGGGCGCGGATGGAATGACCTTCCGAGCAGGCCAAAGTGACGTCGACTAGACACTCGTCACGTAGAAGCTGACTGAATACGCCGAGAAGGTTGCTCTGATGATTGTTCCACCTCAGGCAGTAATGCTCACTTCCCATTTCTTCGTAGGGTTGCCACTGGAAAGAAAAGAGAGGGTTAATGAAGGTTGCTGGGTTAAAAAAAGTGACGATGCTTTGTTTACTGTCTCTATATAAATTTTAGTGAACATAATTCTACGTCAAGAGTTGTAAATACTTCGAGTCGTTGAGAAGGTGACATATTCAAAACGAAATTGACATGGATAGAAGGTGTGCAACTAAGTTCCTGGTGTTTGTCAATGAATGGCTCCAGCAGTAAGTGCTGGTCGATTTTGGCACATCCAAAACGCATATGGGCGGATTGTAACTCAGTTGGTTAACCAGTTGGTCTTGAAACCCAATCAACGTTAACTGGTCAACGGAAACCAGAGGTTAACTCTACCTACTGAGTTACAACCCGTCCTTAATCTGATAATATTATTAGATATTATATGCCAAAACGTCATGAACCAAGCATAGAGATATGGTAAACAAGCTGTTTCAACACAAATTAGACACAAGGAATTGGTGGACATAACTGTAATGAAGAATCTGGTATTGAATCTTATAAATAAAAAAACTGACGTCACTAGTAGCATCCCAGCAGAAACGTGGAAAAGTTGTGCTTTTGGACTGTTATTCATTCGTATATCTGGAAATGGCGTGATTTAAGAATTACAATTGTTTTTCTATATTTCAGTATCGTGATGGGTTCATTACAGTACTAAAAATAGTACTGTAATGAACTCATTACAGCATTGTTTTCAGTTTTCTTTTTCGTTTTGTGGTTGTCAGCACTGGCTTTCGATCCTATCCAGTTTCATGGTAATTATTTACAAATAGAAGAATCGTGTTGGAAAAGTGAAAAAATTTGTACTCACTAAGTTTGGGTACCAGCTTACGAAAATGATAACGAGAAGTCGGCAATCCTCTTAGTTTTCGCAAAAAAAATCTCAATATTTCCGTTTGGAAGGTTAGGTTATACGTAGTTCTATACTCTATAGCTAGTTTTCTTCTACTTTCTCAATCAATACTCGTTGGAAATGTTTTATTCATCAATTTCTGAGCCATACTGCATTA
Organism: Adalia bipunctata; assembly: GCA_910592335.1. Taxonomy (NCBI): domain Eukaryota; kingdom Metazoa; phylum Arthropoda; class Insecta; order Coleoptera; family Coccinellidae; genus Adalia; species Adalia bipunctata. Next base: position 15,345,952 of record OU342954.1, read on the forward strand.
CATTGAATAAGTTCACTATAATGTAGAACATTTATACAGAGTGTAACAGCCAAATGGAATAAATTCGATAACGAATAAATGAGGGCGTGTTGGAAAAAACGCTTGGACACGTCGATTTGTAATTTTGAATGCGCATATTTTTCAAGAAAATAATATTATATAGGGTGTTCCATGTGACCGTGGCCAATACCAATTTTCTTATATCAAATGCAACCCCCTGTATATTATTTATTTTTTGGATTCTTCAGAGAATTCTTGATACAATTCAGGCGCAATGTCCTATACCTATCTTTTACTATTTCGGGAGTATGTAGTGTTTTCAGATTAATTGCAGAAATCAACGTTTTAAATAAAAATTATTTTATTTCACAAATTTGGTACATTACACTCAAAACCTAATAAGTAATACTGATTATTTCTTAATAATAAAAAAACAAAAAAAAACATTAATGTCAATGTAGGAAATGTTCAAAATGCTCGCCGCGAACGTCTTGGCAACATGATAATCTGGTGTAGAATTATCTTCTAACGTAACTCGTAACGTAACATTTCAGGCGTTTTTGCTTATTTTCTTCAAGAGATAAATGGGAAATAAGTATTGAGTGTAATGTATCGAATTTGTGAAATAAAATAATTTTCATTTAAAATATTAATTTTTGTAAAAAATCTGAAAACACTTAATATTTCCGAAAAAGTTGAAGATTTTCGATGTTGACGAACGTCCGCGTGAAGAATACTCGTGGAAGCTGTATTCTACTTCATGGACGAGTTCATGTTACACAAGTTTTAATCATTTAAACTCATAATTTATTGTTTTAATATTTAATGTGTTTTCTGTGTGAGTTGTGTATTGAATATTTGTATGTGATTTCAAAATTTGTATATGTATCAAACATTTTTCTTCTCTGCTGCGTGTGTAGTTGAAATTTTGACAATTCCCGTAGACAATGAACTGAAGGTATTGCTCGAGGAGGATCCATGACAAACGCAAAAAAGCCCTTTTCAGCATTATGAGTTATCCGTCAAGCCATTGACCATTATTCCATAAAATACACCCTGTAACTTCGTAAATATTCACTTATAAGAACCCAAACTGCAGGTTCATACAAATTTCAATCCATGCATAGGTACATTTGTGCTATGAAACTACCCACTTTTCCTTTTAAAATTTTTGATAGGGTTGCAACCCTCTCTAGAGTCAGGAGGTTGCTGGTACAAACAAGCTTTGTATCGCATATCATGGCCCCCTGTCAACGAAAATATACCTGTCTGAGTGTTTTCGCACATTTTGAATCGTTGTGGAGTTATTGAGGGTGGACACTTTCAAATGAGACACCCTGTATAGTCAATGTTTCGGAGACCAAATCCGTCAAGGTTTTCAAAACTACCAACAACAGAAAACCTCAAACTTCCAGATTCTTGAGTTTGTGACAGGTGTCATAAAAATCTATCATAAAATATAAATGCATAAAATACCTGATGTTAGCACTGATTAGATCTTGTTCAAGACTTTCTTGTCGTTCGAAAAGCCTGAGTATTTGTCCTGCTTTTTATTTCTCCCGAAAGGAGTCGCGCTTTTGTTCCATAACAACAATGTTATATAACATTCGAAATTAATCCATGTTCTGATGAATTTATGACACAATGAAAGCATCTGTCATCTCTCTAAAAACATAACATAACCTATGTCATACAAAAAATAGCGTCACGACCGATAAATATTCCGGATTATTCCGGTACCGGAAGTAGCACCAGTACTTAAATCTAGAGTGCCGTTTTGATCTTCAAATTTTGGTCACGATTTTTACTTAGGATTCTTTACACCAATAAAACGAAGAAATTTTTCAATCAAGTTTATGGCTAGTAGGTATTCGTGGATAGATGCACTACCGAATATAAAATACATATAATTTTTGGGGCTTATTACACCCTGTAAAATAAGTGGTCATTACAAACTCATCCCAATTTCAAAGTTGGCTCAGTATCAAAGCTCCCATCTGATTTGATCTTCTTCAACCATGCAAGTTACCGAACTCAATATCTAAAAATCATCAGTTCGAAAAGAACCAACTTTGAAAATAGTGACCAGTTCAGGAAGGGAAAAAATAGAACCTGGATATATTCATTATGTTAATTGACACAAAAACCTTTTTTACAAAGTATCATCTTGAGTAGAATAACACAAATACAGGAGCTAACACACCGTTAGATTCATCCACCACAAACAGAATGGTATAGGTTATGTTTCAATTAGGCAATCCAAACCACGTGTTTTTTCCACCATTGTTAACCTCAAAACGATTCTGACAGGTCGCTGGCTTTCAGTAAATATGAGCAATTTTATTATCATATGCATTTCATGAGTGAACAAGTGAGTTCTTATGGTTTGTAATATCAAAAAATATCCTGAACCAACACTGACAAAGGAAATTCCACTCAATCATATCATCTCAAATTTTAGTATTGGGAGCCCGAAAAGATTGAAGACAAAGTTTTGGAGAAGAAATATTTATCACAGCAATGTACCTGTTACTTATTTATCCTTTTATATGATATGAATTTAAATATTCATCAGTTTTACATTTTACATGAACTGAATACTGCTTATTCCAGTGTCTACGAAGAAATATTCACTTTAGTTACTCATCATCGATATTGTCAAGTATTGATGACTGCTGACAAAATTTCCCTTCGTTTCCTGGTAAGTCAATGTTACACACACTGAGTGTTCCAAAATATTCGAGAAAATCCTCTTAATTTGAACGACTTGCACATCCAACTTTGGCCCACGTTTATGGCATTTTTTATTGAAATGAACTCAATTCTCAATTTGAATAATTTTCACTGGTCTGATAACCCTAAGGGCCAATTGCACCGTAGAAAAAACTGTAGATTGAATCTTAAACCTCGATTAGTGTCTATGATAATCAATAGACACTAATCGAGGTTTTAGATTTAATCTATAGTTTTGTCTACGGTGCAATCGGCCCTAAGAGTAAGATTGACTAAAAATATTAAAATAAATCCACATTAAACAATTTTTCAAGCAAATAAACGGTTTCAATAACCACATGATCAAAGCTTGATTCCCATTGTTTGACCACCAGCACTAACCTCAAAAAATATTCGACAGTTCGTTGGATTGCCTAATTGTCGGTCTCAGCTTCATCAAGTTATATCTGAGAGAGGTAGCGGGGGAAGAGATATAATAACTTTATTCATTCAACATATAACAATAAACATATGATCTAAAATACATTTGAAACCGAAAAGAAGACCGTGAAACCTGAGCCAGGCTCGTGCTTTCCACATTCTTTCCTCGTTTAAAGGCGGACTCCCACTACTCGTATATTTGGCAAGTACGCAATTATTTGCGTATTTGGCAAGTAGACCAAGTTTCGAACTTGAATGACAACTGACAAGTACAGCGCTCCCACTACAAATAATTGTACAAGTATTGGCCGAGTGAACCACACCCACTACATGCCAAATATAGGCAAGTGGCAAATATTTGCCAAATACACGAGTACTGGGAGTCCGGCTTCAAGAGTAGAGAGATGGCATATCATTGAATCATAGAGTGTTCGTAACTTAGATCTACGCTATATCCTCAGCTTATCACAATGTAATTCATTTTTCAATAATAAGCCGAAAGGATTTATTTCTACGGGCGTCAAAGTAGAATGAACTACAATTAGATCACGCACTATTTCACTAACAGCCGATGTTATCCATATCTGAAATATCCTCCTTCAACTTATTTCTGCTATCAAGAGAAATGGTGGACTCTGCATGGTGCCTCTTTGCCGATCAGCCAGCGTGGTGCATTTCTTGGATAAATGCTTTATAAACATGTTACGCTCTTCGCTCTACTGTAATAACGAACATAAATATTGGGAATGATGATTATTATTATCATTCGCTTTTAGAATTGAGGAAGTATTCTGGATCGCTCCGTTACTTCATCTTAGCTGGACCGACGTGAGTTGTGGAGTTTCAGCGTCAACTGAAGCGTATCAGTGAAAGTAAAGGATATTTCGAATTGGTATCCAAATGTCCTGATATGACGAGCAATCAGGTTTGGATTTGATTGTGTAGCGTACGGTCCTGCATATCGTTCCAAAAGAATGTCATCTTGAGAGGACCAATTCGCGTAGAGTATGAGACATTGCTTTAGAGGGTTAACCAGGGTTGATCAAAGTTATAATGTGTATTTCGAGATGAACATCCAAAAATGAGCATACTAGTATTAGTTTGTATTTATGCAGAAATGTGACAAAATGAAATTCATAAAAAATTAACCCTGAATCATGTTTAGGGATTGCATTACCGGTTTACCGATTTACCGCCCTTAGTGTCCTTCAAATTACCGAGGAAGAAACCGACTTCTTTTACCGGTAATTTCGGTAAAAAAAAAGCCAGCGTTGTTTCTGTAATGCACGGGCAGCGCGGACGGGATGATTGTGAAATATTCAAGTGTGTATATGTGAAAAGGAAATGCATTATTTTTGGAAAGAGGGAATTCAGGGAAAAAACTTACAAATGGCTTTCGCAGCACTCATGACAATTCGGCCTACTAGTGTGGAGACCTAATCTTATTGTATTGATATATCAATACTTTAATCACCTAATCATTGTATTGATATATCAATTCTTTCATCACTTAAGCCAGGTTTCACCAACGCTTTTAATTTCGCGGCAGTAATCGATAATTTTCTGTGGTTTTCCAGTCAAAATCAATCGGTAATCTTAGTTATCTCCTTAAACCAGATTGAAATGTTCGATGAAATCGGACCTTAGCCGCGACCTAATCTTTGTTATAATTGTTACGCCGCAGTTATGGATTTTTTGGACACCACACAAGGAGGCCGAGTTATCATGAGTGCTCCGAAAGCCATTTCAAAGTATTTCCCCTGAAATCCCTCTTTCCAAAAATATTGCTATTTCTTTTTCACACATTTACATTCTTTCGATCCCTTCAGTTTAATGAAAAAGGTCCAGAGAAAACAAAGCTCATACCTAAGCTTCGCTCTCTCAGGACCTAAAGGAATCGGACGAGGCGTTGAAAAAGTTAGAAACGACCGATATTTTTTTTATTTAAATTATTATTTCGAATGTTTTATCGCCGCTCACTACTCTTTAAGTTATGAATATTATTATTTTTTAATGTACCTAAAGTTTCACTCTTCTGTTGTTATTATCTGATAAGAATTAAACTTCGGTTATTCATTTTGTGGCTTACTCTTTTATGTCGGAAAAAACCGGTAAACCGGTAATTTTTCAAATAATTTACCGAATTACCGGTAAATTCAGATTCGGTAAATTTGCAATCCCTAATCATGTTCGATAATTCCTACTTATCTGAAAAACCTATTTTGTTGCCTTTCTTCACTAGATAAACCTCATTTTACCTACTCACCACCACTGATCTACACAGTTCATTAATGAAAATCAAAAGATTGAAATACAGGGTGTATTTCAAGGTGAGGCTTTTCTTTTGACAGGTGATAGAACTCATCAAAATAAGTCATTAGACCGAAAATTCCTCATATGAAATGCTCAATTTAAAAAAATTATGAAAAAGCGGCATATGGCAAAATGATCTGTTCTACCACAGAATACCTAACTACACAGAAGCGTCAGTAAGCGTCGGCACTTTGATCTTCAAGGGGCAAATTTTCGTGACCTTCATTCTCTGTTAGGTAGTACATATGTCACTTCTGAGCGGCAAATTTGATTTGAATGGTCAATGGTTCACATAACAAAGGATTTTTAGTTTTTTATTTTTCTACAATCAGAATCATACCAAAAAAAAACCAACTTCAGCGGTCCATCGGGAAGTTTAAATTTAATTTTGACATATGTACTACCTAGCATGGCAGAAGCGTCATCCCATAGAGTGACGCTTCTGTGTAGTTAGGTATTCTGTGGTTCTACGCACTAGAATTTTTTGCCAATTTGTTAGATAAGAAGACAAAAACAAGAGATGTGGATATCTACGGAGGAGCAGGAGAGGGAGCAGGTTCGGCCTGAGGACTTTTCAGATTCACCTAGAAACTAGAAAATATTTTAGTTTCATTTTCTCGAAACATTCATATGAAAAATTCTTGGTGAAATTACTTATTTTGATGAGTTCTACCATCTGTCGAAAGAGGTCCTCACATTAAAATACACCCTGTATACAGATTATTGGGGAGAAAATAAAAAACCGCCTGCAAAAACATTAAACAGAAAAAAATGTTCCTTACTCAATCAATGAAATTTTGCGTGATTGATGTATACGTACAATATTATTTCTGCTAGGTACCTACATTAGCAGTAAATAGTATACAGGGTGAGTCTTCGACTTGTACATATACATATTTTAACTGTAGATTTTTGAGGCCACAAGAAATCTATTTTTCATTTTGCAGATTGAGTCATTTGAGAAACAAATTGGGCAAAATACAATACGTGCCTGATACGGTTCCCCGAAAACAAATCAATGTTTATATTTCTCGATTGAAATTGAGTCAATACATTTAGGGAATACTTAAGCATTAACCTCATTTGAATAAAAATGTTACGAACACGATATTTCTTAGCAACAACTGTTTTGTCCGATTATATCTGCAAATCGAATGGTAGATTTTTTATTGGATTTTCCCACAGAAAAGTTCGTAAACACTAATAACTTGTGCATATATTCCTCGATATACCAAAAATATCTTGTGAAGAAAAGGTTTTCATTCAATTTGTGATAAATCAAACTATGTCAACCAATTTAGTATCCAAAATAATAATTTTCTATGGATATTTCACAGAGCTTTTAAGACGACGATGCCAGCTTGTTGATTTTTCGTATAACATAGTATAAATTTTCGTGAATCGACCCATCTCGAATCGAATGTCAGTGTCTGTGAAAGTTCACGACGCGAGCGTATAACGACAAGCGGCGCCAACTGTAAACGAACATGGAAAAGGAAATTTTTTCTAGAGCTATGTTATGAAAGTGGACAGTGATATTATTACGGTTGTTTTTCTTCGATCGAATGATTATGTGACGACTTTCAGTGAATAAATGTAATAAAGTTTATGAAATGTTCGTGTATAAATTAGTTGGTAGCAAATTATCACAGAGGACATTGTTGAGATTGAAATATCGCCACAGATTTTTTAGTGCTGAGTATCATTTTATTTTTCATTCATTTCAATTCAATACGTGGTTTCGACAATCATCATTCATATATCCGAATTTTGTATATCATTGCCATTAATTTTCAATATTTTCGTGAAGGATAGACCGGTTACAATAATTTTCGAAACCAAACTGTGCGTAGGGAATGTATAATTTCAAGCTTCTTGGATTTCAATTTTATCTCCAACAATTGTTGGTTTTATTATAACATATCTCTACATCAGAAGTTTATCCATCTGCGATTCGGTGATATTTGAAATCCAGTTGAGCATCCAGATTTTTCTTGAGATTTAGGATTTTTTTCCTCAAATATTATCGAATAAAATAAGAAATAACTCGAAAACGATGCGTTTCATTGAAAAAACATAGGAAAAGTTCTATTTTCCAAAATACGAACCGTTTTTTGTTTCAAGTAGTTCTTTAGTATTTTTGTGTGAATTTATGAGACGGCTACGCAGGTACTTTTTCACGAGGCGAAAAATTTAATACCTAAGTTTTTATTGAGGAATATGCATCATGAAAAGAGATGACAATCAACCAAAATTCAGTTCATTCGAAAGAAGAGTTCTGAGGATATAAAAAAAATTTTTTTTCGATGGAATTTCAATTTCGACAACCTGTATCTTTCAAACGAATCAGAATTTTGAAAAATGGCATGAACAAAAAGTGTTTCGTTTCATGGGAGAAAGCTACAATTGAAGTCAAAGACACCCTGTATACTTCAATACAAATATGTCGTGAACGTAATGATGAATTGCAGGCGGTGACAAATGAAAAGTACGAAACATATTGTGAAAATTAAAATAGTTAGATATCCGAGTGTCCCCGCCTGCAATAGAATAAAGCATTCACCACATTTTTATATTGTTTATACAATATTGCGTCGTGCTTCTATTCATTAATCATTCGAAATTTCATTGATTAATTGAAGGACTTATGTTTTTCTTTTCTGTTGAATGATTTTTCAGTCGTGTTTTCAGTTATTTTATTGATAATTTGTTTCGTTCTGTTACCAGAAATCCATCACTAATGAAGGTCCTGAGTGTGAACATATCAACTTATTTGAATTGCTTCCTTTCCATTCAGTCGAGTTTATCAAGGTCGTGAAAATTAGAAAATTGTGGTACTTTGAGCTAAATGTATTTCGACAGCTGCAAGATACCACTAGATTTCAGTATGGGAAATATCTCTCTATCGACATTGCCATAAAATCGCAAACATCACATCTAGGGGCATGGTCGAATTGAAATGCGAAACAGGTGGTCATTAAAACAAACCCGCATGCGTGTAAAATGAATTACAGCTCAATCAGTCCCCTTCAGTGGTAGATAACAGCAGTGCGAAAAAAATAAGTTGAGCGTTAGATATTCGCATAGATGAAAGACTCGAAAATCGCTGAGGAAGAACGACCAGACATAATGGACGGTACCGTTCTTCTGTCTGGCTTCCTGGTCACGTGTACCAGTGCTTAAGGATAGAACTAGTACCTGTAAATCACATTCCCCATCGTAGTTCGTTATCCTTCGAGACTGGTATGGGGGAATAGGATTTATGCTATTTTTTCGCTTCTTCTGATTGCAAGAATGTTTGCGCTTTGCTTCTTGCGAAAAGGCAGGATTTTGAATATCTTCCACTGTGAGATATACCATAAATCAGGTTAGTGTTAGAGAATTGGAGGTACAAACAAAGAGGGCAGATTTCTTGTGTAATTTCAAAGAAAAAGTCCCACAAACATAAGACCGCAAACGTTTCACTTTCGAGATACAGAGTGTTAGAGTTTGAATTTTTTTCAAGTTTTTTTCCCATACTATTTTCATTTCACAATATTTTCACCTGAAATTTAGCAAAGATATTACAATGCAGAGTTCACACCTTGTGGAATGCCAATTTAGATTGCAAATAAACAGGGTGATATTTGTTCTGGACACTGTTCCCATTTCCTCCAGAATTTTTTTGTTCAGCCACTGTTAGTTTGAAAAATTCAAACAGAAACATTGTTGTTATAGGAAATCCTATGGTCTCTTGTAGTTTTGTCGTATTTGCTACCGATTATCAGAAAAGAATCGTGAATGATCCTCTTGAAATCCTCAGGAAAAACAAAATTGTCCCAAAACTACTGTTAGTATGAAAGGAAATCTATACTATGTGGCCAAATTAGTGGGCAGCTAGGACGTAGTGGTAGGTGACTAAAAATTCAGAGATAACCTGACGTTTCGCTAACTTTATTGTAGCTTCTTCAGAGGCTGTAATAAAATACAAAATTGTTGACACAAATACAATATTGAAAAAAAAACACAGGACATTCAAAGTTACAAAACACATTCTACAAAATTATTTCTCCGTAACAACGAAACTGATTTATGTTTCGTTGTTACGGAGAAATAATTTTGTAGAATGTGTTTTGTAACTTTGACAATGTCCTGTGTTTTTTTTTTCAATATTGTATTTGTGTCAACAATTTTGTATTTTATTTCAGCCTCTGAAGAAGCTACAATAAAGTTAGCGAAACGTCAGGTTATCTCTGAATTTTTATTCACCTACCACTACGTCCTAGCTGCCCACTAATTTGGCCACATATCATAATATTGGGGACGCAAAGCATCAACGGAAATCTATACTATTTGATTTCTCTGATTTTTACTTCGAAAGGTTGGTGATTTCGTTACGATTTGGTAGATTTTCAACTTTGAACATGCCACGAAATAACTACACATCACAGGAATACTCAAATCACATTTCATTTGTGTTGAGGGCAGAGGTAATGCCAGTGAAACTGCAGTCCTCTATGGCGAGAGATGACCTAACATGCTTCCCCTGCTTCACCAAGGCTGTCACATGGAAGGGCGAATTCCTGGCAGCGGTGTTGGTGGCGAAGCTCTGGACTAGTCGCTAACACCGTTATGGAAGATACAGTTCTGGAGAAATGTATAACAACTACTCTGATACATGCGCGTCATCTACGAATAGACGCTCTCTCCAGAAGTCGCGCATGTCAATGATAGGGAATCTTTGAAGCAGCTTGCTGGACACGGCTACGTAACTCTTCAAGATTTCTGATGGGCACGGAGTTGACTTCGTCTTTTAGCTGACGTATAAAGGTCTGGCAAACGTGGAGGCCATAAAATAGGAGCCAGATGGCCAGTCCATTTATCAGGGTAGGTGGTGTCCAAAGACAAGGATGTTCACTGCATAGTTCGCTAGACACCCATCGTTTTTGAAAATTGAGATTCTTTAATTTCTTTGGGAACCTCTTCCAATAAAGTTGGCGATTCATGTTGAAAAAATGTTATAGTTTTCATCAGTTAAGTTGCCTGGTAGTTCGGAAGGGTCAATTATGTTTCCAATCAACATCCCAGTCCAATAATTTATATTGAACTGATGCTGGGGCCTGTCTTCTCTCATCAAACAAGGATTCCAAGTTTTACAGCTGTGCAGGTTGTGTATGTTGCAGAATCTATCTCGCTTCAGTGTTGATTCATCACTCCACAGAATATTATAGAATAATAGTAGATCATCATTTGTTTTCGCAAACATCTGTCGATAGTAAACAAATTTTGCTTGTTAGTGCAATGTTTTCGCTCGTGTTCCGCAATAGGTATGAAATAAAATTTTTCAAAAAACGGTGTGCACTCAATATTGATACACCAGACCGTCTGACCGTCTCTTGACGAGGTAGATGGATACAGCCCAATTTCCTTCATAACAGTATCTCTCAAAAAGGTGTAAGCTATTCGTCTAAATTTTCGCCACCCACACCGCTGCCAGGAATTCACCCGTTCATGGTTTTCGGTTTACCGATGTGTGCGTCCGTACAGTGGGGTGCATTACTCACTCCCTAGCCAGATCACCAACCATTCCTGTCTCAATACTATAGGTCTCTAAATAAACTGCTTCACATGAGTTAGGGATATTGACTTAAATTGCAAAAAACTATAGTTAAAAAAAAAGATATTTGTGATGAAAATTCATATTAATATGATTTCAAGTTGCAAATTAATTCAAGCCTGTAGGTCTGCAGCGTATACAGGGTGGTTAAGAAAAATCGAGTTGAATAACGAAATTTTATTTCCAGAGGATTCGAGCATTTTAAGACTATCAATACAATGTATGGCCTCCACGGGCATCAGTAACAGCTTGACATCTTCTTTGCATACTACACACGAAGTTGTTGAACATTTCTTGAGGAATTTGGTTCCATAAACGGGGCAGAAGCTCTCTCAGATCATTCAAGGATTCTGGGGTAGGTTGATGATTATCTAATCTTCTTTGGAGCATATCCCATGCATGTTCTATGCAATTCAAATCTGGTGAGTGCGGAGATATCGGTATATGTAGAATACCAAGCTCCTCGCGCGCATTCTCAACTATGGCTGCACGGTGCGGTCTAGCGTTATCGTCTAGAAACTTTAAAGTTTTACCAATAGCGGAGAGAAAATTTGGCACAACATTGTCAATAATATGCTCCCTATAGGGTAAGGCGGTCATATTCCCAGGACGAATGTGTAGATCTGTGCGCCCGTTGAAACATATCCCGGCTCATACCATTACACAACCCCCTCGGAATGGATGGACTTCTTGGATATAGCGACGATTACGAAGTATGCGTGGGATTGTCCATACCCTTATTCTTCGAGAATCTGAAAATCGTCCATATCTGGATTTATCAGTGAAAAAGACACTACGCCATTGATCGTTTCAATTGATATGTATTGCCTTGCCCATTCCAGTCTATGACGCTTATGGTCACGTGATAATGGAACTCCTCTTAATGGACGTCTAGAACCTAGATTCACCTCTCTCAAACGTCGTCTGATGGTTTCGATGGGAACTTGGACCCCATCTGCATTTTGAAGAGTATTCCGTAGCATTCTACACGTAGATGTAGGGTTTCTTCTCGCCAAAAAGGTGATGAAACGATCCTGAGCAGGTGATGTTTTTTGTCGCTTTCCAAGCCTTGGTCTTTCCAGCACGGAACTTGTCTCCCCGAACCTATTCCAAAGTCGAGATATCAAACTTTGGCTGACTTGGAGCCTTTTCGCTACAACAACCTGAGTTAGGCCACCCTGTAGCATTCCGATAGCCCTATTAGACTCAGCGTTTGTTAATTTACGTCTTGGCATTTTCGGAAAACTCGTTTCAAAATGAAGCCGTTGATAAACTGACTTCATTTCAAAATAAGAACATTCATGAAGCATATGCAAAGAACCAAACTTCAGAAAAAAGGCGACCAGATTGACGAAATGTCTCATACTGATTTTTATTGGATCGATTCGAGTTGTTATTGAGTTTCAATTGATTTTACAGCGATTTTCTCGTAGATTACATACTTTTAAAAACGATTGAATACGATAACCCTAACTCTTGTGTAGCAGTAGATATACCTCCCCAAAACAACCTTAACCGTTGAGTAGCCACTAAATTATAGCACCGAACGATTGGTCCATTCGAGCACGTTTCAGATTCAATTGAACCCCATAATGCAATGATTGCAGCAATAGCGAGCCTTCCACTTCTGTCTGTTCAAAGACGTTAAACCAGTCCGTTTGATTGATTGATGCTCTCTAATGTATGCACTTCTGAGCGCCATCCTCAATCAGTTGTCACCGGAGCTGTCACCTGCAGGGATCTTACGATTACATTTCATAGTAACCTTGATCGGCAAGAAGTTGATTGAAATGAATGCCTGTCGTGTTGGAAACAAGCGATGGGCATATAGATGTAATATTTCTGTGATGAAGGGGAACATTTCTCACGGTCCGGAGGTGTTTTTACAGCGTTCTTGAGGAATTACAAGTACGTGCCCGATAAGTGGACGCATCCTAAGAATGTGGAGAATCTACGTACAGAGATGTTCGTTTGCAAAATTTTCAAAAGCAACTAGGAAAACACAGATTACTATCTAGGTCTCTATAGTCCGTTCAAATATGAGAAGGAGCTTCGTAAACAAACAGAATCGTCTGCTTTGCGCACAATAAAGCTCCTATTCGTCAAACGGTCATAACCAAGCTCACTTTTACGCCCTGAAAGATTGCCAGGATCGTACTCGGAACGAACGTTACTGGATAGAAATGATTAAATAATTTGAGTCAGCAATTCCCACATTAAGATTTTTTTCCTCAGAAACTCTAGTGCGAAATTTCTGTTATGATTTGCAACTGTCATAAACATTTTATATCCGACGTTTTTCTTATTTTGTTTTGTTTTTATATTATTATCTACTAAATAATTTCTCTTTCGGATGCTCGAGATTGCGGCAAGGTATTTCCAGAAAACACCATAGTTTCAGAGATTTGGTTCGGCATTCTGCAGGATTCTGACAAAGTAATTCCGGGAAACACCAGATTTGGGTCCTTTTCCCTAATGGATGAAAGCCATCTTGATTTGCATAAATATCGAAATTTTCAATTGACAAGACTCGTAAAAGATCTCTGTTCAAATTTATAATGGTCATTTACTTTTAATATCCGAAATATATTTAGTTTCGGTCCATAATTTTATATTATTTTGTACGAAACTATTTGTCGGCTGCTCAAGGTTCCGAAAAGATAATTCTGGGAAACACCAGATTTGGGTCCTTTTCCTTGATGGGTTAAAGCCATCTTGATTTGCATAAATATCGAAGTTTTCAATTGACAAGACCATAATACCTAGAGCTACTGTGAAGGTCTAGCTGTTCAAAGTGTTTATAGATTTTGTTGTGAAAAGTGTATTGTGTTGGAAAATCTTTTGACAAAGTGTATATAGTGTTTATAGAATAATGTCGAATGCGGAAACGGATACTGCATCTGAGGGTGATATGTGGGGACCACCACGAAAAAGGTCCAAAAGGTCGCATTTCTCTGCTGAAGAGGAAGAGATAATTTGGAACATTTTTCGAAAAGAATTGGAAGAACATCATGATTTATCGAAAAGAGACTTAGTAGGAATTGTTTCAAAATCCTCAGGGGTGAGTGATTCAGCTGTATTCAGAATTCTCAGAGAATATGAAGAGAATAAAACATTGACGCCACCTGAGAGGAGAGCCCAGTCGTTAAAAATAATCGATTCGGTTGACGATTTCGATATGAACCTTATCAAAAGAATTGTGTACGGTTTTTTCTTTCCGGAATGAAAGTCCAACGATTTTTAAAGTTCTAGAAATCGTGCATGATGACGACAATTTGCCAAATTTAAAAAGAACAACGTTCTATAAATCATTGAAAAAAATGGAATTCAAGTTCAGTTAAAACTGAACGATTGTGTGAAATCTCCTCGATTCGACTGTGGACGGAAAGAAACTTTACGAAGGCCCTCCTACCGATGCGCCAAACATGTTATTATTGCTCTTTCTCACATTTGAACAGAGTATAAATAGGTGGTTAAATTGCAGTTTTTGTGCGATCAATTATGCGAAGTTCCGGAATTCAATATGTTTTTCACTTGGCGAAATACTAAATTGATTCTATTTGAAAGTTCTTAAATTTTTCCCTTATGAAGGGTGTTTGAATATGAGCGCAAGTTTCCAGTGTTAAATAAAACATGGTTTTCTGTAGCAGAGTATTGAAATATAGATTTAAATATATAAATATTATGAAATACATATTTGAAATCTGACATGATCTGAGCTGAAAAATTTTTGGAGCCTGAGCTTTTCCTGTTATACAAGGAGTAATAATAAATTTTTTCAAACTTTTCCATTTTGTTGAAACCATTGTATTCATACGAATAGTTTTCAAAATATCGAAAAAAAACAGAAAAAAATATAGTCAGTATTATGTTCATTCTCCTTATTCTGAACATCCCAAGTGTAAACCGTTCTCACAACGTCAAAGTAGAAGAATGTGGAAATGTAATGCGTTTTTTGAATTCCATAAAACTCATCGCAGGGTGTTCCAAATTATGTGTCGAGAACTGAGATCGAAAATTGGCCATAACAAAATTTGAAACACTCTGTGATGATATTTATGAAATTCAAAAGATTCATTATCTTTCCACATTCTTCTACTTCGACGTTATAAGAACGGTGTAAGCTCAGGATGTTGACAATAAGAAAAATGACCATAATTTTAATGAAAACTTTTCAGGAATTTGGACAATACTTTATTTTCTCAAATATCATTCAATGTGCCGACGTTTCGGAGGCGTGTTCCTCCTTCTTCAGGGCTAAAAGACAAACGAACACTTAACAGAACAATAACAAAGACAGCCTCCAAAAACCAACCTTAAGAATATTAAGTTTTCAAAAACTTTTTTAAAACATTCACAAATATATATATTATATCGTCGTTGGAAATAAAACAAAAGTGTCGAAACAAACAGAAAAAAGGAGGGGTTGAACTGTCAAGCATCACAATCACAGAAATAAATAGATATATCTCATTTTTCTTTTCTTTCGCTAAGCTACATTCCGCGTGTTCCTCCTTGTACCCAATCACGTCGTGTCCAATAAAACATCATAAAAATAGCTAATTAGCTATGATGCTATGATTGGGTACAAGGAGGAACACGCGGAATGTAGCTTAGCGAAAGAAAAGAAAAATCTATTTATTTCTTTGATTGTGATGCTTGACAGTTCAATACCCTCCCCTTTTTTCTGTTTGTTTCGACACTTCTGTTTTATTTCCAACAACGATATAATACAGGGTGTCCCACTAGTGCCGCAGCGGACGATATACGCGTAACGGTCTGAGTTTTGCAAAATTTTTTGAAGAAGACTTGATATACTCCAAGAAGAGCACAACCTAAAAATATTTTCGAATATATCGGGTGGCCCACGAAAGGGGAATAGCGGGTGAATTTGTTTTTTCAAATGGGACACCCTATATTCAATAGTGTTTTTCAATTCTCTGAAACTTCCTGCATGCTTTCGTATACTTTTCACATATTTTTATTCGACAGTTTTCGAAATATTGGCCATTTTGACAAAAAAAATGATACTTGTAGAGGCTATGTTATCCAATTATATTTCACGAACCCTTGCAGATACCAATAACAGTTTTATACGGATTGAAAGACAAGACTTCAAAGTATCCTACCCAGCTATAATAAAGCATCCTCAGCATACAGAGTGTCCACAAAAAGACTATCAACATGGCGAATTTCAAATCGATTTTTCTTCATTTTTTCAAATGCAATGCATTTAATTTTTTTTCATCATTGTAATCACCATTCATTTTACTTCATATTTTGTCAAAGACATGATATGCATATCTCTAAAGGAATAGGATTTTTTAGAGTTTTCCTACAAATTCACATTTACTTTCGAATTCAAAAAGCAGATTTGGCTTTTCTGTGGTTATTCGGAACTGTCAAATTATTCTATTCGAAATTAACATCATTGCAGCTTCAATTCAAATCATCATAGTTTTTACGGATTGGATGAATACTCACACAATGATGTAAAAATTCAAAAAATACCAATGAGTTTGAATGAACAAGTTATGAATGCTTCAAAAAAAACGAGTTTCAAAACTTCAGTATACAAAAAAGTGCCCGCTCTTATCCTCATACAACTTTCTTCGAAAAAATGATATTCATAGTTTCCAAAGCACGCAAGCAGATCTTAAAGCTCGCAAGCTCAAAGCTTGTTTGAAATTTTTGGAAGATTCGACGTTCCAAGTAGAATTATCAAAAATGTATTTTGAAAAATGGGTACAGAAAGCAAGTTTCTGTCTTCAGTAACTGATTTCATCACATTTTTCAGTAGATATACATGAAAACTTTCTAGTTTCTCATTTCGCTATACTTAATATGAATTGAAGCTTCATGATGATAATTCTGAGTGGAATAATTTGACAGTTCTCAATAACCACAGATAAGCCAAATCTGCTTTTTGAATTCGAAGGTATATGTGAATTTTAGGGAAACATTTCGAAAAATCGCTTAAAAATCCTATTCCGTTAGAGATATGCATATCATGTATTTGACAAAAAATGAAGTAAAATGAATGGTGATTACAATGATGAAAAAAAATTATATGCATTGCATTTGAAAAAATGAAGAAAAATCGATTTGAAATTCGTCATGTTGATAGTCTTTTTGTGGACACTCTGTATGCTGAGAATGCTTTATTATAGCTGGGTGGGATACTTTGAAGTCTTGTCTTTCAATCCGTATAAAACTGTTATTGGTATCTGCAAGGGTTCGTGAAATATAATTGGATAACATAGCCTCTACAAGTATCATTTTTTTGTCAAAATGGCCAATATTTCGAAAACTGTCGAATAAAAATATGTGAAAAGTATACGAAAGCATGCAGGAAGTTTCAGAGAATTGGAAAACACTATTGAATATAGGGTGTCCCATTTGAAAAAACAAAGTCACCCGCTATTCCTCTTCTGTGGGCCACCCGATATATTCGAAAATATTTTTAGGTTGTGCTCTTCTTGTAGTATATCAAGTCTGCATCAAAAAATTTTGCCAAACTCAGACCGTTACGCGTATATCGTACGCTGCGGCACTAGTGGGACACCCTGTATATAGGTATATTTGTGAATGTTTTAGTCTGTATTTATGAGAGATTATTTCTTTTTATTATTTTCTCGAAAAACTTAATATTCTTGAGGTTGGTTTTTGGATGCTATCTTTGTTATTGTTTTGTTAAGTGTTCGTTTGTCTTTTAGCCCTGAAGAAGGAGGAACTCGCCTCCGAAACGTCGGCACATTGAATAATATTTGAGACAATAAAGTATTGTCCGAATTCCTGAAAAGTTTTCATTAAAATTACAATCATGGACGAAAACCAAACTGAATGACCATAATACTGCCTATGAATATTTGACTCTTTTTCCGTTTTTTTTCTATATTTTGAAAACTATTTGTATGAATACAGTTGTTTTAACAGAAATGTATTCAGCATTGAATACTCAATCATATCAGAAACGAAAAAATTAAGAAAAAAAAAAATTTAGGACAAGTTTATTTTCACTCCTTGTATAACCTGAAGTGCTCAGGCTTCAAAAGTTTTCAGCTCAGTAGAGAATTTCGAACAATATCATAATTCCAATTTTACAGATTTCAAATATGTCCAGTTCTCCAGAAACTTCTAATAGGCACTCGAACTTGGGACTGTATACATTTGGGAATTTTGTATGAAACAGAATATCTTGCCTGTCTTTACTATACAGGGTGCTAGGTGAACATGCAGCAAAAATTGAACAGGTTATTCCTTGAACTGTTTCAAGGATATTTTATTTGAATATTTTTTTTAATTTGAATGTTTTTTGCCCTATATCTTCGCAACAAAAAGCTTTATCAGGAATAATCGAAGTAAAGAATATCTTTGAAATAGTCCAAGGAATAATCTCTCGAATTTTTGCCGCATGTTTACCCAACACTGTACAATAATTAAGAAGAAGAAGATAAGAAAGAAAATTTTTTACCTCAGAAAGAAATGACATCCAACCAATTATTGTTTTGAAGGAGTAATCAATTAGACACAATGAACTAAATGGAATTTTATCATTATTGAATGGTTCAACTAAACTCAAAATAAAAAAAAAAGAGAAGACACAATTTAACTCGAAATGAACTAAGTTATTCAATTTTTTTTCTTGATTAGGATCATGATCAAGATCTAAAAAATCTTAGACAAAATAGCTGACTGGATCCATCTCAATACTCAAATCCAGGTTGAAGTTGAAAAAAAGATCATTCTAGTTTTTGACATGGAAGAGAAGCACCAGCCAATTCCTTGCACAAATATTCGTTCATTATTATTCTGAAAGCTTACCTAATTAAAATGAGATGAATGACTGTAGAGACCTTGCTAAAAGTTCAACTAACCGTATAACATTCGCATTGAAAGAGTACAGTACCTGTTACATACAATTGTTTAGACGTTTCATAATCGATTGAACTCAGCGTTTGTCCAAATAAATAAAAACCGAAATACTTTGGAATTGAAATAAAACACTTCCAATTGTGATCAAGTATAGACCTGAATAATGAGATAACTACATATCTCTGCGATTAGGCTAAATCCAAAATCAATCAGGTTTCCTGAATTACGTAGGGGTTTTCGCATTTAAAAACCTTAATAAAATTTTCAAGGCACTATAGGGTGAGGGTAGACAAAATATATTGCATTAAAGTATATTAATCCTCTATTCCATAAAATGGTTCACAATAATTTTATCGATTTCCGCTATTTATTCAGCACAAAATATGGATAGCATGACTGGCTAATCTCATTGAAAGTTCGATTCAGGTTCATTCTGATGAAAATCGAAATGTATCCTTGGATAGACTTACTCAACAATATTTACGTCACTGTCGGATCTGGAGAGTTTTCAGAGGGTGAGGAACATGAATGCATAAAAATTTTCAACCAAAAGTACCGAGCCAAATTGGACAGAATTGAATGAAAACTTCCATTTTGAGATTGGAAAAATTATTGAAGAATGTACAACAAACCCGACATCGAAAAAATTTCAAAGAAAAATAGACCTAGTCTCAATGTTATTTGGAGTTATGAGTTATGTATACAGGGTCTTTCACGAGGAACCTCACCCATATTTATACGGGAAACTACTGAACGTATTTTCATGAAATTCAGCACTTATAAGTATTTCACGATGCTGATGAAATCTAAAATATTTTCAAGGCATGAGCACCTCCGGTTTTTCCGGAAATGACGTCAACTTCCGTTTTTCAAATTAGAACACCATTTTTTTATTGCAGAAATAGATTCCTTAGAAAATTTCAAGTTATTTCGATGTAACATTTTTCAGTTTTGGTTGGAAAATTCTCTCTGAGCGGGAAAATTCGAAAAAAAATCGAAAATAGAGCTCCGCTGAATCAAGAATAACTTCGAGATTTTTGAATGGAAAATTTTCATTTTTGGGATTTTTCAAGATGTAAGGTTGATGTATCCACTTTAAAAATCGAAATCGCGATTCATGATACAGGGGATGAAAAAATCGCTTTCAAAGTTAGGGATGACAAAATCGTGAAAAATCAATTTTTTCAAATTAGAACCCCATTTTTTTATGGCAGATATTGAATCTACGTTAAAAAATAATGTGAGTGTATGCATCACACCCTTGCCCTAAAGTGGATATTAACTCAGAAAATATCCATTTTAGGGCAGGTCCAGTTCCAGGTACTTCTGAAATCCACTCCAAGATATATCTGGGCACAGTGTTTACAATTGGACTACACAAGAAGCAGGATCATGCATCAACAGAGGAAAAGGTGTGTAGAAATTGGAAATAAACAAAATACTCATATGAGCGAACTTGTTTCCGTTATATTCAGGGTATCTTTATGAGCTGTCAATGAGAATTTCTTATAAGAGTGGCTCTCGAAATATCATTGGGACGTCGCAAAAAAATTTCTCATTATGATCATCATCAGGATAACCTTCAGGACGACGCAATGGGAATTCTCAATTTTTGATTCTCATACAGAGAACTTTTGGAGTTCGCACAATGAATTAATTGACAATTTTCGTCCATAACAGCACAAAGTGATCTCAGTGGATTATAGGTATTTCACTTTCCAGCTCCTATCTTTGAAGTATCAATATAACTCGATAGACACCAGCTGCAGGAGACTTCTTTGCATCTCATCGTCAGTGACGATTCGTCGTAGTTGATCAGTAGATCTAGAGATGCAAGAGAGTTTCCTGCAATCCACGTTTACAGTTGGTATCTATCAAGTTATTCTGGCATCGGGAATTCACCCACTACAATCTCAAAACAAAATACCGTAAAATGGTTCAAAGACCACGATGGGGACTGGCGGGGCAATAAGCAAGTGTGCACTATCGTTAGGCTCCCGCTCGAGTGTTTTTGAGGCAGAAATACTGCCTATTGAAAGATGCCTAGACATGAACCTAGAAAAAACTATTAGAAGTGCGATATAGCCGTTCACTCGGATAGTTATAGTGACTGTGAAAAGGGGTCACAGTTCACTGCGACCTTAAGGTCTATTGTGCCCCCTAACAGAGCTGTTGTCATCGCGCCTCCTACAGCTCGCCCTCCAGTTCCAGAGATTTGATGAAATCCAGAATCTGGGACGGCTTCAAGGAGTATAACTCCCTACTTCTACAAGTTATCCATTTTAGGGCAATTTTCAAAGTGGATACATCAATCTTACATCTTGAAAAATCCCAAAAATGAAAATTTTCCATTCAAAAACCTCGAAGTTATTCTTGATTCAGCGGAGCTCTATTTTCGATTTTTTTTTCGAATTTTCCCGCTCAGAGAGAATTTTCCAACCAAAACTGAAAAATGTTACATCAAAATAACTTGAAATTTTCTAAGGAATCTATTTCTGCAATAAAAAAATGGTGTTGACGGAAGTTGACGTCATTTCCGGAAAAACCGGAGGTTGATAATACCACGGAATACCTAACTACTGTAGTTAGGTATTCTGTAAATAATATACTCGTATACTTCAATATGAATATGACATTAATGTTATAATGTGGGGACAAACTGATACCTATTTACACTGCGAAAAAAAATTAACGCACATTATGGAAATCTCGAATTTATTCTACAACTGAAGGCGTTCTCAATAATAATTATTTTTATCAGAATTATGCATGCATATGCTATCCACATTCAACGTTTTTCTTCAATACAGTTATTTTCTTCCACCAGGAATAAAAAAAGATGATATTATCAGATTTTGAATGTATTGGCTCCATTCTAAAATCAGTTGTTCTCGATCAATTCTAGTGATCAATAGTTTTTCTTTCGTTTGATTTTCTACACTCGATCCCTATGCAACGCGAAACACGCAATTTGACCCAAGAGGAATGTGCCCAAGCTGTAGTTTTGCGAAAAGAAGAGTGGACATACACAAGAATTGTAGAAAGGTTTGGAGTTTCCCATACAAGTGTGTCCAGAATGTTGCAGCGATTCAGGGAGACAGGTATGAATTTCCGAAGACCAGGACAGGGTAGACCACGGGTAACAACTGCTATTCAAGAACGTTACTTGAGAGTTTCTTCGTTGAGACAACGGTTTGCAACCGCTAGCTTCCTTCAAATTCAGCTTGAGCAAACTCATGAGGTGCAAATTAGCACTCAGACAATAAGAAATCGCCTCAGAGAATATGATTTAAGGCCTCGTGTCGCGGCAAGAGGCCCAGCTCTTACCCTAGCCCATCGAAGGGCGCGTTTGGATTTTGCGAGAGAGCATATCCATTGGGAAGAGGCCGATTGGGAAAGAGTTCTTGTCACAGATGAGTCTAGATTCTGCCTCTACCATTGTGATCGACGTTCCCTTGTATACAGACGTCCACATGAAAAATATTCTCAGTGCAATTTCCTGAATACTACTGGTTTCGGGGGAGGATCGATTATGGTATGGGGTGAAATATCTTTGACTGCTCGCACAGACCTAGTGGTCATTGATAATGGAGCTATGAATGCTGATGAGGATACAAGGAACATTCTTGAAGAGCATGTAGTGCTATTTGCCCCATACATTGATGATAATTTCATTTTTATGGAGGATAATGCCAGACCCCATCGTGCGCGCATCGTTCAGGAGTACCTTGAAAAGGTTGAAGTCTCTCGAATGGAATGGCCAGCAAGAAGTCCAGATCTCAATCCGATTGAGCAGGTTTGGGACAACTTTAATAGAAGACTGAGAAGTTCAGAAAATCATCCAGCTACTCTTAATGACTTAGGAATCCAACTCGGAGAAATCTGGGAAGGATTAGATCAGAACATTTTAAGATCACTCATTTTGAGTATGAACCGTCGTTGCCGAGCTGTAATTAACGCAAGGGGTGGAAATACCAAGTATTAAATCACTTATCAGCATTTCAGTATTTTGAAAATTGTTCATTTCTCTCCTTTCACATAAGATTTGGTGACATCCTGAATTTTTCTTCCATTTAATGTGTCTTGTTTCGTTCAAAACCTTCCCGAGAGAACATAAAAAATAAGTTATAAAGTCAATGTAGAGTTAAATTTCATTAAAATTGAGATTTTTAGAATGTGCGTTGATTTTTTTGCGCAGTGTATTTGGATGTTCACAATATGTTTCGTAATTTCCATTTGTCCCAGCCTGCAATACCTTACAGCCTTCACGTCATATTTAACTGCTCAGGTAGGTAGCGGAAAAAACATTTCGTAGTGCATCCTATACAGTATACACAAAATTATACAGGGTTGGGATAAAGTATGGAACCAAGTTAATATCTTTTTAACGAAAAGAACGTTTTTTATGAAATATTGCAGGTCTCTGCCAAATTTTCACCATTTTTTTATTGAATTTGAATAATTTGAAGGCGTTTTCGAAGCGTGTATTGTTCCATCTTTCTACTTGTCAAATGTCAAAAGATGACAGCTTCAAAAGTGACATCTAGCGAAATAGCGGGCTATTCAATATAAGGCCTTTTATTGGAAAACCCTTTATTCAAGTAGTAGTGAGTTCGACAAATCATGTAGACGATTTAATGATCACCAATAATAGCCCGAAACATAATTTATGTTCATAATTTTCCATTTTTTCACAATTACACGCAAGTTGGAAATTTCCGTACCTAGAGTGATTCGAAAGTACGTCATTTCTTGGTCAATCGGACACCACTCGGTCTCGCAAATAATAAAATAATGTGTATTCGATACGATAAACTACGCAATTTGTTTATTCTTCGGTTCCCACATCAGAATGTCGGCAGAATGTGCTACGGTTAGTAAAACTGATGAATAACTGATATTTTATTCGCAACCTTTGAATCATTTGATATAACTCCATTATTTGATCAATGAACGAACTTGATAAACTTGAAATTGCTATATACTCAAAAAGAATCAGTAACCTATAGAACCATTTATTCATTTATTTATTTATTTATTTCTCTTCACTTTACAAACCACCAATGATGATCTCAATGTTTTTCTGATAACAATTCAACTCATTCGCTCACAAAAGCCAATCTGATGAGTACTGTGGGCGAAGTACTAAAAACAGTACTGTAATGAACTCATAACAGCATTGTTTTCAGTTATATTTTTCGTTTTTTGGTTGTCAGCACTGGCTTCAGATCCTATCCAATTTCATGGTTATTATCTAGAACTAAAAGGATCGTGTTGGAAAAGTGAAAAAATTTGTACTCACTGAATTTGGGTCACAGATTACGAAAATGATAACGAGAAGTCGGCAATCCTCTTAGTTTTTGCAAAAAAAATCCCAGAGTTTCCGTTTGGAAGGTGAGGTTATAAGTATAGTTTATAGCTAGTTTTTATTTTCTTAATCAATACTCGTTGGAAATGTTTTATTCATCAATTTCTGAGCCATACTGCATTACATTGAATGAGTTCACCAAAACAAAGAACATTTATATGTCCTAATTCATAAATAAGTTATTCAAAATACGCAATTGAAACACAACCTGAAATTCAAATAACCGAATTCTCTTCAGACCACTCCACAAATTTTTCATATTTTTTTTCATACATGGATTAGGATTTTAGAATTATTAATTTATTCGCAACATTATTCGCAATTTTTCTTAATTTTGGAGGTGTTTAATCGATTTCTTCAAACATAATTCACGAATTCAATACGTAATTATGAATGATTTCAAAATTCCAAACGTACGATTCAAATGCCGTAATCTGTCAATTTTCGTAACAGTCACAACAACTGCGAAGATACAATAATAAAGTCACTAGGATGTATAATCTGAATTTTTCATTTCATTTCGACAGTTCTTCACAAAACTTGACGAAAATAGAGGAAATATCTTCTAATACTCGTTGCAGAAGGCAATTCCAACACTCATGCGTTCGAAAACACTTGCTTCTTCGTCGCTTGTTTTCGAATTTCGCATACGTGTTGGAATAGGAGCCCATTCTGCAACTAGTTTTAAACTACACTATTACAACATCGGCAAATAGCGATATAGTTCATTCAATTTGAACCGGAAGGTCGAAAGTGTAGAGGAGAAAAATTAGTGGCCCCAAAACGGAACCTTGGGGTACACCTGGCAGCACTGACGAAGCGATTAAAGGTCTTGCCAACACGTAAGCGATACGGACGGTTGGACCGAAAAGCTCTTATCCAATCGAATAGCCTTCCTCGCAAGGGCGTAGCCAGGGGGGGGGTTTTGGGGGTTCAAACCCCCCCGAAATGTTTTCAGTGTTCAATACTTGATTCTTTAATTCCTGGCTACGTCCTTGCTTCCTCGGATTCACATCTGCTCCAAATACGTCAGCAAAAAGTGAGGTAGGACTTACAGAATCTTATAGAAATCGAGGCAGACGTCGTTCATAGGCTAGACGGTATCTACTGCAATTATCCAGTAGCATATTCAGGAGAGAAGATTGATAATGATACAGCATCCAGGAACAAAACCATAAGAAAGGAAAAACCCAAGAAGTTGCTCGATTGCAAGCTTATAGGGCTTATAGGCCTTATAGGCTTATAGTTATTAGGGAAAAGCTTGTCTTTTTTCTTGATGGTGGAAAACACAGGCGGAATGCCATTTCATGAGAAGAGAAACAGATGACAGTTACTCGCTTAACATGATGTTGAAGTGGAAAGAAGAAGCACTGGCACAACACTTTAAACAGATATCTTCCCTCTGATCAGTTGTAGTGATTGATCGTGTATCCAAGGCCTCACAGGGTTCCTCTTGAGTAGCACCTGGTTGTTGGTGGTGACGATTTGGTCGATTTTGCCCAGAAGTCCATTCATTGCTTATCAATGACCATTGTTATCTAACCTTAACCGACATGTAGGCAATGATACCTCGAATTTGGAAATCAATGGTTGTTTCTTTCAACAGGTGTCCCTCAGGGTTCACTTTCGTGTCCCTTTTCATGCATTTTTTCAACTGTTTTAGAAAATTTATTTTTTGATATCCTGAACTGACCTTAGTTTTGGCGACCTTCAACTCATCGAAGGTGTAGGTTCAGATCCAAATTTGCAGCTATTTCGTCAGCTGACTTCAAAGGTGCTTCATGGCTGTGCTTTGAGCCCATTTTTGAATTCGTGAACGGTTTTCTTCGGGAGTTTCGTCTGGGATGTCTTCCCTATTGGTAACAGCAAGGTGTTGTGCTTGTCTATATGTACCGTTATATTCGCAAACATTTTTTACATATGTGTAAATCGTTCTATGAAATGGAAATAGCTTTTTCATTACACCGCACTGAAAACCCTATCAAAACATGTAGATTTAGAACATCGAAAATGACTCTTTTCCGTGCGGCCGCACCGCAAAAAGTTTTGCGGTGCGCTGAGGCATAGATGCATCCTATGATTCCTATGCTGAGACACAGAGCAACGATTGCGTGACGGTAGATGTCAGTGTTTTGGATAATTATTGTTTCACAATATCGAAATGCTTTCTGCTGAAATTTTTTCCCGTGATATTGTTTTCAGAGAGGTGTAATGAAAAATATCGTTCATTACACGTCCAGAAAGGCTTTTTCCGTGCTTGCACGAGTTCCCGTGTTCGGCTCCGCCTCACACGGGAACAAATCGCGCGCGCACGGAAAAAGCTTACTTTCTGGACTAGTAATGAAATATACTATAGGAGAGTTAACGTGTGTTTCTAGTTCAATGAAACCCATAAAACTTTTTTCGGGCAAGAACAGGAGCTTATTTTCATGGTGGATGGACCCTTTACGATTCTGTGACAATGACGAACTTGCCGATGGCTTAGAACCCCTCAGCTCCAGACACTCATTATTTTCCTACTCAGAATGTTTCATGCACTGAAGCAAATGACAAATGCACTACTAAGTAGAGGAAGACTCTGATGGCCTGATCTATAATATCTTCAATATTTCAAGGAATTGTTTGGTGATCGATTGTGCCTTATCAGAATAAAAGTGAATTAGACAAATTGAAAGCTGTCAAAGCTTGGCGTATTGAAGATATACTTCGTGCAATCGATCGGACTGAATATAATTCTTCGACAATTTTTAGAACTCTGTTTTCTTCATTTTCTTTCAATAGCTCTTTATTTCTTCGACCAACTACCTTACACTCTTGCACTGTAGTTTACTAGCTACTATCAGATGCTGATAGTTTTAGAACAGCTTTTCTGACTGTA
This sequence comes from Adalia bipunctata, assembly GCA_910592335.1. Classification (NCBI taxonomy): domain Eukaryota; kingdom Metazoa; phylum Arthropoda; class Insecta; order Coleoptera; family Coccinellidae; genus Adalia; species Adalia bipunctata. The sequence goes on from OU342954.1 coordinate 15,373,135, forward strand.
AGGATTGTTATGGGTTGGCCAGCCCAGTCAAGTTCCAAAAGTTCGCAGGTATACCGACAAATAGAATGAGCTTGAAAATAGCCCCAACTATATCCAGATTGATACTTTCTTGTTTGTTTTCATCTTTTTATTGTACTGTTGTAAATATTGATTATACTGATCACTCATGTTCATTGTTTTGGTGGTTTGGGCCACGTGAAAGGTTTGCGTATGGAGACTCCTTCTATTTCAGGACGACTATTGGAGCCGTGGTAATTGAACTCCAATAGGTACTTAATGTAATGATCAACTCCTAAACTAACCTGCAACGCCTCCTCAGTGAGGTTGTAGGTCTTGAGAGCTGAAGTTGAACTGATTTACTTTATTTTGGTGCTGCTTGCAGGTTTGTGATATTCAATACTTCGACCAAAAGGGGATAAAGCCGTTGAGTTTGAGCCATAGGATGGGATACGTTGAACATTATCTTTCTTCATGATATCCAGTAAGGTCCAGAAAAGGTTGTTTACGTGCTCGGGATGAAAGATAACACCCCATCCTTGGCATGGACTTACAAACATTCAAAACGGTTGGTATACTCATACATTAATTTATACATTCATACTATTACTTTAAAAGAATCAAATGAACTCTGTATTCACAATAAGCACTGATGGGCCTTTTCTTATCTTGAACTTACTCGAATGAGAATCGATTATATTTCAAAAAATTTTCAGCACAATCAGAATTTTAAGGCTCAAAGCTTAGGTTAAAGCAACTGGATAAAGTCCAAAGTTTCATTCAATATGCCATTATTCCAATTATCATTTATTTCCAATAAGCACCGTATTTATAATTTCTTCTTTTTTTAACGTCGTTGATCGTTGAAATCGTTGGTACCTATTGGGTCTGAGGAAATTTCTTTCGCTTGTATTTTAAATTTTCAACATTTTTCAGAGGGTCTTCCAAAGTAGTGCCTGCATGTCATCAGACAATATTCAATACATTTTTGTGTCATCGATGCTCGCAAGAAAGTTGCGTTCAAGTCGAAATCATATTTTGAATTGTTGATATTACGTAAAATTTGAAGACACAAATAAATACAAATAGGAATCTTTTTGTTCTTCCTAATACAGGGTGGGGCAGAAAAACCTATCCGATTTCAAAACGTTATAAAATTAAAACCACTCAGCTTGTCAAAAAATTTTTTTTATTAACATATCGCAAATTTTATGCCATTTTTAAATTTAAGTTTTGAAAAGCACATCACTCAAATGTCGTCCTTGGGAGCGGATACACTTATTTAGGCGCTCGCGGTAGCTTTCCATGACTTTCACCGTCATTTCCACAGGAATTTCTTCAATTGCCCGAGCAATTTCCCTTCGTAAAGCAAGAAGGGTCCTTGGTCGATGCTGGTAAACCTTCGATTTGAGGTAACCCCAAAGGAAGAAGTCACATGGAGTGAGATCCGGTGAGCGCGGCGGCCAGCCAACATCACCTCTCAGAGAAATGAGGCGACCGGGAAACAGTTCCCTGAGAATGTCCATTGATCGTCGCGATGTGTGGGCGGTTGCACCATCCTGTTGAAACCATACATTTTCCACGCCATTTTCTTCCATTTTGGGTCTTAGAAAATTTTCCAGCATGAAACAATAGCGCTCGTTGTTGACCGTTACGGTTTGCCCATTTTCTTCAAAAAAGTAGGGCCCCCCAGACGCCTAGGCAAGAAAGAGCACACCACACAGTCACTTTTGGGCTATGGAGGGGTTCCTGATGGATTTCCCGAGGATTTTCGTCACTCCAATATAGAAAATTCTGCCTGTTTACGGCGCCACAAAGGTGAAAATGGGCTTCGTCCGTGAAGAGCACAACATCGTCGTTTGGCAGTTCTCGGAGATCGCGACACAGGTTCGTACGGGTTTCAAAATCCCTTTCACTTAATTTCTGTGCAACAACCATTTTGTAGGGATGCATTTTGAGGTCCCGGTGCAAAATTCGCCGAATACTGCGGTTGGAAATCCCCAAAGCGAGCGAATGTTTTCGCGCCGAACGACGCGGGGAACGTTCAATCGCGGCTCTCACATTGGCCACGTTTTCAGGTCCTGTTGCTGTCCTGGGACGTCCAGGCGACTTCTTTTTCAATGCTGAACTCGTCTGTCTAAAATTTGACACCCACACTTTAATCGTAGCGTGATGTGGAACAGGATCATGACGCCCGAGTCCGAAATGAATTCGAAAAGCACGTTGTGTAGCAATTATCGAACCGCCGCATTCGATAAACCGCTCAATAACAAAAGCACGATGTTCACCAGACCAAGGCATGTTGACTACTGACAAATGGCATAAAACCAGCTTTCTAACGGTTTTTACCCCACTACTCTACCTGCTCTCTCTTCTGAGAAAAAGGGATTTGAAATCGGATAGGTTCTTCTGCCCCACCCTGTAGTACTCATGATTTCAATAATGTCTTACATATTATATCAGTGACTGGTTCAGTGACAGATCTAACTTGTTCTCCTCTCAATCTCAGTAGATCTTGAGTTAGTGAAGGGGTGTCTCAGTTCGGCCTTACTATTTCTGAGACCGGAGTGTTTCGCAGCTCATCGCAGTATCTAAACGACTTTGGCTCAGAATAGAGAAGTCATCTTGGAACTTTCTCAAAATTGTTCAAGGCCCACCAAAAGATACCCCACACTAGCAGACAAATTTAGGAGGACCCAGTTCTCAACAACAAATTTCCTCAAATTCATTGCATCCTTGTCTGTTGATTGAAAGATAGGTAAGCATCCACCTTTCAAATCTCCAAAAGAAAGTTGAGACACGAAAGAACGCATCGATATTTACCATTTAACTACGGAATACGGCACTCCAAATACGGGTTAAATCCTCGGTTAAATCAACAAACGAAAGTATTATTCTTCACATTCACATCCAAATCATCTTGTCATATTTTATTTATGTCCTCTTCATCATACTTAAATGCGAATTGGCGGAAGCGTTCAGCGAATATTGGAAAAGAGAAATAATAATTTATTTCATGACTTCCTAAGATTGAGAAAGTAACTTCTTAGAGAGACAGCCTTGAAATTAACCCGTTGCAAGATAAGGCCTATTGTTATCTTTTCACTTCACTAAATTTGAGCCTTAATTATTGTTGTCACGTGTCGACAGCTAACGCGACAATACTAGAAGCGAGACTAGAAGTGAATCTCAGATGTGATACTACACTGCGCAAAAAAATTAACGCATATTATGGAAATCTCAAATTTAATCTACAACTGAAGGTGTTCTCAATGATAATTATTTCATTTCATTATCAGAATTATGCATGTATATGTTATCCACTTTCAACGTTTCTCTTCAATACAGATGTTTTCTCCCAGCAGGAATGAAAAAAGATGATATTATCAGATTTTGAATGTATTGGCTCCATTCTCAAATCAGTTGTTCTCGATCAATTCTAGTGATCAATAGTTTTTCTTTCGTTTGATTTTCTACACTCGATCGCTATGCAACGCGAAACACGCAATTTGACTCAAGAGGAATGTGCCCAAGCGGTAGTTTTGCGAGAAGAAGGGTGGACATACACAAGAATTGCAGAAAGGTTTGAAGTTTCCCATACAAGTGTGTCCAGAATGTTGCAGCGATTCAGGGAGACAGGTATGAATGTCCGAAGACCAGGACAGGGTAGACCACGGGTGACAACTGCCATTCAAGAACGTTACTTGAGAGTTTCTTCGTTGAGACAACGGTTTGCAACCGCTTGCCTCCTTCAAAATCAGCTTGAGCAAACTCATGAGGTGCAAATTAGCACTCAGACAATAAGAAATCGCCTCAGAGAATATGATTTAAGGCCTCGTGTCGCGGCAAGAGGCCCAGCTCTTACCCCAGCCCATCGAAGGGCGCGTTTGGATTTTGCGAGAGAGCATATCCGCATATCCATTGGGAAGAGGCCGATTGGGAAAGTTCTTTTCACAGATGAGTCTAGATTCCGCCTATACCATTGTGATCGACGTTCCCTTGTATACAGACGTCCACATGAAAGATATGCTCAGTGCAATTTCCTGAATACTACTGGTTTCGGGGGATGATCGATTATGGTATGGGGTGGAATATCTTTGACTGCTCGCACAGACCTAGTGGTCGTTGATAATAAAGCTATGAATGCTGATAAGTATTAAAGGAACATTCTTGAAGAGCATGTAGTGCCATTTGCCCCATACATTGGTGAAAATTTCATTTTTATGGACGATAATGCCAGACTCCATCGTGCGCGCATCGTTCAGGAGTACCTTGAAGAGGTTGAAGTCTCTCGAATGGCTAGCAAGAAGTCCAGATCTCAATCCGAATGAACAGGTTTGGGACAACCTCAATAGAAGGCTGAGAAGTTCAGAAAATCATCCAGCCACTCTTAATGACTTAGGAATCCAACTCGTAGAAATCTGGGAAGGATTAGATCAGAACATAAGATCAATCATTTTGAGTACGAACCGTCGTTGCCGAGCTGTAATTAGTGCAAGGAGTTGAAATACCAAGTATTAAATCACTTAACAGCATTTCGGTATTTTGAAAATTGTTCATTTCTCTTCTTTCACATGAGATTCGGTGAATTCCTGAATTTTTCTTCGATTTAATGTATCTTGTTTCGTTCAAAACCTTCCGAGAGAACATAAAAAATAAGTTATAAAGTCAATGTAGAGTTAACTTTCATTAAAATTGAGATTTTCAGAATGTGCGTTAATTTTTTTGCGCAGTATCTACAATATTCACAATCTTCTATCCTTGCTTTTTTATACGTTGAGAGGAGTCCAGCAAAGATCTGATTAGTGGAAGTAAACAAAGAATCATTTTCCATGAAGGGCTGACTCTAGTTCCGGAAAAGTGGACTGTATAATTTTTGTGGCGAAGCTGAAGATCAATCCATTTTTGCGGGAAGAGATATAGTGGGTAGGAAATGCTATGTGCCAAATTCAGGATAGTTACGTTTCAATCGTAATATTTCGATCAGTTTTTGAAATGAAACCGCCACTGTTCCATTCGCCTGAAGCGTGCGTTGAAGTCTCAGCGAATTGCCATTAGGAACCATTAAACTTAAAAATAGTCGTGTTAACCAATGATGCGGACAAATTTCAAACCGGCATGTATTTCAAGGTGAACCCTAGCCAGTATTAAAATTCGCAGTCGCTATTATAACTCTAGTGCGTCTTAAATCTCAAACGCCGATCAAAAAAACTCAACCATACCTTTCTGTCATTGATTATACAGTGCGTAGTAGCGTAACCTCTGGCCAGTCAATTCAGCGATGACAACTGGAGGACACCGTCACAAAACACAAGAAAATCGTCACTCTGTCCCGAAACCATAAGTCGAAAGATCGGACCACGAAGGCTGCGGAACGAATAGACGTGCGGTGGCAAGCTCTAAACTGTTGTCCTAGGTTCATACGTAGATGATATAATTTCGGGTAGGGTAATAGGATCAGCAGCGTAGTAGACAGTCGTGCGATCTTCAATGCCCACACGGAAGCATCGGTGTACTGGATCGGCGAACCGGAAGTGTGGTTTTCGCGTTAACTTGGAGTTATGCAAGTTGGTTTGACCTTTCACTGGGCTGTAGGCGCGATAGGTGCTTTATTTAGAGTGCGGATCGTCCGTGTGTGTGCGAGCCACTGTTGCTTGTTTGTTTAGAGTTGCGAATTTCGGAATTGCGAGTGTGTCGTGTCAGTTCGCAACACCGCCACCGTGGTTGCCGGCCAACTGTCTGAGGAACTAGACGGTGTTAGTCGCAAACTGCGGCCGCATCGCGCCGCCGTTCGCCCCCGCGTCTCCCCCCTACCCCCCCGGTTGCACACGCAATTCTATTAGACGCTGCTTTTCCTGCTCTTGGACGTCTGGACGATGTCGTAACTTTTCTGCAACTGCTTCACTTCCGAGCGACGTTCGGGCTGTGCGCTAATTATCAAACTCATTTCGTCGGCGAGCTTTTTTTTTCGAGGATTTATATATCTGCATTTCGCAGTTTCAGCCAGAATTCGTAATCCGTGTACAAGAACCGCCTATAGAACGAGAGCAGGAAGTTATACACATTGAAGGAAAAGTTTGGCGACTGACATCTTGTACCGGCAACAATTTCAATGAATTTCTTCTTCGTAATCTTTCCAAAAGCTCATCACCTTTTCCAAATTAGGTGGATATATGTCGATTGTCGCTGTCTTCATTTCCCAAATAACCACACTTCTATAACTAGTTGAAAAAACAGAAAAATGTCCTCATGCAATACGGCTCTCAAGTAACGCTATCTTTCCACTTTAACTCAACTTTTGCCTCATCACCCTGAAACATTTGAAAGACGTTTCAAAAATGCAAATAAAGAAAGTTCAATATCTTTTCAAAATGATGCTGTTCAATGGTTTTTGAGGTAACTTGTAGCTTTCAAACCTCTTTTGGAAAAGATAATTCAAGTTCCAGCTCCTACCTTTGAAGTATATAGTTTCCAACCTCTTTTGGGAAAGATAATTCAAGTTCCAGCTCCTATCTTTGAAGCATATAGTTTCCAACCTCCTTTGGGAAAGATAATTCAAGTTCCAGCTCCTATCTTTGAAGCATATATTTTCCAACCTCTTTTGGGAAAGATAATTCAAGTTCCATCTCCAACCTTTGAAGCATATAGTTCATAGTTATTATTAAGGGGCTACAGTTCACAGCGACCAGATCTATTCAGTCTCCTAACAGAGCTGTTCTCACCACGCACTTTACAGCTCGCCTTCAAGTTCGAGAGATCTGATGGAATCCAATATCTGGAAAGATTCCAACGAGGCTAGTTCCTCACTTCAGCGAGTTTCTTGCCTGAAGAATTCTTCTCTTTGAGTTGCAATGGCAAGGCATTCCGGGACTTGGTGAATAGGAGTTTCTTCCTCCTCTCCACAAAATCTACAATCTTCAGTATACGATAAACTCATTCTCACCAGATGCTTCCAGAGGTGACAATGTCCTGTAAGAAAGCAGGTGAGGGGTTATAGCTCTTACTGTGATCCAGATACCTTTCGGATCTTGCAGTTTCAAAGTTCCGGAGGAACTTTTTGGATTGATCCATTCCTGGGAAATTCTACCAGAATGTTTCCCTTTCGTTTTTCTCCTTATCCACGAACTCTTTCTCATAGATACATTTCCCCATACCAGAAAAAGGTTCTGGTCTAGTGAATGGCGGTCGTGCGCCCTCTCTGGCAATTATATTGGTCTCTTCGTTTTCTTTGATTCCCGAATGACCAGGACCCAGATTAAAGAGACCTTTTTTTTCTTGCCTACCTCATTGAGTTTGATCCGGCCCCCCCTAATCATTTTTGAGCCAAAGACATAGAAGCTCGGTGCTTTTAGAGCAACTTAACTATCCGAGTGAACTACACCTCATCTGCAAACCTTCCTAGTGATGTAATGATCAAAAAGTGAGCACTGAGAAAAACTTCAGTACAATGCTAAGCAAAAGAGAGGATTGGGAAAGGGAATAAACAACTATACTCTCGAAGAAAATACAATAAAATGGTATACAGATGGTTCCAAAACCGTAACAGGAGTTGGCGCTGGGATTTACGGGACAAGTACCAAGTGTGTACTATCGTTAGGCTCCTGTACAAGCGTCCTTCAAACAGAAATACTTGCAATCGAAAGATGTCTAGATATAAATCTAGAAAGAAACTATCAGAAGTGCGATATAGCTATTCATATAGATAGTCAAGCTGCTATTAAAGCACTGAGCTCCTACGTCATTGACTCAAAGCTGATTTGGGAGTGCCGAAACAAATTCAATGAGGTAGGCAAGAAGAATAAGGTCTTTTTGATCTGGGTTCCCGGTCATTCAGGAATCGTAGGAAACGAAAAGGCCAATACACTGGCCAGAAAGAGCGCACAAATGCCACTCACTGGCCCAGAACCCTTCTGTGGTATAGGAAAATGCACCTATAAGAAGGAGTTTATGCTGACGGAGAAAACCGAAAGAGAAAAACTCTGGCGGGATCTCCCAGGGATAGATTACTCCAAAAAGTTCCTCCGGAACTTTGAAACTGCTAGATCCAAAAAATATCTGGATCTCAGTAAAAACCAACTTCACTTACTCACTGGCTTGGCTTTCTCACAGGACATTGTCGCCTAAAAAAGCATCTGTTGAGAATGAGTTTATCGGACACTGATGAGTGTAGATTCTGTGGGGAAGAGGAAGAAACTCCTGGCTACGGAATGCTATGCCATTGCAAGCCAAAGGAAAGAGTGCTTTGAACAAGAAACTTGTAGAAGTAGGGAGTTATACTCCTGGAAGCCGTCCCAGATTCTGGATTTCATCAAATCTCTGGAACTGGAGGTCGAGCTGTAGGAGGCGCGATGACAACAGCTCTGTTAGGGGGCACAATAGACCTTAAGGTCGCAGTGAACTGTGACCCCTTTTCACAGTCACAATAACTATCCGAGTGAACGGCTATATCGCACTTCTAATAGTTTTTTCTAGGTTCATGTCTAGGCATCTTTCAATAGGCAGTATTTCTGCCTCAAAAACACTCGAGCGGGAGCCTAACGATAGTGTACACTTGCTTATTGCCCCGCCGGTCCCCATCGTGGTCTTTGAACCATTTTACGGTATTTTGTTTTGAGATTGTAGTGGGTGAATTCCCGATGCCAGAATAACTTGATAGATACCAACTGTAAACGTGGATTGCAGGAAACTCTCTTGCATCTCTAGATCTACTGATCAACTACGACGAATCGTCACTGACGATGAGATGCAAAGAAGTCTCCTGCAGCTGGTGTCTATCGAGTTATATTGATACTTCAAAGATAGGAGCTGGAAAGTGAAATACCTATAATCCACTGAGATCACTTTGTGCTGTTATGGACGAAAATTGTCAATTAATTCATTGTGCGAACTCCTAAAGTTCTCTGTATGAGAATCAAAAATTGAGAATTCCCATTGCGTCGTCCTGAAGGTTATCCCGATGATGATCAGATTTTTTTGCGACGTCCCAATGATATTTCGAGAGCCACTCTTATAAGAAATTCTCATTGACAGCTCATAAAGATACCCTGAATATAACGGAAACAAGTTCGCTCATATGAGTATTTTGTTTATTTCCAATTTCTACACACCTTTTCCTCTGTTGATGCATGATCCTGCTTCTTGTGTAGTCCAATTGTAAACACTGTGCCCAGATATATCTTGGAGTGGATTTCAGAAGTACCTGGAACTGGACCTGCCCTAAAATGGATATTTTCTGAGTTAATATCCACTTTAGGGCAAGGGTGTGATGCATACACTCACATTATTTTTTAACGTAGATTCAATATCTGCCATAAAAAAATGGGGTTCTAATTTGAAAAAATTGATTTTTCACGATTTTATCATCCCTAACTTTGAAAGCGATTTTTTCACCCCCTGTATCATGAATCGCGATTTCGATTTTTAAAGTGGATACATCAATCTTACATCTTGAAAAATCCCAAAAATGAAAATTTTCCATTCAAAAACCTCGAAGTTATTCTTGTTTCAGCGGAGCTCTATTTTCGATTTTTTTTTCGAATTTTCCCGCTCAGAGAGAATTTTTCAACCAAAACTGAAAAATGTTACATCAAAATAACTTGAAATTTTCTAAGGAATCTATTTCTGCAATAAAAAATGGTGTTCTAATTTGAAAAACGGAAGTCGACGTCATTTCCGGAAAAACCGGAGGTGCTCATGCCATATTTTAGATTTCATCAGCATCGTGAAATACTTATAAGTGCTGAATTTCGTGAAAATACGTTCAGTAGTTTCCCGTATAAATATGGGTGAGGTTCCTCGTGAAAGACCCTGTATAAGGTCTTGTTATTCTGGGTTCCTGGTCATTCATGAATCAAAGGAAACGAAGAGGCCAAATAGTGGACTGGTTAAGTTAAAAAACCAAAATGATGGAAAATAGATTTGACCCGTCAATTTTTCTCTTGTTTATGACATTTTTACATAAAAACTGTCATCATATCCTTTCATTTCCATCTACCTGGAGCTCAAGAGGATAACTTATTAGGAAGACACAATAAAGGAGGAAAAAATTCGTTCAGAAAAACGATAAAAGTGTAATAATAATCTTAAAAATGCTCAAATTGAGCTTGGCAACTCCTATAAAATGAAATGAATTTTGCTCAAGCTTTCGCCCCATATTCTGGAGCATTTGGGGGGTAATTTTTGTGTGGCCACTGAAATTCGAAAATAATGCCCTCGATTATGCGACATAATGCGCCTGTGTGTATTAATATTGTAAAAAATTGTGTTGAAATAGAAACTTTCCTTTGAATACTTCCATCGGATAATTTTCTTATTGCTCTTCTTAAGTCTTCCTAACAGTAATAAAGAATACGATGCTCATTTGGGCCTTCCTGGAAAAACCAACCTGATACTCGACTGACAAATTACTTGTAGAAGTGCTCTTAACCGTCAACTACAAATAGCAAGTTTATTCTAACATTTGGCTCATTAACCAGTCAACAAGGCAAACAAAGACGAATCAGTCCATTGGCGTGTCGAATAGAATCAGCGAAATATTTCATGTGAGCATGCAATTGTGGTTTGCGAGCCAACATGAAATAATTAATGAAATATGAATCTCGCAAAAAAATCGTACTCTAGTTTATCCCATGGAATTTTTTTTAACATTTACTTTTTTGGGTCTTCTTCCTCATTATCTGTATCCCAATAAATAAATATCGTATCTACGTTTTAAATTCGTATTTTTCAACAATTTTCGAAATCATGTTGTCAAAATTTGATTATAAGATGATTTAACGATATTTCGATAGGGATAACTGTGATTTGCCAGAAGGTAGAAGCCATGATGTTTTGACATTTCTGTTGAGTAAGCGTTTTCAAATTTTCTTTAGGTCTTTAGCCTCCAAAATAAGAAACGTATACCGCCAGATGGCAGTGCAGTGCATTAATTTTCATTTATTTGATTATTCAGCTTAATAGAACAAATGTTGGGCGCAAGGAATATAACAAGAAATCCTTCACTGAACTAGAACTCACCGTGGCTGTATAATACTCTAATTTTCCTTCACCAGTCTTCTGGGAGGAGATACCTGCGGGGCGTGTCATTAAAAAGGAATTCAATTCCATCTTAGAATCCACAATTGTAAGAAACAATTAATTTTCACTCATCGACGGCTAAAACAAACCTTAATAAATTATCGTTGATAAAAATGGATATTTATCATTTCGAATGAAAAAATTCAAGGAAATCAATTTCGCGAAAACAACACATTGTTGTAATATTATTTACAAGAAAACGGTAGATTCTAAAAGAAAAATAAGATAGACATTTGATCAACTAAATGATAGACTTCAATACTGAAATGAAAAAACCAAAATTTTTGTTCGTTTTGATGGTGAAAATGTTACAAAATAACCAAAAATGATGGGGAATATCCTTTTCATTCATTCAATGCTTATGAAATATTTTGTATTATTTTTATCTTTATACACCCATACATCCCTTTATCAATCAGGAAAAATAAATCGTTTCTGAGTCCCTTTTTTTTCAGGGATGTAGACCCTTAAAAGACAACGCAACAAGATTTTCAACAACTTTTTTCTTCTCGATGCAACAACAACAACAAGACAAAGAACTGTACGTACAGAAAAAAAATATGGCTGCTGTAGAAATAGTGTTAATTAAGATCCAGATTTGTCTATTCGTCGACTTTCACAACAAGTTGGACTCTGTGCATCCACCTCATGAAGAATTTTTTTCAATGATTTTGGTCTATACCCATACAAGATACAACTGGTTCAAGAACTAAAGCCACTTCACCATAATAAGAGTTGTTTGTTTGCTGATTGTGCCCTAAACAGCTTGAAATTGATTCACTTCTTTATCGAAAAAGTGATGAAGCTTATTTCTGGTTGAACAGCTGTGTACGCAAGCAAAATTGTCATATATGGAGTGAAAACAATCCTCAAGAAGTTCTGCAGGTTCCATTGCACCCTGAAAAATGCAATGTATGGTGGCTTTACACGGTAGAGGCATCATCGGTCCATATTCCTTTATAAACGATGCTAGAGCACTGGAGCTAATGTTACAGTGAATGGTGCTCGTTACAGATCGATGATCAATGATTTTTTATTTCGAAATTTGAATTGTATCGACCCAGACGTGTTTTGGTTCCAACAAGATGGTGATACACCCCATGCTGCCTTTACAATTGATCAATTGAAAGAAAGATTTGGAGATTATTCATGGTAAACCAGACACAATGGACGCTTTGGTAGCCTACATTACTCGTGTTATTGCTGAAATAGGGCCTGAATTACTCAAAAAATTTGTTCGAAATTGGTCTGATAGAATGCGGTTCCTCAGAGCTAGTCATAGTGGATATATGTCGGAAATTATTTTTAAATCATAAATATCATAAAATTATTTTTCCAATGAAATAAATTTGGCTTCAAATCCTGATTTAAAGGTGTTTTATTTCAATTTGAATCTCTATCACTCAATATAAAATTAGTACGCTTATGGACCACATTTGCCCATTGACATGGACTTCGAAATTCAGAGTTTCACTACATTTGCTTTTGAAAACAGGCCTTAATGAGTTGCGATGGAAAAAAGCAAACTCAACTATGTCTTTTCAAGGATCACAAAATTATGCGCCCTTTCTTATGTGATGGTCAAATATTATCTATTTCATGTAGAGACTCAACAAACCAATTTTTCTGGGAGTGTTTATTTTCATCCAATACTTGCTGCGAATAATAGTAATCAAGTCTCGTACTCGCTATTTTCCTTTCAATAAAATATTGCGTTTGTTATGATGGCCTTCTCTAATTACTCAACGATCATAATAATAATGTTATCATTATCGAAAACAAAATATTCCGATTGATCGACTCAGGTTGGATTGGAATATAACGAACTTATTCGAACAATATATCTTTTGATTCCATGCCGATCGAAATTCTTTTGAACTTCTAGTAAAAGTTAATCTTCAACGCAAGCAATGCCTTTAAACTTATCGAAGGCTTGAGTGGTGTGTACAGCTGAAACTCTGCCAGTAACGATGCAAAGATCACTCCACTGATTCTGTTGCGAATATCAACGTCATTTCAAACATGCACACGATAAAAATTATTTCGTGCCTTATCATTACGATTTCCGAGAAAATAACAATTATAGAAGCCGCGTCATATATTATGTAACGCATAGAGACAAGACAGTTTAAATGAGCCAGCTATTGCAACGCCTTCTCGAGCCGGATCTAAAGAACAAGTAAAATTCTAATTTTTATTTCCAAGAAACATGCTAAAATTCGGAAAGCTTTCGGTGTTCACCTGAGATTTTCTAATTTGAAAAAATTCATAGGAGCAATAATCTGACGTGAAGAGTATTTGCGCACTTTGTCGAATTCATAGCCCGCACAGTATACCCATTCGGGAACTGAAGTAAAAAATATGTAGTATCAGATGCGTTAAGTGTTATAGATAGTGCTTGCCTGTGAAGTTTCACTTCATCACAACCCTGTAGATACGAGGATGTATTGACATCTAGTTAGCCTAGACCAGTTCCATGCATCAACAAAATATTGCAATACCATATCAACGAACAATAACTTATTAGAATTAGAAGTGTCAGTGTAGAGTTCGACGTCAAAAAAGTAGACCAGAGTTACGCAATAAATAAAAAAAAAAATATCCACCGAAATTGTAGAAATCGAAAAATTGGAGTATCGAGCCATCATCAAGTACCTGTATTCAAAAGGGTTAAGAGGTAAGCAGATTCACGAAGATATGCTTAATACCCTTGGTGATCAAGGTCCTTCGTATGCGACCGTGAAAAATTGGACTACAAGCTTCAAAAGAGGTATATTTTTCATTGAAGATGATGACCGATCGGGAAGGTCAGTTTCTGTGTCAGTCCCCAAAAATATCGATGCAGTTCATAACATGATTTTATCAGACCGTCGAATTGGGCTAAAAGAGATATTTGAAGCACTGAAGATTTCATACGAATGCGTTCATCATATAGTTCACGTCAATGTGGACATGAGGGAAATTTCTGCTAAATGGATCCCCAAATGTTTGAATGTTGAGTGTTGACCAAAAGCGTGCAAGGGTAGAAGCATGCGTTCGATCTGTGCTCGATTTGAAAACGATGTGTACTTCTTAAAACGAATTGTTACTATGGATGAGACTTGGGTACATTTCTACGATCAAGAAACAAAGCAACAATCGATGGAATGGCGACACTCTGGTTCTCCAAGACCTAAGAAGTTTCGTGTCCGAAAATCTGCTGGAAAAGTTCTTGCTTCAGTTTTTTGGGATTTCCATGGAGCAATCATGATTGATTTTTTGGATAAGGGTAGAACAATAACTGGAGATTACTATTCGACATTACTGACCACTCTACGAGAAAAAATTAAAGAGAAAAGACGCGGAAAGCTATCCAAAGGTGTTTTGTTTTCAAAGGACAACGCCCCAGTACACAAATCTCATGTTGCCATGCAAAAAATTCGTGATTTAGGGATAGAATTACTAGAACACCCCCCTTATTGACCAGATTTGGCCCCGTCCGACTATCATCTCTTTCTTCAACTGAAAAAAAGTTTAAAAGGTCGTAAATATTCTTCCAACGAGGAGGTAACGAAAGCTGTGTAGGACTGATTGGAAGAGCAAAAAGAAACATTTTCTTGAAAGGTCTAGAGACGTTGCAGGTTCGCTGTAATGAATGTATTCAATTGAGAGGAGAATATGTTGAGTAATTAAATATTTTGACATTGAAATTTTGTTTGGTTCTAAAGTAGGCTAAGAATTTTTCAATATATCCTCGTAGGTATATGCTTTTTTCTTTCGTGAACAATTCGTCATAACAGCTTGACACGTCACATTGGCACATTGCCTTATTATTGTCTTAAGAACATGGGAAATCATATGTACAAGTTTACGTGACTTCAATATAGCAAGCCTTGTATCAGGGATATAATAGGTAATTGGAAACAAATTTGGGAATTCATAACAGCAACCTCTCTACGAATATGAGGGAAAGGTGATTTCCCAGGGAACGCAGATTTCTCTGTGAGATATCTGAGGTTAAAATTCTCCTTGCGAGCTGCCGAAGATACCCCGAATGCAACCAAAATGCCTAAATGCCACCAATAGAAAAAACTCACATTGCGAGCTCCCAAAGATATCTTGAATATAACGCCAACAAGAAATTATTTGGTCAGAGTCATCCCAAAAACATCTTCTTTTTTCGGTTTGTGTGATTAATAGTAACAAAGAGGGCATACCAAACAATTTAATTATTAATCATGCATCCTCACAATCTGGAAATTGTCCAAAATTTGCAATTAGATACTCGCATAGCAATATAGTTGATAAAATATGCTAAATACTCAGATTTTCAACGATTTATTGTATTATGAACATTAGTAATGAAACTACATTCGAACGGTGCAACCCATTTGAGAACAAAAAATGAACTAACAATTATAAAAACTGAAATAGAAAATTGGGAATATGTTCACAGGAAAACAAAAAAAATTAACAGCATTTGTTCAAATATACCTACCAACTGACAAAGAAACACCCAGAAGAAGCTAATAATTTTCTCTTATTCTTCGTTACTTAAATATTGTAGTCGTTTTCTGCCATTTTTTTAAATTTTACAACGAATCAGCTGTTCGAGGAGATCCAAAGTCGATGTTTAGTTGTTGTTAAAATGACTAGAGCACGAGTACGCGGAATTTATGGCTAGCTAAGTGAATTTGAAAGAGATCGAAATATTGGTCTACGGAAGGCAGAGTTGTCATTCCGAGAAATCCCTAACCGTACGAACAGAAATCCAACTACTGTTATGAGATGTTTTCAAGCGTGGTTTGATAATGCCCAAAATCGAAGAAGGGAAGGCATCGGACGTCGAGGGGCACAAATTAAGTTCAAGATCGACGTCTAAAACTTATGGCCATTAGAGAGCGATTTGCGACAACTCGATCTTTGGCTGATGAGTGGTTAGGAGAACAAGGCCAACCTGTAACTGCCCGAACGGTTTACCGCAAGATGAGGTCTTTTGGACTGCAGCATTATCGACCCCATCTTGTGTTACCTCTGATGGTTGAGCATCGCCGGCAACGATTACAGTGGTGCGGAAAACGTCAACATTGGAATGAGGAATGGCATCAGGTCGTATTTTCTGATGAATCTCGATTCTCCTTGGGGGCACATGATGGCAGAAGAAGAGTTAGACGACGTCAGGGAGAAAGGCGTGAACCTCAGTTTGATGTTGAGCGTTATGTACACCGGACAGTAGATGTTATAGTATGGGGTGCTATTGCACATGCAAGTAGGTCACGTTTAGTCTCTTTTCGAGGTAACATGACAACGCTGCGTTACCTCCAATAAGAGTGGAGCCATCTGTTCTCCCTTACCTTAACCGGCTGGAGAATCCAATATTTCAGCAAGATAATGCTCGACCTCATGTTGCCAGAGTTAGTTTGAATTTTTTTGAAGCGACCCATGTGAATCTTTTGCCCCGATCTTTCGCCCATAGAGCAAGTTTGGGACATCATGGGTGGGAGGCTTGGAAGGTTATCCTAGCCCCCAGGGATTTTGGCGGCTCTGAGACATGAAGTACAGGTAGCTTGGGTCGCTTGGGATAGTAGGCCTCAAGAATAAGTTGACCATCTTATTGCATCAATGCCAAGACGTGTTGGGGAGTGTATACATGATTGCGGTGGACAAACACATTTTTAACAAATTGAAAAAAAAAGTTATAGATATACACTTCGTTTTCTTCTCCAAATTTTAATCATTTACTCCTTGCTATACTATCTATGTTTTATCAAGAAAAATTCAAAATTCAAACAGCTCCTTTTGGGTGTTACACTTTATTTGTCAGTTATTATATATCACCAATCCAACTGTGAGGGATGTATACAAGAATATCTCATTCTTCTCTCACCGAAACTCCCCAAGACCACTCAAGAAACACTCCCTTTCAATATCGCAATTCGATTTTCATTGGAGCTCTTCTAGACCTCAATAAAAGCAGCTGTAGAGAATTTCTCATAGTATTCGCTAGTAAGAGCATTTCGCACAGACTCCCAGTGTGACTTCATTGAGAATTTTCCTATCGCTAATACTTCGTTGGTGATAATCTGGTGGGGCTCATTCAAGAGAGATATTTAGATCTTACAACAACCTCCCAAAGGAGTAAAAAAGGCGTCGCAATTTCCTAAAAAGCAGTCGTGGAGAGCTGTCTTTGAGAGATCACTTTGTGTGGCCTTGAATGTTTGGAAGAAACGATAAAGGAGTAGATTTTATGGTTCTACTAATATTCCTTTCAGAAACAATGATGTGGTCGATTGGCTATAGAAGAACTGCGACCATATTCTCAGTCTCAGTTTTTTTCGAGCTCTGTTTAAATTACATGAGTATAAAGAACAACAACAGTATCAAGCAGTATGAAACCCAAGGCTTAAGCAGCTGTACGAAGAGTGGTGGCGTGAGCATACCATGAAGGTATGTAGGTGACATCTAATTTTTGAAGAAATTTGTTTACTTTTTTAACTCCACACAGGAAATGTCCTTCATATTCAGAGGAGAATCTGATTTTATTGTAAGATATTAAGATGTGAATCCCCTATTCAAAACAAATATTGAAATTTACTGTCAATATTTTATGATTTTGATGATTATTCAAGTACACTGCGCAAAAAAATTAACGCACATTATGGAAATCTCAAATTTATTCTACAACTGAAGGTATTCTCAATGATAATTATTTTCATCAGAATTATGCATGCATAAATGTTATCCACTTTCAACGTTTCTCTTCAATAGAGATGTTTTCTCCCAGAAGGAATAAAAAAGATGATATTATCAGATTTTGAAAGTATTGGCTCCATTCTAAAATTGTTCTCGATCAATTCTAGTGATCAATAGTTTTTCTTTCGTTTGATTTTCTACACTCGATCGCCAGCCATGCAACGCGAAACACGCAATTTGACCAGTGGCGGATCCAGCTCTCGAGAAAGGGGGGGGGGTCACGGTCAGGTGGATTACATACCCGCCAATTGATTTTTTTTTATCGAACACACACAAGATTTGAGGGTTCGTCCAGTCCAGGGGGGGGTCATGACCCCCATGATCCCCCCCCTGGATCCGCGCTTGAATTTGACCCAAGAGGAATGTGCCCAAACGGTAGTTTTGCGAGAAGAAGGGTGGACATTCACAAGAATTGCAGAAAGGTTTGGAGTTTCCCATACAAGTGTGTCCAGAAAGTTGCAGCGATTCAGGGAGACAGGTATGAATGTCTGAAGACCAGGACAGGGTAGACCACGGGTAACAACTGCCATTCAAGAACGTTACTTGAGAGTTTCTTCGTTGAGACAACGGTTTGCAACCGCTCGCCTCCTTCAAAATCAGCTTGAGCAAACTCATGGGGTGCAAATTAGCACTCAGACAATAAGAAATCGCCTCAGAGAATATGATTCAAGGCCTCGTGTCGCGGCAAGAGGCCCAGCTCTTACCCCAGCCCATCGAAGGGCGCGTTTGGATTTTGCGAGAGAGCATATCCATTGGGAAGAGGCCGATTGGGAAAGAGTTCTCTTCACAGATGAGTCTAGATTCTGCCTGTACCATTGTGCTCGACGTTCCCTTGTATACAAACGTCCACATGAAAGATATGCTCAGTGCAATTTCCTGAATACTACTGGTTTCGGGGGAGGATCGATTATGGTATGGGGTGGAATATCTTTGACTGCTCGCACAGACCTAGTGATCGTTGATAATGGAGCTATGAATGCTGATAAGTATATAAGGAACATTCTTGAAGAGCATGTAGTGCCATTTGCCCCATACATTGGTGAAAATTTCATTTTCATGGACGATAATGCCAAACCCCATCGTGCGCGCATCGTTCAGGAGTACCTTGAAGAGGTTGAAGTCTCTCGAATGGAATGGCCAGCAAGAAGTCCAGATCTCAATCCGATTGAGCAGGTTTGGGACAACCTCAAAAGAAGGCTGAGAAGTTCAGAAAATCATCCAGCTACTCTTAATGACTCAGGAATCCAACTCGGAGAAATCTAGGAAGGATTAGATCAGAACATTTCAAGATCACTCATTTTGAGTATGAACCGTCGTTGCCGAGTTGTAATTAACGCAAGGGGTGGAAATATACCAAGTATTAAATCACTCATCAGCATTTCAGTATTTTGAAAATTGTTCATTTCTCTTCTTTCACAAAAGATTCGGTGAAATCCTGAATTTTTCTTCCATTTAATGTGTCTTGTTTTGTTCAAAACCTTCCCGAGAGAACATAAAAAATAAGTTATAAAGTCAATGTAGAGTTAACTTACATTAAAATTGAGATTTTCGGAATGTGCGTTAATTTTTTTGTGCAGTGTAGAAACCAAAGGCTTCTGTTCGATTGGAACAGGGTTTCAACGACAATATGGAAATTTTTCCTTCATCCTTCGCAGTAATTTCAGAATCAGAATGACGAAAGGCAAGAGAAATGTCATCTGCATGCATAGATTCTGCAATATCGTGAGAATATAAATTGAAAAGATGGGGTGATAAAATCGATCCTGGTGGAAGCCCATTTTTCAAAAAACCAACCACATCTTCCACTCGATATCATTCTTCTGAGAGAATCTAGATCCTAAATCATTCCTTCCATCATTCGATTTCTGCCCAGGAATTAAAAGCATATCCTCATCCGCTGCCAACATAACGCAGAAATAATCTCGTTCCATTTGTCCATTATCAGGTACGCAAGTAGCTGTCGTCGACGACACACTGTTCCATAACATTATCTGCGACCTTGGCAGTGCTCATTGTGAAAAATTGTGCGTGTTTATTTGACCTTAGTCGACTATGGTACATTGGGTAGACGCGTGGGAGTCGTATTTGTTGGAACCTACCTAGAATGTGTTGCCGATCGCGAATTCAGAGATTTATTTATGCCGATGAAGCAAGAGTTTTGATCCGATCGAGTAACGATGGATTGAGCGAGTTCCTGGTGGAATTTTGCAGAACGGTGGCTTGGATCACGTCACGCAATATGATTTTCTGTTTCGTCTTTGAGAATCATACATCGGGTAATTAATTTCGACCTCCGCCCAATCGCTTCCTGCTATGAAAAAATTGACTTTTGAACTCTCGAGGTTCACCTCCTCTTTGCCAAAGAGCTCATAACGCTCTGGATGTGGAAACTTTGTGAGATGGTTTTATGGGTACTCAAGTTTTCAGATATGGCAACATTCATCAAGGTGAAAAAAGCAGAAAATACACTGCGCAAAAAAATTAACGCACATTCTGAAAATCTCAATTTTAATGAAAGTTAACTCTACATTGACTTTATAACTTATTTTTTATGTTCTCTCGGGAAGGTTTTGAACGAAACAAGACACATTTAATGGAAGAAAAATTGAGGATTTCACCGAATCTTATGTGAAAGAAGAGGAATGAACAATTTTCAAAATACTGAATGCTGATAAGTGATTCAATACATTTCCACCCCTTGCGTTAATTACAGCTCGGCAACGACAGTTCATACTCAAAATGAGTGATCTTAAAATGTTCTGATCTAATCCTTCCCAGATTTCTCCGAGTTGGATTCTTAAGTCATTAAGAGTAGCTGGATGATTTTCTGAACTTCTCAGCCTTCTATTGAGGTTGTACCAAACCTGCCCAATCGGATTGAGATCTGGACTTCTTGCTGGTCATTCCATTCGACTTCGAGAGACTTCAACCTCTCCAAGGTACTCCTGAACGATGCACGCACGATGGGGTTTGGCATTATCGTCCATAAAAATGAAATTTTTACCAATGTATGGGGCAAATGGCACTACATGCTCTTCAAGAATGTTCCTTATATACTTATCAGCATTCATACCTCCATTACCAACGACCACTATGTCTGTGCGAGCAGTCAAAGATATTCCACCCCATACCATAATCGAACCTCCCCCGGAACCAATTTTCAATAACGTTACTTAATACACGTGTGGTGGTATTTCATTGATACATCGTCAAATTCCGGCTTTTTTTTTTTGGTTGCAGGACTTGCAGGCTTATTGGCATAGACCTGTGAATTCAGATAACCGCACAGCTTTAAATCGCAAGAGATTGGAGGCCAATTCTGGTCACCAAGTCGTAAAATGTCACCTCCAGGAGCAAACTTGTGCAAAATCGTCAATGTTTCACGGGCATTAGGGTAGAGGGGGACAAAACCGGGTACAGGGATATAATCGGGTACCCCCAATTTACCCCCTTTGCGTCGGCTAAATTTTGTACACGCAGCTTACGTTGCTATCTCTCATCTACGCCAGTATTCCCACAAGTTCTGACAGGTGTGTCTGTTTATTTATCAGTGTTGTGTAGAACCACGTGAATCTTTGGTACGTAATCTCATTTTACCTAAATTAATTCCTACCTACAGATTGATCTAACTATATTCTACGAAAATTGCCAATACATAATTCGATATGTAGGTTGTTTGGCTCTATGAAACTTTGTAGATATGTTTAATTGTTCTCATGTGTTTTTTATTATTCAACATTATTTAATATATGAGCTCTGGGGCAAAATCGGAAAATACTCGTGGGGCATAACCGGGTACCGCCCGGTTGTGCCAGATGGATGTTTCTCAATCAGATCTTGAAGATAGGGTTGAGAAAATAATTAATGGAATGTCTTTGGAAAAGGCTGCTTCAAAAGGTAAATGAAATCTCGAATTGGTACCCAAAATTAAAAAATGAGGTGAAGAGAAAGATTGTGATACAAAAAGAAAACAAAAACAAGAAATTGACGAAACAAAAAGCTAAACAGTCCAGCTCAGAAGAAGACAAATCACAAGATGACAAGGACACCTTCTGCATTTACTGCAAATAGCAGTACTCTCATACTACCAAAAATGATGGGTGCATAGAATGCACTCAAACGTGCAATAACTGGGCACACGAAGGATGCGCACATGATGGTTAGAAGATGATTCAGATGATTTCGGTGTGCTAATAGTGAATAATACGTAGTAGGTACACGGTATTGCCCCTTTTGCCATACGGTACTGCCTTGATGGTTGGGGCATAACCGTAAAATAGTATATGATTCTTTTTGTTGGTTTTTTCATCTTGTACTGGATTTAAATAAGTTTACCTCATTTCACTGTTTGTCTCATATGCTACGGCATGAATAAGTCAAGTGTCAACCAATAATCATAAATAAATAAAAAATTATTGCAGATTTTTCTTAGCTACATGGTTTTGCCCCCCTTTCCCCTACGACATCTGGCACCGTTCTGCTGAACTACATGTTTTCAAGATCAATAGCTTTCAAATGAAGCACAAGAAACTGTGTTATCATAGCACGATAACGTTCGTCATTCACCTTTACTGCATAACCTTCTTCGTTTTCGAAGAAACACGGTCCAATCAATTATTATCATTACGTTTTCTAACTCCCATCTGTCAACTTTGGATATGTCACGTCATAATCATGTGACATTATAACCGTCAAACATGGCGCACAATTCGAATATAGCGCTCTTATTGAAACACCCTTTACAAGCACCCAATCTCCATTGACACATAGGCTAGTCTTTCTGGAGTCACCTAGATTATCTTAAAGAAGGAAAATCTACATCACTAATCGCCCAAGTCCAAAAGATGTGAAATATCTTCTTTTCTCGCAGGGTAGTCAAGAAATTTCTCAAGGCCAACTCTGTCCACAGCGAAATGAGGCTTCTCGCGCAGTATCCGACTCCATCCCAGCGCTAAAAATCCAAAAATTAACATTGCAAATCCGATCCTGATCCCGCAGCCATTTTTCCGATAGCTGCACTTGCTTTGCACCGACGAAATCATGCTGCCTGCTGAGGGCACGGCGGAGCTGTCCCACGACGGCGGTGGACCGATCCACCGCCCGATAACAATGGCCTAGCACGAGCTGCACGCGCTCCGAGCGGTATGTCGTGCCCGAAGAGCCATTTCCTCCTTCGTTTCTATCCCGGGTAGCCGGGCAGAGTTCGACGTTTGCGACACATAACCGTTGATCATGTTAATCCCATTCGGATTACGGGATCATTTGAGCGAATTGGCTGCGTGGGTGTAGCCGAGCGATAAGATCTCGGATTCCTTTCGAGATAACGCCGTAACAGGAAAGTGATTATGTCTGTAAATGGGCGAATATTTTTTGTTGCTGGTATATGCGAATTTTGTTGTTACACGAGGAAAATGAGGGGTGTAACTATCGAGGCGCAATATGTTTGTTTTCCTTGTGAAGGTGGCTTCAGCACATATAGTTAAGGTTTTGCACCTGCGAACCACCTCTCACCTGATTTTGGGTGAAACTGAATTGGGTACAGTCCATGAAACCCTTCGGCTTTTCACAGTGCGTGTTCAAATAATTTCCTGCAGCCTTTCCAAATTTCTAGAGACAAATTCATGAGAGGATGCCTAAGCTGAAGGCGCTCCTGGAGTCCTGGCCACTAGAATCTACTTTCTCGACTTCAAATTACGACGTTGTCATGTTGTTTACGACTTCACAATGACTACAATGCAGCCATAGAGGAAGCCGATCCTTACCTACCATCGATCTGTAGGGATCTACATCCCTCTAGTCGCCACTTTTTCCCACGTAGATGGTGCGCAATTTTGAGTAGGGGAAGTACGTACAAAATAACATAGAGTTAACTTGTTGGTAGTGAATAACAGTAATGTATTCTACACCTATGATCGTTGGTCCTTTCTTTATAAAATCTAATCAACCTTCATGAAATAAAAGTACCAAAAATAAGATATTATAAGATAAATTGGGTTAAACTAAATTTATTTTGTCCGCATACTATGGACAAAATGACATATCGGCAACAGGCAACCGTAGTTTTCCACTTATAGTTACAAAACTACTGACAAAGTTCACCAATAAAACACTTGGTACTAGGAACATCAGCACAAGCAACGTGAGCCCAGTGCAACCAATGCATGCATCATAAATAGTCTTTTCGAGGGCAAATCCTGGAGAAGACCGGTTCTCTTCTCTTCTAAATCGGGAAAAAAGGTCATAATAGACAGATGGACAGTCGCCTTCTTTTTGTTCTTCTTCATTGTCTTCTTAAATAATATACTAGGGACTTGTCTCGTTTTCTTTGGTGTAGGTATGGTCTCATGTTTTGATTTGATTGCCATCATATTAGGTGTAGAATGTGAAACTAAGTACGTTTATCGAGATAACGTTTGCCTTGTCCACTTATGAATCGTCCTTCAGGGATGGGAGAACCTCCTCATAGGATCAGCAAGAGTAGTTTAAGATGCATTGCCTTTATTAGCCGCAGATCAATATTTTGTTACGAATATGTTAAGAAAAGTCCTGGCGTTTTGTTTGCTGATGGAGCCTGAGATGAATTGTCTTTCTTTTGTCCGGTGGATACTGTTGATTTAGCTGAAATACCTATGTCGTTTTGTCCGTTCACTGTATATGCCATTTTGTCCATAAAGCGTTATAAAAATAAAAATATATCGAATGAATACAAAAAGTATTTTCAACATAAAAAAAGCTTTGTGAATACAATGACAGATAAGTGAAGTTTGAAATGAATGCAGTATAAATGAAAAAGATGATGAAAACAGCCCATTTCTTCTTAAGATTTGGCGCAATGAAAAAAAAACTCGTGACCCATTGATTTCAGTTATCACCCATAACGACCGAATGAACTAGAGTAGCGCTTGCGAGTTTTCAAAGGTTAATGGAACCCACTCGGGTCGAGTGACATGGTAGGCAGTTCCGCATTTGAAGCCTCCAAACTCAAGTTATGATGCCCATGTCATTTTGTACGTATTTCCCCTACCGTGTCCCCCACTTCATCGATGCGACGTGTAGAATCAAGTCAACCGTGCCCCACGTCCACAGCAGGCTCCTACCCAGCTGAATTGGCAATTTCGAAGCTAGGAGCTGGAAGGAAACGTGTTGGTACAATTGAGAGGTTTGTGGCCCTCACAAACATTCATACCGCAAACCCACATCGTTAACCCCCAGGAATTCGTTCCACACTGTCTTCTATTGAAAGGCAGCTTCCTGCTAGCCACTGGTGTGAATCTCAACCGACTCAATCACTTTGAGACGGTAGCATGCCATCTCCTAGTGCAGGTACAACTACCTCATAGCAAGGCAACGTGCCCCATGAAACACAGGTCCATTCACAAGGTCTTGAGCTGCGACCTCACACCAGCATGGCGTGTGAAGATGGCTTCAGCACAGAGAATTGAGGCTTTGAACCTGCGAACCATCGTTCACTTGATTTTGGTTGGAACGAAATTGAGTACAGTCCATGAAACCCTTCGGCTTTTCACAGTGCGTGTTTGAATAATGTCTTGTAGCGTCCTTGTCTTCCTAGAAATAAGTAATTCATGGAAGGATTCCTAATAAGAGTGCTCCTGGCCGCTATAATCTACGTTCTCGGTAACACATTACGACGTGGCCACGTTGTTTTATGGCTTGTGTGATGACAACGTCAGAGCTTAAGGAAGAAGCCAACCCTGACCATCTATCTATCTACAGTTGCGACATTTCGATAATGAAATACAAAATTATTCTTGCTTTGGTTAGGATGAGAAAAAAATAGAAACGACACTTTCAATTACATGTCTCCTTGATTTTTCGAAACAACGCCCTCAGTAGCTATTCTGTCTATCTCAAGAGCGCTAGGTTTGAAACTTTCATCTTCCAATGTATTATCAACATTCCTGTATGATAGTTATAGTTATAGTGAAAAGGAGTTACAGTCCACTGCGACCTTAAGGTCTACTATGCCTCCTATCAGAGCTGGTACCATCGCGCCTCCTACAGCTCACCCTTCAGTTCCAGAAAATTGATGAAATCCAGTATCTGGGACGGCTTCAGGGAGGACAACTCCCCACTTCTACAAGTTTCTTGTGCAAAGCACTCTTTCCTTTGGCTTGCAATGGCATAACATTCCGTAACCAGGTGAATGGGAGTTTCTTGCTCCTCCCTACATAATCTACACTTATCAGTGTCCGATAAACCCATTCTCAACAGATGCTTCTTCATAGGCGACAATGTCCTGTGAGAAAGCCAGTGGGTAAGTGAAGTTGGTTTTTACAGAGATCCAGATATTTTTTGGATCTAGCAGTTTCAAAGTTCCGGAGGAACTTTTTGGAGTAATCAATGCCTGGGAGCTTTTCTCTTTCGGTTTTCCCCTTCAGCATAAACTCCTTCTTATAGGTGCAGTTTCCTATATCACAGAAGGGTTCTGGGCTAGTGAGTGGCGTTTGTGCGCTCTTTCTGGCCAGTGTATTGGCCTCTTCGTTTCCTACGATTCCCGAATGACCGGGAACCCAGATTGAAGAGACCTTATTCTTCTTGCCTACCTCATTGAGTTTGTTTCGGCACTTCCAAATCAGCTTTGAGTCAATGACGTAGGAGCTCAGTGCTGTAATAGCAGCTTGACTATCTGTATGAATATCTATATCGTACTTCTGATAGTGTCTTCCTAGATTTATAAGGAAGATGAGTCAGAATATCTAGGAAGGTCTAAGTAACGAGAGAATCAAGAGTTAGAGAGTCTGGTTCTCTACGAACAAGTACATCTCATTTGCAAACCTTCGTAGTTATTATCTTATGATCAAGAAACTAAGCACTGCGAAACGCAATGAGGTAGGCAAGAAAATGATTGAATGAAATGACTGGAGCTATGCGCACAGTTCCTACATAAGGGCTCTCGTTCCTACTCGATGTGTCCCCCTCAAATCTACATATGAGGCAATGAAGCCTGCTGGAAGCAATAAGAATATTCCTTAACGGAAACTGGGTTGGGCATTGGACATTGCACATTGAATCAACTGCATTCTAACCTCTTGGCTGAACCATCAAAACCATCTTCGATTTCGAAACCTCCTTTGAAACAATCATAGCTGATCATCCTAGTGCAATAAGTTTCGTGAATCACTTGGACAAAAGTCATCCATATATATGGTTCATCAATGGATCAAAATCAGAAAGTGGCACCGGCATTGGAGTACATGGACTTGAACTGATGATTTCTGAAGGCCTAGGAAGTGAGCTCTTCATTTTACAGACCGAGATACTGGCTGTTTACATTTGCGCCCAGGAGTGTCTTCAAATGAACCTCAAAGGGGCGCATATCTACAACACCACAGACAGCCAGACCACGTTGAGGTCCCTGGAATCAATGTCAGTGATCTCTGCTGACCTGGGAGTGCCGTTACACCATACAGAAACTGACCAGAGGCAATACAGTGACTTTAAGATGGGTACCAGGGCATTGTTCTGTTGGAGGAAAAGGAAAAGCCAATGAGCTTGCAAAAAGTGCAACAAGGTGGACCCCAGATTGTCCTGAGCTTTTCTGTGGACTTTGAGAAGATCAATATAAGGCAGTGGTCCAACAATGGGAGTTGGATAACAGAATAACCCTCTCTAGAAAAACACTCCTGGACTTACTCAGTCTGGAAAATTTGTGATGATTTCACCGACCTATACCAGTAAGCTACTGAAGCTGTCTTGGCTGAGCTTCGGGTGATGGTAGGTCTGCTGAACGGGGCACTGTTGATTCAAGTATAATTTGTGCTGTATGGCAAAGTCAGCAGATGGGATCTGTAGGCTCTGTGGATCAGAGACAGCTGAACGCATGGTATGCAAGTGTCCAGAGCTGGCAGTCCTAAGAACCATTCATATGGGAAAAACGGTCCCAGATTCTCACGAGTCATCGGCCAAGGCTCTTTTTAGGATGTTGTCGGTTTCATCAACACCATTGAAGCCCTCTTTTTGGGTTTCGATGAATGAGTAGAGTTGAAAACGAAAGATCTACATGGTCGCAGTTCCCGGAAGGCTTACCGAGCCATAACGACTCAGTTTTTATTAAAAAAACTCATTACTATGGACAACTCAGTCCAGGCTGGTGAAAATGAACCGACTGTAAGTTCCGAAATTCTTCGCCGCTTCCAAATCGCACTTTTTCACAATGCCATTCCGTGCATTCGCCGCAATCACTGAAAACCCCTTCGAACCCATCACGACAGTTCAATTGCCGAGCGCCATCGTTCTATGCGAAATATCCGAATGCAAATTCGATCGTCTCCGCATAATCAGTTATAGCCATGAATCAGGAATGCATCCGTGGGGCCCTGAATAATTCCGTTTTTCGTGTATCTCCCAATTAGTTCCAAGCTCGCTGGCGTGATGATGAATATTGCAAGCGGTAGATGGTATCGTCCTGGCGAAAAAGAAGGAGCGGGAGCAGGCGATGAGACGGCGCTGCAGGTCCGAACAGGCCTGAAATTCGAGGACCGAGCTTGGATTTATTCCTTTTTGAAAAACAAACAAATGCTGAAAACGAAACAAGAATTGATTATATGTATCTTCCTTGTTGTTTATACCCTAAATACTGAATACATCTCAAAGAAATATTTCTGGTAGAATAGTCTGAATCTCCTGTTCCAGGACAGTATCAAAAATATTTATTTAGTCACCTCCTCCAAATGAGAGGGTGCTTGTAGTTCTTGCCATCCTGAACATGGACAGGCGTACTCTGGGCTTCTGAAGGGTTTCACTAAAAACTAGAAGCGAGACTAGAAGTGCCTAGCTATCACTATGAATATCAGTGAAATATGGGAAGAATGCTTCAGGTGAGCTGTGATATTTTTCAAAGTTTGGAAATAATTCACATTGGACTGTAATGGTACTTTTCAGTTTCTCTAGTCGAATTTGTTGTCCAGAATTTTTCTCTTGCTGTCGTCTCCTTTCTCTCTTTTCTTCTCTACTTCATTTTACTTCTTTTACTCTTATGGTTTCTTAGTTTTATAGTGAAACGGGTTTACAGTCCACTGCGACCTTATGGTCTATTGTGCCCCCCTAACAGAGCTGTTATCATAGTGCCTCTTACAGCTCGCCTTCCAGTTCCAGAGATTTGATGAAATCCAGGATATGGTACGGCTTCAACGAGGATGAGTCCCCACTCTTTCAAGTTTCTTGTAAAAGGCTTTTTTTCCTTTGGCTTACAATGGCATAGCTTTCCGTAACCAGGTGAATAAGAGTTTTTTTCTCCTCCTCTACACTCGTCAGTGTCCGATGAACTCATTCTCAACAGATGTTTCTTCAGACGACAATGTGAGAAAGCCAGTGAGTAGGTGTAGTTGGTTCTTACTGGGATCCAGATATTTTTTGGATCTAGTAGATTCAAAGTTCCGGAGGAATTTCCTGGACTGATCCATCCCTGGGAGATTCCGCCAGAGTTTTTTCCTTTCGGTTTTCTCCATCACCATAAACTCCTTCTTAAAGGTGCATTTTCCTATACCACAGAAGGGTTCTGGACCAGTAAGGGGCGTTTGTGTGCTCTTTCTGGCAAGAGTATTGGCCTCTTCTTTTCCTATGATTCCCGAATGACCGGCAACCCAGATTAAAAAGACCTTATTCTTCTTGCCTACCTCATTGAGTTTGTTCCGGCCCTCCCAAATCATCTTTGAATCAATGACATGGGTGCTCAGTGCTTTAACAGCACTTTGACTATCTGTATGAGTAGCTATATCGCACTGCTGACAGTTTCTTTCTAGATTTATATCTAGACATCTTCCGATTGCAAGTATTTTCGTTTCACAGGAGCCTAACGATAGTGCACACTTGGTACTTGTCCCGTAAATCTCAGCGCCAGCTCCTGTAGCGGTTTTAGAACCATCTGTATATCATTTTTTTTGTATTTCTCTCACTCTTACAATGACATTTGTCTCAATTTTGTTAAAACAATTTTGCATTTTGGTCTCGCCAATTCTGCTGGCCCATCAACAAGTTTCATTTTCATCCAACAATTCTTTCAAGCTGGTTCTAAGTCTTCTCGAAGAAGGAATCAAAGGAAATGAAGAGGCCAACTCACTAGCCAAAAAGGGAACACGAACGCCACATACTGACCCATAACTTCTTTTTTGGTATGGACAAAAGCACCTATAAAAGAGTTGAAGAAGAGATAAAGAGAAGCATTCTGAAGTAACCTTCAATGAAAGAATCATTCCATTAAGTTCCTTTGCGATTTCGGAACTGTAAGAACCAAGAATTATTTGTATATCATAAGGAATAAAATCTCTGGGTTCCTCACAGGACCTTGTCGCCTGAGGAAGCATATGATGAGATAAGGTGTGTCAGAATCTGACGAGTGCAGAATCTGTGGGATATAGGAGGAAACTCATGTTTACCTGGTTACAGAATGCGTCGCCATAGTTAGCCTGCGGGAATGTCTTTGACAAGTTCATTGGAGCTCTGGACCTGGAGGGTGAACTGTGGCTGTAGACAGCGCCTGAGTTATTTGCCCCATCTCTCCGTTTCTGATGTTTTTCGAAGCGTCAGTTGCATCTTTCAGTGTCTTGCTTGAAATCCTCTATTTTTGTTATTTTATTTATGATTTGAATTTTATTTCTATTCGTCATGGTCAGCTTCATTATGGTTTGGTAGATTCTCATTTTTAGTTCTTTATCCTGTTTGGTTCTTCATATTAAAATCAAAGCTTACATCGGCTTCCTTCATGTGTTCAAGCTGTGGTTTCGTCATTTGATCTGATTGTTTTTTCCTAGGGTTGTCTCATCGTTTTTTGGTATGTAACTTCTCTAGATGTTAGAGAGTAATGGTCCTAGTGGTGATCCCTGTGGGACTCCTAAGACTGTAACGGTTGGATCCTGGTCAACATGAAATTAATTCGGCACACTTGTCGATGGTAGAGAGTCTGGCGCTCATTAGAGATTTCCTATGGCCAGTTGCCTCATGCTATCAACAGAGTGTGCTGTGCTCTCTTGGGAAAATCTCTAGCGGACATTTAGGGTTTCTTCCTGCAAAGTTATGGATTCGTGGCTAGTTCGGACCATGTACCAACTAGTACTTCTTTCTGATTCACATCCATTGGTGAACCGATTCGTTATTTAGCTGACTCACGCACAGGGCCGATCCTAGGGTGTTGGCCGCCCGCGTGCAGAATCCTTATGTGCCGCCCCGAAGACACAAAATATACCTTTTTTTATGTATTTACATATATACAGGGTGTCCAAGTTCGAGTGCCTATTAGACGTTTCTGGAGAACTGGACATATTTGAAATCAGAAAATTGGGATAATGATTTTGTTCGAAATTCTCTTCCGTCCTTAAATATTTTTGGAGCCTGAGCACTTCCGTTTCAACAAGGAGTGAAAATAAATTTGTTTAACAAATTTTTATTTCAATTTTTTCGTTTCTGATATGATTGAGTATTCAATGCTGAATACATTCCTGTTGAAACCATTGTATTTATTCAAATAGTTTTCAAAATATCTGGAAAAAACCTGAAAAATGTAAATATTCATAGACAGTATTATGTTCATTTTTCTTATTCTGAGCATTCGTAGTGTAAACTCTCTCTACGTCAAAGAAGAAGAATGTGAAAAGGTCATGCAGTGTTTGAAATTCATGAATATCATCACAGGGTGTTTCAAATTTTGGGTCGGTAACTGTTTTTCAAATCAGAACCCTATTTTTTATGATTGCGTTGGATTCTGCAGAGAAAATAGTGATAGCACTCTAAGATACTCTTGCTCCTGAATTCAGATTTTCTGGATTAATGTTGTACGTAGAGTAAAATAACTCAGAAACCACTAAATTGAGGAGAGAGGGCATCTTAGAGTGCTATCATTATGTTTCTTCGCAGAATCCAACGCAATCCTAAAAAAAGTTCTAATTTTAAAAAACAGAAGTTATGGCCAATTTTCGATCACAGTTTTAGACACGAAATTTGAAACACCCTGTGTTGATATTTATGAAATTCAAAAGATGTATGACCTTTCCACATTCTTCTACTTTGACGTTGTGAGAACGGTTTACACTGGCGATGTTCATAATTAGAAAAATGAACATAATACTGACTATAAATATTTTGAAAACTATTTTAATGAATATAATGGTTTCGACAGAAATTTAATCAGCATTAACGAAAAAATTGAAAAAAAATTTAAACAAATTTATTTTCACTCCTTGTATAACCGGGAGTTGTCAGGCCCCAAAAATGTTTCAGGTCTATAGAGAATTTCGAACAATATCATAATCCCAATTTTCAGATTTCAAATATGTACAGTTCTCCAGAAACGTCTAAAAGGCACTCGAACTTGGGACACCCTGTATATAAAATCTTTAATAATCCTTTTTTACTGTTAGGAAAAAACTGTACATATAAGATTTAAGGGGGGATAAACCCGTTACTTTTTCCGTAAATATTTTGGTGATCCCTCTGCCCTCCGACATCTTCTCTAAAGATTTTTGTTATCTCACACAATAAAAATGCAATATACATGCACGTATATAATATTTTTATATACTACTGTATTCGTGTGCTAGATGATGAATCATGTACTAGAATACTAGATACATGATACATCCATTTCAACAAAATGAAAAGCATTCAATAAAAAATATGTAGATAATATAGGAAAGAAACACGAACTAAATACTAAAAAAAAAAACTTATATGTCACGAAAAACTATGTGTATAAGCAGGAACTACTACATTATCTCTACGATATAATTCTGAACTAGTTTCCCTAAATGACTGGCCAAAATTATACTACAATTGTACTACAACAATCATACTTTCAATGATGATGATAAACATTTTCTTGTTCCGCATCAATAGTATACAATTCTTCTCCAATCTCAATTTTAACTCGCTCCAAGATTTCACAGAAAATGTTTAAGTGCAACATGAAAATGTTTATTTCAGTTCATTGAATTGTTTGGTCGTCCCATACAAATTTTGGATGATTAGAGTAATAATCGATAATTAAAAACAATTATCTCTTTAAAATTTGTTGAAAATTATATTTTTCACAAACTGACATAACAAAGTGGCGGCCTGCGGCCGCCCCTTGAATTTGGCCGCCCGCGTGCGGGGCACGCGCTGCACACCTGCTAGGATCGGCCCTGCTCACGCAGTCCAGAGCACTTTGATGGTCTCAACTGACCATTTTTCAGTGTGTTTCAAAATGAAAGTCTTTTTAGAATACCACAGTTTGGTCAGGATCCAGTTGATGCAGTACTCTTGTATAATACCAAAGAATATGTTCAGTTATCTGGTAGGTACTTTCCACTCATGATTTGCATGGCATTTCGCAGGTTTCATTTCCTTACACGTAAATATAAGAAAGACAGATTTTGAATGACCTCTTCAGCCCACCTGGCTGGAAAGATCTTTTTCTTTCGTTTGCTTTTGAGTAAAATAACAGATGGTTACTGCATTCACTAAAAATGTTTAGTGCTTGGTCTTTCAGAAACGGTACTCTGAGACTCCTTCTGGGGAATAGGATGAGGGAATTCTTCGAAGGGTTCAAAATACATTCCTTGTTCCTCACACTGCGTTTCTTTGATATGGAGGGATATGTCCATTCGGTTACCTTTATGCTCGCCCATTACGATGATTATCATTCGAATATGTTTGGTTGATGAGACACTCCAAATGTTGTCATAGTTTGCGAGTGGGATATTCTTGGTAGAAAGTATGCTCTCCACTTGTCCAAGTGTCAAAACAAGGCGATCTAAGGCTTCTATCGTCAAATGATCAGCCGGAATATTTGTTCTGAAGCTTAATTTAGCTTCTCAATAAGTTATCCATAGGTATTAGGAGGAAAGAGTTGACACTTGTAAGACGCTCAGATTAGGGCTCTGAGTCTATCCGTGTTACCTTAGCCATGAAGGTTACCCTTTCCTCACTGATGACTTTGGAATGCAGTCCTAAGTATAGCTGCCTCTGCATTACTCTGCAGGTGGGGCAGCAAGCTTGACACCTTGCAGCATAGCTGGACAGACATCAATGCCTACCGATTCGTAGAGATAAAAGCTTCGGCTCGCAACTCTAAGACTGCTGATGATTCACAACATTTCTCCATCACACTGAGAAAGTGAGAACTCCCAGGACTTCAGGTCTATCAATTTTTTTCCTACCGAACACATTCACATTCAATGTGATCATCAACTCTTCAAGAAGAGACTGAAGAGAGTAAACAATACATAATGTCCTCCAACTCTAAACTGATTGTAAAAGAAGTGATTCAAGTGATAGTCTTTTCTGAATCGAATGTCTTTGGAATAAGTCATTTCATAGAACAGTGTCGTACATACGGTCTACGACTAGAAGGAAAAATTCTCTACAATTATTATCAAATCCGAGAAAATGCCAGTAATTGGTTTTCATCTTCCTCTTTCACAAGATATTGATCAAGATTCGAGCACGCACATTCATATGGCCAATCAACGATACGGTTAATTAATTGGAATCAACATAAATCACAGAACTGAAAAACATATAACTGAACAGAATGAAATGTTCGGATATAACCTGCTCTGTGTTTTGAGCCATATATACGGTTCAAATAGTAGCGCAGTTCGGAAACAGGTTAATAGGATTTGCTCGAATATCAGCTGTTCAAGTTCAGTTACCCACAATATACGATATGTATTGTATGTCATGAATGAATACTTGCAATGCAAGTTGCATTAAATTACTATATCGATAGTTATGATCTGGTTATCGCAGCAGAGAATTCAGGAAATTGATGTGGATATTGACCGCGAATGTTTCAATTATTGAGATGTTATTACGAATCTCTTCAAGGGCTGATTTAGGTCAATATGTCGGGAAAGCGAGGGCATCGGACTGGCAGATTGTCTTTTAATGATAAATTTCTTGTCACTTGAGTCTTGTCAGATGAGAAATAATTCTATTTAGCCCCAAAAATTCGCTTGAATCTCTCAATTTATTGAATCGACAAGGGTACCTACATAAATACTGATTTCTCTTAACCTTTTGGTGTCCACCATTATTTCATGAAAAGGGGAATGATTTAAATATGAAATGCCTAACTTTTAATGGATCTGTTTCGTATCTTGATTAGTTTAGCAAGGTTGTTTTATTTTTATTTTTGTACCCTCATTGTTTTTCCAGGATAATGGTTTTCTTGCACTGCTCCTAGTTGGTAGGATGCTGGTAACTATGAAAAATACAGGAAGGGGTGAAATGTGAACGCACTCTCAACAAATAATAAACTTTATTTTTTCTTTACCTTCTATATGAGAATGTATAGCAAGGGAGCAAAGTGTTGTTGTGAATTACAAAAAATAACTAATTGCTCATTGACAACTGGTAATTGACCGACTATTATAAACTCTACTTTCTATAAGTACTGAACAAGAATAAATTCGCTTTCACAAAAACGCCTATATCTCTCTGTCGCAAAATGTCAAGCGAAGTGAAAACACTAGAATTTATAGTGAAACTTTTTCGAAATAATCAAAAATGGAGATTCAAAAGAATCGCAAAAGAGGCTCGCGTTCGTCCGGAAACGGTATTAAGAGTTGTTGAGCGCTTCAACGAAGATCTTACAATTAACCGCAAGGAAGGAACCGGGAGGAAAAAGGGGTTTCATAGCCCAAAAAAAGTAAAGAAAGCCATCAGCCTTTTTCAGACGAATCCTAACCTTTCAGGACGGAAAGTGGCCCAAATAGTGGGTTGTTCGCAGTCAACCGTTCAGAAAATCATGTCGAGTTGTGGGCTTAAAACATACGAAGTGCAGAAAGTGCCAGACAGAAACGCTGTGAAGAATCAAGAAGCGAAATCAAGAGCAAAGAAATTAAAGAAAGATTTCTTGAGAAATTTCTCCTGTTGCGTGATGGACGACGAAACCTAGGTCTTGGCTGATTTCTCGCAACTTCCTGGTCAGGAATTTCATACTGCAGATTCTCGTGGAAATGTTAACGAACAATTTCGCGTGAAGAAACAAGCAAAGTTTCCTAAAATATTCCTGGTTTGGCAATCAATTTGCGCTTGTGGGAAAAGGAGCAAATTTTTCGTTGGCCAAGGCTCTGTTGACTCGAAGATATACATCGAGGAATGCTTGAAGAAGCGAACTTTTACTATTTTTACGTGAGCACGATGTGTCAACAATCTTTTGGCCACTACAGCAAGGCCACCAAGGAATGGTACGAAGCTAATGAGGTGGTTTTTGTCCCCAAAGGGGCCAATCCACCTTATTGCCCAGAACTCAGGCCAATCGAAAGATATTGGGCCCTGGTGAAAAGAGAATTGAAGAAGACCAAAAAATCAACGGAAACATTAGGGGAATTCAAGCAAAAGTGGAAGACAGCATCCCAGAAAGTGATTGAGAACACTATAAAAAGCATGATGGGAAGAATTCCAGAAAAAAATCCATGAATTTTGTGAAGAAAAGTTTTTTTATTAGAATTAGATGATGATTCAAAAATGAGTTTGATTTTCGAAATCGCTCGTGTGGTTCAAAAGATATAAGCGTTTTTTTGATAGCGAATTTATTCTTGTTCAGACCTTATGAAAATTCTTAGCAAGGGGAAATTATGAAATTTATCTTCTATATGATTATGTATAAAATGGTGTTCTGTTACTAATTCTACTCTACTTTATAGAGCGACGATTATAAACTCAATCTTCCTCATGAAAATGTATAGCAAGGAGGAACTATGAAATGTAAGGTAGGTACATTGTACAAATTTATTGCACTCGAAGAAGAGGAAAACATTCATCTTCATTTCTAGAACCTAGATTGTTTATTTCTAGAGAAACCTAATGGGCAAAGCCTCTTGACGATATGTGCACATGTCACCTGAATAACATCCTTATGCGACCAATACTCCACATGTCCGTTTCCAAATGCATAATGATTCCTGCATCCCCAAATTCTCCAAACCCTCCAACCCCAACGTTTTTCGACCCGTCCCTGCGTGAGGAGTGACGCAGTGTCTGTCGGGTACGGAGGGCTGAGGAGCGAGGAATCCTCGTCGGACTAGCCTAGACTCAGACTAGGTATTGATCTAGGCTACCTTCACCCACTAATTTCCTTGACGCTGCACTGGGCCAGACGGCTTCCTTAACGCATAGTCGCAGCAGGCTTTGGCACTCCGTCGGACGGTTTCGGAGTGGTGGGGGCAGGGTGCAGAGCCGCTGTCGCTTCATCCTGTTTACAGGACGCGATTTGGATGCTGCATTCCCTAAATTCGTGGAGATTAATTGGTTAATTAATTGGCTCACTAGTTTGTTCGGTAAATTGCCGATGTGGGATTTCGCAGGAATTTATTTAACGCTGCGTTCTGGAGGACGGAGCCGGATTTAAGTGGTTTCGGTCGGGTGGGAATGGCTTAATCTATTACTGATATAAAACTGGAAAGAAGTCGTTCCAGTACGTTTATTCAAACATACAGGGGGGTGGTTTCTATGGATGTTGCCAAATCATTCAATTCCTTCAAATATTCAACTGATTCAGGTTTTGGCGGAAGGGTGTCATTACAATATTTTATAGTTTCAGACTCTCTAGCACTCTAGCAGTGGTTTAAAAGATTAAATTTCCCTTTCTCCTACACCTGAGGTAGGCTTATCCAGAGAAATCTTGGTCAAAGTTTGTATCATATACTGGCGAATTACTGCCTAATGATACTGCACAGTTAGATCTCCGTTATATAAACTGCTCCACATGAGTTAGGGATATTGACTTAAATTGCAAAAAATATAGTTAATATAAGATTTTCGGGATGAAAATTCATATTAATAGGATTTCAAGTTGCAAATTAATTTTAGCCGGTAGGTCTGCAGCGTTAACAAGGTGGTTAAGAAAAATCGAGTGGAATAACGAAATTTAATTCACAGAGAATTCAAGTATTTCAAGACTATCAATGTATGGCCTCCACGGGCATCAATAACAGTTTGACATCTTCTTTGCATACTACACACGAGGTTGTTGAACATTTCTTGAGGAATTTGGTTCCATAAACGGGGCAGAAGCTCTCCCAGATCGTTTAAGGATTCTGGGGTAGGTTGATGATTATCAAATCTTCTTTGGAGCATATCCCATGCATGTTCTATGCAATTCAAATCTGGTGAGTGCGGATGTATTGGTAAATGTGGAATACCAAGCTCCTCGCGCGCATTCTCAACTATGGCTGCACGGTGCGATCTAGCGTTTTCGTCTAGAAATTGGAAAGTTTCACCAATAGCAGCGTAAAAATTTGGCACAACATTGTCAATGACATGCTCCCTATACTGTGAGGCGGTCATATTCACAAGACAAATGTGTAGATCTGTGCGCCCGTTGAAACATATCCCGGCCCATACCATAACACTACACTCTCGGAATGGATGGACTTCTTGGACATAGCGATGATTACGGGGTATGCGTGGGATTGTCCATACCCTAATTCTTCGAGAATCTGAAAGTCGTCTATATCTGGATTCATCAGTGAAAAGGACACTACGCCATTGATCGTTCCAATTGATATGTTGCCTTGCCCATTCTAGTCTTTGACGCTTATGGTCACGTGTTAATGGAACTCCTCTTAATGGACGTCTAGAACCTAGATTAACCTCTCTCAAAAGTTGTCTGATAGTTTCGATGGAAACTTGGACCCTATCTGCATTTTGAAGTATATTCCGTAGCATTCTACACGTAGATGTAGGGTTTCTTCTCGCCGAAACGGTGATGAAACGATACTGAGCAGGTGTTGTTTTTCGTCGCCCACCAAGCCTTAGTCTTCCCAACACGGAACCTGCCTCCCTGAACCTATTCCAAAGTCGAGATATTACACTTCGGCTGACTTGGAGCCTTTCCGCTACAACAACCCGAGTTAGGCCACCTTGTAGCATTCCGATACTTTCGATCATTTGCTGCATCAGCTCAATAATTTATGAATGTCTCTATTTCAAATTCTCCATGATGTGGTTATTCTCTCTTCAGTTGTCCACTTTGTTCAGGTCTATACCCAGCTGCATACATTAGGCTGTGTTGAGTATTCATATTTTATTTTTCAATTCCTGTAGATTCATAAGTTTCACATACGTACCCTTATGCTTATAGGTATTAATTTTTAATATCAATAATTTTTCTCATTTCGAGATCACATTTTGATGCGATTATTTCGTTGGAGAACGCAGTTGAAACTGCCTACTTGAATCGTAGAGTGATAAGTGAGATTGACCGTGCGAGAATCGGTTTGATAATGGACATGAATCCCGTAAAACATGCTTCGGACATGCTTGGCTGATCAGTAGAAGCATGCAGGAGTCTAACCAGAAGATAACTGGCCTAATCCATACCGCTCAGGATGAATGGCTCAATATCTCTCAGCACTGATTATTTCGCTCATCTGGTAACTGGTATGGTTAGGTGTTTTCTGGTGATTATTTCTTCAGCAACATGGACCATTGGATTATTTTTCAATATTTCCTTCACATGAGCTGTGAAGAATTCTGGCTGATTTTTTCTTTGTTATCGATACCTCGTTATCACTATTCAATTCAATTCTTTTTTCTAGGGGCGACTTTATAATTGCCAAACAATTGTTTCCTAAAATATTTGTATGTGCATTTTTCTTATTGATTCTTGGGGACAAATCTTAGGAAACACACACTTTTCCGCCAGATACCTGGGAGGTTGAAATGTGGCTCGGATGCGAAATCCTAATGCGAGGTTCCAGAGATCGCTCGTACTAAGCGAAAATCTCAAATACTTGCGTCGTCCTAAAGATATCCTTGTTCAGGAAGACCCGAAGACAAACTTGACCCAAAGAAACTCTTATAACAAGCATCCAAAGGTATCCCAAATACAACGAGACTAAGAAATTTTCATTGCGAGCTCTCTGAGGGTACGTGCATGCCGGAGATGCAAGGATGGAGGTGGAGGTCGCGGTCGCGATCTAGTTATAAATCGATGCCTGGCCGTACATAATGCATCGATTTATAACTAGATCGCGACCGCGACCTCCACCGCGCTCATCCTTGCATCTCCGGCATGTACGTACCCTTAGATATCACGAATGCAACCAAAACAAAAAATTCTCTATGCGAGCTCCCAAAGATATCTCGAATGCAAGGAGACTAAAAAAATTTTTTGCGAGCTCCCAAAGATATCCTGAATCGAATATATCGAGAAGAAGAAATCATTTTATAGGACGTGAAAATATCATTATCGGTTCGTATGATTCGTATTTCTCGTTTCAATCCTGTAATGAAACTGTCTAGATATATCGTAATAGTAAAGAGGTGCTGTGATAATTAAACTGGATGAGGTATCAGTTGTTGACTACACAGGGACCTGTTGTATGTTGGTGAAATTTCAGCTTGGTTTAGTTGCTCAGATGCATTCATTTCAATTGAATGTTGACCAAAAGCGTGCAAGGGTAGAAGCATCGATCTGTGCACGATTTGAAAACGATGTAGACTTCTTAAACCGAATTGTTACTCGGATGGGACTTGGGTACATTTCTACGATCGAGAAACAAAGCAACTATCGATGGAATGGCGGCACTCTGGTTCTCCAAGACCTAAGAAGTTTCGTGTCCAAAAATCTGCTGGAAAAGTTCTTCCTTCAGTTTTTTGGGATTGCCATGGAGTAATCATGATGAATTTTTTGGATAAGGGTAGAACAGTAACTGGAGATTACTATATTCAACATTACTGACCACTCTACGGAAAAAAATTCAAGAGAAAAGTTGCGGAATGCTATCCAAAATTGTTTTGTTTTTACAGGACAACGTCCCAGTAGGTACACAAATCTCATATTGGCATGCAAAAAATTCGTGATTTGGTTAGAATTACTAGAACACCCCCCTTATTCACCAGATTTGTCTCCGTCCGACTATCATCTCTTTCCTCAACTGAAAAAAAAATTAAGAGGTCGTAAATTTTCTTCCAACGATGAGGTTATAAAAGCTGTGGAGGACTGGTTTGCAGAGCAAGAAGAAACATTTTTTTGAAAGGTCTAGAGATGTTGCAAGTTCGCTGTAATAAATGTGTTCAATTAAGAGAAGAATATGTTGAGTAATAAAATATTTTGACATTGTAATTTTGTTTGGTTCTATAGTAGGCTAAGAGTTCTTCAATTTTCCTCGTATATAGTTTCGGAAAAATCGATTTTAAGCATTTTTCACGTTTGTCCTAAAACCTTTTCAACTGGACATTTTCTCTTTTGAATTAAGGCTCTCCTATTGTGCCAAATGGTTACCGATATCTATCGATATCTGAATAATATATTAATAGTCAATGATTTTTATAATGAAATGATACATCATAATTTTTTTATAGCGGGATATCAAATATGTATGATCAGCCGTAAAAGACATAAAAATAACAATTTGAATGCAATTTAAGATTGCCAATCTTACGACATAAATAAAAGTCGAGTGTTATCATGGCATCGTTAATATTTGCATCATCTAGAGATAGAAAATAAAAAATTATTTTGAATATAACGGTGTCTGGTCCATATACCCAGACGCATTTTACAGTTAGGCACCGGATACATCAATTTCTTATATTATGATAATTGGAAGAACATCAGAAGATCTCGAGTGCAAGAAAAAATTAGATCAAATTTTTTGCAGTACATACAGTTGGATTTTGACCGGACACCGGCAGTCTTAAAATATGAGCTTAATAATCCAACAATGTTTTTTTGGAGTCATCTTTATATCACTCAATTCTGTTACCTGTTATTTTCCAATTGGAACGCATTCTCCTATAATCTGAAGATGCCACAGCGTGGTGGAATAATTGTA
The DNA here is from genome assembly GCA_910592335.1 of Adalia bipunctata. Lineage (NCBI taxonomy): Eukaryota > Metazoa > Arthropoda > Insecta > Coleoptera > Coccinellidae > Adalia > Adalia bipunctata. Next base: position 15,414,720 of record OU342954.1, read on the forward strand.
GTTATTTTGAAGTTATTGTGAAAATTATAGTTTATTTTTGATATTTCAATCTATCAGTTTGGGCTGACAATTTTCCACAAATTCTTCGTTCTATATAGAATGTGGCTTACTAAATATAAAACATAAGATTAGAATATTGTTAATTTCAAATTCTTCTTGATATCTTTATATCGAATAATATTTTGTTTCAACTGGAACTTGTAATAACTTGTAATTTCTAGCAATAAAGTGATTATTTCAGTTGGTCCTGAATAACTACCATATATCCTGCGTGAATAATTCAGTAATATAGACTCAAGTTCAACTATAGTTATAATATTGAAAAAATTCAGGATACATATTGAATTATTGATAAAAAGCGTTCATTCTGTGAGCATTATTGATTTGGAATAGGAATGATCAGGAATTTCGATTTCGTGTGAGATTAATTGAAACTGACCGTGGCATTAAATTATGATTAGGTAATTCACTTTATTCACATGTCACACTGGAACTCCACATTGATCTCTTTCACTGTGAATAAGTTATTATACCTACATATCAATATAATTATATAAATTTCAATACGGGGCGTAGCGATTTGGTCTGGCAACACGCAAAAGCTAGAAAATACGAGGATATATTGAAAAATTCTTAGCCTACTATAGAACCAAACAGAATTTGATTGTCAGAATATTTTATCACTCAACCCATTCTCCTCTTAATCGAATACATTTATTACAGCGAACCTTTCAAAAAAAATGTTTCTTCTTGCTCTGCAAACCAGTCCTCCACAGCTCTTATTACTTCCTCGTTGGAAGAAAATTTACGATCTTTTAAACTTTTTTTCAGTTGAGGAAAGATATGATAGTAGGACGGAGCCAAATCTGGTGAATAATGGGGGTGTTCAAGTAATTCTTACCCTAAATCACAATTTTTTTGCATGGCATCATGAGATTTATGTACTGGGCCGTTGTCCTGTGAAAACCAAACACCATTGGATAGCTTTCCGCGTCTTTTCTCTTTAATTTTTTCCCGTAGAGTGGTCAGTAATGTCGAATAGTAATCTCCAGTTATTGTTCTACCCTTATCCAAAAAATCAATCATGATTACTCCATGGCAATCCCAAGATTCTTGGATACGAAACTTCTTAGGTCTTGGAGAACCAGAGTGTCGACATTCCATCGATTGGTGCTTTGTTTCTGGATCGTAGGAATGTACCCAAGTTTCATCCATAGTAACAATTCGGTTTAAGAAGTCTACATCGTTTTCAAATCGAGCACAGATCGAACGCGATGCTTCTACCCTTGCACGCTTTCGATCAACATTCAAACGTTTGGGGATCCATTTTGCAGAAATTTTTCTCATGTCCAAATTGACGTGAACTATAGATGAACGCGTTCGTATGAAATCTTCAGTGCTTCAGATATCCGTTTTAGCCCGATTCGACGGTCTGATAAAATCATGTCATGAACTGCATCGATATTTTCGGAGACTGACACAGAAACTGGCCTTACCGATCGGTCATCATCTTCAATGAAAAATTCACCTCTTTTGAAGCCTGCAGTCCAATTTTTCACGGTCGCATATACGAAGGACATTGATCATCAAGGGTATTGAGCAGATCTTCGTAAATCTGCTCACCTCTTAACCCTTTTCAAATGCATAATTCTGGTTTACTCTTTTGACGTCGAACTCTACACTGACACTTCTTCTAAGTTATTATTCGTTGATATGGTATCGCAATATTTTGTTTATGCATGGAACTGGTCTAGGCTAACTAGATATCAAAACGTCCTCGTATATTCCTGTGGCATTTCCAACATTTGAAAGTTCAACCCAGGCTGGCAGGCTGCACTTTTCGAAATCATTCAAAAATTCCAGCAAGCTCGCATTGGATGACATGTAAACAACCCATGGAATATGGCACCCCAGAAATAATGGGTGATTTTTTGGCGTCAATGGAAAATTTTAAAAAAATACACAAAATTCAGAAAAAGACATAACATCTTCATTCATCCACAGTCCTTATATGGTCCATCCACTCAGTCCAATTTTTGCCTACTCTTTCCAACATTTCGGCTGGTATCTCACGAATAAATGCTTCAATGTCGTCTCCCAATGCGTCAACCGAATCGGGCTTGTCAGTTTAGACAGGAGCCTTAACATAGCCCAACAAAAATAGTCTGAAGAGGTTAAATCGCACGATCTAGGTGGCCAATTGACCGGTTCCAAACGTGATATAAACTGTTCACCAAACTTGCCTCTTCATTGGTTTATTGTTTCGCGTGCTGTGTGCCATGAGGCAAGGTCTTATTGAAACCACGTGTCATGCAAGTCAAGCTCTTTCAGTTTGGGCGAAAAAAAGTTGCCCTATTGCTGCGAACAGTGCTGAATCGATAATTGATGGTGATCACTAACACTGGCCGATACAGCCGCGATATTATCCTCAGTTGGCACTGTACGTGAGCATGTCGGTGTTTTAATGTCCAACATTGTAAATTTAGGGCGAAATTTGGTCACATTAGTCCGAATAGCCACTTCTGTGAGACGATTGAACTGACCATAAAATGAAAGAAGTGGGCGATGAACTTTCCACAGAGCACACGCATTTCGATAATGAACTTCAATGATTCGCAAGCGTTGTTCGTTTGTAAGATGATTCATGTTCAAATTATAGACAAAACTGAATATGTTTGACAGTTACACAAAACACGAAACGTGTGGGAGCCAGCTCACACTTTTGACAGCTGTCAAAATCAGCTGTCAAAATCGATTTCGTTCAGCAAAATCCTCGATTTCGTTCATGATTTTTGGCAATATCTCATTTTACCACGTGCAAAAAATCTTCAGAGAATCCAAACATACTATACTCCATTCACTTTTATAAGGTATCCTGGTTGGCCATGAAATTCTGACACATTTCACCGTGTATATTTTGAAAATATCAGGTTATTGTCATGTTCCTGTCAGATACAGACGCAACGTTGTCCTTTCCACATAAATGCCGTAGTAATTACGTATTTATCAAAATGTTTTTTTACTTTGGGAAAATTTCAAAGACCTGGCGAATGTTGATGAAACTTTTTTATCTGTTAATACTCGAAATATTTCACGTATATAAACTGGGTTGAAAGATTCAGGTATGCCATTTTCTTGGACGGAAATCAAGAATCGAGTGTTGAAATTATACTGAAAAATAATAGACAGAATAGACTGTTACTTTGTGATAGTCCATTCGAAAAAAGAATAAAATACTCGAATAACCCAAGGGAAAAACTTCTAAACGAACAGATTAGACGGACCTATGGAAATCCCCTTATTTTCAAAATTCTCAAGAAATAAGCCTACAGAGGACACTACAATACCTTTTTGCACAACTTGAAATACTTCAGTATGAAAATATAGTAGTACTAGGAAACCTGTGTCACAGTTAAACCTTAAAAGAACTATCTCCATTCACAAAAAGTTAAAAGGGAGTAAATAGAAATTAGCTTCGGCAACGTCTCTCAGAATAATTTGACTTTCATGAGAGCCAACTGCGTCAATTTTGGGTAAGAAAACTTGATAAACCTAAATCATAGCCAACCGGGATACTTAGATACCTAGAATACAAAAACAAATTCTCTGGTGCCAATTTAGAATATCGAGCAATTTTAGCAACTACAATATTTCCATTGAAAACCTACCTGAGATTCACAATTCTATTGGCAGAAGCTGAATATTCGTATTACCCAATCCTGAGACTCTATAGTCTATAGTCACGCAAGGAATATATTTCCGGCTGGTTATATTCAACTGGGATTTTTCCTCTTTTGCGGAAGTCCCAACGGGACCAAAGTCCAATTAGGTAATGAGTTGCGAAAGCATAGATTCCTGGAAAATGCTGGAATATGACTGAGTGAATGAATATTGTATTCCATACCTTTTGGGGCTCACCCATTCGAAGGATTTGAAAATATGTTTTCCTCATAAATTATTATTGCTTCGAGGTAGTGTTTGATTTATGAGGGGAGACCAAGAACAAATCAAGACCGAAGATCGATAATTAAGCAACAATTAGTACCAGCAGTCGATCCTCATTTTTGAGCAGTTCTTTTTATAGGAACGAAAGTTCTACAGGGTGATCCTGAATTGATGCGAAAGATTTTAGAGGGTGATTCCTTGTACTAAATAAAGGGTATTTTGTTATGTGAATGATGGGTCGAAAGTCAAACGTTAGCGAGATATCAAAGATGACAGAAAAATGAAATTAAAGGAAAAACTCAAGAGTCTTTAGCCTTCAAAATAATAAACGTATACCGCCAGATGGCAGTGCGGTGCATTAGTTTTTATTCTTTGGATTATTCATCATAATATAACAAATGTTGGGGCACAGAGAATATAACAAGAAATCCTACCCTGAACTAGATCTCACAATCGCTGTTTATTACTCTCTCTCCTTCACCTGTCATCTGGAAGGAGATACCTGCGGGGCGTGCCATTTAAAAGAAATTCAATTCCATGAAGGAATCCACAATTGTGAGGACCAATTAATTTCACCAAAAATTAATTTTCACTAATCGACGGCTAAAACAAACCTTAATAAATTGTGGTTGATAAAAATGGATATTTATCATTTCGAATAGAAAAGTTCAAGGAAATAAATTACGGAAAACAACACATTGTTGTAATATTATTTACAAAAAAAAAGGTGAATTCTGAAAGAAGAATGAGATAGACGTTATATTAACTTACTGATAAACTTAAATACTGAAATGAAAAAACACAGAAATATTTGTTCGTTTTGATAGTGGAAATGTTACAAACTAACCAGAAATGATGGGAAATATCCATTTCATTCATTCAATAATTATAAAATGTTTTTTTATTATTTTTATCTTTATACACTCATACATCCCTTCATCTATCAAAAAAAAAAAATGAATCGTTTCTGACTCTCTTTTATTCAGGGACGTATAGACCCTTGCAACGACTTGGACAGAATTGAATTCGAATAGCCTGATTTGGTTAGAAACTTTTTCATCTCTTGTATTCTTCCAGATAAATTGGGTAGTCTTTCATATCCACAGTGAAATATTACGTAGGTAAGTGAATAATCAATTATCGAAAAATCTTCGTTGTTATATTCAGAAATGAAAGACCTTTTTTTCAACAATAATTCGCATAACCCATCTTACCCATCTCCACTATTCCAATTTAAGGGGTTGATGTTGTCGCGCAGAGGGTTAAAAGGATGTAATATTTTTACGTGAATAAATGCCCCCCTCCAAAACAAAATTCACGGGTCTGAGCAATTTTCCGAAATTTTGATTTTTTTCTACTATAATAAATTCGGATTCCTTTTTAATGTGACGTATACAATACATTGTTTTTAATAAGTCATTATAATATCAATATTCCGAGCTACATTTCGTGTTTCTTATGTTATATTTGATAGAACTTGAATCAATTGTTATTTAGCAATTTTCTTCGAAAACTCCGAAATAGTGTTATTCTGTTGTTTTGGCATCTTCTGTAATTGGCTGACATTAACTAGAGTTTTTATTTTCACAGGATGGATATTGCCGGGTTACATAAACTCATTTTGGATCATTGTTTATCGATAAAAACTTTTCTATAACTATATTGTTTTTCAATAGTATCTGCTAGTATCAATAATAAATAAAGCATTCATTTGTCTGGAAATTAGGATACCTACTTCAAATACTATCAATCATATTGATGATTCAAATAAATATGTTATCAATACCTAAATATTAATTTTATGCGTAAATATTTGTATTGATCCCGAATATTGAAATATTCTTCATGATTATACTACAGTGGAATATAACTTATCCCATTTATCGTTGTGTATAAGAATTTTTATGATTTGATTCATTGATTGTATGAAAATTATGAAAAGTTTTCAAACAATAAGTTAAGTTTATATTATATAAAGAGGTAATGGAAAAGAAAGCTAATGCACATACATTAAGAGGGATACCATAATTTAGCAATTTTCTTCGAAAACTCCGAAATAGTGTTATTCTGTTGCTTTAGCATCTTCTGTAATTGGCTGACATTAACTAGAGTTTTTATTTTCACAGGATGGATATTGCCGGGTTACAGAAACTCATTTTGGATCATTGTTTATCGATAAAAGCTTTTCTATAACTATATTGTTTTTCAATAGTATCTGCTAGTATCAACAATAAATAAAGCATTCATTTGTCTGGAAATTAGGATATGTACTTCAAATACTATCAATCATATTGATGATTCAAAAAAATATGTTATCAATACCGAAATATTAATTTTATGCGTAAATATTTGTATTGATCCCGAATATTGAAATATTCTTCATGATTATACTGCAGTGGAATATAACTTATCCCATTTATCGTTGTGTATAAGAATTTTTATGATTTGATTCATTGATTGTATGAAAATTATGAAAAGTTTTCAAACAATAAGTTAAGTTTGACGTGAATATCCGAATGAATAAACATAAAGTTTCAGTCATTTCTTCAATAAATTTTTGATACATATGGGGAAAGAAAAATATTGCCTGCCAAATGTTGAAAAATGAATGTTTCTCTCTGGAGGGGATCTTGAAGGAGCCGTTGTATAAAGAGGTAATGGAAAAAAGAAGCTAATGCACATACATTTGGGGGATACCACAATTTCGACCATTCAAATATTTTTTCATTATAAACGTTTTTAATAAAAACGTTTATTTGCTCGAAGAATTGATTTATGTGGACATTTTTTTCATTTTGTCAATAATACTCTCAGGAATATTTCAAAGTGATAATTATTCAAATCGAGTGGATTTTCATAAAAAATTGCAGTAAATGTTCAAATTAAGAGAATTTTCTTCAAAATTTTGGGACACCCACTGTGGGTAACTAGATGTATCAGCCACATCAAGTGTCTTACCAGCAACCGAAAGTAAATTTGGTCAGCAGCCATCAAATCTTGACAAAATCAAAGATAAGAGACAGAAGCGAATATTTCCTCGTAGATACTGAAATTAGCAGTATCCAGTTCATGTTAAATGTAAAATTGATGAATATTTGAATTTTATATCATATAAAAGTATGAAAAAGTCCCAGGCTGTTGTGCCATGCTAAAAATATAGCATGAAATCTCATAAAAAAAGATAGACAATTCATGAGATTCATAAGGATCTATGAGAAGAAGCTGTATCCCATGTGTACGTTATCCATCACATGTAAACTTTTTGTAAGTTTTTAGGATGATGAGTATATATGTAATTTATACCCGAGTACGAGGAACAGGTAGTATTAGTTTCAGGAGGCTATGAGATTCGATAAGGTATTCTAATTTCAATCAGAACAATATTTTGTGCTCATTCACAAGCTCGAAAACTTCTGAGGAATGTGTAGAATGTATCAGGAATTCCGTATCTGGTTTTATGCGGATCTTATGAGTTTTAATGAGGCTCAAATTTTCGGAGAATTCGCAAGTTTCAATGAGGAAGCTCGTAGCTCGACTGTAAAGTATAAGAATCTGAATAAGGCGGCTATGAGATTCAATAAGGTATTCCAATTCCAATCAGAATATTATTCTTTGCTCATTCACTAGCCTGAGATCCTATGAGAAGTGTGTGTTAATTCACAAGAACCTATAATTGGTTTCAGGATTCGATGGTCTATATCAGCAATTTCTCATCTAATTCTATGCGAATCTTATGAGTTTCGATGTGGCTCATATAACCTGAGAATTCACAAGATCAGATGAGGAAGCTCGTATGTGAAGTATAAGTATACAGAGGATTTTCAACAATAACTCTTGGGTTGTCCGAGCCCCAGATGGGACAATTTTGCTCGTTGATGAAGCCACCGACATGGAAATGGGCCTCATCACCCAAGATGATTTTTGATGGGACTCCGGATCACGACGTTGTTGATCGGCTGGCTTGAGTTCTCATGATAACTGAACTTTATGAGCCTTAAGACCCAAATATTGATACAAAATGACGTTTGTGGAATGCCTTATTCCAAAGAATGACGAGAAATGGACAAACCTGGATTTTTTTCAACACTTTCGGCTGTAGCAACAATATTATCGGCTGTTCTTGAGCGACGAGCAAGGGTTTTATCCTTAACATCACTTACTTGTCCCAACAGCTCAAATTTTTCCAACAATTTCTGTATTGCGGTTGCGCTTCACGACGACTCAAAAATGTTCGAGTTCTACGAACCGTCTTCGCCAAATTTTCACCATTTCATAGTGAATTATAATGTTTTCAATTCGTTGTTGAAGCGTGTATCGTTCCATTTTTATTAATGGCGTAGTTTTTAATTGTCATATGTCAAAAAATGACATTTGACAAAGTGACATCTACCGAAATGGCGGGCTATTCAAAATAACACCTCTTAATGGAAAACCCTGCATTTCCAGGGGTATTCAATGCATTAATCTAGCATCCCTGATCCCTGAAAACCGTCGTGAAGCATCCCGCGTACCAAATGTATAGAACAGTCAAAACAACTTCTTATATTCAAATTAACTGCCATCTTGTTTACCAAAACCTCGAAACATCCATAACTCAGCCGTTCAATTAATTCTGTTATCCACGAGGATAACTCCCCAATAAAACCCCATCCGCCAGATAAGACCAATTGTTTTCAGCTAATTTCAACCCCATCCCCCCTCTCATTCGGAGCGGATAATCTGAAAAACTGAAGAAAAACCAGGCGCCATAGAACGTATCCAGTTTCCTTATCAATACTGTGATGTATCCCTTAAGGCGAGGGTCGTAAAGCTGACGTTTGGAAGGAGACTCCTCCCCTAAGGGTGTAAGGGTGTTATGGACGGCCCGCCATTGGTCGTCCGATTCTAGGACACGCCTGTGCGTGCATTTTGGCCGTAGAAAACTGTTTGACCCCATGAACATGTCTTTCCGGGTCTCTATTTACTCAATTATAGGATTCTAGGGTGGTTTTGGCCTATCTTTTTGGAAACGATGATTGTATAATGGAACAGGATCGATTCAGGAATGGAAAGATTCCTGGGGAATAAGGATAACATGTCCTTAAATGGGGACGACAGGGCTGGTTGGAATTTTAAATAGCGCAGATGGAACCAGATGAGGAGAATTTCATATATGAGATTTCCAAATTCCATTCCAAATTGCTTATATGGTACAGGGATTGCTAGTTACAGGTTTTTTATGAAAAATTTTGAATAAAGCGAGAGGCTTCTCGGGTCATTTCATCATGTATGTATATTGTTAATTAAATTAATTTTTTTCACATTTTTCTTGTCATTTTTTGCTCTCATTATCGCTTTCGCCTAGAAAAAAACAAAACGAGATTTTCATTATATTTCTGCAATTTTGGGAATATGACCAATCGGGATGTTGACACAATATGTTACAAATTCATATAATTTGAGGTTTGCCACATTCAAGGTAGTTTTTGAAATACTAAAAAAAAATTTTAGTGATCTAATTACTGTAATTGAATCAAATAAAATTGATATAAAATGTGTAATCTATTACCGTTTATCACGTGACTGCAAACACGAATGAGAATACGTGACGTCACTGTTTTGTAAACAAGCTACCCTATAACCTTACTGTCATCACTTGTACGAACTTACGAAGAACAGAAGAGAGTAAAACGTATCACCAGCGAACTATTTTACGATTATTTGTTATTACGAAAACGATTTGTTCGCAAGAAATCACACAAGATCATTTCGCTTTGACAGACGGCAAAGTCTGTTTACCGTATAGTGACGTAATCATAATCACTTAACAGTATGAAGCGTTTCAGCGGGAATTTTTAAAACTATTTTTTTACGCATTTTTTATTGGTATTTGCTATATTTTTTCCATGAAAATATTTTTTCGCCTTCGTATATAGTGCTTATCTACAAATTAAAATCACTTCCAAAAAATAGTCTAAATCCCTATTTAGGTGGAGTAAGAGTTCGAATAATATTAGGTAGTCAGTCAAGTATTCAGAATTCGTTCACTAAGTACCCAGGTAACAAGTGACATCTCATGTGTCTGTGATGTAATCTGGGCATATCGAATAAAGAACTTTATTACATATCACTTTTCTATAAAAAGCTATTTGACTGATTCATTAATGGTATAATTGGTATCTATGATAACATAGCTGTGATGTATACAAAATTATATCCACAATATGTAACGGTGATGTTCCTGTTCTATAGTTTGCATGTAACATATTGAGTACCTACTATACTATATTTGTGATGTATCATTTTGAGATCAAGGAGGAAACATGGCACTTCAATAAGTGTGTCACATCTACAAGTTTGTGATGTAACATTGTGATTTCAAGGAGACGCTGTAATAAGAATGTATAGGTACCTAACGTTCTATGTCACAAAAATAAGATGCTGCTTTTATCGTAATCTTGGATTATTGGGTACTGTAAACTGATTAAGAATCTGTCTTCATTTCTTTTTCTGTAAATAAAGATTATAAATTCAAGAGCTCTTTCTTAAAGAAGGGAAAGAATAGGTGTCTCGTTCTCATTAATTTTTTACAAAGAATTTCATAAATCAAAAATGACGTCTCGCGATCTGAAAAGTCTCCGTTTTTTCATATGACAAAATTCCGTACCCATCATTGTTACCCATGACAACACTTTTGATGGTTTTCTTGCCCATCCTCTTACGATTTTTCGTTGAAGCATAGGCATGGGAACTCTCACCAATGATTCTAAGATACTCAAGATTGGGATTCTTCTTTGCCTTACCTAAAAAGGTGATAATACTTTTATAGATTCCTGAATAGTTTGACTTTCAAAAATTATCTTGCTGTATTCACCATCTCTGATGCCCAAAGAGTCTGATCAAATATTAATTATCCTGCTGCATCAAATGACTTGCCATCTATACAACTATTTTGTTCTCCTTTTCTGCTTAACATTTTGTCTCATTCCTTGATGGCATAGAATTTTTTATTGTCAAACTTACGGCCGAAATTTAACAAAATCTCTGTCTCTCAGCTTTAATTTCAGCACTATGTTTCTTCGACTTCAGATTTGTGTTCGATAAAATGGACAAAACGCGATCTACAATAGTTAACCTTGATGAGCAACTAGGTATCGGTAATATTATTATTATTATTTTATTTTTTATATATTGTTTTTGTTGCTTTTTCTTATATTTTATACCTATACCTATATTTTTAGACTGTGAATTCAGTTTGAGTTGTGAATCCTTGTATGTGATTACCTCTGGTGTATGTAAAGTAAGGATAAATGAATAAATAAACTTGTGCATACAAGTGAGTTAAAGTATCGGTAAACAGTTGTTGAAATGTGGTCATACGAATCTGAAGGGTACAATTCTGAACTCGTTTAAAAGTGCATAGGCCAATGAGGAACCAAAAATAGTTGTTGGATGTGTGGACAGGGACGAAAGCATGAGATTCCGATTATGAGGTACCACAGGAAACATTTCTGGGACCTATCCTTATTTCATTTGACCACCAAGGATACCGTAATCAACACACAAGTCTAATACACGTTTATACAGGTTTGGAAATATTAGTAGGAAACACAGCCAATTCAGCTGTAAACGAGAGGATGCATACATAATGTTTAGTGGACCAATAAAGATATCAAAACCCTGGGAGCGATGCGACAACGAATAAATGACTGACCTCACTCACTCAATAGCTTCGAGACTAGAGAGGGTTCGAAGCCCCCACTCTCCAGTCTCTTATGCCATTGAGTGAGGTCAGTCATTTATTCGTTGTCGCATCACGCCGAGGGTTTTGATCATTTTACTGGTCCTCTAGAAAATATTCATTCACTCGTTTGAAGCTGGATTGGCTATGTTTTCAACTTATTTTTCCAAACCTGAACAATTGCTACGTTCTAAAGTAGTTTTTTCTTCTTTTGTGTATTTATTAGGACTGTTTTCGGCATAGCTTATGTTTCAGCAATATTTCGTGAATATAAATCATGGAACTGGAAAAAGTAACCCACAGTCTTTGTAGTGTTATTGTTGAATTTGAAGTGAGTTATGTTCGATTGAAAACGATCAAATACGAACATATTTGTATTCATTCATTTGATATTCATGCTCAACGAAATTTTCCGAATGGTTTCACAAGCATCAAATAGCAACCATAATCTGGCGTCTTTTACACGCTTATTCGTTCGTGAAAGAATTCCAACAAACATCAACTTCGGTTGACGAAGTGTCCAATGAACTAGATTCATCCTTCATCCATCAAGCATCAGTCATTACTTTAGGTGACTATACGGCCAAACTTTTACCAAACGTGCCTTCTAATGGAATCCATAAGGAACTTTGCAGATGGCATAGCGAAGAATAGCCAGACTCTATTTCGAAGGTTCGATTATGTTGAAAATGCATCTGGTACTCAGTACCTACATTATCGAAGTGCACATGATTGTATAGGTTGCTATGACTACGGTCATACTGTTAATGGCATATGCTTCAAAGGCAATTCGTGTTAGCATTCGAGGAGACAGGTTGGAATTTAATGAAGACATACCTGACGAGGCCTTCCGTTTAACAACCAGATGTATATTGTATAAGAACCATTTCAATCCTCTACTGAAACCATATCTGCTTCAACATAACACCTAACCTACATCTACCGATATTTCTGTCTATAAACATGCCAACCACAACAAAACGACTTGTACAATCGCATCTCAAGCATATCACGTATATTTCGCTGGAATATTCAAGGCCAAAGTTCCTAGCCGTTGTCGGCATTGAACTTGAACTCGCTAAAAATTATGCGATAAGATGATACTTGCTATCGTTCTATTCACTTGAACGCACTTTTCATGTGTAGGGTTTTACGTAATAGTCGCTATCTCGGCGGAGTTTTGAAATAGGTGTGGATTTCGATATCGATAGGCGTTCACAGCCTATTTTTGCTATCAGGGAAGTTGCAGACCCGAACTAACTAGCTTACTTTGCGAGTTTTTTTCTGTTGAGCCAAAAACTGCGAATTTACGAAGATTTACTTGTCGTCAAACGGCCTCTAACCGTCACTAGTGATTCAAAGAGGAATATCTGTAAGTTGGACGAATATAAAGCAAGGATTAAAATGATACCAGCCTAGAGAGTTCCTAACATCGGCAATGCTTTCAGTTGAGGCCTTGTTGAAGCACCATCCCTGTTGACCAGTTACATCTCTGTGATATACCGAATCTGGGCAGATCGAATAGAGAATTTTTTAACCTATCAGTTTTCTGTACCGGATGTGTGACTGATCAGATAGTTGTTACTTCATTGATACATACCTGATGGGATGTATATAAATTATATCAATTTTATGTAACAGTGATCTTTTTGTTCTAAAGGGTTTTCCAATGAGAGATGTTATTTTGACATTCAAAGAAAAATGCCACTTTTTTAAATGAAAGATCGGATGTTTATTTCTTCATAATGAGAAAGGTACGCAGTTAATGATGGAAAATATCATCCACGTCTACAGGACCAAATAATATAAATTTTCCCGAACCAAATAGCAAAGTGGCTGCCCCAAGTCCTCGATAGCCTCACGAGGTCTTGAATCGACGCTGAGCTCTTAGCGTAGAACTTCTTCTCAAGGTGTTGAATCACAAGATCTCGTTCGCCAATTGTGATCATCTCTTCGAGAGATAACACGGTCTCGAAACTTTTTTCGTAGAAGATCAAAGGTTTCAAGATGCTGCAAATGATATCAGTCAATGGTGTAAAAGATGGAAAATCAAACTCAATGGAGAAAATAGTCAAGAAATACTGCTTCAAAAGAGAAGACTGAAGATGGAATTGAGATATCCATAGACGATAATGAAATAGAATGGCAGAATGAAGCTGAATACCTAGGAGTAACATTAGACAAAGGACTAACATGGAAACAGCACTATAAGTATGCAGTGGATGAAACGAATGTAGCAATGAAAAGACTATACCCGACAGAAGAAGCCAAATCAACAGAAACACGAAATTGAGGACCATAAAAGCAGTCGCCAGACCGCAGCTAACATTTGGATCAACACCATGGGGCTATGAAGCGAGAACCCAAATACCTAAAGAGGATGCAGAGTACAGAAAACAAATTTCTGAGATGGGTTTTTTAGGAATGAACAAATCCAAAAAGACATAAAATGGGATTCCATATCTACATTCGTCAAAAGAAAATCTGAGAAAGTCTATGAAAGAGCTAGTGAACACTCAGCATAAAAGAATGCGGAAGAGAAAATAACAGATATAAGGAGATGGAAGCTTTATAGGCTTATGCCCGGAACCAACCACAGGAAAGGTGTTTTGTCGGTGAGAATCCGACACTACCCAAAAAGACTGGGGGTCTGATGTAAGATTCACCTCTTCTATAACAAAAAAAAGTTTCTCTATTTCAGTATCGTAATGATTTCATTACAGTTCTAAAAACAGTGCTGTAATGAACTCATTACAGCACTGTTTTTAGTAATATTTTTCGTTTCGTGGTTGTCAACAATGACTGCCGATCCTATCAATTTTCAACACACGTCAAGTTGGAAATGTCAATTTTCGTCAGTGAACCAACTGCCAAGATACAATACAAAAGTCACTAGGATGTATAATCTGAATTTTTCATTGAATTTCAACGAAATTTGACTGAAAAAGAAAAAATATCGTCTAATACTCGTTGCAGAATGCAATTCCAACACTCATGCGTTCGAAAACTCGCTCCTTCGTCGCATTCGTATTATGGAATAGGAGCCCATTCTGCAACTAGTTTTAGAATATACTATTACAACCGAGATACAACCAACGTATTTATGAGCCATCCCTCTCTAATGGAACTAATTTATCGTACCTTGAGTATTCTCAAACGAGTGGATAGGCCTTATGCTAAGCTTCCACATGTCCGCACCGGACGCATTTTTCCGTTTCCTATACAGTCAGCGCGACAGGTCGCTCTGACCGTATAGGAAACGGAATGCATAATGCAACACTCCGTTTCCTAGCAGATATGCGCGATGTGCTCACTGCCCTGTCAGTCTTCTGGGTGCCGATGGGACAAATTGCAAATCTTTATATATAGAACAAAGTTGTTGGTTACACCATTTATAACTCGAGATCGGATGGACTGTTTGTTATGAAACTTCATTTATGGATTCGTCTACAGCCTTTCATTATGAAAAACACTGAAACTTGAATAAGGCCACTAGGTGTCGCTACGGTTAATTGCTCTTATCTAGACACTGAAGCGTAGTCGTGAAGGTAATATATTTGATATTATCGCCATTAGATGGCGATGTTTACAATTACTGTATAATTTGCATGGAACTTATAATAATATGGAAGACTATTACCAGATCAAAAAGCGGGCAATTAGCTCAAGTTGGTGGAACAGTGAATTTTTACCGAAATGTCGATGTAAATCGGATTTTGACGATCTGCATCAAATCAATCGTGAGTTGTCCATTTTCATCTTTTCTCTTCAATTCTGATATGTTTTTGAATTTGGGTAATGAATATGAAAATTTCACAAAGCATTATCACCGGTTGACCGGTGATCGGAGCTTGATCTAGAATCAACTCCATTTGACAGTTCAAAAATCAGAGATCCAAGCCGTTATTACGATTTGTGGAATCCACCGTTGGTATCATTTAGGCGAAAAAAAAAAGTTCGCCGGGCCAGCTAGTTATTAATAAAGTTTTCCTACTTTCTGTATAGCTTTATGTATTAGGTAGAGTCTACCACATTTTTTGTCTGTGAACATTTTTGTAGTCGCGGTTTTTTTTTCAGCAAACCTCTCGTAAGTCGACCATATTTTCATTTTTCTTGAATCAAACATTCTCTTTTTTGTAAAATGCAATCATAAGAACAATCTTGGAGAAATGACAAAACATGATTGTCTACCAACATAAACATGACTGATAATCGCATTTTTTCAAAGTATCAATACCCTCCCGAATTTTTCAGAATCGGTTGATAGGTACAACCATATAAAGTATGAAAATGCAATTGAGCGACAAAAAAAGTGGCGATTTCCTTGTCCGATAAATGAAAAACGAAAATTTTTTTCAGTTAAAAAATTATGAATAATGTCTTTTTTTCTTATTCTCTCTCCAACTCAAAAATACGTTCATTCAAAAATTAAAGAATTCACTGCTCTAATTTGGTTATGAATAGACTATATGAATTTATCGGATATAACTTTGCTCATGTTACAAATAAACATTTGATTTTTTGAGGACCATTTAAGAAGGATGTGCTGAATACTATCATCCAGCTGTCCGACGAATAAAGTTCGGCAATTTTAGTTGTTGCCGATATAATATTCTCAGTAATGATGGAGTTTTTTTTGTACAAACATTTAAAAAATATCCGTGGCTTTAAAACGAAAAAGGAGGAAGTGACATCCTTAAACTGTGCAAAATATCATAACCATAAATATAAAGATGTCATTCTACCTGACGATTGGTGTGATACTTTTACTGGATACCATTCGTCTTGTTACAATGAATTCAATGTGAGGAAGAACGGAAGAAGTATTTTCATTGTTGTTTTTTATTGGATTTGAATGAAAATGTCAGTAAACAATTTGAATTATACACTTTCAGTCAAAATCAATAGTTTCATTTCAATAATAATCGAAAAAAGTTTCTGAAACAAAACCATTATATTCAACTAGACTAAGGATTTGCCGCATTTTATATGGTGGACTTTTGTTTTTTTTTATAGAACGAATCTCTCTAAAATATAAATTCATTCTTGTCCGATAAATATGAATGAATTTAAAAACTCAAAAAATCGTCGATTTTCATCTGTCTGTTCTCTCATTTGTCGGACAATTGCATTTTCATATTTCGTATGGTTATGTAAACCGATTCTGAAAAAATCAAGAGTGTATTGATAATCAAAAAAATGTGATTTTCAGTCATGTTTATATTGGTAGACAATCATGTTTTCTCATCTTTCTCAGATTGTTTTTATGATTGCATTTTACAAAAGAAGAATACGTATGATTAAAAAAAATGAAAATATGGACGACTTACAAGAGGTTTGCTGAAAAAAATCCGCGGCTACAAAAATGTTCACAGAGGAAAAATGACCCTACCTAATTAAGCTATACAGAAAGTATGAAAACTTTATTAATAATTTGCAATTTGTCCCATTGGCACCCAGAAGACTAACAGGACAGTGAGCACATCGCGCATATCTGCTAGGAAACGGAGTGTTCCATTGTGCATTCCGTTTCCTATACGGTGAGAGCGAACTGTCGCGCTGACTGTATAGGGAACGGAAAAATGCGCACCGGACGCATCGGACGGATCGGATCAAACGGATTTCGGTATTCTTTGTATAGAAACTCGTGCAAACCCGTCCACAGACCCACACCGGACGCATCGGAGCATCGGCATTTCTGCAATGGAGACCCGTCCGATGCGGACATGTGGACGCCTAGCTCACCAACTCTTTATTGCATACTTCGCCATCCGAAAACGTTCCGACTTCATAATGTTATGCATAAAAATGATAAATTTTATTGCATATTTTGAAGATTTGCAGAGTGAAAGATACTATTCATATTCCGTTCAAATATAAGGAGTTTTTCAAACAAACAGAATCGTCTGGTTTGCGCACAGTAAAGCTCCTATTGGTCAAAAGGTGATAACAACGCTCTCTTCGACCGCCCTAAAACTGGACTGTGGATGGTACTGGATAGAATTGATTCGATAATTTGAGTCGGCAATTCCCACATTCGAACTTTTTTCCTCAGAAATTCTAGTGCAAAATTTCTGTTATGATTTGAAACTGTCATAAACATTTTATATCCGACGTACCCTATTTTTTTATTTTATTTTGTTATTATATTATTATCTACTAAATAATTTATTTTTCGGATGCTCGAGATTGCGGCAAGTTAATTCCAAGAAACACGAGAGTTTTAGAGATTTGCGTCGGAATTTTGCAAGATTCCGACAAAGTGATTCCGGGAAACACCAGATTTGGATCCTTTTCCCAAATGGGTGAGAGCCATCTTGATTTGCACAAATATCGAAGTTTTCAATTGACAAGACTCGAAGAAGATCTCTGTTCAATTTATAATGGTCATTTACTTGTAATATCCGAAATTTATTTAGTTTCGGTCCATAATTTTATATTATTTCGTACGAAACTCTCTTTCGGCTGCTCAATATTCGGACAAGGTGATCCCGGGAAACACCAGGTTTGGGTCCTTTTCCTTAATGAATTAAAGCCATCTCGATTTGCATAAATATCGAAGAGCAACTGTGGAGGTCTAGCTGTTCAAAGTGTTTATAGATTTTGTTGTGAGAAGTGTATTGTGATGGAAAATCTTTTGACAAAGTGTATATAGTGTTTATAGAACAATGTCGAATTCGGAAACGGATACTGCATCTGAGGGTGATATGTGGGGGACCACCACGGAAAAGGTCCAAAAGGTCGCATTTCTCTGCTGAGGAGAAAGAGATAATTTTGAACATTTTTCGAAAAGAATTGGAAGAACATCCTGATTTATCGAAAAGAGACTTAGTAGGAAATGTTTTCGAAATCCTCAAGGGTGAGTGATTCAGCTGTATTCAGAATTCTCAGAGAATATGAAGAGAATAAAACATTGACGCCACCTAAGAGCAGAGCCCAGTCGTTAAAAATAATCGATTCGGTTGACGATTTCGATATAAACTTTATCAGAAGAATTGTCCACAGTTTTTTTTCCGGAATGAGATCCGAACGCTTTCTAGAAAGTTTTAGAAATCGTGAATGATGACGACAGTTTGCCAAATTTCAAAAGAACAACGTTCTATGAATTATTGAAAAAAACGGAATTCAAGTTCAGTTAGAACTGAACGTTTGAGTGAAATCTCCTCGATTCGACTATGGACAGAAAAAAACTTTACGAAGGCCCTCCTACCGCTGCGCTTAACATGTTATTATTGCTCCTTCTTACATTTGAACAGAGTATAGGAATTTTATGGGAAATTCGAGTAACTGAGTAATTGAATATCAATATTTATTGAACATAATATGACAAATTTCTCGCTGATCCATCTTATATACCTATACCTACTGATCACATTTCGCAGCATTCTGAAGATAGGTGAATCATGTATCCGTAATTGAGGAGTTATGAAACTTATCCATTTTTTTACATCACAAATAAAAACAGGCGATAGAGCTTATTCGATCCATATCTAACTCGAGCATTGATGATGCTCTTCAGAAAAGAACAATGTTGCTTCTTTGAGTGGAACATTAGCATCTCTATTAGAAAAAAGCTGTGCAGTTGTGGCATGGTACAAATCAAGGAACACACCTCATTTTTCGATGACACAACGGTTCTGTAACATGGCCACCTGGGATAATTTGAATTTACTCCGTTTGTACTCCCTGTTTAGTGATTATTGTTGAATTCCAATGAAATGATTACAAAGTAACCCTCAGAAAATGTTCAGGACGATCGGGAAATCAAAACCGACATATTTTAACGTAAGAGCAGTCCGGACAATGCATATATCCGGTATTCTGCTCGGAATGGACTGCAGCCTTGACTTTGACGTTACTCGTTGAATGCCGCCGCGACCGTGTGATAAAAATAGCTGTAAATAGAATTCATAAATTGATAATTTGCAAAACTTGTAATGGTTGCTTTCGAAGCAGATCGTAACTCTTGGATTGAGTTGTGGTAAGTGTAGTTAAATGAGGGATAGGATATTCCTTTATCGCTCAAAGAGAAAGGAATTATCTGTAGAAATATATATATATATATATATACAGGGTGTTAGTGAATTGGAGGAATAAACGGAGAGAGGAGATTCCCCGAATAATTTTAAGCATAAGAAAACTCTTAATTATGGGACCGCAAACGTTTCGTTGTTGATATACAAAATTTTAAAGTTTGGATACATTTTTTGAGTTTGTCGAATCTGTATGAATCATTGCCATAGATTGGGAAGATAACCAGAAAAACTATAAATAATTTGTTCATCAGAAAGCTCCTTTTTATAACTGTTCGAACTAACAGTGGCTCACCAAAAAGAGTTCTGGAGGAAAACAAGGGACTGTGTTACGGAAAACATATGATCCTGTAGATTTGCAATCGAAGTTGGCCTGTCACATGGTGTAAACTCTAAATTGCGATATCTATGCCAAATTTCAGTTGAATATATTGTGAAATGCAGATACTATGAGGAAAAAACTTGTAACTCTCGAATGAAAAATTATTCAAGGAAGCACCTCCTCCCTCTCGTTTGTATTTCCAATTGAGGAACAGCCTGTACCTTTAATCTCCTAGAAGGAATCCTCATAACGAAAAACTATCATTCGCAAATTAATTTAAAATCAAACTTCAAATGATTATACAGATCCTCGAATGAAATAATAGATAAGCATAAATGATTCGAACTCATATAAAAAATTGAACCTCAATCGTCTCCATCCACACCCAAATACATTCTATTCATAATCAATGCCATACGGAAGCCATTTCCAAGAATAAGAAATACCTATCTCATTGACGGACAAAATTGGCTTACTTCTAAGAAGACATCACATCGAATCAGTCTTATAACTAACACAAAAAAGGACAAGTCTTGAAGAGTAGGAAGGATAAAGTTGATCCACTTTCTCATGCCAGTACCTAGCGACTGCGGGATAATATGTATTTAGGTACCACCATAAGGAGCAATCATAGATAGGGTGAGTCTTTGACTTGTACATATATTTTAACTGAAGATTCTTGAGGTAAAAAAAAACTTTTTTAAATGGAAAATTTTTTCCGAATTCGGCTCTGTTAAAAAGATATGGCCATTTGAAAAAAAATTGGACTCATTACGTCTCTGAAATGATCTTCTGGAATTGATGCAAAGTTCATACTTCTCGATTGAAATTCAGTTGATACATTTAGGGAATACTCAAGTATTAACCTTATTGGAATAAAAATGATAATTTCAACAAAAACAGTTAGTTTCATCGGATTATATCTGTAACTAAAAAGCCACATTTATCCCACCAAAATAAGTTTTGGTTCTGTGAATGTTTGCACAGAAATTTCAAGAAGATGTTGTCAGCTTGCTGTTATTTTCATTGAGGTTAGGGTTTTTTTTCACCACGCATGCGTGGAGTGAAAACCGACGGATTGGTTATCTGGAGGCCAACTATAAACAATAACAAACCATAGTCTCTGAACAAACTGTGAACATTATGTGAAGTTCTGAATACATTCAGTGAATTATTGTTCTAATGTGATTATCATGTGAAGTGATTCAATATAATTTTAACCGTGTCGAGTTCATAAAATTACAAGGGGATATTGTTTCGATAGAAACATCGCCACAGATTATCAGGTATCGTATTATTTTTCATTAATTTCAATTAAATAAGTAGTTTGTATGGAGATTCATCATTCACATCCGAGTTTTGTATTTCATCGACATTCAACTTCAATATGGACCGGTAACTATGAATTTTTAATAGGAACTGTGCGTATTAAGTCCTCCTTGGTGTTCAATTTTATCTACCATATTAGTGGAATTTTCTTATTGAAATATCACTATATCAACGTTTTCCATCGTTTGAATTTAAGTCTCGACAAAGTTGATAAATATTGTGACAACATTGTAAACTCGTTTAAAGACCAGAGGAAGAATAATATTCGATGATATTTGATTCAGAGACGCATTAAGATTATGCTTGAAATTAATGATTTTTTCCTCAAATTTCTCCGGGTAAAATTGGAAATAACTCGAAAGCGACGCGTTTTATTGAAAAACATAGAAAAACTTTTAGTTTTCTGAATGATTTTTGAAAATATGAACCGTTCATCTTTTTAAAGTGGGTTTATGGTTTTCAGCGCGTATTGATGAGTCGACTACCCTGTAACTTTTATACTAGTAGAGATATTGAAAAGGTTCCGATTGAGGAATATGCACCATGAATAGAGTAAAAACTCAACCAAAATTCAGTACATTCGAAATAACGGTTCCGAAGATATAAATAGTGTTTTTTTCATGGATTTTCGACACTCTGTATCTCCCAAACCAAACCGAATTTTGAAAAATGATATAAAAAAGTGTTTCGTTTAATGAGAGGAATCTACAGTTGAAATTTATGTACAAGTCAAAGACTCAACCTGTATAGATCATAGAATTCGAACGGTGTTATCGACTGTATTAAACGGAACTCTGCACTCTGAGAACGAGCTTTAATGAATAGGAATAACATTTCCAACATAAAAAATGATTATTCAAAGAATAATATTATAAAGTCCATTGAAATCTTTAAGCACTAAAACAACATAAATTGAAAAGAGAAGAATACCCATTGTTCATAGTGCATGATTGTCTGCCATCTACAATGCTAGAACTGAACTAGTCCGAAGCGGAAAAGATGAAACGACCGGCGTAGAGGCTGCGACTATAAATACAGTCAAACCGAAGCAATGAACATCAAGACCAAAACAAAGTTCCGATTTAGTATCATGCATTAAAAATCCCTTCATGAATTTTACATGCACAACTCGTCTTTATGTATTTGTCTTTTTAGCCAGGTGAAATGCACCTTAGGGCTAGTGTAAAGAACAAAGTTCTCCATATCACGAAGAAACGACAATACAAAATCATAATATTCAGTAATTTGAAATTGAGCATAAACGACAACAACATACAACAAAATTAGGTAGCAATAAGAATAGAAATTCAAATCTTTTCTTGACTCTTTTTTCGAGTGTATCACTTTCCACTTGTCCCTCCTTTAGAATGAATAAAACACATAATGTGCATTCATTTTCAAAAGCTTTTAAGTGGTAATTGAAGAACAAGTAATTGCATTTATGTACGAAAAATAATATCCGTCTAATGGCCTCCTTTTGCAGCTATACAGACATCTACTCCTTTGTTACAATTTTCAATGATATTTTGACATAATGAAGGCTCTACTAATGACACGAATAATTTCATCCTTCAGTTCAGGAATCGACTGTTGATTATTATTAACATAGCCACTAAGTTCAAAATGTGCCTCATCGGACAACAATTTTTTGAGGAAAATCAGCTGGTTGTTCATTGATGAAATTGACAAATGATCGACGTTTCAATTGATCTAATGGCTTCAGATCCTGAGTTGTTTGAACCTTCTATGCCTTCAGAGCTAAATCCTTGTGTGAAATACGCCATGTTGTGGACCCACTAAGTCCAGCTTGTTGTGACGATGGACATTTCAGGGTCTCCAGCAATACTTTTATAAACCTAATCAATATTTTCTCGTGAAAGACCGCTACGACTAAATTTTTCACTTTTTTGGTCTTCCTCCAAACCGGTCTCTTGAAATTTTTCAATGAATCGACCAATAGTGCTTTTTCAGATTGACGACAATTTAAACCATAAAATTCACGTAATTTTCTAAAAACACTTTTCACAGAACGCCGAATTTAATAAAATAATTCAACAATTGGAAAACGTTGTTGTATATTGTATGAAGTCATTTTTATAAAAAATGTCATACATCACACTTCTTAAAAATACCCAGACGAATTCAGTGCGCCATCGATATTTTATTAATTCTTAAAAAACCCGCGCAATTTGAAACACTCTTCGGATTGCTCTTGTAGAATTTAACACGATCTTGAAGGAGTAAATAAAATGAGTTTGACAAGACAAAACATCACATCAACATCACCAATCTATTTTTAATTGTAGCGGATTAATCAATAACTCATTCCTGGAGATATCGAAATGACAATGTCAATAAAAATTATTCATTTATTCTAAGTGATGTAGTATGCATTAAAACAAATAGTAATCTATTCTTTCAAATATACCTCAAATTTCATGACAGTATATTATATTGAAGGATATAACGCTTTTCTGAATTTACTCAACCTTTAATACCATCCGGTCTATCATTTCTGATGATATGCTCATTTTCTCGATACTCTTCAAATGAATGAATAATAGAAAAATTGATTCTCAGAAGTCTAAATGATGACAAAATTTAGTTTGAGCGATGGGTTTTAAATGAACGGTGTATCGTTTGAACAAGCATTATGTAGTCAGAATTCGAATTAGCTGAAGTTTTTCCTCATTTCAATGAAATTTTTTTGTCAAAAAACTTTCGAAAATAACCTTCCCGTAAATTTCGGACTTTTCTATAGCCCAAACATTTGTTCAGCACATGAGAGCTAGATTAAAAAAAAATCTGTTACAACAAATAATTGGCGGTGCTTTTTCAATGATTTATTTATTTTCTGAACTGATTTTCTCGAGTTTAGATTGAGCCGTACAGGTTCTTCCGCTTTACCCGCTCCACTACCTCACATAGAAAAAAAATTGTTACTTAAAACGACCAGTTTCTTCGAAACAAAGAATATTTTCCCATTCTGATGGTCAGCCAACCTCGCTTTTTTTCTCGAGTTGCAGTACACACTTTTTGCAACTTTTTTTTCAACAGACCCTACAATCACAGCCAAATTAAGAATTCTATAACAGTGAACTAACGATCTGCATTGCCGAATTATTCTAATTTGCAGACTTGATAATTCTCAGCCTTGCCCATGATGAACACATTCTCATAGCCATTAGCCAAACAGCCGCGTTCATAGAGGAAGTCGATTTTCATTCCAGTAGCGGAATTTTTGCGAGTCTAAAGCGATGGCATATTATTTCGTATTTTCATTAGACCCGTCTGGCCCGGCTAGTAGAAGCAGACCTATGTTTGGGCAATGGCGCATAACAACAAACTACTCATTATGCACGCATTTTGGCTGGCCCAGGCTGACCGTCTCAAGGATATTAGTCTAGTCCTCATTCCGCTAGACCTGACACCAAGAACGCAGAACCGTATCATTTTTTTTTGTTCAAGACGTTTTGTCGAAAGAGCTAAGAATACCATCAAGAGACTCATAGTTGCACTTTGACAAATAGTTATATTAGGCTGTTTGCAGAGATTCGAGAAGAGAAATGAAACAACATGACATATATACAATGCATTTTGATTTGCCTGAATATATCCGAAAAAGAGAACTATATCGTTATTTGTTGATCTACTTATTCCACTGGTTTCATAAAGGGCATTGGGTAATTGATCGTATCGTGATTCCAATTCATCCTTTACTTCGAAATGTAGGAAGGTTTAGATTGAACCTCAAATTTAAATTGGAATTCTATCTATCTATCTATCTATCTATCTATCTATCTATCCACAAGTTTTCTTCGTATGTTATGAGTTGGTGTCGGCATCTGGTGGTCGTAGTGTGTGTCGATTCAGTTTCCATAGAAGATTCTAGGAGGTACGAATAAATGCAATCTCTACCCTCTACATCCCTCTTGAAATTCATGGTATTTTGTTGTTTGCTTATATGGACCATTTCTAGAAATTTCCTTGTTTTAAGATTGTTTTCATTTTTAAGGATCTGTACTTCTTCGTAGTTGACCTGATGGCTCAATTGATTTTCCTGATTTTCAAGTGCACAGCAAATAATAATACTTTTTGTGTATCTATTCATCTATCTTTCTATCTCACGGGGAAAGGTGCCGGAAGATACTTGCCGCTTCTGTCAAGAAGCCACTGAGACAGCCAACCTGCTATGCGAATGTGAAGTTGTTCATCGAGAAAGGCTACAACACCTTGGCTCTTGGTTTATAAAGCTGGAACAAGTGATGGCTGTAGACCCCTCACTTTTCAGTCCTTCACCCTACGTGAGGGTATGGTGACATCATGTATTCACTCTCTTAACTTTTTCGGCCCAAGTTACTCGATTCTGCACCATGTGAGAAGCCTCCGGTAGGTTGTGGCCCACTAGGGTTTTAATCTGGTCTACCCATCTCTTAGATGATCTTCCACGTGTTCGTCTTCCTTCTACTTGTACCATTTCTGAATTTCCTACCCTCTAAGCCAATAAAATGCACCTTTTGCCAGACCGACCTACTTCATGGCTTCCAACTTTGCAACGCTGTCTATTGTGGAAACGTGGAACTACATTGAATTAAACTTATTCAATATTATTTTATAATTCTATGAATGATGCATAGTAGTACGACTTCAAGCAATACTTTAGGCAATTCGCATCTTTATGAATAGGAGATTTGAATCATATCGAAAG
The DNA here is from genome assembly GCA_910592335.1 of Adalia bipunctata. Lineage (NCBI taxonomy): Eukaryota > Metazoa > Arthropoda > Insecta > Coleoptera > Coccinellidae > Adalia > Adalia bipunctata. The sequence goes on from OU342954.1 coordinate 15,440,777, forward strand.
TCCACCATGATGTACTCTTGTTCTTCTGTGACTATCGAAGACATACGATTCTGTGGAAGAAAAACTAACCTCCGAGAACGAAAACAAACCTAACCTAAGCTAACCTAACCTCCGAGAACGAAAACAAATGGAGGTCCCTTCACTTTTACTTCTTGATTCCATTCACTCCTACTTTTCAATAGGTAATTCTATGAAATGGAGTTCCTCTTCTAGGAATCCGCCATTTTAGATTCTCTTCAAAAGACGCTTCCCTTGTTCACTGGTATGTACGCTTCTACATTTTAATACAACTGTTTCTCTTCACAGGATTTAATTTCATGTAAGCTTATTCTATTTTATTATCCCACGAAGTGGCTTGAGACTCCCCCTGGGAGTTCTACAAACGAACGTTCTCAGAAACATAGCCTCGTCTTCGGGCCTTGACGAGCCAGGCAAGTGTCCTATGGAAGGATTGCTTCGATCTGGTTCCAACGTTCATCAGTCAACAGGAAATATAAGGAGTTTACCGTCACTTCCAAACCAAAGTACTAAAAGGATTTCACTCGTAACACTAGGAAGGAAGGATTCTCGCACTAGGAACTGCAAACACACTGCGTAGGAATTTCAATAATAATCAGGTGACAGACTTTATAACCTTAGAACAACTTGGAATTATTCTATTTATCAGGATTGTGCCAGTAATAACCTTACCGGGGTATAGGAAGCTCCATATTGTACATACCACCAGTGCTCGTCTTATTAATTATTGATCTATGGATTGTAAACATTTCATCTGTAATGCTATAAGGGTTTTTGCTTTCAAATCCAATGAGGAATCAGATTTGGTTCGTTTTCTCTTATTACAAGCAAGTCGTTCATTCGAACTGCTTCGCTGGACCAAAAAAGGCCTGTTCCACCCTTGTGTCCAATCTAGTGTATTATTTATCTATTTCACCTAATTATTTCCATCCTATATTTCACTAATCTGAGTTATTACGAATCTGAGTTACTACAACATAGCATAGAGTCCTACCAAACATAGATGATCACAAGCCAAGCCAAAAAATTAGTATAAAATCCCCTTTAACGTAAATGTCCCTTTAGAGACACAGGGAAGGATCTGCCCTTCTCATTACTTTTCATGATAATTTCTCCACCTTCAAAAGGAGGAATGTTACATACTTTCCCCTCTATCATCAGTCCTTCCATTGAACTGTCTCAAAGCGTTGAAATGAAAAATCTAGTCGAGTACGTCTCTGTGTAGGCTTCATAGGCTGCATGAGTAAAACTGGCGAATCTGACAACACCATCGATGTCGGCGTCATTTGCTTAGCCTCTGGCGAATATAACCCGGATGGGGGCCTCATAGCTTCGCGAGGAGGATAAGGTCTCGTGACTATTTCACTAACTTTCAAAAGAACACGAACCTGTCTCATTAAATGCAGGTTGATGATTACTTTTTTTATCGGAATTTTTTTGGAGTAGATTACCCTTGAGATTTGATTCGAATATTGCATTTTTAGGTTCGCAAAATGGGAATATGAGAATATTCATGATTTTGCACCATTCTAATAATTTTCCTTATTTGACAGGCGATTTCGTTGAATTCGGAGCATTCGGAATGTTTGAAAAATCTTGGAAAAGGAAAGGATTTACGATTTTATTCATACAGTATTCGAAAGTATCTTTGAGCTCTAAGTAGCAATAACTTCATTAATATTCTTTTTGGAAAGCCGATGAAAACTGATATAATTGGTTGAATACGTGATCGATATGTATTGCTTGTACGGAAAAAAAATATCATTTTTATGTTGACGATCAAGAAGGTTTTGAAGTTTGTCAATAATTATTGGTTTAGTTTTTAGTTTTTTCATTGTTTTACCTCTTATGAACGTCCGTTAGTTTTTATTATATTATTATTTGAATAAAATTTTCAGTATTCAAATGTCATTGTTGAAAAAAATACAGGGTGTTCCATTTGAAAAAAAAAAGAGAAATTATAATTTTAAGTTCTTCATATTTGGACCTTAATAACGGATACCCTGTATATGACACGTTGATCGTTTAGGAACCGTGTCAAGGCAAATCCTTCAATCAAAAATCTTTCAGCTCAAATTATTGTTACTATCGCTTCTGGAAATCGTCAGAAGACTTTTACTGAACTGCTTTTCCCTCACCTTTTTGCAGTTTTCTTCGGATAAGATCTGTAGTGTTGGAAAGATGTCTCTAATATTTGGCGTCATGAAAGAGGTAATGAAGGTCATTGAAATTATGGGAAAATATATGGGGTGATCCATTGAAAAAATCATCCATTTGTTGAATAAAATTCATCGGGGCACCCTGTATATCAGAAAATAATTTCCTGAGATGCAGAAATGAAGGTACAAGAGATCTACTTTCTAACGAAATCTCTGAGATATCTATTTCGGCAGCTATGGAAGATTTTCGTACTATTGCAGGACCCTGTATATCGCTCTCATCAATAAAAATATCAGAATATTCTCGTCGTCGTGTATGTTTATTCGCTCTGATGAGATCTAAAACTTACAAAATTTTGGTAAGCATCTGACCAAAATGAATTATACAGGGTGTTTCCTATTTGAATGCCAATATTTATGGGGTTTTTTTCTGGGCACATTTTGAAAAAAATCCATATGAACGTCTTAACTTTCGAAATACAGGGTGGTAAAGTTTTCAAAAATAAATCATTCATTATTGATATCTAAATATTAATATTGAAAGAATGATGAACTGTGACATGAAATCATGACAACCGCCTTGACAACAGAAATATAAATTCTTGGCCACAGCGTTCTATGATAAGTAACAATTCTTTCTTACTTACATACCCATATAATGTAATTTATTTCAATGCAGAGATAGGGTTTTTATTTTTGAAGCGAAAACCGTGCTTCGGATTGAAAAAAAATCAAGTGATCAACTTTGGTGAGAAATGAAATGGTGGGAATTTCAAAAATGATTTTTATTTCAGGAAAAATCTGTGGCGTACCATCGTCTGCCAAAATAGGCAGGTCAAATTACGTATGAACGCCACTGATTTGAATAAAAAAAAAGTGATACATTAAAAAATGCCCCTTGATTCATAGTACATGTATGGCAAATTTCATCAAAATATCTGAAGAGGTGTTGTAGATATTGACAATAAATGATTTATTTTTGAAAACTTTACCACCCTGTGTTTCAAAAGGTATGACGTTTAGGACCTACGTTCATCAAAAGTTTTTTTCTTGCAATGGGCCCAAAAATCAGCTCCATAAATATTGACATTCAATTAGGAAACACCCTGTATATAATTTGCTCCACCATGCTTTTTATACTTCTATTTGGTCGTGACAATGAACCATAAAACGTATGGAAGTGAAAAGTCCCAGCCACACATACCTTATTCCTTCGATCTCAATTTGTAATCGAATAGATTCCGGTGCGGTAGCTGCCTCGCAGAAATGCAGTAATTTCGTGAAAAAAGCATAAATTGGCGGTTTTCATACGCATTACCTGCGATACCTCTATCGATAATACGAGGTTATTCCGACGTTAGCGACCGATGAAGTGTGAATATTGATATCGGCACATAGAAACACAGAGTGGGTTGAAAACGGAAGCTCTAATCTCCGATGTTATTGAATTCATTACTTCAGCTTTACGTTTGAATAATGAACTCCCGTCGTTACGTGGTAATTCAGATCAATTTGGAGCGATATCGGAGGACATGTTAGGATTCTGGTCTTTCAGATTCATGTTGTAACGTGCACTTAGGGCGATCAAAGGTTCAAGATATTCAAATTGAAGGTAATCCACAAAAAACTCTCACTTAATGCAAGCTATCGTCAAATCTGACCAGGTTGAGCTATTTACCGGCCAACATTCCATCAAGGCTTCCAGCAAAGACTTTCAAATTGAGTGCTTTACTTTTACGGATTGTGTAATATGATCATGAACATTATTTAAATGATTATGCCGATTGAATTTCACATGAACAACCTGAGATGAAAATATGAACATCAGAGGTGTGGCTCATTATTTTCGTTCTGTAAAGATTCATCTTCAATTCTATACCAATTTGACTTTTTATTCAGGTCATGCAGGTCGTCCACACATCTCAAATTATTGCTGATATACGCTCCAATGATTGCCAGTCCTTTTCGATTCCGAGCTAGTTGTTTATCACATTTTCAAAGACCAGAGTGAAGAGTTTAGGTGGGATGGTATCACCCTGTCTAATAATTTTACCTAAATTCATTTTTTCGGTCGTTAGGTCTTTGTCTATTTTCTCGTGGAAAGTCGCTTCATCAATTCTAGCACCGTCTAAAGTTGCCATAGAAGCCCATCTCCCGATACTATCGAAGGCTAATAATAATAACACCTCTTATTGGAAAACCCTTCATATCACTCTTTCAGATATTTTGTTACTGGGTGTTGAATTTTTTTGTTGACCATGAAACCTGTGGCCGTTTTCTGAGTTATTCTGGAATATGATTTGTCCAGAGTGGTCTTCTTCTTCCCTCGAAATCTCATTTCGCCAAAGTTTAAAATGTCCTACTCAGTTTTTTTCGATTCTTGTTCCAATTCTCACTTCTCAATTCAATTTATTTTACTCAAACACTGAAAAAAAAAAACATTTGTGAATACCATTTTTGGAAATACATATCGAATTGACCTACGGCTACGAAGAGAAAAACCAATTTATCGAATGAATTCTCAGTATGTTTGAAATATGAATTAAAAGCTTTCTATGAGGTAATCAAAAAATGTACGATTAGATTTCAATGTTGCCTTCTTTGCCTCTGTGAGTACGCGTTTAATGAAGTGTAAAAGCACCCCCTTTGAGCGGCTTTCCACCAGGGGTGTTATTACTTAAAGAAAGAAAAGAGAATTTATTCCAAATTGTGAAGAATTTTCTCCTTGAAGGCAAGGCCGTAGCTAGAAAAAAATTTCGGGGGAGGGGGGGTGTCCGTTGAACTGAGCTCTAGAAAAAATTTCGGGGGGGGGGGGGGGGGGGGGGGGGGGGGTCCGGACCCCATCGCCCCCCCCCCCCCTGGCTACGGCCTTGCTTGAAGGGACAAAGTGTGGAAAAGGCCCGTCGCAGGACTTAGTGTTTAATAATTTTCCAGGTAGAGGGATGGCAATTGAAACATTCGAAATTGAATTTTAGACGTATATCAAGACTTAAATAAAATAAACGGTTTTACACACTGTCTATAACACAATCACGCCAGAAGAATAAAATGTCAAAACAATCGGTCCATTTATCGAAACCAAATCAAATTATCAAATCAATTTCAAATTATCAAAGTGTAGTGTACCTAACGTTGGAATGTTAAATAGATATTTCTCAATATTGCGTACTCAGCACTGTACCCATTGTCTTATATTAAGTAGGACAGATAGAAGAAGGATTGATCAGTCATTAGTCATTTATTGTAGAAGTAAGACATCAGTGTACCTAATGAGCTCAATAGATAATTTTATAGTAAAGTGTTCTCCTTCAAACCCTAAGTAACAACCCCGTTACTACATGGCGATCCTGATGGCGAAACCTTGGAAATTTTTGAATATTTAGTGGAGAGTAAGGAGAAAAGTAAAAATGGGGTCAAGCCAAGCTAAGCAAGAAAGAGAAGAGATTATCATCGCACAGGCTGCAGCGGCCGTATTCTACACTTTCAACTTATGTAAGAAGAGGTTGGAATTAGTTTAGTTAGTTATAAGAATTGAAATTGATAGAATTTTTATCCCCAAGTAATAAAAATTCTTTTTGAAATTTCGGGAAAGGTGTAGTGTACCTAACGTTGGAATGTTAAATAGATATTTCTCAATATTGCGTACTCAGCACTGTACCCATTGTCTTATATTAAGTAGGACAGATAGAAGAAGGATTGATCAGTCATTAGTCATTTATTGTAGAAGTAAGACATCAGTGTACCTAATGAGCTCAATAGATAATTTTATAGTAAAGTGTTCTCCTTCAAACCCTAAGTAACAACCCCGTTACTACAAAAGCTTGGGGGTTCAAAATAACCATGTGGAAATTGAGGGTAACGAAACTGCCGACCGAGCATGCAGAGAAGTTTGCAACTCCAATGCACGAAGGCTCATTCAACTACCACAAGATCTCAGATCCTACTTCATAAGATCAATCAACGAGCAATGGCAAAATCAATGGAACAACTGTAGAGGACAACTACGAAATATTCAGGATTCCATAAAGGATTCCATACGATTACCTCCAATGACCAGGATGGAGCAAAATATAATCAGACGGCTTCGGATTGGACTCTGTCGACTTACCCATGGCTACCTTATGAGCAACCAAGAACCTCCAGCGTGTCACCACTGTAACAACCCTTTGAGAATCCCACACTTTCTGGTGGAGGGCCCGGAATACGAAAATGATAGGAGAATCCACAAAATAGAGCTGACTCTAACGGCAATTCTTCACAATTCCGCAAACTTCAACAATTTAATGAACTTTCTTAAAGATATTCATCTGTATGGTCAGATTTGAAAATTTATAATTTGTTCATTACACATATAGTAAAAAATAGACTGAAACCGTGTCAATAGCCAAAGCAGTCGAGACACATTGATTTAATAAAAAAAAAACTTTAACCGAAAACTTGAGGTGATTTCAAAACAACACCACTGAAAGTACCGAAAACTTGGGGAAAATTCAGGACTCTGGACTCTGAACGTTTTTGACGTTACATGCAGCTTTCTAACAATACTCAGATAAGCAACCTGGCGCCTCTCCTCCTGGCAGGCAATCCAAAGGATGATGAGAATATAAAAAAACAACAAAACACTTCACTAACCCGATGTTCACAGATCAATTTCATCCCGTTTTTATCGACGAGACTTGGTCTAAATGATTCTAATTACTTTATTCAAGCCTTTAACTTTCACCTTGACGCTTTTCACCGCTATTTCCCGAATAGCACTTTTTTGTCTCATCTTGAGACCTTTTATCAAAAAAACTGACGTACCCTAAAACCGATCCCGAGTCAACAACCTTCCTGTTTAAGGCGCCTCCAGATACTCTTAACTTCCGATTCCAAACTTAACTCCGCTATTCCCCGAATAGCATTTTTTCTTCTCCGTTCTGAGACCGTACTTCCAAACACTGAAGTACCCCTAAAACTATCAACTGAAAACCGTTTAAGGCTTCTCCAACTACTGCTCCTTCCTCGTTTTCCCCGAAGCAATTCTTGATTTGCTTTTTTCTCGCCTCCGAAATCCGAGAGGGTGATGTTATTCATATGGAATTTTTGGTTTGTTGCAAGTCCCACGATCTCAGCCTCGAATTTTCTGCTGTCATCTGCACTTATGGACCACACAGGTCGTGAGACGATTTTCTGACAACGGCTGAGTAATGAGTATCGATTCATTACAGAAGAATCACTACCCACATTCTGATTGGTGAAAACTTTCGAGGCATAACTTATTTTTCAAGCATAGATCAGCTTTCTGCTGGGAAAACAGGTATGTATGCAACATGAAACCGCTATTGTGATCAACAAGATACTGCCCAAATAATAAGTTCAACACCGGCTCCATAATAAAGGATTCATTTTAAACTCTTCGACGTATTTTCCTGATCCACGGTAATCTCCAGTCTCGTTACGTTGGTGACCACCTCCGAAAGGGACAACGACCACGGCCAGACTCCGGTATCGATTCCGAATGCAAGCCGCCCCCAAGCAACTGCCGCCGACGACGCGACTTTGTGTGAAATATTTAAGACGCCTAATTGCGACATGACACGCGCCAGACCAAGATTCGACAGAAAGGTCGACGTGCAATCGAGAGCATAAACGGCATATACCGAACGCCCGAAAATCCATTCTGTACATCTGAAAGCCATACGTATCCACAGGGAACTGGTTAGGGACCGTTTGACTGGGACGTGACTGTACAGAATGGCGCTATATAGAAAGACTGACGGTTCTACCGATTTCTGATGTTCTCTGACGGATGGATGCGATGATAAAAGGTATTTTATCAGTGACACTGACCACCACCACAAATAATGCATAAATTATATGTATAACAGAATACAGGGTGAGTCTTTGACTTGTACATATATTTTAACTGAAGATTCCTGAGGTCAAAAGAAACCATTTTTTCATTGACCATTTTTTCGAATTCAGTTCTGTTAAAAATATGTAGCCATTTTTTTTATCGTTAACGGATGATCTAACGCAAAGGCACTAGTTTTGTTTACTTTTGCCTGATGGCGTCTAGTCGTGCCTCTTTGAAAATGCTCAAGGAGTAGTTCGGATTCTCGCCGATAGAGCGCTACGATCTCAATTTCAATCGCCTATAACGGTGCGCAAGACAAACCGTTGTTCCAAAGACCAAACGATTGGTCTGTGGTTGTTGAACGAAGCATGCGTATAGCGGCGTGATGGACTGAGATTTGTCGATTTCTGAGACTATAGTCATAGGTTGATTCGATTATTTACAGAGAAGAATGCAAACGGGATGTGACGACTTTCAGTGAATGTGAATTAATGTTCTGTCGAGTTTATAAAATTCCAAGAGGATATTGTTCAGATAGGAACATCGCTATAGATCATGTAGTGTTAAGTATAATCTCATTCTGCATTAATTTCAATTTAATACGTGGTTTGTATGGGACACTCATCATTCATATCCGATTTTTGTATTCCATTGACATTTTAGTCTTGACAAAGTTAATGAACATTCCGACAACATTGTTAATTTGTATAGATAATCAGAGAGTTTATAAAGTTCAGCTATTCTGTGATTTCATAAATCCAGGGGAGCATCCAGATTATTCTTATAATTTTTGATTTTTTCGTCAAATTTCATCGGGTAAAATTGGGAATAACTCGAAAACGACGCGTTTTATTGAAACAACATAAGAATACTTTCACTTTTTAAAATGATTGTTTCTTTCGAAATTATGGACCGTTTATTTTTTTCAAGTGGTTTTATAGTATTTTTTCGTGGGTTTATGAGTCGGCTATGCTGTAAATTTTATACCAGGAAAAATATTGAAAAAGCATTGATTGAGGAATATGCACCATGAATAACCAATTAGTCAAAATTCAGTTCATTTGAAATAACGGTTCTAAAGATATGAACAGGAAATTGTTTTTTTTTTCGTGGATTTTCGAAACCCTGTATCTTCCGAAAGAAACCGAATTTTGAAAAATGGTATGAAAAAAAAGTGTTTCGTTTGATGAGAGGCATGTACAGTTCAAATATATGTACAAGTCGAAGACTCTCCCTTACCTCAACCAGCTCGAGAATCCAATATTCCAGCAAGATAATGCTCGACCTTATGTTGCCAGAGTTAGTTTAAACTCTTTCGAAGCGGCCCATGTGAATCTTTAGCCATGGCCGCCCAGATCCCCCGATCTTTCACCCATAGATCATGTTTGGGACATCATGGGTAGAAGGCTTGGAAATTTGCCCCAGCCAACACGGACTTTGGCGGCTCTGAGACATGATGTACAGGTAGCTTGGGATAGTATCCCTCAAGAAGAAAAATACCATCTTATTGCATCAATGCCAAGACGTGTTGAGGTGTACGAACACATTGTTAACAAATTTATTAAGTAAAATTGGAGCCCTTCGTTTTTTTCTTCAAATTTTAATCATTTACTCCTTGCTATACTATCTATGTTTTACCAAACAAAATTACAATTTGAGCAGCTTCTTCTGGGTGTTGCAGTTTCTTTGTCAGTTAGTATATACAACCGGTATAATTAAAACTAGTACAGGTAAATTCTCCTAAATGCCAAACTGTCTAGTAGCTCCTATACTTACAGATGATGGTGAAAAGCGTTTTCTTGAAAATATTGGATTTCTGAGAGGCTGAAAGGTATCGAATTTTAATTTCTTTTTGATTGTGG